>OU026153.1:10000000-20000000 GCA_907269105.1 Volucella inanis | reverse complement strand
GTCTGAACGTTTATGGAAATTCAAGAAAGTATAAAGTGCAGACGTTCATTTAAAAGGAAGCTTCGTAGACTTCCTAGGCTTCCTAGAAGGGTCAGTCTTTCTAACATCACATACAAGATCTTATCTGTCGAGGGAGTATGTGCGATTTAAGCTCGGTGATTTCAAAACTTACTAAATGTTCCCACTACGGCAGGTCCAGAATCTACAAAGACGAGCTATACAGAGCCATATCTTGTGTTATTATCATACAACCAAAACAGGCTGATTATGCAGAACGACAATGGGGAAAGCTCACTAGTCTCTACTGAGATTTTTTGTGTCAATAAAATGTTAAGACATTTATTTATGATCATACTTGGAAAAAATTTTCGAAACTTGCAAGTCAACAACAGAAGCACAATTTTCCAAAATTCAGTACAACTACTTCCATGAGTTGTTGATATTGACATCAAGCAGAATCTAGCTAGCTATAACTGATTCGTATTTATGCGCGGAAAATGAAGATAATTCCGAATAAACTGTATCTCGGTTTAAGCAAATCGATGAGTTAAGTCTCCAACCCATAGAATCTGTCGATCCGTTGATGCGTCGTTTTTAACTGGCAGGTAGATAGAATACACGCATTCTTATGGAAGGTGACACATAACTGACGGATATATGAACTTAGGCGGATAAAGTAGATATATTTTCTATTTTTTTAAGTCCGTTGATGTGTTGGCAGTTAACGGCAAACATATTCATTGGTGGAAGCATTGAGAGAAAGTAGAGAAACTGTCATTGCTTGAAATGAAAACACTAGCAACAATAACAAAGTGTCATGGTGTGTCATCTGTTAACATAGGTATGCGACGGATTTTATGGGATTCTTTTTGGCAATACGTGGACTTTAACGTCTACCTTTAAAAAAAATGACGTCGACGGATTCTATGGATCGGGGTCTTAACACAATGGGAACAAATTCGACAGTTCTATAGACAGCATAGATAAATTTAGATAGATGGAAAATTTTACAGATTTTGGCCGTTCCAAAAATCTCTTTCCACAAAGTGCGTCTAACCGTATGACCTTGCCTCTTAATTGTCCACAATGTCAATTCTCCTCACATTTTACACAAAAACGTTATCTATATTACACATACAAAGTGAACTTTACGTGTTCATTTCTGTCATTCTAGCAGTTTACAGGTTTGAACAAGTTTTGGTAATTCACTTTCAGTGTAGTTGTGATAAGTTTAAGCAATTGTGATTTATTAGTAGAGTTTGCCATCAATGTTAGTTCATCTATGGTAGGAAGCCAGTCGGAATGAAAGTTCTTTGAAAGTAAAGAAAGCCTAGTCACCGATGCGTTAGTAGTTTTCAATAGTTGTTGAGCGGGCATAATGTTGATAGACTGATTGATTGATGATATTGGCAGAATCTAGCGAGCTGGTATTGAAGCAAAAGCTGCAGAAATGATCCTTTCATGTCCGCATAACATTGAGGAATAGGCAGTTACGGTAAGATGAAAAAAAGGGGTTATATAATAACTATAACCCTTTAAAATTGAGTTTCTGGACAGTTTGATTTATTGTTTTATAGCTTACAAAATAGATTTGAAATTACTTTGTTTGTTTTATGAGGTGACTTTAATGGGTTAAAATTACAAAAAAAAAAGTTTTCCCTTATATCGGGCATATGACTGCCTTGGCTTTTATAAGTGATTCAACCCTGTTTAGTATTGAATCGGAAAGGCTGGTGATATACCACTTTGATAAAAAAAAAAATAACCACCGTGTGGCGCTCCCATTGTTTCGATTTGACTTCTGTTTTTTTTTTAAGTTGGTACATCTGTTGTTTACATTCCTTCTAAATCTTAGCGTCATAGCTTGACATTTGCAAAAGTTACGTAGCCAAGAGTACATCTATCTCTGTGTGTGTTGGAGATTTTTTTACAATTTTAGAAATGGATTTAAATTTACAACAACGAACTTGCATTAAATTTTGCGTAAAAAACGAATTTAATGGTGCGCAAACGTTGGAAATAGTGGAAAAGTGTTTCGGTAACAATTCTCTAAAGAAAAATTTCATTTACCAGTGGCACGAGCCACTTCACGAGGACAGACATTTTGGTTAATGATTTGGGTTTCCGTCGTGTAGCAGCAAAGTTGGTGCAAAAGAAAGAAGGCAATGCTCACGGTTTTCATGAATTACAACGGTGTTCGCGTTTCAGCAGCCGAGAGGAAGCAATGGAAAAATCGTAGGATGGACATACCGAAAACCGAATATAAAAAAAATTTCGAGGATTTACGAGTAGATAAATAAACTTGTATTTTTAATTTTCTGAATAAATTCCGAGAACTTTTGGGGTTTTTTCTTTGAACTTGGGAAAAGGATTAGTTAAAATCGATTAAAAATATCATAAAAATTAATAAAATTACCAGAATTACAGTGGGCAGTTCATGGTTTACTTACGGTTTTAGAACTGGCTCACTTTTCTATAACTTCTTTGTACTTTAAAGCATACATGGAACCATCTACAATCAAAAGAGATCCAACTCCACCGGCAGTTTTGGTTCCTTAAACCATGACACCCTTAGACCTCTTCGGGCGTCCTGCAATTCATTCTTCCTTCGACCATTCCCCAAGTCGACGTCGAACTGTGGTCTTTTTATCTAAAAATTCCACATTGAATTTGAGCTCATCTGATAAGATGACCTTTCGCTATTCATCTCGGGTCCAATTTGGCCTTTCTTTTGTCCATTCCAGAAGGCTTTTCTTAATTCTTGGTGTAAGAAGCTGTTTTTTTTTTTCGTCTTACCGGCTTCGCTAAGCTGTCGTTTAGCTGTCTTTGAACTGTTGCTGAGCTCTAGTGGTTGATTATCTTACTCTTATTCTTATCTTATTCAACGGCTTACACTTTTCCCTTCTAAACACCACTTTGATACTTTTTTATAAACCTTTTTATCGTCGACTCGTTGAATCCTAATCGATAAGAAATTTCTCTCATCAATTCAATTTCCTCCTTGAAAGCAAGGATTTGACCCTTTTAAAAATCTGTTAACTGTTTATCGCGCACTTTTCACATCACTGTCGAAAAGCGATTAAAAAATCAGGGCGATTTCGAATCCTTGAATAACAAGTAATTAAAATTACAAGATAATATAAAAATTAAAGAGTCTAGCTTCGGAGACTATTGGCTCTAATTAATTAAAGTTAAATATTTAAATTTAGATAAGAGAGAAATTTTCCTATAAATTTTCGATATTTATAGGATTTGGATTCTTACGTATATCATAGATCGATACATTTTTAAAAATAGATTTTATCATAGGTTTTATCGTTGTACATTTTTCTTATATGTGATGAAGCGATGCAAATTTTAGGATTGTTTTTATTAAACAGGTGTTGGTGAGTAGCTGCGGGATGGCCAAGTCTTAATCGGACAAAGTTGGAGATTTTGATTTTTGATACGTTTCTTATTTTGCCGGAATTAAGACAAATAGGGTGTTTAAACTCCAAAATACAATGTAAGCGAAATAACCGGTTAAAAGTGTTAGCAATTCGTAATATAGTGCCTAAATAAAGTATTAAAAATGGATTAAAACCTTTGCCTACCGTAATTTCTGTTTGGCTCAAGAGCAAGGATTGGCAGTTGCACGATGTTGGCAGCAGTAAACATTTCATATGACCCTCTAAGACGAATTTGGATCTTGACTTTAATTTTTAATTAATAAAAGTCCTATAACCGTGGATAGCGCAAAAAGTTACCGGGTGGGGTGATAGTATTTGCTTATTTGAAAAGGATGAAAATCACAAAGATGCTGTCAATATGCAAGCTATGGCCCATATGCATACAATTAACATACAATTGAAAAAAAAAACAAAACAAAACAAAACAAAACAAAAACGAGTGCTTCAAGACATTCATACAATACACCATTCACGAAGTTAAGTTTATAGGGATTATAATTATGAGTGTGTATTTTCCAATCTTTATTTCCTTCGAACAAATCGTGTAAATGAGATGTGTATGTTCTCTACTGAGTCAGCTTCTGATGGAGATCCAGATCTGACAGCATTTTCATTACTTCATTTTCATCGTGGTTTTCATTCCCTAAATTAGAATTTTCGTTCTGTTTGACAGCAGAATTTTGATCGATATTGTCGTTTAACCGACTGTAGAAGTGGATTTTGTATATTTTCATCGAATTTTGTTCAATTGGGTAGAGCCTGACCGGTGTCAACCTGGTATTGCTTAGTGCTATAACTACATATCAATTATGCTTATTTTAAATGCTCGTGGAAGTTACTTGGCATTGGTTCGTCCAACCGGGCTTGACATGCACATAATACATAAGCGCTAGTATTGAACAGGAGAAATTAGCAACACTATAATTTCTTGTCAGAAAAGAATTAACATTAACATATATGAGTTCTTTTTTATGCATTTGGATCCGATGTCAATAAAATTTAGTTAGAGGGTTTATTCCGTTGAACCCAAACAAAATGACTGCTTACAATCATTAGCACTTAGCTATGAATTCCCACTATTTTTAAGAGTGACTATTGTGTCAGTGCTTTAATGGATGGCCTGCTAACGTAGATGTATGTATCTTTAGCTGATAGACCCAGTATTCTTGTTTGTTTGGCAGTTTCATGCAGCCAATCCACATATCGTTAGCAATAGTCCCAATTTCTTACCACAAGTACTTTGCCATTATGGGTAAAATAAAACTATCGATCGCAAACGATTAATTCCGTTAGCAATTATTATATCTTTTATGATATCATCATAAGTTGCCTGAAGAAACATATTCACAGTCAAGTCTTACATCAGTGGCATTCCCAATTCTGCATATAGGGAAATATGTTTTAGACATTATGTATCTGTTTCTATGCCGGATTTGGAAGCTGTTGAGAATCTTTTGACATAATTTTTCTAAGTCGCATGTACTCAATTACATTAGGTAAATCACTAAAGATTCTTTCCAGATTTTTGCTTAAGTGTTTTGATATTCTTCTTGATAATTTTCGGTTCGTTTTTGTACTGTTCCCAGTCTGTGTCTGCGTTTGTACTTTTTGATATTTTAAACAGTTTTTTTGCTGATTTCTAATATGCCTCAAGTTTCATGGTCCATCATGAATTTTGTATTTTACGCTTGTCTCTGATGACTGAGCAAGCTCTACCCAAAGTTTTGTTCAAACTTACTTATGTCGTTTAAGCAGTTCTTGCAGTGTATGTAAGTATGAGAAACTACAGTCTTTCAACAATTGCTAATTTGAGGCAGAAAGTATGTCGATGTTTTGCTTGTGATGTCAGGTATTTTACATCGGTTTTTGACTTTATTAGTCGGCTTATCATTACAGTTTTTTATAAATCTAATCAAGTTCTTCTCCTTATGTTTATTTCGGCTTTAGGATACTTATGTAACAGACTTCTCCATATACGCCAACAATTAACCGCAATTTGGACCTTCAACCATCAACCAAATTATGACATTCAGCATCTTAAAGCAGACTAAAGTACGTTTAAACCGACGACCACTTTGACCGCATACATCTTAGGTGGATACTCTGAATGTTAATAGTCATATGAATTAGGAGTCGATCTTTATGCATCGTAATAGTAGTAGCAATCGAATACCGCCTTATGGCCCAACTCCTACTTACCATTATTATGATATGAGAGTGGATCCAAAAGCGTATGACTTCTTGGAAAACAAATAAATTTTCAACATATAATACATATCTTCCTTAAGCTTTGTTCACTTTATCCAACGTTTCTCTAATTTGTTGATCCCAGTCCTCAAAATATGCATTAGTTTGAGCCCGGATTTTATTATGGAGCCAAATTTGCTAAGGTAGTATTTCTTCAGGTTTGGAAACGGGAAATACTATAGTCACTCCTTCGTCGTCCGATAAAATCCCTTGTTTCGAATGTTGCCTGGATCTGGTGTGTTGCTATATAGGGTCTTGCAATAGGAACGTTCGAAATTTCTTAGGTTATAGCGGGCATGTTGTAAAAACAATATCTGTCAAATTTGTTGTGTACTGTTTAGTAGTGTCGAACAACGTTTGCAAATAATCAAACTTGCAGTTTGAAGTTGATCCAAATTTCGCCAAAAAAAATACGTTGATTTGGCCTGCGGAATCATTCTTCCAAAACGAAAGTGCCATAACTATCAACGGCGAGCGCTGCAGATCGATGATAAGCAATTTCTGTGGCCTAAGCTGGATGATATGGATTCCGACGACTTGTGGTTACAACAGGACGGCACTGCGTACCACACAGCGCATGTCACGATGGTCATTCTGCATGAGTGATTTGAGGGCATGATTTTCTCGCGCGGCTGCGACGTGAACTGACCTCCTTTGGGACTACCTTAAGTCGCAGGTCTATTTGAATAAGCGACAAAGTCATCAAAAATTGGACCTTCCGAATAAGTACCATCAAGCAAACCCGCTGCGGATATTTGAACAACGTAATATTCCATATTCAATGCTATAAAATGTTCTTTAAAATATGTGGATATCTCACACAAAACTTGTTTTATTTAGACTTAAAAATCTAAAATCCGTATTGAAGGATCCTATAGATCCATGTTTTGTCCACGGTTATGGTCCGGATTGCTATTGAACCTTTATGAATTTTTATACATTGAACAATTGAAATTGAGCACACAAAATTCCCTTTCTTCATTTTCGCCAAAATTCATTCGGTTTCCTTTCAACGGTTGTTGCACACAGTCAAAGTTTGATCATAGTCCATTAACAGATAGAAGTTGAAGAAAGCAATGTTGCTTTTCAAGTTACAAGATCGGAAATTCAATGAGTCATGAACTTGTTGATCCAACCTCGCTCAATGACATTCAAATTCCGCTTCCTCTCAAAATTATGCATTTCTTTATACTGAGCTCGAAAAACGTTCAAAAAGTAAGGAGGAAACACGTTCTCCTATCTGGCCGCCGCATATAGATATGTAAGAAATCCTTCGTCAGTATGTTTTGTAAATACTCGTATTACTATGGTATATAAAACATTTTTTCTGAAACCATTTAACATTAATGGTGTCAAGAGAGTGATCCTAAATAACCTGTCGATACCTACTAAGAATATGGTATATGTTAGGTCATTGAATTTTAAATCCCCAGAATTGGAGTCGTCCTTCATTCGATGTCCCAGACTATGAGCAGCGATAAATGCTGTTGAATGCCCAGTTATTACTTAAGGTAACATTGTTCCTTGTTTAGTACCTTAACATACTCAAATGTTATAGCACTTACCATCTATTAGCACACTACTCGAAACATTGTCTTTTTCCCACTTTTCTTTAATATTTGATGAGTTTATTTTAAAACTCTACACCTGACAACTCACATTCAAACTATTCAAAATGTATGTGTAAGGATACTTTACACTCTTTAAAATCAAATAGACATTCGAGTTTTGTTTACAACATGTTTTAGAACCAATAAAGATCATGAAAATCACGCACTCTCATTCACTTTGTTTACACGGTAAATCACAATAAAACAAAAACAAACCGAAACTTCACATGTTTTGGTTTCCTTAAGGAGTAAGTAAGTAATGACAGTAACACCCACTTCCTTGCGCAAAATCACTCTCTACACTAATTCCCCAATACCGAAATCGAAACCCCGATCGGGAGAGGTAGGTCAAAGAAGTACCCGTACATTATAACTACCCCTGTCAAAATCACTGAAGGAAAATGGAAAAAAAGAACTTTCAGAGCTTTTCTTTTGAAATTCACTTTCGTTTGGATGCATTAGATAGAATCGCCTGTAAATATTCTCCAGCTTCGTGAAACAATGATTTCTCAAATTGGATACAACAATCACACATAGCGAAAAAACCTACAAGATGACCTTATTTATAGACATAGGGGCGTGTTACAACGGAAAAACTTTTCTTGTCTTTATAGATAGAAAAATTTTCCAATACTTTCCGTAATTTTGCAAAATTTTCCGCAATTTTCCGCAATTTTCACAGAATTCATTTGTTAGTTTCAAACAAAATAAGTAATAAGTGTGGACGACATGACGAACCTTTATGCAATAACTAAGGGCTTAAACGAATTACTATACTGTAGTAATAACACTTTCTGCATTCGTACATATATTTACACTACAAAACCCGATGTATAAAATTAAAAAAAAAAAAAACGCTTAATTTGAAGAGAAAGATACCATACCGATTAAAGATGGAAATCGTTTACTAATTTCTTTTTATAGGATAGAAAAAAATCTATTAAGGGTTTGTCTAAGAAAAAAAAGTCAGTACTCGGTCAGCCGGGAAAACAACTAATTCGTTTGAAGAAATTTGCACAACTGAACTAGAAGGATAAACGAAGAGGAATCCCTCTCGATAAAATCCTATGGAAAGTTCGAAAATGACATACCTTATTGTTTTTGATTGAAGGAAGAAGCTTTCGGAATTCATTTCTCCTCACAGATATTTACTTGTAACAATGCCAGATGCAAAAATTTGTCTTTTAAACAGATTTAAATTGACTTTGTGCTAATAATTGAGCTTTTGTCAACACAAAGAGCGGTTAGAGAAGCTTATTTGTTATACAACTAAAATTAAGATAGTAGAATGTGAAGAGTGTTTCTTTTTAAAATAACAGTAATTGAGTTTAATTCAAAAAATTTTATTTATTACAAAGAATGAACCATGGCGTTATGTTTTGAATACGATATGAATTTTTTTGCCTGTTTTTGACAAACCGCATCCTGTCGGCCAGTCTTTCGAACGTTTGGGGCATTAAGCCATCCTGCTGAAGACGCATACTCTTGTCGTCCGGACTAGTTTTAGACACTCCTTGCATGTTCCTTTTCCTGGAATTTCTTAGTATTTCGTTTAAAGATGAATAAGCACTTCAATAATAAGGCGTTTACTACATTAGCAACGAGTGCGAAGTATCAAGTATTTGCACTCTCACAACAAGCGTCGCAGGGTTTTGTGTCACTTTTTTACAGCACGCTTAGGCGTTTAGCGAAAGTGTAATGCTTCGTCACGTTGCCAGTAAACAGTCTACAATCTTTCATACTGAGCGACAGAAGAAAAATCACTGACCTCTTACAAACATTGGGAAGCATTAGCTTGGTATCATATGCTACCCGCTGTTATTCTCATATGAAATCCAACTGTCAATGGAAGTCCCAATCCAGAACTTAGACAGCTCTATCGCTCTATCGCAAATTCGGGTCTTAAAAAAGTGATGCCTATGCCTTGCCTAGCAAGATCATATCCGGTGATATCATTTTGACCTTACACCCAACCAGAACTCAGTGAATTCAGCCTTCCGACTGAGTTCAGAGAGGTCTTGCATCCTTAAACTAAATTGGAAGACGTGAAAGAATTCGTAAAATCGTATATTTCTATCCGGAGATATACGATTCTTCACAGCTGCGTATATTTCCGCTTGAAAGGCAGGAATATCGGAAGCACCCGCGATGTGCGTACTCCTTCTTATCGAGAAGATCAATTCTTGTGTGGGGGGTATTTTCAACAGAGAATCAAGAGTTTGCCGCGTGGAACACTTTAACTCTAAGAGTTGCGCATTCCATATCATCCTATATACTTGAATGGAAACATTCTCTACTTTCGCTAGGTCCCTCAGTATGTCACTGCCAGCCTTTCCAATTCGAAGATTCAGGAAAGTGATAGGGGCATCCTTATAGGTATGCAAGTCTCGTCCCCTTTGGTGTTTTGGGGTGTTCTTGGAGGTACATTTTCCCGATATATTCAAATTCGTTCTACTCGGATTGCAACCTTTGCTGGTTGTACCAAGTTTTATTCAAATTTGTGATGCACTTAATTGTTTTCACACAGTTCTTCCGCTACTCTGGCATTTTTTTTTTTTTTTTTTTTCGAAATAATTCCACATACTCGTATATTATGCATTTACTTTTTCCCCACTTAGCACTTAGACCTGACCTCTTTCCTTCTCAAAGTTATGCCAGTTCTACTCAGCGTAGCATGACCGTGTGATTTCATCTGTGTGGTACCATATAACTTCTCCTTTTGTGTTTTGAGTTCCAAAATTGTCTGTCTTTCTGTAATCATAACTCGCGTATGTACATGGTTGTCGGAGGGTGTTACTGATTGGTTATCCTTTACTAGGTGGAAAATACAAAACAGATAAATTGCCCAAATTGAATTAATCCCTAGTATTAAAATCGTCAAAATTCAGTACGGGTATCTTTTGTATGCAAATCTTAAAAACTGTTTCTAAAACAGCCAGATCAATACAAGGTGATTTTCAATATCGGAGAATATGCCTACGGGTTTTGTATGAGAAAATAATAAACACTGTTTTTGTTTTCGACCACTATAAGAATAATATCAAATAAACTATAAAAAAAAAATAAATATAACAAATTAAAATCCCTATTTGATAAAAAATTCAATCATTATATCGAGAAAAGAAAAAGTTGATAAACAATTCAACAATTTGTGCTTAGAAAAACAATTTGAATAATAATGAAAAGAAATTATTTGTTTGTGCGAAAAATTTGAGAACAGTGTTGAATGTTGATGCAAACCAACCTAACATTTACTGCAGATAAAAATTCAGAAGAATTTGTTACTTGTCCTGCTGGTGAACGTCGGTGCAGTTGAAAAGTGTTATTATATTAGCACACACATTTATGGGAAACATCATCATTTGCCAATACCACCTCTTTAGTCTTATAAAGGGTGAGCCAACAGCTAGTGTGGAAGTTTCCTTTAAATTAAACACACAATCAATGTGGATTTTATTGATAAATAAAGTTGGGTCTATGGCAATTATGAATGGAGCACAACATCGTTATTGTGACCACCATGGCTTCTGTTGCAAGCAACCATCCATAGTTGACTGGTGGCTTGTATGAGCGGTAGCACCATCCTGTTAAAACCAGAGATCATCCAGACCCAGTTCATTCAATTTTTGAAAAGAATAGCCGGTCAACATGTTGCAGTAACTTTCTCCATTCACTCCAACTGTTTCTCCATCTTCATCTTCCAAAAACTACGGGCCAATGATGCAACCAATCCACAATCCGCACCATACGTGATTTTTTGGGATGCACTGCTTTTTCGTGAATCGTATGGGTTTTTCATACTAAACGATCAATTTGGTTCGTTTACCTACCCATCTATGTTCAAATGGGCTTCATCGGAAAAGATCGAATTTGAAGACAAATTGTCCTGGCGATCCAATATGCAGTTAACAAATCGGCGACGTCGTACATAGTCCAAAGGCTTCAATTTTTGTGTAATTTGCATTTTATAGGCGTGCAAATTAAAGATCAACTTACAAAATTCGTCATAAAGTTCCATAAGTGAGGCCCAATTGTTGACTTCCGCAACGAATTGAGGTGCCTGGCTAGTTTTGAACACTTTCGCTCACATTGGCTATACTTTGGCGTCTACGTGCTAGCCGAGCATGCTAATATGGAACTTGACCCCATACCGGACCAATTTCCTTAAAACGCTTCACCATTTAACGAATTCCGGACTCACTAGAACTATTATGTTAACCGCAAAATCCACGAATTTTACGAAATGTTACTTTTGAAGATCACCTATTTTTGTAATTAGGTTGAATAACAAAAATGCTTTATTGCATGGCAAACGACTTCATGACTAAAATTGCCAACGATTGTATGACATATGTCAAAAAGATCAACCACATTGAATTCAATAAATAATAGCAATACAAAGCCAATATCCACGCCACATATTACATATGTTATTATGTATATGTATATCCTATATTTTACAACATTTTGGTCAAGTCTATCCACTCCATCCATGAACTTATTATACAGGGTGTCCCCTAATTCGTCAATGATAATTTGGGAAATGGTTTTTGGATATATTCAGATATCTAATTTCTAAGCCTGTTCGATTTTTTTCCATGTTAATTTTTGATTTTGAGGTCACTTTTCTCCAAAAAAATACGTCATAAACATAACGTTTTATTATATTTTTTCGTATGAACATAATAATAAAATAAAATCATTAATAAGTTGTAGAACAACCCATAGATTTTTTTGAAAACCTACAGCAGGTAAAAAAAGGAGTTTAGGACTTTTTACCTACGTTTCTAACAACGGTTGACAATAACAGTGGTTTCCAAGAATTAATAATATTCCAACAATTTCTTAAAATTGCATAGCTAATAAAAAGTTTTAAAGCGTGCTCTTTATTTCCTTACAATGTTCCTTAAAAGTTCTCAAAAAGTGCTGGGTTTAGGGTATTTGGAAAATTTATCAAGTAAAGATAGTATAGAAGATTAGAAAAAAAAAATAATAATTCATCAGTTTAATTTCTTACACCAAGCTTACAGTTGCTTAGAAACGCTATTTGAAATATCTGCAATTTACAAACCAAGAATGCCCAGACCACATTTACGTTCATAGGCTGTGCAATGGAAGTTTATCTAGAGCGCTGCAGGTACCATGTCCTAACCGACGACTTCCTAGTGAAGGAGTATTTGGAAATACGTATCGAAGGATTCAAGATACAGGATCAGTTTCAAGAAGAATTTCGGCTGTCGAAAGAATACTGGAAGCTGTTACAACTGATCCATCAATCAGCATCAGACGCTTAGATTCACATCTCAATGTTTCCAGACACAAAACTTTTAATGTGCCACATGGAGAAAATACTTATCCATACTAATATTCACCTGTGCAAGAACTGTTTCCCGATAATTTAGAAAGGGAGTTGAGTTTTCTAGATGATTGCTGGATGGGGCTTGGATGATAACGAAGTTATTAAAAGAACTCTTTAGAAGGACGAACTTCTATTTACAAGAGATGAGATCACAAATTTTCATAAACATTATACATGGGCTGGAACAATCCAAATACAAAGATACATAAATCATTTCAACACAAATTCAGAGTCAATATGTGTCCAGGTGTAATTGGAAACAAGTTAATCGGCGCCCTTTCAAACTACCTCCTAGGCTGAATTCTTCAAATTATCTGGAGTTTTTGCGAAGTGATTAACCAGAACTAATGGAGGACATTCCACTGATTCCGCTAGTTTCATCATATTGGCTAAATGAAGAGTACGGTAATCGTTGGATAGAAAGAAATGGACCAATAGACTGGCCTGCAAGATCTCCTAATTTTACAGTATTGAATTTTTTTGTATGAGAACTTATGAGAATGACAGAACTTGCTTATTCAACCAAAATAGCAACTTTAAGTGATTTAGAAGAGCGTATTCTCGAAGCGTCATCAAATGAGGCAGCAGTTAGCATCAATAATAATTCGCAGTGAAATTCTGCGCTGCATATAAAATAAATATAGAAAAAATAATATAAAATTCGTATAGCATGCATATAAAACCAAGGACACTTTGAGCACCTGTTATAACTGTTTCAGTACACACATAAAATAAAAATTATCTAAAACCACACATTTTCTGGAGAAAAGTGACCTTAAAGTTAAAAGTTATTATGGGCAAGAAAAATGGAACAGGACTAGATTTTGGATATCTGAAGACTTAAACAAGATATCAAATTTATTTAAATGCAGTTATAAAGTCTAGTATTTCTTCTAAAAACAAAGTCCTAAGTGAAGTTTCTACCATTAGTATTAACACAGAAATTTTCGTTAAAATGGGTCAGGGTACACTAAAGAAAGCTTTGTCTTAAATCCTCGATAAGTGATGTCAGTATTGGAGATAGGCCCTTACTGTAGAACGATTTATTTAGAATACCCCCTAGAATCATTCCGAATTATCCTTAAGGAATTAGGTATGTCTTGTTTATCTGTATATCCACTCGTTTGTTCCTGCACCATCTCTTAATCTAATCGGCTGAACACCCCTTTCAGTTGAGGTTATAGGCACGATGTTGGAATCGTTGTAGTGCTCTAGGGTCGTGTTCGAAATCTCTAACTTGATGGAAGGAACCCCTTGCAGTCTTTTTCATTTGTTTTGTATCTTTAAGCAATGCAGATTAAACTGTCGAACTCGGCTCGAAGGATTCAGGTGACATCATAACCCATCTGATGCACTTTATCACTTATTCGTAAAGGTGTAAAAAATTTATCGACATAAAAGCTATAGTGATCAACAGCTTTTTGGATTTGTGTAACCAGTTTTAGCTCCCTGGTAGGGCTCATCGTAAGTAAGGTAATCCAATCGAGTGCAGAATGACCAGACTTTTTATACCCGAAGCGAATTGGCTTGCCGTGTATGTGCTGCTTGGTTCCATGTTTTCCAAAATAAGAAAAGTTTGTCTCCGGAAAAAAATTTCAGTCATCTTTCCTTCATCATATCTCACAGAGGACTTACTTACTTTGATAAATTTTTAATCGGAAGGTATACAGCTATTATCGCATGCATGGAAAAAGCGTAGAAGCTCTTCAAATCGATTATGGGTTATGTATAAGGTGATTCCTCGTGAGGCTTGATTTATAATGTAAAATAAAACACATAAATTTGAAAGTGAACTTAAAATTTTTATTGTCGGTTAAAAGAACAATTCATGACATTTACTTTTTGAAAATGATATTATGTAAATATTGGCCAGGACTACGTCTAAGGTGGTCCATTTGGAAGGTCCAATTTTGGGCGACTCGTTCGAGCATAGCGACTAGTATCTCGCGGATTACACGAGTTATGTTGACTTTCAAAGCGTCAATCGTAGCTGGCTTATACCTGCAGACCTTAGACTTTACATATCCCCAGAGAAAATAGTCCAAAGGTGTGATATCGCACGATCTAGGCGGCCAATTTACCGTAGCAAAACGTAAAATTAAGTGCTCACCAAAATTATTTCTTAACAAGTCCATTGTTTCAGGCGCTGTATGGCTCGGAGCGTCGTCTTGTGCTTAAATTTTAGGAAGCAAATAGTCCGTTAACATGGCGCGATAAGGATTACCATTGACGGTAACAGTCTGATTTGCCTCATTTTTGAAGAAATATGAACCAATGATTCCACCAGAACATAAACCACACCATACAGTTGTTTTTAATAGATGAAATGGTAGCTCTTGGTACTCTTCGCGTTGCTCATCAGCCCAAGTACGGCAATTTTGTTTATTAACGTATTCATTGAGCCAAAAATGGGCTTCATCACTAAACAAAATTTCACGATAAAACACCGGGTTTTCACTGAGTTTTTCCAGAGCCCATTCACTAAAAATATGGCGCAAATTCATGTCACCTGGCTTCAGTTCTTGCAAAATTTGGATTTTGTACGCTTTTAGGCCGAGATCCTCGAGTATGCCAAGCCAAGCTGCTGAGAACGACGATGAATTGATTCGTCACGGTCTTCGCGTACACTCTCAGCTACAGCTGCTATAATCTCTTCACTACGTGCTGGATGTGGTCTAACCGGTCGAGTATCATCCTTTTATGTAAACTGGGACTAAAGTTTGCGAATGGTATTGGCAATAGTGGTTTCAGTAGGTCGACTATGCGCACCGTAAGTTCCTCGAATCGCACGAAAAACATTTCTCACAGAACGCTGATTTTCGTAATACAGCTGAACAATTTGGAGACGCTGTTGTGGTGTGAGTCTTTCCATGATGACTTGCCAAACGATACTGAACAAAAATGACAAAGCAGTTTGACGCGTGATCTGTCAAAAAAAGCCTATTGAAAATCAAACCTTACGATGAATTACCCTAAATTAATTAATATACTCCTTGTATGCCATGTCTGAAAACATCGAAGAGGAAACCAATATTTTGAAGATATTGTAGCTGACGAAACCAGTAATCAGTACCCAAATTTATTCATAGGTTAAAATGTTTATAAAGATATCGGTAGATTGATCCTAGTTGAAGTTTGTTAGTTTATCCTGGACTAACCTCGAACCGAAATTATTTTTTTTGAGTCTTCAGTATTGACAATGAAACACCGCATAGGTCGTCCGAATGATTTGTTTATGCAAAGGTTCTTAAAAAAGACCCCTGCTGTCCTATGGCCGTTTATGAAGATGAAAATTAATTTATTGGGCTAGATTTCGCGTTGTCTCTGCTTTTTGAAATTTTTTGAAATCAACATCTAGCGAGATTTTTTATTTCACTGTGCAGCATTTTTTTTTTTGCCTATTTTGCTGGCCTTGTAAAGAGACCAGCTAGGTTTTGGCCTAAGGCTACTGGGAGTGTCTGTGGGTGTTTGCCAATCATAAAGAGTGACGTCATCTGCCTAAAATACAACATAACTCACCACATCCAACATTTCCTAATTTAAACAGCCTCCCATTGAGGACGAAATTTCTCCCAAGAGTCTACTGTTGAAAATGAAGTGATCAAAACAGGGTCATATATATTCAGATCTTGAAGAGAGGTTTTGAATGTATCTTAAGACAGAGTGCAGTGCGATATCAAACGATTTTTCTTTTTGGTATGTATGCTGGTAATTCAACAGTCTTCTATGATTGAGACTGCACTTGATGTGGGGATCGAGGATTATCTCGAGGGTCTTTACCAGGAAAGATGACAGACATATGGGTCTTAGATCCTTCGGGAGTATATGGGATATATGGTTAGCTTTGGGTATAAAAACTTCAGTTACTTCAATCCAGAAAGTGGGTATTGTACCGAGAGCTGAACAGGTTTTTAGAATATGTAGAGATATACAAGGAAAATACCATCGGATTTAAGGTTTGAAACTGTAAACTTCGCATCAAAGTCTTTTCACACAATTCATGTCCGGGTTAATTTGTAGATAGGTAGATTTCTCAAAGCAGGTTTGAGCTTTTTGGCTGAAGTGCAAAAAGGGAAGCGTCCATAAACAGATCCAAGGGTTCGTTCTCGTAGTCATCCCAAAGAAGTGCTTTTGTTCTAAAAAAAAAAAAAACAATGCAATCAAAACAATTATAATAAGTCTATTATTTTTAGTGGTTAATTCAACAAGCAAACTAGGAAGAATTTAATTGGGTTAGTATTTTGCAGGAAAATTTTCGAAAATTTCAGTATATAAAAAATATTTTTTTAATGTCCAAATGTTTAACTGAAAACAATCGCAAAGGGAATATTTGTCATTTTAATTGCAAACTGGTCTGCAAACTGAGAATCTACCTTTCCGTGGAAGTTTTTTGTTTTCATATTCGCAAAACAATTTACATAAACTCACATTTTTATCTAGACTTCACTGTACGTGCAATTTCAAATGAAAGCTCTCTCTTTTATCAGCTTAATCTGGCAACTCTTCCACACCAAGGGGTAGATGTACTCTCGTACACTCTCTCATTATTAAAGAGATTTGAACTTAATTTTTGGAAGTTTGGTTATTTCCTTAAGTCAACGTGATTCGAATTGGGGTTTGAGATAGATACAGTTGTATCCCTATGTCGAATCGTTCAATAGATTTAAATATCGGGTAAAGCTCTACGGTTGTGTTTTGACCTAGTCCGTTAAGTACATGATTTCCGAGTAAAGGAATTTCCTTCTACAAAAACAAACCAAAACAAAATTGTGTTTATCTAAATTGTTTATAGTTTCCTTTGTGATGTGAGTGATACTTATTTAGCAGTGAAATTTTAATAACATTCACGGTGTTTACATCCCGCACAGGTGTGTGTGTCCTGGTCCTAGGAGATTTTTCCTCTTCCATCAAGTTTTTCATTTTTACTTTAAAAATTAATTATTTATCATTTCCAAAGGAGCTTTCGTTTTCATGTAAAACTGAATCTAACTATCCCTATGGATTAGGTGTAAAGAAAATTTGCAATTATCCACGGTTTACAAGTTTTTATTTTCGCTAGATATTCTTGAGATTTTTCGCATGTGTAAGATAATCGCGAGAGTTGTCGGCCAATCATCCATAGTTTGTTTATAGTAAATGGTTTTATTTTTACCCACGGATCCATAGAAATTAAGAAACCATTTGAGATACTCACACGCGATAGCATACACGCCAGTGCTTTCGTATGCAGGTAGTGTGAAGATTTTTTTGATCTGAATCTCTGCTGTGCGATTGTGGGCGCAGTGATTATTTGGGCATTACCCACTTTGCGGCAACCACAAGTACATTTTTAATTGAACAATAAAATTGTTTATTTAACTATAATTTCTTTTTTTCAATTTTTAACATAAGACAGATGAATTTTTATTATATTGATTAACAAATCGCGTGCATTGCGTGTATTCGTTTTCCATTTTTGGTTCTCCAGGTTCAATAGCTTAATTAGAGAAATTTATACACACAATTTATTGGAAGCAAAAGGGCTAAGAAAAACAAGCAGCAAATAATAGCAGAATGGGTGACATAATTATCGGTGCGGCAAGTTTCCTACATCTGGGCGACGTTGTCTCACTGTATGCTGAAGGAAATGTTTCAGGCTTCCTGAGCACTCTTGGGTAAGTGCAAATCAAACACCATCCCACCCATGGAGCGAAAACGTATTGAAATGTTGTTTATTTTGTAATTCACAGATTGGTCGATGACAGAACAGTTGTGTGTCCAGAAGCTGGAGACTTGAATTGTCCACCGAAGAAATTTCGAGGTATGTATCGCAATTCGAATTGTGTAACAAAAATTGAAAAGTTCGAAGTGATTGGAAGTCGACGTGAGCCAACAAAATCTTCTACCCACCCACTCAGAGGGAGCGCTTTAATGTCAGAAAATTGTACATACTTACGGAAATTCGATGGAATGGTTTCATATACAAAAATAAAATCAGGATTAATTTATCTGTTCTTGGTTTGTAAATTGTTAATTTGTAAACAGTTCTGAAAAGGTTTAAGACAAACACATAAATACTGCTGTGATTATTTATTAAGTTTAACAAAACAAATCTTAAATGTTTCCTCAAGGCATATGTACAATATATTGTATTTGCCGTCATTATCGAGGGGAGACTTTTAAGATCAACGTATACTTGTAACTTATTTTCAGTGTTGCTCTTCTTTGTCATTTGTTGCCGTTATGAAACATAATTAGCTTAAAGCCTAAGCTCTTTTATACCCGTTGTCGAACATGTATAATTTGGTTTGCTTTTACAGATCAATTACGATCACGGCTTAGTCGTCCCGATCATTGGTCATTACCCCGATCATTGAGTTCTCTTGAAAATCTATTTTAAAATATTTTGTAAAATCATTTTTTGCATTGCTAAAGTCCGATCTAAATTCCCAATCAATAAACTGCTCCAGCCAGCACGATCGTTAGTTAACTATTTTTAGTTTCGGTTACTGTGTGCGCTAACAGAAAAGAAGATATTTCCTCGGGTTTAGTCCATATATCAGTGGAGTTGGAAATTCTTCAGAAGGTTAAGCACCACTCTCGCAGTAACATCGATAACTCTTACTTAGGTCAGAAAAGGGCCTTTGTAATACGACAGTATCTCGGTGTCCTCACATCTAAGAAGTGGAGCCCAGAAGGGTGCGATGATTTGAAACTATAAGAATTTATAATAATCAAATTATTATAATAATCTCCAAAATTATCAAAGAAGAAATCACGGAGCTAAGTTTTACCATTGCTTACTAAATAGGAGGAGACAGATTTTTTCCCAGAATCTGCCATTAGGTTAACATTTGGCGGATGGTTGATTTACTAATACGAGCCTATCTGATTGTTAACATAGGTTTAAAACGACCTCATAAAATGGTAATTGTATACGATGGCTTGGGAATCGATGCCACTGTAGTTGGGGTAGCTCAGCTTCATTTGGAAGTTTTTTATCTGTTCTTGCTTTGCAGAAGAGTCTTATATGTTAGTAGTTTTTATATCGCTACCCAAACATCATATTGCCCAAGCAAATTGGTGTGGAAGTGGCCCACTTAAAGTGATCCATTTTGCTTTCAGACCTTTCCACACAGACTGTGAAAAGGTATCCTAATCGGCACATGTTTTTGTGTGGGTCTTTGGAAGAAACGAGTGTCTTCCCGCCTTGCTCGTAGATTTCACCAGTAGCTCTCGTTCTTCTTTAGAGTTACATTTTGTACGCCTTCTATTGCGCTGTCTGATGTTATTAGAACAAGCAGGTGTTATGAGTTCGATATTGTGGGCAAGTGAAATCAGAATAGGTGTTCTTGATGATAACAATCTATTTGTCTATTTGTCCCTTCGACATAATTGTTACTTATAGTGTGGTATATCTTCAATAGATCTGTTCCAGGAGTCCAAATTTGTGGACTCAAAACAAGACTTGAACATGGACAAAAAAGAGATAACGAGCTTCAGATTGAAGTGAATTGTTCACCTAATAGAATAGAACTCGCTAAACGTATATAACATAATTAAATTAGTAATAATAAGCAATCTAAAAATTGTCCTCTTGCTTTGGAATTTCCTTTTTGATTTGTTTTTAATTGTTACTTTTGACGTTTCAAACACAATGCGTTGTCTGTCCGGGTTTGATTTGAAGACTTTGCAGGCGGGATCATTAGTGTATATTCGCTATACATGTCCTACCATCTCAGGCGATTGATGCGCAGTTTTCTGACTAGGTTGATCTCGCTGTACATCTCGGATGCTCACCTCCAAAGCCTATCAACGCAAATGGGACCGAATATTTAGAAGGATTTCTCTCGAAACAACTGAGAATATCTTAATCTGCTACCGATTGAGTCCATGCTTCAACGCCATAAGTTATTACTGGGATGATCAAGGTCTTATATAGCGTCTCCTAAGTTTTTCGGGATAGCGTCTACTGATCTATAAATGCTAACATATGCGGCCTTAAAATCGATGAAAGAATGGAGGGTATCGACATGTACTTCTGAAGTGTTTTCGATGATCTGTCGAAATATGAGGATTTCATCGATTCTGGACTGAAACCGCACTGATAGAGGCCAATCATGTTGTTGACGAAGGGTTTCAGACGTTCACACAATATGGTAGATAAGATAAAATTTCCGTACGTTATTCCTGGAGTATAACCTCCCAATATCTTCGCTTTTCTCGTGTTCTTTCATCTTCTCTAGAAGCCGATGTTCTTCTTGTCTCTTCTCCTCGTAGAGCTGACAAGCGGCTTTCGTCCTTTGTTGCAGTGCTGCTGTCTAGAATACGGAGGCCATATCTTTCGTCGATCGCAATTTAAAAAATTGGATTTAGCGTTTTAGGACTCGGATATATTGAGATATGTGTATTGAGATAAAGAAACCGTGTGCTTGCTATATTGATATTTCGTCTGATCGCAAAGTCAATAAGCCTAAGTCCGTTGCCAGACGTAATGTCGTGTAGAATATGTTTATTTTAGAGTTTACGCATGCAACTACCAGGAACTACAACTGGGAGATAAGGCAAGCACTATGGTGCGAACTTGATTGTTGTGTTGACCCATTCAAGTCTATAAGTCAGCCAGCAGTTTCTTGATCAATCGCCGCAGAGGTCCCCAAATTTACTATTCTAGATATCACAATTTGAAACTCTTATCATTTACTACGATTGTTGAGAAAAGCACCCGACTGTGTGAATAGGAAAGAACTCCAGTAACATTTCTCGATATGTCTTCCGACAGAGTTCCCAGAGATCTTATTTGGACTGCGTTAAGATATGTAAATGTGCCCAAGAACTTTCCATATCCACAAACCCAAACTCCTGACATTTATTCAGAGAGAGTTTTCGTACATATGTTCGAAAAATTTAAATATTTAGGCTCTCGTTAACCACCACAGATATTGACAAAAAAAACGGTCGTTCATTCAGCTTTAACATACGAATCGCCGTAATGGGCGACATAAGAGTTATGGAAGGAAAAATAACAGCCACGTAAATAAAATAAAGCGTTAGCTTTGTCCTGTTAAAACTACGTCTCAGGACTGTCATCAATCGCTGGCTCGCTGACCTCAACTATTTTTTAATCCCAACCCGATATCTTTCACTATTTACGTTTACAGTATTGGCGACATCATCTTAAAAGATAACTTTTTCTGAGATAATACCACATTAGATGGTGCACTGCAGTCGCCACTGATGAATTGATTTTGGGTTCTCAGTATTCCTTATACTTTTGACTGTTTACGAACCCATTAAGTGAAAATAAGCTTGGATAGTGTGAGATATTCTGGTTCGGAGGACATCACTGTATCAAAACAATTTTTTCAGGAAATGCCAGGTGCCTAGGTCTCATCTTGAGTAGCAAACTGTGGTGGAGATATATAGATATATATATATATAGATATCATAGGTGCGTTAGGAATCTCTCCAAATGTTGCAGTATAAATCCTGCTTTGTTTACTACTTGTTGACATTTTCGGCATGCAGCTTGCCACAAAATCGGTCCTGTAATACAGTCACTAATGGAAGGATCTAAATGTGGGGCATGTAAGTTTACTCAAGCTTTACCATGACCTTCCCCAATCAATGGTAGCTATTTCAACCTGAAATTGACTTCGATCAGACCTAATTTCAGGAAATAACGAAAAAAGACCAGGCAAAGTCATTCTCAGTAAGTCTATCAACATTTTCATAGACGGCTTTAAAACATCCGAAGGCATTTGCACATAGGTTTGTTTTGAGGACCACTGCCAATCTTTCAGTCTATGTATGTTGATTTCCGACTGTGTCCTATCTGTTAATGAGATAGACAAGCAGTACCGAATCACACTCTATTCGATTCAGGAACACTCGGACGTCTAATAAACTTATCAGACTCGCGTTCTAAGCCATGTAAATATTGATACTCGTATAGTATATAGCCTATACTCTATCCCAACGATATGCAGAGATAACGAACCTCAGGAGAAGAGATACAAGTATCTCCAAATTCGAAAATAATTTCCAGCGATCTTGTGCTATAAGAATGCATATGCACCTATTGAGTAATCATCACAAAGACCTCTGACGCAGCTGCATGGATGAAAAGGAAGAGGAATCTATTGCGCAATCCCTAGTCAGTTCAGATCAAGGGATCTCTATGCTATCTCTATGCTCTCCTAGTAATAATTACAATGGACCTACTAAGAGCTTAGTACGTTTCGATGAGGGCACGCCTTCACTCGTAGAATTGCTTTTTTGTGAGCCGTACGAGTACGAAAGAGAGATGAGTATTTCAACTCACACAACATTCTCTTGTCAATTTTTTCCACTTCTATCTCCTAATGTCATAGGTAGATATTTAAAACATGTTCAAAATTTCTAAAAGAACTAAGAAACTTTCTTTTCAAAATTCATGCAACTGCAGAGTACTCATTGTGATACATATTACAATCTCCATATTCATGTTCTCCATAGATTCAACATTTTATGTATAACAGCACTTGTGTAACTTAAGCATCTTTTACTCTTCAACTTATTTGTTCAGTTAAAGATTCTTTTTAAGCAACATTCTTTTATAAAATACTTTTTTTTCTCTCAGTCTCTGGTGTTGAAGTACTTCGTCTTTTTTTAGATTTGCACATGCATCCCCTTTTTTAAAGGCTTAGCGCATCCAACAAATATGCTTTGAGAGCATCCCAGTTCAACGTTGTGAAAGTTAGATATGGGATTTTTTTCTCTTACGTATGTATAAGTATAGTTCACTTCAAAAAATCCTTAATTCAACTATGCTTAATGGTTGTGGAGAAAAATATATTACCCTCGTGTTGCCCAGTCATTACACATAAGACCGTTAAATAAAAGCGCAAATTTTTTTATCTTTTACATTCAAAGTGTTTTCACCATATGAAAACGGCCGAAGAAACTTTAACCGCACATCCGTCAACCCCACTCTAAATGAGTTTAAGAGAAAAAAAAAAAAACACTCTCTTGGGGGGTGTACCCAATTAAAACTTAATTATCCCTCTGGGTCTACCGCAGAGAGATTTATTTCCAACCAGCCCACTTATTTATTAATGTGGTATTTATTTTATCAAAATAAATTGACGTAGGGGTCATTGATTAGGTCTGGGAGTATGTATGACTTAATATTATTAGAAGGAAAATGTGACTTAGAAGTGAATAAGTAAAAATTCGATGTTGCGTAAGTAGTCACTATGCGACTATGGAATAGAAAACAACTAAAGCTTATACTACTTAGATAGATAATTCATGTCGCATGTTATGTAAGAGATAAGTAAACCATTTAGTTTATATTTTATATTTATGTTTGTATTTAGTGTAGGTGGCACTCACCATTGAGGTAAAGAAAACCAGGGATCAGCCGTATGAGTCATTTTGTTTCGAAACAATAAAGGACATCCATTATTGACAAAGTTTACGCCTCTAAAAAGGGCTGACATTTTTGAGCGTCTCCTGCTAAAGTCTGCTTCCGCTTGGCTGCGCCACCTTAGATGCGATAGTTCTCTGGTCCCCCGTTCTTCGGGTATAGACTTTTTGGTCCGGAGTTCAACATGGTCTAGCCGTGAACGCCTTACTAGAACGATATTGCTCTACTGCCTGTCAATACAAACGGGACCGAAAGCCTATGCGCCATAGAGCAGGACCGGGATGATCAGACCCTTGTATAAAGCTAATTTAGTCTAACAAGAGAGGTCTCTGTAACTTAATGCTCACGAAAGCTTCTTGTGAAAATAAAACACTAATTTTTAGTAGGAAAGTAAAAAACATTTTATTCACAGCATTGGCCATTGCTAGCTACACATTTTTCCCATCTTTCAGGCAATTTATGGATTCCACGCCAATAAAACTGTTCGTTTTTTGAAGCAAACCAAAAAGTCACCCAATTTTCGCAGGATTCGAATTGCTGCTCAGCTTATGCGTGTCCCATCGATGAAAACAAATGGTAGTCGGAAAGAACCAAGTCTGGTGAATACGGCGGGTGGGGTAGCAGCTCCCAGCAAAATGCTTTGGTTGTATTCTGAACCAGTTTTGCTTTATGTGCAGGTGCATTGTCATGAAGCAAAATTACCTTGCCGTGTCCTCTGGCCTATTTTGCTCATTTTTCGATCAATGCATATAGTAGTTCAAATTGATCATTTGTTGTCGGTAGTGATCTGTATTAACGGTCTCAGCAGGTTTTAGGAGTTCGTGGTACACCACAGCTTTCTGGACCCACCAGACATACAGCATTGTCTTCTTGCCAAATCAATCTAGTTTTGCAGTCGAAGTTGATGGTTGTCCCGGATCAACCCATGATTTTTTCCGTTTAGGATTCTAAAAATAAATCCATTTTTCATTGCCAGTAACAATTCGATGCAAAACAGATTTTTTATCGTGTCTTTGAAGCAAAATTTCACATTTCTACCATTTGTTTCTGACTCAAAGTGTCATCTTCATCCAATATTGTTTGGAATTCGGCGTCTTCAAATTTTTTTTTTTTTTTTTTTGTGGGCCCGTTCACAATAAATGTTCCTATCGAGACATTTGTATCTTGACGCTCACTTCATACCGGCACACCTGGTAGTGTTGATCTGAAATTCAAAGGTCTTTTCCAAAAGCGGCCCTAATATGAATATTTTATCGATGGTAGATTAAAGAGCTTTGGAGTTCTTCAACTAATTCCTTCCTTTTTCAACTGATCTGTGCAGAGATTTCTGGGTCATTGTAGTGCGTATTTCACTTACCAGGTTTAATTTTGGCAATAATGTGAGGCGATGGTTAAGTTCGACAAACACCTGAAATTACCAATCTTTCGACGGACAAATGCAAACTGGCGAATGTAAAACTATTTGCAAAAAATCGTAGCTTCCTGTCCAAACTGACGAAACTGAGTACGGGACTAAACTTTAGTTCACTCCAACTAAATTTTAGGTTTAACTGGATGACGGGTTTTGATCGACCGCAAAATGTGACTAATATCGCACAGCTTCTTTTATTAGCTGTTAAAATATATTCGATTTCGCCAGCGAGAGCCCCGAAACTTCGAACCACATCCCCCAATCATGTGAATTGCAGATTTTCACTTTAGAAATATAATCAGTATACGGACAATTCGCTATAAATTCAGCCTTTCTTACACCTAACATAGCAAACATACACAGTTTATTCAAGGTTAATTTATTATAAAATGTACAAAATGACACCTTTATATTTCGTCGATGGAACTACTAGTATAATGCTTTATTATTTATTTAGCGACTCTAAATTTCAACGCTATAACTTGATTTAGTAGCCAAAAGTTTTCGTTTGAAGTAAGCGTGCTTTTTTTTTTTTAAATGGTTCTAACTTCGCGATAATGATTCTATTTGTAAGCCGTTTGTTTTGTCAAAGACAGCTGGAAATTACGTAGCCCCATTTATCATATAATCATGTAAAGTGTAGGTTTATACATGCTCATAATGATCAACTTGAAGAAAACCCGCTTGGAGCATACAGTGTCAAAGGCCTTTCTAAAGTCAATCAGGCAGGCAGTCTTTCGATTTTTTTTTTGTCAAAGGACTATTATTAACTATCAGAAGTTAGTTGTAGCAGACTCTTACTACTACAATTTGAAGTTTGAAGTCGAAACGTTAGCTATCGTATGCAATCATACCAAATTCATTCGACCACGTGTGAAATCTACTCACTAGATAACTTAGAGTACTGTAAGAAATTGTATTTATACGTGAAGATTAATCTTTGGCCCGAAAAATCTGAGGCACAAGAATTAAGAGAAAGACCCGGCTAAGATTTCGTGATCTTCAAATTCATTTTGAAAAAAGTCTTGTTTAAATGGTTCTTTTGAACTTTGAATTTTAGTAGGGTGAACTACTACGATGATATTTTTATTTTGCTATTAAAATAACTCATTGGAAGAGTTTCTCTACGCTACATTTTTAACACCTATGTGTATGCCGAACTGCATAGACATTAAACATTAAATGTTTCAATTACCTCTAACAATGTAAACTGGCCTAACATCTATTTGATTCGTAGAAACTCTTTCATTTCATAACATGGAATACCACACATATTTGTAGACGTTTCTTTCGGCGACAAGTACAAATACCGTTAGTTTTATTACAATGTTATTTGTATGTCGCCAACATTATGTTTATTCATAGAGCTACATCCTAATCATAACCTAATATTTTTGTATCGTTCTATCTTTCAGATTGTCTCATTAAAATATGTCCTATGAACAGATATTCAGCTCAAAAACAATTCTGGAAAGCAGCGAAACAAAGTGCAAGCTCGAATACTGATACGAATCTCTTAACAAGACTTCACGTAAGTTCTTACAACCGATCACTAACTAAGTGAATTTTTAATTTGTCTTTTTTCTCCTCCAGCATGCTGCAGAAATTGAAAAGAAACAAAATGATACAGAAAATAAAAAACTTCTCGGTAGTTCAGTGCAATACGGCAGTGTCGTCCAACTTCTCCATCTCAAATCAAACAAATACCTGACAGTAAACAAACGCCTTCCATCTCTGCTGGAGAAGAATGCAATGCGTGTGTATCTAGATGCGAATGGTAACGAGGGGTCGTGGTTTTATATAATGCCATTCTACAAACTCCGTTCAATTGGTGATAATGTTGTGGTCGGTGATAAAGTAATATTAAATCCTGTGAATGCAGATCAACAAAATCTTCATGTGGCCGCTAATTATGAGTTGCCCGACAATCCTGGCTGTAAAGAAGTTAATGTACTTAACTCGTCTACATCTTGGAAGATAACGCTCTTTATGGAACATAAAGAAAATCAAGAGCATATTCTAAAAGGCGGTGACGTTGTTCGTTTATTTCATGCGGAACAAGAGAAATTTCTGACTATGGACGAGTATAAGAAGCAACAGCATGTATTTCTGCGAACGACTGGAAGAACAAGTGCTACAGCTGCAACTAGTAGTAAGGCTTTGTGGGAAATCGAAGTTGTCCAGCATGATTCATGTCGCGGCGGTGCTGGTCATTGGAATTCATTATATCGTTTTAAACACCTAGCAACGGGTTACTATCTGGCAGCTGAAATGGATTCTGATATGAGTTTTGAAGATACCTCAGATAGTGGAATGAGTAAGTTATTGTCGAATGTACATAGTGACCAAGAGATAACGACCATTTATTCCTTTAAGACAAATCGAAAGCAGAACACTTTCGTTTGGTTTCGGTACCATATTCCACCGAAATCGCTTCGGTTTTCGAATTAGATCCAACTACGATGGCTAGAGCTGATAGCTTAGTTCCCCAATCTAGTTATGTTCGTCTCAGGCATTTGTGCTCGAATACATGGGTTCATGCTACTTCAATACCTATTGATATTGATGACGACAAGCCTGTTATGTCGAAGGTTTGTTTCGTATAAACTCATTTGTGCTTGGCACCATTTTGTAATATTTTCTAATTTTTGTTACAGGTTTGCTGTTCAGCTATTAAAGAGGATAAAGAAGCATTTGCTCTTATTCCCGTCTCACCCGTCGAAGTACGTGATCTAGATTTTGCCAATGACGCATGCAAAGTTCTGGCAAACGTTACATCTAAACTCGAATATGGTACCATCTCAATAAATGAGCGACGGGCATTAGTTTCTCTTCTCCAAGATATTGTCTACTTCATTGCTGGCATGGAAAATGAACAAAATAAAACTAAAGCTCTTGAGCTTACTATCAAAAATCCTATTCGTGATCGACAAAAACTTCTTCGAGAGCAATATATTCTTAAGCAATTATTCAAGATTCTTCAGGGACCATTTCAAGAAAAAGACGGAGAACCTCCGTTTCTTCGACTGGATGAGCTTGGTGATCCGAAAAATAGCCCATACAAAAACATATTTCGCTTATGCTATCGAATTTTAAGACTATCGCAACAGGATTACAGAAAAAATCAAGCAAGTTGGTGAGTTGTCTACCTTGTCTCAAAATTAAAGTTTTTTTTTTTTTCATTATAGGAATACATAGCTAAACATTTTGGTCTGATGCAAAAGCAGATTGGTTATGATATTTTGGCAGAGGACACAATCACGGCTTTGCTGCACAACAACCGGAAGTTACTTGAAAAGCATATCACAGCGTCAGAGATAGAAACATTCGTCGGACTTGTTCGTAAAAATATGCTCTGCTGGGACTCAAGATTTTTAGATTACTTGTCGGATTTGTGTGTTTCGAATCGGAAGGCAATCGCTGTGACACAGGAATTAATTTGCAAAAGTGTTTTGAGTGCGAAAAATGCTGATATTCTCATTGAAACGCATATTAAACGATTACCAGCGAAAAAACAACAGCAAGACTTGTCATTAGACACTTTGAATGAAGATGATGGTAATTTATTGATGGGGTTAAATGATGATACTGAAGAGCTAGGTTCTGCTAGCTATGAAATTCATTTGCAGTGGAAAGGACAACCGGTGAGTATGTTATAATCAACCTCAAAAATTGATATTGAATTAAGGGCTTGAGTTCTTGCAAACACTTACCATATGACACAATATAAACTAAGCAGAAGACTAAATGATTGAATGATCAAATGACTATTATAGGTTTGCATTTATAAGGTGATTTGTTGACGATAAGTTATATTACTCAAATCAAACCATAGCTCTTTATTGTATTGTAAGCCCATTTCTTCATTAACACGTCTTTTCATCCTTCAATGTATTTCTAAAGCCAAAAGATGTTCCCAATATCAATTATTGCGTAAAAACGTTCTTTCATTGCACGTCAAATTCCGACTGTATTAAAAATCTTATTATCACTGCGAATTCGATAAGAATGCGACACTTCATTTTCATCCACATACTAAATCTACTTTCATCCTCGTCGGCTGAAAACAAAAATACGCCTTTTACGACTCTAGTAGCTAGCCGATCTTCATTGTTTCACGCCTAAGAGACCGTAGATTACATAAGAATATTCTATGACATTGTAGCTCATATTGACGGTTAACCTGTACTCCCACTGATCCCAAAGACCTTTCCATTCATTTTCTTAAAAATCTCTACGAACAAAAATATCTTCGGTTTACCCCAACTCACAAAAACTTGTCTATGGTATTTCTACGTTTTACATATGGTTTAACAAATCGTCTTATTAATGACCGTCAAAGAGAACTAACACTTCCGGGTATCGTTCTGGTTGTACACAATCGTTTTGATTTTAAATGTTTATTAAACCAACTATCTAGAAGCGCAGATTTTGTGTATTCTACTGCTATATTCTCTCACCTTTTTTTGGACAAAACCGGATGACAGTAGATGATAAAATTTTGAACGCGTTGTGAGTGAAGTTGATTCCTTTATAGTTTTATAGTTGTGTCAGTTTGAATCATCGTCCCTCTTCAGAATCGACAAAAGATGCTGAGATTCCAGACAAACTTTTATTCGACCATATTTTACAGTTGAATTAATGCATGATTCTTCCTAATGTCCAGACCTCTTTTTTTTCGGTGGTTGAAGTTTTGTCGACCATAGTTCATATTGAATGATTTTTTTCGATCAATATTTGAGTTCATGGCAAGTTCTTTTCACAATTCACAATTCACAATTCACAGAAGAACATTCGCATGAGCTCTGAGAACCCGATCGGAGACTCCCGTAAATATACGGTATTTTACGAGAACGCATTTCATCACACGCAGTGAAATTTGTAACATTTTCATCTCCGCACTGTTATTATATTTTTATGCTTACTTTACACCTTTGAACACTGCGATTTGCTGCATTTTCACGCGATTCAAGGCGCTCCTGAATAGTAATTTATTTAATAACAACTGTACAAAATATTTAAATTCTTCCCACTTTGGTACGACAACCCGTTCTAAATAGATGTCAGAGATGGAGATTTTTGGTCTATATAAGGAGCGACTATTAAACCATTATCCTCAAATACCTTCATCTATTCATTAAAAAGTGGTTGAAGGGAAGTCATTGCTTAAGATAGTGCTATCATCGATTTATTATAAGTATTTTCAATATATTTCAGTATGATTTTTTTTTTTTTTTTCTGTCGATATTTTAAAAATACTAGTTCGCTGGTCTGTACTCTAACATTCCCTTCTTCTTTTGTTTGTCACCTGCTTATTTAATTTCCACTGTAATACATCTCTTGCTACATCTGTCTTCGCCTTTATTTTTAACCATTCGTACCCTAATTTTTCGATTTCGCTTTCTCCGCTTAAGGTATTCTACGACTGATAGCGTGATCTTTGTCGCTCTTCTCGTTTAGTGTTCTATCAACGGCTTCGAAACTTTTCGAATCACCTATTTCGTATCTTATTTCTTTAGCACCTAGTTAAGGGTATATAAGCGTATATCTATCCAGAGTTAACCTACTCCTTTATTTACGCTCGGTTGTGATGACTTGGTTAAGTTCGTTGATTACTACGCCAAAGAGTCTGGGGCCAAACACTTCATCAGCCGACAATGGTGAACCCCCGAAAATTAAAATCTTCTGCCCAAGAAAAATAATTTTGGAGTTGACGAAGTCACAGACAACAACATAATGAGTTGGGAGACTACGCCTTGACCTACACAGTACTGCGCTATAAGTTGATTTATTTATTTTCTATTCCTTGACTTGCACTAAAAACTTTTTAGTAATTTATTAGCGAACCAATTACATTCATTTAATGTACATTTATAGATAGATCGTATTGTCCCCAACTTCACTGCAAATATAGGATCTATTACATAGTTTTAGATATACTTCATTCTAGACGTTACACTACGTTACAGACACAATTCGTATAGTGTGTAATTTTAAACCCATTAAATTGGGTATTATTCTTCTCAAAATAGCAATTTGTGTATAGTTCCATAATTATTTCTATTATTTTTGCATAGAAGTCAAAATCCATGGCAGAATTGGCTAACTTTTCATGTCAAGAAAGAACAGAAGAAGGTGAAATTCTGAACTACTACCGCCATCAATTAAACTTATTCTCGAATATGTGCCTAAACAGACAATACCTCGCATTAAATAATCTCTCACCACAGTTAAATATCGACTTGATCTTAAGGTAAGCACCTGATTACACATTCTCATATTATAATAAGACGTTTATTATTCATTTGTTCTTTTTCTTAGATGCATGTCAGATGAAACCATTCCATACGAACTGAGAGCATCGTTCTGTAGACTAATGTTACATTTACACGTTGATCGTGATCCACAGGAACCTGTAACACCTGTAAAATATGCAAGACTGTGGAGTGAAATACCATCAAAGATGTCAATTCATGAGTAAAATCATTTGTTAAACCAGTCATTTCTTGAAACGCAAAATAAATTCCCATTTTTAGCTACGACTATAAGAAACATCCGGATTGTAATAAAGAGGCAGTGCGAGCCAAATTTAATACAACAATCGTTTTCGTAGAAAATTATCTGTGTAATGTTGCAGTAAAAGCATGGTTATTTACAGATCAAGAGCAAAACAAATTAACTTTCGAGGTTAGTATTTGTTTTGAAGTTGAAACTTACTCTTATTTGCAAAGTACTTGATTTTATATTTGATTCCTAGGTGGTGAAACTAGCAAGAGATCTGATTTACTTCGGATTCTACAGCTTCAGCGACTTGTTACGTTTGACGAAAACTTTGCTATGCATTCTGGACTGCGTATCGGAACATTCACATGCTCGTTATAGCAATGCTGACGTAGATTGTAAGTTTTTATAGTTTTGGAATGAGCATTTTGTTTTTGTACCAACACGCAATTCCTGCAACAATTATTACTGTTTGTTCTAATTTACGCCCAACACACAATTGACTGTCGCTTTTCGACTGCAATCTTTTAAGTAATATTTCGTAATAATACACTGTTTGTGTAGGTTTTATTATATAATGATGGGTCCATTATAAAGGAATGTTGATGTGCATATTTATAAGCCAAAGGGATTATGTAAAGTTGATAAGGTTGCATTTTGGGGGATCAATGTCTTCGTTGGAGTTGATAATGTCGAAGAGTGTTTGTGCAAAGAATAAGAACTATTTTTCCTTTTTTTACCGTCAGGCTAATTTCTTTATAAATTATTGAGTTATAGAAAAGGTAGTTTCTTTTACAGTATTAAAGTGAATGTTCTTCTTCACTTTTCAATACATTGTTCTTGGAGCTCTAAGTTAGTTGTGGGTAAATAAACTGATGTACAACACGACAAGTGATATGAAATTATTTGTGTGACTTTGCATACTATTTGAAATTTTAGCTGGTAAAATTTCATAACTGGTGCTTAAGTGGAATCCTCAAAAATTTTGGTTTTTGTGATTTTAGCCATCACTAATGCCATATTTATATTTAGCCATATTTTGCCATCTCTAAAAATTAGCATTCCATTTCTTGAAAGCTTACATTTCGTCATCACTGCGTAGAACTGATGCTAATGTATCGTTTTAATTTTAGTATATGCTCCCCTGAAGCAAGTGCAAAGCCATTATTCTTCATTATTCAGTAATAAAGTGCCTACAAAAAACCACCACGTTAGCGCCTATTTCTTGGACCCTGATCTCAATTTATAGATTACAGATTGGGTGCAGTAGCAACCCACCTCAAAGGACGAAATAGTTCTAACGCAAATTCAAGTCCTAAAAAATCTTCCTCTGAGCCTTACTTATTAACTTCATTGCCGATCTTATTTTTCACCTGTGATGCAAACAGTACTCAGGGAATACAGCTTCTGAACTGCGTTCAGAGAAGCTTTTCCTTCTTAAATTGGTTCGGAGATGGTTAAAGTGTTAAACCAATGCTTCGCACAAATTTCGACCATTCTATCCTCTATCCGGAAGAGAGACATTTTTTTTTAAGGAGGAATGAAGTCCAATATTCTTGTCCTCCACGAAGACGCCAACGTCACACCTTTGAAGCTATCCGTTAAGTTGCAACTATATTTTTTCTTAGTCTTATTAGTCAACTGACGTTTTGGTGTTATCAATCCGCATGTGAGTAAAACCAAAGATAACAAGTAATCGACGCGCATGATAATAGAAACTTAAGTTGGGTTGTAGAGTGCAACCCAGTATAGGAATATCAAGGGAAAAGATATTTATCAGAATCCAAAAACTCTTATGTAAACAGTATTGACACAACAACCAACACATATGTATTATGTACGAACAACAGCTGGCATTATCATATAGATCAAAAAATCCTATTCGGTGACCAGCCTCATATCTCGCCGAAAGTTCATTTACACTATTCCAAAAAAAAAAAAACAGCGTTTAAGAAGTTTTCGAGGTGAGAAGCTTAGTTCAAAAAAATTTTCTTTGTTGTAATATATACCCAGAATGCTGTTTTGCGAAAAAAAAGCACAATGGACCCCTTACTAGTTGAGCGCACATTCAATTCTACCTACTGCAAGTGACTACCAAGTTATCGTTTGAGTTACATTCCACATTTCACGTGGATGTATAGAGTGATTCATCGTAAGGTTTGATTTATAATGTAAAATAAAACACATAAATTTGAAAGTGAACTTAAGTGAACGCTTCCAAAGCGTCAATCGTAGCTGGCTGATTCCTGAAGACCTGAGACTTTACGTATCCCTAGTGAAAATAGTCCAAAGGTGTGTTATCGCACGATCTAGGCGGACAATTAAGTGCCCACCGGCTCGTAGCGCCGTCTTGTTGAAACCAGAGCTCACCGAGACCATATCCTTGCATTTCAGGAAGGAGCAAAACGTAAAATTAAGTGCTCACCAAAATGATTTCTCAACAAGGACATTGTTTCTTGTTAAAATCAGAACTCACCGAGATTATGTGCTTGAATTTTAGGAAGCACATAGTCCGTTAACAGAACTGGGCTTCATCACTGAAAAAAATTTCACGATAAAACACCGGATTTTCATTGAGTTTTTCCAGAGTCCATTCACTGAAAATAAGTAAAATACGCCAAGTTGTCGAATTCGCCAACCCAAGCTGCTGAGAACGACGACGAATCGACTCGTCACGGTCTTCGCATACACTCTCAGCTACAGCTACTATAATCTCTTCACTACGTGCTGGATGTGGTCTAACCGGTCGGGTATCATCCATTTATGTAAACTGGGACTGAAATTTGCGAATGGTATTGGCAATAGTGGTTTCAGTAGGTTGATTATGCACACCGTAAGTTCCTCGAATCGCATGAAAAACATTTCTCTCAGAACGTTGATTTTCGTAATACAGCTGAACAATTTGGAGACGCTGTTGTGGTGTGAATCTTTCCATGATGACTTGCCAAACGATACTGAACAAAAATGATAAAGCAGTTTAATAGGAGTCACGCGTGTTCTATCAAAAAAAGCCTATTGAAAATCAAACCTCACGATGAATCACCCTATATTTTCAAATCAGTTTCGTTAAAACAAAACTCAACCATTCTTCCCAGCCAATGCCAGATTCAGCAGTAACTGGACTATAAATTCAGTCCGTCCGGACTCCCGCCGTAAATTAATATATGCCCACAGTTTCACATAACCTTATGGTTTACGGTGAAATTGGCAACCACATAGCCAACTGACAATTACTTTGTTTTGAGGGGCATAATGTTTCAAATTTTACTGTTCGCAATTAATAAAGAGATCTTTAGTTGCCTAGAGTATAGGCTGTTTCCGGTTTTTAATTATACCGACAACCATCGGGTGATGTCTCCTCTACAAGACTTTCTTTTCACTAAAACCTGTACTTATTATTTAAATAAAATAAAACTGATTTTTTTTTTTATTATTTTTCAGCTGAAGGTGGAGTTCTTCGATCAATTGGTGACATGAACACAGTTATGACCTCGTTAGCGCTTGGTCCAGTTGGATCTGCCATGGCTACGCCGACTATTCAACAACGAAAGTCCGTCAGTCAGATGAAGGAATACCCTCTTGTAATGGACACCAAGTTAAAAATCATCGAGATTCTTCAATTTATCCTCGATGTTCGTCTCGACTATAGAATAAGTTGTTTGCTCTCAATTTTCAAACGTGAATTCGATGAAACGGAAACCCAACCCACTGAATCGATGATAAATGCTCGCCAAAAGAATATTGACTTGGAGTCAATAGGCATACAAGCTGAGGGAATATTCGGCAGTGACGGAGATGCTGCTAATCTCGACTTAGATGGTCAGGGAGGTCGGACATTTTTACGAGTTTTACTACATCTTATTATGCACGATTATCCTCCGTTGGTTTCTGGAGCTTTACATTTGCTTTTTAGGCATTTTAGCCAAAGACAGGAAGTATTGCATGCTTTTAGACAGGTAACGGCTTTGTTTTTGTAATTTACCTATCTACAATATGCAGACGACTGATATTATGAAAAAAAAAAAAATTCTATAGGTCCAATTGCTTGTGTCGGACAGTGATGTGGAGTCATACAAACAAATCAAATCTGACTTGGACATATTGCGGCAGAGTGTAGAAAAGTCGGAGTTGTGGGTATACAAATCAAAGGCAGGCGAAGAAAATTCAATGGTAGTACAGAGTAAGTCCTTACCTCTCCATAAGCATGCCATTATTAAGCCAAAAAAAAAAACCTAACGATTTTGTTTAGCTGACCGATCCATAGACAAATCTTTAGAAGCGACACTTAGCACAGAGTATAGAGCATCCCTTAGTGTAGACCAGCTAATGGAGTATCAGAAAGTCAAGGACATTCTCATTCGAATGAATAAGTTTTGTGTTACCAGCGGTAAGTGATTTGCTTTTCAATATGCTCGTTGTAAACCGGAAATCAAAGAAATCTTAGGAACCAATGTTAAACCGCGAAAACATGAACAACGTCTTCTACGAAACGTCGGAGTACATACTGTAGTTCTGGATCTTTTGCAAAACCCCTATGATGAAAAGGATGATGTTTTGATGAAGGAATTGATGTGTTTGGCTCATGAGTTTTTGCAGAATTTCTGCCTTGGCAATCAACAAAATCAAGTTTTGCTTCACAATCATTTGGATTTGTTCCTCAATCCGGGTGTAAGTAGAGAATTTGATCAAAAACTCTATGTTGTAGATGTAAATAAACAAAATTAAACCTTTACAGTCTGGGCGGTGGAATGGCTACGTAAGAATAAACAAAAATATGTGAGATATTGTGTGTATGCTTGTGGCAGTCAATCGCTATTTTGTAAATAATTGTGTAATTTTGTGTAATAGTTTTGTGCATTTTATTTTATTTCATTTTTGTTAGTTTTTTTTTTTTTTTTTGATTGAACGTGTGCTTTCTACTTCAAATATAAATATATTTGTTTTGTGTTTCCCTGCAGATGATTTCTGTATCTAATTGGCCTTAATTACCTAATTGTAACGTCCACTTGGCAAAAAATTCGCATCATGAATCAATTTCAAATTTTTATTTTTAAAACGTTGCCTTCCTACAAACAGAGCTTATAGCGGATAAATGATGATGTATCTCTAAACAATACCTGATTATTCCAACTCCCTTACATTTATTCTTTACCGATTTGCGTGTATTTGATGAAAACTATGAATAAAAAACAGCAGTAAAGCATAAGCATACTCTCGTTCTGAAATCATACCGAATAGAGTTTTATCTTTCCCAATCCATTTGTATATGTATACTGGTTCCAGCCGAAAGCATGACTTCATTATATGAATCGATCGATTCTCCAAAAATATTGCATTAAGGTCTATAAGCTTAAATTGAGTTACTTTTGCTTGTTCCAGCATCCGAACATAGATACAACATCCTGCAGCTTTGCGAAATCGATTTCAAAGGGTTTTTGAGTCAGCCTTCACAATGAAGGAATAAAATAATGGTTTACCCAATAATGAATCTAAAAGAGTTACTATAGCCGTATTACAATGACGATAATTGTATACGTTTAACTTGCCTAAGCTATACAACGTAGAAATTAAAGAAACTACCACTCAGAGGACGTTTCCGAGAATAAGAGGGTAATGGAATGAAAACAGGAACAAAATTGCAATTTTTCGAATAAAGTTAATTCACTTCATTTCTTTATTATGTATAAGTATACATTTAGTGCAATAAAAAACACCAATTTTACTAGTTTTCTGGATCAAACCTGGAAGTTTAAGGGTATTAAGTGAAATTATTTTTTAGTTTTAAAACCGTTCCATTATATTTCGGTTGCTTTCCGAAATCTGCTTTCCGAAATCTGCTTATGCCATTTGCGATACGCAACACTTTTAGCTGAAGTATATATCATTTGTGTGATGTTTATTGTTTAATAGCACATCACATGCAGTTCACTGTTGTTACTTTTACATTTACCATCCCACAGAAACAAATATGCCTAGTATTCGACGGAAGATCTTTACGAAGAACGTCAATATCACCTGCCTTTCTCTTTCTCGCCCTGTATATATTTTTTACATGCATTTTTATTGTTACCTTCCTACAGTATACTCAATGGAGTGGAAAATAGCAGCCAGCAATGCAAACAATTGAATAAGAAAACTCAATGCTCTATAGAACATCGAATTGGTCTTTCAAATTCAGCGTTTTAAACATACTTGTTTCGACAATCTAAGGAAGCGGCGGCTTACTAATGTCGTTCATCATTGGGTCTTTCTTGAGCTGTGAATTCTAGAGTTAACACTTTTCAGAGGCAAGCCAACTTCTTAACTACTCCTAATTTTTAACTAGCGACGGTGAAATACTGGCCTACAAGATCAGCTGTTTATTCTTTATTAGTCGAAACATACATTTTGTAAATTAATTTTGAACCTGACTTTTTCGTATTTTCTTCAATTTTTTCCTTCAAATGCCACTTCCAATGGCACAATGGATATTAATGTCGTCAGCATAGTCGAGCAGCTTACCTGACTTGTCAAGAATAATTCTTTCCGTGTTAATACACGGAATTTGTTTAGTAATTATTTGAAGAAGGCACGCGAAAGCACATCTCACCCAAAACTCAGGGCATGTCTGAAATAGTTTCAAGGAAGAGTTCCTATACCCAAATACCATCGTATTGTTTTCCAGCATTTCTACCTGGTATAACAGCATCTTTTATCATAGAAATTCGTAATCACCCAACGTCAACTTTGAATTTGTTTTACAGGATTTCTCTATGCATGAAGATTTGATCTAAAGTCTGAGGTAGAAACCACACTTGTATTTGGTAATGACTGTAGAGCAAAGAATTTTAGGCATTTTAACAGTTCTTTTAGAAAATGGAACATATGGAGCTTGCATTTATAACTCCATACTTGATCAATGATTTAATCTCTGCACCAATACATCCAACACAAAAGCCGGAGAACGGTGTCCAACCTTTTGACTAAAGAAGAGATCCTTCATTGTTGATCAGAAATAATTTTTTTTTATTATTAGACGTTCGTGTCATAGCATATTTTCTTTTCTTTCTTTTACTGATTTAATTTTCAGCTTGAGTAAATTCTAGTAGCCGGAAGGCGTTATCTATCTACTGTCGATTTTGAAAGGCTATATCTTCAAACTCATTAACCATAGATTTTTTTATTACCTTTCTGAAGTCTCAAAGTACGTTTTTGTACTTGTACTGATATGAGCATCGGAAAGAGAGTTCATCCGAAATCAGTTTTGTGCTAAAACCCTGACGAAACCTGGGAAATTTGTATGGACCTCTTGAAGTGCAAAGCTTTTTCAATAAAAATTTGTTCGATCGTACTTCAACATAGTATCGTACTTCAATATTCATGACAATATGATGTTTTATTTCTGTCTTATTAGTTTTGTCGCTTGTGTTACGTGTAATTGGCTCAATCAGCTTTGTCATGTGGATTGTGTGGTAATTATAATTAAAACAAAACTAAACTTGCAAGTATGATGGACCTAAATTTGATTGTTAACTTCCGATTGCTTGCAACCACTAACTTAAGGCATAAAACAATTTTTACTTAACCGGGAACCATTTGAATTCACTTTTCGTTTACCAATACAGTTTTATGATTTTTTTCATTTTAGATTCTCGAAGCGAAAACCGTTTGTGCAATTTTTAAGGACAACTTATCACTGTGCAATGAAGTCACAGACAAAGTAGTTCAACACTTTGTCCATTGCATTGAAATCCATGGACGTCATGTTGTTTACCTGCAATTTCTGCAGACGATCGTCAAAGCGGAGAACCAATTCATACGCAAGTGCCAAGATATGGTTATGCAGGAGCTCATAAATGCAGGCGAAGACGTCCTAGTCTTCTACAACGATAAAACATCGTTCAATCAGTTCGTCACTATGATGCGAAAGACCGACAAAGATCAGCCGTTAGCAGACGACAATCCGCTAAAGTATCATGTTGAGCTTGTGAAATTGCTTGCTTGCTGTACAATGGGAAAGAATGTGTACACGGAGATTAAGTGCAATAATCTATTGTCTCTAGATGACATTGTAACGATTATCTGTCATCCAGATTGCATACCCGAAGTTAAGGAAGCCTATGTAGATTTTCTAAATCACTGCTACATAGACACTGAGGTCGAAATGAAAGAGATCTACTCATCTGGTCACATGTGGAATTTGTTTGAGAAGTCATTCCTTGTCGATATTAATCAGCTGATTGCTATACAAATAGTTGAACAGAATAAAACTCTTATCAACTATGTCCTGACTGGAGTTATGACAATTTTGAGTACATTTTTCAGCAGTCCCTTCTCAGACCAAAGCACAATTGTTCAAACACGACAAATGATCTTTGTGCAGTTGCTACAGGCCACCTATAAACTGTCTCAGTGCAAATGGTTGTCTTTGGCCGAAAAGTTTAATGTAGAGAACTGCATAAAGACTCTCTCGGAATCAGCGAAGACACGAAGTATTGCAATACCACTAGATTTGGAACAGAAAGTCGTATCCATGTCAAGTAAGACGGCACTGTTAACAAGGCAGACAACTAAGTGGCTTTTGGCTTCGAAACAACCAAAATATGACAGTGCCTATTATTCGAACTGTATGCGATTAGATCGGAGTATCATCGAAGGCTTGCAAGATATTGTATCTCTCTTAGAAGATCAGCTAAAACCACTGGTTGAAGCAGAGCTATCTCTATTGGTTGATATCCTCTACAGGTCGGAGTTACTTTTCCCGAAAGGAACAGAGTCGCGAAAGAAATGTGAGAGTGGTGGATTCATTCGCAAGCTTATAAAACATACAGAAAAGCTGTTAGAAGAAAAGGAAGAGAAACTATGTGTAAAGGTTCTAAGGACCCTTCGAGAAATGATGGCTTTCGATGTAAATTATGGAGAGAAGGGAGATGCTTTGCGAATCTCTCTGCTAGTTCGATATTTTGGCAAAGGTTTCTCACAGAAAACAATCGAGGCAGTAGACAATCGTAGACCCCATCTTGTAACTCATGGTCCAGGAGCTAAATTTTTAATCCGTGCAGGTAAAACTCTACACGAAGTTCAAAACCACCTAGACCGCGAAGGAGCATCTGATTTGGTCGTAGAATTAGTAATTAAATCCGTGCATTCACCTTCGATCTTTGTGGAGGCAGTTGAACTGGGAATTGCACTTCTTGAAGGAGGCAATCCCATCATCCAGAAAGGAATGTTCACCAAGTTTCTAAGTGGAGACCTTAACCAGGCGTTCTTTAAAGTATTTTTTGAGAAAATGAAAGACTCCCAACAAGAGATCAAGTCTACGGTGACAGTGAACACTTCCGATATAGCGGCAAAAGCTCATGAAACGAAGCCGCATGATATGAATCTTGAGTTGGAGAAAATCTCGCGAAAACATGGGGTAAAGAGCAACGGCGTTGTCATCACCGATGAATTAAAGAAAGAACTTCACAACGCCGGACTGGCAACCGCAAGATCATACAGTCACGCTCGAAACCTAAATCCCGGTGATGATAATTCTGCTCTTAATATTTCCAGCCCTTTGGAGGATATCTTAGCAGAAAAATTGGAGAAACACAAGGATAAAGATGACCGTAACAAACTCTCTAATAAAGTTTTGGTAATGCAACCGATTTTAAGGTTTCTTCAACTTCTCTGCGAAAATCACAATCCAGATCTACAGAATCTTTTGCGAAATCAAAATCAGAAAACAAACTACAACCTCGTGTCGGAGACTTTGATGTTCTTGGACTGCATTTGTGGCTCCACAACAGGTGGCCTAGGACTGCTAGGCCTCTACATCAACGAAAATAACGTAGCACTCATCAATCAGACATTGGAAACTTTAACCGAGTACTGCCAAGGACCATGCCATGAGAATCAGAATTGCATAGCGACACATGAATCAAATGGACTGGACATTATAACAGCATTAATCATGAATAATATCAATCCGCTGGGCGAGAATCGTATGGATTTGGTTCTGGAGCTCAAAAATAATGCATCAAAGTTGTTACTGGCCATAATGGAATCTCGTGGTGATAGTGAGAATGCCGAACGAATTTTGTACAATATGAATCCAAAACAATTGGTAGAAGTAGCATGTAAGGCATATCATCAGGAAGAAATGGTCGATGAGAGTGAGCATGATGAAGGAGATCCAGAAGATGATGATGCCACTGTATCACCACGAGAGGTGGGTCATAATATTTATATTTTGTGCCATCAATTAGCGCAGCATAACAAAGAGTTGGCTGCCTTATTAAAGACTTCAGAGGAAACGTTGAATTTTGATTCAAAAATGAGTCAAGCTTTGATGTACTATGCAACTCACACCGCACAAATTGAGGTAAGTTGGGGAATTGTCCGTTTAGAAAGTTCACTCAATCTTTTTTTTTTTTAGATTGTTCGTAATGATAGGACATTAGAGCAGATCGTTTTTCCCATACCGGAAATTTGCGAATATCTTACGACTGATACGAAAATTAAAATCTTAAACACAGCAGAAAGAGATGATCAAGGATCGAAGGTAGCTGACTTCTTTGATAGAGCCGAAGAAATGTTTAACGAAATGAAATGGCAAAAGAAATTGAGAGGTAAGTAGAAGTGTTGTTTGGCATCTGCATTCCTAGTAGCATTATTAAAAACAAAGTTTAAGTTTATTTGCAAATTGTCCAACGAAGAAATATATTCCAGTCTTATTACGCAAATTCCAATTCACTGGATTCGCACAAACATGTTTATACCTAATATTTTTTGTGGTTCTCCTCTTACTGTGCAAACATGAGAGAGAAATGTTCAAGCGGTCGTCAGCAGAATTCATAAATTAATCATATTCCCATCGATGAAACATAAATGACCAGTACTTTGAAAGTTCAAGTTCTTTGAAGAGCCATCATTTACTTTGATCACTGTTGGAATCAAGGTACAAATCGTGAACATTTATAAAAAATGCAAAATACTGCAAGATGAATTGTTTCTAGTTACCACCAAAAAGTTTGTGATCGACTCCCTCTTATCCTCTGCAAAAGCTTAACCTCGCCAGAATCAAGTATAGAGAGCAAGAAACGGCACACCCAGCAAGTTATCAAAGATGTCACTTTTACTATGCTGAACTTCGTCTTATTGTAAAAAAAAGCTCTGTTTTGATGAAGTTCAAATCGCCTTTGCCTGCAACACAATGCCTACAGAGCGGCACCTCACAGGAGGTCAGGATCACCTTACTCGTTTGTCGGTAGCATACTTATCGAGGCCTTGGATGTAGAAAAAATTTTAAGGTTTAAGTCGAGAATTTTCCCTATTGCTGTTGGTCACCTATTTTTGTTCGAAGAAGAATAGTTAGACTTCTTAATTTTGTTAGTAGACACTTAGTTTTCACCATGGGAAGAGTGTAAATTGATAGGTAGAAGTTAGTGTGTTAATGTATATTTTTATAATTCACATGCCCACACAGTTGGCTTCAGTTTTAAGCAACTGGGTTGTCTCTTATGGACCAAATTAAACGGGAAAAAATTATAGTATCAACGAATATTTAATTTGTTATTCTTTATAAATCTGTATAGTATGTTTATATACAATGTTTTTTTCTTTTTTTTTTCATTCAGGTCAACCCGCACTATTTTGGGTCAGTAGTTACATGTCACTATGGAGTAGCATTCTTTTCAATTGCGTTGTTGTTATAAACATGATTGTGGCATTCTTTTACCCATTTGATAACACCGTACCTGGTAAGTAGTTAACAACAAAATAAAAAAAATAAAAATTATTGCCTTTGCGATCACATGCATCAGTTAAGCTGAATCTTTTCGATTTTTTTAGAACTAGTACCACATGTCTCATGGCTTTTTTGGGCAATAATGCTATTTTCACTGGTGATTGTCATAATGCTCCCGCGTGAATCTGGAATAAGAACACTAATCGGTTCGGTGATATTGCGGTTTATATTTCTTATAGGACCAGAACCAACCCTCTGGCTATTAGGTTCAGTTACAGTGAGTTAAATTACTTCCATCAGTATCAGCTCCGTGGTACTAAAGTATATTTTGTTCAATTCTAGGTGGCACTGAAAGGCGTACACATAATCAGCATAATGGGCAATCAAGGCACATTGGAGAAGAATTTTTTCAAAATAATAACAGACTTTCAACTTTTTTATCACTTTGGATACATATGTTTCGTCTTTTGTGGCCTTCTATTTCATCCTTTCTTCTATTCACTCTTGGTATGTCTACTGTATATTTTAGATATAGTGTAGTTAACTCTTATTATTTTTTTTTTTATAGTTATTCGACGTAGTTTATCGCGAAGAGACTTTAGTCAATGTTATTCGATCTGTAACTCGAAATGGTCGTTCTATAGTTTTAACGGCTGTTTTAGCCTTGATTCTTGTATACCTTTTCTCTATTATAGGCTATATATTCTTTAAAGACGATTTCTTAGTACCTGTGGATCCAGATTTGCCTTTTGGTAAATTTTATATACTTTCATAGCTTTATTATCTCTTTTAAATACCCTTTCAATTTTATAGATGAGAATAGTGCTCCTTTGATGAATCATCTAAATGAGCAGCCAATTAAAACTGATTCTAATACGTGCATTTCTCCGGATGAAGTTGCACGAATACGGAATGAAGCTGCTGGTGATGATGGAGAACAAAAAGAACGCGCCTGTGATTCTTTGGTCATGTGCATTGTAACGACACTTAACCAGGGCTTGCGCAATGGAGGTGGTATTGGTGATATTCTCAGAGCTCCGTCCAGCAAGGTACGGACATTAAGAATTTATTTTAAATCTACAAATTATTTAAAACTCATTTAAAACCTTTCAGGAAGGACTCTTTGCAGCTCGAGTGATCTATGACCTTCTCTTCTTCTTCATTGTGATTATTATTGTACTTAACTTGATTTTCGGTGTGATAATTGATACATTCGCCGATCTCAGAAGTGAAAAGCAACAGAAGGAGCTTATTTTGAAGAATACGTGTTTCATTTGTGGACTTAATCGGTCGGCATTCGATAACAAAACTGTTAGTTTTGAGGAGCATATCAAGAGCGAACATAATATGTGGCACTATTTGTACTTTATTGTTTTGGTGAAAGTAAAAGATCCAACAGAATTTACCGGACCCGAAAGTTATGTGTATGCGATGGTGAAAGCTGGCATTTTGGATTGGTTTCCCAGATTGCGAGCTATGTCATTGGCAGCGGTTGACTCTGATGGTGATCAAATTGAGTTAAGAAGTTTGCAAGTGAATTTGGAAGAGACTCAGATATTAGTTACGAATTTATCACAACAATTAAGGGAATTGAAAGATCATATGACCGAGCAAAGGAAACAGAAACAGCGATTGGGTTTGCTAAATCCTGGTGGATCAGGACTTGCCGGATATCAGTTCGCCTAAAGTAAAGAGGAGTGCTTGTACTTGTATAAAGAAATGATTAGAGAATTTGATTTGGTTATGCAAATGGCAGTAAGGATTGCATTTGTAATTTATTTTTAAGAAGATATAAATAGTTAGATGGTTGTTTTAAAATCTAAAAGTTGGTTTTATTTAATTCACTTGGAATGGTCAAACTTTAAGTAAAAATCTTTACAGCGAATGGCTTGCTAGCTCACCATAGTTTCCAGTAGTGTGATGTTTGAGATTTCTTTCAACTTGTGTGTGTAACGTTAGACAGGGTCTGCTACATTCTTTTACGGGGTCAACTGAACGATATTGGATCTAGAGCATCTTTCGTCCACTTAGGTCTAAGAACTCCGATTATATAAATTACGTTTGAAATATGTACTTGAAATACTTTTTTTTTAGTTTAACACGCCAACTAAACTTATGTTTTCGAATTTAGTTTAGAGCATTGCTAGTCGTACGCTAAATATGACCTAGGTATCTAAACGAATTAAGTAATGACTAGAGCAATGTGGCCGCCTATTTTTTATATACATCTTTTAATAAGTGTAGGTTGTGTGTATAAATTCTGATGGTGGGCTTACGACGTAAAGAAAAAATGGCCTATCCGGTTATTGGAGTATATATGATAGAATTCCAGGCGTTCATACGATATAACAGATGGAGTCTGATACTCGATATTGAGGAAATTTATGCTTATATAACTGGCATAGTTCGAACAGCTTTTCTTATTGACAGATTGGGATGATGAATATTGCATTTACCTGCAATACTTTCAGTTAATCATAATTTACAGATGAATTGGTGTATGCTTTTTAACAAATCAACTTTGGATATAAAAAAAAAGTTAATAAAGTTATAAAAGTTGGATATATAATAAAGTTACTATATACATTAGTAACTTTATTTGTCCTTAAATTGGGCATCGCTATTTCAATTTATTTTGTCTACGCCGGTCATTCATTCATCTTAGCCGTTTAACAATAGAGTATGTGGAACTTCTCACCTTTATCTTTGCGAATTTTCGTTTTGTCAGTCTTCTCGGGCTTTAGTAAATATCCTTCTGAGATGGTGGAACCACCTGCTAAGAATGGAAACGTATTGATCTGTCACACAGCTGATGTGGCTTTATCCAACCTTATAATACGTTATATTGGCAATTTCAGTTGTAGGTTTAAGACTTTTAAATACATTGTCTACATACCCGTAATTCAACATGTTTTATTTAAATTTTCTTTTTTTTCGAAAACGTAAACAACCATCCTAGTTTATAGCAAATTTTTGAATTATTCATTTTGAAGACTGATGTAAAGTAGGGGCAATAACTCATTTGCACAATTGCCAGCTTAGGAAACCAGGTTCCTATTTAAGCTCGGAGACGAGGGCCCATATATTTTGACGGACAAAACCATCTACGAAGGTATGAGATCTATTGGGTTTTCTAATAACGACTTGACAACTTTTTTTTTTAAATAGAAGGCAAACCATTTAAGATATTTCAAAAACTTTATTATTGGCTTGAAGTACAATGAAAATATTTATGAATGGAACTCGACTTTGTTCATATGGCCACCGCGGGCACGTTTGCAGCGGTCGATTCGTTGGACCCAATTTTCAACGACTCGGCCACACATTTCGGCCGAAATGTTGGCTCTAATCTCTTCTAACGTCATCGGCGTGTTGGCATAAACCAATGATTTAACGTAGCCTCACAGAAAATAGTCAAGCGGCGTTAAATAGCACGAACGAGGCGGCCAATCGACTGGCCCATGTCTTGAGATAACACGCTCACCATACTTACTCTTCAATTAATCGATTGTCGTCCAAGTCCATATCTTACAATTCGGGCCATATATAATCGGTTATCATGGCGCAATAACGCTGACCATTCACAGTAACGTGACGATCGTTATCGTCGACGAAAAAATATGGCCCAATAACGCCGCCGTCATGCAAACCGCACCAAACAGTTATTTTTTATGGAAGAAGTGGTGATTCATGAAGCACATGTGGTTTTTCACCCGAACAATAACGCATATTTTGCTTATTGACGAACCCATTGAGTCAAAAATGAGCTTCGTCACCGTAGATGATTTTGCGATGAAATTCATCATCTTGGCGCATCTTCTCCAGCACCCAATCAGAGAACGTTTGCAGACATTGCTCGTTAGTGTACTTTACCATGATGAAAATGTTGAGTTTACTGAATAAATTGACAGTGACAGTTTGATGATAAGTGAAAGAGTGCGTTCACAAATTATTTCAAAGTTGTCAAGTCCCTATTGGAAAACCCTATATTTTTGTTTACTTCATACAAATTTGATCTCGCTATCTAATGTTTGGAAGATCCGGCTTAGCCTGTTACACGAGGGCTTTTAGATTGGAAGATAAGTGGTGCAACTGAGCAAAAATGATAATAACCTTTTTTAGCCTGTCTGTCGAAATTTGGTGACAATCAGAGGCTTAGTTTTGTTTTGACACCCATTTCAAAATATCATATTAAGTTTAAGCTAAAATTTGACTATTTTAACCCTATCTTACATATCCTCAGAATCTGCAATACAATCAAAATCTCGGTTAATCTTGGCAAATTGTAGCTAAGCTTTGTTGCAGCCTTGCAATTTGGTAATGGTATTAAAAATCTTTAATGCCATGGTCTTTATTTCCTTGACGATACTTTATTAAAGATTCCGCTTTTTTCTTCGAGATACCCCTATTCATTCCATTTTACTGCTGAGTAGACTATAGTTTCGGAATTACCACCAAATACCACAAGATGGGACAAGAAAAGCTCGAGATTTAGAAGGATTGAAGGAGACTGGCAGAAGCACTTCAAGTAGAAAACTTTATCAGACCCGAAGCCAACTAAAGAAGTAAGTGACTAAGTAAGACTTATGAACCGATTTCTTTCCTTCACTGTGGTCTCTGCCTTTTGCAATATCGAACAATCGAAATAATCCGGTAATCCGACCACTTTAGGCTCTAAGGGATATTCTGAGCTTCTCACCTTCAATAACTACAACACAAACTGCACTATTACCTCAAGTATCTAAGCATTTTCCTTATCACTTTTGACAATAATATTTGATATGATTTTCTACTGATGAACACTTTAAGCCGAGGCCTGGTCAACCATAAAATTGTGTGTAATCTTATGTCAGTGATGATAAAATACAATATTGTGTTAGAAATCAGCCACTCTGACCGTTGTTACTTTACATTTTTGGATACTGCTTTTTATAAAAAATGCTAATATAACTACAACGAAAATTCTGGTGCAAAAAGCAAACGAATATCAATTAATTCTTTACCCCTAATTTCGCCCATTGTCTTAATCACTTAATTTTACTCCAATCAATGGCAGTTGGATTTAAATTATGTTCTCAGATTATCCCAAAATTACATTACTTTCCAACCAACTTGGCTTTGTAATTTAATGAATCCAATTATATCACCTGCAATCTTAGATGAGGCGCCTTTCAGAAAGTGCCATGAAGAAGCCATCTACTCGAGTAGGGTCACTTTTTATACTATGCTGCTGAACCCTTTCACTTATCTATCGTCATTTCATTAAATCATCGCACGTGATTGTGAACAAATTGTACCATCGATGTGACTGAAAGTTTTGTGCTTTTAGGCAATCAATCTGATGGTTTATGGATGCATAAATACTCAGCGGATTTGTAACTTATTATCAGAGCTACCAACGCCTTTGTCCAAGAAGCAAGCAATCCTAAGAAAATGGCTTCAAACTTTTCAGTAAATATTTAAAATAGTTAAAAATATGAAATCAACTTTTTTAAATTTTTCTCTCCAACAGATTCTCTTCCTGATGATCTTCGGAACAATTTTTACTGCAGCAACTCTTCAAGTAGAAAGTGAAAAGGTAAAGAAAAGGGAACTTCCATTGTTTGGGCATGGATATCCGCTCTTTGGAGGTGGTTCTTTTGCTGCTCTGAAATTGGGCACCAGTTTTCCAGCTGCAAGCCCTTGGAATTCTGGGCCCTGGAATTCCAGGTGATTATTATACCAATACTCAAAGTAACATTTAAATATACTATTTGTAATACAGCCCATCGCCTGCTGAAGTCGCCAATGCAATTGCTGCAGCGAAACAAGCGTCCGCCAATGTGCTCATTGCTCAACAACAAATGCAAGCAGCCAAGGAAAATGTTCAAAAACAACAACGCATGGCAATGGAACGTGAAGCAGCTGCTACAATTCTAACTCAAAAGAGTCAAGCTGCGGCAGCTATTCAAAGATCTGAAGCTGCAGCTGCAGCTCAAGGCGTTGTACTAGCGCAACAACGTTTGGCAGCTTCAAAATCAGCCGTGGCTCATCAACAACGTATTGCTGCTACCAAGGAAGCTGAAGCAGCATCCGCTTTGCAGAAATCCGCTCATGCTGCAGCTGCTGAAATTCAAAAATCTGAATATGAAGCAGCAAAATTAGGTACATTGGTACAAAACGGTGCTGCGGCTGCTACTCATCACTTGACTCTTACAAAAGACAATGCTTTCAATCCAATAAATGCAGGCACAAATCATGTTTCGAATTTTGAACTACTAGGACCTTGGCAAGGATCCTTAATCCCGGGAGGAGGATCAAGTGGAAAAGGAGGATCATGGCTTTGAAATTATTGAAACTTTTAGTATTGTCTTTTTTATGTTTCCTACTTCTTCTTTGCAATAAAACAAATAATTGTTTCACATAAAACTGATGAGTCTTTTACAATTGTTTAGTTTGTCCTAGAAGGTGTTCAAATTAAAACTTTGTGCACACTACCTGATTCTGATTAAAAACATGAAAAATCTTCAATTAATGCGATCTGCAATGTAATCAATACAGCAGCTGTTTCACCTGAAAATCATCGATCAGACAGATCTTGATTCTCGGCGGTTTTCTCCGACAGTTCAAACTACAAAGTTCAATTCAAAATTCAAGTAATTCCTCGTTCACGGTAACAAAAGTAGCTAACATTGAGAAAGAGCTCGCCCGACACAAAGAGCTTATTCCCGCCATTATTTCCTCTCACTGGGCTGTACCTCTTAATTTAATTTTTTGCACACGTGAAAATATTTAAGTGAGCTGAGCGACATACCTTACCGATTGTATACACCAGAGGAAATTTTTTACAGGTTATCCAAATGTCAGCTGTTTGGTCTATTGATCTTTCTGATGCTTTCTTTCAGATCGAAAGCCATGCAGATTCCTATGAATTCCTGAGTGAAAGAGCTCTTTATGATTAAAACACAGAGAATTGTGAGTGTGAAAAGTGAGGTACTCGACCTCACCTCGGGCGACTCCAGGCTGATTGCAAATTATTTTCCGGCAACTTTCGGCTGAAAAGGGTATTATTAATTTGAAAAATCCAACCATTAAAGTCATACGACTTCAAACTTGAATATGTTCGCGGCAATAATTTCTGTCTTATGAACATATTCTCAAGGATATGAATCGATATGGCACCCCAATACACTCGGCAAACATGACTGCAGGTCTTTCGGCAATGGAAATTCTGTTCTAGAATGCTTCCGATAGCCTCGATCATGGATGACCAAGATTAGTCTTTTGCACTTACTGTATGGTTTTCCCTGTTATTTTATGCACAATGAGAGATAATCAATGATTTCTTTTCGACTACAGACGGCCTCCCGCCGTGAGAAACGCTTTCATAGACGGACAATCCTTCTTTTACTAACCATTTATCCATTCATGCTAGAAAAAGGTACAGACCAACTGTTGGTAACTTTTTAGAAGCTTGTCTTTGTTTTACTGTATATCGGAAAAGATTAATACATGCTTTCCAAGAACTTCAGACCTATCAGTCTGACCTCTTTCGTGAACAGAGCATGAACAGAATTCTTGCGCTTTGTGTACGTATCCTTTGTCCAAGATGCAACATGCCTACCAAAGCGGAAGATAATGCTAGATTGTGCTGGTGGACAGAATTGAGTATACATTCAATATGAGCTTGACGTTTTCATCGACATGCAGTATACTTTCGACAGTGCAAGTTTTAATAGCACATGTAGTTCGAGCAGATAAAGTGTAGACGAATCACTAGTTGTTTTGGGTAAAAAATATTACCTTGATTGTAGACGCTGACTGCGGCCAATATGTGATAGCTAGGGTAAACAAAGTTGCCAGTAAAATGGCGTCATCTATCCACTCGTTTGTCATTTCTTAATGCTCCCAATATTTTTTTTAGCCTACCCTCATGTAAACGCAAATAATGTAACTGTATGTCTATTTAATCATGCACAGCGACTTTTTGTTTTTAAGTGCAGGAATCCCGTGACATAATCGACGATTAGTGCAGTAAAAGTGGTCTTCTAGTCAATCTTCTTAAAACTGAAGTTGTCCCTTTACAATCATGATTTAAAGGCAGTCTGCTTCTAAAAAGAAGTTAAGTATTTCAGTACTATTCTGTAGACTTTCTGGACCTGAAAGATCATTAGATTAGACATGAGGCTTGTCACAAAGGAGGGTCTTTTAGATTTAAACGGCTATAAAGTAACAATTATATTCTATGCGTCATTTTTGTGGAACTTGGACAAACTTTCGCGTAAATACTTCAGTGCTGCATGAGGGCTTTGCACGCCCGACTTTGTTCTAGACGCATTGATAAGTCTCCCTTTCCTTGACATTGATATCATTCTGTTGAAAAAGAAGTGGGCTTTGTACAACTTACGTGAATGATGGTCTTACTGGCATGTTATCTGATGCAATGCACGAGAACTCCTGTTACTGCGAAAGTAAGGAATAGATTTTCCATGTGACTTGAAATGATTTCGTCCAGAATCTGGGCCAGTAAACGTTAGAAAAACTTGCGTCTGTCTTCCAACTGAAGATATACGGAATCCTGATGGCAATGAACTATAGTGGAATTCGCTTATAACGACCACGGTTACGTACATCTTAAATGATATTTCTAAAGTAATCAGACATCATCAAGTTTTCTTCGTTTTGAGAATTGTTGAAAGTGCGCAGGCCGGCATGCTTAAAACAGTAAGAAATTGTCCTGCGAATGACGCGATCCGAAGCAGTGTTCACCATGCTTACAACGTCTAGCAGAACAATGGTATATTCCTTATTAGCTTCTATGTCCCAAATTATTTTAAGAACAAGGTTTTTTTTGAAAATAGTTTTTTAGACTTCTTATCACACCCTGGTCCATTGGTTGCAGTATTGATGTTGTATTGGGCAGAAAGAAAACCAGTTTTACTGAAGAAAGATTTTCACAGTTTTGACGGGCAATTATCAAGATTTTCTTTTTCTTTATACTAAGTTCTATATCACACTTTCGTAAAACTTCGGAGGTCATCCAAGCTTTTTTGTTTGCAGTGTATTCGACTGGGACGCACTTTTTTAATTTGCCAATAACAAGCAGTTTTCTTTTGTCTTATCCATTCATATTTGCACCAACGAGCATAGTTATTCTTTCCTTTGACATTTTGCAAAGGATTTTATTTATTTCGATTTAAAACTTTTCTGAACAGCTTTTTTACTTTTCCGCATTCCACTTATTGTTAAAGACTCAAGTCTCCAAATTATGGCAACATTTTTCTTTTCTATTTTTTAGGTTCTATTCTACAACATAAAATTAATTGTTTCTTTTACTGAAATTTAAAGAATAAATCATTTTTTTTTACGTTCACAGAAAATGAGACGAACCGACGAACTTACTAGGCAAGTGTTACAGAAGTTTTTCTCAGTTAGCAGGACCCCCAACATACGGCACCACTTTTCATGATGACGGTATATCAAACAAGTGCTTCCGAACGTCAGTGAGGTCGTCAGTTACTTTACAAAACACCCAAGCTTACCAGTCACTTATACATAAAATTATGCGAAGCCTGTTGTAAGAGTGATGACGACACCGAGGAGCACTATCTCTACGAATGTCCGGTCTACGCCCGCATCAAGCTGCCAGTACTGTATATGCTGATGTGTTGGATGCTAATACTATAGGCACTTAACCATTGAAACGTTCTGCTTTGCATCGAAAGCAAAATGACCAATTTGATTCACCGTTTCTTATTCCCGAAATCGCCATGCCTTCTTGTTATTATTGCAAAATCGTTTGCTTCTCGCCTATTTGTGATTCGTGGTGCAATAAAGTCGCTGTCAAGTGAAAAATTGAAAAAAGTTGTAATTGAAAACTCAATTGTTTTACAAATAATTGTATGCCGATATAGTACAATTTATTACTTATTTACAAAATACAAAATTTACAAGATTTTTCTTATTACTAAAAAAATAGATTTATATACGATACACTTTGAATAATACCATTCTTACATATGTGCAACCTCTACATATATACGAAATACTTATAGCTCTAGATAAATGATCCAACATAACACATAATGTACACGAGCGGGGCAAAGCAAAAAATACGGGTACAAATACAAAAAAAAAAGCAAACGAAAATTCATAATAAAAATACGTTCATATCACAATAGAGAAGAATACCATTACAAGTGTTTCGGGAATTTTATATAACATATGCACGTTATTACATACAATGCATATGAGTGTGAGTAGCAAATAACTGAAGAACAAAAATTAAAAGCGTTAATTAGAACAAAAATAATAATAATAAACAAATCCTTAAGTCGGGCTTAAACTAAACTCAAATTAGTTATCATTGTGTATGTTGGAAATTTTCGTTGCATACATATGGGTTACTTTGTAGATAAATTCGTATTGTTCCTTAGTCTGAACGGCACTGGCACGACCTCTTCGAACGCTGTAAACGATCTGTGGAATGTCAACACAACGCTTCGGTTCTTCCAGGCAACGCATGGCAATATCACATGCGATAATTGTACCAGTTCGGCCCGTACCTGGAGAGCAGTGAATGGTTAGGGCGCTATAAGCGAAAGGATTAATAATGAATTAATGGAATTCGAAAAACGTTCACAAACACATGGAGGATATCTATTTTAACATACCCTTGATCCTTTGACGGTAGTTTTGGCTTTTCGGACGTTATATTGCCATTAATCTCACTCTTGGCTTTTGGATCTTCTTCAATGATGATGGTTTCGGTTTTATTGTCACTGGGTTCGATGGTGGACAATTTGAGAGAACTTCTTGCTTCAAGGAGCATAGCAATAATGGCTGCTTCATCAGTGGGGACTCCATTCTCTGGCCATTGATACCAGTAGTGGGTGATTTCTCGGCATTCTTCGTTGGTAGTATTTTTCAGGATAAGTGTAGAAATTGCATATTTCTCCTTGACTTCGCGATTTTTAAGTGTAACTTGAAAATCACCAAAAACTGTATGATTGTCCAGAGTTACCGATGGTGGAAGGTATTCAGCACATTTGTCGATGCCGTTCTCGATGAGATCGGTTGCCATGATAATTACCCGAGAATTCTGCTCCCAAATCATTCGCCAAAAATCAATGACTGTTGTTTCCAGTGGCGCTTGACAGGCGATGTAGTAGTTGTAGCTATCCTTGGGACCCTAAAATACAGAATAATTTTTAAGCCAGCGAAAAAGTATTTTAGATAAAATAAATTTCTTTAAAATATTTAAGGATGATATAAATTTGAATTTGAACTGCCAAATCTGAGAGCTTCTAAATTATCGCAGATGCTCAAGCAAAATATCTCGAACAAGAACTTACACTCATGTACGTCCTTTCACAGCAAGCTGTCCATAGCGTGTGTAATACATTTAAAATAGAATTATAATCAAAATAACAATACATTATTACGAAGGTCCAAACAGGGTATACCCCATCCTCGCTCATAAAAAAAAAATCCTTGGCATCTCCAAAACATTAAAATTGGTACCGGCAAATTTGAACAAATCAAATGCAGTTTTTTTTAAAGGTTTTCGTCAACATTGATGTACAATGCAGGTGAAGTTTTAATGAAATCTTAATTAGCACAGTCGGAATGCATGACCTCAATACTAAAAAAGGAACATGGCAATTACCCGTCCATCAATCCATCATCCTAATTAATCATGTTGTGATCGACTTAGGGCACTGTTCCAGTCGATCAAAGGATATAAAAAAAAGTGTTCTATGGCTCAGAAGCACTCATCAAACTTTTAATGATTTTTAGTCCTGTTTGCTTTGTGTGTTAGATTAAAGGTTAAAAAGATTAAAATGAACTCAACGAGCTGTACAGAGACATCAAACAAGCGAATGGGCACCAAAGGTCGGGACAGTTTTTCGGTTCTAACCTAGACAATGCAGTAATGGAATAACTCGCTTCAAGTGGCTTACATCTAAGTAAAAGTTGGGTAAAGTCAGTAGCGCAGTTGGAGATGTTTATTGGTTAAAGCCTAGGTCTACCCCAGATGACCTGTATACCCTGAGCTATTGAATAAACTAGGTAAGTTAATAATTATACAATATATACAATAAATATATAATAAACAAGGATTTTCCGATAACGAATGAATCGAAATATTTCGGCTTTAGAAGTGGAAACGTTGAATAATTGCGCCACTGTGAGTAGTACGTTAAGTATTTTATTTCCAATTTAAGATGCTGCTGGGTTCAACCATCCTTTTAATTGAGGGTTTAAACAATTGATATCAGTAAGTAGTGCCCTATTCTTAAAATGACTGGCATAGCGTCTAAAAGTTGGCTTTCATTCTGTCGTTTTAAAACCTTTTTGGCACAATAATATCTTTTTCTTTAAGGCTTTCTCTTTAATTCAGCTTTAGGCGATTTTTTCGGCATTAGCATTGTTGATTACCGGTAAGCCATCAAAGATTGGCTCGCACCATTTAGTATTGTATTTTTTTTTTTTAAAATGAATTGTTAAATTTGTTTTTTAATTTGGCATAATAGGATACTCAGACTTAGAACTAGTATTGTACACGGGTAAGCGCTTTAGTAATAGCCTACAGTTCTAGCACCCATCACCTTAGCGCCGAATATCTGCATCGCATCTGCGTAGTAAGATGTTGTAAAATGTGTTTCAACAAGAGTATCTGCAGCCCGATGAAACCATATACAGGTAGCGTTCATTGGTGTCGCCATCACTTTCACAGTAAGCGCAAAATTTTATGCCACTTATGCCCTTGGCATAAGTGCTTGGCAACGCAAAGTGCCTTTTTGTGTCACTCAAGGGGAGGCACCCCTATGTACCGGTAAGAAGCCAAGCAAAGCTACTCTCTGGCAAACCAAGATCCGCTGAAAACCACACATCAACATTACCCTCTCGTTCCAAAACGATGTCCCAAATGTTGCACAGGGAACAAAAAGTCCACCGTATACAATAGCAACGGCACGCCTAGTGAGTCCCTAGTCAGTCCGTAAAATGAGCCTTACCTTGTCCATAACACTCACCAGTTGTTCTCTTAGCCCGATGATTTGAAGTAGGAAATTCATCTTCTCACCTATCGCTATGCCAAGAAACTAGACCTAAGTCATATATCTAAAGTTCACAACACTCAAATGTACTGTATTCAATTTACCACGAAGCAGTATTGTCACAGTCTGAGATACACTGACACCAACGATTTCGTCCCATCCGCCGACAATTGGCATCACTTTACTTTCTATTACAGTAGACCTTTCAGAAGGAGAATCAGATCATCCGCATAAACGCAATATCTGCAGGTGCCCAAAAACAACTGGAGCTGCCCATTGGAAGACGGAAGTCGCATAAACACTTTCAGGTCACACTCACGCAGAAGATACTACAGTCGTAGCACTGTAAACCAAGCAGTAGAAGCGCCCAATGCAGCGTTAGGAGTGGTACGAATTGCACTTGTGATGGATATAGTTATCAAACTATTGGTAGCAGCTTCATTGGAATAAGCGATTATTAACGCAGCCTTCCATTTAGAGGCATGTGAGCATTTTATTACCACCAAATGTTAGGATACTAGCTCTCGGTTTGCCTGTTCTGGAAGATATCCTACCCAATTTGGAGTTGAGTACTGGACTGATAAACAGGAAGTAATTCAACAGTACAGAATATTACGATTGCAGATGCCAGATATGCACCTGCTACGAGTAGTTATGTCTACAATCTATCACTGAAGCCTCCTTATGCAGAAGGAAATACTCAATACAAACCGGTTTACACATCTTAAAAGCGGTACAATGAGGATTTTTCTTAGCAATTAACCAGTTGCTTCTTTGGCTTGTCAATACAATTGCGTCCAAAATTCTTAAGGCGAATGAGGTATCGCAATATGCCGTTTAGATATGTATTTTTTGGGAATATATATTTTGGGAAAATCCTTTAAGATTTATTTTTATAAATCTCTGCTGAAAATTGGAAATAAGGTTCCCATTTCGCAACTTGCGACCCTTAAGTAAGAAAAATGCGGTATTTAGTCAATTGCATTTGCAACGCCAATACCGATCTTAGTAGTAGCATAACTTACTATTGTAATGTCTAGTTAACCTTTGTGGAATCGTAGAAGCATGTGGAATCAAAATATTCTTTCACTTTAAGCTCGAATAGTATCTTTAACCCGGCCAAAATCAATGACGTCATGTCAAATACAATATATACAATAATTTGTTTAATATAAACGACTTCCAACAGTAGGATGTCAAAGATTTGGTACAGAAAGTTCTTTTGGCATCTTAGAGCTTAAAACCTTTGCAACTTTGTCAAGCAATAATAATGGAGTACTTTTAAAGCTAAATGGCGGGAAATCAATTTTATTACGACTCGAGACGTGATTCACATTTCAGTCAAATTTATAGCTGGCCTCGAACCACTTATTAGATAAATATGGTAACTCCACAATACGCTGTACGAGTAAGAAAAAAACTTCCAGCACGCTTACAAGCGTATTTCAAAATAAAAATATGAAGCGTTAATATTTGCATAAGTAATTGTGGAATCAATGAACCAAATTAATTTCCAAATTTCACGTAAATCGTTCGCACATTCTTTTACTTTAAAAAGGAAATTTTTAAGTAGATTTGAAAAATGCGACTTCAAATCAATAACATCTGTATGTACTCATTCTTAAACAATTAGGTCTAATTTAAACAATATTTGTACCTAAACATCGATGAGACAGAAAAATATGCAAATTCCAAAACAAGCTGATAATGACATTCTAGATAACGTTGCACAAACCATGATAAGCCAGTGCACGTAGAGATTTGATTGGAAAGGTCAAAGCAAGAGCCAATTCGAATAAAAATAAATTTGCTCACGTTGGAACTACGGGATCGCGTTGGCATTGTTGGTTTGTCTGTAATGTTTACTTTCGCTAATTATGTTTTCTGATTGTAACTTAAAACCTCAAACAAAAGCAGCATCAGTGTTGATGAACTTTTCAAATTAAAAAGAAATGAAACACTGAATTCTGGAAAATAATGGCACACACATTACTTAACAACAAACGGCTGAGCAACCATTGAATGAGCATGGCCAAACAAAGAAAGTCTTGGAGCTGGGAATGCAATGAGTCGATTGTGGTTGTGTAGGTTCGATTGGATTGTGTAGGTTCTTTGTAATCGACCTTGTTGCATCTTATCGGACTTACCAGAAATTTAGATATAATATAGATTTTCAAGGCTACTGTTTAATAGATCAGCCACGGGTGACATCAGTCTGGTCGAAAGCATGGGGAATACAGTACTCCAAATTTTAGGAAATGAGCCCAGTCTCACTGAATGCGAAACTCACTGCTGGAGAGAATGATTTACTTACGAGTAAGCATGACGTAATGTAGCAAATTACTTAACGATCTACTTATATGGAAATGCTCTACGGACAAAAGCGTTGGCAGGAGATAAGGTTCATTCGAAGGAAGAAGAGAAGCACCAAAAGAACAATATTAAGGGATATAAACCAAGGAGAAATGTGCGGATCTTTTATCAAAGCTGGTTGTGGGTTAATCGATTAGGGTAAGAGCACTACTTTTTTTTATAAAGTAAATACCCCCAAACAATGTGGTGTCAACCTGCCGAGGACTATACATCAATTGTTCCTATTTTGTATCCTAATGGTAGCCAATCAGTACCAATCTCTTCAATCCTATTTAAAAACTTAGCACGATTTTTGAGCAGGAAGAAAAAGCATCATTATGATACTGTCGAAATGATATGAAATGAGCATGGAAGATTCATTGTATTGCCAAATGAGATTTCGAGACATGTCGGAGCGCTGACGTGATGTTGGTCAACAGCAGCTCTCATACTCCCAAAGAGCGTTATCAAGCTCAATCAAAACCGGAAAAAGGACAATAATATCTGTATCTGTATATGAACCGACAACTTGCACCCTTATTAGCGGATGCCTTAGGCTGCTATAAAACAATGCCACCGCCATCCACGAAGTCCTGTGAAATGAGCCGTAAAAAGGAAGGTGAAAACCTGTGAAATAGACTATAGTGTTTGCTACAGAAAACAAAAGCAGTGTAAATTTGGTTTTCACTTCAGAATCCACTGCTCAGCATGGACAATGAAAGTGAAGATCTCACAAAAGCAGACTGCTTTTTAGCAAGTTGCTTAAAGCAACCGATGATGATCATCCATGCGCCAAATTATTTGGAAGATTTGGTCGGAAGAAAGCAAGCCGAATGCTCAGCATCGTTTGCCCGACTCTTAAGGAAGGAGATTCTAAAAATTGCGCCAGCTATAGAGGTAAAGGTTTCCCCAACATAGCTTACAAGATTCTACCTGCTGTTCTCCGTGAGCGTCTAAAAAATTTTGTTAACAACCTGATTGTTCCAAATCCGACGAGAATGAAGATGAATAATGTGAATTACAAGTCGATATCTTTAAAAGCTTCTTACTCAAAACCAAAAAAGCTATGCGCTAATGCGTTACTATAACATACACTTTTCATATCACAGCGAAAGATCTAAGCTCTAAATGAGGTCAATGCATATATCTCTTATTAAGGAGGTATACGAGTAAGTGTAACAAATTCCTCTCTCGTACAACGAAGGAGATCTTATAAAAGACCCTGGCTATCCCAGTTCTACTCTATGATAAAAAGACATGAGCTTTATCAAAAATACAGGTCGAAAACCTTGGTCGTTTTGACTAAAAATCGTGTAATCTTTGGTCTCTGTTGGCAGTTAGTGGAGGCACAAATTCAACGGGGAACTGTAAGGACATGGATTTGACCAGAAGAATTCGAATATAGCCGCTCTGATGGCTAGGATAAAGGACTAACGTATTAAAGTTGAAAAGGCCCTCAACTTACTTTCCTCGCGTAACTAGAAACGACTGGTCTTGGAAAAGAGATGGAGGCAGATGAGCCCTTAATAGATCAACAGTAGTACTCATATCCCCGAAGGGGTTACTGAGTTCGGTCTAACAGACCAATCGTACTGGGGATATCTATAACAGAACTGGCCTTTCAGGGTGGGGATTGTGCAGCCAGCGTAACTGCCCGGCCGTGTAAAAAAAAAAAAAATAGCTAAATTACGAGCCAACAACAAGCCTCGGATGCGGATGGATCTACTGTTGAAAACCCGACAGCCGAACAAATAGCGGAGGCTCTGGACTGCTGCTAAGCAGATATCACCTCCATTCAAAAAATTAGATGTAATAGGCCGGACAAAAAGAGGAAGAAACCTTGCGACATTTACTATGGTGATTGTTATCGACGGCAAAAGCAGCGCCTATTTGGATGCGGGTGCCTTGTTAGAAGCAAACTTAAGCAAGAAGACTTCAGTTTATGCCATGTTAACAAGCATTTCCGTAATACCATTGTCAACATAAGCCTTATATGCGCGCCCGTCCCCACAGAGGAGAATCAAAAGTAGCTTCTACGAGATCTTGGACAAAACCTGCAATCAGTGCCCTAGCTATGACATTAAAATTTCCCGGGCAATATAGAGAGACCATCTTTGGCAGTACTGTCGGAACGTATAGACTGCAGGATACCACCTACCATAACAGATTCAAGCTAATCGACTTTGCGATGGGTCGAAAAGTTGTCGTAGCTAGTACGCGGTTCCCACATCTTGATATTCACATGGGGACTTGTGAATCAAAACTAGTCAATCAACCGTCAGACAGATTGACGGCTCGGATCATTACCTTGTTTCAGCCAAAGTACGGTTGTGGATATCCCTGACATCGTACAGGCAAGGTAATTTTGTTAGGCTACAATCGACAGAGATCGCTAAAGGCAGAGATGCCGCCTCTGAAGTGCTAGGTTTCACTCAACCATCACAAGGTTTGCCGAGTGCCGGCAAACACATGCAGCTAAACAATTTACATACAAAGCAGCGCAGAAGAACTAGATCTGCTCACGTGCTTTACAAACAGAAGAAGAGAGACGAACGCCAGCTTCTTAGGAAGAAAAAGAAGGAGCATGAGAAGCACGCGGTCGAGGAAATTGAAAAACGATACTTCAGTAATGAGATTCAGAAATTTTAAAAAAATGTAAAAAAACATGCTACAGATACAAACCCCGAACCAAAGCCTGTAAAGACGAACAAGGAAACATCGTAGTAGAGTCGAAGTTGATCCTAATGCTTTGGAAAGAGCATTTCTGTAGACTGTATACCATACTACAGTCAGGCAGAATAGACCAAAAATTCAGTCCACATGACCTGAATTAATTGAAGATAGCCATATCTAAGAATCCAGCAAAGCTGTTGAAGAGATGGCCTGACTGTTAAGCTCTTCAAAGCAGCAGGCGATGATTTGATAAGGATCATACATAAAGTCATTTATAAAATATGGACGTACGATTAACTACACATACGTCGCATACGCCAACGATATTGACATAATCGGAAGAAAGCAGCGTGACGTCGGTGGCACTTTCGCGGGTATTGAGGCGGAAGTGGCGAAGTTCGGCTTACCGGACAATGAGGGCAAAATCAAGTATATGATATCAACAAGAAAGGGCATCCAACACCGACGTCTCGGACAGAACGTCATCCTCGACAGATATAACTTTGAGATAGCTAAGGATTTTGTCTACCTTTGTCCGCTATCAATTTAAACAACGACACCAGCGCTAAGATCAAACGAAGAATAACTACTGCCAATCGCAGCTTCTTTAGACTAAGAAGGCGATTGATTAGCTTAGCCCTCTCTCAAACGACAAATGTGACTCTATGTAGACAGTTATAATCCCAGTTCTGTTCTACGGCGCAGAAGGATGAATTTTTCAAAAAAAAAAAAACTAAAAAGATGAACACAACATGAAATAGAAAAATTAAATTTCTGGTCCCCATGCTTAAAATGGTCAAGGACGCGATATTGGAAGGTGATAGAAAATATCGTGGACTCTCTAAAATTCATTAAATCAAATGACAATATGCTGTCGGAGCCATACATATAGTACATAATAATAACAAATTAAACAAAAACGTCGAATGCCTTTGCAGTCGCGCAGTCGGATGAAAATAAATGAGAATGATCTTGTCTGGTCAAACGATTTATGTTAGGTAGCTGGGTCATGTAGAGCGGATCTTTAAATCCGCTTGTGAGGGACATGGCGCACGCATGTGGAAGGTGATCTCAACCAACTTTGGTGCGCGAAACTTGTTGGTTAGGGCCCAGGTTTAACCTGGACTGCAGCATGAGTTTAAGTAAGTACATAACAACAACTTTAAGTAGACGATTGTTGAAAGGGTTCACTTTACTTTGTGTAATCCAATAATTATTTGAAGGATACAAGGCTAAAAGAAGATAAATTGGAAACGTATAGACCGTACTTTGGATTACAGTATATATCACAGGGAATGTTAATGGGCAATGACTGGATTCAGGACTATATCATCTTTACCATGATGCTATATAATACTATAATACTTAAGGTATGCCGTTCGAAAACGTATTTTTGTAGTTTAATTATTTTTGAGCACTTATGAAATCAAATATAGGGCTTTTGGTTGACAATTCAATCTTGTCAATTTTAGAAATGATTACCAGCGCGGAGATTTTGCAATTATAATATGTGTAGACCAGATAAACAACGACACGTCATAAGCAAATACCAGACCGATAAGAAAACACTTAAACTAACACATATAACAGCGTGATATCGGCTAGAGAACAACTCCAATAAAATGATTTAATAGCAGAAAGATTATTTAAAAAAGAGCTCGTGACCAACAACTGAATATAACTATTCACGTCATAAAAAAAAATTCTTACACCTATTGCACAATACTAAAGAATCTGCCCGTATTGATTCCGCCCACTCGGGTCAATCAACTTGGACTATGAAACATGATATTTCCATTTTCAATATAAAGGCATCACGATCCGGGGTGTAAAGTTGTTGCGCGAATGAGTCAACGTTTACCTGGCACAACTTGAAAATATCTCATTCTCCATCATTCGGATGATTAATTACCTGAAAAAAAATTTAACTTTTGATATCTTTAAAACCTTTTTGGGATTTAACGACTCCCACAATGAATCACTGCCCAAACACACTACCTCTAAACAATAGATATCTTGGTTTGTAAACGCGTTTGAAGGGAAAATGCTTGAACGCAAATTCACGAACATGTGAGAATCTTATCGCGGCCAAATTAAAATCTTATCAAGACGCAACCGTTGCGATTAAAGTTATTAACTTTCCCCTCATAAAACAATGAGTGTATACTGCGTATTCTCACTCACATCACGGGTGTATTAGTAAATAAACATCGCGATTACAATTAACTTCAAGTGCTACACACAAGGTTATAGTTTCCATATTAATTTCACAATAAGCGAATTGAAGTGTGCTCTGGAATTTCATAATTACGAGTACACAAACGAGTCTCTCGAGCGCTAATTCTGTTGACCGAACAGTTGCTTACGCGACGCCTTGAGAACCAAGATTCGGAATCAGAATCATTTCTTGAGTTGATTAGTAAATTTACGCCAAAAACACACAAAACAAAAAAAAAAAAAAAAAAAAAAAAAACCAAAAAAAAAAACAACTTGAATAACATCTTACGTCATCTTAAGGTAAATGTGATTCATCCATGGAGCATACCGATTTTTCGTATTCGCATCTTATTGCCAACAGTGATTAGTTCTTTGCCGGTAATTTTGATTTTGAAAAATTTAACGAACTTTTTTTTTTTTTTTGATGTTGGCATGGTTCAAGGAAAGAACTTAGCTATTAGCTTTGCATGCACGAGCAATGAAGAACATAATTGATCTCCATGGTTTATGCTTCCGTGACTTAAGCGCAGATTAGACGGAATAATTGTTCGAGTATCTACAATCTTCATATTTGTAAATTCTGAGGCTTCACACTTACCCTGACATAGTTTGCGTTAATGTATTCGGTCTTTTCGTCTCCGTTTTGGTGCTGGAGTACGACTCGTGTCTCTGGCAGCGGAATAACATTGGCATATCTGAAATGATTTCAATTGAAAATTGTCATTTAAATTTAATGAGCTGTTTTTTGGGAGAAATTTCTTAAATCTACAGTAAGAGGTTGATTATTCTTAATTATTCTTTCGGTTAAGTTTTGAAATTAGAAATGGCCAACATTATAGATATTTTAATAAAAGGAAAGTCCTGCAAACGTTGCTATATTGGCTCCGTAACTCCTGCGACTCTTTAAAGAAAACTGTAGAACAATGACAAGCAAACGGCTCATTTTGACGGCTAGACTCTGGAAGCCTGTAAAGTTAAACTAGGTTCAGAAGAGATACGCTCGAAAGGACCATTGTCTTTGAGTTTTAAAAAAAATATATAAGCGTACGGAGGACGTATGAAACAAGCTGTAAAAAAATATGTCGGAAAATCGCTTTAACTAGAACCGACTTAACTATGTCTCGGAGCCCTAGTTGCCTTCTTTTTTACTATTTTCAACGTGGATAGAAAGCAGTTGAAGCAGGCGAGACAATTGACAAAGAAAATTATAGAGCAAAATGTCCGAATGAGTGTTGTTTGGACAATGTAACTTTTTGATGGCATATATCAAGCAATACATTGTAGGCAAACCATTTGTTTCTAAGGATTAAATTTATCCTATTGAAAAGAACTTTAGTTGCAGATGACAACAGCTCTCCATCGACGAATAATGCACTCGTACAGCGGTTTCAATCAATTCTCATGAGAATAAAAAAAAAAAAAAAAAAAAACAGGTCATTATTCGAAGCTGACAGTCCTATACCTTCGATTGAGTCAGCAGCGCAGCGATCAAGTAGTCCTCGCCTTACCCCCAGTGATGGTTCCTGGGAATCGCATGAGACAACCCTTACTCATCCAAATTAAAATGTCATGAGTATGCTCGACTAGTAGCATAATAATGGTCTACGCCATCATAGAGCTCACAGCCCCATTCGGAAGAGATTAATGAATCAACTGGAATCAATGGCCCCGGGTAAAGGAGTCTTAAGCCTCCGACACGTGAGCGAACGTATTATGACAACCCGCATAAGGGCTTAATCCGCTAATAAATGATAAATAATGTTTCTACGATCTTCTCGATAGGATTTATGAGCAATGTTCTAAGTATGACGTTAAAATCGTACGTCAGCATAGAAAAGGAAAACATCTTTGGTAGGACAGTTAGTTATCATATCCTACATGACAGCACGTCAGGCAACGGACTAATCGTATTGACTTTGTGGCGAGACGAAATATTATTATAGAAAGAACATCATCTCAATATACACCAGGCGGTATACATGGCGGCCTCCGGGTCATGAAACAATAAATCAAGTAGATCAAATTGCGATCGACGTAAGACATGCCCCCAGTATTCTGGACTTGCGAACCTTCTGGGCAGCCAATATTGACTCGGATCACCACTATGTCGTAGCACATGTACGATAGCCGATTACCCAAGCGCCACAACAACCAAGAAGTACCTGCTTTGTTGAAGAACGGCGGTAAGCATATCCAGCTTAACAAGAAGCGTATAAAGTTGCACCGCAACGAAGAACGAGAGCCTCTCGTGAGCTCTAAGAGCAGAAACTGTAGAAATGAAGAAGGAAACCTTGTAGTAGAGTCATAGTCTATGCTGAAAATATGGAAAAACTTTATGTGCAGACTGTATAACGGCGACGAAGCCCGACATCACGCCAACAGACAGAATAGAATTTTCAACTAAGATGATGAAGGCCAAAACTTCCAGAAAAACACGGCGTAGACGAACCACTAGTTTTGTGAATCAAACCAATACTGGTGAATAGGATACTTATTTCGGATGCTGACTACGGCCAATATATAATGACCAGGGGTTGCCCGCACACGGGTTTCTGTCTCCACTGCTATGCTGCATGTTAGTATTCACTGCTTAACGCTCTCAATAGTTCCGACGTCAATGCATAAGCATATGCTAATCATGTAATTGTATTGTACATGTAGTGTCTAGCGATTGTCTGCTCTAAAGCGCAGGCAGGATGATAGTAGATTGGTGTACTAGAATTGGGCTTTCAAAGAAATCCTCTTAAAGCTGAGGTTATTCTCTATACGAGAAGGAGGAGCCTGACTAGTCTGATTCATATAGTGCTTAAAGTCATCGCCTATCCATTTCTCCAAGGAAGCTAAGTATTTAGGTGTCATCCTGGATAACAAATTTCTCTGGTCTAAACATGTTACGTCCAAAGCCTCTAAGGCGTGTTTGCAGTGCAAAGGAGCGGCCAGGAAAACATGGGGTCTGCCACTGAAAAGCCATTTGGATCTATAGGGCTATATCTGGTAGAACAAGCTTTTACAAAAATACTAAATAATGCTCTAAATACCAGACTCCAAAGAACAGTCTTGGCTGCATTAGGGATTTCCCTAGCACGCCTGTCTTTGCTGCATTCTTAAAGCCATCTTCTGTTTAAAGAGAAGTAGTCTTTGGAGCACTGTGGCACTGGAGCTTTGACTTTTGTCTTTTGTATCTGATTTTATGGACATGCCGTCCTACTGAATGACATCAGAACACCTGCTGCGGAAAATGCAAGAAATCGACATACAAAAAACATACGTCTGTTTTAAAACCGAAAATATACACAATCCTGGTAGCAATAAAATATATTGTGAATAATTGGTACAGGAGGCGAAGCATTTGCGTCTGTAGCGACAGGCAAGTTACGCTTAAATCCTTGCTGAATCCTCTCACGACTTTCAAGCTGGTTCTAGAAAGCAAGACTCCACTGAACGCAGTCGGAACGCTGAGTTCACTTTGTCTTGTCTGATGAACTTGCTAGCCAAGGTTCGGAGCACCCGAGCCTGTTAGGTTTGCCTACATCCTCAGTTAGGGCTTCCATTGCGTTTCGTATGAGCACTATGCAAATCCAACATATCTTCTTGAAACACCTTTTACAACATCCTGCCACGCAAAATCGATGCAGACATTCGACGCTGCCCTCGTGTGTGCTGGTATTTTAGGCATTTTATCACTGAAGCACTTACTCATCTTTCTTCGAAAGACTGAGAAATTTCATTACAAGAGTTTTACAGTTCTTTGTCTGAGTGCTCTGTTCTGACCGAAAAACGTAAGGAACAAAAAAAAGTATTCTGCTTGTTGTGGCCTTGTTTAAATTTTTCAAAAATAAGTTCTATAGGTGTTAAAAAACAACAAAAGGTTGATAAATTCTCCGAAAACAGTTTCTTCCCTCCCCCAACTAGAAATCAATTTTTATCTTTCAACATAAAATGATTGGGACAACTGACTTTAAACTATCTGGGCGAACACTGTTTCTAACTTTAGATTCCAAACCGAGCTGGAAAGCGAATAAATGTTCTTACATATGGCTTGTTATTCTGATGGAAGGACCCACTAACGAAAAATTTGGAGAATCAATAAAGACACTGAGACATAGGAGCTTTCTCTAACTTTCAGAAAAAAGTGTAGATGCAATGTCTCCTCACATAAATGCTTGTTCAGGTTGCAACAAGCATTACTGAGAATAATATCGATTTGCCAATCGGAGAGCTCAAAAGTTGCCGCGAAAGTTGTCAGCGCTGAAAAATTTACAGACCCACTGTCGAAATTGGTCAAAAGTGCTGGACTATTTGACTGAATTGAGAATGAGCCTGTTCCTCCCCTTACGAAGCGAAAGTAAACAACACAGGGATGTCCTTTAAATTAAAGGACGTAAGGGTGGTGTCACCCTTGTTGTCCGTTTAAGACACAATTAAACCCTACGAATGTCTTCGCTTGGCTGAACTAAGTGTGTTCAATATTTTTTTTCACTCACTGGCACAGACACAAAAGAAAGTTAAATTAAATCAATTAAATCATCTATATTGAACCGCAAACGTTTCTCATCTTTCAACACATTTCAAACAACAAGTCTCATCAAAAATAGAATCTATTAAACTAATTCAAGCACGGTTTTTTTTTTTATTTTTTATCATTTTTTGCACTTACCGATTTTTATCCTCACATCCAGCTGGCACTTCATCAGCTCTTGCAATAATTTGTGGCACATCCTTAAACTCCTCCCATATTGCTGACTTTTTATCGACAAACTTAGCCAAATCATGCGTCCCGAGCACATTATGCCTAAGTGATGGATCATCAAAAGCGACATTTCCATATGAACGCTTCGATGCTCTCAGGGCCGCTCCTTTCCTTCGTACACTATTATAAACCGACACATTATCCAAACTATACGCATCCAAACTAACCGGTCGACACCTTTGCCCGTATGACATCTGCTTCTGCCTCTTCCGCATGACATATAAAAATGCCACCAACAAAATGAGGGCGACTATCCCCACAACACTCACCGAAATGGCAATTATAACATTGACATCTGTCTCCTGTGGTTCGGATGAATCCATTGGCTGACCACCAGCACCAGCGCTAACACCGGCCAAAGCCAATTCACTTGATACCGTTGTGGTCGCATCATCTAATACTAATTTGGGTACATGAAAGCCTGTATCGATTGTCGGAACAATCGCGTATATGTCTTCTTTTTTGGTCGATATCGATTGCAGCGTTGTCACAAAATCATCGTATCTTGGCGATGTTGTAGTACTTGTACTCGTAGTTGAACTTGAATCTAGTTCCTCGATGCCCGTTGATTGCATTCTGATGTTGTCTTGACTGCTTTCTGTTGTCGTCGTTGTTGTTGGTGCTGTAGTTGTAGTTGTAGTTGTCGTCGTCGTTGATGTCTTAGCCACATGCAATGGATCGATGACATTACTCTCGATTGACGTTTCGCCTGTATCCGAGATTTTGTGTACCGTATCGATATGATCCAAATCTTCAGTTGATGTTTCGGCAACACCAACGGTGATCGTTGTTATCGATGGTGGTAGTGAAAACGTCAAAATTGTAGCAGCAGTCGTTGATGGTTGAGGTGTTGCCGTTTCAAACGCGTTATTAATCTCGAAATTTGGTAGGGTTGTGACGTCAAAGTCATCAAATCTATCCACTTCCGCTGCAGACTTTTCTGTGGTACTTGTTGCCCAGTAAGACGGCGCGACGCGTGTGGATACCTCGGTAGCTTCGATAGAACTGTTTTCAGGCGAATTTGATGTCGTTTTGTTGAGTGGCTCGTCGTTATTGCTATTGTAGTCGTAATTGTCGCTTTTTTGTGTCATCATATCGTTGTTGCTGAATATTGCTGGTGCGGGCGTATATGCTTCTGTTTCGGTCGTTTGTATTTCGGTTTCATTTTCGGTCGTTGCTGCCATAACAGTAACAGCTGGCATTGTTGTTTTGGTTGCTGGCTCCATGGCAGTTGTTGTTGTAGTAGTTGTTATTGGAGATGATTGTAAAGGCATGAGTGTGGTAGTCTCCATATTAAGGGGTTCGTTTGTTCTGTCATCCATATTAAATGCAATTAATGGTGTGGTCATTGGTGTCACTGGTGTAGTTGTTGCCGCTATAGCTGTAGTGGTTGTTGTTATAGTAGTAGATGTGACAAATGGCATCGATGTAGTGAAATCTAACGATAAGCCTGGTAGAGTTGATGTTGACGTCGAGGTTAGGAGCGTGCCGGTATTTTCTTCTGTGGTCGTTTCACCAGTGTCAGGGACGTTAGTTGTTTCACTTTCTATAGTCGCTGTCATTGGAACAGGGTTCGCTGAAGTTTCCGTTGTTGTTGTTGATGTGGTGTCCAAGGGTGGTTTCTCTTCAGCACTGTCATCATCCAATTGATTATTTTTAAGAAACACATCGTCACCATCTCTTAGGACCTTGAAGTTCGATTTCGTTGTTGGAAGGGAAGGATCGTTGTTGGCAGAGTCGGTTTGGGGTAGAGTAGTGTCATCTGTGAGCTGCTCAGGAGTGCTCATTTCCTGATTCTCATCAAAATTAGTAGTTTCGTCGAATTTAATGGGTACTTTAGTGGCAGCTTCATTCTCTCTTTGTACTGTGCTCTCTCGAATCTCTGCTTTATCTGTTAATTCTGTGGTGACAGCTGGTTGAGTTTGTGTTGCTAAAAGTTCGACTTCATTATCTCGTACCAGTTTTATGTCAATGGTTGTTGGGGCGATAGGGACCTCAGTGGATGTACTCGGAACGAATTCAGAATTTCTGACAGTACTTTCGGAATCCATGGCATCAGTACTCATCATGACACGAGTCCAATCAAGTAATGTTTTGGTCACCATTGAATTGTTGATTGCTCTTTCGTCTGATGTTTCAACACTGTTTTGAAGCTCAGACGATTTTATTTTACCACCAGTTTTCATACCAACCAAGGCCCAAACATCACTGGTGTTTGGTAACTGCAGCTCGTTTTGCGAGCTGTAGTTGTCATCAATGAATTTTCCACGTTTCTCCGCCGACGAGACGTTAGGTAGTACTCTGATTTCATGATACACTATCGGATTTGCAAAGAAAGTTGTTTGAGCAGGATCTTCATCAGATGTTTCTGTAGACGTTAACATAATGGTAGTGTCATCGGATTTTAAAGTTGATGTTAAAGCTTTTACGTCATCTGGGAAAGTTCGAAGTTCAGTAGAAGGCGTGGGGAGGATTGTATTTGTGGTGAAATCAGGTGCTTGGTTTAAGCCAGTTGTAGATAAGTCCTCAAGAGCGTTATCTGTCGAATCTGTTGTTTCCTTCTGTTTTGTGCTAAGCTCTATGAGGCTATCCTCAAGTGTACTTGCATTTTCCGTTGGCTTAATTGGCATCTTGGTGACTTCATCTACTTGAATTGCCGATAATGTTGTAGTTTCATCTATCACTTCGAAATTTGTTGTTTCGATTAGCTTTATATCTACGTCAGCAGTAGTAGAATCGGCTATCTTTTGAGAATTTTTTTCTTCATTCAGAAGCTGTATTTTGGGTGTCATTACTTCAGTTTGCATTATTGGTTGCGCTGTTAGGGTTTCGATTTTGAAGTCTGGAAAATTGATTGTACTAAGTTCGGATTTGTTCGCATCTTCTTCATCTATTATATAGTGCAAAGGGTTCTGATATTCTGCAGACGATTCTTCTTTTAAAATAGCTTCAGGTCTGATAGTAAATTGAGTTTCAGGAATTTTTGAATCGTTAAAAACTTCTGTTGATTCAAAAACACTTACATCGGTTGTGGATAGCAATTCCTTTATGCTAGATTCAGTTCTCTTTATGTCATCCGTTCGTCCTGTGGTCTGAACTTTAAATTCATTCATAGTTGACGTTTCCAAATTACCACTTTTATCTAAAGATTCCATTGTTGTCTTTTCCTGAGTTTTATCTTCTTCACCTCTGCTGTCAACAGGAAAAATTTGGTGATCTGTAACAAAACTGACAGTACTGTCATCAACAGTGTACCCTATTGAGGTTGTGAATTCTTGCTTCGTTTTTTCCTGAATCTTGTCTTCACCATCCCTACTCTCAATATGAGACTCCTGATCATCAGTAATAAAACTGATAGTACTGTCGTCAATATTGGAACCTATCGAAGTTGTAAATTCTTGTTGTTTCTTTTCCTGGATCTTGTATTCTCCATCCCTGCTGTCCATATAAGGCTTTTTATAATCTTTAGCAAAGCTAACAGTATTGTCATCAATAGTTGCACCTATTGAGGTTGTAAGTTCTTTCTTGTCATCTTCACTCCCATAAGTTGTTGGAATATCCGTTAAAGACTTTCCTGTAGTTGTTCCGTCTTCACTCGATTCTGTTGTATATAACAAGATGCCAACATCTTTTCCTGTAGTAATTGTTGTTGAATCGACTTCATTGTTTGTTTTAGTTGTATCTGTCACATTGATAGATATTTCACGTTTACCTCTTCTAATAACAGCGGCACTTGTTAGTGTTACGTTTAGAAGCAGTTGAAAGGTAAGAAATGTAAGAAATATCGTACTACTCGGCTTTCTAATGGCTGGCATGTTTTAATAAATTCGTTTTCTTCAGGGGATTCAAAGAAGCTTATAGAGGTCAATAGATGGAGTTACGGTTCGTATAAAATGAATGCGTTTGTTATTGTCTTAAATTGTACTTGAGTAAAGAAGCGGCAGCCATTGGAAGATGATCGACTTTATTTATTTAATTTTGTAAGATAGCGCTGACGTCTCGTTGTTAGTTGCGCACCATGAAGCCATTTTAATTAAGCATCTACGAATCTGTAATAAGAAAAGTTCATATTAAAAATCATTTCACTTTTTATAGGAGAGATATAGACGCAAGATTTAAGAAGTGTGGCTTTTTGGCAGCTATAATCCATGGCTTAAGTTGATAGTTTTAATTTCTCGTCACCCCATAAAAATAAACAGATCAGAAACTGTGGTCCTTCTAAGTGTACAAAAAATAGTGCACATAAACAGTGTGTATGAATTAATTAAATAAAACATGCGAAAGAAGATTTGTTCTTTAGGCAGATTAAGACCAATTCAAAAGAGTGACTTTAAAATCATTTGTAATCCCAAACTACTGTTATGCATTTTATAGAAGAATTTTTTTCAACGGCTATTGATCTACTAGAGATCTACTACTGTAAGTAAGCAAATCCATATATGTAGTTCTGCTCATTAGTCTAATTTGAATACCTTCTCAAGGCGTTTGCTTGAAAATTGTCTTGAAACAATATTTATATTATAAAGAAGCTAGCGATCGACAGCTAGACACACCTTTGAGTGAAGAACGAACTTCCATGGTAGGTACAAGTTTGATATCATGAAAGTGAGCTAAAAGTAATTACAAGCCAGTCTGTGTACCTCGTAGAATCCATAATTACTCCGAAGGCGAGAGAAAGGCTTTTGTGCTTTAATCCGATTGGAAAGAACATATTGAGAAGGATCATGACTATACAATGCTATGTAGAATACTGAAGTTTTCAACTTCCAAAAGTGACATTTTCATAGTGATTGGCGATCTTAATGATTGAAAATGCAACGCTAAAAGGTCGAGCGATATTATTTTATTGTTATTTTAATTTATTTTGTCATTTGTCAGTCATTGCTTTCTTTTCGGAAGTTGGGTAATTTAAGCTTTAATTGAACACTAAAAATTTCTTCTGGCTTTGAAGTCAAACACAGTCGAAAACAAAAATTTGGTTTGACATAAAATACTATTTGATGTTTATATTTATATGTGTTAGTACAGATGCCTCCTGTATTTTGACATACATTCATGGGAGCAAGGATGCGCCTTGCAATTGCTCTTCGTCAATTCCTTTGTTACCGATTCGGAACCTGTGTTGAGGGCATAAGTTCCACCTAAGACCACTTTTACCGATCTAAGGATCACGGCATCCAGTACTTATTGGAATTCTATATCGAGACAAAACCAACTGGAAGAACCTTCATGCGATTAAGGTTTAAACCAAAACCATCGGGACGCTCCCACTAGGGGGCCTACCTGCAAAAATTGAGACCCGGGCTAAAGTCCGGTGGGCTCTAACTCTCACGGTATCTTGTTTTTAAAATGATCAGAAACATGTAGTGCCACTGGTGTCATCTGACGATGTTTGGGATGAGACCCAACATTTTTTTTTTTTAGACTACATCATTAATGGGCGAAGCTTTGATAATTTGGCAGACATACATGTTTTAGTAAGGAGTGAAAAGAGTGCCAATGGAACAGCTTTATGTAATTTTTTTTTCTCCGAGGTGCAAAAAAAAAGGCTTCTGTCAGCTTCCGTCAATTAATTTACAATAGTCGTTCAAAGAGACTAGCAATGAGAATTCTTGCAGATATTTTTGTTTTGGTTGTGAAATTAATTTATGCTTGTTGTCGACAACAAATTCGTGTGAAAAGATTAAATTCGATGCTAAATAAAATTAATAGATTTGGCGAAGTTATTCTAGTTTTCTAATACCTACATACATGTTAAGTTAAAATGTTGAGATAAAGTATGTAAGTTTTGAAATACGTGCCTAAGAATCTTAGATATCTTAATTTGAATGCAATCGTGCTTCTAAAAAATCTAAACAAAGCACTTGTGGAACACAATGGAATTGTTGTTTTGTTATTTTTCTATTCATTGTTTTTTTTTTTTAATATATTGCTAAACAAATCAATACCATAAAGACCATATCTGGGGCAGTGAAATGCAAATGAAAGCTTTTATAGATGAAATATTACTTATAGTATTATAGCAGAATATTTCAAAAGGACTATTTAGCAGGGGTTCTACCATATTCATAACGACGATCATCGTTCTGCATTGGCAAGGAAGGTCGGGGTATTGAATATACGAAGTATGTTTTAAAGTAAGATGACTTTACATTTTTACAAATAAATATTTATTAACTCATCAATATTAATGTTGTCCCCTTCAAAGTAATGCCCCTCAGATATAATACACTTTTGCCAACGCTTTTTCCAATCCTCGAAGCACTTCTCATAAGCACTTTTGGTATAACCTTGAGCTCTTCCAGAGATGCCGTTTTTATTGCCTCAATCGTTGCAAATCTCCGTCCTTTTATAGGTCTCTTCAGTTTTGAGAACAGGAAAAAGTCGCATGGGACCAAATCCGGTGAATATGGTGGCTGAGGTATGATTGTCGTGTTATTCAAGCAACGTTGAATGAGCAGATGCATTTTAGTGATGCAAAAGCCATGAATGGTTTTTCCACAACAACGGCATACGGTGAGCCACTGTCCCCATTTCAAGTGTTTTGGAGTACTTAATTCCATTTTTTACACAAAATTTGATGCAATTTCTTTGCTCAATTTTGTTATAATAATTGGAAATCGTCGAGCATACCAAAACACGTCTAACCTTACTAACTGTCAAAAAAACTAAATATGGTATATACTTGAAACTGTGAACATATGTTCGGGACATACACCTCGTATATTGACACCGCACCAACGGTTAGGCTTTATAGCTTCCCCAATTTGTTGAAGAGGTTAAATACACGCAAAATTCCTAGGATTCCTCTAACTGATTTTGTCGACGCAGTAGGATTCGTTTCGTTTCCATGGCAAAGCTGGAAGTTGAAATAATTCTTATCTAACAACTTTTGAATTTGAGAGTCACCATAATAATGGGATAACTGGGATGTAATGTTCTTCGTTTCATAACTTAAACAATATACAGGCTTATCCATTTTCGGTTTTAAGGTTAATATTTTAAATTATAAACATAATATTTATCATATCTCTTCCTCTAGATTTTTTTACGGCACTCGATTAATTTTTTGTAATTTCCGATAGGTAGGTAGGTAGGTTATTTCTTTTTATTAACTTCCATTATACTACCGCTAGTATACTATAGGGTTTTCTAATAACGACTTGACAACTTTTTTTTTAAATAAAAGGCAAACCATTTTAGATATTTCAAAAAGTTTATTATTGGCTTGAAGTACAATCATAACATTTATAAATAAAACTCGACTTCGTTCATATGGCCACCGCGGGCACGTTTTTCAACGACTCGGCCACACATTTCGGCCGAAACGGCCGCTATTTCGCGTTCAATGTTGGCTCTGAGCTCTTCCAACGTCATCAGCGTGTTGGCATTAACCAATGACTTAACATAGCCCCACCGAAAATAGTCCAGCGGCGTTAAACCGCACGAACGAGGCGGCCAATCGACTGGCCCATGTCTTGAGATAACACGCTCACCATACTTACTCTTCAATAAATCGATTGTAGCGTGCGCTGTGTGGCTTGTGGCACCATCCTGCTGAAACCACATGTCGTCCAACTCCATATCTTCCAATTCGGGCCAAAAATAATCGGTGATCATAACGCGATAACGCTGACCATTCACAGTAACGTGACGATCGTTATCGTCGACGAAAAAATATGGCCCAATAACGCCGCCGGCATGCAAACCGCACCAAACAGTTATTTTTTGTAGAGGAAGTGGTGATTCATGAAGCACATGTGGGTTTTCCCCCGACCAATAATGCATATTTTGCTTATTGACGAACCCATTGAGCCAAAAATGAGCTTCGTCACTGAAGATAATTTTGCGATGAAATTCATCATCTTGGCGCATCTTCTTCAGAACCCAATCGGGGAACGTACTTCGCTTCAAATGGTCCATCGGCTTCAATTCTTAAGTCAGCTTGATCTTGTATGTGTGTAAACCAAGATCCTTACGCAAAATACGCCATAATGTGGTCTGAGCGATGCCCAATTCTTGAGAACGCCGTAGAATTGACTGATTTGGATCGCTTGCTACGGACGTCTGAACGGCAGTGATATTTTCGACACTTCGACCAACCCGTTGTCTCACTGACACGGCAACATCACACAACGAATATGTAGACTCAAACTTTTGCACTAAACTTGTTATTGCCTGTCTACTAGGGCGAGAATTACGACCGAAAATTTGAGTTAACGCTCTTAAAGTTGCAGTCACCGATTCCGAATATTTGTAGAAAATTTTTATAATTTGCAGACGTTGCTCATTAGTGTACTTTACCATTACTAAATAAATTGACAGTGACAGTTTGATGTCACATCATTAGGCATAAGTATTGTAGAACATATCCATTTCAACACACTGAGTATGCCGGCAAAACCTGACTGACCTCAGTTCTAAATTGTTATAATTTTCTCATGCACGCGCTTACAATTTTAGCAAATCAAGTCCGGTTGGACCCGTTTTCTAACAAGGTACAGCGCTCTGTATTGCTATGTTGACGACTTTTAGCTCCTACCCTAGTCATATATACAACACCCAGTCAAAACTTTAGTGACTGGACACATGACTTGGCAATGAACTTATGATACCAAAACGTGAAATGATAAGTTCCTCTTCGATGATGTCCCAGATCTGCGCATAGAGTGGCGAAAGAGTTCACGAATGTACACAAATATGAAATGAAAAAAAAAAGAAATAAACGATTGCATGTATGAATGTATCTTTCAAATCTAAACCATCAGATTTGCAAATGGTCCAATTTTTTGAAGTTTGGCAATCTGAATGTACGTACAAATGTATGTAATTGAAAACGAAAGTGCTTCAGAAACTTTAAAACGTTTATGTTGAACGAATTTCTAACGACTAAACCAATTAAATATGACAATACCCATACATTTGAATCCGCATGTACGATAAAAGATAAAAGTATATCCAGCAGCTACATGTCTTCTCTGTTCAAGAATGATCTATTGCCACCCTTATTTGGAACAAAATTAGAATACTCAATAGCATGGTTGTCGTTGCCCGATTCCAGGGCAAACTTCAACAGTGCAGTCACACCATAAAACATTCAAAATCCAAATGCCAACTAGCTGACAGCAAATATTCACTTTCAAGGTAAATTGTGCACAAATCGCTTAAATCGGTTATTCTAAAGGGTTCCCACATACTTTATTTACAAATGCAAATGACACATAAACTCTCACAACCTTTAAGAAACAATATTTGCGTGACATGAATCTCATAATCGTAGCGTCCTACACCCACCAATGGGCGGAAGAACATTTCCTTCCACCTGCCCCAGGCACCAGTGACATCAATGCGCTCTTATTTCAAGGGGGAAACCTTTTCCATTTCAACTCGGATTCCATTCAAATCACAGCAATTACTATCTAACAACCCCAGCTCTAGGTACAAGTACTGAATTCTTACATCAAGCTAATATGCCATCAAAATAGCGTAACCATGGACATGGGGCAACGTAATCGAAACAGCATAACAAACGTCTGTCGGAAAATAACTACAAAAAGACTACAAAAAGAAATATGTACTCGTATAAAAGCTTATGATTTTAGCTTCTGAGTAGATGCATTACAATTGTGGTCTCAAAAGGTGTCTTCCCAAAATCTCAAATACTGCGCGTTGAAAAAAATTAATACCTATGTACAAACATATATTTATTGCGTAAAGCGGCGCGTTAAACATATGTACTATATGTCATAGGGAAACTTTATCATCTCGAGATTTCGACAAGAAAAGTAAATAATTTGATTCAAGAACAGAATTATGGTCAAACAATTACAGTTACCACATTATCTCTGATGGGTTTGAGTAAATGTGATGAGATAGCACCGTCACAATGTCATCGCACGTTTGGCAAAAATATTGAATTTCAGATTGTCGTTACGTTACGATGTGTGCGGTTTTATATTTTATTTACAAGTATTTATAAACCATTGCCAACTTTTGGGGTGAAGCTGAGTGCAAAACTAAATACATTGCATACTTTTTTTATTCTATTGCAATTTGATGGCAACATTGACTTGCTATTAGATATGGAAGTAAAGAGCCTTTATGCATTTGGTTTTGAAGAGTTTCTGCGATTTTTATCGCCATTTGTGGGCTTTACGTCGCATCGTCTGGCATTGATGGCGTATGTATAAACGTATGTGTAAATATGAACATCCTATTGCCAGCTCTGAAGAAGATCTTCAGTGCTTGCCTAATATCGGCATCCACCTATACCTAATGGAAGTTTTTTCGTTGACTAATAACTCTTCCGAATGAGATAACTTAAATTTGTGCCGCTATGTGTAACGCTTCTTTAATATTCATGTTCATTATTGTTTGACAAATCATAATATCTCGAAAATTAGAGGGCTAATTTTCAAAACATATAGAAAATAACGTGATGTTTTTGGTCCTTGTAATCGACTTAAGCTCGCTTTTCGTCACGTTGTCCATAAATTTTGTACCACATACGATCTACATGATATAAAACCAACAACAGAAGAAATTGTTACCACCATGAGTAAAAGTGCGGCGGAATTGCCAATTCGAAGTTCATCGCAACAGTTTAGCCTTTATCGTCCATTATGTGGAAAATTTTGCGAAAACTTCTCCGCGTACACCCTACTAGTGATGGAACTAAGGTCACGAGAAGTGAAGTGACTCTAAAGCAGCTGGAAGTCGAGGAAGAAGACGAGACTTATCTTTCTTTCTATGGGTTTGTGGAAAAATAAAATTGGCATTTCTGGAGTGAGGTAAATTCAGCAGAGACTCATGAGACTCTGTAATGTAATCAGTGGATTCCATTCGGATCTTCTTTTTTTTTTAATGATGCCGGAGCTTGCGTAACTTACAATGACCAACCTTATCGTGGAACTAGTAAATATTTCTTCGAACATATGTAACATTGTATCATGAACCAATGAATTGGCCACCTAAATAATTATGAGTCGGGCTTAATAAAGTCTTTAGCGACGCAAACTATTCAGGCTTTGGAAACCGAAATACAGAGCTATTTTTGTGAGATAGAGCTCAATGTACCCGACACAGTTGTCCAAAAACGAATCGATATGACGCGCTTTGTGAAAAACAGCTGAGAACGCCATATGTTAAAAAAATATATATCATGAACCAATTTTCGCCATGAATAGAGATTTTTCATTCAAGCTCAATTCTAATTGTTATTGTACAAGAAAAAGTTCCGTAGCTCCTAAAAATCACCCTTTATAAAGTTTAGACATATAAGTGAGTGTATCACGCTTATCGACTCGCTTCAAGTTTTGGTAGATCCACATGTGGGTAATCCAAATTTTGACGGGATGTCGCAATTAAAGAGACAACACAGAAATCAGATGTAAAATTTGCGCTGTGAATGCTTAAGTTCTTAAGTCGTTCTGTCCTACAGCTTGTGAAGTCTTCTGTTATATTTGTGAATTTTGCACTGTTTCTCAAGTAGTCCCTTGACAACGCATCACCTTGTTATACGTCTCGATAAGGATGCTTTCGAACATTATCCTTGCAATAGCATGAATGTCATGGCTTTCAAATCGATAAGGAGGGGAAAGTATCGGCTTCTGAAAGTTAAGCCGCACCGATAGGTGTCAATCAGATGGTTGACAAATGAAAATCACAGAATACGACACAAAAGAATTTGTGTGCGAAATTACAGGGACTAATGTTTTATAGTAGACATCAAGAGAAATCTTAGAAATGAGTTGGTTTTCTCTTTCCAGTAAGTCATCTTAACTGCTTTATAGAGCTCATTAGAACTATGGTCTTACTGCCTTGTTCTACTAAACTTTAGATATTGCTAAGTTTACTTCATTTTAGTCGGCTAGACGGAAATCTTGACTTTATCGCCCAGGTTGAATTGTTTGTTCGGCCTGATAGCAAAGTGTGTATGTTGTATGGTGTTTCCGTAGATTAAGCACCAACTCTACTTCTAAATTTTTATACTCACCTGTACAGATTCAGGTCTTTTTAAATCGACACACACACGATTTACCTTTTTATAAAACGTTGGTGTTCCAAGAGCAACATATATATGTACATTTCTTTAATCGCTAGTTTTTCATGTTCTTTCTTTTTTCTCTGGAGAAGCAGATGTCCTCTCCTTCTTCTAGAACGCTCAAGCCGCCATTGTTCTTCTAGCCGAATTGGTTGGCTAAGGCGTTAATTATTCGTGATCGTATTACAATTTTTCTTCGGCTATAACTAGGTAGTCATTTGAGTCTATATGGAAAAGTTTGGATATATATATAACACGTGTTCCGTTCAATGTCACAACATTTCTTATGCAGATTCTAACATTCGAACGATCTTTATCGAAGGCTCTTGATTTCTTCGGAGCAGTAGTGTTTTCAAATAGCCGTATAGTTATAGTTATAATTATGATAAGAGACGGATATTTCAGATTCAGAAACTCTCTTCAGTTATCTGAGTGCTGCCATTGACCAATTAACGGTTCATCCGCTATCTAACTTTATTTCAGAGCTCTATATTTATTTATCTTACTCATGCAGGCTAAAATGGCCAACGGCATGCTCGGCCCGTAACATAATAGTGACCTACGTTGTCATAGGACTCATAACCATATACGGAGGAGAATAAATGGCCTCGAATGCAAACGGATTCACTGTTGACGATCCTTACGGACGTTTAAAGAGCAACGACCTTCGGATCTGCTTATTGACTTTGCGTCGAAACGAAATATCGCTGAAGCAAGCACATAATACATGGGCTGAAAAGTCCGTTTCTTAGAGAAGGCACCACGTGAATTAAATCCATACTATTTTCAGTTAGTACCAACCTTTAAAAGATACGTGTATAAATTTGACAGCTGTCGGACGATTAGTTCTCGAAATATAGCATTGTGAGAGAAGCAACTTTTGTTATTGTGTAAACAAATGGATTCAAAGCAATTTCGTGCGTTGATTTATCATTGCTTTTTGATGGGAAAAAATGCAGCCGATGCAAAGAAATGGCTTGATAAGTGTTACCCGGACTCTGCACCAGCCGAACGAACCATTCGCAAGTGGATTGAAAAATTTAAAAGTGGTCATACAAGCATCGAAGATGATGCACGTAGTTTACGTCCAAAAGAGGCTGTTTCAGATGAAAACATCAAAAAAGTCCACAAAATGATTACGAATGATCGTAAATTGAAGTTGATCGAGATAGCTGAGGCTCTGGAGATATCAAAAGAGCGTGTTGGATATATCATACACGAAGATTTGGACATGCGAAAGATCTGTTCAAAGTGGGTGCCGCGTTTGCTCACAGTCGACCAAAAACAACAACGTGTTGATGATTCAGAGGAGTGTTTAAAGCTGTTCAACCGCAATAAAGCCGAATTTTTGCGTCGGTATGTGACAATGGATGAAACTTGGCTCCATCACATCACACCACAGTCAAGTCATCAGTCAGCTGAGTGGCGAGCAGGCCGAACCTCGTCCAAAAGGACCAAAAACTCAACAGTTGGCTGGCAAGGTTATGGCATCCGTATTTTGGGATACACATGGAATAATTTTCATCGACTATCTCTAAAAGGGACAGACTATCAACAGCGACTATTACATTGCGTTGTTGGAACGTTTGAAGGACGAAATCGCAGATAAACGGCCGCATTTAAAGAAAAAGAAAGTGCTGTTTCATCAAAACAATGCAACGTGTCACAGGTCGATGAAAACGATAGCAAAATTTAATAAATTCGGCTACGAATTGCTTGCCCAGATTTGACCCCCAGCGACTATTTCCTGTTCGCAGACCTCAAAAGAAAGCTCGCCGGAAAGAGATTTAAGACCGATGAAGAAGTAATCGCCGAATAAAGTTGAATTTTGCAAAAATTTTGTGTTTTACTATAAAACGGACTTTTCAGCCCATGTGTTAGTTTTCTAATCTCAATATATGGTACAGAAGGGGTGGGTGGGTGGTAGTGAACTGCCTTCCAAATCGGAAGGTTCGGTGTTCGAATCTCAACCGCATCTGAAATTCAAGTAAGAAAAGGAGTTGACTAGAAAACAACAAATCAGCTTCCACTAACAATGCATTAAAATAACTGCTGAGCCCAAACATCTTTCTTTCTCTTTGTACCTTATTTTCAAAAAAAAGTATAAGTATATTCATACAAACTTAAATGGGTAAAAAGGAGACATGGCGGTCTCTGAATCATGAAGGTGCGAATGCGGATATGCCAAGCACCGCAACAAAGAAGAACTACTGTGAGAATATGTAACGTACAAAAGCTGCAACCGCAAGAGTCTGCCAGAAACTTCGCCGAACATGTATCTCGAAAACTCTTAACAACTTCTTTGCCACCAGCATTAAGTTTCGAAGACCAGACTAAGAGCAACGAGTCATCTGGTGTGCTGGGCTTCAGCCAACCACCAACAAAAAATCCCTGGTTTGATGGTGGTGGTTCGTGGCGCTGCAACGAAGGACGAGAGCCGCCCATGAGTTCTACGAGCAGAAGAGACGGAAACAACATCGTCTTCTCCAGAAGAAAAAAAAAAAAAATCCTGCGGAACTCACAAGCGAACACCGGAGGCACAATCATTCAAAAGTCTGTGCAATTAACATAATCATATTAGCGTACATCGACGTAATTGGGAGAGCACAGCGGGCTGTCACTGGTGCGTTCGCTAGTATTGAAGGTGGAAGTGGTAGACTTCAACCGACTTAAAGTGCTCAACTGAAGTAAGCCAACTGGAGAGCTTGTTATTCGGGGCCCACGTTCACCCCGACCTGTAGCGCTATGCAACCATGTACTTTTTACAATTTTTATTAGTAAATGCGGCGCTCAAAGAAAATTCAAGATTGTCTTCTGCCTTCCTTGACTCTATCACAGTCCCTGAAGGAGATTTAGAAGTTCATGAAATTTTCCTTAGTTAAGCTTTGGGCTATTAACTTAACTTAGTTGCATTACCTCACTGGGTTCCATCTTTGATTAGCTTTTTGCAGCTAATCGTTCTATTGTACTTTGCAAATAACATTGGCGCTTCAATGAAGGCTATGAGGATGCTATTTGTTTTATTAATTCCTAAGTCTCGTAATTCTATAGAATATAGGAATGACGAGCTAGATAAAGCTAAACCCTTCTACCGTCTCGTAGACTTTAGGTTTGATCGAGATTATGACCCTTTCGCTTTCGATTTACATATACATATGACGTTATTATTTTGCAATACCGTCTTACTAGAATACTAACTATCAGAGATTTCGGCAACATCCATCCACTGGTTAATTTTTTCCATATTTATTGTATAATTTTAAAAGAACTCTTAATAACCTTATGCGAAACTCTCTAATGGTCTTTGGTTCATCTAGGTCAATGTCCTAGAGCTTTTGCCAGCAATTCTTGGCTGCTTTAGTGATTCTATCGATTTCTATGAATGTTTCTTAACCATATAAAGATCACCGACATCCGCTTCTCATTCAAATGTTCGGCAGCGATTGATCAACGAATTCTCATCTTTTCATCGCAAATTTTACTAGATTTGTTTTCATATGCATTCAAACATATTTAAGAAGCAAAGACGCTTCACTTTTCAAGAACGTAAATTCAACCTCAAGTTGCTGGCCAAAGGTAAAACAGAATCCAATCCGGAACGTGTTTCACTTTTAAAATGCATCTAATCAGATTGTGTTCGTTTATCTTTTCATTACAAACTCTGCAAGCGACTCATAGATGCATACATGGCTATTCCGACAGTTCGACTAAAAGCCGAACGATAAATTAAAATAAAATGCAAATGAACCGGTGAGTTGCGGATAGTGTCTGTCGATGCGGTCTATTCGTTATTAGCTTCTTCTTCTTCATCGTACTATCTGGTAACTTCATCTTGGTGTGATATAATCCCAGGTCCGTGGGGCTATGCGATATGTTAATCAGTTATGCCCTTGGAATTAATCATTTCTTGTTTATTTGCCCCCTCTACAGATGCACACGAACAAGAGGCAAATTGATTTTATAATTTATTGGAAAGCATAAGAGTATGCTTTAATCGGTCAGACCTGCAACTAGGCGTCTTCGTTATTGTTATCGTCAAAACTGTTGTTAAATTTCTGACGAATACACTTGATTTACATTCTACCACAGCTGTTTATGTATATGAATTTGTGGTTTAGATTTGCGGGAAAACTTGATTAAGTTAAGTTTATGAGACAAAAAGCTGACAAAACCGGCAGTTTGTATCGACTAACCAAGTGATTCTTCTCCGTTCATTATGTATATTCATAGATTCATATAGTTCAAGAACAGTTCCGCATAGTTAACCACTAGAGACAACTTTTACTTTTTTTTTTTGTAGATATAAACCAGTAAAATACCGCGTACCTGTGTGTCAGTACCTCAACCTGGAATAATTGTTTCAGGGTTAGGAGTGGGAGTTTTGCAAATCTTGACAAACAACAATCTATGGTATGATTCCATTTCGATTCTTAGAATTTCAAATCAGTTTTATTTCTCTGCTTTGACATATCAAATGAGTGGACACTTGGTTGGTTGGATGTTTTTTTGCACTGTTAATTGCTTTTCAAATGCTTGGCATGTGTTAGAGCTTAAACCAGTTGAGTTTTATAAAAAATCGCAGAGACAAGAGGTGGAGATTGAACAGTGAGTGCTTTCATGATGTAACTCCTAAGAAATCGGTGCAGTATTGCAGCCTTAATTATGAAATGTTTAAACTTTTGTAGATCAATAGTTGAAATCAACTTAAGAATAATTATATGTAACTGTAATAACGTAGTTTGATAGAAAAATTGATAGCTACGAACTGTTGTTTTCCGATAAAAATGCATCCTTGCATTTTTTATGAGCAGAAATTACAAGTAAAAATGGTCTAGTGTTAACACTCTTGGGAACCTTTCTCAATTATGCAAAATATCAAACATTTATATCGTGTACTCTAGTAAATTGACCGAACCAATCACAACTTCTATACGTTTTGATTGACTTTTTTGATTTTTTCTTCCGGAACAGAGTACTCAAGCAAATATCTAGTCCATTGTACTCCTTGCAAGTTCCTTTTAATGGAATCTTTCAGTCTTTCGAAGATAAAATGCCTACGGCACTAGCACCACCTCGTAAACGTCAAGGACTTGCAGCCTGATGCGACCGTAGGCCGAACATTCACAAAGGTAGTACTCCGCAGTGTCGCCATCACTTTTACAGCAAGCGTCACAGGATGTTGTTTCACATATGCGCAGCACATATAAGTGCTTAATAAAAGTGTAGGTTCCCGTCACGACGACAGTAAGCAGCTTGCAGTCTTTCCAACTAAGCGACAACAAGGAGGCCGCTGACCTCTTAGTGTGCTCATGTGAAACCCAACTGTCAATTGAAGCCTTAAACTCTCCTCTGAGGCCCTTCTAGCAAGTTTATCGGGGAATACATTTTCCGTTATCCTGTTGCAGCGTGAGACAAGACCCATTGAATTCAGCCTTCCGAAGCGCAACTTGTCTGTCGCTATAGATGCGATGATGTCGTCCTCTAGAGAGACACCAGCGCCACATTTTAAATCAGTTATGAAACCATCCATAAACATCCGACTAAATTCCTCTCCTGATTCAGATTCTGGCCGAAACAATTCTTGGGGACAGGGAATTTCGATTTCGTATATTTTCCGCAGCAGGTGTTCTGGTGTCTACTACAAACGTTATGTCCAAATAGCCAAAGCTCCAGAGCTTTGATGCTCAGAGCTCTAGTGCCACAGTGCTCCAAAGACCACTTCTCTTTAAACGGAATATGGCTTTGAGAGTGCAGCCCATGTAAGGCGTGCTAGGGAAAGACCGCATGCAGCCAAAAAGACCGTTATTTGGAGCCTGGTATTTAGAGCATTATTTAGTACTTTTGTGAGAGCTTGTTCCATCAGATAGCCGACGCATAGGATAAAATTTTTATAGCCATGAAGATACAAAAGACCCTTCAGCGACAGGCCCATGTTTTCCTGATAGCTCCTTTGCACTGTCAGAAAGCAGAGAATTTTGTTATCCAGGAAGAGCCCTAAATGCTTATCTTCTTTGTAGAATTGGATGATGACAAGTTAGACCAGTCAGCCTCCGCTTTCTCGTAAAGAGAAGAACCTCAGTTTTGCGAGGATTGACTGAAAGCCCATTTCTAGTCCACAAATGGTTGAACACGTCTAGAGCAACAGACAGTGCAGCTACATCATTCTCGTATGCTTGTGCACAGACGTCAGAACTATTGAACATTTTGAAAAGGGGGTCGACCAACATGCACCATGGCAGTGAAAACAGAACGCCGCCTTGCCAGGCAAGGTGCCCCCTAGTGTGCCCCCGCTACCACATGTTGGCCACAGCCAGCATCCGCAATCAATGTCCTATTCACCAGCAATGGTTTGATTCAGAAAACTAGTGATTCGTCTACGCAGTACTTTCTGACCGAGTTACACATGCCATTAAAATCGCCTTGTCGAAAGCATCATCAACATCAATGAAAATTCCCAATGCGTATTCCTTCTTATCGAGTGTTTCTTCAATTCCGCCTTCCAGATTACTAAGCGCACTTTCGCAGGACCTTCCGTGTTAAAAGGAATGTTGGATCGTAGACAGAAGATGCATTCGCAAAGCTATTTTGCGCACATGGATCTCGACCATTCTCTCGATGCTTTTTAGCATGAAGGAAGTCAGACTTATAGCTCTGAAACTCTTGGAGAGCCTCCTTTCCAATTTTCTATATATCTATACCTTTTTGTAAAATTACTGGGTATATGCCATCGGTTCAAGGCGACTTCAAGCTATCAAAAGAAACAACAGCATGTTTAATGGCGTATGAGATATATCAGCTACTACGTGTTGTGTTATTCAGGTCACTATCCACTTTGTTAATAGGAGCTGGTTCCGAATAGGTTACATGCTTTCGACTCAGTACAGGTACCATCAGATTTTCTGAATGGATCCAGCCTGATTGATCTTCCCCTTTTGAAAACTTCGCAAAAATATTTGTAAGATGAACTCTTCGAATTCCAAATAAGAATCTTATATTATTTTTGCTTCGATCTGTAAAGATTTCAATCCTCCTCTAAATTAGTCTTAAGTGACCTGTTTAGAAGGTCGCACATAAGATCCATTTCTACGTATGTACTTTGAGACATTACCTTTCTTACTTTATTAATTTCAAAGCCGTATAAAAAAGCACTCATTTTTGAAAAGAGTTGACTTTATAGTTACGAATGCAAAATCACACATTATACCATTACAATTTTTTAAAACCCTAATTTTTAAATCACTCAATGTTGCTTCTCACCTTCTCAATCTACCAACAGCTTCTTTTATTAAATTTGTATGTATCTAATGCATATGACTAAATCTATGGTTGTATATATGTCCCACATATTTGCATTCCTATTTCTATTGCGCCGCTTATAGACTTTATTAAATTCGCGAACTGATGAAGAATTCTACAGAATTTAAGCGATCCAATTATACCATATTTTCTTCAGCTCCTTCTGTGGAATTTGAGCTTCTATTGTTTTTCGGAATAAATTTTGTGATGACCTTCGTTTGGAACATGATTTGCTGACTTGATTAACTTAAGGTTTTTCTTATTTGTGGAAACTTCCGCCATTCGCGAATATTTATTTCTTATTAAATAACGTTTTTTTGCACCAGCTTACATTCTTAATGTTTTCATTGCCGTCGCTTTAATTTTGAAATTCATCATTTCACTCCAGAGAAGTCCTCTTCTTCTCTATCACTAGCGCTTGCCTTCTTAGTTCTTCCTCTTCAACTAATGTGACAAACAATGGAACTTTGACCACCTAGGTATGACTGAAATCACTATTGGATAAGTAATACACTAATGCGCAGCAAACGACAAAGCAGAGCGTTTTCTTGGACGAAACTCTTCTTGTTATTCTCTTCTAGTGTAAGAAGATCTTGGGCAGTTTTACACATCTTGGCAAGGACGAGCGTCGATCTTCCATTCTTCGACAAAACGTGCATTTCCATAGTTGTTTTTGATTGGGGCACTTTATAGTGGGGTCTTCGAGAAGACGGATAGGATACGTCCATAAACCATATTGTCAGTTTCTTAAACCGATTTCTTCGATTTAACTGAATTGATATGATAGCGCTTCCATTAGCGAAAACAACAGAAGTCGTTCTTGACTAATTAATATGCTGCTTTAATGGTAAATAACGGAAATATAAATATATAGAAACGAATTGGAAAATTTAATTAAAGTAGAATACTTATTCAAACAAGTTAAAATATTACCGAAACAATAGGATAGCAAATACAACTTTTTAAACCCTGAATTAATTTTGCCTTGTTGTCTGACTTCAATTTTGTAAGTGCCAAAATGCTGGTTGATGTAATTGATGTGGTTGGTTCTATCTTGGTGAGTCTGATTAATTAATTATTGACCACAGAATTATTTCTTGACACGGAGAAAGAATCAATTTATACGCCAATCTAACAAATGCGAAGATTTCAAACCTATAAATGCCTTGTCAACTTATAAAAAAGTGCTGGATGAATATGGTACATTGAAAAGAACAATCTTTTAATCGAAATATATTTTCAATAGTCTTTCTAGATATACGATGAGCATTCTGGACAGACAACACCCGAAGGACTGTGTGTTGAAATCTTTGCTGCGGAAAACAACTGCATCTTCTGTCGAAAATGCGTGCTTTTCTGATCGATGACTTTCTTTTTCAATGGATTAGAAATTACTTTGGGAACGTTCAATTCAAGTTTTCTTGGATGGTTTTAAGTCTGCTATTCACAAAATAAATGATTGTGTGCCCCAGGGCTCCGGTCTGTCTGCGACACTCTTTTTAATTTTCATTAATGATCTCTTTTCTGCTGCTTCTAATCCAATATATTCCTTTTCTGATGGCCGTACTCTATGCTTTTCATATTTGTTCCTGGACTCATGTCCCTGCTCTTCAACTGTAGACCGGGAATGGCAGCGTATGTTAATCACATTAAATTCCGATAATAACAGCATTACCAATTGGGGAGCTATCAACAGAGTGGAATATAATGTCTGCTGTCGTTAAAGCGAAATCATAATACCCAGCCAATATCCACGAATGGCACTTACATTGTCGAGATCGAAAACCTTTCCATTCTCGGTATGTGTGTCAGTGACAATTTACGTTGGAATGAACACATATTCGATGTCGTCAAAAGTGCTGGGAAATGTCTAGGTTTCCTCAAGCGATGTAAAAAATATTACACGCCCTCTGATCTGGCCTCAATATATAATATCAGCCCAAAATTGGAGAACAATGCCCACATCTGGTCAGGTGCTTCTAAAACATCTCTGCATCTGCAAGATAGGATTAAAAACCGTGCGATAAAACTCATAGGTGATACTAATATTAACCATTCAATCGACACCCTTGAACCCCGACGTAATGTCTCTTAATGTCACTTTATTTTATCGCTATTTCCACCACCAGTGCTCCGTTAAAATCCCCAAAAGCACTCCTCCCCTTCAAACCTTCAGCCGTAATACCCGTCTCGCTATGAATGCTCATCAGTATACCCTCAAGCCCAGACATACTCTAGAATATCGTGATTCGTTCCTAAGCCGTACAACTCGCTTATGGAATGCCCTGCCGAGCTCACTATTCCCTGTTCGTTATAACTTGCAAACATTTAAAAACAATGTTCATCGGTACCTCTCTTCTCATCCTCTTTAAATTTACTTCACCCGTGCAAACATTTGAAGGGTACACAAATCCCTTGATATAAGGCAGTTTAAATCTTGTCTTAGTGGTAGGTCCCAAATAACAACTATCAATGAAATACGAGTACACTATATGTTATTCGAAAAGTATTATTACAACGATCCTTGCTGGGAAGTTTATTTTTTAATATTTGTATAAATGACGTAGCACGGGAATTGAAGAATTCAAAGGTTGCTCTACTCGCTATAGATAATATAGAGTATATCACATAAGCTAAAAGAGGATTTGTTAAATGTAAGTAAATGGTTAAAATCCAACAAACTTAAAGAGGTATATAAGATATGTTGAAGATACTCAGCTGTAAAAACATAAATAAAGAGACGACTTCGGATTGCCACTATATCTATACATTTTTTTTTTTATTGTTTAAAAAGGTTGTCAATTGCTTAAATTTTGGCCCTTAAATTTGAAAATGAAAAAAGCTATGTAAGATGTTATTGGTTTCGTCAAACGTGCCTTTTCTTATATGAATTAATTAATATTACGCAATTGAATCACTTTAAATTGTAAATTAATTATTCAATCATATAATAGTGGAAAAGTTCATGATGCGTTTAATAATTTTGCTGGCATATTACCAGATTTGCTTTCTACACAATGCCATACATTTCAAATTATATCCCTCACGTTTCTTTTTAAATATCTTGTAAACAAGGAACTTTCCTAATGAGCTAAAGAATTTGAAAATTATTGGCTTACTGATATCAGGAAAATCGATAAACAAACCAGCAACTAAATGACTAATTGCAGTCTTAGTGTTGTATACAGACTTTCCGAAAGTTTAATAGGTATATACCAGAATAGAGCCGGCTAATAACGATAGCTGAATTCACATCTTGACACAATTGTTCAGACCAAGTGCTAGCGCTAACAACTTACATTAAAGCTGTCTACCAAATGATCTGTAAAACATCGGCAGTATTTATTGATCTGGAATCTGTTACATCATCTATAGTTACAGTTTTAAGAAACATGAAACTATAACCTTCACATTCCAACTTCGAAAGTATGAACAGCAAGAATGAGAAAAACAGAAGTTACATTACCTTAGCAAAAAAACAAAACAAGAAATATCCTTCAGCTGAATCACAATAAAATAAAAACACGAATGGTCATTAACATAACCACAGCGATACCATAAATAGCGCAACTACTCTGCACATATTTTTAAAACTGTCACAAAAATTTAGAGGTAATAAGTTCCACCCAACGGAAAATTTTACAGGAGGCAACTGATTCCTCTGTAGTTGACGGAGTTTAGAGGGTCTCCTTTGCCTTTGATAGGGCAAATGATGCTGAAATTCCATTCGCTGAGCATTGTTTCCTTTGATAATCGTTCATGTTTACGAGTATTTTGCATGATAATGGAATGTTGCCATAAAATTTACTTACATACTTAAGATGACGCTACAGTCCGGGGTGGAGCTGGACCTCCATCAACAAACGTCTCCAGACATCTTGATCTTTAGCTAGCTACCTCCAGTTACGCACGCTAAGTTGGTTGAGGTTCCCTTCCATTTGCGTTCACCACCTGAGTCGCGGTCTTCCCCTACTGCGCTTTCCCTCGGGAGCGGATTCAAAGACTTCTCGCACCGTAGCATTTGTGTCCATAAGCTCTCCATGACCCAGCTACCTCAGTCGTTAGACTGACTCTTCTGGCTAAGTCGATATCGCTGTACAGCCCGTACAGTTCGTCGCTGTATCCCCTTCTCCACTCACCGTCAATGGAAACGAGACCGAAAGTCACCCGAAGAGGTAACTTTTGTTTTTTGAAGAAAACTTTGCCTCATTCAATTGCCTTCTTAAGCCAAAGAAGCAGCAATTGCAAAAATTATTCTACCTTTGATCTCTGCGCTAGTATCGTTGTCTGAAGTAATAGCGGAGCTTAGGTAGACAAATTCCTTAACTACCTCAAAGTTATGTCTGTCAAGAGTGACGTTCAGTCTCAGACGTCGGTGTTGGGTGTCTTTTCTTGCTAACAGCATATACTTGGTCTTGCCCTCATTGACCGTTAAACTAATCACGCTGTACTCTTCTAATTATGTCAATATCATCGGCATAAGCGAGCAATTGGACGGAATTTTGAAAGGTTGTGCCTCTTGTGTTGGCGCACTATACTTTCAAGAATGAGGTTACGCATGACGGTATAATGCCTCGTCTTAATCCTTTTTTGACATCAAATGTCTCGATGAGTTCTTTACGGACCTTGATGAAGCTGCGTGTATTCTCCATCTTCATCCTGCGAAAACGGACGTGATTGGAAGGGATCCCAAAACTAGACATTACTATGTATAGCTCGTCTCTATAGGTGCTGTCATACGCGACCTTGAAATGGATGAATAAATGTTGTGTATCGATTTGGAGTTCAAAGGTTTTTTCCATGATCTGCCGTAGTGTGAATATTTTGTCGATGGTAGACTCTCCTAGCCTAAAGCCACACAAATATAGACCAATCAGATTGTTGACGAACAGCTTTAGGCGTTCACACAATACGGCAAATAGGATCTTGTAGGTGATTTTTATAAGACTGATGCCTCTGTAGTTGGCGCAACTTAGTGCATGCCCTTACTTAAGGATTTCGTCAGACCATACTTTACAGATGAGTTTTTGTATGCTCCTTACCAAGTAATCGCCTGCCGCTTTGAAGAAACATGCTGGCATTTTTTTTTTATCTTTTTTTTTTAAACCGTCAAACGGTGGTGTGGTGGCCGAGTGTAACCCAGCACATCAGAGGCGGCACATTTGGTGGGTTTTTTCCCACTGGTCACGGCATCAAAATTAAGGGAGACTCGATCGGAAAAGAATTTGGCGATCTCTGGCGATTGTAGCCGTCTGACGCCAAACTTTCTCATAGTATTAGGGATATTTTAGGGATATCCACAACCGTACTTCGGCTGTTGGTATAAAACAGTCTGCAAAATTAGCCCTTCAAAATTTCTTTTGTTTTTTCTTTCTGACAAGTCGATGTTCCTATTTACAAGACCTCGTGCTGCTTTGCAGCCGCTTGTCGACAGTCCTGGCCGAATTAGTGTTTTCATTGTCGTCACTGGTCATCTGCGCATGACGAAAGGTTTTAGTAGACTCGATTAGCTAATGGTAAATCAGTATCTTACAACTGTAACTGTTCGACGTCAAACTTTTTCACAGTACTTCTGTGTTGTTTGGCATCTGGGATTTTTGTATTCTTACCTTAACTACAAAATTGCAGTGGTCTGAAACTAGTTTCTTGAAAAGTTAAGACACCGTTGAATTGTTTTTAAGTCAATAAACTGCCAAGACAAATGTTGAGGTGTGAGAATATTCGCCCGCCGCCACCGTGTTTCAGTCTTTATTTATAGTTCTGATCCAGGAGTTCATTGAGGCAATACTTGCATTTGGTAAAGTCTTTCGACTAATGTTGGCCATTTTAGCCTTAATGTCAATAAGACACATTCCATAGCCGGAAATAACTGTCCATTTTTCGTTTGCTGCGATAATCAACAGCAAGTTCATCTGTATCCGACGCTTACTTAGTCGCTGATCGATGTAAACCGATGATTAAGAAAGTCAATCTTAAAAGCTTTTAGATTAAAAAACGCTTCTGACATTTTTCTCAAGTTCGGTAATTTGACAGCAGCAACAATCAATCAAAGTATGATACAAACTCATATAGAGAAAATAAAACTGTCTCGCTATGGCGACTGCTATTTCAAATTATAATTCCACGAAAATTGCACAGTTGTTAAGGTATTACCTAACAAGTGTCAAAATCATAATTAGTTCAGACAGATCTGTTAAATGTTGCTTGCAAATATGATATATGGTATGACAGCTCTGTCATTAATAGTGTTAGCAATTAAGGGCGACTGCCATAGCAGTGGGCTGTCATATTCAATATGAATTTTTAGGAAAGAAAGAACTTACCATTTTTCTTAATAGTAATAATTGAAAGCAAATTATTTCATAAAGTCTGAAAGCGTCATAAAAACAGATTGTTTAGGCACACTTGTTCTTAAATACAAAAGAATGCTTATTTTTCACCTCGATTCGCTTGAGATCTTCGGCTTGAATGAGTGGTCATTTTCCCATTGGTCAGAGATATCTGTGCGTGTTATTATTCTGATGTTATAACTCTTTTTTTGTAGCTCTAAATTATTTTTTACTATTTCTCCTATATCTCATTTCATACTATTCTACCGTCTGCAAAATAATTGCCTTTCCCATGTCTAGGTCAGCTACTGTTTGACGGAATCTATATATGGTACAACCATTAAGTAAATAGGTGTTTGTATTCGGATCTTTGGCCAAATTTTAACAAGAGCACGTAATTAAAATCCCCATAAAAGTGGCCACTTAGCCGACTCTAAATAATATGTGGCCTTATCTGTTTGCCACCGCGCCGTATATGAGAAAACTTTACAATTTTTTTGGAATTGCTAGCGAAATTGTGCCGAAATTGATTGCCCATTAGGAAGGGCAGACATTCGCGTTGATTTTAGAAATTTAACAAGCGAGTGCAGTCTAATTGTCATTGGATTGCATATATTTGTAGTAAATAAAAATCTAATAACCCACACATGAAGCTAGCGAGAAATAAACATGAAACCATTTTTGCGTAGCGTGGATTTTATATAATTCTGGTTAGCGCTCTTTTTGGTTTTCATTTTTTTGTTCGTTTGTTTTCATTTCTTGTAAAACTAACCACGTTGACGAATGACGAACTACAAACAGCAAGGAGTAAGCGACGTTTGTTGACTATCCATAACCATCCTTTTTTAACATACGTAATGACGGACGGCAAATGACGACGCGGCAGGTAAACAAGCGCTATGTTCTATTCATATAATACCTTGCTTTATTTAGCTGCTGCACATTTGCATGGCATGTCCTATTATAGGGTGTTCCGTTTTTGCGAAAGAGCGCAAGCGTTTATGCTACCAACACAGCATAACGACCGGTGACGGTAGACTTGGATCGTTTTGCACAGCACGGTCACGTTTTGAGCTGCTATTAGCCACTCACTGGTTCACCGCTGCTACTTGTAGCTGAAGTAATAACAGTGCCGTAGAACCACAGATACACAGAATGTATCTACTCATTCGTATCTGTAGGTCGTGAAATGCCTTTTAAATTGCGGGAAGGTTTTTATTCTGTCTTTGCCGCTCACTTTTGGTTGGTTTGGCTATACCCAACTGGTGTCGCAATTGTTGTGGCCATTCTAGTGTCATACCTCATGGTGCACTGCATTTAAAGTTATGACTTATGGTAGATGGAATTCCAATACGAGGTGTAACCTCTCTTCGACGTTAATTTTTATTTTTTTTTTTTCATTTGTGTGCACTTTGGGTTGTGAGTGGTGATTAGATTTGTAGTTTTTGGCTTTGTGAAATGCCAAATGGTGGCCATTTGGGGATTTATTAGTGAATTTGTTTCACTATCTTAATATCTGATCCATGTCATGCGTAATGGCCCGAAATGGGTGCTATTATTGTCAGAAGGTGCAATTGTTAAGTTTTTGTTAAGAAGAAAAGGGTCAGCCTTTCTGTTGAGCCACTGACCAGGGTATTTTTTTATTGTAGGCTTTCAGCACGATGGGTGTACATTAAAAATGAATTAGGTGGGCTCGATTCGATGGGATTTAAAGGGCAATCACGATTGCCTGATATGTTTTAATGTTGTGCCGATCGATAACATGAAAGGCGGATTGAGTACAATTGAAATTAAAGAGAAATTAATGCTATGGAGAAACACGTTTTCTGTGTACGAATGTACAAGTAGATAAACTGGATAAGAGTTATATTTATGGGTTAAATGAATTTAGGATACAAATGCGTCAATCAAACAATTTTTGGTGGGAAAAAGTGTAAGAATACGAGCTGTACACTAGCATTTGTGATATAATAGCTAAAGGTTTTTATTTCATAGGAAAGGAATGCTGCGCAGGGTATCAACTTTAAATCGAAAACGAAATCTCAAATATTCATATGTAATGACTTTTTTGACATATAAATGCCATATTTGATATTTATGATCAGAAAGGAGCCATCATAAATACAATCAAACTTGAACCAAATTATCTTAATTTACGTTAAAGTGCGTTCGTTTGCAAAACAAATAAACGACTCTTGATTTATACACCATATAATTATCAGCCATCTGCCATCTGTCAAGCCAAATGCCAACTCAATGATGCAATAAAACCAATGCCTCGAACAAATATGCAGAAAAGCGTGCTGGATTGATGATAAATGTGAAGATGAATCTGATTGTATGCGAAATAAAAAAACACTCGGTCTTCGAATGCGAAAGTACATGGTGTGAACCTTAGTTTATATACGAAAATATTCGTATATGAAAATTTCTTGTTAACCTGACTGGTTAAAAAATGATTTTTAGTCATCTAGACAGAGTTTTTTAAAGGAAAGATGTGCAGCGGAAGAAGTCCTCTAAAGAAAATTGCAGCGGCGCTTTTAGTCCGATCGAGTTAGTTACCCTACAATGTACAAAATAGTATCTTACAAAGCGACACAAAGCTTGGATAACTAATAGTAAGAATCTACCAGGATAAGAACTTCTGATAATGGATAACAATTTAAAAATTCTTTTATAAAATCGTAAACTATACACTCAGTCTTATAGTCCTTGGTAAGATAAATTAGGTTGTCTAAATGGAACCAGAACTTTTTAAAATTATCGGTATCCAGCGAACGATTTAAGCTATTTCCACTTCATCGACAAATAACAGTGCGGTTTCCATCTCGACAGAGAATAGACCGATGAACTTCAAGTTGGTACACAGTAAATAAAATCATATATAACATTTTTGATTATTAAATATCTGGACTCTACAACTAGCTTAAGGGTACCATAAAAACCGATGCAATTATGTCGTATAGCGCTAGAAAGTACTCGGTGAATGAATACGATAGGTAATTCTCTTTAAAATTACATATTACGCATAATGTTTTTAATTTGGTGCCGAAAGTATTATCTTTAATATTAAAATCATCACTCCTACCTACCGGACTGTTGTTGAAGCGTTTACAAAAACTTAAGAAAATGCTAAACAACCAGGCCAAGCAATAAATATATGTATGTTTATATAAGATGGACAAACTTCGGCGTTTGATTGCGGATTTGTAAATAAAATCAGACGCAGAGGGATAGACACCTTCTAGAGAGGAAAATTCTTTTAGCTGCTTTGAGCAAACAATTTTTCTTCCGATCCCGTCTACAATGATGAATTGTGGAGAAAAAGGTTTGAGTGGCCATTCATTTGTGCGCGGCGTTTGTGGCTAAATCTTCGTCCAATGCATTGATCTTCTGGTGCGTAATTAATGCGCAGTTTTCTGATCATGTCAGGCCCGCCTTTCAAAGTAAAAGAGACTAAAAAATAAAAAGGATCTTACGTTAAAAATGACGAATAATATGTCAATCCGCCTTCGCTAACCTCCATGCTTCTGCCCCATATAACAAGACTAGAATAATTAGGCTCTTATATAGAGTTTTTTTTATGTTAGCACATTACTCTTCGTTTGATTCTAGATTAGGTGTTATTATCAGAGTGCAAAGTGCGATAAAGTGACATCGTGAAACTCCTTTCATTTGAAGATTGAATTATCATGGATTAATGGTTAATTAAAGTGCCGAAATTCAGAGCACCATTCTTTTTTCTCTCCTGCAGGTATCAATGCCCATTTCGGGGCGACCATTTCCTTTACGTCAATAAGTTTTTTTGTTCATTTGTTTTATTCATTTTTGTTCAACTTAGAAAAGAATTAAAGTATTCTAAAGCCGAAGTCCTAAAAAAGGTTATCGAGTGTTCTTCTAAAACACTTAAAAAGCTTAAGAAACCTGAAACTCCGAATACGATCAAGCCATAACCACCTGAAGAAGCCCTAGCCCTTATAATCAATATGAAATTGACAAGACATCAATATAAGCAACTTAAAAAAAGCGCAAAAGAACCGAAACCTTATGTGAAATTAAACTACAGCTATTGCTGGACTTTACACAACGATTTTCTGCTGCACACCTTGCAATTTTTGACAACCAGATACTTTAGTAAGTTCGTGGAAATAGGGCTCTGATGGTAGTGGAGGACACTCACGTTATAAGCAAAACTTTTTGGTAAATGCTGATATTGTGCTAGCATGAGAAGTACCTTTAAAAATAAGTAAAGTTGGTTTTGGGATTGAAAATATCTGGATAAATTCAAGAACATCTTCTCCAAGATACTGCCGTCCAGTACGTTTCGAATTCGCAGAAGAAAATATTAAGACAATAACAAGAGAGTCCAATCATATGAAAGCCGAAATAAATTGTATAGAAGCCACGAGGGTAACCTTTAACGACAAAATTATTTTAGTTAGTCATACTTTGTTCAAATGGTTCAAATGCTGTTATGGAGATAGCTTAGTTATATGCATATATATATATATATATATATATATATATGCATCTCCTAAGGACAGGAACAGTTCTGAACTTAGCTTAGAAAAACTTCTGACACCACTGCCTATTAATACGGCTTACAAAGTCTTCATGCACACATAAGATTTAAAGAAGCACTGCTACATGTATCTTACAAAATTAAATGTGAAAGCTGGCACGCAAAAGGTACTGAAAAGAAAGAATTATTACAAAATGAACTTAGATCGGAATTGGGAATCTTAGTAGATTTTCCAAAACAAGGTGGAGAATATACCAATGATGGCAATACGGTCCAAACATTTTTTAAGGATCCAACAAAAACTGCTAAAATAATAGGCATAGACCTGAAACTGGTAGAACATTTTTTTAAAAAAACATTAATTTCAGGTTTGAAAATTGATACCAATAAATTCCGTACGTACTGTTAAGGCACAGCATATAATCCGTACAAAATGCCACAAATTTCTGTTGCACGGTGCTGACATCGTTGAAAGTTTTCCAATCTTTATCGGACAGCTTTCGGAAGATGTCTTAAAACCCCGTCGAAAAGATTCCGCAACTTTTCGAAGAGAGTTTTCAAGAAAGATGTCCCGAATTGCAACAAATACTGATGTGCTCCATACCATGTTGATATCTTCTGATCCAAAGATAAACGAATTGCGATATCTACCAACCCGACAACACAAGATACCACCATCTGAAGTCATGGAAATGATTTTAAATTGATTTATGAAACACATTTCCAATCAAACACAATAGAAAAAAATTATATCCGAATTAATTCCAGCTTTTGACCCTAAATCAACCACTGTGCGGCGTCGAGGTAGAAATAATCCTTAAATATCTTCCGATGTTTATTGCAACGTTTCATCCTATTCATCAAATTCGTATGTCTCTTTTTGTCGACAGAGCAAACTTGGTGTTGTCCTTATTTACATCAAAACCCAATTTTCTCAAGTATGATGATAAAGAAAATCACAGGATATCGTCATTCTGCACAAGCTTAGCAAGTTTGTGAGGGATGCTAAAATTCGAAATCTTCTCATCTCTTTAGAATTTTATACGGGTTTTTAGCAATGTAAATAAGTGAGTGAAAAAAACAATATTTAATGTACATATTTATATGCGTCCAATATGTTACGGTTAACACAAGAAAAAGAAGCAGTGCAATACACTAGATTTTTGTCTGATATACAGAGCATTTAAATAAGAAAAAAAAAATTAAAAGACACTCTACATGTCTGTCACAGGCAGGATATCGTACGTAAAAACCGACTCCGAACTAAAGTTTTCCAAAGTATTTCATTTGGTTGTTATAATTAATGATCTGGAGTATTAATAAGTAATAATAACTCACCCTGTTAAATTTCGAAACCTCTACCAAATTAAAAAAAAAAAAAAAAAAGATTTGTACCAAAGTGGGAGGGTGTAAAATCACAACTTGGTTGATTTTTTTTGACAGCCACGTGAATTCACTTGCACTATTATTATTTAAGCAAACTGACTATTCGAGGGTAAGAAGTACACTAATTTTCAAGTAAAATTATCTTATCTTCATCCATTCTCAACAGACATTGCCCTTGGGAAATTGTTTCGACTCACCCACAACAAATATCAAATACCAAATGAGACGTATATATTTCGGTTACCGGTTACCGAGTATACTTCCAGTCCGCAGTAGTACAATATATGCTCTGACTATCAATCGAAAAATGCCACGGTGTTGCATTTGAAAGAAAACGTTTTTTTTTTTTTAATCACTGAACGGTATCACTATCGACCTTGTCATTTTGAATTTCTTTATTGCAGTTTCCATTTCGAAACACTTTAGTGAACAGGTCCTCGCATATCTCAGATGATGTCAATTGCCCGTGTAGTATTTCTTTTAAATCACTCATTTCTGACAACTATTTTAAAACCATTGCTCAATGAAAATGAAAATAATACCTAATAATAGAAATATTAAAAAAAAAAACGAAAAAAAAAACGGAAAAAAAAACGAAAAAATAGATACAGAAAAAACCTTGCTGGATGCCATTTTTAACGCTACAAGCGCCATTCTTCCAAACAATTTCATGCACGAAAAGACAAATTTAAATAAAATCAAAAACTTACCAAATCAAAAATTTAGTCGAATGTCCATGGAGCCATCCAATTATATTAATTTTCTCTGCAAACACAAAGAGAGAAACAATTATTTAGGAAACCAAAAAACAATTGCACAAACGAACAAAAAAAAAACATCGTTATAAATACAGTCGGATTGGAGGAAACCTTCAACACTCCCTACAACATAATTAGACTGAATAATGTTGATTTTGTAGAGTGTTCCATTGAGGGAAAACTTCGAAATCAATAGAAAATACAAATTTTCACTGCATAGCACAATTACATCGCAGCCGATGCAATACGAGTAATAACGGCATAACACTGTTTACGGAACCGGAACCGATTACCGTGCAATAATGAAGTTGTTATGATGCGATGCGATGTATCCGTATGTAGGCGCTCCTAAACTTCATAAACCGCGTTAGCGTACTACACGAGTGGAAGTAGAATTTGATTGAATGCAGCATACGAGTACAAGTACTTCATAAAACAAGTTTTCATTGAACATCCCTCTTACCGGGTAAGGGTAAATGAAGAGGGGAATGTGATGATATCCCCTACTTAGTCGCCTGGCTGTAGTGTAATTAACTTTGATAATTTTTTTCTCCTCTTTTTTCAATTTTCGTGTTTTTTTCTTCTTTTTTTGCGGTTTTATTCGAACACAAGTGGGACAATCAAAGTGACAAATTGAATGCGAGTAGAGTGCAGAAAAAATGGCAATCCTCCTGACCCCGCAGTAGCTCATGTAAAACGATGCTGTTGCAGTTACCCTGCTCCACTTGATCGCAAAAAAAACCCTGACAACATTGGGCGCCAGAAGAGGTTCTGATACTACTACTGGGCCTCTTTTGATTCGGTCTTTAGAAATTGATTCTCTATTTTCAGTTCTTGGCTTTTGTTGTTGAAATTGGAGACTTTTTTGTTGAGAGCTGAATTGATCTAATCAACAGCAAACGGCCAGCGCGAATGAGTGAATTTGAACTTGAAACTAATTTGCGTTCAACAGAGGGATAGTATGGTACTTAATTGCCTCGAACGAGTAGTTTCGAAAGTCAAAGATATTATTACTTTCGAATTAATTATGATTGCATTGGATCCAGGTGCACTGGAATGGAAACCTTGTAATATGGGTCAGTTTTGAAAAATTGTAATTGGGGTAGGTTCCAAGTTGTGAACGTCTAATGACATGAAAAGAGAAATTGATGTGGTAATTTTTTAAATGAGAAACGGAAGTAATTACATCTGGCACTGGAAATTTTTTTAAAAAATTCTTTAATATTCGCATAATAGTGGCAGAGTTACAGGGTGATTAGCCCACATCCCCAAATGATACAGATGGAGCCCTTTTTCCGTTAACAATTCAGCATATTCCGTCTATATGCGAAGACTACACTGTAACGCAAATATTTAGGGTTATCTGTTTGCTTGGAAAGGGTGGTCAGGTACTGGCCGACGTCAACCTGATGAAGTTGTGCTGAAACTATGACTACATATATGTACGAGTATAACAATTTTATCTTCTCCTCGTAGCGAATAGTAGCCTCGCCCGTCCGATCTTAACTTAATAAGCTTATAAGCACGAATGTTAATTAGGAGAATACAGCAACACTGTAATACGCTGTTTCTTGAGGACTATATTGTGCTGAAATAGCTTTCAAATTGCAGAAAAGGTTCCCTTATTCCGAAATATTGGTTCTCCTTCGCCGAAGTCGTCCCCGAAGCTGTATAGCCCTTCAAGTTGCAAGTAAAACATGTTTTAACTAGGAAAATGCATTGCTGCGAGCTTTAGATATCCACTGACTTAAAAAACGAGAAAAAAAAACACCGACTGTCATATCTTCACATAGACCACATGTAAGATTACTAATAGCCTATGTAGCAATTTTACCAACATTCTAAGTTCTTGTCAAAAAAGGGCTTAGCAAGGCGCTGCCAAAGAGAAGAGGAGCAAAACGTCAACGTATCGGAGAGAACGGTCCAGTAGAAGGCAATAATTAGGAGGCAGTTTGGAGATTTGTCTACTTGAATTCCGCTTTATACTCGTATTTGATAATGGAAACTTGTTTTGTAATAATGATATTTTTATAGTCGAGTATCAGTTTTTAGCGTTTTGGTTAAGTTTTAAGTGGAATAATATTCAAAATAATAAAATTTTTGAGGAGACAAAGCTGCTTCTGGGAATTTAAAAGCAGGTACGATACTGCCCTAAACTGTCTCTTATACGAAATTAAATTCGAAACAGGGGTTTGTTTAAGCGGCATCTTCAACAAATCAATCAAGCTAAAAAGGGACGACATGGATATATTTATCAACTTGCTGTCTGATCACAGCTTATCAATTGTCCAACGAACGTTTACCGTAAAAAACCACTCCCTTTTTGGTATCTTAATGTGTTCAAAACTCTTAACATCGTAAAGAAAATCCAAGTTCTACAAAACACGATAACCAGATAATAAGGTCTTTGCCGTGGCGATCTCTGGAAAATTTCCGGACAATGTACATTCGATTTTATTTATTTCTTTTTTTTCTGTATTGGTACAGATGTCTTAAATATACATATGTTCACCGTTTAATTATATAGTATATTTAGTTTGTTTTTCACAGTTAGAAAGGTAAGACCTGTTTGGTATGCTCGGCGACAATTATCATAAAAAATGGAGCAAAAAATTTGCATCAAGTTTTGTGTAAAAGTGGAATGAAGTGCAATCAACACTTGAAATATTGACAGTGGCATACGGTGAGTCTGCTCTAAGTAACACAAATGCTTACAAGTGGTACGAGTTTTTCCAAGACGGCGAAGAAGATGCCAATAACAAACCTCGCTCTGGACGCCCGAAGAATAACGTCGAAGCTGTGAAAAAAAAAGTTTTGGAAAATCGTCTAATTGCCATAGGAGGATTGCTGAGGATACTGGCATATCGGTTGGCCCATGTCATTCAATTTTTTCGGAGCTCTTGAATGACGTCAAAGCTATACCAAAAAGTGCTTATGAGAAGAGAATCGGATAGGAATTGCTTTAAAGGGGACAACATTAATATTGATAAATAAATTAATATTTTTTTATAAAAATATAAGGTCGCCTTACTTTTTGAACGCACCTCGTACATAAATTCTGGTACTCGTAAGCTAAAATGGCAAGTGAGCCAAACCACAATAGTTTTCTTTAACCTGGTAAAGTAGGCTTGCAATTCGCGTCACTGAACCTCTACCGCTTCAATAACGCTACTCACTACGCTTCGTATAGTTATTGATCAAACGGAGACGACTTTTGGCCAACTTACTCTGACAAAGATAGGTTTTTGAAATACCAATACTCTTCTCGATTCGGTTAGTCAATCAAGAGCGTGATAATTTGCCGCTTAAGTTAAGACACCACCATTCTGGTCAAATGTTGAACCCATGCTGCTATATGAACCCATCCACCACTATTAAAAAACATGCTCACATTTTTCTGTAACACATAATTTTCTGTCCATCCCAGTATCCAACTCTCAGCTCCATGGGAAAACTGGTCGAAGTCCTTTAGACATTACAATGCAAAGATGAAGATGGCAGTGAATTACCCAACTGCCATACAATAAAATTCGTTTACCCAGTATGGAAGAAAAATGGGCGGAACATTCAAAGAAGAAGTACTTTGACTAGGAAGAAGCTGGACAGATCTTAGACGCGATGGTGCATAGGTGTTAAGGAAGACCTAAGACCCACAATATAATACGTAATAGAAGCAAATTAAATAACGTAGGGACCTACGCATTTGTTTCAAATGTATGTAAAATATGATATACTCGCCTAAATAGGAGAGGCTTTTCACTGATGAGAAAATATTCAGAAAGTAGATATTTTTAATATTAAGACTGGACCAACCTTTCGTATAGTGTTCAAAATATTTACCTATATGTACAAGGAAGTCGTCCACTTTTAACACTTTGTACTGCCACACTCAACTTATAATTTTCGGATGTGCTTGCTGATAATCGCATGCAATTACATCTTTTTTTATATACACCACTGTCTCCAAACCATTAAACTAAGCCTTCATAAACAAGGTCCCCCATTTACACGTGAAGACAAACAAATAACTTATGACCTCAACTCTAATTGCATGGCAACGTACGAGAACCAGGTATGATATGACTACTCGTATTTCTCACTTTCACTAAGTATTTGTATTTCCACAATCAATACGGAAGCGATAAAGTAACTCACATCCTGCTCCAGGTAACCGGTCAAAGACTTAAAAACTTGCATTTCCACATCAATCAAATTTAAAGGAGGCCACAAAACCTAACTAGATAGCACCACTTGGCACTTTGGAAGCAGGCTCTATCTACGACTACGTTTCCTCCTGTCAGTTGTCTTTACATTCGTACCTAAACACCGAAAGCTGTTTTGCATGTTTCGAAACCAAACAACTGCAAAACAAATTACTTCCCGACATCACCACCGACCGAACGTCTGTCTGGCTAGCTGCTTGGCTGGCTAGGTCGCTTACTCCAAGATGCTGCGACGCATTTGGATTACCCGCAACTACCTTTTGTGTCTCCATCCACATGAATAAACATATTCAGCGAATGTAAATACTCTAGATACTTGGATGCAAATAGATTTTACTACGTACATCCATATGAACGAACCTATGTATGTAGACACATTCATACGTATTTCGTAGTCGCAGTTTGCGGTTTTCACTTGAATTAATGACAAAGCGGCTCTTAAGCTCACAAATTCGTTTATATGTGGCTTTTTGTGTTAACATTCGCACAACCGTCATGGAATAGGTCTAGATACTTTACCATCATGAAAGCTATCGCAATCCCAGCTCTGCATCATCTCTGCACTAGTTTGTCGTCATCGTCGTCGCCGTCGTTGCTGTTGTTGTTAGGTTTTGGAAAAGTTTGCATTGCTTGCACCAGCAAACAGCCTTAAATCTGTTTCACGTTACCTACCTTCTGCCTACCGGGGAAACAATGACTCGAACACGACACGAGTCGAGTATACAAATACGAGATACTTTTGCTTCCCTGGTGTAATAGTTTCATTTTTCCAGTGGAAAGCAATGAACGCGCATTGCAGGTGAATGCTCCTCTAGGTACATACAGGTAACACGAGAGAAACTTTTACTTTTATCTGAAACAACCACAGAGAGTAAGAGACAACAACTCCGACAGCTATAGCTCCAGCTTCAGCCCCTATCAATAGCCGGTTTTGTTATTCCTACGCATAATGGTGTTACCCGCTCCAAACATACCTACTCGTACATATACAAATTGTTTCGAGAGCCAATTTAATTAGCACGATATATGTCATTGGACTCCAAGTAATTGCGATACATACTAACGGATACCCAAACACACTATCTATTTAATAACAATTTGAACACTTTGGTTTTGAGGTGCTCCCCTCATTATTCGATCACAATGACCGAGACAGAGACCATTCAGAGTAGAGTTAAAAGTGAAATTTTTCTTTTCGGATGATTAAGTAATCCAAGCTTTGTTCGATCTGTTGAACGAGCTTCAGGTATTTACGGATAGCTGTATCCAAGGGCAATGTCAGTACTTGAAAATACATTCGCTTTTGAACCTAAACATGCTTTGTTTAGCTCCATTCCAACTACTGACATTGCTTAACTGCTCATGCTAGTGTAAACGAAATTCCACAAAAGTTTCGATAGATTTCATAATCGAAGCGGGTGGATACATGCATCGTTAAAGACTTGAATCAGCGGACATTGTTTCTATGGTATACAAGTATATCTTGTTTATGAGATTAGACCTCCTACTAGTCTTATACAGTAACTTGTTCGCGAAGGTTGCATGTTAGCAAATCGGAAATCCATTAGCAACGTTATCTTTTATCTAAAGAGTTAATGGATCTTTTTTAATCCAATTTCAAATTGATTGCGTCTATTATGTAAGAATATCAGTGGATTCTCTAACAATGCTAAGAACCATGATTTCATAGGATAGGATTTTATAAAAATATCTGGTAGTCAAAGATTTTTTCGAACGCCACCGTGTCATTTATAAGCTTTAAATTCATCAAGGGTTTTAACTGGTTAATGCATTGGGATGTAAATAGATCAATGCTAAGACGAACGTTCATTTACATATACAAATATATGTATATTCACGCAAATGATAAATGGAAAATGTGTCGTGAACGAGAATAGTTGGCTGCTTTAGGATACTGTTGCTTTATTGATATTTATTATGAAAAATCCATTCCACTGCAAATGTTAGTAGAATTTTGACATATTTATTTTTCTGGCAGGTTTGGTTGCTGCTGTCTACGCTTCTTACGGACACCAATGTTAAAAAGATTATACAGAAAATAGGGTAAATAAATTAAATCTTTTTCGGACTAGCATTTCACCTTGTTTATTTATGCATAGTAATTAAGTGTAGTTCCTAGAGTCAGTCTTATTAAATAGATATTCTCTAGAAGCATACATATATTACATAGAAGGAGCCTACGAAAAGAATGGTTAGTTACAGGCCGATTCTCATTTACCTACTATAGTATCTTCTTTTTCGGCTGTTAGCCAACTCTTAGGGTTTCCTTTATTCGAATTGTTCATTCTTATAATGACTAATGGCTTACCGAAGTCCTTGAAAGCCTTTCCCCACCATTACCAAAGGTTACCTTAAAGGGAATCAGATCAACACTGATTACTGGATTTGAGCATATCAGGAACTATTAATGAACTGATTGGCGCAAAATTGATACATACTACAATATACTCGTATATCGCATTAAAGCATGTATATTACAATTTTTTCACAGCCAGTCCGAAATTTCCTTGCTTACCAATGTTCCAACCGAACAAACTATTGTAGACACAATTAAATGTGCACAGAACCATAGATACTTATGGTTCTTTGAAGTCTCAAAAACTACATCAGACAACACGGGTTAGAAGAGACTTGGTTCTTGTCGATAAAAGCACGATGATGGACGTCTAAAAGAGTTGTACTCGATATGTCGTAACGAGGGTAAACAGGACATATCACAAAACTGTGTTCTGTCTACACTCTCATAGCACATGACCGTCAACTTGATACTTTATGCTTTTATCTTATATGTATTCGTAAGCGTCCAGGCCAATGAAAAGGACTCGCCTTGCTTTCTTTCTTTGCACAGTTAACGCTTGTTGTCAGTGATAACTTTTTCACTAGGAATTTACTCAGTTCATAGAGGTTTTTCTTTTTTCAAAAGCCACGGACTGAGACATGATAGTTAGTGATACTGCCATTATTTTCGATTTTTGACGTCAAAAGTATCAAACCCTTTCTATGTCGTCTAATGCAATGTCACCAGAATTTCAGTCATGGTTTTACATCTGCTCTGTACGAGTTCAGCAATGGCCTGCCGAAACTCTGTGGACTGCTCTTGAACCAGTCTAAGGAAATAAACTAATAAATGTCGCCCAGTATACGAAATGAAGTTTTACGCAAGTTTTGTTTGACATACGCTATATCGTGATGTATGGCCTTTGAATTGAACCCAGGACCTGTGACCTAGTAGACGGCTAACTTAAAATGAGCTAAAATTCTCTGGAGAGAAGATGGTAAAAAAGCAAAATAAGCCACCTCTTCTGTTAATACGAGATGTTTTCAAAAGAACGTACGTTCGATTGTCGATTTCTTTGCTGTGTTGGTACACATGTCTCGAACATATGTTCACATACAGATAAAAAGGTTAGACGTGTTTTGGTGTGTTCGATTTTTTCCAATTATTATAAAAAATTGAGCAAAAAATTTGTTTCAAATTTTGTGTAAAAATTGGAATCAAATGCTCTAAAACACTTGAAATGTTGACAGTGGCATACGGTGAGTCTGCTCTAAGTAAAAAAAAAAATGTTTACAAGAGGTACAAACTCTTCCAAGATGGCCGACAAAATGCCAATGACGAACCTCGCTCTGGACGCCTCAGCACATCAACAAAAGATGATAACGTTGAAGCTGTGAAGAAAATTGGCATATCGGTAGGCTCATGTCATGCAATTTTTTCGGATGTTTTGGGCATGAGACGTTTGTCAGCGAAGATTGTTCCGAAATTTCTCAGGAGCTCTTGAATGACAACAGTGATGATCTTGACTTGTTTAAAAGGGTATAACCGGTGACGAATCGTGGGTGTCCGATCAAAAGTCAAAGTTCTAATCAACGTTTTATTCGATTATTGTGGCGTAATGCATCAGGAGATTTTACCTCAAGGTCGTACGATCAATAAGCGAAAAGCAATATGAAAAAAAAGTCCGGAATTGTAGAAAAACCATGCATGGTTGCAACTGCTCATTCATCGTCGCTTGTGAGAGAATTTTTGGCCAAAAACAACACGAGAATCTTGTCTCAGCCACCATATTCACCGGATTTGGCCCTATTCGACTTTTTTCTTTTCCCAAAACTGAAGAAACTTATAAAAGGATGGTGATTTGCAACGATTGAGGTAATAAAAACGGCATCGCTGGAAGAGCTTAAGGCTATATCAATAAGAGCGTATGAGAAGTGTTTCGAGGATTGGAAAAAGCGTTGGCACAAGTGTATTATATCTGAGGCAGATTACTTTGATAGGGACAACATTATTATTGATGAATGAATAATTTTTTTTTATAAATATATAAAGTTACTTTACTTTTTGAACACACCTTGTACTATAGACATGTTTTATCTTAGATAAAGGATATATGAGTCGTTTCATCTTGTCCTTCAGCTTTTGTTAATGTTCATCAGGATAAAAGTCTTCCCCAAAATCGGCAGTTATAGACAACTTCATTGGTTGCCTGATTAGGTAACCAAAAGATGCTGCGCTTAATTGTCTAGAGGTGGAAATGAGAATAAATTTCTTCACGGTAAACAGGAAAACCATGCCAAGTATTATTAATACCCTCAAAATATTTGCATACAGCGCGAGCGAAAAAAAATTAGGGATGAAAGAAAGAGTGGTACCTATGAACGTTGGTCTTAAATGTCTGAATATTATAATGACTGGAAAATAAAAAGCTCGGCCGGGCATTCCATTAACGAGTTGTACGTCTTGGAAAAGAATCACGTGTTTCAATTGACTGTGTAATATTGGCGTCACCTATGAGTTTCATCGCACAATTTTGGATCTTCTCTATCAAGTGCAATGTGGTCTTAGGGGCGCCTAATTTTACTCAAATTTCGTCACAGGAAACTTAGACGTTTCGCAGCATATTTGACGACATCGAATATGGTATGTGGTGGTGTCATTGGCACACATACCGAGAATGGAAAGTTTTTCGGGTTCAACGTTGCAAGTGCCAACGTTACATGGATAGTGGTTGGTTGTTTAAATTTCGCTTTAATGACGTGTTCGTGTTTTGGAAGCATTAAATTTCGTTCTACTGGTGTCTCCCCATTTAATAGCAGCACGCTTATATCGGAACTTAATGAATCTAGTATAAGATGCGGTTCTCATTCTGCAGCCGAAGGGCAGGGACGTGAGTTCGGGAATGAATATGAAAATCAGAGAGTGCTGTCGTCAACAAAGAAATTAAAAATAGTGTCGGGGAAAGAACTTGAAACCAACAAAAATAGCTTCAGGTGTACGTTCCGACAGATAATTTCTAATCCATTGAAGAAGAAAGAGCCTGATGCCTTAGAAATATCGAGTACAACTGTCTTGTTTTCGCAAAATTAATGTTCGCTTTGGTTCAACTTTTCGGTGAGACATGCCACCAAATCACCTGTTGCTACGAAAACAGTATTGTCGGTCATTGAGAAGTTTTCGTGTTTCGAGTTATTTCATGAGCTAACGGTTTATCAGCGTTTCCATGACTTTGGAAAGAAAGAACATAGGCGCAATGGGTCTGTAGGAGGAAAGGAAAGAAGATTCGCCTTTTTAGGGACGAGCTAGACAAATGCTATTCTCCATTTGCTCGAAAAGAGTCCTAAAGGGTAGGAATGATGAAAAAGCTTACGCAGCAGTTTTGCAAGCGAAGTACACCTCTTTGTACTCTTGCAGCCACACCAGTGGGAAAGTGGATTCGTTAAATTAAAGATTCGACGCACTCAAGTGTAGGCGGAGGCAATGCACAACCAGGAAGTGCGAGCTAGCCGCAAAGTATGCAGCTAGCAGATTGGCACTGTCCAAAGAGCTGACAGCTGGATTATCATTATAAATGGGCGTTGGGGTGGAAAATGAGGTAGAATTTCTAATAGTTTTGACGATCGACCAAAAACGTTTACTACCTTTGGGACATTGTAGTATTTTTTTCCTCAGTTGTTGGTCGTATTAATATTTCACACGCTTAAGAAAGACGTTGCAGTCATTCTTAACTCGTCTGAATTTTTTTCGACTTTCCTCTGTAGGTTTAGTCTTGTAAGACCGAAACAATATTTCTCTAACCCTGCACGCGTATAGTCAACAATAAAATAGTCCCTCATTTAAATAAGAAAAAGTTGGCACCGCAATTGAAGGACTTGAAAACGACAAGGCCATCAACTCTGGTAGACTCATGGCGAATTTATTAAAGCCTGAGTGTGCGAGAAGTTGGATTGAAGTTCAGCTATACTCGTATATAGGTAATATAAATATTCCTACAGACGATAGTGATTCTATATCTTACAAGCCCTGTTTAATGTCGCATATGAAAACTCCGCTAGTGAATCGGCTCCAGACCAAATCTAAAAGCTAAGAAAAGTCCTCAAAAAGACCAATGAATTTCAATTTCTCAATATCAAAGTATCATTTTTTTTTCGCTAATTTCTAAGCGAATATTATACATCGTCCGTTCTCACTCACAAAATATGGCTCAAATAAATCACTCAGCCCGAACAACTAGTCAGTGCAATCGCTTAACTTTGAACAGTTCATGGTCAGACTTGACTCGTACTTTCAAGCTAATCCCATTATTTTCAAACTCAAAAGCAGTTCACTGATCATTTGACTAAGTGCCAGTCGAACCTTGTACTTTAAGATACAACTCAATAAGTGGCACATTGATGCTGGTCACCTCGAACTGACATAAAATCATATCAATTAATCGATTAAACTACGTACATTGCTAACCATAACCGCCACCAAAGAACTAGTTAAAGAAGAACAGATGAAGAAGTGGAAAAAAAAACAAGCAAACCTACCGTCAATTTAAACCACTGACCTACTTTAGTCGAGTTGCAGCAAATGCAATCGTTTTCCTTCACAGACTCGCAAACCCAACATAAACGGTGACAGGCTGTCCATATCTAAGAACTAAGCCAACTCTTGCTCAACCAGTACGAATGTAATTATGAGCCCAAAAGCACAGCAATGCGATTGCAAATTCGAGTATCTATAAGGTTCTCTGAATTCCAAACTTACATACCCTACAAGGAATGTGGCCAAAAAAAACTCGTCTACAGCACTAACAATCTGATTTCTCAATTTTTATTCAGAATTCGGAATTCCTTTTAGTTGTGTTCGGGTTGGGTGTTGTGTAAACAAGTTGAACAACCCTGCTCGATGTTAGTATAAACAGTACAAAGTACTGAGTACTATAAATAAAGAATATCAAACACAAATCCACTTCTTCCCAAGGTACAAGTACGACGGATACTCGTAATACGTATGTATCTACCTTAGCGCAGACGCTAAATATAAGCTCATGGATGGAGTCGGTACTCATACTATCTATACAATAATTGGCATTCTCCTTTCAAACGTGACCCGAATGAAACTCAGATACAGATATCTTATACGGATTGTTCAATTGTGAAAATTGCACTTTGATTTTTGGATTTTTCTATTTTTACTACTCCAATACAAGGCTGGAGGAGACCTGACTCAGTGGTATACCATATCTAATTTAGGTACTTTTCCAGTAAAGTTAAATCACCTTATGAGACGATTAGTTGTTCTCTGGAATTGTATTATGAACTTCGAACGTTAAATTATGAAATTGTTTAAGGAATTTGTTGTTGCTGTTTGAGATTTACAACACGTTCGACATAAACCGCACGTGGTAGTAAAAATTGAAAGATACGATACGAGTAGAAAAGCATTGGCGTAGTAATATTCACCCTATAAAATTTCCATCGAGTCGTCGTAATAAATGGCATAAAATTCATCACAAGTATTGCATAAATGGTGTAAACTAGCTTGCACAACGCGATGGCTAATATAAACTGCAACTAAATGGCTAGCTGAAGAGGTTGTCTTCATCGCCCATTTAATGAAATATCGTATTTCCTAATAGCCGCCCGTCATTCTGTGAAAATATAGGATAATCACTTGGCAATTACTCCTTTAATCGGTTTCGCCATGGTGGAATTTAGTCGACAAAGGTGGTCGACTTGGCTACCACCACCTTCACGAATTAAACTTGTTGCTTACATTTCAATGAAAGGGCAGATGGTTGATTTTTTTAATCTCTTTTAGAAGAACTTATTTAGTAGAATACTCTAATGACACACTGACAGAAAGATAGTTAGAAAGTAGTTCGGATTGGGATAGATTTTGAAAAGCATAGATGACGACTGTGACCCGATTGAAAAACAGGGAATTATGCCAATTTTGAATCATCTTCTTGAAAAACAAAAATTGCAAAACTGTTAATTTGTGATAATCATTGCGCCAAGACCAAAGATCATTCCTTTCTAATTTTCGTTACTTTGTTTTTATCATTGGCCGTCATATGTCATGAATATTGGTTTTAAAGACGTACGTAGCTGGTGCTTGACCTTAGAGAATGATGATGATAATGATCTTATGGTTTAAATCTCTTTACCAGCTGGATATTATGGTATTCGTATATTTGTGCAAAATAATCTACTTAATTAGATAAAAACGGATAAACAGATTAGGTTAAGTAAAGTCGCTACTTCCCTACTTACTGCCGAGAGAAGACGCTACAAGTGTTTCGATCGCTGATGTATAAGCTATTAAAAGGTGAAATTCAAAACCAGTCTGTGAATTCGAGAAATTGACGTGATTGAATTTTTTTCGAAACTAGAACTAGCTTTGGTTAGTGCTAAACATCTACAAAGAAAGTTTCGTTTTCGTTAGCACATCCACAGCTTTGGGAATGGGTGTTATGTATCATACTTGGCGGCTTGCATGGCTACGGGCCAAACACCCATAATAATGACCACAAGACTAAAAATTTAGTACGTATTCTGTATATGAAATTCCACGCTCTGGTTTACCTCTATGGAGGTAAAATCTTTTTGGAAATGGCGCAATTCGATAGATAGATCCACCTTGATTCTCTCGTTGAGATGAAGTGCAAAACTATTTTTTTCTTTACGAATCCTAGTAGGAAATAAACTTCCTCAGCCCATGGTTCCAAAGGAATGAAATTAAGTCTGACCATTGCACCAGCTCTTTTATTCTCCTCTGTGTTTCAATGACGGTAGCTCTGGGGAGAGTAATTTTGAGACGTCGATTTTGGAAACAATCAATAAAATTAGTTTCTGTGAATTGAAGATCTGATTTTAGATAGGTGATAAATAGACACTTAGCTCTTTGCATTATCGGGTGTTTAGACTGAGCTAAGGAAAAAACAGCCTGCTTATATTTCCAAAAAGCAATTGAAAGTTGAAATAAAGCTTAAAACCCACCGGTTATGCACTCAGTCTGTTAAGTTTTTTGTTGTAAGTTTATTCTAGTTGTATCTTAAAGAACAGACCAAGAGACAACAGTGCAGACCTATTACTTCTGGCTATGGTATCCGCTTTTCCTTACAATATCTTGATAAAACTCAGAAAGATGCTACTTGGTTTAGGCAGGTGAGATGATGCATAGTTTAAGTATCTTGATTCTTCTTACAAAGAGGAACAGTTTTGTTTTTGTTTTTCTCCAGGTATCTTCCTGGAGAAGGTCCTACTATAATTGAAAGATAATAATGCATTTTAGACGGCAGGGATTACCTTATATCTAGAGCCAGGACAGCGCATACCCAATAAAGCTATACCAGCATGTTGGGAGCTAAATTCTATAATTGGCAGTAGCCAGTAGCCTCGAATATGGCTGATTGCAATGCTGACTCTGCAATGCTGAAACAAGGACAATGATCTAAAAACTTTCCCTGTAATGTTAGGTCCTTCAACACAACTTTTGCCGATCCTGAACTACTACAAGCATATCACCACAATAAAAATAATACTGTAGAAAGGCCCGGACAAACAAAAGATCAAAAATTCCGTCTTTTCAAAGAATCCTATAGCTCAAGGATAAAGTTTTTGAAACTCGTGACAATACATGCAAGCTATCATAAATGTTCTTCTTTTGGGATTGGCCTATCCAATGTAAAGGAAATCCTGATTTAATGAAAAATACCGACTTGTAAATGCAGCACAGCACGATGTCTACGAAGCGGCGCAATTTAGAAAGATGACAGCAATTTGTTAATTGCGCAAGCAAAAAATAAACAGTGAACGATGGCAATTCCAAGAACAAAATATTGTATAATAAAAGATGTAAGATAGAATTGCAAGAAAGGTTTTCGTGAATTTTACCAATAAATGAAAATGACATGCCAAGGAAACAAATTACGAATTTAAGACTCTGAAAGTGGACAAGAAAATATACAATAATATTGTCAGTGTTTGGATTTGGATGAAAAAACACTTGTTTTATATAGAATTAGTTTTATTTTTAATTATAAGTTTAATAGAAGGTGACAAACTAACATTTCTCTTACACTATCCCATATTCCAGAAATATGAATAGCAATATCTAGACTTTAGTCAAGTAATCCTACTAAAACTTACGACTTATGTACATATATGCAAATCTGTTGAAAGCAGAATTCAGCAACTCATTTGCAATAACAGCACAGACGAAGGCGGAGTGCGTGTGAATGGGTGCAATGCATGTTTGCAATCTCAACAATTGATTACCTGGTCTTAGAAAAGGATTCTCCATTAATACCATTAGTCCCAGTGGTATGAAACTGTTTCCAAATCTTTAATCTTTCGTCAACAACCTAAATGGTTGAGAGATTTTATGGAAACCAGATCCACAACTGACTAAATATTCAAACACTAAAAAAACAGATAACCTTTTTACCAGATCAAGGTCGCCTTGGATAGCTTCTATCATGAAAAACTTCATAGAGTCATGTCGAGTTTCAAAATCTATTCAAAATCGAACGTGCAGAATAACGATGGAGAATGCACTCTGTTTCATTTAGTACGATAGCCGATACCAAGGCATTTTTCATAAGTAATAATAGGTAGGCTATCATGTAACTCTGCTAAAATAAGGTAGTTATTAAAACAATTTTCAATGACTCACCAACCGCATGAAACCTAATCTTAAAGAAGTCCGTAAATGATGAACGACAAATATAATATCTTTATAAATATAACGCGAACTGATGTCTTGAACAAGTTGTCTAAATAGACGAGCAAAATTAGAAACAGTTAAAGAGTTATTTGTTTTGGACTCTTCTATTAGTACAAGCAATGACATTATTGTGAAATTAAATGAAGAACACCTCTTGCAAACCAAAAGTGTTTCACGGATTGAGAATGCATTGAATAAAAATTACCTTTCTCTAAAACATTACTCTATTAAGCATCAATCATTAACTGCTCGCACTCTAAAACGACAAGTAAGAAACGTATGGCTTAGATGGCCACGACTTGTGAAAGGGAGCAGAAAATCTAGCTAAAAGGCTTGTTGGTCCAAGTTTAGGTCGACCCGGAATTGACAATAAAAAAAATTGTGGTTATTCGTCTTGAATCCAAGAGCAAAGGACTGAGAACGAGTTAGTCGGACGCAAGAAGAAATTACGTTATGTGCGGAATCTCAGGTTTGTGATTGAAAAGTATTTAATCACAAAATAAACAGTAAAATACTTTATAAAGGCTTAAAAATTAAAGATATCCATTATATATAATAGCTCACTTTTCAAATATTAACAAATCGCAAAAGATTTTCTGTTGAAAGTTCTTTTTGACTTCAGTCAGATATACCACAGATTGCTACTTCCTTTGAGTGGCATGTGAATCAGTTAGTGAGCTAGTTTATGCCCACTGAATATGTCAAGTACAGACAAAAAACTCATTTGAGGAAGTGATAATTAACAGAAGTTAGAAAATTGTAAATACTTTTCAGTATACAAAAAAAAGTTAGCATTCAACATTTAGTGACCTTAAGCCAAACTTGTTTTATCATAAAATATATTTAAGTTTATGGAACACGTTGCAGCTTGTGACTAAGCGAATCGATATATGCACATAAGTTCTGAAAATACTGCAAAATCAAATATCGTGAAAGTGAAAGATCAAGATTTGCATGTACAAATACTTTTTGCAAATTAATAGGAAAGGAAAAACCCAGACGGGATAATATATTTACTTACGTGACGCTAATGCACATGAGGCAAGTTCTAGTTTTTAAAACAGGTTCCTTCGACTAAAGGTTGAAACAGAGTCGCATTAACAATCACTCACACTATCGACAGTGAAATTTTTTATGTTTAATATTTAAGTAATTATTTTCAGTAAAATATGGAAAATGTCATGACAATCGGTTGACTTTTAAAACATCTCGCAACAAAGAACTAAAAGCTGGATAGTATATAGATTGCAACTGAGACTAATAATCGCAGGTTTATTTGCTTAAGGAGTTTGTTTTTCTCCAAATATTACTTAAACTATAATTCATAAATATGGTTTATAACATCAATTTTGAAATTTAAAAAATATATATAATATATTTGAAAAAGAAATGTTTTAACAATTATTTGGTTTCAAAATAAAAAGACCTTAATATCAATGGAATTTTTATTTTGGAATCAAATTGAATTAATACCATTAGAGATATGAAATCATTAAAAATTCCACCAAAGAACCGCTTTCCATGACTTTTTAGAAATGTCCCACCGAATGTTCACCTCCACTTAATTTAGCCCCAAAGAAAATACCATTAAAATATTGAATCGCAATAGCGGAGCGACCAATTGATGGCCATTTCTGGCCATACGTAAATCGCCGGACTTTGTCCTCAATAAATTGGCGCTATTGAAACTACAAATCATTCAAGTTTTTCAGTTTCAATTAATTGCAAAATTAAATTGGTTACCAAGGAGCTATAGAGGTTTCTACTGAATGTAACCGACGCGTAGGTATCATTTCAGAAGAAGTACGCAAAAATGACACCTCTGGCATGAAAACGCTAACAAACAGTCAATTTGTTTGGATGATTTGCATACGTTTTTGTAGCGTATACATTTCTTTGATGAAATGATCTGTCTGGATTGAATGATTTGATGAAATCCCTATTGGAAAAAGTGGAAGCATCTAATGAAAATATAAACAACAATCAAAAGATTGATATTCTCCAGGCAGTACTCACAAAAACGATCATGGTCTTCTCGACTGCGACAGGCCCAAACCGACATACTTAAGAAACAAACGAATTGCCCTATTTACCAAATGATTACAAATGTAGTGAAATGACCGTTTGAGAGATTAGGGTGGCACTATAAAGCAAGTAGCAGATAGGTCAGGTATGCAAGAGCTAAAATCCTACCCCTTCAGCATCGACGATAAATGGAAATAGGTGGGCACAAGCCTTTTCAACAGAAAAAACCGCTTCTTTTTCCTTTGCTTTAAACACGACAAATTGAAAAGAAATTCCGGCACTTCACCGAATTTGTAAAACTGGCAGTGACAAAAGTCTGAATTACGCCATTGCATGTACTGCGATGATTAACTGTGGGAGTTTATCAAAGCAGAAAGACAGGATTCTGTTAACGTACTGCCAGTGAGACTGCATCCTGTGATGGTGGAACAATGGAATCTCCTCACAAGGAATACGATTTACAATGACAATTCAATGACCCGCGCCCGTATTTTGGTGCAGATTTGTCACTGACATCAGAATTAAAGATAAAATCAATTATTTTAGGCATATAAACAAGGGATTGGTGACAATCCGTGTCAGAAAGCTTCTACAATCTTCTAGAGAGAACTTGTAAGTTGTAAAAAAATCGTACTTAGTGACCTTAATTCAAAAGTAAATTTAAAGAAAGGAAGACACCTTTGGTAGTGCCTTGGGCATACACAAGATGAATAATCTTTTTAGGCGACGGAACATCATTGTTACAAGAACGCTTCTTTTGCCGATTTTCCCTTCAAAACATGACTAGCCGGATTGACCATATTGCTGACCAAAGAGCCAACACTAACTTACTAGGACCAGTTAAGAGACTTTGTTTCTGTCAACCCCACTCTTAATGCGATAATGTCAGAATTTAGAAAAATCAATTCTGCAGGCTGTTGCATGGTAACACGTCGTCTACCTAAATTCTTTTTTGATACCGAAAGTATGATAGGACGTTTACAAAGGAGTTACAAAGGAGTAACTTAAGTAAGCTTAATTTAAGTTTATAAAGTATCTGCAAATCTATAGTTAATAGAGAACTAGAGTCAAAAGCCGTGAACAAATTACACGAGTAAATAATAGACATCATGCAATTTATCATTTTTTGAGAGTAATGGGGTCATAATAGGTTTTTAACTTTTTATCTGTTATACCATATATCAAAAAAATCTAATTACAGAGCCAAAATATATTAAGTTAAATGTGGCATATGAATAATTAATTAGTTGTGCAAGAAAATGAGAAATATTGTTATAATTATGTTGCAAAAGCCATTGTTTTACATTTTTCAGAAAAATAGTTATATTTCTTAATATTCTTATTTTATGGGGAAGGCAGTTAAATAGTCTTGGCGCTGTACACGTAAGAAAATGCAAAAAATCTGTAGTTTTAAAGTGGTACTGAAACCAAATTCTGGTTGTTGATTCTTAGGTTGTAGCTAGAACAGCATCGATTCAATAGATGATCAGATCTCATAAAAAATGTTTTTAATACTTTGTAAAATATACATACATACATGTGTTTTAATGGAAGTATCTAAGGCTTCTGAAAAGTACTAATAAGACAGATAACGTGTTTTTAAGAGACCAGAAGTGGGTTTATGTTGTTTTTATGTGTACCCCCCCAAGCAAAACAATGCCATACTCAAGTTTAGAATGAACTAACCCACAGAAAATACACTTAAGAAGATCTCGTGAGCAATATAATTTAAAAAATATATATTTGCCTAGTTGCAGCTAAAAGATATTTTTTAAGTGCATCGGTATGGGCAGACCAACTCATCTTCGAGTCAAGCAAAACACCAAGATATTTAAAAGTCTTAACATTCTCAATTTCGAAACACTTATCATAGCACAAGTCAAAAAATTTCTGAAAGACTATCATCGAGTTACAAATATATTTGCTCTGTATGTATTTATTTCATATCGTACAGTGAAAAAAAAATCGTCTCAGGTCTACTTCTTTACCGCACACATCAAAAAAACATAATTTTTGTTTTGTCATTTATAATCATTTTATGCATCTTGAACCAGTGGCGTAAGATTTCTAGGTCATGATTTAAATCAGCAGATTTAAAGTATAGTCACAAGGAGAAGCACATGACATATCGTCAGTGGATGCATTAACTTTGCTACGATAATTTTGCAACAAAAGCGAAGTAATAAAAATTAGGAAAAAAATCGGACCAAGCACAGATCCTTGGGGAACTCCTATAGGAATAAAACCAAAAGAATTGAGTTTTCCATTAACTTTTATCCTTTGCCTTCTATCAGATAAATGTGAGCATAACTAATTATGTATTGGGTATATATTTTAATTCGTGCGGTTTTTTTTCACAATTTGAACGTTTATTTAAGAAAAACATGTACAATAGTATTATTCAAAGTATTGCCCATCTGAAGCTATGACTTTTTCCCATCTTTTTGGCAATTTGTGGATCCCATCCCAAAAGAACTGCGCCGGCTTGGCAGCCAAGATTGAATCAAGCCAATATTTGATATTATGCTCTGATGTGAACCGTATTTCAGTGAGGGCGTTCTGCATCGACCGGAACAAATGGTAGTCAGAAGGGGCAAGGTCTGGGCTATAAAGCGGGTGGGGTAAGACTTCCCATCCACTGTTTTCCAAATAGTTCTTAACCGGAATAGCAACGTGGGGCCGAGCGCTGTCATGATGGAAAATTATTGCCTCGTGTCTGGTCGCATATTCCGGGCGTTTTTCGGCTACTACTCTCTTCAAACGGATTAATTGTGTTCGGTAGCGTTGTCCATTGATGGTTTCATCCGGTTTTAGCAGCTCATAATACAGCACACCCATCTGATACCACCAAATACAAAGCATTACCATTACCATTACCATTACCATTACCATTACCGCCTTTCGACGTCTCTCGGCTTGAGTTCAAGTGGAACCCAATTTCCTTGCTTTTGAATACATCCAGCTGCTTTTAAACGTTTTGAAAACTTGAGTTTTGGCTACTTGAGTGTAACCCAAAGACTCTGCGAGCTCTTCTTGTATTTGGCAACAATCTTCATAGAGTAATGCTTCCAGTTCTTCATCTTCAAATTTTTTTGGCTGCCCAGGACGTTCATCGTTTTCCAAGCCAAAATCACCACTTTTAAATCGTGCAAACCACTTTTGGCACGTTCTCTCAGCTAGCGCATGTTCATTATAAACTTCCACCAAAATACGATGACTTTCGGCAGCAGTTTTCTTCATATTCAAGTAATGAAGAAGAACTCCCTACAAAAACACTTTTTCAGGCACAAAGTTCGACACATTTGAGTGAAAAAAAATTATTGTTGTTTACGCTTCAAATGAATGACATATACTGAAATGACGTACAATGACAGTAGCTTTCCAACGCATGTTCCAATAGAATAATAACAATGAAATAATACAAGTTACGCCATCTCTTAGCAAACCGCACAAAAATTATAGACCCAATATTATGCCCCAAAACCCGCATATATATAGTTTTTTCCAAAAGAATTCTGCGATCGACGGTTTCAAAAGCTTTTGTTAAGTCAATAAATACGATGGCGGTCCCAGAAAAACCCGGCCTGACCAAAAAATGTCGGTAGTTGTTTGAAAATATCACTGTATTGGAAAGTACGGAGTCTATAAAGCATATGTTTCAAGTTTTAAAGCTCCACGTTGTTTAGTATTCGTTTGGCAGCCATCAATAGTGAACGTTGTCAGTGGATTTATGGAAACGGAGAAAATTTGTCATCGTTATGTGATACAATGATTTTATTTTAAAGGAATCAGCCCAACCAATATAAAAGCTGAACTGAATTCTACTCTGGGTGAGTCTGCTCCTTCGTTTACAACAGTAAAATTTTGGGTTGCTGAGTTTAAACGAGGCCGTACGAGCTGCCAAGACGAGCGTCGCAGTGGTCGACCAAATGATTTGACGAGCTCACACTCACACTCGAGCAAAAACAATGTCGTGAAGATGTTTCAATTGGGTGTTTAGCAAAGTTTCACAGCAACAAAGCAGAATTTTTGCGCCATTTCATAACAATGGATGAAACATGGGTCCTTCACTTTACACCCGAGACAAAAGAACAATCAAAACAATGGATTCAAAAGGGAGAACCGGCTCCAAAGAAGGCGAAGACCGTTTCATCTGCAGGTAAGGTCATGGCGTCGATTTTTTGGGATGTGCGTAGAATAATTTTAATTGACTATCTTGAAAATAGAAAAACTATCAACGGCCAGTATTATGCGAACTTATTGCAATGTTTGAGCGAAGAAACCAAGCAAAAACGGCCGCAGTTGGCTAAGAAGAAAGTGTTGTTTCATAAAGACAATGCACCAGCTCACAAACCCGTTATTGCAATGGCCAAAATTAATGAATTAAAGTTTGGATTGCTACCTCATGCACCCTATTCGCTAGATTTAGCCCCTTCGGATTATTTTCTGTTCCCCAAACTTGAAAAAATGGCTCAGTGGTCAAAGATTTTCCAACGATAAAGAAGTGATGTCGGCAGTTAATGGCTATTTTGAGGAGCAAGACAGTTCTTATTATAAAAAGGGTATCGAACTTTTTGAACATCGCTGGGAAAAGTGTATAGAGCTGAAAGGCGATTATCTTGAAAAATAAATAAATTTTTTTTCCAAAATTTTTGTATTTTCTCTGTTGGGTCGGTCCTCGGTGGTCCTCGTAGAGCAGCAGATGAATTCTTTTTTATTAAATCCATCATAAACATTCGAGCAGAAATTTAAAAGGGCTTCTTCAGTTGGAAAAGTCGAACGGAAGCCAAATTCAATCTAACTAAAAAAAAAAAAATCTAAAAAAGGCATCATTCTGTTCTTAACAGCTTTATTAAAATTTTTTGAAAAAACCAGAGTAAAGAAATAGGCCTATAATTATTTATTGATTTGCGTTATTTGCGGGAATTGTTTATTTTCTTCTTTCATTGAAAGAAAACGGCGTCTGAAGCCCATCGAGAGTTCTAAAAGGTTTACAGAGATGCTCCTATAAGTGAAAGAACAGCGTGATTAGTTCCATCACTTCAAAGACGGTGATTTCGATGTTGACGACCGTCCGCGTGAAGGAAGGCCAAAATGCTTAGAAGACGCTGAATTGGAGTCATTGCTCGATGAGGATCCATGCCAAATGCAAAAAATCTTGCTTTAGCAATAGGAGTTATCCGCCAAGCCATTTCCAAGCGTGTTAGGAATAATTTAAAAACAAGGAACTTGGGTTCCTTATGATTTGAAATTATTGAGCGTCTCGTTTTTTTGCTTGCGTACAACTGCTTCAGAGGCAAAAAAGGAAGGGTTTTCTTCATCGCGTCGTGATGGGTGATGAAAAATGGATTCATTACAACAAATCAAAGAAAATGAAGTTATGGGGACTTCCCCGTCCTGCTTTTACGCCGCTGACCGCATATTCACGGCTCGAACGAATATTCACTCTGCGTAGGTTATGCTGTGCATTTAGTGGGACCAGGTCAGCGCTATTTATTATAAACTGTTGAAATCCAACGAAACCATCACTGGGGAACCCTATCGACATCAATTGATGCGATTGAGCTGAGCACAAAAAAGGCTTCTACATCATGCCAGCGCTCGGCCTCACGTTGCCAAATCTGTTAAACGCTTAACCTGGAAACGCTTAAATGGGAAGTCCTACCCAACCCGCCATATTCCCCAGATATTGCACCGTGCGATTATTACATGTTGCGTTCGATGGCGCATGGTTTGGCTGATCAGCAGTTCCGCTCATATGAAGACATTAAAAAATGGCTTAATTCGTAGATAGTTTCAAATGATAAACACTTTTACCGTAATGGTATTCGAGCTCTGCCAGAAAGATGGTAAAAAGTTGTAGCTAGCGATAGGCAATACCTTGAATGATTCATTTGTAACCATTTTTTCACAATAAAGTTACTTTTCATAAAAAAAAAAACTGTTGCGTACTTAAAAATTTACCTCGTAAAGTAAATTTTACTTCACATCTGATGGAAGAAATATAATCAAATCTGGTCTTGTGGCTTAAGATTTATTGTATCACAAACAATGATAAAATCAATTACAAAACGAATATGCAAAATATTATATCATACCCTAATGACATGCACACCAGCCGTTTTGTTTTTGCGAACTTAACCTTCAGAGTTTTATATTGTACATATATTTTTTTTTTCCATATGCTCACCGGAGAGAAATTCATAATTGTTTTTTCTATTCAATTGTGAAGATCTTAGCAAAAGTAATTACCTATCTGTTACATTCTGAAGCTCACGAAGTGGTATTTATTCTCGTGTCAAACGATGTCTGATTATCAGAACGTTGAATTAAAAGTGATGAACCAATAATGTACGAATATCTCTCACCTGTTAATTTAAATTTGATAAGATGTCGAGAAGTTGATTTATTTATGTATGTATGTATTTTTTATTTTTATTGTAATTTTTCATTTATAGTATTTACAAAGAACTTGCACTTTAAATTTGTAAATGGGATTCCCAATAGCTGAATAAACAGTTACATAAAGACCTCTCACATGTTTCAGAAGGCATTAGAAAATAAGTAGATACTGTTCATTTTATTTTCTACTATGTTACAAGTGATAGTCATTCCTATTAAACGGGCGAATATGATTATGAAAAACTGGTTAGAATCGATGATATTTTGAACTTTGTAAAGGAATATAAAATGAAATTTTATAGACATGGAATACCTCTTTCTTCACAACCGGAATGGTGCCTTTAAAACTGAGTGTCTATATAATACTTTGTGATGTTATAAATTTGAATTCATTTTGATAAAAATATATAAACGTAATTGCAACCTGAAGTAAATTCACATTTTTACTTTATCATGCAAACTACGCTCTCAGTTTTAATAATTTTAAAATCGAACCACTAAATTTCTACTGGATGCCGCTTCAATTAATATTCGTTATTAAAGTAAAATGCTATCCTGCTATGCGACATCTGGAAAAATCATAAACGAAAGTGGTTAATCGGAACCACGAATAGGGATACGTATGGGTTGATTACGGCCAGGTAGATATAATGCAACTCAAAGTGTATTATCTTTCAAAAATAGCATTAATTTAACGGCATCACTTTTTTTATTTATTTTTTATTATCAATATTGTTACAAGTTATAGCTATGGTATCCTTAATGTCCAAACGCTTTGCGCACCAACATCAACTCGAACCATGAATGCGGATATCCCTGCCACCAAAGCACCATAAAAGTAGTGCACAGAAATCTAATATCGACAAACAAACTTTTTCTACTCGAGTCTCTTAGAAACTCATGCAAAGTTCTATGCTGCCGGCACCAATCGCAAAAGATGAGTGCCGATATTACCAATTACTAAAAATAGCCCTGCAAAGAACGACAAAAGTTGCTCGCAAACCCTATGGGCAAAATATCGAGGAAAATATTGGATTCTCAAAATGAAAAGAAAAAATTAGAAATGTTTTTCGTGCGATTTGAGGAACTTAGCCAATGCTATTCGCAAAATTTGAGTGCCAGTTTACATTAGTGGATGATACTCGACCGGTTAGACCATAGTAGCATGTAGTGAAGAGACTATAGCGCCTGTAGCTGAGATTGTACGCGAAGACCGTGAGAATCGTTTCGTTGTCGTTCTCAGCAGCTTGACTTGGCGTATTCGACAACTTAGCGTATTTTACGTGAGGATCTTGAACTAAAAGCGTACAAAATTCAACTTGTGCAATTATTGAAGCCAGGCGACTTGAATTTGCGTCATATTTTCAGTGAATGGACTCTGAAAAACTCAATGAAAATCCAATGTTTTGTCGTGAAATTTTGTTCAGTGATGAAGCCCATTACTGGCTCAATGGATATGTTAATAAACAAAATTTCCGTATTTGGGCTGATGAGTAACCCGAAGAGTACCAAGAGCTGCCATTACATCCATTAAAAACAACGGTATGGTGTGGTTTATGGGCTGGTGGAACCATTGGTCCATATTTCTTCAAAAATGACGCAAATCAGAATGTTACCGTCAATGGTAACCGTCATCGCGCCATGTTAATGAACTATGTGCTTCCTGAAATTCAAGCACATGGTCTCGCTGAGCTCTGGTTTCAACAAAACGGCACTTAATTTCACGTTTTGCTACGTGTTATCCGCGAGATACCAGTTGCTATGCTCGAACAAGTCGCCCAAAATTGGATCTTCCGAATGGACCACCTTAAACGTAGTCGTTGCCAACATTTACATGATATCATTTTCAAAAAATAAATGTCATGAATTGCTCTTTAAAGCAGTAATAAAAATTTTAAATTCGTTTTCAAAGTTATGTATTTTATTTTACATTATAAATCACCCTTCACGATGAATCACCCTATAATAAATAAGGGTCGATAAAACCACAAGTGTGAACACCACGTTGAACACTACACTAGATCTTATACGGCCGATTTCTTTTTTGAAAAAAGCTAAACAACTCCCATGAACGCCAATTGACAATTCAGGATCTTCTGTTTCTTCTGTGCGAATATTGCATCGAAGCGTTCTTGGTTTTGCGTGATACCATATATATATAGAGAGAGTTCAGTTGGTCGATTATAAGGATCAACAACACTGAATACTGAAAACAAATGGAAAATTGATCAGTTTCTTTGGGCTAATAAAGCAACCTCGCCCATAAACCACCAAGAATCCCTCTATAAAACTTTTATCGTTGTATGGTGCTACTGTATGATACAGAGCGCAAAAAACTCAATCGCAGGCTTATACTCCGGAAAAATCTTCTCTAAGCTTTGTCTAGTATCAGCGACATCATATTCCTCGATTTCAATGTAATCTAGAATCTAAACAAGATTCAGTGAATTTATCATTGCATACAAAGAAGTCTTAATTTTTCGAAATGACTTAAAGGTGGTAAGAGGGGTGCCATTAAGATTCCGTATGCTACCCTAAGGAAGACAGACGAAGCTTTACCTAACGAGTAGTTACATTTAAGGATGTCATCCTTCATAAAAACGTCAGCGCACTTTACCTAACGAGTAGTTACATTTAAGGATGTCATCTTCCATGAAAATGTCAGCGCCACGTCCTAGATCAGTTTTGGATCTACTCTTGAAAATCTGACATTTTTGTTTTAGGAAAGTGGAAAGAAAATCGACTTCGTACTCTTGCAGAAAACTGAATTTTAGTGTCATTGTGTAAGACTGCATGTCCATATAACCATATGACTTCTGCGACATTTTTACAATTTGTTTAATCGTGCATAGGAGGGACGTCTTGCAAAGGTGTTCAGAAAAATGTATAATTATTAGAAAAGATGCCCACAATATTGGTTTTACACAAAGGCAAAGTATGAAAACACTCCAGTTTCGAAAGCGACTATATGACAGGCTAGTAGTCATCAGTGTTGTTAGCAGGTAGCATGTCATCTCAACTTAAGCATCTGGATTACTCTAATAACGTGACCTACTTTTATCCTAAAATATGAAACTTCACGTATTTTTGATTGATTTGGATTGAAGGTCGAACGCCTTTGAGCTTACCTTTGACTGTTTTCTTTCTAAAGGAAATGACACTCTTAAAGTATTTTCAGGTCCAATCTCTTACAAACGTGTGAACACGGAAGTGGATATAAATAACTCAATTATAAGATACAATGTAATCCACTCTAACCATCAAGGAGGCGAATAAAAATGCGCGCAGATTTTATGGAACCCTGCGATGAAACGGTGTAAATAAGTAAGTAAATGTGTTAGAACAAAAAAAAGTATCGCAGACAGTTTTTTTTTTTTTTTTTTTTTTTTTTTTTTTTTTTTTTTTTTAATTGGTTTATTCATTTTGAATAACGCTACATACGAATACTGTTTTTCTTTCAATCTACATATATACGAATAAGTACGTGTTGAGTGTGACAGTAATTTGCGCACAAATTTACTCATATGTTTACGTAAGCTACTAAAAGGAACAAAGAACATAAACTTTTGTTTATTTCAATTGAGTAAACGTCAACAACAAACGATGACGACACGAATCCTTTATGCAGCGACATTACAAAAAAAAGTCGTAAAATAGTAGACGCGACACCATAAAATCAAGATGCCTTAGAGAATCTTTTTATATTGATGCAAACCAAACTAAAAGGTTTTTGCCTCAACTCTCTCTATAAATAGCGAAGCAAGCCAGCAGTGTTGCGGCAGAAAACTGGACTGCATGGAAAAGAATTGATTCATACTAAATAAAAATGTGGGACTCGTGACGACCTAAAAACGGATACATAAATAGATGACTTCTACTCTATTCTTACAAATATTTTAATTTTGTTCGATGTTTTCTATTATACAAAAAATATTACTCCATTCAATTAATCAGGTAACAATGCGTTTTACATTTAGGTAAGACCACATACCGATAATTAAATAACAAAAATCCAACATCAACGGCATCTTTTACATTTATAAATAAAACTATTGCACTTGCATAACAAAAAAAAAATCCCTGAAATAAAAGAATGTTTGTTTTAATAATCAAAATTGGCACACATATCTTCAGGTAAGGCTTTATGAATACTTTTATTAAAAAATTAGCTAACCGTTGTATATAGTATTAGTTACGAGTACGACATGACAAGTATAAAAGCAAAACAAAAATGCATTGAAATCTTTAAGCTTTGTGATCAAATTTAATGGAAAATTTTAAAGGAATCTCATTCATATAAGCCGCAATTATGTATGTCTCCAACAAAAGGCTGTACTGTTAATTAATTCAAAAAAAAAAGCTGTTTTATTTCTTATAGAAAATAGACAGAGCGTAACTTTGTTTTAATAATATTTATCTTAATGGATTTCTGATTAATTAACAAATTAGACATTTGTTAGTAAGCTTAAATAATTTTATCAAGACGAACTCAGTACGAATTGCTAGCATAAATGGTTTTCTTTCAAAGTGTCTTAAATGAACAAATAAAAGCCTTTTCAATGAATGTCCAACTCATTAAGAAAAAGTGGAAAGTTCGCAGTTAGATCGTATAATTTTAACTTTATATGTATGTGGATAACTGGAAGAGTTTTATAATAAAATATCTTCAATTTGTAGATGAGCGAAATACTGTCGGAGTATTTTGTTTATGCAAGATTTGGAACTTCAGAAATATTAATTTTAAACACCGACTTAAAAACAAGAAGTACAAGCTTGTGGCTCAGCACTAACTGTATCACTTACTTTCATATTCCTTCTTATTAGACGGTCCTACCTGGACCTCACTCAATAAGCCTCTAGTAAATGCTATCTTTCACCAGCTGCCTTTAACCCTTGTTTATACCAACTAAAGGTTTTTCTCTACTATTTACGTGTAAGAATCGTCCATTTTTCGACATCAAAGTCTTGTTGAGATTGCTTACGACCAGTACGGGAAAGAGTTCTCTATTCTTAAAAATCAGAATTTGTCAGCCAGACTGAAACTAAATATGACTCTACATACCCGTATATACTATATATACTATATATATCTTGTTCCTATAGACGTCAAATGCGACCTTGAAATCGATAAGAAAATGGTGAATATCGATCAGAACTTCTTGGGTTTTCTCTAGACTCTACTGTAATGTCGATGTTAAGCCAATTAACACTTAGGCTAACTGGGCATATATCACCTTAAGAGAGGCAAATCACATTGTTGAGAAATGGTATTAGGATAACTCACAACACATCAGGCAAAATCGATCCTGAAACTTCAACCATGGGGCACACTTCCCTGTGACCAAATCTTGGATTTCTCACTACCAAGTCATCTCGCGCTGTTTAAATATGGCGGCGTTTAGGTCTAGTTGAGCAGCTTTTTCATAATTACAAAAGTTCGATTAATGCCACACTTCCCTCAGTGTGGTCCATTGAATGAAGGCCTTGGCTTTCGCCGAACAGGTTGAATGGTTCCCTCTGCCTGACAGCAAAAATTGGATCGTCCTCCCGGTTTACCATGGTGGGAGAACCATATGCTAGTGATATTCCGCCCGCACCAAAGACTACTAATCTAAGTCCATGGCTTGAAGACTGTGCTTCTCAATTGCACAACCAAGTATGTGTATATGATACTTTGGTATGTATTTTTTCTATGTATTTTTGTATTTTGTAGCAGTCTTAATTATATTTCACAGTTTCTCATTCTCCTTTTGTCCGACTCACCTCATAGTACTAAATGGCAGTGATATCTGCATTAAATTAATCAATCCGATGTTGTACGTGGACTATTCAAGTTCCGGACAGTAATGAGAAAATGCGTAAAATACAACAGTAAAATCAAATAACACTAATAATCTAATTTCTTCTTCACATTTAATATTCGGTGCCACATATGGACCCTGACTAGTCCTGATCCTATGTAGTTAACCTTAGTTCCAAATAACTTCTATTAGCTCAAGTTAAGAATCTGCCCTACTGACTGTTGTCAAACAATAAATTTGAACAATCGCGTAAATTTGATCCTCACGCCGTGAGTCCGATTACACGAGACAACATTCGACCATTACCTGATCGTAGAATTATAGCAACCTACTTATTAGTCAATCTTAGTTCAAAAATGATAATGACGTCTTCGGATACGTCGATCCCGAACAAAATCTCCAAAATGTAATCATGGATGTCGACAAACTTGATATAACAAATCGGGGACAATTTTAGTGGCGCAGTATTTTTTTATTATATAAATATGAAAAAATCTTAAAATCAAAAAACCATCCCATCGATTACTGAAAATATTTGTAAGCATCCTCACTTGTGTTGGATACTGTGGTCCATTAAAATTTTTCCGCATTTAATGACTTCTTATACCATTCACATTTTTACAAATAACAGTCATAGAAGCGGATTCCAAACTTTAAACCAAAAAAGTGTAGGCAGGGTGTAAATGCCAACTATGGTAGAAATGGAAACTGAAATTTTAGTTTAAAATACTCGTAATATGTAGGAACTCGTACATCGAACTTAGGCATAGTTGTAACACTTTTATGCAAGTTTCTGCTGCACCCACAAAAATGACAACGCATATGGTTTTCAATTTTTTTTTCTCATGTTGGCGCTTTTGTTCGGTCCTAAATTGAAAGCTGTTTTCCAGTTGACATAATGTAACATATGACTTACAAATGTCAAAGTGGGTCATTACTGACGTTAAACTGTTTTCCTATCTAACAAAAGAATACACATATTCATAATTGTCAAACCAAAATGTTCTTTTTTAAAATTTGACATCAATAAATCTTTTGAAGCGAAAGGTGCGTTCGAAAATCACACAGCCTTACTTTATATTCAATGCTACATACATATGTATGTATTTCCAATTTTGCCTTTTGCATACGGAATTCAATTTGCGGTTGAATTTTGTTAAATGTCAAATTAAATAGTATCATTGTTTAAATATCCATAAATCTATTGATTTTCGTATTTATTAATAACTACACCATGAAAAAAAAAATCATTTATTTCGAGATAATATTTCCTCTAATGGATGGATTTTGTAAACAAAATTTTACAATACCGTCTATAAAGTCACGTAAATAATGAAGGTCTTTATTTCATTCACAATTGTTCATTCAACTGACAAACAGCATGATCAAAACTTATATCTATGAATCATTTTGTTTTTAATGGCACATGTCTAGGCAGCGTTTATGGTTAAGTTGATTACTTTCACATTTTTCGTATCAAAATTGATTCTTTTCATATCGATTCGATTCGATTCGACTCGATCAAAATAACAATAAGCCAGCTTCTACCATATTATGCGTTCAATAAACACAAAAAAATATTCTCTTCTCTCGTTGCTTGTGTTAAGTTTTTTCTATTACATCGTTTATAATCCCCATTAAAATCGTAACAATGTCATGAATTTAATTGTCCAAATGAAATTGCGTTCAACCTTCCCAACAGTTGCTGGAAAAATTGTTTAATTGACGACATTCAATTTTGTATGCAAAATAATTTATCCTATAGTATGTGTCAATCGCTGTGCCTAGTAGTGAACGCTAGTTGTATTCTGCCTTATTTGCATTAAGGTAATTGCAATGATAAGTTATACAATTATAGGCCGCACAGAAACAGATGACAAACAATCAAACACATAAATAACCATTCGCTGTCAAAGACCAAACCAACTATTGAAAAATTTGATAAAATTGCATCATTTTGGGTCAACTATGACATGAAAAGATTGCGTTGGTTTTTGATAGACCTTCGACGGAACTGTCAAATGTTGAAATGATTTTTTTTATTTTCTCTCTCACTGGGGTACTCGTACGATCTTGTGCGTTTATTGAACCATATTTTGAAGTCGTCACTGTATTTGTTATTTGTTTTATTAAGCTTATTGTAGTGACAGGAAATTTTGATATTCACAAAAAAAAAAAAAATAATCGATTTGATTGACTTTCTGATGTATGGCATTACCGCCAATTCGATTATCTCTGACCTTTGCAATTAAACACAATCGAAATGATTTGGTTTTTCCAAATACGTCTATACGAGTATTTAGGTTCTTGAACTCTTAAATTGTTATTTACAAAATTTTAGAGTATCATTTAAGATGTGATCACTTGAAATTGGCATGAACAAACACGTGGCTGCAGGGTAAAGGTGACCTTAAAAATATAAATTCCGTGGGCGTGTTTTTGCATTCAAAGGCTGCGGATCTTAATTTTCTTTAGTTCAGACGTTTGACTTTTAATGCTTGAACACTGATTCGGGTGTGGGGGTTTTCAATGATTGATTCAATAAAAGTTCAAGTTTTTGCAGAAATATGACAATAAAAGTTCATTGCTTTTTTACATGCTTAAGTCAGCTGACTTCAGAGATGAATTAAAGGTCAATCAAACTTCAACCTTAAATATTTCGCTGACAAAATTGTTATTTAATTTACTCAGTAACATAATTGATAGTAGTTTGGTGCGTGATGACACTAATAATCTACGAGGAGGTCCATTTTGAAAGAGTTATCATCGCCCGCCAAGAACAGGAACACTCTTGAATATTAGGTAATCAAATTCCATTTAATTAACAGGAAAGATAAACGAAATATTTTGAAGAAGTTCGCTTATTAAGTAAAGTATGGTAAAAACATGCGAATTTCGGTAATGGAGCCTACTCTCCCATGACTTCAATCCTTAAAGTGATTTCATGATCGATCTAACATAGGCGTTGATAATTTTCCAAAAGGATCGATTACATCACAGTGTTTACCTTGACGAAAGGACGACATGCATGCAATATTATACGTAGATATCATATTATTCCGTTTGGAGAAATAATTGCTCACCATTAAGAATACTACGAATGCGTATGTTTTTCAATTTAGCTCTACAGGGGATCAACTTTTTTAAAGGTTTTTTGTCAAATAAAATAAACAACATTGTTAAATCATTTTAAATCCTTATTCCAGTATAACGTTTAAATTTACCGTCATCTATGAAAATAATATCATTCAAATGTCCTAATCGAGTTTTCCTGTAATTTTCTGCAGAACCTTTTCTAAATTTTACGCACATTTCTGGCTATAAACCAACGAATGCTAGGTTAGAGTGGCCGTTGGACAACCAACCACTTAGACCTATTGGTCTGTTGTGCTGCCATGTGTATTTATGAACCCATCACTCATGGAACCAATTTGAGCTTACGATGAAGCGCAGGAGACTGTTAACGTCTGTATTTTTTAGATCGTTTAAGTCCTAGGTGGAGTTTTCTTCTCTGGGAGAAAGCGGGACATGTGCAAAGAAGGTGAGGATTGTCTCCTCTTCCTCCTCGTCCATGCAGCTTCTACAGAAATTGTTTGTAAAAGCGTCAAGCCTTATTGCATGATTTCCTATAAGGCAGTGTCCAGTGATGACACCTATAATGGCGCTGCGATGTTTCCTATTTAAAAGAATAAGATTCTTAGAGCGATCCAGATCCAGCTTTGGCCAGATCTGTTTAGTCGCTAGACATTTTGGCCCACCTGTCCATCTAAGGTCTATTCTTTTATTAGCATGCAGCTTATATAATAATTTGCACGTAGCGATTGGTATATCTATGCTACCCTTTTCCGGTAGAATAGGTAGAGTGGTTCCAATTTTGGCGAATTCGTCAATCCAACAATTCCCTGGAATGTCTTTGAGGCCCCGGACCCAACAAAGGTGAAGGTTGAAATGCTCTGCCATCTCCGTAAGAGATGGTCCAGGGATTTGTAGCGGCCTGACTATTCGAAAAGATGCGCATATCCTTTGCAGACATCACGTTTTTCTTCAGAGAGGAGCTTCTTTAATCGCTAACTTTCAGGTTCTTCTCCAACGAAGCCTCACAGAAACAATTTCAGTGGCGTTAAATAGCAACTGATGTTGATAAACGTGCGATCCTCTAGATAAAAGTAATCGATTTAGTACCCTACATAGTCGCAAACAATGCGTTTATAAAGCAGTCCGTTTAATGTAGTGGTTTGATCTATACATAAGTAGCCTAGTAATGATTAAATTCTCTCAATAATCTAACTAAGCTGCACACAATCACGCCCTGGCTTTGGGAATACTCGGACGTCCCACATCATATAAATCAAATGACATATTTGCAAACGCTCTTTGCGACCAATCATAGGTAGATTTATCGAGGCAACTGTGAGATATATAGACTAATATGGCCCATATTCGATTCTAAGCAATCAAGAGAATTCATCAATCACAGTCTTCAAAATCACAAACGTAATCATGGGACTCTATTTATTTTAATTGGATTCTGTGGCCGCCTTCCTTTGTAACTCTCCTGCCTGCCGCGTAGCAGAATAGAATCGCTAAGAAATTACTACTTCTTAGATCTAAATGATCTCTGATAAATATATCAAGAATTTATCTGATTCCAGGATTATCTAGATTCCCCCCTGCTAGGAATATATATATGACAATGGCTTTACAATGATCTAGATACACATAAAAGAAAACGTTTATAACCTTAGGACAAATAACGTAGTTTGATTACTTTGTATACCAAACATAGACTTTTTGTAGATGTCGCTTTATTTCCAGAATCATTTGAAGATTTTCATGTGCTTAGTTTTTTGAGCTAAATATGATACACCTAAGATGTTTCTTAAATTTGATAGCCTCTCCCAAATAATAAGATTTGTCGACGTCCTGATTTGATAATTCGCCAAATCTCTTCCGCCTAGCCGTGTTTTCAATTTGGAAACAGGAAATAATCACCAGGGGCTAGATCCGAAAAATATAGCGAATAAAAGAGCAATTCATAGGCCAATTCATGAAATTCCGCAATGGCGATATTGCAATGTATTAATGGAAAAGCTGCTGTTTTTCCTTTAATCTCCGTTGAACCGGTCAAATAAATTGTCTTAATGTTTGCCCTTGATTGTTTTTTTTTTTTAAAGCTAATCAATGTGAATTACGCTTCACGCACGCCACAAACCTTTCTTCAGAAGCTTATTGGTCGACAGACTTAATTGTGACAGATTCGTCAGGAACAAACCACTCTTTCGAGTGATGCTTGGTCTCCGGTATGCTGCAGTTATGAAACGAAACAAAAACTCGACCGGATTGTGGTTAAACAACCCCAAACGCTTTTGCTGCTTGAAGTCAATATAAAAAAGCTATGAAATTCGTAAGCTCGAAATAAATAACCAGTTATTAAACAAACTGTTGGCTGTGTCTGTGCCAGGAAAAATGAAGCATTGAATGTTCTCTGTCCTAGAATCAACTAAAGTTGATTTTAGAAATATTTTTGAAAACTTTTGAAAGAGAAATACCAATATCACAATATTCCGGACTCTTGACATTTTCAAGCCGCCAGCGTTTCCAACCAAATATAAAAAAATATCAGTACATAATTCATTCACTCACTAGGCATGCAAAATCATTCGTAACTGCTTAGAAACGGGACAGTTCGAACAAGAGCCTGTCATGTACTGCGTAGTTCTCTCAATCTCAAAACTTATATCAAACAACAGTCTACTTTTTTTAACCTCATCCGGACATCCCAGATATGTTGATATCTATGTACATACGTACAAAATTTACGTTGACACAGCTGACTTCGACTTTTGACAGTTACACACTTGATGCAAAAGCACTCAGCTAAACCGCTACTATGCACAAATGTCATTGAATACAAAGTAGAACAGAAATGGCATTTTTAAAATGTTGACAAGTCAACTGCACCAACCACAACTTGTTGACAAATTATAAATTAACTACGATACATTGAACATGGCCATGACCAGCATTTCCGTTGAACGCAAAAACTTTTACTTGTTGCTACTGGATATTTCAGCAGATAAATACAAAAATCTTAAAGCAAACAAATGCTTGTTTTGATGATGTAAAGCCAAGGCAATCTTGCAGCTTATAATACCTAAAAGTAAAGATAAGTATTCTAACGTGTAACGGTCTAATTAAAACTCTAATTAAAACTATTTCACTCTCCTCAAGAAGAAAACTGGTAAAGAAAATGTTAAAATAGCCGCTGTAGCACCTACGGGAGAGAAGCACACAGAATAGCAAGTGATGTAATGAAAAAGTAGGTTCATGGTTCAACTAACGTTCCGACGTTATATTGTTACACTAATTTAGCTGATTAAAAGTAAATCATTTTTAAAAAGTGAAGTATTGTTATTGATAGTGACAGGAGAAGGGAATGCTTTTGGACATGTTTACATGTTGAAAAGTAAGGGCAATTCAAAATCATACATATGTTACAAGTCAAATAAATCGAAAGTAAAAGTAAAATGCTATCAGGTGCATGTTTTGTTACCTTGTGACACAATTTGTTTTGAAATATTTTAAATACGATGTAAACTGAATCTCTTAATCTAAATACATATTTATATTGAAAAACATACGCCATATGCTTATTAAATTTGCACTCGCATCAATTATTGACCTCTAAGCAACTGGGCCTTGGTTATTAGTTTAACATTACAGTATCAGCACCCATCGCGTTAGATTCTTGAAAATGCAGTCTGATACAACTGCAAACCACAAATTCATAAAGACAATACTCCATGGTGTTATTGTTTAACTGAGAGCATTAAGAAACCTGTGATTTCGTTCATAAAAGACCGACATTCGATAAAAGCTGCGAAGGGCGTTAAGTTTTGTAACAAGTTCAAATTCATAGAAATTATCTTCAGAGTATATGCAGTTTTTGATAGGAATACAATAGAATCTTCCAGCATTCTATGTTATTGCAAAGACTTCCAACATATAGTACATATATGAAGATACGTCAATAGGTTTATAACAAGTAAATTGTCTTTTAAAAAACGCGCACAGATGTCAGTAGTAGATAATTTTTGAACGCTACCTTTTTTTATGTCATCTATGACATTTGTGAAGTAGACACATGTACAATATATATTAACCATGGATAATTACACGCTAGAAAGTTATTCGAACCTATTACGAAAGTATTAGAACATGATGCTGATTTGTTATGCAAAATTATATTTAATGATAAAGCTCATTTCACATTGCATGAATTCTTCAACAAATAAGATTGTCGCATCTGGGGAGAATCCTCGAATAATTTCAGAAAAATCATTGCATCCACAAGAATATAGTATTTGGTGAGGTTTCTGCGCTGGTGAAATCATTAGTCCATTTTTCTTCAAAAACGCAAATGAAAGAGCACTATAGACAAATGAAGGAAGATTTTTTTATGGCCTCAAATAGTAGAAATAGACACAGACGATCCTTTATTGCTTATCCTATTTTATATTTGGGGGAATTAAAATGTTTAGTACTTTTTAGGTTTAGGACATCTGCCATCTGCTTTCTAAGGGAGACCTCGCCTGCCTAATTCCATCACCAGAAAATTCGCATACTTCTAAAAATTACTGAACCTTGAAAAGATCTATACCTCCAAGTGCATTGGGTAAACTAACCGATTACTCAATTACATAAAAATCAACAGCTTCAAAACACCTAATCCTCGAATACGGACTAACCTACTGTTAATGCCCGACGCAAAGAAAAAAGCACAACGACTTTCAGTTCTCCATGTGAAACATGGTGACAATGGCATGATGGTTGACTCACTGGCTGTCGTGCCACTTACCTGGATTCGAATCCCGGTAGGATCACAACAGCAAATTTTTCAAAATCGTCATCACTCTTTCGGCGGGCAATGGCAAACCTAGGAAAATCAAATTCTGCATATGAAAAAGCTTCTCAGGAGAGCCCTTCGGAACCGGCAATAAACAGTAGGTCCTTTTCAGGAGTGTAAAAAATTCACAAAGTGAGAAACACAAATGAGTGCGAGAAGCTAGGCCTTGGCCAACACCGGGCTGTCGCGCCAAAATATTTATTTTATTTTATGTGAAACGTTAAGAACACATACATACGAACATTTAGCGAAGACCATAGACTTTTTTCAAACAGATATTACTCATATATGTACAAGAGGTGCGAATGGATGGTCAAAACAGACGGAAGACCAAAAAATTGCGGTATCTACGAATACTACGAATACCGAGGATGTCTGAGCCAAGAAAGCTAAGGTTTCCTAAATAGAAATAAACCTCTCATTTAGAAAGAACCCTTAGAAATAGCATTAAAGGCAATACCTTTGGAAGCTCTATCGAAAGACAGAGCCTACATGACAGCATCTTCGATATCGGATTTAGACTAATTGATTTTACGACAGAGTCACAATTTTCACATCTCAACATTAACAAACAAAAGTTTGACTTGATCCTGATCAGTCAAGTGTAAACCAAATTGACTATATTCCGATCAAAGTGATGCACTCTTTCAGAATTATGGATTCCCGAGCTTTCATTAATGCCAACATTGACTCGGATAATTACCTGTTGTAACAAATGTAAAGATAAGGATATGTTGTTCGTTGACAAGCCAAACTCTACTCTGAAGAAGCTATAATCGAAAAGTCACAATCGAAGAGGTTGTTATAGCTTTTGCCAATAATAATAATTTCTAGACAAATCCTATACAATCAGAATCAAATCATCAGAAAAGATAATGGATATAGCCAGCAAGATGAAACTAAACAAATATCATACCCAGCTGCGCTAAAAAAATTACTGGAGAGGTATGTTGGCTGAGACCGATATCAACCCCTGACTGAAGCGGCGTACAGTGAAACAAGAAAGGAGGCGGATGTTTTAAGCAGCACTTAACGAATTTATTAAACGGCTATAACTTAGAAAGAAGAAGTATATCCAGTAGAAAAGATGTATGTTACACTACTACACTTCTATTACTCTGTGCACATCATTTACTTTTCGAGACTAATCATCTTTTTATCTACTTACTCGTAAGGTCATTATGTAACGATGGAAATCAACTCTTAAGCTTTACAAGGTGAATAAAGGATCCCGTCAAATTAATCCTAATCTTTACGGTCAAGACTCAATGCAATGTATAGTATGGATATATGGGATATTTTGACAACATTCTAAGTGAATAAGTACAAAATTATGTACAATGTTGTGAGAATTCATAGAAGTTTCGATTCACCGCCTAGGGCTAAAAACCTAGTAAAGCTTAGAATTTTTTCAGTTTTATATGTATGTGTATATATAAAATGGAAAATAGAATTCCATAATCTATTATAAGATACGAAAACTACATTGGTCCGACTAAAATAACGAACGAACAACAATACTCCAGTTAAAAGGGACCTCGAATTCTAGCCCCCTGTTTTGGGGTGTTAAGAAAAACTCCGAAAACAAGGTTTCCTAATATGAAACAAGAATTATTTACTTACGAGTATGTATATAGCTAAAAATTCATAGATCACTTTTTCACCAAACAGCCTAAATCTGTAGTCTACTAAGCTCTATTTAATTACATTTACAAACACTTATAGTACTCGTTGTTTACCCATAATTTTTATATGGTACCTCATTAAATTACTCACGTATCTGTTATTAAAAATCAGTTTTCGTTTTGCGTTATTGTATTTATTATATTTCCTTTGACTTCGGGCTATAGGACTGAAGAATAATTTGCCTTATAAAACTTATGTGGGAAGCTCCAAAGCCTGATGCAATTTTTTTAAAAGGTTAAGTCATTGAGGTCCCAACAAAACCAACTCCAATTTTCTTAACTCTAACTCAAAGTCTAAGCTATATATGGAAAAGTCTATTGCAGCTTAATCCTGTTTCCTATGCACATTTCCATTTATAGTAATCTCCTACATTCTACTCTCTTTGTAGGCAAGACACTTTTATTCCGTCACTCCGCGCAAGTAGTTCTGAATTAATTAAAAGTTGTTTTATTACATTCCAATGCACATCAAAAAAAAAAAAAAAAACCAAAACTCCTTCGTGTCCCAGCAACACCCAAACTTCTATCCATTAGACCCAACGTACCATTAAACACGAATAAAATTTAAATATTCATTTGCTTACAAGATAAACCAGTTTCTTTGTACCCCACGAATCGAAGTATCTATAGCTCCAAGATCAATCTAATATGCAACTCTATGTTATACCATTGTCTACGTAGTTGCTACTCTGTTCACCAGTCTTCAGAAATGTAAATCCATTTAATGCCACATAGCGCACTGAGCTCAAACATCTAGAACACATGATCAAGTACGTATTTTTCATAATATAATAGCGATCAGTCAGCCATGCTCGTAAAGCACCCCGACGAGCAAATAGAATTACTCTTATATTCCTGTATTTCTCGAGTCAGTAAGTTTTTGTGTCGTGTAACTGGTACCTTAATTGAATTATCTTCAATCAGTGTAAGTTTCATTTAACTTTAATTGAGAATGGTTTACAATTTACTCGTATTTATTCGTCTTCTTGTTCCTCACATTTGACGAAATGATTCTTAGAAAATATTTACTCACTTTGGTTAAGGAATACAAAATTTAGAATATCATTGTTAAGTAATGCATATATTTGCTTGCGAGTACATGAGTTCTCACCATTAGGATTGGATCTGTGTTAACAATGTAGCATTTGGAGTGTAATCTTTCATATACAAAAATGGTATACTATATATATATACTTTTGTTTAAATACTTCTATAATTCTTAAATATGTATAACAATTCGAATCTCTCTGCTAAAGCAAAAATCTCATTAGTTCAGCCATGTATGAGTATTGACAGAGCTCGAATTACTTTACGGTATTTTCTATCACAAGAACAAACAGATCTTAAATGGAATGTAACACATAGTTGGTATTTTGTTGTTTTTGATGGCAGTGCACGATTAACCAATGCTTAAATTTCATTATTATTATTCATTCGGTTCGTTACTTCTGGCAGGATAATTTTTGATAGCAAATTTATTGTAAGTTTGGGTGAATTTTGCAAAATGAAACAAACTCTCGGTCATTTTGATAGCTCTTCATATAATGATATGAAACTTCGCAAACATCCAAGATTGCAGATGCGGGTTTTTCACAGCCATGGTTCTTGTATTGACACATGTATTCAACACAGTTAGCATGAAAATTAAGTGAAAATGAATTCTTTAAAGCTACAAACTAGGACTTGAGGCATGTCTTGATTAAATTGCATCGACTAAACTCACAATGACTGAAGGACAGTGTTTTAAAAAGCGTCACAATTTTCAGTTTTTCAAATCAAACTGTCAAAATTCTATTTTGATGGAGTTTAACCGTAACAGACTAGGCTTCTCCAGCACATTTTCCTTTGCTCTAGCCCAATTTACCAAACGCGTGTAGCGGGAGCCATTAGAATCAAAAGATCCAGCAACACATGCATCAGAGTCTAACTCGGCTAAGTTGGAGCCTCACAGGTGTAATACGGCTTCCACAAGTCTTCCTTACAGTACCCTCAATTGGCGTCACCCCCATATTTGCTAACAGTTTAACATCGAGTCAGGACGTCTTTGGCGTTCAGTTTGATATTTTAGCTGAGTTCTTTTGAGAACAATGATATCTTTGACGCTTAAACCTTTCCGCCACGACAAAGCAGTCAGAAAAAATATGGACCAAATTACTCTCCCAATACTAGTGTATTGTATAATACAATTATATCGTAGACTGTTGTCTAAGATTAGCCACCTTAAAATTTTTGATTTCAAAGTCTAAAATCGTAAGGATTTGTCAGACTTCTGTCGTTCTAGTATGCCTTAATTTCTCTAAATAACCTACACCTATGATTCAAAAACACCAAATCCAAACACAGTATTTATCGAAAGCGCAGTACCTTTTTAAGACGCTAATAGCTAATCTAAAGTACAAACCAAGTACTTAACTTAATGAATTCAGCCCATTGTCTGTGATTCAGGAAAGCTACCTTGGAAGTGATTTTAATATTAAGCAGACTCTTATTGCTACTGATATTTATATGGCGCTCTTTCCCCATATTTGCCACAATATACTTAATGGCTTTACCTAGTGGGGATAGTTTCCAGCTATCCGTGAAGATTGAACTACATTTATTTCTTAGCTCGAAAATTGACCGTCATATTTTCACAGCAGCCAAAGTTTAAAACTCATTCCATCGAATGTCATGTGCATAATACCAGAGCTAAAACGACGCATATCATGGATCTTGCCAACCGTTCCCAGTGGCATATATTTTGTCAAATGCTTACTTACACTATCAAATGACGTTGGTTTTTTAATCGAAAGCAGTTCGGCGTAATATACGACTTTTTGGCAAAAGGGTGATAAAACGGAAGTAAGCTCTAGTAAAAATACCAAGAAGATGACTGAAAGGCGATTTTTAGTGCATTAAGCCTCTACTTTCAATTTTATCTAAGATTTTTTGGGTATCTCTAATGCCACCTTTGAGCGTTTTCATTAGTGGGCTTGTCTCTTGACCTTTTTGCAAGAGTCGTTATTGGAAGTATTTTTCGTTATTCGAATAGGTTTCTTTTAGAAGAATAAGTGAAACCAAATGGCTTGTTCAGAAGTTTCATAACTCCTTTACGAAGCTGCTGCAATTCAGAATTCTTCTAAAGAATGGCACACCGCAGGTCAGTTCAAAATTTTTTGTAAGGTATTTTCCGGGTTTTGAACAACATTTTCTACTTTCTAGCCTGTTTTCATCTTAGGCTGGATTTTCACAGATTTGCCTAGCTTCTTGGACCCAGTTAGTGTTTCGCAGATGCGTCTTCTTTAGCAAAGTCATAGCTACACATTTTGTTTGGAGTTTGAGTAGTACTTGTTGGAAGACACAGACCCTATTTACAGAAATTTTTAGTTGGGAATCTCCCTAGCAGCTGAAAGCTAGTATCCTCTCCAACGTCACTCCGTCTATCCGCTAGAAAGTGTTTTGTACATTTAGAGCCCGAAAAAAGAGAAGCCCTTTATCTCTGGAATTACAATATTCAATTGTTCATTCATTTCATAGCTTATAGGTGCAACAACCAAATTTATTTTTCAAGTATAAAGAGCCCTTACGTAACTATTTTTAGCCTAGATTCGGACGAAATAAGACAAATTCTTGGTTTTTTCGGCCAGTCTTATCAATCGGCATAAGCCGCTATAAACCTTCAACGCCTATAGTTTTATATATAATAATATAATAATCTTATATACATTTTATATAAGTACATGCTATTCGGCCCGGAGAGTTCACGTAAGATCGCATTAAGTGAAGAGACCAATTGGTTGAGGTCCAGGTCCTCTTCGGACATACCTACAGTGTTCATATTTGTCAACGCAGAATAAAGGACAAACTGACTTTAACAAGTACAAGCCGATTATATTGCCAGATGACTTGAGAAACTCACAAAGTACGATTAATAGGATCTCATGATCAGCTTTATATAAAACTAGCATAAAATGGATCATGTTTTTCGTAGAAAGATCATAAAGGCAAACTGATAGACCGAACCTTGAGCATGTTTTTATCTGTGTGTGAATTTTATCGAATTATCAGCTTGTTATTACAAAAGCTATTTTGACCACTATTTTGAATAAATACCATTGTTATTTACCAGCTTTTCAATAATTGAGCCAATCTCTTCTACACTGGCAGAGGAACCTATACAACAATACTCCTTTTGTTATCATAACGGATAAATCTGAAATATGTTATTTTTTCTCAAAATATGTCAAGGAATCTCCCTTTAAAGTTATCAACTATCATTATCCGGAAGACCGTATATAAAATGCACCAAATTGCTTCATTATCTTGGAAACCTAATGCTCTTAACCACAACGCAACATTCAGCGCATCAGGAACAAGATGTTTGGCATCAGTGCGGAGATATTTCTTTCAAGCAGAGTCCCCATTAAACTTTCGTAGAATCCTCTGAATTAAACTTTTCATCCGCAAGAATAGAAATTCCTTAATTTTTTTGGAAAGTCACAAAATAAAAACTGCTCTACTAGCAACAAAGGAAATATGATTACCAGCTTATCAAAAAGAAGAAGAAAAAGCATAAGCTAGGATCTCTATTAAGTAAATATAAAATAAATACTAAATCCGAGTGAAAACGGCAACTGTAAATTATGGACCTTGTTAGTTTTTCTCATCGTCAGCTTATCTATGATATGTACATTGAACGCGACCAACGACCTCTGTTCGATTTGTCCATCAGATTGAGAATTTCTATTTACAATTTTACTCATATATCTATAATTCTGATTTTAAAACTCCGATAAACAAACAACTAGTACCTCTAAATGAGTAATAGCAAATCGTTAAAACCTTCATAGTCATTTTCAAATCCACAACAATGGCTAGTGTATTACCAATATGCTGCATAATTTACTTACCCTTGATTGAGAGCTTCCTAGCACGTCTTCAATACTTATTTACTTTTTTCTTTGTATTATTATGTTTTCTGTGCTTTGCAGAGCCTAGCTTGTTATAACACACTTCATTTTCAATTGTGCACTTTTGCTGTCATTCAAGTAAAAATTAAAATTCCTCGCATGCACTGTTTACATAGTGCACAACGAATCATGCAAATCAAATTCACGTCCGCCAACCAAACCGAGAGATCTTACTTTGGACAAGCCATCAAGCACAAGGAAATCATAATAAACATCACCAAAGGTACTTCAAAAAATACCCAACGGGATGAAGGTACAAGTACTTTTCAGAGTTGGTTTAATACCTTCTCAAACAAAGTGAAGGCGCGCCATAAAATACATACATCTTCTACGCGCCGCACCGGCCGACTGTTAGTCATCAACAAGTTTACGACTGGTCAAACTTGTGGTGCCAGCCTTAACTTAGGCTTTGCGGCACAAAAATAAAAACCAAACCAGGAAAAACCATCTGAAATACACTGCGTTCCCTTACAGAATTATAAAATGCACATCCGAAACCATGCAAAGGTTTTTTTGCCTAGAAAATGCAAATTGATTACGTACAGTATGTGGTTCAAGTAGGTGGATATTTTAAAAAAGTTATTTAATTTCGATTAACGACAGTGGGTGCTTAACCTTCTACATTTCCATTGAGTCCAAGGCCAGTATACATCCATTTTAATGATGACAAAGCATAATTCGCAGCAACTCAACCCGGATGTACTGAAACGAATTACTAATAATTTCTTAGAAAACATCACAAAAAAAGGACAACATGCAAGAGTCAAAGAAACGATTAAATGATTTGATTATTTGCAGAGGGTTGACAAATGACTTGTTTGGTTTCAATGGAGAACAAAAAGGTACGTTGGTTGGTTATGCTCTTCATGAATATTCTGTCAGGTACAAACGATTCAGATAAAGACGAAGCAGTCTGAATGGACGTCTGCGTCTGTCTACCTGCAATTTTTTTTTTTTTTTTTTCTTGTTGACACTTCAGTAGAAGGTTAATAGCATCATTTATGCAGAGTACGTTGCCATCAATAAAGTCAGTGGAATTGGAAGTTTTTACCTTTAAAAAAAAAAAAAACTCATTTTGATCACCCTGGAATCCTGGACTTATAGAAATACAAAACATTTGAAGAGGATTTAGTACTTGTGGAGTTTTGAGAAAAATGATGTAAGCACCGGATATGTGTGATTTTTTTATCTACAATAGAATGTGACTCTATTTTATATAATTCAAATAGTGCATTATGCAACTAATATATTGTTTATTAGTGTCATATAATTCAACGGCAGTAACAGCTATATACTCATGTTGTTGTCCATTGAAGATAAAAATATGATTATGCGACAGAAAAACAGATTGTCATTAATTTGAATACCCACGTTTTTTTGAAAATAAGTGTGATTTTGAGCACAACGCCGTTTTGCCTCGAATTTGCTGTCTATCAAAATCCGATGGCATTTTATTTAAATATTGCGAAAACTATCTCAAAAGCATGGAAAAAAAACCTTCTTCAAAATATCTCCTTTAGATGGCAAAATAATACCCTGCAACAAAATTACTGTCATCATAACATAGTGTTATAACATATGCTATGAAATCTAATCATGCTATATATTTCGCTAATGGAGACCACCATAGCTGTAATAAAAATATAGCCTGCGATAAAAATATGCTATGGTAATAGCAGGCAGAATTGTCATTTACAGACAAATCTCATTTTTCGGCCATTTTCAATCGTCATTTTAACTAAAAACACCAACAAAAAAAAACTTGACACCTGCTCCGCTTTATGCTTTCTGCTTTTGCTATTATCATATGCTATGAGTTTATAGCCAGTGGAGACGCAGGGTAAAGGTGAACGGAGTCGGGCCATAACCACGAATATCAAAAACTATACAAGAATAAGAATAGGGCCCCGAAGCAAAACTATCGTACATAACGTAGCATTGAACGCTAGAACTGTATCAAAATGACGTGATAATAAAAGCCTGTCTCCACGAGACAGAATTATGACAACCGTAACATCTGACATCTAGTCTGGCATATAAATATATATATTAATTTTCTGTCTTGACTGGGGAAATCATGCAAAAGCATTTCATTTTGCGAGCAGATATTCATGCGACAATATATAACAACAGCAACATTTAATTCCTCGTTTGTGCTCGGCTTTCTGGAAAAAATACGTTTACCACTACATTCAACAAAAAACAACTCACATATACACGAAATATCAAATTCATGTCCTAATTTCCATTCGCTTTTATTCCGTAACATAAAAGTGAACATTCATGCCCTGATGTTAGTTTGGGCATGGATTTTTTTTACCTTCATTGGGCATGTTCATGGCATGATTATAATCCGGGCATCGTTCATGCCCTGTGTAGATGGACTCTAATGGTCCAACAAACAAGTTCGAGTTTTAGCAACCAAGTTTGAAATAGGAAAAGAAGCCGAACATTAAGCGCTGGAGGGCTGAAGTGTATGAGTATTGTCTTAAGAAAATACCCGAATAAGCATACCAAAGATAAATTTACACAAAAAAACAGCGGGACGAAACCTGTTCTGGTGGTTGTCTGCAACTGTTAAAAAGTCTCTGGTCTGATTAGAAAGCAATTCAAGGTTCAAATTCCAGCCAATTCAAAAAATATTATTTTGAGACTGCAATTTCTTGTTTAGTTCCTTAACAGAACATTAGACTCTTCTATTGCGAATAAAAATGTAATTGTTTTTATGTTCTACCTATTTTGGCGACTGAATTTAATGACATTCAAAATATCTACGTGAAACTTCTAGCTTATGCAGAATTACGAAGAAAAACTTTTGCCGCTCTACTGAAGTTGATAGCTGTTTAATGATATACGAGTTTGTATGATAGTAAAGAATGTTCTCATATAAATGAAATAACACCTCAACCAACCTCAAATGCATAACTAAAAGCAACTATCATGATAGTGGCAACGATTTTTTATTTTTTTTTTTTTTTTTGTTTAACAATTTGATAGGGCAGAAGAAGAGGTAAATAGGAAAATAAGAGAGTCAGCGAATCATCAGATAGCGAAATGCAAATTAAAAAAGTGTTGGAGACAAAGAGCAGCCCTGGTGCACACCAGAATTTATTTTGTATATAAAGAGTATCCCAATTCGATTTTGCTCCAATTATGCGGGAAAGTACTAGCAACAAAAAAAAGCCAGAGTTACAACAGGTCAGCTATTAAAAATGGGGCGCTACACGAAAGAACAACGCATTTTAATTGGCTTTCATTTGATCTCATTGGACACTACGTAGATGTCTCAAACAAAATAATCTTCAGTGATTTTCATCTTGACGGATTTGCTTATATTCAAAATTGTAGGTTGTGAGGTTCACAAAATCCAAAAGTGATTGTTGGAAAACAAATGCATCCACAGCGTGTCCTGTTAGTGCGGAATTCGGCTAGATTTGAAAACGCGACTGGTAATACAATATCAGTTAATGTTCTTCTTATCGCGACACGATAGAGTTTTTTTTTGTGTTTAAATTGGGTGATATGGATGTTCAAAACATGTGGTTTTAACAAGACGGTGCCATATGCAATACATCCCAAGAAACAATTCAATTACTGCATGAGTCTTTTCCTGATCGTAACATTTCTCATTCTGGTGATCAGAATAAATCATACGATTTAACGCCTTTGGACTTTTTTCTTTTAGATGGTTTGAAGTGTAATCTTTATTCCAACAAGCTTACGACAACCGATCCAAAACGACTTCAATTTAGCATTTTAAAGAGTAATTTATAACTCATTGAAGGAGTAATTAATCGATCACAAATGCACGTACTATATTTTTGTCAAAGGAGCCACTTGACTAGCATCAAATCACATGTGGATATGCGGATTGGTGAAATATTTTCGTATCTCAACATAGTTCATGAGCTGACGATTTAACAACATTTCGATGACCTTAAAAGAAGAGACCTTAGTATTATACAATGGGCATGCAATGCATATGAGACAAAGAGGATTTGCCTATTTAAAGGACGGTTGAAGAAATTCTGTTTTCTCATTCTACTCAGGAAGAATCCTAAGGAATAGAAATTATGAAAAGGATAACGTAGTGGTTTTGACAAAGTAAAAAAACACCTATAACATACTCGTAAATATATGATTCAGTGAATATGGATTTGTCATTACCGGCAGACTAACACAAGAAGCATATATGTAGCTTTGGACATGATAATCCATATCAGCGCTGAAATTGCAAACATTTGTTTTATCACTTCTCGTGCCCTCGCTAACCATGCCGAAACAAGCGCATGGTTTTCATACCTCAATTTTAAAAAAGGTACATGGTAATTTCTAGATTAAGGAATGTTCAATTAAACTGACCCTAATACTATTAATTCAATGCACACCTCAGGCATCTATAAGACCAAAACTCTCGACTGGCCAACATTAACTCGTATGGCAGCCAAAGCATTTATGTACATAAATATATAAGTAAAGCGACTTAACGATAAAGAAATACTGTGAGGAAGTATAAGAACTCTCAAAAACTCAGCCGATCACGTATGCAAAAATCTCTCAACGTGTTCTCTCAAAGCTTAAATCTATAACGATCGTAGTAACTGATATCCAATTTTTCAGTAGATAACAAACGAAACACCTGGTCCAATGAAGAATGCGACATAGGCACATCGAATCGAAAATCGTTGCACAAAGAAAAAAGTAGCTATTTAAGGAATTTCTACGAGCAAAAACAAAAGAAATAAATAAATAAAGAAATTGAAAACATAAAGAGAAGCTATTCAACAAAAATGTGTAGAAGTTTTACCAGAACTTATAAAGATCATAGTAAGATGGCAAATCTGAAGGAATGAGGAACTTTAGTATTGGAATCAACTACTATCGATACCAATCCTACAGACTACAGAAAACCAATACCCCGCTGGCAGCGAGCGATCTTAAAAATATGACAGTCGTCTGTTGCCCTAATCGAAGCAAAGTGCTGTAAGTGATATCAAAATGCATTCAATTTAAGAAAATCGACTACACTTGCACAGCTTTTGAAAGTAGATCCATTCACGAACACATTTATAAAATTTTGCCAGTTGAGTGCATGCTTATTATATGGAATGTTAATATCATTTGAACGATTCACAAGAAAGGAGATCCTCTAAACTGCATCAAATACAAGCATATTATCAGCCTTCTTTTCACCATATACCAGATTATAAGTACCACATGGTTAAACTACTGGTGTCAGGCTTGGATAGTCCAAAGACTATAAAATTTGTTCACTTTCAATAGATTCTGAAAAAAGTTCAGGCAATTTGAAAAAAAAAGATAACACGGTAAAGAAATTTAATTTACGCATCTAAGATGGCAATCACATCAAGAGCTTCTAAACACAAATCGAACAATCTAAAATCTAAACAACCCTGAAAATAGAAGTAGGGAACCACGCAACAGATCTCAACCTACATGGAGTGTGTAACTGGAGTCAATTAATAAGTGAGGCCTGCTACCAGTTGTAAGTAATAAATTAAAAGAGTTATATCTAGTATAAGTAATAGCTTCGTTGCCAGGAGGGATCACATATTTTTTATTGTACATCTTAAGTAGCAAAAACCTCTTTTTTCATAAGACTTATTATTGACTACTCGTAGTCAGCACAAACTTGAAAAAAATAAAAGTGAACCAAATAAATACGTGTAATCGTAGTTGCACAACAGGAACGATAATAGGATTAAACCCGTTGGAAAACCACTCGGATTACATAACGACATAAATGGACGAAACAAAGACCTCGTGGTGAAAGAAAACACCTTTCACTTTCAATACGAGTGATCCAGGCTAAACAGGCTTTGCTGGAATCTCTTTTCATCCCCTTTACCTGTAACGTCCATAAAAGCTAGAAAGCAGTCTAAAGCCTCGTCAAAACCTCTGCATTAGGATAGCATTAAGCAAATGCATTCTCGATAAGGTACAGGAAGGTACATATGTCAATACGCCCATTCACATAGCCTGAGGCTAATTTACAACCACGAGAGCTGAAGCTTAAAGAAACCCGTTTTATTATATGGGGAAAAAAGCTTACACATTTAATCTTCATGAGAAACCAAATTTATTACCAAAGCCTTAAATAGATTCCAAATTTGTTTCTCTGCCTTCTTCACCTACTGTACCGCTCTTGTGGAAGCAAAACGACTTAACAAAATGATTCTCTCATCCGAGATGCAAGGAAATGGCAAAAACCGGTCATCCTATTACCAAGGATTACTAAGGTGCTGGAATAGTTTGCTCATCATGGCATTATCAAACCTTTTTCAATGGTCACAAAAGAAAAGAACAATTTCAAAAGAAAACAAAAACAACGACCACGACTACGACTACGATCAAACCAAGCAAATGGTCAGTTCCGCCCTCTGGCCAACACCAGACCTCAATGGGTCGGTAGAGTTGGCTACGGATTCGCCTGAGTCGACGCTAGCCATAATGAGTCATTGAAGTACGAGTACGAGTATTTCAGTGTCTGTTTCTTTTTTTTCTTTTTTTATGTATTCCTCCTCCTCTTTATGTTATGATGAGCTATAATCACACGAATCATAAGTCAAAAACAAAAATTTAAATAAAAGACAAACTAAAACACAAAAGCAAGAGGAAAGAAATAACAAACAACGCAAAAACGGGGTTAAAAAAACGTTGCAAAGTGTCGATGCGATTTTTTTTTTTTTTTTTTTTTTTTTTTTTGAGCTAAAAATTGTTAGCAATTCCAACTCTAAGGCTAAAACTAGTTCAACACTTAAATTTCAAAAAATTAGTCCGTTGGGAAATGTCCAATTTGAAGAATGTCGGATGCGAATTGGAGTGAGAAATTTCTATTTACCTTATTCAAATCGATGTGATGCGATGATGCTGAGGAAATCCGGGTGAAACTGCTTCTAATCTGAAACAGGTAAAAATTTCTGTGACAGGTACTCGTGTCTTGGAAAGGAGCACTCCTTGAAAGGTGGGCACTCACGATTTCCTGATATGAATTTGTTTTTCCTTTTATTTTTGGAATTTTTCTTTTTATTTATATATTTATTTATTTATTTATTTTTTTTTTTTTTTGAGCGCACAAACAGATCGAGAGTAGAACTGGTTTTTCGCTGTAAAAAAGAAGTAATCACGCACTAAATCACCACTCGCGACGACTTGTTACAAGTTTGACTGTTGCGTACCGTAAAACGCGTTCAAATCCCACTTTGGGAGGAAAATTTTCTTCTATCTTAATTCGATGGATTTATTTTTTTCTTAATTTTTAAGTTTGCACTTATTGACACTATATCGCGATAAAATCGCGTTTCGGATTGGATTTAAGTAACGACGACAAGACGAGCAGCAGAACACCGTCCGCTTAACACAAGCGAACTCACTCAAGTGATGGAAGTGATGGCTGCGTGAAATTCAAAAGCACTCAATCGGCGTCGAACTCGAAATGAGAAACATTGAATCGAATCCAAAATCCAAGTGGTCGGATAGTTGGATGGTTGAAAGATTGATGAGGAATTCTTCTGGAGTGGAGTGGTGTGTAAAAAACCTGTTGTCGGTCATTCGATTCGATAAAAAAAAATCAGAAAATCACAGCGAGGAACACCACTTTGCTAAGGTAGTGTTCAGGTTTGTTTGTTTGTTTGTTGTTGCTCGGATTTGGATTTGGTTGCTATGCTGGAACGGAGCAACTGAAACTAAGAGAGCCACTGGAAGTAAACTAACGTCTGACGCTCGTGCTATGTCTATTAACCATTCGACTTGGCTCTTGGCTGTCTTTGAATGCAGTGGGAGAAAAGTGGTAACAATAGTACTAATGGCGATGGTCAGTGCAATGCAACTGGAAGGAATTGATTAGAATCGCATAGGGCTACCAAGTGACCAGTTGTTTGGTGACTATACGCCTATTAATTGAGAGATAAATGTAAATTGCAGTGAATGTAGGAACATTTGATAAGGAAATTGAGATAAAATGAGTATATGTTTAATTTTAATTAGAGAAAAACAAAATGTCGAATTATTTGTTCCACCTTATGGTCACAGGCATATCGAGGTTGGGCAAAAGTCATTAACTATTAAAACCGGAAATGTTCTGGGAGAAGTGCTTTTCGTGCGATTCGAGGAACTTACGGTGCGCATAATCGACTTACTGAAACCACTATTGCCAATACCATTCGCAAATTTCAGTTCCAGTTTACATTAGTGGATGATACCCGACCGGTTAGACCACATCCAACACATAGTGAAAAGACTATAGCAGCTGTAGCTGAGAGTGAACGCGAAGACCGTGACGAATCGATTCTTCGTCGTTCTCAGCAGCTTGGCTTGGCGTATTCGACAACTTGGCGTATTTAACGTAAGGGTCTCGGCCTAAAAGTGTAAAAATTTCAACTTGTGCAAGAATTAAAGCCAGGTGACTTGAATTTGCGTCATATTTTAAGTGAATGGGCTCTGGAAAAACTCAATGATAATGCAGTGTTTTATTCTGGCACAATGGATACGTTAATAAACAAAATTTCCGTATTTGGGCTGATGAACAACCCGAAGAGTACCAAGAGCTACCATTACATACATTAAAAACAACGGTTTGGTGTGGTTTATGAGCTGGTGGAATCATTGCTCCATATTTCTTCAAAAATGAGGCAAATCAGAATGTTACCGTCAATGGTAACCTGAAATTCAAGCACATGGTCCCGGTGAGCTCTGGTTTCAAAAAGACGGCTCCACGACCTATACAGCGCGTGAAACAATTTACTTGTTGAGAAATCATTTTCGTGAGCACTTAATTTCATGTTTTGCTACGGTAAATTGGCCGCCTAAATCGTGCGATATCACAACTTTGGACTATTTTCTCTAGAGATATGAAAAGTCTCAGATCTTCAAAAATAAGCCAACTACGATTGACGCTTTGGAAGCCAACATTGCTCGTGTTATCCGCGAAATACTAGTCGCTATGCTCAAACGAGTCGCTCAAAATTGGACCTTCCGAATAGACCACCTCAGACGTAGTCGTGGCCAACATTTACATGATATCATTTTCAAAAAGAAAGACCCATGAATTGTTCTTTAAACCGATAATATAAATTTTAAGTTCAATTTCAAATTTATGTGTTTTATTTTACATTATAAATCAACTTCACGATGAATCACCCTTTACTTTAAACCAAAAACTTTCTCTTCCTTGGCTTCATTATCGTAGCAAAAAGGCTTAAAAGTCTACGATCTTAAGATTCTGAAAAGAAAACAGGTTCGAAGTCAATCTATGGCCCAAAGACATCCTAGCTGGACATAAATGGGAATGGATTTCCCCGCGCCCAAGTTTCAAATAAAACAAAGTTTTAAGTTTCAAACTAATAAGAGACATCCTCCAAAAGATTTGATTATAATATTTACTCATATTAATTTTTTAGATTCCAAGTGGATCTCCTATTAAGATATTTTAAGTATTAAATATGAAACCTCACATATGGTAATATTCCAACAGAAAACATGCGTGTAAAAAAAGCACCCATCTTTTGCTTTTATTGTTTATGGAGTAACGGTGACAAGAAATCTAAAAGACCAAGAGTTTTTCTTACTTTGCAGAACACAGTTTATACACCTTAGCTTTGACAATTCTGCAACAAAGATTAAAAACGGATAATTTCATAAATTCGACGTTACACCAGCCCAATTCCCAATTCCCTTATGATAATTTAGAAAACTTATAATTTGTTGCGATGGTTTTGATCAGAAAACAATAGCAAATGCAACGTGATAAACAAAACATCTCCTTAGTACCATCTATTGACTTTGTTAAAAACAACAACAAAAAATGGTAGCCTATTCAATATTTATTACGTATGCTTAAGAGATTACCAGTTCCAAATGCTTACGGCGGTTTCAATGTCAAACAATAGGTGCATCAAATTTCAAATCAGATACATAGTCTCGACCTTACTGAATAGGAGAAATGTAAGAAAACTCCATTGGATCTACTTTAAGGTGAAGAATAATCGAGAGACTTGTTTAAACCTGTAGACACACAAAATATCAAATGACATACATATGTATACATAAGCTGATCAGAATCGCCTCAAAATTAACGCATATTACCGGACCTGTAATTAAGCTACCTACCAACCCTACCTCTAGTGAGCATAATTGAACTCGACAAGAAAGAGTAATGGTTGGACGGACATTTTCATCGAAAGGGCTATCAATTGCTCTATCGTATACGCTTAAAATTTACAGATTGGTATATGAGCTTTCAATTAATCTTTTAACAAATGAAATGATTATCTGCTGACTGGCTTGACCCATGTCACGATTAGTTTCATCAACGAAGCTTAGTATTTGAATACTTTGCTTGGACTAAACATGTCGCGTCGATAACCTTCTAAGCCTTGTCGGTTTAAGGAAGCTTTTTACAAGATGTAGTGTTCTGGTTTGACAGTCATAATGTGACAAATTCTATCAATGTGTCACTGTTTGACAACATAATCTCTTTGGCAAACACGTCATCAGACACCAGAAAACGACAGTTGCCGAGTGCTTTAGAGCTCTTCGTAGCACACCGGACTGAGCTCTATACGAACTGATAAATCTCCTTCACTGTGATAACCGCATCACAGCTTGCACTCTCAGGATCATCTTCCATTTAAAAAGAATTGATTTTAGTATAACTCTAAATAAAGTGCTAGATAAATAGCTCTAGAACCGACTAAGGATGCACGTTTGTGAAGAACGATAACTCTTTAGAGGAGACATACACCCTGGCAATGAACTACAATATGTTGGTAGGAACATTTGTACTCAAAAAGCCGTACTGAGAGGAACTAATTGGTTCGAGGCTTTCTTAAGGCTTAATTCAGTGAGCCTTGCCTGAAGGCTGAAACAATGAGATCGCGAGTGAATTGGTTCGCCGTTGAACTTGCTATGAAAGCTTTAAAAGAAGACTTCTTAGTGCTCAAACATGCGTTTGGACTACGTGAGACCTTGGTTAGGACTTTAATTAATCGTCGACTCTCTTATGAGCAAAATCGTAGGTGGTAACCATTGCCTCCGGATGGCTTTAACAAACAGTAGCCTACTGTTCCTCTGTGGAATACTATGAGAGTATGCGAGTGATGACAACATTAAGGAGCATTTCTGCTTTAAATGTGCCGCTTAAACTCTCATTAAGCTACAAGTACTAGGTACTGATATGATGGGTGTTGTTACCGCAGGAACTTGTCACTGAAATAGATAGAAAAAGTAATTAATCAACATCTGAAATATGACGCCAAAGTATTAATACAACGCGCAGATGATAATAATGATATATATGGTATACATTTACCGGATATGAATAAGAAACCTAAACAGTTGTGTCCTTGTACCCCACGAGAAACAAAGAATGTTCACAATGATTGCATCCTTAATTCTCAAAGTAGAGCAATGCATTTCCGCCAGTTCATTGCTAAAGCCTTTAAATTCATCTAGGCGCCATCAATATCTAGCAGTGTTTTCTTTATGAATCTTAATATTATACCATGCGTGTTTCACTCATTATACTAATATTTCATAAGTTGTTTGCAAATTGCTATGTTATCTTTTTTGTAAATCGTTGCATATAATACGAGACCCAATTCAATAAATAGCAAACAATGTTCTAGATCAGTGCACCATCAGTAATTGCAAAAATTCACGAAGCGTCAAACGTTGGCATAGCAATCCTTCCAAACCCAAAACTTTCCACATTTTTAAGAATAAAGTTGTCGTTTCCTACCAAGTTTTAGGTAACGTTTTCTGACCGCATACGACAAACTCTATTACTCAGTTAGCCTTCATAGGCCAAAAAAACACCGGTTGGCAAGTTTAACTCTTCGAAAGATTTTTGAAGGGATGTCATTATCAGAGCTAGCAGCGGAGTCAAGGTAAAAAGAAATACCTAATTTCCTCAAAGTCACACCTGTATATACATACTATATTACTATCTGTCCGGCTCATTGCGTGCCTTCTTATTAATGCATATACTTGGCCCTCATTTACAGCCAAATCCATTTTTGCGACGTTTATTTTAAAACTTGAAAACGCACCTTTCAGTTTTGTCATCTTCTTGTAAATTAGGCAAAAGATTATGAATTCTATTCATCAGACATTTCACCCACCGACTAAATTTTCGAAATCAGAAGATTTAAGTTCTGTGCTAAGTCATATCTCATTACATTAAATAGACCAGCAACTACAATATCCGGTCCGTCAGCCGTATAACAAAGCTGTTTCGCCATTGCCATCTTTTCATAATTTTGACTGACATCTTAGCTTTCATCGTCCAATTTGAGTTGTTTGTTCTGCTTGATAGCGAAGTTTGGGTCATCTCCCCATGTAACAATGTGCATAAGTAGTTTTTCTATATCTTCAGCACAGACTGTAATTTTACAGGTATATTTTTTTGCTCATCTTATGTTCGAGTCTTCTGTGCATTTGTTTGTGGCTGGTTCAAAGTCTGAATATTCCATGTGCAGATCGTATTGTCGTGGTCCTTCTTTTTTGTTTTGTAGGGTCGTCAATTTATCCCAACCACTTAGTGTAGAGGTTTTATGTAATAGACCCCTAACCGGAAGTGCCAGGTCTTTTCTGGAACATTTTGAACAAATAGGCCAAACATCTCGGCCATTATATCCTTCTGCTACGGCTATGAGAGCAGCCGTTAAGGGAAAAATTATTGAGTGATCTCAGCTGAGTGAGACATCAGTATGCACCATGTTAACTATTCACACCGTTGATATAATCCTGTAAATTCATCTGTCGTACGTCTTTTTTTCAGGCGCAATCACGACGCACAGAAATTATGCGTTATGAAGGTTATTTTTCCCCACGGATGATGGAAATATTAACATTATCGCTTTTCGGTTTCGAGCAAAACTTTCATACAAATATGTAAATAATATTTGCATTTCAGAATACACAAATGGATATGTATATCTATATCTAAACGATAACAGAAAAATAAACACCTCCTTCGATATTTCAGACGATGTATCATTCGAATAAATTATTCCGGTTTCTATGTAAGCAAGATTATATTTTTTGTTTGTTGCCTTAATGATAACCGTCGCTGACTAACAAGGGGGTGTTTTCATGATTTTTTTAGGGGCGTAAGCAATAACGTTAACGAACTTTTATCTCGAAAAACTAACAATATTACTTACGCCCAACGGTTAATTACTTTCAAACCCTGAAGACATCACAGATTACCACCAAACAAGAATAGCAAAATACCCTATTGCATTAATCATCCTCATACCCGTATATGTGTACATTTGCACATTAGTTTTGCGAACGCAATCACTTACACTTTCTTGCATGTTTGACTTGATCTAGGTGCTTGCGTGCACTACTTCGTTTATTTCTCTTCTTTCAAGGTGCTATCTGCACGAATACCATTCACTTTCCACACATTGAGAGTGAAATAGAAAACAATTTCTCACATGAAACATGCAAATCATCTCTATCTTCTATTTATTCTCCTCATTCTCACTTAGACGAATGCATGCAAGCAACAAACGGTTTGCTCGACAGCATCTTTTTAAATGAACCACTCAACCAAGACGTAACATTTGATTGGATTCCATGGTTTATTAAATTCAAAATATCATAACTACACGTACAGCAACTAAATAGTTTTTATCTTAAGATTTCATGTTCCCAGTCCAGCAGGGTCAGCTGTGGTTTAAAGCGTTTCAAAGGATCTATCGTAGAGAGAAAAAAAAAACAGATTATCACAAAATACGTGACATATTATTGATGTACTTACTTATCATTGCATAACGTTGCTCATTCTGCAACGCAGCATAATCTATGTTTGGTCCCGTGACATATTGAGCGGTTGTCATAACCTCTGGAGTCCAGATATCATCTAATGACTCTCGAATAAAAATAAGCAAAGCCCTAAATTTTGTTTGTATGGCGCGAGCATGATCGTCTTCGAAAATTTCCAGAAGTGCCTTACATGTATCACGTATGTGTACCTGTAAGCCGTATACTTTCATAATGTGATTGTGCAAGGCGTCAATTAAAGCAATATCTTCGAACGGATTACCCTCCTTTAAGCTGAGCAGCTTTCTTTCGTGCTTCCTACGGTTTTTGCTTGACCGGAATGTTTTACTATTTGCAATGGAAATGAATTTCAAAAAAAAAAAATAATTCATTGAAAGGTTAATAAGGTTGATGACGCTTACCCTGTGCCTCGGGAACTTGCTGTGTATCTAGACGAGTGCATGCTTGTTGTGTCTGATAGTAAATCACTTTCGTCAATTTGTGCGTTATCTTCAAAGTCTTCAGCATTTTCTTTTGATTTGCTTTCCCTGATGGAAAGCAGACGCATTTTATATTTGAGAAAAAGTTCACGATCACAATTTAAATTTGATTCCAGTGTTTCTTTGTAGGTAAGCAGATGAGGAGATACAATAGATACTGAAATATAAAGAAACAACATAAAAGTTTTAAGAATCTGGGAAAAGATTAATTTAAGTGAGTTATGACAAGGCTGCTATGACAGATGTGTAATCGATATTAAGTAGAGCCAATTTAAATACAAACCAACTACTATAATATTTTGAAGGTCAGGCATTTCTATCTTATCAAAGATCGAATAGAAAGACAATGATACCTCCGAAGATGGCGCATGCAAAACAAGTCCTGGCTTTAACAGTTTGGTAAAGTGTCCCAATACATTTTAGTACATCTTATAGTTAACAGGTACAAGTTCATTAAAAAAAAGGAATAACAAAAAAAAAAAAAAAAACAGAACAGCCAGTTCTCACCAGCTAGCCTTGTATTTAGCTAACTGCCTCCAGTTGCGCATTCCAAGTCGATTGAGGTCCCCTTCTACTTGTGCGTACCACCTGCTGTGTTGTCTCTCCGGGTTAGATCTGTAAACTCTGCGACCCGGAGAATTGTTGGTTGTTCATGCGGTCCATATATCCTAGCCATCTCAGGTGGCTGATGCGCAGTTTCCTATCCTGGCGTTAAAAGCGTTAAAATTGTACTAGGCAATTTGTTTCTATTAAAATCGATCGGAATAACGATTATACGATATTATACGATAACGAGGATACGATTCTTTGAATTGAGTCAGACAGCGCATAAAGCTCGTCAGATGTTGCATTGCTGTCCAGTTTCGGGCTTCTGTAAATAAAGCAATAGTGGATGATTTGCTTACGGAGATGGAATTTAAACCACATGGAATTGAATTCCGGATTGGAATGGCATAGTGGTGATAGTTTGTAGCGAGGTAGCTTCAGATCAGAGTGATCGAGATGTGTGGGCGAGTATCTACCTGTGTTTCACTAAGTCCTGTATATATAGACGTGGACGTACGCAAATAAGTTATTACTTCTTAGCCCGCGGATATTTGCTATGTAAACCCTAGATTCCCGAGCCAACAAACAAAATACAAACAAATAAAATACAAACACCAACGATGCTAAACAAGGCTATGAAGTGAAAATTCAGTTGTTACATGCTCTTAGTCACTGCCTGTGTCCTATGAGAAGTACAGCAATGGCAGTAACCGAGAATGTCTCCCAGACATCACGATGTTGCTTAAACAGCCTGCAAAAAGTAGTCCTCCCAGATTTTTCGCAACGACTGTTACTCTGTCTCCGAACATCAGTTTTATATCCCGTCTACCCAATGTTGCAACTTGTTCACTACGCTAAGTGCTGGCAACATAGGAGAGATTTTGAAAGACTCGATTAGAAAAGGCTTTAGCACCATCATGCGATTATAGCCGTCAAAATTTTCCATAGCACTTCTTCGGTATTCTAACGTTCAAAATATTTGCATTCGCAAGCTGGCTGCAACAAAGTAATGGATTGAGTCGATGTTAGCTTCTGAAAATGTTCGTATATGTTGAACACAATAACTGACGTTTTGATCGGATGACTACCAGGTAATAAATGACCAATTTATTCCCGATACCCGTTTACTACATCAGATTCCTATATTATTGTACATTATATGAGGATATTTTAAGTTTTGTTTAATGAGGTTGTCAATAGCAAATTTGCTCAAATCCCACGTTGTCTGACTGCATACACTCAAACTAAAGGACCGAAGGTCGAAAATCTATCATCAAGAAATTATGTATAGTATGTACTCGTATATATCAGACCAGTTATTTGTATGAATTCTTTATTTATCTAAATTCACTTTCAATGTTGATTAATGCCAATTGAGCAACCTGGCCTTAATTACTATAGATACACAACTCAGAAGTTGTTTAATAAATGATTTGAAAATGACCATTGGCAAACCAATTTTTTTCCATTTCTGCTGAAGAAGCTAGAGGAAAATCAAGCTGAATCAGGTTCATTAAAACTAACTGAAAGCAGCGTCAATAGAACTAATTGAAAGTGATTTCAGTGGAAAAACAATACTAGCCCCACTTAAATACGCAAAGAGATCTTTTGGGCATAAAATTGAACTAACGCCTCCAAAAAGGCCAATTATCTTGCCAAAGAATTAAGCACGTATAAATTTGAAGAGCAATGTTGAGGAACATTGGGGAAAACAGTTGATGCATGCACTTACCGAATGCACCATAGCTATGTCAGCAGTTGGATGGGGCAGAAACTATGACAAAGGTGGATTAGAGCTTCAGTAATAAATTAATGATTAACTGAAGTACGTGTTTTAATAGCGAGAAAGTCTGCTGTTCGATTTGTTTATTAAGAACTCGGTAATTTCCGTCGCATTCATCAAAGAAATATATAGAACAGAATAAGCGCCCCAAAGAAACCATAGAATCATGTCTACCAAGGGGGGCACGCAAATATAAGCTATATTTTAGATTAAAGACCGTGTCCGTAAGACTTTTTTATAGTGAATCAAATCGAAAAATCAAGAAGGGCTTGTCTTCAACAAGCAACGTGATATCTCCTCAGAAAATCAAGGTTAGATATCAGATCGTTTGCGTACTGTCCAAAACTATGAAAAACAATAACTACCACACGGGTTTTGAGATCTTTTCCATAGTTTTGGACAGTACGAGACATTTGTATCATTTACATCAGATGAAGATGAAAATATTACGAATATCAGCGAATATATCAAAGCTCTAATTCCAAGTTTTGTATTTGCGAGAGGACAAACTCCAGCCTGACAGCATAAGCTACTATTGCAATGTGCGAAAAACTCGTCGGAAAACACTATGGAAAAAGCAACTGAGACTCAACTTCCAGTCACATTTCACAGAAGAGCTCGAAGGAGCAATGATTGGATAGCTCAAAAAAATATTATATTACATCCTGTACCAAAATAAACACGACTTTTCAAAAATAAAAACAACAAACGGTTTTTTTTGGCAAAACCGATTTATTTTATTCAAAATAATACTCTCCCGACTCAATACAGCGTTTTGAGTTGGCTGATAGTTTAACGCAAGAGTGTTTTGAATCGTCGGCCAGGATGTCCTTCAAGAAGTCGGTACAAGCCTTTTGGGTAGCTTCTACGTCCACAAAACGCTTTCCTTTCATCGAAAAATGCATTTTTCCGAAAAGAATAAAGTCTCACGGTGACAAATAATGCGAATATGGAGAGAGATTGACAAACAAAATGCGATTTTTAGACAAAATAATCGATGGATGAGATTACGCCATATCGTACAAAAAACGCCAACAATACGAAGAATACGATGCAACAAAAACTTCAAAACGAAGGTTTAGTGGACTTGAAAACATAAAAGTAAATCAACATTGTCTTCACTTTTGACTTCATCAAACGAGATTTTTTGGGTTTTGGGTCTGTCGCCTTTCTCTCAGCATTTTGGCGCTTGGTTTCTGGATTATATTGAAAACACTACGTTTCACCAGTCAGGAAGGTTTTGTTCTTTTTGGTTTCATTGATGGTGAATTTTGAACAATTTTTGGTCAGTTCTTATGCCAATAGCGCAAATATACTGCCACTTCAGCCGCAAAAACTCCGCTTTGACAGTACTACAGTGAAGTGAATCTAACTTCCTGACGCCTATAGATGGCCTCACTTAAAATACCTATTTTTAAAAAGTCCAGGTTACTTTGGAACGGACTTTGTATTTATTATTAATACCCCGATTCTACAAGCTAACCGGAAATAAGGGAATTCAAGAGTTTCCATAGTTTCCAACCACCGATCACGGTTACCAATTTAACTTACCTAACAATTCAGAATTCTCCATTCTAGCCTCAAAAATTGCCTTCAAATACAAATTCCCTCTAAGCAAACACATAATTCCTTCAGCAAAATTATTCTCATATCTTCTCAGTAGTTCAAAGGCATCCTCAAATCTTCCATGCTCTAACAATGAGGGCACCAAAGAGCTAAAAAGAAATTATATTATTATTCAATCTAACTACAAACTCGAACGGATTCGTTTCACACTTACATTGCAACTGCTTGTGGATGCACTCCATCCCTTTTAGTCAAAACTAAACAACGCTCCCAATCTAGAACATGCTTTGCACAAGCTACTGCCTGCGTTAGGTCATCAGCTCGATCATACATTATACTGGCATTCTCAAATTTCCCATTTTCTCGCAAGTAGTCGCCGTATGCATGAGCTATTTTCTTATAACAAACGCTATTCCCTTTATATGCCAATAGGGCGTCCTTATACAGATTATGAGCTTTCACCAAACTAAGTGCCTCTTGAAATCGTTCTTCCCCCGAACAACTTATGTTTTGAATTGCCTTACTAAACCTTTTTAAATGCACATCGATCTTGAATTTTCTGTAGTTCTCCTCTAGGGCTTTCAACTCATTAAGGAATGGTAGAAATTCTCTTGGATCTTTTTGGGATTTTTTTGCAACCATTAGAACCAAACCGAAGTCGTACATACCCAATGCCACATCATACAATTGATTTACATCCACCAAGTAGAGAAGATATTTCAAAGCATCATCAGCTCTTGATTTTTCCTGTGCGATGTCTCCCGCAGATGCTTCCTTTTTCTTTTCTTGCCAAATAATATCTAGTGCCTTCTCGATGTTGCCAATCTTCACATTTGCTGTTATGATTGGTAATAGGAATCTGTAAAAGCCTTCCATTTCCATTGCCTTGCACAGCTTCTCACAGATAAAAGCTACTTTATTTTCAATAGAAAATCCCTCGGGATATATCCGTAGAGTATCTGGATAATTGCTGGAATACATAGTCAGTGTGAAATCTTCATTTTGGAGATCCGAAAGAAACAAATTCAACCATTGTGGTTTCATTTCCGAAAGGTATTCCTTTATGTGTAGAAGGAATTTTCCCACGTCATGATCGCAGATAATATTCAAATTTATACGTTGTTTTCGTACCAAATCCATAACTTGGAAATACTGCTTGTTGTCCAGAAGCTCGCCCACTCTCTCCAGACATAGGACTCGGGGATGGATAGCTTCTAAATTTCCACGTGGTAGCTGAAGAATCGTCATTGAATCGTGAGGAAATATGGTAACAATCTTTGCGCCTCTTTCTATTTTACGCTCGTTAACAATTTTTCCATCACTAAGCCTAAGGAACTTCATCACAGATAACTGGGTGAATACAAGGTAATTTTCGGTGATAAAGAAGGAGGTCACTTCAGTTGAAAGAGTTCTTGAATTCAGCCGAAGACATTGGTGTTTGTCCAGGGAAATAACCCCACTAAGCCCACCTTGGCGATCGAAGTACTCAATCTTATCACAGATTTGTCCTAAATCGCAGTAATTTTTCTTAATCTTCTCTTCTGCTCCTATTTTTGAGAAAGTTATCTCCGATACTTTGCCATCAATAGTGTGTGCAAGAATCTGCAGTTCATTGACTCCCTCGAGACCGCAAACAGTTTTATCAATCTCTATAGAGCCAACCTCAAAGTCTTTGAACTGGAAAAGGCAAATCCTTGAATTGGTTCCTTTACTTTGGACCCAATAAAGCTTACTTTCTGCAGGCCACACGAAGTGATGTAACCTGAGGGGATCAAAAATAGATCCAAGAGTTATTGAACGTTCCAGCTTAGGTTTGTTGTCGCTGGATAACCTATAAATCAATAATTCATTCCGTGCATTGAATATGCAAAAGGAATCACTCTCTTCCGACGTCGCATTGGCCTGAGGTGAGAAAGCACAGAAATTTATGCATGCATCACATTCCAAATACCAGGTACTCATTGGCGGAGGAACTATGCCTTTTCGAAAATCTGTTACCAAGAGACGCTTTCCATCAATGACAGCCACCAAATCTCTGTTTTGAGTAGAATCTGCTGCATAGCATTGATATCGGTCAATGTTATAGGTCCAGCTGAAATATAATAAAGTGTGAGTGCAATTCAAGGAGAAGCAGTATTACAATTCACCTGTATTTGATCAAGTTGCCATCGGGCAACATGGCATAAAGCGTTTTCTCTTCACCAATGCGGTTATCCCAAATGAAAGTAGATAGAACACTATCAAAACAAAGTGTTTGCTTTAAATACCAATGATAGTTTCCAATTGTGTACAAGTACAGAGTACTCTTCTCATTCACCACCGTCTCCACTGCCAACACATCTGAGTCTGCACTCCACTTAAGACTAACAACTGGTTCATTATCAAATTGAAAAGGCAACACTATCTCCCTGTGCCTCAGGCCATTCTTTTCAAACAAAGCAATCGTAGATTTATTGGGAAATTTATGAGGCACTGCAATCCACGTCCCCGATGGTCTCCAAGCAATGGCTGGCCATAAGTCGTTTAACTTCTCCGATGTATACTTGAGTGATCCTTCTTTGTCGAAAACTTTGAACATTCTTCCATTTGGTCCAACAAAACTAACTGCAAAGTATGCCCCATCTCCTCTCCATGTAATATCAATATTTTTTGGTAATCCATCGATATTTTGTGGAACACTAAAATTTGTCTTCTGTTTAGCTGCAGTTTTACCCTCAGATCCGTGAAATTGAGTTTCTTTCTTGCCCCAACCGACATTAACGAAGGCATTCTCACCAAATAGATCTTCATCTAGTCCCGCCTCAGATATGGGATCAAATGTACATGTCATAACGACAACAGTACGTGCTTTTGTAACAAATGCAACGACTTCTTGGTCGGGCGACCAAACCATTTTCTCAATGCCACCCTCACAGTATGTGACCTCGTTGTTCGTATTAGTTTCTGGGTTAATTAAAATTACTTCTCCGCTTTCTTTAGCAATGCATATTTCATTTTCGAGAGAAAGATATTCACAAGATATCACTTCAATTGATATGGCAAGTAAACAAAGTTTCTGAGTGTCGCAGTTCCATGAGAGCAATTGCCGGTCAGTACAGATGAAAATTTTGTTCTTATTTGTGCTACTGGGATCCAACACAACAAACTTAGCACCGCTTCCATTTGTATACTGGTTGGTGGTGTAACTTAATTTTAAGTTTCTCATTTTTCTTTGCCGGTTTTTTTAGTTAAAATTAAATTACAAAGCAAATCCAAACCATCTAAAATTCCTGTCTAGACAACGTGCTTGTGAGAGAACTGTCAAATTGGTGAATTCAGCGCGCTGACAACTTGTTGTATGATATAAAGCTTATTTGCTTTAAGGTAGAAACAAATAAGGACTGGACTAGTACCTACACATTACCTATAGCAACAGGAACAACAACTTCAACTTCAACGTTAGCCAAACATCTGTCCAAAACAACAAAACCCTACAAAAAGTAGTCCTAAACTGTTAAAAACCAGCGTGGTTGTTGTTTTTCATGGTTTTTCATAGTTTTTTGCAGTACGCGAACAGATGTACTCTGTTTTTTGCAGTACGCGAACAGATGTACTCTGCTTCAAGTAACGCCAAGGTTTCTAAAAACTTTTGCTGTCGAGGTAACTGTTCTCATTTATTTCTACGCTAATGTTGAAGTTGCTTTTGAGATTTGGAACGAAAATTCTGACGGAGTCAATGGACTTTAAAACTCTTGGAAAGAATAAAATTTTAAAAATATACCCCATATGAACTCCTGACTACATGTACACAAATAATAAACATGATAGGTACATGAAACGTTCCGAAGAACTTGAAACATATTTTTTAAAAAAGGTGAATCGTTGGACTTCGCTTCAGCAAAAGCCTTCACCAGTATTTTGCAAGCCTGATTAATATGTTGGATTCACGAAAACGTATTACTGAAAGAATATAAAGCTGGTTTTCGTCCTGATTACTCCACAGTGAATCACATTTTTATCCTGTGAAACATTGCAGAGTCCTTAATAAAGCGAAAGCAAAAGCTCTATGTATTTTTTTAGATTTTAGAGCGGCCATAGACCGTCAAGTACTTTCATACGAGATGTATTAATATGGAATCTCACACAAATTTAGCAAGGTAATCAAGAACTTATACAGAACAGCGATTTGAAATTAAAACGGATTGTCAATGTGGTTCACTTGAGAATAAGATATTAGGCAAGGGCTCATTGCAACCATACTTGAATGGTTTACAGGGGGTATTTATTTCATATTAAGAGATTCTTGTATGCTTATGATGTTGTCTTATTGACAAAATCCCCAAAGATCCCCTATGATAAATCAGGATTACAAATATTGTGTGTTGTGGAAGCTACAGATCAGTTTGAGTTAGTCGTAAGGCGTGATTTTCAAAAGTGGTGGTAAGCCCAATAAAGTTATAAAAAAATAATTTGGAATATTCTTTGTATCAAACGGTTCAATTGAGTTTAGATCAATTTTGTTATACTTCACAGTATAGAATATAAGGTTTTTAAAACAGTCTCAAAGTCTATAGTTTTCTATTTAAGTATAGGTTCTTCTTTCTCAAAACAGTGGAAAAAGTCGTAGACAATCACATTAGAGACGGGCCCTTAATATATATATATCAATCAATTTGCCTACCAGCCAGAAAATAGCCATTCTCTCCAGAGTCTAAACTCTGAAATCACTCAAAGACAAAGAAATTCCGGTTTGATGCTTCCTACATTTCAAAGGCGCGTTCAATAAGACAAATCATGTTGTGTTATCAAGATGTATCCAAAACATATAAAAAACATATAAATGTATAAAAAAAACATACTAGAAAAATAAACACAACATCAAGCAGCATACAACTCAGAGTTATTGCTGTCCACAAGAAAGCGTCAAGCGTATGCGCTTGAGCTTCCTAGCTTCATATCGCATGTGGATACTTACATTTGAAAAGTAAAAGAAATGTTGGTCAATAACCGCAAATTAACCATCAGAGAGATAGCGGAGGATTTGAATATTGCCTAGGGATCCGTCCAAGACATTTTGGATAATGATTTGGGTTTTTGTCGTGTTGCAGCAAAGTTGGTGCCAAAAGACCTCAATTTCATGCAAAAAAGAGACCGTGTTGAAATCGCAAAAGAGAGGCTGAATCCGATCCCACATTCATCAAAAGGATCATTACTGGAGAGGAGACGTGGGTTTATGAGTACGACACGTAATCCAGACATCAGGCAAGTGAATGGCGTTCACCAAATGAGCCGAGACCAAAAAAAACCACGTCGTTTTCAGTCGAAAAAGAAGGCAATGCTCACGGTTTTCACGTCTCACTACACCGTTCAACTGTTCAATCGAGTTAAAAAAAAAACCACTACGGGGAACGAGTTTCAGCAGCCGAGAGGAAGTAATGAAAAAATCGCAGGAAGCACTGATGGACATACCGAAAACCGAATATAAAAAATGTTTCGAGTATTTGATCAAGCTCTGGCATAAGTGTGTTGCAATCGATGGGGATTACTTTGAAGGGGACAATATAGATTTAGGTGAATAAACTTGTATTTTTAATTTTCTGAATAAATTCCGGGAACTTGATTAGGTTGTTATTTTGCGGTTTTTTGGAGATAGTGTTTATGGTTTTAGAAAATCTCTGTATGCCATATACCGCTATGAAATGTTTGTTGTTTATTCCAGTAGAGAAAGTTATCTTTACATTGTTACGAGAATTTGTTTTGATCGGACGTGTTTTACTATAAGTGCTCAGTATTTTTTATTTTTTTTTTTTGTTTTTAAATAGAGAATAGGAAAAAGCATTTTCGGCATACTTTGCAACCGCAACGGGAGATTTGCAGCGTGTATGGAGATTCGGCTATAAGCTCCCAAAAGAGTATTTTCTATTTGATCCTTAATTCAAATAAAAGCGGCCAAAAAAGCCGAAAGCAACAGAGAGTTTCTTCGAGGAAAAATGATATTATGGTCTCAGTGAATAACATGAATGTGGAAAGGAAGAAACAACTACGAACTTAAGCTCTGGTTAGTTTAGTTAGTTAGTTTTTAAGTCAAGAGAGTCCTCGCCTTATCGTCTTGTTAAATATATGATAGCAGTATTAAGGCACCGAAAAATATTAAACTCAATGAAAACAAGGTTGTTATTTCAGTATCCCACTTTAAAAATTGTGAACAAATGTTGCAACATTTCAAAGTTTTTAATAATATTGGACGAATTTCCTACCTCAAACATCGATTTAAAAATCGCTGTAACATATTTTGATTTTGATATTTTGATATTTGATTTTTCTAGCTTAGTCTTCAACGAACAAGACTTATTTTTTTTTGATTCAAACTTATCTTATTTTCATCATCAGTTATAAAATAGAGTTAGTAGAAAATTTTATTCGGTTCTTCTAAAAGCGTATCTTCAAACTGCGATCCACAACGCCAAACTACTTGCTGTATAATGAGCCTGGATTGCCGAACATGTTTTTAGACATGCTTAAGTTACTTGCTTAAACTTCTTGAAATGAATTCTTCAAGGCTCGTCAATAGGTTTTCAAAACCTGTTCAACCAGCTCAATTTTATAAGTTTTTGGATACTACTCTTTGACTCCCTCGAAACGTCACTTAGGCTGCAAATGCATAATATACCTAAACTGCATATACAACTATTCGATCTGCTACCTACGATGGATGCAAAATCACGTGAAAAGAATATTGGTTTTGCAAGGTCTTCGCTGCATAGGCAATATAACTCCAGTCTAAACTTCAAGCTATGTGCAGAAAAATACAATACTTTAAGGCAAATTATCCTTTACATATGATTTCGACCATCTTTCGAACGAGAAGTGAAATATTGTCCTTAAATTATGTAGCTCTGAGGCCGAACCTAACTCTCTACTGTAAAGTGTGCAATATATATATAAGATATTTTTCATCTATTTGGCCAGTGTCCAATCTTACGTGAAATCAGGAGAACTGTATTCGAAACGAACACTTGAGGAGAAATAGAAATACTAACTGTTTTGAATGGAGCCAGAATTTGGAGCGCCCTCTTATCGTTTATTCAGCAGTCACTGATTTATCGAAGGATGATTCTAACTGAAAGCTTTTAATTTCTTTTTCATTTTTTGTTTTAACTTATCAATAATAAAAAGTACTTAATAATATAAAAAACATATAATTTGAAATTGAAACTGAATTTATCTATTTTACTCTGTAATTATCTTCATATCTAAATTTGTTAAATTATTATATGACACTTAACTAATTTAACTCATGTCACTCTGACTGAAGGTTCTTAGACTAGGTCACTAAAGACTATGTAACCTGTAATATTTATCTCAAGTTTGTCAACTAAAGTCTTATCAAATGCTATCTACACCCATTATTTAAAAACAATCACATATTTTAAGCCTAACTGTAGATGAGATCTTTTTATTGTTTGTCATCTCCTGCAAGTCAATTAAAAAACTAAAATTGCAATAAAACGAATATATACACATATATAGAAAAATAGATTTATTTTAATTAATATTATACACCATACTTTGAATAATAAGAAAATATTTTAAATTTGTAGAATCGTTTTTAAGTTGACTTCTTTTTGCCGTTGCCTTGTTTTGCTACTTGAAGTTGTTCCTCCACTTTTGCTTCTTGCTCCTCATCTAATGCACGTTGTTTGCGCCTGCCTAATGGTGTCTTTGACCACCACGATTCAAAAGCTTCCTCTTCCTCACGATAAACGGGATCTTTTGTGCTGTAGTAGGTTTAATTAAACACACGCATATCATATATAAGCTCTGTTTATAATTATTTTTAATCCTTACCAAAGAGCGTTTATTAGCTCCACATGCGTTAAAGGTTGCGACCTCAACTGTAGCTTTCTCTTACAAGTCAATACTTCTTGTATACACGCGTTCACTGATCCAATTGTATAGCCATCGGATATTTTTGCCATAACGCTGCAATCAAATTGACAAATCCCTCCACTGTGTTCACTGAAAATAACCATGTATTGTACATATGAATAAACTATTAAGGAAGTCCACAACTCGCTCACTCTATAAGCATTTTCCAAGCAAATGACAATGCTCCATAATCTGGCCTGGGAATATAGATAAATCGATTATAAGTTTGCTGCAGAAGCTTCTGATCAGCCTCCCATGGTAAATTTGAAGTTCCAATAAAAATAACTTGATCCTCCGGTGCAATATTCTTGATCAACTTGGGTAAATCCTTTTTCAGTCGCTTTGGATCACTACGATCGGTTTTAGGAATCTTTTTCATAAAAGGACGCTCAGCATCGCCCATATAAATGACGGCTGGTTGAAGAAGTCTGGAGACTTTTAAAACCAGATGAATTAACATAATAAGTCCAGATTTGCCTGGATACTTTCCAACGATATTTGCAGGCGTCAAGTCGAATAGAACAGCACCAACCTCTGTACATATTGCGTGCAAAAGGGTCCTTTTTCCACTACCCTTTGGACCAGCAAGCAATAATGATCGAATGCATGGGCAAGAGTTTCGAATAGTCTGGGAGCCCAATGGTAAAATGCAATATTCTATCAGAACTTGACGAATGTCACCAGCTGACGGATTCAAACCATTTCTGGCGGTATACGACTTGTCTCCAAGATATGCCCTGAGTGAAATATCAGGATACTTTTTGATTATTCCATTGGTCACCAATTCCTCGAAAAGGGATTCTATTGTTCGATCTGGAGTTAGATCTTTTTCTTTTTTCTTTTTTCCCTTCTTACCAGAACGACGGGTTTTCTTGCTGCTTTTTTTGGCTTTTTTACCAACAGCTGTCTAAAAAAAAAAAAATTAAAAGAAATTAACTTTTGTATAAAATAGATGAACTGAAATGTATAGTAGAATGAGATTCCTTCAACACATAATATGTCATTTGGATTTTTATAATTTAAATTACTTGTAATAGGTCTAATTCTTGTCTCATCAATTCGTCAACAATCTTACGAAACTCCAATTCAACTTCTACGTACTTTTCAGCATAAATCATATCTTCATTATGTGTCTGATGGATGTTGGTGATTTCGTCGATATCTTTCCACACTTCGCTGAATCTAGAAGATAATAAAAAAAAACATCAAATTCCAAAACCTTTATGTAATTTAAAAGAACCAAAATGCGCTTAGAAGAGAATGCAACTGAGTGAGCTAATATGTTAAAAACTGTTTTAGTTCAAATTCGGCCTAGACTTCGAATTTTTAGTGATAAGTAATGTACTCCGTGCTGTTCTATCGACAAGACACATAAAAATACGAAGGAGTCTAATATCAAAACTGCAATGTATCAAATAAACTGATGACATTTGTTTGATATCCCATAATGATTATGGACCTCAACCAAACGTCGTTGAGGTGAAGAATATCTCCGCCAAAACCTCCGCTTACGCTCATAGCAGGAATGAAGTGCGTCAATCACCATCATTTAGAATAAATTCCGCCAGAGTCTTGGAACCTTGTAGTATTTCCTACATTTTTGGGCTTTCCAACAACAGTCAAACCACATGGCACAGAAAAGGTGAATTAGAAGGACGTCAACTAGGGAGCTTGAGGGAGCTTGAGGGAGCTAACACACGTCTCCGTACACCCGTGTAACAAAAATATCAGGGACGGAATTCAAACTAAAATATATACATGGTTTGTTGACAGCAGTACAAACTTACTCTTCAATTTCACTTTTCAAATCACCTAAAAATACAGATTGACTAGGATGAAGTACTCCATCTTGATTCTCAATTACATTTAAATCGCCACTTCTAGCAGGGGACTTTGATTTGTCCTTAGTTTTTCGAGACTCCTTTGACGATCTTGCAGATGATCTGCTCATCTCACTTTCAGTTCCTTTTGGGAAAAATGGTCAAATTAGCAAATATCTATATTTCAAGTCAGCTACCATTAGATTCTATTACCCGCTCTGCTAAATATATGCAACGATCCACCATTTTCTTCAGAAGGAAAATCAGGGAGTTTTCCAGTCTTATCATAGCAATCCTTAATCCAGGCCCTTATTTCATCTGCGATGTCATCTGTTAAAACAGGACCTTGCTTTGTTTTGATCTCCTCTCGTATATCATGTACTGCTTTTTCATATTTTTCACTGAATTCTTCCTGAGTCTTATAGCGCTCCAGGAACATCTGTATGAAAAAAATGAGTTTTGTAGAAACTACGTCTCAGTGCATTACCTGATTCATGTATTCAATAGCTTCTGATTTTTTTCTTTGTGATGGTGGAATCATTCCAATCAATACCATTTCTTCCAGCTTCTTACGACGCGTAATTCTTCGTGCAGTATGACCGCGCCACATTTTCTGAATTCTCATTGCAGCCAACAGACCAGAATCGTTTTTGTCCTGAATGCTATCTGCTTTACTTTTTTCTTTAAGAAGACGTATTTCCTTCATAAAGTGTGCTCTCAAACGACCCTGCCTAGCACGCTCGTGGATTTGAATCAATCGAATAGCTTCGATTTCGGTCAACTTTTCTTCTTGTGGATTCTCTTCCATCCAACCCAACTTGATGAGGATTTCGTCCATAGCTGATTTACGATACTGAATTTCACTTTGCCTCTCACGCTGAAAGTATCTGGGTATACGCAGCTCAATATCTAATGGTGTTAACTTCAATTTCTCCATGACAGTGTCATTATAGCTAAACTCCATCATATCGATATTGACAAGGTCGTGCTTCAATTCGATTACACGACCTAAACAAGTATCTAGTACGCGTCTTATTAAAAGACGCTTTTGTGGATGAATCATTTTATCGTAGACATCTTCCAGTCTGTTAGCAATACAAATGTACTTTAGGTATAATTCGTAGATGGTAGTTTGCAGTAAGGACCTCTCAGTGGTAGTTTCCCTAGCTTGCTGGTCAAAGTCGGTAATAGCTAGAAGTTCCAACTCTTGTTGGGTTTGATGCCAAATTTCGTTATAAAGATTATTAGACATTGTACAACTTAACTAAACAACAAACTAATGGTCAATGGTAAATGGAAAACAAAAATGTAGCTAAGCAAGTCGCGTTTGGTAACCATGTGTGGGGGATGCATGACCTAGATAGGGGTAGTTATTATTGATTTATTTGCACTACCCTGGTAACCGATTTTTTCATCCTCCTGGTAAAATAATTATAGTTTGAGGTACTAACATATTGGTTGATAGTGAAAGTACAATCAAGTTAAAGGTACAAATTTAAATTTGTAATTAAAACATTCCTATTTTATATTTAATCCCACATGTTATAGAACAAATTGTATGTTTCATTTAATTAGCACATCAGCAGCACTTTCAGTGTTTTATATTCTCCCTATTCACTTACTACATTGTTGTACAAATTCATAATATTTTCTTCGCCAGAATAGCTAACCTAAGTTTATTTGCAAATAAAGAGACTAAGAAGTCGTTAGAATCCGAAGATTATGAACAAAAACTTTTACACATCTTCAATCTACAGGAACGCAGATTAGTTACTAATAAAAAAGGGACAAAACTACTTTGCAATTTTTTTATTAAAATCTTGGAGCAGTTGATGAACCTAGATTTAGTTAAAAGAAGCACTCTGTTTACAAAAATATAGGGTGATTCATCGTGAAGTTTGACTTTCAATAGGCTTTTTTGACAGATAATGTGTGACTCCTATTAAACTGCTTTGTCATTTTTGTTCAGTATCGTCATCATGGAAAGACTCACACCACAACAGCGTCTCCAAATTGTTCAGCTGTATTACAAATATCAGCGTTCTGTGAGAAATATTTTTCGTGCGGTGCGATTGGAGGAACCAACTGAAACCACTATTGCCAATACCACTCACAAATTTGAGTCCCAGTTTACATGAGTGGATGATACTCGACCGGTTAGACCACATCCAGCACGTAGTGAAGAGACTATAGCAACTGTAGATGAGAGTGTACGCGAAGACCGTGACGAATCGATTTGTTGTCGTTCACAGCAGCTTGGCTTGGTGTATTTTACGTGCAGATCTCGGCCTAAAAGCGGACAAAATTCAACTTTTGCAAGAATTGAAGCCAGATGACTTGAATTTGCGTCATATTTTCAGTAAATGGGCTCTGGAAAACCTCAATGAGTAACTCGAAGAATACCAAGAGCTACCATTTCATCTATTAAATACAACCGTATGCTGTGGTTTATGGGCTGGTGGAATCATTGGTCCATATTTCTTCAAAAATGAGGCAAATCAGAATGTTACCTTCAATGGTAACCGTTATCGCGCCATGTAAACGGACTATGTGCATTCTGAAATTCAAGCACATGGTCTCGGTAAGCTCTGGTTTCAACAAGATGGCGCTATGAGCCATACGGCGCGTGAAACAATGGACTTGTTAAGAAATCACTTTGGTGAGCACTTAATTTCACGTTTTGCTACGGTAAATTGGCCGCCTAGATCATGCGATATCACACCTTTGGACTATTTTCTCTGAGCATATGTAAAGTCTCAGGTCTTCAGGAATAAGCCAGCTACGATTGACGCTTTGGAAGCCAACAGCCTATGCTATGCACGAACGAGTAGCCCAAAATTGGACCTTCCGAATGGACCACCTTAGACGTAGTCGTGGCCAACATTTACATGATATCATTTTCAAAAAATTAATGCCATGAATTGTTATTTTAACTGATAATAAAAATTTTAAGTTCGCTTTCAAATTTATGTATTTTATTTTACATTATCAATCAAATCTTACGATGAATCAACTTATATTAACATTCTATTTGCTGAGTCCTATTTTTTATTGTTATTCATTCTGAAAAGAACGTCAACATAAAGTTACATGAAATTTTTGACGATTATTATAGCCTTAACTTCGGTTAAAATGCATGCATATTACGACGAAATGTGGCTCTGGCACACTTCTAAGGAAAAGTCCAACACAGAATAAATTTTTGCATTCCGGCAGAGCTTAGAGAAAACTCATAAATTTTATTGTATTGGATTGTTCAATAGGTTCTGCGGTTTTTTAAGGTTGAAGTTAAACACACATTTTTGGTATAAAGGCTTCTATTTAATTCATCAGACATTGTCCATCAGAAAGTTAAAGATCAACTTTCTACCAACGTTCTGGAAGAGATATAATAACTCTTTCGTAAAAGTTAGCAGACTTATGGGTAAGAAAGTTTTTCAGGTATGTTTTGATCTCATCTCCGGAACCGAATTGTCTTCCGTCCAAATAAGTTTGGAGAGAGCGGAACAAATGGTAGTCAGAAGGCGCAAGGACTGGCGGTTTTTTTTTCACTGCCTCAAAATAAGATTGGGTGGAAGTAACTCGAAGTTAAGGACACCTCTCCAATCCCACTAAGTGATCAACATGACCTTTTTGGGATGCAAACCTTGTTAACTGACCCATTGCGATGATTTACCATTATGACCTCTTACGCCGCATTTTGTTGTAAACCACCCATTTTTCAGGAAAGTCTCAAGCGAATTCCGACTCAACTCATCAACAACAAAGACCATTATGCTGACCAAACATCCACCTTTTTCGACATTTCAAGCCTTTTCAGTCTCTGCAAAACGATGTTAAATCGCTGAGCTATCTTCTGTGTCGTCAAATGCCTGTCAACGGTAACTGCAGCCAAGAATTGATTGTCGTCTGTAGTAGGTGGTATGTATATTTCCTGAACTAAGAAGTTTCAGCGTTTATAGCCGATTCTCCATACACACTGCAAGTGTCCCGTTGCGCCTCTGTAGCTTTGACACCTTTTTTTAAAGTAAAAAAGCAAAGTATGCCAAAAATGCACTTTCTTATCCTGCATTCAAAAAAAAAAATAATAATAATAAATAATAAATAAATATTGAGCACTTGAAACATGTCCGATCAAAACGAATTCTCGTAACAATAGGTCTGTTCCTGCGAGATTTTTGTAACTATTTGTAAAAGAGAAATGTTTGCTTACGTTTGAAGAGTAGGAATAGGAAGGAGTAGGAATTACACCCAAAATCTCGCGGGAACAAGTAAAAATAAAACGAAAAAGAAATTGCAAAGCAAGGGAAAGATTGTTTATTATGTATTATTGATGCAATATGCGTTTAATAAGTTCTATTTATTAGGCGAACAATTCACTTCAATATAAACTTCTTTTTTCTCCTTTTCAATATTACACTACATTCCTTCCGTTGTCGTAGATTCCACATGCATATGAATACAGATGTTGAAAGACTGCAAGTTTGAATGCCAAATAATACACAGAAGATGAAACATAAATTTTTTAGGTAATAGGTTATGAGAAGACCAATTCTTCAGTATTTTATTGGTGAAATAATATGATGATGTTACCCCAGAGCACTGCATTTGTGAAGGGCTATGTAGTTACATCTTTCTACGAAAGTTTAAAAATTCCACTCAAAAAGTAAAATACCATAAACTATGTAGTTCTTTGCCTAAATCGCCCATTCTGATAGAAACAAATTTTGTCTAGCGAACAAAGTTCATGTTGGATGATAAGTTCAACAAGGATATTACATTATCAGAAGGCGGCAGTGTATTACTGAACTCAGTTATTTTATTCCTGGTTAGAACAGGAGTTATCGTTTCTACCACTAATACTGGTCTTTATTCAATTTTTTAAAGTTTTAATTAAAACTTTTAAGGGGCACACCTGATGTAACCCCAAAAAAGCCAAAAAATGCGATTTTAAGGAACTTTTTTAAAGAAAACTACGGCATTAAATGTTTTAATATTTGGAGGATATATTAATACATAAAAAATTAATACATTGAAAATTATTCGCTATCTTCCAAGTCACAAAAAAGATCCTCCACTGCAGCAATGATTGCGACCTTCACCGTGACTAAATTCAAAAAAACAAAAAAGGATTATGAAGAAATATTAAAATTTCACGAAATGGCAGAGTTTTAAAAAAAAAAAATCTGTGCTTGGATTTTTTAAAATTTTTATTTTAATTTTTTTTATTTTATGCTTTTTGTACTCCTCTATTTGCGTCGGAGGTTAAAAATTATTGAATTCTGACCGCAGAGTGGCTACTCTGTATAAGTCACATGCGTTGCTGTAATTTATAATATTTTGAAAATTTTATTGCTATAAATATAAAAATATTGAAACATTTGAAACTTCCATTAACAATAAGAAGCCAAAATTAAATAAATGTTATGGACATTTCAATAAACCCTCCTTTATTTCAATTTAAATTCAAAGCTTTTGTTTCCTAACTTACATTGTATTTCATTAACCATGATTCTAAAATCGTCGAGACACGTTTTTCTCATTTCCAAAAGAATCTCGTTTAGCTCAGGTAACTTGTCTTTTAATGCTTTTTCATGGTCTCCCACACACCACAGTAAACTCGCGTGGAACGATGGATTCTTAAAACAAAAAAAAATAAAGAGTTTCTTTAATAATGACACCAAATATAAATTTTACCTTATAAAAAGTATCTAAACGAAACTCTTTCATCACTGCATCCATCTTTAGCATCAGTCTGTGTAGTTTTTCAAAGTATAATCCACTAGCAACGACTCCTACAAAAGTTCTTGTTTTCTCCTCATTCGTATATACGTTCAGTGATTGAAAATCTAAAGGAAAACTTAATTATATTGGATTTGCAGCGTCTAAGAACTTCACGAATTTTCTTACTGCTGAATAGTAGTTAAGGACTTTTGAATAGATTCCACAAATGTCTTGATCCAATGATGTCTCAGAATTACGGTTTTCGTAAGGCTTATGTGAATATTATCCGATTTCTTTAAGTCCGCAAAGTTATCTATGCGCTCTTTCAACGCTGTGAGCAGCTCGTCAATTATATTAAGTTCGACTAAACAATTTAGAAGATGATTTTAAGTGTAAACAGAAATAAAACAATTTAACTACCCGGAATATACACGAAAGTAACCCAGTTCCCACGCTCATGTTCGAATGATCGAATGCGTCCATCATGTTCTGATGGATTATCTACAGGAGATGTGTAAGTTACTTTGTTCAAGCAACTTATGACCGAAGGTAATGGAAGTCTGTAATACAAAAACTATTATTTCAAAAAAAAAATCGAGGAAAACTTCTAAAATATTTATTGCAAAATATTACAATGCAATTCAACTAAAACATTAGGTAATCCCTTTTTTTCTACATTTTCGTACTGTCGGGCCTTTAGATGAAAACACAGCCTGAAAATACACAAATACAGCCTGAAAATACACAAATACAGCCTAAAAATACACAAATATAGCCTGAAAATACACAAATACAGCCTGAAAATATGTATGCAATCCATCAGAAATGTAGAGACAGTTTTAAAAAGAATACAGTCAATACATTGAAATCCTCAAGCAATCTGCAATACTCAGTAAAAACATATGCAAAAAACATTCCAACCCGTTCTTTTAGAAGAGAGTGGACAGAGTTAATTGCAAAATTAATTTAGAGCAATTAATAAGGACCATGCTTTCCCAGAGTTTAACAAATCAGAACTCGCCGGTTGCTTATTAATATTAGAAAAGTGTTGTGATCAATAGAAATTTCGCTCCACACAAACTGGTAAATAATATTCAACCCATATAGTAAACATGGCAATTCTCTGACTCACACCGATTCAGGGCAAGCTCGGCGCTCTGAAGTCGACTATATCAAATATTCTAACGATTCTTTCATATCTTCAAAAAAACATCACGCTTAGATCTCAATCAGACGCAGAGAAATTGCTTCTTGGACTGCGAAAACCTACTAATATTTTTGTATCGGTATCTGAAGACCTTGTACTGATTTCATCTGATAAAACTAGCCACAGGTTTAATTTCAAAATGTTTTGATGTATAATTTCCCACAAGAATAGCATGACAATCTAAACATCACTAAACATCTCAAAAAGCAGAACACGCAATATAATTCCAAGAAAGAATAACGCTATATTCATATTTATTTTTTTTTACAATTTGCGAGCGCTCAAGGTATTTAAGTGCCCTTAAAATGCTTGCACACAGCGCGAGCGAAGGAAATTCAAGGAAGATGAAAAGAGAGGTACAGATGAACGTTGTTTTAAAATGTTTGAAAGTTATTATGACTAGGCAATGAAGAGCTAGGCAAGGAATTCCATAAGCGATTTGTGTGGCCTAGAAACAACTTACGATATCAACAAATCAAGTGGGCTTGAGGTTATACTAATGAACATTCATAGCAAGTCGATATTTCGGTTAAAAGATTAAAGGGGCGGAATGGTACTGGTCATTTCTATGTAGCACTAGTGGTGAAAATAACGATAAAACAAAAAAGGACACGATACATTAAGTCGGTGTTCGTCCAGCAGGTGCAGAGATGTTTTAGGCGCACCCGACCAAATGTGGGCATTGTACTCCAATTTCGGATGAACATCATATCTACATGTCCTCGAATGCCGAACTCAGTAAGCCTGGCTAGGCGATCGGCTCAAAATATCCCCAATTAAGGTTTCTTAAGGTTTACAAATCGATGGCTATAATTTGAGTAAATCAACTCGAATACCTCGCACTGTGCTGTATTACCTGAAATACAATAAACAATTGGGAAACAACTCTTCGAGACTTTTCAAACATGTACCGTTGCCAGACAAAATAAAGGAAGTATTTATAAGATTTATTTAAGCTTGTGCTAAAGCAGATACTGAAGAATATTTCTTCAAACAAAAAACCACTGAAATACGTGGGCAATATCTATTAAACAAAGAAACATCAATCGCCTATACCATTAGTTACCATTCGCAATAGTAACTCCAATGTCGTCCTTGCTTTGTTTTATTTTTAATGGCCGCCCTGATCCTCTATCAACATCTATCTCTAACTAGTTTCGTACAACAAATTGAATAAGATTTTCTTCCATTTCTACGTGACAGTTTATGTTAGGTTTTTCTTTACTATGTTGTGCTACTGGGATGGGTTCGAAGATCGTTTCGACTGAAGAACTGATGTCCATGCGCTCTACATACCCATTTTGTTTACTAAACATTCCGTCAGCGAATACGGTGCAAAAAATCACACGGAACATCTTTTTAAATAAATTAAACCAATAAAATTGTAAATGCATATACTTAGAGTTTCCATACATGCCAGCGAATATGTAAATGTTCTACAATTAATATGATTTTTGAGTCAGAAAATTCAAGAAGAGCAGGAAGACAAAACTCTTTTTTAGATACAGAGTTATCATGCATGCCAAAGTGCTTAATCTGGATAACTACAATGAAAAAGAGTAACAGCAAACGAAAAAAAATTAGATGTGACTATGCCCTGAAAGCTTCCATGGTAAAAGAGGGCGTTGAATTAGTTTTTGTCGGTTGATAAGAATCGACAAATGCCAACTGCAAAGATGTTTGATATTTAACAGCATATAAAAGATCTTGTACAAGCACATGTACATTGGTCTCAATATTTGTTTATTGCAGACCAGCTTCGTTGGCACATGTTCCTCCTTAAATCTATACCCAGATTATTTGTGGGACCACATCTATCGCCCAATGAGCTATTTGATCAGAATTAAGAAACATTTTGTAAAATAATATTGTATCTCTTCGCACAACGTAAAATACTAACTATTCCGATAACATTCCTTCTTTATTTATTTAAAAAAAAAATAATAATAATAATTCTACTAACCGTTTTTGGGAATTTGTTTTTAGAATCTTTGATTTCGGTGGTCCCACATCATCTTCACTCTCTGACGATGAGCTATAAGCTACCAATGCCATTGTTAAGTAAACAAATACGTTTTGTTTTCCGCTTTTTAACACCAAAAATAGGAATTCAAAAAATTAGAACACTTTATAAAATAAATTAAATAATAAATTTACCATCATTCAAATTATACATTTTTGAAATGTCACTCCGCTGTCTTTTCACGTTGTACACTACTAACGAAAATAGTTTTGCTGAATAACAAAATTGGGTATATTAGGTCTGTTCGCGTATTGTCCAAAACTACGAAAATTTACGAAAAACAGTCCAAAATCCGTTCGAGTATTTCGCAGACAAAGCAATATAATGGCGTTTTCCTCTGGCCAGTCAGAAGCCCTTTTTTGTGTACTCCGATTTTATTTCCAAAGTAACAATGTAATAATTCTTCGGAATTATTATCTTCTTTTATTTTATATATATATTTGCTTGCGAATTAATTTGAATTCGGATAATAAATAGCCCAAAGACAGCTTATTGCACGAAAACAGAAATTTAATTTGATACACAACACTATTTAACTTTTATACATTTTAACATAAAATCCGTAGAGAAATTTTGATTGAAAACGAGAAGCTAAATTTAGCTTCTGAAAAAATGAGAGAAAATGGTTTTACGACACTTCCTTCCTCCAGAGCACGGAGAAAAGCCCAAAAGAAAACACCATTAGACAGAAATTTATTTACCCTCTTTGTCGATTTTAGACCAAAAAATTTGTTCGGGCCGCAAATTTGTAAAAACTGTCAAACTGCTTTTATTTATTTTTTATTTGAAGCTGTTTTTTAGTTTTTGTTTGTTTCAAAATAGAACTTTTTTATTACTTTATTTTGCCAGAAGTAAGTGAGATCTGAATAGAAGATTAATTACGAATTGAAGTTTCACTAAAGCTTGTTTTTTAATTTATTTTTGTTGGATAAAAAAAAAATCAAAATAAAGATATTTGACACTTGTCCTTGAAAAACTGTCTAAAATCCATTCGCTTACAACATGGCGTTGCCCAGCAGCCCATACGGGATAATAATTAGCTGACAGTTCGACGAAAAGCTTGTTAAGACGTATAAATTCACGCACTAATCGAAGCTTTATAAACTTATGAAAAAATCCAAATTATCATAAAAAAAAACTAATATTTTATTTTCTTTTAAAATGAAACAAGAAAGGACTTATGTATATGAATGAAACTATTAACATACGCAATTTATCCATTTAAGTAACAAATTAAATCGCTCCTCCCAACCATATCTGAAAATTTCAGCTTTGACATGTGTCATATGTGTTTTGACAGTATTCTACTTTTATTCTTCTATTTGATTTTAAAGTGGATTGCGCGATAAGAAGAAATCCGGAAAATATTTTTCTTTGTATTTTCTTTTGATATTAAAAAAAGGGAACTAAGCAAACCATGGCAATAAACTTATCTCTGGAAAGTGTTGGTTACATAGCAATTGCGGTAACAGTTCACATTTTGGTGTATATTTTTGTAACAAGGAAAAAACAAAAGTCACTATTTGGGCGGCATGTTGTTATCACAGGAGGCTCGAAAGGGATTGGCCTTTTCATTGCTGTGGAATGCGCTACTAGGGGCGCCAATGTCACCATAGTTGCGAGAGATGAAAAAATGTTGGGTAAGTGTGGTGTTGGTAAGGTTTTGTTTTTGTTGCTGAGCCGTATCTGAATTTTTTTAAGCTGGAGCTGTAGTAATATTGGATAAGCTTCGGCATTCACCTGAACAATTATTTAGATACAAATCTTTGGACATATCGCAAAGCTATGAGAAGGTGGCTGAAAGTTTCGCTGACATCGAAAAGGAACTTGGAGATATTTACATGCTTGTAAATTGTGCTGGACTAGCGATCTGTGGTGTATTCGAGGAGATTTCTGTGGAGGATTCTAGAAAATTGATGGATATAAATTATTTTGGCACCTATAATTGTATTCGATATGTTCTACCCAAAATGAAGGCAGCGGGAGATGGGATTATTGTTATAACCGCCTCACAAGCGGCTTTGTTCGGAATCTACGGTTACGGAGCTTATGCCGCCTCAAAGTTCGCTCTACGTGGCATGGCAGAGACTATTGCCATGGAATCTCGTCACTTGGGAGTTTCAGTAACATTAGCTTTACCTTCCGATACAAATACACCTGGGTTTGAGAATGAAAATAAAACCAAACCAAAGGAAACAAAAATTATTTCAGGAGGGGGTGGATTAGCTCAACCAGATGATGTAGCTAAGGGCATTGTTACTGATGCATTGGTAAGAGCTTTCTATATATTATTATTATTGCGGTCAAACTTATTTACATGCAATTTTTATCAATCTTTATTAAGAAAGGAAATTTCATCTCAATTATCGGTATTGAGAGCTGGCTAATCACCATGCTGTGTGGAGGCATGTTACCTTGGGGTGGTGTGCTTCAAAACATTATTCACGTTTTGCTGCTGGGTCCGCTTCGTGTGATTGGATGCTTCCTTCATTGGCACTTCGGCAGAGTCATAAGAAATTGTGCCAAAGAAAAAACTGATTAATTGCATTCCGCCATATCTACAAGAGGATTTAGCTTCCATTTTTCAGTTGTGTTTTATTTTGTTCATTTACACATTATAATTGTGTAACCCTAAACCTTTTTTTTGCATCATGTTTTACTTGTGTACGGCAATAACGTAAATGCCAAAATGTTTGGAATGTTATTTCAATCCTCGTACAGGCGCACATAAATAAGTAAAAAGTTTTTATTTCGAGCAATATGTACTTTATGTAAGTTACTTGATTTGTGTTTATTTCAATAGAATAAATATTGAATTTTTATAGAGATAACATTTTTATAGATGTGCAAGAGACCATATATATATATATTTGAAAAAATATGCTTTCACATTTTTCTTGCAAAACACATGGTACTTGGATAAAACTTGAATGAATGCTTTCTAAGAATAGCCCCATTAAAATGTCATTTGACTTTGCGATGACTTTAAAAACTCGTATTTTCAGGATTATGTGCATAACAAGCATCTTAAACCTGAAATGACGGTTTCTCAGAATATAGGTTGGCCAATGATCAGTTTTACCTTTTCTTAAGAAAGCGGACGTTCGGTGGAAGGACCTAATAGACTTACGTTAAGCTTATAAAAAGCTTAATCAGAGCAGGTATAAGAAATATCTGGCGGACGATGAGCTGTTTATGAACCAACGAGAGACCTAGTATCCAAATGGGTTGAAACAAGATTATTCGGCTCTCAGTCTACAGTATAAATTGATTGATGTAAGATACACTTAATCAGTCAAATATTTGTATCTAATGTTCTGCAATGGCTAAGCGTATGCACATGAATGTTCTACATGAGTGCAACTTCGAACCAACACCAAAAAGAACTGTGAAAGGAAGAGTACAGAAATAGAAAGAACCTTAACTAACTTCATTGTTAAGTAGGGTTGATTGAGGTCCGACCACCGTAATCGATGTACTCATATCTTCATGTACATTTTCCTCCATTGAATGGATCCCATACACATAATCGAGAATGGATGTGGCCGTGATGTAGTTGTATATGCATAGACTCCTCAAGCATAGGGTCGCGGGTTCGAATCCCATGCGAGGCTATTCTCTAAAAAAGTCTTTTCATGGAATTTGTATGTAGTTATATGTAAATCCCGTCGGCGTCAACTCTGACGTAAAAGCATAACATTGAGTGGTTGCTGGCTTGGCTAAATGCCACGAACTAACTACTAGCACGTACTAGGACCCACTGGTTTGGGATGCAGTGGCTCCAGTTTAATAACCACCTCTGGAAAAATATCACCACCCGCGCGCGACCTGGTTAAACATCAGTAAAAGGGTATTCATATCCCCTTGGTGCACGCGCGGAATTATATAAAAAAAAATTTCCTCGCAGGTTTTGCCACTCAAAAACAAGAATTGGATCACGGAGCGATACTGTTCTTTTTTCACACTAACACGATGTTTTGAAATGGATGTCAAAACAAAACTAAGAGTCGGATTGCCACCAAATTCGGGCTAAAAGAGGTTATATTTAATGATGGTATACACTCAGTAGCGCCATCTGTCATCTTACTCAACAGAATATATGTTGTTTCAATTGTTCCCCATCGGAATGCACTTCAAACTAATAAACCAGCACACGCCCGAGCTATGTACAAATATTTTAAGGGTACTAAATTTCCTTGAGCGCGCGTTAACTATGAAAAACAAAACAAACAAAAAATAAAAACACGACATGAAATATCCAATGCATCTGCTTCAACTCACTTTAGGCACAAAAACCTTGGTTATTCGGTTTTTTTTTTCAAGAGCCCTAATAATGTGTTTAACCTTTAAAGACGTTTTGCCGAAAGATAACGACTAAGTAAAAAGAAGAGAAATGCACACTGCATTCTTACATACAAATATATTGACTAAAATTATTCATAGTGAGAGAGAACCCTTAGTCTAATATCTACTGTCCACTTTAATTCGAAACTGTCAAACTGACATTTTACGCAAACGCCAATCAAAATCAAATGTACATATAGGGAAAAGCTAAAAAAATTGTTTTCATCAATTTGATTAATAAGTAAAAAGGAAGTCACTTCATATAAACGCCTCCATCATGAACGTGATAACTGCCGTAAAGCTTTATGTAGAAAAAATGACAAATGAATCTGGACCCGGCATGAAAATAATCCTTCTGGACAAGGAAACAGTAAGTGTACCTGTATGATTCACAATTCTTATCAATCTACTTACCATATTGTTTACTTGCAATTTACATCCAGACCAGCATTATATCAATGGCATTTAGCCAATCTGATATGCTTCAACGCGAAGTATATCTCTTTGAGCGTCTTGATTCTGGACGTTCTAATGAACGGCTCAAGCATTTGAAGTGCATCGTCTTTGTACGACCAACAAAGCAGAATGTAGCACTGTTAGCTGATGAACTGCGAAACCCTAAATATGGATCTTATTTCATTTGTAAGTAAATTGCGATTCCTATTGCATTTGATATCGTCATAAATTTCTCCTCAGATTTTAGTAATATAATTCCAAGAACCGACATCAAAATACTGGCTGAATGTGATGAAAGCGAGTCTGTTCGAGAAGTCAAAGAAATATACGCCGACTACCTGTGTGTGAATCCAAATCTTTTCTCATTTAACATTCCAACGTGTCTGAGTCGGTTAGCTTGGCAACCAGAAGCCTTAAGTCGGTGTGTTCAGGGATTGACGTCAGTACTTCTTTCTTTGAAAATGAACCCAGTTATACGTTATCGAACTGGTAGTATACCAGCACAAACATTGGCTAAACAAATATTCGATCAAACCACCAAAGAGTCATCACTTTTCGACTTTCGTACACATGAAAATGGTGCACCACCACCTTTGCTTTTGATATTGGATCGAATAGACGACCCAGTAACACCATTACTACATCAGTGGACATATCAAGCTATGGTTCATGAACAACTGAATATCAAGAATAACCGAGTAGATCTATCCGGAATACCACAAATACCTAAAGATTTCAAGGAAGTGGTTTTATCTGGTGATCAAGATGAGTTCTATGCTAAAAATATGTATGCAAATTACGGGGAAATTGGGTCAACTATTAAGAACCTTATGGAGGAGTTTCAGAAGAAAGCTAAAGATCAGAAAAGGGTAAAATGTGTATTACAATCATGCTGCTATTTATTTATTTATTTTTTTTTTTTTTTATGCAACAATTATGCAATTCTTTTTGTATTAAGTCGTGTGTAATGAGCTTAAAATACAATTTTTGTACTCGTATCAATAGTCTGAATGCGGTTTCTACAATTGCACCAACAATTCGTCCTATTTAAAGCCATTTGCGTTGTATTAGCACATTTCATGTTTTCTCGATATTTGCGCTCACTTAGATACGATAATTAGAATCTACGCCTTACTGAGGCGCCATTTTCTATCAGTAACCCGATTTTGGGTTTCGTTTCTACACATCCGACCTAATTTTAGAAGGTCTAAATCATTTCAAACTAATTTAATCGACTAAAGTGATGGATGATGAAATTGATAAGTTTGTTTTATCTGAAATCGGAACTTTCATCTTGATCGACATTATTTAGACTGAACTCTAAAGTCTACCATATGAGTACACACAGGTCTCTGCTCTGTAAGGCATACACCAAGTAACTCACTTTACCTGAAACAATGCGGTTTCTTATGCTGCCGTCTGAAAACTGAAATGGGAGATCCTTCTGCAGAGACAAGCACCACGATCACCTTGTTCTAAGTTTCACTGGAAGAGTCGCGTAATCCTTCTCAAAACCACTTGAATCTATATTAACTTAGTTTTAGGTATGTGTTTATTGATAGTGCTATTAAAATTTGCCTTTTTTATTTCACCGCTCAAAAAAAAAAAAACGAAATTTTCGTCATTCTGTTACAAGTTTCTTGTATGTAACTACATAGTAAAGAAAATATTCGACATCAGCTTTTTTTTGTCTTTTACAGTGTACGCTCATAATAGACTGATATCAGCGGTTTTAATAGTGAAGAGAATTGTAATAATGTGCTGGCTTACACATGCAATGTTTTATATTACGTTTCTTGGGTAAATTTTCTACATTTCCGCAGTAAATTAAGAGCTGTTTAATTTTACTGTAGTAGGCATCATCATCCATTAAACCGGCCTACTTCGAATTAATTGTTCATGTTCTTCCATAACATCGTTAATATTTCCCTTATAGCAACTGCAGGATAACATTTCGGCAGTTATATTCATTATGAAATGTCGCTATTTGTTATATGCCTTCATTGTCGGATACTTTTGTAGTCACTAGTCTCGATAGTGTAAATTACGCCATCAATCGACTTTCCCAAATGTTACCATATTATTAGACTTTTTAGCCACAACCAAATTTATTCCCAATGCCAACAGCTCATTAATACAACTTACTTTTCTTCGTGTACAAGAATTTGATAATGTTATGACGCCATACTATTTACAGTTTTAATGGCTTGAACAAAATATCGAACCTATACCTTTCTTTTCTTCAAAATGACCTTTAATTTTTCTGTTTGCATTCATTTCTGATTTGAAGGTGGAAAGCATTGCCGACATGAAGAATTTTATCGAAACTTATCCGCAATTCAAGAAAATGTCTGGCACGGTAACCAAACATCTCTGTGTCATGGGTGAACTCTCCAATCTTTGCACCAAACGCAGTCTTTTTGAACTATCCGAATTAGAGCAAGAAGTCGCATGTAAAGCCGAACATTCAGCACAATTGCAGAGAATAAAAAAAATTATTGCTGACGAAAGAATTGCAATTGATGATGCTCTCAAACTAGTAGCACTCTATGCTCTGCGTTATGAAAGACACGCCAACTGTGACACATGTGGGCTTTTGCAAATTATTAAAAATCGTGGGGGACGCGCTTCATTGGTACCTAGTCTTATCGAATATGCTGGACAGCATGCTCGACAAGGAGAGCTCTTCAACATGGTGCGAATAACTGATGCCGTTAAACTTACCCGTAATCTAATTAAAGTATGTAACAGTTTGAACTCTTTTTTTTCACAAGTTCATATTTTATTTTTATTTTATTTGTTTACTTCCAGGGCTTAAAAGGAGTGGAAAATGTATTTACCCAACACACTTGCTTATTAAAAGAGACATTGGAAGATATTTTCAAAGGACGTGATATAGATCCATTATATCCAGCAATTAACTCTGAACTTGTACCATTCCGACGTCCGCCACAAGATGTGATTGTATTTATTGTTGGTGGAGCTACTTATGAAGAAGCATTGGCAGTACATCAAATGAATAATTCTGGTTACAAAGTAATTTTGGGTGGCACAACTATTCACAATTCTACAAGTTTCATACAGGAAATTATATCGGCAACACAAGGTGTACAATTTAAGCACACTAAATCGATGTTGAAATTTTGTGCCACTGACAACTTTTAAAGACTTCTCTAATAGTACCTACTAGCTAGAAATATCATTATTGACTTATGGCTTTTACTAAACTGTTTTCCCCTTAAGTGAAATATATATTTGTGAAAATAAAGTAATTTATTATATTCTTATTGTAACATACTTAATATTTAGTTTATAAAAAAATACACTTAAGTGAACATATATGCATACTAACAAATTTTTTTAGTTTGTTTTACAAAAAAGATAAAGGACTAACTTGAAAATTAGATTCAAGCTTTGAATACCTTGGTGAGTGCAAACGTTCTTTTTCTTCGACTAAGTCGAAGTCACTGTATACCAGAGATACTCGTATTAATCGATATTCATTAATTTTCTCTATTCCGCATTAATACAAGAGGACTATATATCAAATAAAAAATGTTCTTCTGAAACATACAGAAATATTTTCGTCTGCTTGGGTAGGAGTCCATGGCGCTGCACCGTGAAACAGTAGTGATATGAAAATTGTTTTGTATAGGGTTTTCTAATAACGACTTGACAATTTTTTTTTTTTTTTTTCAATAAAAGGCAAACCATTTGAAATATTTCAAAAACTTTATTATTGTCTTGAAGTACAATCAAAACATTTATGAATGGAACTCGACTTCGTTCATATGGCCACCGCGGGCACGTTTGCAGCGGTCGATTCGTTGGACCCAATTTTCAACGACTCAGTCACACATTTCGGCCGAAACGGCCGCTATTCCGCGTTCAATGTTGGCTCTGAGCTCTTCCAATGTCGTCGGCGTGTTGGCATAAACCAATGACTTAACGTAGCCCCACAGAAAATAGTCAAGCGGCGTTAAATCGCACGAACGGGGCGGCCAATCGACTGGCCCATGTCTTGAGATAACACGCTCACCATACTTACTCTTCAATAAATCATGGCGCGATAACGCTGACCATTCACAGTAACGTGACGATCGTTATCGTCGATGAAAAAATATGGCCCAATAACGCCGCCGGCATGCAAACCGCACCAAACAGTTATTTTTTGTGGATGAAGTGGTAATTCATGAAGCACATATGGGTTTTCACACGACCAATAACGCATATTTTGCTTATTGACGAACCCATTGAGCCAAAAATGAAATTGACTTGCAAAGTCCTCTCTCGAACAACTAAAGTGACTCTACATAAGACCTTAATACTCCAAGTCCTACTCTATGGCGCAGAGGAATTGACTTTTTTCAATACATCTACGAACTCTATGAGTTGTACTGCGACACCGACTTAGTCAGAAGGGTAAAGGCTCAATGACCGAGGTGGCTAGGTCATGTAGAGTTGATGGACACCAAGCTCCGTTTCGAAAAGCTTTCGAATCCGCCCCCAACGCACAGATATCTTATATGTGCAGGAGGAATATTCCAGTCACAATTAGTTGGCCTTACAAGTCAATATGCAGATTTCGAAATGTTCGGACATTCAAAGTGCTGAAGGCGTGACGAGCAGATGATAACGTGCTGGTAGTTTCCCCCGCAGCAAAATTGCTTATCCCTGCCGAAATTAAAAAGAGTTTGCGCTTTTTAAGGTTTCATTTACGCAAATATTGAAAATATCAGAACAGAACAGAACAGAACATACGAGTACACATAACATACATATACGTACCCAGAGCTTTCTCATGAATAGGATATTGCCTTAAAAGTAAAATGTCAAATTGAAACCTTATTTACAAACAAAATATTTATTGAAATAAGACATGAACCTAAAATTTTACTGAATACTTATCCACAAAAAGAAAACAAAAATAAATTAAATGATGACAAATTTTATGTCTTATGTAGGCGACGCACGGCTTTCCTTGTTGGCCGACCACCGGGTGGCATCATTGTATTTTGTGCTCCTGCAGGCTGTGGTACAAATAAGTTACCATTCTGTGCGGGTGGCTGTGTATTTGCTACCGATGCATCAAAGTTAAAAATTGGTGACTGATTAACCATTTGACGGTTACCACCAAAAGTGTTACTGCTGTTTCCTGCAGCACCAGCTCCAACTGTTCCGAATGAGAATAATTTGTTTTCTGATCCACCGACAGTGGCATTGCTTGTGTTTGTGCTACTTCCACCAAAAAGATTTGGAGTTACCGGGGGTGCTGATGATATAGTTGTGCTAGCATCACCAAAGACAAACGTTTTATTCAATTCTGTTGTAGGCTTTGAAGCATTACTTCCAATTGACGAGCTACTACCAAAAACAAACCCACCCGAGGGTTTGTTGGATTCTGCTGTAGTGATACTGGAACCGGAGCCAAAAGCAAATGAAGAAGATTGCTGTCTTGGCGCTACAGCAGCTGATGGTGTACCGAAAATAGAACTTGAAGAAGATGTCGGAACGCCTAAACCATTCGATTGAGTGTTAGAAGGTGTTGCACCAAAAATGTTTGAACTTGGCAATTTTGATGTGGGTTTTTGGTTGGCCAATGTAGAAGCTGATGATTCAAATGTAAATGGAGAGCTTTGTGCTGTTGTGGTGGTTGAAGCTCCAAAGAGATTTGTTGACTTAACTTCAGAAGCGCCAAATATAGCAGGTTTGTTTGAGGCGTTGGTGGACGCTGAACCGAACGCAAAGACCGGTTTTGCCGGAGCAAGAGTGGCAGCAGTGCTACTAAACATATTTTTGCTTGGATTTGGAGCAGCAAATGAACTGGCAGCCGGGGGAGGATTAAAGGAGAAACCACCAACAGAATTATTTGCAGTAGTAGCAGGGACAACTGGCTTATCGCCTGCTGAAAATGAAAATGACGGTTTAACTGGGGTTGATGGAACAACAGCTGTACCAAATGAAAACGTGTTTGATGGTTTAACCGGAGTAACATTTCCAAATGCGGGAGGTTGGGCTGAATCTGTTACCGAAGCAGATGGTGCCGCTGACGAACCGAAGTTGAATAGACTGGTTCCAGGTGAGGTCGCCTGTGTGATAGGAGTTTTGTTTGTAGAAAATGAGAATTTTCTATTCGAATTTAATGCCGTCGATGTTGAGGACACCATACTGCTGAACACAGGTTTTGAAGCTTCAGATAATGAAGATCCAGAAAATGAAAAGCCTCCTGTTATAGTTGTGGAGGGTGGAACTGTTGCTGTTGACTGATGAACGGAAACAGATGGAGAATGATTAACAAATGAGCCTAGACTGGGAGAAGGATTTGAATTTGCTAGAGCTGATGTCATTGATAAAGTTGATGAGTTGTTTGGTCCTCCAAAGTTAAATGTTGGCGCATTCGTTGTCAATGTCGAAGAAGTAGTCTTTATTTGTGGATTAGCACTTGATGACGCCAATGATCCAAAAGAAAACGTTGGTTGCACAGTTGCTGAGGTTTGCCCAAACATGGGTGGTGGAGCTTCTGTTGTTTTTGGTGCACTTGGTGGTATACTTACAAACGCACTACTCATTGTGTTTGCCTGCATTGGTGACGCAGTGGATAATGAATTATTCGGTGCTACGAAATTGAAACTAGGTGCAAGTGATGTTGAGGTTGATGTTGGCACTTGAGTTGTGGACAAACCAAAGGAAAACGGTTTTGTTGTCGAAGTTGTTGGTGGAAGAGTTGGTACGATTGTTGCTGGTCTAGATGTTGCTGTTGTTAGTTTAGGCACTGTGGTCTTCGAAGTTGTTTCTTGGCTTGTAGAGGGTTGTAGTGGGATGGGTTTATTTAGGCCAAAACTAAATCCACCACCAGAAAGAGCTGATGTTGCAGTGGAAGTTACTGTTGTAGTAGCTGATAACGAGAACGACGAAGCTGCAGTTGTTATTATAGTTGGAGGTGCTGCTGAAGTAACCGTGGAAATAATGGTTGGTATTGGATTGATTTGGAAACGATTTGATGAACTGGAGGTAACTGGAACCGTAACAGGAGAAGGCGGTACGCTTATTTGCAAACTATTTTTTATTCCTGAAGATGTTGTATTAGAGCTACTTATGGGTTTGCTTGTTGTATTTGATGTTGGAATTACTGTTGCTGCAGTTGTTGTTGTGCCGAAAGATATTGAAACCTGAGATGATGAACTACTTACAGTGGGTGTAACCACAGCATTTACACCAACATCAGCTCGTTTCGGCTCTTCTACTTTTGGTGGAGCATCTACATCATCTTCTTCATCCAGTTCGCCTTTAAGTCCTTTAAGCATCAACGCCAATTTCGATTGCTTTGTTTTTTCCATGAGAAGCGTTCCATCAGATGACAAGGAACTACTCTTTTTTGGTTTCACAAATTGAATTCCACTTAAGCCACCGTCGTCTTTTGGCTCTGTGGTATCATTTCGCAAATAACTCGGAACCTCATCGTAGTCTTTATTGAATAAGGTCAATCTGGGTTTTGTATTTGTTATTACAGGTTCAGAAGCTCGTCGTGTAACCTGAACATTAATGGCCTTATTAAGAACATCACTATTAACAGTGCTCTGTTGTGGAGTGCTTGGCAGAGGAGTTATAGGTGTATATTTGATGGAATGCACTAAATTTTCCAGCTCAAAGTTTTCGTGGCAACGTTGCTTGCCATTCCGTGATGGTTCATTTTCAGAACAATTAGAAATAGTGCTTTTACATGTTATCAATTCAGATACTTTTCGATTTTGAGATTGAAGTTCATGAATTTTCTTCTTATTGAAACTTAGTATACTCGAGCTAAGCGAACTTAATATGTCGTTGTTATAGTTGCACATGCGTTTCTTTACCACTTGTTGTTCCGGTGGTGATAGCTGTATAGATGAAACTGGAGACGATATCTCTCTTTGACGTTTGCTTTGGACTTTTTGTCCATTGTATGCATTTGTATCGAATTCCAGTTCCTTGCAGGGTTTTTTGATCAGATCAGTGCCATCGATTTCCTAGAAAGTATTTAATAATTAATTATTATTTAAAACGTAAAATTTGCAATAAAAGTATAGAAGTTTTCCTTTATCCACTCAGAGAATAAGTTATATTTTTGCTTAGTCTCCATAAATGGCGGTATATATTCATAGATATATTATAATTATAAAAAAGTGGTTTGAGATTATTCAAAAATCAATCTAATTCTTAACGATAGTCATCGAAACTGACAAGAAATGCTATCAAGAGATTTCGAAAAAAAAAAAAAAATGAAAAAATAACAGACCGCAGTCATTTACAACAGCGTCGTTTGGAATTATAAAAAGTTATGTTCAGAACCTCCAAAAAGGTACAACACTTGTCTTGGCAATGCAAGAGGCTTAGAGGATAATCAGACTCATTTAGTCTTTGAATCGTTCGAAGTGAAACTAGTCTTTGAGATTATTCTTCGAGAGTTCTTTTTATGCAGCTGTTTCGATTTTTGAGACAAATTCGAACAATGAACCGCTTTTCTCTTGCCGTTGTTCTTGAACATCCGTTGCCTTCCTTACGTTCTATAGATCCTGTGGCTGCGAAATTTTTTAGAAATTTTCGAACTGCTCTTTCACTACATCCTATTTCCCGTCTTGCAATTTTTTTAATTTTTTTAAAACTACTATTTTGGCTCTATTTTCTACAGATAGTACCATTTTTAATTCCTACTGTTTTAATTAAATTTAAAAAGTTTTTTTAATTCCCTCTGCAAGACGCAAATGTGTCTTTAAATTTTTACACATATACTTCAGAAAACAATTTCCGAGATCATTTACGGGTCTTTTCACTGAGTCGCAATACAACAATGCACCAAAATTTTAACGTAAACCAGAAAAATAAAATTTTTTTGAGAGCGAACTTTTTTTTGACACAGGGTGTGTACCAAACTCGTAACGCAAACCGAATCAAGTCTTCGGAAAAAATCATTCTCCTAAAATGATCAACAATCTTATTTTCTGGTTCCGATAAAGTGCATAGTTCATCAGTAAAAAGTAATGAGGATCTTATACAAAACCGTTAAATTTTTATGTGTTTATCTTCGTTCATGATATACAGACGTCTGCATGATGTGGCTTTGAATTTAAGAAAGAGATAGTGAGTATCGATTTTAAATTTTGAAAATTGAATCGATAATGGACATAAATAAATAAATTGTTGGCATTACAGGCCTGTGGGGACAAAGATCTAATCGCTCCTACTTATTTTGTAATTTTTTGAACAGTGAGAGGGTGGACTTACGATTTATTGCTGACTCCGGACGGCGGGGAGAGTGAAAGCTGCTACAGAAGTAGTGAATTCGGCACACAAATTTCAATCAATTTCCTCTTTGTTGACGAAGACCTGAAGAGTCCTTGTTAATGAATAACAACCTCTCTGGAAACGAACTAAAGGAGACGCAATATGCAACCGTATACTCTACAATTGATAAATACCCGGACTAGAAATGACAACGCAACTTTTTTAGGTTTTGACAATTTATTTTTCAATATAACCCCCTTTCAACTCGATATACTTTTCCCAGCGATGCTGCAACTTTTTTAACCCCTCCGTATAGTACGACTTTTGTTGGCCTGGAAAATGCTCCTCCGCGGCGGCGCCTTCTTTGGAACACGCACCGGGTAAAAAGCATTGTTTCGATTGTTCTTTGGTCTCTGGCGTGTACTAATGAATCTATGTCTCATCGACGATCACGAAACGACGCACACTCTTCGGTATTTCGATTAAACAGGGCCAAGCCTTTGGCAATCTCACGATTACGCTTGTTCTCCGGTAAGTAAACGCGGCACCCATCGTGCGGATAGCTTTCTCATGCCCAAAATCTTGTGCAATATATGGCTAATGCGTTAAGTTGAGATGCCTGCTATCTAAGCCAACTCGCGAATTCTTATCCAGCGGTAAGCCAATAAAAGATCATGAATTTTGTCCACGGTTTCCTCTGTAATTAGCGTTTTTGGCCATAGGCGTGCGGCCACGGCGAAATTCTGCGAACCAGTGTTAAACGGTTATACGGGAAGGTGAATGGGTACACACAATCGAAAATGGGCCTGATTTCCTCACAGGTACTGCCACTTAAAAACAAGAATCGGATCACGGATCACTGCTCTTTTTCCATGGTCGCAAAAAACGCTACCACGATGTTTTGAAATGGGTGTCAAAACAAAACTAAGTGTCGAATTATCACCAAATTTGGCAGGCAGGATAAAAGAGGTTATACTAAATGATGGTACATCCAATTTGGATCAGTAACGCCGCCTATTTTCCAACCTGGGTACTCATAAAACAGTCCTCGTATTAGCTGGAGGAGGTAAATGTAATCTGAAAGAAAAAACCTTTCGACTGCAAAACCTTTCGACTACACTTGCTTGATCCAACTAATTACACATAACAATGATAACAATGCTCCACATAAAAGAATCTGGGTTGAGAAATAAAGATAAAATCAAGGATACCGCACTAATTTGTAGCTGGGTTATACATACAACAATGCTCGGAAACATATTTATTTTATACTTACATCACTATTAATTCTCTTCCTGGAGATTTCCTTCAGAACTTCCAAAACACTTCTTGTGGGTGCCATTTCATTTTCTGTAGGTGGAGGATGAAGAATTGGTCGATTCTCCCGAGAAATTTCTTCATCGGATTTTTGTAGTCCAACTATAGAACCAGATCGCAATATACTCGACAGGGTATTCCCATGGAAAACTGATTTCTCTACAAGACGAAAGAAACTAATCAACGTACTCTTTCAATTCAATTACAAAATTTTTACCTGGCGCTGCTATTTTAGTCATTGATAAATTCTTACACTTCTTCGCCTTATACTGCTGTTCGTTTTTCCTCAAATGCACAACTGGAAATTGTCCTGGTTTGTTGTATAAGTTCCCCATCGAGAGACTTCGATTTAGTCGAGCACTATTATCATGGTATTTGACAATTCTGGATGCTAAGCCATTGCTGTGAATGTCTACATAAGTCCTAAGAGCAAAATAAAGATTATTTCTCCCTGTTTATTAAACATAATCTCTAAACTAACCTTGCGTCGATCCGAGATGCTGGGGACATTGTAACTTTACTAGGAATATCATTTAAATTTTTAGAATTGGACGTAGTTTTGTTTGCAACTTGTGTATTGTAGCGGCTTCTTGAGATGATACTGCCTTCACCCCAATTGAATTTCGCACTGGAATTTGTGCTGGAAGACACAAGTGTTTGTTTATAATTTTAATTATTAAATAGACTCCGCTTACCTTAATCCATTGAGGCATGTAGATTCAGCAATAGGATTTGTTAAATTTGTTGTACTTAAACTAAATCCCCCACGAATCGAAGTGTTTTCCATTTTTTCAAAGAGTTACGAGAACTTTATGAAATATTTCTTGAGATTTAATTGATTTCACAAATTTTGTGCAGTTTGTCTTCTGCGTATATAATTTCAATAGTAGTCTTTATAGAACACAATTTTGTAGTTTATAAGATTGTCAAATATGTTTAATATTATTAAAAGATAATAATTTTCCTAAGTTATACTTGGACTGGATAAATGGTTTGTTATAATTTAAAAATCGAAACACAAACGAGAACCTGACTTGATGACAAGGAGGCGCACATTTCACCAACTGACAAACAACATTAACGTCATTTCTATTTCTTTTTTTCTAAAGGTCTTTAGCTGTGGTGACCTTCAATGGTACGATTACATTAAAATTTGTCATAAAATCATCAATGTATTGTGCTTAAAATCTATACACATGTATCAGAACATGCTGTTTGGGGTTTTCAATATATAATGTATGTGTAAAAGCATTTGAAATTAAAAATAAATGCATGCTCAGATTCTGGGAACATTTATAGAAAATTATAACAAATTTTTTACGTCCATAGCAATCTCGTCGAAATGATCGAGTGAATTATGGCCCTTTGGCTAAACATTCTGCTTCAAGTAGTTTTTAACATTCAAATGAGCAAGAATCGATCTGTTTATTTTTCTCTATTTGATCCGAATACTTATTCTTATCTGTTGTCAAACACTTATATCCTACTCTAAAATCCTTTTCGTGTATAATTGAACATGAGTTGAGTACAACCACTAGAATAAGTGCCACTCTAGCGTCAAGGAGTTATCTGACTAGTGCATCAAAGTCTCATACCGACACAAAAAAAAAAAAAAATAAATAAAAATAAAAATTAATAAAAAATAAGCCTTGAGGCGATAGAAATGTAGTTGAAAGATCATACCGAAAGTATTTTGAGCCGATTTTCAAACGAACATGTGAAAAGATCTAATGTAACAAACTCTCTTCGGTTTCCCCAGTTGTCAAAAAAAAAACTTAAAAACCATTTTTCACCATCTGTGCCAGCTCTTTATATCTTTCTACCTTCTTTTCTATCTATTATTTTACTAAGTAGGTGCTCTAAGATTAACTTTTAGACCAATACCTTATTTTGCGTTTGTAAATTGCTTAAAAGTGAAGCCTGTTTTGTTATTAGAAGATGTTATATTTTTATGTGAACAGATTGAATTCAAATAAACTCTTCAAAGTGTTCCGGATAAGGTGTCGAAGGTTATAACGGATTGACATATTTTGAGAAAAAAAATTCGTATGCGTGCCGGATAATCGGAAATGCATCTCCTCCGAGATACAGAGGTTTTAAGCAAAACCTTACACTGCTCTGTTTTAATTCCTATTGAAAATAACATCTTTCAAAGATATGCGTATTGTAAAAAATTGGGGTATCATTAAAGTCATAATTATGAGTACTTTATTTCTCAAAAGTTATTGAGGATCAAAAGTGATTTTTTTTTTTTTTTTTTTCTTAAGACTTACATTTTTGATTTTTTTCTTAATTTTTTTCGGAAAGATATGTAATTAATCGTCACTTTTTGCAACTTTGAAATGTGTACCAAGTAATTACGAATAAAAAGATTTTGCTTATTTCGTTCCAATTCAGTGGTTTTCAAGATACGACCAAATTTATTGAAAAATGCAAAACATTAAATTAAAAATTGTTAAACATTTTAGGAAAAAAATACAAATATTGAATGCAAATTTTTATTTTTATTTTTTTCAACAAACCTTTTATCATATTAGTTACTCAAAGTGCAAATCATTGCTATGTATGCACGCCAGAGCTCGTCAATGTTCATTCCATCCAATTATTCGCGGACTTTCTCAGCTACCTCGTCAAACCTATGGGTCAAGTCGTCCAATGTTATTTCTGATAAATAATAGAATAAATAAAAATAAGAAATGCTCATTGGGGTCAAGATAATGTGCGGGACGCCATCTTACACTGGATCTTCTTTGTTGCAGTGGTACGCATATACCACAAATTAGATCTGGTAATTCAAATTCCGCTTTTGAGGAAGCCGATAGTGTCCGAACTTGACGTTGAACTTATGCGGAAGAGCTCTATAGTTCATGGAATGAAGGTTGCTTCTTGCTCTTGTATGTAAATTGTATAAATTAGTGAGTCCATCCCTGGTCAATTGGAACTCATCCGCTCATAGAATCCGGCTAATAAAGTTGTCTTACGCAAACTGTCTTTTTAGAATGTAATATAATTTAAGAATGAAAAGTCCATCATCGAAAATACATTAATTAAACGTCAACATCGGTTAAAAACTACAATACAAACTAGTTATATAAATAATTTTGCATTCCATTTTTATTATTTCATAAGAGATCTGCTTAGTATTAGAATAAGGGACCAAAGTGGTCCCTTTTTCCCCGTTTAGGGGTCTTCTTATTCTCTTCGTTCTTCCAGATTCACTCCTATATTTAGAAGTTCTTTCCCATCATATTTCGCTACACCATTCTTTTTTAATTAGTAATAATTATTTAATATTAGATTTCATAAACATCAGTCGACCATACTTCGCAACATGTCTACTGCTTTTATAACCATATCATCAAAATATATCATTTTCTCACCATCCCTCCATTTAGCAGTGACCTTAAAGGGTCTTTGAATAACATTTAATGTCTTAATATGACGCAAGCGATCTTTAACTAAAAATCGCTAGGATCGTTAACATCTCGTGGTTACTATTTATTCATTAGGTATAATTAGAGTAAGTATCAAGCGAAACTGTTCGAATCATGGGCATAATCCTTTCCGCCGACCAACTACAACAGAGCCTTAACTGCAGCAAAGCAAATATACGTCAACTTGAAAGTGCGTAAGATGCAGTCGAAGCAAAGAAGTCTTGAAATCTCGGCTCGAGACTGAACGCCTTGAAACAATCTCTTTTAAGGCTAATTTGCAAACATCGGTCCCAACCTCTCGACAAAAATTACCCAACCTGCATCAAACCGCTACTAACCAACCAGTTATTTGTATAGCACTATTATTAGGATTAACGGGGTGATGAGGTAATAAGACCTTGTCGAAGAACATCAGGAAGACTCATTATTTGAGTCCTGCTCTATGGGATAGAAGGATATACATACGTTAGCGAGCGACTATACTCTTGATCATTTAAGATACAATTATCTACGATTTTTTTACTTTCGAAGAGAAAATATAACAACAAACCCTATAAGTTATACAGAGATATTGTCAGAAAAGTGTGCATCAATCGCCTGAGATGAATAGAAAATGTAAAACGAATAGATAACAACGCCATTGCCCGTAGGCTCTCAAATGTTACCTCTAGACGAAAACCTCGTCTAAGGTGACCTGTATAAGCGAAGAGGCCAAAGTCGGCGCAAACTGAGGAGTCGAACACCACCACTGAAACGCTATCTAACTATGCAAGTAACATCAGTTTTCTTGTATCGCTTTTGCCGAAATGACTACTCGAAAGTGTATTAGGTTGTTTCAGTAGATTCCGACATACATACGAATATCTTGTGAAAAGATTGCACCATACCATAAATCTCTCATTTTCCGCCTTCCTACTAACAGAAAGCTTCTATTGAATTTGGTAATACTGACCATAAGTACGATTAGATTCCAGTTATTTAGTACTGGGCGGAAAGATATATCACCTCATAAATCAAATAATATTAAATCATTATACAATAATATGAGATTCGTAAATACTTATGAACTCGGACATAAACAATTAACTAAAACATTAAAAATCAAAAATTTATCAGTCTGAGTTCACTCATTACCATTGGAAAAGGCAATTTCGTCCAAAGGGAAGTTTTTCATGTTTGACAGTAAAATTTTGACACTTCCATATCATCAAGAAAAACAGAAAAGACGCCTTTCTTTCAGACATAACAAAGTTGTTTTCCTACTGACGTGACTTTTACTGCACAAACAGTTTAATAGCCTAAGATTTATACATTAGACCGGTAAATGAATCCAAACATTACCATCGAACGTAAGCGTGTCGATTGCAATTCTCTCCCAAAAGGATGGCAACGCGAAGAAGTTCTACGAAAGTCTGGTATATCAGCAGGGAAAGTTGATGTCTATTACTACAGGTACATCGGGGCAATCCCACCCAATATGATCCTAATCAAATATTTACACTTTAGTATCCATAATAAATACCTCTAAAAAAAAAAAAAAAAAAAAAAAACACCTCTCTAAATCTATATAAATATAATCTAGTCCTAGTGGTAAGAAATTTGATAGTAAACCCCAACTAGCACGACAACTGGGTGATACAATTGATATTTCGGCATTTGATTTTCAAACTGGTAAAACCATCCAAAGTCTACCACCACCGTCGATCTCGTTGCATCGCTGTAGCGGCTCAACATCGAGCTCACTTAAACGTAAATACAAACCCCCAGTTACGGCAACTACAACAGCGACGCCATCGACAACGCCACCATCTTCTACTGGTGGATTTGGTGGAATACCATCCTCTTGTTCCTCCCATAGCATCTCAGCATCAAATAGTAGTGGTAGTTCCTCAATTCCATCGTCGACTTTAAGACAGCATCTTGAGTTCAGGTACCAGCGCATGTAGTTCATTCAGTTTACGTGTTCTATTTTATTTTCTTTATATTTTTCTACAATTATTTTATCTAATACTAACCGTAATTGGCTTTTATTTTTATTCTTAAGAAAAGAAAAATTAAAAATTGAGAAACCCTATTGGAAAATTCTCTAAAACTAGCTGAAACAAAATTCTTCTATTGGATTCCTTCGATGTTTATATTTGTATTTGAGTTTGATTCGTGATCATGTTCTTATTGTTTTCACTTCATTACAGTCGCGCGATTCGGACAGATGTCTCGCTGGTGCCACCCATCCGACAGACTGCTTCAATATTTAAACAGCCCGTGACGGTGGTTCGAAATCACGAGAACACTAAAGTGAAACACGACCTAAAGAATGGAAATCAAGAAAAACCGAAACAGCTTTTCTGGGAGAAACGTTTGGAGGGTCTACGAGCCTGCAATATTACTGGTGAAGAGTTTGATAACATTGAATTGCCTCGGGGAATACGATCGGTTGGTCCAAATGTTGATGAGCAAACAGTGTTGCAGTCAGTTGCTACTGCGTTGCATGTACAAAATCAACCTGTTACCGGTCAGGCGTCGACCAAGGAATTGTCGAAGAATTCGGGAGCATTTCTGAATCCAGATCAGCCACTTATGCAGTCGATTGTTATATCGGAAGATGATATTCGTCGGCAAGAGGATCGTGTGAATTTAGCAAGGCGAAAACTTCAAGATGCTCTGAAGGTTTAAGCATTGTTTTTTTTTTTTTTTTTTTATATTATTATTATTTAGTATCTATTCGGCGGTGGGTCAGATTCGGCTCCATTCTGAACAGATGCTGCTAATCTAATTGAGTCCCTAACTGTACTTTCTTGACTAAGTTAGTGTACGTAATTGTAACTAGAATATATGTAATTTCTATGTGATTTTGTGCTGATTTTTATTTTCAGTTCTACAGAGAATAAACATCTTTACCAAGTGAAACACATGCAACAAGATACCCCCAACCTCTACATATCCCGGCTATTTCTGGGATAAGGTTTTAAAGAAAAGCTGTGGTATAAAGAATCGCGATAGTCGGTTAGTGCTATTTTTTTTTATATATTTCTATGAATATAGCAACTATAAAAATATTCTAGGTGAGTATTCATTTTAATTTATAATCGCCCCAAGCTGAAACCAAACAGGAAACGTGTTCCTGTAGAAAATTCCAAAAGTTTGACAGTTCTGTAAGGTAAACAAATTATTGTTAAATGCATGGCTATGGAATGTTATGTAAAAACGGGTCAGAGAGCGCATTTCATTCTAGAATTAATATGTTATTGAATCATTTGAGTCATGGATTTGAAGATACTCGGGCCCGGAGCGAAAGTGTTCATTAACTGAACATGTCCAGCTATCCAAACCATTTTGTTTGTTCTCTTTCAGTAAAGTCGATGTCGCTGTATAGCGGTGTACAGAGTTCACTGTTTTATCTTCTCCAAATTCCGCTTATGTAAAAGGAAGTTTAGGTATCTTCAATAACTTTTCTAGCTAAGCAACCAAAGTCATCTTCGGCCCCTTTTCATGAAGTCCATGTTTCTGTCCTATAATATAGGACAGGGACGATAAGGGTTCTTATGTAGTGAATCTTCTCCTGTTCGCTAGACACACTTGTTTCTCAGTTGGATTTTTAGTTCAAAGAAACAGCGTTGCTTGCATTTACAGCGGAGATTTTTCCCCATCTCAATGTTTTTTTGTGGCGTTATCTCTAAGGTGTTGGCCTTGGGTATTCCTTTGTTGCACCCTCATTTACCATTAAATCCATCTGGGCCGGTTCTGCTTAAATGACGATAAACACATCAATGACAGCTATTTGATTTCTTCTCACAACGGATGCTAATAGTTGTATAGAATTTTGAAATGTTGGGGTTCTGGCCTTGGTATGTGAGTTTCGCATAATACTTTCAAGTAAAATGTTGAAGATATCACATGCAAGTGTCACATTATTGAAATCCTTTTTTGACATCAAATGTCTCGATGAAGTCATTATCGACTTTTGTGGAGCGGCAATCGTTTTCCATTGTCGTCCTATACAGATGTACGAGTTTTGCTGTAATGCAGAAAATTGGCATGGCAATGCTGTCATACAGTCTAAGTCAATAAACGTTTTTTTTTTTTTTTTTTTTGAAAATCTGTTATGGTATTCACCTGATGGCTTGTGGCTTTACCACGCTGATAAGTGATAGATTTGGTGATGTAGAGTTTCGAGCATTCACATAGTACGGTAGATAAAATCTTGTACGCTCCATAACAAGTCATTCCTCACTACTGTTATTAATTCTTTTTGGTCTCTAGTTTAAATATCGTTATATATGCTTCTTTTTGGTCGGTTACACGATGCTATTATAGATCATCATCCACGTGCCTGAGAGTGAAATGTTGAACGTCTTCACCAATCTGCTAAAGTAATTTTCTAAATTTTCATCACCAACTATGATTCTTCTATTACTATTATTTCCATTCTTATCTTTGGATGCTTCTGCTAGGCATTTGTTTTCTTGGCAAGCTCTTTTAACTTTTTCTAGAGTTTTCGTTTTTCTTGTATGCCTCTTCGTCAAACCAACTCTTTCCTAATATTGGTATCAAACTGGTTATGGGTTTTACATCCGCTAATAGCTTAGCAAGTTCAAAACGTCTAGCCCGAGTGTACACTATAATACAGAAGTATTACAATCATGTAATACTGTGGCGTCAAACCACCAAGACCCTACTAGACACCTGTAAAGATGATAAAAGTAATTTAATAGAAGTCAGCGCGGAAGGTATTCAAAAACTAGATCGTTAAACGACGTCAGTTCAAACCATTGTATAAAAATGATGCCGAACTGGATGACCTACCTGTCAAATTATTTATGCCAGCAGATGACTAGGTCTTTGGTACAACCCTTACGAATCGGCTGTCTTTTGACTCTGGTCTTATGGACGTGCCATCTGACGTGACACCAAACTACTGCTGCAGAAAAATTGGAAATCGGGTTTCCTTGTGCCCCAGATTGGTTTTGGACAGAATCTGAGCCAGTAAAGAAATGTAGTCCGGTCTTCACGGATGGCTCCAAGATCCATATAGGATGCGGCGCTGGTGTCTCTAGAGGGCGAAAACGTTAGATTTCGCTCCTAGTTAGGAAAACTTGCATTTGTCTTCCAAGTGGAGATATACGCAATCGTGATGGCAACTAATTACATTGTGACGAACTGGTTGAGAGGGCGAAATATTTGCATCGGTAGCAACAGCCAAACTGCGCTAAGAGACTTGCTGAACTCCCTTACGACTTACAAGCTAGCTCAAGAATGCAAGGCATCAGCAGTCAGAAGGCTGAATTTCCTGAGTCTTGTCTGGGTCCTAGATCGCAATGGAGTCACTGAAGATGAAATCGTCGATGAAGTTGCCCGGCAAGTTCCAGAAAAGTGTTTTCCAGGACCCAAACCTACGTTAAGGCTCCCATTGATAGACCAAATGAATGTTTCCCAACGTCTCTAAAAGGTCAGCGGCCTTCCTGCTGTTACTCAGCCGGAAAAACTGGACGTTGCTTACTGTCACAAGGGTAACTTGTCAATCTTTGCGACAAAGTAAAACCAGTTGATTGAAGATTGAACTCTCTAGAAAGGTTTATTGACTAAGTGTAAGGTTAGCGTCAGTGTTGAAGCGTCAACTAAGTAAGTCTTGTCCATCCCACCGAGCTTCTTGGATGACGGTGATATATGCTTTATAACAATTTGGCACCTCTGCTCGTTCTTCGACTGCACACGATTTATTTAAAGTCCGGCTGATCCATTTCTGCATTGCAGGGTCTCCATTATACGAGGCTCTTGGTTGTTTCACAAGATCAAATCTATGTATTCCCACCCTTTAGGTAAAATATTTCATTAAAAGGGGAGCGTACTTGGGAATTCAGTGAAAGAAATGCAAGGCTCTTAGGTTTGCATTTGCTTTTAGCAAGCATTAGAACAAACTTTTTCTCACAGAATATTTTGTTAATCAAATCAGCGTAATAAATGATCTTAAAAGGCTCGCGATAGACTGATTTTTAGTTTGCACTGGTCATTTACTTGTCCCAAGTAGAGTTTAAAATCTGAAATATTTATGTACCTCACACACATTTCGCATTAAGAGTGCACTCATATGGCGATGGCACTAGAATCATTATTTTTTAGCCGTGGACATAACACCAATTACTTCGTACACAAGCACGCGACAAACCTTACTATTACCACTGCGAACATACTTTCAAACCATTCCAACATCAAAACAAGAGAATTTGTAGGTATTATTAAAAAAAATAGGCTTTGACGTGTTTATTCTCCTACAACATACAAATGAAACTTTGTACCAAGTTCTCTTGGGGTAAAATGAGTTTACGCATCATCGCCCTTGGTGGCCCTAGTGTAGATTACTTGCGAATGGTGTTGAACAACTTGCTTAATCAAACCTGAAACCAAAAAACAAACAAGACGTTAGATAAATTTAGTCATGGCCAATCAATCGGGCATGCTTACCCTTATCCCTAAGCTCGACCAAAGCCCTCTTGGCCAATGAACCGCGAATCTTCAAACGTTCAGACACCACCGATGGAGTGATCAATTTGTACTGTGGTACTTCCTTGTACAATTTCTCATAGGTGGCCTTGTCGAACAGAATTTGATTGTTCAACTTGTCCCTGACTTTGCCTTTGGACCACTTCTTCTTCTTGGCCTTGCCGCCACCACCTCCTTCCTTCTTTTTCTGAGTTTTTTGTGGCTGTTTAGCCGAGGACTTTGAATCCTTTTTTGGCGGCTAAAGGTTAATAAAAATAGAAGCACCATTACATTACGTTTCCTTACAAGAAATTTCATATTTTTGTTTTCCCAGCGAACAAAAACACACATTGCCTGCTGACCAGACATGTGCACCACAAGCAAGTTTATTTTGAACAAAACACTATGAAATCGAGAGTGAATACAGGTAATTTTAGAATTTTCTGAACAAACATGGCGTAAAATTTAATTTTTGTGGTTTGCGAGTTCAATTTTATTGGGAAAACGGCGATAATTTCGGAATCTTCTTGCAGCACGACTTACCATCTCGAAAACTTCAATGCAAAAAGATGGAAGGCGGAAATTAACGGTGGTACCAAAACTCGGGCGAAAATTTTTGACATTGAATTGGGAAGTGTTTTTAAGATGAGATGAGACAAATCTTTTAAAGGTGGAGGTGCTAGTGAGCTGAATTTTAATTTTAATTGAATCAAAAAAAAAAAAACGGAAAAAACTTGTGAATCATTTGATTTAATATGACAAAAATATTTTAATTAAAAACATTTTATTTAATGTACCTCTTAAAATCCGTCTGGGGTGAGCGTTTCCTTGCTTTTCGTAAAATCTGATTTAAAAAAAGGAGGGATAGGGAAAAAAAGTGATATGAATTCGCCTATTCACGCACATAACGCCACAGGAGGGGAATAATACGAAGGTGTAGCATTCTGGAAGTGAACATATGTGGAGTCTTTATTTTGGACAGACTAAATACAAATACTCGTATGAGTTCCTGTGAGCGAGGGTTATAATGCTTTTAAAAAAAATAGATTGGGTTTCGCAAGCTTAAATGTCAGCACAATGAAGTGTAAAAGCTTTTAGAAGAAACAACTAGGAGTGGTTATGTGATATGCGTCTTAGAAATCAAAATTGTAAATGAAAGCCTGGTGAATGTATAATTACCGAAATAAAATAAGAGCAGAGTTTCTATCACCTTGGTAGCAAAGCTTGTAGAAAATATTGTAAATGTGTCAAAAATGTGTCAACAAATAGACAGTTGGTAACTGAAAAGGAAGTTGCATATTATCACTAATAAATAAGCAATTGAAAGAAATATGTTTTCATCAATGGATATTTAATGAAGGAAAAGGGTTAGGAATCAGTATTCTGAATATGTAGTTCATTAAACAAGAGCGACACTTTATTACGTACTGCGTTGGTAGACAACAGTCCCGATTAATAAGAATGTTGAAATAACCTGGAAAGTCGAACGAAAGATATTGAAGTGCTCTTTGATGAATTACTTGTAAATCAACACCGAATTTTGTTGACAGGAGATTTTTTGAAAAAAAAACTAAAGAAAAATTAAATGCAACCATCTATCGAGTAAATAAGCTCGCATAAGGAAACTTCACGAAAACGGATAAATGAAAGAGCTAAGCGGAAAAAATGTGAATCAATTTAGCAAAAACTTAAAACATAAATAAAGAAATTTTGTGAACTATGTACAGTCAACAATGGAAGTACAATATTTTAAGTCGTTGATCAACAAAAAAATTCCCACAATGAAAAATTCACTCTACTGTCGCGCACGAAAAAAAAATTGAGTGAATCAGTAATAGAAATAAACCGAGTAAATTTAGTCGGGCCGAGGCATGGATAAGATTCAAAAACCTTGCACTACAAATTTTTCAATACAATAATAAGAGGTTTTCAGATATCTAACTGTTGAAATTAAGGATACAAGGGAGTTCTAGACAAATGAAAATAAAATATGAGGCAGTTTGACATACAATGCGATCCAACGCTCATGGATAACTTGAAAAAACACCGCAATGATGTGAAAGATCTGTTATCGTCTTCATCGAAGAGAAAAAATCTATCAGTATAGTTTCAAAACATCGTGTATTTACGGTGATAAGATCTTTTCAAGTAGCAGCAATAAATACTCGTATAAGATTGTTATGCGACTTGCATGATGATCCCATAATGAAAGTATAAGAACTGCGTTTATAATCGAAAAATTATAAGTCAAAGTGTTTTACACCAAGGTTAATTTTAACGTTTCATTAAAACAGCACATTAACGAGCCCGTTCTACGTAGTTCTACGAAGAATTAATATCTGTATTGTCGTTTTGTAAATCCAATCGTTGAAACGTATTTCCAAAATCGGAGCTCTGTTCGCGAAACTTATAGAACACTTCGTGAAATTTACGGTACATATCTTCGGCCATCTAAGCGTGCTATTTATCAAATTATTGTTAAATTTCGCACTCAATCCACGCTATTGGTTACTCACACCCCAACAAGAAGGAGAACAGTGCATTCGGAAGAAAATATCGCGGGTGTGGAAGTCTATCTATCTATCAGTTTATCAGTTTTTGGCCTTTGTCCATCCACTATCTGGAAAATTCTGCATAAATATCTTGGTCTCAAGGCTTATAAAACCCAATTGGCGCGAGAGTTAAAGCCTTGTGACCTTTTACTTTTACGTCGGGTTTGCAATGATGGGGTTTCAAATGTATAGGAAGTCTTCACCTTTTAAGAAAAAACCCATTATATACAATAGTCACAAGTTTGACGTTAATATATGCATAAAAATATCCAGAGCTATCAATATCCGTGGGAGCCTTAATAGTAGAAAGCCGATATTGGAAAATAATCAACCTTAGCTGGTATTGCAATAATTGTCGGCCTAGAGGCTCAGGTTTGAAGAATAGCCCGAAGGGATGGAAAAACATCAGCAAACTCTTGGCCTTAATGACGAGGTGATTTAAGATAGACCAGCGCGTTGAATGAAACGTGGCATATATTTGAAGAATTTGATGTATTATTACGTCTAACATATTTTAAGGGGCACATCGATTTTTCATTTTTTGGTAGTCTATACCTTTAGAAATAACATACTTAAATTTGAAATGAATATCTCAAATAGTTTTTGAGTTACAGCCTTGTAGTAAGTAGCCGCTCACCGGTCAGAAATCAATGATTTTATCTTTAAACAAATCATCCGATCGTTTGATTTTTTTTGCGTATTTTGTATATGTTTCTTTATTCAACGACTCTCCAGTTTTTCGATTATATAAAAAACGTAGTTTTAGGGTGCCAAAAATCATCAAATTTTCGGGCTAAATTCGAATTTTTTTTTTCAAAACTCTGCCATTTTGTTAAATATACATTTTTTTAACAATCGTTTGTGATTGTATAGATAATAACTTCTAGTTTAATAATTTTTTTTTTTTTTTATACGGCGAAGACTGCAATCGAGCAGTGGAGGACTTTTGAGTCTCGCTGATAATTTAATTCTTTTTCCTTTGAAAATCTCAGTTTTTATACAGTCATATTCATATTCATTATTTATGTATAAACATATCCTCAAATTTTTTAAACATTTGACGCAGTAGTTTTCTTATAAAAAAAAATCACCTGTTTTTTTGGCAGTCACACTAGGTGAGTACTCTGCTGATGCAAAAAGAAATGCCCTATACGAAAATAACACATGGTCCGTGCCACTTTATAGTAAAACACAAAATTTTTGCAAAATTAAACTTTATTTATCAATATAGTTGCCTTAGAGGGCGTTATACTGATTGAAACGATTTTTCAATCTTTCGATACCAGTTTTGTAGTACGATTTCGGTTTAGCCTCAAAATAGGCCTGTGTTTCGGCGATTACTTCTTCATCGGTCTTAAATCTCTGGTGTGAAGTGATGGAGCCAAGTTTCATCCATTTTCACATACCGACGCAAAAATTCGGCTTTATTGCGGTTGAACAGCTTTAAACACTCCTCTGAATCATCAATACGTTGTTGTTTTTGGTCGACTGTGAGCAAACACTTTGAACAGAGTTTTCGCATGTCGAAATATTCGTGTATGATATATCCAACACGTACTTTTGATATCTTCAGAGCCTCAGCTATCTCAATCAACTTCACTTTACGGTCATTCGTAATCATTTTGTGGTCTTTTTTGATGTTTTCATCTGAAACAGACTCTTTTGGGCGTCCACTGCGTGCATTATCTTCGGTGCTTGTATGACCACTTTTAAATTTTTCAATCCACTTGCGAATGGTTCATTCGGCTGGTGCATTTTTTTCCATCAAAAAGCAATGATAAATCAACACACGAAATTGCTTTGAATCCATTTTTTTCACAATAACAAAAGTTGCTTCACTCACAACGCTATATCTCGAGGACGAATCGTCCGACAGCTGTCAAATTTATACACGTATCTTTTGAAGGTTGGTACTAACTGAAAATGGTATATATTTAATTCAAGTGGTGCCCTCTCTTAGAAATGGCACAGCCAATGTATTATATTAATAATTTATTCGCAGCAATATTATAAAGAATTCTACTACATTTTTTTACGCATTCTTGAACGCTATATAAAACTATACTTAATTGACACAAGTCTTAAGCATACCCTGCATCCGCTGAACGGCTATTGTCATCCCAATCCATGGGACTGTGTGCGTTTGTGGTGTTGTCAACATACGTCAGAATTTAATAAAAATCCCCTTAACTTGGCCGAAATTTTGTATATTTTAATTTTATTACTAAATTCTCTTAGAACACATAATGAAATAAAAATCTACAATTTTGCCAAACTACTTGAACAAATATAAAAATCGGAAATTAACTATTCATATCAAAGCGGCCAGCTGGAAATAAATAGTTTTAGGTTAAACAATTATCCAACAAATCCAAGTGATAACACCACGTATGCATTGTTACACGCATAATTCCCCTTTGATAAAAAGTGCAAATTCTTACTAAACTTGATTTTCTCATTTTACTAGATTCTGCAGCAATAAAATGTTACCATTATCCCATAAGGACGGACGTAATTTATCGTATAGAATCAAAGAAAAGCTAAATAGTTGGAAGCGGCTTATATTCTCCGATCGAAATTCCAGGAATTTATTTCTGTTTTTACTGCTGAATTTTAGTTTTGCATTTATTGAATTGTTCTATGGAATATGGACAAACAGTTTGGGTGAGTATTTATAATAATTTTGTTTCTAAGTTATTTTACGGCCATGGAGAGAGATGAAATCATTAGAATATTAGACTACACGACAAGTGCTTAGATTTTTGTGATTAAAATATATGGTATAATTTTACGGCGGTTTTTTTTTTTTTTTTTGTTTTTCCTTCAACGAGTTTCTTTCTATCATGAAAAGGTCTTTAATGAAATCACATGGTTAACATTTTTTTCGATGTATAGCACATGTTTACCGAGTTGTTCTTTTAGACACCGGTGGTAATTTTTATCATTGCAGTCGTAAAATGTGGGCTAATTGGCTTACTATATGTTAATTAGTGTATAATCTTCCAGTTGATAAAAAATAGGGAATTAGGACTTAAATTTTACAATTGGAGATTATTAAAATATATATTTGGTAGCAGAAAGATAAGAAGGCTAGTTGAGGCTTGAAGCTTGACAATTTGGCGTCTTCGTCTCCTATATTCTGCAACAATAAACTCAATTGCTTCCTGGGACTTATTCCGAGATATGTACTCATCTATATATCTATATTTATAAATCCCTACAACGTTGGATTTTCCCAAATTTATGCTAACTTCGTGCTTGGGTGCAATCTGGTTCTATTCTTTAAGGGGTGAGGCATTAGTGGGAAGTAGAGATGTAATTATTGTCCTGCGCAGGCTATTTCTATATTTCGTCATAACTCTGAAAATGTAGTAAGCGTATGTTAATTTTTATATATATTTTCCTGTTACAACAGGTATCGTTGAAATGTTTCGAATTCTTCAATTTGCATGTGACCAAATGCCTGAATCCCATAACACATACAATTTCTATCTGTTGCATAGAAAACTCTATATTTAGACGCAACATCGATGTTCCGATTGCCGAAGAACCTAGGCCGCATAATACTCAGTGCTATTTTAGCTTCAAGGCTTTTTTCTTTTGCGTGTCTCATAAAATTTGAATTACTGGATAGCAGAACTATTAATTATTTGGTATCCCTAAAAACCTAAATGTGTTAACCTTAGTGAAACCAATTCACTTCTACAAGTCATCCGTGGCGATGATATGATTCAAATATAATTTTGGATTTTTAGACATTTTCTTGCAGATACCATAAATTGCAATAATTTCGTAGCTTATTAGTTTGCATTTGTAAAGCACTTATGTTATCAGCCAACATGACAAGATCGTTAGAATATAGCAAAACTTTTATGTTTATCCATGCAAATTGTCCTCGTCTGAGCAAAGTAATTACAGGTGTCATCAATATATAGGGCAAACATTATCGAACTTAAGATACATCCTTGTGGTACTCCTGAATATGTATTTAACCAGTTAGATACCTTCACACTATCATATACCGCTGCACTAGTTGAGGCTAGGAAATTAGCATAAGATGACAAAAACTTATAAGGTAAGCTCATGGTAGACAACTTATAAATTTCTATTCAAGAAATCAAAATCGGTCTTAAGATCCACAAAACTTGCATACAACCTTTTCTTTTTTTTTTTTTGACGTCTAGGCCTAGTCAATTGTTAGTTTCAATACAGTATATTATTTTACCAAACAGAATACTAACAAAGATCTTCCTGATTGCATTAAGTATTGAAATCCTTGTGTAGTTTTCTGCTAGATAAGCATTCTCCTTTTTTAAAATAGCAAATATGAGTCCCTTGTTGAAGCTTAAACTCAGCTCATGGGATTCCCCATTAACATTAGGCGGTTTGTTATTTTTAATTTTATGCAAAACTATTACTAGTTCGTCCATTAATATAGTGCGATCAATCTCATATATTGCCATATAAGAGATGGCATAGTGGAATGACTTAAAACACAGAGAAGATGTCAATAGGTATTCAAAATGAGAAGCTAATTCTTGTACCTCGATCGAAATACGCCTTTGCCTATCCAACTCGCGCATATTCATCCAAAACGCTTTTGTATTTTTGCAGTTTACTAGCCTTTTTCCAAGATTTTTGTAATATGATAGTTTGTTCGTTTTTGGAGACATTGACTCTTACAAACTGAGTCCGTTCTTCGAAATTAATTTAGTAATACGAACGACCTTTTGCAATACTTTCGAGATTCGTTATCATACCATTTGTTGGAAGCTCCAATACTATAAAAATTATGCACGAGAACTGATGTATGAATTTTACAAAGCTTTGATTAATTTGGTTAAGTGCATTTGAAGTCAGAGCAGGAGCAGGAAGATAAACGCAATTTTGGTGAAGGCATTTCCTATAAAGACGATCGTTGTTCTCAATTCACTTTAGTTTTTTTGAAATCTGAGCTACTTTGCGGCACTTCTCCTTCAAAATTTTCTTCAACTAATGGCATTTTCGTCGGGACAGGCCGGCCTTTTTTTTTTTTTTTTTTGTACTCTGATTTTAATTCCATTGGAACATTAAAAACTTCTTGAGACTTTTATTCTACCATATATTTGCTTACGAATCAATTTGAACGCTGAGAATAATAAATTGGTCAAACAAAGCCGAAAAACGAAATCTAATTTGACAATACTTTTTGGGGTTTATACATATTTATTTATGGGTTAGTACATTTTGACATAAATTCCAGGAGAGAAGTTCTAATTTTCAAATGAATACTAGAAGCAAAATGTTGTTTCTGAAAAAATGGGGGAAAATAGTGTTACGTAACTTTTGCGCTACTGAGCACGAAAAAAATCCCAAACGAAAACGCCATAAAATAGTTAAATGAACAAAAAACTTGAAAAGTTTTATCCGCTGTAAAACAGATATCGATGACGGAATTTCTTGACCACTAACAAAGGTGTGTTCACCTAAAGAGCCCCCTTGAAAAACTCCTCTTATCAGAAAAAAGCCTGTCTTCCAGAATATCAATCCAAATTCGTGTTTGATAAAAATTGCTCTACTGGAGGGTTTTGATACCTACCAGGACCTTGCGTTAAGATCAGATATTTTCATGATTGTTATTATTTGAAAACTCATAAATCATAAGTCAAAATCATAAAGCCAACTAAAAAAAAAAATAAATAAATAAAAAGGTACTGTAATAAATTTTGTGTGATTATCCAAAATTTCAATTATGTATTTACCACTGATATGTTTAAAATTAGCAAAATTTGGGATATTTTTTCTAATCCAATAAATCTTATCTACCAGGTTTTTTTTTTGTAAAAATAAAACACTAATTTTTAATGGGAAAGTAAAAAACATTTTTTTCAAAGTGTTGGCTATTGCTAGCTACACATATGGATTCCACGCCAATAAAACTGTTCGTCGGAAAAAGCCAAGTCTGGTGAATAGGGCGGGTGCACCCAGCCGAGTGCTTTGGTTGTATTCTGAACCAGTTTTGCTTTGTGTGCAGGTTCATTGTCATGGAGCAAAATTACCTTACCGTGTCTTCTGGCCCATTCTGGTCGTTTTTTCGAATCGATCTGGTTTTGCAGTCGAAGTTGATGGTTGTCCCGGATTAACCCATGATTTTTTCGTATAAGATTCTGAAAATAAATCCATTTTTCATCGCCAGTAACAATTTGATGCAAAACTGATTTTTTATCGTGTCTTTTCACAAGTGGTTTTTCGGTTTTCCATCTGTCTTTCATTTAATTCATGTGGCATACATTTTCCATAGCTTTTAAACGGTCAGAAATTGTTTGTTGTGCAACATTTAACATTTCTGCCATTTGTTTCTGACTCAAAGTGTCATCTTCATCCAATATTGTTTGCAATTCGGCGTCTTCAAACTTTTTTGGTGGTCTTCCACGTTCCTCATTTCTCACTTCAAAATCGTTATCTCTAAACCGTTGAAACCATCTTTTGCATGTTTGTTCTGATGGAGCATGTCTCGACAACCATTCTTATGACTCTGCATCACTTTTCTTCAAATGAAAACAAAAAATTAATGCTTTCCGCAAGTCATCATTTTCTGGTACAAAATATGATGTTTGTTTGCTCAATGACTTGATGTATACTAAATATGTTTGGTAGGTGTCATAGCAACCAAAAAAAAAAAAAAAAAAAAAAAAAAAAAAAAAAAATAGGCTCGTTTACAATAAATGTTCCCTATTGGGACATTTGTATCTTGACGTTTATTTCATACCGGTATACCTGGTATTTTTAAGATTTATAACTTAGGGTATTTAAATTAAATGAATCGTTGGAACTATGAGAGACGGCAACACATTCTTTTTTCTTCAGTTTGTTAGACTAAGCTCTTTGGGATTCGCCATTCTCGAATTATGTGGTTAGGAATCGGAAACCGTCTTGACTGGAGCATTGCTCTCCATTTACTCACATGGTCGAAAAAATGTGGTCGACGGAGTTTTGACTAATATCCATATCTTTGCACAGCTCACAGAACTTGCTGTTTTGTCTTCTGACGCAGACAAAACTAAATATCCGACAGAGTATTTTTCTTCCTGAAGGCCCTAGACTCAGCTTTCTGTACGAATCTCGGTAGATAAAAAAATTTACCAGTCAGAAATAAGGTATTTTCTAAGATTGCGATCTAAAGAAAAAAGGTGCCTTTCGTAGTGATAACTGCCCGCTATGCTGTCTGTATGTTTTAAAAGATCGTTGAATAAGGTGGGAGATTTTTATATTGCATAAGCCAGATAATTTTTCTTGGAATCCCAATTTTAACTTTTGCTTTGTGAAGGTTACTGTGATGAATGCGGTCATATGTGGCTTTGAAGTCGATAAAAAGTTAGTTAGTATCAACTTGAAATTTATCGGCCTTTTTTAAGATTTAACGAAAGATTAGACCTATTGTCGATTTGGGTGTGGGAGCGCGCAGGCCACACTTATATCTTTTGAGTTTTTTTGTAAAAAATTGTTTTAAAAGTTTAGACAGTACGTTGGACAGGTTTTTGTAGAAAACGGATAGTAAAGCTATGCCTTTCTCATTGGTTAAAGGGATATACTTTTATATAAATGGGATAGATTAAGCTAATTGTCTAACTGACGGCGAACGGGCTTGTCGGTCTCACTCCATCACTGAAATCAGGAGCTGGGGAAGTTAGTGCTAAACGATGAGACCGCTACGAGAATATATTTTTTGCACTTAAATTTGTACAAATTCCTTTTCCCGCGAAAAAAAAAAATTATAAAAGAGGACACATTTGAAAGAATAATTCCTTTCCCTACCCTGCCAATTCTTACAAACTTCTACATATTTTTCTTTGGGCAGGAATTGTAAAAAACGTTAAACCCATTAAATATAAAAAGAATGAAAGAATGTCAAATTTGTAAAAGTTTAAATTTGTGTGAATTGCAACAATTTTTGTTCAAATTAATTCAAGAGATGTTTTGTACATGGACAAAGAGGAGAAAAAAGGGTTTCGAATTGAAGGGAATCTTTCGCCCAATACAATAGAACTCATAAAACGCATATAACATCAATAAAAACTATAATAATCAATCTAAAAGTCTTTCTCCTGCTTTGTAATTTCTTTTTTGTTTTGCTTTTACTTGTTACTTTTGACGTTTGAAACACATTTACAAAAACGTGTCCCCGCGAGATGTTGGGTTTGTAGTTGGGTTAATGAGAGACCTTGAAATCAGCGATCAATGAATGAGTAGATAACAAATGAACTAGTAATAACAAAAATAATAATGAAACATAATTCAAACAAAAAAAGATGCAAAGAAATAAACAGACATAAGGCCAACAATAATCATCTAAGACAACATGGGAAAGCATTTGAAGCAATTGAAAATTGTTCATACGAATACGAATAGAAATATAGGCATTAAACTTCAGAAAAATTATTGAAAATATATACTGAGGCCAAGAAGCAAAAGTAAAGATAGAAGGAGAAGAGTCCGATAAAGTAGAGATCCGTAGAGGAGTTAGACAGAGGCGTATTTTATAACAATCGCTCTTTAATATGTACGCAAACAATTTTTTAAAAAAAAAACAGTATACGATGGCGGTCCCAGAAGTGACCGACCCAACAAAAAAAACACAAAAATTTTGGAAAACAATTTATTTATTTTTCAACATAATCGCCTTTCAGCCCTACACACTTTTCCCAGCGATGTTCAAAAAGTTCGATACCCTTTTTATAATCAGAACTGTTTTGCTCCTCAAAATAGCCATTAACTGCCGACATCACTTCTTCATCGTTGGAAAATCTTTAACCACTGAGCCATTTTTTCAAGTTTAGGAACAGAAAATAATCCGAGGGGGTTGAATCTGGCGAATAGGGTGCATGAGATAGCAATTCAAACTTTAATTCATTAATTTTGACCATTGAATTCCCGAAACTGTTTTTGCTCGAGTGTGAGCAAACGCGGCACCCATCTGTGTGCTTTCTCATGTCCAAATTTTCAAATAACATGCGATGTACCGCACTTTGTGAAATGCCTACAATGTCTGCTAGCTCACGCACTTTCAGTCGACGATCATCCAGTACCGCTTTGTGGATTTTCTTCACCATTTCTGGAGTCGTCACCTCATTTGGTCGACCACTGCGATGTTCGTCTTGGCAGCTCGTACGGCCTCGTTTAAACTCAGCAACCCAAAATTTTACTGTTGTAAACGAAGGACCAGACTCACCCAAAGTGGAATCCAGTTCAGCTTTTATATTGGTTGGGCTGAGGCCTTTCAAATAAAATCATTGTATCGCATAACGATGACCAATTTTCTCCATTTCCACAAATTCACTGACAATGTTCACCATTGATAGACTACATACTTTCAATAACATAAAAAATAGATTGAACTACATATATAAATACGAGTATAGAAAATGACTATGGATTACGAACCAACATAATTAAAATAGAGTTTATGATAATATACTAAAAAACAAGTAACATACAATTTTGAATTAAAAGGAAATAACGAAAATATATAAATATACCGGGTGAGTTATTTAACTTGAGACATCAAAATTACTCGAAAAGTACGAAATATCGCGAAAAATATTTCAGACAAAAGTCACACAGTTCTCAAGGGGACATAAGATGGTGACCACGAATTTGAACTTGAGACCCATTTTCAGGGTCAAACGAAGGTCACTTTTGATTTTTCAACTGATAATTCCTGATTTTAATTGCTCAGTCGTATTCCTCAATGGGGCACACGACTTTGTCTCAAGGGTCTTATTCATTCAGTGCTAGATACCACTACACTGGCACGCCTAAATCATTAGTCCGTTTCCAACGTTGTTAGGGTGTTAGAAGGTCGAGATTTGTTTTGAGGAAATCATTTTTGCCTCGAGTGAAGTTAAAACTCAAAGAAATTTCAGATAGAGACAAATTGTCCTAAACTTATTTGAGAGTGTATGATGTGGATTCTGCCCTTTTTTCTTCTATACTTCATTTAGAAGTTCGATATTTGTTTTGAGGAACTGATTAATAATGCAGGCTATTTCAATTCAAGAGAAAATTGAAATGATATTGATTTATGGAGAAAGTGGAAGGAACATCGATGGTGCTGTTGCTCTTTACGCCCAACGTTTCCCAGACCAGATACGATCGCGCGCTTCCTTTTATCGGGTCATCCAATAATTCATTGGTGAAGGAAGTGTGCAACCAAAGAAAAGGAATCGGTCAGATAGGGTGACTGTTGAGGACAATGAAATAGCAGTGTTAGCTGCCCTTGCACACGATCCTCACATTAGCACTCGCCAAATAAGTCGTCAATCAGGAATTTTCAAACGACTGTCTGTAAGATATTACATCGGCATAAATACCATCCTTATCATGTTTCAATGCATCAAGAACTTTCTACTAAGGATTTTCACAACCGGGTTTCCTTTTGTCAATGGGCACTTCAGCAAATTGAACGAGACCCCCTTTTCTTCGCCAAGGTGTTATTCTCTGATGAGTCGACTTTCACTAGCATTACTGGGCTACCGAAAACCCTTTTTGGTTGCGGCAAGTTGAACGCCAGCACCCTTGGAATGTTAATGTTTGGGCGGGAATTATTGTGGATAAATTAATAGGTTCATATTTTATTGAAGGCAACTTGAATGGCGAAAATTATGCAAACTTCTTGCGGGACCATCTTTCAGTATTACTAGAAAAACTGCCATTGGAGTTGCGACAAACAATGTGGTTTCAACATGATGGTTGTCCAGCCCATTATTCCCAAGTAACCCGGGGCGTATTAAATGTGAATGGTCACATTTTCGAGCATTTTTTGAAATAGTCTCGGGAAATAAACGTCGAAATGGGAAGAATTCAATGATTCAATAGTGGGAGGCAAGGGGACCCACTCTAATTAATCACCCCAAAGGAAAAAAAACACTGCTACGTACACGTCGTTGTTTCTGGGTTATGCTAAACGCAGTATGTAAAAACAAGCCTACGAGCAATACGACTGAGCAATGAAAATCAGGAATTATCATTTGAAAAATCAAAAGTGACCTTTGTTTGACCTTGAAAATGGGTATCAAGGTCAAACCCATGGTCACCATCTTATGTCCCCTTCAGAACCTTGTGACTTTTGTCTGAAACATTTTTCGCGATATCGCGTATTTTTCGAGTAATTTGGATGTCTCAAATTAAAAAACTCACCCGGTATAATACCTCGAATCCAGTCCAAAATAGAATTGTATATTACAAAACGGAAAAAGATAAATCTATCAGAGTTATAAATTTAGATTTCTAAATATACGTTACAGAAAAATACAGATATGCAAAAAAAAAAGAATAATACTACTACTCCTAGGTCAATAGGGTTACAAACGACAATAAATAACGAAAAAACGAAACTTGAATATTTAGCGGACATAAGCCAAACAGCAAATACGAAGTTTTGGAGACATTTAGAAAATAAGAACTGATGGCTGGCAGATATGAGTTTTGCCTCAACCGTTCGGCCACAAAAATAATGTTACAAATAAATAAACTCTAAAAAGTTTCTTATCTTTCCAAAGTATGCCCAAAGCTGTCATAGCGTCTTCACAGAATTTCTTAAAATTTATGAGTAAGTTATTACTAAACCGCTATATGTAATCGAGCATTTTTACTCTTCTAAATCACAATCTGGCAACGCAACATATTTCAAACAAAATAATCATTTAATTTGCTTTTATTGTTTGTAATCGTACGATTATATCATTATATTATTTTAATTGATTTTTGAGCTAATTTCATATTATATCCTTATTTATTACTGTTCACTTCTATTGCAGGTCTCATTTCGGATTCCTTTCACATGTTCTTCGACTGCACAGGCCTGTTAGCCGGTCTAGTCGCCTCCGTAATAACCAAATGGAAAGCTAACGACAAATTCTCATATGGCTATGTGCGAGCAGAAGTATTAGCCGGGTTTGTAAACAGTCTCTTCCTACTTTTCATCGCGTTCTTCATTTTATCAGAGGGTGTTGAACGGCTGATTGAGCCACCAGAAGTAAAACATGAAAGACTTTTCGTCGTATCGGTTTTAGGTCTTTTGGTTAATCTCGTCGGTATCTATGCATTCCAACATGGTCATGGGCATTCCCATGGCGGAGGCGGTCATGGTCATAGCCACTCACATTCAAACAGCAATCACAGTACCGAAGTCGATATGCACAGCATCACAATTGATAACCATCACAGTCATGGAAGTCATGATCATAGCCATGATCACGGCGGTCATGGTCATAGTCATAATGGCAATAGTAGTAGTCCGCAAAGTGATATGGGCGGTAGTAATTCGCAAATCATGCGCGGAGTCTTCCTGCATATATTGGCTGATACCCTTGGATCAGTTGGTGTAATTATTTCTGCTGTTTTAATGCAGATGTTTGGTTGGATGATTGCAGATCCAATTTGTTCGATTTTCATTGCTCTCTTGATCGGTTTAAGTGTCCTGAGCCTTATTAAGGAATCAATAATGATTCTCATGCAACGACAACCAAACGCTCTCGATCGGTCACTACCACAGTGCTATCAAAAGGTAACTGGACTGGCTGGAGTGTATGCGGTGCAAGAACCTCACTTCTGGACTCTATGCTCGGACGCATATGTTGGTGCGATAAAACTCGAAGTTTCGAAAAACGTTGATCCAAAATATGTAGTGACGCATGCGCGAATGATATTCGAATCAGTCGGTGTGAAGCAAATTTTCATTCAGCTCGATTATGTGTGATGATAGTACAACTAGGAATTTAATTTATGAATTGATTATTTGTTTATATTATTTAAATACAAAACAAAATAACAAAAAATGAAAAAAAAAAACAAAAACAAAATTAAGTTGTTACTTTCAAATTTAATTCCGTTTACGAGTCGTATACGCTTTTGAATTTCTTTCTCTTGATTGATATTCAAAATTATTGGTTGCGAATTATTATTATTTTTGTTTTCTATTTACCGTAATTTAAATTAATTTATCATTCCAATGCAGACTATTGCAGGTTGGTATAAGGAAAATTTATAAATATCCGATATTCAATGCAAATTTTGAATGAACGCCGTCGTACAGTAAATCCTTATTTGTTGAAAAGGTTTTTCATTTTTTAATAAATTCTAAGCATTAACTTAGCATAGCTATAATCTTAAGTTAGGTTATGTTGTCAATTGTAGTTAACTTAATACAAATGATTTTTCGCTTTTGTTTTGTTTTATACTTGTCGTACGAATGAAAAAATAAGAAAAAGAAAATATTTATAAATCGAACAACTTAACTGTAAATAAAAAAAAAAAAAATCTCTAACACTCTTTTGCTAATTTTTCTTTTTTTTCCAATACCATCAACTTTGATAACGAGGAACCACGCTATCCGTATAGTCATTCATTCACCTTATTTAAGAGGTTCATCCGCTGCGGCATATGTACGCTTCTATAAGGCAGGACAATAATAGTGGCGCTCGTTTGTAGAGTCTTACTAATATAGTTTTACTTACTTTGAGCAACAGTGATTAAGAATTGACTGGTATTCAAAATTTTTAATGATTTAGTTTAATATTTCCAATATTCTCAGATGGTCATATGCTATGGCTTACTCGCAGTTCTTTCAGCACATCAGGTCAAACTTTTTATTTTTTACAGCAAAGGGTAGGTGCAAAGTAGGATCCTTTAATTGTTATGGGAGCACCTTGTCGACAGATGTTGGACCTGAGAATTCTGGTGTTGTGGGTTCTTTAAACTGGGGAATTATTTGAATTGAATGCTGCTTTTATGCGAGAGTGATCTTCCTATCGGATTTCCCAAAGCACTTATACAAATTCGTCCATGAACCTTTTATACAATATAACTATTATTGGACTGATAGAAAATATATTGGATTGGATACAAAGTATTAGAATGCCATGTGCTTGTAGTTCACGCTAATTGTAAAAATTTTGTGTTTCTAGCAAAGTTTCATGTTTAATGAAAGCATAAAAATTTGAATATTGAAAAATTTTTGCAGGATCACTTAACTCATAAAAGTGAGTCTTCAATAGCAGTTGCAGTTCTTGCTCTTGCTGGACTGAAAATGTCTTGTTGGTCTTCTGAACGACTCTTGTTTGACATTGAGATTTTCCTTTTTTATTTTTTAACCTTTGGAATATGTAATGCGAATATATTATTTCTCTCACGTGTCTACATATTGCGCCGTTTGTAAACCAGCTAAAATTAGTAGTTTTAACAACATTCTAGGGCTACTGTATTTTAAATCCATCGTCAGTGACGCTAAAACTTTACCGATGCTTTTACTTTCAAGATCAAAAGCTAGAATGTTAAATCCACACTTTTGGCATTATTCTCTTAAAACACTCTAAAATTTCTTTTCTTGCACTACTGCATTCACAACGTAGAAATACTATTATCAGGTTAAAAGCTGAAAAAACCTATGACTAATCCGTTTTCATGAGCGGCCTTAAAAGCTGCATAATTGCTGAAGATCAGTGGCATCGATGCCAAGAAATCAAATGAAATAAAGTCGGGTTTCACCCGATTAGGTCCGTGAAAGCCCTGATTTGATGGACTGAATGCAAGCAAGTATAGCAAAACAATTCATTTAAGAAGCCGCCCAGCATAGAGGAACAAGAACGGCTCGTGCGCTTCCGGCTTTTCTGAAAAAAAAAAAGAAAAAAGGACGAGAAGTGAGTGATCGAAAGATGCGACTCCAGGAAAAACGGCCAAAAGTTTTATCAAAAGGTAAAAAAAAAACGTTTTCAGTCAACAACACCCGAAGAGAAACCTGACGAGATAAGCAAAAAAATTTAGTGGAACAGTCAAAGTCGGTATCTGTACGAAACCTTTAACTTAACTTAAGCGATGAAAGTGAAAATCTTGTTCCATCTGATCAAAATAAAGTAAAGGTAGCAATTATTGCAACAAGATAGGAGATGACAACTTGGTACGGCAATTTGTCTGCTGTATTTTTTGAGTGTTTGATTGGCTTCTATAGGGTGATTCATCGTAAGGTTCGATTTTCAATAGGTTTTTTGACAGATCATACGTGACTTCTATCAAACTTCCTTTTTTATTTTTGTTCAGTATCGTTTGGCAAGTCATCATGGAAAGACTCACATCACAACAGCGTCTCCAAATTGTTCAGCTGTTTTGCGAAAATCAGCGTTCTGTGGAAAATGTTTTTCGTGAGATTAGAGGAACTTACGGTGCGCATAATCGACCTACTGAAACCACTTTTGCCAATACCATTTGCAAATTTTAGTCCCAGTTTACATTAGTGGATGATACTCGACCGTTTAGACCACATCCAGCACGTATTGAAGAATCGAATCGTCGCCGTTTTCAGCAGCTTGGCGGATTCGACAACTTAGCGTATTTTACGTGAGGATGTCGGCCTTAAAGCGTACAAAATTTAACTTGTGCAAGAATTGAATCCAGGCGACTTGAATTTGCGTCATATTTTCAGTAAATAGACTCTGGAAAACCTCAATGAAAATCCAGTATTTTTTCGTGAAATTTTATTCAGTGATGAAGCCCATTTCTGGCTTAATGGATACGTTGATATACAAATTTGCCATATTTGAGCTGATGAGCAACCCAAAGAGTACCAAGAGCTACCATTACAACCATTAAAAACAACGGTAAGAACACTAAAAATTTTAAGTTTACTTTCAAATTTATGTGTTTGTTTTACATTATAAACCAAACCTCACGATGAATTACCCTTTATTTACTTTTAGGGCAGGTAGGTCCATATTTGACAAATTTATCACAATACGATTTAATCTAGGGAAAACTTAAGGAATCTAGATAGGTACTTACCACCTTCTTATTTTAAGGCAGCATGTGACATATAGATCGATCAGCAGGGAATATCTGCTTAGCTCGTCTTAACCGATAACGTTGATGTTATCATGTGTATCATTGGATGATGTGTATCATCCTTATACACATTGATACATTTTATGCCTCCGTTTTCACATCACCAATCATTTGACGTAGCAACACCGAGTTTTTTTTTTATAGAGGTTTCCCCGTAAAGTCTTATCTTCTATATACACGAATTTATACATCCATAAGAAAAGAAAAAATTCGATAATTATTGTATATTTAAGTGAGTTGCACGCACCACGTTCTAAGGTTGATTTTTTAATGTGAGTTCTTTATGTCTTTCACAAAAAAAAAACCTTTTAAAAATTCTATATACATATATCATTTTATGAAATACATTGCATTTCTTTTGATTCTTAATTTTAAATAATTTAACGCGTTTCGTTTTCATTGCAGGAATACACAAATATTTTTGGAAGTGTTGGAAAAGTTCTGGGTGTACTGTTTTTTGAGATTTCCAAAAAGCTAGTGGGTTTCGTGAATGGTCCATATATTCGCTTCTTAGATATTTCTCTATGAGGGGTAATCTTCTTGACTTCGTTTACCTTTCGATAAAGCATTGACCATAACGATATTGTCTTCGAAGTAGTTATTTCTGGAAATGGGCCACTTTCTTCCATGTCCGTTGTGGTAATTTTTTATTTAATTATTGTTATTATTTTTATCAAGGGAACGATACAAATTAATTTGTAGGGTCCGGGATTTAACGCCGGGGTACTATGCCCATATGGCGCGTTTTGTCAACAGCACGCGGAGTAATGAGTTCATATGTGGTCACCAACCTCCGTACTTACCGCGCCCAACATTGCTTGATTTCGGTGATCTAGTGGGAACCGATGCTTTCAGTGTGGCGAGGCCGTTGACTTTTTTATTTAAAAGATATCGTACTTAATCCGTTAACCACTTTCGCGCATTTGTAGCATTTGCTTCATTTAAAAAAGCAATGTTCTTCAATCTGGGTTCCAGGAAAGTTGCTTTCGCACAGATTTTGTCGGTCTGCAATTGACCAAGCCGTCTTTTTATGATATCGAGTAGAGTTATTTTTAGGTTAAGTCTGCAGGAAATTTCCTCATTTATATATGTGATCGTGTACTGGAGTTTTCTTATCAATGGTATTATCATCGACATGGTGGAATATTGTATCGCAGATAATTCGGTGGTCACTGCCTTCAGAATTGCTATGCATGCTATGCACTTAAGAGCTCTGGGGAATTTGGTTAAGGTATTATAATTGCTGGCGATGGCTCTTTTACTAAAAGCATCCGCTCCAGCATTATCAACAAAGAACTCCATAGTGTGGGAAAATCCCACAATAGTTTTGATCCCATATGTCTCTGTATGCTTGAGTCTTTCTGTTGATTTCCGTTTGGCAAGTACCTGTGCAGCTTCTGAAACGTTTTTTAATTGTGTCGTCTATACACGAATTCAATGTATGAGCGAAACACTGATTGGGAGGTTTGCTTAAATTGTCTATAATAGTCATTTTAATGTTGGATCTGTTGTTACTTACGATAGTCAAGACTTTTGTCAATATACCATACACCATTCCTCAAAAATATTTGATACAACTGCTGCTATACTATGTTTCCCAGGAACTTTCTTCGTTGCCAGAACTGCTGAATATATTTTATCTTGGATAATGAATTGACTAGTAACAAATGCGCTGTTACTATCTCATGTCCACATATACATTGTAAGAGCTACATGTTTCAGTTTTCCAATATATCCTGTAGTCTCTTGCGAATTACCGAATATTTTGCTGGTAGCATAATATTCGATAAAAGTTTTCGATTCGGAACTCGATATAAAATCTGTACCTTCTGCGAGTATTCTAAAAACCCTGCGTTTTCAACAATCGAGAGTGGCTGTAGGTCTGCCGCTACTATTGTTATAATTGAATCATAATACTCTTTGTCTCTGATTCCGAAAGTTCTGAACGTTTATCCGTCACAAATAGTCCAGACTACAACTTGTTTTCAATATTTGGAATTGGACTATTCGACTATTTGACGATTCGGCTACTTGCATATGAACGCTGGGAATGCTCGATATTTTTGGTTGTTGTGTCATCACAAATACTGAAGGTGTGACATCCATTTCAGTTGGTGTTCTTGCATCATTTCTTGTTAAATAGCCAGGATATTGAAGGTGTAAATGGTCATTTAAATTGGACATTTTGCCTGCAAATTCCGGGTCCTTTTTGTATATATTGCAACGAACAATGTTGCCTGTCTTTTTGAAGAACTCCCATAATTGGATTCAAATTGCTACGTATAATGTTTGGGAAGGCAAAAATACTAAGATATATTGCTTACCTGCAAAACGCAGTATAAAAGAAAATAATCAAATCTAAAAGCGAGACACTTAATTTAGAACATGAAAGTATTCAATCCTGCAGAGCAACCACTAATGAAACACGTTATACTTAAACAATTATTATTGAACAAGCACCTTCCACCTGGATCAGAAAACAAAAAACTCAAATCAGGAAAACTGCAATTTATAAACGACAAATCCATCCACGATTTTAAAATATTTTGGTCGAGCACTAAGCAGAGCGTTTTCTGTTAAAAAGAAAATCTTTCTTAAAAGGGAAAATAAACGCGAAACAAAGGTTTTAATATAAATAAAGCTCACTCATTCTAATATAAAAACACTCCAATAGTTCGAAAGTTCAAAGAATAAATCGTTGTTCAAAAGTAGAAACCATCGAACTTTTTTTTTCAACCGAACTGATGGTCCAAAGTCCACAGACAGTGTACAAAAGGCAAAGTAAACTATCGGACATAGTGTAATATTTGAATTTTTTTTTATTCGATTATTCTAAATGAATGATTTCTGAATAATAGAATTGAATGCTTTTATTCAATAGTTCCCAACACTGCGCACAATATTGACGAATCAGATAGAGCGTTACAATAGATAGCTAAACCGTTGAGGTAGTTAGGAATTTTGTTATCCTCAGCTCCACTATGAATTCTTATAATATTCATTGGAATTCACACGAAGAGTTTCAGTCGCCAATCGCTTTTTCTTTTTGGTTATTGATTAATAAGGCTCTGTCAAAAAATACATATGAGACTCTATGTATACATTTATCGAAATCATGATCTATGGCGTAGAAGGATGAACGTTAAGGAAGACAGATATCAATGCTCGTTCCTCGATTTGACCGCAAGATTCCTCGAGGACTCGAGTGAATACTAGAGGAGAAATAATAGTACGACGACGTCGACCTAGTCAGAAAAAAGTTCGCCACCCCAACACCCATAGTGAGGATTAACTACATAAAAAAAGTGAGTCAATTTTTTTTTTATAATTACGAGTGCAACAGTACCCCACTTGTTACGCGCGCATAAATTTGAAAGATGTTGTTTTCAGTAAGTTGGTGTATCCCCTCTTCCCGCCGACGTGTTTTTTCCCAAAATAGATATGTCAAGGAATCTCTTCTTAAAGTTTTCGACACATTATCTTGAACAGCCTGAATATAGACAATGCAAAATTATCTGTTAAGTGTATCTATTATCGAAGACGACAGTGTTATAAAATTCTTTGCATCGTTTTTATTTTCGAATCGAAATACAGAATACTCTAAAATCTTTCAATAAAAATGAACGTTTGTATGTAAAGAGTACACTTTCTACTAAAAGCTGCAAAATCTCAACTCGATAATAAACAAAATACAATACATTCTCCCAAAAACGTCAATGGAGAGGAATCTATTTTTAAGTCTCTTCAAATGGTGTTACCGATTGCTTACATCAGTGAGGTCGACTCTATGCAGAAGTATAGATATAATACATGCTCATTGATCCAGTGACACACGTGCAAGCTACTTATGTCGTATCGTATTAACTATTTGCACACCCTTCCGCATGGGTGACACTTGATAATAATTCTAAAACAAAAAAGAAAATCGCCAATGCCGACAACAAAATTTATCCAAAGACCGAAATGAACGATTGGCCTACTTATTTGGTGAAATCAGCTCCAGCTAAATTCGCACCATCACACCACTTCTAGTCAAAAATTACTACCAACTCGCATGCGCTAGCCTTAATTGTTGACTCAATCAACATACAAGTATATACGATGTTGCGGCAACATTTCAATGTCGTATGCCCATTTGGTACTAAAGCAAGCACAAGAACGATTAAGAACAACTACAACTCCGGGGAGCAAGGAAATAAGAAGGAAAATAGTGCATTAAGGTACACACCTTAACCCACATATACCACCGACTACGACCTTAGAGGGAAAGAAAACCTGCTTACGCCATTGAACGAACGCCTATGCCAATGTACTTTGCAAATGCATCGTCATCCACGACGACAAATGAGGTTAGGTCGTGTGAGTCATACTATTCTCTGCACCAAAACTGAAATCAACAAGTCTACCCGGAGCAATAACCTAGGCCCAGCTAACTGAAGGACGCACATCCAGCGCACTCTAAACTCCACCAAAGAAAAAATGAAAAAGAAAAACACAAATTTTAATTCCGTCCGCATGTTAGGCATTGTTTTTTGTTTCTTTATATGAATATCGATGAACAGTTACAATAAAGGGAAATATTCTTCATTTTACCATAAACAACGTACAATTTTCAGTTTTTTTCTTTCTTCATCGCTTTTTTACTAAAACATTTTTGAGTAGCATCATCGCATATACATATTTGTAAAAAAAATTATAAGAGAATATATGATAAAATAAATCAAAAGAAAATCATCACGAGGAATATAAAATTGAATTACTTAAAATATGGGGTGTGAAAATGTTGGAAAAAGAAAGAATAGAAAAAAAAAAAATTAATAATAAAAATGGGAAATAAATTGTAATAATTAATTTAGTGTTGTTTTGTTGATTGGTTGGTTGGCCGCTGACCTGGCTTATAATTTTTCCTCTTCAAGGCCGTGTTTGTAAAACATAAAGACGGGAACACTCTTGCCATCGATATCGCGATACTCACACATAGCTACCATGCCATCGCAGTCCATTGATTCGCCGGTGAAGAACTGTAAGTCCTTGAAGCGTCCCAGAATGTCCTTCATCACTTTATTCATGTTGGTCTTGAAGACATCCACTTGGTCGGGTTTACTCTCCTCCAGCTTGGCAATCAGTTTCTTCATGTAGTCCTTCAGGTAGAGTGTGAAGGATTTCTTATCGCCAAAGGCAAAGCACTCTTGCAGACGGTGATTAAGAACGACATCAACGCCAGTTTCTACATTGATGTCGGTGCCTTCGTCAGCTTCTTCAGCAGATGGATTGAAACCTTCAATGTGAATATCATCCTGAGACCGACTGACGAGACTTCCGTAAACTTCGTAAATTACATCATCGACCAATTTCATTTTGTATGTGTCGGAAAACATTTCGTCACCGGAGATGAGGTCCTTGTATAATTTCATGTTGATTGGATGTGTTTTGTTGAAATGTTTTAAAAAAATTTACGGAAAAAATAAATTAGTCACACCGACAATGGACTGACACGATGCCACGCGCTATGCAAAAAGAAAAAGAGGGAGAAGTGCTGGTGTTTCGTTGAAAATTTATATATGCCACAGAGTGCGAATTTATATACGCCTAGGTAATAGATTTTTTTTGTATTTCTTTTAAAGTAGTAAATGAGTGCCTAATTAAGGTGGTAATAGTTCGATTGAGTGAGGATTACACTTATTTCTCATTTGAGTTTTTTTCATTTGTAGTCAAAGCTAGACATGTGATATATCACTTTTGTTGTCAAATGTAGTTTTTTAACTTTTGAACATAATTTCAGTATTTTCTGGATTTTTTTTCACTCCAGAAACTGCAATTCTACTTGTTCACTAACCTATTGAGCCAAAAGTATGCCTAGTTACTAAACACGATAAAAATAACGGTTAACCTAAGACTACTCAGAAGCCCACGAGGAAATGCACGGATGTAGGTCGATTTTTTTTGACAAATTTTTCGCAGAACTTTTTACAATTGACACCAAATTGAAAATTCCGAATAGGTTAGAACGATACTCGAGCATTTCTCTGGTGTAAATTTATTCATGATTATTTGTCAAACAATACTTAACATTAATGTCAAAAATAATAGCACAGGTTGGAATTTGTCCCTAATGGAGATCCATCAGTAAAACATACATATTAATTTACTTACCTTTGAATCGTAGATTACAGAACTCGGTAGTCGTGCACCGCCCTTTATCCTTTATCCAGCTCGGTCCTTAGCTAGCTGACTCTTGTATTATAATCTACGGCCGAATTGACAAAGTTCCTTTGGAAGCGCAAACGTCACCTTTGGTAAGGTAATCCTTCACTGCGATATTGCACTGGGGTGGAAGATCATTGGGCTGAAGGGGCTCTGCGCTCTCAATGTTTAGCAACCTTGTTTGCTGTAGTTGTTCTTGTATTCTGCCTTAATACTCCACAAATACCCCACTGAGGGTCCGCTTATTTAATCTATACATACATTTGGAGTTGGTTTGAAGTTGTTCACAATTCATTTAACCAAAGTGTTAAACAAGGTGTTAAACTAGAGCACATTTCTTTTAGCTTTTCTCTTGAGCTCGCACCGATATCCCACACAATCAAACAGGATTGCTCTGACATGAAGAGGTGGTCAGTACCTATGTAGATATTAAATATTCTGGTTATCCTTCAGGAACTGGTCCAGATTAAATATTTGGTTAATGGTGGAATAAGCTTGTTAATCAGAATATTAACCTATCAGGTTATTGATGTTCTGTCTTAGACGCTTACATAATATTGATCTTTCATGTTATGCTAAGCAGGCTTATGTTACTGCAGTTTGGGAGATCTTCAAATTACCGCGTATGTGTTCTTCTGACAAAAAATTATATTAAAGATAAGTTGGTGAGTGCTCTTCGCTAGATCTTTTTCTTCAGCTATAAAGGGCTCGGTATAATTTCGACTTCACAGAGTAGACGTTTAACAGTCTGCGGAAGTGGTTCTTCTAAATTCTCTGCACAAACTGCGTCTCTACTTCGAAGTTCCCGTGGTCATGCTTGCAGGTTTAGGTTTAAGTTTTGTTGCCCTATCCAAACATCATTTCTATATTCCTTTTTATCTCCTCATCTCGTGGCAGGATCTTTGATGGCCTTCTGCACTTAATGTTGGTGATGAGGAATTATGAGAGATTTTATTGAAGATGCGGCCGGTAAAGGTTTTGATAGCGACTTTTCACAGTATGTTTCCAGGGCTTGATACCCGAATAAATGGCAATCATTTGGCTACTACTTGATATTGGCTCAGGTCAATCGCAACTTGGAACATGCAAACCTCTATGTGACATCCAACGTTAGTTGTCATTTACATACGAGTACATACCGAGAATGAAAAGATTTTCGCTTTCAACGAAGCTAGTGCCATTCTAGATAATGGCTAGGTATTTAAATTTCCATGTTTCGGAGGCATTTAATTCCACTCTGCCGATAGTTCCCCAGTTCGTTATGTTGTTAATATCGAAGTTTAATGGACTTAACATACGCTACGGTTCCCATTCTACAGGCGAAGAGTAGGGACGTAAATCCGGGAACAAATGTGAAAAGCGGAGAGTACTGCCGTCAACAAAGGAATATATTGCAATAGAAATAGCAGACAAGAGATCATTAATGAACATAAAGAAGAATGTCGGAGACAGGACATAGTACTGGGGCAGACCAGCATTTATTTTGTGAATATCAGACTTGAAACCACCCAAGACAACTTGAATTGAACGTTCTGAAAGGTAATTTCTAATCCATAGAAGAAGAGAGTCTTCGATCCTGAAAGCACGCATTTTCGACAAAAGCATGTAATGCCAAACTCCGGCAATTACCTTGAAAATATCAAGTGCAACTACCTTGATTCGCTCTTTTCAGGAACGGGGTGGACAAATGCTGTTTTCCAACTGCTCGGAAAGAGTCCTAAAGAATACGATTGATGAAAAGGCCTATGCTCTCAGTGTTACCGCTTCCGGTTAGATTATTAAAAAAAAGTGTAGCGGGTAGAAATTTTGGTTAGTGGCAAAAAAATATAAGAACAACGCATTAAATGGCTATCTGAAGAATTCTTTTACCATGTTGAAGAACATTACGCTGCTCCAAACTCAGATATTACCACCTCAGAATTGATTGAATATAAGCATGAAACTCAGCACCACAGAAAAAAGAAACAAATTGATTCTAATAGAAGATTAATAAAGAAATATGAAATAAAAGCAGTTCACTAAATTTTGACAGCAGGAGCATGTATAGTATTACAAAAAACTTAAATGCAGGTGAGCATAGCTAAGGACAGGACTCAACTAAAGGTATGCCGGCTACTTTGTTGATTAGAAATGTAGATCAACTTGGAAAGTTTTAAAATTTCTTATTTTGCAAGCTACTTCGTCGGCAGTGATTAAAACCTAGACCGCCCATATGCGGACTATAGCAAAAAATCCCCTTGTACGCATTTTATCTTCAGCTAATGCTGATATAAGATCGAATTACCACTTATAACAAAGTTAAACTACAGAGTGTAATTAATGGACTTAAGAATTTACCATATATTTTGGTTTTTTACATTACTATGTGGAGCCCCCTTAAAGTTTCGAAAATGATTTATGTAAGTACACCCTTAAAAAATCTACTACAAGAGTTGCTTCGATATTTTTTTCCATACTAAAACCTAAATTTAAAGTCAATTTACTTATATCTTATAGCTTATGCTAATTGCAAACGTTTTATGCAATTAAAATGCAATTAACACTAAAAATAAAAATATACCGTCATTATAAAAGCATTTGGAAGGTTTTCAATATATTTTAACCGTAGCTGACTTCACATTACATAGTACTGCCAAGCTAATCAAACTTTTGAATCAGTTGGAATCTGACGTAAAGGAGAGAACAAGCGAAAGGAATAAAAAGACAAACATCTACAAAATGTAAATCTCAAATTAATTTTTTCTATTCAATTAAAATCAATTTTTAAAATTGCTTTTCTCATTGTAGGTTATCGCTAACAAGGGCTCTTAATCAATCGCATGCCCTTCGTTATGCTGGTGCTCTAAATACTGTTCGCAGCATTGCTATTAAAATTGTTCCACCGCCAGTAGAACCAGTTGAAAACCATGACGACAAAAATATCCGCCTTCAGCGGGCACTGTCACCTCATTTGACCATCTATAAACCACAATTGACCAGCATGCTTTCAATAACGCACAGATTCACTGGTCTAGCTTTGGCAGGCTATTCAACTGTGCTCGGTTTGGGTGCTCTAGTCTCACCAGTCGACTTTGCTCAATATGTCACCATGATTGAAGGACTTCAGCTTAGTGCTGGAACTTTATTGGCCTTAAAACTTACACTGGCATATCCACTGGGATATCATGCTGCTAATGGAATACGCCATCTAGTCTGGGACATGGGAAAATGCTTGAAAATCAATGAAGTCTACTCCACTGGTTATGCAATGATTGGTACATCCTTTGTTTTGGCTGCTATATTAGCCCTCCTTTGAACATAAACGAAATAGGTTTATTATTATTTTTTTTACGCATATGTTAACTATGTGGACGAAGGTTTAAAATTTAATCCGAAATTGAAAAAACAGAAAAATAATAAAACATTCGCCAGGGATCGCTGGCAAGTTATACAACTCCCGTGTTACGTAATTGGTTTTGTTTACTTTTTTTGTTGTTGAAGTTGCTGCGAGTGGTGAGGTGTGCGTGAATGGAATTTCAAAAAACCTCTTAAAAAATGGAGCGAACTTAAATGTCGGTATTAATCTTCTGATAAGTTTCGGTGCGATTTAACTGGTGCGTAATGATTGGCCTAATGATTTCGGAATGAAAGAAAGGCACATCTCGTCTTGAGGTTTATTTAGTTGGTCATGTTGGATTTCTGGTTTTTATTTCAGGCATATGCAAAGTGGAACACTTTCTTTTCTTAAGGGTAATACAATGCAAAATTATCATATGTAGCACATTTCTAAAATCTTTTTCTATTTAAATTAGGTTAGGTTAGAAGGCTCCTTGCTTGCTTGCCTATAAGGCAGTGTCCAGTGATGACACTTCTAATAGCGCTGAGATCTTCCCTATTTAGAAGAATAAGACTTATCGCTCTAATTCAGATCCAACTTTGGCCAGATCTGTTTAGTCGATAGACATGTTGACCCACCGGTCCATCTAAGGTCTGTTCTTTTATTAGCATTCAGCTTTAATAATAATTTGTACGTAGCGATTGGTATACCTATACTACCCTTTTCCGGTAGAAAAGGTAGAGTGGTTCGAATTTGGGCGAGTTCGTTGGTCCTATAATTCCCTGGAATATCTCTGTGAACCGGCACCCAAAAAAGGTGGAGGTTAAAATGCTCTGCCATCTCTGTAAGAGTTGATCGGCTTTCTAGGCCGGTTTTAGAATTTAGTGAGAACGAGTCCAGGGACTTGATAGCAGCCTGACTATCCGAAAAGATGCAAATTGCAGATTTCAGATATCACGTTTCATTTCAGGCAGGACAGAGCTTTTTTAATCGCAAAAATTTCCGCCTGGAACACGCTACAGTGATTTGGAAGACGGAAGAAGAGGCTTAGGCTCAGAAGCTTATCTGAGAAAACACCTCCACCAACCCTGCTATGGGTTTTAGATATATCTGTATAGAAATGGATAGACTTGTCCTCCATGAAAGCACCTTCTTCCCAGAAGGATCTAGAGGGAAAGCTCGGAAGAAAGACTTTGTCAAACCGAAGTTTAGGTATGGTGTAATCGATTTTCAGTAAGTGGATTCCTAATGTATGTATTAAGAATATTAGCGTGGCCAAATAAATTATTTGTCCACTGTGTAGTCGCTTTAAGGCGAATAGCTGCAGTCTACTTGCCTGCTGAAGATGTCGATGGGTGTCAAATGAAACAGAATGTTTAGCGCCGCGGAGGGAGTGATGCGCAGAGCTCCGCTTATGGATAGACACGCTGCCCTTTGGGTTCGGCTTAGTTTTTTGCAGTTGATTGCAATGTCTAAGGCATTACCTGGTTTAAGTCGTTTCTTTTGCAGTCGTTTTTACGTAAGTTGTCCAAAAATTTGTGGTTTGCTTCGATGAATAGCGTGCTTTTGCTGTAATCGCTTCCAACTTCACCCTCCAATTTGGCTAAGGTCCCACTTAAGTTCAGGTTTTCTTCTACACCGTTGTAAGTCTGGATTGCATATCGTCCAATCGATCTACGTGTCCAAGCCATGTTAGGCGAGATGTTGATACCATTGTAGAGGACGTAGAGTTCGCTGTTATATTATCTCTAAAGTTCGCTTTTGCTTGATTTCTGATAAGGTATCATAAGACAAAATCCCTAACTACCTCAAAGTTATAGCCGTCGACTGTGACATTCTGGCCTAATCATCGAAGTTGTTTTTCCAATTTTGTTGATAGACTTTAATTTATTTTATCTTAATTTACAAATAAACTTATTTCTGGTGCTTCTGTCTTGCAAAATTATCGGGGAGAACTCGCTGTGCTCTGTAAAAGGAAGTCAATATGTAAGAGTAGTCACTAACTTGGGTTGAGACTTTCGCACAACTTTTATGTATTATGATATTAAGGACGTCACATGACAGCGTACATGTTGTCTAAATATTTTATAAAGTAGCGAGGGTTTTCCAGCGTCATTCTGCATAACCTATATGCAATACATAACTCTTCTTGAGGATCTGATGTAGTGTGATTATTTTGTCATTTATGATCTTAACGTTTTATTATCTACAATCGCAATAGTAAAGAGTAATCAGAGTTTCAAACGCTTAAATAATTCGAAAGGTACATAAGATCTTACACACGATCTTAAAGAGACTGCTGCCCCTATAGCTGTAGCTTAGGGGGTCTACTTTCTTGTGGATCGGGAAAAGGTGTCTAAGGTTGCATTTATTATACATAGTTCTTCTTTCAAAATTTTTAATATGAGTTGATGTAGTCTTTTGATAAACTGCGCTGCGATTGATCGGGAAACTGCTGACTGTCCTGTAACTTGGATTCGGCCAGCAGCGTAACAATAAAGTTCGTAGTGAAGCACTTACCTTACCTCCCAGTAGTGGTTCCCGGTAACTGCATGAGTAATCTCTATTATGCAGACCAAAATAGTAAGAGCATGCTCTTCTAGTATCATAATACTGCCCTACGCCGTCATAGGGCTCACAACCGTATACAGAAGAGATTAAAAAGATGGCTCGAGTCAACTCATGGAGGCGCATAGAAATGAATTCAGAATTGATGACCCTTGCAAGCGTTTTAAGGACAACGAACTTCTAATTTTTAACAGGCCACGTGCAGCTAAGCAAATAGTAGAGGCCCTTGACTGCTATCACTCAAATATCATCGCCATCCAAAAAGTGTAATGGGATGGTCGGACATAAGAAGAATGAACAACTGATTTTTGGTGATTGCTATAAGGGAAAGAAACAGCGTTTATTCGGATCCGGATATGCTTTATGCAGCAGAGTTGGGCAATAAGTTTACTACGAGCTCCTCGACAAAACATATGAGAAATGTAAGAAGTATGTCACCAGAAAAGCGAGGGAGAACATCTTTGGTATGACAGTTGGTAAGCATGGCCTACACGACACCATGTCGTGAACTAACAAGCCTCTCCTGTTAGCCCAGTCCATTTGCGCATTCCAAGTCGATTTTATGTGTCAGCATATGGTGGGTATTAATTTAGATTTTGTGAACTTTCCAGGTCTAAGATCCCACTGATAGGGACCAATCAGTAGATAAGATCTTGTATGCGACGTAGAGGAGGCTTATAGCTCTGTAGTTGGCGCAGTTGAGGGAGTATAATTTTCTCTGGATCGGGCGGAAAATACTGAGATTATATTCATCAGGCATTTACTTGTTTGACCGGATCTGAGAAATGAGTTGGTGTATGCTCTCCACAAACTCATTTCCAGCAGCTTTGAACACATCGGACAGTAAGCTGTCCAGTTTCTTTGTGCGTTGTCAGCTTAAATATTGCTATCCAGAGGAGGTGTGTTATTATCTGCTGGTCAACATTCGCGGTTATAAGTTTATCAAGTCGAATCCGGATGGACGAGACCAGTAGTAAGTCGTTGTGAAGTACTCAATGGTATTTGTGAGTTTCATTTTGATTATTGGGAATCGAGCATGGGCCAAACTAGTGTACGGGTAGATTGCATTTGTTTGGCGTAGGAGTTCTCAGTTGAATAATATTGGTTTTTAGAGATCGGAGTCTGGTCAATTCATCAACGACATATATCCCTGAGATATCCGAGTGTCAGAAATCCTCACAGAAGACTTCTGTGATAACGCCTTCTGGAGTTTTCGAGCACTTTGTGAAGATGGAGATGGCTTTGCGTTGTCTGAATGAATCCTTTTGAGAGTCAGGTAATTAAAGTCTACCTTGAAGTCAATTTCAGATAATTGAAGGTCAGTTTATTGGAGAAGACCGCAATGCAGCGTGACTAAGTTGGTATGCCCTACATTTAACTTTTTTTTATTGCTGTAGGTGTTTCAGTCAGAGGGCTGTTAAGGGGTCAGCTATGTGTCCCATAGAAGAGCATTCCTTACAGGTTTCTGGTATCGTTCTGATCTATGATATATAACTTGGTACAGTTACAATAATTAAAATTCTTCCTACCCTTGCAGTGGCGTTCTAGGAGATCTGTGGTCCACTACTGTGGACGTTAACCTTTAGCCTTGCTTACTGTTAGACAGGTTAAGTTATGGTAAGGATTAAGAGTGGAACTGAGTTTATTTTTAGGTTAAGCAATATCGGAATGTGATTTCCGGACTCAGCTGTTTTTTCATTTATTGTTTTGCTTGTCCCAGATCGTCGTGCGGTAGATAAGTACTAGTTTGGTATGCTGAATAGAAGTGTCGAATTAAAGACATTATTTGAGAAAACTGCCATCAACAACTTCTTTTTTCGTGAGCAGCATTGCTGCTTAGTTGTCTGTGTTGTATTTAGAGAAGAAAGATGGATTAAGTTTTATTCAGACAAGAATACAAAGTTTGGGTAGGCATTCTTTTTTGTCAGGTAGGAGACGTTGTATTGAGGTGCCCTTACTTCAGGAATGAGTTGTCATCTATTTAGGAAAAATGGTGTATATCTTTTATTCGGATTCTGCTTTTGCTTAGTGGACATGCTAAACGACGGCTACTTCAAGATATTTGTTTTGGCCGCAAAAGGAACCTAGTCGGATCTTTACGGATGTCTTTAGGGTACTTACGTTTTGAACTTTATTGTGACGAATAGGTAAAAGTGGCGCCCTAATATCAAAACCTTCCTCATTCCTCTAACTAGTCGAAAAGTTAGAATAAAGAATAAAAAGTAGAATGGATCGGTTCTTTGTTTAAGAACTGTGTTCTGACGGCAAAAAAGTTGTACTTGAGTAAGTTGCTTAAATCATATTTCTGTGTCTGAAAACCTGTTGGGTAAATATGAGAAAAAAAATTTAATACAATAATTTATAAGTAAGTACTCGTTAGAGTATCAAAATTGCGAATGAAATTTTTCACAATTATGCGCAAATTGTCAATTGTTTTCGTCGTTTTCCGATTAAATTAGATTTTGTAGAGAAGAGATAATAAAAATAATGCGATACAGAAGCAATAGAATATGTAAATATATCAATTTAGAAAATAAGCTAATTATTTAGATTTTAAAATCATTGCCTTTTTTTGTAGGTATTTCTTAGCCAGTAGACTTTTTACACCTAACTGCCTTTAAACTTACGCTAATTTGGTCTTCAAAAGAAATGTTAAATGAAATTCGGCCTCTTAATGTAAGAGATGAGACAATGTTTGAAAAAGGCGAACGGAAAAAGCTTCCAGTGTCTCCAGATCTAAGTATCTATAAGAAGCAATTGACTACAATGCTTTCAATTTCTCATAGAATAACTGGACTAAGCTTAGCGCTTTACACAATATGTTTTGGAATAGGAGTTCTAAGCTCTCCACATGACTGGTCTCATTACATAACTATAATTGAACGACTTGAGCTAGACAAGTTCACTTTAATTGGATTAAAATTCATGCTTGCGTATCCTTTTTCTTTCCATGCTTGCAGCGGAATACGTCATTTGATTTGGGACTCCGGTAGATGTTTGACCTTGAAGCAGGTTTATTTAACTGGATATCTAGCCTTAATTGTGTCTTTTATGATAACTGGTATTTTAGCAACTCTATAAAGCAATTTGATGAAATATTTTTCTAATGTTTTCTTATTTTTCTTATGAATTAAATGAAAATAATTTAGACATGATTAATATTTTTTAAGTTGTTCGTAAGGTCTAAGGATTAACAAGGAAGCTTTTTCAGCTGGGGCTAGTGAGTTTGGTAAATCCAATTTAAGATTTTTTGGTATGTTTTATATGTTAATCGTTTTATTATTGCCAAAGACGTAGGTTTAATATTGTAAGTAGAAACTAGGACATAGAGTTGAGGCGGGTGATTGGGCAAAGAGAATTTTTGCCACATCTAGGAAATCTGATCCGTAATATTAAAGAAAAGTGTTTATAAATGAAGGAAGGGTTATTAGAGAGATACGAGTGTCAGATACGGAAACTAAAATCACTTGCAGTGCACAGATGAAGTAACTGGGATCTAGGAAGGAATAGTTTGCCCAAAAATAATAACGTTTCATGATGAATTGTAGGTTTTCTTTGATGAATCCTGTGGAGTTGGATCAGACAAATAGTGGTACATTTGTGTACCACCTTACACCTTAAAGTGTAATAAAGCCACTGCCACCTTCTTTGCCGTACATCGATGTCCACAAAGTCCTACTTGTTCTGTTATAGAAAACTTTTTAAATAAACGACTGCAGTTTAGTATTAGTGCCGTAACCGTTGTCTTCCCGATTTCATTGTCCACATCAAGTTCTCTGTCGCCATCAGCCGAATCAATGGCTTGACTAAATGATGGATCTTCATACAATGTCTTTGATTTTGAATGCATTTTTCTTAAGCCATTAAGCCATACTCTGTTTGCCTGTAAATCTTATCTTTGGATTATTTGGTAGAGGTTCATAATTCTATCATCAGCGTAGTCCAGGCTTAATAACTTCATGTCATTGTCCACTGGATTCATCCACTTTTTCCAGACAGTCCTGTAAGGACAACATCGCTTATTATCATTAGCAAAATATTGCGGCAATAAAACATAGTCCTTTTGGACTCTGTTTGAATTTTAAAAAGGGCTAACAATTTATCATAAAGTAAGACTTGTTATCTTACCTCCTTTATATAATAATGATGATTTTAATCCGATACTGGACAAAATTCTCCAATAAAATCAGGTAGGGAGCGGATCTATACTCGATGTTTACTATGATATTTTGGCCGCAGCAGGAGAAACACACGTATCCTACGAATTTCTGCAATCTTTTCACAAACGAAAACTTAATGGTAAGCAATTGTATATCTTTGAGAGCCGCACCAGTTCAAAAAGTTTTGCTTCAAAAATCTCATTTATATTCCAGACCGTCACGCCTTTAACATCATCGCGAAGTTCTACTTCAATTTCTTAAAATGATACCAACAAGGAATCATCTAGGCTTCTCATGCAATTTGCTCTCTAGTTAGCACATTGGAAATGGCATAATGAACTGTGGTACCGGTTTACCTGTATACCGCGGTATTTTACATCTTTCGATTGCAATTTCACTTCCCTGCTACAATTTGTGCTTTGAATTAGATTCGCCTCTCACTCTGTCTTCAGCTATCTGCTGATAGTCATGTGCTGTCATTTTTCCGAATCCTATCGACATTCCTCCAACATCCATTAATGAAAACAATTTTCTGAATTTTCAGTGATTACCCGGATATGTATGCTTCGTCCTTGGCTGTTTTGTTTGGTCCTATCGGGATCGCCAAATTTATTGTATCTAGGTATACGAGTAAAGAATATGTGAGCTCGAGTACTGCTAACATATGCAGTACGAAGGCGTATTTAAGTGAGTTCGCCCAACATTTCGCTACAAGCATCCCGGCTGCCTTATGGATGTGGTCAATCAGGTTTAACACTTGCCGCCTATCAGATGTGTTAGATAGGACACAGATAACCATGTGACTGAGCAGATACACAAAAATATTCTTATGATGACTTATGACTATGCGGATATCATTTTAAAAATTGATAAACGTAAGTGTTATTTTTGTCGCCGAAATTGTGTACACGGCTTAAGCGCAGTCGTACCGCATCTTCTTCGCTGTTGAAATTTCCATCACCATACCTATGTCGTCTAGTGGCATTAGTTGTATTATTCATCTCCATTCTGAAATAGTTATCTCTCTTACTCTACTTTGGAATCTTGTCTCTAATATCTTATCATGATATAAGGCCATTTCGTGCTACTGTTGTAGCACTTCGTTGAATTCACGAACGCTTTCAGGTGGTTTGCTAGAGTAGAGTAAGTTTTCCCGGTTGACAAAGGCAATCCACCGGCATTCGATTATCTTATTTCGATCAGCCCCAAAGATGAACACAAACACTGTTCCTTTCTGAAAAGCTATCTTACAGTAGCACGTTTTCGAGACCGCTTCTCTAACTCTTTTGAAGATTAATGATGAAGATATTTCACACACCTTCTTTGTTTGCAGAAGGTGGCGGTCTTTTATCTTTGCAGCATCACAGCGTCAGCATTATTGCTTACAGGAATCGAACGTATTTCACTTCAATTCAATAAGCCGTGCTTGATGTAGTTAAAGCGCTTACCATTTGCATGGTCAAATTTAGCAAATGGAATATGACCGGGCTATAGGTACATACGGAGCATAATTTTCTTTTCCAGTACGAGATTTCTAAAATCAATTAACTAGTTGCCTACGTGCCATATTTTCTAAGTTAGTATTTATGATACTTCTGTGAAGTGGACTTCGACCATAAATTTGTAGAGTTCGATGACATTATTGTTTCCGAAATATGATAAACAAGCGATAACGACACCATTGACGGTTTACCGTTTAGAGAAACTTGTAGTTTAAATAACAACTATCTGGCACTTTTCTGCAGTAATTTACTTTTGGAGATGACTGATGTACGGGTATTGTATGTATGACTAGCAAGTACTGGTATCCATCTGCTCGTTTAAAAGAGCAATTGTTTATTGGATTTAGAAAATTTAGTTCACTTATGGTAAACTTCTAATCACAGTAAATGCATTGAATATGATGAATACAAATTAAGCCCCCAATTACTTAGGACCACAAATAGGTAACATATGGTCTATTGTACAGTAAAATTGCACAAAATTCATTTTAATCAAAAACTTCGTAGAACCATAAATTAAAAATTAAAATCTCTTACGATTACATACTAGCAAACGTTCCAATTCATAACATTCATCCTCAATTGTTGACCAATCTAGACAGTTGCTTCCAATTACACTACACGATAATAAAACACCAACTGACAATGTCCTAGTTGAATGTCTAATTTATAACGTCCACGTTTCAACTGCAACGTTATACGAGTATACGAGTAGAAGCAACATTATAACAATGCGCATCCGGTAAGGGCGACACAAATACAAGCATACAGATTTCACACGACAGCTACAATCGCTCAAGTGATTTTAATTGGATTCCGGCTTGGCACAGGTAAACACAAAAATGTCTGCAGATAGCTTCTCCAGCTATCTAACCCATAACCACTTTTGGTGGCCACCCAACCCAACATTGGTGCTGCCTTCAGCCGAAGGCGCTCAACAGTTAACAATACAGCGCATTGCTGATCCTTGCTGACAGGGTATCAACCACAAACATGAATACCATTGGGCGGGGGTATTCACTTTTTTATTTGAGTGCCATAGTCCTGCTGCTCCTGCTAGTAATGTAACAGTGTGATGGTGATGAAAATGAAACACCATCAATGGCGGGGGACTTTGGTTTAGTGGAGCAAGCAAATCACAGCAATCATGTGGAGTGAGGCTGAATTCCAGAAACGTTTCATGTCAAATCACATAGGATGTCGCCTTTTGATGACTCTGACGATGATGATGGTGATGATGACGACGACAACTACAACAACAATGACGATAACTGACAACAACAATAACTGTGGGTAACATAAACTCTGTTTCCAACAAAAACAAACCAATTCTGCGTACCTGAGCAAAAGTAAGTACCACTCACACTTTCTACTCATAGTCACTTCTATACCAAACCAACTACAGTTTGGAGCGGTATAATTGTATCGAGTTGACAGCCAGCTTGACAAAGTGTCTTAAGGCACGAACTTATTCCATTTGCTCGCTAAGCAGGCGGAGACGGTTGGCATGAGTTAAAAATACCGCCTCTAGTAATTACCTTCATCGGAGTTACTGATGTACGCCGTCTATACACAGAGTTGATGAGTTAAATTAGGAATGACATCTAGGCATTTCTATACTGAGTACCTACTACCTACTCGTACAAGGATCTCTAACGTTAATTCCTTTGTCCTTGTGATACTTTTGTTATGGCGCATCTTTGCCAGAAGCGGATTTCATTGTTTATTCTAACGCACTGACACGAGAGTGTATTCGCTTGTAAGTGTGAAACTTTAATCAAAGTGGTTTCTGCGAATACTCATATGACAGTTGGTGAAGAAGTGAAAACGACAGCAAACTACTGTTTTAAATCACTTTCGTCACGGTAAATGAGGTTCATATCGAATAAGACAGAGGGGGAGATGAAGTAGATAACTTTTAAGCTACATTCATGAAATATTTAAAATCCATCGAAAATTGCTCTATGAGATGGTGGTGAAGAAAATAAAGCAGGTCTTGTTTAAATTAATTTTCCAATGTACAAAAAAGTGATGCAATTCACGTTTGAGCGGGATGAAACTGCCGAAAACTTACCACAGAGGAAACCGTATACAAAATGCATGATTTCGTATTGGTGGACCGCCGAGTGAAAATTCGCGAGTTGGTTGAGATTGCAGGCATCTGAACTGAACGCGTTAGCCATATCCTGCACGAAATTTTGGGCATGAGAAAGATGTCCGAGAAATGGGTGTTGTGTTTGCTCACACCGGAGAATAAGCGCAATCGTGAGACCACTTTAAAGACGTGCTTGACTCTGTTTAATCGAAACCCGGAGAAGTTTCTACTTCGTTTCGTGACCATCGATGAGACATGGATTTATTAGTACACACCAGGGACCAAAGAACAATCGAAACAATGGGTTTTACACGGTGAACGGGCTATAAAGAAGGCAAAGACTGTGCCTTCGGCCGAAAAGTTTATAGCCACCGTTGTTTGGGACGCGCGAGGTGTATACCACGTTGAGTATTTGGAGAATGGAAAAATAATCAAAGTAGCATATCACGCCGATTTGAATAAAAAACGAAGAAAAAAGTGCTCTTCCACCACGGTAACGCATCGGCTCACGGCTCCGCAGTTACCACAGCCAAAATGGTCGAATTGCACTACGAATTGCTCCCCCTTCCTCCGAATTTTCCGAATTAGGCTCCCTGCCAGGGAGGTTTGTTCCCAAACCTTAAAAGATCTCTCGCCGGAAAGAAGTACGGGTCGAACGAGGAAGTCATCGCCGTCGCGTTGGAGTATTTTGCAAGCCAACAAAAGTCGTACTATATGGTGGGGTTAAAAAATTTACAGCACTACTGGGAAAAGTGTATCGAGTTGAAATGGGATTTTATTGAAAAATAAATCGTCAAAACCTAAAAAAGTTGCGTTGTTATTTATAAGCCCGGTACATCCGTACATGCATGCATACTATGTGTATGCATACACAAAAAATATAATAATAAGTGTGGTAGAGGTTCTCATTACGTTACCTCCATTAACTACGTCAGTTACGTAGTAGACGTAACAAATGTAGTTATTTGAAGAAAATGGAATTTTTGCCATCCCTGGTTCTCACACCCCCGCGCACCAAGAGCCGAAGTTCTCAAGTTAAGATGCTTTCGAATAGTTTCGCGGACTGAATGGTGCGGGGAACTGAAAAATTTGTATCGTGATGTCACTATGAGAAACCGGGGACCTCTAATAGTAACCAACCTTGTTGCACCTATCGCTGTGGACCTTTCACTCTCGCATTCCTCGTGAGACAACACATGAATAAAAATAAACACCAAAATAACAAAACAAAAACGATAACAAAAATGTTAACGAAGTAAGAGGAGGATTCTCTACTCCGCTTCCCTATTTCTGTGATGGGCACAGAAGGGAGGATTCTCATCTCATCTTAAAATAATGCTACACGGCACAAATCTAGAACAGGACAGATGCTCATGAGCAAAATTTACTAAACATCGCTATAGTAGCAAACACTGATGCAGAAAGATTCAGCAGAAATAAGAGAACTTCACTGGCACCCAAAAGCGTCGAATAGTTGTCCTTATTAGGAACGGAATTGAACTCGAGCATTTTAAACTAAGAAAATAGCTGTAGCTCTATATACAGAATTAGAGAGAAAGTTCTGGATCTCACCCTATGCATCTGGGCTTAATACTTGAAAATACTCGCAAAGTATAACCGAGAAATTTTGAAGCGCTAACAGAAAATCATGGGAAAAATGCTGTCAAGATTTCTTTGTCATTCGAAGCAGCGCTCGTATCCATAGAATTCTATCGAAACATGGAGAACATACCTGATAGACATATCAGGGATGATCTACTATATAAGAACCCACTTCATAAAAACCAATATGCCTATCAAACAGGAAAATTAACAATGCATGCTCTTCAGGAACTCGCCACAAGGATTGAGAAATCCCTCAGACACAAAAAAAATGCGGTTGGCTTCTTCCTTGGCATCAAAGAAGCTTTCGATAACTTCGAACACGCACAGATATACAGATGCATGAAAAATACAGCAGTGCAACTCACAGCCAGCTTACAATGGCGTGGATGAGAATAACTCTAAAATAGTTCACAAGATTCACTGGTATGGTACCCCGAGGGATCCAAGGCAGACGAAGGAGTTGCAGCATTGATATACGGAGAAACTTTCACCACCTCACTGTACGCAAGTGTTGGCAGTAGAATCTCTGTATTTCAAGCTGATAGAACTCTGAATTACTAAGAAAGTAAACAGATCTGTCAATAATAAGAACATTTATATTCTCTTTGACAGTAAAGCGGCCCTATTTGCTATCAACGCTTTTAAGATAACATCAGCAATAGTCTGGAACTGTAATATACTTCTCATAACATTAGCCGGTACTAATAGAGTAACCTTTTAGACTAGGTGCCAGGTCACAGTGATTATAATGGTTATAAATGGCAAAAGAGCAAACGAATTGGCCAGAAACGGTTCGGACTCAACATTCATTCTGCCACGATCAATAAAAAACTATATGGTTAACTGGTCAGAAACAAAGTTGCTTCATTAATGGAGGAAAACCGAAGTTACTCGTAACGGGCAAGTCAATAACTTTTTACCAACCCCTTCTCACAAAAGAACAAATCAACTGCTACAGCTTTCTATGGGTCAGATATGCACCACAGCCGGAATCCTAGCACCTAATGGCTATGGGAATAGCAAATGACAACAACAGAAAGAACAAAATATATCCTTAGTGACTGTAATCGCCTAAGCAGAACACGTCTACGCCTTCTATGATAGGTAGGCCATACCTTGAGGCAGAAGATATCACTGCCAGCTCACTGAAAGATATGGCCAAGTTTATTAAAAATTCAGGTATTATGGGTGAGCTTTAACTTGAGGAAATCACAATAAGGGTACATATTTCTACCTCCTCCCACAATCTAATCAAGCTCTAAAGTTAAAAATGAAAACGAATGGATTCGGCAGTTAATGGATTAACTCATGATCAGCTTCCCTCTTTCAGATTTATCTTGCAAAGGCTAGGGAAAAGCTTCCAATCGTTAACCAGGAGCTAGCATAGGATCATTAGGGCTAAAACTAAAGCTAAGATCTATGAGGGATTGTATTTTTTTTTACCATATATAGTTGCAACTAAGCACAAAGATTTGTTTGTCACTTCGACGGGTCTCACGTGATGTGGTTGGGTGAAACTTCGTTTGCTTTTTTGATAAGAGATGATGATAAGACTAGTCAGCACCACCAGAAAAACATATGTCTCTCCGTCGAAATGTAATGCAATTTTTTCAGCCTTTTAATAATACAATCCAGGTTGTAAAGCAGGACTTAATTGTCAGCTCCGCAGCGCACAAAAGCGAAGTCGATAAGCCTGAATCCATTGTCGATGTGGTGCCTTGCTGGCTATATTTACCAACTGCGTTGCTAATGAGGTTTTTTTTTTCCTAGCTAACTAGCTGGTTAGTTCAGAAATGCGTCTGGTATCTGGGAATGCTGGACTGATTCTTGGCAAGTTCTTTATATAGAGGATGGAAGTGAGTACACTGAAGTTTCTAAAGGAAACTGCAGCTAATTGATTGCGATTTATTTATTTTTAGGGCCGAAGAACAAGCTCAATATAAAGTCTAATCGAATCATCTATATTAACACATCTAGGTATGAGTATACATACATATACCACATATCCCAATGAAATTCCCCGTTAAACTCACAATTTACCAATGAACATCCCACCTTCATCATCTCACCGTAAAATGCAGGGTTGACCATCATGTAGATAAACAGAACTTAATCAATAAACGCTCTTCTTCTCAATTGGTAAATTGCCTACATTACATGTCAGATCGAAAATAGTTTCCCTATAAAAATTAGAAATCCTTAGATCTATGGTATGTTCAAATACGAGTAGCTATCCAATGAAATTTAGCTCTTACTACCTTAGCAGCCCCATTAGTTAAATAATCTGCACTCCTCATAATTCTTGGCATTTTCTCACCATTCTTAGGAAACTTTCGAAAGCACTTAAGGGTCATATAAAGTTAAGTCGGTGATTACAGGCGAAACTTAAGCACTTTAGTAGCCCTTCTCACCATATCCTCGTTAGTGTTTTATTTTTTTTTCCAAATCCCTGTCCTCTTCGTTTTTCTTTCCTTCACCCTATCTAACCGACCAACAATTGGGACGAGACAATAGACGGGAGAGCCAATTAAAGTTGAAGACAATGCCAGCCAAGGTAATTACTTATAATAAAGCAGTAAAGTGCCTACTACGCCGTCATTTTAGGGATGAGCCATTGGAGAGTCCAGAATGCCGAGAGTACGAAGTGGAGAAGGGGATAGATCTGAAAACGGACGACAAAATGAACAAACCACAAACTAAAGACTGAAGAAATAATATGATAACAATAAAGGAGTGTATGAGTGCTTAGTAAATGGGGAGGCACTTCACTCTGGCACTCCACTAAGTGGAAAGGAATAAGCGGAAGTACGTATCTTTTTTCCTATTTTCCAACTTTCTGCTTCCGTTTGGTTCTCGTTGCATTGCTACTTCATATTTGTGTTAGACGAACTTCTAATTATAGGTATTACTTTTCATTATGTGTGATAACTGGAAGATATTCTAGGACCACGGCATCCGAAATGAGACTTTTGGCAATCTATCAAAAATTTGGCCATAACTTTTTGAAGTTGGCATGAAAATGAAATAATTTTAGTCATTAAATTTTGTAGTGATTTTGTAATAATTTAATGAGCGCACAATTATCGATGGCAACAGGAAAAGACCACATTTTGCGTTTAATATGGTTTCGCATTTGGCTGTGATATTGAGGTGTTGCGTCATTATATTGTAGAAGACGTATTAGATAAAGGTTTTACTTAAAGAACAGACTCAGTTTTTAGAGAATTGGCTGAAAACTAAAAAGCGCAGAAAGCCCTGGACATGATTAAACAAACATGATTCAAAGCCTAAATATTGGAGCTATTGAGAGCGTTAAGTAAGAGATTAAAAGCCACCATTCAGTCAATTATTGCTTACACTCGTCATCACATATTGGCCGCAGTGGGGGTTCTAATTACCAGGATCTCTTATCTACAAAACTAGGGATTTATCTACCCTGTATTATCTAAGTGAGTAACATATGCTGTCAAAAGGTGCCTTTTCAAAAACACCCTCGATGAAAACGCTCAGCTAGTACTCCTTCTTGTCGAGTGCGCCTTTAATTCTGCAAACCAAATTTTGCAGCGCGCTCTCGCAGAGCCCTTCGTGTTGTTAGGCGAGTGCATCTAACATAAAGCAAGCAGATATGCGCACCTGAAGCTCGGCCATACTCATAATGCTTTCAACATGAATGAAGTCAAATGATGATAGATCTCAAGCTCTTGTCTCTAATGTAGTCATCTTTTCTGATTTTCTGTACAAATATTACTCTTACACTTCGTCGGTTCGGTTGTTTGCCAGTGATAGGTTAGCACCGAAGATTTTTATCAGAGTTGCCTGCAACTGTTCTATATCTTTGTGTAACATATTTGCATAATCGTATCTAGTATCGATGTCAGACGATTTAAAACTGGCTGTGAGATAGGTATGATGTAGTTAACTCAGATGTAAGTCTATAGTATAAATAAGATAATGAGTACCATCTTTGGACTCAGTGTAGTTTCCATCAGAACTTTTAAGTTTTTCTGTCTGGCTGATATTGTCCTTATGGTAAAGGGTCCTATAGGATGCATTCCTCTGAGTTTTCTTCTTATATCCTTTTTGTTTCGATCTGCAAAGGTTCCAGTCTTCCTCCAAATTAGTCATAAGTGGCATTCCATAATGGAACAGGTAATCTGTAGGAGTTTTTTTTTTTGCGTAACACGTCAACTTAAAACATTTGGAGAGGCCATCCTTTAGGTTCTGAATAGTTTCCTTTATCTTTTGCTTTGTTCTAAGTTTGTTTAGTTGTAGCATTGACAAACTTGCCGAATTCCTCCTTGTGCTAGTCAAAAAGATCGAGACGTCATATTGGATTCTGCATTAAAAAATATATCACTTTTATATTCGTTGAAATCAACTCCATTATTCATGTACTCGTACATGAGATAAAGTTTCCTTAAACCTATCAAAGAACTTCCAACCATGGACCAGTTCTAATTCATTGGCATATGGTTTATCTAGTGGTCACATTGTGTCTAGTTATTCATTTTGTGAATTTTGTCAGCCTTCTCATTTGAGAAACTACAATTCAAAGCATTGAAAACAAAGCTAATTGCAATACCAACATTATGGGTCAACATACAATTTGCAACCGATACATCAGCATGCTCATATTCGTGTAATCAAAATATTCGACATGATGAAGACAACATCTACTTCATGGATTTGCAAAATTTCTCCAAAATGTTACAAATTAATTATTAAAGCCCACAAAATTGAATGCCATTGAATGCTGGACCGACGACAAGAACCTCTAGATACAGAGATAACATACATGGTTACATGCACACTCTTACTCATATTTTCATATTAGGTCATCTGAACTTGATGTTGTTTTATCTCATAAACAGGACATGCCCTCTTCGGAATCCATCGAACCCTATTTCCAATTTGATTTTATACAATATCTCCATTTACAAGCACATACGAGTACTAGTGCTATCTGCAATATTATGCCGTAACAACTGGTGAAGGGATTGCTACATGTCCTTTATGAATACAGCATAGATTTGTGGTTGTAATGAATGAAGAACAAATTATTTTCACAGTACGAGTACGTCGGCGTAATTCATATGGAATTTTGGATTTTAAATTTCGTAACGTTTGAATGATTGCTAATGAAAATCTAAGATTAGACTGAAAAGAAATCAGCATATCTCTATGCGTTCGTCAGTTCGTCAAGTCCCAAGCAAACCTGATTTCTCCGAATCTACATAGAACAAGAAATTATCCATCTATCCTTAAGCAATACACGGATTCTATTTGTATCTATGATATTGCCTTTAGGTTTTAAAATAAATTTTCATATGTCTTGCTCTGATCAAGTGAACTACACCGTAAATCATATCTACCATATCCTTATCTCCGAAAGCTCGTCTTATTGCAAACGAAACTAAAATACGATTACGTCGAAGCGGTCTATTGTCAGCTTGATTTAGTATCAAAAATAAAATTTAAGTAGCTTTTGACAATATGGTGTGCCAAGTTTATCGATTTCGCATGTTGCAGCATACGCAAATAAAATCCTTTGATGCAGATTGTAACAATATCTTAATACTTGTAATTGCATCTTTTTACACAAAATATTGGGTATGTAATTTAATTCGTGTGGCTTTTTTTTTCAAAATTTGAACGTTTATTTAAGAAAAACATGTACAATAGTATTATTCAAAGTATTGCCTAGCTATGAATTTTTCCCATCTTTCTGGCAATTTGTGGATCCCATCCCAAAAGAACTGCGCCGGCTTGGCAGCCAAGAATGAATCAAGCCAATTTTTGATATTCTGCTCTGATGTGAACCGTATTTCAGTGAATGCGTTCTGCATCGACCGGAGCAAATGGTAGTCAGAAGGGGCAAGGTCTGGGCTATAAGGCGGGTGGGGTAAGACTTCCCATCCACTGTTTTCCAAATAGTTCTTAACCGGAATAGCAACGTTAGGCCAAGCGTTGTCTTCATGGAAAATCATTGCCTCGTGTCTGGTCGCATATTCCGTGCGTTTTTCGGCTACTGCTCTCTTCAAAGGGATTAATTGTGTTCGGTAGCGTTGTCCATTGATGGTTTCACCCGGTTTTAATAGCTCATAATACAGCACACCCATATGATCCCACCAAATACAGAGCATTACCTTCGCGCCATGGATATTCGGCTTTGCCGTTGATTTGGCTGGTTGGCCGGGTTTCACATATTGCGCTTGGGGTTATCGTAATGGATCCATTTTTCATCACCAGTAACAATCCGATGCAAAAATGACTTCCTTTTGTGGCGTTCCAGCAGCATTTCGGACATGCAAAACCACCTTTCGACGTCTCTCGGCTTGAGTTCATGTGGAACCCAATTTCCTTGCTTTTGAATATATCCAGCTGCTTTTAAACGTTTTGAAATGGCTGCTTGAGTGACTTCCAAAGATTCTCCGAGCTCTTCTTGTGTTTGGCAACAATCTTCATAGAGTAATGCTTCCAGTTCTTCATCTTCAAACTCTTTTGGCTGCCCAGGACGTTCATCGTCTTCCAAGCCAAAATCACCACTTTTAAATCGTGCAAACCACTTTTGGCACATTCGCTCATCTAGCGCATGTTCACCATCAACTTTCACCAAAATACGATGACTTTCGGCAGCAGTTTTTTTCATGAAGAAGAACTCCCCGTAAAAACACTTTTTCAGGCACAAAGTTCGACATATTTGAGTGAAAAAAAAAATGTTGTTTACGTTTCAAATGAATGACATATACTGAAATGACGTACAATGACAGTAGCTTTCCAACGCATGTTCCAATGGAATAATAACAATAGAATAATACAAGGTACGCCTTCTCTTAGCAAACCAATAATATATTTGAAATCATCTCCGTATTTCCTCTCAAAGTTGAAATTTTCTCGATCAATAAGAATATTTGACATTAATACTGAGCCCTATAACTACCTTAATTTGTCGAGACTATTCGTTACATCATTAGACTATGGAAATCACTTGCAAAATATATCAAAAGCAGGTCGGGAATCTGACTTTAAAACGGATTTATTTGAATGTTTTTCCAAATAGTAGCGTTTTTATTCTCTCTTCTATCTTTCTTTTTTCTCGCTCTTTTCTTCCTTTTATCTTGTTTTTTGTTTTTCTCTTAAATTTTTCTTTTAATTTTTCTCTATTTTATTTTGCTAACAAAGAAATGAATGTATGAAATGTTTACATGGCTTTCTACTATTATAAACGGTGATATGTTTGCTGTTTGGTTTTTCAGTGTTATATATTTGACAGCTCACGCATGATTTGTAACATGTGTCAAATATGATCAGTTAGCATTGTCATTTCGTCATGGAAAGACTTATATATACATCCTAACAACGTTTACAAATTACTGAATTTTTTTTATCAAAATTCGTGCTCTGAAGACAATTATTTTCACTCACTTCAACTATTTTACGGTCATCATAATCGACCTACTGACTAAGCAATATTGGAAAATATTGCTTCTATCCGCTAGTGTTAATTTAAGCCTGGCTTTGTTAAATTGTCGCCATTTGCATCAATTGGGATTATGTTGCTTGACTACGTGCAAGATTAAAGTCAGCTCGTGCAAGAACTGAAGCCAAACGACCTGCCACGGCGTCGAGTTTTTGGTGAGTAGGCCTTAGAAAAGTTGTAGGAAGACCCCCTTTTTTATCGAAAGCCTGACGAAGCCCATTCCTGCTGGAATGGGTATGGTAACAAACAAAACTGCCTTATTTCATCCGATGAGCAACCACAGGCAATACAAGAGCTGCCAATGCACCCAGAAAAATGCACTGTTTGGTGCAAGTTTTGGTACAACGGAATCATTGGCCCGTATTTTTTTAAAGATGACGGTGAGAACGACGTTACCGTTAATGATTTCGAATTTTTTTTCTCAAAATGCAAGAGCTGAACCTGGTTGACAAGTGGTTCCAGTATGCAAGCGCTACATGCTACAAAACACATGAATCGATGCACCAACTATGAAATGACTTCGGTAAGTAATTTCTCTCTCTCCTACAGACTCACTTACGTCTCCCTTTACCAAGGTCATGGAAATGCTGATAAGCCGTCAGCTCATAAAGTATCGCGAAACACGAAAACATCTCAATGAACGGCAGTACGGTTTTCGTAGCAACAGGTCCACTGGTGGTTTGACGGCATGTCTCATCCAAAAGTAGAACCAAAGCGTACATCAATCTGACAAAAGGAAGAAGCACTTGATATTTTTAAGGCCTCAGTCTCTTTTGTCAAAAATACGTACATTTGGATCGAAATTTCCTTTCGGAACGTACAACTCGAGTTGTATTGGATGGTTTCAAGTCGGATATTCACAAAATAAATGCTGGTGTGCACCAGGGCTCCATTCTGTCTCCGTCACTCTTTTTCATCAATGATCTTTTGTCTGGTACTTCTAATCCAACATATTTCTTTACCAACGACAGTACTCTCTGCTTTTCATACTCGTTCCCGGACTCACGTCCTTGCTCTTTGGTTGTATTTCGATATTGTGATTGTTCCTAAGTTGTGTAACTCGCTTGTGGAGTGCTCTGTGAGCTCTCCATTTCCTATTCGTTATAAATTGCAAATATTTAAGGCCAATGTAATTACATCGGTAACTCTATTTTCTTCTTTCCTAAGTTTTCTTCGCATGCGGTGTGTGCAAACATTTTAAGGGTATAATAACGCCTTGAATGTGCACTAACTATAAAAAAAAGTATAACAAGCCTGTATCCTTCAAAGTATTGTAATCCCCATCGACTGCAACACACTTATGCCAGCGTTTGATCTAATCCTCGAAACATTTTTTATATTCGGTTTTCGGTATATACATCAGTGCTTCCTGCGATTTTTCCATTACTTCCTCTCGGCTGCTGAAACGCGTTCCCCGTAGTGGTTTTTTAACTCGATTGAAAAGAAAGAAGTTATAGGGAGCCAAATCAGGTGAATTGAACAAATTACGAATAATTATGGCACCGTGCGATGGTGCGTTATCATGGTGCAAAATCCACGAGTTTTCTGCCACAATTCTGGTCTCTTTCTGCGAATTGCTTCACGCAAACGTATTATAACGCCCAAACAATATTCTTTGTTTACTGTCTGGCCTTCTGGCAAAAATTCATGATGCACTACATTGTTGTAATCCATGAAAACCGTGAGCATTGCCTTCTTTTTTGACTGAAAACGAATGGTCTCGGCTTATTTGGTGAACGCTCATAAGCCCACGTCTCGTCTCCAGTAATAATCCTTTTGATGAATGTGGGATCGGATTCAGCCTCGCAAATCATCTCTTTTGCGACGTCAACACGGTCTCTTTTTTGCATGAAATTGAAGTCTTTTAACACCAACTTTGCTGCTACACGACGGAAACCCAAATCATTAACCAAAATGTCTTGGACAGATCCATAAGCAATGTTCTGATAACATTGCAGAACACTCCAGACAAACTCTGGGTGCGATGTCTTCATCATAACATCTCTGATCAAATTTTTCACAAATACCAGGATTTAGGTTTACGGGCTCGGAACAGCAGCGTTGCCTTCTGTTGAGAGTTGCTGTAGAACTGTCAGACGATTGCCTATAATATAACTATCATCGGCGGAAAGAAAAGAAGTCAGTTCGCATTTGCCAATGTGCTGCATCAATAGAAAACTTACGGACTCTGTACACTGTGTACTCCAACTTTAGTTACGTATTTCCCTGTTATTTTCGTGCACATAAGATCTCAACCGAATGCTTTTTTCAAATCGATAATGATATGCGTTTCATATCGACCTTTCTTCCACAAAGCAGCATTGACTGCCATGGGGCTTACATAATAATATTACGTCGTCGACTATCTAGAACACTCTTGTATGTGTAATATATCGTCTTTGCCTTTATTTAACGGAATAAGAAAGCCGTCCCTGCACTGATTAGGAATTCGACCGCCTCTTATAGTTTTATTGTACTAGAGTGCAAGCCATTTCAATTCTAAATATCCAATTGTTACCAATACTTCGAAGGGTATATGATCCGTTCAAGCTGTACGATGGTTAATTCTATTTACTACCTCGCTAAATTTAGTGATAGCGAGTATCATCGGGGGATGATTCTGGGCGAGAATGCTTCGTTAAGTAACGCAATATATTAGTCTTGCCTTCTATTGTAAATTCCAGTGTTTCCGCTATCAGGTCAAATGTACGGGTTCGTCTTCAAAATATTGCGACGATTGAATTTATCTAGAGTTTATTCTTCAATGCTGCTGTGATTTTAAAAATACAATATCATTTCATTTTTTTGCCTCGGCGCTGTATTCCTACCTTCATCTGCCTTCTACTTCTAACGCAAATGCTGTAATAACCCCTTTCTTTGCTTCTTTGTTGCAAGGTCCGTAGCCTATCAGCTTCGCTATTTCCGCCACGTGAAACCTGTCTTTCGAAACAATGAACACAGTTTTTAACTGTTATTATATTTTCCTTCTTGGACAAACACGAGTATACTGCCCAGATCGGCCTCCTATACATGTTGTGGCAGTTTGTTTTCTGGACTGATTCCGATTATTTTTGTTGGGTTTGCTTTACTTTCTTTATGAAAAATTTTGTCAGTGAAAGTGGGTGCTGGATTTTTAGTACATAGTTTTCTGAAGATCACTTTAGAATCGTATGCTCGACTTTTCGTGTTATTTCAGCATAGATGATAATTTCGCTGAGTTTATACTACAACACTAGAGCATAATCCGGTGCCGCTCTTGCTTAAAAAATAGATTATCGTGTGATTTCCATGAATTTAGTGTATCTTCTCCTGTTGAGTTTCTCGTTCTGAAGACGTTTCCTCTTTGGCAGCCTTTCCATTCGCAGTTCGATTTCCCGACGTGTCTGGTGTATCTGCACCGGTGAAAAGGATTTCCTCCCTCGATATTGCATTTGAAAACTGATTGACGTCGCGCAAAATTATTTACTTTTCTGAGGGCTGAATGCCGGTCCGGTGTCTCTAACAATATTCCAAGTTTTGTGGGCAGTTATCGGTTTTACTTTTAAAAGTCAATTGCTTATTTTTAATATTATTACGGTGTAATCTAGGAGTTTTGCTGCCAACAAGATGACAGCTGTGTCTTATGTCTTATATTGTGCAGTTCCACGTAATAAGTTAAAAAAAAAAATAAAATAAAAAAAAATTCAATCACTCAAATGCAAAGCCATTAGGAAATTCTTAGCCTCACTGACGCGTTAAACCTAAATAGAGCAGCCTTAGAATGGTCCGCAAATCTGACCTATCACACTAGCAGTGCAATAAAAATGCTGGTAGGTGGAATACATAGTTATTAGTTATACGTGCAACACATTTCTCGGGTAATGAAAAAAAAAAAAAATTTTTTTGTACTTTTATAGTATATGGTATACACTTATTTCAATAAACACAATTTAATCCCTCGCCAAAGTCACCCCAATGGCTGCTGAGATAGGACACCCTTTAGAACTGAAGTATTTTCACAAAATTAAACCTTGCAGATAAGCCATTGACTCTACAGTTTGTTTTAGCTGACAATCCCAACAGAAGTATCTCATCCACTCTGCAATATTTTCCATTTAAAATCCATCCATGGCCCCATTGAAAAATAGCTATTGTAATGCGATTTTTGTTATTCTATCATCGCGACACGATTTTTTATCTTTTCACACTCTCACCCACGCCCAAACAGACAGTATGCCTCTGACATATCATGTACAAGTATCTAGCCGAAAGGAGTAACAATGCTAACAACAGAAAATTTAAAATTCACAACATAACAGCTTTTCGAATATGTTTTCTTAGTACTCCCTCCAACAAAAAAAAAAAAAAAAAAAGATACAAAATACCTCCGTTGAATAGATGAACTGTTTAGATAGCTCAAGGCGAACCGAAATGGTTTGGCTTACATTGACGCCTGTTTTTATAGCCCATTTGTTGGGACACAAGAAATAGTTGTTGAAGGCCTTTTTGGCCAAAAACCCGCTTACACAGCTCACAAGATATGTGTACAATGTGTATGTGTATTTGTGTGGGTTGCCCCAAAAGCCGTTTAACATTGAAATTAAATTTGAATGTGATTCGTAGAACATTTGTTAACGTCTACCTTCTACTGCCTTCTGTGTAGAAAATGTGTGTAGAAGGAACAAAAGGGGTCTATTGAAGTTGGGCCTGCATCTATTCTTCTTGTGTTCTTGCCTTCTTTCACAAATTTTGTGGTACAAAATTGCTTAAACTGAAGGATTCACATCACGTGCGCATCTTAAACGCCACATGTCGGATTTTATTCATTTTTCAAGTTGTGCCATCAGTCACCACTCAGTTCAACCATTACCCACCCATCATTCACCAATCCACCCACTTGAGGCCATTTGAATTGTCTATTTGCTATATCTTCGGGATATGGTTGAAGGGATGAGCCTAAATTATGCAAATATTCGAATGTCTTTTCGCCTTCTCTAAGGAGAAAAGAATAAAAATTGATTTTTGACGGTTCCTCTTTGACCGGCTTCAAAAGGATATTAAAGGGCATCCTCATTCTCGACTGATGAACTGTCAGTAGGGCTGAATTATGTGATAAACGTGCCTAGAGAAGCCTTCACGGTATTTGACGCTTTGACGCACCTGCCTGTTTTATGATTCGCAGAAATAACATAAAGTATGTCAATAAAATTCCTACCCCAATAAACAAAGAAAAGAAAACCGAAGAGCAGTGAAAGGATGCAGGGAAACGGACGAAAAAATGGTTTTATTATCTGCGAGGGCATATTGCAATAAGCATCCTACGAACATCTTCGCGCGTCGCCGCATTTTCTCGCTACGGCCGTATCTGTATCTTAAATACGAATACCTGGAGTATACTTGCAAGTATGAATATAATCTATTTGGAGGTGGTGAATGAAACTGTTAATCATTTTGGATAATTGAAAATTTTATGGCACAGCGTGGTAGTGAGGTCCATGTGGATGTGGTGGTGGTGGTTGGTGGAATTTTTTTATTGCACGTCTTCATAATTTCGTACGACAAAGAGAAACTTTTTTATGTTCTTCCTTTTTCTGGGACTTACAATCATTTGGTTTGCTTTGTTTCACTTTGGGGATTTTCTACTTGTAATTTCTTTTGGTGGGTTGTGCTGTGAATTTTGATAGCTGCTTAGGGATGGAAGACTTAAATGGGTTTGCAAAAGCAGCCGAGCTGACATATGATACTCTGGGTAATTGATGTTTATGATTGGATTGTGGAAAAGGAATTCCTGTTTGCTTCCAACAATTTGAAACGTTAAACCTATGCAGCTGTGAGGCCTGAACTTTGGAGTCATACGGACTTTTTAATTGAAACTTTTTAACGATCTTTGGGTAGTAATTCCGATGAAACGAAAAAGCGACAGTGGTTTTATACTTAGATGAAATGAATCCTTAATCCCTTTTGCATACACTAGATGAATTTCAAAACCGTGCGATAATATCTACCATACTTGTAAATAAATCTAATATTATCCAACAAAGATGAAGTGTTTGTTGCTTAACAATGTTGTGTTACTGTTCCACCAGTAGCTCCTACGTAGCCAATAAAGTTATTCCGCTTCAAACTCTCCTTAAAACCCATCTTGCTGGGAATACTAAAAATTCGATAAGACGAAAAAACGTCTGGAAACGGAAGGGGGTACCGCGCGTGATAAGGCAGTTCGAGCAGAACGAGACATTAGAGAAAATACAAAACCAAAAGACTCGGAGTAGGGAACAAGAAGAGAGAGGGTAATGAGCGTGGTGGAGCACTAATTCGGACAGAATGAGCCATGAGCAGTAAAAAGGGTATCGTATGTAAGTGCATAATTCACGAGTTATGTGCATAGAAACAACATCAGCATCGCTATCATCATTGCTTCCATCGTCAAATTTCCTACCTAGATACTACTCGGTAGCAATACTAAAAGGATCATCAACCTTTAACGGAAAATTTTAGCTTAGCAAAAAAAAAAAAAAAAAAACGCCAAGAACATATTTAGTATATAGTTGCTGCAACAGAATTGCTCCAGCGACATCGGTTGACCTAGTTTGGGGATATGACCATTTTATCACAGTTATAGCTAGAAACATTAAAAATGTTGCATCATTCTCATATTAAGGTCTAACAGTGATACTGAATGGAAGATGTAACCTCGACGATGGTACCAATATCGACAATAAACAATGATTAGAATAGGTAGACTAGCGATATGGAGTATAATAACTATGACTAGATATCAATTGCGAGAATATTGAGGGTGAGGAAAATATAAACGCTTTAATGTTCTGTTAGAAATGAACTTGGCAGGCTGTTGAAAAAGACAAAGTTCCACAATATCTGACCTCTTTGGCCAAGAGATCCTAAAAAGAGCCTAATTATCAGGGATGTGACATACATATTTATAAGAGGATGAACAACTGTGACACATTCTATTCAGATGCAGATTTATTGTAAGCGGTTACCTAAAGTTTGGGTTTGAGCTTTTGGCAAGTGATCAAATGGCTTGGTAAAAGCCGCATCAAGACCAAATTTCGCCGATTTTTCAATGACCTGCTCGAAAAAACCTTCCAACGGACAATTCCAAGTTGAAGTCAAGTACGCCTATGGATATCTCAGACACTAAAATAACGGAGAAATGCTGTAAGGAGTTTTGGCATTGAACGGCTGCAATCGAAAGAAACCGTCAGAACGTTTGTCAATTGCGTGTCCCTTTCATTAACATCCTTATAACCTACATTAAATGCTAAAGTTTAATGGTATCGAAAGTAGAAATATTTTAGAAATGTCGGATTGGAATGATTTTGATTTTTTTTAAATTTAATTATTGAATAATTGATTAAAGATAATACCGGTCAAATGTCCACCAATAAGTCATTATCTCATCCTTTAGCTATTAAATTGTTGCTGGCTTATTAGCATATACTTTACTTTTGAGATAACCCAAAGGAAAGCAGAACAAGGTTGTCAAATCCCGTTATCTCGGTGGCCAATTCGCAAAATAATGCATCTCCGAAACTTCTCGTGGAGTAAAGTTATTGTTGTGTGGCGTATGGCATGTCTCTATATCATCCAATTAGTTATCAAGGTACGAAAGCGCTCACCATTCACAGTAACAACTCTCGGCCGTGCTTTCACGTGCGACAACAATTTTTTTGGCTGAGCTGCCTATGCGAACACGTATTGATGATTTAATATTTGCTATTGACCCAATTTTTTTGGAATTTGTACATGAAACTTAAAATTGTGCGTTTAAAATTCTCAGTTGGCCGATTATCAACAACAAACAAATCACGTAATGCGTCATATGCATTTTTCCTAGAGCAGCCAAGGTACAACATTCATCATAACGTGGAAAATCTTTTGAGATCGTGTTTCAAAATGTATTGTGAGATAGATATGGACAGCGAGTATTTAGGTTAAAGGAAGGCAGCTATAAACGTGATAGATACCCTAATACTAAGATTGTTTTTTTCATGAGAAATGGAATGGTGGCTAGTCTAATTTATAAGATGATAAAAGTATCTGTTTCTCATCCAGAATAGCAAACTTGATATGGTTATATGTACACGGCTGTAATTATACCTAAGCTCTTCAAAGCATAGTTTTTTGGTGGAATAAGCTGACACGCAAAACGCCACTGCTGCTTTTATTAGACTTTAAATAGCAGTAGACAACAGGAAAGTCTCGCTTTTTGTTGGGGCACAACTACCTAAATATGGATTTCACTCTTAGAGTAGTATTGCAGTTTCAGTGAGCCTGTGCGCCGATTGCCTTATGGGTGCCATGTCTGACGCAATGAATTCAAAGCTCCACGAATGAATGACAACTGAAGAATGTTAACCCATCTACGTATAATTTTGTATTATATTCAAAAGGGCTTACAGATGTAGTTATCTGGGTACGTTACAGAAGCTCTAAAGTTCTGCAGAGCTATCTGGTTATAAATTTCTCAGCATAGCCGTCTGAAATCTTACTGATGGGTTGCCAGATCTTTTTTTTTTCCGAGTTTTCTAACTCTGGCCCTTGGGTTGGCTATTAAAGACGTCCTGGCAAAACAGGATATCTTACATCGGGTCAAACCGTAAGCTAATAATGCCATGCAGTTGAACAGAAAATGGAGAGCTATAAGCTTATTGTGGTAAATAATAAAAGAAAAGAAGAAGCAAACAAGGTAAAAGGCTTTTAAGCCCGATACCTGAAATAAAGTCCAATGCTTTTTTAGTATTCTTCTCCAATGTCCTGACTTAATTTATTTATTTTGTTTTACCAACATTTTTTGCATTTCACTGACTTAGTGTACCGACGAATTTCATTTCTTATGACTGATTACAGCTTTTACTCGTTCCAAATTTGACGAGGTTGCCGATTGTAAAATAAGCAACTCCCATATACCAAAAATATAATCGGCGACAGAAAAAAATTAGGAACGAAAAAAGTTACGAATACACCATAGTATCTGAGTTCAGTTTATTTATGTATTTCTTTTTGTTTTTCAATTACGATTATATGAAGAACGGAAAGAAAAAGGGCATTGCCTTCAATGCCGTTGTGCAGAAATCTAGAGAGTACAGCGAATTTGGAATGAGCACAATGAGGAAACATATTTTCAATAGAACTCCATTTCCCGCAAGGATAACAAGCAATTTCGGTTACAAGAATGCACATTCTTCGTTTGTAATTACCCGAAAAATAAATTTAAAAGTACCTCGGGCCTCATTCGCTTTTCCATGGCTGCCATCCTTCTTGTTCTTCTGCTTTTTCTTCGTACTAAAGTTGGTTCGTCGTTTGTGCTTTATTCGTAACTTCTTAGTTTTGTTGATGTTCTATGGTCGTTTCTGGTTTTCAGCGTTCGTTGTTTTTTGGAAATTTTCGCATGAAGGAATTTGCTGATGTCGAGGTGGAGAAAGGATTTGGAGCAAGGCATGGAAGAGAAAGCTAACTTATGGTATATTCCACAGCTTCCTGCATTGTTTGTATGCTTATTCGATTATTTAGTGTGTCTTTGAGTGATGAAACATTCCACTGGATGGCATTCATAGTTCGCGTTGTTTGGTAGGTTGGGTTGATGCTGAAGTTAGGGGGAATACATTTAAAGTTTAATAATGGTTTTACCGAGAGATTGAGTTACTGTTACATAGTATGTTATAATTATACGTCAATTTAAAATGGGATGGTAAAAAGGGATGGTAAAAAGGGATAGGAATTCCTTTCTTTATATGGAGAGATCATCTTATTTCAATTAAAGTCTCTAACCTCGGATAGAAAAGTGGTGAATGACAACTGCTGTTGAATACAAACAAACAAATTTTAGAATTATAGTCAACTCCTCAGTAAAAATCTTGATCCGATTTTTTTCGCTGATTGAAACCAGATGGTGGCAACATATAGCTTCGAGTTTTACGGTGTTTTTTGTTTTCGATGCATTGAAACGACTTCTGTTAGGCCTCATGTGATGATTTTTTTTTTCGCAGTCAGAAATCATCTAGTTTTTCATCACCTATAACCACAGCGTCATCTGGTAGTTTCTTCGGAGATTGCGAAGTGACATATGACGAGCTCTCTGAGTTATAAAGGAAGATAATTGTAGACTAGGTGTGACTCAGCGACTCCTCAGTAGACTCAGACCTTTGAAAATCTGTGCCTCCGATGTTCGCTTGTGAGTTCCGCACAATTCTTTCAAGTATGATGTTAAAACAGTCACATAACCTTGCCTGAAACCGTTATTTATTTCACAGGGCTCGGTTAAGTCGTTACTAGCTTTGACGGAGAACCGAGCGTTTTCTATCGTCATTCAGACGATATGGCAGATATGTCAAAACTAGATATGACTATATAGCTTGTCTCTATAAATGATGTCATATGCGGCTTTAAAATCTAACTATATATGTATGTAACTAACTATGTAAATATATTTAAGTATTACTCAAAACTAAATGAAGAGAGAAGTGCTTCAACTCATTGCTAACTCTATTTTTGGGAAATAATGTGAATGTGCTAGCTTTTTGTCGCGATGTATTATATTTTCATATTTTTTCACTTTTTATTCATCACCGGTTTTATGCACGTCTGTATTCCTCGAAATTTCCAAATTTCCCATCCTCCTTTCACAATTTTGAGACCGGCTATATCGAACTGCCAGAAAGGACACTGGCAGCTGAAAGGGCTGCCTAAATTTTAATTGTTTTGTATATTATTTCTGCATCTACTCACTTCATATCCCTTTTTAACATATTCCATTCGCCAACAACTTGGCCTCTACCAAAAAGTAGAAAACTTACTTTTCTGGTTTCATAATCTTTTCGGTGGGCAATGGCAAACCTCCGAATGTGACATCTTCTTCATATAAAAAAGTGGTCACCTTTCAAATAGGTCACCTTTCACTGTGCCCAAAATGATAAGATGAAAGGCACATTGAGTAAAAGAGATTACGCCTTGATCGTCGGGACTGTTGCACCAGCAATTTATTTGTTTTATAGCTCTGTTATAGAAAAGTACACAAATCTTCCTCTGAACCGTCCTGTATACCTCCAAAATATGTATTTATCTACGTAAGATGCTAATTGCATTTCTATGTCGAAGAAAATGGCAATCAGATTCGTGTAGAATGTTAACGAGAAAAGTTATCAAGGAGCACAGTAAACCATATAATTTTATTTAGTTTCCATTCAAAGTTCCTTTAAATCACTTCCGTAATCAGAGGATAATGACAAATTAAAAAGAAAAAAATTAATAAAACCAAGTTTATGGTAAACACTTAAAACTCAATAATTTTCAAACAAAAGTAAATGGGAGTTGGTAATAAAAACCAACAATTATATTGCTGCTCTCCCTCCATTAAAAGGATACCTCTTTCTCTTCCCAACTGAACAAACTCCTTTACGTTTCATTTGAATGAACTTTCGATGACCATTAAATAATTGTTTTAAGTTTGAGATACGATAACGACAAGGATTACGACGACAATGACGTTAGGACAAAGAAGACGACATCTACGATGAGGACGAAGTAATCAATTGAGGAGTTTCCATTTAAAACTAATAGAAAAAAGGAAACAAAAATCACAATAATCAGTAGCAACCATCCTTACCCAGACTCAGACTTAGACCGGCCACATCGATATCCAATAACAAGGGCACATCTTTCTTCTCTTCTGTTCTCCCTTAAGGGAAGGCCTTCTACGATATATAACCAGCATCGAATGGGGGAGGGTTAAAAAAAAAAGACAACGTTTCTCAAACAAAACGCTTTTGAGATGGGAAAGTATTATCTGGAAATTTTCCAATTTTAATTACAAAACTTTTCATTTTCTATGGTTGCGTCGTTCGTCCTTCGGGATTGCCTTTCTTTTCCTTTTTTTCTTTTGTTATTTTCTTCTCCAACTTGGGCTCACGCTGGTACACGTATTCGTATTTATCTTTATTTCTGGGATCTCAATGGTAATAGAAATTCCTTTAGCCCAAGTCTCGCCTATCAATGTATTGTATTGGTAGGTATATGTGGGGATAACGACGGGTATAAATATCGTTTTGGCCTCTCATCATTAAAATCGTTGTCGTCGTCGATGTCGTCGTGATGAGCTCAATTCAAACAATTATATTTCTTTTCATTACTTATATAATAGATACTTTCTTAATACTGAGGGTATTTTTTCTTATTCTCCTATCTGTATTTGAATTCTCTACACCCATAGGCTAGGTAAAATCGATTACAATGATAATGATGATGGTAAAGAACACAGGCACTTAGAAGAACAATGTCCAAACTTTTTAGACGTCTTCTAATTACTCCCACGTAAGAGATTGTATCTAAGCAGCTTTGAAATATCGATTGACTAAGGTTGGGTGCTTGGCATAAGTACCCACCCGATGTTATTAAATATCTTTGAAGTGGTAATTTTACTATAAAAAAAAAAATTTGCTTCAATATGAGACAAACTGGAACCAATGGCTTTAATGTTAATTATATTAGTCTGCCTTCGACTATTTTCGACTTTTGTGGAAAAACTGTAGTAGAACTGTAATGTCTTCGATTGAAGGACTGATTCTAAAGGGTAGCTAAACAGAATTCTAGTAGCCTAAAGAGCGGATATAGACATACTGGTACTAGAGAACATAATATAAATAAATCAGTAGCAAGGCAAACTTCTTTTGGTGCGAATTTTTTTTCGAATCAGTGGATGATGTGAATCACATCATGTGATGTCCTTAGGTGGTCTTAGAAACTGCAGCAGTGGAAACGGCATGATAAAATAAGAGTCATATCATAACTTAGTTAGGGCCGCTCTTTGTGAACTTCTAGGAAAATGCTGCTAGTTGCAACAAAAGGAAAGAGTGCCATCAATGTTAGCAGCAGCAAAAGAAAAGAGTCAGAAGTCCGACAGCAATGAATACCACATCTCCGAAAGTCATGGAAGCACACTATACGACTATTCGGAGGTAGCAAGGAAGATGAAGACGATGAAGTGTTTCTCAACAGGAGCATTCAAAGTAAGTAACAAAAACATAAATAACAACAGCAGAAAAAAACAACACGGTTCGTAGGAGTTGCAGCAATAATGAATGTTGCAGAAACAAAAGTAGCAGCAGCAATAACAACAGAAACAACATCTGAGGACCTCCTTGCACTGCTCAAAGAGAAATATAACCACGAGCTTACAATCATAGTAGTCAAGCCACTCATTATAGCTCAGGCCAAGCAAAGAGTAGTGTTGTTTTCTGTTTTTCTGTTAGCTCCCAATAGTAATTTGGATGGTCTTAGGAGTATTCAATTCCTAGTCTATGCAATGGAAAAAACATAATAATCGCTGCGAAAAGTTCGGGCACGCTACGTTGAACTACGACAAGTAGCCTAAATGCAATAAATCTGGAAAAGATCTCAAGTCAAAGGAATGCGCTCTAGTTAGGGATAAAGCGTCCAATAAAAGTCAACTTTCATGAGCGTTATGCAGGTTGCTATTTAAGCCTTAGCGCCTGGAACACCTGAATCGGTACTAAACATGATGGCTATCTGGTTTTCTATCTATCTATGGATATGAGGCTCAGTTATAACGTCTTATACACAAAGGGGACCAAATCTTCGCGCTGCCGCTGGGTCTTATTCATCTTTAGTCGTAATGGATACAAATATTTCATAGCGAATCCTATATGCCCTTGCGTTGAATATAAATTCGCTGATAATGATAGAACAAGGCACTGTTATTCAAAGATCAAGATCTTTTTTAAAAAATCTTCGCGACTTAAAAGAGTGCACAGCCGTACAAAAGACAGATTGGAGGAACTTACAACAAACAAAGGAATAGAACAGGGAAATGCTCTTAATAATTAATAGAAAGTTTGGGTTAAAAAACATTTGCAAACAACAGCACAAAACTGGGCTAAAATAGGAACCACGGGCACCCTATGGTCGTCCAAAGTATCCAACTTAATTCTCAATTTTTACACTTAGGATCAGCATATCAGATGCTTTGTGTCGTGTTGTGCAGGGAGACTAGAAGAATTTGAATGAGCCCCCATATATATTAACTTCACAGCGATATAATTCCAAATTCTATTTACCACCCAAATTTACTTTTAAAAAATGTCTTTCTGTACGATTCCCATTTAAAGGAACAAATCATATTATAGAAAGGAGTGAAAGGACCGACAGACTGGCAAAATGTGTCCCCACATTCAGGACTAGGATTCATAAATTAAATACATTTGATAAAATTGTAAAGAGTAGGTGGACGAGGTTGGCTATTTTCGAGAAGATTTGGTGTGGATACAATAAGTTTGGAACACTTAACTTTATATATATATCGCTTGGGAGTCACCTCTTTTTTTCTGTCAGATTACCCAGATATTCGCAGAAGAAGTTATCCGTGCTTAAGGGATTTGTTTACCCTGTTGGGTGTTTACTGTGTGGTAGGAGTACGAGAAATTAGCTATGACAATGACACAATGACAATGTATAGCACAATGTTCCGATGAAGCTAGAGGGGCGACATCAACGGTGTTAAAGCAAGTTCAGGGTATTGGCGGTATGACTGTTAACATCTGATATTCGCGTGGGCTCGATTACAAGCTGGGTCAAGATGTTTTCCGCAGCGACGTCTTAACAAACTGTGCTTCGGGTGTGAGCCCCCGCCCAATTATCAAGACTTCGTCCATCAATGACGTTGTCTAATAAAAATCGGGTGCAAAGATGTACTGGTCTTATTGAAAATGTTTTCGGTAATTAACCCCTCCAAATGCTGCTACGACTTGGACCAGTTACAAACGGCCGGTCAGAGGTCCTTTTGGTGGCGGGACTATCGGTAGCTCCTATCAGGAAACATGGGAGTCAGGAGCCCCCCGGATTTCGGTCCGGGCCTGACTTGTAGAGTTAGGCAACTTTGTGGGAGCGTCATGGTGGCTGTGGTTTAAGCCCAATGTGGAGTTGCAAAATGTTAAGTGCTAAGATCAGCAAGAGATTTTAGATCGGCTTCGACCCATACCAAGGGTGGAACTTGTGCCTCCAACACAAGTTCTACTTTGGTACCACGTAAATCACAAGAGACGTTCTGTCCTTTGAGTGTTGTCTATCCAGAATGGCAAAGTCACCCAGAATTGTGTATTTTAAAATCGTCTGTATTAACGATTTCCGTATAAGGTTACATGGATACAATGCTTTGAATTAAGTCAGACAGCGCATCAAACTCGGTAAAGGTCGAATTGCTGTCCAGTTTGGGGCTTCTGTAAATAAAGCAGTAGTGGATAATTTGCTTACGGAGATGGAATCTTAACCACAGGAAATTGATTTCCGGATTGAAACAGGGATTTCTTTGGGTTGGAGTTTGGTAAACCACATCACTAAAAACGTAATGGCGAGATCACGATAAGAAAAGAAAAGTGGCTCTAGTTCGTAGCCAAGTAGTTTCAGATCAGAGAGATCTGAGAGGTGCGGGCGAGGATCTACCTGTGTTTCAATAAGTACCAAAACTGCTGGTCTGTATTTACAGACGTGGAAGTACACAAAAAAGTGATCACTTTTTAGCCCGCGTATGTTGGTAATGTCCACCCCGAATTTCTTAGTCATAATAACAAACAAACCCAGACAATACAAACACCAAAGATGCTAAGCAAGTGTGCGGAGTGAAAATTAGCGGTAAAGAATTAACTCGCGCGCGGTGGTTTTGATTTTTATGCTGCGCGGTGTTTTTTTTTTTTTTCGTTGTACAGCACACGAAACATGGTTGGACTGGTTGAGGTGTGCACTCATCGGTAGTTGACTCGGTGCCCTGTCCTGGTCATTGGATCGAATGCAGATTCGGATTCTAAGAATTTTTTTTTATTTGCGTTAGAGAGCGCATGAAGGTATGTAATTTGTTTAGCCCAAAGTATGGGTGGTTTGACGTTCTTCAGCGACAGAATTCCCTTGCACGTTTGCCCGAGGGTCCGAGAATATGACATTGTGCTGCTTAACAATATCACTGACAGATACGCTGCAGTCTTTAGCTTCGTTCCTTTTTGGAATCAGGTAATTGAAATCAGTGCTAAAATCTATTTCAGATAATTGGAGGAGGTCGCGATGCAATATTGGAAAATTGATGACACTTAGCTCTTTCTATTGCGCAGTGTCCTTGAGTCTGATGGAAGAGTTAATGGCAATCTGCATTCTAGACAAGTTTCTTGCCAGCGTAGGCCACCGAACGGCTATACTATATGTGGTAATTGTCGCTCTGCAACATTTTCTTTCCACTAAGGCTGCACCCACATGTTCAAGAGAAGTTTAAACTTGAGGCAAACTGGAGGATGTTAGATAGGACCTTGCGCATGGGACAAACAATTTTATTTTTATTTGGTAAGCAACAGTTTGGATTTATGCTAGAAATAAAGTAGATCAAGCTGCAGACAGAGTCATTTACGTAATTGAATACCATTTGTGGTAAAGTGATGTTCCAATAGGTCGTTGCGCATAAGTGTAGTACGCAGTCTCAACCCAGTTACTTTTTTGGTGGGTGTGCTGGCTTTTCAACAGTCTTCTGTGATTGAAATTGTACTTGATGTTAAGATCACGGATTTTCTCGAGGGGCACAACAGGGAGGGTGACTGCCCAACGAGTCTGAGACTATTCGGGAGCATATGAGCCTTTTGGCCTGTTTTGGATAAGAACGACGATAGCCTCAGTCAAGGCACTTTATATACCAGGTGTACCGGTATGAAGTGAGAGCTTTTTTTTGTGAAAATAAAACAATAATTTTTAAAGGGAAAGTAAAAAACATTTTATTCAAAGTATTGGCCATTGCTAGCTACACATTTTCCCATCTTTCAAGCAATTTATGGATTCCACGCCAATAAAACTGTTCGTCTTTTGAAGCAAATCAAAAAGTCACAAAATTTTCGACTTCCTTGTAGGATTCGAAGTACTGCTTACCTAATGCGTGTCAAATAGATGAAAACAAATGTTAGTCGGAAGGAGCCAAGTCTGGTGAATACGGCGGGTGGGGTAGCAGCTCCCAGCGTTATTTGTTTCTTGAACCAGTTTTGCTTTGAGTGCAGGTGCATTGTCATGGAGCAAAATTACCTTGCCGTGTCTTTTAGCCCATTCTGGTCGTTTTTCGATCAATGCATGGTTTAAATTGATCATTTGTTGTCGGAAGCGATCTGCGATTTCATAGTTTCACCAGGTTTTAGGAGCTCGTGGTACACCACACCTTTCTGGTCCCACCAGACACACAGCATTGTCTTCTTGCCCTTCTTGTCCTTCTTGTCCCGGATCAACCCATGATTTTTCCATTTAGGATTCTAAAAATAAATCTATTTTTCACCGCCAATAACAATTTGATGCAAAACTGATTTTTTATGGTGTCTTTGAAGCAAAATTTCACAAGTGGTTTTTCGGTTTTCCATCTGTCTTTAATTCAATTCATGTGGCACTGAAGATGTCTCAAAGTGTCATCTTCATGCAATATTGTTTGCATTTCGGCGTCTTCAAACTTTTTTGGTGGTCTTCCACGTTCTTCTTTTCTCACATCGAATTCGTTATCTCTGAACTGTGGAAACCATTTTCTGCATGTTGCTTCTGATAGAGCATGATCACCATATTCCTCGATAAGCATTCGATGCGAAACCGCAGCACTTTTCTTCAAATGAAAACAAAAAATTAATGCTTTCCGCAAGTCATAATTTTTTGGTACAAAATTCGACATTTTTACCACGATGAAAAAATATGATGTTGTTGTTGCATGATGTCATGGCAACCTGGTAGTACCGAGTTCTAAACAGGCTTCTATAAGGCGTACCAGGTGTTTCTGACAATCTGAAAAGCATTTTGTAGTTGCACAGCGATTTCACCATTAGTTCCTGATATTTTATAAGATACGAAGCTACAAATTGCTCATTTAAGCTTTTTCACACCGATCGGATCTGGGTTGTTATGTGTGTAAGAAAGATTTTCCAATGAGAGTTTGAGGGGGGTTTGCTGAAACGCGGGTAGAGAGGTGAAGATTTCTTCTTTAAAAGCAACCGAGGTACCATCGACAGTGCTTAGGTACGTTCACCACGGTGAATACTTTCCTTATTGATAAAGGTAAAAGTAAAGATTTTAAGAGGTAGAGGTAAAGATAAGATTTTGAGAGGAAGTAAGTTTGTCGCTAAATTCGTCAGACTCGGAATCAGACTTTTGCTTTCAGCTAGTTTGGCATTAGCAACCGTGATGTGTTTCTTCCAGCTCGTTTTCGGCGAGTGTGGTAGCAATTTCTTCTTCTATATGTCGTATTAACGGCTAGATACTTAAATTCCGGTTACGCTTGGATTGTCTACGCATTAGTCCAATCAGTCACCAGACGTGATCTGTCAGACAGTACAACTATATCATGTGCATTCGTTCGAGTGTGGCGTTACTAATATTAAAAATTGAAGTACAATAGAAGAAGCTCGCTATGGACAGCCTTTAATCCCCCCGTTATGAAATATCGACCGCACTCAAAATTGAGGTTTTGGTCACTAGCATACAATGCACAAAATTTGTAGGTCGTTAACATCGTCTTTTTTCCAATTTAATGCTTTCGAAAGTCGCGCATCCTCAATACCGATGAAGATGTGCAATGGGTTCTCCTTCTTACTGAGCACATTCAATTCTGCTTATAGTCTGCTTAAAAAATATAGTCTCACAAGGTTTTCAATATTTGTATGATTTTGTGCATTTTGGGTAGAGAATGCTTTCGCTAGGCAGACTTGCAAACATGACGCTCAACTGTCCTATCAATTCTTAGCCCCATTTGAGAACTGTTGAATTCTCTTAGTTTTTCAGTGAGATTGCTGCTTGCCTTAGCTCAGCACTTGGATAGCGGTTGTACGAGCGGACTTGAATTGTTGAAAATTATTCTGAGTAAAAATTATAAGTACATACTTAGAGGGTAGCTCTTTTTTACAATCATTTAGAGGTGAAGGCAATGAGCAGATGTCACCGAACGTAGGCAGCTGAACTCAGTTTCATCTCTAATTTAGTGCCTCACCTATGGGAGTAGATTTTGTTTACGTTTTTTAGCGCTCCCTTTGATATCTTTATTTTTCGATTTAAAAATCAGTTTATAATTTTACAATAGAAACCAAAAGCAAAACACAAACAATTTAATTACTGATCTTTTGAACTGCTTAGTATGAAGCCTAAAACGAATATCGTCATGCACTTTTTATGAATTTGAGAACATTAAAGTTAAAGTCTATAAGACTCTATTAACTATTTAATATGACGAATCGTAGGTCTTAGGTGAATCTACAAATAAAATTGTGGTTAAGCTCATCTCTGATATGTATATCACCTCAGGTTAATTAAAACATTTTTTTTGCTTTTTGGAATATATGCGTTTCATTAAATTGTGAGACTCTGTCATATTTTTATTTTTGTTAATATGGCTTTGTTATGAAACAGCAATGGGCAGTGACCTCTGAAATCGTTTGTGCCGGAAGATTTTGACTAAGACCTCCTCAAATTTTCTCTGAAGAGATCACCAGAAAACATTTTTATCATTTCTACAGGAGTAAAACCCATCTTGTGAAAGATACACCTTAAGTGACAGTGTTAGGTACGCACTCAGTTTCTTTTGAAAACACACTCAGTAGACTTCTGTAGCCAGGTAGGAAATTTGAACATGTTTTTAAGTTTTTGTTAAAAAAAGAGATGGTCCCCTAAAATTGTTAAATTCATTCAATACTTTCCTAGTATGCCAGTTGTTTGTCCAAATTTGGTTGTCAATTTTTTTTTTTCAAATTTCTATACAACGCGGACGAAGAAAAACTAAGGACGACAGAAAGATAGATGCCGACGCTTATTGGTCTTCAATGTTTGTAGATTATAATGACTTTAAGTTAAAGAGCTCAGCAGAGCTTTACATAAATGAGTTGTACAACAGAGTATGTACTTCCGAAGTACATTGTAGAAGGAATTTGTTGGTCCAATATGCATGCATTTTCGACATACGAGCTTGATGCAAGACACTGTGAAATGTTTTTGTATAAGTATCAAATGCAAGATTCAAAGTGAGTATACAAGTGTCTGATTCTAGGGATTCATAGTTCCCATGTCAACGTGATTAGGATTTTAACCTCAAATTTTCGACCAAAGTAGAGAGGCATAGAGTAGGAAACCGTCTTGACCATTTCTTGCTCAGATTCAGCAAGGGACATAATTATTTACTGAAGAGATTACTTTATTGTAGACTAAGGCAGAATTTGACAAATGTAGCTGGGGCAGAGCCGCTGGGTTTCGCATCCGCTTTAGGTTACTATCTGTTCATCTGAATAGAGATTTTATCATTTGTTTTACAGTGTATGTGATTTTGGAATAGAGTTTTCTTTCACTTGTTTAAGATCCAGTCTACATTTTTCTCCTATTGCCTCAAACTTATACCGTGCGGACATTCTTCGATACAGGCGTTATACCGTTGCGCACTGTGGTAAAAACATTAGTGAGTCATCCGAAGAAGACTAAGGCATATAAGTGAATGCCTGATAGCAATCATGTATAAATTCGCAAAGATATACCTAATATGGATAGGACGACAACTTAGCCAAAAGTTGTGCAAGCGAGCTCCTTAACCAGATATATATACAAAGCCTTCAGTCGAACGTTTAGATTATCCTTAGTTGTACCCAAATAGGAAAAGAGGACATCCTTAATAGCTTAGTCGGAAAGTAAAGCATATAACACATCACGACTTGGCCCATTAACTTAGCTGCAAGGGGGAATATAACGATAGCTTATACATGGTTTCCTCATCTCACAAGTTTACATGGCAGTTACTTGTTACCCTGCCCAAAGTTTATCACTTTGCGATCGACGCGAGTCATTATAGATGTCTCCACATTCCGGAGAAATACTGTGAGCAGATGTAGTCGGAACCTTTGCCTATCACGTGCATCGACGTAAAGAAGCCATCAGAAGCGCGATTAAAAAGAAAGTGAAATGGATAGGTGCTCCGGGAACAAATTTTGGAAATTTTATCAAAAGAATAAGGAAACGTGACTATGCTTGATAGTAAACCCACTTCTGCAGACTGTTGAACCCAAATCCCGCTGTTAGGCAAAATGACACACAAAATGTGGGCGATTAAGGCTTTGATTTCTTAAATTAAATGAAGACTACAGTTTCAATTTATTTTCAATTTGAATTTATTTTTAAAAATTCACTTAAACTTATTGGGTATGTAATTTAATTCGTGCGGTTTTTGTTTCAAAATTTGAACGTTTATTTAAGAAAAACATGTACAATAGTATTATTCAAAGTATTGCCCATCTGAAGCTATGACTTTTTCAAATCCCATACCAAAAAAACTGCGTCGGCTTGGCAGCCAAGAATGAATCAATCCAATTTTTGATATTCTGCTCTGATGTGAACCGTATTTCAGTGAGTTCGTTCTGCATCGACCGGAACAAATGGTAGTCAGAAGGTATAAGGTAGTCTGGGGTATAAAGCGGGTGGGGTAAGACTTCCCATCCACTGTTTTCCAAATAGTTCTTAACTTGAACAGCAACGTGGGGCCGAGCGTTTTCATGATGGAAAATTATTGCCTCGTGTCTGGTCGCATATTCCGTGCGTTTTTCGGCTAATGCTCTCTTCAAACGGATTAATTGTGTTCGGTAGCGTTATCCATTGATGGTTTCACCCGGTTTTAGCAGCTTATAATACAGCACACCCATCTGATCCAACCAAATACAGAGCATTACCTTCGCGCATTGGATATTCGGCTTTGCCGTTGATTTGGTTGTTTGGCCGGGTTTCACATATGATTTTTTGCGCTTGGGGTTGTCGTAGTGGATCCATTTTTCATCACCAGTAACAATTCGATGCAAAAATGACTTCCTTTTGTGGCGTTCCAGCAGCATTTCGGACATGCAAAACCGTCTATCGACGTCTCTCGGCTTGAGTTCATGTGGAACCCAATTTCCTTGCTTTTGAATATATCCAGCTGCTTTTAAACGTTTTGAAATGGCTGCTTGAGTGACACACAAAGATTCTGCGAGCTCTTCTTGTGTTTGGCAACAATCTTCATAGAGTTATGCTTCCAGTTCTTCATCTTCAAACTTTTTTGGCTGCCCAGGTCGTTCATCGCCTTCCAAGTTAAAATCACCACTTTTAGATCGTGCGATCTAACGTTCCGAACGACTTCTGACATGGTGCATTGTCTTGGTGAATAGCACTTTCTTCTTTTTCATTTAGGACCGTTTTTTCGTGATTTCTTTCTCCAAATGCACCTATTATGGCATATAGTATTCGCAAGTGACAGTTTTTCCTTTCTAAAGGTAGTTGATGAATATTACGTCATGCGAATTTCTATATGTGTACACTATAACATTGCCAGCCAACTTTTGTGTTTTTGTTCGCTTTGGTCGGCTTTCATCCTTCGCTGTCCACTCAGCTGATTGTTGGTTTGACTCTGGTGTGTAGTAGTGTTTAATTCGTTTTAACGGCTCCAAACGCTCCAAGCGCTCTGAGTCATCAACACGTTGTTGTTCTTGGTCCATGCCCTGTACCCGAACAGGGTTCTTACATACGCAAATACTTGTGCAAAATACGATGTACGCGGTTTATTGACAACCTTACGATGTTAGCTATCTCCCACACTTCAAATTTACAGTTGTACAAAACGATTTTGTCGTTTTTGTTGATGCTTTTCGGCTTAACAGCATCATTTGGGAGCCCGGAGCGTTCAGGACAATTTGGGAATGTACGACTGCGTTTGAATTCAGCAGATGAGCGACAAATGGCTGCTTTTGATGGAGGAGATACCTTATAAAACGTTTCAAGCCGTTTTTGAATTTTGAGGATATTTTTCAAATAACATGATAAAACACCACGGTAATTTGGATTCCAATGAAAATTACTATATTCTGACATATTATCCAAAAGAGTGAGAAGAATGCCAATAAAATAGTTTTGTTTCATCTTTTTCTATCCGGAGTGCAAAAAGAAGGTCTCTGTCGATCATCCGAAAACGCCAAAACTATATGGATAATTGAGTAGAGTGGCCATGAATATATATACCATATATGTCAGTTTCGGGACATTCGTTATCGATAATTCATATCATGGCAGTAGAACAGATCATGGTTAGCTCTGAAACCTGTTTGGAGTGGATTGAGTGAGTTATTTACCGACACATGTTTTTGAATTTGCAATGCGACGAGTTCCTCACACACTTTTGGTAGACATAGCTCAGGTCTATTCTGGATTGTAGCACCATTAAGATAGTCATAAGAAGATTGGCGTGACCAATACAGAGTAAACGTTAAATAAGTGTTTTGCGTAAGTTTACACACTCGCAAACAATCTCAGCAAACAGCAACCGCTGGCTGGCTACTAAACTCAGCTAGATCTACAGTTTCTGATCTACATTTAACACATAGTAACCTTTTAGACAATAAAACTCTATAAAAGTGACAAGTCACTTAAAACAGTCAGCTTGCTCCTTGTAACTTCTGATTGGCGTCACTTATATAATACGTTACAAAAGGAGAATGTCTAGCATTTTTCGCACAGAAACTTTATTCAAAGTATCAAAGCCAAAAGTGTGAACTGTCGATTTATATTTTTGTTTCTACTAATTGAGTTATTTTATTTAAATAATAATTCAAGACATGTTCTGATATTGAAATGGTCTTGATCAGCCCATAAACGTAATAATTAAACTGGATTAAAGTAGATCTCGCGACGCAATATTAACGACTGTCAAGTGCAAGTAGATCATATTTCAATAGTGTGGTGGAAGATACTTTATGTGTTTCTGTACGAGGCCGGTAATTCAATGAGAATCAGAGTTTATATTAGTACATGTAGTTCACTTGCTACAGTATCTAATGTTTAGTTGAATTACAGATCTCAATGACGAAAGAAGCTATTATCGCTGCGGTGTTTGTGCTGTATTGCTGCTTGCAGAGCAATGTCGATGGACATAAGATATTGGGTATCTTTCCAAGTTCTTCACGATCGCATTATATTATCGGTTCGGCTTTAATGAAAGCACTTGCTGCTAAGGGTCACGAAGTTAGTGTTATTACTGCATTTCCCTTAAACGAAGGGATTACAAACTACGAAGAAATTCCTATTCCTGGTGTTTTGAAACATTTCAAAGGTAGGATACTATTTTAAGATACTATGATATTATAGTTTAAAGAAATGTCTCAGTTCAAGTTCTGTGTCCAGAAATTCTTTTGTGAAATTTGTTATGCTCAAACCAATATCAACTTATCTGCTAAATAGAGGAGAATCCATAATTTGTGAATATTTTCAATGAATTGTGAGCGATGTTAAGAGATTGGTAGACTGTTTTTTAATCTGACTGTAATAGGCTAGATATTGCTTGTGAAACTGTGTATGTTAAGTTTTGCTTTGGTACAGTTACCTTAAGAAATTTCGGATCATTTGTGCCGGATCACATACCGGAAGGTCTAAATTGATATTTTTTTTAGCAGTGAGCTTTTAAGCAGTGCCGCTATAAGGCATGGATATTGGGGCGAGAAAACACGAACTGAGTGAGTTGGCCTACCAAGGGCAGATTATTTTGCATCAAATACTTTTCATAGGCCCATAAAAAGTGATCCAGTGTCGTCAAATCGTCGACGATCTCGGTGACAAATTCACAGGTCTATTTTGCAATGTATGTACGTAATATGTCTTTGAATCGAGTCCTAAGTATGTTCGGTAGCGTTGTTAAGTGTAATTCAAGTTCCGACCTACTATTTTTATAAAAAAAGTAAAACAGTGTGAAAACCAATCGAATAAGTGCACTTTCCTTGGTGTAATTCATCCTCAAAAACTAATTGTGGAAACAATGAGCCTCATTAGTTTTGATTTCATATTTCCGATTAAAATAAGGATCAACTTCAAGCTATTTAAGAGCTCAATACAGGAATTCTCATCGCAAGCCGAAGTTGTGGCTTTAGTTTCTGCACCAGGATTAGATCTTTATGCAAAGTTTTCCGAATAGTGGAAAAGAAAAAGTAAACCTGAATAATCGACACGAAATTTATAACAACGGATCTTCCGGAAGCTTTGGGCCATTAAGAGCGCATACGGTACGAAATTTATCCACAAGATAACCAAAGAAGTCATGTAGTTAGAGAACTTTTGAAAATAACACCATGATTTCAAAATTATCCCTTTAATAATATATATGTATCTATCTGTTAAAAAAACACCATTTACACAGTTGAGTTCCCTGTCACTTAGGATGCACCACACATAAACCTGTTAATCAGATGACATCAGCTCAAGTGTCAGCCCAAGTGGGTCTTAAACACACTTAGGTCGACAACTCTGTATTTGCCTGATAGTTTCTCTCAGTTCACAATCCGTTGACGTTGTAGTGCAATATCCCCTATGAACGTGTAGACGACACATTCCACCCATTTTTTTGCAAGGCTGTTCAAGTACTGCTTTAAATAAAATCATTTTGTGTTGAGCTGATTAGAGTTAATGTCCTTATGATAAAGTTCTGCAAATCTTCGTCATCTGTTTGTCAATTCAATTGCTTTCAACTGAGAAAAAAAACTAGGCTAGATGTGAGTGTCCAAAGTGTTAATCTTTCGAAAAATCACTTTGTATAATTTTTATTTTTCATTCAACTAACAAGTTTTGAAGACCCCTCTAAAAATGGAATGTGAGTGCTGTCTCTTCTAAGTACTATGTACGTGCAACCTCAGATGTTCCGCTGATGTTTTTTGTTGGCCCAGAATATCAATGACCATCTCCCCTTCATATCCTCAATACCAAAGCTCTTTTATTTGTTGACCCTATACAGCCAGCTTTGGATCTGCGTCTCCAGTTAGTAGATCACATCACATCGCTAAAAACGGCTAAAATTTTTCTCTTTGACCCAATTGATTCCCCCACTCATGTCACTAATCCTGGAAACACGATTATCTAAATGTACTTATCGTAAAGTTTTGTCTACTTTGTCGGCATTGCGCCCTTTTTTTTTTTTTTTTTTTGATAAAATAGGTGCATATCATATGTGCTTTGTTTGGTTTCTTTTACAACCGAGCGCATTTTTGCCTCATCTGGTTCCATACTTGCGAACGCAGTGGCTGTGCTGAGCTGTGTTTTCCTATAAAGTCAGCATCTTCTATGTAAGCAAGTGGTAGAAAAATCTGTTGGCATTCAAATAACATGGAAACTGGAAATAATAAATGTTTATGAGATCGATCTCACTTAAGTTGGTGCAGTTCAAAGGGTTCCCTTCTTAAGGAACGGGCAAACGATTGTGAGTTTCCATCCATTACCGATATCCAGACGTCTTCTTGATCAAGTGCAACTTTTTCTCTTTCGCGTCGAATGTTTCATTCGTTTTAATATTATTAAAGCCGTTAAAGGATCTGCAGAAGTAGTTCTTTTAAACATGCCACCCTTATACTTGCATGCTTCTTTTCTGGATATATTTTATGTAGAAGCATCTGTACATGATGTTGATGGATGATTCTTTCTTTGCCTTTTAGAAAGGCTGATATTCCTTTGATCACCTTATCTCGTTAAGGATTCGCTACATTGGCTGTAACAATGTAATAGCTCGTGTCAATGTTGTCTTCGCGAAACGTTGGAATATCTGTAATAATAAAACTTTGTCATGGATTGTTTGGACCATGATCAATTTGGTTGACGGTTTTGGACTAAAGGATTGCAAGGCTTCTGGGCGGGTACTATGATGTGGTAGCTGTAACGAAATTTTGTCCCGTTGCAGGGCTTTGGAGGTATTATCATGCAGGCAATATGCTGTTAACTATCGACGGTTATGGCGGCCCAAACAATCACCATCGGTGCTGCCTGCTTTCTGGTAGCCGTCCGAAGGTGTAAATTTTCGAAGGACCTTTCTGCCAAGTAAGCTGGGTCATTTTGTTTGTTGACATATTGCTCGATAACAAATGGCGACTTATCGGAAAAAACCAAATTCGGCAACTCACCACTTTCGTGCAATCGTAGCAACACCTTCGCTCTTTCGACTCTAATTTTTTTCTGTTGCAGTGTAAGATCGTGTGCTTTTTGGAACTTCAATGGCTTGAGCATAAGCTCATTTTTCAGTATGTGTTTCATCCGTTCAAACGATATGTTAATCTCACGAGCCATTTTTCTTCCACTTCGACACGGATTTCGCTCAATTCGAGCCTTCACTTTCCGAACCATTTCTGCCGATGTTGCTCTATTTTTATGACCACCTCCAAAGCGATTTGCAACGCTGCCAGTATCACGGTAACGAGCTACAAATAATTTATTAGACAAAAATAATTTATTCACGTTGAGGTGCTGGAGGGCTTTAACGGTAGCTACTTGTGGTTTTCCAGCCAAATATAAAGCAATCACGATATCACGTTTGAATTTCATCGCGGATATGAATTGAGAAATGAACTGAAAAATCGTTTAAAAGGCTTGTAAATAATAAAATTATCTATCATGTGTCAAAATTTGAGCTCACTGTCATGAATGGTTTGGAATTTATAGCAGTCTGAAATTGGTTGCAGTTCGAGTCAGCCAGGGTGTAGATATAGCTTACATGCCTAATGCTCAAGGCGTTTTCGCCTACGTTTTCCTGATATATCAATTGTCAGTTTATTGTCCCTATACTCGGACTATTTTATACGGTGATATCCTTTTTGTTGTGATCTATGGCCTCCACTACTCGATCGAATATCTAGAATATCACTCTACATACCGATCGTTTTGCAAATAAGAAGAGGAAATGATGATAGACTTTATTGGCCTGGCATAGTCTTAGAATAAAAACATTTTTCTTCCCATATTGACAGATGGCGATCAATTATCTACAAACCTTAACTCACACTTCACAGGAGTCTTGCTTTGTTGTTTTATGGTGGTCAAGCAAGACCAAGAACATCAAAACTTAGGATCGTTTGTGGATGAATTTGCTACTGCTGTAAATATGGCTTATGATTATGTGTGGCCCAACCTGCAGAGACTTTGATAATTTCTTGCAATCACTATGCCTTTCTAGTTTTGCTCAAAAATCTTTGATGATAACGTTAACAATGTGTCTAGGGAATCGCAAGTTTTATCAATAATTTATTTTTCTATTGGCCTTTACGTTTTACTTAGGACAATACACCTACTTAGGACCTTGGTAGCACCAATTACTTCCTCTATGGTCATGTGAGTGCATATAAGCTGATTTTGGCGAATTTAGCCTTGACCTAGTCTGCTATGTCGTTTCTATTTGTTTCTGTACTGAAATCTCAAAATTTTTCGCATTGGTCTGCCGCTTACAACAAATCCGCACTTAAATAGACGCCGCACAGTGGACCGTTTCATACATGCTAGACGTAAAAAATTCTTAAGTTTGAGTAAACGCTTTTATTTTCGATTATTTTACATACAATTCATATAAAACAAATTTTTTTTGCTGAAAACATTAAATTTTGCTATCTGAAGTTAAAATAAAAATAAAAAACACGTTTGCTTATGACAGAATTACCAAAAAGTAAGACAAGCGATTTTTCCTTTTATTTTTTAATTTTTTTTTGATAATACAGTTTACAGATTTAATCTGATGAATCCAAATCGGTACTGAATACATCTGAAGTTATGGTATCTGAGTCCTCATCTTCTTTATTTGATTGTTGTCTTGTGTTTCCAACCAGTTTATGTTCAGCTAAAAATTGTGTGATGTCTGATGGTATTGAGTTTACATTTTTGAAAGGTTTTTCTCGAAAAGAATCTATTATCGGATCAGAGGTTATCAACAGCATATTTAAAAGATCTCGGTTAGTATTTAGTCTTGAAGTTTTTCTGGTATGACACATTCGAAAACGTCTGCAGCCTTTGTTCCGAGCCTCTTGGCTTTCTTCGGATAATTTTCCTATCGGAAGTATGCATTGTTTAATTACTTCAACAGAATGACAAAGCAATTTATGTATGCTGATGGGCATTGAATATCAGTTGTACATTCCTAAATATGCTAGTTTTGTTTCCTCTAAATATTTTTCAAAAAGGCTAATGTAAGTTTCGTGGCCCGAGGATATACAACTTAAAATGATATAAAACCGTTATAATATATTCGCATCAATTCCTGTTATTTCAGCGCTTTTAACTTGATTTTTGAAAAATCTCCTGGCAGTATTGCCATCATTTGTGTTTCCGAAGCCCGGTTTCGGTTTGTCTACAATAAGACCCATTTCAGTTTTGAAACGAAGTTGAATATTTTTTTTTCGCTTCTCTACGGAAGCCTTGTCTTTTTCGTTTTTTAAAGCCCATTTTTTTACGTCAAGTCTATATGCTATATGTAAAAACACTCAAGTGCTTTAATCCAAGCATGCGAACTTGACAAACCATATTTATAAAATTCTGTTTTTGGAACTCTATTAATCATTACTTGATTCATCTCACTTGGTTTGGCTCCACAAATATAACACGATTGAGTTGACCGGTTGGATGAAGTTAACTACTTTACCGTCTATCATCGTAAAAACAAATTTAAAAATAATTTTGACATTTTTTACCGCCAACCGAGAATTCGAGCTCTTCGATATTTGCAATCTGATTAAGAACTGCGTTAAATTCTCTAAGCGCCATATTTTATGTTTCTTTAGCAAACATAAATTTAATTAGACGGCATAAACGTGTGGATGAAGGATGGGGATTTTGCCATATAATCATTGTCGGATCCGAAACCAATCTAAGCTGAATAGGAACAAATGAAATAAGGAAAAAACATTCGTATGAATGAGCTACCATCACCTCCCCATTTAAAAATAAAAAGAATTGACGATCCGTCTGCTATGTTTTGGGATACAACTCTCTCTTGCACTAATAACAAACGCGTAGCTGTGTGATAAACTATGTCTTTTAAATTTATGTAGGCACTCGATTCATCGACACATATTGCATTTTCAATCGATTGTGTGCTTAAAATTTTGTATATATGACGCGTAAGTTTTGTGTGTATATACAAAGCATGGGCCTCGTCATTACTGTAGGATCGAATTTTATCTAACTTCCTTTGACTAGTTTTAAAATCTTTTGAAGCTTGGGGATGTTCTGTTACTTCTTTTATAACATCCGCAACTATACGCTTTCCACTTGCACGTGAAGCCGTTTCTAAGAGAGGGCACCAGTTGAATTAAATCCATACCATTTTCAGCTAGTACCAACCTTCAAAAGATACGTATATAAATTTGACAGCTGTCGGACGTGTGTTGATTTATCATTGCTTTTTGATGGGAAAAAATGCAGCCGATGCAAAGAAATGGCTTGATAAGTGTTACCCGGACTCTGCACCAGCCGAACGGACCATTCGAAAGTGGATTGAAAAATTTAAAAGTGGTCATACAAGCACTGAAGATGATGAACGCAGTGGACGTCCAAAAGAGGCTGTTTCAGATGAAAACATAAAAAAAGTCCACAAAATAATTACGAATGACCGTAAAGTGAAGTTGATCGAGATAGCTGAGGCTCTGAAGATATCAAAAGAGCGTGTTGGATATATCATACACGAAAATTTGGATATGCGAAAGATCTGTTCAAAGTGGATGCCGCGTTTGCTAACAGTCGACCAAAAACAACAACGTGTTAATGATTCAGAGGAGTGTTTAAAGCTGTTCAACCGCAATAAAGCCGAATTTTTGCGTGGGTATGTAACTTGGCTCCATCACTTCATACCAGAGTCAAGTCGGCAGTCAGCTGAGTGGCGAGCAGGCGACGAACCTCGTCCAAAACGACCAAAAACTTAACAGTCGGCTGGCAAGGTTATGGCATCCGTATTTTTTGATACACATGGAATAATTTTCATAGACTATCTCCAAAAGGGGCAGACTATCAACAGCGACTATTACATTGCGTTGTTGGAGTGTTTAAAGGACGAAATCGCAGAAAAACGGCCGCATTTGAAGAAAAACAAAGTGTTGTTTTATCAAGATCAATGCACCGTGACACAAGTCGATGAAAACGATGACAAAATTGAATGAATTCGGCTACGAATTGCTTTCCCACCCACCGTATTCTCCAGATTTGGCTCCCAGCGACTGTTTCTTGTTCGCAGACCTCAAAAGAATGATCGAGATTTAAGACCGATGAAGAAGTAATCGCCGAGGCAGATGCCTATTTTGAGGCTAAACCGAAATCGAACTACAAAACTGATATCGAAAGATCGAAAAATCGTTTCAATCAGTGTATCGCCTTCGAAGGCAACTATATTGATAAATAACGTTGAATTTTGCAAAAATTTTGTGTTTTACTATAAAACGGCACTAAGTTTTCAGCCCATGTGTTATAATAGTTCTGAAGGAGATCTTGATTCGAGGAGATCACGAACCTTGGCGCGTTTAGAGTGATTAACACAATCCTCAAAACTTTTTCTTGGCTTTCCACGCTTATAGGTATGCGCAGATTCTTCATTTTCACTTTCAAAACTATTTGCTTTACGTTCCAGAATAAAATCATTGCCATTCAACAAATCTTCATATTTCAAAAGAAACCTTTCTTTTCTCAAGCCGGCTGCTTTCCATTTCTTATCGAAATTTACTGACAACAGTCGAATTTTATTTTTTATTTGCTTGGAAAGCTCGCAATTTTCTTCAGAAATATTTATTTTGTTTGAAACATATTCAAAAATTTTATTAATAAGGTTTTTCTTTTCATTGGAACACCAAATTTCAAAATACTCCATTCGCGGAATCCCATACTCTATCAATTAAAAGGAAGAAAATCAATCAATCAATCAATTGTGCGGAGCAAAAATGACACATATTCTTTAACTAGAAACGATACACTTTACAAAAATATATAACTCATTTGGACACATTGACACACTCATATTTAGATTATCTAAAAAAAAAAAACAAAATCTTTCAATTTTTCACCACAAAATACGATTTGCTTTTGAGGCTTATTAACAAGACAATTAAACGAGGCACAAGAAATCAAAAATGGATAAATAAAAGAGAACATACCGACTTATAAGCCTGCCATTTCTTGTAAATTGTTTCTTTTTCAATTTAGAGTAATAATAAAATATATGAGAAGCTCACAATGCAATTAATACACGCAATCAGTGAGAAAAACTTAACATCGGCCTTTGATTAGCCAGAACTTGTTGCTAAATCAGATTACAGTTATATGATCAGTGGGGAATTGTTTTTGTTCGGAGCTACATCAAAAACAATGAGTCGCAGTTGACTTTTTTACGTCTGGCAAGTATGAAACGGTCCACGGGGTTGGCCGTAGTGTAGTGGTATATGCATAGACTCCTCAAGCAGAGTGTCGCGGGTTCGAATCCCGTGCCAGGCAATTCTGTAAAAAAGTCTTTCCATAGAATTTGTATGTAGTTATATGAAAATCCCGTCGGCGTCAACTCTGTCATTAAGGCATAACACTGATGTTGGAGTGGTTGCTGGCTGAACTAAATGTAACGAACTAACAACTAGCACGTACTTAAGACCCACTGGTTGAGTAGGATGTACTAGCTCGTCCCGTCCAGTTTGACAACCACCTCAAACTACTACACACTGGAGAAAAAGCCGTTAAAAGGGTATTTATATACCCTTGGTGCGCGCGCGGTATTATAACTGAAACAGTCACCATGGAAGCCACAGTTATTCATCCTTAGCCTTCTTGATGGCAGTGACATCTGCTTTATAGCAGTCCAGGGTAACCACTTGTTATTCGGCTGACCTGTAAATGTCAAAATAGATCCAAACGTCGTGTGCGTTTTTCATTTTGCAATCTCGGTAATATATTTCAAAATCATTTTAGTGAATCAAATATATAGTCTTGATTTTATAGCTGACATATGGTGTAAACTCCTTGATACCGGAGAGGCCTTAAAGCTGCTATTTAGCGCGGAAATGAAATTAATGATAATTACCTGGATCCAGGTAGATGACCTCTTGGACTATGTCCATATTGTTCGAGCAAATGAAATTCATATAATGTGCAATTGTTTTCTTTTCTGGCAACTTTTTAGTAATGCAAACTGAACTTTAATAAAAACAAAACCAGTGTAGAAAAATACAATTGAAAGCAAGGAAAACCCAACGTAACGAACTAATATATCAAATCTTTTACAAGATTTTTTACTCACAGACTTTGTGTGAACAAATGTTTTTTCTTAATTGTCGTGTACAAATATTCAGCAATAAAAATATTTATTTTTCTATTTCTAGGTCTCCACGAAAGCCTTCAACATGCACCAGAGAGAAACATTATCGGAGTTTATTTGGAAATGATTGCTACTGGCCGCACTGTATCAGAAATAGTTCTTCAACAACCTGCTGTCCAGGAACTCCTCAACAGCTCAAGCCGAACGTTTGATCTAATCGTTTGTGAGATTTTTGTAAATGAAGCACTTTATGGATTTGCCCAGCACTTTAATGCTCCAATAATTGGACTTTGTCCCATGGGAAACAGCGTATGGGTATCTTCCTTAACTGGTTCGCCGATACTTGCGTCATTTATGCCTAACATCTATCTGGCCAACACCGATCGCATGAATTTTCCTGAAAGATTGTTAAATCTTGCTGTACTAACAGTTCAACAACTAGGAATGCACCTTAAATGGTTGCCATATCAGACTAAAGTCTACAATAAATTCTTCCCAAATGCAACAGTCTCTCTGTCGGAGGTTCTAAGGAACTTTTCCTTGGTTTTAATGAATCAACATATCTCAATTGGAAACTCGGAACCATTGGTTAACAGTATGATAGAAGTTGGAGGTTTCCATATCCAGAAAAATCTTAAACCGCTTCCGCAAAAGATTAAAGATTTTCTCGATAACGCTGTTAATGGTGCTATCTATTTTTCTATGGGAACAAACTGGAAAAGTGGCAATTTGCCCAAGGATAAGTTGGAGGCATGCATTAAGACTTTCAACTCCCTGAAACAAAGAGTCATTTGGAAGTACGAGAACTCCAGTTTGCCTGGAAAGAATGATAATGTTTTAATCAGTAAATGGCTTCCACAGAATGAAATTTTAGCTCATCCGAATGTGAAGCTATTTATTACTCATGGAGGACTTCTTGGGACTAATGAAGCGATTTACTATGGAAAGCCTTTATTGGGTATACCAATGCTATGTGATCAATTTATGAATATAGCCAGGGCTGTTCAAGGCGGTTACGCTATAAAGATACCATATATGCAACTCACTGAAATGAGACTTAAAACGGCGATCAAAGAGTTACTTTGCAATCCCCAGTACACTCAGGAAGCCATGAAGGCATCAGTACGATATCGAGACCAACCAATCGATCCACTGAAGAAAGCTGTTTATTGGGTAGAATATGTTATGCGTCACAAGGGAGCACCACACCTACGATCAGTGGCTTTAGATTTAAATTTCATCCAGTATCACAGCTTGGATACTATGGGTGTGCTCTATGGTTTCCTCCTCCTGTTTGTCCTCCTTCTTGGCAAACTTTTAAGGATGAGTTTTTCCAGTCTTAGCAAAAATATTAAGCGAAAGAAACAGTGATTTAGTCATGCAGATACTTAGTTGTTAAAAGACATACATAAATTTAGAACCATTACCAAAGAATGCAACCAGTTTCATTTATTTCACCTGCAATTCTTTTTCCCTTCTGGCGGTTACTGAAGGATTTCTTCTCCTTGTTCATTAAATCTTTTGCTTGTGATGGCGCATTACTGATTCCATGAATATTTAATGATCGACACTCGTAAAAACTAAATTGCATGGTGCGGATGTTGGAAAAGAAGGCAACCAACAATCAACCGTAGGAATACCTTCAGACAAGGACCATTGACCATCTATCTGTACTAGAATCAGAAGTTGAACAACATCCAGGATAAGGAATACGGATGCCAAAAACCACTACCATCAGTGCTTCTTAATCTTTACTACCTATAATGTTTATGAACCAGGTGGCGGAGTGTATAAAAAGCTCGTTTCAGTGTAAATTATGCATTGCTTCAAAGTTCGAAGTTTCAGGATGCATAAACGTCTACGGCAAACAAGAGGGATGGATAAGTACTTAAAGCAATCTTAAATAATATAAAGTTCCTCGAATGTCAGGACATAAATTCATTGACATTTTGAGGAGAAATGTTATCGAACTCTTAAATCAGTGAGAGGAGTTCAATGTGTTGTATCTGTGCCCGCAAATCGGGTTAATTGGTAAATTTTTGGGCTAAATTGTGGCCACACCGAAAGGATATAAATTTTACGATTTGTACTAAAAGTCAAGATAAGAGCGGAAGTGGTTCCATTTTTGTATTTTTCTTTTTCATTCGGATTTATACTGCAATATTAGATTATGCGGATTTTTCAGTATTGAAAAAGTTTTCTCTTTTCAGATTCTTGAAAGTTAAATCTGAAACCTTTTGATGAGTTTTTGAAATTTAAGTTTAAAATTTAAAACTTAAGGCGTTGGTAGCAAATCTAGTTCAATAGGTGTCGAATTGTTTGTGACAGGGTTAATACAGATGGGTTAACTCTTAACTCAATTGTGTGCATAAAATACTTCATTAATGTCGACGACAGTCTCACAGATGCCTGGAATAGGAATAAAATGAAGAAGATGATGGGAGTCTCTCTTAGGTCGATGCACCTAAGAAGTTTTTGATACTTAAGTGCTTAGGGAGAAACGAGTGGCGAAGACTTTAACACTATGAGTCAACAAAGTCAGAAATCCCTCTTGTGAGGAATATCCTTGAGAAGATCAACTAAAAGGCTGTTCTTGATGCTCCAACAGTCTCTAGAGCTGCTTGCGCTTTGAATTGATCCAAATGAGAGTAGAGATAGATCGTCTGAATATGCTTAAACGTTAGGACTGTTGGGAGTGTTGACAAGATAGTCAACCAAAAATTTTCACCACCCGCAATCTCAAGGTTCCGTTTTGTCGAATGCATCAAAACGGCCCAAACATTATCTGCCTTGGCTATTTTTTGTAGTTGATTGCCGCAATGTTTTTACCCTAAATCGATCAGACTCATAGTTGCTTATCTACCTATCGAAGTTTACCTCCTATTGGAGTTCCGCGGTTTTCTAGAGAGTGGATTTTCCTATGGCATCTAATTTAACTGCACCAGGGGCTTACTTTTGACCAGCATACCGGTTTCTCAGCTTGAATTTAATTACTTTAACTTATTTTCATTAACCAGATCTACGAATTTTGCCGGTTTAAGCGCGGGTTCATCTTTAAATTAAAAATGGGCTTAAGGAGAAGCATAACAGGAATGAGTGCCAGCAGCTTTTCCGTTCTGATCCCATACGAGAAAATAAGGAAGTATATAGTATATTTACAACTGCGTTGGTGTGGCTTCTACCGACCCGTTTCTCTACGCCGTTTCTGTTAAGCTTAAGTTAAGAATATTGAGTCGCAAATGTAATTAACTACTCGGACTAGCGCAAGCATAGCTTGGTAAACTTTAGTGCACACGCATGTTTCAAGCAAAACACAATACGCACGTTTTTTCAGAGGAACTCGCAGATCTAGGCAGATTTTGCGATGATCTCGTTTCAGCTATTTCGACATATTCGGAGCACATTTAGGGATTGTTTGACATATATGCAGTTTGGATGCTTAACAGTCCACATTCAGCCGAACAATTAGCGAAGATCCCAAACTGATACCGTGCCAAGTTATATGTGTAGATTTGTCATCAGAGGAAGATTAAGCCAAGAATCAAAGCAAATAACGTCAACATAATCCTGATATGCCCTCATGCTCCCGCAAAGAAAAATGACTTCTTGCCAAAGATTGCTTCCACGGGCTCTTCAATGTGCAGATCGTCCTTGGTGATGTCAACGCCAAGTTTGTAAATGATATTTGATGGCACAGTTGAAAAACATAGCCTACAGTCGGAGATAATAGTTTAGAGGGATTACTTCTGCATACGGTTTCATGAACACGATCAATAATCCACTCTCAGGCAGAAAGTGAATGCTGATCAATCACAACTTCGTCCATTCGATCAAGATAAGGTCCGGACAGCGATGTTTGTTCCTCAGACAGTTTTAATGTTATGTTTAGGACACGCACAGAAAAAACATAAATCAAAAATAATTAAGCAAAGTATTACAAAAACTATAGTGTTTGCCTGTATTTTGGAAATGCAAAAGGCATAACATTTAACAACCTCAGAAATCTCTAAATTTAAATTTATCACAGTACACGATAAAATTTCCTCATTACCACTAAAAACACATTTCACCCCCCCCCCCCGCCCCCCACCCACCAACAACTGAAATATTAATTTATGTCCTTAAAAACTAAGATCATACTTTGTTTACAATCATCCATTCGACAATTATCTACAAGGGAAGATTGGAGGGAATAGAACAACCGCCTCAGTTATCTGTTACAAGCTATTTGTAACACACCTCCTGTTACAAGCAACTTACATGCAGGACACACACGCATAACATTCCAAAGTCCTGTGTGCTCCCAAAACCGATGAAAGGAAGAGTCGACTAATTAATTAAAACCATTCTACTTCCATTATACGACTTGGGCAATGCTATCGTTAAACAAGAGAAGGACTAATTAAAAGCTTTCATGTTCCAGTAGAAATCAAACTGAAGGATGAGAGTGGTATATTAAGGGTAAACAAAAAAATTAATCATGATTCAAGAAGAAAAGTCATCGCGGAAAGGAGTCCAACTAAGCCAGTAATAGAGTAACGAATGCTATTGGCTTTTCTGCGTAGACAGATTTCCGAGCTTCCTCTCCGAACTGTATCTACGTCCGATTACAACCTTTGTTCACCACTTCGTATCCTTTTTATGTTCCATTTACCTTATAATCATACCGGCTGCTATTAAGCCTAATAAACGAATCCTCGGAATAAGTGAAATAAAAATTTGATAGAACGATTGATCTTGTCCACACGTGCACAGCCATTCTGTGACGTGGCAGATACGAGTATTAAGTCCGACATCCGACGGAAAGGAATATGTGTATATGTATGTACTTTGTTCGCTGAACGTAATGAAATATTTGATGGTCAAATTTTTATTTTGACTCGACGCGTTGATGCCTTGAATCCCTGGTCAGTCATCATCCATCTATTCATTCATCCATCTGTCCATCCGTCGTCCATTCAGCTATCCATCTATTTCGTCCGATCATCCACTTCCACAGGGAATGCGAATTAAGTTGAGTAATGAATAATTTGATTTCTGGAGGATAATTTTATCCTCATACATACATGTACATTTAGAGGTACAAGGATGTACAAGGGGGAATATAAAATTGGTGAGAGGTAACTTTGGGTGGCTACCCTATCTTTTAGTCCAAGGCAAGGTCATAAATAAAAGGATGAGCGAGAAAAGTAATTTTGAAGAAGGAAAATCCGTTTTATCGCCAAAGAACCAAGTTCGTTAACTGATGCTGACAGCGGGCAACAGCGAGGAGATGCGTGCTGTTGGCGTCTCTGATAAAACGTGTTACAGCTCAAATAACCTATCCTATCTACACGCTGCAGATACTAAGAATCTCTCATCAGAAGTATCTTCTTGGCGTTGGTGTGCCTTCCGTTAGCACCGTGATGTTCTTCTTAAATGGGAATTTAATCAGTATTGATAGTGGGGGAATATGGGTACTATGATACTTACTACTCGTTTACTGCGAGGGAAGATACCCTTTCGCTGTCTGTCATAGTGTTTGGATGCTTTCACCACACGCAACCCTTATCAGGGCCATCGATACTGCTGGCCATTGAAAGGTTGGTAAGTGAGTTTTATTTTTGGGTTAAATCAGGTACACTATGTATCTACATCAATATCCACATGTACGGATAGGTGGCTCAAAGAGATTATCATGGGAAAAGGTTAGTTTTGATCCCTTTTCGTTTTTTCGATGCGAAGTACTTAAGCATTTCTTCTCTCCATCAGTTTCCAAAGATATTACAGACGAGTTTGGTTTTCTTTCAAACTTAACGAAGTATAAACTTCATGAAAAACATGAAGTTATCCTTGGTCTCTTTGGATTGGTTCTTTTCTGTTTTCTCTTGTTGTTTTGTTTTTCGTATTTTTGGGTTTATGTAGGCAATGATTTTAAGGATTGCGAAACCATTAGGTTTTGCGGTCAGTCTGGAGAATAAAATCAAAAATTAAAGGCGTTTTATTACTTTTTGTGTGAGTATGTATGGTAGTTCACATCCTGCTTTGGCAGATCTGGCGGTTGACCATAGGTCCTAGATCTTGAGGGAAGCGGTTTTGAGAAAGTTTTTCATAAGTTTAAGTCGGAAAAATATCATAAATGGACTGTCGACGTAGTAGGGATTTTTAAATTAATTGCAAAAAAGTGAATGAACATGATTGAGAGTGGAAAGTGTTGGGGTATTGAGAGATTTACTATAGTTTTCTTGTAAGCTACTTCATACCAGTTCTGCCGAAAGGAGCAGTATTTTCGGCCATGTGTATTGAGTGTCATATTGTATAGACTTATCTAAGGAAATATGTAGAATGAGTAAATATGTATATCAGAATACGAATGGTGCCTTTTTTATATTGTTGTATACTTTGCATCGAAAAGATTTTCAATATTAAGTAAAAGATTGCCCATTAAATGGAAAGTTGCGTTAAGTTTAAGAGAATATGTAGAAACAATTGAATCAACAGCGTTCTAGCCGGTTTCGAACCCAATTGGGAAAGGAGGTGGCGAAACTCTTTGTTTTTTCAAGATATTGAATGTTGTACAATTCGTCATATGTGGCAGACTTAGGCGAACTCCTCGACAAAACATATGAGCCATGTTATAAGTATGACGCCAAAATAGGAAAGGGGGTCATCTTCGGTAGCACAGATTACACGTCAGACAACGGACCTAGGATTATTGACTTTACGGATTGACGGAACAGCACAATATCAGGCATACGGTTTCTTTATTTCAATATACACAAGGAAACATGGCGGTCTCTGGATCTTGAAACGCTAAACTAAATTGATCATTTTGCGATTGAAGTAAGACAATCCTCTAGTATTCTGGACGCTGAACCTTATGAACAACCAAGTACATAAAATAAAAGTTCTCTGGGAAAAAAAATTAAAAAAAGTAGAGTGTGAAGTGCACTGTGAAGTGCACTGTGAAGTGCGAGCATCCCCAATCTCATGACCCTGGCCAAAGTGATTTTCCTTGCAATCAGTCACTGCATTTGCTGTATAACACTACCATTAGCAAAAATAATGACTAAGTGCAACAACCGATGGATAGCAGGTTGTGAGTGTGAATTCGTTTGGTGCACAGTTTCTTATTGTTGTAAGGGCATTCGACCTATAGCAATTTTTACTTCCCAGCCTTGCTTAGCATCGTCGATGTTTGTGTTTTTCGCATTTGGTTTTCTTGTAATGGCTAGCAAATTTAGAGTAGATTTAGGAAATATGGTAGGAAATATAGTAGATGTAGTGGACAGTTTTATGCATACGTCCACGTCTGTAAATACGGACCAGCCATTTTGGCAGTTAGTGAAATACAGACCGCCGCCCACACCCCTCAGATCACTCTTATCTGAAGTTGCCTAGCTACGAACTACGAACTCACCGCGGTCTCGTCATGTACGTGCGTAGTGGTGTAGCTTATCAAACTCCACTAAAATGAAGTCCCTGCTCCTATCCGGAGTTCAATTTTTTGTGGTTAAAATTCCTTATCCGTAAGCAAATTATCCACTACTGCTTTACTTACAGAAGCATAAAATTGGACAGCAATTCGACCTTTAACGAGTTTGATGCGCTGTTTGACTCCATACAAAGCATTGTATCCCTGTATCTTCATCGTGATTACGGGAAATTTCAATATACACAATTATAAGTAGCTTCGAAATTCTGGACAGAGAACACCCGAAAGACGGTGTGTCGATATCTTCGCTGCGGAAACCAACTTGATACAACTTGTAAATAAGCCAACGCGAATACCAATCAATCCTACTCTTCAAGACTCTATCCGACCAGATGGAAAATAACATGTGTTCCTAGAAAAGGCGAATCTTCTCTCTCTTCCTACATACCCATTGAACTTACAATACATCCCATCTTTCCAAGGTCATGAAAACGCCCATAATCCGTCAGCTCATGAAATATCTCGAAATACGAATACTTCTCAATGACCGGCAGTATGGTTTCCATAGTAACAGGTCCACTGGTATTTTGGTGGCAAAAGCAAATGTGTGCATTTGGGATTGACAACTCTCTTCTCCAATGCATTTGAAACTAACTTTTGGAATGTTCAATGCAAGTTGTCTTGGATGCTTTCAAGTTTTATATTCACAAAATAAATGATGGTGTGTCCCAGGGCTCCGTTCTGTCTACGACATTTTTTTAATTTTCATTAAGTGGGTATGAATTCACTTACTCGCCCAATGTCTCAGCATGTGTTAGTTTTTTGAAAATGAGATAGAGAGGACAAGAAAGATGTTTGGGATCAGTGTTAAATTCCGCTCCCCGAGTGGCATCCAACATTTAATAGGGAGACTATATTCTTAGTATAATTTGGCTTGTTGTTGATTTCTATTCAACTACTCATCTTTCTTGATTTTCGTTAACTGAAAAAATGAATGTCTATCAGGCGAGGTTGGGATTAGAACACCGAACCTTCCGATTTACAAGCCAGTCCCCTACTACTTGAGCCACGGTCACCCACAGTGCTATCTGCTGTCGTTAAAGCGGAATTTAAATACTCAGCCATACTTGCATCGTTGAAACAAAACGGAATGATTACATATTCGATGCTGCGAAATGTCTAGATTCCCTCAAGCGATGTAAGAAATATTTCACCCTCTCTAACCTGGTTTAAATATATAAGGACTTTATCTGTCAGTAGCAGTTTTGCCCCTTTAAACTTTTAACCGTAACAAATATCGTGATTCTTTCCTAAGCCGTACAAGTCGATTATGGAATGCCCTGACGAGCTCTTCATTTCCTAGCTAGCATAACTTGCAAACATTTAAAACCAACGCACATCGGTATCTCTCTCTTTTTTCCCTTCCTTACTCAATTTCGCTAGCACTATGTGCAAACATATTGTGCGCGCGCCAATTATAAAAAAAAAACATTGACCCGGATTGCTAATTTGTTGTGCCAAAAGAGATGCCGTAACTGATGTGCTAAATAAACAATAAACGGCGAGTGAGTTAATCTAACTTAGCTCATTCATATAAGTATATGTATGTGTATATTTTTGCGATTTTTATTACTAATTTTCCAAAATAAGCGCTGCAAAAGAATTTAACCTTTCAAAAAACTCACTTGCAATCATTATAATAGATTCCTAGAATTTCAATTCCACCTCAGAATAAAAAAAAAAAAAACTAAAAATTTAGTCAACGCTCGTCTATCCACCTTAAAAGACTCGTTTCACCAAACTTGTGTCACAAGGACATTTAGCAAAATTAAAAAAACATCTGCTTTCACGTCGCAGTTTTAGAAAAAATCGTTTTGTTGCGCAGTGAAAGAAATCTACAAAGGGTACTACTACTCGTATAATCACTAGCTCTTGGACGATGTATAGTGAATCAAAAAAGTATTGTAAATTTTAACTTTCTTGTTTTATTTAAACTTTAAAATTTTTTTTATAATAAGCAAAGCAATAAACAAGCAAAGCTATGCAATAAGTCATTTTTTATTTTATGAGGTAAATAAATAAAAAAATGAACACATCAAACAAGTATTGGAAACATTTAATGCTCAGTTAACACGACGCATTGCCCAGCCGGGGGAAAGGAGAGTTGTCACCTTGAACTTCCCAACTATTCGTGTGTGCAACGCGACACCATGCATGAGCGCGAATCAACAACCATGATCCAGCATGAAAACTTCCCCAGGCCGGAGAATGCTGACACAGCTGCCCTTGCATGCGTAGGCTGTCCAGTGAATATGGGTACACATAGGTGTAGAAATATATTTAAGTTAGTTTTAAGTGCTATTCTGCTGGGGAGTTGATAGAATAAAGAACACATTTCATTGAAATAATTCGTTTGATTTGAATAATTCGTTTTCAGTAAGTCGACCGGTTGGGGGGAGGTTCAGCCTCCCCGTTCGCGGTTTTTTTCTAAAAATTTATTTATTTTTTTCATGGGTCTATAGTTACGGGTCCTTTCATACAGGATGAACGGGTTAGTACGCTCTATCTGAGTGCACGTTGCTGTTACCATGGGAACACAGCTAACTAACTAACTAACTAACGTGGGCTTCCAAAAGAGAAAAACACGGAACTTCCAAGGCCGGTGCCCTAACGTAATTCGGTTCGGTTTTTTTTATATAATAGAGGCTAATTTTGTCTTTTTACAGATTAAAGTCGGAACAATCGAACTAAAGAAGTATAGAACAATTTTGTAAGCGACAGAGAAAATTTAGAGTAATGTGCTAAGTGTGCAAACAAAAAATTTTTTTTTTTAAATATTAAAAAAAAAGATCTGTGTGCTGTGAGGTGCAAAAAAAAAGGAACTGTGCTACTGAATTGTGCTAAAGAGTTTTGTTTAAAAAAATAAATAAAAAAGCACTGTGCCATTGAAAAAAAAAAAAAACACTTGGTGAAATTTTCTGGGTGAATTAAGTGTAATAAGAAACAAGTGAAAACACTTAGGAATATAAACCTTAATCCTGCAAGGTTAGCGTACTTTTTATTGAATATCTTAGCTTCTTGCCATAATGAACCAATTGACAAGTTCCGTGACTGGGTTGACTGGAGCTGTCAACAATATCCTTGCTCAGGTCAAGGTATTGGACGCACGTCTGAAGACTCTTGAAAGTAGGCCTGCGCAAACCGAGTCCGGGTGTGTCGATATAAACCCAACTCCAATCGTACGACCTTGTCCATCGAAAAACGAGGTTGATTTGAGGGAGATCGTCCGACTACCTGATTGTGTAAAGGAGTTGCAGGAATTCAACGAAAACCCTACACAGTATGTATCATGGGTACATGCTGTGGAGGCCATTTTAAAAGATTTTGACATTGTTAGTTTGGGCACTAGACAATATTCGATCTTAACATATCTCTATGGGGCAAATAAAATTCGCATATTCACTGACCACCAGCCGCTGACCTTCGTATTAGGAAACCGGAACTACAACGCAAAATTAAAGCGTTGGAAAGCCAGAATCGAGGAGTATAACTGCGAACTGATTTATAGGCCAGGTAAATCTAACGCGTGGCCGATGCAATCTCAAGACTTAAGATTAATAACAAAGACTTGACAGCCTCAGTGAATGCTGAAGCGGAATACCAAGTGAACACGTTTCATTACAATTCTTCAACGGATATCGGGTATGGGACCTCATAAGCAAGGAACATAGATGAGCCCACAGGAATGCCCGAGAAAACAAAGAACAACTTCTCGAAAAATATTATTTCAACAGGATGAATACCCTGATCACGCGTTACACAAATTCCTGTGACAATTGCCTCCCTAACAAATATGATCGGCACCCAGCAACTCCGGAGCTGCAGGCCACCCCAATTCCGCCATATCCATGTTAGGTACTACACCTGGACATTGTAGAGATACAAGGGGAAAAGTTTATTTCTTGTTTGGATCAATTTTCGAAATTTTTTAAGCTTTTCCATATAAAATACAAATCTTCTCTTCACCTCAGTGATAAAATTATAAAGGTTCTTCATTACTTTACGGCCCCGAGAACGATAGTTACAGATAACTAAAGAAGTTTCCTGAGTCAAATTATTAGTAATTTCATCCAGATTCTCGGCATAAAAATGTACCGAACTCCTGTTAATCGCAGTGAAGTCAATGGACAGGTAGAACGATTCCACTCCACAATCTTGGAAATCTACCGGATTTGAAATTGAGAGAATTTCTGAACATATCTGTCGATAGATATAATAACACGGTTCACTCGGCGACACAGCTGAAGCCGTGCCACATATTCTTTAATAGAAGTTCCAGGTTCAATTTTCAAAACATGGTTCATTTTCGAATCAAAGTTAACAAAGAATTAAGGGAAAAGATACGAAAAAAACAAGCCGATAAAAATTTGTGGTTTAACAAAAGGAAAACGATACCGAAGACATTTAAAAAGAGGGATATAATTTACACTTCGTTTCAAAGGATTCAAGGCAAGCATAGGCCATTGTATAGAAAAGAGGTTGTGGCCAAAGACAATAAGGTAACGGTGGTTACGATGACAGGGCGGAAAATTTACAAAACCCAAGTTAAAAACAAAAATATATATATATATATACAATATATATTGGGTTTATAGCTTAATTCGTGCTAAGAGATGGCGTAACTTGTATTATTCCATTGGAACATGCGTTGGAAAGCTACTGTCATTGTACGTCATTTCAGTATATGTCATTCATTTGAAGCGTAAACAACAATAATTTATTTTCACTTAAATATGTCGAACTTTGTGCCTGAAAAAGTGTTTTTGCAGGGAGTTCTTCTTCATTACTTTAGTATGAAGCAAACTGCTGCCGAAAGTCATCTTATTTTGGTGGAAGTTTATGGTGAACATGCGCTAGCTGAGCGAACGTGCCAAAAGTGGTTTACACGATTTAAAAGTGGTGATTTTGGCTTGGACGACGATAAACGTCATGGGCAGCCAAAAAAGTTTGAAGATGAAGAACTGGAAGCATTACTCTATGAAGATTGTTGCCAAACACAAGTGAAGCTCGCAGAATCTTTGGGTGTCACTCAAGCAGTCATTTCAAAACGTTTAAAAGCAGCTGGATATATTCAAAAGCAAGGAAATTGGGTTCCACATGAACTCAAGCCGAGAGACGTCGATAGACGGTTTTGCATGTCCGAAATGCTGCTGGAACGCCACAAAAGGAAGTCATTTTTGCATCGGATATGTGTAATCATATGTGAAATCCGGCCAATCAGCCAAATCAACGGCAAAGCCGAACATCCATGGCGCGAAGGTAATGCTCTGTATTTGGTTTAATCAGATGGATGTGCTGTATTATGAACTGCTAAAACCGGGTGAAACCATCAATGGACAACGCTACCGAACACAATTAATCCGTTTAAAGAGAGCAGTAGTCGAAAAATGCCCAGAATATGCGACCAGACACGAGGCAATAATTTTCCATCATTACAACGCTCGGCCCCACGTTGCTATTCCTGTTAAAAACTATTTGGAAAACAGTGGATGGTACCTTGCCTCTTCTGATTACCATTTGTTCCGGTCGATGCAGAACGCCCTCACTGAAATACGGTTCACATCAGAGCAGAATATCAAAAATTGGCTTGATTAATTCTTGGCTGCCAAGCCGGCGCAGTTCTTTTGGGATGGGATACACAAATTGCCAGAAAGATGGGAAAAAGTCATAGCTTCAGATGGGCAATACTTTGAATAATACTATTGTACATGTTTTTCTCAAATAAACGTTCAAATTTTGAAAAGAAAACCGCACGAATTAAATTACATACCCAATATTATACTATATTTTGTGCTCAAAGCAATGTTTTTTTATTGCTCTTTTTTCCTCTTTTAATTTTTCTCATAGGCGCTTTTTAAAAGCCAGATGTGGTGTTATAATGACTCCGAGATTGTTGTACTCCTTTATTTCCTCTAATTAATCTTTTCCCAGATTCAACTTTGTTATATAGTAGTTTGCTGATCATGTTCTGCGTCATGGTTAGCGTTTCCGATGAAATAACTATGTCATCAGCGTACAAAAATAGTTTTATTCATCATTCAGTTGAAACTCCCACTATATTCAGTGTCCTCTAACTTAACTCCATGATTGTAAATTCTCATTATGTTTCTTCCAGTTCAATCAATCCAATAACCCAATTTCTCATTCAAAAATTTTTATCGTTGATGCGCATTTTTAATTTTTGACGTACTATTTTGTTAATTTCGCAACAGTGCATTTAGTGAACTTTTTATGTATTTTCTCCTTAATTGCTTTTTGCTTTCCTGTTCTTCGTCATGTATTCTTGTGGATTAACCAACTGCTGTAACGACAATAATGCTGAATTTCTGCAGCAAAATATTCAATGCGATTTGTGTCGGCCTAAATAAGAGGAAGACGGTCTTCGTTAAAGAGTTTTTGGAGAATTTGCTTTTCTTTTGTCACGAGTGTATTGATATCTCTCTCACATATTTGCTTTTTGCAATCAATCGCCTCTGTGATACCAATAAATCCAATCATAACTTACTCATCAGACTGATAACGAACAAGTTATCAATCTTTGAACACAACGTAAGATATGTGAAAGACTTTGGTAAAAGTATTGGAAAACGAATTGCGCATTTAATTGAATTAGATCCAGAAATGAAGAAGCATCCAAGTCAAATTATATCTTTCCATTCTGTAATGGTGGACTTCAACAAGAAAACGTGTAGTCCTATCAACACTCTTCGGGAAGACATAGATATTTATCTCTAGTCATCCACATTCCATCTCCATCTCCAATTTAAAACGACTCCATGCTTCATGTTATATTCGATAAAATCAATGAGCTTAATGATGAACTCACTACGTATAGAACAGTGTTGAATGATTTGGAAAACTTTGTTGAAAAAGTATGTCATAAAATCGATGGTCTTAAAGCCCATCCCATCAGCCCCAAATTACGCAGATATCGTTTGGATCTCTGAATTTTTCAAAAATAGGTATGGCATCACCAATAGCTTATGCATAATATTCCCAACGCAAAAAACGCAATTTCTAGCTGAATATACCGGGTAGATATGAATGGTTATTTGTTAACCCATTCAAAACAAACCTTAACTTTGGAAAGATGCGGGTCTCCAAATGGACGGATTAACCCACCATTAAAAACATAAAAAAAAATTAAGCAACGCCTCATCTAATAAACATAATTATAAATTTCCCAGATCAATTCCCCATTCATATCCTAAACCTGAGCCCAACTGGAGCGTTAAACTAAAATATTTCCTAATTTGTTCTCTCCTGTCTATATCCATATGCAAACTTCTTCACGTCTCCCCACAAAAGTACCAATGTACTTTCATCCGTCCAAGTTCCAACATCAACGCGTTTCTTTTAATTGAACCCCTTGCCCTGATACTGTCACTGCTCAACCGCCCATACCCCACCTAACTAATAACTGCTTTCCCAATTTCGATTTTACAACTGAAGCCAAATAAATTAACTTTATCAGCCCGCATATCTTAAATCCCGCTTCTAACTCGCCTCGGTTTTACAGGCCTCCGACTGTATTTTGTATCGCTTTTCGACACCAAACGTTAAATTGACCGCGAATGTCATTATGTGCTCTCTGGTCTAAGGGAGAAAAAGATATACGAAAATATACGTCTCTTTCTCGCCTATCCAACGTTCTTTGGTTTGAGAGAAACACCAAAACAAGTGTCATGGTTTCCACCTAAGAAGGAAGCACCTCCCCAAAGAGGTTGCGGATGACCTCGCTGCTTTCCGCAGCTATGTACACTCTAATGTAGTTTCTCACCTTCAACGTAGCCGAGTTGACCATGATAAATTTTTTCGTTTCTAATTTGCCTTCTTTGTCTGCATATTATCTACACTCTTCTACTCCTGCACGGAACAAATTAGTTTTTATATTTTACTACCAAAACTTAAGAGGCTTGCGCTCTAAAACTTGTGCTGTTTCGTCTATGTACCACAGAAACTCATCTGATCCCCGACATAAAGATCCAGGAGCTATTCCCATATTCTAAAAATATTTTCCGAGATAACGATGACTCTCTACCTATGGTATAGTTAGTTATCCTGCCCTCCCTATACTTGATTCTTCATGCCACCTCAGCATGCCATTTACCATTCAAAATAGCTTCAACTCTTCTCTCATCGCTATCTTCTCTTCTGTCAAACTTGGCTTTGTATGTACGTCATGCATTTCTACAAACAAATAGGTCAACCTATCAAATCCTACATCCTTAACGCATTAAATGTTATTCTGTCTACTCAAACTAACTTGGAACTTACCTCCAAATCACCCAGTTCTATAATTGCCTCTATCAGCGCTTTCTCGACACAGTGCAGGACACAGTATAGACCAACCTCACAAACGATCCTAGGACTTTTTATCAATTCTACTAAAGAGAATCAGACGGTTATCCTCCTTCTCTCTCGTTCGATAATTTATCATGGAGCTACCCATATATAAAGGGTGACTGACTTGAACTGCAACTTTTTAAAATGCTATAATTGTTTTATTTTTTGATAAATGTTATTGTGCTAAAGCAAAAATGTTGGAAAGTACATTACTTTTTAAATTGTATCAGTAGTTTTCAAAGAAAGCATCGCACGCTATACGCAAGTTGCTTTGCGGTATTTTGGTCCATTCCCGGTGAAGTGCTTGTTTGAGGTGGTCCAAATTTTGGAATTTTTTAGAGCCAACCTTCGCCTTCAAAATACCCCAGACAGAGAAATTCATTTGTCGAAGAAATGAAGTGTGGAACATTGTTTTTTAGCCAATCTTGGTTGACGCGCGCTTAGGGAGACGGTGCCGAGTCTTGTTGAAATGTCCACGGTCTCCGACCAAAATAATCGTTTGCAAAAGGCTTCAATTCTGTCTCTAAGACAGTTTCACGGTATAGGATCGCATTAATTTTGACGCCACGGTCCAAAAATACGAGCGGAGAGTGACCATCAGCGGTTATGGCGGCCCAAACCATCACCGTCGGTGCTGCCTGCTTTCTGGTGGCCGTCCGAAGGTGTAAATTTTCGAAGGACTTGCCTGGCAGGTAAACTCGGTCATTTTGTTAGTCGATATATTGCTCTATAACAAATGGCAACTCATCAGAAAAAACCATGATTTATTCACGTTGAGGTGCTGGAGAGCTCTAACGATAGCTACTTGTGGTTTTCCAGCCAAATATAAAGCAATCACTATGAATTCCATCGCGGATAAAAAATTTTCAACACAACTGAGACGCAAATTGCTTAAAAGGCTTGTAAATATTAAAATTATCCGTCATGTGTCAAAATTTGAGCTCACAGTAATGAACGGTTTGGAAATTATAGCAGTCTGAAGTTTGTTGCAGTTCGAGTGAGTCAGGGTGTATTTGCAGAAAACTTCTTCGTACCTGACCCCATATATTTCAAGTACCTTCCTAATTTCTCCACTGGCCCCTGCCTCCCCTAATCCTTTCATCGTACCCCTACTGAAGAAAACTTCCAAAACCACAATATCATAATATCACAATATCACCGCAATATTTCTCAAAAAATGTACCTCCACACTTTTGCACCCACTTTGCTCCCTATTTCATCTATCTCTCTCTTCTTTAGCTTGGAAGACCTCCTTCAAAACTCTGGTCCACAAAAAGGGATCAAAGAATGAAGTAACTAACTACTGTCCCATTGCTAAGCCTTCTCACATATCTACTAAAAATGTTCGAGAGTTATTATATGAAGATTTCTGAAAGATAGATCAACTACCAAAAAATTTGTCGTACCCATATTCTTTGCGTATCCTAGAAAACGGCAACGAAATCGATGATACTGTTCCAGATTTTTGTAAACAAAATGATAAAATATCTCACCAATTGATCCTTATAAAGTCGTCTTCCCTTGGTTTTAATCCCACAATTCAGCCATCTAGGTCCCCTCTTTTCATTTTAACTATAAACGATCTTGACATGATTATTAAACACTGCCCCTTATCTATTTACGCCGACGACATTAAGTTCTCCGAAACTATTTCTGCACCCTGAAACTCTATTCTCCTTCAAGACCTCGATATGTTTCTCACTTGGTGGCTAAAAAATTGCTCAAAGCATATTGTCTCCAAATGTCGTTCTATGATATTATTATCACGTAAGTCCAATCAATCTCTTTCTCGACTTTATTTTCTGCATGGCCAAATTCAATCCCTTCACGATATCAGAATATTATTCGGTCGAGAGTTAAATTTCCGTTAGCATATTGATAAGATAATTGTTAAAGCCAAACCACCACTAGGTTTTATTAAGCGGTGGTCTAAAGAATTAAGAACCCCTATGTGACAAGGTCATTTTACATTATTTTTGTCCGCCTAGCAAAAAGTGGTTCCCCTTTCCATTAAATTGCCCTTCGAGGACTACCCTCGGCTGACCCTATTATTTTACCTCTTTATCGTGACCGCCTCAAACTTCTTAGGATGAATACCAGAGAAAAAAGCAGTCGAAGCTGACATTCTATTCATTCATCGATTGCGCTCTGGGTCTGTGGTTTGCGCCTCTCTTTCCAATTCTATTTCATTCAGCACTAACCCTCGTAATTTACGCTGTCCTCGTCTCTTCTATAATATATTCCAACCTATTGCACCTCTAATGGTTTCAACAAACCAGTCTCTCGCATGCTCCATAAGGTCAACTCAGACCTCCCCCTTTAATATTTTAACCTGAGCACCTCTCGTCTCAAACTTGATCTGCTCCACCATTCCTTTATTTCTTAATCCTTCCTAATTTTTATTTGTTTTTAAATCCCAGTTTTTCAATTAATTTAAGCTTATTTGTCTTAAAAGGGCCCTCAGCTCCCACCAAACAAATTTATTTTTACTCTATCGAAGTCAATTCTACCTGGCAGAAAAGCTTGCAGGTCATCCAAGAACAATGACAATACTAGAGCTCATGAGGAATCACAGTTTTTGTCTGTTTACGAGCGAGTCATCCCAATTTGATACGTTGTTTCCTGGTCTTTCAGATTATAAAGTTTATAGAAAAGTGATCTTCTGTCAATGGATTTAAAAGCCGACTTTAAAACGACGAAGAATGCCCTTGTTGGGATAAGTCGTATCAATACCGGTCAATTTGAAGATATTGTCCACTAAAAAATGGTTTTTCTGACCGCAGCTTGAAACTCACAGAGTAGATCATTTGTTATTTTACGTCCTGTCTGTTATATCAAACAATCAAACTACTTTTCATGTATAGGGTTTTCTAATAACGACTTGACAACTTTTTTTTTCAAATAAAAGGCAAACCATTTGAGATATTTCAAAAAATTAAACAATCAAAACATTTATGAATGGAACGCGGGCACGATTGCAGCGGTCGATTCGTTGGACCCAATTTTCAACGACTCGTCCACACATTTCGGCCGAAACGGCCGTTATTTCGCGTTAAATGTTGGCTCTGAGCTCTTCCAACGTCGTCGGCGTGTTCGCATAAACCAATGACTTAACGTAGCCCCACAGAAAATAGTCAAGCGGCGTTAAATCGCACGAACGAGGCCGCCAATCGACTGGCCCATGTCTTGAGATAACACGCTCACCATACTTACTCTTCAATAAATCGATTACAACGTGTGCTGTGTGGCTTGTGGCACCATTCTGTTGAAACCACATGTCGTCCAAGTCCATATCTTCCAATTCGGGACAAAAATAATCGGTGATCATGGCGCGATAACGCTGACCATTTACAGTATCGTGACGATCGTTATCATCGACGAAAAAATATGGCCCAATAACGCCGTTGGCATGCAAACCGCACCAAACAGTTACCATTTGTGGATGAAGTGGTGATTCATGAAGCACATGTGGGTTTTCACCCGACCAATAACGCATATTTTGCTTATTGACGAACCCATTGAGCAAAAAATGAGCTTCGTCACTGAAGATGATTTTGCGATGAAATTCATCATCTTGGCGCATCTTCTCCAGAACCCAATCGGAGAACGTACGTAGCTTCAAACGGTCCATCGGCTTAAATTCTTGAGTCAGCTTGATCTTGTATGGGTGTAAACCAAAATACTCCATAATGTGGTATGAGCGATGCCCAATTCTTGAGAACGCCCTGGAATTGAATGATTTGGATCGTTTGATACGGACGTCTGAACGGTAGCGATATTTTCAACACTTCGACCAACCCGTTGTTTCACTGACACGGCAACATGACACAACGATTATGTAGACTCAAATTTTTGCACTAAACTTGTTATTGCCTATCTACTATGGCGAGAATTACGACAGAAAATTGTAGTTAACGCTCTTAAAGTTGCAGTCACCGACTCCGAATATCTGTAGAAAATTTTTATAATTTGCAGACGTTGTTCGTTAGTGTATTTTACCATGATGAAAATGTTGAGTTTACTGAATAAATTGACAGTGACAGTTTGATGATTAGTGAAAGAGTGCGTTCACAAATTAAATTCGAAGTTGTCAAGTTCCTATTGGAGAACCCTTCATAAAACAGTAATCAATTTACGAGCATACGGTACCACAGATATATGTATGTCAGCAAAAAAAAGCAAAATACCCCTGAAGTCGGAATAAATTCACTGGATAGCCAGTCTGTGCTGAAAACTCTTCTTTCGTATAAGAATCAACTACCTGAATACACATGCACAAGTTTTATTTTAATGCTAAATTAATGTTATTAAATTTAAGAACAAAAAAATGTTCAAACTAAAAATATATAATAATTAATAAGGAAGACTTAACTTCAGATTCATCCGATAAACTATCCTCCTCACTTTCTTTGCTTCCGCTTGATGTTTCGGCGTTTAAATCAATTGATGCACAAATTAATTCGAAAATATCTTTTGGAAAAGTTTTAAGATGTTTTTTAAGAAGTTTTCTATGTATAGCTTGTTATTAATGAATCTAATGTTATCAGCATTAAGTTAAAAACATCTTCATTGCATTTTTCGCGAGAACATTTCCTTGAAAAACTTTCCCTATATATTTTGAAATCTTTGTTCCTGGCTTTTTGGCAACTATCAGACACTATTGGAAGCAAGGTAGTCGAAATCACATCCGGGCCATATGTTATATTTAAAACTTATGCATAGTTGGGGGCATGTAAAACTAGGAAAATATACTGACAAAATATTTAGCAGTATCGAGTGTATCTGCTCTAAATTTTCAATATTAATTTCAAAGCCACTTGAAATAGCTACCAAGATCGCATGTTATTTCTCAGTTAGTAGCTTATCGACACCCAAAACTTCAGATGCCACATCAGCGTTGCCAAAAAATTTCTATGTGGTATCATGTGAGTTTCCAAAACCAGGCTTAGGTCGATCGACAATATTAGGTTCTTAAGATCTTTGAACTCCTTTCGTATGCGTGATTTTTTTTTACTGCTACTATGTCTTAATCTGCTGTACGAGCTTGCCATGTTTTAATTTGAATTTTATGCAAGATGCATTCAAAAACCCGTAGCCAACAATGCAACACTGGCAAACCAAACTCTAATGCACTGGGGTTGTAGGACAATGTGTAAAATTGGGCATCAATTTGTAGCTTTTCAGATACCGACACTTGGTTGAAGGACGTCGTGAATTTGACATATTATGTCCTTTTTGTCTAAGTTCCCACACACTAACTGCAAAGGTACCATAGAACTTATGAACACACTAGAATTACCCAACTCAAATTCTTGTTCTAACATTCATTTTACGATTTTTCTATTCCTTATGCACCAAAATGAATAAATAATATCAATATCCCTTTAAAAGTTTGCTTTTGTAACAGTTGTGACTATAACCGTTTACATGATTTTTGCCTTTGAAATTGGTGCATGCCATCCTCATACTCGTAAGCTTAGGTAAGTATGATCACTTGTACAGTCAGCCATAATCAAGAAGCAATAAATATAATCAAACATAATGTAGAAAAAGGTGTACATTGTTACATCCACGCGGTACTTAGATGACGCTTAAGTGATTAGCAACAATAAGACAAGTATGTATATTTTAAAGGTCTCAAAACAGTGAAAATGTCATCAAGAAAGTGAAGCCATGATGCTGATGCATAATTTTTAATGGGAAAGTAAAAAACCTTTTATTCAAAGTATTGGCCATTGCTAGTAGTACTATATACATTTTTCCCATCTTTCAGGCAATTTATGGACTCCACGCCAATAAAACTGTTCGTCTTTTGAATCAAACCAAAAAATCACCCAATTTTCGACTTCCTCGTAGGATTCGAAGTGCTGTTCAGATAATGCGTGTCCCATTGATGAAAACAAATGGTAGTCGGACTCACCAAGTCAGGTGAATACGGCGGGTGGAGTAGCAGCTACCAGCCAAGTGCTTTGGTTGTATCCTGAACCAGTTTTACTTTCTGTGCAGGTGCATTGTCATGGAGCAAAATTACCTTGCCGTGTCTTCTGGCCCATTCTGTTCGTTTTTCGATCAATGCATGGTTCAAACTGATTATGTGTTGTCGGTAGCGATCTATATTAATGGTTTCACCAGGTCTTAGGTAACATACCACACACCTGGTGTGTGGCAAATTTTTTAAAGTTCGGGATGTAAAATTTGAGTTGGCTAGGTGTAATTTCAAAGTAATTTCAAAAGATTTTTAGATGGCAAGCAGTTTTCGGTGGAAAAATATAAATAGGTATGTTTATTTGAATTTTTATTTGTTTTAAGTTGGTACCGCGGTGAGAAAAGGAGTATAAAGTTCGCAGTTTTTAGAATTTGGCGAGAACCAAGAGACCACTTTAACGACTGCTAATCTTGCATCGTAAATCCACGCAGAAGACGAACTGACAAGAACCCTAAGCCAATCGAATATCCTAATCTTATTTCTTCTTCTGCTCCAATTTTACATATCCCACAATTTCCAATCCCAGAACCGCCAATAAAATTAACCCAATCGAGCTTATCTCAAACTTCAAACGAAAATAATGAAGACGAAGAATTTTTGGAATCACAGGAACAACAAAACCCCATCTAATTTCAGAAGAAGATTTCAATTATTTAATCAGAGTATAAATTTGCCGAAAAGTAAAGCAGAGGTCTTGGGTTCTCGCTAAAAACAATGGAATTTGCTTGTCGATGTCAAAATAACTGATCAACGAAAATGAGACATTTTCATCGGTCTTTACAAAAGAAGATGGACCTTGTAATCGTAACAACATCAAAGGTTTCTCCAAAGAAATTGGGATATCCTGTCTTTCCAATGAATGGCGGTTATCTTTGTTTGTGGGATAGTAGAGCGGATGTTCAGCACTGTGTTCGTCGATCATGGCATATAAGAACGGAATTTCGTCTTGGAAAACATAACTGTAAATGTAAACCTATTGCTGAGTCTAAAAATGTCTTAATACCACCTTTACATATTAAGCTTGGGCTAATAAAACAATTCGTACAATAAAAGCGCTAGATGAAAAATCTGAAGCTTTTTCATTTAAAAAAAAAAATTTCCTAAGTTGTCAGAAGCGAAGGTTAAAGCTGGAATTTTTGTTAATCCACAAATTAAAAAAATTTTTGCCAGTGAGGAATTCCCAAAATTGCTAATTAGTGCTAATGTTGACATAGCTTTCAAGCACTAGTTTCTGGATTTTTAGGCAGCAATAAAGTCGAGAACTAAGATTAGTTGAAAACATGTTGAGGAACTTTAAAATTTTTTTCATACTTTTGCTTATTTCCACTGTAAATATTTTAATAATTAAAGATGCAAAAATAATTACAAATCTATATATTTTAATTTTTTAAAAAAATAAAAATTTAAATTGTAGTTTTAAAAATAACTCCTTATTTTTTATATTATATTTATATTTATATATATATTTATATATATTTTATAATATATTTTTTTTTTGGATGAGTGTAGATACACCTTTATAGATTTCATACCCTTTTTCCAAAGTCAAAATTTATGTTGACTTGTGTTATCAGCATCCACAAGAGAATTTTGATTGTAAGAACTATAGCCCGAACTAACATCAAAGCGCTACTTTGAAATTAAATATAGGGTGATTCATGGTGAGGTTTGATTTACACCCTGCCTGACTCGAACTGCAACCAACTTCAGACATGTCAGATAATTTTATTATTTACAAGCCTTTTAAACGATTTCCGTCTCAGTTGTGTTGAAAAATTTTTATCCGCGATGGAATTCAAACGTGATAGTGTGATTGCTTTATACATATTTGGCTGGAAACGTGAAACAGCACCTCAACGTGAATAAATTATTTGTGTTTCGAACCATAGCACGTTACCGTGATACTGGCAGCGTTGCAAAACGCCATGGAGGTAGTTATAAAAAAACAGCAATATCGGCAGAAATGGTTCGGAAAGTGAAGGCTCGAATTGAGCGAAATCCGCGTCGAAGTGGAAGAAAAATGGCTCGTAAGCTCAACAATTCATTGGAACGGATGCAACACATACTGAAAAATGAGCTTGGGCTCAAGCCATTGAAGTTCCAAAAAGCACACGATCTTACACTGCAACAGAAAAAAAGTTAGAGTCGAAAGAGCGAAGGAGTTGATACGCTTGCACGAAAGTGGTGAGTTGCCGAATTTGGTTTTTTCTGATGAGTTGCCATTTGTTATCGAGCAATATCTCAACAAACAAAATACCTAAAACCTTACATATCCCCAGAGAAAACAGTCCAAAGGTGTGATATCTCACAATCTAGGCGGCTAATTTACCGTAACAAAACGTGAAATAAAGTGCTCACAAAAATGATTTCTCAACAAGTCCATTGTTTCACGCGCTGTATGGCTCGTACCGCCGTCTTGTTGCAACCAGAGCTCACTGAGACCATGTGCTTGGATTTCAAGAAGCACATAGTCCGTTAACATGGTGCGATAACGGTTACTATTTACGGTAATATTCTGATTAGCATCATTTTTGAAGAAATATGGACCAATGATTCCACCAGCCCATAAACCACACCATACCGTTGTTTTTAATGGGTGTAATGGTAGCTCTTGGTATTCTTCGAATTGCTCATCAGCCCAAATACGGCAATTTCGTTTAATAATGTATCCATTCAGCCATAAATCTGCTTCATTACTGAATAAAATTTCACAATTAAACACCGGATTTTCATTGAGTTTTTCCAGAGCCCATTTATTGGAAATATGACGCAAATTCAAGTCGCTTGGCTTCAATTCTTGCACAAGTTGAATTTTTTACGATTTTAGACCGAGATCCTCATGTAAATTACGCCAAGTTGTCGAATACGCCAAGCCAAACTGCTGAGAACGACGACGAATCGATTCCTCACGGTCTTTGCGTACACTTTTAGCTACAGCTGCTATAGTCTATTCACTACGTGCTGGATGTGGTCTAACCGGTCGAGTATCATTCACTAATGTAAGCTGGGACGAAAATGTGCGAATGGTATTGGCAATAGTGGTTTTAGTAGGTCGATTATACGCACCGTAAGTTTCTCGAATCGCACGAAAAATATTTCTTACAGAACGCTGATTTTCGTAATACAGCTGAACAATTTGGAGACGCTATTGTGGTGTGAGTCTTTCCTTGGTGACTTGCCAAACGATATTGAACAAAAACGACAAAGTAGTTTGATAGGAGTCACGCGTGACCTTCAAAAAAGCCTATTGAAAATCAAGCCTTACGATGAATCACCCTATACAACTGGCTTAGCTACTTGTTTGTTAATTAAAATACAACCTCTCTTCGAATTTCAAACAAACGTTCTGTAGTGTGGTTCATCAACGCTTGCATCATAACTTCAACAGAAGTATCAGTTATCTAAATGTCCTCTCTTTTCAAATAACAGGTTTTTTTTTGTAGCATAAATTACCGTCTAAGAAGGAAACCTTTCAAGATTCATAGCTTATATAACGTTATACTTATGTATGTCTAGTTAGCTTGATTTCGACTATAGCTTATAATGCTTCTTCTCCTGATGGCAGCAGAATACGGTTTTGTTCGTAGCATTCATATGATAATTTTATAAATAGAGGAGCGGTTTGGTGAACGGGCAAAGTCTTCCGCTAATTTAGATGCACTCGGATGACACGCAGCTCTCAGATTAGATTTTGTCGCACATTCTAACTGCGATCACTTCTAATAGTTTGTATTTTGAGGCATGTACTTCTATTGCAGTTTTCTTCAATTAATGTCTTTAAATCGCCTCGTTTTGGGGATGCTATCTCGCAGAGGAGTTTAAAACTAATTGATGACTGAAGCCAAATCTCATTTTGTTTCTTAAATCGGATTTCATGCCTACCGGCTTTCATCCATTTTTCTCGAAATCTGACGGAAAATTGTAGAATTCTGTAATGGAGCTCTTCATCATGTAAATTGTAGTGCCTAAGGTATGCCTCCAAAAATTTAAATTTTTCTTGCAGTGCTTGAGGTCCGGATTGCTTTATGAGGTTGAAAAACTCCATCCTTGTTATAAAAAAAAAAACAGAAAACAAAATTGAGGAAAATGAGTGAATAAAATAAGCAAATTTTCTGAAATATTTGCTTCGAAAAAATTAAATAAGAAAGAAGGCGGTTTTTTTCAAAATTATATATGTACACTAGTAGTCAACCTAGATAACCATATAAAAATCTCAATGTGAAAAAAATGATTTATATTTCTTTGAACATTTTATCCGTTTTCAGAAAATCATAAAAAAATGCTTTTACAATTTATAGTATAAGAAATAATAACACAGGAAATGACATACATGAAGCTATAGACTCCATAATAAAATAAAATTTTGACGTTATTATAACAGGAGTTACAGCTAACCAAATACTCGCTTATTAGACCACTTGTTTTTTATAACTTTGCATTAAAAATTAAAGTGTTACTTTCAATTAGGTGGTATGGAGTGAACAAGACATATAAAACATTTATCTGTTCTCTGTTGCAAATCAGGCTTTGAAATGTTTAATAATGGAAAAGTAAGATGGTACACCCATCTCTTTGATTTAATTTTTTGATTTAATTCCGGCATTGACATATAAGCTGGCCCAGTGTGCGACCGTTTTACACTGTTGACTCAATCGATTCACACATTTCGAGTAGCTTTTTGCCCTTACAATTGACAATTTTTAGAGTATCTGATATCGTTCATTAATTTTGGTAAGAAATGAACGGAACGGCTCCATTTTTAAAATCTGTTAATTTCCTATTCTTTCGTTTAAATCTGCTTCATTTTTGACTTCTATTGAAGTTTGATTGAATTTTTTTACGTAGTTTCTCTGCATTTTATTTCCATACAAGCATCCTCCGCATTCCCGATAAATCCCCCTAACATTACCTTTTTCTTTTATCAAACTATTCCAAGGAATCTCTGTTGAAAGCCTTCAAAACATTATTTCTCACACTCTGTACATATAAGCATCTCAAAATTAGACTTATATTCAGCTACCATTAAAACAGATGTCTCAGATCATTACGCAATTTTAAATGTAACCAAAGACAAAGATAAATGAGGCAGTGAGTAAATTAAAGTAAATTGGCAAAGTATTGAATTGAAATGACCAACTTTACAATATTTTGCAAAGAGTGAGCAAATTGCTAGTGTGGAAGTGTAGACTTTTATTGATTAATAAAGCTAGGTCTATGACATACACGAATGCCATGTACTAATATCATTTCTGTTCCCAGCGATTTCATTTTGGATGCTATGGCAGAAATCCTTTATTGTCGCTGGCTAATTGGCATAGACCTTACTATTTAAATAACCCCACAGGAAAAAGTCTAAAAGTGTCAAATTGCATGACCTTGAAGGCGAATCAACTTTTCCACTAATTGAAATAATGCGATCTGTTGAAACCAGAGATTATCCAGACCCAATTCATTCAATTTTGAAAAAGAATAGCTGGTCAACATATTGCGATAACGTTATCCATTCACTGTAACTGTCCCGCCAGCCTCATCTTCAAAAAAGAACGGGCTAATGGTGCTGCCCATAGTCCGCACCATACAATGAGAGTTTGGGGAGCATTAGTTTTTCGTGAGTCTCGTATGGATTTTCCGGTCCCCAGAAACGACAATTTTGTTTATTGGAAAAGATCATATTCAATGATAAATTGTATTGGCGATCCAACATCCAGTTAAGAAAAGGCTTCAATTTTTTAGGCGTGCAAATAAAGATAAACTTTTCAAATTCGCCGTAAAGTGCCATAAGTGAGGCCCAATTCCTGACTTCGGCGACGAATGGAGGTGCCTGGTTGGTTTTGAAGACTTTCGATCATAGTGGTGATGTTTTGGCGTGTACCTCCTGACAGATACTAAACCAGTTTTTTCAAAACGCACGAATTCTGGACTCACTAAGGCAACTATGTTGACCGAAAAATTCACGGATTTTTGTAATGTTACTATTACAGATCGCCCATTTTCGTAATAAAATTGAATAACAAAATAGCATTGTTGCGTTTTAAAAGCCTCCATGCGCTAAAATTGCCAAAGATCATGTGATATCTGTTAAAAAGATCAACTACATTGAATTCAGTAAATGACAGTAATTGACAGCCAATATCCACACCATTTGTTGGCTTACACTTTAAAAGATATGAAAGATTAGAAAGCAAAAGCCTTGGACAAACAACTAATTCAAACGAATGTACAAAAAGAGAAACCAGTTGTATATGAGATGGAAAAACGGTCCAAAGAGTCTAAGCTACTGTCTCGAGCATAGTAATTTCCAAAATTTGATGAAAAAAACACATACAACTGATAACAAACATTGTTAATAAACTGTTAGGTAATATAAAACTTTTTGCTCATCAAATTTCAACTAAGACCTCAAAGATTAGGCATATTTGTAATATGAAAAGATTAAATCATGGTGACTGGGAGTTTTAACAAAATATTTATTTAGAAGTAGCCAGTAGTAAAGCAGACATCTCTAAAATCATTTGAATTAAACAATAAATAGAGTTCTGGGCCGGACAACATATTTTGCTTTTGTTATCAAAACTATTATTAACCGAAGTTTAGAGCAATTCTATGTTCCAAGGGTGATGAAAAATTTATAATACAGGCCTACACACATTTTGGTGCCTATGATTGTAAACCTGTTTTTAAGATAGAAAAAATGATTTTGTACAAAAATTAGGCTGTCTATTGGTTTTATGTTATGTCTTGGTGAAAGCGTTCTCTTTGTTTTTCGCTAAGATCTCCTAGGTTATGTTGAAGGTGTTCTACTATACATATGACTAAGCAGTTAGTGTACTTTTATGCTTATATTAGAGACAAAATTTTTAGAGCGACGGATTATAATCTGGCTAATATACATAGAGAAGGGGAGTAAAAAAATACCAAAAGCTACAGGGCAGAATTGCAATTGCAATCAGCAGTTGAAAAGTGTATGGATGAAGAAATTGAAGTTCTATTTCACAGATAGAACCCTTAGAGTTAAAGTATCGGAGACTAAACATGGAGAAAAACCAAGTTCATATGGTGTACCACAGGGCTCGAAACTAGGTCTTATTCTAATTACATTACACACAAATAAACTTCAGCGTTTATTAAAAAAATGTACCTACTACCTACTCTTACGCCGATGATATAGCATTTGTAGGTAAACACAAAGTTTCAAAAGGACTCATAATAAACGGGGCTAAATCAAAAGTCATGCACATTCGTATCCATCGAAGCGAGAAGAAATGTTCCATTCGAAAGGATAACTGTCCAATATTAGAAATCAATAACGCAATAGAAGTAGGTAAAACTATAAAGTATCTCGGGGTTGCAATTTATGACCACTTGTTGTGGCGGGAGCAAGTTAATGCCCTGCGTATTCGATTTAAGAGCACTCTTTTTACCATGGTATAACTGAATTTGTATTCAAATTTGGAAGTGCAAAAGCAAGTGTACTATTCGCTAGAAGAATTGAGAATTAAATATGAGATTTTTGATTGCTGCAACAACAACATCGTCTTGTCAAATCGTTTAGGCCAGTTTTAAATTTCTAGATGTCAGTGCTTTAATTCTAGATGATAACATTTCTTCGTTATAAAATGTGGATGATCAAAGGTATCCACAGCCAATATGATACAGCAAAAACATATATTGTGGCCGCCTCTTCTTTGCGGGTACTGCTTCAAGTCGACTTTTTAATAACCAATGTGCGGCGTTATTCCGGGAATAGCGTGTCGAATATTGGCCTCGATCTCTTCCAAGGAGGTTGGTCGGTCTTATCAGGCACCACATACAAGTCTATAGAAGATGAAACAAGGTACCTACCCATGTTATGAATCTCCATGGTAACTCAGTCGGGTAAGTTCGTAAGTTCTTTAATTTAAACTGGTTTTCCAGCTTATTGTACTCCAGAGAATGGTTTTCGGTAAATATCCGGTGAAAATATATAAATTTCCTCACATTCAACAAATATTTGGCACAAGGCAGCATCTCTATCGTTAAAGAGGAACACTCATCATGTGATCATGCACCCGTTTAAAGAAATCTTCCTTTATCGTTGGCATTTGTTCTTCAGCTCTTGTTGCTACTTGTATTTGTTTGTTTGTTGTCCTAACACTCACTTATTTGTTGATTTACTTCATTATGTTCTGCATATCCCGGTAGTCATACCCCAAATACAACACCATCTAAACATAAACTAAACACCAACGTCAATATTACCACTACTACCATCGTCGGCAGGTTCAAAGCTGCTTGTTTGTCTTTTTTTTTCTACTGATGCGAAAGTGGGAAACTTTAACACAAAAGTTACATGGGTTTCCTATTTCGACAAAAAAAAAAAGAAGAAGAAAAAAAAATGTAATAAACCGTGCGAACAAAGAGAACATTGTTGATAACCAAAAAAAAAAAAAAAAAAGACTGACACAGGAGAAACACAGAGGAAAAGCAGGCAACAAATGAACAAATGAAAAAAAAAAGGAAGTAAAACTTGCGGCGGCGGGTGAAAAACTTTGTAAAAAGACGCTTTTGCGGCGGAAGAATTTTCATCAGGAACATGCAAGCGGAACACATTGAACCCTGGATTCTGGATTGTGAATCCCCACGGGACCGAAGGAGCACAAGAACAAGAAAAGGACATAAGCAAAGAAGGATGTAGAAGTTGCTTTTTATTTTTTTTTTCGTTTTTCCGTTTTTTTTTTTTTTTCTAAAACATTTTTTAAGCAACTTCAAACTCAACGAGGAAGACGAGGAACTTTTCAACAGTTACGCTACGTTTGTGTCTAAAGTCTAACCCATGCACCTTCTGCAACCTCTCCCTCTTCGCAACAACACTGTGTTGTAGAGTAGGTCTTGCGTAACTTTTCAGAAAGTGTCTCAATTGCAAAGGGCTACGGTGTCACTGTGGGTTGATACTTGCTACTTGGTAGAGTGAGGTGCGGCAGGGTAGGGTAGTATCACCCTTAACTTAACAAGTATTCGTCGCAACTAGATAGGTACTCTTCTTGATACTCGTGCTTCTTGCTTGCTATGACAAGTATTCACGTTATTAGATCCTCTTTCTGGGATCAGACTTTAATCCTAATGGCACGGTCATACATAATTTATTAGTTTTTAAGGGAAAAAGTTAAATGTCATCAAATTGTGTTATTTACAGGAGAAGAGTAATAACCAAAGAACTGACAACTGAGAATCGAGAACCAAGAACCAAGAACTGGCAACCGGCAAACGAGAACGAACATAAAAGCGCTATACGGGGAAGTAAATTGAAGAAAATTGAAATTATGGAACGCTACCAAGCCAGAGGGAACTTCGAGAGTTAGAGTGCTGCTTCAACTTTACAACGTCTTTGACGGTTTTTGGCTTTTTCAATTTTCATTTACTCTAAAAGCCGCATAAAGTTAAAAATTTGTTTCTTGATTAAATGGATTATCCTGTGAAATGGGAACGAGATCTTGTTATATGGAAAAAGATCATAGACACTAGGCAATTACTTTTCTATGGAGACTGGTTGCGTGGTTTCTTCCGTATGCCTTATGCACTTGTTCTATGCGAGTGTAGTTTTTATGAAAAATTAAGTCTGGTCCGTTGTTTTGTATTCTACGATATTTTAGTACTGAAGAGCCAATTATATCTGGAGCACAACTCAATTATGATCTTCAAAGTCCTTCACATTTGAATTGAGGCAGATAATGCCAATTTGAATCACTTAAGACCTCTTGACAGATATGAGTTGCTTTCGACATATCACCGCCAAAGTATCGTGAGCGAAATTTTTGAAATATTTTTTGTCTTCTTTCGGAATTAAGTAATCACACAAAATATATAGGGTTTTCTAATAACGACTTGAAAACTTTTTTTTTTTTTTTAAATAAAAGGCAAACCATTTGAGATATTTCAAAAACTTTATTATTGGCTTGAAGAACAATCAAAACATTTATGAATGGAACTCGACTTCGTTCATATGGCCACCGCGGGCACGTTTGCAGCGGTCCATTCGTTGGATCCAATTTTCAACGACTCGGCCACACATTTTGACCGAAACGGCCGCTATTTCGCATTCAATGTTAGCTCTGAGCTTTTCCAACGTCGTCGGCGTGTTGGCATAAACCAATGACTTAACGTAGACCCACAGAAAATAGTCAAGCGGCGTTAAATCGCACGAACGAGGCGGCCAATCGACTGGCCCGTGTCTTGAGATAACACGCTCACCATACTTTCTCTTCAATAAATCGATTGTAGCGTGTGCTGTGTGGCTTGTGGCACTATCCTGTTGAAGCCACATGTCGTCAAGTCCATATCTTCCAATTCGGGCCAAAAATAATCGGTGATCATGGCGCGATAAGAGTTATCGAGTTATCACACACTAACGTGACGATCGTTATCGTTCTTACGCAAAATACGCCATAATGTGGTCTGAGCGATGCCCAATTCTTGAGAACGCCGTGGAATTGTCTGATTTGGATCGTTTGCTACGGACATCTGAACGGCAGCGATGTTTTCGATACTTCGACCAAACCGTTGCCTCACTGACACGGCAACATCACACATCGAATATGTAGCCTCAAATTTTTGCACTTAACTTGTTATTGCCTGTCTACTAGGGCGAGAATTACGACCGAAAATTGGAGTTAACGCTCTTAAAGTTGCAGTCACCGACTCCGAATATCTGTAGAAAATTTTTATAATTTGCAGACTTTGCTCGTTAGTGTACTTTACCATGATGAAAATGTTGAGTTTACTGAATAAATTGACAGTGACAGTTTGATAATTAGTGAAAGAGTGCGTTCACAAATTAAATTCAAAGCTGTCAAGTCCTATTCGAAAACCCTATACATAAGTTCAGTGTGCCCTTTATATGTTCCTATTACAGCAATATTTCCCAATGCCCCCATTAATCGCACACCAAGTAACGAAGGAGGGCTGAATTCAGATATAAATTTAGCTGGAGAAACAGCAGTTAATAGAAATAGTCTGGCAGATAGTGCAGCCGTATCATCTACATCTGTCTGAGAGGGGACTTATGAACTCTTGAGCGCATCAAGGGGTACACGTTACTCTCTCGGCTACCTTTATTCACTAGCATTACTTTAATCAAGTGAATACATATGTTGTTTGATTACGAAGGGCACATCAATATCGATAAAAACGCACCATACTCATTCTTTGCGAGTGCACATTCAATTCTGATCACATGATTCTGAATCACAGTCTCACAATATATTACGCATTTGTATAATGTGACATTTTAGACAATGCATTCACAAAGTAGGTTTGCCAACGTACTCAATCATTCTGTCCAGGCAGTAAGGCATTCAGATTAAGAGGTCTGACGCTTTTAGTCATAATTTCCGATTTATGATATAAAAGTTAGAATCACTGTTCGCTGGGAGCTCGGTATATAGGCCAGTGGGGGGCTAGCAGTGCAGATTTTTTTTAAGGTTGGCAGCAGTGTATCTATACCTTTTTGCGGCATAACTGAATCATGTCATCGGTGTCAGACAACTTGAAGCCATCATATATGATCATGCGTTTTTGAATAGTCTTATCTGATATATTCTCTATATTCACCTCATATGCACCTTTAGTTAGAAGAGTTGGTTTTGTGCAGTTTTTGATCAGCTTATCTGGGAAGTAAGTTTCAAACAGAAATCTCTTCTAAGTTTTTTAGAATCCTTGCATCTTTGCTGAATTGCACTTTTATTGACCTCCACTAATCTGTCTCATTGAGTATTTCGATCTGTTCGCTAATGCCTTACTTAGAAGCACTCTTTCAAGTCCGACTAAGGCTTTTAGAAAAGTTAGTTCATAACTTTTGCAGGGCCTTGAAGTGCTTTCTATTCCTTCTGTCGTATTCTGAGCTTAGATTAAGTTTCCATTGATTTGCTTAGATCCTCTAGTTAATTTTTCTTTGATTTCTCTTGTTGCAAAATCAGGTGCGAATAGTCAGAACTTGACTTTGAATTTGGGATAATATTGGGAAATTTCCTGTCGGTGATTTTCTAAGTATTGTTGCTGCATGTGGTTCAATACACCATTTGCTGCCTTTCTTTAGTAAGGAATATTCTCAACATTGTTGATTAATCAAATGGTTTTGAAAAATCCATGAGATAATTGCCATATACGTTGGATTTGCTACTGACGTAAAAAAATATTCGGAACATTAACATCGCAACATATAAACTTTATTTTTCTGGGATCACACTATTCAGGAAAAATGTTTAGGAAAATGGAACAGAGGGAGAAAGAAAGATTTTTGGGCTCAGTGATAATTAAGTTCTATGGTTGGCATCCAACATTTAATGGAAAGACTAAATTATTAGTGTAATTGTTGTTGCATTTTAGGCAACTAGACATCTTACGTGAATTTGGTTGCTTGAAAAAAAAAGAATGTCTTTCGGGTGCGGCTGGTATTAAATTGAATCCCGAACCATTCGATTTAGAAACGAATACAACTGCATCAATTATATTTTGGTTATAGAATTGTCAAAGCTCAGAAATTAGCGCAGTTTGCAGTATTTGCTACTGTCAAGTCACGCCAACATAACTGCGTTCAAATGAAAACGTACTAATAATGGGAGGACTAACCGGAGGCGTAGTGATGTGGCACCCAAATACATAACTTCGCCGGAGAAAACGATGATGATCCCTTTAAATACTAAATTTGTCAGAGTAGTCATTTCTTTTTTCGATTACATCTAGCGCTACCTGGGCTTAAGTCCAGGCAATCCCTCGACATGATTCAACAGAGAGTATAGTTACATCATCTGCATATACATATGTAAATGTGCAAGGACCTTAGAACCATCTTATCTTGAACTACCATTACAAATTGGCCTTAGATAGCATCCGAGATCAAGGTCCCATCCATACAACTAATGATTCGTTTACGAGTTGGTCGAGTTATACATGCCCTCAAAAGTAATGTTATCGAAAGCATTCTTTATGTTGATGAAAATCCCAGGGCTTCCTCCTCCTATGCCCATCGGATACCAATCTACTTGAAACTACCAAGGGAAAAAAAGCGAATTTGATGAAATCCTCCGTCTCTACAACGGATAAGAATTTCCAGCTACGACGTGTTTTTCAGCTCAGCTGGTTCTGATCAATATATCTCCCACCATTTCTAGTAAAAAAAGGCTTTTTTTTCCATATTGATGAAAATTTGAAATGCATAGATGAGTGCTGCAGTATGCAGTTGCTTGTTTCTAACCTGAGGCTTTATTACACACTATACCTGTACAAATTTATTTAATTGACATGAAAATGACTGGAATTATTTATGTGTCCAATATGAACTTAATTAAAATCCAAGTCGATTTTCAAAAATAAATAATTAATTAAATGTTTAATATCTAAATTGGGTTCTTAATAAATCAACAGAATTGTGGTTAAAATTTATGCGAATCAAATTCATTTCATTAATTTATTTCGTATCTTATAAATTAAACCAATCAATGCATTTCAATTCAAAGTACTCTTAATTCGAACCGATATCCAACAGCAAATGAACAACCTCACTCTCTTCATAAAACCAACCTAAAAACTATAACCCCGAAGGATAAACGCGAAGCCCGCATCAATGGAATGTAATTCATCAGTCAGGATCAAATCCACATGACTGCATCACCAAACAAATATCCGATGTTCAAACATCAATATTTTATATTTAAGGTGGACAAACAAGCCAGGACAAAGCGAAATTCCAATTTTGTCCACTTTCAACTTGCACAATCCCAAAAAAAAAAAAATTTAAATAAAAAAAGGACTCACATCTACACTCGCACTCACATCTGCAAAAGGGCAAAACTATTTGAAAAATAAATATCTGCTTCTACAACACAAAAATTTCATTGGGATTTTTAAATAAATAAAAGAAGGACTGCCACTGCACGAGTAACAAACTGAGTGCTCGCCAGGTGCAATAACACACATTTGCCATGGAAGAAATGGATTTTTCTGATTTTTTCTCATTTCACTTGGCATACAAAAAACACTACACTATCAGATTCGTCAGGATACGGGTATGAATTCAAGTGGAGATACAGTGAATGAGTTTCAAGGTACCTTCACGGTAATGTAATTCACTAGATTCAGGACCGAGCTAGGAACTGGAAGCACTCTTCTAGTATGATACATCAACTTAACTTGGATTTTGAAGAGATTTAACGGTTGCCACTGTTCGGAATAGTATTTGAATTGTATCAGTTTTCGGAAGATAGATTTCAAATAAAAACTATAGTAAAGTAAGCAAACTGCCATTTGCGGTGGGTTTTCCTAAGTGAATTTTGCAGGGTAACGTGAAAAATTGGCCAATTGAGGTTAGTTGTATCGCGCACTAAAATACCATGTAAAGGGTATAACTTTTTAAGTTTACGTTGAATGCTTTTAAAATGGTTATTCCAGAAAAAGCCACATTTTTCTCGCCCCATATTCCTCGTAGGGTGTAAGAACCTTAGATACAATTAAGTAGGTAACCAAATCCAATTGAATTCTAAGTGCGTCGAACATACGGAACATTCTTGAAGATTATTACATTATACCTTTCATATATCCCAACATACTATGATTCTTTCTGCCGCTATTTAAGCGTAAAACTTTCTAAATAGTTGGCACTGAATATGACCAAAAGTTTTCGAAAATTTCTGAAAACAAAGTCTCCCACTAACCTACCCTCTCTCCGTACTCTTATTATATTATTGGGTATGTAATTTAATTCGTGCGGTTTTTTTTTTCAAAATTTGAACATTTATTTAAGAAAAACATGTATAATAGTATTATTCAAAGTATTGCCCATTTGAAGCTATGACTTTTTCCCATCTTTCTGGCAAATTGTGGATCCCATCCCAAAAGAATTGCGCCGGTTTGGCAGCTAAGAATGAATCAAGCCAATTTTTGGTATTCTGCTCTGAGGTAAACCGTATTTCAGTGAGGGCGTTCTGCATCGACCGGAACAAATGGTAGTCAAAAGGGGCAAGGCCTAGACTATAAGGCGGGTGGGGAAAGACTCGGGTGGGGAAAGACTCCCCATCCACTGATTTCCAAATAGTTCTTAACCGGAATAGCAACGTGGGGCCGAGCGTTGTCATGAAGAAAATTATTGCCTCGTGTCTGGTCGCATATTCCGGGCGTTTTTTAGCTACTGTTCTCTTCAAACGAATTAATTGTGTTCGGTAGCGTTGTCCATTGATGTTTTCACCCGGTTTTAGCATCTCATTATACAGATCACCCATCTGATCCAACCAAATACAGAGCATTACCTTTGCGCCATGGATATTCGGTTTTGCCGTTGATTTGGCTGGTTGGCCGTCTTTCACATATGATTATTTGCGCTTGGGGTTGTCGTAATGGATCCATTTTTCACCACCAGTAACAATCCGATGTAAAAATGACTTCCTTTTGTGACGTTCCAGCAGCATTTCGGACATTTAATACCGCCTTTCGACGTCTCTCGGCTTGAGTTCATGTGGAACCCAATTTCCTTGCTTTTGAATACATCCAGCTGCTTTTAAACGTTTTGAAATGGCTGCTTGAGTGACACCCAAAGATTCTGCGAGCTCTTCTTGTGTTTGGCAACAATCTTTATAGAGTAATGCTTCTAGTTCTTCATCTTCAAACTTTTTTGGCTGCCCAGGACGTTCATCGTCTTCCAAGCCAAAATCACCACTTTAAATCGTGCAAACCACTTTAGGCACCTTCGCTCAGCTAGCGTATGTTAACCATAAGCTTCCACCAAAATACGATGACTTTCGGCAGCAGTTTTCTTCATATTAAAGAAATGAAGAAGAACTCCCCGCAAAAAACACCTTTACAAGCACAAAGTTCGACATATTTGAGTGAAAAAAGAATTATTGTTCTTTACGCTTCAAATGAATGACATATACTGAAATGACGTACTATGACAGTAGCTTTCCAACGCATGTTCCAATTGAATAATAACAATGGAATAGTGCAAGTTATGCCATCTCTTAGCAAAACGCAAGAATTAAGTTATAGACCCAATATATTACCCATCAATCAGGGAAATCCTGCTCAAACAATCAATTAAAATCAAAATTCAATCGCCAGCGGAGTATTCCGATATTTGTAGACTACTGGGTTATGCGGTTATGGATCTCTAAAGTTGGACATCCTTTCTCTTTTACTTTTGAAACCGGACTGTAGTATGAACATAAATATATTTATAGTGAATACGATTTCAGGTACAAGGCTTTCTCGTTCAAGGTTCAATTTTGCGACACTCTTCGAGCATTTGGGGTTCAGGTCTCCAAGACGAAATGACGATATTACTTGTCCGCAAATCTATTGAGCTAAAAGTGAGCCTCGTTACTAAAAACGGTTTTTCAATAAAAACAGTGATCGACTTCAAGTTGCTCAATCCCTGAACTTCCTTTGCGAGCCATGGTCTGGTGGCTTTAATTCCACCGCCTTTGTATTCTACGACGACATGATAAACTGCAACAAATACCAATCGAATCAACAGCGCAATATAATCAAAATTAATGGTTGTCATTGCGGTTTGTGAAAGGCAGTACAATGTACGATATAATTCAAAGCTTACGGATAACGGTAGAGAAACATCGCGACGTAGCGAATGATTTTCTCTTTACTTTCACCGAGAAAAAGTTTGACAGAGTTCCAAGAGATTAACATATGGTATATTGTAGTATGGGCAGAGTTGGGATCTCAAAAAATACCAGAGGCTTTTGCAAAAATACATATATGACATCAAAACAAAAGTAAAGTGCCAAACGATAATAACGAAAGAATTTGAGATTAAAGCGATAGTACGTTATGATATTGTTCAATGTCCGTCACTTTTAAAAGTCGTGACATATATTGGAGAAGAGGATCTAAAAGTAAAGGCTTACGAGCTATTTAATTATTTAGGGACGAAATAATTGACCAGGATTTGGGAGATATTGAACAATAATTTCTTTCGTTTCAAAAGGATTTTCTATTAAGATTTAGATAAAGACTTACTGACCTAGCCGTCCTTAGACATAAGAGAAAAAGTTTCGGTATACTCGTATCATGTGATGCCGTTTGAGCGAAGATCTGTGCTCTTCTATAATAGTTCAATACCAATTCTTATTGCTGGTGCGATTCGACATGGAAATAATTTCTGTTTCTTCTGAGCCTTATCATGTATCTTTTGAAGATTGATGGCTTAGATAAGAGGGTAAGTTTTTTTTACCTCTAACTCAAAATGAACGAGATGCAATTTTTCTTCTGACTCGTACGTTTTATGATTGTATTTTGCAATTGTTTATATTGAACACACCTAAATAGCGACGAATTATATTTTGCACAAGCAAAGCTTCTACACGAGTGAAGCTGGTTACAATGTATGTATATCAGGCGGTTTGAGATTCACGACGACATATGCCAGCACCATTCAGGCGTGTAATCAAAATACCTCAACTTGCGAAATTTTTATTTTTTTCTTAGCCCGCAGAAGTGTTAAAGCTCTACCATATGTAGTTAACTATATGACACCCCCTTAACCAACTTGGTGACTGGATGAATTGCCTGAGAAACTCGTATTCTTTATGTAGGGAATGGTTACAAATACTTCCAGTAAGCCCTAAACTAACAATGGTGTAAAGAAAGGGTTTGCCCTAGGCTGTGATGCTTAGTTAAGAATGGACCTCAACTAACTTTATATGCGCAACTGGAGGCTGTTAGCACAAGATCGCATTATAGCACAAATAGAGTTTATGGTTGAAAAAGATTAGAATTGAATCATAAAGTATCCCCTTGCTGGTTCAACAAAACTCTTATACTAATCAACTTTGTAAATTGTAAACGTCGAATTTTCTTCAGAAATGAACAGAATGACATCCTTCTCGCCCAAATGAATACAATTCAAAGAAATCTTAAGTCAACACGGGCATTCACTACCCTATCTATGTAGTTTCTAATAAACATTCTCCCATTTCCTGGTAATCCTCCTTTTCTTGTTATTAAAAGAAAATCCCCAGTTTCTCATTTCGTTGTAACCGTAAAAACGCACAGATTCTTTCAGACTTTCTTTCAAATTAGAAAATAAAAAAATAAAAAAAAAGCAATCCCCTCCATCAGCAACAACAACAGAACATAACCTCTAGCCAGAACTCTGTTGCCAAATTATCACATCGGCTGTGACAAATGGTCTTTTTCATCTTCGTTACTTTTTTCGTATTTTCAGATTTTTTTCTTTTTTTATCATCCTCAAGAGAAAATCCTTCCGGGTGAAGAAGCCATGAATTCATGTGAAGAAAGCTGCCCTTGCCACCTTAGGCGCTTGACTTTTAAGCACCCGCTCCCCAAAAGGAAATCCCGACCTCATTCGAGGAGTTTCTTTTCTCTTCAAATTTTTTTTTTTTTTTAATTCACTCCTCTTAGGTTTTTGGTCGAAGAAAAAAAAAAAAAAAATTGGTCCTACTCCTACTCTCAACTCGTGCTCGTTCACGTAGCATATCCCCCAAGGATACCGCCAAAATGTGAGTACTAATTCTTCGCGTGTTCCTTTAGTACCGCAAACAAAAATGTAATTTTTATCATCGTCACCTTTGCACCGAGGCACAATAGAATGGAATTCCCTTTCTTATAATTTTACTACATAGGCATGCACATACATATATAAGAAAATATATTTTTTTATTATCCTTGTGATTTATATAAAAAAACAGACGCGTCTCTTATCTTATTTATTTGGAGGTTATCCAAGGGGTTCTTCGGTTCTTTGGGGTGTCTTCTCCAGCTCTACCCAAAGAAAGTTGCAAATAAAAAAAAAAAAAAAAAAGGCAAAAGGATAATGGAAGAGAAATAGCACGCGCGGTTCCAAGGCAGTTGGCTAGAGAAATAGAATGATGTAAAAGCAGTAGCAGTGGCAGTGGCGGACAAAAATCTTTTTATGGTCTATAAAAATGTCCTTCTGGTATTTATATATTTACTGCTTCTGCTTATGTTATTCTGTAATATTCATCTAGAGTATCCATTTAGGGTGATTGAAGTTCTTTCTTATTTGTTGTTGTTTTTGGATTCCTTGTACTGTAACTCAAATGCATATTATTAACTTTGGTGGATCGTTGAGTTTAAACCATGTAAACAATGAATAAGAATAGAGCTATTCATTTAGGGCTTTAAGCTACAAATTTAGGATTCATTGTCGAAAAGAGCTTACGTAACTTTGAACTCGTAGTTTCTGTGAGTGACTTTTGTAGGATAACAAAGTGCAGTAACCACATGCCCAGATACATTTTTGTGGGCTTAATAGTCGAAATCTTGACCAGTCGTTGAAGCATATAGGTATATAATATATATACATAGGAACTTAAATCGATCTTGTAAGTATATAAGTATCAAGGCAGCGTAAGAGCATTATGTTGAGTGAGTCAACAGCTTTCCATGGCTTCAGACTCAATGATTATGCTGTTTAATCATCCGCCTATTAGTTAGTACTTTTACAGTTGGACACGGGAAGCAACTTTGTGGTTAGGTTTCAGTTAGTTTAGTTCTAGTGTAGGATCTTGGTCTTGTCAAGTAATATCCCTCATATTTCGACTCTCGAAAGCTCTATTCTACTCTATTCTACTGACTCTACTACTGCTCATCACGCTTTCCTTTGTGGCTTAAAACAAGGCCTATTTATTGAAACTTTTGGCACATCCGCACGATGACTCATTCTTCATAGTTGTCATGCGTTAGATTTGTAGGTTCGGAAAAACCACAATGCAGAGATTTGGTCTAGGTACGATTGAATCACCATCCATTATCTTTTTTATTATTATTAATTAATAAAAAATTGTATTAGTTCTATAAAAGGCTTACAATAGTTCTATCACCGGTGAAGAGAAGACAGGTCGTTCCTAACTCATCACTGTGATGCTTCAATAAAATAGAAAATCTTGCACGACATTAAAAAGCAATAGATTTTGTATTTAAATTTTTATTTCGAATTCCACGGTAATTCATGCCGCGCACGTGAGTACCGATTCGACTACCGATAAGTTTGGGAGTATCTCGTGTGGTATACAAAAAAAAAAATTGATTCGCTTCTAACTCCATTCAACGAATTGTATCTCTGCATCCTCATACAAAAGCCGGAGGACGATGTGTTGAGATCTTCGCTGCGAAAAATAACTTGACTCAGCTTGTAAATGCGCCCTCACGAATACTAGACGTTGATGGTCATACCGCCAGCACCCTAGACTTTTTTTAAACTTCTCATACTGATAATTACACTATTGATGTGCTTTCCTCTCTAGGCTCGTCGGATCATTGTGTCATATCAGCTAACTTCTCGTAATCCCACCACACAGTTATAGAAAAGATTCCTAAAAGAACCTTATGGCAAAACGAGAAAGCCAATTAGAGAACTCAAGCAAAAAATACTTCAATGTCCCAAAGGTAGTAAACATTTTTGGTCATTCGTCAAAAACATTAAAAATTCTGCCTCATTCCCCATCCTAACCCACATTTACAATGACATTCCAGCTGTCACCTCTTTAGAAAAAGCCAAGCTGCTTACTGCACACTTTGGGACTAGCTCAACACTTCCAGATTGTGCTTTGTCCCCGCATACCCTTCTCCCAAGTCACAAACAAAAATCCTCGTCTGCTGCAGTGATTACGGCCTTCACTTTAGCTGAAATAAAAAAAAAAAAAAAAAAAAAATGAATTATTAAACTAGAAGGTATTGCCCATAAAATGACCCACGATTGTGAAAAAAATTTAAATTAAACGAAATAACAGAGTTTTGGAAAAAATGTCAAGTTTTGCATCGAGCTTTTGGTTGGATGATTTTTTTTTATAATCCCTCGCGCGCACCAAGGAGATATGAATACCCTTATACTCCAGGGCGCGGGCGGTTGGTGTAGTAGTTTGAAACAGGTCCACTGCAGTTTTGATGTCATGTCTCAACAAAAATTTAACGAAAGTATATATCAATCTGGCGAAAGCTACATAATTGCACTTGATATTTCTAAGGCATGTGACAGAGTTTGGTATCAGGCTCTTTCGTCGAAAATGCGTGCTTTTCTGATCGATTACTCTATTCTTTAATGAATTAGAAATTACCTTTCGGAACGTTCAATGTAAATTGTTTTGGATGGTTTCAAGTCTGATACTCCCAAAATAAATGCTAGTGTGCCCCATGACTCCGTTCTATCTCCGACACTTGTTTTAATTTTCATTAATGATTTCTTGTACGCTACCTTTAATCTCAAGGACTCACGTCCCTGCTGTTTGGCTGTAGAACGGGAAGGGCAGCGTATGTTAAGCTCATTAAATTCCGATATTAATAGCCAAACCAATGATGCTTCCACATCACATCCGCTGTCATTAAGCGAAATTTAAATACCCAGTAATTATCCATGAATGTCCCTTACATTGTCGAAACCGAAAAACTTTTCATTCTCGGTATATTTGTCTGTGGCAACTTACGTTGGAATAACTACGTGGTCATGTGCTTCTAAAACATCTCTGCACCTGCTAGGTAGGATTCAAAACCGTGTGATAAAACTTACAGGTGAAACTTATATCAGTCAGTCAATACATACCTTCGAACACAGACGTAATGTCTCGTGTCTGATTCCGTTTCATCGCTATTTCTGCCACCAGTGCTCCATAGAAATCTATCCCTTCAAACTTTTAACCGTAACACTCGTCTGGCTATGAATGCTCATCAGCATACCCTTAAATCCACTTTCAGACGTATTCTAAAATATCGTGGAAGCTCGCTCATGAAATGCCCTGCTCTCTATTTTCTGGTCGTTATAACTTGCAACCATTTCATCTTATTTACGTTTCGAATACATTTTGAGAACTTATCGTCGGCCAAATAAAATCTCTGAGAACTCTGTCAAACGGTTTTCTCAAGGCGATATGCGGCACGTACCCTATTGTTTGCAAGTTCAAGTAGCGTGACCCGTTTTTGAAATATCTTCACTTGGTTTACGTTGCCGTAATACACTCTTCAATTCGATTACCATTGTGCCTACGTTCCAGCTTGTGATACATATGGTAGATAAAAAGCATCATATTTCGGGCGTCGAGCTTTGACCCGACAACTTCTATTCGCCCCAGGACTACTCCTGTAGTGTGTATAAATATATTTTCGGAATTTCATATTACATATTAATGTATAGGGTGATTCATCGTTAGGTTTGATTTTTAATAGGCTTTTTTTTGACAGATCGCGCATGACTTCTACCAAACTGCTTTGTCATTTTGTTCAGTATCGTTTGGCAAATCATCATGGAAAGACCCACTCCACAACAGCGTCTTAAAATTGTTCAGCTGTATTACGAAAATCAGCGTTCTGTGAGAAATGTTTTTCGTGCGATTCGAGAAACTTACGGTGCACATAATCGACCTACTGAAACCACTATTGCCAATATCATTCGCAAATTTGAGCCCCAGTATACATTAGTGGATGATACTTGACCGGTTAGATCACATCCAGCACGTATTGTAGAGACTATAGCAGCTGTAGCTGAGAGTGTACGCGAAAGCCATGTCGAATCGATTCGTCGTCATTCTCAGCGTATTCGATAACTTGGCATATTTTACGTGAGGATCTCGGCCCAAAAGCATACAAAATTCAACTTGTGCAAGAATTGAAGCCATGCGAAATTGCCGTATTTGAGCAGATGAGCAACCCGAAGAGTACCAAGAACTACAATTACATCCAATTAAAACAACGGTATGGTGTGGTTTATGAGCTGCTGGAATAATTGGTCCATATTTCTTCAAAAATGAAGCAAATCAGAATGTTGCCGTCAATGGTAACCGTTATCGTGCCTTTTAAAAGGACTATGTGCTTCCTGAAATTTAAGCACATAGTCTCGGTGAGCTCTGGTTTCAACAAGACGGAGCTAAGAGCCATACAGCGCGTGAAAGAATGGACTTGTTGAGAAATCATTTCGGTGAGCACTTAATTTCAGATTTTGCTACGGTAAATTGGCCGCCTAGATCGTGCGATATCACACCTTTGGACTATTTTCTTTGGGAATATGTAAGGTCTCAGGTCTTCAGGAATAATCCAGCTACGATTGGCGCTTTGGAAGCAAACATTACTCGTGTTATCCGCGAGATACCAGTCGCTATGCTCGAACGAGTCGCCCGAGATTGGACCTTCCGAATTGACCATGACAAGACAAGAGTCTGCTTTCACTCTATACATGAAAATGTAATGCAAAGCACCCTTTAGTTTTAGTTTTAGTGCAATAGAATTTTAAAATGAAATAAAACACATAGAAATTGTGGTAGTTGTACGGCCATTTCTGTTTAAGTATGTATTGGGTATATATTATGTGTGCTGCAGCTGGCTCGTGTAAAGTGCAATCGGGCAATCTAATTTCCGAGTAGCTGGGGCCATATATTGGGAATAAAGCGGCGAATTTTGTCTTCCAAGTCGTCCTTTGTCTCTGATTTATTGTTGAAGACGAGCGATTTCACACAACCCCACAGTGAATAGTCTGAAGGTGTTAAATTTCATGATCTTGGAGACCAATCACGTGAATTATGCACCCATCGAAGTTTTCATTCTATAAATCTATTACGGCAGGCCGTGTGCAAGATATTCTTAAAGCCTTCACATGTATGCCATCCAATTGGAGGAAAAAAAAAAAATAATAATCTAACGGGTTCGTTTTTGAAGAAATTAAGACTACGCACACCAAACAATGTCTTTTTGTGGGTGCAATAATGGCTTGTAGATTTTCTTCACTCCAAAGTGGCACTTTTGGCACTTTAAATAAAATTGAGTCTATTCGCTAAACAAAATTTTATAGCCAAAAATCGGATTAAGATTAAGATCTGGATCTTGCTAGATTATACTATAAACCAAGATCCCTCTATAAAATCGTCCATAAAGTGAAAAGACAGAGCGCCGATTACTAATTGACTCATTCCAGTCTTCCTCACTACTACGGCTCATAGCAGCAACAACCTCTTCGGTGTGCACTGTACGATGCTTCATTATCGATTTGAACATGCGTGGTGTGGAAACGATCCATGGTTATTCGAATTATCAAACTTGTTCAGATGAACGATATTATCGACCGTGAAATGGTTGTAGCACACTGTAAGTTTTGCGAAGTAAGCCAAGATTTTCTACATAAATTTTCACAATTTGCATGTATTGTTCTGGTGTAGCTTCATAGCAAAAGGGTAGACTGAGCTCACATCTGCTCTCAGCTGCCAAATTCCCTATCAATGACAAAAGTGTTGGAAGTTCAAAAAACAAATCTCTAAAAAAAAACACCCATTGTTATCTGCCTGTACAAGGTTATTGGTATCGCCAGTAGTTTAGTTCCGTGTTGGTGGAATGCGTCAGTAGTTACATTGCGGGAGGTGTTCTTGTTGTCAGTGTGATGTTACCGAGATTTCGTACTGTCCATAGTTTGATTTGTAGCATCTTTGTTGGCATCGGTTTTTTGTATAGGGTTTTCCATTAAGGATATTGTTTTTGACTACAAAAGCTCAATTGCTTGGCCCGCGTGTGGCAAGTTGCACCGTCGTGTTGAAACCACATTTCATCAATATTGCACGCAATTGCGGCCAAAAAAAGGATTTCAATATGTAACAACACAAACATGAAAAAATACGGCCCAATGCCGCTGTCGGCATGGAAAGTCATTTAGCCAGAAATGAGCTTCATCGCTGGAGATGATTTTGCGATGAAATTTTGAATTGGTTGTAACCATTTCCGTTTTAACCACTGTAAACATTAATCCTTAGAGTACTGAACAATGACAAAATGGTAGACATCAACAAGCAAAATGGTGATGACAGTTCACAGAACAACATTAAGAATGCGTTCAAATTAAAAAGAAAAATGTATAATTCATAATGGAAAGCCCTGTACTATCGAGCCGATATACATAGATTCAGTTCAAAGTTCAAACTTTTTGTTTTTAAACGATTGATCCTTAGCTTGCTCTTATTTTCGAAAAGGAAAAAAATCATTTATATAATACATACATAGCGAATTTATTTACAAAATTGTTAACTGTGATCAAATCATCTTTAATTAAAATTAATAGGTACGACCATTACATATTATAGATACAAGTATCTATGTATTAATTAGTTTTCACTTTCCCCTTTGCAATCCCAAATAACTTCAATAACACAGTCTTCACAAGTTTCGTCAGCGAATAGGTTATAAGGAAAATAGCTCCAAAGATAATCGCTAAAACATCGATATTATGGTATTGAATAAAGTTTAGATCCTGTGAAGCGCATCGCATATGGGGAGCACCCTTATGCCTAACCACATAATCAATCCAGTATAAGGCCAATTCCATCGGTTTTAATGGCTGATCATGAAATCTGTCAGCCGCTTTTCGAATCAATGTCGTGTATTTGGGATTTTCTAGCATCTCCCTTATCGCCACTTTAAAATTGTCTTCATTAAGAATATTGTATTTCAGAGATAAGCCGAAGCCATTTGCTTCAGCATAGGCCATGTTGAAGAACTGGTCTCCGAAAATTGGAATGCCAAGGAATGGCTTTGCATGGTATAGTGATTCGAAGATACTCAGCAATCCACCATGGGTTATGAAAAGTTTCACATTTGGATGTGCCAAAATATCGTCTTGATTAAACCAATTACTAATGAAAATATTGTCACTTTTGCCTGGTAGAATAGGATCTTCAAACTTCCATAAGACGCGTTGCTTCAATGATTTGAATGTTCTAAGAATCACATCACGTTTTTCCGCTGGCAAAAACTTACTCTGCGCATTGGATCCCAATGAGAAGTATATAACTCCATGTTTGGCTTCATCAATGAACTTTTGTATATCGGCGGAAAGAGGTTTCCTCGTATAATTGATGTGAAGCCCTCCAACTTCGACCATATTTGGCACATATGGTCGAGGGAAGCTCAGCGAAAAGTGTTGATTCAGAAGTACCAATGATGTGCTTTTGAGAATTTTATTTAAGCCCTTTTTGGATTTTGGAAAGGACTCTCTAAATAGCTTCTCCTGATCTTTCATAAAAACCATATCCATAAATACTTTTTCGAATGCTGAAGACAAAAAACTGCATAATCTTTCGAATAATGTCATATGATCCGTAAAGCTTAAGAATGGATGTGGGATATAGGATGGCGGTGATGGTGAACCAACTAATTCAGTGTTCCAGTAGTTTGCTCCGAATAAGCCAAGTATAACCAACGGGGCATCAAAGACTTCCGAAAATCCAGCCATAGCTTCGTTTAAAAACAGATCCATAATGATAATATCGTACTTATCTTTAGACGCAATCAGTTGCTTAACTGCAGGATATTTTAAGGTGATATTTGTTGTCAGCATTCCAACTCGGTAGAGGAAGTAGAAGGACTCCGGCAATGACATGTTATGCATGTGAAAGAAACCACCATTCTCAAGTTCTGAAAAGAAAAAGAAAATTAGTAAATATCTTAAGTGGATTATGGAGGTTCTAACTGACATACTCACATAACCCCTCCCATATTCGTGGTAGCTAGAAGGTTTGTGATCTGATTTTCATAACCCTTAAGTACACTAAGTTCAAAAGCGAATGTAGAGCCTATTTTTTGCTGATGAATTTGAGAAAAATCAACTGCACATGCTTTAAGTAGAAGCTTGGCAAATCCGTCAAAATTAAGTTCGGAATGAGGCAAAAGATGGAGGGAAATGCTTTGAACTGAAGTACTTTACCAGAAAAAACTCTTGTAGATCGCCTACTCTATTTCTATTTAAAAAAAACATCCAATTTTAGACGAATTTGGAAAATATTAAGAATCTTTACATATTAGAGCAAAAAGAATGGAAGACGTCAATTCGGATTTCGAAGAGTGGTATCTATAGAGAACTTTGCGAAGAGATTGAAACCAGTAAGAGCTCAAAGACCTCATAGATGCAAAGACTCCTGTCTGAAAATACTGCGATTGAGCTTGGTATTCGTAATACTATCCTCCGCAGCTGGTAACTGCTGTGGTGGATGACAAATACGCCACTCCGTTGTTTGATAACATATTTGCTGTAGTGATGTAGATCCATTGGTGTCAGGTCTGAGAGTAATCTTCACTGTTACCCTGCTATTGGCCTAAACGTCGAACTCCTGGCGAACAGTGAGAGTAGCTTTTGTACCAAAAATCAATAAAGATGACGTCAATCTGACGTCTTTCCAACTCTAGAGTGTGGACTGAATAGATAAGCCATATATGCACAAAGTTGTTTTTCGAATGTTTTCTCTGTCTTTTTATCCTTTGTTAATGTGCATATTAAAACGGAAGAACTTGTGGGACTAAGGCCTTAATTTAGTGAATTGAAAAAGGACTAGGCGATGGATATTTTCATCGACATTGAGGAGTCTTTGGCAACAAAACTGTTAGCGGCAAGTGTACGAGTATCTTGGTCAGACAACAGTGCTATTGTCGTCCATATGATTGCGGAGAGTGACTGTAGCGCATACCTAAAAAAGCGGTGCCGGCTTTCTAGCAGTATAAAGTATAGGTCTTGTTACTGAAGGTTCTTTGGACCAACACGGCTATGATACGACCTTTTAGTGTTAAAAACATCTCCCGCTTAAAAAGAAACGGTCTTGAGATCTCTTTATTAATTCTGGTCTTACGAACATGCCGTCTGATGAAAGGCGATAATTTTATACATATGTCGGCAGAAAGGATGCATCTGCCCTTCAAATAAAGATATACGTCATCCTGATGGCAATGAACTATATAAGGAATAATCAATGGAGAGAGGGTCTATAGCTACAGTTAAGCTGCGCTCAAGTTCTTGGTAATCACTGTCACTACTTTCAAGCTAGTTCGAAATTGTAAGGCTTCTCTGGGCACAATCGGTAAGCTAAATTTACTGAGTCTTCAGTGAGCTAGAGGATATAAGTGAGACAGGAGACATTATGTCAATGTTCGAGGGTGTCAATTGATTGTGTGATATTAGCATAGCCTTTGAGTTTTATCTCACGAATTTGAATCCTTCCTACGAGATGAAGAACGGTTTTAGGATTATCTGCCCAGATGTTGGCATTGCACTCTAATTTTAGGCGGATAAATGCCTTAGATTTTGAGGCCAGATCAGAGGGGATGAAATATTTTTTACATCGTTTGAGGAAACCTAGGCATTTCGCAGCGTTTCTAGCGACATCAAATATGTGGTCATTCCAATGTATTTTATTGACACCCATACCGAGAATGGAACGTTTTTCATTTTTGAAGATGCAAGTGCCATTCATGAATAATGGCTGGTTGTTTACTTTTCGCTGTAACGAAGCAATCAGCATTGTGTTTTCGAAGCATTAAATTTCTCTCTATTGTTGTTTCCTCATTAAGTAATGCTGTTTACATATATTAGAATTTAATGAGCTTAGCATACGCTGATTTTCCCGTTCTACAGACGAAGAGCAGACGTGAGGATGGGAACGAAAGCAGAAAAAAGTTTTGGGCTCAGTAGTTATTTCGCTTCATGGATGGCATCTAACATTTAATGTGGTGACTAAATTCTTTTTGTTGATCTCTTGTTAACTACTCATCTTACTTGATTTTTGTTAACTGAAAAAATTAATGTCTTTAGGGCGAATTTTATACTTAGAAAAAAATTCCGAAGCTAGCAAATCAACGCGAAGTGCGTAAGTCGGTGAACGGTTATCGGTCTGCCATTGGTACGTTTACAAATTATAAAGTAGAAGTGGCAAAAATTTATGCCATTAGGTTTAATTATGAATGAGGTCAAAACCAAGAGCAATTGGCGACAACAAGAAGGGTCGCTCAACATCGACAAATCGGACTTACCTTCACTAGTGAAGTTAGAGATTTTGTTTACAGCGTCTTTGCGATAAGCTCTGATAATGACATCATATACGAAACCCTAATAAAGAGTTACACCTTATGGGCCTAACTGGGTAATAAGCACTTTGAAACTGTTATATAAGACCTCAATCGTCCCAGTCATGCCCTTTGACGTTAAAGTATAGTCGTTAGCAAAGGTTGATGAAGATATAGTTAGTGGCTTTGATCACAAGTTCCTTCGAATGATTTTTGTTTCCGTTTGTGTTGACTGCCAAAGGAGGAGTAGATATAAAAGTGAACTCTATGGGTGGTTCAGCCTAAGCCCGCTACGGATTGTAGCATCGTTATAACAAATAAGAAGTTTGTAATAATGGGCGCCAATGAAGAAGAATATACAGTTTGGAACCAATGAAGAAATATTGTACAAGATGTATGCCCATAGTCGATATGATCGAAGTCAGAGATTTAGATTTCTATTGTCTGCCGCTTATTAAATTCATATTCAAAAGAGGCAAAAGACACGTTGAAGAAATATGTACAGATGACCCATATGAGACACTCGTATGATAATCGAAACTAATTGATTGATAAGACATTAGGTAATCGATTAATTTTTTTAAATTTATAAGTTTCTCTGCCATGTGGACAAGGATATTTAATCATCTCAACAAACATCAAGATAATGATAACGAATTCATGCCATTTACGTGAACAAAACAACAGTTCGTCTTACGTCTCTGACAATATACAGCAAATCTCATAAAAAGAAAGCACAATACAAGCAAACACTTGAACTTTTCAACCTGACAATTTGTCTAAAATAATTTCCAATAAATTTCTACATATCTACTCTTGAGAGGGGAATCCTCTGATTAATTTTAAAGTTACAAGTAGCACAAACTTACCACTAAATGCTGGGAGCAATGGCTTCACTTCGATAGAACGATATTTCTTGTTTGCCATGGCATAAGGCGATATAACAGTGACTTCATTGCCTCTTGCTACTAGATTTTCCATCAAGGCTTCACCAATGATGAAATGGGATTTTGACGTAGTTGTAAGGATGCCAAGGACTCTGTAGCCATTTGTGAGATTTGACAAGGAAACTAAGATAAACAGAAACACACTGACAAGTTGAACACTGCACATTGTGTCGAAGGGTTGATTTTTTTTTTTTTTCCAAGCCTAATCACTTAATCAACGATGTGACTAGAATCGTGTCGAAATAACTACTAAAAATTTTCTCAATAGGCCGGAACTATTGTAGTTGTAGGTATATTTGTTTAAATTTGTGTAAGACAGTGCTTACCTACATATAAGTATAAGCATGCTGTCATGCTTTATCTGACCTGAGTGTAAAAGCAAGTGTCGTAGATGATAATGATAACGTCATTATAACATGTGCAAAACAATGTTTACTGGATGGTTTTTACTATATGGGTTAGTGCCTGTCTATATTATTGTAGAATGATAGTCGTGCCGCACGACACGGGTAAATTTCATGTGAGTCAGAAAGGGAGAGGTTGATTGCACCCAAAATCCACCGAATGTCCAATCCAATATATAATCCTCGGTGAAAGAACGGATGGTTTTTCTCAAAGCTTTTGCGTTTCTGTCACATTTTTTAATTTTTCCCGACTATCGGAGGCTTACACCGTACGGATGACTCAAAAATATATGATAAATCTCTTTGGTGGTATGAGTGTTATGTTCTCAGGGTGTTTACATCTAAAGATTTTCTTTATTTTTATCTGGTCTTCCGAACGTGAACAGATTTCGAAAGTTGGATAGTAGAGTGCGAGGGAGATTGAAGGAAAATGCGAATTAAATCTACAGTAGGAAAGCGATTCTTGATTAAAACCGGGTGTGTTGCACATTCTGGTTATGTTGGTATTGTTGAGTGGTAGCATCTTTACTATCCTTCTGCTTCTTTTTTAACTACAATATAAAAATTTTATCCATGTTAACATATTACTTCAACGATATCTTATGTTTTCGATTTCAGCGCTCTCTATCTGTCAATATTGCTTTCATTCCAATGAAGCGTTTTTTTTTGTGTGGAGCCACTGTCTTCATGGGAACGAAGTTCACGTACATAGATCCTGTTTAGATGGTGACTAATGAGTGTCAATATTATTTTGGTGAGAAGACTGAGGAGTAAAGAGAGGAAGAAAATCACTTTCCATAATCGAAATGTTCTGTCCCTTTTCCATTTTATCACCATTATTTCGATGATTGTGTAGTGTACCTCTCGGATAATTATGAGTACTTGAACGAGAGATGCGCTTTCTAATACAGAAGTGTTTCAATTCATTTATCCCCCTTGAATTTTATCAAAATAATGCAAGAATGAGGACTACATTGTGTAAAGATCACATGACTGCTCACTATGTATAATATCTACTGATTCGGTCTATAAAAATATTTGCCTGTTCACATTGGCGTGAGTATAAAAGTCCTGCACATGAACGTCGTGTTCCCATTTTCATGAAAATGAAAGGCTTTCTAACAAGCGGAGCACTTGAATCAGACCATTTAAAATTTTTAAATGTAAGCAGTTGGACTTAAACTTACCTCTTTTCCTCTTCTTTACACTTCCTTCAACGATTAAATAGGAACGATAAGGGAAAAAACGTCATATTTCACCCGAAACTCTTCTTCCCACTGAAATAAAAGGCTTTGCTTCTCTTTTGGCCAATCTTTCTGCCCACGCCTTTGTTTTTCATGGTTCCTGTCAAACGCGGAGAATGACAGAGACCACAGAAAAGTGAACGAAACAATAGAACGGACCACGGATATATTCGAATCCTTGGTATCGACTGACAACTGACAAAGAATGCAAGATGTTGATGTACCCCAATGACACAGAAGTAGAGTGCTGTCGAAACTAACAATGTCTTACAGTTAGATTACTGACCGACTTAACATGGATACTAAAGTCGTCGATCAGAAACCGTTAAATTACAGAGTTTCATAATTTTGTATCGCGCTGTAAGTAGAAGCAACCCAATTATGTTCAAAGGAATGTTCAAAACGACTTTCTGTATATTGAAGGGGCTTTCGATGTTGACGACAACTTTGTGATCTAACTTTTTTGAAGTCACATTTGTGGCTTTCCAGGAAGTGTACAAGGTGAATGATGTCATTGATCAGAGCCACGACCTGGTAAATCGGGTTCTTTTGTAATATTTTTACCTCCAGAATTATATGGTGAGCTGGAGATTCCAGAGTACATGTGTAACTGAGTTCAATGACGAAAGTATAGAAAATATTTATATATATTTATATATATTTATTTATTCATTATTCTCGTTTTCAAAATTCATAAAAGTTATATACAATTTAAAATTTTTAAATTCAGGAGAATAGTTAGTGGCGTTTTTATTAAATGTACAATAGAGATAATGCCACATTCATTTTAATTATTTTCATTGTGGGGTGAATAGTAAAATTAACGTTTAAAGTTTAAATAATAAAAGCTAAAAAAAATTCAATAATTCAAATAAATATGCAAGCAAGAACAAAACAAAAAATATCTAGATCAAACAACATAGTGCAACAAATTTTCAATTTCATCTATATTGTCGAAAAGGAGCCACGAATTAATTTATTTGGAAAATATCGTATAAAAGGGTTCATAATATTTCGTATATTTTCAGGAAGCTTATTAAACCACTTGCGGGATACGACCGAGTAAGAATTTCTATAAAGTGTAGTCTAAAAAGGTAAATTCAGTATAGTACAATATAAGAACTGTTTCTTAGGTTATAAGATCCAATAATAGGAGTCCGCATATAACCATTTCGTATAAAAAAGGTTGAGGTTCATATAGTCTGCATAATGTTTCTTGAGAAAAAATTATTACTAGCATTTTGTAGACGCATCTGATAGGAATTGGAAGGTGATGAGCTCTCATTGTCAGAGTTAATACGGCAGCCAAGGTAGACGGAATCTCTAACAACCTTAAAGTAATGGCTGTTTATTGCGACATTCTGTCGATATTGTGCGTTGCTTTTTGTTGTCAGCATATACTCGTGCTAGGTTTGACCTCATCCACAATAAATCCATTTTTGCGGTTCCTGACACCTGCAAACCCACCAGTGACAACAAACTGCAATGATATCCATATTATCAGCGAATGTAGGTAGTTGCACGGGCTTTTGGAAAATTTTGTTGGCGTCTGATATATGCGAGGAGGCATCCTGGCTACAACTAGGCAAACATCCGAGTCTACTTTGGTCGATTAGAATGTTTTAATATCTGAAATACTGGAGGGATGACTTGTGTCGATTGCAATCTGGTTGACGGTTTCACGATCAACTGATCGCCATGCCCCCTTTGTGAGGACCAAGATAAAGTAATCGTGTGCTGTTTCGCACCACAGTAAAGATAATTAGCACAAATTTGCTTCCATACGTGGTTTCATGTTTAATATGGTTTCAGACTTTATTGCCAAATATATCTTCTCTTTCTAGAAAGAGATTTACCAAGGCATTGCTTGTGTGATGAGGTCGTTATAATATTCTTTGACATCTTCTTCTAATTATTTGTGGGGACATGAGCTCACTTTGGGCTAATGTGGGCGATTTTAGGCTTGATAAAATATGCAGAAAGTTCCAGCTTTTGCTTTACATAACTTAGCCTAGACTACTCCTATTTTGAAGGTAATGTTTGATAAAAAGTTGTTTGCGATTTGTAATAAATTAGTCCGTCGTTCTCATCACAAGTTTACCCGAACACAAAGCTACAAGTTACGTTCCGCAAATTTTGAACTTGGTAATAAATCTCTAACTTGACACAAACAAAAAAGAAGCACATAGGCGTCGACTCATCTGAATAACGACATTAAACACAACTCCCCGGGGTTTTATTGCATATAATTCTTCAATTTTCATTATTCTATAGCTTCGAGTCAGGAGCACTGTGACCTTAGATCTTATTTCACAGACAGCGATATTGTCGTGTGAAGCAAGAATAAAGATACACGCAAATACAATTACAAGTATGGTATTTCTCACTCTAAACGCTCAGCGAATTCTGTTCTGTCTACAAAAGTGGTGACCTTCTCGGAATATCTAATTTCAGATAAACTTACGCTCCCCTTTCCATCTTTTGCTGTCATGTCGAACAATACGGATGGTTACAATATTTGGCAAAGTTTACCTTTAATAACACTCAATTATTAGCGACCTACTTAATACAATGGGAGGTTCACTCTCGTCCATGTGACACAGAGGTTTTACAATACAAAGTATCTACTACCAACAATTAATGGATTGTATATTTCAAGATGCGTTTCTGAGTCAACTTGATTAATGATTATTGATTTGACTTATAACCCCGAAACCACATCGTCAGGTTTCTAATTGCTAATTACTTTCGTGAATATTTTAGCGTGCATAGACGAACCCTATTGAACACTGAGGAATTGTGTATGTACAATAATTTAAATTGTCACTTGAGTACCATGTTCAATAGAAGGTGTGTTGCTTTGACATCTCTTCTAGATGAGGATCCTATTAGATATGTGCTGATGATGTTTCTTGAGAGAAGTTGAAGTATAAAGGCACTACTCTTCCCGGATCTGATGAGCATCCTCAATTACGGGGAAGAATATTATAATATTTTACTTGGAGATAAAAATTTCTTTAGTTTCATATTCCTTCAGATTCCTATGGATTTAGTATTGCAGTAATTATGTTGAGATTTCGGGAGAAGGGTTATCACTAATGCAAATGGAAATGGATGTCAATCAGTATTTTAAGAATTTCAGAAGAAATGCTACAAACTGAAGATATTATGATAGCGACAGTAGCTTTGGTCTATTTCGGTACAAAAATCAAATTGATATGATTTTCAATGCTATTTAATGTAGGATGACTTTTAGCCATGGCAAAGTTATTTAAACGGTTTTTGGATCTCTGCATAATAGACACCATCTGGTTCTGTGGATTTGAATAGATTGGAGTTGTAAATAACCTAAATAATTTTTATTTTGTTGGGTTTTCTTCGCGTAATTCAAGTTCGAGTATATGATGATGCCTACCGGGAAAACCACTCGAAGTGAAATTTCAGTTGAAGATCAATTGATTTTTTTCTAATAAGACAGAATCTTAGATTTTTTTCAAACTGTCCTAAGTTCATTTTCGAGTTTTTTCATTGATTTTGTATGCTTTTGATTTTCCCTACGTTAATCTTGAATTGCTGAACTCCACCGAGGTAGTTTTGGCTTGCTTCTAAGGGCTCTAACCGAACACGGGCTTCTAAAAATCTTTTTGTTTGATGATTTCGGTGATCTGATGGTATGGTTGTGTTTAGGTTTCCAAGGTTTCCCTGTCTGACAACATACAGACCCCGATTTCGTGGTTAGCTTTTAAGACTCTCCCGAAACTGCAGCTTCGTTCTCCACAACACAAATTTCCCTGTCTCGGGTCGCTGTCTTTCCAGTTCGCCGACTTCACTTATATAGCTCCAGCATCAGCGTATATCCCAGAGCACTCCTTGGTATGTATAAGATCTCGTATGGATTTGCCTTCGTTGCACAGTTTCGTGCGATGTTCATACCCCATTAAACTGATCGTAAATGATTGGCCCAGTTTCCCGCCTTACGCCTATGCTTTTATGAACGTTTCTCAAATGTCAACTTCATCCCTGGAGATTGATCTAAAAGTGATGATGATGAAGTAACACGCTCTGATGTGTAATTTGAGCCCACACATAGCAACAGTGACTGGTGAACAATGACTGAAACTGACACTGCATCGGAGCCTGAAATTGAACAATTTGCATCGACTTCAAAATAAGAAAATAGCAGGCCTGAAGAAAAACAACATGTTCTGGAGATACGGCGAAGGAATCGATACGAAGAAAAGAATTTTGAATTTATGGGTGTTATTGGGATTATTTCTTTTTTAAGTTTTTTTTTTTACGGAGGAGTTAATTCAGTTTCTTGTCGATAAGTCAAATTTAAAGGTTCTTCAAAATAGCACAAGTCTTGTGCTCAAATGCGGTCTACGCGACATTATTACAGTAAATCTGTTGGTCAGCAAAATATTTTTAGGGCGATGACATACTTCAGTGATAACACTTATATTAATACGAATACGACAAACTTTTAAAAAAAAGATCATGCTTCTACTTTTTCAAAAAAAAAAGAGTTTCTTGAGCCAACCCTTACAGGTTGAGTTATAAGTCCCAAGTTCTAAATGGAATTTGCGGATTCAGTCATGACTTCGAAACTTTTTTTTTTGGAGAGCAAAGTAACATCTTTTCCGAAAGTACACTTGAATTTGGAGTCAGTGGAAACGTGTTGACGAGGCTTACATCTACCGTGGTTGAACATATTAATCACAAATTTCTTTTCGATAATTGGTATAACAGTCCGAAATTGGAAGTTAACCTGTACAAAATCGGATTACTACCAGGCACAGTCAGATCAAAACGAGTACCCAATTCTAAAATGCCAACAGAGAAAGAATTGAAAGAACAAGGTCGTGTAGGCTTGATTAAAAAAGTGACTACACTAATTGATGAAGTGAAATTGGGAATGCTGAAATGGTTACAAGCCCGTAAATGTACTGTCAGCGAAATATGGAATCAAGCCAATCATCACCAAACTGCGTTATTTCAGAAAAGATAAAAAAAAAACAAATATATTCCTGTTCTTCAGGCTGTTGAGGTTTATAACAAACGAACGGCGATTATTTTAGAGGTACACGTACTTTTCCCTGTGTGGATTTTTTTAGGGATCACGCATGCGTCTTGTCACACCGATATTGTTTAGTATTGTTTGAAATTTTACTACTAAAAATTATTCGGTTACATTACGAAAATCAGCGTTCTACGAGAAATGTGTTTTGTGCGCTTAGAGCAAGTTATGGATCATACGAGTATAATCAGCTTACCATGCGCTTGGCTATATCATCAAAAAATTTTAAACTCAATTTTCATTATTGAATAATATTGCTACATAGCTTCGTCATACATAGCCATTACATCCGGACAAAAGAACGGCTTGGCGTGGTTTTTGGGCTATTGAAATCACTGGACCATATTTGTTCAAAATTGAGGCCTGCCGAAACGTAACTGTGAATGACGCCCGTTATCGCGCCATGATAACGTGGTTCCAACAAGACGGCGACACTTGTCACACAGCCCGTGAAACCATGGCTTTACTGCGAGAACCATTAAGAGAACAGTTTATTTTGACGCTTAGGACTGGCGAATTGGGCGCCTAGACATTTTCCTTTGGGAATACGTAAAGTCCAAAATCTATATGGATAAGCCGGCTATGATTGAAGAATTGGAGGTCAACTTTGCTCGACTCACTGGTCAAATAGCTAAAATAGGAACTTCAGAATGGATTATGTTAGCCACAATTTGAAAGAAATTCTCTTCCGAAAATAGATGTAAAGAATGGTTCCTTTGTATGATTACCCGATAGAATTGAATTGAAAAATGTACATCTTAAACAATCGCTCTTTATATGGATCGCGTTGATTTTCTTTATTGCATGCTTGGGTTATAAAAAAAAAAAAACATTTACGTATAAGAAAATAATTTCCCACATAATCGATTTATGCTTAGCAAACACATAAATCCTCTGGCGTCGTCAGAATGATTATATGGTATGTCTACAAACTAGCATTTAGGAAAACAAATTAGGGACGCCAACAACGGTTGCCAGTCCAACACTATAAGGAACTCCTACAAAAAGTTGCCATAACTCTTAGCGAAAGCATCTTCCCATTTTTTTAGCCAGTCAGGATGTCTTGTGTCAAAATTGTTAGATACGAGTATGTCGGAACAATTGTCAATTCCGCTCATTTATTTTATTAAAAAATCAAAAGGTTATGCAATGTTTTCCTCAATTTCATGGTAAATAAATACCTACTTTAAAAAGTTGTGTCCAGAGCCTTGTATTTAGTTAAATAATTTTTATCTTTATTTTCCATTTATAGTTTTTTGGCAATCTTTCTCGGAAATATTAGCCACATCATCATTGCGATTTCATTGGTGGCTAAAAACAGATCCTAATTTGATATTCGGTCTTAGAATGATTGATTCGTAACCCGTTTTATTTTAGCTCCTTCGAAAATTATTCATAGTTGAAGAGATGTTACGTAGTTGGTTATATGAGCGTCATTATCGTCGTTCTGATGCTTCGAAAGAAAATCTTGCAGGACAGCAAAAAGCAATGGATTTGTACACTGCATTGATGTACTCCAACTTCAAGTCAGAATTCTCTGGTTATTCCAGATGTGCATTCAACTTTAGTTACAACGTTATCGTGTATATTCTGTACCGGTGTCGGGTAAATTTTGTGATCTTATCGCAGTACAAATAAGACCTCTGAGAAATTTGTCGAATGTTCTTTTCCAAGCGATGAGGATGATATGTCAATTCGAAGCTTCGCTATACTTACCCATCATAAGCTCTGAATCGTGTCATATGCCGAGCCGTCTCCTACAAAGCTGGATTGGCTCTCATGGAATCTATAAATAGTGCATTGTTAACTATTCAGAGCTCTCTTATTTATTTTTATGGTATGAAACATTTTTTTCAAAGACCGGCAGATGTTGCAATTTCTAGTGTCGACTTTGCCTTTGTACAGTGGAAGAAAGAAGCTTAACAGCCCCTGATTAGGTATTCGACCGCGTTTTAATATTTTATTAAATAAAGTTCGGAACCACTTAAGCACAAGACTTCTGATTGTCGCTCATTGGAGGGTATCTGAATACCTTCCGTAAAATCTTCGTGCGCGAGAGCTAAGGGAAGGGTATTGCGAAAAGATTCTTTGCTTAGTAATGTTATAGAAGTAACAGTGTGACCGCCATTGTGCCGACGTGGCAGTTTGTGCCATATGGTTTATTTATAAAAAGCATCATTATATTCCTCGTCTACTTCTCAGATATTTCTATTCGACCGGAAATCACCGATGGTCTCCAGACGTGGCAGCCTGAATTTTTCTTTATTTGTTCGCCTATTTGTCGTAATTTGTCAACGACTTGAGGCACGGCAACAGTCTGTTTTGATGTTATACTTAAAAATGTAATGTAAACGTTAAAGTGTTTTTGTTTTAAATAGTATAGAACTTTAAAATGAAATAAAATATAAACAAATCGTGGTAATTGTATGGCATGGTGATGGCTGGTTCATATAAAGCACAATCGTGAAGTTAAACTTTCGACAACATTTTCGAGTAGCTGGGTCTGAGCTGCCAGTACTGCGGTGAATGTTGGTTTACAAGTCATCCGCTGTCTTTATTTACCGGCGTAGACTAGTGACCTTACATGCCTCCACAGAAAATAATCCAAGAGTGTGAAATCGCATGATATTCAAGCACAATTCAAAGATTTATTACACGTGTGGTATATTGGATTACGCTGTCCTGTTGCGACCACAGCTCTTCCATATTAATGCAATCAGCTGTCGACTGTCAAATTAGATGTCGCTAATTCAAGAAAAAAAAAAAACACTATTTACAACTTATGGTAAAATTGAAAAAGCGAGGAATTCGAGTTACAATAATAAATGAAAACAATGAGCAAAAATTTACATCGGCATACGGCGGTAAACGGATAACTACTGTTATCGTAAAATTTACCATCTAGGCACCTATTCGAACTAAAGATACGTTATAAGAGTGCTTTAACTGATTAGATACTAAGAATTATATAGAAAAAAAAAACTCTAAAAAAGGTGCTTCATACGTGAAGTGGTATTGATAATAGCCATCTGACATTGAAAAATTAATTGCGCTAACTATCGCCGATCATCAGATATTTAAATGTTAGAAATATTATTTTTAGTTTATTTCTAATTATAATACAAAATTATCTAGTGATTAAGATATATATGTACCTAGGTGAATATGAATTTTCTATACTTGTAGAATATATTTTATACATCTAATCTCTAATTTAAACAGTCACTTATCTCTTCTCATTTATTTTTATAAATTTTTATTTTAGATTTCGTTCTTGTACACACAATAATACTATCTGTTTACAACACACAGATTATTAGATTAGAATTCAACTTCTGTAATTAATAATGTTTAAAATAAATTTTATGTTTTGAATCTTCAACACTATCAATTATGTTACCTTTTATTGTAATTTCAATTTCGACGTCAGCGGAAATCTAACGAAAATTGATAAAAGTTTGAGCATTTCAAACCATACTAAAATCAGTATTAGTATAGGTTCACCATAGAGAATCACAAAAGCATCCAAATTATGGTACTGGATAAAGTTTAGTTCCTGTCCAGCTGAGTGAAGATGAGAGGCACCTTATGTCTCGCAAGGTACTCTACACAATATATGGCCAAATCTAATGGATCCATTGGGTGACCATGGTATCTACCTGAAACTATTTTTGCTTTCTTCGCATAGTCCAAATTGGTAAGTATCTCTTCAGTTGCACTTGAGAACGTTTTTTGGTCAGCGTTTTGAAACTGATCATAATACCATAACCACTTTCCTCAGCATACGCCATATTCAAGAACTAATCTCCATGATAATACATGTCCGTGCCGTTTCTAAGAGAGCGCACCACTTGAATTAAATCCATACTATTTTCAGTCAGTGCCAACTTTCAAAAGATACGTGTATAAATTTGACAGCTGTCGGATGATTAATTCTCGAGAGATAGCGTTGTGAGTGAAGCAACTTTTGTTATTGTAAAAAAAATGGATTTAAAGCAATTTCGTGTGTGTTACCCGGACTCTGCACCAGCCGAACGAACCATTCGCAAGTGGATAGAAAAATTTAAAAGTGGTCATACAAGCACCGAAGATGATGCACGTAGTGGACGTCCAAAAGAGGCTGTTTCAGATGAAAACATCAAAAAAGTCCACAAAATAATTACGAATGATGGTAAAGTGAAGTTGATCGAGATAGCTGAGGCTCTGAAGATATCAAAAGAGCGTGTTGGATATGTCATACACGAATATTTGGACATGCGAAAGCTCTGTTCAAACTTGGCTCCATCACTTCACACCAGAGTCAAGTCGGCAGTCAGCTGAGTGGCGAGTAGGCGACGAACCTTTGGTCCAAAACGATCAAAAACTCAACAGTCGGCTGGCAAGGTTATGGCATCCGTATTTTGGGAAACACATGGAATAATTTTCATCGACTATCTCCAAAAGGGGCAGAGCGTTTAAAGAAAACGGCCGCATTTGAAGAAAAAGAAAGTGCTGTTTCATCAAGACAATGCACCGTGTCACAAGTCGGTGAAAACGATGGCAAAATTGAATGAATTCGGCTACGAATTGCTTTCCCACCCACCGTATTCTCTAGATTTGGCCCCAGACTTCAAAAAAATACTCGCCGGAAAGAGATTTAAGACCGATGAAGAAGTAATCACCGAAACAGAGGCCTATTTTGAGGCTAAACCAAAATCGTACTGCAAAACTATTATCGAAAGATTGAAGAATCGTTTCAGTCAGTTTCAACTATATTGATAATTAAAGTTGAATTTTGCAAAAATTTTGTGTTTTACTGAGTTTTCAGCCCATGTGTTAAATTGATTCAGTTGTACGCAGTCTTCCACGTGTTATAAATAGTTTGACATTTGCATGTGCCAAAATACATTGTGGTTTTGGTAAATCATTCAAATTTCCACAGAACGCTTCCTGTATTTCAACTGGGACCATGGTACTGTTCACATTGGATCCAATAGAGAAGTAGATAATTCCAATCATATTCGGAGCATAAGGGCGAGGGTAGTTGATAAGTACTACCATATGTCAGTATTTTTAGGTGTGTTGTACAATCCCAGCTTAAATTCCCGAAATTGCTATTAAAAACCTTTTGCTGACGGGGGAGATAAAAGTAACGATAGAAAATGTCAATTAGAGTTGTCAAAGGTACTGACTGGTTAGATAAGTGTCATGCGGTGCATGAATGATAGGAACAAATTTGGCACATATAATAGTTGTGATAGAGAGATCATAATGTCGAATTTCTTTCCCGATAACATTAACTGCTGTATTGCTTGATTGGATAGAGTGGCGTTAGTGATTACGATTCGAATATTGTGTAGACTTTGGAACAGATCAAAAACATTTATATTGCGTATTTTTACGTATCTGCTTATTTGACCTGAAGTAAAAAAGAGAATTTAATGCTAAGGAAACAATAAATAAGAAATATTCGCTTCTTAATGATGAGATAAAGAATGGAAGAATTATCCCAATTACCTCGATGACATTAAAAGCGCCTTAATCTTCTTCATTATGAACGATACGAACAACCACTATGCATCCTGTTGGGTAACTAATTGGATAGAAATTCGAATGCTACGAATATTAAAACTTAAGACGAAACGCCAAAGGAATTTGTCAGGCTCTAATTTATGAAACATCCAGCACCCACGATCACAGTTACTGTTCTAATCTACAAAACTGGTGATATATGTTGTCCGGCCAAGTAACACATGCCCTTTAGAAATTGCGTTCTCGATGAAAATACCCACGTTCTAGCATGTTGTATCTTGAATGGACTATCCACTCACCGTTCTATGCACCTAAAGTTCTAGATATTATCCATGTTTTTCTACTAGAAGCTTTATTTATTGATTAATATTTGCTCATTTTCGGTGCAAAGGCCCTCTTACTATTCGCCAGGATTTCGGTATATGGTAATGTTAGGCTAGGTATAAAGCATAACTGTTTACCCGCTATGAGCGCTAGGCGGTTTAAAGCCATGAAAGCAAGTAACAGTCCCAATTATCTAGCTCCGATGTATTGTGTTGGTTAGCCTCGATGATAGGGACTGGTTATGAGCTTGTTCTGATCACGTTATCTGGGAAGTAAGCCTCAAGTATGAGCGAGAAATAACCTTTCAGCTCAGTGTACGTGTCATTAGATTTCTTTCTGCACTTCCTACTTGTTTATAATTTTTCAGGTTTCCTAATCTAGCATTTGGTTGTTCATGTTCGGAAAAACTTCGTCTACCTACTGTTTTGTTCTGAGTTTCAGGGAAGCATTAATGGACTTCTCGATCTCCTCTTTTCAATAAGACAAAGACTTCGTAGTCTTAGTTCAATGTAGGTACCTATCGTTTGACATTTTAAAAAGATTGTATTCCTTCTTTTATATCACGTTTAGATTGTTTATCATTTACGCAAAGTGAGTAAGAATAATAACATTGAACCATTTTCGCAGTTTATTGGATATTGTTTTGAGTTGCGTTTTCCGGTAAACTTTTTGGTAATATGGTAACCGATTTTACTGTTCCACTATCCGACCTATGGAGCTAAAACGTTGATGGAATTACATTTGTCACATTTTAGATTACGCGTTTCTTCCTTTCTTTTTACGAGCTTCTTGGACAAGAAACTACTTTCTGAATGCATCTTCCCTCCAGGATGCAATAGAATTACCAATGCCAAAGATCCTCAGAGGCTGAGCTAGAAAATTAAAAATTTGATGCGCGAAAGTGTAGGTGTATTCAAGAAGAAGAAGCTGGATATTTTTATTGACATTGAGAGGGCTTTTGACAACGCAACTTGTGACTATCCACAGATTCTGTGGATTGCAGCAACATTGGTGTACGGAACCCCAATGGTTCAACGCATGAGGCTTACACAAAGGAGGGACCTTTGGATATACACGGCTATGATAATACCATATACCTAAGGTTATCTGGTCATGACGGATAGCTTCAAAACTTATCTGGCGCTGGCGACCTACTGGAGAACGGCGATATTAGATTTCACTCCTCGTTAGGAAAACTTGCGTACACGAAGGTATACGCAATCTTAATGGCAATGTACTATTTTGTAAAAAATTAGTCCAGAAAGTGAAGTACCTGCGCATGCAGCGGCAGTCAAACTACATTTAAAGAACTTCCAAGCTATATAATTCGAATGTGTAAGGTTTCTTTGAACGCAGTCGGAAGGTTGAATTCATTGAATCTTTTTTAACTTTCATGTGAAAATAGAATCACTGAAAATAAGATTACCGTTGAACTTGCTAAGCCAGGCTTAAAGGAGGTTCCAGTGACAATTATTTTTGTGTGCAAATCTATAGATGGTACGGGTATATGGTAACTTTCTAGGATGCCGGCAGCCTAAACGAATACTTCACGATGTTTCTAAATGTTTGTTTCAAAAGCAAAAATTTTGTTGTCGTGTACGTTATTATGAGATAAATATTGTTTTACAGTGGACCTTTTCACCATACAATAATTTTTGATAATACCATGTATCGGTGATATGACTGTGACATCGTGCTCCTTGTCAGCAAGATCTTTCATTATAGCATTACCGACAGGGAGTACAACGGTGAACCAAAACAAATATTTTGTTTTTATGATAAGTTAGTCCGATAGCATTTCACTTGAATAAACTTTATTTAGATACACTGCTATTGCAAGTTCTTTAAAAAATGTTATCCAAAAAAATCCAGTTTAATGACCTGATTAAAGAAAAAAAAATGAATGTGTGGACGTATTATTTATTCTAATCTTGCAGCAAACCTTATTGTTTGATTACTAATATTTTTGGCATAGACAAGATGCAAGAACGAGGTATAATATTCCGAATAGCCGAATAGTAGCCGAATCGAAATGGTATTTATTAAGGAGAAATAAATTATTTTAGAGAGAAGATACAATATATTTTAAATTCCTGCTCAGGTTGAAACAAAATGTAGACATAACTTAGGACGTTAATAGAGTAATTTTAGGTCCAATGTGATAAGACATGCATTCTGATTTATGCCAAAACAGGCCATTTGCAAAAGAAGCCTGCCACAGTATTATTTTCCTTTCGTCCCCGTGTCTTCTAATGGCGCAGTGCCCAATGATCTTTTTAGTGAGTTGAGAAATATGTATCTTTTCCTTTGAGATTGGTCAGGTTTTATAGTTATCTAGATGATGGGGTTAGAGAGTATATCACCTTGATCAAAAAGTTCCCACCGTGTGGCGCTCCCATTGTTCCGATTGGAGTTCCGTTTTTTTTTTGTTAAGTTGGTACATCTGTTGTTGACATTTCCTCTAAATCTAAGTCATAGCTTAACATTTGCAAAAGTTACGTAACCAAAAGTACATCTCTGTGTGTGTTGGCGATTTTTTACAATTTTAGAAATGGATTTAAATTTGCTACAACGAACTTGTATTATATTTTGCGTAAAAAATGGATTTAATGGTACGCGACGTTGAGAAAGTTAGAAAAGTGTTTCGGCAATGATTCTCTAAAGAAAACGGTCGTTTACCAGTGGCACGAGCGGTTCAACAGTGGTTGTGAGTCAATCGAAGATGATGAACGGAATGTCATACCATCGACATCGAAAACCGACGAAAACATGGATGGAGTAAAAGAAATGTTGGTCAATAACCGCATATTAACCATCAGAGAGATAGCGGAGGATTTGAACATTGCCTATGGATCTGTACAAGTCATTTTGGTTAATGATTTGGGTGTCCGTCGTGTAGCAGCAAAGTTGGTGTCAAAAGACCTCAATTTCATGCCTCATGCGAGGCTGAATCCGATCCCACATACATCAAAAGGATCATTACTGGAAACGAGACGTGAGTTTTTGACTACGACACGCAATCCAGACATCAGGCAAGTCTGGCGTTCACCAAATGAGCCGAGACCAAAAAAACCACGTCGTTTTCAGTCAAAAAAGAAGGCAATGCTCACGGTTTTCATGGATTACAACAATGTAGTACATCATGAATTTTTGCCAGAAGGCCAGTAAACAAAGAGTATTATTATTTGGAAGTGAAGCAGTTCGCCGAAAGAGACCAGAATTATGGGCAGGAAACTCGTGGATTTTGCACCATGATAACGCACCGTAGCACAGTGCCATCATTATTCGTAATTTTTTGACGAAAATTGCAACTAAATACCATCCAACAGCCACCGAATTCACCTGATTTGGCTCCCTGTGACTTCTTTCTGTTCAATCGAGTTAAAAAACAATTACGGGGAACGCGTTTCAGCAGCCGAGAGAAAGTAATGGAAAAATTGCAGGAAGCACTGATGGAAATCCCGAAAACCGAATATAAAAAATGTTTCGAGGATTGGATCAGGCGCTGGCATACGTGTGTTGCTGTCGATGGGGATTACTTTGAAGTGGACAATAAGTTCCAGGATAGAGGTGGTAATATTGATGGCGTGACATTGTCAAGCTGGCTACTAAAGGGTGATTCATCGGTTAAAAGAACAATTCATGGCATTTACTTTTTAAAAATGATATCATGTAAATGTTGGCCACGACTACGTCTGAGGTGGTCCATCCAGAAGGTTCAATTTTGGGCGACTCGTTCGAGCATAACGACTGGTATCTCGCAGATAACACGAGTAATACTGACAATATTGACAGAAAATAGTCCAAAGGTGTGATATCGCACGATTTAGGCATAAATTAAGGGCTCACCAAAATTATTTCTCAACAAGTCCATTGTTTCACGCGCTGTATTGCTTGTAGCGCCGTCTTGTTGAAACCAGAGCTCACCGAGACCATTTTCTTGAATTACAGGAAGCATATAGTGGGTTAACATAGCGCGATAACGGTTATCATTAACCGTAACATTCTGATTTGCCTCATTTTTGAAGAGATATGGACCAATGGTTCCACCAGCCCATAAACCACACCATACCGTTGTTTTAAATGGATGTAATGGTAGCTCTTGTTACTCTTCGGGTTGCTCATCAGCCCAAATACAGCAATTTTGTTAGTTAACGTATCCATTGAGCAAGGAATGGGCTTCCTCACTGAACAAAATTTCACTTAAAACATAGAATTTTCATTGAGTTTTTCCAGAGCTCATTAACTGAATATATAACGCAAATTCAAGTCGCATGGGTTGAGTTCTTGCACAAGTTGAATTTTGTTTGCTTCTAGGCCGAGATCCTTACGTAAAATACGCCAAGTTGTCGAATACGCCAAGTTGTCGAATACGCCAAGCCAAGCTGCTGGGAACGACGACGAATCGTTTCTTAACGGTCTTGGCGTACACTCTCAGCTACACCTGCTATAGTATCTTCACTATGTGCTGGATGTGGTCTAACCGGTCGAGTATCATCCGCTAATGTTAACTGAGACTCAAATTTGCGAATGGTATTTGCGAATGGTGGCTTAAGTAGGTCGATTATGTGTACCGTAAGTTTTTCGAATCGCACGAAAAACATTTCTCACAGAACGCTGATTTTCATAATACAGCTAAACAATTTGGAGACGCTGTTGTGGTATGAGGCTTTCCATGATGTTTTGTCAAAAGATACTGAACAAAAATGACAAAGCAATTTGATAGGAGTCACGCGTGATCTGTCAAAAAAGGCTTATTAAAAATCAAAGCTCACGATGAATCACCCCTTATTTCATTATAGGGATCCGATTTTGCTCAATTCATGATCTTGTACTACTAAGGCATCTGATAAAGGGAAGTGCACACTCGAATTTACTTATAGTGTTCAAAGCAAAAGAGCTGATCGCTATTTGATCGTTCATTATATACTGCAACATCTGATGCCTCAAGTTGAGGCAGATAGTAGCGTAATGAATAGTTATGACCTCGATTTGGAAGACTGTAATGTGTTTGAATAGACTGAAAAATTTGTGTATGCAGAGGTCCTTTAAAAAGATTCCTGCTCTATCGTCTCGGGCTATTTGAGAACCGTCAGTGAATTTGGAAGACGACTTACTGAGAATGACACTTGACTTTGAAATAAGTGATTGATATCAATTTAGGCAAGGTATTGAGAGGACGTAAGGTTGCTTAGTTCGACAAGCTCTAGCTGGGATATTAGAATGTTTATTTGACAAGTGCTATCTTCTTGCGGTTATCTCAATTCGCCTTCTGACATTTTTCGTGTATGTGTCGAATTGAATAGAATACAAAAGACAAAAGTAACCCCAAGAATTTATGTACCAGACTACAAGATAAGATCCCATCACACATTCAAAGATTTACTTACGTCTATAGATAAGCATTTCTTATATCACAAAGATATAAGATACGGCTTAGGAAACAATTAGAATGTTCCAGAGTTCGTTCGAAAGTGAGCATTCATAGCGTGAAGAGAATTACGGCTGAAGGTTTGAAGGGGAGGAGTGCTTCTGGCGCCGCTAATGATTTACTGACAATGACACCACTAGTATTCTGCGCTGTTTGTGTAAGATATTAAAAAATTTTAAATTTGTGTAAGCTCAACCCAGCACACGCACGGATTCTTGCATCCACCAAATGTAAAATTGCGCTAGGTTTTGATATACACATAGGACGATTGTTTAATGCTTCTTCATAAATTTTTCCATGCCCAGCTTTCTGCTGCGAAAAGTTTAATGTTTCATATTCATATATCATATTTTTGGAGACACTCGTCTCCAGAAAAAATATTTGTAAATCTCCATAAGAAGTCGTTTACTTCACCAAGGGATTTCTTGAAGTATTCTGGGTGACTCGATCAGCTTCAGCAGTTTCTTCCGAATGTAGCCGTTCTACAATACTAAAAATGTTTTCAAAGTTCTTGTTGTGAACTCTGAAGGTTGAGATACTTACGTTCAAATCTTGGTTAAAACAAACTAGTGGTCTAAGCTGATATTGACTTGAGCTGTATTAAAGTGATCAATTTGCCACTGATGATCCATTACCAATTCCCAGTACATGCTAGGGTGTAAGAGAATGTGAATTAGTTATGATGATACTTCTCTTCAATACTACTATCAATTTTGCCGCTAAAAATGCTCTTCTGTCACAATGTGCCGTTGGAACCATCAGGAATTATCATTGCTCAAACGTCTGATCAACAGTTCGCAAAAGTGATCTTGGTAAAGTCGTTGTATTTACTTGTGGGGCTGTAAGCGCATTTTAGGGTTATGTTGACCAATTTATTCTTGATTCATCTAAATGCTTGAGTTTAAAGATTTCAGTTCTAAGATCCGAAGTGGATTTCCGATATCTTCAGTACCGACCGTGGTTCTACTACTGATATTCTTTGCTCATTTCTTTAGGTCTAATTTCGGGTCTTGCTGGCTTGACACTCTTTTATCTCTTTTATTCTTTATTTCCTCTATAACTAGTATTTTTTTTATCCTAAATATTCCCCTTCTTAGCATAGCTCCCACTGGCCTTAAGCACTTAATGCTGGTTAAATGATGGCGCGCAAACATAGGGGTAAGAGCAAGCAAATACCGGACAAAAGTCGATATTTCAAATTGCAAAATTGAAAAGTGAAGTTTTTTTCAAGTAGTAGTTTGATTCCCATGGAACAATAATAAGCTGTAATATATTTTCTTTCTATCTACGCATTTTTGCATTACGTTAGTTCAAAGTTAAGGATTTCGAATGATCATATATCATTTATTTTTTTGTGTATCATTATACGAAAAATTTATTACATTTCATTTAATTATTAGTTAAAGACTTTGTAACTTGTGATACATTTTTTGATATGAATAATTCAGATGCATGTGTGTTCTGCTATTTAAAGTGATTTTAATGTTGAATTATGTTATTTTAATATTTATGAGAATTAATTTATAAAAAAATGCATAAAAATCGACTATTTTTTCTTGTTTTGTTTTTTTTTCATTCGGAAGGCTTTTTGTTGTAGCATTCAGTTTTATTCGGTATTAATAAGATAAATCGAATCTTCAAGCTGTTTTTTTGGCAACTTAGTTTTTTTTTTTGTCATAACGAATGTGAAGTTATTTGCATATTTTAACCTGTGGCTAGAAGAGAAATATACTTTCGTTTAAAGGATCATCTAGCTTTTCGGACTGCGATCAGACTATACACGGGGCAGGCATGCATTTAGTAAAAGGGGACTAAAATCCGCCCTCTCAAAGAAAAAATGAACCAAAGAATAAATCAAAACTTGGTATAAAAGGCAACCAAGCATGTGAGTCGATCGTGCAAGTGCGCTTCAAGACTGTGGTTCACCCGATCGTCGTATGAATCACTCAAACTCGGCTTATCACGAAGGAAAAACTACCGGTTAAGGTCAACGTTTTGCTCAAACGTCTGATCAACAGTTCGCAAAAGTGATCTTGGTAAAGTCGTTGTCTTTACTTGTGGGTCTGTAAGCGCATTGTGATTCATCTAAATGCTTGAGTTTAAAGATTTCAGTTCTAAGATTTCTTCTGGTGATAAAACCACAATATCTGGTTTGTAGTAGTCAAAGTCTTTTGCTTATTGTTTGATTGCATGTGGTCTGTTAAGGTTTCCATTTTCCACTTGCTTATTCTTTCTATACGAAACATAGTTTGCTAGAAACTTCTGCGTCATCATATTTATTTCTACAAACTGGCTGCATATTAAACGACTGGAAGCCCATACCAAAAGTTAAATAGTTTTTGTCTTCATATTAAACAGTGCAAAACACTATAAATGCCGAATGGCATTTATTATTTCAGGGAGGAATTTATTTTAAAATGTCCGGAAAATTTTTTTTGTTTGTATGAGCCGATGATTTAGTTTATTTTATTGAATGTATTCTCCCGTTTCTTTATATCTAATTTATCTTTCTACCGAACAGAAATTGTTTCCCTTTTGCTGGTTAGCATTGAAAAAGGTGAAAAGGCGAACATAACAGTTCTGATTGCTGTAATCATGATTGATAAGGCCTGGGAAAGTGTCAACCCTACTACACTTTATAACTGCTTTAGAAAATGCGAGTTAAGGCAAACCAAAAACCTACAATAGTTATCAGAGCCGCCAATAGTTACGAATTCTGACTTGTGGAAAATTAAAACTTAAGGATTTTGCTCAAGTTGATGATGACATTAGTGTCCACGGTGCCCTAACTGAACCGGAATGTTAGATTTGACTTCACTGGATGAGCAAGAGGAAGAATATGAAGAAGAACAGCTGCCAATTCCAGTCACATCTAGCGAGGTAACGGCATCCCTTAATATCCTACGTCCATACGCACTCAGAATGGACACAAATGACGATTTCTTCTCAGCCCTTATTATTATAGAAGATTCATTTGACAATGATAAATTGAAGTCGATAAATCAAAAGAAAATTACGGACTTTTTTCAAAATGAGCATTAACGTCATCGTTATTTGAACTCCTATTATTTTGAACTCTCGGTAATTTGACACTCGTTAATTTGAATCTTTCGATAATATGAAGTTTTTTCCCGGTCCCTTGAAAAATACTCGATAAATTGAAAAAAATCAATGTGATTTGGTCCCCTCGGCAATTTGAAGTTGTAGGAATGGTATCTTATTCGTCAACATTCTATAATTTGAAGTCGGGCTTTTCTACTCCCTATAATTTGAAGTCGGTCATTACTGTTTTCAGGCACAGATCTATTGTTTGTTTGCAGGAATGAGATATGAGTGAATCGCAGTCCTGTGTGCTCTTTCAAAGTGTGTTATGGTAATGATTTATTTGTGTTATTAATTTTTGCGTACCAAAGTGAGTTCCAGAAAAAACAAGTGTATTCCCACAAGTGAAAAAAAGCTGTGGAGTATGGACAACTAAAAAAAGGTGTCGCCAAACTTTGGTATACACTAATTTTGCAATGTCATTTGCAAAAGTAGGTATCATGCCAGTATTGTCCACCGGTATACGATATACAGTATACAACAGATATAGAGTTGCTCTTAAGACTCTTCCCTGTGGAACACCTGCTTTAATATTCTTTAGTTCCGAATATTCTGGTTCGTACTGATCTCGGAAATGTCAATCTGATATATTTGATTTCTGTGTTTTGTAATCTCTAATTCTGTTAATTCATATGCAGTTTATACTTACCCTTATGATAAACTTGCCTGAAGAATGAGCAGCAGCTAACAATTGTGCAAAGCAGATTAATTCTCCTTTCATTGGTTTCTCCATTACATCCATAATTTGATGCACTTGGTCTATCAGTAAAGTTTATTTCGAAATCCAAACTAATAATTCGGTATAGGTCTTCGTTCCCCTAAGGCAATTGGCATAAGTGATATTGGACTATAAGATGTTACTTCTGTTGTCTGTCTGGTCTTGACGAGCACGATCACCGTCTTTGAAGCAGTGGAACAAATCATGGCATGTTGTTTCACTTAGAGCAGTATCTCCGTAAACTTTTTGGAGCTCTCGATGCGCTTCAGCCGCCGTTTTCTTCAAATGAAAGAGTAAAATCAACACTTCCTGCAAACAAATTGTCACTGAAACACATACCAAGAATGGAAAGTTTTTCGGTTTCGACGATGTACCTAACTGCCATTCATAAATAATAGCTTGATATTTAAATTTCGCTTTAATGACAGCAGACAGCATTGAGTTTTGGAAGCATTAAATTCCACTCCCTTGATAGATCCCCAATTGGTTATGCTGTTAATATCGGAATTTAATGAGCTTAACATACGTTGCCATTCCCGTTCTACAGCCGAAGAGCAGGGAAATGAGTCCGGGAACGAATATTAAAATCAGAGAGTACTGTCATCAGCAAAGAAAGATAGATAATATGTATAAGAAATTAAAATTAAAAAGAGTTAAAACCATCCAAGACATCTTGAATTTAAAGTTCCGAAAGGTAATTTCTTATCTATCCAAAAAGAGAGTCATCGATCCCAAAAGCACGCATTTTCGCCTGAAGTCAAACTCTGCCAAATGCTTAAGAAATATCAAGTTCAACTATCTTGCTTTCGCCAGATTGGTGTAAGCTTTGCACAATGAGAAGTCCGTAGACGCATCCGTCGCATAGGAGGTTGAACACAGTCTTATTGTTTGGCAGTCCCGTGCTTGCTACTCTCTACGATGCAATGCAATGCCTTTATTTCGATGGAGTATACCTCAGAATGTCTGTTGTTCAACTACACTACATAATGTGCTTTTTAGTTTTAGATTTAAATACATTTTAGTTTATTACTCATTAACTCTTAGATACTAACAAAAAATGCTTAAATGCTAGCTTAAAACTACTTAACAATCTTATACTAAGTTACTGGCCCCACGCAGGCATTCTAAGCTACTCTAAATCTTATATCTATGTCTTTCGACTTTATTTACATCTTATTCAAATATTTAGTTTCTATACTTAAGGCTAAGAAAAGAATAAGACATAATTTTTTATTTTTTATAAAACTTAATATCTAACTTAAAATAAACCTTACATACACAAAACACACACCTAGACATTATACACAATTATATATGGTACATATATTAGTGTATACACATAGTGTGCTTTCCTTTACCACATGGTCAAGTTGCTCATTTGTTGCTTTCTTTTCTCTTAAAATAACATTTTCGTGTATACTAGGTGGAGTGAAAAGTAACCTCCTTGAGAATGAAAAAGTTTAGTTTGATACACTTATTCTAGCGATTTTCCAACTTCTTGATCCCGTCCGAAAAGTAATTTTCCGGAAGGTATGCAAAATACTCCTCCCTGGCGTCGATGATTTCCTCGCGTGAGCTGAATTTTTTATTGATGAGAAATCTTTTGAAGTTTGGGAAGAGATAGTAGTCCGAGGGAGCTAAATCGGGCGAATACGGTAGATGCGACAGCAATTGGAGCCGTAAGTCATTGATTTTAGCCGTGGTTGCGATGTTCTTGTGCACCGGTGCACTATCTTGCAAAAACAAAATTTTTTTTTGCGCTTCATATGAGGCCGTTTCGCAGCGATTTCGCCCTTCAATCGCTCCAATAATGCACAGTAATACTCGCTGTTGATTTGTTTTCCTTTTTCGAGGTAGTCCACGACGAGTATGCCATGACAATCCCAGAAAACCGACTCCCTAACCTTTCCAACCCATCGAGCCTCCCTCAGCCGCTTGGGAGCACTCGTGTCGGCTTCAGTCCATTGCCGGGCACCGATTCTGTTCTCTAGTGTTAAAAAGTTACCAATCGATGCCAAAAGTCCGCCCGATTCCGCGTCAGAAAGTCCAAACACTCTTTCGAAGTGTTCTCGCGTTCATGTTTTTGGTCAGGAGTGAGTATGCGCGGCACCCAGCGGCAGGATAACTTTTTCATATGAAGAATATTGCTCAACATATGGCGTGTGCGCTATGTTGTGCGTTGTATCTGCTAGCTCGCGCACTTTCACTTTCCGGTCAGCCAACACCATGTATTTCATGTATTTTTTTGACATTGTCCTATGTAACCGCATCGGATGGCCTGCCTCTGCGGACTTGATCGGTAGTGGAGTTGCGGCCACCACGAAACTCTCGAAACCAATATTTGACCGTGTAATCTGACGGAGTTATATATTTATCCAACTTTCATTTTGTTTCCTTCGCCGTTTTGCCTCTCAAAAAATAATGTTTTATGAGAGAATGAAAATCGTTTTTGTCCATACTCAACATGATGCCAAACAAGTCAACAATAATCAGCTGTCAAAACAAAACTAAAGACAGTATCACACTGAAATTTGGCATGTCTGTCTAAATATGAACGGATTTCAAGGCACCATAACCTTTTTTGCAGTAGCAGCGCATTCTGGCGGTCAAGGAGGTTACTTTTCACTCCACCTAGTATAACTCTGTTAAACTATAAGATCACTGCAATATGGATTATATTTGTTCGATAAATCATACTTGCAATTACTTTCAACATCAACAAGGTTTGGATTTTGTTAGGATAAGATCGGCGGTACGAACGATATAGTAGCGGCGTGGTTGGTTAAGCTTTTCTCTTTTTATTGTTGTAAGCTTAGGTACCAGTGGATGTGTTTGTTTGCATAGTTTCTTCAGCTGGGGAGCGCTTAGGTGAGCAATATCTGTAATAGAAAAGCTCATTGTTGCACATAAGTTGTTATTATTATTGTGAATCCATCAACTTGAGTTGATGTATGTAAGGAATAAACGTCCAGCCTTTGAGCTTTAATCATTATCGTCGACCTATTGAAGATTTACCTACGTTTATGACACCGGTTGGTAGATTCAAGCTCAATCGCGTGCCATTCGGTATAAATAGCGAACCAGCCGCAAATGGCCCTGAGCCTGACCAAACTTTGCCAATCGTAATGGAGCGTCCTAAGAAGGATAATATGAAAAAAAAAAGTTCATGGGACACATTTAACATTTAATTTCAGAGGGCCAAATTAGACCGGATTTTCGATATACCAGAGCCATTCTAGATATGCCGAAGACAACAAATAAATCCGGGGTTATGAGATCATTGGGGTTATTTAAGTATCTTGCAAAGTTTATCTTTAATTTGTCATGCCAATCCGAATCCTTGCGTGATGTAACCCGAAAGCATGTAGAATGGAGTTGGACGGATATACATGAGAACGAATTAAAAAATTTGATTTTTATGGTAACGTAAGAACCTGTACTGGCAGTTTATGATCCGAAAAAATCTGTTATGATTCAAATGGATGCATCAAAGAATGGTTTGGGATGCTTTCTGGTACAGGGTGGACATCCAACTGCTTACGCTTTACGCACTTTCAGCTCTAGTGAAAAAAATGGGTCCCAAATTGAGAAGAAATTGTTGGCAATTGTCTTTGGGCGCCAAATTAAGACCAGATTGCCTGTAGCGGGTCAGTTGTTGCTTGAATAAGGTCAATATTCAAGAAGAAATTCAAAACAAAACGGAAAAACAAGTATAATTACAATAGAACCGCGATATCATTGCTAATGTTGAATGTAGGTGATCAAATTATATTTAAAAAAAATGGAGAAGATATGTTAATGATATCATATATTGTGCTAGACAACTTTGGAAATTATTTTCGAAGAAATCAAAGATTTTTAGCTAAGACACAATATAATGAAATCAATACAAGTGAATTGCAATTCAAAGATAACATTAGAAACAATGTAAATAACTAAGACAATAATGTTAAGGAAATTAATATTATACCACCAAGTAAGAATACTAATTTTGATGTTAACGTAAAGTTACAAAAGTAGGAATTACTTCAATAAAATTATAAATATGTCAACTGGTAGTAGCTTATCAAATGAAGCCGAACGAACGGTTAAACAGCCAGATTCACCAGTAGTTCATGATGATCCAATTGTTCGCCACAGCTTCCAACTTAAATTAGACATAGAGGTACCTAATGTACCTAGCGTAAATTCTACACCTTATTTGACTCGAAGTGGTGCGTAAATACACCACTTATTCGGTATGGTAAACTCGCTACCAAGTAACTTGGCTTAAAAAAAAGCGTGTAATAAAAATGCTCATTGTGAACTTAGGTGATTATAATTACTGTTATTTTGAATCCATCAACTTGCATGTAGTAGGTATGTAAGGAATATAGTAAACGTCAAGGAGTTGAGCTTCAACCATTATCGTTGACGGATTAAAGAAACTAAATGAAGTTCCAATAAACCGTACCTACATTTAATTGTACGTCTTTTTATCATATTTGGCATTAAAGTGTTAGTGCCACCCGTTACAGTATCATACATATATCCCTGCAACCTTAAGCTCTTTGTTTTGAAAACTGATACATATTATTGTTACTTGCATAATTTAATGGAAGAAAACTTCTTCAAAACATTGAGGTTTTTCTCTAGTTGAGCCTAGTTGATCTTCCTCTAGCTTTGATAGGTAGATATTGAGCGTGATAGTATGTATACACTCGAACTGGAACTTTTTAAAATGCTATAATTTTTTTATTTTTTGATAAATTTTATTGTGCCAAAGCAAAAAATGTGGGAAAATACATCAATTTTCAAATTGTATCAGTAGTTTTCAATATGTCTACCTTTGGCGCGAATAATGGCCTTGAGACGGCCGAACAAAGCATAGCACGCTGCACGCAAGTGGCTCTGCTGTATTTTGGCCCATTCTCGGCGAAGTGCTTGTTTCAGGTGGTCCAAACTTTGGTATTTTTTAGTGCCAACCTTCGCCTTCGAAATACCCCAGACAGAGAAATCCAACGGATTTGCATTTGCATGTGTCGAAAAAATGAAGTGTGGAACATTGTTTTTTAACCAATTTTAGTTGACGCGCGCTTTGTGAGACGGTGCCGAGTCTTGTTGAAATGTGCACGGTCTCCGACCGAAATGATTGTTTGCCTAAGGCTTCAATACTACCTTTAGATAGTTTCACGGTATACGATCGCATTAATTTTGACGCCACGGTTCAAAAATTCGAGCGGAGAGCGACCATCGGCGGGTATGGCAGCCCAAACCATCACCATCGGTGCTGCCTGCTTTCTAGTGGCCCTCCGAAGGTGTAAATTTTCGAAGGACCTCTCTGGCAAGCAGACTCGGTCATTTTGTTTGTTGACATATTGCTCGATAACAAATGGCGACTCATCGGAAAAAACCAAATTCGTCAACTCACCACTTTCGTGTAAGCGTAGCAACTCCTTCGCTTTTTCGAGACTAACATTTTTCTGTTGCGGTGTAAGATCGTGTGTTTCTTGGAACTTCAATGGCTTGAGCCCAAACTTATTTTTCAGTATGTATTGCACCCGTTCCAACGATATGTTGAGCTTACGAGCCATTTTTCTTCCACTTTGACGCGGATTTCGCTTAATTCGAGCCTTCAGTTTCAGAACCATTTCTGCCTATGTTGCTGTTTTTTTATGACCACCTCCATGGCGTTTTGCAACGCTGCCAGAATCACGGTAACGAGCTGTGGTTCGAGGCACAAATGATTTATTCACGTTGAGGTGCTAGAGGGCTCTAGCTACTTGTTGTTTTCCAGCCAAATATAAAGCAATCACACTATCACGTTTGAATTCCATCGCGGATAAAATTTTTTCAACACAACTGAGAAGCAAATCATTTGAAAGGCTTGTAAATAATAAAATTATCTATCATGTATTAGAATTTATGCTCCCTGTCATGAACGGTTTGGAAATAATAGCAGTCTGAAGTTGGTAGCAGTTCGAGTCAGGCAGGGTGTAGTTTGATATTTTCATATCAAGATCGTGAGGTTCGATTTATAATGTAAAATAAAACACGAATTTGAAAGCGAACTCAAATTTTTAATATCGACTAAAAGAAAAATTCATGGCGTTTACTTCTGGAAAATGATATCATGTAAATTTTGGCCACGACTACATCTGAGGTGTTCCATTCGGAAGGTCCAATTTTAGGCGACTCGTTCCAGCATAGCGATTGGTATCTCGCGGATAATACGAGTAATGTTGGCTTCCAAAGAGTCAATCGTAACTGGCTTATTCCCGAAGACCTGAGACTTTATATATCTCCAGAGAAAATAATCCATAGGTATGATATCGCACTATCTAGGCGGCTAATTTACCATAGCAAAACGTGAAATTAAGGGCTCACCAAAATGATTTCTCAACAAGTCCATTGTTTCACGCGCTGTACTGCTCATAGCGCCGTCTTGTTGAAACCAGAGCTCACCGCGACCATGTGCTTGAATTTCAGGAAGCACATTGTCCGTTAACATGGCGGGATAACGGTTACCATTGACGGTAACATTCTGATTTGCCTCATGTTGAAGAAATATGGACCAATGGTTCCACCAGCCCATAAACTACACCATACCTTTGTTTTAATTGGATGTAATTGTAGTGCTTGGTACTCTTCGGGTTGCTCATCTGCCCAAATACGGCAATTTCGTTTATTAACGTATCCACTGAGCCAGAAATTGTCTTCATCACTGAACAAAATTTCACAATAAAAAAAAACTCGGTATTTCATTGAGTTTTTTCAGAGCCCATTCACTGTTGAAATTTTTACACTTTTAGGCCGAGACCCTTACGTAAAATGCGCCAAGTTGTCGAACACGCCAAGCCAAGCTGCTGAAAACGACGACATATCGATTCGTCACTGTGTTCGCGTACACCCTCAGCTACAGCTGCTAAAGGGTCTTCACTACGTGCTCGATGTGGTCTAACCGGTCGAGTATCATCCAATAATGTAAACTGGGACTCAAATTTGCGAATGGTATTGGTTCCAGTGGTTTTAGTATGTCGATTATGCGCACCATAAGTTCCTCGAATCGCACGAAAAGCATTTCTCATAGAACGCTAATTTTCGTAATACAGCTGAACAATTTGGAGGCGCTATTGTGGTGTGAGTCTATCAATGATGACTTGCCAAACGATACTGAAAAAAAAAATAACAAACCTCACGATGAATCACCCTATACTATGGAAACTAGACATATAGTATCCCTACAATGTTTGGAAAGATGTTGTGAAAGATCGTTTCCATTAGATGTTGCTATTGCCAGGGTTCTGTCTGTATTATTGGGTTTTGGGTTTCATTTCACTTTCGAAGTTGAAAGATGAAAGACAGATGCTTTTTATTCAGGTGCTTTTATTCCCCATTAGAATCTCTAATATTTCAGTGAAAGAAAAATATTTTTTATAAGTTTTTATTCAAAATTTAGCTTTCTCTCAATAATTGTATGCTTTAACGTACCAAAATAATAATAATAAGTCAATTTTTTAATTTCGCTTTATCTTCTTTGGCTGGCTTGACAGTCTTAAAATTAATTTGTACACTGCCATCAAAACCAGTCCAAGTAAAGAAAATATTCCACCGAATAAAATGACAATGGCATCTAGATTGTGATATTGAATAAAGTTAAGGTCTTGACAAGCAGATCGAAGATGGGGAGCACCCTTATGCCTAGCAATGTATTCCACCCAGTAGATGGCTAAGTCTAGTGGTTCCAAAGGTTGATCGCGATATCGTTCAGAAACAATCTTTAGTTTTTCGGTATACTCTTGATTAGTGAGCATTTTATTGATTGCATCCGACAAAGACTCCTTTGTCAATTTGTTAAAGTTCACCCAGATACCATAACCACCGGCTTCCGCACGTGCCATATTCAAGAATTGATCACCAAAAATTGGTATACCTATAAAGGGTTTGCCATGGTATACTGATTCCGTAGTGCTGAGAAGACCCCCATGCGTGATAAAAAGCTTGACATTAGGTTGCGCCAGAATATCGTCTTGTGGAAACCAGTTGCTGATGAAAACATTGTCACTTTTGCCTGGCAGAGTGGGGCCTTCGAATTTCCAGAGGACTCTTTGCTTAAGAGATTTGAAAGTTTCAAGAAAAGCTTCCCGCTTCTGAATTGGCAACATTGTACTCTTCAAATTTGATCCCAAGGAAAAGTAGATAACTCCATGTTTTGCTTCATCTATGAACTTTTGCATATCTTCAGGTAATGGCTTCCTCTTACGATTGATATGCATGCCTCCGACTTCGATCATATTTTGCATATAAGGTCTTGGGAATCCTTGTGAAACATGAGCGTTAAGCAAAACTAGAGCAGCATTTTTGCGTGTTCTTTCAAAACCAAGTTTAGAATTTGGAAAATAACGGTTAAAGACTTCATTTTGTCTTGGCAAATAGAAATAGTTTGAGTATATTTCATCAAAAGTTGCAACCGCTAGATTGAAGATGCGTTGCAACAGTGTCATCCGATGGGTAAATGGTAAGAAAGGATTTGGGACATACGATAGAGGTGACGGTGTTCCAACCATGTCATTAGACCATTTTGAAGCACCAAATGAACTTAAGCCAATCATTGTTGCGTTAAAGTGTTCAGCCAGGCCTAACAGAGATTCCGACAAAAATATTTCACAAATAACGAGGTCGAATGTCTCCCCAGATGCCATTAGTTCTTGCACTGATGGTTCACCCAATAAATCATCGGATAGTTGAACTCCATTATCGTATATAAACTTGAAGTGTTCAAAAGCGTTCATGTCGTGCATTTTTAGCATGTTTTGCTCAAAACCACCTGAAAATAAAAAAATAAAAAAAATTAAAGGAATGTCAGAATCAAAAGATACTAGAAGGATACATATACAAAAGATAAATTGCAAAAGGAGACCGTTAAAAGGAGCGCAAAATAGAATTGAGGGTGACTTAAAAATTACTTCAATTACTTGCAGCTTCCGCTTTTTTCTTCTCCTTGGTTCAAAGATCCAAAATGTTTTGAAAAAATATCCCAAGAGGGACATCGTCTAAGGACGTCCTGACTCGATGTTAAAATATCAAGAGTATAAATGTGGCTTTAAGGGATTAATCTCCAGGTGGAAGTGAATATGTTCTCAGAAGTAGTGCAAGAACCGGGAAAACAGAGCTGGTTCTATTACATTGTGGGTTAACACAAGGTTTTTGCCGAGACCATTAGGTTGAATTAGTTATCCAAAATATCAAATTACATAATATTTATGCAGTAACAGTGGTTTTGAAAATGGGTATCTATATGTCTCGTTGTTTCAAGGCTTTCACATCACTTTATGCCTTATTGCGCTAATGTTTTTGTCATCATTCAAATTTGGAGAGTTCTGCTATAGAAAACTGGTTCTTCCAGTCATTAGCTACAAAATGAACGAAGAATGCCATAAGTTCGGAAAAGCTTCACCAAAGGCAATAGCCGATGCAGTGTCGTAGTTCCAGGATTATGAGACATATCATAAAGTAAACCATGTTGTTACTACTTCGAATTTTTACCGGAAAATTGCAATTGCATCTTAAAAGTAAGTCATTTCCAGGACGTCATACTGTTGTTGATTATGCCCACATTTGGGGGAATGATGATAGTATTATAGATTACTTCTAAGAGCTAATAACAAGTGCCGTAAGCTATGTCCAAAATATTATTGGTGCACTATTTTCTATTGTTGTAGGGGTAAGACAACATCAGTTTTCACTTCGCAGATCTGCTTAGTATCTGCGGTGTTTGTGTTTTTGTGGACCATAGCAAACATTCACGGGCTATAAATCACTACTCTACGTACGTCTACGTCTGCAAATACAGTTTATCTATTTTGGCATTTAGTGAAACACAGGTAGATCCCCATCCACACATCTCAGATTACTCTGATCTGAAGCTGCCTGACAAAGATGAAGTGCCGTTTTTCTTTTCTAACTGCGGTCTCGGCATTAACGTGATTAGTCATACCACCTTGATAAAAAAAGCAATAATTACCGTGTGGCGCGCCCATTGTTCCGATTTGAGTTCTGTTTTTTTTTTGTTAAGTTGGTACATCTGCTGTTGACATTCCCTCTAAATCTAAGCTTCATAGCTTAACATTTGCAAAAGTACAGTAGCTAAGAGTACGTTAAATTTGCTACAGCGAACTTGTATTTCATTTTGCGTAAAAAACGGATTTAATGGTACGCGAACGTTGAGAATGTTAGAAAAGTGTTTCGGCAATGATTCTCTAAAGAAAATGGTCGTTTACCAGTGGAACGACCGGTTCAAAAGTGGTTGTGAGTCAATCGAAGATGATGAACGCAGTGGCAGGCAATCGACATCGAAAGCCGACGAAAACATTGATGAAGTAAAAGTAATGTTGGTCAATAACCGCAAATTAACCATCAGAGAGATAGCAAAGACTTGAACATTGCCTATGAATCCGTCCAAGTCACTTTGGTTAATGATTTAGGTTTCCGTCGTGTAGCAGCAAAAAAGAGATCGTGTTGACGTCGCAAAAAAGTCGTGGATTTTGCATCATGATAACGCATCGTCGCACAGTGCCATCATTATTCGTAATTTTTTGACGAAAAATGAAACAAATACCATTCAACAGCCATCGAATGGAAGTAATGGAAAAATCGCAGTAAGCACTGCTGGACATACTAAAAACCGAATATAAAAAATGTTTCTAGGATTGGATCAAGCGCTGGCATAAGTGTGTTGCTGTCGATGGAGATTATTTTGAAGGGGACAATAAATATTCAGATGAATAAACTTGTATTTTTAATTTTCGTTTTGATCAAGGTGGTATTGGTTATTTCGGTAATCATTGTAATTCCTGTTTCAATCCGGAATTCAATTTCCTGCGCTTAAAGTTCCATATCCGGAAGCAAATTATCCACTACTGCTTTATTTGCAGAAGCCCCAAACTGGACAGCAGTTCGACCTTTAAAGAGTTTGATGCGCTGTCTAACACCATTCAAAGAATTGTATCCCTTTATCCTCATACTGAAATCGTTATCACGGCCGATTTTAATATACTCATATACGATTCTAGATGGCTTCGATATTCTGCACAGACAACACCCGAAGGACGTTGATAGTCACACCTCCAACACCTTGGACTTATTATTAACTTCTCGTCCTGAAAAGTACAAGGTCGATGTTCTATCCGCTCTAGGTTCGTTAGATCATTATGGGATACAATATAAAGAGTACCAAACCAAAAGAAAAGGCGTAGTAAGACTAGATCTGTAAAGAGGCTATCAGGATGAGAGAAATTTTTCTTTTCAGGATTCTTTCCGAGTAGAGCATTTGCCAGCTCTGAAAAAAACCAAACCTTTTTCTCTCTTCTCCTATAGACTAATTGCTCTTACGTTTCCTCTTTCCAAAATCATGGTGACGCTGAAAAACCAGCAGCTCATGAAATCTCTCCAAACAAGAAAACTTCTCAATGACCGGCGGTAAAGTTTTCGTAGCAACAGGTGATTTTGCATGGCATGTCTCACCGAAAGGTGGAACCAATGCATATATCAATTTAGCAAAAGCAAGATAGTTGTACTTGATATTTCTAAGGCATTTGACAGAGTTTGACATCAGACTCTTTTGTTGAAAATGTATGGATTTCAGATCGACGACTCTTTTTTCCAATGGATTAGAAATTACATTTCGGAACCTTCAAATTGAGCTGTTTTGGATGATTTCAAGTCTGATATTTAAAATAAAGATGGTGTGCCACAGGGCTCCGTTCTGATGCCGAAACTTTTGTTTATTTTCATTATAGATCTCTTGTCTGCTACTTCTAGTTCAGTATATTCCTTTGCTGGCAAAAGTACTCTCTGCTTTTCATATTCGATCCCGAGCTCACTTTCCTGCTCTGCGGTTGTAGAATGGGAATGGCAGAGTATGTTAAGCTGATTATATTCCGATATTGTCAGAAAAAGCAATTGGGGAACTATCAACAGAGTGGACAATGTTGTCTGCTGTATTTAAAGCGAAATTTGAATACACAGCTATTGCACTATTGCACTTGCATCTTGGTATGTTTGTCAAGGAGTAAAAAATACTTGATCCCCTCTGATCTAGTCTGAATATATAAGGCAAAATTGGAGTACATTGCCCACATCTAGTCAAGAGTGCCTAAAACATCTCTTGCACTTGCACTTCAAAACCGTGCATAAAACTCATGGATACCCTTGAACACCGAAGTAATGTCTCCCGTCTCACTTTGTTCTATAGCTATTTCCACCACCAGTGCATAATAGAAATCGTCAGTAGCATTCGATCCTTTCATAACCATAGCACCCGTCTCCCTATGAATGCTCATCAGTATACACTCAGGCCTACTTTCGGACGTACTCTAAAATGTCGCCATTTGTTCCTATACCGTACAACTCGGTTATGGAATGCCCTATCTAACTCTCAATACTTTAGTCGTTGTAACTTGCAAACAGTTAAGACCAATGTATATCGGTACCTTTTTTGTCTTCCTTACTAAGTTTAATTCGCCCACGCTGTGTGCAAGCATTTTAAGAATAAAAAACTCCTTGAGCGTGCGCTTATTATAAAAAAAAATAAAAATAAAAAAAGTATACTGATTTTAGTCTAAAAGATTTTGGTTCGATAATTAATGTTCGCAATGCATAACTGCGGTACCTTCTCTACTTCTCTAATTCAAAATCCAAAAGCGACATTGTGCTATGAAGATCATCTGACTCTGTATTACGTTTGACGGCAAACATAAACATGACTCATTAAGGTACGCATAGGAATTCATGTCAATTCACAATTGATACTTAGAATTTGAAACGAACAATTTTGCAGACTTTTATATGCTTAAGACGAACAAACTTTCACTATCAAGCCTGCTGGCTATTCCTACATAAGGACAGCAAATAATTCAGACCACTTGAACAATACAAGGTAAAAATATCTTATCTAAATTGAAAAATAGCAATTATGCTGGAGTTCACGGTATTTTCCCGAGTTAGAATATTTAAAAAAAAATATTTATGAATTTAAGGCCTACATTTCTTGTCACATGTGCAAAATTTGGTCGAATGAAAGAATGTCTAATTAGTGAGATCATACGGCTAATTCACCTAGATGAGACGGTCTTGAATATTCCAGCAATTGGTACACATGTTTGATGTTTTGTGAGTACATGCATTTTTTTTTTGTCTACTAACTAATCGGTCAATATCTGTGCGGTTTCAGCCAGGGAAAGTTCCTCCCCGAAAAATCCTCGCCTTGCTAAAAACCATAGATGAAGCTCAAGAGTTTTAGGTCGATACTCACCATCTCTATATTGTTTAAATGTCATTCAGGAGAGTTGAAGACGAAGAGTTATGTCTAGCTCCAGCTTCAATTTCTTTTCTATTTGTTGATGTAAATGCACAACAAAAACTTGGTACTAAGTCTGAAAAATTCTGGCATTTATTTAGAAGAAGCCACCGTACACAAAAATTAAATAGCAGTACATTGTGGCAGAAAGAGGCATGCTTACATTGTAAGGTTTGTTACACACGTTGGTTGTTCATCCAGGTTTAACTTAATATGCATCGCAGTGTTTGACGATGTACTACAATATTGGTATAACAGAAAAATATCAAAGGGTGAAATAGTCTCACCATTGAGAATCCTAGAGTGGAAGAAGTTTAGTCTGAGCAAATCATCATCAACGAGGGTCGACGGAAAATTGGGTCGAAAAAACAGTAGATGCTCAAGTTCCAGCCGATACTCAAATTAGTGTCCTCCCTAATGAGATTATTTTAAATAGGGCGCACTGTAGAATGGTTCTAAAGTGCAGCAACTGAAACAAAATTGCATACTGATGCGTCGTAAAATAAGTTCGAGGCAATATTAATGGAGAAATTTAGTCAATTCAAGAAAACAAATTAGTATAGAAATAGAAGTTTAGCCAACGATGTCAGGATTAATAAACCTCAGAGTATACCTTATTTCTTAGGTTTCAGGTTTAAAATTATAATAGACTCTGCGGCGTTTAAGATGACGATGTAGAAGAAGGAGACAGATCTGAAAATCCCAGGAGGCCCTATTATTATAAGTTTAGAACTAGCACCTTCAACATCGATCTGGAACTAAAATGAGACACGTTCATGCACTCCCCCGAAATCCATTACTATAGTAATGTAATGAATAATAGATTGGTAATATATCAAAAAACGGGCGGAAGGAATCCTAAAAAATTCACAACGAGGAACGTTCAAAAATTTTCTTTTGGAAAACAACATTCTTCATGAGTGAATGACCAATGGCTGCAACTATTTTGTGTTTTTTTTTTTTTCTATAATTCTGTGCGTTCACCAAGGGGATATGAATACCTTTTGAGTTTTGAAACTCAGGTGTTAGGTTTCGATATTTTTCCAGAGGTGGTTATCAAACTAGAGCCAGTGCATCCTCAACCAGTGGGTCTTATTGTAGTACGTGCTAGTTGTTAGTTCTTACATTCAGCCCAGCCAGCAACCACTCCAACATCAGTGTTATGCCTTCATGTCAGAGTTGACGCGATGGGATTTTCATATAACTACATACAAATTCTATGAAAAGACTTTTTCAGACAATTGCCTCACACGGGACTCGAACCCGCGACATTCTGCTTGAGGAGTCTATGCATATATCAGTACACCACGGCCACCCCTTGTTTAAAAAGGTATGGAAATGGGTCTTTTTAAAAACCTATACGATCGGGGCAAATTTGCAATCAGAAAAGTGAAGGAGATCATCAGGTAAAGATATTCGATTCTGAGCTTTAGATAGAGGAAGAAAGATGAAGAAGCAATGGAAACAGGAGGGATACTTGTACCAAAGTAAGAGAGTAAGAACACCTACCATTCAAGCCACATCCGACCACGGACAGCTACAGTGAAATGGTACAAGAATATTTTAGTTGTCAAAGTATAAAAAAAAAAACACAAACAAACGGTTTTAGTAATTTTGTGTGAATGCATCCTACTAAAACTTCATAAACTTGTTGAATTGGTTACTAATCTGGGTAACAAATTAAATAGGTCACTTTGCTCTGTTGACCATATAAATTGTGTTGTTGGAAGAATTTATGCTGGACTACGTAAGCTTTATCTCTCGTCTAGCCTCATACATATAGGTGCAGCGCTCAGACTTGTGAAAACTATAATTGTCTATGCTACTGTTGTCTATTGGAAGCTTGATTACCTCTCGAAACATAAGTTACTTTTTGTTGTTAACGATAAAATATGGCATGTGTTCGGACTTCCACGATAAAATCTCACACTACCATAACCATGTTCTTGGTTGTTCTCGCAAACTCGCAATTCTTCGACATAAGGTGTTTTATGTTCATGCACAAAATTATTAAAAATTTGGGTAGTGGGTTGGAGCCTTGGTTTACTTCTCAGTGAAGCGTCATTCAAATTCAATTAAGAAAGCTTATGTTAACCCGTACACCATTCATTTGAATTTTCTATAAAAATGCTCTATAACTTTATAAACATTAATCAATTAACATCAGTAATCAAAATTAAAAGCGTTTTGTGGCTTCAAAATCGAATGTTCAATTCAATATCTATCAAATACTCTCCCAGTTACCAAATACCAGATGTATAGAGATTTATATACATACAAACTAGTATCTGAGCAACCGATTTATATTAAAAATATTCATTTCCGATGAATCAAACCTATGCTTGATTTTGACACAACAAGAATATCAACACTATTACACTAAACCAAATCTTAATTATAAATTAATTTATGTAAATAAATATTTTTATTTTTTTTTTATCATAATTACCTTGCGTTGAGTTGGCTATCGAAGGTACATCAACTTCACGGTAGTTTTTTATCTTTTCATTTGGTGAGATTGGTGAGATCACAGTCACTTCATGACCTTTGTTCGCCAGGCCTCTCAACAGCGCATGATTGACAATAAAATGAGACTTGGCTGCCGTTGGTATAACTCCAAGAATTTTATAACTATCTACATTGCTAACGACTGCAGCAAACAGTATAACACATGACCAAAACAATTTTCTGTCGATCATTATAGTCACTAGTCAGTTGAAATATGGGTAATGTATCTGAAATCAAAATCGGCAATCTAACTAAGCGTTGTATTCCTGCACAAATTCTAAAAACAACTAATGAAACTACTGTCATGATTCTAACTGAATACGCCTGAAACTATAGATATATATATATATATACGTATATATATAAGCACACAAACAGGTGAATCCAGAATTGTATAGATGTTTTCATAAAAATGCTCAACTTGTATCTTTTGCTCAGCAACTTGCGGCCGAATTTGCAATATTCTATCGATCGAATAGTGTTCCATCGGATTGCGTTTGTTATTTGAATAAAATAACATTTATGATGATAATTGTCGTCCGGTTAAACAGGTTTTGAAATATATAGCTATTGAGCCATAAAGTAAAGTATTGAGCCAACAAATAGCTCCAATTGACCTGTGCTATTTTTATTATGAATATTTCTGCCTCTCAGATTAACAATGAATGCCTCACAGTTCACCTGAATGTGCTTTCAAAGGCAAGTTGCAAAGATGAATTGAACAAGTAATCGTATATAAGGGCAAAACAAGAATGGACACTAAAGGCTATTGGCTTCGATTGTATCAGAAAGAATCGGCCTTGACAATAAATTTATATTTATGAACAACAAATATTCCTTATAAGAATCTTATCATGATTGTTCTTCTGAGCGGAAGAAAATATTCTAAAAAGATCTGCTAAAAGCTTTTTTTTTTTTGTGAGTTTAGCCATTAAAATAAATATATCGACATCAGAAGGATCAATGGTATAATATAGTTTCTTAATCAGAAATAAATTTTCGATTTTTGTGTGTATCAATTGTGAAGATGTCTGAGCTAAATAAACCTAAAACCAGACTACTGACTAAAATCGCCAAAACCCTTAACACCTAGCTCTTCGAAGGATGATAAGCCAAACAAAACATTTGAATTGTGCCTCGCAAACAATTCGATGAATTTAATATGCAGCTGAAGCCCACAACCCGAGAAATGCAAAACACTCTGCTTGCGAAACCTAATTCCTGCGCTGCCGATTTGAATAACCGAATCGAAGCATTAAGCAAATTCGTTCCGCCCCTGTTTTTACGAGAGGAAGTTTTAGAGCAAACCCCAGGGCCGATTTAATTGTTCAATTTAAATAATAAATTTGACGCAGTCATGGGGTACCAATGACAGCAAATGAAAATCTTCAAAAAATATACATCCAGCTTTCTTCTGCAATTGAATGTTCATCTGCTCCTGTACGTACCAAAGGATGTTTTTTGAAAGAGATTTACGTGAAAATTGGGTAACTTTGCCATTATTCTAAAAATTGCATCGGTTCTAGATAAAATCGCTCCATTTAGCTCAGCAAATAACATCCAAGATATCAACAAAAAAAAAAAAAAACTTTGTTTACAACACATTCATTGTCAACGAAAGTCTGTCTTTTTTTCTGTCTTCCTGAGTACCACCTTGATAAAAAAAAAACGGAATAATCACCGTGTAGCGGTCCCATTGTTCCGATTTGAGTTCCGTTTTTTTTGTTAAGTTGGTACACCTGTTGTTGACATTCCTTCTAAATCTTAGCATCATAGCTTGACATTTGCAAAAGTTATGTAGCCAAGACTACATCTATCTCTGTATGTGTTGGCGATTTTTTACAATTTTATAAATGGATTTAAAATTTCAATAACGAACTTGATTTAATGGTGCGCGAATGTTGGAAATGTTGGAAAAGTGTTTCGGTAACGATTCTCTAAACAAAACGGTTGCTTACCAGTGGTACAAGCGGTTCAAAAGTGGTTGTGAGTTGAACAATAACCGCAAATTAACCATCAGAGAGATAGATACACATTTTGGTTAATGATTTGGGTTTCCGTCGTGTAGCAGCAAAGTTGGTGCCAAAAGACCTCAATTTCATGAAAAAAAGAGACCGTATTGACGTCGCAAAAGAGATGATTTGCGAGGTTGAATCCGATTTCACATTCATCAAAAGGATCATTACTGGAGACGAGACGTGGGTTTATGAGTACGACATGCAATCCAGACATCAGACAAGTGAATGGCGTTTACCAAATGAGCCGATACGTAATGCTCACGGTTTTTATGTACTACAACGGTGTAGTGCATCATGAATTTTTGCCAGAAGGCCAGGCAGTAAACAAAGAGTATTATTATTGGGGCGTTATGAGACGTTTGCGTGAAGCAATTCGCCAAAAGAGACCAGAATTGTGGGCGGAAAAGTCGTGTATTTTGCACCATGATAACGCATCGTCGCACAGTGAAATCATTAAATACAATTCCACAGTAACCGAATTCACCTGATTTGGCTCTCTGTGACTTCTTTGTGTTCAATCGAGTTAAAAAACTACTACGGGGAACGCGTTTCAGCAGCCGATAGGAAGTAATGGAAAAATCACAGGAAGCACTGATGGACATACCGAATACCGAATATAAAAAATGTTTCGAGGATTGGATCAAGATTGGAACAAGTGAATCATTATAATGTCTGTTATTTTTATCTAACTTAAGTCAAAGTGTTTTTAAAAAAATTAAAAGCAAAGTAGAATACCTTTAACTAGCTTCTATGGCTATGCCAATACCTCATAGTGAAGAATTTCCTGTGCCCACGCCAAGAACACAAGAACCATGTGCTAAGTCAAGTGAAAAAAGCTATACGCTAGAGAAGGAAATGTCCGAATATGTACCTCCAAATATGAATCAGAAGCAAGAGTTGAATAATTTGTTCCATGGCTAAAATTTATGCATCAGACAGTCTGAAATTCTCGGTTCTAGACTACTAGAATTGAACCTTTAATTACCAGAAACTAAGATATCTTTGCCAAAGAAAAGGAACAAACGTTTAGCTACCTTCTTTACACAGAATGACATTAACGGATTGATGAATGAATTTCGGATCACTAACAGAACAAATGAATTAATGGATCTAAACCGATTTTAAAGGCAGTTCTTCTAAATAATGGTAGCGAACATCCCTCCATACCTTTACCATATTCAATCAGTTTTAAGGAGACATACAATACAATACTATGCAATTTATATTAAACTTAATAAAGTATAGAGACTCAAGTTGGAAAGTTTGTGCTGACTTTAAAGTGATAGCCTTGCTTCTAGGATTACAGGGTGGCTTTACAAAGTATTGATGCTTTTTGTGTATGTGGGACAGTCGAGCTACAGAAAAACACTACTAGCTTCGTAAAAGCTATGATGCAAATACGAAAACTTACGAACGATGTCAATTTTTACCTTGAACTAAATTCAAAGGAATTAGCAGCTTGGACATCATTAAAAGGTCTAATAAAGGTTTTTTTAGGAAATCATCAAGCCTACAATTCTGAAATGTTAGTCGCAATGTTGTTAAGAACTTATAAGAATTTAGGTTGCAGAATGTCATTAAAAATATTAAATTAGTTTACATTTTGATTTTTAAGTTGCAATGCCAATAAACGTTTTGTCGCTTGTAACTTTGTATGCATTTTGATATTAATTCTCTTATTTATAACACGAAAACGGTACTTGTTACAAGATAATCATTGCTATATCCTTAAATAGAACTCCCAATTAACAAAGGAATACCCTATTCTACTAATTTTACACAAAAAAAAAAAAAAAAAAAAAAAATTAAACTTATCACGCAGTGTAATTTGCGCATACTACCAAATATAGTACATAACATAAGTATATATCTTTTGTGCACAACATGGAGGCTTTAAATTTGCCTGAATCTGAATGCGCAAAGTTTGTCGATGGAGTAATTGGTAGATACACAGGACCTTATGTAGGAGCAGACATTTAAATCTTTTCGACCTTCTGCAAGCTCACTGAAAGCGCTTTCCCGTATCTATCTATTATACTGACTAGTGTCATCAACACAAGCGTGACATTGCTATCTCTATTTGTTTAATTTTTCGATCGCGTATACCTTTGTTGGGAGAAATTATTACTTTTCTCGATCTGCTAAGGTGTGGGTTGATTGAGATCAGATTCAATTGGACAGGCTTGTCTCCGCGTTCTTAAACGATTTCCTGTGTAAGATAATGCTGCCGATGTCGGAACAAGTCGCGGCGGAAATCTTGAAGATAACGCAATTTTTCGCTATTTTGTCAATGGTCTTAGCGACGATGGCCCAAGGAAGACACTATCGGCTGTTTGTATTCGATCTATTGAATACAAAAAATAGCATTGTAGTGTATAGTGCCAGCACTTCCTGTATTCCAGAAACGCAACTCTAAAGTTGCAACTAAAGTGGAAAACGTAGAAAACGTGAAATCGGGCCTCAACTGTTTTAATTTTCGACAGCGTGGACATATCTGGAGAAATTGCCCTTCAGCCCAAGGCTTAAGTTGCTTAATTCTTACTGAAGTATATGCGAATATATCGAACGCTAACCATTAACATAAATGTATATTTATTAATTCAGATATTATTACTCAAGAAAGATACTTATTACACTAATTATAAGAAGAGGAATACATGTGTGAACTCAGCAGCGGCACGATGCGAAAAAAACCATGTTTTCTACAATAATTCCCACTTTGACAGTGACTTTTGACAATCATGAGATTTGACAACTAATGAGTTGACTGCGTTCCCGGTAGTACGTTGTCATACATATCACTTACGTGTTTCGAGGAAAACTTGGCAGAACTCGGAATAAATTCGATGGCTAAAATGAAAATTTGAGTGACAAATAATAAGCCAATTGTGAAAAAGTCATATCCTATTCCAATCCCGAAGAGACAAATAGTAGAATGTATAATCGCAGAGTTGCTAGCGTTAAACATAATTCTGCATATTTTTCGTTAATCGTGCTTGTTCGTCAAGAAAATGACTAATAACAGTTATGTCTAGATTATTACGAATCAAACGTCGTTACCGAGAAATGACCATGGTACTGACAAAGGAGTTCTCTCAGTGTTAGCAGGTAAGAATTATTACACTACATTTGATCAGATATCGGGCTATTACTAAATAGAAAAAAGTGAACAATCGACACAATAAATAGCTTCTGTAGCGAATCTTGGACACTCTGAATTCAACCGCATACCGATTGGGCTAATGAATGTCCTCTGCGGATTCCAACGGATGATGATGTAAGTTCTCGAGTCTGTGAAAGAAACGGTAGCCAAAGTAAATATCGGTACGAAGACTTTCCAAGAAGTATTGCATGGCTTAACAAGCGGCGTAAACTTTTTGGACCATGATTTGGATTTGGAGGGTATTAAGTCCTTACGACGCAAAACTGAGGCTATTAAACAGTTCACTGTTTCAGTAGATGCAACCAGAGTGTGATGTTTTGTTGGATTCACTGGATTCTTCTACAAGCATTGGGATTTGGGATATGACGAAGCAACTTTAAGTGCAAGCATTTCCGGAATAGTAGGAATTCTGGTGCAATAAAAGAATGACGGCAACAAAAAATCTATGGCGTTTTCAGTGCGACTTGTTACGATTATGATAGCAGCTATCATAGTTATGAACTGGAGGTCTAAGCTTTTATAGAGGCCTGTCAACGCTTCCGTATGTATTTGCTGGGTAATGAATTTACAGTTGTTACTGGCTATGCTGTTGTTTCCAACGTTAAGACAACAAAACCTCTAATTCCTCGGATTGCCCGAAAGCTTGTGAGCTTATTCGAGTACAAATACAACAACATTCACGGCTCTGGTAAAGGAATCAAGCATGTGGATGCGATGAGCAAATCACATGGAGAGGTAGGCACTGAACCGGAGGATGTGAACGCATGTGTTATGACTACAAATTTCAGTGTCGACGACTGGATGTTCATAATGTAAAGTAAGGATCAGAAATTTCGGGAAGTAATAGACATCATTGACATTTCGGACGAACATAAAAGGTGTTCTTTTTATTAAATAAAAATCGATTTTTTAAAAAGGCCAGCGAGGATAAATCTTTATTAGCAGTTCCACGAGGGATGAAATGACGAATATTTAAACTTTGCCATGATGATGTAGGTCATCTGAGAGTGTTCGGGCCAGTTAAACGAATTCTTCAACAATTTGGTTTCTGTCATAGGCGGGAGCCGTCCAGAAAAGAATGACATGGATACGGAATGGAAAAACCCAGACTGCCTGTTGAAACTTTTCACATGAACTATCTAGGCCCGTTTATCAAGAAGTGATGATGATGAGCGCCGGCTTGGCAGCCAAGAATGAATCAAGCCAATTTTTGATATTCTGCTCTGATGTGAACCGTATTTCAGTGAGGGCGTTCTGCATCGACCGGAACAAATGGTAGTCAGAAGGGGAAAGGTCTGGGCTATAAGGCGGGTGGGGTAAGACTTCCCATCCACTGTTTTCCAAATAGTTCTTAACCGGAATAGCAAAGTGGGGCCGAGCGTTGTCATGATGGAAAGTTACTGCCACGTGTCTGGTCGCATATTCCGGGCGTTCTTCGGCTACTGCTCTCTTCAAACTAATTAATTGTGTTCGGTAGCGTTGTCCATTGATGGTTTCACCCGGTTTTAGCAGATCATAATACAGCACACCCATCAGATCAAACTAAATACAGAGCATTACTTTCGCGTCACGGATATTCGGCCTTTCCGTTGATTTGGCTGGTTGGCCGGGTTTCACGTAATGGATCCATCTTTCATCACCAATAACAATCCGATGCAAACATGACTTCCTTTTGTGGCGTTCCAGTAGCATTTCGGACATGCAAAACTGCCTTTCGACGTCTCTTGGCTTGAGTTCATATGGAGCCAAATTTCCTTGCTTTTGAATATATCCAGCTGTTTTTAAACGTTTTGAAATGGCTGCTTGAGTGACACCCAAAGATTCTCCGAGCTCTTCTTGTGTTTGGCAACAATCTTCATAGAGTAATGCTTCCAGTTTTTCATCTTCAAACTTTTTTGGCTGCCCAGGACGTTCATCGTCTTTCAAAATCCCCACTTTTAAATCGTGCAAACCACTTTTGGCGCGTTCGCTCAGCTAGCGCATGTTCATCATAAACTTCCACCAAAATACGATGACTTTCGGCAGCTATTGCTGCCTGTTGCGTTAGATAGTATGAATTCGGTTTTAATTAAATAGTTAAGCCCTATATCTTTCCTGGTATTCTGGAAGGCCGCAAAGATCATTCCTGCAATACTACCATATTTTTCCAAAGTATTTGATAAGTTAATTCACTCACAATTATATGTTAACTATACGCACTTGCAACAAAATAAACTACTTACTGGATACCAATCTGGATTAAGGCAGCATCACAGAAGCACTTCAGCAATATTTAAAGTAACTAATGACATTCGCACCGCGATCGATAAAGACCATTTAGCATATTTGACGCTACTAGACATTTATAAGGCATCCGAAAGAGTTAACCTTGAGCATCTTATCACAAAACTGAGATCTCTATAAGCTACAGACCTTGTAAGGTCCTACCTCTCAGGTTGAAAGCTGTTTGTGTAAATGACGCGTGGTCGGTTTTTCGTTTTTCGTTAACAGATGTGCTACAAGGACCCATCCTAGGTGCCTCGCTCTTCACAATCTTTATAAACGACCTCCTAAATGTCGTCCGATACTCATCGATTCATATGTACGCACGTCCAACTTTATGTAAGAAGGTCAACGATGCGCCTAATAAACATAACAAAGATCTAAACAAAATTCTTGTGTAGTCTAAAATATATCTAAAACAATTGAGATGCCTCCTAATTGGTAGGCATGTTGACGGTTCAAGACGCCTCCCAACCGCTCACTTTGGAAACACGGTGATTGAAATTGTTCATAAGGTCAAAAATCTTGATGTTCGGTTTAATGAAAGTCTTAACTGGAACGACCAAATAAGGATAATTGTTGGTGCGATTTATAGCTACTTTAGTAATCTTTCTCCAACACAAATGTTTACACCAACAAACACAAGGTTAAAGATCGTAATAACGAGACCTATCCCTTGTTTTACTTATGGCTTTGAAATTTCCTGTTGCAGCAATTCGACAGTACGGCCTAGACTTCAGGTTGCTTTTAATGAAATAACTCGTTATGTTTTTGCTTTAGAGCGATATGATCACGTGTCCATGCACTAGAAGAAGACTCTGGGTTGTACAATGTACACTTATCGAGTATCTTGATTTTTGTGCAACAAATTTTCTATATAAAATCATTAGGTACTAAACTACAGCCTTTTTATTTATATGAAGAACTGAATTTTCCACAATGACATCGTTCGTTAAAACTGATCCTTTCTCATTTTAAATATCAAATTTTTCAAATGAACTATGTGGCGCAAAGGTCAATACCTTATCATAAGATGCTATAATTTTTGCAAATGGTAGAAAATGTTAATTCTAATATACTTTGACATTTGTGAAGTAAACAGATACAAAGTACACGTTAACAAGACATGCATCGCTATACTCCTAATAATTGTTAGGTTTTTTTTGCGGAATAATTCGCTAATTGTGTTGGCGCTGCGTGAATTTCGGCGTTGATTTTCCTGTTATTCGACGCTAACTGGGCAAAAATTACGTCGTTTAGCCGCATATCTAGTAGAGTATGGGACAACCAAAATGCTGCCAGGTCTAGCTGGCTCCGAAACAGCCATTCTACTGAGAACATCGCAGCTGTGATTGAAGATGTCCAAGAGGAGCCTGAAGAATCGACCAGACGACGTTCCACGAAATTCCACCTCAATCGGTGGTTTTTACAGGGAATTATAGTGAAAGACTATGAGGTGTTCCTTAACAAAGTGCAAACAGTGCATCAGCTGTTAGCTACTGACCGCGAAACTCGTGTTACCTACCTCGACAACGAGGGAGACAACTTTTTATCAAAAATCATCATGAACGACGAGCTCCAATTATCGCTTCTGTGACACCGAAAATCCGCTGATAGCCCACAAAGAGCCTTATTTTTTTCGAAAACGCTACGGGCCAAACGACTACTGTGTACGGTGAGCGCTACAGAGCGGATGGATTAATATTGGAGAACTTTGGTTCCAACAGGATGGAGCAACGGCGTGTGATGCACGAGCCAAAACTGAAATTCTGAGGCCTGTATTTCTGGGTCGCTTTATCTCTCGATTTGGAGATTTGCACTGGTCCGCCATATCGTCTTGTTGACATGTTTCAGACTTCCTTTTGTGGGGTTTTGTTGAAGTCAGGAGTCTATGTCTGCAAGTCTCAGATTCTTGAAACCCACAAAGAAAATATCCGTCAAGATACGAGGATCTATTGCACTGGAAAGAGTAATGAAAAATGCCCAATGTCTGGCTGTAATAGACAGCCAACAAAGGGCATTGAAGAGAATGTCATGGTGTTACATTTAAATTACAATAAATTCTTCATTTTATTTATTTATTTATTTTATCCGTTTATGGATTATGGATTCTGTTATGGTCTTCTCCTTTTTGTATTGAAGAATATTCCAAGGCCTGTAGTGTTCATACATACATACGTATTCGAATAGTTTAGCAATTTAAATTTGGTTAGAGTGAGATTTGTATCTTGAGCCTATGCAAATATCTTTCTTTTTAAAGAAAGATTTAGTCTTTGTTTAAATAATACTACACTACAAGGGTACTTAATTACTAATGAAGGGAACTTAACCAAACTGCCGGATTCTGCAGCTGGAAGTAAACTTGACTGTTGAAGCTCGTAGAGAGAGTTTATATACTTACTGTAGGGATGATATAATTTGAATCGTGGTGGCTCATGAGGACCTATATGTAATATATACATGCGGACTTCGTATATATTTATGATATGTCAACCTTAAAACGTCATCCAAGGCTTACAATTATTATTATTGTTCGTGAACTAGCAACGTTTGGAAATTATTAAAAATCTCTACCGAAATTCTCAGTCTATGGTTGCAATTTTAAGAGCGCTTAATCCAGTGTTCGGCCATAACAATCGTCCCACCAGACAGGCTATGCGTGCTATACTGGATATATATTTGAGTCAACATATTCACTATTGAATGTTCCCGTGCCAGTAAGGCAGCGCAATGTAATGAAAATATAGCAGCCGTAAGTGGTTCAGTTCAAAATGAGCTAAATCAGTAGATTCCAGGAATTGGGGATCTCTCAGTCTACATTTTGGCAAATTTTGTATAAATATCTTAGCTTACACCCTTACAAGATCAAATAAACTCAAGAACTCAAGCCTCTTGGTTATTTATGGCGCCGAAGCTTCTCCGATTAGGCTAAGTAAAAGTTTGAAGAAAATCCTGAATTTCATAGAAACATTATGTTCAGCGATGAAGCTCATTTTTTGCTTCATGGCCCTGTCAACAAGCAAAATACGCATTATTGGACAGCAATAAATCTAAATCTGTGTCTCTAAAGACTCAATTGCACCCACAAAATGTGGCCGTGTGGTGTGGATTTCATGCTGGAGGTGTTATTGGATCATATTTTTTTATGGATGAGAATGATTGCCACGTTACGGTCAATCGAGTTCGCTATCGTTGGAAGACAATTTTTGGCCAGAATTGGATGAACTTGAACTCCAAGAAGATGATTCCATTTGCCACACAGCTGGACAACAATTGATCTATTGAAGGGGAAGTTCGATAATCGTGAAATCTTGAGAAATGCGATTAACCACCATTGAATTTCTGTTTATAAGGTTACTTTCCTGCCGATATGTCTGGAAGAGTAATGGAAAATTGGTTACAAAAGATCGACCTCTGTTAACGTCGAATGGTGCCATGTATCAAAGAGACACTAGTTCCCGGGCATCCATCCTCCCAATTATGGATATTATTAATTACGCAGACGAACGTAAATTTCGCTACTGTTATCTGAGGAAATATTTTCTAAACTGTACGAGTAGAATAGGATCTGCTTCGTATATGAGGTTATGCACTTTTTCATTGAAAGTTCTTGTACAACTTTACCCAAATGACGATCACCGGGCAGTCGCATGTTATGTCCGCCGCTGTTTTGAAAGAGCGTTCGTCATTTGATACTCACAAATCATTACCTTAGTTTTGTTTCCAAGGCTTGATTCAGTGCCAGTTAGCTCATTGAAAGATGTGAATTCTGCAGCAAATCACAAGCTCACTCTGTCACAAAAACTTAAAAATTTTTTAAGAAAATACTACCAAGCCTTTTGCAAATCTATGTAAAATAAGTCAAATGATTTTAAATATTTTATTTGTTATCGGTTATCTCTATCACTTCACATAGATACACTAAATTATAATACTCTTTAGTACTTTTAATTCCTTTTCACTTTCTTAGCTGTCTTTGACTTGCACGATAGTCCCAGGAAACGTGAAACTAGTTTGTATACGCCTAAAGTCACTAACAATTCTAAAACGAGAAGTCCGACAAAGAGAATGATGATCGCATCCAGATTATGGTACTGGATGAAGTTCAACTCCTGTCCAGCTGAATGCAGATGAGGGGCACCTTTATGTCTAGCAATATACTCTACCCAGTAGATGGCTATCTGTAAGGGCTCCAATGGTTGATCACGATACCTTTCAGAAACGGACTTAACCTTATTTGTATAGACCGGGTTGTTGAGCATTTCATTAACTGCAGTGGACAGTGTTTCCTTAGTCAGCTTGTTGTAGTCGACCATTATACCGTATCCACCCGCTTCAGCACGAGCCATATTCAAGAACTGATCACCAAACATAGGAATTTCTACAAAGGGCTTTCCATGTTATACCGATTCCATGGTACTGAGCAATCCTCCATGGGTGATGAAAAGTTTGACATTTCGATGTGCCAGGATGTCATCTTGTGGAAACCAGTCGCTAATAAATACATTCTCACTTTTTCCGGGAAGATTTCCGTCTTCGAATTTCCACAGTACTCGCTGTTTGAGAGACTTAAATGTATCCAGTATGGCTTCCCGCTTCTCAGTTGGAAGAGTATTACTTTTGAGATTTGATCCCATTGAGAAATACACTACACCATGCTTAGCTTCATCAATGAACTTTTGCATATCTGAGGGCAATGGTTTTCTCTTCCGGTTGATGTGCATACCTCCAACCTCAATCATATTTGGCATGTACGGTCTTGGAAATCCTTGGGATACGTGAGAGTTAAGAAGAAACAGCGCAGTGTTTTTGCGAATATCATCCAAGCTTCGTTTGGCTTTTGGAAAATATTGCTTAAAGAGCGAACGTTGTCTCGGAAAATAAAAGTAGTTGAAGTAGATTTCGTCAAAAGATGTAACAGCCAGATTGAGGATACGTTGTAAAAGTGTCATTTCCTGGGTGAGTGGTAAGAAAGGATTTGGTACATATGATAATGGTGATGGTGTGCCAACTAGATCGGTTGCCCATTTTGAGGCGACAAATGTACTGACACCGATTAGGGATGCGTTAAAGTGTTCAGCTAACCCATATAGTGCATCCATTACAAATACTTCACAAATGACAACGTCAAATTTTTCTCCCGATGTCATTAATTTTTTTACAGATGATTCAGCTAAAATAGAGTTGGTTATTTCTATTCCCATATCGTAGGTATACGATGTTCATATAGACGTTCATGTCCCGCAAATCAGCGACTGTATTAACTCGTGCTTAAATGAAAGAAAAAAAGGGTTTCAGTTAAAAAAAAAAACAAAATTTATAAAATAAAATATATAAATAGCTTATGATTTATTTTCTAATAGATTTTCTTAATAAAATCTTCACTTAATTGTCCCCATATTTCGTTTTCGTTTCCAAAATTGTTAAAATATGCGTATTGCTTTGACTCTTATATAAAAACTGCATTTAAACTAAAATGCTGCCGACCCAAACATATGCTTGTTTGTTAAATATATTTCGCTGCCATGGAAAAGGAATAGCATTTTATATCGAGAAGATGGTTCGCAAAACCAGATCGGCTTAGTTTATACGGAAACCGGCTCATGTTGCTTTGGGATACTTTTGCTGAAATGAGCAACTACAACGAAAATTTTAGTCTTGTTCTGTCAGGTAGAATGGATAATTTATTGAACGAAGACGATTGCGAATCCCGTCCCCGTAACCTTGCAGAAATTAAGGTGGCAATATCGAAGTCTAAAAGTTTTTAGCGCAGATGGACTGTGTGCTGATGTATTTAAAGCCGTTGGAGATGAATTGATTGGGAATATGCACCAGTTCATCTGTAAGATATGGTCAGATGAAACTATGTCCCAAGCGTTGAATCTCAGCATCGTTCGTCCGATCTACAAAAATTAGTCCTTTTTGACTGCGTTAATTATAGAGGAATATGATAAGTTTCCTGAATATCGCGTACAAAATCTTTTCTGCCGTATTATTTGAGCATTTGAAGCGATTCATGACCAATCTGGTTGGTCCATATCTATGCGGTTTTAGGACATATAAGTTAACCTTCGATCAAATATTCACTTTATGGATGATCTTAGAGGAGACTTGGAAATTTGAGATCGAAACCCACCTATATACAATTCCATGTCTAGTTTTCACATGCCTGCAAAACTTTTTCAGTTTGTACAGGATACCCATAATGAATTCTCACTTTTCCATCATGGTGGAACAGTGGTGGACAATAACTTCGAGGTAGTAAGGGAATTCGTCTACCTTGGCTCCAGTCATAGCCAGCAGCGATATCAGCGATATCTTGCCAATAGCTGTTACTTTGGAACTAGGAGACAAATGAATAAAAGAGCACTTTTCGTAAGACCAAACTGAGTTTATAAAAGACTCGTATCATCCTGCTCCTGCTCTTTGGCGTAAAGGCTTGGACCCTGTCAAGCGGATGAAAAGCACTTGGTCGATAATGGTTCCGTTTTTATTGACGAGGAATGGAGGTGAAGGTAAAAGTATGAATTCTACGATCTACACGCCAGTCAGATGCAAATGGACACCACAGCGCCTCTGCATAAGCTCTGTGGTTAACTTTGCGGCTAAACTTAGTATCATATTATATTTAAATGTTTGCCAGTTCGATGCGATGCGATCAGGAGTTGAGCTTGCAGGTCCGGATGGGTACAACTGATTCATAGTCTGTTATCTTGTTATTTAATTTACTAAACTGCAAGCCTAACAAATTAGCTATTGTGGAAAATAAGGTAGAACAGGAACTACCAATCGAAGGCGAGCGTGAACTAACCAATCAAAAGAACTGGAGAATAACGTGCTTACTGCAATTATTTGCATATTGCCGTACAGATATTGATTGCTTACTCAATATGATTTTGCAAATCTCGCAAGATGCGCTGTAACAATTTGATAGAAATAAAAAACACATCAAATGGGGAACACAATAACTATTTACAGAGGTCAGATCATTAAAGATTACCAAGGAAGGAGATTTACATCTATTAACCAATTGCTGCTCTTCACCCTCTGATTCTAACCAAGTAGCAAGGAAATTCTTCTTATTGCAAATGATTTCATTGAATCCTCGTAAATTATTCTACTTTTGTTTTTTGTTGAACCCATATTATTAGAGTGGAGATTTTCTTAATTTTAAAACAGTTATTATTGTGTTAGGTTGTTGCGTCTTCTAAGCCCTTTATATGAACACTTTTGGTGTTCCATTTGGCAGGGACCTTGGTCCTCTCCTTTTCATCCTAACTTTTAACGACGCTAAGAAAGAAAGAGTTATTTACCGTTTATTCCTCTCGGTCTAACATTATTCTTAAATTTAACTAATCTCTTTTGTCTATTAAACTTTATCAAACTTATCACTTTTGGTCCAAAAAAATTGTACAACCCTTAGGTAACCGTACACATTAAATTTATTTGACCTCTGTTTGGGTAAGTTTACCAGTATAGACATTAAAACAGCAAACAGATCCCTTACTTCGAACACTATAAATTCGAGGGAAATTAGAAACTATCGTGCATTTTTCAACGGTAACAGTATAAGATCACACCATTTTGGTTTCCAGCTTACTCGAATGTCCCAGCAATTTTCATCAGGGACTGATGAACTGACCTTAGAACAATTGGAAGGCACCTTGACTACACCAAGAGATAATGTCCTCCCACGTTCTCTTAGTAAACCTAAAACAGGTTTTAGTGCACTTCAATAGGGGTCACTTTGACATTACCTAACCTCATCCATTCATTTGAGCAACCATAAAGAACACAGCTACGTAGTATAAATAGACACTCTGTTCATTCATTGACTCTCCTTTTATATTCTGTTGATTACGTATTTCTTCAAAACTCTTTTTCCTTTAACACCAACCCTCGTAATTTACGATGACCTAGTCTGCTCTTAAATAATTTCAAACACTACTCTGGAAAATATATTATTCACTTCGTCATTACGATTGGATCGCGCTCGAAACATCTATATAGTAACACATTAATATTGAGTATCTTTGTACCTTGCATGAGCTTTGGAATTGATTGTGTTTCCACGTCACGATAGTTCTTGATAGCACCCTTCGTCGTAAACGGGGAGATCACTGTCAGCTCATGACGAAGTAATGTGATTTACCGGCGGTCGGTATGATACCGAGAATTTTAAAAGAATTCACATATCCAATCACTCCGACAAACAGCAAAACACCGAACCAGTTTAACTTTTTACTAATCATTGTGACTCAGCATAAAATATCGAACTTAATTAAATAATTGAAAATTGTTGCATGCTCAGATAGCCTTGAAGCCAGAGGCAGCTCCGAAAAAGCGACCTTTTCACGCACGAGTCTCAAAAACTACTAAATTGTTGGACGTAACTAGTTAATTAATAGTTAATTGACAAATTGCCATTCGCAATCAGCAATGCTTACGTATATCTCTGCGAATTTTGTTTTGATGTTTTTTTTTTTTTTTTTTTTGACAAGTTAAGGTCGCCAGATATAGTTGTATGTAGTTGGAAAGTTATGGCTGGTTTTATCGATTTGTTTCGGAAGTCAAGTTTTGGATGGAAACAATACAATCTCATCCCTGAGATAAACTCATGTAATTTTTCTTGATGCAGAGAAACCAATCAATTATCAACTGATCTAATCATTTTGTTAGTACAAAATATTCGATATGGTGTTATCAGTGAATCGTGGTGATTGACTGCTACGAGAGCTGTTTGATGAGTACCCGGATTGGCTCTACTAAGCCAAAATGTGCCATCATTTAGTATAACCAAAATTTGGTGGCAACCCGATACTTAGTTTTGTTTTGACAATCATTTCAAAACAGCGTGTTAGTGTTTTTTGCGACCATAGAAAAAGAGCAGTATCGCTTCGTGATCCGATTCTTGCTTTTGAGTGGTAAAACGAAGAAAATTGTGAGGAAATCAAGCCCATACTCGATGGTGCATATAGGAACCATTCACCTTCCCGTACAACCGTTTCCCATTGGTTCGTAGAATTTCGCCGTTGCCGCATGTCGGTTTTTAATGAACCGGGCCCAGGTGGCTCACAAACGGCTACCACAGAGGAAACCGTGGACCGTGATATAGCAAGCATCTCAACTGAATGTGGTAGCCATATCCTGCATGAGATTTTGGGCATGAGAAAACTGTCCGCAATTCTCTGAAAAAGTCTTTTCATAGAATTTGTATGTAGTTATATGAAAATCCCGTCGGCGTCAACTCTGACATGAAGGCATAACACTGATGTTGGGGTGGTTGCCGGCTGGGCTGAATGTAACGAACTAGCAACTAGCACGTACTAAGACCCACTGGTTGAGGATGCACTGGCTCCAGTTTGACAACCACCTTTGGGAAAAATATCGAAATCTAATACACCTGAGTTTCAAACTACTACACCACCCGCACGCGCCCCGGAGAAAAGCCAGTGAAAGGGTATTAATATCCCCTTGGTGCGCGCGCGGAATTATAAAAAAAAGGGTTTTACCCGGGGAAGGTGCTCCAAAGAAGGCGAAGACCACGGTTTTTGGGACGCGCGAGGTATGATCCACGTTGTCTATTAGGAGAAAGGAAAAACACTCAACTACGTTGATTTATTGGGCCGATTTAAAGAAAATATGACCACATTTGGCGAAGAAATAAGTGTTCTTCCACCACAATAACGCACTGGCTCACACTTCCGCAGTCGCCACAGCCAAGTGGGTCGAATTGCATTAGGAATCGGTCCACCATAGTCCGTACTCTCCGGATTTGACTTCCTGCGACTTCTTTTTGTTCTGAAACCTTACTGCGTGTATCTTATCCCTAAAAAACTTTAGAAAGTTTTTTGTTCTTTTAATTTGTTAAAAGTTGCCAGTTATTTAAACGATTACAGCTTTTTATGTAGCTAATTGGTAATTTGCACAATAGTTCAGATAACATGAATGTTAAGGCCGAACCGTTTCTGACCTATTCGTCTGCTCTTTAATTGCCATCCTGACACTTCGACCTGGCATCCAGCCTAAATAGACTCTATTGCTGCTGGCTACTGTTATGGGAAGTATAATGCAGTCCAAGACAAATGTTGAGAAAATCTCAAAAGCGTTGATAGCAAGTACGGCCACTACTGCCGTAATCTGCTTAAGTTCTGCATAATGCAGGGTTCTATTGCACATGGTATATATCGGGGATTAAGTACAAAAATGCTACAGACTGTCGTCTGTTCCGTCGGTCTACCATATAAGTGAATATCTTTATTCTGTTCCCAGTTCTGTTGAACAGGGAATGTAACCTTGGAGTTAGATAGTATATAGTAGTTAGTCTGTAAGTGTAATTCCTAATATTTCTTTTTTTCTGAGTTCAAATAAAAGCTTTGACTGATCTATGCATTATACTTTGGTATTATTTCTATCCACTGAGTAAGCAAGGCTTCTTTCTGTGCTTGAAGATGAAGTGGAGAGATGTTCAACAGAACCTCTAATGCTGCGGTGCGTGGTGTTCTCATTGCAACCGTAGTACGAAGGCAAGTCTTTCAACTTTGTTTAATCCAGCCCGTGAAGACTTCCGTTCAGTTTTATGTCACCATATTAGAGATGCATATTCATATTTTATAGTTTCATCAAAAAGTATTAGATCTTTAAATTTGTAAAATTTTTTTCCGTTGGTGAAGGTAACTATGGTGCTCTTTTTGGGGTTGACAGGTAGGCCAACCTTCTCGCATTAAGGTTGAGTACCTTCTGATAAGGATCGTAGTTTCTTCCTTGGACATAGAAAAATTGCATTGCTATATCTATCGTTATGCGTGTGCCTTATCCAGTTACATGTAGTATTGTCTCCTGTGTTTTGGATGCAACTGTGTATCTGGGCGTGTTCGGTGTTGTCGAAAGCTCCTACAATGTCCAGGAGGCAGGCCATCACAATTTCTTTATCTCTGAGGGATTTCCCAATCTTTGGGATTTTTTATGAAGTGGGTTCCTATATATTTGACCATCTCTAATATACGAGTATCTATCAAGTATTTTTCCATTGTATTTAGGAAAAAAAGTGAGGCTTATTGGTCTGTATAATTCGGACAAATAAATTTTAAAACTTACATTTACATTACATTTTTCCAAATTTTTGGTATGTAACTCCAGGCTTACATAGCTGGCTCTGAATATAAGGGGTGATTCATCGTGAGGTTGATTTTCAATAGTCTTTCTTTGACAGATCATTCCTGACTTCTATCAAACTGCTTTATCATTTTTGTTCAGTATCGTTTGGTAAGTTATCATAGAAAGACTCAAACCACAACAGCGTCTTTAAATTCTGTGAGAAATGCTTTTCGTGCGATTCGAGGAACTTACGGTGCGCATAATCGACATACTGAAACCACTGAACCATTCGCAAATTTGAGTCCCAGTTTACATTAGTGGATGATACTTGACGGGTTAGACCACATCGAGCACGTTGTGAAGAGACTAAAGCAGCTGTAGCTGAGAGTGTGACAAATCGATATGCCGTCGTTTTCAGCAGCTTAGCTTGGCGTATTTTACGTAAGGGTCTCGGCCTAAAAGTATAAAAATTTCAACTTGTACAAGAATTGAAGCCAAGTGACTTGAATTTGCGTCATATTTGCAGTGAATGGGCTCTTGAAAAACTCAATGAAAATCCGGGTTTTTTTTTTATTGTGAAATTTTGTTCAGTGATGAAGCCCATTTCTGGCTCAATAAATACGTTAATAAACGAAATTGTCGTATTTGATATGTAAAGTCTCAGGTTTTCAGGAATCAGCCAACATTACTCGTGTTATCCGCGAGACACCAGTCGCTATGCTCGAACGAGACGTTCAAAATTAGACCTTTCGAATGGACGACCTGAGACGTAGTCATGATCAATATTTACATGATAAAATTTTTAAAAAGTAAATGCCATAAAAAGTTCCTTAAAATAATAATAAAAATTTTAAGTTTGTTTTCAATATTATGTACTTTATTTTATATTATATATCAAACCTTACAATGAATCACCTTTTATTTATCAGTATATCTTTTTGGAGAAGTGCTGAGAAGATTCCATCTTCACCGGGTACTTTGAATGGGTCAAATGAATTGATGGGCTATTTTATTGGTGTCGGGGGTGAACAAGTTGATGGTTGTCAAAAATAGACTATGTATCACACGCTAGAATGTGGCTAAATGTAGGAAACAGAGAAAATTATTCGTAATTGGACAAACGAAAGCCTACAAAATGTATTTTCAATTTTTGAGATGGAAAAAATATAAACGGGGTTATGCATTTTTTCATTGAAGGTTTTTGTATAACTCTACCCAAATAACGATATTTAAAAAGAGTGTTTGTCATTTAATACTCACAAATCATAACCTTAGTTTTGTTTTCAATACCTGATTCAGTGAAAGATATGAATTCTGCAGCAAATCACAAGCTTCATCCGTCACAAAAAATTTTCTTAGAAAATACTACCAAGTACTTTGCAAATCTATGTAAAATAAGTCCAATGATTTTAAATATTTTATTTGCTATCGTTTATTTCTAGACTACAATTTCGCTTCACATAGGTACACCAAATAAAAATATTTTAATTCCTTTTCACTTTCTTAGCTGTCTTTGACTTGCATGATAGTCCCAGGAAACGTGAAACTAGTTTGTATACGCCTACAGTCACTAACAATACTAAAACGAGAAGTCCGCCAAAGAAAATGATGATCGCATCCAGATTATGGTACTGGATAAGGTTCAACTCCTGTCCAGCAGAATGCAGATGAGGGGCACCTTTATGCCTGGCTATGTACTCTACCCAGTAGATGGCTGTCTGTAAGGGCTCCAAAGGTTGGTCGCGATACCTTTCAGAAACTGATTTCAGTTTATTCGTATACACCGGGTTGTTGAGAATTTCATTAACTGCAGTTGACAGTGTTTCCTTAGTCAGCTGGTTGTAGTCGACCATTATACCGTATCCACCCACTTCAGCACGAGCCATATTCAAGAACTGATCACCAAACATTGGAATTCCTACAAAGGGCTTTCCATGGTATACCGATTCCATGGTACTGAGCAATCCTCCATGGGTGATGAAAAGTTTGACATTGGGATGTGCCAGGATGTCATCTTGTGGAAACCAGTCGCTAATGAATACATTGTCACTTTTTCCGGGAAGATTTCCATCTTCGAATTTCCACAGTACTCGCTGTTTGAGAGACTTAAATGTATCCAGCATGGCTTCTCGCTTTTCAGTTGGAAGAGTATTACTTTTGAGATTTGATCCCATTGAGAAATACACTACACCATGCTTAGCTTCATCAATGAACTTTTGCATATCTGAGGGCAATGGTTTCCTCTTCCGGTTGATGTGCATACCTCCAACCTCAATCATATTTGGCATGTACGGTCTTGGAAATCCTTGGGATACGTGAGAGTTAAGAAGAACCAGCGCAGTGTTTTTGCGAATATCATCCAAGCTTCGTTTGGCTTTTGGAAAATATTGTTTGAAGAGCGAACGTTGTCTCGGAAAATAAAAGTAGTTGAAGTAGATTTCGTCAAAAGATGTAACAGCCAGATTGAGGATACGTTGTAAAAGTGTCATTTCCTGGGTGAGTGGTAAAAAAGGATTTGGTACATATGATAATGGTGATGGTGTGCCAACTAAATCGGTTGTCCATTTGGAGGCACCAAACGTACTAACACCAATCAGTGGAGCATTAAAGTGCTCAGCAAGACCAAATAGTGCCTCTGATACAAAGACTTCACAAATGACAACGTCGAATTTTTCTCCGGATGCCATTAACTGCTTTACAGATAATTCTGCCAAAGTAGCATTTGTTAAATCGATTCCCATGTTGTAGATATGTTGGAACACAGCCATTATACCCATGTCGCGTAAGAGAATAACTGAGTTTAGACGTTCTGGAATAAGAAACAAAAAAAAACAAAAAGTCAGAAAAAATGTCAAATATGAATATAGTGTATAATTGGGAAAGAAGAAAATTTGGGTAAAATATTAGAGTGCTAACATATAGGCAGGTAGAGGTGGCGACAATATATTATGCGTTTTTGCTACCACATTTCGTGTGACCTGATTGATGATGTGTGTTGTTTAGGATGTGAGACAGCTGCCGCCTAGATTCAGCCTGATTAGTTAAGAAACGGATCAGATATCGTATCCCTTAACCCGAGATGCCTATAAGGTCATCGGAGAATAGTTTGTTTAGTAGTCTGGCTTTTGCTAGTACCGGACATTTGCGTAGGAAATGGGAGAGAGTTTCCTTCTCTACCTATCTAACTTGGCCTACAATGTGATGCTAAGCCAAAAAAAAGTTTTCTATGCCAGAATTATAGTAGTTTCTGAAGAAGAGACATGCGGAATTGTTAAAACCTACATATGTACAAATCATATCAAATCACAAAACTTCAGCTATATACTTAACTTTACCATAACTTGTTCTTGCTACCTCAAATTAAATACAGAGAGAAAAGAACAGTTTGCGCCTCACTTGATGGAGAATTATTTCACATGTATGTGCGGAAGATAAGTTTCTAAGTAATTTAAATGCATCTACATATATGTACATACTGCTGTAGAAATTTAAACTGCCTCTTAAAAGTACAATCGCAGTTAGGATGAAGCATCAGAAAGGCCAAAATTAAATCATACCCGATGTTGCTTACAGGCAACATTGTATGTTTTACTTTCTAAGTCCCGTAATTTTAATTTTTTCGATAACGGCTTTTTTCTTAGAATAGCTTGATACGTTGTGCAAACTTGTTGGCGAATATTTTATTATAAGTATTGCTAGTAAACACTTTGTAGCTGATCTTCGTTGAGTGCACATGTAAAATGTTTTTATGCAAAAAGTGAATTTACAAATAATTTAAAAATATATTGGGTCTATAACTTACGTGCGGTTTGCTAAGACATGGCGTAACTTGTATTATTCCATTGGAACATGCGTTGCAAAGCTATTGTCATTGTACGTCATTTCAGTATATGTCATTCATTTGAAGCGTAAGCGACAATAATATTTTTTCACTCAAATATGTCGAACTTTGTGCCTGAAAAAGTGTTTTTGCGGGGAGTTCTTCTTCATTACTTTAATATGAAGATAACTGCTGCCGAAAGTCATCGTATTTTGGTGAAAGGTTATGGTGAACATGCGCTAGCTGAGCGAACGTGCCAAAAGTGGTTTGCACGATTTAAAAGTGGTGATTTTGGCTTGGAAGACGATGAACGTCCTGGGCAGCCAAAACAGTTTGAAGATGAAGAACTGGAAGCATTACTCTATGAAGATTGTTGCCAAACACAAGAAGAGCTCGGAGAATCTTTGGATGTCACTCAAGCAGCCATTTCAAAACGTTTAAAATCAGCTGGATATATTCAAAAGCAAGGAAAATGGGTTCCACATGAACTCAAGCCGAGAGACGTCGAAAGGCGGTTTTGCATGTCCGAAATGCTGCTGGAACGTCACAAAAGGAAGTCATTTTTGCATCGGATTGTTACTGGTGGTGAAAAATGGATCCATTACGACAACCCCAAGCGCAAATAATCATATGTGAAAGACGGCCGACCAGCCAAATCAACGGCAAAGCTGAATATCCATGGCGCGAAGGTGATGCTCTGTATTTGGTGAGATCAGATGGGTGTGCTATATTATGAGCTGCTAAAACTGGGTGAAACCATCAATGAACAACGCTACCGAACACAATTAATCCGTTTGAAGAGAGCAGTATCCGAAAAACGCCCGGAATATGCGACCAGACACGAGGCAATAATTTTCCATCATGACAACGCTTGGCCCCACGTTGCTATTCCGGTTAAGAACTATTTGGAAAACAGTGGATGGGAAGTCTTACCCCACCCGCCTTATAGCCCAGACCTTGCCCCTTCTGACTACCATTTGTTCCGGTCGATGCAGAACGCCCTTACTGAAATACGGTTCACAGCAGAGCAGAATATCAAAAATTGGCTTGATGCATTCTTGGCTGCCAAGCCGGCGCAGTTCTTTTGGGATGGGATCCACAAATTGCCAGAAAGATGGGAAAAAGTCATAGCTTCAGATGGGCAATACTTTAAACAATACTATTGTACATGTTTTTCTTAAATAAACGTTCAAATTTAAAAAAAAAGCCGCACAAATTAAAATATATACCCAAAATATAAAGAAATTTAAGTGTAAAACCAAGTGTATAAAATAATTAAGCACAGGTTAGAAAATTTGTAAAAAAAACTTAAAAAATAACTTTTAGTTGGTGGTCCATAATGTTTATAAATCATATAATGCTCTTTTATGTATAAGAAATGCGTTTGAAAGGTTAGACCCACCAAGAAATTCAAAAAGTTTGCGAATTTTATTGGGTTGATTCTGCTGATGAGGATAATGGAGAAGAAGACGAAAAAATTGTCACAAATCTGGCAAATATTACTGAAGCAACCCTACAAAGTGTAATTGAAAGACATGAAGGTATTGAGGTTGGTTTTATTGAGAGAATTGTTCGCGAAGACAATAAAGTTGAAAAAGAAATTCAAGGTGAAGAATTGGTAAAAGAGGTTTTTGAAAACATCAATTTAGAAAGTTTAAGATGGGGCAATGCAGAGATAGGGGAATACGATACGACCTGGAAAAGTGAAGTTAATTTCGGCCAAGTCAAACAACCAATTGAATATTTTACACAGTTCTTTGATGATAAGAGAATACAAAAGACGGTGTATTGCTATATCTTGGCGCAATAAATATTCCAAATATGTGAATGGCTTGGGCGAAACATTTCAAATTGTAGCGGATGCATTTTCACAATATCGATTTGAAAAAATAAACTAAAATTTTCACATAATGAACAATTCTAAACAATCCCAAAGGGGACAACTTGCATACGACAAATTATATTAAATACGTCTATTATTGAAGACAATCAAACAAAAATTCAACTAAATAGCACAGGAGAAATACCAAAGCGTGGACGAGCAAATAATTTCCTATAAAGGTAACCGTCTTGTGATATGATCGAATAATGTCTAGTTAATATTTATATTTCGTTAGGTCTGCACAGTTTGAAGCAATATTTGTCAAAAGAGCCTTACAAGGGGGGCTTTAAAATGTTCACTAGAGCGCGTGTATTTGGTATTTTATGGTATCCGTCTTTTCCCCCTACTTTAGAGAAGAAACGTGTCAATCCTTTGCATTGGGCATATCGTCAGACATTATTTTAGATTTAGATGTTGCCTATAGGCTAAACCAGGAGACGTAGTAAATTGAATTGTTGTCAGTTCATAATAAGGTCTAGACTAACAACTACGTGTTCTTAAACAAATTTAGCCACGCTCCAATTAATTCGGGCATAAAAGGGTTAAGAAGCAAAGGTTCGGCTGATGATGTGACACATATTTTAAATGGTTGCTATCGGAGATTGTTTGAGCTTACAAAGGTCCTTCCGGGTAAGTATGAATTGGCATTCCAAGAAAAAAGTTGAATTTAGATGTTGTGCAGGGTCTCCCCCTTTGATGAAGGCTGGATGCCCATCAAAAACCTCAGCTATTTTGATTTTAATGGACAGGTATGGCGGAATTCTCAAAGGGAAACCAACTCCTCTCATTCGTACCAAGCAAACTATTGTTTGACAGATGTTATATCCCAATACTTGGCTCCATCACGCTAACGGCTAACACCGTTTAGTCACATGGGCGAGAGTTGCTGATAATTGTAACTGTCTTCCATGTGACACTGACTCGAGACTTATTCGGCTTCATTAGCCTTATACGCGTGAGGGCACAATGAAGGAAAAAGACGATGGCATCAAAATAGATTTTATGAGATTTTTAACAAAATATATACTCAATGTCCCAAGTATTGATGATGCTAAAATCGCAATATAATCAGTCAAATTGACCACATACTATGGGCGGGTCCAATATTCTGGATATTCAAAAATTCCTCCATTCTGAGGATATCATTAACTAACACATGGGCTGAAAAGTCAGTGCCGTTTTATAGTAAAACACAAAATTTTTGCAAAATTCAACTTTATTTATTAATATAGTTTCCTTCGATGGCGATACACTGATTGAAACGATTTTCCAATCTTTCGATACCAGTTTTGTAGTACGATTTCGGTTTAGCCTCAAAATAGACCTCTGTTTCGGCGATTACTTCTTCATCGGTCTTAAATCTCTTTCCGTCGAGTATTCTTTTGAGGTCTGCGAACAGGAAATAGTCGCTGTGGGCCAAATCTGGAGAGTACGGTGGGTGGGGTAGCAATTCGTAGCCGAATTAATTCAATTTTGCCATCGTTTTCATCGATGCACTTTCTTTTTCTTCAAATGCGGCCGTTTTCTGCGATTTCGTCCTTCAAACGCTCCAACAACGCAATGTAATAGTCGCTGTTGATAGTTTACCCCTTTTGGAGATAGTCAATAAGAAATAATTAAATGTGTTTCCCAAAATACGGATGCCATAACCTTGCCAGCCGACTGTTGAGTTTTTGGTCGTTTTAGACCAAAGGTTCGTCGCCTACTCGCCACTCAGCTGGTGTGAAGTGATGGAGCCAAGTTTCACCCATTGTCACATAACGATGCAAAAACTCGGCTTTATTGCGGTTGAACAGCTTTAAACACTCCTCTGAATCATCAACACGTTGTTGTTTTTGGTTGACTGTGAGCAAACGCGGCACCCACTTTGAACAGATCTTTCGCATGTCCAAATCTTCGTGTATGATATATCCAACACGCTCTTTTGATATCTTCAGAGCCTCAGCTATCTCGATCAACTTCACTTTCAGTCATTCGTAATCATTTTGTGGACTTTTTTGATGTTTTCATCTGAAACAGCCTCTTTTGGACGTCCACTACGTGCATCATCTTCGGTGCTTGTATGACCACTTTTAAATTTTTCAATCCACTTGCGAATGGTGCGTTCGGCTGGTGCAGAGTCCGGGTAACACTTATCAAGCCATTTCTTTGCATCGGCTGCATTTTTTCCCATCAAAAAGCAATGATAAATCAACACACGAAATTGTTTGGAATCCATTTTTTTCACAATAACAAAAGTTGCTTCACTCACAACGCTATATCTCGAGAAATAATCGTCCGACAGCTGTCAAATTTATACACGTATCTTTTGAAGATGGTATTGAAATTGAAAATGGTATGCATTTTATTCAAGTGGTACCTTCTCTTAGAAACGGCACTGACTTTCCAGCCCATGTATCACAGTAAAAAGGGGAAATTCTTTGTGGAAGTTCGTTTGCGCCATCAATCTGATCTGATCGCTGAAGATAGGATCAGGGGAAAATACACTTGTTGTACAAGTTGTTATTGTTTGCAAGTTTCATCAAAGGATTTCGATTCATATCTAGAAAATGCAGAGCTTTTTTAGAAGCTCTGATATAATAATACAAAAAAAGGGCGTTGTAGTCCAATTTTTGGCATGCCTTATAAAGGTTGATCTCTTTGCTGTTTTTGAGTGTTCTATTTCTTACAGTTAACATTGCCATTTTATCTTGAACTTAAATCCGAATAATGCTTACACTTCGCGCACTTCGACCAATTTACGGTCACCATAACAGACCTACTGAGCAAAAAATTCAGGTTATACTGACCAAATTTCGCACCAATTTCACTCTATTGAACGTCAAGTCACCTACTCGTATGCGTAGAGTGCGTACAGAGAAAAATATTGCTGGTGTATCCGCTAGTGTTAATGATGTCCGTGATTTGTCCATTCGTCGCCGTTCACAGCAATTGGGATTGTGTTACTCGACTATATGGCAGATTTTACGCAAGGATTTTGGTCTAAAGCCTCATAAAATATAGCTCGTACAGGAATGAAGCCGAACGACTTGCCACACCTTAGAAAATGTGAAGGAAGATCCGCTTTTTTTTTTATCGAAAAATTGTCTTCAGAGATGAAACTCTTTTCTGGTTAAATTGGTATGTTAATAAACAAAACTCGCGTATTCTATCTCGGGCAATACAAGAGCTACCAATGCTACCGGAAAAATGCAGTGTTTGGTGCGGTTTTTGGGCCAACTGAATAATTGCTCATATTTTTTCAAAGATGACTGCGTTCAATGATATCGAAATTTTTTTTGTCGAAAATGCACAAGCTGAACCAATTGAAAAATAATTTCGGTGAGCAATTTATCTTTCGTTTTGGACCGATTGCTTGGTGGTTTCCAATATTATATGCTGTTAACATCGGAAATCAATGAGTTATATATACGTTGCCGTTCCCCATCTATAGATGCAAAGCATGACGTGATCCCGGAAACAAATAGAAAGGAATATGCTGTACTCGTGTTAGAAGTATCAGAAAAGATATCGTTAATGAAAATGAAATATAATACCAGACACAGAGCGGAGCTCGAAGGCAGACTTGAAATTGAATGGAAAGTTGCAAACGGATATTTCTAGCCCATTGAAGAAGAGATTTGCTAATTTTAAATCCATGAATTTTCGACAAAAGACCTTGTTACCAAATTCTGTTCAATGCCTTTGAAATATTAAGTGATATTTGCTTTCTGCAGATTGGTGTAGACTTTATTTCCACTTTTTAGTTAGACATACCATCACATCTTTAGGGGACTTGTTGATAGTTTATCAGCATTTCTATGGGAAATGCGGAGTAAAAAGGACTTAGTATCACGTAATCGCTTATAATAGCGCTACAATCGTCGAAAAGAAGAAAAGTCGTTTTGAACCTGCCACTATGTTGCCTAAATAGAATGACGCCAACTAGCAACAGATATTCTACCTACGTTAATAATTTTAACTCCAAATTCCCCGATAAGTTCAGATATGTCTTTAACTTTTTGATATTATCGCCTAACATATCGCCTAACATTCTTATAATTGTCCAGGGTTCATTTTGAGTTCCCAATCGACGAAGACGACAAGTAGATACGTCGAGGCGTCGCGATATTTTTCCATATCGTCTAGGACTTTTTCGTTTCACTGACCAGTAAGTGTTGTATTTTGTTGCGTCGATTTTTCCCTTATATGATATATGGCATAGAGGAACCATTAAATTCTCCCCTTACCGTTTACGCATTCAATCGCTTGCTATTCATTTATTGAACAAAATCGCAAACAATTTAAACCCAAGATTTTCAACTGTCGCCTACGCTTTAGAGGGTGTATAATTTGGTACGATTGAATGCCCCCGGTTTACTCTTTTCCTGTGTCTCTTATTTTATCTGCCATTTCCTCTCCGTGTCTGACAGCCGACGGAATAGTATTGCACGAAAATAGTTCATTAAATAAGGCTTTGTTACACATAATTAGGTTTCTTTGCTCGTCTTTAATATATTTCGGTAATTTTTCTGCAATCACGTCTTATAGTTCCACTATCACTGCCTGCTAAGCGCTATATGTACTCATTCATTGATCTTGCTTATAAAAAGAAGTTCGTAGCTGGATCGGAACATAGTCATTAGGTTTTCAATGCGATTGTCTATGCTATGTTGTATGGGGTGATTCATCGTGAGGTTTGGTTTTCAATACGCTGTTTTGATAGATCACGCTTGACTCCTATTAAACTGCTTTGTCATTTTTGTTCAGTTTCGTTTGGCAAGTCATTATAGAAAGACTCACACCACAACAGCGTCTCCAAATTGTTCAGCTGTATTACGAAAATCAGCGTTCTGTGAGTAATGTTTTTCGTGTGATTCGAGGAACTTACGGTGCGCATAATCGACCTACTGAAACCACTATCGCCAGTACCATTCGCAAATTTGAGTCCAAGTTTACATGAGTGGATGATACTCGACAGATTAGATCCCATCCAGCACTTAGTGAAGAGACTATAGCAGCTGTAGCTTAGAGTGTACGCGAAGACCGTGACGAATAGATCCATCGCCGTTCTCAGCAGCTTGGTTTGGCGCATTCGACAACTTGGCATATTTTACGTGAGAATCTCGGCCTAAAAGCGTACAAAATTCAACTTGTGCAAGAATTGAAGCCATGCGACTTGAATTTGCGTCATATTTTCAGTGAATGGGCTCGGGAAAAACTCAATGAAAATCCGGTGTGTTATCGTGAAATTTTGTTCAGTGATGAAGCGCATTTCTGGCACAATGGATACGTTAATATACAAAATTGCCGTATTCGGGCTAATGTGCAACCCGAAGAGTATCAAGAGCATAGAAACAATGGACTTGTTGAGAAATCATTTTGGTGAGCACTTAATTTCACGTTTTGCTACGGTAAATTGGCCGCCTAGATCGTGCTATATCACACCTTTGGACTATTTTCTCTGTGTGATATGTTAAATCTCAGGTCCTCAGGAATAAGCCAGCTTCGATTGACGCTTTGAAAGCCAACATTACTCGTGTTATCCACGAGATACCAGTCGCTATGCTCGAACGAGTCGCTATGCTCGAACGAGTCGCTATGCTCAAACGAGTCGCTATGCTCAAACTAGTCGCCCAAAATTGGACTTTCCGAATGAACCACCTCAGACGTAGTCAGTTTAATTCAATTTCAATTCAATTTATTATAAAAAACGTTTCACAAATAAGACTTAGTCTTTAATAGTACATAAAGTAGCGGACGGATTACAATATTAATTATTAATTAACTAAATTTAATATAAACATTAGTGATAATTACTTAAAAATAAAAATGGAAGAGGAAGGTTAGTGAAAAGATTTAAAGAATAGTGCAGAAAATAGATAAAAGTTAAAAGATAGAAAATTTCAAGAGAGTAGTTTTGTGTTGCTTATTTAATGTCTACCAATATGACACTTTTGAATTTAATAGCTTCAAGTGTTTGCTTTGTTGTTGTCGAAAGTTGGTTCCAGAGCCTGGTGACATACACAAAGAAGAGACGCGACCAGTTCAAATAGTTGAAAGAGGGCGTTATAATATTAAATGTTCAGGAGGACTGAGCAAATTAAAGTTTATCAAAAATATACTTGGGGTATCTGCTATTTATGACCTTGTGCATGAACAGAAGACATCGAATTTTTTGGAACTGCTGAAACGAAAAACCAAGAACCATCTTGTGACAGTATAAAATGTGTTCATACCGACGGAGACCATACACGTACCTAACCATATCATTAAATACCACAAGCAACTTGTGCTGAGAATGGGAGTCGAGATTGAAGTAAACAACAGTGGCATAATCAATAATAGGCATAAATATCGTTTTTATTAACCTTAGCTTAGTGTCAACTGGAGTAAAAATAGATCCCAGCCTTTTTCCTACAGCAATGGATCGTAGATTGCTCCACAGCTTCTTAAAGGTTTGGTCGGTGCTCAGTTTTGATAGAAAATAGCTTTTTTTCGTTTTTTCGTTGACATTCGAGGCATAATAGCAGTCATTCCAAGGGAGAAGACTAGCATTTAGTTGTAACATGTTGTTGGCGATAGAGGAAAAATCTCTAAATTTAAAAGAAGATGGCTTAGAGGAAAGAGATAGGTTAACATTGTACGTACTATATATATGATACTGGAGTAGCAAATTTGACCGATCTGAAACCATGATAACGTCGAGTAGATAAGGAGGAACCCCTGGAGCGAATCGGGTAGCATGGGAATTTACAATAGTCAGCCCGGTTGAAGCCGCAAAATCTAATATTCGACGTGCTTTGCTCTCGTATTAAAGAAGGTCGGCGTTGAGATCGTCATATAGAGCAGTGAACTCAATGATTGCCGAAAACAGTGGCTCTGGAGAGTGACATTGGTTTGGATTGTACGCAACACCAATCAGACATTTTGAGTTGCAGTCACTAACTTCTAGTAGTAGATATTCAACAGCGCTACCTTCAGATTTAATTAGTATGTAGTACTTAAGTACTATAAGCCGGAATGTCATATAAATCGGTCACTTTATTTTTATCGTTTGGATCTGGACTCAGCCAAGTCTCAGTAACACAATTAATATCAACCCCTGAGTCAGTAAAAATATATTTCAAGTAATATAATTTAGATTGGCTTAAACTTCGAGCGTTCAGATAGCATATTTTAATACCCTGAGATGCAGAAGATAAAATGTTGATCATTGATCGCACTGCATCTCCAGTAGAATCAAGAGATGAGTTTAAACATTTTGTTAACGTCACCATGATATCAAATAAACAAACAATGGAAGCGTAGCATAATTAAATAAAAAACAAATCATAACATAAAAAGTAACACGACTATGTATACATGAGAATATGTTAGGAAGGAGGAAAAGTGAAAAATGTTTAGTAAGGAGTGAAAAAAGAAGAAGAAAAGTAGAAAGTAGTAATATAGTAGATAATAATAGAATATAGTATGCTAACATCTTTAAAGTGATTAAATAAATACATATCCATTCCAATATGAATTATGAATCATGCTCCAGACCAAAATATTGTTCATCAAAACAGCGAGTGAAGTTGAGGTATAAAAACTCTCTGTTAAGGGAGTTTTGTTGTGGAAAGAATATTTGTTTCAGTGTCATCTGTTCTTCACGTAGACCTAACCATTGCGCGTTCTTGCAGAGAACAGTAAGCCTTCTATGCGCAACTGAAGCGCATGTCTTAATAAAGAGCTGTTTTCTTGCGTTAAGCTCTCGTTGATATACACGCGTGAGGCAGAACACGGACGATCACCAGGCAGCTTCGGTTGCAATAAGTTGTCCAGTTGTTGTAATGGCAGGCCTTTATTGGCGCGAAAAGCTGCCAGTAATACACTTTGTTCTATGTATATGCGAGGAGAGTCTCACAAGCAGCGGTCCGTGGATTTGTGGCTCAGACGAAATGCATCGTTTTCAAGAGAAGCAATGGCAACGCACACTTTTTTATTAAAATCAGATTCAAGTTCAGAAAGTAGCAATTAGAATTTTTTCATTAGGCTGGATTCAAAATCGCGAAGCTGGTCGGGTGTAGATGTTTTTTTATCGGAAGCATTTGATTTGCTTGTTTTTGCTTCAGGAGATTTATCTGGAGTTGATGCGGGGTATTTGTAGGTTTCTCTTTGATTGCTTGCTGACATGTTGTGGTAGACATAGTGATGAACAAAGAAAGTAAGGAAATAATTTGTTTTATTGATGAAAAAAAAAAAAAAAATACTCTAGCAAACAGGAGCTAATTCTAACACGTCTATGCACTTGACATACTCTTGTTACTTGTCGTGGCCAACGTGGCCGTGAATTGTTTTTTAATCCGCAAATATTTATGCTGATAACCGCGCTGCGACTAATGCGTGTAGTTAAAAAGATATGGCGTCGATAAATGGTTGAGATGAACCGGACTGGGTCTTCTCCTTCTTCTTCCAAGCTAAGCTGCCTTTAATTTTTTTGTATTAATCTTCACTGAAGTAAAAATAAAACTATTTTTCGTTCCTTAAAGAGTTATACAGGCACATATCGTGTATTTTCTTTGCTACAATTTTCTGGTGCACAACAATATTCAGAATTAGCGTGGATCGTAATACCAAGAAAATTCACAATTAAATCTAATTTTGTGTAAACAAACAAACATGGGACGTGAATTAAGCGATAGTGTAATGCCTTCCCAATTGGACGGTTCGGCGATCAATCACTATCGCGCCCCAAAGACATTTCTTTTTTTTGGCAATTAAAGTTACGTACGATACTAACATACAACAGCAAATTGATTTGCATAAGCCCAAACCTATTTCTCTTTCTCTATACAATTTTCCAAAAAAAAAACTTAACACGCACATTTTAAAAGTATTCATACCCTGTTGAGTATTAAGTTCTTTAAAAAAGAAAAAAAAATTGCTCGTGGTTGATAGGTATAAATTCAGATTTTTGGTCACAAGCGGCAGCAATTTCGGTGCAATGATGATGTGTAATCTGTAACTACGATTAGCGAAAACTAACACTCCAGCACAGTGATTTCTTTAAACCTATGCTAATTGAAGAATTACTACGAGCACTCTAGTAACGATCAAAATTCACATTAACTTTAAGCAAGTTGTAAATTACCTTTCATTGCTTCTGATATCGTGGGGGTCTCCACAAAACGATAATTCTTTATGGGATCTTTTGATGTGATTGGCGAGATCACAGTCACGTCATGGCCTTTTTCGGCTAAGCCCTTCATCAGGGCATGATTAACGAAGAAATGCGATTTAGCCGCGGTTGGCATAACTCCGAGAATTTTATAAGAATTCACCATGTCAATTACTGCGACAAACAGTAAAACGCGCGACCAGAAAAAAATTTTATCAGTCATGATAATTCGGTACTAATGTCAGTGTAAAGTGCGATAGCTTCAGTGTTAGATTTGTATATTTTTTTTGGAGGCCGAAAGAGTTTCATTAAGTACGATCTATTCACGCAGAAGATTCAAAACTAACTAAACTCTATGAGTCGGCTAGACGATAATTACTAATTTAGTGAAAAGATAATTTGAGTTGCCATTTCGAACCAGCAGTGCTTATCTTGGTTGTTTTAAATATTTTATGGTGACACATAAGTGTTGTTTTGTCTAGCGAAGCCAGTTTCATTGAGTGATAAGAAAGGGTTTTCATTCAAAGATACGCACCTGAGTTTTCGCAGGTCATTAAGTAAATAACGAATAATCATACAATCAATTAAAAATAAACGATTGTATTCGTTTTTTTGTTGTCCGTCAAAATTATAACTCGGTGACTCCATCCGGGTAAAAAAGACGAAGAGATACCGAAGTAAAAGGTGTTTTTTGCAGTGTCAGACTTTAGACAGTGAAGATTAAATAACAAATCAACAGTCCTATTGAGTTGCCAAGATTAATTTATTTTCATTACAGTTTACCATGTTATTATAAAAGATTACTGTAGCGTCAGCAACGATTTAAAATTGTTAAAAATTATTTCCGAAATGGAAGATTTGTTTACGAAACTTATAGAGCACTTCGTGAAATTGACGGTACACATCATCGACCATCTGAACATGCTGTTTATCATTGTCATTATTATTGTCAAATTTCGACAATGTCAATATTGCGGCTGCGGAAGCTTGTATTAAAGAGCACCCCAATTTATGGATCCGTCGACGTTGGCAGCAACTTGGCCTTTGTTCATCCAGTATCTAGTAAATTCTGCGTAAAAATATTGGTCTCAAGGCTTATAAGATTCAATTATGACGTCAGGTGTTCAGTGATTGAGCTTGGGCAATTGAATCTTAACTCAGTTTATACCGTAAAGTTGGAAAAGCTCGCATGAAATACCAACGAAAAGATATCCTGCCGATAGGTGGTATAGTCGACATGTAGGGTAAAGTCAACAAAGAAAATGTGCAAAGGTGGTTATTTTACAGTTAATGGGCTCCCTTTGATATTGCAGACTGCGTATGCACTGATCATTTTCATATTCATTTTATATTCCTCTCTATGCACTTGTCCTGATTTCATCATGAGCGATGAAGGGGCGTTAACATCTTTTAAACAACTTCAAGGAACAGCAAGCACCGAGGGATACATGGCTAAGGGGGTCCTTAGCCTTTAGTTAGTGAATTTCGGATACCAAGCGACTTCCGGTTTAAGTCCCCACACTTCTTAACGCAACACTCCTGTTATTTGACCTTCATATCCTGATTAGTCGTGGGAATCAAAATTGATTAAACAACAATTTTAACTTTAGAGACTGATGCCTCTTTAATAGCATTAACTTCTAGGCACTCACATGTACTCGCCGCAGCAGGAAATGTCGATCGGATGTCGGCTGCCAACCTTGATGCTGTAATAAGAAGAAAATGTGTCTTTTCTGAACGACTCGGACTCAGACACTTTGTGTGTAGACACAATTAGCATGCTAGCAGATGAATAATGTGTACCATACTTTCATAGTAGCTGCAAAATCTGTGAACATGTCATAAAAGTCTACCGACAGCATTAATCTAGGACCTTTGGAGAGGAGAAGTTCAAATTAGCCTTGAAACAAGGTAGCTCTAGTTAACGTGCCACTGCCAAAACCGAAAACAATGGCTTAAAGGCTTAATTAACCTAATCCGAGAACCTCACTTCCTCGACGCCGGAAGAGAGTCTGAACAGAAAATACAAGGTTCCATATAGCAATGTGTCCCGAAATGTTGACAACCGGTGTTGAGCTCAAATAGAGGAAGGACCTACCAATATTTCGATTAAGCTTCGAGATGAAAAGGCCTTTTGACAACTTTATAATTAGGGCTGGCTTGGTCATGTTTGTTTGCTTCAATTAAGCCACTGAAAGTTGGCTGAGGATTAATTTCTCAAATATCAAGGAGAAATGCCGTCTAAGCATGATGTTAGTGGAGGAGGATTTATATCTGAAACCACACATCATAAGATGGTTCTTTTCGTAAAGTATCGGCCTAGCTGGCAAGAAAATTCTCGCGTCCTTAAATGTACAAAATTTGGGTTTTAAAAGAAGAACCTGGAGAGTCCTGCAAAGAATGGAAGAGAAAGGTCACGTCGCGTATTGTTTCGGCTCTCCTCAACTAGCTGATCAACACAAGAACCAATTGCTGCGAATAAACTCAAAAGTGAGTTCCTTTACCTCTATCGGGGAGTCAAGCGACGAATTAAAACTAAGAACGTCCTGCTAGTGTGATGGCAAAGGACCACTCCCTTGGCGAGGTTTTCAAATGGCGGAGAGACGTTAACAAATTGAGCCCCGTACGGAACCCAGAGTATTGCCGCGGTATTATGATGATATTATGATGATGGCTATACTCAAAGTTTTGCGAGGAAACCTACAGCATGTTTAAGGGGACCTGTACACCTTTAACCAACGATACGCAAAAGAGGACATCGCCCTTGGACTAATTCAAGTACCTTATGCTATTGAGGGTAAGATATTTGGCCCTTACAATAATAAGCGCAAAGTAGAATTTGCCCGAGGAGATTTCAGACCAAAATGAAATATCTAGTCGCAGCGATCATCAAACTCCCTCAGGTGAATACATTGTAGGAGTTTGTGTGCACCTCAGCCTATTTTCCCGGAGATATAGATACTGTCGCAATTGGCATCACAGATTTACCTCTGTAGCCTCACCAAAATTAATACAGGAATAAAATTCACGGAAGGCGAACTACTAAACCTGGTCACACAGATTAAGGAGACATGTCGACGAAAAGAGATTGCAATATGTGCCTTCCTAAATAGACCATTTCAAATGTCATGCCCAAAAAGAGTTTTGATTATTCAACTAACCGTTGGCATGGTTCTAGCTTATAAATCTCAAATCTTCTGGTGAGACTAAAATCTCTGTTTCAGCTTTCAAAGGTGGTGTGGAGTTGTTTTCTTACCGCTTTTGTGATCACTGGTCATTGAAGACCTACTAGTAAAACTTTCTCAATCAACAACAGCTATTTGAAGTTTCCGCTGAGATAAGGAGTCAAGATCACTGTGTACCGCTTCAGAATAACTTATTAAAGGCACAATTAGAGTCCTTACCAATTTTTGTCGATTCGCCATTGAGGGAGAAGCTAGGTGTTAGCCAGAGCTTTCGTAAACATCCGTAAACGTGACCAATGGAAAGGTTTGTATGATTGTACCCGGATAAGTTTCCACTTTAAACAAAACCGATATTTGTGGCTAACTCTACAAGTTTAATCTTAGAGTTAGAGAGCCATAAGTCTGGCACGATGTTAATGTCAAATTTTCGATTAGATATCGGAAGAGCTTTTAGTTTCGCTGGGTTAAGCAATCTTCCGTTAACCACCGATCAAATCATATATTTTTGATAATTTGATATTTATTTCAACTCAAGTTCAGCAATCAAATTCTTAGACGAAAAAAGATATTGCTCTACGTAATGAGCGTATAAGGGGACTGTTGCGTGCTGACATACTACTGGTAAATTGTTAATGAATGCACATAATAAAATAGGGCCGAGAAACGATCCTTGTTTTTGCCACCAGTGACAGCTTGTTCACTGAAGTCAATTTACTATATAATACTTTAAGCAGTGAAGACCGAAGCCAGATTGAAAAAGGGTGACTAGAAAAGAGATGACTTATTATCTGAAGTTATTAAGGACATTAGGATCTGGGTCACACTTAACGCTGTTCATTCTATTACGGACAAATATTCGTGGCAAGTTAGCCCAAAGTTGTTTGGATGAAAGTGATGTGCTCAACTTAGAAGGATATTAGTTTCGCTTGGTAGATGAAAACGGTTGCAATGTTACGCGCTTCAAGGACAACTCTTATGTCTTACTCTACATGCGTCGTAAGGTTTACATGCCAGGTATCGAAGGTAGTTCAGCTTCTCTATAGGATTAGTACTTAGCCTGCCAGCATACCGTTAAAATATTTGATTGCAAAGGACAAAGGTAAAGAGGAATGAAGAAAGTCAATATTATAGGTGCAGAAAATGATATCATGGTCACAAATATAGTCCAGGGAAAGTTAGTCAAATATCCAAATTCCAAATATTACAAATAATGAATCCGAAGCAATAATAAGGTCAAGCATAGGGTTGCAGTCATTAACGATTTGGAGTTCAAAAGATTTCTTTTAGTCTTTGGAAGGCACGAGAGTCATTAGTATAGATAAATAATCGTAGTATACAATAGATAGTCTAATTTGAAGCTGTTTAGGCTTTGTACGTAAGGCGGACAAATCATGTATCAACTCACGAGTGCAGCTTTTATTCAAACTAGGCAAAACACTATTTTCTATGATTAAAACATAAACATAAAGCCATAAACCAATTTCAAATGCATATCCAGGGTACAAAAGTACAGTAGGAAAGATGAAATTTGAAATAGAGGAAGGAAGCGTAAAGCAAAGCATATAAAAAAATATAGTGGCAAAGTTATACAGAACAATATATATTAATAAACTAACTTGAATAAATATTATTTCCTAAGTTAAATTAAATGGACAGTGTACTTATGCAAAGAAAAGGCAGTGTAGTAGATGAAATATTTAAATAATTCATGCACTTTGTAAGGGGTGATTCATCGTAAGGTTTGATTTTCAATAGGCCTTTTTTGACAGATCAAGCATGACTTTATCAAACTGCTTTGTTATTTTTATTCAATATCGTTTGGCAAGTTATTATGAAAAAACTCACACTACAATAGTGTCTCCAAATTGTTCAGCTGTATTACGAAAATCAGCGTTCTGTGAGAAATGCATAATCGACCTACTGAAACCACTATTGCCAATACCATTCGCAAATTTGAGTCTTAGTTTACATTAGTGGATGATACTCGACCGGTTAGACCACATCCAGCACGTAGTGAAGAGACTATAGCAGCTGTAGCTGCTACGCGAAGACAGTAACGAATCGATTCGTCGTCGTTCTCAGCAGCTTGGCTTGGTGTATTCGACAACTTGGCGTATTTTACGTAAGGATCTCAGCCTTAAAGCATACAAAATTCAACTTGTGCAAGAATTGAAGCCAGGCAACTTAAATTTGCGTTATATTTTCAGTGGATGGGCTCTGGAAAAACTGAATGAAAATCCGGTGTTTTATCGTGAAACTTTGTTCAGTGATAAAGCCGTATTTGGGCTGATGAGCAACCCGAAGAGTACCAAGAGCTACCATTACATACATTAAAAACAACGGTTTGGTGTGGTTTATGGGCTGATAAAATCATTGGTCCATATTTCTTCAAAAATGAGGCAAATCAGAATGTTACCGTCAGTGGTAACCGTTGTTGTGCTATGTCAATGGACTATGTGCTTCCTGAAATTCAAGCACATGGTTTCGGTGAGCTCTGGTTTCAACAAGACGGCAACGAGCCATACAGCGCGTGAAACAATGAAATTTTGGTGAGCATTTAATTTCACGTTTTTCTATGGTAAATTGGCCGCCTAGATAGTGCGATATCACACCTTTGGACTATTTGCTCTAGGGATACGTAAAGTTTCAGGTATTCATGAATAAGCCAGCTACGATTGACGCTTTGGAAGCCAACATTACTCGTGTGATCCGCGAGATACCAATCGCTTTTCTCGAACGAGCCGCCCAAAATTGAACCTTCCGAATGGACCACCTCCGACGTAGTCGTGATCAACATTTACATGATATCATTTTCAAAAAGTAAATGTCATGAATTGATCTTTAAAACGATAATATGCATTTTAAGTTCACTTTCAAATTTATGTGTTTTACCCTTTATATGTCGCAGCTGATTTAAGGATAGTGTTTCCGTCTTGAAAGCTGTTGGATTTAAGTGGGATTGAAGATGATTGAGTTGTGCTCACGTGGTTATTGCGATGCAGTCGATTGAATAAATTCTTTAGATTTTCGTCGGTAAGCCGCTAAATGCAAATACTGAACTAGGGGCTTTTCATGTACGTATTTTTAAAAAGCGCAGATGGTATTCGCCACTTATTTTTCTGTACGTTTCCAACATATGTTATGTAAGGTCTATTAGAAGTTCTAAGATGCAATGTGGATTGTTACTCTTGCGAAAAGGTTCATAAGCTTGCATTATAATATAAGTTTTCATGTTAATGCAGTTGAATGTTTAAGCATCGACAAAGACAAATAATTTAGTGCTAGATTTAGCAGTTTTGCTTGGAATAAATTGCCTAAACGGTGCTCAGCCTCGAAAGAATTCTAACTTAGCAAGTATTTACTAGGTGTATAATGTTGTTTGTAATTAAAAACGAACTGGTCAAATACCATCCCTGATAGGTGCCAACTTGTCAAATGAAACACTCTTCACTCTGTATATTATGTTATCGAGTTGCTGAAATCCGTGCAGCGACATAGTTGTATTAGGTCTATAACTAACTCGTGCGGTTTGCTAAAAGATAGCGTAACTTGTATTTTCCATTGGTAAATGTGTTAGAGAGCTACTGTCATTGTACGTCATTTCAGTATTTTGGTGGAAGTTTATGGTAAACATGCGTTAGCTGAGCGAACGTGCCAAAAGTGGTTTTAGCTTGGAAGACGATGAACGTCCTGGGCAGCCAAAAAAGTTTAAAAATGAAGAACTGGAAGCATTACTCTATGAAGATTGTTGCCAAACACAAGAAGAGCTCGCAGAATCTGTGGGTGTCGGTCAAGCAGCCATTTCAAAACGTTTAAGAGCAGCTGGATATATTCAAAAGCAACGAAATTGGGTTCCACATGAACTCAAGCCGAGAGACGTCGAAAGGCGGTTTTGCGTGTCGGAAATGCTGCTGGAACGCCACAAAAGGAAGTCATTTTTGCATCGGATTTTTACTGGTGATGAAAAATGGATCCATTACGACAACCCCAAGCGCAAAAAATCATATGTGAAAAACGCCCGGAATATGCGACCAGACACGAGGCAATAATTTTCCATCATGACAACGCTCGGCCCCACGTTGCTATTTAGGTTAAGAACTATTTGGAAAACAGTGGATGAGAAGTCTTAGCCCAACCGCTTTATAGCCTAGACCTTGCCCCTTCTGATTACCATTTGTTCCGGTCGATGCAGAACGCCCTCACTGAAATACGGTTCACATCAGAGCAGAATATCAAAAATTGGCTTGATTCATTCTTGGCTGCCAAGCCGTCGCAATTCTTTTGGGATGGGATCCAAAAATTGCCAGAAAGATAGAAAAAAGTCATAGCTTCAGATGGGCAATACTCTGAACAATACTATTGTGCATGTTTTTCTTAAATAAAAGTTTAAATTTTGAAAAAAAAAAACCGCACGAATTAAATTACATACCCAATACAATAAATTCTACTGCCGACGGTTCTTTTGAGGGCTTTAAGGTTAAATAGATGCTCTTTGTATAAACCAGCCAAAAGCAATAAACTGGTATCCTTGACCAAATGTTGATGATTTTGCTCATAACCAGTAAGCCTGCTAGCTTTACATTTGTATGGCAAGCGATATCATCTATCATTTTCTCTGTGAAAAAATTTAACAATCCCTTCACACCATCACGATGAGTAATAATATTTTCTGGACATTACACCGAACTTTTGCAACAGTTAATCCAAGTAGTCCTATTCTCAGTCTTACGACATGGTTAGTTTACTTATTGTAACTGAAGACTAAACATAACAACCCTCAACTCACACTGAATTTTTAAAATACAAAATTGTATTTTGTCATTAGATACTAGTACAACGATTATTTGTTCTCAAATTTGCGTGACATCAATGTGGAAGAACTGTGATTTCAGCAGCATGGTGCATTTTAAGACGATTAATTCCCACGTTCATTTGTACACGCCACTTATAAGCTCAGTCTTCGTTTTCCGGCTGGAGGCTGGGATAATTACAAATCATTTCCCTTGTATGTCAAAGCTATTTTACGCAACTGGTGTTGCTTGTGTTGGTGTCCCTAGTGTTCGTTGTACCAAAAATCATTCAAAGAATCTTGCCTTCAAAATATATTTAGGCTTATGCGCCATAGAGCCACACTAATAAGGATCGGATATATAGGGTGTTCCCAATAATGTGTCTAAGACTTTATGGGGAGATCCGTTGACATATTTTGAGAAAAAATTCGTGGAGGGATGCGAATGGGATTTATAAAGCCCTCGATGATGCACTTTTCAACACAATAATACGCAGGCATGGATTATGTCTATTGGTTTGAAATATCTGAGACGACTGAGAGGACGACTGCCCCAAATAGCAGAAGACGTTCGTACCTACGAAGATATTTTAGATTACGTCTGAAACCATCCAGATATCAGTTTTTGGCAAGCAAACATTTTAATCTTAGCTACATCTATATCTTGAAAATTCTACATTGTGAAGGCAAGCTTGCATTCCATCATTTATCAGTACAGGAGCTACAACCCGAGGACTCAGAGAAGCTTTTGAAATTCTGCAATTATATTCTGGAATGATTCTTCGCGGAGACAGCTTTTTTGACCAAATCTTATGGACAGATGATCACTAACATCTACAATTTACATACTAGGACAGAAAGCAACACTGACTCCATGAAATACAGAGCTTTTCAGTACAAGTTCAACGTCAATGTGTGGGCAGGGTTATTGTATAACAGATCGATCTGAACCTATCGGCTTTTTATCTTTTAAGGCTTAATTCTAAGCTCTAACTGGAAGTTTTGCGAAAAAAATTAGCAGAGTTATTATGTGATAAGCCGTTGCAACAAGTAACAGTTATTGTGAACCAGCAGGATGGCACCCCGGCATACTATGGGCATGCAGTTAGAGAGTGACTAGATAGCGTGTATGAAAATTATTGGATAAGGCAGGATGGACCCATTCTGTGGCCTCCAAGCTCTCCATATAGACTATTACTTATATGGACGGGTTATCAGAAAAAACAACATTCGATGACTTGAACCATATGATTAATGATGAACTTTTCAAAGACAAAGACGAACTCTGGCATGCATACAAAACAATAGTGTCCGCTTTGAACAATTCATATGATACAAAGTTCGATGATTAAAATATAAATAAAAATGTGCAATTGATATTTGGATTTTTTTTTTAAATTTTTAAAAAATGTTAATTTAATGTTTTTCCTGTTGCAATAAGTTGGGTCGTATCTTGAAAACTACTGAATTGGGAAGAAATGACCTTACTAGGTACTCGTAGCAAGTGTGCAAAAAGTGGCAGTTAATAAAATAATGAGAAGTTTAAGTTGGCTTCAGTTTAGATATTTTTTTTACTGCTCTAATGACGATTACTGAGTAATCGCATGTTATCTCCGCCTCTGTATTGTAAGAGTGTTCGTCAAATTATTATCTCAACTTTGTTTCCAGAGGATTGCTTTTAGTCAGAGAGTTCGTTAATTCGTAAATTATGTCGTAGATTAAAAGATAGATTAAAAGATTTAGGCACAGAAAATTGCCTAAAATGAAAAAAAAAAATATCGTCTTAGAAAATATTACTAAGCCATTTGCTAGCCTGTTAAATTGTCAAACAAGTTAAACCATTTTAAATGTTTTATTTGTCATCGCTTAGCACTTAACTACAGTTTTACTTACACCTAATTATGATACTTTTTTGTACTTTTAATTCCTCTTAACTTTCTTAGCTGTCTTTGACTTGCACGATAGTCCCAGGAAACGTGAAATTAATTTGTACACTCCTACAGTCACTAAAAATACTAAAACTAGAAGTCCGCCAAAGAGAATGATCATCGCATCCAGATTATGGTACTGGATGAAGTTCAATTCCTGTCCAGCTGAATGCAGATGAGGGGCGCCTTTATGCCTGGCTATATACTCCACCCAGTAGATGGCTGTATGTAAGGGTTCCAACGGTTGGTCACGGTACCTTTCAGAAACTGACTTTAATTTATTCGTATAGACCGGGTTGTTGAGCATCTCATTAACTGCAGCTGACAGTGTTTCTTTAGTCAACTTTTTGTAGTCGACCATTATGCCGTAGCCACCCGCCTCAGCACGAGCCATATTTAGGAACTGATCACCAAATATTGGAATTCCTACAAAGGGCTTTCCATAGTATACTGATTCCGTGGTACTGAGCAATCCTCCATGGGTGATGAAAAGTTTGACATTGGGATGTGCCAGGATGTCATCTTGTGGAAACCAGTCGCTAATGAATACATTGTCGCTTTTGCCGGGAAGATTTGGGTCTTCGAATTTCCAGAGCACTCGTTGTTTGAGAGATTTAAATGTTTGCAAGATGACTTCCCGCTTTTCAGTTGGAAGAATTTTACTTTTCAAGTTTGAACCCATTGAGAAGTATACTACACCATGCTTAGCTTCATCAATGAATTTTTGTATATCTGCGGGCAATGGTTTCCTTTTCCGGTTAATGTGCATACCTCCAACTTCAATCATATTTGGCATGTACGGTCTTGGAAATCCTTGGGATACGTGAGAGTTTAGAAGAACCAGCGCAGTGTTTTTGCGAATATCATCCAAATTTCGTTTGGCTTTTGGAAAATATTGTTTGAAGAGCGAACGTTGTCTCGGCAAATAAAAGTTGTTGAAGTAGATTTCGTCAAATGTTGCAACAGCCAGATTGAAGATACGTTGTAAAAGTGTCATTTTCTGGGTGAGTGGTAGGAAAGGATTTGGTACATACGATAATGGTGATGGTGTGCCAACTAGATCAGTTGTCCATTTGGAGGCACCAAACGTACTAAGACCAATCAGTGGGGCATTGAAGTGCTCAGCAAGACCAAATAGTGCCTCTGATACAAAGACTTCACAAATGACAACGTCGAATTTTTCTCCGGATGCCATTAACTGCTTTACAGATAATTCTGCCAAAGTAGCATTTGTTATATCGATTCCCATGTCGTAAATACTTTGGAATACAGCCATTATATTCCTGTCGAGGATCCGAAGAATTGAGTCAAAACGTACTGAAATAAGAAACAAATGTCAAAATGAGTATAAAATATAAAAGCAGTGCAAAATTAAAGTAATACAATGTAATGTTATGTCGAAAATAGCAGATTTTATACAATAGAACTAGAACCTGTTACTCAAAATCATAAACTTTCAACTATAGACTGAAGAGTAAAACCAGGTACTTATCGGCTTTCGAAAATTAAACTTGAGTCTAAGCGAGGCTTCCACACAAGAATTAGGCTTGACACAGGTGACCTTCAGCGGTTGATGACAAACATGGCTTGAAAGTATGAAGCAGCAATATAAATGTACTTTTTAAATTTTAGCACAACTTGTTTTAATCATCTCAAAGTAAATGCATATAGACAGGAACATTTTGCGCCTCACTTGATGGTAAGTTCTATCATACGCATGTGCGGAAGACATGTTATTATTATAATTTAAATGCATTCACATATATACCATATATTTTGAGTATATACCTTCTGTTCAAAAATTGTTGGAATTCTTGAATAAAACGAATTTTATTCCTTCAAAATACTTTCCATTGCAAGCAATACACATATTCCAACGCTTTCTGCAATCTTCAAAACACTGTTTTTATAGGCCAATTTTGGTATCGCCTTTAGCTCTTTCTGCAAATTCTCTTTTATCGCCTCAATCGTCTTGATATTCTTTCCGCGAGTGGTAACTTAAGTCGTGAGAATAGGAAAAAGTCACAAGAAGCCATGTTAGGTAAATGCGGAGCTTGCTTCAACTCGTCTCATGCCCAAAACATATTTTGCTAACGCTCTGCACGGATTCGAACGAGGCACCAAGATCAGCTGTCACTCTTATGCTTACACGAAGATCTATAAAAACAATTTTCTTAACTTTTTAGAAATCTACGTCAGTCATACTGGTGGATGGACGGCCGGAAAGGGGCATATTATCAACCGCAGTACAGCCCGCTTTTAACTCTTTGTATCACTCGTACGTTTGTCTTTTCTATTTGTCGAGTCGAGGCTACCGTTAAGATTTTCAACGCCTCCGCACATGATGTTTTCTTAGAAACACACAAAACTCTTTGCTCAACTAAATTTGACATTGCGAAATTCGCAGAACACAACAAACAATGACTTGTTTACAAAATGGCGCCTAAACAGATGTTTGAGCTCTAAAAATTAAAACTGCTATTTACCTCTTAAAAATATCAACACAGCTGGGACGAAGCATCAGAAAGGCCAAAATTGAATCAGATCATATCTTTGGAGAAGCAATATTACACGTATTTTACGTAGGTGCTTTCGGAGATAGCTAGATAGATAGTCCACTTGATGAAGGGCCAATTTGGGCGTCATGACTTTTCCCTCTATTTTAAGTTTAAGTGACAGATATCGCAAAACTCTCAGAAGGAAACCAATGATAAGTGTTATATTTCGATACTTGGCTCCGGTCACGTGTTTGCCTTTAAGAAAGCTTGCAACTGTCTTCCATGTAACATGCTGACTCTAGATTTATTCGGCTTCAATAGCCTTATAAGCGCTCGGGTACGATGGAGAAGGAAAATGATTGCATCAAGAACTGATTTTATGAGCTTTCTGACAAAACAGATGCTTAATGGCTCAAGTACCTATGATGTCAAAATCGCCCTACAACCAGCCAAATTACCACACACAAGGTGCGCGTCCAGTATTCTGGATGTTCAAACATTCCTACATTGGCATCGGATACTTTGTTATGACCAAGGCACCAATGCCTAACTGCACTAAGAAGGGGTTATACTGTGAGAAATCATTTAGAGCGATATTGCAAAAGAGTACAAAACCGGCTCGCGAGTTCTACAAGCAAAGAGGAAGGACGAGTGATTCTATAGAGGGAATAGCGTTCGGAAATTTTACCGGAAGGTGAAAAGAACCGAGTACGTTTTTAACGGAAAATATGAACACGTGAATCTAACGGTAGACTCGCAGACAACCGCCAATTATTTCTCGATTTTAAGGTCGCCTATGACAACATACATTGGCAAAAACTAAATTTTTGTTGCTAAAAATTGCTTTTAACAAGGTGATCTGGTTTAATGCGATTTCTTCAGCACCGTATTTGGGAGTATTGAGAAATAGAAGGCGCGAAGATATCTCTGGAGGTAAACGAGAGGAAAATGAAGTTGCTGCTACCATCGAAAAGGGAACACAACATCGATTTTGCAATAAGCAGCTATAACTGGGAGTTAGTCAGAAACTTTGTCTACCACCACATAAACTCGTATAATATAGACAACGACACCACCAGGAGCTTACTCGAAGACTGGTAAACCTATCGAGGTCTTCTTGAAAAAGAATAGAGACGTGGGGTGAAGAAATAGATTTGGAGAACTTAGTGTCATCGAAGTAAATGGATAGGGGGCAGTGAGAGAAGACAATTTGAAAAGGATCAATAGCATTTTCTGAAGCGATAACATCGATTTCGTTGCTATTTTCTAGGGCTGAAAACGCAAAGGATACCAATTCAACTAAGTTTGTAGTAGTTGATCTACCTTTTACAATAGAAATTCATGTTTTTAGAAATCTTTCTGTTATACATGCTGAAAATTAATTTGTAGACATCTGAGATGTCCAGATGCACAGACCGCTATTCATATCAAGTTTAAGGAGTTTTCTAGCAATAGGTAGGTTTGGATATGAAGATTGATATTATGTTCTATTACCATAAGAAATATACAGAAAATAGTTTCCCGTAGTAGTCTGAAAACAAATAATTCTGAAGGAGTTCTGAACTGCAAACTGGTATTTTATTTTTGGTTTCGAATAACTGCAAGTTAAAATGACTAGAAAATAAGGAGTTAAAATAAAGCATTCCGTTATATTGAGTCCAGATAAGGAAAGCTAAAGTATGTCATCCATTGCTTGAGGAAGTTTTAAAATTTCTCGTAATGTTGATGAATGCCATTGACACTAATACAGATAATGGAATGTTGTTCGGTTTTGATAATACCATATAAAGATAATTGGTTGGGGGTTTCCATTTCGTTTAAATGACATCATTCAGAATTGCATTCTGAAAGCAAATAATTGGTGGTTCCCCAATAAGCTATGTTGTTGATACTGGAAATCAATGAGCTATATATACTTTGGCATCTGCCGATGGCTAGAAGCCAGGAATGAAAAAGTCCAAAATAATTATTTATAGACTTAGTTCCCACTTTTTGATGAGACATGCCATGTTACGAAAACCCTTGAGGAATATCGTGGAATATCGTAAAGAGTATCTAATTTTTATCTAAATCTTAAGCATACAGTCTGCATTCTTTTTCATGACAGTGCACCACAAACTATTAACCATGTTGTGATTGAAGCAAAGCACTCTTTCAAACTACCTATCTCCAAAGCTATCACAACAACAGGTTATTTATATTTATTGGCAATGTAAATATTTATTCTGATAGCTGCGCTGCGATCAATGCGAGTAGTTAAAAAGATATGGAGTCGATAAATGGTTGAGATGCACGAGACTGGGTCTTTCCCTTCTTCTTCCAAACTAAGGTGCCTTTAAGTTTTTGTATTAATCTTCACTGAAGTAAAAATAAAACTATTTTCTGTTCCTTAAAGAGTTATATATGCATAATGTACATATAGTGTATTTCCTTTGCTATAACTTTCTGGTACACAACAATATTCAGACTTTGCGTGGATCATAGTACCAAAAAAATTGACAAATAAATCCAATTTTGTATAAACAAACATGGGCCGTGGCTTAAGCGGTAGTGTATTAGCTTCCCCAAAAACATTTATCTTTTAAGACAACCAAAGTTACGTACAATACTAACATACAACAGCAAATTGATTTGCATAAGCCCAAACCTGTTTCTCTTTCTCTATCCAATTTACAAAAAAAAAAAAAAAACTTAACACGCACATTTTAAAAGTACTCATACCTTTTCTTTAAAAAAGAAAAGATTACTCGTAGTTGATAGGTATAAATTCAGATTTTTTATCAAATGCAAGCGGCAGTAATTTCGGTGCAATGATGATGTGTAATCTGTAACTACGATTAGCGAAAACTGACACTCCAGCACAGTGATTTCTTTAAACCTATGCTAATTGAAGAATTACTACGAGCACTCTAGTAACGATCAAAATTCACATTAACTTTAAGCAAGTTGTAAATTACCTTTCATTGATTCTGCTATCGTGGGGGTCTCCACAAAACGATAATTCTTTATGGGATCTTTTGATGTGATTGGCGAGATCACAGTCACGTCATGGCCTTTTTCGGCTAAGCCCTTCATCAGGGCATGATTAACGAAGAAATGCGATTTAGCCGCGGTTGGTATAACTCCGAGAATTTTATAAGAATTCACCATGCCAACCACTGCGACAAGCAGCAAAATGCGCGACCAGAAAAACTTTTTATCAGTCATGATGACTCGAAATTAGTGTAAATAAAAATATTGTGATAGCTTCAGTATTAAATTTGTATATCTTTTGAAGGCCGACCAAATTTCATTAAGTACGATCTATTCACGCACGACTTTCAAAACTAACTAAACTCTATGAGTCGGCTAGACAATTATTACTAATTTAGTGAAAAGGTGATTTGAGTTGCCATTTCGAATCAGCAGTGCTTATCTTTGTTGTTTTAAAGATTTTGATTTTGCTACTTTATTTGTATTTGTTTTGAAATTGTGTTGTTTTGTTAAGGGAAATCATTTTCATAGAGTGAAAAGAAAAAGTTTTTATCTTTAGATAAGCTCCTGAGTTTTCGCTGGTCATTTAATAAATAACGAATAATCAAATAAGCAATTAAATTACTCATTTCGTGAATCGGAAAAACCGTAATTACTGTTGACATACATATGTCAGGTCTACATGATGCAGAGGATTTTGTTACTAATAATCGATTGTAAACGTTTTTTGTTACTTTCCAAATTATAACTCGGTAATTTGTACTAGCATCCTTTATTTATTACTATAAACAAAAAAATGCCTAAAAATTAGAATTTTTAACGTAAAATTATCTTATTCAAATGTACTGGCCCAATGCGGGCATTCTAAGTTAAACCCAATACTTAGGTTTCCCCTATCGACGTTTCTTAGACTAAGTAGTTATTTATATTTTTTGATGTAAGAAAACAACAATCTTATATACAAAATTTAGTAAATGTACAGTTTTGTTAAAAATTAGAACTGAAACTTATAAACTATCTAAAAATAAATCTTTACCTACTAAGCCTATTTAAAGTAACTTGTGTAGGAAAATTATCCTTTTTGTGTATGGATTTCCACTTTTTATTTATAAAAAAGTTGTTACCCATCTCTTTAATTAATTTTTTTTATTATTATTTTCTTTGTCATTCTTTTATTTTTTTTTCTTAATTCTACCCCAATACTACTACCCCAATACAATAACTATGTAAGCCGGCCACGGCTAAAAAACTAGGCGTCCACCAACTTTGCTCACTAATGCAGCTACCCTGTATTTGAGGAAAACGATGAAGAAGTTTCCTGTGCTTCAAAAAGTCAACATAATTGTTGGTGCTGCAGAATAACATCTTTCATATCGCGACTAATTTCCGCCCTACTGAATACGCGATGCTCTACACTGCCGTATGCGACGTCTCAGTTGTACTTAAATCGAATGACAATTTAATCGCGTTAAAGATAATTGGGGTAATAAGCCCCATAAATAAGATTGTTCATCGAGGTCTAGCATTGCGCCATCGAGTTAGCTTAATGACGAAATTGTCTTCTTTTATTAGGTTCGCCCTGTTGTAAAAGATAACTTAAACTTGAACTTGAACTTGTATATTCAAGCACAAGTATAGGTCGGACGAGGGCCATGTCGCATATAACCTTCACAATCGCATCGAGTTGGCTGCTATAAAACAATCTCTTTGTATTGGAAAAAGCATCTTTTGCACTGGCCAGAGCAATATCTTTATGTTTGTTAAAAAGTAGATATTGATTTAGCCAGATACCAAGGCGTCTGACTACATTGCGACAAGCACGTGGCTGACCGTGTTGTCCGACGATCGAAAACTTTCACCAGTTCTTTCTGGTATCTAGACAAAGGCGTTCTAAAAATAGATGTCTTCCAATCACCGGCGAGTGCAAGTAGTTATATGGCAGCGTATTACCTTTTGTTAAACATTTTCTGACATTAAAGTTTTAAGTGAAATGTCTGCTTATTTTTTTAGAGCAACAAGCGTTTTTTTATAGAGTTTGTCATGGATAGCAAAACCAGACACAGCTCTAAATAGTTCGTTTCTTAGGAAACGTGGCTTAGAATTCAAAAAAAGGTGGTGAGTATCGATTTGGACTTCTTAAGCTTCCTCTGTAATATTCCGTAGTGTGAATATTTTCTTGCATCATAACTTATCCGTTATCTAATACAGTATCTTGACTAGCATTGAAAAAGTACTTTCGTTTCAAACACGTTGAAGGATATAGGTTTTTATTATATTAGTACTAGAGGGCTCGGTCTATACTTGTATAGATGAAGAAGAGGGTTGTGTTGTTATATTAGTACGATATAGGAAATCTGCATTCACTTTTATAAGTGTGGCAGATCAAGCTCAGTATCCAATAAAAAAGTAAAGGGTGATTCTTTTGCTTATTGGTTTTTCAGTGTTCTATTTTTGACAGCTCAGGCGTGATTCGTGACAAAAGTAAAAGAGCTCAGTTAGTATTGTCATTTTACTATGGAAATACTTACACCCGAACAACGACCATTTTACGTTCGTTAAAGTTAAGCTACTGAGCAAGAAATTCAAGCTATAGTAATCAAATTTCGCATCAATTCCAATATTTTGGCCATCAAGCCACATACCCGTATGCGGAGAGTTCGTATTGGGTATATATTTTAATTCGTGCGGTTTTTTTTTTCAAAATTTGAATGTTTATTTAAGAAAAACATGTACAATAGTATTATTCAAAGTATTGCCCATCTGAAGCTACGACTTTTTCCCATCTTTCTGGCGATTTGTGGATCCCAACCCAAAAGAACTGCGCTGGCTTGGCAGCCAAGAATGAATCAAGCCAATTTTTGATATTCTGCTCTGATGTGAACCGTATTTCAGTGAGGGCGTTCTGCATCGACCGGAACAAATGGTAGTCAGAAGGGGCAAGGTCTGGGCTATAAGGCGGGTAGGGTAGCACTTCCCATCCACTGTTTTCCAAATAGTTCTTAACCGGAATAGCAACGTGGGGCCGAGCGTTGTCATGATGGAAAATTATTGCCTCGCGTCTGGTCGCATTTTTCGGGCGTTTTTCGGCTACTGCTCTCTTTAAATGGATAAATTGTGTTCGGTAGCGTTGTACATTGATGAATTCACCTGGTCTTAGTCGCTCATAATACAGCACACCCATCTGATCCCACCAAATACAGAGCATAACCTTCGCACCATGGATATTCGGCTTTGCCGTTGATTTGGCTGGTTGGCCGGGTTTCACATATGATTTTTTGCGCTTGAAGTTGTCGTAATGGATCCATTTTTTATCACCAGTAACAATCCGATGCAAAAATGACTTCCTTTCGTGGCGTTCCAGCAGCATTTCGGAAATGCAAAACCACCTTTCGACGTCTCTGGGCTTAAGTTTATGTGAAACCCAATTTCCTTGCTTTTGAATACATCCAGCTGCTTTTAAACGTTTTGAAATGGCTGCTTGAGTGACACCCAAAGGTTCTGCGAGCTCTTCTTGTGTTTGGCAACAATCTTCATAGAGTAATGCTTCCAGTTCTTCATCTTCAAACTTTTTTGGCTGCCCAGGACGTTCATCGTCTTCCAAGTTAAAATCACGACTTTTAAATCGTGCAAACCACTTTTGGCACGTTCGCTCAGCTAGCGCATGTTCACCATAAACTTCCACCAAAATACGATGACTTTCGGGAGCAGTTTTCTTCATATTAAAGTAATGAAGAAGAACTCAACGCAAAAACACTTTTTCAGGCACAAAGTTCGACATATTTGAGACATATACTGAAATGAAGTACAATGATAGTAGCTTTCCAACATATGTTCCAATGGAATAATACGAGTTACGCCATCTCTTAGCAAATCGCTAAGACCCCATACAAAGGAAAATATTGTTGTGGTATCAGCTACTGTTAATGATGACCGTCAATTCTTCGCCGTTCGCAGCATCTTGGCAAGGATCTTGGGTTAAATTTTATAAAATACAGATCATGCAATAATGAAGCCATATGACCTGCCACAGCGTCGAATTTTCGGTGAGTGGGCCTTAGAAAAGCTGGAGGAAGATCCGCTTTTTATCGAAAAAAAAAGGCTTTTGTCTTCAGCGTCGAAGCTCATTTCTGGTTGAATTGTTAGGTGATCGAGTTTATAAACAAGCTGCAACGACATCAACGAAATCAGATACAGAATTACTCTTCCCAATCTCAATTTCTTGCTCTTTGGTCCTGGCTTTATATAAGACCCTAATTACCCAGGTTCTGCTCTATGGCCAAGAGGCTCGGAACTTATCGAAATCGTATGGAGAACCACTTTGAAATTTAGAAAGAAACATACTGCGAGTGATTTTCGGTCCTTCTTTCAGTGCAAGAGGAGAATAGTGGAAGAGGTTAAACCACTAGTTGTATGACAGGACAGCGACCATGTTCTAGTCAAGTGTCTACGAATCAAATGACAGTGAATGGCGGTCACAGCTTTGGCGCATCTAAGGACGACTGCTTTTAATGTGGCGCATGGATGTGGAAGAAGATTGCAAACAACCTAGAGAGCACCACTACTATTCTCGACGATCTAATTTTCGACCAAAGTTGTAGTTAATTTTCGATATGCCTTAGAGCTTTGCTTCTACTTGCTTGGATTTACTCGCTTCAGTTTAAGGGCAGCCTTAGTTAGCACTGGCTTTTTTGTTGGAAAAAGTTCTTGAAGTTCCAATGAAGTCAACTTCCAGGGCTTATATAAATTGCAGATTTGATTGTCTACCTCTTTGGAGAACCCCTATAGATTTTTCGAGGTACATTTCGAGTGCTGAAGATTCGTTTATAAGCTAAGATTTTTGATTGTTGCCCTCGATGCTCAGGTCCTCCAACATGTCGATGGCTAAGAAAATTCTGCCTGACTTGTCCAGATGGGTTTAAGTTTTAAGCCCTCCTAGTTTTGCCTAATCTAAGAGATGCACGAAAATTCTTGGAACCTTCTATTAAACGCGGATAACTTTACTGTTAATCATAATTGAATTTCTGTTCGAAGACAGTTCGTTTTACTAGGGCAACTTGAAATAGCAATTGATGATGACACTTAGATCTTTGTTTCACTTTTGTTTTTTTTTCGGCCGTGTGCGGTGTTGTTTCTTTTTGGGTGTTTTAGCTAATCTAGCTGTTTTTTGTTACATATGTGACAGACTTGCACACAATGGCCTGTTACTAAGTCTTATCCTACTGAGCACTCTTAGGAATGATATGGGTCGCTTCTTTTCAGCAATCTTGCAGAGAATGAAGATGGTTCTTTTTGTTCATTGTCTTCAGGAAAGTGCAGAAGAAGTTTCAGTCGTTAGGAATTGGCTTATGGACATTATATCTGTTGTCCTCGGTCTTTGATTTTAGCGTGCTATATGGTTCCTTTAGCGTGGTTCACCGTTAGGAATCTTAGAATTTTGTCCCATCAGCACTTAATTCACCATATCAACGAAAATTAAGTTAACCTCTATCCTACGCCTATGTGACGAAGACAAATATGGTCCACCAATCGATGGTTTCCGGCGGATAGCTAACTTAAAATTATTAGATAAAAATTAGACGTGAGTTGCGAAAGGCAACACTCTTCGAGCAGTGACTGATGGTAGATAACCATGAATCTCATGAAGCTGAAGTTACATTCTTTTCTTCTGTCTCGAATAGGACTGAGGAAGAAGGTTTTTGATCCTCCTTCAGTTTTTAAATGATATTTCTGACATTTCTATTAGATGGAAATCTGTCGGGGCGGTTGCTTGACTTAAAGATTGTTTTAATTTGTTGATTACAATCTCCGCTCCAATCCTTGGGAAATTGTGCATTCAAGATTGGAGAATGGTAAAAGCTCATTATGCCTCGTTATTATCGCGAAGCTCAATCCCAAAAAAATGGTATAAACAGATCAGATAGGTAAGACGTAATTGACGATTGGTGAACTAGAAACAAGTTCTCATCAATTTCTTCAGAATGGAGAATCTAAGATTCGCGATAAGGAGGAAAAAAGTGTCACCATTACATTTTTTTCTTTTAGAAAGTCCTGGATATATACGGCTATAAAAGAATTAAGTGTAATTTATGCTGTTTTGTGGAATAAACGTTTACCTGAATATTTCACTGTTGCTTTCACTAGTCTCCAAATAATGGTTTTTCGTGGCTTCTTAAGAGTGTTCACCCCTTTGACAGTACTATCTTGTGCTACAAGGCTATCTTGAGTTTTTGGTACAACCTAAGTATACTGAAATTTCGTTTCGTTTGACGTAGTCGATTTTCCTTGTATTTAAAACTGGCTTCAGCCGGACTATGTGCACAAGAAAAAATGCAGTCAGATTTACGAAGATGGGTCCAAACCGATATAGGCTATGGCACTGACGGCTTTGTGAACAACATTGTCACACGGCAATGGCAGTAAACTATACTGTAAGGAACAGTATCTGCATCTATAGATACGTTAAAGATGCGTTTTAAGCCGTTCTGAGCTGCCTCACAACCTCCAAACTAGTTCGAGAATGCAAGGTTACTTTGAACTGAACCCGCTTTGTTAATGTATGCTTTTTCTGTTATAGCTTCTCTTGACAGTTGAGTCTCCTATAACTGCAATTGTCGGTGCTGCTCTCCAGACAGACCAAATAATTGTCGTGGGACGTCGCTCCTCTCCAAGATGTTGGCGGTCTTTCTGCTGTCCCTCGATAAGCACAACGCTAGACACCTTAATGTTCTAGTGATACTACATCCTGCGACATGGTGATGAGAGTGATGATGACATCGTAGAGTATTTTCTCTGTGAATGACTCCTCTAATGCCAACATATGGCTGCCGGTTCTAGGCGTTGATATGATGGTACTAACCTTAAGTACCGAATGAATTATTCCACTTTCTAAGAGACTAGTTCTCTATCTGAGGGTATTTTCAACATAGAAAAAAATCCAGGTAAAATGAAATTAGCCAAAAAAAATTCCGCTTACAAACTTCCTGCTCAAAAATTATTATTCTAGAATATATTTGCAATACGTAGAAAGTATATTCTCGACAAATCGTAGGAATGCCGTAGGCTGAAGCTGGCCGTAGATTGAGTATTATTACACATCTTGACAAGCGATGTAGGAATTCATGTTTAAACAGTAATCATGATGGCATAGAAAAAAGTTATCACTGATTTTGGAATGCCTTATAAAAGTAATGAATTTTGTAGCTTTAAGTGAATAAGAAAAAAAAAACACCAACAATTAAAACCACAACAGGACCATAAAAGTGGCTCACAAAATAAATGGTACGTTGAAGAAGTACATAAACCAATGGAAAAAAAAACCATTGCAGTCCTACAATTTATTTGTTCCCAGTGAATTTCACAGCAGTCCTTTAATTCAGCAACCGCCACAGAAGAAAATTTATTGAATGTCAATCAATTTACCAAGGGCAATAAATATCGACAACCCACAGAGGTGGAAACTCTCACTGAACACTGAACACTATCTCAACCATAGTAGTCTTCCCAGTCCAGCACCTGGCCGTAATGTAGAAAACAAATAGCATCGTAGCACTAAAGAATTGTGAATTTTCACATGCGAAACAACAGGACATTGTAAGCGCTTGTCCATTACCGCGGCACAATTAAATGCATTTTTATTTATTTAAGCGCCACATAAACGGCACAAGGAATTATTGGTTTCTGGCCGCGTTAATTGCCTCGAAACTTCAACTGGAAAAAAATATTTCTCCGATTCACCGAATTGTTTAGTCAATCTGATACTGAGGTGACTTTCGAAATAAATTAATTGGCAATGACTTTTTTTTTGAGAGTTTTTTTTGGTTAGGGACTGACAAACGATTATTAGTAAAAGTGTATTGAAATTTGGGATTTCTTTCTCTCTTTGTCAGGAAAGGACAATATATATTTTTTTTAAAACAATTTCCTACTTTCAATTAGACAACGGAGTCATTTGACATCGAGCATGGTCATTTGCCCTGAAGAATAAAATATTGGCTTCTCATATGTAGCCCTATTTAATGCAAGAAAGTTTGGCATGCTCAGATAAAGTAATGGATTTTTTTTTTTGTACCAAAAATCAGCCATAGCCGGCTTAAGGCCGACTGAGAAAGGAGTAAGGCTGGCGCTGAACATGGTATCATTGTCACTTTGAAGTATGCCAAGCCGATTGTGCAAATTTAGTCCTAAACAACTTTGGCTGAAAGCGTTTTATTTCCTAAATATGAACTCTCAAGGTGTCCTAGCCAGATATTGAGTAGCTCCATTTGTCATGCTTTGACCTATGGTACATATTTGGAGCGCAATTAATTTGAGAAAATTTGAGATTGTTGAAATAGTGATAAGAGACTAAAGACTAGCACTATTTCATGTATAAGGTGCGCAGCTAAATTCTAAGTGTAAATACCATAGATGGTTATAGCAGTAACTACTGGTCGATTTTGACTTATCCAAAACGTCATGAACCAAGCTAAGACAAATGGTAAACAAGCCGTTATGACACATCAGTGATTTTGTTTCTGCGTTATATATATTTTTGGATGTGTGAAAATGTCTGATTTTGTGCCAAATAATCATCATTTGTAGGAAAAGTATTGATTTTCTTCTTTCTTTCGAAGAAACTTTGCATAATTCATTTGTAACCACTTTTTCACAATAAAGTTGCATTTTCATCCAAAAAACTGTGATAACTTAGTTGCTCACCTAATAGAATCGAGGTTAGCGGTTATGCCAGCGAATTAACTGCCTGACCATGTGGAATATTAAATGTTGTGAAGCAAAATAGAGCCCCCGATATTGACAAAAAAAAAAAAAAAAAAAAAAAAAGTGAAATCGATTTCGTCGATGGCTATAGTAGGGGTGTTTATTTGGATCCAGATTTGTAATTAGAAGAAGACTTAGCCAAAAAGTCTTGGGGTCCAGGCATGCAACCTACTAAGTGGTTACCATTTATATGAAGGCCAAAATTTGTTCATGGCGTTTCAAATGGCAATTTAAGAAAAGAAAGAATCATCGGCTACACGGTTTGAAATTTGCGAAAACGGACATAGGCTAATCGACTTTTAGAAGTGGCGGACTGTCGTCATAATACGCCCAAGTTTCTCCCACCATAAAATCCACAAATGCATTTGAAAGTTCTCTAATCAAAAAACTGTTATCAAGAGTGATCATATTGCGATCGACGCAAGGAGAAGGACAAAATGAACTCAAAAAGCCCAGCAAAGGAGAATCGAGCAATAATGCAAAAAAGGGAAAGGTCAAGACACTTGCTTATTTAATTTTCGTAATTTCTGGAAAGTTCATGAAAAAGTAAGAGAAAGTTTTTTACATAAGTGAAAGTATGTCCGAGAAATAGAATCCTATCACAGTTTGTGCCATCACATTTTTAAGAAGAAAAACCCTGTAATCCGTATCAACTAGAGACGAATTAAAATCACCTTTTGCAGTCGCTGTTTCCGTGAAAATGGAAACCAATTAAAATAACCCCCCTCTCAAGGATAACGAATGAATTGCTATATAAGTCTCTTATTAAAAATAGATGAAATGCTCTTGTTTGCTTTGTATGTGCTGTTTGTCAATAATGACGTTGTAAGAGGGTTTTGAGTTTATCACAGTTGACTAGGATATGTAGAAAAAATTAAAGGAGCTCAACCACTCTCTATATGCAAAGTCATGGCCAACTTTTTCAGGTTCCTTAAATAACTCAAGCTGCTTCCTCTTCAACAACGACTTCGATGCCCCATATTAAGAAAAATAAACCGTTTGTGAACATTTTAGAAAATTTCTTCCAGTTTTTCATATCCAGTGTTAAACTCTGAGCTCGCAAGATGTTAAAGATCTCGGTTTTAATTCGCCCAGATCTGGGTCACATAGTCTTTCCTTGAGTCTTCTGTATAATGTTGGGTCTGGCTTTTTGGAAGTCTCAGGAGACTTGGCTTTGCAGTTCAGAATATCCTTACTACGAAGTCATCTGGCCTTTCCAAATATAAGCCAGGCAGTTCCTGGGTTGCGATCAATGATAACCTTAAATAGGGCCACGCCAAATATTTGACCACATTCGAAGGAATACTGGCCATTTTTGTTCTCAAAATCTACTGAAGATAGTTGTAGGACTTCCTTATGGTGGTTTTCTGAATAAGTAATCGTAGGGTTAATGACAGCCAACTTCGTGGAGATAAGTTTCCATCTTCTTTATTGGCTTTTTTCTTTTGCTTCCCACTACTCTAGCGACGATTGCAGCATAAGTTCTCTAAGCAGTCGTCTTCCTTCCGTCTCAAAATTGCATTATTTGCAACGACATCAATAGAATAAGGACGAGTTTTTTTTCTGTTTCAGAGAGGAAAGCAGGATCCTTATTTATGAGTATATGTCTGATGTGCGTTGCTTTACCGGGCAACTGATTTTTTATCATTCCTAGAGGGATCTTTGCCTTTCTTTGGTTTTCAATTTTGAGAAAATCAGAAGAAAGGTCCTTAATCTCTTCGGAATCTCCTAATCAAAGATGTTAAACTGTATACCTAAATTCCTCGGTTTTGATTGTAAGTTTTGTTTCTTGGCTTTCTCAAACTGATTTATTCTCGGACAGAGCCAATGTGTCGGAGTAAGGCATTTTATTCTGCTTGCATCAGCTTGTTAACTTATTGTTCTAATCCTTCGGTAAGGATCTAAAATGAAAATTCCTCATACCACCACTGCATTTAAGATATCTACCTCTCAGTTTTCGTATTTCAAAACATCAGAGCAAGACCTGTTTCACAAATGAAACATTTTAGAGAGTGAGTTACTGCACCAGTTGTCATATTTATCTACTTACGTAGACGGTATTTAAGTCTGGGTTGGATTTGAGTCAGTCTTCGATAATCGTCTTTTTTCGTTGACATCATCAATATCATTGACCCATAAGTCCATTCTCGCCGTCTACGATTCAAGGCTATTCATAATATCCCGATATATGGCAAGTAGTTAAACAAACCTCTGCTCATCCTTAATGTCGCCATACGTGGCTAGTCGTCAAGTTGTGTGTATGGATTTTGTATTACTTTTTTCTCCCAAGATTAATGCTCTGAAACTGCACTAACATTGGTGGTTGACGTGAAGTATTAGACTGTTAAATGGGATGTCAGATAGGATTTTAAAATTGATGTTGCGGGGATTGATTTCTCTATAGTGAGTGTAATTAAAAGGGTTTCATTCTCAGATCAGGCTAAAGTTTCATTCACCGGGCATATTTCTTTAACCATCTTTCAAAATAGTAATAAATAAATAAGTGAATGCATTTACATTATCAATTTATTATTATCTACTTTAGATAATTCTGCTCATGAGCTGGCAGCGGCTTCCACATTATTCTGTTTAACTCAGTTTAATTTCTATGGAAACATTGCCCATCGTCGTATATGTTAAATAGTATGTTGAAACGGACATTTTGCCTTCGTTATGCCTTCCTGCTGCATAACAGATAGCATATGTGATCATCTCACATCTTCATCCCATTTCATTGCTGCAGTAGCATCTTTCCATTTCCTAAATATCCTTTTATGTTCTCCTTTTTTTCCTTCTTTGAGTTACCTTCTTTGCAACGCTGCTCTATATAACATACTTCTTTGTTAGATGTAGATTTGTTCTTGCCTTTATTCATCATAAAACTAAGGATTACTTAGGGTTTTCTAAGGATTTCCTTGAAATTCAGCGGATTCCAGGTGAGTTTTCTGATGACTTGCTGGTATAGTTCCTACGGTCTTCGACATTTGATGCTATTGGCAAAGGATTTCTGGTGAGTTTTAGGACACTTGATTTCCTGAAGTAATCACTTGCGGCGGTTGTATGTACCTTTTCAAAAGAAAAGCTCTGCACAATATTACGAATAGTCTCATACCATTTCGTGCTTCATATGCAAAATCGAAAGTTGTTCTGTCCGGCGGCTTTTACTTGTTCATATAGTTAAACCACGTTCAACTTTATACCTAGAGGGCGTGCTTCTTTATAGTTTTTATTGGACAAAGGGACCTTGATATTCAAGGAATCATAAGGTTTTATCTATCATCATATCTATTTCAACATCTTTACTAATTCTTGTTGAGCCAAGAAGCTGAAGCATCTCATTAAATGTAACCACATGCCCGTACTGTAACCGCATTTATTTTTTGAATATGTGGCATGCTCTAAAATTTTAGCTCTTCAAATTCTACGTAAATTCTAGATAAAAGTCGAGTTGATGATACAAAACCCCATAGAAAAGAAGGGAATACATACAAAATGGAAATTTTTGTTTTATTAACTTTTTTATATTTGTTATCAATTTGAGATCATCTTTTTTTAGAACATTTAATTCTTCTTTATTTTGTTTGTTCTGCTTGACAGTCTTTTGAAGTACAAGGTTAACTAATAAACTCCTGTTAACACTAGCAGCATGAATAAGAGTCCTCCGCCAAGAATGATAGTAAGTGCATCTAGATTATGGTATTGAATGAAATCCAGTTTCTCCCTAGATGAATACAGGTGGGAAGCACCTTTATGCCTCACTACTTATTCCTCCCAGTAAATATGAATTCATTATTCGAACTCGATGTCTTTCCGAAATTAATTTCGATTCTGTTGTTAATTCGGGATAAGTCAGAATCCTATTGGTTGCATTCGATAAGGACTCCTCGGTCAGATGATTCTAGTCGACCGTGACAGCATATCCAGCAGCCTCAGCACGTGCAACGTTTATAAATTGATCTCCTACCAAGGGTTTACCATGTTTAATTGATTCCATATTTCCAAGTATACCTCCATGAGATATAAAAAGTTTGACATTTGGATGTGCCAAGATGTCATCTTGTGGAAACTAACTGCTGGTAAACACATTATTATTTTTCCTGGTAGATTTGGATCGTTAAAATTCCATAGTACTCGTTGTTTCAAAGATTTGAAGGTTTGAAGCATGACTTCCCTCTTCTCAATTAGAAGTTTGCTACTCTCTACAGCTGACCCCATTGAGAAGTAAACATCTATCTCATCTATGAACTTTTGCAGATCAGCAGACAAAGGCTTTGTCTTTCGAGTGATATGCATACTACCGACTTCGATCATATTTGGCACATAAGGCCGCGGATGTCGCAAAGAGACATGCGTGTTAATAAGAACCAGGTCGGTATTTCTTCGAGTGTTTTTCAAACCAAGTTTGGAATTTGGAAAGTAATGTTTGAATAATCGTAGTTTGACCTGGATTGGCATATATATATTTGAGTTACCTGCTATTACATACATTCCACAGTTGAAACAGCTAAATTGTAGACATATTCTGAGAGTGTCATCCAACATGTAAGGCATTGGAAACGATGTGGAACAAATAAGGGAGGTGATGGGAAACCTAGTAGCTCAGTTATCTATCTTGATGTACCAAAAGTGCTGAGACCAATGAGAGATTCATTCAAGTTTTCAGCTAAATCTAGTAAGGCATCTGTTGCAAATATAGGGTTTTCTAACAATGCACTCTTTCACTAATCATCAAACTGTCACTGTCAATTTATTCAGTGAACTCAACATTTTCATCATGGTAAAGTACACTAACGAGCAACGTCTGCAAATTATAAAATTTTTCTACAGATATTCGGAATCGCAAAATCATCTTCAGTGACGAAGCTCATTTTTGGCTCAATGGGTTCGTCAATAAGCAAAATATACGTTATTTGACGGGTGAAAACCCACATGTGCTTCATGAATCACCACATCATCCACAAAAAAATAACTGTTTGGTGCGGTTTGCATGCCGGCGGCGTTATTGGGCCATATTTTTTCGTCGACGATAAAGATCGTCACGTTACTGTGAATGGTCAGCGTTATCGTGCCATGATCACCGATTATTTTTGCCCCGAATTGGAAGATATGGATTTGGACCATATGTAGTTTTAACAGGATGGTGACACAAGCCACACAGCACACGCTACAATCGATTTATTGAAGAGTAAGTATGGTGAGCGTGTTATCTCAAGACATGGGCCAGTCAATTGGCCCCCTCGTTCGTACGATTTAACGCCGCTTGACTATTTTCTGTAGGGCTACGTTAAGTCATTGGATTATGCCAATACGCCGACAACGTTGGAAGAGCTCAGAGCCAACATTGAACGCCAAATAGTGGCCGTTTCGGCCGAAATGTGTGGCTGAGTCGTTGAAAATTGGGTCCAACAAATCGACCGCTGCAAACGTGCCCGCGGTGGCCATATAAACGAAGTCGAGTTCCATTCATAAATGTTTTGATTGCGCCAATAATAAGGTTTTTGAAATATCTCAAATGGTTTGCCATTTATTTAAAAAAAAAGTTGTCAAGTCGTTATTAGAAAACCCTATATTTTACAAATGACGACATAGAACTTTTCTCCAGATTTCATTAGCTTTTGCACGGAAGGCTCTGCTAATGTCGTATTTGTTAGGTCTATTCCCATTAAGTATAGGTTTTCAAAGTCATCAAAAAGGGTTCATGTCGCATATTTTTACGATTATATTAAGGCGATCTGAAATAAAAAAAAGAAAGTGGACTTGAATTTAATTGAGTAGGAACAAATAAAAGCTTACGAATTAATTAATTTTTGGTTTTTCTTGCTAATCTATGTTAAAGTGAGGATGTTGAAAATACAAGAGGTTATTAGCCTGCATACCTTAAGAAGAGCAAGAGTGCTTTCCGATGAGAAAAAGCTGCAAAATTCACAGAGAAAAAATTTAAATTGGATGCTTTACATTACTCACATTACTCATAATATTCAGTGTTATTTGTATTGCGACACCTTGAAAAAGGTGGTAAAAGATATCAAATACATTCATAAAAATGTACATATGTAAGCGCTGCATTAAGTGCTCTAAAACACTTGAAATGTTGACAAAGGTATACGGTTAGTCTGCTCTAAGTAAAAAAAATGTTTATAAGTGATACAAGCTCTTCTTCGAAAATGGCCGAGAAGATGCCAATTACGACGCTCACTCTGGACGCAGCACGTCAACAAAAGATGATAACGTCGGAGCTGTGAAGAAAATTGTTTTGGAAGATCAACGAATTACCATAAGAGAAGTAACTGAGGATGTTAGCATCGAGGAGGTCGGCTCGGGTCAAGCAATTTTTTGGATGTTTTGGACATGAGATATGTGTCAGCGTTTGTTCGCATGAGCATCGCTCAAGAGCTCTTGAATGACACCAACGATGATATGATCATAACTGATGACCTGAAGAGACTGAACTGAAGAAACCTATGAAAGAACGGAGATTTGCAACGATTGAGGGAATAAAAATGGCATCGCTGGAAGAGCTTAAGGTTGTACCAAAAAGTGCTTATAAGAAGTGCTTTGAGGACTGGAAAAAGCGTTGGCACAAGTGTATTATTTCTGAGGTTGATTACTTTGAGGGACAACATTGGTATTGAACACGCCTCGTATAACGTGGTAGACGCCTGGTTGTTGGTTGGTTGGTTGTTTCTTTTCGACTTTTTTTTTGCGTACAAGCCAACTTAAAGATTGACTAAAAGGGAATGGAAATACATCAAATGATAATCTTTTCCTTGTTAAATCATTATACGAAAAGAATAGAAACTCGCTGCGGAGACTGTCTTTTTTAACTATTTGATTGCTTTTAGGATTACGCTGGGATAAAGAAATGGAGTACAGATACTCGCCACGGCAAAACAAAAGCGAATACTGTAAGGCGTCATACGAACGATAGATCTTATTAATGCGCTGCAACGAGATATGTATATTTATTATCAAGCTGTAGAGAACTCGGGTAGCTGTTCATAAGGCGGGAGCTGCATTTAACCAGCGCTTTAGCATATGACAGGTACGTGCCTCTTTAGAGTATTGCACTACCGGCGGTTGTTATTCATGGAACCCAAGGCCATAGTGCTGTCGCTTATATATCCTGTATCGATATCTTATGGTATGCTATGCCGGAGTGAGCCTTGATCTTTCAAAAACGTCGCTTCCTTTCTTTTCGTCGTGACGTCTTTTGCACCTCAAGGGGAGCTCGCTGGTACCGAATTATAGCTTTTCTATTTACTTCAGGATGAGCTTGCCTGTACCTAGCCACTGCTTCTCCGTTCACATTAGTACAATATTAATTTCTTGATATTTGGACACATCAGCAGGGAGAATTGTTGGATGTTTTTGCACATACTTTTTAGAAGCGTTTTGAAGTCATTTTTTACGAGTAGAATCGGTGCAACTGCCACGATTTTTTTAAGAGAATTTGGTATAAAAGGTAAGAGATGATCTTTGGTACAGAGATGAGTCACAATCTGGTTCTGATGGCAGCGGTGATATATTAGTAGTCACTTCACTTCTTCTCGTAGTTATCCTCTTAGCGACGACAGTGTGAAGTGAAGAAGAAGAGGATTCAGATATTGTCGCTACCACTTCACTAAGTACGTACACATCGAAATGGACTATCACTAGGACTTAGTGTAAGTAAACAATCACAAGCAGAAAGAGGTACCCTTGTTGACAAGAAAGTAATACGATTGGTTAACCTACTTGACATGTGAATGTTTCAATAAATTGCTTAAGGTAGTAGTCTGCTGTGACATGTTCAAAAAGTCGATTTTTTTTGCATTTTTCGGAAGAAAGACATCTTAAAAATATAAATAAATTTTCATATCGAAATATTTAATATTATCAAAGTTATAACCAAAAGAAGAGAGCGCGCCGTAGTGTGTTCTTTTATTGTCCTTCCGTCATTTATGACTCTAGGGTACATAGGTATGCGTATTAAATCGAGCCTTTTCAATTGATAAAGACGAAATATAAGAATTTTGTACAGTAAACAAGAAAGATTTTCGAGCAATTTTTTAGTAATGGTTTTTCGCTCGACGAGTGCACACTGCTGTAAAATGGGAAACAAGTTTTTTAGCCAAGTTCGACAAGAGAATGAAGGTGGAAGAAAAAATCGTTTCAAGGGAATCAACATCAACAATTAACAACCGTGAAAAGTGCTCCGAAAAGGCGTAGGACGAAGAGAGACTCGTCGCCTAGCGCTGAACCCCCGAAACCTTAATCGTTGCAAATAACTTATAAGTTTATGTTGAAAATGAGTACTTACTATGGTTAAACAAACACGAGAAACTGTCAATCTCTCGAAGAAATGAAGAGAGCCGTGTGGGCTACGTTCTACCACATGATATCGACAGACGAAAACCCTCAGCACTTTTACTGCCCAGATTCTTGGTGCAAATATCAACAATTGAAAGCGGAAAATCAAGAGAGCACTAATAAACATCCAGTTACATTTGACGAGCAAGTTATAAATCTTATAAAACCAGTGTATAAGACTTAAGCATCTGACGACTTGTTGAAAAGATGTTTGCGGGGAAACAACCAAAATAATAAGGAAAGATTCAATCACTGTCTATGGAATTTTGCTCCGAAGCTTTTACTGAGAAAAATGTTTTGGAAATTGCTATCTATACGACTGCCTGCATCTTTAATGAGTATTTTCCACCTGTACTCAAAGTTATAGAGGTAATGGGCGGTACAATAGGTCAAGCAGTCAGGAACTACGCTGACACGACACTGTGGACAAAGAATCTAACTGTTAAGAGGCCAGATCCTTACGTAGGGCTTAGCTTTGAGGAAACAGAAGGATTGCTCTATGCACCAGGCATAGCTGATTAATGTAAGTATTGTCAAAATTTTAAACGCGTTTTTCTTGAAACCATGTTTTTGAAATTTCAGGGAAGTACTGACTTAAAAATGTTCAAACGATTTGGCTGAAAATTTTACCTGTTATTTTAGACATACATGCCCAAACATGTAACTTTTTTTTCATTCAATTCAATTTTTTAATTAATTTAATTAAATAATTTTATTATTTAATTTTTTTAATAAAATTATCAACGAAAAAGTTAGATTTTGAGAAAGTTCTTTTCACAAGTTCGACAGTTTTTTTTATAATGCATAACATATTATTGGTTAGACAATTAGAATTAAATATTCAAAATGTTAATCTTTTTGATTATTTTATTTCGAATAACTACGAAAGGCTATGTGCTTCCCCAAAACAGCTCACATTTCTTTCGATGATTACACTTTGATATAATAAAATTATAAAAAAATTAATGTACATTTTTTTTGTACACTTTAAAGTACTTATAAAAACATGTGATATTTACAAAACTAGCATTTTATTTTCTTGTAAAATTAAACATATACCAATGTTTTCAAGACAATTAGGGGTGTGAGTTCACTGTTTTGGAAAGCACGATATTACACTCAGTTGCACTCAGTGTACTTAGTTACACTTATTCAACGGACTTGACCACAGTTGTAGGCATTTGATTCAGGTGTGGTATGAATTAGAAAATCTCATGTTAGAAGAAGGAATCTTTTATTCTTTAAAAGAATAAGCAACCAATAAAAATGTCTCTTTTAAAAAATTCACAGCTCACCTTTCAATGCAGCGTCTTGACATGTCGATAATTTAACTCGAACTTCCTGATGTAAGTGGAGAAATAACCGTTACCTTGTGACCCTTCTTTAATAGACCCCTCATTGAGGCATCTCCGACAAAAAAATGCGATTAAAAAAGCGTTGGTATTATTTCAAGAATTTTCAAAGAATTCGCGTAGCCATTTACCACAGCAAATACGAAAACTTTTAAATATAATAATTTCTAATCAATCATTATGACTCAATTAAATCCCATTTTACTCAAAAGCTATAACGTCGACAGTATCTGGTAAAACGAACTTTTCGCTAGCAACTCACAGAACCAAGTAATGGCAACGATCACTGAAAATCAAGTTGAAATACATCGCTATCTGCTGCTCAATTGGTTTTTCAAAATCAGTTAGATGTACTATATATTAATAGTACATAGTTACAAAAATAGTCTTACATATGCGATTAATTTTCTGGACACAATTGTACAAAAAGGTATCCAATATAAATTAATTGACCATGCACGTTTATAAAGGTTGATTCATCGTAATATTTGATTTATAATGTAAAATAAAACAAACAAATTTGAAAGTGAAGTTAAAATTTCTATTATAGGTTAAAAACCAATATATGGCATTTACTTTTTGTAAATATGGCAACGACTACGTCTGACGTGGTCCATTCGGAAGGTATATTTTGGGCGACTCGTTTAAGAATAGCAACTATTATCTCGCGGATTACACGAGTGAAGTTGACTTTCAAAGCCCATCGTAGCTAGCTTATTCCTACAGACCTGAGATTTTACATATCCCCAGAGAAAATAGTCCAAAGGTGAGATATCATACGATCTAGGCGGCCAATTTACCGTAGCAAAACGTGAAATTAAGTGCTCACCATAATGATTTCTCAACAAGTCCATCATCTCACGTGCTATATGGCTTGTAGCGCCATTTTGTTGAAATCAGAGCTTACCGACACTATGTGCTTGAATTTCAGGAAGCACATAGTCCGTTAACATGGCGCGATAACGGTTCCCATTGAAGAAATATGAACCAATGATTTTACCAGCCCATAAACGACACCAAACCGTTGTTTTTAATGTATGTAATGGTAGCTCTTGGTATTCTTCGGGTTGCTCATCAGCCCAAATACGGCAATTTTGTTTATTAACGTATCCATTGTGCCAGAAATGGGCTTCGTCACTGAACTAAATTTTACGATAAAACACCGGATTTCATTCCAGAGCCCATTCACTGAAAATACCACCTTGATCAACAAATACAAGTTTATTCATCTAAATCTATATTGTCCCCTTCAAAGTAATCCCCATGGACTGCAACACACTTATGCCAGCGCTTGATCCAATCCTCGAAACATTTTTTATATTCGGTTTTTGTTGTCCATCAGTGCTTCCTGCGACGATTGTTCTATTACTTCTCTCGGTTTTTTAACTCGATTGAACAGAGGGAAGTCACAGGGAGTCAAATCAGGTCAACATGGTCTCTTTGCAGGAAATTGAGATCTTTTGGCACCAACTTTGCTGCTACACGACGGAAACCCAAATCATTAACCAAAATGTCTTGGACGGATCCATAGGCATTGTTCAAGTCCTCCGATATCACTCTGATGGTTAATTTGCGGTTATTGGCCAACATTTCTTTTACTTCATAAATGTTTTCGTCGGTTTTCGATGTCGACGGTCTGCCACTGCGTTCATTATCTTCGATTGCCTCACGACCACTTTTGAACCGCTCGTGCCACTGGAAAACGACCGTTTTCTTTAGAGAATCGTTGCCGAAACACTTTTCCACCTTTTCCAACGTTTGCACACCATTAAATCCGTTTTTTACGCAAAATTTAATGCAAGTTCGTTGTTGCAAATTTAAATCTATTTCTAAAATTGTAAAAAATCGCCAACACACACAGAGATAGATGTACTCTTGGCTACGTAACTTTTGCAAATGTTAAGCTATGACGCTTAGATTTAGAGGGAATGTCAGCAATAGATGTAACAACTTAACAAAAGAACAGTGCTCAAATCGGAGCAATGGGAGAGACACACGGTGGTTATGTATATTTTTGATCAAACTGGTATGATGCAAATTCAACTCCCCTGTTTTAATTCTTGCACAAGTTGAATTTTGTACGCTTTTAGGTCGAGATCCTCACGTAAAATACGCCAAGTCAAGCTGCTGAGAACGACGACGAATCGATTCGTCACGGTGTTCGCGTACACTGTCAACTACAGCTGCTATATTCTCTTCACTACGTACTGGATGTGGTCTAACCGGTTGAGTATCATCCATTTCTCAGAGAACGCTGATTTTCGTAATACAGCTGAACAATTTGGAGACACTATTGTAGTGTGAGTTTTCCCAAGGTGACTTGTCAAACGATACTGAACAAAAATGACAAAGAAGTTTGATAGGTGTCATGCGTGATCTGTCAAAAAAAGCATATTGAAAATCAAACCTCACGATGAACCACCCCTTACAATCAGTACTAATAGTAATATTTCTTAGTTTCACTCAAAGTGACAACTAAAGTCCACTTAGTTAAAAGTGGTATATTTCAGTGCATAAACACGGTTGTAAGTTGCAATGAAATATGCCTCTACAGTATGTTTCCACAAAAGGTGAAAACCAGGATTACAGATCGATCTCAGATAGATGAAAGCTTCTATTGGGTTGTACAATAAGATCTGCCGTGGGCTAAGGGCTTATACGCAGTTGAAAGGACGAAAAAAGACATTTTCTTATGAATTTTTTCTAAAAAGGTATTTTATTTTACAAAAGCAAAAAGTATAGGTGCATTTAGTGGCAACATCTAAGTTTATAATGGCACTAATAATTTGTAAAAGTATCGATCTGGTGTGCTCCTGCAGATGATCTTCTCAATGTCCTCCTCAAAAAAAGTGTTCGGCAGTGATTCGATATCTTCAGTTTAATTCATTTGAAATCAAAAAAATCCGAAAGATTCTTTTAGTGTATAGATAAAACTAGGTATTGATCGAAGGAATAATGGAATTCGTTTATGACCAAAATTGCAACATAAAAATATGCGTATATCTCGAAAAGTACTTACCAGATCGGTTTTCAGGGAATATAGTCGGATATATGTATGTACGTTACGAAGATACAGAAAAAAAGATAGATTTTTTGAAAATTTTAACTGCTTATAACTCCTTAAAGTTAAACACATATATTTGGTACTAAAGCTTATATTTAATCCATCAGATATTACTTTCTTAAAACGTTCTGGAAGAGACATAATGCCTCTTTTGTAAAAGTCAGCTGACTTATGAGTAAAAAAGTTTTCCAGGTACATTTTAATCTCATCTTTGGAATTGAAATCCCTTCTGTCCAAATTATTTTGGAGAGAGCGGAACAAATGGTAGTCAGAAGGTGCAAGATCTGGAGAGTATGGTGGGTGCTGCTGGGGTTGTCTTAATGAAAAAAAAAACGCCCTTCCTGTTCGCCAAATCTGGTCGTTTTACTTTCACCGCCAGCTTCAAAGTATTGAGCTGGGAGCAATATTAAACAACATTTATTGTCTGATTGCGTAGAAGCAACTCGAAGTAAAGGACACCTCGCCAGTCCCACCAAATGCTCAACATGACCACCGATTACGGTGTTTCACCAGAAGCGCACCAAATGTTGTTGTAAACCACCCATTTTTCGTCTTCCGTAACAACTCTTTTCAGGAAACCATCAAGCGAGTTCGATCTTAACAAAAACTCACAGACCATTATACGATCCATAGTCTTTCTTTCAGTGAGCCCATAAGGAAACAAAACAACAACTTTTTCGACATTTCAAACATTTTCAGTCGCTGTGAAACGGTTGTATAGGCGATGTTAAACCGCTGAACGAACTCCCATGTCTTCAAATGCATGTCAACGGTAACTGCAGTCCAGATTTAATTGTCGTCTGTGCTGGTTGGACGTCCAGAGAGCAGAGAGCATTAACAAGGTCTGTATTTCCTGAAAGATAGTGTGTAAACCAATCCTGACAACATTCAGGTATAACGGTATACACAGAGATTTTCAGAAACGATAAACACTAATTTCAACAAAAAAAAAAAAAAAAAAACCGCAGAACTTATTAAACAATCCAATAATTTGCTAAGAAAGACAATTTATGGTCCATTAGATGAGTCTACTCCCCTTAAGCCCTAGTCTTTAGCCTCTTTAGAACAATGTCAATGGAAAGTATCAACTTGAATGCATCTTTCTATTGATTAGATACTCTTGAATTTGATTTCATATACAAGTAGACCACTCAGCAGTTATTTGATTAACTGTAGCTACATCTGACCACGGAGCACAATACTCGGTTTATAGTCTATTCGAAATTTCCAAAACACAATTATGCAAGCAACAACAATGTTCACGACAACTTGAGCAAATCCAATGCACTTTACGCAAATAGGATTATCCTTCTTATCCATCTGCAAATGAACTCCAATAACTTTTAATTAACAGAGCGACAGTAAGGTTCAGGTCCTTGTCAATAGATCCACGTAGAGATTGACAGTATTTGTGTGTTTATGTTGCTAAACTGAATTGAACTGAAATGAGCTTATGATGCAAGGTCGGCGACAAGGATAACGCTTATGAAGGGCTGGTCAATGATTTGACAATAATTCTGTTGGTTTGACGCAGTAATTGTGGAGTTGCGGATATTCATATTGTGTTATAGGTACGTAGCATGTAGCGCCAAAGGCGTTTTGTATACAAGATTACAAGAGTATACAAGTATACAAGAAGACATTAACAGTTAAATTTAATCCTTTGCTGTTATACAAATCCACAGACACTCCCAATGGGTGGTTGTAATTATTTTCGTTGCTGATTCTCAATTTGGTTTATTGAAATTAAATTCAATAAAAAGATTGCCCACAATATATTTTGTCCGTATATGCAGCTGTTGTCGATGCAGGGAGAGATATTTCTCTGCAGCAGCAACACATATTTGTTGCAGAGGTTATTTCTTCGAAAGAACTATTCCTTCATTTTGTGGTTAATGGTTTCGGTCAGTGTTGGTTAGATTAATACAACTGCAACGTCTCAGACAGAGGTCTTATGGGCCACAGTGTAATGGAATGCACTCTGGCATCGATTCCTTGAATTGTGTTTGAGGTTTAAGTGGACTGGTATGCAAGATACTCTAAATAATTACAAAGTAATTATAAATGCGAACTATTAAACAGAGCATTTTAATCGTAATCGCAATTTTCCTGTTCCTAAAACCACTTATAATTGGGAAGGGGTGAGTGCACTTAGTGGAATGCTTGGGTTGAGTTTAATTTTAGGTTAAAAGGTCTTCGATGACTAAGAATAGTTGTAATACATTATGAGAAAATTCAATAAGTAGGTGATTCCTTATGGTTTTATTTGTTTTAGCTTTAAAGTTTGTTATTGTTTTTAATTAAGTAATGATAACCAGTTGTCCGTGTTGATCAAGAGTTAATTTAAAACTAATCTAAGATACATTTTCTCATTACAAAAGAAAATCTTACTTAGCACTGGCAACTAAACAACACTCAAATTATTGCTACGTGACAGAATGTGCCGATCGTGACAAATGATGCTTAGCGACATATCAGTGTTTAGTAGGAAAATGATGAGGTGTTAGAATCCCGATATAACAATATAAACTCTGGTTTTAAAAAGACGGCGCTTCAAGCCATACAGCGGGTGAAACAATGGACTTGTTCTGAAATCATTTTGATCATGCGATATCACACCTTTGGACTATTTTCTCTAGAGATATGTAAAGTCCCAGGTTTTCGGGAATAATCCAGCTACGATTGTCGCTTTGGAAGCCAATTACTCGTGTTATCCGCGAGATATTGTACTATTCGTTATGCTCGAACGTGTTGCCCAAAAATGGACCTTCCGAATGGACCTACTCAGACGTATTCGTGGCTAATATTTACATGATTTTATTTTAAAAAAATAAATGCCATAAATTGTTCTTTTAACCGATAATAAAAATTTTAAGTCGACTTTCAAATTTTTGTGCTTTATTTTCCATTACAAAACAAACCTTATTATGAATCACCATTAATTATACGTACCATGTAAACACACTTTTTTTACAAGGAAACCTAGAGATAAGTGGTAAAAAGATGAACAGAATGTTGCATTTGGGCAAGGTGGTGAAAAAAGGTTGTGTGATCAAACTTCTAAGGATTCTATGCATTTTTGTTCCGCTAAATTTTTGGGCATCAAACTATTGTGGTACAGCAAATCATTGGCTCTTGATCTCACTATATACTTGTACCGGGTTAAGAGTTTTACTTTTAGTCTGTCCGTCAGAACTACAAAAGATTTTGTCCTTTTTAGATCACCGGTATTCCACTGGAGAGTCTAATAGCTGGCGAATGGCAAAAAACCAGGGATACAAGCTCTTTGGTCTAGTAAAGAAAATATAGTCGCCGAAATCTAGTCGAAGAATTTATGAAGATTGTGAACACCTATAGAGATATATCATAGTTAAGGAGCCAGAACAACAATAACAAGGATGCTAGCTCCATTGGTTTGATAGATAAGTTCTTTATACGTCAACATAACGTCATTGTAAGGTATGCTTATCAATTCTTTTAACAAGATTTGTACTTTAATTGAATCCATTAATGGACAAATGAAACTATACCCGAGTATGGACTATGAGTTTTAAAAGTATGCGTTCCATCTTAAAGGGGAAGTATATTTCTGCTGAACACACCAGCCTGCAGGCTGGTAGATTGACGACAGACTCATATCTTAGGCAAATCCTGAAAAAGATAACAGAGTCAAGTAAGACCAATATAGTTATTCATCGAAAAGCTCCAATCGGAAGAGGTCGCTTAAGAGTTTCCTGATCGCGTTTTTCCTAGGCTCTCTTCAAACCTTACAGCTCATGAGAAAACCGAAGAACCCCAATGGGAATATTGTCAACTTCTGATATGATTGGTTTCAAAAGCCTAACACAAGCAAATCTGTGAATGCAGGTACATGTTGCCAAACAAAATAGCATGTGAAGCTTGCCTTCATCGAAGTGCGAGACCTGCCAGAGTAGCAAGACGAAAAGACCACAAGCAACTCAGAAAGAAAGAAAAAAAAGAAAGAACACAAGAAGCGCGCGCTCAAGCAAATGGAGAAATGTTGAAAATGAGCATGTCATGGCTCAAAAGCTAGATAAATAGATATGATCCAAAATCGTGCGATAACTTATAGGTGATGTCAATTTAAAACAGTCATTCGACACCCTCGAACACCGGCGTAACATCTCCTGTTTCACCATCAGTGCTCCACCGAAATTGCCAGTAGCATTCCACCACCTCAAACTTTTAACCGTAACACCCGCCTCGCTATGAATGCTCATCAGTGCAACCTCAAGCCCGTTTTCGGACGTTCTCTTAAATATCGTGATCCTTTCCTAAGCCATAAAATTCGCTGAGCTCTTTATTTCAGAGTGAGTATAACTTGCAAATATTTAAAACCAACGCACATCGGTATTTATCTTTTTTCCGTCTCTAACTTCTTCTTCTTCTCGCGCAAACGGATTGCCTACTGGATTATTTAAAGTTGCTGGAGATGAAGTTGTTGGGATATAATTAGAGGAAAGTATGCCCGATGCATAGATTCGTTATAGTTTGTCTTGTTTCCCAGAAAAGAGACCCTTTTTGACTGCAGTATTTACAGAGCCTTCTTGAAGACTCCCAAACATCCACCATAAGATCTTTTCAGTCCTATTATCTGAGCATTTGAAACTACCATATTGTTGGACAGTCTGATAAGTCCATACCAGTGCGATTTCGGGCCACGAAAGTTTTAACTCCATTAACTTTGAGCAGGCAATTGAGCCGTAGAGCCTTCGCTCTTAAGACCAAACTAATACAAGGCATTTATTAACTCGATTCTGCTCTATGAGTCAGAGGCTTTGACCTTGTCGAAAGCGAATGAAGAAACACATGACATCTGAGATGGGTGGGCAATGTTCAGCAAATGGACAAAACTGTTCTGGTCTAACGAATTTTCGATTCTAATCGAGGTCGACCTCATTTTATTAAGTAAACATTTCTGCTAATTCTGTTACACATATGTAGATTTGTTATAAGAAACATTGTAATACAAAATAGAACCTTATCTCTATAAGCAAGATGAGAATGAAGTTAAAAAAATTAAAGGACGTCAGCTACATAAACTCGGTCACATTGCTCGAATACACAAAAATGGTTCAGATAAGAGGATTTACGAGAGTCAGCCTCCAGATTTGGGAAGACAGATAGCCAGAACCGCAACTTTCTTAATCAAAATTTAGGAGACTCAAGAGCTGTTCGTAACTTCAAAATCATTGGAGACATCGAAGGAGATTAGAGGCGGATGCGTAAGGTAAGTAAGTAACCTCGGACAAACTTTGTCACTTGAAGAGTAGAAACTGGATCTGAAGGTCTTGATTAGTGAAAGAGAAAGTTCTTTCAGCTTTCAATGCAAAAAGAAAGATTAATGCTTACCGCTTCGGACAATAAAAGCGTGCTCAAGAAAAGTTGATCAGTCTTGTGCTTAATGTGTAAAATAAACTGCTTGAGTTAATGTGCTTTCATTTCGACATGACGAGAATAAAGTTCATCATGTGACTGATCCATGGAACACATTCTCTCAGGCTTCAACTTTGGAGCCTGCAATGTCAATATTCTTTTTCCCAAAGAGCACACAAATCGACGTAACGACGATAAATGAGGCATTTACACAAAGTTTATCATCACTATCAATATCGCAGCAGGGGAAGAGCCAATACCATGAAGTTAGACCCACCAACTCAAACTTGATTATTCGGTTCATCCGGAGCAGTGAGCATATATCCCTTATCCCGTATTCATGATCGGAGCAGCATCTCCGGGAAAATATCATTGCTAGGGTAAAGCATTAAATTACAAAATCTTCTACCTGGCAAGAATAGAAGGTACACTGAGATTTTGCATTCTTGCCAGATCAGACCTCTCTTTCTGCACTCAATACAGAAGACTTCACAGTAACAATGCTCAAAGAAGAAGAAGAAAGAAATCATGTATCTATCTAATCGTTAAGGAAAGTGCTGGAAAAACCACAGTACAATCGCTCATGTCAAACTGACTGGATGCGAATATTAAATTCCGATATACGAGCTGGAGCCTGATAAAGTCAACAACGAACTCACTTGCTTTCTACATATATCCTGCCTAAAGTTCATCTTGTCCTTCAGCAAGCATATAATAGATAATCGACCGAGGTGCAAGAGTATGAAGAATTTTAATTGTGCTAAACTATCCAGGTCAGAGCGTGACTGGAAAGCCTAAAAAGCATCCTTTAAAATCCATAAACCTAACGTAACGTAAGAAGTAAAAAAAGATCCAACACAGAGAATTTCTACCATTCCTAAACACCTAGATGATACCTGGGCTAACTTTGAAAAAGAATGCCTGGATCTGCTATGAACACTCACTTCTTTGCTTTTACTTCTGAAAGCTGCTACAAACCTACTTTAGGAAAATTTTATTTTATTATTTTATGAATAAACCTTTAAAAAATCAGTCGCTTTCAAGGAGTATACAGTGTTGGCGATTCCTAATATCGACGTTGATTATCAATTCAAGAACATAAATGTTTCAGCGTGCAGACTATTGTACTTCATTCTAAATAGTAAAGTCATAAATGCAAAGTTGGGCTGCTGTTATTTGAGGAAAAAAACACCTATATTATGGAACCTAGTTTTCAAGGACCTGCATAACAAACTAGAGAACGCAGACTACACTACTTTATGTGGCGGCCAAACATACACAGACATTCTCTTACATTTTCGCGTAGATCCTAGATGCACTCTACTCTTCGACACGTAGCTGTAACCTTAGCGTAAATCCGGCTAAAACCTGGTATTTTTCAGAAGACAAATCAGGACACTCTTTATTATCTTACCCAAATTAAATGGCATCACTCTAAATTACTCAAGCATTATTAGCTATTTACAATATGGTAGTTCTCATCCTGGATAGGAAACCAAGTTATAAAAAAGTTGCAGAGCGCAAAAAAAGGATTTTTTTTCTTCTACTAGTGCAAGAGGGATGTAGGCTCAAGGTGCGTTCTACAACCAAAAGTCATGATTTGGGTGTTATGACCGCGGTAGCGTTTGGCATGTAGACTTTAATTAACTCTGCCTTTAAATTCATTGACACTCAGAAACAGAAATAGATAAATGTAGAATATGTCAGTATACACACACTGCATTGCGTCCTCCATCAATTAACTGACTTTTATAAACAGCAGCGGATCTCTGTGTAAGAAGGTTAGGCGTCCTCAGATGAAACTCTGCTGGGTCTCAGGGTACTCGAAAGTCTTATGGAACTGCAGTGATGACGGAGAGGATGAGTCTGTGTCGCAATTATTTTACAACTGCCTTGCCTTAATAGTCACCAGCAAGCAATTATCAATTATCATGAACATTACCAATCTTGACAAATTCATCAAGAATTCGCTTTGATTTCTTGAAATGACTAACTTTCTTAACTAGTCTAAAAGATCCTAATTGACCTCATCTCCAAATTAGTTTTGCACTTTTATAACTCCATAGTTTTGCGATGTAATCTTGCTTAACACTTGCGCTTATAAGTTTGACAATCAAGTCGGGTTTTACGACACCCGTATCAGGAACCTGTAATAAAACCATGTGACATGTTGAATTTTTATGTTTTACTGTCATTTTGTTTAATTGGCAAGGATTTCACCTAATCTGGATTAATCCTCATATCTAAATTTTGCGCCACATTCACTGATATACACATATAAGTCATTGCATTCGAAATGGCCTTCTAATTTTCATCGTCGAAGATAATCCATCATCAATCAATCTTCAATTCCAATTCCATCAATTTCAAATGGCAACAAATTAGTTTAGATATTGATACTAGGCAGACATTGCCACCAATTCCCGGTTCCATAGCATGGTACTTTCTGATCATTTTTCCATTTACCCATTACGTCACTAAACTATTATAAACTATGAATAGAAATGAATACACCATCGGGCTCAGGAAGGACCAGAGTTGAAAAAAAAAAAAAAATACCCTAAATGAATTCGTGATGAGCTCCAATGAAAAATACATCTCTCGGTTTGCAGTCGCAGTCGAGTTGCTATTTTCATGCTAAACAAATTCTTTAAAGTGAACTCCCAATTCTGTGTCCTAATTGAAAAATCGCTTTTTCTCTGGCATATCTGTACCGAAAACTTCGTTCATATTTTAGTTTTTCTTCGAACCCTTTGCAAAAAACACGAAATCCCTAGCGATATCGCAGTGAATTATTTAGGAAGCTACAATATACGCAGAAGTCCAATGGTACTCCAAAGGAGAAGTTCTACGTGGACCTGTTGTGGTTCCTAATTCCTAGTTTCTGCCTTGTTGCCAACGTTACGAGTAGTCCAGTATATTTTGTAAAAATTTTAAGAATGGTAAGGTAGAATGGATAAAGTTGGAATGGAATAGGATGTCTAGTTCCCAAGTATACCTATAAGCACAATATAAGAAAAACTGGACCAAAGGGAAAGCCGAGACCTATTTTAAATTACAAATAGAGCTCAGTACTAACTTTTAGCGTTTGTAGTCTTTTGCTTTTGACTCCTTAAAAGTTCCTTAGAAGGTTTTTTTTCTTTTGAATTTTGTTTGCTGTTTTCTTTTTTTGGCTTATAGTTACTCTTGTTCGTTTTTGGAATTGAAGTCCGAAGAATATAGAAGGCGATATTAGTCTTCATTATTACAAAAGTACATTCTGCCAGCGTTATAAAAAGTTTTGGTTTGTTCCTTTTTATTTTTTTTATTTTTTTAATGAGTATACTTGTAAGGGTATAAGGACAAGATACTTTTTGTCAGCCACCCTATAATAAAAGTAGTAGTAGTTTTTAGTGTACAGTAAAATGAACTTTCTATAGAGTTACACTGGTGGTCGGTAAAAGTTTGAAAGGCTAATGAATAAAGAGCAATTGGTGTGGAAATACAAAGTATAACTTTAAACAACGCTTAAGGCAGCTGTGTATCTGCGCATAATCTCGAGGCGAGGATTTATGAAGTTGTAAGAAAAATTTATATTTACTCACTTAGACGGCTACAGTTTGGGACCTAAATGGCCACACCCAGCAAACCTTTATAGCTTACTGATTTCTGATGTAGTTAAAATACATTTCCTCCAAAAATGCCGAATACATCATCACCTTCACCAATCTGAACCAACAAACTCCGCTGTTTTTTAGAGAAAGTGGATGTCAGGAATAAAACGAAATACAAGATCAGTTTCCTCGACTTAGGTTGTCTTTGGGATCTTCATTCTCATTTCGGTATCCCTCTGAATTTTTTGATGTGATACTTTTTTCGGTTGTTCGTTGTTGCATCTGGCAAAATTTTAGTGCAGGGTGAGGCGTTTCTCCAAATAATGAAGGATCTGACGTATTTGAAGGATAGTTTCGCTGCCTACTAGTTTGCCTAGTATTAAGCGGTTTGTTATTCGAGGTTGAAATACTTAAGAGTCTTCATTGTAGATGTTAACAGCTTCCTATTAATGGCTTTTTTGAGTTTTTTTAAAAGGCATCCCTAGTTTAGATACAAGCTCGCTCTACTTCCAAAACCTATTTTCCTATCTTATAAGCATGTTTTCCTATCTTCTAAATTTAAATTCCTATCTCACAAGCTCACGTTGCCTTCATGCAATTAAGTTTTTGTTCTGTCAGTTCGGATAGTAGTGGAAAGGTGCAAATGATTTTGTTGTGAGTAATGGTTTTGTTGAAAGGTGTGAAAACAACAGGTAACCCTTGCTAAATGGGAATCCAGAATGGAATCGGAGAGTTTATTTAATAATTCGGTTTAAATACGTAGCTGGATTAGCCTGCAGACGATAATCTAAAATTAAGACTGTATGCATATGACTCGCAGAGATTTACGATTTCCTTTCTCTAGAAGACGAGATAAGTAACACAACTTTCTCCCAACCTACTATGTGGATCAGCCAAAATAATAAATATTGATCCATCGCAACCATAAGACAAACAACCTCAATATATGGTCGCAATATCTCAATAGCTTATAATTTCCAGGTGTTGTCGGACTATGATATCAACCAGAAAGACGACCACGTGAGATACAAGTGCCCCATCGCAGGCACCTTATGTAATCCGCATGGCATTCTTTAAAAATAAAAGGGGTCACGATGGAGTATGGTGTCACACGTATATTACTGAAATTTCTCCATAATGGGAATTTACCCACAAGCAGATTTGATGCCAAATGATGGCAAATATTTGAGTTCCTCCAAGTTTATACTTCCAACTCATGTTGTCTTGGTCATGGTCTTTTATTATGTCTATACTGTCTATACTGTACTGGCCCGAAAAATTTTACACGCCTATCTTCAGTCCATAATTCTCTTTCGGGACATGTAGAAGATTCGGAAAACAAGGTATTATAGTAGGTTCGAACTTTCCTGCACTACTTTTTGCAAATACAAACAAAATGCAACCTCTATACTTGCATCGTTTGCTAACTAGCTAACTCAATACTCCTTTGAACATTGCATTGCCCCTTCAGAAGATCATACGGACAGTTCCTGAATATACTCGTACTCGTATGACTGTTGCTTAAGAAATGGTTTTATCATGCTGCTGTGCACCGTGCGTACAATCTAAAGTAATACTTTCTTCTAACGTATCTTTCAGCTCACAAACAGCAAGCAACCTGCTTAATTCCATCAGCGTCATAGCCGGCCCCAGACCATGGTTGAAAATGAAGATAAGATTCGCTAAAGAATCATTAACACTTTGCAGTGATTCTGACCGTGTAAATCTTCAGTGTCGCCTGATAGAGGCAAATATCTATATCTATATTTTCAAGATAGAGTTAACGATCAATATACAATAAGTCAGTATACTTTAACCAGGGTTCCTGATATCTAAGCTCTACGATAAAAAGGGTCAGACAAAGAAAAAAAAACAATCTAATATCTTATTTTTATCTGAGAAGATATTGTTCCTCATGAGTAGCTTTCGTCCTAACTTGTTTACCTCTGCGTGTACTGCGTGCGCTTTTAGATGCTCTTTTTCAAATAAGAGGTTTCATAGGAGCAAATCGATAGATTAAGCGGAATGCTTTAACGGCTTGCTTGCAGTTTCCTGTGATTATAGCAGAATGATACTAAATTTTTTCATAGTACTTTTTAGGTGTTCTATCGTCCTTAGTATTCACATCGTCATCTTGGCTACTCCAACGTCGTGGTCTGAGCCTATGTTGGTTGTTCTAAGGATTCGGACATCTAGAATATAAAATCTGTGTCTTGCGAGAATCTCTATGTGATCTGGTTGACGATTTTTTGATCAGGTGACTGTTAGGTCCCTTTGTGTATGTTAAGGGTTTGAGAAACGTGTGCTAGGTGTGACCTTTCAACCCGCTGGGAGTTTACGCTCATTGTCAGAGCTGGCATGTTGTAGACTTCGTTTTCCAGCCGTGCTACCAGGAATGCTATGCTTTCCTAACTTGGCGTTAGATAAAACAAGAACGATCTTATACTTTTGACCGAGAAGCTCGTTCGGCCAACGAGAATCTAAATTAAGCTTCTGACAGACTATGCACAATCGTCAAAGTGATATCACTTCCTATTCGCAACATCTTTCAGGGCAGTGACAACATTTCAGTTGAGGCCTTTAAAGCTATTGCGGAACATAGAAAAGTGTTCAATTCAGTACTTAAGCGTCGTGAACAACATGTGTAAAAACAACGGCCGTATTTAGAATAACACTAATACAACCGCCTCTCCTAATTTAATGCATAGCCGATTTGAAAAGTTTCGAAGTGCTATAAAGATCAAAATGTGGAGCACACGAAAGATTAAAAAACTTTTTTAAGTTTTTATCTCTTGTTTTTAGGTAATTCTTTTATTTAATTTTTTTACTATCGACAATTTTTATATACAATATTAAAACACTTTTCAGTTGCCCCTTAGTACCCCCATACTATTTCCCTCTACCACTATGTTCAAATTTCGTCCAAAAAGCTTTAAATCCTAATCGAAAATAATACTGGTTACTGTGATGATGACAGGAATGTAAGTTTACGCCGTACTTTAAATCAAAACAGATATAATAAGAAAAGCAACACCATCAACTCTACCAAAGAATGAACACTACAAATCTAAAGAACAAAAGATGTTCGATAGCAAATATATGCAGGCTAAGAAAACTTAATTTGCGTTCCTTAAACTGCTACGTAAGAAAAGTTGCAAGTTACACTTAAAATTCTTTATTCATATTTTCTCTAAGGATATATAAAATTTAAGGTCTTCAGGAATAAGCCAGCTACGATTGACGCTTTGGTATCCACGGGATACCAGCCTCTATGCTCGAACGAGTCGCCCAAGATTGGACCTTCCAAATGGACCACCTCAGACGTAGTCGTGGCCAACATTTACACCATATTCTTTTTAAAAAGTAAATGCCATGAATTTAAGTTCACTTTCAAATTTATGTATTTTATTTTACATTATAAATCAAACCTCACGATGAATCGCACTACCACCCCATTACTCTTATCAAATAGTCGGTTTCAAAACACCTCGCAATTTCTTACGCATGGGCCCTCTTTTCCAGTCTATTCCATTAATTCTGGAAGTGATCTAGACGAAATTCGAGCTAACCATATTTTGAAATTGATTGCACTGAGTCTACTGAGTCTATTGGATAATATATTGTGGAAAAGATAAGAAGCCGGTATTGACAGATGCGAAACCAGAGTGTAGAGAGAATGCATGGACGTGGAAGGCGTGTCCATTGTATATTTTTTCAGTGGAGTTGGCAATGACAATTTTATGGAAAGTACTCTCTTCACAATTATTATTTATAGTATCATCATCCTCGCCATCGCTTTCAATTTCAGTTGATAAAACTTTGCCAGGTCTAATAACACCTCGCCGAGAGGGTGAAGGTATTCAAACTCAGTTCATAGCTCAAATAACATTCTTCTGTCATTCCTCGACAGTAATTTTTGCAAACTCTTCTTCGCTTATTTTCTTGATGTTATCCAGATTAAATGTGGTGTTACTACCAGACACTCTTGATTTTACAATACCCCATATATTCTCAATTGGGTTTCAGTTTCTTAGTGGTATGGTGGTAGCCTGAGTACCCCATGGCCTTTTGAATCTAATCAAGTCGTTTATTTGATGTTGCGGGGATGTCTTGTTTTGTCGAACTAAATCATACAGTTCAATCTTCAAAATTTAAAAGCTAGGCGCAACATTATTTCGCAACATCAATTTCGTTGCTGATGAAGTTTGGGATCGGTTTTTTTAATTTATTGTTAGGGGGACTGGTCATTACAATAACCGATGGTTCCCCTAGCTGGTCCAGTACCTGATGTCTTAACCATTTTGTCAAAGTTCATCTCATCATGATAACCACCCGACTTCGATCCAAATTTAAAGATAAGAAGACCGTTTTTGACAAGTCCATTTAAACCACAAGCGTGTGCGATACTTTTCCAATAACCTTTTTTAATCCTTCCGTATTTCCATAAGTCCAAGACGTTCCTCTTGTGTGTTAGGATGTATATATGATTCATCTACATAGATTATATCTGATATCCATTTTCACGAAAGTTCCTTATTTGACGGATATATCTCATAAAGGATTTTCTTTTTTTCTTCCGTCTTACCAAAAATGAATTCTTTGGCTTTTAGATACCTCCAAAGGGATGTCTTGCTTAACCTAATTTCCAATGTTACGACTTTCTTGTTAAATTGGTGAAAGGAGTAGATCATCCTTTTGATGGATTCAAAGTTGAAGTAATTTTAACCAGTGATCCAGTGCCGATGAGGAATTTTCTTGTTGGGTGATTGTACTATTCCAGTTTGCTCTTGTTTATTTTAATATTTTGTATATTGACCTATGCGAAACTTCAACAATTCAGCTGTTTTCCTTACAGCTGCTATTAGGAGTTTCATTTGCATGGTTGTTTTCATAATCCAAGTTTTTGTGGTACATTTTCAGCGTAAGCACTTTTGTTGGCGTGTTAAAAGCTTTCCTGGCTTAAAACAGTCCATTGTATAGGCTTTCTAATAACGACTTGACAACTTTTTTTTTAAATAAATGGCAAACCATTTGAGATATTTCAAAAACTTTATTATTTGCTTGAAGTACAATCAAAACATTTATGAATGGAACTCGACTTCGTTCATATGGCCACCGCGGGCACGTTTGCAGCGGTCGATTCGTTGGACCCAATTTTCAACGACTCAGCCACACATTTCGGCCGAAACGGCCACTATTCCGCGTTCAATGTTGGCTCTGAGCTCTTTCAACGTCGTCGGCGTGTTGGCATAAACCAATGACTTAACGTAGCCCCACAGAAAATAGTCAAGCGGCGTTAAATCGCACGAACGAGGCGGCCAATAGACTGGCCCATGTCTTGAGATAACACGCTCACCATACTTACTCTTTAATAAATCGATTGTAGCGTGTGCTGTGTGGCTTGTGGCACCATCCTGTTGAAACCACATGTCGTCCAAGGCCATATTTTCCAAATCGGGCCAAAAATAATCAGTGATCATGGCGCGATAACGCTAACCATTCACAGTAACGTGACGATCGTTATCGTCGACGAAATAATATGGCCCAATAACGCCGCCGGCATGCAAACCGCACCAAACAGTTATTTTTTTGTGGATGATGTGGTGATTCATGAAGCACATGTGGGTTTTCACCCGACAAATAACGTATATTTTGCTTATTGACGAACCCATTGAGCCAAAAATGAGCTTCGTCACTGAAGATGATTTTGCGATTCCGAATATCTGTAGAAAATTTTTATAATTTACAGACGTTGCTCTTTAGTGTACTTTACCATGATGAAAATGTTGAGTATACTGAATAAATTGACAGTGACAGTTTGATGATTAGTGAAAGAGTCAAGTCCCTATTGGAAAACCCTATATATAAATTTTCTTTTTCCTCACTTCTCCTCGAATGTTTTTTAAAACTACATAGATTACAAATTCCATTTTTGTGCAGAATATACAATATATTTTTTGCATATACATTAAATGTAGGAAATATTGAATTTTGTCACAAAAAGTAGTGGCCAGGCAAAATACGCGCTTATGATGCAAATGAGTTATATATAAAAGGAAGTGGAAAAGTTGAGCAGTTTCGTAAATATAATTTTTCAGTGTGCAGATGAGTAGCATTCGCTTCCAGGCTCTCTTCGCTCAGCTTTCCAATTGCATGGTGATTTAAAATAGACTATAATAGTTTTGTTTTTATTTTTTGTACTCTTTTAATACTCGATACATTCGGCACTAGTTTTCCTGAACTAAAGATGGTATCTTTTTAATGTATGTAAGAATGTATCTAATAAAAATTGTCTTTACATTATGGAAAAACTTTTAGTAACTCACTTTAATCTTAATAGTTTAAATACATTGTAAACTTATATATGTATATAATAATATAACTAAAAGCTGTGAATTATATAAAAAAAACAAATCAACTCTTTTGTATTTGCGTCGAATATCGGAAGAGAGAAGCATTGTTCTTTATTTTATACATTCATGGGCTCAGGGTGTATAAGTCATAGAACGAAAGTCTCTAATGAATCTGTTCAGCTGGTGGGATACCCAGATATCAATATGTGGTTGTGTTTTGTGCAATAAATAAATAATTCAAATAAAATATTTTATTCTCTTTTATTTTATTTTCTTAGTTTTTAAACATTTCTATTTACACACTTATATTAGACTTCACACATTATTTCTTACGCGAGTTACCTCGCTCCCTTTGTACTTCTTAATTTTTCTTAACTTTCCTTGGTTTTCTGGGAAGCCCAAGAAAACGTAAGATTATTTTGAACACTATCCTTAGCAGCAGTGCCACAATTAATAATACTCCACCGTAGAGAATGAATATGGCATCTAGGTTATGATACTGAATGAACGTCAGATCTTGGCCAGCTGAATGAAGATGTGGAGCACCCTTATGCCTGGCAATATACTCTACCCAATAAGTAGCCAAATTCAGTGGTTCAATTGGTTGATCACGATATCTTTCCGAAATAACTTTAACTTTTCGGGTGTATTCTGGATTTGCGATAATTTTATTGATAGCTGCTGAGAAGGTTTCCTTGTTTAGAGTATTATAATCGACCATGATCCCATAACCACCACTCTCAGCACGAGCCATATTTAAGAACTGATCTCCAAACATTGGAATACCTATGAAGGGCTTGCCATAGTAAACCGACTCCGTTGTACTAAGTAAACCGCCATGAGTGATGAAAATCTTGACATTTGGATGCGCTAGGATGTCGTCTTGTGGAAACCAATCACTGATAAAAACGTTGTCACTTTTGCCAGGTAGGTTTGGATCTTCAAACTTCCACAGGACTCGTTGTTTCAGTGACTTAAACGTCTGAAGGATAGCTTCACGTTTTTCAGTTGGAAGGATTTTACTTTTTAAATTCGATCCCATGGAAAAGTAAATGACACCATGTTTTGCTTCATCAATGAACTTTTGCATATCTGCGGGCAATGGCTTCCTCTTTCGATTGATATGCATGCCTCCAACTTCAATCATATTTGGCATATATGGTCTTGGAAATCCTTGTGAGACATGTGAATTCAAAAGAACCAATGCAGTGTTCCTTCGAATGTTATCCAAGCCGAGTTTGGACTTTGGGAAGTGTTTGTTAAAAAGATCTCGCTGCCTTGGTAGGTAAAAGTGGTTGAAGTAAATATGTTCAAACGTTGCTACAGCCAGATTAAGAATTCTTTCGGGTAGTGTCATGTGAGTTGTTAAAGGCAAGAAAGTATTTGGCACATATGATGGAGGTGATGGTGAGCCTACTAAATCAGTGGTCCATGGCGAGGCACCAAATGTACTAATTCCAATCAGTGGTGCGTTAAAGTGTTCAGCTAGACCGAACAAAGCCTCTGAAAGAAATACTTCAACAATGACTACGTCGAACTTTTCTCCGGATGCTAATAGTTTCTGTACGGTTGGTTCTTGCAGAGTGGTGTTTGTTGTCATTAATCCCATGTCGTATACTTGCCTTAGAGACTGGAAAACGTTCATATTTCGCAAGCTTAGAATGTTGTCCAGGACACCTGAAATTAAAAGGAAAATGTGAGTAGATATAGCCAAAGGAAACTAACAGTTTGTTTGGTAAGTCTTTTCTTGTTGTAATTTGTTATACAAGTATAGAAAATACATAGATATGTATTTAATGTAAGCGAAGTAATTAATTCGAAAGATGATACAACTGATACAAGAACGAATTAAGTCAGTTCAATAAACAGCTAAAATACACACTAAAATTAACTTTTTGCAAGAAATTTCAACGTGGCCATAATATTATTCAAATATCGCATCCTGTTGAAGTGCACTTAGCCCTCATTCTGATACCATTACAAAAGTATGGGAGAGCAATCCCCCAGCTGATCCTAAAGAGATTTTCTGACGAACTTGTAAAGATATTCTATCTTCATAGAGTAGAGATCATTTCTATCTTGAAAGTGGTAACTGCTTATGGATTGCATTTTGATGCGTGCAAAGGCAAAACAGTTGCAAATAAATTGCGCCAGAGATTCATATCACCTTCGCTTCTGTTGATCCTAGAGAATACTTGATCTCTTTTCGGGTCTTTCAATGACATAGTATCCTGTGATTATGTTTGTGAGGTGAGACGATAATGGCCCATAGAAGTCTCACAGTTGTCACCTTGCCTGGCCTTAGAGAGCGCTTGAAAATGTATTGTTTGTTTGACAGAGGACATTGATGGCTCGCTGTTATTAAGCTACCAATTATTTGTTTCTATGTGTCCTAATATGGGTAACTAGTTGCTAAGCTGTTCCCTGGGCATCAAATGTCATTGAGAGATGCGCTTGAATTCATGCTGATTGTAGTTAGGAATCTGACCACTACGTGACTGCCTGTGTACTCGTATATTGCTATATTCGACAAGGATATTGTTTTTAGACTGACTCTACTATTGATAATGAAATAGTTCAAGCTTCAGACAGAGTCTTTTATGTTCAAGTCTTGAAAAAAATAGATAGTTGAGATTGTAAGCAAGCCGTCCACTTAAGCTTTTCATAAAAATGTTGTTAGATCTCAGTTAAGTTTAGATTGGGTAAGTGAAGTGCAGCTGGAGAAGTGAATGTTCACAACCAGGTCCGAGTTAACATATTCGAGTACTTAACTCCGGTACTCGGGTACCATAGTCTCGATAATTCAGTTGTGGTGACTCTTACAGAGAAACTACGCGAGGACTTACACCGGAGTTTCCTTACACTTCGTTTAGAGATTCCTCTCAATCAGTACAAGTGCATATCCCGTCCTTCTTAAGCAGTAGATTTTCGGAGTCTACTATTAGCGCACATTACAGCAACTTCTGCAAAAAATGTAGGCACGAAGATGATGGATATTTACTAGCTATAGGTCTGAATAGCTTATTCTTCATAAAGCTCAAGGAGTTAAATAATATGGAGCTTAATAACTTTTTCAGTTTCATATTGATAGTTAGGTGGTTTTAATCCCTCCAGATGTGTATGGAAGCAATCCCAACATCGTATGTGCACAATGGTGGTCAAAGTGACACTCTATTACAAGGCACTCCTCGATCTATGCATATATGACTAGCTGCCAGCATAGGTTTAAGATTCTATATCTACTGTAAAGCGATACATTTACTAAAAAAGATTCTACTTTTTCGACACTGGTTTTGGTAGTAAGTCCCTAAGCTCTTCCAAAAAATCATTGCATAGTCGCTTTCAACTCTTCTGTTAATCCTACAACCGCAAGAGGTAGACAATTACCTCTGTTAAAGTCTTTGAAAACCGTACTAAAAGTGGTGCACTATGGTATTAATATCTAACATATCTCAGAACACTAGTATCACACCTGAGCGTGCAAAAAGTACCTAGTGAACGGAATCTCAGAACCGCTTGTTCACGCTCCTCCAGATGGAAATTTCTGAAGAGTCTGACTGCGCAAATTATAGACAAATAGCCTCTTCAACACCGCGTACAAGATTGTATCTACCAGAGATACCCAATAGGCTTATTACACCTTTGCCAATGCCCCCTCTCAGCTCTTTCATCATTTTGGCCAACATTACACTTTCTGCATCTTATTCTCGGAGATGTTTACGGGTATCATGCCGGCTAACAAATTTGCTGCTTCATCGGAGATTTCTCGTAAACATTTGGTTCCTGATTTCGCACAGCCTAGACAGGGATGACACTTTTTTAAAACACTTTCATCGCTAGTGAAAGCGTCCATACCGCAGCAGGAAATAGTAGGACTGAAATTGCCACCATGGATAGTAGCTACAAACTGCCAGATTCCAACCAATCCCTAATCCTACCAATAGCCTAATCAGAAGATGTGCCAGAGATCTACTACCATTCGAGTATGATGCGTTTCAAAATCTTTTGTAAGGTATCAAGCAAACATATTGGGCGAGCCGACGAAGGTTCTTCAGGTTTTTTCGTAGCTTTTGGTCGCAACACTAAATTTTGTATGGAAAGTCTCCCTTCTTTAGGCACCTTTGCCTCGTTGCACTAAAGGGGTCCCGTTTCACCTTAGCGGCTGTCTTGTTTGGAATGTCATCTGGGGTAGGTGCTTTGTTGTCTTCTATTTTCATGTACACTTCAAACATTTTCTCCGATGAGATATATAGTAATTGGTTTACAGAGAAACAGTCGTTTTCAGCAATGACGGGCAAGTCATTAAAGTCAGGGTTCTACTAAAGAGTTGGGACATAGGATTTACTAATCGACTTCCAAGGTAAAATTATTCAGATGCGACAATTTCTTTTATTAAAAAAAGGTAAAACTTCATGATAATAGAGTTTGTTGAAACACTTCCTTACGCTTGCCTCGCCCACATTCTTCACTTTGCACCTAAGATTATTTGTAATGGCACTTTAATTGCGAGTCAGTTCAAAAGTTTGCTAACTATAAATGGGAACCTATAGCAACTTGTATAGAATGAGTGTTAGATAAGCTGAAGCCGTACTTACGTAAGCTATTACACAGTGTAGGTTAAGTGTACTTAGATGAGTTCATATTTACTCACATGGTCTGTGTGATTGTCAATACAAATTTTACATATTTTAATTAAATTAACAATTAACCTTGCGTAAGACTCACTAGCAATTTTCCTGAGTAACACTCAATATTGATGTCGTGTTGTAAAATGTGTAAACATTTGCTGCTATGTAAAAATACATATGCATATAAGTAAGTACAATTACTCTGTCATTCCATTCCGATTCCTCAATTAGCTTTGAAAAGGTTTGGAGGGGCTATGTACTTACAAAAGTTCCGTCATTTTAGTATTTCTAGATAACGTATTTGCCCCTAAGCCTTTACAACAAGTACATAGATTCAATAGGGTTTATCAGTTTGCTGCTTCTGAATTACTCAGACTGGAATAATTTGTCTTTATCTGTACTTGATAACTAATTAATTTATGTATGTAAATGGTAAACAGAGTAATAAATTAGCAATTCAAATGTTGTCAAATGGAGAGAATTGATGTGTTAAGATAAGGATCACTAGAGATTCCAATGGATACGCATTTCCCTGAGTGTAAAGACCATCGCGCTTGAGTGTAAACCACACAGGGATCAGAGGATCATATCAAGACGGCTATACTGAAAGGAAATTACAGGTTATGCTCCTATAAATCATAGTCTTCCAAATGTATTTTAAAAGTATTGCTAAATGAATGATTTTTTTGCTAAAACATAAGATAACGCCTCAGCAGGTGAATACTAGTAAGTGCTATCTCGATGGCCAGGAGTTTTTTTTTTTTGAAAATTTCAAGGTTAGAAGCGTCCAAACAGCGAGGCTCTTGCACTATTATAAAACAGGAGATTTGTTGGTCTGCAATCTACTGAGTCGCAACCGGAAGACAATATATTGCTCTGGAAAATTAATACGCGCCTCGGATGTAGCCGGATATTTTGTTGACGACTACGGACAACGATTGGGCTCTGGAATGTTAAGACAGTGGACAAATACAATACATTCTTGAAACTCTAGATTGGGATTTCATGTGGTACAATATGAATATGCTAGGAGTAAGTGAAATAAGATAGTGGGAACACGATATCCAAACTTCAGTAGTTAGCACAAGGTGAAGTATGCATCCACTTACATCTAAAACTAGAAACAGGGTTAGATCCTATTTTTTTGATAGTGATATGAGTAAAATCAGGAATATGACCATTACTCCTATGTACCGGCAAACTACAGGGATGATGATGACCAAGACGACTTTTGTAGCTTACTGAGTATAGCTATCAATTGAATGCTTAATGAAAATATCATAATCATGAAGGGAGACGGGAGACCGATACAACATGCTAAGGATACCCAGGTATTACACCATTGATTTCCAATTGTGCCATCAAAAATTACCTTGCAAAAAATACAGAAACCATCAACATTGATGGAGACGAGATTATATATTTGGGTCCGACTAAATTCTCAGAAGAAGGCGAAAAAGGCAAAGAAAATGGTTGATTGCGGCGTCCTAAATATAAAAAACGTCCCAAAATAGAGGTCCAGCAGCATGAAGAAAAAATAAATAAATCGTATTGGAAGACGAGACAAGGGTAATTACTTTAGTGAAAGCTCCCTTTAAGTTACACATGTGTAAAGCTACTCCACTGTCTAGGCACCACCGTAATCGTACTTAATCAGCTATTCTCTGGCACTTTATTGATGAACGATGTAAATGCTCCTGCATGAAGAAACCTTGTTCCTGTCTTGTATGTTCGGTATATTCAGCTCTCCCTCCACCACTATAATTTTTGGTCATGTGACTTTTATTACCGCAGCGTCGACACTTGCATAAAGAGAAACTCGAAGATGGCCTTGAAACTATTGTGGATATCTCGATTCAGGTTTGTGTTTATAAAGATTGTTACTATACTGCTTGGCTAGCTTTATATCGTTTTCGACTGTCAAATCTCGCCACTTGCCAACTTCCAGAAACCGCGTTTGTACTGGTTTTAATAGAAGTTGATTGCATATCTTACATTACTCTGACAGCAAGAAAACTACCTCCAGACCATGATTTAGCTTCGCATCTAATTCTGTTAAACGAAAGAGAATAAAATTAAATTCACGTTGATACTCATCAATTCATGATGACAGATTCATCCGAATGTTGATTAGTTTGTGGAACTCCCTTGCTTTCTGTCTCGCCCCTTCCGATCGTTCGGCTTTCCATGTTGAATAATTTTTTTCGTCGTTAAGCAAGGGGATTCGTTCACTCAAAATATTACACATTGTATTGTATTGTATCGTATTACTAAGAAACTTTGTGGTGGTCAAAGCTCTAAACTTCTTCTAGATGGAATTCTGCTAACTTCAGATAAAGCTCAACTTTCTAAACGGCGATAACATTTTACCACTTGGGCAATAGCGATTTGGACTCAAGTTTATGTGAGCCTCCTGCTACAGCAAATACTCGAATTCGCACCTATCCTTATCAGTAAAATGGAAATTATGCAGGCATCTGAAGAAAAAAACGAGGTAATTGACACACTTGCTGCGGAACTCTTCCACGACGTGCCCAACACTTTCAATAGCCAATGTAGGGCATAGGAAACCAAAGCCTGATTGTTAAGGTGCCCAACAAGAGAAAGTTAACTGAATCTGGCAACTAGAGGGTTGTTCTGGCTGTGACTATACTATTATAGCTAGATTTATTCCGGGCTAAATGAGAAATAAGAACCCTAAGCACCTCCATTTCTCAACACAGCGTCTTTCAACTCAGCATTACCGAACAGCAAAGTCGAGAAAGTTATGTCTACGGGATATGGTTTCAGACAATGTGGGTACCAAACAGAATGTTTACAACAGTATTTATAAGTGCTGCTTCGGCATGGTATCCGTAATCTGGAAAAGCAATTTTTTTAGCACCAAAATTCAGATTGAGACTGTATGTATCCAGGTGAGAAAGTATTAACATGAAAGCTGTTAACCTACATTAATACAAGTAGATAACTAACTACACACGACAACGGGCAAAAACCAATATATTATATGATTAAACGTTTTGGCCACCCTACGTAGACATATTTAAGGATGATTTAGAGGCAGCTCAAGCGCATTATAAAGCTCCAAATACGATAGAGGAGGATCTTAGTAAGTACAACTCTTCGATGTTAAAAAAAAAAATGGTATGGTCGTAATAAAATTTTGGAAGATAACCACAACTGCAGCATACTACATTATAGCCACACTTAATTTCAAAGCATTTCCGATGCACTACCCCAGATAGTACAAACTTGATAATAAACTACGGTGTAAGTAAGTATTGAACTGAGAATTTCAGAATCATATCGCCTTCCAGATTCGTCTATGTTCTTATTCAAACGAAAGTAATAGCAATTCAATTGAAATAGCTTGAGAGTCGAAAATCCTAGGGGAGACATCGAACAAAGCCCAAAATGCGTCTGACTCAACGCAAATACATAGGAGTACATACCGAGTAACGAAAATATCCCCAATGGATTTTTATTTAATGCCACCGCGGGAGGTATCCTATCCGACATAATAGCAAAACCCTCACTGAGTTTGGCGTTGAATAGGGAACACTTTGTTAGATTTCTATTTCCGGATACATTTTTGATTAAACCAGAAAAGATTGAAATATAATATAAACCAAATATATCAAATTAATTGAAAAAAACAATACATTTGTTGGTCTTATCCGCGCAATATGTAGATAAAACTGGTGAAACAACTGTGTTCAATCAGGTTAACTCGGACGACTTCACCCGGTGAAATAACCGTGTGGTGATTGAAGCCGAACGATACTATCACGAAATCGTTTAAAATTGACGTGTCATGCTGTGTACTGAATCGATTGTTTACTGAATCGTATCACATCAATACCGACTCAAAACCAGGTCATTTCACTAGAACTCCAAATGGTACCACTCGCAGTAGCCGGTATCTGTTATCGTTTGAGGGATCGTAAGAGGCTTATTTCGTCTTTTGATTGCTTCTAGTCTCCATCTACCTTTAGAATATACAAGTATCTCATAAAACTGCAAAACTGCTAGACCAGTGGCTATTTCTGAAGACAATGTTCATTATTTGCTTAAAACTGAACTACGTAACGAAATAGTAAATAGAGTGCTTACAATCCAAAAGCTTCAGGTTTTCCAGTTTGATTTTCCTTGCCCTGAAGTGTATAGAGAAAATGCTTGAATTTCAGAGTTTCGTGTAGGCTTTATTGCTCTTCATGTATGCTTTGTCCAAAGATGTGACATATGCACATAGCAATGTAAATAATTTGCTGGGCTGCATTTTGAAATCTACTAGACTGAATTCTATATGTACTTAAGAATAACAATGCTTTTGATATTTGACGACATATTTAACTCGTTTTTACAAAACGATGGATGTTTAAAAGCGTTTCACTCTTCTAATTTTTTATCGAATCTTTCAATCTATGATAATTATAAAGAAAGATGGCTATTCTAAGGCCTTAAATCCTTTGAATCTAGACGCACAATACACGATAAAATGTTTTTAAGATATCTATCCTGTTATTACATAAGATCCCCTATTGTTTTGTCTGACTATATGTGCCTCTAAGACCATTAAGACTAGGGAATTTGCTTTTGTAAACACTAGTATCATAGAACCAACTATAGTACAAACGAAATTTTGACTCGAACCGTCAAAGTTTTCTACGAATTCAGTAATTGTTTGCATATTTATGATACGTAAATAGAGGTCAATTCAAAGATTAAATTGTACAATGAGACTATTCATAATCTCAATATAAAATCGCATGTATTTTATGTAATTCATGTAATTTGTAGTTATTAAATATCTGTTAGCACTTAACTGACTTGTAGATAAGATTCAAATAAATAAATTACAAATCAAATTTATCTATAACATCTAGGCTCTCTTGTACAGTGCACGCATCCCTTAAGTCTACTTTGGCTCCGATATTTTCCTTGATTTTTACGCTGACTTCAACATCATCATTCGCGACATCTGAGAATTCTTGCACCTTAACATATGAAGGCCGCCTACAACCTATACTATGACTTTAATACATCAAGCACGATGAATTTTTTCCATCTCATTATTTAAAGAGATTGTTGCTACGCAATAACACTTACAACCATGTAGACGACATAACCCACCCATGCTTTTAAGCATTGCAGACAAAATAAAACACTGACTCATAGAGCAAACACTTGATTTTCAGTCACACTAATCACATTTTTTTAAACGTTGAATATGGATCTCATCTAACATGTTGAATATGAAATGATAATGGTCTAAGGTTAAACCAAACACATTCTGTCCATTACCAGAAGATGACATAACATCAAAACGCCTACTCGTACAATGACTTGCTGGAAAAGTTCTTGTTTACACCAGATCTTAAACCGGTTGATGAGATAGATAATTAAAAAACGTCAACATCAACCACACACAAGTTTAAACACAGATATAACATATATGTATTAATCTATTGGCGCTGTGTAAACTACCTTTCATTGCGTCGACAATAGAAGTCAATTCCACAGCGCGATAATTTTTGATGGTGCCCTTTAATGGGAATGGTGAGACTACAGTCACCTCATGACCCTTTTCTGCCAAACCTTTCATTAGTGCATTGCCAACGAAAAAATGAGATCTTGCTGCGGTTGGCATTATACCGAGAATCTTATATGCATTAACGCCACTAATTACCGCGATGAAGAGCAGAAAGCTTGCCCAACAAAACTGCTTCGAAATCATTTCGACTCAATTGTAATCGTATTTCACTTAAATCGAGTGGTTTCCGGGTAATTCCAATCAAGAAGAACGAACTAATAGAACAGACGGACTGTTCGCTAGCGAGATGAAGAAATGACTGAAATTTATGAGAGGTTGACTAAATGCAGTCGACCAAAGATCGCTGCGTCATTAACGATGAGTTGAGTCTAGGCGTTTCGAGTATGACCAAGTACCTCTTGAAGGTTAGATGAGAGAAAAGAGTATATAGACGCATTCACTCGTAGGTAGTATTAACTGATTTTGAATTTAGCATTGGAAATTATGAAATGCGAAGATAATAAATTAAATAATGTTGAAATCTATTGAAATCTATCCAAATATTGATTTTGGAAAGTTATTTTAATAAGAGTCAAGTAGTCAATACCTGGTTTAGTCGGTTTAATAATATTGGAATATGCTCTGCGAGATTCGTATCGTAGTGACATATTTTCTTCTTTTTTTTCCAGAAACTAGTTGAAAATTTTAAAAATTTGTCAGAAATGTCGCACCTTCAGGGCATTATTTTTGATGCTTTATAAGATGGCACAGTACAGGGTGAACCTGGGGCTTAACAAATAAAACTTAAAAGATAGCGAGATGTCTTACCAATTGCCTCTAGTTGCATCTTCTTAAGCGGTTAAGATTTCTTTCCACTTCTGCGTATATATATATATAAGACAAGGTATTACACTATTGTATTGTTCCTTTGAGTAAAAATCCAAGACTCTTATACCGGAGCGTTAATATTTATTCATTAAGCTGATTGATGCAGTCTTTTCTATTTCATTTTAAAATGACATTCTCCAAAGGTCGTCGAAGGAAACGAGACCAAAAGTCACTCGAAGAATTTTGCGCTCAAAATGACCGAAAATATCGTCAACCAACTTTGCTTAAGCTTTATTAATATTTAGATTTTTTTAGGCTAAAGAAATAGCTAATTTTGACATTCGTACGACAATATAAATAAAAACCTTGCCTTAGTCCATTCTTGATACTCAAGGTTACAGTGAGATTGCTTCCGAAATTTTCGGAGGTCTGACAAGTTTAGAAGGATGCGCAAATTCGACATGATATTGTGTTAGCTCACCTTTGCTATTATATGCGCCTTTGAAATTGATAAAGCGGTGTTGAGCACTGATCTGGACTTCTTCGGTTTTTCCTAGGTTCTACCAGATTTAATAAAAAGTAGATCAGTAGAACCTAAAACTGCACTAAAAGTAGCACAGTGAAGTTTTGGGTTATTCCTACTATTTAAAAGTCAGCAAGGGAAATCTTTTTGTATACTTAACACAGACTGAGACTTAAGTAAAATTTTCTAAAAATGGTACTATACATTGAAGTAGCTCTTCTTAAATAACTTTTTTCTGGAGAAGTCGTTTTCTTTCTTCTATCCAACGATCGGATGAAACTTAGCACACTAGTTGCGCCAGTTTTGACGGCTTCTTTTTATCGGTGCTACTGATCTTTACAACTTAAATCAGTATGTAAGAGTTTTAATGAGAAGTTAATGGCGATTTGCTGCGATTGTTGGAAACTTGGTCAAGTAACTCTTTGGTAGCAGCGTTTCTCTCTTCTGTTTGAGCATAATTTCTGTCATAATGATGTTGGCAAATTTAGCTTTGATGCGAATTATTGCAGGGTATTTGCTATATTCGTTACTTTCTCCTGATCAATACTTGCACTTATAAGCCATACAGTTCATATATTGTACGATAGTACAAAACTAGTAACAGGACATCATATGCACTCCTTAATGTTATGCCTTATGACGCACAATTAGTGACTTCTAATTTTTTCAACCTTGCTTATAACTTCGTTTAAACAAATGAAGATGATATTATTGTATACAGCGAATGTGATGCAGTATTTTCCACAAACAAATATGTGTCAATAGTCCTTACAAGATAAGATCTTTCGCAGAAAGGTGAGTAAACCTCATCATATCAGCGTCTAGTTCCTTGAGCCTGGTGCGACCAACTCAAACCATTCAGATTCAAAAGTTCTCTTTAGCAACAAGTCTTTTTGAAATCTTTTGTCCAAAGAAGTTTGTTATCCAAAATGATGCTCAAATCAGTCAGATCTCCAAACAAGCTCAGTATTAAGAGGATTTGCTAAAAGCCAATTTTGAGTTCACCAATTTTTGGGCGCTTCTGGGTCTGTCTGCCCTTTAGAGCAAATAGTCGCAAGGGAGGGATCCAACAGAGAATACAGCTACATAATCTTATCGTAGATGTAACAGTTGTTTAGGAAAACCTCTGTTTACTGCTGCCATTGTATATTGACGTCCGTCAGAATCCGTAATCGGAGTTCGACTGATTGGTTCATTTTGACCTTCCAAGATACAAATTTCGTGAACTCCTTACCGGGTGCAGGTTAATTCTCCCCAGCGGATTTTAAAGTTTAGTCCTCAAAATATAGCTGTGGCTTCATTGTTGAGTTGACTCGACCAAGTTGGTTGGTACGCTCTCCGTTATTCGTTACATAAGACAGCACTGCAGAGAATCCAAAAGGCGAACATTCGTTGCTAAAATTAAAGGAAGCTTTTTGTTGAAGAATATGAGGACGTTATTATGTGAATTTGTCTTTCAGCTGTTCGAATAATGTCTGTCAATCAGATATCCATATACATTCGGTATTATTTTTGAGTAATTGTTTAGGTTTTGGAAGGTCATTTGTCTACGATAGCCTTAATCTTTACGTATCTTAACTTTGTAAATGGCGCAGTGACGAATCATGACGTCGCGTTTCATGGCTCTTCTTTAATAGAAAAAATTGGAGCAGCTTCCTCACGGATTCTTAAAACACCTTCCACATCTAGAATATTTCCTCTCTTCGTGTAAAAGATGTCACCATATAAAAAAACTTTTGTCTAATGCTTTCTTTTTTGTCTTCTGTAATTATTGTATTGATCGAAGCTGAATTGAAATTATTTATTTTGTTTAAAAACTGTTCTGTTTGTCTCTTTTGACATGTAGAACATGTAGAACAGATTCCATGCATGTGATTTGACATGTGATTACTGTCACGGCACCTGTGACAAACAAATTTCTTTTCCTTGGTTAAAAAATTGGTCGTCGTTCTGTTATTGGAATTTGAAGATTCTGACGACCACCATTTCTCTATATGTCCTTCTTTCTTTGTATCTCTGTGTACGAAATACCCTTGAACTGATGTACACGGCTTGATAATTTAAGGAACTCCATGGCAAATGCTATTTGCACCACTTTGTCTGCATTTATGTTATATTGATCCTGGTCAGAAGACTCGGATGTTGACGCCCTCATCCCCCTGATGAATTGGGAACGTTAAACAATATCCAATGTTGGTTTCTAGAAAGATTCGCCAGAAAAGTTGCAGTAGGCGCTGAGTTTTTTTTTTTTTTTTTTTAACTCTTCGAGATAGTTTGCTATTGATTCGCCTTTGTGTTGCAAACGTAGAATAAATTTATGTTGTTCCTTTATCTTGTTTGGTTTGGAACTGAAATGTTTTTTCAGAATTTTTATCAACTTGTCGTATGATTTTGCTTCTGTTCTGGTTCTTGTGGGACTGTAATGTTCGCTAAAAGCTGGTAGTATTACTCACGGATGGAATTTATTAAAACTTGTCCCTTATTTGGGAGTTGCTAAAATTACGTGGTGACAAATAATTTTCGAGTCGTTTAATGTGGTTTAAGAATATTTAATCAGTTTCGACTTAGTAATAATCTCATTAATATGCGAGCTGAAAATAAGCTCCCAATCGCATAAAAAGCTAAGGTGGCGGATAGACTGCACAAGGGAAATATACTTGGTATATTTACGTGAGAAGATTATCGATTTACATTTGGTGAGATTGAGTTTTAAGCAGTTCTTGATGCACCACGTGGAACAACTGTTTATTTCTATGTGAGGTATCCCCAGCATAGCGAGAAACCCTTAAATACTAATGCTCGCCTGTGAGGCGCAACGTATTCGGGTTTTTCGCAATATTTCATCTGATAGCCGACCATTAGTAGAGTAAGTGTCCCAAATATGGTCCACCCTTAACCTTTTTGTTAATAAAACAGCACTAGTTACGTAAATTCACTTTGGTGAATTTATAAACATAAAGAGCAGCTTAACAAAAAATATTGGTTCTATAACTAGCAACATGCGGTTTGCTAAGATATGGCGTAACTTCCATTATTAAATTGAAACATGCGTTGGAAAGCTACTGTCATTGTACGTCATTTCAGTATATATCATTCATTTGAAGCGTAAACAACAATAATTTTTTTTTCACTCAAATATGTCGAACTTTGTGCCTGAAAAAGTGTTTTTGCGGGGAGTTCTTCTTCATTACCTTAATATGAAGAAAACTGCTGCCGAAAGTCATCGTATTTTGGTGGAAGTTTATGGTAAGCATGCGCTAGCTGAGCGAATGTGCCAAAAGTGGCACATGATTTAAAAGTGGTTATTTTGGCTTGGTAGCCAAAAAAGGTTGAAGATAAAGAACTGGAAGCATTACTCTATGAAGATTATTGCCAAATACAAGAAGAGCTCGCAGAATCTTTGGGTGTCACTCAAGCAGCCATTTCAAAACATTTAAAATCAGCTGGATATATTCAAAAGTAAGGAAATTGGGTTCCACATGAACTCAAGCCGAGAGACCACAAAAGGCGGTTTTGCATGTCCGAAATGCTGCTGGAACGCCACAAAAGGAAGTCATTTTTGCATCAGATTGTTACTGGTGATGAAAACTGGATCTAATACGACAACCCCAAGCCCAAAAAATCATATATGAAACCCGGCCAACCAGCTAAATCAACGGCAAAACCGAATATCCATGGCGCTAAGGTAATGCTCTGTATTTGGTGGGATCAGATGCGTGTGCTGTATTATGAGCTGCTAAAACTGGGTGAAACCATCTATGGACAATGCTACCGAACACAATTAATCCGTTTGAAGAGAGCAGTAGCCGAAAAACGACCGGAATATGCGACCAGACACGAGGCAATAATTTTCCATCATGACAACGCTCGGCCCCACTATGCTATTCCGGTTAAGAACTATTTGGAAAACAGTGGATGGGAAGTCTTACCCCACCCGCCTTATAGCCCAGACCTTGCCCCTTCTGACTACCATTTGTTCCGGTCGATGCAGAATGCGCAGTTCTTTTGGGATGAAAAAAAGTCATAGCTTCAGATGGGCAATACTTTGAATAATACTATTGTACAAGTTTTTCTTAAATAAAATTAAAATGTATATCCAATAAATAAATTAAAAAATTAAAAAAACTTATTTTAATGCTATTAAAAAAATTGCGCTGCTAATATGAACCACCTTGCGTTAAGTATGGACCAGGGTGGTCCATGGTTAATACAAATTACTATTGCTATCTATGCAGAGCAAAATTCACAGATGAAATATATTTCTTCGTTTCCTGAACAATCTTCATTTGCCCACATGGTACATACTACAGAAAACACAATGAAACCATTTTGATCCTCCCTTGTCTTCAGAAAACAAACTAGAGCAATAAATACATTCAGTATGTTCTTGATTAGTTCGATCGGATAAATCATCCGGAATAAAATCGTTTTCACTTTCTGATGAAGTAGAATCTTTTTTACGCAGGTTTTTCTTTCTGTGGAGAATGTTGCTTTGCTTTATGTCCTCAAAATTTAAGTTCTTGAGTACCTTCTGTAATAATTAACAACTATGAAGTGTTTATATTTTAGTACCTATCTAACATTTTTATTTACCTTTTTTTTACTTTGTTGTTCTACTTTTTTGTCGTTTATTTCTTCAATTCTCGTTTTTTTTTTTTTTTTTAATGAAGATGATGAAATAAGTTCTGCCTTTCCTGGTTTTCTTCCCATGAAATCTTTTTAACTCGGATAGGAACAGGAGAAATTTTATGTTTAAATATAGGGTTTTCTAATAACGACTTGACAAATTTTTTTTTTAAATAAAAGGCAAACCATTTGAGATATTTCAAAAACTTTATTACTGGCTTAACGTAAAATTAAAACATTTATGAATGGAACTCGACTTCGTTCATATGGCCACCGCGGACACGTTTGTAGCGTTCGGCCAAAACGACCGCTATTTCGCGTTCAATGTTGGCTCTGAGCTCTTCCAACATCGTCGGCGTGTTAGCATAAACCAATGACTTAACGTAGCCCCACAAAAAATAGTCAAGCGGCGTTAAATCGCACGAACGAGGCGGCCAATCGACTGGGCCATGTCTTGAGATAACACGCTCAAAATACTTATTCTTCAATAAATCGATTGTAGCGTGTGCTGTGTGGATTGTGGTACCATCCTTTTGAAACCACATGTCATCCAAGTCCATATCTTCCAATTCGGGCCAAAAATAATCGGTGATCATGGCGCTATAACGCTGACCATTCACATCAATGTGACGATCGTTATCGTCGACGAAAAAATATGGCCCAACAACTCCGCCGGCATGCAAACCGCACCAAACAGTTATTTTTTGTGGATGAAGTGGTGATTCATGAAGCACATGTGGGTTTTCACTCGACCAATAACGCATATTTTGCTTATTGGCGAACCCGTTGAGCCAAAAATGAGCTTCGTCACTAAAGATGGTTTTGCGATGAAATTCATCATCTTGGCGCATCTTCTCCAGAACCCAATCGGAGAACGTACGTCGCTTCAAATGGTCTATCGGCTTCAATTCTTGAGTCAGCTTGATCATGTATGAGGTTAAGCCAAGATCCTTCCGCAAAATACGCCATAATGTGGTCTGAGCGATGCCCAATTCTTGAGAACGCCGTGGAATTGACTGATTTGGATCGTTTGCTATGGACGTCTGAACGGCAGCGATATTTTCGACACTTCGACCAACCAATCTACAACGATTATGTAGACTCAAATTTTTGCACTAAACTTGTTATTGCCTGTCTACTAGGGCGAGAATTACGACCGAAAATTGGAGTTAACGCTCTTAAAATTGCAGTCACCGACCCCTAATATTTGTAGAAAATTTTAATAATTTGCTCGTTAGGGTTACTTAATCATGATAAAAAAAGTTGAGTTTACTGAATAAATTGACAGTGACAGTTTGGTGATTAGTGAAAGAGTGCGTTCACAAATTAAATTCAAAGTTGTCAAGTCCCTATTGGAAAACCCTATATTTGCAACAGATGCCTTACTAAGTTTAGCTGAAAACTTCAATGCATCTCTCATTGGTCTCAGCACTTTTGGTACATCAAGATAGATAACTGAGCTACTAGGCTTCCCATCACCTCCCTTATTTGTTCCACATCATTTCCAACGCCTTACATGTTGGATGCCACTCTCACAACGTGTCTACAATTTAGCTGTTACAACTGTGGAATGTATATAATAGTAGGTAACTCAAATATCTTTTAGTATATATGCCAATCCAGGTCAATCTACGATTATTCAAACATTACTTTCCAAATTCTAAACTTGGTTTGAAAAACACTCGAAGAAACACCGACCTGGTTCTTCTTAACACGCATGTCTCTTTGCGACATCCGCGGCCTTACGTGCCAAATATGATCGAAGTCGGTAGTATGGATATCAATCGAAAGACAAAACCTTTGTCTGCTGATCTGCAAAAGTTCATAGATGATATAGATATTTACTTCTGAATGGGATCAGATGTAGAGAGCAGCAAACTTCTAATCGAGAAGAGAGAAGTCATGCTTCAAACCTTCAAATTTTTGAAACAACGAGTACTATGGAATTTCAAGGATCCAAATCTACCAGGAAAAGTAATAATGTGTTTATCAGCATCTATTTTCCACAAGATGACATCTTGGCACATCCAAATGTCCCTATTGGAAAACGAAGTTGAGCTGATAGAAGTAGAAGGTTCTGAGATGTGAGCTTCTGCTTCATATGAGCCTGTTTCTATTTGGATTGTTTCAGAAATTCAATTTATATCAGAAAAATGCAAGGTTCTGAGAAGCGCAATTGGGGTTCAACTGGATTTGGTTGCACTATTACAGGCTCATCAGTTGGAGCAGTTATTGCATCAAGTGAACATTGATCGCTTTCTGTTTTTAGAGCTTCATCAACTTACTTTGATGCAAGGAAATCGTGATCCTTAAAGATATGCCTATCAAAAGGACATAATGCAGTGGATGCAGACAATTTAACTGCTATTTCTACAGTCTGAGTTTTTAAATATGCTCTTCCAAATAACTCAATTATGTCAAGGGTCTTGTGTTATATTTTCCCATGAACGTTCTGTCGAGTGGTTGGATTTTATGACTAGAGTGTGGGGTAATAAAAAATTTGATTATTTCTAGCCAGGTCTATGATTTCGATATTTCATTATTATTGCACCATAATAAGCAATACTGGAGACGACGCAGTAGGTTTTACCATTGCAAGAAAGTGTTTGAACCATTTCGTAAAGAAGTTGGTTTGAACCCATTCCGAGGGATGATTGGCATGAATTGATCCATGCGGTGCACCTTTCATAAGAATAAGATTATCGTTTTACCTAGGAAAGATAAACATCGGTGGCACAAAAGACTATCCTGCGCTCATACATAAAATTAAATTAATTACAGATCCTCTTTTAGCTGAAGTAAGTGCTGCTATCTGCTTACCTTTCGTAGCTAACACTTTTGGCATTTTTGCTGCGACAATCGAAATTTCCGTAACATCGACATTATCTATGTGGCTTGGAGAAAAGTTGTTCGTCTTCATTTCTGCTTCTAGAAGGTCGAAGAAGATTTTCCTTGGAAAATCCTTTTGATCGAGCTATAGATGTTCCAGTCAGCTTACGGAATGATAATGATGGATGGCATTCAAGGAATAGCCGAAGCCAAACTCTACCTGCAGCTTTTTGTTGCAATGAAAAAAGAGTTCAGTATATTAATAATAGCTAGTTGTGAAATTCTAGTGATCGTATGTTTTTTCTGGTTAGACTGAAAAACGTTGCTTCCATCAATAGCGTATATTTCACTAAAGAGTCCTGAAGCACTAGAGGGAAGATGGGTTTTCTGTCCAATTTAGTGGATAACACATCTTCCTGGTTTTTGTGTCTGTGAAGCGAAGGGCCTTAAGGTGGTTTAAGGCACCTTAAATTGTTTCGATGATTCTTGAAAGCTGCTCTCATATAGGTTTTCTGTCCAACTTAGAAGATAACACATCTTCCTGGTTTTTGTGTCTGTGAAGCGAAAGGTCTTAAGGTGGTTTAAGGCGCCTTAAGTTGTTTCGATGCTTCTTGAAAGCACATATTCTTTTCTTTATGGCAACTAAAACTGCTTTCATATTCCCCTTGTACCACGTCTGTCGTTTTTTTGGTGGTTGTGTATCTCTCGAAGCCATTGTTTCTTTAAAAAAATAAATAAAAATAAAACACCCTCTTTCATGCTTGCTCTACTACATATCTGACTGAACACGTTACAATGAGTGACAGCCGGTTCGAAAATTAATGAAATGATTGCACTGTGGTATGTGTATGCTCTTTCTGTTGATATCACTGGTGGGCCATATTTCAAACATGGGCCATGTTTTCAGCACTTACTCTATCTAAGGCAATTTTTTATGCGTTCTTGTTGCAGTTTTTTTTTTATTGTTTTTTAGAGTTTGTGAATTTTTGTTATGATCTCTGCTTGTAAATAGCAAATACAACAGCGACTTGATGAATTGTCATTAGATGGAAGCGAAGATGAGGATGGTTTAGTAAAAGAAAATGCTCTCTCCAGCACGCTGCAATGACAGGAATGTCAGTAAATACTGAACCGTCATGTTGTAGACCTCTTGGAATCTCGGCTTCCACATCTATTGTAAGCGGTAAGAACAATTTCATGTGGTCATTACAACCGTCGTCGTAGAGAAAAATCTCAAACAGAACTCCATATTATATCAAGGCCAAAAGAAGGAGTTAAACATTTAATCAGAACCTTGGCAAAGAAATATAAAATGCGAAATTCCAATACATCCCCGAGTCGAAAAGAGCAACTTCCTGTCCTTATGAGAATACTAATTTTGAGCTGAGGGATGAAGAATAATCACTTGTCGAGTGAAGACAATTTTGATCCTACACTTTGTGGATCTAAAAACATGGTTATATTGAGCATGGAGGTCTTCATTTTGATGATCGCAGCACTCGATAAAGCAGGAAAAGAATCGTCTAATTTGCACCAATCAAAAAAAAATATTTAGGAAATTTTTATCACAGAGTGAATGCAATCATTTGCTATATAGGAGCCAGGTTTATAAAGATTACTACGACTGTATGTATTTACTGAATAAGATTGCTAAACATGGAATAAAGATCGTCCTAGTTTGCTATGTTAGAACTTAGAATATGTTTGATCCTATACTCAAAAAAATAGCGATACATCTATTGGCGAATCTCTTAGCAGTTACCGTTTTAATTTGCTTACAAAAACCATTCGTGGAACCAACAGTAATCTAACAGCTGATAACAGGTTAACATTTGTATCCTTATCTGAACAACAACAAATTAACTCATATTGGGACAATCAGAAATAATAAAGCAAAAATTCCGACAATTCCATGTTTGGTTTTCACTTGTCAGCTACTAATCAAAATAACAAAAGACTGCTCTATTACTCTCTACCATGCACGATGAACCTGTCATTGATCCGGTTTGTTTTGTCATGCTTCTAATTTGAAGATAAAGCCAGTGACTAGAAGAGACTATATGAAAGACTTGAGCAACGATTTGTGTAAGGATTATTACCACCGAAATGCTTCCAATGTGATAAGAAATAAGAAAATAAAAAGGTTCATTTCGTTTTCCTATGGAAGCTAAATTCTAAACGACAGACCTTTGAAACTTTCTGCATTTGAAAGGATGTCGAAATTGCTTTAAGGCAATGCATGAATTTTAGTAGTACCAACCAATCGAAACATCGAGCTTCTTTGAATAGCCTGCTCGTTTTAGATGATTTCAAACTATCATACGGTTGATGTTTAGTGCCTCCGCTATCTCCAGACAGCTTTTGTGCCGGTCTTGCTCCATTAGTTGCAAAATTTCATCGAATTTTTCAGTGACAGGCCGATCAGTACGAAGTGCATCTTTTACATCGAAATTTCCGGAACGTAATCGAACAAATCACACTGCACAAAATTTTCGCCATGTTTTTGCAGTGTTTTTTACCTTTTTTATAGTAAAAAAGCATCACATAGCGTTTTTCTTCAGATATTTCACTCAGTTAATTTTTAACTGTTTGACACAATCAGATTAGTATTTCCAGATAAATGGACACCAGCACCATCTAGTGACAAAAAACCGCGGACTCTTTTTATATGACCAATATATGTTTTATAAGGATCGAATTTTGCTTTTTTGTTAAATAAAAAAAAAAGTTTAACGAAAAAATCTGTTGTTTTTAATAAAAAAGTTGCCTTACAGGCGAGCATTATTATTAAGAAATAAAAAAATCATATTAGTATTCTAGGGTTAAAAGCATGACGGGTGTTACGGTTTAAGATTAGAAGGGGAATGGCAATTTCAATGGAGCACAAGGTAAGCGGAAGAACAAGGTAAAACAAGAGAATTATGTCGGTGTTCGAGGCTGTCAATTGACTGTGTGATATTAGCATCACTAATGGTGAGTGTCTAAATTCCACTTTTACGATAGTATAGGGTTTTCTCATAGGGACTTGATAACTTTGAATTTAATTTGTGAACGCACTCTTTCACTAATCATCAAACTGTCACTGTCAATTTATTCAGTAAACTCAACATTTTCATCATGGTAAAGTACACTAACGAGCTACGTTCTCCGATAGGGTTCTGGAGAAGATGCGCCAAGATGATGAATTTCATCGCAAAATCATCTTCAGTGACGAAGCTCATTTTTGGCTCAATGGGTTCGTCAATAAGCAAAATATGCGTTATTGGTCGGGTGAAAACCCACATGTGCTTCATGTTTGCATGTCGGCGGCGTTATTGGGCCATATTTTTTCGTCGACGATAACGATCGTCACGTTACTGTGAATCATCAGCGTTATCGCGCCATGATCACCGATTATTTTTGGCCTGAATTGGAAGATATGGACTTGGACGACATGTGGTTTCAACAGGATGGTGCCATAAGCCACACAGCGCACGCTACAATCGATTTATTGAAGAGTAAGTATGGTGAGGGTGTTATCTCAAGACATGGGCCAGTCGATTGGCCGCCTCGTTCGTGCGATTTAACGCTGCTTGAGTATTTTATGTGGGGCTACGTTAAGTCAGTGGCTTATGCCAACACGGAAGAGCTCAGAGCCAACATTGAACGCGAAATAGCGGCCGTTTCGATTGTACTTCAAGCAAATAATAAAGTTTTTGAAATATCTCAAATGGTTTGGCTTTTATTTAAAAAAAAGTTGTCAAGTCGTTATTAGAAAACCCTATATTATTTTTCAGAAGGATTATAATCAACTCTGTTGATGATTTCCCAATTATAATATTGTTAATATTATAACTTAATGAGCTTAACATACACTGCCGTTTCCAAAAAGCAGAGATAACTGCCGTCAGCAAAGGAGTATAATGGATTAGAAGTAGAAGACAAGAGATTATTTATGAAAATTGGAAAGAGTCTTGTAACCATTCAAGTCAATTTTAATTGAACGTACCGAAAAGTGAATTCTAATCCATTAAGGGCCTGATGCCAAACTTTTTAAAATGCCTTTTAAATATCATGTGCAACTATCTTGCATTCCAAAGTTTAATATACACTTTGATTCTACATATCGCTACGAAAACCTTCATTGAGATGATTTCATGGCCTTGAAATTAAGGGATGTACTCGTATGTAAGTGAAATGGGTCTATAGGAGGAAAGAGAAAAAGAGTACACTTTTGTAGGTTTTTTCATCTGTTCTAAAATAGTCCTAAAAGATAGAACTGACAAAAAAGCTTACACAATGGTTTTGCCAACATGGAACAACGCTTCTTCAAGAGAAGTGCAAAAGCTTCAAATTCAATGCACTAAAGTGTAGGCGGAGATAAAGCACAATCTGGAAGTGTTGAGCTGGCCGCAAAGAGTGCAGCAAGTAGATTGCCCTTGTCCAAAAGGGTGACAGTTGAAATGTTATTGTAAATAAGCAGGATGAAACAGAATTTCTGATGTACTACCTTCGGGACATTTTAGTATTTTTTGGGTAACATAATACGATAGCATACTTAAGTTGCAATAAGATAATGGTCACCTTAGACTTCGTCAGTATATCGCAATGTAGTCTCTTTGGTTCAAAATTCGCTTCTTATCAAATACATAACAGGTAAGCTTGTAGCACGTTCCGTGTTTAAATATTGTGCTTATCATTAGGTAACTAGTATAACTCGTATACAAATTATTTAAAATTTGCCATACATCCGATTTACGCTGTCATACCAGAAAGATGTCTATCTTTCACTGTACTTGTATGAACTCTCTCTGAGGTCTTTCTATCTACGATAAGAGGGGTTGTTTTGTTCCAGGGTCAGATCAGTGCTAAGGAACTTGTTTGTGTTTTGAGGTATTTTTCAGTCAGAGCCAGAAGACACTTGGTATGAGAATTTCTAAAAACGAACCTCAAACAATTTACGAGCATAACCGTTAATGAGTGGCTTATAAAAGAGCTAATTGTGGTTTAGCCCACATTCCATTCACATGGCAAAATTCTGTTTTAGATTATTTAAATGTGACAACAAAGTATGTACATATAGTACATGTGATGAGGTTTTTTTTGGGTATAAAAACAATATCATTCAACTTTCATTCGTTCTAATCCAAGTCGATTCCTGGTTTAAAATCGTTTAAAATTTAACAAAAATCTATCAGCACTAAAAACTACTGTACAAATACCAAACAATAAATTTCAATGATAATTTAATTTTTAATGACAAACAATTTGGATTAAACGCGTTCGTGAATAAAACTCTCCATTTATCTCATAAATAATTCGACGTACAAATCTGCTGCCTATCATCATGCACATATCAAACAAAAGCCTTTGGCATACATTTACCGGATGGTGGCATTAGAAAATTAAAAAAATAAAATAAAACTCAGCAAAGCAAACATTTTGTTGTCGGTGGCGTGTGAAAATCAAATCGGTTAAATATTTGCTGAATTGTTTTGTACAATGTTATGAGAACTTCAACTAACCCATACAATGGAGTCTGAATAACTTTTGTTATTTTGAGATTAATGCTTTAAAATTCGTAGATACTTGCTTAGGTAAGATGAAATACAATTACATAGACTAAGATGCAGATGTTAGTAACCAAGTATTGTGTATAAATATTTTTGGAACTGTTTTACTTGTTTTTTAAGATTTGTTTAGTGTATAACAAGAATGATTTTCTTAAATTTTCGACCAGCTTCTTCATAATGAATTTTAAGGACCAGAATGATTTTTGCAAACGTTTTGGCTGCCTACTAACGTCTGCTGGTTGCTCTCTTAGCAGACAACTCGACATTTCCAGATCGTGTCAAGTCTCCTTAAATTTTAATGGGACGAGTCCGGTTGCGCCCTTATGTAGTCGTCGGGATGGTATATCTGCCCTTTTTCTGTAGGAAAGCTTCTTAATGATCGGCAGTACAGTTTCGTAGTAACACTTCAACTAGTGAATTTATGGCATATCTCATCGAAAAGTGAAACCAAATTCTACACCAATTCTTCAAAAACAAAATGGTTGCATATATTGACAAAGTTTGGCAAATTGCGTGCATTTGGGATCAATGTGTCCTTTTTCCAATGAATTAGAAATTTTCTTTCGGTACGCTCAGAACAAGATGTGTTTTACAGTTGCTAACGACCATATTTTCTGCTTCTCATATTTTGTAAAGCACTCTACATAGTTCCTGTCCTTCCATTGTAGAACGATTGAAAGTTATGCTCACTGAATTCCGATAAAAACAGTGTAATATTGTAAATGTGAGAACCAACACAAGAGTAAAATTTTATTTTTTCTAAACGCAGTTCTGATAATTATCTGAGTGTTGAGCGATTAGGCTAGGTACTTTGGTAAGTAGATGTAGTGCTGGTAGTAGTAACCTCGTGGTTACTACTGAATACTACTCTTGGATAACAGAACTTGAATTATCTAACCTTTAACTTTAATAAACGCCATCTCTAAAGGCATCAGTATCCTTAAAGTCCCATACAAGATCTTGTCTGCCATATTGAGTGAATAATTGAAACAATTAGCAAATAATCAGATTTCTCTTTGGCATTACACTTTCAGGCCTGATTATTCATTAGCTGACCAACCATTCATACTCACATAGTGTTGATTTCAAAAGAAAACTAAACAGATGCAGCTCACATCTCGTTGTCGAATATATGGTATATCTAGTTACATTGTGTAGGATGATAATGGAGAGCGCTTCTAAATGCGGCACGGAAATCTCGTCGAGGCCGTTGATATAAAAAGGAAGACAGATTTTTAAAAAATCTACGCAACTGCTTTTACTTGATTCAATAGCAGAATGCAATGAGTCGAATGCAAAAATGGGATACGTCCTGAATTAAGGCAAAACCAAGTATACGCTGACAACAAGAATCGGACAGAATTTCAAAATAGGTAGGTATATCATAGAGGTTATTAGAGATTTTGTCTTCCTCGGCTTCACTATCTCATCAAAAATCATACGAAAATTTATATATGATAATAGCTGTTTCTCTGCCTTCAGAAGACAACTAAGCAATAAGGCTTTGTCAATAAACGTAAAGGGAACTCTACATAAGGCATTCGGTTATTTGGTCTCGTTTGCATTGACATGATTTAGAGGAGGCACTCTACGAGATGTATAGCTACACCAATTTGGTCAGATAATAGGATTTTTTATTTCTGCTCAGAGAAACCATGCAGTTATCGGTAACCAATCAGTCTAAAATGTGCAACTGGGGACAGACGTTGAAGCCTAGGTCGAGCAGGACTGTAGGCTCATCAAATTAAGTTAGTAAAACACAATGCTGTATACAGGCATGGAACTTAAATTCAAATACTCAGTCGTTTTCTATGAATGACACCTATGTCAAGTTTATTCGCTCAAAATCGATGCTCCTACAATTTCTAAGTGAGTAATGAGGATACCATAAGTCCAGTTTATTCGACTAGAAATTCATAAGTCTTATGGTACGAGCCTAGTCAATTCAGGCGCAAACCCATTTAGGAGAAGGTTTGTTAACACAGAGTGGCAGGCGTTGACATAGTATTTATTATTCAGAATTCTTTGACAATTTAATAGTTTGCCTTGGCTTTAGTCGTCAGCCAGAAAAGAGAAATTGAAATTTATAAGTTTAAAAATATTCATAAATGATTTGCGTACGATTCTAATAAGCAATTTTAAAATAGCTGAGAAGTGTGGACCAGTTCCAACTATTTAGTATACCTTGCATTTCATTAAGCGATAAACAGTGCACTCCTCTTAGCTTTAAGATTTGAGTATGCGAAGTATCGTCCTTCATTCTTTAGTTGCAAAGCGTACATTCCTCATTGTGACGTGTTCGGTGTGGCATATAATTCAAGTAAATAAGCTCACCTCTTACCTTAAAGATAGTAGAAATGATATTTCTTTTAAGTTGTGTTGAAGAAGATTCTCGTTTCTGAAAACGTATTCAACGTATTTTCCTTGAGCTTATCCCAAATCAACTAAAAGTTGTTTCTCCTGGAGGACGTATCTTCCTCCGCATAGTGAACATTGTGCACTTCGTATAGTCTCGACCATTCCCTGAAGCATTGTACCTTACGTCGTAAAAGATGCGTTGCTACAATCTTGGGGTGTCTGTAATTTAAAAGTGATATAACGTTCGAAATGTAGCTAAAATAGATCCTAAGTGTAAATATACGCAGAGGAAGTACTCTCGTTTCTAGGTGCAGCATATACTATAATTTGGTGTATTCTAAGGAAGTCTGAATATATTTTTTAAGAAATACTTTAAAAGTTTTCCAACCTTTTTATACTAGAAAATACCTCACACCTGCGATTCCTAGAACATGGTAGATCTTGCTACCGACTGTTTGGAGAAGTTCGTATTTTACTTCTTGAGGTGGTGTATTTATTCCTTAAGATACCTTTGCAGTTGCACTTTTTAATTTCCACTGTAGGTTCTTTTTGAAATTCGGTTGGGGAGTGAAATTGATGCCCAGATACTTATATTATCGTGCTGTCTTCAATTCAGTGTTTCCGAAAAACCATTCTTCTCTCCTTGTATAAGGCCCTGTTCCAATCCGGAAGACCAGTATTTTGGATTTACTGGTGAAGTAGAGATGTAGTTTGTTGACCGATATTTGCATCATGTCCCGAATTTCAACCATCGAGACAATGTCGTCCCCCAGGTGGGTGTGATGACAAGTCATTCAAGAAAATTGAGGAAAGAAGTGGGCTTAATAATCACCCCTGCTTGGCATATTTGATGACAAATATTGATGACTTTTTAATGAATAAGTGGGTTGATGGCCGTAATTTCAGTTTGGATATTATATTTGAGATCATTAACTGTTATCCTGTTAGGTTATTGCCACAGAAAGAAGTCTAAAGGTGTCAAATCGCATGACTTTGGAGGCCAATCAACTTCTCCTCTAACTAAAATAGTGCGATTTTCAAATTTCGTACGCAATAAATTGATTGATTGGTGGCTTGTGTGACAGTAGCACCATCCTATTGAAACCAGAGATCGTCCATACCTAATTCATTAAATTTTGAAAAAAAAGTGCCAAAAGTGAGGCCCAATTGTTAACTTTGGCGACAAATTGAGGTGCTTGGCTTATTTTGAACATTTTTGCTCACAGTGGTGATTTTTTGGGGTGTACGTGCTGGCCGAGCATCCTGATATTGTATTGTTTGACCCGATACCGAACCAATTTCTTCTTAACGCTTCACCATTGCATGACTTCCGGACTCAAAAGGGCGATTATGTTTACAGAAAAATTCACGAATTTTACAAACTTCTGGAGATCACCAATTTTCGTAATAAGATTGAATAACTTAAATGCGTTGTTTCGTAAAAACCGACTCCATGACTATTGCCAAAGATTGTATGACATCTGTCAAAAAGATGGGCCACATTGAATTCAGTTGATGACAGTAATTGAAAGCTAGCATCCACACCATATATTGGCACACCCTTCAGTACTTCAGTGCTTTGGCATCCGTGATATTCACATTGCACAGCGGTCACAGCAAGGTATTAGGTCCGAGTCTATGTTGAGCTCTAGAAACTGATATCTGGGATGCTGTGCTTTGTATCGATTACAATTTAATTAATCTGGTTGATAATATTTGAAAAGAGGGCTGTCTTTGAGGACGTTGAGATATGAGAAGCGCGTGCCAACTACGAAGATATTTCGCCCTGCTGCAAAGTTGATTGCTTTGAATTCGTTTTCAGAGCTGCTTATGATGTTCTTCTTTCCTTTAGTTCTTCATCGAATGACGGGTTGAGAAATACATAGAAGCAATCTATGGGAATGTCGTTCTTTTTATTTTTGCCAGTGTGAACAAATATCACGCTAATTTTGTGAAATTTAGCCTTAATAACGATTGTGATCATGTCACAAATTTTCTTTTGTACGAGCCATTCTATCGCATTTATTAGTTGGAGAAGATGTTAGTTGCATGTGGTCTGTTAAAAATCCGAATATTTGTGGTACATAGTCAATAGTAATTGTGCATCTTTTGTCATAGTGTTTTGCATAGCACAACCCTCAGTTTTGAGAGTTTTTTCTTCAGAACACAGTGCCTTTAGCCTTCTTTAGAATGATGTGGTATAGTATAAGCGCTTCCGTTGGGTTACTCGTGCACTCCTTTAGCACAGTTCCTATCTTGGTATTCTAGGTAGGTGCCGATAATCCTTCGATACCCATTAGCTGAGCACCTAGTATGACGTAGTAGCACAGATGGGGTTATTGGATATTTGCCTCTGGCATTGTATTGTAGCTGACTCTATATTAGAAATTCTTCCATTGAATTTCACCCATCACGTTTGGGTCGACTGTTGCAGGTCTTATGCTCGTTAGATTTCCTTCTAAACTGATTACACTGTGAATTCTTTTATTGACTAGGTAAAGAAGTAACCATTGCAGGTGATTAATGACAAGGTGCACATTCAATTATTTCTTTAACTAGCAGATTTTGATTGCAAAAATATTTTAAACGTTTTTAAAAGTAACCTGGCATCACGTAAGTGATATTCTGATGATGGTTGGCATATTTTGAAATTCTGAACTGATTGTCTCAAAACTATCATTTGCATAGTATGAAACGATTTAAAAAAAAAACTTTCCGCTGCGGACAGGATTCGAACCTGTGCGGGCAGAACCCAATGGATTTCAAGTCCATCTCCTTAACCACTCGGACACCGCAGCTGTTGCGGATCACGCACTATTAACGAACTCATGATTTATCTCAAGATCTAAAGATAATTTCTCCTTATCTCTTGCATTATGAAATGCTGATTACTTTTCATCTCAATTGTGTTAAAAATCTGAACGAGGTATGAGTGCAAGCAGTTTTCCCCAGAAAGATATTATTTTTCGTATTTTGTACATGTCATGCTCTGATAGATTATATAAATATTGGGTCATATAAAAAGTCTCCGCGGTTTTTTGTCACAAGATGGTGTTGGTGTCCATTTATCTCGAAACACTAATCTGATGTGTGTCAGATGAACACGTGCTTGTAAGGTGACATGTCAGGCTACATTATTTGTGGAGACAGCTGTGTAATTCGTTGCTCGTGTTAAAATTTAATGTGATGCTTTTTTACTATAAAAAAGGGAAAATGCTACAAAAACATGTCGAAAAATTTATGCCGTTTACAGTGTGAATGCTGTAAGTGAACGCCGGACCCAGTAGTGGTTTGTTCAATTTCGTTTCGGAAATTTCGATGTAAAAGATGCACGTCCTACTGTTCGGCCTGTCACTGAAAAAGTCGATGAAATTTTGCAACTGATGGAGCAAGACCGGCACGAAAGCTGTCTGGAGATAGCGAAGGCACTAAACATCAACCGTATGACAGTTTGAAATCATCTAAAACTATCAGGCTATTCAAAGGAGCTCGATGTTTCGATTCCACATGAATTAACGCAAATAAATTTAATTGATCGAATAACCATCAGTGAAACGTTGCTGAAACGTAACGAAATGGAACCATTTTTGAAACGATTCATTACGGGCGATGAAAAATGGATTAAATACGAGGATATCCAATGCAAACGATCATGGTCAAAGGCCGGTGAGCGACCTCAAATGACTTCAAAGCCTGAATTGAGGGAAAAAAGGTTATGTTGAGTGTTTGGTGGGATTGGAAGGGAATTGTCTTTTATGAAACGGTCAACTCGATCCTCTACTATGCACAACTCGACCGTTGGAATGAAGCTTTCAAGAAAGAGCGACCAGAATTGGCCAACAGAAAGGAAGTTGTCTTCCATCATGACAATGCTAGGCCATTCACATCTTTGATGATCCAAAACAAATCAACTGGTGAGAAACTTGACAAAAAATACTCTCAGTCTACTTGCTTTGGCTGGATTGTATTTGGTCCATCATTCACAATCTCAGTAAATTCTGGTGACTTTCAACTAGCAACAATCTCCTATCTTTCGGTTGATGATTACTCACGGCTTGATCTCAATCCTACATACGTATGATATGTATACACGTTCACGTTAATATGGTTATAACAATTAGACAGTAGGCTTGAGAGGCATATAATTTTACTTTGATGTCCCATAACAAGTAAAATGAGGAGCTGTTTTGCAACTTTAAAATATGGAGTTGGTAAATTATTGAAAAGTCCCGAAAAGAAAACAAGTGCTCAGGGGATGGGCTCAATTCACTCTCGGTATTTCGATTGGGTTTCTGTCACATGTTGTTATCACAGGTAGCGTTCCGATTCCATGAGAAATTGGTGCAGTTTGGCTCAAAATTGATGTAGGTTTAGTATATATTTCTACATTCGGGTACCTCGATAGTTGCGCATATAACGAAGAAAAATCAAAATTCCAGATAAGAACAGATAGATTCCGTATGCAGGAAGCCTTTGTTTATAGGCAGCAATAAGCTGCCTTTCATGAGCTCCGCCGGTTCGTGCTTGGTGTTGTGTCCGTGTTAGCTGTAATGCTTTCACGTGACGTTGAATTTCATGGAAACTAACCGAAAATCTGTTTTGAATTTAATCCCTGCAGGTCACAGGGTTAGGTCGATGGTTTATTTAAGGCTAATTGCAGAAAAAGAGAATATTTTACGAAATTACCGAGCTAAAAATAGTTACTGAGAGCATTTCCAATAGAAGCAGAAGAGAAACTCAATGAACAGAACCTTGAAAACAATAAGACGTCACTGATGGTATTTCTGTGAAACTTTTGCGCTCAGCTCAGCTTCTATATTCGCAGGCTTTAGAGAGCTTCCCATATCTTCCTCTCTACTTCTTTTTCGACTGAAGTCCGCATCCGAAATAACTCTGCCATCCTTTTCGCACCAGTTGTCTGTAACGTTCTCTATAGTAAATATCACAGTTTTTCATCCTCTTTTTGTCCGATTCACTCCATCGCATTTTTATGATGGCGGTTATGTTTGCTTTGTAACACACTAGTATTTTTTGTTGTTTCGTTGTTCCGGATGGTCTGTTAAGCATACATCATTATGCGGCACTATAAGCTCGTTTGTTCCATTTATATCTCTTCTGTATAGGATTGTAAGCTCTATAGCACCGATATGCGTATTGCTTATCAAACTCCAGCTAGTAACTTCAACTTATCTCTCTCAAAACCAACCAATTGAATCTTAGGTTTGTTCCCGTCTTTCGGCCCAATCCTAACCGATCAAAATTATCTCGTTATAACGTAAGGAATACATTGATACTTGCTCGATTATCAGCTTACTTCAAGAATTGGATATAAACGATTCCCTCACCACTTCATTCTTAACCAAAGAATGGAGCAGTCCTTAGTCCCTGCTCCACAAGAAGGGATTATATTCCAAGGAGCTGTATCCTATCCTCATAACAAATATGAAAACCCACAAAAACGATCTAACGTTCTCCAATATTTCTTAAGCATGATCTCCTCTTCAATCAATCTTGTTAAAATAGAGTTAGTTCCCTTTACGAGAAGAATCAGGATACAATGCGTCATCCCACTCAAGTTTAATGGTTTCATCCTGTAAAGCAAATTGAGGTCATTGGATAAAACTAAATAAAAAGAACTCGAAAAACTTATGCGAAGGCTGTAGGCGCAAAGTGGGATCTAAAACCCAAAGTCATGCACTGGGGCTATACTACTGTCGTTAGGCCAATCCTCACTAAAGTCATATTCGTTCGACTGTCTACATTGGAAAACGTCAACAACACGGCTTGCTGGTCTATTAAACTGCATCGCGGCCTCTTCAGTACCACACCTGAATATCCAAACAAGAAGAGACAACGTTAAATTATCACAAACGTCTTTAAAATAAAAAAAATGCGTTGGAGCAGTTAATCTTTTGGAACCTCTGCTTATATCAATCTTCCATTCTACGCTCACACTGAAGCGTCTTCCACAACGAAGTCTCAGATATTTATCATTCTCAGTATTTTTGATGGATATAATTTAAATATATGAACATAGACATCCCAGCAACTATCAGATCTTTCACTTCGAATATAAGCCACGTACTTCTCAACGAGGAAGTCAAACAGAATCAAACTGCTTTGAGTTCCAAGATACTCGGACATCCCAAAACACACTTTCTTACACTCATCCAAGTTGCAAAAATCTACCTCTTTTAGCAATAATCCGTCGTCATCGGGACTACTTCATGGGAAGATTTTCTTGACTTCGGTTAATGTACTTGGCGCTTGGAAATCCATATGTGGTAAAAGGTACAGGAAGGAAATACTGCTGAGAGGCTTTTCTATCCACAATTCTTGCGCATGCACAACTTATACCTACACTTGAGCTCGAACCTGTTACGTACTCTGTAAAAAAAAACACTTACAGACCGTTTCTATTTGCTGAATTATCATGGCATGGTGAACGCATTTACCCGGATACAATGTAGCAAAAAGCATTATCCTTTCCTTGCCACTTTAGTTGGTGAGAGTTATGCGAACCTCGACATGACCAGCAATGAGCAAATGTGGCAATATTGCAATTAATGTTATTATAGCGGTAATAACTTTCAAATTATTCCGTGCAATAAATTTTGTTGCTGTGGCCATTTTATCTAATAACTTCCTGCTGTGCCATGAGTGCTCCCACTAAGAATGCGTTCTTACGACTATGTAAGGGTGTGTACGGGTTTCTATACGTAGAAAGTTCGTACGTACGTTTGTAAGCGCTGATGTTGTGCAATGAAAACCGTCCAGGACGATAATTTCGCAAACCGAAATCGAGTTTCATAAAACTTTACAATTATTGCACATTTGTGTTTTAAGTTTTTCCCATTACTATTCCAGCTTTTTTCGTATCTTCGTTTTTGTTTTTAATTGCAGCCTCTCTATATGGATAGTCTGGGCTGACTCCAGTTGGCTGGTCCTGGATCGGTGGTGTACTTGTACACCTCTTCGCAAAGTCATAAACGCCTCAACATACATATAAGAGGCTATAAGTACAATCAACTACTCGTAGCATATATGAGTACTACAGATACTCGTGTTCTGACAGATATTTCCAGGTTAAACAATAGAGGATGGGTGGCGTTCAGAGGTTCAAGAGATTACTCTGTATCTGGGCAAATCCATATAAAGTTTTGCCAATTCTCATTATTTTCTGAATGCAATAAGGGATAGAGGAATGCAATATTGGTCCCTAATGTCCGACTCCCCCAAGGATTACACAGAAATCGTTTTACACTCCAGTGAACTCCGGCTGTATTGTGTGTGCTTATGAAGCTGCAGGAGAATTCTACTCGTAAGTGTGCAATGCGATAACTATCATACAACAACCATAACCAGGATGTAGCTTTCGCTTTTCGTTTTTGGTTGCTTCTGTGTTGTTGGTTTTTTTTTTTTTTTTTTTCGATGGCCATCCTTGAACATCCATGGCCATCCCTTTTGTCCTAGTTTTCAATTTTTCCATTTATTTAATTTTATTTGATTTTCTCATGCGCTATTGGCGCATATTAGAAACATCAGAGTATCAGCTGGAGGGTGGATTTCAGACTATGGGACGATGGGACAATCATATATTGACTACTTGGGATTGAGCGTGTGATTGACCGAAAGGGTGGAAAAGAATTCTGCTGAATATGGAGCCAAGAACGACATGTACTGCATGAAATAGCCAAGCCACAGCTGTCTTTCAATATTCGACTGGACACTCAAAATTCGAACGAGAGTCATATAGTCCACTTTGAAGGATCAAACGTCCGCACTACCCATTGTAAGGGTACCTCTTCAACTGTTTTCTATGAGGGCTGTTTGGATCTTTGGGATATACGAGTGTTAGTAGAAGGATATCTTCAAGACTTTGACCTGGTGTATCTTTGGTTTAGTTGCGTTCTTATGAGATAACTTCAATGGGTCGCCATGTGTCAGAAAGTGCACACTTACACAACGTATGTGGATAAGTGGTTCAGTTGGAACATTCGCGACCGCAATATACTTTGCGACTTTTAGATTTTGCGAATCTTCGGATACTCGACGAAATGACAATTTTTGGCAACATTAACGGCATCTGATGCCAAACCGTATAATTATAGTTTGAAAAATTTCTTCCAGTTATATTCCGTTTACGACTTTGTTTTCGATTTTTCGCTATTGTTGGTCGTTGGTAGTTTAGTCGTGTTGTTCTTTGTTTGTGGCCATTTCAGAATCTCATTTCGGGTTTTAGTCTGTAACTTCAGGGCCAGGTTTGTTGGTGGGTAACCTAGAAAGAAAAAAAAAAAAAAAAACAGAAACTAAGTGTTTTCACTTGGAAGAGGGTTGAGTTTTTGGCGGTGATTAGTGGTGAATGTGCTCCTGATAGTATTCATTAGATTCAGCCGGCGCGCGAGGCATTGTCTGCAGTTCTATTTTGTGGGCTTTAGTAACAATATTACTCTAAAAGCATACGATGGTGCATTAGTGTTTATGGTTACGACAAGAACGGCCTTGTTTTGTGTTGGACAGACATTTTGAAAATGAAGAGAAATGCAACTATCCAGTTTGGTTAATGGAATTTGCCCATTCGGCGAAATTAGTTAAGTGGAAGATGTTTTATTAAAATGAAAATCTTGTTCAGGTAGAGTAAATTAAAATTGTCTATATCATAGGAAAAAAAAAAAAACAAAATTGTCCTTGCCGTCTCATATGCTGGTTTGTATACGAACTTCGAAGTTGGTCATCCTATTTTCGATCTAGTTTTTGGAATCTTCTCGTTTTTTCTAGCTATTTGTGACTTCTTAGCAGGCAGCATCCTAATCATAGTATAAGAGGTTTAAGTATCGAAATTCTAACTCCCTTAAGTCATATATAAATAAGAGATGAGTGCAAAGTGAGGCTAGCCCAAAACTATAAGAATGCAACATGCATACCGAGTATACATTTTGTGCGAATGCGTTTCAAAATTTTAGTAAGCAGAATTAAATGCTGATAAATTCAATATATGCGGCGGAAGTAAACACAGATTGCCCGCACAGTTTCGTCCTGTTTAAATTGATGTTGTACATGTTAGTCGGCTTTCTGCTTAAGGCTCTACATGGTTCTAAAGTCTTCGCTCAAGTACATATGTGTAGATGATGCATCTGAACTGTCTGACTACACCTATTGAATCTCGATGAGACAGATATCTCACTATACTCAGATCACAATATAACCTGGAGTGTAACGACACCTGTGGTTGTGTTTATAGGAGACTCAGCTGTTAATGGAAGCCCAAACTGTGAACGTAGATAGTACCAATGCGATTTTGAGTAATTGAAAACTTCCAATAGACCTTGCTATTCATCACTATAACTAATCCAGCAAAGACTCGGTGAATTCTGCCTTCTACTGCCTTCAATAAAGCCTAGCATTCTGGAGCTATGATGAAGTTGGTGAGAGAGTTCAGTACCATTTTAAGATCAGATTGATTATCGGCACCGCCGCATTGATTTGGAGCCATAAAATAGTTCTTTGCCATCAGAATGAAAAATGTCTCCACTTGTAATACAGACACGAGGTTACCTAACGAGTGGTGAATTCAAAGGTTGTTGTCCTAAAGAACAGACGCTATTTAAGATTCTGTTCAATTTTTTTGTTTTTGTTTTGTTTTTAAAGAACACTCAAGAGGGTATTACTCATCTTAAAAATCATCTTAGATAGAGATAGAGAGAGAGAGAGAGAGAGAGAGAGAGAGAGAGAGAGCGTGAGAGATAGTTGTTTGGGATCAGTGGTTATTTCGCTCCATGGTTGGCATCAGCTATTTAATGGGGACACTAAATTGTTGTTGCATTTTGGGCAACTATTCGTTTCACGAGATTTCAGTTGCCTAAAAAAAAGAATGTCTTTCGGGCACGGCTGGTGGAATATTGTGTATCATGGTGTTATCAGGTTCCCAAAGCTTCTAAACGTGAAAATAATATGCTTTGCGGACGATATCGCCATCGTTACCGTAAGCAAGCACATCCACGAACTAGAATCGGCGACAAACGAAGCCGAATGTACGAATAAGTGCATGTACTAGGTGGAGTGAAAGGTTACCTCTTTAACCACCAGAATGCGCTGCTACTGCAAAAAAGGTAATGGTGCCTTGAAGTCCGTTCATGCCAAATTTTAGTGCGATACTGGCTTTAGTTTTGTTTTGACAGCTGATTGTTGTTGACGTGTTTGGCATCATGTTGAGTATGGACAAAAACGATTTTCGTTCTCTCATAAAACATTATTTTTTTAAAAGAGGCAAAGCGGCGAATGAAACAAAATAAAAGTTGGATAAATATTATGGGGATAATGCTCCGTCAGATTATACCGTCAAATATTGGTTTCGAGAATTTCGAGGTGGCCGCAACTCCACTACCGATCAAGTCCACAGCGGCAGGCCCTCCGATGCGGTTACAGAGGTCAATGTCAAAAAAATACATGAAATGGTGTTGGCTGACCGGAAGGTGAAGGTGCGCGAGCTAGCAGATACCACAAAGATTAGTACTGAGCACACACACCATATTTTGGGCAATATTCGCATACTGACTCCTGACCGAAAACACGAACGCGAGAGCACTTCCAACGAGTGTTTGGACTTGCTGATGCGGAGTCGGCCGTACTTTTCGTGTCGATTGGTAACTGTTGAACTCCAGAGAACAGAATGAATGCTCGGCAATGGACTGAAGCCGTCACGAGTGCTCCGAAGCGGCCGGTTTTCTGGGATTGTCATGGCACACTCTTCGTGGACTAACTCGAAAAAGGAAAAACCATCAACAGCGAGTACTACTGTGCATTATTGGAGCGTTTGAATGCCGAAATCGCTGCAAAACGGCCTCACATGAAGCGAAAAAAAAATTTGTTTTTGCAAGACAATGCACCGGCGCACAAGAGCATCGCTCTTACGGCTTCAATTGCTATTGTATCTACCGCATTCGCCCGATTTGGCGAAAAAAGATGGCTCTTCAATTAAAAATTCAGCTCACGCGAGGAAATCATCGACGCCACGGAGGAGCATTTTGCAGACCTTCCGGAAAATTACTTTTCGGACGGAATAAGTGTATCAAACTAAAAGTGGACTATATTGAAAAAAATAAAAAAACATTAAAATTTTTTTTTTTTCATTCCCAAGGAGGTTAATTTTCACCCCATCTTGTACGTGCAGGAGATCAAGTAGTAGAATCAAAACCGACATTAAAGTAGCTTGGTGTTATGTGATATAATAGACTTACATAACTTTAAGGCTCACATAGACTACGTTGGTAAAAAAAATCATTGATCACCCAATCCTTTTTGACGAGATAATTGCCAAACATTGGTGGACGCAGATGCAGTCGCAGATTATTACTGTCAAAAGTTGTACTGTACGCGTCTCCAGTACGGGTGGGCAATAAAAGAATTTAAGGAAAAGATATCGCGAATTTATATACATATTATACGCTTTGAGAACAATCTGCGTCTTCCGGGCCGTCTCAGAAAATATATCATGATATATATATATATATATATATATATATATATATGATGCGCATTGATATAATGGCGAAAGAAATAAGACGCGTATACACGAGAATATGTTCTTGTCCAGAAAACGGATCAATTGGCGCGATCCTTAAGGATATTGCCAACTTATAACATTGGATGAAAAAAGAGCTGGAAACTAAACCTTTGCATCACACAATTTCAAATAAAAATCTACATAAATTCGGACTAGATTCTTCCACAATTTGTCTACAATATCCAAACCTCAGAAGACCAGATAGCAACTTTTCACACGCAAGTGTGACTGTTACTGAAATGATCCTTTCAAAGGAAAAATTGAGTGAAGTTGGACAGTTAATGATAGCCAACGAAGAAGATTCGAGACTCAAAGAAGGCAAAATGAAAATATTATTTCCTGAGACAGCAGACGTAGGCAAAATAAGGAAGGTTCGCGGGGAAATAAGGGAACGTAACTTACAATCGACTAAAAAACCCATGATTTCTAGGCAAAGGCTAGTTTGATGTTTCTTTGCGGAGCTAAGGATTAGTGAGTAGGAGTCTCACATTGGTACCTTTAAAGCATGTTGACAAGTAGCTTTCCCCTAATAATAGAAAAATAAAAACACTGTATTTTCGTCAGATTTTGATGATATTGGTCGCCCAAACTGAGGTTCAACCGTTTTTGAACCGGTTTCTTCAAATTTATGAACCCATTTTGAAATGAGGGAACGACTTGGTGCATCATTTTTCTTTTGCACGACGTGATGGCTGTAGAATTCTCTTCGCGTATGGAGAATCCGTGCAAGCTGTTTATTTTCTAGTTATTGTTATTTTCAAACATTGAAAACATCGCTGTCCCCCTTTCCTTCCTCTCTAATCTTCCTTTGCCCTTCCATTGCGTTGTGTGCAGACATTTTAAGGGTACACTACGTTCCTTGAGCTCGCATTAATTAATTAAAAAAAAAAAAAATTAATAAATCTTAGGCTACATTCTCAGACCAACATCACTTCGATGACTTTCCATGTTTTGATCCTAATCTTATTGATATGTTGTTTGACGCGGTTATGACGGCATTCCGATTATTGCGGGAATACAAATATGACTTTCCATGTACTCAGCAACTGACTTCAACTTCCTTTTAAGTAAACAAATACGAAAACCTCACCATATATTGTGAGTAGATAGGTGAAGATGGCAAAGCAAAGCCGCGAGGATATATTGTACGGGAGTATTTGAAGTCCTAGACCTATGCGGGAACATAACACGATTCGTGAGATGCGACCACAAACTCTCAAAATCGTGGTCAAAAATTGGAGCTCCCGGATACAGTTTCTGACACGCCGCTGTGTTGGTCATATGCCAGATATCATTTTTCATCATTTATTCCATAAAATTCAATTCAATAATATCGGCATGTTTGCTCAACTTGTGAGTATTTTATTTCAATTTTAAATTCCACAGATCTTAAAGAAGCACCCTTTATACGCACAAATGAGCCACGTTACGTTTAAAGCTGGTTACCGATCTAGAGTTAATCTTTTTTGGGTCTCAAGTTGTATAATCACAATAGTTTTTGAGACGTTGAACTTCATAATTAAGAAAATATGCCTTCTTGATTTACTAGATTAAAAGACTACCTAGTTTCAGACTTTTATTGGTCTTATCCGACAAGGGACTAGATGGCTACGTTCTACAACTTTGAATGGCAACGAAGGATGGTTGGCCATGCTGGCCAATCTGTTTTCTGTTTAATTTCCAGGATATGGACTTAATACTTAAATGTCAAAAATATTTATATTACTCACAATAAACATGCAGCTACAATTATAAACAAGATTGAAAAAAAAACAACAATTGACAGAGGTCATAATAGTGCCGAAATCGAATCGTCGATGAAATTAACTAGGCATGACTGGATATAGTGCTATCATTAACAACTGGGTCTGTTGTAAATACAACTGTAGGTGACATCATTTCTCCTGATTGAAGGCATATCAAGTGAATATTTTTACATATTTATGTTAATTAATCTTAGGTTTGCTAAGAGATGGCGTAACTTGTATTATTTCATTGTTATTATTCCATTGGACCATGCGTTGGAAAGCTACTGTCATTGTACGTCATTTCAGTATATGTCATTCATTTGAAGTGTAAACAACAATTTTTTTTTCACTCAAATATGGAGAACTTTGTGCCTGAAAAAGTGTTTTTGCGGGAGTTCTTCTTCATTACTTTAATATGAAGAAAACTGCTGGCGAAAGTCATCGTATTTTGGTGGAAGTTTATGGTGAATATGCGCTAGCTGAGCGAACGTGCCAAAAGCGGTTTGCACGATTTAAAAGTGGTGTTTTTGGCTTGGAAGGCGATGAGCGCCCTGTGCAGCCAAAAAAGGTTGAAGATGAAGAACTGGAAGCATTACTCTATGAATATTGTTGCCAAACACAAAAAAAGCTCGCAGAATCTTTGGGTGTCACTCAAGTAGCCATTTCAAAACGTTTAAAAGCAGCTGGAATTTTTTTTTTTTCATTCCCAAGGAGGTTAATTTTCACCCCATCTTGTACGTGCAGGAGATCAAGTAGTAGAATCAAAACCGACATTAAAGTAGCTTGGTGTTATGTGATATAATAGACTTACATAACTTTAAGGCTCACATAGACTACGTTGGTAAAAAAAATCATTGATCACCCAATCCTTTTTGACGAGATAATTGCCAAACATTGGTGGACGCAGATGCAGTCGCAGATTATTACTGTCAAAAGTTGTACTGTACGCGTCTCCAGTACGGGTGGGCAATAAAAGAATTTAAGGAAAAGATATCGCGAATTTATATACATATTATACGCTTTGAGAACAATCTGCGTCTTCCGGGCCGTCTCAGAAAATATATCATGATATATATATATATATATATATATATATATATATATGATGCGCATTGATATAATGGCGAAAGAAATAAGACGCGTATACACGAGAATATGTTCTTGTCCAGAAAACGGATCAATTGGCGCGATCCTTAAGGATATTGCCAACTTATAACATTGGATGAAAAAAGAGCTGGAAACTAAACCTTTGCATCACACAATTTCAAATAAAAATCTACATAAATTCGGACTAGATTCTTCCACAATTTGTCTACAATATCCAAACCTCAGAAGACCAGATAGCAACTTTTCACACGCAAGTGTGACTGTTACTGAAATGATCCTTTCAAAGGAAAAATTGAGTGAAGTTGGACAGTTAATGATAGCCAACGAAGAAGATTCGAGACTCAAAGAAGGCAAAATGAAAATATTATTTCCTGAGACAGCAGACGTAGGCAAAATAAGGAAGGTTCGCGGGGAAATAAGGGAACGTAACTTACAATCGACTAAAAAACCCATGATTTCTAGGCAAAGGCTAGTTTGATGTTTCTTTGCGGAGCTAAGGATTAGTGAGTAGGAGTCTCACATTGGTACCTTTAAAGCATGTTGACAAGTAGCTTTCCCCTAATAATAGAAAAATAAAAACACTGTATTTTCGTCAGATTTTGATGATATTGGTCGCCCAAACTGAGGTTCAACCGTTTTTGAACCGGTTTCTTCAAATTTATGAACCCATTTTGAAATGAGGGAACGACTTGGTGCATCATTTTTCTTTTGCACGACGTGATGGCTGTAGAATTCTCTTCGCGTATGGAGAATCCGTGCAAGCTGTTTATTTTCTAGTTATTGTTATTTTCAAACATTGAAAACATCGCTGTCCCCCTTTCCTTCCTCTCTAATCTTCCTTTGCCCTTCCATTGCGTTGTGTGCAGACATTTTAAGGGTACACTACGTTCCTTGAGCTCGCATTAATTAATTAAAAAAAAAAAAAAATTAATAAATCTTAGGCTACATTCTCAGACCAACATCACTTCGATGACTTTCCATGTTTTGATCCTAATCTTATTGATATGTTGTTTGACGCGGTTATGACGGCATTCCGATTATTGCGGGAATACAAATATGACTTTCCATGTACTCAGCAACTGACTTCAACTTCCTTTTAAGTAAACAAATACGAAAACCTCACCATATATTGTGAGTAGATAGGTGAAGATGGCAAAGCAAAGCCGCGAGGATATATTGTACGGGAGTATTTGAAGTCCTAGACCTATGCGGGAACATAACACGATTCGTGAGATGCGACCACAAACTCTCAAAATCGTGGTCAAAAATTGGAGCTCCCGGATACAGTTTCTGACACGCCGCTGTGTTGGTCATATGCCAGATATCATTTTTCATCATTTATTCCATAAAATTCAATTCAATAATATCGGCATGTTTGCTCAACTTGTGAGTATTTTATTTCAATTTTAAATTCCACAGATCTTAAAGAAGCACCCTTTATACGCACAAATGAGCCACGTTACGTTTAAAGCTGGTTACCGATCTAGAGTTAATCTTTTTTGGGTCTCAAGTTGTATAATCACAATAGTTTTTGAGACGTTGAACTTCATAATTAAGAAAATATGCCTTCTTGATTTACTAGATTAAAAGACTACCTAGTTTCAGACTTTTATTGGTCTTATCCGACAAGGGACTAGATGGCTACGTTCTACAACTTTGAATGGCAACGAAGGATGGTTGGCCATGCTGGCCAATCTGTTTTCTGTTTAATTTCCAGGATATGGACTTAATACTTAAATGTCAAAAATATTTATATTACTCACAATAAACATGCAGCTACAATTATAAACAAGATTGAAAAAAAAACAACAATTGACAGAGGTCATAATAGTGCCGAAATCGAATCGTCGATGAAATTAACTAGGCATGACTGGATATAGTGCTATCATTAACAACTGGGTCTGTTGTAAATACAACTGTAGGTGACATCATTTCTCCTGATTGAAGGCATATCAAGTGAATATTTTTACATATTTATGTTAATTAATCTTAGGTTTGCTAAGAGATGGCGTAACTTGTATTATTTCATTGTTATTATTCCATTGGACCATGCGTTGGAAAGCTACTGTCATTGTACGTCATTTCAGTATATGTCATTCATTTGAAGTGTAAACAACAATTTTTTTTTCACTCAAATATGGAGAACTTTGTGCCTGAAAAAGTGTTTTTGCGGGAGTTCTTCTTCATTACTTTAATATGAAGAAAACTGCTGGCGAAAGTCATCGTATTTTGGTGGAAGTTTATGGTGAATATGCGCTAGCTGAGCGAACGTGCCAAAAGCGGTTTGCACGATTTAAAAGTGGTGTTTTTGGCTTGGAAGGCGATGAGCGCCCTGTGCAGCCAAAAAAGGTTGAAGATGAAGAACTGGAAGCATTACTCTATGAATATTGTTGCCAAACACAAAAAAAGCTCGCAGAATCTTTGGGTGTCACTCAAGTAGCCATTTCAAAACGTTTAAAAGCAGCTGGATATATTCAAAAGCAAGGAAATTGGGTTCCACATGAACTCAAGCTGAAAATGCTGCTGAAACGCCACAAAAGGAAGTCATTTTTGCATCGGATTGTTACTAGTTATGAAAAATTCATCTATTACTATAACCCTAAGCGCAAAAAATCATGTATGAAACCCGGCCAACCAGCCAAGTCAACGACAAAGCCGAATATCCATGGCGCTAAGGTAATGCTCTGTATTTGGTGGGATCAGATGAGTGTGCTGTATTATGAGCTGCTAAAACCGGGTGAAACCATCAATGGACAACGCTACCGAACACAATTAATCCGTTTGAAGAGAGCAGTAGCCGAAAAACGCCCGGAATATGCGACCGGACACGAGGCAATAATTTTCCATCATGACAACGCTCGGCCCCACGTTACTATTCCGGTTAAGAACTATTTGGAAAACAGTGGATGGGAAGTGTTACCCCACCCGCCTTATAGTCCAGACCTTGCCCCTTCTGACTACCATTTGTTCCGATCGATGCAGAACGCCCTTACTGAAATACGGTTCACATCAGAGCAGAATATCAAAAATTGGCTTGATTCATTCTTGGCTGCCAAGCCGGCGCAGTTCTTTTGGGATGGGATCCACAAATTGCCAGAAAAATGGGTAAAAATCATACCTTCTGATGGGCAATACTTTGAGTAATACTATTGTATATGTTTTTCTTAAATAAACGTTCAAATTATATACCCAATACTTTTGTCCAAAACCCCGAAAACTGCTGTCAGAACTCTGAACCCTTTGTATTGACTTCTCACTGAACTTCTTAAAAAAAAAAAGAAATGTTATGAATTGATTTTAGTTTATTTTCTTCTTCGAATACCCGGAAAAAAAACTCCAAAAGAAAGAAGTCAAAGAAATGCCAACAAACAAGGTCTACCATAAAGTAAGTCAGAACAAAGGGTATAAGTACAACAAAAAAGAATGTAGGATATACACCTTCTCTCCAAAATTTCCCCTTAGTTAAGGTAATGAAATTCTGCCCATCCTAACGTTTAACCTCCTAGGCAAGGTAGCGAATGGTATGGACAGGTGGTGTGTAGGGTTAGGGGTGCTTAGGAAGAAGAACAAGTACGAGTAACTCCTTTCTCAAATTCCTTTTGTTCAGACTACGTTAGCAATTTAAACACTTTTAATCCTTTGTAATCCTAACACAACTCTAAGTAACTTTAATACTCACTATCAACATTAAGTTTACACCCATTGAAATTGAGGTTGAGCAAGAGAGTGAGAGATAGCAAGAAAGAGAGAGCGAGATATTAGAGAATTCCTCTTAATGTTCCCATCGTTACTGGCAAGAGGTTCTTTTTCGGCTCCTTAAATCTCTGTGCGTCCCTTCCCATTCATTTCGGCTGACTGTGAATGTATTATCGCCGCAAACTTCATCACCATCGAGATAGAGGAGATTTTCGTTTTTGGCAGAGAGATTTTCGTTTTTCCTTATGTTTGCGCTGCAACCCAACGAAACCGTTCCCTCAATCCTTTTGGCATAGTCCCTCTATCAATATCCTTTCTGTGCAATGTGATATTTTTGCCAGTATGTCCTCGTTGCTGGATTCCCTTGTTTGGCATTGTGATAAGGAAATAAAGGATTAATTAAGGCAGTAACGGCTTTCGGAAATGTCCTCATTTAAATATTAAAATCGTTTAGTGACTGAATATTGAAACAAGTCTTCTAAAGAGGGTATTCCCCGAATCATCCCTCAGACAAGCATCAATTCGAAATGAGATGGGATGAAGTGAATTGAAAATTGTACCGATTTGGGGTAGAGAAAGAAGCACAATTGATAATTGATTTCGTTGAAATAAGCTGACAGATGAAAAATATCACTACCGTTAGCTCAGTGAGATGACAGCAATTTTATCCTCCGATGAGTAAAGTCAACTTTAGGATTTAAAAATAGGAATACACACTCGTACCGCACTGTTCAGATTATTTGCGGTAATTTGTACTTACATAATTCGACACTCTATAGATTGAAGTGTCGACACTCTATAGATTGAAGTGTCGACGGTAGTTTCGAAATACTACTTGCACCCTTCAACTAAGGTGTAAAAGGAACAAAGGGATGACTTGAATTTAATATTAATTAATTGACTCTAAGATGGAATTGTTCGACAATAACATGAGCAAATATTTCGACTGATGAATTGCTAATAAGCAACTTGATTTCTTCTATTTGGTTATGCGTATGGTGAGAGGGAATTCGGCATCAGATTCAGAATCCAATAACAATTGTTCAGTTCGATTCGTGTGCTACTGAAGTTTGTTTAATGATTTCCTGCCTGAAGGAGATACGAATTTGTACCAATAAGTGATACTTGAGATTCATTGTTTGTGCCACATTGTGGCTATGTGGTTTGAAGTAAATTTACAAAAGATTCATGAGAAATGAAGCTACACTGTGGTAAAAAGTAAGAATATTTACAACAATAATATCTGAGAATGCAATTTGTCTTTTAATTTAGGTACTCTTATATAGACTTGTATACACAAACTGAAGTCAAGTTTGTTGTTTATTTACAAACAGCCCACAGGATATTAATTAAACTAATATGACACGTTAATATCATGTGCTTGGAAAATTTTCCCTCAAGCTAGGTAGTAGATATATGTACCAATCTTTTGGAAATTGAACAAATTTCTAATTAAGGTTTCCATTCACATAACGCTTAGTCAGAGGTGCAAACGTCGACTGTGACCACTTTTTTGTTACAGCTAAATTCAAGGCCGCACAGAAAGAGAAATTCAACATCGGAAGCCTTGCACGACTGGAGTAACCTGCAGAGATCCCCTAAACAAGAGAATTTTTGCTACGCATTCATCCAGACACGCCAACCTGCTTTATGAAATAAGATTTTTGCAAGGTATTTTTTGAAAGCCTTAAGTCCTTCTGCAACACATTAATCGTGCCAGTTTGAACTCGAGACCCACCTGTCCAGTTGTTGCTATACGCAGACGACATCGATATCATCGGTCGCTCGGAGGGAGCCTTCATAGAGTATAGTATTTTACGGTAATTGAAGAACAACCAATACGGCGAGATGTTGGTTATTGGTCATACGAAGGCAATCCACCCATACATGAGCAACGTTATTGCTATATTGGTACACATGTGACGAACAAATGTTCACAGTTGTAAGTATAAGATAGTGGGGTTAGACGGCGATTTTTAATTTTTATAAAAAAATGGAACAAGAATTTGCATCAGATTTTGTGTAAAAAATTAAATCAAGTACTCTAAAACACTTGAAATATTGACAGTGGCATATGGTGAGTCTACTCTAAGTAAAACAGATGTTTACAAGTGATGCAAGCTTTTCCAAGATGATCAAGAAAATGCCAATGACGAACCTCGGTCTGGACGCTCCAGCGCAGCAACAAAAGGTGATAAGGTCGAAGTTGTGAAGAAAACTGTTTTGGAAAATCGTCGAAATACCATTAAAGAAGTCGCTGAGGATGTTGGCATATCGGTCTGCTCGTGTCATGCAATTTTTTCGGAAGTTTTAGGCGTTTTAGTTTTAAAGTGTTTCAGTAAAGTTTGTTCCGAAACTTTTTAATTTTGATCAAAAGAACCGTCTTCATCCTGACTTGCTCAAAAGGGTCATAACTGGTGACGAATTATGGGTATATGGTTATGACGTCAAAACCAAAGCCCAATCGTGTCAATGGGAGCACTACAACACCGTCAAATTCGATCAAATGTTAATGTTTTGATTACCGCTTTTTTATAATTATCGTGGCGTAGTGCATCATAAGGTCTTACGATCAATAAGGAAAATAACCTTGAAGTTATGCGCCGTTTGCAAGAAGCAATACGAAAAAAACGTCTAGATTTGTAGAAAACAATTGATGGATTTTGCAATTACGATAATTCACCTGCTCATTCGCTCATGCTTAGCCACCATACTCACCGGATTTTTCCCCATGCCACTTTCTACTGTTTCTGTTTCTACTGAAGAGACCTATAAAAGGACGAAAATTTGCAACGATTGAGGAAATAAAAATTAATTAACATTTTTTTTTATAAATATATAAAGTAACCCTACTTTTTTAACACATCTCGTACATACACCTAACATAGAATGGTTCGCTTCTTCATGACTTCCAACCAATAAATGTACTAAGAAAAATGATTTGATTTCCTTCCTTCTGTTATGTTGTTCCCATCAGACATACTCTTGTAAACTCTTTGTATTGTCTCTTCTATACCCATATTGTTCCTTAAGCAAAACGTTTTATTCCTATATGCCACCAGTTCTAGTAAGTCTGGTTGTTTATATTGGGAACTCTACAAAGGGATATCACATCTGGTTTCGCAGATCTTGTCAGCAGCTTACAAACTCACATATTTCACTATTGATGGCATCTTACAGACCAGAGCCATGCTTGGCCTCAACCAACATTCAGTTACGCACACTAAGTTAGTTGAAGTTCCCTATCAACTGCATGCGGCACGCCCGGTAAGGTCTCCCTGTACTGCATGCCCCACTGGGATAAAATCGAAAATTCTTTGGACTATGTATGACCTAGCAGATCCACTTCGTTCCATAGCTGATATAGTTCTTCATTATACCTTCCCTTCCACACCCCGTCAACTCAGATGGGCCTAAGTATCAAACAAAGTACTTTTTGATCGGATAAACTAAGAGTGTACAGTGTTTTCTCCGTTGCTCGAGATGTTTAAAAACCACTTCTGCCTATAGAACTTTTTTTTTTGATTTAATTAAGGTTTTCAAAGACATCGGAATCAAGTGTTTTACTTCTGCACTTTTATCTACCTATTCTTCACCTTTTTCTATCAACAGAATAGATACGCGGCCCTGTTATAGTCTCAACATCAAGTACATTGGCGGAAACCCTCTTAAAGTTTTTCGGTATAATGTTGATAAATTTTCTTTCCTGTTCTGAGTTTATTTTGTTTCTTCAAGTAAGAAACATATAACTAATCAAATATGCTGCTTTTCTATGCATAGGTACTTCAACTAATAGATATGGATGATCAAGAGACCAGTGTGTCATTAAAGTTCTAACATTAGTGGCTTAGACATACAAATACTTTGCAAACCAATGATGTACGTCAAAACGACACATGTATTATTCTACATAACTAAAACTTAACACCAAAGGTTTATAATTAAACCACTATGCTGCTAACTTTTTTGACACATTCAACCACAAATCGTTTCTAAAACGTAAAGTTGTTCAGTTCTCACATCATTTTCACACTTTGCTTACCACAAAATCATAAAAACTCCGTCATCATCGTATTCATATTCTTGCTGGAATGATTTCGGGAAGGGGAGGGGAATCCTTTGTAGTGAAACTTTTCCAACTAACCTCACATGGAAAAATCAAAATTTAAATAAAGCCCCGTTGCTTTGGCACATCAAATCCTGGAACTGCTTCTTAGAATTTCAATAAATCCTGAAAATTGAAAATTAAATGAAATACGAGTAAAATATCTTTAGCAAGTGCAGAACTTTTCCCTACCTCAAGCAACTCATTAACCTTAAACACGGCATGCCACTACCTACAGATACACACTATCATCATCAGTGTCAGTCTCACTCCCAGTCCTACTCCTTACAGTACAGAGGCGAGATGTGTCGGTTAAAAACTTTTGGGAAATTTATAACCATCGTACTACACCGTGATTTGTATCTTTGTCATGTATCTGAAAATTTTGAAGAACCAGTACCAGTCCCAGGCTTAGTGCAACTTCGGGTCTTGCGTTTATGACATATCCTTGCACCACAATAGTTTGTCGTCCCTGTGAATGATTCTCATAACGGTAAGCATGTACATTTTAAGTATGACTACATTCCAGGCGAATGAAGTTTCCAAGAAGCGTAAAAGTTTTTCATTGTCTCCTAAAACGCCGCCGTCGTCGGATAGGTAGTTGGTCCACCCTCTAAAACTCCATCGCTGCCACCGTCGTTCCGGTGGAGACAACACAACCATTGCCGCCAGTGACATCTTTTCTGAAATTAACTCCATGTGCTTCGATGTGTTTTCTTTAGTTTTGGCGCATGTTGCGGAAAGAGGTTGCCTGGTATTACATTTGCAAGTCATTTTTGAAGACGACATGAATCTACAAGCCCTGGCCACTGGATGCTCTTGGCCATAACTGCTCCTATCTTCGCTCCTGTTTGCCGTTTATACTTTCACCCCTGGTTCTGCTTCAGCAGCGTCATTTGCATGCTGCTTCGCTATGTTGATGAGAGTGGGGATGCTCGTGGTGCTATTGATTTTATACAGACAGCATTGTAGAATGTGGTGAAGCTCCTCTATTTGTAGTGTGTTTGGGTTGATGCAATTTAAATACATGATAGCGGGGTACGAGTATAAATATTCATTTTTTTTGGGGAAATGTTAATTTGGACATTGTGGGAGGCGGTAACTAGGAAACATGGTCTAAAAGAAGTATGACGATGACGGCATGTTTGTGTAGTAACCCTTTGTGTGGTGCAGTTGCAACATAAATTGGAAAACCATAAATTATTCTTATTTGTTTTTGCCTACGTATAAATCTACAAATTAAAAGTAAATATCCCAGGGCGCCAGGGAGAAGTTTTGCATTTGAGTTGGGTATGCAAATGAGTGATGTTTATTCTGGTGTCCCTAAATTAGAGAGCAGAAAGTTGTAACAGTTTTTCTTTTGTATTTTCTGAAGAAAGAACTCTTCAGAACGAACGACAATTTGAGATGTAGTAAATTATTGAAATAATTTTTGTGGTTTTCTGTAGTTGACTTATATTCGGGTACGTGGATTCACGATAAGAATTCGATTCATTATATATAATTAGTTACGGTCTTGAGTTAAGAGTATTAAAACTAAGCTAATCCACTACATCATCTTTCGGCAGCAACCGGGGCACTACTTTTGAAAAACCCAGGAGTTGCCGGTTTTTTTCAATTCCGACATGAACAGTAGATTTGTTTCAACCAAATAGCTGCTGTTTTGCGGTGATGGTAATGGTTTTTTTCCGAGCATTATGTCTGATTGAATATACTTATATGAAAACAGCAAAACGCTGAAGCGGTCAAGACTGACATACATTTAACAGTCCCAATACCGCATTTACGATGCTTCGAATTGGGAAGGATAACGTGACAACAGTCTGAAAGTTGCTTACTGCAAAGTCTGACTTGAAACAATGGGATTCAAAGTCTCGACGTTTTTTGAACGAAACTGTTGGTAGAGGAACCTGTTCACAATTTTGACGTTGACCTAGTCAAACATTGTATTTGAACAGGTAAAACTCCTACAGATTATCTGGCCTATGCCGGAATGTAGGCTTGCAGCAGCTAACGTAAGGAAATCCGAAAACTTCTACACAGATCAGTTATTAATAATTTAGAGCGAGACTTTACAGACTTTACAAACCGAAGCAAAAAGAATGCTAGAAGATATTTCGGATTTCGAAGAGTGACTCATTTGAAGACTTGTGAAAAGTTCCAAACATGAAGGTGTGAAACGACAAGACTGGTTCCTATAAGGAGCAAATCAGCCAATCTGCGTCTTGAATCTATTGCAATGGTACCTTTTTTTGTAAACGTGTTTTTTTGATTGCTGAGATTTCTCTTACGTTATATCACAAAGCCATTTTAGGTTGAAAACAAAAGGTCTGTGGCAAAACACAACGCCAGAGTTGTGATAAGTTATAACTTTGCTTACCGACTATCTTTTGACTCGTTTCTTATGGATATGCCATCTCCGCTAAAATCTTACCATTTAAGTTGTGGATTTTTACAATTTCTATGCGTCGTGTGTCCGCGTAATTCCCCAAAGCCAAACAACAACGCTATACAATGTAATCTCTTGAGGATATATTTTGTATTGGTTGAATATCTATCGTAAAAAAGTGAGCTCATTAGCAACTGGATACTGCTCCAAGAGTAGTGCATTAGCACAATAACACGTACTCCTAACACTCGTAAATTCCATATTCCTCGAATCCCGTTATTCTGTGAATTCGCCCTATCCTTTGAGGGAAAATTTTTCTGCCTTGAATGATTCCCAGATAAATTTTGCTGTGTTTTTATTTATATGTTATATGTTTTATAGCAGCCAGTTCCAATTCTGGGCCTCAAAAATGGTGCGACAGTATTTTTACAGATTTTTTTACGTTTTAGCGATCTGTTTTGTTAAAATGGGTATCTTTTCATCACTGAATTCAATCGTTTCAACTGCTTTAACATGCTTTGGTAGATGTACCAAAAGAACTGAATTTTGTTCTAAAACTCAGTTATCGGTCTTTAACCGGTAGTAAATTATAGTTCACAACTATGAGGGTGATTTTGGAAAGAATTAGATACAGATACGTTAACTGTTGATAGTTAAATTCGATGATGTAGCCACAAAATAAGCTAGCACGACATACAGCTTTGCTACTTTTAGTGAATTGGTTTCAATATAATTTTTTTATATTTTTATTATAATTCTATTTCACTGTTAATGATAAATTTTTTTAAAATCTACGTTTCTATAGCACAAATGCAAACCCGAGTAAATGTCATCAATTCTCAATTCTCGTTCTCAAACAACCCGCTCAGTGTCAATATTTCGTCGTGACAACATTTCAACTCTGCTACAAACTTATCAATAAACCATTTTTCAAAGGAAAACTTTCTGCCACGGAGCAGTGTTGACGTACGAGTACAAGACAGAACAACAAATCATAAATAAAACACACGCTCACCATGTCAAAAAGTCTACTAACACATCTTTGCCTGACACTTGTCAAGAAAGTTCCTTACTAACCTTTCGGCATGAACCAGGAAAAACGAAAAACTTTTCAAGTCTCAGCTAATACTACCCTCTGACGCTTGATACCACCACTTCCCCTCATCATAACTTTTAACTTTCTCGAAGTTGAAGGCTTATTCGCCAAAAAAGGTTTCGGAAAACAAAAAAACAGCAAAAAAAGGACTGAGAACAAGGACATGACAAACAAAAAAATATTCTAATTTAACCATCAGGAGTCAATAGGAAATTCCTTTGATAATTTATGTCGCACACCTACACCTCGTTTCAGTTGCCATTGCCTGGAGGTTTCAATATTTTTAGCCACCCCCTAGTCACCCGCTACAAGGCTACGTACGTGGTAGGTAATCAAAAACTCGACGCAATTCTTCTTCCTTGAGTGAGGAAGAGAGAAGGGAACTCGAAATTGGTCCCTTTTTTCAGTTCTTTTGTTAAAAATTGATTTATGGCTGCATGGGGACACAATTTCCAATCGCAAAAAATTTTAACCAGATTTTTTGAAAGATTGATCCTAACCCCTCGGACAAAGATAGGAGGTATAGGGAAGCCCATAGATGGCAGAAAGACATGAAAGCCTTTGCATGTGCGCTTTGAATGCATGGTGCTCTGTCGTAAATAACAGGATTTACTCGAAAAAAAGGCGAAACGTCGAAAAGAAAATCTCTTTCCTCTGAGGAGGTTTTTTTTTTGTGTATTTTTCTTCCTGACAGAATGAGGGGGCTGCGCCGATAGAAGCAGACTTTCCTTCACTTCCTGTATTCCCTTTAACTGGATAAAATTGATTGATACCTCAGTGGGTGTTCACAATGAGTCAGATTGGATGGTCGATTCTATCCTGACCTTACCCTCTGTTGCATATGAATGAACACAAAGTCTACCTACAAACATACATATTTGAGTGGGAGCTGCCAGCTCTTGTGTAATAGCCGGGTAGACTAATGTTTGGCGTAGGTATGATTTATTAGGAAAAACGTCATGAATTTATTAGCTTCCTGTAGATTCTGCTCACGACATGAACTGATCAAGATTTCGTCGAAGAAAGTTCATTGTTCCGAACTAAGCTTAAGGGGGTGGGTTTGCTATTATAGTCACGACATTATCATATTTGAGACATTAGTTGGATGGAATATTGTGGCTAGATTTGATTTGTCTTGTTTTAAGAGTACCTGTTCTACTGAATTTAATATAGATCGTAAGGTTTACGTTTAGTTACTGCTGAATTAGTTGAATATTGATAGCTCAATTTTCTCTTAACGGTGTTCTAAAGTTATAAGGTGTCTGTGAAATTAAAGTCCGAAACGATATCTGGATAAAAGCAACAATCTACTAATTGATTTGATTGGTGAGGTTTATTTTCTAAAAACGCGGAGATATGTCATCCATTCATCAAGTGACATACCATATCTAGTTGTTACATTGCTATTTGATTCACGTGAAGTCCTTTGAGAATGGATACAAAATTCAGAGCCTTGCTATGGCTAACATATTTCGAATGAATAAAGGATACTTGGTTACTTTCTTTGCTTCCTTTTGTGCTACCAGTTAAGTATTTTTTATGAAAGATATCGTACTCTTCAACCTGTTGATAAGTCCCAAGCTACGTGACGCAACCACTCACACAAAACCGCTCAATTGTCAAAAAAATTCTCTCTAGCAGAAGTGCACCTCACATCAGAAGTGACGCTCCATAGAAGGGCAAAAGCGTCCTGTGAGCCCTACGACTAAAGTAGAAGAAAATGACATTGGCTTCTGAACAGAAATACAAGAAAAAACATGCAAAGTGCATGATCAAGAGCATTGAGAGGGTATTTCTTTCAAGATTTTTCGGTGGTTTTACCAAAATTTAGTGTTAAGTCAAAAGAAAGCGACCTTTAGAGATAGACAAGGAGACACAGTATTATAGTCACAATTGGTACTAATTATATAGAAAAATTACTTCTGCTAAACGATTAGAAGGAGCCACATTCCGCTGCTATGCAGATTGAACCATTCAACTTTGATTATTAAAACCAAGATTTTCGTCTAAACGGCCAAAATAAGAAAAAGCTTGCAACTTAAGCTCAAAACTTAACTATGACAAGACCTACCTATCTGACTGTGCATACGAAGGCTGACGCTGGGCTGTTTATACCACCACAAGATGACTCATACTATACAAGATGGTGCACGAACTTATTTTTCAGATTGGATTGGAAGAAAAGATTTCTGAATAACATTGTAGAACCACAGCTTCGTTTGCCCAATCTAATAATAAGCTGCGGAAACTACACACTTGCGCACAAGATCTTGCATATTGTTTAAACTCCTGAAGTAGTTCTACAACGATCTGATTGACCCTTATCAGTGCAGTTTAAGGTCTACATCTAAACAGATATTTACATTAAGGTAGATTTTTGGTAAAATTAAGTAAGGCAAGACCGATACTTACCATCTGTTTATAAATCTTAAGACTTCATACGACACTATCTGGGTTACTTCGACGTATTTGAAGATCAGGCCGATAAGAGTTTCCGAGACAATGAGTCCTTAATGGATCAACAGCTCACATTCTCGGTAAAAAAAATCCAGTTACCAAGCAACAACAAGCTTCGGATACGAACGGTACAAATTTTGAAAACCCCTGCAGAACGAAATTGGGAGATCAAACTTCGGATGTGTACGTGGAAGGTTAAATCCCTTAATAGGCTACGTGCATCCGTACAACTAACGGAAGCCCTGGACTGCTGCAAAGCAGATGTTACTGTTTGAGTTTCTGACATATTAACGAGCGCCTGGTCAAGGCTAAATTTACCCATATTAGCTTTATATGGGCACACACCTTCACAGAGGACAAAGATGACGATACCAAAGATGGCTTCTATCAGCTCTGGGACAAGACTTACGAGCAGGGTCCGAGCCATTACTTTAAAATTTTCAGCGGCGATTTTAATACAAAGCTAGGAGTACTAAATTGGAAAGTATAGAATGTACGACTCCACGGAGTCAGGGTAATGACTTTGCGGCAGGGCGAAATATTGTCAGCACATGTTTCCCCCATTTCGATATTGATAAGAAGACTTCAAGATCTCCTTATCAATTAACTATCGACTACATAACGAGCGACGCAAGGAACTTCTCAAGTATTATGAATGTTTGAATGTTCCGAAGGGCCAACATCAATGTTGTGTTGATTGTAACGGTTGCGGATATCTCAAAAACTGCAATATTAGCTTATATTGTGAGGAAGTTTATCGCCGAACGGCTACAAATCTCAAGATATCGCTAAATCCTTTTTCGATCGAGTTACCCTTAATCTCTTAAGAAGTTCTCTGCCGCCAGCATCAGATGTACTGAGTTTCACTCTCACCCTGGTTTGACGACGAATGCTGGTAAGCCCATGTAGCTAAGCAAGAGGCATACTAAGGGGCGATCCAGAAAAGGACTAGAGCTGCGCACGAGCTCTACGAGCAAAAAAAGAAAGACGAACACCTGCTTCTCAGAAGGTTTTCTTTTACATATTGCTTGAGAGGGAGAAAAATGTAAATATGTAAATAGACCATGTAGATATATCTAAATAAGTCAAGAATAACCCCTCCAATATACTCTTAGTACACCAATAAGGGGTGAGTTTATAAATAGGAGATGTATGGGGATCAATAATCAGGAAAATCAGGAGTTTGCAGGAGAAAGCCTATGGTATAGTATGGTAGATCGTAAATAATTTCCCAGAAATTTCTCCATGGGAGTCCTTTTTGTTTTCTATTAAGTCGTAGTATTTATCTTTTAGCCGTCTAATAAGTTGAATCTTAGTGAATTCAAGCTCATTGGCTTACTAGGCATATTTCAGGTTATATGTGCATATGCTCGGCCATTGAAAGTGTCAAAAGTTGTTTCGAGCTCAATAGTGATTAAATTCGATAAGACAAGACTTGATACGCTGCGGTACATCAAGAATTCTAGAGATTTCGAAAAATTTTGTAGTGATTTATGTCCCTTTGTCTTGCCATATAATGATCCATAAAGTATTCTGAGGCACTTTTGATGGGTATCGGTCTTTATTTTTTAATGTATTCATCAGTACAGAAACCGCATCTGTGTTTCCAAGCTGCTGATATAAAATAAAAGCGAGGACACATACTACAGTTTGTTCAAAAGGCCATATTCAACTCCTATATCGTTTTCGAAAATGAAATACTAATATAAGATAATTAGTTATCTGAAGTGGCTTTCTTATATCGAGCTTTTTAATAAATTTAAGGACCACTTCATAAGTCTTATAAACTAAATTAGTTTGCCTTCAACAATATCTTTATCTCATTCTCAATTTCCACCCGATACAAGCTTTTCTGATCTCATTACGTCCTGTCTTAAATGGCTGAACTCTATAAGAAGGCGGATAAGTTAACGTGACTAAAACATACTCGTACAGCATGTCAGGATAGAGAAATAGAGATAATCTCCTTATTGGAATATTGACTACGAAATATCGGGCCTATCTTGTTCAAGGGGTCTCAGAAAGTGTCTACCCCATCAGCTAGGTTGCGCATAGTTTTAACTATCCGGTCACATAAAAATATGACTTTTCTTTAAATATTGGTATGAAGTGATCGAGCCTTAAAAACGTCACGTCCAGATGAACCACAAGTGGAGGTCCTAGGCTGCGACAGAAAATAGACAACAACTATGACATTCATATGTATACTAAGGTGACTGCTATATAAAACAGAAATAGCGTTCATTTGTGTATGTAGTGTGTTTTAAGTGGAAGATTTGTAGCAATTCACGTCAATGATATAGACAATGCTACCAAATACTATTTCTACGAGCTCCCTGATACAACCTAGCAGCAATAGCTAAAAATGACACCCGTTTTACAAGATTATAGCAAGGTTTAACTTCATTCAATGGTAACAATTTTATTTGTCATATCAAGTTTCATTTATACATGCATTACATTTTATCAGATACAACTTAACATACCATATGTGTTGTATATAATTCAATTATTAACAGATATTCGTATAAAGATTTCTTCATACTCACTGTATTCTTGTATGAATCAGTTCCTTTTAAACAAGGTTACAATTCTAAACTTTTATAATTTCGAGCTTTACAAATGTATTTGATTAAATTACTAATTATAAACAGCGCTGAGGCCTTCCGTAGCCTGACCGAGCGCTTCTGACGACTACTACTGATGAATTGACTCTATCGTTGTTTTATAATCTCGGGGTGTCGCTCTACCAGAGCGACCACAAATCCAGCTAATCCAGCATTTTATACCAAGTCCAGCTCGGGCAACCTACGGGATTACGATCACGATGTCAGAAATATTTTATTGCCACCGGCATGAGTCACCGCTGTACTACATATAACTAATACGAGCCGTTTGTCGACTTCGAAATTTGATCGCTCTGGAATGCGGTGAAGAGAGAACGACGGCCGAACAATTTTTATGTTATTTAACAATCATTCAGCAGTCTGGAATAATTAATAGAATTACAAAAGAAACAAAAGTTATTTGCTTAATGCTATATATATATCCTTATTTCCACATACATATGTGCCAAACAACTGTAAGCCATTGAATGTGTTCCGGTTACGAACAACTTGATAGTTAATACATTGTTCACTTGGATCTCGTTTGCAGCCGGTACCATATCTATTGGATAAGAATCACTTAAGGCGTTAGGCCACTCTAATATTTACAAAAAATTTATTTATTTCAATGGTCCCTTAGGACTTTAAAAATGATATCCCAAAAGATTATGGCCGGGAAATATTTCGAAGTCCTTATTTTTCAAAGTATAGTACAAAGCTGTTAGGTAGGTAGCGAGCATCTTGTGACTGAAACGAAGGACAGTATTTTAGGGGACAGGAGTAGGTATACGGTAGAGGTAGATGTTTTTGAAGCTATTTGCCACGTGTTCAGACTGTTGCTTGAAACGTCGGTTTCAGTCAGTTTCGTACAGTGAACCATTCGAGAAGGACGCTATTTGAGGAACGTTTGTCTTTATTGATAATGTATTGTACTAACTTTTTTTTTTATATTGTGACTGTTATTGGTTCGTTTTTATAATGAGTGACAAAGTGTATTTTGGTAAAAAAAAAAAACCATACGAAGGCTGTTGTATGAATACCCGGATTTTAAGATAGGTGACGATACTGAACCAAAATTTAGTATAATAAATCATTTAGTATAAATCCTTTTAGTTCGCCTGTCAAAATTTGGTGTCAATCCGATCCCAGTTTTGTTTCGATACCCATTTCAAAACATCGTGTTAGTGTTTTTTGTGATCATGGAAAAAAAGCAGTATCGCTCCGTGATTCGATTTTTTGTTTTTGAGTGGCAAAACCTGCTATGATATGAAGCCCATTCTCGATGGTATGTATATTATGTGACCCATTCACCTTCCGGTACAACCGTTTAGCAATGGTTCGCAGAGGTTCGCCATGGCCGCACGTCAATTTTTGATGAACCGCGCCCAGGTGGCCCAAAAACGGTTACCACAGAGGAAACCATGGACAAAATCCATGATCTCGTATTGGTTGAAGATTCACGAGTTGGTTGAGATAGCAGGTAACTCAGATGAATGCTTTTGCCATATTCTGCTCAAGATTTTGGGCATGAGACAGCTGTCCGCTCTTTAGCAGAAGTGGTCATGAGATCACTTCAAAGATGTGCTTGGCCTTTTTTAATTGAAATCCGGAGGAGTTTCTGCATAGTTTCGTAACCATCGATGAGACATGGATTTATTAGTACACACCGAAGACGAAAAAACAATGGAAACAATCAGTTTTACTACTCTTTTTCCATGTCACAAAAAACACTAACACGATGTTTTGAAATGAGTGTCAAAGCAAAACTAAGCGTCGGATTGTCATCAAATTTTGACAGGAGGGCTCAGTAGCGCCACCTTTTTTCCAATCCGGGTACTCATCCAACAACCCTCGTACATACAGCAAGAGACCGAAAATATCTGGAAGAAAGTCGCTGAAACGACAATAGTTAGGGACACCAAGTGCAATGAATGCTACTGCATCCGAGAAAAATATGTACGATATTGAAGTGAATCCAGGTTTTGGTCATCGTATAATAAATTTTATTTCAGTCTTGAAGAATTGACCAAAGGCGGTCTTCTTACTCGATGCATCGGCGGTTATACTTAAAACTGTTATGAAAATTTTTATTCGACTGTGTGTCCATTGGCACCAAAATGCATTTCTAGTAGTAAAACTGTCTTGGATATAGCTATGGACGTTGCAGTTTGCACGTACAATGACGGCTTTGTATATAACGAAAGTGATGGATTTAGAAATCGGCCCGAACAGCTACTTGGAGATTGACAAAGAGCGGATAAAGCTTGAAGAAAAGCCGCTGTCTGAAGCTACAAAAGAGTTGAGCGTCGTATTCAAATCCAATAGAAGAGAAATGGAAGAGTAGGTCACTAATCTAGAATAAATTATACGGTGTAGGCATCGCAGCGTAGTTGAACCAGGGTCTTATCTTAATATTTGAATATAAATTGTTCATCATTTAACCATTCCTTTAATTTTTATTATGGGTTGATAAACAACTCTAAAAAAAGAAAAGACTTTCATCTTTGGAGGTACAGTGGGAAAGCATAGCTTATACGAAATCAAGTATGGGAACGGATTCTAATTGACTTTGCAACGGGCAGAATATTACTGTCAAATTGATCATTTTACGATCGACTTAAGGAACGTTTCCAGTTTTATAGGTGTACGAATATTCAGAGCGGTCATTGCTGCCAAAATACTCGTACGTGTGCGAATATCCTAGAAGTCACTGCACCAAAGAAATACTATGGAACGGTTTCAACCGTAACAAACGGTCAGAACCCTTGCTGATTGTGTATCATTCTACCTATCTTTAACACCTTTATTACTTACGAGTACAACCATTGGCGTGGTTTGATGAGAAGTAGAGACATGTACACATATGAATTAAGCAGAGAAGAATACCGAAGTTAAAAAGAAAACAAAGAGACTATTCTATGCTATAACGCTCAGAAGCTCAAACAAGAGGTAATCATAACATAACTTGCAAACCAACAAAATCTTTAGAAATAAGTAAGAAAATTTAGTTGTAGAGTCGGGGCTGAGAATATGGAAAAACCATCTATGCAGGCTAATATTACGGCGGAGATGACCTAAATCCCCTAACATCATTGGCACAATTTTACAAACGATTGCGTAAGTGCTTGCATACACTGATGATATACACCCTGACTAACTCGAGCTGCAACCAACTTCAGACTGCTATAATTTCAAAACCGTTCATTACTGTGAGCTCAAATTTTGACACATGACAGATAATTTTATTATTTACAAGCCTTTTATACGATTTTACGTCTCAGTTGTGTTGAAAAATTTTTATCCGCGATGGAATTCAAACGTGATAGTGTAATTGCTTTATATTTGGCTGGAAAACCACAAGTAACTATCGTTAGAGCCTTCCAGCACCTCAACGTGAATAAATCATTTGTGTGTCGAACCATAGCTCGTTACCGTGATAATGGCAGCATTGCAAAATGCCATAGAAATCCGCGTCGAAATGGAAGAAAAATGGCTCGTGAGCTCAACATACCGTTAGAAGGGATGCAATGCTAAAAAATGAGCTTGGGCTCAAGCCATTGATGTTCCAAAAAGCGTTCCAAAAGTGTCGAAAGAGCGAAGGAGTTGCTACGCTTGCATGAAAGTGGTGAGTTGCCGAATTTGGTGTTTTCCGATGAGTCGCCATTTGTTATCGAGCAATATGTCAACAAACAAAATGACCGAGTTTACTTGCCAGAGAGGGCCTTCGAAAATTTACACCTTCGGACGGTCACCAGAAAGCAGGTAGCACCGACGGTAATGGTTTGGGCCACCATAACCGCCGATGGTCGCCCTCCGCTCTTATTTTTGGACCGTGGCGTCAAAATTAATGCGATTGTATACCGTGATACCTGTCTTATAGGCAGTATTGAAGCCTTGGGCAAACAGCTTTTTCGGTCGAAGACCGTGGACATTTCAACAAGACTCGACACTGTCTCACAAAGCGCGCGTCAACCAAGATTGGTTAACAGACAATGTTTCACACTTTATTTCTTTGACACAATGGGCTGCAAATTCCCCAGATGCAAAACGTTGGATTCCTCTGTCGGGTGTATTTTGAAGGTGAAGGTTAGCACTAAAAAATACCAAAGTTTGGAAAACCTCAAACAAGCACTTCGCCGGAAATGGGCCAAAATACCGCAGAGTCTCAAGGCCATTATTCGCGCCAAAGGTGGACATATTGAAAACTACGATGTGCTGTGGTTCCGTTTTTCTTGATGAACAGAGAACTATGTTGTTTGAAATTACTAGGATCATTGATTCCTATTCAGAAAAAAATACAATAGATTCCACCAAAATTACCGCGCACAAGTGGAATGGGATCTTAACAATTTTGATGTCTGCCCCTAGAGGCTCTGTCTATGGAATACGCAAACTTAAGGGGTTAATTTGTTGTGGACCAAATCCTTCCCTGCATAGAGCATCACAAAATTATGTAGGTAAGTTTTCTTTCTGAAATGGTTGTTTTTCCCCTAAGTTCCACTGACATTTTGTTAAGGGCACGGATTTTCCCATGACTTCCTTCCACACAACGAAACTTCAAACCTTTTTCTAAGTTCAACTAAATTTATTCAGCGAACTGATGAGAAAAGTATGAACTGGCTTAGGACTACAAAACAAAGCAAAATGAAATCTATTGCCCACCCTTATTAGACTCCATCAAGAATCCCATTAAAAAGTCCACTCAAAAAATTGAACAACAAACTAAAAGGTCAGAACGATTGTCTATGACCTTTAAGTGTATTGCAACAGTTTCTCAACATTTGTCATGGAAATCTAACAAATGTTTCTGACTTCATAGCCCCGATGATTCCTTCCTAAGGATTCGATTGTTCCTTCGTTTGCTAGAGAAAGATCAACAATCGACTGGAATCCAATTTGTCAGAGAAAAAGAGAGCAAAAATGCTTAATTTGATTTCAATATCTGGAAATGTCCTGCCTGACGTTTGCCCTATGGAAAATCCTTTTCAGGCAAATTGCCAACTATCGAAATAATTTAAACATTGCCCTCGCAGATTATATTGCATTTGCCACAAGGCATTAAGATCCTTTTGCATCGTTTGCATGCACATAAGTCCTTCATGGGGAGAGGAATGGAGAACGACAAAATGAAAGGAATGAAACTTTCGATGCATGGCTATAGGGTCCTACCTGCAGGACATTATGTTATGCATTCCTGTTTCCTCTACCTGTGGAGGAGGTGTTAAACTAGGTTGTTTAAGAGTCGGGATAGGTCTTGTCTATGTAGTAGCCATTTTCAAGAGAAAGAGCGAAATGAGGAAGACCAAAGGACGACAAAAGGGTAGCTGTGCGGCTGATAGAAGCACCAAGGAGCTAACTCTAATAGGAGGAGGACAATAATGGCTTTTGTGCAACTAAATGAACTTATTTCATTATGAGCTTATTACCTCTGATTATCTCTCAGAGTTTTCTCCTCGGATCTGGGGTGTATTTAACTTTGTAAGGGATGAACTAGTTGCAGGATATTGGATTGTGGGTTTTGAGGTTTTCAATACGCTGCATATGTACAGAAGTAGACAAAGTGAGGGTGGAATATTTACTTGTTTTGCATGGTGAAAAGCTTTCAGATTGGATATTTTCTCGAGATGGTTTTCAGATTTAGAATTTAATATCAAATTGTGTTAGAATACTTGAGATTCTATGTTCAGAAGACAAAAATGGCTACCTCAGCAGATAACTAAATCAATTCAGGTATTGAAGAATTTTGGCACTAGTCCATAGAGACAAACACAAATAATCAATATGAAAGTATCTCGTACAAAATTTCTGAAGAGCTGAGGATAGTTCAAGGTTTTTAAGAATTTTTCGGGACATAGCTTAGAAACAATTTTCAAGAAATGTTAATTGGGGAATCTGATATATCAGGTGAAGTACTTCCTAGTTTTTGATTTATTAAATGCTGTTGCTTAATGTAAACTCAATTCCAGGAATGAAACATTCACAATAAATTTAAACGAACAGTTTTGAAAATAAAGGAATGAAAATAGGATCTTAACCTACTTGTCCTTGCTTCCTTTCTTCCGTTGTGCATCGTTATATCTATTCTGTCCATTTGGTGATATGGAAAATAACTGCTCGCTCATCAGCTACTTTATAGTGAATCAAACTGGAGTGTGGGAAAATTCAGCACTTTATCTCTTATATCATATCATGTATCATAGTATGATACATCAGAAAAAATAATCTTTAATTAGACTATTGCCAATAGTTAAGTTAATATTGTTATTCTCTTCTCTTCCTGAATATGAAAGGTCCGCTCGGTTTTCAAAGTTTGCCCTCAGGTCTTTATATCTCATTTTATAGCTTTGGTGCCATCGAGGCCTTATAAGGGTTTTTTCGTTACATGTGCCTAAGAAGGATTCTCTGAATTTACGCATAGCATCTGTTTTTCAAATTTTTTACTATTTGATCATAGAAGGTTTTATGCTTTAACAGGGATTTGAAGTCATCATAAATCAGCATTAATTGCAATTATCGGCCGTTATAATCAACTTGATAAGCATACGTTTAGTGATTCTATAAATTCACAATATTGTCACACCAAAGAGACATCGAAAAGCCCATAGTCAGGAGAATATTGCGGCTGTATGTGAGTCTGTTTGTCAAGACCGCAATCAATCGGTTCCATGGCGTTTTATAAAAAGATCTGGCTATACGTCAATTGACCTAAGAGCTAAAGCCAAATAACCATCATGAGCGTCGAACTTTTGTTTTTTGAGCTCTACTGGAGAAGAAGAAATATCTGGAATTTTACTTAAAAATCATTCGCCGTTACGAGGGACATCTTTATTTAATTGGGTTTTATAAAAATGACATATATCCAAATTCGGACAATTGAACAGCCGGAGATATTCCAACCGTATTAATTGTATACGAAAAAATTTAATGTACTTTTTGGTGTCGTTTTCATACTAGAAGTTATACATATTGGGCTGTATAACTTTGAGGTCCTCCACTCAATTATCAAGAGCAAATGTACTGGTCTTATTGTAAAGATTTTCGGCACTTAACGCCTATGAAAGCTGCTACGATTTGACTAGTTACAAGCGGCCCGTCAGAGGTCCTGTTGGGTGGCAGGACCAACGGTCCAGGACCATGACTAAAATCAATGTACTATGGGAGTCAGGAACCCCCGGATTTCGCGTCATGGTGGCTCTGATTTAAACCCAAAGTCACGTAAAGGGGTTTAACCCAATGCAGAGTTGCAAGATACTGGGTGCTCCCATGGATGTATGGGCATCTCGTGAAATTAAGCCTACATAGGCAGGAGTTTACGAAAAACGTTGTCGCTATAAAGCGACCCCTCGTCAATAAATTGGGGATCCTCTTTTGAAAAACCCTGTTAATGCATTTCTAGAGATAGCTCCTTGTTTTCTTGGCTTAGTAGAATAATACATAGTTACTTTTGTTTTAAATAGTAAGCGAAGATTCACTTTTTCTTAACCCAGATATGCCCAAATCCCCTTTTTTCTGTAGTCTTTCTGCTCATATTTGCTCATATGATTGGAATTATGAATTACAATGAAGATAAACTTACGAACGCTGCTTGATGAGTACCCGGGTTGGAAGATAGGTGGCGCTATTGAACACAAATGAGTGTACCATCATTTAGTATAACGTCTTTTAGTCCGCCTGTCAAAATTTGGTGTCAATCCGAACCAAGTTTTGTTTCGACACCCATTTCAAAACATCGTGTTAGTGTTTTTTGCGACCATGGAAAAGCAGTATTGCTCGGTGATCCGATTCTTGTTTTTGAGTGGCAAAACCTGCGAGGAAATCAAGCCTATTCTCGATGGAATGTATGGGACTTATTTACCTTCCCGTTCAACAGTTTACCATTGGTTCGCAGAACTTCACCATATCCTGTATGAGATTTTGGGCATGAAAAAGCTGTCCACGCGATGGGTGTCGCGTTTGCTCACACCGGAGAACATGCGGAATCGTAAGACCGCTTTAAAGACGTGTTTGGTCCTGTTTAATCGAAGTCAGAAGGAGTTTCTGCATCGTTGCATCGTGCTCGTCGATGAAACATGGATTCACTGATACCAAAGAACAATCAAAACAGTGGGTTTCACCCGGTTAACGTGCTCCAAAGAAGGCAATGACCTTGAATTTAGCCGAAAGGTGATGGCCACCGTTTTTGGGACACGCGAGGTATGATCCATGTTAACTATCTGGAGAAGGGAAAAACAATCACGGGAAAATACGATGTCGAATTATTGGCCGATTCAATGTCGGTCCATCACATTTGGCCAAGAAAAAAGTGCTTTTCCACCACGATAATGCACCGGCTCACACTTTCGCTAACGCCACAGCCAAATTGCACTACGAATTGCTCCCCCATCCTCCGTATTCCCCGGATATGGCTCCCTGCGATTTCTTTTTGAAGAGATTAAGAGATCGCTCTTAATCCCCTCTCCTTAAGAGATCGCTCGCGGGAAAGAAGTACGCTTTGAACGAGGAAGTCATCGCCGCCGTGGGGAAGTATCTTGCAGGCCAAAGTCATACTATATGGAGGGATTAATAAAATTGCAGAACCGCTGGGAAAAGTGTAAGGGGGATTATATTGAAAAGCAAACTATCAAAACCTAAAAAAAATTGCGTTGTCATTTCTAATCCGGGTATTCATCCGGGGTAATCAAATTATCTAGACAAACAATATCTTCGGATTCAGAATCCTCATCAGTTATTTCTTTGGTTGTAAGGGGTGCTTCATCGTGAGGTTTGATTTTCAATAGGACTTTTTTGACAGATCACGCATGATCACTGCTTTATCATTTTTGTTCAGTATCGTTTGACATGTCATCATGAAAAGACTCACACCAAAACAGCGCCTCTAAATTGTTCAGCTGTATTATGAAAATCAGTGTTCTGTGAGAAATGTTTTTCGTGCGATTTGTGGAACTTTCCGTACGGTTTAAGTTGACTTAACAAAAAATTCTAAATTTATTGATGTTTTTCATTGCCCCAAGTAATAGAGAAACTTTGAGAAATGTGTTCTGTTCCAAAATTTATAAAAAAGTTCGAGAGTAGGATTTCTTGAGAATTTTAATTTGCAAGGGGTATTATTCATTTAGTAATATGTCAGTGATTGATTTGGATTTTAGGATTTGGATTAGGAGCACAATAATCGAGGACAATACTTGAATCGCGTGCGTTTCCCGAAACTTTATATTAATGGGAAGCAACAAGCTTGATTGAACACATTGCAATATATGTAAAACAAGCATCTTTAGGTAGTATTCTACAAATCTCGACTGCTACTTATTAATTGCATACAGATATGAATGCAGTCCAGCACCAAACCACCAACTTCAAGTGCAAGGTTACAAAAAGTCACCGAGAAAAGAAACTCGCTGTTTGATGTTGAGTGCTCTCGGGCGTTTGAAATCTGTTTGCAATTTTCTGGCATTGGTTGATATGAGGATTGCTATTTCAGCAGAGAATCAAGCCAAAAACAGATGTTTCCAAAAGAAAAAGAGTGAGTTCGGTCTATGCGATCGAAGAGTGCTACTTTATGGATATGATATCAGAATGACATGTTAATGTAGCAGAATCAGAAGTAAAGCTAATAAGAACGGTCAAGAGAAGATGGTTGTAGTAAGGCAAGTTGTGTTGATAAATAAAATACTGTCCATTCAACAAAAAAGATATAAGGGAAACTGTGGTTCACGGCTTAGTTGCCGAAAAATTTTTTTTTCTATTCGAACAGATTACTTAGACACAGAGCTAGTACATTAAACTTCTTCTAAGTTCCTTTTAATGGAATCTTTCTGTCTTTTGAAGATAGATGAGTAAGCGCTTCAATTATAAAGTACCCTCAGTATTGTACAGTGCCGGCAACGTAGAGAATCATGACATCTGCAGTTGCGCTCATATAAAACCCAGCTGTCAATGGAACTCTTAACCGGGAAAGCAGGCAGACCTGACGTGAGTGTGGGTTCTGAAGAACTATCTTCTGAACCTTGCCCGGTAATCTCATTCTGACCTTGTACCTAAACAAGACTTACTGAATTTAACTTTCCGATTGCTTCAGTGAAGCTTGGCTACCGCTACAGATGCAAATGTTGCGCCTCCTATATCGGTTCTTCACAATATAGTTCGTTGCCATCAAAATTCCTTATATTATCTCCGCTTGGAAACTAGATAAGAAGTGAAATCTAACGTTGTTGTTCTCTAGAAAGGCACCAGCCCCGCATCCTATATCGGTTGTAGAGTGATCCGTGAAGGCTCAACTACATTCCTTTCCTTGCTCAGATTCTGGCCGAAAGCAGTCTTCGGCACAAGAAAAGTTGATTCCGTAGTTTTTCCACAGCAGGGGTTATGGTGTCACTATATCAGACATGTCATCAGACATCAGGCATGTCCATAAGACCAGAGTCATACGACAGCCTGCACTCAAGGTCATCAAAGCTCCTGTGCGTGTTGTACCAACGAACACTTTTTTTTTTTAATTGGCTTTGAGACAGCAGCCCATAATATGAGTATCAAGGGAAGAGAGATTCATCAATGTGTCTAGAGGGGAGCCAGGTTATTTGAAGTCTGGTAAAAGCAGCACTGATGTAAGACTCGTAAGACTTGTAAGAATTTATTTCACCAGACAACCGACGAATAGCATATAATTGACCTTATCATAGTAGATTCAAAAGGCTCGGTGCCAAGCCCCATGTCTACTTCCAGTAAGCCAATAGGGTGTAAGAGTCGTTCGAGGCAACATATGTAGACCATTCGGTGATGGCGGTAATAATCGAGGATTTAAAAGCACGCGAAAGAAATGCGGTACAACCGATTATACAGTAAGGCAATGTATGCCGATTTAAAAAAGGACAGAGGGTTAGGATTATTTGTGTGGTACTGAAGAAAGGAGATTTCGCCCTATACACACAGTCATTCCCCCTTCTTCAGAAGTGCATACGTAGTAAATGCGGAAATGCGGATGGCGTTAGTATAGTAAGTTATCTTTCGGTCCATATCCCATAGAGCTTGAGTTGTTTTTTTAGGTACTGGTATTGTTTTTGCCCTTTTCCATTTTTTTGAGATACTTTACCGTGTAACAAATGAATTAAAAGTAGACTCAGTTTGCTAGAGAAGGTTGCAATTTATGTTACCATAAATTAAAAAACTCAGTCTGGAGGAGGAATATTAGTCTAAAACAGAGTAAAACCAGATGAGACTAAAAGACTTGTTGGCTCCTTTCTGTTCGATTTGCAGAGTGAGACCATCACGCAGATATATCACTCTTCATTCCATAGATTGCATTCGATACATCGGAATCGAATTCGATCAAAGTTTACGATACGATGCCAAAGTTAGTCCACCTTTTTACCATTAGGCTTTGTGCGTTTTTGTGACGTATATGGAGGCTGTGATGCTGCGTTTGTAGCTCCCCTATTTTCTGCACGTATTAATACATCCCTGTGCTTTGAAGAGGTTGCTTTAGTAGGGCGTAAACAAATCCAATACACGACTAATTCCATTTTGTCTTAAAGGGTATCTTCTAACCAGGTTTATCCTGTATGAGCTGTTTTCGTCCTTATCTTCGGAATTTTTTTGTCTTAATTGATGCCACTACAGCTGGAAGTACAAATAGGTCTCAAACGACCTCAACCTTACCTAACTTGATCGTAATGTTACTCTGGCTGAGCCATGCCTAAGGGTATATTCGAAGATTTTCCTAGCTAGAATGTCGATATTCATATTCTCTAGGTGTACTTGACTACTATGTGCATTACTCTGCTAAATTTTCTCCTGTAATACCCATCAATGCAAACGGGATTATAAATTATATCACTCGTTATCGTCCATGCTTTGCGCCATAAGGCAGGGATGGGATTGCAAAATAAGGCTAAGCAAACAGAAATTGGCAAATGTAACTCTCCGTTTGATTTCTGATCAGATGTCATTATTAGAGCTAATAGGGATGACGGGATAGAAAAATTCCTAAATAAAGTTAAAGTTATAGTAGTTTACTGTTACGTTTTATACGATTCCCCGATGTTGTGCCTCCCTTTTTGTTTACAGAATATACTTGAGATTTATAGCTTAACTTGTTATTGAGCTTCTGTTTCAATACTTGTAAACACATAAGTGATAGCAATAATTTTGTGAAAGAAATCAACAGATAGCGCATCACGTTGTCAAACGACATCAAAACAACACATCCATTTATATATGTACATACCAGTCTCTTTAAATGATGCCATATTCAGCTGGATAAAAAAATATGTGATCAATTTTGGACTTACTCGACCCAAGATCATACGGCACACAAGGTACTGGCGAGGAGACTGATGCTTTTGATTTAGATTTAGTGGATTGGATAAAAGGTATCAATGTTGCATACATCATTGTCGAATTGTCGAAATGGTGTATTTTCTTTAACAAACCGTCTGTCTGTGGATTAAACAGTCCGGCTACCCGGTTCGTCAGATTTGTGATATTTAAATTGCTTCCTTTGATTCATTTTGGATGAGTGAAACTTTTATTTTTTATCACTTAATTCGAAAGGTTCTTACCCACTGTATTATAGTCTGCAGAAATGGTAAATATGCAATTGACAATCGCACTGGTTGTTTTATTGCGATTGCAGCCATTCAATGTCAAATCACCATACAGTGGACTTTATGGTCCACATTCTCTGTTCGGAATGTAAGGAGGTGTGTCTTGCAAAGATTTTGCAGAGAATTTGGTTAAAATATTCCTTGGTATAATGGTCTAATTGTTTTGTGGTGTGACCGCTTAACGAGCTGATGTTGCTACGATGCGTTCGTTCACTGGGCAAAACTCATTAGTTCTTGCTCAAGTCTAATCCTTACAGCAAATCCAGCATCCTTATTAAGTCTTTTGTACCATTAAGTAGACCAGATAGTTTGGTATATGTCACAGTATTCACCATTCCTTTTTCGAATCCATCGCATGCAAATTGCTGGGTCGTTGTGATATCTGCTTTTTAGTAATCTGATGCCTCCGCTAGTTGTTCGGCTTTAGATACCCGTTTGAGGTTCTAAATATAACATCATGTGTTGATATACCTCCACTACGCGGTGCGAGGGATAAACGGCCAAACTAAGGCGAATGCGTGGTCTCGCGATTGCGAACAGATTTGAACTGATGACGAAAAGTAGTTTCCCAACTTTTGGTGTACCAAGACGGTAGCAAAGTAGTTATCGAAGAGTGTGTTCGAAATATGTGCCTTTTTTAGTTCAATTTTCTTGTTAGGTTCCTGTGCAATGGCATAATTGAGTAGTCCAACGTATAATGTATTTTGCATAATTATTATACAATACAGATAAATTCCTTGCTAAAATGCGCTACAGCCCGGAGTGGACCTAAGCATCAACCAGTTAGCCTCTGCAGTTAGCTGGATCTCTGGCGAATTACCTCCAGTTGAGTTATATCTCTTCCACTTTTGCGACCCACCTTAGTTGGAATCGAAGGGCTGTCGGTCGAGAGGATTGGTGTAGAACTTCTATATGGTATTTCGCCGTTAATAAATCTTTGTCCCTAAGCTCCGTCAACGCATATGGGATCAAATATCAGTCGAAGAATTTGAAACAGCGACGAATATCTTCATTCACCTTCGCTAACGTCTATAATCATGCACCATAAGGTAAGACTAGGATGGTGAGGATTTTATGTAGTATCTTTTAAAGAGATGTCAGAATCAGACTTAATAGCGTAGCTTACCATAATCGTAAGTATGCAATGTCCCTGACTATTTTGAAGTTATAGTCGTCTATTGTGACGTTCTGTCATTACACATTACATTAGCCGATGTTGTGTCTCTTCTTTGTTTTGGAGTAAACTCCTTTTTGTCGTTTAGTTCACTGAGTTCTGCCAATGATGACAATGTCTTAAGATTATGTAAGTAGTTGCATAAATTTTTGAAAATTGCGACTCTATTGTTCAAATGCGAGTCCCGTACATTTTTTTCAGGTATGCCTGGATATTTTTTTTTTTTTTTTTGACCTCAAAGATTCGGAGAGATTATTTCCGAAGCAGCGAGCGTTCTCTATAGCGATTATGCTGAGTTTGGCAGGGATACCACAAGGCTAGATAATTGCTCTGTATAGCTTGTCTCTATAGATGATTTCACGTCTGGCCTTAAAATGGATTAAGAGGTGGTGTGTATCGATTTGGTCTTCTTAGGTTTTTTTCAGAATCTATGGTAGTATGAATATCGAATGTGAACTTACCTAAAACCGCACCGACGGAGGCCAATTAAGGCCAACAAGACGGTAAATAAAATTTTATACGCGATGTCAAAGAGACCGATAATTAGTGGAACTAAGAGGGTTTACTTTCTTATAAATCCTTAGTTGATGTATGCCAATCTCACCAAGCTATTTCCCGTTGTCTGCAATTGTTGCACTTAAGATTGGATGTTGCATATTGGCAGGTTGGATGAATCTCTTGAATTTCATCACCTAGATTGAACGGTTGAATGTCTGTGACTCTACTACCAAGTTTTCTTGTTTATTTCTATAGGCATCTTTGCCATGATGATACATCATTTTTTCGTATCCTTCTACTCCCACACAATTGAAAACTTTGTTAACTTTTGAAAAATGTTTCTGGATCCACATATCAGCGGTCGATTGTCTTGGGGCTTTTCAAAATGCATTATGAGATTTATTACTTTCCGCACTTTCATTATGCTAGAAAAAGTGATATATTTTATATTTAATTATCTCATTAATTCGCTCAGCTATCTACACAACTTCTTCTTTTATTCCGAATCTCAAGGGGAAAAAAAAATAACAATAAAGACAACAGCAACAGGAGTGACTCCTTAAAGAAGTCTCATCAAATCGATAAAATCTTTTCATTGTCCCAAATGAACTAACAAAATGTATCTGATTTCAATAAAAAGCATCTCACAATAAAGCTCTCTTCCTTTATTTATGTCATCAACATAAACAAGGCAAACAATGCAGCACGAAGAACATGGAACGGCACCGGTATAGTGACACCAAACCAGGATCATAGCCCGGACTAGGAACCGAACCAACAAAAATACCATACACCAGAAGTGTCACTAACAGCTGGACAGTTGTCCCTCACTAACGGTGAGGGATGTGGCAGAGGCAGAGTTAAATTTAACGCAAAATCAACACTCAATTTATTGACCCACCGGTGTATGAGAAATATTCACCGAACAGTGAGCACCTTCAAATTGGTATATTTTCCTTTTCAACGTTTTGCCCATTACCATCTTCTTCGCCTTGGTCTTTGTTATTGAAGTATCCTTAGTCGTAGTTGTACTTGTAGTCGTCCATCCCGACGTTGTTATAATCTTGAAAACAAATAACGGAGCCCTTGGCCATGAGGGTGTCTATAAACTGAGAGCACAAAAAAGAAATGTATCTGTAGATATAAAAGCCAAATTTTTCTTTATTCTACGAGTACTGGTTCCCACCCCCAATTGTATTCTCTTTTCATGTAAAGGAAATTGAACAAAAAAAAAAAAAAAAAAAAGCCCATACCAGAGCTATTTGGCCACTTTTGGAACACTAAACAACGGCGACGACGAAAACGACAGAGAGAAAACTACGGCAAAATTCTCTCGACGACGATGGTGAAAGTTGAATCTAAGAAGATTCGCCTCTGACCTATTCGGGCGGCAATTCCAAATACTCCTGCCGAGCAGAACAGGGGAATCATAATAATGATAATAATAACAATAATAATAAAGAAAACAGCTTCTGCAGCTCATCTCGTGGATACAGGGTTCTTGAGGAAGCAAAGCAAGATACTCCTTGTACGCCCTGCAGTGGCATTCCAGGGCTTCTTTAGCTACAGCCCTAGCTCCTCCAGCCCCATGACATCCATTCCGTTCAGTGGAACATAAAATAATAAAACAACAACTGCGAACAGTCTCCTGCGGGTACTAGAATTTTATTTATTTTATGCAGTTGGAATTTTTATGAGTTAATTTAATTTATAGTTTTATTATGTCCCACATAATCCGGATGGCCTCCGTGGCGCTTATGTCTCAGGCGCTTACTACATATGGATACGAATACGTATGTACCATATATACGTAAAGAACGGATACGGATGTAGGAGTATGTACTCGTACATATGTATCTTTTCTTAGTCTTTTGTGCGTTACTTGTGCTGATTTATTTGTTTGGATGGATGAATGCGTATGACAAAATTAGACAGCAGAGTGGACAAAGAGGTTAACTACGCGTATGGCAATGTGCATGAAGATGGCCCTTGTAGTGGCTGGTGTGGTAGCGGAATAAGCCAATAATCGGGGTAAAAACATATACAGAAAGGTAAACTGACTACTTGGGGGCAGAACGATGTCCATTATGGACGTGCACATGGATATTTACGAGATTTTTGAAATAAATTATTGGAAGAACCTGTATGAATTATGAGAGCTTAAAACAATAATTTTATGGCTGCCCAGGTGGTTCATGTATCGGACTGAGATACATATGCATGTGAAACAGGAACTCTCATAGGTTTTGTTGTAATCTTACCTGGCTCTCAGGGACAGAATAAAAAAAATTAGTGTGAATTGTTACGGAAATGTCGTTGAGAGATTGAAGGATAATGTATTTCCTTGCTTTATATGTATGCATTGATGTTCATATATACCAATATATGGAATCGAAAAGTATCACGTAGAGAGAAAAACAAACCGGAAAGCAGGGAGTTTTATTTCATCTTGATAAACTTGCACATATTGCAGCGATTAATTTGTTCGCTTTTCCGAGTATCAGTCACGAGCACCAAATTAAGTTTCCTCCTTTTTTAGTCTCCAATGTAAAGTCTATACTTGAAAATATATTTTAATTGGAACTTGTTATAACTTAAGAAAAAAGCATTTATATAGGGTGATTCATCGTGAGGTTTGATTTTAAATAGACATTTTTTGACAGATCACGCATTACTCCTACCAAACTGTTTTGTCAATTTTGTTCAGTATCGCTTGGCAAGTCATCATGGAAATACTCACACCACAACAGCGTCTCTAAATTGTTCAGCTGTAATACGAAAATTAGCGGTCTATTAGAAATGTTTTTCGTGCGATTCGAGGAACTTACGGTGCGCATAATCAACCTACTGAAACCATTATTGCCAATACCATTCGCAAATTTGAGTCCCAGCTTACACTAGTGGATGATACTCGACCGGTTAGACCACATCCAGCACGTAGTGAAGAGACTATGTATAGCAGCTGTAGTTCAGAGTGTACGCGAAGACTGTGACGAATCGATTCGTCGTCGTTTTCAGCAGCTTGGCGTATTCGACGATTGAAGCCAGGCGACTTGAATTTGCGTCACATTTTTAGTTAATTTGCTCTGGAAAAACTCAATGAAAATCTTGTGTTTTATCGTGAAATTCTGTTCAGTGATGAAGCCCATTTCTGGCTCAATGGATAAGTTAATAAACAAAATTGCCGTATTTGGGCTGATAAGCAACCCGAAGAATACCAAGAGCTACCATTACATCCATTAAAAACAAAGATATGGTGTGGTTTATGAGCTGGTGGAATATCATTAGTCCATATTTCTTCAAAAAATGAGGCAAATCAGAATGTTATCATCAATGGTTACCATTATCGCGCCATGTTAACGGACTATGTGCTTCCTGAAATTCAAGCGCATGGTCTCCGTGAGCTCTGCTTTCAACAAGACGGCGCTACGAGCAATACAGCGTGTGAAACAATGGACTTGTTGAGAAATCATTTTGGTGAGCACTTAATTTCACGTTTTGCTCCGGTAAAGTGGACGCCTAGATCGTGCGATATCACACTTTTAAACTATTTTCTTTGGGGATATGTAAAGTCTCAGCTCTTCAGGAATAAGCCAGCTACGATTGACACTTTGGAAGCCAACATTACTAGTGTTATCCGCAAGATACCAGTCGCTATGCTCGAACGAGTCGCCCAAAATTGGATCTTCTAAATGGACTACCTCAGACGTAGTCGTATCCATAATTTACATGATGTGATTTCAGAAGAATAAATGCCATGAACTGTTTTTTAGCCGATAATAAAAATTTTAAATTCGCTTTCAAATTTGTGTGTTCTATTTTACATTATAAATCAAACTTTACTATGAATCACCCTATAGTTAAACAAGTGACTATCCCATTTCATTATGACTCCTATTAGATACGTGGAAAACGTAAAATTGCGATATGTTAGTGGGGAAATATCCGAAATAATGATTGCTGCATAAATTTGCAATTTTATTTCGAGGCGGAACAAAATTAAAAAGGAGTTATTATCACATTGAAAGCTGAACCCTTGAATAAGATCCTAAGCGTATCAAAGAAATAGACACTTCGTTGAATAGGAAAACCAACAACCATACTGTTATGGGGGAAACAGCTTCGGAACGGAAAAAGACGTACTTTATTTATATCAATACACTATTTATTAGGCAAGAGCAGCACTTAATTACATCAAAAATTTTGCTAACAACAGGTTGAAATGAGATTGGCTTACAATTGCACATTCCTTTTGCTGAACTTTTATTGAGCAGTTGAACTACATTCGCGCATTCTAAAACTTCAGAAAAATCCACTAACAAAATGCTATGGTTAGAAATAATCGCTGTACATCAATCACGAAGCACCTGATGCGTTTTAGAACTACATTAGGAGTGACATCAGACACACAAGAATTTGAATTTTTTAAACTGGCTGGGTGTGGTTGCTCTTGGTTTCTCATATCCAACTAATTGTTCAACAGAAGCTTGCATGCAAGTCAATTTCAGGATATGACGCTCTAAATTATTTTATTCATACAAAGAATTTCCCAAAAATGCCTTTAAGACTCAATTCCCTAACCGGAATAGTTACAAAAACATCAAACGCCTACCAACCACATATCATGTGAATTACTCAAATGAACAACGGAACACCTGACATGCTTACCTTCATGACGGTGACACCAGCATGGGGTGGAATCGTATGATTTACTCTGACAATAAGATTGGAATTCATTTATAATTTTGACAATGGAAATTCTGACTTTTTGCTTTGTACCATTTCCTCTCAAAGTTTCTGACAACAAAAATTATGTCATGCCTATCAAGTCTGCACTGGCGGATTCCCTTTCATTTTGAGTTCGTTTTTTTAATGAATGGAATGTTACCGTGATACTGTGAATGTGATAGATGTAGTAAGAATTTTTATGAAATCCTGAAATTCTACTTCCAACTTAAAGCTATTTACACATATGAAAAAGGTAATGATACGTCTCCCAGAGGTATGACATAAACACCATCAATAGTTACAATTGACAATTGAGAGTAATGAGAATAACATCTTGATGTGACAATAACCGTGAGAAAGAAAGAAAAAAAAATAAATAAATAAATGAGCAATCGTTTCGTAGACGTTCGCTATATAAGCAGGGCTGAAGTCCTCATTAGAAGTACATATTTAAAAATATGGAATTCGAAAAATAATTCTCTGAAACTGAACCTACTCAACTACGTGCTTTAAAAAACTACAGCTTCCAAAGTTTGTATACTGACTTTCAAAGTTTCTAAAGCTCAAGTATTTACTGCCAGGTCTTTTGGGAACCCAATAAAAATCATATCGGATAGAGAAGCGCCTTTAACGTCATAATCTTTTGGAAGCCATTGTTGGGAGGAGGACATTCTACATATGGGCATATCCAGAACACAAAACAGTCATACCGATGTTGACAAAGCCTTGCATAGGCAGCGGAAAAACTGATATAAACAAGTCAATAAGGTGCAGCAGGAACTGAGCAACTGTCCTCCATGAAGTACAAAGTTCAGTCTATTCCGAATCCTTACAGGTCCAAAAATAGATGGTCTAGACTTCTCTGACTTTCGTGAGTTGCTCCCCGAAGTATTCAGGTGGAGAATAATAAGGGTTTTAATAGATGTAGGGTACCTGCATGCTGCACTAGCAAACACAATACGAGTGACTGTCAAATTTAAAATGGGGAATAAATTTGCAAGTTTACTTCACAACCATACAACATGGATAGTGAGAAAGTTCTGTTTATGCCTAATACTGTGAAGTTTTGCTTTCTAGTAACTCAACTCAATAACTTAAACAAATCAGATGCAAGTGCTGGGTGCGGCCCTTTTATCAAGAAAGGCATCAACGAGGTCATTTTGAAACCGCTTTTAAATTTATAAAGAATAATGACGAAAAATTGTTTTCGAGGAGTATCCGAAAGAGCAAGCTGCAATTTGATTTATTATTAAAACTAGTGAAAAACAGATTAACAAAAAAATTTATTAGGAAGACGATCGATCCGGAATGCAGACTGCTCCTAACCCTTATGTAAGTCTTAAATTAAAGTGTAATTCAATCTTTCTTTCTCTTACAAGTATTTAACGCATTTACTTGGAATGGACTTTCCGAATGGGGATCTCGACCATAAGAAAAAATATAACCGATATGTGTGAAGTACTTCGGCAAACATTGTCTTCAATTTATATGCCTCCTTTGAATCCCAACGATCAGAAAAACATGATGGAAGCGGAAAGTACTCGTATTGATGGGAAACACATCCATTATTAATTAAATGTCCACCTTAAATAATAAAAAACTTCGTTTTCCGCTAGAACAAAGACTCTGAAATTGGGAAAGAGTTGTTCCTTACTACTTTTCCTATATAAGGCGATCATATCCCGGTGTTCTATTTGATCAGCCAGGAGATACTTTTAAGTCAAGACTTTCAAGAGCTCGGCGAGATGCTGAAAATACTTTTGGAAATTTAGTGACACTGTAGCGCATTCTCAGTAAGTTCATTGAGCTTCAGCTCAAAAGTGCCGACAAAATATTGTAGTTTTCGCATGTACAGTTTTGCTAAATTTTTTTAAAACTTACAGATTCGCTTTACAATTACAATACTTATTGCCCACCAATTTAATGTGATTCGTACGAAAATGGAGAAAAAGTCGAGGCATGTGGCAGACAGAAAGTTCATCATTTGCACGCAGCTGCGGCAGCAATAATAAATCTTAAAATGGCCAAGTGCCATATATTTTACAAATGGTGTCGAATGTAAATTCGGTGTTGACGTTTTTGAAGCAAACATGATTGGAATTTCTGTGAACAGATAATTGAATGCTATACTCCTTAAGAACGCAGAATAATTGTCACGAAGTTTTTGGCGCAACATGTATTTAGTGTCTGTTCTTCTGGCCGCCCGGCTCTCACTGGCCATTCATTGTACAATAATATTTATCCACACGACTCTTAAAGACTGGGAAAATATTTCTCGTTCGGCCGAGAATATCGCTACTGTGGCTATCGTAGAGGCTACATCGACATCGACCAGAGGACGTTGGCTATTCCATGCACGTCTCTCTATCGCATTTTGGTGAAAGACTTGAAAATGATTCTTTACAAAGTGCAGACCGTCCTCGTGAATCACAACAATCAAGTGGACGATTTTGCGTCAAAAATTGTCATGAGTGACGATGCCCAAACCATCACTGTGGATAGTGAGCGCTATAGCGCCATGATCAATGAATTTTTCGTTCTTCAATTAGATGAATAGGGACTTGATTCCAACAAGCCGGGACAACGGTGTATACTGCGAGACCCACGATTTCCAAATTGCTAAATTGTGAAGTTCCACAAGAACGTGAAGAAAAGTAAGCACCAAATTTGCATGTCAGATCAACAATCGAAAATCCTGGAAAAGGTCAACAAATTTCACGTTTAGACTTACCATCTCTTCATAGACTAGAAATGTCATAGCCTTCTCAAGTGACTGATGTGCAGTTTTTTGACTAGATCGATGTCGCTGTACAGATTGTTAAGTAAGTCATTGAATTTTCTCCTCCAAATCTCGTCAGTGCAAACGGGAATGGATATCTGGAGGATATATTCATCCGCAAGTATTATTTTCGTGTTATGTTTTTCTACAGAAGTGTAAAGTCTCCTACTGCTTCAAAACCATAGCTGTCAATTGTATCGTTCTGTTTAATACACATTTGGCTTTAAAAACACATTTGGCATAGTTGTTGCATAGACTTTTGAAACTTTGCGCTTCCAGTAGAAGTCATATGCCAGCGTTTTACTTTGTCTAATGACTTTTTTGACATCAAAGGTCTAGGTTATGCTTCTTTATATTTCATTCCTAAAAACGCTGCCATATGCGACGATAAAATCGGTAGAATGGGTATTAATTTGGACATTTTGAGCTATTTCTAAGATCTGCCAGAGTACGAAAATTTGGTGATTGTGAAAAACACTGACAGGGGTCAATCAGGTTGATGACGATGTTACGATTTAGATAAGACTTTGAGGCACCTAACAGAGTTCATTTCCTTTCGAGGAAACTTTTTCAAAGTTAAACACAAGCTTATATTTAATCCATCAGATATCTAACATGGTCTATTACTTTCTTCCAAAGTTTTAGAAGAGACATAATGCCTGATTTGTAAAAGCCAGCAGACTTATGGGTCTTTAGGTATATTTTTATCTTATCTTCGGAATTGATTTGCCTTCGTCCAAATTGTATGTATGACGAAAATACACTTTCTTATCCTTCATTTACAATAAAAAAAAAAAATTATATTCAGCACTTAAAATACGTCCGATCAAAACAAATTCTCGTAAAAATGTAAAGGAAAACCCTCTCTATTGGAAAAAAAAAAAACAACAAAAATTTCATAACAGTATACAGTGAGTTTTCTTAAACGATAAACACTACTTCCAAGAAAAAGAACCGCATAACTTATTGAACAAGCCAATATAAGTGATACAAGTTAGTACAGCCACCCTCATGTGGTATCTGCATTCGGTTTAGACTAAGGATAGCATACTGACAATCAAAGCAAAGTTTTACTGCATGGAGTTACTTTTGGAGAGAAAAAAAGGACATCTGCGGCTACAACACATCAAAGTGATGCATGGCATAAGCATAAGCCACATTGTTTTTCATTCCAGAAAACAAGATACAACCATCAAGTCCATCATATCCATTTTTGGTGTATCTGTCTCGTCTCAGAGGCTTTGAAGTACAAATGTTCGTCGATGGTAAACACGTATGTATGCATGTATATTTGTCTCATGCATCATTTCCGAAATGAATTCTGTACGTCAAATGCAGACATATTACTTCTCACTTAGGCATAAATATATCTAGTAGATACCAGCAACCAAGTTGGTAAGAACCAAGGAAAAATCAGTTAAAGCTATGTCTGCAGACACTTCGTTAGCAATATACCTAGATATATCTCTTGTAGGTACGTACACAACGTCATAATATGTGCAGAACTCATTTATTCAGAACAGACTGAGACTGGAACGGAGACTCGTACTTACACCCAGGACGGTCCCCGGCCGGTAAAAGTTGACAACAGAACCGAAGATGATGCTGCGTTATAGATATAATGCTACGTACAAGCGCCCCCTTTTACACCAGCTAAAATCCAGCGTATGTATCTAGATACCGCCCCAAAAGACCAATGAAAAAGGGGGCGTTTGTCCATGAGGTTTCATACAACAGATTTTGACATTTATTGTCATGGGTTAAATTGAAATTTATGGCAAAAGTACTTGTCGGTCTAAATTTAAAAACAGTACTGAGTATAGAATGTGTGTACCTACTCATAACAAAGCGATGTTTTACCAATAAGGCGTCACCTTAAAGGAGTGTGATGTACGCCACTTTGGGTGTTGGGAAAACTTGTGCTCGTGTATGACTGTAAAAAGGATTCTCATTTGAGATATGTATGTACATTTAAATATAACTGCCACATGCACTGCGAGGAGCAGAAGCGTAAGTAGCAATGAATAGTGTGGAAAAGGAATCAACGATTGGCTATATTTTTGTCTGTGAAGAAATTCGTTTTATTTTCCATACCAACAAGATTGCCATCGAATCTCCCTAACAGTGTTACACATATAATAATGTTTTCTATATTCAATATATGGGCATTATTACTATTGATTGAAGGATATTTATAAGACGTATCTTTCCTATCTTTCCATACTACTAGTAAAAGAACTACTTATGAAAGTTGGCTTTTGTCACCTTATTCACTTAACTAAGGTCAGTGTGCGAACTAAGTACCAAAAATGTGAAATGGTTAAATAGTGTGGAGGTAACCTTACAAAATTGTATTCCAGATGGTATTTGTAATAGCGAAAATTCACTCGTGGTCTTAAAAAAAAAAAAAAAAAAAACGTATATACACCCTGCCTGACTTGAACTGCAACTTTTTAAAATGCAATAATATTTTTATTTTTTGATAAGTTCTATTGTTCCGAAGCAAAAAATGTTAGAGAATACTTAAATTTTCAAATTGTATCAGTTGCTTTCAATATGTCCACCTTTGGCGCGAATAATGGCCTTGAGACGGCCGAAGAAAGCATCGCACGCTGCTCGCAAGTGGCTCTGTGGTATTTTGGGCAATTAAGCGAAGTGCTTGTTTGAGGTGGTCCAAACTTTGGTATTTTTTAGTATCAGCCTTCGCCTTCAAAATACCCCAGATAGAGAATTCCAACGGATTTGCATCCGGAGAATTTGTAATTCATTGTGTCGAAGAAATGAAGTGTGGGACATTGTCTTTTAACCAATCTTGGTTGACGCGCGCTTTGTGAGGCGGTGCCGAGTCCTGTTGAAATGTCCACGGTCTCCGACCGAAATGATTGTTTACCCAAGGCTTCAAGACTGCTTCTGAGATATTTTTACGGTATACGATCTCATTAATTTTGACGCAACGGTCCAAAAATACGAGCGAAGAGCGACCATCGGCGGTTATGGCGGCTCAAACCATCACCATCGGTGCTGCCTGCTTTCTGTTGGCCGTCCGAAGGTTTAAATTTTCGAAGGTCATTGTTTGTTGTTGTCATTTTGTTTGTTGATTTACTATATTGCTCGATAACAAATGGCGACTTATCGGAAAAAAACAAATTCGGCAATTCACCACTTTCGTACTAGCGTGGCAACTTCTTCGCTCTTTCGACTCTACCTTTTTTCGTGTGCTTTTTGGAACTTTAATGACTTGAACCCAAGCTCATTTTTCAGTATGTGTTGCATCCGTTCCAACGATATGTTGAGTCATTTTTCTTCCATGTTGAGGTGCTGGAGGCCTCTAACGATAGCTACTTGTGGTTTTCCAGCCAAATATAAAGCAATCACGCTATCACGTTTGAATTCCATCGCGGATACAATTTTTTCAACACTACCGTTCAGTGCCATGAACGGTTTAGAAATTATAGCAGTCTGAAATTGGTTGCAGTTTGAGTCAGGCAGGGTATATAGGGTGATACATCGTTAGATTTAATTTATAATGTAAAATAAAGCACATAAATTTGAAAGTGAACTTAAAATGCATATTATCGTTTAAAAGAACAATTCATGACATTTACTTTTTGAAAATGATATCATATAAATGTTGGCCACGACTACATTTGAGGTGGACCATTCGGAGGGTTCAATTTTGGGTGACTCGTTCCAGCACAGCGACTGGTATCTCGCGGGCAATACGAGAAATGTTGGTTTCCAAAGCGTCAATCGCAGCTGGCTTATTCACGAAGACCTGAGACTTTAAATATCCCCAGAGAAAATAGTCCAGAGGTGTGATATCGCACGATCTAGGCGGCCAATTTACCGTAGCAAAACGTGAAATTAAGTGCTCACCAAAATGATTTCTCAACAAGTCCATTGTTTCGCGCGCTGTATGGCTCGAAGCGCCGTCTTGTTGAAACCAGGGCTAACCGAGACCATGTGCTTGAATTTCTGGAAGTACATAGTGGGTTAACATGGCGCGATAACGGTTAACATTAACTGTACCACTCTGATTTTCCTCATTTTGAAGAAATATAGACCATTGATTCCACCAGCAAATAAACCACACCATACCGTTGTGTTTAATGGATGTAATGGTAGCTTTTGGTATTATTCGGGTTGCTCATCAGCCCAAAGTTTTTTCATTAACGTATCCATTGAGGCAGAAATGAACATGATCATTGAAAAAAATTTCATGATAAAACACCGGACTTTCATTGAGTGTTTCCAGAGCCCATTCACTGAAAATGTGACACAAATTCAAGTCGCCTGGCTTCCATTCTTGCGCAAGTTGAATTTTGTACGCTTTAAGTCCGAGATCCTTACGTAAAATACGCCAAGTTGTTGAATACTCCAAGCCAAGTTGCTGAGAACGACGACGAATCGATTCGTCAAGGTTTTCACGTACACTCTCAGGCACAGCTGCTCTAGTCTCTTCACTACGTGCTGGATGTGGTCTAACCGGTATGAATGGTATTGGCCATAGCGGTTTCAGTAGGTCGATTATGCGCGGTGTAAGTTCCTCGAATCGCTCGAAAAAGATTTCTCACAGAACGCTGATTTTCGTAATACAGCTGAACAATTTGGAGACGCTATTGTGAAGTGATTCCTACCATGATAACTTCCCAAGCGAAACTGAACAAAAATGATGAAGAAGTTTGATAAGAGTTGCGCGTGATCTATCAAAAAAGCCTATTGAAAATCACCCTATATGTATAGGAGTTGACCCTAAAGTTGCTATGTCCTTCAACTCTATATGGGCTATTTTTAACTAGGTCGTCGTTGCTAAGGCGTAGCTTTATTGCGTGCGCCCCAAAAAGATTAAGGCCTGTGAACAGTCTAACAACCGTAGATAGTTCAACTCTGCTTTTCAATGAATCCCGGCGGCGGTTACTGCTTCTATTTTTAATCTATCTTTGAAGTGGCGTCTTTTTCATGGCATGAGTCGTGCTTATACATGCAATCCTCTGTAAGTCTGTCATTAACCTAACGTTGGCTTTATTTGTAGATGACCACAATACCAAGCTGCAGTAGGTTAAGATGGGTCTGACGATAGCCGTGAACGTCCATAGGATAGCTTTGGGGTTAGGTATCCATTTTTTTCCTAATAAACGGCGATCGTTACTTTCTTTACCCGTTTTTCGCCATTGAGTTTTCAACTCATCTTACTATCTAATGCAATACTTAGGTATTTAGCACTATTCGATAATCGGAGGGTTTTCTCATCTTTGGAAGGAATATCAAATTGTTACATTAACTTTTATATGTGAATAGAACAAAGAACAAGGAATCTATTTTTTTGCGGGTAGATTCCCAGCCCATAGAGCTTGGCCCAGTCTCCAAGGATACTAAGGGGATAGTTTATTATTTAGGTGCTTAGAGATAATGTACGATTACAAAAGCTTTCCCCTACCCGACGGATACCTGAAATGAACACCTTGTACCGCTGTAGACTCTTTTAAATCTAATGAAGATCACAACACCACATTCTTGTATGGAGCAAAGTTGATTTGTTTTTCTGTTTAAAAATTCTGTGCCTCTGTTTGTTTGTATAGAAATATATGCTTAAGTATAATTGCGTATATTTGGTAAGGACCAAATCAAAAGGACCCTGTTTTTTCAGTCAGAAGAGTAAGACGTTAAAAGTTGCTGATGAAGGAAAATGAGAGCTGTTTTCCACCCTTCTCTTCAAAAAAAAAAAAAAAGAAGACTAAGATGACTATGAGTATCTCCAGTGTTAAGACTTGGGATACAATCTAGGATGGTACATTATTAGCATTTTAAAGTATCTTTTATTAGAAGACCGTTGAAAATCCCAGAAATTCCTAAGTGATTTTGTAATTTTTAATTTTATTCAGTTAACTTGAAATCAAAATTTTATGGAAAATGGTCTCAAAAGTATCACTACAGCAGTAAAGAATGTTTATATAAAACATGCGTTTAACTTCATGGTCTCCTATTTTTTTCACTGCTAAGCTATTGTATTTTATCTGTACACTCTTCGGAAAATTGCATTTCGATACTCGTCGAACATTTAATTACAAGCCTAAAGAAATGTAAGTAAAGAAGACAAAAAACCTTTTGCAAGATAAAACGGCAAAAAAAAAAAAAATCTAAATTTGCAGAAGAAGATTATGCAATTACTCTTAGGGGCCGAAAATGGTCCCTACAGGTAGCTTTGCTTCTAATTTTCTAAATTCCTTACATTATCTACTTATTGCAACCCTTCTTTGTGTTCTCTTCGCTTCTCATTTTCCTGTCAAAGAGATGCCATTATCCTACCCTAGCCCAAGTAATCCACTCGCCACTAAGGTGGAACTGTTCTTTTATCATAGTCGTTTAGCATTTTCGCGGTTCCTAAAAATTGTCTTCTTCTTTTGCTTTTGCTTTTTTTTTTTTCTTTTTGAGTAAATAAAAGGGGAATCTCAGAGTGCCAAAGGAAAAACCTTTTTTTTTTTGTTTTTATTGTTTACACTCCATTAATAAAAAATAGGTGGAGATGAGCCTCCAAACTAAAAGGAGAAATTTACACAAAAAAAAAAAAAAAAAAAAAAAAAGAAGAAGAGAAAAAGGCTTTTCCAAATGCGACCCAAGGCATCGACCCTGTTAATTTATAAAAAGGACTATTTGTTTTCACTCAGGATTTTGGGGACAGAGTCAGAGGAAGATCCTTAAAACAAAACAACGATTAAATTAAATCAAATGGGAATCACACTTTGCTACCTACATTGGATGTAGGATGGCCCGGCGATGGCGGTATTGTGGGTTCATTACCTTTCCCTTAGCAGGTTATCCTTCCGTGTCGTAGCCAGGATATTTGTTTTGTTTCACACAAATTTTGAATTTCCATCTATAATCAGGAAAAAGTGTAAATTTGAAAACATTTGTCTCAGGGACATTCGGGGGAGAAATCCAAATAAGGCTGCCTGAGATTTGTCAATAAGATTTTGATTGAATTGAAGCAGACCAGTGTGATTGAGGTTAGGCATTATAGGATCGGGTTCATAAATTCAAATAGTTTGCAGATATTTATATTTGCATTCCAAATTGCAGAAAATTCATCGTTTGGGCAACATCATTTTTGAAATATTTCAGGGTTGAGAAAATAATTCCGTATTTGTAATATAAGAGGTTCTGAGCTCTAAGGATGTTAGCAAAAACATACAGATACATTTCGCATTGAGACCAAATTTTGCAACACCTGGTGTGTGTCAATGTCACAACAAAGAGAAAAATTACGTCTAGAAATATAGCTTGTACGAGCTTTGATGCCAAAAGTCAAAAGCCAAATTTAAATACTCGTAGAGCGGCTTAATTGCCAAACGGATTATCTATGGTACAAAAGTCGGTAACCAGCACTTCCGCAACGGAAACATATTGATTCATTTCACGGTGTGACGAAACATTGTTATATGAGTTAAGGCGTAAAACTTCAAAAATAACTTCGAAACATCGGAACTGCAGACTCCCACGCTGAGCAACATAAGGTACAAGAAGCGTGATAGAATGCGCTTACTCCGCTTATGCGGGGCGAATGAGATGATCATGTTGACGACATGAGGTGTGTGAATGGACACCTAAGAGTAAGCGACACTGCCCTTTGCGTAGTATTGAAGGTTGAAATAATTTTAGAGTAACTAAAGCTGTAATTTGTAGTGTAAAAGTAACCTATGCCCGAATAAAAATATTTAATTTTTTAAAATAAATAACTTAATAGCTACGAGTATTTAATTTATATCCAGGAAATATTTTAAGGCGGAAACACATACTCGCACCATTTTCTGGTGGTAGTCGAAGTACAAATGCGGCTAAAATAGCGTCAACAATCAAGTTTGACGTGAGATACAATCGAAAAAGTCATAGTGGAAAGTGGTTGTACAAGGATTCAGTGTATGCACCTGAAGATAATCCATCCAGCTAATTTACCTCGGAAATCCAGACACATTTTTGATTACTAAAGATGGAGTAGGAAGAGTCCTTTTTTATAATCGTGGGAGTTTTTAAAATTGGGGAAATGGCACACCGAATACCGGAAGGATCTTACTACTCAGTAAGTAAAGCTAGCAACACTACCAACTCGGTCTAAAAGCAACGAATAGACCGCCGTTCTCCAGACACAGCTCCTGTAAGTGATGACAACTTTTTTGCATTCGAAGATCTGCAAAAGAAGGTAGAGACCAGAAGAACGGCTTTCAAGAATGTGGACCAGATGTCACTGTGAAACTGTGTTCTTTCGCACAATTTCTAGGACACATTTATACATTCGAACTGTAATTTGAGTTTTCACTGAACGACGAAGGAGAGGGATAACTCCGTTCACTTCGAAGGAAGAACTGCAAATAATTGTTGACTCATTGAGAAGTAACGAATTATAGTAGTTGAACTGAATAGGATAGAAAAGATTGCGGAATGACATCTTTTACTAAAAGTGGTGGACATTTACGTCACCCTGGTTAATAATGCCCATTATCCAACGCATAAAAAGTAAACGGTGGTGCATCACATTTCCAAAAGTGATTAAGACACATTCATTCCGTAAAATTTTCAGTCAATAAGTCTCTTTCCGAATATCAGAAAGATTAAATGGGCTAGTTAGTTTCGGGTAACCAGTTCGTTTTGAATACGGGGTATGGTATCCCACATGACGCGTACCAATTGCTATCTGATATCCAATCAAAAAAATGCAAAAAAACAATGTACGAGTGCCTGCTGGGCTTAGAGAAGGCCTTCAACCAGAAAATGCTTTTCTTGAAGCTGAACACTGATCTAATCGTAACTATTACAAAATGATCTTTCCTTTACTTGCTAAAGCTGCATAGTTCAAGTTGATTGTTGTGGCTGTGGCTGGTGCTTCTAGTCTAAGGTAAGGTCATTCCCGTATTCCTGTTGTAAAAGTGTACACTTACTCAACATGTTTTAGCCTTCCGAGGTGACTAAAGCGCACCCTTCTGAACAATTCTTTGAAAATTTCTATTCGAAACTTAAATATTGTTCATCGACATTCTTGCTTCTGCTACATTGATCTTTGTATGGTAGATGCTACCATCTTTGGGATGATGGTGGTTTTATATCAAGTCTCTTTAGTGTTTCTTGATGTGATCTTAATACTCGTCCTTAGACCAAGGATACAGGGAAATTGCGCAAAAGACAGGGCGTCAAGTCTACGTAATGTTGGACTTGAGTCTAGATATTGCTATTTGTCCTTAAGCTCTTGCCGATAATTGTGTCAGCTTCACTGATATATGTATATCTCGTGTTCGTTTCTCGCTATCCGCGAGACTTTTGTAAGCTTCTATTTGGTGCAATTTCTGAGAAGGTGAATTACGAATTCTCTTCCCGTAACACTAATATGTGCAGTCGTGTCCAAATAAGCAATGCCTAGATCATGAAAGCTATTGGTATGGTTGATAACTCTGTGCCAAGTGTCGTTTTTATACAATTAAAAGACACAATTGATGGTTCTTTTGGCAATTCCTTGCAGTTTGGACACGTGAAATGAACTACTTCAAGAGTTTTGTATTTATAACAATAGAAATTGGATTCTGATGAATACATGGAGCCGTTATTTTGGCTTTCTTCCTACAGTCAATGGTTGCGTGACCAGCATGCTCGCAGAAATTGCACCAGTTCTTAGCTGAGCTAGATTAATTTTTCTGTTCTCTACGGTTGTTCTTTTCGTTAATCAACATTTTGACGACTCGAGCTAGGGTCAGTAGTACTAGAAAAGTTTACTGCATTACGCAGTAAGGAGATGACAATGGAAAAGGTTTTTGCCTCTGCTTTAACTCCTTACCACCAGAAATTGGCGTCATCTTCCAACAGCAAAGTAAACCCCTTTGTAGTATGTACATCGCTTATGCGTTCAACTTCTTTGTACACGTTCATGGTTATAACAAAACTTTGAACGATAGCAACACTTATTTCTTCTTTAAAATGAGCTGTGCAATGACTGAAGCTGACTTTGATGTTGCTTTTCATCTACATTGGTTCGATAAATATGTGGAGTTACTCTTCCGTAAATTGATTCATTTCTGTATCTTCTATGTTTACGGCAATGCATTCGATCATGCATGGAGCGAGTCGAACGAGGGTGTTTGTTTCATAGACTGTGTTTCAGCAGACCGTCGTAAAAATGGCTCAAGCTTGACCAAGTGCAAAGAAAACTACCGGTTAATGCAGGTGTAGCATGTTACCAGGCTTGTGAATGAACCCGACATGACTATTTCCCTGTAAATTTTTATTCAATCAAAATAGAATTCGTTGGCATCTATGACATTCTTTCAAAGTGATACAAATATTCAAATATTCCATTTTCCAATCCAAATTGCAACAGTTTTTGCATCGTTACTTGTGAGGTATGGGGTCTAGCATTGTCATGCAAAAGGATCGCACCGTGCCTATTGACCAATGCAGGTCGCTTTTCAGCCAATTTGTCATGCAATATGTCGATTTCCTCAGAATATTTGATAGCGTTTATCGTTTCTCCTGATCAAAGAGTTGAGAAGTGGATTGTTCCTTTCGATGTCCACAAATTGTGACCATAATCTTTTTTTGGGTAAAGATCGGGCTTGGTGGTGTGTTTTGGTTTTTCATCTGTATCCAACCAATGCCCAGATCTTTTACAATTACCATACAATATCCACTTTTCATCACAGGAGATTATGCAGTTTGGTTTCTTAATGTAAGCGATGCGCAGATTTCCAGGCGCCGTAGTTTTTGGGATTCGTTCAGTTCATGGGGTACACATTTATCGAGTTTCTTTACCTTTCCTATGAGAGAAAGGTGCCGACTTATTGTCATCGGGGATACTATACGAGGATGCTATATGCAATCTCCCTCACCAATTTCGTTGGGTCCGCATCAACCGTTGCTCTGAAAAAATCGTCGTCAACTAACATTTCCGGGTTTCCACGTGGTTCATTTTCGAGGTTGAAATCTTCCGATCGGAACTTTTCAAACCAACGCCATATTGTGCGTTCGTTTACTACTACATCCTCAAACGGGTCATTAATATTTTGCATTCCCAATGACGCATTATTCATTCAATAAACTCAACATTTTAATCATGGTAAAGTACACTAACGAGCAACGTCTGCAAATTATAAAACTTTTCTACAGATATTCGAAATCGGGGACTGAAACTTTAAGAGCGTTATCGCCAATTTTCGGTCGTAATTCTCGCTCTAGTAGACAGGCAATAACAAGTTTAGTGCAAAAATTTGAGTCTACATATTCGTTGTGTGATGTTGTCGTATCAGTGAGACATTGGGTTGGTCGAAGTGTCGAAAATATCGCTACCGTTCAGACGTCCGTAGCAAACGGTCGCTCAGACCACATTATGGCGTATTTTGCGTAAGGATCTTGGTTCACACCCATACAAGATCAAGCTGACTCAAGAACTGAAGCCGATGGATCATTTGAAGCGACGTACGTTCTCCAATTGGGTTCTGGAGAAGATGTGCCAAGATGATGAATTTCGTCGCAAAATCAACAAAATCAACATCGTCAATAAACAAAATATGCGTTATTGGTCGGGTGAAAACCCACATGAATCAGCACATCATCCACAAAAAATAACTGTTTGGTGTGGTTTGCATGCCGTCGGTGTTATTGGGCCATATTTTTTCTTCGACGATGACGATCGTCACGTTACTGTGAATGGTCAGCGTTATCGCGCCATGATCCCCAATTATTTTTGGCCCCAATTGGAAGATATGGACTTGGACGACATGTGGTTTCAACGGGATGGTGCCACAAGCCACACAGCACACGCTACAATCGATTTATTGAATAGTAAGTATGGAGAGCGTGTTATCTCAAGACATAAGCCAGTCGATTGGCCGCCTCGTTCGTGCGATTTAACGCCGCTTGACAATTTTCTGTGGGGCTACGTTAAGTCATTGGTTTATGTCAACACGCCGACGACGTTGGAAGAGCTCAGAGCTCATTGAACGCGAAACAGCGGCCGTTTCGCCCGAAATGTGTGATCGAGTCGTTGAAAATTGGGTCCAACGAATCGACCGCTGCAAACGTGCCCGCGGTGGCCGTATGAACGAAGTCTAGTTCCATTCATAAATGTTTTGATTGTACTTCAAGCCAAAAATAAAGTTTTTGAAATATCCCAAATGGTTTGCCTTTTATTTAAAAAAAAATTGTCAAGTCGTTATTAGAAAACCCTATATAAGTATCTACGAAGCCGTAGCTTGTCTACAGAAAATTATGTTTCAATGCAAATTACATAATTAAGTGAGCAAAGTTATCACTGTGATTAGTATTAAAGTTTAGTTTAAAGTTAATTTTGAAGTTACACCTAGTTGCTTGGGTTCAAGCTTAATAAAAAAGTTTTAACAAGTTTTTTTCTTTTTCTAAAGTTTACATACAATATCTAAAATTTATTGAGGTAATTCGTTGATTATTGTGGAAACAGTATATTGAAGTTTACGTCTACCGTAGTTATTATAGTTTCTGGGAGCTTGTAGCATTCCTTGGGCACGTCTTCTGGTGTTGACTTGATGCTGTATCGGTTGTGTAAATCAGTTGTCATCAAAGTATTCAATAGCAGTGGTCATCTTGAATATATCCTCTACCCGAAGAATTTTGAATTTTTCTCCATTTCCTCGTTGTGTTATACTATTTATGTGTTTAACAACTGCGTTTTGTAGTTTTTGTATTTTGAAAATGTATGTTTTAGCTGCACTACCCCAAGCCATTATCCATATCGTATCTTTGACTCTATAAGAGTATAATACACCTACTTTAAGACCTCTTTGGAAGCATGGTACTTCAAATGCGAAATGGCAAATAAAGCTCTCTTGAGATCTATTCTTAGTTTGTCAATATGCCTATCCCAGAGAAAATGACAGTCTAATACAACACCCAAATATTTATATTTATCAACTAACTCAATGTATTCCTTTGTACTTCCGGGGCAATCGTAATTGTCCAGATAAATCCGCTGTTCTGTTGACTTGAAGTGATGACTTCTAATGTGCATCATTTTTGTTTCAGAAGCGTCAATAATTAACCCGTTATCATGGCGCCATCTCATAGCCAAGTTAAATTCTTCTTGCATCACCCTTCAATATCTCTTCAATAAGCCCCATGTGTCCTGAACTATTCTACACCGGTTCAGCGTATGAAATCACACTTTTCTGTCGGTTAATATAAATGGATTCCACTTGAAGATTCAAAGCGAAAACCTGAGTGATTGATATGTATTACTTGACTCTTTTCCAAGAATACCCAATAAAACACTAAGAGACTTACAGTCGGACAACTAGTTTTCCTGTGGCGATTGATACTCATACATACAGGACGGAGGATACTCATGGTCCTGCTAGTTATGACAGGCCTCCTTGGTAATAGAATAAACAGCCGATACATACGCCGCATCTTAAGCTTGTGGAACTAGAGCGTTGATATATTACTTGATTGATTACCCTTGTCGACCTTACATTACTATGTTCTTACTTTCATTTTATCCAGTAATGCGCTCCAAGTTCAGATCACTCCATTAGTGGAGATGCTTCAGTTTGAACTTTGAGAGATATTATATTAGGTTTCTTCCGAAAATCATGTACTATAGCTTTCTGTTTGCAGAGAGGCAGCTGAGACGATCCCTTAAATTTTAGTGCATTGCTGGATTCCAAAGTATATCGGTATTGCACGTAAGTATAGAAAAAATGTTGCGGGCCTTGGTACTATAGAATATTGACATCCAAACATACCTCCGAGATTACCGACTACTCACAATGTTGTCAATCTGGTTCGATGATTACTGTATGTATGTATATTATATATGACTTTGGATGTCTAGTGGTTAGTGTTCAAAAAATCTTCTTATGGCGACCATACGACTGGAATTACAGAAATTGATAACCTACTCGTCGTTAAAAATTCGTTGACCTTTGAGCGCAAGATCGTCAAATAATACCTCGGCGTTAAAATTTTCTATAAATAAGCTTAATCATTAGTCATTAGATTGTAAGGGTAACTAATTTGACCAAAGAAGTAGTCTTTTCCATCCTAAAGTGGGGATACGGTCAGAACGTAACAAATTATAGTGGTGATCTTTCCACGATATGAAACCAACCCATACTCATGTACATCTTCAGCTAGACTGTCATAATAATATAGTGTTCTCGATTGCTGAAGGCACTGACATTCAAAAAAATTAAAGAAGAATCCTAAAGCGAAGGGTACTTCGATTTAAAGCTTTATCATGCATCATCATGTCAAACTTCAACCCTCCACTTACCTAGGGAGGTGTAAATTTTAGTGTCTGCCCGCTGATACGTGGATAATAAGGGTTCCATTACCTTAAGCCAAATACCATTGACATGTGATTAACGACATTTTACATGACACAGACATACACAGCGGTATACACCTACAAAACACTTTGAACACGTGTCGTCATTAATTTAATTTAATTATCCTTATTACGAATTGCCAATGCAAATTACTTAATTGCTTAGTCGAACTATAATTTTCTAATTGCAAATCCGCGAAGAAGACTCCTTTCCGCCTTTTCTCATTCCAACATGACATTAACTTAATCGAAGTAAAAGTCAAAGAGAAGAATGACAAGAAAAGAAAAAGAAAAGCTAAAAGGGAATGAAAAAAAAAAAATAAATAAACAGACAAAATACAAAAGAAACTAATAGAATCCTGCGAAAACTGTTAAGGATTTAGTCTTCGTCCTCCACGTCTACCTTAACCACCCAACCTTCAGCAAAAACACGACTTTTGTTTACACAATCTGATAATGGTAGTACTATTGCATTCAATTCCATACAGCAATCACTCATCCTGACTTGGGCTTTCACTAGAAAATGGAACAAACTTGAATCTTTCTTAACTTCCAACATCGATGATTCATCACTATAATCCATCAGATGAATCAAAAATGCGCTGCTCCGAGTGAGACTTCTCCAAGCGGAAGTCAAAGACAAAAAGGGCAAGCAAAACTTCATTTCTAGCATAAGTAACAGCTGAGGAAGGAAAGTGGCTGCAAAGATGATGAGGCGAGCAGGTTTAAACTATGCACTCGTTCGGGTACACTATGGATACATTGCATTGAATCTTCGCACAGTGTTGCCACTTAAATGAGAGTTCATCTAGTTCATCATCATAAACTTTTTTTTTTTTTTTTTGCAAAGATAAGCCATCTTTTTACTGTCAGCAAGAGATCTAGTAAATCACACTTTGAGTTTAGAGGTCCGCTTGCCTCTAGGATATGCATCCCAGAATACGGTAACCAGGAAAACTTCACTGGAAATAACGGCCGATAAAACCTCCTGTAGACACACAACTTTGCGTATATCGAACATCTTCCTAAAGAAGTTACTTCATCATTTTTTTCGTGCATGCATTCAATCTCGCCCCTGCAGTTTCAGCAGAAGTTGTGAATGTTGATGGCGCAGTGCCCTGTGATGATAGCAGTGATGAGCCTCGAAGGTTGAAGAACTAAGGGTTACGAGAGAGTTTTAAAGGATCGCTATAGTGCACTTTTAAGTTGAACCCATTTGCTTCACTTATGGCCTCATCTTTGATACTTCTTTTGATCATGATTTATAGAACTTTGTTGGATAAGAACATTGGGATCAATATATATATGTACAGGGGAAATGCTCTGGAATATTGTCAATACTCTCCCAGTAAGCATTCCATGATATTGTGTCCACAGGAAAAGCGCCTGTTGGGGATGTTGGATGCCGGAAAGCATTCGTTTTGTCACTACACAGGTAGATACTTTACCATTGCTACTGATACCTAACAATAGAGTTCATAAGCATCAGGATTGCGTATTTCTTCAGTTGTAGGACAGAGGCAAGTTTATCATCTCTTAAAAATAAACAACCACTGGATCCTGGATCAGTTTTGAAGCCATCTGTGAATAACCGGGGCGTAGGCTTAGTGTAGTGTGTAGTTATTACAAGTTACTTACCATAAAAAAAATTTGGGTTAAATATCGAGGTACAATTTTTCTAGAGATGAACTTCATGTTTGAATAGAAGCTCTCATATCCCCGAAGTGGGTTACACAGAAATAATATTAACAATTCAAGCGTAGAAAACTAGGTAAAAGAATTTCAGAAAGAATTGGAGAAAGCCCTAGGCTAACTTAGTTACTTAGATGGCGCTTGGTTCCGGAGTGGAAGCGAGTCTCAATCAACTAACCAGCCAATCAACCAGTTAATGCAGTCTAAGCCCCAGATATCATACCTAAGGCGATACCTTTCTTTACTATATTGCACCTATCGGTAGATAACGAAAGACTTTTGGGCCGGGGCATATGATATCAATTTGCTCTACATATTTAAGTCCTCTACACATAGTTGTTGTACGATGTTCGCTAGAGTTCGCTGTTATCCTTCTTCAAACTGGGATTCGCTGCATGGCCCAATATTACTCGAACTTCTCTTATCTTTGGGATCGGACAAACAATGAAAACATTTTTTCTTCAGGCATACTTACCTACCTAAGACAACGAGTTTCTCTATACTCTCTACTAAGTCATCTTCTGCTGACTTTAATAGCTCTGCAGGTAGTTCGTCCGCCTTGTAATCCTTTAGTTAAGATAATGCCATTTTTATTTTAATGAGGTGGGCGAAAATCTTAGCTTTCATCATTTTGGATGGTTCGTTTTAGCTTATAACGCAGTTTGCGTCGTCTCCGCCATTCAACAGTTTGTACTGACTCTTAAAAAATTTCCTTACTTTCCAATACAAACTTCGGTTCAGGCGTTGTTAGGTTAGCAAGCTCTTTTCTCGTTTATAAAACATTTGAACACCTAGGAGCGATGCATGTCCGATCAAGAACTTAAGGGGTACGCGATTCCCTAAGGTTATGTTTTCTTTTTTTTTTTTTTTTGTGATTGCAGCCATTCAACATTATACCTCTTCGTAGGTGTGGCGTCTTTGATATCCGATTTCGTTTCTTGACTGCAGCAAGGCAGTGTTCCAAAACTACACTGAGTCCTCGACATGTTCGGAAATCTGAAATATTATGTCAATTGAAAATTTGAATTTCAGGCATCTTCCATCTCCAACGTTCCACTTAGCTTTGTCCAATGCACAATCAAGAAGGTTTGAAGTTTTCTCAACTTTATCCAAACAGGCAGACGAATGAGGTGTCTATATTCTAAGCAATTGGTAAGATTTAAATAAAATAAATATGTTTTGTGATGCCTGAGTATTGTTAAATTAGGATAAACACTGATCAACATCATCTTGGCCATGTACAGTCCGGTAGCTACGGTGACTAAATCAACGGTGGCAGAAGTATTGTCTATATCGTACTGAGTTTCACTCGACCATCACAAAAAGATGATGAATGTAGTAAGCTTAATAAGAAACACATAGTATAATTAATAAGAGCACACAGTGCATAAAAGAAAAAAAGATAAGACATCATCTTCTCAGAAAGAAAAACAAAGAACACGACAAGGATCTATTTAGGCAATACAGAATATACTACCTTGATCAAATACCGGAATGTATTCAGAACATTAAAAACACAAGTCTATTCATCTAAATCTATATTGTCCCCTTCAAAGTAATCCCCGTCGACTGCAACACACTTATGACAGCGCTTGATCATTCATTTATATTCGATTTTCGATATGTCCATCAGTGCTCCCTGCGATTTTTTCATTACTTCCTCTCGGCTGCTGAAAAGTTCCCCGTAGTGGTTTTTTAACTCCAATGAACAGAAAAAAGTCACAGGGAGACAAATCAGGTGAATTCGGTGGCTGTTGTATGGTATTTGTTGCATTTTTCGTCAAAAAATTACGAATAATGATGGAACTGTGCGACGGTGCGTTATCATGGTGCAAAATCCACGAGTTTTCTGCCCATAATTCTGGTCTCTTTCGGCGAATTGCTTCACGCAAACGTCTCATAACGTCAAAATGATACTCTTTATTTACTGTCTGGCCTTCCGGCAAAAATTCATGATGCACTACACCGTTGTAATCCATGAAAACCGTGAGCATTGCCTTCTTTTTTGACTGAAATCGACGTGTTTTTTTGGCCTCGGTTCATTTGGTGAAGGCCATTCACTTGCCTGATTGATCAGTAATGATCCTTTTGATGAATGCGGGATCGAATTCAGCCTCGCAAATCATCTCTTTTGCGACGTCAACACGGTCTCTTTTTTCTCTGCCCCAAATCATTAACAAAAATCTCTTGGTCGAATCCATAGGCAATGTTCAAGTCCTCCGCTATCTCTTTGATGGGTAATTTGCGGTTATTGACCAACACTTCTTTTGCTTCATCAATGTTTTCGTTGATTTTCGATGTCGATGGCTTGCCACTGCGTTTATCATCTTCGATTGACACACGACCACTTTTGAACCGCTCGTGCCACTGGTAAACGACCGTTTTCTTTAGAGAATCGTTGTCGAAATACTTTTCCAACATTTCCAACGTTCGCGCACCATTTATTCTGGTTTTTACGCAAAATTTAACACAAGTTCGTTGTTGCAAATTGAAATCCATTTCTAAAATTGTAAAAAATCGTTAACTCACACAGAGATAGATGTATTCTTGGCTACGTAACTTCTGCAAATGTCAAGCTATGACGCTAAGGTTTAGAGGGAATGTCAACAACAGATGTACCAACTTAACAAAAAAAAAAAAAAAAAAAACAGAACTCAAATCGGAACAATGGGATCGCCACACGGTGGTGGTTTTTTTTTTGATCAAGGTGGTATACCAAGGTAATAAAGCTTTAGAGACGATGGGACTTAGTAATGGAATCCCAGTTAAGTCTGAGGACCATTCTGCATATAACTAAACGGTGATGAAAACACAGAGGTGGAATGCGCGATCCAAGACACTTAAAAAAAAATGATATGATATCTTATATCGAATAAAACGGCCTATAAATCGAGCTATATAAGCGGCTTAATGTGAATTGATAAGATACATTCACTAGCAATATATGGTCGAAAGAAAGCATGTCCAATGAAATAGAAGATAGTCAACTGCACCTCTCTCTTCTTTTGTAAACGCCTTTAACCTGACGTCAACAACTTGATAAGCCTACCATTTGTCAATATGGATTTAGACAAGGAAAGCCCAACACCGACAAGATTTTCACATTTAGGCAGATCTAAGGTAGAAATTAGGTACCAAATTTGCAATCCATGTCCTTCTGTTGTGTGGCAGAAAATACTTCTGATTCAACACTGTCCAGCAACACTGATTTGGCCAAGAAAATTCGTATACAACAGTTTCATTATTTCAGACATAGATAGCAAATGTGATACCCCGGCATGAGGAATATTTTAATCAATACAGAAAGACAGAGTTTTAGAAGAAAACCTCTGCACGCGTGTGGCGCACACAGGTGGGAACGGAATTCAAACAACTTGGAACTAGCGATTCAATGTAGCTGATCAATAGTAAGGATCTTAATTAGAGATTAACTGGTCGGGACCCAGGTAGTAAGTAAGTAAGTATGGAAAGAAGCAGTGTTGCAAGTCCTTATTGGAAGTCAAACTCAAGACTGCATGTACATATTTTACAATATAGGTAGTCGAGACGAATGTCTCCAAATTCATAAAAAGTAATACAAAAATATAAAAAAGGTTCCAAAAGCAAATTAATATGAACTAGCATCGTGGTACATTAAGTTAAGTTCTTGAACCTTTAACTACTCGAAAAGGCAACACTTTGTTATCATCTCAACCATTATATTCAATTTCTTTAAAAGGAAACGAGTTAATGGCAAACATTTACTCTCACACGACTTCAAGAGCAGGAATTTTTTGTAAAAATTTCTTGCCTCAAACCCTATCCTGTCATCTCATTCACGAACTATACCAGCTTCTTGACGAATCTTCCACACATAAACATTCAACTGGGTTTCTTCATTATGCTCAACATGTATAAATGATGAAGTTGGAACTTTCATTAACAATTGTAAGAAGTTACTACCTTCAAGGACATGCAGCTTAAGAGGGAGATCTTGTGAGTATAGGACTAAGAAATGAAAAAAAAAAAAAACAAATAACGTAAACGGTATTCGACTCTTTATTTATGCCTTTTGAGTGCTGAGATGAAAGGATGAGCAGGAAAGATAACAGAATTTTTCACAAAAAAAAAAAAAAAAGATAAATAAATAAACCTTATCTCACTCTTGCTCCTAGTCTTGTTTGATATCCATAGAGATCGTCTACGTCCTAGCTGCAGATAATGAATAAGACGAATGAAGATGGAATCCACACAAAAAATAAAAATAAAATAAGAAAAATCATGTCCAGCTCCAGTGGCAGTTCAGTGTATGGACGAGAGGCTGCTGGTGCGATGCAGAACAATGCTTTTGTTAATTGGTTTTCATTGTCCTTTCGTCGATAATGGACCATGATGAAGGCATCCTTTCGTCGTCCGTTTGCTATTTCCAGTGGCTCCTGATGATGATGGTGTTATTCTTCTATGATAGTTTCTTCTTGCTCTGACGGGTGCAAATCTATTTTATAATTTATTACCAAAAATCTGAAAGGATTCTTAACAACAAAGGACGTTCTTTCTTTATCTTGGAGGCTCGAAATTATAAGGGAGTCAGATTGCAAAATGAAAAGCCCAGAAGCGCTAACGTTAATTGAGTCCTACATTTGCATGTTTTGTATTATAGTTTGATCCCGTTGTTGTGTAGAGATTTTATCTAATAGGCCTTGTCATGTCACTACAGCTGTTGGATGTTTTTTTTTTTTTTTTGAAACATTATAGCAGGAGTTCCAACGAAAATTCAAGTTTGTGGGTTAGCCAGAGTATATTTAAGGATAAACGGTTATGTAAAATGAAAATAATCTCTTTTTACAGGTGAGTTGACCTGAGAAGGCAAACATAGTTTTAAAATGCCTTTAACTTAAGATGAAGATAGTGTGCTGAAATAAATGAAGTATTTAGAAGTGAAATGAGAGGATACGATAATGAAAAGAGACTCATGTGCTGTTGTATTTCACTTCTGTAATATAGAAGTGCATTCCATTTGACTCGAAAACTGCGCTATGTTGACGTTACGTTACATTATTGAAAAAAAAAAAAAATAGGTCTCGGTACAAATCAGTATTACGTTTACTCACAGGGAGGCTGCTCCACTTTGTTTCTAGCCACAGTGATGATACGTCTTCTTGATCTGTTGATCGGTTTATGATTACAGAGTATGCCGGCAATACATAAAGCAGGTCATACATTGGTATCAAAAGCCTATACGAAAGAGAAACATTAGAAACTAAGACTATACTCGGAAGCGAACAATTTTAATGTTTATGTCCTTAAAAGATTAAATACACCTTGCCGGACTCGAACTGCAACCAACTTCAGACTGCTATAATTTCTGTTCATGACAGTGAGCTCAAATTTTGACACATGACAGATAATTTTATTATTTACAAGCCTTTTAAACGATTTGCATCTCAGTTGTGTTGAAAAATTTAGGAAGAGTACGATAACTTGTGCGCCAAGAATTGATTTGTTTTGTAGAGGGGTTAAAAACTAGCATTTTTTACTATGGGAGGGGGGTCAATCTCGCCCCGTTTAGGAGTTAGGGGCAGTTTTAGAAAAAAATGACTTAAAATGGGAAAGAAATTATTAAAAAACAACGACAACAGTTACAATAAAGTACTATACAGGATTTGCTCTTTAATAAAAAGTTTACATCAAATTATTCGTGTGAATAGTTTCTGAATAATTCGCATTCAATCTTAAATTTTTGTTAAAAAATTTAAAAAAAAATTTGTTGTAACAATATTACTCAAAATTATGAAATAATGTGCCAAATTGGTTTTTCGTATTAATGCGCATATCAATTCTGAATCGAACACAAAAAACCGCATGGCTTTATATCTTCTAGTTTTTGAGAAAATTGAAAATTACTAAAACTATTTTTTATAAGATTTTTTTTTTTGGTATTTATGGTGATGTCACTTTGAGGATTAATATTGATGATAGGGTCATCTTTGTAAGTAAAGTATAGCAAATCATTTAGCGTGACCCAGAATGCACCACGAGGAGGTAAATTTGCATTGCATCCCGCGTCCCAGTCAGTCAGTTTGTGAATAACTTAGGTATTAGTAAAGAGTAGTCAATTAAATGTTCAATGTACGAGTACATATTAAGAAGGTATGTAAGTTTAGTCAATGAGGTCATCGTCCGTACTGGTGTCAATGTCGAGTACGTTGAGTTCGTCGATGATGGTGAAGAGCCGAGGTTGTTTTGGTGGTAAAATACCTTCTAAGTGCTCATTGTGAACGGTCGGAGGATCGAAGTCCTTCAGTGGCAAACCTTTCACAAAAGCTGGGTACACTTTTTTTACGTCAATTAAAAATTCCGTGATTTGGGAGCCCATGTCGTCCTTATAATTTTTTTCAAGGCAGTATTTTCGGTAAAAGAAAAGTGCCATATATTGGTGAAGGTGTTGCGTTGTATTGCGGGATAAAATTGATTTTTTCAGAAGCTTGTTCTGATTCTCAAGATCATTTATAGCATTGGTTGCATCGGTCTTGTCAACATATTCGCCTTTGCCGTGGTTTGTAATTTCATGAGTCGTATTGGCGTGCGCTGTCGGTAAAAATACGACTGCTGTTGGGGTTAACGTATTTGTGTGTATAAGGCCACAAATCTTCTTTACTTTTACAGTTCACTTTAAAGAAGCGTCCGACCTTATCTTCTTTACAAAATAACCATAACACTACGATTTTCATTTGTTCGGTTACACGGCCTCTGTGGTATTTCCTTTTTGTAAGAAAGGTCTCGTCTGTACAGTTTTTCCTTCACCACCAATGTTAACATCGACGTGCGATGCTATTATTTCAGCTATTTCACGACAATAGTTACAGTAATCTATTATAGTAGATTTACTTAGCTCACTTTTATTGTCGTGATGGCGCCAAGCGATTATATGCTAATTTTAAAATAATAACTTATATGTAATAATATTTTTAAAAAATCCTTAGGTTGTAGCTTAAGGTTTAATTAATTTATCTGAAAAACCGCGTTCACCGGCATTTTGATAACAAAAGCGATAATTATTGCAAGCACCTCGCGAATCTCTAGCCGACATTGAGGTCCATGGAAAAATGTACCGATAGATGGGTTGATTGTATTTCTACAATTTTTGCCACCTTTTTTTAGAGCTTTTCTTTGAGCATCGCCACATCTAACCGAACTTTACATTTCTACACTTTTCTACCTTCATAGGTAAGTTGCAACACAGTGGGGGAATGGATGTTTTAATGGGAATTAAACCAGATTCTTCTAAAAATTCAATGCTTCCTTCGTTGGTCGACACCAAATCTCCAAACGAAATAAACACTCAGAAGTTATTTAGTTTAGGATGGATTAGAGGATGCTTAGCCGTAATTGCTTAATCACAAAAAATATCACTTGATTCGCACTAAGGTTGAACACAGAGTGATCTTTGTAAATATCAATACCTACACGCCGGCACGGAACTGCCGCCTGCGGAAAGAGAGTTGAAATCGCTTAATTACGCGAAGCGTGTCACCCGTGTACTCTTAATTAAGAAAACTATTGATATAGGCGTCTGCGAGATGTTTACATAATACTCAATAATTTATTCAAAGGAAGACTACGTACATAAATGCTAAAAAACAAAACAAAAGTAGTTTGTGTTCGATTCAGAATTAATACGCGCATTAAATACAAAAAACTAATTTGGCACATTACTTCATAATTTTGAGTAATATTGTTAAAACAAATTTTTTTTTAATTTCTTACCAAGAATTTGAGTTTGAATGTGAATTATTCAAAAACTATTCACACGAATAATTTGATGTAAATTTTAAAATTTTATATTAAAGAACAAGTTTCAGGCTTTCATATTCTGTATAGTACTTTATTGTAAGTGTTACCGTTATTTTTGAATATTTTTTTTCCCATCTTAAGTCATTTGTTTTTAAATTGCCCATTACTCCTAAACGGGACGAGGTGGACCCCCCCTACCATAGTAAAAAATGTTAGTTTTTAACTCTTATAAAAAATACCGTTATCAATTCTTGGCGCCAAAGTTATCGTACTTGTGCCAACAATTTTTATCCGCCATGAAATTCAAACGTGATAGTGTGATTACTTTATGTTATATTTGGCTGGAAAACCACAAGCAGCTGTCGTTAGAGCCCCGCAGCACCTCAACGTGAACAAATCATTTGTGTCTCGAACCATAGCTCGTTACCGTGATACTGGCAGCGTTGCAAGACACCATGGAGGTGTTCAAAAAAAAAACAGCAACATCGGCAGAAATGGTTCGGAAAGTGAAGGCTCGAATTGAGCGAAATCCGCTTCGAAGTGGAAGAAAAATGGCTCGTGAGCTCAACATATCGTTGGAACGGATGCAACACATAATGAAAAATGAGCTTGGGCTCAAGCCATTGAAGTTCCAAAAAGAAGACGATCTTACAATGCAACAGAAAAAAGTTAGAGTCGAAAGAGCAAAGAAGTTGCTACGCTTGCACGAATTTGTTTTTTTTTCCGATGAGTCGCCATTTGTTATTGAGCAATATGTCAACATGATCGAGTTTACTTGCCAGAGAGGTCCTTCGAAAATTTACACCTTCAGACGGCAACCAGAAAGCAGGCAGCACCGATGGTGATGGCTTGGGCCGCCATAACCGCCGCTGGTCGCTCTCCGCTCGTATTTTTGGACAATGGCGTCAAAATTAATGCGATCGTATACCGTGAAACTGTCTTAGACGCAGTATTGAAGCCTTGGGCAAACAATCATTTCGGTCGGAGACCGTGGACATTTCAACAAGAGTCGGCATAATCTCACAAAGTGAGCGTCAATCAAGATCGGTTAAAAAATAATGTGCAGCGTGCGATGATTTCGTCGGCCGTCTGAAGGCCATTATTCGCGCCAAAGTTGTTCATATTGCAAACTACTGGTACAATTTGAAAATTGTGTATTTTCCAACATTTTTTGCTTTGGCACAATAAAATTTATGAAAAAATAAAAAGTTGAGTGTTTGGTGGGATTGGAAGGGAATTGTCAATGATGAGCTGCTAGAACGTAGCAAAACAGTCAACTTGATCCTCTACTGTGCACAAATCGGCCGTTTAAATGAAGCTTTCAAGAAAGAGCGACCAGAATTGGCCAACAGAAAGGTAGTTGTCTTTCATCATGACAATGCTAGGCCACACACGTCTTTGATGACCCGGGACAAATTAACGGAGCTTGGTTGGGAAGTTTTAATGCATCCACCGTACAGCCCGGACCTTGCACCCTCTGACTACCATTTGTTTCGGTATTTCCAAAACTCTTTTAATTGTAAAACATTGGTCGACCGAAGAACCGCCGAAAATCACTTGGCCATGTTACAAAAGTTCTACACCGATGGAATTATGAAGCCACCAGGAAAATGGCAAAAGATCATAGACAATAATGGCCAATATCAGATCAAAATGCAGCATAACCTCCATGGAGATAGAGTACAAGCCCAACTTACCCCCTGCATCACGTATTATATCTTGGACGGAGGGTGTAAGCACCTGATAGGTCTGAAGCTCTTGACGAATGTGTAATCATCTTTTTCTATTTTCGATATAAAGGCTACTCTCATTGTTCGCCAGGACTTCGGTTTATATGTTATGCCAGTGCCAAGCTAGTAGTATAGATTTTCTTCAGAGTTACCAGCAGCTGGTCCGTACTTTTTGTAGCATACCTGGTTATGTACCATCGGTATCAGACGACTCGAAGCCATCAAAGAGGAAGCAACAGCATGTCTGAGAGCCTCTTCCGTAACCACAACCGATGATAGCTATGGCTGGTTGTGAGCTGCTTCTGCTTAGGGTGCTTGGGAAGTGAGTCTGAAGCATAAGAAGAAGAAGCATTTTCTGCTTTCTACTCATTGCGGGTGCATTCCAGTTCTCTGAATGGTTTTCTTATTGCCTATTACGTTGTATTTATTACTGTCCCAAATAATACGAGAATTCTGAGCATTAGCTTCGTAGGATATGATAAGCCCTATTTCCTTGGAATCACAGTATTGAAAGAGTTCGGTTGATATCTTCAGTGATGGTGGCCATAACGAATCATAGGGAAAATAAGCAGACGCTTTTTTGTTTGTAGCTTATGTCTGCAGCAACCAAAATTCGGTTGTAAAATTGCCCAATTTTAAATGGTGCGAGTGAGTTCGGCACAAAATGCAAGTTTCCCGTCTTTCTGATCGCTCGTCATATAGTGCTGTGAAATCCGTTAAAAAGCTGAAATCACTTATCCGTTTATTTCTCATAACTGGTTCGTGTATGAATATTATGTTGTGTGAGGTTTTGTATGCAACATGGAATCTAAGGATGCAGTAGCTGACGAAAATCGCCTCCTGTCTGCACTCATTTTGAAATAAAGTTTAAATAAATCATTTCAAGCTATAGATAGGGACTCACGCCAAGATTTAGTAGTGTAGACAGCATATGAAGACTGCTTAACACATCATCAGTTTCCAAAAAGTCTTAAAATACTTAACTTTCATTGGAGTACTAAGTAACCCCCTCGACAGAGGTGGTGGCAAAATTTTTCTTCGTCTTTGCTCTTTTCGAGGCAGAAGAAAATGATGTGATTTCAGTTCCGAGAGCTTGACCGGTGTTAGTGGGTGTCACTTCAGCCGATCTGTGAGACTTTCAACACACGCGCTTTTGACAATGCTAAGCGTTTGCATCACGCCTTCTTCCAAACTTTAATTACCCATTGGATGGAAGTATGATACTTCAGAGTATGCCTTTTATGTTTCCCACCTCCGTAGAAAAAACGGATGCTTCTGTTGTCTGTAAGACATCAGCGATATTTCGGGGGCGCTATGCGCCCCTACGGGCTACGTTACATAATAAAATATATGCAAGTGATACAACTCACAGCAGCTACGCACTGAATCGTTTACTCATATTTTAGTAAGGCAGACAGACAAGGAATGCAATGGTCAAGTCCTTTGTGGCGACAGGCAAAAAAAAAGCATTAAACTGAAAATCAAAAATTCGACGAAAAGATTTGAACCAAAGACACATTAAAGGTCTCTTACCATAATTGGCACAATGTTTAAACTTAAACAGTTTACTTAATTTAAAATAAATTATGAAGACATTTATTAATGGTTTGTTACATAAAAGGCCACATGAGAAATCTACTCGAGTACCAAATGTACCATATACCATAATTTAGTCTTAATGAAAACCCTGAGCGACTCCCTAAAGGCATTTCTCATTATCAAGATTCTTCTTGACAGAACTATCGATTGCATTTCCAGAATCAATAAGACAACCATACATACGTAGGTAAATCGTTTCGTTCGTATCCCTTAAGCCATTGGTGACATATTCTTTTAGGTCTGATTTTGAGGCACACAACTGATGGGTGTGTGTTTCTGGTGCCCTGTGTGTCAGAATTTCTTCCTTTTGCCTTTGAATCATTTCGCTTGTCGCTTATACAATAACCCTACATCAAGTATCTTAAGTTCGAGATGTGATATTCTAGGCATCTTCCAACGCAATGCTATTTGCCAAAAACTTTCTCGATATCTCGATGTTTATTGCTCCTGTGAATATAACAAATTTTTCAACGAACAAAATTAATGCAGCTCCATTCTCTCTGTCAATCTTGATAGGAATTTGTGTCAATAATTTCGTATTCTGTACATTCAAATCTAAGTACATATCTTCGGATCGAAATAAAGCTCGCAAAGGAAAGATAGACTTTCCTAACAACAAATGTAACGTACGCCGATATTCGTATTTCGTATGGAAATACATAAAAGTATGTACGAGTATGAACATTTGGAAAGGAGAAATGTATCCTTTGTGTCTCGATTTATTGTTGATTGGTAATGTAGATTGAAAGTGTATGCATACATACAACGATTTTTATCGGGAACCGTCGAAAGATTCCATTAGCGCTGTAATCGCATGGGTAGATGGAGGGAGTTTGACTTTATTTCTATTTTGAATTCGAAATCACATTCAAATAAGAGTCGAATAAAAATAGAAATAGATTTACCCGGCGGAAGAAGTCTTTCGTATTTTGACTATGTCAGAGGATGTAAGCAGACTTTGAAAAACGGTTGCCAACGTGAAACATTTTAGGTTTAATCGTTTACAACGTCAACTATACGGAACATTATGCTATCGTTGCCAGATATGTCTACAGTATTTGTGACATCAGTCTTATCGGATGAAATTGCAAATTCTGAGCTTATCACCACTCCAAACCAATACAATGAACAATTAGAAATTAAAGAGGTGCTCAGTTGACCAGCTTGCCCTTAAATATCAATCAATGAATGCAGTTGTGTTACACTGGCTTAAAAGGCGAAACAGAGTATGCCACGTTTATAAGTGATACGCCGAGAGCTTAGTTTTAAGCATTATAAAAATATATTTCAAGAACATTCTGCAGGAATATATTAATATGGATGAAGATATCTAACAAGCCTATTCACTTAACCTACGTATTCAACGACGAAATGTACGAGATGTACAGCGAACCTCATCCTTTATTTCCTTTATTTTTATTATATGAGAAATAGATAGTAGATGAGGATCCATCTATCAATTTACTCTCAAACTTCCTAATATGTCATAGTCCGACCCAACAATACTTCGGTTACCTGAGTAAGTGCCCTAAATCTACTTTGAGTCTACATATTCGTTGTATGATGTTGCCGTGTTAGTGAGACAACGGGTTGGTCGAAGTGTCGAAAATATCTACGGCGTTCTCAAGAATTGGGCATCGCTCAGACCACATTATGGCGTATTTTGCGTAAGGATCTTGGTTTACACCCATACAAGATCAAGCTGACTCAAGAATTGAAGCCGATGGACCATTTGAAGCGACGTACGTTCTCCGATTGTATTCTGGAGAAGGTGTGCCAGGATGATGAATTTCATCGCAAAATCATCTTTAGTGACGAGCTCATTTTGGCATTTGACGAACCCAATAAGCAAAATATGCGTTATTGGTCGGGTGAAAACCCACATGTGCTTCATGAATCACCACTTCATCCACAAAAAATAACTGTTTGGTACGGTTTGCATGCCGGCGACGTTATTGGGTCATATTTTTTCGTCGACGATAACGATCGTCACGTTACTGTAAATGGTCAGCGTTATCGCGCCATGATCACCGATTATTTGTGGCCAGAATTGGAAGATATGGACTTGGGTGACATGTGGCCAGTCGATTGGCCGCCTCGTTCGTGCGATTTAACGCCGCTTGACTATTTTCTGTGGGGCTACATTAAGTCATTGGTTTATGCCAACACACCGACGACGTTAGAAGAGCTGAGAGCCAACATTGAACGCGAAATAGAGGCCGTTTCGGCCGAAATGTGTGGCCAAGTTGTTGAAAATTGGATCCAACGAATCGAACGCTGCAAACGTGCCCGCGGTAGGCATATGAACGAAGTCGAGTTCCATTCATAAATGTTTTGATTGTGCTTCAAGCCAATAATAAAGTTTTTGAAATATCTCAAATGGTTTGGCTTTTATTTAAAAAAAAAAGTTGTCAAGTCGTTATTAGAAAACACTTATTAGAAATCCCAGTAGCCGAAAAACGCCCGGAATATGCGACCAGACACGAGGCAATAATTTTCCATTATTACAACGCTTGGTCCCACGTTGCTATTCCGGTTAAGAACTTTTTGGAAAACAGTGGATGGGAAGTCTTACCCCACCCGCCTTATAGCCCAGACCTTTCCCCTTCTGACTACCATTTGTTCTGGTCGATGCAGAACGCCCTCACTGAAATACGGTTCACATCAGAGCAGAATATCAAAAATTGGCTTGATTTATTCTTGGCTGCCAAGCCGGCGCAGTTCTTCTGGGATGGTATCCACAAATTGCCAGAAAGATGGGAAAAAGTCATAGCTTCAGATGGGCAATACTTTGAATAATACTATTGTACATGTTTTTCTTAAATAAACGTTCAAATTTTGAAAAAAAAACCGCACGAATTAATATATATACTTCCAAGCTAGTTTGAGAATACAATAGATCACTGAAAGCAGTCGGAAGACTAAATTCAGTGACCCTTGTCTGGGTCCCAGGTCACAATGGAATCACGGGAAATGAAATCGCCAATGAACTTGTCAGGCATGGTTCAAAGAAGAGTTTTTCGGGACCCAAACCTGCGTTTTGTCTGCCTGCGTCCTTGGTTAAGGCTTCAATTGACAGTTGGGTCTTATATGAGCACAAACAGGGATGTAGGCAGACAAAAGGAATGCTTCCCGACGCAGCAGGAAAGGTTACAACTTGCTTACTGGTATCGTGACAGGGCAATACACTTTTGCAAATTACGTAAATGTGCTGGGTATAAGTGACACAACATCCGGCATTGATTGCCACGAAAGTAATGACGACACCGCGTAGCACTATCTCTATCTAGCTTACGCTCGCATCAGGTTGCCAGTACTCGGCGCTGACGTGATAGGTGCTGGTACTGTAGGCACGTACTGAAGCATTTACTCATCTTTCTTCGTAAGACTGAAAGATTTCATTAAAAGGAACAATACCAAGAGTACGATGGACTAGTTCTTTGTGTGAATGTTTTGTTCCAACATTAAAAAAAAAAAAAAATTAAAAAAAAAGCAACGTGGTTTACGAGCGGAATATATATTTCTCACGAAGCTAAAGGAAAGAAAGCCGTTCGAGCAGTTTTTATCTGACATCGTCAATTTGGTGAAGCTGTGATTTTGATTGTCAAAAGGAAAACATGATTGTCATGGGTATTGTAGAGCAAAACATTCGCTTGACCTGACTAAGGCTAAATAACTTTGTCGCATGGCAGAGCAAGCTCAACAGACGCAACCAGAACGAGGACCGTCAATTGCAGTAATTTCAAATAAGAATCATTAACAACAAATTAACAAGCATTTTAATGTAAATTTCAGTAATTGCTTCTTAATTTCCATCCTATTCTAGTTATAGATTTCCAATGCATGTAAAATAGAAAATGGACCACCATACTAGTGAAGAGGTAAAATAGCTGAATTCGAGAAGAGATATGAATGTTATCGGGAGTGGCAAGTGTAAGTGAAACCATATTCAAGGTTGCTGTCCAGCATTTGGACAAAAATGTTTCAGATGTGGCAAGTATATACAATAATTTTTCATCAGCATGTAGATCTAAGAGTATAAGTGATATTAACAGTAACGAAATAGCTAATGACGATAATGAGGATAATGAGGATTCGATAGAGGTTGTCAGTGGTTCGATTAATTAGGTTCGACAGAGTGGTAAGGTTGGCATGAAAATATTACGATAGAAAATAGAAAATTTATATTGGACAGTGGGGCCGATGACACCGATATATGAACCACTTAAAGTTTTAAATAATATGAACAGTGAACATAAAATTAAACCGTTGGTTCTCATATTCCGACAAAGGTGTCAGTTCGTAAATAAAAAAATTAAAAAAAAATAACTGATGCAGATCTTGAGGTAGTCGGCAGTGATTCAAAACCATTATTAGATTTTAGTTCATGACTAGACTTATGGTTAATTGAAATGGTGCATGAAGTGGCAAAAGTAGTGAATTTATCTAACATGTAAAGATAATGATGTATTTTTGGGTGACGGACGATTCCCAGATACCTCTGAGGCGAATACCAATTCGTATCAGACAAAAGTTAAGGAAGCACTTGAAAATATGGAGCGTCGCGTGGTCAACCCTCTGCATGGTCACACTAGTTAGTGGTTGTAGAAACGGCCAATGGGTCTTTCAGATTATGTCATGATCCCAGTGCAGTTAACGTGAATTTGAAAGATGAGCACTTAATAATTCCTTCACTTAAGTATTTTTCAGTTATTGACTTAAAGGAAGGAATTTGGGCAGCTTGAATTATGCCAAAAATCAAAAGAATTGACAGTTTTTAGGTTTAAAAATTAATTAGATACAAATAAAGTCAAAAATGTATAATATACAATAATACGATCCCGAATAATGAAAGGAAAAACATAAGGGGAGGTAGGCGTACAAGATATTAATAGGAAATAGAGTGGATAAGAAAAGAAGAAAAGTAGAAAAGAAAAAAAAAGTAGAGGAGTAGGAAAGTAGTTATTGATATTGCTTAAGGTGTTCCAGTGCTGTATTTTTGTATAATGTAGTTCCCATTGCTTACCTAGCCGCTAAAAGAAGTGTGTTTCAAAGCCTAGTAACTTAGATAAAGAAAAGGCGCGAAGAGTTCAAATTCTTATATGCAGGGATTATGAGACTATGTGTTTGGATAGGTTGCTAAAATCCTACTTAATCAAATAGAAAAGCAGGGGATTTATTTTTAGTAATTTCGTGCATGAATACACAACATCTTCGGCCGAGAAATTGATTGAGGAAACAAACAGAAAGAGAGTTATGGTAGTGTGAAGCGTGGTTAAATCGGGGAAATCCGTAGACATACTTTATCAATAAAGGCTACAAGTAACTAATGTTGCGAGATAGAATTAAGCTTGCGGTAGACAATAGCAGCAGAAACAATTATAGGCAGAAATAGTGTTTTCACAAGTTAGAGCTTTGTACCTATAGGCATGAGGTTAGAAGAGAGCCAGAGTTTACGCAGTCCAACATAGATTCGCTTAATAACATTATTTATGTGGTCAATAGCGGAAAGTGATCTATTTAATTTGTAACATAGATTAGTAACCACGTCATCAAAATTAAGTTATCTGTCATTCAGGAAAACTGGTGGTATTCCGTCCGTGTCAAAATGTTGATTGATGTTCAAATCAGTTATGATTTCAGTGGGATGAGTTGAAGTCCGTTACAAATAGACCAGTCATAAATTTTGGACGTGTCTTCATTGATTCTGACGACTAGGTTCTCAACAAGTCCAATTTGTTGCTTAATACCACCTTGATCAAAAAAATAACCAACGTGTGGCGCTCCCATTGTTTCGATTTGAGTTCTGTTTTCTTCGTTAAGTTGGTACCTCTGTTGTTGATATTCGCTCTAAATAGATCCGTCCAAGACATTTTGGTTAATGATTTGGGTTTCCGTCGTGTAGCAGCAAAGTTGGTGCCAAAAAACCTCAATATTATGCAAAATAGAGATTGTGTTGACGTCGCAAAAGAGATGATTTGCGATGCTGAATCCGATCCCACATTCATCAAAAGGATCATTACTGGAGACGAGACGTGGGTTTATGAGTACGACGTCCAATCCAGACATCAGGCAAGTGAATGGCGTTCACCAAATGAGCCGAGATCAAAAAAACCACGTCGTTTTTAGTCAAAAAAGAAGTCAATGCTCACGGTTTTCATGGATTAGAACGGTGTACTGCATCATGAATATTTGCCGGAAGGCCAGACAGTACAAAGAGTATCAATTAGGCGTTATGAGACGTTTGCGTGAAGCAATTCGCCGAAAGAGACCAGAATTGTGGGCAGAAAACTCGTGGATTTTACACCATGATAACGCACCGTCGCACAGTGACGTCATTATTCGTAATTTTTTGACGAAAGATGCAACAAATACCATCCAACAGCCACCGAATTCACCTGATTTGGCTCCCTGTGACTTCTTTCTACTCATTCGAGTTAAGAAACCAGTACGGGGAACGTTTCAGCAGCCGAGAGGAAGGAAGGACTGGAAAAATCGCAGGAAGCACAGAAAACCGAAAATAAAAAATGTTTCGAGGATTGGATCAAGCGCTGGCATAAGTGTGTTGCAGTCGATGGGGATTACTTTGAAAAGGACAATATAGATTTAGATGAATAAACTTGTATTTTTAATTTTCTGAATAAATTCTTTAATCTTTTTGATCATATCTGTACATATCTGTGTATCGTCAACACATAAGTGGATATCAACATTTGAACAGATTTTTGGTAGGTCATTGACAAAAGGAAAGAATAGGATTGGACCAAGTATAGACCCATGAGAAACTAAGAGGTTGAATTATGAAAAGGCATTGTTGTGTACGACTCTTTGTTAACAGTTGTCGAGATAGTTGTAAATCAGGCGTACCAAACTTTTACTTAAGCCGAAATATAATCCAAGTTTATGACGCACTTTCAGTCGACGATTATCCAGTATCGCTTTGTGGATTTTCTATACCATTTCTAAAGTCGTCACCTCATTTGGTCGACTACTGCGATGCTCGTCCTGGCAGCTCATACGGCCTCATTTAAACTCAGCAACCCAAAATTTTACTGTTGTAAAAGAAGGAGCAGACTCACCCAGAGTAGAATCCAGTTCAGCTTTTATATTGGTTGGGTTGAGGCTTTTCAAATAAAAGTATTGTATCACATAACGATGATCAATTTTCACTGACAACGTTCAATATTGATGGCTGCCAAACAAACACTAAAAAACGTGGCGCTTTCAAACTTGAAACATCGGCTTTATAGACTGCGTACTTTCCAATACAGTGATATTTTCAAACAACTACCTCCATGTCTTGGTCAGAGGGGTACTTCTGTGACCGGCCTCGTATGTAGCTGACTTTTTATCACATAATTTCATCCATGATCCTATAATTGTTATGTGATCACCATTAAAAGATCTCATACACAATATTAATATGACCGACCTAAAAAAAGATATATTTGAAGATGAGATTAGAAAAGATGATCTACTGCGAACTCTTGTACACTTGTACGAAGACGGTTGGCCATTAAACAAACAACAAGTTTCAAAAAATATTAAGTCATTTTTGCTTTTTAAAGACAAAATATTTGTGGAAAACCGAGTTTTTATCCTACACAATTTAAATAACGAAACGCTAGACGTACTTCATAAGTTTCACATGGGTGCAACAAAGAATTTGAATAAGGCAAAGACATTCCTTTAATTGGCTTATATGAATAGGAATATCAAAGCAATGGTTTTAAATGTCGAAAATGTGAAATATTTAGACCGCAAAATAAAAAGCAGCCATTAATTCCATATCTTGTGCCTAAACGACCTTTCAAAAAACTTGGAATGGATTGTCGCACCGTGGTTCCACCGTAGGCCAAAAGTCGAAAAATTCATTGTAAAATTTTTCGCTAAAAACCATTTGAATTAGCTGAGAACAACCCAAAATTATGGTAAATGAACAAGAAGTAGTAGAAGGTAAGAGTTCTGTTTCGATTTTTTTTTTACAATAATATGAATTAATATATGATCAGTGGTGTTGTAAAAGTAGGCTATTAGAAAAATCATGTAAAATTCCGTTCTAGGTCTCGAGTTAAACTTTTAACTGTGTTCCCCCCGTGACCCCCCGATTATTTATATATCACCAGAAAGGCTGAATTATTTCCTCTCTGATGAAAGTATAATCAGCTGCGGAAGCTTGCAGATGCGCTTTTAATTGGGCTTTAAACGAAATTACCTCTTGTATTTCAGGTGCTTTAACAAAATGCCGCTTTACTAGAATGTTTGTGTTTCAACTTTGGTTATCTGCATCTGAAAGTGAAAGGAATAAGTGCTGTTCCATACTAAAAGTACTTCTCGATTCTTGCAATGAAGTACCAAATTTTAATTCTAACGAACTGAAAAATCGTATCGATTATATTTGTAAGAAGCTAGCAGATTTCTGGAAGAAATCTTATAGAAAGAAATACAGCCTTATTCAAAAGTATTCGGAATGGCTAAATATTATAGAAGAATGTATTATCTCCCGAAACAATAATACTTTGGCATCAACTTCTTCTATTGGGCGACCTGCTAAGGATTTTGCAGAGTGCAGTGGACGGTCGAAGCGGACTTTTCTGCGGTTAATTCATTGATAAATGAATCGAATCAATCAAATATATCTCGAGAGCAACCAAGCTTAGAAGAAGTTCTTTCGCTTATCACTGAAGCAAAGTTAACAACAAATCAGTATTTGTTGATAAGGAATTTTCTACGCATTCTGAAATAATGCCATCTTATCAGAAAGTAATTCAAACAAAAAAATCTCTGAATCGTCCGCAGAGGTAGAACTTCAAAGTTTACTTGACCCTACAGCCAGGCGTCTGCTTGAGTCTCAGAAATCAATTTTGCAAACTTTTTCGCCTGATTTTTCTAATATGATATTAGTTGGAAAAAGGGGTTTCGATGGTAGTACAGGACAAAGTGAGTATAAGCAAAACTTTTCTGATTCAAATGTCGACAATGACAGTAGCTTGTTTGTGACATCCTTTGTTCCTTTACGGTTAATATGTAAGTCATCAAACCAATTTCTTTGGAAAAATCCAGGTCCCTCATCTACTCGATATTGTAGGCCGATACGGTTTCAATTTGCAAAAGAAATTAAGGAGCTTTGCTTGGAAGAAGAAGCTTGTTTTAAAAACAAAATTATCAATTTGAATCCATACCTTTATAAAGAAGGTTCAGATAACATATTCCTTGCAACTAACCATGGTTGATGGAAAGGTATGTTGTGCTTTAAGTGAAACAGCATCAAGCAAGTGTTACATATGTGGAACCTCACCGAAAGAAATGAACAATATTGAAAAGTGTTTGGAGAAGACAGTTGATGAATGCAAGTACGAGTTTGGCCTTTCCCCACTTCATTCATGGATTCGTTTCTTCGAATATTTTGTTCATGTATCGGACGAAGACAAAGCCCTTTTTGTAGAAAAAAAGGAATATATTCAGGATACATTTCGGGAAAAATTAGGCCTTATCATAGATAGACCGCAAAGTAATGGGAGTGGAAATTCTAATGATGGAAATACCGCCAGGAAATTTTTTTGCCAACGCTTCCATTTCTTCTGAAATTACCGGAATTGATGAAAACATAATTAAGCGATGTCACACAATTCTAATCACCTTGTCTCCTGGCTACGATATAAATATCCAAAAAATTAAAACATTCAAAATTTAAAAACATTCGTGGTACAATCTTCCTAGTTCAGTTCACAAAGTCCTGATTCATGGTTCTGATATAATTATTCATGCTCTGCTGTCTATGGGGGAGTTATCTGAAGAGGCGGCCAAGGTAACAAACAAAAACTTTAAACTTTTTCGTCGTGATCATACAAGAAAAATGTCACGAAAAGTTTACAATACCGATTTATTTCATCGACTTCTTTTAAATTCTGATCCCTTAAGTACGAGTATGCGAAAATTACTTAAAAAAAGGATATGTATTCTCTCGGACGAAGTGATTTCTTTACTTGATCTTTAACTTTTAATTCTTCGTTATGTATTATTTGTTTAAATTTGTTAAAATGAAATAAATTTGAAAAAAGAAACATTTTGTATTTCTATCGTACCGAACTATTAACTAAAACAAAAAAATCTTTCCCTTCTTACACTCTTTTAGCGTATCTCAAAAACTTGACCTGATAGAGCAAAATTATTTACAGATTGAGAATCAGGATGCCCAAATTACTTATGAACCAATTAAATTTAGTCATTTTTCAGTGAGCAAGTAATTATGACCGCCTTTGTTCGGTTGTGGAACCACTGTGCTACGGGGAGAAATCGTAATTGGTGGGAATGGTATACTATTCCAAGTGTATAGAACCCCACTCAATCGCAGGCAAAACTGCATCAAGCATTATTAAAACTTTAAACAAAATATTTTTGATTCATGGTATTTCAAAATTCAAACTTTGATTAAATATAAAAAAATTAATTAATCTTAAGGTAGTTTAGAACAAGCTCTTTTAGAATATAGAAGTACACCAATTCTAGGAATTGGGTACTCACCAGCAGAAAATTCCAAATGATTTGCGTACATTATTAGTACCTGTTAGAGTAGTCTCCAAACATGAACGTCTGAGATCATATTTACTTTAAAATCAAAATAACAGAAACATTCGTAGAAATATATTTCACTTACGTGAAATGAATGAATTCTCCTTACTGTTCTCCTCTAGTTACAAAAAAAGGTCCTCCACTTCTGCATTGATTGCAGCTTTTACGGTGACTGCAATCAAAAAAACAAAAAAAATTATTGAACTAGAAGGTATTGCCTATACAATGACCCATGATTGTGAAAAACATTTAAAATTAACAAAATTATATAGTTTTGAAAAAATGTTGAATTTTTCCCGAAAATTTTTATGTTTATGAGCCCGCCAAAATTACATTTTTCATACAATCAAAATAAATAGATAAAAATCATACTTAAAGCTAATCTGCCGATATAATTCACCTTCCTCTTTTTCAAAAAGCCCCTGCTGGTCTGTTTTGAGGGCTTTGAGAAGATCGGCCCTCTTTCGAGGCAGCCTGTTGGTGATGCTCTGCTACTCGTAGTCTTGTTTCATCTTTGCTATCGAAATAAACTCTTGCTGCAGGTCCATCGTCATTGAATTGTGAATTAGCAAAGTAATTTCATAATTCAATAGTTTTGAGACCACTGTGGAGGTGTTTTGGATCAAAGTGCTAAAGTAAACCAATGTAGCTTACGTTATTATTCTGCGTATTATTACTTTTACATCTATCAAGCTATTCATGTCAAGACAAGTCCCGGTATATTGGCTTTAGAGATTATTGAACATTTGGATCAAGTGGGAGATAGTCGTGTTTGAACTTAGTTAAGTTCATTCCTTCAGATTCCGCTCGGCGATAAGCACACTTACTCTCTGCATCTTCTGGACAGTTTCCATGGCTTGGCTTCTCATCATCCATTTAAAGTTTGATGATAAAATTTACTTGCTAAATTCATTAAACCACAAAAAAGTTTAATTCTGTTTATTTCGATACCCAAAAGACGCATCACACTTGATAAACGTCTATTTACCATATTTCAAATGAATTTTCAATCATAGGCCCGGAATCTATGTACGAAACTCCGCATTCACACATATGACACATATGAATCCTATATTTCGAAAACTTGCTTGATTAAAAATTACATTTTTTTTTACAAGTTGTACACATTACTAAATTGCTAATTGCATAAAAGTCCGAAACAAACTGAATAGTGCAATATCTATGAGTTGGATCAATCATAATATATGGTTTTCCAATAGGGACTTGACAGTTTTGAATTTAATTTGTGGACGCACTTTTTCACTAATCATCAAACTGTCACTGTCAATTTATTCAGTAAACTCAACATTTTCATCATGGTAAAGTACACTAACGAGCAACGTCTGCAAATTATAAAAAAATTCTACAGATATTCGGAGTCGGTGACTGCAACGTTAAGAGCGTTAACTCCAATTTTCGGTCGTAATTCTCGCCCTAGTAGACAGGCAATAACAAGTTTAAGCAAAAATTTGAGTCTACATATTCGTTGTGTGATGTTGCCGTGTCAATGAGACAACGGGTTGGTCAAAGTGTCGAAAATATCACTGCCGTTCAGACGTCCGTAGCAAACGATCCAAATCAGTCAATTCCACGGCATTCTCAAGAATTGGGCATCGCTCAGACCACATTATGGCTTATTTTGCATAAGAATCTTGGCTTACACCCATACAAGACTAAGCTGACTCAAGAATTGAAGCCGATGGACCATTTAAAGCGACGTTCGTTCTCCGATTGGGTTCTAAGGAAGATGAGCCAAAATTATGAATTTCATCGCAAAATCATCTTTAGTGACGAGCTCATTTTTGGCTAAATGGGTTCGTCAATAAGCAAAATATGCGTTATTGGTCGGGTGAAAACCCACATGTGCTTCATGAATCACCACTTCATCCACAAAAAATAACTGTGGTTTCAACAGGATGGTGCCACAAGCCACACAGCACACGCTACGATCGATTTATTGAAGAGTAAGTATGGTGAGCGTGTTATCTTAAGACATGGGCCAGTCGATTGGCCGCCTCGTTCGTACGAATTAACGCCGCTTGACTATTTTCTGTGGGGCTACGTTAAGTCATTGGCTTGTGCCAACACGCCGACGACGTTGGAAGAGCTCAGAGCCAACATTGAACGCGAAATAGCGGCCGTTTCGGCCGAAATGTGTGATCGAGTCGTTGAAAATTGGGTCCAACGAATCGACCGCTGCAAACGTGCCCGCGGTGGCCATATGAGCGAAGTCGAATTCCATTTATAAATGTTTTGATTGTACTTCAAGCCAATAATAAAGTTTTTAAAATATCACAAATGGTTTGCCTTTAATTTAAAAAAAAAAGTTGTCAAGTCGTTATTAGAAAACCCCATATTATTACCATTATTTTATAACAGTGTTTCAGTGGACGTACGATATTCGCGGAAGCATGCTTGAATGTATGTTCATTTCCTATAAACTTTCATTTTTTGAAACTAATCTATGCCATAGAATATCGTGAGTATCTTTTTTTTTATATATAATACCGCGCGCGCACCAATTTTCGATATTTTTCCCAGAGGTGGTTGTCAAACTGGACGGGACGAGCTAGTACATCCTCAACCAGTGGGTCTTAAGTACGTGCTAGTTGTTAGTTCGTTACATTTAGCCCAACCAGCAACCACTCCAACATCAGTGCTATGCTTTCATGTCAGAGTTGACGCCGACGGGATTTTCATATAACTACATACAAATTTTATGAAAAGACTTTTTCACAGAATTGCCTCGCACGGGATTCGAACCCACGATTCTCTGCTTGAGGAGTCTATGCATATACCACTACAACACGGTCAACCCTTTTTGGGTTTAAATACAGAGGTTGATTTTTCCATTTTACTAAAATAACTAAAATAACTAAAATAAATGAAGTGCTCAGTATAACGGTCTGGATGTTATAAATATGTCTGGATCCAAAAACATGTGACGTACTATATTTATAAACGAAAAATCTCTAAAGAGTAGACCTTTCATGCATTTCTATATACCTGAAGGTCAACATTAGAAATTGGAATTGAATTGTATAATTGTATACGATGACGACAGAGCTCCGTAGACCCCGTAGCAAAGGTTACCTTCTGCTACCTTCGGCTACTTTTCAGAATACTGTAATTCAGTAACTATTTGAGATATTCATTTGAAATTTTGGTATGTTATTTCTAAAGGTAAAAACTATCGAAATATGAAAAAACTAAATTGTGTCTCTTAAATTCCTTGAGCGCGCGCAAATTATACAAAAATAGATCAGTGCAGCAAACGGGCGAAAAGTACCTATACCACAAGATTTGGTCGAACAAGTCGGAAACCAAACCTCTATACACCTCAAGAAAATTGAATCCTTATACACAAAATTGTGAAATAAACTTAACTTTGAAAATTATTATCATTAATGTTATTATTATACCCCTATATCTGAGTGCTAGGAATTGAGTTGAAAAATAAATTAAAAGAAGCGAGATAATGTACAGTGTCCCATCTCTAACAATATAATGATTGTCATTAAAACCTTGACATGTTAATCACTATGAATTTTCAGAAAGGTTTATTTGTCCTTTTTGATCACACAATCAGCTAGCGTGGTGCGTCTAACTCTTTGATAGTTTTTAAAGCCCTTCCAATTTGTATTCTTGAAAAAAGAATATTACAAGGGCTGTATGATGAGTACCCGGATTTGAAGATAGGCGGTGCTACAGAGCCAAATATTACCATCATTTAGTACAACTTCTTTTAGCCTGACTGTCGAAATTTGGTGACAATCCAACGCTTAGTTTTGTTTTGACACCTATTTCAAAACATCGTGTTATAGTAGGGTTTTTTTGCGACCATAGAAAAATAGCAGTATCTCTCCGTGATCCGATTCTTGATTTTGATTGGCGAAACCTGCGAGGAAATCAAGCATATTCTCGATGGGGTGTATTGGACCCATTCACCTTCCGTACAAACTTTATCATTAGTTCATACGGCATTTTTTGATGAATCGCGCCCAGGTGGCCCAAAAACGGTTTCTACAGAGGAAACCGTGTACAAAATCCATGACCTCATATTGGCGGACGGGCGAGTGAAAATTCACGAATTGGCTGAGATAGCAGGAATCTCAAAGGAACGCGTTAGCTATATCCTGCACGAAATATTGTGCATGATAAACTGTCTGCGCAATGGGTATCGTGTTTGCTCATCGAAGAACAAGAGCAATCGTGAGATCATTGCAAAAACGTGCTTGGCCCTGTTTAATCCAAATCCGACGGAGTTTCTGCATTGTTTTGTGACCGTCGATGAGACATGGATAAATTGGAACACACCAGAGATCAATGAATAATCGAAACAATAGGTTTACCACGTTGACTATTTAGATAAAGGAAAAACAATCACAGGAGCATATTACGTCGATTTGGCGAAAAAAAAGTGCTCTTCCACCACGATAACGCACCGACTTATACCTCCGCAGTCGCCACAGCCAAATTGGTTGAATTGCATTACGAATTGCTCCGCCATCCTTTATATTTTTTGGATTTGGCTTCCTGTGACTTTTTTTGTTCCTTAACCTTAAAACTGTTTGCAGGCCAACAAAAGTCGTACTATACTTAAAAAAGTTGCAGCGCCCCTGGGAATAGTGTATTGAGTTGAAAGGAGATTGTATTGAAAAATAAATTGTCAAAACCTTAAAAAAGTTGCGTTGTCATTTAAATCTGGGTATTCATCAAACAGCCCTCGTAAACTATCAATAGAAGTCTTTTATTGGAACACAGCATTTATTATTTAGACTTATGACTTTGTTTTTTTAGATTGTCATCACCTTCGCTTATTTGTTGCCAATTAGCGTTTGACATTTGTTAATGACGAGGCAGTGGAAACATACTGCTTGTTAAGAATATTGCACATTAGCAGGTATTTCCAATTTTCGTAACTTTTTCCATTCCAAATATCTGGGCAAATATAGGGCAGAGGAAATTGTCGTAATAAGTTTGTGTACAACTAAACTGCGGAGTGTGTATTATAAAGATGTTGCAACTTAAAACGTTTCTGCATTAAATCGAGTATTTGGCTGCTAGACCAAGGTGGAGAGTTATTTTTTATAATTTTCGAAGTTATAGGAACTTGTCGGTCAAAAGAAGTTTTATATTATTTTATAGAAATTCTATTTGTTGATCAATCGATGGAAAGAAATAAATTTGTGCCCAATTCACGCAAGCAATGTCGGTATGTAAGCTTTTAAAATTCCTAAAGTGTCTTATATTCTGCTCGTCATCAATTTTAATATCGTATTATAGGTTAAATATGTATACTTAATCATGCTTTGAAAAGCCTGAAGCCGAAAGTTGATTAAAGAATATAGACTTTCCTATATCTAATACAAAGAAAACATCTGGAATTTTCGATCTCCACAAACGATAATATTGGTTACATAACACGATTTCTCCTCAAAAATGTTTATTATTGGCGTTACATCTCCATTTTAATCACCCTTGTAAACCGCTCTAAGGAGTAATCATTCTACACCAAAACAAATTTTGAGAAAAAAGTGCTCAGCTGAGCTATATACTCGTATGTTTGGTTTACATGCAAGTCTCCCATAAATACCCTTGCAAAGATAGACAGCCACACATCCTCTATCGTGAGAAAATCCTATCCCCATTTATAGTACTTTATAAGTACTGTTCGGAATGTAAGGACAGATCAATGTTTCAGAAACACAAATAACATCAACCTTGGAGTCTATAAAGATCTAAGCGTAAGGCTTTGGACATTGATATGGCATATGTGTAAGCCTTTTTTCTCTGAAAGTGAGTATCCTTAGCATTTGGTACAAATTCCCATCCACTAAATTGCCAGAAATCTCATCCCTGTAAGTAAAACTTGATGGCATTCATATAAAATTTAATAATAAGAAGTAGAGAATTGCAAACGCAGACACTAACAATAATAAATAACATGCAAGAAGGATCAGGAGCCGAATTCCACAACCGTGAGTTTTCCTCCTGTGTACACAACTAAGAAAACTCATATTCACTGCCAGTGTACACATTTGCAATCACGCGATAACGCAATGTAATCTGAGATTGAGTGCGTTGAATGTATTCTACATATTTTGTCAGCTGAGTGAGTTGAATTTAGTTTTTATTCTCCGATAAATTAAAAATTCAAACCAAATGTGACTATTAGCTCTGTATACAACAGGGATATGTACGAGTACTCGTATATTAAACGACAAAATCAGTAAATAAAATGGTTTTATCCGTGTGTCAACACCCACCTATCCGGGTATGTTTTAGGAATTCAAAATGAAATATTTTAACAAATTCTAACTACAATCGAAATGAGCTTTTAAGTGACTTAACAAATTTCAAAAATTAAGCAGATTATATAAAAAATCTGAAAATAATGCTTGAGGCGAGGGATTAAAATTTTGACCTCCTGCTCAACACCCAACATACCAGGGTATGCAGAAAGTAAAGTGCGATAAAAATTTAGGTAAATATTTTTTAATTGTGAGGAGAAAATGAAAATAGAGGAACATTATTTATTTAAACAAATATTTTATTGAATAATAGTTAAATACACTGTTTACAAATAGTATGGTTGGTGGAATGTTTATTACAAACGGGCTTTGAACATTTCTCTCAAGATTTTCTAGTCGAACGTCGTTTGCCACACATGAAACAATTGCCTTTGTGTTTGATTCTTCCTGATGCATCACGTTTGGAACCAAAAGACTCTCCTCAGATACAGAACTTGATTGAGAACTTTTCAATAGGCTTTTTTTTTTTGACAGATCACGCGTGACTTCTATCAAACTGCTTTGTCATTTGACAAGTCACCGTGGAAAAACTCACACCACAACAGCGTCTCCAAATTGTTCAGCTGTATTACGAAAATCAGCGCTCTGTGAGAAATATTTTTCATGCGATTTAAGGAACTTACGGTGCGCATAATCGACTTACTGAAACTACTATCGCCAATATCATTCGCAAATTTGAGTCCCAGTTAACATAAGTGGATCATATTTGACCGGTAAGATAACATCCAGCACGTAGTGAAGAGACAATAGCAGCTGTAGCTTAGAGTGTACGCGAAGACCGTGACAAATCGATTTGTCGTTGTGCTCAGCAGCTTGGCTTGGCGTATTTTACGTGAGGATCTCGGCCTAAAAGCATACAAAATTCAACTTGTGCAAGAATTGAAGCCAGACGACTTGAATTTGCGTCATATTTTCAGTGAATGAGCTCTGGAAAAACTTAATGAAAATTTGGTGTTTTATCGTGAAATTTTGTTCATTGATGAAGCCCATTTCTGGCTCAATGGAAACGTTAATAAACAAAATTGTCGTATTTGGGCTTATGAGCAACCTGAAAAGTACCAAGACCTACCATTACATCCATTAAAAACAACGGTATGGTGTGGTTTATGCGTTGGTGGAATCATTGGCCCATATTTTTTCAAAAATGAGGCAAATCAGAATGTTACCGTCAATTGTAACCGTTATCGCGCCACATTTGCGGACTATGCGCTTCCTAAAATTCAAGCACATGGTCTCGGTGAGCTCTGGTTTCAACAAGACGGCGCCATGAGCCATACAGCGCGTGAAACAATGGACTTGTTGATATCATGCGATATCACACCCTTTGACTATTTTTTCTGGGGATATGTAAAGTCTCAGGTCTTCAGGAATAAGCCAGCTCATAAGTCGCTCAAAATTGGACCTTCCGAATGGACCACCTCAGGTGTAGTCGTGGCCAATATTTACATAATATCATTTCCAAAGACTAAATGGCATAAATTGTTCTTTTAACCGATAGTAAAAATTTTCAGTTTACTTTCAAAATTATGTGTTCTACTTTACATTATAAATCAAACCCTACGATGAATCACCATTTATAAGGATTCTGGTGAAAAAAATTTGATCATAGTTTGCTACTTAGTTAGTTTTAGACACAAGAAAAACATCTATCAGTAAAGTCACTTTGTCAGGTTGAAAATGAGCAGAATGCAAACTCTGTGATTTCGTGAAACCTGGGGATTTGGCAAACGTGCAGTGATAGCAGGTTGTGCTAATTGGTTGCTAAGTTCCTGAAGAAATTGTCAACGTCTACTGGTAGCTTATCTTAGACGTGGACTATTTTTATAATATATTATGTAAGTTGCCAAGGCAGCTACATCCAACATATACATATAATACATGACCAACGGCCAACACTTCGTACATCGTTTGCAGCTATATTCAACCAGCATTTTATGCATATTATCGACCCACCTTTGGTAACACTATAGTCAATTATCATTTGTGGCCTTTGCGCTTCTCCAACTACATCTTTGGTATAATGAGATGATGACAGCAACACAACCGCTTTTTGTTTTTTTTTTTTTGGTACGTAGGAACATAGTGTGACATTTTGAAGAAATCTAAATTCTGAGTAATAAACGGCCCGTTTTACGCCTTTTTTCACTATAAAAAATTTTGGTAGTATAAATTTCTGTTTACTATTTACCGTCTCCGGGAAAGACAGTCTTTTATCAATGAGTCAAAACTTGTGAAAAAGTTATCACATGTGATGTTTCGTCCACTCCCTTTGTATTCTAAGCAAAGTTGTTTTACCACACGTTCACCTTGCTTATGTTTTCTCATACATCCTGACCCTAACTTCGGTAAAAGTATTTCTTTTCTGTGGATATGATGTTTCAGCATCATATGTCCACCAAATTTTTATGCCATACCCATTTGGAGGGCTTGGATGGAATGTACTGAGTAAATTGAATACGCCCACGGAACGCCAGGTACATAACATTTGTGAAGGTTTGCGTTGAGCATCAACCAAAGGTCTTTGATGGGTGCTGTTTTATCTTCTTTGAGCCTTTAAGTATGCGTATTTCCAAATATTTCAAAACGAATAAACTCTCCAATGCCCCATAAGCGGCGAAGTCCAATGGTTGCGCTATGTAGTGGGTAGCCAATATTTCCACATAGGTCTTTTGTATGCTCATAGTTTATACGGCGAACACCAGAAAAAAATAGAACTCCCATGTAGGCATTTAATTCTTCTTCTGTACCTCCTTTCCATATACGCGGCGGATTAAAAGCATTCTTTGTGTTCTATTCTTTATATGGTAAGTCTGTGTTGCCTGACAATTAGTTTCCTAATGACATCGCAGAATTCCGGTGTAATTAGCAATTTAAAAATATTTTTTGTGCTTAATGATTTAGTGGTGTTAGTTTGACCGACTTTTGTGGAAGCAATTTTAAAAATATTATGCTGCCGATGACCACGTGAGGGGTCACTCAGGTTCGGAAGCACTTTCAGCAGTTACATCTTCGAACTCTACTTCTGATTCGGTGGAGTCTTCTTCTTCTGCTTCAATCTCACCTGGATATTCGTCAATCTTGGAGTCAGGGTCGATTCCTTCATTTCGACCATTTCATCAGGGTCAGGATCATGCTCGAACACGTAGTCCATACCTTTGAAAATAACATACTAATCTTTCAAATGAATATCTCAAATATCACCAGCCTTCTAAAGAGTAGCCGCTCAGCGGTCAGAAATCAATCATTTTATCTTTAAACACGTTTTTCTCGAAACTATATTTTTCAAATTTACTGCAGTTGAAACTCGAAGATCGCTTTGATTTTTTTTTGTTTGCTTATTTTGTATGTTTCTCTATACGTGTACCCTCCAGCTTTTGATTTTATAAAAAATGTCATCAAAAAATCATCAAATCTTCGGGCAAAATTTCGTTAAATTTCATATTTTTTTTCCACAATCGCAGGTCAGACAACCTGGATCTATTAGACAAGAAAAATGAGATAATTATAATGGGCGATATAATTATAAATTTGATCCGAAATCTAACTATATTATGTAAAAAATTACGTTGAAATGTTATCGTCATTCAGACTCATTAATGTTATAACAGAGTATACAAGAATAGACCCGAGAAACAGAACAAAAACATTAATCGATCACATCTTGCTTAGCAAAACAAATATGCCAATTTATTTTGCTGTGATAGTGAAAGTGGTATGACGGACCATTTTGCCGTATCCTGCTATAAAGCTGAGGGATTATCTGCAGTTGAAAACATCACAAATTGCCAACAAATTTGTAATATGAGAGTTCACCAATTAATAGAAGAAACGGACTGGACAGAAGTAATAAATCAAATCTATGCCGATGCCTTATATCAAACGTTATTCAATAAAATAAAGACTATATACAAAATGTCAACTTTAACAAAAAAAAGTGTCACACAAAAGAAAACAAAACCCACGGATTACTCCTTACCTAATCGAAGAATGCAAAAGAAGGGAGGAATTGTACCGAAGGTACAAAAACAACATAACGAATAAAACTTGTAAAGTTGAATATTAAAGCTTTTGAAACGTACTTAACAAACTAATTAGAGTGAAAAAATCTTTCATAAAAATCAGTTTAATGAATTTAATCGTGATTATCGCAAAACATGGGTCTTGATAAATCAAATTCTTGGAAGGACAAAGACGAGCATAGACGAAACCTTAATTAAAAACTTCTCAACGGTAGTAACTACACTATGCAACGAATTTATTTTTATAATTCAAAAACCTCGAACCATACAAATCGCAATTTGAGTAGTATGGAAGGAGTAATCATGGAAATATTACAAGAAATCATCAACATAAATTGATTCACCCATATCAATATGATTTCCAAATGGGTAAAAGTACTGGGAAACTGCTTGGTGAATTTGCGAACTACGTCAAAGAATTCCTAAATAGGAGCCAACATGTTCTTGCTTCATTTATGGATTTTAGTAATGCTTTCGATACAATAGGTCACAAAAAACTAATAGATGAACTGCAACATATTGGAATAAGAGGAATGATGGCGGAATGGCTAAGGGAGTATCTACATAACAAGCTATTTCAATTAAAAATAAGCAACGTTTTAAGCGAAAGAATAAAAGTAGAATACAGAATCCCTCAGGGATCAATAATTTTTATATTATTCACCAACGAACTTCTCCAATTCACTCAAAAACAGCATATCTTTTGCTAATTTAGCCATTGTAGTACGCCACAGATCTTTGAAAATGGCAACATCAATTTTGATTCTGATTCAAAAATCATGTATATCCGAAATCCTAACATCAAACAACTGCAAAATTATATATTTTTAAGAAATATGTTAAAGGATGCATTAACTCTACAAAAACAAGTCATTAAGATAGTGGAAAAATTTAAATATCTTGGAGTTATCATTGACTAACACTGCCTATGGGATAAAAACATTGACTTGCTGCGCATGGACCTAAAGAACGCTCTTTATGCACTGGCTCACCTTAACCTTCCCAAGGTCCTCGGGTCATTTTTGAACCATTTTAAGAAAGAAATTAAGTCTCCTATAAGACAAAATTTTTGAAGGACTTGATATTTCTTGAATTTTTCTAAAGTTTTGAGTTGAATACAATTACGTATGAATTTATAAAAAAATATTAGAAACTTTGCGAAGTATAAACACTTTTACGTCTGCGCCCCTCGGGTCAAATTTGACCCAGCGTATACCGAGCGTATGAATCGAAAGGTATTTGCAGTTTGCTTTGATTTCTAATTACCTATTCAATTTTAGTCATTTATGGCCCAACCAGCATATTGTTATTTCAACTGCGATTTTGTATGTATTATCTATTTTTGCATTGTGCATTTGTACACTTTTTATCAGATTTCCGGAGAAAAACTTCGTTTGGAAATTTTACCTTTATAGCTGTAAGTGATAGCTAAAGTGAATTTTCTTTGACCGTATTTTCGAATGAAGAAGAATCTTGTTCTGAGTTCGAGAATCATGTTGAGACACCTGATTTATCAGACAGTGTTTTTAGTGATGTTGAAAATTTCTTTGTGCCTACCGAAATGATGGTGTCAAAAAATGGTCAAATAAATTACTCAACAAAACCTAATGAAAATAGTGCCAGAAGAGCCTCAAGGAAAAATATTATAAAATTGTTGCCAGGATTGACATATATGGTGAAAAATGGACAGATGTTGATAGCACCGAACTATTTGCATTCCTTGGACTGCTTTTATTGGCCAGCGTTTTTCGATCAAACAACGAAAGCACTGAAAGTTTATGGACCTCTGAAAAAGGAAGACCAATATTTGCTGCAACCATGTCATTGAAGATTTTCAAGAAAATTTCAAGAGTTATAAGGTTCGACAACAGGGAAAATCGAAATGAATGACTACTGTTAGATAAATTTGCTCCTATACGTGAGTTGTAGAATCAGTGGGTTGACATATTGCCAAAACTTTATAATCCATCCGAAAATGTGACAATAGACAAGCATAAGTAGCTTTCAGAGGAAGATGATGAAATTTGGAATCAAGTTTTGGGTACTTTGTGATTCTTCAACGAGCTATGTTTGGAATATTCAACCTTATGGCAGAAAAAAATCAAAGTATGCGTGTAGTTCTTGATTTGATTGTAGAGCTAAAAGGACACAATGTCACAGCCGATAACTTTTTCACGTCTTATCAATTGACACAAAAATTATTGGAGATACAAATTACACTAGAAGGAACAATACGAAAAAACAAGCCCGAATTGTCAACGGCCTCGCCACACTGAAAGCATCGGTTCCCACTAGATCACCGAAATCAAGCAGGGTGATTATCTCTGGAGAAAAAGCCAATGATAATCTTAAATTATAACAAATGTAATGGGGGTGTAGACATATTGGACAAAGCAGTAAGTGGCAACACTTGCAAAAGGATGACAAAACGGTGGCCTCAAGTAGTGTTCAGTAATATGGTCGATAATTCAGCTTATAACGCATTTTTTTAATTCAAATTCGGTAATCATAAATGGAAAGATGGCTGCCTCTCAAAGCGTCGCTACTTTTTGGAAGGTCTTGCTATGCAGCTTGATACTTCCTACATTAAAAAGCGACAAACATTACCTCGAACACATTTTTCACTTGAAATTGCCAAAAAAATTCAAAGTGATTTTCAAGCCGATACACAACTATCTTCAACCAAAAGAAATCGATGTAAATTATGCCAAAAAACAGACAATAAAACGGGAATAATGTGCAACATTTTTAATAAGTATACGTATTGGGTATATATTTTAATTCGTGCGGTTTTTCAAAATTTGAACGTTTATTTAAGAAAAAACATGTACAATAGTATTGTTCAAAGTATTGCCCATCTGAAGCTATGACTTTTTCCCATCTTTCTGGCAGCCAAGAATGAATCAAGCCAATTTTTGATATTCTGCTCTGATGTGAACCATATTTCAGTGAGGGCGTTCTGCATCGACCGGAACAAGGGTCGAAGTCAGAAGGGGCAAGGTCTGGGCTATAAGGCGGGTGGGGTAAGACTTCCCATCCACTGTTTTCCAAATAGTTCTTAACCGGAATAGCAACGTGGGGCCGAGCGTTGTCATGATGGAAAATTATTGCCTCGTGTCTGGTCCAATATTCCGGGTGTTTTTCGGCTAGTGCTCTCTAAAAATGGATTAATTGTGGTCGGTAGCGTTGTCCATTGATGGTTTCACCCGGTCTTAGCAGCTCGTAGTAAAAAACACCCATCTGATCCCACCAAATACAGAGCATTACTTTCGCGCCATGGATATTCGGTTTTACCGTTGATTTGGCTGGTTGGCCAGGTTTCACATATGATGTCTTGCGCTTGGGGTTGTTGTAATAGATCCATTTTTCACCACCAGTAACAATCCGATGCAAAAATGACTTCCTTTTGTGGCGTTCCAGCAGCATTTCGGACATGCAAAACCGCCTTTCGACGTCTCTCGGCTTGAGTTCATGTGGAACCCAATTTCCTTGCTTTTGAATATATCCAGCTGCTTTTAAACGTTTTGAAATGGCTGCTTGAGTGACACCCAAAGATCCTGCGAGCTCTTCTTGTGTTTGTCAACAATCTTCATAGAGTAATGCTTCCAGTTCTTCATCTTCAAACTTTTTTGGCTGCCCAGGACATTCATCGTCTTCCAAGCCAAAATCACCACTTTTAAATCGTGCAAACCACTTTTGGCACGTTCGCTCAGCTAGCGCATGTTCAATATAAACTTACACCAAAATACGATGACTTTCGGCAGCAGTTTTCTTCGTATTAAAGTAATGAAGAAGAACTCCCCGCAAAAACACTTTTTCAGGCACAAAGTTCGACATATTTGAGTGAAAAAAAATTATTTTTGTTTACGCTTCAAATGAATGACATATACTGAAATGACGTACAATGACAATAGCTTTCCAACGCATGTTCCAATGGAATAATAACAATGGAATATTACAAGTTACGCCATCTCTTGGCAAACCGCACGAATATATGTTATAGACCCAATATATGTAAACAGCATTCTAAAATCATAACTTTGTGTACGAATTGTAATAACTGACTGTATTTTTTTTCTTTTATTATTGAATTAAAACTTTTGTTAAATTATTTATGAAAAACATAAGTTGAAATAAATTTACCTTAATTTTTATTTAAATAACTTTGTTCTCTTCTTTTTTAATATTAACATTATTAAATAATAGAATCTTCAAGTAAAGAACAAACAAATATCTGAAATAAAGCCTGAAAATAGAGTATTGTGTCAAATTTGACCCGAAGCTCGTTCGCATTAGTAAATTTGAGGACCCTAAGAAGGTTGAATACCATGCCAAAAAAAAGATCACTGTTTTGTAATTAACTACTAAGCTTTGAGTTATTATATACACATTTTCTATAGAAAAGCTTTAACTTTTTGTGAGTTGGGAGACAGCGCATAACACGCTGAGAATTTTTAGTGTTCCTTTAAAAATTTCAGTGAATACTCATTATTTATATATAAATATATTTTCCAAATTTTGAAACATTTGATGCAGTAGTTTTCTTTAAAAAATTCCCAAAAATCACCATTTTTTTGACGGTCGCACTAGGTGTGCCCCTTAATACTTGTAGAGTTTTTTTTATTTGTGTTTTATTTTTACAGAAGGAAATGGATAATTATGTATTAGGAGGGAGAAGAACATTGGCTTTTTTTTTAGCCGCGGGCCGGACAAAACCGCTTCTCATCTATTCGAACGTATTGTAGGACCGAAAAAACCGATTCCTAACCGTGAACCTCTTCACAGCTCGGGTCATTTATGTTTCATCTTGGTTTAGATTTGAATATCAAAAATGAAAATGAAAGGGGAAGTGGGATAAAGGCTGTGTTAAAATTGTTTCAAAGTTTGTGCTCCTTCTACCCACTTCTTCTGGCCCAAGTTCCCAATTTTTAAAAAAAAATCATAGATTGGAGATTGATCTAATTATTTTCAGTAAAAAAACTATGTAACTATAACTATGATTTCCACGCCCAACAAATATATATATGTATATCTACATATGTGTATTCCTGCTCTAGATGGCAAATACTACAACATATTGAAATTTCAAGGACATGATGAAAAAAATCCAATATCACAAGCACAACTTCTACCTTTAAGAATTCTGTATTTAATACGAGTGCCTTTGTCAGATCATTTGGAACTCACTCATCACCATCTTCATGTCGAGATTCTAGCCAATAAAGGAAATCTTTAAATTACCTGAGCTTTAGATTCATCGTGGTTTAATCTTAGAAAATTCCAGCTGGAATGAGTTTTATTTGAACTGAGCACAGCGGTAAAATGCGCGCCCAGATACATTGATACATTTGCAGACTCATATATAGCGTGGTGTTGTCGTTGGGCCTTCCTTTCAACTGCAATAAGAACCGCCAACCTAGTAGTTCTACTATAGTATAGTATTTTACAGAAGTATCGTAAAATTCGAAAATTAGTCATTATTCTTGATTATACAAAGTTTAAGAGTTAGAGTTTATAGTCGCCATCTAAAAGTGTTTGTCCTCTGTTAAGTTTTTGCGAGGATTTAGGAAAAATGCCATTAATCATCAAGGGTCATACGTAAACAAATAAAAAGGGATTTGGTAAAAAATATGCACAAGCAAAAGATAGAAAATATCAGATCCAAGACTACTCATGAATTCTATTCGAAAGGAATCATAAATCATGGCTTGTTCTTAGACAACAAAGTACAAGATAACCATAAAAAGGACCAGCCGATTGCTGCCAGAATATTTATCTTTTGTAGCTAACGTTGAATATGAGACAAAAATAGAGAGAATTGAATCAAGCAGATATTCGTACGTAGATACTTTATTCAATTGTGATGTGATGTGAATGATGTGAATTTGTTATACGTACAACAGTCACATGAAAAGGTTTAGGGTGGGCCAAGTCTATTCATAGCATAGAGTATGTAATAGGTGGGTTAGGCAACTTAGGATGGTGCAAATCTAATTCTAATGTTAAACCGAGTTATCTATGAATTTTGTGCGCATATGTATGTAAAAGTGGATTTATCCAACACATATTGGCTTTCTATTTTCTCGAGCTGAAGTATGTGAGAGGCATTTCAATTTTTGAAGCTTAAGAGCAAGGTGGAGAAAGTTTTTTTCATTTTTCTGAAAGACTTCGGCTTGGTTTGAAGAAAGTTGTGCTGATCATATAGCAAAAAATCCCATTCTTGTCATACTTAGGAAACTTGCATTATTTTTAACAAATTAAGCAGTCCTAATAATATCGGATATCCGGATGTGGCACTGCCATATGCAATAGTGAATAGTTCTTCCGAAACATTGGAATTTATCTCCTTCAATTATGTTTGAATTGATCAAAAGGAATTTATTCAAAAAATTAAAAATACAAGTTTATTTATCTAAATCTATGTCAGCGCTTCATCCAAAAACATTTTTTATATTCGGTTTTCTGTATCTCCATCAGTGCTTCCTGCGACTTTTCCATTATTTCCTCTCGGCTACTGAAACGCGTTCCCCGTAGTGGTTTTTTAATTCGATTGAACAGAAAGAAGTCACAGAGAGCCAAATCAGGTGAATGCGGTGGATGTTGGATGCTATTTGTTTCACTTTTCGTCAAAAAATTACGAATTATGATGGCATTGTGCGACGGTGCGTTATCATGGTGCAAAATCCACGAGTTTTCTGCCCACAATTGCTTCATGCAAACGTCTCATAACGCCTAAATAATACTCTTGGCTTACTGTCTGACCTTCTGGCAAAAATTCATTATTCACTACACCGTTGTAATCCGTGAAAACCGTGAGCATTGCCTTCTTTTTTGACCGAAAACGACGTGTTTTTTTTAAGTCTCGGTTCATTTGGTGAACGCCCTTCACTTGCCTGATGTCTGAATTGCGTGTTGTACTCATAAACCCACGTCTCGTCTCCAGTAACGATTCTTTTGATGAATGTGGGATCGGATTCAGCCTCGCAAATCATCTCTTTTGCGACGGCAACACGGTATACCTGCATGAAATTGAGGTATTTTGGCACCAATTTTGCTGCTACACGACGGAAACCCAAATCATTAACCAAAATGTCTTGAACGGATCCATAGGTAATGTTCAAGTCCTCCGGTATCTCTCTGACGGTTAATTTGCGGTTATTGACCAACATTTCTTTTAGTTCATCAACGTTTTCGTCGGTTTTTGATGTTGATGGTCTGCCACTGCTTTTATCATCTTCGATTGGCTCACGACCACTTTTAAACCGCTCGTGCCACTGGTAAACGACCTTTTTCTTTAGAGAATCGTTGTCGAAACACTTTTCCAACATTTCCAACGTTCGCGCACCATTGAATCCGTTTTTTACGCAAAATTTAATACAAGTTCGTTAATGCAAATTTAAATCTATTTCTAAAATTGTAAAAAATCGCCAACACACAAAAAAATACGGTCTTCATAACACCATTTCAGATAATGGATTAAGGGTTTTTGCATTTAATAATGGGGCGTAACCTGTTATATAGGCAGGCATATAGGAAGACGGATATCTAAGACACAATGGAGTCAAGTAAGACCACCAAAATTCGACGTTGAAAAGCTTCAATTGCAGGAGACCGCAAGAGACATTTGCCTTAAAGCACTTTCAAACCGTAAATCTCCAATTGATATTTTGTCCTCGAGCCCTCAGAGAAGCTGTTTCTGATGTGATGGGCTTCGAAGTGCCACCATAAAGAAACCTCTGGTTTGATAACGAATGTAGACAGATACATGCAGTCAGATTGAAATATAAAAAGCACTGTTGCAACGAAAGACAAGAGCTGCTCGTAAGCTTATCGAAGCGAAGACGAACTATTTAAAGTACCTAGATGGCCTGGCTGGGAGCATAGCACATGTGATCTTCTGAGATCATTCGTGAACAAACTAGTTCACTATTGATCAAATACTCAGACAACGTTAGGTCTTGGAAAGGCCTGTGAATTTCAAATCGACATTCATCATCTATTTATCGACTTCAAAGCCACAAATAACCATCGTACATAGTGATGAATTATATACTTAGTTTGACGATGACTTTTAAGAATTATCGCTCCATCAATATCGGTAATGAATTAACTGAGATCTTTAATATCAAGAATGATTTTATATAGGATGATACATCGTAAGGCTTGATTTATAATGTTAAATAAAAAAAAAATTTGAAAGTAAACTTAAATGTTTTTTATCGGTTAAAAGAACAATTCATGGCATTTATTTTTTGAAAATGATATCATGTTAATTTTGGCTATGACTACGCCTGAGGTAGTCTATTTGGAAGGTCTCGTTCGAGCATAGCGACCGGTATCTCGCGGATAACACGAGTAATGTTGGCTTTCATAGCGTCAATCCACGCTGACTTATTCCTGCAGACTTGAGACTTTATATATATCCAGAGAAAATAGTCTAAAGGTGTGATATCGCACGATCTAATATCACGTGAAATTAAGTGCTCACCAAAATGATTTCTCAACAAGTCCATTGCTTCACGCGCTGTATGGCTCGTAGCGCTGTCCTGTTAAAACCAGAGCTCACCGAGACCATGTGCTTGAATTTCAGGAAGCACATAGTCCGTTAACATTGGGCGATAACGGTTACTATTGACTGTAACATTCTAATTTGCCTCATTTTTGAAGAAACATGGATCAATGACTCCACCAGCCCATAAACCACACCATTTAGTTGTTTTTAATGGATATAATTGTAGCTCTTGGTATTCCTCCGACTGCTCATCAGCTCAAATATGGCAATTTTGTTTATTTACGTATCAATTGAGCCAGAAATGGGCTTCATCACTGAACAAAATTTCACGATAAAACACCGGATTTTCATTGAGTTTTTCCAGAGCCCATTTATTGAAAATATGACGAAAATTCAAGTCGCCTGGCTTCAATTCTTGCACAAATTGAATTTTGTATGCTTTTAGGACGAGATCGTCACGTAAAAAACGCCAAACTGTCGAATATGCCAAGCCAAGGTGCTTAGAACGACAACGAATCGATTCGTCACGGTCTTCGCTTAGACTCTTAGCTACAGCTGCTATAGTCTTTTTACTACGTGCTGGTCTAACCGGTCGAGTATCATCCACTAATGTTAACTGGGACCCAAATTTGCGAATGGTATTGGCAATAGTGTATTCAAACGATACTGAACGAAAATGAAAAAGCAGTTTGATGGGAGTCACGCATGATCTGTCAAGAAAAACCTATTGAAAATCAAACCTCACTATGAATCACCAAATATAAGGCGAACCCTTGTAATAAAAAATGCTAACATCGTCGTGGAAATAACCGTGCAAGACTCACTTTCAAACACAATGACCACGATCTTTTTCAAGTCTGCACAATTTCTTGCGTATGCCGATGACATTGATGTTATTGAGGCGGAAGCCCTCAAAACAGGTCTGACGATAAACTACTTCAAGGCAGAGTACGTGCTGTCATCAGAAACGGGAGCACATACTCAACGTTTTGCTTAGAATGTCATTTGATTTCGCAGTTACAAAACCAAATGCCAAACATATATATGAGTAAAGTAACATAGCGTTAAATAGTTTACGTTAAGTGGGAGTGATGCCGATACAATATATATTGTATTATAGTTAAACAATTAAATTAAATTAACTAAAATGCAAGTTTTAGCATCTTCAATTACTACAACAATTCTTTTTTTCATTTTTAATATAAATCTTTTAACATAAGATTTTCGGTCATACATATCTAATGAACGATATATTCGTTCTCCTGGTTTTCGATACTTAAATATCATATGATCTTCTTCCGGGCACACGGATCTGGATACTGGGTGCTATGTCGGATGTTTTATCTTTTCTCTGTATCTGTATCACCAGCCCCTGAATTTGGATTAATATTAAAATGTAACTGTAACAAATCTACCATATATTAGATGCTTTAATAAGTTGCTGTGTGATAATAACAATGCTTGTTAGTTTCTATTAAAAACGATCTTCGTTGAAGGTCTATGTCTTTTGAGGCCCGTTATCTATATAAAATCTCCTGTTCGCAATTTACTCAAATCCTTTACCCTATGTATCCTATCATCAGTTTTGGATGTCTGGGGTTTCCTTTATGTTTACATTTGGTACGTTGTCGCGTAGTCTCCTTCCAAAACTAAATTCTATTGAATTCGGAACGCTGTATTACTACTTAGTAGCATATAGTATGCTAACAATGCGAATTCGAACTTTCCCGTATTTTTCCTAAGAACGTTTTTTACTATTCTTACTTCCGCTTCTGCAGAATTTATATTGGACAATGCTTGTGATTATTTAAAACGACAATTCTGTTCTCAAACTTGCGAAATTTCGATGATTCAAAATTCTGAAATTGTGTTCCGCTATAGATGTAAATAAGTTGTGGTATACCATGGCGGATAAAAGTCGTTTTAAATACTTGTATGATGTCTCCCACCCGAGTCTGTTCCAAATCCTCCACCTAAAAATATTGAGGAAAACAGTCTATTATTGTGACAAACCATTTATTTTTAAAATTTAATAAATCCATGGCAACCTTTTGCTAAGGGTAACTAGGGATTTTAGAGGCTAATAACGGTGTGAGTTTTCTCTGCATATGCTGAGCAAATTTTAGACAGTTTTTTTTTATCATTTTCTCGATTTCTTTTCAAACTTAAAACTTAAACAACAACGATAGTATTTAGTTCATATCAAATGGAAGAGAATAAATAGTGGTCATTGTATTATGTGCTGAGTTAGTGTTGAAAGATACTTTTATTTCAATAATATAAAAGGGGTTCTGATGTGGGATGACAATCAGTACTATTTAGAGAAATGTGTAAAAATAAACAAAATCAATTCAATAGATATTAATTATTTATTGGAATGTAATTTAATTCGTGCGGTTTTTTTTTCAAAATTTTATTTAAGAAAAACTTGTACAAAAGTATTATTTAAAGTATTGGCCATCTTAAGCTATGACTTTTTCCCATCTTTCTGGCAATTTGTAGATCCCATCCCAAAAGAACTGCGCCGGCTTGGCAGCCAAGAATGAATCAAGCCAATTTTTGATATTCTGCTCTGATGTGAACCGTATTTCAGTGAGGGCGTTCTGCATCGACCGGAACAAATAGTAGTCAGAAGGGGCAATGTCTGGGCTATAAGGCGGGTGGGGTAAGACTTCCCATTCACTGTTTTCCAAATAGTTCTTAACCGGAATAGCAACGTGGGGCCGAGCGTTGTCATGATGGAAAATTATTGCCTCGTGTCTGTTCCAATATTCCGGGCGTTTTTCGGCTACTGCTCTCTCCAAATGGATTAATTGTGTTCGCTAGCGTTGTCCATTGATGGTTTCACCCAGTTTTAGCAGCTCATAATACAGCACACTCACCTGATCCCACCGAATACAGAGCATTACCTTAGCGCCATGGATATTCGGCTTTGCTGTTGATTTGGCTGGTTGGCCGGGTTTCACATATGATTTTTTGCGCTTGGGGTTGTCGTAATGGATCCATTTTTCACCACCAGTAACAATCCGATGCAAAAATGACTTCCTTTTGTGGCGTTCCAGCAGCATTTCGGACATGCAAAAACCGCCTTTCGACGTCTCTCGGCTTGAGTTCATGTGGAACCCAATTTAGTTGCTTTTGAATATATCCAGCTGCTTTTAAACGTTTTGAAATGGCTGCTTGAGTGACACCCAAAAATTCTGTGAGCTCTTCTTGTGTTTGGCAACAATCTTCATAGAGAAATGCCTCCAGTTCTTTATCTTCAAACTTTTTGGCTGCCCAGGACGTTCGTCGCCTTCCAAGCCAAAATCACCACTTTTAAATAGTGTAAACCACTTTTGGCACGTTCGCTCAGCTAGCGCATGTTCACTATAAACTTCCACCAAAATACGATGACTTTCGGCAGTAGTATTCTTCATATTAAAGTAATGAAGAAGAACTCCCCGCAAAAATACTTTTTCAGGCACAAAGTTCGACATATTTGAGTGAAAAAAAATTATTGTTGTTTACGCTTCAAATGAATGACATATACTGAAATGACGTACAATGACAGTAGCATTCCAATGTTCCAATGGAATAATAGCAATAGAATAATACAAGTTACGCGATCTCTTAGCAACCGCACGAATTATAGACTTATTCAGATAAAAAAGTTTTTTTTTTTTTTTTTTTCATAAAAAAACAATTCTTTTAAGATATTTATGTAATTTCAACGACATTACTTATGTTCTTAACAGAGGTTCAATGCTTGCATAATAAGTAGTAAATAGCTTTTACTTTTCTTAGGAATAAGCGAAAGTTATAGGTAGTTCTGATAAAATATGGTATGAGTAAATGAGTACCTCCAGGTACAACTGGTATATTGACGAGAGCCAAGTTATTTATACGTGAGCTATAAACTCGTGAGTTTCTGATGGGAATGTTAGCGCTTTGTTTGAAAAACTCCTTGAGTACTTTAAAGAAGTTCAGATGCCTTAAGTGTAAAATTCGAAGTTTTTTGAACAAGGGCCAGCTATGAGTGAAACGATTACAATAAGAAATGATCCGATTCAAATGATTTTGTTCCATCAATACAAGTCTCAACGTAGTAGAGTACGTTCCTCCGCAGCTGGTGATGCCACATTGCGATTTTGGGTGTGCAAAACCATAGTAGATTTGAGTTAAAACTTTCTCAGAGCAATATGGTTTGATTAGGTATAGTTTACGAGTTACCAGTATTATATGGGATATCACTGCTTGGATATGAGCTCAAGTTATGATCGATTAAGACTCTAAGATACTTAAAATTTTTAAATGACTTGATTATAAAATAGTTATTAGAGCATTGACTGGAATAAGAAAAGTTGTTTATACCAGAAGTGTGTATGGGTAAGCTAAACCTTCACAGTCATATGCATGAATACATAGATTGAAATTATTTAAGGTATTTCCCGATATTTTTATGGATATCAGCTTCGTTTCTTCGCTGATAATTAATTTGAGTGCAGCAAACCAAAGCCTCAATCTATCTAAGTCTGCTCGAATATTTACAATGCATTCGAAAAGGGTATTATACTGATATGTAAATGCTATATTATTCGCAAATGCAGTAGATATACCATTAAATTCCTGGGTGAAAAGAGAATTTATATAGACCTGTAAGAAAATAGGTCTAAGTACAGAACCCTGTGTAACGCCATTTTTAAAACATGAATTTTACTGAAGGTTTTATTGATATTTACTTTTTGTTTCCTACCTTTTAAACACGTCTTGAACTATTCATATGTTAGTCTTCTAAAACCGGCATTACATATGGTAACTTGTCTAGTAACAACTCATGGTCGACCATGTAAAATGCTTTCATCATGTCAATGAGTAGAGCCATAATTGATTTTTTACTGACTACACAGCCTAAGAATAGCACCTTCTGTTGACATACCAATCCTAAAACTGAACTGATTATCAAAGAAAAAGTCATTAGGATACGAATTTTAATCGTTTTCTCAAACAGTTTAGCAAAAGTTGGAAGCAGATATATAGCTCTATAATTAGATATATTTTTGCTATTGACTTTTTTAAAGAAGAGGAACTATTTTGGGCACATTTAAGGGATTGTGGAAAACAACCATTATTCACGCTTAGATTAAATAGGTAACTTAGGATGTCCACCATATACTGTAGCAAGACAGGGAAAAGAAAAATATTTAAACTATTTAAGTGGTAACACTAAAAATAAAAATTAATAATTGTAAAGTGGCCACATTAGGTAAGGAGAGTCTGCCAGGAAAGTCATTTGTTATCCAAATGTAAAAGTGAACGGACAAAATTGAAAAATCGGAGAAAGCAAAAAGAAGACAAAATAAATAAATGAAGTGAAAAAAAAAAACGGAGAACAACTATAAAATAAATAACAAAAAGATTAACGACTCAAATACCAAACATTTTTTTTCAGAAAAATGCTTGTTATACCGTCGCTAGTACAGAAATTTTTGTTCCTTAAAGACATAATTAGTTTATAGAGCTCAACCGAAGGAATCTCATTAAAAACAAAACTGTTTTTATGCATGTTATCAGGAATTACATCTCATGATAACGTGCAGTTGCAAGAATAACAAGGTTCAACCGATGACTTTAATTTTTCTCAGATTTCAGTAAAATATTCAATAAATTTATAAGATATGCTGGCGGCGTCAGATAAATGTATTCCACTGACTTCTATGTCATCAATTTCTAAAGGTTGCTTATGCTTCACCAAAATGCTATCAACGATTTATGCAATTTGTACATGCACAACATTGTGCAGTTTTCATTTTGATATCCGAACGACAGCTTCCCAACATCGGCGCTAGTCATAACAATTTCGGAGAAATTGCATATTAACCCATCCCTTATATACACCGCTACACCTCCTGCTGAATGTGACTCATTACAACTACCAAAAATTTAATAGCCCGGAATTTTGTAAAAACTTAACACAATTACAACCGGTAAATTCTTTAGCGATTCAATTTGAGCTAGCGACGCCGAAAAATTTTTCCTAATGCTACGTTTTGATGTAAGCAGAAGAATAGCAAAGACTTGGTAAATGCATGCATTAGGATTCAAACGAGGGACAGAAAAAATAGAATTCATAATCTATCGAAATCCGCAACACAAGTAATTCACCCTTGGTATTGGTAATATACCATACCAATCCTAGTCCATACACATTTATAATTTTTAAATATCTTCAGCGATGCTCCAGTTTTAAGCAGCTGACGAGTCCGATAAGTAAGGCAATCGTTGATGTACCAACATCTTCTGTTTGCTTGCTTCCGAGTTGAGCAGAGTAGTTGTTACTTGTTAGAGTTCTTTCTTCTCTTTTTGATTTGCTATGATGACGATTTATAATTTTTTTTAGTCTAGCAAAGGTCAATGTTAGATATTACTCTCTCCGTAATATCAACATGCATACCATCACGGAAGACTTTTAGCGCTAAATCAATTGGAGAAGTATCGCAGTTGTTGGGAGGAACATTATATAGTAGATCTTAATGGTGTTGGCAAGAAATTGTTGTTCCATTTGATTTACTCTATCTTCAAGAAGGTAAATTTTATGCTCGTTCTTCTTGTTTTTAGTGCGCGCAGTTCTTTTATCTAAAATCTTTGGATTTCTTTCACTTATAGGATTTCAGCATTATATCATATCCAGGGTAATACTGGATTCATTTGGAGATGTAATTTGCAGCAATGGGTTGGATTGGGTGGAAATGAATTAGCTGCTTTATTATGTTGATGTTGGTTCGCAACACTAGAAGTACATGCCTCTCCAGAAAGAGAGTCGCAGCGTTTAGTTGTTACACAGCTCACACATCTGCAAGCTTTGTTACTTATTTTCATAAAGTATAAATCGGCTGGCAATAAATAAACTCAATAAGCATGCAAAATGCATTTACAGTCACAGCAGACCACCTTACATTCTCTTCTTTCGACTTTTTTTCTACACGAGTTGCAAGAAATTTTAGGAGTTGAGAAAATCGAGTTAAAAACAGTTTCCGACACGTGCGTACCCCACAGCATATCACTTGAACCTTTTGACACTTTGCATCTGTTAGTTGCACTTTTTTTACATCTAAGATATTTTTGTCTTTTGTACGTATATTTGTAGTGATATTTGATGATTGTATGTATCTACTTTCTTCTCCATTTCATTTTAACTTGTGTTCTGGACAAATGGGTTATGGATCATCTAAGCTCTTAGTTATTCTTAGTCACCTAATACATAGGTGACTTATGGTCAGTATGTATTAAGAAATGCCTCCCTATTAGATAATTTGTATATATTTCACAAGCCCGCTCTCTTTTAATATTAGCATAATTCTTTCAGATTGTGTTAAAATCCTTGAAATCCTTGAATCCTTGAAGTATGATTTGCCTTCATGCCTCTGTATAGACCATAAGCGTCACATAGATGTACCACAAGACACGACAGTTTCCGTTACGGAGTCATATGTTATATTTTATCTTGGGCGTCTACCCAAAAGAATGTGCTTCTCTTCCAAAGGAAACTAGCAATAGGTTCCAGTATCGAAGATTTGTTCGTGATATATTTTTCAATAAAATTTACTATCGCCAGGAACCTCTGTACTTCCGTGGAGTTGGTTGGGGCTGGATTTGCCTTTTCATCATCGAGTCTAACTTCCTCTTCAATTATCCCAAATTTCAATTTTTCCTTGCTGAGTTTCATTCTACACATTGATCACGGTTCGTTATTGTTTCACCCCATATAAAAATATAATCCATATTTACTACGGAATTATACATTCCCGTTAGAAGTTGTGACATTTTCATTTTGAAAAACTCTCAAAATTTTTGACTTCCCAAACGAGGTTAATAAGGTTGTTAGAACTTGCAAAGTGAATTGCCAAAATTCGTTGTTAGAGTCAAGTTTATTAAAAACATCCCTGTCAGTTGCGACAGTGAGTAATCCATAACTGAGATCTAAATCTAAAGAAATCCTGATACCGCATTTATAACCACGTGAGCACACTAATTAGATGCGTTTCAACAGGAGCTATCACCCCATCTCTTTTCACGTTGCTTAACTCTTTCTGAAACTTTTACCTCAAATGCACTGGTATAAAAATCTTCCTTAAATTACTTCATCTAGTTCCTTGAAGAAATTTCACATAATTTTTTGACAAGACCAAGTTTTTTTATTCCTCTTTTCCACAGTAAAAGACTAATCGTATCCTTCAGAATAAAAACCACCTCGTCTACGTCTATTCCCCTATATTTCATGCAGGTACTAAAATGACATCAGCATCTGTGTCTACTTTAAATGTTATTTTCTTGTTATTTAGTCATAAATCAACTGGTCTCTCTCGTCCGTAATGTCCACACTTAAGACATTTTTTCAAATTGTGTTTTTCGTCAGACTCTTATCTTAAACATGTCATTCGTACCCACATCGCATGCACATATCTTTCTGTGTTTTTCGTGTCTGATATATCCGTTTAGGTGTTTTCCCTTTCTCTTACCTAAGTTTTTGATTTCCGTAAACTTCCTGTGCTGGTGTTAATTAGAAATCTTTCTTTTGTCGGTGTAGCTTATCACTTAAACATTCATCTTTCATCCTTACGACCTACATAAATAATATCATACAATCTAAAAGATTTCCCCACTCACGATGTTTTGCTAGAGTATATACTATAAAGTTATTATGAACTTTTCAGATTCAGATTCACCGTTATGTTTTCTTTTTAGAAAAATTTAGAAAGAAGCTTCAAAGACTATCGTTAAGAAGACATTGTTTGCACGATAGGTAAAGAGAAATCGTTCTACAATTTGTTGTTTTAATAAAGTGTGAAACTCTTACAAGTTAAGAAAAAAAAAAAGATATTAGCTATTAACAATAAAAAAATGTTTCGACACAGTGTTTTGTTTTTTATTGAAAGCGAAAATGAAAGCCAAGATATATTAAAAGTAATACTCATGCGAAGAACACTTAGAGATGCGTCGAATCCATTATCTCTTCCAACGAAAAAGTAGGCATTAAGAAGAAAAGATATACATAATTTATGTATACTATACATATGTTGTTCTATGAGTTTGTAATCATTTCAGTTTCATTGAATGCTTCCGTCTATCAAAAGAGGCGTTTCTATTGGTATTGGACACGTTGAATTTAGATAGTGGCTGACGGTTCATTCATTCGAGTATACCATCAATATTACGAATTGTTGCTGCTCTGGAAGTACTTGGTGGAGTTTGTTACCAGAAGCTAACGAGGAATGATTTTAATGTCTCTGTCGCCCATAGCACTCTTTCATCCATAATTTCACAGATCACAACCGTGCTGGAGGAAAAGTTATGCCCATTATGGCTTAAATGGAATTTGTCAAGTGAGAATAAAAAAGAAGAAGCAAAACTATGGCTTTATAGAAAATTTGGAATACGTGGAAGTAATATAGAATATGCCAATCACAGTAACTAAAATTATGTTGAATTTCGGTCGTAGGATGCATAGACGGTACACAATACCACGAGTAAATGAAAAGTCTTACTTTAATAGGAAGGGAAAGCACATCATAAATGTGATGCTTGTAAGTATTACAGGATTATCAATACAGTTATACTGAACAAATAACAATGACTCCGTTTTTCAGATCTGCGACTACAAAATGAGAATAACGGCAATAAATCCTAAATATGCTGGATCTGCTCATGATTCTCTAGTTTGGAAGCATTCATATGACCACACCTATTGGCTTTTGGGTAATTTCAATATTCTAAGACCAATCTTACCCTAATTGAGAAATTTTAATTAATTATTTTTTAGGAGACAGTGGATACCCGTTGGTGCCTTGGTTACTTAAACCATATCCAACTTCTTGTGACCTACAAAAAACTAATTTTAGTGAAATCCATCCAAATGCAAGCAATTTAATTGAAAGATGTAGGTATTGGTGTCTATGAAGGTATCTAATAGGTAACCAGCTCTTATCTTTGCTTGAAAGTTTAATATTTTGTTCTATAGGGCGATTCATCGTAAACTTTGATTCATAATGTTAAAGAAAATACATAAATTTAAAAGTGAACTTAAAATTTTTATCATCGGTTAAAAGAACAATTCATGGCATTTACTTTCCGAAAATGATATCATGTAAATTTTGGCCACGACTACGTCTGTAATGGTCCATTCGGAAGGTCCAATTTTGGGCGACTCGTTCGATCATAGCGACTGTTATCTCGCAGATAACACGAGTAATGTTGGCTTCGTAGCTGGCTAATTCCTCAAGATCTGAGACTTTACATATCCCCAGAGAATATAGTCCAAAGATGTGATATCGCATGATCTAGGCGTCCAATTTACCGTAGCAAAACGTGAAACTAAGTGCTCACCGAAATGGTTTCTCAACAAGTCCATTGTTTCGCACGCTGTATAGCTCGTAGCGCCGTCTTGTTGAACCCAGAGCTCACTGGGACCATGTGCTTGAATTTCAGGAAGTAGATAGTCCATTAACATGGCGCGATAATGGTTACCATTGACGGTAACATTCGGATTTGCCTCATTTTTGAAGAAATGTGGGCCAATGATTCCACTAGCCCATAAACCACAACATATCGTGTTTTTAATGTAATGGTAAGTCTTAGTACTTTTCGGGTTACTCATAAGCGCAAATCGGGAATTTTGTTTATTAACGTATCCATTGAGCCAGAAATAGGCTTCATCACTGAACAAAATTTCACGATAAAATACCGGATTTTCATTGAGTTTGCCAGAGCCAATTCACTGAAAATATGACGCAAATTCAAGTCGCCGATCTAACCGGTCGAGTATCATTCACTAATGTAAACTGGGACTCAAATTTGCGGATGGTATTGGTAATAGTGGTTTCAGTAGGTCTATTATACGCACCATAAGTTCCTCGAATCGCACGAAAAACAATTCTCACAGAACGCTGATTTTCATAACAGAGCTGAACAATTTGGGGACACTGTTGTGGTTTGAGTCTTTTTATGATGATTACCCAAACGACGCTGAACAAAAATGAAAAAGCAGTTTGATAGGAGTCACGCGTAATTTGTCAAAAAAAGCCTCTTGAAAATCAAACCTCACAATGAATCACCCTATATTTCTCAGGTCAATGGACAATCCTAATGGAGGAAAGGAAGAGCAGGTATGATTCGAGTAAGATTGTTGTTTGTGCTGCGTTACACAACATTTGCATACCATACATTATAATATGGAGAACAATATTCTTGAAGCGGAAACAGACGATACCCATGCCATAGGAAACTCAAATCAAATTTTATTTACCATAAAAAGTAATAACAATTAAGGTATTGTACTTCAGTTGTTATTGTGTTGTACACTGGGTTGCAGTTGTTTTTCAGAAATCTCATTTCTTTTTTCTAGCAGTTTCAGGACCTGACAATTAAAAACTGCTTCTTGCAGATTCTGCGCCGTTATTATATTAACCACGTCTATCTGGAACTTTTTGTCTGTGTCCGCTTGAGCTTTTAGAATCTGTAATTTTTCATTTTCGTTTTCCTTACTGCTTAGCCTTATTCGTTTTGGAATGCTGGCAGTAAAATCCGATGAATTTCTAAAATACATTTTATGAAGTCTTTTAATATTGCAATTACGTAGTTGAATGTTATGATACAGCTTACCTCTTAGTGAGTACTGCAGCTTCAATTTTTTTGGGAGCTTCTACAGAACTTCCTGTTATAGCACGTAATGTGCTTTCGAGGTCATCTGGTTTCTCTATTTCTGCAGAAACTGCAGCTCGAAGCGAGGTCATTTGGATGTCTTTTCTTCAAGTACCGTTATAGGAACTTCTTCAGATGGACCGCCATTATGATTGCATTTTTTTTGCTCGGAATTGAACTCAGTCCATACCTTCAAAAAAATTAACAAAAAGTTTCTAGGAAATTGTATAAAATATGTATATAGTAATACTATACCTTTCGCCATGAACATATAGAATTGTTCGGCAACCCAGTGACATTAAATATATTTACGAGATCACTCCACAGTTTGTTTATATCCGACCTACCCTGAACCGTTTTTGGAACAAAGTTTTTAGCCATTTCAGGGTTCTTCTCCATGAAACTTCCATTTGGTTTGGTGTTGCTGACCTAAAATTAATATTATTGAACTTCTTTCTGTAATATATGGTTAAGTTATTGATAATAACTTACATTTCGTGAATTTGCCCAAACTTGTAAACACAAAAAAACAGTGGAAAATGGCAGCACAGATGTCATTTTTGAATAAGGCATATTGCTCTCAGTAGTGCTCAAACTTTAGAAAAAATAAACGATAGACGAGCCGATAGTAGTGAAGTTACATGAAGCAAGCTACAGACGATATCGTTCAGTTGTATCGACTAGACGATGATCGTCTGAAAAGTTACGTGATGAGCGCCCTGTTCACTTTGGTGTGGACATGAAAATCCTGCCCATTAACTTTATGTTCACATTTTCATGGGGATGAAAGACTTTTTGACCAGTGGAATTTGACCAATTGGCCTGAAACTTCCTTACATTTCCTTGCTCATCAACGATCAATACGAAATTGAAAAGAAATGTGAAAAATGGAACGATATGGGAAAAAAATGTCATGCTTCACTCGAAAATTCAATTCAGGAGTTGATTTTCGGCGGCAGACGCCCTCCTTCGTCAAATGCCATGAGAAATAAACAAAGAGAAAAGGAGGAAACACAAAGTATTATAAAAATGAAGCTGAAAGAAATCATGATGTCTGATGATTTCGGTGAAGTTACATTGAAATACAATAGGGGACGTCTTGGGGACCAGCTGGATATGGATTTGGGGGAATATTAATCTTTTATATGGTAGATAAAGAAATATTTACTATACGTATAGCATGTATAAACGGATCTGAATGGAATGCTAGTAACTTAGAAGAATTACAAAGAAATTGTGAAAAACCTAACTCACGAAAGAAGTGTGACCGATGAGCTAAAAAACGTTCGTTTTTCTGGTAGTAGATAATGGCGAAAACTAAAGCTTTACGCAAAATCAAATTCTACATATTCTGAAAAATACTCCAACATCTGTGAAGACAATTATCTGGAATCAAATTGACAGAAAATTACTTAGCCTTCAAATTGGGCGGTCTTTTTCAGTGGAGAGAACTCGTACAGTTGAACAGTATTAAGAACCTCGGTTGTCCAGTGCAGACGTCATCTGCAAAGATTATTACGCAAACATATAATTTACAATTCACAATAGTGGATGACAATTCGTCAGATGTTCATCGAAATATTGGCTCATATTATCAATGCCGGGAAAGCGGCGATTTATTTTCGTCAATCCTGGACACGTAATACCGTTCTTATAGATCCTTGTATACCTTCGAGACAAAGCTTTAACAGCAGCGGCGAATCAGCAGTGGTCTTGTGTTATCCAGGCGAACAACGTGAATTTCCTTCACGGCATTCATCCTGGGAATCGGAAGATAATCGAGTTTTGCCATCGCGTAAAAGTTCGTGGGGTTCTTACGACACTAATCGAAATACATTTCACCACTCTATCATTTTCGAAGATCAAATTCACAATTTGAATAACGATACTGAAACAACCGATGACATCGCATGCGACACTGGGACAGTGTCCAGGGACTGGACCTATAGGAATGCAAAGAATTAAAAAAACGATGTCAGCACAGTGAAAAACAAGGCTCTACCATAACTAATAATTCGACTACGATGACGACAACCATAACCATGACCAGCAGCAGTAGTAATAGTTTAATGCCTGGTCCAACAGCTAGTAGATCTTTTAGTAGCAGTAGTTGTAAAGGGTGATTCATTGTGAGGTTTGATTTTCAATAAGTCTTTTTTGACAGATCACGCTTGACTCCTATCAAACTGCTTTGTCATTTTTGTTTAGAATCGTTTGACAAATCATCATGGAAAGACTTACACTACAACAGCGTCTCCAAATTGTTCAGCTGTATTACGAAAATCAGTGATCTGTGAGAAATGTTTTTCGTGCGATTCGAGGAACTTACGGTGCGCATAATCGACCTACTGAAACGAATATTGCCAATAACGTTCGCAAGTTTAAGTCCCAGTTTACATTTGTAGATGATACTCGACCATTTAGACCACATCCATCACGTTGTGAAAAGATTATAGCAGCTGTAGCTGAGAGTGTACGCGAAGACCGTGACGAATCCGCACGTTTTCAGAAGCTTGACTTGGGGTATTCGACAATTTGACGTATTTTACGTGAAGATCTCGGCCTAAAAGCGTACAGAATTCAACTTGTGCAAAAATTGAAGCCAGGCGACTTGAAATTGCGCCATATTTTCAGTGAGTGGGCTTTATAAAAACTCAATGAAAATCCGGTGTTTTATCGTGAAATTTTGTTCAGTGATGAAGACTATATCTGGCTCAATTAATACGTTAATAAACAAAATTTCCGTATTTGGGCTGATAAGCAACCCGAAGAGTACCTAATTGGTAAAACAATTAAAAACACCGGTATGGTGGTGGTTTATGGCCTGGTGGAATCATTGATCCATTTTTCTTTAAAAAAATGAGGCAAATCAGAATGTTACCGTCAATGGTAACCATTATCGCGCCATTTTAATGGACTAGCTGCCTCCTGAAAGCACATGGTCTCGGTGAGCGCTTTTTTCAACAAGACGGCGCTACGAACCATTCAGCGCGTAAAACAATGGACTTGTTGAGAAATCACTTTGGTGAGCACTTAATTTCACGTTTTGTTACGGTAAATTGACCGCCTAGATCGTGTGATATCACACCTTTTTACTATTTTCTCTGGGGATATGTAAAGTCTCAGGTCTTCAGGAATAAGCCAGCTACGATTAACTAAGAAGCCAACATTACTCGTATTATCCGCGAGATACCAGTCGCTATGCTCGAACGAGTCGCCCAAAATCATACCTTCCGAATGGACCACCTCAGACGTAGTCGTGGCCAACATTTAAATAATATCATTTTTAAAAAGTAAATGCCATGAATTGTTCTTTTAATTGATAATAAAAATTTTTAGTTCACTTTCAAATTTGTGTGTTTTAATTAACCTTATAAGTCAAACCTCACGATCAATCACCATTTATAAGAATTCTAGTTAAGAAATTTGATAATAGTTTGCTACCAAGTTAGTTTCAGAAGCAAGAAAAACATCTAAAGTCACCTTGACAGGTTGAAAATGAGCAAAATGCAAACCCTGCGATACAAATGGTGTCTACAGATCCACTCTTAAGCAAAAAGCGCACTTCGTCTCTCTCATTAACAATGCTTTGCACATTAAAATGACAAACTTTGATCCCCATATTACTTGCACACAAAATGTTTAGCAATATTTTCGATTCTTCAAAACGTTGCACTGCACTGCACTACTATCTAAGCACTTCAACGTTTGCTGCTGAGGCAGGACCATGGTTGAAGCAGAAAGGACATTCCAATTTCATTAATTACTTGCCTGTTACACGCTCAAACTGATAAAATCGCAGAAATTATGCAGCAAAAATATGACAATATTTCTTAACACTTCAGAATGCAACTACGTTTTGGAGAAACGCCAAAAGTCAGGAGTTTCATACAAGCTCTTCATAATTTGAAAGCTGCTAATATTGTTGAAAATATTTTAGCAACGTTTAAGTCAATCTAGATGAATTCTGTACAAAATGTCAGAAACTAGGTGCATGTACTCGCACATACATACATTCATATGCGAATCTAGCAAGTAGCCTGATATAAAGTTTGTTTCAGCAAGTTTTTCTATCTAATCGATGTACTTGTACATATGTACATATATGACACAAGATGTTAATTGCTTCTCTTAGAATTAAGATCTTAACTTTCTTCACCAATTTCAAAATTTATTCAGAGAACTCCAATCGTACGGATGCATAAAAGCAGAACTGATTTCAAAGTTACTTAACATTTCCGTCTTAAACTCACTCCAACTTCAACAAAACGGTTCAACCGCAAGTTGTAATTGTGTAAGTTGTACAACGATCATATGTACAAGCAACTCGCACTTGTGCTTGGAATTAAATTACAGTGCACTTCCACTAGAATTCTGCTACTTTAACATTACCCATTGCAAAAGGAACTCCATTCTGAACAGAAGTTCATTTCTTCATCCTACACGCGTATATACGAGTAGTATATGCAAGGAATTCTTTCTTTCACGTACATATCTGTAGCTCTGTCGTATCTTTCAGATAGACAAAGGGGAAAAAACTGAAATATATTTATTTTGTATTGCTCAAGAAGCAATCGTCTCGGCATAGCGAAGAAATCCACGGAAAAATAGCAAGTAGAAAACAGAATGCAAATGCTCCCTCTCTGTATCCATATCTGACCTCATTCTGTGCTTTGACTACTGCCAACAGTTGCAGATGCAGCTTCTTCAGAGTGAATGAGGAAGTAGAATCGGCTATAGCTACATCAGTAAAACATCACTACACACTAAAATTTCTATATGTATTCGTTGAGCGAAGCAATTGGTAGAAATTACATTTGCAAGTCGTCCTGCAGATTATCCTAAGTAAAATTTCCCTCGAACTCATCAAAAATTCCCATCTTATCCTTTTGGTATTTTGTGCATTATAATGATGTTAAACTGCGGTGTTGATTATTCTGTTTGTCAGTGCCGAAGAGCTCTGATGTGCATACTCCTCATGCTACTACAACTGTTGTATTGGAATGGTGTTGCAAGTATTCTTCCAGGGATCTTAGATGGTGTCCTCTATCCATTTTCCGATGCGATGCTCATTGCAATTCTGCTGATGATGCTCGCGTTTCTGCATGGATGGTTTTACTTCTAACTCCATTTTATATAGCTGTATGGTATGCACACAGTAGTTAAGACAATGAAGACAAAGTGAATAAGCATCTTAACCGCAGTAAGATGAATATAGGAGGGGGCGAAATTCTTACATCTTAAGATGGAAAATCCAGAACAAAGATACCAAACTCGGTATGAGTTTGTGCTCTAGGAATTTGTGTTTAATTATTCCAGGGATATTCTAGCTATTGTAAGCTGGTCTTTAGCAGCACATACAAATGGATGTTGAGGTCAGCTCTGGCAGACACAACACGCATTCGAACATAGTATTTTAATAGATTAAACAATTTATGTCAGGGCGTATTCGTATCTGAAAAGGGAGTATGGATATTTGAGCAATTTGAATTGAGAATAACCATTGAAGAAATAAATTGTTCTTCGTGACAGGAAAATTAAAAAAGGGGATCCTACCTTTTTACACAATATAAGACTGGAGCGACTTTGAAAAAAAAAAAACCGTAGGTATGTTCTCAAGATTACAGAAGCCGACATAGTCCTAATTGAATGAGCACTCATCACCCCGTAGCATATGGATTCGGAGTTTGTTCCAATTACAGTGTAATAAACTACTTTAAACTCTATAATCTGCGGGGCGATAGATCGGAAAACTGCTGACTGTCATATAATTTGAATTGTCCTAGAAGCGCAATAGTCAAGTTCATAGCAAAGTGCTTGATATACCTCGGTAACTACATGAGTAAAATCTTACTCCTGCTGGCTAAAATAGCAAGCATATGCTCGGCCAGCAGCATTTTATGGGAGAAATTAAAATATATCAATCAATGTTGGCGATCGCAGCTAACATTTAAAGGACATCGACCTTCGGATCTGCACGTTGAATGTTCGGACCCTCAAAAGGCCATATGTAGCCGAGTAAATGGCAGAAGCTTTGGACTTCCATCATACAGATATCACCACCATCCAGGAAGTGCGATGGGTAAGACATAATGAGGATGAAAAACTGTGATATATGATTACTTTGGTGACTGCTATAGGGTTTGCCATATGCGGCAGACTTAGGCAAGAAGTCTTGAGTTTCTGATATATGATGACGCCACCAAAAAATGTTTCTTCGACCTTCTCGCCAAGACATATGAACAATGTCCGAAGTATGACTTTAAAATTGTAGTAGGATATCTTAATGCCAGGATAGAAAAGGAGGACATCTTTGGTGGGACAGTTGGTAAGCATAGCCTACAAGACACAACGTCTGGCAATTATTTTCTTTTCGACCACATATTACTATAGCAAGCACATGTTTTCTTCATATCAGTATAGACAAGGGGACATGGCGATCTTCGGATCATCAAACGCTAAATCAAATTGATCATTTTGATTGCCTAAGCGCCACAATAAAGAAGGCCTGCTGTGAGGACATATAACGTAGAAAACTACAGAAAAACGCAATATAGGCCGAACGCGTATACTGAAATCTCTCAACAACTCCTATGCCGCTAGCACCAAGTGCCGAATACGAGTGGCAATGCCATCATAAACACCGAAACTGATATGCTGGGTTTCACCAGACCACTATAAATAAATCCCTGGTTTGATGAAGAATCCCGACAAGCACATGCAGCTAAGCAAGAACCCTATAAAGTGACGCTGCAACGATGTACAAAAGCTGTTCCTGAGCTCTACGAACAGAGGACACGGGAAGAATATCGGATTCTCCAGAAGGGGAAAAAAAGAGCAGGTGAAGCACGCGATCGAAGTATACTGAGAGGTTGTATTCCAGGAATAACTTGCGGAAGTTTTACCAACAGGTTAAAATAACGTGTCAAGTCAAGGAAACCCATACAGGACTTTGCAGTGTGAAAATTTGACATAATGTTCATCTATTGTCACACACCGTAAGAAACAGTTATTTTTATTTCGCTTAAACAGCTCCAAACAGCGCTCTGAGTCATCAACACGTTATTGTTTTTGAAACAAAGGCGGTACCCGCTTCAAACAGAGCTTTCGCATACCCAAATACTCCTGCAAAATTGTATGTACATGGTCTGTTGATATCTTTACGATGTCAGCTTTCTCACGAACTTTCGCCTTACGGTTCTCCAAAATGATTTTTTTTTTTTGTAAGTAATAGCCTCATTTTGGCGCCGAGTTTGCATCCAAACAAACCAGCGACAAATGATTGTTGGATTGGAACAGATTCTTTATAACATTTTTCAAGGTATTCTTGAGTCTTAACGGTATTTTTTCTTATCAGAAAGCAGTGGATTTGAAAATATCAAATGGTGAGTCATTAAGACTTCAATGTCTCGATGACTGATGGTCTAAATGTGATCAAGTTTTGACACGTATCATGTGAAGTTTCGTACTAACTAAAAATCGTATGGATATATTATTAGAGTTGCCATCTAGATGTCAGGCTCGGGACTTTTCGAACCAGCTGTTAGAGGTTCACATAATACAGCAGCCAGAATTTTATATGCGATTTTAAGGAGACGTAATCGCTAACTATTTTACTTAGTTATTTATTCATCGGAGATACTTTCGTCGCGCCACAGTTAGGACACGCTTAATTTTTTAGAATTGCACAAAAAATTCCGAGGTTCCATTCGTTGGGGATACTTTCGTCGAGTCTGAGTTAAGAGATGGGTTAATGTATGCTCCTTATACAACTATCGCATGGTGCTTCAAAAAGCTCGACAGTTAGGTCATTGGGTTTATTTTTATGTTTGAAGACCGTTGTTTTGACTTCAGTTCCACTGAAATAAATTAATATAATATAAATATAGTAATATAAATAATAGGTAGACTCAGAGAAATGTAGATGTGGTTCTCATAAGTAAGGTTCTATGAGATACCTAGGAACGGCTCACCTTAATGAGAACAGTTTTTATATATATAATGGTGTATGAGCAATTTAGCGGCTTTTTTTTAACCTAGTTCCAAGCTAAGTTCCTTCAGTTTCGATCCAATTCCCAGTGAATCTGAGATCATACTTACTCGATTTATTCTGTGGTTGTTACCAATAAGGTTTACCTCCCTGAGAGCTGTGATGGATACTTTATTTATATTTTAAAACGTTGATGTTACTGGTTGTTCCATGTACCACAAGCCTTTGACAAGATTACACCCGCGTTAATTAAAAATCGATTTCATTTCCCAAAAGTTAATTTAAATAACCACTGAGGATGGCTTACGTCTGAAATAAATACACGCAAAGGTACATTTAAGATACTCATCTCGTATATCACCCACCAATTTATTCCTCCTCTTTAAAAAAAAAAAAAAAAAAAAATTAATAAATGCAATGGCGTCGAAAATTTTATTACCTGTTCATCTGAAAGAACTGTATTTTGCCTTGTATTTCAACTGCATGAACCAAGATAATACCCCCATCAGCACATGATATCCGTAGCCTTAAAAAAATAGTCAAACCGATGCATCACTTACACACTACGTTAAGCAAGCAATTTAAGAGATAAAATAAAAAAATTAAAAATATCCTTTCCTTACCGCCTTCACAGTGGCAGGCATAAATATCAGTTCGCGTTGATATTCGTTTAAGCGAATGCCGGCCAAATGGATCTGTCAAATTAAAGGTCCACTCAGCTGCATGTGAAACTTTCACAATTTAACTTTCATATCCTTTGGTGATAGAGTGGGAGTTGATGCTAGTATCTCGTGGTATCCCATCTCTACTTACCTGCATAAAGCCGTTCAACGTTTAAATTTTTAAACAGTTAAGCATTTACGAGCATATTTGTCACTATTGCATTTTTGTTGTTACTGCTATTGTTGTTGTAGGTACACATATTTGTTACAATTCTCCGCGGCACTATGATTCGAATGAAATGAGGTTGCAATCAAAAAATAAAAAAATTGGGACTACAGGCTCGTCATGGTCTGTCACATTTGCCGTAGCTATAAATAATTTAAATTTTACTGATATGCATGCATTATTCAGAGGAAGGATTTGTTTTTTGCTCTTTTTTTGTGACGAAGAAACGAATCTATTTGGGAGTGGATATTCTGTTTTTTGCTGATATCCTATTTCCCGTAAAGTGCTGAGTTTTTGTGCAAAATTTATTCAAATCCTGAATTCAGCTATTTACTGGGAGATACTTCTGAAGGATACAATGATAGTAGGTACTTGTAAGCTACAAAAGTGTTAGCTAGTGCTTGGGGGAAAAAAAACGTAAATCGGGTGTAATATAGATACTTTCAGTAAAAGTGGAAAACATGTCACATTTATGGTAAATGGTCAAGCACTTGTCATTTAAGGGATACCACCTTCGATATAGTGAATGTGCCAAAGACTTGTACAAAATCACTAAAATTGGACTATGATGCAGAAGCTAATTGTCAGTACTGCCGTGGAACATACCTCATGTAGTGACTACCTACTGCTCTACTGAACTAGAGATGTTCTGCGAGACGTCTTTGTCGTGTCGCCTGCCTGCCGCAGCTGTTTGAACAACGTGAAAGACTAATGGCTCCACTAACTCATACTAGATTCGCCCTTCGTAATCTTAATAGAAAAACGCCTTCGGCGATATAATTCTTTTTCTTCTTATTTAACAGACCATAGTTTACTTACTAGAAAAGTAACTTAAAGTCATATTTATGCAGACATGCCAAATTTCAGTGCGATACTGTCTTTAATTTTGTTTTGACAGCAGATTGTTGTTGACGTGTTTGGCATCATATTAAGTATGGACAAAATCAATTTTCGTTCTCTCATAAAACATTATTTTTTGAGAGGCAAAACGGCGAAGGAAACAAAAGAAAAGTTGGATAAATATTATGGGGCTAATGCTCTGTCAGATTACACCGTCAAATGTTGGTTTCGAGAGTTTCGTGGTGGCCGCAACTCCACTACCGATCAAGTCCGGCAGCGGTAGGCCCTCCGATGCGGTTACAGAGGACATTGTCAAAAAAATACATGAAATGGTGTTGGCTGACCGGAAAGTAAATAATGAAAGATACCACGAAGATTAGTACTGAGCGCACACGCCATATTTTGGGCAATATTCTGCATATGAAAAAGTTATCCTGTCGCTGGGTGCCGCGCATACTCACTACACGAGAGCACATCGAAAGAGTGTTCGGACTTGCTGATGCGGAATCGATTAGTAACTCTTGAACACCCGAAAATAGAATGAGTGCCCGGCAATGGACTGAAGCCGGCACGGAGCACGAGTGCTCCAAAGGCCGAGGGAGGCTTGATAGGTCCGAAAGGTTATGGCGATTTCTGGGATTGTCATGGCATACTCTTCGTGGACTACCTCGAAAAAGGAAAAACCATCAACAGCGAGTATTACTGTGAATAATTGGAGCGATTGAAGGCCGAAATCGCTGCAAAACGGACTCACATGAAGCGAAAAAAATTTTGTTTTTGCAAGACAATGCACTGGCGTACAAGAGCATCGCAGCCACGGCTAAAATAAATGACTTACGTCTTCAATTGCTCTTGCATCTACCGTATTTGCCCGATTTGGCTCTATTATCTCTTTTCAAACCTCAAAAGTTAGCTCTTCAATAAAAAATTCAGCTCACGCGACGAAATCATCGACGCCACGAAGGAGTATTTTGCAAAACTTCCGGAAAATTACTTTTCGGACAGGATCAAGAAGTTGAAAAATCGCTGGAATAAGTGTATCAAACTAAAAGGGGACTATATTGAATAAAGTAAAAAAACACTAAAAAAAAATGTTTTTCATTCCCATTTTTCATTTTTCATTTTTCATGGCGGTACAGTTCCGGTGAACCAGGGCTTCAACCAACAATACTCCCTAGCCAGCACAATCCGTCGTGCTCAGGCTTAATTACTAAGTTACAACTGCCAACGGTGACGTTCTAGCCAAGATAGCATCGGTCTGCTTCTTTTTCTTCCTAAAACTTTACTTGACATTGAGAGTCTCGGTTAATTCATTCCGACCTTAAGAAGCTGCGAAAAGTATCCATAGTCATCCTGCACAACATGACGAGCTTGGAAGGGATATTAAAACTTGAAATGATATTGTACAGCCTTATGCAAGCTGTCATATGCGGCTATATGACAGCATCTGTAAAGACCAACTTTACGAAGCCATATCTAATTTGGTCATCCCTGTCAAACTCATTCAACCACGAAGGATGATGATGGAGAATGGACACTGCTCCGACAAGATCGGTAATGACAAGACAGATATCTTCAATATCAGAAAAGGGCCTTAACAAGCTGATGCGTTGTCACGTGCCTATTCAAATTCCTTCTTGAAAGAATTGTGCAAAACTCACAAGTCAACACCTCTTTTACAAGGCTGATTTTGCTCGCATATGGGACGATGGAAAGGACTCAGAGAGCGTTCAAAGGAGCAAGTGCGAGTATTGATTTGAAATTCTTATTATTTTACAGCTGATGCACGCACGATTGACATATGGTGACAGATGTCATCTATAAATTCGGGAAATTTACCAACGCTGCACAGTGAAAGAAAAAATCTGAATAATTGAATTTTATTACGTTTAATCGCGGCAACGATTTGAAAAATACATGCCAGTTTTGCACGTAATCATGTGCTTTCGTGCGTGACATATTCAAAAAATTTCAACAAATGGACTCAGTACAAGAGGTAAAGATGTCGACACGTGTTCACTTCGGACGTTTAATGGAAAACATCGCCTCAGTAAAAGAAAGAGTCGAAAACGAAACAGATACCTGTTCTTCGATTTAGTTCTGTAAAACATGCATGACGACATTGATTTTTGCAGGCAGATTGTATTTCGTGATGATTCAAAAGCTATCAATGCACCCAGAACGAGCAACTGTTTCAAAGATACATCAACAATAGTTCGTTTTGTTCAAAAAATTAATTCTACACTTCTTGTTGAAACACCTTTTATATGCATTCAATAAAGAAGGACACATAACATCGATGCCTAGAACAAAACATCCCAATAGGCAGCTACAACTGAGAAGGAGTTAAGGACTTTACCTACCTCGTATTCGCTATCAACCCCGATAACTACACCAGAGCTTAAATAAATAGAGCTAAATGCTACTTTTTACGTTAAGAAGGTAATGGAGTAGTAGTCTTGCTTTCCAGCGTTGTAGCTTGACACTGACACGAATCAGATAAAAGTGCTTTCGGGCACCTTGAGAGTTAATTAGTTTTCTTTCCCGCTTGCATAAATGGATATACCAGAAGGACAACATATTGTAGGAACCAAATCTTTAGTGGTACAAATAATATGTTGAAGGGAACCGCAGTTAACTTTGTGTTCGCAAACTGGAGGTAGCTGGCAAAAGGTCCGCCAGCTGAATATTCATGTTAGCTGCGGCCTTGTTCCACTTTGATCTACAGGGCCATCTAAGGAGATAGGCATGTTAAAAAGGATGTACGGCATCTGTTTACTTCATACCTCCAGCGTCCAAGAACCAAACAAAAATCGATGCATTATTTCTTTCTTTTGTTTTATGGGTCTTGAAATATTTGTTTCCCCGAACTATATTCTTGTACTCTACTCTTATACTCAGGAATCTATTGATCACTTTTTGAATATCTGGCTGATATTCGGAAAGAGACTTATCGACAGAAGATTCACTGGATTGGACTTATCTTTATTCCTTTTTGGAATGAGATGAACAACCCTTCTTGTACGTTGGATAAAGGGCATCAATCTTGTATTACTAAACAAAGTTTTGTAAGCATCCTTCGCTTCTAATTAGATATGTCTAGGCATGATATTCGGTATTTCATCGATGCCCACTGATTTTTTATTTCTCAGTGATACGGAGATCATGTGCAGCTCTTCCTTCGATTTTAAGGAGAGTGGTTTCCTCTCGTCGGCTATGACATTAATTTCCATATTTTTGTCATTGAACTTAGTTCTTCGTAGCATTTCGAAGGAAGAATTTGTGAAAAAGGACTCAATTTTGTGGGTCAAGGTTTGGACCAATGACATCATACGGTCATAAAATATTAACAGAATCTTTTTCTTTGGATCTTGTATCAGAAATCGGTTGCATTTTTGAGAGCTGCTCCTGGATCTTAGAGAACTTAGCAGTATTTGTCCATTGTCAGTTGCTCGAATCAATTTTAGACAGGGAAGGTTATTTTGATCTTTCCTCTGAAATATTTTACCTAGTTGCGGGAGAATATTCCGGTCCGAATTTCTGAGTTATGTCTGTCAGTTGACTGAATAAGATTTTCACAAGCTTTCAACATCTGGAACTTAATCACTACAATGCTGTAGAATCTCTAAAATCGCAAGAATTTTCTAATAAAAATTGCAACACATCCTCCCTAAATGCAGTTAAGTCGTTTCTTCTAATTATTTTTTATCTTTTTCGTCAATCAAATGTAAATCAGGCGCTTGGCCTTTTAGCAACTTTAACCATTTAGCTCTTCATTTATATTTAGTGTAAGTACCTTTCACTCCGTCATGTTCGTACTGACGGCAGGTATCTGGTGTTGTAGTTGGGCTTCTGTCTCTGTAGATGGTACAAAATAGCTAGCATATCTGATAAAGACTCCGGAGCTCTAGGCGCTATAGCGAATTCTTGTTATATTGTTTTTCTCTTACCTGCCACTATTTGGGTGAAAGTAATCTGTCGGATCTGAGCTGGTTATACTGAAACTGGGTACAATCTCGAAAGAATGCAGTCAATCCCACGTTCTTGCATAAGGTACTTAAACGAGAATTGTATTTTCTGGGGAGCAAAGCATTTCTAGGTCTTTGAGCTATTTCTGTACCTTAGACATCGATCGTTCTTCTCCTAGTGCAATGCGGAATTCCCTATTTCTTGACGGGAAGCCCATTGTAAAATGTTTTCACTCTTCTTTAATTTCCCCCGTTATGCAATGTCATAATGTAGAACTGTAGCTCTCCATAAATCATCCAGTTTACTATCGTGACTAAGCTTAACTATAAAAAATGATAGCTTCCGCTTCTCCTTATCGTCCTTAGTTGTAGCGAACGCCTTGACTACTATGCTGTCTTTCCTGCATCAATCTGGTTAGCTCCAGAGACCTAATTTCACGGCAAGGTGACTTAACATATCAGTTCTTCCACATCTTCTGTTAAAAATTGTAGCGATAAAATTATAATTTGGCGCTGAATTGCTGTAGGTAAATCCACTGTAACTAGACTGGGCATTTTTAGTATTCCGAGATGACCACATCTTTAACGTAGTTTGGGTAGCATGAAATATTTTCCTCTCATCTTCTCTAGAAGATGGTCCCAACTTCCCATGTTAGCGTGTTGTGATTTAGATAAATATTTCCCGTCAATCAGAAAGTGAAATGGACTTATAGCTGTGAAATCTTTTGAAGCCGTTTGGTTTGTTTTCACTGCTTAAGAAATAACATAATCTTATCTAACGCATCCCGTGTGGGTTAAGTTGAGGTATAGAATAAAGGCTTATCCGGACTTTTACAATATTACCGGCTTATTTTATCTACTAAGTTTTTATCCATGTCATCCATGTCATCCATGTCATAGACAAGCTATCTTCGGAGACGAACGTGCAGCTAGGAGAATGAATTTTGTTTGGAATGTTAAGTGTTTTCTTATCTGAGTCTGCTAGGTTGACATCGCTTATCCTAATAGTTAGTCCCAGCAATGTCATTTTACCCAGAATTTCCCTTAAATAACAAATGCACTTTTGAGCATAATAAATCAGCCAAGTTCCTCGTGGCGAATTTCATTTCTCTCTTTAGACCACCTCTCTTCAGGTACACTGCAAGTGGACTGCAGGAAGCTTCCTGGTTTTTACATTCCACAAGAGCAGATGATTTGTGCTGTTTAGTCTACTAAACGGACAGGCTCTTACCAAAGCAAAGTATATAGAACTAATATTAGCGTCGACCGCTTTAGTGGACGAACAGTTCCTCAGTTCGGAATAACTTAAGTTGTATGTTCAAGTCTAATCAGTTTGCGCTTTATAGATTTCTAAAAGGCTTTTCTCTTCTAATGCTGAGTTGTAATTTGAAGGGCATTCTGAAATGGATGGGCCTATTTTATTGGAAACACATCAGTAGACAAACTCAGCAGAGCTCACATGAGCCATTCCAGATAAATGAAATTTCAGTATATTATGTCTGATCCTGGTAAACAACAAATTCTCTTTCTCAAATCTTCTTCGACGACCCAAAAGAAAGGCATGACATATCTTATCGTAGGCAACATTCGCAAATTGAAAAGAATATCCTGAGGTGAAAGTAGCAAACGATCGAACTTGAGGCCCTTTTGTCTAATCGGTTTTTTTTAGGACTGCAGAAAACCCATAAATATAATTTCTCTTACAGTTACATAGAGTTTTTTCATAAAGATGCTTCTCCACATTGTTGCAGATATAACTTCCCTTGTAGTCATACAACTCAGGCTTGATCATTTCACCGCAATGCAACGCACTTATGTACTCTCAAATGGACTAGTAGATACAGATATTTTCTTTCGACCGGATTTTAATGAACTCCTACTCGTATCAGCAAAAGATGTGCAGCATAGCTTTTAACTTAATGCGAACATCCTTAAGAATAAATAAAGCTTACATTTGCAAGACCACACGACTAAGCGCCACAACTCATATACACATGCATAAGCAAATACACAGCCAGACAAATACACACAATATCCCAAGCATCCTTCTTTCTCAACAAATTACATTTACCATTCTTAAGTGAGCGGGATTCAGTGCAATAGTGCACTTATTCACATACAAATTGAATTGTATCTTTAAAGAGTAAAAGAAGGAAATGCAAAAAACCCAGATACCAGCTACCAGTGCTAGCACTGTACTCCTCCCTTATACCATTTCATCAGTTCATAGATATAGTATGTGAAAGAGTGCATTCAGTTCTTTTTCGGAGGTCTTTCTTCTTACAGCATTGGGAATGAGTTCATAAATGCAATTTAAAGTTGCACAAAGTCGATTCGTTCTTCGCTGCGTAGACACACGAATAATCGTATTCCCACAAATGCATATACATATGTACCATATATAAAGATGCATTTTCTTTCTGACATCTTCAACATTGCATCGCACTCATCTGCCGCAACCCACGAGTATCTTATCCAAAAGGCAATGGCAATGGCGACTGACATAAATGCAAAATAAATTGAGCTCGAAGGACTTTTATCTATTCACAAGGCAAAACTTTATCTCTCACATAATTTTGTTAATAAAAGAATTTCCAGTTTTAATATCGCGTCTTAGGTTCTACTTCTAAGTCTATCTAGTCCATTGGTACCGTTGTGCCTTGCCGTTCTTTATACCAGCCTCGTATGACTACTAGGATACGTCAAAGCATTGTAGAACTAGTTAGATGGGCGTTGAAGCTAGTTAGAGGAAACTCACTCAACAGGAAATTAATATCTGCTTTTAGGGTGGTGGCATCTGGGCTGGGTAAAAGTTTTCCTCATACCTACTTGTACAAGACTCCAAATGGATTGCAATGGGATTGGAATAATCCATCTTGTGCATTGTTATTCCTTGGAAGGGAATCAACCGATTTTTCGCCTTTACTTTATCCCTCTTCAAATACGGATACACGTACGTATGACTACGAGTTTGTGTGCTGATTTCTATTTTTTTTTTCTTTTTTTTTGGGAACTGTTCCTTAGCAATTCCTTAGCTACTTCTTAGCAATTCTTACTGGTTATGAAGAGAAGTTTTGTTAGGATGAGGGGGAAAAGATTTTTGTTGGTTCCACTTGTACGGTCTCAATATAGGGCTGTTATTGGACCGTGAATTTTTGGCAGAACGATTCATAAATCGGGAATTGGTTACGTGCAGAACTTAATATTAAGTTGATTGGATATTGCCTTTCGGTTGTTAGAGGCAACGGTAGATATGCGCTACTTTGATTTTTACATTTTGCTTGATTGCTCAGTTACTTCACAAAATGCAATAATATAGTACTTGTATCTTTGACGTAAAGAGATTTGAGTTTCTTTGCATTTTATACATCACTTAAATATGTTGAATTAGATTTAAGAATCAGAGATGCGATTCACATACGGAAATTTTTATTTTTTAAATAAGCATGGCTCAAGGAGTTATTTGCACCATTAAAATGTTTGCACACAGCGCGAACGAAATAGTTAACCTTGTTGGTACAATGATTTATTCCAGTCCTTTCCAGTTATGGGGTATCATCATCAATCTTGGATCTCACCAACTGAATGCAGATTGCATTTTGACAACGGTTCCATTAACATGCTGCTAACTATAATGTTCGTAGAACGGACTACGATACATTAAGCAATTTACTAAGATATATGATAACTCCAGCCTTTCAATAGGCGATCCTTCTGTTATACCAATAATTTCACCATTTTTGACCAAAAAGAACTGCTCATCATCTCCACACTGGTACAATAAAGATATGCGTTCTACTATTATTGTTGAAAGCAAAGCTCAAAGCTCCTGAGTCATTTGCTAACCACTTCGAAGAGTGTAATAAGGTCTGCTTCTACTGCTGCTCCTGATGGTCGCCGTTGTCATTTTAAGATGTCTGAATAAGTTGGTAGAGCCTCTAACAACATTTTTTCAGCTTACAATATCGAGGTCTTAGGAATAAAGTAGAGACATCGGGAGAATTTTTTTTGTTCTCCCTGAAAAACTTTCCTCCTGAATCGGCGATTTTAAATCTAGTGATCCCATTATTTCCGAGACTTAAACAAGACTTAATGGATTCAGCCTATTGACTGCGTTGAGTGAAGTCATGCATTCTTGAACCAGCTTAGAGGTCGTGAATGGGTTCAAACGAAACCATTCCTGGGCACATAGGAAAGTTAATTTTATTTCCGCATCAGGAGTTCTGATGTCATTATATCATAGTCCATAAAACCAGAGTCAAAAGACAGTCAGCGCGCAGGCTCATCACAGCTACAGTGCATAATATCCAAAATACCGCTTATCTTTAAAAGGAAGATGGCTTTGAGAGTGTACAGTACATGATATGAATATCAAAGAAAGAAAGGTCCATCATTGCGCCTAGAGCAGAGCCAGGCGTGACGTGATAGGAAAAGCCTCAATGCAGCTGAGGCATACCGTTTTTTGAAGTCTTCTTAAATCAGGAGTGATGATTTTTCACCAGACAATGGACGCATAGGATATAAATGGCATTATAATAGCCATTTAGACCCACATGACTCTCTTGAACTGCCAGAAGGTTGACAGCGTCTTAAAGGCTTTCGAGATAATATGTTTAGTCTAAAGAAGTTTGTTATCTTTCCAAATACATAACTTTTTCTAAAAAAATAAATGGATGGCGATGCCTTTAAGCACAAGGTAAGTCAGACCAGGCGGCTTCAACCTCAAAACTGCTTGCGATTTTAAGCTTATGGTCGTTTAACGTATACCAACTGAAAGTACAGCCAGATCATCTTCATATGTTTGAGCACAGACGTCAGAACTATTGAGCATTAACATTCACCATATCAATCGAAATAGGAAGCCGCCTTGTGGGCAACCCCTGCTTATCATCGCCATGATAATGACATGTCTAGTCCGAAACGGTTCCAAAAACAGATGAATATGAACTTCCAGTATGCTCAAGATGTTGTCTACTCGAAACTAAAACAACACTATCATCACGACCATTTTAGATCACTTCTTTGAAAGGAAACGAGTTAATGGTGAACATTTACACTGACTTGACGCCAAGGACATGAATTTCTTATAATAAAACTATTTACAAACAATTCCCTTTCTTATTTGATATGTTAACGGGCAACATCCATTTCTTGAACAAGTTGCATCGTTGAAGCATTTTTAATTTCGATTAAAATGGCTAGCGCGTACGCCATTAAGCCGAGTAGATCTTTAATTTTGTCCACCAGGTTTTAAAGCACAGTCTCACTAGATATTAGCGTTGTCGCGTTGCATCTTAGACGGAGGATACTATGCAAAGCAGTCTTGAGCACATTCGAGCAACCTTAACTCTTTTTAACGTGAAGGGAGTCAAATTAATAGGTCTACTCTCTACTCTCACTTCACAGTTATCAGGAGCTGGTCTTTTCTTACAGCTTCAGTGATTGTACCTTACCGGCCTTAAGCCGGTTCTGATCAGATTTTTTTGTGAAGTGAATCTCAAACATGAGGCAAAGACATGTTTTTTTTTGCCATATATTCTAAGTGCTTGCAGTCTCTTTACTGGTCTGCAGGTTTCATCGATTGATTAGCCTTAAGTTGGTTTCCAAGTTTAAGGGTTTCCTTAAGAATTCGTTACAAATCTGCGTTCCACCATCAAATGGGTGATCTGCAGCAGTTTCTTCTAGTTGAACACGTCAGTTCATAACATTTGGGGATGGCGCCGTTCAGCTTTCTTGAATTTTTATTTCGTTCTTAGTTAAAGCTTAAGATTGACGGACTTGTTTAGCTCCCTGTAAAAAACGTCCAATTGGTTGTTTGTCGATTGCTTTGCTTTAGGGAGGCATCAGATTCTGAATTCGATGTAGCTATGGTCTGACGTGTAAGCCTCCGATAGTAATTTTCTTCAAGGCGTCTTACTAAGTAAGACTGTTGCGCTATGTGTGCTAGAGCTTCAAAAATATATTCTGAGAATGCGCGTAGCAGTATATGGTAAGTTGCCTTTTCCCAAAATCACAACAGTCAATGAGTTAGGATACTGTAATTGATGATGGTAGTAGTACCGAATCAAAGAGAAATTAAGCGATCGCAGTGACGAACTTTTTCCAATCTCCGTTCATTTCGGAGTTTATGTCTGCAGCGGCTAAAACTTGGTTGTAACTTTCATTTTGTACCTATAGTGTTATAAAACCTCTCTGATACCCGAAAGACCACATTTGTACCTTTCTACACTCATGATTGCTGTATGAACTTAATGATCTAACTTTGTCGAGAATTCTGGAAATGAAAACGGGTCACCATATACTCCTGAGTTACCACAGAATCCTTTAACAGCTTTAATTCAGTCAAAGTCACTCTTACAATAGATCGATTGGATAATTGAAGATACTTTTAATTAAATGGAATCACAAACTTTTACCGCATGCCAAGGCTTAGGGGTTGGAAATGGCTTTCAAAATTATTAGAAAATGAAAAACTAGTTACCCAATATTGCTTTAAAATAAGGAATGGGTAATAGCTTGTTAACGAAAACTTTAAGGTTCGAAGTTGCTTCATTTGGCTTAGATTTATTAACCAAATCAACCTATAAAATCAGTTGGGACAAATATGAAAAGAAAGAATATGAAAGAAAGAAACTCATTGAACTTTTTAACAAAAGGACATTTCCATTATGGCGTTTCATCCTGTGTATTTTACTTTTAATGTAAACATTTATTGTCCAGATCCGCCCTTATCGCATCCTTAATTACTTTCGCATTATTTGTTCCCATCCCTTTTCCCTCCAAAATTAGAGACCAACGAGACGGATAAATAAATAAATAAATGAAAAAGCAAGCCCAGGAACGTGGAGAGTTGGACTCCTCCGCAGTCTAATATTGGCGCGTAGCGACGGTTTGTCATTTTGTAAGCAAACGGTGCTGATGGCATGACAGGACGACGCAAGGAAAAAAAATGTAAAAGTAAATAAACAAGGAAGGTCGAAATGGACGATTTTCTTTTTTTTTATTAATTTAATCAGGAATAAGATTTTATGAGATGGCGGCAAAATTAATGGCCTCAACTTCCGAGTTTACGATTTGGAAAAAATAAAGAGAAGTCATAAAGCAGGCAACCAAAAATAACAGAAAAAAGATATAAAGAAGGAGATGAAGCAGTTTTTTTCTCTCTTCTTTTGTGTTAATTCACCTTTAACAGCAATTTTGCTATGGCACAAAGCAGAGATTGGCGATGATGTTGGTGATGAGAGGAATTTAAACATTTTTCCGTGATACAAATCAAGTCCTAAGTAGCTGTCGGAGATTTAAGGGTAAGAGTTCGCGTAGGACTATTCATTAGTCGGGATGAATAAGTACGTGACGTCATGGTTGAGGATAAATACAAGCTGTTGGAACTGTTTATCGGTTTTAATGGAATATTTTTTTAGGAAAAGTGAAATGAAATAGAGGTTACGCGTTCGAGTAATATGGGGTCTAATCTTGGCGGTGTTGCAAAAGTGTTATAATTCAGGTCATAATTCAGTGAAGTATACTGTTTTAGGGGTAGTCATCTGGAAATACACTGACTGATAAATGGGCTTTTTAACTAAACACCCCCTGTGTTGCGCCATCTGATGACTGACTCCGATATTGGTGAGCATACAGCAAACCTTTGCCTAGAACGAAAACCTTATAACAAATACATCTATTTCATCACAACTTTGATATATCCAACACTACAATTTGCCTTAAAATGAACGAAGATCCAAATCGTCGGAAATAACCGAAGATTCATAGTATCACTGACTGATACAAGATCGAATGAACTGTCGAACTTTATCAAGGAAAAACACAATATCTGATATCTGACCTTAAACCTGAGATTTGATAGTAATATAACCATAGAGCTACCTAGGCACTATGATCTTGATAAAACTAACTATCGTATCCCTAGTAAGTACGAGGTCTATTCAAAAAGTAAGGTGACTTTGTATCTTTACAAAAAAAAAAAAATATTTATTTATTCATCAATATTGATGTTGTTCCCTTCAAAGTAATCTCCCTCAGATATAATACACTTGTGCAAACGCTTTTTCCGACCCTCGAAGTACTTGTCATAAGCTCTTTCAGCGATGCCGTTTTTATTCCCTCAATCCTTGCAAATTTCCGTCGTTTCATAGGTTTCTTCAGTTTTGGCAACACGAAAAAGTCACATGGGCCCAAATCCGGTGAATATAGTAACTGAGGCATGATTGTCGCGTTGTTTTTAGCCAAAAAACGTCTCACAAGCAACATTGAATGAGCAGATGCATTATCGTGATGCAAAAGCCATAAATGGTTTTTTTCACAATTCCGGACGTTTTTTCGTATTGCTTCTTGCAAATGATACATAACTTCAAGGTAATACTTCTTATTGACCGTATGATTTTGAGGTAAAAACTCCTGATGAACTTCGCCACGGTAATCGAAGAAAGCAGTGAACGAAACTTTGACATTTGATCGAACTGGTCGTGCTTTTTTCGCTCTGATGGGTGCTTCCATTGGGACGATTGGGCTTTGGTTTCGACGTCATAACCATTTACCCATGACCCTTTTGAACAAGTCAGGATCATCATTGATGTCATTCAAGCCCTGCTGAGCGATGTTCATGTGACGGTTCTTCTGATCAAAATTAAGAAGTTTTGAAATAAATTTCGTTGACACAGGTTTCATCCCCTGTGAAAACCTGAAAAAAATTCATGACACGAGCCGAGCTATATGCCAACATCTTCAGCAACCTCTCTTCTGGTAATTCGACGATTTTACAAAACAATTTTCTTTAGAGCTGCGACGTTATTATCTTTTGTTGATGTGCTGCGGCGTCCCGAGCGAAGTTCATCATTGGCATCTTCTCGGTAAGCATTTTTTTAATTTAGAGCAGAATCACCGTATGCTACTGTCAACATTTTAAGTATTTTAGAGCATTTGATTCTATTTTATACACAAAATTTGGTGCAAATTCTTTGGTCCATAATTGAAACCCGTGGAGCACATCAAAACACGTCTGACCTTTCTATCTGTCAAAAACAAACTAAGTATGCTATATACTTGAAACTGTGAACATATGAAATTTACTTACTTATATAGCACTACAGTCCGAGGTAGACTAGATATTTTGCCAGGTGCATGCAGTTGTGCACACGAAGTTGGCTGGTGTATTAATGCGCGCCACCAAAGATGAGGACGTTCTTTACTGCGTTGTCTCTTTCGATTGGAGTCGAAAACTTTCCGAGCCGGTGGCAGGCGTCCATACGCTCAGGGTTACATAGTTAGCTAAGTCGAATTACGCTTCCCTCTTTCTACGATACATTGATGCAAACGGGACCGGAACTTACCCGAAGCGCCAGAAAAAAGTTTTTTCCGCTCTCGTCAGTGTCCACGCTTTAGCACCGTAAAGCAGAACTGGACTGATCACTGTCTTGTGTAAAGTCTTTTTGATAGGTCGAAAGAGGGCTTTACCTCTTACCTCTGGTAAGAGTGATAGGATCGTATTATTTCCACGCTGATATAGTTGTCGGAGCTGATAATGGAACCGAGGCAGATAAAGTTCTTTACTATCTTAAATTTGCGTCTACTTATATGCCAATGTTGTCTTTGTATGCGAGTAACTGAACAGACTTCTGAAAGATGGTATCTCTGTGGTTGACTTGAGAGTTTCGTACAATCAAGATGACATTGAAAAAGGTTCATAACAACGCATCACCTTGTTTGAAGCCTTTTCAAATTGAGCCTTCAGTTTTGTTATAACCGACTTTAACAGAGCAGCGTGCATTCTCTGTCGTCAAATGAACTTTGCAAGGATGCCAAAACTAAATATGTCTTTATGTAGACACTGGCTTGGAAACCAACGCAGTACCTCATGTACCTATTTGGAACTCTTGGGCTGTTTCGTACAAATATCATCAATAGTGATCTTTTCTGGCCTAAAACTATACTAATAGGGGCCGGTCAGCTTATTGATGAAGGGTCTCAGGCTTTCGAAGAGAGGATTTTATATGCGATGTTGAAAAAATTTATTACCCTATAGTTGACGCAATTCATGGGATCTCCCTTCTTTCAAATCCGACAAATAATACTGAAGTTTCGTTCGTCGGGGATGTTTTCGTCGTCCCACATTAAAGAGATATGTATACTCCGTAACGAATCAACTCTTGTTGCTTTTAATATATCAGCAGTTATTTTAATTCCTTCCAGCAGCTTTGTTAGCCTTAAGCTTGGACACTGCTGTCCTGACTTCATTGACGGAAATGTTGTCTGTCTTCATATAGGATGAATGATTTATTCTGCCTGTCGTTGGCATGTTGCTCATCGTCACCTATTCCATCCTATTCCGTTTGAGTAAAATTTCCAAACTTAATTTTTGTAATAGCGCTTCTTTAAGACCTTCTCGAGCTCGTCAAAGGAGCCTATGTTTTTTCCTTCTCGCGTTCTCTTGTGTTGGACCGCTTTATATATACGCTGGTTTAAAACCCATTATATCAGAAGCTACCTCTCTAATTGATTTTTGCCAGTGGTGCTATTGGTTTTTTAGTTAAAGGAACTCTATCGGAAAAGGCCCTGTCGGTCTCATGCAATTGTAGCCGTTTAACGATAAACTTCTTCACAATGGCTCACTAGTCTTGGGTTATTGCAGATATCTGTATTTGTAGCTTGACTATAACAAGATAGTGGCCCAAGTCTATGTTAGCTGCTCGGCACGTTCGGACACTCAAAACAGTGAAGGAGTGGTTTGCGTCAAACACAATATGATCAATGAAATTACGGATTGCCGTAAACCATGCAACTTAAAATGTAAGGAGATCCTTCATTAAGAACTGTCTCACATCTCTGTCGAACTAAAAGCACACAGAACAGAAAACTTCATAGAAATATAGATTCGAACTCACCTCCTACACAAGAAACATAAGAATGATTAAGAAAAAATCTTGGACTCTTTTTTGCCTAGCGATAGTAAGTAGCAACCAGCTGGGTTAAGGAAAGTCCTATTCATAGATCTAATAGCCCAGCAATACCTGAAAAACTCCAATGGAGTCTGGACACAGAATAGTCGGGAGTCGGAGAGTTGTAAGCATGTTGATGAACAGCTATTAGCTGGCTGAACAGCTTTTCTCGGAAATAAATGAGCTAATCGTGGCTTTGTCTTCAAATTGTCTTTATCGGTTGTTTAAATTTGGGCTATGTCTCGAAAAATTGCAAGAAGTAAAAGAGGTTTTTATTCCCAAAGCAAGAAGACCCAATCACTCCTCTGCTAAGGATTACAGACCCATACTCGTAAGTCCCACCTCGTTTCTGTTAAAAATACTGGCGTGAATCTTAGATGAACATTTAAGAAAAAAACTCAACTAACACAACCTTTGCGGTTCTCAACACGGACTACACGGGGTTTTAGATACCATTGAAAACAATATGCACTAAAAGGAGTACGCAATATCCCTCTTCCTAGATATGGAAAGAGCATTTAATAATGTTAACATGCAAATGAACAGAAAACACAGTTAGGAAAGCGGTTACAAGAGGAACTCCACAAGGAGGAGTGATGTCTCCTCTTCTGTGGCTTCTTGTTGCAAACGATATACTTACAAGTTTTGAATAGAAGGGTGTTAAGGGAATATATCACGCTGACGACATAGTCATTCTGATGGCAGGAAAACATCTTCTAGCGATCTCTATCTTCGTGAACAGTCGTATATCCATAAAAGTTCTGGCAAGTGAAACCACGAAATCAATAGAGGTACAAAAATGTCGTCAAACTCTAATTAGACAATGCGAATCTTATTGAGTGGATATCAGTTCATATTTAGAGAATTGATCTAGAAGGGTATTGGCTGAAGTCATGGTTCTACTCGGTCAGACCTAAAGTAGTTTAAAAGGCTTATGTTGACAAATTAAGCCTTAAGTCGACTGTGCCTGAAGCTCGAGGCTTCACTTTTTACTATGCCGCTGAATCCACATTTAAATAAACGTTGCGACTACTATCTTTCGTCTGTATCACAGTTCTTCAACATCTTGTTGTCCTGCCCATTCCATAGCACTTCTTGGATGGAGCTTTTGTCCGTTTTGCAGCAGACCCAGATCTCCGACTTTGCTGTCTCAAAAATTAATAGCACTTCAGATTTATTCAGAAGTATCTTTGGACAAGGTTTGAAGGAAGATAGCATGTGTGGAGTTTCCAGGAGAACAGTGATGCCACCACAACAATATCTTCCAGATATAACTTCTTATACAATCGAACTTCATAGCCATATGTATTAAAAAGTCAGATTTCATTATTATTTACAGGGTTTTCCAGAATAATTCCCAAGAAAACTCTTCACAAGTTAACAACTTTACAACGGGTAATCTTCCTTAAATCCGTACAAGAACACCTGTTCCATCTGATCAACATTTCGATTCCAATTCTACAATAGATTGATATCCTTCAGAAAAGGCATTTGTACAACGAAAGGTTAATAGCACTCAAAACTACACACCTTTGGAAAGTGATTGCACTTTTCAATGAAACTACCCTTTGACACCGATTTCACATTAAAGTTGCAGAATCATTTCCAACCGAACCCAAACTCCGATCACGTCCTTATACCTCCGTTTCTATGTCCTTAAATAAAACTAAAATCCATCTGCTACGTAATATTTCTTTTATGACTTTGCAGCGAAGTTTTCACTCGAATGAAAATCGGATGAACACCTTTACGAATCTCAAAATCTCTGCAAAATAAAGCAGCCATAGTTGAGTTTTGCTAAAAAAAAAAAAAAAAAAAAAAAATAAATAAATAAAAAAAACAAGTGGTAGTTGCTGTAGGAAGGAAACTTTTTACCATTCACCAGAGTAAAGTCGTTCAATGCACCTTAACCATCCCTACCACACATTGAATGAATTTCATGGAGTAGGAGTACGTATAACAGGAGCATACTATCGCAGAAGTGTATCTACTTTGAATAAAGTCTAAATCCACAATGCAAAGGAAAAAGTTATAGATACCTTATGGATCCTGCTGCGATTATTCGAAATTGTGTATTAGTATTCGTCTATCGATAGCCACTTACTTTGAGCATAATCTCATGAGCCATTAGGCAAGCGCCCCTTCCGACCCCGAATACCGACGGTAAAAATTTCTAGCTTGCCAGTTAAAGTTTCGCACACATAAACGTAGTTGTTTGGAGAAGCTGGCTGGATTGGCATAGGACTTTTTAAAATGGTTACCCGTTTTCCGGTACGTGTATGGATCAATAGAAACTTTGAAAAGTCCCTTGAAATGCCAAAATTTCCAATGAGTACAAAATTTCGGGTTCCGTTGGAACCGCACGATTTGGTAAATGAATTCTCTGGTAGTTTTACGACAGCTTATTGATTGAAGGAGTCCACCTTTGGCACCTACTCTTGCATAATCAGTTCCTTTAGTGTTTGATGCAATATATTCCTGGCAAGAGGTTTTCGTATTTTGTGCCAGGTGGGGAGCAAGAATCAAAGTCAATATACACGTAACCTCATATCAGAGTGACATTACGTGAGCTGAAAGTGTCAAATTGATCGATAATGGGCAAGTGCGGAAAGAAACACTCTTATAGTTCCAGAGAAAACTACGAGTAGGTAAAACTTTTTGATAAGACTTCGGAAGACCAATTCATTGATTCAATTAGAGCTCGTATATGGTTCGAAGTGACTACGTACATATGTAAGTCCCTTCTGTTCATCTGAAGAACGAATGATGTATTGATGTCTGGAGCAGGGTGTGCGAAAAACACGTTTTAAATTCCATCGGACAAATCTCATATCGGTTGTCGAATTCATATGTCCAAGGATCATCATATGCCTTCTGACTGGTATGTGTGGATGTATAAAAGCATTCGGTACTCCTTCTGGGTTCAGTACGTGTACTGCTTGTGGGTTTGGTCAGTAAACGATGAGTCACTTTACCAGTCAACGAATCAATAGACTCTTTTTATGTAGGAGTTGACGATGGTCAGTTCCTTGATATGAATGAAGTAAAGGATTCTGCCTGGCCACTTCCGGTGGACAGGTGTGGATTGATGCTTCTACTGACTGTGAAATGGTATCTTTTCGTTGTTGTACTCGTATTCAGTTCTCTCTTTCAGTCGGATGTGATGGATTTAAATTCTTTGTGAATTCATAGGATATAGGAAGAGCTCTGAGAATCCAAATCCGTTTTTTATTGTTTTTTTTTTTCTTTTCTTTTTTAGCTATCCGGCATTCATGGACGATTGATGAAAACAATCGAATGTCTTTGTGAGAAGAATTTACCGATGATGTAGGTCGTTCAGTTTGACAAAGTATTGACTGTTGGATGATTGATTGCTTCAAAGTGAGTAGAGATATTGCAAAGAAAGGCTAACTCGTGCCTGTTGTATTTTATTTGTTTTTTTGTTTCTGATGCATTCCAATCAGTTTGATTAAAGAGAAAGGTATCAGCTGGTAAAACAGAGTTTTATTGTCCAAAAGACGGATGTATCCGGCATGCGGTATGTGAGTCGTAAGTTGAGTATACAATTTTAATTAATAAAGCAATCGTTTTGTTTGGAAGATTTCTACAGTTCAATCATGTGGAAGAACTAGAATCTTAAGTTTTATTTAGATGCATATGTCCTAAGACGGCTTGTGTTAAGGACTTCCACCTCAGCTCTATACAACTTTTTCGAAGATGACGGGCTTATTCTCAGACTGGTCCATTCTGGGTAAGCCGATTTTATTACATTATATGCAGAGCAATAAAGGTCTAGACTTTTCGAAAAAATATGTCCAATACAATGCTATCTTCATCTTTGTATTGTAATATATAACTCAGACCAGTTCTCTCGTGGAGCTAAGTTGGGAAGGCGATGTGGCCATTGTGGTGGACATTTCTTAAGTATAATGGATATAGTAGCATGGAATCAATATTTGACCAGAAGAGGCCCAGACTGGTTACATTACAATTTTGTGTGGTTGAAGTGCGAAGGCAGATGATTCAGTTTTGGCAGAGTTAGTCCTCTGTTCAATGAAAATTGCTAGCCTCTCCATTTTAGTTGTCATTTGGAGATGGAGTTTGATAATCTTATGGGCCAGGAAGCAATCGTCTTCAGCGCAGTCCAGTCATTGCCGATTTTATGTCAGAGTTAATCGAATTCCTCTGTTTTCAGTCATAAGTCGCATTTCACTGATATTACCGATATTTACAATATTTAAGTGCCTCCAAAATTCTCCTTTTATTGAAAACAAGCCACTTAGATCAATTGTAAGTTGCTTATATGCATATCAATTCGGAAATTAATAAAGAGCAAGTGCAACGGAACTCGATATTCCACTTGATGTTCGATGATGATCCTTAGCGTGTTTGCTTTTCTAATAACTTTATTCCACTTTTCTTACTCGTTAGACAGTTCTTGCATCTTCTTCAGCTTTCGCAGTTACCGCATTCAAGTAGTCGCATTTGTCACGTCGAACGTTATGCCGTACTTCTCTTATATGTACTTAACCTGGTGTTGCTATTGAACTGTTGGTGTTTGTATTTTTTTCGTTGTTTCTGCCAGCAAAGATACAATTTGTTGTTGTATCGATTTACGACAAAGAGCGATGCACTTATCGCATCGATACTAAGTATCTTAAGAGCCCAGGTATTAAAGATCACCTGGAACAATGAAAATATAAACTACAGTGCATAGGCAGTGCATATTGAAATAAACCATAAAGAAATTTGATTATAATTGAACATTGTTGTTCACCCCACGTCACTCTTAGTTAACACGTCCGTTAATGTTGATTTTAATCCATTGCAATTGCTCGAGCTATACAATTAATTGACAAGGACGTTATAGAGTATATCGTTAGTTGCACAAATGTTTACGCAGCTGTACCTATCTGTAAACTATCCAACATTTATGACAAACTATGATGAGATATGGAAACTCGTTGGTGTACTATACCTGACCGGTTACAATTCACTACCAAAGGCAAGACATTGTATGTTCCGATAGTTTGTCAATTCAAAATGACTTGGTACAATGATTAACCCCACGGGATCGATTACTTCGATTCAAATCTATCTATCGTTTCTGTTTTAGTATCTGGTGAAAATATTGTCTTCGAGTTCAACATATCTCTTTTGTTTTATATATTATTTATGGTCAATTTTCATTTGTTCAAATTTCTTAGGAACACTTCGTGAAAATCGTTCCGGAAAACCAAACCTAACCTAATATAGGGTTTTCTAATAACGACTTGACAAATTTTTTTTTTTAAATAAAAGGCAAACCATTTGAGATATTTCAAAAACTTTATTATTGGCTTAAAGTACAATTAAAACATTTTTGAATGGAAATCGACTTCGTTCATATGGCCACCGCGGGCACGTTTGCAGCGTTCGGCCAAAACGACCGCTATTTCGCGTTCAATGCTGGCTCTGAGCTCTTCCAACATCGTCGACGTGTTGGCATAAATCAATGACTTAACGTAGCTCCACAGAAAATAGTCAAGCGGCGTTAAATCGCACGAGCGAGGTGGCCAATCGACTGGCCCATGTCTTGAGATAACACGCTCACCATACTTACTCTTCAATAAATCGATTGTAGCGTGTGTTGTGTGGATTGTGGCACCATCCTTTTGAAACCACATGTCGTCCAAGTCCATATCTTCCAATTCGGGCCAAAAATAATCGGTGATCATGGCGCGATAACGCTGACCATTCACGAAAAAATATGGCCCAATAACTCCGCCGGTATGCAAACCGCACCAAACAGTTATTTTTTGTGGATGAAGTGGTGATTCATGAAGCACGTGTGGGTTTTCACCCGGCCAATAACGAATATTTTACTTATTGACGAACCCATTGAGTCAAAAATGAGGTTCGTCACTGAAAATGATTTTGCGATGAAATTCTTTATCTTGGCGCATCTTCTCCAGAACCCAAACGGAGAACGTTAGTCGCTTCAAATGGTCCATCGGCTTTAATTCTTGAGTCAGCTTGATCTTGTATGGGTGTAAACCAAGATCCTTACGCAAAATACGCCATAATGTTGTCTGAGTCATGCCCAATTCTTGAGAACGCCGTGGAATTGACTGATTTGGATCGTTTGCTATTATATATTTTCGAAACTTCGACCAACCCGTTGTCTCACTGACACGGCAACATCACACAACGAATATGTAGACTCAAATTTTTGCACTAAACTAGTTATTGCCTGTCTACTAGGGCGAGAATTACGACCGAAAATTGGAGTTAACGCTCTTAAAGTTGCAGTCACCGACCCCGAATATCTGTGGAAAATTTTTATAATTTGCAGACTATTTCTTCATGTCTCTTTTATGATCTCTGCGGCTTAGTTTAATAAAAAATTCAATTAAAGTATTACATACAGCAGATTATTGAACACCACAGATCTGAAAACCCTCGCAGGATTTGAGTGTAAGACACAGAGAAGTCCTATATCAATTATTACTTCATTTGTATATTACATTACTGAGGTAGTATCTTCTTAATGCCAATTTGTCTATACCGATAACACTAGGGCCCAAAAACCTCCTGAAAACTACATCTCGGGAAGCCGCTGTGGTTTCGAGGTTTTTCCAAAACAAGTTTATTGCTAAAAATAATGTATGTCGCCACCGAAAATATATTGTACATCCTGAAAGTAGATTCTGTGATACCACACATAAACGAAATAAATTTTTCAAGTGTGTTTGACTGCCACCAGTTGCGAAATAAATTAAATTAATTTGGCTTTAAGGTGACACAAGATTTCATCGAATTTAGTCATACCTTTACAAAGGAGGGTTGAATTAGGAAAACTCCAAGGGTTAAACTTCATTTCAAATTTAATTTGTACATGGCTTACCGGCTTTCCAAGGACATACAAACAAACAAAAAAGGCATCCTAAATTAAAATGTTAACGCTCTTCAGACTTTTGAAAGAGTTACAGTAATAGTAACAGTAACAGCAACTCTACGCAACACCAACAAAAGCATTAAGATCAAGGATAAGGAGGGACCTCTGCAAACAGCTTCCATTACTCGTTGCCTCTATGTGACTGGTACATGAAATTTAATAAACTCCTTGCTCTTCTCAAGTCTCGCAGTGTCTCCACCGCCGTTGCCATCGTCATCGTCATAGCCGTAGTCGTCGTCGGTCGTAATGGCAGTTGCGGCTGGAAGCTGGTAAATAACGAAAGTTACCATTCTCAAAATTAAATGAAATTACAGCTTAAGATGGTGCTTGTGGTTTCCATTATCTTCACAAAATTGTGCTCTGATGTGTGTTATTCCAAGTGTGTATGTAGTTTGAGTATCTATGCGTATCTTTGTGTGAGTTAAAGAACAATTACAAATCAGAGAGAGTATATTGTTACTTGTACGGAACGGGAAGAGATGATCTGATAAGATTATGCCTCAGTATGAAATTGGTTTCAGTTAATGTTTGGGGAATAGTAATTCTCAACCCAAAGTTATGGATTTAGTTTTCCTTCTAGATACGTAGACCTACACAGAAACCCATACAACTGAGAGCAATGGGACTCTGAAAATATTTATGGATGCCATTATTAAAAAGTTGGGCAACACAAGTTATTGGCTAACATAAATTTATTTTTAGAAACTATAGGGTTAGTTTGCAAGAATTCAGTCATGATGTGCTTTCGGGTCAGTTTTGATAAGAATATAAATATTTGGGTTTCTGAGCTTGGGTTAACTGAGCGAAGTCGTCTATCAGTTTGTGCATATAAAGTGTGTGTATGTACCTATATAGGTTGTCTATTAAGTTGACTTTTATGGATTAATAGTATGTAAAGGGATACAACTTAAGAATTACCGTAAAAAAAATGTCCTCGTCCCCTCAAACATTACAAGCATTACTTTTTCATTAAAAATAATGTAACATTGGCATCATAAATCGTTTTGTCGTCTTGCTCTTAATCAAGTAGGGTAGTTCGGAATGGATTATTATTTTGAGCTACACTATTAAGATTAAGATTGATCCCTAGAATGAGGACAGGCTTCTTGGCACAATTAACTAACAAATTCCAAACACCAATGAACTCAATCTCATGATCGTTAAACAGTATAATGCCCTAACTGACAATGTGATATGCAGAACACTGGCAAACAGACCTATGACCACTTAAAATAAGTAAAAGATGTGTGGTTGATTGTCATCTACGCAATGCACTGTTTTCAGAATGATAAAGTCTGCTTATAGAAGCCAACGCTGGCATAAAACATTAGCTTATAGTACTCGTGGTACGGTTTCGAGTTTGACGAACATTTTAAGGAATGAAAATACTGTAAAGTTTGACGGTGGACTCAATAATAACAAGAGATGATCAGAGCCTTTGTAAATTATGTGTCCAACAGTAGCAGCGCTGCCAAGATACCATCACAAATGCCGATTCCTATATGATAAGTTTCTCTGAGCCACCACAATTAAACCCTTTGAAGAAAATCAAGACACACATGTAGCGAAACAAGAGGCATTTAGAGCTAAGCTGTATTTAGGACTATAGCTTTTCACAAGTTGTTGAAGAACGATGTACACATAACACCTAAAATTTACACAAAAAAAAACTCCACCACACTTTGCCAAGCATCCTAAATGTCACCCTACATTTCAAACTTTAAATTATTGTGACAAAAAATTATAAGAATAACTGTAATTTCAAACTCTTTTCTAATTCAGCAATGTACTAGGTGGAGTGAAAAGTAACCTCCTTGACCGCCAGAATGCGCTGGTGCTGCAAAAAAGGTTATGGTGACTTGAAGTCATATTAAGGCAGACATGCTAAATTTCGGTCCAATACTGTCTTTAGCTTTGTTTTGACAGCTGATTTTTGTTGACGAGTTTGGCATCATGTTGAGTATAGACAAAAACGATTTTCGTTCTCTCAAAAACATTATTTTTTGAGAGGCAAAACGACAAAGGAAACAAAAGAAAAGTTGGATAAACATTATGGTGCTTATGCTCCGTCAAATGTTGGTTTCGAGAGTTTCGTGGTGGCCGCAACTCCATTACCGATCAAGTCCGCAGCGGTAGGCCCTCCTATGCGGTTACAGAGGACAATTTCAAAAAGTGAATGTGCGCAAGCTAATAGATACCACAAAGATTAGTACTGAGCGCACACGCCATATTTTGGGCAATATTCTGCATATGAAAAAGTTATCCTGCCGCTGGGTGCAGCGCATACTCACTCCTGACAAAAAACGTGGGAGCACTTCGAAAGAGTGTTTGGATTTGCTGATGCGGAATCGGACGGATTTTTGGCGTCGATTGGTGTGCCCGGCAATGGACTGAAGCCGGCACGAGTGCTCACGTGAGTGAAGGATGCTCGATGGGTCGGAAAGTTATGGCGTCGGTTTTTTGAGATTGTCATGGCATACTCTTCGTGCACTACCTCGAAAAATAAAAAACTATCAACAGAGAGTATTACTGTGCATAATTGGAGCGATTGAAGGCCAAAATCGCTGCAAAACGGCCTCACATGAAGCGAAAAAAAATTTTGTTTTTGCAAGACAATGCACAAGAACATCGCAACCACGGCTAAAATCAATCACTTACGGCTCCAATTGCTGTCGCTTCCACCGTATTCGCCCGATTTGGCTCCCTCGGACTATTATCTCTTCCCGAACCTAAAAAGATGGCTCATCAATAAAATATTTAGCTAACGCAAGGAAATCATCCACGCCACGGAGGAGTATTTTGGAAAACTTTCCCGAAAATTATTTTTCGGACGGGACCAAGAAGTTGAAAAATTGCTGGAATAAGTGAATCAAACTAAAAGGGGACTATATTGAATAAAATAAAAAACATTTGAAAAAAATTTTTTTTCATTCCCAAGGAGGTTACAGCATTCTCTCTTTTATTTCTTTTTAAAATTCATGTAATGAATTGTGACTCTTGTTCATATTAATACATGGGCTGAAAAGAGAGGCACTACTTGAATTAAATCCATACCATTTTCAGTTAGTACCAACCTTCAAAAGATACGTGTATAAATTTGACAGCTGTAGGCCGATTAGTTCTCGAGATATAGCGTTGTAAGTGAAGCAACTTTTGTTATTATGAAAAAAATGGATTCAAAGCAATTTCGTGTGTTGATTTATCATTGAAGCCGATGCAAAGAAATGGCTTGATAAGTGTAACCCGGACACGCACCAGCCGAACGAACCATTCGCAAGTGGATTGAAAAATTTAAAGGTGGACATACAAGCACCGAAGATTATGCACGCAGTGGTCGTCCAAAAGAGGCTGTTTCAGATGAAAACATCAAAAAAGTCAACAAAATGATTATGAATGACCGTAAAGTGAAGTTGATCGAGATAACTGAGGTTCTGAAGATATCAAAAGAGCGTCTTGGATATATCATACAGGAATATTTGGACATGCGAAAGTTCTGTTCAAAGTGGGTGCCGCGTTTGCTCACAGTCGACCAAAAACAACAACGTGTTAATGATTCAGAGGAGTGTTTAAAGCTGTTCAACCGCAATAAAGCCGAATTTTTGCGTCGGTATGTGACAATGGATGAAACTAGGCTCCATCACTTCACACCAGAGTCAAGTCGGCAGTCATCTGTGTGGCCTGCAACTTTATGGCATCCGTATTTTGGGATACACATGGAATAATTTTCATCGACTATCTCCAAAAGGGGCAGACTATCAACAGCAACTATTACACTGCGTTCTTGGAACGTTTGAAGGACGAAATCGCAGAAAACGGTCGCTTTTGAAGAAAAAGCTGTTTCATCAAGACAATGCACCGTGTCACAAGTCGATGAAAACGATGGCAAAATTGAATGAATTCGGCTACGAATTGCTTCCCCACCCACCGTATTCTCCAGATTTGGCCCCCAGCGATTATTTCCTGTTCGCAGACATCAAAAGAAAGAAATTTAAAACCAATGAAGAAGTAATCGCCGAAACAGAGGCTTATTTTGAAGCTAAACCGAATTCGTACTACCAAACTGGTATCGAAAGATTGAAAAATCGTTTCAATCAGTGTATCGCCCTCGAAGGCAACTATATTAAATAATAAAGTTGAATTTTGCAAAAATTTTGTGTTTTACTAAAAACGGCACTGACTTTACAGCCCATGTGTTATATTGAATAAAATAAAAAAAACATTCAAAACAATTTTTTTTTTCATTCCTAAGGAGGTTACTTTTAACCCCACCTAGTATACCCTATTAACACAAATTAAATCCTTGTTAAATTAACGACCGATGTGGATCACATCAGACTCGGAACCCTTAGTCCTTTCGTCTTCACATTTCATAATCGGGGAAGCATATATACGTACCTCAACCTGATGTTCAAAAACCTATATTGTCTATCAAAACTAATTGGTCTCTTTTACAGGCAATGTTGCAGGGACTTTGGAAACGTTTGCATAAGAAATACTTTATATCACTACCCAAATGGAGGAAATCTTCTCCCCATTTAGAAGTTCAGTTCTTTTGAAAGTATCAAACCTGCCGCCCTCCAAATGGATTCTCGGACGAATTGTAAAACCCATCCTGGAGCTGATAGCAAGTGTAGAGTCGTAAGAATTCGCACAATGTTTGGAGAATATGTACGGCCAACAATTAAAATGACCTTGTTACCTACTTCTGAAAGCCCTTAGGCTTTCTGTGGGGGCGGGGCTGGATGTTGAGAAACAATGTACACAAACACCCAAAACTTACACAAAAAAAAAATCCACCACACTTTGCCAAACATCCTAAATATCACCCTACATTTCAAACTTTAAATTATTATGACAAAAAATTATAAGAATAACTGTAATTTCAAACTCTTTTCTAATTCAGCAATGTATTGCGTATACAGGATTCTCTCTTTTATCTCTTTTTAAAATTCATGCAATTTGATATTGAGACACTTGTTCAAATTACTTGTCGGTTAGCGGTAGCGGTCAGTCTGGTTTCTAGCATCAATCGTATCATTTGTACATAACATACGAGGGCGGTCCCAGAAGTACCCGGCCTGACCAAGACATGGCAGCAGTTGTTTGAAAATACAGTATTAGAAAGTACGCAGTCTATAAAGCATATGTTTCAAGTTTGAAAGCGCCACGTTGTTAAGTATTTGTTTGGCAGCCATCAATAGTTAACGTTGTCAGTGAATTTGTGAAAATGGAGAAAATCTCTGATCCTTCGTTTACAACAGTAAAATTTTGGGTTGCTGAGTTTAAACGAGGGAATACGAGCTGCCAAGATGAGCATCGCAGCGGTCTACCAAATGAGGTGACGACTCCAGAAATTGTGAAGAAAATCGACTGAAAGTTCACGAGCTAGCAGACATTGCAGGCATTTCAAAAAGTGCGGTACAACGCGTATTATTTAAAAATTTGAACATGAGAAAGCTGTGTCTAAGATGGGTGCCGCGTTTGCTCACACTCGAGCAAAAACAGTGTCGTGAAGATGTTTCAATTGAGTGTTTAGCGAAGTTTCACAGCAACAAAGCAGAATTTTTGCGCCGTTTCATAGCAATGGATGAAACATGGGTCCATCACTTTACACCCGAGACAAAAGAACAATCAAAACAATGGACTCAAAAGAGAGAACCGGCTGCAAAGAAGGCGAAGACCGTTTCATCTGCAGGCAATATAATGGCGTCGATTTTTTGGGATGCGCGTGGGATGATTTTAATTGACTACCTTGTAAAAGGAAAAACTATCAACAAGCCCGTATCATGCGAACTTATTGCAACGTTTGAGCGAAGAAATCAAGTAAAAACGGCTGAATTTGGCTAACAAGAAAGTGTTGTTTCATCAAGACAATGCACCAGCTCACAAATCCGTTATGCAGGCCCTATTCGCCAGATTTAGCCCCCTCGGATTATTTTCTATTCCTAAACTTGAAAAAATGGCTCAATGTTCAAAGATTTTTCAACGATGAAGAAGTGATGTTGGTAGTTAATGGCTATTTTGGGGAGCAAGACAGTTCTTATTATAAAAAGGGTATCGAACTTTTTGAACATCGCTGGAAAAAGTGTATAGAGCTGAAAGGCGATTATGTTGAAAAATAAATAAAAATTTTCTCAAAATGTTTGTGTTTTCTTTGTTGGGTCGGGTACTTGTGGGACCGTCATCGTATATCCAGTAGATAAAACGACAAAACAAGTATACATATATACACACAAAATAAATAAATTGTTGGATTATACTTAAAGTTTAGTTGAGAGTTTCTTTTTGTTTAATTCCTTGTTAAATTAAAAATACACAAAACACAAAAACATTACCCATCATTCCACATTTTACAAAATATACTATGAAAGCATAGCAAGAAACTAAATGGGTCGTATATACACATATTCATACCACATATTTACACTTTTTTAAAACATATTTACACAAACATTTATTTTAAACAAACCTAACTACATATTTTTTGGTATATGTATTGTATGTACATATTGAACAATACATTTTGCATAAATAAATTGTTATCCACTCATAAATACAAGCTTTACAAATAGAAGAGACAAAAAAAAGCACAGGCGAGGAGATGCTGAGCTGCTATTGCAGAAACGAGGTTCGGAAACCGAGCCATAATATTGCATAGTTATGAGTAGTGCTGACAATACAATACAATACAATTTCTACAGATTGCATAACAGCAATGACGATGAAAATCAGGCAGAATGAGCCAATCATTTTGGCCGAAGATAACTGACAACTCCTCCAAGTTGAACCAAGTAAAGATAGACATATCATAATTTAAGTCCAACAAAGTTGTTGAAACTGACCACGTATCCACTAAAATGTTAAGAGCAACGGAAGAAAACTTGGTGTGGAGTTAAATACACATCATCTGCAAAATATGGCCGAATGCAACGATCGTGCAGGAATGCAGGAATATTTAACACCGACCAAATGGTGTGAGATATAAAATTGATTCTGGCTTTATTGTAAAACTACCTTCATGCCATTATATGTGGAATAGCACATAATTCAAACGGCCGCCTCGGTTTTTCTGCCTGTGCTTCAAGCGGTCGGCCTAATTTTTGAAGACTCGGTTCAATATGTGCGGCGTTATTCTGGCAATAGCGTGCCGAATGTTGGCATCAAGCTCGTCCAAAGTGGTAGACAAAAACTTGACGTAGCCCCAGTAGCCCAGTCGCCAAATTTCTCCTTCGCAACTAAGAGCATTGGGTCGTTTGTATGGCATGTAGCGCCGTCTTGTTGGAACCACAGCTCGGATATATCGATGTTGTCGAGCTCTGATCACAGAAAGAAAGTCGGGTAACATCGCTCTACCTCTGAGACTTTAAACTTTAACGGTGTCTCCTTCCTCATATTGAAAGAAATAAGGTTCGATGATGCCGCCATGACATACACCGCACTAAACAGTTAATCTTTCTGAATGCATTGATGCTTGGCCAGACACCTGTGGATTGTGTTCGCTCTAATAATAGGAATTTTGTTTGCTCACGTAGCCGCTGAGCCAAAAATGGACCTCATCCGGGAAGATAATTTTTTGAACAAAATCTATGTTATACTGGCCGATACAGCGGCTATGTTTTCTTAATTTCGCATCAATCTCTGTTAGTTGGTGGCTTAAAATTCCAAAGAGTTTACTCACGCTCATCAAAAGCCATGATGATGCAAGACCTCACAACGAAAATCACGCGAGAATCACATTGCCTACTATATATACCAGTAAGACGGAATTTCTTGCATGTTTGACAAGCGTAAAACGATGCATGAAGAAATGGCAAATTTTAGTGAATATTTTAACAACTGGATGTCATTGCTGTTTACCTTTTATAATGGTAACTAATAAAATCAGTCGCTTACCTCTGAAATCCGCTGGTCATGACGTCAGGATCAGTTCATTGTTTTACACTTGTTTTTGGGATTTTTTAGCAATTTCTTATTTCTATTTCTCTTTTTTAGCACAAAATACGATAACGGTTCACAACAACAAATATAAAAATAAATACTTATTATTTAAATTATTAAATTTTTTTCTCTTTTTTTTTTTTTTTTTTTTTTGAATATTATTTTAAGGACGTTTCCAAGGGTTCAAGGGTACATAGATATATGGCTTTTGATTTTCTATTCGATCATTTTATTTCATTAAAAACTAAAAAAAGAACAGACACGAGATTGAGATATAAGGGTATTTGAATGCCGTGGTTAATAGAGAAGTTGCACAAAAAGGACTTCGGTAATGTGTCTTATTTTTATTGCAGCAAGTCAACAACAATAACTCTGGTTGCCAGATAGTTTGCCTTACGTTTTATCTTTCACGTAATTGCTTTTGAAGGCTCTCGTTCTGAAATTAACTTTGGCGGATTCTTTGCCAATGTCGCCTTTCTTCTCTGGTGCTTGGTTCAAGAATCAGCCTGGTTTTATGTATTCGGGTGGGAGTAAAAATAAAACTACAAGGTCGGGTTCTTTTTTTTTTAAATTGGCAAGCACAGTATAAAAAAAATTAACCAAGAGAAAGGTTAAGAAATTTACAAACCTTAGAAGTGCATCAGGATGAAAATCTTTGGAAGACGTCTTGCCGCTTTGAGACCTCAGACGAAAGGAGAAAGATTTTTCGGCGAAAATGCAGCGAGCATGTGTAAACGTAATGATTTTAATAGCGAGCTGAAATTTATTTTGGGGTAATCGTTACATTTGCGTTTATTGCTGAGCAATAAAAATTTTGTATTATTGTCAAAAGTTTATCTTATTTTCCGACGAATGCTACAATAGGTAGTAAGTGCTAAATTAGTTACATACTATAAATGGGCGCTAAATTATACGAAGTGTCAACTACAACTGTCATTTGAAATATCATAAATTAAGAGCCAATGCACACGCTGTGCGTTTTGTGGTACTCGCCTGGGTTGTGCACACACAGTGCGTCCTATTTTGTCGCAGATACCCATGACAGCGCAGCGAGTGCGAGTGCACGCGTACACGTTTTTGAACGCTGAGTTTTTTTATCAAAAAAACAATAAATAAAAATAAAATAAAATTATGATAGAAATTGATATAGAGCTTTTTAAAGTCGAAATCATATCCAGAAATATCCTTACAACTGGTTAACTACGACTAAGTTTATTTATCAAATATCAAAAATATGTAGTATTTTCCCGCCAATACACGCACTACTTCGATCTGATTACGATTGACCCAGTTCCTACGTTTACCGGATAGTGTATGCACACGAAACAATATAGAAAAGGGCGTTGAGCAATTATTGAATATGCGAAACAGTTCCGATGTGTTGAAGAGAATGTGTTCTCTTGTTAAGAACATTCCTTTAGAGATGATATTGCCAATACCGGCTAAAGCCCGCCATTAAATGCGGCTTTATTGTACTGAATCGAACGGTTTCATTTTTTGTAGTCGGTTGTTGCAATGCAATGTTGCTGAAAGTTCCATGAAGACGAATATGAAGTCATCGAGCAGAATTTATTATTTCGTCAACAACGGAAAATACTAATATGTCACTGGGGCTTTAATTATATCTCTTAGTGCTTTGTTTTGAAACGATTGTAGGATATCTCTATTGCTTCGTTTAGTACACTCCAAAGTTGTATACCATACGTATAAACAGATTTAAGCACTGGCTTGTATAAATATAGTTTGTTGTACCTGTATGATTAATTTGGAATGTCTTATTTTCTGGCTCGTCTCATTTCTTTTTTAATGTGTGACTTCTATTTGAATTTCGCATATAGTGTCATTCTTAGATACTTTGCCTCGTTTGTATTTATATTATATTTGTACCGAGTTAATGAAAACGGGAAGGTTGTTAATCTTTTTTATAATTAAAGTTAACATGTGTTAATTTTCTTTATACACTCGTAAATTTTTGTTCAAAGTTCGTTGGAGCTTTACAGTTACTAACTTAAATGATTTATCTTTTCTTAATAAAAAAACCGTATTATCCGCGATCATAGATTCAACAGCGTCTTCTTCTTGCGGTACATCTTTAATTTAGAGTAAGAACAAAACCGGACCAAAAACACTTCCTTGTGGTACTGCGGAAGCGATTTCCTATGTGTGTGTGTGTGGGGGGGGGGGGGGGGGGGTAACTTTTTAAACTTATATTTTAATATTTTATATGATTATATAGGGTTTTCCAATAGGGACTTGACAACTTTGAATTTAATTTATGAACGCACTATTTCGCTAATCATCAAACTGTCACTGTCGGTACACTAACGAGCAACGTCTGCAAATTATAAAAAATTTTCTACCGATATTCGGAGTCGGTGATTGCAACTTTAAGAGCGTTAACTCCAATTTTCGGTCGTAATTCAAGGCAATAACAAGTTTAGTGCAAAAAACAGGTTGGTCGAAGTGTCAAATATATAGCTGCCGTTCAGACGTATGTAGCAAACGATCCAAATCAGTTAGTTCCACTGCGTTCTCAAGAATTGGGCATCGCTCAGACCACATTATAGCGTATTTTGCGTAAGGATCTTGGTTTACACCCATACAAGATCAAGCTGACTCAAGAATTGAAGCCGATGGACCGTTTGAAGCGACGTACGTTCTCCGATTGGGTTCTGGAGAAGATGCGCCAAGATGATGAATTTCATCGCAAATGGCTCAATGGGTTCGTCAATAAGCAAAATATGCGTTATTGGTCATCGATAATTTTTGGCCCGAATTGAAAGATATAGACTTGGACGACATGTGGTTTCAACAGGATGGTGCCACAAGGCACATAGCACACGCTACAATTGATTTGTTGAAGAGTAAGTATGGTGAGCGTGTTAACTCAAGACATGGGCCAGTCGATTGGCCGCTTCGTTCGTGCGATTTAACGCCGCTTGACTATTTTCTGTGTGGCTACGTTAAGTCATTGATTTATGCCAACACGCCTATGACGTTGGGTCCAACGAATCGACCGCTGAAAACGTGCCCGCGGTGGTTATATCAACGAAGTTATTCATAAATGTTTTTATTGTACTTCAAGCCAATAATAAAGTTTTTAAAATATCTCAAATGGCTTGCCTTTTATTTAAAAAAAAGTTGTCAAGTCGTTATTAGAAAACCCTAACATACACAATGTCTCTTTTAGTAATAAGATAGATTGTTATTGTTTCATGATCACTTATTTTTAGTTCAAGGTTTGTTTTGCCTAATGCTGTGTGTGTATTTGTTATAACATAGTGAATAAGCTTTTGACTAGTTTCTGTTATTCTTGGGGGCTCGGTAATGATTTGTCTACATAAGTTTTCGACTTCAATTGTATGCTTCATCTCTTTTGTATATGAAATTGAATCGTTGAGCCAATCAATATTTATATCGCCAGCGATAATAAACTGTTAGTTTGATAACACTAGCTCTTCTAACCATTGTTTGAACGCCTCGCTAAGCACTTTCATTGATGAGCTGGGAGACCGACAGATTGGTTTTTGTTCGTGATTTTAACTATAAAAAGATGTATATGATGTGGAAGAATAGTTTTTTTAATTTCTGTGACTTGAAAGTTATATATTATGTATGTCTTGACTTGCTGTTACATCTAATGGGAGTATGGTAATCCTCCAATTGAATCTCAACGTCGTCTATTTCGTCTGTAATACGTGTCTCCGAGAACACCATATAATCATACTTTTTCTCAATGAGGTTCTGTTCTACCTCTGTTAGATTACTAGTCAATCCTTGAATATTGCAATAGACACTTTTTATATCATTTGGTTGGTAGATGACAAATATATTTCTTTCAGATTCCAGTAGCTTTTTATAGAACGAGCAATCTACATCTCGGCTAGCATGATCAAATGACAAATTTAGTGAATACTTTTCGTTATACCGTGTACAGTTGAGTACGATTGAGGTGCATCCCCTGGTATCATGCTTACCGCTACATTTCGCACACTTTGCTTTGTTTTTGTTTCAACTCCCATCCACTGAAACAAACTTCAATGTCATTGCTGTAAATAACCAAATAAAAAAACACAAAAAAAAAATTAAAAAAAAAAACAATGGAAAACACTTATAAAGCTCAAAAGCCTCACAATTAAATCTCACAAACTCAATTACACTAAGCGAGAAACTAATAATCAGGACGTAGTACCATTTGCAACAATTTTCCAGCTCTAGGCAGCACATCTTCCAGAGACAAGGCTCCCCCAGGGCCAGCATAACTTCTTTCTCGTCTCCTAATTTGATCGTAAAAAATCATTTACCGTGAATCGAAATTTGCGCACAGACATTACGTTGTCCAGGAATTTTCACACTCAATTTCGTGTCATAAAAAATTATTTCCCGCGAACTCATTTTCCTCTCTTCGATCGTTTGCCATTCGCACTTTCTCTATCGGGCGCATCGTTCAAATCTCCCACACCCCATCAAGCAGCAGTGGTTACCACAGCAGTTCATGATTCTCGACTCCTAACCTTGATTTCTCCTTGGCTCTTGTCCAGCGTCCACATGAATATACATGAGTGTAAAACAATAAAATTACATTAATAAAGTAAAACGTTTAGCTTTGGTTAATCCGGCACTGACAACGATTAGGGGCTGCCGTGTGGGGGTTGTTTTTATCTCGTATCAAAGCTATTCGCTGTTCGTAGCTCGCAGCATGTTGCGAAAGCGGTGAGGCGATGAGCTGATGAAGAGGAAATTTTTTAACGACTTCCATTTTTATGAAAATCGAATTAATAAATGAGAGAAAAATTCAATTAGGGTGACTTCCCTTTTTATTCGTCCTTCGTTCCGTTAATAATTTCTCTGGATTTTTTTTTTTTTTTTTTTTTGAGTTTTTTCCTTTTTGTTTTTGGTCCTTTGGTCGATTCGTTGGTATCTCATATCTACTACCACTGCCATATCATGGATTTCATGGAATTCCAGTCACAACAAGTTGAGAGAAGACACAGTTTGATACAATTTTCAGACAATTTTGAATAGAAAATTCAAAGAGGAAAAAAGAAAAATGTCCAATGCCAAGGGAAACGGAAAGTCGATAAAGTATCGTATTCATTAGAATAAAGATAAATGGAAAAAAGTTTGAAGCTGATTTCCTGGAACCTAAGAACCTAGTCCATCAGTAGAAGTACTTTCGTTCTAGTGATGAGATGGACTGTAACGAACTGAAAGTGTTGGGTTGCTATTCTTAGACGGGCCTAAGGAGTGGGTTATTTGCTTAAGAAGCTGAACAATTCTTTTGACAAAGATCCACGTGCAGGTTTTTGTTTTATTTATAAAATTGGAATGAGAGTTCTTGACAGCAAAATTGAATATTCATCAGAAGGGTAAGGTTGCTTTCTTTTAGATTTATCATTATTTAAAAGTATTTACGGTTGTCGTTATGTTTATTTTGGTTTGATTAGAGGTAGTCTTCGGAAGCACTATTGTTTGATATGATTAATTATAAATTTGTTGAACCTTATCATTTTTTAATTTAAAGAATATCACTTCGCCTTGGGTTTATCAAAATAAAAATCTGGTGCAGCGCAATTAGAATCGTATCAATCTGAGCAGCTCACAAACATAATCAGTAGTCTCGTATACGGATTGGTATTTTCTTAATATCCATGGAAAACTGTTTTATTCTTCTGAAAGTTTATGTAAACCAAACTTCCAAACATCTAAGGCAAGCAAGTAAACAAACACCTTTTCTCTGCTTCAGTTTGTTTGGATAGAAGTGAGACCTTTCATTGTGAGCGATGACGTAGGTGAAAGGAAGCCCATGTCAGATTTTTATCCCACCATACCTTAAATGAAAACGCAGATGTCATGAAGGTGGTTGAATATCGTTAAAAAATCGTAGGTGCTTATTTTATCTCAAAGTGGTAACCATCGGATACTTTCGGACTCGACTTGTCAAACAAGCCTGAGTGCTGACCAACAGATCTTATAAGAACTTATATGGACTACTCCAACATATGTTACTTGGAGCTTAGACTGGTAAGGATTTCCGAGACTAAGTCACGGTTTTGGAAAAGAGATGGTAGGGGATATAAATATACCAATGGCAGCGCTCACATCACCGAACGGGTTACTGGCATAGGTCTAAACAGCCCCTCGTACTTGGGGCTGTCTCTCTAGGTTGAAGATTGTGCAGTCGCGGTAATTTCCCGGCCATGGAGAAAAAAAAAACCCATATTTACGAAGGAATAACAAGCCTCGGATACGGGCGAATAAACTGTTGACAAATTTTGCAAATAAAATAAGGTCAACGAACTTCGGATTTGTAAATAATTATTAGGTACCTGAACAACTATCAGAAGCCCTGAACTGCTGCAAAGGAGATGTTACTTCCATCCAAGAAATACGATGGGATGGACCGGAGAAAAATAGGATCTGTAGGATACTACAGAGATTGTTTGCGGAGTTGTTGTTAGAGAATGACAATGGAGAATGCACTCTGCTTCATCAAGGTCGATTAAGAACTCACCGAGATGTCAAAAAAGGATTAAGGCAAGGCTCATCGCTGTCATACGAGTTTTTAACATCATTGTGGGACAGAATAGTGCAAAATCCTCCCGCCAATACAAGAATCACAATCTTACAAAAGTCTATCCAATTACTCACATACGCCACTAATATTGACATGATCGGAAGAAAGCAGTGTAATATCAATGGCGCTTTCGCGCCATATTTAGGATGTCAGTGAGGGCAAGACCTAATCTAAGTATTTTCTCAATATGGTATGAAATGCATTTCGACTGATCCCAACTAACATAGTAATAGACAAGTTGACTGCTGATTAGGAGTGCAACAGAAGGATCCGGGTCCATTAAAGGGAGTTTCTGAGCACTTTCTAGCCAGTTCGTCAGCTTTTTCATTCCCATCAATGAACAGTAAGCCAATACAGTTTAGTTTTGTTACTAAAGCATAGTTATGCCTAGATATGCAAAACGCAGCACTCTATATTGAACTTTAAGACGGCGGCGAATAGAATAGAAGAATATGTAATGATGGTCTTGACCATCATTGTATGAAACCCGTAAGTGATCTTTGATGAGATTCCCGATGGGCTGCATACATATGATAGCAAGTCCACAAAATGTTTGCTACTTTAGTTATTTTGAGAGTTCCAGTTGAGAATTTTGTCTAGGATTACTACCAGATATTTGACTTCGTCACAGTACTTAGGACAGTCTTAAGGGCGTTTTGCATACGTGCAGTGACTTCGGCATAACCAATTGTATTGTAGCCTAAATTGCTTAATTTGCTAAGTAGATCATCAATAACCAAAGACCATAGGAAGGGCGATAATATACCTCACTGCGGGCAACCCCTTATGGCTGATACTGATACCGAAGCCGAATCTGATAAAGTAGCAATCATCCAGATTTTAATTATCGCTTTGACCCAATTAATGGTAGGTTGATTGATGTTCCTATTCAGTGTTGTCGGTAGCACCCTCTATGTCAAGAAATGCGCAAAGTGCAATTTATTTACAGCGGAAATAGCTTTTGAATTCAGCTGACAGCTTCATCAGATCACCTTTCGTCGATTTGCCTTTCTAATAGTCGTACTGATACCGTTGCAGAGGCAAGTTAATTTCTAAGTTTTCTCTGATATGGACGCCAATAATTCTTTCCATTGTTTTCAGATAAAACGATGTCAAGCTTAGAGGACGGTAGAATTTAAGTAGTTCCCTGGGCTCGTTCCTAAATAAGGCTATTAGGATAGGTATCTGGAAGTCTAGACTTTTTTGTAGCAGAACTAAAAAAATTCCGTCTATGCCTGGTGCCTTGTATGGTTTAAATGAGTTGATAGACCACTTAACCTTATCCGGGCTAAAGAGTTTTCCGGATAAACTATTGATTTTGTTGAGGTTTTTTGGAAGTGAAACCTCCGTTGACTGTCCATTAGACATGTCAATATCAAAAGATACAAGGAAGTAAACCTGAAGCAAGGTTTTCAGGATTTCTCCACGGTCGTGCCATTTGGTTTGATTAACAATCCCATGCAATTAGAATGTTCTTGGACGAGTGCTTTATGCAGTCGTGCTACCGTAGGAAGTTCTTCGAGTTTCTCCCAGAAAGCACATCAGGAGGCTCTCTTTGATTTTCGCAACTCTTGGTTGTAGTAAGGTAGAAGGAATCCATATTGTTCCCAAGTGCCAAATAACTTCTAGGTTTTAATTTCACCATGGTACGTACCGTTATACCACAGTTCGCTTAACCTTACAGCTGTTTTAAGAGATGATAGCATGATGTCGTTAAGCTGTTTTTGGATCTCGTCTGCGTTCACTGTTGCAGTGTGAACGGCAACAATACATCTTCGACAGCTAAATTTACGCCATATGTTCTTCAGTTCGTAAGTTTCTTGTCATATCAGACCATCGCGTGTTCGTTGCTGCATCTTATCTTGAACACAATGTGCATATGATCTGATAAAGATGCCTCCTTGGACACGTGCCATCCTTCTACCATTTTTTGTAGAAATGGAGACGAGAGAGTGAGGTCCAGGACTTTCTCTTTTATAGAGTTCCTAGTTTGGATTTAATTCACTTATTTAGTATAGCTAAGTTTTTGCTGTATAGAAATTCTAAAAGTGAATCACCTCTTTTGTTTGTATCACGGCACCTCCAAATCGTATTGTTTGCTTTGGTGTCGCAACCGATGAGATAATCTTATATCTCTCGCAACAAATAAGGCTTTAAAGACCTTTGACAAAAACTATTCTTCTGGTTTTGCTATTTAAACCAACAATTTTACCACGATTTGTCCATGACTTTTGGATAAGTCCAAAAGCTATTTCCCTTCAGAACAGGCTAAAAGTCGCAGAGACATGCATAGCTCGGTGCAGGTTTGCCTGCAGCACGCTCAGAAGAGATGTTTTTTCTTGCTTGTATAGTTAGGGTTCCCTGCTCTGTAGGGTTTATTGTCACCTCTACGTCTTACGACATTCTGTTGAGAGGGACCATCTTTTCCGCCTCTTAGACTGTTAGAATATCCTCTATTTGAATGGCGATTCACCAATGGATTTGCCCTGAATCGCTTTTGGTTGGTGGAGTTACCAATTTTATCCATAGTACCGTGCTTCTAGTTTTTGCCGGAGCAGCTATTCCACTTTCTGAAACTACCGTGCTTGCATTGGTGCTGGCCCTAGCTCTAGGTAAGATGATAATTATGCTTACGCCAGCTCCTTCTGACGGCGTACTCCTCGTGATTAGGTTCGCTGACTTCGACCTCTGGTTGGCTGTTCTGTCCGAGTTCTTAGGAATGAGTTTGGTCTGACCAAAACGGTACGAGAACAGGACCTTCAGCTCTGCGAACCGCTTCATAGTGCAAACTACTGTAGTTTATTGCAAACTCTATCATCTATCTATCATTCGATCTTTGTGGAACTTTCAACGTTGAGTTCTTTGTTTTGGCCATCAAGATCTATCAGCATTCTTTCGCCAGCTACTCGGTACCGCTAACATCACCTTTAACCCACATTTCTCTTTAAGTTTAGCGAAGGTGTTCTTCATCCACTCTGCAGTGGAGGCATCCGCATAAACGATCAAAAGCTTACCAGCTTTAAAGGTCGCACCGCGAAATGTTGGCTTCTTTTCCCCATCACGTAACTCGATCGTGATATCCATAATCCTCTCCTGTATCTGAACCATTTGTTCAATAATTTGACGTATCCCCATGAAAAAAAGTTGTTTAGCGAACTCATTTATCAATTGGTCCATTGATTCGCGTGCTGTATGGCATATAGCGTCATCTTGATTGAACCACATGTCGACCAGGTCAGCTCGTGAATTTTGGCAAAAAGACTTCGAAATCACTGAATGATAGCGGGCGCCATTGACAGTAAAGTTGTTCACGGTAATCCTTGAAAAAATACGGGCCAATGATTCCGTCGGACCATAAACCGCACCACCCAGTGCATTTTTGTATTGCCTGAGGCTGCTCATCGGAATTAATACGGCAGTTTTGTTCCTCCAGTTTTTCTAACGTCCACTCACCGAAAACTCGACGCTGTGGCACGAGCTCTATTTTGTAAGGTCTTAGACCGAGATCCTTGCGTAAAATCATCACGTAGTCTAGTAATATAATCCCAATTGCTGCGAACGGCGAAGAATGAACAAATCACGGACTTCATTAACACTGTCAGATACTGCAGCAATATTTTCCTCTTTCAAGCAGCAATATGTGGCTTGATGACCAAAAGCGTGAAATTGGTCCGAAATTTGGGCACTATGGTTTGAATCGATTGCTCAGTAGGTCTGTTATGGCGAACGTAAAATGGTCGAAGTACGCGAAGAACATTTTTCACAACGCACAAATTTTGATAATAAATTTCGCGTTCATATGTCGCATGGTTCAGTCTTCCTTAGACTTTTTGATATCACCATTATTATAGGCGTCCGTTTTGTGAAAGGACGGCAATTATCGCGTGGAACAACAAAGCATCTGTTATAAAGTCGAAAGGCTCTCTGAAATCTGGATATGGAAGTAAAACATTCTCCGATGCTAAAATGGTTTTCGTTTTATCAAATGAAATGATTCGAAATACACCTGAATCCAAAGTGATTTTAATTTGTTTCGATTTATGAGAGCCTATATGCCCCTTAACACCGCTTTGTTAGAGGTTTTGTGGTGAGTGCATAGATTTGTTGTGTTATGCTGAAAGTCTAAGGAACAATCGTAATCCTTTTAATGAGCTTATTCAGTGTCGTCTGGTCCTTGCTGTTGTAGATATAGTTGGCAGTATAGCATAAGATTTAAAAACTGATTGACTCTATTCTATTGGAGAATACAGTTTATTACATTATTTTACTTATTTCCTCCCTTTCCAAACCTACGTTAAATGTTACTTACCTCTATTTCGCTGTCTAGACAACTGATTCAGCAAAATAATTTCAGCAGGTTCGTAGGCAGGTGTTCATTGCGTTCTGCTAACGCAAAGTCTGCTTATGTGGGATAATTTGTTTCCCAGAGTGCTGCACTAGAGCTGCTTATAAATACCCGAATTAGAAATTACAACGCAACTTTTTTAGGTTTTGACAATTAATTTTTCAATACAATATCCTTTCAACTCAATACACTATTCCCGCCTTTTTTTTGGCCTGCAAAATACTTCTCCGCGGCGGCGATTGCTTCCTCGTTCGACCCGTACTACTTTCCGGCGAGCGAACTTTTAACATTCGGGAGCAAAAAAAAATCGCAGGAATCCACATCAGGAGAATACGGATAGGAAAGCAATTCGTTGTGCAATTCGACCAATTTGGCTGTGGCGACTGTGGGGGTGTGAGCCGGTTCGTTATCGTAGTGGAAGAGCAGTTTTTTCGGCGTTTAATCGGCCCAATAAATCGACGTAGTATGCTCCAGTGTCAACGTGGATCAATTTTCGGGACAAAGGCACGGGCTTCGTCTTCCTAGGAGCACGTTCACCGGGTAAAACCCATTATTTCGCTTGTTTTTTGGTCTTTGGTGTGTACTAATGAATCCATGTTTCATCGACGATCACGAAAGGACCCAGAAACTCCTCCGGATTTCGATTGACAGGGGGGACAGCTTTCAGCTTTCTCATGTCAAAAATCTCGTACAGGATGTGGCTAACGCATTCAGTTGAGATATCTGCTATCTCAGCCAACTCGCGAATTTTCAATCGGCGGTCCACCAATACGAGATCATGGATTTTGTCCACGGTTTTCTCTGTGGTAAACGTTTTTGAGCCACCAGGGCGCTGTTCATCAAAATCCGACTAAGGCCATGGCGAAACTCTGCGAATCCATGCTAAAAAGTTATACGGGAAGGTGAATGGGTTCCATATACATCATCGGATCGCGGATTGATACTGCTTTTTTTACAAAACGATGTTTTAAATGTCGAAGTGTCACCAAACATTGACAGACGAGTTAAAAGAGGTTAAACTAAATGATGTTACACTCATTTTGGCTCAGTAGCGCTATCTATCTTCCAATCCGGGTACTAATCAAACAGCCATTGTACATAGGAAGTCAAGAATTCATCAGATCCCTAACTTTAAACACCATAGAGACTACCGGGCATTTCACAAAGAGATTAAAAGATTGGACTCTGTTGGGGTCTAGTACATTTGGACATCCCTGTGACCTGGATCGCTGATGAACTGAGCAGAATCGGATCCTTAGGAACAAACTTAAAACAGATAGTAGGCAGGAGACAATAGCACGCACGAATGTTCATAGATGAACTTATTGGGAGAGATCTAAAGGAATATGAGCCACACTCAACCCTCAGCAATCAACAGAGTTGATTAGCTTCAGAAGAAAAGATATATTCAAACATGAAAGCATAGTCACGGAACATACTATTAGAAAGGAAGAAAAATTTTAGCATTTCCTTTGGAACAAACTGCTCTACCACGAATCGGAATGCAAATCGTAAGTAGATTCGGATTCTGAGATCCTAATGAGTTCCATTGTTCCAGCAATAAGGTATTGCCTTCCTACTCTCGTTCAGTGGTATCTTAATAGACCTAAGTGCATCTCAACGAATGATAGTGCTTATTTTATAGCAGATTACTTTTAGGGTGCTGCCAAGGTCCCTCGGCGGGATCACACTACATCATTGTTTGACAACATGTTTGAAAACATGTTTGACAACTTGCTCGTAAGATCAACGGTAATTGATACTTTTTTCTGTGCTGGTAAGTACAGCCTACATCGGAATATTACTAGATCAGAGGTGACTGTGTCCTTTGCCTCTTTCTGGATGAATACAAGTACCATACAAATCTTAACTTTGAAAAGTGTGTATTTAAAGAACTTATGGCCATTTCAATGATCACCTTTCAAAATCCTAAAAATCCACTTTAAACAATCTTTGAGAGATTACTTTTTTCCCCCATTTTCCCAAGGTTTCTAATTTATTTTTGTACTTAAAGGTATCTTTAAGGTTTCCACAAAATCATTAAAGTCTAACCCCATCCGAGCAATCGACTTCAAATTTCACAATCAATGCTTCAACTAAAATTAAAAAATACATCTGCATAGCATTTTTTAGTAACATATATGTATGTACATACTTGTACATCTGTGTACCACTCCTTTTCTCCATCTATGTTTACTTAAAGCTCAACTTTCCTACGATGTGTTGAATGAAAAGACGTCCCTTTACTTCTGTACTGAGACAACCGCCAACACCATCAACACGGTACCGCCAGAGCAAAACTTCTAGAATAACTCAATTAAAATTCATCCCCTACATTCGGAGCCACAACGAAGTATTTAGAAAAGAAAACGAGAAAAAAAGGGGTGATTTTCGCTTGAAAGGATTAAAGGAAGGTTTTCAGTAAAAGGCAAGATTTTTTAATAAACGGATATCTACCCCCAGAGCGATGGTTTTGGTGGAAAATCATTTTGAAAGTAGATGCGTTCGACTACCTTCTACGCATCCCTATAGATTTTACTAAATGGTACATCTACAACACGGCCCAAGAGAGCGGAGTTTCTCTAACGTCAATATAGAAACTACTGAATAGCGTCGTTGCTCAGCGGTACCTTAATATTTTATTTTCTTCCTGGTATTTGCTTCAGCCATTGAATCTATGAAATCGCTCCGCGAAAGTCAAATGGGTATTGGACGGTGTTGAGGGAATCGTTTGGAAATTTTATTGATTTTATTGCACACAAGTTCATGATTTTAATTTCATCTAAGTGCTCAATTAAATTCGATGAGTGTACTTTTAAGAGAGCTGCCATTCATGACGAATACAACGGTGACGATGACGACGACGGTGATGGTGATGATGACGACCATAAAGACGACGCACAGTGGAACAATCTGTTGCAAAATATGCGACAAGAATTTTTGTGATATAGTGTGATCCTCAGAATCAGATAAAACATTGTTTTTGAGTACGTAACATTGTTGCCGAAAATGGAATTTTCAAGTTCTAAAAATAACTCAGTTCAAACAACGAAATAAGCGTGATTTCACAAGATTATACTCAAGGGGTACTGTGACCCCCAGACAACTAACATATGAAAAATCTTCCTGGTCGATTTAGGTGCTAACCCAGGAGGTCCGATGATTACATCGGCACGTTCGATACATTGGTCTGCAACGACAAGAAAAGATCCAGAGAGGCTCAGCCTGCTACGGTTATACTCTATTAGATATAGACGGTTGGTTGGTCAGAATGCTGTACTTGACCTTTTGTCCCTAGAGAAAGTAAAAGTGTTACGTGATTCAAAAAAAAAACCACACTCTAAAGGACTTCTTTCTAAAGAGCACTTGAAGAGGAAAAATGGATGTGAGGCATTTATCGCCGCAAAAATTACCTTAACCGGTAAGTGGTACTACCTGCAACCGATTAAAATTTCGGAATCGAAGCTTCATCTTGGACAGGGCGAAGGGGAAATAAATTTAAAGCACTGCTCCTGTTTACAGATTTCTCCATACATAATGTCTGCAATAAAATGGTGCTGCAAAGACCAACGGTGCATGGCAAGGGTCCACAGAATATCTGTTCTGACGGAAGTCAATGGAAAAGTTCAAATCCATTCTGAAGAGCCAAACTGGTTGTGGCCTTACCTTTGCATAAAATTCGGCTTAATAATTGATAGACATCGTGGTTAAAAGGTTTCAAAATGGGCTCTTCCTGTGTCGATACATCGCTTTTAGCGAGATTTTCAGACACCAAAGCCTCCACGGTAGGCATCCTCTGGAATTTCCTTTAGAATTTTTGTGCATGCCTCTTTGACCTTTCTAACTGTCCCGAAATTATGTCCTTTCATGAGAGTTTTCAAGCGTGGAGGAAAAAGATGTCTCGGGGAAGGCATGTCAGGACTGTAGATCGGCTAGTGAACCATTGGCTCCTTTTAATCGGAAGGCTGGGAGGGTCACGAAGAAGTGTTCATTTGACCGCGATGAGCCTTTCTTTTAAGTCTCTTAAGCACTTCCATACAGAGTTCGGCGTTGATGGTTATGCCATGTGGTACAAAATCATAATAACGCCATACAACATAATGAACAATATCTTGAGTTTTAAATTACCCATTTTGGCCTTCTTGTGGAGAGGGAACGCTAAGGTGTGCTACTTGTTACTTTGCCTTTTTATTCCGGGGTCGTATTCAAACACCCAAGATTCGTCACCAGTGATGACATTATCTAAAAGGTGGGGTTACTTTCACCAACGTTCTAAGATTTCTAGCACGTTTCAACTCGGCGCAATTTTTAATCGTTAATTCACACTTTGGATACTTACTTTCTCTTTGGCTGCTTTGTAATGACAGGAAATCTTAGAGTTAATGATCATAAGGTTCCGAAAACAATTCAGGTGAGATGTCTACTGCGCCAAGTATTTCCGAACTAAACGTAAAATGGTTAAAAGTATGGAGAATCAGTCTTTTCGACTGCAGTCGGGGCATGGATTCTGGCCTCAAGCAAAACACTGCTAAAATCGCTCATCACTGCTAAGTTACTTGATTCCAATAACTCCTGCGACTCTTTCTACAACATGTTCTGTAGATTGGACTAGAGCGATGGAGAGAGAGGCCCTACCTGGTACGGTTAAACTTCATCAGAATAGACAATTGATTGGTTAGAATGCACTTTTTGACGATATAGGTTCTCTTGACGAAAGAACCACCGGTATTCCATCCCAGGACTTAAATCACTGTACCATGTGTGTCAGGAGCTGCCCGGATATCTGTCCGGGCCTAACTTGTTGAAGATGACCCCCTTGTGGAGGGATCATAGTGGCTCTGGCTTAAACCTAAAATCGCAGGAAGAGGCCTTCAATTGGTTTAGATCTAATGTAGAGTTGCAATAAGTACAGGGTGCTATAATCCTAGAATCCGCAAGAGGTTTTAGATCGGCCTTGACTCAAACCAAGGTTGAAATTTGTGCCTCTAATACAGTTCCAATTTAGTACTCAGGAAGGTTTGAGTAGCAGGCGATGGGAATCCATATCCTTGCTTCCATGTAGGTGTATATGTCTCATTAACTTAAGTCCTTACAAAGAGGAGTTCATGTAAAACCATTGAGATTACTGTACCGAACAGGGCCAAGATAATCAAAGTTTTGGGCATTTCCACTGTTGATAATTCTTTCCGCCTACGATGCCTGGATGAAACCGGTGCTGACACCAATAAAGGCTTCAATTTCAGTGATCGCCAATCGATTTAAACGGTAAAACCCATCGACAGAAACAAAATCAGTGGTGATTTTACCGATACACATTGTACGAATAAGACCGATGCTACAACCTGCAAAGGACAGAAGTCAGCAAATGCATTTAAATCCCCGCTTTCCCCGATAACAAGTGGCCGAAAAACCCACTTCCAAAAAAACACCGAAACGCCAAACAAGGACTAGACTGACGCACCTGTAAGGATGTCATTATTACTTCTCTGGTGCTCCATATTCCGAAGGTTGGCAATAATAATAGTCTAAACGACGCTGACGAAACTGTATCGATCAACTGTGGGAACTAGCCAAAGCAGAGAATGTCAAACAGAGGACCACGGAACTCTTTGCGTGAAGTGCTCCAGCCAGCAAATTCTGGAATAGTTGAACGAGTCTGTGCCGAAATTCCCACTACTGGAAACTAAGATTTTCGACATTTTCAAGCAATCGAAATTGACGCGCACCATCTTCTGAGTTCCGGGGAATTGAATACTGGGGAGTATTGAATGTGAATATGGTGCGTCCAAGAACGCAAAAATCTTTTTATTTGTGAACCCGATGCTTTGCGTTAAGAATTTATTGGTGATATGTGGTTTCGGAAATAAATCTTGTCCCAAAAATATGACTTTACCACGGTATCTCTTTGACTTTAGACAAAACGTCGCTCAGCCATTTGCAGATGGTTTCACTTAAACATACAAACAGAAGCCATCCTGCTTTGTGTCTCAAACTTTCGCTGAATGGCTTGATCCTGGCATTGTAGAACTCAATTGGCACGCGTGTGAAATTTTTTTGTTCATCATGTAGTTGCTCATTTTTAAAGCAGTTGTGACTTACGTCGACTGAAACCACCCCTAGTCTGACACATTCAACTATATTTCATTAAAAATTCTTGTCGACTATTGGATTTCCGGTTTGAATTCTCATAGTTTCCGATGCTGGTAGGATTAATTCTCTGAATCCTTCGGTGCTCTTTTTATGGTGGAAATTTCTGAAGCACGTTAAATAGCGTGACCTTGCTTCAAAGCATTGTCTAATAGTTTTTATTTTTTTGCAAAACAATTTTAATTGTTAGTCCACTGTAGGATGTCATTATCGATAAGGACAGGAAGGACCACATAGAGAGGAGAAATTTCTTTTTACGTAATTTTTATGAGGGCTCATTAAACGGTAAAAACAAATGAAAGAGTCATTAATGGTTTTGGTTGTGGTATTGCATGATGCAGCAGAGCTCCACCATTATCAAAGTCTTTAAATAGAGTTGAAGGGGAAAAAAGTCACCAAGCCTACTGGTTTGCTAAGTTCTATCCACGGCACCACTTACACCTCAGACCAACTCAACCAATGATGTAAATATTTTGCAATTAAAATGATTTACCACCCACTTCCTATCAATTTACCTTTCAGATTGGGGAGAGCGAGGGGTGATTTTCTGCAATAAGACTGAAAGAAATCGGAGTTGGGGTTATGGATGGAGGTGAAGATAAATGTGATCGATCGCCTACACGTACGTTACGACTAAAAGCTACAAGCCGTTCGTAGAATTTCGCTTGTTTTATCCTTTGTCAAGGTGAATCGTAAAGTTAAATAGTGATTCGCGTTTAAAATCGAACCTCAAGGAGTTTCTTCGTTCGACTACCTTTAACATCTAATGACGTGGTGGTGGTGACGGTAGTGGCAGAGTTCTACCACCATTAACTGCCTGGGATAAGATGCGTTGACTTTCAACCACAACCATACTTAAACGTACGCATACCGGAGGTGTATTATTATTAACCCCAGAGCGAAATAACTTTGATCATGTACTTCACTACTGCTACTACTCTGTCGAGTGCTCTGGATTGTATTGTACGGATACCTCTGCGTCTGTGCTCTATGAAATGAAATTTAATTAGAAGTGGAAATGCCTGGAGTCACTTCTGATTCATTAATACGTAAATTTATTTGCTCTTCGGAGGATGTGCGTGGCGTTAATAAAATCTTTATTGTTTGTGCGTAGGAGTTGTAGTAGGGGGTAGTCGCGCAGAAATTATTCGTTTCAAGCGTGAGCTTAATTTGATTTTATTTATTTATTCATTTATGTGTTATGGTTTGTTTTGCTTTTTTTTCTGTTGTTCTGTTTGAAAAGCCGCGCTTTTGTGGATAAGTGTTTGGGTTACACCCCCAAAAAGACCATTGAACAGACAAAGAATTTGCTTAGTAGTGTCGATGAGCAATAATAAAAAATACAAAAAAAAAGCACAATCAGGGATTTAATCATCACCTGGATGTTGTGAAAATGAAACCACTGAACGAGTACATTCCTGTAAATGTCATGTAACCTTGGGGTTCAAGGTGGGGTAAACGTTATGTCATAATGTGAATGTGCCATAATTTTTACAAATGGCATCAAGCGTTATTGTGCTTCGACATTTATGTTGCAGAGAATTAGTTGACAATAAGCTAAGTCCTGGAAAACGCAGAATTATTGTTACCGCTTAATTAATTCATTTCCGGTCAGTTGTTATAATGCAGCGTGAATTTCTTCGTCCCGCAACATGTGCGCAAACAATTAACTGTTTTTCTGAGCATTTATTGCAAACTGGGTTCACTAGAGATGATGCAGATGATGATGAGCTCCGTATAGCTCATTTGACCGAGAATACAACTGCTGTTGTGATTTTTGTGAGAACGCCGACGACACCACTGTAACCGTGTTAAATGAGTGGCAACACAGCAAAGATAAGACAATAGAAATCAACCTTAGATGCAGACAAGCTTAGCAAATAAGTGCATCTTTCTAGGCATGTCAAAGGAATGACAACATACGACCATTTGGAATATGTCATATTGAGTGCAACATATCCATATAAATGTGGCTTTTTGAGCATACCTGGAGAACAAACGATAAAGCCAATCAAAATAAGGCCCGCTTTGCTACTCCTCCGTTAGTAGGGAGAAGCGAACTTAACTTTTCTTTTCTTCTTTTTTTTTTGTAGTCGGTAAGTTGGTACATCTGTTGTTGACATTCCCTCTACACATCTATTTCTGTGTGTGTTGGCGATTTTTTAAAATTTTAGAAATAGATTTAAATTTGCAACAACTTGTATTAAATTTTGCGTAAAAAACGGATTTAATGGTGCGCGAACGTTGAAAATGTTGGAAAAGTATTTCCGCAACGATGCTCTAAAGAAAACGGTCGTTTACCAGTGGCACGAGCGGTTCAAAAGTAGTCGTGAGTCAATCGAAGATGATAAACGCAGTGGCAGACCATCGACATCGAAAACCGACGAAAACATTGATGAAGTAAAAGAAATGTTGAACAATAACCGCAAATTAACCATCAGAGAGATAGCGGAGGACTTGAACATTGCTTATGGATCCGTCTAAGACATTTTGGTTAATGATTTGGGTTTCCGTCGTGCAGCAGCAAAGTTGGTTCGAAAAGACCTCAATTTTACGAAAGTTTTGACGTCGTAAATGAGATGATTTGCGAGGCTGAATCTGATCCCACATTCGTCAAAAGGATCATTACTGGAGACGAGACGTTGGTTTATGAGTACGACGCGCAATCCAGACATCAGGCAAGTGAATGATGTTTTCAGTAAAAAAAGAAAGCAATGCTCACGGTTTTCATGGATTACAACGGTGTAGTGCATCAGAAGGCCGGACAGTAAACAAAGAGTATTGTCGCACAATGCCATCATTATTCGTAATTTTTTGACGAACAATGCAACAAATACCATCCAACAGCCACCGAATTCACCTGATTTGGCTCCCTGTGACTTCTTTCTGTTCAATAGAGTTAAGAAACCACTACGGGGAACGCGTTTCAGCAGCCGAGAGGAAGGAAGGAATGGAAAAATCGCAGGAAGCAATGATGGATATACCGAAAACCAAATATAAAAAATGTTTCGAGGATTGGATCAAGCGCTAGCATAAGTGTGTTGCAGTCGATGGGGATTACTTTGAAGAGACAATAGAATAAATTCCCAAATTTTTTTGATCAAGGTGGTACTACAAAAATAATAAAATAAAATAAAATAAAACCGTTTGCAGAATGATAAAAGCTAAAAAAAAGTAAACTGCACTCTAGGGTATGTAGTTACGAGTGGCGGTTTTTAGGTTTAAATACTTAGGAGTAAAAATATCGTGCATCTGGTTCAGGATCCAGAAAATGATTAGTTATCTGATCTCGATCTATGATAGACAACTCTTCAAAGTTATTGAAGATGTGTTTGTTTTAGGCGCTATTCCTTACCAGAGGCGAATACTTACAAAGAAAGAAGTTAAGAGATTCTTTCTTTTTTACATGTTTGCAGATATGACAGAAGAAGGTATAGAGTAGGCTAAACTTGGCTGCATGATCTCCTTAAGGCCAGTGGCGTTTTGTTCTGGAGATAACCATAGTCCATGCAAGTCTTGTCTGGCCAGGAGGAAACCAGATGGTATATGTTACCTTTGACTATTCCATACAAAATGTTGGAGAGTCATCAGAGGCTGAAACCGCCCGGCCAGGTTATCTGCAGTTTTTTTGCTTCCAATATCGCTTTATTTTGTGGTAATAAGTTATTCATATAAAAGCAGAAATGTTATGTCTAGGAGACGTTGGGATGGTCAAGTAGATGAAAAGACATCGACACTCGCAATTTCTGTGGGAATATGCCTGCGCTGACGCCGCGCATGTTTCCAATTTTCCAATCCTCTTAAGTTAGGAATTTCACTGGGTGTGTTTTAGTTGGCTTACTATTATTACTTTTCCTAAAAGTAAGATTGCCATGAGGGCAAGCGACCGGTTTAAGTGTTACATGAATAGTCCTATTTTTAATAATATTTAATATTCATAAGCTAATGAAATCGCTAACACCCAGCTCGGTAAGGAACTCAAAAAGCTCCTTCTATGTTCAAATGGTGCGTTATTGTAGTATAGAATTTTCTAAACTGTCCCTCTATCTCGTTTACTCGTAGAGCCGACTCTATAGATTGACATTTAAGATAAGTGTGTTGAGATTTTGATAGAGAGTTGCGGATGTTGGTTTCCATAACACATTCCCTAAGAATGTGCTTTAATCTTGTAAATATGGAAATGCATCCAATGCTTAAGATGTATCTTAAGGTACTTTATTATAAGATTGTTGGTTGATGGCGTTTTATTTGGTGCTCTTAGCAACTTCAGTGGATGTGGGTTTTAAGACAGCAGAGAGCCACTTTTAACGCTATCTGAAGGAACTTTTGACACTTGATTTGAGGCAAGTAGCTCATTTTTTTTTTCTACAAACCCTTAGAAGATGGAGAGTATGAAAAGAAAAAGTCATAAAGCAAAAATTTAAAATGAATTTGTGTGCTTCCTGTAGAGTAAAAAAATAATAAGAAATAAAATAATAAGAGTAAAATAAGCCCAAATTTAAAAAAAAAGAACCGGTTATAAGTCACACTCAATTTGGTACAAACTGGTTTTTGTCCTGGATTCTCCTGTGTCGGGTCACTACAACAATTTGCCGATCACACACAATGCATTGTATGTATGTATATTAATCCCCAATATTTCCATTTCAACTTCGAAAGGACTGTCAGCCGAAAGTTTATCCTGCATACCTTGTGCAGGAGAGTTATTCCAGATAAATATGTATCTGGAACGCCGTTGAATTGGGCCAATAAATCGACGTTGTATGCTCCTGTGATTGTTTTCCCTTCTCCAAATAGTCAACGTGGATCACAACTCGCGCGTTCCAAAAAACGGTGAGCGAATTGCGAACTAATGGTAAACGGTTGTGCGGGAAGGTGAATGGGTCCTATACACACCATTGAGAATGGGCTTGTTTTTCTTTCAGGTTTTGAAACTCAAAAACTAGAATTGGATCACGGAATGATACTGCTCTTTTTCCATGGTCGCAAAAAACACTAACACGATGTTTTGAAATGGGTGTCAAATTTTGATTGTCAGCAAATTTTGACAGGCGTGCTAAAAGAGGTTATATTAATGATAGTTCACTTATTTTGGATTAGTAATGCTACCTATCTTCCAATCCGGACACTCATCAAGCAGATCTCGTACATGATTAACCTTTCTTTTTTGAAAGTTGTGGTACCACTTTCTCGAAGAAAACTCTTTATAATTGAACATAATCGCGTGACCCATTTTATTACGGGAAATAAGTATGAAACCGAAAAAACGGTTGCTTTTCTGTTTGCCCTCGATTTGAAAGCGCTATTTATATTTCTAAAAAAAAAAAAAAAAAAACGCTAGGCAACAATGTTGTCTATTTCAATCAATCAACTTAAATTTCTGTTAATACTCAGCTTCTTGACACCCAGTTATTAGAAATATCACCCCAAGAGATAATCAAACTGCCTCCGTAATTGAATCATCCAACACCTTCCACCTCCCCATTCAAGAAATGGAGAAAATAACTTTATCGAACAATTTAGGTATCGTGGGTGGCTGTGGCTCAGGTGGTAGTGTATTGGCGTCCAATTATAATAATAATTTAGTGTCCCTATTAAATGTTTGATGTCACCCATGGAGCGAAGAAGCTACTGAGCCCAAACATCTTTCTTTCTCTATTTGTCCCATTTTCCAAAAAAAAAAAAAATCAACACGTTCTCTGGCATTTTAAGAGTAGTCATACTCTCTGGGGTGCTAGGTTCTTAAAAAAAAAAAAGTAATAATAATAATAATAACCACTTCAAACATCGTCAGCGTCGAATCTTCGCAGCTATACCATCATAACTGGGATCAATGAGGCTACCATCTGCTGCACAAAGTTAATAAACGAATCTAACGCAATTGAACGTTTTCCTTTATGTCCCTTCATCCCACCGTTTTTATTTTCACGATTTTCTCCCTTTTCGCAAAAGGGGGTATAACAAGAAAAAGAAAAGATCTCGGAAAAAAAAGTGAATAAAAGTAGTGTGTCCGGAGCAATTTCATCTTGCCCTCCTCATCAATTCAATAAAAAATAATTTAAGTGAATTCACACCACCATCCTCCCAGTCAAATCACCATCCGGGTGGCATGCTCCTGCATCAATAATAACTGTCAGTCGTCGAAAGAAAATTCCTGATTTGAATAATAACAGGAAGAAAAGGGAATAATAATAAAGGACGCGACGACGATCTTCATCTGGAATTCAATAACCGGAAACAGGAAAACGAAAAACGAAAAACCAAAAACGAATCATGGCAAACTGAGTCAATATACGAGCATGAGAATTCGAGTGCGAATACGGATGTATTCGTTCGTATGCATCCCTTCAAAGATTTGAATTAAAATCCACAATCAGTTCTACCTTCAATTTCGTTTTTATTATTATTTTTTCTATTTTCTGCCGCCATCTTTTGGTCACGATAAATCTTCATTTTCATTATTGCATTAGCATTGACTGTTACACGACTCTACTGGGTAGGTACTGGTGATTCGGTGAATCCTTTCAATTTCAATTCATAATTGAATCGGTAACGATTCATTTTGATAACTCCGCTTTCAGTTTTTAGAATGCGCCAACGGAAAAACTTATGAAAGAACAAAGTAAATTGAATTCTACTATGTGCTTACATTACATCCAACAGACGTCAATGACGACAACCAGGGTAAGTATAAGGACAAGGACACTAGGCAATGGCAAATAGGAATACGACTACGTCTAGCGACTGAGACGGGGACGACGACAATGTAGAAGATGGCAGATCGCCGTCAAACAATGAGATTTAATCGAGGTGGAGGACTGCTAAATTAGATGTGAATTGAAAATGTTTACAACGTTTACTGTACGCTCAATTTACTTGGGAATTGTATGTTTCTTCGGGGGTTGAGGGACCAAAATAACATGTGTGTTTGCTAGATATCTTTACATTGCACAGTGATTGAGCTCTGTAAACTTTGACAGAGATAGTAGTTAAATTGTTTTCTTTTACCTTTGCTCTACCTTTTATATTCGCAACCACTGTCGGTTTTATTGTCCGGAAGCTGAATCAGGTGTACAAGTAGTGTTATTTTCTTCAGAATACTTTGTAAATGATTGATGGCAGAGAAACAGGAAGTGATGCTGGCATTGAATCATGTGGAAAATAGTCCACAAGGGCCATGAACTTGGTTGAACCCTAAATTGAACTTGAAAAGGTTAGATATGGATGTAGGGAATCTGGAATAAATGTCGAGGCTTTAAAAGCAGTCGAATATACAACGAATACATGTTAAGTTATTTGGAAGATATTTCTGAACAAAAGATAGATTTCTAGATAATATGTAAAATCTTTAGCATTAAGGATACGAGAAGGAAATATTAAAAAAAAAAATTCATTTACAATCCAGAACAAACACTTGGTATCGGTACAATTCTTTTCAATAGCTGAAATCTCCTTTACAGTGCATCGGACCATCGCATGTCTAACATCAAAATCTAAATGTATTGACTAATTGGATGATATTTGTTGTTCAAAAGCAAAAAACCAACACATCTCAACCTCAGAAGTTATTTATACATATATTTAGACTGCCTCAATCACTAAACCTCTGTAGTTATTGCCTCTTATTGAATATTGAAGTCCTCTTCCACATGCTACAGCTTTCTCTATTCATTTGTTTTAAGTGTCCTAGCAGATGCACGCCTTCCTAACGTTGTAACGCGGTACGGCTCGTGGTGTTCCAAAGGCAGTCAATGTAGTATTAAACGGGGAATCTTAATCCGTTGCGATAACATCCATGCGTTGCGCAATGCTAGAACGAGGAAGATGACTAGTCTGACTGATCTAGTGCTTAAAGGCATTTCTTTCCAACGAGGATAAGTATTTGAGTGTCATCCAAGATAACAAACGTTTACACATTTTACATGTAACGTCGAAAGTATGTTGGCTTGCAACATAGAGGTATAAACGGATATGATAAGTGCAATTGTGTCCGATGCGTCGGCTGTCTAGTGAAACAAGCTTTCATGAAAATATAGCGGTCAGTCTCGCTTGTATTGGAATTTCGTTCGCGATCTGATGAACTTCCCTCCCTTGATATTCATATTAGAGGTTGCACTCTCAAAGCTGTTTTCCGTTTAAAGTGAAGTAGTACAACATGTACTGTTCTTATGAAAGTGACGTCTGAAATAATGACACTTGAAATAGTGTTCCCAAAAAAATGCAATAGTAAATCGAATTTCTCCATGTCTGGGAATGCTTTCAGTCAGAATTCGAGCTCGGAAAGGACTGTAGTTGGGTCTTTACTGGATGCGGCGCTGGTGTTTTTCTGGAGAACGACAACGTTAGATTTTCCTCTTGTTAGGCAAATCATGGTGTTAACTAAGTATATTTCGAAGAATTGGTGGAGATATGTAGTGTAGCACTTGTATCTGGAACGATAACTAAGGTTAGGTTAAAGTTTAGTTGTACTCTCCAATGACTTCCAAGCTAGTTCGAAAATACAAGACTTATCAAACCATTCTTTGTGTCCCAGGTCGCATTGGAATCAAGTAAAATGAAATTGACAATACACAGAGCAGATTTTTCAGGACCCGTGCTTACATTTGGACTACCTGCGTTCTGGGTTAGGGCTTCCATTGACAGTTTTGGCCTTTGGCCTGACAGTTTGAATTGGACGTCGAATTTGGCTGAAAAATCATTTACCCTGACGAGGCGCATTTTCATCTCGGCGGCTATGTTAACTAACAAAATTGATACATCTGGTAAATCACATTTTACAGTGATTTTTGTGAAAATAGAACACTAATTTTTAATGGGAAAGTAAAAAACATTTTATTCAAAGTATTGACTATTTCTAGCTACACTTTTTTCCCATCTTTCAGACAATTTATGGATTCCACGCCAATAAAACTGTTCGTCTTTTGAAGCAAACCAAAAAGTCACACAATTTTCGACTTCCTCATAGGATTCGAAATGCTCCTCAGCTAATGCGTGTCCCATCGATGAAAACAAATGGTAGTCGGAAGGAGCCAAATCAGGTGGCTTCCAGCCAAGTGCTTTGGTTGTATCCTGAACCAGTTTTGCTTTGCAGGTGCATTGCCATGGAGCAAAATTACCTTGCCGTGTCTTCTGGCCCATTCTGGTCGTTTTTCGATCAACGCATGGTTCAAATTTATTATTTGTTGTCCGTAGCGATCTGTATTTATGGTTTCACCAGGTCTTAGGAGCTCGTGGTACACCACATCTTCTTGGTCCCACCAGACACACAGCATTGTCTTCTTGCCGAATCTATCTAGTTTTGCAGTAGAAATTGATGGTTGTCCCGGATTAACCCATGATTTTTTCCGTTTAGGATTCTGAAAATAAATCATAAATAATTCATCGCCAGTAACATTTCGTTGTAAAGCTGTTTTTTTTTATCAACAAACAAGTTGTCTTTCGCTTTTCCATCTGCCTTTCACTCAATTCATGTGGCACCCATTTTCCAGACTTTTGGACCTTTCCCAATACTTTTAAACGATCAGAAATTGTTTGTTTTTGACTCAAAGTGTCATCTTTATCCAATATTGTTTGTAATTCGGTATTTTCAAACTTTTTTGGTGGTCTTCCACATTCTTTATTTCTCACATAAAAATCGTTATCTCTGAACCATTGAAACCATCGTTTGCGTGTTGCTTCTGATAGAGCACGATCACCATATGCCTCGACAAGAATTCGATGCGACTCTGCAGCACTTTTCTTTAAATAAAAACAAGAATTAAGGTCCGTTCACAATAAACGTTCCCTATCGAGACATTTGTATTTTGATGATCACTTCATACCGGTACACCTGATATATCGAAAACTGAATGTTTTTGGGCTAAAATTGAAGACATAGGCTTGGTAGATCTTTCGTTTCAGCACAATGGCGTGCTGTGTGGTATGCCCATGAAACAATTGATCTTATCCGCGCTAGGTTCAGTAATCGTGATATCAGCTACTTTGGCGATTTGCAATTTGAGCTGTGATTTGACCCTTAAGCCTTTTTTTTTGTACGGTGTCCTTAGAGACAGATGCTATGCAGACAATCCAGAAACGATTCAAGCTTTTAAAGTGAAACCAGCGGAGGCAGCCGCATCGAAAATGAAATCGTATAGATACCATAACTAATGGGAATGTTCGCTCTTTCTAATTAAGGCATAACATATTTTATTTTATTTCGAAAAAAGAAATTTGTATTGTATTTGGATCATCCTGCATGTGCTGATCGTAATTGACGCAACATCCTGCGATGATTGCTCTGAAAGTTATGAGGGCACCATAGGACATCATCGTGGTGAGTCTCCGATCTACGCATCAGAGTGGAGGAGGTGGGTACTGGTATTGTGGGCACTTTATCATTGAAGCGCTACTCATCTTTCTTCGGAAGACTGAGAAATTTCATTTTCTCCTTCTTAGTGTCAGTCTTACTACATAGCACAAATGTGTTTATATGGTATTTTCTCTTTGATCGCGCTTATTACGTTTAGCAAAGCAACTCTGGTTAGACAAGAGCAGTACAGTAATTTAGTGTCCTTGTACAATACCCATCTACTTCAATTTGTATTGATTTATATTACTACGGCTTAACAAAAATCTGATGTTCTGTTTTATGGTGAAGGAATCCTTACATTAATTTGATAATTTCCGAGGAGATTCTCCGATAGTGTTGTGAAATTGTTGGGTGAGTTCTTCTGATCAGCTGTAGATGCATTTTTGGTGCATACACTTTTGTGTTATGCGTAAAAGTTTTGAAATAAAATCTATTTTCTCAGGAAACTCCTTTCTCTGAACTCTTGAATACTGAAAAAAATCTTCCTTCAATTCTTTGATCGGTATCTAAAGTGCCACGATACTAAAACATTTGCTCATAAAAATCGTCAGAAAGGCCATAAACTTAAACTTGAGTATCTACTAGACTTATACAAAGAGTCGCACTGGCACTGGGTACAGATCATAACGACACTTGACAAAAAAAGAGTCAATAAAATCCCCATGTTTGCGATAGCGAACATTCATAGTCTGCTCCTTTACTGATGAAAATTCTCTTTAGCTTTAAGCATGAAAACCTTTATAAATGTCATGCAGGTATCGATTGCAAGTCAATGCGTTACCTACGCATACCGGGACAAGTAAAGACGGAAAGTGAAGCCCTTAATACGAAAGGTAATCCCTACTACATTGGGGTTACATGTATAGTATTAGGACATCTAAGCATAAGCACAACCTCCTAGCTCATGTGTGTAGCATGTAGCGTACGAGCATCCGTTTTCGAATCCCATATCCTTGCTATACACGTGAATTTCGTTTTCTGGTTGAATATCTGTTACAGACATTACTAAGGTAGAAAGGTATCTTTTTGAATGTTGGGAAAATTTATATCCATGCACTAAAGATCAAGGAAAATCCTTATTTATTGGGATGAAGCTCTCTGAGAAAGGATACATGTTTGTGTCTGTATGATAGTTGTTGCTCTAACTCTTTTCCAGAAACCATACTCGAACAGGTGAACAAAAACATTGGTTGCATTAAGCGTCGCCCTCACGCTCCGATATAGCTCAGATGTTTCATGTTCGTTACCTCTAGGATTTAAAAATAATACTAGATACATTGAACGTAACGTAGTATTAGGCCAATATCTACCGGAATTGAAATCCAAAAATATAACATTATATTCAACGTCGTCGTCGTATACGTATATGGTAGTTGTCGTACTCAAGTTTTGTTGTGCTCGTACGTATATGGATGTCCTTTCATCGTTCGAAGGATCCCAATAGCAAAGTTTACAATTTATATTGCAAACAATTGCGCAAGGTTTGGGTTAGTACGACGGCAAAATTGGAGAGGGAGGAAAATTTTGCAATTTGTTTCAGAGACCAATAATCGGGTCGAAGCTCTTCCACCTCATTGAACACATACGGTAATGTTGGTGGTAAGGATGATAAAGCTTATCATGTCGTTTCTAAAGATTTCCTTGTTACCCCTTGTATTACGTAGAAGGACCCTTTACAGTAACATAGTAGGAGTTACGATGGTTTGTTGATCGTAGCAGGTTTTATAGACATATAGACGAAATGAGTATTTGAGGAAGACGCAGATATCTACATATGGTATATATATGCAAGTGCATGTGGTAGGATATGGTCTGTTCTTGAGCAAATATTGAGTGTCAGTGGTTCATTTTGAAACGGATTCCAGCATTAACTCATTGTTATGGGTTGTCGGTTTCAATATTCTGAAGAAACTATGAGAAAATACATTTGCCTTCTAAGAGCATTTGAATTTATGGGAGAGACAGTATGTTTTCGAATTGACCTAAAAGACTTGAGGATTGAAAGTTCTGAGATAATTAAAGGATAACATTGATCATTTTGTTATGAATGAAAAGTCCTGGTAATACTTTTTAGTCACAGGGAACTAGAAATGCTATGACAAGATATTGCGTGGCTCAAAGTTTTGCATTACTGTGCAACAATCTAAGTCCTGATTAAGTCCTTGCTAGCCTTACCGCGGTGGTAAAGGTTTGAAACATTTAAAACATTTGAAACATTTGGGAGTCGTCAGACTTTCTTAAACTCTAGTCAAAGGAAGTTGTATAACTATTTTGCGTTTGAATTAGTCCTTATGAAATCGAAGGGCCAACTCGTTTAAGGATAAACTCAGTGCAGAACTGTTGCGCTAGCTAGAAGTCGCTGAGCGATATGACGATGACAGTTTCTAAAATGCCAAACGCAGAAAATTCAATGCTTAAGCAGAAAATTAGGAATTAGGTGGATAATAGCTCAAGGTCATTATAAAAGAAAAAGTGTTCCGAAGTAGAGGAAAGCTAAAACTTTCAGTTTCTTAGAACTTCCCACTGTTCAGATCTAGCGGAAGACACAGTCGGAAATTGGAATTGCAGATTAATAGGTGAGTACTCAGGGATTGCACATATTGTGTGACTAGATAGTAAACATTTTTGGAACTGGAACTACCTTCAGAACCATCAAATAGTTTACAGGATGGCCTTTAGGGAGGAAGAAAAGAGAGGTGCCGATGTACATTGTTCTTAAATGTTTGCAAGTTATAACGACCAGGAAATAGAAAGCTTGACAGGGCATTCCATAAACGAGTTGTAAGGCTTAGGAACGAAACACGATCTTTTAGAGAACGTCAGCAAGTGGGATTGAGGGTATACTGATGAGCAATCATAGCGAGACTGGTGTTACGGCTGAAGGTTTGAAGGGGCGGAATGGCACTGGCGATTTCATGAGTTCAGACAGCATTGCGTTATGGAAGCATTAAATACCACTCTGTTGACTACCAACAAATTGGTTATGCTGCTAATGTCCTAATTTAATGAGCTTAACATACGTTGCCTTTCGAGTTCTACACCTAAAGAGCAGGGACGTGAGTCCAGGAGCGAATATTAAAATCAGAGAGTATTGTCTTCAGCAAAGGAATACATTGAAATAGATGTAGTAGATAAGAGATCATTAATGAAAATTAAAAAGAGTTTCGGAGACAGAATGAAACACCAGCATTTATTTTGTGAATATCAGACTTGAGACAACTTGAATTAAACGTTCCGAAATGTAATTTCTAATCCATTGAAGAAGAGAGTCATCGATCCCAAAAGCACGCAATTTTGACGCTTTGGTTCCACTTTTAAGTGAGACATGTCATCAAATCACCAGTGAACTTGTTACTATGGAAACTATACTGCCAGTCATTGAAAAGTTTTCGCGTTTCGAGATATTTCATGAGCTGACGGTTTATCAGCGTTTCCATGCCCTTAGAGTGATGGGACGTGAGTGCAATAGGTCTGAAGGAAGAGGGAGAAGAAGATTCGCCTTTTTTAGGGATTGGCTGGGCAAATGCAGATGGATGCTCGAAAAGAGACTTTAATAGTAGGATTGATGAAAAAGCTTACACGATGGTTTTACCACCAAAGAAAAACACTCTTTGAGAAGAAGGGAAGATATACCATCTGGACCAGCAGATTTGTGTTTTGAGATCTTTAAGTACTCTTGCTACTACACGAGTGCGAAAGTGGATTCGTCCTATTGAAGATTCGACACACTCAAATGTAAGCGGGGACAAAGCACAATCTGGAAGTGTTGAACTGACTGCAAAATGTTGAGCAAGCAGATTGGCCTTGTGCAAAGAGCTGACAGCTGGAATGTTATTGTAAATGAGCGTTGGGATGGAGGATGAGGCAGAATTTCTTATGTTTTTGACGAACGACCAACATTTTTTACTACCTTTGGGATATTGTAGTATTTATTTTTGCCTCAGGTATTGGTTGTATTATAATTTTTTAGGTTTTCTTCAGTGGGGCTTGTCTTGTAAGATCAAAAAACATTTCTCTAACCCTAACAGCTTCTTTACAGCTCGAGACGTACAATGCCTTTTCTTTTGGTTTGATACTCTTTATCCGATGAGTGATAATGGATCTTATTCGAAAGAGAATGGTGTCTGTGATCATATCAGCAGCCGATTACACGTTCTTATCGAGGAAACATAACGACCAGTTAAATTCCTAAAGGAGCTGTTAAGTTACCATACGATTTCTCAAGGAAAAATACGAGAAATTAGCTAATATGACACAATGGTCTGACGAGCCTGGAGACAAGAGCACATCAATGGTGTACTTGTCAAGGTGAGAGCTTAAAAACGAGTCCAGGGCGTTGCTGGCATGACTGTCAACGTCTGATATTCACGTGGACTCATTTACAAGCTGCGTCAAGTTGTTTTTCGCAGCGAAGATCTTAACACACCGCTATATGTGTGTTGTCTGTCCAGAATGTCGAAGCCACCCAGAACTGTGTATAATGAAATCACACGTAATAAAGATTTCAGTATTAGGATACAGGGATAGAATTCTATGATTGGAGTTAGACAGCGCATCACTGTCTTTACTTTTAGCCCGCGTATATTAGCTATGTCAACCCAGAATTACCAACAAACAAATACAAAAAATACAAATACCAATGATGCTAAGCAAGGCGTCGGAGTGAGAATTTTGACCTTGGTTTTTCGAATCAAATTGCTGTAGGTGTTGACGTGTACTCGAGTCGGTGGTCGATTCGGTACGGTCGACCGACACAATAGTGTTTATAGTCATTGCCAGTCGAGAACATTTTATACTTTTTGCAACTTCTCTAACAGCAATACGACAGCGCACAATTCTAGTAGTGGAAGTTGCAATAATAAATGTGCAACTATTGACAAGCTCAAGCGATGATGCTGTAGTTCCATCTTCATTTATATTTCCAAGGTAAGGGCAGGCTCCACCTTGCAGTTATGTTTGGTGAAATAAAACCGCTATATTTCACTTTATTTCTATTTCGTTAATGTATTTTAGGTGATCCGTCTTAGATATCTTTTGAAAGATATTTATCCCAGTGGATGTATGTCTTCCATAGTGGGAATTTAAATAAAAAATGAATATTCTGTTAAGTGGATTATTGGTATATGATTTGGTATATATAAATCGAAATATGCTATCAGATGGATTCACACTCCAACAATGATGAAAAACTTCCTGTCCTCTTCACAAACATACGCGATTAAGCTTTGTTCATTTGTAAGCCACTTTCGAAGATCACGGTAGTAACGTTAGCTGACAGTTGCGAATGGAGTTGCAGACAATTGATGTAAGACTGTGTTCCTTGAAAAGCTCGGAGCTATCGAATGATGAAAGGTTGTGTGCGAATTTTGTACAGAAGGTACAAGTTGTAAACGACGATGTTTTATCTGCGATAGATGTGAAATTGCTCTGTGGAGACTACAAGTGTGATTGAGTTCAATTATGTGACAATAGGCATAGGCTCTCCATCAAGGTATGTCATTCTTCCTAAGTAATACAATCTATTCCAAATCAACTGCAGTTGAAAGTAATGCTGAGCCTAACTCCTCGGCTTACTTGGTTGATGTGCTAAAGTCCACCCGTAACGTAACTTTGTTCTTGATTTTGGCTTCAGTAATTTCAATGATTTTTATCATTGTAGGAATCGTTCAGTTTTTTCCTGCCTTTGAAAAGGAACCCTTTGTTGTTATATTGAGCCTTCAGAAGGCCTTCTCATTGTTCTGCTCAGCAAAAAAAACTGAGTTACTTTGTTTAAGTTCCTTTTTGATCTTTGTGTTATGGACATGTCATCTGTTGCAATTACACCAGAACTCCTGGTAGAGAAAAATATAAAATCGGCTTGCTCAGTACCCAGGAATAATTTCGGGCCGAATCGGAACAAGCAAAGGAATTTCGGCGATTTTCATAGATGACTCCACTTTAAGATGCGGCAGTGATGTCTCTCTGGAGGACGACAATCTTTGATTTCACTTCGCGTTAGGAAAACTTTCATTTAATCTTCAAGCTGAGATACATGCAGTCTTGGTGAACTATTGTTTACTATAAAGAATACAATTTAAAGTTAGTTCCAGAATGCACAACTTAACTGAAAGTAATTGAAAGGCTGAATTCAGTTAATCTTTTCTGGGTGCCAGGTCACAATGGATTTACACGAAATTAAATTTCGGATGAAAGAAGGGGCACAGAGGATTTTTTTTTTCGACCCAGTATGTGCGTTGGGATTTCTTGCGACCTCGGTTAGAGTTTCCATAGATATTTGGCATGAATGGCAGTGTAGCCGTAGAACAACCGATCGCTTCCCGATGCCTCTATGAGGTCAGCGACTTTCAGACTTTAGTAGGAAGTACTACAGACATCTTACTGGAATCTTAACGGGACGGTACACTTTTGTCAAGCACCAACTCGTAAGTATGGTATGCTTAGCATAAGTGATATTTCATTTTGCGATGTTTGCTCTGAAAGTGTTAGCGACAATTTGGAGCATGGATATGGTCGCATTAAGCTGCAGGTACTCATCGCTGAGGTGTCAGGTGCTGATGCTGATACTGATCACTGAAGTGCTTACTTATCTTTTAACGAAAAACTAAGAATTCAAATAAGAGGAACATACAATACTTGTTCTTTTTCTGAGTGCTTTATTCCGATACAAAAAAAAACGTAAAGTATATTTCTTCGAAATTGTTTCATTTTCCGCTATTTTGATCTTTTTCAGTCCAGCTTTTTATTTCCCGTTGAAGTTTGAAGTTTTTGCATTTCAAACATTGTGGTTATTGGTATGTGCGGAGTTGCGAGTATCTCTGGGCTATAGCGATCGAACCAAAGTCTCGATTTTTGAAAACGTCGTCTTTAAAAATTAATATCTACTCCATTAGGACATTCATTTCCAATTTCTCATATCTGTCTTTTTTATCATACAAACGATATTAATACAAAATGTCTAATAAAATCAAATCTACAGAAATCAAAGCCAAAAAATAATATTCGCAAGAATGCGGTCACTGTTAAAACATATTAAGCTCATTAAAATCACGAAACGCAACTCAATCGCGCGCAATGCATTGATTAATAAATTTCATCCGCAAAATGCCTTTTAATTAAATTCCATTCACTTCATAGAGTCGCAGGCAGTTTATTAAACACAACAATACCACCATCACCACCACTAGCAGCAACACCATCAGCACCACCATCAGCACCACCACGGCTGCTTGCCCCCCTTTATTATCGGCCCATCTACGAATAATACATAATACATACTATTACCCTGTAAAACGGATATAGAGGGCGTTGAGTGGTTAAAGATTCATTTAAATATATCCCGTTCCCGTGCCAAAAAAATAAAGAAATAAAAAAATGAATTAATATTCTTCCTGTGCCACTTTGTGCACGACTATCTGGTTAGAGTGCGCTACTTTCACGCACATCAGTATGAGGGGCACCAAGGGTAGTTTCGTACTTTTGTTGAATTTTAATGATCCATTTGTCTGCCACAAATGAATAATTTAATAAAATGTGAAAATCGAACGAACGTGAGACCAAAACCTATACAAAACGGATATCTGCTCTAGCTAGAGTATGGATGAAGCAACGAATGCCGAATCACGAATAACGCTGGACACCGGGACGACTGGATGCACTTTCCATTAAACATACCAAATTGATGAACAAAGATACCTCAAAGGATAAAGAGTCCTTCAATGCAAGCTTGTTTATTCATTATAAAATGGCGCATTTGTTCAGCTTTATTGCGGAAACACAATGCAATACTCGTATATCTACGGTGATGCTGCGATGCAGATAAACGTATCGAATTGCAGTTAAAAAAAAAAAAAAAGTTAAAAACGATACCATCTACAAAGACAGACCTTTACTGTGGTGAAAATTATCGCTAACAAAGATTTTATTTAAAACTGCCTTAAAAACTTGATATTGATTTTTATTTTTATATATTTGTAGTGTTGTTCTGGAGAGGGACCATTGAATCGTAGAATGAATTCACGACATCATATCTGAGAGTATAAATAAAACGTATATATGGCTGGCACTTATGGTTATGTAGAGTGAAATGTATGGAATGAAACTTAAAGCCAAGCTTTCGTGAAAGTAGTTTCCGCAGAAGAGCAGTTTAGGGCGTTCAAGCATTAAGTAAACCGAAACTAGTAACAAAACCGCCTAAATATTATATCTTCACTGTGGCACTTTTTAATTAATTTACTCGGTAAAATCTTAAATCCTTTTTTATGTATTTATATGTAGAAAGCAGTATACAGGTTAGATTCGTTTGCACAGAGTTCTACCACCCTTTGACTTATAGTTTCGACATAAAGGTAACTCATTTTGCAAAGGCAACACAAAACCTAAGAAAAAGACATTTTCATAGTCGACTACAATGTATAACGAAAGAAAGTTTACAACGCTTACAACGGTGTTTGAAATATAAGAAACCGTAGTAGTTCGCAAGAAGCTTATATAATGAGAAAGTAGAAGGCATTGACATACTGTTATTGCATCACTGCTATGATTGTGATTCTCAAAATATCACAAAATATGACCAAACGTGCAAGCAATGTCTGCATTTAAAAAAAAAAAAATTTAATCGGTTTGGACGGAGAATTGCTCTCGTACGCTTGAATGCGACTCAGAGTTCCATAGTTAACGTGATACGAGAAAAGTGCCAAAAGTATTATCACCAATTACATCAGAGCCAAGTACTTAAAGCTTTATGTGAACCTAAGCCAGATTGTCATTTTCACTCTCATAGCAGGATTGCTTTTATCGCTGCTTTAAAGACAGACGCAAATTGCATCAGATGGCAAGTTAATGAGACCAATGCCAAATGACATTTGACGATACATCATCTAAAATTTAGTGCGATTTGTAACTGACTGACATGGATACCGACGACATGTGGTTCCAACAGGAAGACGCTACGTGCCGCATCGCCCATGCCACGATGAACATTTTGCACGAGCGATTTGACAGCATAGCCATAACCATAACCCTCGTAAACTGGCCACCGAGATCGTGCTACTTAACGCCTTTAGACTTGTCCTGTTGGGGCTTATGTCAGGTTAATGCAGCAAAAACATCAAAAATTGGACCATTAAGCAAGCCGTAAAGGATATTTGAGCGAAGTTATATTTCTTGCAAGTGCTCAATACCATAAGATATTATTTCAAAAGAACAACTTGTGTGCGTTCTTATTTAAAGTTCCTATACACCATCTTTAGGAAAAAGCTTACTAACATGAACTTAACTTTAAATCTGCCCACCAGGTTTTGAAAGGGGTTAGTATTTTTTGTTTCTTCTTGGACAACGTTCACAAAACAGTTCTGTGCATTTGGAGTTTAGCCATATTGGTCTTAAGCTCTTTCTGAGCGTATCTTTTTAGATTTTTGATATAAGATTACCCTTACAGTTCGCTGAAGGTGCGGCAGGTATGCCAGTCCTAGGCTAATAGTGAAACTTCTATTCAGAATTGCTTAACCTTTTTGTACAATAATTGGATATATGCGATTATAAGCGATTTGAAGGCACCCATCATCATCATCAGCATGTTTTATGTATTCATCCATTAATATAAACGGTGGGAGATTCAACTATGGCGTGTTGTAATATTTACCACACGTGCAGCTTCAGTGACAGGATTTGGTTCAGAACTGCTTCTGATCAGGTTACTTCGGAAGTGAGTCCAGTGTATGAGGCATAGAGTCTCTGCTTTTGACCTGGCATAGGGGCCATCCGATTTTCTGAGTGCTTCCAATATAAATGAGTTGCTCTTGAACGTTTTAATCAATCCTGCATTTATGTATGCGTTTATTAGAAAAAATACCAGTCAAATTGTTCTTAAGTGATCTACTTAAAAGTGACCAACGTATTTAGTGCAAACTTGTCTTTCATCTTGAAATGAACTATCTGCAGAAGCTTTTCCTGACTTGACATACCTGCTCAGATTATTGTGGTGGCAGTGCCGTTCAGGTGCTCAATAGCCAGTTTACCCGCTTTCTGGTATGGAGCTTAGGCGAAGCATTGTCGGATTTCTCAAATTCCTTCTCTTTAACAACGTCTTAGCCTTACATCCGATTCTGTATTCGATGTAACTAAGGCCTGACATTTAAACCTCCGAAAGCATTTTTTACCTGGTAATCACCTGAGGGTTGAGTATATTTCTTGCTGCCTGATTTGGTTAGGAGTTAGATGAGAGCCAACATTGTTGGCAGCTATATCAGACGTTAGTATGAAATTTAGAAGATGATTTCATCTCACGTTGCATGTTGTTACTGCACCTAAAATATTCTGACTATCAGCATTGAATTATCTTCCTAGAATTACAGTCTGCATTGAGTTCGATTACTGCGTTTGTTCGTAGAGATAGTATCGAATCATATGAAAATTGAGATAACGCAACAACATGTCATTTTCCGTTCTTTTCGATCTTTTTGATCGTTTATCGTAAAATTGTGTGAAATCTTTAAAACATACGAAACCACAGATGCGTTATTTGCACACCCATAGTTCGTTTTGACTTTCAGTAAAAAAAAAAATACTTTCAAGAAACCCAAATTTTGAGTAGAAATTGCGATTTGCCAAAACAAGAAAATATGTATTTTTCAAGTGGGGTAAAAACTAATCTACCAGAAATTACGGAAACTGAGAGACTTTCTTCAAGTAATAAGTACAAAAAGCGAGCGATTGAGAATATTCAGAGACACAATGTAAAGGCGTTATCCCAAGAACTAGTTTGTTATTGGGTAAGTAATTTAATTCGTGCGGTTTTCTTTTTTCAAAGTTTGAACGTTTATTTAAGAAAAACATGTACAATAGTATTATTCAAAGTATTGCCCATCTGAAGCTATGACTTTTCCCCACCCTTCTGGCAATTTGTGGATCCCATCAGAAAAGAACTGCGCCGGCTTGGCAGCCAAGAATGAATCAAGCCAATTTTTGATATTCTGCTCTGATGTGAACCGTATTTCAGTGAGGGCGTTCTGCATCGACCGGAGCAAATGGTAGTCAGAAAAGGCAAAGTCTGGGCTATAAGGCGGGTGGGGTAGGACTTCCCACGCACTGTTTTCCAAATAGTTCTTAACCGGAACAGCAACGTGGGCCGAGCGTTGTCATAATGGAAAATTATCGCCTCGTGTCTGATCGCATATTTCGGGCGTTTTTCTGCTACTGCTCTCTTCAAATGGATAAATTATGTTCAGTAGCGTTGTCCATTGATGGTTTCACCCGGTTTTAGCAGGTCATAATACAGCACACCCATCTGATCCCACCAAATACAGAGCATTACCTTCGCGCCATGAATATTCGGATTTGCCGTAGATTTGGCTGGTTGGCCGGGTTTCAAATATGATTTTTTGCGCTTGGGGTTGTCGTCATAGATCCACTTTTCACCACCAGTAACAATCCGATGCAAAAATGACTTCCTTTTGTGGCGTTCCAGCAGCATTTCGGACATGCAAAACCGCCTTTCGACGTCTCTCGGCTTAAGTTCATGTGGAACCCAATTTCCTTGCTTTTGAATATATCCAGCTGCTTTTAAACGTTTCGAAATGGCTGCTTGAGTGACACCCAAAGATCCTGCGAGCTTTTCTTGTGTTTGGCAACAATCTTCACAGAGTAATGCTTCCAGTTCTTCATCTTCAAACTTTTTTGGCTGCCCTGGACGTTCATCGTCTTCCAAGACAAAATCACCACTTTTATATCGTGAAAACCACTTTTGGCACGTTCGCTCAGCTAGCGCATGTTCACCATAAACTTCCACCAAAATACGATGACTTTCGGCAGCAGTTTTTTTCATTATAAAGTAATGAAGAAGAACTCCCCGCAAAAATACTTTTTCAGGCACAAAGTTCGACATATTTGGGTGAAAAAAAATTATTTTTGCTTATGCTTCAAATGAATGACATATACTGAAATGACGTACAATGACAGTAGCTTTCCAACGCATGTTCCAATGGAATAATAACAATGAAATAATACAAGTTACGCCATCTAGTTATAGACCAATATTATAGAGGAGTCAAATCATTCACAAACACCTGAAGACATGAAGAAAAAACCTCATACTACATCTGTTGTTAAGAATACGGAAATGAATACCTTTTCTGTAAATGGTTTAGGTTAGGTTAGCAGCTCTATGACGTATCACATTAAATCACATCAGGAAGAGAATTTGATTGCGGTCCCTAGTTTTGGTTTCCGCTTTCCATATCGCGCTGATTGTCGTTTGGTGCTTGTGTTCGTCTAAGCCATATTTTTGCAGATAGCTTTGTTAGGTCGTAGAAGTAGTAGCTTCCTAGAGTTTTTTTTTTTTCAAATTACTGAGGCTGGGACAGTGTCTCAAAAAGTGGAGTTTTTCCTTCCGTGAGGTCATGACCTTACAGACTCTACAGAGGTCGTCGTTGGTAAGGCGTAGCTTTTTTGCGTGCACCCCAGAAGATCATGGCCTGTGACTAATCCAATAACCGTTGCAGCTCAGCTCCACTTTTCAAGAGAACCTTATTTGTTCTGGATTTGCTAAGTTTCGGCCATTATTGTTTTGAAGTTTCTCAGGTTGAGAGGTTTTAACACATTTTAACGGCTTTTATTTGTGTCGTTTGCTCTACTCAGAATGCAGAGTGGAGGCTTGATACTTTGATCTGCCTTCTTTCTATGGAGTATAGTTTTCGAGTTAATTGATAATGCATATTCATTGCCTGCCACTTTTCTGTGGCCAGGGACAATAGAGCTTATTCTTATGCAGAACACAAAAATCCTTGAGCTATTTTGACAGCACTTCACAAGTCTCGATTTAATCTCGACTATCGCGAAGGCCTTAATGGCAGCATACCTACCAACTAATATAAAAATATTGTCGTGAGGTATTGCCTTTATTGCTGCAAGTCTGGATGCTCTTGCTACAGCCAATATCTCAGTCTTCAGGCAACGTGAACATCGAAATCAATCGGAGAACATTCCCACGCCGGTTCCTATCTCCAACGTTGATCCATCCGAGGAGATGTCTTTTGTTACTGAGTCGTGCCTATACGTTTGTCTTGTAATTATTGTTCTTTTGTCATTAACCTAAGGTTGCTAGTTTTATTTGTGGATTGCCATAATAGTAAGCTGCGGTAGGTTAATTGAGATCTGAGAACAGCCGAGGACATTTGTAGAATAGTCCTGGGGTTAGGTCCCCATTTTCTTCCAAAAAAATGACAAGCGCAGAAGGTGATAGTTTCGTTCTTTACACGTTTTTGACATTGAGATTCTAACTTAGCTTACTATCTAGTAATCTGATAATCTATCTGATTCCTATCCCGTAGAGCTTTGCCAATTTTTCGAGGATTCTAAAGGCATATTTTAAAATATGCCGTATACGTATCATCTGCATACGTAATGGCTATTAATCACTCCCTTTTTCGATTCAGAATTATTTCGCTAACAACTAAGGTTCATATAAGAGGTACCTTTTGGGGTAGTAACCCTCAATATAATGTTACCTAATGCTGCATTGATGTTCGTGTTGCGGATAATACAGGCTATCAGATAGGGAGTTTTTGTCGGTGCTACCCGATTGTATGTGATGGGAGTTAGCGCCGGAAGAGGCTAGCTTGAGCAACAGTTTGTACGATTTTGCGACTATTCAAGCCCTGAATCTACTTTCATTACCTGATTCGGCCTTGTCGGTGACCAATTTCGTTGATTTCGGTTCTTACACAAGGCGTCTGTGAAAGGGCTGATCTTGCATAGGGTTGTCCTGATTGTAGATATAATGGCCATGATATTTATTAAGATTATTAGACCGAACTATCAGTTAAGACGATGATAGCTTAAGTTTCTATCGAGTTCTTCAAAAGTAAGTAGAAGGTGGCAATGTCGAAGATCAGATCTAATAACACCACAGGAATTAAAATCACACAGGTGTCATCTGGTTGAATGCATAATTTATTTCTATATTTTAGTTAAGCGTATGTATGTCTGAACAAAGACCATATATTACTTAATCGTTTGCCAAATCCACAAAAACAAAGTTTCTTTCAACAGCCGACAATGATAAATCGGTAAACTTTCTGAGCCCAAAATCTTTTGTATTATATTGTTTGTTGAGTCCATAAATTTGAGGTCTCAGGCCAGGAAATTTCATCACAGACTGAATTTTTGCGTTTCAGCTGATTCCGGAAATAATCCAAATCGATGCTCATCTCACCTTTGTTGTTTTTAAAAGCAATTCGCAGCAACATCCATAGAGTCAACAAACAACAAATGAACTCAGTCATTTGTAAAGGAGAACAAGGCTGGAGAAAGATTGCTGCTCCATCCAGGATCATAATAACTTCTTCAAAGATCTATGAAATTATTTTCAAACGCCAACAATATCTACATATTTATTCAAACTAAGCAAGCTATTATTGATGGCTATATTGCAATATAAGTGGACAAAGTATTCTCCAAAACTTTATTGGTATCTACCCGAAGTAGAGAAATATATTGTAATATAAAAATTCTCCGCGGTTTTTTGTCACTAGATGGTGTTAGTGTCCATTTATCTGGAAATACTAATCTGATTGTATCAAACAAACGTGTGTTTGAAAGGTGACAAGTCAGGCTATATTTTTTGTGAAGACAACTGTGTAATAACTGTGAAATAAACGCTCTGTAATGCTTTTTTACTATAAAAAATGGGAAAAACGCTGGAAAAACATATCGAAAAATTTGTGCAGTTTACGGTGTGAACGCTGTGACTGAACGCCAGACTCAGGAGTGGTTTGTTCGATTCCGTTCCGGAAATTGCGATATGAAAAATGCACCTCGCACTGGTCGGCCTGTCACTGAAAAAGTCGATGATGGAACAAGACCGGCACGGAAGCTGTCTGGAGATATCAGATGCAATAAACATCAACCGTAGGACAGTTTGAAATTATCTAAAATGAGCTGACTACTCAAAGAAACTCGATGTTTGGGTGTTAACTCATGTGGCAAAGAAATTTAATTGACCGAATAACCTACAGTGAAACGCTGCTGAAATGTAGCGAAATGGAACCATTTTTGAAGCGATTTATTATGGGCGATAAAAAATGGATTAAATACGAGTATATCCAATGCAAGAGATCATAGTCAAAGGCTGGTGACCGACCACAAACGACTTCAAAGCCTGGATTGACGGCAAACAAGGTTATGTTGAGTGTTTGGTGGGATTGGAAGGGAATTGTCTATTATGAGCTACTAGAATGTGGCAAAACAGTCAATGCTACCCTCTACCGTGCATAGTTCGTCCATTTGAATGAAGTTTTCAAGAAATAGCGACCAGAATTGGCCAATAGAAAGAAAGTTGTCTTCCATTATTGGCCACACATATCTTTGATGATCCGGAAAAAATTGACGGAGCTTGGTTGAGAAATTTTGATGCAGTTTTTTGCACCCTCTGATTACCATTTGTTTCGGTCTAGGCAAAACTCTCTGGATGGTAAAATCCGCTGAAAATCACTTGGCCAGGTTTTTCGCTGATAAACCACAGAAGTTCTACACAGATGGAATTATGAAGCTACCCGGAAAATGGCAAAAGGTCATAGATAATAATGACCAATAAATACTGACTCCAGGAGATGAGATTCATTGAGCTGACGAGCACATTTAGAAGTTCGGCAAAAGGTGAAGTGAACTGTAAAGATACATTTGAATCGTGCTATGAATGTTATTCAGAGACATTTTTTTTTTAAGTTGTACGGGTGCTGAACAATTTTGCTATATCAGAGACATACAATTGGCTTCTTGTAATAATTTCTTGTAACACTTTAATTAAAAATATCTAACGAGAGAGTGAAAATCCACGCAGTAGGTAGACTTTTTACAGATTGTCCAACTACTAACCAAATTATTCAAGTGCCATTGGTTGGGAAATACTCATTCAGCATCACGAATATGCAAACATTCAGTGGTGCAAATATCAACTCCAACAATTATCTTGTTGTAGCTAAATTCAAGGATCCACTGTCTAATCACAAGAAATTTTGATTCACCGAAAAAAAAAAAGTTTCAACGCAGAACGTCCTAGCACACCCAAGGAAGCCAATGCACCTTACTCTAAGTCTCTCCATTTTACATTTCCTTTCCACAAACACCCTGTCAAATGTATAGGAAATCTTTATATTACCAACAAAATAACTAAAACCGTAGACTATTACTTTCGGAAAGGGAAAAGATCAAGGGTAAAAATGTTTAACACGGCCTTCCAACAATAATCGGCCAATCAACTGACTACAAATCTAAAATGCAGCCTTTGCGTAACATCAAAGACAACCCGATTCACGTGGCACATTTCGGTCACATTTTGCTATTAAGACCATATCTTGTGTATTGTGTGACCACCTGAAATTCTTCTTCAACACCATCGTACCAGTATGATCTCCAGAGAGATAAAATATCGACCAAATCTGTGATAAGACTCGTTCTTCACCTTAATAAGATAGGGTTTTTTAATAACGACTTGACAACTTTTTTTTAAATAGAAGGCAAACCATTTGAAATATTTCAAAAACTTTATTATCGCCTTGAAGTACAATAAAAACATTTATGAATGGAACTCGACTTTTTTCATATGGCCACTGCGGGCACGTTTGCAGCGGTCGATTCGTTGGATCCAATTTTCAACGACTCGGCCACATATTTCGACCGAAACGGCCGCTATTTCGCGTTCAATGTTATCTCTGAGCTCTTCCAACGTCGTCGGCGTGTTGGCATAAATCAATGACAGCCCCACAGAAAATAGTCAAGCGGCGTTAAATCGCACGAAAGAGGTGGCCAATCGACTGACCCATGTCTTGAGATAACACGCTCATCATACTTACTCTTCAATAAAGCGATTGTAGCGTGTGTTGTGTGGCTTGTGGCACCATCCTGTTGAAACCACATGTCGTCCAAGTCCATATCTTCCAATTCGGACCAAAAATAATCGGTGATCATGGCGCGATAACGCTGACCATTCACAGCAATGTGACGATCGGTATCGTCGACGAAAAAATATGGCCTAATAACGCCGCCGGCATGCAAACCGCACCAAACACTTATTTTTTGTGGATGAAGTGGTGATTTATGAAGCACATGTGGATTTTCACCCGACCAATAAAGCATATTTTGCTTATTGACGAACCCATTGAGCCAAAAATCAGCTTCGTCACTGAAGATGATTTTGCGACTTCGAATATCTGTAGAAAATTTTTATAATTTGCAGACGTTGCCCGTTAGTACTTTACCATGATGAAAATGATGAGCTTACTGAATAAATTGACAGTGACAGTTTGATGATCAGTGAAAGAGTGCGTTCACAAATTAAATTCAAAGTTGTCAAGTCCCTATTGGAGAACCCTATACATATGACGCATTCAAAGCCACAATGAATATGGTAACCGATTTTGGATCCGAAGCGATGGTAAAACTTTGGGGTTTTCAAAATCACTCCCTGTGCTATAGAAAATGTTAAAACAGATCAATCGACTTTCTTGAGCAGAGTTCGTGATCAAGCTATTTCAAACTAATATAGGGGTACCCTCATGAAGGTAGGTGTAAGTAGGAAAAACACAATTTCTCACAGGTTCGTGCAGGTGTTGAGATCTACAGTGAACACTGACATCAACGCTTATTCCCCCAGAACCGTGTAGAAGAAATAAAAGCAATCGAAGAAGAGTCGCGATGCGAGAGCCATGCAGTAACCGAGGGTAGGACTAAATACTTGTACTCCTATTTTGGTGTTAATATCAACTTAATGAACTGGAGGAAATCGGTGCTACTTCAGTTTGGTTAATCAGATTAGAACTATCGTTCTTCGACTATATAATGCCGAGCGCATATCATGTTTAAATATTTCTGCATCCACTAAAAGGTAAGTTTTAAATTGATCAACCTAAAATTCGATTTTAAGTAGGAGAGTTTCAATCCGGGATGTTGCTACCAAGGCGAAATATACGCCCTTAGGGTTATAGTAGAATAGGAAGAACATTATATTGTTTAAAATGGTATGTTTCGAAAAAAATTCGTTTGTTTCAAATTTAGAAAGTAGACACTGATGTTAGTTTCACCTTCAAAGGGCTAGAATTCAACTTTCCCTCATGGTTTCATCTTCGCTGCTGTAGTGCATGTCCTTCTCTGTCCATTTCACAATTGTCTGTTTATATAACGAAAAAATCATTCCAAAGGCGTTCAAATGGCTTACTCTCACCATTTCCTGATTATATCATTACATGTGCTCAGTACATTTCATACCCTTTCCCTTCAAAAAAAAAGTGTTTTATTTGTGTCAGCGTTTTAGAGACCCAATTCAAAATCCCTGTCTGTGATAGTTGTTATGCGACAATTTCAAACACCCCTTTAGTGAACACTAAACAATAGTCACATCCTTGTACCGAATTATTGAATGGAACTCTCTCTCCGATCAGACTATATAATCAATTCGACTCCCGTACGATTCATAAAATTATGAAATTCTTCTCCTCGCACACGTGAGCTTCCTTTTTTTGGACCAGAACACACTCCCATATCCACTAGCTCGTCAACTCATACCCCAGTACACATGAGCTCAATGATGTCTCACATGGGAGAGTCGGCAGCCTATATCCCAAATTGGCAACAGGAAATGGCTTTGGCAAACATCCAGGCGGGACGTGTTTTGTGTACTCACTTTATTTATACAGAAGGCATAAGGCAAACTAAGGCAAGGCAAGTCATAAACCAAAAGAAGGCTTGAAGGTTATGGGTATTCGCCCGGAACGACATTCATATTCCTTTCACAAAGTCCAGACGAAATCGTTTGGGCGGCCGACGGCCATTGATGTTAGCCATTCGAATGCGTACAATAGCAATGTTTTCGTCGGCATCGAAGCCTTTGGGCCTACAACCTCCAAAACTACAAAACTACCCTAAGTCAATGGTGGGTGGAATAACTCTGATTCCCAGCTGAATCCTGTTATCGGAATAATAAACAAAAATATTCTTATGTGCGTGATATTTGGTAAATATTTCCTTTTCAGCCCTTAGAAACACACATGTACAATATACCCAAGCACACATACTCACAAGTATTTTACACTCATACGCCTCCGTTTTACTCAAATGGAGTGGAAGAACTAATAGACGGGGTGAGTACAAATATAATGAAAGTGCTGATGCTGAATCGCAAGGAAATCAGATGATATCGGGTACTATGCTCGTAAGGGCCGGAGGAGGAGGAGTGATATCGGCGGGGATGATCTCTATCCTTCGGGAAATGGTAAATGAACAAAATTAACTGAAGTGGAGAGCTCAGAAGATGAGCTCCGGGGAATGTGATAAATGATTTTTACTCAGGGTGGCAATTAGGCTCGTGGGCATATAATTTGTGTTTTGTGTTGGCAATTGGGCGGGCGGCAAACTTTGAAAATTTAATTATTGCCAAATAAATTACAATATTATTGCAGTTGGAGAGGGGTGATTGGAGATAGACGATGGTAGAGGGTAACCGAGAGCAGGTTGCGCGAAACTTTATATGACTAGCGGCGTAATTAGCAAAAGCTAATACGATACCGAATTTACTATTCAGGTCTTATTCCAAAATTTTCATTTTCATTTCCATCCTACGCTACGTCGAGGCTTGGGTATAAAATTGGTCTACATACGGATGGCTTTGGTTAGACTGAGTTTGGCATTTACTAGTATTTATGACTGCCAGATTGTATAGTTTTGCAGATTCACAAAATACACTCATTGATTGGCAACATTAAAGATATTTTAATAAACTAACTTTGCATTGCGGTATCTTTTCTGAGATAGAAATCTGTAAACGTATGATTTATTTCTAGCTAGCAGTTGAAAAGGCTTCCAATTGTTGAACCCTGACACCAGTTTTCATCAGCTGCCTTAGATTTTAACTCAAAAATAATTCAAATAAGATACGAGTTTGTACCAAATTTCCACTTATCATGAGAGTGACCGATATCCCACGAGCTTACTTACTTCAATTTAAGTGTTACTATTCAGTCACTCTTTCAATTAAGTGCGATCCAGCGTTGATCACCTTAAGGTCCCCAAACAAAGCTGACTAAGATCTCTCTCTACTTAAGCGAAGTCTTCTCTTTCCGCATTTTCCTTTGGGAATTGATTAGAAGACACTCCAAGCTGGAATGGACAGTGGTGCCCATTCGTTTGTCATGCCCAAACCATCGAAGCCGATGAACTTTAGCTATTTAGATGAGGTAAATATTTTAGTATCCCTCTTTTGAATTGCAATTCGATTTTAGCAAGGCAAGGATCGTAGTAAGGCTCATTTTTTTCGCTTAATTTAAAGTTCATGGTAGCTCTACATATGTATATGTAGTACTAGGAGACAGACGATATTGATCTTATGCAGTGTCTTTCTTTTTTGTGGAGAACTTACTTTTTGCCTTCTTAGATAAAAGAAACAGCTATTGGCAGGAGTGATTCTACGCTTGATCTCTACGGTTGCGTCGTTATTTGTATCCATAGCGAGGCCCAAGTAGACAAAGTCTTTTACCCCTTTTAAGTTAAGGTATTTTGAGTCCTTTCTCGTCAAAGCATCCGACGATTTACAGATCTTCCGTATCCTTAACAGTTCTGAATGCATTCCTTTTTTTGTCGACTCTGTTATTGTTTACAGGAATAAAAACTTTGTAGATTTACATAGCTGTATGCAGATGAATGAAGAACGATTAACGCCACTACCAAAAATGGGATTGGAAAATCATGTTTCCCATCAGGAAGAGGAGAAGTTAATAAACAAAATTGCCGGCTGAAGAGCAACCCGAAGATAACCAAAAGCAACCATTACATGGTAACCGTAACCGTCAATGGTAACTGTTGTTGCGCCATGTTAACGGACTATATACTTCCTGAAATTCAAGCACATGGTCTCGGTGAGCTCTGGTTTCAACAAGACGGCACCACGAGCCATATAGTGCGTGAAACAATGGACTTGTTCAGAAATCATTTTGGTGAGCACTTAATTTCACATTTTGCTACGGTAAATTGGCCGCCTAGATCGTGCGATTTCACACCTTCACACCATTTTCTTTGGGATATTAAAGTCTCAGATCTTCAAGAATAAGCTAGCTACGATTGACGCTTTGGAAGCCAACAATACTCGTGTTATCTGTGGCATACCAGTCGCTATGCACGAACGAGTCGCCCAAAATTAGACATTCGGAATGGACCATTTCAGACGTAGTCGTGGCTAACATTTACATGACATATTTTCTAAAAAAAAAATGCCATAAATTTAGTCGATAATAAAAATTTTAAGTTTGCTTCCAAATTTATGTATTTTATTTTACATTATAAATCAAACCTTACGATGAATTACCCTTTATAACTTCAAAGAATTTTCTGCACTAATTCCCCCTACTGATTTCAAGTATCAGTATCTCGGTCTTTACCCCCCTCCCCCTGTGTAAAGATCTTATACGTATATAAAATGCCTTGTGCGTACGTCAATTAAACAAAAAAACCAAGCATAACAAACTCCTATCACTGGCACTATTCCTCGACGTTCTTTTTGCATCTGAAAAGCCGTTTACTCTGCCTTATTTTCTATCAGCATTGCTCCTTCTCGCGTTGCAACCGATTGCAGGATGACTTGGCGACCTGCGTGCATACAAACAATATCCCACAAGATTTGACGTAGCATCAGTTGTTGAGAAGACGAGGTCTTCGACATCACTCGGCGTAAAGCGGGATATATGTGTGAAAGCCAATTTTTGTAGGAAAATTCTTAAAGTTGATCTGTCAAAAAAATGTTAAAGTCACGATCAATAGAATCCATCAACGTCGCTCCTCTGAAGGTTGATATTTAGATTCACTCATTGCCGAAAAGGACATTCCGATAAAATATAGGTGCATAATTACATTGAAAGATGTTAGCTACTGACATTTTCTTTTTGCTGAAAGTGTTTTTTGTTCAAGCAATGAGTTCTTCCAGCGATGCCGTTTTTATTTCCTCAGTCGTTGTAAGTCTCCGTCCTTTCATAGGTCTCTTCATTAGGGAGCAGGATAATGTTGCATGGGGTCAATTCCAGTGAATTTGGTGACAGAGACATGATTGTCGTGTGATTTTTGACCACAAAATTTCTCATAAGCAACGAATAATGAGCAGGTTCATTATCATGATGCAAAAGCCATGAATTGTTTTTCCACAATCCCGGACGTTTTCTTCGTATTGCTTCTAGAAAACGGTAAATTACTTCAAAATAGTACTTCTTATTGACCGTACGTCCTTAAGGTTAAAAATTTGTGATACACTACGCCACGGTAATCGAAAAAACCAGTGATCAAAACTTTGATCTTTAATCGAACTTGGCGTGCTTTTTTTGGTCTTGGCTCTCCTGGATGCTTCCATTGGGACGATTTGGTTTTATACCAATGGTTCGTCACCAGTTATGACCCTTTTGAGCAAGTCAGGATCATCATTGACGTCATTCAAGAGCTAGTTTGTTGCTAACAAACGTATCATGACCAAAACATCCGAAAAATTTCATTACACGAGCTGACCGATATGCTATCATCCTCAGGAACTTATTTTATGGTAATTCGACAATTTTCTTCACAGCTACGACGTTATAATTTTTTGTTAATGGGTGTCCAGGGCGAGGTTCGTCATTCGAAGAGCTTGCACCACTTGTAAACATTTTTTTTACTAAGAGCAGACCGTATGCCACTGCCAAAATTTCAAATGTTTTAGAGCACTTTATTGCAGTTTTAACACAAAATTTGATGCAAATTCTTTGGTCCACTTTTCATAATAACAGAAAGAACTGAATATGCTATATACTTTAAACTGTGAACATATGTTCGGGACATATATACCAATGCAGCAAAAAATATTTCAAAATTCATCTTACTTCTTGAACATACCTCGTATATCGGTTGGATATAACCCACCTTCCATATGAATGCGTGTACCTATTCTATCGGGTTTTCCATTAAGGATTCCTATATACTTTGTCTTTTAAATATGAACACACCCTTATTGTTTTTTGTGAGCTATTTTTACCCTACTATTTTGCTTGTCAAGGTCACGGTTCAGTCGAATTTTCGAGTCGAAACTTCGTCGCCAAATCATCTTCAGCGCCGAAGATCCTTCCTAGTAAATGGCTCTGTTAAAAAGAAAAATGTGCGTTTTTAGACGGCTAAAAACACGGATGTACTTCAGGAAATGCCACTACATCCACAAAAATTGACTGTTTGGCGTGGTTTTCGTACCAGCGGCGCCATTGTGCAGTATTTTTGTACTTGTTAATTGGTGGTGATGGCCGGCAAGTAACAATTAATGGAAGTAGCTATCGGAACATATTATAACGTTATTTTTAGCGGCAAACTCATGAATATGGTCCTGAGAGTCTTATACGAGTATCCTCCTCAAATTGCATCGGAAATCGAATTTCCGCGAAAACTCTCGTAAACAGAAGTTTTCCCATACATTTTTTTAATTTTAGAAACCTCTAACACAGCGTCTCCATGGACAATATTTTATGGAATACCATCTGTCATTTTCCACAGAAAAAAAGAATGATAGAATGATATAAAATTAAGAGTGGGCATTTCATAGCATTCCATTTTAGGCGTTCAAATGTCGCAGATAAAAGCAGTTCGGTCTATTCTCGCATTAAAGGCGTTTAAGCAAGTGAGGAAATTGCAAAAACAACCGGAGAAAAGGAAGCACAAGTTTTGGGTGAATCCATTCCTGCAAAAAAGGGAATTACACAGTTTGGAGGACAATTTATTGAAAGATATTTTGTGGAAACGAATATCGAAACTTTTGTAGAATAACTATTGCGAAGTTTAAAGAGGTAAGATTATAGTAACATTTCATTTCGAAATCACATACATCGCGCTCGTGTAGTAGAAAAAGTTCTTTAAGATCTTAGCATTCACAAATCCGCTGGTCCAGATGGTATATATCTCCTTGTACTATAGAGGTGTTCTTCCTCACTGACAAAACCACTGCGTAGGATTTTTGATCAATCCCAAACTTTAGGACTCTTTCCAAACAGTTGGAAAACAGCATCTGTCTAGCTCGTCCCTAAAAAAGGCTAATCTTCCTCTGTCTCCTCCTACAGACCCATTGCACTTACATCCCTTTACTCCAAGGACATAAAAACAATTATAAACCGTCTACTTCGAAATACGAAAACTTCTCAATGACCGGCAGTGCGGCTTTTTGCAACAGATCCACTGGTGATTTTATGTCTCACCGAAAATTGGAACCAAAGGGTATATCAATCTGGCTAAAGGTAGATAGTTCCACTTATTATTTTTAAGGCATTTCACAGAGATTGGCACCAGGCTCCTTTATCGAAAATGCGTGCTTTTGAAATTATTTTTCTTCTTCTTCTTCAATGGATTAGAAATTACCTCAGGGAAAGTTCAATTCTAGTTGTTTTGAATGGTTTCAAGTCTAATGTTCACAAAATAAATGCCGTGTATCTCCGACACTCTTTTTAATTTTCATCAACGTCCTCTTGTCTGCTACTTCTAATTCATTATATTCCTTTGATGACGACAGTACTCTCTGCTTTTCATATTCGTTCTCTGACTCACGTCCCTGCTCTTTGGCTGTAGAACGAGAACGGGAGCGTATGTTAAATTCATTGAATTCTGATAGTAACAGCATAACTTATTGTGGAACTAATTACAGAGTAGAATTTAATGCTTCCAAAAAACAATGCTGTCTGCTGTCGTTAAACCGAAATTTAAACACCCAGCTATTGTTCACGAATGACACTTGCATCGTCGAAACCGAAAAAAATTTCCATTCTCGGTATGTGTATCAATGACATCTTACGTTGGAATGACCACATATTTCGTTTCGTCAAAAATGCTGCCTTATGTCTAGGATTCCTCAAGCGATGTGAGAAATACTTTACCCCCTCTGATTTTGCCTCAATATGTAAAGCAATTATCAGCCCGAAATTGAATTACAATACCCACATCTGGTCGGGTGCGCCCAAAACATTTCTGCACCTGCTAGACAGAATTCAAAACAATGCGATAAAACTAACAGGTGATAATAATATCACTCAGACAATGGACACACTTGAACACCGACTTACTATCTCTTGTCTCACTATGTTCTATCGCTATTTCTATCAGTGCTAAATAGAAATCTACTGATCAATCAATCGTCAACCAGATTGACCAAATTGCAATTGACGCAAGGTACTCCTCCAGTATTATGGATGTCCGAACGTTGCGAGGGGCCAAAATTCACTCGGACCACTACCCTATTGTAGTAAAGGTACGGCTTCGGATATCCCGAACCGAACCGAAGAATGAACCATTCAACCTGGACGGTGAAGACTAGCAATTCAATCTACTCGATCTAAGCGAAGTGAAAATAGCCATATCTAAGCTTAAGTCCAACAAAGACGCTGGAGCCGGCCTAACCGCCGGGCTATTCAAAGCGGCAGCTGATGACTTCTTTAGGAAGATGCACCAACTGATCTGTAAAATATGGTTGGAAGAAAGTGTGTCCGATGTTTGCCTGATACTTTGAACTACAGAAGTATTAGTCCTATTTCATTGCTCACAAGATCTTGTCTGCTGTATTGTGTGAACGACCTGATAGGTCTCTATCAGTGTGTCTTCAGGCCAGAAAAGTCCACCATCGATCTAATATTCACACTGCGGCAGATCTTTGAGAAAACTCAGAAAATCCAAATCGATACCCACCACCTTTTCATCGATTTTAAGGCTGCCTATGACATCATTTATAGATACGAGCTATACAGAGTAATGTCTAGTTTTGTCATCCCTGCCAAGCTCATCTGTTTGTGCAAAATGACAATGGAGAATGCACGCTGCTCCATAAAGTTCGGTAGAACTCATTGAGACCTTCAATGTCAAAAAAGGATTTAGACAAGGCGAATCCCTGTTATGTGACTTCCTCAACATCGTACTTGAAAGAATAGTGCAAAACTCAAACGCTAACACCAGGGGCACTATCTTTCAAAGGTCCGTCCATCTATTCGTCTACGCCGACGATATCGAAATAATCGGCAGGAATTAAGAGAGGACCCCTAACACCGACGCCTCGGACAGAATGTCACTATAAACAGATATAACTTTGAGGTGGTTAAGGACTTTGTCTACCTAGGCTCCGCTATGAACTCTGGTACTAACAACAGCGCTGAGATTAAACGAAGGTCAACTCTTGCCAATCGCTATTTCTTTGAACTAAGAAAGCAACTGAGTAGCAAAGCACTCTCTCGAACAACTAAAATTACCCTTTATAAGACCCTCATCATCCCAGTCCTTCTCTATGGAGCAAAGACATGGACTATATCAAAAGCAGATGAGGTTACTATTGGTTTTTTGAAAAGAAAATTCTTCTAGGAATTTTCGGTCATATCTGCATAGATGGGGAATGGAGGAAGAGATACAACGACGAACTGTACAGCGAAATCGATCGAAGATCGAAAGATCTTCGAATCCACTCCCGAGGGACGACGCAGTAGAGGAACACCGCGACTCAGGTGGCGCACGCATTTAGAAGGGGACCTAAACCAACTTAGCGTGCGAAACTGGAGACAGCTGGCCAAAGATCGTGCTGGCTGGAGACGCTTGTTGGTTGAGGCACAGGTCTACCCTGGATTGTAGCGCCACCTTAAGTAAGTCAGTAAGATGTTGATGGCATCGGTGAGGATATGTTTGACTGCGTCCCAGGAGATGAAGTTGATTTTGCAGGAGTTTTCACAAAAGATAGAGTGTCTGAGCACATTAAATCATTTACACTGGCTTCGAGTGCTTCCGTAGCACACTCCACACACTCCACTTGTAAAAAAAAACACAACTTTAACAAATGCAATATACAGTAAGCAAATGTTTTTTTCACGCCTTTCTTATCACATCGTAATTGCTTTTCGTGAGACTTAAAACAATGACCGAATCGAGGAACTGCAGTTCATCATAATAATAAATATGTGTTTGATACATATTTTCCGCCGATGTCCCCGATTTTCTACTATCGTTCACTTTTCTTTTTTCAACGACGTAAACTGTCTGCAGGTTTTTGACTCTTTTTTCAGGTCCGACACGTCTTTTCCGGTATCCCTAGATAGTTGCAACCAAGCATTTTTGTTTAGATCCAATCCGCACTTTTATAATTCACAAGCATTGGAATTGACGATAATTATCAATAAATTTTATTATATCGTCCATCCGCCACTCAGCCGTCGAGTAAAAAATGAACACAATTGTCCAACTACAATGGAAAAGACAACTTATAGAATGAGTTGCTATGAGCTAAACAAACCACAGGATGCAATTTTTCCTAGCACACTGATTGTAGTCCCCACAGGCAATTTTCATAGAAAGATGTATGGAGACGCCGTGCTAACCAAAACAAGTTTTTAATTAAACCTCCTCAAAACCAACTCGCAATTGTGAAATTGTTAAAGCAGGCAAATCTTTTAGAATATTCTGTATATCAGCTAAACTACTATTAAGTAGTCAAAACAAAAATGCAAAACTTTGAAAAAATTAACAAAAAAAAAAAAAAAAAAACCAATAAATAAAAATAAAAATATTGATTGTCATTCTTGGTAAGTTTTCCATGATTTTATCAAGAAATAACTCAATCAGGATAACGCAGCAGAAATAGAAATGAAACTTCACAATGTTACCAACAGATATAAGTAAGTACTTGCTGTATAGATTTCTTTCAATAAATTCGATTTAAGTCATCCTTCTTAAACTTTGTTATTGTTTTGCAGGAAAAAAAAATTATTTGACTATCAAGGAGTTCTCCTTCAGACTGGCATTTGTATTCAAAAATACATGTCATTCTTAGAGAGCACAGTTCCTAATCTGAACTTGATTGTAGATGACAGTCGTTCTATGCGAAAGTTAAATATAAATTTTCATGTAATAAATATTTTCGATTTAATCTTCAATAAAGCTCTTGGGTAGACGAAAATTCACTCCCACCTTTCTCACAGCATCACGATACATCATCAACATCGCCTCCCACAAGAGGCTCCGTTTGCCTCAAGGGCAAAGCTAGAGAGACAGAAAAAAAAATTTATGGAATCTATTAGAGGAGATAAAAGCGCAGATCACCTAATGGAAGTTTTAATGCAGACAAAGCTTTAAAGGACGTGCAGTCTTTGAAAGTATCCGATTCAAGAGAATACCACAAAACACTTTTGGTATTTCTATTGTAAATAAATAAATATAAAATATAAAAAAATTATTTTTCTTCCTAGAGAAGTTGTTATGTTCTTTAAGGAAATTATGCAAAACACAACATGCTTTGATCATCAAAGTAGTGTTGTCAATATGGTTATCAAGACCTTATCCGAAAATCCGAATGCTGGGTCTCCGATTAGAACTACTGGATCACCACGCTGCATAAATTTCTTGGCGTTTGTTCCAGGATTGGGCTTAGGTGTGAGAACCAAACGGAATACTAATTTTTATAAATTTTTGAAACGTTGAAACGGCCTGGCTTTCCCACGTTTACGTACAGAAATCTGTATCTAATCATCCATTTTTGATAAAGTTCAGGCCTCTGCGTCATAGGCCAGGACTGCAGATCTTTGGTAGACAAAGATCTTAACTACCATAAATATATCTGTCGAGGGTGACGTTCCTTCCGAGTCGCGGATGTTGGGTGTCCTATCTTCGCAGCTTCCGCCTCAATATTCACGAAAGCGCTACAGACATCACCCTGCTTTCTTCCCATTATGTCAATATCATCAGCGTATGCGAGTAATTGGGTGGACTTTTGAAAGATTGTGGATCTTGTGTCAACGTGTGTCTTGCAATAATTTTCAAGAATCGTATGACAGCGCATCGCTTTGTCTAAAAACCTTTTTGGACATCCAATGTCTTGGTATGTTCCTTACCGACCTTGACGGAGCAGCAAGCATTTTTCATCGTCATCCTGCATAAACGGTTTTGGCACTGCCAAAACTGGACACTGGACACTGGACACTGGACACTGACAAGATCTGCCATAGTGTGAATATTTGGTCGACTGTGGACTTTCCTGCAGTTAGCTTTGTTCGACTTAAGCTTAGATATGGCTATCTCCGAACGCCAAGTCAGGTGGATGAAATTGTTGGCCTACATCCTCCAGGTTGAAAGTTTCAACTTAATAAGATAATAGTAAGTTCAGTGAAATACCAGCCCTTACAATTATGATAGTCCACAACATCTTGCCCAGAAGCAAGGATTTCGAAATGACAACCATCTTTAGATGGTTTAGATTTAGATTTGATTGACCCATCCATTTACTATAGCTGCAAAACATTGGACAAAATAGAAGAATGTAAAATATTTGGGCTGAAATCGGTATTACGGTCGATTTCAATACAATCAATTCTGGGTTGGCTTCGACATTCTGGACAGACAACACCCGAAGGATGGTGTGTTGAGATGTTCGCTGCGGATAATAACTTGAAACAAATTGGAGCGGACTTAACAGCTTCCTTAGAAATGGTCGTCATGTTTCCTCGATAACGACGTGGATGCCACTGTTTATATGATCACAGACACTTTTCTTTTCTCTCCCCCATCATATGAATGTTATCAAACCTGAAGAAAAGGCATGGAATGGCTCGAGCTTTAAAGGGGCTGTCAGAGTAAGAGATTTTTTTTTTTTGGTCCTTTAATTCCAACTCGACAGAGAAAAATCGGAAAAAGCTTAAACCCGCCGGGAATGACTGCCTGGAAAATTTCAATACGGTCAAAAGCTGAGGCAAAAATTACTACAATGTCTCAAAGGTAGAAAAATATTTTTGTCGTTTGTCAATAATAATAGAAATTCTACCTTATCCTTCATCCCACCGTTCATTTACAATGACATTTCAGCTGTCAGCTCTTAAGACAAGGCTTCACATTGATCTGCTACACAATTTGCGGCCAGCTCAACACTTCCAGGTTGTGCTTTGTCTCCGCCTACATTTTAGTGCGTCGAATCTTAAATGAAACGAATCCACTTTCGCATTCTTTTAGTAGCAAGAGTAGGTCCCTAAAGATATTAACATACATAAGGCCGCTGATTCAGATGGTATATCTCTCCTTCTTCTGAAGAGGTGTTCTTCTGAGTAGATGGAAAACAGCATTTGTCCGGCGCGTCCCTAAAGAAGGCGAATATTTTTCTCTCTCTTCCTATAGACGAGTGCAATGTGTACAATGTCCTTTCTTTCCAAAGTCATGGAAACGCTGATAAACCGTCAGCTCATGAAATATCTCGAAATACGAAAACTACTCAATAACTGTCAGTATGGTTTTCATAGCAACAGCATGTCTCACCGAAAAGTAGAACCAAAGCGTAAATCAATCTGGCGAAAACAAGATAGTTGCACTTGATGTTTTTAAGGCATTTCACAGAGTTTGGCATCAGGTTTTTTTTTTTGTCGTAAATGTGCGCTTTTGGGATCGATGGCTCTCTTCTTCAATGGATTAGAAACTACCTTTCGGACTTTCAATTTAAGTTCACTTAGATGGTTTTAAGTGCGATGTTAAAAATAAATACTGGTCTGCCCCAGGGCTCCTTTTTGTCTCCGATACTCTTTTTAATTTTCATTAATGATATTTTGTCTGAAACTTCTAATCCAATACATTCCTTTGCTGATGACAGTACTCTCCGCTTCTTATATTCGTTCCCAGACTCACGTACCTTCTCCTAGGCTGTAGAATGGGAACGGCAGAGTATGTTAACCTCATTAAATTGCAATATTAACAGCATAATTTAGGAATCACCAATAGGGTGGAAAACATTACTTCCAAAAGACAATCCTGCCTGCTGTCTAATCCATCGTCGAAATTAAAAAACTTGCCGTTCTAATTATGTGTGTCAAGGACAACTTACTTTGGAATGATCACTAATCCGATGTCGACAAAAATGCTGCGAAATGTCTAGGTTTCTTTAAGCGATGTATGAAATAGTTTTCCCCATTTAATGTGGCCTCAATATATAAAGCATTTTTCCGCCTAAAATGGAAGTGAAATGCACACATCTGGCCAGGTGCGCCTAGAACATATCTGGACTTGATTGATGGGATTTAAAACCGTTCGTTTAGTCATGAGTGATGCTAATATAACTTAGGCAATGGATACACTTAGACACCGATGAAATCGTTCCTAAGCCAAACGACTCGCTTGTGGAATACCGTGTCGAGCTTTCTACTTCCTAGTCATGTAAGCCTTCAAACATTTAAAACCAGCGTTCATCGGCACCTCTTTTTTCTTCGCTCACGCTATGTATAAGCATTTTAACGGTTCTTAAATGCCTTAAGCGCTCTATTTAAAAGAAAATAAGACTGCAACCGTCCTATATCCAGCTAATGAACTAAGAAGATATGGAGCAGATTGCGATTGCAATTCTTTTTCTTAATGGAATATATTAACTGTTATTTGTGTTCTTCTTTTCGAGACCTCTCAATTTGTTGCAGAGTATTTCAAATGTTTGGTGATACATTCTAAAATTTTGTCTGAAATATTCATCATCATTTTTAGCCATTTCTTGTTCCCACCTAGTGCGCACCTATAAGCTGGAGCTGTATTCTTACAGTAAGATCCTCACTTTAGTTCAGATATGTCGGTCGCTTTCAAAAGAATGCATTTCGAAGTTTCAAAATTCAGCTTTTTTCCTGAATTTAGACAAAATCTTCAAAAAATTTTCAGCACTTTTTCCAAGGAAAGCTACTCGTATCAACCGTAAATTATTCATATTTTCAAAATAAATGAGAGAAAAATTCAATCATCAAATTAACAATCCTTGTCGACACAAAAATTTTCCATCTGATACATTTGTCAAACAAAACCTAGACAGTATTCGGTGTGAATGCTTCAATGAGGTCTTGCAAACCGCTTATCGACGCTTCTTATGTTCTTACGCGTTCTTACTCGACGCATTTTTGAAGTATACGAATATATTGAAATCGCCTGGATTTTAATACTCAAAACTACTCTTGCTCGTCTGGATGAAGTGCAACAATAGTAGCAACGAATTTTAGTACCCAAGTGCGTCGGTGTCTGTAACTGTCAAAGAAAAATTACAACAAGGAGTGGGCAGATATCTTGTAGATCTTAACGGATTTAATATGCAGTCATAAAACGAAGCCTTTTGAAAAAACAGCAGTTCGAACAATGAGCAATAAGTGTCGGTATTGATCTACAAACAAAGCGTAGCCCTAGACTCCACAAGTCTATATAAACGAATAAGACAATTGTGACGAAGACAACAACAGCCTCAATAGCTTACTTGTTGACGACCTATAAAAACGTGACAATGTAAACGACGTTCTACTTTCGAATGTCTAATGGAGACATTAAAGACTTATTTCGATGGTGTAACCGGCATCGAAGAAAAGGTATGGGAAGGACCGTACAAGTAAACGAACAGAAGCTGCGACATGTACTACAACGTGTTGTCTTTGGAAGCAAATGCCTCTTCTGCATTTTCGTCACTCCAGGAATGAATATTTTGCTTATTAACAAACCCATTGCGCCAAAGCCTTATCGTTAAACGTAATTTTCCGTCACAAATAAGGGTCGACTGCAAGGTCAAGAACCTAATTTACGAATTGCTGTGGTCATGCTAGATCTTACCAGGTATACCGGTATGAAGTGAGGGTTTTTTTGTGAAAGTAAAACACTAATTTTTAATGCGAAAGTAACAAACATTTTATTCAAAGTATTAGCCATTTTTCCCATCTTTCAGGCAATTTATGGATTCCACGCCAATAAAACAGTTCGTCTTTTGAAGAAAACCAAAAAGTCATCCAATTTTCGACTTCCTCGTAGGATTCGAAGTGCTGCTCAGCTAATGCGTGTCCCATCGATTAACACCAAGTCTGGTGAATACGGCGGGTGGGGTAGCAGCTCCCAGCCAAGTGCTTTGGTTGTATCCTGAACCAGTTTTGCTTTGGGCGCAGGTGCATTGTCATGGAGCAAAATTACCTTGCCGTGTCTTCTGGCCCATTCTGGTCGTTTTTTGGTCAATGCATGGATCGAATTGATCATTTGTTGTCAATAGCAATCTGTAGTTTCACCAGGTTTTAGGATATCGTGGTACACCACACCTTTCTGGTCAAACCAGACACACAACATTGTCTTCTTGCCGAATCGATCTGGTTTTGCAATCGAAGTTGTTGGTTGTCCCGAATTAACCTATGATTTTTTCCGTTTAGAATTCTGAAAATAAATCCATTTTTCATCGCCAGTAACAATTCGATTCAAAACTAAATCATATCTTTGAAGCAAAATTTCAGAAGTGGTTTTTCGGTTTTCCATCTGTCCTGCATTCAATTCATTTCCCATAGCTTTTAAACAGTCAGAAATTGTGTTTGTTGTGCAACATTTAACATTTCTGCCATTTGTTTCTGATGCAAAGTGTCACCTTCATCCAATATTGTTTTTAATTCGGCGTCTTCAAACTTAACATGGCAGTCTTCCATGAGCTTCATTTCTCACATCAAAATCGTTATCTCTGAACCGTTGAAACCATCTTTTCCATGTTGTTTCTGATAGAGAATGATCACCATATGCCTTGACAAGGATTCGATGCGACTCTGCAGCACTTTTCTTTAAATAAAAACAAAAATTAATGCTTTCCGCAAGTCATCATTTTCTGGTACAAAATTCGACATTTTTAACACGATGAAAAAATATGATGTTGTTTGCTCAAAGACTTGATGTATACTTAATATGTTTGACAGGTGTCATATCAACCAAACAAAACAAAAAACAAAAAAAAAAAAATTAAGGCCCGTTCACAATAACTATTCCCTATCGAGATATTTGTATCTTGACGCTCACTTCATCGGTTCACCTGCTTTATGGGTCTAGGCCGAGATCTTGTCCAGAATTTCAATCAGGGGATTGCTGCGATCGAAGCTGCATTGGCAATTAAAAATATTCACATACAGTTCCCTCTGTATGCAGATTTCATTGACACATTGTTGGCTTTGCTTCATGTAGAGTATATGTGACAAAAAATGTATCTTCAACACGACGAATAGCGACCTCAGAGAACCAAGGAAATTACGTTTTCTTCTACTCGTTTTGGGAAATGAAGACCGATTCTCAAAATAATCACACTTGAGCGTCTTTTAATGTGTTAAAATGACACTACGGCTTGGACACTATCCCTATTGGAAGATTTATTGGGTATATATTTTAATTCGTGCGGTTTTTTATTCAAAATTTGAACGTTTATTTAAGAAAAACATGTACAATAATATTATTCAAAGTATTACCCATCTGAAGCTATGACTTTTTCCCATCGTTCTGGCAATTTGTGGATCCCATCCCAAAAGAACTGCGCCGACTTGGCAGCCAAGAATAAATCAAGCCAATTTTATTCTGCTCTGATGTGAGCCGTATTTAAGTGAGGGCGTTCTGCATCGACCGGAGCAAATGGTAGTTAAAAAAGGCAAGGTCTGGGCTATAAGGCGGGTGGGGTAAGACTTCCCATCCACTGTTTTCCAAATAGTTCTTAACCGGAACAGCAACGTGTGGCCGAGCGTTGTCATGATGGAAAATTATTGCCTCGTGTCTGGTCGCATATTTCGGGCGTGTTTCGGCTACTGCTCTCTTCAAACGGATTAATTGTGTTCGGTAGCGTTGTCCATTGATGGTTTCACCCGATTTTAGCAGCTCATTATACAGCATACCCATCTGATCCCACCAAATACAGAGCATTACCTTCGTGCCATGGATATTCGGCTTTGCCGTTGATTTGGCTAGTTGGCCGGGTTTCACATATGATTTTTTGAGCTTGGGGTTGTCGTAATGGATCCATTTTTCATCACCAGTAACAATCCGATGCAAAAATGACTTAATTTTGTGGCGTTCCAGCAGCATTTCGGACATGCAAAACCGCCTTTCGACGTCTCTTGGCTTGAGTTCATGTGGAACTCAATTTCCTTGCTCTTGAATATACCTATCTGCTTTTAAACGTTTTGAAATGGATGCTTGAGTGACACCCAAAGATTCTGCGAGCTCTTCTTGTGTTTGGCAACAATCTTCATCTTCAAACTTTTTTGGCTGCCCTGGACGTTCATCGTCTTCCAAGCCAAAATCACCACTTTTATATCGTGAAAACCACTTTTGGCACGTTCGCTCAGCTAGCGCATGTTCACCATAAACTTCCACCAAAATACGATGACTTTCGGCAGCAGTTTTCTTCATATAAAAGTAATGAAGAAGAACTCCCCGCAAAAAACTTTCAGGCACAAAGTTCGACATATTTGAGTGAAAAAAAATTATTTTTGTTTACGCTTCAAATGAATGACATATACTGAAATGACGTACAATGACATTAGCTTTTCAACCCATGTCCTAATGGAATAACACAAGTTACGCCATCTCTTAGCAAACCGCACGAATTAAGTCATATACCCAATAGAATTCAAGAAAAGAGAACCTCCTTAATAAGCTACCAATTGGTAGGAACACGTACAGTTACGAAATTCGCTAACATCAGCATTATATGCGCGCATGCCAACCCAGTGGCATTGTATGCTACAACACTGTAGCACACAGCGCTCATCTACGAATAATTAAAACTCGATGAGCCAAATTTAGCATATTGTAGGATAGGCATCGTTTAGCACTGCACTCAAAGACAAGTTCTTAAGTAAGAGCTTCTGCAGACACGTATCAGCTGGGGAGAAAACCCGAACACAAATTTATCCGAAGAAAAATTAGGAAGTTTGAAAAACGCGCTGCCAAGGGAATGTAAAGATACTACTGAAGGAAAAAGGTTCAGTGATATTAATAGAAAGTAAAAAGGACGTGTAAAAGCAACGTGTACCGAAGCCTGCAAGAACGAACATAAGTAGAGACTCAACTGGTGCTAAAAACGTGGGAGAAATATTTTTGAAGATATATAGTTCCCAGCACTCATACTGAAGACCGTGAAAATTTCATACCACCTGTATAAAAGAAAATAGGAATACCAATATCTAAACTCAAATGCAACAAATCTGTGAGTGTCGAAGTTTCCAAAGCTCAGAAAAGTGGCTTTTTAACGAGTGTGTAGCTCATGCTCCCCCCTGTCTTGAAGAAAGAAGACGTCCAGATCTACGTCAACTAGTGGACATAAGCCTATTAAATATAGCATACAAGATCTTCGTTGTTGTATTATATTATATGAACGTTTTAAACAATCAAAATGATTCCATTCATTTTGACTTGATTGCAGGAAATGATTGGCCATCACATGACGAGATTTATTTATTTTAAGTTCAAGTCATTATTGAAGTCATTGAAATGAAAAAAATCCACGTGGATTCTTAGTGTGGCTTCAAGGAATGTATTCCTCAATGTTTGCATTCTTTTATAGCCCTGCTCATTGGAACATATTAGTATCTGGACTTAGTTGGTCCAACATCGATCATGTGGACTAGGTGTTTTTTATCTCTTCATCAATTTTAGAGGTTGATATAGAAGCAGGCAATAAAGAACCATGTCTGGTTTTGATGTAGTTTTGCGGAATCTCGGTGAACTATCGGTACTCCATTTAAGTGGGAAAAAACACCAAAGAGCCTTTCGATGTTTAAAAGGGTTTAAGACAAAGCAACAGACAAATCTGTCCAACTTCTCATACTTGCAAATGACAGGGTGGTGACAATATTTGTGAATATTCGGACAGAAGCACCAAAAATAAATAAATAATTCTGGGTGGTCGATGAAGGCAAATCAAAATACAAAGTGTTCGGAAAGTTCTGAGACCGACACATAGATGACGACTCTAGTAACCTATTTATACGATTTTAAGTTAGTACCAACCATATGATACGTGTTAAAATTTGATGACATTTCGACTATTAGTCGTCGAGATATTAAAGCTTTAGTGACCCATCTTTTTAGTTTCGTACATAGATAAAACACAACTCTTTGATAGGAGCCTCACCCACCACATTCACCGAATTAGGCCCCATGGGACTTTTTCCTGTTTCCAAAACTGAAACAGAAGAGAAATGAGAAATGCCTCGAGCATTGGAAAAAGCGTTGGCACAAGTGTATTATAGCTGAGGGGGCTAACTTTAAGGGGACAGCATTAATATTGATGAATAAATAAATATTTTTTTATAAAAATATAAAGTCACCTTACCTTTAGACGCTCTTGCATTTGAGTCCCGCCTATGGTGATAGAGTGCACAGAATAGACCCACAGCACAGCGACATGGATCTCGTCAGGAGGCTTCTAGCTCACGGAGCTTATGGAGTCCAGAGCTTCAGTCCGAAGGATCTTCGACATCACCTCATTGAACAGGAAAATTGTACGATAGGAGGGCACCACGATGTGCGCAACTTCGTAACTGCAGCAATCGAGCAGGCTGCATTATTATTACAGGTAGTCGTGGCTCAAATGGCAGTGCATTGATTTCCCAATCGGACGGTTCGGGGTTCAATACCAGCCGTGACTGAAAAACTTTTTTTCAGGCAACTAAATTTACGTGAGATGAATGGATGTCTAGGCTTCTAGCTCACGGAGCTTATGGAGTCCAGAGCTTCAGTCCGAAGGATCTTCGACATCACCCCATTGAAACAACGTTGTACAGGAAAATTGTACGATAGGAGGGCACCACGATGTGCGTTACTCCCTAACTGCAGCAATCGAGCAGGCTGCATTATTATTACAGGTAGTCGTGGCTCAAGTGGCAGTGCATTGATTTCCCAATCGGACGGTTCGGGGTTCAATACCAGCCGTGACCGAAAAACTTTTTTTCAGGCAACTAAATTTCCGTGAGATGAATGGATGTCTAAATACAACATCAAGGCCATTTACACTAATAATTTAGTCTCCCCATTAAATGTTGGATGCCGCCCATGGAGCGAATTAACCACTGAGCCCAAAAATCTTTCTTTTTCTCTCTGTCCTATTTTCCCAGAACTAAACACGTGCCGAGGCACTTTAAACTTTATGTTGTCACCCGGGTAACCGGGTACCCCGGCTGCGAAATTCTTGGTAAAAGTCCATTGTAACTAAAAATAATTTCATCATTCAATCAATATTTAAGTATTCATATTCTAGGAAGGTATTCCTACCTGAATGCCATATAACAATTAAATTATGTACAGTGACTTTGGGAGTCCAAAATCAGGTATAAAACCGAAGGGCAGAAGCAGAATTGTCGATAATTTTGATCTTTTATAACTGAAAAATATTCGAGAACAATTTTGAAACACGTAGACACAGACAAGCCTATTTTTTTGGAGCAGTACTATAAAGCCGTAAACTCTGTTGCATAGCAGACTTCAAAAACAAACAAACTTTCCAGCACTCGCCATCTTTAGTTGGAAAAGTCTAGCAGCAGCCACATTGGTTGAAATGTCAAAAAAATCGACATGGCTGGGTCTCTTGATGTGAACCTGGAGATGGTCGCAAGTGCTACAGAGCAACCATTTTAATCTTATCTTTTTATAATTAATTATTGCTAAAATAAAGTGAATTATTTTATTGAAAACCTAACATTTGGCGACGAGGTGTTCAAAGAAAACACGCTAAAATGTCGTTGGAACCAGCTGCGTTAAAGGAAATTTTGTTGCAGCAGCAGAAGTTCTTTGAAGGGTTCATTGTGTCGATAAGGAATTCATGGACAAAATGTTGGGAAAATCAACTGGCATCCATAGCTCGATACCACCGTTTCGCCAATTTAACCCCGAAAAGGAAAATAATGAAAACTGTTTGTTCCAGCTCAAACAACATTTTGCTGCTAATTCCCTTGTTGACGACGACTTACGAAAATCAAATTTCTCAGCTGAGTGTGGCCCGGAAATAAACGATCTGCTCACGAAATTGTTTAAAACAGGAGACGTAAGAATGTCCATATTTGAACAGCTTACGGAAAGGTTAAGTCCTCATTTTTCTTCCAAATTGCATGTGCTGGCGTCTCGGTGTAAATTTCTCCGCACAAAAATGCTTCCAAATCAGTCGTATGCAGAGTGGATAGCTGAGCTGAAAGGATAAGCAAGGAATTGTGCTTTTACATGCGACAAGAGGGCTGCAACCAATCCTATGCAGACATAGGGATGCAAACTGAAGGTGAAGTCGGTTTTCATCAAGAGGCAGAAGTGCGACACAATAGTGTGGAGACATATGCCATCAATCAAGTGGAGGAGAAATTCGCGGTGGTGAAAGTCGGATGGAAAGTTTCGTTTCAAATTCCCGGTGAAGTTTCTTCAACTTGTGAACAGAAGCGTATGGGGCACAAGATAATGATAAGTGTGCTAATAAATGGGCGTGCGTTAACGTTTCAATTGGACACAGGCGCTACTGCTTTACTAAATAGTTTGGATGGCTGAAGAGAATTGGGAAAACCACGGCTTGTACCGACTTCTCGGGTTCTGAGAGCATATGGGGGAGTACCTGTCCCGTTAAAAGGGTCCATTGATCTGAACGTACGTTGGCGAGATAAAGAGCGTCAGCTACAGGCGCTGGTGCTGGACAGCCCGTTGGCTTGGAATATATTGGGACTGGACTGGTTCGATGTATTGAGTTTTTCGGTGGGGCATAATAAACGTGAAAAGGCTTTACAAGTCGTGGAAAGCTCTCGACTGCAACTCGCACCAAAAGCAAGGGCTGTTTGTGAAAAGTATCGATCAGTATTTAGTCCTGGACTCGGCTCTAGCACACGTATTGTCGCACATTTTAAACATCGTCCTGTCCCATTTTTGCAAAAGTAAGGTTTTAGGAAGGAGTTATACAGGTTAGTGACCCTAGGGATATTGAAAGCGGTGGAAACCAGCCAATGGGCAGATCGGGTTGTGGTTGTAAAGAAACCAAGTGGAAGTCTCAGGCTCAGTGGGGGTTTTAAGGTCACCCAACTGGACATTGATCGCTACCCAGTGCCTCGTATAGATGAACTTTTCTCTCGTCTTCAAGGAGGCAGGTTGTTTACGAAGGTGGACCTCTCCAATGCTTACCTGCAGATCCCGCTAGACGAAGAGTCAGAGCAATCGTGCGTCATCAACACGGGATATATGCAGCAAATCATGGTCGATCTAAATTTTTGTGTATCGTACTTGGATGATATCTTCGTGTCTGATCGAACAGATGAAGAACATCTGGAAAATTAAAAAAAATTACCTTCAGCGTTTCGAAGTGCATGGGCTTAAATGCAAGCTGGGGAAATATAAGTTCGCGAAGGAGAAAATTTAGGACCGGGGGAACATTATAGATTCCAAGGGAATAAGATCATCGGAGTCTCGTGTGAGGGCTTTTCAAGTTTTGCCAATGCCCAAGAGCTTACAGGAACTAGAAGCGTTCATAGGTTAGATAATTTATTATAACCAATTCATAGGTAATTTTGCCCAATTAGCCGGAACGTTAAACAAACTGAGGGCTAAAAAGAGCCATTCATCTGGGGTAAAGAACAACAGTAGTCATTTAATGAATTCGAGGTACGTATCATGGAAGTTTCGCGTCTTCTTCATTTTCGTAGTGACCTACGAATTGTGCTCGCCACCCACACTTCGTCGCATGGGGTTGGAGCTCTGATCTCCCATAAATATCCCGATGATACGAAAAGCCCAATAGCGTTTGCGTCCAAGACGTTGAACGATGCGCAAAAGAGATATAGCTAAATCGAAAAAGAGGCGCTCTAAATCATTTTCAGCGTTAAAAGATTTCAACAGTATTTATATGGCCGGCGAGTCGTGAAGTTGTGTGACATCTGCCAGTTAAATGCCTGCCAATCTCCTAAAGAGTATTCCAGTTGGCCATCGTAAACAGATGTGTGGGATCGCATCCATATAAACTTCGCTGGACCTTTTAAGAAGAGCATGTAGTTGGTAGTAGCCAACTCGAAGTCAGTTTCCCGTTTGTGGTCATGATGCTGTCAATAACGTCTCATGCTACCATTCGCGTGTTGAGATCCATTTTCGCTTTGGAGGTCCTTCCTAAAACGCTGGTGTCGGACAACGGGCCGCAGTTCGCGTCCAAAGAGTTCGCAGTTTTCTGTAAGATGAATGCTATTCAACATCTAACTGCAGCACCCTTTAATCCCGAATCGAATGGAGTGGCCGAGCGCATGGTCCGTACTTTTAAAACAGCGTTAGCTAAGAATTTTCAAGATTCGTTGTGTGAGGAGGAGGCACTAGCTACATTTCTAGAAACCTATCGGTCTACACCGGGTGAATTAGGGTTGTCAAAAGCAGAAATATTACACGGCCGAGTGCATTGAACGATTCCTTCTGCTATGATACCTGAGGAAAGAAGAAGAAGGATAGTGGGTATCGATTTAAGTTCTCCCATCAAGAATCTGTATTCGTCCACTATCAAGCAAAAAACAAGTGGACGCCAGGAGTAATTGTTCGAGGCAGCGGAAGAAGAATGTACCAAGTGCGAGTAGATGACAAGGTGTGCAGAAGACATCAGATTCAGTTGCGAAAGCGAACGGAGTTTAAAGAGAAGACTCTAAATGAACGCTCACCGTGCATAAGTTTCGAGTTATGCCCACCGCTCAATCGTAATTATTGCAGTCAAACTCATAGGATTTCCAAAAGGATCTCTTTGGTTTCAGCTGCTTAAGAATCTCATCATGATGTTCTCAGTCAGTCAAAACTAGGGCCTGAAATAGGCACACCCAATCATCGCAACACACAGGAACCAGTGGATATTGAAAAAACACCCAGGAGGTCTGAGCGTCTGTGTCAGTAAAAGTTGAGGTTTCAACAGAATTAAGTGTGGGGGAGCTGTTGCAGAAACATCAACCAGACGACGGGCCAAGCAATTGGGCATCACCAGATGAAAACAGTGCATCAGTTAATGCCTCCTGACCGTCAGTCGCATGTGAATTACTGTAAAGCCATCCTCAATCTCAACAATGAAGAGAACGATTTTAAATCAAAAATCATCATGAGCGACGAGGCGCATTTCCACTTAAGCGGTTAGGTCAACAAGCAAAATCTTCATTTCCAGGGCACTAAAAATCTACGTGTGATTCATGAAGTGCCATTACATCCACTCAAACCCACTGTTTGGTACGGCATTGGGCTGTGATTGGGCCGTATTTTTTTTAGGACGTCATCGGCAATACGGTCACTGATAAACGGCTTCTTACTGCTGGAGTTAGATGAGCTGGACTTCGTTTCAACAAGACGGTGTAACGGTATACACCAGTACACACACAGCATGAGCTACAATGGATATTGTGAAGGAAGTACTTTCTGGTCGCGTAATCTACCGTTTTGGCGATTGGGTATGGCCAGCAAGATCACTCGATTTAACCATCCCAGACTTCTTTCTTTGAGGCTACTTGAAGTCGCGGGCTTATGCCAACAAACCTCAGACAATCGCATCGTTTAAGGAGAATATTCGAAGAGGGTTTATTTCCTAACGATAACAGTTTGAATTCTGCCAATAGAATAATAAAGATTGCGTTGATGACGAAGGCGAAATTGATAGCGGAACTCAAGATGACGCTGATTAGGAGAGTGACAAAGAAGTAGCTTCAGATGTTTCAGCAAGCACTAGTACAGCTTTTGCGGCAAAAGACAAAACATTTTGAAATAAAACTCATAACCAGCAAACTCCGGCTAGAAATATCGTTAGGCAGAGCTCTGGAGCGCATAAAAATACGGCAATATTATCGATCTCTGAGACATTCCCAAAATTCATGACATTGAAAATGGTTGCACAAATAAATAAGCGTAAGCCGAGTATCAAGATTACAATAGCAAGCATCTACAGAACGAGTCGCGTGTGTCGAAGGGAGTTACATGAACTGAAATGTACCCTTTTTTTTGAAATCTTGATGGGTGCTGGTGCAAATAGCTCAAACACAGACAAATAGATGAAATACTGGAGAAAGCCTCATATCCGCTAAATCGAGCAATGATGGGACGAAGGCGATTTCAGTCGCTTTTAAGTGCATTCGTGCGGTTTGCTAAGAGATGGCGTAACTTGTATTATTCCATTGGAACATGGGTTGGAAAGCTACTGTCATTGTACGTCATTTCAGTATATGTCATTCATTTGAAGCGGAAACAACAATAATTTTGTTTCCCTAAAATATGTCCTGAAAAAGTGTTTTTGCGGGAAGTTCTTCTTCATTACTCTAATATGAAAAAAACTGCTGCCGAAAGTCATGGTATTTTGGTGAAAGTTTATGGTGAACATGCGCTAGCTGAGCGAACGTGCCAAAAGTGGTTTGCACGATTTAAAAGTGGTGATTTTGGCTTGGAAGACGACGAACGTCCTGGGCAGCCAAAAAAGTTTGAAGATGAAGAACTGGAAGCATTACTCTATGAAGATTGTTGCCAAACACAAGAATAGCTCGCAGAATCTTTGGGTGTGACTCAAGCAGCCATTTCAAAACGTTTAAAAGCAGCTGGATATATTCAGAAGCGAGGAAATTGGGTTCCACATGAACTCAAGCCGAGAGACGTCGAAAGGCGATTTTGCATGTCCGAAATGCTGCTGGAACGCCACAAAAGGAAGTCGTTTTTGCATCGGATTGTTACTGGTGGTGAAAAATGAATTCATTACCACAACCCCAAGCGCAAAAAATCATATGTGAAACCCGGCCAATCAGCCAAATTAACGGCAAAGCCGAATATCCATGGCACGAAGGTTATGCTCTGTATTTGGTGGGATCAGATGGGTGTGCTGTATTATGAGCTGCTAAGACCAGGTGAATCCATCAATGGACAACGCTACCGAACAGAATTTATCTGTTTGAAGAGAGCAGTAGCCGAAAAACGCCCGGAAAATGCGACCAGACACGAGGCAATAATTTTCCATCATGACAACGCTCGGCCCCACGTTGCTATTCCGGCTAAGAACTATTTGGAAAACAGTGGGTGGGAAGTCTTACCCCACTCGTCTTGTAGCCCATACCTTGCCCCTTCTGACTACCAATTGTCGATGCAAAAAGCCCTCACTGAAATACGGTTCACATCAGAGCAGAATATCAAAATTTGGCTTGATTCATTCTTACTGCCAAGCCGGCGCAGTTCTTTTGGGATGGGATCCACAAATTGCCAGAAAGATGGGAAAAAGTCATAGCTTCAGATGGAAAATACTTTGAATCATACTATTGTACATTTTGACAAAAAAAACCGCACGAATTAAATTACATACCAATACGTTTTGACGATTGCACTACACGCCAGAAACGAGTAGTCAATGATAAACTTCACCTATTTCTGATATTTTAAACATGCTGTTTGCAAATCTAGCTGCAGTGTTTAGACCAATTGAGTGTTTAACTATCGATGAACAGCTCTTTTCTTTTCGAGTAAAAACGAGGTTTACCCAGTACATGCCATTAAAGCCTGCTAAATATGGTCTAAAAGTATTTTGGTTGAGCGGCGCAAGTAAAGCTTATCCACTCAAAGGGATTAAACAGGGATCTATAAAGGTAAAAAGGTAATACTCGAGAAGTCAATTAAGGAGAACGAGTTGTGAAAGAACTGGTCGCTGCTTACAAAGGATCTGTCCGGAACATTAGCTTGGAGAGATTTTTCACGGCCTTACTTTCAACTAAAAATAAAAGTTCATATATTTTTTTTAAATTTTTATTTATTCATCAATATTAATGTTGACCCCTTTAAAGTAATCCCCCTCAGATATAATACAATTGTGCATCCTATAATCGCTTTCTGGTATAGGCTTGAGGTCTTCCTGCGATGCCGTTTTTTTTCCTCCATCGTTGCAAATCTCGGCCTTTTCATAGGTCTCTTCAGTTTTGGGAACAGTAACAGTAACAGAGAGGAGTTATGACCCTTTTGAGCAAGTCAGGATCATTATTGACGTCATCGAAGAGCTCATGAGCGATGCTCAAAATTAAGAAGTTTCGGAACAAATTTCAATGACAGATGTCTCACACCCAAAACATCCGAAAAAATTGCATGGCTCGAACCCACTAATATACTACGTCGAGTACGCGGATGGCAACACTAGGGTTAAGTGTAGCCATATACACTTCTTGCAAGTCTTAAGCTTAATGTACAACCTCGGATAGGGCATAAGTTCACTACTCAACAGATGTAGAGGTAGCTTACCATAGATACCACAATTAGGAATTTGGAAGGATACTTCTAAATACCCCTATTACCGGCAATAAGAGAATTCACCTTATATGATCGTACCCTTCTCCAGTGATCCAGTGAGTCTGAGGAAAATTTAACTTTTTTTTTAAAGTGAAAGTCAAAGTAAAAAGTCAACGAATATTTACAATTTTACACAATTTTACACAATACAATATTACGAATAAGTACAATTTTGTACATCCTTCACTCAGTGAACATGTGTTAGATTTCTGAGGGAAATCATCGTTAAGGCTGCTAGTTGGTATTAGAATAACATGTCATATAGTAAGTATTCCAGAGAAAGGTTACATAGGTAATACACAGCACAACTAATCAAAGAAACTACAATACATTACATACCTAATAAAAAGTTATAAGTTTCTGGTGATGTGTTATGTCGGTCACGCCTAACACACCTCATAAACCCATTATCTCTCAAAACACCACCATCACCGCCATCACCTTTCACACCCAAAACCCTTTTTCTAGGATCAGGAGGACTAGTCACAGAAAAAGGTTATTCCTCATTGAAAATTCCAAATTGAGTTCAAAGCAAATAAAAACATAACCTCACCCATTTGGGAATAAAATTTTAATTAGGAGTACTTAATGTTCTCCCCATTTCGGATATAGCTAGATCCTTACTCCCTTGCTGCACGAATTGTATCCATATACAATACAATATATACGGGTACATACGTACAAATACGAGTAAGTGTATATTGTGCGTGCACACATGGTTGGGTGTTCAACTTTCCGTGTTCTCTCGATTTATCCTAGGCGACCCTAATTGCGTGCAACATTCAAAAGATTTTTAAGGTTTCATCGACCATGAATTCCTTTGAACAGTATAAGTATGTGGATACGGCTATAGCTTCAAATATAAGTTTGTACATTCATACGCACAGAATACCATATTCGTAAAGTGGAGTCAAGTGGCGCAGACGAGGCATGAGGTTCATAATTTTATCAGAAAAAAATTTAAGCGCACCACCACATGAGACATGGATACGGATTTCCTCCTTTGCTCCAAATGTAATCTGGAAAGGATGCCATAACTGGGGAGTTGGGCAATATATTGTTGAATGGATGGCTGTGGAACATGACGCCTTTTTTTGTTTTCTCTGTTGGTACTAAGCAGTGTGCTTGTAACATTTGCAATGGTGGTTATATTGGGTTGAGAGTAGAGTGATGTCAGGAGTGGTGGCGATGTTAACGGTGTAGGCAGTATATTGGGACGTGTTAGCAATTGCGCAATACTTATTTATTATTTATTGAATTATCTAGAGACATGCTTATTACTCAGAGGTTTTCTGCAATTTATCTTTGGCTCAATCTACTTGGAACTGGTTGTTTGCAGATACAAAAATTTCTCCAGGGAACGCATGTAAAACATGTAGTAATGCAATAAATTACTTGAATGTTCTGACGAGAGGCGCGTTCTGTGTTTGATCGTACTGCTATTATAAATCAGAATACTTTAGGTAATATACGATCCTAACAAATATTATGTGGGAAGATGTACTGAACTAAGGACTATCAAGTCTATTTGATCATAGCAAAACGAAGGAAAGTGAATTTTCCAACCTCAAAATCTAAAAGCTATAGAGAGACTGAAATAAAAAAAAAATATGTCGCATTTGAATAAACCAAGTAAGACAGATGGCCCTATTATATATACTATATTCTGTATGGCGGAGGTAAAGCTTTAATTCCGTGAACAATACTTGACAAATGAAGTATTGTCAGTCTCATGATGAAATAATAATATAACCTAGTTTTGAAAAAGTCAGAGCCATAGCTGACACAATTATCCAACATCAAGTATCACAAATACGTCAGACTCTCTCACTTCAGAGGAACCCTAAGCGACACAAAGTATGAAGTCAATAGAAGCAAACAACATCATTTTACTTACGAGGGCTGTTTGATGAGTACACGAATTGAAAGATAGGTGGCGCTACTGAGCCAAAATGAGTGCATCATAATTTAGTATAACCTCTTTTAGCTCGCCTGTTAAAATTTGGTGACAATCCCACGCTTAGTTTTGTTTTTTGCGACCATGGAAAAAGAGCAGCATCGCTCCGTGATCCGATTCCTATTTTTGAGTGACAAAGCCTGCTAGAAAATCAAGCCCATTCTTGATGGCGTATATGAGACCCATTCACCTTCCCGTACAACCGTTTACCATTGGCTCGCAGAGTTTTGTCGTGGCTGCATGTCGTTTTTGATGAAGCGCGCCCGCATGGCCCAAAAACGGTTATCATAAAAGAAACCATCAAAAAAATCCCTGATCTCGTATTGGCGGACCGCCGAGTGATAGCAGGCATCTCAACTGAACGCGATAGCCATATCCTGCACGAGATTTTGAGCATGAGAAAGCTGTCTACGCGATCTGTGCTGCGTTTGCTCACACCGGAGAATAAGCGCAATCGTGAGACCACTTCAAAGTCGTGCTTCGCCCTTTTTAATTCAAGTCCGGACGAGTTTCTGCGTCGTTTCGTGACCGTCGATGAGACATGGATATATTGATACATTGTTACATTGAAGGCCACCGTTTTTTGGGACGCGCGAGGTATGATAAACGTTCACTACAATATATAGAGAAGGGAAAATCAACCACAGAAGCATACTGCGCCGATTACTGTAAAGATTTTTTTCGAGTTCCACCTAAACAAAGACTCACAAACCATTATGCAATCCATAATGTCTCCTGCATTGATTTCGTGAGGTACCCAAATATCCACCTTTTTCGACATTTCAAGCTTTATCAGTCTCTGCGAAACGGTTGGTTGGTCTATATTTTCGGAACTAAAACATATAAACTAACACTGACAAGTGCCAGCGATTATAGTCGAATCTCCATATACTCTGCAAATCTCCCGTTCCGCCTTTGTTGCTTTGACACCTTTTTTAAGGAAAAAAGCAAAATATGCCGAAAATGCATTTTATACCTTCCATTAAAAAAAAAAAAAAAAAACCACGTCCGATCAAAAAAATTCTAACAATGTAAAGGATAACCCTCTCTATTGGAATAAACAACAAATATTTCATAACGGTATACACAGAGATCTTCTGATATATGATAAGATTATATTTCCATCGCAGAGTTTTCACATCCTCCTGTTATGAGATCTTGGGAGACATAAAGCTTCCTCAACGAGTGAAAGAAGGGAATGATTGTCAAGCTCCCTAAAAAAGTTGGTCTTCTGAAGTGTAAAAACAGGATAGGCATTTGCATTTTTCCCACAGTTGCTTAGGTAAAATCCAAAGTAGTTCTTGAGGAAAAAAAAAGAAACATCTGGAAGATGCACTCGATGCGGAATGAGCAGGTTTCCAATCTCGATCCTAGAGTATCAACCACCTTAACACCCTGCTCATAATTATTGAACAGTGCGTTCAATACCAGTCATCACTTCACTTGCGATTCATAGATTTTCAGAAGGCTTTGTTCATTGTCAACAGGCAGATTATGTGGCTTGCTTTGCGCAGGAGAGTTATACCCGACACACTAATTTTTTCTCTTTTTCTTAGTATCTTAAATAGACATTTTGTGATTTTTACCGCAGTTGGTGATACTAGAAGACCTAAAAAAAAAAAAAAGGCTCAAGCCTTGGTTGACTATGAATTTGCCGAAAAAATTGAGTATAAAGATAAATTACACCTTAAATGCTGAAAATTTCCTAACGATGTCTGTCTGAAGTCTAACTATCTGAAGATTTGCAACGAAATTATTGGGTATAAAATTATTTTCGTCGGTTTTTTTTTTTTTTAATTTGAACGTAGTTTTTTTAAGAAAAACATGTACAATAGTATTATTCAAAGTATTGCCCATCTGAAGCTATGATTTTTTCCTATCTTTCTGGCAATTTGTGGATCCCATCCCAAAAGAACTGCGCCGGCTTGGCAGCCAAGAATGAATCAAGCCAATTTTTGATATTCTGCTCTGATGTGAACCGTATTTCGGTGAGGGCTTTCTGCATCGACCGGAGCAAATGGTAGTCAGAAAAGGCAAAGTCTGGGCTATAAGGCGGGTGGGGTAAGACTTCCCACTCACTTGTTTTCCAAATAGTTCTTAACCGGAACAGGAACGTGGGCCGAGCGTTGTCATGATGAAAAATTATTGCCTCGTGTCTGGTCGCATATTCCGGGCGTCTTTCGGCTACTGCTCTCTTCAAATGGATTAATTGTGTTCGGTAGCGTTGTTAATTGATGGTTTCACCCAGTTTTAGCAGCTCATAATACAGCACACCCATCTGATCCCACCATATACAGAGCATTACCTTCGCGCCATGGATATTCGGCTTTGCCGTTAATTTGGCTGGTTGGCCGGGTTTCACATATGTTTTTTAGCGCTTGGGGTTGTCGTAATGGCTCCATTTTTCTTCATCAGTAACAATCCGATGCAAAAATAACTTCCTTTTGTGGCGTTCCTGCAGCATTTCGGACATGCAAATTGGCCTTTCGACGTCTCTCGGCTTGACTTCATGTGGAACCCAATTTCCTTGCTTTTGAATATATCCAGCTGCTTTTAAACGTTTCGAAATGGCTGCTTGAGTTACACCCAAAGATTCTGCGAGCTTCTCTTGTGTTTGGCAATAATCTTCATAGAGTAATGCTCCCAGTTCTTCACCTTCAAACTTTTTTGGCTGCCCAGGACGTTCGTCGTCTTCCAAGCCAAAATCACCACTTTTAAATCGTGCAAACCACTTTTAGCACGTTCGCTCAGCTAGCGCATGTTCACCATAAGCTTCCACCAAAATACGATGACTTTCGGCAGCAGTTTTCTTCATATTAAAGTAATGAAGAAGAATTTCCCGCAAAAACACTTTTTCAAGCACAAAGTTCGACATATTTGAGTGAAAAAAAATTATTCTTGTTTACGCTTCAAATGAATGAAATATACTGAAATGACGTACAATGACAGTAGCTTTCTAACCCATGTTTCAATGGAATAATACAAGTTACGCTATCTCCTAGCAAACCGCACGAAGTTATAGAGCCAATAGTATCGCAGTTTTTTTAATTAAAAAAACGAGTGGGGTGTAATTAATAAACAAAAAGACTTCTTCTGTTTTACCAACTTGTATCAAAATAAATAACTTGAAGTTAACTAGTTATGATTCTATGGCCACAACTTTTAATGAGTTTTTCGTAAATGCTCCCTCTAACATCCTTTCCGAAGCTGGATTTAAAAATATTACGGATTGTGATGACACTTGTTTTAATAGTAATGGAATCCAAGCAAACAGTTTCTTTTTTAAGCCAATTAGTTCGTTTGAAGTGTATAAGGTAATAATGAGTCTGAATAAATAAAACTAATTTTAAGTGAATGCCTAAGCCTCAAGGCTGAGTTCTTAGGCCTGTGTTATTTCTAATATTTATAAATTCTACTTTTGATCTAACTACTTTTGCTGATGATATTGCAATTGATATCAACCATGATTTTGAAGTCCTACGGCACTGGTTTTCAATCCATAAGCTAGTCATTAGTGGTAAAACCAAGCAAATGTTTTTTAATCTTCCGTCTTTTTATTTTCATTATCCGAATTTTGTCTTTCATAGTCGTGACTGTAAAAAAATAGGTTTATGTTCTGAAATTTGTCGATCATCCAATAATGCCTGTACTTTTGATGTTAATGTGACCTTCTTGACCTTCATGATTGGCAAGGTTCAAAATTTTAAGTACCTTGGAATTGACATTGACAAAAAAATGTGTACGAATATGCATTCTGCGCTTCTTAAAAAAAACCTATCCGCAGCTACTTATACATACGTTGTATCATTTGAGACGTTTTTGCTCCAGAAATCTATTAGAAACTGTCTTCTATGGTTTTATTCAAACTAAGATGAAATAATGGTTAGTTTGTTGGCACCTACCTACTATAACATCCAACTTCTAATAGTGGCTCAAAAGCATATTCTAAGAATTATGTGGAGTCAAAGAAGTCGAGATCACAGCTTCTCACTTTTTATCAATTCTGGCATTCTCTCTTTAAAACATCTTTACTTTTACAAAGTTCTAAAAGTATTCTTTGTTAGAAGCAGTCACCTCATACACCAAGCCTCTACTGTTTATGAACTACGAAGTATTGCCGTTGTACCAAGATCTAACACTCTTCAGTTTCAAAATTTTTATTCTTCGGTAACACCTAAGCTTTTTAACAAACTCTGTTGAATTAAGGAGTATCTCGAGTATTTTTTCTACATTACAATAAAAACAGTGAAAATATTACTGTTCAATTTTGATTTGGTAATATAATCTCATTTTTGTCTTTAATTTTGTATCTTTTGTATTTAACTCTTTCCTCTCTTTTGTTTTATTTTACTTTTTATTATTTTCTTTTGGTATCTCAATATAGCACTCTACAGCCAATATTTCTAATCTTTGTAATTGTATTGTCTGTCATACAATTGACACTAGTTTCTTATAACCGATAAATGTAATCAACTTATTTTCAATAAAATCAATCGAAAAAAAAAAAAAAATCAGAAAACTAACAGCTATTATCAAAGCAACCAAAATGTCTTGTTCTGCATAAAGGAAACTTTCAGAGGAATCCGAGATCTAAAGTGGGATTCGACAAGGATGTATTCATTCATACTTTTTTTATTGAAGATTTGCGATGTACTTCGCAGACTTATCTACTGGAAACGAACGAATTTGTTGGTCTCTTACTATTCAACTCAAACATCTATACTTAGAAAAACGGCGTTAGATTTCTCTCTCGAAGGATTATGGATTGAGCAGTAAGAGTGGAGGGTTAGGCAGACGTTGTGGGTTTGAAGATTAATAATACCGAAACCAAAACCATTAACCTCGATACTGACTCATCAACTCAAGTTAGCATTGCTGGACAACCTGAATAGTATCCCAATATGTTTGGAGTATTGTATCTACCGAAGTTGGAAAAGAATAGGATATTGTCAATCGAATCGGCGTTTGGATTGATATAATATGATATGGTGAAGCAGTGCAATCAACTTAAGCATCAATCTACGACTGTTCTGTTCAAATGTTGAAGCTGTGTGGTTCTATGGGTGCATCACTTGGAACGTGACCGCTACTATCATAAAAAACTAAAAAAACTGGAGGGTTTTCTAATCTAACCGTATCTCTATAGAATATCTTTATAAGAGAATGGATTAGGAAACAATAGGCACAATAGGTTATACACTCCTAAAAAGCGATAGTTCTTATTCGATGCAATGGAATCCGGTATCACAAGAACGAGTCGGCTAAGAAATACATGAAGCAGAACAGTTGAAGAGGAGTCATGGCAATTAAGAAAGAGTTGAAGAGAGCTTAAGCTAATTGCCAGGAACCGTACACGATGGCGCATAGGTGTAGTTGAGGTCCTAAAATTCACAACGGGAAACGAGACATAAGGAAGTAAGTTAGCAAATCATCATCTAAGTAAGTTAATAAGTAAAAAATGGGTTTTGGCTTAGATTTATGGTTTTTCGTTCTTTTTTGTCTTTTTTTAATTCTTAAATTCTAACACTCTATTTGAATTACCCAATAAACCATCTATCGCCTGATTTTGTTGGTATTTAAAAAAAAAAAAAAAAAAAAAAACATCTTCGTCACCAGTTTGCTTACGAGCTGTAGAATCCCTCTCATATTTTAGTTATTTCCAAAAGATCATATGGATTATAGAAGCAGAAGAAGAAATTAGAGAATTAAAACGAAAAAAAAAAAATCCAGAAACAGATTAGAAAGAAGACTTCACTTTTATCATAAGCTTGCCAATGTTGATTCTCAACTTTCACAATACATTTCATTTACATCTTGTTTGCATAAATCCATGCCAAATAATAAATTTTAAAATTATACAAAAGTTATAAAAAAGAAAGTGGTAAGAATGGGAAAGTAGCCCTCCAACGGCTATTGTTCAGCGTCCACCTCAGGCTCCGGTTTTTAATTGAAAAATGATAACAAACCACAAAAGCAGAACTAACTAAATCTAACAAAAAAAAAAAAAAAAAAAAAATATTTTTTTAACAAAAAAACCAGAAACACCTCTGGCCAGCAAAACTCTTCCACTTCCATATGATTCCGTGGCGAGAGAACAACATATAACTGCGGCAAAATACTAGCCAGATCACTTGACTATAAACGGGATTAAAAATTCAATTACACAGTACCCGGATGCTGCGGCGACAAAAATCCAAAAACACTGGACAATTTATGCTCCAGAAAGGCACACAACTGAATCGGGGGATGAAGAGTAGAAAGTAGTTATTCTGGGAAAAATGGTCCTGGCATTGGTCACGATTTACAACCGCTACCAACTACTCGCTGCCAACAACAACACAACGAATGCAGAATAACTCCAAACTCCAAGTATCTGAAGGTACTCATTTCGCTGTTGGCCAACAATGCATTGAATAGTAGTCCACCACAATTTCCGTAGGTAAAAAGTAAACATTTCAGGTAAAATGAAACTTCAGGAGCACCCTATTGTGTGCTTCATAGTCGAGCGGTTATCCTTTTACGTTGATTTTTTTCATTTTTTTTTGTCCTTTTTGTATTTCAAGCTGCTTTTGTTAGCTTTGTTTCCTCCTGGAGTATATTAATATCTTTTTTACAAACAGGGACAAGAGGAAACGCCCAAAGATGCTTCTTTTTTCTGTTTTTATTTTTTATTTTTAACGAAAGGACTTTTTTAACTTTTTATTATTACTTTTACTGTAGAGCTTCTATCGCATAAAAAGGTGCATACAAGGAGACGAAGCTGGTTTATTTTCAATGACTGCGTATATGACTCTATTTAATGGTTACGCTACGAAGATTATCGGCTAGAATGAACTAAGATCTCGATTTTGTTAAAGAGGCAACTGCTGAGCACACTAAAAGAAGGAGACCTACAAATTCGTCGGGGCTCACTCAAGCTTAGAATGCTAAAAACCTAAATGATACCCTTACAAAGCGACATGTCCTACCAAGAAATTTTTACGCTGATAACTAGTTCTATGGTAAAGCACATATTTGCAGCGGCTATTTAACGAAACGAGTAAAGGGAACAATCAAAGTACGAGGACACCTTAAGGAGACATAAGACGCATCTTCAAGTGTGAAAAGGAACAATCCCTCGGAAGTCTCAGATCTGCAGCATACAAAAGTGCAGAACAAAGGAATTGTAAACCTAAATACTGCGTGAGCTTTCAAAATCTTTTTGAAAAAAAAAAAAAAAAAACAGCCAGTTCTACTAGGTGAAAAGTAACCTCCTTGGGATTGAAAAAAAAAATTAAAAATTAAATTTAAAATTTAATTTAAAAATTAAAAAAACAATTTTTTTTTAAATGAAGGTCTGCAAAATACTCCTCCGTCGCGTCGATGATTTCCTCGCGTGAGCTGAATTTTTTATTGATGAGCCATCTTTTGAGATTTGGGAAGGGATAATAGTCCAAGGGAGCCAAATCGGGCGAATACAAGACAAGACAAGACTTCATGTGAGACCGTTTTGCAGCCATTTTGGCCTTCAATCGCTCCAATAATGCACAGTAATACTCGCTGTTGATGGTTTTTCCTTTTTCGAGGTAGTCCATGAAGAGTATGCCATGACAATCCCAGAAAACCAACGCCATAACTTTTCCGACCCATCGAGCCCCCCTCAGCCTCTTCGGAGCACACGTGCTGGCTTCAGTCCATTGCCGGGCACGCATTCTATTCTCTGGTGTTCAACAGTTACCAATCGACGCCAAAAGCCAAATTTAAAGACAGTATCGCACTGAAATCTAGCATGTCTGCCTAAATATGAACGGACTTCAAGGCACCATAACTTTTTTTGATTGAAAGATGAAACCAACAAAGCTGCTACGAAGGTGGTCCCTGACCAAGACATGGCGGTGTTGTTTGAAAATATCACTGTATTGGAAAGTATGCAGTCTATAAAGAATATGTTTCAAGTGTGAAAGTGCCACATTGATGTTGGCAGTCATCAATAGTGAACGTTGTCAATGAATTTGTGAAAATGGAGGAAATTGGTCATAGTTATGTGATACAATACTTTTATTTGAAAGGCCTCAGCCTAACCAATATAAAAGCTGAACTGGATTCTACTCTGGGTGAGTCTGCTCCTTCGTTTACATCAGTAAAATTTTGGGTTGCTTAAACTCAGCAACACGAGGCCCTACGAGCTGCCAAAACGAGACGCATATTATTTGAAAATTTGGACATGAGAAAGCTGTGTGCAAGATGTGTGCCGCGTTTGTTCACGCTCGAGCAAAAACAGTGTCGTGAAGATGTTTTAATTGAGTGTTAAGCGAGGTTTCACAGCAACAAAGCATAATTTTTGCGCCGTTTCATAACAAATGAAAACATGGGTCCATCAATTTATACCCGAAACAAAAGAACAATCAAAACAATGGATTCAAAAGGAATAACCGGCTCCAAAGAAGGTAAAGACGGTTTCATCTGCAGGCAAGGTCATGGCGTCGGTTTTTTGGGATTCGCGTGGGATAATTTTCATTGACTATTTTAAAAAAGGAAAAACTATCAACGGCCAGTATTATGCGAACTTATTGCAACGTTTGAACTAGGAAAATCAAGCAAAAACTAAGAAGAAAGTGTTGTTTCAAGACAATGCACCAGCATTCGTTGCATTCGTTATTGCAAAGGCCAAAATTAATGAATTAAAGTTTGAATTGCTACCTCATGCATCCTATTCGCCAGATTTAGCCCCCTCGGATTATTTTCTGTTCTAAAACTTGAAGAAATGGTTCAGTGGTCAAAAATTTTCCAACGATGAAGAAGTGATGTCGGCAGTTAATGGCTATTTTGAGGAGCAAGACAGTTCTTATTGTAAAAAAGGGTACCGAAAAGTGTATAGAGCTGAAAGGCGATTATGTTGAATAATAAATAAAATTTTTTGTGTTTTCTTTGTTGGGTCGGGTACTTCTGGGACAGCCATCAAATATAGACAGAAAGAAGCTGCCCCTTTAAAAGTGAAAACTCCAGACCGAAGCCTTTCATATACTCGTACGCTTAAATAAAATTTCTTTAGCTGGTATGCTCTATTGAGTATGAGTATGGCAGAATACAAAAAATCTTGTATAGCCCTTTTACAAAGGGGCCGAAAACTTTAACGCATGGATTGTCGGTTGAAATAGCACCGCAGAAAAAAAAAAGATACGAAATTGTACTGGAATGTTTGCTAAACTGTATCTTATCCCACTAAACCGAGCTTAATTGTACGTTACAACATCGAAATGGTTTTCATCATTCATGCAGACAGCGACTTAAATGCCATGGCTTTTGAAATATATAAAACCGCAACAACTGAAGTGAAAAAGAAAAGGTCTAGACACCGAAAGGCTACCACGGACATGTCGAGAAACATAGATTTAGCAAGATGTAAGAAGAAGATTTAAGCAAAAACCATCAATCCAGCAATGCACTCGAGGGAAAAAAAAAATGGAAAGTAAGGGACTCCATCCTTGGAAACGTAAAGGGTCATTGGCAGGACTGTCAAGGACTATAAGGTTCTGAGAAAGAGGCAAAAGTATTCGAAAAAGTAATATTCAGAGGGCTGAAATTATACATAGAATCCTTCTATTCCGGCTCTGCGGTTCGGATTCAGATCAAAAGCGAAGCACCTGAGGGGCTATAAGAGTTATAACATGAGCAAAGATAGTTAGCAAAGAACAGAAACTCACTGAACTCAGCCTGCCGAAGCGGATTTGTACTCGTACATATAAGCTTTTGTGAAGAAGTACAGTATTCTGACCTGGACTGTGTCTTAAGTGCACCCATATAAGCCCTTTCAATATCAAAAGAGATGAAAAAAGGTACAATGGATGGATATCGAAAAGAACCATATAACAGAACAGAACAAAAAGGGGAGGGAGGGGAGGTTGATGGTTCAGATTAAAGATGATAGGGGTTATTCAAAAATAGATATGAACTAGGTTTATGAATGCATTACGTTAAGCATTGAACCAAGAGAAATTAAAGCAACGATTTTTGCAGTTTATAGACCACCAAGCTAATGAACTTATAAATGAACTAAGCCAAAACAACGACTAAATTGACAAAAAAATAAGTGTTAATTGTAATTGGAGATGTGAACATTAATACAAATGACGTGTTTCATCCTATTACTAGTAGATACTCGTTCTCTTAATGACTGCTATGAGAGGACTTATTAACGTGATCAAATCAGTAACACGAGTCGATTAAGTAAGAAGTACTGAAACATTTATTGATCATTGTGTGGTGCGCATAAATTTTATAAATATTTCATCGGCAGTTGGTATAACTCAATTTCTCTGACCATAACGTCTGTACTGCGCGATAATTACAAATGAAGTTACTAATATAAACGAGCCTAAAAAAAAAAACACCAATTTATTCGCAACAGTGAACTGTCGAGTAAGATAGCAAATTTCAATTGGGAACGATTAAATTCGATTGACGAGATTAACGATTTCTATGAAAATTTCATACTGAATACTTTACCCAAACGTTTAAATCTTCAACATACTCTTTGATATACAAGAAAAGCTCAGCGGAACATAATTGGATAAAAAATTGCCTGAGGAACTCGTGTTTGAAAGCAGATCGATTATATCAAATATACAGGAACAATAGAAGAAATCAATCCCAGATTGGAAAACAGGTGGCTTTGCTTAGCCAAAATGAGTGTAACATCAATTAGTATAAGCTCTTTTAGCTCGCCTGTTAAAATTTGGTGACAATCCGTGGCTTAGTTTTGTTTTGACACCAATTTCAAAACATCGTGTTTATATTCTTTGCGACCATGGAAAAAGAGCTACGTTACCCGATTCTTGTTTTTGGGTGCTGAAACCTGCGAAGAAATCAAGCCCGTTCTCGATGGTGTGTATGGGAAGCATTCACCTTCCCGTACAGCCATTAACCATTGGTTCGCAGAGTTTCGCTATGGCCACACGTCGGTTTTTGATGAACCGCCCCACCTGGGCGCCACCACCAAACACGTTTACCACAAGAGAAACCGTGGACAAAATCCATGATCACGTATTAGCGGACGCCGAGTGAAAATTCGCTGGCTGAGATTGCAGGCGTCTCATCTGAACGCTTAAGCTATATCCTGCACGAGATTTTTGCCATGAGAAAGCTGTCCGCACGATGGGTGCTGCGTTTACTCACACCGGAGAACAAGCGCAATCGTGAGACCATTTCAAAGAGGTGCTTGGACATGTTTAATCAAAATCCGGAGGAGATTCCGCCTCGTTACGAGACCTTCGATGAGACGTGCATTCACTGGTACACACTAGTGACCAAGAAACAATCAAAACAATGGGTTTAACCCGGTGAATGTGCTCCAAGGAAGGGGAAGACCGTGCCTTCGGCCAGAAAAAATGATGGTCACCGTTTTTTGGGGCGCGCGAGGTGTAATCCAAGTTATCTATTTGGAGAAGGGAAAAACAATCACAGGAGCATACTACGTCGATTTACTGTGCCGATTCAACGCCGATTTAAAGAAGAAAAAAAAAAATACGGCATTTGGCGAAGAAAAAAGAGCTCTTCCACCACGATAATGCAAAATGCATTTATTATAAACATCAATTTCATATGCCAAAAAGTAATCCTAAAGAAACATGGAAAATTATTAACTCAATACTTGAAAGAAAATCAGTAAATGTTGACGATGTAAAAATCTAGCAAATCAATTTACACAATCACAATATTTGCGGCAGAAATCCGTCTTACGACGGGGCTATCTTATTAAAGTAAAGTGCTGGCCTTTTCAAGGTATATAACACATGGGCTGAAAACTGAGTGCAAAATTTGGAAAATTCAACTTTATTTATCAATATAGTTGCCTTCGAGGGCGATACACTGATTAAAACGATATTTCAATCTTTCGATACCAGTATTGTAGTACGATTTCGGTTTAACCTCAAAATAGGCCTCTGTTTAGGCGATTACTTCTTCATCGGTCTAAAATTTCTTTCCGGCGAGCATTCTTTTGAGGTCTGCGAACAGGAAATAGTCGCTGGGGGCCAAATCTGGATAATACGGTGGTGGGGAAGCAATTCGTAGCCGAATTCATTCAATTTTGCCATCGTTTTCATCGACTTGTGACACGGTGCATTATCTTAATGAAACAGCACTTTCTTTTTCTTCAAATGCTGCCGTTTTTCTGCGATTTCGTCCTTCAAACGCTCCAACAACGCAATGTAATGTCGTTGTTGATAGCCTGCTCCTTTTGGAGATAGTCGATGAAAATTATTCCATGTGTATCCCAAAATACGGATGCCATAAACTTGCCAGCCGACTGTTGAGTTTTTAGTCGTTTTGGACGAGGTTCGTCGCCTGCTTGCCACTCAGCTGACTGCCGACTTGACTCTGGTGTGAAGTGATGGAGCCAAGTTTAATCCATTGTCACATACCGATGCAAAAATTCGGCTTTATTGCAGTTGAATAGCTTTAAACACTCCTCTGAATCATCAACACGTTGTTGTTTTTGGTCGACTGTGAGCAAACGCGGCACCCACTTTGAACAGAACTTTCGCATGTCCAAATATTCCTGTATGATATATCCATGACGCTCTTTTGATATCTTCAGAACCTCAGTTATCTCGATCAACTTCACTTTACGGTCATTCATAATCATTTTGTTGCCTTTTTTGATGTTTTCATCTGAAACAGCCTCTTTTGGACGACCACTGCGTGCATAATCTTCGGTGCTTGTATGTCCACCTTTAAATTTTTCAATCCACTTGCGAACGGTTCGTTGGGCTGGTGCAGAGTCCGGGTAACACTTATCAAGCCATTTGTTTGCATCGGCTGCATTTTTTCCCATCAAAAAGCAATGATAAATCAACACACGAAATTGCTTTGAATCCATTTTTTTTCACAATAACAAAAGTTGCTTCACTTACAACGCTATATCTCGAGAACTAATCGTCCGACTGCTGTCAAATTTATACACGTATCTTTTGAAGGTTGGTACTAACTGAAAATGGTATGGGTTTAATTTAAGTAGTGCCCTCTCTTAGCCTACGTATTATGTTATCGAGGCCGTCGTTACTAAGAACTTCTAAATCTTAAGTAAATATTTCATTATTTTTAATGTCGGAATGCAAATTTGATTCAGTAAGGCCAAAGATTGCGTAGGAAAGTTTTGTTAGTTAAGAAATGTAGTGGAGATCTTAGAGGGCAATCATCTTACATTTTGGTAATAGAGTGAAATGAGATGAGGAGTCTGTATGGTAATGTGTTGGGTTGATTAGAAATGTCCTTCGATACTAGGTTTAAGGGTTAATTGGGTATGTGTGTTGATTTATTATCTCCGCGTCCCGCGTGTTATTTTAGTATGCGTCCTAGAATCTATTTCAATGGAAGCAGCCGTTCATCTTTATCTCGGTCGTTGTTGAAGTCGGGCGAGTTACTCGTTACTCAAATGCTTCCAGGAAGATTGGGCCAGGGTCTGTACTCTCTTCCTGCGCTTGAGGTGCGAAATTTTTTCTAACGCGTACTCATGTTGGGGCGGTGTGATAAATGGTTTGACCATGGGAAAGTGGCCGGGTGTCAAGGTGTTAAGGTCATTAATATCGTTTGACCGTGGACATAGTGGTCTAGAGTTCAGACATGCTTTTACCTGTGCGAAAAGCGTGGTGAGCTCTTAAGAGGTCGAAACCTAGTTTCCATCTACACGCTTGATGTGAAATTTTACAGATTTCACCCATGCTTCCCATAGACCTCCAAAGTACGGAGAAGCTGGGATAATAAAATTCTACTATGTGCCTATGTACCAACACTTCCGCCACATTTCTTCAATCCAACTTCGCTTTTTTGAGTTGACGTTGTAACTCATTGCTACTTCCTACGGAGTTTCTACCACAATCACTGTAGAATTCCTTACAATTCTCCTACTAGCAACCAATCTTCTGAAAGCTGCTAAAAATGCTTGAGTCGTCATATCGCTGACCAGTTCGACATGTACGGCTTTTGTTGCCATGCAAACAAATATCGCGAAGTAGCCCTTCAATATCTTCGCGTTACCTCCTCTCCAAGTTTTTACGTCGATGGGTCCCGCATAGTCCACTCCGCCAAAAGTAAATGGTTTCGAAACTACTGTCCTTGCTTTAGGGAGATTACCCATTAATTGCACCAACGGTTTGGCTCTAAATTTAAAACAAATGTTGCAATCGTGAATGTGCTTCTCGACTGCACTTTTCAGATTAAAAGTTCGAAATCGTTGGCGTATGTGGGCAATAATTTTTGATTACCCCCGTGAAGTGTTTTTTCGTGAGCATTGGCGTTAATGTGTTTCGTTAATGTGTGGTTCTAAGAACAATTGGGTGCTTTTTATGAAAGGGTAGGGACGAGTTGGAAAGTCTTCCACCAACGGATTGAGTGATGTATGTTCTTTGGTCTTGTCATTTTTCTCTTCTTCAGTAAACATTTCTATATAAAATTAAACATATGACTCTTGTCAGAGTCTTTTCTAGTTCCAGTGTTGTTAAAATGTCTGAATACTGTTCCGGGTGTTTGCTTCTGTGTCGAAAACGTAAATAATAGGCAATTACTCGCAATGCCCTTTGAAGTGTAGAAAAGATTTTGCTAGAAATTCATTAAAAAAATTATTGTGATGGACGGTCAGAGAACGGGCTTCTTGAGAAGTACTCAAGCAACATGGTTGCACAGGGTGGATTGTGTCCCAATGTTGCCGTAGAAAATCAAGCCCTACCCGCCATAGTTTGTTGTCGATGATCATCAAGGGAAAGGCTCCGCGCGAGCCGATAACTGATGGGTTTTGCTCCGATGGAATGTGTCCAGCATAAAGTGATGACTGAGTCAGTCCACGAACATACATCAGCTATCTCTAACTTCAAGTTTTTTGGTAGTGTGATTATTTTTAAAGAGAGCCACTTTCGTTTTTGAGAATACTTGATGCATATGTGTTTCGTCCTTTCCATCCAGTACACGTAAATAAACAGCTGCCGCGTCACTTAATCCATGGATTTCAAGCTTCTTGATATTTTTGTCAGTTTTAATCCAATGGCGAATCTGGACTCGTTCAAGTGCTCATAATTCGTTGCGAAAGACTACCCCTTCATTTTCCAGTTCAGATGGAAATATGAAATCGGCTTATCCCACTCTACCCCAAAGCCGCTTCATAATTATTTTTTTTTTTGCTTTGATTGTGCAGCTATTGAGGATAAGATCCAAACATCTGGAATGAGCAGCCACTTAATGCCAAGCGTCTTTACTTCACTTGTTTCAACAAACGGTTGAAATGTTCCGCAAAACCTCTTCGAAGTTGCTGACTTGCTTGCCTAGTTGGAAACTTCCAGTTTCCAAAGGTTTCTTACTTCTTGTAGTTTGTGTTGAGTTTCAGCAACATCACTGATTCATCCACTGATATCATCGTCAACATAAGTTTTTTCACAGTAGTGGCCGTAGGATATTTGTATGCTTAATTCTGTGAAAGTTGCAAAAGTATTTAGATTGTAAGGTATGGGTACCAAAGTTACCGTATTCAGCCGATAAATCCGTAAATCATTGTTGGGATTTTCTTTCCATAAAATCAGTTGGTAGTTTACCTCTGTTGTGTTGACACGAATTTGGTGGTACATTTTTTTCTGCACCACCAGTGAAGGTTAACCTACATATATTTCCTCCAGCTAAAAATAATGTCGATAACATTAGTTTGTACTTTAGGTCCAACCATCAACGTGTCATTCAAGAAAGAGCAACCTTGTAGTGGTACTGGATTCCTTTATGACGGCGTGATGGGGAATAAAAAAAGAAAATGTTGATTTAAGTACCTCATTGGACCCCTCAACTGGAGTCATGTGTCCTAGTTCGAGGTAATCAGCCATGCAGTTGGCATATTATCCGTGTTGGGTTGTGTTGCAAGAAACACCTGACCGCACTTTGTCGTGTTGGGGCCGTGCTTGAATACTCCTCACCCTTAAAAGGCAGACGAACACAACTTCATTGTTGTGTTGAGGTCAATTTAGTCGAAGAACGCACGACTTATCGGTGATTTGAATAACAGGACCTTACCTGTTATTTCTATTCCTCACAAAGTCGGATCTGCTAACTGCAATCCATTAAGGTAAGATCACTTTTCTGTATTAGCATATTGGGTCGGAAGGAGACCGATCAGTGTCTTTAGTACAGAGCTTGCTGACCTCCCCAATACACTAATTTGGATAAGTGTCTATCTCCTTTAGGCGCCGCACAGCTGCACAGCTGTAATGAAGAAAACTTCGGAACTAGTGTCTATGGGGGCTCTGAGTGTTATCAATTTTCCATCAGCTACCTTCAATTTAATCAAAGCTGTTGACAGAAAGACTTCCGAGTTGGTGTGTTTATGATGGACTCGATAGTTGTAACTAGTTGATGGCGCATTGATTTCCGTCAGTGGCTGTTCCTGAGTTTTGTTCGAATTGCCAGGTACCTTCGGATCGTTTGGTTGTGTGTTGGTTTAAATGCAGTAATTTTTTGGAGCCCTATATCATTTATTTTGTGCATGCTGTTGGAATTGAGAAAAATTTTGATTATGTGGAACAAACTGAGAGGTATTTGGGTTGAAAGATGAATACGTTTGGTTTGACTGATTTTGTGGTATTGGTTGTAGTAAGGAATTGTGGTGCTGCTTACATTAACAACAACATTTCGGATTTGGACATTTATTTTTGAAATGGCAGTAGGCCTAATAGTTTTCGCAGACTTTAATATTAAAAACAGTTTGTTTTCGTTGGCCTACATCCATTTCTAAAAATTTTCTATGTACAACGCATGTTGCCTCTTTTGACAAACTTTGCAATTTATTCGCCGTTGGGGGCCAAAAAAGAGAAGTAGTTTTTGAAACTGGACCGCGCTCATTGAAGATGAAAGATGCGTTTTGAGTTAACATGGGAGGCAAATGCGGAGAGATCATTAACGACATCGGATGGAGAGGTATTCAAAACCTCATGACAATGAACTCAATTAGCTACAACTCTTTTTGGTTAGTTGGGAGACCTTCTTGGTGAATTGCGATAGGGACATTTGTTTTTCTTCTGCCATCAATGCAAACACAGTCAGATTTATCGTCCAGATTTGCTAGATGAAGGTGTACATTTTCATATACAATATGTAGGTAGGTATGTTACGATTCCTATGATACGATACTTGTTGGTTGTATTGAGAAAGAGTGATAGTGAAAGTGAACTAGGGTTGAGAATATGGAAACGTTTAAAATTCAAGCATTAAAGATTAGATATTTGGGTGGGAGTTTCATTAGATGGAGAGTTTTTCACGTAAGTGTTGTTTCTGCGTTCAAAGGATGGAAGAGCACCTGAAAGTAAAGGGCTGGGAAAGGGCTTCCGAATCAACTGGAAGTGGTGAGTAAAATGGATATTTTACTTTCAATGTTCATTGGGATTATAATTAAATGCTCAAGGAATTTAGCAAAAAATTGGGGAACATTGCAATTTTGAAACTCCAATTTAAGCAGTGATTGGAATTTATAGAGGAAAAATTAATTTAAAGCAATTTCATACCGTTGAGATTAAAGATAACTGCGTTAGCAAATTTCAACTCAACCTTACAAGGGATATAAACCTTGAAGCATCTGAAACTTTTTTTTTTCTCAAGATATTTCTTTACTCAAGTAGAATTACTATTCCTTGGAGTTCTTCAAAAAGTAGGGGGACGAGTCTAGTATTTGCATGTTCGTTTTATTATGTTTTTGAGGCCCGTTTTTTCATTCGGTTGGTGTCCACCAGTGAAAAACGGATATTTTTGTCAATTTCTTTGGTGGTGAGAGGATTTGGGGAACTTATTGGTTGGTTAGTGTCCTCGAGGTTGGCTGGCGAACAAGAAGTTTAAGAAGTTGTGTTAGTGGTTCCTTCAAGATCAACGAGATTTGAAGCCATACTTTTGATAAGAATTTCATCCAGTATTGGCGTATTGTAAATTATGACGGTAAAGCTGCAAGAATCGAGCTTACTTAAATTGTTTTTTCGTGAACATCTTGTTAATAAAGTTTTTTGTTTTATTTCAAGTATTTATAGTAACAAGTATCAGTGGCAATCAAGAGAATATGATTGAGCAATAGTTAAATGAATTGTCCGGCGATGAAGGTGAAATTTAATCAAATTTAAGACCTTTGCGTGGTAATGCTCATTCTGATAATGATTTTTCGTATAGTGATGAAGAATTTATCTAAACAAGTGACCATGAATCCAATTCCGAATTGTCTGATTCTGATGGCGAAGATACTCATCAAGATATAGCTGATGTGGAAAAAACTGGTTCAAATGGGCTAAAGTATCACTTGCAAGAAATGCTTATGTCAGAAGCCATAACATTATAAAATTGCCTTACACTACATCTCGATTAAGACCTTTTAACCCGTTTGATCTAAATGAAGTGTTCGAACAAATATTTGATGGGGATATAAAGAACAAAATATTAACTTGGGTAAATAAGTGAAACTGTAAGCGTTTAAATTGAAATACAGTATAACTATTTTCCACAAGAGCAAGACGCATTTTTGAGCCTATTGCTTTACTCTGCTGTATTCAGAGCGAATCCTGAAGCCGTTATATCGATATTCGCTACAGATGGAACAGATCGGGAAGTTTTCCAACTATGAATGTCCTCATGGCGATTCTATACACTCCTATTATGTCTTCGTTTTGATAATCCAGATGATAGAAGTGAAAGAAAAAAAAAAAACAGATCCGAACAATGCATTGTGACAGAAATTATAAACATTTTCAATGAAAGAGCTCAAGAATGTTACTCAATTGGTCCTAATGCTACTATAGATTAAATGTTGGATGCTTTTCGTAGCTGTTGCAAATTTAAAATGTACATTCTGAGTAAACCACACAAATACGGGCTAAAAATGCAATGCCTTGCAGATTCAAAACTGCACTACGAATAAATACAGATGGAATTACATTGACAGAGGAAGAGAGAAAATACCCATTACCTACGCAAGCCCCAATTTTGAACTCCAATCGAAACATTAGGACAGAAAACTAGTACTTTTCGATGGAACTTATAAATGCGATGAAATAAAGAGGTCTAACTGTCGTTGGTCCCTTAAAGAAAAATAAGAAAAAAATCCCAAAAGCATTTTTACCTCACAAAGATAGACAAAACAGACCATCGCTGTTCGAATTTACAAAGGATACAGCAATTTTGAGTTATGTCCCGAGAAAAAAAAAAACAAATCTTTCATTCTCATGTCATCTATGCACCATGATAACTTTGTAGATGAGTCTACCGATAAATCTGAAATTGTCCTTCATTATATAGGGACTTGACAACTTTGAATTTAATTTGTGAACGCACTCTTTCAGTAATCATTAAACTGTCACTGTCAATGTATTCAGTAAACTCAACATTTTCATCATGGTAAAGTAGCGTACTTTATCACGTACTAGTGTACGAGCAATGTCTGCAAATTATAAAAGTATTCTACAGATGAATATCGGTGAGTCGGTGACTGCAACTTTAAGAGCGTTAACTCTAATTTTCGGCCGTAATTCTCGCCCTAGTAGAAAGGCAATAACAAGTTTAGTGCAAAAATTTGAGTCTACATATTCGTTGTGTGATGTTGTCGTGTCAGTGAGACAACCGGTTGGTCGAAGTGTCGAAAATATCGCTGCCGTTCAGACGTCCGTAGCAAATGATCCAAATCAGTCAATTCTATGGCGTTCTCAAGAATTGGGCATCGCTCAGACCACATAATGGCGTATTTTGCGTAAGGATCTTGGTTCACACCCATACAAGATCAAGCTGACTCAAGAATTGAAGTGACGTACATTCTCCGATTGGGTTCTGGAGAATATGCGCCAAGATGATGAATTTCATCGCCAAATCATCTTCAGTGACGAAGCTCATTTTTGGCTCAATGGGTTCGTCAATAAGCAAAATATGCGTTACTGGTCGGGTGAAAACCCACATGAATCACCACTTCATCCATAAAAAGTAACTGTTTGGTGCGGTTTACATGCCGGCGGCGTTATTTGGCCATATTTTTTCATCGACGATAACGATCGTCACGTTACTGTGAATGATCAGCGTTATCGCGCCATGATCACCGATTATTTTTGGCCCGAATTGGAAGATATGGACTTGGACGACATGTGGTTTCAACAAGATGGTGCTACAAGCCACACATCGCACGCTACAATCAATTTATTGAAGAGTAAGTATGGTGAGCGTGTTATCTCAAGACATTGGCCAGTCGATTGGCCGCCTCGTTCGTGCGATTTAACGCCGCTTGACTATTTTCTGTGGGGCTACGTCAAGTCACTGGCTTATGCAAACACGCCGACGACGTTGGAAGAGCTCAGAGCCAACATTGAACGCGAAATAGCGGCCGTTTCGGCCGAAATGTGTGATCGAGTACTTAAAAATTGGGTCCAACGAATCGACCGCTGCAAAAGTGCCCGCGGTGGTCATACGAATAAAGTCAAGTTCCATTCATAAATGTTTTGATTGTACTTCAGGCCAATAATAAAGTTTTTGAAATATCTCAAATGGTTTGCCTTTTATTTAAAAAAAAATTGTCAAGTCATTACTAGAAAATCCTATAATAGCACAAAAGGTGGTTTTGATTCTGTAGACCAAATGTGTTCAGTATATTCAAGCAGTCGCAGAACTCGTCATTGGGCGATGGCTGTTTTATATCGGCTATTGGACATGAGTGCACTAAATGCTTATATCATCCTTCAGAGCCATGAGTCAGCAACGAAGATGACAAGATTGGTATTCATAAAAGGGCTTGCAAAGATTTTGTGTGAACGCCACATGAAGGAGAGATTTTATACCAAAAGACTTCCTGTGCAATTGAAGACTGGTATTCGTAATATCCTTAGACTTGAAGCAGATGAAGCTCCAGAAGATAACTGAGCTCTGAAATTGGAAAGGAATAAAAGAAAAGGGTTGTTCTCTGTGTCAGCCTAATAAAAAGCAAGATTGTGCAACTTTGTGCTACGTGCAAGCTGCCCATTTGCTTGACTTGTTCAAAACAAGTGTGCCTCTCATGCTTATAAAGAAGCTCACTTTGACCAATGTCAAAATATTTCAAAGAGATTATTTTCAGTTTTTGTTAACATAATTTAAAGAGTATGTTTTTAAATTGAAGAAAAAGGTTTTTTTTTTTATTTAGTTTCTTTTGTTTTGTATTTTATATATATTTTTTAAATTACATGTTTTTGAGATAAGTATATTAAGGTGGTGGCGATGGCCTGATGGTTCGAATCCCGTAAGGACCACAACAGCAAATTTTCGAATCCTCATCACCCTTTCGATGATGACTTTCAGAAAGTCAAATTCTGCCTATGAAAAAACTTCTCAGGATAACCGTCCTGAATTCGCAAAGAGAGAGACACAAATGAGTGCGAGAAGCTAGGCCTTGGCCCACACGGGCTGTCGCGCTAAAATATTTATTTATTTTTATATTGAGTCTTATTAATAAAAGTGCAATTTGAAGTAAAAACAAATGTTCCTGTCGCTAATTTATAAAAATTACATTTGTAGTAATTAAGTTCAAACTTTAATAAAAAAAATTAAAACTTTTATTTTAATCATATTTTAAAACATTTGGGTCCAATGGACCCCACGACTATAGAAGCGTTTACTATTTTCACGACATCAGTTAAGGGTTAAAGGTCTCATAATACATAAGCATTGATGATTGTCTAATACACACTTTAACAATGATCTCTCGTAGTGCAATTTAGGGTAAAGTTTTAAATCGAGCACGCGAAATCTGTCATAAATTCGATAAGGATAAATCCAAGATTGGTGTGAGCGAAATCAAATTTATTGGACACACTTTTCTAATCGAAATGGAGTCCGACTAGATGGTTCCAAAGTCAATGCCGTTTGTGATCTGCCTCGTAGTACTTCTGTCGGTGAATTACAAAGATTCTTGAGAATGGTAAATTATTTAGGAAGTTTTGTGAAAAATTTGTCCTGTTAAAAGATGATCCTAACAAGATCATAAGAATTTCTTGATGCTGATCTTTGCAATCCATTTTGTGTGTAGTAAATTTCTGGAATATGTTTATGGTAAGCGAATCTTAGTAGAAACTGATCATAAACTGTTTGTCCCATTGTACATGGGACTTTAAAATTTTATTCTCCGATTACAGTCATATGAATTGTATGTTGTATATAAGCCTGACAAGTACAGAACTGACATAACTTTCAAGAGCAGCGTTGCCAGAAAGCTTCAGATCTCCACTTCAATTTAATAATTTCAAATTTGTCCATTTCCCCTGAAAGGTTCGAAAAAATAAGATATAAACCACGAAACTACTGCATTTTTCAGTCATTGAGGAGTTCAGAGATGCCAGAATCTTACAAAAGATATTGTCTTTTGGACAAGCATTAACAAGGACATTAACAATATTGTCAATAAGTGAGAGATTTGCACAGAGACCTTCTCAGCCAAAAGGACCCTTATATCCATAGGAAACTCATACAATTCCTTGGTACCAAATAGCCACGAACTTATTCGAATTTAATAAGCACATGTGCATACAAGTTGTCGATTATTGATCAAAATACATAGAAAATAAAACCCTTACCACTGGTTAAAGCAGTTAATTTGTTTTGAGCTACCTAAAATAATAGTATCAGGTAATAGCTCTCCATTAAACTCAGACATTTTTAAAACGTTTTGTCGTGATTGGTATATCGAATATAAAACTTCGGGTTTGGCAGAACTTTCAGTTGATCAAGATACGTATCGAATCCCTACATTTTCTGCACCACTATAGGACTATTTCAAAGGGCAACATACATTCGCCCTCAGAACTTTGCGTATCTTTATTCCCATGATTGTACGGGCATTCAGTGAAATTAAGTCATTTGTGACAGGCGTTTACTGAAAACAGTAATGACATCTATACGAAGAAAACACTAAGCTTTGTACCCCAAAGTGACTCAGACTAAAAGTCTGAGACTACAAAAAAAAACTTTTTTTTAAGAAAGATGATCTGATAGTACTTAACCCTTCTGTCAATGGATGTTTTAAAACCTTCAATTCAATGGTATAGGTCTGGCTGGACTTTCATACATTTTGTATGAAAATTTATGGAACTCAATGAAATAATTAAAGTTTTCTTGTTATTTTGGACATGTTATTGTTTTTATTTTTAATTTAAAGTTTTTTTTTTTTTTACATAACATTAATATTACGAAGTGTTTTCTTGACTTACACATTTATTGCATTTATGTAACTGTTTACCCAACATTTGATCCATGACGTCGACGTCAACTTTATTTTTGTTATAAAACAAAATTGCTTGTGGCTTTTTCGATACGTAAGACACTGCTGCGACATTATCTGTAAATCTAAAGATAGTGAATTGTATCAAGCGACGACGATCCGGAAGCTTTTCTTTAGGAATGCACTTCTTATTCCGTAGAATTGTTCCAACAAAGGCTAGTCCAGATTCTCGAAGGTCTTACACTTCTTCAAATGTTGTAAAAAAGTTGTCAGCAACAACAGGTCTCCCGCTAGATTGGTACTTGGTTGATAATTCAATCATCACCTTCTCGCTTAAATTAACAGCTCTCTGATGTCTATCTTCTTTTCTTGTATACAAAATCCTTTTGCAAGGGTATCCGTTGCTGGTGCTACAAGCCCATCTTACTTTTGTTCCGTATTTCGTAGGCTTCGATGGTATGTATTGTGTGAATCGTGTGTTCTTTCTGTATGAGTATAGCTGTTCGTCAATGATCATAACTTCTGCCGGCGTATACGCAGTTTCTAAATGATGATTTAGCATTATCCACATGTCTCCAATAGCAGCTGCTTTATCTGCACTTTGCCGTTCGACAAGAGCCCATTGATCATCAAATATTATCGTATAAACCGATTTATAGCTTAAAATTAGTTAAACGACATCGTTGCTCTGAATACGGGATTCGTGTTGGTTTTACACAACTCTTCTGCATGCAGCATGTTGACGTGACTTACACCAGAGGCCAGACAAAGATATAGTTCCTTTTCAGTAACAGATTTCCTGTTGAGCTCTCTGTTAGTTTCTCGCATGATGATAACCACCATATCTTCTGATATTATTGTCGTGAAGATACCAAGTTGACTACGGGGCTTTCCTGCCTATGCCCAATAGTATTACTCTGAGAATTGTTCTTCTTGCGCTTGGCGAGCTCGATCGTTTTCTGCTTGTATCTTTCAGCATCTCAGTATCTTCTATATCCGATATTTCCTACTACCAGGTCTGTCTCCGCATCAGAATCATCTCCTACGGGAACATAGTTTTTATCGTCATCGCCACTAAAATATTCTACTTTAGGCCCATTCGCTCGTACTTCTTCGGCAAGCCTGCTAACGTACTGCTCTATTTTTTCTCAGTCATGCTTCTCCAGATGAATTCGTTTATTTCGTCATATTATGTTGTTCCTAATTTGCTTCTAATTCGCTTAAGTAATGATAACTGATTGAAAATAATGATGCCTTCACTCTCATATACCACCTTGATCAGTTCCCGAAATTTATTCAGAATATTAAAAATACAAATTTATTCATCTAAATCTATATTGTCCCCTTTAAAGTAATCACCATCGACTGCAATACACTTATGCCAGCGCTTGATCCAATCCTCGAAACATTTTTTATATTCGGTTTTCGGTATGTTCATCAGTGCTTCCTGCGATTTTTCCATTACTTCCTGTCGGCTGCTGAAACGCGTTCCCTGTAGTGGTTTTTTAACTCGATTAAACAGAAAGAATTCGGTGACGGTTGGATGGTATTTGTTGCATTTTTTATCAAAAAATTACAAATAATGATGGCACTGTCCGACGGTGCGTTATCATGATGCAAAATCCACGAGATTTCTGCTCAAAATTCTGGTCTTTTTCGGCGAATTTCTTCATGCAAACGTCTCATAACTCCCAAATAATACTCTTTGCTTACTAGGCCAGACAGTAATTCTGGCAAAAATTCATGATGCACTACTAGGTGGAGTGAAAAGTAACCTCCTTGACCACCAGAATGCGCTGCTACTGCAAAAGAGGTTATGGTGCCTTGAAGTCCGTTCATATTTAGGCAGACGTTCCAAATTTCAGTGCGATACTGTCTTTAGTTTTGTTTTGACAGCTGATTATTGTTTAGGTATTTGGCATCGTGTCTTTCAGAAGCGCTTTTCTAGTTCAGTTTCCACTCCTAACAAGAATGAAGGTGACCCATTAGGGTCACCATCTATTAAGATGTTTGTATTCCAGGTAGAACCCGCAAAATGCTCTGTTAATTTTCTCGGCCATGATTGGGGCAATAATGTAGGAGACCCCAAACGACATACTACAAAAACCACTGTCAATTAAGGCGCTGACCCATTGGGCTAGAACGATGGAAAAAGTTTCGAAGAGACTCAGCGCATTACGGTTTCGCGTTTTTTCAGAGCACTTTCTGTGGCTTTGTAACCAAAAAGCCTGAACTTATTCAAGAAGATAGATATTCTGAAAGACTGTCATATACGAGGCAGTCTCAAACCGAGCTTTTGAGCGGCAAAGGTCGTAGCTCTTGCCGACGGAAGGCAGCCCTACCAAACCCATCTAGTGAAAAAACCTTGGTGATGGCTTTTTTCCCTGCTCGTTAAGAAAACAAATATAATTTAGATAAGCACTGAAAAATTCAAAGACATAGAACACGTGATGAGGTAAAACTGAGCAATTTCTCACTGTGTATATATAGTTCCTTTTATATTCGTAAACAAATTTACTTTTGCTGTAGTTAAACAATTCTCATCCATTCCATAAGTCCAAGGTAGCTCTCATCTTCAGGGATATATGCATAAAGTAGTAGAGTATCCGTGGTCTTGTAGAATCTTGCTAAAACTCTCACCAGATTTACACTACACGTCATATAATCGATATAGGACGTTTTTTTTCTAAGGTACCCAAAAGCTGTTAAGGTATCTTGTTCTTCAGTTTTAAATAACCGAGCCACTTGTTCTGTGTCATATACTTTACACTATATTTTACTGCTTAGAAAATCGATTATATTGGGGAGGAACGGTTTTTTAAAAATTTCAAAAAATAAGATATGGTAAGTCCTGGATCTGATGGTCCCCTGACTTACTTTCAAGGTGAACCGCTTGCTCAAATAAGCGCGCACTTGAACTTATCGATTCCACTTGCACACACTAAATTTGTTCAGGTACTATTTTCTTGGTCAGCCGTTTTTATCGCATTATCCCTCCGGGATTGGTTGTGTCCATTAGCCCAAGATTTATTTTTATGGTAAAGTCAATGCTACTATATACATAATAAAATGTTTCTCTTTACCCAATTCGTTTTAATTTTGACAGAACCAAAAATCATTTAAAGGTTAATCTGCCTTTTATGGGGACCATACTTCCGTACGCAAGAGGGTGGTATTACAACTTTAAACAGAATTTTTGACATACTTGGAGCTGAAGCCGATAAGGATTTTCTGGAATACGTCCTGTTCCAAAAAAGAGACCAACGGCATCGCTCACATCCCTCAAAAAGACTTGAAATATCGGTGTAATCTTGACCATTTCTTGTTGTAGTTAAATAAAGAGCTCGACTATCCAACGTGAAAAAGCTGCAAACAGCTTAGAAAAATAAATTCAACGCTAGAGACCTTAGCACAATTGGAGTAGGCTGAACGAGACACTTCCGGTATCTCAAAATCATCAAGGTAGTAGTCGTGACCGTCTACGGTCTATATCTATATATCTATCGGCTAAAAGATGGAATGAAAAGAAGATTCTTAGAAAGAAAAGGGGCTACGCAACTTCATAGCTTTTGGATATCGGGGATCACCCTCTCAGCATAGAAAAGGTTGGTCCGGCTATCAAAAACTGGAAGCACAAAGGCCACCGACTTTTCAAACAAAGAGGTGATATTTTGGTACCTTGCATGCACCAAATTATGTTATGGGGCTTTTGAAGACAGTGGTAACTTCAAAATGCAGCTTATTTTCCTCAGCTTAACAAATGACACACTTATGAAGATTCAGTGAAGACTTTCTCCGATTTGGCGGATCAAATGAGATCTCACTTAGAAGGTGTACAATATTCTCAAAAAAACGTTTATCCAGTTCTATTATTTGGAGCCGAGTGTTGGATGATAAGCAAGAAAGCAGTGTCGGTATTGAATACTTTGAAAACGCTTGGGACTGTATGTGAGGAAGGCGAGTGGACGAGAAGATACAACCTAGAACACTATGTGCTATTTCAAAATGTTAATATAGTTCAGAAAACGAAAACAAGTCAAAAAACATTCGCTCGGCTACGTCAAACAAGTTTACAATAATGCTCCAGCACATAGGATCTTTGAATAACAACTTTAACGTTCAAGAAGACAGGGAGGACCTAACCTCAATTTTGATAATCAAGCTATCATGGATTCCAAAGCACTTGGCTTCGACAACTGAAAACTGTGTGCAAGAGATCAAACTGTAAGTAAATAAGTAAAATTGATGGTATAGCCCGCGCTGGAGTTTCATTGACATAGCGCGTCAATGACTTTGGTTTTCGGAATGTCCATCAGTTCTTCCTCTCGGCTGCTGAAACGCGTTCCCCGTAGTTGTTTTTTAACTCGATTAAACAGAAAGAAGTCATAGGGAGCATTTTTCGTCAAAAAATTACGAATAATGATGGCACTGTGCGACGATGCGTTATCATGGTGCAAAATCCACGAGTTTTCTGTCCACAGTTCTGGTCTCTTTCGGCGAATTGCTTCACGCAAACATCTCATAACGCCCAAATAATACTCTTTGCTTACTGTCTGGCCTTTTGGCAAAATTCATGATGCACTACAACGTTGTAATCCATGAAAACCGTGAGCATTGCCTTCTTTTCTGACTGAAAATGTCGTGTTTTTTTGTTGGTCTCGGTTCGTATGGTGAACGCCATTCACTTGCCTGATGTCGTACTCATATCCCCACGTTTCGGCTTCTGTAATGATCCTTTTAATGTGGGATCTCTTTTTTGCATGAAATTGAGGTCTTTTGTCACCAACTATGCTGCTACACAACGGAAACCCAAATTATTAACCAAAATGTCTTAGACGGATCCATAGGCAATGTTCAAGTCCTCCGTTATCTCTCTGATGGTTAATTTGGTGTTATTGTTCAACGTTTCTTTTAATTCGTCAAAGTTTTCGTCGGTTTTCGATATCGATGGTCTGGTACTGCGTTCATCATCTTCGATTGACTCACGAGCACTTTTGAACCGCTCGTGCTACTGGTTAACGACCGTTTTCCTTAGAGAATCGTTGCTGAAAAACTTTTCTAGTATTTCCAACGTTCGCTCACCATTAAATCCGTTTTTTACGCAAAATTTAATACAAGTTCGTTGTTGCAAGTTTAAATCCATTTCTCAGATTGTAAAATAAATCGCTAACATACACAGAGATAGATGTTCTCTTGGCTACGTAACTTTTGAAAATGTCAAACTATGATGCTAAGATTTAGAGGGAATGTCAACAACAGATGTACAAACTTAAAAAAGAAAAAAAAGAACAGAAGTCAAATCGGAACAATGGGAGCGCCACCCGAAACTGTTTGATCAAGGTGGTATACCCACAAACTAATGATCTATTGTATTTATCCGGAAGTTGAAGGCAATAAACGATTTACAATCAAATTCGAAATATTAAAGTGATCCAATGGCCTGCATACGTCATAAATATAAGGCAGTTGCATATTTTTGCAAAATACCGTAATAAATTATATTGTTTATATATAATGCATCAAACAAAACTAGTAATTACTTGACGGACTTAGGTATTTTGGATGAAATGTTAAATAAATACGTTTCTCCATACAATATGTAGTAAGTTCTGACCAAACCTATTCCATTGATTCTAGGGGTCATTGTAGAAAAACTTTATTTTCCTCACCCACATAGATTTACAATTTATTTTCAACAGTAAAACATTAAAAATATGTACGCTGACAAAGTAATTTGGAAATTTGTTAAAGATAGCTACACCATCAATCAGGAAAAAATGGTTTCGAAAATGGAAAATGTCTGGCCAGACCTACTCATTGACAGAAGGGTTAAAAGTGATTTTGTTTTAAGCAATTTAAAAGTAATTTAGAACTGATTTACTAACTTTTTATATTCTTATAATAGCCAATCAAACACAGTTTCTCTCACAAATTTCAATTGAAGGGTTTCGATCAGTTTCATTTAACCATAACGAAGTGTTCGAAAATATTGTAAAAAAAGGAAAATTCAACTACCATAAATCTAGCTATTTTGACACCTCATCATATCGGTTTTGTGTAACGAGATATTCCTACATATATATAAGTAGATATGTCAATTCGAAATTCAAACCAAATAAATTGAATTAAAACCATTAATGGAAACAAATATCACATCCAATTCTAATATGCGGCGGATCTTTCTGTAACCAAGGAAGTATGCCACGTGAAATCACAAAAAAAAAAAAAAAAAAAAAAACGAAACAACTCCAAACCTTAGCACAATAGTGTCAAAAATCACACAAACCATTTGATCAGTCCCGGAAAACACAGCGATTTCCATTCGAAACTGACTCGATTGCCAGTAACGCTGCCGCAAGAGCTGTTGAATTTTTTTATGGCGCGGAATACATTAACCCCAAGTAGGTATCCAGGGATACGGATACAAGTATGCATAGCGCCCGCAGTCAAACTGTGCCAACCCAAAATGTGACTACATTTCGACAAGATAACAAAACCGATAGCATCCCTTGTTCCATATCCGACACACAAAACACCACAAAACCTAGAGTCCTTCCGACAACACAAAAAACAACTCAAACACCACCCCCCGTTTACAGAGGGTAGTCGTACGAGAAAAAAAGTCACTCACTCAATATTTATTTATGCATTGAAAAATCAGAAGCAGAAAAACTTTTCGCCAAACTTTGCCACAAAAACCATCTACCGATCGGCGATAGTGTGAGATGGAGGGTCTGTAAGCCCCTATTTCACTGCCGATGGCACCGTGCATGGATGAAATTTTTACGAAAATTGAAAAATCCCAGATGAGCAAGTAAGTGAGAGGAGGAAGCAGCGGAAGTGATGGCAGAGGAATTCGGAACAGCGAGAAGAATGAGAAAAAGAAAGCTTATGCTTAAGCCGAAAAATACAGGTCGCAACGTTCGTCTCGCGCCCTCCGTTTGCAGCATCGTCGCCTTCGATTTGGGCTTGGGGTTGGAATTGAGCTTAGGGGATGGGGTACGTGTTGAATACGTTCGATTTTGAGTCAAGTGCTCAATTCGCATTTAAGTAAAATGGAGTAGAAGATAAACTCGCGCACGGATTACGAGAACCGAATAATGAATACGAAGGAGCAGAAGATTGAAAATTCTTTTGTGACTGATATCATAGATGCGGGATAAGCAGTCGTGTTAAGAGTTGACGCTTTAATTCACAATTGTTGTGATTGTATCTTCTGTTGTTGGAGTTCGAAATCTTGTTATCTAGAACAAGATGAGCTCTCCTGAAGATGTTTGTTGTTTGTGATTTTTGCTCCTTCGATTGTCTTCTATCAGCTGGGAATATCGGTGATTTAATTTTTTCCAACGTCTCAATTTTTGACTTCATCCCTTTTGTGTGTGTTTAAATTGCGTGAAGAAAGATTGTGGGACTTGTTGCTTCGTAATGCGAAACAAGGAAGCGATTTATATGTCGGTGATACAAACAAATTAGCTGTAGCAATCTAAAGATGGTTTATAGTATATGGCACCCTTATGTGCTTTGATTAATGAATATTAATTAAAGTGCATTTGTTAAAACCAAAGAACAAACTTATTTACATATATGTCTAGTTTATCAGCTCAAGAATGATATTTTACGTCGCAACTAGCAACAGGATACAAATATAGTATCGTATTGTACACATTTTGACAATACATTTACATAGGGACAAATTTTGTAAACAAATTTAATATAAACTTTGGAGGAACCATATAAGTGGTAACAAGATTATAGGATACATTGTATCTATGATATTTCGATATCAACGATAACCTGAGGTGTGGTAATGAAAGCGGTATGTCATTTCTTCATCAAGTGAAGGATCATCTTAAAAAGTTGGTGGATGATGAAAGCTAAGACCCCAGGATTGATTCGCGTACTCCTATTTGTACTTGCAATGGCGGCAATCCACTCGTTGTCTTTTCGACCGCAGATGGAGCACGGATAATGGAGACTCAAACCCATATACTCAAACATCTTTCTCATTGATTAAGGCGCTGAACCCGGAGTAGTTTTGATGCTGATAACGTCTGCGAATTTTTCAACGACACGTTCAGAAAAGTCGGTTGAGAAGAAGGAAAAGAGTCCTGGAAAGGTTTAGCTTATTATGGTTGATCTCCACCAGAATAGACAGAAGGTTGGTCATAGTTCGTTTTTGACAGCTTATCTCGGGAACACAAAAAGTTCGAACGGGCTCTAATAAGGCACACACAGCAAGACAGCAAGTATTATTGAAAGTTTCACTGCATCAATTTCGATAAAAAAAGAAACCGATCGACAGAAGTGACAAACTCGAATAGAGTTTAGAACAAGAACTACCTCTCATGATGGATTTCGCCGCACAAGATCTGCCGATGAAAGCGGCGCTAGAACCAGAAAACTTCATAGGAGAGAAATCGGTTGCTATGATCAGAATTACCTTACAAACAAACATTATGGTGGAATTCTTTGAGCACAAGGTTTGGCTGAGATCGGTAGTACAATCAAAAAAGTTTCCATTACTCCATTATTCCAGAAATAATCAAAAGCCAAGTGGGATGAGATCGGCTTACCTACAAAGAGTATTGTCTTTGACGTTTTGGATTACAAATGCGGGCAATGACAATAGTTTGAACGATGATAAGCTGATAACCGATGATGAACTAGAAGCAGAAAATTTTTGCATTCAAGTAGAGGGCTTGCTTGAATTTCTACTTTATTTCCAATTGAGTGCAGATAAGTGACGATTATCTCTTATTTACTTAGATATACTTCAACTTTCCAAGTAATGCTACTGCAACCTAATATAAGAGGCTTTCCTAGATAACATCTAAACAGGAACCACGGGTGTGGAATAAACGCATCTATGTTTACGGATGTTGAACCGCTTTTAGACAATCGGAAAGACCGTGAGCTTACATTTTGTGTCGAATTCACTTGGGAGATTTTACCACAAAGGATTGTTGCTGCTTACATTAGCTACGAAAGAAGCAGGTGTAAATTTTTCCGTCGCGTCAGCTTGTTATCAGCAGTACCTGAACTCACTGATTCCAGAAAGTACGGACTTACGCTGCGATGATAATGTTTAAAATATGCAAGCTTAGAGGCAATATTCTCTTTGACTTCATACTATCTAGTTCAATGATGTTCAACGATGATGCAAGCTATCTATCAGCAACATCAACGAAATTATTGTAAGAGGCCATGACAGGCCAGACGTACTTCGAATTCAGTATCGTATACGAAGGCCCAAACCTGTTGAAGAGTAAGAAGTCAAGAAAAACCAGCTGAACACACTAAAGGGTTAAAAGATAAAGAGAGACGGAAAGTCCTCACCAAACGTTTTGAGTTGACATATCCAGTTAGAAAAAATCCTCTTCCCAACCTGATCAGAATTAGCTTGCAATTAGTTTCTATCTATAAAAATACAGTGAACTGGGTAACAAGATCTGCCGTAGCTTGTATCTCTTATCGATTATCCTGACGGATAAGGATACCAAATATACTGATGCTTCCGAATATGGTTTCAAGACACCTGGTATTTATGGTATAAATATAAATACAGATATGGTGAAAGAGCAGCTTCTGGCTTCGGAAAAGAATCTTAATTGCTAGCCTGTCACGCACACATGTACCAAATCCCTGGCAAACATTAAGAAACCATACAGAAAATTAGAGAAGAAGACTATATGGTCTCATTGAGTTTTAGAATTATTAGTTTGACTGTTTTCATGTTGAAGAATATTTGCGTTTCATGTGCGAAAACTGCTTTGCGAATGCATCCTTTGTCCGAGATGTCGATCTATATGATTGTTATTTAGAGTTTGGTAAGCAGAATTAAAAATTAACTCGCTATGAAAAAGTATACGCTGGGCATTTTCTTTGACATGTTGATGAAAAGAACAGTGATTTCGGGTGCCAAATGAGGATAATTATCTGTAAGGCGTTGTTCTGTCGCCTATGTTCAGGCTTAAACGAATTATGTACTCATCTTTGCTACCGTATTACGGTTTCTGAAAATTGACTTTAAAATGTAGGTTAACTTTAACGTGATCGACGGCAAGTGCGTTAGATATTGGCTGTCAATATATCCTCTCAAAACTGACTTAGACCAAAAAAAGAGACAACTGATTAGTTCAACTTATCTAATGATAAATTATGTTGCCATCTCTGTCTCCAGGAAAGCTAAGTATCTGTTGGGTTTTATAAGATTTATGTGATCGTAACTGGAGATATTCCTGGAGAGTCAGGATTTCTGCAGACCAATTGAATGCTTTCTGATCTCTCTGTGAGGTCAACGACTTCTGTCTTTTAGTTTAGAATAAAATAGATTGCAAGCAGGTTAGCGATGTTGTAATGGGGCACAGTGCTTTATCTAAGCAGCTAAGTGTGCCCTCGCAGCCTTTTTCTGTGGGAGTTCTTCTTATGCTCGCATCAGGTACTTGGTACTGATATAGTAGGTGCTACCTCTTTCAGTAAGTGCTCCAGGATTACTCATTTTTCTGTGAATGAATATAGTAAGGAAGTTTCTTTATTTCCTTACTAGTTCAGCTAATAGATAGAACGTATATTCCATTTCTGTGATTCCAGCAAGTCGTACATTGTAAATCGATCAACCTATATTATGAATGAATAAGTCAGTTGATGGTGGTACGCTCGAGATTAAACATTGTACAATACTTCATAGTGAATAGTGAAAAAAGAAAAAAATAAAGTAACTGACATCTATCTTCATCCACATTTTCTGTTAAGAAACCGGTAACTGTTTGATTACCGGTGATCTGAAGGAGCACTCCAAATTGTAATTCCAAAGTTAAAGGAAACATTCTTGAAATTAATTGCGAAAATACCCTTATTTATTTGGATAGAGTGCATGTAGATTAAAGTTCTTAAAAAAAATAAAAAATAAAATTTTATCCGTGAAAACAATTTTAAAGTGAACAATTATATCTACTCTCACAGAACAAGTATTCACTTTTTCGTTCAATAATTAAATGGTTTCTTGGTCTGTATGGCATGTGGCACCGTCTGGTTGAAGAATGATCCAATGATTTATCCAGCCCCAATTCCCCACCAAACGGTGACACGTTGAGAATGCATTAGTTTCACAACTATCACTCTTGGATTCTCTCAACCCCAATCTTGACGATTAATGAAGATATCAAGATGAAAATAAGCCTCATCGCTGAAGATGGTTTTGTTTAAAAAATCAGAATCCACTTGTTGTTGCTCCATACTTTCTTCACTATGCGTGGTCAGTAGATTTCAGTTCTTGAGTCAATTGCACTTCGAATGCACGAAGATTCAAATCTTTTATGAGCATACGCTGTAGAGAACTTTTTGAAATCTTAAATTTTTGACCAACAATTTTTAGCCGAATTGATGTTACTGGATTCTCAAAAACACTCTCACGAATTTCTCCAATGTTTTGTGTTGAAAGACCCGTTGTAGGACAGCTAGAGTATCTAAGATCACTAGTTGATCCAATCTCACTAAATTTTTGAATTAATCTCTTCACAGTTAATGAAATTAAATTACAATTAAACTTCTATCTCGATTCTCTCTACTGGTGAGGCGGCTGTAATCCGAACTTTGATTGCTGTACGTTCATCCATCTGTCTTCAGGTTTCAGCTGAAAGCCATGTGCGGTGACTTTTCTACCTTTTACCGACATAGGTGCTTGCCCCAGTTGCAAATACATTTTTCACAACATTTCAGTGATCATACATGCTATTCTGCGTTGAGCTGCTGATTGCTTCTGCTTGCGGATCCCTGAACCTTTCGGTATTCAACCTGGTTGTTTTAAGCAAGTTTGAGTAGTTCTTGTTGACAGATACAGTACGAAGGCATATATGAGCTAACATAAGATGGTGATCGCGTTCTTGTCCAATGTCTGTTTTGCGAATGTTTCGGCCGTCTAGAAGACAATTTCTAAAGCGACGGTTGATTGCAATATGATCTATCTCGTTGAATGTTCGTTGCCTGTGAGTTGAGACCCAGCTGATATTGTTACAAGTGTTATGCTTAAACAGGGTACATTTAATGACTAGGCTATTGGTATTGCAGAAGTCTGTCTAAAACGCTTCCATCTGTTAAATACGTAGTGCCTTCTATTTTTCAGATCTATGATCTCCGGAGCAAACCACGTTAAAACTGAGCTCCTCATAACTATTGGCTTGATTTTAATATGCACATTAAACAAGTTAATAACGTTTTCGTTAAACATATTAATTTCTTCATTAGAACAATTTTATGTGTGTTCCCAATTCAGTTATTGGATATTGTTTATTTTTCCATATATTTAAAGCACGTACATGCTCGTATATGTAAGTGTCTGAATCTTGTGGAAAGCTTAAACGTCGAAATTTCTAAGTCATGTCTGGAAAACATCGGTGCGGAAACTTGGTTGAAGAAAAGGCCATCACTGGTATTATTAAAAATTAAATGTAAAAGTGTACTACATCCATTAGCACGTACGGTACAAAGGTCTTTAAATTGAACTTAGGACTTCGAAGACAGTTTATTTATTCGTTAGTGGCCGCGGGGTTAAATCATGAGATTATAGGAGCCGACTTTCTCAATAAATTTTCTTTAATGGCCTTAAAAAATTGATGCCTCATAAATGCAAAAAAAATTGTTCATAGATGCCTTACATACAATACTTTGGTTGATACACCCTGTCCCAAACAGCACACACATTTATAGTACTATTTTCGAAACCTCGAAGATTAAATTTATATAAGGCTGCACGTGTTGAGTTTCAAAACATGGTTGATCTAGGTATTTGTAGGCCATTCTCCTCCCCTGTATCATCGCCTCTTCACATGACGACTGGAGACTATGTGGAGACTTCAGACGGGTATCTAATTCCTTAATTCCCATTTACGGTTTCTCAAGACAACTGTGATGTCGGCTTGGAACACCAGGTTGAGTTAAGCGACTCAATTTCAAAAAGTAATAAAAAAAATTAACAAGTTCCTAGGCACTCACCAAATAAGAACTTCAGCATATAACTCTCAAGCCAGCGGCATAGAATAGTGAGTACATCGGCAACTAAAGCTAGCTTTATTTCTAAGAGAAACAGCACACATTTGACAATATCATTGTCAAACAGAACACTCGAACTTAGACCCAGAAAAATTCATTCAAATGAGGATAACAATATGCAACTTCAAATGCAACGTAGGGGTTGAAGTTGTAACAGCCGGGCTTTTCAAATCTTAAGTAAATGGTCTAGTGTTGAGCATATGTACATTCCAAATGAATGGAATTTCATATTGCTATATCTGGTCTTGTAGAAAGTATATTCCTAAAATGTACCAAATACAGAAGCATAATCCAACTGAAATTGTAAATAAGATCTTCGCTGCCGTATTATAAGAGTATTTGACAGCGTTTTAACACCGGTTAAATATTGATCCTCCGATAGTTTTTTTTTTTAGAGGACCCAAAAACACCAAATCGATACTAAGCAACTCTTCATTGATTTCAAGGTTGCTTTCGATAACGTCTTTAGTGACGAGCTACTCGTATCTGGTCTTAGAAATCCAACTTAACTCGTTCGGGTGGGTCGGATGTCAGTGGAAAACTCGGGCTACTCTATCAAAGTCGTGGCTTGCTAGCCACCATTTCTACTAAGAAGACGGATTTGAAGCACTGAAAAAGGACGCTACACAATACTACCTTCATCCCTGTTCTGTTGCATGGCTTAGATGCTTAGATGCTGGTGTAGAAAAGAAGGGAAAACGAGGAACTATACCCGCTGAATAACGATATGGATCTGGTCAGGGGGCTTAGCTTATAAAGATTAAGATGGCTTGGTCTAAAATATCGCATAAACACCAGGAAGAGAGGGCAGTATAGAAGGACCTTAATCAAGAGGGCACATGCAGCTGGAAAAAGATTTTGACCAACTTTGTGTTCGTTATTGGAGCCAGTTGGCTATGGATCATCGAAAGTGTAGTAAGTCCACTTAAACTGGAATACCATGTTCATCATATGAGCCATCGCTGAGTTTGCAGTTCTTTGCAATAAAGAAACTTATGGGATTCAATTACCCATAGAAGTGCGCTGTTGGGTGTGATTTTCACGCTCGTGGCACCATTCTGCCTTAGTTCGCATTACAATCAATGGTCAACTTTACCGGACAATAGCCAGTGGATATTTTTTTTGGAAAATGTATATGAAATTGTATAGCACGTGGCCCCACAATGATGGCGCTTTGAAACCAAATGTAACTTGATTCAACGAAAACATTAATTTGAGAGAACTCGATGACTGCTTTTGGCCTGTGTAGAAATATTGCTGTATACTGATAAGCATCAAACTATTCAGACATTGGAAGCCAATATTCAGCTAGTTATTTATGAAAAAGAGAGGTAGACAGCCTGAAGTCGTGTATAAAATGGATAACGACTTTTTATACAAATTCCAAAGAGTTCTATAGCATAAAAAATATTCTTCATGATCCAGCTTTGGCTATTGGATTCGAAGACACTACGAATCGGAGCATTGGTGTCCATTTTCTCTACAGGTCCTGGCGATTTCATGCGATTGATACACAGTACTGTCGCTGTACTGTACTCGTACCGTTCGTAGTTGAATCTTCTCCAAAGTTCGTCAATCCAAACGAAGCCGAATAATGCACGAAGAATTTTCCTTTGAAGGATATCTTCATCTGCTTGCACCCGCACGATAGGGGTCAATCACATTTTTAGTGAAGGGCTTCAGACGTTCACACAATATGGCAGATAAGATCTTCTATCCGATGTTGAGGAGACTTATACCTCTATAGTGGCGCTGTTGGGGGTGTATTCTTGTTTGAGTAACGGGCATACGATGCTGAGATTTCATTCATCACGCATACACTTTTCTGACCAGATCTGCGAAATGAGTTGATTTTAACTTAGATATTGCTATTCTTGGTAAGTTGAATGGTCCATTTTGCCTGAGGGCGAGATGTTTAGATGGTGATTCTTTAAGAGGCACCTTTTTTCAAAAAAAAAAAAAAAAAAAAAAAAAAAAAAAAACAAAAAGTTCAATTTTACCGGTAATCTTTATCTTCATACAAAAGAACTTCAAACAATTCAAAAATTGTGCGAATTATTTTACAAATTCATTAATAAAGACGGGCTTATCTTTGATTATAATCCTGTCTTCTGTCGACTTCTTTATTTGACGCAGGTAGAGTTCAGTATGTTATGTCCAAGACATTAAAAATGCAAATTGGCTTAGCTTTCGCAGTATAATAAAAAAAGGAGTTTGAATAGTGTCTATATTAGAATGGATAGCCTAGATTTCTTTTTTATAAAATAAAATGGTTCATTTTTATAAGCCGCTTATACGCTTAACGTGTGAGAATTTTAATGTTCGCTATTAGTAGCGTTTTTTTTTTTTCTAGGAATTATTTACCATGCTATCTGCAGTTCAAATTGGAACCCTCTTCCCTTATGAATTTAAAATTGGAGATAATGGGTCATTAGCAATGAAAAACTAATGACGAATTTGAGGATGTAGCGGTTAACGAATACACAATACGAAGTTGATTTGGAAAGATTCGTTCGGGAGGTTTCAGCTTCGAAAATGAACCACGTGGGAACGTGGTGGATGCAGAACCAACGAAATCGGTGCTGGAGATTACACAAAGCATGGGAGTATCTCCAATGACAACAAGTTGACAATTTTCTCATAGAAAATGTAAAGAAACTCGATTAGTGGGTACCCCATGAACTAAACGAATCTCAAAAACTACGGCGTCTGGATATCTGCTCATCGGTTGCATTAAGAAACCAAGCTAAAACATTTTTGCACCGGATAGTCGCCTATAACGAGAAGTGATTACTGTATGTTTATTTTATAAGATCTGGGCAGTGGTTGGATGCGGATAAAATATCAAAACACAACTCCAAGCCCGCTCTTCACCCAAAAAAGGTTATGGTGACAATTTGGTGGACATTGAAAGGACCAATCCACTTTTTATTTTTTTAACCAGGAAAAACTAAAAATGCTATCAAATATTGTGAGGAAATCGACTTATTCCATGCCAAATTCGCTAAAAAGCAACCAGCGTTGGTCAATAAGCACAGTCCTATCCTTTTGCCTGACAATGCTAGACCCCATACCTTACAAGTAACGGTGCAAAAACTGTTGCAGTTGGGATTTGAAATTCTTCTGCATCCACCGTACTCTCCCCAACGGATTACTATCTTTTCCGAAATCTGGATTCATTTTGCCGGCAGAAGGTCTTCCGGAACCGAGCAGAATTCATAAAGACCTTTGAAGATTTCATTGCCTCAAAAAGTCAGCACTTCTATGAAAAAGGAATATATGACACTGTATCACGTTGGAAGAATGTCATAGATGCCAACGGATTCTATCTTAATTAAAACAAGATTTACGGAAAAATAATATTGGTTTTTAAATTTTTACTATAAAATCATGTGGTACAACCCAATATTATCAAAGCTCCTTGTACAAACTCAGTACATTGGACACATGCGGAAAGCGAGTATAAAAAAACAAGCATAGTATTATTTCAGGTCTAAAAAGCCCTCCATATGTTTACTTCATTGATAAGAACAAAGTTAATGACTTATCAGATACTTGTATGAGAAATTATTCCATCGCATCTAACGTAGAGGATCCCTTAATTATTTCCAGAAAATACTGGATTGTACTCAACTTGTACCATCCCACCTACCGCCTTTGTTTTTACTAGCATGGTTGCTTCTCTGGTAAAACGGTCAAATACAAAGAAAAGCTCAAGGCTTTGATCAAATTAAAAATACTTAACTCAAGCATCTCCCGAATGCTCATACAGAGTAATAACATTCCTTCTCAACTCTTGCTGGCAACCTACGGAAAAAGTAAATCAAAATAATACCTTTACTCAAATTTGGCAAGCCTCCAGAAAATGCTGAGAGCTATATGGCAATAAGCCTGCTTAACTCACTAAGTAAAGTATACGAAAGACTAATCAAATAACAGCTAATAGCTTTAATGTCTAAGCAAAGTATTTTACCTAATGAGCAATTTGGCTTCAGGGAAAATCGTAACACAGCTCATCAAGTTGTTAGGATAGGTAAAATTATATAAATAAATTTTGAACAAGGATATTGGATATTGAAAAAGCTTTTGACACCGTATGGCATAATGGCCAATTACGAAAATTGCAAATATAGTCCCTATTAAATATATTTATGTAAAATTGTCTAAAGTTTCTTGTCTAATGGCTCCTTTTAGGTTCATGTTAATAATTCACATTACACATATAATTTATATAGTATTTATATACCGCGACACTTTCGTCGTCTCATCAATTTCCTCTCAACATAGAGAGAAATGTAAATGATGCGACGAAAGTAGGTACTTTACATCTATTTCAACAAATGGAAGATTAAACTTAACAACCTTAATGTCAATGGAACCTCTGTAGAGTGGAAAACTTCTGCCAAGTATCGAGGTGTTTATCTTAACTCTAAGTTGATTTTTTAAGGTATATGGTCCTTAATAGCATACATGTGCACATAGCACAATGAAAAAAAAAATTATTATTGAGATAAAGATGCTTTATCTGTTTAATAAACGAAAATCGTATCTGCAAGAGGATAATTAATTAATAATATTTAAAGTAATTTTCCAAGCAATTATTTGTTATGGCTGCCAAGCTTGGGGTTAATGCTATCGGTGTCATATTAAAAAAAAAATGCAAATGCAAATTCTTAAAAGAATTATATAGTAAGGCTCACTTCTAACTTTATACAGGTTACATACTCCAACAAGAACAAAATTATTTTTTTGTCTTCATAACCAATAACTTGATTTTCCCACACCTCTTCAAGATGAACGAACAAACATGTAGCGACAATGTTGCAACGATATCCAATATCACACAGCAAGTTGCCACGCGCATTCCCGAATTAGCTGAGTTAGCAAGATACGAATAGATATAAGTAAGTGACAGATTGTCACCCAGTTAGTTACTTAATTGTATAATTGAAGTTCATTTGGAACAAAATTAATAAAAAAAAAAAATTTTTTTCGCTCACGGCGAATTGAATTGTTTAATTTACAAAAACTTTCGTGTAATGAAAATCCCCTTCTAAGCAATTTACTCGTATATTCGCAATATTCAAATTAATAATTTCTCTATTTTTGCATCTTTATTTATTTGTTTGTGTATTTGGTTTTACATTATTTATTCTGTTATTTATTTATTAATTTATTTATCTATTTATTTATTTATTTATTTGATTATTTATTTATTCATATAAAGAAAGATTCATCGTGAGGTTTGATTTATAATGTAAAATAAAACACATAAATTGGAAAGTGAACTTAAAATTTTTATTATCGGTTAAAAGAAATATTAATGACATCTACTTTTTAAAAATTGTATCACGTAAATGTTGACAGCGACTACGTCTGAGGTGGTCCATTCGGAAGGTCTAATTTTGGACGACTCGTTCGAGCATAGCGACTGGTATTCCGCGGATAACACGAGTAATGTTGGCTTTCAAAGCGTTAATCGTTGCTTCCTTATTCCTGAAGACCTGAAACTTTACATATCCTCAGAGAAAATAGTCCAAAAGTGTGATATCGCAAGATCCAGGCGACCAACTTACCATAGCAAATCGTGAAATTAGGTGCTCACCAAAATGATTTCTCAACAAGTCCATTGTTTCAGGCGGTGTATGGCTCGTAGCGTCGTCTTGTTGAAATCAGAGCTCACCGAGACCATGTGTTTGAACTCCAGAAAGCTGTTGGTACTCTTCGGGTTCAAATACGGCAATTTTGTTTTTCAACGTGGCCATTAAGCCAGAAATGGGCTATATCTCTGAACAAAATTTCACGATAAAATTTTGGATTTTCATTAAGTTTTTCCACAGCCCATTCACTGGAAATATGACGCAAATTCAAGTCGCCTGGCTTCAATTCTTGCACAAGTTAAATTTTGTATGCTTTTAGGCCGAGTTCCTCAAGTAAAATACGCCAAGTTGTCGAATACGCCTAGCCAAGCTGCTGAGAACGACGACGAATCGATTCGTCACGGTTGTGACAGCTGCTATAGTCTCTTCACTACGTGCTGGATGTGGTCTAATGGGTCAAGCTTTATCCACTAATGTAAACTGGGACTCAAATTTGCGATTGTATTGGCAATAGTGGTTCTTCCAACGTCGTCGTCATGTTGGCATAAGCCAATGACTTAGCGTAGTCCCACAGAAAATAATCAAGCGGCGTTAAATCGCACGAATGAGGCGGGCAACCGACTGGCCAATGTCTTGAGATAACACGCTCACCATACTAACTCTTCAATAAATCGATTGTTCACAAATTAAATTCAAAGTTGTCAAGTCCGTATTGGAAAACCCTATATATGGGTGGAAAACCACAAGTAGCTATCGTTAGGGAATAAATTATTTGTGTCTCGAACCATAGCTCGTTACCCTGATACTGGCAGCGTTGCAAGACACCATGGAAGTGGTCATAAAAAACAGCAGCATCGGCAGAAATGGTTCGAAAAGTGAAAGCTCGAAATGAGCGAAATCCGTCGAAGTGGAAGAAAAATGGCTCGTGAGCTCAACAAATCGTTGGAACGGATGCAACACATACTGAAAAATTATCTTGGGCTCAAGTAATTGAAGATCCAAGAAACACACGATCTTACACCCAAAAAAAAAAAAAAGTTAGAGTCGAAAGAGCGAAGGAGTTGCTACGCTTCCGCGAAAGTAGTGAGTTGCCGAATTTGGTTTTTTCCGATGAGTCGCCATTTGTTATAGAGCAATACGTCAACAAACAAAATGACCGATTTTACTCGCCAGAGAGGTCCTTCGACGGTCACCAGAAAGCAGGCAGCACCGACGGTGATGGTTTGGGCCGCCATAACTGCCGATGGTCGCTCTCCGCTCGTATTTTTGGACCGTGGCGTCAAAATTAATGCGATCGTATACCGTGAAACTGTATAAGAGACAGTATTGAAGCCTTGGGCAAGCAAATCTCCGTCCCTTCATAAGTCTCTTCAATTTTTGGAACAGGGCCAGTTATTCGTCATCATTGACGTCATTGAAGAGCTCCTGAGCGATGCTCATGCGATGATTCTTCTGATTAGAATTAGAAAGTTTCGGAACAAACTTCGCTGACACTGGTCTCATGCCTAAAACATCCATAAAAATTGCACGACATGGGCCGACCGATATGGCAAAATCCTCAGCAATTTCTTTTATCGTAATTTGACTATTTTACAAAAAAAACAAGAGCGAGGTTCGCCATTGACTTCTTCTCGGACATCTTTGAAGAGCTTGTACTACTGTAAACTTTTTTTTTTTTTAATGTAGAGAATACTCACCGTATTCCACTGTCAATATTTCAAGAGCACTTTAATCCATTTTTTGAAGCAAATTCTTGTTCAATTTTTCATAATAAATGAAAATTGTCGAGCACACCAAAACACGTCTAACCTTTCTATCTGTCAGAAGCAAATTAAATTTGCTCTATACTGTGAAGCTGTGAACATATGTTCGGGACATGTGTACCAATACAGCAAAAAAAAAAAAAAAAATCGATAATCGAATCTACGTTACCGTTGAAATTTCAAATGTCACCTTACTTTGTGAACACACCTCTTATGCCGAGGTGTTGAAAAGACTGAACCAGGGAAATTGGTTGATCATAGAGAAAATAAAGTCGGGAAGGAGACCGGTTGCAATTACGTGAGTATGTTATGGATTCATATTGGGCTATTTTAAGTTCTAGACAGTTTTTGAGGCATCAGATTGAAAACCGATTAAAGTCTTCTTGTAGAAGGGCAGAGTCATGTGGAAAAGAAATAGTTTTAAAATTTCTTGTGTCGTCAGAGTAAAGGGAAAGAGAGGAGTGTTTAATGATAATCACAATATCGTAAATAGTAAAAATGATGAGAATAGGACCAAATTGGCTGCCTCGTGTAACTACAGATGAGGCCAGGAATGGAACAGAAAAGCCGTATCTAAACCAAACTGTATTATATCCGTTTATCAGGTAAGAAGAAATCCTTTACAATAAAACAATTCAGAGCCAAGATCAAATAATTTGAAGGGAATTAGTTGATGAGATAACTTATCAAACGCTTTAGTGAAATCAGTTGCGACAACATCTATTTCTTTGCAATTTTCGAAGGCTTCACAAGATTCGTGTCTATTGGGTTGTAAAATAAAATGTGATTTTTTACCAGGTGTACCGGTATGAATTAACCTTTTTTTTTGTGAAAATAAAACACTAATTTTTAATGGGAAAGTAAAAAACATTTTATTCAAAGTATTGGCCATTGCTAGCTACATATTTTTCCCATCTTTCATTCAATTTATGGATCCCACACCAATAAAACTGTTCGTCTTTTGAAGCAAACCAAAAGTCACCCGATTTCCGACTTCCTCGTAGAATTCGAAGTGCTGCTCAGCTAATGCGTGTCCTATCGATGAAAACAAATGGTAGTCGGAAGGAGCAAGTCAAGCGAATACGCCGGGTGGGGAAGCAGCTTCCAGGAAAGTGCTTTGGTTGTATCCTGAACTAGTTTTGCTTTGTGTGCAGGTGCATTTTCATGGAGCAAAATTACCTTGCCCTGTCTTCTTGCCCATTCTGGTCGTTTTTCGATCAATGCATGGCTCAAATTGATCATTTGTTGTCGGTAGCGATCTGTATTAATGGTTTCGCCAGGTCTTAGGAGCTCGCGGTACACCACACCTTCCTGGTCCCACCAGACACACAGCATTGTCTTCTTGACGAATCGATCTGGTTTTGCAGTAGAAATTGATGGTTGTCCCGGATTAACCCATGATTTTTTCCGTTTAGGTTTCTGAGAATAAATCCATTTTTCATCGCCAGTAACAATTCGTTGCAAAGTTGATTTTTTATCGTGTCTTTGAAGCAAAATTTCACAAGTGGTTTTTCGGTTTTCCGTCTGTCTTTCATTCAATTCATGTGGCACCCATTTTCCAGACTTTTGGATCTTTCCCATAATTGTTAAACGGTCAGAAATTGTTTGTTTCTGACTCAAAGTGTCATCTTCATCTAATATTGTTTGCAATTCGGCGTCTTCAAACTTTTTTGGTTGTCTTCCACGTTCTTCATTTCTCACATCAAAATCGTTATCTCTGAACCGTTGAAACCATCTTTTGCATGTTGCTTCGGATAGAGCATGATCACCATATGCCTCGATAAGAATTCGATGCGACTCTGCAGCACTTTTCTTCAAATGAAAACAAAAAATTAATGCTTTCCGCAAGTCATCATTTTCTGGTACAAAATGCGGAAGAAATTCAAATTCCAACTGCAACAGTTCGTGCACCGTTAATTGTGAGGTATGGGGTCTATTATTGTCATGCAAAAGGATAGGACTGTGCTTATTGACCAACGCAGGTTGCTTTTTAGTAAATTTGGCATGGAATAAGTCGATTTCCTCACAATATTTGATAGCATTTTTAGTTTTTGCTTTTTAAAAAAAATGAAAAGTGGATGGTCCTTTCAATGTCCACCAAATTGTCACCATAATCTTTTTTGGGTGAAGAGTGGGCTTGGAGGTGTGTATTGGCATTTTATCTACATCAGATCTGCCCAGATCTTTTAAAATTATCATACAGTATCCACTTTTCGTTATAGGCGACTATCCGGTGCGAAAATGGTTTAGTTTGGTTTCTTAATGCAACCGGTGCGCAGATATCCAGACGCCGTAGTTTTTGAGACTCGTTCAGTTCAGGTTGTACCCACTAATCGAGTTTCCTTACCTTTTCTATGATAGAAACGTGTCGATATATTGGATACTTCAATGCTTTGTGCAATCTCCCGCACCGATTTTGTTGGGTCCGCATCCACTGTTGTTCTCAAAACATCGTCATCATTTTACGTTTCCGGCTTTTCGCGTGGTTCATTTTTGACGTTGAAATCTCCCGAACGAATTTTGCAAACCAAAGTCGTATAGTGCGCTCGTTTACAGCTACATTCTTAAATGCGTCATTAATGTTTTTCATTGTCATTGACGCATTATGTCCCATTTTAGATTCGTAAGGGAAGATGGCTAGAATTTGAACTGCCGACAGCATGGCGAATAATTCCTAGAAAAAAAATAACGGTACTTGTAACAAATCCTAAAATTCTCACATGTCAAGCACAAGTACCACTTTATTTAAAAAAAAAAAAAAGAAAGTTTAACGTTCTGGCACAGATGTTCACTCGAGAACTTCTTATTTCCGACTGAGCGAGTACCACATTTCATGTGGTACAAACCAATACGTTTGTGGTAGTTGATCCGCCTTTTAGAAAACCATGTTGTCGTGGCGAAATAAAAGGCTTGCATTTGAAGGTTAAGGCTTCGTGTAAAATGCTTTCAAAGAGTTTGGGTATATGAGAGTGTTTAGCAATGGGGCGTTAATTGGTAATTTCATGCATATATTCATTTTTGTGTATCGGGATTATAAAAGAGGTCTTCCAAATCTAGTTGAAATAGGTAGGAAAGGGGTAGAGACAGGTTGGAAGAACATTTTTTCAAGAAATTCCTTTTTAAAATTTATTATAGGAACTGGTATAAAGGAGTTGTTGGCAAATGATTGCTTGAAAAATGTTGCAAGAAAGTTAGCGATGGTAGAATGGATCACTTGAAGATTTGGTTTCGAAAGCGAGACCAAATTGAAAAAAGGACTTCGAGATTGACAAATTAAAAAAAGGACATGGAGTCATTTGTAAGATTGGGATCCGCACTATTTAGATAGCGTTGATATAGAGAGTTGTAGAGTTCAATGAAAAGAAGATTTGTATCAGATAATTTGAAAAGTCGGAAGACGATTGGGTGTGAAGGAATACTGCCCATAATTTATTTCTTTTGTTTCGTAGAGAGCGGTGCTACGATTATATCAAAGAGGGGATGTAGATGATGTTTTGTTGCGGAAATGTGATATATAGAAAGAGATATAGAGAGATTTGAATATTTCTCTGTAAAAAATGGAGAGGGCAGGAACCGGAGATAGATTGGTTAACTCGAAAGAAGCCCTGCTGAGATAGGAATTGATTTTACGGAAATTAGCTTTGCGAAAATTGTAAAAAGTGGGAATTGAATGAGAACGCGACTGGATAAGAGAATTATGGAAAAAATTAAGAAGAAGTGGAGGATGAAAGTTATCAATAGTTGAAAGATATAGTGGACAACACGATACTGAGAAATTGATGGGATAAGTTTTCACAATCGTCTATCCATATATTTGGAAGCGCCACTGACTTGACATAGACTAGAGTCTGTTAATCGATGTAAGAAGAGGCATTCCTTAGTAGAAAAGCCAAAAAGAGGACTCGACAAGGCGAGTCAATCCAAGGGTGTGTGCAATCATCATCCCGAAAAACATTAAAAAAAAGAGGGAATAACTCCTGGTTATTTACGTTGTGGATAAGATTAGTTTCTCTCAGAGCGTAGGTATCAAATGGGAGAGCATGAGATTGATGTAAAACGTTGTGGGTTTTAGAACGCAGTCCTCCCACGTTCTCGTAACAGAAAGTGATAAGAAGTTTTGCAGGATTTCTTAGTTTTCAAGTCGGCTGCGTTGGAGGTGTGAGACTCTCAAAAAACACAGTAATAACTATAAGATTTCATATAAAATAGTTAGGAACATCCGATTGTCCGATGGACAAGAGTTAGATGCGCCATTCAATGAACTCTTTTAGAGTTTACATAGTGGCGAAGAGAAGCAAGATCGTTTGCAACTTTTTGGGAAGTCCTATTGAAAATCTCGTAAAAAAAAAAATCACCGAAGTGGATTTATCGTGCAGATAGACGAGATATAGACGTATATTCTCATATATCTTTTTTTATCCCTAAACCAAGAGATCACATAGCGACATTCGGTAGTATCGCTAGTTTGTTGCGTTAATTTTTACAGTGGGTGGCGAAATGGGGTCAATAGAAGAGGGAGTGGTTAAGAAAGAGGGGTTTGATGTCGCAGCAGATCAACGTTGACGTTGGGCTTTGGTTTGAAGTGAAATAGAAGAAGTTGGAGTATGGATGGGAAGCTTAAAATAAGGAAACATCTAAGTTTTTAAACAACAATTGGAGTTGGGTTTGTTGTGAGAAGATGAGGTGGGTCTTGACAATTTGGATTTACTTGCTAACTTATTAGCTGGTTTTGGTATGACGGATTGCTTAACTTTATCTTTATCCTTGTTTTCCAGTCATTTGCAGACACGTCGCTGTCTGGATTGTGGAATAACCATTCATATTAAGCTGGAAGATTGAGTTTAAAACTGCGCTTGTTTCTGTGGTGAGATTTTGGAAACAAATTGCATTGGCTAATGACGATTTCATATTTCTTTTCGTATATTCGAGATCCAATCTTCCAATTGTCTACGTTGCCATTTGGAAGTTGTCCAAGTTGAATTAAAATGATTGTGACTGGAGAATTTGACATAGATGGAAGAAAATTCGCAGGAATCAGACTGTCCGCAGATGACTTATATATGAGAGTGAGCGTGAGTCAACTTCAGGTTTCATTAATTCAGCCATGAGCGATGTATTATAGTGGATATTCTGGTAAGGCTGCGGAAAGTTTGGTGTGTCATTGATTTTGCTGTTTATTGTTGCGATGTGGTGTTCAATATCGTATACGAGGAATCGAGTCGCACTAAGTTCGTCACTTACATAGTTCACTTTATCGAAGAAAACTTCGATTATAGAATCAGATTGTTAAGGAGAGGGTTGTTTCTGTGACGAGGACTGAAAATAAATGTCAATGTCGTCACGCAAGGAGCTTATTAATATAACTCGCACGTTTTTTCATTGGATATAACCTGCGCAACATAGAGCTTTGGTTTCACTCAACACTTTATTCAGATGACGTAAGGGAGTTTTTTCATTCCTGGATCTCCCTGTTAATCTCTGTTAATCCAAGAAAAACACGTCCGACTGAGTTTGAGTATCACGGAGTATATGATTGTGGCGGCACAGAGATTGTTAAGAGATTTCAGAATATACGCGTTGGGCGAAGATTCTGGCGATCACTTGCAAGTTTAGCTTTTTTACATTATATCTACTCAAAGTAGTTCTATTTTGTTGCGGCGCTTGGGAAATCTGCATTCGTACCTTGTTTTTAACAAGGTTGTGATCCGAGTCAATGCTGCCTACTCGGACGGGCCGGACGTCCCGTATACTGGAGTCATGTTTGACGTCGATCGCTATGAGATATGGTATTTGATTGAGTGTTTTATGATTCAGAGACCGTCATGTGCCCGTGTGCATGCTATAGTGATATAGCTTACCAACTGTCAACTGGTAGGACAGTAATCCTTTCTACTCGTATGCCAGGTGCATCCCACTGCATTTCCTGTGTAGCGGTGATATCTGGTTGATAGCAGTCGAGGGACTCTGCTGCATGTGGCTTTTTAAGGATCTGAACATTCTACGTGCAAAGTCGAAGGACGTGTGCAAGGGTCGTCAACAGCGAATCAGTTTTTATACAAGGACATTAGTTTGTACCTCATTTTTTTAATCTTTTCCGTATAGAGCTGCAAACTCTATTACGGCGTAGACCAGTAGGCCGAGTATGTTCTTGCCATTTTAGCCAGTATGATTAAGGGTTTACTCATGCATTTACCAGGGACTACCATTGAGACGTAAGGCAAGCGCTGCACTACGACTTCATTGTTACAGTCATCAGTTTCCCGATAAATTGCTTCACAGATTTTCGAATTGAACTTCTAAGCACAAACATAGTGAGGACGCCCGAAGAACTGATTTACGGAATTGACGGCAATAACTCGAGGCCGAAGAAAATGAGGTTGTGTAGTATCACAGTAAAGACGTTTCAACCGTAGGCTCTCTATGAATGTTTGTTGCAAGCGCAAGTTCAATAGTTTTTGGTTTATGCGAGATGACTAATTGAGTACTGCTTTCTATAGCCAGATAAGCTAAGAAGGCATCACGGGATCCATAATGGCTTCAATAGCGCCTTAAGATCTAATTGCTTACCATTGGTTCTATACTGCATACATAAACATTTTAGGACTTTATGAAAAATAAAAACCTATCCTTGTTCTTTTGCTTTATTTTTTCTGCTACGCGCATATCAAGACTAAATTATGCGACTCGATTGTTAAAATGTTGTTTAGAGTATCACTCCAGTTCCTATTAACGGCCCAGCTTCAGCTACCACCATTCTCGTTCTGATGTGCGGTTGTACCAACATGCCTCTGTTGACATTAATGCACTGGAGCATTATTTAATTTCATTAGTTCAATGTTTTGCTTAAAAAACCGTACCCTGGGTGATACTGTGTTGCAAAAATCATTCCATCTTCCCAGCTGAGATTGGTGCGAAATTGCAACATTTGTTGGTGTGTTTGTGTCGAGCACAAAAACTCAACTAAGGTCGAGAAAAAGTTTTAAAGTTTCCTATTTATAAACACCCTCGCCTAGGTAAGTTATAACTGAGTTGATCAAACCAAATGAAATAAAATTAATCGATTTATAATTTATAGTTCCATTGCCATCTGCTATGCAATGGTTTTTTTTTTTTTACTGCAATTCACTCTTGTACTTTTGAACTTCTGACGTCAAAGTTTCCTTCCATTAAAAAAAAAGAAGAAAAAAACAGAGAACCTGACCTGTTCAAGTCCCACCACACCTACAGCTGGAACTTTCATGTAAGCACATTGCAACTCGCAGTGTTGGTAATTAACACTACTTTGAGGAAAGTTCTTGCCAAGTTTCTTACAGCCCCCAACATCACACTTGAAAGAGGTTGGACAGGGCATCCGGGCTCCTATTCCGGATCCCATTCTTCCATCACCTCCAATCTCTCTAAACAACTCTAAAGGTTGGCAAGGTAATTAAGCAGAAATTTAGCAAAAACAAATCGAAAATGTCGGTGAGAAAGGTTGGTTGGGGTTGGGTGATGGTAGACTGGGGGTAAAAAAATTTCCCGTGATTTTTCCATGCGCGCTCCTTTACTATATTCTTTGGTGGCTTCTCAGTGGAATGCAACTTTACCGTTTTATGTAGCTTAAGCCGCTTACTAGGGCAGAAAATTACACGTACATTGGATTAACCTCAGCCTCAGCCTAAGCATCGGCCTCACCCTCAATCCTCCATTTAGCCTAAGGGTGTGGTGGTGATTTTGTTGTTGTTGTTTATTCTTTGTTTTCCCCAAGCTCACTTTTGGTTTTTGTTACGCTGAAAATGTAGCTACAAAGGAGTTAGTGATGTGTGCAAGATGACGAGGACGTGGCTGATGTGCTTGTTGAGGAACTCATAATGGCGGGGGTAGCGGTGGTAATGGTGATTGTGCAATTCTAGAACAATTATTTTATCACAACTTTGTTTGTAACTCTTGCATGGATGATGAAGTCAAGCTCATAAACGCTTCGCATTGAGAAAAGTTTTGAGTTTTGTGTGATCCTTGAGTGGCTTGTACTCGTACTTTAAAGGGGAAAATTGAAAACAATTTCACCCCCTAGCCCCGCAGATTGAGCTTAGTATGCGTGGCGAACTCACTCAACCGCACTTGAGTAGCGAAAGTTAGTTTTGAGCGAGTATACTCTCAAATGGAGCAGGAAGGCGTATAGCAGTAAGTACTTCTTGCCCTCTTGCATGTGCTCTAAAAAGGCCTAAAGTCGCCGGTAATAGGTTATGCGAAAGTTGTATGGAGTGACTGTTTTGGGAACTTTGTTTGAATATTTGGCAGTTAATTGTTGCCTGTTGGTATAGCAAAGAACCAAGTTTTGCAGGCAAAATTTCATTAATGAGAACAAAAGTCAAGTTGCCAGAAAGTGGTGACATTATTTTACTTGGCTTTAAACGCAGTGGTGGAGAAAAGGAATAATTTTCTTCTAAAAGGAAGGATATGCAAAAAATGTGGTGGTTGTTAAAAAGTTAAATACATCATGGTTATGCTATGTTCAGAAAAAGCACGCGAAGAAGAAATTAATTTTATGAAGGAGTACAAGAGTACTGAAGAAATAAAACAGCTACTAGGACAAGGGTTCTAGATAAAAGGGTTGCTACCGTATTTGATTTCGAAAATTTCCAATAAAACCACAGGTTGACTCACAGGAAAAGCCATATGCAATTATTTGATCTTTGAATGGTTGATATCGTAGAACTAATATGATCCCCATAAGTCAGCAAATTAGACCGCTTCTACAGTCCATAGACTCCACAGTTGTGACTTTTTCTTCAACACCCTCGAACACAGTATATCGTAGGCAATAAACTAAATATTGAGACCGGAATTTTGCGAGTATCATTTTGGCCATATGAGTATTTCACTCATATTTGTAACAAGAAGCAAGGCTTTGTCATGTTCATTTCCATTAGATCTGTTTCTTAATGTTAGCCAGCCTATTTAGCCCTCTACTTGTAGTATGCATTGCAACCTATAAAGCCTTTTTGGCACAAAGTCAGTCTTAAATGTCAGAAGAGCCAAAATTTTCTTAATGCTCACACTGGATGAGATACTTTGCCGTTCCTTAGTCACTAAGATTTATCTGGTTGCCCCTTATGGTGCACAGAGTCATGCAACTTTCATACTTTTTCATTGGAAAGCTGACCAGTCCTTGGATATTATACATTTTGAAGTCAAACGAATAGGGTAGAAACACTTCGTTTTCCCAACTTTTGATCGTTGAATTTATTGCCGAATACGGAAAGAATATGTGACATTGAATTGATCAGCTCAACCTCTTCTAATCAAGACATCTGAGCGAGCACCTTCTGACAGTCCGCATCATGCCTCAATTCAATTACATAAGCGTAATGTAACTCCATACCTATGAAGTATGAAGTTTTAATCGTACTAGGCGATTTTAACGCTAGGATACAAGAGGAAAACATCTTTAGTAGAACGATCGATAAGCATAGCCTACAAGACACCATGTCTGGAAACGTAATTATACTTATTGACTTTGCGGCGGAACGATATATCACTATAGCCAGCAGAAGGTTTCATCATCTCAATATACACAAAGACGGTTTCCGGATCATGAAACGTGGTCATTGTTTGTGGTTTTAACCACAAGAATATACATATAAATCAAAAATTACCCGGATCTTAATCAAAGTCCCAATCCTGTTGGAGAGAAAGAAGTCAAGAAAAACGAAATAAATTTTCTATCTATAAAAATACAGTGATTTGGGTAAAAAGATCCGCCGTAGCTTGTATCTTTTATCGATTGTCCTGACGGATAAGGATACCAAATATACTGATGCTTCCGAATATGGTTTCAAGACACCTGGCATTTATGGTATAAATACCTTGATACTGGAACTGATATACCGAAATTTATTCAGAAAATTAAAAATACAAGTTTATTCTAAATATATATTGTCCCCTTCAAAGTAATCCATTTTTTATTGTATATTCGGTTTTCGGTATGTCAATCAGTACTTATTGCGATTTTTCCATTCCTTCCTTCCTCTCGGCTGGTGAAACGGATTCTCCATACTGGTTTTTTTTTTTAACTCGATTGAGCAGAAAAAGAGTCACAGGGAGCCAAATCAGGTGAATTCGGTGACGGTTGGATGGTATTTGTTGTATTTTTCATCAAAAAATTACGAATAATGATATCACTGTCCGACGGTGCGTTATCATGGTGCAAAATCCATGAGTTTTCTGCCCACAATTCTGGTCTCTTTCGGTGAACTGCTTCACGCAAACGTCTCATAACGCCCAAATAAAACTCTTTCTTTACTGTCTAGCCTTCTGGAAAAAAAATGTGACGCACTACACCGTTGTAATCCATGAAAAAAATGAGCATTGCCTTCATTTTTGACTGAAAACGACGTGGTTTTTTTGGTCTCAGCCCATTTGGTGAACACTCATAAACCCACGTCTCGTCTCCAATAATGATCCTTTTGACTAATGTGGGATCGGATTCAGCCTCGCAAATCATCTCTTTTGCGACGTCAACACTCTCTCTTTTTTGCATGAAATTGAGGTCTTTTGGCACCAACTTTGCTGCTTCACGACGGAAATCCAAATCCTTAACCAAAATGTCTTGGAAAGATCATTAGGCATTGTTCAAATCCTCCGCTATCTCTCTGATGGTTAATTTGCTGTTATTGTTCAAAATTTTTTTTAATTTATCAAAGTTCATCATCGTTCATTCGGTGAGTTCATTGACTCATGACCACTTTTGAACCGCTCGTGTCACTGGTAACGACCATTTTCTTTAAAGAATTGTTGCCGAAACACTTTTTCAACATTCTTTTTCAACGTTCGCGCACCATTAAATCCGTTTTTTACGCAAAATGTAATACAAGTTCGCTGTAGCAAATTTAAATCCATTTTTAAAATTGTAAAAAATCTCTAACACACACAAAGATAGATGTACTCTTGGATACATAACTTTTGCAAATGTCAAGCTATAATGCTAAGATGTAGAGGGAATGTCAACAATGTACAGTTACAGAATTACAGATGTATCAACTAAACAAAAAAAAAAAGGAAAAAACAGAACTCAAATCAGAACAATGGGAGCCACACGGTGGTTATTCCGGGAACTTTTTCCGGAAAACAATTTTGAAGATCTGTTCCTCATAAAATTAAAATATTTGTAAGTACCTGAATCTTTTCTTCACTTAATATTTTGGTCTAATATAAGGCTAGAAGCCCTGCCAGGACTTGGTGGAAAGCCAGAAATATTCTTAAAACCGATTTAGAGGAGGACTAAGCTTTTGGATGTTCGGGGAAGTAAGCGGATACCCACGTTATCTAAAAAAAACCATGGGACTCTCTGTCTCATGCTTGAAATCATACTCGCAACTCAGTAAACAAAACAAATAAGGTTCATATTCGTAACTACCAGGTCAAGTATAATCCTGTATTGTTATAGTTTTTGTGTGGCCATTTAGTAACCTATTGCTTCATATGAAAGGCTCGAGTTGCCTGGTATCGTTTTTGTTTAACCTATTAGACTGTTTTTACTCCTACACTACTACTAAATTTAATTTAGAGAAAGTAAAAGACCCTTAAACCCAACCATAGCCGGTCTCAAGTCCTGATTGATAAAGGCTCTTCAAGTTGGGGTTGTGCCTCCGGATTATTTGCCTGAAACACTCTATGTTATAAAGCGACAAGCAGCCTCGAATATGGATAATATTATAGAAGAGAAGAAGGAAAGAAGACTTTTTTCTACGACCTCATAGTTCAAGCTCAAAAGCAGTGTTTTAATCATGAACATATTTGGATGCGCAATTGGAAATCATAGCCTTCATGGCATGACAAAACCACGGATCGATTTTGCGACATCGTAATAGACTATGATGGACAGCACACGCTTTACACACCCCAACATCTACAGGAGATAGCCACCTGATCAAAAAATCCCTCAATCAAATCGATCGCATTGCGTTCGATGAGGAGCTTACATCAAATCGAATCACAACCTTGTTGTAGCCAAGGTGCAAATGCGGTTAATCTGGATGACAAAGCACCGAAGCAGTACTATAAGGAAATTTCACGTCGAACGGTTACGAAATCCCAAGAGGCTGCTAAAGCCCTTTCTGATCGAGTCTCCAAAAATCTTATAAAAAGCCTTATGTCACCGCATCAGGAGTATAAGACCAGTAACACCATTGTCAGCAAACCATGAAACATGACGTGGATGATGTAGTTATTCGGTTTCACTGGACAAAAAAAAAAAAAAAAAAAAAAAAAAAAAAAAAAACGAAACCCCTGTCGAAACATCAATTATACAAAGTGACAATCCAAGGAAGGAAGAGGCTACTCGCCAACTCTATGAGTAAAAAACTTTGGAAAGTACCGGCTTCCTTTAATGCTTAATAGTGACACATAAGGTAATGAGTTTTTAATGGCTTACCGGCACCCTCTCGAAGAGGTTTTGAAGATTCCATGTGCCTCTATCAGTGTTGTAAATGTAGTGGGCTGAGTCGATTCAATAAATATATGTTAACTAACACGAATTTACGCCCCGTTCCGCAGACGATCAGCCTGATTCGATCTTTAGCACTAATAGTGCCAAAGGTGCTCTCCATTTGATAATAAAATCCCAAAAACGAGCATCTTTGGTAAATTCATCCTTTTCTTCTCTTCGAATTCACCCTTGACGCAGAATGTAACCGGATTTTCGCTCTTTTGCCAAAAGCTCAACACTTCTTCGTCTTATACCGAATTCATATTTAAATAGATTCTGATGCTCTGTAAAGCTATCAGATTCGACAGCTTTTACTCCTCTTATTCGATTACAACCGTTTTGTAAGCTTCTTATTCGGCTGCAAAAAGACTCTCAAGGTCGGGATATTCTACGTGCATACCCGAAAGTCGTTGCACGTTTTTGTTTGTAAGGTTGGTCAAAAGTAAGTGTATATATACAGAATTTGATTATGTTTCACAACGTTTAGAGTTTAACATAACTGCAGATTACAAGGATACAGAAACAGCAATTCTAGGCCGAATCCTTCAGAGGATATTGCCAACGACCCGCCATTTGAGCATACGCACTGCCTTTTGATAGAAACTATATCATCGCAATCTCTATTTCAACAATCTGGCAAAAAGAAGGCAAATTCTCACATAACTTGAGCTCTGTATATCGAAGTAACTTAAATAAAGTTATCGCTGAATCTGCCTCTAACGTGGTCGTTGACTACGTCATAGCAGTCGAGCTTTGTGCGGATCATGGGTATGGCTCAGGTCTGACAGTTCAATTACATTTCTGCTATCAGACACAGATACTATAAAATGTTGGTGGCTTACTTTTGTGCTTCATCCCCCCCTTTCGAAGTCAATATTCATCTTTTCGTGTTTACATATAACTCAAAGCCCATGTATCTATGCACCCCCTAATCATCCTTAGTTCTGTATCTTTAGAGAAAGTCGAGACCACTTATAATAAAACATCTTCTAAGGAACTCATTCTAATAAGAACAAAAACCAATTCCATGATCCAGGCTTTCAAAAAAATATATGATAAATCCAATTTACTGGCCTAAATGACAACAAATTCGTCCTTGCCAACCAACCACCAAGTCCTACCTTCTACCGCCATCTCCGCAAATAATTGCAGAACCAAATTATGTAAATCCATTTTCGGCACAGATACTGAGAATTTTTAATAAAAAATTGTCTTAGGAAACGGCAGACAGGACATCCTCGACATTAACCACGAAGGCTTACGGAAGTAATCAATTAAAGTAACAACAACAAGCACACTTCTCCCAACAAGAAGAACAGCATAAAGGACAAAAACCAAAAAAAAAAAAAAAAAAAAAACTCCAAAACAAATCATTTTTCTTGAAAAGTCCCCTTCTCCACTTCAGTGGCACTCAGGTAATCCTTGTTGTCGCTGTGTCGCTTAACAACGAAATCTTCCCTCAAAACAACACTTCAACTCTTTCCCTGAAATATTTTGTCCCTCTCAATGTTACCTTCATTCCAAAGTCTCACAAAGCCCCTAAAGGATTTAATTTATTTCCCATTAACGCCAACGCACATTGTCGAGTCGGGTCTGATGCGCACCCAGAGCGGATAGCAATGCGAAACAAATTAAATGTTTTTACTTTGTCATTAATGACACACACACATAAAGTAGGTTACACACAAACATGTTCGTTTACCTAACCAGGAATTCGGTTTTTACCAAAAGAGAAAAAAAAAAAAAAAGAAAAAAGACAAAGAGTTCCATAGTGAGGTTGAGTTGCCCTACCGGAAGAAAGGGTATTAAGGACGAAAATGCTGTTGCACCGCTTCCATGCGGGCGGTTGCCTCATTTTCACGTTAAACAGAAAACCGCGAACACACTCTATACGTTGCTTTGCCCTTGTCATCTACCTTCCTTACCAAAATGGTTGAATGTAATTTTCCTGCTACTTACGGGAGTAAAGCGTTTTTTGAGCTGAGCGCTGCGAGTGAGTGGCCACATGCGGAATGTGGAAAGTTTACTTTACCACCGTCGGGAGTCCCTCCCGCGCGCCTTCTGAAACTGGCAATAGAGGCAAGACAATAAAATATCATTTGGTTAGCAGTTTTCCAGGGTTGCAATATAGAAGGGAATGGGAATGCATAGGGGGTTATATGGAGCGCATTGTGTTGGTAAGAATCGCTTCTTTGGTGGGAAACCATTAAATACATTTCCGGTTTCTATTATACTGCACACCAGGAAATTTTCGTTGCATTTATAAATTACGACGCAAGGCGCATACGAGTACGAGTACGGGTACAACCGTGAGAACTGTGAAACATTGAACTCATACTCCTGGAGTTAGTAAAGCGGGACGCACCGATATATGTATGTATGTACGTCTATACACCCACTCGAGTTCTTGTTGGGGAAAAACTAACCAAGCACATGCATTTGGGAACGGTAGAAGACTTTCAATGGTGACTTGAGCGAACCCCGAACGTCCTTGTGTTCGGAACACAAAATAGATTTAAAAAAAAAAAAAAAAAAAACTCAAACCAATGCTTTTATGTACAGCTTTTAGCTAGCGGATAAAAGTCTAAACCACTTTTGTTATTTATCAGGGGCTGCCTGGCCCGAGAGAAGCTGTTTCGTTTCTTCAAGGATAAGCATAGAGGAAAAGTACACAGAGTTTTGCTTGGTTGCAGTAATACAAAAAGTGGAGTGGGCCGGACCGGGCAAGGCGCACTTCCATTTTTAAGGAAGTCATGATACTTCACCAACATGGCTGAGCAGAATACACTTTTTATAATTTGGTCCTATCTTGTGCTACACGCATGAAAAATTGTCTCGACTAATGGAAGGAGTCATGTGGTGAATGGTAATGTTTGCCAGAAGGTACCTTTGGATTTCTTAATGAGCTATCATCATCTTACAGAATATCTTCTGTGAGTGTCAGTCTCAATGCAAAACCAAAAATAAATACTAGACCCCAAAAAGTGGGCATAATATATGTGCCGTGGATTTCAAAAAGAAATTATGTGCCTTTCCTGACAGGCACTTAGCCAAAACACAATCGCCTCGAAATTGTTACGAAATAAATTAGAGACTTTACGCTTTCAGCTCCTAATAAGATATATCCGTCTAGCTCCTGAATATCTTCGCCAACTTTAACTTTTTAACGCGTTTATTACAATATTGGCTTGCAGATTTTTGTATAGAATTTTTCTCTCTAGTCCTCAAAATGTCATTTCATCGTTACGAATACCGGAAAGGAAGTGTGAGCAATTTTAAAAGTATAATATTTAGTCAGTTGAGAGAAGCCCATTTGAATTCTTTCTTTCTTTGGCTGCCTTTTTGTGTCAGGGGGGCTTAAAAGACAATGATCTAAGATTTTGAAAACAACCCAGATGAGGCGTTGAACTAATTGCCAAAGATATGCAGATTACAATTTAAATTGCTAATCAATATGAGAGTGACGCCACAAGATTATTCTTAAGGTGGTACTCGAAAAGTGATAATTCGCCTTGACTTCTCGACCGCGGCTGAAGCAGAGATTTTCGAGCCCACAACCAACATACTAAACAAAATGCCCGACAATTTAAAAGCTTAGTTAGGTGTTACAAGATTTTTCGGTTCCAATTCATCCTGCGATGACATTTTCAAGTAGGTCAGAGTGATGTTAGGTTCTAACGAACTCCAGATGCATCAACCTTTGAAGAACTACGGTTTTAAGGGTAAGGTTAGGTAACTGCAAGTCACAAGGCGGCGACAAGTGTTGTCAAGGGCTAAAAGAGCTAAAAGCCTGATTCCTCCAGAGGACTGACACGCTGCACTTCCGTCTCGAATAGGGAAACAGAGAAACAAATTTCCAGGCACTTTCTCTATTGTCCGCTTTTTTCGCGTAATGTGCTTGGATGAAAACAGTCCTACAAAGACTGCAGTTTCAGTGGACAAAAATCGGACGAAGCAGTCCTTAGACAAACGCCTAACCTTTGGTGATTTTACACTTGGTCGTTGCTCTGGTGGACAGAACTCCGTTGATGAGGTCGAATCTACCCTGAATAACAGTCCTGGTGATGTCTTTCTCCACACCATTTGATTCTACTTAGGTAGAACTTCTCATGTAGGTATAGGGTGTTTTTTTTAAAGATGTTCCAATCTTTTTGCTGAAATACAACAAGATTAACTAGTTGACTACTTATTGACTCCATTCGAAGGATCATTCCATGCGATTCACGGCGTACAAACCGCCTTCTAAAGATATAAGAGCATCAAATTTAAACAAGAAGCATTGTGCGACTCGCAGCTATAAAGAGGCTGTCAGGATAAGAAAAAGGTTTTCTCGGTTCTACAAGACTAATCTGAAGGAGAAAAACCGGAAAAAAAAAATTAAAATGAGTAAGGAATGACTGAGGGAAAATATATCAAAATACCCAACAGATAGCACATCCATCACATCACCACATTATCCATCCCAGTACGCATTTATAATGACATTCCAACTATCCCCCCTTTGGACAAGGTCAACCTGCTTGCTGCACATTTTTATGACAAGCTTAACACTTTCAAATTGAACTTTGTCTCTGCCTATACTTGAGTGCTCAGAATCTTGTAGCATGAAGTACCAAAAGTACTTGAAGATCTTAATATACACAAATCTGCTGGTCCAAATAGTATATCTCCCCTTCTTCTATAGCGGTGTCCTTCCTCGTTGGCCAACCACTGCGTAAGCTTTTTCATCAATCTTACCTTTAGAACTTTTGCATCTGGCAAAACGGCATTAACCCGAGCTAAAAAAAGGTGAATCTTCTTCTCTCTCCTCATGGAATGGTCGTACGGTTTTCGTAGCAAAAGTTCCATTGCTGATTTGATGGCATAACTCTCCTAAAAATGGAATCAATTGGGAAGAGCAAGATAGTTCCACTTCTTTCCATTCTCGGTATATGTATCAAAAGCAACTCCTAAAACATCTCTGCAGCTGCTTGATAAGATTCAAAAGCGATAAAACTCATAGATGGTTCTAATATCATTCAATCAATTCACACCCTTGAACACCGACGAAATGTCTCGTATTTCACTTAACTTTATCACTATATCTACAACATGTTCAAATGCCAGTAGCATTCTGTCCGGACGTACTCTAAAATATCGTGATCGTAAAAACATTTGAAAACAATGTTCACCTATGGTATACTTCTTTTTTCTTTCTCCCTAAATTTCCTTCGCTTGCGCTGTGTACAAACATTTTAAGGCTACACAAATCACTTGAGCACGCGCTAATTATAAAAAAAAGAAACAAAAAAGAAAAGTATAATGTTAAAATTGTACTCGGGGACCACTCTATTAAAATCAGAAAACGCTTGAACGAAAAACTCTTTGCTGTATACTTACTATCCACAATCCAGATTCAAAGACGTAGTGGAGATATTCATAGCATGACAGTTTTCACCGAAAGGAGTCCTTGGCATGATTATGAGCGAAAAGAGCCTACGTAATCTTCCAGCTAAGGATATTACCTTAGGAATGATATTTGCTTATTTTTCAGGAGAGCTAAGAAACTGGCAGCTGTTTTCGAGTCCGCAATGCAGGGTTTTTAAATCAATAATGGAGACCTAATAAAGGAGACCAAGTTACATAAGTGGCGGAATAGTAGATATCCTTAAGCAATACTTTCAGCAGTTAGAGGGACTGATATAGCATGAAGTGAACTTGCTTCCAGTCAATGAAGAATCTATCCCATTATATAAGAAGTTTGCTCAAGTATCAACCACTCCGGATGATGTTTTGCTAAGATACATGCGTCAAATCTTTAACTAAGTTCGGGTGGAAGAAAAATATGCCCGATGACTAGAATATCATTTCTGTATGCCTCATCTTCAGGAAAGATGATCTTCTTTCAAGAACTATCGAGTCTAACCCCTACCTAATGTCACAAATAAAGTTCTATCCAATGTATTTTGGAAACATATCACGCCATTTTGCGACACACTAATCGATACTTATTAGCCACACTTCTGTTCCGATGATCGACCATCAATCAAATATTCTAGCAAATCCTGGAAGAGACCAAAAAATATTAAGTCGAGACTTATCATCTTCGTTTTGAAGTCTACAATTCGACGGTCGAATTTCGTATCCCAGAAAATGTAGATGTAACACATGGGCTGAAAAACCCGTGCCGTTTTATAGTGAAACACAAATTTTTTGCAAAATTCAACTTTATTTATCAATATAGTTGCCTTCGAGGGCGATACACTGATTGAAACGATTTTTCAATCTTTCGATACCAGTTTTGTAGTACGATTTCGGTTAAGCCTCAAAATAGGCCTCTGTTTCGGCGATTACTTCTTCATCGGTCCTAAATCTCCTTCCGCCGAGCATTCTTTTGAATGCTCGCTGGGGGCCAAATTTGGAGAATGAGAATACGGTGGGTGGGGAAGCAATTCGTAGCCGAATTCATTCAATTTTGCCATCGTTTTTATCGACTTGTGACGCGGTGCATTGTCTTGATGAAACAGGAGTTTCTTTTTCTTCAAATGTGGCTGTTTTTCTGCGATTTCGTCGCTGTTGATAGTCTGCCCATTTATCCCAAAATACGGATGCCATAACCATGCCAACCGACTGTTGAGTTTTTGGTTCTTGGACGAGGTTGTGAAGTGATGGAGCCAAGTTTCATCCATTGTCACATACCGAAGCAAAAATTTGGCTTCATTGCGGTTGAACACTCCTCTGAATCATCAACACGTTTTTGTTTTTGGTAGACTGTGAGCAAACGCGGCACCCACTTTGAACAGAGCTTTCGCATGTCCAAACATTCGTGTATGATATATCCAACACGCTCTTTTGATATCTTCAGAGCCTCAGCTATCTCGATCAACTTCACTTTACGGTCATTCGTAATCATTTTGTGGACTTTTTTGATGTTTTCATCTGAAACAGCCTCTTTTGGACGACCACTGCGTGCATAATCTTCGGTGCTTGTATGACCACTTTTAAATTTTCCAATCCACTTGCGAATGGTTCGTTCGACTAGTGCAGAGTCCACGTAATACTTATCAAGCCATTTCTTTGCATCGGCTGCATTTTTTCAAATCAAAAAGCAATGATAAATCAACTCGCGAAATTGCTTTGAATCCATTTTTTTCACAATAACAAAAGTTGCTTCACTCACAACGCTATATCTCGAGAACTAATCGTCTGACAGCTGTCAAATTTATACACGTATCTTTTGAAGTTTGGTACTAACCTCCATCTAAATCCATATAATCCGTACTAAATGGTATTGATTTAACTCAAGTGGTGCCCTCTCTTAGAAACGCCACGGACTAACACACTCAGCCCATGTGTTAGTTGTGCCCCGCGCAGCGTGTAGTATGCAATATGAATACACTTTCACCGCACTATTCTGTACCAGTTCTGCTATATGAACTGATTAAAGTAAACACTTTCAAGAGACAATTCTTCGTCGAGTATTAAGTAACGTTTACAAGGAATTTGAATTGAGGAAAAGATACAACTTCGAGTTCTATGAGCAATATCAAGATATGTTCAAGTCCAGACAGAAAAAACTCGTTGACTTCACTGAATCAGTCAGAATCTAACGCATGAACAAAATTGCTTCAGAAAAGATGATTTCTAATCAAATCTTCCAAATCTTCTTAAAACGGTGTTTAAGGAATCGAAGAGGGTGCTAGGCTGCCATATCTCAGGTAAGGACTCTTCATGGATAAGGAGTTTCTTCAGCTCATGGACCTAATCATCAAGAAACGTTCAAGCAGTTCAAGCAAACTACTGAAAATTACCTACCTAAGACCTACCTTCAAACACAGTTTGAAGCTTGTTTTGCTTATGTAGACCATTTATAAATGCTTGTTCACATAATTTAAATCATTTGAAATAAGCTCTTCTTAAATCTATAGACATATTCGCCTTTATAAACCATCAAGGACCTATTTATTTATATCATTTCGTTCAAAGTTGCTTCGAAAAGCTTTCACAATCAAATGATACTCCCTTTTCCTGAAATAAAATCCCCCGATTTATTTCGAACAAACGACGAAGCGACTTCATAGCGGAAAAATCCAAGAATATAATCATAACTAATGATCAGTAAGCTGTGAGGTGTGAGCTTCAGCGGGATATGCTGGCATCCATCTCCATAATAATTTACAATCACGAAGCTAATTTAATCGTAATTTCCGAAAGACATTTTTATTAATAGGTCTTTGCAGACGTTTCATTGTGTGCTTTCTTCGTTGTTTCCTTCCCTGCTCATTCTAACATAATTTTGTGCGCTGAGTAGGCAGTCCTAGAATTCGTATTTATTTTCCTTTTCTTTGCCATTTTTATGCATCCTTACCAAAAATAGGAAATATATATTTTTTTTTTGTTTGTGGGCGCTTTCTACATCGTTAATTCTGGCATTCTTAGATTTTGTGGGTTGTCTCAGTCTTCGATGGCACCTCTATGTATATCTAACGTTTGCATCTTAGTCAAGATACTTCTTTAAATTCAGTCCCTTCCCCCGGGTAAGCTAAATGATCATCTCAAATAAAGTATTCTTTCTCGTAAACGTAAACCCGGGCTACTTCTATTACTAAGTAGAGTTATTATTCTGTTCGAAGGGAAAAATTTTCATATTGCTGCCAAGTTGAGTTAGCGGAAACAATATGGCGGTTGCATGAAAATCCTTGGCCGTTTTGATGGGTGCATCCTACCCAAAAGAAACAAAAAAAAAAAAAAAAGAAAAGAAAAATTACTATTAAAGTGAAGCGCATATCCTTTACTTTCATCATTGTGAGTATTTTCGTTATTTTAGGATTCCCTTTCGTCCTGCACATACACAGTCGTCTACTCGTACATTTGTGGGTGGTAAAGATTCGCGTATCCGTAACATTTAATATTTCTTACTCTGCCTGAGTGAAGGCACCATAAGAACAACATGGAAAGGATCTTTTTTTCTTCTCATCGTTAAGGATTAGTGTGCATTAGGGTGTTGAAGATGAAGTTGTATATGTTGTTATGCGGACGGAGAAATTTCACTTTAAAGTTTAGAGGTTGAGTGTTTAACGTTGCACACCGTTCTAAATTATGAAAGACCATAAATTTTCATTCAATTTAATGCTCTAGTAAACAATTTTTATTCACTTCTTTACCAAAAAGTAAAAGAAAAAATATAACTTACCCACACATACATTCTATAAGCAAGACGACTTGTTTGAGTTAGCAACGAACGATTTGTACTTTTCTTGACTTTAACTAGATGTTGCTCTTGTTACAGTATAGTAACCGTATGTTCAACATCTTCTTCGAGGCTGTCTACGTATCTATTTTGTAGAGCTTAGTGTTTTGACTGACTGACTGCTAAGGGATTTTATATCGTCTAGGTGGTTGGAAAATAAAAAATCGAACATATGTATGTCAGTCAGATGGGGGAAGCATGTGTGACGGGTGCTTTAAATTGCTCACCTTAATCAAGGTAATAGTTCTTTATTACAGTTAATGGTTATTTTGAAATGTGCTGTGTAATCAATTTACTTTTTTGAAGTTTTTTTTTATACTAGAAGGAGTTCAGAATGATTCATATTTATTCTCTGCCCAGTTTGTTCCAACATAAGCCACGGGCTCAGACAATACGTGTGTGTCAGGGACTGTATAGTGAAGCACTCCAAATTGCTGTATATGCATGTAAAAGCGATGTAAGAAAATAAAAGATAGAACTACAATACGCTGTTGCCTTCATCTAGCCTAACGATCATTTTCAGGACATCTATGAAATATTCAGTGCCCTGAACTAGATGTCAAGGTTTCTGAAGCAGAGATGGTGTCGAAAAAGCTCAAATTATCAACTCCATAATCCACGATGTTCTTTACTTAAATTTGTAATGAACGGGTCAACTCGTCAAAGTTACGACTCCACTCTTCAAAAAGACAAACCATTTTCGGTACTTCACATGGAATGTGTCTTACATACCACGTGCTGCCGAATAACTCGCGTCGACCCCATACTTCTACAAAGCAAACCCAATTGTTAACAAAGAAGTGCGACGGAATGGACTGGTGTAAAAAGGATGAAAAACGTATACTGATGTGATTGCCACAGAGATGGCAAGCATCAGCTACTTGGATGCGGATTTGTCATAAGAGTGAACCTTAAGCAAAATGACTTTTGTTTCAGATATTAAAGCGAGCGCCTCCAGACAATCGTCCCCAAGGGCTAATTCACCAACATCGACTAAATATATACGCAAGCCCCAAAGGAGCACCAATGTGCTATCAAAGTATGATGTTAAGTTAAGTTAAGCTGGAAAAGAAGGACAGTTGTTGTAGCACAGTCGATAAATAGAGCGTATACGTCACCACTTCCAACAACATATTCAGGCGTATCGGCTTCTCTTCTTGTTGAACTGCACACGGTTCCTGGCTTTATACATTCATTACGGGACTGAGGGGCCGACATTTACTCGAACCACAACCTGTTGCGGCCCAGGTGCGAACTCGTATATCAGTAACTCCGCTTTGAAAAGGAACAACTGAGAGGAAGTTTGACTTAGCAAAGATTCTGCAAGGAACCGCGACGCCAGTTTTAGTGCCAAAACGTGAAGTGTGAAACTCGTGGCTTACCGATAAATATTTGGCAGCCGAAAGTGAGGACTACAGTAGCTTCTGAGTTATACAGGTAGGAAAAAAATGACGACCACTGATTCATTCGAAGGATGAAACAAGAGCTCGAGGAAATGGAGATATGTAATGGCAATCGACTAAAAGCTTTCATAAACCAACTGATTGACATTTGTCAGTGTCGATCTTGAAAAAGACCATCGAGTTTTATTTCGACATCCAATACCTGTTTATCAAATTGAAATCCGTCTATTAATAAAAAAAATAATAATAATACGGAGCCATGTCTGATTTGCAGAATGACCATGGAAAAAGGTAGCTACTCCATGAGGTTCGGCAATGATCTTGCCGAAATCTTTAGCATCGAAAAAGGCGATCTATTTTCATGCGATTTCCTTAACATCGAAGTGAATATTGTGTGAAACTCGCAAACCAATACTAAAACAACATGCGGATGACATAGACGTATTCGTAACTTGCAAAACATATTGAAAAGTTTGTAAGGCATTTGCAAGTATTGGAGCAAAAGCAGCGAACATCAGTGTAGCGCTAAACGAAAACGAAGTATTTTAAATGTATGCTGTGCGGACGAATACCAACCAACCAGCTTGAAAGGTACTCGAATTCTTTACTGAGGGAAAATGCAGCAGTGGAAAAATCCCACCTCAGATGGCGCACACTTTTTGCCTCGCACGGGATTCGAACCCACGACCCTCTACTTGAGGAGTCTATGCATATACCACCACACCACTACACCACACAAGTTGAGAGAGACCACAAACGACTTAGTCATTAGTCCCGTACTGTAGCGCCACCTACGTTAGTAAGTAAAAGTGGTTGTAGGTTTATAAGTATATTGTATACAAAGTATTCATCATACGACGTAACACAGATACCCGCCGTCATTGATGTTTTGATGGCAATCAAAATATGAGTAATTACAGAGATGAGTAAAGATTTTGTTTGAATAACTGTCTCATAAACGTCAGTGATCTTGCGATCCTACGATTTCAATAGAATTATAAGCATAGAACAGTTCTGGAGACCGCTGCTGACACTGTTAGCAATTTATCGCGATATATGTTCATACCAGAGGACAAGACGCCTATAAATTCGCTGTAAAAGACTTTGCCCACTTGGGCTCTGGTGTAATCTCTAATAACCGTGTCAATGTAAAAATTAAGCAAAGACAAGTCTCCCCCAGAAAATTAGAAAAGTTGTCTTTATCGTCTTGTGTATCGCACAAGGAATACATATTTGAAAATTTCCTTGTTATTCGGTGTCAACCTGGAAACTTAGTCAAACAATGCAAGTCACTAATGGTCACCTCAACGTTGCAGATATTTTACATGAGCCACACCAACACAATTAGATTAAATAAAATAAAAGTGTTTCAGTCGGTAGAAAGATTTTTTATATTCTTTTTGGTAATATCTGCTTAGCAGCAGTCCAGGGTTTTTGCTAGTTTTTCGGCTGCACGTTGCCCATTAAAAAACTTAACATACCACGTGCAGATCTGAAAGGTCGTTGTCCTTGTTTCAACAAAGTCACTTATATACCAAAAATATTCCCTTAACACTATTTGGTACGAAAGTCCCCTACCAGTCAACCAAACAACACTTCCTTCGACAAAAAAAGTAAAAAATTCAAAATTAAATTACCCAGCTGACATTTTTCTTTGAATTGAATGCTCATTTTATTCCGAAAAAACCTGCACAGCAACATTCACTTACCCATTCAAACAGGATATGTCTTACCCGCTGAAGAAAAAAAAAAAATAAAAAAAAAAATAATAATAAATAAAATAAAATAAAAAATAAATAAATTTGGAAAAAAATTTAAGCAAAGTCTCGCCTACACACTAGAATTATATTTAACTTCGTTTCCGTTGTCATCGTAAATTCATATTGTGCCATGAATTGCTTGAAAATTGTATTCAAATCGAAAGTTGATTATTTCACAGGACCCTCTTCTTCTCTACCGGCAACAAACGCCAATCGACTGGCTGGTTAAGTAGCGTATTCTTGTATTCTTCTCCAAGGCGAATCTTCAAAAAAAAGTGAAGAACAAGTAAAAAATATAAATTTTATATATGGCAAGAGTAGAGTCAAGTGTACAGCAGGGAATTGCTTCTCCTTGCTTACAAAACACAAAAATATGAAAACGAAAATCGGAAAACAGCAAGAAGAACCATTGGAAAAATGAAGAAAAAAAAATCACGAATAAAATCCGATAAAATCATTCTCTGAAGATTCCTTTTAGAGTGTCGGTAGGTGGAGGAGCACCTTTCGCCCGTGGCATTTTACCCCAGGACATGGATACAAAACAACAACTAATGCATCACTTACTTTATTCCTGTCGAATATTCTCTGGCTGTATGTATACTCGTACTGTGTTGTCATTTATTTTTTCTCTGAAGATTTCTATATGCATCCGAACTTCGTTATATTTTACCCTGACGGTAGAGTATTGTATGATAGTTGCGGATATCCTTAGACTATATCTTATACAAGATACTCAGACTTAGACTGGGAATCAGACTGAGAATATGTAGGTTTTCTTCTTCTTTATTGATAGAAAATACTGCGATAATGAAAAAAAGGAAGATAATACGCCATGTAGAATTGGTTGCAACAGTCTCTACCAGTGATGCCGTTTCTAGAGTTCAAAGGACCTGTTGGAGGTGAGAGTACTAAAGTGCATAGCACGTTTTTCAATAAAAATATCAAATCTTGGATTGACAGTTGATCAAACCCCTACTGTTAGGCAGAATGGCTTCACTATAGGATCCCAAAAAAGGCTGCTAAAGTTAAAGCCGACCTACTCAAAGCAGAAGCTAAAAACTTACAGCAGTGCCCGCATTAATTCATCTGAAAAATCTAGTCAGATGAAAGCATGATCCGTGAGTGGAATCTCGCTATCACTTATCCCCGGCACAGAGAAGGTTGTCATTAGTCAGTCCATTATACTTCTTTTGATACCCGAATACATTCCCTTTCCAGAAAATTTCATTATTCATTTTGGTGTTAAAAATGTAAGAAGTTGGAACATCCCGTAGCTGCCCCATTGAACACACTTTCGCAGGACAACCATTTGGAGTCTGGTAGATAAGCACCTACCTAAATTCCTAAATAGCACACTAACTGAAACTACAAAAATGGAAGGGTCATTTTCAACAAAACCTCGATAGTAAAATCATTGAGGCATCTTTATCACCCGACCATGGAAAGTACAGATTAATCTCCATAAGTCTAGACTTGCTGCCTCAAACTTCATCAACCGCCTCATCAAGGCGGTGAGCACATCGCGCTTATCCAGGAAACAGTTCTTATCTGGAAAGTTCATTCTCGAAGTAAGGACACCAATCTACAACATCTCTTAACTCGCATGAATAGAAGGTGTAGCCAGAGCAGAACTTAATCTTTCCCTCTTTTTTCAATACAGGATAGATGACTTTGTCATAACACTGCTATCTTCAAAGACGGTAGTGAGAGATAGTTCTCATCTGGGTACATGTCCTATGATGAGCAGGAACCTCACTCAGAAACTTCGATGAGCTTGTTAATGAGGTCGATAAAAATAAGAAGGACTATAGTCTGCAGCGCGAACCCCAGACACTAGCCTCAGAGCTAAGTCAATTTAAGTCCATCTAATCCATCTTATTCCAATTTTGTAATCTGCGTCATATAAAATATCTATTGACGCCAAGAAGATACTGATACTATTGTCTCGAATATCCACTCTAATTCACAAGTGGAGAGTGTCGAATGAACCATTCTTGATATGCTCAATGAACTTAATAATAAACTTACCTCCTCTGTAAACCTTGCCTTTAACTCAGCTTACCTTGTAGTAGGGAGGATAAAGGCTAGGTGGTCCCAGTATTGGACCATGGAACTCCATTAGCTGCGCTGCAAGAAATAAGAATTTTATCTTTGATAAACTATCTGGATCAGAACGACATTGGAAAGCTTCTCTGGTGATCTACACACAGAAGTATGGAAACAGCAAAAGTGAATTGTTGGGACTACCGGAAGATCTCTCCAGAGCACGTGGAATTTCGAGCGTACTCGTACCTGAATTGACTTTGAAAATGAATCCTTGGATTTGTTTTGCAACACTCACTTCCAAGCCACCAAGACCGGATACTATCGACCCTGCACTGTTACAGAATATTCTTCTGAAAACCAAAGGTATTGCCAATATACTTACTAAGTAAATTAAATCGTTTGAGCTGCTTTCATAAATATTGACACTTAGTAGACCATCGACTTTCTTTAAGAACTGAGCATACCATAAATGACTGTATCTGCAGCATGATGTAGAATATGCCATTTAAATCACGCTAGGTGTCTCCTCTAATCAATTACGTTTCTCAAACCTTACTGTTTATAATAAACATTTGATTCGAGAAACGAACGAATTGAGACAACTCGAAGTCATCCTCAATAACACAGTTTCGATCTTCACATATGGATGTAAGATAGCTGAATTCATTAGCGCAAAGGAGGGGAATGTTTGCTAACACAAATCCATCAGTCTCGCGACATATTGCCTCCCAAGCCGAAGTTTAAGTTATTCATCAAGCTGCTTGGCTTAGTCTGAAACCCGTCGGATATTATAGCCATTCAAGCAGCTAACCCCATAAATTTGAGAGCGACTAGAGAATGCAGCGCATCTCGCAACCAGATTGTTAAGCAGCACAATATCACACTCTGTATGCATCTATCAGTAAAGATCACCAAACTCCAATGGAGAAGTCTCACGACCTTAGTTTAGATCCAATGTATGCATTTTGGTTAAGACTATATTTTGAGCCAACGGCTTGTTTAAGCGAGTTGAGGCTAATGGAGCTTTTATTTGCTCTTCAAAAAATTCCTGCTAGCTCGGCTTAATGTCCAATAATTTCGACAGCTAATTCTTCCTGAGACATTTAGGGGTGTGCCATTTTGCTGAGATAAAATTTCTCAAACTTCACTAAAAATGCTGCGAAATGACCATGCTCCATCAGGCAAGGTAAGAACTACTTATAAATAAACTTAAAATGGATCTACGACACCAAGCCAGTTGCTTCCGATGCTGTCCCTAGAGGGCCAAATAAAGATATCCTGAACAGAATAGTTTCCGACTTCTGAAAGTTGACCTTCAACTTCTAGTCATCGTAATATCATTTAATTCTTTCGAAGTCACTTTGCAAAAGTGTATTAATGACATCAATGTTATGACCAGATCTGTATGCGATTAAGCCATCTGCGTGCGCTATGGTATAGTAAAGTGAATCTATCAGAAAGGTTGTGTAAATGTTTTTACACCATTTTTCGCGATAAAATGTCTATTGATGAGTAAATTGAAATCTGTATACAACAGTGGTTTACTAATGCCCTTGTAGAAGAGTTTTTCTAACCAAACAGTATCGAAAGCCTTCTTTAAGTCAATCAGGCAGACATCACTGCACTAGTTATCAGAAACCAGTTTAGACGCGGCATAAATAGCATCATGTCCCGCCTTGAACCCTCATTTACATATTATCCGGATCTATAATAAACAATGGCTCTTTGATGAGTAGCTAGATTGGGAGACAGGTGACTCTACTTACCTAAAATGTGCCCAAGGTATACCATCATTAAGTATAATCTCTTTTCTTGTCAAAACTTTGTCACAATCCGACGCTCAGTTTTGTTTTGACACCCATTTCAAAACATCATAATTGTGTTTTTTGCGACCATGGAAAAAGAGCAGTATCGCTGCGTGATCCAATTCTTGATTTTGGTGACAAAACCTGAGGGGAAATCAATCCAATTCTCGATGGTGTGTATTCGACGACCCATTCATCTTCCTGTACAATCGTTTGTAATTGGTTCGCAGAATTTCCCCGGGGCGGCATGACGGTTTTTGATAAATCGCGCAATGGTGGTCTAAAAACGGTTACCACAGAAAAAACCATGAACTTAATACATGATCTCGTATCGGAGGACCGCCAAGTGAAAATTCGCGACTTGGCTGAGATAGCAGGCATCTCAACTGAACACATTAGCCATATCCTGTACGAGATTTTGGGCATAAGAAAGCAATCGGGCGATAGGTACCGCGTTTGCTCACACCGAAGAAAAAGCGCAATCGTGAGACCACTTTAAAAACGTGGTTGGGCCTAATTAATCAAAATTCGGAGGAGTTTATGCGTCGTTTTGTGACCGTCGGTGTCACATGAATCCATTGGCTTACAACAGAGACCAAAAAAATAATCGTAACAATGGGTTTTACCCGGTGAGCGTGCTCCACAAAAGTCGAAAAGGTGATGGCCACTGGTTTTTAGAACTCGCGAGGTGTGATCAACGTTGACTCGCTGGAGAAAGTTGGAAAAAGGAAAAATATTCACAGCAGCATAATTCATCATTTGACGAAGAAATAAGTGCTCTTTCACCACAAAAACGTGCCGCTTTACACCTTCGCAGTCGACACAACCAAATTTTTCGAATGGCACTACGAATTGCTCCCCCATCCTCCGTATTCACCGGATTTGGCTCCTTGTGACTTCTTTTTGTTCCCAAACCTTAAAAGATCGCTCGCCGAAAAGAAGAACTGATCAAACGAGGACGTCATCCCCGCCGAGGAGGAGTATTTTGCGGTACAAAAGTCGTGAGAAGTCGCTGGGAAAAGTGTATCGAGTTGATAGGTGATTATATTGAAAAATAAATTGTCAATATTCATCAAACAGTCTTCGTACGTGTTTCCTCAACCCACTTAGTCAGGACTCTATTGATCACTTTCGAAAACCTTACTGATATTTAGAAGACTTATCATCTATAGATTCGCTGGCTTGGAAGCGTCTTTATTACTTTTAGATTTGGCACCGAACCGGATTTACTCGTTTTATTTATTAAAAATTTAGACGACCCCAATAATTTGCGATATACTCCTACCTAACGAATAGTAAATTTTAGAGTTGGATTTTTACAAAGATTAAATCTTTACCTAGAACGCATTACCGCAAACGCATTGCAATATGTTATCCTTTTAACATAGTAGTTTGCAGCATAGTTTGGAGATTTTCTACATGTTGCTGTTGTTGTTGCTTTTAACTTTTTTTTTGTCATTGTGCCTGTGTTTTTGTTAGCTCTTGTGCTGGTTTTCTAATTTTTTGTCGTTGAAGCCTATATTTCTGTGCTTGTTCTTGCGGTATGGTTTCGCACATGTTTGGCTGCCGCTAAGAGCACTGGAGTTGTTGCTGCTGTTCTTTATCTCCTATTCAAGTTGTAACCTTTGCTTTTATTGTAATCTCACTTTTTGTTGTATTGTAGTTGTCTGATGTTAGTGGTCAGCGCTTTAACCTTATCATCTTGTTAATCTGACTTAGAAGCCGTCAGAGGTGCGAAGATGTTGTCCACCCCCATATTGCTTCAACGTCCGCCTCTTCTTGGTTATGTTGTCTGGCTAACCGGCCTTATGACCTGGTCGACATATGTTAAACAGAAACTCATCTAATCATTCGGCAACCTGTTTTATTATTTATTATTATTAATAATAAAAAAGGAGTTGAGTTCGCAACGAGAGTTGTGTTTTGACTGACTGCATGAAGAACCTATCGGGATGATTTGCTTGGCGCAACCATACCGACCACTTACTTACATACCGACACTTAGCGAACATACTGATCTTACTGGACGCAGGCAGACCCAACGTAGGTTCGAGTCCTGAAAAACTCTCCTCTGAACTGTACTTGGCAAGTTCGTCGGCGATTTCATTTCTAGTGATTCCATTGTGAACTGGGACCCAGACAAGAGTCACTGAATTTAGCCTTCCGACTGCATTCAGTGATCTCTTGCATTCTCAAACTAGCTTCAAGTGAAATCTAACTATGTCGTCCTCCAGAAAATTACCAGCGCCACATATTTGTTTTGGAGCCGTCCGTGAAAGCCCGACTGCATTTCTTTCCTGGCTCAGATTCTGGCCGCAGCCAGTCCTGGGCACAAGGAAAGTCCATTTCGTATTTTTTCCGCAACAAAAGTTCTGGTGTCATTGCATCGGACAGCATGTCCATAAGACCGGAGTCATAAGACAACCGGCGCGCAAGGTCATCTAAGCTCCAGAGCGTGTTGTACCAAAGACCACTTTTTTTTAATCGGAAGATGGCTTTGAGGGTGCAGCTCATGATAGAAATACCCAGTGGAAGGGAGATTCATCAATGCGTCTAGAGCGGAGCAAGAAGTGCTAGGGGAAGCCCCCATGCATCTGAGACAAACGTTCTTTAGAGTCTGGTGAAAGCAGCAATTACGTACTTTCGCGAGAGCGAATTCGACTATCCTCCTTGCCTTTAAAGGGTGATTTATCGTGAGGTTTGATTTATAATGTAAAATAAAACACATAAATTTGAAAGTGATCTTAAAATTTTCATTATCGGTTAAAAGAACAATTCATGGAATTAACTTTTCGAAAATGATATCATGTAAATGTTGGCCACGACTACGTCTGAAGTGGTCCATTCGGAAGGTCCACTTTTGGGCGACTCGTTCGAGCATAGCGGCAGGTATCTCGCGGATAACATGAGATTCTCATTTTTATAAATGATTTGCAGAGAATTCTAAAATTTTATCATTGTCTTTTGTATGCGGATGAAATAAAATGTTTTGTAACCATTTCTAATGTCAGTGACTATCTTCTTTTCCAGAGTGATTTAGATTATTTTTTTGAGTGGTGTAAAATGAACGATCTGCATCTTAATATCGATAAATGTGCCACCAAGTCATATAATAGAGCACAATGTAATCTAACCTCTGCTTATCGTCTTGGAAACCAATTAATTAATGTTGCAGTTGAATTTAAAGACCTTGGTGTTGTTTTAGATAGTAAACTCACTTTTGATCCCCATGTTAACAAATTAATGTCAAAAGCTAATTATGCTCTAGGATTTCTGAAAAGAAATTCGTCGGACTTCAAGGACCCCTATACTCTTAAGGCCATTTATGCCAGGGAACGATACAAATTAATTTGTAGGGTCCAGGACTTAACGCCGGGGTACTATGCCCATGTGGGGCGTTTTGTTATCAGCACGCGGAGTACTGAGTTCCCATGTGGTCCACCCAACTACGTACTTACCGCGCCCAACACTGCTTGATTTCGGTGATCTTATGGGCACCGATGGTTTCAGTGTGGTGAGGCCGTTGACTAAACATTAATATGTAGAATAGAAAAAGTTCAAAAAAACTTCTTGCGCTTTGAATTACGCCGTTTCTTTCTGAATGACAATGTCCACTATTTTTACGACTCTAAATGTTTGCTGTTGGTGGACAATTTACCATAGCAAAACGTGAAGTTAAGTGCTCACCAAAATGATTTCTCAACAAGTCCATTGTTTCACGCGCTGTATGGCTCGTAGTGCCGTCTTGTTGAAACCAGAGCTCACCAAGATTACGTGCTTGACTTGTCCGTTGGCACAATGACTGTTACCATTGAAAGTAAAATTCTGATTTGCCTCATTTTTAAAGAAATATGGACCAATGAATCCACCAGTCTTTGAACTACACCATACGGTTGTTTTGAATGGATGTAATTGTAGCTCTTGGTACTCTTCAGTTGCTCATCAGCCTAAATACGGAAATTTTGTTTATTAACGTATCCATTTAGCCAGAAATGGGCTAAAACAGCAGATTTCCATTGAATTTTTCCAGAGCCCATTCGTGAAAATGTGACGGAAATTCAAGTCGCCTGGCTTCAAATCTTGCACAAGTTGAATTTTTTACGCTTTTAGGGCGAGATCCTCAAGTAAAATACCCCAAGATGTCGAGTGCGACAAGCCAAGCTGCTGAGAACGAAGACGAATCGATTCGTTACGGTCTTCGCTTACACTTTAAGCTACAGCTACTATACTATAGCCTCTTCACTACGTGCTGGATGTAGTCTAACCGGTCGAGTATTATCCACTAATGTAAGCTGGGACTTAAATTTGCGAATGTTATTGGAAACAGTGGTTTCAGTAGGCCGTAAGTTCCTTGAATCACACGAAAAACATTTCTCACAGAACGCTGATTTTCTTAATATAGCTGAACAATTTAGAGACGTTATTGTGATGTGAATGACTTGCCATATGATATTGAACAAAAATGACAAAGCAGTTTAATAGGAGTCAATCGTAATCTGTAAAAAAAAACCTATCTTAAATGAAACCTCAAGATGAATCACCTCTTACTTCAATTACTCATTTCATCCTCCATTTGCTAGGAAGAATGTTGACTTCTCGTATTTGTAGAAGATTTCTTACGGTACAATTAGAGGATGATTTCATCCATCCATGATTTCATTTATGCTGTTGCAATTGGACTAAGTACTCTCTATTTTACCTTCTACAAATATGTTGTCAGAGCTGCGTAATCTAGAGCTATTGGTTCTTAAAACTGACCTTAATATCGGCGACATCGGGCCCTGGAACGATTTTAAGGGTTACTTATCAGGAAATATCAATGCGTGAGGGCCTGAATATAATTTAATACATGGCCGTGCCGTTTCTAAAAGAGGGCACCACTTGAGTTAAATCAATACCATTTAGTACGGATTATATGGATTTAGATGGAGGTTAGTACCAACCTTCAAAAGATACGTGTATAGATTTGACAGCTGTCGGACGATTAGTTCTCGATATGTAGCGTTGTGAGTGAAGCAACTTTTGTTATTATGAAAAAAAAAAATGGATTCAAAGCAATTTCGTGTGTTGACTTATCATTGCTTTTTGATGGGAAAAAATGCAGCCGATGCAAAGAAATGGCTTGATAAATGTTACCCGGACTCTGCACCAGCCGAACGAAGCATTCGCAAGTGGATTGAAAAATTTAAAAGTCTTAATACAAGCACCGAAGATGATGCACGCAGTGGACGTCCAAAAGAGGTAAGATGAAAACATCAAAAAAGGCCACAAAGTGATTACGAATGACCGTAAAGTGAAGTTGATCGAGATAGCTGTGGCTCTGAAGATATCAAAAGAGCGTGTTGGATATATCATACATAAATATTTGGACATGCGAAAGCTCTGTTCAAAGTGGGTGCCGCGTTTGCTCACAGTCGATTAAAAACAACAACGGGTTTATGATTCAGAGGAGTGTTTAAAGCTGTTCAACCGCAATAAAGCCGAATTTTTGCGTCGGTATGTGACAATGGATGAAATTTGGCTCCATCACTTCACAACAGAGTCAAGTCGGCAGTCAGCTGAGTGGCGAGCAGGCGACGAACCTCGTCCAAAACGACCAAAAACTCAGCAGTCGGCTGGCAAGGTTATGGAATCCGTATTTTGGGATACACATGAAATAATTTTCATCGACTACCTCCAAAAGGGACAGACTATCAACAGCGACTATTACGTTGCGTTGTGGGAGCATTTAAAGGACAAAATCGCAGAAAAACGGCCGCATTTGAAGAAAAAGAAAGTGCTGTTTCATCAAGACAATGCACCGTGTCACAAGTCGATGAAAATGATGGCAAAATTGAATGAATTCGGCCTCTTTTTCAATTTAATTCAATTCAATTCGGATTCTCACCCAATGTTTTTTTACACGCTTTAGAACTAGCTTTCAATATCCTCCCATGGCAGGTTTTGCTGGTGGGTTTAAAACCCAGGTGGTGTCCATCATCGACTAGACATTTTGGCAACTTTGAAGTTCTTAAGCTCCCTTTCGGCGCCTATGAAATTACTCCCATTATCATTGAACAGTTCTCTGCAATGAACTCGATGAGAAACAAACCGCTTAAAATCAGCGATAAAGGTAGAGTATGACAAGTCACCAGCAAGCTCTAAGTGCATAGCACCAGTCGTCATACATATGAAGATCGAAATGTATCCTTTGACAGCCTTAGAACCACGACCATTTGAAAATTAAAGAAGTGTTCCCGCAAAATTTTTACCTCTTCGAAGAAAGGGGCAACAAGACTCCACTCTCGGCTTGGGCATATCGCTCAATAAGTGTTGCTGTACTACATGAATATAAAATTTAAATTTTAAAATTTTTCATACAATTTCGTCTGCACGGTCCACGAGCAGAGAAATGCGATGAATATCTTGTATCTTGGCAGACTAGCGATATGAATTTTTTCAGCAGCGGGAAGTAGTTTTGAATGTACTACATATATCTGGTTATGGTGATGCTTTTCGTAATCTATCGTCCGCTCTAGCAAACCATTCTTATCCAAAGACGGACGGACTTATTCGTAATAGATTACTTAGACGGACAAGGGACTTCTTGAATTGTAGTCTATGAATATCGTCGTCGAAAAACAAGTTTTTGCGAGCCTAATCCAAAAGTGGAGTGCCTCCTGGACTTCATTATGTCTAGGGAGATAGATGAGCAAAACGATGTTAATTTTTCACTTTCACGAGCTACAGTAGAGTGCCGTACGTTGCTGATAATTCTGAGGAAAAATTCAGTTATGTATTTTATCATAGTTTAAATATGGTGGAATAATGGTCAATAGTGGTGGTCGGGTTGCTATGTTGACGTTGGCTGGATTAGACTTCTGGTCTACAATAGTAATAAACAGTTGTTAGGGTTGTCAAAATAGTTCATCTTGATTCAAAAAGTGTGGGCCATCCCACTAAAGCGCGAAGTCCCTGAGATCTTGTGGTAGAATTCCCGTGAAGCGCAACCAGCTGGGCTTTGCCTGATGGGACCTGAAGGGCTAGTAATACAGATTCTTAAATCTGCTTCACGCAGTTGGCAACAATTGTGCACCACTTGCTGGGGTGCTGACGGACCCTGGCAATAGCCATGGTTGAATCTCCACACCCCTAAAGTTTGGTGGATAGATGGATAGATCAAATAACTTTCATAACAAATAACATGCGTCATCAATCGTGCCAGCAGGGCAACCTAGAAAATGAACTTGACCTAATGCGAGCCACTCTGGTTTTTGATGTAATGTGTCAAAAAGTAAATAGACCACAAGAGCTTCCTATTCTTGCGTAGATGACCGCGGAACATGCGGTTTTAGATGCATCCGCGAAACTGTGGAGATCTACAGTTGCACTTGCCCAACCAACTTGTAACGTTGATATCTGCAAGATGGGATAGGTTTTCATGATACTGAAGACAGTTTTTCTTCTCGACCTCAGATACTGTTTCATTTCAGTCAACTTTTGGCTTCCAAGGTCATTGGAATATAATCTTGGCGATAACTGTCGTTGGAGGAAGCAAACCTAGCAGGTCGAATAATTTTGTAGCATCTGATAATTAAAGACGTTTAGTGAGATTTCGAGTATCTATATTAAATCTTGAAACTGGATACTGTATGTATGTATGTATGTATGATCTACAGGCTTTTGGCGCCAGACGATTTATTGAAAGTCTGCGATCCGTCGACGCGTACCTGGTGGTATATTTTGGCCGTGTATACGCTCATAACAAAGGGGTGAGTTCGAATATGAAGCAACATGGTGAAGAGGTCAGGTTGAACCAGCTGCGCATCATTATAAGAAAACCTGGAGCTCATTTTTGATAAAGCATTGAATACAATCCTGAACTTAGTTTATCACTCATGAGGCATGTAGAAATTTTCTCTCATATTTGGTGTTCGTCCATGTGTCCCAGGTTAATGAACTCCTGCATGAACTATGCGTTCTGTGAGTGAAGCTGAGGATCTTTGGCAAACACTTTTTCCATGCGAGTAAAGGCTCGAATGGCATCGCCCCATGGGCTTAAAAGTATTATGTCTATCTTAAATAGAACTTAAATAATGTAGCGTCCATCGTATTGATTAGAATGTGTCTTATCGAACATTTTCTCACACATGAATTTTTCGTCATTGAGATACGTTGACTCTGGGAGTTTTTTCAAGTAACAAAATCTCGATACAAACTTCGTTAAAGATGAGTCCGAACGGCTGGCGACGGTGGTAGAAAACGCCAATACCGTGTGCGGCTCGACACTATATAGCAGTCATCCAAGTACGGACTGCTGTGCAACAGGAGTATCTTGTGGGTCTCGGACCAATGAAATGAAATTTGGATCAGCTTGATTGATTCAGTCGATATAAGGGCACGGACCTTTGTGAATGCGGACAGAACACAGACTGCTGGTTACCTTCGTCAATATTTTCGTATGAATGGTTTTTAGCGAAGCTGTTATAGAACGAAGACAATAAAAGCTGTACAGTTTCTCTTGAGCGTCCAGCGGCTGTTCCACCTATGCCCTCTGTTGTTATTGGTGAATGCATAATCCTGAGTTGTAGTCTTTCGAAACATGCTTTCGTAATGAAAGTGAAATGAGGATCGTTCTCAAATAGGACTCTTTCCATTTCACGCAGTCCAGACATGTCTGATGCCGTAATTTTCTCGAGTTGCAGCAACGTATGATGATGAGTCTGGCACAAGCGACGTGTATTTATGCAGTAACAACCCTTATGGTGATGTCCGCTTGAAAGGTAATTGTTGCATAATAACTACTCTCTTGCAAGGGAAATCCAATTAAAAACGATCACATAATACGTGTCACTTTGCTGCTTATCAGTAATACATAGTGAGACGTATATTCACTAGCAGAAACACATGAAGGCTAAAATTTTTGTTGACTGTCTTCCGATATTGAAGTTTGAATCAAAGAGTGGTATCATAGCAAAGCATCGACAGTATCATTGAAATTCTTCATGCCGTAATTTGGGGGTCATGCTACACTGACAAGCATACCTTTAAATTTTTGGGAGAAAATGAGTATCACTATGGTTCAATCTTTCAACATCGACAACGCTGAACTTCCACTCACACCTATGGAAGACTGCGGAAGGGAAAATTCCAATTCATTCTTCTTTGCTGGTTTTCATTTTTTTTCGAATTTGTGTGTCCTTTTTTTTCTGAACTTTTTCCACGCTTTTTATACGTACATATCTACATATATACTCGTATCTTATATCTTTCTAAGAGTTCCTTTCGAGCACTTTACAGAATTGTTTCAATTTTTAAGAAAATCTCCTTATTTATAAGAATAAAGTGGAATCGTTCTCGATTCTTTCCAACTTTTTTTTTTCATCATTTATGTTAGGTACCGTTCCGTCTGATAATGCCGAAGTAGAAAAACTACTCTTCCTCCGCTTGAAACTATTTTGTAGAATGCGCATTGAAAAATTGCCAGGATACCTAGAAAAGAAAAAAAATAGAGAGAAAAAAAAAAATGAAATAAACGTAAATAGCGCAGAGAGATACTACTCGTAGCTAGCTTGGGGTAAAAAGATATGGAAACCTGAAGCTCGTTCCACTAAAGTGCAAAGTAGATGTATCTACGTCTTTACTCGTAGATGCATGTGAAAGTAGCTGCAGGGGTTTAGTTCTTACAGTGTGGTAGATGAAATGTATTTTACATTCCCGCAGGATATAACTTTTAATGGCAATTGAATGAATTCCGAATTTATCGATGTAACTGCACAAGTTACTATTGTAAATGTATCCAGTAACTGAAAAATTCAATGGGTATTCAACAAGCCCACTGGCGTGAATCTACGGCTGGTTAACCACTGATTTTATCGGTAGAATTTTTATGAGAATAAAAGTCGATTTTGTTTTAACATTTCATGCGAAGTGGGAACTATACCAAGGAAAGCAGAAGGAACGAGATTGCTAACAGTTTGGTGTACTATGGTGCACTATGAAGCAAACAAGTACAGTGGAAGTACGTATAGCAGAAATTTTTTTTTTGGTGTACCAGCTCATTACGGCCGGAGAGATCCTTATGAAGACTATGTTGAAGCTAGTAAAAATCAGTAAAACTCTGTATATTGCCTAATTGAGATTTTAAGCCTTTCTATGAGTATGTCAAGACGACAAGTTTTCCCTAGACTTTCCTGCAAACAGTAGATCAATTATTTGTTAGTTCTCAATTTGTTTAGACATAAAAAATATCTTACATTGTTAGGTTTGAACTTGTGTAGGTTATAATGTCTAAGAAATAAGGAACTCGGCTGGACATTCTATAAACGAATTATAAAAAAGAAAAAAACGATGATGGTTAACAAATGAGCTTTTCGTCGCTAGGTAGGTGTTACACGTATTGTTGAAGATTTGAAGGGGCAGAATTCTACTCATAAATTCGTTCAAACATTTATGGTGAAAATAGCAATAGAACAAGGTAAGGCATGCGAGATTACGTCAATGTTACAAGGTGCAGTCGAAGAGAAGGAGTGATTTCGGGAACAAAAAGAGTATCGGAAACAAAACGGAGCCCTGGGGCACTCCAGCATTTATTTTATGTGTATCAAGCAAAGAAAGGAAGTACGTGCAATCGGTCTAGAGGAGGATATCAAAGAAGATTCGTCTTTTTTTTACGAATGGACTGAGCAAATGCTGTTTTTTTTTAACCTTAAGAACAAAATTGATGAAGACGCTTATGCAGTGATTTCACCAGAGTGGGAGAACACCACTTCAGAAGAATAGGAGATATGCCATCTGAAATGGCGTATTTATTTGTTTATCTGATATTACGAGAGAACGAAAGTGAATTGGTCTCATCAAATAAACGAACATATCTGATGTAGTTGAAGTGATGTGTACAATCTGGAGGTAATGAGCTAGCTGCGTTGTGCACACCAAGGAGAATTTTCTTGTCCAAAGAGCTGACAGCTGGGATGTCATTATAAATGAGATAGAAAGTGGGACAGAATTCCTAATATTTTTGATGAATAACAAACAAGTTTTACTGCCTGTGGTACACTGTATTATCTGCTGCTCAGTTTTTCGTCATAATCCAAAGCAATAGTTTGTACGCCAGATAGGACTTAAACGTTATGATTCTCACACGTATAGTAGTTTTGTGCTACGAAAATATGCATAATGCAGAATAGAATATTTTCATATCGATTCAATCATCATTCTCGAACTTAGAACGCCTATCTCGCGATTAATGTCAGGTAGCCATAATTGACATTAATCGACAGCTGGTGAATTAAAATGGGCTCTCAAAACTGTCGTTCTAACTTATTTAGTCTTTGAAGGCCTCACCATCTGTTTCACCAATGAAGTGAAGTATTATGGCAATCTCCAAGACGCTGTCAGAATTCTCGTAGTATAAAGGATCTTTCAGCAGGACATGGGGCTTATCACTTAGGAGGGTTCTCTTCAAGTAAAAGTCTTTTTCGGCTTCATGAGCCTCTCTCTATTACGTCTGGATCTGCTTTTAACACAGCCAGAATTTTAGAGCTTGGGAGTCATGAAGACATGAAGTTGGGTCTTCTCCAAAAGCTCAAAAACCGATTTACGATACACCTCTGGCCTCTTTTTGGATGACGGAAGCTAGATTTTACTCCTTGTTGTGGAAACTTGCATCTATCTTCAATGGGGAATGTGTTGATTGGGAAGAATCGATGGAGGGGCGACACATCTGCATCTTTAGCAAAAGCCAAGATACACCTAAAGCCTTGATGAACCGTCCAATGACTTCCAAGTTACTTCGATAATGCAGGACTTTGCTGATCGCAGTCGAAAAGCTAAATTCACTGATTCTTGTTGAGGTCCTAGGTCACAATATCGTCTATAAACTTGCTAGCCAGCGTGCAGAGAATGGTTTTCTTGAACCCGCGTAGAGACTTCCTTATTAACATTGTTGACCAAACAAATGCTTCCCGACGTAGCCAGCGACCTTCCTTCTGTCCGTCAGCAGGAAAGACTGCAAGTTGCTTACTTGCGTCATGACGGGGCACTACACCTTTGCTAAGCACTTATATGTGCTGGGAATAAGTGATACAATATTTTGCGATGATTACTGTAAAAGTAATGACACCGCAGAGCTCAACCTCTGTGAATGTCCGGCTGACGCTTGCTCAGGCTGCAAATACTCGGATTTGACGTGGTGGGTGCCACTTACTCATCTTTCTTTGAAAACCTGAAAGATTTCACTAAAAGGAACTTACAAAGAGTACAATGGACTAGTTCTTTACCTATATGCTCCTTTCCGACAAAAAAAAAACCTTACTGCAGATGACGTAATTTTTTAGGTTTCCGGCAGACCAAACAAATGCTTCCCGACGTCTCTAACAGGACATCGACTTTCTTGATGTCCTTCATAAAATATGAAAGACTGTATATTGTCGTCGTGACGGGGTACTATGATTTTGCTAAGCAACTATTATAATTGTGCTGAATTAATACAACATCCTGGTAGAGTGATGACGACATTTGGCACTAACGTAATGGTCTCTAGTATTGAAGCTATCAATTTATCATTGAAAGTTTACTTCTCTTCCTACAAAACACTAAGGAATTCCAGTAAAGGCAACACGCTAGTAGTACAATGAACTATTTCTTTGGTTAAGTACTTTGTTCCAACAGAAAAAAAAGTGTGTTCTCGCCAATGAAATTAAACAGAGTACACTAAATATTACTGCTTACAATTGCTCGCTCTAAGTTGGTCGAGGGTCCTTTTCAGGTTTTTCGAACAAATTATTGAGATATCCTCCTGCCGAAGATTCAGTGTCCATTCGTTTGATCGATTGAACTGGATCGATCTTTAACCAATTCGATCTCATAAGCCTTGGGACCAAGATTATTATTCAGAATTTTTCCGATAGAAAATGGATAAAGGTCGATGTGAACGACGACGAAACCATAAATTGAGGTCCTCTTCAACACAAGCCTCCACAGCCGCGATATTTTCTTCCGGAAGCTTGGTTCTCATTTTTTTGGTGTATGTTTGAGTTTCCAGTTGCGTGAATTGTGTGGAAATATTTTTAGTTATTCGTTCGATAAATCACACGTTCAGGTTTTTGATGATATCTACCACAAATTTTACAAACAAAGCTTCGTTTTTAAAATCGTAGCTGTGGCGTCAATCTTTCCATGATGAAATGACAAATTGTACTAAAAACAAATAAAGCTTGACAGCTGATTCGACATTTTATCCCTTTTAAAAGTAGACATAACAAACAAACGCGGGTTAATAATAATCCTTTTTCTGCGTACATCCACATTTGTAAATACAGACCAGCTTTTTGGCACTTAGTAAAACCCAGATACGTGGGCTGTGTGATGAGTACCCGGATTGCAAAATAGGTGGCGTTACTGAGTCAAAATGAGTATACCATCATTTTATATCATATTTTTTATATCCTTTAGCTCACCCGACAAAATTTATTGACAATCGTACGCTTGGTTTTGTTTTGACACCCATTTAAGAACATCGTGTTTTTTGCGACCATGGAAAATGAGCAGTATCGCTCCGTGATCCGATTCTTCTTTTTGAGTAGCGAAATCTGAGAGGAAATCAAGCCCATTCTTGATGGTTTGTACGAGACACATTCACCTTCCCGTGCAATCCGTTTACCTTTGGTTCGCAGAGTTTCACTCTGGCCACACGTTGGTTTTTGATGAACCGCGCCCAGGTAACCTAAAAAGGGTTACCACAGAGGAAACCGTAGACAAAATCCATTATCTCGTATTAGCGGACCGCCAAGTGAAAATTCGCGAGTTGACTGAAATAGCAGGCATTTTAACTGAACGCATTAGCAATATCCTGCACGAGATTTTGAGCATGAGAAAGCTGTCCGCAAGATACGTGCCGCGTTTGCTTGCATCGGAGAACAAGCGACATCGTGAGACTACTTCAAAAACGTGCTTGGTTCTGTTTAATAAAAATCATTTCGTGACCCTCGATGAGACATGGATTCATTGGTATACACCTGAGACCAAAAAACAATCGAAACACTTGGTTTTACCCAGTGAACGTGCTCCAAAAAAGGCGAAGACCTTGCCTTCGGTCAGAAAGGCGTTGGCCACCGTTTTTTGAGAGGTTTGATCCACGTTGAGTATTTGGAGAAGGAATAAACAATTATAAGAGCATATTACGTCGATTCAATGCCGATTTGAAGTCCGCAGTCGCTACAGCCGAATTCATCGAATTGCACTACGAATTACCCCCTCATCCTCTGTATTCTTCGGATTTTGCTCAATGCGGCTTCTTTTGTTTCCAAACCTTAAAAAATCGGAAAGAAGTACAACTTGAACGAGTAAGTCGTCGCCGCAGTGTAGGAGTACTTTGCAGGCCAACAAAATTCATATTATATGGAGGGGTGTATCGAGTTGAAAGATGATTATATTGAAAAATAAATTTTCAGAACATAAAAGAGTTGCGTTCTCATTTCTTATCCGGGTATTCATCAAACAGCTCTCGTAAATCCTCGTCTACATCTATCAGATCACGCTAATCTGAAGCTGCCTGGCTATGAACTAGTGCCATTATGCTTTTCGCCCACGCTATTTATGAGCGTAGTGATATTGCTTACCAAACTCCACCTATTCCAATCAGGAATTTATTTTCCTGTGTTTAAAATTCCATCTCCGTAAGCAAATTACCCACTATTGCTTTATTTAAAGAAGCCCCAAATTAGACAGCAGTTCGACCTCTAACGATTTTGATGTCTGACTTCATACAAATAACTGTATTCCTATACCCTCAAACTGAAATCTTTATTACGGTCGATTTCAATATATACAATTTAGGGTGTCTTCGAAATCCTGGACAGACAGTACACAAAGGACGGTGTGTTGAGATCTTTGTTGCGGAAAATAACTTGACCCATCCTGTAAATAAGCCCAAACGAATACTAGATGTTGTTAGTCATACCACCGACACCCTGAACTTGTTTTTAGTTTCTCACCTTGATAGGTACACTTATGATGTGCTTTTCGCTCTTGGGTCATTGGCCCATTGTGTCATATCAGCTAATTTCTCTTACATCGATCCCACAGTAAGAGAAAAAATTCCGTATGGCAATACGAAAAAGCCAATTGAAGCGGACTTAACAACTGCCTTAGGAATTTTCACAGGTCATCATGTTTCCTTGATAACGACGTGGATTTCGTTGCTGATATTTTCACAGACACTATTCTTTTCGGAATGAGATACTTTATCCCTTATCGGATGAAAAGTATCAAACCAAAAGAAAAGGCGTGGTACAATTCGATTTTTTTTTTTGGTGCTACAAGAACGAACCTACAGAGGAAAACCGAAAAATGGTCGTAACGTGTTTCTTAAGCTTTTTAAATTTCAATACGATCAAAAACTGAGCCAAAAAAAAGGTAGGGAAAGCTTTTGGTCTTTTATCAACAACATGGGAAATTCTGCCTCATCCTCCATCCCAAAGTTCAAATATAAGGTCAATCTGCTTGCTGCAGATCAGCTCATGAAATATCTCGAAACACGAAAACTTCTCAACGCACGGCATTACGGTTTTCGTAACAAGAGGCTTGTAACTGATAATTAAATGGCATTTCTCACCGACAAGTGGATCCAAAGCGTATATCAATCTAACCAAAGGAAGATAGTTGCAATTAATATTTCTAAGCCATTTGACAGAGTTTGGCATCAGAGTTCATTGTCGGATTAGATACTGCCTTTCGGAACGTTCAATTCAAATTGTTTGGACATTTTCAAGTTTGGTATTTACAAAATAAATGCTGATGTGCCTCTGAGTTCTGTTTTGTTTCCCACACTTTTTAATTTTTATCAATGGTTCCTTTTCTGCCACTTCTTCCTTTGCTGATGACAGTACTCTCTCTCATAGTCGTTAAAGGACTTAAGTCCCAGCTCTTCAACTTTAAAACAGGTACGGAAGCGTATGTTAAATTAAATTCCGATATTAACCATTGGGGAACTCTCAACAGAGCCTGATGTCGTTAAAGCGAAATCTAAAATTTTGAAATTTTCTTTTCTCGGTATGTGTGTCAATGACAACTTACATTGGGTCATATGGTATAGCTTGTCTCTCTGAATTTTGTCTATACAGAGGTCGATCTATATTTGCTGGGTTTTCTCTGGAATTTGTAGTAGTATGATTATTTATTCAATTTTGAATCTATGAGGCTTTCAACCTCACTGATAGGGATTAATCAGATCGGTGACAAATAGTTTTAACTCCAAAATATAAGACTTCGTGTGGTACAACTTACAATAGTTACAGCAAACACATACTATGGCAGACCATTTTTTGTACGCTATGCTAAGGAGTCTGACACTATAATCGGCGCAACTTCGAAGAGTTAGTGAATGTTCTCTACGAATACCTAGGCAAGTAGATCATCTGGTCCGCTAGGCTTGTTATGGTTAAGTTTAAGTATTGGTATTTTAACTTTATTTTGGTCTTAACCCTTAACTCCCATCATCAAAGTTAAACGGTTCGTTCTGCCTGCCGGTGGGATTCGGTCCATTTCCAACGTTTGCAGAAGTTGTTTTTTATACCTTCAGTACCGAATATGAATTATTAATTTAATTCTGTTGATCATCTCTAGATGTTTCCATTTGACTTCTGTTGGCTTTCTACATTCTTCTTACATTTTGATGAGACTTGTGGTCAGTGTTCATAGAGTAGCACATTAAGCAATCCTTATACTGCCCGCTTCTCATGATAATATATTTCTTTCTTCTTCGGGGAAGCTGATATTCTCCCTACTTCTTTGCAGAAGTCAGTCTTTTCTACGCAGCACCGCTTCATAAGCGAGTTCTTTCGATATATGTGCTTGACTGTATTCTTCATCAAAGCAGTTTCGCGCAAGTGGTGGGGATGGCCTAAGACATCAGTTTCGGCTTTTCTGACGATTTCTTAGCATCGATTCTACAGATCTTTAACGTTTGTAGATTATAGGAGTTTTGACGAGAGATTGACGGATACATGATCCGCTGTTGTGGCGTTGATGCATTCGTAGACTTGCCTGAGCCTAGGCAGTGATCCGAGTAAGCACTGGATGCTGAATATATACCTAATATCGTCTGCAACATGATACATTTAATTGACGGTCGTATGATCAGATGACAAATATCTTTCTTTTGGAATTTTGCAATAGAAAAACCGTGTGCTCAAAAGAACATCATACAGATGATTGAAGCTTCGTGTTTTACTTCTTTGGGGGATTCTCCAGCGTTGTTTCCTTAATGTGCTCCACAAAACAAATATGCATCCAAGTAGATGCTGCTCTTTTTGTTCTCTGTAGCAGTCATCACAGTTCTCACATCTGTCGTTGTTTTTCATTCATGAACAAGGAATGGGCATAGAATTGCTCAGTTTTTTTTCCCTGTATTGAGCAATTTGAAGATTATAAATTGCATCCGATGTATTCATTTCCATCGCCCATACTTGTAGACCCTGCAGTTCCTTGCGTTGCCATGACATAGGGTTAATGAGGGAATATATTTTGAGATTAATTGTAATTTTAGTTTTTATGTCTTAATATCGAGATTTTAGTATTATATCTGTTCCCTAGCAGTCGTTCAGAAATCACCAAGGACTTAATCACAGGTATTTCTTTAAGAACTATCAGCATTGAAGTGTTATGCCTAATGAACTCGTGGGTGCACTTAGTATTTTTAGATAAATTTATGATTTTGTCTCGTCGATCCCGAAACTCTCAGCTTCTACACCAAAGCTAATCACCATAATCCACCTTCAGTAAGTCAACTGTCATTTGAATGTTTATAAAGACGATTCCAGGAAGCATCAATCAATTTATTTTACGCTTCCTTATTCGTACCAAGAAAATGCTTCCCATTAGCTAACTCGTGTACAATCGTGAGGTCTATACATATAATTAAACGTTGCTCCTTTAATTATTACCAATATCTGAAAACTGCTACTTCATGATATTGCCATATTACTTATATTTGATTAGCAATTCAGCACGGAGTAGCTTATTACAATTACGTTCCTTTCGAATTGGTGACCAATTTCACTTCATACTACGGTGCTGCTGTAAACTTCTTATTCCGCAAACCTCATGGTATACACACAGATACTCCGACACATTTACACATCAACACATCAATCAAAATCAAATTATTCAAGCGTGATTTCGTGATTAGTCGTAATTAGTAGTGTCTTTCGGTTTAGCATAATTAAAACGTTTATTAATTGTAATTTGTAATGAGCTTATATTTTAATGACTCAAGCTGCATCGAAAGGTGCTCCTCGTTAGTCGTACACATGGGTAATGATAGAGCAGCAGCAAACCGAGACATGGGAAAGCAAAGTACGATCACAGAAAGAGAGAAAGAAAAAAAAAAAAAAAATAAAAAAAAAATAAAAATAAAAAACAGAATTAAAAGAAAATCCTTGTCTCCTTTCTAGTGGTTGTGCCATAAATTATTCCGCAATTCCTCTGATTAATTACAAGGCCTGAAAGACTCTAGCACTCTTGGGCTGCCTGGGTCGGTGGTTATAGGGTGAATGGTTAAATCCCGTGATACGGTGTGGCAATACACTAACTGGGTGTCTGTTTCTTACTTTGGGGTGAAAAGTTAAGTTTTGCTACTCTGCGGTGCAGTGTGGGGCAATAGAAGGTTGTTTAGGGTAGTAGAGTGTTAGGCAAGAACAACGATGAAGAAGACCACCGACTCGACGAGCGACGGTAGTATATACATATACTGCTTCACTACTATCCTTCGGTATGGCGCAAATCCCAGAGAGTGGACGACAATTCAACCTAAAATTAGCCTTTGTGGAATTGAGATGAGACTTTGGCATAAATTATGTATTTGGGTTTTTTGAATAAGATGTTTCTTCAGTTGTTGTTGTCTCCTTAGTACTTTGTTACTTTTTATCTACAAGAATGAAACTCTGGGGTTTAAGTATGGAACAGAAAGAAAAAGACCGAGAGTAATGGGTGAGTAGATGCACGAGAAGAAGAATGAAAAGCTGGAACTTTCACTGAGTTGTTAGCTTTGAAGGATCCTAATGAATATTTAATTTTGTTTGTGGGAAAAAGTTGCTTTAAAGTTAAAATGGTTCCCCGTGGGTAACAGAAATGGAGGTTGGTTTTTTTTTTTTTTTTTTTTTTTTTTTTTTTTGCTTTTTTACTCAGAGTTTATACTTTCCCAAGTCAATTGGGACTTATTTCTCACACTCCTGTTAAAGTCTAATGTTGTAATGAATTATTTTTACAAGAAAAACAAGGACTCTAGCTTCGTGCAGTAAGTTTGGAAACACATAAGAAGGAGGACGATTCGGAACGGTTGTTAAGTTCAAGGCTGACTACTCCAATAGGAATGGATTGCCTATTTCCATTTAGTTTTACTTTATTGCACGTTCTTTAATAACGTTAAGGCTAAATTTGTGAAGGTAAGGACATGAAGTGTTTTAAATGAACAAAGTTAGTTGGGTCTCATTTATCATTTAAAGACGTTGTCTATAAAACGTTACATACAACATCTTCATTGCTCGAAACAGCACTCTGAGTATTTTCAAAGCAAATTTACACTGAAAAATGTTTCTCGTCGGGATGGCTTAATCCTAAATCATCATCTCCTTAACCCTTTATTGGGTAGCATAGCAGATATGCATCATAAAATTTAAATGATTGTAACCAACGTCTACGGAATTCTCACTGAACTAACTGTTATCTGTTCTCTTTCGATTTGATTTCGTTAAGGGTATATTATTTACACGTGTCTCTTGGATTTATTTAAGAGCATATTTTGCCATGCTTTTTCGATCGAACTATTGAAGCGAGTCGTGGTATGAACTTGTCCGTGAATCCAAACAATTAATTAAATAAGAAGCCCATTTCTAACACGTAAATATTTTTTTATGTTTATTATAATTTAGAATTTACGCACATATCAAATAAAGCAGAGATTTGAATGGAAATGTGAATTTATTTGATATTTTATATTGGTCTATTCGTGCGGTTTGCTAAGAGATGGCGTAACTTGTATGATTCCATTGTTATTATGCCATTGGAACATGCGTTGGAAAGCTACTGTCATTGTACGTCATTTCAGTATATATCATTCATTTGAAGCGTAAGCAATAATAATTTTTTTTTCACTCAAATATATCGAACTTTGTGCCTGAAAAAGTGTTTTTGCGGGGAGTGCTTCTTCATTACTTTAATCTGAAGAAAACTGCTGCCGAAAGTCATCGTATTTTGGTGAAAATTTATGATGAACATGCGCTAGCTTAGCGAACGTTTAAAAGTGGTTTGAACGATTTAAAAGTGGTGATTTTGGCTTGGAAGACGATGAACGTCCTGGGCAGCCAAAAAAGTTTGAAGATGAAGAACTGGAAGCATTACTCTATGAAGATTGTTGCCAAACACAAGAAGAGCTCGCAGAATATTTGGGTGTCACTCAAGCAGCCATTTTAAAACGTTTAAAAGCAGCTGGATATATTCAAAAGCAAGGAAATTGGGTTCCACATGAACTCAAGCCGAGAGACGTCGAAAGGCGGTTGTGCATGTCCGAAATGCTGCTGGAAGGCCACAAAAGGAAGTCATTTTTGTATTGGATTGTTACTGCTGGTAAAATATGGATCCATTACGACAATGTGCAACGCGCAAAAAACCATATGTGAAACCCGGCCAACCAGCCAAGCAACGGCCGAATATCAATGGCGCGAAGGTAATGCTCTGTATTTGGTTTGATCAGATGGGTGTGCTGTATTATGAGCTGCTTAAACTGGGTGAAACCATCAATGGACAACGCTACTGAACACAATTAATCCGTTTGAAGAGAGCAGTAGCCGAAAAACGCCCGGAATATACGACCAGACACGAGGCAATAATTTTCCATCATGACAATGCTCGGCCCCACGTTGCTATTCCGGTTAAGAACTATTTGGAAAACAGTAGATGGGAAGTCTTATCCCACCCGCCTTATAGCCCAGACCTTGCCCCTTCTGACTACCATTTGTTCCGGTCGATGCAGAACGCCCTCACTGAAATACTGTTCACATCAGAGCAGAATATCAAAAATTGGCTTGATTCATTCTTGGCTGCCAAGCCGGCGCAGTTCTTTTTTGATGGGATCCACAAATTGCCAGAAAGATGGGAAAAGGTCATAGCTTCAGATGGACAATACTTTGAATAATACTATTGTACGTGTTTTTCTTAAATAAACGTTCAAATTTTGAGAAAAAAAACCGCACGAATTAAAATATATACCCAATACATTTTTGTTTTTCCGTAGGTAGGTGTGAAAATCTTCCTAGACACTATGAACCCGGTGCTCTTAGTAGTGTGAAATTCTGACTCACTAAAAAAGCCTCCCTTATTGTTAACTACAACTAAATTACCGTATCAATAGTTTTCGTTTCAAATACTATTCGCGTGGGGCAGGTAGCTTTCCAGCAAAAGTACCTGCTAGTACCGCTATTATATGCAGATAGCCCTTATCTTGCCAGAACGAACGGTCTCGTTTCTATCGACGCACTTACTTTGTCGCGTCAAGAATTTGGTGTATTTTATTATGACATTGACCATGAAGACGATGACGGAGTTTGAGAGCAAGTTCATTATTTCGTCCTCGACGGTAAGTATTCTTAAATCTCAGTGGATATCACTGTTTCTGATATACCATGGGGCATTCACGATTTCTCTTAGAACTTTGTTTTGCTAGGTTTGAAGAATATTTCGGTTGTATACCGTACGTCCATATAGGTTTAAGCACTTGCTTATAGAAGAGCCTTCCTTTTCTTTTTAACATGCGACTTCCATTTCAGTTTTACATCTAGTGTCATTCCTAGATTCTTTGCTTGATTTGCATATGGTATTTGTACCGAGTTAATGACAATGGAATTCAAATGGAAAGGTTGTTTATTTTCCGGTATTTTCTGGTCTTGTCGAGAACAATTCGCCAAATCTTTGTCCACTCGTAGATTTTATCCGAAGCCGTTTGTAGGTTTCTAGTAGCTAACTCGACTGAAGCAAATGTAGCTTGTATAGACGTATCGTTCGCGAATGCAGCTACTATGATACCTGATTCTTCCGGTATGTCTCGAGTATAGAGAAAAAACAATACCGGACCAAGTACACTTCTTTGCGGAACTCCAGCAGCGATCTCTTTAAATTCCGAGTATTCGGTGCCATGTTTAACACGAAAAATTCGGTTTTCCAGGTAAGATTTTAGAATCTTATGGAGCTCTACCGGAAGAACCCGACTAAGCTTAAAATTCTAGACTTCGTGACATACCTTATCATAGGTTTGAAACACTCTAAGGCTTTCTCAATTTGATTCGTTATTCTATAAACCTGGTCAATTGTGTGCTTAGTTCTAAAACCAAATTTATGCTCATTAATTCAACGTCTCTCTTCAACGAGCGGTTGCAAGCGCTTCAATAGGAGTTTTTCAAATACTTTAGATATTATCGGCAGAAGCGATATGCTGCTGTAGGACTTTTTTTCGTTAAGAGATTTGCCTGATTTAGGGACAACTTCTTAGCGCAGCATTTAGAAGTTGGAACAGTTTGATCAGGGCTTTCTTTGGCAACTCCTTGAGAATTTAACCAGTTGTTAAATCATACCAGGGCCTTGTTATTCTTCAATTTTTTAATTGCTTGGTTAAGTTCTCCTAGCGACACTGTTTTTATTTTAAAGTTGTTCGGTGCCGTTAACCTTCTGTTAATGCCTGTCCATCAAAAGGCTTAAAGGTTTCTTCTTGATGACGCTTAACTACTCGCGAGTCATTTAGAAGGATGCTGTAAAAAATGGGGTCAGTTTGATTAGGCACCAAACCATCGATCCATTTTGGCCCAGCGGCATAGTTACGGACCCAAACTGGGCTACCTGTAATGAAACATTTAGCGCTAATAGAGTCGCAGACCTTACCAAATGTTATCTCTTATTTTGTGGAAGTACGATTATGTCCTGAGCTCGCGTTTGAGCAGTAATTCTGTTGGCGTGCAATTCGTAGCTGCATGCGGCGTAATATGCTGATTAAACAAATATCTGGCCAGACTCAGATCGATATTTGTGTTGTGGGCCAAGTTCTTCAGATGGTTCTTCGTGCTTTGTACCATGCGCTTCGCTTGGCCATTTAAAGCCGGATGAAACGGGGTCGAATTAAGTTGCTTTTCATAAAGACCTTAAATTCATCAAATGTAAATGCTGTCCCGTTGTCTGATACGTGTTCGTCAGGATGCCCATAGGTGGCAAAAATTTGTGCAAAGAAACCTAATAGCGGCAGCTGCTGACATTGAACCAACCACGGCGATCTTGAGCCACTTTGAGTAAGATATAAGTAAAATATTTTGCCTTGGAATGGTCTAGCGAAGACGACATGCAGACGAGACCACGGGCGTTTAGCTGATTCCCAATGGTGTGTTGCAGTTTGTGGTTGTTCGTTTTGATTTTGATGGCATGATGTGCATTTGAAGGGCGCTTAAGACTGCTTCTCGAGCCGGCGGAGGAATAATAGCACGATTCCCCCAGACCAGGACTCCTTTATTGGCAGAAAGTTCATCTCGACGGGAATAATATGGATACAGTTTGCTCGAACGGTCGAATTTGGTACTGGGCCAACACCATAATACCCAGTTCAAAACTTTGGAGAGCTGCGGATCCATCGAAGTCTGTGACGCTAACAGCTGTGCGCTCACGACTGGCGTAGCTGCTTAATCGATCATGAGAACATCTTCGTTGATTGTTGACTCAACTTTGGTCGGTATTGGGCAGCGGCGTTACTTATCTTGGTTCCACCGTGATGTACCAGAATGAAGTCGTAAGCATTAATAAAGATTGAGCGTCGAAGCATTTGTTCGATATAACGTTGGGGACTGATTTTGTTGTAGTGAACGTCCCCAATAGCAAGTGATGATCTGTGACCAGCGTGAATTGACGGCCAAATAGATAATTGTGAAATTTTTTGACTCCTGTCTCTGTCGATTTGTGCGAGGTTCCGTTCGGTTTTGGAGAATGTTCGTGAGTAGAGTAGACCGGTCCGCTAGCTTGTGACTTAGGACTGCCCAGAGTCCATAAGATGAAGCATCGCATGTTAGTACTAGTACTGTACTAGTCTAATGCGAAAAGCTTCTTAAATGTAACGAAAGCAGAAATGGTTTTACTTCCACGACCAGTGTGCATTTTTATCCAAAACTATAGACGGTGTAACGATTCTGCTACAGTTGCTTTACGTAGCAAAAATGTATGATAGAAGTTTATTAAGCCCAGAAATGCCTGTAATTGCTTCTTGTCCCTCGGCGCTGGTGCGTTGTGGATTTGAAATATTCCCGGAGATTCCGAATTAAAGCCTGGTAACCCTGAATTCACCCTTGTGCGTGGATATAGCAATGCTGAACGCTCATCGACCACCATGAGCGTTGCAGTGTGGCTTAACTGCCCGATTTGAAGTTGATTTATAGTCTCCACATATCCGGATGGAGCCATCCTTCTTAACGACTGCCACTGTAGTAGTGGCCCATTTAGATTATTCTATGGGTTCTAGAATGCCCTGATTACATAGCCGATTGATTTCTTCCTCATATAGACTCTTGATGGCGAAAGGTGTAGGCCGTGGAGGTAGTCACACTGGCGGCGTCGTTGAATCAATGTGTAATGAGACTGGTGGTGCTTCAACTTATACAGTATTGATTCGATGCTTATTTCATTGTTGACAGCGTCAACGCCTTTGATGCGTATGCCCAGCGTGTCGAACCAGTTGCATCCAACCAAATTTGAGCCACCACCAGAGATGATGATTAGTGCCAAATTGTCAATTTTCCGACGGTTGTAATGAATTGACACATCAATGAGGATCACTAGGATCAGGTTGCGTTGATATTCACTTAGATCCAAGTCGCATTTGGAGAGGTCTGGAGTTCCTTTAAGCCAGATATGGGAGAACTGGCTTCCTTGATGATAGCGATCAAGAATTAACTTCAAACTTGCATGTACGGCCGTTGTTGTTGACGGAGATCGATTTCTTTTGGTTGAGCAATGATAAGATTTGGTTGACAGCAGATTCTCCAAGAGATGATCTGCGCTGTGACGCATCTAGCTGATGTTGAGCTCGATGCAAGTATTGACTATTTCAATGTGTTAGCGCTGAGGTAGACCCACTGTAGATGGCCCATTAGGCCACAGGAATGACAAACAGTTTCACGATGTGAACACCTCCGCACCAAGCTGTACCAAAATTACAATCCAATGCCAATGTGCGTAGTGCTGCCATGTAGTTGCAAACAGACTCGTCCGGGTGTTGGCTGGCTTATGAAATTGGTAAAACGCAGATATTTCCGAGGTGTGTGGAGATAAATGATCGGTTAATATCTTATTGGTTTGCTCCAAATTCAATTCGCTATCATGTTTGGGGGATGTGAGAAAATCAGCTTTTTTACGCTCTTCTTCTTTGACATCATTGACCAGAAGGAATAATTTGAAAAGCTCCATATACCACGTCCACTTGTTTAGATGACCCAAGTCGAAGGGTTTCAGGGTACCAGCGCTCACTCACTGCTAATTTTTAATAAGCGCGCTAATATGTAAATTATTTTATAAGTATGTACAATGCGGGTTAGGGCTGTTTGCTGTGCTGAGCGATGCGTTCGAGTTGACGTTTATGACCCGACTGACTGTTCAAGTGGACAGCCGGCTGCACAGTGGCATACATGGTTCAAGTGTGTTTTATGCTGGGGAGCACGGCATTGTTGCCATCTTTTGCGCGCTCTCCTCTTTTCTCTCACTAGTTCTTTTATTTCCGTCTGATATTTTATTTCACTACTTGCTTCCTCTTTTCTCCTAGTGAGAGTGTTGTTCCAGGCAACGTTCTACAAGTTTTTGATGAATCTGTCGACTTCGTCTTTTATTTCGTTTTGTGTTTTTAGCGACACAATATGTTCTTTGCAATAGTTTCTAAAACTATCCCAGTAAGTTTTGTTGTTAGTTAATCTAGGCGCCACTTCTTTCTTAACTAAGCGTATGCTTAGTGTAAAAATGATTGGTGAGTGATCTGAGGAGAGATCATAACTTTCCTCGAAGTTTGTAGAAATTTTGACTACTCCCTTTGTGCCAAAGAAGTCTACAAGATCGGGTGTCTTAGTTATATCCGATGGCCAATATGTTAGTTTGTCGAAAAAAAGTCAACTCCAGATTGCATACCGGTTTCATAGAGTTGTTTGCCTTTCGTTGTATTACATCTTGTGCCCCAGAAGTAATGTTTCGAATTAAAATTACCAGCAATTATAAAATTCGGTCAGAGTAAATTAAAGATATCTTTAAAGTCATTCTTTTCGAGCTTCCATCGCGGAGGACAATAAATGAATGCGATGTTGTAGTGCAGGTGGTTATGTTTTATGCGAAATGTTCTTATCTGCATTGTATCGCTTTCAATCTGCATTCTTATAGAATGCTCAATACAATCTTTAATGAAAAGTGAGGATCCGCCTCTAGCATGTCAATGTTGGCTTTTTGCCAGAACACTTCCAGTTCATCGAGTTTTTTTAATAAGGCCGTTTGCGTTCCATGTTAATATTTTAAGTAGCTGCTTCATATTCATTCTTGGGATCGAGTTTTACGTATTTCTTTCTCGAAATTGCTCAATTTTTCAACTAAGAATAGATCTACTTTGCTCCTCAAGTGTCGTGAGAATTAGGTAAAAAACGTGTGCCGCTGGATCTAGCGTAATACCGCTATTTTTATTTTCTTGTGACGCTGCTTGTGCATACGTTAGCGCGTCAATCGGTGGCGGTTTTTTCTTTTGCGATGATTTTTTGTATATCGTTCGACTTAACGACGAAGGATTTGCTTTCTTTCACTGACTTTTACTTAGCAATATTTGGTTTCTTTGTAGTTGCTTTTGGGTTTGAGCGTATGGTTTTTTTAAACGTATCGCACCTTTTTTGGAGTTCTTTCGCCACTTCACATCCGCGATAGTTTGGTGGGTGCTTTACTTGGCAATTTGTGCAAGACGGTGGAAGATCTTTCTTTAAGTTGAACTCTTCTGAGAGATATTTACCGGCACATTTTACGTAACGCAGCTCTTTTTAGTAGTAAGTCTGCGTATGATTGAAGCTTTGGCAGCGTTATATTGCTTATATCTTATTCGGTTTTAACTAAGATATTTCGAATAGTTTTAATACTGTAAATATGTTCCTTATTTTCGGACTTATCGAAACTAAGCATGAACAGTGGAAGTCCCCTCTTAACCAGGATTTCATCGTCTTGCTCGGTTTTTTTCTTGTCTTTTTAATAATATTTACGATGTCTAGAACTTTAAAGCCATTTGCTTATAATGTCGTCTTTAGTGCACGAAGAGTGAAGTCCTCTCGCTAATACACGTTATGGTCTCTCTGACTTGTTCTCGAAAGCGCACCATTGGACCTTCTCGGTGTTTAATTTCTCGGATAGATTTTAGCGTTTTTTTGAGAAAGCAATGCAATTTATTACAGTTGATTGGAGGCGGAAGGCGTAATTTTGTTGGAAGTTGCTTTGTATCCAATTTGTTTCGTGTAAGCTCTTCTTCGTCTGTATGGTATTCGCGACTAGCAGGGGTAAGCTGCTTTCTTGGGCTTCATTTATATGCATTTTTTTCAGAGTCTTGTTTTCTTCTCGGAGTTAATCTATGTTACTTCTTTTTTAAGTTTTTGAAAAAGTAGCTCCATTTGCTTAAGCTACGTGCGGAGTGTGTTGTTTTCCTCCTCCAAGCTTTTGTTACTTGCTGAGTAAATTTTTTCGCGTATAGGCGTTTCGGGCTGACTTCTTTTCTTGTTGGTGGAGATCGTGGTACTCTTGAACTTTTAAAAAAGTGATCAAACGACTGCGGTGAATTCGTTGAATTTGCAGCGTCATTTGAGTTGTTTGCATTATTTGTTTTGTTTTTATTTAGGTCCACATTTCGTTCCCATGAGTATGGGTGAAAAGAGGTAATGCGGTAAGACTACGTTACAACCAAGAGACGTCAGGTATCCGGAGGGCTCCTTTCGTGGTGCTCTATTGATCTTACATTCCGAACACCATTTAGGCCTTAGCATGGGTGTCGCATAAGACCTTGCCTTAAGAATGAGATACTTATTTGAGTATTTTAAACACGATGCATATCATATATGCAACGTCATACACTTATGCATTTAACTTTGCTTTTTGGTATGAATAATCTGTTAGTGGATACAGATATTGAAGAAATATTAGATCAGTGGGTAGATTCTGAGGATGGTTTTGAGGAAAATGACTTTTGTTACAAGTTGGTCAATAATAACGATTTGGTGGCTAAGACTCAATGTAACGATGTTAATGAAGAAGATTGCAATGACGTCGACATCATGGTTGAAAATTCGAAAGTACCAACTTCAAACTTTTACTTATCTGATCCAGCTCGATTGTCATCTTCGACAACTAATATTAGAGATTATAAAAAATAAAAAAACTGAATTGAGTACGAAAGATAATAGAGTTTTATAGAATTTATAGAATTCTTTACCAAGTTGTGTTCAAGAGCTATCTACACCCCTAAGCGCTTTGAATTACTCTTTCACAGATAATCTCATTAGCAGTATAGTATCCAAATCAATGCTGTATTCAACAGAAAAAGATTCAAACCACGCAGTGGCACTGACAACAGCTCATGTAAGAAAAAAGAATGTTAGAAATATGTATTTTACCATCAGTAGTACAAGTGCCAAATGTTCGGCGCTGTCCATTAACGAGTTTGAAAAGATTTGTTGATCCCTGCAATTTAGCCCAAATAGTAACATGCTTCCACGTCATCAGCCAAATCACGACAGGCTTCATAAGATAAGGTCACTCTTAAACCACCTTACACAGAAATTTTCATCAATTCCGCACAAGGTATGCTTGTCGTTAGATGAACAGATATGTTCCACAAAGGCACGTAGCTAACATACATATATGAAGCAGTATATGCCTGTCAAGCCGCAAAAATGGGGATTTAAATTGTTTGTGTTGTGTAGAATTTCAGGAACTGTTTGCCGAAACAGGCTTGTGAATAACAAATTACCCACCGAAAATGATCTGACGAAAGTACCATGTGGAAAGTCGTTTGAATTTTTCACACAAATTGGACAGAACTGATGTTTGTAAACTTTGTTGTAAAGACAATAAGCTTGTAAATTTACTACAACAACGACTGTTTGATAAATCAAAATCACAGAAAGTGGAAATACAGTGTTTTGAACCTCGTGAAGCAATATAAAATGATTGATTTGACAAACAGTTTGATTGGTCACCACTGGATTAAACTCAGATCTTAAAAGCGGTATAAAAGAATATTTTACCATTTAATCGACGTTACAGTTGTAAATTGGTGAATTTTGTACAAAAGAGTCTGCTTACTTCACAATGAACACCCATTAAGTCTGTGCGATTTTCGTAAAAACCTTGCAGAGTCCCTATGTAGATCTGGCGTAGCTATCTAAAAGACCAGAGGAAGACCAATAAACTCGTCATCAGTTTTACTTGAAAATCGAAAAAGAATGTATCCACAATTCAATGTATCAATAAAAGCGATTACGATGTAAGTTTCCAGACCATGCTGGTTTCTTTCAATAAGGCCAAACTTTGTTTATGAGCTTTCCACACTTAAGCATTTTAGTTTTTCTTTTTACTTTTTCTCAAACAAATTGAATCCTGATTTTCTTTAACTTCATGTTATTATAAAGTCTTACTTTCTTACTTAAGGTCTGAGGTAGACCTGGGCCTCAACCAACAAGCGTCTCCAGCCAGTACGATCTTTGGCCAGCTATCTCTAGTTTCGCACGATAAGTTGATTAAGGTCCCCTTCCACTTGCGTGCGCCACCTGAGTCGTGGTCTTGCTCTACTGCGCCGTCGTTCCGGAGTGGATACAAAGATCGAAGCATCCGATTCCATTCGCCTACATGACCCGGCTGTCTCAGTCGTTGGGCCATTACTTTTCTGACTAGATCGATGTCGCTGTACAGCCCGTACAATTTGTCGTTTTATCTCCTCCTCCATTAACCGTCTATGCAGATGGAACCGAAAGTAACTTGAAGAATTTTACTCTGAAAACAACCAAGGATAACTTCATCCACTTTTGATAGAGTCCATGCCTCTGTACTATGGAAAAGAACTGGGATGATAAGTGTTTCATAAAAGGTTTCAAGAAGGTTTTGCTACTCAATTGCTTTCTTAGTCTAAAGAAACAGGGATTGGCGAGATTTATAATTCGCTTAATCTCAGCGCTGGTGTCATGGCCTGAGTTCATAGCAGAGCCTAGGCAGACAAAGTCCTTAACCACCTCAAAGTTATATCTGTTCACATTCTGTCCGAGACGTCGGTGTTGGGTGTCCTTTATTGATGACAGCATATACAGCATATACCCTCATTGACCGCTAAGCCAATCTTCGCCGCTTCCGTATCAATACTTATAAAAGCGCCAGTGATATCCCTCTGTGTTCTGCCGATGTCGTCGGCATAGACGAGTAAATGGACGGACTTTTGACTCTGGTGTTAGTGTTCGAGTTTTGCACTATTCCTCCAAGAACGATGTCTAAATCTTTTTTTGACATCGAAGGTCTCGGTGAGTTCTTTACCAACCTTGATGGAGTAGTGTAAATTCTCCATTGTCATTCTACACAAACGGGTGAGCTTGACAGGGATGCCAAAATTAGACATTTCTCTGTATAGCTCCTCTTTATAAATGCTGTCATAGGCAGCCTTAGAATTGATGAAAAGGTGGTTGGTATCGATTTGGACTTCCTGGGTTTTCTCCAAGATCTGCCGCAGTGTGAATATTTGATCGATGTTAGACTTTCCTGGCCTGAAGCCACATTGATAGGGGCCAATCAGATTGAGAGAGAAGCGCAAATGGTAAAAATGTGGTATCTTATGCATTCTACGAAAGGTTCGGAATGTCATCATGGTCTTGACTTGTCTATGGAATCTTCGATTTTGGCGGAGCTAAATAGGTGATTGATCAAAATTCCTTTCTCTTCTTAGTTGGAGGTGCTAACTCTTAACCTACTGGCGGAGTATTTAAAGGACGCCTTGAGGAGCTGCTTCCGTCAGATGGAGCCGGTGATAAGGTATTAACAGGCAAGCTACAAATGGCCACAAATCCAAATGCAAATCCATAGCTACAAAGTTGTATTTTATATCAGACCACCAAAATTGTTGCGTCCACTGGTTGGTGCGTTCCTGAGCTGGGACGCAGATGATTCACAAGCTATCACTGAAGATGATGAGGAGATTAGTTCATAGATTTCAGGGGTTTCGTCATCAAAGGATTAAGTGACTCTTGCCGAAGTTTCAGAAAATCCGATGGCGACATGAAGGGATTATTAGCGGCGAAAGTGGATTTCGAAAGCGGATCTGATATTCCATATTTCCCATGCTGCTGTCGCAAGAATGCAGAATAATCTTGCATTTTTACTTATGCCAACTGGATAAGGTGATTGTTGCTGCACTTTCTGAGCTTTTGTTGTTACTTCTTAGATGAAGAGGAAGAGAAAGTGGATGAGGATGAGGATGAAGCGTTTGTAGCTGAAATGCCAGCCATCTGTTGTTGTAAGGATGCATTCAAATCTTTGCTTGTATATAGGAATCATATCCTGCCATAGTTATATATCAGTCATTAAGCTCGTGCTTTGCTGTGTTTTTTTTTTTTAGTTTTTTTTGTAAATTAAAATTAATGTAGTTAAGTAAGACAAATCAGCGCCAAAAGTTAGAGTCCCCAATGTGGTTGTGCCAAGTGCTTCAGCCTAATGAAAGGTGTCCAGTATACTCAGGCGAACGCATAAGTTCACTCATTTTCAATGGACCATTCTTAAAATCATCTTGTGGTGATCGCGCTTCATTCCTCTCCTATTTTGGAAAGTCCTTCGAATATTGTCCTCTAATAAGTTCGTACTTATTCGGTGTTATGCTTGGACTATTGCACCAAATATGGAGAATTTCGAGTGCGACTGTACAATGTGTATGATTTGGCAGGAAAAGGGCTTGCTCGCACTGGAATTTCAAATTTAGCAGGACCCGTAGAATTTGATGGAATCGTGATTGGTTTATCATGTGGTGATGATGTGGTAGTTGCTTTTATTTGACGACACAGGTGCTGCTACGAGCGGTGAAATTGGAGTTGTATTTTAAATTGGTTGAGCGTATCTAATGGGGAACAAAATCTTGTTGTTTTTGCAAAGACATACCCTTAAAAATTTTTATCTGTTTTTATTTCTGTTTTATCTTTGATTGTCTGAGCCTTAACCTCAATAGGGTTTGGTTTAATAAACAAAAGCGTGATTCTCATAACGAACTTCTTCGGAAATTGGCCTTCAATATATAGTTTATTGGTTTTCTGGTGCCGCAATTACCCAAATAGACTTTGAAACTGATTCTTGAGAAGAAATTTTCATTGAAATAAGGAGATAAAATTAATCCAATACTTGGAGTGTATGTAACTTTAGAAAGCCCACTAAATTTTATCTAATAATCCAGTTGTAAATCACAGTTTCGGAATGCAGGCGGGTTGAATCTTTGGATGCGAGTGATTCTATCGAACAAACTTTTGCTCTTCCATTATAATTTTTTGGATCTCACACTCAACATCTGCTGCTTTTTGCCTATCAGAACGTTTGTATGTGCAAGAATAGGTTTTCGTTATGGCCATTAACAGATGGCATTTGAAATCAGCGACAAACAGTGCCGATGCATTTATTGTTAGCCGAAAAGGCACAGTTTCGATCAGTGCGCTTGCATCATGCATTACGTTACGATTACTGGTGGTGTTATGTTTAAACATGGTTCGCCTAATAACTAGCTGGTAGGATTCTGGTTTTTTATAAACGTTATCATCGAGTACATCATCCGATATTGAATCCTTTTGCATGGTGCATTTATGCAAGCGTGCCAACTTGTTTGCGTCCAAATTCTTACCTTTATACTTTACTGAGGCCCAAACACAGCTCCGAATTCTTTTCGGGTGGTTTTTATCGGTAACGGCTATTTGGTTTCTTGAGATTTGATTTTCCCATCGGCCAATAAATCAAAAACGAATTTCTCATGCAAGTTTTCAATCGTCATTATAGATTTGCCGGATTGCAGGACATTTGATGCCATTAACATTGGTAAGGTTCGGTCAGTTCCAGTGAATCCATCGAAATTTTAACTTTTCGCCTCGTTGTTATTGTCATAGTCCATCTTATCACTGACGAGACAAAATTTAAGATTTGGCGAGTGACAGCAATCAACTGTTCAGTATAAAGGTTACGAGCCAGTAACAGCGGATGAGTTGGAGCATCCAATTTTCGATTAAGTGTTGAGTAGCAACTGAGCTTAACCTAGATATAGTATGATAGTTGAGTGTTGTAGTATTTGAGTAGACACCAAACAGTGCCAACCTTAGCCAGATTGCTGTACGTATTTATGATTATATACATATCTATTGTACTTATTTTACTGGATCTTGGTAGCGTAGTAGACTTACTAAATATATATGAAAGCATGACCAAGAGAGAATAGCCTAACGGTTATGTAAAGTCAGAAATGACTTTACCTCAGAAAGAGGACGTATAGCGGAGAAGTTCGGGCGATATAAGTAATAGTAGATCTGAGATAAATAAGCATTTTTAAGGACTAGTGCTATAATAAAGATGGCAGAGGATGAACTGTCATTGGCTCAACTGTAACCCTCATATTCTTAAAGCGGGTTACTGCCCCAGAAAGAATATGTGTCTTCATGTTTGGGGATGTGGAAGAGATTAATTAGCCGACGACGCAAAAACCTTACTTATTGCGAAGCAAAAAATAGCCTCGAATAATTACGAATGTATTCTAGACGATACTCCTTTTAAACGAAAAAAGGACACCGATTCTCGAATTTACACATCGTATTTTAGAGCCACATCCAGTCAAACAAGGCGACACCTTCGATTAAAGCTTATATGATCTTTTTCTTCTATTTAGGTTTTCATCCTGTTCTTTAACAACGTATTAAAATAGAAATGTTGGAGGTCGAGCCTGATGACCAGCATTCGAGCCATCTTTTCGGTGGATGTACTTGGGTTTGTTTATTGTGCCCTCTAGTGCCATTTTGAGGCATTTTTTGGACGTGGTCTCTCCACTTTTTTTTTCTGGTTCTCGTCCATCGTGAGATATCTTAAGTAGTTCATCCCAACTATGGTCGACATCTATCGAGTTGTGCTAGTGTCTACACGAGTTTCTACTGCATATATTATTATAAAGGGTGATTCATAATGTAAAATAAAACTCATAAATTTAAAAGCGAACTTAAAGTTTTTATTACCGGTTAAAAGAACAATTCATGGGACTTATTTTTTAAAAATGATATCATGTAAATGTAGGCCATGACTTCGTCTGAGGTGGTCCGTTCGGAAGGTCTAATTTTGGGCGACTTGTTTGAGCATAGCGACTGGTATCACGCGTATAACAGGAGTAATGTTGGCTTCCAGAGCGTCAATCGTAGCTGACTTATTCCTGAAGACCTGAGACTTTACATATCCTCAGAGAAAATAGTCCAAAGATGTGATATCGCACGAACTAGGCAGCGAATTTACCAATTTGCCTCATTTCTGAAGAAATATAGACCAATGATTCCACCAGCCCGTTAACCACACCATTTCACGATAAAATACCGGATTTTCATTAAGTTTTTCCAAGTCGCATGGCTTCAATTTTTGCACAAGTTGAATTTTGTACGCTTTTAGGCCAAGCTGTCGAATACGCCAAGCCAAGCTGCTGAAAACGTGTTGATTCGTCACGGTCTTCGCGTACACTCTAAGCTACAGCTACTATAGTCTCTTCACTACGTGCTGGATGTGGTCTAACTGGTCGAGTATCATCCAGTAATATAAACTGGGACTCAAATTTGCGAATGGTATTGGCAATAGTAATTTCTCACAGAATGGTTAACAATTTGGAGACGCTGTTGTAGTGTAAGTCTTTTCGTGATGACTTGCCAAACGATACTGAACAAAAGTAACAAAGCAAAGCAGTTTGATAAGAGTCACGCGTGATTTGTCAAGAAAAACGTATTGAAAATCAAACCTCACGATGAATCACCCCTTTTTATTGGCCGGATGCAAGTTTTACATATTCTCAATTTACTGTTGGTGTTCATATATTTATTTCGCCATATAGCATTTCTTAAACAGCCTGAGATTGTACCGGCTTTGTTAGCTTGTACTTTTGCCTCATTTTTTAAATCTCTGCTGCTTGTTATTAGGAAGCCTATTTAGGATTTGCTCTATTAGCCATTGCTGCGAATTTACATCTTTTTTGGTTCTTTTGATACAACTATTGATATAGTTTTATGATCCGATATCTCAATATTGTAGGATATTGCTGTTTTTCTCAAATTTATATAGCAGTCTTTGAAAATTGAAAAATTATCTTCCGTTTAAGCAGTGAGAAATGCGTCATTTGCATAGCATATCACTTTGAGTTCGCCGGTTGACATGCGATATATAGGTGCAGCTGGTTTGACCTCTTAGATGATAGGTTCCATGATAATGTTTAAGAGGATTGGGCTCAAACTTTCACCTTGCCGGATTCCTGAGGTAATAGAAATCATATCGTTCCTCTTAGCGATAGTAAACATTTGGGTAAGGTCCTTGAAATTTCAGTTGAGAACGTTTCTCAAGATTTAGCGGTGATGATACTTTTGAAAGAAATGTAACACCAAACAATCAAGAATATAAAGATATTGCTGGATCTTCAAAAGAAATAAAGGTTTACCATACATTACAAAAAAAAAAAAAAAAAAAACGCCCAAGCAGGAAACTTAATACCATTATCGCGATGCCGAAACAATTGCTGTAACAAAATATCACTTCAAAATCACCAATTGTTATTCAATAATTACTGGGCTTTGGGAAGTTACAGTGCAAGAGTTCTTTATATTAATTCGCTGATCTGTTTGAAAGAAAAGTTCACATCAAAAATCAAAAACCCCGGAATTAAGCAAAAAAAAACCGACAAAGTACTTTTGACCACTACATTGAACTTTCAGATGAAAGAATAATAAAATGTAAAAAGTGATTTCTTTTTTATTTTGGTGAAGCAAATGGTTTTGTGAGAACCATAATAAAGGAAAAAATAAATTCACCTTGGACAAATTTATTTGATAAAAGAGGATATTCGAAACCTCTAAATGCGCTGTCCATAGCTAAACAGAAGGAAATTAGAGCTCATATTAACAAATTTCCGGCTTATGAAAGCCATTTTATTAGACGGAAAATATCAAAGAAATATTTCAACCGGGTTTAACAATATCTAAGATGTATGGTCTTTATTGCTCGGAAATCTGCTAGCTTATCAAAATATTCACAAGTATTTCATGAGTTTAATTTAAAGATAAAATCACCTCAGCTTGATACATGCGGAACGTGCGATAAGTTGCATCATACAATTTCAGCTTGTGAAAATGCTGATGAAAAATTAAGGCTGACAGATTAGCTTAGAAGCCACCAAGATAAAGCTAATTTTGATTACATATGCCAGCTTACATATGCAAAACGATATGTCGCAACATATGCTTTTGATCTTCAACAATGCTACACCACTTTCGAAATTAAATATTGCGTTTTATAAACGTCAGTTATGGACCTATAACTTAACTGAGCATGATTTGGCTACCAATTAAGCATTTTTAAACATATAGAGGGAAATGTTCTTTTTGTCAACAAAAACATAATTTTTATAGCGTATCCTGTCCTGCACAAAGTAGAAATTCACATGTGAGTTGTAAGAACATAACCGCCTAAGCTAACAGCGAACAACTTGAAGTTATTGATCAAAAATTCCTTGAGCCGAGCATACTCACATGGAATGTGATGTCGACCATTCCGTAATAGAAAGGAAAAAAAGAGAATTTCTGCTAAAATCCATCATCTGGGATTGACTGAACTTGAGTGCAAGGACCATATAAGGGGCAAAAATACTTTTCAAAGTAATAGAAATGAAGCAACCGAGTTTTTTAGACTTTCCAGCAATTTCTAAGGAAAAATTCACGTGGCGAAAAGTTAACACCGACGGGGAGAAATATTCATGGGAAGAATTTAGATGGCTTCGATTCAAATAAAAAAAATTAAAAATATTCTATGTTCTATAAAAACAACTTAGACAAGAATAAGCTATTCAAAACTATAAGTTTAAGAAAACGTGGCGTAAATTGTATAAAGTAGTCAGAGAATAAAGAAATTTAATATGAGTCCCCCCATTTCCAAAGAAAAAGCAGTTCCACGGTTTTTATAAAAGTTAAGTTGTTGACACAATAAAAAATTCCGACGTTTACCCAGATGTATATGACAGCGATGAAGGCGATTCCGATGAATAAAAGCCATAATAATCCTTGCCATCTTATCTATATACTTCAAAAGTGTGACTGTAAATTTTAAAACGTTTTGATGAAATGTGTAATATTTATTAATATTCATTTAATTGTGTTTCTTTTAAAAACTTTAATTTAACAGAAGTTACAATTTTTGTGTTTTGCGTATTTACCTTAATACCTAATTCGTCTTGAAAATATTTCGGAAAAAGGAGTCAAGTCGACTTAAATCAGCCTACTTTTTGAATTCTTGTTGGGAAAAACACGATAACTTTTCTTAAAAAAATAACTGTATAGAACCCAGCAAAGAAAAAAATAAACCTAAGTCGACTTAAATTAGAACTACGTACTCTTATATGAAAATTAGAAAATGAAAAAACTGCATAGGTCTTGTTTTTAGCAATATCACCTGTAAATAATCAAATAAGTTTATTTTATTAATTCGCAAATAAAAGTTAAATTTACCATATCTCTTATATTTTTGCGTCAACATTTTTTACGTAAGTTCTATACTTTTTTTTTGCGATCGCAAAGTAAACATTCAAACTGCTCTCCTGAAATATTGTAAAAAGTGACTTATGCTGTTTTTCTTTGTAGCCACAGAAGTGTTAAAAGATGGAAAATTAGATACACCAAGCTCGTAGTCATGTTATTGGGTCCCAAAAGATAACGGCAAGCATCTGGGACCTATATGACCAGGAGATACAAAAAATTTAATAGACCTGAGAACAAAGCCGCAGCTGCAATACGCGAACTGGATAAATATTTATAGTAAATGAAGATTATTTACCCAGAAAGATGAATCCACTACAATGGTGGGAGAAAAGAAAAAAAGTATACCCTCATTTATAAGGTTTTCCAATAGGGACTTGACAACTTTGAACTTAATTTGTGAACGGACTCTTTCACTAATCATCAAACTGTCACTGTCAGTTTATTCAGAGCAAAGTCTGCAAATTATAAAAATTTTCTACAGATATTCGAAGTCGCAAAATCATCTTCAGTGACGAAGCGCATGTTTGACTCAATGGGTTCGTCAATAAGCAAAATATGCGTTATTAGTCAGGTAAAAACCCACATGTACTTCATGAATCACCACTTCATCCACATAAAATAACTGTTTGGTGTGGTTTGCATGCCGGCGGCGTTATTTTATTGAAGAGTAAGTATGGTGAGCGTGTTATCTCAAGACATGGGCCAGTTGATGGGCAGCCTCGTTCGTATGATTTAACGCCGCTTGACTACTTTCTGTGGCGCTACGTTAAGTCATTGGTTTATGCCAACACACCGATGACGTTGGAAGAGCTCAGAGCCAACATTGAACTCGAAATAGCGGGCGTTTCGGCCGAAATGTATGGCCGAGTCGTTGAAAATTGGGTCCAAAAAATCGATCGCTGCAAACGTGCCCGCGGTGGCATTCATAAATGTTTTGATTGTATTTCAAGCTAATAATAAAGTTTTTGAAATATCTGAAATGGTTTGACTTTTATTTAAAAAAAAAAAAGTTGTCAAGTCATACCATTCATACCCTATGAATATATGCTTTCATTTAAAAAAAAAAATTCAATGTCGCTTCTTCTATCCCTTGTGAGCGTATATCTTCTGCTACTGAACAAATATATCAATAAAGGACGGACTTTACTTAAATCTGAAAAATTTTAAAAATAATATTTTTGCAAAATAAAATGTAATTCTTCTGAATTTAATTCAATTGAAATTAATAAATATTTAATTTGTTTGTATTATGTGTGTAGTTTTACTTCATTTTGTTTTTTCCTTCAGATTAGAAGCGATAGCGCTGCTATTTACAATGATAATATGAAGACCAACTGGGGAAAATCGCACAAGACTCAATTTCTCTAGCAGTAAATTACATTGAACTAAATGAACTAGAAGAACGAACTAAACTGAGCGCTCTCTGGACTAAAGTAAAGTGTACAAGCCTATTCGTGATGTATTTTCATATCGTAAAACATGTCCTGATATACTTCAAGAATTTAAGTTGTATGCACCGGAAAGAATTCTTTGAACAAGAAATTTTTTTACTGAACCCTCGACATTTTCACAATTATGGTCTCTCAGTCAACCTCGTTTGTACTGAAATAGATTTAGGTGATAATTCATCAAAATTTAAATTGTTATTATTGAACATTTTTTTAACCTTGATATATAAATATTGTATTTTACAGTATACTATTTAATATTAATGTGTCTTGTAATTTTATGTTATTTAATCTGAAATCTGTTCGAGTTAAGCTTAGTAGATAAATAAAGAATAAAGAATAAAGGAGCAAGAGGAAGTAAAAACACTTCTGGAATAGTACCTTCTCTTTTAGGTGCATCCAACGTTTTTCTTTTCTTCTGTGAAACCAACGTTCTTCGCTTCATCTTTATTCGAAGATCCCACAAGCCGCTCTCGTTTTTCCCAGAAGCTTAGCTTCAAATTATTCTCTTTTCCATTCATTAAATCAAAACAATCTTCGGGGTGTCCCAATGAAAGCTAGAAACGTTAGGTGCAGCATTTTACGTAAATGGTCGATTATCCTCGATAAGAATTGGATCGGAATGATCAGTTCAGTTCAGTTTGTATAAATTTTAATTGTATCACTTAATTTACTCTTACATGCTAGACAAAAAAATGCTTAAAAATTAGCTTAATTAACTTAAAATTATCTTATTCTAACTTACTGGCCCCATGCGAGCACTGTAAGTTGAAGCTAACACTTAAATTATGTCTTTCGACGTATCTTACTACTATAGTATACTATTTCTATTCAATATAATTAAAACTAAGAAAACATTTTTTACAAAAAAAAAAAAAACTTAGTGACCTGACTTTTTTTTATTTTATTATAAAACAAAACTAAAATCCTACAAACTACTTAAAATTAAATCTTAATCTACTTAGCCTACTTACATCTAATACGCACATACACATATGTATCTATATATATATACATACAAAATATATATATACTTAATATACAAATATATATATATACATACAAAATATATATATACTTAATATACAAATATTTGTATATATATACACATTCTTTTTTTCATTTTCTATTTTTTTTAATTTTTTTTTTTTGGTTTTTATTTATTTATTTTTTTTTCTTAAATCTTCCTTATTCCTACTTAAAACTATGTAAGCCGGCCATGGCTAAAGAAATTAGGCGACCCACTTTGCTTCACATCAAGCTACCAAGTATTGGAGGAATTCGACGACGAAGCATCCTCTCCCTTAAAAAGCCACCAAAATTGTTGGTGCTGCTGAGAAACATCCCTCAGGTCGCGACTCCCTACCGCCCTACTGAACCGGAGACGCTCCGCATTGTCAACTCTGTCGTAGTTGAGCGGCCTGTCCGCAGCTGTTCGCCGCCAATCTGTCCTGGATCAGACCTTTACTATCTAGGTAGAGAAACGCTTCTGGAGGAATAAAGCCGTTAAAGCGAACGCTCTCGTGATACATATAATTAGGGTAGTAAGCCCCGGAGATCAGGTTGTTCGATGAGGTCATTGCTCTTGCAATATGCCTTCGAGTCAACTTAATGACGAAATTGTCCACTCTTATTATGTTCGCCCTATTGTACAAGACCTCATTACGATACAATTTTATGTACTCAGATTCTGGTGTTCTGTATAAGCGAAGACAAGTCCTAAGACAAGCCCTCTCAAACACCCGAATCTTTTCCAATAAACTTGCTCTCACGTTGAACCACACACAACATACAAATACGAGCATGCGCCGGATAAGGGCCATGTAGCAGATCACCTTCACACTCGCATCGAGTTGGCTGTTATAAAACAGCCTCTTTGTAAGGGCAAAAGCACCTTTGGCTCTGGCCAAAGCAACATCTATATGTTTGTTAAAATACAGATATTGATCTAGCCAGATCCCAAGTCATCTGACTACATTTCGACAAGTAGTCCTACGATAGAGAACTTTCGCCAATTCTTGCTGGTATCCCTAGAGGCCCCAGACAAAGGCGTCCTAAACAGAATGGTTTCCGACTTCTAAAAGTTAATTTTCAACTTCCAGTCGTCGCAATATCGCTTAATTTTGTCGAAGTGACGTTGCAAAAGTGTATTATTGACCTCAATCTTCGGACCCGATCTGTACACCATTAAGTCGTCTGCGTACGCTATGGCATGGTTAAGTGAACCTATTAGATCACTTGTGTAAATGTTAAACAGGATCGGCGAATTTACCGCACCTTGTTGCAGACCGTTTTTAATGTTAAATGTTCCAGCAGAAGTCACATCGCCATTCTTCACAATGAACTGTCTACTGGAGGGCATATCAAAAAGAATATACAGCAGTGGTTTACTAATGCTCAACCTGTCAAGCTTGAAGAAGAGTCCCTCTAACCATACGGTATCGAAGGCCCTTTCCAAGTCAATCAGACAGGCACCAGTGCACTGTTTCTTGCCTTTGTTCCATTGGATATCAGAAACCAGTTTAGACGCAGCATGAATGATATCATGCCCCGCCTTGAAACCGAATTGATTATCCGGAACTATATGTTTGTCCTCAACCCACTTAGTCAGGACTCTATTGATCACCTTCTCGAAAACCTTGCTGATGTTTGGGAGAAGACTGATCGATCGGAGATTCGGCGGATTGGAAGTATCCTTATTCCTTTTGGGAATGGGATGTACCACAGCAGTTTTCCAATGCGCTGGATAATATGCATTATTCATTGCATTATTAAACAGGGTGGTATAAATGTCCACCGCTTCTAGTGGGAGATGTCGAAGAACAATGTTCGGTATTTCATCGGTTCCCACTAATTTCTTATTTCTAAGTGATTCGAAGATCGTTTGGAGCTCTTCCTTCGAAATGAACGGTGGTAATACCCTTTCGTTGGTGATGACATTATTTGCCATGTTCTCTTCATTGAACTGGGTGAAACCCGAGCTCTCGAATCGCCAATTCACAATTTCACTTCGAAGGCAGAAATTGTGCACAAGAACTCGACTCTCCAGGTCGTGGTTCGGGCCAATGATGTCATTCGCCTTGTACACTTCCTGGAAAGTCGCTCCTATAGCCTCTACCTTCTCCTGCGGATCCTCGATCACAAAGAAGTTGTCATCATCAACTGCCTCATTTGGATCGATACCCGCTGCTACAAGTATTTGTTAGTTGTTCGTCGTTCGGGCGATTTTGAGACATGGAAGGTCGTTTTGATTATTTCTCCGGAATATTTTATTTATTTGCGGGAACATATTCGGGTTTCTGGTGTTTACAGCCCGAATTTTATTGCTCCAATACAAACTTACAGAATTTCTGTAATTTTTCTTTATTAATATCTGGAGGTTTTTAATCGACGACTTCAATGTCATGATCTCCGGGTTATGTCTGTCAGTAAACTGTCTGTACAAGGTTTTTATTCTTGACAGTAGTCTACTTTTATGTCGGTGCAGTGCGTCAATAGTTGCGTTGCGGAATATGTCTTCGTTGTCTGTGTGTTGATACCGGGGTATCATTTTGTCCATAGTTCGTTTAAGGAGTGCCCTTGTCAGTATTCTGGAGAAGTATGTCCAACGCACCCTACTATAATTGTAGGAATGCCTTTGAACAAACTCTTCCAATTCCTCAGTTTCGTTGGGATTAGTTATTTCGGTGCTGAAACCGCAATGGTCACTATCATACACGAAAGTGCGTAGACAGTTTGAATTTTGTTGGTTAGTGCACGTCAGATGTATTCGTGAGTCGAACAGCAGAAGATCTAAATATGACCCATGTCTGGGAAACGACGGACTCTCTGTCGCCTTAAGCCCGAGTCGATACGTTATACTCTGCTGACCCCACCAATTGAATAGTAGGTTCCCTCTAGTATTTGGTGTATTATTTCCTCAATCTCTATGTTTGGCGTTGAAATCTCCGCCGATAATAAAATAGTTGTCTTCCAATTAGAGCCTCAGGAATCGAAAAAGTGTCTCGAGCTCTGATATGAATAAGGAGGATTGAATAGACTTAGGTGCATAGACAGACACCATATACAGCCGCTTTCCACTAAGAAGAGGGATGTACATGACGCATGCTTCCAGCACCTGAAACCCACGTACTACACGACTATATACTCTTTTGGAATGCAGTTCTTTTCTTACAAAGATTGCAACACCTCTTCCATGAATGGAGTTGGGTCGGTTTCTTCGTAATATTTTATATCTTCTGTGCCTCATTTTGTGTCTTTTAATAAACTTAGTTTCGCTTACCAAAAGCACATCAGGGGCTTGGTCTTTAAGCAACTTAAATAGTGTGGCTCTTCGTTCTAACCTAATCAGTGAAATAACATTCACTGCAAGGACCTTCAGGGTTTGCTCCGCCATGTACGTACCCATTACGACTGGAAGTGCGTTAGGCCCGGCAGCAGCGTGTATATTTGATCTACCCGCGTAGCCTGTTCCTGTATTTGACGCTGAAGCTGAGCCATCTGCCCCTGAATAGAGAGCAAGATAGCCAGCATGTCAGGTACAGGTTCTGGTGCTCTAGGCGCTGGGGCCTGAGAAGCTACCTTTGCTTGTTGTACCGTAGTTCCCCTACCTGCCGCCATTTGGGCGTAGGTAACTTGGGAAGTGACGGCTGGTGTTTGTATTTGCACGGGTGGACGTTTGACTTCCACCTTCTGCTGTCGAGCCAGATTTACTCTTTTTATGTATTGGAATTTAGGACAACCCCGATAATTTGCGGTATGTCCGTTGTTCCTACATAAGGCACAAGAGAGTTGGCTTTTTTCTGACGCTCCATCCATACCCAGAGCGCATTCCTCTGACTTGTGGTTCTCTCCACACTTCACGCATCGAGGCTGCATTTCGCAGTTCGACGCGGCGTGCCCGAACGTTTGGCAGCGAACACATTGTAAAATGTTTTCACTTCTCTTTAATTTTTCCTAGTATACAACCTGGTAGTCTAGGACTTTTATACTCCTTAGACCATCCAGTTTAATGTTGGGACTTAGCTGAACCAGGAAAAACGGTAGTTTCCGATTCTCCCTTTTGGCTCTAGCCGTGACGAAAGGCTTAACCCCCACGAATTTGAGCTCTTCGCACTCCTTCTCTTTCAGCAGTTCAAGGAGCTCCTCCGGATCAGTCGACGGTTCTAACCCCTTCAGCAGCATTGTTTGCAGCTTCTCCCCCTTCGGGGTATAGGAGAAGAACTCAGTCGTTGTATCCTTCAGTAAACTTTTAATTTTTTGGTAGCGCTCCACTGTATTGCAGTGGATCGCATGCCTATCTAAACTTAGTCTTTTAATGTAGAAATTGTTGCCTATGGCTGACTTACACAATTCTAATGTATCCTTTAATTCAATCTTAAATGTGTTGATTGGTGGTACCCGTAGCTTTTTTAATTTCTGATGTTGTTGTTGTTGATGTTGATTTTGCCGCTGCTGTTGTTGCTGCTTTTTCTGTTGCGATTTTTGTCGCTGTTGTTGGTTTTGCTGTGATGGCGCATTTTTTTTAAATTCTTGTATCGGTTTCTGTACTTTTTGTTGATTTGGTGACTGTTTCTGTTTTTGTTGTTTTGGTAGATCCACAATTACATTTTGTTGTTGTGTGTTTCTCCATCTCCCCAATAGCCACCTGTTTTGCTTTTATAGACAGCACCTTTTGTTGTATCTGCTTGATATGGTTATTGAGCGTTTCGTTCGACCTCGTCGTCTTCGTCATCTGACACAGTGGCAGCTAGATATGCGAAGTTATTTTCTGCTCCTATGTAGCGACCTGCTGCAGCTGATGACGTTGATTTCGCCATTTCCTCCACTCCACCGGGTAGCTTCACAGTGGCAGTTGGAATGGAGGAACGTTGTACCAGTTTGAGAATTGGTCTTAGTTTCCTCCTTCTCTTCGTCTTTGGTTCTTCAACAGCTACTGTTTGGCTTGAACCACTTGACGCCTCTTCCGGTTTTTCAGCTGATGCCGCTATTTGCATAGCGGACCGCTCACCACAATCCATCGCGTGATTTAGAGAGAAAAAAAAAAACAACGGTTCGTTCGACTCAGAGTCGAACCACGAACCTCTGTACCCTCAGGCGAACGTACTACCTCCGCGCTAATCGGACTGTATATAAAATATTTTCAAATGTTTTATTTTTTATTATTTTCACTATCTATTAACTCTAAAGCCGAAACACGTCTAAACTCAACGGAGATCTACGAACGGTTGAGGATCGGAATGATATGTGACTAACAATGTTCTTGACGGCATGTTACCATTTTAGCCGTTTGGCATAAGACCTCCTCGATTTCTGTGACGTCCTAACCTATTTAGGGTCTGTTGATGATGAGGAGCTTGTAAATGTTGAGGTGGGAAAGTATCATGTTTAATGCGTAAATAGATTTTTAAATGTGGTGTCGACAGGGAACCCTCTTGAGATGATTTGAGCGCTATACATTCCGTAACACCAAGAGTTTTTTTTTTTTTTAAAGGCTTAGCCCTTCAGGTTGGAAGGTAAGCGTAACTTCGCTATCGCGCAACAATGAAAACAGTTCAGAGACAATTAACACCCCCGATTGCAGACAGGTATAATGTTGATGAACAGAGCAAATGTTTGAAGTGCAACCAATTCTGGCAATCAATATGGAAGGTCCTAACATTCCATGTTAGACCATGTGCTTCCGAACAACTTGCGGATTCCCTGCATTGCCTTACAGCAGATAATATCGAATTCCGATGATGCGACATCTGTAACGACGAATGCCAAAAGGAAGGATTTGAAATTGCTATTCTAGGGAAAGTTGGTTTACGCTTTCAGTACTGTATATAGTCTGTTGAATAAATGTCAGTTTTTGACAAGCTTACTATAGTTCTTCTGATAAGAAATTTCCACCGGAAAAAGGATATCCGATACCGAGGAATGTGAGAGCCTTCGTTTTTTAAGAACTACGTGAGATTTTCGGAAGCTTATATTAGATACCCTTTGCTGATTGAGGTTTCCTTGGGGTCAAAATAAAAAACAAGTATTTTTCATTTTAATTAAAATCTGTATGAAGCACCCGTGTTGATTCTGTTTGATCCTTCTAAAATTTGATCCTCTTAATCGCGGTTTTACTCTAGAAAGGCGACGTTGATCTTTTTTACTCAGTCTTCTTGCTTAGCTACATGACTTTGGCTGCAGAAACGTACTGCTCTAGGTCCAATCCATAAACGAACTACGTGTCTATCTACTAGGGTTGAAATTCGACATCTAAGCTAAGAAGGTCTTAAGCAATAGAGTATCAAACTGGGCGTTTCAGTTGCAAACATACGATTAGGCAGTTAATCATCAATCTGGGCGTTCGATGCAACATCTCGATGACCTTAGCAAGTATCCAACCTTTTTAAGCTTCCTGCACGCACGTCAACATTGTTTACTTGCAAGTTTACACTCTCTGCTCATGTGCTGTAAAAAAAAAATTACAACTTTTCCGGACCCGGTCACAGTATTTGGGCTTGGTCAGTGCCGTTGTTGTACGCGGGCTTAAAAGTAATCACTTTTCTGCGTCGTGTGTGTTAATACAGGTACCAGCTGTTTTGTCACTAAGTGAAACACAGGTAGATCCCCGCTCACACCTCTCGGATCACTCTGATCTGAAGCTACCTGGGTACGAACTAGTGTCATTATTCTTCTTTCATTGGGGTCTCACCATTAACGTGCGTAGTGATGTGATTTCAATATACATAATACACATATCTGGTTGGTTTCGACGTTCTGAACAGACAGCAACTTCTTCTTTACCGAAAACAACTTGACCGAGTTTGTAAATTAGACTACACGTATACCAGAGGTTGATAGTCATATTGCCTACACCTTGGACTTGTTTCTAACTTTTCTTTTCAGCTAATTTCTCGTAAATTGATCAAAGAGTTAGAGAAAAGTTCCGTACGGTTAAACGAAAAAGCCAATTGGAGCGGACTTAACAACTTCCTTAGGAATTTTCACTGGTCGTTATATGCTGATATGATCATAGGCACCTTTCTCTCTTTGGAATGAGATACTTTATCCTTTATCGGATGAGGAATATCAAACCACAAGAAAAGGTGTGGTAAGACTTGAGCTGTAAAGAGGCTTTCAGGGTCCTAAATGACCAACTTGAGAAAGGAAAACCGGAAAAAAGCTCGAAAGAGCGAAGAATAACTTCAACGCCTTTCCTAATCCTGTGAAATTCTAATTCAACCAAAAACTGAGCCTGAAAGTAACATTTTTAGCCGTTCGTTAAAAACATTATAAATTCTGCATCATCCGCCATGTCAACAATGACATTCCACCTTTCATTCCAATATGCTTGCTGCACACTTTGCGTTCAGTTTAACATTCCCAGATTGTGCTTTTTCCCCGCCTAAACTTGATGCGTAGAATTTTCAATGGGATGAATCCCGCTGGTCCAGATGCTATATCTCCTCTTTTTCTGAAGAGGTGTTCTTCTTCGCTGGCAAAACCACTGCGTAAGCTTTTTCATCAATCTTACTCTTCAGGGCACTTTCCGAGCAGATGAAAAAGAGCATTTTTTCAGCCCGGAATGTTCAATTCAAGTTGATTGGTTTAAAGTCTCATATTCGCTGGTGTGCCCCAGCCCTATGTTCTGTCTTCGACACTACTTTTAAATTTCATTGTTGGTCTCTTGTCTACTTTTAATCCAATATACGAGTATTCCCTTGCTGATGACAGTACTCTCAGCTTTTCATATTCGTTCTCGGACTCACGTCCCTACTCTTCGGCTATAGAACGGGAACGGCAGCGTACCATATGTTAAGCAAATTAAATTCTGTTATAGCGTAACTAAGTGGAATTTCATTTAAGTGAAATATTAATACCCAGTCAATATCCATGAATTTCGAAATTTAAATTGTCGAAAATAAAAAACTTTCCATTCCCGGTTTGTGTGTTAGTCACAACCTACGTTGAAATGAACACATATTCGATGTTGTCAAAAATGCTGCGAAATGTCTGAGTTTCCTTAAGCGATCTAAGAAATATTTCACCCTCTCTGGTCAGGCATATCTGCATCTGCTAGATAAGATTCAAAACCGTGCGATAAAACGAATAGGTGATACCAATGTCACTTAGACAATGGATAGCCTCGAATACAGGTGTACTATCTTGTGTTTCACCCTGTTTTATTGCTATTTTCATCACCAGTGTCCATAGAATTCGCCAGTAACTTTCTGCCGGTTCAAACGTTTAGTCGTTACTCCCGGCTTCCTCAGTCCTACTTTTGAACGTACTCTAAAATATCATGATTCGTTCCTAAGCCGTACAACTCGCTGATGGAATGCCCTACTTAGCTCTTTATTTCTTAGTCATTATAATCTTAAAACATTGAAAACCAACGTTCATAGGTACCTCTCTTTCTCTCGTTCCTTCCTGATTTTCCTTCGCCTGTGCTGTGTACAAACACCGGCGAAGGCTGAGTTTTGTAGGATGCTTTCAGAAATTCGTCAGAATTTCAGTACTATGTTCTTCGAAGTGATGCTATATGCAAATACCATATGTAGACGGAGTTTATACAAGAAGTGTATGAAGTGTATGAAGTGAGCATTTGAACATAGTTAAAATTGAGTTCTTATCTACGCTATCCATAAAATACCCTTTCAAGTGGCACATGTCAGTCGTGTTCAAGGAATTCTTAATTCAACAATATCGATATCTACTAAAAGATCGCCGTTTAATCTGCTTTCTGGGGTGCAGATATTTACAAATGAAGACTTAATGCTCTCACGAGTATTCGAAGAAGGACTCCGCTTAGATTTCGAACAAAGCCGTCAATAAGAAGGAGTATAATCGTGAAGGAAGATATCCGATTAAATACAAAGCTGACGATCTGGTAGTTATACAATGCACAAAATTTGGAGCAGAGTTTTGGATATGCCTAAAGTACCTGGGGACTTGAATTCTCGTTCCAGTCGTCAGCAGTGGTTTTTTTAGTTGATCCTACAATTTTTTTTTGTTTAATAATAAAGCTATTTAACGGTTTTGGACGTTTTGATTTTTGTTCAAACCACATGCATCACTCACCTTCCTAGTGAATGAAATATTTCACAAAAAAATTAGAAATACTAATTGCACCGATGTGTTTAATTAAAATATTTCGTGTCAATTGATTTTCAATATTCAGAGCATTGGTTGGTGCTACGGTGCCTACATTTGACTCTACCATATCCTGCGCCAGTAACGATTATATGATATATCTGATAGATTGTGGAACTGATATGTAATTAGAATAAATTTTTCCGTTTTTTCATTCCAACCTAAAAAACAAGGAATTATAAAGTTTTAATACTCTCTGAATCTGAGCTAGTAATGAAGGCAGGACTCTTCCGTGAGCAGGAAGTTTTGTAAAATTCAAAATTCATTTGAAAGTCTGCGAAAAGTTCAAAAAACTCCAACGATACAATGCAATAATTGAGCATAGTTTATTTTATATATTTTTGATAAAATTATTTAATGAGAATATAAATAATAATCCTTATATTATCATAATAGCGGTATTTTTCCATATTTTTTTCATATTTTAATGAACCAAATTGTTGAAGAGATTTGTCATCTGACACCTATGGTAAGTTAATTCTTCTTGGTGACTGAAATACGAGTAAGTATACTCGTAAGTCTTCTTTAATACTCATCAAATGTTTTCAAATCCTTAATGAACACCCTTTGCCTTTCTTTTGAAAATTCCGTTGAAACTACTCGTTTCAAGTATAACACGACAAAGAGTAAACCATCGATACAGACGTGCAATATGGAAGTGTTGAAGCCAAGAATAGCAGCACTCTTAGCTCTTATGAGATGAACTGCCGGAGGAGTTCCGAACTCGTAGATTGGAGCAAGCAGGCATTAAGGCAGAGCTACTGGAGCGTTTGCTGAGATCTGAAGGACTCACCGAGGGAGCAGAATGTTGAAGTACACATGCGAATGGAGCTGCAAAAACTGAGTGAAGAGATTCGATGCTTGGAGGAAATGGAAAAGTAGAGAACAACAGAAGCAGATGCGATGCAAATGAGAAGAAAATCCCTTGCAATGCATCAGCGACCAGCCGACCGGAAGACAAATACTAAACAAGGAATGCATATTTTATGAAAGATGTTTTAGACATGCTTCCAGAATTTAATCCCAGACAAGCAGCGGGATTGTCATCACTAGCCTGGAAATGTAAAATAAAAAATATTAGTACTGATAGCGGCAACTACAAAGCAAAACTATCCAAGCGGTAAAGCATTGGAGTTGCAGCGTTATGTCAGAAATCCTGGAAGAGTTTTTTGAAGAATTGTGTGAAATCTTTCCTCTCTCTGATGAATGCTTACGAATGTGCAGACAGTGTGAAGGTGAAGAAGCAGAGGATTATTTGTGGAAGATGAAAGCTACTGCATCTCGAGAACACATACAGGGATCATAACTAATCAAATACTTTGCACAAGAATTGGTTAACACTGACTACAAGAGTCAAAGCGCACCAAAGTCAGTAAATACTACTGCCAGAAAAATTTTCCACAAGTGAAGTAAAATTCTACCAGTGCCTGCAAATAGGGCACATTAGTCCATTATGGATAAATGAAGGTCAACCTAACGAACAAGGGAAGAGCAAAAATTATATCAATTGTTCATCCGTGAAAAAAGAAACGAATATGAAGAGAAATTAAGGTACCAGTATTTATCGACTTCGGGAGTTACTGCGTCTCGTTATACAAGTTTACAACCATGTAAGATACACGAAGGACAGCAGGAAGTTAACTGAGAAGGAGCATATAAAGCTATGGAAAAAGCGCATGTGGAAACCGAAGTGTATAGATTGAAAATCCTGTGCAAGTTGCTGATCTTATAGGGTTATAGTCAAGCCTATCCAATAAACATTTGTCCACTAAAAATCATACCAAAAACTTGAGATTCGTTATATCGAAGCAGGCAATGAAGGGCGAACGTTTGACATCAAAGAATATGGGCGAATAAAGGCAAAGGAAAAAAATTTATTCGAGTAACTGATGTCGAAGAGCCTGAGCAGATGGATAAGCTTAAACTCGAAAAATTAGCAAACGAATACATCGATTGCTCTGCAATGGCGGGATCCGGGTCTGCGTGCTATGATAATCGTATTTCAAAGGAAAGAAACGAGGAAATCCTCTCTTTCCGCGAAACGGCGATGACATAAAATAGGCAGTGCCAAGTGCAATAAGGTAAAAAATCCTCAGAATATATCATGATGACTGTGGGCACTTTACTGAAGATAAAACTACAGAGGTTACAAAATACGAAGGCGGTCCTAGAAATACCCGGCCTGACCAAGACATGGCGGTAGTTGTTGAAAAATATCACTTTATTGTACGCAGTCTATAAAGTCTATAAAGCCGGTGTTTCAAGTTTAAAAGCCCCACGTTCTTTAGTATTTGTTTGGCAGCCATCAATAGTGAACATTGTCAGTGAATTTGTGAAAATGGAGAAAATTGATCATCGTTATGTGATACAATATTTTTATTTGTAAGGCCTCAGCCCAACCAATATAAAAGCTAAACTGGATTCTATTCTGGGTGAGTCTGCTCCTTCGTTTACAACAGAAAAATTTTGGGTGTCTGAGTTTAAACGTATCCGTACGAGCTGCCAAGACGAGCATCGCAGTGGTCGACCAAATGAGGTGACGACTCTAGAAATGGTGAAGAAAATCCACAAAGCAGTGCTGGATGATCGTCGACTGAAAGTGCGCGAGCTATCAGACTTTGTAGGCATTTCAAAAAGTGCGGTACATCGCATATTATTTGAAAATTTGGACATGAGAAAGCTGTGTGCAAGATGGGTGCCGCGTTTGCTCACACTCGAGCAAAAAGGGTGTCGTGAAGATGGTTCATTCATTAATGAATTAAAGTTTGAATTGCTACCTCATGCACCCTATTCGCCAGATTTAGCCCCTCGGATTATTTTCTGTTCCTAAACTTGAAGAAATGACTCAGTGGTCAAAGATTTTCTAACGATGAAGAAGTGAACTCGGCAGTTAATGGCCATTTTTATAAAAAGGGTATCAAACCTTTTGAACATCGCTGGGAAAAGTGTATACACCCTGCCTGACTCGAACTGCAATTTTTTAAAATGTTTTATTTTTTTTATTTTTTGATAAATTTTATTGTGCCAGAGCAGAAAATGTTGAAAAATACATTAATTTTCAAATTGTATCAGTATTTTTCAATATGTCCACCTTTTTTCGCGAATAATGGCTTTGAGACGGCCGAAGAAATATTCGCACGCTGCACGCAAGTGGCTCTGCAGTATTTTGGCCCATTCCCGGCGAAGTGAATGTTTTAGGCAGTCCAAGCTTTGGTATTTTTTACCCCAGACAGTGAAATCCAACGGATTTGCAATCCATTGTGTCGAAGAAATGAAGTGTGAAACATTGTTTTTTAACAATTCGTTGATACGCGATTTGTGAGACGGTGCCGAGTCTTGTTGAAATGTCCACGGTCTCCGACCGAAATGATTGTTTGCCCAAGGCTTCAGTACTGCCTCTAAGAGTGTTTCACGGTATACGATGGCATTAATTTTGACGCCACGGTCCAAAAATACGAGCGGAGAACGACCATAGGCGGTTATGGCGGCCCAAACCATCACCATCGGTGCTGCCTGCTTTCTGCTGGCCGTCCGAAGGTGTACATTTTCGAAGGACCTCTTTGGCAAGTAAATTCGGTCATTTTGTTTGTCGACATATTTCTCGTTAATAAATGGCGACTCATCGGAAAAAATCAAATTCGGCAACTCATCACTTTGGTGCAAGCGTAGTAACTCCTTTGCTCTTTCGACTCTAACTTTTTTCTGTTGCGGTGTAAGATTGTGTGCTTTTTGAAACTTCAATGGCTTGAGCCCAAGTTCATTTTTCAGTATGTGTTGCATCCGTTCCAACGATATGTTGAGCTCACGAGCCATTTTTCTTCCACTTCCACGCGGATTTCGCTTAATTCGAGCCTTCACTTTCCGAACCATTTCTGCCGATGTTGCTATTTTTTATGACCACCTCCATGGCGTTTTGCAACGCTGCCAGTATCACGGTAACGAGATATGGCTCCGGACACAAATAATTTATTCACGTTGAGGTGCTGGAGTACTCTAACGGTAGCTACTTGTGGTTTTAAAGCCAAATACAAAGCAATCACACTATCATGTTTGAATTCCATCGCGGATAAAAATTTTCCAACACAACTAAGACGCAAATTGTTAAACAGGTGTGTGTAAATAATAAAATTATCTGTCATGTGTCAAAATTTGAGCTCACTGTCATGAACGGTTTAGAAATTATATTGTAGCAGTCTGAAGTTGGTTGCAGTTCGAGTCAGGCAGGGTGTAGAGCTGAAAGGCGATTTTGTTGTAAAACAAATACATATTTTGCCAAAATATTTGTGTTTTCTTTGTATGTACTTCTGGGACCGCCATCGTACATACTGGTTCTCAGAAATAAGAAGATTTCTAAAGGCCTACATTAGGTCTTTCGGAGAATGCGCATACGCTAAGTGCAGAGAGGGTTCCAATCCCAATCCACTCAGCCGATTGACCAACTGAGGCCCTGAGTTGTTGGAAAAGTTCTATGTTGGTTGGCTGCTTCCTTCTGGATTTTTGACGGGATGGGATGGATGTCTTAGCCAACTACCTGTTCCAGTATTTTCACATCATGATCTTGTTTTTGTTACTGTTTATATTATATGCATACTATCATAGGTGTAGTAAAAGTTATTCAAACTTCTTTCAGAATCGTGATTTCCGTCACGTTGAAAATCTGTTTAACGATTGTTCCTTGTGTAATTGACAAACAATTTTTTCGAGATCTGACGTCAACAGACAAATAGACTTTTTTGGTACCAAACTTGGCGAATGTTTTAATAAACATCTTCTCATAAATACTGTAAATTTAACACCAACCTATCCTCGAAGTTTCTCTCTACTTAATATCCCAATAAGACTTTTAATTGTTGATTAAAGTTTGGTCTTAGGTATCCCTGTATCCCAAAGCCTGAGACCACTCTAGACTTTTCAAAAATTTGATGTTTTTTATTGCTTTCAATGATCTCTTAGGACCTTTAAAAATGATATACCAAAAGATTATGGCCGTGAAATATCTCGAAGTACTCGTTTTTCAAAGAATAGTACAAGACCGCCAGGTATAACTTTCTATAACTTAAAACTTTAAACGCGTTTATCTCAAAACTACATTTTCTAAGTGGAGCGCACCTATAACTTGAAAATTTTTCAATCAATTCATTACAAATTTAATTTTCATTTAATTAATAGTTTATTTGCCATTTAATTTTCTGGCGATTTTCTTGCGAATTTTTCAAGTGCGTGTACTTCTACGTACTTTGCTAGTTGTTATAATGTACAAAAAAAAAAAAAAAAAATTTAGTGACCCATCATAATTCAAAATTTACAGGAGCTGTTGATCCGGCCGTAGACCCTTCCAAAATGCATAGCCAGCATTTTTAAAAACATTATTCTATAAAAATTATATTTTACAGTCAATCATATGTACTTTAAGCTTTACCTTTGCAAAATCGACTTATTTTATAATTTTCCTGAACAAAAACCACAAAAGAGCCTATCCTTACGGCCTCTAGAGTAGCCGAACCCCTTAAAAACTCAAAAAAAACTCATTATTTAGGTTTTATAACAGATATACATATTCTTTTCATGAAAAGGAAAAATATTTTCGGTCTTATCTCTCCTGGGTGCTTCCATTGAAAGGATTGAGCTTTGATTTCGACATCATAGCCATATACCCATGATTCGTTACCAGCTATGACACTTTTGATCAAGTCAGGATCATCATTGACGTCATTAAAGAGGTCCTGAGCGATGCTCATGCGAAGATTCTTTTGATCAAAACTAAGAAGTTTCGGAACAAACTTCGCTGACACACGTCTCATGCCTAAAACATCCGAAAAAATTGCATGCCATGAGCCGACCGATATGTCAATATCCTCAGCAACTTCTCTTATGGTTATTCGACGATTTACCAAAACAATTTTCTTCACAGTTTCGACATTATCATATTTTGTTGATGTGCGGGTGCGTCCAGAGCGAGGTTCGTCATTGGCATTTTCTCGGCCATCTTGGAAGAGTTTGTTCCACTTGTCAACTTTTTTTTTACTTAGAGCAGACTCACCGGATGCCACTGTCTTCATTTCTTTAATTTTTTACACAAAATTTGATGCAAATTCTTTTCAACACTTTTTATAATAATTGAAAATCGCCGACACAACTAAAACACCTTTCTATCTGTCAAACATAAACTTAGTATGCTATATACTTCAAACTGTGAGCATACGTTCGGGGTATGTCTATCAGCACAGCAAAAAAAAAAAAAAAAAAAAAAAAAAAAAAAAATGATAATCGAATGTACGTTGCCTCCCCAAATCACCTTACTTTTTGAACGCACCTCGTATGCTGTCAATCAGAAGGGACACACAACATCAACAGATTGGACAGAACCTCACAGTCGACAGCTACTTTGGCTCTGCTTCAAATTCTGCAAACAACACCTCAGTTAAAAAAAATCGCAGAATCACGCTTGTCAATCGCTATTTCTTTAGGCTAAGAAGGCAATTCAGTTATAAGGCTCTATCCTGAAAAAAGGAGGACTATGTTTTAGACTTTGATCGTTCCGGTCCTACTTTATGGCGCTGTCGAAAGCGGATGAAGATATCCTCCATTTGAGTTGATGGGCTTTGACGAAAAAAATTTAATGACGGACTATACGAGCCGCACAGTGACATCGGCCCAGTCAGAAAACTACGCAGTAGTCGCCTAAAATAGACATGTAGAGCTAATGGACATCAATGCCTCGGCCCGCAGAGTTCTCAAATCTAACCCGGAGGAACAACGCACTAGTAGAAGACCTCATCATCTTAAGTGGCGCGTAGAAGAAAAATGGGACCTTAACCGGCTCGGAGTGTGCAACTAGAGTCGGTTAGCAAAGTATCGCGCTTACTGTAAGTAAGTAAGTTAAGCAAGTATACGAGTACGAGTACTTAATATTGGGTGATTTTGTCAAGAACATCTCTGTTGCACTACAATCTCTGTGTGAAATCCCGATTTGTGCATTCGAGTGTCAGAAGCCTCATCAAAGTCAACAGCAAGCAAGGGGTCTATGTTCGACTCAGTGCTTTATAGTGATTTTTAAGATATTCCCAGTCGATAAAACGCGCCTGCTATGGAGGAGTTGATTAAATAGATTAGTTTTGCAACCATCAGGCCATACCCAGGAGGACACGGGATAAGGCTCGTTACTTTCTGCAATCCAGCAGATTTATTTTTTTTTTTTATAATTCCGCGCACATCAAGGGGATATGAATACCCTTTTACTGGCTTTTCACCAGGGCTCGGGATGGTGGTGTAGTAGTTTGAAACTCAGGTATGTTTGGTTTCGATGTGTTTCCCAGAGGTGGTTGTCAAAATGGAACCAGCACATCTTCAACTAGTGGGTCTTAGTACGTGCTAGTTGTTAGCTCATAACATTTAGCCCAGCCAGCAACCAGTCCAACATCAGTGTTATGCCTTCATGTTAGACTTGACGCCGAAGGGATTTTCCTATAACTACATACAAGTTCTACGAAAAGACTTTTTCAGAAAATTGCCTCGCACGATATTCGAACCCACGATCCTCTGCTTGAGGAGTCTATGTATATACCACTACACCACAGCCACCCCCAATCGATTGAACTTCATCGACAATTTGACGAAATCACTTCACCCATGCTATCGAGAAAGGTTTTTCAATACGCTAGTTATATCAAGACTTAGACGGACCTGGATGTATCTAACTGCATATTAAGCTTGGAAAAATTATGCAGGTGTATACCATAATCAATGGTTACAGTGTTGTTCTTCTTAAGCGTCCTTACTTGTTACAATCTCTTGGAGGAGTCGGCTTTTATTCGAAAATTCTTTCTTTATATTAGAGACACCCGCGCTGTTTTCCAAATGATCAATAATCTCAGCAGATTCTCATCCAACATGAGTTTAGGCATTCATAGGATGTTGAAAATATCACAAGTAATCCAATTATTATACCAGTTTTCCTCCATATTCGACTAGTGCACCTAAGGCGTTGATGTAATTATGTACGTTTGCAAACTCAACATATCGTTGCATTTGCCGTCTTTTCTTCTGATATCTGTTGATAGGCATGTGTTATGGTTTATCTTTTTCTTATCAAAATAGTTCTTCCCTCCAGTTGCGAAAGCATTTTACACCGACCTCTAATGATCGTATACAGCGTTCTCAGATCTGTTGATTATTTTTGCTTAGAAATTGACACAGTTGCTTGATTGTTGACACAGTACGAGATCCCGAAGTCAGTTGTTGTCATGCTTTGGTTTAGTAAACATGTTAGAACGATTGCTACCAATGGATGTGGTATGAAGGCGTACGAACGCAACTTCTAAGTAGGGTAAACGCTATGTGCAGAAATGAATTGTAGAAATCGACTAACCGCTCGCATCGAAACGATTAGGCAATAACCATTAGATGTTAGTTATTAGGCGGCTCCTCGTTGAACCCAAAAGAAAGCATCCTTATGAAGCGTTAAAGGTTCTGTTCTTGTAGACATCCGGAGATCTTTTGTGTTACTTTTGTAAGCATAAGTACAACGCTGGTCTCACGTATACTTTCTGATAATAGGAGGAGAGTGGGACATTGTTCCCAGTTGCCAAGATGTAGTTACAGGCATCTGAATATTTTTTTTTTTTCGTTCAGCTTAAGTTGTCTAACCTAGAGAATGAATTCTCCATTTAATTATAGGAATCTGCAATTCTGAGGAATTTCAATTCATGAGCTACGATTTGCAGTCTAATTAATTTCCATATACGATAGCCAAAATTTATTATCAACTCATCTGCCCATATCTTAGAAGTTTTTCCGTTTCTGAGTAATAATTCCAATGATTAAGTTGAGTCATAAATCCTCTTTAGTTCGTAATCTTCTCTCGGATTGCACGACGGGAAAATGCAAAATAGAACTTACAAGTAGAGCTGTGAGGTATTCGGTTAAGGTTCTTTGTCGTAATTCAACGAACCAGCGGCTTTTCAGCAGCCTTTTTCTATGTAGTCATTACCACCCTGCTTGAACTTTGTCAAGGATCTAACTATCTAAAAGAGTAAATCTAACTTTCTTTTTACACCAACTTCATAGTGTCCATTCAATGAAAGTTGACTTAGGCTTCGTTGACTAAATATAGTTATAATCGAGTATTAATAATTTTTGTAGATATTTACTAACCTCAAAACTGAATAAAACTTTTCGAACGTGTTTTTTTAGTACTAAACGGCTTACGCAAGAAATTCTCTTCTCCTTCTGTTTCACAGTGATAATCGTGGACAAAGTTCCTCAAAACAAAACTCCAAGCGCTATTTCATTTAAATCCGATTTGAACACATTAAAAAACAAAGAGGCAAAGGAATACTGCTTGTACAATCTACGACAAGTTTCAAGTGGTTTCCAACAATGCAACGAGTTTATACGAATATAAAAAACTTTTTTACATCCATCTCTTCCTGAACAGTTGTTTATACAAAGAAAATTTAATGGAATGGTAAAATTTCAGCAGTTTCAAAATGCTAACTAACGAACTTTCCTTTAAAAAACCAATCTCCAGGCGACAAGAGCAGCAAATCCCTAAATTCTCTCAACTTTCTGAAATGGATTGGAAAAAAAAAAAGAAAATTTGTATGCAATGTGTTGGTATCCTGGTCAGAATGACTGACTAAAATTGAAGCCAAAACCGAAACCCACAAGGATCCCCATTAGTGTAAGGCTACTCGTATCTTGTCCCACATGAATTATTTTGTTAATTTTAATCTACTTTCAGATTTCACATGTGAGATTGAGTGCAGACTAGCGTATTGGCTTCTAAACCACTTTACATTCATTGTCCTGTGCCAACGATACATACTATCTACCACCATCCACAACAACTTATATAGTACTGAAGAATTTTGTATGGAGGAATTCGAATTTTTTGTTCGCTGTTTCCTACGTATTTAGTATCCTTTTAATTGGCCTTTGGAAAAAAATATTCTATACAAGAAGTCCTAGCAACACTATCATAGGACTTGATTGTGGTTGGTGGGGGTCTCTAAAGTCAACAAATTTAAAAGGATATCTTCTCATAGTTGTAAGGGTTGCATTTTTTTATCTCTTATATTTTACTTTCCATTCTTTTCCTGTGCTAGAATTCTCCATCTCTTTACTCCGTCTCTTAAGAAGAAATGCTTTTCGTTTTTGCGTAAGGATTTCTAACCTAATTAAAATGTTGGGCATTGTCCAAGGACATTAATTAAAAATTGAAAAAATAATTATTCTTGAATTTCATGACATTAAAAAGTATTAAATGCCTGTGGTCGCGAGGCAGATATTATGCCTTTGTTACTGTCTCTATGGCTTCTCTCAAGTATGGATTCTGTTTTCTGGGTCTGGGTCCTGGGGTGGATAGGGAAAACCTTGTAATCGCAGCCTGTCGCTACTTTACCCTTCCATGGATAATTGCGGTTTAATTGCATACGAAACACGTAGAAAGGATTCGCTGCTCAATCTAGAGCTTTGTGCGAGTAGATTGAGACTCTCAAGTGTAGACTATAGAAAGTGATCCTTTTTGCAATTATCTTTGTTTTTCCATTCGTTTATTAGGTTTTATTTGGTTTTCCTTTTTTAAAATCTCGTTTCTGGTTTCTCTCTATGAGAACCTTATTTCATTATGTCTCATTATAATGGCTGTAAAAATATTTAAAAATAAAAGCGAAATCCTCAAGTGGAGATCAGGTGACATTAAAAGAAAATGGGATATTGTAGTAGTTGTGATGAAAATACTCTTCTTAGCTTGTAATGTGGCGCGGCGTGTCTATTGTCCAATATGATTAACCTTAATTTCTTAATCTAAGAAAATGAAACGAATAAAATTAATTCACGTTATTTTGATGGAAAAAAAAATAGTGGTTACGAATTAGGGTAATCACAAAGTAATTGTGGTATCAGTCTGATTTATGGCTCATGAAAGCAATATTATGATCAACTAAAGTGGGAAGTAATTGTCTAAATGGGTTTGAGGTTTGAGTTAACATAGAACTGCTTAACAAAATTGTATCAGTAAAAAATTGGTATCGAGAATTTTGGGTGGAAAACAAAAACACGTTCGCCGGTATATATATATTTTTTTTTGCTCGTTTCTTGACAATAGTTAGTAGAAAAAACTGAGGGAACTTGAAAACATTGGAATGTATATGTCTAAGTTAGAGGTGATTCATCGTGAGGTTTAATTTTCAATAGGCTTTTTTTGACAGATCACGCGTGACTCCTATTAAACTGCTTTGTCATTTTTGTTCAGTATCGTTTGGCACAACACAACAGCGTCTCCAAATTGTTCAGCTGTATTACAAAAATCAGCGTTCTGTGAGAATTATTCGTCATGCGATTCGAAGAGCTTACGGTGCGCATAATCGACCTACTGAAACCACTATTACCAATACCATTCGGAAATTTGAGTCCCAGTTTACATTAGTGGATGATACTCGACCGCTTAGACCACATCCAGCACGTAGTGAAGAGCCTATAGCAGCTGAAGCTGAGAGTGTAGGCGAAGACCGTGACGAATTGATTCGTCGTCGTTCTTAGCAGCATTAGCTTGACGTATTCGACAACTTTTCGTATTTTGCTTGAGGGTCTCAGCCTAAAAGCGTACAAAATTCAACTTGTGCAAGAATTGAATTTGCGTCATATTTTCAGTGAATGGGCTCTAGATAAACTCAACGAATATTAAGTGTTTTATCGTGAAATTTTGTTCAGTGATGAAGCCCATTTCTGGCTCAATGGATACGTTAATAAAAAAAATTGCCGTATTAAGGCTGATGAGCAACCCGAAGAGTACCAAGAGCTACCATTACATCGATTAAAAACAACGGTATGGTGTGGTTTATGGGCTGATAGAATCATTGGTCCATATTTCTTCAAAAATGAGGCAAATCAGAATGTTACCGTCAATGGTAACCGTTACCGCGCCATGTTAACGGACTATGTGCTTCCTGAAATTCAAGCAAATAATCTCGGTGAGCTTTGGTTTCAACAAGACGGCGCTACGAGCCATACAGCGCGTGAAACAATGAGCTTGTTGAGAAATCATTTTGGTGAGCACCTAATTTTACGTTTTGCTACGGTAAATTGGCTGCCTAGATCGTGCGATATCACACCTTTGGACTATTTTCTCTGGGGATATGTAAAGTCTCAGGTCTTCTACCAGCTACGATTGACGATTTAGAAGCCAACATTTCTCATGTTATCCGCGAGATACGAGTCGCTATGCTCAAACGAGTCGCCCAAAATTGAACCTTCAAAATGGACCACCTTAGACGCCCGAAAATTAATTTTCCAGAAGGTCTGCAATATATAGTACTCCTCCGTGGCGTCGATTATTTCCTCGCGTGAGCTGAATTTTTTATTGATGAGCCATCTTTTGAAGTTTGGGAAGAGATAATATTCCGAGGGAGCCAAATCATGCGGATACGGTGAATACGACAGCAATTGCAGCCGTAAGTCATTGATTTTAGCCGTGGTTGCGATGCTCTTCTGCGCCGGTGCATTGTCTTGCAAAAACAAAATTTTTTTTCGCTTCATGTGAGGCCGTATTGCAGCGATTTCGGCTTTCAATAATGCACAGTAATACTCGTTGTTGATGGTTTTTCCTTCTTCGAGGTAGTCCACGAAGAGTATGCCATGACAGTCCCAGAAAACCGACGCCATCGAACATCCCTCAGCCGCTTCGGAGCACTCGTGCCGGCTTCAGTCCAATCAGCCAGTCCAAACACTCTTTCGAAGTGCTCTGGCGTTCGTGTTTTTGGTCAGGAGTGAGTACGCGCGGCAATGTCATTTATTTTTTTGACATTGTCCTCTGTAACCGGTCGGAGGGCCTGCCGCTGCGGGCTTGATCGGGAGTGAAGTATTTGACGGTGTAATCTAAGTGGGCATTAGCCTTATAATCAGTTCTGTTCGGAGCTTTAAATGAGAAAGTTTTTCTCTCCTCAAGCGTACGTACACGATAAAAATTCACAAACGTGATCGGTCGCCTAATATTGAAGACTATAGGTCTTCAAACATAAAGTCATTTAAAATGGATTCTAGAAATAACAATTCTAGAACCAATTATTTCGAGCCTTTATCACGTCCACCGTATTCGGACAACGGAGACATAGACTGCGGTGAAATTTAAAATTCAACAGCTTCTAACGCAAAAGCGAAAATTCTATCAGTGTGTGAGTTACAGAAAACTTTGAGTGAAGATCATGCTTTGCTTCGCGAATTAAGAATTGACAATTACACATTAAAGAAAATGAGTATTAGCAAATTTCAGATCTGTATTCTAAACACAGGTCAAATGGGATTTTGCAAGACGACAACATAATCGTATCACGCAGTGTTATAACTGCAAGATGTACGGTCATGGTGAGAAAAATTGTCACGTAAAAATTCAGTGTTCCATCTGCTCCGAGTACTATAAAACAACTGAATGCACTTCCAAGAACCTAAAATGCGTCAACTGCCTTGGAACACATAAGTCCACTGATCAAACATATATAAGTCCTCAAAGCTGCCTTGAAATGAGGCAAAAGCTTTCGGCCAAAAACAAAACCATACCTATTAGAAGAGCACAGCAGTTATTTAAAAGGTTAATGCGATCAAAACTAGAAAATGCTTCGGTTCAAAGCATTCATCTCAAATTGATGAAAATGTAAATATCTTTACCAATGGCATTCTTGAGAGTTTTGATCTGTCAGTACCTAAGAAAATGGCCTTAATACATACCTCAAATGTTCTACCGCATTATATTCTTCAGTTTATTACGCATAGAAATACCTACAGATCCAGATAGGTACGCACGAGAAATGATTTTTATATCAAACCTTAGTTTATGATTTTAATCGCATACATATTAAAGAACTAAAAGATCTAATAAGTAGATTAAAAACTAGAAAATCTACTGGCTTTGATGGTATTAGGAATGTATGTCTTATGAATCTAACATCTTTTGCTCTTCCGAAATTAACGGAACTATTTGACTGTTACCTTAGATTCGGATATTTCTCAATACATTGGAAAACTGCCAAGAAAATTGCCATTTTGAAGCTTGGCAAAGATTCCAATTAAGCCTGTAGCTATAGACCAATTAGCTTGTTTAGTTCTCTGAGTAAATGCCTAGAAAAAATCATAAAGAACAGAATTACTTCTGTTCTTATTCTACCTTCCGAACAATTTGGTTTTAGAGCTTTTCACAGTACTACTCACCAAGTACATCGTATCACAAAGGACATCAAAAACAATCTACCAGATGGAAAGAGTACCGATATGATCATTTTAGATGTTGAAAAAACTTTCGACACCGTATGGCATGATGGCTTAATACATAAGCTTAACAGTATTGACCTCCCGTTGTATCTTGTAAAAATTATTCAGACTTTCTTTTTAAAGTGTTGATTAATCGTTACTTTTCAGACAATAAATTAATTAATGCTGGAGTCCCTCAAGGGTCCGTCTTGGCTCCAATCTTATATAACGTATACAGTTCCGATTTCCCCAACCCGACAAACTGTATATCGTCCTGTTCGCAGATAATACTTATATTTATTCATTTGATGCAATTGGTTTCAATGTTGAAACGAACCTGTAATCAGCTATACATGCTTTCGAATCATACTGTGTTAACTAGAAAATCAAAATTAATGCTTCCAAGACTCAAGCTATCTTTTTCACTCGTAAAAGGAAAGCTTGTTTACTACTAGGCAACAGACTTCTATTGAACGGAGTTCAGGTTGAGCGGAAACCGAATGGAAAGTATCTAGGTATATATTTAGACAAACACTTAACCTTTAATCTTCATGTGCAAGAAGTAATCAAAAAAGTCAACACAACCATAAGAATTCTTTACGCTTTCGTATGCAGAAATTCGAAATTGAATGACCCAAAAAAATTACTGATTTTTAAGGCTATCTTTTAAGCCATTATATTCTACGGTTCTCCAGTCTGGGGTAGAAAACAGAATTGAAAAGCTTTTGCACCAATATAATATATCGTGCTTATCCTCTGACGATGAATCAATCTTAAAGATAGCATCATAGTGAATGCAACACTTTTTCTGTTCTTAGTTTAGTTCAAATAATCATATATTTACTTTTGTGTTTATTTATTTATTTATTTATTTATTGGGTATATATTTTAATTTGTGCGGTTTTTTTTTCAAAATTTGAAAGTTTAAAGAAAAACATGTACAATAGTATTATTCAAAGTATTGCTCATCTGAAGCTATGACTTCTTCCCATCTTTCTGGCAATTTGTGGATCCCATCCCAAAAGAAATGCGCCGGCTTGGCAGCCAAGAATGAATTAAGCCAATTTTTGAAATTCTGCTCTGATGTGAACCGTATTTCAGTGACGGCGTTCTGCATCGACCGGAACAAATGGTAGTTAGAAGGGGCAAGGTCCGGGCTATAAGGCGGTTGGTGTAAGACTTCCCACCCACTGTTTTAAAAATAGTCCTTAACAGGAATAGCAACGTGGGGCCGAGCGTTTTCATGATGGAAAATTATTGCCTCGTGTTTGGTCGCATATTCCGGGCGTTTTTCGGCTACTGCTCTCTTCAAGCGGATTAATTGTGTTCAGTAGCGTTGTCCATTTATGGCTTCACCCGGTTTTAGCAGCTCATAATACAGCATACCCATCTGATCCCACCAAATACAGAGTATTACCTTCGCGCCATGGATATTCGGCTTTGCCGTTGATTTGGCTGGTTGGCCGGGTTTCATATATGATTTTTTGCGCTTGGGGTTGTCGTAATGGATCCATTTTTCATCACCAGTTTCAATCTGATGCAAAAATGACTTCCTTTTGTGGCGTTCCAGCAGCATTTCGGACGTGCAAAACCGCCTTTCGACGTCTCTCGGCTTGAGTTCATACGGAACCCAATTTTCTTGCTTTTGAATATATCCAGCTGCTTTTAAACGTTTTGAAATGGCTGCTTGAGTGACACCCAACGATTTTGTGAGCTCTTCTTGTGTTTGGCAACAGTCTTTATAGAGTAATGCTTCCAGTTCTTCATCTTCAAACTTTTTTGGCTGCCCAGGACGTTCATCGTCTTCCATGCCAAAATCACCACTTTTAAATCGTGCAAACCACTTTTGGCACGTTCGCTCAGCTAGCGCATGCTCACCATAAACTTCCACCAAAATACGATGACTTTCGGCAGCAGTTTTCTTCATATTAAAGTAATGAAGAAGAACTCCCCGCAAAAACACTTTTTCAGGCACAAAGTTCGACATATTTGAGTGAAAAAAAAATTATTGTTGTTTAGGCTTCAAATGAATGACATATACTGAAATGACGTACAATGACAGTAGCTTTCCAACGCATGTTCCAATGGAATAATAACAATCGAATAATACGAGTGACACCATCTCTTAGCAAACCGCACGTTATATAGTTATAAGTTAAATTATAGACCCAATAACAAATATATTATTGGAATATTAGAACACAGTGATGTACTTACCATAGTACACCGCTTCCCATTAGTCCAAAAAAACATTGCGCATAACATATAACTCAACGACTTTCCACAAAAAAAAAAAAAAAAAACAAACATTGGAATTAGCTTTTTCATGGATTTGCATCCAAATATCACTTTTTTCCTTTTTTGTGATTTTATTGGAAAAAAAAACAAATAAAATTGTTTTATTTTTCTCGATTTCTTCTATATGTAACAATTTTATTTCTTTTGATCACATTTTAAGCGAGTATTAAAATACTTACCGACTGACCGGAAATTGAACAAAATAGAAATGAGCTTCAATACGTGCACCAAAATATTGGGTCATATACGAGTAATAAGTCTCCGCTGTACATTTTTGAAAAAAAAATTTCTTTGTTCAAAATCAATTTCAATCAAGTACATATTGGCCACTATCACCTTTTGCCATTTTCTGGGTAGCTTCATAATTCCATCGGTGTAGAACTTCTATGGTTTATCAGCGAAAAACTTGGCCAAGTGATTTTCAGCGGCTCTTCGGTCGGTCAATTTTTTACCACCAAGAGAGTGTTGCAAAGACCGAAACAAATGGTAACCAGAAGGTGCAAGGTCCGGGCTATACGGTGGATGCATCAAAACTTCCCAACCAAGCTTCGTCAATTTGTTCCGGGTCATCGAAAATTTGTGTGGTCTAGCATTGTTATGATGGAAGACAACTCCTTTTCTGTTGGCCAATTCTGGTCGTTCTTTCTTAAAAGCTTCATTCAATCGGTCGAGTTGTGCACAGTAGAGCATCGAATTGACCGTTTCACCACATTCTAGCGACTTATAATAGACAATTCCCTTCCAATCCCACCAAACACTCAACATAACCTTGTTTGCCGTCAATCCAGGATTTGAAGTCGTTTGTGGTCGGTCACCGGCCTTTGACCATCATCGCTTGTGTTGGATATTCTCATATTTAATTCATTTTTCCTTAATGAATTGCTTCAAAAATGGTTTCATTTCGTTACATTCAGCAGTGTTTCGGTCAATTAAAGTAAATTTATTTGAGTTAATTCATGTGACACCTAAACATCGAGCTTCTGTTCATTTTAAATGATTGCAAACTGTCATACGGTTGATGTTTAGTGCCTCCGCTATCTTCATATAGCTTCCGTGTCGGTCTTGCTTCATCAGTTGCAAAATTTCATCGACTTTTTCAGTGACAGGCCGACCAGTGCAAGGTGCATCTTTTACATCGAAATTTCAGGAACGGAATCGAACAAACCACTCCCGGGTCTGGCGTTCACTCACAGCATTCTCACCGTAAACCGCACAAATTTTTCGTCATGTTTTTGCAGCGTTTTTACCTTTTTTATAATAAAAAAGCATCACATAGCGTATTTCTGAAAAGTAACCTCCTGCACCGCCAGAATGTACTCCTACTGAAAAAAGGGTTATGATGGCTTGAAGTCCGTTCATATTTAGGCAGACATGCCAAGTGCGATACTGTCATTAGTTTTGTTTTGACAGCTGATTATTGTTGACGAGTTTTTCATCATGTTGAGTATGGACAAAAACGATTTTCCTTCTCTCATAAAACATTATTTTTGAGAGGCAAATAGTCGAAGGAAACAAAAGAAAAGTTGGATAAATATTATGCGGCTAATGCTCCGTCAGATTACACCGTGAAATATTGGTTTCGAGAGTTTCGTGGTGGCTGCAACTCCACTACCGATCAATTCCGTAGCGACAGGCCCTCCGATGCGGTTTCAGAGGACAATGTCAAAAAAATACATGAAATGGTGTTGGCTGACGAGATAGTGAAGATGAAAAAGTTATCCTGCCGCTGGGTGCCGCGCATACTCACTACGCGAGAGCACTTCGAAAGAGTGTTTAGACTTAATGATGCCGAATAGAGCGGGTTTTTGGCGTCGATTGGTAACTTTTGAAGCCGGCACGTGAGAGATTCGATGGCGTCGGTTTTCTGGGATTGTCTAGGCATACTCTTCGTGGACTACCTCGAAAAAGGAAAAACCATTAACAGCGACTGATACTGTGCATTATTGGAGCGAGTGAAGGCCGAAATCGTGAAGCAAAAAAAAAATTTTTGTTTTTGCAAGACAATGCACCGGCGAACAAGAGCATCGCAACCACGGCTTAAATCAATGACTTACGGCTCCAATTGCTGTCATATTCACCCTATTCGCACGATTTGGCTCCCTCGGACTATTATCTCTTCCCAAACCTCAAAAGAGGCTCATCAATAAAAAATTCAGCTCACGCGAGGAAATCATCGACGCCACGGCGGAGTATTTTGCAGACCTTCCGGAAAATTACTTTTCGGACAGGATGAAGAAGTTGGAAAATCGCTAGAATAAGTGTATCAAAATAAAAGGGGACTATATTGAATTAAATAAAAAAACATTTAAAAAAATTTTTTTTTTCATTCTCAAGGAGGGAATGAACACGAGCAACGGATTGCACAGCTTTCTTCACAAAACACGTAGCCAGATATGTCACTTTTCAAACACGAGTTCGTTTCATGTGTTTTCAAATAAATGGACACCAACACCATCTAGTGACAAAAAACCGCTGAGACTTCTTATATGACCCAATATGATTTTACATATTATTATAACGGCATTTAATAAACGGTCCACTTGATTTTTACTAGGGCTTAAGTAAATTCAATGGAAAAGGCAAGAATGAAACAAAGACGAAGAATGAGAAATGCTGCAGACTTGTACAATAGATCTTCGCAAATAATTTTTAACTTGTGGTTATAGACTTCTAGTTTTGTAGTACTTTGATAGCTACGCTTATAATTTGAATCTGCCATGCTACAAGTGACGAAAAATGTTTATGGAACACAGTATTACATACTTTATTTGCGTTTGTAGTTAAATGTCTACAAGTACAACACTTATGGTTTTACGAAATAGGCCCCTGGAATGCAAACGGTTTACTCCAAACCATCTCTGAATTTCAAATATTTCTACGCAATGAAGACATTGATGTTTGCTTAATTTCTTAAACCTACCTCTAACCACTCTGCCCATCCAGTTGAGAGTTCCAGAGAAGGTAGGGCTGTAATTGTAAAAATTATTTTTTAACCTTACGAATTCGTTAAAAGAGCAAAGGATTCTAAAAATTTTGAGATGCATCGTAACTGCAAACATCACAATTACTGCCTCATTTATAGTGACATCCGTGGTTTCGATATTCTGTCTGGATCTATTAGTCAGACGAGATCTATCAACTGATCCATTGTGTTCACCAAAACCGTAAGTGCTATTGGGTCGACTCTGTACCTTTTGTGAATTGTTTCAATTGTTTCTGTTGTTTGAACTACAATATACATAATTGCAAGTTTTATTTGTAAATCTATTATTATTATTAATTCGACTACAATTGTTTTGTGTACCACAATTGTTGAAATTGTTGTTATTACTAATGAATCTTTGATAGTATTGGACATGCTATTGTTCTGATTTGTATTGTTTCAAAATTACTCGTATTTGTGTTGGAATTTGTACTAAATGTTTTATTAAAAAAAAACTCGTTTACAAGTGGCTTGATTTCCAAGAAAGCTTGTAAACAAGGTACTATAGAATAATAGTGACACGTGCCATCAAATTTTCTTGTTGACACAATCTTTTTGAAATGTGGAAAGGAATGTATTCCGATTTCCCTAGCATCCTGTCATTGTTTGTGTTCCTATTCATCATAATAGGTTAACAAACAATGCATTAGCTTCTTCTGCCCCAAGCCTTTCGACAGAAAGACCTTTTATTAGACAGGGGCAGTTTTTCTGAATTTTCCGTCTAGGCAATCATATTTATACACTTCGCCGCACACTTGAAGTAAAAAACAGAAAAGGGTCAAAGATCTGGAAAGAGTATCACTTCTTTGGGCGAAGGGTCGACGTGAAATAATAGATGGTGGGTGTTCGAAAGGCAGTATATTGCCATTGTCGACGAGGTAATGCGGGAATGTCAACAAACAAAATGTTTGTCTGTAAACAGCTGCACATCCCCCAGTTTGTTATGCAAACGTACAGATACTTACATACAGCAAACGTAATAACTCAAATCAATTTTAAATTGTCGAAATACTATTAATATTGAATGTCCGTCGCTTCGTCTAATAGTCGAATGATAGCAAACAGGTATAAGTAAAGCAACAGGATCAAAACCAAGAAGAGTTACACCACTGCCGCCAAATATATCTGAAAAGCAATGAAATTTCGCGTTCAGGGAATCTCTGTTTCTTCTTTCGCTTCACCTATATCCTTTTTCTGGACAATTTTACTTCTCCGATATGCCACCCACGACAGCGTTGGGGTTTTTTTTTTGTAATATACTTTCTCACCGAGTAATGGGGGTGCTAGGTTGCAGCAAACAACAGCCAACCGAAGTAGATAGATTGAACAGCCCGTTTGTAGGTCGCAAATGCATCTGTGGGGGTGCATATTACTTCCATTTCGACATTTATGAATTCAAATAACATTCCGTGTTTTGTATTTGTGTGAGTGTTTAGATCGCTTTTTTATTATTACTTTCATTTTTTTTTTGTACCGATTGACATTCATCACGGAGACGACGCCGTTGTTGTTCCGTTTATTCCATTTTTATTGATCAACGAATTGAAGTATAATATTTACTTTGATATATTGTATCTTGTATCTAGCTTGTGTTTTATGTGTTTGTTGCATTAGGGAAATGGATTGAGCTTCCGAAAGAGCTCCAAGGTAAACAGTCATACCATTCACATGATAGCAGGTCAAGGGTGAATGGGGTTTTTCGAACTTTGCTCTCGAATTTCAACGTTAAATTGAAAAAGTTGAGAACATTTATTCAAGCAAATTGGGTGGATATACTCGTATGTATGTAACTTCTGATATCCACTGGAAGCAAGGATGTATGAGGAAAGGAAAAATATGTATATTGTAGCACCTAAGCCACATGTTGGATGTTGGTACCTTAAAAGAGTTGAACTTTGTTCATGTATTTTGTATAGTGGATACACATACACACTTACGTAAAAGTACTCATTCAAAAAGATGATTAAGAAATTGTTGACAATATGGCAGAGTAAAGGTTGCAGAAGACAAATTTAAATTTGAAAAATTGTCGTTTATCGTGAGAGGGAAATAATCTTGAATATATTAACATTAACGATTTACAATAATTCTTAAATTAACATCCCTTTGGTGCTCTAGATAGAAAACTCATGAGCTATAAAATCAAACGTGACCCATTGAAATAAAACCCTTTTGTTGTTACGGATAAAGAGAAACTTCCCTTCCTTAAGTGTTTAAGAACACATTTACGTTTCCTAGACAACCTTTACTCTCAACCAATAGATGCACATAATTGGCATATCACATAACTTATTTAAACGGCTCTATAGTCCGGTGTAAACCTGGGTTATAATTTTTCCAGTTGGGGTCGTATTTGCCGCACTTCAACTAGTATAGAGATTCCCTCCACTTTCGCATTAAATGAGTAACATCTCATTCAAAATTAACCATTAAAATATGTAGCGCGTCTAATGTTATTGTTAAAATCTTTTGGTGAAGACAAAATAAAAAGAAAAGCAGCTTTAAACTTGGATAATTTATTATAAACTTGCCTGGTCGGTATTTAAACAAAGAGTAAGTGAGTTACAGTACTTTATACAAAACTATGGCAAAAACAAACAGCTGGTACTTTCGTTAACTAATTAGGTGGGTTCACTAGAAAAATACCTGTATGTGAGTTGCTACTGCGCTGCTTGTGGTATTGCCTATAATTGACCATGTTACAGACCATTCTATTTTGGATCACCTCGTTAGTAAGGCCATGAATTATCTGGGATTTTGCAGTGTTTTATTTGCTCTTATGAGCTCAATTGGGTTAGAGTTCCACAGGCGGGTGTCATGAACGAAAAACTGCTGCTCTTAGATTAAGCACAAATATCACAGTTGAGTAAGGGTAAAAGTACACCGAGATTAGACAAAATCTAATCCATTATATAGGTTGAGGTTTTTTTTTCGATTTTTTGTTGGTCGCAGAGACAAACTATATGACCGCACGTTGTCAGAATCCTGCTTCCTTAACTATACCTCCACAAAAAAAACATCGTCCCTGTCTTTGTCCTGCAGAACCGCCGTAAAGCATAACTTCGTGGGGAAAGGGAGTAGCCTTTGGCTAGAAATCATGAGCTTGTTAGTCTATTGTTAGTCAAGTTCTCGTATTTCGTCATGTTTCTGGCTTATTAGTCCGACGATGGTCTTTTAGGTGTCTGTTCTACGTGAATGTGTTATGCGTGTGTATGTGTTGCGTATCTGCGACTTTTATAAGAGGAGGTCGCTGCGAAGTTCTTGATTTTTATCACTCCCCGCTGGTTAGCAGTTTCATTATTACGTCTGCTGTCTCAGTCAATTTTATAGTTTTCGTCATTTTACTTCCTCTGCGACACTCCAGTATTCTCAGTACAATTAGGTTGGCCATCACTAACTGGCCAATTTGATTCCATTTTTCCTTTGAGATGGACAGATTACGGAGGAGTCAAATCCGAATCTGTGCTGATATTTTTTGAACATACCATAACTGGCTTAAAACTGTGTCAAGTAGAAGTTTAGTTCTCTAGGTCTGTTGTAAGTTGGGGATAAGTTAGTGTGTCCATTTTCTGCCATTTTTGAACTGAGATATTCCTTTCCTCTTTATGGATCACGCCAATTGATCGATTGGGTTGAATTTTCTTTTATTTCCAGTGTATTTGCCAATAATGGCGACGCTACAATATAACTGAGCAAACTACTTTCGACAGTAATAATTCGCGACTGAATCCGCGGTGTTTGGCATTAATCCCGTCACCGAGGATCGGGTGATTGTTTTCTTTTCCCAACGTAGTCTTTTCCAACCTGGGCCTTAAAGCTAAGTGTGTTATCGATCATAACACCTAAGTGCTTCAATGACGGTTTAGATTTTATTACTTGATCTGTTACGCATACTTGCATGTACCAGGCTCCCTTGAGGCTGGTGATAATAACAAGTTTTGACTCGTAATGTCGCTTCGGTTGTTACTGTTTCTAGTTCGTGAATTTGCTTGGCTACGATTACGAGGACGATATCGTCCGCAAAGCCTATTATTTTCACATTTAGGGGTTATACATAATATTTCACAACAAAAGCTCTAGGATCAATCTTTATGGTACACCTGCTTTAGCGCTTAGTGTTTGGTGGTTCTCCCGTCGGCGTCATGATCCTAAGGATGTAGCTTGGCCCGTCGATTCTAACTAGAGCATTCATTATAAAGGTCCAATTTGCTGAATTGAAGGCATTTCTGATGTCTAATGGGACTTTTCCATAATGCTTCTTTTGTTTTGAATCACCATCAGCGTCCCTCGATGGCTGTGCTTACTATTTTAGATTCTGTTTTGATTGCTTGTGCAGTGCAGTAGAAATTTTGGAAATCAAACTGGTATTCTGACAGTTCATTGCTCTCTTCTACTATTGCAAATGACGGTTTCTACAATTTCCAGAAGGCAAACGGGGCTAAATGATGAGGTAAATCTTGAAGGTTTATTTCTTTTGGATAGAAACACTAAATGACTTATTTTCCAGTCTTTTCCTAGAATTTGTATGTAGTTATATGAAAAACTCGTCGGCGTCAACTCTGACATGAAGGCATAACACTGATGTTGGAGTGGTTGCTGGCTGGGCTAAGTAAGGATCTAACAACTAGCACGTACTTAAGACCCACTAGTTGAGGATGTAATAGCTCGTCCCGTCCAGTTTGACAACCACCTCTGGGAAAAATATCGAAACCTAGCACCTACACCACCCGCACGTGCCCTGGAGAAAAGCCAGTAAAAGGGTATTCATATCCCCTTGATGCGCGCGCTGGATTGTAAAAAAAAAAAAAAAAAAATTTGGGTATGTCCCTTCTTTACAGTTGTAAGTTAGTTTTGAAAAAAATATCCGTTCTCTTTGGTAATCCCTCCGACCTGGAGTTTTCATGTCGCCAATGTTTTGGTTCGCTAGCAGCAATTCATCTTTTCATTCATCTTCATTTGTAGTTTCTATGTCAGGACCACATCAATTTACTTTTCTTTGATCATTTAGGTTAACAGGTCTTATGCAGCTAAGGAGTGGCTAAGGTTGATCTGAGCAATCTACGTGATTGAAGACTAATCAGAGCCTTCGTAAACACTCGGCATTTATTGCGACCAGCAACATAACCAGTATACTCTGGGTTGTCTCTTCTACAGAAGAGGCAAAGTGGTTTCTTGCTGCAGTTCTTTGCTATGTGGCCCTCTTCTCCGCATTTCAAGTATTGCTTGCTTGGCGGTCTAGCTCGTTTTTGCAGAACGTGGCTGAATTCAATGTGCGTAAAGCACTTAATACGCCACCTTACCAATCTGATTTAAGTATTGCACTAGAGTTGCTCGCAGGCTATTTAAGTCATTATCGCACATACAGCTGGTATTGCTTTTTTAGTTGTGTTTCTTTAATGTCCTTTCTGTTCAGAGTAATGCGATGAGTTAGTGCCCGATTTTCCATTTCATTATCAAGGGTCTTAGTAATAATGTTCTTAAATTGGTCAGTTTGGTTTCCTGACCTGTTCGGCTAGAACAGCAGATTGCCTTTTGGTGTCCGTCTGACACTAGTTACAGATTCATGTAGAGTAACTAGTTTTGGATCGACCTTTACTTTGCCCAGTATTTCGGCATATTAGAGCTCTTCTTTCTTAGTAACCTCTATTGCATCTGCCCGAGTATATTCTTATTGCGACGTTTGTTTGTAAGTTTTTTCACTCTAGAATCACTCTAGAATGCAGTGTAATTGTTTTCGCATATAATTTGCTTTGTCAGCTATTTCCGGTTCGTCTTTGTCGGCTTTGTCATCCTTCTGAAGTTCTGAAGACGTTCTTTGCTAATCATATCAATTAAAGTTGGTTCTTGTGTCCGTTTTTAAGTTGCCGTTAAATTCTTGTCTGTCTTGTGTTTACTGCAAATTCCAGCCATAGGGACGTCTATGAGCAGTTATTTTTCTGGATGAATTCCTCTGTTTGGTCATAGTGTATCTTAATTGCAGACAGTTCGTAAAGCGCCTTTCGGTTTGGAGGATGGAATTCCTTTTAACATCATTCAACGTTTTCACCAGTATTTTAATGTGCACTTTCAATATGTGGAACACTGTTGCTTTTTGGTGCGTTGTAGACATCTGTTTCGGTCTGCGTTTACCCGCCGGGTGACCCCTGCATCACCGAACTCCTCTGAAAGGAGGTTACTTCGTATGTTTCCTTAACTACAATTGTTTTTGTTTGTTTATTTGTCATTTTGTTGGCTTCCAATTCAAAATCGTTATCAATGGTCAAATGTGTAATACCCTCAGGACATTGCTTGTCTATGCAAGCAGTGAGGCCATACAAGGGTTGACATAGGTCCTCATGGGGTGCTGTGCCAGAGTCAGATCGGTTTTAACAAAAAATATTCTATCTTGACCTACACCACCAACTTAATAGCGACGAGACAACGACCGTTCTTTGAGGTCTGGAAGGGCTTTAGAGGGATGGGGGTATTTGTAGCATCAGTCTAAAAGCCATTTCAGCAGAATTCAATTCCTGCTTACTCAGGTAACATAACATACCACCGTTAGTAGTTGCTGCCATTTGATTTTGTATGATTTTCGAAGTGGATTAATTCAAAAATAGTATGCAAATCAACTTGCTTCCTTTTGCTAATGAAGCATATTCTCAAGTCAGCATATTTCGCTGGTTTTCCGAATTCAAACTTGATCGTCATTTGCTCAAGCCGAATTTCGTGAAGGTCGTCCAAAATCGGTGCTTTGCAAGAAGTGATACTACAAGATTATCATGTGATTTATCGGGAAATTACGGCATACTTGGGCATTAGTTCCACTCGCATGCATTTGCATCTGCATGAAAATTTGGCCCTCAGAAAGGTTTTTTTGCGTTGAATACAATCGCTCCAAAAGAGCTCATTTCGATTGGTTCAAAGAAACTCGAACACGGTGCTTCAAAGAACGGCTGTAAGGCCGCGATAAGCGACGAATCGTGTATCTATGCATATAAGCCCGAAATTAAACAGAACTCAACACGAAACACTTCGAAGCGAATTTCTTCGAAAAATCCAAATATATCGGCATCGTGCGATTAGAGCAACATATAAAAGTCAATTCGAAATGGTGTACATTCATTCGCTTGCCAGAAGTCTTTAAAGAAATAAAGAAAAGAAACCCCCGAACACGGATCATTCTCTACCGCGATAATGCGATCTCTCACAAGTCGACCTAAAAAAGTGACTTATTGAGCACAGTCCTGATTTAGCATCCAATAACTTCTTTTTGTTCCCACACAGTTACCGCGCAGTTTCCTCGATCGGAGTGGAAAAAGTGGTTCAAACGCTTGCAATAGAGTACTCATCTTCGTGGAGAGTATTTAGAAAACCATTAAACCATCGTGCATAACTAAGCACATAGTAAAAGCTGGTCGATTTTGACATATCCAAGCTTAGAAATAGCTTTGATTAAGCTTAGACATATGGTAAACAAACCGTTATATGCCATTAGTGATTTTGTTTTGGCGTCAAAATGTCTGATTTTGTGCCAAATAATCATCATTTATGGGAAGTGTTGATTTTATTCTTCTCATTCGAATAATGCGAAGTAGCGGCTGAAGCGCTTCGAGAGCTCCAAAAAGTTTACGAAGATGCTGCTATAAATGAAACAGCCTGCCGTATTTGGTTCCGTTTCCTCAAAGACGTGCTCTGCCAGAGATATGGGGAAAAGTTGTAGCTAGTGATCGGTAATACTTTGAATAATCCACTTTTAACCATTTTCTACAATAAAGTTGCATTTTCATCAAAAAAGAAAAACAGTGATAACTTAACAGTGCACCTAATATTTGTTCTTATTGTTTTTCTCAAAACTTAAGTAGGAACCTATGGACTGCATCATTAACTCCGTGTATCATAATTTTGAAGTTTCCCTGTAGCATGCGTGCTTAGTTATCCCGAACTTTTCCTACTTTGTGCCGTAATCTCAAGAATATTAGCTTATTTGCTCGTGCATCAACATTTGCATTTCTTCTATCACTGGCTTCAAGGTTCTGGGATTACATCTTCTAATTATCGATGCGTGGCTTAGCTGCTATCACACGTATACATTGTACCAACCCCAACATTGTATCCAATTACGTACACTACTCACACACGGAAGCAACAAAGGCCAGGCACCCAAAACTATAAAAGGCTCTTCATTCACTTAACTGATGACAAGAATGCAGCCATAACAAACATGGTAAATACTAATGTATTGTGCACTGCCCAGGTCAATGGGGAATGTGTCAAATTTAACATACACTCTACAGTGTATTACTTATTATGTGTACATTAGAAGCTGGATCATGTGTCAAGATTTACGTTCATATGTTTATAGCTACTTTGTCAATTCAACATACCAATATGCATGGTAATGCCATATAAGGGGTGATTCATCGTAAGGTTTGATTCTAAATAGGCTTTTTTTGACAGATCACGCATCACTCCTATCAAACTGCTTTTTCATTTTTGTTCACCATCGTTTGGCAAGTGATTATGAAAAGACTCACACTACAACAGCGTCTCCAAATTGTTCAGCTGTATTACGAAAATCAAGGTTCTGTTGAAATGTTTTCCGTGCGATTCGAGGAACTTACGGTGCGTATAATCGACCTACTGAAAGCACTATTGCGAATACTATTCGCAATTTGAGTCCCAGTTTACATTAGTGGATGATACTCGACCAGTTAGATCACATCCAGCACGTAGTGAAGAGACTATAGCAGCTGTAGCTAAGAGTGTACGCGAAGACAGTGACGAATCGATTCATCGTCATTCTCAGCAGCTTGGCTTGGCGTATTTTACGTGAGGACCTCGGCCTAAAAGCATACAAAATTCAACTTGTGCAAGAATTGAAGCCAGGCGACTTGAATTTGCGTCATATTTTCAGTGAATGGGCTCTGGAAAAACTCAATGAAAATCCGGTGTTTAATCGTGAAATTTTGTTCAGTGATGAAGTCCATTTCTGGCTCAATGGATACGTTAATAAACAAAATTGCCGTATTTGGGCTGATGAGCAACTCAAAGAGTACCAAGGGCTAACATTATATCCATTAAAAACAACGGTACAACGGTCTATATTTCTTCAAAATGAGGCAAATCAGAATGTTACCGTCAATGGTAACCGTTATCGCGCCATGTTAATGGACTATGTGCTTCCTGAAATTCAAACACATAGTCTCGGTGAGCTCTGGTTTCAACAAGACGGGGCGACGAGACATACAGCGCGTGAAACAATGGACTTGTTGAGAAATCATTTTCGTGAGGTGCGATATCACACCTTTGGACTATATTCTCTGGGGATATGTAAAGTCTCAGATCTCGAGGAATAAGCTAGCTAAGATTGATGCTTTAGAAGCCGAAATTACTCGTGTTATCTGCGAGATAACAGTCGCTATGATCGAACCAGTCGCTCAAAATTGGACCTTCCGAATGAACCACCTCAGACGTAGTCATGGCCAACATTTTCATAGTACTGTCTTTAGGAATAAATGCCATAAATTTTTCTTTTAACCTATAATTAAAATTTTGAGTTTGCTTTCAAATTTACCTATTTTGCTTTACATTATAAACCATAATTTACGATGAATCACACTTTATAAACCGTACGTTTAGAAAAATAAAGCAAATTCAATTTAAATTCAAGCAAGTTGTCTTCTCGCTTTTGGCTTGCTTCTTGTAAGCAAGAACTCTTTCAGAAATATATGGCGTAGAAAAGCCCTATTTTATTAGGACCATATATCATAGTATATCACCACAAACTTAAGACGGTTTTCGTCGGTTTCGTTGTTTCTGGAGTATTTACTTCTCTCGTCGTTCTTTAACCGGTGAATCCCGGGCCTATAAAAACAAAAAGCTGAGTTTTTGTACGACTTTTACGTTTTTGTTCGAAGTTCCTCCACATATTTTGCGTCCTTAGTACTTTTTCTTCGCGTATGGCGTTTTAGAGTCATTCCGCAGAACTGCGGAATATTATACCGGAATTAACTTATACCGCAGTTACGTTCCGACGCTTTTGGTCATTTCGAGATAGACATAAGCGAGTATTGTACTTGGTCAATTAGTTTCACCGCCATGTTTTGAAATGAAATTGATACTGAGAGCCAATATGAAGGAGAATAATGACTTCGTTAACAGCAATGACTCTGAAAGTCATTTTATTCACTAACTAAGAGTTTGTATATAAAGTGAGTTCCCCCCCGACAAAAGTCATTTATGTTGGATTCGCCTGAACAATACTTAAAGGCAAGCATACTGAACTGTATATGGAATCAGTAGCGGCACGTGCCAGAAAATTTTCTTGTTCACACTATATTTTTGAATGGCGTTAAGGAATGTGTTCTTATTTCCTTTTCCTGGCATTGTTTGCGTTCCTCGTTAACATAATAGGTTAACAAATAATGCGCTGGCTTCTACTGCCCCAAGCCTTTCGAAAGAAAAAAACCCCCTTCTTAGATTTGGCTAGTTTTTGTTAGCGTTCAGTCTAGGCAATAATATATATTTACATACTCCGCCGCTCACTTCGAGCGGAAGGATAATTTAAATTGCGCCAAAGACAGAAAAGGGTCAAAGATCTGGAAAGAGTATCATTTCCTTGGGCGAGGGGACAATATTACGATTGTAGATGGTGGGTGTTCAAAAGACGGTATATTTCTAGAGTGTAGGAATGTTAGCAAAGAAAATGTTGGTCTGTAAACGTACACATACTTACATACGCACACACGTATAGTAATAATCCACATCAATTTTAAATTGTCGAAATACTAACAATATTGCGCGTTTATCACCTTTTGCTTCCTATATTAGTCAAAGGATAGCACGCTGGAATAGGTAAAACAACAGTAATATGAGTCTAAAAATCGGAACCAAGAGGAGTAACACCTACGCCGCCTTTAATTACCACCGATGACGATGACAACGACAACGATGAAATGGAACAGGAAAATAATAGCAGCATACAGATACAGATAGGGCTTGTGTTATACCTTGTACCTTCGCATAACTGAGTGGAAAAACAATGAGAATTCGCCTCCAAGGACTTTCTGTTTCCTTTTTCGCTTTACCTGTGTCCGTTTTGCGGACCCTCGAGAGCGTTGGGGTTTTTTAATATGCTTTCTCACCGGGCAAAAAAGGTGGTAGTAGCAGCAAGCAACAGCCAATCGAAGAAAATAGGTTGAACGGCTCGATTGTTATGAATTTAGATAATATTCCGTGTTAACCTATGTATCTGTGTGCGTGTTTATGTCAATTTTTTTTATTATTACTTTCATCTGGTTTTTAGTGCATGGCATACATCTCATGGTCTCCGTTGTTGTTCCGTTTATTAATTTTTTTTTTATTTATCAACGAATTGAAGTATAACATTTATTTTCGTATATTTTACCTTGTATCTGGCTGGTGTCTGATGTGTTTGTTACATTAGGGAAATGGATTGGGCTTTCGAAAGAGCTCCAAGGTAAACAGTTATACCATTTACAAGCTAGAAGGTCAAGGGTGAATGGGGTTTATCGAATTTTGCTCTCGAATTTCAGCGAATGTATCCAAACAAATTGTCTATATGTACCTACTCATATGCATTTAACTTCTTTTATCCACTGCGAGCAAAGATGGATGAGGGGACGAAAAATATGTATATACAATATATTGCAGGAAATAAGCCACATGTTGGATTTGGGCACTTTGAAATGGTTGAACTTTGCTCATGGACTATGTATAGGGTTTTCCAATAGGGACTTGACAACTTCGAATTTTATTTTGTGAACGCACTCTTTCACTAATCATCAAACTGTCATTGTCAATTTATTTCAACATTTTCATCATGGTAAAATACACTAACGAGCTACGTTCTCTGATTGGTTTCTGGATAACATGCGCCAAGATGATGAATTTCATCGCAAAATCATCTTCAGCGACGAAGCTCATTTTTAGCTCAATGGGTTCGTCAATAAGCAAAATATGCGTTATTGGTCGGGTGAAAACTCACATGTTCTTCATGAATCACCACTTCATCCACAAAAAATAACTGTTTGGTGCGGTTTGCATGCCGGTGGCGTTATTGGGCCATATTTTTTCATCGACGATAACGATCGTCACGTTACTGTGAATGGTCAGCGTTATCGCGCCATGATCACCGATTATTTTTGGCCCAAATTGGAAGATATGGACTTGGAAGACATGGGGTTTCAACAGGATGGTGCCACAAGCCATGCAAAACACGCTACAATCGATTTATTGAAGAGTAAGTATGGTGAGCGTGGTTATCTCAAGACATGGGCCAGTCGATTGGCCGCCTCGTTCGTGCGATTTAATGCCGCTTGACTATTTTCTGTGGGGCTACGTTAAGTCATTGGCTTATGCCAACACGCCGACGACGTTGGAAGAGCTCAGAGCCAACATTGAACGCGAAATAGCGGCCGTTTTGGTCGTAATGTGTTGCCGAGTCATTGAAAGTTGGGTCCAACGAATCGACCCCTGCAAACGTGCCTGCGGTGGCCATATGAACGAAGTCGAGTTCCATTCATAAATGTTTTGATTGTACTTCAAGCCAATAATAAAGTTTTTGAAATATTGAGTCTATAACTTAATTCGTGGGCTATTATTCCATTGGAACATGAGTTGGAAAGCCACTGTCATTGTACGTCATTTTTTTTCACTCAAATATATCGAACTTTGTGCCTGAAAAAGTGTTTTTGCGTGGAGTTCTTCTTCATTACTGAAAACGGCTCCCGAAAGTCATCGTATTTTGGTGGAAGTTTATGGTGAACATGCGCTAGCTGAACGAATGTGCCGAAAGTAGTTTGCACGATTTAAAAGTGGTGATTTCGGCTTGGAAAGTGATGAACGTCCTGGGCAGCTAAAAAAGTTTGAAAATGAAGAACTGGAAGCATTACTCTATGAAGATTGTTCCCAAGAAGAGCTCGTAGAATCTTTGGGTGTCACTCAAGCAGCCATTTCAAAACGTTTAAAAGCAGCTGGATATATTCAAAAGCAAGGAAATTGGGTGAACTCAAGCCGAGAGACGTCGAAAGGCGGTTTTGCATGTCCGAAATGCTGCTGGAACGCCACAAAAGGAAGTCATTTTTGCATCGGATTGTTACTGGTGATGAAAAATGGATCCACTACGACAACCCCAAGTGCAAAAAATTATATGTGAAACCCGGCCAACCAGCCAAATCAACGGCAAAGCCGAATATCCATTGCGCGAAGGTAATGGTCTGTATTTGGTGGGATCAGACCGGTGTGCTGTATTATGAGCTGCTAAAACCGGGTTTAACTATCAATGAACAACGCTACCGAACACCGTTTGAAGAGAGCAGTAGCTGAAAAACGCCCGGAATATAAGACCAGACACGAGGCAATAATTTTCCATCATGGCAACGCTAGGCCCCACGTTGCTATTCCGGTTAGGAACTATTTGAAAAACAGTGAATGGGAAGCCTTACTCCACCCGCCTTATAGCCCAGACCTTGCCCCTTCCGACTACCATTTGTTCCGGTCGATGCAGAACGCCCTCACTGAAATACGGTTCACATCAGAGCAGAATATCAAAAATTGGCTTGATTCATTCTTGGCTGCCAAGCCGGCGCAGTTCTTTTGGGATGGAATCCAAAAATTGCCAAAAAGATAGAAGAAGTCATAACTTCAGACGGGCAATACTTTGAATAATACTATTGTACATGTTTTTCTTAAATAAACGTTTTTTTGAAAAAAAAAACCGCAGGAATTAAATTACATACCCAATATCTCAAATAGTTTGCCTTTTATTTAAAAAAAAAGTTGTCAAGTCGTTATTAGAAAAACCTATATATTACAATAGATACAGATAAGTGTAGCAGAAGGCCAATTTAAATTGGAAGAATTATCATAAACATGTGAAGCCCTTTTGTTATAGATATAACCACACTTACCTTCCTTAAGCGTTACCCGTAACTGGCATATCTTTTAAATTTGTATCTACTTATTTTGATGGCTCTATTGTCCGGGGTAGGACCTGCGTTACAATTTCTCTATTCTCTATTTGACTTCGTTTTTAGCCATGTAATTTAAGTACCGCACTTTAAGTTTTATAAAGCTTCTTTGCATATTTGCACGACTGCTTCAAATCGAAGACCGTTTGAACTGGACCATTTTGTACTCAATTCTCTGCTTATGTCAAAGATATAGCAGTAATTGAAACTGTTGGTTTAGTTTTAGATAATGTATCAATATCAGAGTTACATCTCACCTAAAACTAATCATTGAAATATGTAACGCGCTTGGTTACATCTAATGTTACTTATGGGGTTGACCGTATTTTCGAACATTAGGGCCACCTTAGAGGCCACACTATTTGTATAGAGCAGAATTTTGGCGCAATTTAAGCTGCCCCATACTGACTCTATGGGAATCGTTATCGCAATTTTTCTGTTGGTTGAAAACAAAACACAGGTAAAGGATGAGCCAACAGATGGTGTGGATATTGACTGTCAATTACCGTCACATACTGATTTAAATGTAGTTGATCTTTTCCACAGATGTCGCACAATCTTTGGCAATTTTTGTCATGAACTTTTTTTACCACGTAACTACTCAATTTTGTTATTGAATCTTATTACGAAAATGGGCAATCTGTAAAAGTATTGTAACATTTCGTATAATTCGTGAGTTTTTCGCCCTAGTGAGTCCTGAATTCGTGGAATGTTGAAGCGTTTTGAAAAAACTGGTTCGGTATCGGGTCAAACTCTATTTTAGTATGCTCAGCCAAAAACGCCAAAACATCATAACTCTGAGCGAAAGTATTCAAAACCAGCCAAGCACCTTAATTCGTCGCCGAAGTTAACAATTGGGTCTCACTTGTGGCACTTTACGCCGAATTTTAAAAGTTAAACTTCATTTCCATGCCTATAAAATCCAAATTACACAACAATTGGAGCCGTTGAATGATCTACGACGTCGCCGATACGTTAACTGGATGTTGGATCGCCAGGACAATTTGTTATCAAAATTTATCTTCTCCGATAAAGCCCATTTTTGGATGGATGTGTACGTAAATAAACAAAATTGTCGTTTCTGGTTTCAAGAGGATGGTGCTACCGCCCACACAAGTCATCAATTAATAAATTTATTGCGTACGAAATTTAAAGATCGCATTACTTCGGTTAGAGGAGAAGTTGTTTGGCCTCCAAGGTCATGCGATTTGACACCTTAAGACTTCTTCCTGCGGTGTTATTTGAAGAATAAGGTCTATGGAAATAACCCAACGATCATTCAGGATCTCGAATAAAACATTCAAACTAATATTGTGGCCATTGACCCACTTAATCTTCGAAAAGTCATCGATAGTTTTGAACTTCGGATGGTCGCTTGTAACAGAAACCGTGGTAAAGACATGAACAATGTTGTATTCTATTCATAATTGCCGTAGACCAAGCTTTATTAATCAAAAAAATTCTACGTTGATTTCACAATACAATACATCTTGTATTTAATTTAATAAGAACTTCCACACTAACTGTTGGCTCAGCGTTTATTTACATTTTTCGAAGTTCAGCGCAATGACTCTGTGCAAATAATTATGAAACTATAATTACTGTATTACGACCTTAATGATTAACTTAATATCTTAACGCTACTTTAGTGACACCTATTTTTTAAAATCATGTAAATTCATATCTTTTGCCTTGAAGTTCATTTGTATACTTTTTAACATTACACATTAAAACATTTCCTTTTAATATTGAACTTTGCAACAATTCATAAAACACGTATGAATTCTTGGGGAATTATTCGATGGTGATAATTTTTTCACGTGGAAACATCAAACGGAGGCCGTTTCTCCACAAAAGTCGTCTTCTGATATGTGTGGAAGGCGTGAAGGCGGAAAAACTAAATAAAGAAGCGTAGTTGGCAGAATGGATAAGGATTTAAATACTAGAAGTGGGATTATAATATCAATGGAGCTGGAAAAAGTATCTTTTATGCGTGGATTAGATAAATCGAAGTACATTTGGGATTTTTTGGAGGCGACTTATAATCGCAAAGGAACACGTACCCAAATTCCAAAAGTTAATTATCTAAAAAATGCATGAACATCAAAATATAAAACCACACCTACATAGTTAATTTCAACTCAATTGTCGTGTGATTGCATGAGATGAAGGTGAATTTAGATGCTGCTTAGATGATTTGGAATCATTAATTGGTTTTCCCTGCACTGTAATTCAATAGACCGTTTGTTAGATGTCAGCGACAAGAAAAATGTGGGTGATGAAGTTAGAAAGGAAGTTTGCAATGTATATATGACTTTATCAGAAGAATATTAAAAAAAAAAAAACCAACACCATGGTAGGTAGGTAGGTAAGAGTGACTGTTGGAAAGGACCAACCCATTAAAACCTATTGCCCATGGTGATGCCACGTGGATCCGTGATCCTTTTACTCATGGAATCAATTTCAGCTTATAATAAAGGGCAAGAGACTGCTAACGTCCATATTCTTTAGTCATTGTAGAAGAAAGCTCCTAAGTGAAGATTCTTCCCTGGGGGAGAGCTAGTCATGTACAGAGAAGGTGAAGGATTGTCTCTTCCTCCTCCTCGTTCATGCAGATTTTACATAAATCGTTTGTAAAGGCGCTAAGTATTCTTGCATGCTTGAGTATAAGGCAGTGTCCAGTGATGACACCTAAGATGGCGCTGAATCGTTTCATATTTAGAAGATTCAAACTCCAAGAGCGATTCATATCATACATACCAAGTGGCAAGTTCGTCGGCCCCACAATTCCCTGTAATGCCTCTGTGACCCAGTACATAATGAAGGTGAAGGTTGAACTGCTCTGCCATCTCTATAAGAGATGATCGGCATTCAGGGGCGATAAAATTTAAAGAGACTGAGTTCAGCGACTTGATAGCGGCCTGATTATCCGAAAAGATTCGGATATCCTTTGCAGATATCATGTTTTTCTTCAGCCAGGATAGAGCTTCTTCAATCGCTAATCACACGCTTCAGTTATTTTGAAGACGGAAGGAGAAACTTTGATGTAGCTTTTATGAGAAAACACCGCTCCCAAACCAGCTATCGGTTTTACATCCATCTGTGTAAAAGTGGGTTAACTTGTACTCTATGAACGCATCTTCCTCCTAGAAGGATGTTCAGGTATGTTGTAATCAGATACGGGTTAATCTGTTAAGATTTAGTTGAAAGAATTCTTTCATGGTATTAAAATGTTTAATGTCATTCGCATAGACAATCACCCTGCTGGCAGCCGCTTCCAGGTATATCAGCAGTTCATTAGCCACTTAGTTTCAGAGAAGGGAATAAAGGACACCGCTTTACGGTGTACCTCTTCTGATACGTCTTTTAGCACAAGCCCCACGCAGTTTGGAGTTGATTATCCTGCTATTTAGCATAAGACTGATCAGCTGCCTAAGTAAGTCGTCTACTTGCAGATTTCACAGGGCAGTCGTGATTGCGAATGTGTTGACCTTGTTAAAAACGCCGTCTATGTCTATGAAGGCAGCCGTAATCAGTCAGATCGGTTGATGTGGCTACTCGGGGAAGGCAAAACCGTTTCTACCGACTTTTCTTTACAGTAGCCTTATTAAGAAGTCGACAAAAGTTTTGGATCAATTTTATCTCGTATATTCCAAAGTCCTGAGGTCCTTTGTGATACGTGGCAACATTTTCCGGCTTTGGGAATTATAACTAAATTGACTTCTCTCCATGACAGTGAAATATGGATCAGTTCTACACAGCTTCTCATAATATTCTATAGCGTAGGCAGGATAATATCTGAGGATCTTTGTAGCTCGGCGGGTATTATAACGTCTGGACCAGCAGATTTGTATGGTTTGAAACTATGCAGCGCTCAATGCAATTTGTCTCTTGTAATCATACTATGCATTTTGGTCACGGTTGCAGTAGTCCTGTTTGGGTTACTACTGGCCGCGAATAGGGAGCTACCTGAAAAGTGAGTGTCCAGTAGCAGGTTGAGAGATTCATCAAATGAGGATGTCCAAGAACCATCGGTTTTTTTTTTTCCCAAACAACTAGGCATCTAGGATTTGTAGAGAGGATTTTTCTAAACCGCGATGCTTCAGAGGTATCTTTGTGTGAGCCACAGTCAGTCACTTTTGTTGTGTTTTTTGGTAGGTTGAAAAGCTTTCAGCAAGTGGTTTTAAGCGATACCAGTGCTGATGTACACCAGTGCGGTTTTTTCTTGCTCTAGGTTGAATAAGAGGGCAGTAAGCAGACATAGCCTGATTGAGAGGAGGATGAATTCCTTGACTTTCATGTCAAGCACGTTGCTGTCACGCGGGGGATTCGAAACTTCAAAGAATAGTGTTTCTGATAGTATTTCTTTTTATTTTGGCAAATCAGTTTTTCGATAGTTTCGGAATGCTGGTTGGCTTTGAGAAGCATAACTCAGACTGAATTGGAGTTATCTGTGGTCTGAAAATTAGTGCTCAGACGATACCATTCAGTTCGTTAGAATTTGATTGATGTGGTCGGAGACAAGAGTGATCTTTAACACTGCCTGCCGGTTTCTTGTTATAAACGTGAGCTCATTACCATAACAATGAGGTTGCAAACGTGTGATGAACGTTACCACCGCACCCGATGATGAGGACACCATGGTGAGTCACATTTTCAATTTAATTGTCCCCAATGCGGTCGAAAGGCACATATAAACAAAAAATTGCCGAGTATTATTGAATCAGAATAGTAGAAATTTTGCTCTAGATGGTATTTCGTCCGAAGAAGGTTTCTTAGAATTAGAATAGCTCCGTATAAGAGGCACAAAATTTAATCTCAATTTCAGTTTATTAAACTAATGAATGAAAGGTACAATAAGAAATAGTATTTAATAGTAGAGATACAATTAAAATTATAGCAATATTCTGAATTTACTAAACCAAAAAACAACAAGAAATAAAAAAAAATTAAATTAAATTCAAGTTTTTTTAAAGTTTCTTTAAACTAGATACAAAAATAATAAGGCTGAGGGAGAGTAAGAGAAAAAAAGAGGGAAAGGAGTGGCACAAGTATGTTATTTCTGCTCAGAGAAATATTTCAGGATTGCAAGTATCTTTAAGTCAGCAGCGAAGTCGATACATTTCGTAGTAAATCAAGGTCAATAGAGCTGAAATTAAACAGGTTAAACTTCACGTATCAAGCACATATCGTAGGTAGAAAATAAGAGGTGTGTTCAAAAAGTAAGATGACTATTGAAATTTCGCCAGCAACGTACATTCGCTTATCGATTTTTTTTTTTTTTGCATGTCCCGAACATTTTTAAATTTGTATGCAAAGAGCTTGCATCAAATCTAGAATACTTAAATTTTGACATTGTCATACGGTGAGTAAGCTCTAAGTAAATAATTGCTTACAAGTGGTACAATCTCTTCTAAGATAGCCGAGAAGTTGCCAATGACGAACCTGGTTCTAGATGCCTCAACACATAAACAAAATATCAAAATGTCGAAGCTGTGAAGAAAATTGGCACAAGTGTATTTTTGAGGGGAATTACTTATCCCATATTGATGAATAAATATTTTTTTAATAAAAACATAAAGTTACCTTACTTTTTGAATATATCTCGTATAAAATTATGATCGGAGGTAACGTCGAGGGATAGATGGTCAGATGAAGGATCAGATATAATTAAAAGATCATGCAAACTTGGTATTTCTTACGGCCGAAAACATCTTGGATTTGTATTATTTACTATGAGGGACAACGAAATCTTGTAATTAACGTAACCGGGAAATACTTTTGAGTAAGCCAACATTAAGGTCTATGGAAATAGTTATGAATTTTTTGATAAAAATGTAATTTTTTGTGAAAAAATGGTTACATATGAATCATTTAAGATATTGCCCATCGCTAGCTAAAACTTTTCCCCATCTCTCTGACAGAGCTCGAATATCGTACAGTAGCCTATTTTGAGGCCGTTTCTTTATGTGTCCATGCAAGCGGAACTTCTGATTAGCCATACCATGTGCCATCGAAAGGAACAGGTAATAATTGGATAGCGCAATATCGTTTCCAGGTAGAATCCAGCCAAGAATTGTCTTGCTATAGAATCACTTTTTCGTGCCTCTGCTCTTATTTTGGCCGTTTCTCGGACAGTGCTCGGCTCAATCGCATCAATTGAAGTCGATACCGAACTCCAGTGATGTATTCGTTCGGTTTTAATAGTTCGTAATAAATAACAACTATCTGCACCTACCAAATATATTGCGTAACCTACGTAGCGTGAATATTCGGCAGAGCCAACGATGAGTTGCTGAAATGAAAATGAAAATCATCACCCGTCACGATGCGGAGCCCCTGGAGCTGTTGTTTACAGTCGAAAAAACGACGCTCAACGTCCCTTAACTTCAAATTATAAGGAACCAGAGTTCCTTGTTTTTAAATCATTCCCAATGCATGCAATCGCTTGGAAATGTCTTGGCAGGTAATTCCTAATGCTAAAACAAGCTTTTCTTCCGGTTGGCACAGATTCTCACTGAGCAATGGCTCCAATTCAGCCTCTTCTAAATCATGGCACGTTATTTTACTTAGATCAGCATCTCCGTAAACTTTTGGAGCTCTCGACGCGCTTCAGCCGCTGTTTTCTTCGAATGAAAGAAGAAAATCAACACTTCATTCTTTAGGATATGCCAAAATCGACCAGCACTCACTGCTAGAGCCATCTATTGACAAACATCGAAGTTTTGTAAAAACTTCTGTGCGGTCCATCTCTTTTAAGCCTCAGCAGCATATGTTCAGGAAGTTTATAGTTTCTTCGTCCGTGTTATTTTTTCCTGTTTGACATTACCTCTTCTAGACTCTTCTGTAGTTAAGACAAAATTTTTTCTTTCCAATTCAAACAAAGTGTCTATCGGCAAGTCTTTATTGCATCATAATAGTCTTGGGCAGTATATAATTTATGCTTTTACTTTAACGCTGTTTACACAACTGCAAAGTCTCTGTTTGAAATAAATGAATGGCAGGGGAAATTTCTGAGTCAATAACATCTATGTTATTATCAGCTGACTGAACAATCCTTAACCACATCAGTGTGAGTTTAATATTTCGATTTGATCTTGGGTTTTATCGTTCTGAATATGTTTCGGGCAGCAAGATGCTACTTCTTCCATACCTCTAGGTGCTACATATACACCCTGCCTGACTCGAACTGCAACCAACTTCAAACTGCTATAATTTCCAAATCGTTCATGACAGTAAGCTCAAATTCTGACACATGACAGATAATTTTATTATTTACACACCTGTTTGCGTCTCAGTTGTGTTATGTTGAAATTCAAACATGATAGTGTGATTGCTTTATATTTGGCTGGAAGACCACAATTAGCTATCGTTAGAGCCCTCCAGCACTTCAACGTGAAAAAATATTTGTGTCCCGAATCATAGCTCGTTACTGTGATACTGGCAGCGTTGCAAAACGCTATGGAGGTGGTCATAAAAAAACAGCAACATCGGCAGAAATGGTTCGGAAAGTGAAGGCTCGAATTGAGCGAAATCCGGGTCGAAGTGGAAGATAAATGGCTCTTGAGCTCAAAATATCGTTGGAACGGATGCAACACATACTGAAAAATGGGCTTGGGCCAAACCATTGAAGCTCCAAAAAGCACACGATCTAACCACGCAACAGAAAAAAGTTAGAGTCGAAAGAGTGAAGAAGTTGCTACGCTTGCACTAAAGGGGTGAGTTGCCGAATTTGGTTTTTTCCGATGAGTCGCCATTTGTTATCGAGCAATATAGTATGTCAACCAACAAAATGACCGAGTTTACTTACCAGAGAGGTCCTTCGAAAATTTACATCTTCAGACGGCCACCACAAAAGAGGCAGCACCGATGGTGATTATTTGGGCCGTCATAACCGCCGATGGTCGTTCTCCGTTCGTATACCATGAAACTGTCTTAGAGGCAGTATTGAAGCCTTGGGCAAGCAATTATTTCGGTCGGAGACCGTGGACATTTCAACAATACTCGACACCGTCGAATCAACGAATTGTTAAAAAAAAATGTTATACAATTCATTTCTTCGGCACAATGGATTGCAAATGCGTTGGATTTCTCTGTCTCTGGTATTTTAAAGGCTAAGATTGGCACTAAAAAATACCAAAGTTTGGACCACCTAAAACAGGCACTTCGCCGGGAATGGGCCAAAATACCGCAGAGTCACTTGCGTGCGATGCTTTCTTCGGCCGTCTCAAAGCCATCATTCGTGCCCAAGGTGGACATATTGAAAACTACTGATACAATTTGAAAATCTATGTATTTTACAACATTCTTTGCTTTGGCACAATAAAATTTATCGAAAAATAAAAAAATTATAGCATTTTAAAAAGTTGCAGTTCGAGTCAGGCAGGGTATACACATAAACTTTCTTATCATGAATATTACGAAAATCTTCATTAAGAACATATGTACATATTTTGCTTCTAGTATGCAAACGAAACTGATAATTTGGGATATGAAAATGCAAAATGAATTTTGTAGATCAAAGGAAAATGCAAAATATTTATCTGGGTTTTGTTTTGTTCTTCTTTTAATTGCATTGCTTAAGTGTATGCTATGTTCTTCTAAAATGCTGCTTTTATCGTTAAGGTCTGAAGTATTTTTAATTTTTATATATAGCAAATCACATTTTCAACATAGATAGGGTGATGAGAACTTAAATTAAAATTATTCTTAAAAATGTTCCTATATACCATATTTGGTCGCTGAGAAATGTATTGTTCTCTTCGCACTTTTCGACTTACAAGCTGTGCATTTTTCTTAAGTTCAGATCAGAATTCAGGTATTTTTTGTTTGGATTATTAGAGCGCGTGTAATGGTTCTCATAGTCTGGGATATGTTTTATGTGAATTTTTTACACACCGCAATGCTTTCCTTTTTAATATTTAAAAGTATTTATAACTACAAATTCAGGCTGATCCCTTCAAATTTATAGCTCGTATTATTTTTACTGGTGTACGCTGAGTAGATGCACACAAGAATATATTTTGTTTGTTAAAATCACCCATTTACCAAAAAACAAAAAAATTAAAAAGGGATACTGGATCACTGTATTCTCGCATATTTTTGCACATTTGCAATCTTAATTTTTGAATTTCTTTGTAGGAATAATATTTCCACTTTTCGTATAATATTTTTGGCCTTTTTTGACTCTTTGGCTTTTCCTAATCTTCTGATTATTACTTTCATAATAAAAATCGGTGTTCTGAACATAACATGTTATGTGAACATAACAGCATTGAGATAAATAAAGGTGACAACAAACTGATTTGAGAATTATCAGCAGAAAAATTCATCTCTTACAACGATTCTTAAAGGGAACGTTTTGCATTTTAGCACGTTTTTCTGGAAATAAACGGTGATTCATCGTGAGATTGAATTTTCAATAGGCTTTTTTGACAGATCGTGCGTGACTCCTATTAAATTGCTTTGTAATTTTTTTTTTTCAGTATCATTTGGCAAGTCATCATGGAAAGACTCACACCACAACAGTGTCTCCAAATTGTTCAGCTGTATTACGAAAATCAGCGCTCTTTAAGAAATGTTTTTCGTTTTTTACTGAAACCACTTTTGCTAATACTATTCGCAAATTTAAGTACCAGTTTACATTAGGTGATGATACTGGACCGCTAAGACCACATCCAGCACGTAGTGAAGCAAAACTTGGCGTATTTTAGGTGAGAATCTCGGCCCAAAAGCGTGCAAAATTCAACTTGTGCAAGAATGGAAACCAGGCGACTTGAACTTGCGTCATATTTTCAGTGATTGGGCTCTGGAAAAACTCAATGAAAATCCGGTGTTCTATCGTGAAATTTTGTTCTGTGATGAACCCCATTTCTGGCTCAATAGATACGTTAATAAACAAAATTGCTGTGAGATGCTGAAATTGGTGATGAGATGAGTATCAAGAGCTACCATTACATCTAATAAAAACAACGGTATGCAATTGTCAAACTGTGCGGACGTGTTTTTCTTTTTCTCCCGTATACCGAGTTCAGTTAATTTTTTCCACTTTTTTTCAAAGCCCCGTAAACTGCCGACTCAGTTTATTTCCCGTCGTTGTTCGTCGACCTAGTTTTTTCTGCCGATTCCTCAAATTCAACAGTGCCACTTTTGACCCCAAAACAAAACAAAAAAAATCCAAACAAAAGTTGTTCGTCGATCTAGTTTAACCTCAATAAACAAATAATGAAAGAGTGCTGTGCTAATGTTTTGTGTTCAATTGTTGACCCCAACGCCGAATTGGTAGCATGCAATGGTCTCTGTGCAAAATCATTCCATGCCATATGCATTGGACTTACCCGGAGATCTATTACCTACCTCAAGGAGTATTGCAGTCTCTTAAATTTTTACTGCAACGGGTGCAAAGAGATCACCTTGGCTCACGTTATGCTGGCAATTAAATACAACAACGAGTCTATTAATGCGATGCTAACTGAGAATGGTCATATTAGCAGAACTATTCTTGACAGAATAGAGAATATTGAAGACTCAATAAACTGCATTGACAGTAATGTGGAAGCTTACAAGTCCACATGAAGAATGATCGAAAAGCTACTGGCAGCGATACAAAATCTGTTGAAAAACAAATCTGACCACGACAACGAGAGCAAAGTGATCAAATTTCACTTCGATGGAATAAAAGCTTTAATCAAAACAACATTTGTCAACCTCTTTAAATCCAACGAACTCACACACATAAACGACTCTATCAATCTTTTTCGTACTGATCTCGACTTGCTTTTTCAATCCTCCTCCAAAACAACACATCACACCCCGCATCCATCAGATTCTACGCTCGATGACCTGACCCTAAAAATGATTGAGGAACTCATAGCAACTCTGTTGACCGCTGCCGAAATCAGTGAAGAATTGAGATTCCCACAAAATCAATGGAATACCCGATCAAATTCAGTTCCAGACCGTACAATGTCTCAATTCATAATGAATTAGTAGACATGGAGTCTCACTTGCCATTATTTTCAAATACTCCTCCCGCCACCCTAACAACCAAAACCGTTTTACCGTTACTAACTAGAATCCCGACTGCCGCCGAGCCACGCAAACTGCTCAAACAATTCGGAACTTCATGGACCCCTCCGAATGAAAAAACAGACTCGAAAAACTGAAAAAGGGAAACCATACGGCATTCTTCGTTGAAGGAGCTCCTCAACACGCTGATGTTTCTTGTGTGCGGAATTTCTTGCACCGAAGTTATTCTATCACCATTTGCGAGTTCCAGTTGATTTCCCCAAACACCCATATTATTCCTTCTCAACCTTTTACGCCACCAAACCCAGCTAGCAGCTCATTTCCTAACTTTGACCTTAAAACTGGAGCTAAGTACTCTAATTTTATTAATTCCCATACCCACATCTCATCCCTCGTCCAACTCCGTATCCAACCATTTATCTCCATCTAACTCCTCCGTTGCTCCTATTCTTGATCCCCTTTTTCTCCCCACTATAACACAGCAAACCAATGGCACTACAGAAAGTCGATATGCACTCTCTGGGCTTAGAGAAAGAAAGATATATGAAAACACACGTCTCTCTCTTGCCTATCTACATGACAAATCGGACTCAGTCTGCTAGGAAGGGAAAACCAAAACCAGCGTCATGGTTTCCACCCAGCAGGAAGGCCTCCCTACCGACCCCATCAGTCTCAGGAAATTTTGTCATTTACCACGAGATTTTTAACATGCCCTCTCAGAAAGTAGCAGACGTCCTTGCTGCATTCGGCCAGTAAGTTCATTCTAAACGAGTCTCACACCTACAGGAAAGCCGAGGAGATCACGACAAATTTTTTCGTCCATAGCGTGCTTCCATTGCCAGCTACACCTCCACCCCAAAGCATCCCGCTTACATTTTGCTACTAGAATGTAAGAGGTCTTTCCTCTAAAACCAATGCTGTCTTACGTCAATCGCATGCTCTTCCCTTTGATATTTACGCCTTGACCGAAACCAATTTGATTCAGAATTGTTCCCCCATACTTTTAATGTACTTCGCGACGACGATCCTACTCGCACAAATGATGATTCCCCCTGTCGAGGCGTCCTAGTGGCAATCGACAATAGATTTAACTCTTCTCTCATTACAATTTATTCTTCCTCTAAAGCCGACTCTGTCGCAATAAAAATATCACTCCCTCTCAAGTACTTTTACGTTATACGTTGCTACATCCTACCAGCTCGACCTATCGAATCTTACCAACTTGTTATCGATGTGATCGACCATTTAATTGACCTGTCAGACTCTATTGATGATATCCTTATTTTCGGCGACTTCAGTCTTTCTCAGCTACAGTGGACTCCATCAGATGATCAATCGTTTTTCATCGCTTCAAATGCCCACTCAGCTAAGGAATGTCTCTTCTTAGATCGCTTAACAGACTCAAGTCTATGCCAAGTCAGTGGTATAGCCAAATATATGGGAAGGCAATTAGACCTTATTTTCACAAAAAATCCAATTAACTCCTCAGTATCGCTTTGTCCCCTTTCTCTTTCAACAATCGATAACTACCCCCCACCCACTTCTACTTTAATTTTTTCATAACTCTTAATTCCAGTCCCCCCTTCCACAAAATTAGTGATTATCTCAGCAGATCCGTCTTTAACCTTCACAATCTAAGTATAAACGATGCCTTATCTATTTTTTATAAAGAAATACTTAATTCTTCTTCCCTTTACGTTCCGTTTTCTCGCCATAAAACATCAGCTACTAGTCCTAACTGGTATAACCGAAAGCTTCGATCGATAAGAAATAAGAGAAACAAGTTATGGGCTGTTTTCCTGCGCATCAAATCCTTTTTCGACTATTCCAACTATCTTGGTGCTTATCTTCATTATCACCCGGCCCAGATGGTCTCCCTGCCATATTTCTTAAAAATGTTCTTCCTCTCTTTCCCTTGCCCTTTCTAATCTCTTTCGCTTATCAATTTCACAAGGAGAATTTCCTCAGGCTTGGAAAACCTCCTTCGTAACCCCGATCCACAAGAAGGGATCAAAGAATGAAATAACCAACTATCGTCCCATCGCTAAACTCGCCCATATACCCAAACTCTTCGAAAGTATTTTGTATGAAGCTCTAAGCTTCCAATGCAAATCACTTATTTCCCCTAGACAACATGGCTTCCTATAGGGTAGTTCAACAACCACAAATTCCGTTGAATTCGTATCCTTGGCCATCTCTGCCCTAGAAAATGGCAACGAAGTCGATGTAGTTGCAACCGATTTAAGCGAAGCCTTCGATAAAAACTCTCATCGATTGATAATCTTTAAATTGTCTGCCCTCGGCTTTGAACCCATTCTGTTAAAATGTATATCCTCTTACTCAGCCCACTCGGCTCCATTATTGGCCACCTCTGGAGTTCCACAAGGCAGCCATCTCGGCCCCCTTCTTTTTATATTAACCATAAATAATCTCGATATGATCATCAAACACTCGTCTGTCTCCCTTTTCGCCGACGATACCAAATTTTTCAAAACCATTTCCTCTCCCCATGACTCTTTTATCCATCAACAAGATCTTGATAGTTTTTCGATCTGGTGCCTCAAAAATTCTTTGGAACTTAATATTGACAAATGTCAATCCATCACCTTCTCAAATAAGCGGAACCAATCTCTTCCCCGCCTCTATTTTCTCCATAACCAACCTATCTCCTCCGTAAAATTTTTTTTCGACCTCGGCATTTTGTATGATAGGGAGCTCAACTTCTGTTTACATATGGATGAGATAATCCTCAAAGCCAACTCTGCACTAGGTTTTGTTAAACAGTGGTCCAAAGAATTCACCAACCCATACGTGATCAGGTCTCTCTATATTACCTTTGTTCGCCCCCTCCTAGAGTAAGCCAGACAAGTATGGTTCCCATATCATCTTGTTCATATCTCAAGAATTGAAAGCATCCAGCGCTGTTTTCTTCAATTTGCTCTTCAAGCCCTGAGACGATCCTTTTAATCTGCCCTCCTATCAAAACCATCTCAACCTTATCAACTTGAACACCCTTGAAGATCGCAGAGATGCAGCAGACTTTCTCTTCATTTATCGACTCCTTTCAGGTCACGTTGAATGCGAGTCCTTTCAGAGCTCCATTTTCCTCAACACTTATCCTCGTAATCTACGTACCCCTCAACTCTTCTGTCTATCAACCCACCACACCTCCTATGGCACCACTTCCTACCTCAAATTCGTCCTCCTTCACCACTCCAACCAACCTTAGTTTTAAGTCTTAGTTTAGGTTTAATTTTTAAGTTATAGCTTCTATTAAGCCGAATAAATAGAGGCATTCACCCCCACCAAAATTAAATTAAATTAAATTATTTAAAATTTTAGGCAAATCAGAATGCTACCTTCAATCGTAACCATTATTGCGCCATCTTAACGGACTATGTGCTTCCTGAAATTCATGCACATGGTCTCGGTGAGCTCTGGTTTCAACAATACGGCGGTACGAGCCATACAGTGCGTGAAACAATGGACTTGATGAGAAATCATTTTGGTGAGCACTTAATTTACACGTTTTGCTACGATAAATTGGCCGCCTAGATCGTGCGATATCACGCCTTTGGACTATTTTCTCTGGGAATATGAAAAACCTCAGGTTTTCAGGAATAAGCCAGCTACGATTGACGCTTTGGCAGCCAATATTATTCGTGTTATCCGCGAGATACCAGTCGGTATGCTCGAACGAGTCGGCCAAAATTGGACTTCCGAATGGACCATCTCAGACGTAGTCGTGGACAACATTTACACGATATCATTTACAAAAAGTTAATGTCATGAATTGTCCTTTTAACCGATAGTAAAAATTTTAAGTTCACTTTCACGATGAATCACCATTTATGTTCAAACGGTATTCAGAGTACTCAGGTGTCGGGAATGCAGCCATTTAACCTAACTTGTCTTGTGGTTCTCTATGTTAATTCAAGTGTAACTTGCTTTTTGGTAGTTTCAATTTGTATAAATTTGCTAAATCTCACTTGAATCACCACAGTAACATAGGCAACACTTTTTAGAATATTTTGAGCCACTTTTTTTTGACGAAATTCCCTGTAAATGAATTCAAAACCCTTCAAGACAATTTTCAGCAAAACTGTGTTTGAAATCACCCCTAAATGGAAGAAGCCAAAACGTAGTGACCCGAAGCAACATAAAAAAAAACCTAATCACCTGTCAAACTACTAAAATAACAAAAGGCCAACTGAATCCGAAGTAATTTTCCCTATTGCAATCGACATTTTAGTCCTTAAAAAGGGTTAAACATCATAAACCTATTAAAACCGCTACTTACCCCGCCCTTATCATAAAAAAGTTAGAACCATATTCTCACATGCTCGACAGGATCTGTAAAAGGCATAAAAGAAAATAAAACTCATTTCGGATGTCCTCCAAAAATTAGAGTTGTTGAAAAGTTTAACACCCACATACAAGTACGACCATGATAGCGTTTACTATAAATCCACAAGAACTAATCCTCGTACTCGTAATCGTACACACGCATCCCACAAGAAGAGGCCAATATCCGAACACATACGAAAAGATACTGTACACAAGTATGTGTGTAAAAAAAAAAAAAAAAAAATGATGGAAACAAGGAAGCAGTGCAAAACTATTTTCCATTTGAACCGCTGCCATTAACAGAGTCGTTTAGTGCTAGTGCTAGTGCAAATGAAAATATCAAAGAGAGAAACTTAGTCCTGCAACGAGTTGTTTCGCATGACTTTTCTGGTGTGAATGTCCATGTCTGTATATAATGTCCGGGGTTTCCCTTTCTGGTCCCCCTATCACCTAGCTGTAAGCAAATGTGTTCTAATAAAAGAGCATTACGGCAGCCTCTCTTGATTACTTTCATTACAAGGCAATACACATTTTCTTGAGAAGATACACTAGGCCCCAGGATCACTATCCTTTACAGCAGCCAATGTGTTCCCTTCGTGACCGTTTTCGTGTTTATTATTATTTTTTTTATTTTTTTGGATTGGATCGGCTTGCTTTGGTTACTTATTCTCGGAAACATATTAGCAGGTGTTTTTGAACTTTTTTTATAGAGCGGAAATTTTTTTTTTTTGCCATTAAAATTTTATGGATTGACTTATCTAATAACTGCTTCCTTTTACATGTCTTTAGGAGGTTGTTTCCCTTCGTCTAACAAATCGTGGTGGTGGATGTTTTTTTTGACTTCAGGCATTTCGGTGATGCTTTGAAGGTGCCACAAGTGTAACTTGCATAAATAACTTATAAGATACATAAGAAAATTGGTTTTTCGGGCGCAAAGTTAAATTGGCGTTGTATGCGATTGACATAAATATTTGCAATTTATTGCGCAATGAACTTTGAATGAATTTTATCCTTTTTCTGAGGTACTCAAAGCAGCAATGGGATTGGAAGTTTTCTTATATTTATTTTTTTTGGTGTCAATTTTGTTTTTTTGAAATATGAAAGAATTCAATCAAAGGAAAGGGTGGGTGATGGAATTTTATTAAAATTGGAGATCAAAGGAATGATGAGAAAGATTTTGTTTCCTGGAATTGAGAAACTGCCAAAAGAATTGTTTAGACAAAGAACATACGAGTACATACAGTACTGTGAAAAATTAACGACTCAAATCCAAATTTCAGTTGTTTTTTTTTATATATTGTATAATTCATTTTTTTGTCCTAAAATATTGGCAAACTATACCAATTCAGGGAAAACCCTTTTATGGTTTTGTTCCTTTTTAAGCGGAAATTTCTAAGAAAAAAAAAAAAAAACACAAAACTGACCTGTAAGACTCAAGATTCTTATTTATTAGTTTCCGGGTAAAATTTTTTTCAATAAGGTGTATTAAATTGTAGTAGATCCTAATAGTTAATTGTGACTTGGTATCACTGAAAAGTAATGCCCTGATTCTGATCAAGTCGAGCTGTCAAAAAGGATTTTTGGGGCTTTTTTACTTTTTGGTGACACCACTCTGAAAAAGGTTGTTAATTTATTAAAGTAAATCTTAAAATTAAAAGAGAATCTCTAAGATTTTTCATCTCAGAAGCGGGATAACGGATTACGAATTTACAAAAGAAAAAAACTATTGATCAATAGAGGAACCACCGCCGATGTTTACCGATGTCCAAAAGTAGCTGATATCAGCTGATGTATAGAAGCAACCTATGCCAACCGATGCCAATAACGGGCGCTGCCCGCTAGACAAAGTACCTGAGGTCCACGAAATCGACGCAGAATTGGCGAAGGTGATTCAGTTGCTCCAAAAACAACGGGAACTGCAGATGCTGAAGGAAAAACTAGGTGTGACAGATGCCAGGAGCTTCGATTTCTCTGCTTTTGAAGCCATGATACATCCTTTCAATGGCGACGACACGTATGATGTCCGGAAGTTGTTTGACGACGTCGAGGATGCCTTCGGAGTGAGCTTGACCGGTTTATCAGTGTACGACCCGTACTTACTGGTACAGCCAAGATGTTCGCCGCACATGCGTACGACGACCTCAAAGATGCTCTCATTGAAGAGTTTGGACGCGTGTTCACAATGAACGAATTGTTCCAGCAACTGAATTCACGCACCCTCAAAACCATTGAATCCGTAAAAAGATATGTGATTGAGGTAAAACAAATTACTACTCATGCCAAAGTTATCGGGGGTTGCCGTGGTGTAGTGGTATATACATAGACTCCTCAAGCAGAGGTCGAATCCCATGCGAGGCAATTCTCTGAAAAAGTCTTTTCATGGATGTATGTAGTTATATGCAAATCCCGTCGGCGTCAACTCTGAAATGAAGGCATAACACTGATGTTGGAGTGGTTGCTGGCTGGGCTTAATGTAACGAACTAATAAGTAGCACGTACTTAAGACCCACTGGTTGAGTATGCACTGGCTCCAGTTTGACAGTTTGAAAAATATCGAAACCTATACAACTGAGATTTAAACTACTACACCACCCACCCGCGTCCTGGTGAAAAAGCCAGTAAAAGGGTATTCATATCCCCTTGGTGCGCGCGCGGAATTATAAAAAAAAGCCAATATCCCTGAGGCTGACGTAATTGAATGCATAATTGAGGGCCTGAATGATCGCAGCAACAACGTTGTTATTTTGATGAGTGCCACAACGATTAAACAACTAAAGTCCCTATTGGATCGGTATGAGAAGAAACGGATTCGTAGTGTCACACCGAAGGCCGCTGCAACTGCTGTAGTGAATACTAGATCGAAGATAATAAGTGCTCCTGCTACTACTGCTGCCACTACTGCTGGAATTTCGGGTGTTCCCTCTGAGCAAATTCCATGTTTCAATTGCTCCCAGTTTAGACATTATCAGTCCCAGTGCCCGAAGCTCAAGCGCCCACCAAACTTGTGCTTTACAATCCATGAAGTTGGGCATTTCCACCAAGATTGCCCGAAGAAGAAGCGTTTAATTGTCACTGTACAACAGTGTCCTGAAGGAGATGTCAGTGAACAAGAAACCCAGACAGGATTCGAAGAGGTAGCCGAAAAGATTCATTGATCATCAGAATAGGTACACTGAAGCTAAGTTGTGTCTTTCTCTCTTTGGTTCCGGTAGCCAAAGTACATAGTTGCATACAAAAGTCTCTGGTGCCTTATGTGTTTAAAAGGAAAAGGCCGACACTATTCCGATGGATGGGAAATAAATTTTTAAGCATGTACAGTACAATAACATGTAAAATTAGATTTCGAGGAAAAATAGTGGTTCATAAATCTATTGTACTTCCAGATAACGAAGCAATAACACCTCTGCTCATCGGACGCGTTTTCTATGTAAATATAATATTCATTTATGCCGATAAAAGAAAACTTATTAACGTGACTTTTTGCTAGGTCTTTTAATTCAAACAGAGGTCAGATATTACTAATAGTGCCGACTAACCCTTTGAAAGTAATATGTAGTAAAGCTGATTCATTCAGTCGTTCATAGAACTCCGAGGAGATAAAACGTGTTTCGGCTAGTTATTTAAAAGTTATTATTCTCATTAAGTAAATCATTCGACCAAATCTATATATAATTCGGTTAGCACAGTGGCAGTGTGTCCGCTTGAGGCGACAAAGGTGCGGGTTCATATACGGATCGACCTAGTCTAACTTTTTTTTTCTCTCTGTCTCCTTTAAAAAAAAAAAAGGAGAATAAAAAATAAATCACGCGATGGATTGTGGAGAGCGGTTCCCTATGAAAATATCGGGATCAGCGGAGAGAACAGGCGATATTTCAAGCCAAACACGAGCAGGGGCAGAACCAAAGATAAAGTGAAAAAAAAAAATAAGACCAACTTCTAGCTTGGTATAACGTCCCACCCTACCATTTATCTCAGATGTACTCCATCATCCAAGAGAAAACAGCTTCGATTCCCTGGCGACGAGGAATAAATGGAGTCAATAAGCAGTAGCATCCAAATGCTACAGCAAAGAGTACTGGCCATTAAAGAAAAACAAATGGTAAGAAGGAAGAGAGAAGAGCAAGAGCAATGCCAACAGTAACATCTGACGCAACCAGCTCGCACAAATTAAAAGCAACAGCAAGCAAATACAATAGCACAAGTGCTAAAACAACACCAACAAAAACTTACGAAACACCAGCAACAACAACAAGAACAGCCACAACAACAGCAATAGCAAAAACAGCAGCAGCAGCAACAACAGCAGAAACAAAAACAGCAGCAGCAAAAACAACAACAACAACAACAACAACAGCAGCAGAAACAACAAAGGGTTCCACCTATTAATACCTTTAAGATGGAACTGAAGTAAACTAAAGAACTATGTAAGTCGGCCATAGCAAATAATTTTTATATTAAAAGACTTAGCTTAGTGGAGCGCTACCAAAAAATTAAAAGTTTACTGAAGGATACATCGACTGAGTTCTTCTCCTATACCCCGAAGGGGGAGAAGCTGCAAACAATGCTGCTGAAGGGTTTAGAACCGTCGACTGATCCGGAGGAGCTCCTTGAACTGCTGAAAGAGAAGGAGTGCGAAGAGCTCAAATTCGTGGGGGTTAAGCCTTTCGTCACGGCTAGAGCCAAAAGGGAGAATCGGAAACTACCGTTTTTCCTGGTTCAGCTAAGTCCCAACAGTAAACTGGATGGTCTAAGGAGTATAAAAGTCCTAGACTACCAGGTTGTATACTAGGAAAAATTAAAGAGGAGTGAAAACATTTTACAATGTGTTAGCTGCCAAACGTTCGGGCACGCCGCGTCGAACTGCGAAATGCAGCCTCGATGCGTGAAGTGTGGAGAGAACCACAAGTCAGAGGAATGCGCTCTGGGTATGGATGGAGCGTCAGAAAAAAGCCAACTCTCTTGTGCCTTATGTAGGAACAAGGGGCATACCGCAAATTATCGGGGTTGTCCTAAATTCCAATACATAAAAAGAGTAAATCTGGCTCGACAGCAGAAGGTGGAAGTCAAACGTCCACCCGTGCAAATACAAACACCAGCCGTCACTTCCCAAGTTACCTACGCCCAAATGGCGGCAGGTAGGGGAACTACGGTACAACAAGCAAAGGTAGCTTCTCAGGCCCCAGCGCCTAGAGCACCAGAACCTGTACCTGACATGCTGGCTATCTTGCTCTCTATTCAGGGGCAGATGGCTCAGCTTCAGCGTCAAATACAGGAACAGGCTACGCGGGTAGATCAAATATACACGCTGCTGCCGGGCCTAACGCACTTCCAGTCGTAATGGGTACGTACATGGCGGAGCAAACCCTGAAGGTCCTTGCAGTGAATGTTATTTCACTGATTAGGTTAGAACGAAGAGCCACACTATTTAAGTTGCTTAAAGACCAAGCCCCTGATGTGCTTTTGGTAAGCGAAACTAAGCTTACTAAAAGACACAAAATGAGGCACAGAAGATATAAAATATTACGAAGAAACCGACCCAACTCCATTCAAGAAGGAGGTGTTGCAATCTTTGTAAGAAAAGAACTGCATTCCAAAAGAGTATATAGTCGTGTAGTACGTGGGTTTCAGGTGCTGGAAGCATGCGTCATGTACATCCCTCTTCTTAGTGGAAAGCGGCTGTATATGGTGTCTGTCTATGCACCTAAGTCTATTCAATCCTCCTTATTCATATCAGAGCTCGAGACACTTTTTCGATTCCTGAGGCTCTAATTGGAAGACAACTATTTTATTATCGGCGGAGATTTCAACGCCAAACATAGAGATTGGGGAAATAATACACCAAATACTAGAGGGAACCTACTATTCAATTGGTGGGGTCAGCACAGTATAACGTATCGACTCGAGCTTAAGGCGACAGAGAGTCCGTCGTTTCCCAGACATGGGTCATATTTAGATCTTCTGCTGTTCGACTCACGAATACATCTGACGTGCACTAACCAACAAAATTCAAACTGTCTACGCACTTTCGTGTATGATAGTGACCATTGCGGTTTCAGCACCGAAATAACTAATCCCAACGAAACTGAGGAATTGGAAGAGTTTGTTCAAAGGCATTCCTACAATTATAGTAGGGTGCGTTGGACATACTTCTCCAGAATACTGACAAGGGCACTCCTTAAACGAACTATGGACAAAATGATACCTCGGTATCAACACACAGACAACGAAGACATATTCCGCAACGCAACTATTGACGCACTGCACCGACATAAAAGTAGACTACTGTCAAGACTAAAAACCTTGTACAGACAGTTTACTGACAGACATAGCCCGGAGATTATGACATTAAAGTCGTCGATCAAAAACCTCCAAACATTAATAAAAGAAAATTACAGGGCTTCTGTAAGTTTGTATTGGAACAATAAAATTCAGGCTGTAAATACCAGCAACCCGAATATGTTCTCGCAAATAAATAAAATGTTTCGGAGGAAAGATCAAAACGACTTTTCATGTCTCAAAATCGCCCGAACGACAAACAACGAAAACATACTTTTGGCAGCAGGCATAGATCCAAATGGGGCTGTGGATGATGACAACTTCTTCGTGATCGAGGATCCGCAGGAGAAAGTTGAGGCTATGGGAGTGACTTTTCAGGAAGTGTATAGGGCGAATGATATCATTGGCCCTTTCCACGACTTGGTTAGGTTGTTCCACAGTTGAATTTCTGGCTTTTCCTGATCATAAACCCCCCTGGCCGGGCCTAAAGGCTGGCCAATCTAAAAGATTAATTCCATATTCTTGAACCACGTTATTTTAGTCCGTGCTTTATGGATAGGAGCGTTGCCTTGTTGAAAAATTACATCCATGTCCTCAGTTATCGGTAAAAGTTAAGAAGGTGTTCCTCCAACACTTCTTGGTATTTCTTGGAGTCGATTATTTCAGAAATAAAGAAAATTTCTGTTTTAAGATTACCGCAGAAAGCCTGTGTGACATGATTTTTCGTTCTTTTCTGAGAAACCGTCTGGGCCGTCGAGGTAGACGCATGTAGATTACATGCGACCAAATTTCAGCAAATTCAAGACGTGCGGCTTTATGCCGCTGTTTAAGTGGAGGCTTACTCAATCACTTTCTGTATTTAAAGTTATCCGAAGCTGCTTCCCATTTTCTTACGAGTCTAGAATCGCAGTACAGTGCGGAATCTGATATAGTTTTCAAATGACATTTTAACTATGTTTTTGGCCAGGTGCGCGAAACGTGGTCATATTTTCTGAAACAGTAAACATACCGAATGGCACTCTTGAATACACTTTGTAATTTCCTTTCCTGGAACAACAAGAGTTTTTACCAATAGCAGTCTTGTTTTGAGTGGTCTAAACTTTTCAACACTGCGTAAAATTCTAAGAACGCCATATGTCTTTCCTACAATAGAGTTTATATGGTTGTTCCAAGTTAATGTCCAATTGAGAACTACTCCTAAGTTTTTAGATGAGTCAAAAAAATTAATGCTTGAGTTGTTTAACGTATACAATACTTGGAAAAGTCTAATTTTGTTTTGGAAATTACTATACATATAAATTTTTCAGGATTGAGCTGCAAACCACATTTAGACGACCAATCGAAAATTCTCTGTAGATCTTCATGACACTATCCTCAACTAGACCTAAGGGACGACTACGATTAAGCTGGACATCGTCCGCATAAATATGCTTCGATGTGCTTAGAATAATTGAAGTAATATCATTAATACAAGAGAGGTCCTAAAAGCGACCCTTGAGGCACTCCTCTACTTATTGAAAGGAAGTCGGATAAGATATCCTCAAGTAATACAACTTGTTTTCTTTCGCTTATGTTAAGTGTGACGAGATGAGCTTATTCGGAAAACGAGAAATTCAAAAGTAGAATTTTTTGATAAGTATGTGTGATCTACCATATCGAATGCTTTGGAAATGTCTAATAATATTAAGAACGTAAAATTGTCATTATCAAGTTTATCCCTTATATCCTCAACTACCTTTAATAAAACTGTTGTACAGCTATGTTTAGCACGAAAACCTAACTGTACGGGAAGTAACAAATTATTGTCACTAAAAAACTCATTAAGCTGTGTATGATCAACCAGTAAGTCCACCTGAGAAAGACAGAGCCAGGCGGACGGCCTGGAACACTCTGAACATATGGCGGACGGTCATATTAATTACACTACACACCTAGAGCCAGATGGACGGTCTGGAACCCTCTGTAAAATGAAACGCAATGAAAGTAAACGAAACATAAGACAGAAAAAAAAAAAACAAGTAACAAACTGTACAATGAATAACAGCATAATCAATGTAAAGAGTGGGTTTCTTATATTCCCTTCAAAATCTGCACGGAAGTCCACCGGATCCATCTTTCATAAGTGAACTTAATTTGAGAAAAGCTTCCTTCGTCGCAAGGGCTAAACACACTTTTCGAAAGTTTTAATCTGAGATCCCTACATCCTGACTTGGTTCCCATTTCTAAATCTCAATTGTAATCAACTTTCTTTGTCACTTTGACTTACTTCAGGAATCAATTTCGGGGAAAGTAGGGGTTATTTGAACCCCAGACAAAGGAAATTCCCAAAATTCGGAAATTTTCCCCAAAATTTGGGAAGTCAAAGCGGCACACTTGAGTGTATGAAAGAGCGATCTAGCGGCGCTCCAAGCCATGGTTACACACTCCAGCTAGGTAGGGGAGCGCTGTACACATATACCAGACATTGGGCCCGCTAACCGAGTAGATGTAATGCACGAATATGTATGTGGGTAACCAAGGGTCTGAGTGGACTTAAGTCGAATCAGGGCGGCCACTTCTTGGTTGACCACGACGTAAAACAGAGGTTTATAACGTTGGAAAAAAAAATTACAAAAGAAAAGAAGATCTAGGCTAGAGTGACGAAAGAAAGGAAATTAGCTTCAATAAAGACAGGAGAAATTAAACAGGAAAACAAAAACAAAAAAAAAAATTAAGTAGATGGCCAAAGGAAAAGAGGACGGGATCACGGAACAACAGGGAGAGCTAAGAAGACGAGTAAAGAAGGATACCAAACAACAGTTAAGTAAAGTGTTGTGAGATTAAGTAGTGGCATCCCGGTGGACTTTCCTCCGCGTATGGACAAAAAAGTTTTAACCCAAACGGGAGACAGTAATTTTAACTGCCACTTGATTTAATTTTAAAATTTTTTTAAACCGATCAATTCCTTTTCGCATAAACATTCCGATAAATAAAGCGCTCTTTAAACGTGACTTTCGCCTTTGGTTGTGTTTTTTACTTCCATCCTTTTATTTTTAACATTGGGTACTTCCTTGTATCACATTATTTTTTTTTTTTTAACCATAAACCTACCCTGAGCTGAGCAGCCAAAAGTGGCAGCACTCAACCTGCTGCCGTTGCAAATTTCTGCTTTTTGGTTTTCGTCTTTGGCGTTGAAGTCCGCCATTACCGATACAGTCACCACATTTTTGATTTGTTGTTTTTGGTGAGGAACTGTTGGACGCTAATCTTTAACCCAAATTGTATCTAAGCAAACCATTTTCTGCCACATTCTTTGATCCATTTCACAAGTGTTTGAATTTAATACTACTAACATTAAGATATATAATAGTGCTGCCAGGTCAACAAAATCAGAGGAAAAATCTTTAAAAAATTACAGCTTGACACTGTTTTAAAATCAACGTGCCAATTAATGGAAGGGTGCCAATACTAGGTTGCTTTACCCTATCTTCAGATAATTGTATTCCTTATTTCATAGCAGAGTTCCTTTCTTCTCCCTTCGGGGAGCTTCTAGAACTTTGGAAACTGATTACGTAGATATTCTAATTATGTTAAAACACTTTAAATTAGAATTTTTAAATGATGTCAAGATCTCAATCGATTTATTATATAATTTGATTTAATGTGATCTTAAGTATCAATGTTTCAGATTGTTCATGTCTTGCTTCATCGAAAAACTCCTCGGTTTCTAACAATTCATCCTCATCATTGTTTTCTGTTTTCTTGTGGTATTCTACTAGGTGGCGTGAAAAGTAACCTCCTTTGTAATGAAAAAAAAAAATTATTTTTTTAAATGCTTTTTTATTTTATTCAATATAGTCCCCTTTTAGTTTCATACACTTATTCTAGCGTTTTTCCAACTTCTTGATCCTGTCCGAAAAGTAATTTTCTGGAAGGAATGGGGGCCGTAAGTTATTGATTTTAGCTGTGGTTGCGATGCTCTTGTGCGCCGGTGCATTGTCTAACAAAAACAAAATTTTTTGCACCGATTTCGGCTTTCAATCGGTCAGCCAACACCATATCATGTATTTTTTTGACACTGTCCTCTGTAACCGCATTGGAGGGCCTGCCGCAGCGAACTTGATCGGTAGTGGAGTTGCAGCCACCACGAAACTCTCGAAACCAATATTTCACGGTGTAATCTGACGGAGCATTAGCGCCGTAATATTTATCCAACTTTTCTTTTTTTTCTTTCGCCGTTTTGCCTCTCAAAAAATCATGTTTTTGTCTATACTCAACATGATCCCAAACACATCAACAACAATCAGCTGTCAAAACAAAACTAACGACAGTATCGCACTGAAATTTGGCATGTCTGCCTTAATATGAATGGACTTCAAGGCACCATAACCTTTTTTTGCAGTAACAGTGCATTCCAGCGGTCAAAGAGATTGCTTTTCACTCCACCAAGTAAATTAGATTCATCAAATTCTATCTTGGTATCGTCTACAACCGGTACAGTGTATTCATTTTCAGGCGATGAAAGTCCGTTTTAATGGTTTTTATTTTCCGTGTTTCCGATAAAACGTACATCATGGCTTTTAATAATCTTTCGAGGTCCTCTTTTCCACAAACGGTATAATTTTGATACCTCTGAGTATCCTAGTAAAATATATATTTCGCTGTAAGGATTTAATTTTGTTCTATTCGTGGCAGAAAAGACGTGTAAACAGAAATAACACTTTGTTTCAGAATTTTAGTAAAGAAACGCTTTACCTTGGTGGGGCGACACTTATTTAAAATCAATTTGACTGTAAAATTAATTCTGGTTTCATTTAATTAAAATGCTGGCTTTTTGTACAATTCATTGACTTCACTAATTGCTTATCCTAAGTTTAAAAAACTTTACCTTTGCCATCGATATTAGCTGGTGCGGTAATTTGATTTTCTTATTCAGTGAGTATGATGCTGACTGCAGCAGTCTAATTGCTGAGTCTTCACTTTGTTGGAATTTATTTTCTTTGGAGGAGATTCATAAACAGAGTTATAATTGGAATTTTTTTAGTTTATATTTGTTTCTGCTGCCGTATTGATAAGTTCCGCTCACAAAAATTTCGGCAAAGAAGCTTTTAACAAGAAACAACGAGTCAGTTCGAATAATACTTAGCTTATGCGCTCGGAAACTTCGTTTTGCTGATTAGTACACTCTGCGTTTAACTGACGTTATACGTATAGCACCTTCATCAAAAAGAGTTCAGAAAATTATAAATACAAGTTTATTCATCTTATTGTCCCCTTCAAAGTAATCCCCATTGACTGCAAAACACTTATGCCAGCGCTTGGTCCAATCCTCGATACATTTTTTATATTCGGTTTTCGGTATGTCCATCAGTGCTTCCTGATTATCATAAGAGAATTGACTGCCGTTTTATTAGAAATAAAAAATATTAGGCAAACGTCTATCTGAAGGTGTAAAATAAACTACATTAGGTTGAAAGAATGATATCGGTTAAATGACCACCTACTAAGTTGATGTACGTTTGTGCTCGTTTCAAGGCATTTTGATGTGTTACTTCAAATTGGTGATTTTTTCTTCAATGTTGGCTTTCAGGACTTGCAAGATTTGTGGTTAACTGTGTTTAACACGTGATTTGAAAAACCCTTAAAGGACGGTCAAATCTGACGGTCAGTTCAAATCGTCGAAATTGGAGATCACACGGTTTGAAAATTGGTTATTAAAAATCTCCATTGATGTACGAGCTGTTTGAGCGGATGCTCTGTCCTGCTGTAACCAACAATGTTCGAAACTCAATTCAGCAACTTGCGGCAAAAAAAAAAAAAATTTAACATCTGTCTCTGGCGCTCACGATTTACAGTTACAATAGTGAAGACGGCGTCTTCAAAAAAATAAGAGCTTATCACTGCTTAACTTCAAATGCCGCATCATACAGTCAGGGGATGTAGGGGATTCAATAGCTCTTCGTGCCCCAAAAACACAAATTTTGTCTATTCACATAACCACGTAAGTGGAAATGAGCTTCGTCGCTCATTATGATTTTGAATACGAAATCATCCTCTTCTTGCACCAGGCTTAAGAGAGCATGGGAGTAAGTTAACCACACTTGACGGTCAGAAGGCAATTGGTGAACGGTTTGCACTTTATAAGAGAACATCTTCAGGTCCTTCACCAAAATTCGTCGCAACGAACGTCTGCTGATGGCATCGTTGTCTTGTATTAGGTGCGCAGCAGTTAGTGCTAGGATTTTGACATATGCAAAACATCATGAACCAAGCTTAGACATATGATAAACCACTCGTTTTGACACATTAGTGATTTTGTTTTGGCGTCATATACTTTTGGTTGTGTAAAAATGTCATGCTGCGAAGGTTATGCTGTGTATTTGGTGGACCATGTCGGTGTTATTTATTATGAACTGCTGAAACCTAACAAAACCATCACTGTGGAATGGAATTACCCTCAGTTGATGCGATTGAGGCGAGTTCTGTGCAAAAACAATAATACGAAAACGGCCATAATATAGTACGAGCAAAGATACGAAAAAATTATTCTATAGCATGACAACGCTCTGCCACACGCTGTCAAGCCCGTTAAAACCTATCGGAAACGCTCAAATAGGAAGTTCTACCCTACCCTCCATATTCTCCAGATATTACGCCGTCCAATTATTACTTGCACATGGTTTGGCTTATCAGAAGTTCCGCTTATACGAAGACACTAAGAAATGGCTTTTTTCGTAGATAGCCTCAAAAGATAAACACTTTTACCGTAACGGTATTCGAACTCTTCCAGAATGATGAGAAAAATTTGTAACTGGGGATAGGCAATACTTTGAATGATTCATTTGTAACCATTTTTCACAATAAAATTGCATTTTCATCAATAACTTAGTAAGTTAGTTATAACTTAGTCCAAATAGTCAAGGCGGCCAATTTACCGAAGCAAAACGTGAAATTAAGTGCACACCAAAATGATTTCATTTTTGTTTGATTCATTTTTTCATGCGCTGTATGGCTCGTAGTGCCGTCTTGTTGAAACCAGAGCTCACCAAGACCATGTGCTTGAATTTCAGGAAGTACATAGTCCGTTAACATGGCGAAACAACTGTTACCATTGACGGTAACATTCTGACTGTCCTCATTTCTGAAGAAATATAGACTAATGATTCCACCTGCCCATGAACCACACCATACCGTTGTTTTTAATGGTTGTAATGGTAGCTCTTGGTACTCTTCGGGTTGGTCATCAGTCCAAATACGGCGATTTTGTTATCAACGTATCCATTGAACCAGAAATGGGCTTCATCACTGAACAAAATTTCACGATAAAACACAGGATTCTCATTGAGTTTTTCCAGGGCCCATTTACTGAAAATATGACGCATATTTAAGTCGCCTGGTTCAATTCATGCACAAGGTGAATTTTTTACGCTTTAAGGCCGAGATAACCCGCCAAGTTGTCGAATTCGCCAAGCCAAGCTGCTGAGAACGACAACGAATTGACGCGTACAATCTCAGCTACAGATGCTATAATCTCTTCACTACGTGCTGGATGTGGTCTTACCAGCCGAGTATTATCCACTTATGTAAAATGGGACCCAAATTTGCGAATGGTATTGGCAATAGTGGTTTCAGTAGGTCGATTATGTGTTCCTCGAATCGCACGAAAAAAAATTCTCACAGAACGCTGATTTTCGTAATATAGCTGGAAAATTTTGAGACGCTGTTGTAGTGTGATTCCTTCTATGATGACTTGCTCAACTATACTGAACAAAAATGACGAAGCAGTTTTATAGGAGTCAAGCGTAATCTGTCAAAGAAAACCTGGTGAAAATCAAACTTCACGATGAATCACCCTATATAAACCATCAAAATATTTAGTTTAGTATGGGGTAATAAGCACTTTAACATAAATATCGATTTTAAATAAATTATTAACAATTCAAAAAGCAATCCAATTATGTGCTGATGACCACGATACATTTCTAAAGAAAGATTCAATACTAATGAAATTTATTGTAATTCTCTAATCTTTTTTGAAAAATAAACACGCTATGAGCCTTCCCTAAGTTAAAAAAAATGTCTACAAGTGGTACAAGCTCTTCCAAGATGGCCGAGAAGATACCAATGACGAACCTAATGTCAAAGTGGCGTAGTGCACCTGGAGAGAAGCAATACGAAAAAAAACAACCGAAATTGTTGATAATGCACCTGACCTGCTCTTCATCGTTGCTTGTGAAAGGGTTTTTAGCCAAAAAAAAGACGACTATCATGCATCAGCCACAATATTCACCGGACTTGGGCCCATACGACTTTTTCGTGCTCCCAAAACTGAAGAACCGTATGAAAGGACGGAGACTTGCAACGGTTGAGGAAAAAAAAACAGCATCGCTAGAAGAGCTCAAGGCTATACCAAAAAGTGCTCATGAGAAATACTTCGAGGATTGAAAAAAGCGTTGGCACAAGTGTGTTATATCTGAGGCGGTTTCATTGAAAGGGGACAACATTAATACTGATGAATAAATAAATATTTTTTTTTTTATAAAAAATATAAAGTCACCTTAGTTTTTGTACAACCTCGTACATTTTCCGTAACATTAAGAGTATATTCAATTTGATGTTCTGTACATACATTTTTTACAGATTCTATTTTTAAACAATTCATAGAACATATGTATGTTAAATGGTTATTTATAAAATTACTTTTTCGCAGCTACGGATGTGAAAGCAGAACTTTTTACACTTCTGTACAAGGAAATAAATATTATAACCATGTAAAGAGTTTCGTGGTATTTTTTCTTTAGCGATAAAGATTTGTGTTTTAAAAACCACAAACTCAAGGTTTGTAGATCCTCTGACACCTTTGCAATAGTTTCGTGCTCTGTATGAAGTTGATAAATGAAAGCATTGTCATCTGCAAAGGCGGTTCCACAACAAGGGTCGACGGATACCTATCCGTCATCTCGGAATTTTCTTGATAAGTCCTTGTCCGATCCCCAAATTATTGCAAATCTCTTAGCATTTTTTTTTTAAGCCAAGCGTTCGCCAGATCACTCTTACTTTTCCTATTTAAATACCTGTCTACAAACAACTTTGGAATTTGTGTTTTTTTATTTATTATTTAAAGCAAGTTAAAGATATGAGAATAAACCTCAAAGATAATTGTTCTTGTATCCATGATGATCTTCCCCCTATATTTTTAAAGAAATGTGAAATACACCTAGCCCAACCTCTCACAGCCCTCTTTCAAATTTCTATCACCTAGGAATTATTTCCCCCAACCCGGATAAGGTTTTTTGCTATTTTCTTACATAAAAAAGACGATACTTCCAACCATCGACCAATTTCTAAACTGTCCTGCATACCTAAGCTTTTTGAGAGCATTATTTATGACATAATGCTTTTCAATTGTAGATCTTTTGTTTCCCAAAACCAGCACGGATATCTCAAAGGAACGTGTATCAAGCACTTTATGTGCACTAGAATCTGTAAATAAAGTTAACGTAGCCACCGATTTCAGTAAAGCCTGTGATAGAATTTCTCATGATATAATCCTTTTAAAATTAAAAGTTCTTTGTTTCCAAATAAGTTTTATAACGTTTGTTCATTCCTATTTAAATGAATGACATTACTGTGTTTCATTTAGGTCCATTTTTTTTTTTTTTTTGACCCAATTGAAGCCTCCTCTGGTATCGCCCAGGGTAGCCATCTTGGTCCCATGTTATTTATTTTGTTATGATATGTGGTATATCATCTTCCTCAGACAGTCTACCACTGCTGGTAGATCTAGACAGATTTTGTACTTGGCGTCAGAAGAATTTCCTTGATTGTCAGGTTATAATTTATACCCGTAAGGGCCCTCAAATTTCATTTCGCCGTGAGTGAGTTGCGTGATTTAGGTTTTATCTGTGATAAGGAACTCAATTTCTCTTCTCGTATTGATAATATAACAAAAAAAGCCAACTCTGCCCTTGGTTTAATCAAGCGCTTGTATAAGAAGTTTTCCAATCGTTATGTTAGGAAAATCTTTTACATAATCTGTGTTAGGCCTCTTCTTCAATATGCAAGCCAAGTTTGATCACCCTACTACAGAACTCACATCCTCCGAATATAAGCTATTCAACGCAGATTTTACGATTTGCTTTACATAGTCTTCCCTCAAATGATAGCCAAAACTTAGCACCATAAACTCATCGGCTAAAACTAATAAATTTGCAATTTCCTTCTGTACACCGAAAAATTCCAGATATTCTCTTTATTCATCAGATCTTAGTTCGTAATTTGATTGTCCTTCTTTACTTCAACTTATTTCTTTTAACATCAACCCACGCATTTTATGTCTGTGCCACTTTTCCAGCTCAAGATTGTCAAGATTGCTTCGTGAAATAAATGATATTCTGACTCTCTTTAACTAACACTTCAGCAAATTCTCCCTCAGGAGCATTCATATTTCCATCTATGCCTCACGTCGTTACTTTCCTTATCCGCTACCACCCTTTAGTTTTTATCTTTAGTTTTACGCGAAATAGTTAGTTTTAAGAATATGGTTGCAACAAGCTTTAATCAATCTGTCTGGGGTTGACCCGGGCCACAAATCAAAACCAGACGGAAATGTTGGTGATCAAAGAAGTACTTTCCTGGCTGAAGAAAAACGTGATGTCTGCAGGTTATATCCGCACTTTTTCGATTAATCAAGCCGCAATCAAATCCCTGAACTCAGTCTCACAAAATACTAAAACAGCCTATGACTGCCGATCAATTCTTAGTGAGATGGTAAAGCAATTGGGTGCAGGGGCACAGAGACTTTTCGGAGAAATTGTAGGGCCGATAAATTCGACAAGATTGAAACTACTCTACCTATCCTAGCGGGAAAAGGTAGCATCCGTATACTTATCTCTACGTGCAAACTATAACTAAAGCTGAATGCTAATAGCTTTCGCATATCCAAATATTCGTGTATGATATATCCAACACGCTCTTTCGATATCTTCAGAGCCTCAGCTATCTCGATCAACTTCACTTTACGGTCATTCGTAATCATTTTGTGGACTTTTTGATGTTTTCATCTGAAACAGCCTCTTTTGGACGTCCACTGCGTGCATCATCTTCGGTGCTTGTATGACTACTTTTAAATTTTTCAATCCACTTGCGAATGCTTCGTTCGGCTGGTGCAGAGTCCGGGTAACACTTATCAAGCCATTTCTTTGCATCGGCTACCATTTTTTCCATCAAAAAGCAATGAAATTGCTTTGAATCCATTTTTTTTTTTCACAACAACAAAAGTTGCTTCACTCTCAACGCTATATCTCGAGAACTAATAGTCCGACAGCTGTCAAATTTATCCGCGTATCTTTTGAAGGTTGGTACTAACTGAAAATATTATGGATTTAACTCAAGTGGTACCCTCTATTATGTGCACTCAAGTTATATGTGAGAATGATAAGTGGAGTAACGTAATATATATAAAGTTTTTTTGATATAGCCGCCTATAAAACATTATTTTGGTCGAACCCATAAAGATCCAAACTTGAAATTTGAAATGGAAATAGAGGACGAATCTCTCTATAATATATAAAAAAATAAAAGAAAACAAATACCATTTTTTGAGTTATTCAAGGAAATATGTAAAAATTATATTCTGAAATATTCTTCATCCTTGAAAATAAAAATTATTCCAAATGTTCGAAAGTTCACCTTTTCCTGAATTCAACAAGGAATATTTTATAAAATTCTGATGAGCAGAGCCAAAGTTATGATTTTTTTAAATACATATAAAAGAAAGCATAAATTTTGATTTTTTGCCAATTTTTGAAGTTCCGTTACACGCAAACTGCAAAAGTTTTTTTGCCTTATGATTCGTACTATTCCAATGAGTATTTCTACCACTTTTCAACCAAATCGGAGGGATGTCGTTCAGAACGTCTGTCATCCTTCATGGAATGACCCCTAATAGCATTGAGTGGAATTTTTATTTCTTTTTTATTTGTTGCAACTGCAACAACTCGTACTCTGCCGGTGGTGTAGCAGTTTATGTCAAAGTTAGTTATGTGTTTGATTGTTTATTCATAAATATTCCTAGTGTTGATGTAATGAAGTTGTCCCTTTCGTATGCTAATGAATCTTATTTCTTACAGATTTCATGAATTTAGTAAAAATGTCTTTATTGATGAGCTTAATTCGAATTTGAGTGAAACTAAAGCTAAAAACTTAATTATTCTTGGCGATATCAACATCGATATATTAAATGAGTTGGACAGAAATACTGACAACTACTTGTTGTTAATGGCCTCGTATGGTCTAAGTAGCATTATTAATGAACATACTCTCGTATTTAATTCAACCTAAAGTTGTATTGACCATATTTTAACGCGAATACAGAAAAATAATAAAAGTTGTTTCTATGGTAATGCTAACGATTTCAGAGTAACGGATCATCATATGGTAACTCTTCGCATTGGTAACTATAATACTTCATTTCATGTTAAAAATTTTTTGCGGAACGAAGCTACGCCATGTTAAATGATGTTTTAAAATATGAGTTTTCGGTATCTGTTTACTCAGAAAGTAATCCTTCAGTTGGCTATGATTTATTTTATATTTATCATATAGAAGAGTACACCAACAGGTCTATGCACAATTTTAATGGTACAAAATATATTAAACCTTGGATGACTTTCAATCTTTTAAAGAATGTGAAAAGTATAAGAAAATTCGCCCAAAAATGTAGAAACGGATTCTTAGTGAAATGAGTGATCTAGAGTCGAACATGTTTAACAAGTTCAATAAACTCTAACGTCGATGCAATGAACTTGACTGCCGAATTGATTTTTTCGAAAGAAAAAACACCAATGCTGATGCTATACACGTTGGCAGCTGTCAAAAATCTGACATTACCCCTCTCGTCCAGACTGAATTTGGGAAGCAGCAAAGGGCTGTTTAGTTCTACCTTCGTATCCTGGATCGTATTTATAAAAAAGTGGAAAAGCAGAGAGAGGCGCGTTCCTTTGTTAGAAAGAACGCAACAAGCGGCATGCATAAGCATCACGGGCGCATTAAAAACCTCTCTAAGTGGCCGTTGGTCCGAAATTTTATCCTTTCGTTTTTATTCCTTTATTTACTCTGCCATAATGATAAGAGACACGCAGCGACGGATAGAATTACAGGACGGACGTACTAGCCTACCTAAGTTGCAATGCATTTTACCCGATGCAACCGACATAAAATTACTTGAACTTGACTTCAACATTGTCTTGAATCACCCGATTCCAGAAGAAGTCAATCGTTATCTTGACACATGGCTTCAGTACAACCAAAAGCTGCAAGGGTCTTCTTTGGGAAACTCTGCACAATACACAAATTCATCAATCTACTCACATACTGGAGCATCTTTCAAGCCCAAGTTTCATCTAGTCAAGAGACCACTGTTCTGCAAAGCATAAATCGAATACTTGCGTCGAGTATTGCATAAAAAATAGACAGTCAAGCTTCAACGAGATCCCAACTCGAAAACCATCAAATCGAGAGGGCTTAAAGGCTTCTCAAAGAGATGGCTAAACAGCACAAAACCATATTCTGTTGAGTCGCAGGATACTCGAACGTTTCACTGAACTATGTCGCTTATGAACTTGAAGGACTAGGATTCCATGGAGCAAACAGTAATCAGCCCACATATCTCAAGGTTGATCAACTTCAAAAGAAGACATCCCCATGGAACTCTGCAAGGCATGTACAGGGATTGAGTATACCCTACAATGGTTTTTGAAGAAAGGAAATGCCACAGAAATCTGTAGCTTGCTTCGAAATTACCTTGCTTTTACATTCATCAGAATGCAATTTCAAGATAGTTACGACTTCCTTAATCTAAATGATCTTTTCTCTATGAAAGTCAGCGGTTTTGGAAAATTTGTCAAGAAAATCTGTTTGGTTCTAAGACTAGAAATGGCATAGGGACCACTCTAACCAACACCACAGAATACAGCGCACAGTTACTGGTACATTTCTTGCAAGTATTGAAATAGACACAGCCAAAATAAATTTAGCTGTTCATCATGGAAAAACCTAGTATATTCTTCTGCAAGAAGTTGCTGCAATAGGCAGCTATACGAGTAAGTTTGAATGATATGTCAAACATTGGCCAAAAGTAAACATCTTGAGCAAACCTGCATAGGATTCGAGATTTTGCCTTTCATCTCTCGATGGAATTTTTATAACCCAGCAACATTGCACTTTGGAGTTTTCTGAAGTGTTTATTCAAGAAACTTCCTGTCTTGTTTCTATTTGCCCAACGCACGTTACACGTTTTCAAAATTCAAAAAATGCCTCATCCTGCTAGTTAGTAATTTCCCTAATTACGATGAATATTCATATCCTTCCAATTCCATGCAAAGAGCTCAACCATCTACACAGAATCTGAATCTGTTCTAAGCTGCCCTTAGGTGAAATTTCTATGCAATTATTTGAAGACCAATCTGGCTATTCTTCCGTTGCAAAAACGAACCCAACACAATTAAGAAATTACATATGACAGACTTGCCATTATCATTCTGTGTCCGACTGCTTGTCGAATGTGTTCTCCCTTTAAAAGTTATCACCAATTAACATTCTTATCTTGATCCAGCCGGTAGATAGCTCAGAGACTTTCAAATTTCTCCAGCCCTTCTATCTTCAATTAAAGTCCACCCAATTCATCCAATATATGGTATGACATTGTGTTACTTTTAAAAACGTTTTGCAAGTGCACAGTGCACACATATGAATAATGGAAACATTCATATTTAAAACCATCCTTCATGAAGAAAGGCAAGATGTTCCCATGTTCCTTCACTTCTAATGACGACCATGGAAAAGATGAAAATAAAAACGCTTCAAAAATTGCTGGATATCTTTTGTGTGTCCCTCCATTAGGTTTTAGATACATGCATCACTGATCTATTTCTTAGGAAGAATCCCCAAGGAATCGCTTTGAGAGAGAGAAAGTAAATGATTTCACATATGCAAAACCAACATTTCAAAACCGTCCCTGTCTCGTGTACCCTGTCTTCTGTCATAGTACGCTCATTGTAGCTTTGCATCAAGTTACAGTTACAACGATATCCTGAGAAATGAGCATGCATGCAATACTCGGATATGCTTAAGTCTAAATGCGTTCTTAAAATTTATTCGTATGAATGTGGGTGAAGCTATCGTCCTACTGACTGATGATTACAAATCTGCATACCTAATGCTAAAACATCATTCTCGTACCATGTTCTCTAAGACGGTCTATTCCCGGAGTCCCTTGCCCAAGTCAACAACTGCATCATGATGTAGCACAAAACCAATGTGTTTGGTGCTCCCAAGTTTCTACGTTGGATTTATCCTTCATACTTGTCGTCTTCAGGGTTTTTCTTTTTAGTGTTATTCGAAGAATTGTTCGTTACTTCTTTTGGTTGGTTTTTAAGTCGTTACATTGATTTCGATCTGCCGGCATGGCGGGAATATTTTGTAGGGTAAGCATATCGAGAGATTTTTGTATTTACAGCAGGGGTGCACAACTAATAAACTGTGGTTAGCATGACTTTTACTTCTGGCCTGATTTTCTAATACCCGACAATTTGTTGTTTTTTTTTTTTTTTTGTTTTACTTAGCCTGATAAATACCCTAGCTAGTTGCAAGTAGTCCATTAAAATAGATATCCATACAAGGGAAACACGTATACGAGGTGTGTTCAAAAAGTAATTTATTAAAGAAATTTATATTTCTATAAAATGTCGCCCCCTTCAAAGTAATCCTTTTCTTCTTCTCATAAGCACTTTTTGGTATAGCCTTGAGTTCTTCAAGCGATGCCGTTCTTATTTCCTCAATCGTTGTAATTCTACGCCCTTTCATAGGTCTCTTCAGTTTTAGGAATAGTTATTTGTCAGCAGTTATGAACCTTTTGAGCAAGCCAGGATCATCATTGACGTCATTCAAGAGCTCTTGAGCGATGCTTATGCGACGGTTCTTCTGATCAGAATTAAGAAGTTTCCGAACAAACTTCGCTGACACACGTCTCATGCCAAAAACATCCGAAAAAATTGCATGACCGATATGCCAACATCTTCAGCAGCTTCTCTTATGGTAATTCGACGATTTTTCAAATCAATTTTCTTCACAGCTTCGCCGTTATCATCTGCCGTACTGCAAATATTTCGTCAATAGCAGACTTTTCTGGCTTAAGGCTTCAGGCATTCACATAAGATAGAAATTAGGATCTAGTAGGCAAAGTTAAGAAAAATGATGTGTCTCTAGTCCGACTCTCTTTAGTGCGACTTTCTCTAGCCCGACTGTCATTAGTCCAACCCTCTCTAGTTCGACTCTCTCTAGTCCTACCCTCTATAGTCCGACTTTCTCTAGCCCGACTCTCTTTAGTCCGGCTCTCTCTAGTCCGACTCTTCCTAGTTCTACTCTCGCTAGTTCGACTCTCTCTAGTCCGACTCTCTCTAGTCCGACTCTCTCTAGTCCGACTCTCTCTAGTCCGACTCTCTCTAGTCCGACTCTTTCTAGTCCGACTCTCTCTAGTCTGACTCTCTATAGTCCGACTCTCTCTAGTCCGACTCTCTAGTCCGACTCTTTCTAGTCCGACTCTCTCTAGTCTGACTCTCTCTAGTCCGACTCTCTCTAGTCCGACTCTTTCTAGTCCGACTCTCTCTAGTCCACTCTTCGTCCGACCATATATTACTGATATGTTTGTGTATGCTCCTTACCAAGTCATCCCTTACCGCTTGGATGAGTCCCGCACTCAGGTCGTCCGCTCCAGAAGTTTTGTTGGATTTAGATGTTGTTGCTTAGATATTGCTATCTTTACTTCATCCAGGTCCAGACTGAAAGGTTCATTCTCCCTGACAGTGGTATTGAGCCTGTTATCGCCGCTATACAGCCTACAGAAATGGTATTTTCAAATCGTCAGCATCATCTGGGATTCTACTACTATGTTGCCTTCTTCATTTTTACAGGTTTCGGTTCGGCTTCTTTGTCTTTTGAATTTTCAATATCCTCGACGTGGGGCTTCGCTTCTTTTTTTTCCTCTGATAAGTCGGTGTTCGTCTCTCTTCTTTTGCTCGTAGAGCTTTGAAGCAACCATATATGCATTTGCTTTAAAGCACTTGTCACCAAACCAGGGCTTTCCTTGTGGTAGCCGAGTGAAACCAGCACATTAGGGGCGGCATCTTGGATGTGTTTTTGACAATGTTGCTATTAGTCTGTAATACCTAATGCTGGCGGCATAGGAACTCTTACAATAGCCTTAATACGGATTATTCCGAGGCGCTCGTGAATATGACGGAAACTTCCTGTCTAAGTCTGGTTCTAATAAGAAATTCGCATCCAAATAGGCGTAAATAGTAGTATATGTGGCAGTTTTTCATCTTCTTTCTATCCGACAAATCCCATCGCATTTCTTGGATGGCGATAAGATCAAATTTGCAGCAGTCCCTAGATAGTTCGGCGCACGTGGCCTATTGACATTCCACATACAAATTCGTTTTTTTGATTTCGTTTGCAGGGGCTTTCAACAGTAGATTCGTCTGTATTCGATGATTGTTTCGTAACAGTGGGTTTTTTTTTTTCCAAGACCGGGTATCATGTCGAAGTAGACCGGATAAAGTCTTATCTGCTTATTTCAACGTTGATTATATCTAGAAAATTTATTCGTTGTCCCGTAGTGTAGTGCTGTTACTTTTGTCGGTTGTCGCGCTTATAAAACTGAGTTCTGATGGACATCGACAAGCACCCGATACTGACCACTTGGAGGTAAAATAAACACAATTGATGTCTAGGAACAGTTATAACACTGGGCATTGTCAAGTTTGCAGTAAATTCAAGTTACTTCACCCCTGAACCATCAAGAAAACTGGAATTGAATCTGTGGTCTCTCACCATTTTCAACAAGAAATCAAATCCCTTAATGGTATCTCCTTCTATTCCAAGATTATTTTCCATTATTATAGGACTATGCTACCGATAAGAGACAAAAAAAAAGAAAAAACCGAAAAAAAAAACAAACAGAGAAAACCAAAGATGCAATTTTAACAGTCAAATCCTTGAAAACACTCCATAGTAGCGATATCTGGGAAATACTGAAAGTGCCCCCCATTTGGGTCAAGTCAAAGATAAGTCGAATCTACATAAGAATGCAAGCAACGTCATGTCAAATTGTCTAGACATCTTATTGGCTCAATACCAGACAACTCTAATAGCAAATGGAATATGCTATTGGTGATTTTGCCTTTTACATATCATCGGGGACTCGTTGCTCTACTCCTTCACGAAGTTGATGCTGCTGCAGATGGCAGAGCTTGTGGTCGTATATGTGACACTGTAAAGTAACTCGGACGAAAGAAAATAAGTTCAACTCCAGCTCAATGCTGTCATCTGTGGGACACAATGAAACTATCTACGTAGTTAAAAAATAAATCCTACTCTGGATACACTTTGCGATCATTTATTCAAAGTTTTTTTCAGAAGACTCAACAAATCCGTGGACGATGCAACAAATCCGCCCAACAGAAGCAGAGTCTTTCGTAGAAGAGATTCATGTGTTTTCTTTTAGGAGAGTATACCTCAGTAGGGTTGGTTTGACAGTTGCTGTAACAGCACTGCAGGTTGATTTATTGCCTTGTCAATTGTTCAGGGAGCTATAAAAGAATCTCCTAACCCACCAAGAATGCGCAGCAGATCAAAAACCACGAAACACAACAGAGTTTTTTTTTTTTTTTCAAAGAACTCGTGCCCGCATGGAATACGAAGGAAATCAGCTTTGAAGAGGATTGCCCTCTTGAGCTAGAGGAATATAGATGCAATTCAATACACAACCCACTAACTCCTTTTGGGAGTCAAATGCCAGCACTTTTCATCTGCTTACTTACTTCGAAGTACGAGTATTCACACAATCATACATTGTATTCAAAGGAAATCTAAAAAGACCTCTCGAATCCTTGAATTTCAGATCGAATGCGAAATTTAATTTGTCAATCTTGCTGATGTTAGTTGGCAACTAAAACCACATGAGGCAATGGAGTCATGTAAAAAAAAAACGAAAATAGCACTCTATGGGTAAGAAAGACAAATTCAAAATCCACCAGCTCAACGGGTAGTTTTTTATTTCCTTTTGAAGCTCTATGGTAAATTAACAAAAACAAAAAACAAACGAAAACAACAGAAAGACGAAAAGTAAAATTCTTTTATTTTGTTAGACAAGCCTAATACAATGCACACCACACTTTCGGGAAGGTTGGTATTGTGGTTCCTTTGCCATATTCTGTTTCATCTCCCTTTTGGTTACATTTAATTTTCTCAATCTACAGTTGTATAGAATTTATAAACTATTGGCTTTCGAAAATACCTTAGATGGACGAAAGCCACAGAGAAATTCGATGGAACAACTTTGCCTTTTGTAGAATTGAATGCGAATGTCGATACTTTCGGTGTTAGGGATGAAGCTAGCGCAAGAGTTGGACCCCAAGACCTCTCACATTTCAGGAAGAGAATTTCAATTTAAAAGTTTTTATTTTTTTATTTTTTTATTTTTTGATCGGGTGTATTCTGTCAAAGGAATTTCGGTGGCTTGAACTAGTTAAATCAAATAATGACATAAATTCCTGGCAACGGGGAACTGTTTCATTTGCACGAAATTCTCGAATTGGGGTATGTATGTGGTAGGGGATTCAGTTTTTGAGAGATTGTCGGGCTAACTTTGTGTTGGTTGGTTTGCTGACCTTGATATTTGGAATTGTATAGGAATTCTGAAATGGTAGCTTCTGATTTATTTTGGAATTTTGTCTATTTGTAGTGGAAAGTTTGTTTTGTTATTTCGTAATTAACTCAGGTAGGATTAATTGGTCCGAGATTACTAAGGGATACCATAGAAGAAAGAGGAAGTATTCCTGATTTTAAAGTAATATATTAGTTCGGAATATCTGAGGACTTTAGTGTGGTTGTTTAGTAAAAAAAACAAAATCATGTTTTAAACTTTTGCAGTTTAAGGTATCCAAGTCCTTATTAAGTGCCTGTGTGGATCTACTTAACTGAGTAACTGAAATTTATATTGCCAGTTAGATGTAGTATATTTTTTGTCTTTCAAAAGCGCTGTTGCAGAAGTGTAGTGGTTGAGTTAGTTGACTTCTTAGTTCAGTTTCCACTCCTAACAAGAATGAAGGTGACCCATCAGGGTCACCATCTATTATAATGTTTGTATTCCAGGTGGAACTCGCAATAGTAAAAATGCTCTGTAGGTTTTCTCGGCCATGATTGGGGCAATAATGTAGGAGACCCCAAACGATATACTACAAAAACCACTGTCAATTAAGGCGCTGACCCATTAGGCTAGAACGATGGAAAAAGTTTCGGAGAGACTCAGCACATTACGGTTTCGCGTTTTTTCAGAGCACTGTGGCTCTGTAACCAAAAAGCCTGAACTTATTCAAGAAGATGGAAGTTCTGAAATACTGTCATATTCGAGGCAGTTTCAAACCGAGCTTTTGAGGGGCAGAGGTCGTAGCTCTTGCTACGAAAAAACCTTGGTAGTGGCTTTTTTCCCTTCTCGTTAAGAAAACATAGATCAGCACTGAAAAATGCAGAGACATAGAACACGTGATGAGGTAAAACTGAGCAATTTCTCACTGTGCCGATATAGTTTCTTTTATCTTCGTAAACCAATTAACTTTTGCTGTAGTTAAACAATTCTCATCCATTCCATAAGTCCGAGGTAGTTCTCATCTTCAGGGATATATGCATTAAGTAGAAGAGTATCCGTGGTCTTGTAGAATCTAGCTAATTTCCTCACCAGGACGTTTTTCTTCTAAGGTACCTAAGAGCTGTTAAGGTATCTTGTTCTTCTGTTTTAAATAACCGAGCCACTTATTCCACGTCATATACTTTACACTATATTTTACTGCTTAGAAAATCGATTATATTGGGGAGGAACGGTTTTTCAAAAATTTAAAAAAAATAAATAAATAAATAAATAAATAAATAAAAATAGTAAGTCTATAGCAAGCCCTCATAGATACTGGATCTGATGGTCCCCTGACTTACTTTCAAGGTGAACAGCTTGCTCAAATAAGGGCGCACTTGAACTTATCGATTCCAGTTGCACACACTAAATTTGTTCAGGTACTATTTTCTTGGTTGGCCGTTGGCATTATCCCTCCGGGATTGGTTGTGTCCATTAGCCCAAGATTTATTCTTATGGTAAAGTCAATGCTGCTATATACACAATAAAATGTTTCTCTTTACCCAATTTGTTTTAATTTTGACAGAACCAAAAATCATTTAAAGGTTAATCCGCTTTTTATGGGGTCCATGCTTCCGTACGCAAGAGGGTGAAATCACAACTTTAAACAGAACTTCAAACATGACCCTCGGATAAAACAGGCTCCATCATTAAGGAACTCAGAGCGTCCATTTGTATACATTTTATGCTTCTCAAAAACGTCGATCTCTCTTCTACAGTCTACACATTGTCAACTTAAGGTCTACAATCCACATAGTAACCTTTACATAGTCCAATCAGGACTTAAACTGACCATGTACCAATAGATGTGAGACACGTATCGAGCAGTTTGAAAGTACAAGCATTCAGAGAGCTAAATGTACAATAGTTCTTGACCATTTCTTGTTGCAGTTAAATAAAGAGCTCGACTATCCAACGTGAAAAAGCTGCAAACAGCTTAGAAAAATAAACTTAACGCTAGAGACCTTAGCACAATTGGAGTAGGCTAAACGAGACACTCCCGGTATCTTAAAATTATCAAGGTAGTAGTCGTGACAGCCTACGGTCTATATCTATATATCTATCGGCTAGAAGAAGGGATTAAAAGAACATCCCACTTAGAAAGAAAAAGGGCTACGCAACTTCATAGCTTTTGAATATCGGGGATCTTTCCGAAAGGAGCAATATCTGTGTGCTTTTCAAGAAAGTTAAGGACTCCAAGTCACCAAATTGCAAGGATATACGGAGAGATACTTAATGGCAAACATTTTAAGAAAGTAAGAGGGCAAGGAGGGAACCTACTTCTATCTTATGAAGAAGCCATCACCCTCCCAGCATAGAAGAGGTTGGTCCGGCTATCAAAAACTGGGAGCACAAAGGCCAACGACTTGTACCTTGGTACCTTGCATGCACCAAATCATCAACCTGGTATGTGGCTTTTGAAGACAGTAGTAACTTCGAAGTGCAGCTTATTTTCCTCAGCTTAACAAATGACACACTTATGAAGATCCAGTGAAGACTTTCTCCGATTTGGCAAAACAAATGAGATATCACTCAGAAGGCGTACAACATTCTCATCAAGACTTTAATTCATTTCTAGTATATGGAGCCGAGTTGTTGGATGATAAGCAAGAAAGCAGGGTCGGCATTGAATACTTTGAAAACGCTTGGGATTGTATGTGAGGATGGCGAGTGGACGAGAAGATAGAACCTAGAACACTATGTGCTATTTCAAAATGTGAATATAGTTCAGAAAACAAAAACAAGTCGAATACACTCGCTCGGCCACGTCAAACAAATTAACAATAATGCTCCAGCACAAAGGATCTTCGAATTACAACCTTTACGTTCAAGAAGACAGGGAGGACCAAACCACCTTTGATAATCAAGCTATCATGGATGCCAAAGCACTTGGCTTCGACAACTAGAAACTGTGTGCAAGAGTAAATAAGTAAAATTGATGGTACAGCCCGCGCTGGAGTTTCATTGACCTAGCGCATCTATTGTCATTTGACTCCAATTTCGTTGAGATCCCATTTGAAATCATGACATCGGAACTCAGAATTCTGTGTCGATGAAGTCGATTTTTACTACAGTCATGATTTGTTTCGAAGAGAATAGGGTGGCAGAGTCCAAAACCAATCTAGGATCTGGAGCTGCAAAGGTGCCATCATTGGCCTTCACTTAGTCTGTCTTTTAAATGGTGACATATGCGACTCTGATGACAATAACGTATAAAAACAGATGGCAGGGCAGTTTACATACCTCCCGGAATTTATTTAGAAAATAAAAATACAAGTTTATTCATCTAAATCTATATTGTCCCCTTCAAAGTTATCCCCATCGACTACGAGGCACTTATGCCAGAGCTTGATTCAATCCTCGAAACATTTTTTATATTCGGTTTTCGGTATGTCCATCAGTGATTTTTCCATTACTTCCTCTCGGTTGCTGAAACGCGTTCCCCGTAGTGGTTATAAAACTCGATTAAAGAGAAAGAAGTCACAGGGAGCCAAATCAGGTGAGTTCGCCGGCTGTTGGATGGTATTTGTTGCAATAAAAAATACGAAAAAGCACTGTGCGACGGTGCGACACGCAATTTCTACCCATTCTGGTCTCATTCGGCGAATTGCTTCACGAAAACGTCTCATAACGCAATTTTTGCGTTATGATGCACTACACCGTTGTATTCCACGAAAACCGTGAGAACTGCCTTTTTTTGACTGAAAACAACGTTTTTTTTTTTTTTTTTTTTTTATCTCGGCTCATTTGGTGAACGCCATTCACTTGCGTGATGTTTGAATTACATGTCGTACTCATATACCCACGTCTCGTTTCCAGTAATGATCCTTTTGGTGAATGTGTCAACACGGTCTCTTTTTTTTTATGAAATTGAGGTCTTTTGGCACCAACGATGGTCTGCCACTGCGTTCATTATCTTCGATTGACTCACGACCACTTTTGAACCGCTCGTGCCACTAGTAAGCGACCGAAACACTTTTCCAACATTTCCAACGTTCACGCTCCATTAAATTCGGTTTTTACGCAAAATTTTACACAAGTTCGTTGTTGCAAATTTAAATCCATTTCTAAAATTGTAAAAATTGGCAACACACACATTGTATAGATTGATAGATTTTATTTCCGGAGTGACCGTGATGTAGTGGTATATGCATAGACTCCTCAAGCAGAGGGTCGTGGGTTCGAATCCTGTACGAGACAATTCTGTAAAGAAGTCTTTTCATAGAATTTGTATGCAGTTATATGAAAATCCCGTCGGCGTCAACTCTGACATGAAGGCATAACACTGATGTTGAAGTGGTTGAAGTTTGACAACCACCTCTGAGAAAAATATCGAAACCTAATACACCTGAGTTTCAAACTACTACACCACCCGCCCGCGCCCTGGAGAAAAGGCTAGTAAAAGGGTGTTCATATCCCGTTGGTGCGCCCGCGGTATTAAAAAAAAAAAAAAAAAATGAGGACGAACGTAGATGGCTCTTCAGGTTTAAGCCGGGTAAAATGACCGGTACTGGACATCTGTAGGGAATGAGTGATCATGCTGCTTTCATTCAGTAGAAAAGTTTACATATTTTTTACTGGTAGCATTAGTAGGCATACGAGTAAGTGATACTATCTCCTGTAAGAGTAATAACGAAACAGCAAAGCACTCACTCTGTGAATGCTCTTTCTACGTAAGGGACCTGCATAAGGGACCTGCTTAGAAGCACATCTTTACATCAATGTCTTAGTTTACTTTCGGTTACGTGGGCATTATCATGCCATGGATAAAATGAAGTTGGCTGGATACCTACAGACGCTTTCCAGCAGATCTTGAAATATACCATAAATCTAATATTGAACTATGAAGATCTTTACTACATAGGAGATGAAGGAAACTTTCTAGTAACGCTTCCAAAAATAGTGAAAATGAGTAAAAGAACTGTTGCACCGTGCACTAGTATCTTTACAACACTTCTTTGCAACAGAAGTATATATTTAAAGTATAATCGCTGGTTCATTTCTTATTATTTCAATTTGGACATAACTTCTTATTCAGGTGGCCCAATCACCGGAGGTGCAATTTAGTCAATTCAATCAATTCAACTTTCACCCATATTGAGACCCGTCAACTATGTGTTATTCTGTGCAATTTCCTGATTTTTTCACACGAGTATTTGTTCCATCTCCTACTGGTCAAATCAAAATGAACGGTGATACATTTTTACACCCTCGCACCCTAACGTCGTAAGGTATTTTTAGAGAATATGAGCGACCCGACCCGACATCGCACGGGTGTAATTAAGAAAAAAAAAAAAAAGACGTAAGAAATGTGAAGAATTGCCTTTGATTATTGAATTTCTTTATAAACAATTATCCAAACAAATTTTGTTAGGAAGTGACACGCGAAAGGGCTACGTATAGCTGCATCTTAGCACTCAACTCTTAGGTCTAAGCCCGCATCGTTGAATAACAGATCTTGTGATTTGTTAATATTAATTGAAAATTAAAATTTTATTGAAAATTGTAATCTCTTGAATTGCAGTGAAAGATCCGTTGGTATCAGGGGAATTAACACGGTTTCTCCAGTGCCACATCCGGTGAGAATTGTGCACTCATAATGTAGTTAAAGTTTTTAGAAGTTTAACCTGAAGGTGTACCGTTGCACAATTTGGGTGGATTAAGGTTTCGCAATAAAATAACAGGACACCCTTCTTTTAAAACCAATTTATGTGGGAGCAATTAAGAAGGCTATAAGCAATTGAGAAATTCCGTTGAAAAATATATAGCCTCTTCCTGGTCCAGCACGGTGTCTACAGGGAAGTATGTTTGCGCCTACTTCTTGATCGTGAGTAGGTGAAAATATAGCTCTCTCTTTTATTAATTTTTAGATAAACGTTGTTGACTCATTCTTGAAGATCGCTTACTTAAATACAAAAGGTTTTGGTTATCTAGATTAACTCTCCCATTGTTTTGTAACATTTGTCCATTTCCTATTTTTAGCAACAACACTGACAAATTCCGGTTTTCGCTTTTTCTTATTTGTTCACATCTTTTCACACACAGGAAGAGAAAATATCTTTTCAATGAAGCATTCATTTCATCAGCATATGTCTCTCTTATTACGACTGGTAAGATTTAACGAAAGTCACCAGAGAACAATATCGGACATAGACTCATTGGTTAATCCGTACTGCTCAAATCGCGCATTGTTCTGTCTAATGGCTCAATTGAAAACTTTTTCGACATGGTAGCTTCGTACCAAACTATTAATGAGCAGTCACGTATTGCTTTGTTTTGAAATGCTAGAAACAGTGCTACTATCCTCAGTAGCAATTTTTAGTTGAAGTTTGAATGTTGCATAAACGGTTAGGCCTCCTTCCGAAGAAATGTTTTTCCTATACCTATAGGAGCATCAAGAAAATACAACTTTTCTTCGTTTCTGTCAACTGATGTTAATAACGCATCCTATACCTTTTTTGATCGATGTTCATGCGATGTTCATCTTGAGCTAAAATTTGTAACACTTTAGATTGATCGTAGGAAGTTTTACTTGCGTATACGGCGTTATTTAATTCAGGGTTAGTTATATTTGTAGGCATCGACAGTCAAAAATCCGGAATGGATCTACCCGAAAGTTCTTTTAGTAACTTATTCAATTCTAACAACGCTTCGCCAGAAATGATTTGATCACATTGGACAATGGACATGGATATTAAATCTTACCCTCGTCGATTCAGTATATCTTAGACCATATTTTGCCTATACTTATACTTGAGATGCAATATCGTCACTAGATAAAACGCTTTAATAATGGCAAAAAATATCTTAATGGCCCCAATGATGAGAGTCGTCTTTCAATAGACCCATCGCTTTGAATGCTACTTTATGGGTATTAAAAGTTACTTCTTGTATAGTTCTGAGGTGTGAAAAAGATGATGGGCCCTTTACAATGTGAAGTAGCATTCTCAAAAGAAAACGTTCATATGAACTACATAGACCCTCCCAAGAGCATCCATTTTCTTAACTCCATGAAAACCTTCAACTTGAAAGGTTTTGGCAGTCGGAGTCCGTTTGGAACTTTGTCAAATGTCAAGGTTTTAGCGAAATCGCCTTGATCACATTACTTAAAATATGATGTTAATGTTGTGACTCGCGGATTTATAACAACGTCGCTATTGTTGTTTTCATTAAAATAAACCCTCTGCCCATTCTCTAAATGAACGGCTAGATGGGTAATTCGTTAATTAATTAAAACGTTAATTCGTACGACACTGTTAAAATCTATTTATATAAACTATTGGTACATTAAAATATAACATTTGAAGAATATGGTATTCTGTAAAATTTTCATGGAGAAATCTTAAAAGATACGGCAATGGCAGCAATTATTCGGAAGCGTCTCGAAAAAAAACCAGAATTGCGGTTCCCCAAGTTGCTGGATCATCTAAAATGAAAAAAAAAAAAACAAAATTTTTTCGTCAGATAATCTCTTCCTCCAGTTAACGTTGGGAGGTTTTTTTTTTGAAATTTTTCATTTTTTGGAAATACTTTGAAGTGAAAAACGCGATTTTTACGAAAAAAATTGGTTAGTTTATTGTTGTTATATAAAAAATAATAAATATTAGCGTTACCTCGTAAATAGTACAGAATATGGTGTTCAAGACTTCAAAAGAAACGGTCCAGTAGTTTTGAAGTTATGAGGGGCACCGACTTAAAAAACATGAGTTGTGGGGAAAACCCTTTAAAGTTTTGAAAACCAAAAAATCCGAAATAAAACGTTAATAAGTGAATTTAATCGGCTTACCTCACACTAAATTATCCATGGCAGGTCCATAATGGATGTTACTATTATCCATGATATCAAAAGCATCTTTTTGCTCCTGTCTATGACGAATCCTGAATTCTTTACTCGGCTTCCTGCTCAGCTAGGCTTATTCGCATTGAGTCAGTTAAGCGCGCCCATTCATATGCGCTTAGTCCACTACTTATTCCCATGCCTTTCATGAAGGTTAGCAAAGCAAAAGAGCCTTCATTGAAGACACCAGCTGCCACATAATCTGCAAAATCAACGATGACATAGGCTCCACTCAATTACCTCCGACACATCCCTCCAGGAGGGTATTTTTGCTCAGATCTTCATAAATAGGTTTGATGGCATCCAAAACATCCTGGGAAAAACCACTGTACAGCTTTTTGCAATTCACATCACGAGCCCCGCGCTGCTCGGGCATTTCTTATGCTATAGATTTTCGTCCGTTGAACTGTAGGGAAAAAACGTTACCCTTTCCACGGAATCAGAGAGCATGTAATAGTTAAACCATAGTATACCGTCAGTTTATCAATCATTTTAGCCGTAAGCTTACCTTTACCAGACAGACTCTTTTTTCTAATCTTTCTTGCAGCCTTAATTTCAGTATCTCTAGCTGAGTTTTTGACTATTTCACGTAGACGAGCGCTCATAACATAACATAACATAACGAGTGAAAAATAAGAATAGTGCGCTCGGGCCTGGCAACTGTTTTCAGACGCGCTGAGTCATGTATGAGGGGTAGTTGCTTAAACGGCTGTAACTTCGTGAGTTTCGCTCCGATTCATTTCAAACTTTCACAGAATATTCTTAAAATATTTTCCAGTTTAAAAACGTTACCTATCTCCTTCAGATGGAAAGGTGATGGCCAGAAGTTTTTGGGACGCACAAGGTATGATCCACATTGACTATTTGGAGAAGGGAACAACAATCACAGAAGCATGCTACGTCGATTAATTCGGCCGATTCAACACCGATTTGAAGAAAAAATGACCACATTTGGAGAAGAAAAAAGTGCTCTTTCACCACGATAACGCACCGCCAAATTGGTCGAATTGCACTACTACGGTTTGTTGTTTCGGCCTAAAAAGCACGTATCATCAAATTGGTTTAGCAGCTATACGTGTTATATATTCCACCGTGTTATCGCTACCAATCTATCTTTGCTGTAGGGCGTGGCGCGGTATTTGTAGGCAGCTTGGCCGCATTTAGAACATGGCGACAGAGCGACTCCGTAAGCAAAGTAAATTTATTTTTCGGCGACTTGGTTTCAAAATATTGATTTTTTCTACTTACAAAGCAGCTTAATTAAGTTTTATTATATGTGTATATAAGCCTTCCTAATTATTTATATGATGGTGAAAACCGCATCAAAATCCGCTGCTTGGTTTAGGAGGAGTTAGCGGATAAACAAACAGACACGGAAAACGACTTTATTTTATACTATGTATGTAGTGATGTACTTAAAGAGAGCCCGATGGGAAGCAAAATTTTTTTGTTCTCATCTACGAGTAAGTGCTTTTTAGGCAAGTGTAATCCATCAAAGAGGTGTTGATCCTTCTTCTTTACAAATGAAACACACTTGATACGCAGGATAATAAATGAGGAATACAAAAACATTTGATAACTCTGAGATAAAGACATGAGTGCGACAAACAAGCATGAGCACAAATAGGAGCACTCGTACATAAATGTAAATATCCTCAGCGAATTTCCAAAAAAAAACAAAATTATTGTCTTGTTGATCTTAAGAGCGGCTAAAACCTGAGACAGTAACACTGAGCAGGCACGTTGAACTATGCACTACTTGTATGAGCAATCTCATGGATTCACCCGTTTGATATATAGACGCTGTAGAATGGTTCACTTAAAACGGAGGCAATTTATTACAATAATAAAGGAGTTGCATCCTATTCCTGTGTGATACTGACAATCGCCTACAATTATTACGTACAACGACCTAGGTGGCATTATAAAGTCTCTTTCAAATCGTGCGTGTGTTGCTTCATTTTCCGTCATACTTCGGCAAAATGTTAGTAGACCTGGGGTGTATCTACCCCAACTACACTGAATTTAAAACAATTTTCTTTAGATTTATGTCTTCGAGGAAAGTTTAACCACGAAACTCTGTGGAATATTATCGATTTAAAAAAAATAATTACTATATGTTAGGAGAATGCTGTTTCTGTGAATGGTGGGTGGATTGCAGGTCACCAACTCAGGTTGGGCTTTACATAGGAAATTAAAGATCCAAATTAATATCGAAACCAATTGGTGTTATGGTTGTAATAGTGGTGATAGTGGTGATGGCGTTGATGGTGCAATTCTTTTGATAGCAAAAGAGTATCTGAGTTTTTTTTTCCATCAGAATCTCTGTTTACTTACCACAATAATTGGAAAAGTTTTCATCTCTGTGGAGATCCACAGACAGGCGATTTTCAATAATTCAAGTGTTTGCAGATAAATGCGAAAAGTTTTGTTTGAAAATAGATTATCTACAGGGTAAGGAAGAATTTGTGGTGACTGGTTACTTCGAATTCTGGTTGGCTTGTGCCGGATAACGATAGCGAACTGGCGGTTTCACAGTAGTGGTCGCTGAAGTGATGTTAGAAGTTAGACATATTGCCGATTACTTATTTTGTGGTACATATTACTTGGGTGTGCACTGTAAGAATAGTTTGTAGCTGCTAAGTTTATCTTTATGATATTATCGCATTTGGTCAGCCGGTAACCAACAAAACTTGGTTATTACATGTGCCAAAATGGTATTTCTATCCGCTTGGATGCGTTCTGTTCAGAGCAGGACTTACTCCGGCGGTAAGATAAACACTTTAAACAAAGTAAATTGGAAATTCAACCTTCAAAGACGAAACGAAAATAATGACTTTCAACTCTAAATTGAAAAATAGAAATTCAATCTTGTCTTTCAGAATGATTCACAAATAATCTGGCTTATTCTGAGCTGTTGAACCTGTTGAACCACAGTTTATACGTTGTCGTTCACAGCAACTTGACCTTTGTCCATCCATTATCTGGAAAGTATATATCACAGAAATAGAAGTGAAGAACATAAACCATGGGCTGAAAAGTCAGTGCCGTTTTATAGTGAAACAAAAATTTTTTGCAAAATTCAACTTTATTTATCAATTTAGTTGCCTTCGAGGGCGATACACTGATTTAAACGATTTTTCAATCTTTCGATACTAGTTTTGTAGTACGATTTCGATTTAGCCTCAAAATAGGCCTCTGTTTCGGCGATTACTTCTTCATCGGTCATAAATCTCTTTCCGGCGAGCATTCTTTTGAGGTCTGTGAACAGGAAATAGTCGTTAGGGGCCAAATCTGGAAAATACGGTGGGTGGAGAAGCAATTCGTAGCCGAATTCATTCAATTTTGCCATCATTTTCATCGATTTGTGACACGGTGCATTGCCTTGATGAAACAGCACTTTCTTTTTCTTCAAATGCGGCCGTTTTTCTGCAATTTCGTCCTTCAAACGCTCCAACAATGCAATGTAATAGTCGCTGTTGATAGTCTGCCCCTTTTGGAGATGAAAATTATTCCATGTGTATCCCAAAATACGGATGCCATATCCTTGACAGCCGACTGTTGAGTTTTTGGTCGTTTTGAACGAGGTTCGTCGCCTGCTCGCCACTCAGCTGACTGCCGACTTGACTCTGGTGTGAAGTGATGGAGCTATGTTTCATTCATTGTCACATACCGACGCAAAAATTCGGCTTTATTGCAGTTGAATAGCTTTAAACACTCCTCTGAATCATCAACACGTTGTTGTTTTTGGTCGACTGTGAGCAAACGCGGCACCCACTTTGAACAGAGCTTTCGCATGTCCAAATATTCTCTCAACTTCACTTTACGGTCATTCGTAATCATTTTGTGGACTTTTTTGATGTTTTCATCTGAAACAGCCTCTTTTGGACGTCCACTGCGTGCATCATTTTCGGTGCTTGTATGACCACTTTTAAATTTTTCAATCCACTTGCGAATGTTTCGTTCGGCTGGTGCAGAGTCCGGGTAACACTTATCAAGCCATTTCTTTGCATCGGCTGCATTTTTTCCCATCGAAAAGCAATGATAAGTCAACACACGAAATTGCTTTGAATCCATTTTTTCACAATAACAAAAGTTGCTTCACTCACAACGCTATATCTCAAGAACTAATCGTCCGACAGCTGTCAAATTTATACGCGTGTCTTTTGAAAGTTGGTACTAACTGAAAATGGTATGGATTTAGTGGTGCCCCTCTTAGAAACGGCTTTTTCTAAGACTTTTCAGCCCATGTATTAAGCTCCTCAAAAGAAAAAAAATACAGAGGACAAGAAGTGCTCTTGAAGTCTTATAGAGAAGTGCTACCAGAAAATAAAATGAACATATTAACGCTATAAAGCTCAAACAGAAATCTGTGAGGAAAGAAAGGTAAACCTCACAGTTGAACCACTTTCTGAAGGCTGATGAAGAATGATGACGAACAACATCTCACCATCATCACTATTCAACCTGATTGGAAACAGACCATATTTGCTCGCACTCGACCGAGATTTAGTCAGGAAAGCCATTTCCGTACGTAGTCCAACAAAGCTGCTGGACTCTATGGATTACCTGCCGGCTTTTTAGAGCAGCAAGTGATGATTAGAGCATACATCAATATAGAATATCCTCTTATGTGAACAACTAAGGCCCTTCATTTGACCGGTCCCTATCAGTGTGGTTTTGGGCCAGGAAAGTCTATAATAGATCAAATGTTCACATTACGGAAAGTCGTGGAAAAAACATAGGAGTTCCAATACGATAAACACCAACTCTTTATCCGTTTTTGGCATCCCTACCAAGCTCATTCAACTGGACAAGATGACTATGGAGAATTCACGCTGCTCGACCAAGGTCAGTAATGATAAAACCAAAATCTCTAATGTCATAGAAGGACTTAAATAAATTCGATGTGTTTCATGTGATTTTGTCAACATCGTTTTTGAATGAATTGTGCAAAACTCGCAGGTCGGCCTCTGAGGCATCACTATCTTTAGCCCGCCCTTTGTGCAAGCATTTTAAGTTTACGCAATCCTTTGAGCACGCAACAATAATAAAGAAGGTGTGTTCAGTTAATCCTATATGCAGGCGACATTGCGTCGGCACCATCTCATCCAAGATGGGCTCTGACTGTAAAGTACAGCACACGAGGACTCTGTGCCGTAATTAATTTAATTGTCAGCAGTGCCTGGGGTCTTACGAAGAGAGTACATTCTCTAAAATCCCAAATCCAAGGTGGGATAGCATATGGCTGCGGATGAGTGGCTGATAGGTGTTTAGTCTAATATGGGGATTTGCGATGCAAAGGCGCGGTATTATTCCAATAAATGCCACTCCGAACTACCAGGGGGGCCCGCAGCCAACTATCAAGGCTTCTTCCATCAATGACGTTGTTTAATGAAAAGCGGAGGCTTAGACTCGATTAGAGTTGCAGTAAGACTGGGTGCTGTGACCCTAAGCTTAAGTAAGAGGTTTTAGATCAGCCTAGACTTATACTAAGGGTGGAACTTGTGTCTCCAACACAGTTCCCATTTGGTGCTCAGGAAGGCAGCAGGAGATGGCAAGGCATATCCCTGCTCCTATGAAGGCTTATATTTGTCAGGTGTTCCCTTTAAAACACACGAGACATCTGAACTACCAGGGCTCTAGTGCAGCGAATCAAGACACCCCTTTTTTCATAGAAGCTATAAATAAGTTAAACAATAAGAAAACAAATACGATGGTGGAAGCGGCCATAAGTGCTGTACAATCGAAAGAAGGTTACTCTGCCTCAAAAAACCAAGAGAACCAGGTGCTCGTACACTCGGACTGCTCGCAGTTTGGAAACCAGAAAAGTCTACAAGGCAGGGTGTATGGCTCTGGGCTGTAGGGAGAACACAAGTGCAGAGTTGATTATGGCTTTGCAAATGCGTCATGGGAAGGTGCGGCACTGTTGGACACCGCACTTTGAATAGGGGCAAGATAAAGGCCTCAATGAGGGGTTTTAGCGCGCCCTTCCCATATGCGGAAGGGCTACTATGTAATTTTGGTTCTATCTGCTGGGAAAAATTCTACTGCTAAGGTGGAGGGGATGAATGGCAGGGTCAACTATCAATTTTGTTAGACTACCCTAAGGCTGACAGCTTGATTTAACCTAGCAAATGAAAACCGTAGAGCCTTAAGGAGAGGATAACTCTCCTAGTGACTCCGACATCAGCACATACCACAATTCACAACTTTCAGGTGAATTTCTTACATGCTAAGGCAGCAACAGCGGAGCTTAGCAGGAGGCTTACCGGTGATATCAACATCATAGGACTACTACAAAAACTCTGGATCAACGAAGGCCGTTTGCAAGGCCTCAGTAATAAAAAAAAACACAGGTAATCTTTGATACATCTAAGTCGAGACCAAGGGCTGAACTAATTTTAGACACTGACATTTAAATCTTGCCAATAACAGAATTGCTTGACAGGGACGCAGTGGAAAACTCCTTAAAAGTTACAAATGCTTCTTTGTTTTTTGTCAAAATATATTTGGTTTTATTCTTATTTATTTCAAGACCAATCCGTTTAGCTGTTGTTGTTCAATAGCAAGTTAAGATTATGGAAGCTATCATGTTATCAGCTTTGCAGGCGGTGAACAGATGGTAAGTATCGACTTGAAATTCGTTTGTCATTAGCAGCGGTAGAGTGAAAATTTGGTTGATAGTCGATCTTCTAGGCTCGAAGCCAACTGGTATATGACAATTTATTTCTTGCTGAAGGGCTTGGGACGTTAACATGAGAGTTGGGACATGCCTTAAAAATTATTGCAATACATGGATTGCCTTTCTTCAAGATGGTACATATTTACTGATAGTCCAGCCATCAGGCATCGTCTAACTCTCAATGATTTCGTTCTATAGAAGAAGGCAGGTTTTTGGTTAAATTTATGAGGGACATTCCGGTCACATCTGGAATACAAAAATCCCTATCAAGAATGTTTTCACTTCAGGATGATAAACGCAAGCCTAGGTCATTAGGTATTTTGTATCACAATTCTAAAGGGCTGTCTTCAGTGAAGAATACTGTCCCCTCTTCGGTATTTCCGTACTAGTAAATGACCTCATGCAAATTCTGAACTCCTAAAGAATGTAAAACTTTCGGACATACAGATGACATCTCTATTTTCATTAGGGGAAACCATGAGATTACCATCAGCAGTCTAATTCAAGATGCCCTAACTACTTGCATCTGTTGTACAAAAAACAACAATTATTCAATTCACATTGAAAAAAGAGTTAAGCTTCACGGATGTGTTTGTTGTTAGTAGTGAACTTGAAAGAAGATGTTAAGTACCTAGATGTAACGATAAATAAAAAAAACTATATTGGAACCTCATCCCAACTATTCAACAAACAGGGCTATAGCCTATCCATGCGACAAAAAACAAAAATATATTTGGCAAATTTTGCTGTACAATCAATAGGTAGTGTGGTGTGGTAAGACCAATCAAAAGTCAACAATAATAAAACTAAGCAAGATTCAACATTTTGCGAATCTGCATTATTACACCAATATCGAAGAAGTCCGATCTAATTCCTGGAAACCTTAAACAGTTATTCGAAAAAGGAAGCACAATAGATTAAAATTTGGTCGAAGTGCAGTGAATGAAAAATAAGGAATACCTCCGACTGTTCGCTTGAAAAAATGCAGCATTAACAAATAAATTCAACCAAAAACGTGTCTCGTCTGATGGTAACTATTCGGTGAAAATACAGATTTTCTTTCATCTTCAATAGAACGAAATCAGAGAGAGTTGGACGATGCCCGATGGCTGGACTATCAGTTTACATGTATCATCTTGAAGAAAGGCATTCTAATGTATTGTAAGAATTTTCAAGGCATGTCACGTCTTTCATGCAACAAATAAATTGGCATTTATCAGTTGGCTTCGAGCCTAGACGATCGACTATCAACCAAATTTTCACTCTAAGGCAGTCGAGACTTACCATCTGTTCACCGCCTGCGAGGCCGGTTACATGACAGCATCCATAATCTTAACTTCCAAAAAATTCGAGGAGGACATCTGAAGACAAAGATCCAACTGCAAAATTTCTGTGCTATAACAAGACGTGGATGTACTCCGGAAATCCAAAACACGTTGAGCGAATGCTCCAGCAAGAAGATCATTGAATCACAGACCCCATTTTCAAGGATGATCCAACCTTCATCTTAAGTACCAAACTATAGCCAATGGCAGAACGCTTGGTTTGGAGAACTGGTAACAGCCTCGCTGTGTCTCCAGATCAGGAGTGTAAGTCACGTAAATTTAACCTTTCCTTTCCTAGGCCTGCTCTTTCAGTACTCACAGCAGCTACTTTTCTAAGGACCACTCACATAGGACTTACATTTGAATCATTTATCCTTATTCGTTTTTATTCAAATAGTTCCGTAGTCTGGATAAGATTTAGAGAATACTTCTTCATTAAAACCTGCACTGATTCCAACTACATCATCCCACATTGAATGTTCCACCTACTATTCCATTCCTGGTCTATTGAATAAATAGATGACGTTTGACTACACCATCAAGATAAAGTGGTCCAATGTCTATAGACATTACTTTCCAAATTTAACTGCCGAATCTTTCCATACCTAGAATTCACCACGCGGCACCACCTGCAATCTCAATAAAAGTCATCCAAAAGAACACTTTAGACTTTTGTCGGAAGCAGTGCTACGAACATTGATTAAAAATGCAAATTACACGCCAATTGAATTTTATGAAATAATTTCAACTGTAGATATTTTCATTAGCCCGATGAATAATGAATTATATTGCTGATGATGTATTTCAGACGATTAGATCCATATTTGCTTGATTTGCATAATGTGCCCTGAGCGCGTCCCTTTTGTTTATTCATTGAGTGTAGCTCTCGCTTAACCCCAGAGTCGACCCGGCAGTTTCTCTTACTGCTTTCCATGAGAAATTTTAACCATTGTTGTCCTTAAGGAGCTACTACCCTATCTCTCTACCATTGTCTGTGAAAGTGTTATTTATCATTTTGATGTCAAAAGACTAGCAATGCCTTTAAATTTTACTGCCTGGGAGAGTGTTGTGTTTTATTTCCTCATTTGCAAATCGGACTTTTATTTGATTTGGCAATTTAACTCCAGAGATGTTTTATTCGTATTTGCTGGCAAAAGGTTTAGAGAATTTAAAATCTAACCAGGGTAAGGACTTATTTTGCCATTCCATTTAGCAATGAGATGTTTTAGAAGTTGAAGGGTTTTACGAAGACTACTTTGTTTATTCTTTTTTTGCATAGTAAATTTGTAATTTTTCTGAAATCAGGAAAGACACGAAATGGCCAAGAATAAGCCCAGAGTAAGCATAATTTTAATTTTACTCATAGCATAGAAGATACAATTTTCGATTTTGAGATTAATCTCAAGAGGTGATTAACTATACATTGTCAGCGCAGATTGGTATTTGGAGTGGTCGTTACGAACAGAGTTGCAAAATAACAATTGAAAACAAAGTTGCGGGATTAAGGTTTGTTCAAAAGCATTCCTAGCATTGAAATCAAGTAGGGTGGGATGGTAACATTTCTCCAGAACATTGCCTAGAGAACTCCACTTGAATTCACTTTAATCACCGTCCAATAGAAATTTGTAAATGCACATACATAATAAGACAAGTAATGGATGGCCTGTGGCTCCGTGAGCCACAACTAAGGGGTGATTCATCGTGAGGTTTGATTTTCAATAGGCTTTTTCTGACAACTGATAAACTGTTTTGTCATTTTTGAGCAATATCGTATGGCAAGTCATCATGGAGAGACTCACACCACAACAGCGTCTCCAAATTGTTCAGCTGTATTACGAAAATCAGCGTTCTGAAGAGACTGTGGTATAGCAGCTGTAGACAAATCGATTCGTCGTCATTCTCAGCAGCTTGGCTTGGCGTATTTTAAGTAAGGATCTCGGCCTAAAAGCGTACAAAATTCAACTAGTGCAAGAATTGAAGCCAGGCGACTTGAATTTGGGTCATATCTTCAGTGAATGGGCTCTGGAAAAACTCAATGAAAATCCGGTGTTTTATCGAGAAATTTTGTTCAGTGATGAAGCCCATTTCTGGCTCAATGGATACGTTATTAAACAAAATTGCCGTATTTTGACTCCGTAGAGTACCAAGAGCTTCGTGGATCACCACTTCATCCACAAAAAATAACTGCTTGGTGCGGTTTGCATGCCGGAGGCGATATTGGGCCATATATTTTCGTCGACGATAACGATCGTCACGTTACTGTGAATGGTCAGCGTTATCGCGCCATGATCACCTATTATTTTTTGCCCGAATTGGAAGATATGGACTTAGATGACACGTGGTTTCAACAGGATGGTGCCACAAGCCACACAGCACACGCTACAATCGATTTATTAAAGAGTAAGTATGGTGAGCGTGTTATCTCAAGACATGGGCTAGTCGATTGACCGCCTCGTTCATGCGATTTAATGCCGCTTGACTATTTTCTGTGGGGCTACGTTAAGACATTGGTTATGCCAACACGCCCACGACGTTGAAAGAGCTCAGAGCCAACATTGAACACGAAATAGAGGCCGTTACGGCCGAAATGTGTGGCCGAGTCGTTGAAAATTGGGCCCAACGAATCGACCGCTGCAAACGTGCCCGCGGTGGCCATATGAACGAAGTCGAGTTCATAAATGTTTTGATTGTACTTCAAGACAATAATAAACTTTTTGAAATATCTCAAATGGCTTGCCTTTTATTTAAAAAAAAATTGTCAAGTCGTTATTAGAAAACCCTGTAGTAGATGTGAAAAGAAAAAAACATGGCTATTGACGACACAGTTTAAGGTTCGTGTGAAGAACATCACTATAATCCAGTGCTACGCCCCACCAAACTATGTAGGTTAGGAATAATTTCTACAGCCGACTACGCATTATAACCAAATCAACGCTTTACGGACATATCCCCATCTCCCCATCGTAATGGGTGACTTCAATTCGAAGATAGGGAATGGCAACAGAGGTTTTAAATATGTGATAGGACCATACAGCCTAGGGAACGACAAACGGCGATAGTTTTGTTCACTTTAACAACACCATCCGTCTAGTCATTGAAGGCTTTCAGTTTCGGCTGGTAGTAGCAAACACCAAACCAGATCGATTATAGTGATCAGCCGGCGCCATGGAAATTGCATCGAAGACGTCTGAAATAAACGAAGCAGTCATGGGTGTGGAGAGGAACCATCATATTATAAATCTCTTAACAAACATCGCTCCAATTAAGTAAGAATACACTGGTATTACACTGCCAGAATACGGTATCTCCATGTGCGCCAAATGCGGGACAATCAATCAAACAATCAGCAGCTCTTGCAAACGTCGATTCATCTGGGACAGACACTATCGCCAGTAGAAGACAAAAAAGTCAGAGGGCATTTCTGTCACCAGATACCTAGTCACGAGTCGGAGAGCGTAGAGTTCTCAAAGCTTTGATTGCAGCGGTCCCAGTGGTAGAGCGACCTAAGTTGAAAATCTGCCAAAATGTGGAAACGGGAGGAATATCAGTGCTTCAAGTAGTTTAACGTTCGACCACAAACAGGCAATGTTTCGATTTGCTGCTGATCCTATTGCACCAACCAAACATACTGCGGGTTATAATGGAAGAATGCTGTTGTATATATTTGACCTCCGCTACACTTGACTTCGACTTCTAGAAAGCCTTCAACAGCTTGATGATATATGACATGCTGCATGCAGAAGACGTATACCAGCAAAACTAGTCCCTATAAGAGAGATTAACTAACGTAATCCACGTTCTACGTCCACAGTGGATCTCGGCATCTTAAAGATCTCCTGATCTATTAGGCTGAAACCTATTAACATCGACATACAAAGAAGAAATGACAGTAGATTCACTTACCCAATTAGGAAGACGAGTGGGCTATCTAAGGCTAACGTAGAAAAGAACTATTGAGGAGAAATCACGAGTACTAAGGCTAAGCTAGAATGTACCTAAATACTCTGAAAAACTGAGAGCACGCGCTCTATGTTGCAAGAGGGGTTTGAGGAACTAAACAACAAACAATAAAACAAGCTATGGACAGTGAAGCACATCGGTATCAACACACTGAAAATGAAGACGTGTTCTACAACGTAACTATTGACGGTCTCCTTACATTTTTTACTTTTCAATTCATTTTTGTTTCTATTAAAACTACGTACTAGACAAAAATGCTTAAATCTAATTAAACTATAACAATTTAATTAATTTACCTTATAGGTTCTAATCAAGCACTCCAAACTCAACAATAATAATAAAGATCTTGCCTTTCGGCCTTAAAACTCTCCTATAACTGATCTTATCTGACTACATGTACGATATACAATATCTAAGAAAACATTTGAAGAATTACTTAGACCCATTTACTTTATTTTTCAATTAAAACTTATACTGAACCCTAACTACTTAATTTGACTTAAATATATTCAGAATGGCAAACACTAGCTGGATCTTGACGCAAGCAGTCACAACACAGGCGGGGCCGTTAGGCATCGCCTGATCCTTGAAAGCACCACTTCATTTGACGAGCTCGGTCTTTCTGCAGAAATCCCCTAGCTAAGCTAAGCTAACCTAACTTGTATCTAGGAGGAGTATTTAACTTAGGTACCTCACCAAACTAGGGAGGTTTTATGATCCTCTATCCTTGAAACCACCAAAATGCTATATATTGCTCTTCAGCATCGATCCGATCCCTGTCCCCAATCGTGGGCCTAAAACGAAGCAGCTCCAAAGCATTTACGTCATACCCATTGACCGAATTTTCTTGCCCACATACAGATATAGTATACAGATTTAGTATAATTTTTATTTAATAATTGCCTAAGGAAAAGTTTACTCTTATCCTCTACTTAATCTTTACCTAACGAGCTCTCTCCATATTTGTGGTCCTTGCCGCACTTAACAAATCTGAACCGCATGTTGCAAAACAATAAAATTAGGGTTGTAAACACAGGCAACCCGAGCATGTTTTCGCAAATACACAAAATTGTTTAGACGAAAGATCAGAACCATATTACGTTTCTAAAGATCGCAACGAACAGTAAAATAGTATTGCTCACAGCTAGTAAAAATACAGAAGTAGCTACCGGGGATGACAACTCCATTCTGAACGAAGATCCGCAAAAGGAAGTAAAGAAAATCGTAGTGATATTCAAGGTAGTGCACAGGCCAATGATATTGAACTAAAAAATCGAGTATTTATGCACAATTTTTACCTTAGAAATGAAGTCCTAGTATTATTACTTAAAATGGCATGCGCATGAGACCAGAATCAAAAGGCAGTCGGCGCGCAAAGTCACCGAGACTCCAGACCACTTCTATTTAAACTGACGACGACTTTGAGAGTGCAGCCCATAACTTGATTATCAAGGGAAGGGAGATTCAGCTGTCCGTCTAGAGCGGCCTCATACAAGCCGATACAGACCGTTTTTTGGACTCTTGCAAAGGCATTCACGGGATTTTTTTCGTAAAAGCTTACTAGATCACCGAAGCATAGAATATAATTGAACTAATCATTATTGTCCACAGAAGCCCCATGTATTCCTGAAAGTTCCTTTACATTGCAAAAAAGAAAACCCAAAAGCGCCTTCGAGTTTTTCGATGCATGCTTAGTGCAAATAAGCTTGATAACCAGGATGACACCCAAATACTTAGTTTCGTTACAGAGATGTATATTTATATCTTATATCTCTGCTGTACAGAGAAAAATCTCAGTTTTGAAAGGATTGACTGAAAGATAGTTTAAAGTCCACTGTTCATCGGTAACAGCTTAAAATGTGAAACAGTGCAACCACTTGATATCCATATGCCTGAGCATAGACGTAGATCTTTTGAGAGCGCTAAGCAATGTGTCGGTTGACATGCACCACAGTACGAATAGTTGAGACAGAACGCAGCCTTGAAAATGTCATGTGAGATTAGTAACTCATTTAGGGACATTATTAATAAATTGAATCAAGTCTTAAGTTAAAAATGTGATTTCATTTAAAATTGTGGGCATTTCTAAGCTCAAAACTGTTTCAATCATTCACATAGTTCAGCGTATATACAGATTATCAACTACATATTCGCATGCTCTGAATATTATTTCCTTTTTATGGCTACATAACATGCCAATATATCGTAACTTACAGTGATGATAGACCTTTTTTACAAGACGTGTTGTTGTTAGGAATTTGCATAAATACTTAGAAAATTAATGGAGAAATTAAACGGAATTGTTGAGTACGCAGAGATGTCCTTGGATTTTATCGTGTTCAATGCAGTACGTGGTTTATTCTACTAAAACGTGACCGAATTATGTGGTCGAGTACCGAAGGCTTATTGTTGTAGAAATGGAAATGTTTCAATGTCAACTTTTTCATAAAAGTCATGCATGTCATGCAAAACATCTCATAATGAGCACTTCTAAACATCAACTGAATAAGTAAAAGTAGCATCAGGTTGAATCTATCTTAGATTTTTGCTGATGATAGGAAGTCATTCCGGGCACTTTAATCTGGAACTAATTAAAACTATGGCTATTAGCTTATATACTTAAAGTAACAACAAACGGTGAGTCGTATGAATGGTAGTCATACGAAATGTTAATAAAGATGAATACAGTCACTAAGACTCACCGAACATCCAAAGTAAAAATATGGACTATTTTCCCGGCATCTCACTCGCTAATTTCGCTTTGTTATAGCGCAGAAAAAGGAGAAACATCCAATTACGAAGAATATGTTTGGGATTCAACCAGGCTATAATGGACTGTCAAAAGGTGGTGGAATAAGCAAAAGGTGCTTCAGATTAGAAAGAGAACATGGTTCTGAAAATTGTGCTGCACGTTCTTGGAGTTACTTTTTTTTTTGGAAAAAAGAGCCGCATGGCAAAAGTTTGCCGACTTCAGCCGAAGAGTGCAGTTCATCTACAAGTGGAGTTTTCGACTTGGTTAATCACATATTCGGTTGTGCGGGTTAATATAGATGATACTTTCATACATATTGAAGTGGATATGGGGGAAAGACGAAGACGAGTATTTTGTATTAGAAAAATCGAGTTTTAGTTTGGTCTTTCTGTCGCTGTTAAAAAATGTGCGCCTGAGAACGCAGAGGGAACTCTTACAAGTTGGATCTAAGGTTTGTCACGTAGATAATGAAAATAGTAGAAACAATGTATAAGGTTTTCCAATAGCGACTTGACAACTTTGAATTTAATTTGTAAACGCACTCTTTCATTAATCATCAAACTGTCACTGTCAATTCATTCAGTAAGCTCAACATTTTCATCATAGTAAAGTACACTAACGAGCAACGTCTCCAAATTATAAAAATTTTCTACAGATATTCGGAGTCAGTGACTGCAACTTTAAGAGTTTTAACTCCAATTTTTGGTCGTACTTCAAGCTATAGTAGTCAGGCAGTAACAAGTTTAGTGCAAAAATTTGAGACTACATATTCGTTGTGTGATGTTGCCGTGTCAGTGAGACAACGGGTTGGCGAAGTGTCGAAAATGACGCTGCCGTTCAGACGTCCGTAGCAAACGATCCAAATCAGTCAATTCTAAGGCGTTCTCAAGAATTGGGCATCGCTCAGACCACATTACTCAAGAATTGAAGCCGATGGACCATTTGAAGCTACGTACGATCTCAGATTGGGTTCTGAGGAAGATGCGCCAAGATGATGAATTTCATCGCAAAATCATCTTCAGTGACGAAGCTCATTTTTGGCTCAATGGGTTCGTCAATAAGCAAAATATGCGTTATTGGTCGGGTGAAAACCCACATGTGCTTCATGAATCACCACTTCAACCACAAAAAATAACTGTTTGGTGCGGCTTGCATGCCGGCGGTGTTATTGGGCCATATTTTTTCGTCGACGATAACGATCGTCCCGTTACTGTGAATGGTCAGCGTTATCGCGCCATGATCACCGATTATTTTTACCCCGAATTGGAAGATATGGACTTGGACGACATGTGGTTTCAACAGGATGGTGCCACAAGCCACACAGCACACGCTGCAATCGATCTATTGAAGAGTAAGTATGGTGAGCGTGTTATCTCAAGACATGGGCCAGTCGATTGGCCGCCTCGTTCGTACGATTTAACGCCGCTTGACTGTTTTCTGTGAAGCTACGTTAAGTCATTGGTTTATGCCAATACGCTGACGACCAACGACGAATTGGGTCCAACGAATCGACCGCTACAAACGTGCCCGCGGTGGGCACATATGAACGAATTTGAGTTCCATTCATAAATGTTTTGATTGTACTTCAAGCACGTAATAAAGTTTTGTAAATATCTCAAATGGTTTGCCTTTTATTTAAAAAAAGTTGTCAAGTCGTTATCAGAAAACCCTATACAATGTACTTATAAGCTATGAAATAGATTAGAAAAGGTAATTGGGGGCTTTGTGATAGGGGTATTTTGAAGCCGATAAAGTCAGGACTCGTATATATGCGTCACATAGATTAATTGTATCGAAACAAAGGGAAAGATTTAAATCTGCATCGACTGTAAGGTAACACTGATCAGATTTGCTCAGACGAGTCTAGCTAAGTGTGCTTACTTTTGTTTTATAGACTTATCAGGGGCATACCAACAGTTGAAAATATTTTACAAACAATACCCATAATGGTTTTCGTTACACAAAGCCACTCTTAGATGTCAAATCAGCTGCTTAAGTATTTCAGGGTGTGATGGACCAGACTTTGTTAGGAATGCAAAATTTTTCATGCTGGATGATATCATATGAAAATTAGAGAAATACTTTAATGTTTAGGTAGACTAAACGCACACAAGCCTAGAATTAATGTATCGAAATGTATATTTTTTGAAAAACAGGTAAAGTATCTTGGCCATATTGTTTCAAAATCAAAAATTCGACGGGACTCATCTAAAACACATGCAATTTGTAATGTAATGACGAAATTGCAGTCATATTTAGAACTATTGAACTATTATTGCAATTTTATACCAAATATATCCATGGAATTAGGGCTAAACAGATAAGGCTCAACAGTGTTTTAATAAGGCAAATTTGTTAATTCTTAAGTATTTTTAAACATTTTGAAAATGTACGACTAGTTTGGCCTAAGGTATTTTGTGATAGCAGTCCTGAGGAGGTAGAAGCTCATATTGACCATCATGTCAGAATTCGTCAACAATCTAATTGGTCCATATCAGTGTGGCTTTAGGACAGAAAAGTCCACAGATCTTAAAAAATACCCATAAACTCCAAACCGATACACACCACCTATTGGCCAATTTTAAGGCTAACACCATGCGTAGAGACGAGCTATACTAAGCAATATCTACTTTTCGCATCCTTCCCAAACTCGATCTTTTGTTTAGGATGACGATAGAGAATGCACGCTGCTCTAGCAAGGTTGGGAAGGGGGAAGGACCTTTGATGTCAAAAACGATTTAGACAAAGAGAAGCGCTGTCATGCGATTTCTTTAACATCATTCTTGAGAGAATAGTGCAAGCCTTACGTGCCAAGACAAGAGGCACAACCTCTCAAAAGTCCATTCAATTATCCATATACGCCGATTGTATTGACATAATTTTAAGAAAGCAGCGGGATGTGAGTGGTGCTTTCGAGAGTATTGAAGTGGAGACGTTGAAGATAGGTTTAGCGGTCAACCAGGGCAATATCAAGTATATGCTGTCAACAAGAAAAGACACCTCGACAGATATAATTTTGAAGTCGTTAATGTCTTTGTCTATTTGTTATCAATTCAGGCGTCGGCACCAGTGATGAAATTATACAAAGTATACCTCTTTCCAATCGCTGTTTCTTTGCGGTAAGAACGCAATTTTTTAGCAATTCCCTCTCTCGAACAATAAAAGTGACCTTGTGTAATACCTTATTAATCCCAGACCTGTTTTACGGCACAGAGGCATGAATTTTATCAAAAATGGATGAGGGTACTCGTGTCCACTTTGAGAAGAAAATTCTTCAGGTGATTTTTGATCCCGTCTGCATAGAAACTTCATGTAAAGTGAATGCACATCAATGCCTCGGTCTGAAAGATCTTCGAATCCGCCAACGAGGGACAGCGGAATAGAGGAAAACCGCTTCTCAGGTGGCGTACGCGAGTGGATTTAGCTAGTTAAAAATATCGTTGGACAGAGACGCTTCTTAGTTGAAGCCCATGTCCATCACGAACCGTAGCACCGCTTTAAGTAAGTAAGAATGCTAACAACATAGAAAAACAAAGCTTAGATGGACTCTTAGATCAACCTGTCTAGGGACTAAACAAAATTTGACCACAGGTGGACCTGAATAGCCCTTTAGCCCTCTAGCCCTTTAATCTTTCGAAATAGGAAACATCTAAACACTTTAATTAAGAATATACACGTTAATTGTTCAGCGATCACTGAGTTCTGCTTCATGCCTTCATCGTGAGAATTTCCTATCTTTTTTGATTTTGTTCTCAATGCTAACTAGATCGTATGTTAACGGACGGTAGATGATAATATTTTCAACCTTCGGCATCATGGTCAACAAAAGTTCATCTTTTGTAGGAGTAATTTGCGTCAGAGTAGCTTTTACCGAACGAGTAAGCCTTTCCCAACTCCAACTCATATGAGAGGTCCCTGAAGGGATAATTGACCACTTGAGTTGACCTTCACCTATACCTTCAACCAGTTTCTTATTACCGATGTTTTCAATTTCTGTTCGCAATTCTCGACTAGCATGTTTGAATCACCATTCCCCACTTTGCGATGTAGTGCAAGAATGCAGGAGCTAGAAGAAAGAGAATGTGCGATTACCACGTGGGTTGACGTTACCCTTAAGCAAGAGATTGAACCTCCCCATTTCGTTTGCTTTCGTCGGCTCATAGCGACATACATCCGACCAAAATAGTATATGCCAATATATAACATAAAATAGGTCCGCTGAATATCTTCAACGCATCCGGAGGCAGTTCACCCATTATGGGAATCGATGGTTTAGCTGCTTTATTGCGACATAATTGGCAGCGGCGTTGCACTCTTCTAATCAACACACCCAACCTAGGGACGTGAAATCGCTGACGAACTTCATTAATCATGGTCTTGTTGTATTGATGTCGAAATTTGCGATGGAAGTGGTCCAGAATCAAATTTGTGATGTCCAGTTCCTTCGGAAAAACAATCGGCATCTTTGTGTACAAGTCAACTTCAAGCAAAACGCCGATTCATTCAGTAATCCTCAAAACCCCATGTTGATCGAGGTAAGACGGAAGTTTGTAGAGCGTGCTCGTCTTTGGAATGTTGATTTTCTCTTTTGCGGTAATTGTATAAAAATAAATTGTAAATTGTTCTGCCTGTGCCTGCTTTCACAAATAACGCTCTCCTTTTTCAGGGAAACGTAGATACATAAATCCAGGATTAGTTTTCTTATACAATTCAATAAATTAATAAACCCTTCCAATGGTATTAACCAATTTGTTCCACTTCGAAAAAAGTATTGTGAAATTGTTTGATGATTTCGCTGTCTAGGAAGTTAGAATCAAACTCGCTCTTTGGCCAAAACTACTCTGACTGCTTCAGAAATTCAGTTCCTCTGTACCACTGACTTTGCGAAGAGAAATCGAAGTTCGTTCGGGTTTTCGCGACCACATTTAATTTGTATGGTACCCACTTCCACCACAATGCATGAGTGTTCTCGAGAATTTTACCGATTCTCACTGAGACAAACTATTGAAGTTTATGATTAGGAACTCAGCCAGTGAATAACGGGTTTTGAATCACTCCAGTATATGTAACTGTTGTAACGTGAACCTGATAGAATGGCTTTCTAGAATCTTAAAACCAAGTCTCCTAAGAAGAAATGCAGCTTGAAGTTTTTTTCTCGAAATGGAAAAGCAACGTAATGGGGCCAAAGTAGCCCCCTCACTGCTTTTAAACAGCACTGTCTCTTTGGTTAAGACTCGTAAGTAAGCAGCATAAGCAAAGACATTTTCGCTTGCGTCGCTAAACTTGTGAAGTACAATACGATTTAATCGTTTTTTTTTTATTTTATTTTAAAGAGTTTCAAAACTGTGATGTACTTACGGGGTATTTTAATATTGTAAGATTGAGTACTCTTCTTCTTTTATATTTTTCATCCCAGTCTATACCAGATCTCCAAACAGGTTGAAGCAGAATTTTGAGATTGGCCATAATATTTGCTATCAAACCTAAACGATCGAATGTACTCACTAAAATTCAAAGAACTTCTCTTTTCGTTGGTATTTGCTTACCACTTGCAACTTCTGAATTAATCCGATTGTTGCCGAATTTGAAAAAAGAACACATCGTTCTCTACGGATCACCACAGTCCGAGCATTTTTTCGGCACTATGCATAGGTACACTGAAATCGTCGGTAAAATTTGACACTGTGCCATTTTGGTTTGTCCATAAAGTTTTGTGAATTCGACAGAAAGTTGCGGATATCAAATCCGCCTTGGCTTTTGCAATCTTTACTGTTTTTTCCTCACTATTAAAGCTTGCGATTTAAACATCAACATAGTAATTTTTGAAAATAGCATCAACATCATATAGAAACTGCAACATGAAGTTTTCTGCATTTTTATTATGTATGTACTGGACGCAGAATGCTAAGGACGTTGTGCCAAATAACATAACTTCGAGCACATACTTTTCCACATCATTTGTGATCAGGTTTCGCCAGAGGAATCGTTGCACTTCCTGTTTGTCTGCTTTTATACGGACCTAGCGCAGCATATCTTTTACGTTCGCACACAGGTACACTTTACCTTTTCTAAAGCGAAACAGAATTTTAATAAGATCCAATGAAATATCTGTGAAATATCACCTACTTTTGATGCCGTGTCCTATACGATTCGAACTTTATTCGATTTGTTGGGGTTGAAAACCGGAAAAAATCGTAAATATCAAGTCCACTTTACGAGCATAACCTCTATGTAAATAGGCGTTGATAAGATTCGTGATTAAATGACGTAGATGAGGTAGAGAGGGGGTGGCTGTGGTGTAGTGGTATATGCATACACTCCTCAAGCAGAGGGTCGCGGGTTCGAATCCCGTGCGAGGCAATTTTCTGGAAAAGTCTTTTCGTAGAATTAGCATGCGAATCCCGTCGGCGTCAACTCTGACATGAAAGCATAACACTGATGTTGGAGTGGTTGCTGGCTGGGCTAAATGTAACCAACTAAAAACTAGTACGTACTTTAGACTCACTAGTTGAGGATGCACTTGCTCGTCCGGTCCAGTTTGGCAACCACCTCTGGGAAAAATATCAAAACTTAATACACCTGAATTTCAAACTACTACACCACCCGCCCGCGCCCTATAGAAAAGCCAGTAAAAGGGTTTTCATATCTTCTTGGTGCGCTCGCGGGACTATAAAAACAACGATTCTCTAAAGAAAACGGTCGTTTACCAGTGGCACGAGCGGTTCAAAAGTGGTCGTGAGTCAATCGAAGATGATGATCGCATCGAAAACCGACGAAAACATTGATAAAGTAAAGGAAATGTTGGTCATAAACGCAAATTAATCATCAGAGAGATAGCGCAGGACTTGAACATTGCTTATGGATCTGTCCGTATGTGGTGCCAAAAGACCTCAATTTCATGCAAAAAGAGACCGTGTTGACGTCCCAAGGCTGAATCCGATCCCACATTCATCAAAAGGATCATTACTGGAGACGAGACGTGGGCTTATGAGTACAACACGCAATCCAGACATCAGGCAAGTGAATGGCTTTCACCAAATTTTGTGGATTTTACACTATGATAACGCATCGTCGCACAGTGCCATCATTATTGATGGCCAAACCTGATTTGGCTCTCTGTGACTTCTTTCTGTTTAATTGAGTTAAAAAACCACTACGAGGAACGCGTTTCAGCAGCCGAAAGAAAATAATGGAAAAATCGCAGGAAGCACTGATGGACATACCGAAAACCGAATATAAAAAATGTTTCGAGGACTGAATCAAGCGCTGGCATAAGTGTGTCGCAGTCGATGGGGATTACTTTGAAGGGGACAATATAGATTTAGATGAATAAACTTGTATTTCTAATTTTCTGAATAAATTCCCGGAATGTGCTATGTCCAAAAAAAAAAAAAAAAAAAAACAGATACAATTTTTAGCCAAATCGGATGAATAGGTTTCGAGAAAAACGTGTTTAAAGTTTTGACAATACTTACATTGATCAGCTATGCTTGGTGCATAGAGCAATCCTTCCGTTTCCTCAAAGTTATCATTTTCAGATGCTTTGAGAACTCCGCATAAGGTTCTTGCCTCTTTACAGTTGGCTTCTGTAGTGTTATCTGCCCGTAAAATTCGTGCATTAGTGTCAGCGTAGTCTCTGGCAGTTTGATCTTTTGTGACTCCTATCACCTCACGCCTATGACGCTTTTTTTTTTTTGGCTTTAACTTCGAAAATATTAAAAATTTCGGTTTGAAAATGTTTATATATTTTTAAGGTGTTTTTCTTTCAAAAAATGTGGAAAAAAATCGTTTTTTTGTACCCGTCACACCGGACTACTACCTTAGTCTTATTAAAATAACATATGATGCATCGATCAATTACCCGGGTAATCCCAATATTTCCACAGTGCGTACACCACAGATACCATTTTCTTTTTGCCCGAAATAACAACTCTATTCTCGAATAAACTTCTTCGCGAAATATGTTTGCGGCCCACTTCAATTTAAATGGCACATGCTTTCCTCCAAGTCCCGAATATTTTGCTAAGTTTTCTTCTATGAGAGAAGTTGATGATCCGTCATCCAGAAAGGTGAATGTATCTGCTGTGTAACGGGTATAACTCTAAATAAGATTTTGTTCTCTTTACACTGACTATTGTAAAATATTGTTGATTGTTCAGATTTAGGGAAGGATGAGATATGCCTGCGTCGCATGCAAAATTTTGCAAAAAAATTGGCTGTGTGCTGTTGTTGTTTTTGTGTAGCAGCCTGTTATATCGATAAGTTGAAGTTGAGGAATGTTGCGCATTTATCGACGGATGGGCAATTTTTGGAACAAATTTTATGGTTTTTGGCTGACATGTCGTCGTGAACATTAATTTATACTGAAGAGTTATATCGTGCAACTTCGTACAACCATAAACTAAACCGTGACATGTCTACCACTGGAATTGTTTATTCAACGCTCAATTAAGACGAATTGTTGGTAGTAACCTCTCAGATAATTCCTGCAACAAGAGGGGGTTATTTAATTGCGATGAAAATCCACTTGCTTCCACTGCTGCACAGATATTTTCAGCCTCCAGCAAATATTTGATTTGATTATAGAATCCAATTTATCTGCCCTAAGTGGTGACTCATTTCTCATTTTTTGCAGTAATGTATTTGTAATGATTTTCGGATGACCAAACATCATTTCTAGAGTTGAAACTAACCTGCTCAATTCACCTTGATCAGATAAAAGGTTGCGTACAGCTTCAAGCGCTTTTCCTTTAAGGAGAGATATACACCTAGTTTGTTTGCATTTTCTTAAGGCTTGAGGTCTCAAGATTATCTGGTGAAAACGCCAAGTCAACATTTCGATAAATAAGCCAGTTACAGCTGAGAAATTGAAACGAGTCTTAGCGGCAAGCGACCTAGACCTTGATTTTATGATTCTGTTGTATTTTTGTCCACGCTCAGCTCCAGATATAACGAAAATATCATACGACTGTTATTATTTGCCAGAAATAGACAAGTTTTGTCAGTAGCTTGCCGTTCGTGTAACTATGAGTTACAGTGAATTTTTCTAGAAGCTTATCGATCCGGATCTTTTTGTAAAGATCTGAGCAAGAAGAAAATACCGCCCAAAAATCGATCTACTGCCAAAAATCTTTCCGACGAAAATAGTAGTTCCAGTGCCAAAAAAATGAGAACTTATCATAAGATATCCGCAACAAAAGATCCAAAAATTTTGAATTTTCTGACTGTGTTCCTGTTTTATCGGAATGTGTAAAATGTAAAAAGTTCGATTCTCAATAGAAAGCACTCGAGGTCTCGGTTTTAAAATTGTAGTTTCGCGTTCATCGTGCAAACTGACTTTCATTCATCCAGGCCCGTACATCAACACAGCTTACAAAATAAATACACGATTCTTGTTTGTTATGCGCTTATTGGGCACTGGTTTGCGTGGAACTATCATGGATTTACCGCCACCGCTTCAACAAACGACGTGTGATATGACAATTAATAACATTCATTCTGCTGCTTCAAGTATTGTTCAATTGGTGTTAAAACAATCTGTAAAAGAAGAACAACAGGGAGTAACAAAACAAAATTCGAGTGCTGATATAACAAAACTGACCATTTCAGGAGATGCCACGCGGATGGGATTGCGGTTCTCATTAGTCAGTTTACAGGAAAAGTTGTTAATTTTCTTGTAAAATCTTCTTATTGTGCTGAGTGTTACAATTGAAATAAACACAAAGTTGAAAATTGTCAGATCAATCATGACGGATCGGCAGGCAAAATGGAAGTAGAGGCCATGAAAGAATTATTTTCAAAATCCGTCGAAAAGCATGGAGTTACGTATAATAAATACGTCGGGGATTGCGACTCTAAGACGTACGAGAGATTAGTTAATGCGAAACTGATGACTGATGAGATTGAAATTGTAAATAAGAATACGTAGATCAAAAGGGAATGGGAACCCGTCTTCGCGAATGCAAGAAAACAAAACCTGGAATCGGCTGCAAAAACAAATTGATGGCAAAATTGTTAGATAAACTGAGCATTTACTATGGCTTAGCTATTCGCAGAAACTGTAACTCCAAGGATGGCATGAAAAAAACGGTATGGGCAACACGGCACAACAGACAGCAACCTTCAACATCGTTTTTGTCCCGAAGGCCCCGCAACAAACGAAAGCTAAAAAAGAACTGAAAAACTTCCGTCAGGATTATTCAGCAGTGCCAAAAATGGAGCTAGATATCATCAAAGCAATATTCGAAAACCTCAGCAATGACAAAGTGTTGCAGCGCTGTTATGGTGGATATACCCAAAACAGGAATGAGTTCTTCAGCCAACTTATTAGCTTATTTGGAAGATAGCTTATTGTTGGAAGTCTTGAACGTGTTAGGAATATCGGTCGGATCGGGAGCGCACTTGTACGATGCGCAAGAAAATGAAACTCGTATAGGGGAAGCCGAGCTGCAAGCGCAAGAACAGACAAAAGTCGAATACGACGACGACAATAAAATTTAGAACCTATGAACATTCCATGTAAGTTGACACATTTCATGACTTATTCATTCCGAAATTTTCAAGGGGTTTTTTTAAAAGCCAAGTTTTTCAAATCGGTTTCCAAAATTTCTTGAAAACCAATGAACCGATTGTCTTTTGTGGATACTCTACATATGAATATACCATTATCGTAGGATTTTTCTATAGTTTTATAGGCAAAACAATAACTAATTGTTGGTCCGAAAATTCGCAATTTTGTCATAAATCAGATTTTCAGATTCCTTTGGTGCCAAAAACTATAATCTGATAAATAAAAATACACTTAGTTTGTTTATTTCTATTTTATTTATAAAAAAACGCTTTATTGCATATACTATTGGTATATAATTATTTTCGTGCGGTTTTTTTTTTCCAAAACTTGAACGTATATTTAAAAAAAAACATGTACAATAGTGTTATTTAAAGTATTGCTCATCTGAAGCTAGGACCTTTTCCCATCTTTCTGGTAATTTGTGGATTCCATCCCAAAAGAACTGCGCCGGCTTGGCAGCCAAGAATGAATCAAGCCAATATTTGATATTCTGCTTTGATGTGAACCGTATTTCAATGAGGGCGTTCTGCATCGACCGGAAAAAATGGTGGTCAGAAGGGGCAAGGTCTGGGCTATATGGCGGGTGGAGTAAGGCTTCCCATCCACTGTTTTCCAAATAGTTCTTAACCGGAATAGCAACGTGGGGCCGAGCGTTGTCATGATGGAAAATTATTGCCTCGTGTCTGGTCGCATATTCCGGGCGTTTTCGGGTTACTGCTCTCTTCAAACGGATTAATTGTGTTTGGTAACGTTGTTCATTGCTGGTTTCACCCCGTTTTAGCAGCTCGTAATACAGCACACCCATCTGATCCCACCAAATACAGAGCATTAACTTCGCGTCATGGATATTCGGCTTTGCCGTTGATTTGGCTCGTTGGCCGGGTTTCACACATTTATTTTTTGCGCTTGGGGTTCTCGTAATGGATCCATTTTTCATCACCAGTAACAATCCGATGCAAAAATGACTTCCTTTTGTGGCGTTACAGCAGCATTTCGGACATGCAAAACCGGCTTTCGACGTCTCTCAGCTTGAGTTCATGTGGAACTCAATTTCCTTGTTTTTGAATATATCCAGCTGCTTTTAAACATTTCAAAATGACTGCTTGAGTAACACCCAACGATTGCGCGAGCTCTTCTTGTGTTTGGCAACAATCTTCATAGAGTAATGCTTCCAGTTCTTCATCTTCAAACTTTTTTAGCTGCCCAGGACGTTCATCGTCTTCCGAGCCTTTTTTAATCGTGCAAACCACTTTTGGCACGTTCGCTCAGCTAGCGCACGTTCACCATAAACTTCCACCAAAATACGATGACTTTCGGCAGCAGTTCAAAGTTCGACATATTTGAGTGAAAAAAAAATTATTGTTGTTTACGCTTCAAATGAATGACATATACTGAAATGACGTACAATTACAGTAGCTTTCCAACGCATGGTCCAATGGAATAATAACAATGAAATAATACAAGTTACGCCATCTCTTAGCAAACTGCACCAACGAAAAGTTATGGACCCAATACCTCCTTAACCGCTAGAATACGCTGCTACTGCAAAAAATGTTATGGTACCTTGAAGTCCGTTCATACGAATAAAACAAAAGAAAAGTTGGATAAATATTATAGGGCTAATGCTCCGTCAGATAACACTGTCAAATATTGGTTTCGAGAGTTTCGTGGTGGACGCAACTCCACTAACGATGAAGGCCGCAGCGGCAGGCCCTCCGATGCGGTTACAGAGGACAATGTTAAAAAAATACATGAAATGGTATTGGGGTATTGGCTGACCGGAAAGTGAAGATGCAAGAGCTAGCGGATACCGCAAAGATTAGCACTGAGCGCACACGCCATATTTTGGCAACATTCTGCATATTAAAAAGTTATCCTGCCGCTGGGTGCCGCGCATACTCACTTCTGACCGAAAACACGAACGCGAGAGCACTTCGAAAGAGTGTTTGGACTTGCAGATGCGGAATCGGGCAGACTTTTGTCGCCGATTGGTAACTGTTGAACACTAGAGAACAGAATGAGTGCCGGTTTCGGTTTTCTGGTATTGTCATGGCATACTCTTCGTGGACTACCTCGAAAAAGGAAAAACCATCAACAGCGCGTATTACTGTGCATTACTGGAGCGATTGAAGGCCGAAATCGCTACAATACGGCCCCACATGAACCGAAAAAAATGCACCGGCGCACAAGAGCATCGCAACCGCGGCTAAAATCAATGCCTTACGGCTCCATTTGCTGTCGAATCCACTATATTTGCCTGATTTGGCTTTCTCAGACTATTATCTCTTCCCAAACCTCAAAAGATGGCTCATCAATAAAAAATTCAGCTCACGTGGGGAAATCATCGACGCCACGGAGGAGTATTTTGCAGACCTTCCTGAAAATTACTTTTTGGACGGGATGAAGAAGTTGGTAAATCGCTGGAATAAGAGTATCAAACTAAAATGGGACTATATTGAATAAATTAAAAAAAAATTTTATTCGCAAGGAGGTTACTTTTCATCCTACCTAGTATTTCACATTATGTCATAAGCCATTCTTTTCATTCTAAATGAAAGCTTCTAAAGCAATTATTTATTTTATTGTAGCAGAGACCCACGCCACATTTTTCACATGAAGTTTGAGTGTATCCTTTACAACTTGGGTATTTGCAGCTTATTCGTTTATCAGCCCATACAGGCAAATGTTCAATTTGATTTTGTCGAACAGGTTTTGGTGAAACATGTTGAGTATTTTTTGCCTGAATTTCTGCTGGTTTCTGCTGGTTTAGTATTTACTTTACACAGAACTTCTGCAATTTCAAGTCGAAAGTCTAATGTCCTGTCATTACTCGTAGAAGGAGTCTCTTTTTTTAACACGCTTATATAAAAGCCAAGCATTAGCGAAAGTAAGATAAAGAAAATGATAAAACCTTGCCATCTTTTACTTCTTAGCAAAATTCTATATCTTCCCATAATGCTGTCAATTAAGTCAACTCAACCCATGTGGCGGTTATATTCTCCAACAAGAAACGGTCGGTCAATATCGATATATCTTTGTCATATCTTCTCACTGTCGACTAAGGCATATCTCCGACAAATGCTGATGCTAAGTTCACACTTTTGTTATACCGACAAAATGTAACAGAAATGTCAACACTGTTTACATTGGCAACACATTCAACAGAAGCACCACGAGGTTGTTTTTTTAATAATTTCTCATCAAGTAGTTTTGAATTGAGTATACGATTCCTTCTTGTTGTTCCCAAAGACAAATTTTTTTTTTAAATAAAAGGCAAACCATTTGAGATATTTCAAAAACTTTATTATTGGCTTGAAGTACAATCAAAACATTTATAAATGGAACTCGACCGCGGGCACGTTTGCAGCGGTCGATTCGTTGCACCCAATTTTCAACGACTCGGCCACACATTTCGGCCGAAACGGCCGTTTTTTCGTGTTCAGTGTTAGCTCTGAGCTCTTCCAACATTGTCGGCGGGTTAGCATAAACCAATGTCTTAACGTAGCCCCACAGAAAATAGTCAAGCGGCGTAAAATCGCACGAACGAGGCGGCTAATCGACTGGCCCATGTCTTGAAATAACACGCTCACCATACTTACTCTTCAATAAATCGATTGTATCGTGTACTGTGTGGCTTGTGGCACCATCCTGTTGAAACCACATGTCGTCCAAGTCCATATCTTCCAATTCGGGTAAAAAATAATCGGTGATCATGGCGCGATAACGCTGACCATTCACAGTAACGTGACGATCGTTATCGTCGACGAAAAAATATGGCCCAATAACGCCGCCGGCATGCAAACCGCACCAAACAGTTATTTTTTGTAGATGAAGTGGTGATTCATGAAGCTCTTGGTACTCTTCGGGTTGCTCATGAGTCAAAATACAGCAATTTTGTTTATTAACGTATCCATTGAGCCAGAAATGGCCTTCATTACTGAACATAATCTCACGATAAAACACCGGGTTTTCATAGAGTTTTTCCTGAGCCCATTCACTGAAAATACGACTAAAATTCAAGTTGCCCGGCTTCAATTCTTACACAAGTTGAATCTTGTACGCTTTTAGGCCTTACGTCAAATACGCCAAGTTGTCGAATACGCCAAGTTGTCGAATACGCCAAGTTGTCGAATACGCCAAGTTGTCGAATACGCCAAGTTGTCGAATACGCCAAGTTGTTGAATACGCCACGCCAAGCTGTTGAGAATGACGACGAATCGAATCGTCACCGTCTGCGCATTCACTCTCAGCTACAGCTGATATAATCTCTTCACTACGTGCTGGATGTGGTCTAACCGGTTGAGTATCATCCACTAATGTAAACTAGAACTCAAATTTGCGAATGTTATTGGCAATAGTGGTTTCAGTAGGTCGATTATGCGCACCGTAAGTTCCTCGAATCGCACGAAAAACATTTCTCACAGAACGCTGATTTTCGTAATAGAGCTGAACAATTTGGAGACGCTGTTGTAGCGTGAGTCTTTCCATGATGTCTTGCCAAACGATACTGAACAAAATGAACAAAGCAAAAAGCCTATTGAAAATCAAACCTCAAGATGAATCACCTTATTTACATATACATACATATATAAAAAATGTTTCGAGGATTGGATCAAGCACTGGCATACGTGTGCTGCAGTCGATGTGGATTACTTTGAAGAAGACAATATAGATTTGGATGAGTAAACTTGTATTTTTAATTTTCTGAATAAATTCCGGGTTGATGAAGGTGGTATAACGGAAGGAATTAATGCCCCCCCCCCCTTAATTTGAAATAATAAACGTCTTTAAGGTGAAACATCACTTCGCTTTTACTGTCAGAATTGTCTGTTCAAAAAATCAAAGACTAAACAAAATCAGGTTGCATGCAAGTACCCGTCATTTTTTATAAAGAAATTAGGAATGGCAAAGTGTCTTAGGAAAGCGGTAAAACCAACCCAACGTCGAGTGGTCTTTCTCGCATGTCTGCTCAGGTAAATGAATTTTTCAAAATTCCCGTCATCATGTCATTCGTACACGGCTACTGGCGTTGCCGTTCTGTACGCGTATGTCAAAAAGCATAAGCGAGCTTCAAACAAAATAATTGATTGCAATTAGTTAACTCCTTCGTGCATTTATAATAATATTTACTACACACACCACACACAGGCTCACAGACAGTTGTTGGGTAGCAACCCTTTATAGTGACTCAGGAATGCGAAACATTTCCCTGCATTTTAATATCCTTAAGTGTATAAGAAAGTACCGCCCTGGGCCTTCAATGGTGATTGCTGAACGCAACCACTTTCTGCTTCTCCTGTTCTGGCAGGAATTGAATGGTTATGTTGCAACTGAAGCCATCAAGAATCAGCGACAAAGAGCGCTATACACAGTGCTCTACTTGTTGGTTTGATGGCTTCGGTGCTTGAAGGGAGATGAAACTCTTGTACGCAGTCATAGCAGTCTCTGAAACCATTTTCATGTGTGATGATGGCACGCGTTCTATGCTTACGTCAAAAGTGTCCTTATGCATCAACGTATAGTCGTACACATGCACACACAACTAATAACGGATGGGAGAGGAGGAGATGAAACGAGGTCGCTGGCAATCGATGAAATGGAATTTGAAATTATGCATTAAGTGGGGTGTAATATTATGTTGCCGTTACGTTGCCATTGGTGTCATTTAAACGAGGGATAGTTCATGCAGTTCTGTCAGCTAATGAATTTAAATGTTTTTTTTATGATACTCGCATCCCTACGCATCCATACTTTCTCCCCCCGTACCGGCTTTCTCGTGTCAAAAAAGGATGAAGTTTAGAAAATATTCTCGCATGGATGTTGGGGTGAATTGCATGACAACGCGCTTTAGTGGCTTGTAATCGGAAGCGTATACGTAACATGGGATTTTGAATTAAATGAGGAATCTTTTGATGGATATCATGGATACTTACATGTCATGGCAATGTATATAAAATCGTTTGATGAACTTGAGGCTGATAACACTTAATATATGTACATACTCGTACTTGTAATGTATGAATCGACTTAACTATGTGGGAGCCATAGCATCTGCGTGCTTTCAGGTTTAAAGTGAAATATTGTTAAAAGGAATTCAATTAATATTTCCAATTAAACATGAAATCAGTTCTGCTCTTACAAATTTCGAAGAAAAACCTTCAGCACTGTTTTCATTTGAGTTGAAGAGATTTATTTCTACAGAACATCGCTTACAACACTGAATGGTTCTTGAAAGAATCTTATTCAATATTAACATCACCCGCATCCATACCTTCCAGATTTAGGCCATACAAGTTCATTCATCACAGTTAGACAGCGCCGTCGATTAACAGTATCATCAAAACCAGATTAGGTTTCGAAGAAATAAGGTTCAATACTGCTTCCGGTCCAGATACCGCACCAAACAGTAACTGGTTGTTCATAAAGAGCCATCTCGATAATCGTTCATCAATTTTCTTCATTTTGGTTCATCTGGTTGTTTTATTGTGGCAGGTAAGCTCAAGAGTCAAAGATTATAAGGTTCTGGAAAAAAACTAGATGAGACGTCTAACTAAACGCCAAAGTCATCGGAGATGTTGGATTGTTGAATAGTATGCAGGTGACCTAACTTTGTACTCCAGGTGGTACCTGCAATAGTGACCAACTACCCGTTGATTTCCTTCACCTGCACCGCGTCCATACCACGAAATCCGCAGGCCCCAATCAAGACACTAAGTTGTCAGATCTTTCGATTTCGATAACTTTTGCGGTTCATTCTACAACACGTTTTGTAGTTTAGGCTAAATTGAAAGAGAGAGTACCGCTGAGGTTCAGCCTCCTTAAATTCCATCAGAATAGACAGTTGGTTGGTCTAGTCCTATTTCTAACATTTTGTACAGGGACCCCGAAAAGGTCGAAAGCACTCCAACCCATCGGCGGAAACTACATGGGATATAATAGGTTGTCTAGTGGAACCGGTGGAACTAGTTGTCCCTGCTGTTTTTATCCTATGTGCCTGGCTCTGATCAAGACGCACTGTTGAATTTCCTTTCCCTTTATATTGATATCATTCGCTGCCATCTTCCGTTTTAAGATAAGTGGTACCTGAAACACTTATCTGGTCTTAGAGACCGGAAGCTCCTGCTTCAAAAAAAAAAAAAAAAAAAAAAAAAAAAAAAAAAAAAAAAAAAAAAATACGAAATTTACTTGCTCTATATACACGAATAGTTTCGGCAATAACTCGACCCTAAAAAGGAATATAGACGGTCTTCACGGATAACTCAAGAACGAATAACTGAAAAGCGAATAACTCAAAAACGGGTATAGGTTGCAGCACTGGTGCTTTTCTGGAGGACAACATCGTAGATTTAATTTCTCATTAGAAGTACTTGAGCTTGTTTTCTCACCTTGCTTAGCCTGCTTAAATTTTCTAAGCTAGTTCGAGAATTCAAGAAGAACGCAGTCAAAAACTTACAATGGGATCATGGGGAATGTAATCGCGGATAAAGCTTCTTAGTCAAAGTTTAAAAGTAAGTTTTTCTGTCTGCATCCTCGATTAGAACTTTCCCCGAGTTTTGGCTTTTATATGAGCATGACTCTACAGTTACCGATCGATCAAATGAATGGTTCGCGCATTTTAAATTGTCAATGACTTTCCCGCTATCCCGCTGACCTTCAATAGAATAGAGCATGACTCCTCAGACTTCAACAGACCAAACAAGTTCTTTGCGACGTCTCTAAGAGGTAAGTGATTTCCAGCAGTCCCTCAGTGGGAAAGGTTGCAGACTGCTTACGGCCTTCATAACAGGGCTGAGAAATTGTCAGCAGTGTAAAACAAAAGTGAGAGGTAAACTAATTGAATGTATATTTCAAAATTCAAGTGCACCAGATCTAATGAGTAAAATGCAAATACTCGTAGCTCGTGAAAGCTCAACAGAAGAACTAAAAACTTCGACAGCGACGTAGTCAATTCAAAAACAACTCAATTTAAGATATAAGCAATAAAAATAAATATTAAAATTTGTGAAGTAACAAATATAAGAATTATTTCATACAACATACGGGGTATGTTCAAAAAGTAAGGGGACTTTACTTTTTTTTATAAGAGATATTTATTTATTCATTAATATTAATGTTGTCCACTTCAAAGTTATCCTTCTTTGGTATAATACATTTGTTCTAATACTTTTTCTAATCCTTGAAGCAGTTCTCATATGCACTTTTAGGTATAGCTCTAAGCCTTCCAGCGATGCCGTTTTCATTTCCTCAATCGTTGCAAATCTCCGTCCTTTCATAGGCCTCTTCAATTTAATCTCTTTAGGTCACCAGTTATGACTTTTTTAAACAAGTTAGGATCGTCATTGATGTCATTCAAAAGCTCCTGGACGATGCTCATGCGACGATTCTACTGATCAAATCTAAGAAGTTTCAGAACAAACTTCGTTGACACACGTCTCATGCCAAAATATCCGAAAAAATTGCATGAAATGAGCCAACTTATATGCTAACGTCTTCAGCAACTTCTTTTATGATAATTCGACGATTTTCCAAAACAATTTTCTTCAAAGCTTCTACGTTATCGTCTCTTGTTGATGTGCGGGGGCGTCCAGAGCGAGGTTCGTCATTGGCACCTTCTTGGTAATTTTTTTACCTAGAGCAGACTCACCGTATATCACTGTCAACATTTCATGATACAAATTCTTTACATCATTTCTTATAATATCTGAAAATCGCCGAAATCACCAAAGCACGTCTAACCTTTTTTTCTGTCAAAAATAAAGTACATATGCTATATACTTGAAACTGTAAGCAAACATATATTCGGAATATGTGTACATGTGTAGAAATGGGTAATCAAATGCACGTTGCCTGCGAAATTTCAAATAGATAGATAGGTAGATCTTTATTTCGCACGAATTTTTTTAACAATTTCTTTTAATAAGCTCACGATTTGCAGATATATGATATTGAAATATCTTTTATCTATAACGTTATTTTACAAAAATTTAAATATAATAAATATGGATTTAATAATGATTTACAAAAGGAAAAGCGAAAGAAAAACCTTTTATTTAAGGAACAAAAAAATATATATAAATAAACAAATGAATAGTAAACGAACAAAGAGAAAAATGGTAAATCAAAAATACAAACGGATAATAATCAAATGGCAAGTAATACCTCTTTTAAATGTTTAATTAGAGAAAACTTTGAAAATTGGGTAAATAAATAAACGAAAATTATATAAGAATGTTAATAAATGAACAAAATATCACTTAGATAAATAAAAAACTAAATAAACAAATAAATAAATATAAATAAGTAAATAAATAATTAAATAAATAAATAATAGATAAATAAGTAAATAATAAATAAGAAAATTAACAAAAAGGAAAATTAAATAAATGAATAAGTTAACAAATAACTGAACCGAAAAATTAACAGGAATACATGAAGTATATGAATAAACTAAAAACATGAAAATTTAAATACTAGTAATATTCATTTATCCATTAGTTAGAATATTGCGTGAATAAATTTTTAATAAGAGGATTTTCAACACTGGAACATTTTTCTTTAAAGTTGAAACTAAGCTTAATAATTTTTTCACTAATCAATTCAACGTTTGCTCATTGATAAAGTTCAAGGATTGGGTAATGCCACGGCAGGTTAAGCATCATTTTCAGTACCTTGTTTGTGCCACCTGCAATCTTTTAATATGGCACTGAGCAGCTTGACCCCATACTTGGTAGCCATAGCATATTATTGCCTGAAATATTACTTTGTATATTATCAGTTTATTGTCTTGTGAAGAACAGGATTTTCGGTTGATTAAAGGATAAAGCATTTTTATTGCAATATTTATTTTCTTTAATGTTGCGGTATTATGATCACTAAAGATCAACTTTTGGTCAAGTTTCATGCCAAGATATTTAACTGGGCTTTCCCAGGATGTATAGTAGTTTTTCCGGTGACATTGAGACTGCGTCTTGGAAGATAGCAAGCTTTCCTTTTTCGTGTAAAAAAAGATAGTCTTTACCTTGTCAAGGTAAAGTTTGATTTTCCATTTATTGAAATAAACATGAATTACTTCCATCGCTCCATCTAAATTTCTCTCTATATTAAGAGGAAACTGATGAAATGAAAGAATTGCAGTGTTATCAGCGAATAGTGCAGTCTCGCAAATTTAACAACACAGGAAAGTCGGCCGTAAAAAAATATATACAATATAAGTCCAAGTACTGAGCCTTGAGGCACACCACATTTGACATCAAATGAACCGGAGACACAGTTGTTGACGTGAACTTGAACAACACGGTTTTTAAGGAAACTTGGAATAATTTTGTACAAGTAAAAGTAGTGAGGACTATAGCTTGATAGTTTGTATAACAAACCATTATGCCATACTGCTTCGAAAGCTTTTTCGATATCTAAAACTATCATCCCTGTTGATCTCTCTTGTTCACGATTTGCTTTTACAATTTTTGAATAGTTGAATAGTGAATAGTTGTTGAATAGTGTTATGATTTTGTCTAAAACCAAATTGCTCATGAGGAAAAATACTGTTTTCAAAAATTAAAGTCATTAGCTCGTCTTTTATAAATTTTTCAAACATCTTGTTTAGTGAGCTAAGTAAACTTATTGGCCTATAAATCTCTGCGTTGTCTGGAGACTTACCAGATTTAAGGATTGGTATAACCTTAGCTTTTTTTCAAGTATCTGGAAAATATTGCATCTTTGACAAGAGTTGAAAATGAAAGTCATATATTTTATTCCTATCTTAGGAAGGTGTTTCAGAAAGGTGTTTTTAATTTGATCGAAGCCTTGAGATTTTCTTGCCTTGAGATGCTTTATCAGGAGAGCAACCTTGTTTTCGGAAACATACGTATTTGCAGGAGTTAGACAGCTTAAAGTGTTGAGTTCTTCAATCCTTGAATCTACTATAATAGTTAAAAGAGGATCACCGATATTGGAAGCAATAGAATGATTTTTTTTGAAGACATCATCTAGAAGAGGGGCTTTTAAGTCCTGGAATAATTCTGTGTTTGTTTTTTAAAACATGCATTATATTCCAGAAGAGCTTCCCACATTTGTCCAAGGAACTTCATTTGTGGTTCCATTCATTATTGCGTTGATTAGCAATAATTTTTGAAATTAATTTACTAAGAGTTCGAACATATTCACGAAGATTAGGATGTCGAAATCTTTGCCAATTTCTTTTGTGAATGTTCCTTGTTAATAAATGGAGAGAATGCAACAATAAATGGAGAGAAGGTGGACGTATAATTATTTTATATAGGGTGATTCATAGTGAGGTTTGATTTTTAATAAGCTTTTTTGACAGATCACGCATGACTCCTATCAAACTGTTTTCTTATCTTTGTTCACCATCGTTTGGCAAGTTATCACAAAAAGACTTACACTACAATAGAGTCTCCAAATTGTTTTGCTGTATTACGAAATTAGCATTCTGTGAAAAATGTTTTTCATGCAATTCGAGGAATTTATGGTCGACCTACTGAAATCTCTATTGCCAGTACCATTCACAAATTTGAGTCCCAGTTTACATAAGTGGATGATACTTGACCGGTAAAACCACTTACAGCACGTAGTGATGAGACTTAAGCAGGTGTAGCTGAGAGTGTACGCGCAGATCGTGACGAATCGATTCGTCGTCGTTCTCAGTAGCTTAGCTTGGCATATTCGACAACTTGGCGTATTTTACGTAAAGATCTCGGGCTAAAAGCATACAAAATTCAACTTGAGCAAGAATTGAAGCCAGGCGACTTAAATTTGCATCATATTTTCAGTGAATGGGCTCTGGAAAAACTCAATGAAAATCCGGTGTTTCATCGTGAAATTTTGTTAAGTGATGAAGCCCATTTCTGACTCAATGGATACGTTAATAATCAAAATTGCCGTATTTGGGTTAATGAGCAACCCGAAAAGTACCAAGAGCTATCATTACATCCACTAAAAACTACGATATGGTGTTGTTTCTTGGGCTGGTGGAATCATTGGTCCATATTTCTTCAAAAATGAGGCAGATCAGAATGTTACCGTCAATGGTTACCGTTATCGCGCTATGTTAACGGACTATGTTATTCCTGAAATTCAAGCATATGGTCTCGGTGAGCTCTGGTTTGCACAAGACGGCGCTACGAGCTAAACATCGCGTGAAACAATGGACTTGTTGAGAAATCATTTTGGTGAGCACCTAATTTCAGGTTTTGCTACGGTAAATTGGCTGCCTAGATCGTGTGATATCACGCCTTTGGACTATTTTCTCTGGGGATGTGTTAAGTCTCAGGTCTTCAGCCAACTACGATTGACGCCTTAGAAGCCAACATTACTCGTTCTAATCGCAAGATACCAGTCACTAAGCTCGTACGAGTCGCCCAAAATTGAACCTTTCGAATGGACCACCTCAGACGTAGTCGTGGCCGACATTTACATGATATCATTTTTAAAGTAAAAATGCCATGAATTGTTCTTTTAACTGATAATATAAATTTTAAATTGACTTTCAAATGTATGTACTTTATTTAACATAATAAATTAAACCTTACAATGAATCACCCTATAGTAAAAATTTAAAAGCCAATATTATTTTTTCGTAAATTTCTATTCAATCAAAATAGGATCCGTTGGCAACTATGATATTCTTTCAAAGTGATACAAATATTCAACATATGCTCTGTTCCGGAAGACCTTCTGCCGGCAAAATGAATCCAGATTACGGAAAAGATGGTGATACGTTTGGGAAATATCAGGAGAGTACGGTGGATGCGGAAGGATTTCAAAACCCAACTGCAACCGTTTTTGCACCGTTACTTGTGGGGTGTGGGGTCCAGCATTGTCATACAAAGGGATCGGACCATGCCTATTGATCAACACAGGTTGCATTTCAGCCAATTTGACATGAAATATGTCGATTTCCTCACAGTATTTGATAACGATTTATCGTTACTCGTGGTTGAAGAAATGAAAAGTAGAATGGTCCTTTCAATGTCTACCAAACTGCCACCATTACCTTTTTTGGTTAAACATCGGGCTTGGGGCTGTATTTTGGTTTTTTATATGCATCCAACCACTGCCCAGATCTTTTACGATTATCATACAGTACTCACTTTTCATCACAGCTGACTTTCCGGTGCAACCAAACGGTTCAGTTTGGTTTCTTAATGTAAGCGATGTACAGATTTCCTGGCACCGTGTTTTTGGGATTCGTTCAGTTCATGAGGTACACACTTATCGAGATTCTTTAACTTTCCTATGAGAGAAAGTTGTCGATTTATTGTCATCGGGGATACTCCCATGCTGTGTGCTATCTCCCGCACCGATTTCGTTGGGTCCGCATCCACCGCTGCTCTTAAAATATTGTCTTCAACTAACGTTCCCGACTTCCCACGTTGTTCATTTTCGAGGCTGAAATCTCCCGAATGGAACTTTCCAAAACAACGTCGTAGTGCTTTCGCTTACTGCTACATCCTCAAATGTGTCATTAATGTTTTTCAATGCCAGAAACGCATTATGTCCATTTTAAATTCGTAAAGGAAGAGGGTTCGAATTTAAACTGCCGACAGCATAGTAAATACTTCCTAGAAAAAAAAAATAAAAAATAACGTTACTTGTAGCGAACACTAAAATTCTCACATGTCAAGAACACGTTCAATGTCAAGATATTCTTACTTTCGACTAAGCGAAAATCAGACCTTGGTGTTTGAGTTATCTCAAAAATAAGTTTCATGAATCATGAAAAGAAACGAAATATTGCTGTGAAGAATAGCATCAGGGTTGTCTAGTTCTAGTGCAAAGTAGAAGTTATTTCTGGCGGTCTGCAGAGTTATCCCAGCTTACAATGCCGAAGTCTGGGCTTTAGAATGTTTGAAGCAATGAATGAAGCTTAACCCCTTGTTAAGCTTGTCGATGGAGACCGGAGCTGAAGACGGGCATCAATTCAAATCAAATAGTCACCAAGAAGTAGAACGGAGAGTAATTTTAAGTAGCACAAGCATTTTTCAATTCCCAGGGTACTCGAAAACCCAACAATACCTCATTGCTGATTCTGACATTGTCAAAATTACATCAATCTTTAAAGCTGGAAGCGACTTAATCGTTCGTAATGGAAGCAGATTTGCGGGTAGCGCTCCAATTCTTAGTGATCACTAAAACGTTTATTCATCTCTCTGTGATGGTTAGAAAATTCCAGTAAAAGAAACAAACAAGCAGTACAATGACCTATCATCATTGCTGATTGGTCTGTTCCGAAAAAAAAAAAAAAAAAAAAAAAAAAAAAAAAAAAAAAAATTAGATACATCGATACACGGTTGTTCCGTATTCTCATTTTTTTTTAGCCATTCAATCTGAAAACGGTCGAATTCTCAAATGACCTGAGCTCTTCCAATATACAATATTAAATAAAGTTGAACGAATGCCCACGTAACTATTGATTTCATTCCTGTAGAACCCGAAGCGAGGCTATTTTCTTAAGTTCAACGACCTGTGGTTGTGTAAGCTTGAGTGTTTAGCTATGTTTAACGCAAGCCAGATACAGTCACTGGAGTACACCCGATTGGCTTTCATCTTTTTTGTCGTCCAACTTTTTTATTTTTTAAATCTACTAACAGATACTGGATATTAAAATCACTCCTTTTTTACTTTGTTGTGTTTTTTTTTTTACTAATTGCACAAAGGAAACCAGTTAAATAACGCATTTTTGACTTGACCCTATCTCATAGCAGAAATGCTTTGCTAACCGGAATAATTGATAATTTCCTTTTTGTAATTTGCTTTCCTTTCTGCGGCAGACGGTTGAATTCATAAAATTTTGTCCCTTTTTTAGGGAACGTGACCTGTTTGTCAAAATCGGAAATCTATCTATTTTTGCGGCTAACGAAATATAGAAGGTTGAAAATATTGACCGATGAATTGATGATTAAGACCAAATGATTTGGGTAGACGCGACAGTTTTAAAAAGAAAAAAACTTCACATAAACCGACGAAGGAAAATAAAAATAAATTTTACCTCTTCATGTTGAACTCAATTGAAAAACGATTTGCAATTTATTTAGCGTTGGTGGTATAGATGTTGTAGATTATTACGGAGAAAACTTTGACGAAGGACACTGTATAATTTTCAAAAAAGTTGTAAGCACACCTTTGTGGTTGATACGACATATTTTTTTTTTTTTAAATAAGTGTTTTTCTTAAAATACGAGGTTTGTTCAAAAAGTAAGATGACTTTATATGGGGTTTTCTAACGACTTGACAACTTTTTTTTTTAAATAAAAGGCAAACCATTTGAGATATTTCAAAAACTTTATTATTGGCTTAAAGTACAATCAAAACATTTATGAATGGAACCCGACTTCGTTTATATGGCCACCGCGGGTACGTTTGCAGCGGTAGATTCGTTGGACCTAATTTTCAACGACTGAGCCACATTTCGTGTTCAATGTTGGCTCTGAGCCCCACAGAAAATAGCGGCGTTAAATCGACTGGCCCATGTCTTGAGATAACACGCTCACCATGCTCTTCAATGTATCAATTGTAGCGTGTGCTGTGTGGCTTGTGGCACCATCCGTGGAAACCACATATCGTCCAAGTCCATATCTTCCAATTTGGGCCAAAAATAATCGGTGATCATGGCGCGATAACGCTGACTATTCACAGTAACGTGATGATCGCTATCGTCGACAAAAAAATATGGCCCAATAACGCCGCCGGAATGCAAACCGCACCAAACAGTTATTTTTTGTGGATGAAGTGGTGATTCATGTGGGTTTTCATCCGACCAATAACGCATATTTTGCTTATTGACGAACCCATTGAGCCAAAAATGAGCTTCGTCACTGAAGATGATTTTACGATGAAATTCATCATCTTGGCGTATATGCTCCAGAACCCAATCGGAGAACGTAGCTCTTTAGTGTACTTTCCCATGTTGACGAAAATGTTGAGTTTACTGAATAAACTGACAGTGACAGTTTGATGATTAGTGAAAGAGTGCGTTCACAAATTGTTCACAAAAGTTGTCAAGTCCCTATTGGAAAACCCTATATATTTATTTATTCATTGATACTAACTATGTCCCCTTCAAAGTAATACCTCTCAGCTATAATACATTTGTGCCAACGCTTTTACCAACCCTCGAAGGTCTTCCAGCGATGCTGTTTCAATTTTCTCCATCGTTGCAAGTCTCCATCCTTTCATAGGTCTTTTCAATTTTGAGAACAGGTAAAAGGGAACATTGGGAAATTCGGTGAATATGGTGGGCGAGGCATGATTTCCGTCTTGTTCTTGAGTAAAAAATTTCTCACAAGCAACGATAAATATAATAAATAAATATTTATTGACGGGAAATTATTCAGAAAATTCAGAAAAAATATAGTATATAGTCCCCTTTAAAGTAATCCCTATCGACTGCAACACACTTATGCCAGCGCTTGATCCAATCCTCGAAATATTTTTTATATTCGGTTTTCGGTATGCCCATCTGTGTTTCCTGCGATTTTTCCATTAATTATTCTCTGCTGCTGAAACGCGTTCCCCTCAGTGGTTTTTTTAATTTAAATGAACAGAAAGAAGTCACAGGGAGCCAAATCAGGTGAATTCGGTGGCTGTTGGATGGTATTTGTTGCATTTTTCGTCAAAAAATTACGAATAATGATGGCACTGTGCGACGATGCGTTATCATAGTGCAAAATCCATGAGTTTTTTGCCCACAAATCTGGTCTCTTTCGGCGAATTGCTTCACGCAAACATCTCATAACTTCGAAAATAATATTCTTTGTTTACTGTCTGGCGTTCTGGCAAAAAATCATGGTGCACTACACCGTTGTAATCCATGAAAACCGTGAGCATTGCCTTCTTTTTTGACTGGAAATGACGTGGTATTTTTGGTCTTAGCTCATTTGTGGAATGCCATTCACTTGCCTGATGTCTGGATTGTGTATCGTACTCATAAACCCACGTCTCGTCTCCAGTAATGATCCTTTTGATGAATGTGGGATCGGATTCAGGCTCGCAAATCATCTTTTTTGCGACGTCAACAACGTCTTTTGTCACCAATTTTTCTGCTACACGACAGATACCCAAATCATTAACCAAAATGTTTTGTATGGATCCATAGGCAATGTTCAAGTCCTCCGTTATCTCTCTGATGGTTAATTTGCGGCTACTGACCAACATTTCTTTTACCTCATCAATGTTTTCGTCGGTTTTCGATGTCGATTGTCTGCCACTTCGTTCATCATCTTCGATTGACTCACGAGCACTTTTAAACCGCTCGTGCCACTTGTAAACGACCATTTTCTTTAGAGAATTTTTGCCAAAACACTTTTCCAACATTTTCAACGTTCGTGCACCATTAAATCCGTTTTTTATGAAAAATTATATACAAGTTCGTTGTTGCAAATTTAAATCCATTACTAAAATTTAAAAAAAAAAAATAGCCAACACACACACAGATAGATGTACTCTTGGCTACTCAACTTTTTCAAATGTCAAGCTATGATGCTAAGATTTAGACGGAATATCAACAACCAGCTTAACAAAGAAAAAAAAAAAAAAACAGAACTCAAATCGGAACAATAGGAACGCCACACGGTGACGCCACCGGGAACTTTTTGATCAAGGTATTGCTTCTCGCTAACGTTGCATAACTTCAAGGTAATACTCTTTATTGCCCGAAGGACCTTGAGGTAAAAACTCTTGATGCTCTACGAAAGGGTTATTAAAAAAAAACAGTGATCAAAATTTTGACATATGATCAAACTTGGCGTGCTTTATTCGGTCTTGGCTCTCCTGGAGCTTCAGTTGATACGATAAGGCTTTGGTTTAGACGTCAAAACCGACGTCACCAGTAATGATCGTTTTGAGTAAGTCAGGATCATTATTGACGACATTCCAAAGGTCATGAACGATGCTCATGCGACGGTTCTTCTGATATCAATTAAGAAGTTTTAGCCGACCGATATGCCAATATCCTCAGGAACTTCTCCTATGGTAATTTGATGATTTTTCAAGACAGTTTTCTTCACAGCTTCGACGTTATTATCTTTTGTTAATGTGTTAGACGCAACACCAGAGCAAGATTCGTCATTGGCATCTTCTCATTTTGGAAGGGGCTATAACACTTGTAAAATTTTTTTGTCTCTAGGGCGGACTCACGTAATGCCGCTGTCAACCTTCCAAGTATTTTAGGGCACTTGATTCCATTTTTTAAACAAAATTTGATGCACAAGCACACCCAAACACGTCTAACCTTTCTATCTATCCAAGTATAATACATACTTCAAACTGTAAACATATGTTCGGGACATGTATACCAACACAGCGTACTTTCAAAAATCATCTTACTTTTTGAACACTCCTCTTATTATATATTAACCGCTACCCTCATTTGTTGTTGCCGCGATTAACTATATTTTGAGCAATAGGGAAAGAGGCATATTATTTACTTTTAGAACGACAGGCCATTACCCAACCTCCTCAACAACATCAAACTATGCAAGGCTTCTTTGAAGGCAAACGGAAGGATACTTTTATGAATTCAATGAGTCTTTTCAGTCCCAGGACGAAGTTGGCTTGCGGGTAAAAGGTATGCGAACGAACTTGCCAGGAGAGCCTTAAAAAAATACTTCTCAGGATGTTTACCTGGGTTAAGTAAAGCCCGTGTCCTCTCTTGGGCTTCGTTTGAAATATGGGTCCTTTGTGAACACAACAGTAAAGAACATGGCTCTTTAGGTTGTACAGTAGACAGACCTAGAGGAAGCCTATAAGAAGTCGGTGGCTTTTTTGCATTTTAGTTGTGTTTTAATGGAACATTAAACGACACACGCTTACTAATGCTTACATTAAAGATTACTTCCTCCAAGAATATCACGCTTATGTTCCCACTACGCTCTATGTCTGCAGAAGTAATCGTTCTAGATTTTCAAAATTCTTCTATCATACTACATCTTTATGCATATGTATAGGGTTTTCTAATAATGACTTGACAACTTTCTTTTTAAATAAAAGGCAAACCATTTGAAATATTTCAAAAACTTTATTATTGGCTTGAACTACAATCAAAACATTTATGAATGGAACTCGACTTCGTTCATATAGTCACCGCGGGCACGTTAGCAGCGGTCGATTCGTTGGACCCAATTTTCAACGACTCGGCTACAGATTTCGGCCGAAACGGCCGCTATTTCCCGTTTAATGTTGGCTCTGAGCTCTTCCAACGTCGTCGGCGTGTTGGCATAAACCAAAAGTCAAGTCAAGCGGCGTTAAATCTCACGAACGAGGCGGCCAATCGACTGGCCCATGTCTTGAGATAACACACTCACCATATTTACTCTTCAATAAATCGATTGTAGTGTGTGCTGTGTGTACTTGTGGCACCATCCGGTTGAAACCACATGTCGTCCAAGTCCATATCTTTCAATTCGGGCCAAAAATAATCGGTGATAATGGCGCGATAACGCTGACCATTCACAGTAACGTGACGATCGTTATCGTCGACGAAAAAATATGGAAAAACAGTTTTTTTTTTTTTTTTTGATGAAGTGGTGATTCATGAAGCACGTGTGGGTTTTCACCCGACCAATAACGCATATTTTGCTTATTGGCGAACCCATTGAGCAAAAAATGAGCTTCGTCACTGAAGATGATTTTGCGATTCCGAATATCTGTAGAAAATTTCGTGTAGACATTGTTCGTTAGTGTACCTTATCATGATGAAAATATTGAGTTTACTGAATAAATTGACAGTGACAGTTTGATGATTAGTGAAAGAGTGCGTTCACAAATGAAATTCAAAGTTGTCAAGTCCCTATTGGAAAACCCTATACATATTGCCATGTTTTTCGTGTTACAAGAATGATATTCTACGCAGATGGTTACTTAGAGCGACAGGACAACTACCATTTTCTTAAAAATACCTTGCAAAGAAATCTAATCTTGTGAGATCAATAACACTCGCATGGACTAATACATATGTAAATCATTGGTCTGACCTAGTTTGGGTAGAAATCGAACGAATTCGAGAATGTCAATTTGAAAACTATTATCAAAATTGCAACATTGGCCAGTATTTGGGGAAAGGAAAGCCAACAACTATTAATCAACTAAAGCAATTTATTTAATTTATATTAATTGCTTCAGAGTCCTTGTTTCAATTTTTCCTTCCTGAGTCCAGCCTATAAGCTGAGTTTTTTTTTTTCGTCTGTAGCCTCCTTTTTACTTGTTCAAATAGGTACGTGTACTTTTCCTTTTCGAGTATCAATACTACACTCTCATTGCACATATGGCATTCGAATATTCATACATATGTCCATACATGAGAGTATCTCACTTTATATTCACTTTCGAAATAAATTTTTAATATTCGTTTATTGCCAAGGATTACGAAGGATAAAATGCAATTTAACTGTTGAAGGACGCAGAGTTTTTTTTTTTTTTTTTTTTGTTAGTCAGTATCAAGAACTTTCAGTAATTTTTGTTCTTCTCATTGTTTGATGATGGTACATTCAATAAACGTTTGTGTGTGTCTTGTTACTTTACTCTCGAACTCAAACTTTGGGAATCTTTCTGCAGATTTGTCGGTCAGTGAATGTTAAATATCCTTAAAATCCTGAATAGCTGAGCACGAGGTGGAATGAAAATATTTCTCGTTCTTGTTTTGTTATCCTTTTTTTTCTGGCGATACAACATAACTGCACTCGTTGCATTGTGACATGTTTAATTTAACAATGAACTCCGCATGGATGAGAGGCTCGACAGATCCATAGTTGGAAAATATTGGAACACAGCGCGTGTGAACACAGTGAAAAACCAGACCAGGACGAGAAGAAGTATAAGTGATATATTTCAGTGCGAGTGAGTGTTTATATATTTTGTATGTTCTCAGCACAGAGCAGAGGCCATTAATTATTTCCTCTCATGAATTTAAATACGGATTTAAATCCGCACGAAATAATTCACCCGCCACTGTAAATAATAACAAAAAAAAAAATTAAAAAAAAAAACAAAATCAGGGAAGACCTGCAAACACAATGCGGTATCAACTCACACATGCCATTGCGAGAGAAAATTTTCGAAAGAATGTTTTCACCAAAAGTGGAGAACAATACTTTTGCACGGCACACCTGAAGATACATTGAATAGAACTGAATAGAATGTGGGTACCTTAATGATTTAATGTTTAAGGTGGAATTCGTCCTGTAAACTGGACAGAAATTAAAGTCATTTAATACCCATTTCACACCACATCGTAAATCGAGTTTTCGATGAAAAGTTTACAAAACCTCATTGAAACGTTCACACCGGATACCGACTTGGTTTTGCTTCACGGTTGTACGATATTACCTGTGACATTTTTGTGTTGGCAAGGATTTTTACATTATTCGCTTTTTTTTCTGTTTAAAAAATTTTAATATTTTATTTTACATTAAATTATTTACAGAAAACCTATATGAACGACAATTAATATTTTCTTTCCAAATTTATTAAGTATTTTTAGCTGTTTTATTGAATGTACAGAAAGTTTCAAAGATTCAAACTTCAAAAGTTTTTCAACAATCTCACAATTGCGAGTAGGTTTTGAGAAATTTTAATCAAAATCTTGTTTTACTAAAAACCAAACACTGTATGGGAAAACTTCTGTTTTCGCTTAAGAATACGAGAGTTTTAGCGAAACCTCGGTTTTCGATGCAATGTGAAAACGGTGTTACAAAATTGTACAAAATATAACACTGGTAAACAGTGGTCTTGTTGCATAAAGCTAAATACTTAATTTTGAATGTATTTGCCTCGCTTATTTGAAGTCACTTTTTCAGCTCTAGTTATTGAGATATGAAAGGAAGAAATTTTTACAAGAAAATATACCAGTTTTTAAGTTAAAAGTTGAAATGAAGCTTAGTGCTCATTTAGTATCCAAGTTGCGAAAAGCGCAGCATTAGTTGCTCAATGTGTTGAAGGTAGTCAATGGACTATTATTTCCCAAGAAATTTTTCACTATCCAAATGAACTCATACTTCGCAGATTTTCCAACAACTATCATAAAATACCAACTTTTATTCTTTCAGTATTGAATTTTGGAAACATATCTAAAGGGTGAACTAAGAGATGGTGTGGATGTTAGCTATCAATTACTGTCATTGACTGAATTCAATGTGTTTGATCTTTTCTTTAAAAAGCGTACAATCTTTGGCAATTTAAGTCATAGAGTCATTTTTTACGCAACAGTGCATATTTATTATTCATTCTTATTACGAAAATGGACAATCTGTAAAAGTAGCATTTCTTAAAATTTTTTGGTCAACATAATAGCCCTAGTGAGTCCGGAATTCATGCAATCGGCCAGCACGTACACGCCAAAACATTACCACTGTGGGCGAAAGTTTTCAAAACCATCCAGGCACCTTAATTTGTCGCCAAAAAATTGGGCCTTACTTATGGCACTTTACGACAAATTTTAAAAGTTGATCTTCATTTGCACGCCTATAAAATCCAAACTACGCAACAATTGAAGGCATTGGACCATCTACGAAGTAGCCTATTTATTAACTGAGTGTTGGCTTGCCAGGACAATTTGTCATCGAATTTGATATTTTCCGATGAATCCCATTTTTGGATGGATGAGTACGTACAATAAATAAACAAAATTGTCGTTTCTCGGGACCGGGAAAAACATACGAGATTCACGAAAAACCAATGCATTCCAAAAAAGTCACTGTATGGTTCGGATTATGGATTGGTGGCATCATTGGCCCGTTAATTTTCGAAGATGAGGCTGAAGGAACAGTTACAGTTAATATGCAAAGAAGGGGATATTATACGGTCTCTTGAAACTAGTAGAGTATTTATCACATTCAGCCTCCCGGGAACCGAAGACTTTTTCAGAGGCCAATATTTCTTAACTCAGTGCTCAGATTTAACTCTGCTGTTCCATAATCATATAAAACAGGGATGTTTTATATAATCCGCAAGAGTGTGATGTTAGCGCAGAGTGAATTTCGACGTCGATTTGTTTACTGTATCGCGCTAGCTGGCCAAACATTCCGACACTTAGCTACTCGACTCGAACAGTGTTTAACCACAGGAGATCATGTAGAGTTTGGCCGCCATCGGACTGGTCGTTTAGCCGAGCATATCGAGGCTGTGGCTGGCGATGTCGCTGAGAACGAAGAAACATTAATCAGACGACGAGCCATGCAATTGGGTATCACCAGATGAACACTAAAGAGAATTTTACACATGTTCCCGTACAAAGTGCAGACAGTGCATCTGTTAATGCCTCCTGACCGTCAGTCGAGTGAATTACTGTAAAGCCATTCTCAATCTCAACAACGAAGGGAACGATTTGTCGTTGAAAGCTATCATGAGCGACGAGGCGCATTTCCACTTAAGCGGTTACGTCAATAAGCAAAATTTTTGTTTCTGAGGTATTGAAAATCCGCGTGTGATGCACGAAGAGCCATTACATCCACTGAAAGCGACTGTGTGGTGCGACGTACACGCGAAAGTAGTGATTGGGACGTATTTTATTGAGAACGCCATCGGCAATACGATCACTGTTATTGGCGAACGCTACAGGGCCATGGTAAATGAATTTCTTCTGCCGGAATTGGATGAACGGGGCTTGGTGAACATCTGGTTTTATTAAAACGGTGCAACCGCACACACAGCACGAACCTCAATGGATATTGTGAAGGATGCGTTTCCTGGTCGCGTAATCTCCCGTTTTGGGGATTTGGCATGGCCAGCAAAATCGCCCGATTTTACTATTCCAGATTTCTTTCTCTGGGGCTACTTGAAGTCGCGGGCTTATGCCAACAAGCCTCAGACAATCGCTGCCTTTAAGAAGAATATTCGACAGAAATGCGAACAGTTATCACCGGAAATCTTGCGGAAAGTCATAGAAAATGCGATAAAAGTGGCAGCCACTTGGCGTATATCATCTTTTACACTTAACAGAAACAATTGTAAGGACCCAAGTACAGATTTCCATCACTCAAAATCTTTCGTCTTTAATTTAGTAAAAAATTATTCACAAAACAAAATTGTGCCACCTTGTACTTTATTTGCTGCGAAACTGAAGGAGCCATAGGGCATTTTTCTTTTACTTTGGTTGAAGAGTTGAATAGTTCGATTTTAAGATCGCATTTCGATGAGTCTATAAATAAACACCATCCATTTGGGTTATTGTTTTGTCCTTCCATTGTAGCCACTTAATCAGAAATATGTCTTCAAAATAGAAAAGGAGTAAATTCTTTTCCTTTGTGCGATAAGCCGAGATATTTGTGTTTGGTGTAATTAGATTTCTTTCTTTCAATCGAGAAACGTGATCTCTGATCAAATCATCTAGATCATTTTGATTGAGCGGTCTAGGTTCGAAAGAGCAATAAAAGTCACTATCTTCACCATATTTACTATAACTCAGAACAGGTCTAATAGCAGATTGCAAGTTAGGATATATCCACTTGGATTGATATTTACAACACAAAAATAACAGTTATCATGATGATTTAATGGTTCTTGTTAGATCATTGGATTTGTGTACTTAGCAGAAGGTTTTTTTTTTTTATTTTCCCATAAACGCAAAGACTTAACAAAGCATTTACCATACATACTAAATTTGAGATCCAAGGCTTGATATTTATTTCTAATGGCTTCCCAAAGTAGTCCATGTGGACTTGTTGTACACATTCAGTCATTCTTTAAACATGTTTACTTATTTACACAAGTGAAAGACGGTCTCAAACGTAGAAGGACATTATTTTCTCCTTCCCACTCTGTAAGTGGGGAGAATTCTTAGCTCGTACGTACTGTCTATAGACCAAATAGTAAGGTGGACTTAATGCCTTTTTACACATTAATGGAGATAATCTCGACAAGTTCTGAAAACATAATCGTATGTGTGGTGACATAAACGGTAATCTTTTAGTTGAAAGTAATCATACTGACGGCATGAAAATATTTGATTTACATCCAGTAAACATTACCACTCCGACTCATCACGTTGACACTGCAAGCATTCTTCTAGATGTAAAAGGTGTGTTAAGAAAGTTACTTTGGAAATTTCGCAGGCAACGTACAACGATACATTTCAAGTATACAACATACTTAGTTTGTTGTTGATAGATAGAAAGGTTAGAAATCTTTTGGTGGGTCCTGCCATTTTTAAGGGAATCTGTATCAATTTCCTAAGAGCCTAAAACACATGAAATGTTGACAGTAGCATATATTGAGTTTGCTCTAATTAAAAAAAAAAAAAAAATGTTTACAAGTGGTATAAGCTCTTCCAATATGGCCAAGAAGATGCCAATGACGAACCTCAACAAAAGATGATAAAGTCGAAGCTGTGAAGAAAATTGTTTGGAAAATCATCGAATTACCATAAGAGAAGTTGCTTCCCAATCGTCCCAATGGAAGCACCCAGGAGAGCCAAGACCGAAAAAAGCACGCCAAGTTCAATCAAAAGTCAAAGTTTTGATCTTTTTTTTTCTGATTACCGTAGCGTAGTACATCAAGAGTTTTTACCTCAAGGTCCTTCGGTCAATAAGGAGTTTTACCTTGAAGTTATGCGCCGTTTGCAAGAAGCAATACGAATAGTATCATAGTTGTTTGTGAGAGATTTTATCGGATTCGTTCCAATGCGAATTTTTCCTATTCCCAAAAGTAAAGAGACTTTTTAACAGACGGAAATTTGCAACGATTGAGGAAATAAACACGGCAACGCTGGAAGAGCTTAAGGCTATACAAAAAAGTGCTTATGAGAGATGCTGCAAGGACTGACCAAACTGGTGGCACAAGTGTATAATATCTGAGGGGACATAATTAGTATCCGTGAATAAATAACTTTTTTTAAAAAAAAAATAAATATAAAGTCACCTTACTTTTTGAACACCCCGTATAAGGTCATCCTCTATTGCGATGTCCCTCTGGGTTGGTGCTGAAAACTTTCCGGGCAAGGACGTGTTCATGGATCTGAAAAGTACTTTTCTTTCGAAGAGTCTGAGAGCAGTCTCATCCGCTTTCGTCAATGTCCAAGTGAAGTAGGATTGGGACGATTAGTGCCTGGCGTAACAGATGAGAAAATTGGACATGTTTTGGAATTGATAAAGAGGTGCTTTGAATCGGTTTGGAACTCCTAGATTTTTTCCAAGATCTGCCGTTTGATCTACTGAGGAATTTCCTGGATTAAAACCACACTGATATAGACCAGTTATAATGAAGCACACAAGATTTAGTATGAAATGTTTAGAAGACTTATTCCTTTGTACCTGGCGCAGTTTAGAGACACAAGGTAAGCCCAGGCCTACAATAAATCGATCCAATAATTAAATATATTTAATATAACTGCGACAGTAAGTATGTTCCACTTACAAATCCTTTAAAATGAATATAATTTCAGCGTTAAACCAATAAAAAACAAACAGTTTGTTGCTTTCAAATGAAAACTCGGGTATCAGTGTACGATGGACGTATGTACTACTTTCTGTGTGGTCCTTGTTTTTCATCCATTTTCCTCGGTCCAAGGGGACCGATTCTCTTCAGAATTTCCCGCAATTCAATGAAATGCCAATTAATCACGAGTTCGCGAATCGTGAGTAATAATTTCGATTACTCCGTGTGGATTTACGAAACTTTGTTATATCTTCATGTGCCGCTATTAATTAGTACACCGAGGTTTTGATTGAAAACGCCAATATCAGTTTCGGAACTTGAGTTATATGTGCAGACATTGATTGGACTAATTATGATTTTGATTACTAGTAGATGGATTTTCAGAAGAAAACTTACGAAGATTGTCAATAGATCTCTGACTTTTGAATAAATTCTTATAAATACTGTTGGAGTGCTATTAAGATAAACGAATTAATCCGTTCTGCTTCGTCTTTTGGATTATTGAGTGATCGCAAATCAGCGGAATACAGCATTACACTTCATATACCAATTACTGCAAGCTGCAGATATCTATTCAGAATTTAAAGCCCCGATGCTCATTCGCAAGAGTCTTTGCGAAATTCACCAATGAATTTCCCTAAAAAAAAAAACTAATTAGAAAAGAACCCAACAATTGAAACAACGAAATATTGATAATTCTTTCAATCAGTGACTCTTGAGCTTAAGTATTACCATCTGAGATTAAACCAAGATCATCAATTTTCTTGTTTTCTGACGATGGTATTCATTAAATACACTTTTCCTATACTTAAAGATACTCTTTTGGCTAGCGTGCGTAAAAGTGAGAGCCTACGCCATTTATTTAAATTGAATACCCTTCCATCTTAAATTCATCAAAGAGGCTTAGAGCTGTTAACATACAGAGAGTGTTATGGTTTAAGATACCTCTTTATCTGCTACCAAGGCTGTCAGCTCCCCAAATGTCCAATATACCAGAGAAATCATTCTAAATATGTAGTTTTTCGGCAATTTATCGGATACCTCTCAAAAAACGCTTAAAAGCCTCCGAAACTCTACCAGTTAATTTCTGGCGTTAACAAAATTTTGCCATTTTTGCAGAATATACGAGAGCAGCTTGATGAATACCCGGATTAAAAATAACAACACAACTATGGTATTATAGGTTTTGACAATTTAGTTTTGAATGTAATCCCTTTCAACTCGATATACTTTTCTTTCCCAGCGGTGCTGCAAATTTTTTAACCCCTCCCTATAGTACGACTTTTGTTAGCCTGCAAAAAATTCCTCAAACTCTTTGGGAACAAAAAGAAGTCACAGGGAGCTAAATCCGGTGAACACGGAGGATGAGGGAGCAATTCGTAGTGCAATTCCACCAATTTGGCTGTGGTGACTGCGGAGGTGTGAGCTGGTGCGTTATCGTGGACGAAGAGCATTTTTTCCTTCCCCAAATGTGGTTGGTTTTTTCTTTAAGTCGACGTTGAATCGGCCTAATAAATGAACGTAGTATGCCCTTGTGATTGTTTTTCCCTTCTCCAAATAGTCAACGTGGATTACACCTCGCGCGTCCAAAATAACGGTTGCCATCACCTTTCTGGCCGAAAACACAGTCGTCGCCTTTTTTGAAGCGCATTTACCGGGTAAACCCGTTATTTCGATTATTATTTGGTCTCTGGTATGTACCAATGAATCCATGTTTCATTGACGTTCACGAAATGACGAAGAAACTCCTCCGGATTTTGATTAAGCAAGGCCAAGTACGTTTTTGAAGTGGTCTCACGATTGCGCTTATTCTTCGGTGTGACCAAAAGCGGCACCCATCGCGCGGCCAGCTTTCTCATGCCCAAAATTTCGTGCAGGATATGGCTAATGCGTTCAGTTGAGATGCCTGCTATGTCAGCCAAGTCGTGACTTTTCACTTGGCGGTCCGCCAATACGAGTTCGTGGATTTTGTCCATGGTTTTCTATGTAGTAACCGTTTTTGGACCACCTGGGCGCGGTTCATAAAAAACCAAAGTGCGGCGTGGGTCCCATACATACCATCGAAAATGGGCTTGATTTCCTCGCAGGTTTCGCCACTTAAAAACAAGAACCGGATCACGGACCGATACCTAATGCTCGTTTTTTTATGGTCGCAAAAAACACTAACACGAAGTTTTAAAGTTTTGATAGGCGGGCTAAAAGGGTTTATACTAAATGATGGAACACTCATTTTGGATCGATAGCACACAATTTTTTTTCCAATCCGTGTACTCATCAAACCGTCCGACAACCAGTATAGCGACAGAAATCACACCAAGATACAAATATCTTCAGCGCAACGATGATTCGTCCAGACAAGTCGAAAACTTTCTTCAAATGAACTACTCTGACAAATAGGTAGGTAGGTAGGTAAAAGTTAGGCGGTTAGAAAGACTAACCCACTTAGACCTATTGGCTCATTGTGATGCCATGTGGATTTGTGATACTCATGGAACCAATTTAAGCTTATGCTCATTGTATGAGTATCCTCCTAAGTGAATTTTCGTTCTTTGGGAGAGAGGTGGACATGTACAATGCAGGTGAATGATTGCCTGCTCTTGCTCCTCGTCTGTGCAGCTTCTAATCGTTTGCAAATGCGCCAAGCTTTCTTGCACGCTTGTCCTTAAGACAGTGTCCAGTGATGACACCTATGATGACTGAGATGTTTCCTGTTAAGAAGGATCAGACTTTTAGAGCGATTCAGATCCAGCTTTGGTTATATCTGTTTGGTTGCTAGATATGTTGGTCCAACAGGCCACCTTAGGTCTTTATTAGCATTCAGCTTTAATATTGGTGACATCTATATATAGGAATACATATCCTTACAGTATGTGTAATTCGATTAGATAACACGGTGGGCGAGGCCCTTGATTACAGATTTTAACTGATATAGTTCATATTGGTTGACTCACTGCTTAACGTTCTTAATAGCTCTTACATATAGATAAAGCATATGAAAATGATGTACCTGCACTGTCTGTTAGATCATGCCTAGCATCTGTCAGCTTTAAATGCACTCCGCTGTAGACATGATCAACGATTCGTTCACTGCAAATAGTAAATACTCCCTTTGAAGCTTAACGAAAAGAAGGTAAATGACTTCTCTAAGACAAGATCCTTTAGATCTAAATGGCTATCATAAAACGTAGCTTATCTATTGTGCTTCTAGAGACAAGCTGCACTTAATGTCTCACTTAAACTTTTCATGCCCTAATTATCTTGGATCAGAAAAGATTCCAAATGCAGGGATAACGACAACACAAATACTCGTGCTAGTCCTTTTTTTTAAGAATATTTGAATTTTGGTTTGCTTGTCGAGTAGAAATATGCCTCGAAGCCTCGGCTTGATATTCATATAATGGGCTACAATCTTTAACCATCTTCTGCCGAAAAGGAAGTAGTCTTTGGTGCAGAGTGCACTTTAGCTTTAATGACCTTTCACGAAATCGACTTTCTCTGTGCCCAGAAATGGTTTCAGCGAGAATCTGATCTAGAAAAGGAATGAGGTGGGGCCTTCACGGAGGCCTTTGAAACCTTTTTACTCCTTGCTACTATACCGCAACATCTAAACACGAAAACACAACAACTAGGTTTAGAGAAATGATAGCATTGGTTTCCCGCGGCTCTTTATTTATAACAAATCTTAAATCTACTTAATATCTGAAACATACGCCTTCCGCATAAGTGTATACCATATCTTGTCAATATTCTTATCGCATACCAAGCGACGCGTACACGATCTTAAGATCCATTGACTGTACTTTGAGTATATGTCTTATGTCCTGCTTACATTATTTTATCTACTAAATGATAATAATGCAGACGATGCTAAGACGGAACATGTGAACCATCCGCCTGAAGGTGGTTCCCACAATTTACGGGCTATGGCCAACCTGATCATAAGTTGTGAAGTATTGGACCGCCCTATTGGGTGTCAGGACACTGCGGTATTAAAGTAAATGAACAAGCGGATGAGCTTGCATAAAAAGGAGGGCTACTAGACAGTAGCCAACATCAAACCACCCTTTTTTGCATAGTAAGGGGCACTATCGAGGAAAAAAATACAAAGACTCCCAACCTAAGGTGGTCAAGTCTTGAAGGACACAGGGTATCCAAGGCCAAGGTCCAAGCTCTTTGACGGCAAAAGATCTAGAGAGCTAATAAAATTAAACAGGGCTAAGCTAAGGACAATAATAGGAATCTTGTCTGGTGCGAGATTCAAATTGTCAGATACGGATATTTACTGACTCTGCGGTGATCTCCAAGCTGTTGAGGACATCTGTGTGTATGAATACTAGGCAATAACGCGAAATGGATGAAGATTTTTAGTCAAATACTTTCTCGAAAACCTAAAGGAAATAGACGGCGCGAACTTCAAAGGCCTTTTTGGCTCTTGCAAAGAAATGAGGTGTTTCACCAGGGAGATTATTTACGTTTTAGCCATTTGAAGACAAATTCAACTGTTTCCACAGGAATCGCGATGGGCCCATTTTGGTGCCTGGTGTCTGTGTGATGGCACATCTATCATACTCTTGTTTAGCCTAACCTAGCCTAACCTAAAATGGGACACTCTTGTCTTTATAGCGGAAAATTCTTGGAAGATACGATTGAATTAGACGCAGTACAGTTCTGTACAATATTCAACATCCCTCACTAGGAAAATTTGCGTCTGTCCTGCAAGCTAAAATATACATATTTATGCAATTCTGACAGCTACGAACAAAATTATAAAGAAACTATGGAAGGGAAGAAGTATTTGCATCTCTGGCGACACACAAGCTCGCCTACCAGGTCATAATGGAATCACGAGAATTGAGATCACCGATGAACTTGCTAGACAAATCTCAGTTTTGTCAGAACCTACGTAAGGTTATTCTCACATGAACATAACTGCAAATGGTATGACTCTCAAGGTTCCCGGCAGACCAAACGAATGTTTCCCGAGGTCAACTTTTTTAGAGGTCAGACTTTTCTTGCTCTTCCTCAGAAGAAATAACTGAAAGCTGTTTACTTACTTAGTGACAGGGCACCACACTTTTGCTAAGAACGTGCTGGGCATAAGTGATACAACATTCTGCCGCGCTTAGTGTGAAAATGATGTCGATACCGCGGAGGCTTCATCTGCGAATGTCCAGCTGCAGGTCCTGGGCGCTGACGTGATAGTTTATGGTACTGTAGGCATTCTATCACTGAAGCACTTACTCATCTTTTTTCGAAAGACTGAGGAATTCCATTAAAAGGAACTGGTTCGTTGTCAGAGTGCTCTGTTCCGACAAAAAGAAAAAAGTCATTTTAAAAGGTTTGGTTACCCTGGGGCTCTCAACGAATTTATACTCATAGATCTCTTCCTAAATGTCTTAAATAAGTCCCTTTTTGAAATCCGAATAAGCTTACAAATTGACCCAACGAGGAGTTCTTTAAACAGCCTGTCAAGGTCCTTTGAAGAAGACTTGCCACAAAAGCCAAACAGAGCCCCTGAAAACCTCCAGGTTCCTTAAAAATATCGGCAGTTTCTTAGCTCTCTCCATTTTTCGTGTATCGTCGATAATAAACGGTAATTTTCACTGGCTTTCACGCTCTAGTATATAAATAAGCTTAAAGAGGTTTTTTTTTTACTGCTTTAAGGTCTTCCCGTTTTTTATTCATAAACAAGTACGAGCATATTCGTCATACCTTTCCACTAACAAGTATTCATCGAATTGGTATTTTCCGATTTTTCTACATTTTACCTTTTCCTTGTTTTATTTTCTCATACTCAAGAAGAGGAAACTCAAAAGTTCCGTCAAGAAAAGCAACGGAATAAGAAAAGTGCTAAAGTAATAGCCCGTGTGCAGGTGGATGATGTACAAATATGCTTACGTTAATAGTGTAAGTGCTCTGGCAAGGATTGCTTAAAAGGACGAAGAAGAAAACATAAAAAATACATTACACGTTTGTTTTTGTTTTGCCATAGTGTTGGAATAAATTCATTTTTAATAGGACGAATAAAAAGTTTTCTTTTTCAGTTTATCCTTTCGCTTGTTTCGTTTTAGCTTACTTCTGACTAAGGCTTACAGGTAATTGAAGACGAGCAAAGGACTTCACCTTTTTCTGGTTCTCTATGAATACAAGTGTGCATTTGTGTGTGTTTGCATTAGAAAAGTGCGAAAGAATAACGACTAAAAGACGAAGAACTAGTGAGGAAGTGTTTTGTTTATGAATTTTTTAAAAGCTAAACTGCATACCCTGCCTGCACTCAGAGCTTATTGCTTGAGGAGGAGGTTAACGAGAATATTGTGTTTTGGGTTAATATCACATTTAGTGTGAAAGTTTTTCCTCTTTTTGTTCTACTTCTAGTCTGAATTAGATAGCAGACTTAAAGTTTATTTGAATTGAATGAGTGGATGTGAAGAAAATTTAAAGAGTATTTGAAGAGGTACTTGATGTACTTGTGAGCATTGAAGAAACTCAGCCTGACATACGACACACCTGTATGACCGAAGAGAAGTTCGGTCTTCCTTGTCATCTCGATCCTAGATACTGAAATTAGAAGATCTATTTGACTGGAGCATTGTTGTCGATTTACTCGATGTGGCCGAGTCAGCGGAGACCATATCGACTATTTCGTAGAAAAACACTTCTTCTGTTCCAGGCTTCTTTGTTTGCTATCAACTTGTAGTTGGTTTAGACTTCTTCTACTTTAAAATCAAATTATTTTGTTTTCTATTTTAATTGTCGTAACAGTATCTATGAAGACACGCTGGAACCGATGGACCGATGATGTCTATGTCGCCGGTATATCATAACACAGCTTTGTTGCAGATGAGTTTGAAATAGTTAGGAGGGACTATTTCTTAACTGCACAATATATTTCAGTGCCATACTCAGACGGTGATTTAAAAAGAGCAGCCCTAACAGATAAGTCGTGGGATTAATTCAGACGGTCACCATCTTTGTGCATGTGCCGCGGTTGGTCAAATGTTACCAAGAAACTTCGACAAAGTTGATTTTGATGGAAGAATAACTACTTTCGAGGTAATAAAATTTGACTCGGATCCTGAACTTTACAACGCTCTGTACTCGTGTTCGATATTATCGAGATCCTAATCAAACATTTATGTGCAGTTCTTAAGAACTGGGCATATTCGACCGTATTGATCGAAGAGGCTTTGTCCATATCCAAAATTACCTGCATATGACCAAGTGAATAGCCGGCCACTGTATTAAAAAAAAACAAAAAAACTTTTTGGTGTGATTTTCATGTCAAAGGTCCTACTACTTACATACGGGCTGAAAGATATTTGATTTCAACAGGGCAGCGCCACTTGATACACAGCGTACGTGACAATAGATTAATTGAAGACGACATTTGATCAGCTCTTATGGCCAGAAATTTGTAATCCCGCTGTTTGAAGCTACGTTGAGACTTTTTTCAACTACTTCTTCTCTTCAGGTTGACTCGAAAATCCTTTGAGCCTGTCACATTTGCCGCATGAGCTTAAAGTAAATAAAAACAAGAAACATCCAAGACTTTCAGAGATAGATGGATATAATGGTGACGATCCCTACAAACGTTTTAAGGACAACGGATTTCCAATTTGCAGATGGAATGTTAGGACAATTAAATGAATATTAAATGACTTCACGGATGTCATAAGCAACTATAATACAAGATGTGCGACGGGATGGGCATGGCAAAAAGCGAATGGAAAATTAAAGGGTATTTCAAATAGAGGTATAGAATTTGTTTTGTTCAATAAAACAAACATTTGTTGCAATATCTCTAAAACTCTCAAACCTTTACTGCTTTTAGAAATAGACAGACCCATCTGTCAAAGTTTTCAACATTCTTTCACACAGTTGGGGCTCTGTCTCGGCGATGACGACTTCAATGTTTGCTTTTAGAGTTTGCATTGGTTACGGTTGGTTGCCGTATGCCCTGCTTTTAACATAGCCAAGAGCTCTAACGATTTTAAACCGGATGATCTTGGCGGGACATGGGTGGCTTCGAAACTTCGATTGTTTCGCGACTTGTATGACACTTAGCACTATTTTGTTGAAAGTAGAGGTCGTACGAATCCACATCCTCGAACTGTGGAATTATGATTGTATATCATGTCTAGGAAGCGCGCTCTACTGATCATAATAGCTTTTACGACATTATTTTTGAAAAAGTACGGCCCTATAACAACTCCTGGACATAAACCGTACCAACAGGTTACTCGTTCTGTGTGCATCGGCATCTCTTAAATCATTTGTGGATTTTCGGTGTCACATATCCGGCATCCGAAAACATAATTTTCTTGCAATAATCAATGACATCATGCATGTTTTCCAGGATCTGGGTTCAGTCAGCCGGCTTCATTTCTTGCGTTAATTGGATTTTGTATGAGTGAGGAGCCAGCTCTTCTATTCGATGCGGCAGTGTGGCTGTGGAAAGTTTAAACTCCTGAGAACGGTGACGAACGGAGGTGTTTGGGAGGTCTCGACCTTTTCGTTTATTAAGGCGATATTTTCTACTGAACGTTCGGGGCGAACTCATTTTGACGTCTTCACATCTTGTGCTAAGCCCGTCTCTTGCATTTTTTTTTTGACTATGTCATGCAAACATAGTCACGAATTTTTTCCTCGGTTCAACGTAAATTTTCGCAAATTTTCGAAGATTTGGATGGACAATATGAAAACCCTGTGCACATGAGCTGTAAAACATAAGGTTGTTTGAAGCTCTTCCTTCGAAATGAAGGGGGCTAAGACCTTCTCATCGGTGATGGTATTATTTTCTGAACTGAGTGGAACTTGAGCTCACGAATCGCCAGTTCACTATTTCTTTCGAAGACAAAATTGTGCACAAGGACTCGATTTTCCAGGACGTGGTTCAGGCCAATGCTGTCATTCGCCTTGTACACTTCCTGAATTACCAGGTTGGTTACTCGCTGACCCAAGTTATTCCTGCCGTCGATGTTGTCAAGATACTAACAGATAGGGATAGTGGAACATTATTCCTAGTCACAAGCGCACGAAAACCTGTTCACTACAATTCATTATACGTTGAAAGTGGCTTTGAAAACCAAATTTTTAATAATGTGCGAGTATAGTTTTTGTATATAGAACCTTGATTACGGATGATTAATGAGGTTAATATGTGATGACGGTGATAAACAAGGCTTGCACCAATACATATGGTGCATGTTCGTCGACTCATTGGAAGAGTCTATGGCCGTCACAAAAGCTCCTGTAAATTTTAGGATTATGATGAGGTACTAATTTTTTTATTGCACAAAATAACAACTAGAAAAGTCCATACGATTGTTTTGATAAACTAATTTTCGAGCTAATGGCGTGAAAAATTCGCAGAAAAATCTCTAGAAAATTGTTAATAACAAATGAAGTATGCTTAATGTAATTATTTGGACAATGTATATTAAAAGATCTAGCTAAAATTTGAAGTAAATTGGTTGAAAATTGTTTAAGTTATAGGTGCACCTAACTTGATATAAGAAGTTTTGAGATAAATGCGTTTATAATTTTAAGTTATAAAAAGTCATGAAAAATGTTGCAATACCTTTAATCCGCGATGCCTGCTTCATGTAATTAGCCTTCTAGATTAGTGTCCTGCTCTTCTATTTTTTTTTCTACGCTTTTGCAGCTTCAGATAGCGATCTTTCTGCAAGCTTTATACTTATACTATACTTAGCGAAACTATTTGTAGTTTTACCTCCACTCCGATCGAATAGCTGCAATTTTGCATAAGTAGATAATTTATTATCGATTGTAGCCCATATATTGTTTTCATGTTTTCAACTGAATCAAATCAATCAATGAATGGCTTATCTATAATAAAAAGAGAATTCGTTTATTAGTTTTCTCGTCAATTTGTCCCTTCCACTGGGACTTTTTAATTATTTTCCAAATTACGTAGGAGGGTACACATTCGCTTTTGAACGAATTGAGTACTGTAACATTCTCATAGGACTTAGCATCAGTAATGTCCTTAAAAGTCTTAGAATCACCGCCATCAAGATAATGTGTGTATTCTACCTGATGCAAAGCTTCGGATCGCTGAAACATGTCAACAACTTCATTGACCTTCATTTTTTCTGCTAATACGTCGTGGTTCACATCGCATAAAATATTTCATAAAAATGGAGATAAATGCGTAAATGACCACATGAATGACATTATTTCTTTAGTGCACAAAGGAAACAAGTGTAGGCTTGATTGGTAGTGAGATCTATCGGGAAAAAGGATAACTACTCATCATTTAGTAGTTTTTTTCTTTTTTTAGTTAAACAAGGATCTCTTAAAGCTTTTCTACTGTAAGTAGAAGTGCTCTGACCTCCTCATATGTGCCCATTCTATATATGCATCGGTATCTTCTTTATTTTTCCAGTACAGTATTTTGATTTCACTGCGCAGTCTATAATTTTTGCACCGTGATTGCCAATAAGAGTCACTTAGCCCGCCAACCAAGGACGTAAGCCCGCGTTTTCTCCACGATTTATCGCCTGACACCATAGTTCCATTTTCTCCTTTTTCGATAGAAATAGTTGTTTCATCTTTCGCTGCTTCCATTATACTGTTTTTGCAAACTAGTTAAATTGAAGTCAAAATTCTTTTGGTTATCATAGATAGAGTGAAACATAGGATATGAACGAACAAAACTTTTTTATTCCGTGCAAACCAATTCCAAGTAATCGCATGGATATTACAATTTCATAGCCTTTTTCAATAAATGGGCTTCTAGGTATCTTAGTCTGTACACATTTTTTCCAGGATATACAGGATACCAGATACTATTTTGAATTCCAAACCACGCTTACTACTTCCCGTGAATTTCACTTGCGATTTACACACTTCACAAACTTTTGAAATACCTGAAAATAAATGCAATAAAGTTTATCACACGACTAGCTGGTTTTACCCGCTTCGCTGGGTGCTTTAATATGCAATTTTATGTACACCTTTTTTAGAACACTCAATTTTCTAAAATATTAAGACTCCGCACCCAAAACTATAATTCGTTTCCCGTTAACTAAAACTTTTTACCTGCAACTTCTTCAATTTTTTTTCCTTACTTAAAAATTGCAGAGCTCAATATTCACTGTGCAACAATAATTCACGTGCATAGACACCTCATTTGTTAGACGTTAACATAGAAGTGTAGAGTATATATTTACTGTCAATAAGAAAAGACAATTCTGTAACTAATGTTGAAGTAATTTATTACATTTGAAAAACTTCCTTGTATACAATGTTTCGTGTTTTTCCGGTTAGGATATAAATTAACAAATGATCTGGGCTACCAAATCTTGAACATCCTACATATAGTTGGCCATGGGAAAAGCAAGGCTCCTCTAGATGTAAACCAGCAACAGCAAGAGTTTGTCCTTGAGATTTATTAATAGAAGTGGCAAAACCGAATCGGGAATTATAGCCTTTTGAAGTGAAATGGTGTGTCTGATGGTAACAGAGGAACACGTGGTAGAACAACGTCTTCTCCTTCGCCACAGCCAGTAAGAATAGTTGCTTCGATAACATGATGCATTAGTTTCTTAACCACAAGTTTTGTGCCATTTCAAAGGCGAGGTTGATCTAGGTTTTGCAAAAGCATGATTGGAACTCCATCTTTTAACTGCAATCAATGGCGGGGTAAACCTGGTGGCTCTAATGAATTTATAAATTCAGTTGGACAGTTAACAGATTCCGATATGTCGATGACAGTGTCAATCGATCTGTAAGTATGGCAGTTTCCAGGTATCATATTCGGAGTTGACTATTGATGTTATTAACAGTGATATTTCTTGGTGCAAGAATAGCTGTTTCGCATAGCCATCTATGATTGTGATAATTTTTTTTGAGGTTTGGAAATACTCTTTCCACTAGTTCATCAACTGACTGCACCACAGTACTAACTTGATCAGGACTTAAATTACCATCTCTGTCAAGGGTCATTTTTTCTTCTCTAAGTTTAATTAATTTTGAGCAAAGTTGCCTGATAATTGATCCCCATAAAGATGTGCTCTCATATATGTGGAAAGTTTCATTGTTTGCACATGGCACCATAGGAAAGAAGACTTAGTGCAAGCTTTGATTTCATCTGTTTTGGTTCCTTTTGGGATGACTGGAAGCGTTTGTCTCCCATCAGAGACTTCCAATCTAACATGTCTTGCAGTGTTCTGTTAATTGCTTCAAACGCTTTTTTATGGGCCATTGTACATTCATTACAAACTATAAGTTTACACCTCTTAAGAACCTGAGCCATTCCAGACGATTTGCTGATATTACAAACAGCGGCTATTTAATGGAAGTTTAAAAACAGAGTGAGCTGTTCGACCCCCAGGAAGTAGCGTAGCAGCAATGCCGGATGAAGTCACAGCTAAAGCTATTCCTTTCTCTAGTCTTACTTTAGTCAGTAAAAGCTTTGTGACAAACGTTTTCCCTGTGCCGCCTGCAGCGTCAAGAAAAAATATGCCTTCCATTTGAATGGCAACTTTATTTAATTAAGCAGAATATATAGGGTTTTCTAATAAAGACTTGACAACTTTTTTTTTAAATAAAAGGCAAACTATTTGAGGTATTTCAAAAACTTTATTATTGGCTTGAAGTACAATCAAAACATTTATAAATGGAACTCGACTTCGTTCATATAGCCACCGCGGGCACGTTTGCAGCGGTCGATTCGTTTGACCCAATTTTGAACGACTCAACCACACATTTCGGCCGAAACGGCCGCTATTTCGCATTCAATGTTGGCTCTGAGCTCTTCCAACGTCGTCGGCGTGTTGGCATAGACCAATGACTTAACGTAGCCACACAGAAAATAGTCAAGCGGTGTTAAATCGCACGAACGAAGCTGTCAATCGACTGGCCCATGTCTTACTCTTCGATAAATCGATTGTGGCACCATCCTGTTGAAACCACATATCGTCCAAGTCCATATCTTCCAAACTCGGGCCAAAAATAATCGGTGATCATGGCAGGATAACGCTGACCATTCACAGTAACGGGACGATCGTTATCGTCGACGAAAAAATATGGCCCAATAACGCCGCCGGCATGCAAGCCGCACCAAACAGTTATTTTTTGTGGATGAAATGGTGATTCATGAAGCACATGTGAGTTTTCACCCGACCAATAACGCATATTTTGCTTATTGACGAACCCATTTAGCCAAAAATGAGCTCGTCACTGAAGATGATTTTGCGATGAAATTCATTATCTTGCCGCATCTTCTTCAGAAACCAATCGGAAAACGTTTGCAGACGTTGCTCGTTAGTGTACTTTACCATGATAAAAGTTTTGAGTTTACTGAATAAATTGACAGTGACAGTTTGATGGTTAGTGAAAGAGTGCGTTCACAAATTAAATTCAAAGTTATCAAGTCCCTATTGGAAAACCCTTTGTATGTCTTTGGTCTTTTAACAACTTTGGTTCATTTTCCATAATGTACCGAGTGAGACCATCGATGTCGTAAGAAGTTTCCCAGAATAGCTTAGTATTTTGATTATTCACTTCTGTTCTGTTACTTTGAGGAAGACCAAATGGACGCAAACTTTTTCCCACGAGAGTAATAACCTTATTTTCTATGGCAATTAAAGCTAAGTTATAAATATCTTCAGAAAAACCAATTTCCATTTGAGGATTTCTTGAAGTTAGTGCTTAAAATCTTCCACAAAATCATCCCTGAATTTTATCCATAGAGCCAATGGCTTACTAATTTCGCAGGATATAAGTAAGATAACGAAAAGACACAGAAGTTGTTTTGCTGTTTGCAGCGATGAGGCACAGTTGCATCCCAGTGTTCGTCGTCTTCTAGTAAGCCTCGTATAAGGCAAGCATCTCGGTGAGTGTCACAAATATTTTTTTTTTATAATACCGCGCGCGCACCAAGGGGTTATGAATAATCTTTTACTGGATTTTTCTCCAGGGCACGGGCGGGTGGTGTAGTAGATTAAAACTCAGGTGTATTAGGTTTCGATATTTTTCCCAGAGGTGGTTGTCAAACTGGACGGGACGAACTAGTACATCCTCAACCAGTGGGTCTTAAGTACGTGCTAGTTGTTAGTTCGTTACATTTAGCCCAGCCAGAAACCACTTCATGTCAGAGTTGACGCCGGCGGGATTTTCATATAACTACATACAAATTCTATGAAAAGACTTTTTCTGAGAATTGCCTCCCACTTGATTCGAACACGCGATCCTCTGCTTGAGGAGTCTATGCATATACCACTACACCACGGCCACCCCTATATATAATATAAGTATCCACAGTCCGTAGAGATACAAATGAGGTGGGACCTATAACTGCATGAAGGAGTAGTCTTAAGAAGAAACACTTATGTTGGCTGAGATGGACAGTATATAATCTCCCTATGGCAGTATCATATTTAATGCCCTGATAGCCTTCTACTATTTTACCCCTTTTCCTTTTGTTCCACTTGTTATTGTTCCATGTATAATACGATGGCACCTGATTGTATAACAAAGTCCGAGCAAGAGTTTTGTTGGCATAATTTGAAGAGACCTATAAGTATGGTATCTCTTGAAGTTCGTGCTTGTTGTGGGGCAGTATCAGCTCTAAAATAGACTCTCTGACCATTCTTCAAATGGATAGCAAGATGTTGCACTGCCTGATATCGATCATGAATGGAAAAACCGAAAATTCTATAGAAAGCTTTATTGCTGCTTATATATCGACCCATTTGGTATTGACTAACTTCATTTTGAACATTTCGGTTTTGAAGTGCATACGTGCAGCGTCTGATCCGTTGTTAACCTATTTGCACACATATTTAATTGATTTTACCGAGTTACAAAATTCTGTGTTAATATGAGCGTTAAACGTCTTGAATAATAGAGGGCAATAGGGTACAATCCACCTGTTATCAACTTCATGTTGTCCTATCTTCGTTTGAAAACCACCATCTTCAGGTTTTCTTCGCCTATTTGAGGGATACCCATCCGCACCAATCTCTGTTTCATAAAAATTTTTTTTAGTTAAGTCCACTTACTCCACTTACCATCTTTCATGCTAGGGGAATTGTAATTGAAGGAACCACATGGACCATAGACCATCTATGTCTTAACGATTTCAAAAATAACTTTACCCTTGTAGGATCTGGAAGCTCTGCAGAGATGAGTGAATCGATTTGACTGGAATGGATTTTCGTTTGAAACCAAATTAAGATATGCGCATGAAGCAAACCTCGCTTTTGCCATTCTACGGTATACATGTGACATAGTACAGGTCCAAATATGTGAAATTTTGTAATAGAATCCATTAATTTTATCAACTTTAAATGAAAGACTCTGGCAATAAAGTCGTGTCTATGAACATATGTTTGACCATACAGTAGTTCACTTTGAATTTCGCTCCATTTTGCGTTACACGTGAAGGTAATGAATAAATTAGGTCGGCCATGATTTCGTACATACGTCATTGCATCGTGGGTCCGCTCATGCATGTATCTGAGGCTTCCTGTGAAACTTGAAGGAAGAATGCAAATTTGATCAATATCTCTTTCAGTAGCATCATTTTCGAATCAACTCTTAAGTACCTATTGGTAAGTTATTATATAGCACAGTCCTTCTGACTCTGTTTTGGCATACATGTCTACAGCAAATTGGTGGAAAAGTTGCTGGCTCCGATGAAGATAGTTAAAGGAATTATTGTGGATCATGAAGTAATAACTTTAGAAATTCATGCAAGAAACATCCTTTCTAGAGTTTACAATTTTTTTTTTATTTTATTCATGAAGTCCCCTTTTAGTTTGATACACTTATTCCAGTGATTTTCCAACTTCTTGCTCCCGTCCGAAAAGTAATTATCCGGAAGGTCTGCAAAATACTCCTCCGAGGCGTCGATGATTTCCTTGCGTGAGCTGAATTTTTTGAGGTTTGGGAAGAGATAAAAGTCCGAGGGAACCAAATCGGGCGAATACGGTGGATGCGACAGCAATTGAAGCCATAAGTCAATGATTTTAGCCGTGGTTGCGATGCTTTTGTGCGCCGGTGCATTGTCTTGCAAAAACAATATTTTTTTCGCTTCATGTGAGGCCGGTTTGCAGCGATTTCGGCCTTCAGTCGCTCCAATAATGCACAGTAATACCCAGCGGCAGGATAACTTTTTCATATGCAGAATATTGCCCAAAATATGACTTGCGCGCTCAGTAATAATCTTTGTTTTATCTGTTAGCTCGCGCTCCTTCACTTTCCGGTCAGCCAACACCATTTCATGTATTTTTTTGACATTGTCCTCTGTAACCGCATCGGAGGCCCTGCCGCTGTGGACTTGATCGGTAGTGGAGGTGCGGCCACCACGAAACTCTCGAAATAAGTATTTGACGGTATTATCTGACGGAACATTAGCTCCATAATGTTTATCCAACTTTTCTTTTGTTTCCTTCGATGGTTTGCCTCTCAAAAAATAATGTTTTATGAGAGAACAATAATCGGTTTTGTCCATACTCAACATGATGCCAAACACGTCAATAACAATCAGCTGTCAAAACAAAACTAAAACCAGTATCGCACTGAGATTTGGCATGTCTGCCTATATATGAACGGACTTCAAGGCACCATAACTTTTTTGCAGTAGCAGCGCATTCTGGCGGTCAAGGAGGTTACTTTTCACTCCACCTAGTAAAAGTGGATATTGTAAAGTACCATGATCTGTACGTTTCGTTTATATGTTTGAAAGCTTCATTACTATATCTATACTTCAAAACAATATCTCTTCTGCCATGTTGTTCATCACCCATAATTAAAGCAACTTTATTGCATTCAGGAGCATTGAAGCGTCGAGCGTGTCCCCAGATGGTCTTTTGTCAGCTTCAATTATAAGCTCAAACTCCGGGATATATGAGCACTCTTAAGCGAACTTAAAACTTTTAACGTAGCTGTTTTTTAAAAGCAGCATTTCTTGCATTTTGAAAATAAGATCTTTTCTATTTCCTTGGTTGTAATCACATCTCTTCTGCGCTTGTTGTTCAAAATCACTAATAAAATAAACTTGTAAGTATTTGGGCTCTTTACCTGGCATTGGTTGAAGGGATCCAAGCTTATGGTACACCTGTCCTTGGATTTTCGTAATAATATTTGCTCCAAAAGATGTCATTTGAAAAGCAGAGTTGTATCTTCAAATATGCTGTAAAAAATGCCTGGATTCAGGCGTCATGTCTTTAAAGAGATCTTTTATAAGTTCTAGTGGGTCTGACTTGTTCAATTGAATTTTTTCATTGGAGCAACATATGCCTGGTGGTTCCTTTTCTCACTTTTTTTGCACTACAGTAGAAACACAAAAGAGACATGTGGCCTATTTTCACAATTTCTTCCGAAGCATATTCATGATCAGATTCATACTTGAAAATATATTGATGCCACTGGCTTGTTGTATATGGTCGATTTCTTCTGTTCGTAATATAATTATGTTGCTGGTGTCGTTTAGCAGCCATTCTATCGGCTTTTTTCGCCTATGCAAACAATTTTATTTTGGCTCACTTCTCCGGATCTAGAGAGCACAGATTAATGATTGATATATCAATCTCTTTCGCAATAAATGCACTAACCAGGATATTCAATTATATTCAAATCGGGTGTGCCATTATTATGTTACAGACATATAAATGGAATGAAATGTGCTTTAAAGGACATGGAGGGATACATAAACCTGTTTATAGGGCAAAAAAAAATAATCCAAGATTTTAAAATTTGTTTCTGGTGTTTCTTCTCTTCAAAAGAAATCGATTGATATATAATAACCTTGTGGTTTCGTTTGCCTACCCCCATTTTTCTTGAGCCAAACACAACATATGGCTTCTAAAATATAGGGATAGAGAAGAGATAACCAAAAACTGGATTCACTTCAATATCATACATATCTTCCGATTGCTTAAATTTTTTCACGGATGTACAGGCATTCATTTCACTTGGTGCCCCTAACTCGTACCAAACAAACAAACAAACGTTCCTCAAATAACGTCCTTCACGATATTTTCACTGTACGAAATTGATTGAAACCGACGTTTCTTTAAACGAAACAAGCAATAGTTTTAACATGTGGCAAATAGCTTCAAAAACATACGCCGTATACCTACTCTAGTCCCCTAAAATACCGTCCCTCGTTTTGGTTATAAAAGACTCGCTGTGGCATACGGTGAGTCTGCTATAAGTAAAAAAAAATGTTTACAAATGGTACAAGTTCTCCCAAGATAGCCGAAAAGATGTCAACGGTCGGCTCGTGTCATGTAATTTTTTCGGATGTTTTTCGCATGAGACGTGTGTTAGCGAAGTTTTTTCCAAAACTTCTAAATTTTGATCAGAACAACCGTCTTATGAGCATCGCTCAGGATCTCTTCAATGACGTCAATGATGATCTTGATTTGATCAAAGGGGTCATATCTGGTGACGAATCATGGGTATATGGTTAGGACGTCGAAACCAAATCCCAATCGTCCAATGGAAGCACCCAGGAAAGTTAAAACCTAAAAAAGCACTCCAAGTTCGATTAAATGGCAAAGTTTTGAACACTGTTTTTTTCGATTACCGTGGCGAAGTGTATCAGGAGTTTTGACCTTATGGTCAATAAGGAGTATAACCTTTAAGTAATGCGCTGTATGCGAGAAGCAACACGAAAAAACGTACGTAATTGTGGAAAAATAATTCATAGCATTTACATCACGATAAAGCACTTATTCATCCATTGTTGCTTGTAAGAGAATATTTGGCCAAAAGCAACATGACAAACATGCCTCAGCCACCATATTCTTCCATAACTGAAGAGACCTATGAAAGGACGGAAATTCGAAATATAGCTCAAGGCTATACCAAGAAGTGCTTATGAGAAGTAATTCGAAGATTGGAAAAAGCGCCGCCACATGTATATTATATCTGAGGGGGACTACTTTGAAGGGGGGACAATAATATTGATGAATAAATAAGTCACCATACTTTTTGAATACCCCTCGTATTTCCTGGCAAATAGTCTTTTGGGATATCAATTTCGAGGTCCTAAGAGATCATTGAAAAAAATAAATAAAAAAAAAAAACGATTTTTTGAAAAACGTAGAGTAGCCAAACCCCCTAAAAGTTCTTCTCTAACATACATAGTAGACACAACCCATACCTGTAGGCAAGTTCATATTTTTAGGAGTACAATCTTAAATGTAAGAAGTTTAAGACGACTAATAACGACTTGACAAATTTTTTTTTTAAAAAAAAGACAAACCATTTGAGATATTTCAAAAACTTTTTTATTGGCTTGAAGTACAATCAAAACATTTATGAACGGAACTCGACCTCGCTCATATGGCCGCTGCGGGCATGTTTGCAGCGGTCGATCCGTTGGACCCAATTTTCAACGACTTAGTCACACATTTCGGCCGATACGGCTGCTATTTTGCGTTCAATGTTGGCTCTGAGCTCTTCCAACGTCGTCGGCGTGTTGGCATAAACCAATGACTTAACGTAGCTCCACAGAAAATAGTCAAGCCGCGTTAAATCGCACGAACGAGGCGGCCAATCGACTGGACCATGTCTTGAGATAACACGCTCACCATACTTACTCTTCAATAAATCGATTGTAGTGTGTGCTGTGTGGCTTGTGGCACCATCCTGTTGAAACCACATGTCGTCCAAATCCATATCTTCCAATTCGGGCCAAAAATAATCGGTGATCATGGCAGGATAACGCTGACCATTCACAGTAACGTGACGATCGTTACCGTCGACGAAAAAATATGGCCCAATAACGCCGCCGGCATGCAAACCGCACCAAACAGTTATTTTTTGTGGATGAAGTGGTGTTTCATGAAGCACATGTGGGTTTTCACCCGACCAATAACGGACTGAAGAGCTTCGTCACTGAAGATGAATTTGCGATGAAATTCATCATCTTAGCGCATCTTCTCCAGAACCCAATCGGAGAACGTACGTCGCTTCAAATGGTCCATCGGCTTCAATTCTTGAGTCAGCTTGATCTTGTATGGATGTAAACCAAGATTCTTATGCAAAATACGCCATAATGTGGTCTGAGCGATGCCCAATTCTTGAGAACGCCGTGGAATTGACTGATTTGAATCGTTTGCTACGGACGTCTGATCAGCGATATTTTCGACACTTCGACAAACCCGTTGTCTCACTGATACTGCAACATCACACAACGAATATGTAGACTCAAATTTTTGCATTAAACTTGTTATTGAATGTCTACTAGGGCGAGAATTACGACCGAAAATTGGAGTTAACGCTCTTAAAGTTGCAGTCACCGACTCCGAATATCTGTAGAAAATTTTTATAATTGCAGACGTTGCTTGGTAATGTACTTTACTATGATGAAAATGTTGAGTTTACTGAATAAATTGACAGTGACAGTGCGTTCACAAAAAAAATTCAAATACCGTCTATCATAGGGAATATCATTTCAAAATAAACTTCTGTTACAAAAATTAATTCTTTTAATAAAGAAATTAAATTTAATTTAAATAAATTATATAATAGTTCAAAAACCTTTTTGAAAATAGCAACTTTAAAGACCGACAATAAAATACCGATGACTGTGTTGGATTTTTTTACTTCATGTCAACTATTGTTATATAGACGACTTGAATCTCTATTTGTAGAGACGGTGTCCAGAAATTCGATTGAAGACCCATTTGCAGATAAGTTTTAGAGGATCACACGAAAGTATTGATTCATCGGGGATGGACTCGCTGATATAATTTTGTTTTGTTGAGTTAATCTTGCAAATTTACTGCAGCATGATAAGGCAAACATCTACGTTAGTATGAAGCGTTGGATCTTTAACTTTCTTTATAGAATAATATCTAGGAAATCCATTTATTTAAAATATTTATGCTTGTAGACAAGACATAGATTTTCGGGTACTTAAAGTAGCGTTTGACCCTATTGCCACTTGTCAGCAGAAAAAGACAGTTCATGAGAGCCCCGGTCTTAAACAAGTTTCGAGACTTTCCTTTTAATTGATTTTTGACATACACCCAAACTGTGACCTCCTTATTCAACCAGTAATAAAAAAAAGCAACTCATGAATATTTTATCTATGCGGTGGGTAATTTCCCATTTCTTTTTTAAAATTTAAAGAAATCAAGCGGCTAGTTTTGACTAAAATTTTAATAACTTTTTCCGAGGTATTTACCAAACCTAAGTCATGTTGTGAGGAAACGGGTTTAAAAAATTTTTTGGTGAGTGTTATGACCCTTTCAAGATTGTTAATAGTTAGGATGAAAAGTAGTGAACCTAGGTAACTACCTTGAGGAACACCAGATGTGGCCAAGAAAGGAACCGATATGACATACTTGACACGTCAACTTCTTTACCATTTTTTAAAGTTGAGAGAACAGACGACACGAATTCGAAGAGGTTAGTGGTAGTTGATCTACCTTTCAGAAAGCCATGTTGATTAGGAGAAATAAGAGATTTGCACTGGAAGTGTAATGCTTCTTACAAAATGCTTTCAGGCAGTTTACTTATTACTGACTTCTCTCTTTAATCCCTTTTTGTGTATTGTTGTTATGAAACGAGACTTCCATATCTGTGCAAATTCGCCTTGAGAAAGCTATAACCGGAAGAGATTTGAAAGGAGGTGGGAAAATGTTGAGGAACACTTTGTAAGTAAGTATTCATCATTAAGTTGATGTATCTTATTTTCTATTATTGTATGCTTTAAACTTAAAAAAATAGAGGGCCCAATGGGGAAGTAAAGTAGGTATTTGAAATAAAAAGGGATCCGATACAGTTTATCGGCAAATTATCGGCAAACGATTACTTAAAAAGTAGCAAAAAAGTTGGCTATGGTATGCGGATCGGTTGGTGATATTTTTGACTTGAGATCGTTAAAAAGCTTTGATTGCACTCTTTGTAAAGCTGGGCGAATTGAAGGTATGTACCGGAATAGTTGGAATAGTCAACAAAATAATTCGATCGAAGGAAAACTGCCCATAATTTGTTTCTGTTGTTACTTAGAGAGCGAAGTCTACGATTATACCATGAGGAGGCTCGTAGAAGGTGTTCAATTGCATGAAGAGCGGCCATATAGAAAAATAGAATTGAATAATTCTCTTTACAAAATAGAGAGAGGGCACTATTAAGGGATGTATTGTTGAAATCAAAACAACACTTACTAAGATATGCGTTAATTTTGGGGAAACTCGCGTTATGAAAGTCGTAAAAAGAGGCAATTACAGATGGGGTGGGTTGAATAGGAGAGTGGTGGAAAAAAAAGAAGAAAAAGTGGTGGATGAAAGTTATCAATGGTCGATAGTGAAAGAGGACAGAGCAAGACTGAGGGGTTTATGGGGTCAGTGGTGAAAATGAGATCCAATTTCCTACCCATATAGTTGGAGACCCCACTGACTTGGCTTAAGCCAGAGTCTGTAAGCTCATCCAAGAAAAGCCATTCTTTTCTCGAGTTAGGGTATGCGATAAAAAAAGATGCATCATCTGATTGAGTCCAGTGCAATTGAGGTACATTAAAATCGCCGAATACGAGTTAATGATTTGATCAATTGCATAGATAGAGAGTTAGTATCATTCAATAGGTTGTGCGGGTAGGATGTAAAAACACATAACGTACAAGGATCTACAGGGGAGTGTTATCTTTATTGAAATGTAGTAAAGCTTAAAAGAAGTAGAAGCAGCGATTAGAAAGGAGTTTAGGACATTGCGGACGGACAGTAGAACACCTCGACAAGAAGAATCATCTTTTGGACGGGCAAGATCGTCATTTCGAAAATTATTGAAACGAGGGGGATTTAGATAAGTTCCATTCAGAGTGTAGACCTTAAATGGGAGAACGTTACATTGGTGCAAGACAGCACGGGTTTTAAATCGCAGTCCTCTTATATTTATATTAGTAGAAAGTAAGAGGAATGTTATTTCGATAGGGCGAGGAGTGGTTGGTTGTAACAATGGCAATGGTAGCACGTTAGGGACATAAAAAAATTGTCGTTGTCAGGTCTACACCGTTGAAAGTGTGAGATCCTTTTTGAGTGCATGTATTTACGGAAAGCAGCAAGGTCTTTTAACCTGTGTGCCGGTGACGTAGATGCTGGTACTGTACGAAGAAAAAGAAAATACGTAAGAAATCGTTACATCACAACTTCAGCAACAAAAGCGGACGAATCGTCTCATACCAGGTGATCGATATATGGATTGAAAAGATATTGTGAACTTCTTTTTGACTAAGTTTTTGATGGGACTGTTTCAAAAGATATCTTTTAAGATGCAAATATGACACTATCCCAAACTGTTTCAAAAACATGAAACTCGTGATATCATATCTCATGATACGAAATAGGATTAATGTGTAGAATGGCTCATTCCTGATAACAATATTACATACATTCCTTTAAATGGTGGAAACTAGACTAACGTAAGTTACATTGCTGTGTTTATAAACAGTGAACGAAAAGATATTTAGATCGCCAACGAAGAAACACTGTACAACAATCTAAACAACGGTCTGTTTAGGTGTAAAAAGTCTTAGTCAGTAAGTATAAAGCAATACAAATGGGAAACAACTCTCTGGTGCCTAGTACAAAATTTTAGTCTTTCAACGCAAAACAAAAAATTCTTGCCCCGGAATTAACCTCCTGCTGTTGGCTTAAACTTCAGTAGTATACAGTACTCGCTGGAGCTTTTTGTTGGTTTGCCTGATTAGAAGAAGGGGATTTTCTTTAAGGAAGCACATCTGCTGACTCCTTTCTTGATCTCACTTAACTCAAAAGATGTCAAACTTATTTTACATGAACTGAAGACCCAATCATTCAGTTTTATTAACTTAAATCAACTCATTATAAAGGCAACTTGTAATCAAAGAATTTAGAAATTTAACAAAATATTTAATGTATTCCGTAGCTCTTATGACTGAAACGTTGGCCAACTTAAATTTCTTTTGATCAGCTTATATGGTAGTTCTCCTTAAACAAAAATCCTTCATTACATTACATCCCACAAAATAATAAAATCCAAAAGATAAGCAAGGACAATTTCAGTGACATACCACACAGCTTCAGCATGGTCATCAACATAAGCGTCAACATAAGCATGAGCATAAGTATGGGTGCAGTAATCCTTCCCATGAACCATTTATGCCGTGATATATTCTCTCAATCTCTCTTCTTCGTTTACTCTTTATCTCTATGTTTCTTCAAGAAAACGTAACATCAATTTACTTAATACTGAGCTTTATGGTCTATGTGTCGGTTTACTTCATACAACACACTGACAAAGTCGCTTTTATTGACCCACTTAAGGAAGTTACCCATCCGAGCAAGTCCCTGCAGTGATTTACCACTACCATGTCAAGGAGAAGACGTCGTCATCAACGTCATCGTTCACGTTGTAATGATGCTTGGTAGCACACTAATAGAAATGCTCACGCATTGATTACGGGATCAATCAAAATCAATGATGATCCCATTGCATAGAAATGGGGTGCTTTATCCTGAGGGACACACCTTATGATTGTTCACTATTGTAGAATCCCTGCTATGGTGTGGTCGGCCGATACATGGAAAAAGGATTGATAATTGAAAATGTTGCAAAGGGAAGTTGGTATACCTTAGGTATCTGCCTTGATTGTCCCTTGTGGTTCCTGATTTACATATTTTCCATCGTCTAGACAGGTATTTGTTATACCTTCGCACAATCAGACAAAATGGTAATAATAATGGGATTTATGCAATGCTCCGAAGAAATAAAAAAAACTATCGGGTCTGTGAATATCAATGAGACCCTAAATGGTTGATAGACTTTATAGCTTCAACCTTTGTGTGAAGTATCGGAGGGTTTCGATGCCAGACACTTGTCATATTACATTCCTTAAGCTAATTTGCAAAAAAAGAAGTATCTTTGGGAAGAAGACACTAAAGAGCAACTAGAAATTTAAGAAATTAAACTCCACAGTATAATAAATGCTGATGAGATGCATGCAGTGAAATAAGAGAGAGGTGGTGCAGAATAGAACTTCTCACGAATTCTACGACCAAAAGTGACTGCAGCTATCCCGGCGACTCAAAAGTAATAAGAAAACTCATGAGAGGGGTATGGTCCAAGAAAAATGGAGATGATTTCCAAAAGGAAATAAGGAAAATAGCAGTAGAACCATTCAATATGGATGATTTTAACCAACAATCCTGCACATCTGACCTGAAAAAATTGAATGTAAGTGCAAAGGAGCTACGGGAGCTGTATGTTTTTCGTCGAGTTGTTGGAAACTGCAGAACTCCACCGCATGAGTTTAGAATGGACAAAGGAAATGAATGAAATCTCAGGCATTGTTTACGCGATACATAAAAATTAAAACCGTTTCAGCATCACCTATTATAAAATAATAAGTCTATTCTAGATCAGCTCTATTCAGTCAACAACCTAATCTATATAAGTGTGTTCTACATGGTGGACCATAATGCATGACCCTTTAGACACTTTTCTTTAAAATGTAGGTTGTGGCTTGTGAAAGATGCGCTGTTGATCCGTCCTGCTGGAACCACATGTCCTCCAGTCTTGCTGATTTATTGACATATAGTGATTGGAGAATATTTTGTACTTTCCCAACACCAATATGACCTAATGCTATTAGTCGGGAATTCCCTTTACTTTTTAGCCTTTATGAGTAAGTAAATCCTAACTCCTGCAGTTAATGTGGACTACCACTGGGAGGTAAGGCGAGTACTTTCCTACGAACTTGATTGTTGCGATGCTGGACCATTTCATATTATAGGACACTCAGCAGTTTCCCGATCAATGAAAATGAATATGTCAAAAGGTATTGAAGATCAAAAGTGTTTTCAAGACAAAAAAAGGTGATGCTGTCAATCAGCAGGATTGGAAGGGACCAATATTCTATGAGCTGCTTCCAAAGGACAAAGCGATTAATTCCGATGTCTACTGTGAACAGCTATATAAATGAAGTGATGTCATCGCACAGAAACTTCCCGAGCTGATCAATCGTGAAGATGTGGTGTTCTACGACACACAACTGTAGTCACTTGCGTTATCAGACTTCCACTGATTTCGCTCCTTGCAAAATAATTTGAATAGTTGAAAGTTTGCTTCTAAAGACCTCATCAGCACTTTGAAAAGTTTCTTGCAGAGAAAGGTGTAAAGTTTTATGAACAATTATTAATTAAATATACACCCTGCCTGATTCAAACTGCAACCAACTTCAGACTGCTATAATTTCCAAACCATTCATGACAGTGAGCTCAAATTTTGACACATGTCAGATAATTTTATTATTTACACACCTTTTTAACGATTTGCGTTTTAGTTGTGTTGAAATTCAAACGTGATAGTGTGATTGTTTTATATTTGGTTGGAAAACCACAAGTAGCTATCGTTAGAGCCCTCCGGCACCTTAACGTGAATAAATTATTTGTGTCTCGAACCACTGCAAGCGTTGCAAAACGCCAAGGAGGTGGTCATAAAAAACAGCAACATCGGCAGAAAAGGTTCGGAAAATGAAGGCTCGAATTGTGCGAAATCCGCGTCGAAGTGGAAGAAAAATGGCTCGTGAGCTCAACATATCATAGGAACGGATTCAACACATACTGAAAAATGAGCTTGGGCTCAAACCATTGAAGTTCCAAAAAGCACACGATCTTACACCGCAACAGAAAAAAGTTAGAGTCGAAAGAGTAAAGGAGTTGCTACGCTTGCACGAACGTGGTGAGTTGCCGAATTTGGTTTTTTCCGATGAGTTGCCATTTGTTATCGAGCAATATGTCAACAAACAAAATGACCGAGTTTACTTGTCAGGTAGGTCCTTCGAAAATTTGAACTTTCGGACGACCACCAGAAAGCAGGCAGCGCCGATGGTGATATTTTAGGCCGCCATAACCGCCGATGGTCGCTCTCCGCTCGTATTTTTGGACCGTGGCGTCAAAATTAATGCAATCGTATACCTTGAAACTGTCTTAGAGACAGTATTGAAGCCTTGGCTAAACAATCATTTCAGTCGGAGACTGTGGACATTTCAACAAGACTCGGCACCGTCTCACAAAGCGCGCGTCAACCAAGATTGGTTAAAAAACAATGTAAATTCTCCGGATTCAAATCCGTTGGATTTTTTTGTCTGGAGTATTTTGAAGGCGATGGTTGGCACTAAAAATACCAAAGCTTGGACCACCTCAAACAAGCACTTCGCCGTAAATGGGCCAAAATACCGCAGAGCCATTTGCGTGCAGGGTTATATGCTTTCTTCGGCCGTCTCAATGCCATTATTCGCGCCAAAGGTTGACATATTGAAAACTACTGATACAATTTGAAAATTGGTGTATTTTCCAATATTTTTTGCTTTGGCACAATAAAATTTATCAATAAATAAAACAATTATAGCAATTTAAAAAGTTGCAGTTCGAGTCAGGCAGGGTGTATAGTAACTTTGAGTTAATATTATGGACCTTCGTGCATTACTTGCGGGCTTTCAGTTCCCCAGAATTGCAAATTTTCTTACGTATCCGCATAGGTGGAAATGGGCGCCGTCATTGCGCCAAAATCGCTAACGAATTATTTATCGCAAACATCATTCCCCTGTCAAAACCGAAATGACAATCAACGCCATTTTTGCAGTCGATGAAACTTTCCGATATGGCCTACCCTGTGTAAAGATAAGCTAATAAGGCCGATGTTGTGTGCCAAGGTTGTACAACATCACGATGCACGCTGCTCCACCAAGGACCCCAAAACCTCATCGAAACTTCTGATATCAAAAAAAGTTTAAACTAAGCGGACGGGTTTCATTAGATTTATTGACATAATGGGCATACAAAGTAAATGAAGAGATTTACTTACTTAGTTGGCACATTACAATCCGGGGTGAACCTGGTCATCAAACAAGAAGCCCCTCTAGCTTGCACAATCTCTCGCTAACTGCCTTCAATGCCGGACTCCGAGTTGGATGAAATCCCTTTCAATGTGCCTTTACCATCTTAGGTGTGGCCGTCCTTCTCTCTTTAGTATCTTCCTTCAAGTATGGAAGACTCCTTCCTTGGGATGCATCTGTTGATTCGCTCAATATGAAGAAGCCTAACTTGACCGATGTCGCTTTTTTTCCATACAAATCGAAGATGAAACTTCTCCCTCCTTCTCTGTCAATAAATAATAGGTGGGCTGAAAAGTCCGTGCCGTTTCTGAGAGAGGGCACCACTTGAATTAAATCCATACTATTTTCAGTTAGTACCAACCTTCAAAAGATACGCGTATAAATTTGACAGCTGTCGGACGATTAGTTCTCGAGATATAGCGTTGTGAGTGAAGCAACTTTTGTTATTGTGAAAAAATGGATTCAAAGCAATTTCGTGTGTTGACTTATCATAGCTTTTTGATTGGAAAAAATGCAGCCGATGCAAAGAAATGGCTTGATAAGTGTTACCCGGACTCTGCACCAGTTGAACGAACCATTCGCAAGTGGATTGAAAAATTTAAAAGTGGTCAGACAAGCACCAAAGATGATGCACGTCATCCAAAAGAGGCTGTTTCAGATGAAAACATCAAAAAAGTCTACAAAATGATTACGAATGACCGTAAAGTGAAGTTGATCGAGATAGCTGAGGCTCTGAAGTTTTCAAAAGAGCGTGTTGGATATATCATACACGAATATTTAGACGTGCGAAAGCTCTGTTCAAAGTGGGTACCGCGTTTGCTCACAGTCGACCGTGTTGATGAATCAGAGGAGTGTTTAAAGTTGTTCAATCGCAATAAAGCCGAATTTTTGCGTTGGTATGTGACAATGGATGAAACTTGGCTCCATCACTTCACACCAGTGTCAAGTCGGCAGTCACCTGAGTGGCGAGTAGGCGACGAACCTCGTTCAAAACGACCAAAAACTCAAAAGTCGGCTGACAAGGTTATGGCATCCGTATTTTGGGATACACATGGAATAATTGTCTTCGACTATCTCCAAAAAGGGCAGACTATCAACAGCGACTATTACATTGCGTTGTTGGAGCGTTTGAAGGACGAAATGGCAGAAAAATGGTTGCATTTAAAGAAAAAGAAAACGCTGTTTCATCAAGACAATGCACCGTGTCACAAGTCGATGAAAACGATGGCAAAATTGAATGAATTCGGCTACGAATTGCTTCCCCACCCACCGTATTCTCCAGATTTTGCCCCCAGCGACTATTTCCTGTTCACAGACCTCAAAAAAATGCTCGCCGGAAAAAGATTTATGACCGATGAATAAGTAATCGCCGAAACAGAGGCCTATTTTGAGGCTAAACCGAAATCGTACTACAAAACTGGTATCGAAAGATTGAAAAGTCGTTTCAATCAGTGTATCGCCCTCGAAGGCAACTATATTGATAAATAAGGTTGAATTTTGAAAAAATTTTGTGTTTTACTATAAAACGGCACTGAGTTTTCAGCCCATGTGTTAAAACTCTTGCAGACTGTGCACGTTCTTCAGAGAGAAATTGATTTCTTGCAGAAAAGCAGAAGAGAAAAGTGCGTGGAAACAGTGGGTGTTCCAAATGTTTTCAAAGGGTGCCTATACTGATGTGTCCGAAATGGAAATTGACAATTGTTTTGTTAAAAATATTAATACGTCAAAAAATTCTAATGTAAATAATGTTAAATCTGTTTTGGTTGTTAAATTCGTGTCTAAAATCAAAAAAGACTTAACCTCTAAAATACAATATTTAATTGTGATAATCATAGTAAAATTTATATTAACGAGGGCTGCACAAAATATTAAAAAAGAAAAGATGTACAAGTATGCTTGGGTTAAAAACGGGAGAGTGTACATGAGAAGGGGGAATAATGATAACTTAATTGTTATAAATTCTAGTGAGGATCTTCTAGTCCTTAAGTAACATGAAAGAATCTCATAGTAATGATATCAATGTCCCCTCTATCGACTATATTGACGTTGATGATCTGGATCTCTTTTTTAACCAAGCATACTTATCCAATTTACTCATTGTACATCAAAACATTAGAAGCATTTTGATAACTTCCTTGTACATTTAAATTTTTCTAAAAATCAGCCTGATTTGATTTTCTTATCAGAAATCTGGATTTATGAAGAGGAAAAATCATTTTTTAACATAAAAGTGTACCAAACAATATTTTGCTGCAATAACAAATATGCATCTGGAGGTGTTGCTGCTTTTATTAAAGATTCATTTCGCTTTGAAGATAGTGGTTGCAACTTAAATAGCTGTGACGTTTTAAAAATTAGAATTGTTAATTTAAAGTTGACTTTTTTCTGTTTATATAGATTTAATGAGTCAACCTTGTCTAATAACATGTTTTATTGTCAGGTGAAACATATGATACTATCCTTTTGGGTGACGTCAATTTAGACATCTTACATAATTCCAATTTTGTAGATAAATATTTGTTTCTCTTATCTTCTTTTGGATTTGAATCACGCATAAATAGACCTACTCGCTTCTCATCTAGAACTTGTATTAACCATATAATGGTATGTTTTTCTAACTCTCGAATAACTCAAATCTATAACTCTATTATCAATTTGCTAGTATCCGATGTCCTTGTCTTGTCCTTCTACCGTGAAGCCATTTTTGTCCAATTGTTCCTGTGTTAAAACTGACTTTGTTACTCTTAATAATCTTCTTCGTTTCGAATGTTAGGATTGTGGATATAATGAAAATTATCCTTCTACAGCTCTCTTTAAGCTTAATAAAATACTTAATAACTATGTCTTAAAATGTACACAAAAAAAAGTTAAAAGTAATGATAAAGGTAAATTGAAAAAACTTAAACCGTGGATGTGGATCATGTAAGTTACATAAGAAAATCAAAGAAAAAAATAATTTCTTCAAAAAAAAGAAGAAACATCCCAATAACAATAATGTAAATTCTGCTTACAAACAATTATGCAAAGATATTTTAAAACAAGTTTCTTCGTGCAAAAGTAATTACTATATGAACAAATTTTGTGAGGTTAAAGGTGAATCAAGAAAAGAATGGAAACTTATAAGAGGCAGATTAAATAAATTTGTTCGAAAGATCGAATTTATAGTTTGAAAGAAGATAATATTTTTATATCCGACAACAAGATCTTATCAGAAAAATTCAATAGTTTCTTTTCTTCTGTAGGTGCAAAGGTAGTTTCTGATAGTTCCGATTTATGCTGTGATTGTTACTGTTTATTTGATGAAGTGTCATGTTCTCAAAGTTTCTTCTTTAATCCCATATCGTCATTTGAACTATATAAAATTATCTTGTCTCTTAAAAACTCAAACTCACGAATAACTGAGAGTTTTTCAAATAACTTTATAAAAAAAAAAATAGCTCCTAATATCTGTGATATTTTATGTTTCATTTTCAATAAAAGCGTTGCATGTGGTGTTTTTCCTGATTGTTTAAAAGTCGCTGAAGTTATTCCTTTGTTCAAGAAAGAAGATAATAACTTAATTAATAATTACAGGCCTAAAAGCATTAAAGATAAGAATGTTCAAGTTTTTAGAAAAAATAAATACTTTAGTGATTGCCAATTTGGTTTTCAATCAGGTCGTTCCACCGAGAGTACATTATTAAATTTTTGTTCTGATATCTACAACAGCTTCAATAATAAATACCATACTGCTGCACTCTTTGTGGACATAACAAAAGCATTCGATACGGTGGATCATACTATACTCTTAGATAAGTTGTTCAAATGTGGTTTTAGGGGTAAATTTCATAACTGGCTTCATTCATATCTATCGAATAGATCTCAAAGAGTGATTAATTCTCTCTTTGGGCAAAACTATCATAGTAAACTTACAGCTTTTGCTGATGATATGGCATGTGCTTTTACTAGTGTTTCTGTTTTGAATCTTTTCTCAGATATCAATCATGACCTTGAAGTTCTTAGTCATTGGTTCAAAATCCACAAAATGGTCATAAGTGACAAAACCAAGTTTATGTTTTTTAGTCCTAATGGCAAAAAAGTGGACTATGGATCTTTTTCTTTTCACTGTGGCAACTGCCCGAGATTTAAATATAGTGCGGCTATTTGCAGCTCAAATAACAATACTCAGACTTTTTTCGATCAACTTTCGTGTTCGAACAAATGCTTTTGTATTGATCAGGTAAAAGAATTTAAGTACCTTGGTGTTACTCTGGTCTGGATTATGAATTGGTCTGCCCACTCGAATGCACTCAAAAAATATTGTATCTTTTGTCGACTACTAGGCAATTCTATTTTTTAAAATCCTATTGCTTACAGGATCTTCTAAAGAACATTCTAAACTCGAATATGGCTTAGTTGTTTGGGGTGGCACTCATTACAACAAAATCTTCCCCCTTTTTGTGTCTCAAAAACATGTTATTAGACTTATATGATGCAAAAATCGACGATGTGACAGCTTTCCGTTATTTAAAAGTCTCAATATTCTACCCTTGAAACATTTAATTTGTTTTAAAGTTTTAAAAATATTTTTTGAGAAATCGGGTTATTCATTAAATAGGATTAATTCTAACTACTGACTTAGAGTAAATGAACAAAATCTTGTGCTAATTCCTTACCACAATCGTCAAATATTTTTTAAATTGCTATTTTTTCTTCAATTGCTCCAAGACTTTTTAATAAATTACCCTATAGCTTACGATGTACTCGAAATGAATCCATTTTCCTCAAGAAAGTCAAATCATGGCTGTTAGAGTTCAATTAAAATGACCTGCTTCGTGTTTTGTTTTAGTAGCATTCTTAGTTTACATTTGTGTCATAAAGTTTTTAATGACCCCACTCATTCTGTTTACTGATTTTTTTGTTCAATTTTTTGTTTTTTTCTACCTGTTTTCGCCTCTAGTTCCTTACGAACTATAGATTACAGATTCTTTTCTTTTTATTGATATCGATTGATTGTTATATGTACGTATAAAAAATAAATAAATAAATAAATAAATAAATAATTTCAAATGGGACCGAAACTCAAACGTACATAGTACGAGTATATGTATATCTCTCAAAATGGGAAAGTGATTCTTTATCCGCTAGTGAATACACGGAAACCTTTGCCCTATAGAGCAGGATCGAGTTATTGACAAGAGTATTGCATCATATTTCTTCTCTTGTAACTGCGGGGCCAAGATTGATGAAGACCGCTTCAACCTCAATACTCATGAAAACTTCATTAACTTTTGTTTTGCTCATTATATCACAATGTCATCACACGTAACATAATCTGCGGATATAGACAAGCGAGTTTCACGATTCTTATTTTAACGGTTATTTCAGTACCGACCTTATTGGAGCAGGGAAAGTACTTCATATGTAGCCTATACAACCTAATGAGTTTGAAGGAACGTTCAAATTAGACAATGCGTTGCATATCTCGTCCCTATGCATGCTCGAATATTTGAAGTCAACAAATACATAGATAGTCAGTGTCGATTTAAAATTCACGGGACTGTAGTGTTGCAGTTGCTGTAGTGACCAACCAGATTTTTCATAGCTGGTTTTACATGAAACGGCAGGATATATTTTACAGGCGTTTCTTAAGACACGTTTCTTTCTAGTGGATCAGATAAAGAATGCTGAGATTACTTTCATTGGACACGCTGACTTTATGAGCTGGTGCATGTTTCTAACCAGGTTATCTTCAGCTGCTTTAAAATATGTTGTCTGTCTGACCCAGCACCTTGATTAGACTTTAGTTTCCGTCGTCTCGTTAACTGGAATGAAATTATTTATCCTCTTTGTTTAGGGTGAATGGTTCATTCTCTCTGACACCAAGATTTTGCCCATCACCACTATTATAATGTCTGTAGCAGTCTTTCCACATTCTCACCACCGACTGCGACTTTATTACTAGTTGTCCGCGTTCATCTTTGCAGGCTTTCCTTCTAGCCTTGCAAGCCTGAAATGTTCGTTTTATTATTTGATTTTAACGTCATTCTTGCAGTAACATCTTTTCATTTTCTCGAAATGAAATGATATGCCTGTGCTCTTCCCTTTTTTCTGCTCTTAGAGTCTCTGAATAGCTTTCGTCAATAACAACATTCCCAATTGTATTGTATAGTTTGTGTATAGGGCCTACATTAATGTCAATATTGTCAATCCTTTTGTAGATGTTGAAATGTAGGAATCACCTGCTAACTACTATGAAACTGCACCCTAGTGCATAGCATGGTGCTATGCTGTTTGTGTTTTCGATGACACGCTCTAAGATTTTATTTATTTTTTTTTTTATAATACCGCGCGCGCACCAAGAGGATATGAATACCCTTTTACTGGCTTTTCTCCAGGGCGCGGACGGGTGGTGTAGTAGTTTGGAACTCGGGTGTGTTTGGTTTCGATATTTTTTCCAGAGGTTGTTGTCAAATTGGACGGGACGAGCCAGTACATCCTCAACCAATGGGTCTCAGTACGTTCTAGTTGTTAGTTCGTTACATTAAGCTCAGCCAGCAACCACTCCAACATCAGTGTTATGTCTTCATGAATTGCCTTGCACGGGATTCGAACCCGCGAACCTCTGCTTGCGGAGTCTATGCATGTACCACCACGGTCACCCACGCTCTAAGATGACCTCCTTACTCAGCCTTGCGTAAGGACATAGCTGGGACTATGAGCATATGGTATTTTCCTCGACTTCGACTTTATTCTCTATATGTGCAAGAGCACAAATCAAGCTCATGCTTTTGAATTTGGATTGCTATGAGGAGTTCATTCCAAAAACTTAAAACTATTTGCAGAAATCTCTCTGCAAACCCACATCCAAAAAAGTATCGTCCTCCATTTTTGTAGTAATCACCGTAGAAGATGACGCGCGGTTTATCATCCACTTTTGACTTGGGACAGCCCATTGTTCTTCTTGGATTGTGATAAAAATTAAAAAAAAAAAAAAATACTTTGGCGGTGTGGTGTGGGCCAAGACACATATGTGTTTCTCAGTTTTAGAATTTTTACACTCCTGAACAAGGCCTACTGTTTATTGCCTGTGGCTCTCCTAACAAGCTTTTCCATAGGCAGAATTTGATTTCCGGAGGTTTGCCATTGCCTGCCGAAAGGGTGATGACGGTTTGAAAAATTTTGCTGTTGAGCTTCTACCGGGATTCGATTCTATGTAGGTTGGCATGACAGCCAGTGAGCCATCAAAACTATTGAGATAATATCTACTTTAAAGTAGTCTCCACAAGTAGTTTGGCTGCACGTGGTCTCTTAAAGATTCTAACATTCCTTATGCAAAGACGACATTCGTTGATAAAGACGGCTAATGTCTTTGTTTGCTGCGGTCTTTAACATTATATCCGTCTGTATCCGAATCTGCTGGTTGTCTTTGAACTGTTTTTTTTTTTTTTTTTTTTTTTTCATGTGTGGGAAGTTATCACCACGTCTCAACCTGGAGTGTGGATAAAACCCCTAGACTTGGTGTCCGGTTAAACAGTCCGATGCCAATAGCCTCGCTGATGTTATGAGACCCGCTGTTGGCTTATCTAAAGCTCTTGCGCTGCCATCTCTAATCCAGATTTCCAACACAACCATATCTCTGTAGACCTGGGCTCCGAATACGTGAAAGTATGGTAGCTATGAAGGTAAGTTTGCACCAAGAATGTCAAGCCGACAAGAACCGTGATTCATATATGAGATTGCTCCTGATAAATGAGAATGTCTTAGTACGAGCACTCGTCTGCAGCTATCAATGATATCTCACAGAGATTGAATATCTTACTAGGTACTAAGTACTAAGGTACTGCGTTTCCAGGTAGGATTTGATGGGCAGAGGCTTGATTATCAATACTTGTGTCTTCATAAAACGCCTGACTATCATTCGAAACCGATTATATGACTATTAAATGTGCGTATATCCATGAAATAACCATGGAGAGGTTGAACTTGTCCTCACTGAATATTTAGTCAGTTCAGTCTACCCGGTGTTTTTGTCCTCAATTCAAGGTGAACCCCGGAAAATATTTACATTTCTTCTATTGTTGGAGGTAAACCTTACATTTATGGCTTGTGACCATTTCGAGATCATGTCATAGGTTTATAAGCGATTACTTACGTGAGGACTATAACACAGAACTGCCCTCTTTCAACCGATTAAGTTTGAAAGAAAAAAAAAATAAATAAATAAAAATCAGAGACTATACGAAACATTTCCTTCAGATGTATCGCATTTAACTATCATGAACTGCATACATACTACTCTGAATGAACATATATAAAACTGTAAGGAACTGCTCTTGCATTCCCAGTCATAAACAACAATATCCTGAATTCAGATCTATTGTACCACATGCAACCCCGACAGCAGATTTTCACATTCACATCATAACTCACTTGATACTCGTACATTGAAAAAGAAAAAATGAGTAAAATTCACCCTTTGTTTGGGGTGAGGGTGAGTTCGAAAAGTCAGTTGGTTTAAAAATACCCCAGATGCATAGACGTTGAAATATTTTTGTAAGTTAAATTTTGAAAAGCGTCGCGCGGGGAATGTGAACCGTAAAAACTTTGTTAAAATAACTCAGGAGTCAAACATCAACAAAATGTCAGAAAAAGCGACAGCTTTTGGTATGCCTTTTCTCCTCCCTATGAGGGTAGTCATTTTGTTATCATGTTGTTGGTTTCTTTTTACCATTCCTCTATCCATTTTTGCCATTGTTTGTGGTTGTCTGTGATGCAGTGTTACATTCGGTATTTAGGTGGATATACGAATACCCGTGGGTTTTTTTGTGAATAAAGGTAAAGTTTTCCAGGGTTTCATCATCGAACGTGCCAGCCACAAAACTATCAACATAACCATAGCATGACCATCACCATTAAATATTACTAGCTCTGTAACCTGGTGCAGGCAAGTCTGTTGTACGTGCACAAAGGAACAGTGTCATCGTGGCTGTAAATCGAACGAAGTGCAATGTCAGTTTTATTTTGCAATTTGACAGCATCCGACGAGTTTCCGGTACGGCGGATGTGACAGGGTGTCATTTACCGGAAGCTACAATACTAGAGTTACCTTGGTTTTATAATCTTTTTTTCTTTCTTTGCCCCGGAAGATATTTTTTTTGTATAATGGGCATGCACACAGACGTCGATTTAATTTTTGCTCGTTTGGTTACTCATGTTTGTGATGATAGTAGCCAGGGGTACTTTCCTCAAGGTTATCAGTAGCTTTTAATTCAGTAAACATTGGTTGTGATAAAGACCTGAGATGAGTGAAACACGACAAGTCGCGTTCACCGGATTTTATGAATTACGGAACTGAATAAAGCAACATCATTTACAAGAACAATGAAATGAACTTAAGGCATTTACATGAGTAATTCCGAGCTAGTCCGAGTAAGTATTGAAAGCGCTGACTTATCGCATCCGAAAGTTGCGCGGATACGTCAAGAATTGACTTTGTAGCCCACTAGAGATGTTAAAAGTTTCATGTGCCATGAAAAATTCAGACTAAGATTCATTTTTCGTTTCTCGACTACAATGACTACAACCACTTCGTGAAGAATAACTCCATCAAAGCAATGAAGGTCTAGAACTGTTTCATTTTTAAATACTTGAATCTGATATTGGTATTTACATATTCAATATTTCTTCTTGTGTAGTGATTCAAAAAATCGATGAAGATCTTATAATAATTCGCCGATATCTCTCAAAGAACCTTTGTATAATAAATTAACATTATTAAATATTTTATTATTTGTAAGGTTTATTGTTATGTACCCACAGCGAAAATTCTTAACTATGACAATTGACATTAGATTATTGAAGTGGTGTCAAATGAGTTATCAACTTTAAAATGTAGTGGCTGGCTACGTTCATGAATGCGTAACTCTCCCTCTTCTTTAACTAAAGACTCTCCTCTCGAAAGCTCTTCCGAATTTGGTTTCTCGGTAACTCGCCAGACGATTGACATGCACAATCTTACTTTTGGATCGCGGTGTCTTTTGAATTTTGATGGTAACGTCGGTTAAAACCTCCATGATTCAATAAGGTCCGTCCGAAGCTTAGGTCAAACTCGTAATCTCCTCTTAGGATTGTGAAACCAAACGAAATCTTCTACCTGAAATCTGGGAGGATTTAAATTTCAATCATACTTGGTTTTCATTTGCATCGCAGATCGATGCATTTCCTCTCTGGCTCGGTCATGAATTTCTAGCAGCTGCTGGACGAACAGAGGATAGTAGCTGGTTTCCGGCGCGAGTGTCCTTAAAATAGATCTTGATAAAGTCGGATTCCTCTACCGTATAGCATGGCAAATGGAGTCTCTTTGATTGTTTTTTGCTGCGAAGAGCAATAAGCCTTGGCAAACAAGGGACTAAATAGTGTAGTATTGTCTTATTCATCCGCTCTATAAGTCCATCGGACTAAGGGGATATCTCCATAATCTGCATTACATTTTGAAACACCATGGACTCAAAATTCCGAACTTGGTCTGAGTGTAGCTCTAATGGTAAGAAAACTTCGATTACCAATGTTTTAGCAACGGTACAGGCAATTTGGTGTGGCAGTGCAAAGATTTCAACTCATTTTGAGAAATAGTCTAACAATACGAGCACGTATTTATTTCCTGGCTTAGTTGGTGGCAATGGCCCTAGAACGTCAACAACGTGTTGGAAGAGGTTCTATGAACCTCGCTTTTTGGCACAAATTACGCCTTAACGTTCTTTCTCGCCCCGACCCAATAAAACCGAGATCTTAATTTGGCAAACGTCTTGTTGGATCCAAAGTGTCCACCGATTGATGTGTCGTGATACATTCTGAATGCTTTGATTTATCTTCAGCGAAATAGCTACCAATCAGTCTGATGAATTTAACTGCATGTCTCTTCTTGGTACGCAATCATTACTCCTTGGCGTCACAATGATTGCATTCTTGGGCAGAGTAGGGTCGGCATTTAGGTGAATTTTTTCAGCTCAATGTTAAATGGGATAATTACAATATAATACTGAAGGCGCTCCAACTATCACGTCAATTTACGCGCCTCAGGATTTTTGAACAAAAGCAAGCATTTCAAAACGGCATGATCTCTTCAGACAAAAAATTTTTAACCAAAACCATAGTCGTGAAAATGCTTAATGGCAATGTGTGGTGCAATAATTGCGCTCTGCTTTACTTAAAGCTCTGCTGAAATTGGTGATGACCCTTTCTGTTCCTCCCTGTAGTTGAGATAAAACCGCTCCCTAACCACAGTCGCATGCATCGGTATCTAGCACAAAATAGGAAAAGATGTCAAGTATTCCTTTAGTTCATCCAAGGCTTTTGAACATTCGTAGGTCTACTTTCAAACAACGTTCTTCTCCATCAGCTTGTGGGGAAGGCGAAAGATTGTCGAAAATTGGGGTACAAATTTGCGGTAATATGTGCAGAGTCCAAGGAACCTGCGTACAGCGGTCAAACAAGTAGACATTTAGGCGGATCCAATTTCCAGACTCTTTTAGACGACTGAACACAGAACGTAAATTATCGAGCATTTGTTCAAAGGTCTTACCATATACGTGGAAGTCGTCCAAGTAAACTAAACAGGTTTCCATGAGCAGTCCCCGTGAAAAGTTTAACATGAGGTGTTCAAATGTTGGTGAAGCGTTGGTTAGCACAAAACTCATTACTTTAAATTGCAACAGTCCATCCTTGTTCCCAACAGTAGTCTTGTTCCGGTCGCTTGGATGTACTTCTACTTGCCAACATCCTGACTAGCAATTCATAGTGCTAAATGAAACCGGACCGGATACAGCATTTAATCTATCCTTGGCAACGGGAACGAATCTTTGATAGTGACTGAATTCAAGTGACGATAATCAATGCAAAACCGAGCCGATCTGTCCTTTTTTCGGACCATTATCGATGGTGTTTCGGTGCAGCATGTCGTCAATGATCTCTCTCGATTCTTCGTGTTTCGTTAAAGGTAATCTCCGTGAAGGCTTCTTAACTGGATTCGCCGTGCCTAGATCAATTGTGTGTTGAACGGTACTGGTTCTACCCAAGTTGTAAGGTCCACTGGAGAGTACGTTTTCAAATTTTTCGACCGTAGGAAAAGATTTGCCAAGAACTCTGGCGATTTCTGAGAGTCCGACATCTTTACACTTAACATCCGCGAAAAGGGCGATGGTAGTGTTGGCAGGTGGAACAACAGAATGTTTCGCTAGATTGGCTGCTCGTACGAGGATATTCTCATTGTTTACTTTGTTTAAGGATTTTCCAATCAGATGGAAAGCTATACCTGGAATAATTGTTTATGTACAGGGACGAATATTAAAAATATTTATATATGAATATTTCGAAGAAAAATCAATTGCTTGGTTCCATCAATCAGATCACCTTTACGAACACCTTTCCAATCTTGATTCATTCACATAAAATCTGAATGCTTGCATTTCCAGATTGTAGGCTGGCGCTAGAAGGAATTGTAGAAGGACTTACCAACGTAACCGATGATCGTGTATCCACTAACAACTGGCTTGACTTATATCCTAGAGGCACATACACAGTAAGTCCACTGACAGAACTACTTGAGTGAACGTTATAAATTTGGGGTCTACTGCATGATATCAGCGTTGTACCCGGATCGCTGATTGCTGGTAGTTTTCCGAGACTGCGAATGACTGCACTTCGTTGACAACAGCTGAACTAGCGCGCGGTTGGTGATGTTGACTTCTGTATCGATTCGACTGATTCTCTCTATTTTTCATTTCGATTGATCGAGCTTGATGAATGGTTTGAGTGACTAAACGTGTGACTTCAACTGCTTTCGCCTTAAAAATTGCTTCAGTAAAAATCTTGGGGTCTGCTAGCCTGTGGCTCACCTGGATAGAACGGTCATCACTACCATCCACGAATTACATTATTTTTATACGTTTCTGGGCTTCAAGTGGACAATTTTCAAATACCATTTGTGTTAGTCACCGTATATCACTGTCATGAGAACCAAGATCTTCTCTTAGACGTTGCTGTATGGAACTGAAAGAGGCGTGAGAAATGTTTTGTTGACTAACAAACCTTAGCTGTAGAGCTGAAGACAGCTCGCCAACGTGTTATGTGACTGACAAATGGTGGTGGAGTTGCTGAATGAAATACATAGATTGCTAGATGTGTTTTTAATTTGTGTTCCCTCTTTATAAGCAACCGGTGGGTCTGCAACGATTATTGTATGATATACTGTGTCAATCTCCTTGGGTGTAGAACATCGAAAAACTTCTTTGACGACATTTGTTTCGCTTAATGTTCGTAGTTCCTTTGTGTGTCGGTGTTGCTTCTGCCGGATTTTTGCGATTGTATTGCTTTGCTACTTCACATTTGCGCTGAGAAAAATGGCCATTTCATTCATTTATATTTGGATGTAACAGACATTTTTTTTCATTCATTGTCTATGGTCAAGTTTTGTCCATTGCGGATCTTTTTATAACTCTTTTCTCCTCAATACAAGCCTTCTTAATTTAAGATTGCCTAGTTTTTCTACCTACCGATTCTTTGTATCTCTTATAGTTCCAGAGAATCAGGTGCTGAAAGGCAATTTAAACCTAACTGCTTTCAAATCCAACCAAAATCCTAGTCTCCTTTATCTCGATCTCGTTCACCATTCCTTTAGGCCCTAGTTAAGACTTTTCTGTTCCCACCCAAATTATGTATTCAGCATTTACTAGTTGTGAGTCGGGAGTAGAGCTAGATAGACAGACAGCTATACCCTTGCATTGGGATGCTCATAAAATATCTATGTTCCAGATTTTTCATGAATTTGTTAAAAGTTGTTATTAAAACATGAAGAACCTTTTATTTTTTCATATTGTATCTTCCTAGAACTAAAGCAGGAACTCCTTGAAAGTATGTGGAGCTTAATAGCCTTGTTACCAAGTATCTTACCATATGCACTAATGCTGATCTAGGTTAGTTTTGTGAAAGAGTACATCAAGTGCTTCGGTCTGATGCGAAACAATGTGAGTTTTACGAGGTATTGGAGTCCACGCATGCATACCTCCAATTGGTAGGTAGAAATGCCTTATTCTGCTGCACATAAATACTTACAAACTAGCAAAAACGAAATTGTTTCGTTCTAAACCCAGACAGATATTTACCTCACTCCGCCAAAGTACAATTCATGGTCGAGAAAGTTGTACATATATTTAATTAAAACTATGACATCGGCAACATTAATAAAAGTCAATTTATCCCAAGTATTTCACTTTCTGTCAACTCAAAATTCACTTTGATTCATTATCCCGAAAAATCCTTAACGTTTGTCTGCTAGTACGAGTGTACTACGTATCACCAGTGAAAATGTGTTTCACTCTCACTCCATTTGGAATGACAGTGCATGATTTTCTGCCCCTCATCAGCAGAAGATATAAACTCAGAACTCACCGGAGCAGAAGAGCATTCCCTACCATCGTACCATCAGTAATCTGCAGCACAATTCTGCTACAAAAATTCATTGTAAGATACTTATGGTACATCTCTGTACATATACTATTGAGGTTTGGCGTTTTTGTATCTTGCCACCCACCAATTCTCTGTAGACAACATATTTTTGGGTCGCCGTCGATATGGCTTAGGAATGTTGGTACACTACTTTCTCTCCCCATGGAGAAGTGTGGTTATGTCCTGCCCATTAAAACTCAAATTGTTGTGTATCCCAGTGGATGCGATACGGAGGACAAAGTGTTGACATGCTGAACTGGAACGAAATGTCGTGTAATACATGAAGTCATGTCATCGCGGTTAAATAGTTAATGTATAATGCGATTTGAAAATTTATACAAAGAAGGACATGAGCGTTGGGTATACTGGGATAACAGGAATTGTAAGTTGGCTTTACAACAAACTGACATACATTTAAATGAAAACTTATTGCGCAGGGAAGCTATTGTGTCAAGGGGCACAGCTGTGGTCATATGAAGGTTTTCGGTTAAAAAAAAAAAAAAAAAAAATTATCCTTTATATCATAATTATCATCGTCATTAATATAAATTTGAAATTAATATCCTCCAGAGGGATTTGTTATGAATATTTCGGTTCCTTGAGTTGGAGATTCACATATTCATTTCTGCGTCTATATAGTAAAATTCAGAATGATCATGACGTGAAGCTACTCGATTTTTTTTTTTTTTTTTTAGCCTGGCTGGCAATTGAGCTTGTAACTACAAAGTGCCTTAAACATGGCTTTACATGCTTTACATGCTTTACCTCCTTGTGCGGCTCTCTGGAAATCACAAGTGTTAACCAAGATATTATTGTATAAGCAAGGAAAAATTGCAAACTCGAGCAATGATACTACGTAGGATAGAGGGACAACGGAAGAACGCCGAAGATCAATGCTTATTTACTCATTTAGGTGGCGCTGTAGCTCGGAGTGAACCTGGGCGTCAACTAACAAAACTTTCCAGTTAGCCCGGTATTTAGCTAGTTGCACACTCCAAGTCGGTCACCTAATGTAAGGTCTCCCTTTACTGCGATGGCCCTCCGTGTTAGATTTGAAGAGCCTGTGGACCAGAGCATTAGCTTCAATTAGCTCTATATGTCCTAGCCATCTCCGAAGACTGATGCGCAGTTTTCTGACTAGGTCGATGTCGTCGTGTAGATAGCATTGTTCGTCGTTGAATCTTCCCCTCCAAAGCCCGTCAATGTAAACGGGACGGAGTATTTTTCGATGTATTTTCTCTCGAAACAACTAAGGATATCTTAATCTGTCTTATATATGGTAGAGTCTCCTTAGTTTTTCCGAATAAGGCCTTATTATTCAATTACTCAATTGCGTTCTTAGCTGAAAGAAACAGCGATTGGTTTTTTCCTCATTCACCGTTAAATCCATTTTGACATCTTACCGATGACATCCCGCTGTGTTTTCGCAACGGTATCATCGGCGTACTTAAGCACTTGCAAAGATTTTATAAAAATTGTGCCTTTAGTGTTCTTTTGTGAGTTCCGCAAAATTCTATCAAGTACGATCAAAGGTTTATATTAAGTCGTTACCGACTTTGACGAATCTGCACAAACAGACGAGTTTGGAAGGATGCCCAAATTAAACAAGACTCTACACGTGTAGCTAGTACCTATAAATGCTATCGTATGCCGCCCTTAAATCGATGAGGAGGTGGTGGATATTGATTTGGACTTTTTGAGTTTTTTCCAGGATAGGAGTCAACTTCTGATTTCAGACGTTTACACAATATGGCAGATAGGATCTTGTATGTGGTGTTCAGTTGATGGGATATACTTTTTTGTGGCTCGCGCAAACGATACTGGGATTCCATTCATAAGGCATTATTCTTTTGACCAGAACTGAGAAATGAGTGGGTGAATGCTCTCCACGAAAATTCACGTACTTCCTTCAGCTTTGTATACTTTGGTCGGTAAGGCAATGTAAGCTTAGATATTGCTATTGTTACTTCGTTTTGGTCAGGTAGACAAGAGTTTCGGCTATCGTCGTCAAAGTTGAATGGTCTATTCGGTTTGACGGTGGAAACTTTTTCGCCGTTATACTGTTTGCAGAAAAAGTTTGTACATGTTCTTAGGATCGATTGTAACTCGTCCCCAAACTTTCCTTTTTTATCCTTTCATGCCTCTGTATAGGTCTTCTTGCCTTGACAAGTTCAAGTAGTCCAGGCTTTCTGTCTCCCCTGATATTAGCTACTGGCTTTTTATTAGATATTTTCATTGGTTTAAGAAAGCTTGGAAACTGGGTGAGGTCCTGGCTGGCCGGAACGTTCAGACGGCCAGAATATTGGAGGCAAGCCTTACGTTAATCGCAAAATGACCGCCAAGTGCTCTTTTGTATATTAAGATCAGGAAACTGTATGTTTGGTTTAGTGATATAACGTTCCTCCGCAATGTTATAAGCTAGAAGCCTAAGTCCTCCTTTTTTCCTATCCTGGCGTTAAAATCACCTAGAACGATTTTAGCGTCATACTTCGGACATTGCTCATAAATTTTGTCGTAGCTTTGAATTTAGCCTTGAAACGGATTGTCATAAGATGCTCGCTTACGTGTCAGATGCTCAAGACTTCTTGTCTGGGTCTGCCGGATAATAAAAATCCGTATCAGAATAAGCGTTGATTATTTTCTTTACAGCCATCACCGTAGTGTACGAGTATATCAGCTTTCCATCCTCTTTTTGTCCATCGCACAGCCTGGATGGCGGTGTTATCTGCGTGATAGCTGTCAAGCGTCTTTGATAATTGTTCGGTTACACGTAGTCTACTAGAGGTCCAAGCATTCCATGTGCAAATCCGAAAGTTGTTGTCCTTTAAACGCAAGGGTCATCAACAATGAAGTCATCTCTCTTCCGTGAGCCCTATGATAGTGTAGGCCAGTATAATATTGCTGGCTGAGGATGCAGCTGCAATTTTAGGGGACACCACTGATAGGTAAGGCAAGCACTTCGCTACGAATTTGATTGTTGCGCTGCTGGCACAATCCACAATTCAGAACAGTTGGCAAACAGCCACATGGAAATCTTGCGATGAAGCCATCTTTGCTTCCATAACTAATAGTTAAACTTCCATATGTCCAATCCAAAATAAAAATCTCATTGATACCATAAATACAAATCTTTCAAAAAAAAAAAAAAAAAAACGAACGCATCTAATGATCCCTGACAGCTGGTAAAAATTATTCGAGGCTTTGGCTGCCTTGCATGACCTTTATGGTTTGAACTTGACGTCTTCATTGTGGAACCTCATCTGTTGCTATCCGAAGTACATATGATAGCCAAGTGGAAGTTGCAAGTATTGAAATCAATTGACTGTAGGAACGAGTAAATGATGTTACTGACCTTATCTTCCAAGGCAGGGTTTTCAAATTTGGATACTTTGAGATAAATGACCATCATCATCATCTATATATGTAGTGAGAACCGTCCGTCCGTCAACAATATTCGTATGCGGTTCCAAATTCTTCCCTTCAATTTTCAGTTGTCATATTTCAACGTCATTCTAAAGTATTTCTTATTGAGCATATTCTCATTGCCAGATTGTCAGTCTTTGAAATTAGCAAAAGTGAAATGTAGAAACCATCAAAATGATGGAGATATTCATTTAATATTCAAGAGGGCTCATTATTCCTCTCCCAATCATGACTCATTTCTAGGAACAGCATTACTAGTATTCACTGTGGCAGCAACATACCCCCACATCTGACCAGGGATGGCTAGCTTTCTGGTTTCTTGCCAGATTTCAATTGACCGCCTGTTTTACGTCTCCTCTGTTATTGTAAGCAGCACCCTTTTTACCCCTATTCAAGAAGTCTGCAATTGTGATGAGAAGTGAGCCGTCAAGTCAGTTACTCAAGGGCCGCTTCTAATCGTGCAAACGTTGCTGCTCGTTGTGAAACCCATTTCGAAGATACAGAATTTGCATTAAAATGTAATTCGCTATTCGCATTGTTTTTGGCAGGATATACGTAGTTTCTTTGGCAAGGAAAAGAGACCAGATGCAAGGAAGAACGGCTTCAGTTCTCTTCTCTGGCAATGACTTTTAATGGCAGTGCTGAAAATGAGACTGGGACTTACTTTAATGGCTAGTAACATACATATCTGGTTGCTGTCTACCACCACAACTACATCTCAAAGCTCTGACGATCCGGCAAACTGTGTAAGAAAGATGAGAATCGATTTGTTTTAACATGATGTCCTGATTGCTACTTGAGACATTCTACTTCCGGTTGATGAATACTACATGAATGAATTTTCGTTTTTTTTTTTTTCTTTTTTTTTTTCTTTTTGTTTTCCTGCTTTTGAGTGCTTGTTCGCACCAATTACTTGATTCGATGACAAGAGATAGGGTGTTGGATGGAATGTCACTTGATAACGGAAGAAACAAAAATTTATCACTGCAATTTGCCGTGAGGCCTTATGATGAGGCAGGCTTCGCCTCAAATTCGAAATCATTTATTAGAATTTAAATTTTAAATTGGAAATGCGATATTACCGCTACGTTTGAACAGTTTTGTAGATATTTTGTGTTATCCATTAGAACAAAGATTTAGAAACAAGATCAAGAGGAGTGAGTGAATAGAGAAAAAAATTATAACTTGGTGTACTCGTAGTTGAGATTTCGAAAGTGAAAAAATCAGTTAAGTCAAGTGGTACCAAACTTGAGCTGAACTAATTTTTGCAGGGTTATTGTATATATTGCATGTTAGCCCAACAGTAAATACATGTTCTATTGAAATCAATGCCCGAATTAGTTCACAGCTTATTAGAGTGTGATCTAAATCTTGCTTTGTCGTATTCATTTGGTTTTGTGCAGGTGGCAATGAACTCTGTTGGATGTAAGATCTCTTCTTCTTTTCTCAAGCTACTTGAAGGTCCAACTGTATCTGAGAGCCTCCTTCTCAATGGTTCGTAAAATTTTTTCATTACCTTTTCCAATTTTCGAAATAGTGAACTTTCTTAGTTTGCCTTTGTCTTGCCGAATAACTTTCCTATATAAATGTTTTTTTAGCGTTTCACTCATGAGCATTTAGGAGATAGTCATTGCATCTTTGATTGATTTTTTGTGATATATCCTATGGAAGGTGTAATATTTTGCATCCACCAGTATCGGAAGACGGTAGGGCCGTCTAGTATTTACTACCAAGAAGTTACCCAACCGGGCGGCTGCGCTACGATTATGAGTTAGTAATAAGTCATTACACTCAGAGCATTTCATGGTAAAATTTCCGGAAAAGTACACTTTGACGGACTGTGGAAACAGGTGTGGTTTTTTCTTGCATTTTTTGTGCTGGAAGACGGAAACCTTGTAATGGGTTTTCCAATAGGAACTTGACAACTTTGAATTTAATTTGTGAACGCATTTTTTCACTAATCATCAAACTGTCACTGTCAATTTATTCAGTAAACTCAACATTTTCATCATGGTAAAGTACATTAACGAGCAACGTCTTACAAAAATTATCTACAGATATTCGGAGTCGGTGACTGCAACTTTAAGAGCGTTAACTCCAATTTTCGGTCCTAATTCTCATCCTAATAGACAGGCAATAACAAGTTTAGTGCAAAAATTTGAGTCCACATGTCCACATATTCGTTGTGTGATGTTGCCGTGTCAGTGAGATAACGGGTTGGTCGAAGTGTCGAAAATATCGCTGCCGTTCATACGTCCGTAGCAAACGATCCAAATCAGTCAATTCCACTGCGTTCTCAAGAATTGGGCATCGCTCGGACTACATTATAGCGTATTTTCCGTAAGGATCTTGGTTTACACCCATACAAGATCAAGCTGACTCAAAAATTGAAGCCGATGGACCATTTGAATCGAAGTACGTTCTCCGATTGGGTTCTGGGAAAGATGCGACAAGATGATGAATTTCATAGCAAAATCATCTTCAGTGACGAAGCTCATTTTTGGCTCAATGGGTTCGTCAATAAGCAAAATATGCGTTATTGGTCGGGTGAAAACCCACATGTGCTTCATGAATCACCACTTCAACCACAAAAAATAACTGTTTGGTGCGGTATGCATGCCGGCGGCGTTGTTGGGCCATATTTTTTCGTCGACGATAACGATCGTCACGTTACTTTGAATGGTCAGCGTTATCGCGCCATGATCATCGATTATTTTTGTCCCGAATTGGAAAACATGGACATTGGACGACATGTGGTTTCAACAGGATGGTGGCACAAGCCACACAGCACACACTACAATCGCTTTATTGAAGAGTAAGTATGGTGAGCGTGTTATCCCAAGATATGGGCCAGTCGATTGGCCGCCTCGTTCGTGCGATTTAACATCGCTTGACTATTTTCTGTGGGGCTACGTTAAGTCATTGGGTTATGCCATTACGTCGACGACGTTGGAATAGCTCAGAGCCAACTCTGAACACGAAATAGCGGCCGTTTCGGCCGAAATGTGTGGCCGAATCGTTGAAAATTGGGTCCAACGAATCGACCGCTTCAAACGTGCCCGCGGTGGCCATATGAACGAAGTCGAATTCCATTCATTGTACTTCAAGCCAATAATAAATTTTTTGAAATATCTCAAATGGTTTGCCTTTTATTTAAAAAAAAGCTGTCAAGTCGTTATTGGAAAACCCTATATGATGTTCCAATAGCAGGATTCTTACCAACTAAGACTACCTCCACTTGAACAGAACGGTTTGGCCCTCCGGTTGTATTGCCGTAGAGTGTTTCATCGCAGATGTCGGCTTAAAGACTTAGCTGACCTTATAGAATTCGATAATTTTGTCTGTTCGCTTTATGTTGACGCTTTAATCGTCACTGGGTATACCCTACGATGTATTCCTAATAATAGTTCAGTTTTCCTCACGCACACAACGAAAATATCAGGATTGATCCAATTTCTTAATTGATTCTGTAGAGGTTTCTTTTTGGTTTCGTATCGTGGGCTACTAAAATGTACGTGTTCCGCGTTTTCCTGGAGAGTTTCACAATATGGACAGTATAAACCGATATTCTCTGATACAACCATGTCCTTTCAAACATCAAAGTTTATTTTTCCGTGATTCCGTTTAGTCGAAATATCGAAAAAGGTACAAGATGATGTACCCATCTTTCTTTTTAAGATAAGTTCCACAGTGTTTTCCAAGTTTCGATACTTCGGCTCCTTTCGTACGTTATTTTTTCGTCGTATATCTGCTCATTTTGGACTCGCGTTTGGATCTCGTTATTTCTTCAGCAAGTATCTCAACATTGAATATACAATGAGCTTAGCATCATTCTGAACTTAAGATTTCATGTTTGCGTATCACTTGACCATATTTCCGTTGCATACAATGTATGTTCAAAAGGTAAAGTGACGTTTTATTTTTATAAAAAAAATATTTATTTATTTTGAATACTCAAAGCAATTTTTAGTATGGTCTTGAGCTATTCCAGCGATGCCGTTTTTTTTCCTCAGTCGATGCAAATCTCCGTCCTTTCATAGGTCTCTTCAGTATCAGCGAACATCAAAAAGTCGCATAGGGCTAAATGTGGTGAATATGGTGGCTGTGGAATAATTGTCGTGTTGATTTTAGGTAAAAAATCTCTCACAAGTAACGATGAATGTGCGGGTGCATTATTATGATGCAAAGCCATAAATTGAACTGTCCTTCAATTGGGACGATAGGGGTTTGGTTTCGACGTGATAAGCATATACCCGTAAAACGTCACTAGTTATGACCCTTGTAGCAAGTCAGTATCATCACTGACATCATTCAAGATCTCCTAAGGGATGCTGATGCGATGGTTCTTCTGATCAAAATTAAGACGTTTCGAAACAACCTTCCCTGACACCAACCGGCTGAGAGCCGACCGATATGCCAACATCTTCAGCAACTTTCTTCAAGTGTTTTAGATATGATTTTGAAAGAGCAATCCCCCTGCTCAGTATTTCCTTCCTAAGGGAAGTGCTTATGACCACCAGAACCTCGTAGTCCAAAGAACCGTGGATTACAACGAGGCAACTAGGTCAACCTCCTTGTAGTATAGTAGTATAAACCGAGGCAAAAAACGACCCCCACGGTAGAATGACATCATAGCACTTCCGACCAAATCTAGACGTTACAAACAAAAAACTAGAATTCTTCGGGCTTTTTCTCAAAACCTTCTTTACTTGTTGTACTAATGAAAACCCGAGTTCCACTATAGACGCGCACAAAGTCTTTCAAAATTTCGATTAGATCATAATCGCGTCTAAGTTTATATGGGCTATAAACAGTTTCAAATCTTTAGGGCACTCGGACCGGCCGACTTTATCCCGGTTAAAATGCAAAAAACTTACAATTACACTCCCCCATACTTTTTAACAATTTTTAGAGGCTATGTGAAGCTCTCCTACATCCCTAAGACTTGAACCAAATCCAAGGTTGTTTTTGGTTGTTCGGCTCAAAGCCAGTATAAGCTCACAGGTATGCCTTAAGGACTCCAGACCTATCAGCTTGTTGGTTTTCTCGCTTAAAATCTTCAAAAGACTGATTGACAGGTACCTTCAAAAACACGGACATAAGGTTGAAAGCACCCAATAATTTTTGATAGCCTAGGACAAATCATAGAAAATACCGGCTATACCGCTACCAAACACTGCTACTATTTCGGATCGTCCAGACCGGTTGGATGGCACAATATCTAATAGAGAACCCATCCACATCTATAATGACGGCTCAAAAACCGAAGGAAGGATGGGAGTTAGAATCTTTTCTAAGAAACTAAATCTTTATCTCTCCTTCCACCTCTCAAAGCACCGCAGTATCTATGAGACAATGGTTTTAGCAATTTAGGAAGCTCTCTCCTAGCTAAAATGGAATCTGATATCAGTCAAAGATATCCCCGTTCACATTGACAGCCAGGCAGCTATTATGTCCCTGTAATCAATTGCCGCGCACCTCTTAATGAGATGTATGAGCAGTTAAATATTTACCTGTGCTGGCTGCTAGGCTACTGGAAAACTGTAGTGCAGATGAACTTCGTCAGCATGGTACAGCACTGCAAATCTTTCAAAAAAATGAGATCCTTGCACACGCCTCTGGCTACTTGTAAAAATATAATTCTACCGGTCACGATCGATAGGTGAACCGCAGGTGGGAAAATGGTCCACCATGTCATGTCACCAGACAGACCTGGGCTATGTTAGATCAAAAATACTTACGTAGCTTAATTATGCTTAGCCCCTCAAACATCATTACTCGCATAGGTGTTATTACTTGATACTGTCTAAACAGAAGACATGCCGTAAGGCTCGGTGCCCTTTAAAACGACTTCTGTAGAAACTGTAGGGATAAGGCAAAACAGGAAACAACTCTTCATTTTCTCTGCACATTCCCAGCCCTATCTCGAATTAGGAAATCTTTTCTGCGCTCATACTTTACAGAAAACATCGGTGATCTAGCATAAAACAACTTAGGCGATCTATTTCGCTTCATCAGAAGCTCAAATTGTTTTTTTTTTTTTTGTTTTCACGTGGCTGAAATACAATAGATCAAAATTCAGGAATATGACAGGGCCTACTCCGGCCTAAATGTACCTGTATCCAACCGGAACCCACACCAACCAACTTCTCATGCTGACACTACATTAGGACATCATGTGGGCAAAGCTATTAGAGAATCAGATAAGGGTTCACTTTATAAGTACTACAACGCTCCTGGTAGTGTACGAATTTCCAGTGTGATGACATAACGCAAAAAGCGTACAAATTCGTAAAGATAAGATCAGTTACAGCCCTCTGAGGTGTCAAGAAACATGACAAGATGATTCAAAAATAGAAAAGCTGAAGCACATATTGTGAAACTTGTCGGCAGACTTCTTCACTTATAAAGGTAGACCAGAACACTAAGGTTGTATTTCTTGATTCAAGCCATGACGTACTAACTCTTAAATGCTAGCTTTAGATGAATGTTAAACTTACTAACTCTAGAGCTGGAAACTAGAATCCCCACTAGGACCAACATTTTGACACACATTTTGACTGATTAAACAGCCGAGAAAGCTTTGAACTTAGGTCCGGCGCACAGTGGTCGATTTAGTGTCAAAAGCTGGACTTAATTCGGATTTAATTTTTTTATTAAATCAATTTTAAAGCATTTCCATGACTTCAGGTGGTGGTATCTTGTATTGTTTGGTTGGTAGATGTCGCAATTCGCTCATCTTTGGATCAGGAAATATCAACATGGTATGTAGCACATCAGTATTTGTTGCGATTCGGGACATTGAAAAACTCTAAATGATGTCAGTACCGTGCCCTAGAATTTTGTGGACACTTAAAAGCATTTTGTACCAATTATATTTGGAAACAAATAATTTTGCTGCGTCCAAACAGTTAATACGGAAATGTTGGTATCAATTTTCAAACCTGAATTTAATGTCTTTAAAACAATTGAAAAATGTTTTACAAGTCTCGGGTCTAAGCCTATTATTTCAGCAGTTTTTGCTGGATCCTTAAAAAATTCTACGGCCGTGTTACTGTCATTGGTATTTCCCCCACCTTGTTTTGGAAAATCTACTAATATTCCCAATTCAGACCTAAGTTTATTTCTCTTCAGCTCCTCTTGCCAGCCAGATTTTATTTTCAATTTTGTTAGATACATGTAGCATTGCTTCCACAAATCTAGTGTGGGCATGAAAACTTTGTAAGCCGTATGAAGAGGCAGTAGTGTCAGAAGGTTTTTGTATACAAAGTTCAATATTGTCGATGTCGTTAAGAGATGCCTTGCATATATAAGAAACTGAGCTAGCTCCGTTCTCCGTAACAGCATTACATGTTTTGCCATTCACCATTGTTTTGAACAAAATATGATTAACTAAAACATTTTTGTCGTTAAAAGTTACTCTTGTGCCTTCTTGACCATTGTTGAATTCTCTTGCAGATTCTGTATCTTGCAGATGATGTTCTAGAATTTATCCAGATATTTTCAGTCCTAGGTACTATGTATGTTAGCACAATATCGGTAGCACTTGCCTCATTATTAACCAAAAAGTTTTGCTAATAACGAGAGTGCGCTGAACTATCATCAAAGCTTTATTTCCACGAACATACTAAAGTATTACCATTTTCTAACTGGTTCTCAGAAGTTTCAAGGGGTGCAGCAGACAAACGTTGTAGTGTCAAGTCCAACAATGGCGGTAGCTTAACTTCACATAAAGTTTCGGTTATAGTCAAACAATTACTTGCTGGATAACACTCTTGTTTTACTTCCGTAGTTAACGTTACCTTTCCGGGGTAACTGAAAGAACACGAACTCCTACAAGTAAAACAAGGATTCGATTTTTACAGTTTCTTTATTAAAATTAAAATACTAACATATTTATTATTTTATTAATTTACGCGTCTATGTCCGAAGCGGGACTGCCACCCCAATCCACACAACAGCTCCTCATGCCTTGATACCACCTGATGCGATATGCTGACCTAGCGCTTCCCACGAATAGTGCACCCAGCGCTAGGGTGATTCATCGTGAGGTCTATAACTTCGTGCGGTTTGCTAAGAGATGGGGTAACTTGTATTATTTCATTGTTATTATTCCATTGGAACATGCGTTGGAAAGCTACTGTCATTGTACGTCGTTTCAGTATAAGTCATTCATTTGAAGCGTAAACAACAATAATTTTTTTTTAGGTCAAATATGTCGAACTTGTGCCTGAAAAAGTGTTTTTGCTGGGAGTTCTTCTTCATTACTTTAATATGAAGAAAACTGCTGCCGAAAGTAATCGTATTTTGGTGGAAGTTTTTGGTGAACATGCGCTAGCTGAGCGATTGTGCCACAAGTGGTTTGCACGATTTAAAAGTGGTGATTTTGGCTTGGAAGACGATGAACGTCCTGGGCAGCCAAAAAAAGTTTGAAGATGAAGAACTAGAAGCATTACTCTATGAAGATTGTTGCCAAACACAAGAAGAGCTCGCAGAATATTTGGGTGTCACTCAAGCAGCCATTTCAAAACGTTTAAGAGCGGCTGGATATATTCAAAAACAAAAAAATTGGGCTCCACAGTTTTTGCATGTCCGAAATGCTGCTGGAACGCCACTAAAGGAAGTCGTTTTTGCATCGGATTGTTACTAGTGGTGAAAAATGGATCCATTACGACAACTTCAAGCGCAAAAATTCATATGGGAAACCCGGCCAACCAGCCAAATCAACGGCAAAGCCGAATATCCATTGCGCGAAGGTAATGCTCTGTATTTGGTGCGATCAGATGGGTATGCTGTATTATGAGCTGCTAAAACCGAGTGAGAACATCAATGGACAACGCTACCGAATACAATTAATCCGTTTGAAGAGAGCAGTAGCCGAAAAACGCCCGGAATATGCGACCAGAAACGAGGCAATAATTTTCCATCATGACAACGCTCGGCCCCACGTTACTATTCCGGTTAAGAACTATTTGGAAAACAGTGGATAGGAAGTCTTACCTCACCCGCCTTATAGCCCAAACCTTGCCCCTTTTGACTACTGATTACTCGCGGATAGCACGAGTAATGTTGGTTTAATCCTGAAGACCTGAGATTTTACATATCCTCAGAAAGAATAGTCCAAAGTTGTGAAATCGCACGATCTAGGCGGCCAATTTACCGTAGAAAAACGTAAAATTAAGTGCTCACTAAAATGATTTCTCAACAAGTTCATTGTTTCAGGCGCTCGATGGCTCGTACTACCGTCTTGTTGAAACCAGAGCTCACCGAGACTATGTGCTTGAATCATTGACGGTAACATTCTGATTTGTCTCATTTTTGAAGAAATATGGACTAATGATTCCACCAGCCTATAAGCCACACCATACCGTTGTTTTTAATCGATGTAATTTTAGCTCTTGGTACTCTTCCGGTTGCACATTAGCCCAAATATGGCAATTTTGTTTATTAACCTATCCATTGTGCCAGAAATGGGCTTCATCACTTAACAAAATTTCACGATAAAACACCGGATTTTCATTGAGTTTTTCCAGAGCCCATTCACTGAAAATATGACGCAAATTCAAGTCGCCCCGCTTCAATTCTTGCACAAGTTGAATCTTGCACGCTCTTAGTCCTCACGTATTGTAAAATACGCCAAGTTGTTGAATACGCCAAGCCAAGCTGTTGAGAATGACGACGAATCGATTCGTCACGGTCTGCGCGTTCACTCTCAGCTACAGCTGCTGTGGTCTCTTCACTACTCTAACCGTTTGAGTATCATCCGCGAATGTAAATTGGAACTCAAATTTGTGAATGTTATTGGCAATTGTGGTTTCAGTAGGTTGATTACACGTAACGTAAGTTCCTCGAATAGCACGAAAAACATTTCTCACAGAACGCTGATTTTCGTAATACAGCTGAACAATTTGGAAACTCTGTTGTAGTGTGTGTCTTTTTACGAAGACTTGCCAAACGATACTTAATAAAAATGATAAAGCAGTTTGATAGGAGTCATGCGTGATCTGTCAAAAAAAGCCTATTGAAAATCAAACCTTACGATGAATCACCCTTTATTTGTGAAGTATCGTTACAGCTTTAGAGAGGTCATTCGAACCGCTTGAGGGAAAAGTGCACCTTATTTCCATCAGAAGAAAGCTCCAAGATGGCCAGTACTTAAACATAAAAACTTATTGAGAAGCGTGATGAGATTATCCACGTACTACGGAAGTTCGTTAAAACTAGGATTGCAAAAATTCTGCGTTAATCTGCAAAACATCAGATTAGAATGCAGCGTTATAATTTATGTAGATAGACTTAAAAAATCTATTTACATCGTTACATCGTACATCTTACATTTCCAATTCAGTCTACCCTAGGCATCATCATTTTATTTTAATAAATAGTCGAAAGTATTCGTAGTCCCAAATCGAGACTAGGATCGTTACAGACGATATGATCAAAAACTTAGTGAGTAGATGTTGGATTTGAAACTACACTCTGATCAAATACGTAGCATTTATTAAAATAATGATCACATAAGACAGTGCCACATCTCAAATTAGACGGAATGATCGAGGAATTTAACAAGACATCGAAAGAATACCATAGTTGATCACGGTCTTGGGAAATCATGATACAAAGGCCAGCGTGGTTCTCATTTTTCTTTATTCAAATGACCTATCAGAATGAATTTCATAGTTCGTTTTGCCATACAATGAAAATTACAATTAAAGGAAATTTTCTTCTTTTTTCACACATATCCCGCCTTTAAAGCATTTTCAACATTTTAAAATTTAACACTCCAGTTGTGATGATGTACTGTCCCTTTAATAGGCAACACATCCAAAATTATAGGAAGCTCACATTCATGTCTATCTCACTTGGCAACTGACCAAGGACATTCATCTATTAATTCCACGCGGAACTACATATATCGTAATGTACCGGTATACCATCCGTCACGCCATCGCATACTATGTTAATTTAAATTTTTCCCTCATTTCGGGGACCCATTACCTGGAATTCGTTCATGTCAAACCAGATTTGTTGAAATTAACATTTCACGAGTGCGGCTCTTGGATTTTGGTGGTTGGTCGCTCCTCGTTTTATTTTTTATCACTCGGTCAATGGGTCTTTCGCATTTCGCTGTGACTACATATACTCCATACCCCAACATGGATCTGCCGTTGATTTAACATGGCTCAGAAAATACTGTGACAAAAAGCCTCTCACCAGATCATTCTGAATCCTACATAAGAGCCAGGATGTAGCAGGAGCCAGAAAACAGATGAAGAAATCCCGAATTAAATATACGAGTACGAGTACCGACACTGCCTGTGACTGTATCTATGATTCTAGTGGCATCCAAAGGACAAATGTAGTGTAGTAGCCTGACATGTTATTTCCAAATGGATATTTTTTTTTTTTTTTTTTTTTTGTCCTCTTTAAGAGGAATGGAAAGTACTTAAAAAAATAAATCCAAAAATGAGGACCATAAGGTGGTTCTTATTTGCCAAGGTAACTTCAACTGGGCTGCGTTGGCGAATGTTGTTATCCGTTTTAATAATTATATTACCTTCTGTATGTCGCCCTTTAAGGATTGGATGTATATATGTACTCATATACTTCACTCCTTTGCACACGAGGACCTAAGAGTACATAGTCGTGGATTAAGAAACTTTCCCATGCAAACGATACCCGAAAAAATGGTTACGCTGTGTTACACATATATACAATATATATATGCTATGTTAAACAAGTGTTGCCATTCCGATTATTTTACAGCCATTATATTGTAACATAAATCAAGTTCAATCTACTCGAGTCTATCTGATTTTAAAAACAAAATGAGCTGGATTTTTGAAATTCGATTATGAGTTTATGACTTGGAGATTCACAATGAAAAAGGCTTCCTATTCAAAAGACATCAAAGTTCTTACTGAAGAAGCAATCTTGAGTCTTTACGGAGAGGTGAAACACTAGACATGGCTCTATATAGCTCGTCACCATAGACACTGCCAATATGCAGTTCATATCTTAATCGATATGAATTTCTTTGGTTTTCTCCAGGATCTGCCGTAGTGAGAATAGATTGCCATAAAAACCGTGGATAGGACAAATGGATCTAACGTGCAGCCATCTGGAAAAACTTCCCCCGGCAAAATCTTGGAATTGAATTTGTCTATGATCTGTACCAGACAGACCATCCACCTTAGAAGCCTTGTGGAAAGTCTTGCCTTGTGTCGCCTATTTTAAATAGTTACTTCTGCCTCACAATGACCGTTTCTCCGTTTAACAGTTTGCTGAATGAGCGTTTCTAATATATATCCTCAGAAACTGCTGTTGCCCTAATTCAAACATTTCTCGTTCAACTTCACAGACATTTTTCTTTAAGTAGCACCTCAACGATAGCGGATTCATCAGGCGATGAATAGCCACTTTCGTCCTTCTGCATATGTGTCATCTCTTTTTTTCTGTCACTCAGATAAAGAACTAGTCCATTATGCTCCTTGTATGTTCCTGTTACTGGAACTTCTCAGCCTTTCGTAGAAAGATAATTAAACGCTTTATTGATGTCGCTGAAGAGTAGGGAAGCATTACTATGATCTGCCAGAATCTTAGGTATATAGAAAGTAATGCTCATATGAAACCTAACTGTTATTGTCCGGTAAGTTATTGATTTCATTTTCCGTAATCACATTGTGATCTGGAATTCAAAGAAGACTCAGTAAATTCAATCTCCGGACTTTGTTCAGAGAAGCCTTGCTCGAATTGGTTTGGCAATCACGAGGGGGATAAGCAAAGGTTTAAACGAAACTTGGCTGTTCCTACAGTTGCACATACTTTTATTTCTTCACTCTTCTTTACAATATACTTCATTGCCAACGGAATTGGAGAGTAAATCCGCTTTGTCGTCCTCCAGAAAGATAACTGCCGCCGAAAGGTCTTTAACACCATCCGAAGGCCGACAGAACCTTGGGCGTTTTCGTCGTAACCGATGGATTTAAGCACTAGATGTGTCAAACCATTCATCTTCTTCCTTCTTGTAAAGAGAACAACTGAAGTTGTAAGGGGATTGACTGAAAGCCGAATGTAAATCAGGTAAAGGGCTGGTTGCACTCCAAAGTGAGCTTGGCAAGATCCAACAGACAATACAACTATATTATCGGTATATGCCAAGCTATTAAGGGCATTAAAAAAATTTTTGTAATTCCACAGTCACGGTACTATTCACCAGCATTGCTCTTATTTACAAAATTAGTGATTCGTCGCCGTGTTTTCTGTCAGAGTTACACATGCCGGCAAAAGTTGCTTTCAATTCTTTCGATCAGCACCTCTTCGTTGTTGAGATACCTACTCTCTTTATCAAGCCAGTACTCGTAGGTTTGATGTGGTCAGGTGAAACCCGATCGTTTCTTAAAACGAACTTTAGCTGGAACTAGTTTATGGTCAAGACTTATATTAAATGCTCAAAACGTTTAAGCATATACAGTACTAGAGAAGTACCTCGTGGTACTTGGCTCCATGGCCAATTTACATAATTGACATATTGATTGATAAACAAAAAACCGTTCTTTATAAATTTTTAACCGTATGGTAGCCTAATTACGTTTCCGGACGCGATATTCTAAGAACTATGCCTTTCGAGTGTATTGCCAAAGATATAGCCTTTTACTGTGTTGGTATTGAACTCATGAAGTGGACGTTAAGTAACATAAATTTGGTGTCTAATTCGTCCAATGTCGTCCGGATCTATGTTATCTATCATACTCGTAAATATTAGAATAAATAATCACCGGTCATTGTCCGCTAGCGCTGGTTAATGGCTGTAACGCGAGCTCCGGATAATTTTTGAAAACAGACGACACTACCACCGTGAAGAGCACAGCCAAAAGTGTACCTTTGTGGGTGCAATTGATTCTCATAAGTCTCTTCTGGATTTGTTTCAGTCTAGAAACATCAACTTTGCTTAATCACAAACCCATTGAGTCAAAAGTGGGCTTAGTCACAAAACGCGATTTTTCAACAAATAAAAAAGTGAAGGTGTTGCTGATCATGTGTAATCCACAACATAACGAATAGTGCACTCAGATTACATAGATTATAAGGATCGAAAGAGTAATGTTATTTACTTTCCGTTTCGCAAGTGGAAGATACGGAAGCTTACTACTATTCTGTCTATTCATGAATATTTTTTAAAACAATAATGAGCATATTCCTATTGAATCATCTAATAACAAGACAAAAACTACATTATGCCTTCACGCAGCCAAGATATTAGAAATGTCGGGTTCATAATCTCGGCAGTATCACAATAAAAGGATATTTCCATCCAGAATGTAAACGACTCGTATATTAAGATACGTCACGATAAAATAGGCAAACCAAATCTTCAAAATGAGGAAACAGAACAAATAACCAGCTGAGAGCCGTAAACTACGCAGCACCGAATACATCAAGGGAGATCTATCACTTGCTTTCCTTTTCGAGTACTGATCAGATCCTCTGTTCCCAATTTACCCAAGGTGGGTACAGAAAATGCTTCACTGGCATTAGTATTGCGTAAATCCATTCTCGTTTTCCATTTTGAGTATTCATCATGGAATGGAGGGTTGATGGGTTACTACGGTTAATGGATCAATTATCTTTATGATATAAGAAGCATTGAATGAGATAAGCATAATTACACGTCATTACTCCCCTTTTATACCATGGTGATTCCAATCATAAACTTACTTACATCCTTACTTACTTACTAAGGTGGCCCTTCAGTACAGAGTAAACTTGGACTGCAACTAATAAGCCTCTCCAGTTCGGTCGATACTTAACTAACTGCCTCCAGTTGTGCACTCAACGTCGGTTGCGATCACCTTCTACTTGTGCGCTCTACCTAAGGCGAGGTCTTCATCTACTGCGTAGTTCCTCCGGGTTAGGTTAGAAGACTCTGCAGGCCGAAGCATTGATGTACATTCGCTCTACATATACTAGCCATCTCCGGCGATTGATGCACAGTTTTTTGACAGGGACAATGCAATGTCGTCAACACAAATGGGACCGAATAGTTTTCAAAGAAAACTTAAGTCCATGCTTAAGAACAGGATAGCTTTGGAATTGTTTCGCAAGCAAGTCAACAGAGATATTGAGCATGGTATCACCATATCACATTCTTAGTGCCCTAAAGTTATTAAAGTCCTTCTACATAGTACATCAGTTCAAGGAATTCTTAAATGAACTATCTGTACAATGACATCAAAACAACTTATGTGTACGCTGAATACTTGAGAAAGATTTGGTAGTTATATTGTGTACTGAACATACGGTAGTCGCAAATTTGCAGCACACGTGTGCGGTTATTTGCAGCGTAAATTGTATGGTATCGCCAGTTAAACACATCAATTAGATACACACATCTAAATGCGCCTAGGACAAGTATGTATTAAAAACAGAAGATTTTTTTGTCGAAACTTTACGGAGCTGCTTTGGAGCTCAGGACCACCGAGGACCGCATCAGCCGCACAAAACATTGCAGTGGTTGTCTTAGGTCTACCAATGATTATGACTTCGATAGCGACGAGAAATTGGAAATTTTACAGACGCAAGAGTATGAAATCGTGTTGGATTGGTGCGAAAATGTATTCATCCTATCAGCTCATTGGATATATAGGGTTTTCTAATAACGACTTGACAACTTTTTTTTAAATAAAAGGCAAACCATTTGAGATATTTCAAAAACTTTATTATTAGCTTGAAGTACAATCAAAACAATTATGAATGGAACTCGACTTCGTTCATATGGACACCGCGGGCACGTTTGCAGCGGTTGATTCGTTGGACCCAATTTTCAACGACTCGGCCATACATTTCGGCCGAAACGGCCGCTATTTCATGTTCAATGTTGGCTCTGAGCTCTTCCAACGACGTCGGCGTGTTGGCATAAACCAATGACTTAACGTAGCCCCACAGAAAATAGTCAAGCGGCGTTAAATCGCACGAACGAGGCGGCCAATCGACTGGCCCATGTTTTGAGATAACACGCTCACCATACTTGCTCTTCAATAAATCGATTGTAGCGTGTGCTGTGTGGCTTGTGGCACCATCCTGTTGAGACCACATGTCGTCCAAGTCCATATCTTCAAATTCGGGCCAAAAATAATCGGTGATCATGGCGCGATGACGCTGACCATTCACAGAAACGTGACGATCGTTATCGTCGACGAAAAAATATGGCCCAAGAACGCCGCCGGCATGCAAATCGCACCAAACAGTTATTTTTTGTGGATGAAGTGATGATTCATGAAGCACATGTGGGTTTTCACCCGACAAATAACGCATATTTTGCTTATTGACGAACCAATTGAGCCAAAAATGAGCTTCGTCACTGAAGATGATTTTTCGATGAAATTCATCATCTTGTCGCATCTTCTCCAGAACCCAATCGGAGAACGTACGTCGCTTCAAAAGTCCATCGGCTTCAAGTCTTAAGTCAGCTTGATCTTGATTGGGTGTAAGCTAAGATCCTTACGCAAAATACGCCATAATGTGGTCTGAGCGATGCCCAATTCTTGAAAACGACGTGGAATTGACTGATTTGGATCGTTTGCTACGGACGTCTGAACGGCAGCGATATTTTACACTTCGACCAACCCGTTATCTCACTGACACGGCAACATCACACAACGAATATGTAGACTCAAATTTTTGCACTAAACTTGTTATTGCCTGTCTACTAGGGTGAGGATTACGACCGAAAATTGGAGTTAACGCTCTTAAAGTTGCAGGCACCGACTCCGATTATCTGTAGACAATTTTTATAATTTCCAGTCGTTGCTCGTTAGTGTACTTTATTACGATGAAAATGTTGAGTTTACTGAATGAATTGACAGTGACAGTTTGATGATTAATGAAAGAGTGCGTTCACAAATTAGATTCAAAGTTGTCAAGTTCCTATTGGAAAACCCTATACATAGAGTCGAGTCAATAAATTTCAGAGATTTGGTGACAACACTCATACAAATGACCCATGGACTGCGCAAGACAATGCATGGGCTGTGTTGCCTTTTGGAGCGAGAATCCTTTAAATCTGCAGATCTGAATAGGACTAATTTTACTGATTTTGTATAGTCAAATTACTGCTGCAAATAACAGTTAGCTATTTAAATAGATTGGTTTTGAAATGACAATCAAGATTGCTATCCAAATACAGCTATACAGCAGATTGTATTATTCATCAGCCTAGAACAAAGCCTGATTAGAATAATCAGCAAACGGTTACCTAAAAAACCCTAAGAAAAAGGCTTCATTACAAAATGTCCTTGAAGTTCGTGCTGAAATATAGAATGGCAAGAAGGCAAGATAAGATCCTTATGAAGAAGGAAGAGAAACCACTTGTGTACATACGAGGACATCATATTTTCTTTTTCTATCAATGAGAACTAAATATATTTTCTTGCTGGTAACACCGGCTCAGACACGATACATTACAAAAAAGGACATTCACATATGAAAATTCGATAAATTGCGATGTTCCATAGAGTGGAAAACTAGATTTCCAGAATGTACCTACAAAAAATCAAGTCGAATGCTACTGATGCGAAGAATTCATTCGATGAGATGGTTCCCGTCGTTTTTATCATCGCCGGGATCGTTGTCGTTATCGTCCTCGAAATGGTACTATGTGCACGAAAACTTCTGTCCTCTTTAAGCGAAGTTTCCTTTCTATTTTTAGCTTATTTTTTGTATGCTCGAACCATATCACCTTGAGCGGATCAGTTTGCATTAAAAATTCATTGCTCCAATGGGTCGGAAGAAAAAAAAAATATATATATATATATATAAGCAGACGTTCAGATCGAAATGAATCGCTTCCGAAACCGGACATTCCATTATTTATGCATACAAGAGGACATATTAATTGATAGGATAGGGAATGTTTGTTTGCTGTTAGCCCAGGAATGATGTTGACAATGTTTTTTTTCTGTTTTTGGATTGAGAGAGAATCTGTTGAAAAGCATAACCACAATTCAATCAGGAAGAGCAAATAGATTTTGAATTATTCAGGATATTCTCTAATCCAAACAATTAAACCCATTTCGATTGATATCCTTACGAAGGGGAGATATTAATTTTGTGTTTGTGTATGCACAAAAGTTGTGGCATAAAGTAGGCGATAGTTAGTTGGGCGTTTATTTAACATATAATGCGGAAGGAATAAGAGAACTGACATGAACACAAATGATATCTTGAGAGATGCTTCAGAAGTGCAATTTAGGATGTTCCAGATCTTGGACCAGAATTTAGTTCTCCGAAATTTTTACGAAAGCACCAAAAGAAGGCTTGATACCTCCTTGTTGAGGCTTCTAAGGTGAAATTTGCTTTCGTCTTTACACTTCTTAAATTGTTAGCAACCTCAGTGTCAGAGGAGTGATTCCATTACAATCCCGAGAGACTACTATAGTTTGTATCCAACCGAGCTTACTTCTTACTATTATTCACGCGCCTTGTGAATTTAATGAGATCCCGACCTTTGCTTGGTTCTTAAAACATTCGAAGATCCTTTTCACTGGAGAACTATTGTTCGTTTCCGCGATGTGGCCGAATGTAGTCAGTCCCCAAATGGGACCAAATTTGTAACAAAAACATGTTTTTCCAAGCTTCCATCGTTGAAAAACTGGCACTTGAAACGGTATAGGCTCTTCATGTAGCATGCACTTCGTTTTTCAAGTAAAAAGCTTTGAACCAATTTGTTTTACCAAAGCAAAGAAGCAGCAGTTTCTAAGCATGAGTCTTCGTCAAATTTGGACTATGTTGTTATTCGTTAAGTTTACGTTTACTCAAAGTTATTTAAACTCTACTCCTGTCTCAAAGTTCCTATTGCCAACAGTGACGTTTTGTCTTAGACACATCACATATGAAAGCCACTCAATCATGTGTGCTTTTTAGTTTCTGGCTATTCTAGGCCTTATATGACTTTCAACGTAAAATCTCTTTTTTGGACCATAAGCCTAGTCGGTTTTCGTTTCAAGAACGCTTCGAAAATTACCTGCTACGATATAATGCGCAGACGCATGCGCCTTTTAAAGGATTCACATCTGGTTGGTATATTCATGTCTCACATCTACCGTAAGGTATAGAACTTCAAAATTAAATATGATTGACGCTTTGATGTGCCACAACTTTTTCGTGCACCTGAGGCCGTATATTGACAAAAAAGCGCCAAATGTTGGCTTTCGAGTCATCAATCGTGTCTGTTATACAAAAGTGTTAAATTACACGATCAGGTCGGCCAATAAACACGTCCGTTACGCTGAATAATGGGCTTATCAAATGTTTTGTTCAATAAAGATTGTGATTATAGTGCAGTTTGCGACATATTGTTGAATTCACATCTTTTCCATATTAACGCCATTTAATTAAAGTACCCTTAAAAAGCTGGTACACAGCGCAAGCGAAGGAAAATCAGGGAGGATGTAAAGAGAGGCACCGATGGACGTTGGTTTTAAATGTTTAAAGGTTATAATGAGTAGGAAATTAAGAGCTAGGCAGGGGATTACATAAACGAGTTATGCAGGGTAGGAATGAATCACGACATTTTAGAGTACGTCCAAAAATGGGCTTGATGGTTGTTATAGTTAAAAGTTTAAAGGATCGGAATGCTACTGACGGTTTCTATGGAGCACTGGTGGTGAAAATAGCGATAAAACAGAGTGAAACACGAGATATTACGTCGGTGTTTAAGGGTGTCTATTATCTGGATGATAATATTATCATCTATGAGCTTTATAGCACGGTTTTGAATCCTATCTAGTAGGTGCAGATGTGGGCATTGTACAAGCCTATAATAGGATCACCTATTAGCCGAAGATATCCAGCAGATAAGTTTTCTGGGGTGCTCGTACAACAAAAGCAATAGAACTGCCCAAATGGCCAACATTTTTCCAAACCATGCTTTGCCACGACGTATTTTCTCAATATTACAAAATCTGCGTAAGAAGTTCAGCGTTGACCTTTCCAATAAGGATGAGTACGTGGCTGCTGGTAAGAAAACGACAGGCTGGCTTATTTATCTTTTGGTAGAGTTAGAGGAAAGGAAGAATTCCGCGTTTTATTGAGAACCCCTATCTAATGGCTATAGACTGAAGAAAGACCAATCCTCAAGATTTCTCGAGTCAGCCTAGGTAAACACTTATTTGTATGTATATCAGCCTGTATTGTGATCATCAATCAACAAGGCAAGTTTAAAAGCGGTTCTAGTTTAATTTTTAATTTCCATGTTCCAATACATGGAAAAAGCTCCTAAGTGAAGTGTTCTTCTTTGGGAGAGAGCTGGAAATGTACAGAGTAAGTGGAAGATTGCCTCCTCCTCCTCTAATCGTTTGTAAGTTCGCCAAGCCGTCTTGCATGCTTTCTTATAGAGAGTGTCCAGTGATGACACCTAAGAAGGCGCTTAGACGTTTCCTATTTAGAAGGACCAAACTCTTAGAACGATTCAGATCCAGTTGTGGACAGATCTGTTTGTTCAACAGACATGTTGGTCGAACAGTCAACCTAACTTCCACGTAACGATTAGTATGCCGTTACTAATCATTCTCATCATTCTCGGTAGAATAGGTAGATTGGTTATAATTTTGGCAAGTTTGTCGGCCAAACAATTCCCTGGAATACCCAATATAGACGAAGGTTGAACTATTCTGCATTTTCCCCCTAAGAGATGATCAGCATTCAAGGGCGGTTTTAGAATTTAATGAGGCTGAGTCCAAGGACTTGATAGCGTCCTTACTGTCCAAAATGCTGCGGATATCCTTTACAGATAACACGTTTTTCTTCAGCCAGGACAGAGCTTCTTTAATCGCCAAAATTTCCGCCAGGAACACGCTACAGTGATTTGGAAAACGAAAGGAGAGGCTTAGACTTAGCTTATCTGGGAAAACACCGCCACGAAGCCCGCCATAGTTTTAGATTCATCTGTGTAAAAGTGGATAGGCTTGTTCTCATGATAGCACCTTCCTCCCAGAAGGATCTAAATATAAATCAGGATCAGAAACAGGAGTAGAACGTAGGGTTTCCCTTATGCATAGACTTAATATTCTTTGGACTCTGCTTAGTTTGCTGCAATTGACTGAATTGTCTAAGGCCTTATAATCAAGGTGCATATCCAGTGGGTTATGCGAGGTTGAAGGACCTTTTGCTTTCTTGACTCTTTTTTCTTTATGAGATCTAGAAAAGACTAAATTTGTGCCGTTTATTTCCTGGAAAAGAGGATAATACCGGTTCTATGGGGGTTTACTCCCAATCAACAGTGATCTGCCCAACGGATAAAGCGGAAGGAGTTCTTTAATGGTATGAAGATGCTTACCTGAGACGGCTACAGCAATGTCATCTGCATAGTCAATCACCCTGCTACCACCAAGTATAATATATCAGCAGTTCATAAACCATTTAGTTTCAGTGAAGGGGAGATAGGCGGTGGCTTTGCGGTGTACCTCTTCTAGATACTTTAAGCTCTAAGTAATTTTTTAAACATCAAGTAGAAAACCTATCAAGGTCTTCTTGAAGGAGAAGAGAGTTTTGGGATGAAGAAATAGATTTGGAGAACTTGGTGTTGTCGATAGAAATAGGGGACAATATTTAATAATTCTCTTCAGATCACTTATAGTTAAGATGAAAATAATGGGAACGAGATGGCTGCCTTGTGGGATACCAGAAGGGGCTTAAAGCGGGGTTGAGGGGGCTTACCTAGCCATAATAAATACTTGCCAGATAAGAAGATGTCCATTTTAGTAAAATGGGGAGGGATGAAAATTAAAAAAAAATCAATGGATAAGATATATTATCAAAGGCTTTAACAAAATCTATAGCAATAACATAGTGTTTCTTGTAATTTTTTAGGGCTGAAAGCGGAAAGTATACGAATTCGACTATGTTTGTAGCAGTTGATCTACCTTTCAGAAATCCATGCGGATCGGGGAATATAAAAGATTTGCACTGAAAGCTTAGCAGTTCATATAAAACTCTTCAAGAATTGTAGATATGTGAGAAAGTTAAGCAATGACATGGTATTTAGTTGCTTTTTGTAAACCTGAGTTGTGAAAAAGCTCTTCCAAGCTTTGTGAAAGTCCCCTATGTGAAGGATAGATGGAGGCACAATTTTTTAGTGATATTGAGAAGATAAAAATGCACCAAAGTTTTTGTAACTTTTCTTCGATAAGAGTTGGATCAAAATATTAAGAGAGAAAGAGTGGCCAATGGAGAAATTGGGAGGATAATTGAAATATTCGAAGAATTTATCTGCAAATGATTGTTGAAAAGGAGTTGCAAAGTAGTTGGCAATAGTATGTTGCTCACTAGTATTTTTTTAATCGAAAAAATACTCCTTCCAGGTAATAAGATCTAAGATTTTTTTTTTATAATTCCGCACGCGCACCAAGGGGATATGAATACCCATTTACAGGCTTCTTCACCAGGACGCGGGCGGGTGGTGTAGTAGTTTGAAACTCAGGTGCATTAGGTTTCGATATTTTTCTAGAGGTGGTTGTCAAACTGGAGCCAGTGCATCCTTAACCAGTGGGTCCTAGTACGTGCTAGTTGTTAGTTCGTTACATTTAGCCCAGCCAGCAACCATTCCTCAATGTCAGAGTTGACGCCGACGGGATTTACATACAATTACATACAAATTCTGAAAAGACTTTTTCAGAGAATTACCTCGCACGGGACTCGAACCCGCGACCCTCTGCTTGAGAAGTCTATGCATATACCACTACACCACGGCCATCCCAATTGACTGTTGATAGGGTTGATCTGCACTTTTATAAAAAAGCGCTGATAGAGGAAATTATAGAGCTGGGTGAGTGGACTGTAAGGGACGTAAAGAAAAATAAAATTAAATATTTCAACGTAAAAAATGGCGAGAGTATCAGTTAAGGTTGTTAAAATCAAAAGAATATTTGCTGAGATGAAAGTTGTAAGAAGTGGGAGTAGGGGAATAAATGGACAACAGTAGAGAATTATCGAATAATGAGAAAAGAAGAGGGTGGTGAAAGTTATCGATAGGTGATAGAGTAAAGGGACAAAATGTTATTGTGGAGCTAATAGGGTCGCTGGTGAAAATAAGGTCTAGTTGCCTACCGATAGAGTTAGAGACGCTACTTACTTTTCATAGGCTTGAGTCTGTTATACGATTAATAAATATGCATTTCTTAGTAGAAATAGTGTTTGAAGCGGGAAGAAAGAATTGATTATCCGATGGAATCAACTTCAACTAAGGAAGATTAAAGTCTCCAAAGGTAAGGATATTTTCAATTGGAGTTTACGTTGGAGCTGCTTTATCAATCGCTGTATGTGGCTGGACATGGACTCGTCCTGCTTTTAGGGTGGATGATCCTATCATACGTTACGGATTGGGGATGAAGGTTAGATGCGGATGACTGGAGATGAATATCTATGTTTTTGCTAAGAGAGTTGATGGATTTACAGGTTTTTTTTTTTTGATTAAAATCCACCATTGCAGAAACTATAGCTTTAAATTCCCTAAACACTTTATCGATGTGGCACTTGGATGTTTCTTTAATTTTAAATTCCATACCTATGAATTAGCAAAGAAAAGTAATTATTCTTTTTATAATTCAGACTGCAATGTAAGTTCCTGAAAACAAAAAAGCTACATCACTACATCGCTAATTTGACAAAAACCCTTCAAAATCTATATATCCTGGAAAACAAACAACTAATTCCTCAACCTTGTCATTGGAAAAGTTGTTGATTTGTCAATGATCACTCCCTCCTGAAAAAATTTTGTATCGCATAGGTCTCAGAATATAGCTTTTATGCAGGCTCTCCTCAAAGGGCCGCACAAAATATATCAAAACACAAATTTATCTCTGACGTTGTTATGGATTTTATCCTTTTAGCTAAGCTATAAACTCTAACTTAAAAGAGCGATAAGACTTTGTCAATTCCGAGCAGACTTTATATGAAGTCCTTTCTTTGTTATTTGTTCTAACGGAATCTTCACAAATACCAATAGCGTCTAAACTTCACAACCACTCTTCCTTTGGGACTGCCGTAAGGTAATAATTTGCGAGACATTTTATCAATTATGCTGTATTCTCCTAGGATAGAGGGCAAATTCGTAAGAGGGAAATTCTTTTGAGAAGCGTCTGCAGCACTACAACGAATGCTCCATTCCGTCCTCCTTGTTTGAACATTCCCGATCATCGTGCCAAAATCTATGAAAATATTTCCGATTGACGTATAGAGTGGACTTCTCTTACCCTCCTTGTAAATGCTTTAAAGACGGAAATAATCTAGAAAGTCCACCTAAAGCTACCCCCATTGGGCTTGTTATATTGCTGCTGATGTTGTCTTTCTTCCTTTTTCAATATTTTGGAATTCTTTCGGTTCAAACTTCGCCTTAATTAAATGCTTTGTACGTCATTTGCAAAGATGCCTTCAGTGATCATTCCGTCCAGCAAAAAGTCTTCGTCAGAGATTGTTACAAAGCGCAGAGTCTGTACGTCGGCAACAATTTTATTATTAACTCTGTTACCGCTGGTACACTTGCTCATACCATATCAGCGTAAGGATCAACAAACTCACTACTTTGGACAGCTGAATCCTAATGGCATATTAGGTGCTACCGATGTTTGGAAACATCCAGGAGGGTCCTGCCTGCATCAGCGATGCTGGCGAACTGGGCCTTGAAGTGCAGTCTGTTTTCTAGCATTGCCACGATATATTTTAGGGACTTTTTTGACCTGATTGTTTGCTTTTCAACTCGAAAGTTGATATATTCTACTCCACGAATTTGCCTGTGGCTATTGGGACAGCCTCAGTCTTATACTCGGCTATTTCTAGGCCGAGAGGCTACAACCATCCTCGCAACCGCCATATCAGTGGCGGACTCTATCTAGTGGGTGTGCTTGGTGCCGCGGTGACTATATCGATGTCGTCGGCTAATCCGATTATTCTCTCTCTTTTGGGCTGTGTTTGTCGCAGAACTCCATCGTAAAACACGTTTTATAGTATAAGCCCGAGTACCGGCTGTAAAGACGAAGAGACTGTATAAATTAAATCATTCTTAACATCTAGCATCGATACGAGGAAAAGGAATGTTCTTCAGGTGGTTAACTTTCGGCTGCAGCATTAAATATGACAGTATGCATCGTAAAGGAGGAGCTTCCACTTCTATTCACCGCGATAGAATACAGGTCTACCCGGGAGTAGATGGCCTACTTTCATTGTTTGCATTACCGGGTAGGTTAATTAGGAAGACGTATTTATTGCCTTTAAGCTTCTTCACCACTACCTTGTAAGTTGTGGCCCAAGGGCTTAAGTCCGCCACGCCCCACTAGGCTCTGAAGCTCCTTGATTTAGTTTCTTCAATGGCCCTTTAGTTAGTTTAGGTTAGTCAGTAGTATCGCCAGTATCGCCAATTTGAGGGTGTTTAGTCGTTCATAGACGCCTTGCATGGCTCTGAATCTCAAGGATGTGTGTCTTTCTTGAAGCCACTTTGCTCTGAACTTTTCTATCTCGCTGTTTCACCAGCAGCAGATGTCACCCTTTAGCTATGTGCCTATCTGTGCATTGCATCAATGATAGCATCAATCAGCTTATGCTATTTCGACCGTTGATCTCTTTGTTGGCATGCGGACATTCGTCTCTACGGCAAGATTCTCATCGGTTATACCAAATTTTTTCATTTAGGTGCAATTGGAACAGCAGTTTGTCTTCATGAATCCGTCAAATCCTTGTTACTTACAATATTTCTCCAAGCTTTGCAAGCCTGGGGTTCGCCTTGACTTTGCGAAGTATTTTGGCGTGAGTAAGTTATCTTTCTGGTCATCACGATTGTGCCTGGACGCCTTTTCACGTTCATGGTCTTGTCCTGCTTTTTCTTTTTCTTCTTTTGTATGGTGACTTTGACCAGGTGGTGCTATTTCTCTCAGCCTGTTCGTTGTATGTATATGTAACTGGTGAGCTCTTGGCTGTTAATGGTCTCCTCATCTTTTCCGAACTTGGCGGTTTTATTCGTGCCTTTCCTATTTTGCCATAATCTTGTTCGCTTCCACTGCTATGGCTTCTACTGACTTTTCGAGCTCTGCGACCCGTTATTAGGTTTTGGCCTTCCTTTTGGCTCCAGCCACCACGTCGTCTGGGAAGCATTATGCTTGTGGATGACTTTCTTGGGCTTTTCCTTTTGCATCTCGATTGCAGAGTTCATCGGCCCCTTTGATGCTGTCTATTGCATCTTGCATTGACTGATGCTTCCCTTAGCCTGTGAAACACCGTAGGCTGTGTACTTAGAAACGCAAACTGAACGACGGTCTTCGCTTTATCGAGCTCCACTGGAAAGAAACGAGGATTCTTACATCTGGACCTTCATCACCGACTTAATCGTCAATGTTTTAACGAGACGGGGCACATTAATGCAGTATTAGCTTTAAAGCCATTTCAACAGGATTCATTTAAGCAGGTAAATTGTCAGCATTCATGCCACATACGGTGAATTACAGGACCTAAAACGACGGTGATTTCGAAGACTTCCAAAGGTGGCACCTCAGGTGGCACCTCATTTTCTGGGGGTTATGATGAGGGGTAGCACATAGTTGAAAACGTTACCAACCCGTCTTCATGCAAAAAATTCTAATGGGTTCTTGTGGCCTTTTCAATCACGCCAGTGCTTTCTTATTCACAGCTCATTATCCAGCATAGCAATACATAATGGCGACAGTTAATTTAAAGAAGATCAAAGCCCATAAGAATTTGGTAGCTCTTTTTGAACACAGCTTCGATTATTTTTTGGAATGGAAGCCTTTTAAAAATTTATCAACATAAAAGATATGAAAACTATTGTCAAGTCGAAAGTTTCGAAATGCCGTTCTTTACCATACCTTACCCATTAATCGATACTCACCTTAAAGATTCATCCACTGAAGATACGATTCTATCTATACTCTGGTTTTGTATACTTTTAATTTTGTTAATTCGTTGTTTTCTATGGATTCACTCAGTTTCTTTATGGATCTGGCCAAAATGATACCGTTTGCATGCGCACTAAACATATACCTTAAATATATTTGCATGAGATAAAATCCTCTATTCGTTTACTGCTATTGCAAGTAGTCAAATTATCCAACGGCATCGGATCAATTAAATAGTTCCTTCTCTATAACGTCAGTAATCGGGAAATCGACAAACCAACGAATAGGTAAAACGCTAAATCGGAAGCCTCTCCCAAATGCAATATCCTTGGGCATACAGTGTGAATATCTGCATAACCACCGATTTTATTTATATTTCCCTCACAAAACTTGGATATCAGATACCGGTTGCCGGTCTGGCGAGAACATATTCCAATTTTCAAAATGAAATCTGCGCTAATAGTTCTCGATTCCTCGCAGCTCTGTATGTAATTCTACTCAAGTGTGCAAAGGCTTCGACTACTACGAATACATATGGCATCCGTTCAGTGCCCTAAAGCAACAGCAACGAGGAGCAGCCGTAGCAATAGCAAGAGCTGGAGCAGCAGCAGCAGGAATAGAGCACACAAGTAGTAGACGTGTAAATCGAGTTAGAAAAATGTTACTCCACTTCTCATGCATGGATGAAGCACTCAAGTGGCACCGAAATCAACATCACCAGAAACAGCACCAGCTTCAGCACTACCCAACCTCAGTTATTCATTTTGAACTTCTTGGATGATATTAGAAATGGTTGTGCTGAGGCTGGCGGTTCTTCAGCCTCGCCTTCTGAACGAAAGATTAAAAATGCAATTACATCCATGTTAGTGTATATAGGAGCGCATAGTTTTCTACAGCACTCACGTCCTATTCCCTGCTACCAGTTAGTTATCTAACGCAAGCAAAAAATTGTCAGTGTTATTGCATCTGACAAAAATTTTAAAAAGAAAAACGAAACGTCGAAGAGAGGGAAAAATGTAAAAACAACTTTTCCTGTCTATCTGTAAAAGGCATCCGGAGAGACCAGAGGGCGTTCTGATGAGAAGGTTCCTGAAGAGGTATAGAACCGAGCTCGGGTCTTTGCAGCCACACTTTACCACCCCGGTATGGCATTCAATTACGGTCTTCACAGGTAACATGACTTGAGGCCATGTGTAGCAAAAGATCCATGTGACACAGTCACTGCACTGTGCAGAGAGTTACGGAAGTAGTTGTTGGAAAAAGTTGCAACCAAACTAGTGGCTAGATAACACTGAGGAGAGAAATGCCCAGCTCGTTGGCTAGCTGGTTCCCTCGATGGCTTCTGGAATCATCTGCTGTCCCATTGTTTTAAACGAACGGGAAACTCTCTGGCAATGTGGCCAACTTTTATTTTTCTTCTTTTTTTTGTTTTGCTTCTCATCCGTTACGATGGGATTATCATCATCATCGTCATTGCAGTGAAGCGTACCGCATGACCAACGAGGGACTGGATGTTGATGAGGACTATTTAGTTATCCTTTTTTCACAGAAATAAGTAGACAGATAGACAGCAAAAAATCAGAAAATGGAAGGGTATTTGTTGTTTCTCGTAATGTTATTCGTGTGCCTTTTTGATTTTTATTTTTTTTTTTTTTGGCTTATTTGTGCCAGTAGTGATTCGAAATTCTATTTCGGTGAACAGCCACTATGAACAGAACATGGAACGTTCGATGTATGGTATGTACATGCGAATGTAACATAAGTGGATTGTTGTTAGTAACTTATTTCGAGTGGTCTTTAACAAGGGCTTACGTATTTGAAAAATTGCTTTAACTGAATGGAGATGATTCGAGCGTGATTACAAGTGCAAGTACATGTATTACGACTGATTATTTTGTTGTAGTCAGGATGTACACAATTTAGGATACGTACTTGCAGAAATTTACGATTTTAAGGATTAAATTCGTTGGTAGACATTGATTTTATTCTTTTTTGCCAAGAAAGTTCATAAGTTGTATGTTATGTTGTATAAGTTACAAATTTCCTTAAAATTGTAACAGCCCTGGTGGCAGCTTGTGGCTCATGAAACGTCAAATGAAACCACCAAGCTGTCACATTAAGCGAGGTTACGCCATTTTAAATCGCCATTTGAGTCGTTTCCGAAATTTAGGTCTTTCTTTGTTCCGAGCCCACGGTGCCACCACGAATCTGGCAAAAATTGTAAGTAGTCAACAAAGACGAAAAGGAGATACCCACAGCCTGCGACACATTTGCTGCCGAGCACCAGTCGCCGCCTGCGACAACGAACCTGCATTGAACAGTTCAGTGACGAACGAGTGGATCAATTGTCCATGTCCAAAAATCGTTGTGGATAAGAAAACAGAATTTTCATTTCGGCTGTGCAGAGAGTCGCCGCCTGCGACAAAGCCGTAAAACATACCACAAATCCATTTGTGTCCCAAACTGAGAACACTGGTGGAAACAAGAAAGTCAATGTCAAACGAGCAAGTACGAAGAAGCTTAAGACTCGCCAAAGCCACATCACAAACGGTCGCATGCATTACGCTCCAGGTGTCAGCGAAGAAGACAGCAACAGTGAGGGAAGCAACTTAGACACTTCTGCAAAAGAGCCGACAATGGAGGAAGTCAACAGGCAATTGAGGGAACTACGCAAACAGTTCGAGACTGCCGAATCCAATGCGGCAAGGGAAAAGGCAAACGACTGCAGGAGCTGTTAAATCGAAGCCAAGCTGAAAACCATTCCAATGTCGACACAACATCTCCGTCAAGATTCACCGCCACACGTTCGAGAGAGAATGTCTACTCTGCCGTCTGAAGGATCTCAAATTTCAGCATATATGCTAAGCTATTGCTGCGATTAGTTTGGAAGAGTGCCATTGCATGGGATGGAGGGGTTTCCGACGAGATCTTTCATCGTTGACGCCAGTGGAAGTCCAGGCCTTGCTGCAGCTGAGTGTACCCAGATGTTATCATCGCCTGTGGGTTGCGGACAAAACTGTTCTTCACGTCTACGTCAGTGAAGAGGCCTTCAGCACAGTCGGGTATGTCCGCATCGAGTCAGCCGACTGTGTGTCTGTGTCCTTCATCTGTGGGAAGACAAAATGCGCCCCACAGAAGCTGATGTCGATTCCACATCTCGAATTGTCACCAGCAGTCCTCGGTGTCAGGCTCGCTAATTCGATCGTACAATGGCACGAACTACACGTGGACAACCGTGTCTTCTGGAGCGACTCGAAGACGGTTATCAATTGGATCCGTTCGGAACCAAGAACGTATAAGCAATTCGTGGCGTTTCGGGTTGGCGAAGTCCTCGAGAGCTGTCATATTAACCCCGCAGATGAAGCCACGCGCGATATCCCCCAAGATTTGAAGCTGACAACAAGTGGCTGAATAGTCCATCGTTCCTTATGCTTCCTGGAGAGGAGTGGCCTCCGCAACCGGATGAAATCAACGATCACGTATGCCAGGAAGAAACTCGCCCGAAGTTTCTCTTACACATCGACGCGGTGAGTAACCCTATGCATGATATATCTAGAATCTCGAATTTTTCGAAGCTGAAGAGGATGGCAGCCTGGGTTCTCAGGTTCGTAAAACTTTGTCGGCGGCGATCAGACGAACGAGGCGAGCTCTCGGCTAAGGAGGTTGACGAAAATGAACGACTCTTGTACCTCCAAGCACAGCTGGATGTCTTCGCGAGAGAGGTCAACCTACTGAAGCAAAACATCCGGCAACTGTAGAGATTTTCGACAACGATGCCATAAAGACGGAGCTGTGTGCGAAAGGCATCGAGTGGGTTTTTAATTGCCCTCTGAACTCACACGCAGGAGACTGCAGGGATCGATTGGTGCGCTCAGTAAAGAGAATCCTAAGCTGTTCGCTCATCGAGGTGGCTCCTATGTTAGAGACCTTACAGAATGCGCTCATCGAAGCAGAAAATATCGTCAACAGCCGTCCATTTACCCACCTCCCAGTGTCACCCGAGGAAGAAGAACCCTTGACGCCTAATCACTTCCTGGTGGGCGGTGTGAACTCAACTCAAACTCCAGGACCGGTGAACGAGAGAGTCTTATGCCTTAGGAAGCAATGGCGCGTGAGCCAACAACTCAAGGACCGATTCTTGAGGAGATGGATTCGGGAGTACCTACCAGTACTCACGAAACGGTGCAAGTGGTTCGAATGAGTTCCGCCCCTTAAAAAAGGAGACCTGGTGCTCGTATGTGACGTCAATGTTCCGAGGAGTAAGTGGGCAAGAGGGAGAATCACGAAAGTGTTCGCAGGCGGCGACAACCACGGTGCCACCACGTTGACACTGCCTTTATTTGCTGTGTCATCTCTTTGTTTGTCAACGTTAGTCAATTGACCGTGTATCGCCAAGCCTTTATTACGTTATTGCAGGCGAGTTAAATAAAGTTTAAGAATTAATTCTTTATTATTGTCATTTTGTTTCCTTTTTCCATTTTTAGGAGTTCTCATTGAAAATTCTGTCTCTATACTGTAGACTAGCTTTGCAGTACCTGGTTAGTAATGGAACGTTAATCTAATTAGGGATTTGAAGGACTTAATTCTCCGATAAGACTTCATTTCAATACTCAGATCTCCTTGTTTCACGCGAAATTGGACACCTGCCAATGAAAGATACCCTCTCTCTTTGCCAAAATAGAAATATCCTGCAAAATATCAAAAGATCGTCTTTATGAGGTGTATAATTCAGTTTATGGATACTGTATACTGTATACTGCTTTGCGAAGCCTCCCTGATGCTTCCTTTCGGTAAAGACACGCTATCAAGTGATAAAGTTTAGGCTTCCAACTAACTCAGTTCCAACGTGCGATCACTAGTTAGTTCCAGCCATGTTCATGTTCATGTTCATGTTCATCTTTGTACTGCTTTCTTTGGTAACCGATAATCTGTCATGTTTAGTACTTTCAGCTTGTACTCAACCTAAAGTTTTAGGGTTTAAACAAAGAGTGGTTCGGTATGCCTGTCTCCAACATGAATATATAGTTTGGAGTATTTTCCACTGTCCCATTTTCCATACTTGAGCAGAGTAGAAGATTATGGATTCCGAAACAGCTTCAAAAACTTTATATTTGTAGTTATGGGCAATCTCTTTGTTGGTTAAACAGCATTGATGGCTACTTTTGACTTCTACAAATGTAAGATGCCTCTCCATATTGAAATTCCTCGTAAAATAAACTCGTAAACTAACAATATATTCTTTAGCAACTTAAATACATTACCAGATTCCACATTTTGCTGGTTTCAAGGTTGAAATAAAGGAAACATGAATTTATCCGGGCTATTCCGACATATTTGAAGCCAATAACAACCTCTAAGCTTACTGAAAAATTGCGCTAATCTAGATACAGTATTTGCTATATCCGGACATGTAGCTACATACAAAAACATAAGAGCGCCGACTAACTCACGGTATGGATATGGGTTAGCAACAGAGTTACAACCTTCTTTCTTATACTGCTTTAGTAGTTCATGTATTTATGTTAGCGGGACCAGAATCCCTTATTTCCAAGTCGTTTTGAAGATTGTTTCTTATATTCATAATGTGCTTAGTATCTTTCGATGTAACTAGTATGTCACCAACATATATTAATATTGTGAGGCATGGTTCATTTTTGAATGGTCTTAGTCCCAACTTCAACAGCTTTTCACGAATTTTTTTCGTACCATATCTAACATTCGCCAAACTGAACTCCTCTTCAGCAACATGTTCAACATCTTCTGAACTCTTATGATTACTTTGTAACTTAACGATCAATTTACGTATGCAGTCACAACTTTAAATTGCGGAATTTCTTGATGTTAATCCTGACGGAAAGAATTCCTTTCCTATTCTTTGAAAATTTCTACTCTACCTCTTCAGACTCCATGTTTACCGTCGTTGTTTTTTGCAAATTCTCAGGAACTGCTGTTACGATCAATGGATGCAACAAAAATTAAACTCTTAAGTACCGCTTGGGGTACCCTGCGCCACCAACGTGCCTTGCTGAATACTTTGATTCTTTTCCAAAAATATTGCAGCAATAAACATTAAGCCATATCCATGAGCGATCGGTTCTTTCGTCTTGAGACGACGTTCTGCTGTGCAGTGCGAGGAAGCGTTTAACTACTTCCTATGCCCTGGCTGGACAAATACCTATACAAATACAAATTCCGAATTTCATCAATTTTTTGGTGGAGTTTAAAAGCATGAAGATTACTGCTATTTCGTTTTAAAAAATAAACTTCGCACCATCTCGTACTATTGTCTATAAATGTTACAATACTTGCATGTCCCAGAATGGTCCAATATTGTTCAGTATCTTTCAAATTAACCGTGAGAACATTATCATCGCTATACATCCTAATTAAGTCTTAAGAATTGAATTGAGGCCCGGGTCAAACCCAGACAGATTTATTAAGACTTATTGCAAGGCAGAGGCAAAAACTGAAGGGTAAAAGCGGTAAAATAAAGTTAGGACGTGAGGTATAGGTGGAAATAAAAATGTTCCTGTTTACAGAGCTGGTAGTCGAAGAGAGGCAGAATATCGTTATGCGTGAGTGAGTGAGAATAAAGGGAATATCGGCAACCTATCGTAAAATGCGTTGAATAGCTTATATCCGGTGGATATAAGTTCTAAAGTAGGGTGATCAAACTTAACTTGCATATTCAAGAAGAGGCCTAACAAATGTTATTTTAAGGGATTTGACAACATGAGGATTGGTAAACATCTTAGACCAGAGGAGTGTTAGTTTTTCTTTTTATTGTATTACGAGGGCTGTTTAATGAGTGCTCGGATTGGAAGATAGGTGGCATTACTAAGTCAAAATGAATGTACCATCATTCGATATATAACCTTTTTTACTCCGCAAGTCAAAATTTTTTGACAATCCGACGCTTAGTTGTGTTTTGACATCCATTGTAAAACATCGTGTTAGATTCTTGTTTTTGAGTGACAAAACCTACGAGATAATCAAGCCCATTCTCGATGGTGTATATGGGGCCGATTTTTACTTTCCCGTACAACCATTTACCATTGGTTCAGAGCACTGGCTCACACCTCCGCTGTCGCCACAGCCAAATTGGTCGAATTGCACTACAAATTACACTACGAATTGCTCCCCCATTCTCCATATTCTCCGCATTTGACTCCCTGTGATTTCCTTTTGTTCCCAAACCTTAAAAGGTTACTCGACGGAAAGAAGTACGGGTTGAACGAGTGAGTCATTGCCACCGCGGATGAGTACTTTGCAGGCCAACAAAATTCGTCCTTACCGGGGGGAATGAAAAAGTTGCAGCACAGTTGGGAAATTTTTTTTATATTAAAAAATTAATTGTCAAAACCTAAAAAAGTTTCGTTGTCATTTCCAATTCGTGTATTAATCAAACAGCCCTCGTACCTAAATCATGCAACTGATTCACTAAGGGATCAGACAGATTAAAGACAAGATAGCCGCGAGATGAAATATGAGGGCGCTTACGGGTATAAGTTATAGCCTGACACATATTGACGTTAACCTCAAGGAAATTCTTATGACACCAAGTACAAAATCTGTCCAGATCTTCCTGCAGTCGTAGACTGTCTAAGAAAGATGATAGGTATGTATATTTCTAAAGTTTTTCTTAATCATAAAATATGATTATTGGTCAGAATAAATAATAAGGGACCAAGGTGGCTGCTTTGAGGGACTCCGGAGGAGGCTTAAATTGGTCAGAAGCCATGGGCCTAAGTGGAGCAAGGTAATGTCGTTCATTTAAATAGAAATGAACCCATGTTATAAAACTTATTTGGAAATCAAGAACCTTTAATTTTAGAAAGATTATATCATTAGAACTTCTATCAAAGGCTTTGCTGAAATTAATGACAATCACGTCAACTCATTTTCAAATTGGTCACCGGTGGCATCTTTGAGATATCCGTAATGATTTTGGAAAACAATAGATTTATGGTATAATGAAAAGGTATTATGTCATTCGACCATTCGGTTTAAATAGTTGTCATAGAGAGTTTGGAAAAATTCAGAGGAATATATTTGGGCAAGCTGGTAGAAGAAATCGGCGCCGGAGTAAGTAGTTTTGTGTAAGTACATCAGAGCTTATTTCTCTTGTTACGAAGAGATCGTAGCTCTTTAGTAGGCCAGAGTGGGAAGGTGAGGGATTCGTTTTGGGTAGACATTTAAAATTGTCGGTATAAAAGGATATGAGAGCAGTGTTAACCGTAAGGACTATCGTAGATAAAGTTACAATTGCCCATACCGAGGAAGTTGTTCATTTTGACGTAGGTGGCCTTTTAATATTAGAACTGTAAGTATACGTACAGGAAACGTGAGTAAGACCATTGTCGTACGACAACGTAAATGATAGGGGAGAGTGTTAATCATCCCATTTAGAGAGAATATGTCTACTTTATAAAACGACGCCGTTATCTGTATCAGTGGTGAAAACTAGTTTGAGTTTGTCAATTTTATCAGTGACACCACCTAATTAATACAAACCAGAGTTAGTAAAGAAAAGATTTTCTTTATCTGGTCAGTCTAAGCCCATAGAAGCTTAGATTAATAGAAATCACCTAAAAAATGACAATGACGTTGGGATCAGTAGCATAAAAAATACAATCGATTGCATCAACTGCTAGCCTTGAATTGGTTGAGAACGGCGAATATAGCAGCAACAAATATGTATGTAGGCTACGTTTGCAAGTAAAAATTCTATCGCAAACAAGTTCAAAGAATGCAGTGGACGATTTTTTAAAGGGTCTAGACTCGAGACGAGTGTGTATAACACTAGAAGTACACCACGGCCATATAAATTCTCCTCTTTATGTTCATTTTTCTTAATATTAAGGTTGAGATTGTTTTTTGTGTGGGTAAAAGAAATGCCAACAAAATGGAAAACCGGCATAATTTGTCCAATTTACAAAACAGGCGATAGACTTGACTGCAGAGGCATCACACTTATATACTTGACACATGATACAAAAAAATGACGTGTTGTTCGAAAGAATAGAAATAACAGAAAATAAAATAGGAGAATACCAAAGCAGATCAGATATTGATAATAGAAAAAACAATAGAAAAGGGTTTTTCATTAAGCGCTCTCTGTCTTTAAATTGAAATAAAACAAATTGTTTGAAAGGCCTATCGATACCATAATGTGTGGAATATAACATCGTTTAAATGTCCGCCGCAGCTTCTCTGGGTAGCGCGCATCCGAAATGTCCAATTTTCCATGACTCTGACGCATAAATCAGTCTGAATTTGACCGATGGCATGAGGGCCGTTGTGGTTTGTGGCTTTAGTTTGTCGCATAGACCTGCGACTTCAGAAAACCTTACAAGAAAAAGTCTAACGGGGTCAAATCGTCCGATCTATGAGGCCAGTTTACATCATCTCCACGTAAGATGCGTAGTCATCTCGAATCGCTCGTGCAGAATTTCCAATGTGGCGTGAGCTGTGTTGCTCGTAACAAAGTCCTGTTGAAACCACTTGTCGTTGGTGTCCATATGATCCAATTCAGGCCAAAAGAAGTTGATAATCATTAACCTGTAGCGCTCAGCGTTGACGGTGATGGCCAACGTCGTTCTCAAAGAAATATGGGGCGATAACGCCGCCAGCCCAAAATCTACCCCAAACAGTGACTTCTTCGGGTTGCATTGGACGCTCTTGGATCTCATGTGGATTGGTATTGTCCCAAATTCGACGATTTTGTTTGTTGACGTACCCAATCATTCAGATATGGGCCTCAAGTCACGACGCAAAATTTGCCAATTTGTGGTCTTCAAAAGACCGAGTTCTTATGAGCGACGCGATATCGACTGCCTCGGATTCTCCTGCACACTTTCACGGACAGCGGCGATATTTTCGGCAGATTTTGCGTACGGGTGTTGGTTGATTGTTTACTGAACCACTGGACTCAAATTAATCTACCACACTGCGAGAAGTGTGGAAGGACAATTATGGCGACCGTAAAATGAGCGAATCGCGCGGAACGTTGCGTGAACGCAACACCCATTTTGACAAAAAAAATTTATTATTTGCACGTGTTGCTTATACGCTATTTCCATCCATGGTGATTTGGGAAAACAGACTGAATAAATGACAGCCAATTTGACAGATGTAGCTTCAACAATATGGCCGCTATAAACTGTCAAAGTTACGAAGTCTCTATTAGAAGATCCTTTATGATATTTAACATATTGATTTTAAATAAGCATTTTACAGCATTAAAATAACATAATAGACGAAGCGCTTGTGAGTATAGGCCCTCGTAAGAAACTCCAAAACTTGGTGTTAATTAAAATTAATTAAAGTATCAGAAACGTTTACTATCAACTCTGGGATCAAACAAGAAGACGCTTTATCTGTTAAGAATAATGGAAATATTTTTAACAAATCCTACCATGCAGACGACATTCTTATAGTAAGTAGAAACTACAACACAGTGAAGAAGATTTTTGAAAAAAAATAGAAAAAAGTGCTGAGGTACTATACCTGGAACTATCTAAAACTGAAAACTGACGACGATGTCAAAAAATAGCCATAACTATTACAATTTCGAGGGAGTAGATAACTTTAAATATCTAGGCTGCCTCTAAATGTTACCACTCGCACAAAAAGCTACTAAGCAAAATTCTCAAACTTACCAGGTGGGGTGAAAAGTAAACTCTTTGGGAATGAAACAAATTTTTTTTTTAATTTGATACACTTATTCCAGCGATTTTCCAACTTCTTGATCCTGTCCGAAAATTAATTTTCTGGAAGGTCTGCAAAATACTCCTCTGGCGTTGATGATTTCCTCGCATGAGCTGAATTTTTTATTGATGAACCATCTTTTGAGGTTTGGGAAGAGATAATAGTCCGAGGGATCCAAATCGGGCGAATACGGTGGAAAGCAATTGGAGCCGTAAGTCATTGATTTTAGTCGTGGTTGCGATGCTCTTCTGCGCCGGTGCGTTGCCTTGCAAAAACAAAATTTTGCAGCGATTTTGGCCTTCAATCGCTCCAATAATGCACAGTAATACTCGCTGTTGATAGTTTTTCCTTTTTCGAGGTAGTCCATGAAGAGTATGCCATGACAATCCTAGAAAACCGACGCCATAAACTTTCCGACCCATCGACCCTCGCTCGGCCGCTTCGGAGCACTCGAGCCGGCTTCAGTCCATTGCCGGGCACTTATTTTGTTCTTTGGTATTCAACTGTTACCAATCGACGGCAAAAGCCCGCCCTATTCCGCATCAGCAAGTCCGAACACTCGTTCGAGGTGCTTTCGGCTATAAACTTTTTCATATGCAGAATATTGCCCAATATATGGCGTGTGCGCTCAGTACTAATCTTTGCGGTATCTGCTAGCTCGCTAGCCTTCACTTTCCGGTCAGCCAACACCATTTCATGTATTTTTTTGATGGTGTAATCTGACGGAGCGTTAGCCTCATAACATTTATCCAATTTCCATATACAAATATGGTATATGGAGCAAAGAAAAATGCAAATGGATCGTATGCCGTAAGAAAAAGCAACGAATTCGACACCGTAAACGACATATCAAAGCCCAAAGACCAGAAGAAAGAAAAACAAAAACAAAATGACAAGCGTACCATAAGAAAAAAGAGATATTGACAGACTACAGCTAAGATGATCAAAAATATTGAAGAAAATTTAAGTAAAATGGGAAGTCGTAAAGGAAGCCAAAGTCCATAGCGGACTGTTGTGCTAACGTGATTACATTAAAGTAATGTTCCAAGTAAGGAAATTACACATTTTTAATAAAAATTACACGAATTGTAATGACGTAGTTTTGTTAATGATAATTTCACCGAACTCATCTTCATCATGATCAGTATTCTGTTCCCCAGATAGTAGTACCTCTTTACATTGAGTTTCATGTAGTTCTCTTTCGAGAATGCCACTAGTCTTGTACGAATTTTGGTTTTAGTAACAATCGTCGAAGCTTTATTACGAAGTTTCATTACAAAAAATATTGTCATGCTAGTCTCATTCCCTTACCATATACAATCTACCCTTTTTGTGACCACTTCCTTACGACACATCATGTTGACATTATTGGTAGTGCCTTGATCAAATAGTTGAAGTTTGGAAGTTCTATGGGCTTTACTATTTTCTTCTTCTCAGCGATAGGCAAACACTTGTGTTTTTTGGGACTCATTTCTGTGTTGAGTCGCATTTAAGATAATTAAGATAACAAGAAAAAAATAAAAATTTAAAAGGAATTTAAAATACATTTAAAGTAACCCTATTCCAATTTAATATTGTTGGTTCTTTTAGAATGGAAAAATTTCAAACCATACTGCCAACCATCTGCGCATTTCTCTGTTCAATGAATGTATACGCAAGGTAAGAATTTGTTTTCACGCCCTACTTTCCTGATATACGCATTTCAACGAACAGTTTAGGAATAACAAATAGACTTGACTTTGAATTATAAAGTTAAAAAAGCTATCACGTTCGAATTATAGAGGTTTTCCAGTCATTTTGCACAACACTAAATTCGAATTAACGAAAAGGGATGAAATGCGTAGGTTTTCTTCGATTAACAGAAGTGTTTCCAGGGACTGCTCATGGTTCTTCTATTTATAGAGGTTTTCAAATTATGGAGGCTCGAATCATTGAGAGTTCATGTAGTTCCACTACCTGTGTTCAAATTTCTTTTTCATTTTCAAACATTTACTGCTGCTGTCGATTACGTCACTTACAACTATTGGGTATGTAATTTAATTCGGTTTTTTTTTCTTCAAAATTTGAACGTTTATTTAAGAAAAACATGTACAATAGTATTATTTAAAGTATTGCCCATCTGAAGCTATGACTTTTTCCCATCTTTCTGGCAACTTGTGGATCCCATCCCAATAGAACTGCGCCGGCTTTCCAGCCAAGAATGAATTAAGCCAATTTTTGATATTCTGCTCTGATGTGAACCGTATTTCAGTGAAGGCATTCCTCGTCGACCGGAACAAATGGTAGTCAGAAGGGGCAAGGTCTGGGCTATAAGGCGGGTGGGGTAAGACTTCTCATCCACTATTTCAAAAATAGTTCTTAACCGGAATAGCAACGTGGGGCCGAGCGTTGTCATGATGGAAAATTATTGCCTCGTGTCTGGTTGCATATTTCGGGCGTCTTTCGGCTACTGCTCTCTTCAAACGGATTAATTGTATTCGGTAGCGTTGTCCATTGATGGTTTCACCCGGTTTTAGCAGCTCATAATACAGCATACCCATCTGATCCCACCAAATACAGAGTATTACCTTCGCGCCATGGATATTCGGCTTTGCGTTGATTTGGCTGGTTGGCCGGGTTTCACATATGATTTTTTGCGCTTGGGGTTGTCGTAATGGATCCATTTTTCATCACCAGTTTCAATCTGATGCAAAAATGATTTCCTTTTGTGGCGTTCCAGCAGCATTTCGGACATGCAAAACCGCCTTTCGACGTCTCTCGGCTTGAGTTCATACGAAACCCAATTTCCTTGCTTTTGAATATATCCAGCTGCTTTTAAACGTTTTGAAATGGCTGCTTGAGTGACACCCAACGATTTTGTGAGCTCTTCTTGTGTTTGGCTTCCAGTTCTTCATCTTCAAATTTTTTTGGTTGCCCAGGACGTTCATCGTCTTCCAAGCCAAAATCAACACTTTTAAATCGTGCAAACCACTTTTGGCAAGTTCGCTCAGCTAGCGCATGCTCACCATAAACTTCCACCAAAATACGATGACTTTCGGCAGCAGTTTTCCTCATATTAAAGTAATGAAGAAGAACTCCCCGCGAAAACATTTTCTCAGGCAGAAAGTTCGACATATTTGAGTGAAAAAAAATTATTGTTGTTTACGCTTCAAATGAATGACATATACTGAAATGACGTACAATGACAGTAGCTCTCCAACGCATGTTCCAATGGAATGTGCACGAATTAAGTTATGGACCCAACAATCTCCTCCGTTGCTATTTCAGCGAAAACATGCTCAACTTTAAGTTCAACATTTTTGATTTTTTCACAGCCCACTTTCTTTTACTTTGAAAGTTTTGTGTTGGCTTGTTATGAATACTTTTACTTGAGCCTATATCAGTTATATGGGATTAAGCTCGCAGTGGGAAGGCGGAAATCGTAATGTTTTATATCTATCCAGTTCATCTATCATGCGTACCTCTGTGCTAAGATATTTTAAATTAAAAACTCCTATGCCAAACGAAAACTCATCCATTAACTCAGAATTCATCCATTAACCGTTTTTGTCTATACAAAGTGCGACAAGATAACTTTCTTATTGGATGCAATAAAACAAAAAAAGTAGTAAAGATATATTTTCAATTTTCTTTTATTGAAAAGTTAAACATTTAGAGTTGTGGTTTACATCGTCTTCAAAATTATATTGGGTGAGTGAAGCTCCTCATTGTCGATACACTGGTTGTACCGAATTATGCTGTTTCTCTTCACTCACTCCAGCGAATTGATGGGTTGTTATACCATAGACACAAAATTTCAAATACCCCCCCAAAAATAGGTTACAAGGGGTCAAATCGGAAGAACGCGCAGGCCACACCAAATCAGCCCTCAGTGAGATAAAGCGCCCTAGAAGTGCGCCCACAATACAGCCATCAATGCCCTTGAAGCATGAAGCAAGATCATATAAAAAGTCTCTGCGGTACCAAAACATTTAAAAAAAAAAAAAAATTTACTTATTCAAGACCAATTTCAATCAAGTACATATTGGTCATTATGATCAATCTACGACCTTTTGCCATTTTCCAGGTAGCTTCATAATTCCATCGGTGTAGAACTTGGCCAAATGTTTTTCAGCGGCTTTTCGGGCGACCAATTTTTTACCATCAAGAGAGTTTTTCAAAGGTAGAAATAAATGGTAATCAGATGGTGCAAGATCCAGGCTATACGGTGGTTGCATCGAAACTTCCCAAGCAAGCTCCGTCAATTGGTTTCGGGGCATCAAAAATTTATGTGGTCTAGCATTGTCACTCCCTTTCTTTTGGCCAATGCTGGTCGCTCTTTCTTGAAAGCTTCATTCAATCGGTCGAGTTGTGCACAGTAGAGCATCGAATTGACTGTTTCATTACGTTCCAGCAGCTTATAATAGACAATTCCCTTCCAATCTCACCAAACACTCAACATAACCTTGTTTGCCGTCAATCTAGGCTTTGAAGTCATTTGTGGTTGGTAACTGGCCTTTGACTATGATCGCTTGCGTTGAATATTCTCCTATTTAATCCATTTTTATCGCCCGTAAAGAATCACTTCAAAAATGGTTCCATTTCGTTCCGTTTCAGCAGCGTTTCACTGATAGTTATTCTGTCAATTAAATTTCTTTGCGTTAATTCATGTGGCACTCAAAGATCGAGCTTCTTTAAGCAGCCTGCTCGTTTTGGATGATTCCAATGGTCCAAAAATACGAGCGGAGAGCGAGGATCCGCGGTTATGGCGGTCCAAACCATCACCATCGGTGCTGCCTGCTTTCTGGTGGCAGTTCGAAGGTGTAAATTTTCGAAGGACCTCTCTAGCAAGTTAACTCTTTCATTTTATTTGTTGACTTACTGTCATGAACGGTTTAGAAATTATAGCAGTCTGAAGTTGGTTGCAGTTCGAGTCAGGCAGGGTGTATAATAATATGTCCCCTAAGTTCATTTCATCGAGTAGTGGGAAAACAATTGCCGCGAACTTAGCAAAACTGCAACTCTTATTCCTTCGATGTTCTCAGGTGTTCTGATGGACATTCGTCTCCAGTTTTTCTTTTCTGCATACAACTAGTTTCTTTGAACGTTGTGTCCCATAAAAAAATTAATATCTGGTCGGGGATAAGACACAATAGCGCAATATGTAAAAAATTTCGGAAGGCGCATTGGGCTGAAACCACCGAATGGCCATTGAAAAGAAGGAGATGTACCAATGTTTGGTTTTGCATGTTTGAATGTTAGGATATAGAGAGCTCGGCAGAGCACTCCATAAGCGAATCGTACAGCTTAGGAATGAATCACAATATTTCAGAGTACGTCCAAAAGTAGGCTTGAGGGTATACTGATGAGCATTCATAGCGAAATCAGTGTTACGGATAAAGGTTTGAAGTGGCGTAATGCTACTGGCGATTTCCACGGAGCACTGGTGGTGGAAACAGTAATAGAATAAAGTGAGATAAGAGACATTTCATCGGTGTTCGAAGGTGTCCATTGATTGAGTGATATTAGAATCACCTACAAGTTTTATCGCACGGCTATGAATCCTATATGGCGGGTATTTATGTATGATATGGACATTGTACTACAATTTTGGCCAGATAAATGCTTTATGTACTTAGGCCAGATCAGAGGGGAAAAGTATTTCTCACATACGTACCGAGAATTGAAAGTTTTTCGGTTTCGACAATGCCAATTCTTGGATAATGGCAGAAAGTTTAAATTTCGCTTTAACAACAACAGACAGCATTGTGTTATGGAAGCATTAAATTCCACTCTATTGATAGTTTTCCAACTGAATATGCTGTTAAAAGAGTACTGTTGTCAGCAAAAGAACATATTGAATTAGAAATGGCAAGAGATAATTGATAAAAATTAAAATAAAGTTCCGGAGAGAACTCATATGCCCCAGTGCTCACCAGCATCTATTATGTAGATATCGGACTTAAAAACATCGAAGACAACATGAATTGTACGTACCGAAAAGTTGTAATTAATCTCTTGAAGAAGAGATTCATCGATCTCAAATGCACGCATTTTCAACAAAGGAGTCTGATGCAAAACTCTGCCAGACGCTTAAGAAATGTGAAGTGAAACTATCTTGCTTTCGCCGGATTGATACACGCTTTGGTTCCACTGAGACATGCCATGAAATCAGCAGTGGTCCTGTTGCTACGAAAACTATACTGCCGGCCATTGAGAAGGTTTCATGTTTCGAGATATTTCATGAGCTGAAGGATTATCAGCGTTTTCACGACCTTGGAAAGAAGGGACGCAAGTGCAATGGGTCTATAAGAAGAGAGAGAAGAAGATTTGCCTTTTTTTAGAGACGGTCTGGACAAAAACTATTTTCCATCTGCTCGGAAAGTGTCGTAAGGAGTAGGATTGATAAAAAAGCTTACGCAATATCTTTGCCAACGTGGAAGAACACTTTTTCAGAAGAAAGGAAAATATACCAACTGGACCATCGGATTTGTGTGAATTAAGATCTTTAAGTACTCTTGCTACTACACGAGTGCGAAAGTAGATTCGTCTCATCAAGTGTGGGCGGAGGCAAAGCACAAAGCAGCAAGCAGATTGGCATTATCTTAAGAGCTGACAGCCGGGAATATCATTGTAGATGAGCGTTGAGATGGATGATGAGCCAAAATTTCTAAAGTTTTTGAGGAACGACCAAAAATGTTTACTACCATTGGAACATTGTAGTATTTTTTGCTTCAGTTTTTGGTCGTATTGGAATTTCACACGCTTAAGAAGGCATTGCAGTCATTCTTGGCACGTTTGAACTTTTTTCGGTTTTCCTCAGAGGGGTTGGTTGTTGTACCGAAAAAAGATTTCTTTGATCCTGACAGCCGTTTTATAGCTCGAGACGTACGACGCCTTTTCTCTTGGTTTGAAACTCTTCATCCAATAAGGGATAAAGGATCTCATTCTAAAGAGAGCAGTGTCGGTGATCATTTCAATAGCGGCATCTTAAAATTCCCAAAAAAGGTGTTAAGTCCACATGAATTACTTATTGCAATACTGTTATATTAGGAATTTTTGCTCTAACTGTGTAGTTGTTATAGAAGAAATTAGATGAAATGATACAATGGTTTGTCGAGCATAGAGGGGAGAGCACATCAACGGTGTGCTTATCAGGGTGAGAATAAAAAAAAAAAAAGGTCCTGGGTGCTATGGTATGACTATTAACGTCTGATATTTGTGTGGTATTTACAAACTGAGTTGGGTTATTTTCCGGAACGAAGATCTCAACGCACCATCCATCGGATGTTGTCTGTCTGGAATATCGAAGCTTCCCCGAATCGTGTGTAATGAAATTGCCTATAATCACGATTTGGGTATAAGGATACAGAGATACAGTTCTCTGTTTGGAGTCAGACAATGCATCAAATACGCTAAAGTTCGAATTGCTATCCAGTTTTGGGTTTCTGTTAATAAAGCAATAATGGATAATTTGCTTACGGAAAAGGAACTTTCACCACATAAAACTGAACTCTGGATTGGAACAGGAACAGGAACAAAACAGCTGGTCTGTTGCAAACATTGATGTATGGACTTTGGCTGTCGATTAATGTTATTTACTGAATTCAATGTGAACTACATGAACCACACAACAACGGATTTTGGTTATTTAGTCTTATTACGAAAATGGGCGATCTCTTAAAGTAACATTTCGCAAAATTCGTGAATTTTTCGGTCAACATAATTGCTCTAGTGTGACCGGAATTCATGCAATGGTGAAGCGTTTTAAAGAAACTGATTCAGTATGCTTGCCCAGCACGTACATGCGAAAACATCACCATTGTGAGCGAGAGTGTTCAAATCCAGCCTGACACTTCAATTCGTCACCGAAGTCAACAATTGTTCATGACTTATGGTACTTTACTGCGAATTTTAAAAGTTGGTCTTCATTTGCACGCCTATAAGATCCAAAATATATATAAAAATGGAAGCCTATGGACCAACCACAACGTCGCTGACTTGTTAACTGGATGTTAACGCCAGGACAAATTCTATTTTCTGGGGACCAGAAAATACATACAGATTGCTTCTCTGCAAGTTTTTATATTTGTGATTGATGTGGCATGCCTTGTGTTTACAATTCTCTTTCGTTGAAAAAAAGCAAGGTAAAACCTTTTTTGTTTATGCGTTCGCTACCTTTCCATCTTATTTCTTGTATGGCACTGATGTTTATTTTGTATTGGATGAGTTCGTTTGCCGTTTCTAACATTTTGCAATAGTATGATCGTTGTCCTTATTTCGGTTCTTGGGTCTGCAACTGTATAATCCATTAATTATCCGAGGTGATAGTGAAAGTTTCGAAGCGAGATTGTTTTTCTGGTGTTCGATTGCTAGCCGTACGACGAACCCACAACCTAGAGTGCCAGTTCCCATATTTATGTCCCTTGATACTGGATGACTTAGTTATACCTCTAAGTGCCAGGAGTTATTTTACTAAGGATGAGATCATACATCTGTTGCCCTAAACCCTTCTCCTTTGTCCGGGATTGGGACCGATAAAGCGAACGATGGCGGATAAATCCCGATTTATGTAGCGAAAAGGTAGACCCATCTGTTAGCAGAAGACAATTCTCTAAATTTGAAAAATCAGGATAAAATCTCCCCATATATTCTCCTCAGTGCCTTTTGTAAAAGTCTCGCACACACAGTCACTCGCAAATGCGCTTAAGCTGAAACCCGCTTATTTTCGTTATGAGCCCCAATATGGGAACAGTTTACTAAAGGACTATTTCAAATTTTATGGATTAAAGTATTTTACGCTATACACTCAATATCATGTGAAGCGGGTATATTTTGTGACAGAGGTATTATTTCGGTGAAAAACACAAAATTTTTACACAGCTAACTGAAAATGATATACAGTACGGTAAACCGGATCCAAATTTGCATGTTTTTTTTATAAAATCTCTCAACTCTGAGCTCGTCTCCCTTATATTACTTATGTTTCAAAGCGTAACCAACAACCAAAACCATCAAACTTTAAACGGTAAACCATAAATACAATTACAAAACCCAAGGTACAACCTTTCTCGTGACAGCAATTAGTACGTGTGTCGATAACAACACGAATAGTACCCGAACTGTGTATTGTCAATTACAAAATTCAAATGAATTTTCAAAAACCAAAACCATGTACTACGTGCATACATAAGTTCACATTATCCATACTCCTTCGCAGTCGATTATTTTATTTATTCGGCTTTAATTATTTGCCACCATTACAGTACCATACATCTAATAACAAGGACGAAATCCAGGTACCCAATTCTTGAATCATTTCTTCTTTAAAGTGTGAGTGCGTTACCGAATTATTATGCCAGCACATAACCTAACAGGAAACAAAACGAACGAGATCAAGCAAAAATAAGAAGAAAAATTTACAAAAAAAAAAAAAATAAAAATAAAAATTACCAAAAGAGGCATACCAAAAACTCATCCTGTGACATCCTTCACCGCATTACACGTATATAAAATGAAATGATGTTATACGTGGATGTGAACGCATTACTCATCTCCGGATAAATTCCATTTCGCCCATAAAGGGAAATTACAAGCGAAATGGAATTTGCTTGCCACTGAATATTAAAGCAACATTAACATACCCTTTGTCACTACACTTTGGTAGCCCCGGATTCACTCTCAACCTTACAATTCCAATCTCCACCAAGAGATCTCCACCTCGAAGCCCAGCCCTTCTCAGACACTTAGACCACTCGCAAGCAGATATTTTCACATTAAAACCAACATTGCCGTTGTCATTGATTTATTTTTACGTGTCTTGCCATTACTACTCTTTTTTGAAAATTAAAATTCAATTTGACCCTTTTCCAGATCAAGGGAACATAAAATGTAATCCTTTCGCAACCTTTTAGGAAGAATCTTATATAGGTTGGTTACGTCAATCTTTATGGCATTACAGTCCGAAATAAACTTGGTGCTTAACTATCCTTTCGATGCCAGTTGCAATCCACAAATTCCATCTTTGAACTGAATCATTGTTGTTCAATAAACCTACTTTAGACCAACATTTGTTGACTCTTAACGTCAATATCTTCAGTATACCTATACATAGGTTAGACAAAAGACTTTTGAGTTTCATATAATTTTTATAAGGACGCTTCACCTTGTTGGAATCATTTCATGACATCAAAATATAATTAATAAGTACTGATCTCATTGAAACAACGGATATCCCCCAAATCTTCCATTGTCATCTGCACAGGCAGTTAAACTAAGCAGATACTTGAAGCCTCAAGCTCTCAAAACGCCACAGCATTTAAATCCAGACACACAGACTTCCGTTCTGTCCCCTGATGGACAATGAGCTCGTAAGAAAGAGAACTATTCAACGAAAATTCAAACAAACACCTAGTCCATTGCATACTTTGTATGGTCCTTTTACGACAGTGTCTCATTCTTTCGGAGGAAGATGAGTATTGGCTTTATTGAGCAGCACCCATCACATCAATGTGCAAAGTACGTCATTGTCACTCTTAGAGCAAACGTCGCAAGATGTTATGTCACTTATGCCTATTGTATGGAGGCTCTCGACAGAAGCGTAGTGTACGTTACGACATCAATAAGCAGTCTGGAGATCTTTCTACTGCGGCAAATGTCAGGGAGCATTCACTCGGGCTGACGCCATCCGGGAGACTCATTCCGTTTTCAATAACGCTCACAAAAACGATTTTTCAAACTATAAATTTAAGGACCAACCGAAGAGGTATGCAGTCCGGTTTCTGAGTAACTCTGCTCTGTACCTTGTTAAACAAGCCTATCGGCGATTTAGTTTCAAACCAGACTCACTTGATTCCGGATTCGTTCAGAGAAACATTGCATTCTCAAACTATTATAGTTGTGAAGTGATGGCCAGTATGTTTCTAAAGTTATTTTGGCTGCTTCTACAGATGCGTATACTAAACTTCTTCTATTCGTTATTCATAATATAAATCATTGCCCTTAGAAAGCAGGGACGTACATTTTCAGGAGTTCTGGTGCCATTGCATCAGACAGTGTGTCCATAAACCAACAACCATTTCCTTTTAAATCGAATTTGAGCGTCCAGCTGATTAAAAGTATAACAAAAAGTCATTTTAGAGGATATTTCGGATACTTACTTACACTTCAAATCGGTTGAGGTCCCCCTTCTACTTGTGTGCGCTACCTAACGTGAGGTCTTCCTTTACTGATTTGTCCCTCCGGGATGGATTCGAAGACGCTCCGGGCTAGAACATTAGTGTCCATTCGCTCTACATATCATAGTCATAATAGGCAACTGATGCGCAGTTTTCTGACTGGGATAATGCCGCAATACTCGGCATTCGTATAATTCTTCGTTGAATCTTCTCCTCCAAAGCCCGTCAATGCGAACGATACCAAATATTTTTTGAACGATTTTTCTTTTGTAACGTCTGAGGATATCTACATCGCTTTTAATAGGGTCAATGCATCTGTGCCATAAAGTAGGATAGGGATGATCAAGGTCTTACATAAACTTGCCTTAGTTTTTCGAGATAGGGCCTTACAGCTCAATTGCCTTCTAAGCCCAAAGAAACAGCAATTAACAGCTCCAAGGTAGACAACGTCCCTTTCTGCCTTGAAATTATAGCTGTTGACTGTGACTCTCTGTCCAACTCATCGATATTGTGTGCCCCTTCTTGTTGACAGAATATACCTGTTTTTGCACTTATTTATAACTTCGGTTTCAATACGACTGAGCCCGCTGAGTTCGCTCAACTACCATATGTCGACATCATCGGTGTACACTAGGAGTTGCACAGACTCTTAAGAGATTTTGTCTCCACTGTTCGCTTGTGATAACAGACGAATGCACAGGAATGCCAAATATGCTCTATGTATTGTAGCTCGTCTCTATACCTATTGCCATATGCGGCCTTAAAATCGATGAAAATATGGTAGATTTGCTAAAACTTTCTGAGTTTTCCCAGGACTTACCGAAGTGTGAAAATTTGGTTGATTTCTGGTTTGAAACCGTAGAGACAGGCATTAACCAGGTTATTGGCGAACTGTTTCAGAAGTTCACTTAATATCGCAAATAAGATCCGATGTTTAGGAGACTTACAATATGCTGAGGTTCTATTCATCAGGCATACACTCGTCTGAAAAGATCTGAGAAATGAGTTGGTGCATGCTCCTCATAAAGGCGTTTACAGCGCCTTTGAATACTTCGGTCGGTAAGTCGTCAAGTCCTGCTGATTTGTTTGATTTTATCTTAGATATTGCTATCCATACTTCTTTCTGGTCGGATGGATGGAAGTTTCGACTATTATCATCTAAGTTGAATGGTTTTCGTAGTTATTGAGTCTGTAGAAAGAGTTTTTCTATATTTTCAGTGCTAACTGCGATTCTACTACACGGCTCCCTTTTTCATCTCTACAGGCGTCTGTACGCCTGAAGTTTTTGAAGTTGCTCTATTGTTAGAAACTGTCTGCTCACATCACCGTTTATTCGACTTGATTTGAGTATTATTTTCTGGATGCTTCCGTGAAGAGAGTTTAATCTTTGGAGCTGTGGCGTTCTTTCCTATTCCAGAATGCCATACCTTAAGTGAGACTCCACAAGACGTAAAAAGCATTGTTGTAGGACATCTGGTGGACATCGATAGCCCAGATGGAAAAGAGCAAATGCAGATTTTCTGAGTTTTTTTAATAAGTGCCTCCAATAAGACAATAAGCCAAAGCTCCATTTTAAGATGTAATCGACAATAATTCCCAGGTATTTGTACGTAGAGACGTTATCCAGTTTAGTTTAACAGTCGTCGTCAGCTCGAAGAAGTTGAATGTTATTAACTTTACGCAGACAGTCAAATTTATGTATTTTAACTGTTAGTTTAGCTTTGTTGTTATTTAGCTTTTGTTCTGTTGACGTTTATGATGAAAATTAGCGGTCCCAAATTTGATCCCTGTGGAACTCCAAATGATGCGGCTTCTTCTTCATGCCAACTTTTTCCATTGTCTCAATATGTTTTTATGACATAATATATCAAAAGCTTTTTTAAAGTCGATAAATATAGGGTGATTCATCGTAAGGTTTGATTTTTAATAAAAATTATCATAGAAAGACTCACACTACAATACCGTCTAGAAATTGTTCAGCTGTATTACGAAAATCAGCGTTCTGTGAGAAATGTTTTTCGTGCAATTCGAAGAACTTACGGTGCGCATAATCGACCTACTGAAACCACTATTGCCAATATCATTCTCAAATTTGAGTCCCAGTTTACATTAGTGGATGATACTCGACCGGTTAGACCACAGCCTATAGACTATAGCAGCTGTAGCTGAGAGTGTACGCGAAGACCGTGGCGAATCGTTCTCAGCAGCTTGGCTTGGCGTATTTTGTGTGAGGATTTCGGCCTAGGAGCGTAGAAAATTCAACTTGTGCGAGAATTAAAGCCAGGCGACTTAAATTTGCGTAATATTTTCAGTGAATAGGAAAAACTCAAAGAAAATCCGGTGTTTTATTGTGAAATTTTGTTCAGAGATGAAGCCCATTTCTGGCTCAATGGATACGTTAATAAACAAAATTGCCGTATTTGAGCTGATGTGCAACCCGAAGAGTACCAAGAGCTATCATTTCATCAATTAAAAACAACAGTATGGTGTGGTTTATGGACTGGTGGAATCATTGATCCATATTTCTTCAAAAAAGAGGCAAGTCAGAATGTAACTGGTAATGGTAACTGTTATCGCACCATGTTAACGGACCTGAATTTCAAGCACGTGGTCTAGATGAGCTCTGCTTTCAACAAAACGGCGCTACTAGCTATACAGCGCATGTAACAATGCACTTGTTGAGAAATCATTTTGGTGAGCACTTAATTTCACGTTTTGCTATTATAAATTGGCCGCCTATCGATGGCCGTGTGCGATATCACACCTATAGACTTTTTTCTCTGGGGATATGTTTCAGGTCTTCAAGAATAAGCCAGCTGCAGCTGAATGAACATCCTACGACGTATTCGTGGCCAGAAAATCATGTAAATCATGCAACCATGTAAATCATGATATCATTTTCAAAAATTAAATGCAATGAATTGTTCTTTTAACCGATAATAACAATTTTGAGTTGAAATTTATGTGTTTTATTTTACATTAGAAATCAAAACTCACGATAATTCACCCTACAGTATGACGGTATTATGATTTTTTTCTTGATTTTGATTGATTTGGTTTGAAAAGTATCCGAGTAACCGATCAATGCTTTTGTTTTTTCTAAAACCGGATTGGTTTTTAGCTAAAACAACATACTTTTCTACATATACAGTAAGCCTTAATAATATTTTTTGTGTCTAATTTGTGTACAGGTCGGATAATGGATATCTTCAGCCTCTCTGAAATCTTTGTTTGCTTTAAACTCTTGTTTCAGAGTTATCCTTTAAGTCTTTGGGTCGTATTTTCAACTTCCTACTTTGCTACGAACTTGATTGTTGCGATGCTCGACCATTTCATATTATAGGACACTCAGCAGTTTCCCGTTCAATGACAATGAATATGTCAAAAGGTATTGAAGATCAAAAGTGTTTTCAAGACAAAAAAAGGTGATGCTGTCAATCAGCAGGATTGGAAGGGACCAATATTCTATGAGCTGCTTCCAAAGGACAAAGCGATTAATTCCGATGTCTACTGTGAACAGCTATATAAATTAAGTGATGCCATGGCACAGAAACTTCCTGAGCTGATCAAACGTAAAGGTGTAGCGTTCTACGACACACAACTGTGGTCACTTGCGTCATCAGACTTCCACTGATTTCGCTCCTTGCAAAACAATTTGAATAGTTGAAAGTTTGCTTCTAAAGACCTCATCAGCACTTTGAAAAGTTTCTTGCAGAGAAAGGTGGGAAGTTTTATGAACAATTATTAATTAAATATACACCCTGCCTGATTCAAACTGCAACCAACTTCAGACTGCTATAATTTCCAAACCATTCATGACAGTGAGCTCAAATTTTGACACATGTCAGATAATTTTATTATTTACACACCTTTTTAACGATTTGCGTTTTAGTTGTGTTGAAATTAAAACGTGATAGTGTGATTGTTTTATATTTGGTTGGAAAACCACAAGTAGCTATCGTTAGAGCCCTCCGGCACCTTAACGTGAATTGGTCATAAAAAACAGCAACATCGGCAGAAATGGTTCGGAAAATGAAGGCTCGAATTGTGCGAAATTCGCGTCGAATTGGAAGAAAAATGGCTAGTGAGCTCAACATATCATAGGAACGGATTCAACACATACTGAAAAATGAGCTTGGGCTCAAACCATTGAAGTTCCAAAAAAGCGCACGATCTTACACAACAACAGAAAAAAAAAGTCGAAAGAGTGAAGGAGTTGCTACGCTTGCACGAAAGTGTTGAGTTGCTGAATTTGGTGTTTTCCGATGAGTCGATGAGTATCGAGCAATATGTCAACAAACTAAATGATCAAGTTTACTTGCCAGAGAGGTCCTCGAAAATTAACACCTTCAAACTGCCACCAGAAAGCAGGCAGAACTAATGGTGATGGTTTGGACCGCCATAACCGCCGATGGTCGCTCTCCGCTCGTATTTTTGGACAGTGAAACTGTCTTAGACCACCCCAAAGAAGCACTTCGCAGGGAATAGGTCAAAATACCGAAGAGCCACTTGCGTGCAGCGTCTCAATGCCATTATTACCGCCAAAGGTAGACATATTGAAAACTACTGATACAATTTGAAAATTGATTTATTTTCCAAAATTTTTGCTTTGGTACAATAAAATTTATCAAAAAATAAAAAAATTGTAGCATTTTAAAAAGTTGCAGTTGAACAACCCAATAGAATTTTAAATTTCAAAAACAGCTGGAGTAAATATAAAATTATAAAGAATAATTTTAATTCTAAATTTAATGAAGCAAAATGCCAATTTATAAATTTAAAAATCAGCAGATCAAACGGGCAAACGAAAATGCGGAAAACAATAAAAAAATTTTTGTTAAAACAAAATAGATTACAAATAAGTAATATGATTTTTGAGGAGACCAGCTATACAGTTGATAATGGAATCTCAAACAAGTTTAACAAATATTTTGTATAGGAAATGTACAGACAATAAGAATCGACATCGAAGATACGGAATATACAAATATTATTAGACAATACGAATGGAAATTTCAATTGAAACAATTTACATTAGGAACATAAAAGGAAGTATGCAAAGATTTAGAAAATAAAGTTAGACCTTGACAATATTTTCCTAGAAGTAATCTTTGATAGTTGAAATACATTATGCTGTACACTGCTTGAAATTATAAACAATTCGATACAAAAGGAGAGTTCTCGAAATCGTGGAAAGATTCGGGGGTTTTACCAATAGAAAAAGTTCATAATACAAAAAAGCGCCTGAAATTTCGTCTAATTGTCAGCAACACATTAAAAACTTTTGAAAAAAATCTTGGAAAGTGTGGTAAAACGACGCCTAATGGCGTATGTATAGGGAAAGAAATAAAACATTTTCTGCTTTCCGGTCAGCATTTAGGAAAAATTACTCTTGCGAAGAGGCAGTTAATTTGTAATAAATTAGTGGAAAAGAATGGGAAATAAAATGAAAATAGTGGGATTATTCCTACTATTATTATGAAATTGGAAAGGCTAACCAACTTAGGCCCATCAACCCAATATGATGCCATGTGGATCTTCGATCCTCTTACTTATTGAATCAACTTGAGCTTATAATGAAGTTTAGAAAACTGTTAACGTCCATATCTTTTAGATCGTTTAAATCATTGTAGAAGAAAGCTCCTAAGCTGAGTTTTCTTTCTTGGGACCGAGCTGGTCATATATAGAGTAGGTGGAGGTAGTCTCCTCTTATTTCTATGGAGCTTCTACAAAATTCCTTTGTAATAGCGCCAAGACTTCTTCTGTGCTTACCTCTAAGGCAGTATCCAGTGATGACACCTAAGATGGCGCTGATACCTTTCCTATTTAGAAGGATCAAACTCTTAGAGAGATTCAGATCCACCTTTGGCCAGTTCTGGTTGGTCGCCAGACATGCTGGTCCAACAGTCCACCTAATTTGCACGTACCAATTAGTATGCCGATGATAACCTTTTCCGGTAGAATAGGTAGAGTGTTTATAATTTTGGCAAGTTTGTTGGCCCTACAATTCCCTGTGATGCCTTTGTGGGCTGGTATCTAACAAAGGTGAAGGTTGAACTGCCATCTCCATAAGAGATGATCAGCATTCAAAGGCGGTTTTAGAATTCAAAGAAACTTGATAGCGGCCTAATTATCCGAAAAGATGCGGGTATCTTTTGCAGATATCACGTTTTTCTTAAGTTAGGATAGAGCTTCTTTAATCGCCAAAATTTCCGCCTGGAACACTCTACAGTGATTTTGGAGACGGAAGTAGATTCTTAGATTTAACTTTTCTGAGAAAACACCGCCACCAATCCCGCTGTCGGTTTTAGATCCGTCGATGTAAAAGTGACTTCTCCTCCATGAAAGCATCTTCCTCCCAGAAGGATGTAAAGAGGAAGACTACATGAAAGTCTGTGTCAAACCAAAGTTCAGGTATGGTGTAGTCAGAAACGGGTTAATTTGTTAAGATTAAGCTGAAGGAGTTCTTTTATGGTACTAAGATGCGTTATCCGCATAGGCAATCACCCTGCTACCAACCGTTTCCAGGTATGTCAGCAGTTCGTTAAATACTAAGTTCCAGAGAAGGGGAGAAAGGATACCGCCTTGCTGTGTACCTTTGCTGACACATCTTTTAGCAGAAGCCTCAGGCACTTAGGAGTTGATTATCCTGCTATTTAGCATAAGACTGATCAACTGCCCAAGTAAGTCGTCTACCTGCGGATTTGACAGCGCAGTCGTGAGTGCGAATGTGTAGACCTTGATAAAAGCGCCCTCTTTGTTCAGGAAAGCAACCATTGTGTACGCTCTATATTTTAGGGATCGTTCGATGTGGCTGGTCAGTGAATATAGAGCCGTTTCTAGCGACTATCCTTTACAGTAAGTATGTTGAGCCGTTGGCAAAAGTCATTGATCAATTTTTGTTCGTATATGGATATCAATCAGTCGTTCTAGAGTTTTCACAAGGAAAGATAACTTATAGGTCTGAGGGCCTTTCTGGCAACATGAGAGAATTTTCCGGAATGAAAACTACATTAACTTCTTTCCATGACAGTGAAATGTGAATCAGTTCTACACAACTCTTCATGATCTTTTCTAGCGTAGGCAGGATAATATGTGAGGACCTTTGTAGCTCGGCAAGTATTATACCATCTTGACCAGCAGACTTGTATGGTTTGAGGCTAAGCAGCACCAAAAGCACTTTATTTCTTGTAATCAGACCATGCATTTTGGTGATCGTTGCAGTAGTCCTGTTTGAGTTGCCTGTAAAGTGAGTATCCAGTAGCAGATTGAGTGATTCATCACTTTTGGTTGTCCAAGAGCCATCGGTTTCTTTTTGAAACAATTAGGCATCATGGTTTCTGAGAGGTTTCTCTGATTTTGTCACAGAATGATCTCAAGGATCGTCGCTTTGCCTTCCTCAATTCTTTGTATATACAATAATTTGAGGGATTCTTTGTAAGTCAGTCACTTTTCTTGTGCTTTTTGCTAGGTTGAAAAATTTTCAGCAAGTTCTTCTAGACTGGATGTGCTAATCTGTCACAGAACATACTTCAGATAATCTCCAAAACCTGGGTTGATAACAATACCATATAGGTATGTAGGAAAAATCTCCTGAATATCGCATACAAAATCCTGTCTGGTATATTATGTGAATGCCTAAGCCCAATCTTTAACAGGCTGAGCGGCTCTTATCAGTGTGGTTCTATGGGAGGAAAGTCTACCATAGATCAAATCCTCACAGTGCGATTGATCTTGGAAAAAAAAAAACGCTAAGATAATAGAAGTGATGGAATACTTCCATTACCTCATCGATTTTAACCCGGCATATGACAGAATGCCAATAGATGAACAATACTCATAAACAGAGCCATATCTCGTTTTGCCATCCTTGCAAAGCTCATTCGATGACGAAATTGAGAATACACGCTGCTCCATCTAGTTAATGAGAAAATCGAGTTCAACATTCGAGTTCATAAAAGGACTTAAACAAAACGATGCGTTGTCATATGATGTCTTCAACATCGTTCTTGAATGAATTGTGGAATTCTCGAAAGTCAAATCCGGATGTACCTTATGTCAAAAGTTTGTTAAGTAACTCGCTTATGCAGACGATATTGACAATAATGGGAATGAAGCAATTACGAGTATTAAAGCGGCAAAGGAGGAGGCAACTGGCAAAAGATCGCGCAAGCTAGAAATGCATGTTGGATGATGCCCTGATCCACCTCGGACTGTGGCGCCATCTAAGTAAATACTAGTAAAAATGATTTAAATTAATTATCGGGTTGATGGTTAGACAAGTCTCAGAAAGTGAGATTGCAATAATAGGCCAAACTTTACTTAGTTGCTGTTCGACCAGAAATTATCTAATTTAAAGGAATAGCTGGGAAAAGCTTCATTGCAAGGCCGAACAAAGTCGGAAGGCATCGGAGGAATATTATGTTGTTAATTCCATTTTGAAAAGTTTCAGGAACCGGTTATTGGAGCTCCAATGTTGGACTACCCTGATAGTTATAATCAGTTAAAATATCGTCAAATTTAAAAACATTTTAGATTATGAATTTTGAATTTTCACTGAGGGTTTTCCGAACTGCCGATGGAGATACCCTCGGCAAAATGTTTTCTATATGTTAGTGATTCGACTGATATTCATTCTGATATTCAAGAATGAGTTGTCGAAGAATATCCTCCAGTCTTCAATCATATTTCTTCATATCAATGAAATAAAAGGTATTTAGTCACTTTGTTCGGTTTATTCTCCTATGCTGTTGTCATCTGACACCTGTTCAGTGATGTGTCTCTTTAGTTAACCCGAAATAATAGACTCCCAAGCGACATAGGATAGACAAGCTGTGACCAAGTGACCGAAACTAAACTTGAATTTTACTGCGAAAAGGTATCTTAACTGCTGAATTTAGAAAGACCGTATACGAGGTGTGTTCCAAAAGTAAGGTGACTTTAGACATAATACACTTTTGCTAAAGCTCTTCGAGTCTTCGAAGTACTTCTCATCAGCACTTTTTTGTATAGCCTTGAGTTTTTCCAGTGATGCCGTGAATATGGTAGCTGATACAAGATTGTCGTGTTCTTTTTGTCCGAACAATCTCTCACAAGCAACGATGAATGAGCAGTTGCATTATCGTGATGCAAAAGCCATGAATTGTTTTTTTTCGCAAAACCGGATGTTTTTTTTTCGTATTGCATCTGGTAAACGGCGTGTAACTACAAGGTCATACTCTTTATTGACCGTACGACCTTGAGGTAAAAACTACTGATGCACTACGCCACGATAACCGAAAAAAGCAATGTTCAAAACTTTGTCATTTAATCAAACTTGGGGTGCTTTTTTCGGGCTTGACTCCCCTGAATACTGGGACAATTGGACTTTGGTTTCGACGTCATAACCATATACCCATGATCCGTCACTAGTTATGACCCTTTTGACCATGTCAGGATTATCATTTACGTAATTCAAGAGCTCCTGAGGACTGCCCATGCGAGGGTTCTTCTGATCAAAATTAAGACGGTCCGGAACAAACTTCGCTGACACACGTCTATGCCCAAAACATTCAAAAAAAAAAAAATGCATGCATGACACTAGCTGACCGATATGTAAACATCCTTAGCAACTTTCCTTATGGTAATTGGACGATTTTTTTTCAATTTATCAAAAACAAATTAAATATGCTTTATACTTGGAACTGTGAACATATGTTTGGGCTATGTGTACCAATATAGCAAAAAAAAAAAAAAAACGAATTTACGTTGCCCGCGGCTCTACACTTACCTTTATTTCTTACCAAGCAGCTGCTATGATTTCCGAAACAAAATACTTGAACCTGCCTATAGTTTTATTGCCTTAAAGTGGTGGACATCATAGTGGTGTACTAATCACAATATTATGCCTACAAATAAGATATTTATTCTATACCCCAGTGAGGTTGCCGTCCTCTGTCCTTTCGTAAGTAAGTCCTTTTGTAAGATCGTCATTTTTTTACTTGATGAATCTAAATTAGTTTCTCAGACAATTCCAGTTTAATGGCACAATAACATCACCTGTCAAGACGATTGAATGGATGAGAAGAATAGAAGAATTCCTTTTGAGAAGGTTTCTCTAAGCGATTTGGTTGTGGTGCACATGAATTTGTTAGAAGCCATTTTACCTTGTTTGGTATATTTTAGGGCTTATGGTATGGCCTTTTGTGCTGGAAAGGTATTCATTAATAAAAATGACTTTGCATCTTATGTCTTCCTATGGTCCAGTTACTAGTAAGTAGATGTAGGTTACTGGTGTTAATAATTTTAAGGATGATGTTAGTGTCGGAGAATTTAACGGGTATCCGGTTATGTGAGATCACAGCTGACTAGGCTGGAGTTTTGTAATAATTAGACCTTTCCCAAATTTTCGCTTCAATACGTCTAATAGATGTTTTGTCCTATTTACATTTCTAGGTGTAAATATTTCTTCCTTCCCGTCTATATCATTTAAGCATTGCTGATATAAAGGGTGATTCACCGCGAGGTTTGATTTATAGTGTAAAATAAAATACATAAATTTGAAAGCGAACTTAAAATTTTTATTACTGGTTAGAAAACCAATTCATGGCATTTATTTTTCAAAAATGACATTGATGTAAATGTTGGTCACGACTACGTCCGAGGTGGTTCATTTGGAAGGTCCAATTTTGGGCGACTCGTTCAAACATAGCGACTGTTATCTCTTGGATAACATGAGTAATGTTGCCTTCCAAAGCGACAATCGTAGCTGGCTTATTCCTGAAGACCTGAGACTTTACACATCCCCAGAGAAAATAGTCCAAAGGAGTGATATCGCACAATCTAGGCGGCCAATTTACCGTAGCAACACGTGAAGTTAAGTGCTCACCGAAATGATTTCTCAACAAGTCCATTGTTTCACGCGCTGTATGGCTCGTAGCGCCGTCTTGTTGAAACCAGAGCTCAACAAGACGATGTGCTTGAATTTCAGGAAGCACATAGTTCGTTAACATGGCGCGATAATGGTTACCATTGAAGGTAACATTGTGATTTGCCTCATTTTTGAAGAAATATGGACCAATAATTCCACCAGCCCATAAACCACACCATACCGTTGTTTTTAATGGATGTGATGGTAGCTCTTGGTACTTTTCGGGTTGTTCATCGGTTTGTTTATTAACGCATCCATTGAGCCAGAAATGGGCTTCATCACTAAACAAAATTTCACGATAAAACACCGGATTTTCATAGAGTTATTCCAGAGCCCATTCATTGAAAATATGACGCAAATTCAAGTCGCCTGGCTTCAAGTCTTGCACAAGTTGAATTTTCTACGCTTTTAGGCGTACGTGCTTGATGTGGTCTAATCGGTCGAGTATCATCCACTAATGTAAACTAAGACTCAAATTTGTTGCAAATGGTATTGGCAATAGTGGTTTCAGTAGGTCGATTATGCGCACCGTAAATTCCTCGAATCGTACGAAAAACATTTCTCACAGCACGCTGATTTTCGTAATACAGCTAAACAATATGGAGATGCTTTTGTGGTGTGAGTCTTTGCGTGATGATTTGCCAAACAATATTGGGCAAAAATAATAAAGCAGTTTGATAGAAGTCTTGCGTAATCTGTCAAAAAAAGCCTATTAAAAATCAAACCTCACGATGAATCATCCTATATAAACGATGTCACGAAAGTACCTATTTGCAGAGGGGACACTTTCTAGAAAAATTTTCGTCGGAGTGAAACCTTTTAGTCGCTTCAATACTTTTAAGCCAAGTCTCGAGAATACTTGAGTTTCAGGTTTAGTTTCTAATCCGCATTGTTAACGCACCAGTAGGTTGAGTTCCTGCAAGTTTATTTTGACTTATTTATCGTGATTCGAGAACCTCGCTCGGTTTTTAAGTCAGGTTTAGCTTTAAAAGCCTGCTCTTGATGAGTTGTGGGGATAGTGGGTAATAGAGACAGTTCTCTCGGAAGATCCTGACTCTTGCTTAGTTTTAATTTTAGCTTTTGTTAACACAGGCGAGGAGCAGTGTTCCACGTAGATAGAGATCACCTATACCCAAATAGTGTTATTAAGAGCTTTAAACATCCGACCTAAAGTTCAATAAATTGCAAAGGATTGAATCCCTACAAAAAGTGATAAATCAGCCACCTACTCTTTAAAAAAGTGGTGGAATGGTTCAATTAAGCTACTGTAGTCTACGTGTATATTGAAATAATTGGCCAAATTTTTCAACTTCAGAATTATAAATCTTTTAAGCATTAAAGATAGATGCCACTAAAGTGTTAATAAAGTTACTCATAAATATCTCCTCCAATGGCAACCCGGATTGATACTCCTCTTAGTTCCTTGAGTGAACCATGTGAGTGAATTCAACATCCTCGTATCATGTTAGCTGTTTTTGTTGCTAACAGTTGCCAGGCATTGCGTTGGTTGATACAACGTTGCTTGAACATTGATGTTATTATAGGGCCGTTGTGGAGGCAGTCACAAGGACACGAAGCGTATTCATTTACCCCCATTTCATAAAGTAAAGGTTGGTTGGATGGCAGCCGCGCGTTGAAGGGGTACGCGTACATAATTTTTAAATCTTGTCCTTAGTACTGCTAATGGCTGATGTGAGAATTTTCCATGAATATATGTACATACGCATGTATGCATGCATGTTAGAGCACTCGTATAAGAAGACATTACTAACTTACGAACATACATTGTATATCTATTCGATGTAGTAGTACATGCGTTTGCATATGTCGATGAGGATGTGATGATACTCGTATCTCGAAGAATACGTTAGAAGCACAGAGTGACACAAAGAATAGCACTTTGAATATTTCGAATGTTTTTGCTTTGATATGTCAGTGGGGTAGAACATATGAAAAGGAGATATGTGGGAAGGTATGGAGAAGTTATTTTTGTTACGAATTTGCACAGAACAGTAGTGAAATGGTTGGATACGATATGGTCTGCTAGGGTTGTATGTAACATGGCGAAAATTTGGTAGTGAGGGTTTAGAATTGTTTGTTGTAAATTTCATAAAATCCCCAAAAGTGACATTTGTACATTTTTCCATTAAACACATACAAGAGAACGTGGAGTGCTGCTTGGTGTACGAGTGTATGGAATGCAAGACTCTCTGGTTAACGGAATGTTATGAATGCCATTAAAATGAGGCACACACTCGTATATACGCGGCGATACAATGTCAGGGTACATGGCTCATCTACTTATGTGACATTTGATTTTGGGCAGGCAATTCGGTTGTGAGGCTAATTAGAGAAATCCATTAAGAACCGGTAAATATTTGGTTAAAACAGGTGGTTAATAAGTCAGCGTTAAAAACCTCTTTTTTTGGAAGAGCATTACGAATTAAAATGAAAAAAAAAAGATCGCTGTGTCACTGTCACTCTCCTTCATCAGAAAGATTCCAATATCAGCAGTTCAACGGACGTGCGATCCGGCCTAATGCTGGATCCTCCATTCCAATTTAGTAATCCCGTCTACCCTATGTAATTTGGAATCCGTTGATCTGGGGAACTAACTGTTTTACCAGAAGTGCTCTCAAAGAATACACCGGAATCTGACTGTGAGTTACAATCTTTGATGAAAGCTATAAATTTCGAGTTTGATGCGTGCGATACTTGGCTTGTGCTTAACTCCATATAAAATCAGCATAAATCACTGTCGTTCAAAAAGACATTCTTGAGATCGAGATAAATTTTATGCATATCACAAAGATATCATGCGTCAGCGCAAAAAATGACCTAACTGAGTCCTAGTTCACAACCGGGGTGCCGGTTTCAGAGTAATTGATTTCAGAACTCTGAAATACCATCGGCCAAAAGTTGTGCCTTGCCTTTCGGTTGCTGGAGTTGTGTTAAGTTTTAAGACCCATTTAAACTTTCTTGTAATTTTTTGGTCGATATATGATGTCTGAAGTCTCTGTTTCATGCTAAGACCTTTGGTGGCCGCTTTTTATTTTGCACACTTCTCTGATTGACACTTCTCTTATCGTCATATGAACTATTTCGAGTTGGTAGGTAAATTACTTTAAAAGGTGTTCACTTCTGTTTTGACGAACTCGTGTCTTCGCAGTTTAATTTTAAAACTCATCTCATGAAATTTAACATCACACTAGCGATAATTTTCTCGATGCTGCATCATCGGTAGAGACCACTTAGACTAAGAACTAGTCCATTTAAGTCCATGTGTGTTGCTTTTTTATTAGTAAATGCATTCAGTACCAACCCATACCACATCAGCATCATATACCTGCAGGCTAATGCGAGTGTGGACCGGACACTCACGTAAGTAGTGATCCGAGGTGCCGCCATCACTTTCACAGCAAACGCCGCAGGATGTTATGTAACATATGCCAAGCAAACCTGGGAGGTTAATAAAAGCGAAGTGTCTCATCACTATGTCAGTTAGCAGACTTTCCTACTCAGTTATACAAGGAAGACGCTGACTTTTAAGAGACGTCGGCAACTTGGAAAGTGATGCCATCTGCATATATGCTCAAATGAAACGCAACTGTCAGCTCTGCTGAGAACTTTAGAAGTTCGTCGGAGATTTATTTTCATTTATTGCACACACATGGTTCCTGTATGGATTTCTTTGCAAAACGGAAAACCTCCTACATGCCGTAGTAGGGAATCAATTAAAATTGATCTCAATAAATATAAATATACAGGGTGGTCAAAATACAAGTTTTCTATTAAAAATTATAGGCGCGCAACTAACTAACTAAGCGCTGATAGATTTTGACATATCCAAAACGTCATGAACCAAGCTTAGATATATGTTAAGCCAACCGTTTTGACACATTATTGATTTTGTTTTGGCATCATATACTTTTGGTTGTGTGAAAATGTCTGATTTTGTGACAAATACCATAATTGTCATTTGCGGAAAGTGTTGATTATCTTCCCTTATTCGAAGAAAATGGCGGCTGAAGTTCATCAAGAGCTCCAAAAAGTGTGTGGAAATGCTGCTCTAAGTACAGCAACATACAGTACAATTGGTTTTGCGGTGTCAAAGATGGTGATTTCGATGTTAATGGCAGTCCGCATAGAGGAAGGCCAAAATCCTTCGAAGACTCGGAATTTTAGGCATTACTCGATGAGAATCCGTGCCAAATGCAAGAATAGCTTGCTTCAGCACTAGGAGTTACCCGCTAAGCCATTTCAAAGCAATTTCATGCGTCGGGAATAATTCAAAAACAAAGAACTTGGGTTCCTTATGATTTGAAGCCAAGGGACGTTGAGCGTCGTTTTTTCGCCTCGCTCCAGCGGCAAAAAAGGAAGGGTTTACTTCATTGCATCGCAACTTGTAATGAAAAATGGATTCATTACAGAAACTCAAGTTGAAAAAAGTATTGGATACTGCCCGTTTATGCTTCTACGTTGTCGGCACGGCCGAATATTCATGCTGCGAAGGTTATGCTTTGTATTTAGTGGGACCAGGTCGGTGTTATTTATTATGAACTATCGAAATCCAAAGAATCCATCACTGTGAAACGGTATCGACTTCATTTGCCACAATACGAGCAGGGGCACGAAAAAGTGATTCTACAGCATGACAAGGCTTGGCCTTACGTTGCCAAACCATTAAAACTTACATGGAAACGCTCAAATGGGAAGTGCTACTCAACCCGCCATATTCGTCAGATATTCCGTCCGATTATTACTTTTTCCGTTCGATGGCACATGGTCTAACTGCTCAGCAGTTCCGCTCATATGAAGCCATCAAAAAATGGCTTGATTCGTGGAGAGCTGCAAAAGATAAACACTTTTACCATAAAGGTATTCGAGCTCTTCTAGAAGGATAGGAAAAAGTTGTAGCTTGCGATGGGGAATGATTCATTTGTAAACATTTTAACACAATAAAGTTGAATTTTTACTAAAAAAAAAAAAAACAATAACTTAGTTGCGCACCTAATAAAATGAACAAAAATCAATTAGTTCTGCTATGTTACGGCTTTAATAGAGCATAAGTTAGAGAAGCCTATTTTAGTCATGTGGCTGCTTCGGCTGGCTTCGCAGTACCACATCTTGACAACTCAATTTTCCATGACCTTAGACAAGAGGGAGCTGATAGGGTAATTCTTACACGTGCGCCCGTGAGTTCCACTTAAGCATTTCATGGTTATCTTGGAGGTGTATTTTCCGGCAAATCCAAGTTATTTCCATGCGAACTGCATGTTTTCATCGGAACATCGTGCGTGAAAGAATGCATCGTTAGAGGAAGTGCCAGAAGTTTTCCTTTTTGTGGCCCTGTTCAGGACAGAAGGAGGGGGTGCAATTTCAGTTTCAAGAGTTTGAACTGTTTATGTGGGTGCACACGTTGATTTGTTTCTCTTCTCTATCATCTCTACCTCTATCTCTACCATCTGCCCTTTAGACAGTAGTCGTTCAGACCGTGCTTTTTCTGGAGGCTGTTCGACCTCTTCGGTTCTCCGGAAAAAGTAGTCGAAAACAGTTAAATGTGAAATCACAGCATAGTCTGCACTGATTTTTGAACCTTTCTGGTAGCAATTCGGTCCACAACGATTCCATCTTTCGCAACCATATTCAAAATAGTATTGAAAAACTCCGTACTAATATCTCAAAGTATTATTTTCGTTTGGCAGCCCCATGCCGCAAACCAATCTCAACGAAACATTGTGTATATCGTTGCTGTCGAACCAGTTAAGCACAGAATCAGCATATTTCAACTGTTTTTTTTAAAAAAGAGGTTCTATTGTTCGGCATTATTTTATATAGGGTTTTCCAATAGGGACTTGACAACTTTGAATTTAATTTGTGAACGCACTCTTTCACCAATCATCAAACTGTCACTGTCAATTTATTCAGTAAGCTCAACATTTTTATCATGGTAAAGTACACTAACGAGCAACGTCTGAAAATTATAAAAACTTTCTACAGATATTCGGAGTCGGTGACTGCAACTTTAAGAGTGTTAACTCTCGCCCTAGTAGACAGGCAATAACAAGTTTAGTGCAAAAACTTCAGTCTACATATTCGTTGTGTGATGTTGCCGTGTCAGTGAGACAAGGAGTTGGTCGAAGTGTTGAAAATATCGCTGCCGTTTAGACGTCCGTAGCAAACGATCCAAATCAGTCAATTCCATTGCGTTCTCAAGAAAGAATCTTGGTTTACACCCATACAAGATCAAGCTGACTCAAGAATTGAAGCCGATGGACCATTTGAAGTGACGTGCGTTCTCCGATTGGGTTCTGGAGAAGATGCGCCAAGATGATGGTGTTCATCGCAAAATCATCTTCAGTGACGAAGTTCATTTTTGGCTTAATGGGTTCGTCAATAAGCAAAATATGCTTTATTGGTCGGGTTAAAACCCACATGTGCTTCATGAATCACCACTTCATCCACAAAATATAACTGTTTGGTGAGGTTTTCATGCCGGCGGCATTATTGTCAGCGTTATCGCGCCATGATCACCGATTATTTTTTGCCCGAATTGGGCAAAATTTATTGAAGAGTAAGTATTGTGAGCGTGTTATCTCAAGACATGGGCCAGTCGATTGGCCGCCTCGTACTGGCGATTTTGACACATGTGTCAAAACCAATTAATTATCGTCCATTCTCACTTACCTACTTATGTGGCTCTACAGTCCAGACTAAACCTGGGCCTCAACCAACAAGCCTGTACAACTAGAACGACCTCTTACCAGATGCATGCAATGCTGCATTACAAATTGGTTGAGATCGTCCTCTGATTCGACCTCTCCCGGGCTGACTCGAAGATTCTTTGGCTCAGGGCTATGGCGTCCAGATGCTAAATAGACTAAGCCATCTCAGGCATTTGATCCGTATACACCTGAATTGGCTGATGGTGCTGTACATAGAATTCTTGATTGAACCTCTAACTCCATTTCCCGTCAAAACAAAGAGTTCGAAAATCATTCGCCGTGTTTTTCCCTCGAAAGAGTCAAGTGTTCCCTTATCCGCTTTTGACAAGATCTTAGCCTTTGCGCCAAAGAACAGGAACCGGATGATAAGGGTCTTCTATAAAGCCGGTTGGTCTTATAAAAAGCGGGCTCTGTTACAATTGCCTCATGGTAATTAAGGCAATTATGATAGATAAAGCCCTTTACTATCTTCCAATTTATAGCTGTTCTTTCGAAGCCACAGGTTGTCTACGTCCATTTCTTATGACAGGATGTACTTTTTTTGAGCTCGTTTACCGTCGGACTCATTTTGACCGCTTCTGCTTCAATATACACGAAAGCTTAACTGACGATTTGTTCTGTTCCTCCACTCACATCATCGTTATCCGCGTATGCAAGTTACTGTGCTGATTTTAAGTTTGGATTTCTTTCTATGCCAATGTTAAAAAAGTCTCATGTCAGCACGTCGAATTGCCTAGAACCTTTCTTGACATTGAACGTTTCCGTTAACTCAATACTGACCTCAGAAACATCGTGAAATACCCGTAGTCATCCTGCACAACCTGATGAGTTTGACAGTGGTCTTAAAACTAGATATGGTACTGTATAGCATATTCCTATGCACGCTGTCATACGCAAATTTTTCCAAGATGTCTAGTAGTCTGTGTATATATTATATTACACTTTAATATCTATAAAGGGGTCTGGCTGAATCCTGATTAACAAACCTTCAATCAAATTCATCGTATTGCAATCGAAGCAAACCTCTCCTTTAGTATTTTGGATGTCCGAACGTTTCTGCCAACTAAAGTCAACAAAGACCATTATCCGATGATAACAAAGACCACGGATGAGGATATCTATAAAAGTCCGAAGCCAGCTACAATTGCAAAAGACTGTCAATGCCTTTTCCATGGAGCTTCACTTAAAATCTCTAGCTTCGAACTTTGGAGACCATTTGCAGAAAGGCTACCTGTGATACATCAGATTTCAACCCTCCCCAATCAAGACAGGACAGGCAAATTCACAAAAATAACGTATGTACAGATCAGCCCAGCAAAAAAGAACAAGCAAGTTCAACGAGCAGAAAATAAAGAAAGAGCTCCCACAAGTTAAGCGGCCCTCTGTGTGAGTGTTTGTACCAGGAGAATGGAATTTGGAAGTTTTATCATAAAAATAAAACGTGCATGCCAAAACTGTTAAGTCCGAACAAAAATCTGCGAGGATCGAGAGAAAAACGTCGAAGTAGAACCACATTCAGTGCTGAGAATCTGGAACGATTATTTCTGAAGGCTAGTTAGCGGTGATGAAAAATAACATCTCACTTTCAATCTGGACGAACACAGATAACGTGTTCGTCATTTCCGTTAACGCGACCAAGATAAAATCAGTTTCCAAGTCTAAGTCTAACAAAGGTGCTGGGCCCAAGGAATGGATTGCTGATAAATCAAACCTCATCATGTTTTGTCCCATCAAAAAGAAGGGAGATCCCTTAAATTGCACAACTACAGAGGAATACTTCTTCTCCACACAGCGTATATAATCCTGCCTGCCGTATTATTGTGAATGACTAAGACTTCACGTCAACAGTCCGACTGGCTCCTACAAGTGTGGCTTTAGGCCAGAAAAGTACACCCCAAATAAATTTTTCACACTATGGCCGATTTGGAAGAGTTTCAATATTTGGTAAGCTAATTCAACTCTTGCAGGATGGCGATGGAGAACCCACACTGCTTTGTGCATCATCTGAAGACGACTTTTAAACTTTGCAGACCGAAAAGTTTACGACTCCAACCAAAGAAGGAAACCACAGTCAACTTCGTTTGCGCAACTGGATGCACCAAATGACCTCGCTGGCTGGAAAAACATGTTAGCCGGGTCCCTAGTCCACCCACATCGGGGTGAAGTAAGTTCTATTTCTCGTCAAAATATCCGTCGTATAGGTTACTTAAACACCGCTCAATTTCTGATGATTACTCTGCAGAAATGCCATTAGTTCTCTTCCGGATTTGCAATCAAGAAATTATGGCAAATAAATAATGCCATGTCAATGAATGCAAACAAAATGTGAAGGAACGCTCTTCATGGTCATTAAATAACTCTCTGTCAGTTAAACTTAAATGATTGTCTAATTTTATTTAAGTCAGCATATGTCCCCCTATTTAAAGGCCTAACGACGACAGGACACTTTGTCATTTACCAAAACGTGTTGCATCCTCTATAGAGACTATAAATTATGTTGACACGATCATCCCAATTTTCTAATTTAACTTTCAGAATGGCTATTACAATCCATAAAGAATGGGAAAACAGAATACTGTTCTAACTGTATCATCATAGCTGGAGGACTTGAAAACCAATAATACAAACCATCCTATCAGTTTGCCGTCCAATTGTAAGTCACATTTTATTACATTGTTTCGTTGTGACCGGCATTTCTACGAAGTGCAGCGATATTGTCCCGCTGACATGTCATTTCCGCTTGAAATGTGGCTAGTGTATGGTGTTCATTAGAATTTTCGCAATGTACGAGTACAATATTCAACCCGCAATAATTGACACAATGACAGTCCAGCGGAAATTAATTATTCCAAGAGAGAAGCACCAAGAGCATGCCGACACAGTCGATGGACAACAAAAAGGTTGGCTCCGAAGCACCTTCCCCCTTGTAATCATCATCATCAGAAATGGGGCAAAATGAATTTCCGTGTATCTATAGTTGAAGAAGACCCCTAAGCTCCGCCGTATTAGGTGGATGCAATGTTTACTCATGTCAATACATGGAATAGTAGAATCCATGGATGAGTACATAGTGGCGGGTTTAACATACTCCAACTGAAGTTACAGGAATCGTGGCTTTGATGTCCCTGCGGATACATAAATATTGAGAACGCAGGTGCAATTTATTCTAGAAAATATGGGATATCTAGTCGAAGGGATAACGGACAAACTGCACTACGATAATGCTGGTTTGGTACACACGGCACCATTGGGAAATTAGTTACCGTGCATATGAAGGTTTGGTAAAATTTTCCTTGCGGTACCGACTCTTAAATTCCCTAATTAGAAATATCGGTTTATTGTGGTAAGATTGATTTTTTGATGTGTGCCACTGTTAGGTCGTTGGCTGTTAGGATTTTTATTTTATTTTTTTTTTTTTTTCATTAATTTTGCTTATAACGACAAAAACACCACACAATATTGCACGGATTAAACATGCGTTGAGGTTTCAATCTGTAAAGTGTAAAGTGTAAAAAAAAAAGTTGTCAAGTCGTTATTAGAAAACCCTATACATACATTTTTATTCAAAACTTAGCTTAAAATAAATAAAAGAGAATAAGTTAGAGGCATTTTTATTTTACGAAAAAGAAAATAGAGCCAATGCCACTTCAAAGTTAATAATTCATTATTGGGTCAGCACATTTAATACAAATATTAACAACAAATTGAATATTAATTAAAGGAAAAGGTAAAGAAAGTAATCCAGAAAAATTAATCATTAATCAAAAATATAGGATTTTCCAATAAGGACTTGACTACTTTGAATTTAATTTGTGAACGCACTCTTTCACTAATCATCAAACTGTTACTGTCAATTTATTCATTAAGCTCAATATTTTCATCATGGTAAAGTACACTAACGAGCAACATCTGCAAATTATAAAAATTTTGTACAGATATTCGGAATCGCAAAATCAACTTCAGTGACGAAGCTCATTTTTGGCTCAATGGGCTCGTCAGTAAGCAAAATATGCGTTATTGGTCGGGTGAAAACCCACATGTGCTTCATGAATCACCACTTCATCCACAAAAAATAACTGTTTGATGCGGTTTGCATGCCGGCGGCGTTATTGGGCCATATTTTTTCGTCGACGATAACGATCGTCACGTTACTGTGAATTGTCAGCGTTATCGCGCCATGATCACCGATTATTTTGGCCCCAATTGGAAGATATGGACTTGAACGACATGTGGTTTCAACAGGATGGTGCCACAAGCCATGGTGAGCGCGTTATCTCAAGACATGGGCCAGTCGATTGGCCGCCTCGTTCGTGCGATTTAAAGCCACTTGACTATTTTCTGTGGAACTACGTTAAGTCATTGGTGTATGCCAACAAGCCGATGGCATTGGAAGAGCTCAGAGCCAACATTGAACGCGAAATAGCGGCCGTTTCGACCGAAATGTGTGGGCAAGTCTTTGAAAATTGGGTCCAACGAATCGACCGCTGCAAACGTGCCCGCGGTTACCATATGAACGAAGTCGAGTTCCATTCATAAATGTTTTGATTGTACTTCAAGCCAATAATAAAGTTTTGTTAAATAACTAGCATGATACAATGGAGTAAGAATTTCTAAATCTTGTAGTACGAAAGGCAGAGATTGGAACAAATATGCTTCAGAGATTGGACTTTGCAAGTATCCACCTCTCATAAAGAAAATTTTAAGAATTTTTTTAATAGAAAAGATGTTGCACTGGGAGAATTCTCGTACGTCTAAATAACTCCATGGAATGAGCTAGACGAGAAGAGTTACAGACTTTTCTTATTGCACATTTCTGCAGCACAATTAGCTGCTGAAGCTTACTGAGGTAAACGCCTCCCCAACAACTTATTCAATACTATAATTTACAATGGAAAATTTCAACGAATGGTGAAAAGAAGATAACGCTTCACTCTTAAAATATGCTCATAACAACTCAAATTTCGGTCAATTATTGCACCCAGATATTTAAAATAATGAACATTTTCAATTTTAAAGCAATTGTTGTAACAAGCGACGCTCGTCTCAAAAGAATCCCTAGAATTAAGAGTTTCAAACGCATAACCGATTAGGTTATATCTTTCGCAATTTGATCTATGGAATGTAATATCAACATCCGGGGTTGTTTTTATGTTTTATGCTAAGGCTATAAAACATAAGTTAAGTTTTATTACTAGCCAATAGTTTGTGTCCAGCGTATCAAATTCTTATTAAGTGGACGTCATGCTAAGTTTAAGGGACTAACTACTCTACAGGGTGAGTTTTTTAACTTGAGACATCCCAATTACTCGAAAAATACGCGATATGTATTCACACAAAAGTCACAAGGTTCTAAAGGGGACATAAGATGGTGACCACGAGTTTGACCTTCAAACGAAGGTCACTTTTGATTTTTCAAATGATAATTCCTGATTTTCATTGCTCAGTGGTATTCTTCAATGGGGCACACGACTTTGTCTCAAAGGTCTTATTCATACAGTGCTAGTTACCACTGCACTGGCACGTCTAAATCATTAATCGGTTTCCAACGTTGTTAGGGTGAGATTTGAAGGTCAAGACTTGTTTTGAGGAAGTCATTATTGCCTCGAGTGAAGTTAAAACTTAAAGAAAGTTTAGATAGAGACAAATTGTCCTAAGCTTATCTGAGAGTGTATAATGTACACTCCTTTTTTTCTACTTGAACGGAACTGTACTTCATTTAGAAGTTCGATATTTGTTTCGAGGAACTGATTATTATTAGTAACGTTACCCAGATTAATAATGCAGGCTATTTCAATTCAAGAGAAAATTGAAATGATATTGGTTTATGGAGAAAATGGCAGGAACATCGATGGTGCTGCTGCTCCTTACGAGAAACGTTTCTCAGACCAGATACGATCGCGCGCTTACTTTTATCGGGTCATCCAACAATTCACTGGTAAAGGAAGTGTGCAACCAAAGAAAAGGAATCGGTCAGATAGGGTGGGTGTTGAGAACAATGAAATAGCAGTGTTAGCTGCCGTTGCACGCGATCCTCACATTAGCACTCGCCAAATAAGTCGTGAATCAGGAATTTCTCAAACGACTGTCTGTAAGATATTACATCGGCACAAATAACATCCTTATCATGTTTCAATGCATCAAGAACTTTCTAGTGAGGATTTTCGCAGCCGGGTTTCCTTTTGTCAATGGGCACTTCAGCAAATTGAACGAGACCCCCTTTTCTTCGCCAAGGTGTTATTCTCTGATGAGTCGACTTTCACCAATCATGGTACGGTCAATCGTAATAATATGCATTACTGGGCCACCGAAAACCCTTTTTGGTTGCGAAAAGTTGAACGCCAGTACCCTTAGAATGTTAATGTTTGGGCGAGAATTATTGGGGATCAATTAATAGGTCCATATTTTATTTAATGCAACTTGAATGGCGAAAAGAATGCAAACTTCTTGCGGGACCATCTTCCAGTATTACTAGAAGAACTGCCATTGGACAAACATTGCGACAAACAATGTGGTTTCAACATGATGGTTGTCCAGCCCATTATTCCCAAGTAGCTCGGGTCGTATTAAACAATGTTTACCATCAACGATGTATCAGACGAGGGGGTCCGAGGCAATGGCCTGCTAGATCACCTTATTTTACGTCACTTGATTTCTTCTTGTGGGGCTACTTAAAAAGTGAGGTTTACAGAAAAAAGCCAACAAAGCTTGCCGGAAGATTACGCCAAAAATACTTCTCAGTTTTGTTGATTCATTTAGAGCGCGGATAGACAAGTGTATTGAAGTGAATGGTCACATTTTCGAGGATTCTCAAGGTTAAAATCGTAGTCATCATCTTATGTCCCCTTCAGAACCTTGTGACTCTTGTCTGAAACATTTTTCGCGATATTTCGTACTTTTCGAGTAATTTTGATGTCTTAAATTTTATGGCGCCCTCTGACGGGAAAAGAATGCTTTGAAAAAGTGTTTTATGTAAAAGAATTGTAATTTTTTCACGCAGATTACGAATCTGTCAAAAAAAATAGGGATTCCCGTTATAAAATCAAAAGTGACCTTCGTTTGATCTTAAAAATGGGGTTTAAGGTCAAACTCGTGGTCACCATCTTAAATCCCCTTCAGACCCTTGTGACCTTGTCTGAAATATTTTTGCGATATCGTGTATTTTTCGAGTAATTTGGATGTCTCAAGTTAAAAAACTCACCCTTTATATGCTACAGCTAAGTCGTCTGCAAAGGCAGTAACTTTTCCAGCAAAGAGTTGTTCAAAAATAGAGTTGATGTAAATCAAAAACAGAACTGGACTAAGAAAAGATCCTTGGGGAACACCGAGTTTAACAGTTTTAGGATTACTGAAACTGGTTCCAATTTTGACCAATTGTTTTCTGTCCTTCAGATAAGAAGCGAACCAATCATAGATACAACCACGGAAACCCACATTGTATAGTTTGTGCAAGACACTGTTGTGATCAGCCATATCAAAGGCCTTGGTTATATCTACAAAAAGTGCACTACAAAATGTTTTATCGTCTAAACCTTTGTGTATAAAGGAGCAAAAATCTAAGAAAGCATCCTGAATAAAGAGAACCGATCTGAATCCAAACTGGTTCAAACTAAATAAGTTTTTATGTTTCAGATCGGACTATAATAATTATTTTTTTTTTTTGCTTCCTTTTTTAAAAAGTGGTATAACATTGGCACATTTCAATTCTTCAGTGAAATTGCCAGTGACAATTCTTAAATTAAAAAGATGTGTTAAAATATTAACTATGTTAAGGGATATTTTTTTAGCACAAGGTTTAAAATAGCATCGTTCCCATATAAATTTGAGTTCCTTAAAAATTTTATGGTTTTTAATAATTCAAAGCCCGAAATCCATTCAAAATAAAAACTGTTTCTATGCAGAACACTATCCACAAGACCATCTCTAGGTCCACCATAACAAATATTAGAAAAATCAGGGGAAGATGACAAATACCCGTTTGAGGCAAAGAACTCATTGAATTCGTTTGCTACTGCAATAGCATCCGAGATAAATATACTACCATCGCTAAGCGTTATATTTGTGTCGTGCTTGCTTATATTTCGATTAATAATATTGTTAAACACTTTCCATTCTTTTTTAAGGCTTCTGTGCGAAATCCTAATTTGGTTATGGTAGTAACTTTCCCTACATAAACAGGTTTCCTTGTTGATTTGAAGGTACATGCGATCATAGCGTCTTTTTAAACACACATTAAGTGGAAGTTTACTACATTTTTTCCGCAGTTTATGTTTCAGTTTGATTTTTTTAAGAAAAGATGGCGTTATCCAGGGCTTTAGCCTTATTTCAGATTTGCTCAGTACAACGATTTTACTGGAAGCAGATATGGAGTTCTTTTTTTTTTAATTTTTTTAAATGAATCATAAGCCTTAGAAGCATTTTCCTAAACATAGTCCTCATCCTAATTATTGCGGCGCAATAGTAAACACTATTAAGGTAAACAAAGTTTATCTTTGTCACACTAGTCAAAGATAGAAATCAATAACCGGTCATACATTGCTCAGAAATCAGTCCAGGTTAAAGTTCCCTAAAATAATTAGATAAGCTGCTTTCACATTGGACAGAAAATACCAGAATTTTTCAAAAAACACAATTAATTTTTTTTTTTTCATATAAAGGTGAGAAATCTTCATAGACACTATAGGCCAGGAGCTTATAGTTGTGTGAGATTCTTACTCACTAAAAAACACCTCCCTTATGCAAACCACGACTGAGTTCACACTCAACAAGCAGCTCTTCTATCGCATTTTATTTTATCCTGCAGGCGATTTTCCATTGAAAATTCCTGTTACTTTAGAAAAATTACGCGCTGCTAATCACCGCGCTAGATCGAGAAGCTTAGTCCTTTTCAGACGGCGCAATAAATTTGTCTCGTCGAGGATCTGTTGAACAGAACCTTGTAATCGCGCAAACATTTAATTTACGTTCTGAACGTTTTCGACTCCTGAGTCTCTGTGGCTATCATCGTTTCTAATGTACCACGGCGCATTACCAATACCTCGAAAAACTTTGTTTTGGAATGTGTGTCATACATTAATGTTACTATTTTTAGTACAACCCCAAAGTTGTACACCATATGTCCAAATCGGTTTTAGCACTTGCTTGTATAACAGCAGTTTGTTCTCTAAGCTAAGCTTGGAATACTTTCCAATAAGCCAGTAAATATCTCTATAATTGATTTCAAGCTCTTCACGTTTTTTCTTGACGTGTGCTCTCCATTTTAGTTTAGCGTCGAGTGTCATACCGAGATATTTGGCCTCGTTCGCGTAAGGAATTCGTACTGCGTTGATAAACACCGGTGGATTCTCAATTTTCTTGAGAGTGAAGTTGACGTGGACAGACTTGCTTTCATTAAGCGCGATTCGTCAAGTCTTTGTCCAATTGTTAATCCGTGTAAGGGCACGTTGCAACTTAGCAGTTGCTTCTTCGACTGTTTTAGCCGTTGCCAAAATGGCAGTGTGATCAACAAATTTGGCTAGGAAAGTGTCGTCTGTTTGCGGTATATCGCGGGTAAAAAGCAAATATAGCAGAGGGCCAAGTACACTTCCTTGCGGCACCCCCGCCTTTATAGTCTTAAAAGTGGAATATTCGTTTCCGTGTCTCACATGGAAGAGTGGGTCTTCCAGATATGAACCTAAAATACAAGACAATTTCTGGGGTAGAGCTTGTCGGAGTTTATATTTTAGGCCTTCATGCCATACTTTATCAAAGGCTTGCGAAAGGTCAAGGAATGCGCTTGAACAGACTAACTTACACTCGATTGCTCGTTCAATTACATCGGTTTTTCGATGCACTTGGTCAACTGTAGAGTGTTGGCTTTTAAAGCCAAATTGATGATCAGGAAAGAGGGAATTTGTGTCGGTAATTGGTTTAAGACGATTAAGAAGGGTTCGCTCGAAGACCTTCGATGTAATCGGGAGAAGCGATATTGGTCTATATGACTTGACTTCAGTCAGCGGTTTACCGGGTTTCGGAACCATTATAACTTCGGCTATTTCCACTGGTGCGGCACATGCTCTAATCAAATGCTGACATTTATAAGATAGAGCAGCTTTAGCATACCTTTTTTCGGCAATGCTTTAAGTATCTCTCCCGTTATTAAGTCATATTCCGGGGCTTTATTGGGCATAAGCGTTTCCATAACTTGTCTAAGTTCCCTTAGTGTAGCCTTTTCTGGAAAGTTTGTCGTCACGTCTAGCGTATTGACATTCTCTGGAAGCACTTCCCCGTCGAATGGTTTAAACATTTCTGCAAGATGGTCGGCGAAAACATTAGCTTTTTCCTTATTTTCTTTCGCCCAGTCATCCTGGTTTCTCCTTATTGGCGCCACGTGTATTTGGGGCTTTCGAACACTTTTAACGGCTCTCCATATGAAGTAGTTGGTATCCTTTGTCGCTGTGAGTCTTTCAAGGTAGTTATTAATACCTTGATTATTGAAGTCCTTGATCGATTTTTTCAATAAGTTGCAGAGCCTATTGAAGGACGTTTTATCTTGTGGTGCCCGGGTTTCATGCCATTTTTTCCGCGCACTTCTTTATTTTCTTTTCATTTCTCTGATTTCCGGTGGATATCTTGTGCCAACTTTGGGAACTTTGTTCGATTCACGGGGAGTGTTCTTCCAGGCCACTTGCTGTATGACTTCAACAAAACGTTGAACTTCTTTTTCAAGTTGATACGACGTTCTAAGTGCTACTTTCAACTCAGTATTGTCTACAACGTCTATTCGGAAATCTTTCCAGTGACTTTTGCTGTTAGTTAATCTGGGTGGTCTTTGTTTCTTAACCAAGGATTCGCACAGTGAGAGGATAACTGGAAAATGATCGGAGGAAAGATCGAAGCCCTCTTCAACTTTGACGTAATTAGCGTTTACTCCTTTTCCGATAAAGAAATCTATTAGATTGGGTGATCACAATTAATGACTGTGAAATAAATCTATATACACAAGCAAAAGTAAAAAGATATTTTTATGATGTCAGCACTCGATAAACTGTAATGCTTTATATCACAATCATGCAAATCTTTCACAAACGCACCCACTCCACCTACTGCATACGAATCGTTTGCATTTGTGTAAAAAGTGTAGCCAGGAATACTGTAATCATTTATCTCACAAGAGTAAATCCAAATTTCGGATACAAAGATAATTTGAGGAAGATTTTCAAGGGCTTCAAGATTGCTAACCAAAACATCAAAATTTCGGCGAAGACTTCTAATATTTTGGTGTATTACGAAAAAGGATCCTTTATTCGAATTGTCATGAAAAATGCTATCATTACATCTAGTTATGGAATTTGAGGAAAGGTTGTTATTAAAAAAAAAAATCAGGAAATTTCTTTGGGTATAAGAAAGAGTCTTCGATGTACGGCTATATGGTAAGAAAGGCCAAGCCTTGTAAATATTTTTTTTCTAGTGAGAGCTCTACTTAAGCACCGATATTACGGGCGACCAGATAGCAATGATAGCCCTCCCAACTCCTTATGGTTTACCATTTCATCATATATCGTTTTTCGCTTGTAGAACGTACGGAAATTATTAAAAAATAAAGGGTGATTCATCGTGAGGTTTGATGTATAATGTAAAATAAAATACATAAATTTGAAAGCGAACTTAAAATTTTTATTATCGGTTAAAAGAACAATTCATGGAATTTATTCTTGGAAAACGATATCATGTAATTGTTGGCCAAGACAATGTCTGAGGTGGTCCATTCGGAAAGTCCAATTTTGGGCGACTCGTTCGAGCATAGCGATTGGTATCTCGCGAATAACACGAGTAATGTTGGCTTCCAAAGCGTCAGTCGTAGCTTGCTTATTCCTGAAGACCTGAGACTTTACATATCCCCAATGAAAATAGTTTAAAGATGTTATATCGCACGATCTTCGGGTTGCCTATCAGCCCAAATACGGCAATTTTGTTTATTAACGTATTCATTGAGCCAGAAATGGGCTTCATGACTGAACAAAATTTCACGATAAAACACCGGACTTTCATTGAGTTTTCCCAGAGCCCATTCACTGAAAATATGACGCAAATTCAAGTCGCCTGGCTTCAATTCCTGCACAAGTTGAATTTTGTACGCTTTAAGGCCGAGATCCTCACGTAAAATACTCCAAGTTGTCGAACGACGACAAATCGATTCGTTACAGTTTTCGAGTACAATCTCAGCTTCAGCTGCTATAGTCTCTTCACTGTTGGATGTGGTCTAACCGGTCTGGCATGACGGAATAGCAACGTGGGGCCGACCGTTGTCATGATGAAAAATTATTGCCTCATGTCTGGTCGCATATTCCGGGCGTTTTTCGGCTACTGCTCTCTTCAAACGGATAAGTTAAGTTCGGTAGCGTTGTTCATTGATGGTTTCACCCGGTTTTAGCAGCTCATAATACAGCACACCCATCTGATCCCACCAAATACTGAGCATTACCTTCGCACCATGGATATTCGGCTTTGCCGTTGATTTGGCTGGTTGGCCAGGTTTCACATAAAATTTTTTGCGCTTGGGATTGTCGTAATGGATGCATTTTTTATCACCAGTAACAATCCGATACAAAAATGACTTCCTTCTGTGGCGTTCCAGCAGCATTTCGGACATGCAAACCGCCTTTAGACGTCTCTCGGTTTGAGTTCATGTGGAACCCACTTTCTTGCTTTTAAATATATCCAGCTGCTTTTAAACGTTTTGAAATGGCTGCTTGAGTGATACCCAAAGATTTTGCGAGCTCTTCTTGTGTTTGACAACAATCTTCATAGAGTAACGCTTCCAGTTCTTCATCTTCAAACTTTTTTGGCTGCCCAGGACGTTCATCGTCTTCCAAGCCAAAATCACCACTTTTAAATCGTGCAAACCACTTTTGGCACGTTCGCTCAGCTAGCGCATGTTCACCATAAACTTCCACCAAAATACGATGACTTTCGGCAGCAGTTTTCTTCATATCAAATTAATGAAAAAGAACTCCCCAAAAACACTTTTTCAGGCACAAAGTTCGACATATTTGATTGAAAAAAAAATTTTTTTGGTGTTAACGCTTCAAATGAATGACATAAACTGAAATGACGTATAATCACAATAGCTTTCCAACGCATGTTCCAATGGAATATTAACAATAGAATAATACAAGTTACGCCATCTCTAAGCAAACCGCTAAGACCCCAAAAACTTATAGACCCAATACTTTTTTTGATCTTAAGCCACTAAACAGAGATTAGTGCGAAATGAAGAAAACATAGCATAGAAAGAAACATAGGAAGAAGATCCAGAAATGTCGACTCGGCTTATTTTGCGGTTGGCTTTAGGCCAACATTCAATTAAGATTGTACTAACGCAAGAATTAAATCCAGACAATACCGTGAGTTCGCTAAATGGCCGCTGGAGATGTTGACCAGGGATCCAGACTTTGGCCAAAAAATTATCTTCTCGAACTAGGCTTATTTTTGGCTCAGCGTCTATGTCAATAAGCAAAATTGTTACAAATGTTTGGCGAAGCAACAATGCTTCCACAAAGATTGACTGCTTAGTGCGGTTTATGGCATGGCGGCATCATCGGAACTTATTTCTTTCGAAATAAGTTAACTGAATTTCTGTGGTCAGAACTTTACAAAATCGATATATTTTGGCTGTGGTTCCAACAAGACGGCGCTTCATGCGATTTAACACTACTCGATTATTTTCTCTGGGGCGACATTAAGTCACTGGCCTATACTAACAAGTCAACCGCTTTGGACGAGCTCGAGGACAACATTCGACATGCTTTTGCTGGAATATTCATCAAAAATTGGACCGACCGCTTGAGGCACTCTCAGCGAAGACGAGGAGACCCATTTGAATGATGTGCTATTCCACACATAACGGCATGAACGTACATATCTTCAAAATAAAATCAAAATCAATTTTATATCTAAATCATTTCCACTATTTGCCATTAGAATGTGTCACTGCCCAGTAGACGCTGATGCAACTATACTACAAATAACATATTATGCACACAGCCAAAGTGGCGGTAACACAATTGAAAATAAAACTTTGAAGCATTTTCTTTACGGATGTCCTTCATTAGCGGAAGCTAAACTTTCCACATTTTATGATGACTATTAGGCCATCTCAATCATAAAATCTAAAAACATCTTTGACATCTTCAATTCATAAGATGGTTTTGAGCTTAACGTCAAGGCTTTATGTGAATATATGTATCAATCTCAAAACAGTGTACCCAAGCGATAGTCGCGTGTTTTCTCGGCTGGAAGTCGACAAACTAGCACTTGACCTGTCTAGATTTCACATTTTCCAATATTAGTCCCGTCAACCGTTGTACCCGCGCAGTGGAGTGGAAAATTACTTTTAAATTGAAATACTTGGCTTCGTTTTCAAGATATTTAAGAATTAAATTCAGGCAAAGATAGCAATCGTGTACGCACCCCTCTCCCAATGAGTTCCAGATTCATTTTCTCGGCGGGAGATTTCTCCTTATTTTTTCCTAATCTGACCGTTTCTTCATTTCATTCGTTCTACAACTAGTAATTACAACATCAGCAGTTAATGTGATATTTGTAGGAGCCCCGCTGTGCACTGTGTGAGAGCCAAGTTGTTTGGTTTCTTTTTTGCATTCAAACTTTTGCAAAGTAATTCAGCAGTGTACGGGTCCAGCTTCTAGATATCACATCCGTACCACCAAAAGTTTGCTTGCACTTTATCACATTTCCCAGACAAAAACGAAGGAAAAGGAGGGAAAGCTTACCTAGAAAAACCTATCATGTCCTGCAGGCTCATAAAGGCCAAAGTGCATATGTATGCACATAGTACGTTGCCAATTGGTAGTGGGTTATTGAAGGAGTCTACTATTTTGGCGATTCGTCGGACGGTCGGACGGTCGAATATACGGAGGACAAACGTTTGGACGTTCCTTACAGTGACGCTCATAAATATCACTTCATTCACTTTGCAAGTTCTGCAATCTGATAAATAATAGTCCTGGCACATCCTTTAAGTAGTCTACCCAGAGGGTGTCCTATCTCAGGTAAAAGGGTGGGTATAGTTGGTCTTTCCTTGTATGTATGAGTGTGTAAAGTAGAAGGTGCAAAGTATCCATTTGGTCATATTCAAATGCGACACGTTCCGGTTTTTGTCCGGCGGCTATTGCCCTGACTGCAACTGCAACCAGGCAACTATCCTGGCAACTGGCAAATGGCCAGCTGCCAATAGAACTGCCATTTACATATTGAAAGTTCGTATGTTCCTAACTGCCGTAACTACCATAGCTGCCGATACAGTGTTCCTCAATGTTTCTCCCTCTGTATTCCTCTCCAAAGCTACGATTAGTTGAAACTTCTGTGTCTGGCCGTCAATTTCGGGGGTAGCCATAGTCAAGCTAGTTTAAGTGGAGTAAGTTGCTTAGTTGCCCAGTGTGTAGTGTATGCTTGTATGCTTCCATACTCTTTAATTTTTCATTGTACCCAGTGGTGTGGAAGTTTGGGTGCAGGGGCGAATGGATTTTGAATTGGAAGGGATTGGAAGAAAGCAGCTATGTCGACATATTTCTGATACCAATGACTGGGCCTGGTATTTTTATTTGGGTCCTGTAAATTTTTTGAAAAGACTCTTCTTTACAAGGAGGTCACTTTCTATGTACAATGGGTACACGGGATGTTGGCTTTTTTGCAACTTTTCCTGATGTCCCAATTGAAATGAGTTTTTGTGTTGATTTAGTCTCTGTTTAATTTTGATTATTTTTTTTCTTATTTTTGGTTTTTTGTTTTTTGTGTGTTGTGTTGGTTCATGAAAGTTACTTTATAACTGTAAATACATATCTCTGGGGACAAGTCGAAAGTTAATTAAAGGTTACGAATGGGACGTTTCGTTTCGTTTCGTTCCGTGACTCGTATTTTGTTCGCTATTTTCCGTTTCGGGTGGGTCTTTTTTTTGTATTCACTTTCGTCATTGTGTTATTTAATTTCGTTTGCCGTTTTTATATCAGCGAAGTTTTATTGACTTTTTGATTGTTTAATGACTGACTTGCAGGTGAGTAATTGGTCCTTGTTTTATTGTGTCCGGATGTGTAGACGATTGTTTTGTATCTAATTAGAACTTCATCGGGTTATAAATTTCGGACAAGATAAGTATCTATTTGAAAAGCTAAATTAAATATTAAGATAAACACAATTGAATTGTCTATAGGAAGACAACTACAGAAGTAGTATTCGTTGAATACTACTGAATATAATTTTTTTTACCTCCAGAAGGGAATGGGTTTAAATGATTAGGAGGGGCGTTGATCCGCATCAACCTGGCCATGTTCATTGCTGCACCTATGACTTCATATTAATTGAGACCGGGGAGGGAGGGGGTACCGTGGTAGCCGCTGGATACTCTCAGGTGTAACCGGATGTAACCTGTCAAATCTATAAGCGCGAGTGTTGAGCAGGAGAAAATAGGAAACATTACAACTCCCCGTCGAAAATGCCTGAATCTCAGATGGCGACATATGGTCGATGAACTTACATCTTTGAAAAACCGATGGCTTCAACAGTCAGTATAGGAAATACATTTAATGGGCAACTTCAATGTATTTGGAGATGGGGTCAGTAATGATTTTCAGGACTAGTCAATGGCTACTTCCATACCCTCGAATTGGATTTTAAATCCCAGAATATCCAGCCTCTATCGAACAAGGAATCATAAAAGTGCCTAGCCCTACAGGATGGTGTTTGTGCATGGGGTTAACTACACGGCCACATAAAAAGCTTCACAGTGCTGTGAAGTGATCAAAAGCCTCGGATATGGAAGTTTATAGCTTTATTGACACCGCAAAACGAAAAAAGGACATAGTCGTTCGAATCCGCCTTTGGGTATATGGTCATAGCCTTACCTTTGAGTTATTAATCAAACAAAAACTTTTACTGTAAAATCGCACTTTTATTAACTCAATTGGCTGACAATCAAATTTTATGCGCTTCACCACTCGTCCGTCTTTCAACAAGACTAAATGCGAGAGGCGAATCAGAGCTTTTGCTGGTGACCAAGAGCATGTGTTGAATTTATATTACAATGTGAAATATGTGAACTGGTAACATACTGCATGCAGCTGATGTCGCCGTCATTCAGAAAGTGCGGTGAGATGGGCCCTGCAAACCGTGAGGAAGAGAAACAAACAAACAGCGTCTATTTATAAGCGGATTTGTTGTAAGCGTCAGACGTAAGCAAACACTTTATACCAACATGTATCGATACTCTATTCGTCAACATCAGCCCCATGTGCGCTCAGTTCCCCACAGCCAACGCTACCCAAGAATATTTGGAAAGCAGGAAAACAGGACATCATTTCAATGTATCTTCATATATTGACAACCAAGTTGCCCGTGATTCAATATCGAAAATCGCCAATTTTTCCTGGTATTCGTATAGGGTGGAGACAAGAGTATGCCAAAAGGAATGGTTCCCATTTCTGAAGTTTAATCTTCAACTTCCAGTCGCAGGTATCGCTTAATCCAATATAAATCAAGTTGCTCAAGAGTATAATAACGTCGATTCTTAGACAGCTATTGGACAAAACTACCCAAAGAATGAAACAGGAAGGGGGGATATTTTTGGTAGCACAATATTGGCCTGTTCGTAAGTAAGACCAATTGACTTTGCTGCAAGGAGGAACACCACTATAATTTTCACGCTGTTTTCCCAATTTAGTAACCACAAAACAAAGTGGCGGTCATCCGATTACCAAACCGTCAATCAATCTGATCGTGTTGAAAGCGACCTAAGATACTTCTCCAATATTTCCGAGCGGCGAACATAAACTGGTCTGAAATATCAGAACTGTGAAGAGATTTAATGTAAAATAGTTCGCATTCCCCTAAACCTCTCGACATGGTCCATGCAACATCTACATCAAGTGCTGAAGATCAGTGGTATCAATGTCAAAAAGCCATCAGAAATCCAACAACATATGTCCATGGTTTCACCCTACCATCTCCACGAAAACCATGATTTGATGAGAAATGCGAAAAAGCACATGTAGGGAAGCAGCAGCCCACGAGTTCTATAAACAACAGAGGAGGGAAGAACATTGGCTTTCCCCGCAGGATAAAAGAAACGCAATCAATGTAGGGAAGCAGCAGCCCACGAGTTCTATAAACAATAGAGGAGGGAAGAACATTGGCTTCTTCGCAGGACAAAAGAAGCGCAATCAAGGAAATAGATCCATATGTGCTACTACAGGAATAATTTTTCGAGGTATTGCCGAAAAGTAAAAAGGAAGTCTCAACAAGGAACTTTATAATACATTCTGTACTAAAGATATGGGAAGATCAATTCCGCAAACTGTTAAACGGCCTAGACAATATAAATTCTACTGTCAGGCAGAATGAACCATTCAATCTTTACGGTTAAAGTAAAGCAATCCGTCTACACGAACAAATTGAAGTGAGGAAAGCAATATCCTGCTGCATGCCTGCTGGCCAAACGAACAGTCAACTTGCGAGCTAGTTAAGGCAGCTGGAGATGGATGACATTCTAGAAAGCTCATTTCAAAGTTTGGTCACTTTAGAGAGTATGCCTGAAGTATGGAAACTTAATATAGTTTACCGCATCCAAGAAAGGAGACACTTTTATATATATCTTATGAACGCCCGAAGCCGTCTTTCAAAAATCTGATCGGTCCTTATCTGTGCGATCTTATACCCAAGAAGTTCGAATCTCTACATATCATTTCCGATGTTAATACTGCATGTAACAGCATAAAAAAGACGGGCTACACAGAGCAATGTCTGGCCTTGATATCCGAACCAACTTCAAATTATGCTGAATGCAAAAATCTTTCCGAGACCTATAGTGCCAAAAGAGAATTTTTGAAAGGTGATGCGCTGTCATGTAACTTATTCAACATCAAAACTAGAGATATACAATTTATTTAGCTACTTGCATCCCCTGATGACATTAACATCATTCTCAGACGTCACTGTTTCCATTGCAAGTATTACAGCAGAACCGGCAAAAATTTGTTTGGTCGGGAAGGAGGTCGTAACTTACTAATTACTATTAACAAAGGACATATGATATATCATCGGTGAATTGAACAGAGCCTCATAGAAAAACAGTTTTAACTTTGAAATAGCCACGAACTCTGTATGCCGAGGTTTCGCTTTTGAAGCTGATAATAATGAAGAGAACCCTATTCTTTCATTTACGGGTCAAGTCCGGATTGCAGCTCCATCCGAGTAAGTCAGTAAGAAATATAGAACATTCTAATGCAACTTAAAGTAGATAGATTACTTAGAAAAAGAATCAGTAAAATAAGTCTGCGAAAAGCACACTGCCGAGTGCCGACATGCGCACGAAACTTCAGACGCTAAAATTGATCATCATAGAGTTTCAACTGATTCTGGACGTGCTATTGGCTGGTGAAAGGTGGAAATCTTGCAATATAACCAAGATGGTTCAGTGCAGGACAGTAGAGTGGCATGGATACACCTTTATCTTCAATAGCTGAGAAATATTGTACAAAATGTTTTTCACGTCGTGGTAGCGCACAGTGATGGCTTTTGCCTTTTTTTCACTTGAAAATCAAGAGTTTACACAATATTAGAGTGCAAACGCCACTGCAAAGAAGAACAGATTATTATGAAGACAGTTTCCTACGGCAAAGACGACTAACCAAGAAAACACGGTAGCAGGGGATATTTCTTAAACACCAACCCTAAGTGTGTTCCTCTGAAATATAATGTACGATAAAGTATTACGTTTATGGAGGCTATCATTGGTTGTTTTTTTAATGTTTGAACAAAGCACTCAGACAAAGAATTAGTCCATTGTGATCCTTGTATAGTTCCTTTCAATGAAATCTTTCAGTCTTGCAAAGAAAGATGAGTAAGCCCTTCAGAGATAAGATGCCTACAGTACCAACACACACCACGTCCAAGCCAAGTACCCGCAGCCTGATGCGAGTGTAAGCCGGACATTCACAGAAACAGTGCTCTGAGGTGTCGTCATCATTTTCGCAGCAAGCATCGCAGGATGTTGCGTCACTTATAGCTAGCACATTTAAGTGCCTTGCAAAAGCGTAATGTCGCTTCACGAAGCCAGTAAACAACCTGTAACCTTTACTGCTGAGAGACAGCAGAAATTCCGCTTAATTCCTGGAGACGTTGGGAAGTATTGGTTTGGTCATCTCGCGGAGCTGTGCATGTATGAGACCTAACTGTCAATTGAAGCCTCAACCGAGGACTCAGGCAGACTCAACGTAGTTTCGGGTCCTTAAAAACTCTCCTCTGAACGGTGCCTGGCTAGTTCGACGGCGTTTTAATTTCTCGTGATCCCATCGTGACCTAGGACTAAGACAAGGGTCATTTAATTTAGCCTTCCGAATGCGTTCAGTGATCTCTTGCATTCTCGAACCAGCTTGGAAGTCGTAAAAGGATGCAGCAAGACTCTAAGCACAGTATGGCTGTCGCTGCAGATGCAAAAGCTTCGCCGAAGCCAGTCCTGGGCATTAAGAGTTTTGGTGTCAATGCATCGGACGGCATGTCCATACGTCCGGAGTCATGAGACACCGACAACAGACCACTTCCTTTTAGTCGGAAGATGTCGAACTTTGTCGAACTATGATAAAATGAATGGAAACCACGTAACATATTAAGGAAAAGACCTGATTTTAAAGACACTATCTGGCCTCGTAGCAGCGCCGTTAGGGTATTGAGGGTCTAAAGGCACGCAAACATACTGAAACATGACGCTTTGAATGGGCGGTAGAGCATCCTTCAATAGTTTCATCCCTCCAGAAACGCACTCAGTCTCAGATTCCTTATAAAAGAAAACTACACTGAATCTACGTCCGACGATCATTGTGACCAGTATTACCTTGTAGCTATTAATTATAATAGCGGATATCCCGATGAAAGACTAAAATGTGAGAAACAGTGACGCTGCGCCGAATGCAGCAATCCAAATAGACTGATAGAGCCTTTTCCGAAACATTTGGTGCTTTAGATTAATCAGCCCGAGAATCCGTGCTAACGAAATAAAATTTCTCAAGCTTACAGAATGTCTATTTTATCCTCTAACAGAGCCTTAGGATAAAAATTTTAGTATGCAAGGTTTCACCTATTCACTTATCTTCTAAAAGCTAATAGAATCTGTCAGAGTTCGCTCAAGGTTATCACCTAAACACTTGTGCATTCTGCTAAAACCTACATATATCGTAGCCAAGTCAGCCCATCTAATAATATCTCTTTCCACAGATACATAAGCCTACGTTTTCGATAAATTTAATTGAAGTGACTACATCCTCTTCACGCAGACCACATATTTCGAGGAAATTTGGCTTATTTATGCTGCACTTTTGTTTCATCTCAAAGTGAAATGCCAGAGCATCGCGTACAAGTTCGTCTTTGGAATGTGATCTAGGCTTATGTATGTGCTTGTAATCAAGAACGATAAACTTGGTGGATGGATTTGTCAGCAATTCTTCAATAGAGAGTACATTTCTCTTTGACGTATCTCAAGCGTCTATTAAATATGCGAACAAGGACGTCGAGTACTTGGAAAACGTGTTTACTATATTTTTGTTCGTTTTTCCCTTTCGTCACCATTATGGCGCTACTTTGATTCATTTAGTGTAGCCTCGCGTAATGGGTCTTTGGGCCTAGGTTGCTTTTCCAATTTTCCCCGAATAGTCTCGTTTTGTTTCATTTTGATGATGGTGGTAGTTTTAAAAGAGATTGATGACGTTTTACCATTTTGTCTATCGTTGAAGGATTCCATTCACACACCCCCATCTCCTAGAACAAAAAAAAAACAACAAACCTCTTCCAAGAGCATAGGGATTTTAATGCTAAAGCAGAGATCTGAAGGTAAATTTTGGGAATACCATCAATCGCAGATCAAGCAACCCCTTTGTCGTCTCATTGATGTTCTTTTTAAATCGATTGTTGGGACTTTCGGTCTTCAATCGGTGGGCCATGGACTGGCCAGGATCCGGGAAATCGGGGGTTTAATTTGCAAATTTATTAAGGAATTTCGTAAGTGGGAATGAAACGTTCATTATTTGCTTTTAATTCGGCAAGCGATGGAGATAAGATTAGGTTGATGGAGTTTATTTGAGTTGGAAAATTCCTTTTCAAGCTGGGTGGTACTCACTTAAAATCTGGGGCTGGTGGATGGGGTTGGTATAAGGTATTCCATGTTCAGAACAAAACAGAAGTACGGATATATGACTGGAGGGGCAAATCGGTACTGGGAATGAGGAAAAAACTAATTTATTACTTTGCTCCGAGACTTTGGCAGTAAGAAGTATTTGAAACGCTAATAAACCATCAAGGATTAATTTTGTGATTTATTACGTTCCTCAGGGATAACTTTTTTTTTTTCTTGTTTCTTTCTTTTGTTCCCTTTCTTTCGAAGATTTTGGTATTTCTTTGGAACTGGTAGATGTCTGAGTATTTGTTCGAATTGAGTAATCGGAATTAAAACAAAAAAAAAAAAAAAAAAAAAAAAAAAAAACTGAAAACAGAAAGGCAGAAGAGAATTCGGGAATTCGAGAAAATTTGACTTCGAGGGTAATGAAGACATAATTTTAGATAAAATTATAGGTCGTCGTTTTCGGTTTTAATTGAGATAAAGCTTGTGGTATGGTTCAACGTAAGACACAACTTAAAAACAAATTGATGAGTTAGAATCTGATGTGAAATATGGTATTCAATAAGAAAAAAAAAAACTACAACGATCAACAACATTTTATTACAACAAATTATGAATACAGTAACTTTAAATTGTAACAATAATTAACCCAGCTTACTGCATTTCTTCATGTTTATGATAATCGTAAGCTATTGCAAGATTTCTACAACAACGACTCGACACACATGATGAAACTCAGCCGGTGGCAGCTATTCGTTCATTCCAGTGATATTCTAATCCCCGCAATCAGCCGGACATCCACAAAAGCCATGACCTGATTGTTACCTTAGTAAATCGTAGTGTTCCCTAAGAATACAAGAACCTAAAAGAACCATATGGCAGTAAGATAAATCCAATTGGAGCGGACTTCTTTAGAAATTTTAACTGGTTATTATGTTTCCTTGATAACGACGTAAATGCCGCTGTTGATATGACCACAAAAACCATTCTCTTTGGAATGAGATCCTTCAACTCTCATCGGACATATATCAAACGAAAAAAAACATGCTACGGCTCGAGCTGTAAACACGCTGTCAGGGTTAGAGAAATGGCAATCTTTAATACAAGTTCATAGTATTAAATGCAACGATGTTACCATTAATGATCCCAAAGATTTGGCTGAAAAATTTAACGAGTTTTTCGATTTCGAAAATTATGGGTTAGTATCGGATAGCTGTTCTGAATTCTCTAACTACAACTGCACAGTTGTTGATAAATAATTCGCTCACAGTATTTTTGCCGAACCAATAACGTCCTTTGAATTATTTAGAATTATTAACTCACTAAAAAGTTCGAACTCTTCAATACCAAAACGTTTTTCAAACAATTTCGTTAAAAAAAAATATCTCTAAACATTTGCGATATTCTTTGTAATATTTTTAACAAAAGTACCTCCTGTGACATTTTTCCAGACGGTCTTAAGCAAGCCGAAGTTATATAGTCCTTTATATATATAAGAAAGGTGAAAAATCTGATATCAATAGTTATAGGTATATTTCTTTACTTCCAGTGTTTACGAAGATTTTTGAGAAAGTTCTTTTAGAAACATTTTCATAGGAGTTCCTCAAGGCTCTGTGCTAGGACCGATACTTTTCTTAATCTTTATTAACTTACTCTTTTCTTAGAACTTTCGTAGTAAGATTAATGCGTTTGCTGATGACATGGCATGTGCTTTTCAATGTAACTCTCTTTTAAACTTAATTGCTGACATGAATCATGATCTGGAAGTTCTGGGTCATTGGTTCCAACAGCATAATCTGGTGATTAGTGATAAAGCGAAAATGATGTTTTTTAATCTATGTGGAAGGGAGTTGGACTTTGGTACGTTTTATTTCCACTGCGAAAAATGCAGAAAATTTCTACATAGTATAAATATTTGTAAATCAGGAACAACCGCACAAACATATTTTGAGTCCTTCTTGAGTGCATCTATTATAGGTAAGTCCATTCTACATAGGCTCGAATAAGGTTAAGTTTCCAGGAGTGAAACTCTTCTAATTTCTCAAAAACACGTTGTGTTCGTCTTATCTGTAATAAAAATCGTCGTTTTACTGGTCTGTTACTTTTCAGAGGCTTTAAAATTCTTCCCTTAAAACATTTATACTGTTATAAGGTCTGAAAGATATTTTTTTCTAGATCAGGGTCCGGAATAGAAGCTCCGATTACTATTGCTGTGTTGCTTGCTGTGTTAACATTCCTATTACGCATATCATATACTTATCTTTTTCTAAATTTTTTGTTCTCAACTTACTAGTATATATTTTAATATATTTTGCGACCCCACTATCTTTTTTTCTATCTACTACGCGCTACGTCTAATCCTCTAATCCTCTCTCCCCGATCGGTCTTAGAATGAAAATATTAACAGCATAATTAATTGGGGAACCTCCACCGGAATGCTTTCAAAATACATAGCTTTGTGCGGTCGCTAACGCAAAATTTAAGCACCCAGCCATTTCCTTATGATAGCACTTTCATTATTGAAACCGAAAAACTTTCTGTCCTCGGTATGTGTATCAGTAATAACCTAATATATATTCAAAGGTTCACATATTCGAGTATCGCCAAAAATACTGTGAAATGCCTAAATATTCAAAAGCGTACAATGGAACTCATAGGTGACGCCAATATAGCACAGTTAATTAACAACAGTCTTGCGCCGAAATTGCCAGTATAATTCCGCCCCTTTATACTTTCAACCAGAACACCCGTCTCGTTACGCATGTTCATCAGCAAACCCTCAAGCAAACTTTTGGACTTAGTCTGAGATATCTGAACAAAAAAATAATGAACAACTCGCTTATGGAATGCCCTGCTGAGCTCTCTATAGTTCAGTTATAACTTTAAAACATTCAAAACCAACGTACATTGATACCTTTCTTTTCCCCTTAATTTTCTTTAGTCCGCTCTGTGTACAAACATTTCAAGGATACACAAAAATGCTTGAGCGAGCGCAGGCTATATAACAAATCAACACGTATGCTGATGGTTGTGGTGATGGATGAGGCCATCAAACACTTTGTTAAGTTACCTTGCATAGTTGACATATATACCCACAGTAATGCTACTAAAAGGTATGCTAGTAACTTTCAAAATGGTCTTCACTGCTAGCTTGACACTAGCATACTAGATGGGGTGAAAAGTAACCACCTTGGGAATGAAAAAAAAAAAATTTTTAAATGTTTTTTTTTTTTATTTTATTCAATATAGTCCCCTTTTAGTTTGTACACTTATTCTAGCGATTTTCCAACTTCTTGATCCCGTCCGAAAAGTAATTTTTCGGAAAGTCTGCAAAAACTTCTCCGTGGCGTCGATGATTTCCTCACGTGAGCTGAATTTTTTTATTGATGAGACATCTTTTGATGTTTGGGAAGAGATATTAGTCCGAGGGAGCCAAGTCGGGAGAATACGGTGGATGTGACAGCAATTGGAGCCGTTAGTCATTGATTTAAGCCGTGGTTGCGATGCACTTGCGCGCCGGTGCATTTTCTTGCAAAAACAAATTTTTTTTTTTCGCTTCATGTGAGGCCGTTTTGCAGCAATTTCGAGCTTCAATCGTTCCAATAATGCACAGCAATACTCGCTGTTGATGGTTTTTCCTTTTTCGAGGTAGTCCACGAAGAGTATGCCATGCCAATCCCAGAAAACCGAGGCCACAACCTTTCCGACCCATCGAGCCTCCCTCGGCCGCTTCAGAGCACTCGTGCCGGCTTCAGTCCATTGCCGGGTACTCATTCTGTTCTCTGATGTTCAACAGTTATCAATCGACGCCAAAAGTCCGCCCGATTCCGCATAAGCAAGTCCAAACACTCTTTTAAAGTGCTCTCGCGTTCGTGTTTTTGGTCAGAAGTGAGTATGCGCGGCACCCAGCGGCAGGATAACTTGTTCATATGCAGAATATTGCAAAAAATATGGCGTGTGCGCTCAGTACTAATCTTTGTGGTATCTGCTAGCTCACGCATCTTCACTTTCCGGTCAGCCAACACCATTTCAGGTATTTTTTTTGACATTGTCCTCTGTAACCGCATCGAAGGGACTGCCGCTGGGACTTGATCGGTAGTGGAGTTGCTGCCACCACAAAACTCTCGAAACCAATATTTGACGGTTTAATCTGACGGAGCATTAGCCCCATAATATTTATCCAACTTTTCCTTCGTTTCCTTTGCCGTTTTTCCTCTCAAAAAATAATGTTTTTTGAGAGAACGGAAATCGTTTTTGTCCATATGCCATACACGTCAACAACAACCAGCTGTCAAAACAAAACTGTAGACAGTATCGCACTGAAATTTAACAAGCCTGCCTAAATATGAATGGACTTCAAGGAACCATAACCTTTTTTGCAGCAGCAGCACATTCTGGAGGTCAAAGAGGTTACTTTTCACTCCACCTAGTATCTACATACCGAAACATTTTGCGAACGGTTAGAGTAGCCTTTAACCGAAAATCGGTAAAGATGACTACGCGCTCACCAAAGCAGAGACCTATTAGTCAGATTTTCTTCATGTTGAAGGGCAGGGAGAAAATGGTCGAGATGTATGTGTGCAAAACTGATTTGTGTACGCATCCTTTGTCTGAGTTTCAACATGCTTTTAAAGGCATACCTAAAAGCAGGATAAAAGGTGCACTCCACCAGTAAACTCGACAATAGGCATTCTCATTGGCATTTAGGGTGCTCTCAATAGCGCAAGCATGTATGGTATAATCGGCTAAAAAACACGGCGTTATAGATAAAACCAATGCAGGTGAACAGGATTGATAATTACGGGTGCTGACTGTGATGCCAGGGGTAAACAGGTGTTATGCCTCCACTCAATAGTTTTGACGTATATGCTCAAACATTTGCAGCCTTAAGCGTGATCGACGATTGGTGCATTAAAAATGTGCAACGACTTAACATGTAAGGTCGCATGGTTGAAAGCGCTGTCGGCTTTCTGGCTGTCAAAACGACTTTGGTCAAAACATAGAGCTATGATGCTCATAGCTATTATAAACTTAATTATATCCTATGCGTGGATTGCTAGGTGTAACAGGCTTTCACGAAATAAGTCAATGCTTTCCCTACCACTCTTGGCTCTGCTCTCTATACACTGATAAATCTCCCTATCTATGATATTCATATCGTGGGCTGTACTCCCAAACTTATCTTCCGCTTAAAAATAAGTGGTATTTGGTACAGCACGCAATGGAGCTTTGATAAAATTAAGCATCGGTTTGATATTTTGAAGCTGCTCTTATGGTCCGATACAGTCACACTAGAAATCCACTTGCTGAAAAATACTGAATTGGCTTTTACTGTGACCAAAAATGGTTTCTGACAGAATTTGAACCAGGAATAGAATGAATCCTGGCCTTCGGGGATCACTCCAAAACCGATTGAGAATATATTTATATATATATATTTACTCCACGTTAGGAGAACTTGCATCTGTATTCTAATGGATACATACGAGGCTCTGATGATGATGAGCTAACTTTATTAGGAAATGAAATCGGTGAAATCGACCACGGAAAATGAAACCGCCATTGAAGGCTCAGAGAAGAATTTTTCATGACCCGAAACTGCATTAGGGCTGTCAGCCCCCTCAAACGCTTGCTTTACGACGTTCAGGAGGTCATCGGTTTTCCTGCTGTCCCTATATAGGAAAGACTGCAGGCTATTTACTGGCACCATGATGGGACACTAAGCCTTTGATAAGCACTCAAGTGTTCTGGGAAACATTCTATGGCGCGTGCTCACCACCATTTTCTCTACAATTTCAGTTTTTCTTACGAACGTGTCATAGAAGGAGCAGGATCATCAAGGGCTTTAATCGACCAAGGGTCTGTATAGAAATTTAAAATAACGTAGCCTCTTTGTGCCGATTCATTATTGTAGGTGCCCTACCTGGGAATTTAAAAAAAAAAAAACTTTACGAGTAAGTGTCCTTCCGGCTTAACTAGAAATATAGGGTTCATCGTAAGGTTTGATTTATAATGTAAAATAAATACATAAATTTGAAAGCGAACTTAAAATTTTTACTATCAGTTAAAAGAACAATTCATGGCATCTACCTTTTAAAAATAATATTATGTAAATGTTGGTCACGACTATGTCTGAGGCGGTCCATTCGGAAGATCCAATTTTGGGCGACTCAGCATCAAATGTAGCTGCCTTATTCCTGAAGACCTGAGACTTAACATATCCTCAGAGAAGGTTGTCCAAAAATGTGATATCGCACAATCTAGGCGGCCAATTTACCGTAGCAAAACGTGAAATAAAGTGCTCGCCAAAATGATTTCTCAAAAATTCCATTACTTCACACGCTGTATGGCTCATAACATAGTTCGTTAACATGGCGCAATAGCGGTTACCATTGACGGTAACATTCTGATTTGCCTCAGTTTTAAAGAAATACTATATGAACCAATGATTACATCAGCCCATAAACCATACCATACCGTTGTTTTTAATAGATCTAATGGTAGCTCTTGGTACTCTTCGGGTTGCTCATCACAACAAATACGAAAATTTTGTTTATTTACGTATCCATTGAGCCAGAAATGCGCTTAATCACTGAACAATATTTCACGATAAAACACCGGATTTTCTTTGAGTTTTTCCAGAACCCATTCACTGAAAATATGTCGTGAATTCAAGTTGCCTGGCTTTAATTCTCAACTAGTTCAATTTTGTACGCTTTTAGGCCGAGATCCTCACGTAAAATACGCCAAGTAACCGAATACGCCCAGCCAAGCTGCTGAGAACAACGACGAATCGATTCGTCACGGTCTTCGCGTACACTCTCAGCTACAGCTGCTATAGTCTCTTCTCTACGTGCTGGATGTAGTCTAATCGGTCGAGCATCATCCACTTATGTAAACTGAGACTCAAATTTGCGAATAGTATTGCCAATAGTATTTACAGTATTGTTACAGTAATACAGATAAACAATTTGGAGACGCTGTTGTAGTGTGAGTGTTTTTACGATAATTTGCCAAATAACACTGAATAAAAATAATGAAGCAGTTTGATAGAAGTCACACGTGATCTGTCAAAAAGAACCTATTGAAAATCAAACCGTACGATGAATCATCCTATATTACGACAGACATTATAGTAAACTCTCAGTCGAGCTTGAGGTCTGAAACTGAATTCAGCGGCAGTAGGGTGCTGCTGTTGATAAGTCCATCGACTACAATGCCAAAACTGTCTGTTTGAGTCACAAGGCAATGCGAGAAAGGAAAAAATTTCATTTTCTGCACTTTCAGCAGGCACGTGGTAAACCTTTGAGAGGAAATGGTTTTGGTTTACAATATATTGTAACCTGATCAGTTTATTCTCCTTTAAGGATTTTTAGTACGAGTTATTGGTACTGCTTCCATAAGTTACACATTTTCTTAAATTCTTGAACTCTTCCTATCCTTATGTAAATTTCGGAGATTCAAAAGATTCATTTGGTTTACACTTGCCACAATTTTCTTTTTAATAAAACTTTCTCTTTATCCTTGGCATAGTTTTACACCCCCCATTCACTTCCTCTAAACCACTAGCCGACACTCAATCTTTTGGAATCTTTGGCTTTCAAGACAATAAAGCATACGCCAATCATACCCTCTAGGTCGTCAAAAGGAACGTTTTCAAAGAAGGACATGTTAATGTGACACAACCACTTTACCTTCGAGCGAGGCCTCCTTGACACCTTTTCTCCTCCCTGTGATAGATTCGTTTCTCATCTTTTGTGCTGAAAGACAAGAACTAACACAAAGTGTAAAAAGGATATCGCTCAAAGGAACAATTTTATAAAGTACGGCTTTTCGTTTTTCTATTTTCCATTCTCCTCTTTTTTATTCACTATACTTGCACAGTGCGGAAAATCTGTGCTTTTGCACTCAAAAGTCGCCCGCGGTTCCAATATGTAAATCGCTATTGATTTGTTGCAAAGAGCCAATCCATGGCAGTGAAGTAGAGTTGAGCACTGCAACGGATTCCTGTCCTGAGTTTTAAATGCGCTGTTTGAAATTGAGCACAACGGTGAGGATGAGAAGGAATTCCATCCACTCCTACGACGATGAGAACGACAATAATAAGGATGATGATGATGATGATGTTAGTGGTAGCAAAACAAGCATATATGTCATATTTCCAAGTGGCAGGACACCATGTGGTTATCGATTCGAAGAGGCCCCGTGGGAACACATCTAAAAATGTTCACTTGTAACCATCAGATGAATCTAGCGATGTATTTTTTGAGCTCTTGAGATGGGATAGTTGGTTACCTAGTTATGTTAGATGGAAGTAAGTGTGTAACAGAAAACCACTTGGGATGGCAAAAAGGATGCGGCTGTACTGTGACAATTCCTTGTCACTACCTCACCATGGGTTTCGTTTTGCATTTCACATTTGGACTGACATTCACATGAACGTTGTACTCGTACTCGTGTAGTGTGGTATGAATTTCACTTTGATATTGCTACATAGGCAGGAGCAATAGCAGCAGCAACTGTTGCCACAGGTTTAGTGCTTTTACAAGGACACATTGGACTTTTGCAGTTTTTTTTTTTGTTTTTTTTTTTTTCTTTTCTCAATACATACATGTGTGTAACTGATGGAAGATTTTTTTTTTTCTTTCTTTTTTGCTTGTCCTTGCGACGCTTATGCAATTCCGTGATTTACGATTACAATTTTACAAGGAGATGTGGTCGATATGAGCAAGAGCAGGAAATATATCCTTGTTTGGTTAACCCAGAGGTGGAAAAAAAAAACATCATAAAGTAAATGATTTGCTAAAGGATAAATTATATCGTAGGCTATAAACCCACATATGCTAGCTTAATAAATGAAGAAGTATGATGTATAGAGCATCTTTCTTAAATTGCGAGTAAAAGGATGGAGCAGGGCCTCGTATAACAAGCTTTTTCAGCTATATTGAAGAAATATGTTTAAATTATCTCCTCCAACCTCCATCAAATAGCCAAACCGAATATAAATTACAGACTTCTCTAATAAAATCAGTGCTGATAAGGATAGGTCAAATTGTTACCGTCTAAAGCATGACAGTAATAAGCGGCATACTATTCTAAAGCTCGAGCCATAGGAAATACCTTCTTCCTACCAAATTTTGCAAATAAGCAGCCGTATCGGTATGTTTGCCTTTCGCAGATCGGTGAAAGCCATATCAAGAATCTCCTTTCGACACATGGTCTTGTGATTCCATTCATAAAAAAAAGAATTTCTCGCAGTCGTATGGTCAATAAAATATTTTAGAACTTACCTATATAGAAGAAAATTTACCTTGCGTACTGATCACAAGCCGCTCGTATGGCTTAATGGCATTAAGGAACCAAACATGAAACTTCAGAGGCGGAAAAATTTTCTCAATGAGTATGACTTTGATGTCCAATACTTGAAAGGGAAGGAATATTTTGTAGTTGATGGTTTGAGCAGGCTGAATAACGATGAAAAACAATCCAAGACTATTTTTCTAAATGAAACACAGAACGATTAGGAATTCAACAATGATGATATAGTTTCAACCGGTGCATCAATTCACATTGCACCAGAGGATTACAATAATCATATTTATGTATCTGAAAAACCAATAAATATGTTCAAAAATCAAATTTACCTATCGTATTCCGCTAAAGAAAAATGCTTTTTTAAAGTCGTTCACAAAAAGTCTCAAAATCGTTACCAAGTCAATAGCGAAAGCAGTAATTTATTGGAAATAATGCGAAGAATTCTTTTAAGGAATTCAAATTTTTGCGTATATTGTCCTGACCTTACCCTTTTTTTTTTTTGGTTTCAAGACATCTATGTTAAATATTTTTCAATGAACAAAAATTTAAAAGTTATCAGGTTAAATATTAAACTTGTTGATATTTTAGATAAAAACTATCTCCTCGACATAATAAAAACCGAGCATTTTAGCAAGAATCACAGGGGTATTAACAAAATATTCCTGGAATTGAAAACCAAGCACTTTTATCCAAACTTGCAAGCCGAAATACAGAAATTTATAAATATTTGTGATATTTGCATTCTCGCAAAGCATGACAGGCATTCTCTTAGGTTTCCGTTAGAAATAACAGAAACTGCACAGGGCTATTAAAAACATTTTCCATATGGACATATGGTTTTCTGAACGGAATAAAATATATTTAACGACCATAGATACATTTTCAAAATACGCAACAATCCATAACCTGGAAAAAGAAAATTGGATAGCAATTCTATCAGCAATAAAGCAGAGGTAACATAGGTAAGTTCTTAGGTAAGCCAAAGAAGCTTATTCACTCAGCTGTGGATGAGTTTTTAAAGGAAAACAATATCATTTCCACAGAACTACCGCCTCTCAAAAGACAGGCACCATGTAGACGTAGACGTAGAAAGGTTCCAAAAGAAACGACAAAATCTTTAACATACCGCTGCAACTGATGAAGTGGGTTTCATGCGACCACATCCATAGTTTGACGAAGAATACAAGCCAGCATACGAAGGAAAATATCTCGCTTCAGAAGCGGCACTGCGTAGAAAAAAAAAATAATACGGCTCGTGAGCTCTACCAGCTAAAGGAAAGTTTCTCCAGTTCAAAAAACGGGCAGTTCTATCAAAAAAAAAAAAAATGAAGAGGCCCATAGAGATTAAAGAGGAAACATAGAGTCGCACTCAGTGGACTACCTAAATTCCATTGTCAGTTAGAATGAACGGTGAAGTTAAAAAAAACGTCTATCCGACTAAAAAGAAAGGAAGGGAGGATTGCAATATCCAAGCTAAAGTAAAACAAAATAATGCTAAACCGGACGATCTATTTACAGAGTTATTTAGGGCCGCGGGAGATGCACCAACTCATTGCCAAGATTTCGTCGGATGAAAGCTTCCTTGGTGAATGGAATGTTTCCACCGCTTGCACGATCCACAATAAAGGAGAAGTCCTTTCGGCTAAATATTTAAACTACGACATATCACTTCTTCACCGATTTTAAGGCCGCAGATGACACCATATTTAAAGACGAGCTTAATAGAGCAATATTTTGTCTTGGTATTTCTAGCGAAATTGCAAGAAACGATTATGAGTCGGCAAAATCTCTCCAGGACCTATAATGCCTATAATTTAGGCAAGGTAATGCGCTAAGAAAATTGTGCGAGACTCGCAAGTCAGCGTACGCTGATGACATTAAAATCATTGGCAGAACTCAGCGAGATGTCACTGGAGCGGTCGGAAGTACCATATTAGAACAGAAGCGGGAAAACTAAGCATCTGCTGTCAACAAAAAAAGATACACAACATCCACAAATTAGACAGAACATCGCCGTAATAGATATAACTTTCAGATAGTCAGGGACTTTACCTAGTCCTGCCATAAAATCTGTTGCACATATGAAATGCTATAAGAAAAATCAAGCAAATATTCTTTATTATATTATAAGTCCATAATATTAATTATTAGAAAAAATAGTGTCACTCGAAATGCCTGCCTTTTGCTTAACTACAAACGGCATGCACTGTATCCGTGAAAATGGATGACGTTGCTGCTTCCTGTCTAAGGCGTTCCAAATTTCCATGAGGAGTTTTTAAGGCCATATTCTCTAGTTCTGATCACAAATCTTAAGTCCAGACTGCCCAAGGAATATTAATCTTAAGTCACTCTTACGTGGTTTTTGCTCTTACGCCGGAGAAGTATCTTAATGAAATATCAATTTTTTCCATTGAAAATGGTATTTTTAAAAACTTTCACAACATAGGTATTATCGGTAAACTTTTGCACCCGTTTTCACACCTTTACCGTAGAAATTAAAGTATGTGACACCTTAGCCAAGAACAAATTCATAGAACAACTTTTTTCATTTCCTTTGATGACGCAGCAAACTCTTGTCGTTTTGTGTGCTTAAAACCTCTTCCACGGTAAAAATGTTTTCATCCGTAAACAGAATATTTTCATAGTCATTACTAGCATATCCCTACAAAAGCTTTTTCACATCTTTCCAGCTTAGTTTTTAACGGTTGATAAGGTTGAACCATACAGAAAATATAAACGCTTCCACCTAAAGACTAAAATGGAGTTAATTGTATTTATATATGCAAAACCCGTCTTTTCAGTGGCTGAAGGATACACTTCCTTTTCTTTGGATGACTCAATACAAAACAATTTTTCTATATATTTTGACTATGCAAGTGGTATTCCCAACAATCTTGGTTTTTACCCCTGCCTTACCCTATGCAATATAGTAACAATTCATCCAATTTGAATTCCATCTTTTTCAGCTATTTAATCCCAGTTTAAGGCAAAACAAAAAAAAAGTATTCAAACGAAATAATAAATTTGTGACGAACACAATTATAAAAATGTTGCATAACTTTTGCCACAAGAATGTTGTTCTTTGCTGTTGGTATTGTACGACAAGTAGTACTGTAGTTAACGTTTTATCAGCGCATCTCAACCTTAAACTACACACCATGGAAAAAATCCCTGGCGATGACAGGGTGGACAAAATGTAAATAGTATACACGCCACTTCCAACTAGTGTGGTGCTATGTGTTCCATCTTGGCTTGTCAGTGAGGAAGAGTACTCTTATTTCCTTACTCGAAACCAGAAGGACATAAGCGAACGTATGTCTGCCTGTGGCGCTGTCTTAGTTTGTAATCCAAGCGCAGTTGAAGTTGAAAAACTGCTCAATCTTGGCGAGGACGAAATTCTTCGATGTTACTATAATATGTACTGTTGTTGCTATTCTAGCTGATGCTCGGGGATGTTGCTGGTAGTGTTGGAATTGCTCGTTGTCGACATTGCCTGGCACTTTCGACTCAGTCGCTGTGAATTTTCCAGTAAGTCCTCTTAAGTCCTTTTACAAGTTCGCAAAGTATTTTTAGTAATTAAAATAAACATAAAATTACGTCAATTAAATTTTAAAGGGAATTACACCAAAGTTTCACTCATTAATTTACGTCGGCCTTCAGTTCCTGCTCTAGGATGTTTGCATTCTCAAATATTGTTCTCCAAAAATTTCCTTCACCAATGCCACTTGTCGTCGTTGTCGTTCCACAGTTGTCTGATTTTTTTATTTTAATTTTTTTCTCAGACATTTATGGCTTCTTTCCTCAAAGCAAGTGGGTGTATGTATATTTGTTTGCAGTTGTAATTTCTAAACACTCGTGTTTTTAGAATTTCCATTCTGTTTTGGTTGGAAACAGATTTTTTCTTGAAACTAGTTACAATGATTTCAAGCAAACGGTGGGCTCAGCATGACCTTGCTTGTGTTTTTTTTTTTCTTTTCTACAACTTTTAAGGACAATTTTAAGTTGCAAATGGTTATTATGAAAAATTTTTGTCATGAGAAGTGGCCAGTTATTGCTTGAGGAACAGAAGACTAATATGGTCTCTGTAGAAGGCGGATAATCAGAAAAAATCAGAATCTATACCATCTTAGTCATTTTTGGACAAGGAAATCAAATTTAGATTTCATGTTTCTGTCAGAACATTTATTGTCTTAAGGTCCTTAAAGGGGATGTACGTGGCGATTGGTCGAAAAACTGTTGTCCTACTATGTAACGTAGATTGGATCAATAGGGAAAAAATCTAGTTTTTAGTGTAGTGATTGCTGTGCCTCCTAATAGTAATCCACGGTAACAGTATGAGTAAGTCCTTACTCATACTAAAATGACAAGCGTGTGTTCGATAATTACCATAATTCTGGTCTACGTCAATATGGGGCTCACTATTCTTTCAAAGATTTAACAACAACGATTTTCGGATCTGCACGTGGACACATATAGACAAAATTCGTTGTCATAAGCTTTAGGAATGATCAAGTCTCGATATAAGAGAAGAATGACATTATGAACATTACAAGCTCCTTGATAAAACGCCCTAAATATGTTGTGAAAAGCGTCCTTGCCGATTTAAGCACCAAGCTGGGCAAAAATCACATCTTTGGTAATACGGTCGGAGAGTAAAGGCTCCTCGACATCATCTCAACAAATAGATAAAGTTTAACCAGAATATAGTTTCCAAATCTTGATATCAAAGGAACATGGCTGTCTTTGTCAACCAAGTCCTGCAGTTGTAGTAGCCAAGATAAGGGTGCAGATATGCCTAACAGTTAAAGGCCAGCAAGTCATTGTGAGAAAGTTTAACGTCGAAAGGGGATACAATCATAAGAAATCGCGATTTAAATTTCCGATCCACCTCTTGTGGATCCGATCCTGCCAGCACCGAATGCAGAATACCAGTGGCATTACCGCCAAGAAGAAATCAGAGAGCTAACACTGATGAGCAGGACTTCAACCGGTCCCAAAAAAGAAACCCCTGGTTCGATAATGAATCCTGCACCGAATGTAGAAAGTGGTCCTGCTGAAAAGCGGCCCCTGAAGCAAAGTGAAAACCCAAAAGCCAAAGCTGTAAAACCGTACTACTATTACCACTAACTGAACTGACTGACACTGAACTCATCTTTCATAAGAAACAACGCCACAGAGCAACAGAATATTCAGGATAAAACCGAAACAGAACTCTCTCGTTGTCATTAAGTTCTATTCGGCACAGGAAAAAAACGAAAACAATGAAGCGGATTGTAAATTTTCGACGAATACTCTCACGGCAAATCTGTTTAAAGGAAGTTGGGTACGAACAAACCGATTTAAGTACACAAAAGTCTGACCGAAAACAACAGATCTCTTCTTAGACTTGCAATCAATCCTGGAATCCGCGGAATTGGATAAAAAAAACAACCGTTTCTTTGTCTGATCGATATACAATTTAATTAAACTTTACTTTACAATTTTTTATAGATTAAATTTGATTATTTTACAATATTTGATTGCAGTAGATGTTTTGCTTGTTCGGCGTTTAATTAGTTTGTAATTCTAAGAAGTTCAAGTATTCGGCCGATTGCTGGCCCAGTGTGCAGCTTGCTCGTGTTGTGAGGGTTATTGGTGGTCAAGGTAGTTGACCTTTGCGTGTTTCGATCGTAACTCAAGTGTCACATTTTTTCTGCGTGTACCATGCGTGGTTTCATTTATATTAAGACCGATAGGAATAACACACTCACACTACAGAAAAGCTTAAGAAAATCGCCAAACAAACAAAAATTATAATAAATAAAAATTATCTCCAACAAAGCAGTTGCCACTGGACTCTGGAAACGTCGAAGTCGACAACAAGCAACAAAATGTTCCAACTACTGAACCAAATAACTCCTAGCATGTCGCTCTAAACAATAAGTAATTAATATTTGTAGTTATCCAATACAGAAAATTTACATTTTAATGGATATGTCCTTTTACATTTATTTTTAATATCCTAGTTCATTATTATGTACTTGTATTTATTTGTTACTGTTTGTAACTAATTTCTCTGCCTTCCTTTTAAGCTAATTGAAGCTTTAATATTTATTCTTTGTTTCGCTTGTTTTTCTAATGGTTTTAAGAGGTATTCGTCTTTTGTTGTGCTGAGGCGTCCAGAGCGAGGTTCGTCATTGGCAACTTCCCAGTCATCTTGAAAGAGCTCGTACCACTTGTAAAAATTCTATATTACTTAGAGCAGAGTAAATATATGCCACTATCAATATTTCAAGTGCTCTAGAGTACTTGAATCCATTTTTTACACAAAATTTGATGCATACTCTTTGCTCCATTTTTTATAAGAAGATCGCCAAGCACAACAAAACACGTCTAACCTTTCTATCTGTCAAATCAAACTAAGTATGCTTTATACTGTTAGCTGTGAACATAAGTTGGGGACTTACATTCGAATGTAAGTTGCACCCGAAATTTCAAAAGTCACCTTACTTTTTAAACTTACCTCGTACCTCGTATTAGGTTCTTAGTTGACTTTCTTGGAATTGCCAATTTTTATGTCAGTAACAATCCTTTGATGTTTTTAGATTTATTTTTGTTTTCACTAACTTTAAGTACTTCCTGGGGTGAAAAGTAACCTCCTTGGGAATGAAAATTTTTTTTTTTAAATTCTTTTTCATTTTATTCAATATAGTATTTTGATACACTTATATTCGACTTTCCAACTTCTTGATCCCGTCCGAAAAGTAATTTTCCGGAAGGTCTGCAAAAGACTCCTCCGTGGCGTCGATAATTTCCTCGCGTGTGCTGAATTTTTTATTGATGAGCCTTCTGTTGAGGTTTGGGAAGAGATAAAAGTGCGAGGGAGCCAAATCGGGCGAATAGGGTGGATGCGACAGCAATTGGCATTGATTTTAGCCATGGTTACGATGCTCTTGTGCGCCGGTGCATTGTCTTGCAAAAACAAAAATTTTTTTTCGCTTCATGTGAGGCCGTTTTGCAGCGATTTCGACCTTCAATCGCTCTAATAATGCACAGTACTACTCGCTGTTGATGGTTTTTCCTTTTTCGAGGTAGTCCACTAAGAGTATGCCATGACAATCCCAGAAAACCGAGGCCATAACCATTTCGACACATCGAGCCTCCCTCGACCGATTCAGAGCACTCGTGCCGGCTTCAGTTCATTACCGGGCACTCATTCTGTTCTCTGGTGTGTAATAGTGGATCCAAGTTTCATCAATAGTTGCCAATCGACGCCAAAAGTCCGCTCGATTCCGCATCAGCAAGTCTAAACACTCTTTCGAAGTGCTCTCGCGTTCGTGTTTATGGTCAGGAGTGAGTATGCGTAGCACCCAGCGACAGGTAACTTTTTCATATGCAGAATATTGCTCAAAATATGGCGAGTGCGCACAGTACTAATCTTTGTGGTATCTGCTAGATCGCGCACCTTCACTTTCCTATCAGCCAACACCATCTCATGTATTTTTTTGACATTGTCCTCTGTAACAGCATCGGAGGGCCTGCAGCAGCGAACTTGATCGGTAGTGGAGTTGCGGCCACCACGAAACTCTTGAAACCAATATTTGACGGTGTAATCTGACGGAGCATTAGCCCTACAATATTTATCTAACTTTTCTTTTGTTTCCTGCGACGTTTTATGAGAGAACGAAAATTGTTTTTGTCCATAACATACTCAACATGATGCCAAGCACGTCAACAACAATCAGCTGTCAAAACAAAACTAAAAACAGTATCGCACTGAAATTTGGCATGTCTGCCTAAATATGAAGGAGGTCAAGGAGGTTACTTTTCACCCCACTTTATATTTTATTAAGTTAATCCTTGTTTGTCAAACCAAATTCTTTGAATCATTTCAGTGACGTTTCCCTTTATTTAAAAGTTTCTTTTCAAATATAGACTCTCATAACATAAATTGTAATGGCAATTCTCCTTATTTAGGTGTAAATACCATACTGGAACCGAGCCTTCAACAAAAAAGTTGAATTTACTTCACTTGAAATTAATAGAATTATATATTCCCTTAAAGCGTCTAATTCACATTCATCTGATAATATCTTGGGAACTTTAATTTGTGAACGCACTCTTTCACTAATCATCAAACTGTCACTGCCAATTTATTCAGTAAGGTCAACATTTTCATCATGGTAAAGTACACTAACGAGCAACGTCTGGAAATTATAAAAATTGTCTACAGATATTCGGAGTCGGTGACTGCAACTTTAAGAACGTTAACTCCAATTTTCGCTCGTAATTCTCGGCCTAGTAGACAGGCAATAACAAGTTTAGTGCAAAAATTTGAGTCTACATATTCGTTGTGTGATGTTGCCGTATCAGTGAGATAACGGGTTGGTCAAAGTGTCGAAAATATCGCTGCCGTTCAGACGTAGTCCGTAGCAAACGATCCAAATCAGTCAATTCCACGGCGTTCTCAAGAATTGGGCATCGCTCAGACCACATTATGGCGTATTTTGCGTAAGGGTCTTGGCTTACGCCCAAACAAGATCAAGCTGATTTAAGAATTGAAGCCGATGGACATTTGAAGCGATGTACGTTCTCCGATGATAAATTTCACCGCAAAATCATCTTCAGTGACGAAGCTCATTTTTGGCTCAATGGGTTCGTCAATAAGCAAAATATGCGTCATTGGGCGGGTGAAAGCCCACATTTGCTTCATGAATCACCACTTCATACACAAAAAATAACTGTTTGGTGCGGTTTGCATGCCGGCGGCGTCATTGGGCCTATTTTTTCGTCGACGATAACGATCGTCAATTTACTGTGAATGGTCAGCGTTATGGCGCCATGATCACCTATTATTTTTGGCCCGAATTGGAAGATATGGACTTGGGCGACATGGGGTTTCAACAGGATGGTGCCATAAGCCACACAGCACACGCTACAATCGATTTATTGAAGAGTAAGTATGGTGAGCGTGTTATCTCAAGACATGGGCCAGTCGATTGGCAGCTTCGTTCGTGCGATTTAACACCGCTTGACTATTTTCTGTGGCTACGTTAAGTCATTGGTCTATGCCAACACGCCGACGATGTTGGAAGAGCTCGGAGCCAACATTGAACATTTCGGCCGAAATGTGTGGCCGAGTCGTTGAAAATTGGGTTCAATGAATCGACCGTTGCAAGCGTGCCCGGCGTGGCCATATGAACGAAGTCGAATTCCATTCATAAATGTTTTGATTGTACTTCAAGCCAATAATAAAGTTTTTGAAATATTTCAAATAGTTTGCCTTTTATTTAAAAAAAAAGTTGTCAAGTCGTTATTAGAAAAGCCTTTATATGGAGAACTCTGAACGACCTCCCTCCGATTTGGCTGAAAAGTGGTAGAAATACTCATTGGAGTGGTACGAATCATAAGGCAAAAAAATCTTTTGCAGGATTCGATACAGTTTGTTTGTAAAAAAACTTCAAAAATTGGCAAAAAATCAAAATTTATGCTTTCTTTTATATTTATTAAAAAAAAAAATCATAACTTTGGGTCTGCTCATCAGAATTTGATAAAATATACTTTGTTGAATTCAGGAAAAGGTGAACTTTTAAAGATTTGAAATAATTTTTATTTACAAGGACGAAGGATATAACAGAATATCCTTTTTACGTATATCCTTGAATAACTCAAAAATGGTATTTGTTTTTTTTTGTTATAGAGAGATTCGTCCTCTATTTCCATTTCAAATTTCAAGTTGGGATCTCTATAAGTTCGGCCAAAATCTTTTAAGAGTATATATATATACTTCCGATGAAAAGGAAAAAAATTTTACTTTAATTCTTAAATTAGAAAATCCCGATTCCATCAAATTTTTCTTCATTATACTCCTGTGGAGAAATCCATATTCTTTATATTTTCAGTTGCCAAGTCATATAACTGTAGGGGAGTTGTATTGTGTTCCCTGAGCGGTCTTTGAGGGCTATCTCTTACAGCCAGTCTTTATTGTACCACCATGTCCATCGCATGCGCTCTTACCATGAGAGGTCGCAAAGAAGTTTCATTCAACATTCGATTCAAAATTCTGTTCATGCAATGTTAAAAATTCTTTTTGTTTTTGTATTTCGCAGCAGATCCATCGCTGAAATAAGTGTTCTTTAAGAAGTCTCTGATTACAACAAAACTTCCATTTTTAATATAATCAATCTGATTCCGGTAATATATTGCGAAAGGGTGAATCGTCGCCTGTTCGTTAGTCCAGTGGTATCCCTGCACTGTATCTTGCACAACAAAACCATAATTTTCGTAAAATTCCAATAAAACAAGTATGTCCGTTTTCGTTAAGAGAGCTTTGACTTTCTTTATGTACCTGCTTTGTTAATCAATTATAAAAACATGACGAATGAAAACACCAAGCCGTTTCAAAAAGCTCTAAAGGAAATCCTCAGAGTTTTCAATTCTCACTTCCAATTTTGATCGATCTGAGTGGGTCCACTGATAGTATGTTACGTCTTCTATGAAGTGATTACTAAAAGCAGTGTCAAAGATGTTCCTGAATATAGAAAAGTTTGGGCAATTAAGGCACTTGCTCAAATAACAATTTATATCAGGAGGGTGACAAATTACCAAAGCTAAGCAGGCTCTACTGTCATTGAGATGATTATCTTCGTTTTCTATCTGCCTTCATATGTTGCTATCCTCAAACATGAGTTTGATATTTTGATGGATGGTGCAAACACACACGGAATGAGTTCCTGATGCCCCAGCCAAAATGCAGTTCTTTGGTCTTAAAGACGCGAATTTGGAAAATCCAATCTTAACATTATTGTGAACTTCTTTGAACTTAAAATATATCTCCCTAAGGTTAGCCAGAACCAGGCGTTTTTGAATATGTTTTTTTCTGATTTTTTAAGAAAATAATTTTTTGTTACCTTTATAGATACGTAGTCTTTTTTTCCTGGCATTAAACGGCTAATACCGTCTTCACAGTAAAAACTTTCTACCAATTGCTTGATATCAGCATCTAAGCTTTTCCCATAAGTTGATGGAACGCTTTGATCTTCTTGAAGTTTTCTAGATTTCTTGATTATATAGCTTGTCGATCCTGGAAACTCTTCTATAATTTTGTCGACGCTCCATTCTCTTAAAAGTAAGAACAACAAAAAAAGTTTGGTCTCTTTTCTTGTAGTTTTATGGAAATTTTCTTTTATTTTCCCTACGGAACATTCTTCCTCTATGGAATTAATTTCATAATTATCTATAGTAACAGAGAAAACTTTCTCTGCAATTTTCAGGACAGAATTTTCCAATTTTGACTGCACATATTTTAAGTCACTAAGTCTTCTCTTGTCGAATATATCTCCTCCAATATACTGTATGCATTCATTAATCAAATTGAATGCAATGTCTTTATCGAAATACATTTCATTAACTTCAATTTGAACTTCAACCTCTAGCAATGATGGCGTTGTATCAGAATTTCGGATCTGACTCAATTTTTTCCTACACTTAGAACAAATTACCAACTTTGTGTTCAATTTTGGTTCCATCGTAACCATCCATGATCGTACAGGCCGCAAATCACGAGCACTGGGTTGAGGAGATGGTAAATCCAGAGTATTGGTGCACTACACAAAAGCACTCATTCGATACAATCTAAAATAGATGGCCGGACCCAAAGAGTTCCCATCTTGAAATTTAAAATTGAAATAGAGGACGAATCTCTCTATAACATAAAAAAAAAAAAAAAACAAATACCATTTTTGAGTTATTTAAGAATATATGTAAAAAGGATATTCCTGAATATCCTTCGTCCTGGAAAATAAAAATTATTCAGATTTTTGAAAACTCACCTTTTCTTGAATTCAACAAAGTATATTTTATCAAATTCTGATGAGCAGACCCAAAGTTATGATTTTTTTTTTTAATAAATATAAAAGAAAGCATAAATTTTGATTTTTTGCCAATTTTTCAAGTTTCGTTACACGCAAACTGTATCGAATCCTGCAAAAGGCTTTTTTGCCTTATGATTCGTAAAACTCCAATGAGTATTTCTACCACTTTTCAGCCAAATCAGAGGGAGGTCGTTCACAGTTCTCCATATAGCTTCGGCGATTTATCGCGGAATGACCCATATAAAGGCTTTTCTAATAACGACTTGACAACTTTTTTTTTAAATAAAAGGCAAACTATTTGAAATATTTCAAAAACTTTATTATTGGCTTGAAGTACAATCAAAACATTTGTGAATGGAATTCGACTTCGTTCATATGGCCACGGCGGGCACGCTTGCAACGGTCGATTCATTGAACCCAATTTTCAACGACTCGGCCGAAACGGCCGCTATATCACGTTCAATGTTGGCTCTGAGCTCTTCCAACATCGTCGGCGTGTTGGCATAGACCAATGACTTAACGTAGCCGCACAGAAAATAGTCAAGCGGTGTTAAATCGCACGAACGAAGCTGCCAATCGACTGGCCCATGTCTTGAGATAACACGCTCACCATACTTACTCTTCAATAAATCGATTATGGCACCATCCTGTTAAAACCCCATGTCGTCCAAGTCCATATCTTCCAATTCGGGCCAAAAATAATAAGTGATCATATTTACAGTAACGTGACGATCGTTATCGTCGACGAAAAAAAAGGCCCAATAACGCCGCCGGCATGCAAACCGCACCAAACAGTTATTTTTTGTGGATGAAGTGGTGATTCATGAAGCACATATGGGCTTTCACCCGACCAATAACGCATATTTTACTTATTGACGAACCCATTGAGCCAAAAAAGAGCTTCGTCACTGAAGATGATTTTGCGATGAAATTCATCATCTTGGCGCATCTTCTCCAGAACCCAATCGGAGAACGGACATCGTTTCAAATGGTCCATTGGCTTCAATTCTTGAGTCAGATTGGTCTTGTATGGGTGTAAACCAAGATCCTTACGCAAAATACGCCATAATGTGGTCTGAGCGATGCCCACTTCTTGAGAACGTAGTGGAATTGACTGATTTGGATCGTTTGCTACGGACGTCTGAACGGCAGCGATATTTTCAACACTTCGACCAACCCGTTGTCTCACTGACACGGCAATATCACACAACGAATATGTAGACCCAAATTTTTGCACTAAACCTGTTATTGCCTGTCTACTAGGGCGAGAATTACGACCGAAAATTGGAGTTAACGCTCTTAAAGTTGCAGTCACCGACTCCGAATATCTGTAGAAATTTTTTATAATTTGCATTCATTCAATTTTGCCATCGTTTTCATCGACTTGTGACACGGTGCATTGTCTTGATGAAACAGCAGTTTCTTTTTCTTCGAATGCGGCCGTTTTTCTGCGATTTCGTTATTCAAACGCTCCAACAACGCAATGTAATAGTCGCTGTTGATAGTGTGCCCCTTTTGGAGATAGTCAATGAAAATTATTTCACGTGTATCCCAAAATACGGATGCCATAACCTCGCCAGCCGACTGTTGAGTTTTTGGTCGTTTTGGACGAGGTTTGTCGCCTGCTCGCCACTCAGCTGTCTGCCAACTTGACTCTGGTGTGAAGTGATGGAGCCAAGTTTTATCCATTTTCATATCCCGACGCAAAAATTCGGTTTTATCCACTTTATCCACTTGCGAATGGTCCGTTTGGCTCGTGCAGAGTCCAGGTAACACTTTTCAAGCCATTTCTTTGCATCGGCTGTATTTTTTCCCATCAAAAAGCAATGATAAATCAGCACACGAAATTGCTTTGAATCCATTTTTTTTTTCACAATAACAAAAGTTGCTTCACTTATAACGCTATATCTCGAGAACTAATCGTCCGACAGCTGTCAAATTTATACACGTATATTTTGAGGATTGGTACTAACTGAAAATGGTATGGATTTAATTCAAGTGGTGCCCTCTCTTAGAAACGGCACGGCCCATATATTAAAAGAAAGCATAAATTTTGATTTTTTGCCTTCGTACCACCCAATGAGTATTTTTACCACTTTTCAGTCAAATCGGAGGGATGTTATTCAAAACGTCGGTCGATCCTTCATAGAATAAAGGGATTAAAGAATTATTATTATTATTATTATTATTTTTCTTAAATTCATCTGGTTTTTTATTTTCTTCCACTAGCGAACTCGTTTCCTTTAGATGATTCACTTTTTCCCCCTTTGATACAGAGTACTTTGTATGTACGGACTATACCAATGAGCTCAGGGTATACAGAGCAACATCGAATGTAAAGAGACACTCCAAATAGATCGAAAAAGGTATACAGGAAACAAAATTATTGTAGCCGACAATATCTATTGCCTTCATCTCAACCGTAGATGGTGTTGTTATAATATCGTTTTTTTATTATTGTTTCTTGTTGTTCTGCAGTACTTGTCATAAATTCTAAAATTTTGTGGGAACTACAATAACCTCCAATTGAAGATAGTTGTAACAACGCGTGTATCACTTATTCCCATATGTTTACCCGACACCTAACATGAGCAGCACTTCAACAAGAGTATTCAATGTTTCCAGAGTGTTATCGAACACCTTTCTTATACGCACGTCTTGCACTAGATATGCTTCATCATCATGTTGCGGACTCAACGTATGAAATACTATTCAACACCAGTTACACGAACACGTACAACATAATAATAATTTAAATTTAGGTTCAGCTTGCAGTAGAGGTCTCAGCCTCTAAAAAATATTTTTTTACCTTAATGGCGCCCGAGCATGGACAGTAAAGTTAATATAAAAACGCAAATGCCCTCAAATAATGCCGCGTAAAGTACAGTCGCGAACCGTAAAAAAGTGTAGCAAACCGCAAATGCCCTTAAGCAGTGCCACTGTATTTACAAGCTGTGGTCTGACAATAAAAACAGAAAAAAAGAAAGCCATACAACAGTATTAAGGCATAAGACGATCTCAAAAAATTCGCTTACAAGCCCCGAGAAAATGTCTAGCATCCAAGAAATTCCATTGTAAAATTGTAACAATTTAAAATTATATAAAAGTGAGACACATACCAGTTATAGTTTTTTATCATCCTCTGATCACATTTAATAAAATTCATTAAGACATAATATTTTTAACTTTTATTAAAATTTTTCGTTAAATTCAATAAAAAAAAGTTAAGTATAAAAACATATCCGTGACAATTGACAATTGACCTTTCAAAGCTGTCTAAAGAAAATCTTATTCACCATTTATTTTGAATGCTAAACCTAAACCCCAACAAAGCCCTAATCAACAAGACCACGATGTCACACCACCAGCACATCATAGTATAATCAATTTTAACTGAGGTACTCAATAATCAAGGCCGATGAATAATACAAAATATTTTAAATTCATACGCAGACTTTCCATCTGGTGTTGATCAAGAAATTGATGCTCAACACCGATTCAACTTATTCGACCTGTATAAAATACCAGAAGTAGCCCACTTTCTTGCAAAATTCTCCAGAGGGTCTGGTGGTCTTAGCCCTTGGAAAAAAAGCGTTGACAAGATTTTCTTGTTCTTAGCTGGGAAAGTATTTCGCGTTGCTTAGAGTTACACTACGCAGACAAATTACAATTAGGTAATAATTCCATTCAATAATTTTACCAACAAGTGTACTCTCACCTATCCTTAGTTCTTAACAAATTTCACGCAATGATGTGGGTCCTAAAATTTTTTTACTCTTGACACAAACAAGGAAAAAGCCCTCGATATTTTTATGTGTGGATTTTAAGGCGATCTACCCAGATTACTCGGTATATCCCACAACAGAATTATAATCCAAACCACCCCAGACATCAAACCAATCAACAATAAGTACCAACCAGGAAACATGTAACAGTGGAGTGAATTATATGAACAAACTCCACAGAATTTTTACTTAGACACATCTTCGCAAAATTCACCTAATCAATACAGAACTAAGATCATGAATAATCTTTAACAAAATCCTTACCCACATGAGATGTAAGGAAATTTTCATGTAGGCACGTCCCTTCAAAATGGATCTAACTAACCACACACAAATCCGCTGGTCCAGATGTTATACAATATCTCCCCTTCTTCTGAAGAGGTATTCTTCCTCGCTGTCAAAACCACTGCGTTAGATTTTTCACCAATCCTACTCTTTAGAACTCTTTCCAAGCAAATGGAAAACAACATTTGTCCAGCCCGTCACTAAAAAAGGCGAACCTTCCTTTCTCTGCTTCTATCGACTCATTGTATTTACGTCCCTCCTTTTCAAGGTAACGGGAACGCTGATAAACCGTCAGCTCATATAATATCTCGAAACATGAAAACTTCTCAATGGCCGGCAGTACAGTTTTCCTAGCTACCGGTCCACTGATGATTTGATAGCATGTCTCACAGTAAAATGGAACCAAAACCTACTTCAATCTAGCAAAATTAAATAATTCCACTTGATGTTTCTAAGGCATCTGACAAAGGCTCTTTTGTCTCTAGTAGAAACTGCTTTTCGAAACGTTCGATTCAAGTTATCTTTAATGGTTTCAAGTTTGATAAAAAAAATTGCCTTGTCTTCTTAAAAAGCAGTATTTCACCCCCTCTGACCCGACCAAAATATATAAGGCGTTTATCCGTCCAACCGGACCTCTTTGCACTTGCTAAATAGTATCCAAAATCGTGCGATAAAACTCATAGGTTATTCCAATGTTACAGAGTTATTCGATAGCCTCAAACACCACCGTAACGTTTCCTGACTCACCTTATTGTATCGCTATTTTCTCCACTAGTGCTCCACCGAAATTTCCAATCGAGTTCCAGTAATATCCGTCCCGCCATGAATGCTCATCAGTACACCCTCAAGCCCACTTGATTGTGATTCCTAGTCACAATAACTTCCAAACATTTAAAACCAACGCACATTGGTATCTCTCTTTTTTCCCTCGCCATCAGGGTACATCATAAAATTTTAAGGGTAAATACACAAAATCCCTTGTGCGCGCGGTTGTAATTTTAAAAACAAATATGAAAGAGGTCTCAACCTCTAAAAAATACTTTTTTCAGATAAAGGAAACATAATGTTTCAATTTACATAAGCGAGTTGTGTTTTTAGAAGATTCAGGCTTTTTTGTTTAAATAAAACATAAAGAAATAAAGTTCATCACCGCTTATTAAATTCATTCGAAATATTACTTCATGTCATGTAATGTTTGAAAATAGTTTCGGACGTACACAACGCGAGGAATGTTTGATGAGTACCCGGATTTTAAAATAGATGGCGCTACTGAGCCAAAATAAGGGTACCATCATTTAGTATAACCTCTTTTAGCCCGCCTGTCAAAATTTCGTGACAGTCCGACGCTTAGTTTTGTTTCACACCCATTTCAAAACATCGTGTTAGTGTTTTTTGCGACCATGGAAAAAGAGCAGTATCGCTCCGTGATCCGATTTTTGTTTTTGAGTGCCAAAATCGAGGAAATTAAGCCGGTTCTCGATGATGTGTATGAGACCTATTTACCTTCCCGTACAACCGTTTACCATTGGTTCTCAGAGTTTGGCCGTGGTCTCACGTTGGTTTTTGATGAACCGCGTCCAGGTGGAACAAAACATTTACCACAGAAGAAACCGTGGACAAAATCCATGATTTCGTATTGGTGGACCGCCGAGTGAAAATTCGCTAGCTGGGTAAGATAGCAGGCATCTCAACTGAACGCATTAGCCATATCCTGCATTAGACTTAGACATGAGAAAGCTGTCCGCGCTATGGGTGCCTCGTTTTTTTACACCGAAGAATAAGCGCAATCGTGAGTACACTTCAAAGACGTGCCTAGAACTGTTTAATTGAAATCCGGAGGAGTTTCTGCGTCGTTTCGTGGCCTTCGATAGAACATGGCCAAAGAACAATCGAAACAATGGATTTTACCCGGTAAACTTGCTCCAAAGAAAGCGAAGACCGTGCCTTTGGCCGTTTTTTTGGGACGCGTGTGGTGTTATCCACGTTGACCATTTGGAGAAGGAAAAAATAATCACATGAGCATACTTAGTCAATTTATAGTAGATTTCACGCCGATTTGAAGAAAAGACTACCACATTTGGTGAAGAAAGAAGTGCTCTTCCACCACGATAACGCACCGGCTCACACATCCGCAGTTGCCATAGCGAAATTGGTCGAATTACGAATTGCTCCCCCATCTTTCGTTTTTTTCGGGATTTGATTCTCTGCGACTTCTTTTTGTTCTCAAACCTTAAAAGATCGCTCCCCGGAAAGAAGTACGGGTCGAACAAGGAAGTCATCGCAGGTCAACAAAAGTCGTACTATACGGAGGAGTTAAAAAAGTTGCAACACAACTGGGGAAAGTGCATCGAATTGAAAGGGGATTATATTGAAAAATAAATTCTCAAACCCTAAAAAAGTTGCGTTTTTATTTCTAATACGAATTTTCATCAAACTGTCCTCATATGTCACCCACGTCTACCTCGTACAAAACACATTCTAGAGGTGCAATTTGTTGCCGTTTTTTGGGGCAATCGGAAATGTGTGATATATCTCGTATAGAATATCTCAAACAATGTTTTGCTCCAATGGGTCGATCGTTACCGGTTTATAAGTACAAACTTGTAACTTGACGTAACCCCAAAGAAATAATCCAATAGTGTCAAATCAAACGATCTTGGTGGCCAATCAACGGGTCCATTTATTGATTTGACTTTGTTGCTAAATGTTTTCAATAAAGCGATGTATTTGTTGACAGTATGGGGTGGAGCACCATCCTGTTGGAATCGCAGTTAGTCGACATTGTTATCATGTAAGTTTTGGGAACACATAACCGTTGATCATCGCATAGTGTTGGTGCCTATTGACAGGAACTTATTTTTGAAAAAATAAGGACATTTTTCTGGATGCAATGGTAACTAGTGAACTTCTAAGGAATTGTCCTCGCTTCAAACATGGCAATTCTGCTTGTATAAGTTAAATTTTTATTTAATAAAAATCATAAAAAAAACAATTTTTTTCCTTATGGCTAAATGCCAACTTTTATTTAAACAAAACGTTTTACACTCTCTGGAGACTAAATTAAAACTCAGAATACTTATTTCTAAATTTTCCTATTTATAAGGTGCGAAATGCTCTTTGTTCAGGTGCAGACATAGCGTCAGCAATAATGCAGTTAGGGAAACGTTCTGTATGATGATACTGGGTGTCTGATAACGGCATGTGCAGTGCATCCGGCACCTGCATGATTTCTGTGGGAATGGAATTTGGCAACGTAAACTTGTAAGATGATAACTTATACGTAGCCGTTTAACCAGAATTGAGCTTCATTACTGAACGAAACTTTACGTTAAAAAACTGTGTCAACTTCCAATCTAGATTTCAAGTTTAACCAGTTGATGGACAAATGCCGATTTGCTATGAATGGTGACGAATCGATAAATTGGGATCCTCCTCAACACAAGTTTCCACAGCTCAAAACGTAAATCCAGCAGCTTAAATTCTGTGTGCAATTTTTCAATAGTTCGTAAAGTGGCACGACCAGATAATGTCTACCGTAAATTTCACAATGTGCTGTATATGGAAATAAATTTCAACAACTTCTGTATTGAAGTGACAAACTGCACTCAATATGACAGCTAATTTCGCATGTTATCCCTTTTGAAAAGTCTGGCACCACAAAAAAAAAAAAAAAAAAAAAAATAAATAAAAAAAAGAGCCTATTTCATAAGAACTAGGCGGTCGCATTGCAGGGGGACTGATGGGGGAATAGTACGCAGTGTAGTAAAGGGAGAATACTAGTTAAGATCAGATGTCTTACTTCTTCTTCTGCACTCTTGAATTTGACTTCAACGCGTCTTCTTTTCAAAAATCATAGATCTGTATCAGCATTCTCAAATTCTATTTCTATGCTTTTGTTTAAGTTTTGAAACTGAATCATATTTCAAGAGCAACTGCCACAAATGGCACCATTTGACGCATTAAATCTTAAATCTAAAAACCAGACTTCTATAACTTTTTCAGCTAAATCGCACGTTCTGCATTTTAGTAGATTGCTTTGGAGATCTATGCCAAAGCAAATAATCCAGTTTCCTTTAACCAACATCCAGCATCCAACATTCAACATCCACTATCTGAAAGCAAAAATCTTTTCTCTATAAAACTGCGGAAAGAAGTATCTAAAAGCCAGGATATGGGGTTCATTTTTCTCTACTTTCTGTCACATTTCAACCATAGTCCCAAAAGCCGACGATTTTAATGGTTTCCCAGAAACACATTACCCGATTTGGCACTTCCATTTCGCATTCCTTACTTTTTAGTTTTCCTTCTGCATCTGTCGAATGTTGACTATCTATACGTATGCTCTCCTCTGTATCCTAACTCATATGTGAGTTTGTGCACATCTGTATCCTGCAATTTTATACAAGGAATCCACACAAAAAAAAAAAAAAAGAATATAAAAATATGTTATTATTATGGAAGGCAAGAAACTGGCAGAGTCTCACGAGCCAACACTATATCCAGCCATCATAATCACGCCCCATTACACTCATGGGATCTTTTGAAAGGGGAGAGTGCGGAAGTTCCTTTAAAACCGGAACGAAACAGATTCGAAGAGTTTCAAGGACATCGCCTCGTTTCTGCACTACAGAGGTTGAATGTGCAATGGCACACTCAAATAGTATTCCTAAACTTGCTCCGATTTTTCGTTCCTCAATTTTTTTGTATATCCTTTTGTTGTTTTTTCTTTTTTTCTCTCTCTATACATATACATAAATAAATGTGCTGTATATGCATGTAGTCCGACAATGTGCCTTTTCTGTATACATTCCTCCTTTCCTTTTTACGAAAATTATCTACGAAATTCCATCTAGAGGTTGTGCACATGCACATGTGAAGACGAGGACATATTGTGTAGGGCTGTAGGACCAACGCTAAGCCACCGTGCGAATAGTTGTCAACACACACGTCCTACTGGCGCTACAGAGCAATAATTCCATATGAATCCTTGAACTCTGATGTCCTTATGGCATATAACAGTTTTAATGAATCTATTTAAGGACGCGAATCTTAACTATTCGTAGCTTTTGGTTTTAATTAAAATTAAATGTGAGAGACGACATTTTCTGCGTTTTATTATGTCTTTCGTGCGAAGGCAGCGTTAGTTCTTCTTACAGCAGAACTTTATAGCAGCAGATCCTTATTGGGTTGACTTTAAATGCCCATGGGGTAGACATGGAGACAAAATTGTGGATAAAGTGGTAAGAACTCACGTACGACACGGAAAATGGTTGTAAAGGGGATTCAACTGCTGCTGGTGGACCTTACACAAACCGACATTTCTTAATTGTAGTGGAAGAGATCACGTAGATTTTTTTTCTTTCTAGCCTTCGTCTTGATTGCACTTCTTTTCTTTGTGGCTGGTTTTTAGAAGGATTGCGTTTTTTTTTCCTCTCTTTTCTGTGCTGGGTTCAAGCCTCCTCTATTGCTACAATTAAGGAGGCAAATAATGCAGGGAAAAGCTTCCTAAGTGGAGATTTTCAACTTAAAACCCAAGGATAATGCGGTACTCAATTTTATAATTAATTAACTAGTATTATTCTGAGCATCATAATTAGGTCAGCTGAGGTGTGGAATTCATTAGGTGGTAGACGCTAAACCAGCATTTTAAGAAAACGAGTAGCCTACTCAGGTTGAATTTGCTTAAAGAGCTCTAAGAACCCCTCTAAATATGATCGGCTTACTAAAATCAATTGATGATGATGACCTACGGTATCTATGTAAATGTTAGTCAGACGGCGATAATATTCCATGATAACGTCTTCACTTTCATTTACGGGATTGAAGGACGCGGTGTTGCTTCAGTTTTGAGCATACACATTTTGTTTCAACTTATCAGGAACTCGAAGGTGTTCTTTTATACCTATTTCTGTCAATTAAAGCCTTATCAGAGTGGCGGGCAACCCTGAAGTGTTCTAGCGAGTTCATGTCCTAGAAACCTAGATCTACATACAACTTAGGATAAACTTACTCAGGAAAATAATTTCCGGCACTCCGTTCTTCGATAGAATTTTTCGCTCACAACGTCCAGATAAAACCGGATCTGCAATCACCAAAGGCTTTCGTTTTTGCGACGGTCTTACCCCTACACGATGTTCGGATATGGTTGATACTACAACTAGATACTCTGATGGTGTCTTTTCCCGCGCACAAGGTTTTAAATGAACGCATCTGACGTTTCGGATGTTTAAGGCACCGCGCACTACTATATGATGAGCGATCGGAAAATCGAGAACATTTTGGAGCTAATTCATTTTAGTTGCAACAGAACGGAGAGAATGCACAAATTTGTTGTTGCGTCAGCTTATTTTAATTAAAATTCGGTAATACTGCGACCACCAAAGGCAGTAGCCGAGCTCATTAAATACTGTGATTTCAGGAAGGTGTGACTTTCATATGGTATCGTACTTATGCTCAGAGTACTTTATGGGGCAATACCAAATGCACCATGAGAGCAATCATTCACCTAACCTGGTAAGGTTGACGTCTGACGAAAGTAAGGTTGCAAGTAATTGACATAAAGCTATCCAACTAGCTAGTAGTGCTTGAACGTGTTGAAAAGAAGAAATAAAAGGAGAATCAGCAAGTCTGTTAATGATACGCAATAGCTCAGAAAACAACAAAAGCTAGAGGAAGTTGTTGAAAATCTGAATGGTGGTCTAACTAAGTAGTTTGGGCTGACATATCAAGCAAGAAAACTGACATGCAGTTCCCACATTCTTTGGTGGAACGCAGATCTGGAGCGAAAGAAATTTGAAAACATCTAATCAAGATACTTACGACAAAAGCTGGATCGAAGCACAAAGAATACAACAAGCTAATTCAGTCTTCCGAGATTGTCTCGGAAGACATTTGGGAAAAGATCAAAATACTCAATTAAACCAGCAGGTTACTTAAAATTCTCAAAATGGAAGGCTAGAAGCCCTCAGAAACACTAATTAACAAAAAGTCTCTGCCTTATGCTTGAAACTCAATTCCCAGGTAACTTACCCAGAACCAGCTCGTATAATCGAAGATGCTAGTTGAATGGCACCGATCGCTTTTTTATGTCCTGCTGTGCCGCTGAAAGGTACAGATCAGCTGCTGATATTACTGAACAGGATTCTCAGTACTGCCACTGGCTTACATACTCAAAACCCTGGCGAACAGTAAGAATAGCCTTCATACCAAAAATCGGAAAAAAACGACTGCACGCTTACCAAGAAACTGAGATTTTTTCTGACTTTTTTTTTTATTGAAGTGCATAAAATGAATCGACTTAGAACCAACATATCAACCAAGACAGAAGATCTTTCAAAACAGAGCTTAAAAATCTGGTGGATAAAACTGAAGGTACACTTGAGAAAAAAGGCTATGAGCTGGGCATTTTCATTGGCTTTTTGACTAAAAGCTATGCTGGTGAATAGGATGCTGACTGCAGATGCTTACTTAAGTCAATAAGTGATGACGTGGGTTAACAGGGGTTGCCAATTAGGCTGCGTCCTATCTCCACTGCACTTGTATAGGGTGATTCATCGTAAGGTTTGATTATCAATAGGATTTTTGGACAGATTATGCAAGACTCGTATCAAACTGTTTAGTTATTTTTATTCAGCATTGTTTGGCAAATTATCATGGAGAGACTTACACTACAATCGCGTCTCTAAATTGTTCAGCGGTATTACGAAAATTAGCGTTCTGTGAGAAATGTTTTTCGTGCGATTCGAGGAACTTACGGTGCACATAATCGACCTACTGAAACCACTATTGCCAATTCCATTCGCAAATTCGTGTTCCAGTTTACGTAAGTGGATGGTACTCCACCGGTTAGACTACATCCAGCACGTAGTGAAGAGGCTATAGTAGCTGTAGCTGAGAGTATACGCGAGACCGTGACGAATCGATTCGTCGTCGTTCTCAACAGCTTGGCATGACGTATTCGACAACTTGGCGTATTTTACGTGAGGATTTCTTCCTAAAAGCGTAATAAATTCAACTTGTGCAAGAATTAAAGCCGGGCGACCTGAATTTGAGTCATATTTACAGTGAATGGGCTCTAAAAAAACTCAATGAAAATCCGGTGTTTTATCGTGAAATTTTGTACAATGATGAAGCCCATTTCTGGCTCAATGGATACGTTAATAAACAAAATTGCCGTATTTCGGCTGATGAACAACCCAAGGAGTACCAAGAGCTACCATTACATCCATTAAAAACAACGGTATGCTGTGGTTTTCGCGCTGATGGAATCTTTGGTCCATATTTATTCAAAAATGAGGCAAATCAGAATGTTACCATCAATGGTAACCGTTAACCCGCCATATTAACGGGCTATGTGCTTCCTGAAATTCAAGCAGATGATCTCGGTGAGCTATAGTTTCAACATGACGGCGCTACGAGCTATTCAGCGCATGAAACAATTGGCTTGCTGAGAAATAATTTTTGTGAGCACTTACTCTCATGTTTTGCTATAGTAAATTGGCCGCAAAACTTTTTCTCTGGGGATATGTAAGGTCTCAGGTCTTCGAGAATAAGATAGCTACGATTGACGTTTTAGAAGCCAACTTTACTCGTGTAATCCGCGATATCATTTTTATGAAATAAATGCCATAAATTGTTCCTTTAGCTGATAATAAAAATTTTAAGTTCACTTCCTAATTTATGTGCTTTATTTTACATTATAAATCAAACCTCACTATGAATCACCCTATATATGCTAGTCGTATTACTGCTTTACGCTCTCAAAAGTTCTTACATCGACTCCCATGTATATGCAGATAATTAGCTGTACCATGTATTCTAGACGTGATCTAGGCGTTAACCAATCGGCCTGTCCAGTTCGCGCGGTCTCTGGTTTACTGCATATAATTCCGCACTCCAGATTGATTGAGACCCTCTTCAACTTTTGCGCTCCGGCTAAGTCGAGCCTTCTTTTACTGGGTTTTATTTCCAGTTTGGAATCGAACACACCTCTGTGTACTTTTCTAGTCAAAGTTACTGTACAGCCGCCTTTATATCTCTTTCTCCTAACTGCGTCAACGACTAGAGGTCCAAAAAGAAAATTTAAAAATGTTGCGTTCAAAACAGCTAAGGATATCTTTATCCACTTTAACTAACGTTCATTTTTCTTTATCATTAAGCGGGACAAGGATTTTAAGTGTATTGTCATACAAAGAGTCTCCTTTGTGTTTCTTGACAAGGTCTGCCTTTTTAGGTCGAAGAATTAGCGATTGGCAAGAGTAACTTTTCGTTTGAAATTTGATGAGTTGTCATTATCAGATTTAATACATAGTACCTGTCTGTCTCAAAGTTATAGCTGTCTATTGTGACCTTTCGTCTTATGCGCCAATGTGCGTCCTTTCTTGTTGGCCATATATTATACTTAGGTTTGCCTTTATGCAGGACTTTACCCATTTTTTCCGCTTCTATTTTAACAATTTTGAGTACTCAATGGAAAGCTCGCTGAGTTCTGCCAATGATATCATCAGCTTGTGCAAGTAGATGTACGGACTTTTTGTTCCTCTAGTGTTGTGAGTTTAGCGTAATTTTCTCAAGTAAGATGTTAAAAAGTTACCTGACAGCCCAACAGCTTACCTAGACCGTTTTTGATCTCAAAGACCTCAGATAAATTGGCTTTTAAAGAGTATCGAGCGTTTTTCAGCGGCATTTTGCACACTCTGATAAGTTTGGTAGGGATACCAAGCTTAGGTTTTCAGTTGCGGCTTTAAAGCTGACTGCACATCTTGCGGCGCCAGCATCTTGTTCCAAATTTAACGGCAACTCTCCCATAAGAGATGATACCTCTTATGTAGTAGGTTCCGCATACCCACTATTGCGTAACGTAACTACAAACAGAGAAACAGAAAGAATATAGAGCAGCGCTCCAAAGACGGACCAGAGCGACTCGTGAGCTTAACGGGTAAAAACGAAAAAAAAACTTCCAGACTGATGGTTCCATTTAACCTTCCACCCAACCTCGAAGTAGTGAGGATATCATATCCAAACTCAACTGGTTTTCTATCAGCCGAGCTATGTAAGGTGCCGGGAGATAACATTGTAAAGAGCATGCTCCAAATCATTTCTAAAATATGGTCGCTCCAAAGCATCCTGATCGAAAAGAATCTAAGCGTGGTTTCCTCGATTTTTAAAAACGAGACCATCTACGAGTAGATCTGCCAAACTATGGAAGCATTAGTCTCCTCACATCGGCAATAATATCGTCTCTGCTGAATTATATAATGGTCTGACATCTTTTGTCAATCACCCTGTTTGGTCCGAGTGGTGTCAGGGCATCGACCAGATTGAAACAGACCCTCTTACTGCAATTCGATACCTTCCACCCATTTATCGACTTTATAACCGGCTATGACTGCGTATATTGGGAAAAATTATGTCCGGTTTTGGCATCGCTACTAAATTTGTTTTTGCTGAAAAAGTTTGCTGTTCCGTAACCATCGTTAAGGATTTGACCAAGACTTTTGTCATTAACATAGGGTCCTAACAACGCGATCTATGGTCATGCGAATTCTTCAAAAATGTACTTGAGAATATTATGCGAAACTCGAAAGCCATCACCAGAAGTTCAATATTTTAAAAGTCTGTGCGACCACAACGAATAAAAAGCGAAATATATCTTGTAACCGAAAAAGGATACACAAAATCGACAAGTCGAACAAAACGTCGCGATAAATAGACATAACTTCAAGATAATTAGAGACTTCCTCTGCCTAGGCTCCTCAATTAATATTTATAAATAATGACACCACCTTAGAGATCGCTCTTGCCAATCGCTGGTTTGGTGACTTATGGTAGAAGACAATTTAATAGCGCAGCACTCTAAGGCTTTGATCGTGCTCCAGGCCTATTTGTATCAACTGAAAGTGAAGGAGAAGATTTAACTAAAAACTGTGCAGACACTATCCCGACATGAAGTTAGCTAAAAGGGTCAAAATTCATATAGATCAGATGGACACCAGGGCTCTAGCTCGATAGGTCTTCGAATGCATTACCGAAGGAAAACGCACCACAAAAAGACCAAAATTTATGTGAGACGTACAAGTGGAGAGGCAGCCCAACCAAGTATAATAACAGAGCCGCCTGGAGATGCTCAAACAAACAAACAACCGAAACTGAAACAATCAAAAGCCTATGGTAGCTATGTAACATAACCATATTCCGAATGGAAAAAGTATCTATTCACAATAATTTTATCATTCTTGTTTTGCTCTATGATGCTGAGGCATGGACTCTATCAAAAGCAGATAAAAAATATCCTCGGTTTCTTTAACATAAAAAATATTGAAAACTCATTGTTTTAAGGGTTATATGTAGAGAAAAAGATCCAAAAACGTATGATATATGAATTTTGTGACTTTTAAGTTTGTAACAATTTTAAAACCCCAAATTAAGTCCACAAATTGGAATGTGAGACCCGCCGAAAACGTATCAGGGGTCAGAGTTAAAAGAACTTAAAAAAAAATAAATAAAAAATTGTAGACCATAAATCCGTAGCTAACGGCAGTGAAATAATTCATGTTCCTTTCTGCTACCCTCCACGCACCACAAACAAAAAAAAAAAAGAAAAAAAGAGGAAAAACATTACCATAAACACCCACAAATACGGATCTCCAATACATTTCATCGCTTTAGGTGGTACTTAAATATTTCATCATAGCTTCTTAGAAGCTATGGATGGTCTCGGATATTATTTAGCAACATGTGCTAATCCTTAATGCCAACCGTAGCTAAAAGGTCGAATTATACAATTTGAAGGAATTGTCCCCAACTTAAAATTGTTAACTCAATTCGCCTACGCAAATTCGAAATTCAAAAGCCAACGCCTTATTTGTTTTGAGTTTAACAACGAGTATATCTATTAGAACCCAGTTCGACAACCAACACAATATCAGATACAGCAATAAATTTGATAAATTCAATTACATGAACCCAGTTAAATGTTGGGTGTCCCTTGAAATCAATTCAATTCAACCTTCGACATTAAACATGGTGCGCAAAGGCCAAAGTTAAAGGCTATAAATCCTTGGCACTCTGGCAATGTCCTAATGCGGTCTTTGTTTAGCAGCAGAAACAATCATAACAATTATTAGAAACATTTGTTTGCAGCTGTTATGGTTGTGATTGCCGGCTCATTTGGAGACCCTCAGTTCCGTATCGGAGCATCCCTGGGGGTGAATAGTTTGGTTAACTAAGTGATTGCAAAACTGTTGCTTAAATGGACAACCCGCTGCGTATATGGAGCAAATTACATCCCATGTTCATTTCCTTTCCAAATAATTCGTCATATGAGAGGTTTTGCGCTTAATTGCGTTTTGTTTAAACAACTACAGGGTGGGTAATTTGAAAATTTTTGTTCAATTTTCTATCAATGTGGTTGAAGTTAAAAATTAGGCCAAATGCGGCAAATGGATGAGAGTAAAAAGGGGCAAAGACACATCAAGTACCACAACTTGGCTTTTAGATGGCCTCTGAGTACTCTGGTGTCAGTACCTAGATAGCTTCATAATATGGTTAGCATGAAAATTGAAAGATCAAAGACTTAAATTTTTTTTTTAAAAAAACACACCACGTGTACTAGAACGACAAAAAATTACAATTGTTGCTACGTACTACTTATTCCACTATTTACTTGGGGCCTCATACTTTCTGCTAAATAAAAAAGACGAATATCGGTCCTAGTTTTATACGAATTTCTTGAAAGACGTTCTGAAAATACTCAGATTTTCATGTGGTCCGTAAGTTGTATGTTTTGAGCAGAGACTGTTTCATACTGAAAACACTGGCTTACTCTTGTTTAAGAATCAGCCGGTAAGGCTCACAAATCTGGCATAGAAATTTTGCTTTTTCGAAAAGTAGAAAGCACCGACTTAGCCTGTACGGTGTATAGTGACGATATTGACAGAAAGATTTTAGGGCAAATGTCCCACATAAGCCAAGAAAGCGTTAGAGGATGAAAAAGATAACTTTGGTAGCCACCCTAGCACTACCTGTAATATGGTGCATAATGGTGACAATGTCCTAATAACATGCAAGGTGAGTAGACACAAAACACATAAAAGCAAGTCATCGGTGCTCAAAGTAACTGAAACAAGAAAGGCAATCGCATTAGGGACGTGTTGTTAAAGCCTACAATTGGTACTGTTATCTTCACATGGATCTCTTCTGATCGGTGAGAACATCCGGCAAAACCGTATAGATTGCGTTCAGTTGCCATTTCAAAAGAAGTGTTCTGGGTGCCCTAAGCAAATGCGGGACTAAAATCGGCCACTATCTCTTGGTAGCTTCATCAGCAAGATCCACGCCAATAATAAAAAAAACCACTTACATAGGTACAACACGGACAGGCTGCGCGAAAATGTAAACGAAGACGGGGTATCGTGTTATCAATCAAAATATATGGATATCGGTCGGATATCAACAGTCACCCCGAAATAGATCCAAGAATATGTTGCAACTAAAATGTGTATTGTAACAGGCTAAGCATTAAAAAGACCCGAACTTGAAGTCCAAAAAGACGAAGATTCAGCGCATTGTACTTAGGATTACCATAAACGAGATATGTTCAAAAAGTAAGGCGATTTTTGAAATTTCGTGGGTAACGTACATATATATAACATACATACGGCGATTCTCAATTATAATAAAAAAATGGAGCAAAGAATTTGAATCAAATTTTGTGTAAAAAATGCAACCAAGTGCTCTGAAAAACACTTGAAATGTTAACCTTGGCATACGGTGGGTCTGCTCTAAGTAAAAAAAAAAAATATACAAGTGGTGCAAGCTTTTCCAAGATGGCCGAGAAATGCCAATGACGAACCTCGCTCAAGGCGCCACAGAACATCAACAAGAGATGATAACGTCGAAGCTGTGAAGAAAATTTGACTTACTCAAAAGGATCATATTCACCGGACTTGGCCCCGACTTTTTCCTGTTCCCGAAACCAACCGTGGTGTAGTGGTATATGCATAGACTCCTCAAGCAGAAGGTCGCGGGTTCGAATCCCGTGCGAGACAATTCTCTGAAAAAGTCTTTTCAGAATTTGTAGTTATATGAAAATCCCGTCGGCGTCAACTCTGACATGAAGGCATAACACTGATGTTGGAATGGTCGTTGGCTGGGATAAATGTAAGGAACTAACGACTACCACGTACTTAAGAATTACTGGTTGAGGATGTACTGGCTCCAGTTTGACAACCACCTCTGGAAAAATATCGAAACCTAAAACACCTGAGCTTCAAACTACTACACCACTAGCCCGCGCCCTGGAGAAAAGCCAGTAAAAGTGTATTCATATCCCCTTAGTGCATGCGCGGGATTATAAGAAAAAAAGGACGTTGATTTGCAACGATTAAGGAAATAAAAACGACAGAGCTCAAGGTTATAGAAAACAATGCTTCAAGAATTATAAAAAGCTTTGGCACAAGTGTATTATATCTGCGGGAGAACAACTTTGTAAGGGACGACATTAATGTTGATGGGACCATTGAATCATTGTTTTTGAAAATGCGGCTGTTCAGGCAAAAAACGTTGATGATAACCTTAACCTAACATAAATCTACGCCGTATGAAACCTCACAAATCAATAAAAAAAATTCAATTTTGAATTAAAAACCTGTGCTTCCATCCCAATCTTCATCTAGCTGCCTTTAATTGCAGTCCCAGTCGGTTAAAGTTCCGTTCCCTTCTCTCTTCATTCTTGGTAAAGGCCGAGCTTCTGCGCCATAAGATCAGGGTGAATAGGTTTGTAATGTAGTAATGCGATGGAGAGCTTTGCTACTAAATTGCTTTCGTAGCAATAGAAACAGCGATTGGCAAAAGTAGTGCAGCTCCTTAAGGTGCTCACACAGTTTTATGGCTTATTATAGATTCTCGAAACGACAACGAAAGAAGAAGCGCAGTATTAGATTACATGATTTCGGACATTTTTGATCCCCATTTTGAGAAATAATACGGCCAAGAAATTTTCCTCGAAAAAAACTGTTTCTCCACTTTAGCAGGACATATAGACGTCTTGTTAATTTATTGGCCATCGTTCGAAAGCGTAATCTATTCATGTTAACAACCGCACCAAACAGTAAGCCGTTCTGGAGAGAAGTATCTGGACAACAATTATTTGATTTTCTTAGTCCCAAATGCAAATAATGCGCTGAAGGTGGAAAATGAGGCACATTTTCAAAATGATTTTCAGTTTAATCCTTGGTCTATTTCATGCATTTGAATGTAGGAATTAACTTAGTTAAGACTGTGCAAATGATTGGCAGGTTTAAGTTTTTGCGCCAACAGAACTTTTTAGACCTTATGCCCCGAAACAAAATTCGATGGAGTGTTGCTTGTGATATGGCAAACTTCTGAGGTCGACGTGGAGTTAATGAACCTGCACTTTCAACCACGCTGCGTGGTGCAGAGATATATTACCATTTGTTCTTGAATGTGGTGGTAAATAGGGTCTTGTAGGCAGTATGGGGGAAATTTACATGCTTCTTATACTTCTTTAAATTTTTCTCTGAGAAACCAATGTTACCTCTGTGTTTTCTGTTTTTTAAGTTCGCAGGAACTGCAGGTTCACCCCATGTACTTGTCGGCATATTCCACCAAAAATCAGGTTAAATCGAGTGAAACGCAGCATGTCTGACGGCGTTTTGTTAACGCCGCAACTGCCTAATCGGAACGTGATTGATATTTCAAAATTTAGCCTTACTAGCTCATGTCTATTGGGAGATATAACATTGTATAGATGGCCAACAACAGATCCATATCCGAGGTACTGTATGCTTTCGGAATAGTATGCTTCGCGTGGTAGAATATTTGACCGCACTAAAAACACTCTGTTTACAGGACGGACCCGTTGTTATAACTTCGTGGAAAAGAGGAAATTCTTCGCTAGGACCGGGCTTAGGCTTATTAAAATTGATGACATTACGATAGATGTAAGGCATATATCCAATATTCTGCACGTCCTAAAGTTCCTGGCAGCCAAACATTGACCAGGATAACCAGCTTATTTCAGTTGAAGAAGAACTACTATGCGAATGTATAATGTACAGAACCTTACCCGAACGCGTATCCTGAATTCTCTCAACAACTACCATGCCGCTAGTATCAAGTACCGAAGATCAGTGGCAACGCCGTCAACTTGCCATTAGTGATGCTGCAACTGATGTGATGGATTTTACCGGTTTTAAAATGCAAGCACATGCGAGGAGAACAGCCCCTCGTAAGCTCTACGACCCAAAGATATCGGAAGGACACCGACTTCTCCAGAAGTGGAGGTTGGTTGGAGATCAAAGCCCAAAATTCCGTCGTCAGGGAGAATATACCATTCAACTTAGACAATGATGCCCAATACTTTCGCATAGTCAAAACGAAGTAAGGATAGCAATATATATGCTGAAGTTTAACAAAGCAGCTGGAAGTGACGACCTGCCGAAGTTTTCAAAACTAGTGAAAAAGGCTTTTCGGAGAGCTAACACTTTACAAAGACCTGGTCAGAAGAATTAATGCCTGGTAACGGAATCTCAAAACCTTTTGCCCGATTCACAAAATAGGAGACACTCTCAAATACACCAACTGTAGTGGTATAAGTATCTTCAACATCGGACACAAGATCTTATCTGCTTTACTGTGTGAACGTCTAAAACTCTTCGACAATAACCTGATTGGTAACTATCAGTGCTGTTTCAGACCGGAAAAGTCCAAAATCGACCAAATCTTCACATTTCGACAGATAATGGAAAAACCTGACAAAGTTCAAATCGATACCAACCATCTTTTCATCGATTTTGAAGCCGTATATGACAACAATTATAGGGACGAGCTATATGTATAGAGGCATGTCTAGTTTTAGAGTACCTACCAAGTTCATTGAGAGACTTTTGATGTCAAAAAAAAGATTTTAGACAAAGTGATGCGCTCCCATAAGACTTCTTTAACACCACACTTGAATGGATTTTGCGGAACTCACAGGCAAGCACTGGAAGCACAATCTTTCAAAAGACTGTGCAACTATCGAATGCGGATGAAAATATCCTCAGTCGTTTCGAGTTAAGAATCCTTCGAAACATATTCGGTCCGGTATGCGTTGACGGGCTTTGGAGGAGAATATTTAACTCCAAAGTATCTAGTCCAGAGGGATAATGTAATAGGTTGAGGGCTTGCCTTAGATCTCGCGCACAAGTAGAACGTTACCCAAACTGACTTGGATGGCGCAACTGGACAGGCTTGTTAGTTGAGGCCCAGGTTCACCCCTAACCGTAGCACCACCTAAGTAAGTAAGTAGGACTAAATATACTTGATATTCCGGAGTCAATACCCCGTGAAACCTTTCAACAGCCAGGACTCTTATTAAACTTCATCTTAAGTTGCTATACCAATTATAAGACTCAACTGTTTCATTTAATTTAATTTATTAATGCTTATTGCAAGCTTATTCTTAGAACTAACAATTCAACTTACTGGCTATTGCCTTAAATTACAACTAAGCAATACTCACTCGCATCTTATGAATAATATTCCCCTAATTCTGCTAGGGAAAGCTAAAACCACACTAAAAGCAGTTCAAATTGCTCTTATTTTTAATGTTTACCCCCGATAGACGGCACAGTGCAACCCTAACAGTCCCCGCATGCCCATAGAATCATAGAGCAAACATATTGTAAATATCAATCTGTTCCCCAAATAGTTGAACCGACTATCAGCTGCTGAAATATTTTCAAAATACAACACCAACCCACCCTCATATGGTATGCGTCGTCAAGTTTATCTATCCTTCCGTTTTTCCTCCTCATTACAACCCATTTATCCGCTTGGAATGTCGATAGACAAACGTATACGCAAACATATTTCTGTCATTCATTTCTCCCATGGCGTTCGGGACTGTCAGAACGGCCGATAGAATAAACCGCTCTGCTAATTTGCTACCCTGAATCGCGCTTGCTTTTTTGGGGGTTGGTACGAGTATTCGAAGAACAAATCGAATGGAAAGCAGGACATGACAAGGAAGTGCGGCGTAATTTTGGCAGAGGTGGCGGTTAATACTGGAAAATTAATTTCCCTTAGGTCCGGGTTATTATGTAAACATTAGTTCGGGCCAAGTTCGGACTATTAGTCCATCGGGGGTGGTTGTACGATGTTGTTGCGAGGGCTTAAAAATGCCAAAGTAAAAAAATTAACGATCTGTGTGAACTACTGGTAAATTGAGGTAATTTGTGCTCCAGCCTCCGGGGCAGTCCCCAGCGGTCATACAAAAGGACATTTCTTGTTGATGTTATTGTGTTTGTCCCTGTTGGTTTTGTTGTTGCTTTCAACTTATTGTCATCCTTTAGCTGCCTTTCGATGCCGTATATACTATAGGTACTTTGGTTTTGTTACGCTATTGCCACAGTTGAACCATAGCGCTGTCACGTTAGTGGTCCTGAGGCTGGTCCTTTTATCACAGAACATAGGATTAACTTAATTAAGATTGTAGGTATGTGTAAAATATACGACTTGCCGTACTGGACTACGTGAATGTGTATGTGTATCGTAATAATAATTAATGCGTGTTTTGACGAAAGCAAATTCATGTTTGACGAAGAGCTTATACTATTCTGATGCTGCACAAATTACATCAGCTCCCATCACCACCACATTGTTGTCAGTGGCAGCTACAACTATTTGCATTGGTCATGTGCGTCGCTGAGTTATTCTGACGCAATTAAAAAGAGTAATTTTAATTGTGAATACCTACCTCAAAATTCATTTTAATACAGCCGCATCTCAGAGTTTTTTTTTAATTCCGCTTTTGCGCTTTCGAAACGATATATTTTAATTAAAATGCTATAACGAGATAGAAAATGATAACTGAAAACTAACTGACAGCTGTAGTGGCATGTTTACCTGGATTCCTAGCGGTTATTGATATGTTTCAGGTAATTAAAGTGGGGTTTGAATTTTTCAGAATTTTTGAAGGATTTTTCTGTAATTTGATTTTTTTTTGAAGAGTCTACATGTTCTACTGAAAGAAAATTAAAAAAAAAAAAAAAAAAAAAATACGGATGCTTTTATTTTGAAACGATTTAATTTTTGGATAAAAAAAAAAATCTGTGTCGGAAGGAAGGAAAAAAGGATAAACAATAAAAAATATACATATACATATACACGCCGACTAGGCGAAATGATCCATCGAACCATGATAAGCAATGATAATGTTTTGGCCCAGGTAGGGCCATAATTAGAATATCGACGCACCTAGCCTACCCTCTGTCGGAAATTATTAAAGCTGACATTGGTGACGAATTTGTATGTGCTTACTCCAATAGTTCCTGCAGCTTCAAAATCAGCATCCCAACCAAATATTCATGGATATTCCCCACTTCCCCTGGTAAGGCCACTAAACCTGGGAAGATAAGTATCACCAAATGATCTGAGGAACGAGAAAACGTGTCGACGACAACCAAAATTTTAAAAATAAACGTAACGATAAGCTTAAAAAAAGACCGCTTCCAAACCCCTTTCCAACTAAAAATCACGCTAACAAAAAACGAAGCTCTAATCCCGATCCCAACTGGAGCTTCAAAACGAACTTGTTCCCTGATTTTAATCCGCCCTCCTCACTTATCCGACACAAAGCCCTTACACACCAATCCTCTAATCCGCTAATATCCAATGTTCCACCCAAGCCCCCGCGCCAACGCGTCTCTTTCAACTTAACCCCAACCACCCATATTATCCCTTCTCAATCTTCTACGCTACCAATCCCAGCAAACAACTCATTTCCTAACTTCGACCTACAAACTGGAGCTAAGTACCCTAATTTTATTAACTCTCATACCCTTAACCCAACATCTTATCCGGCGCCCAATTCCATATCCAACCACGAATCTCCATCTCTCTCCCCCACTGCCCCTATTCTTGATCCTCTTTTTCCCCACACAGTTAAACTAACCCAGCAAACCAATGGAACTACAGAAAGTCGCTATTCACTCTCTAGGTTTAGAGAGAAAAAAAAATATGAAAACATTCGTCTCTTTCTCGCCAATCTATACGACAAATCGGACTCGGTCTGCTACGAAGGGAAGACTAAAACCAGAATGTAAGAGGTCTTCGCTCTAAAACCAATGCTGTCCTACGTCAATCGCATTCTCTTCCCTTTGATATTTACGCCTTGACTGAAACCAATTTGATTCCCGACATAAAGAACCAGGAATTGTTCCCCCCTATTTTTAATGTTTTTCGCGACGACGATCCTATCCGCCCACATGATGATTCCCCCTGTCGAGGCGTCTTACTGGCGATCCACAACAGCCTTAACTCTTCTCCCATTAGCATCTCTTCATCCTCTAAAGTCGACTTTGTCGCTATAAAAATATCACTCCCCTTCAAGTCCCTTTACGTTTTATGTTGCTACATCCTGCCAGCTCAACCTACCGAATCTTACCAACTTGTTGTCGAAGCGATCGACTATTTAATTGACCTGTCTGACTCTACTGACGATATCTTAGTTTTCGGCGACTTTAATCTTCCTCAGCTACAGTGGATTCCATCAGACGATCAATCGTTCTTCATCGCTTCAAATGCCAATTCAGCTAAGGAATGTGTCTTCTTAGATCGCTTAACAGACTCAAGTCTATGCCAAGTCAGTGGTGTATCTAACAGGCAATTGGACCTTATTTTCACAACAGATTCAATTAACTCCTCAGTCTCACTTTGTCCCCTATCTCTGTCTACAATCGATAACTACCACCCCCCCCCCCCTTCTACTTTCATTTTTTCATAACTCTTCTTTCCAGTCCACTCCTCCCTCAACTCTCTCATCCTACGACTTTCATAAAGCAAACTTTCACAAAATCAGTGACTATCTTAGCAGATCCCTCCTTAACTTTCACAACCTAAGCGTAAATGATGCCTTATACATTTTTTATAAAGAAATATTTAATTCTTTCAGCCTTTACGTTCCATTTTCCCGCCTTAAAACATCATCTACTAGTCCTCCCTGGTATAATCGCAAGCTTCGTTCCTTACGGAACAAGAGAAACAGGTTATGGGCTGTTTTCCTGCGTACCAGATCCTTGTCCGACTATTCCATCTATCTTGGTGCTTATCTACATTTCACCGAACTTAACGATTCCCTTTACCAGCGTTACCTTAACAATGCGCAAGTCAACCTTATAAACGACCCTAAGTCCTTTTACCAATTTGTTAACTACAAAAGAAAGTGCGATGGTTACCCTCCTTCCCTCTCTTTCAACAACAAGTCATCAACCTATCCACTCACTGCTGCCAACCTATTTGCCAGCTTCTTTAAACAATCCTTCACTAACGACTCCTTTGTACCAGATCCCTCCTATTTTCATTACCTACTGAACTTCTCCAACGGCCCACTTCTCTCTCACATCTTGGACCCCTCCAATATCGAATATAAATTACACCAACTCAATGACGGATTTACGCTCGGTCCAGATGGCCTCCCTGCCATATTTCTTAAAAAATGTTCTTCGTCTCTTTCCCTTGCCCTTTCTGATCACTTTCGTCTATCCCTTTCACAAGGAGAATTTCCTCAGGTTTGGAAAACCTCCTTTATAACCCCGATTCATAAAAAGGGATCAAAGAACGAAATAACAAACTATCGTCCAATAGCTAATCTCTCCCATATACTCAAACTCCTCGAAAGTATTTTGTATGAAGCTCTAAGTTTCCAATGCAAATCACTTATTTCCCCTAGACAACATGGCTTCCTAAAGGGTAGGTCAACCACCACAAATCTCTTTGAATTCGTATGCTTTTCCATCTCTGCCCTAGAGAACGGCAGAGCCGAAAATCTCTCATCGATTAATACTCTTCAAATTGTCTGCCCTCGGCTTTGAACCCATCCATACAGTGTTCGTTTTAAGTCAGCCCACTTCTCTTCATTTTTGGCCACCTCTGGAGTTCCTCAAGGTATCCATCTCGGCCCCCTTCTCTTTATATTAACCATAAATGATCTCGATAGGATCATCAAATACTCGTCCGTCTCCCTCTACGCCGACGATAACAGATTTTTTAAAACCATTTCCTCTCCCCATGACTCCCTCCTTCTTCAACAAGATTCTGATAGTTTTTCGATCTGGTGCCTCAAAAATTGTTTGGAACTTAATATCACCAAATGCCAATCCTTCACCTTTTCACATAAGCGGCTCAAATCTCCTCCCCGATTCTACCTTCTCCACAACCAACCGATCTCCTCCGTTGAATCTCTTCGCGACCTCAGCATTTTGTGTGATAGGGAGCTCAATTTCCGTTTGCATATGGATGGGATAACCCTTAAAGCCAACTCTGCACTAGGTTTTGTAAAACGATGGTCCAAAGAATTCACCAACCCATACGTGACTAGGTCCCTCTATATTACCTTTGTTCGTCTCCTCCTAGAGTACGCTAGTCAAGTATGGTCCCCATATCATCGCGTTCATATCTCGAGAATGGAAAGCATCCGCAGAGCCGTTTTCTTCGATTTGCTCTTCGAGGTTTGCCCTGGGATGATTCTTTTACTCTGCCCCCCTATCAAAACCGTCTCAACCTTATTAACCTAAACACCCTTGAGGAACGCAGAGATGCAGCCGACTTTCTCTTCATTCATCGACTTCTTTCGGGTCAGGTTGAATGCACGTTCCTTCACAATTCTATTTTCCTCAACACTAACCCTCGTAATCTACGTACCCCTAGTCCAATCTCCCACATGCTACGAAAAATTAATTCAAACCCTAGCGTCTTCGACTTCCACCGCACCACTTCCTACCTCAAATCGGTTCTCCTTCACCACAACAACCAACCTTAGTTTTAAGTTTTAGCTTGTATTAAGCCGAATAAATGGGGCTTTCGCCCCCACCAAAATTACTTCTTTTGATGTAACATATGATTCTCTGCAAGAAGCTTTGCACTCCGATTATTTTTGTATAAAGTAATAGGGTCCAAGTCTTGAAAGCTGAGCTTGTTTAAGAATGCCTTAAGGGGGGAAACCAGTTTAGACGGTTCGAAAAGTCGACCCTTTTTTAATTCATAAAATGTTAGTTAAACTATTCAAAAATACGTTGCCAAAGAGAGCTTCAAAACAAAATTACGATTTGTTCCAATGCTAACAGCAAGGAAAGTGAACGCCCGTCGATCTAGTGCCGAAACGCGCGGTAGTTAGAATGGAGCGCTCGCACAGGTAATCCCTTATTCGGTTACCTGATTCAATACCTCCGTACTATGGGGTATGAGAGAGAGAAGGAGATTTTGGTGTATGTTCTTGATTGTAAACTCTTACAATAGAGACATTGGATAGAAGGTACTCGAAGCTCTAGAATATTTTGACAAAGCGTCTAGTTTGGCCAATTCAGATTTGGGCTGAATTGTGTTGAAAGTTAGAAATAAAAATATCAGCGTATCCGATGGGTTATGGTCAGTACCCTTAAAGACGTAGTAAAATACGTAAGAGATCCTTTTACTGAAATGGATATACCAGGAGTCAATCAACTGATAACGAAGATGAAAAACTTTGAATACAAGGAACCAGTGACAATGTAACTATAGATCCCTTACATTGTTATAGGCTCATCAAATTTTTCACCGTATTCACAGATTTGCTGGACATTCTATTTTTTTCTGAAATTGAAAAGAGAGTGTGAAATTTCAAGAAACTGGAAAACGTGGCCTCGGTTTCAAGTTTGTTGTCGATTGTAACTATGGATCGAAACTAATCAATTCATGTCCTTTAGTAAACACTGGATTTTAGATAAATCGTAGGATTGTTTTTGTCATGCGGCTCTTAGATGTTGGCAGAGCCGCAATTACATGAACATCGGCAATGGTATAGTTGAAGAACTTAAAATGTTTGAAGTGTTTGAATTCTGCTGTAATAAAGCTGAAGAAAAAGAAAAGAAAGACAACGAGGACCCCAAGAGGGACTAGAAAATTAAATATCTAGACAGGAAAGGAAAATTAACAGAAGCTTTGGTGAAAAAGCTCAGCACGTATTACGGCTTACGGCTTACGGCTTAGCTTAGCTTAGAAATGCAAACAGCATCGAAGACATGAAGAAGACCATAATGACAACTTTTTAACAGATGGTATCAACAGGCTACAATCCACAACATGACAACTGTCCAGAGGGAGATGATAGTTGATGCAAGTGACAGCAAGCTTAAGCACTTGGAACGGAGCCTGAAGCGCACCCTGGTTCAGTACACCTCGATGTTCAGAAAAAAATTCTTTCAATATACGAAGATTTATCGATAGTCGATTCGCTGACGATATGTTTAGGCGGTCATACTTAGAATGCTAATAAAAGTTTTAATGATTGGCTTTACAGCACCTACATTCTGGCCTAAAATTAGTCCAGGTTGCAGCATTCTTGGATACTGCGTTATTCAATGAAGGAAATTCAGCCGTTTTAATGATGATGAAAGGACTGAAATTTGTAGTTAGCTCGCAGAGCTTACATTTTTCCCAGGAAGTGGATGAGCGACGCGTGAAATAACAGAATAGACGGAGACCAGGAAAGCTCGGCAAGCTCGTTAAGAGAAGGTACAAGGCCAAAATGATGCGCCTTAAGAAGAACGAGTGTTGTTATATGGTGCTGGAATAGCTAATTAACCGGTGAGCAGTATATTTCATTTATTACTGCCCTGAATTTCAAGCTTTCGGTACTTTTTTTTTTTTCGAAACCACAATCTTTTGCTTTTGAGACTTCCAGCTAATGTACCATATTCGATCAGTTACGCGTCTCCCCCAATCAGAGTCGAAGTATTCAATATTACCATCCTGTAATGAACTCTATCGCAAAACAAAGTCGATTGTTACTCAAAGAAAATGCAACACAAGTTTCTGCAGTAAATTGGAGATGTAGCCCTCTTGGCTTATTGATATGGATCCTGAATCTTGAGTTATTTCACTTTAAAATCTTCCATCAGACTATGCTTCATATAACATAATTTACCCCTTTCAAATCCAGGGAAGAACATTGTCTGTATAAATTGAGAGAATCAGAATTTTCTAATTTTTCCACGCAACGTACACGCGTAAATCTGCGTTAGTTATTTTACTGGAGGGGGGCGGAACGTTAATTCGGAGAAGTAAAGGCCCATTTTGAAGAATTTTTTTAGACGCTAGAGGTAACACAAATTTATTTAATTAATTGCAAAACTATAGTTCAAGATATGGAGAATACTTCCTTTATTTTTGAAAGCAAAATATTAATAATAAAGCCGATAGCATCAAATCTTCGGAGGCGCCTTGAAAAAAATTTGTCCGCCAATGAACCGTATAAGTCATGACTGGATCATAAGAAATCAAAAAACCAAAGTGCTATCATACCTCTCTTAATTTCCCAAGGTATTCATGGAAAGAAAATTATTTTTTTCGATTTTCCGATTTTGATTTAAACAGTACACCGCTTTCAAAAATGACAAGTGTCGGATAATCGCTTTAAAGTTTTGTATAACAGAAAATCCAATATCGAACATGAAAAATTTGTTTATACCTAAACAGAGTCGTCAATTCCTGACACATAAATTGCAGCAATGTCAGCACCCATATCTAGAGGGTCTTTTTGGTTTTGTCTACGTAAAATTGGGCCATCTTTTCTGTCATGTGCAGCTTGTTATTCCGATCTGCTTTTACTGTTCACTGAACGCGCCCACTCATCTGCGCTTGTTCTGTAGCGATTTTCATGTATGGCACAAAGGTCAGCAAAGCAAAATAATCTTAATTGAAGGTACATGCTGCTACATAAGCTGCAATTTCAACTATAATTGAAGTACCACTCACTGATTTCGGACTGATTTTCTAGATAAGTTGACTCAGGGTCTCATTATTATTTCGCATAAAGCCTCCAAGGCATCGTTGTTAAAGTACGTCTTTGCTCAAGTCTTCAGAAATCGGTTTGATGACTTCAGCAACAGCATTTGGAAGTGGAGTGTAGCTGTTTTTGTATGAGTTTAGCGATGTAGTTTGTAGCTGCTGCCTTCTGCAGTTCATCCCACGCCACATGGGCGTTTATCGTGCTGCGTTTTTTAACAGTCAAGCAGTAGTGAAATTAAGTTGAAAATGTAGCGTCCTTCATTTTCTTCACAGAATCATGAGTGCGTCGAATGGACAGGCCATAACGAACTATTATTAAGCTGTGAGCTTGGCTTTACCACCGAGAATCAGTTCTCGTCAACCAAGGTGTTTTTAAGTAATTCGCACAAACGAGTGCCCATCTGCTTCTAAACGTGGTTATGGTTTCCTTTTTTGTTTATCGTAAAACTGTCACCATAGGGCTTAGAATTTACAACATCATTGTAAGTTTTCGAGCCTCCGTTACCTATGTAGTTGTGGAACTTCACCCCAAGATTTTCCAACGAACGCTGAAACACCTGGATAATAGAATCAACTTCCATGTCGCCAGTTGGTCGAACGTGATAAGCTTTGCACTATTCATGCCACTCTTCAAACTTTGTGGAATCTGCTCTTCCAAGTTCTGCAATCGTGGCAGTATGAACTTTTCACAAAAAAATTATCAACGGTTTTACCGTTGTATATTAACCAATCCAGGAAGAAACACCATGGGGAGAAGAAAATTCTCGTTTTTTCCACGTTCCATCACTTGATACAGTCAATTCTGATGCTTCGTTTACATTATTCGCTGTGCACGTTTCTTCTTTTTCTTCTTTTACTGCAGAACAAAAAACTTATTCGTGTCATACATTGTCTACTGCATATTGGTTTTAATAAGAAATTGTATAAGTCCATTAAATCACAAAGCTAATCTTAAGCCTAAAGCTCGTATTACAAACGTAAATCTATAATTCAGATCATATATACCAGATTCTGCGCTTTCACTAGATGGAACGTACCGAGGATGCGTACACTTTTCACACGTTACTTTGGATTTAAACGTAAGCTATCCATCACACTTTACACACTTACGAGGGCTGTTTGTTGAGTACCATTTTTGAAAAACAGGTGGAGCTACTGACCCAAAATGAGGGTACCATCATTTAGTATAACCTCTGTTAGTTTATTCTTTGCGACCATAGTACCGCTAAGTGATCCGATTCTTATTTTTGAGTGGCAAAATCTACCAGGAAATGAAGCCCATTCTGGATAGGGTGTATGGAACCCTTTCAACCTCCCGTACAATGGTTTCCTATTGATTCGAAATTTTTCGCCCTGGCCGCACGTCGGTTTTTGATGAACCGCGCCTAGGTGGCCCAAAAACGGTTACAACAGAGAAAACCTTGGACGAAATCCATAATCTCGTATTGGCGGACCGCCGACTGAAAATTCGCGAGTTGGCGGCCATATTCCGCACAAGATTTTAGGCATGAGAAAGCTGTCCGCGCGATGGGTGCTGCGTTTGCGCAATCGTGAGACCACTTTAAGGGCGTGCTTAGAACTGTTTGATCGAAATCCAGAGGAGTTTCTGATCGTTTCGTGAAGGTCGATTAGACATAAATTCATAGGTACACACCAGAGACAAAAGAATAATAAAAAAATGGATTTTATTTGGGAAGAGTGCTTCAAAGAAAATGAAGACCTTGCCTTTGGCCGAAAAGGTGATGGCCACCGTTTTTTGGAACACGCGAGGTGTCTATTTGGTGACTATTTGGAGAAGGGAAAAACAATCACAGGAACATACTACGTCGATTTATTGGCCGATTTACAGCCATTTGGCCACATTTGTCGAAGAAAAAAGTACTCTTCCACCACGATAACGCACCGTCTCACACCTTCGCAGTCGCGACAGCCAAATTGGTTGAATTACACTGCAAATTGTTCCCCCATCCTCCGTATTTTCCAGAAATGGCTGTTGTAGGCTTGTAGACGGAGGAGTTACAAAAGTTGTAGCACCGCTGTGAAAAGTGTATCGAGTTGAAAGGGGATTATATTGTAAAATAAATTGTCAAAACCTAAAAGAGGTGCGTTGTCCTTTCTAATCCGGGTATTCATTAAACAGCCTCGTAAGTAATGTAGCAAACTTTGAAAAAAACTAATATAAAATCGATTATCCTGTAGTGTTTTTTCTAAATCCCTCTCTTCTTTCAAACTACAAAGTATTTAATTTCATGTTCCTCCATGTTGCACTACTACAGTGCACATTGTCTTTCCTACGTTTCTGTGGAGGTATCAATTTTTGCGGTTGACTTAAATTTTTTGATAATAAGTATTAAATCACTTAAAACTTTCAAACGAAGCAGAGCAGACTATGAACAAATACGCACAGCGAAATTTCAGCGTCAGCTACAGCTACTCAACGCAACATGTATTTCCAAATTGATTTATATACACTACAAACCGGAAGTATAGAACATTACTATACCTACAAAGAGCCATCGACTAACAAAAGGGATTTTAGGGATTCTAAGATCACAAATCTGCCTGGTAAGTGCGCCGTGCAACTGCGGGACAGGTATGCGAAATCATTTTGAAGCAACGAATGCTTGAAGTTCTATATCTTAGGGTTGCTCCGATTTATTTAGAACGTTGACACAGCAATCTTAAGATGTACAATCATATAAAACTATAAAAAATGTTGTTGGTAACTTTACGGTGTGTGCCATTGAGCATATTGAATGTCTCAGACTCTGCTGTAAGATTTTGACAGTAATGCAGTTTGTTTGCATTTTTTTTTTTGCATAAGGTCATAACATAAGCGTGGTCTTATACTTAAAAAAGTGCTAGATGAGCTTGGAAGTTTGGACGATACTGATGAGATTGAAGGGTCATTCTGCCAAATGAACCGGGGTTTCAACACACGGTTACAGATTTTGACCATTCTGATACCGAGAAATTTTGATCCTTTGCCGTCAAGAATATTACTGTTGTGTGCAGGTAATAATGAAGAGTTAACGTGCGTGAATCATCGCAATCAGTTTAAGAACTTCCGAAAAAAAAAACAAAATTTAAAATTTAAAAAAATCTTCAGTAACATGGATTTCAATTTACCTCCCTTTGATTCAAGTCATAAGCCTTCCTCAAAAGAGGAATTATTGCAAAATATAATAACCCCCTTAAAGTCTTTTTGACGTTTTTCTCGGAAAATCTCATTAAAAATATAGCTAAGCAGACAAATCTATATGCGGGACATAAAGAGAATCATTCTTTTTATGTTAGCATAGAAGATATCAAAGCGTTTCTTGGTATCATATTGTTCAGTGGCTACCACCCATTACCAGCTCGTCATATGTACGATGGCGGTACCAGAAGTACCCGACCCAACAAAGAAAACACAAAAATTTTGGAAACAATTTTATTTATTTTTCAAGATAATCGCCTTTCAGCTCTATACACCCAGCGATGTTCAAAAAGTTCGATACCATTTTTATAATAAGAACTGTCTTGCTCCTCAAAATAGCCATTAACTGCCGACATTACTTCTTTATCGTTGGAAAATCTTTAACCACTGAGCCATTTTTTTAAGTTTGAAAACAGAAAATAATCCGAGGGGCCTAAATCTGGCGAATACAATGCATGCGGTAGCAATTCAAACTTTAATTCATTATTGTTGGCCTTTGCAATAACGAATTTGTGTGCTGGTGCATTGTCATAATGAAACAACACTTTCTTCTTAGCCAAATGCGGTCGTTTTTGCTTGATTTCTTCGTTCAAACGTTGCAATAAGTTCTCATAATACTGGACGTTGATAGTTTTTCCTTTTTCAAGATAGTCAATGAAAATTATCCCAGGTGAATCCCAAAAAATCGACGCCATGACCTTGCCTGCAGATGAAACGGTCTTTGCCTTCTTTGGAGCCGGTTCTCCCTTTTGAATCCATTGTTTTGATTGTTCTTTTGTCTCGGGTGTAAAGTGATGGACTCATGTTGCATCCATTGTTATGAAACGGTGCAAAAAATTCTGCTTTGTTGTTGTGAAACTTCCCTAAACACTCGGCACCCATCTTTCACACAGCTTTATCATGTATCGCCCTTTTTGAAATGCCTACAATGTCTGCTAACTCGCGCACTTTCAGTCGACCATCATACAGTACCGCTTTTGTGGACTTTCTTCACCATTTCTATAGTCGTCACCTCATTTGGTTAGTTAGTCAGTTTTATATGCATTTTATTTTCTTAATCAGGTTTACATACTTACAAAAAATGCTTACGTGTTAGCTTAAAATTACTTAACAATCTTATATTAACTTACTGGCCCCACACAGGCACTCTAAGCTACTCTAAGTTCTTATATCTATATCTTTCGACTTTATTTACATTTTATTTTATTTTATAATAATTATTTTCTATAATTAAAGCTAAGAAAAAAATTTTTAACAAAAAATTTAGCATATTAACATTATTTTTAAATTTTTACAAAAACTTAATATCTAACTTAAAATAAACCTTAGTCTACCTAACCTACATACACAATACACACAATAATATACATATATTAGTATATATCTTTGTATATACCAATATATGTACATATTTGTTAAAGTCTAACCAAGGCCTTTGTAAGCTGGCCATCGCTATTTACAGTGCAAATTGACTGGTCAGCTCTGTCCCATTAGTGAGGCTGGTCCGTAATTAACGGAAACGACGACGAACCATCTTCTCCATCATTTAACCACCAGAGATGCTGGTGCTGCCGAACGACATCCCTCTTATAGCGATTCCCCACCGCCCTACTGAACCTCCGACGATCCACACTGCTGTGTGCGACGTCTCTATTGTAGTTGAGTCGCCTGTCACCAGCTGTCCGAGAGGCATGGAAGATTAACGGGACCGCTGCTCTATCCTGGATCAACTCTATCTGATCCAGGTAGAGGAATGCTTCTGGCGGAACGAAGTCGTCAGAGCGCACACTCTCGTGGTAAAGGTAATTGGGGCTATAGGCATCAGATATCAGGTTATTCGTCGAGGTTATTGCTCTTGGAATGTGCCTTCGAGTTAGCTTAATTACGAAGTTGTCCACTCGTATTAAGTTCGCCCTGTTGTAAAGGACCTCATTAGGATAAAATTTTTTGTACTCCGACTCTGGTGTTCTGTACAAGCTAAGGCAAGTCCTAAGGCAAGCCCTCTCAAACAACCGTATCTTTTCCATTATTTAAACCACACGGGACATTCAAATACCAGCATGGACCTGATAAGGGCCATGTAACAGATAACCTTTACCCTCGCATTAAGTTGTCTTTTTGTAAGGGCAAAAGCGCCTTTACCTCTGGCCAGAGCAGCACCTACATTTTTGTCAAAATACAGATATTGATCTACCCAGATCCCAAGGTATCTGACTACCTTTCGACAGGCAAGAAGCTGTCCGTGTTGTCCAATGATCGAGAACTTTCCCCAATTTTTTCTGGTATCCCTAGAGGCTTTAGACAACGGCGTCCTAAAGGGAATGGTTTCCGACTTTTGAAAGTTGGTTTTCAACTACCAGTCATCGCAAAATCGTCTTATCTTATCGAAGTCACGCTGTACGGAAGTATTAATGACCTCGATTCTTGGACCTATTCTGTACGCTATCAAATCGTCTGCGTACGCAATAGTATGGGGAAGTGAACCTATCAAGTCGCTTGTATAAATGTTGAACAGGATCGGCGAATTGACCGCGCCTTGCTGAAGACCATTTTTAATTTGAAATATTCCAACAGAAGTCACATCACCATTTTTCACGGTGAACTGTCTGTTGGTTAGCGTATTGTAAAGAATGAACAAGACTGGTTTACTGATCCTCAGCCTATTCAACTCATAGAAAAGCCCCTCTAACGTCTTCTCCAAGTCAACAAGGCAGGCACCAGTACATTGGTTTTTGCCTTTATTCCATTGGATATCGGACACCAGTTTAGACGCATCATGTGAGATACTAGGTGGGGTGAAAAGTAGCCTCCTTCCGAATGAAAAAATTTTTTTTTTCAAATGTGTTTTTATTTTATTCAATATAGTCCCCTTTTAGTTTGATATTCCAGCGATTTTCCAACTTCTTGATCCCGTCCGAAAAGTAATTTTCCGGAAGGTCTGCAAAATACTCCTCCGTGGCGTCGTTGATTTTCTCGCGTGAGCTGAATTTTTTATTGATGAGCCATCTTTTGAGGTTTGGGAAGAAATAACAGTCCAAGGGAGCCAAATCGGGGGAATACGGTGAATACGACAGCAATTTGAGCCGTAAGTCATTGATTTTAGGCATGGCTGCATGCAAAGCCAAAATTTTTTTCGCTTAATGTGAGGCCGTTTTGCAGCGATTTCGGCCTTCAATCGCTCCAATAATGCACAGTAATACTCGTTGTTGATGGTTTTTCTTTTTCGAGGCAGTCCACGAAGAGTATGCCATGACAATCCCAGAAAACCGACGCCATAACCTTTCCGCCCCATCGAGCCTCCCTCGGACGCTTCGGAGCATTCGTGCCCGCTTCAGTTCTTTGCCGGCCACTCATTCTGTTATCTAGTGTTCAACAGTTACCAATCGACGCCGAAAGTTGGCCCGATTTCGCATCAGCAAGTCCAAACACTCTTTTGAAGTGCTCTCGCAGCGGCAGGATAACTTTTTCATATGCAGAATATTGCCCAAAATATGGCGTGTGCGCTCAGTACTAATCTTTGTGGTATCTGCTGGCTCGCGCAACTTCACTTTCCGATCAGCCAATACCATTTCATGAATTTTTTTGACATTGTTCTTTGTAACCGCATCTGAGGGCCTGCCGCTGCGGACTTGATCGGTAGTCTAGTTGCGGTCACCACGAAACTCTCGGAAGCAATATTTATCCAACTTTTCTTTTGTTTCCTTCGCCGTCTTGCCTCTAAAAAAATAATGTTTTATGAGAATGAAAATCGTTTTTGTTCATACTCAACATGATACCAACCACATCAACAACAATCAGCTGTCAAAACAAAACTAAAGACAGTATCGCACTGAAATTTGGCATGTCTGCCCAAATATGAACAGACTTCAAGCCACCATTACCATTTTTGCAGTAGCAGCGCAATCTGGTGGTCAAGGAGGTTACTTTTCACTCCACCTAGTATCATGTCCCGCCTTAAAACCGAATTGATTATCCGGAACTATATGTTTGTTCTTAACCCACCTAGTCAGAGCTCTATTGATTACCTTTAAAACACCTGACTGATATTCGGAAGGAGACTTATCGACCGGAAATTCGCCGTTTTCCAATGCGCTGGATAATGTGCATTATTCATTGCAGGGTGGTGTAAATGTCCACCGCTTCTAGAGGGAGATGTCGTAGCACGATGTTCGGAATACCATCGGTCCCCACTGATTTCTTACTCCTGATTGTGTCGAAGATCTCATGGAGTTCTTCTTTCGAAATGAATGACGGTAGGTCATCCTCTCTGGCGATGCCATTATTTGCTATATTTTCATCGCTGAACTGGGTGAAACCAGAGCCCTCGGATCGCCAGTTCTCTACTTCATTTCGAAAGCCGAAGTCATGCGCCAAGACGCGACTGTCCAGTTCATAATTAGTGCCAATGGTATCAGTGGCCTTGTATAGTTCCTGGAAAGTCGCCCATATGGCCTCAACCTTCTCCTGTGGATCCTCGATCACAAAGAAGTCGTCATCATCAGCGGCCTCATTTGGATCAATAACTGCTATTGTCAGTAACCGTTCGTTGTTTGTTGTCCGGGCCATTTTAAGGCACTGAAGGTCATTTTGATTTTTTCTCCGAAATAGTTTATTTATTTGCAGGAGCTTATTCGGGCTGCTGGTGTTTACAGCCCGAACCTTGTTGTTCCAATGCAAACTTACAGAAATTCTGTAATTCTCTTTTATTAGCGTTTGAATATTTTTAATCGACGACTTAGTTAACTGTCTGTACAGGGTTTTGAGTCTTGACAAAAGTCTACTTATCTGTCGGTCAGTGCGTCAATAGTAGGATTGCGGAACAGGTCTTCGTTAGTTGAACGTTGATAACGCGGTATTGTAGTGTCCATAGTTTGTTCTATGGTCTCATCCATTCGTTTTAGGTGCTTGTCGATCTCCTCGCTTGACAAATTCCAATTGGATGATGGGTGAAGCATGTTCGAGGAGAGTGCTCTTGTCAAGGTTGTCGAAAAGCGTATAAATCGATTCTTACTGTAGTTGTAAGAATATCTTTGGGCAAACTCCTCCAATTCCGCAATTTCGTTGGGAACTGTAATTTCGGTGTTAAAACCGCAATGGTCGCTGTCATACACGAATGTGCGCAGACAGTTTAGCGTTTGTAAATTCGTACCTGTCAGTCGTATACGTTTGTCGTATAGCAGTAGATCTAAATAAGACCCAACTCTAAGAAACGACGGTTTATCCGTCGCTTTAAGACCGAGTCTATACATGATATCGTGCTGACCTCACCAGTCGAATAGTAGGTTTCCTCTAGTACTTGGCAAAATATTTCCCCAATCTCTGTGTTTTGCGTTGAAATCTCCGCCGATTATAAAATAATTCTCCCCCGATTCCAGCCTCAGAAGTTGAAAAAGCGTGTCAAGCTCTGTAATATCTATGTAATATCATCTAGGCTGCATTTGGCAGTTATACGCAGCGTGCCCGAACCTCTGAACGCATTGTAAAACGCTTTCGCTTCTTTTTAATTTTTCGCAGTGAACCACCTGGTAGTCCAGGACATTGATAGTCCTTAGACTATCCAGATGGCTTTCGGGACTGAGCTTCACCAGGAAGAACGGCAGACATCGTTTCTCCCGCCTGGCTCTAGCTGTGGTAAATGGCCTTACCTCCACAAACTTTAGTCCTTCGCGATCGTTTCCCAATCTCTTAATATTAAAATTATTACCAATGACCAACTTACACAGGTCCTTGGTTGCACTTACCTTAAGTTTATAGGTGTTGATAGGAGGCGCCTTCTCCTTTGCTGCTGCTGTTGTTGTTGCCGTTGCTGCTGCTGCTGTTTTTTCAGCTGCTGTGGTTTTATTTGTTGTTGTTTTTTTTGCCGCTGCTGCTGCTGTTGTTTCTGCTGCTGTTGTTTCTGCTGCTGCTGTTATTTTTGCTGCTGCTGTTGTTTCTGCTGAAGTTGTTGTTTCTGCTGCCGTTGTTGTTTCTGCTGCTGCTGGTCTTGTTGTTGTTGCAGTTGTTGTTTCTGTTCTTGTTGGGAGCTCTCTGCTTCTAGATGTCCCTTTTGCCTGCGAGCAGTTTGTTTCTGCTTAGTAGCAAGCACTTTTTCTTTCATCTTTTTTATGCTGCTATTAAGATCTTGTATTGATTCCTTCTCATCTTCCGACTCAGATGCCGCTAAAGAGGCAAAGTTGTTGTTGCCCCGCTCATAACGGACCTCATCAGAGATGTTAAATGTTAAAGATGTTAAAGATGTTAAAGCAGCACTTATTGCCTTTTGCAACTCCCGTTGTGGGAAGATCGAAGTGCTCTCCACCATCCATCACATGTTTTTGTTTTGCTTATAACATATATAATATTTTTTATGTATTATGTATTTACACAAAAACAAAACAAAAACTAAAAAAAAAGTTCCAAGTTTGACCCGGGATCATGTCTCACGATTTGGTGACGGACGCCGATAACAGTCTGGTTACCAAGTCAATTTGAGAAAGTGCCACTAATTACACTTATGAGGTAAACTGAATCACTTCCCTTTTATTTATTTATTTTGTATCTATTTTTCTCCCGTTCTTTTTTTTTTCTATTTTTACCTTAGAAAAGCCGAAACACGTCTATTCTCTGCAGAGATCTGCCAACGGCTGTCACCTCATTTTGTCGACCACTGCGATGCTCGTCTTGACAGCTCGTACGGCCTCGTTTAAACTCAGCAACCCAAAATTTTGCTTTTGTAAACGAAGGAGCAGACTCACCCAGAGTAACATTAAATTTAGCTTTTATATTGGTTGGTCTCAAATGCAATGAGACGTAATCGATTCGAAGATATCCTCCGATATTTCCATATGGCAGACAACACAAAAGTTGATTTGAGTGATCCGATTATGCAAAATTCGACCCCCACTGGGCTAAATAAAAATTTTAAGAAATTGGGTCATGGTGTCATCTAAGCATCGACGAAAGCATGATTTCTTACTATTAGAACCCATCAGGTTCGGTTTCAAGTTACTTATTTTGCGGATAACAATGGTTACATACTTTAAACAGAACCTTACTGTGGATCTTCAACAAAAATTGAAACCTTAGGATTTAGACAGGGTAGATTTGTTTCTCATTTTGGATGTGCGCCAGGAACACAACTTTTTTTTTTTTTTGGTAATTTATGTACAATTGGAAGAAATTTTAAAGTGTGACATTGGTGGAACTGGAACTTCGAGAGAAAATCGGATCTCCAAAAATATGAATTATCAATCAAAAAAGTACCATATTCTGTAAGTTGAAGATAGGCACATACACTAAATCCTCAACGAATACTCTTTTGGCAGTTAGATAGATGGATAACGCTGTGTCACTGTGTCTTTGTCACTGTGTTGACAAATTGCATTCCACTTCAGCCAATAAAAACTGCAACGAGGAACTCCAGGTAAGAAAAAAAAAGCGAGTTGATTTGCCAATGCCTGGTCCTATCTTTTTCTATAATAAATATGTAAGTGGCGTCGATCTTTTTGATTAATTTTTGGAAACATATAGGTTCAAGGTTGTGGATGTAAGTTGCTTTCAGGACTGGCTACTTTTCCAAAAATCAGGTCACAGCATTCCGTTCTTGGAATTTAGAAGACAATGCGTTCTCTTTCTTTGCAAATAACTTGCAAAGTAAAAGTCAAGGATAAGACATTCGAGCTCTTCGATTGCAACAGTGGTGTTACAAAGTTTACGGTTTGATGGTGGAGACCAAATGATAACAAAGACAAAAAAAAAAAATAGATATAAGGAATGCTGCAATCGAACATCATTCGTATGCCCATCGCTAGCTACAACTTTTTCCCATCTTTCTGGCAGAGCTCGAATACCGTTACGATAAAAGTGTTTGTCTTTTGAGGCTATCCACTGATCAAGCCATTTTTTGATGCATTCATAGAGCGGAACTGCTGATCAGCAAGACTATATTCCATCGAGCGAAAAAAGTAATAATCGGAAGGCGCAATATCTGTGAATATGGCGGGTGGGGAAGGATTTTCCATTTCAGTGTTTTCAGACAGATTTTGACGGGTCGTGCTGTAGAATCACTTTTTCGTGTCCCAGCTCGCACTGTGGCCGTTTTCGCATCGTGCTTGGCTCAATCGCATCAATTAAAGTCTATATCATTGCCCAGTGATAGTTTCATTGGATTTCAACAGTTCATTATAAATAACACAGACCTGGTTCCATCAAATATACAGCATAACTTTTGCGGCGTGAATATTCGTCAGAACTGACAACGTAGAAGCGTGACCGGGCAGTATCCATGACTTTTTTCTCTTTGATTTGCTGTAATGAATCCATTTTTTATCACTCCTCACGATGCGATGAAGACAACCTTTCCCTTTTTCCCGCTGGAGCAGTTGTTAACAGGCAATAAAACGACGCTCAACGTCACTTGGCTTCAAGTCTAATGCTGAAACAAGTTCTTCCTGCGTTTGGCATGGATTCTCATCGAGCAATGCCTCCAATTCAGCGTCTTCTAAGGAATTTGGCCTTCCTTTACGCGGGCGGCCGTCAACATTGAAATCACCGTCTTTTAAGTAACGGAACCAATCACGGTACTTTGTTTCGCTTAGAGCAGCATCTTCGTCAATTTTTGGAGCTCTCGATCTGCTTCAATCGCCGTTTTCTTCGGCATCCGAATTTTGAACAAAATCAGACATTTTCACATAAAAAAAAGTATATATCGCCAAAAACAAAATCGCTAATTTGTCAAAACGTTTTGTTTATCATATGTCTAAGCTTGGTTCATGACGTTTTGGATATGAAAAAATCGACCCGCACTTACTGCCGGAGCCATCTACTGACAGACAGCGAGATACTCATAATATTGCATCTCTTAGAAAAATTCGTAAGCAATTTTGGTTTCGAAGAGCCTCTAGCCTCTACTTAAGTTAAACTGAAGCTTAGATCTATTAAAATTACAATTTTTCAAAAATTCGCAGTCAAAGCAATTCATTTTTTCTAATTCAAAACTTACAAATAAGCAAAATAGAAAAATGAGTGTGTTAAACTCTACTCTCGCACGATTACTAACCTTTGCAGCTTATCTGACCCTAAAGCCATCTGAAAGTAAACTCACAAATGCAAGCCTTGGAAACAATTGTTTTTTGTTTTTTTTTTTTTTTTTTTCTATTTAACGAACAAAAGATAATTCTTGGAACAAAGGCTTTTCTCTGATCCAATTCACCCCAATTTCCCAATACACACACCTATACCCTGGTAATAAGACCAAATATGCTAAACAAAAACAAGGGCACACATTATAAATTTCCTCTCTCCGCCAATAAACAAATTCACAAAAAATTCGAAAAAAAATTCTCTATAATACGAGCATAAAATTTACATAAAATGTCCCGCCGAACGGAAAGAAGAAAGATTCCAAGGATAATGATTTTTTGTTGGAGCATTCGTTTTGGTCATATTTGTATTCTTTTCGATTCTTTTACTTTTTTTTTTTTTTTTGTCGACATCTCCTTAAATCAGAGAAAAATCATAGCTAACGGCTATTGTGGCTTATCAAACATTCATCTGGAGCTTCATTTCCAAAAAATCTGTTCCAACCATGAGGGGTTCTTTAACCATCCCCGAAAAACAAAAAATAAGTATGAAATACAAGCCCCACCACTGCTGTTCATAGGCAAGAAGAAGAAATTTTATCCTTGGATTGTTGTGAATAGAAATCAAAGCTTAACTCCTCGTTCATCCTTGGGTCCATCTATTCTTCCTTTTTTTTTTTTTTTTTTTTCTTTTTTTTTTTTTGAAAAGGGAATGAGGGATGATGACCATTCAGTTCAATCATAGGTCGAGACAAGCTATGGCATACCCATGCACTCAAAATTAACATAAAAAATAGGCTCAATAATAAAGATTTATAGGATAGAAATACCGCTTCGAGGGTTTCTAGACGGTTTCGGGGATCCTTTGTGGCGAATATCAATTTTTTGCCTTTTTTTGTTGACTTTGTTGAAGTAGAAAAAAGGAAATCCGATTGGAAGTGACCAAAATCTGAAAATAAAAAAATGTACAAACAAAATTCTCGGGATAAATTTGCTAAGGGGGTTTCAGACATATGATAGAAGATGTCGTACAGGGTGAGCTAGTGGTAAATCTTTTATAGAATTAACTGCCTGTATCGTGTTGTCATAGGAATAGCAAACAACAAACCAACTCGGGCTGATAAGATTCCGCCATTGTCTAGTGAATTTAAATGGGTTAAAAATTGCTCTAGGGAGTCCTTTCAATATCCAAACCAGTGCAAGGATTTTGTCAAAGCCTCACACTGTTTTCCAAAGCAATTATCATAGCTTGTAATTTTCCTTTCACATCTTTGACTAGCTAAATTGAATTTTACTAGTCAAGGGGTGTTCATAAAAAAGTGGTTCCACATCCTTAGGTCACTCGTTGTAAATGATTCACTCATCAAACTGAAAACTAAATATGGTGTCAAACAAATGGCCAGATAGTTACAATATCTTTAATCAAAGCTTTAAAGGTCAAAATCAAACCAACGAGTTGGTCAAATCGCTCTATCACCTATTCACATTGTCTAATAGACTTGCTATATTTTAGTAAACCAGCGATTAACACGTATCAAGACTGGTTAAACCCCGACGCTTGAACATTTAGAACTGTTCTTGCTCTTCAGCTAACTATTTTCAAAGTTGACGTCGAGCGAGTTGAACGCAGTCAAAGAACTTGCCATTCTACTGTTTACATGTTGCTTTAACTGGAACGTTTAAGCCTGTCATAGAGAGATGATGAAGCACTTCAGAGATAAGGTGCTTACACTATTAGCACCCAATACATCAGGGCCAAGTGCCCTGCAGCCTGATGCGAGCATTAACCAGAGACTCAGTGATAAAATGGTGATGTAGTGCACTGTCAAATCAGACATAACAGACTTAAGTGCATAAAAAAAGCGTAATGCCCCGTCATGACTCCAGTAAGCAGAGTACAGTCTTTCCTATGAAGGGACTGTAGTAATTTCGCTGATATCGTGGAGACGTCAGTAAACATTTGTTTGGTCTGCCGGCTCACTTGCATTTACGCTCACGCAGGTTTAGGAACTACAACTATGATAGCAGTTACACCATCTCCATATACCTAAGCATTGACTCATAGTTGTTTATGGCGTTAGACTGTGAGTCAACTAGTATGCTCCTTAGCAGTGAAAACAGGACGCCTCCGTGAAGACAACCCTTGTTTAGCACCGTTTAAAGCCACATTTTCAAAGACATTCTCAACGATGAAAGAATATCTTCTTATCCAAAAGACATTGGTGCCAACCCATCAGATTGCCCAACTGCGCTTTTATGTATGACTCTCATTCAACGAAGTGTAAATATTTAAATCCAACAAATCCGGAGAAGCCGATGGGTTTTTCTCCAGACTCTCAAAGCTGGAATGTAGGATGTAGGGAGAAGCATGAACCAGCTCATCTGTGATATTCCATCAAAATTCTGTCCTTAGGAAATGAGATATTCTGCAGAGGGCCAATTACAAGGCCATATGCTTGGATTTTTCACGTAAACCTGATTGCTCTATATCAGTGCGAATTTAGACTTGGTTATACGATCATCGTTCAATAGCTTGCTATGCTATCGCGGAAGATCCAAGAACATGAAGTTAATACCCACCTTTATCGATATCGTTTTTAGAGTCGAGGTATATAGAGCCATAGTTAGTTTTAGTGTTCCCGTTTCTCTATCAAAGTGAAATGTTTCGATGTTAAAATGTTCTCAGATAGGACAACTCAGACAGAGACTTGAAAGAACTATGCGCAGCTCATAAACCAATACCAAAAGCACAATATTTCAAAAATCTGCATCCCATTGGCGTTTGCATTTGACATAATCGGTAAAAATCAGCAAGATTTCAGTGGCGCATTTATGGGTACTGAGGCAGACTCAGGCAAAATGACAAAATACATGCATACTATAAATGCTGCCTTCGAAAGCTCCAGTCTCTGCTGTGAACTCCAGAAAGATATCAAGCGAAAAATCTCTTAAGAATACAACTGAAAAGCAAAGATCTATCTCAACGGAGAAAAAGTAGCTGTTCGAATCTCTGTCCTGTTACACGACGCAAGTACATAGACACTCTCAATAGCGGATAAAAAATATTTTCACTATGTTGAAAGATCATTCTTTTTGTGATCTCTGGACCAAATTCCGCTTAAGGCGGTAGAGGAGAAGGCATTAGGTAAAAATATTACCGTCTGTGAACAATAAGGATTTGGTTAGAATTCAAGTCTAGTTTGAAATATCTTCAAATACTTTCGTACGTATTTGGGATGGGAGCAAGCTATTGGTTGAGGTCAAAAACTGCTCGGAACTGTGAGCTGCCATCGTAAGTAAATGAAATTCTACTAAAGAATCCCATAGGTTTGTAACTTGAGTGTATATAGAGCGGCTTAGTATTCTGTGATACAATTACTAATAAAAGGAAATAATGTCCCGAATAATTGACCACGGACAAAGATTGCTTCCTGGAATGGTAGTACCGTCCTTGAAAATTTAAACTCCAGAGCGCTCTTATACTGCCCAACTATTCTAGGAATAGCAACACAGAGTAAGTTCCGCAATGTTCACAAAATGCGTACCACTAAATCATCCAGGATATATGCAGAATCCTACCGAAACTCTAATGATGATGTATGATACTGATTATTATTTTTGTTCTTTTAGGTTGCAGCGTAATTTGATGTACACTAAGACAGTTATATATTCATTCTGATACCATTGAAAGAGCGTGGGAGGGTATTGCCTTAGTTACTCGTGAAACAATAGATTACATTATCATCCGTACTAAAAGGTAATTTCCATACCCAACAGATTTATTTTCCCCTTTATCCCTGCAGAAATCATTGTGAGGACACTCAACTATGTGCTAATAAACTCGTATGTGAGTTTGTAGATTAATATAGCTATCTTAACGTTGTTTACCTCTTCGATCATTTGTGATGAATTATGGTCCATAAACGATATCTAACATCTGTTCCGATGAATTCATCTATGAGTGACATTTAAGAGTGCTTGCGACCCACCACCACAGTTTCCAGGAAATCCGAGTGTCCCAGCCCCAAAAAATTATGATTCAATATTTCTCGTCACAAACATCTTGGTGAATACACATATGTATACTCGCAAGGAGGAGCTTGAACCCTGTACGTATAATGTTGCTTTTTCCGTCGAGAGTACTGAGGTAAGCAGCGGTTTGATAAATACCTGAGACCTCGGCTTAGATGACGCTACAACGCTGAAATTAGCTGAAGAATTTGGGTTTGCAAAGGTCTTCAGAGAAAACCATCGCTGCAAAGACTCTAGATGCTTCGGAGCTAATTTTGAAAACGAATATAGGTTTTGCATTTCGGTAAATTAAAGGTCGGTTAAAAAGAGGAGACTTTGATGAGGCGTGAATAGACTAGGATGTCCGACATATAACTCCTTTCATTGCCAGATTATTAATGAGCTGCTGATGCTAATGCAGGTAGCCAGCTCTTTTTTCTAGCAAATTATAGTACTAACAGCCCTCTTTTCTCTACTGTATCGCCAATCTGAATAGAAATCGAAAACTATCCACTGCATATAGCTGGTGGAGTTTGCTATTCTATCTTCTCGTTTAAAGCCCATCAACGTAAACGAGACCGAAAATCATTTGAAGAATAGGGAATGGGACTGAGATAATTAGGGACTTACATATAGTCTCATTGTAGCTTCTTGACAAAGTATTATTACTCAGCGATTGGCAAGTGTAACTCTTCGATTGATTTTCTATGGCGTGCCATTATTAGTGTAAATAGCGGAGCTGAGGTAGTCAAAATGTTCAACCAGCTCAAAGTTATAGTTTTGACCTTCTGTATGATTCGTCGATCTTGATATTATACGAGGTGTGTTCCAAAAGTAAGATGACTTTTGAAATATCGTGGGCAACGTATATGTTGGTACACATGCTCCGAACATATGTTCATGGTTTCAAGTATATAGCATACTCACTTTGTTTTTGACAGATAGAAAGGTTAGACGTGTTTTGGTGTGCTCGGCGATTTCCAAATATTATAAAAAATGGTGCCAAGAAATTGCATCAAATTTTGTATAAAAATGGAATTAGGTGCTCTAGAATACTTGGAATATTGGCAGTGGCATACGATGAGTCTTAGTTTACAAGTAGTACAAGCTCGTCCAAGATGGCAGAGTAGATGCCAATGACGAATCCCGCTCTGGACGCCCAAGAACATCAACAAAAGATAATAACGTCGAAGCTGTGAAGAAAATTGTTTTGGAAAATCGTCGAATTACCATAAAAGCAGTTGCTCAGGATGTTGGCATATCGGTCGGCTCGTGTCATGAATTTTTTTCAGGTTTTCACAGGGGATGAAACCTGTGTCAACGAAATTTATTTCAAAACTTCTTAATTTTGATCAGAAGAACCGTCACATGAACATCGCTCAGCAGGGCTTGAATGACGTCAATGATGATCCTGACATGCTCAATAGGTTCATTACTGATCATCATCATGATCATCATACTGATCATATCATGAACATATGGCTACGACGTCGAAACCAAAGTCCAACTCCTAATGGAAGCACCTAAGAGAGCCAAGACCGAAAAATGCACGCCAAGTTCGATAAAATATCAAAGTTTTGATCACTTTTTTTTTTTTTTTTAATTACCGTGGCGAAGTGCATCAGGAGTTTTTATCTCAGAGTCGTATGGTCAAGAAGAAGTATTCCCTTTAAGTTATGCGCCATTTACGAGAAGAAATATAAAAAATATGATTGAGGATATATAAATGACATCGCTGGAGGAGCTCAAGGCTATACTAAAAAGTTTTTAAAAGAAGTGTTTGAGTATTGGAAAAAGCGTTGGCACAAGTATCTTACATATCTGAGGGGAATTACTTTGAAGGGTACATCATTAATATTGATGAATAAATACATTTTTTTTTTTAATAAAAATATAAAGTCTTGGTATCCTAAATATCCAACGGCGGACTCTCGCTTGATGTCCACTTAATACAAATTCAATTTTCTACCGGGAAAATAACAATCATTTCTTTTTCAAGTGAAAAGGATCGCTTGAGTTTTGTCCTCATTTAATTCGATTTTCTATTTATTGTAATAATTTTGCAATATTTCCATCACATTTTCTAATTTCTTCTCAATTTCAAGAGCGGACTCGTGTTTTGGAAACTGATTTGAAAAATAAGAGGTAAAAAATGTTCTACAAAATTTGGCGTACCTACAAAACCTTGTGGAATGCCAGAGTCAAGCAGAGTTCAGAGCTGCCACTGCTCATATTACATTCACGGCCATGTGAAACTTCTTCTTAGATGTATCTTGAAAGACTGTTCACAGAAGGCATACCCAGGAATTGAAAATTACCTATCTTCCGCTATACATTTTCTCACAGCGGCTACAGTTTCATCTATACGCAGTTTCATCATATGTCAGTCAGACTGACTTTCGGAATAGCTTTTAATAATTTTTTTTTTTTAATTAAATCATTTCATGATGATCTACCAAACAATATTCAACAAATCTTTCAAAGATGACGGCGCGGCTTGCAGGTTTCTTTACTCTTTAACAGATTGTATATGAAAGACACGTCAGGGAATCAAACAATGAATAATTCTTCTTCTTATTAAGAGAAATCCCAAATATAGAGAAAGTTATCGGAACGAAAATCTCTGCGGAAATAGATATACTACCCTCTTGCAAATCACACATAATTATACAAAATACGTACATAGGTGCAGTCACCGGGGATACCTAACCCAGAAAGGACACCCATTAATAAATCATTCTAATCATCAATATATCCTAAAGTCCTCTGTCAGACCTTTTCTTTTCTAAGCCATACAACTCGCTTATGGAATGGCCAAGCTTTTTATTTCCTAGTCTAACTTGCAAACATTTAAGACATCACTACTTTCGTTTTTTTCCTCCCTAAGTTTCCTTCGTCCGGATTGTGTGCAACCATTTTAAGGATGTTATTAACCTATTAAGCGCGCGCTGACCGAATATTTCATGAAGAACCCGGTGGAAAACTGACAGCAGTTGAGAAAATATGCAGGCACGTTTTGAGCGGCAACATTTTGAGACAAATTGCTCTAAAATAAAGGATATTCCAGTAAATGTGTTCCAATTTGTCCCTTTTTTTTATAAAAAAGTGTTCTGAATGTACAAATGAAATTTTTATTTTGATTGAAATATAATTGATATCATTAGATATGAAATATGATATCATTCAAACGTCCTCCATTGACCCACTAGATTGAGTAGCCAAGTAATCTCTTCGCATAACCCAGAGACATAATACTGGGCGTAAAATTTCCAGCGATAAGACGAACATCAAACTTCGCTCTTTTTTAAACTTAAAGATAGAAAGAAAATATTTGAGCTCAGCTCCTACTAAATTCGTATTGGAAGTTCCCTTGTTGTTGATTTCTAGTCAACTTGTCATCTTACTTGATTTTTGTTAACTGAAAAAATGAATGTCCACCTCCTACCCATTAATAGGTAGATTGTGGTGCGAGCTGTGTAGTAAGTGTCACGGTTGCGTTGATACCACATGTCATCCAAACCTTTTAGTTCCAACTTATTCCGAAAACAATTAGTTAACATGGATTGACTGCAACCGACTTATCGTAACCGTTTCGGTAGAAGTTCGTCGCACTGACATCTCTGACATGAAAATCACACAAAATAGTCTGGCACCCGTGAAGGTGGAATAGCCGTGTATTGTAACGAGTCTCTTGGTTGTGAATTTGTAAACACATCTCAAAGTAGTGACATTAAGTATTGCTTTTTTTAAGCTTCCCATGGTATCGATAAGTGTTTTATGTGTGTTTCTTTCTTGAATTTGTTGCTGCAGGCTTGTTAGTTTCTAACTCTTATGACGCTTGCCTTGCACATAATAAAATTCCAAGCCTTCTTGGTATCTTCACTGTATCTGACCTATCTAATACACTATTACTTGATCAATTATCATTGGAATGAATAACAGACCACGATTTAATATTTTTTCCGTAATTCATCTCCAGATACTTACTTGTTCGTATAGAGTTTTCAAGTCCATTGCCAATGATTCATTGCAACTGGAGGGAAGCATTTTACCATAGCATCTTTGTATTTATTTATTCATGTGAAATCCTTGATATTTTTGATGTCTCTCTTAAAACAGTTTCTGAACGTAATAGAAGGTATCCATAGTTAACAACTGAGGTGTACCGCAATCGATATTGCTGTAAGTTATATTCCAAATAGAAATGACTGTAACTGGGAGTTACTTTGTCGGGCGCGGAATCAGTCCAGTTTTTTCACGAGCTAAGCCAAAACAAGATACTTTCTGTCTATGTTTACGAGTAGTATACACTAAGACCCGAAAAAGCCTTATAGTAGTTTGCGCAGCATTAAGATCGGCTAAAGGGAATTGTTCGTTATAATATAGTACACCCTGACTAACTCGAACTGCAACCAACTTCAGACTGCTATATTTTCCAAACCGTTCATGACAGTGAGCACAAATTTTGACACATGACAGAAAATTTTATTATTTACACACCTTTTAAACGATTTGCTTCTCAGTTGTGTTTTTTCCGCGATGGAATTTAAACGTGATGGTGTGTTTGCTTTATATTTGGTTGGAAAACCACAAGTAGCTATCGTTAGAGCCCACCAGCACCTTAACGTGAATAAATCATAGAGGTGGTCCTAAAAAACAGCAACATCGGCAGAAATAGTTTGGAAAGTGAAGGCTCGAATTGAGCGAAATCCGCGTCGAGGTGGAAGAAAAATGGCTCGTGAGCTCAACATATCGTTGGAACGGATGCAACACATACTGAAAAATGAACTTGGGCTCAAGCCATTGAAGTTCCAAAAAGCACACGATCTTACACTGCAGTTAGAGTCGAAAGAGCGAAGGAGTTGTTTCGCTTGCACGAAAGTGGTGGGTTGCCGAATTTGGTTTTTTCCGATGAGTCGCCATTTGTTATCGAGCAATATGTCAACAGACAAAATGACCTAGTTTATTTGCCAGAGAGGTCCTTCGAAAATTTACACCTTCGGACGGCCACCAGAAAGCAGGCAGCACCGATGGTGATGGTTTGGACCGCCATAACCGCCGATGGTCGCTCTCCGCTCTTATTTTTGGACCGTGGCGTCAAAATTAATGCGATCGTATACCCTGCAACTGTCTTAGAGGCAGTATAGAAGCCTTGGGCAAACAATCATTTCAGTCGGAGACCATGGACATTTCAACAAGACCCGGCACCCTCTCACAAAGCGCGCGTCAACCAAAATTGGTTAAAAAACAATGTTCCACACTTCATTTCTTCGACACATCGGATTGCAAATTCTCCGGATGCAAATCCGTTGGATTTCTCTGTCTGGAGTAATTTGAAGGCAAAGGTTGGTACTAAAAAATACCAAAGTTTGGACCACCTCAAGCGAGCACTTCGCCGGAAATGGACCAAAATACCGTAGAGCCACTTGCTTGCAGCGTGCGATGCTTTCTTCGACGGTCTCAATGCCATTATTCGCGTCAAAGGTAGACATATTGAAAATTACTGATACAATTTGAAAATTAATTTATTTTCCAACATTTTTTGCTTTGGCGCAATAAAATTTATCAAAAAATAAAACAATTATAGCATTTCGAGTCAGTCAGAGTGTACACGATATTGATAATTTCAGCAAAGCATTTCCGGTTCCGTAGATACGTCAAATTTTGTAATAATTTCGCAAAAATACTTAAATACTTACTTTATACTTTTGATTTTGAAATTGTAGCAGAGTCTGAAATACCATCGGCTTGGACATATAGTACATATTCGATTCGTTAAAATTATTTTACCACACCTCTTAGGGCCTCCTACGCACATTATTAATTTTTATTTTACATCGTCATCTGTTTCTGATGCTTGAAAACAAGCAATGTTTATTACCATACCAAAAGGCCACAACCCTGATCAAATAACAAATTGCCTGTCAGCTTTATGTTTTCCTCTCAATATGTTTTCCATAAGCACCATACTTGCAGCACAACAATGGTAGGCGTTCTAGATGATATAAGAAGAGAATTTAGTTTGAATAACGTCACAATACTGTGACGTATTTTTCAAAGGCATTTTACCCTGTTAACCATGCAACTTTATGTGGAAAACTATTGTCCTTTTGAGAGCAGCTCGGGTTATAAAAGACTATCTTCCTAATCGAAATCAAAGAGCAGGTATTGATCTAATATCGACATCGGAAAAACTAATGTGTGGTGACCCTCAAGATTCAATACCATGCCCTGTTTTATTCTCTTTGTAGGTCAACGATCTTCATAGTGTATGCTCCGACGCATCTCTGCATTTATATGCTAATTGAAGATTTGGTTTTCAGAATAAATGAGGATTTGTTAAAATATACAATCGATCGTAAGCAATGGATTCCTAATTAACTAAAAAAAAAAAATCACCATACATAGTGATATGAAAACGTTATGCTGAAACGAATGATATGCCCTTGTTTTTCTCTCAAACAAAAAACTGCCTTTTGTGGATAATATAGGGTGATTTGTGAGGTTTGAATTATAATGTAAAATAAAACACATAAATTTGAAAGTGAACTTACAAGTTTTATTATCGATTAAAAGAACAATTCATTGCATTTCCTTTTTGAAAATGATATCATGTAAATGTTGATCATGGTTACGTCTGAGGTGATCCATTCGGAAAGTCCAATTTTGCGACTCGTTCGAGCAAAGCGACTGGTATCTCGCGAATAACACGAGTAATGTTGGCGTCAATCGTAGTTGGAAAATAGTCTAAGGATGTGATATCGGATGATCTAGGCGGCCAATTTACCGTAACAAAACGTGAAATTAAGTGCCCACCAAAATGATTTCTCAACAAGTTCATTGTTTCACGCGCTGTATGTCTCGTCGCCCCGTCTTTTTGAGCTCACCGAGGCTATTTGCTTGAATTTCAGGAAGCACATAGTTCATTAACATGGCGCGATAACTGTTACGTTTGACGGTAACATTCTGAATTGCCTTATTTTTGAAGAAATATGGACTAATGATTTCAACAGCCTATAAACCACACCATACTGTTGTTTTTAATGCATATAATGGTAGCTCTTGGTACTCTTCGGGTTGCTCATCATCCCGAATACGGTGATTTTTTTTTATGAACGTATCCAATGAGCCAGAGTCCGAGATACAATATCGGACTTTCATTAAATTTTTTCAAAGCCAATTCACTGAAAATATGACACAAATTCAAGTCGCCTGGCTTCAATTTTTGCACAAGTTGAATTTTGTACGCTTTTAGGAAGAGATCCTTACGTAAAATACGCCAAATTGTCAATCACGCCAAGCCAAGCTGCTGAGAACGACGATGAATCGATTCATCACGGTCTTTGCGTACACTCTCAGCTACAGCTGCTATAATCTCTTCACTACGTACTGGATGTGGTCTTACCGGCCGAGTATCATCCACTTATGTAGATTTGCGAATCTACGAATTAAAATCGCATGAAAAACATTTCTCACAGAACGCTGATTTTCGTAACTAAACAATTTGGAGACGCTGTTGTGGTGTGAGTCTTTCCGCGATGATTTGCCAAACTATACTGAACAAAAGTGACAAATCAGTTTGATAGGAGTCACGCGTGATTTGTCAAAAAAAGCCTATTGAAAATCAAACCTCACGATGAATCAAAATAAATTCCACTCTCTACCCGGGATTATATAAATAACACTTTGGGCCAGATATATATATGGTGGTCGTCGTCAGCTGTAGTTACGCCTGTAAGACTCAACAAAAGGTTACCTACTTAGAAATTCAAAAAGGACTTCATGGCGGAAGTACTGCGAATCTAACGCGGTTACAGACGAGTCTTCGAGGTTATGAAATATGCTTTCAAAAAAAGCCAGCGTTCCTAGTTACCTGAGGAAAAATGACGGAATCTGGGCCGAAAATAGCCAAAAGGTTCTGCTAGCGCTGGTGGAAACCCCCTTTCCGGGATCCACAGTATCAGATGACGCTGGCATTCTACGATACACAGAGAACATTAATCCCTCTCTCTCCGCAGAGGAAATAGGTGTTGTTATTAATAGAAAAAAAATTACGGTGGGCTATTCAGTCCTTGAAGCCGTACAAAATCCCCCGGTCTGAATGGTATTCTATCGATTGTGCTGCAGAAAGCACTAGAGGTGGCAATCCAAAAAATTATGGAAATTCTTAGACACAGGATAAAAATAGGGTACTTATCAATAGCTTGGAGGGAAGTTAAGGTGGTTTTTATACCTTGTCAGGGGCATGTAACAATAAAGGATTTTAGACCAATAAGTCTGTCATCATTCATGCTTAAAACCCTAGCATGCATATATGAAAGGAAAATCTGTTGAAACCCACCCTACGCGAGGTGGTGGGGAAAATAGAGAAGAGCCTAAAGCAAGAAGAAGCCTCAGTAACGTGGAGTGCACCGAAATTGAAAATGATCTGATAGACGCTAACATTGAAGAGGGCATTCAAAAACTGGGCTTGCAACATGCTCGCAAGTAGGAAAATAAATTGTTCCTATGGGAAAATTTCGCTTAGAATGCTCTTAGCCAGAGGAAGCCCTCAAGGTTCTGGATATCAACGGCATCCTCAAACAGCTTAGTATAATGGGTATAAGTGCCACGGTGTACGCAGATGACGTGGTCGTAATAGTACAGGGAAAACACTTAAATATGCCATGAAGATGATCAGCATTTGGGCAAAAAGCTGTGATCTCAATGTCAACCACTCTAAAACGGAACTGGTTCTTTTTACCAGAAAGTGCAAGATACCGCAATTCAAACTCCTGAAACTCAACGGAATGGAACTGTTCTTTCACCGGGACTCACCAAACAGCCATCGTATAAACAAAAAAACTGAATTGGAATCTTAATGTAGCGGAAATACTTATGTGCATATGTCACACTAATGTGGTGGAGAGCAAAAAAAAAAAAAAAACGGTTTACGGAAAATTAGCGGCGGTTCAAAGAACGGCTTATATAGCCATTACAGATGCGCTGCGTACCACCCCTACGGCAACATTTGACAACTTTTTGCACCTTATAACGCTTTATTGACAACATTGCAATAAAACTTACTAATCTGGGCTAGTTCAAGAGCAGTATTTTTGGACATGGCATGGTCCTAGCGGAGCTACTGACACTCATTCCAATTCTATCGGATGAAAACCTACATTATTCAACGCTTTCTGGCAGCTTTTTGACGGGAAGAGATCTAGAAAGCTAATAAAATTAAACAGGGCTAAGCTTGGGACAACAATATGAATTCTAACAGTACACTGTCTTCTGCGGAAACACGCAAAGAGACTTATGTCGTCAGATACGAAAATTTTCAGATTTTGCACAAACATATTATGTAAATGCGAGGCAATATCGTGTAGTGGAAGAACATTTTTAGAGAAATACTTTTTCGAAAACCTAGAGGAAATAGACGTAATGTACGGACTTCAATGGTCGACGTGTGATGGTTAAAAGGCTTTAAATTTTTAATGTTTATGAAGCTGTTGTTGAAGGTGTTTAATGATTGAATGGTAAAGACAATCTGGAGCCCAAATATAACCTATGTGAGATCGCAACTGATGAACAACTTTTTACGACAAACCAAAGAAAAGAACTAGGTAAGAGCAGTGCAAAAACTCTGTTCGGTGTTTTAAAAAGCCGACCTAATATTACTAAGAAAATATAGTGGCGGAACCTTGAAGAAATTTCAGTGTGAAGTCTATCCCATCTTAGATGACGAAAGATTCGAAAAAGAGGCGAAGAAATCGGTAGCTATATCAGGTGAGGTAGCAATATAGGCATTATATTAATATTTCAGAGACATAACCTCACAACCTATAGACAGAAGATGCGCAAAGAAAGGGCATTAATTTTAAGGTGTCGGCACAACTAAGAAAAACTCCTAGGAACTTCAATCACCGAAATGACATACTCGTATATTAAAGGTGAGCAAGAATGATTTCTTACGTGGAACAACGGAATTTACAATTTGCAATCACTCGGCTGTCGAGAACGAATAGTTCTGTGGAGACTGTGTAATATATGGTATATCGAACCTGGTAAGGCTTTCATATCTCAGAATTATCCTGGCCTCGATAGATTGATGGTACGATTTGCGGTTAGTTGTGTCACTTTTTAAATTTGTTGAGAAGTTGAGTATTTTTGTATAAGAAAACGTTTATAAACTCGAGTTTATAAGTTGATGACTTAAGTCATCTGTATCACCCTGTGCATTTGAACTTCCTAAGGTAAATAGACCACCACAATCACAAAAATTTGTAAATCAGCTTATCAAAGCGTTGATATTTATTTTTTTTTTTTATTTTGAATTTTATGTCAGCCGTTGGTTATTCGTTTGTTGTGAGCCATTACTTTGGTAACGGACATGAATACCTACAAACCTAACAAGCACAGCAAGCAGGCAGGCATGATGGTCCGTCTGCCCTGCAAATTGTAATTTTGTATCATAATTTTACAACATTGTAATGCCATTGTGTGTTGTTCTCTTTTTAATAGAGGTACAATCAAATAGGATTTGGTTTGAATTTCATATTTCTGGAACAATTGTTGTCCTTATTGGATCTCAGTATATTTCTTTTTTTTTTTTCTTCTTTTATTTGTGATTTAAGGAATATTCAAATTATGCGGTTGGATTCAGATGAAACGATTTTCTTTGAATGAAAGGATAAGGGACAGAACAGACACGAGACAGAAAAACCTTAGAAGGTCAGGAGATGAGGGTGTTTGATTTGAATAATTCGACAGACCTAATCAAGAGTTTTGTCGAAATTGTATCTTTTACTCGTATTCGGAAAATTGATAACTTTGAAGTTGGACAATTTACAGAAATCTTTGATTTGAGCCTGTGGCTTTGCCGATTAAAGGTCGGAGTATGTTGACATATTATACAAAAGTGTACATAAATAGATCAATTTCATTTGTCCAGCAAAGCCGATTAATTGTTTTTGAATGAGATAGCATGGATCCTTTAGGTATTGCCTTGACGTATTCAAGATATTAAAACAGATAACGCATAAGTATTGACTAATAAACTGAATTCTCGAACGACCATATGTCCATTTAGGGCATATTGTACGCATATATGTGTGTGCAATACCAGTCTTTACACCATAGCTAAAGGTCCTCAATAGCCTTCACGTACTCGTATATACAAGATAACGAACATCAGGTAGAGAGAGTGATTGATCAAGAAGACATGCTTAAAGATGTCATCCTCCCTCCAAGTACAGAAAAAGTTGACCCAGATATATATAAGCGAAAGAAGAACAATAGTCGACCAGCAGAACTTTCCGAACATGGAAGTAATGTTTTGGTACTGTGCATACGGAAAATCAACAACCAAGGGCTGATCATCCTCGATGACTGTATGACAACGGCTATATAAATACTCGTATATCTCATCTTCAAGAAAGGTAATGCTACATCTTTAACAAACTGTAGAGGCGTATGCCTTCATATAAGATCCTATCCAACGCATAATGTGAACGTCTCTAAGTCCTTCTGCAGCACAATTGATCCGATCGATCAAATTTTCACAAAAAGACAAATCGTGGAATGTACGAACAAATTTGAATTCGAGATTAAGCTGGTCTTCATCGATTTCAAAGCCAAAAATAGCATAGTTTTGCAACGTGACGCTAAAAACCATGTAGTGGATAGTGTAATTCAGAAAGAACTCCTCATTTACGGCAAAAAACTGCGCTCAAGGGGTTAAAGCATGAAATCTAGGGAGGAAAGAAAGAAAGTTACCGGTGTTATAATGGCCACGAAATAAAGAGTTGTCCGTAAGCAACTTGTACGGCTTAGGAAAGAATTACGATACTTCATTGTACGTCCGAAAGTGTGCTTGAAGGTAAACTGATGAGCATTCATAGCGAGACGGACGTTACGGTTAAAGATTTGAAGGGGCGGAATACTGCTGGCAAATTCAATGGAGCACTTTTGTTAAAAAAGGCGATAGGGTAACGTGACAAAGCCATTGAGAAGTTTTAATGTTTCGAGATCTTTCATGAGCTGACGGCTTATTAACGTTGCTATGACTTTGGAACCTTGTACCTTTTTTAGTGACAGACTTGACAAATGTTATTTTCTATTGGCTCGTAAAGAGTCCTAAAGAATAGGACCGATGAAAAAGCTTATGCAATGGCGTTGCCATCGTGAAAGAACATCTCTTTCGAAGAAGGAGAGATATACCATCTGGACCAGCGGATTTGTATATATTACGATCTTTAAGTACTCGTGCTATTACACGAGTGCGAAAGTGGATTCGTCCTATCGAAGATTAGACGCACTCAAGTGAAGGCGGAGACAAAGCATAATCTTGAAATATTAAGCTAGCCACAAAGTATGCAGCAAGCAGATTGGCCTTGTCCAAGAGGTTACAGCTGAAATATCATTGTAAATGAGCGTTGGGATGAAGAATGAGCCAGATTTTCTAACGCTTTTGATGAATGTTCCAAAATTGTTACTGTTTTTGAGACATTATAGTATTTTTTGCTTCAGTTTTTGATCATATTGGAATTTCCTGGATCGTTTGAATTTTTTTCGGTTGTCCTCTGTCGGATTGGCCGTATGGGACCGAAAAAAACATTTCTAAGCCCTGGCAGCCTCTTTAGAGCTCGAGTCGTACCAAGCATTTTCTTTTGGTCTGATACTCTTAATCCGATATCATCAGTATTGTGCTGAAGTAGATAGTACGTAGGGCAGGTGCTTATATGGAAATAAATCTGTCTGGTTGCGGGAAAAAGCAGACTCCATCGATGTCGTAGGTCGCTCCCAGTTCGCCACCATAAAAACGTTTAAGGTTTAAAGAACGATCTTCGTCTCTCAGACTTGGTGTTCAGTAGCGATAGGGCTCTGTTTTTATATATTGTGATTCATCGTGAGGTTTGATTTTGCATAGGCCTTCTTTGACAGATCACGCGTGATTCCTATCAAACTGTTTTGTCACTTTTTTTCAATATGTTTGGCAAGTCATCATGGAAAGACTCACACCACACAAGTGTCTCCAAATTGTTCAGCTGCATTACGAAAATCAGCGTTCTATGAAAAATATTTTTCGTGCGATTCGAGGAACTTACGGTGCACATAATCGACCTACTGAAACCACTTTTGCCAATACCATTCGCAAATGTGAGTCCCAGTTTACATTAGTGGATGACACTCGACAGGTAAGACCACATCCAGCACGTAGTGAAGAGAATATAACATAGCAGCCGAAGCTGAGAATGTACGCGAAGACCGTGACGAATCGATTTGTCGTCGTTCTCAGCAGCTTGGCTTGGCGTAATTGGCAACTTGGCGTATTTTACGTAAATATCTCGGCCTAAAAGCCTTCAAAGCTGCAAGAATTGAAGCCAGGCGGCTTGAATTTGAGTCATATTTTCAGCGAATTGGCTCTGGAAAAACTCAATGAAAATCCGGTGTTTTATCGTGAAATTTTGTTCAGAGATGAAGCCCATTTCTGGCTCAATGGATACGTTAATAAACAAAATTGTTGTATTTGGGCTGATGAGCAACCCGAAGAGTACCAAGAGCTACCAATATATCCATTAAAAACAACGGTAACGTGTGATTTATGGGCTGGTGGAATCATTGGTCCATATTTCTTCAAAAATGAGGCAAATCAGAATGTTACCGTCAATGGTAACCGTTATCGTGCCATGTTAAGGACTATGTGCTTCCTGAAATTCAAGAACATAGTCTCGGTGAGCTCTGGTTTCAACAATGGACTTGTTGAGAACTCTTTTTGATAATCACTTCATTTTTATGGATAAAGTAGGTACGTAGAGCAGTATTTCGTGGATTTATATATACACTTGCGGTCATAAAAACCGCACCACCTAATGAGTTCTCAAAAAATGCCTAATTACATCAGATCGTAAGGGTTTTTCCCATACTAATGAAGGGTATTCCCCATAGCGGAGTTCGGCCTCGAATTCAGTGCTAAAAAATCAGTTTGAATTAAGTTGTGACGGTAACATGTAAAAAAAAGTGAAATGTCTGGTAAACATCATCAACTGACTCGGGACGAAAAAGTTCAAATATTGACTTTAGTCGAAGAAAGTCTTGGCTATAGTTAAATAGGTTAAAATAGGATGCTGTCATTCAACTATCGTACGACTGACAAAGAAAAAAGAAAATTTGGATCCATTGGAAAGGAAAGAAGGCTCGGGACGAAAACGTAAAAAAAATTGGGTATGTAATTTAATTCGTGTGGTTATTTTTCAAAATTTGAACGTTTATTTAAGAAAAACATGTACAAAAGTATTATTCAAAGTATTGCCCATTTAAAGCTACGACTCTTAGCTATCTTTCTGGCAATTTTTGAATCCCATCGCAACAGAACTGCACCGGCTTGGCAGCCAAGAGAGAATCAAGCCTATTTTTGATATTCTGCTCTGATGTCAGTGAGAGCGTTCTGCATCGACCGGAACAAATGGTAGTCAGAAGGGGCAAGGTCTGTGCTATAAGGCGGATGGGGTAAGACTTCCCATCCACTGTTTTCCAAATAGTTCTTAACCGGAATAGCAACGTGGGGCCGAGGGTTGTCATGATGGAAAATTATTGCCTCGTGTCAGGTCGCATATTCCGGGCATTTTTCGACTACTGCTCTCTTCAAACGTATTAATTGTGTTCGGTACCGTTGTTTATTTATGGTTTCACCTGCTTTTAGCAGCTCATAATACAGCACACCCATCTGATCCCACCAAATACAGAGCAAAACCTTCGCGACATAGATATTCGGCTTTGCCGTTGATTTGGCTGGTTGGCCGGGTTTCACATATGATTTTTTGCTCTTGGGATTGTCGTAATTTCGTTGCTTTTAGATATGTTCAGCTGCTTTTAAACTTTTTGAAATGGCTGCTTGAGTGACACCCAAAGATTCTGCGAGCTCTTCTTGTGTTTCGCAACAATCTTCATAGAGTAATGCTTCCAGTTCTTCATCTTCATCTTGGGGATGTTTTTCTTTTTACGTTATGGAGTAGTAGTAAGGGAGTTTTTGGTACCAGCATATGAACAGCATCATTCGTATACTGACAAGTTCATTTTTAAAGATAATTCTGCAATTTGCCACCGCGCCAAATCCGTAAGTAAAGTGTTATAAATCAATTTCTAGATGTCTACCTTAATAATAATAATCAGACAAGTAACTAGAGTCTTTCAATAAGTTTCAGCTCAAGACAACGTTTGATGACCTCGGAATTACCAGACTAGACTGGCCAGCTAATTCGCCCGATTTAAACCCAATCGAGCACTTGTGGCATGTAATGAAACGTAAGGTGGCTGAACATAAACCAGAGAGTAAAAAAAAGCTAAATGAAGTTCTGGAACATGTATGGAATATTGAAATTTCAAGGGATATTACTGAACTTCTAGTATACTCGATGCCTTCTAGAATAAAAGCGGTTATAACCGCCAAAGCAGGAGCAACTCCGTATTGATAATTTTTGGTAAAAGTGGTATATCTAAACATCTTATATACACATACATAAAAAATGTATCGTTTGATTTTGTTAACCAATGACTGTGTTAAAATATTTAAAAAAAAAATAAGAAAAGTAACTGGTTTTTCTTTCTTTGTTAATATCTTTTTTCAAACATTTAATAAACAGATGGAAATTAGATAGAAATACTTATAAACTACTGCGGAGTACTTAAAAAAAATTCTTTTCATTATAAAAATTATTATCGTACTTATTAACAATTTTTCAATCATTTTGATATGGTGACGTTTTTATGACCGCAAGTGTAGTTGGTTTATGTCCTATCTAAAAGATAGAAAGCAAAAAGTAAAAATTGGGAACATTGTAAGTGACTTTAAAGTTACGAATCTAGGTGTACCTCAAGGGTGTGCCCTTGGTCCTACTTTATTTTTAATTTACGCCAACTCTTTCGCCATTAATAGGAAAAGTTACGGCATTTGCAGATAATCTTGGAATAGCCTATGCTTCGGTTAACCTCTTCAATCTAGTAGCTGATTTAAATCATGATGTCCACTTGTAAAAAATCTAGTTTAAGAAACATAAGCTTGTTACTAGCGGCAAAACCAAATTAGTTTTTTTTTTTTCAATCTAAGCATGCAAGACTTTCCTGACGTTGACATTATATTTCATGCTCCCAATTGTTCTCGGCACAATTTATTCTGTAAAATCGAACATAATTTTATTTGGTGCGAGAATATTTCAATTTTAAAACAGTATCTGCTTTCCTGCATTAGATGTTTTAACCGCCTTAAGAAGTTTTGCAGTAATGATTTGTTAAGAACAATTTATTGTTGGATATTTCATTTGAAATTGCAATATGGAATAAGATGTTGGGGAGGCGCTTACCTTAAGAAATTGAAACAATTAATTGTCCTACAAAAGTGCGCCATTAGTAAAGTCCCAAAAATGTTCTTTATCAGATGCAAAGCCCGATTAATGACACCTACAACTTACAAAGCAATACAAGTTCTGCTGTGGAAGTACCTGCTTTTCGGACTACAAGTTTTAGGAAATTCTACTCTATAGTATCTCGAAAACTCTTTTATAGACTCCCCGATCACATACGACGCATTAGAACCTTGCCCAAAATTTTGAAAAAAGTACGAGTTTGACTTTTTAATTTTAATCATAATAAGATTAAAATTTTTTTGCGCTTCATTGCATAAAACATAAAACATTTTCTACAACTTTTCTTTCCATACTGAATTTTTTTTTCCTTGCTCTTTAAACTTTCATTACATCCATTATATTTTTGGTAAAATAAAACTCTATTAATACACCCCACAATGAATTAATTGTTCCTATCTTATCGGAATGTGTAAAATGTAAAAAGTTCGATTCTCAATAGAAAGCACTCGAGGACTCGGTTTTAAAACTGTAGTTTCGTGTTCATTGTGGAAACTGACATTCATTCCTTCAGGCCGGTACATCAACACAACTTACAAAATAAATACACGATTCTTTTTTGTTATGTCCTTATTGGGGATTGGTTTGCGTGGAGCTATCAAATTTTGTGGACTCATGGATTTACCGCCACCGCTTCAACAAACGACGTGTGATATTACAATTAATAAAATTTAATTTGCTGCTTCAAGTGTTGTTCAATTGATGTTAAAACAATCTGTAAAGGAAGAATAACAGGGAATAACAAAACAAAATTCAAGGGCTGATATAACAAAACTGATCGTTTCAGAAGATGGTACCCGGATGGATTTGCGGTTCTCATAAGTCAGCTTACAGGAAAAGTCGTTAATTTTCTTGTAAAGTCTTCTTATTGTGCTGAATGTTACAATTGAAATAAACACAAAGTTGAAAATTGTCAATTCAATCATGACGGATCGGCAGGCAAAATGGAAGTAGAGGCCATGAAAGAATTATTTTCAAAATCCGTCGAAAAACATGGAGTTATGTACATATACTAAATACGTTGGGGGTATCAACTCTAAGACGTACACGAGATTAGTTAATATAAAACTGTATGGTGATGAGATTGAAATTGTAAATAAGAATGCGTAGATCACTTTTAAAGGGAATGGGAACCCGTCTTCGCGAATGCAAGAAAACAAATCCTGGAATCGGCAGCAAATTGACAAATTGACGGCAAAATTGATAGATAAACTGAGCATTTACTATGACTTAGCTATTCGCAGAAACTGTAACTCCAAGGATGACGGTATGGGCAACACGGCACAACAAACAGCAACCCTCAACATCGTTTTTGTCCCGAATTCCCCGCATCAAACGAAAGCTAAAAAAGAACTGAAAAACTTCCGTCAGGATTATTCAGCAGTGCCAAAAATGGAGCTAGATGTCATCAAAGCAATATTCGAAGATCTCAGCAATGAGCAAGTGTTGGAGCGCTGTTATGGTGGATATACCCAAAACAGCAATGAGAGCTTCAGCTAACTTATTTGCTTATTTGGAAGATAGCTTCAAAAACGATGAACAGCGGAGCCAAAATTGTGAACATTACTGTATTGCTTGCAACATGCACTTTCAACAATGGTGTCACATTATTGTTGGAAGTCTTGAACGTGTTGGGAATATCGGTCGGATCGGGAGCGCACTTGTACGATTAGCAAGAAGACGAAACTCGCATAGGGAAAGCCGAGCTGCAAGCGCAAGAACAGACGAAAGTCGAATACAACGCCGACAACAAAATTTAGAAACTATCAGTAGAAGACTTACATTATGGGTATGGTATCGATGATTCCATGTAAGTTGACAAATTTCATGACTTATTCATTCCGAAATTTTCAACGGGGTTTTTTAAAAGCCACGTTTTTCAAATCGTTTTTCAGATTCCTTTGGTGCCAAAAACTATAATCTAATAAATAAAAATGCACTTAGTTTGTTTATTTCTATTTTATTTATAAAAAAACGCTTTATTGCATATACTATTGGTATATAATTATTTTCGTGCGGTTTTTTTTTTCAAAATTTATTATTATTATTATTAATAATATTATTCAAAGTATTTCCCATCTAAAGCTAGGACCTTTTCCCATCTTTCTGGTAATTTGTGGATCCCATCTCAAAAGAACTGCGCAGGCTTGGCAGCCAAGAAAGAATCAAGCCTATTTTTGACATTCTGCTCTGATGTGAACCGTATTTCAGTGAGGGCGTTCTGACTACCGGGACAAATGGTAGTCAGTAGGGGGTATAAGACGGGTTCGGTGAGACTTCCCATCCACTGTTTTCCAAATAGTTCTTAGCCGGAATAGCAACCTGGGGCCGAGCGTTGTCATGATGGAAAATTATTGCCTCGTGTCTGGTCGCATATTCCGGGCGTTTTTCGGCTACTGCTCTCTTCGAATGGATTAATTGTGTTTGGTAGCGTTATCCATTGCTGTTTTCACACCGTTTTAGCAGCTCATAATACAGCACACCCATCTGATCCCACCAAATACAGAGCAAAACCTTCGTGGCATAGATATTCGGCTTTGCCGTTGATTTGGCTGGTTGGCCGGGTTTCACATATTTTTTTTTTTTTTGCGCTTGGGGTTGGCGTAATGGATCCATTTTTCATCACTAGGAACAATAAGATGCAAAAATGACTTCCTTTTGTGGTGTTCTAGCAGCATTTCAGCTTGAGTTCATGTGGAACCCAATTTCCTTGTTTTTGAAGATATCCAGCTGCTTTTAAACGTTTCGAAGTGGCTGCTTAAGTGACACCCAAAGATTCTGCGAGCTCTTCTTGTGTTTGGCAACAATCTTCATAGAGCAATGCTTCCAGTTCTTCATCTTCAAACTTTTTTGGCTGCCCAGGACGTTCATCGTCTTCCACGCCAAAATCACCACTTTTAAATCGTGCAAACCACTTTTGGCACGTTCGCTTAGCTAGCGCATGTTCACCATAAGCTTTGACTTTCGGCAGCAGTTTTCCTCATATTAAAGAAATGAGGAAGAACTCCTCGCAAAAACACTTTTTCAGGCACAAAGTTCGACATATTTGAGTGGAAAAAAATTATTGTTGTTTACGCTTCAAATGAATGACATACTGAAATGACGTACAATGACAGTAGCTTTCCAACGCATGGTATACGCTGTTACTGCAAAAAAGGTTATGGTACCTTGAAGTCCGTTCATACGAATAAAACAAAAGAAAAATTGGATAAATATTATAGGGCTAATGCTCCGTCAGATTACACTGTCAAATATTGGTTTCGAAAGTTTCGTGGTGGCTGCAACTCCACTACCGATGAAGGCCGCAGCGGCAGGCCCTCCGATGCGGTTACAGAGGACAATGTTAAAAAAATACATGAAATGGTATTGGCTGACCGGAAAGTGAAGGTGCGCGAGCTAGCAGATACCGCAAAGATTAGTACTGAGCGCACACGCCATATTTTGGCAACATTCTGCATATTAAAAAGTTATTCTGCCCCTGGGTGCCGCGCATATTCACTTCTGACCAAAAACTCGAACGCGAGAGCACTTCGAAAGAGTGTTTGGACTTGCAGATGCGGAATCGGACGGACTTTTGTCGCCGATTGGTAACTGTTGAACACTAGAGAACAGAATGAATGCCCGGCAATGGAATAAAGCCGGCACGAGTGCTCCGAAGCGGCCGAGGGAGGCTCGTTGGCGTCAGTTTTCTGGAATTGTCATGGCATACTCTTCGTGAACTACCTCGAAAAAGGAAAAACCATCAACAGCGCGTATTTCTGTGCAATATTGGAGCGACTGAAGGCCGAAATCGCTTCAATACGGCCCCACATGAAGCGAAAAAAAATTTTGTTTTTGCAAGACAATGCACCGGCGCACAAGAGCATCGCAACCACGGCCAAAATCAATGACTTAGGGCTCCAATTGCAGTCTAATCCACCATATTCGTCTGATTTGGCTATCTCGGACTATTATCTCTTCCCAAACCTCAAAAGATGGCTCATCAATAAAAAATTCAGCTCACGCGAGGAAATCATCGACGCCACGGAATAATATTTTACAGACTTTCCGGAAAATTACTTTTCGGATGGGATCAAGAAGTTGGGAAATCGCTGGAATAAGAGTATCAAACTAAAAGTTGACTATATTGAATAAAATAAAAAAAAATTTTATTCGCAAGGAGGTTACTTTTCATCCTACCTAGTATTTCACATTATGTCATAAGCCATTCTTTTCATTCTAAATGAAAGCTTCTGAAGCAATTATTTGTTTTATTGTAGCAGTAACCCACGCTACATTTTTCACACGAAGTTCGAGTGTATCCTTTACAACTTGGGTATTTGCACCTTATTCGTTTATCAGCCCATACAGGCAAATGTTCAATTTGATTTTGTCGAATAGGTTTTGGTGGAACACGTTGAGTGTTTTTTGCCTCAATTTCAACCTCTAAGTTAACCTTTCGTTTCCTGGTTTCTGCTGGTTTAGTACTTACTTTACACAGAACTTCTGCAATTTCAAGTCGAAAGTCTAATAACCTGTCATACCTCGTAGAAGGAGTCTCTTTTTTTTTTTAACACGCTTATATAAAAGCCAAGCATTAGCTAAAGTAAGATAAAGAAAATGATAAAACCCTTACACTTGCCATCTTTTACTTCTTAGCAAAATTTTATATCTTCCCATAATGCTGTCAATTAAGTCAACTCAACCCATGTGGCGGTTATATTCTTCAACAACAACGGTCAGTCAATTTCGATATATCTTTGTCATATCTTCTCACTGTCCACTAAGGAATATCTCCGGCAAATGTTGACGCTAAGTTCACATTTTTGTTATACCACCAAAATGTAACAGAAATGTCAACACTGTTTACATTGGCAACATACTCAACAGAAGCACTACGAGGTTGTTTTCTTAATAGATTCTCATCTGGTAGTTTTGAATTGGGTATACGATTCCTTCTTATTGTTCCCGAAAACAAATATCCAAAATATCCATTGGCTAAATATCCTAATAATATAGGGCGGTCGATTCGTTGGACCAAATTTTCAACGACTCGGCCACACATTTCGGCCGAAACGGCCGCTATTTCGCGTTCAATGTGAGCTCTGAGCTCTTCCAACGTCGTCGGCGTGTTGGCATAAACCAACAGATAGCAGCTATGTCGTATTACTTTATTCAGCTCAGTTGTAGTTTTATCAATTGGAATTCGTTGGTTCTGATTATGTTACCTTAAAGATGAGTTTCAAAAATGAGACGTAGAGCCTTTGCTTACAACTCAGTGTAGATAGCATAAGATTTTCTTAGTAAGACGATTGCACCGAAGGTTTCAAACAATTCGCAAAAATGTTTATAAGAGGCACTCTTTGAAATTTTAGTTACCTTCATATATTTTTTATATAGATAATAGCCTTCCTCCATATTAAGTTCTAGTGACTTCTTTTTTCTAGTTACAAGTTTTTTACTTTCTTTACGTTTTCCCTGCAGAACTACGTTTCACAATGAAAAGGGAACGATTGTGTCCTAGCTGGACATGTCACGAAGTACTTTGTGTGATTACCTTTCAAGATTATCACTGCTTCTTCCAGCTTTTATTTTGATCTGAGTTTAGAGAGAGTTATAGATGCTTGCTGATCTCCTTCTTAAGGCGTGTTCAATTGATTTGCCGTGAATTCATTCTCTCCAACAAGGTCGCATTTGATTCTGAGGCACTGCTAAATTCCTAATACTACAATACGTAGCCTCCAAGATACAGACCTATTTGCTCTGAAACTCATGAAACCTCTCACCACATGATAAAAGATTTGTTTCATCAGAAGCTGAAATGTTGTCATCAGAGGTAGGCAACTCTGTAAAAACAACAATTTTCTCCGAATCTCAGGCTAGAATTATATGTAACTAAATTATCTATAAGAAATAAGTATTCACCACCCAAATCTTTTGGTTTGAGATCGTCTAAGGAATTTGATGCAAAATGCGGCATATTGATTTGGAAATGTTGGCCTGAAGACTTTATTTTTGGCCACTCAATGCAGATACTCGTACCATGCAAATCTTTTTGAAATAAATTGTTTAAACCCGCTCATTAGAATTTTATATGCAAAAGTCATATCAAAAGGTTATAACTGATTTGAGGAGCATTACAGCGGTGAACTTACACAATTGAGGTACAGCTTTAGGTACATTATTTCCTGTCATTGCTATCAGTAAGAATTGTAAAAATTTTTGCTTATCCTTCATAAATATGCAAATAGGAAAAGAAAAATTACATGGTGCTTCTAAAATATATTGTAAGTATCCATCTGTCCTTAGTTCGTACTGACAGAATTCTCGGCTTGAATCCATTATTGAAAAGATTCGTTTTCGTTGGTGAATTCCATATGCAATCTTGAGCAAAAGAAAGTCTGATTATCCTGTCACTGCATCCCATTCCATCTGAAGTACGCTCTCTGTGAAGTGAATTTCAATTGCCCGCTGAGAATGTGAAACGACCAACGACAATGATGACCAGGAGATATATAGATACATCGACGTACATACTATTATATCATACATAAATTGAGAGCACCAAAAGAAAACAGAAATTGGTGTCCTTGCAAATTCTAACATTGAATCAAGTGGACATCTGGAGGAATGACAAATTGTCAAAAATAAATTACAGTTATGCGTTCCCAACACACACAGTATACATACATACGTACGTACGTACTTACTACATACCTTACGTAATAAATTCGTTGTCTGTGCGAATCACGAGAGCGCTTGATGGAATTCAATTTGTCTTGACTAATGGCATTTGGAATGAGGCAAAGAGCCAACTGTGAACTACGAAAGCTGGATAGCGTAAGGCGAACGACCAAAACTACGCGAGGAAGGACGCCTGATTCTACAATAATAGCGTGTGCGTTTCCGTGTGTTAGTACGAGTTTATTCGTTTGTACATTCGGCTGTGTATATAACGATACTCACGTTATGTTTTTGCATAATTAGGATTATTGGCAATGCTAGCTTGTAGCTTTAATGCACCCATGCAGGATGTCGGATGATACGTAAATGATGGTGTGGTGAATATGAAATCAGGCACATTAATTTTCGGACCGCTCATGGAAAAGAAATCACTTGTGATTATTCTAGTTGATATCCGCTGTCATTTTGAGGGAATGGCTACGTAATTGGTGAGCTAGTTAGCTGGTTTCATTTTATATTCCTTATCTGACTTTTAGCCAATTGTGAGGAAAATAAAAACCTTGAGTCTATGCAATAAAACATTATTAAGAACAAAATCTCCAAGGATATCGCTTAGCGATATATACTCCTAATTGGGAAAATATATGGTGTTTGTATGAACTATTATAGGCTCTATCTACAAAATCCTACTCATATTGTTTAAGTAATTCGTTAATTTAGAAGGACTATAAAAGCTAGTGGGCGATCAAGTTAAAAAGAAAAAAAGAACTCCTCATATTTGAGGCACACGTAGATAGCACACGTATCTCTGAAATGAAGTAATGAAATTCCGCTCAGGCCGATTCTTGGTTAGAGTCAAGAAATGGATTTTTGAAAGTAAGAGTTATTGAAATTAAAATTAAAACATTTTTGTTTACTGCCTACAAACACGCATTCGTAATACTTCCTTTTTTAAAGATCTCTTCTTTGTTTCTTTCATTTGGTCTTTCTTATTACTTATTCACTTCTGTATCAACAACTAATAAAGTCAGCCTAAACTAAAATTTGCCTCTTATATTGGGTATATATTTTAATTCGTGCGGTTTTTTTTCATAATTTGAACGTTTATTTAAATAAAACATGTACAATAGTATTATTTAAAGTATTGCCCATCTGAAGCTATGACCTTTTCCCATCTTTCTGGCAATTTGTAGATCCCATCCCAAAAGAAATGCGCCGGCTTGGCAGCCAAGAATGAATCAAGCCTATTTTTGATATTCTGCTCTGATGTGAACCGTATTTCAGTGAGGGCGTTCTGCATCGACCGGAGCATATGGTAGTCAGAAGGGGAAAGGTCTGGGCTATAAGGCGGGTAGGGTACGACTTCAAATCCACTGTTTTCCAAATAGTTCTTAACCGGAATAGAAACCTGGGGCCGAGCATGATGGAAAATTATTGCCTCGTGTCTGGTCGCTTATTCCAGGCGTTTTTCGGCTACTGCTCTCTTCAAACGGATTAATTGTGTTCAGTAGCGTTGCCCATTGATGGTTTCGCCCGGTTTTAGCAGCTCATAAAACAGCACACCCATCTGATTCCACCACATACAGAGCATTACCTTCGCGCCATGGATATTCGGCTTTGCCGTGGATTTGGCTGGTTGGCGGGGTTTCACATATGATTTTTTGCGCTTGGGGTTGTCATCCATTTTTCATCACCAGTAACAATCCGATGCAACAATGACTTCCTTTTGTGGCGTTCTAGCAGCATTTCGGACATGCAAAACCGCCTTTCAATGCCTCTCGGCTTTTAAACGTTTTGAAATGGCTGCTTGAGTGACACCCAAAAATTCTGCGAGCTCTTCTTGTGTTTGGCAACAATCTTCATAGAGCCCAGGACGCTCATCGTCTTCCAAGCCAAAATCACCACTTTTAAATCGTGCAAACCACTTTTGGCACGTTCGCTCAGCTAGCGCATGTTCACCATAAACTTCCACCAAAATACGATGACTTTCGGCAGCAGTTTTCTTCATATTAAAGTAATGAAGACGAACTTTCCGCAAAAACACTTTTTCAAGCACAAAGTTCGACATATTTGAGTGAAAAAAAAATTATTGTTGTTTACTCTTCAAATGAATGACATATACTGAAATGACGTGCAATGACAGTAGCTTTCCAACGCATGTTCTGACTGGATCATTTGAAATCAAATTGCTATCATTAGATAGATCGCTTTCCCATGGTATCCCTTGGAGGAAAAATTTTTTTCCATATTTTTGAATTTTGGTAACACTTACAAGTAAAAACACCGATTTTTTCCTAAACAATGGGCCAATTTATTATTGTAAAATTAATAATTATGAAAAATAAAAACAAAAGCTCATGGATAAATGGTCATTTATGTAAGAAAGCAATGTACTAAATTTTAGAAGAATCGGCCGAATATATTTTGATTGAAACCGTACACCGCCTTCAAAAATGACAAGTGTCGGATAGTCGCTTTAAAGTTTTGTGTACCAGAAAATCCAATATCGAACATGAAAATTTTGTTCATACCTAAACAGAGTCATCAATTCCTGACCCATAAAGCGCAGCAATCTCAGCACCCATATCTAAAGGATCTTTTTGGTTTTGTCTACGTAAAATTGTGCCATCTTTTCTGTCGTGTGCAGCTTGTTATTCCGCTCTGCTGTTACTGTCCTCTGAATGCTCCTATTCATATGCGCTTATTCCGTACCGATTTTCATGTCTTGCATAAAGGTCAGCAAAGCAAAGTAATCTTAATTGAAGGTACATGCTGCTACATAAGCTGCAATTTCAACAATAATTGAAGTACCACTCACTGATTTCGGACTGATTTTCCAGATAAGTTGACTCAGGTTCTCATTATTATTTCGCATAAAGCCTCCAAGGCATCGTTGTTAAAGTAGGTCTTTGCTCAAGTCTTCAGAAATCGGTTTGATGACTTCAGCAACAGCATTTGGAAGTGGAGTGTAGCTGTTTTTGTATGAGTTAAGCGATGTAGTTTGTAGCTGCAGCCTTCTGCAGTTCATCCCACGCCACATGGGCGTTTATCGTGCTGCGTTTTTTAACAGTCAAGCAGTAGTGAAATTGAGTTGATCATGTAGCGTCCTTCATTTTCTTCACAGAATCATGAGTGCGTCGAATGGACAGGCCACAATGAACTATCAGTTTATCAATCAATTAAGCTGTGAGCTTGGCTTTACCACCGAGAATCGGTTCTCGTTTCTGCATAAACCAAGGTGTTTTTAAGTAATTCGCACAAACGAGTGCCCATCCGCTTCTAAACGTGGTTATGGTTTCCTTTTTTGTTTATCGTAAAACTGTCACCATACGGTTTAGAATTTACAAAATCATTGTAAGTTTTTGAGTCTCCGTCACCTATGTAGTTGTGGAACTTCACCCCGAGATTTTCTAACGAACGCTGAAACAGCTGGATAATAGAATCAACTTCTATGTTGCCAGTTGGTCGAACGGGATAAGCTTTGCATTATTCACATGCTTTTCATGCCACTCTTTAAACTTTGTGGAATCTGCTCTCCCAAGCTCTGCAATTGTGGCAGTATGAACTTTTCACAAAAATATTTACGGCTTTACCGTTGTATAATAACCGATCCAGGAAGAAACACCATGAAGAGAAGAAAATTCTCGTTTTTTCCACGTTCCATCACTTGATACAGTCAATTCTGATGCTTCGTTTACATTATTCGCTGTGCACGTAACTTCTTTTTCTTCTTTTACTGCAGAACAAAAAACTTATTCGTGTCATACATTGTCTACTGCATATTGGTTTTGATAAGAAATTGTATAAGTCCATCAAATCACAAAGACAATCCTAAGCCTTAAGCTCTTATTACAAACGTAAATCTATAATTCACATCATATATACCAGATTCTGCGCTTTCACTAGATGGAACGTACCGAGGATGCGTACACTTTTCACACGTTACTTTGGATTTAAACGTAAGCTATCCATCCCACTTTACACACTTACGAGGGCTGTTTGTTGAGTACCAGGATTGAAAGACAGGTGGAGCTACTGAACCAAAATGAGGGTACCATCATTTAGTATAACCTCTGTTAGTTTATTTTTTGCGACCATAGGAAAAGAGCAGTATCGCTACGTGATCCGATTCTTATTTTTGAGTGGCAAAATCTACCAGGAAATGAAGCCCATTCTGGATAGGGTGTATGGAACTCTTTCAACTTCCCGTACAATGGTTTCCCATTGATTCGAAATGTTTCGCCGTGGCCGCACGTCGGTTTTTGATGAACCGCGCCTAGGTGGCCCAAAAACGGTTACAACAGAGAAAACCTTGGACGAAATCAATAATCTCGTATTGGCGGACCGCCGACTGAAAATTCACGAGTTGGCGGCTATATTCCGCACAAGAATTTTGGCATGAGAAAGCTGTCCGCGTGATGGGTGCTGCGTTTGCGCAATCGTGAGACAACTTCAAGCGCGTTCTTGGAACTGTTTAATCGAAATCCAGAGGAGTTTCTGATCGTTTCGTGACGGTCGATTAGATATGGATTCATAGGTACACACCACAGGCAAAATAATAATTAAAAAATGGATTTTACCCAGGGAGAGTGCTCCAAAGAAAGTGAAGGCCGTGCCTTTGGCCGAAAAAGTGATGGCCACCGTTTTTTTGGACGCGCGAGGTGTAATCCACGTTGACTATTTAGAGAAGGGAAAAACAATCACAGGAACATACTACGTCGATTTATTAGTCCGATGCAACGCCGATTTGAAGAAAAGACGACCACATTTGGCGAAGAAAAAGCTGCTCTTCCACCACATCCGCAATCTCCTCGGGATTGCTCATAAATCCTCCGTATTCTCCGGATTTGGCATCCTTTAATTTCTTTTTGTTCCCAAACGTTAAAAGATCGCTTGTCGGAGAGAAGTACGTGTCGAACGAGGACATCATCGCCTCCGCGGAGAAGTTCAAAAAGTTGCAGCACCGCTGGGAAAAGTGTATCGAGTTGGAAGGGCATTAAATTGAAAAATAAATTGTCAAAACCTTAAAAAGTTGCGTTGTCATCCGGGTATTCATCAAATAACCTTCGTAGAACCCAATTCTATTAATCGTAAAAGCCGTTATCACTCCAGCTAACAAATAGAAGAGTATGTCCTGATTCCAATATCCTTTCGCCATAATTATAAAAACCATCACGCTTTTACAATTCTTACATTTTGAACAGTAAGTCTCCCTTTTACTTCTGTAATTATGAACAGCTGCTTAAAGTCTGGCAAAGCTTTAAAACGGCAAAGATATTTTCTTCAAGGTAACTGCTCATCCAGCACTTGTTGCTGCGAAAGAAGTTTTAAGAGGCTAGCCTATCATACCCCCTTTAGTCCTTTACCCAAGTCTCTTTGAATAACGTACAATCCGGGGGATGGTAATAAAGAAAATATCTCTTTTACCCTGAATGTATTTTACCACTTAATGGGGCCGCATTCAATCCTTTTTTTGACCATAATTCTAAGGACTAAAGCAACAAAAACAAAAGCACAAAAACGGAGCTAAAGCATTGAAGAAAAGGAAGAAGAAAAGCATCGGTACCAAACAAAGGGTCATTTAGGTATCCTTGCTTGGGGGATGCTTAATAAGTACTCTTGAAATTTACGGTTATATCCTGCAATCGATTAAAAGTTCATTATGATGCAGAACAGTCGGGGATTGTTCTTCTTTTCAAATGAAGTATCCTGTTTATATACCAGCATACTCTTAAATATTTATATAATCGAAGGCTTGAGAAAAGGATGAAGTAACGCATATTCCTCCCCTTGTTAATTTTATTTTTTTTAATAAGGGATGTTGAAGACTCACTTTGAATGTTAAAATGTTGGGTGTTCGAAAAGTGTAAGAGCCTTTTCTAAAATGACGATTTTTTTTTTCATATCCTTATACATACGGATAGATTTGATTACTGTGGTATCTTAGAATGCAAGCTTCAATTTCAGATAGTATCAGTCATCTATAAAATATTGGTCTGAAACATGGAAGAGTTCCCTTATGCTGGCCAAAGAAAGTCCCAGGTTGTCACAACGCCATGTCTAATCAACAGTTCAAATATTTTCTGATTTTTACTATATTGGACTTAAGAAAAATGCTTCTTGATTGACAGATTCTTAGAAATTTTTGAGTCAAGCGAATAAGTTAATCATATCTCCTTATAAATAATTATTTCTTTGTATCTGGATGATAATAAAGAACTTTATGTTAGCAATCAACTCTGATCATTATTGGCAATATCCAATAATGACACTTATGATAGCGTTGAGACGTTTTTCTAATTTGAAAGATCAATCGCTGAATATGTTGATCCAGCAGTCCACCTTCCGTTTATTCTTCTAATAGCATCCAGCTTTAGTTAGTAGCGCTTGGTATACCGATGATACCCTTTTCAGGAAGCATAGATAGAGTGGTCCCAATTTTTGTGAGTTTCTTGACCCTACGATTCCTTTGAATATCTGTGTGGTCTGACTCCCAGCATAGGTGTATATTGAACTACTCTGATTGATTTGTGGTGATTTGTGTCAGACTGAGTTCAGGGATTATTGAAAGCGGTCTGACTATTCGAAAAAATGCGAATATCCTTTTCAGATTTTTCTTCAGAGAAGACAGGACATATTTTATCGCAAAATTTCCACTGGGATACGCACCAGTAATTTGTGAGGCTTAGCTTAAGGTTATTTGAGAAAACACCGCCTCAGTGCCTGACACCTAAGTGTCTTCCTCTATGAGTTGTAGCCCTTATTTTATATGTCCTTCAGAGGCTAATGTGCACTTCTTTGACCAGGTTTATGACACTTTACAGCTCGTAGAAGCTTGCCATTAAATTTCTGGGATTGAAATTTCACAAGACATTTTCACCTATCTTCGTTAACGTCCATGCTCGTCTTTACATATATGTACGTGCTGTCATACGGGACCTTAAGATCGATGAAAAGGTGGTGAGTATCTATATGTTATCTTGGGTATTCTCCAATTTCTATCGCAAAGTAAAGGGGGAGGTTTGATTTTCAATAGGCTTTTTTGACAGATCACTCGTGACTCCTATCAAACTGATTCATCATTTTTGTTAAGTGTCGTTTTGAAAGTCATCGTGGAAAGACTCACACCACAACAACGTCTCCAAATTGTTCAGCTGTATTACGAAAATCAGCGTTCTGTGAAAAATGTTTTTCGTGTGATTCGAGGAACTTACGGTTCGCATAATCGACATACTGAAAGCACTATTGCCAATACCATTCACAAATTTGAGTCCCAGTTTACATTAGTGGATGATACTTGACCGGTTAGACCACATCCATGACGTAGTGAAGAGACTATAGCAGCTATAGCTGAGAGTGTATGCGAAGACCGTGACGAATCGATTCGTCGTCGTTCTCAACGTATTTTACGTGAGGATCTCGACCTAAAAGCGTACACAATTCAACTTGTGCGAGAATCATTGGTCCATATTTCTTCAAAAATGAGGCAAATCAGAATGTTACCGTCAATGGTAATCGTTATCGCGCCATGTGCTTCCTGAGATTCAAGCACATGATCTCGGTGAGCTCAGGTTTCAACAAGACGGCGCTACGAGCCATACAACGTGAGAAACAATGGACTTGTTGAGAAATCATTTTAGTGAGCACTTAATTTCACGTTTTGCTATATCACACCTTTGGACTATTTTCTCTAGGGATATGTAAAGTCTCAGGTCCTCAGAAATAAGCCAGCTACGATTGACGCTTTGGAAGCCAACATTACTTGTGTTATCAGCGAGATACCAGTCGCTATGCTCGAACGATTTGCCCAAAATTGGACATTGCGAATGGACCATGAATTGTTGTTTAAACCGAAAATAAAAATTTAAAGTTTGCTTTCAAATATATGTGTTTAATTTTACATTATAAATCAAACCTTACAATGAATCACCCCTTTCAAATTAGCTAGTGCATGTTACTTTTCAGATCATTCCCTCAAGCTAACAATAGCTCGGTGCTAACCCAACGAATCTAGAAGATTTGATTGAATAAAGCTATCTTCACTCAATGTTTTGGTCAGGTGGATGCAGGTTTGGAGAGCCTTCGTCCGTATTTTCAGAAGTGGTTCATCCAAATTTTAAGCATGGACTGCGTGTAAACTTGGTCGTCTTTGCAGGCTTCGGTTCGAGTTTTGTTGCCCTGAAACGTCCTTTTCACTTTCTAGCAAAATTTGCGAACCTTATTTCTACAGTAGCAATTGTCAATCTATTTGCTTTGGAGAAGTTTGTGTTCGGTTTTTCTACGCTCATACGCCTTCAGTTTGGCTGAAACAGCAAGTCGGTTTTCATCGTCAAACTAATAGTTTCTTCTGTGTAGCCGCTTTGTGAAATCTAAAATATTAGAAGATGGCATTTCTGATGATCCCGTTGCAGCATTGCCATTGTTCCTTAGCGCTTGATATTCTTGAATCGTTGTTATGAGGAAAGTAAAGGTATTTTCCTGCATTCATACTGCATTTCCTGTACAGTTCGCTTTTGAAGCAGTGCTGCCGAGTTAAGTCTGCCGATAGGTCTGCCGAGATAGATCTGCCGAGATAGATCTGCCGATTCACAGTAGAAGTTTAGAATGTGTTCCGGTATTAAGAGGAAAGAACCAATTTCCAAGAACCAAAGATTCCACCTAAGCGACCAAAATGAAGAAACGATTTAATATTTAAGCTGAAGTATAACTAGGCCACTGGACTAGATGGCTTATCTGCCGACCTATTTAAAGAAGCAGTCGATGACTTTGTACATAAAGAGCATACACTGACTCTCACGATTTGAACGTAGGTAAGTTTGCATGAAGAATTTAACTTCAAAATTGTTTGTGCGACAAGAAAAAACACCCTCGTATCTGTGACAAAATATTTAGACATTAGTATCATTTATATCATGCACAGGACCTTGTCGTATTATATAATCAACTGAAACCATTTGCCAACAATCAGAAGTGCTGTTTGAGACAATAGATGACAGCATCTTCAGAGTATATAAGTGGGTCAATAAGTCCCTGAAAATTTATATAAGAAACACTCTTTTCGGCACTAAAACATTTTATTTTTTCTTTTAGCTCGATACACTTCGTCCAACGCTTCTTTTTGATGTCCTAAAAATAATACACGATTTCTTAAAGCTTTCATCGATGACCTCTTCATTCGATCCAAATCTCTTACGTCCTAGCCATTTCTTCAAGGAAATACTCGCAGGGAATCAAATCTGGAGAACATCCTGGATGAGGGAGCAATTCATAACCCAGTTCATGCAATTTTGCCATTGTGAATGCAGACTTGCCCTGATGGAATAGAGCTTTTTTACTCGTTTTTGCTTCAAATCGATCCATCAGCTGCACATAATAGATACAGGTGAACATTTTACATAATCCTAACAGATGTGAATGGTACCACAAGCATCCTAAAAAGCTGTTACTATGACCTCGTTCGGATTCTGTTTATACATCGCCAAACTCGCCTTTGAAGTTGTCAAACGGTTGGGTTTGTTGTCAATTGCCAAAATTGAGTAAGCCGGTGAATAATGGTTCTGAAGGATGGTGAGAAGTCCTCATAACACTCTTCAAGCTTTTGTTTGGTTTGTCTGATAATGTTTGATGATCACGCGAAATTCTCTTTTTTTTTATTGCTGCTAGCATTCTCGTAGGAGTCTGTTTCAAATGACTTTCACAACAAAACTATTTAACAAATCTGTCTGGGTGCGTTCCTTAGAAATATTTTTCTTGATAAGTCAAATGTTGGACTTGAGGTGGTTACGCAATCTGTTTTAATTTTTAGGGACTTATTGAGTTAATACAATACAAAGCAACAAAATTAGAGGAAAAAGGGAATAAAAATTAAATAAACAAATAAGGTAAAATTGTTTGTAACTTTTAAAATCTTTACTAATTCTTCTGAATCTATTTCATCGGTTTTAAAATACTCCCCTCCAGATACAATACACTTATGCCAACGGCTTTTCCAATCCTCGAAATAATTCTTAAAGTTGATTTCCTCAAAGGACGCTGCGGTTCGGTTTTATCTCCTCAATCGTGTCAAAACCGCGTCCCTACAGTGGCCTGTTGAACTAAGGATCACATGGTGTGGATTGACCCAAATGAAATGTTAACGAAATAGTGTTGATGGCTGTCCAGGGCGATCTTTGACTTCAACGCTTTCTCTGCTTTCTCTGAATTGTTTGTGGGACTTGTAAGCCTTTTCTTGGGATATAGCAACGTTTCTGTAGCAGAAATTTCATTCTGGAAACAAAAGTTATTGCAACTTATTCGCTCAACAAAACCAGGCATGATAAAAATTGCTAAATTTACTTTTCGTTCTTCACAAACACGTGCGTAATTACTGAACAAATCCAGATTTTGATATGAAATTTGACGCAGATGTCGGTACGAACCTAAAACAAAATATTTACCAAAATAAAAGTAAGTAAAAACCACTTTATTCAAAGTATTGGCCATTGCTAGCTACACATTTTTCCCATTTTTCAGGCAATTTATGGATTCCACGCCAATAAAACTGTCACCCAATTTTCGACTTCCTCGTAGGATTCGAAGTGCTGCTCAGCTAATGTGTGTCCCATCGATGAAAACAAATGGCATTCGGAAGGAGCCAAGTCTGGTGAATACGTCGGGTGGGGTAGCAGCTTACAGCCAAGTGCTTTGATTGTCTCCTGAACCAGTTTTGCTTTGTGTGCAGGTGCATTGTCATGGAGCAAAATAACCTTGCCGTGTCTTCTGGCCCATTCTGGTCGTTTTTCGATTAACGCATGACTCAAATTGATCATTTGTTGTCGGTAACGATCTGTATTAACTGTTTCACTAGGTTTTAGGAGATCGTTGTACAAAACACCTTTTTGGTACCCTGTCCTCTTGCCGAATCGATCTGGTTTTACAGTCGAAGTTTAAGGTCGTCCCAGATTAACCCATGATTTTTCCGTTCAGGATTCTGAAAATAAATCCATTTTTTATCACCAATAACAATTCGATGTAAACTGATTTTTTATCGTGTCTGTCGTGTTTTCCATCTGTCTTTCATTCAATCCATGTGGCACCCATTATCCAGACTTTTGGATCTTTCCCATAGCTTTTAAACGGTCAGAAATTGTTTGTTGTCCAACATTTAATATTTCTGACATTTGTTTCTGACTCAAAGTGTCAACTTCATCCAATATTGTTTGCAATTCGGCGTCTTCAAACTTTTTTGGTGGTCTTCCAAGTTCTTCATTTCGCACATGAAAATCGCGTGAGCGTGAGCTGAATTTGTTATTGATGCTCATCATCATCTTTTGAGGTTTGGGAAGAGATAATAGTCCGAGGGAGCCGAACCGGGCGAATACGGTGGATGCGACAGCAATTGGAGCCGTAAATAATTGATTTTAGCCGTGGTTGCGATGCTCTTGTGCGCCGGTGCATTGCCTTGCAAATATGAGGCTGTTTTGCAGCGATTTTGCTCCAATAATGCGCAGTTATACTCGCTATTGATGGTTTTTCCTTTTTCGAGGTAGTCCGCGAAGAGTATGTAATGACAATCCCAGAAACTGACCCCATAGCCTTTCCGACCCATTGAATCTCCCTCGGCCGCTTTGGAACACTCGTGCCGGTTTCAGTCCATTGCCGGGCACTCATTCTGTTCTCTGGTGTTCAAGAATTACCAATCGATGCCAAAAGTCCGCCCGATTCCGCATCAGCAAGTTCAAACACTCTTTCGAAGTGCTCTCGCGTTCGTGTTTTTGGTCAAGAGTGAGTATGCGCTACAACCAGCGGCTGGATAACTTTTCCATATGCAGAATATTGCCCAAAATATGACGTGTGCGCTCAGTACTTATCTATGTGGTATCTGCTAGATCGCGCATCTTCACTTTCCGGTCAGCCAACACTATTCCATGTATTTTTTTGACATTGCACTCTGTAACCGCATCGGAGGGCCTACCGCTGTGAACTTGATGGGTAGTGGAGTTGCGGCCACCACGAAACTCCCGAAACCAATATTTGACGGTGTAATTTGACGGAGCATTAACCCCATAATATTTATCCAACTTTTGGTTTGTTTCCTTCTCCGTTTTTCCCGTCAAAAAATAATGTTTTATGCGAGAACGAAAATCGTTTTTGTCTATACTCAACATGATGCCAAACACGTCAACAACAATCAGCTGCCAAAACAAAACTAAAGACAATATCGCACTGAAATTTGGCATGTCTAAATATGAATGGACTTCAAGGCACCATTAACTTTTCTGCAGTAGCAGCGCATTCTGACGGTCACCGAGTAATATTCTGGTACAAAATTCGACATTTTTAACACGATGAAAAAATATGATGTTGTTTGCTCAATGACATGATGTATACTAAATATTTTCGACAGGTGTCATAGCAACCAAACAAAAAAAGAATTAAAGCCCGTTCACAATAGATGTTCGCTATCGAGACATTTGTATCTTGACGCTCACTTCATACCGGTACACCTGGTATATATTTCATATATTGCTTTTGAGGCTCTTACCATCTTCTATTTCTTTATGCGGCGCGGCAATGAATTCCATAGGCATATGGCATGGCAAAGAATTGTCACTCAGATTTGAAGGAAGTATATTGCGGATAAATAAGCTCTTGAGGCCTGTGTGAAGATGTTGTAGTTTGGTTGACGGTTGAACAGAATATCTGACAGCAAAGTTTAGACGTGGAGCTGAAGGTAATTATTGAGCTCATTGCTAGCAACCGTTTTAAGAATTTTGACATTCTGTTAAATCTTCGTAAGCTAAATATGTAACGGATGAGGATATTGAACACAATATTTCACTTTCTTTTACTGGCGGAGTCATAGTTTGAAAAGATTTCACAACCAAACATTAACGAAGGTATGACTGGGGTTTTTGCCATCGTCATACATATTCTGATTGGAGTGAAAGATTGAGTTTTCACTTAGGATCTATAAGTTTTTAGCACAACATTGGTAATAGGGTTATCCGAAGTGGGCTTACGATTGAAGACAACACCAAAGCTTTTGGCTCTTTCGATATACACTATGGGAGTATTGTTGAATACGACAGGCGGAGAATACGAAAGATCGCCTATACTTTTGGAAAGAACAAGTACTATATTTTCGAGCACAAATTGCAAAATTTTTAATACAATTGACGCAATGGTTGATAAGACCAAGACGACAGCTCTAAATTTGTCATCGTCATCGGCATGTACGAGTAAATGCAGTAAACAGTGCTTAGTAATGGTGATCTCAGAATAAATCCTTGAAGAACCCATCGTGAAATTGGAAGAACATTTGATAAGCTGTTTTTGGATTCGACTGCTTACCTCCGACCTTTTAAGTAAGAATATAAGTACAAGGTGGGGCAAAAGGCCATAATGGAAATGTGCCATCTATTTTGCAAATAGCGTCAAGTGTCATTGTGCTTTGAGATGTATTTTGTAGAAAGATAGGGAATTGCTTACTTGACCAATTTCCGATCTGTTGTTTTAACGCAGCGTGAATTTTCCTCGTCGAATTTTTTGAAGACCGTAACCGTAGCTGGTGAGAACTACACTACAGACAGATGTTAAACGAGTTTCTTTTGCCGCAAGTTGTTGAATTGAGCCGCTCACAAAGCTCGGGAGATTTTGAATCACCAATGTCTAGGATGTGTGATCTCCCCTTTTGATGATTTGACGCCGGCCAGATCGCTAGATCCGACATCGCCAGACTTCTTCCTTCGAGACTTTTTAGAATCTACAATAAACCACAAACCTTGCAAACCAACATTGAAAAAGAATTCAGAAATTTGTAGCCAAACGTTTTGTGAGCGACAGTGCAAAGAGATCATTAAAATGTGCATCAACTCAGGAGGTTGTCATTTGACCGATATCACTTTTTCATCTAAATGTCACCAATTTTACATCATCATCATCAAGTAATTTTTTCGTGAAAACAGAGCCCAATTTTTTCATTTCTAACATTTGACTTAACTCCTTTACTGTCTACGATTACTGCCATAAAGGAAACCTGTGTACTAGATATCAAGGGTACCAGACTCAAACGCTCATTATCCGTAATATTCAAGCTATTAAGGTCTGCGACTGGGGATTGATTGAGTGGATAATAGTCAATGTGATTTGCACAATAACTTCCTCCATTGGCGATACCAATTTTTTGGACGTTTTTGCCATAGTATAAGCCCATTCATGGAAGGGTTCAGGCGATTTGAATATACCATATCCTGGATTTTGTATAACGTATTCCCATAACTACTTGATTCCTCAGTGAACGGTATATATTATGATGTTCATCGAATATTAACCGTTTCCATCGGTCATAATCTAGGTCATAATCTAGGCGTTGTTGTATTAATGAGCGAATCCGAGGAGAAAACCAAGTTTGTTTTGAAGACATAAGTTTTCCTTATTAGTGAAATGTGCCTGTCATATAGTCCTTGAAGATTTTTGTAGAGGAAATCAATTTGTGTTTTAGCTGACGACATGTAATAAATATTTTTCCACTTAACATTTCTGATATGTTCTTGAAGCAGGGCTTGATCAATGAGTTCAAAGTCTCTATATTCAATAATTTTGGCAGTAAAGATGGTTAAAATCGAAGGTCAGATTGATTAGGTCATGTTTTGAGAAAATGGCTGCTGTTAGTTACTCACATAATACTATATGTTAGTACATTATCTAAGTTGGCTACCCAGGACAAGTCCAGTAATGTTGGAGGAGCATCGCAAGAAAAGTGGTTCGGAAGGTTGGTCTTCACAGTAAATAACTTGTATCCATGATGTCAGTGATAGAATCATCATTTAGGAAGTTACAATTAAAATCTCCACACACAATTATATAAGGACTAGTAACAATGATATCTCGCATTACTGAGATTAAAGGAGAAAAATAAACAGCGTACTCTCTTCTACCTATATCAACGGAAAGATGTTCAATTACACTATCATACCATCAAGGAATTCTATATCAATAAAAGGTTAGATTAAGTGTTGCCTAGGTGCAACATAACAGAGAAGATTTTGTGAAGGCCGCAAAGCAGCATCAGCATCAGCACTGTTTGCAAAATCTCTTAGTTACTAGAATACGCTGATGAAAATGACCCAACTTAGCGATCTGTCATAGGTGCGTTTGCAAATACGGTTTACAGGACGTGACAGCACAAATTAACGTAGCGACAATTGCTCAGAAAATCACAATATGGTATACAGCTATAACTTTAAGGTATACAGCGAAAGTAAAAGTGAAAGACGGCCTCGATCGATCGATTTAGAGTGCTCCACTCGAGGAAGTTGTTCAAAGACCAATCTGTTCGGAGAGATTATAAGCTAAAGCACAGGTACACTCCGGACTAAAGCATCATCTAAGAAAGTAATTAAGATTACCTTTGCGTCTGTTCAAAAGGTGTGTGTTTTTTAACAGAATCATCAGAAACATCTTAAAAAGTTTGGTTCATTTATTAGTGATTATAGTAAGGACTTGGTTATTTTTATAATATAAATCTTTAAGAGTCAAGTTTTAGTCCATTGTTGGTTACGTTTCGAAAAGAAAATCGCGAGTTCTACCTGAACACCGATTGAAATAAATGTAGGAACTGAAAACTTTAATCAAACACACAGATTTATATCTGTATAATAAGTTATACAAATTTGAAAACGAGCCAAAGTTACTATAATTTCGAAACAAAACACGAGTAGACAACTTACATACTATGTACGGCAGACTTCAACAGATTACCTGTCAAAACTATCCAATTTCGTAAGTCCCCTGAGAGACAAACTGCTTAAAACTTTTCTAACACTCCTTTCTCGCCAAGGTTGGTTTAATGTTCATTTGTGTTAGTAGCTGCTGCTCTGACTAGCGATAAATTATTACGCTACTAGCTACTTAGACTCCATTCCAGAGAACCCATTTACAGCAGGAAGCATCCCCATTGGAAAAGAGAAGAAAAAACCGAAAATGAGAATAGTAACACAAAAAAACAAAGAAGGAAGAATGTATATGTACATATATGAGTATATCAACATTAAATTACAAAAAGTAGTTCTCCGGAAAGTGTTTAACACCCCTATACACACACAAAATTCCAACTAAGGGGAGAAAAGTGGTGAAGGAGCATTTTAGTACTCCCAAGACAAGGCAGAACCATTCGTACACCCTACTCTATATCGGTTCGGCAACCACCCCAACCGGCGATATTCAGATGTGCTATTGAATATGTAAATGAATTTTTTCGTCGGTTTTTCTTCCCCATTCATCTACGTCCTGCACGGAGCACACATAGAGAGGAGTTACTGGCCGATTTCACTGTTGTCCCTTCCATTTCACTGCACTGCATGCTCTACGACAACGAAAACGACAACGGCAAGGACTAGGACGATGACTAGAGTGACTATGGCGACTATGACAACATATATATGTATAGGAGCGCTAGAGGTGGGCAGGACCTAATCTGTAGAAAATTTTTGAAATTCTCTCAAAATCTGGACTTGTGCCAAATTGGAATTATATTGCAAACAGACATCAGGACATATCCATTATAGTTTTCTGGATATTACCAAAAGGGATCCTGACAGTCGACCAACCCTGACTAGCTCCCTACACCCTCCTTCCATTTGAGTGTGCTGTGTTTCGTTGTTTCAAATTAATGTTATCACTGTTTTTGAAAAAAATAAAATTTTAGACTTTATCTCTTCCTAATACGAATAGTAGCTGGGCTGGGTTTCGTTATGGTCAATGGTTGGTGCTTCTACTGCTCCTAAAGCCGATTCTTGAACTGGTTCTATCTATGGAAACAGGAAATTTGCATTTTTACCCCCGAAAAGTGTTCGTATCCTAAGGGTCAGATATCTGGTCAAGAGGCGGATAGTATAAGTTGTATGTTCGTATACCCACTATCTAAGAGGTGGAGATTCGCTGTCTGATTTACAATTTCCCTCTCTGATTTGCATAAAAATTGTAAAAATCTTTTTGATTTATTCTTTCATTTGAATATGCATAGGTAAGACGTGCCATAGATATTAGTACTCGTAACTAAAAGGTAAGGGTCTGTCTTTTTATTTTTAGAAATATAGTAGGTATCATACATTGGTTTCCATGTGGGGACTAGTTCAAGTCTCGATGTTGGTTTTGGATTGGTTTATTTGTTCTTTCATTGCTTATTCTTCACTCGGTTTACGTGGAAACATCCACATGTGGATATCATCTGTATTTTTTTTATTTCCTTTTTGTTTGGTCATATCGCTGCAGTAACATAACTTATAAGACAGATGTTCTTCATTTTAATGTAATATGCCATTGAATGAAATGTTGGTCATATAATTACAAAAATTCCTTGAATCATACATTTTATATACAATACCATATTGGAAAACATATTTGAGATTGTTGACTTATTTCTCCTTAGAAAAAAATATGCGCATAGAGGATTAAGCTCTTAACTAATGCAGGAATGTGTCGGCCACCTGTACATTCCCTGATATGTATTCGTAAGTAATGACCGTGTATATCTGTTACAAGTTTATTATTCAAGGTCTATTGATATTTGTGCATTACTGCTTCGTAGGATATAAATAGATAAATAGATTTTCAAAAGAAGGGAAGGAAGAGTGACACTACGAAAAGTTTGCTAAAACAGATACAAAACCCATATCACTTATACAATTTTTGCTAAATAAACAATTATATCTAAAGCCCAAAGTCCAGTGTCTATATGAAAAATGAAATCATTCAGCAGATTTCTTGACAATATTGAGATCGCTTCCATCAAAAATTGATCCTGAGTTTCCTTTTAACGAGCCATGGATCTCAATAATTTCCTCCATGCTCCTCAACATATAGGAAATCAGACTTATAAGTCTCAATCTATTGGTGAGCGTATAGTGCTCTTTTCCGATTTTCGTATAAAGGCTTATCTCACTGATATGCATGCCAGTGAAAGCCTAACAGTGAAGTTTCTCATCAGAATAACCAGGTCTATACATTTTTGTAACGTACCTGGGTATATGCAATTAGTGCCAGGTGGCTTTAAAACATCAAAATAAAAAGCAACATGTTTATTGGCCTTATACTTCACCACGACCGATGAGGTACCGGTTTAACTAAGCGATGGTGCCAGCGACACTTGTCTTGTGGGGACACACTAGCGCCCTTCTGTTGAAATTACAAACGATCCTTAAAATTGAAACGTATATTATTAAGTAGCTGCAAGACTGCAACAAATGTTGGTCCCGATTTTATACACTTACATATTTACTGCGCACTTTCATCAATTTATTTGCAAATATGGAAGATGCTGATGCTGATCGTCAAAATTTTTCTCCAACGAATGCTAATTTGGAGAATTCTGACGTGCACCCAAGCCAAGTGCAGATCGATCGTATCGATCGTATCGATCGTATCGATCGTATCGATCGTATCGATCGTATCGATCGTATCGATCGTATCGATCGTATCGATCGTATCGATCGAGTCGATTTACCACCATTTTGGAATAAGAAAGTGCAGCTGTGCCTGGTTCACATCTATCGAATCGCAGTTCCAGAGCAAAAGGATTTCACCCGATTCAACCAAATACCACGCAGTTATCGCCCGCCTTGATCAGGGAACTCTTTCGGTGGTGGAGCATATTATTACAAAACTACCAGACAAAGACAAGCATTTTAAAATTAAAGAAGCCCTGATTAACCATTTTTCCATTTCACAGGAAGGAGATAAGCGTCCAACCGAGCTTTTAGCTGAAATGTACCTGCTCGGTGGTTACTTATTAGATGCTACGTTCATAAGACCCTATGGTTCGACGGCTTACCACGTAGTGACAAGTTGCCTTCACAACTGCTGACAGCTTAGAAAACAGGAACCTATTTTAAATATTGGACACATCATGCCTATTTCTCAGATCTCAGAAACTCCAGCCACCACTAATAGATTCGACGTCTGTTTTTGGTGAGGCATGCCTTCGTCGATTCTTCGTTCTTGACCGCACATCAAGAATCAAATCTCTCGTCGATACCGGCACGGATATTTCAATTATTCCACCCACTCGGTTAGACAAAATAAGAGTGGCTTTACGCAACCAATAACAGCACCGTACGTACATATGGAGAACGACCACTGACCCTAAACATCGGACTCCGTCGTCCCATCCGCTGGATTTTCTGTATTGCTGACGTACCATATCCAATCATAGGAGTTGACCTCCTGCACAAGCATGGTTTATTAGTTAATCTTAAAAATATATATCTTTCGGACCCAATCACAGGTCTTAAAGCAAAAGCTTCGATGGAACCTACTCCAGTTACCTCTATTACTTCAATAAACCTAACCACTAAGCACTCCTCCATAGTCAAAGAATTTCCGGAATTGCTTGAAAATCCATCCATCTAACACCCTTCGTTCTTTTTGAATTCATCAGTATGCCATTCGTTCTACGAAATGCCGCCTTTTCAGCGGTTTATTAATGAAGTATTGTCTAGTCTTGATTTTGTCTTCGTTTATATTGTGGATTTCCTGACTGCCCCACTTCATCTGAAGACCACGGGAAACACCTTCTTATAGTCTTTCAGAGACTTAACCACTTTGGACTATATATCAACACAGATAAATGTGTCTTTGGAGCAACTAGCGTGAACTTTTTGGGTTACAATATCTCCGTACAAGCGTCATTGCCAATGTTAAATCGCGTTCAAGCTATTATGGATTTTCCAAAATCCAAAACGATCCTGGAATAAAGGCTACTCATCGTCTCATTCAACTGCTGCTTTAACTCAAGAACTCTAAAATGAATGAGAAAAGGCCGGTGCCCTGGACCCCTGAAACCGACAAAGCATTTAAGCTAATCAAGAAGCTGGTTGTTGCTGAAGCTACACTACTGTCGCATCCATTACCAAATGCCAAGCTCCGCCTTACAACTGATGCATCCAGTCAGAACAGACCACAAGCCACAAGGTATTTGCTTTTAAACAACGTATAGACAAGTCCTCACCCCATCAAGCCAGACAACTTAATTGGATTAGTCAATTTACTACAGACATTCAACAAGTAGCTGGCATTGAAAACAACGTCTCAGATGCATTATCCCGTATACCACAAGTTATCGACCTCCAAGAACTCGCCACAATGCAACCAACAGACCAAGAACTTCAAAACCTTTTACAAAACAACAACACTTCATTGAAACTCAAAAAAATGACTCATCAGGTTATCTTCTGCGATGTTTCCAGCAATGATATCAGACCATTTGTTCCACAATCCCTGCGTCAAAGGATCTATGAAAACTTTCATAACTTGGCTTACCCTAGCGGACGTTCCATAATCAAAATAATACCATATCTCAACGCTATGTATGGCCGTCAATGAATAAAGACATAACCCAGTGGGCTCGCAACACACGTTAAAACATCACCAGCTACGTTTCCAGACTCCAATCAGAGATATGACCACGTACACATGGATCTAGTGGGACCCGTGACAGAGTCACACAGATTTAAATACTGCATGACAATTTACGAGGTAGCCGGAGGCAATTCCTATAGAAGACATAAGTGCAGATACCGTATCTAATTCTTTCTACACCCACTGGATGGCTAGATTCGGATGTCCTAAAATAATAACTACAGACCAGGGATCACAGTTTGAAAGCGTACTTTTTACATCACTTTCACGTTTAGCTGGTGGAAAACGCATTTGCACAGCCACTTACCATCCCCAAGCAAATTGTATGGTAGAAAGATGGCATCGAACACTAAAAGCAGCAATTATGTGTCACCAAAATCCAATTTGGACGCAAATACTTCCCACGGTGCTTCTTGGTTCGAGGACTTGTTACAAAGAAGATCATAAGGCATCACCAACTGAGTACCTATATGAACAACTCTCAAGATTTCAGGTGAGTTTTTTACTCATGAGAGAGTGTGCTACAAAGATCTATACTCTTGTACACACGTTTTCCTGAGGCTTGATACTTCCAAACGCTCACTTCAACAAACTTACTCTAGACCACATCCGATAATCTAGCGAATTGATGACCGGCTTTTCACAATTAACGCAAACGGCAAAGAAATAAATGTGAATGTTGAGCGTCTTAAACCAGCTCACTTGGTAGCAGACGACATGGATTTACAGCTGGATCAAAATCAAACACATATATGTTATATATATAAAAAGTCTGTTGAAAGTCATCGTTTGCTGGTAGAAACATATGGTGAAAACGACAATTTAAAAGTGGTGCAGGAGTTATTGGATGATGATCCAACTTAAACTTTAAGAGTAATGGGGAAGTTCAGTTTACTCGGTAAATAGGTCCCACACAATATGAATGAACGTCAAATGGGAAATCGCAGTCACTTGTGAACTACTGCTTCAACGCCGTTAAAGAAAATCATTTTTGCATCGAATTGTGACGACTGACGAAAAATGGGTTTATTTTGAAAACCCGAAGTGGAAAAAATAGTGGCTTTCACCTCTCAAAGCCGGTCTTTCAACACCCAAGCGAAATCGCTTCGGCAAGAAGACCATGCTCTGCGTCTGGTGGGACCAGAGCGGTGTATTATGAACTCTTGAAGCCCAGCGAAACCATTTATACACAGCGCCAACAAATGAATAATTCATTTGAAAGAAGTCATTGCAAAGTGATTTTGTTACACGTCAACACGCCGACTCACAAAGCAAACTAGTGAAAGACACCTTGAAATGATTTGGATGGACATCTTTCTGCAGTCGCCGTACTCCACATACTCGCAGAGCAGCTCTTCAGTTTTTTTGGCATGCTATTCATAAATTACCTGAAAGATGGGAGAAATGTGTAAAAGCCAATAGCCAATATTTTGAATAAAATAAAAAATTAGAAAATTACGTATTTTTTTTTTTTTTTTTGTATCTTTTTTCGTGTGTAGGGAGTGCTATAAACGAGATAAGTTAATTCCACAACCGGCATCTAAGCGAACTATCGATTTGTCGTCACAACTCGTAAAGGTCTCTTGCAAAATTACCAAAGAGCACTCGGCGAAGAAAGTCATCAACGCCTGATTTAACGCGAGGCTAGACCAAATTTATTTCGATAAAGGACATGTACTTATACTCAAATACTTGAACTCAATTATTTGGAGAAGGAAATCTGCAAGGGATACGATTTCTAATTGTCCTTCCCGACAGCCGCTCCAATCTAGGAAACGGTGCCAACACAGGCATTGAACCCACATCCATTTAAAATTGCTCAGTCAGAGAAACAGTTGGTGCGGTATTTTGGCACCATGTACCTCTATAATTCCTACAAGATCCTGTCACTGAACACCAAGGTACATTTGAGCTCGTAAACTATCGCGTCTTATACTCAGCTTAAGCTGGTGTTGCAGTCTGAAAGTACTATCACTTACGAACCGTGTGGGAATATAAAGGGCTTCACTTCGGGAGATTTAGAAGTTCATTTCGTAAACCACACACTATTTCTGACTGTGACACGCTTTGAACGCATTTTGAAAGTTTATCACTGGGGAAACATTGCTGTAGAACCAAAAAAATTGAAATTGTCCATTCCGGGGCGGTGTTGAAAGAATCCTTCTCTCGTTATGAATACCACGCATGCAGCGGACAGGTTTCCGTGAAGTTTTATAAAAATATCCTCCCAGTTTCTGCTAGTGGGTTGTACCAACGCAAGATTCCCACTTTTCGCTAGCTGGAACACCTTTTACACTTTGTTACAACGTCCGGAGAGAATTTCCTCTTAAAGATGCGAGTCATTGACCACATCTACGATGACATGGTTTTCGTCCAATATTAAGCTAATCACTCCATACTCTGTGAATGGTCTGCCTGAGAGAACATGGATACGTGCAGCCATACAGTGATCATATTCACTAAGAACTTCGTGGAGAACCACATTCACGATTCGACCCTGGAGTATAGAGTTTTCCAATAGGGACTTGACTATTGAATTTAATTTTTGAACGCACTCTTTCACTAATCATCAAACTGTCACTGTCAATTTATTCAGTAAACTCAAAATTTTCATCATAATAAAGTACACTAACGAGCAACGTCTGCAAATTATAAAAATTTTCTACAGATATTCGGAGTCGGTGATTGCAACTTTAAGAGCGTTAACTCCAGTTTTCGGTCGTAATTCTCGCCCTAATAGACAGGCAATAACAAGTTTAGTTGAAAAATTTGAGTCTACATGTTCGTTGTGTGATTTTGCCGTGTCAGTGAGACAACAGGTTGGTCGAAGTGTCGAAAATATCGCTGCCGTTCAGACATCCGTAACAAACGATCCAAATCAGTCAATTCCACGGCATTCTCAAGAATTGGGCATCGCTCAGATCACGTTATGGCGTATTTTGCGTAAGGCTCTTGGTTTACACCCATACAAGATCAAGCTGACTCAAAAATTGAAGCTGATGGACCATTTGAAGCGACGTACGTTCTCCGATCGGGTTCTGGAGAAGATGTGCCAAGATGATGAATTTCATCGCAAAATCATCTTCAATGAAGAAGCTAATTTTTGGCTCAATAGGTTCGTCAATACGCAAAATATGTGTTATTTGTCGGGTGAAAACCCGCATGTGCTTCATGAATCACCACTTCATCCACAAAAAATAACTGTTTGGTGCGGCTTGCATGCCGGCGGCGTTATTTGGCCATATTTTTTCGTCGGCGATAACGATCGTCACGTTACTGTGATGGGTCAGCGCTATCGCGCCATGATCACCGATTATTTTTGGCCCGAATTGGAAGATATGGACTTGGACGATATGTGGTTTCAACAGGATGGTGCAACAAGCCACACAGCACACGCTACAATCGATTTATTGAAGAGAAAGTATGGTGAGCGTGATATCTCAAGACATGGGCCAGTCGATTGGCTGCCTCGTTCGTGCGATTGAACGCCGCTTCACTATTTTTTGTGGGGCTACGTTAAGTCATTGGTTTATGCTAACACGCCGACGACGTTGGAAAAGCTCAAAGCCAACATTGAACGCGAAATAGCGGCCGTTTCATCCGAAATGTGTGGCCTAGTTGTTGAAAATTGGGTCCAACGAATCGACCGCTGCAAACGTGCCCGCCGTGGCCATATGAACGAAGTCGAGTTCCATTCATAAATGTTTTGATTGTACTTTAAGCCAATAATAAAGTTTTTGAAATATCTCAAATGGTTTGCCTTTTATTTAAAAAAAAAAAAAAGTTGTCAAGTCGTTATTAGGAAACCCTATACAACTTTTCTCGCATCACAGTTCTTCTTATTTTTCTCCTTTGCGTTGTTCGTAGTGGTCATCATTTGACTTCGTCTGGACTTCTCAATTACAAAGGATAAGGAGTCCCCTCTCCATCAGGCATAGACGCTTCACACTTATCGTCCTTTGGTTTATTTGTAAATACAATGATCAGTCAGAAGCGACTCAATGTACGTTAAGACACTGCAACAATGGCGCAACAATTAGCGAGCGATACATTCCTTTTTGAATTCGTTATGCTATTCCCGTTTTTGTAGAATGAAAGCGAGAATAAAATAAAAAGTAAAATTTTGTAAAATAGCAAAGGCAAAATTGGAATGAGTTATAAAATCTGAGATTAAGAATCGGAAGAGATGCATGCAATATCAAATTCTTAAGCATGCTGAGTGTGTTAAACTTAATCCCACGAGCGTGGGTTTTATATCACACAATTGACCTAAAACACCTGTCTCCAGCGGAAAACAAACGACCCGCGAATGTTTTCATTGTATCATCGTGTGTGAATAGCGAAGGAAAGAAAATTGAAAACAACATAACAATCGAGAAATTCACCTTAACGTTATGGAAATAAAAGCAACTCTTGATGGTTATTGCTTTTGTTGAAACAACAACTCAGTGTACTTGTGAAGGCTATCAGAAATTAAGGACGAAAATGAAACCATAAAAGTTGTGCTTAAAGCAACAAAAGGGAGACTAGAAAACGCTGAATACCGTATATGTATGTTTGTGTTACCCAAAACACATTGAACTGCGTGAAGTATCTCTCTTGGAGAACGAAAATTTGCGTGCAAAGGCTATCGCTGAGAACGATGTGGACTCTTGTTACAGAGGAAAAGACATTATACTGTGGTTGCTCAACTTTACAGCAGGAAAGTAAAGGAGCAAATCTTGGCGACTTCATATCCTCAGACCTATGGCAATGATCAGAGCTGAAAAACGTTTTAGTTCATGCAAAGATAACACATACATCAGCGATTGGCTATCACATGGCACGACGGTTATGCAAAGAGAGACGAAAATGGTAAAAAGGATTCACAAATATGAATTTCTCTGTATACCTACGTAGATAAGTGAAAGTGGCGGTTGAAAAAACCAACACACTTAGGCCTATTGGCCACATGGATCTGTGATCCTCTTACTCATGGAATCAATTTGAGCTAATGATGAAGCGTAGGAGACTGTTAACGTCTATATTCCTTAGGTCGTTTAAGTCATTGTAGTTTTCTTGGAGTTTTCTTCTCTTGGTGAGAGCTAGACACGTACAGTGTAGGTTTGTGAAGGCACCAAGCCTTATTGCATGCTTGCCTATAGGGCATTGTCCAGTGATGACACCTAATATAAGATGGTGCTGAGATGTTTCCAATAAGAAGAATCAGACTCATAGAACGATTCAGATCCAAATTTGGCCAGATTTGTTTGTTCTCTTGACATGTTCGTCCAATAGCCCACCAAAGGTCTGTTCTTTTATACATTAACATCCAGCTTCAATACTGACTTGCACGTTGCGTTTCGACCTATGCTTCCCTTTTCCGGCAGAACAGATTGAGTCTTTCAAATTTTGGCGAGTTCGCAGACCCCACAATTCCTTGGAATATTTCAGTGGCCCGGCACCCAACAAACATGAAAGTTGAACTGCTCTGCCATCTCCCTAAGAGATGATCGGCGTTCAAGAGCGGTTTAAGAACTTAATGAGACTGAGTCCAGCGACTTGATAGCGCCCTGACTATCCGAAAAGATTCGGATATCCTTTTGCAAATTTCACGTTTTTCTTCGGCCAGGACTAAACTTCTTTAATAGCCAACATTTCAACTTGAAGCACGCTGCAGTGACTTGGAAGATGGAAGTAGAGGCCTAGATATAGCTTACCTGAGAAACAAAAAAATGCCACCAACCCCGCTATTAGTCTTAGATCCAGCTATGTAGAAGAAGATTAAATTGTCATCTAAGAAAGCATCTTCCCTCTACCTACGGGGGGACCTACAGGGAAAGCTTATTCGCTTTAAGGCGAATAGCTGTACCCGCAGCTACTTGCCTGCTGAAGATATTGAACGGTGTGAAATAAAATATCCAGTGCCCCTCCGCGGTGTAGACTTCCGCTAATGCATGGACATTGCACATGCTCTTCTTTGGACTTTGCTTAGTTTGCTGCAGTTGATTACATTTTCTAAGATAATCCACAAGACAATCACCCAGTATGTGAGGGTTGGTGTTATAACCGAGATGTATAGCCAATGGGTTATGCGAAGTTGAAGGCTCCATTAGTTCCCATTAGATTTTTTGCAAGAGAATAAAGCTACTGTAGCTTTCTTGACTCTTTCGTAGATATTAGTTTTCCAGTTTAGTTTCCTGCCAAAAATGGGGCCCAAATATATTGTTGTATCGGAAAACACTAAACTGGTACCATTTATTAAGGGAGGGTCTATAATTGGAATTTTATATTTCCTGGAAAAGAAGATAAGATCAGTTTTATGGAGGTTAACTCCCAGTTTACAGCGATCTGCTTTACGGGTAAATCTGTTAAGATTTAGCTGAAGGAATTCTTTGATTGTATTAAGATGTTTACCTGACACGGCCATAGTAACGTCATCCGCATAGGCAATAACCCTGCTACTACCTGCTTCCATGGATATCTGCCGTTCATTAACCACTATGTTCCAGATAAGAGGAAAGGACACCGCCTTGCGGCGTACCTCTGCAGTCACATATGTTAGCAGAAGCCCCACACAGTTTGGAATTGATTATCCTGCTATTAAACAGATGACTGAGTCGTCTACCTGCAGAGTTGACAGCGCAGTCCTGATTGCGGACGTGTTAGCGTTGGTAAAAGCACCCTCTATGTCCAGCAAAGCGACAATTGTGTACTCTAAATTTTGTAGGGATCATTCGATGTAGATAGTCAGTGAATGCAGAGCCGTTTTCACCGAATTTCCTTTACAGTAGGCATATTTAGCTGTTGACAAAAGTCGTGGATCAATTTTAGCTCCTCGATACAGCTCCTCATGATGTTCTCTAGGGTAGGCAAGATAATATCTGGGGACCTTTGTAGCTCGTAGTATTATACCGTCCAAACAGAATTGTATGGTTTGAAACTATGCATCGCCAAGAGTAGCTTGTCTCTTGTAATCAGACCATGAATTTTAGTCTCGGTTGCAGTAGTCTTGTTGTAGTTGCTACTGGCCGCGAATAGGGAGCTACGTGGAAAGTAGGTGTCCGTTAGCAGGTTAAGTGATTCATCACTTGAGGTTATCCAAGAGCCATCGGTTTTTTTTCAAACAACTAGACATCATGGGATTTGTGGAGAAAATTTTTCTTAGCCACTATGCCACATAGGTTTCTGTAATTTTGCCACAAAATTATCTCCAGGACTGTCGCTTTGTCTTCCTCAGTTCTGTTTTTATATATTTTGAGGAATTCTTTGTACGAGTCCAAGTCAGTTTCTCTTCTTGTGCTTTTTGCTACGTTGAAAAGTTTTCTGCAAACGTTTCTAAGCGGTCACAGTGCAGCTATAACTTGCCTCTATATTAAATGAGAAGACAGGAAGCAACCATAGCCTGATTGAGAGCCAGGCCGCGTATTCCTCTTCTGCAACAAAGTCGAGACATCGCTTCCTATTCTCAATTCGATGACGATAGTATAAAATCCAGAAGATGATTGCTCCTCACGCATTTGCTACTGCCCCAAAAAATATTTTGAACATTAGCATCGTAACATATGATGGAATCACAATACCGAATCGTAAGGAAAATAAGCAGATGCAACGATCAATTTGTGCCATTGTCCGTTCGTTTTGCAGCATATATCTGCAGCAACTAAATTTTCATTGTAGAATTGCCCAAGTTTAGATGGTGAGATTGAGTTCGGCAGATATCTTGAGTCGATTGCACTTTGTATGCTTGAAGATGAAATTTTTTTTCGGAAAAAAAACTCTGTAGAGAGCTTTTCAAAATATCTAATTCTTGACCACGGTGCGGAATTGTTATTCTTGGACTTTCAGCAACACTCTCACGAACTGCTTTTTTATTTTTTGTTGAACGACTTGTTGAAGAAGCTCAGAGTGTACAGGATCATTCATTCATCCAGTCTCCCTGAGTTTTTGAACTAATCTCTTCACAGTCAATGAAGTTAAAATATTTTATATGAAAACTGTAAATTGTAGCTGCTAAAGCTTGATTTTTTTAAGATATTGCTCTACAAGGAAAATGTGTTGCTCTTTTGTGCAGCACTCCATCCTGCAGCAAAAAGCAAAAATCTTAAGATTATTCCTTGACTTAACTTGGCCAATTACGTCCTATTCATTCCTTTCAGAGATGGACAGAACGTCTTTTATGTTTTAAATGAACTTCTGCTTGTATAAGACATAATTTTCATTGAATGCTCACACATTCATGAGAGCAAGGTACGCCTTGCCATCGCTTGCAACCGGAATGGTATTAAGGGTATTACTGCACCCTTGGTATGAGTCGAAGATTACCTATTAACCTCTTGCTGTTCTTAGTGTCCCATCACTCAGTACTCTACATCGGATTGAAACGCTCACACTAGGAGGCCTACCTCTTCCAGTCAGGCCTTCACCAAAATCCGCATGATACCGTGTTTAAAGTCCTGGTGTGGGCTGCCGGTGCTTCTGCCACTCAACAGGATCTGTGACTAAAATTGGACTGTAGCTGTCATAAACAGATGAATGCGTACTATTCTCACATCATTCTTTCATTTAACAAGATTACAACTTTTCAAATGGTAACTGATGGCTTTTTTATCGACCTACTGCATATAGTAATTATATTTATCCTAACTAGTTCCAAAGTTTCCTGTTAAGCTGTGTCTTCTAATTTAACGTCATTTAGCATGCCATCTTCAGGCATACTTTTATGTTCTGAATATCACTCAAAAAAAAAAAAAAAAAAAAAAATCGAAAGCCTTTCATTATAGTTTTCTGAACTAAAATCCGGTTTCCACCATTTTCACCAAAACGCATTAAATACTTGTAAGGTTGCATCTATGTAAGATTATCTGAAAGCCCAGAAAGTACAACAGAAAATCGTTGAAATTAAAACCTACTATTAAGCAGACAAAAACAGAACAACTCCAATGTACGTGCAGACGGCGTTCTACCAATTTCTAGTTGGCTTTTCTGGAAATTAAGTCAAGCACCTGGCGAAGAACCACATACGCCGCAACTGACAGCCCCAAGGCAATAGTGCTGATCTCTAGCATGCAAACATTCGTTCTATGGTCATGTACGGATGCAACGAAATTTGTTCACATTTTCTGGATGTTGTTCGACAAGTTTGTTCCAAATTTCTAATGCTCAAGTATAGACTGAGGCTAGATGACTATGGTATGCCATTTAACAAAAGACACAACCAAAACGAAACCAGAACGAAAGATTAGTACTCGTACCACAGTCAGAGACATTAATAGATACGTATGCAAATTTACACTCTGGCACAGTATCGAGTACGAGTACAAATACGAGTGCACCATGTGCAACTTAAAGTCATGCATTGGGGCATCCTGCATCCTTTTATGCTTCCAAATGGGAATGGGATATCTATGACATTTCATACACCGAAAAGTGTCATGTATACTTGTCGACTTGTGCGACAAGCCGACATAAAATCCATTTTAACCTTAGAAAACTTTAAGAGATTCCAACACCAACATCAGCAGCACAAGTAACACCAGGAAATCTTAGCATACAGTTAAGGCATGGAAATATGGCGAAATAATAAGAAATCCTTTTTAGGACTTACATACTTGGTGGTGTGTGGGGAGAGAATGTGCCGTATCGCTTACTGCGGTGTGAAGCTCGTAGAAACAGTATCCTGTAACCGGGATGCGACTACACCGTGCAAGATGGAAATCCTTTTTTCAAAAAAGTTACATTACTTCGGGGTAGGAACACTTCGGAGTAGTGTTGTCGGATTTTGACTTTTGAAAATTCCAAAAGGTTCAAAAAAAACATTTTCTGTTTGCTCATTGAATAATATGAAGATGGATGAATAAGGACTTACTTAACCTTAGTATAAGGCTAGAAATAGTTTCAAAGTTTAAAGATATAATCAAAAAAGACACCTAACTTTCATATGGTTTTCTCTCACTCATTTGTAAGCTTATAAACGCATCAGTTCGACCTAATATCGGCTTAGGAGATGCTTAGAAGGTAAAAAGCATGTATTTAGTTACCAAAGTGAAATGAGAAAAAACCTACCTAGGTAAGTACCCTGACAATATGTGTCTTACGGATAAGCTTTTCCCTGGATAATCATGAAAATCAGAATAGTAGCTGCTTGCGTCGGATTGCTCTAAATGATCGATAGTACGGATTAGTGAGACTAAATAGAGGATGACCAAATAGCAAGTTTTTCCAATTGCTATGTTTCAACAGCTGTCAAAGTTACCAATTATATCCAGCGGTCAAAATATTCAGTAAGGTTTGCCATTTCATCATGCATTGTGTCATTCTTGTCGATTCGGCACCGATCAGCTGGATTGGGCATCGCCAGAAGGTCAAACCGGCTTATTTTGCGGTACGATTTGGACCTACATTGACATAAGATTGTGCTGACGTAAGAATTTAATCCGGACGACCATAGATAATGCCGTGAAATGTTGGCCGGAGATGTGGATTTTGGCCAAAAAATTATCTTCTCGGACGATGCCCATTTTTGGCTCAGCGGCTATGTGAACAAGCAAAATTGCCATTATGGAAGAGAACATAATCCACAAGTGTTCAGTTCAGCATCAATGCATCCACAAAAATAGGTGGTTTGGTGCGGTTTATGGCATGGCGGTATTATCAGTAGGAAGTACACACGGTTATCGTCAATAGTCTCAGGTATAAGGCGATGGTAACCATCTTTCAGTATTCAGAGTTCGACAACATCGATATATTCAAGCTGTGGTTCCAACATAATTGCGCTACTTGCTATACAAGCGACACAACGCTCGAAGAGAAATTTGGCGACTGGGTCATCCCACAGCGAGCGTTCATCATGCGGTGATGCGATTCAACACCACTCGATTATTTTCGATGAAGACTCCTGAAAAGCTCATTGATCCGATGCGCAAAGATCGGAGCAATAAGAAAATACCGCCCGAAAAAAAACTATTGGGTAAGTATAGTTGATTTCTGAATATTCCCACCATCGATGCACACTTAAATTGCTACTTAGCAGCAGCAAGAATGGAAAAATACTGTAAGGGAATTTAAATGGTTGGAAACGCAATAAACCGCTAGTCCTTTGCCTATCGCGTGTTCCTTAACCTATCCTAAATGGCTAAGCAATATACTTTAAGTGCTAAAGCCCAGTGGAATCGATTTCAAAAAGCCATCCACAACTAATAGGCTGAGTGCCACCCGATAACCTAACGAAACTTATGAATAATGCAATAAAACAACTCGGTGCTACAAAGAAGAATGGTAGTGATGCGTGCGTTTTACGAGAACAGGAAAAAAGAGGAAAAAACGTTGGCAAGAAATGCAAAAATAAGATCAAAGTCAAATGAGTGCTATCAACGACATGGGACGCGTAGTGTCCAATTTTCAGACGATGAGTCGTTCAAGAAGTCACAATCTACAGCTATAACTTTGAAATACACATAGTTAGACAATTTCGTTACCTCTGCACATGTATTTACTCTCATAGAGTTAAGCTAGGTAACAAAGTTTTGTCAAAATATACTAAAGGCACTCAATATAAAACTCCAGCCCTCCTTTATGAAGCAAAGGCATGGACAGCTGGGCTGTTGATATGTCCCAACACATGCAGACACTTCGCGCCCTCCACCGATTTTTCAGAATATAGTTCATTTTCATCGGTATATCCCCACTTGGAAGACAGAAGTACTCGTATATTTGCCTAACGAGGAGTTAAATCCAATGTTGTCGCCCTCCAAAAAGACCCCAGAGCCCCATCCTAGATCGTGTTTGCAGCCATCTTTTGTCGGAAAACTGGTCTATTGTATTCCTTGTAAGTGTCCTTTAATGGAATGGATAAAGTGCCTACGGTACCAGCACCCACCACGTCAATACCGAGTACCTGCAGCCTAATATTTCACAGAAAACGTCGCAGGATGATGTGTTAGTTCTACCCAGCACATTTAAGTGCTTACAAAAAGTGTAGTGCCCTCTCACGACCGACGTCAGTAAGCAACTCGCAGTCTTTCCTGCTGAGGGAAGCATTTGTTTGGTCTACGTTCAATCTGGGGAGTTATGTCATATGTACTTGTGCTAATATGAAACTCAACTGTCAATGGAAGCATTAACCTAATATAGAATCGGGTTCTGAAAAACTCTCCTATAAGCCCTACCTAGCAGGTTCATTTGCAATTTCATTTCCCGTGGTCCCACTAACAAGACTTCCCATTGCGTGAAGTCTTACATTCTCAAACTAGCTAGTAATCGTAAGGAAATTCAAAAGGGTCCTGAGCGCAGCTTGGGTGTCGCTACAGATTCAATTCTCCACCGATTTTTCATAATATACTGGTAGTTCGTTGCGATCGGGGTTTCGTATATCTCCACTTGGAAGACAGGCCCATGTTATCCTAACGAGGAGTGAAATCTGACGTCCTCTAGAACAAAACCATCGCCGTATCCTATACCAGTTTTGGAACTATCCGTAAAGACGCGACTACAATCCTTTTTTGACTAAGATTCGGTCTGACCAATTAGTATTGGGTAGAGCATGCCTGTAAGACCATAGCCAAAAGACAGCCGGGACACAGGGTCATGTAAACTTCAGGGCATGTTGTACCAAATACCACTTCTCTTAAACGAAAGGGGGCTTAAAGCCTACATTGTTTGATACAAATATCAATATCATCAATGAGTCTAGAGCGAAGGGAAGGCCCCCATGCAGACGAGACATACTGTTCCTTGGAGTCTGGTAAAAGTAGCAGTGTCGTATTTTCGTAAGAGATTATTCCACCAGACAATCGACGCATAGGATGTAAATAGTCTTATCATAGCAATGTTGATTCAAGGGACTTTTCTCGCTGACAGCTCCTATGCATTGCCAAAAAGCCGACAGCGGACTAAAAGCTAAAAACTATGTTGAGTCCATAGGAGTTTGTTATTCAGGTTGACACCCAAATATTGTACTTAGCTTCTTTTGGGAATTGGATGGTGATGCTTTTAATCACTAGATGAGAGGATTGACTGAATGGTCTCTTTTAGTACTCTAATCGACGATAACAACTAGGGCTGCATGCGCTTTAGAGCAGACAGTCGCTAAACACGATCCAACATACATCACAGTTACATTGAAATGCACTCTCAAAAGATCTTTCCCATTGATAAGCATGTTTCATCTCATATAGAGGATACATTCGCAAAGCAATTTTGCACACATGCATCTCGATCATTGTCTCCATGCTCTTCAACATGAAATAAGTCGGACTTATACACATGTCTGAGCCTTCCTATCCAGCATATCATTTTGTAGAATTCAGTCTTGATATGATCTTTAGCTTCTTCGACAGGGGAGCGTGCGCATACAAGAGTGATTTTATCGAATTGTTCTCCATTTCGGATAACAGTTAGTGGATCTTGAAGTCAATAACGAATCCGCATCCAATAATGCAACTTTTTGTGAAACCTTTAAGGGATCTGACAGTTTTTGCTTACTGTCATCTGACCACATGTGGGGCATACGAAGGCTGTTTCATGAATACCAGGATTAGAGATGACAACGCAACTGTTTTAGGTTTTTTCTATTTATTTTCCAATATAATCCCCTTTGAACTCGATACATTTTTCCCAGCGGTGCTGCAACTTTTTAATCGGCGTTAAATGTACGTAGTATGCTCCTGTGATTGTTTTTCCCATTTCCAAATAGTCAACGTGGATCACACCTCGCGCGTCCAAAAACACGGTGGCCATCATCTTTCCGGACAAAGGCATGGTCTTCGCCTTTTTTGGAGCACCTTCACTGGGTAAAATCTATTATTTCGATTGTTATTTGATCTCTGGTGTATACCAATGAATCCATGCCTTATCGACGGTCACAAAACGACGAAGAAACTCCCCGGATTAAATAAGGCTAAGTAGGTCTTTGAAGTAGTCTCCGGTGTGAGCAAACGTGGCATCCATCGCGAGAACAGCTATTTCATGCCCAAAATCTCGTGCAGGATACCATATGTCTAATGTATTCAGTTGAGATGCCTGCTATCTTAGCCAACTCGGCAGTCCGCCAATACGAGATCATGAATTTTGCCCACGGCTTTCTCTGTGGTAACTGTTTTTGGGACATCTGGGCACGATTCATTAAAAACCGACGTTCGGCGCGGCGAAACTCTGCGAACCTATGGTAAACGGTTATACGAGAATTTGAATGGATCCCATACACACTATCGAAATTTCCTCGCAAGTTTCGCCACTCAAAAACAAGAATCGGGTCACGGAACGATACTGCTGTTGATATCCGATTGCAACGACCTGAAGATAAGATTTAAATGGAGATATAAAACTGAGTTAAGACTGGCCGCTTATTGTACCAAAATCTGTTTATGTTCTCTTTGGACCGCTCTAATTTCCTATTATGTGCAGAATATCAGTTTGAAAAAAGGATGCTTATTCCTCATTTTTAAGAAACAACGTCCAAGCAGATGTCGTAGGATTACAGTCGAAAATATTGCCAAAATTCATCCTCATATTACTTAATGAAAATCACCCGTTGCAAATTCAGGGATATATACGGTAAAAATAACATCATCCCTTCTAATCATCAGGTTTTTTGAAAATTTCCCAAAATTTGGAGAAAATAACCCGCATCTGGTAGTACTGTCTACGAAAATTATATTTAGTTGTAAAGTTAACTCCGTTTCATATCAGTACATGAAGGGATCAGAATGTTTCGATAGTTATTTGTGCAGGTTACTATGACATGGACCGGCAAGTCGAATAAGAGGAGTTTAACTTCAAGTACGGCTTTTAAAACCACAAAGCTGTAAGGATATTTATTTTCCATTGAGGAAGACTCTTTTGGATTTTTTTTTGCTTGCTCTCATCCTTCTGTTGGATACGAACGTGTGTAGCCTTTTTACTTTAAAATGTGAAATACAAGTGTGTGTTGTAGAATGTGGTTGACTGCTGGAGACTATCTGATGGAAGAGGATCCTTTTATGGGTGTTCTTGTGGTTGCTCTTGGCCCTTTTCCATATTCCTCATCGTCCTCGTCGTCGTCGGCGACGTCTTCAACGATTCTAGTTGATCAATATTCTCGTCGTTTGTTTTCTTTTTTTTTTTTTGTTGTGTTGTACTTCTTGTTTTCTGCTCGGAAGGGAACAAGACAAGAACGTTATTTCACCATTGTCCTTAGGGAGATTATATTTGGGAAAATTTATGGGAAGAATGTGATTAAAGGATTTTGTATAACGGTACTACATGCGGAAGGAATATTTTCCCATTTTTTTTTGTTCTGTTTGTTTGTAGGCAGAGAGAACCGGAAGGGACCAGTATAGAGGAAAATATTCTCCCAAAATTTCCTGTATGAAATATTGTTAATCTTCATGTGAGTGCAGTAGGGCGTGGTGTATAGTAAAGTGAGTTGTCGAAAAGGATATATGAGCTTTGTGAAGTCTTTGTGGAGTCATTTCATTGTTGGAGCTTTATGTAAGTAGTATGTTGCCATTAGTAAGGATTTTAGTGGTAAAGATAAAATTTCACGAAGTTACTTGCTGTGATGTAGCTAAAAATAAAGGTTAAACGTCTTGACCTGTCATAAATGCCAAGCATGCTTATTGTATTAAAGCCTAATAGAATCTTGCTTCCAACAAGAAAAAAAAGAGCTTTAAAGGAATGAAAGTTTGGAGAATTTAGCTGCTCTTAAGACGTGTAGATACATTGGATTCTTAGAATTTTATTTCGTTAATTTTAAACGTGGACAAGACGATCAAAGGGAGATAAATATTAGCTCTTAGAAGGAATAATTATTTAGTTCTTAGAACTAGAAAATTTCGGTAGTGAGTCCCAAAAATTAATCTGATAAATTCTATTGTCGAACGACCTATCTTTGTAGATAATAATGTAGATTCCTTGAAACATAGTTAATTTTGGATTTATAGTATGAGCAAAAGTCAATTTGTTACCTGGAATATACAAGGGAGTGAGGCTTATATGGGGTTTTCTAATAACGACTTGACAACTTTTTTTTAAATAAAAAGCAAACCATTTGAGATATTTCAAAAACTTTATTATTGGCTTGAAGTACAATCAAAACATTTATGAATCAAACTCGACTTCGTTCGTATGGCCACCGCGGACACGTTTGCAGCGGTCGATTCATTGGACCCAATTTTTAACGACTCGGCCACACATTTCGGCCGAAACGTCCGCTATTTCACGTTCAGTGTTGGCTCTGAGCTCTTCCAACGTCGTCGGTGCGTTGGCTTAAGCTAATGACTTAACCTAGCCTCACAGAAAGGCGGCGTTAAATCGCACGAACGAGGCGGCAAATCGACTGGCCCATGTCTTGAGATAACACGCTCACCATACTTACTCTTCAATAAATCGATTGTAGCGTGTGCTGTGTGGCTTGTGGCTTGTGGACCACATGTCGTCCAAGTCCATATCTTCCAATTCGGGTCAAAAATAATCGGTGATCATGGCGCGATAACGCTGACCATTCACAGTAACGTGATGTTATCGTTGACGAAAAAATATGGCCCAATAGCGCCGCCGGCATGCAAACCGTACCAAACAGTTATTTTTTGTGGATGAGGTGGTGAGTCATGAAGCACATGTGGATTTTCATCCGACCAATAACGCATATTTTGCTTATTGACAAACCCATTGAGCCAAAAATTAGCTTCGTCATTGAAGATGATTTTGCGATGAAATTCATCATCTTGGCGCATCTTCTCCAGAACCCAATCAGAGAACGTACGTCGCTTCAAATGGTCCATCGGCTTCAATTCTTGAGTCAGCTTGATCTTGTATGGGTGTAAACCAAGATCCTTACTCAAAATACGCCATAATGTGGTCTGCGCGATGCCCAATTCTTGAGAACGCCGTGGAATTGACTGATTTGGATCGTTTGTAACGCACGTCTGAACGGCAGCCATATTTTCGACATTTCGACCAGCCCGTTGTCTCACTGACACATCAACATCACACAACGAATATGCAGACTCAAATTTTTACACTAAACTTGTTATTGCCTGTCTACTAGGGCGAGAATTACGACCGAAAATTGGAGTTAACGTTCTTAAAGTTGCAGTCACCGACGAAATTTTTATAATTTGCAGACGTTGCTTGGTTATGTACTTTATTATGATGAAAATGTTGAGTTTACTGAATAAATTAACAGTGACAGTTTGATGATTGGTGAAAGAGTGCGTTCACAAATTAAATTAAAGTTTTTAAGTCCCTATTGGAAAACCCTATATGTTAGGACGAAATCATCGGTTCTGCAAGAGATCGATATTTACTTTGAGCCTTAACGTTAACAAAAGTCTTCGTGTATGTATGTTGCAGAAGTGTGCACGTAGTTGTTTGTACTTGATACCTTGATATAATTTGCTTACGATTACATCATATTGAACACTTTATAACGCTAAAAACTGCAGTATGTCTATTTATACTTCCTTTGAGGTATTTTTTTTGTTGGAAAAGCAACATTATGCGGCTGATAGGCGGATAGCCCCAAAATACAAAATTCAAAGTGGGCCTCAACCAACAAGCGTGTCCAGTCAGCTCAATTTTTGGTTAGCTGCCTCCAGTTTCGCATGCTAAATTGGCTGAGGTACCCTTCCACTTGCGTACACCACCTGTGGTCTTACTCTACTACGCTATACCTCGTTAGCGAATTCGAAAAGTTTTTGGGCCTGAGCATTGATTTTCATCTGGCCTACATGACCTTCACTCAGGATCCTTACTTTTGTGGCTAAGTCGATGTCGCTGTACGGGGATGGCTGTAGTGTAGTGTATATGCATATGTGTATATGCATAGACTCCTCAAGCAGAGGATCGCGTGTTCGAATCAAGTGGGAGGCAATTCTCAGAAAAAGTCTTTTCATAGAATTTGTATGTAGTTATATGAGAATCCCGTCGGCGTCAACTCTGACATGAAGGCACAACACTGATGTTGGAGTGGCTGCTAGCTGGACTAAATGTATAGAACTAACAACTAGCACGTACTTAAGACCCACTGGTTGAGGATGCACTGGTTTCAGTGTGACAACCACCTCTGGAAAAATATCGAAACCTAATACACTTGAGTTTCAAACTACTACACCACCGGTCCGCGCCCTGAAGAAAAGCCAGTAAAAAGGTATTCATATCCCCTTTATAAAAAAAAAAAATCAGTCATTGTATAACCTTCTATACCCACCGTCTATGCAGACGGTACTGAAACTCGCCCGAAGAATTTTCCTTTCAAAGCACCTAGCACTCACATCCATTTTTAGTAAAATCGATGCCTCTGCGCCATAGAGCAGAACTGCGATTATTAGGTTCTTATGGGTCATTTTTGTTGTTCAAGAGATGGCTTTGATAGTTAGCTGCCTTCTTAGCCCAAAGAGGCAGAGATAGACAAAAGTTATTTTTCGTTTAAGCCCAGTGCTTTTGTGGTTGTTTGAATTAATAGCGGAGACTAAGTAGATCAAGCAGTTAACTACTTTAAAGTTATATTTGTCTGAGACGTCAGTACAACTGAGCAGAGTTAGCAGTATAAGTAGATATATGTGAGTGGCAAATAGGCACTCGGTTAGTTAGCTAGTTCAAGTCCATCAAATAAACAAAATTTCTAAACAAATTTAAACATTGCGTTTTTTTTTTACTTTCGATAAGCAGAAAACCCATAAGTTATACAATACGTATCTTCTACTCACGGGATATAAATTCTACCCACAAAAAAAGGAAAACCTCTGTCAACGTTCGTGCGGTCAGAGGACAATCAAGCAAACTCTGAGGCTAGTATTAGAAGCACATTGTTTATAAGCGATTAAATGTCAAATCAGCTGTCACATTGAACTGCCAACCTTCATTTATTTTCAGTCCAATTTGTCATTTCATCATTAAAAGACGCCACAAAACCGATTTCAAATTTCCGAAATAGAAGCTCAGTTCGCGAAACTGCGAATTCTTATTTGAACGTACTATTTATCGAATCGTCTGAAGATCAATTGATTTAAAAATAAATTCTCGCTTTCTTGCTCCACAAAGGATAATAAGTTGAAATATAATGCCAGCCAAAGTTCAACGATTAATGAAAACGTCGATTCTGTGACCAATTTGCAAGGCAGATGCAAATAATAATACCAAGAATTACCGACCCAAATCAATATTGTCAGCTGTCCGAAAGTGTTTGCAGGAAGTTTTTGTAAGTCGTCTTCACAATTTCGTAAAAAAAAAAAAAATATTAAACCCAAACCAGTACGGTTTTAAAAAAAAATAAAAATACAGGACTGTTATTTGGAGAGTTTACCAGTACGGTCAACGCCTTAACAAAATTTGTTATGTGTTTGTCGACCTAAGAAAAGCATTCAAAATGAATTGAAACTGTCAATAGAGTTGGTGTTAGAGGAATGATGGCAAACTGGATCGAAACCTATTTAATTCAAAGAAAGATCAAAGTAAAAGAGTCTGAAAAAATAATTAAAGGAAGAGCAAAAGCATTTGGTGTCCCACAACATTCTAAATTAGGTTCGATTCTGTTTGTTTTGTACACATATGAAATTCAAAAAGTACACAGCCTATGCTTATGCTGATGACATAGCTGATGTCGTCAAACAATAAAATTTTTCCAAAGCGCTGATAATAATCCAAGAGGAATTATAGTAGATGCGATATCAAAATGGTACCACGATCAAAAGTTAATTATTAATGCTCTAAGCTTCGTTTATGACCTTATGCTTAGAAGAAATTCTAGCCTTTGTCAAGTTTTACTATTTTTTTCTTATGAACGTATTAGATGCGCAACTAAGTTCTCATTTGTCAATATATAGCTCCAACAATGAATGCTGCTCGATTTCGAAATATCCTAAACGTCATGAACCAGTCTTAGACATATGGTAAGCAAAACGTTTTTGACATATTAGTTTACTTCTTTATCGGAAAAGGAGTAAACGCTAGTTACGTCAAAGTTGAAGAAGGCTTCGATCTTTCCTCCGATCATTCTCCAGTTATCCTCTCACTGTGCAAATCCTTGGTTAAGAAACAAAGACCACCCAGATTAACTAACAGCAAAACTCACTGGGAAGATTTCCGAATAGACGTTGTAGACAATACTGAATTGAAAGTAACACTTAGAACGCCGTATCAACTTGAAAAAGAAGTTCAACGTTTTGTTGAAGTCATACAGCAAGCGGCCTGGAAGAACCCGTGAATCGAACAAAGTTCCAAAAGTCGGCATAAGATATCCACCGGAAATCAGAGAAATGATAAGGAAGAAACGAAGAGCGCGGAAAAAATGGCATGAAACCCGGGCACCACAAGATAAAACTTCCTTCAATAGGCTCTGAAACTTGTTGAAAAAATCGATCAAGGACTTCAATAATCAAGGTATTAATAATTACCTTGAAAGATTCACAGCGACAAAGGATACCAACTACTCCATATGGAGAGCCGTTAAAAGTGTTCGAAAGCCCCAAATACACGTGACACCAATAAGGAGAAACCAGGATGACTGGGCGAAAGAAAAGAAGGAAAAAGCTAATGTTTTCGCCGACCATCTTGCAGAAATGTTTACGCCATTCAACGGGGAAGTGCGTCCAGAGAATGTCAATACGCTAGACGTGACGACAAACTTTCCGGTAGAAAAGGCTACACTAAGGGAACTTAGACACGCTTATGCCCAATAAAGCCCCGGGATATGACTTAATAACGAGAGAGATACTTAAAGCATTGCCGAAAAAAGGTATGCTAAAGCTGCTCTATCCTATAAATGTCAGCATTTGATTAGAGCATGTGCCGCACCAGTGGAAATAGCCGAAGTTATAATGATTCCGAAACCCGGTAAACCGCTGACTGAAGTCAAGTCATATAGACCAATATCGCTTCTCCCGATTACATCGAAGGTCTTCGAGCGAACCCTTCTTAATCGTCTTAAACCAATTACCGACACAAATTCCCTCTTACCTGATCATCAATTTGGCTTTAGAAGCCAACACTCTACAGTTGACCAAGTGCATCGAATAACCGATGTAATTGAACGAGCAATCGAGTGTAAGTTAGTCTGTGCAAGCGCATTCCTTGACGTTTCGCAAGCCTTTGATAAGGTATGGCATGAAGGCCTAAAATATAAACTCCGACAAGCCCTACCTCAGCAATTGTCTTGTATTTTAGGTTCATATCCGGAAGACCGACTCTTCCGTGTGAGACACGGAAACGAATATTCCACTTTTAAGATAATAAAGGCGGAGGTGCCGCAAGGAAGTGTACTTGGCCCTCTGCTATATTTGCTTTTTACCCGCGATATACCGCAAACAGACGACACTTTCTTAGCCAAATTTGTTGATCACACTGCCATTTTGGCAACGGCTAAAACAGTCGAAGAAGCAACTGCTAAGTTGCAACGTGCCCTTACACGGATTAACAATTGGACAAAGACTTGACGAATCGCGCTTAATGAAAGCAAGTCTGTCCACGTCAACTTCACTCTCAAGAAAATTGAGAATCCACCGGTGTTTATCAACGCAGTACGAATTCCTTACGCGAACGAGGCCAAATATCTCGGTATGACACTCGACGCTAAACTAAAATGGAGAGCACACGTCAAGAAAAAACGTGAAGAGCTTGAAATCAATTATAGAGATATTTACTGGCTTATTGGAAAGTATTCCAAGCTTAGCTTAGAGAACAAACTGCTGTTATACAAGCAAGTGCTAAAACCGATCTGGACATATGGTGTACAACTTTGGGGTTGTACTAAAAATAGTAACATTAATGTATGACACACATTCCAAAACAAAGTTTTTCGAGGTATTGGTAATGCGCCGTGGTACATTAGAAACGATGATAGCCACAGAGACTTAGGAGTCGAAAACGTTCAGAACGTAAATTAAATGTTTGCGCGATTACAAGGTTCTGTTCAACAGATCCTCGACGAGACAAATTTATTGCGCCGTCTGAAAAGGACTAAGCTTCTCGATCTAGCGCGGTGATTAGCAGCGCATAATTTTTCTAAAGTACACAGGACTTTTCAATGGAAAATCGTCTGCAGGATATCTTATAAAAACAAAATAAAATGCGATAGAAGAACTGCTTGTTGAGTGTGAACTCAGTCGTGGTTTGCATAAGGGAGGTGTTTTTTAGTGAGTAAGAATCTCACACTACTATAGGCTCCGGGCCTATATATATTTTTTTGCGCAGTGTTTGGCTCAATCGGGTTAATTGAAGGCGGTAATGATTTCGTTGGGTTTCAACAGTTCATAATAAATAACGTCGTCCGGGTCCAACCAAATCCACAGCATAACCTTCACAGCGTAAGTATTCGACCGAGTCACGGACATAAGAGCATAACTGAGCAGTCTTCATTGCTGCTTTTAGTATTAACAGCGAAATTTGCGTCAACATGGGTCAGGGTACACCAAAGTAAGCCTTTTTTTTAGATCCTCGATAAATGACGTCAACGTTGGAGATAGAGCCTTACTGTAGAGCGTTTTTTTTTTTTTTCTTAGAATATACCCAAAAATTATTTCCCAATTTATCCTTAAGCGGGTCTTCTTTTTTCTCGATTGGGCAAACTACGCTTAGATTCCATTCAGCAAGCATTCACTCTTTTGACTTTTTGTTTCGACCTGATTTGTAGAGACGGACGCTCTCTACAAAGACATTTCCAGCAGCTTTAAATACCTAGTCCGGTATACCATCAGTTTCATCGATTTTGTCTGGTCTGTACGGGTCTTTTTAAGTTGATAAGTTATTTTTACCTTTTGGTAAGACTTACGTACATTGTTTTTGGAGTACAGACTTTCAATTTCCGAGCTCTTTATTCTTCTTCTGTAGAAGAATTTGCTCGTAGAGTACGCAACCGATTCTCGTCTTTCGTACCTACTTCAGAAAACCTAATTTTTGAAAGATTCTCATTGTCTGCCTAAAGAGTGGCTGCGTCAGAAAAATAAATTGATTATTATATTCATCGATTTCGATCAATTAAAACTTAGACACGACTAATTGTATCACTGAGGCACGCCATCAACTACTGGCCCATAATATGGAAGAATGTTGATTGAATACGCAAAACGACTACCTTCCTGTCAAACACTGGAGAGTCATAAAGTGCTCCACAGAAAATGATACATTGCTCCTAGTCATGAGAGGTCAGTGAAGCGTCCAGGAAGAAATTGCAATCTTTACCTTTGCATGAATGAATGCGGCCCATCATTGAATACAGTAAGAAGTCAAAGACAGGGTCTCACAATCTTCCCATGATGAATGCACTGTTAACCTCTTGATATACTTCAGTGGCAACAGCTTCTTGGTAGTTGCACCTCACCTCCGAGCTTCACCGGTGAATAAACGCACATGTTTACTTCCACCGGGATGGTATACAAATACCCCCAAGTTAAGTACAGAATCTCATGGAGTACTCTGAAATGCACCTACTCATTGGAATCGATGCCAACACGCACCATCATGAAATGGATAGCAGCAACATGGATGAAAATGATCTAAGACGCTCCGGGAGAGGGGAAGAGTACGGTAAAGGACGACCTCAATTTGGATGATGTGCGCAAACGGATAGGGACATAAGCAAACTTCGTGTACTCCACTGTAAGAAGCTCTCAGAAGATCGTACTACCTGCAGAGGCATGTTAACTTAGGCCCCTTAGAAAGTAAAAAAACAGCAGCACAAACGAATTAAGCAAAACGTTGTTCGAATATTTGTTTCAGCAAAAGTCTTGTTGTTATCAGTAGAGGCAACACACCGGCATATAAGAATTCCTAAGAGATGCTTAACCTTACGACCTACGCTTCCTTTACATCAAAAAAAAAAAAAAAAAAAAAAAAAATACGTACTAGATGACAACAGGCAAATCCCAGATTCTGGCAATCGACATTATTGAAGCAGCCTAGCAATTCGAGAATACACTAACGCCTCATATTTTGTAAATAATTGTAGAAAGCGGCACGTACTATGGGAGAATTCGCAACTGAAAAATCTTAAGAATAACTTGAGATCATTATTTGAAATTGTGCTGAATGTGAATTCAGAAGTCAAACCTTAAACCAGGGAAATCTAAGAGACTATCTTCGAAAAAAAAAAAAACGAGAATATTGATACTACTTCAGCCAAAGCTTTTATTCTCCAAGGAATATTTAAATGTAATACTTGCTCTAAAAGCAGATGATTACTTCATCACCAACATAAAGACAACCGTGGAGACTCTTGTGATGTTGCAATTTAGTTGGAAGATTAACATGGTTCAGAATCTGGGTGACGAATCATTTTCATAAACCATTTTTTCATCCAAAGAGAACAGACTTTTCAGACAACAAGATAAGTGTCTGACATTGACAGAGCCTTAGCAGCACTAGTCATGCTTTAACTGCCATTAGTCTTCTCTCGCAGAAGGAACGTACTATTGTGTTTATGGACAAACTAAGATCGCTATCCGTCATGTTGCGGATAAAGTTTCAACCAAATATAGTGCACTCTAACGCAAAGCCAATAACATGTCAACGTAGTGTGCATACACAAGAAACTGTAGCTACTGTGAGTGTGGCTGTAGGTCAGTAATTATTAAGCTCGGTGTAAGTGTGTCCATTGGTGCAGAAATCAAAGCTACACCATAGTGGCTTGTGACAGGAGCTCACGAGTTGGGTTTTTAAGAAACTTGCAGCTGATTGTTATTTTTGTTGAAAATCGTACTTAGTGACGCGGGTCGCTTTTGACTTAACTCTGTGTGGCAAATACTTCCAAAAATGCTCCGACTAATTTGAACTGGTATCGTCGGTTCATATTTTTCAAAAATTAGTGCGGAGCTCATATTACATGTACAACGTTAACAGACCTTGAACAGTGATTATTTCTTCGAAAATACAGATAACATTAATCGGGTCGATACTCGTATGTGTTTCTAGCAGGATGGCGCTGAGTACTATATTGCGCATGAAATTATTAACTTGCTGATGACTCGATTCGACTCGATCTCGCCACTGAGATCGTGCGATTTGACGCTATTTGATAACTTCTTGTAGAGTTATGTAAAAGCTTGGATGTATGCTGATAAACTGAACGCTGTTCGTGTTATTCGATAAGATAGGACCGTAGACACGCTTTTTTTTACATGGGATTAGAACATTGAGACAAGGAACTACAAGAGTTGTTAAAAATATAAATGAGTTCTCTAGAAATAAAGAGCCTACAGCGCTGAGTATGCCGAGCACACCTAACTGCTAATAAAGGTAGTACACCATTACGACACCAGTAAGCTGTCTGCAGTCTTTCCTACTGAGGCGCTCTACTCGGATGGAAACATTATCAGCAATCAGTGTTTGCACTGATCGTAGCAGGTTAAGCTCCCTCCATCGTTCCAGCCAAATCTTCCGAAGGTATCCCAGAAATACCGCAAGTCCAGTGATCCACTGGATCATTTAACGCCTGGTGAAGATATCTCATCGGTATTTTTTCCAGAATCTTGTGATATTTGATTCTTATGTCTTCCTGCCACGACAAGCCAGCTAAAGAAAGGAAGGCTGGATACCTTACATTTCATAATTAAAGGAAGCCTCCGAAAGCGCAAAATTGTCGTACGGAAGAATTCGAATACTAGTCCGGGCATAACAATGGGTCCACACAGACCTAAGTGTGGAAAGGATTTGGCTCCAGCTTACTCATCAAACCGCTAACCTTACCTAATCTAATCCTTTTTGTTTTATAAAAAGACGTTTAAGAAGTATATTGACCCTTGTACTGGACAGAATTGAAGCGTAGGGAACGATGTCTTGGTTTTTTTGAGCTAAAAGTTGGAATCCTTGGATTAGGCATAAATGTGCCAATGCCCAGTGGTAGTGCTGAATTATTACTGCATATAACCTCCTCTAACTGAGCAGACCAATTTTTGCCGCGGTACCGATACCACCGTAAGGAGGAGGACTTTATTATTATTACCATTATAGTACTGTTCGCTTTACATTGACGCACTAAAAATCTTAGTTCGCTGATTATGTAATAGTATCTTTCCCGTTGATTGTTATACTAGGGTTCCATTTATATTTTCTTTATTCGCCGTTTATCCCGTAATTTTTGACTCTGTCGTACTGAGTCCTAACACCTCCTCAGTAAACATGTCGATAGGTAGCACTGAAGATACGGAGAGATACTAGGTCCACAACTAAACTCTCGCTTTTTTTTATTGTAAAAAAATTAATTATTCCCTAGCAAAAACTTTTTCCCAATCTACTATCTACGAATCAAGTCATTTTTTTATGTCTTCATATGAGCGGAACTGCTGATCAACCAGGCGTTTTCATGCTGTAGAATCACTTTCTCGTGCCACTGTTCGTGTTGTGGCCGTTTTTCGTGCAGTGTTCAGCTCAGTCGCATCAATTGAAGTCGATACTGTTCCCCAGTCATAGTATCGTTGGGTTTTAACAGTTCATAATAAATAACACTGACTTGGACCCTCCAAATACACAGCATAACCTAGGCAGCGTGAATATTCGGCCAAGCCGACGACGTAAAAATATGATCGGACAGTCTCCATGACTTGCTTCTCTTTGAGTTGCTGTAATGAATCCACTTTTCATCACCCGTCAGGATACGATGAAGAAAACCCTTCCTCTCTTTGACGCTGGAGCAGTTGTTTACAGGCGAAAATGACGCTCAACGTCCCTTGGCTTCAACCAAGTTCCCTGTTTTTGAATTATTCCCAATGCATGCAATCTCTTGGAAATGGCTTGGCGGGTAACTTCTGATCCTTATAGAGAAATGCCTCTAATTCAGCGCCTTCGAAGGAATTTGGCCTTCCTTCACGCGGACGGCCGTCAACAACGAAATCACAGTCTTTAAAGCGACGAAACCAATCTTAGAAAGTTGTTTCACTTAGAGCTGTATCTTCGTAAGCTTTTTGGAGCTCTCGACGCGCTTTAGCCGCCGTTTCCTTCGAATGAAGGAAGAAAATCAACACTTCCCGCAAATAACGACTTTTTGGCACAAAATCAGATATTTTCACACAACCAAAGGTATATGACGATAAAACAGAATCACTAATGTGTCAAAACGGATTGTTTACGGATATGTTTAAGCTTTTGGATATGTCGGAATCGACCAGCACTTACTGCTGGAGCCATCTATTGACTTAGTTGCGCACCTATGCGATATAGTACGAAATGCGACTGTTCGTACGACTTCCTGCACGTACGACTTGACCCTTGCGGCAGTTGATCATTTTTGCACTGTGTACATTAGTGTTGAAATCGCAGCTCCAGCAAGGAGTTTTTTTTTTAATGATTTGGGCCTTCGATATTACTCATCGGCCTACTAAGTTCACTTTTTAATGATTTTTCGAGCAATTGCTCTAGCCGATGCGTACAACTTAGAGGACTGTCAATAATAACTCTGAAATACTTAAGAAACATTTGAGAAATAATTTCATACCCTCCAACTCTAGCTGTTATGGTTAAACGAATTTTCATACTCATAACCAACAACTTTTTAGTCTTTTTGTTAAGCGAATTGTTAACCGCTGCTAGTTAATTAGTTTTGCTACAATATAATTTCGTCGCTATAGGGTTGAACTCCTTCTAATAATTTTGCAAAAACCACCACGGAATATTTCACAGTAGGCGACCTAAGACTGAACTTTGTGACAAGAGGATGTTTCAATTCGATAAATAGCGCGTTAACATTTTTCGAAGATAGTGTGATCTTTCAATCCGGTAAGAATGGTCAAAGATCAGTTCAAAATTTACCGAGTTAAACACGTTCTTCACGTCCAGGGTTATAAGATCGCAGTCTATCTTGATATTTCTTATATCTCTGGATAAGAATCTTCTGTAAATTCTTAACTGACCTTGTCAGGTAAACACATATGATGACAAGACGAAGGGTCGATGGTAGAGGTAGCTTAAAAGTTTTACAGGCATTCCAAATTAATATATGAAGAGTGTATGTTCAAGCGGTGTGCAATGAGAAGTCAAAATCATTTTTATTTGAAATAGTTTTTATTATTATTTTTTTGTTTTTTGTATGTTTTTCCTTTTCTTGTTAATTTATTTTTGTTTCGAAATATTGTTTTTGTTTTGTTTTTGTTATTTGTATCTGTTATATCATATAACATTTATTTTTTGTTTTTTTTTTTTTAATTTTAATTTTTACAATGAGATTTTGTATTTGTTTCTGCCTTTCATATATAAATCACTGTCAAGAAAATTTAGTTTCTTAAAACTTATTCATATAATATATTTATATTTAAAACATTGTTTTTTTTTTAATTTTTTTTTTTTTCATCTTCTCACTTTTAAAATTAACCTAACAATTTTATTTAATTTAATTACATAATTCTCAGTGTTTTTTTATGGTTTTATTTAATAGTCAATAGGTAGGTAATTAATTATATCTAAAAATTGTATCTAAATTCATTTTATTTGGGTTTGGTTGTTTTTATTCACTTTTTTTTCATTTATTAGTTAGTTTTTATTGTTATTTGTTTTAATTTAAATTGTGTTTGCTATTTATAATTGTAGTTATAATTACATAGTTCAGTTTGGAGAAATGTTGGTTGTTTTTGGTTTTTATTTTTTTGTTAAAATTTTTACAATTAAAAAATGCTAAAGTGTTAATAGAAATTTTTCTATTGAATTTATTAAATATGATTTTGTTTTTTTTTTTTTAAAGAGTGTTTGGTTTTTATGTACACATATGATAATTTGTTTTTAATTTACTAAATACTATTTAAATATAAACATCATAAGTTATGGCAATTTTTTTTTTTAAATTTTGCCATAAGGCTGAAACTTTCATTTACGAATTTCATTCTTTCCTCTTTGCTTTCGTTCGTTTGTTTTGTTTTTTTTTTAATGTTTTTCAATAGCAACATTGTATGTAGGTTTTCGACTAAGTAAATTGTTGCTTTAGAGAGATAATTACATAGTTATACTAAAATTATTTTAATATTTACAGATGATCATTTTTTGTGGAGATTGGTTTCGTGTTTTTTTATTATTTAATAAACTTCACAATCAGATTGTTAAAGTTAATTTACCTTATTATAAGGAAGGAACATTTAAATCTTCGCATCATTATTTTTATTTTTTTATTTTTGTTTACCTGCTTTATGTGTTCATTTATGTATGAGTAATGTGTTTTTATTTAAGTATTGTATTGCAATGTTTTTTTCCACGAAAACACGTTTTAAAATAAAAATAATTTATTGCTTATAAATTTGTTTTGCAAATATTAATATATCCAAATGATATGTTGAGGAAATTTATTATACAAGTGAGTTTACGTCATTTGTATATTAAATACTGGTTTTCGAATATATTTTTTAACATGGAAAAAGTTTTGAAATTGAGGGGATGGCAACGTCTATGGTACGTCTTTTATATAGTTCTATTGTAGAAAAATCATTTTCTAACAGACGGATTTAGTGAAATACCTGGAACTTTTGCTTGTCTTTGCCCTCAGAATTGATCAAGGGATTCCTCTTTAGATATCCACTAAACTTATGATTGCCTAGAAAATTTATCATGAAGATGAAGCCTTTGGTTGCTATATTCGAGTTATTTTAATGGGGTAACTATGAGTTGGTTCTGAGGACGCTGATCTTTGCATATCCTTTTTGTCGTGGAACCGATATTAGAAACCAGGATCCCAAAAACATGGTTAGAAGGAGAACAAGGGAAGAAAGAAAGGGATATAAAGGGGTATGTCTTAAATGGTTACTGATAACTGGTTTAGTTTACTTGGTTTGAGGTAAAACAAGACAGGTGCAGAATGTCACAGCTAATAGAAACAGCGATAGGATAAAGAAAAAAAAATAACATTACTTCGCTACTAGTGAGTGTTAATTCACTGGGTAATATTGGCAGTTATGAAGTTTATCGAATCCTATCCAGCAAGTGCAGAGAGATTTTAGAAGCATTTGACTAAGTGTGCGAATTGTACTCCAATTTCCTAATTCTGTCATCTTCGAGTCATAGCACGACATTTCATCCGATGAGGAATAATGGATCTTATTACAAAGAAAATGGAGCTTGTGATCATAATAGTAGAAGTAGGGGGAAAGAATGTTAAAAGAAAATGAGCTTACTCGATCCTTTCGATCATAGAAGGCCATCAAAATCCAATGGCGAAAGAATATGCGTACGAAACTGCCATATACAGAGAGATATGTCCGTATGTTGTTTGTTAAAAATTTCTTCGTCTGCTTTAAATTTAGTCAAACTTTAGTAGTTAATAAGAGGCAATGCATTCTACACAATTATCGATATCATAAATCGAGATTTCATTTAACTCAGGGAAAAGAGTCATTTGTGGGTAAACTCTTACATACCATTTAGAATTTGAAGAGATTTACTGTTTGCTGTGAGAGTTATCTTGTAACTGTATATGTATATGTCCCTGTTTCTACACATCAATTGTGCTTATTATACTTCCAAGCGGTAACCATCGGGTACTGGTCGATGTCAACCCGGACCCGATTTGCCAAACTTATAAACGCAACTGCGGTGGATTCAACGTTGAAATAAAATCCTGGAAAAAAATAAAAGAGGCCTTATCCGGGTTCCCCCGACATATGTGGAGCTCAGGCCGATAAGGATTTCTGAGACTAAGTCAGGGTCTAGGAAAGGAATGGTGGCAGTTGAGCTCTAAATGGACCAACGGCAGGGTTCATTTTCCCTAATGTCACGGGTTACTGGCTTCGGTCTAATGAAATCCTCATTCTTTGGGTATCCATTGTATAATCGAACTGGCTTACCAAGTTGGGGGTTGCGCCGCTAGTTATCCTGACGTGTAATATTAGGTCCCTTAATAAGCCACGTACAGCCGGACAATTAGCGGAGGCCCTGGAATACTGCAAAGCAGATATTATCACCATCTGAAAAACGCGATAAGATGGGCGATTATTATCCACGGCGAAAATAGCGCCTATTTGAATGCGGATTCGTATTTAGAGGCAGATTTAAGCAAGGAGTCTTGAGATTTGCCAATATTAGCCTTATATGTGAGCACGCTCCTTCAGAAGAGAAAGACGACGACACTAAAGATAGCTTCTACGAGCTCTTCGACAAGACCTATATATAGTGCCCTAACTATGACATTAAAATTGTACTCTGCGTTTTTAAAGCAAAACAAGGAAGAGAGGGTATCTTTGGTAGTACTGTCGGCAGGTATAGTCTGTACAACAACCCCTCTAACAACGGACTCAGGCTAATCGATGACGGGGCTAGACGAACTATACAGAGAAGTGTCCAGTTTTGACATCTTTGCCAAACTCGTCCATTTGTGCAGGTAGACGATGAAGAATGAACGTTGCTTCATAAAGATCGGTAACGAATTCACTGAGACTTTTGGTGTCAAAAAAGTATTTAAATAAGGTGAAGACCTGCCATGCGATTTTTCTTACATCAGTCTTGAAAGAATAGTGCAAAACTCATGCGCCAACACAAGATGAATAATCTTTCAAAAGCCCGTCCAAGTACTCACATGCCCGAAGAGACAGAAGCATCAAAAATGGGTTAAACGGTTAATGAGGGCAAGACGAAATATGTTGTATGCTGTCAACTAGAACAGACACCCATCAACGATGTCTCGGACAGAACTTCATTCTTGACAGATATAACTTTAAGGTAGTTAAAGATTTTGTCTACCTAGGTTTTGCTTTTGAAAATCGCTTATTAGTAAAGCCCTCTCTCGAACAACAAAAGTAACTCTTCAGAAACGGATGAGGGTGCTCTTAGCTGCTTAATAAGGTAAATTCTTCAGTTAAAGAGGAGATACAACGAAGAACTTTACGGGTTATACAGTCCAACCTAAACAGAAGGTCGAACGACAAAGGTAGCTGGGTTGTGTAGAGCGGACGAACAATAATGTTCCGGTCCGAAAAGTTTTCGAATACGCCCCCGAGAGTCAGCACAGTTGAGGAACCCCGCGAATCTGTTGTCGCACCAGAAGTCACTCGAAAATAATCTGACAAAGGTAAAAGCAAAATCTCTAGAAGTGATCCCCGAAACCGCTCTGGTACGGTATCGATGCTTAAAAGTAAATTTAGTCGAGCTCCTCCGACATCGCAGTAACTACCAAAGTCAGTGAGTATCAACTTTGAGTGCAAACTTAACCCCAAACCTAATGTGGTTGTGAGTAAACCCAAGAACGTTTTTGAAAGATTAAATACCCCTTCAAAATCCTCCACACCAAAAACCGGCGCCTGTGTATCCCTGTCGAATTGTCCTCTATCAGTCCGCTCAGCGACGGCAACGCCGCTAAATCGGCGAAATCGCTAAGCCGCTGAACGATTATCACAGCCTAGGACGCCTCAAGCTGCACGGATATTCATTAATACCCCAAAAATCACCCAACTCAGATCATCATCAAGCGATCAATCTCAAGACCTTCAGGGGTCTATCATAGAACAAGAATCATCATACTATCTAGACTGATGATCATTTTGTCAATAGATGTCGTTACAGACGAAGCCTGCAACAGCGAGATTACCCAAAAAAAAAAAAAAACATTTCGAATACTAATTTGTATAAGATGTACTTTGCTACCAATCTGCCTACTTCAGCATGCAGAGAGTAGAACAAACAGAAAATTAGTAAGAAGGTAAGACTAACTAACACCGAGTAAAATGTCAGTTCACATTTTTTTAAATCAGGACAGTAGTCCTGAAGGCCTTTAAAACAAATACGCACTCAGAAAGTAATTCTACAGTCCAGCATCGCTTCAATCCCATTTTTGTTTTTAATCAATTTCATGTTGTTTGCCATGTTAATAATAAGCAAACAATTGATAAACAAAAAAACAAAAAAAACAAAAAAAAAAAGCGGAAACAATGAAAACAGAAAATAGGCATTTAACTTTGCCGTCGTCCTCTGTTTCATCTTTCATATTTACACTCCCTTCCCCTCTTCACACACACACGGTGACGAAAAGTTTGAAAAAACATTTACAGCCCTTAATATGAAAATTTCCCAATTAATTTTGTTGCTTATTGAAATGCTACGAAACAAAAAAAAACATAAATTCGATTTTGTGTTTATTATAACAGTAGTGGGCTTGGGTATTATTTTTAGTGCGGGAACAACTTGCTTCAAACCGATTCCGGTTCCGGTAAATGTGTTGCCCTGGCTTTGAATTGATGTTGCAATCAACCTGCAGAGGGTTCTGTTTTTTTTTTTTTTTTTTTTTTTTTGGAAAATTGTACATGTCCGGTGTCAGCGGTGTCCTGTTGTTATTTTGTTGTTTTTCCTTGTCATGTAATTCATTTTAATAACAAATATTTTCATTGTGTTGCACATGAAAACAGCAACGGAGTTAAAGGGGGGTTGGTTGTACATAGGATAGGGAATAGGTCGAGGATTCTGGTTTGGATATGTGGCTCTGGGTTTGGGTATTGTTTGTTAGTAACAACCAGAAATGAGAAAAGGTAATGAAAATAAATTAAAATTAAACACAACTCTCCTGCTGGGAGTACATTAATGGCGTTCGCACAGTAACAATTTCCCGGGAGTAGGATTTACCCATACCGGGTACAACAGCAGCTGTTGGACTACCAATCGCTGCAGCTACTCCTGTTGCAGCACCACCAACCAATACCTGCTGTTGCTTCAAGGCCATTTGACCAGGAGCCGGCGATATGCTACCACCTACTGCAGCCGTCACCGAATGACCCATTGTCAGCGCTCCATGCTGCTGTTGCTGTTGCTGGTGCTGTTGATGATGATGATGATGTGGTAGGGTATGATAACCTCCAGGATGTTGTGGCATTGCATAAATAGCCACAGTTCCGGGCGACACCGTCGACGGTGTACCCTGCGATACAGGCGACGATATACAGGGCGGGAAAGGTGACGTTGAGGAATTTGACGCAGAGGCAGCGCCTTGCGTTTTATAATGATCTATTTGAGCGTATATCGTTGGTTCGTCAAAATAATCGTAAGCAGGTGGTAGCGCCGCAGCCATTTTTGTACGATTCAGTGTACTTGTGGTTAAATTTGTAGGAGGACAATTTGGTAATAACTTCTTTGTACTGCTACCGCTGGAGCTACTCAAAAGCATACTGCTACAGTCCACTGATATGGATTTCTTTGGTGGACCAGTTAGGGCTAACTCTGCATAATGTAGTTCGTCATCCTGTCACAAATACAAAAAGAGAGAAAAAAGAACACAACATTTTAAATTTCTATTTAAATAGAATTTTTTAGTTTTGTTTTTGTATATTTACGTTTGCAGATTGATATAACCCTCGGTCGTCTGTGGGATTACACGTGATTTCCGCTTCACTGGTCGTCGACAAATGCCCCGATGGTGTTTGCGTTGCTGATTTCTGCTTGTATTCCCCATCAACTGAAAGCATAAAGAAAACAAGAGGACGAGTGAATGAAAATTCTCATTACTGGTAGATCTTGTTATATTTAAATGTCGTTTGCAATTTATCACATCACAGACGACATCTTCAATGTTTTTCAGCAAAGGAATACGGCTAAAATATTTCTCACCTTCATTGTATGGTACAACGTCTGGATTCTTCTCATCGTACATTTCCTCCGAGTGACTTAGGGGTAAGGAGATTTTATCCTTAATTTGTAAATTGCCTGGACGTGAGAATTTCTGATTTTGATGTTGATATTTTTGTTGTTGTTTATGAGAACGTAATTTCAATGCGGCAATTGTGCCAATTCCAATGCAGACAAGTGCAACTAGAACACCGACAAAGATGCCAACCGAAAGGATTGGTGTTAACTCAAAGTTTGCCTGAGAGCCCTTGAATGATGTGAGTGCAACTGGAAAAGATAATTTGCAACAAGACAAAGCTTTTAGGTGTGATTTTCTCAACTAAATTATGAAATGTATCTCTTAAGATAGACACGTATATGATATGGTATGAGAATAAGCATTCAGGAAGTCTACCTGGTTCAAACACACAGACAAATATATAATAAATGAGTGGGTAAAGGGTGGATGAATTTGATGTCATAAAGTTGTTTATAGTTTACCGAGATCTCAAGTGGAATTTTAATTGCATATGGGGTTTCAACTGAAGACATTATACATCTAGTTTGGCTGTTAGAATTCATAGGCAGAACCGCCTTAATTGGTGAAATGAGCACTTGAAAAAGCATTTGCCATAAATTAGGAATGTTTTCCAACAGATTTCGAAGTCAGAAGTGACTTGAGTGAGGGAATTCAAAATTGAGAAGAGGAAAATATTTTAGATAGTACCGATGCTTTGACTTTTATACCAATTAAGCTCAAATTTGATTCGAATTAAATCAAATTAAAATAAGATACGTTGCCACCAAAAGAAAGTAAAGATCTACTATACACACGATGAGGATCTTAAGTGCGTGCTCAGAGTTGAATGAGATTTTTACTCACTAAGAACACCTTTCTTCGAAACGTGTGTGTTACTGCAACTTCATTCCGATTTATCAACCAATTTTGCTTTAATATGAAGAATAAACGCCTTTCCATTGCTTGCATGTTCCACTGTTTAAATGCGGAAAAAATTCTGTCCGCTTCGGGTAAAATGCCTGATCCTTTAAAGACGGCGCAACAGATTTCTTTCGTCCACAATTTGTAGGACTGCATTGCTCATGTGCCCACTTTGTGCAGTTGTGCAGACTTTATGGTTTCATCTTTAGTTGTCTCTATGCAAATTGATTTCTATCAAGTCTCTCCAGGTAGCACAATTTTCGCCCAGCTGCTCTGAGTAACGCACTTTAAGTTGGTTGAGGTTCGTTCGCTACTGTGCCGGGGTTAGAATTGAAGGTTCTTTGGGATGAAAATTAGATGAACATTTTTTCAACATGGCTCAGGCATCTCAGGCGTTGGATGTCAGACCGATGGTGCTGTACAGTCCATAGAGTTGTTTGGATTTCCTCCTCTATTTCTCGTCAATACAAACTGGACACGCAGTATCTTTCTCTCACTTTCGAGAAGGTCCAACTCTCTGCGCTATAGAACAGGGTCTCGTCAGTTTAGACTTATGACAGGGGCTTTGTTACTCAATTGCTTCATGAGCTGAAAGAAACATCGATGGATTTCTTCGTTGATGTCGTTGATAATAGACAGATACCTTGAAGTTGTAAATGGCGATGGTATCATCCTGGTCAAGTCGTCGCTGATGTAATTCCTTCACTTCAATACTCACAAAAGCTTCACTGACTCCTCTTCGCGTTCACCTCATCATATAAATGTCAACCGCGTATGCAAGTAAATGTGTGGGCTTAATAAGCAAATTGTATCTCTTTTATTGATCTTTGAGTCTTGCACTATTCTGTCTAGGGCGTTGTTAAAATGGCATCATGGTTAGTCTTAAAGCTCTTTTGAAAGTGAAGGTCTTGGTTAATTCATCACCGACCTTGAAAGAGCTGCGATAATTCTCAATAGTCATCTTCTAATAGTTTCGGAGGACGAGTTTTGGAGGGATGTAAAAACATGCCGTCGTGCCGACAAATAGATGGTGAGTGTCGGCCTGAAATTCTCAGGTCTGGTGGACTTTGTTGGCTAGAAGGCGCACTTAAATAATTTAATACAGCAGAAAAGATCTTACTTACTAACATACAAACTTACTAAATTATCTATTTACTTACTTACTTAGGCGCTACACTTTGGGGTGAAATTGGACCTCAACTAACAAGTCTCTCCAATTAGTCCGATTTTTAGCTAACTACCTTTAGTTGCACACATCAAGTCCGTTTTTCTTATGCGCACCACCTTAAGTGAGGTCTTCGTCTTCTGCGTTGGATTCGAAGATTTTGCGGGCAGGAGCCGTCGTTACCATTTGCTCGATTTTTCTACTCAAAGTAAAGGCGATTGGCAAGGGAGATTCTTCATTTTATTTCTGTTGACGTGTTATTAGCAAAATTCAAAGCAGAACGGTTTCGCCGATTGTGACATACAGTCCCATTCGTCGATGTATGTGTCCCTTCTTTTTGATATCATTTACTTGATTTTGCCCACATTTACTGCTAAGCCCATTTTAGCAACTTCCATTTCAAAACTAGAGTACGAACCGGTGAAAGCCCGTTAAGTTCACATAGTTGTGTCTACTACTTGTGACATGGCTCTATAAAGCTCGTCTTTATAAATGCTGTCTTGTGCGGCCTTAAAAATAATGAATACATGGTGCCTTTTTGGACTTATTGAGTTTTTTGCACGATCTGCTCGATTGTGAAGATTTACTCGATTGTGGATTTTCCTAGTCTGAAACCACACTGATAAGATCCAGTCAGAGAAGAGTTTCAGACTTTCACACAATACGGCAGATAATATCTTGTCTCCGATGTTGAGGAGATCCGTTTGTGGATCGGGTATACAGTGCTGAGATTTCGTTCATCAGGCATACATTCTTCTGCCCAGATACATGTAATGAGTTAATGTTTGCTCTCCACAATGTTGTTCCCGGCAGGCTTGAATACCACGGCCGGTACGACGTGAGGTACCAACTTATGATGGACGGAAGTTTGGATATTATCGTCTAAGTTGAATGGTCTTTTCTGCCTGACGGCAGGATGTTGAACTTCTTTGTCGTTATACAATCTGCAGAAAAAGTGTGCGTCCGCTAAAGATCTACGAGACCTTGATACGTTCTATTTATCTGTTGGTTGTCATACTTCCGTATGTTATTCCTGTAGTACACATTTTCACTATTTTCGTGTTCTTTTTCTTCTTCTAAAGTGGCCAATGTTCTTCCCATATCTTTGCTCACGAGAAGCCCTTGTCTTTCGTCGTAGTTCAGCTTTATATGCTTCTTGTTTAGCTGCATATGCTTGTCAACATTCTTCATCTAATCAAAGATTTCTTGGTGGTTGTCGGGTGAAACCGAGCACATAAGTTACAGCGGCAATAATGGGCCTTTGACAGCATTGTCGCTGGTCATGAGTACTTGATGCTGGTGGCATAGAAGTTTTAGAGTGATTTCGGCGGAGATCTGGCAGTAACTCATTGTTACCTTGGCTACAACAAGATGCTGATTCTAGTCAACGTTGGCTGCCCGGAAAGTTCGGACACCGCAAAAATCAATAAGTCTTAGTACGTTAACCGGCGTGATGTCTTATAGTCTATCTCTACCAACTGTCCGATTTCATTTGACGATTTCAAGGTCATGCTTCGGACATTGCCCATATGTCTTGTCGAGAAGTTTGTTGAAACATTCTTAAGTGGCATTATCCTTGTCTTTGGTAGGGGTACGACTGCATATTAGGCTTATGTTAGCGAATTTAGCCTTGATGCGGATTGTCATAAGACGCTCTCTGACTTGTCGGAAGCCCAAGACTTCTTGTCTAGGTTTGCCGCATATGGCAAACGCTCATCTGTTTCTTTTCCCTATGGCATTAACCTTATAACAGTTTTTCATCCTCCGTAGGTGGTAATACCTACGTGAGAGCATCAAGGGCATCTGCTACTTGTTTGGCTGCACGTGGCCTGTTAAGGATCCGAACATCCCACGATGCGAAGGTCGTTGTCCTTTTAACATTGATAGTCCCTACAGTGAGTCCATTTTTATCCGAGGCCATTAGTTGATTTGTCATAGATTTTAATCTCTTCCGCTAATGCTTTTACTGAAGGGAATGCCTTTGACAGTATTGCCTATATGAGTAAGGCTTTACCGGGGACAACCATTGGGAGGTAAGGCAAGCAGTTCTCTGCGAACTTGAGTGTTTCGTTGCTGGTTTGGTCTAAGTTAGAGAATACTCAACAGTTTCCCTATCAATCGTCACACAGGCTATTGCTTATAGACCATACTTAGGACACTCATTCCTCAGTCAAAAGTGTACCTTTTCTGGTGCATCGGGCAAACCATGCTGAGATTTCATACTTTGAGCATACTTGCTTATGTTTACCAGATCGGTTTTAGCTTCTTTTTATAGCAGAGAAGAGTTATCCTTCTGCGCTAGAAGCTTTATTATGCATTAGTTTCAATATTGCTACCTTGACTCTGTTCTGCCCCACAAGGATATTTTGACAGAAGTAGTCCTGCTATATTTTTTGCACCAACATCATCGTTTAGTAGTTGTCCGTGTTTATCTTTTCAGTTCCTGTAACATTGTGATGTTCATTTTATTCACGGATAAACATTAGACTCTTTAATTTTAACCAACTTTAATATGCACCGACGTTTGCTGGCACCGGTAAGAGATCATTAGAAGCAGGAATTAATTATTATTAAATACCAAAATGACGCTCAGCCAAATCTAACTATTTTATACGAGTCTTTGACCACAAGGAAGCATGTAATGTGTGGTTTGGTAAATTGTAAGTGAGCTTAATCAACACAAAGTGCTCGACTAACCGGGTACTTGAGTTAACAAGCGAACATAGTTGAAAAACAAAACATCCTTTCAAATAACCATCTTCCAATGCTGACGACCGGAGACGAAAGAATTTTGCCGGCATGCCGCGTTTGCTCACACCGGAGAACAAGCGCAATCGTGAGACCACTTCAAAGACGTGCTGAGCCCGGTTTAATAAGAATCCGCAGGAATTTCTGCATAGTTTCGTGACCTTCGATGAGACGCGAATTAATTGGTAAACACCAGAGACCACGATAACGCACGGGCTCAGGATTTCGCAGTCGCCACAGCCAAAATGCTCGAATTGCACTACAAATTGCTCCCCCATCCTCTGTATTCTGTGAATTATTTGGCTCTTTTTGTTTCCAAACCTTAAATTATCGCTGGCCGGAAAGAAGTACGGGTCGAATGAAGAAGTCATCGCCAACCGGAGAAGTATTTTGCAGGACAACAAAAGTTGAAAAAGTTGCATCACCGCTAAGAAAAGTGAACCGTGTTCAAAGTTGATTAAATTGAAAAATAAATTGTCAAAAACTAAAAAAGTTGCGTTGTCATTTCTAATCCGGGTATTCATCAAACAACCTTTGAATGATGGTTTTTTTATTTTCTTATCTAAGTGCTCCGTATCGACTTAAAATAAGAAAAGGCTCAGCTTTAATTGACTTTTTCGGACTGGCGTGCACTTCTTGTAGACATCAGTTCCATAACTAGTTGGTCTACGCTACGACAAATCATCTGAAACAACATTGTGTTTTGACGAGCCTAGAAGACAGAGCACATCGACGGTCAATCTATCAGAGTATGTGTTTAAGAACAAGTTCAATTTGTTGGCCATAAAGCTATCAAAGCCAGGTATTCATATGGCCTTTTTTTCAAGCTAGGGACTTACCCTGGATCGCAGCTAAGATTTTAATACAGAGATAGTAGGTTGTTTTATGTCCGAAATATCGAAGTTGCTTCGAACTGTGAATATTGAAATTGCAATATGGCTGTACCGGGATGAAATTCTGCGTAGACAGCATAACAAACTCGTAGAAAGTCGTGATGAGGATATGGAGTGCCAACCACACAACGTTGAAGATAAACAGCTTGCATAACATAGTCTGAAGAGCCTCATGCTATTTATCACTTTATTCCAACCTGAAAAATATTTTTTTGCTTGGAAATGACTTTCTTACCGATTCTGGGAATCAAGTCCTTTGAGTAAAATTTTTATATCCTCCTGACTAGTAAAAAAAACTAACTTAATTAATTAAGGGTAGGCCAGGACTTGTTTCGAAGATTAATGTATTTTTATTAACAATTTCTACAGCAATCATCCTTTATTTTCACCCTATTTACATGCTTTACGAGATGTAATCAGGATAATTATCCAAGTTGTCGTGCCTTATACAAAGAATTATAGTTCACTCAAGTAAAATGAAATATTCCAAGCCCTACTATATTACAAGAAAAACCAAAGACATATCGGGTTACAAGCTCCAGATGGCGAAGAAAAGGATGCCGACCAAAGCACCATAACAAACAATTTTTTTTTGTCGAAAAATAAATACAAAAAAATAAAAAAAAAAAAAAAAAAAAATCTCCAAATCATTATTTATTCCTTGCGTCCAACATAAATACGTTCAGCACTTATAAAGAAAATCATCATCATTGCCTTGACTATGCTCATTTTTCCCACCGAAATACATCGTCCTAGAAGTAAAAAATTCCACGAAATACTTAAAAAAAATCCCCGTGTATCCGTCCGAAAAAAAAATCTCAAAAACAGAATGAAAACGTTTTCTTTTTTCTCTAAATTTTCCACTTTTTCTTTTTTTTTTTTTTGGAGAGGGGGCAATAAAAAATTCATAACAATTTTATGTTATGAAATATTCATAAAAAAATATGTCCTCCCTGTGGTATTTCATCTCCGGATGTTAAGACAAAGCATCGTTCATTTCTCCCTACCAAAAACAAAATCCTCTTCCATGGTCTTATACAAAATTAAAACAGAGCCAACAATTCCAAAGAAACTACAAGTCTCATACTGAATACGGCGGATACAGTGGGTAAAAAGCGGATCTATCCCAAAAAAAAAAAAAAAAAAAAAAATAAAAAATAAAAATTAAACATTTTTATAAATATGAGAAGTTGTGTGATGGTAATATATATCCTCACCTGTTTGTTTTTCAGCTGCTTTCAATGTGAAGCCCTCTAGGATAACAGCTTCACTGCGACCGCGTAAGTTAACCGCATATACAAAGATCTTGAAGAGACGTCCAGAATCGAGCGCAGTGACGCTTAAAACAGGATATTTCGATGAGATGTTCGCTTGCAAATTGCCACTATGTTGATCAAATATTTCCATAAGGAACCATTGTCTTAGGCCACCATCAAATCCTGAAAAGAAAACAAAAAACAGAAAAAAAAAAATTCAAATCGAGTCCGGAATGAGATACAAGTATGGATCACTGGGGTAAGGCACTGAATTACAAATGAGATGAGATGAAATGAAATGAGATATCATTGACGTGCAAAGAAAGTGGGTAAAACCAGAAACACAGCTTCACAGTCTCTTCCCATCTCTTCGCAAAAACTTTAATCAAAATTTGAGGCAAAACTTTTGAAAAAAAAAAAGTGAAAAAATTAGTTTATTTTAGATGTGAGGGTGAGTTATTTTTTGTCCAAATTCAGCTCCTAAACAAGTGAAATTTAATTTCCCTGTACTACCACTCATTCCAGAGTAAACATATTTCGCACTTGACTTGTATACCATTTTGTGTGTTTGCTTAACGTAAACAACGTGTTGTAATAAAGTAATTATATTATACAAAAATACATAGTATAACATAGGATACATCCGTTTGCAAGGTTTAATAATATATTATAGTATAATGAACAAGCTTTCACTATGATGATGTTTTGATTTTCCAACCACTCCTATTGCGAAGGTAGTAGGTATACACGAGTACACAACTCTTGTTTAATTGAGGTTTCTAGGGAATTTAATCGGCAATAGCAACTGTAATTATTTTTAATTATTCCCGATCAGATAAAGGGAGGCATTTAAGCTGAAATTTGCTCCATTTTAATCATAAATATGTAACACTGTAATATTGGCCAGATTATTGTATTTTTCTTTTATTTTAATCGAATTTCCTTTAAATCAAAAACAGCGATTTCTTGGAATTTATTTCCCACGGTAATACTCGTATGAAAATAAACTAAATAAGAATTTTATTTAATTTTACAAACTACGTTAATTATGTACGTAACGGTATTCCCACCCGTGAAGAGTTTTTGCCTGAGATTTGGTAGCCGAGGCTCGCTGTTTTCAGTTGCACAAACCCAGTGCTCTGGGACTTCTTACTCCTGAAAAAGGAGATTCGATCCTTGTTGTCGTTTTGAAGCTGGGAGCTGCGAACCCAAGATACTCTGGGGCCGAATTAGTGTAGTTGACGTGTTTTGACTTTCTGGACTACATCTACATAATCACCCTATCGGAAGATGGTATAATTTTTACAAATGACGTCGTACGTCAATTGTATTTGACATTTGTGAAATAGACAACTGCAATAAACAAACAGACAAGCTATGGAGCGCTATACTGCGAAACTCCGCGTGGAATAATTGAGTCGATGTTTTTGACCAGTAATCGGTCGGTAGTGTTAGCACAGCGTGAATTTCGACGTCGATTTCCTGATCGTATCGCCCCAACTGGGCAAAAATTCCAGCGCTTAGCTTCTTGACTCGAGTGGAACCACAGGAGACTATATAGAGTGTGGCCGCCATCGGACTGGTCGTCCGACGACGGGCGACGCAATTGGGCATCACCAGACAGACCCCAACTTACATATGTTCCTGTAGAAAGTTCGAACAGACTGACCGTAAGTCACGTGTGAATTACTGTAAAGCCATTCTTAATCTCAACAACGAAGTGGACGATTTTGTGTCGAAAATCATGATGAGCGACAAGGCGTATTTCCACTTAAACGGTTTCTGGGGCACTAAAAATCTGCGTGTGATGTACGAAGAGTCGTTACATCCACTCAAAGCCACTGTGTGGTGCGCCATCGGCAATACGGTCACAGTTACTGGCTAACGCTACAGAGCCATGATAAACGAATTTTACTGCCGGAATTGGATGAGCGGGGTTTGGTGAACATATGATTTCAACAAGACGGTACAAACGCATAAACAGCACGAGCCACAATGGATATTTTGAAGCAAGCGTTTCCTAGTCGCGTAATCTCTCATTTTGGCAATTTGGCATGACCAGTAAGATCGCCGGATTCAACCATCCCAGACTTCTATTTTTGAGGCTACTTGAAATCGCGGGTTTTTGCCAACAAGCCTTAGACAATCGCAGCATTTAAGGAAAATATTCGATAGAAATGCGAACATTTATCACCAGAAATATTGCGGAAAGTCATGGAAAATGCGATAAAACGGGCACAAATGTGTATCAACACTGGCGGTAGCCACTTGGTGGATCTTTTCCACTTAGCAGAAACAATTGTAAAGGTCAAAATAATTTTTTTTTTTTTTTTTTATTTAGTAAAAAAGTAATTCAAATTCAAAATTGGATAAATAATTTTCCGACACCTTGTAGATACTATTCATACAGTTCGTAGAAATTTTATCTTATCTAATTGGACTTCTCGCATCTAGCACAAAATTGTTCCTTTAGTTGTATTCTATATCAACTCTGCTTTCTTGCTTATCATCTAGCACTCGTCTCCATATAGCAGACAGGGTATAGTCAATTGTATATTGAGTTTGGATTTCATCTTAGTCCTCGCCTAAGACGGAAAGGAGGACATCTGGTAGAACAGATGGTAAGCATAGCTAACACGGAAGAACGTCTTGCAAAGGCTTATTAACTATGCGGTGAGACGAAATATGACTACTACACATGTTTTCCTCACCTCAATATACACATGGTGATCTCCGGATCAAGAAACGCTCAATTAAATTTATCACATTGCGATCGACGTATAACATAAAACATGCCTCCAATAATTTTGACGTCCGAAACTTACGGGAAGCCAAGGTACAGTTTTCGAAAGCCCCACAACAAAGAAGAGCTACTATTAGAAGAAATAATGTAGAAAAGCTGCAATTGCAAGAAAATGCCAGAATCATCACCAAACGTTTGTCTCGACAATTTGTATTTCACCACCACGAAATCCCTGGTTTGTATACACATACAGCGAAACAAGAAGAGTATAAAGCGGCGCTGCCATGAAAGACGAGAATTGCTTGTGAACTCAACGAACAGAAGGAACAGGAAGAACATCGGCTTCTCTATAAGAAGATCGAATGCGCATGATCAAAGATATTGAGACTTTATACTCCAGGAGTAACTTACGGAAAGAGACAAAAAGAATGTTTCAAGAAGAAGGAAATCTGAACTTGGGGGCCATGGTCCAGGTATTTAAATTTTCTGGAAATGACTTTGTGGAGAGCATACACTAACTCATTACTCAGATCTAGTCAGAAGTGTATTTGCCAATTGAATAGTATTTCAGTATCGTTTACCCGATCGATTTTGGGGACTCCCAAAACATCGAATATAGGATCCTATCCGCCATATTGTGTGAACGACTGATCGTCAATAACACGTTTATCAGTGTGGTTTTAGAACAGGAAAGTTCTCAACCGAGAAAATTTTCACACTCTGGCAGATCGTGGAAAAAATGCATGAAATCTAAATCGATACCCAACATCTTTTCAACCATTTTAAGGACGCATAGGACAGCATTTATAGAGACGAGTTATATAGAGCCATGTCTAGTTTTGGAATACCTGCCTGACTCATCCATTTATCCAGAAAGACGATTGAGAACGTTCGCTAATCCGTCAAATCGGTTGTGACCTCTTTAATATCAGACTTGAAAGAACTATGCAGCACTCACAAGCGAATTCCGGAGGCACAATCCTTTGAAAGTCTGTGCAACCGATGATATCGACTTTATTCACAAAACTCAGCGGACTGTCACAGTGCGTTCGCTAGTATTAAAACGGAAGCTGCTTAAATGTGTTTAGCGGTAAATGAGGGAAAAACCAAATATATGCTGGCAATAAAAAGGTACACACAACATAGACGTATTGGACAGGACTTCACAGTCGACAGCTATAATATCGAGGCAGACAGTAACACCACCTCAGAAAGTAAACGAAGAACCATTCTTTCCAATCGCTGTTTCTTTACGCTAGAATCCAATTAATAGTAAATCCCTATTCCGAATAACTAAGGAGACTTTATATAAGAGTCTTTATAACGCTGAAGCATGGATTCTATTGAAAGCGGATGAAGATACCCTCAGCCGTTTTGAGAGAAAAATCTTCGTACAATATTCAGTCGCCTGAGATGCTCCGGTGCGCAGTAGAAGAAGTCCTTAACGTAGCTGGCGCACAAGACTGATGTGCGCAATTGAAAGAGGTTAGCTTAAGAAGTTGCACCCAAAACTGTAAAAAATGCAACTCCTAAGTGAGTTAGAAAGTATACATTTAATCATCTGAGGAAAAAGTCTTGAGCCGAATGGTTTCGCCGCGTTTCAGAAGTTACTTGATGTTTTCCTCATTTACTTCAAGATCAACTGGTTTCGCCGGTTCTTCGATTGTCGTAAACGACTCTATGACGGAGCGCTACGAGAGACCGATAATGTCTTTTAGCTCTACATGACCATGCATCTTCGTGCCGAAATACGATGGAACAACGATTGCACTTTGCACCGCGTGTTTTACAGCTTCACACGGAAAAACTTAATCAAGTTAGTATGATAGTATCCCTTTTTAAGATACTAAGAAATGCAACTTTTTTAGGCTTTGAAAATGTATATGGCTAACGCATTCAGTTGAGATGTCTGATATCTCAGCCGACTCACGAATTTTCACTCGGCAGTCTGCGAGCTCTGCGAACCAATGGTAAACGGTTGTACGGGAAGATGAATGGGTTCCATACACACCATAGAGAATGGGCTTGATTTCCTCACAGGTTTTGACACTCAAAAAGAAGGATCGTTTCACGGAGCGAGACTACTCTTTTTCAATGGTCTCAAAAAACACTAACATGATGTTTTGAAATGGGTCTCACAACAAAACTAAGCGTCGGATTGTCACTAAAATTTGATAGACTCAGTACCGCCATCTATCTTTCAATCTGGGTACTCATCAAATAGCCCTCGTAAATTGAACTTGAAATTCTTTGGCTTTTTCGGTCGAGCTCTGAATTTGGCTGCAACAAAGAAGTGGTTAGAGTTGACCTTTGGCATTCTGAATGTGTGCAGAGTCAAAAACTTGGATGCGTGCCTCGCGCCTATTAGCACGTGGTTGATTTGGTGCCTGTTGTTATCCGAAGATTGTGTCTCTCTCATATGTAAGCCTGAACAGCCAATGAAACTTGAAGCATCATAAAATTACATCGAGGAAAAATTCCACGCGAACGTGATTCTGAGATTCCCACGTCCACCCCAACGATATCCCTAGTTAAGGTGCGAGAAGGCTCTTTGAAATCGAAAAACATCGACTTTCGCAGCGTTAAAATAAAGAACATGAGACATAGTGAATTAAGGGAAACAACACCCCAAGCTTTACCAAAAGGTATTACCAACTGAATATCTGGATAGATGAGCAAAGAAGTTAAGTTGTAGGGTCACGGGTCGAATCCCGTGCCAGGCAATTCTCCGAAAAAGTCTTTTAGTAGAATTTGCATGTAGTTATATGAGAATCCCGTCGGCGTCAACTCTGACATGAAGGCATAACACTGATGTTGGAGTGGTTGCTGGCTGAGACCCACTGGTTAAGGATGCACTTGCTCGTTCCGTCCAGTTTGACAACCACCTCTGTCAAAAATGATGTTGAAATAGCAAAAACTAAACTTGAATTTCAGGAGACTGCCGGAAGAGACAGACTATCTGGGGATCTTTTTTAAAAATTAGGACATGACTTGGTGAAAACAATACAAAGTAACATATATCTAATGAATGTGACTTTAGCATCGTTTGCCGTCCTTCAATAGAGGTGAACCTCACGACATTGAATCATGACTGACTTATTGAAATGTAGAGCCATTTGTCAAACATTTCATTGGCTCCTAGGAGTGCGGTTTCAGGCTCAGTAAGTTCAAAATTGACCATATATTCACATCATAGAAATTCTATAGAAAACTTCAGAAGTCCATGTTGAAACTCAACATATTTTCACCAATTTCAAGGCTGTATATGACAGCATCTGTAGAAAAATCAAAAACAGAGTTATGTTTACCAGGTGTACCGGTATGAAGTGAGTGTTTTTTTGTGAAAATAAAACACTAATTTTTAATGGGAAAGTAAAAAACATTTTATTTAAAGTATTGGCCGTTGCTAGCAACACATTTTTCCCATCTTTCAGCTAATTTATGGATTCCATGCCAATAAAACTGTTCATCTTTTCAAGCAAACCAAAAAGTCACCCAATTTTCGACTTCCTCGTAGGATTCGAAGTGCTGCTTAGCTAATGCGTGTCCCATCGATGAAAAAAAATGCTAGTCGGAAGTAGCCAAGTCTAGTAAATATGGCGGGTGGGATAGCAGCTCCCAGCCAAGTTCTTTGGTTGTATCCTGAACCAGATTTGCTTCAGGTGTGCAAGTGCATTGTCATGGAGCACATGGCCCATTCTGATTGTTTTTCGATCAATTGATCATTTATTGTCAGTAGCGATCTGTATTACCGGTTTCACCAGATTTTAGGAGCTCGTGGTCCTACCAGGCACACAGCATTGTCTTCTTGCCGAATCGATCTGGTCGGCAGAAGTCGAAGTTGATGGTTGTTCCGGATTAATCATGATTTTTTCCGTTCAGGATTCCGAAAATAAATCCATTTTTCATCGCCAGTAACAATTCGATGAAAAACTGATTTTTTATCGTGTCTTTGAAGAAAAATTTCACAAGTGGTTTTTCAGTATTCCATCGGTCTTTCATCAAATTCATGTGGCACCCATTATCCAGACTTTTGGGTCTTTCCCATAGCCTTTAAACGGTCAGAAATTGTTTGTTGTGCAATATTTACTATTTCAACGATTTGTTTCTGACTCAAAGTGTCATCTTCATCGTATATTGTTTGCAATTCGGCGTCTTCCAACCTTTTTGGTGGTCTTCCACGTTCTTCATTTCTCACATCAAAATCTTTATCTCTGATATCATGATCACCATATGCCTTGACAAGCATTCGACGCGACTCTGTAGCTTTCCGCAAGTCATCATTTTCTGGTACAAAATTCGACATTTTTAACACGATGAAAAAATATGATGTTGTTTGCTCAATGACTTGATGTATACTTAATATGTTTGACAGGTGTCATAGCAACCAAACGAAAAAAAAAAAATTAAGGCTCGTTCACAATAAATGTTCCCTATCGAGGCATTTGTATCTTGACGCTCACTGGTATACCTGGTATATTAGGCATTCATACCAAACATATAAGACAAAAATGATGGAGGAGCTCGGAAGCGATCCCAAGAAAATTTTGTGAACGTCGCACTCAAACACCGTAGTAACTTGGTCAACTGCGTGCATACAATGATGAGATTGATATAATTGGCAGAACTCAGCAAGCTGACACTGGTATGTATGCAAGACTAGTAACTGGAATTGGAGAGATTTATTGTTGAGGTTCAAATGTTGCAGATCCAGGTGTATTACGTCTAAATAATTACAAAGGATTATGCATTTTAACCAAAATTCCTTTTTTAATTCTTCTAAGGTTCTTAGTTAATAGCTGAGTAAAGCTATTGTCCCAAATCGTTCGCTTATAGTTGAATCAGTATCATTTTCTTTAATCTTCGATCTATTGAAGCAGAATAACTATCAAAGAAATACGAAGAAATAGTGTGCATAAAACATGATTAATTGTGCTACTTTTATGCTATAATTCATGTCGGATTCCCTCGCGTTATTTTCCCAACAAACCGCACAAGAACATGAAAGCATAATCTTGAGCTAATTTTCGACTCATTTCCAAATTTTCGCCAAACGACAACCAAACTCATTCGATACTCTCATATAAATGGAATTATCCGCTCATAAAAATAAATGAATTAATTTACCCTCTATCCAAAGCATCTCCACCCCACCAACCATCACCACAAAGGACTTCTAATGAGCTTACTGCTTTCAATTTCATACATCATTTGATTCTGTGAAGTATGCACTAAACCTTTAGCCATAGCCAAACACCGATCCATACACACAACCCATGTAGATGCTTTTGAAATTCAATTTGCAACTTGAGACTCATTTCGACAAAGAATTTCCACCAACAAAAATCATCCTGCCTGCTGAGTGGGTTGCTCTTCATAGAAATGCGTTCACCCTTCACGAAAAATCCCCATTAGATCATCAAAGCCTTTTCCCATCATCATCGTTTTCACCATCGTCCTCATCTTTCTTTCTTGTGCTCGTGTTACCCGACCTCATTTATAGCCGGTTAATTGTTTACTTTGCATAGAAAATGTGAACATACTCGCACACACACACATAAATGAAAGCTAGAATTTCAGGATAACAAAAACAATAGTGAAAGAACGTCTCCCAAAAAAGAAAACGGAAAAGCAACTCGATAAGGATTTAACTATCATTATCCTGAATGAAAGTTAATGCATTGAAAACGAAAGAAATTTAAGAGGAGAGCAACAAAAACCGATAGCATTTTTTTTTTTTTTTTTTTTTTTTTTTTTAATGTTTGTTTTGTCTTTGTTGAGAAAAACAGGAACTTTTCGTTTTCTTCTTGTTCTACGACGTGGGTAATTAATCGACGAAGCCGCGGCAATTCATTATAATGCACAGGATATGGGGTTCATCCCTACGACTTTCCGGAGTCTAAGAGTCCTTTGGGTATTCAAGCTTCTGAAAAGAAAGTTTCGATTTCGAAGAGGAATAAAAAAAACCATTTTCACCTCGCTTTCATTCTTTAATTGTTATTCCTTTCTTTTCTTAGATCGTAGTATTTATTTTTCTTCGTTCTTTTGCCAATGTTTAATGAGTTCTCTTGCCCTTTAAGGACTCAAAACTAGAGGCGAAAAGGACACACAGAGACACAGTCGAGAGACAAAAAAAAAAAAAAAAATGCTTCCATGTCATTCTTTGGATATGATGTTTTAAGCAAGGTAATGTCAATGACATAACAATTTCACCTCCTCCTGTCCAGTATTGCTCCGCAGATTTTCAAAATTAAAAAATTCGTGTTTGTTCTCGCTGGATCCTTTTTCGAATATCGGAAAAGGAATAAATGAAAATCAGAAGTAAACACTTTGTAATAACTGAAACTGCTTCCAGGAATTTACAAACTTTCCCATCCCCTGAGTTACATACGCAAATTCATAGATGGTAAGAACAGTCATATATCCTGCACCTATGTATGTGGTACTTCAATATCCCATCATCATTTCGGAGGAATATGTTTTTTTCTTCTTTTATGTCAGATCTCATTTTTCATTTACATTGGTACAAGTACGAGAACCTCTCATCCTTTAGAGGACCCACATTGGTTTTGCGTATGTTAATCCATAAAAAATCTTTAAAAAGTTCTTTCCCATTGGTAAACGCTTGACCGAGAGAGTATTCTTACGAGTATGTGGTTGGTACACAGATCTGAGTTTAAAATCCATTATAGTACATTTTTGTACATACATTCAGAGTAACCGTAACCTTTTGAAAAATAAACATCAACTGACTGGAACAACTCAACTTATAAATAACAGCAAGACACACGCATATTTCTCGAGTGTAATCCTGACTTTCGGTGCCTTATTTACCGCTTTGTGGAGGCCTCACCTATAGATAACTTTCAGATAGCCGAATTATCTGAATATGGATTAAGCATTCGGTTTTGCAATAATGTATATGCATATTCTCGAAATCCCTTTAAGCATACTTTCGAAACATTTTAAAGCTGTCCCATGACTTCTGTTCATGTTTTCGTTTTGCCAACGAAACGAATATTGCCTGCTATATTACATATCTCTTGTACGTATCTGGATAAGTCTAAATTCGCGACAAATCCTTTTTTTTTTGGATCACCTCGTTCTTGAGGCTAATTTTAATTTTAATTTCCTTACGAATAACGAACGGATTGAACATTAAGATTTAATCTTTTATATAGGGTAACCGGATAGCAAAATACTCATCATGCATCATGCGGAAATTATTACAAAATATTATCGAAACGTCGGCAATTCGTTGCACCGTGGAAAGCTTTGAAGTTTTGCATCTTCAGCCACCAACCAGACAGAGATTAGTGTGAAATAAAGAAGACATAGCCGCCGAAGCGGTCAGTATCGTAACAGATACTATTGGGGGTGGCTGTGGTGTAGTGGTATATGCATAGACTCCTTAAGCAGAGGGTCACGGGTTCAAATCCCGTGATTCTTTCCAAACAATTTGTATGTAGTTATATGAAAATCCCGTCGGCGTCAACTCTGACATGAAGGCATAACACTGATGTTGGAGTTGTTGCTGGCTGGACTAAAATGTAACGAACTAACAACTAGCACGTACTTAAGAGCCATTGGTTGAGGAGAATGTAAAAGCTCGTCCCGTCAAGTTTGACAACCACCTCTGGGAAACATATCGAAACCAAACATACCTGAGTTTCAAACTACTACACCAACCGCCCGCGCCCTGGAGAAAAGCCAGTAAAATTGTATTCATAGCCCCTTGGTGCGCGCGCGGGATTATAAAAAAAAAATGTCTATTTGGCGCCGATCAGCTGAATTGTGCATCGCCAGAGATCGAACCCGGCTTATTGTGCAGTTGAATTTGAGCCTAAATCTGTACCGGACTATGCTGACGCAAGAATTGAAGCCAGGCGACCATAGACAAGACCGTGAATTCGCTTTTGTTGGCTTTTCCAACATTTTTTGCCAAAAAGTCAACTTATCGGAAGATGCCCATTTTTGACTCAGCGGCTATGTCAACAAGCAAACTTGCCGAAGCGAACACAACGCATAAATGGTCGGTCAAGCATCAATGTACCCACAAAGAGTGAATGATTGGTGCGGTTTATTGCATGGCGGCATCACCGGACCTTATTTCCGTCGAAATGAGGAATGAGACACAATTACCGTTAATGGTATCAGGTGTAGAGCGATGTTAATTGAATTTCTGTGGTCAGAGCTCGACAACATCGACATATCCGAGCTGCCATAATTACGATGGAATGCTGGAAGTTACAAAAGCGAAATTTTTCGACTGGGTCATCTCACAGCGAGCGTTCATTAATTGGTCGCCGTGATAAGATATGACACCACTCGATTATTTCCTCTGGAGCTATGTCAAGTCCTTAGTCTACGCTAAGAAACTATCTACTTTGTACGTGCTCGAAGCCAATATTCGACACGCTATTGCCGGATTAACGCTGTACATATTGGACAGATTCATCAAAAATTAAACCGATCGCTTTAAGCACTGTCAGCGAAGCAGAGACGGCCATTTGAATGGAATGCTATTACACATATAATAGCATGAATATAGCTTCAAAATAAAGCCAGAATCAATTTTATATGTCACACCGTTGTTGTTTTATTTAAATTTGATTTCCTGTCGTTCTTATCTGGTCTGGTAAGGTAACTTCATATTTTTATAAAAAAGTAAAGAGATATTCATCGTTTGAATATCACTTTCATAAATTTGAAAGTGAACTTAAAATTTTTACTATCGGTTAAAACAATAATGCATGGCATTTAGTTTTTGAGAACGATATCATGTAAACGTTTGCCACGACTACGTCTGAGGTGGTCCATTCGGAAGGTACAATTTTGAGCGACTCGTTCGAGCATAGCGACTGGTATCTCGAGAATAACACGAGTATTGTTGGCTTCCAAAGCGTCAATCGTAGCTGGCGTATTCCTGAAGACTTAAGACTTTACATATCCCCAGAGAAAATAGTCCAAAGGTGTGATATAGCAAAACGTGAAATAAAGTACTCACCAAAATGTTTTCTCAACAAGTACATTGTTTCACGCGTTGTATGGCATGTAGCGCCGTCTTATTGAAACCAGAGCTCACCGAGATCATGTGCTCGAAATTCAAGAAGCACATGGCGCGATAACGATTACCATTGACGGTAACATTCTGATTTGCCTCATTTTTGAAGAAATATGGACCAATAATTTCATCAGCCCAGAAACCACACCATACCGTTGTTTTTAATGGATGTGATGGTAGCTATTTGTACTCTTCGGGTTCTTCATCTGCCTAAATATGGCAATTTTGTTTATAAACTTATCCATTGAGCCAGAAATGAGCTTAATCACTGAACAAAATTTCTCGATAAAACACCGGATTTTCATTGAGTTTTCCCAGAGCCCAGTCAATGAAAATATGGCGCAAATTCAAGTCGCCTGGATTCAGTTCTTGCATAAGTTGAATTTTGTACGCTTTTAGGCCGAGATCCGCACGTAAAATTCGCCAAGTTGTCGAATACGCCAAGCCAAGCTGCTGAGAACGACGACGAATCGATTCGTCTCGGTCTTCGTGTACACTCTTAGCTACAGCTGCTATAGTTTCTTCACTACGTGCTGTACATGATCTAGCCGGTCGAGTATCATCCACTTATGTAAACTGCACTCAAATTAGTAAATGGTATTGACAATAGTGGTTTCAGTAGGTCGATTATGTGAACCGTAAGTTCCTTGAATCGCACGAAAAACATTTCTCACACAACGCTGATTTTCGTATTACAGCTGAACAATATAGAGATGCTGTTGTGGTGTGATTCTTTTCATGATGACTTGCCAAACGATACTAAATAAAAATGACAAAGCTGTTTGATAGCAGTCACGCGTGATCTGTCACAAAAGGCCTATTAAAAATCAAACCTCACGATGAATCACCCTATATTTATTTTGTCATCTATATTAATGTTGACCCTTTCAATAAATAAAAGGCTTCGAACGCCTCGAAGAACTTCCCATAAGCACTTTTTGGTAGAGCTCTTCCAGCGATGCCATTTTTTTTCCTCAATCGTTGCAAATCTCCGTCTCTGCAATGGTCTCTTTCGTTTTGGGAACAGAACCCATCATTTGTCACCAGCTATGACCCTCTTGAGTAAGGCAGGATCAGCATTAACGTACCCCTGAGCGATCCTCATGCGACGGTTCTTCAGATCAAAATTAAGAAGTTTCCGAACAAACTACACTGACACTCGTGCCCAAAACATCCGAAATAATTGCGTGACACGAGTCAACCGATATGCCAACATCCTCAGCAACTTCTCTTATGGTAATTCGACAATTTTTCAAACATTTTTCTTCACAGCTTCGACGTTATCAGAGCGAGATTCGTCATTGGCATCTTCTCGGCCATCTTGAAAGATCTTCTACCACTTGTGAACATTTTTTTTTACTTAGAGCAGTATGCCACGGTCAACATTTCAAATCTTTTTGTTCTCAGTCCTTAAATAGACCAAAAAGACAACATACCGACTTTTACCCGCCTAGGTTGAGCCGAACGAGATGTTTTTTTTTTATACATTTTATTGGATTTCTTATCTTCTAACTTAGAACTAACAGAGAAAATGCTTAAATCTATCTTAACACTAACAATTATTTGACTTATCACTAGCTTACTAATCTACACACATTTTCTAAGCTTCTTAATATTACTTAAAACTATGCCTTTCGGCTTAAATCTATCTTAGAATTACCTTTAGCATAAACTTTAACTAACATTTGTTCACGAGAAAACTCGATTCAGCTATTATTATTTTGTAATTTGTACATCGTCGTTACGTCATTTATACCTCCGAGGCGTACTCGCATAATGACAAGGCTGACTCCGAGAAACCACCGTAGTCACTTGGCCTACAAACCATTATATCCAGGATGGTAAGCTCTCGTTGCATATTGCCCCGAGTGGTCACCATCCTGATTGCATCTTCCAGCATCTGGCTTGAATTCTCTGAGTCTTATTTGAAACTTGGACCGTAGTGGGACCATGGAATATGAAATAGACGGTGTACTTGCGACTTGAAGTTCAGAAAAGAGTTTCCTTAGGATCAGAATCGGCGTTTGGACGGCTTATGGTCTCGTTGAGGGCCATCTGACGTCTCTAAAATGTTGCAATTTTCCCGCCTTTAAGTAGAACGGTCTGCAATCTGCTTGATATGTTATAGTTACAATACCCTGCTATCCTTACTGTGAGAGTACTATCTCTGTGAGAGACCGACTTAATCTCGCTGGAGGTATTCGGCACTGATATGGTTGATGCTGATACATTCTGACGCGTTTACAGTAGACTAGTTCTTTGTAAGAAGGTGTGTTCTGACAATAAAATGTTTTGACAACACGCGTAAAAAACTTAAGTAGAATTTTATAGCTTGTAGTCCTCGAAGCGTATCTTTTTATAGGTTTAAGTCCATACTTGCAGTCTTCCTTTCGTTACAAATGTATGAAAAAAGCTAATATTATCGTAACCAATCCAGACGTAGTATTGAGTCCAGGAGATGATTGCTTCGTGCTAATGTCCGATCACTGCAACACATGTTAAGATAAATCCTATCTTTTCGGTTTCATAATGACCAATTATTGTAGTTATATATACTACAGCCTCTGTTGGTGGCGGTAGTACAGACGCAACAACAAAATTATGCCATTCTTTTTGAATATAATTCAAAGAATGAATACAATACCACAAAACAAGGTCTTGGACTTTAAGATTAAGATTGTAAGGATGGAATACGAGTATGCTGCTGTTTTAGTACAGATAGTACAGATTCTGAAAAAGCAATTTTTCGTCATTCAATTTTCTTACAAGGGACATTTCTGTATCTAGTGACAATCGAGATATTTCCACGAATTCATATTTCTTTACTTACAGCACAGGTGATTTTAAGATCTTAGAAGGACATTTATTGAGAGAACCCCTGGGCGCCATGCGAATAAGTCTAAGTATTTCTGTCTTTGATGAATAAAAAAAACTTTACCAATGATCTACTTAGAGTTTTAAAATATGTACGCGTCGAATCTTCTTGCAAGATACAGATACAACTGACAACATGGTTATGGTCAATAGTCAATTAAAGTCCTCATTAATATGATATTACATCAGCTCTGCAAAAGTTTTGTATAAGCCGGTCCATGCGCCGTTTCCAGTTTCTTATTCAAAAGAAAAAAAAAAAAGAAAAAAGATCTTCCTAAAACGAAGTCCGATGACAATGTCGACACTGCAAAGACGTTGAAAACTTTTCGAATTTTCCTTAAGGAAATTTTTCTATTTCTCATGTATTTTAAATTAAAGAATAGAATCCGAAATAGACAGAATAAATAGGGACTTTCCCGACGAATCATGTACAGAACGAAAAACGAAAATTTCCGCCAACAACAATCTTCTCGCAATGGATACAACGGAAAAGAGGTTCCATCCAGTCCGTATCCTTGGAGACCTAAAACTGAAAACATTTGAAACTTTTCCTTCTCTCATCGAAAATAATTTGCTTCGGCATTATAGTGTATCTGTGTGCGTGTTGTGGGTGTGTAGACGCGTACATATCTGTGCATTAGATCTGGCAATGGAATTGAAAGGTTTCTGTTTTCATTTTCATTTTTTGTTTTCATTTCTGTTTCTGTTTTTAGCCGCGCTGCTGGGTATCAGTACATATCTATCTACATGCCTATGTATCAACTGCTTTTTTCTATTTGGAGAGTATACTCGTAAGATACAATTTCAGTTGCCATTTTTAAGTACGAGTACACTCAGGAAGAAAAACTTTTACTATTTTATAATTCATCTCATTATACTCGAGCCAGCAATGGTAATGGCTACGGAAAACGGAAGGAGATGACATTGAAAGATGTAAAGGATATTTTGAATTTTGTTTTGTTTGTATTTCCCAAATGTGGCATATGTGTGTTGAAAGCTGAAAAAGAAGATATGGGGCACTGGGAGTAAGTATAATATATTCTATTCGTTACTGGTATCATGTGTTGGATTTAAAATTTGTTGTTTCGGGGGAATGAATGTTTATCGATGTGATATGTTCTAATGGGTGAGCGCAAGGATGGGTTTTTCCGCCCCATGTGTATGTTATGGGCAAAATAAAAGTTAGAAAGCTTTGTTAATTGAAAATTATGTTCATCCATGACCCGCAGTAAAATAAACATGACGTAGGCTAACATCATCTGTTAATCAAGGGATGCTGTAGAGGGATGCCATATTATTACCATTTCCCAGATATGCAGAGTAAAAGTTTAATGAAGGACGTATTGCACAGAGACTTAAGTTGCCCTATGAGGATATACCTACTTACATGTGTATCAATTTTCAAGACAGATTTTCGCAAAAACATTTGAAGTTGAACATGTTTTGTGTACTAATTGGTAGGAGCAGATTGCAGGTGGACTCATAAAAGATTCTTCACTTTCAGACATTTAAGACAATGCCTTGCTAGGGAAATTCGAGTTTTCACCTTCTGAATGTCTGGATGCTACGAAATGTCAAAAAAGATTAGACCAAAACTCTAGTTGTTGGCAGTTTATGAATGCTAACAACACGAAATCATCAAAATTTTTATAAAGAGGTCGAAAACCTGCTCTTGTGTATTACATTGAAACAAGACCAAAGTGCTAAAATTGACGGAAGGTGTCTAGAGATACGATCTCTCATGTATGTACGTTATGTCACTAACGGAATTATAACAATGAAAGTGAACATATGTATACCACCTTGATAAAAACAAAAACGGAATAACCACCTTGTGGCGCTCCCATTGTTTTTTGAGTTCTATTTTTTTTTTTTTTTTGGTAAGTTGGTACCTCATTAGAGGGGATGTCCCTCTTAATCATAGCTTGACATTTACCAGTGGCACGAGCGGTTCAAAAGTGGTCGTGAGTCAATCGAAGACGATGAACGGAGTGGCAGACCATCGACATCGAAAACCGACGAAAACATTGATGAACTAAAGGAAATGTTGGTCAATAACCGTCAGGGAGATAGCGGAGGACTTGAACATTGCCTATGGATCCGTCCAATACATTTTGGTTAATGATTTGGGTTTCCGTCATGTAGCAGCAAAGTTGGTGCCAAAAGACCTTAATTTCATGCGAAAAAGAGAGGCTGAATCCGATCCCACATTCATCAAAGGGATCATCAGGCAAGTGAATGGCGTTCACCAAATGTACCGAGAACAAAAACACCACGTCGTTTTCATGGATTACAACAGTGAAGTGCAACAAGAATTTTTGCCAGAAGGCCAGACAGTAAACAAAGAATATTATTTGGGCGTTATGAGATGTTTGCGTGAAGAAATTCGCCGAAAGAGACCAGAATTGTGGACAGAAAACTCGTGGATTTTGCACCATTATAACGCACCGTCGCACAGTGCTATAATTATTCCTAATTTTTTGACGAAAAATTCAACAAATACCATCCAACAGCCACCGAATTCACCTGATTTGGCTCCCTGTGACTTCTTTCTGTTCATTGGAGTTAAAAAACCACTACGGAGAACGCGTTTCAGCTGCCGATAGGAAGTAATAGAAAAATCGCAGGAAGCACTGACGGACATACCGAAAACCGAATATAAAAAATGTTTCGAGGATTGGATCAAGCGCTGGCATAAGTGTGTTGCAGTCGATGGGGATTACTTTAAAGGGGACAAAATAAACTTGTATTTCTAATTTTCTGAATGCATTCTTGAACAAGGTACTGGGAGAGTCACCCAGAGAAGGTAACAAGACAGGTGAATTCTTTGAACTTTGATGACTGACCTAGTTAACCGCTGGCAAACATTTGCTCTGGATTATATTTTAACGTCAGTCAAGCACAGCTATGGAATTCTGGCATGATCATGATGGGCGCGTAGGACATGGTGTAAACGTCCTTTTATTTCTGCAAGAAATCCCCGTTGAGGGTCATGTAGGCATTTCTTTCAAGTAAAGAACTTGCTTCATGAACAGATGGTAGTCATCTGTATTGTGATATGGGCCCAAAATCTTGTACTGGCTAGCATGCGTCCGTCCTCAAACAACTAAATAGCCATAGAAACAACAGCAATTAGCAGCTCAGTTCGTCTACCTGAGCATCGAACTTTTAGAGTTGTAGGGGCTGAGCCAGGTCATTGAATCTGGAGAAGATCTCCAGACGAGTCCTGAAACTAAAAGATGCACCCTCCTAATCAATCCTTTACCCCCTGGGCTGTATCCCGTGCCGAGGATCAACCTGGCTTAGGGCCCAGCATCTCTAAAAAATAGCTCTGTCGCAAAACGCAGTATCTGGATAGCTAGCTTTATCTATATACAGCGGATCTCTGTACGGATATACCATCCTTTCTTCTTCAAATGCGACGAGCCTAAAACTAAATTTTCAAGGGTTGAGAAGACTTTGGGAAGCCATGGTTCTACCACATCCTCCACCTTCTTGGAGGAGGAGACAAATATCTGAGGTCTTTTAGTGAAATCCTAAAAGACGTAATAACGAACGCGGTAATCGACAGAAACGACACCGATGGATCGATAATCCATGTCAAGCTTGTCGCATGTGCCAATAAAAGATCTCTCGATCTTTTTACCAGAGCAAAACTCGAAGTCGTACGTACGCACCTGTATTCCAGCCGAACCCTACTCCCCAGAAAATAGTCTGGATGTCAACGGGATCAGTAACCCGATCTTTCCGACTTATGACTAGAAAGTTGTCAATATGAAAGAATTAAGGGGCCCTTATGTGATTAATAAGGAATCCCTTGACCCTCTAGCGCAGACTAGGGGCATAATTCGGTTCGGTTTCGGGTCAATTCACCTTAGGGAATATAAAAAGAATAAGCTGGAAACTTATAAGTAACCTCCTACTCCTTTAACTGAAACTCCAACTTGAGATCTTGGAGCGAGGTGACAATTAAGCCGCCGGTCTCCTCTTCTGATACTCTGTCGGAAATGGAACCTCATCCTAATCCAGGAAACATGGATCGTAAAAGGCGTAGTTCGTGGACTTGGGGACACCTGTATACGCTCCCCTCTATACAAGAGGCAAAGGTAAGATTAGAACTTGTATACTAGAAAAAAGTAGCTTTAATGCATTTTTGCTTGCTAACATTTGCGCTCCGACTTAATCGTTACTCCTACTGGCTGACATTGGCATATCATGGCCACTAACAAGTGGGGCCTCTCTCTGGTGATAACCTAGAAAGGGTGGTACTGTAAGCTGGAAGGTTAAAAACTGTCCTCATCATCGTGTGCGACGTTAACACTCATCACACGGTATGGGGCAGTGTCGACATCAACGACAGAGGTGAGTCACTTTGCAGTCATTGTTTGCATTGACAATGAGCCCACTTTTAAAAACAAGAAACCGACAGGAAGCGCTAGATTAACCCTTGTCTCCAACAACATCACTCGAATGCTGATAAAAATGGAATGCTAACGTCTGAAAACTAATTTAAGTCTAAAACTAATCCAATTCAGTCTGAGTGATGCTCTTCTCAGTCACCCGGCATTTCGAAACTTTCGGAGTACTGATTGGCCGAAATACAGAAGAATACTGTCAGAAGCACTATCCTCTGAAATCTCAAGTAGGATACGGCTGCCTTCTGCCCTCTGATTTAACCTAGGGGCAAGAAAAAACCGTACTGATGGACTTCAGCACTAGGACCGCATAAAAATATCTGCAGAAAATTTTGCAACCTTGCAAAAAGCACAAGAAAATTAACTGACTGGGACTCATACACTCATACACAGGAGGTAGCATTGTGATTGCCTATGCGGATGACGTTGCTATGGCCGTCTCAGGTCTAAATACCACCAAAGAAGGGCAAATCGTTGTGGATGGGGAGTAAGCCCCGATAAAACTGATCTTGTTCTCTTTTTCAGGAAATATAAAATTTCACTTATAGACCCTCCCTTAGCAAATGGTACCAGTTTAGTGTTTTCCGATACAACAATATATTTGGGCCTCATTTTTGGCAGGAGACTAAACTAGAAACCTAATATTTACGAAAGAGTCAAGAAAGCTACAGTAGATTTATTCTCTTGCAAAAAAGCCAATGGTAACAAATGGGACCTTCAACTGGCTATACATCTTGGTGATAAGACCGATACTCACGTACGTGGTTGTTGTCTGGTGGACGGCCTTAGACAATGCAGTCAACTGCAGCAAACTAAGCAGAGTCCAAAGAACAGCGTTTCTATGTATAAGCGGAGCTCTACGTTCTACTCCCTCCGCGGCATTAGATATTCTGTTTTGGTTAACACTCCTCGATTACACAGTGGGCAAATAATTTATTTGGCCACGCTTATATTCTTAATATAATAGATTAGGAATCCTTACAGAGAATGATTACACCATACCTGAACTTTAGTTTGACAAAGACTTTCATATAAGCTTCCCCTCTAGATCTACCTGAGAGGAAGGTGTTTCGATGGAGGACGAGTCAATCCATTTTTACACAGATGGATCTAAAATCGATGACGAGTTGATGGCGATGTTTTCTCAGATAAGCTAAATCTATGCCTCTACTTTCGTCTTCCAAATCACTGTACCGTATTCCGCGGAAATTTAGGGGATTAAAGAAGCTCTGTCCTGACTAAGGAAAAACGTGATATCTGCAAAAGATATCCGCATATTTTCGGATAGTTGGACCGATATCAAGTCCTTGGTCTCAGTCTCATTAAATTCTAAAACCGCCCTTGAATGTCGATTATCTCTACCGGATATGGCAGAGAAGTTTAACCTTCAACTTTGTTGGGTGCCGGATAACAAAAACATTCCAGGGAATTGTAGGGGCTGACAAAATCGCTAAAATTGGAACCACTCTACCTATAGGTAAGCATGCAAAAGGGCTTGACGCCTTTATAAACGATCTAAAGGATATAGAGGTTAACAGTCTCCTGTGTTTCATCATAAGTAACCCCCCTCAGATATAATACGCTTTTTCCAATCCTTGAAGCGATGCCGTTTTTATTTCCTCAATCTCCAAGCTCATATCTCCATCCTTTCATAAGTCTCTTCAGTTTTGGGAACAGGAAAAAATTCGGAATAGGCAAAATCTAGTGAATATGGTGGCTGAGGCATGATTGTCGTGTTGTTTTGACCAAAAAATCCCTCACAAGCAACGATGAATGAGCAGGTGCATTATCGTGATACAAGTGCCATGAATTATTTTTTTCACAATTCCGGACGTGTTTTTCGTATTGCTTCTCACAAACGGCACATACCTTCAAGATAATACGCCTTATTGACCGTACTCCTTGACCGGTAAAAACTCCTGATGCACTGTACTACTTTAATCGAAAAAAACAGTGATCAAATCTTTGACATTTGGTCGAACTTGGAGTGCTTTTTTCGGTCTTGGTTTTTCTGGGTGCTTCCATTGGGACGATTGGGATTTCGTTTTGACGTCATAGCCATAAGCCCATGATTCGTCACCAGTTACAACCCTTTTGAACAAGTCCGTATCGCCATTCAAGAGCTCCTGAGCGATGCTAATGGGACGGTTCTTCTGATCAAAATTTAAAGGTTTCGGAACAAACTTCACTGACCAAATTCCCAAAACATCCGAAAAAATTGCATAACATGAGCCGTCCGATATGCCAACATCCTCAGCAACTTATGGTAAATCGACAATTTTCCAAAACAATCTTCTTCACAGCTTTGACGTTATCATCTTTTGTTGAAGTGCTGAAGGGTCCAGAGCGAGATTCGTAATTAGCACCTTCTCGGTCACCTTGTACCACTTGTAAACTTTTTTTTTTTACTTAGAGTAGACTCACCGTATACCACTGTCAACATTTCAAGTATTTTATAGCTCTTCGTTCCATTTTTCACATAAAATTTAATGCAAATTCTTTGCTCCATTATTTGTAATAATTGAAAATCGCCAAGCACACCAAAGCACGTCTAACCTTTTTATCTGTCAAAAACAAACTAAGTAGGCTATATTCTACTGTGAACATATATCCGGGATATATGTGTAAAACAGCGAAAAAAAAAAAAAATCGGTAATCGAATGTACGTTGTCCGCGAAGTTACAAAAGTCGTCTTACTTTTTGAATTTTGTAAATTGAATATGAAATTTGTTGAATAAATTTAAAATTGTTGCTTTGGTCTCCTCTAGAAGGTGTAAGAAAATTAACATCCTGTGATATCATTACCTATTTTGATCCATTTTGATCTATTTAAGTTTTTCGATGCGGACTACCAGCTAGACCTATCCTAAGCAGAAACTGTTATCGTGCGATTCTAAGATCCAAAAGGAGACACCATGCAGAATTTAAAGTTTCCCAACTCATTTCTTCATTTGAATTGTAATAGCTACGTTTTCTATTTGAATACTTATCTATGTGACTAACTCTATCCTTTTGGATTGCACTGTTTGTTATGTGGCTGAGCAATTTAAGGACTACATCGTTGCAATACCTTGGTATTATTCAAATTTTCACAAATATCTTTCATGGTCAACTGCCTCGTTTTTATAGAGCACAATCAATTAACTAACCTGAATTGCACGTGTCTTCCTTGCGGCTTACAAATAAGTTTCATTTGAAAGTTAAGCCATAAACCAATTTTTCTTGATCTGTCACCACTTTCCAGTTCATAGCCTGTCATAAATGGACAAGTGAACTACCGTGGCGGCATCAGTTATCTCACAAAAAATATATCGCCGAACAAGGACCAATTAATAAATAAATTATATCCCTCCATCACGCAAATCATTAACCACTTGTACCTTCGTACCCATATCCCAATTGTCCACTTCGAAGTAATGAGTCCTTTTTCGGTGTTCGAAAACAAAAGGGGTAGGTAAAAGCAAACAAATAAACCTACTTCAACATAATTATCAAGTTGTTGACCACATTGCGCAAATAGCAAAACAAAGTTGTGTCCTATTAATGGTATAACAAAGTAAATAACGCCACGCGCACGCCACCAACATAACAATAAATTGTCAACTAAATTCATTTCCTCGAATTTCCTTCCATTTTCTTTTTTACTGAAGTTTTTTTTTTTGGTCACATTGACCTTGTAATTTACTCTGTTGAAAAATCGCATTACCATCAGTGACACCATATTGAAGCAATCGAGAGGACAACCGACATTATTGGCTTCAGATACAAGTGTCTAAGTTAGACACTTCTCAACATATCAAATTGAAAAATAAATTTAAACATGTGTTATACTCCTACACAGACATGTTTTTGATCGACAGCTCAGATTGGTACTAAGTATTTGAATCTTGGTTCTGAGTGGGTTTTACAACAAGTGTTGCCATAACATTCTCTTTCAATAAAAACCTTGACGATAGGGATGTTTCTGGAGGCACCGGGAGTTCCCATTTTTATGGGTCCATCTAAGATACAAGAACAAACGTGGGTTTTTTAGATGCAAGATCATATCCTGTATTCTGCAACTTTTCAGATACATTGCCAAACTTCACGGCAACAGATTTTCCTGTGTACAAATTAATATTTTGTCGTTTTCGGTACTTGTACTACACCTTTATGGCAACTCTGCCTGCTATCGCACAAAAAACGATAGGTTGGCGATAGATACACAGACGGGAGAAAGCAAAAAAAATATATATATACATATATTCTCAATCGAACACAATGCGGAGGCATAGACCATCCACTTACTCGAGAGTGGTAATCTTTTCACTCCTCGTGTTTCGTGTCAGAATAAAAATCTCATTCAATTCAATGTCACAAGCAATATTTGTGCACGTCAATCACAAAATCATCGGAGTCATCAGATACACTTCTCTAGTCATAGTTTCATTTTCAGCTCCAAATAGAAGAAGACCTGTCCAGGCCAGCCACCCAGGCTAACTCAATCCAGTGAATAGTTTTGTGCCTGCTTTTTGTCTATCTGTCAGATACGAATACGACTACGTTTAGAATCTGGTCTTAGGAGATTGCTGTGCGTTCTTTTTTTTTTTTTTTTTTGTGTGTGTGTTCGAATGTGTTTTTCTGCTGTGGCTAGTTTTGGCTTTGAGAGGTATCCACAATCCAACAAATAATGCAAAAGGGGGGCATATCTAGAAGTGGTGATTTTGATTAGAGTAGTGGTATCGTTTAAACAGGAAAACACGACTTATGGCTTTTATCGATTCGAACAGATACGTAGCAAATAGATACACAAGTGAAGTGGCTGTATTTCACATGAAAGTATGAAAGTCTTTGATGAGATAGTGTTGACCTGTCTGTTGGTAATGCCTTTTTGTTTTCGAATTGTTTTGTTTTCTATGCTCTACGGGGTTCTATGAGGTGGTTTTGATTAGTTTGTAGGTACACACGTGTATATCTGTCAGTGGCATGTTTAGCAGTTTTGGTTAACAAATGTGGATGTGGAGTACTAAAAGGACAAAAGTAAAAGTTATTTCCATACGTGTAGCTTATAGATATACATTTATGTGACGCAAAATCGGATGGATATGCCATTTTTGTTAATATGTTTGAGAAAGGTCAGACAATAAAAGTTTCTGGGACGAAATATCTATAAAATCTTGGATAGGATAGTAAACTAAGTATGGTCCTATACAAAATTTTGTTAGTATTTCTTTAACAAGCCTTAACCTGAATAGCTTAGTGAATCAAATTTATAGCTGTTGATTGTGATAACCTGTCTGATACGCCGAAGTCTGTAATTGATTGCCATACTCGTAAGTTTTTATATTCATTGATTTTAATTAACAAATATTTACAAAGATTACATTGAAGTATCTACCCCTAATACCTAATACTGTCAGACAAGTATAAAAAGAGGGAAACATTAAAACGATCTATAAAACAAACTCTACGTATACCAAGAGGAAGAGAATTCCATAAGCGAACACAAAAATGGCTTTTAGTAGTACTTTAAGTAGCACGCTATAAAAAGTGCGAGATGAATTTGAGAAAGTTAGTTTTTCAGACAAATATTCAGGAGTTTAGGTGGTTATGATTTTATGCAAATATTTGAAGGTACAATAAGCGAAGCGTTTAAGCAGTCTTAATCCCTGAATGCGATTTTTGTATAAAGATATGTAATCTTAAGTGACATTATTAAAGGGAACATCAAGTTTTATTTTTGATTAAGCAATACAGCAATACTACGCACTCAAAAGATAAAATTCAAACAACAAGAAACTTAACTTGTCTTAGGAGGAGTACAATTCTGAGGTTACTTAGTCATACATACATTTTTCGTACTTGGATATCCCATCTTATAGAAAAATTATTAAATGCAAGATTTTAATCAAAACAAATTCTGAAAAAAGAGCAGTTATGTAGCATAATAGAAATAAAGAGAGATCAAGAAGTGATTCATTTGAAATATCTCGAAACGCGAAAATTTCTCAATGACCGAAAGTATGGTTTTCGTAGCAACAGGTCCACTGGTAATTTGATAGCATTTCTCACCAAAGAGTAGAACCAGAGCGTACATCAATATGACGAAAGGAAGATAGGTGCACATGACATTTCTAATGAAGAGTTTTGGCATCAGGCTCTTCTGTTCAAAATACGTGCTTTTGGGATCCATGACTCTCTTACCTAAGAAATTACCTTTCGAAACGTTCAATTCGAGTTTTTCTGAATGGTATCAAGATTGATATTCATAAAATAAATCCTGGTGTGCCCCAGGGCTCCGTTTTGTCTCCGATACTCTTTTTTAATTTTCAACGGGAACGGCAGCGTATGTATAAATATATATATATATAAATTGCGATATTAACAGTATAACCAATTGGGGACCTTTCAACAGAGTGGATTATAATGCTTTCAACACATAATGTTGTCTGCTGTCATCAAGGTGAGATTTTAACACCCAGACTTTATCGTCGATAGCGAAAAACTTTCTATTATCGGTATGTGTGTCAGTAACAACCTACGTTGGAATAACCACATATTCGATGAAGTCAAAAATCTATGATAAATAGTGCTCTCATCTGATCAAGTGCTCTTTAAACATCTATGCACTTCTATATAGGATTCAAAACCGTGCAATAAAACAATGGACACCCTCGAACACCGATGAAATGTCTCGTGTTCTACTCTGTATTATTGCTATTTCCACCACCAGTGCTCCATAGAAAGCGCCAGCAGCATTCCGCTCCTTCAAACTTTTAACGATAACACTCTTCTTGATATGAATATTCATCAGTAAACCCTCAAGCTCACTTTCGGATGTACTCTGAAATATCATGATGTTCGCTTATGGAATGCCCTGCCGAGCTTCTTATTTCCTTGTTCATTATAACTTACAAACATTTAAGACCAATGTACATCGGCATTTCTCTCTTTTTTCCCTCAGATATTTCATCGCCGAGTGAATCAGTTATAAAATTTTAATTAAATTGACTCTCCAAATAAAATGGTGTTGTTCATCGAACAAGTTATGTGACATAATCTTTCAAGAAACTTAGACTATGCAACTAATTTCATTTAGATTAAATTGAAAAAGCTATTCCTATTTTAGAAAACAACATTTCTGCTTCGTTTTATCTTAGCCGACAATACATTGTATAATCTTGGAGCAACAGAAGAATAAAAGTTCAAGTAGTGATATGTATTGATGTAATCAAAGCAAGATGATTTCTGCTAATACGCAGTGACTGATAGGTAGGATTTCTGTTTATGGATATATCGAAAAATACAAAAAATCTATCCTTAAGACTTTGTAAAAATAAAGGTGATTGAGTGCTAGGATTTTAGAGTTGATAAAAGCCAAACAACCACAGTTGTTTTAATTATGTATTTTTGCACAATAAGTAACGTATGGGTTTTATTATTAAGTGTTGCACATTAAGTCGCTGTTTGTATATAGATGGCTCCAGCAGTAAATGCTAGTCGATTTTGACATATCCAAAACTTCATGAACCAAGCTTAGACATATGGGAAACAAACTGTTTGGACGCGTTAGTGATCTTTTAAGGCCGGTGTTATTTATTTTGAACTATTGAAACCCAACAAAACCACTACTGGGGAACAGTATCGATTTCAAATGATTCGATTGAGCCGAGCACTGCACGAAAAACGGCCACAGTACGAGCAGAGGTACGAAAAAGTGATACCTACCTGGAAACGCTTTGGGCAATTTTTTCACAGTAAAGTTACATTTTCATCAAAAAATATAACGTAGTTGCGCACCTAATATATAGAAACTATTGATACATGACATGATACATTTATGGGAAGAGGCAGCCGAGGATCGCGAGAAGCACTTCCGGCAATTAGATTAAAATTTGGTTGCAACTTTTCACGGGCTCATTGCAGCAGAGACGTAATGCTCAAGTTTCTATTGATTTCAGATTTATATATTAGCAGCGATAGAGCATGTTAGCACAAAAAAACTAAGTCTTTTTCACGAGAGGCTATAAATCTTATGATGGCAAGCATACCGCATTTACATCCGAAAAGCTGTACTACTCAAAAAGTTCCCGGAATTTATACAGAAAATTAAAAAATAAAAGTTTATTCATATAAACCTATATTGTCCCCTTCAAAGTAATCCCCATCGACTGCAACACACTTATGCCAGCGCTTGATCCAATCATCGAAACATTTTTTATATTCGGTTTTCGGTATGTCCATCATTACTTCCTCTCGGGTGGTGAAACGCGTTCCCCGTAGTTGTTTTTTAACTCGATTGAACATAAAAAAGTCACAGGTAGCCAAATCAGGTGAATTCCGTGGCTGTTGGATGATATTTGTTGCATTTTTCGTTAATAAATTAGGAATATGTTAAATATGGAACTGCTTTCGGCGAATTGTTTCACGCAAACGTCTCATAACGCCCAAGTAATATTCTTTGTTTACTGTTTGGCCTTCTGGCAAAAATTCATTCTGCACTACACTATTGTAATACCTGAAAACCGTGAGCATTGCCTTCTTTTTGACTGAAAACGACGTGTTTTTTTTTGTCTCGGTCTCATTTAATGAGACCTCGTCTCGTCTCCAGTAATGATTTTTGATCAATGTGGGATCGGATTCAGCCTCGCAAATCATCTCTTTTGCGATGTCAAAACGGTCTCTTTTTTGCATAAAATTGAGGTCTTTTGGCACCAACCATTATTAACCAAAATGTCTTGGGCGGATCTATAGGTAATGTTCAAGTCCTCCGCTTCCTCTCTGATGGTTAATTTGCGGCTATTGACCAACATTTCTTTTACCTCATCAACGTTTTTGTCGGTTTTCGATGTCGATGGTTTGCCACTGCGCTCATCATCTTCGATTGACTCACGACCACTTTTGAACCGCTCGTGCCACTGGTATACGACCGTTTTCTTGAGAAAATCGTTGCCGAAACACTTTTCTAACATTTCCAAGGTTCGCACACCATTAAATCCGTTTTTTAAGCAAAATTTCTAAAATTGTAAAAAATCGCCAACACACACAGTGATAGATGTACTCTTGGCTATGCAACTTTTGCAAATATCAAGCTATGACGCTAAGATTAAGAGGGAATGTCAACAATAGATGTACCAAATTAAAAAAAAAAATAAAAAAAATCAAATCGGAACAATGGGAGCCCCTCACGGAGGTTATATCGTGTTTTTTTTTTTTATCAAGATAGTAGTTACGACAGAATCATTGCTTTTGCTTTGTCATCCGTTTAACAATTCCACGGTTCATTTCTTTATTTATGTGGCATCGGTCCTTTGGTACAGCGGAAAGACTTTTCGCACAACTTTTGCATTCTTGCAACTTACAATTCCATGTAAGCTTGGACCTCAATCGACATGCGCCACCAGTCAGTCCTATTTTCTGCTTCCTATTTCAAACATCTTAAACGCCTGAGGTGATGTCTGCTTCATTGCGTTTTCCTCAATGACGGATTCGACGTCGTTCTGAGTTGGAGCTATAAATTTTGACTCCTTCCCCTTATTCCATGTCGATGAACGGGAATACCCCTTATAGCTCATGGTAAAATATCCTCCTCCACTCTCCGTCGATGCAGATAGGTTCGTAGATCACTTGAAGCAGTTTTTTTTTTCGACATGATCACGTTAGCCCACGTGCCAATACTCTGAGGAGGGCTGGACTTACTAATATTTTCTAGAGCGCTATTTGGGTTTTCTAACAGAGTACACAATTGCATTCGAATGATTTCTAATTTGGTTATTTAGAGTTATTTCCTGGAAAACTAAGACAGACAAAGTTCCGCAGTCCTGGACTGCTAAAAAGTGTCATGTAGTGAGTTTTTTCACGAAGAAAGCATGGGCCTTGTCATTCATTCGTTCATGCATTCGTTAATACCCGGACTAATTTAAGTTGATTCTGCTTCAAAACCTTCAAAGAAGATAAATATCAATGGATCGCCTTGTCGGAACCCTTTTCCATATTAAAAATCTCGGTGAAACCATTACCGTTATCCAAAATTGGATACTTTAAGCAGAGATGCCAAATTTGGCATGGTTTTGTATCATTTTTCCCATATGCGCCGTCATAGATGGCTAAAAAATCAATAAATAGATGGTAGGTGTTGATTTAGAACTCGAAGATCTTTTCCGAAATCGACCGTAATGACAAAAGGTTAAAGCCGATTATATAAGAGAAGGAAGGCAGGGAAGAAAATATAGAGTAAGTTTAGCAGACTGACGGCTCTTTATGGTTAGGGCAGACCAGTGGGTCACGTTTCTACAGGATCTAGCATATAATCCTAAGATTAAACTCGTCTAGCATACCGATATTTAAAAGATTGCTCGTTGCATGCTCTTTACAAATCATCTCCTAGTTCGGAAGCTAGGGTGTTAATACCGGCAACATTACTGGACTGAAATTTGGATGAGAATATCCTCACTTCGTCTAGGTGGGCCTTAAGGAGGTGTTCGCCATTGTCGTCCAGGCTACATGGTTCGTACTGCCTGAGAGCAATTGATTGTTATGAGCCTGCAGACATCGTTCTTCCATATCCTTAGCAGTGACCGTGAATCTGCCTATTTGCACGCTTTCGTCCATACTTTGTTCGTCGTCCATACATTTTAAACGTTTGAGCTTCTCATGCTCTCTTTGCTTCCTTCTAAAAAGGCAATATTTATCTTCTTTTTTTTTTTTTTTATGGTAGAGCTCAAGAGCAGCTCTAGTTCTCCTCGATGGGTTGATCTCTTCTTAGCGCCATAAAGGGATATCCTCATATCCCCTCCAACTCTAATTTAAGAGGTGCGCCTAACATCGATCGCAATGTAGTCAATTTGGTTGATGAGGAGAACTCAAAACCCACTTATCAATGTTGAGGTGCATGAATTTCTTGCTTACTATGATGAATTTTTTCTCGAAATAACTCTGAATCCCTTGTTGAGGTTCATGTCCTGCAGACTATATTTACCGAAAGTGCTACGAAAGACGGCCTCCTCCTCCTCTAGCTCAACGTTAGAATGACTTTAATGTTATGATTAAGACATTGAGCATATATCTTGTTAAAGAGTTCTTAGAAACAAAGCTAGGTGACAGACCTTTCTTCTCCGTTTAGCTTTTGCATGTTAGGCTGGTATTACCGAATCTAGCCTTCCTTCACATGTCTGAAACTTCAGACTTCCTGTCTTAATTTGGCCCGCATTCGAACAGCAGGTTTTTTCTCGTCGCAATTTTCCATCCGCAATATAGGTACTCGGTACGTTTCATCGTACTTCTTGATTGACGGTTAGATCTGTTTCATAGCAGTCAAGGTCAAGGGTCATCAACACTTGTTCAGCTGCAAGTCGTAATCTGTTATGGGACCGAACATACCAAGTACCAAATAATATGTGTGTGTCGTCAACAGTAGTACACGAGTTACGATTGTTTCGTTACTTCCGGCGAGTTTCCCTAACAAGTCACCCTCAACCAGAAGGGTCTTTCTTGGCATTCCTTGTACATAAAACTAAAGGTCCGCAGGAGGCCAAACTTGATTTTTTCCGCCACCATTACTACTCCAGACACGGGCTTTAAAGATTCGTATGGCCTGTCTTGTTTTCAAAGAGAATGCTTTTTATTGATCAAAATAAATAAATAGCTGAAGCAAGCCATAAAAGCACTGCTAAATTCACATTGTTCCAAAACGTTGAATTGAATACGTTGACCGATTGACTAGATTTCAGAATCGTCAAAAGGTGCAACGCGTTGGACACATTTTTCGAAAAACTTATAAAGGGTGATTCATCGCGAGATTTTATTTCATAATGTAAAATAAAACACATAACTTGAAAGTGAACTTAAAATTTTTATTATCGGTTAAGACAACAATTCATGGCATCTACTTTTTGAAAATGATATCATGTAAATGTTGGCCACGACTACGTCTGAGGTGGTCCATTCGCAAGGTAAAATTTTGGGTGACTTGTTCGAGCATAGCGACTGGTATCTCGCGGATAACACGAGTAATGTTGGCTTATTTTTGAAGACCTGAGATTTTACATATCTGCAGATAAAATAGTCAAAAGGTGTGATATCTCACGATCTAGGCAAAAAGTGAAATTAAGTGCTCACTAAAATTATTTCTCAACAAGTCCATTGTTTCACACGCTGTGTGGCTAGTAGTGCCGTCTTATTGAAACCAGAACTCACCGAGACCATGCGCTTGAATTTCAGGAGGCACATAGTCCGTCAACATGGCGCGATAACGGTTACTATTGACGGTAACATTCTGATTTGGCTCATTTTTGAAGAAATATGGACCAATGATTCTAGAACCCGTAAACCACACCATACCGTAGTTTTTAATGGACGTAATGGTAGCTCTTGAAACTCTTCGGGTTGCTCATATGCCCAAATACGACAATTTTTTTTATTAACGTATCCATCGAGCTAAAAATGGGCTTCATCACTGAACAAAATTTCACGAAAAAGCACCGGATTTTCATTGAGTTTTTCCAGAGCCCATTCACTGAAAATATGACACAAATTCAAGTCGCCTGACTTTAATTCTCGCACAAGTTGAATTTTTTACGCTTTTTGGCGTGGATCCTAACGTAAAATACGCCAAGTTGTCGAATACGCCAAGCCAAGCTGCTGAGAATGACGACGTATCGATTCGTCGCAGTCTTCGCGTACACTTTCAGCTACAGCCGCTATAGTATCTTTTTACCTGCTGGATGTGATCGAGAATCATCCACTAATGTAAGCTGGGACTCAAATTTACGAATGTAGGTCGATTATGCGCACCGTAATTTCCTTGAATCGCACGAAAAACATTTCTCATAGAACGCTGAATTTCGTAATACAGCTGAACAGTTTGGAGATGCTGTTATAGTAAGTCTTTCCATAATGACTTGCCAAACGATACTGATAAAAAATAATAAAGCAGTTTGATAGAAGTCACACGCGATCTGTCGAGGAAAGCCTATTCAAAATCAAACCTCACGATGAATTAACCCTTATTTGTGGTTAACTCTGTATACGATGTTGAGGTCCACAATAATAGTCAAGAGTGCTGGTTTTTGAGGAATAGAAACATTCAAGTGTTTCGAAACAGCAGCCTTATTAACAACATTTATGTAAGGACCTACTTGTAACTCTTTGGAAATAGGTACTTCACTATTAATCCGATTATTGCAAAAAAAAAAAAAAAATGATTCCTTACATTGGATACAATGAGGAGTTGTTGAAAGGAATCAAACTATTGAATCATTAAAATTAACAAAAGCCTTTCAAAGTACTGTGCGCCAGACTTATATTATGTATCTTTAAGTATGTTAAGTAATTCTTAAAATACCATTTCAAATGAAAAGCGAAAACTATACGCTCCTGTTTGAATGCACCCAAAGCCATTCACGATGTTTAAGGAAAAAAATAAAACATATATAAGGTGATTCCATCTAGCGTATGTACTCGTTTCTATGAATGTAATGAATATATGTTTACATATATGTATCTACATACCTTCAATGCAATAAACCTCTAATGAATCCGATGTTTGGTTAACCACTGTACAATTCGTTGGTATTTCTGGCTTTCCGGCTGCAATTAAATGAAATACGCAAGGCTCCTTCTGCTGTCCGACATTATTATCCGCCCAGCACATAATGGTGCCAAAGTCCATTTCCTGCTCCAATGCAACACATCCATACACATACATATTCCCCAATGGCAAACAAATAAAAATCCAACAACCAAGCAGTATAGTCGTCGTCATAGTCATCATCGGCAGCAGTCAAAGTTCGTTGGAAAGGGTGGTTTGCCCCACATTGACCATAGTGAACCAACCAGGCGTTAGGCATCGGAATACAAAAGCAGCAAAAGAGGTCCACATCCAAGTCCAGATCCACGTTTAACGTTCAACGAACAACGTCCAAGTCCACCACATTCATGTTCACATATAGAAATAAAGAAAAAAATAAAAAAATAAAAAATAAAAATAAAAACAAAAGTTAGCGTTCGAGAATTTTTGTGTTCAAATGGCAAAAAGGAGGAAAGTTAATGGAAATCTAGAGAGGGAAAAAGTCCGAGTAATTCAAGCATACAGAGGTATACACACACATACATATATACGAGTAAGCACACAAATTAATCTACACCGGGTATAGGCATAACTAAAGCTCTACAAACGGAAGGCAGATCTCTGCTAATTACACACTTATAACGGTAACCATAAAATAAAAGTCGACTAATCGGTTAGTCGGACGGAAAGGGAGAACGACTCTATAAAGGTCGACCATGAGCACCAAACAAAAGGATACGAGTTATTTCGTTTCAAGGGTTTTTGTTTCTAGTGGTACAGTCCTTCGGCATTTATGTTTCCCCATACAAACAACACATACTGTATGAAGATGTGCGAGTACTAGTGTCGTTGTTTGGACGACTATGTATATCCACCCAAGTAAGTAGTAAATTGCCGATGGACATCTTTTGGGGATAATTTCTTCCGAAAGGTTCGCCACACATATCCTGTCACACTTGTATGTAATTTGTCAGTAATGTCCTACTTCGTAACAGCACTGCGTCATGTGTAGTGTTTATCAAATTCTGTGCTGAATGTTGCTTGAACTATTTTTTAAGTGAATTTAAATTGAAGTCATTTTTGCCTAAGCCTACATTCAAAGTTTTATAAGGAGTCATAATTTTGGAACCTTTTTTGATTGAAAATATGTAGAACGAATAGGTCCTTAAGGTTAATAGAAAATGAACTGCAGGCATAGCTTACATCCTCGGGACGGAGTGAAAATTTTAGTTTCATAGCAACTTCTCTAGGTTAACCAACAGAAAACTGACACTGTGATGGTGTCTGTGCCACATGATTGACATCTGTGATACATAATTATTATTTAAGCAGAGATTTGAATCACATAACAGCAGACTGGTCACCAATAAGACCTATTTTACTTGAGCTTCTTCAATGAATTCGGAGTTCAGGCCAGTAGGTCTACCGACTGATTGTTGGCCTTGCTGTTTGGAGCTGGCATATCACAGTGTTAGCTCGCAATTATTGTTTTTTTCAGAAGAATCGTTGTCACTATCAAGATATGTCGATACATAGCGTTTTTAACATTTAAACTTAAGTATTTCGAAAACTGGTCTTCAATTCGGGCAAGGTATCGAAATTATGTAATTATTTTGGTTCTCGTAATCGACACCAACTGACCCAACATGTATAGTGTACTCTATATGATGAAAAGCTCATAATAGGTCAACGTAATGTGCGTACAACTGAGGAAGCTAGCCAAAGCGGAGAATGTTTGCATTCAAGCAGAGGGCTACGGTATAGAGAATGAAACTCTTAGTGTGAGTTACTCCATGCAGCAAACTCTTTAATGGCTGAGCAAATCTGTGCCGACATACCATACCATAGAGAACCTTAATTGATGGGTGCCACCTTCTGGGTTCAGGGGCAACTCAGAGAAACGGGAAATGACTTGGTGCGTCTTTAGATCCAGAATCTTGGACATGACATTAAAAAGTGGAAAGTCTACTCTCACAGTGAGAGAAAGAATCGGTAAAACAAGGAACGTACTTCTCTTGTTGTGGGCTTAGACAAGCCTTCTGTAGAGACGATTAAGTCTAGATATGATTCACGTCCATATCTGTATCTTGGAAGGGTTAATTTCCACTTTGTTTCCAAGTGAGTGCGAATAGGAGATACAATCCCACTACCTATCTATTCTGTGTACTTAAATCAACCTTCAACATTCAAAGTCTTCTACTGCATACCTATGTAGGAGGCTCTCCGTGTTGAATACATAACCCCACATAATATCTATACAGCAACCATGGGTGTGGAATAAACGCATCTGTGGTTTCGGATGTTTAACGGGTTTCACACCACTTTCTGACGAGCAATTGAAAAGGTCGAGAGCTTGTCTTTATGTGCCGAAGGCACTCTCACCATCTATACTTGTGTAATTTTGTTACCAAGATTTAGTTGCTGCAGATATAAGCTGCTAAATGAACGGAGAATGGCAAAAATTGGTTGTTGCGTTTAGTAGAACTCACTGAATATTGTGATTCCAGAAAGATGGGACTTATCAGTCAGTCAGAACTGAGACAATCAGAACACTTTTTAGGGCAGTAGCAAATGCAAAGTGGATTTCATACTATCATCTGACCTAGCTGTCAACAAAGTTGGGTCTCAGCCAACTTTTGTTACAAGAGTAAGACAGCAAGTAATTGACTTAACTTTATCCAACAGGTATGTTAAGGAGATAAGGTTGGAAAGTATTATACCATAGATACATCGAATTCTGAATCGGATGCGAGGTGTCGACCTTGCCGAAAAGGAGCAATCCGTATAAAACCAACTAAATACGATTTACGGAGGAGTTCGACAAGTACAATAGTGCTTCCACTAGGATAAAATAGTATCTTGAGAAAGCTGTTCAGAATGTTGGTTCCAGACCCACACTAAGTGTTTCGAAATGGTATGTCTTGCTAGTAAGCAATCCTGTAGATTACCCGTTACTTGGTGAAACGCAGACTTGCAGCATCTTCTAAACTTCTAAACAGGTCACTTAAGACTAATTTGGAGGAAGATTGTAATCTTCACAGGTCCAAGCAAACAGATTTTAGGGGGTTATTCGGACTTCGAAGAGTGCCTTTAACAATCTTTTTTGTGAAAAGGTCCAAACTATCGGTGAAACCAGTAGGCTGGTCAAAGTCCTCAAAAGGCAAAGTTCAACGAGGCTGGACCCATTAGACGAAAGCAGAGACTCTACACCTCATGCATGAGCCTTAATTTTTAGGTAGCCTTATCGAAACCAGCTCCTATCACGGAAAGTGGTAGTGAGCTGAACAACACAAAATGCCGAAGCTAATAATCGTATATCTCACCGGTTATGGTGTAACCAAAAGGTATAAGTCAGCTGCTGGCCAGTATGTAAAGAATTTTCACTGCTAGCCTGCCACTGGCATACATACCGAATACCTGGCGAACAGTGAGAGTGGCTCTTATACCAAAAATCGAAAAGGAAGACTACTCGATCGCCAAGAGTTCCAGACCTATAAGTCTGACTTCCTTCATGCTTAAAAGCATCGAAAGAATAGTCGAGATGCATGTGTGCAAAACAGCCAGACAGCCAGACAGCCAGACAGCCAGACAGCCAGACAGCCAGACAGCCAGACAACACGGCGTAGACGAATCACTATTTTTGCGGATAAAAGCAATGATATTGGCCGCGGCCAATATGTGGTGGTGGGTGTAAACAGGGGTTGCGCGCAATGCGGCAATTTGTCTCCAGTGCTATGATGCATGTTGGTCGACTCACTGCTCAACGCGCTCAATAGTTCTAACGTCTATGTACAAGCATACGCGGATGATGTAGCTATACTGTAGATACTGTAGATACCTGGATCTCCCCCCCAATCAGCACGCTTTTGCCTGATTGACTGATAGAATAGATTATCTATCTAGATATATAGAAATGGCATATGCAAGAGTCTCTATTACTTTGACAGTTGAAGATACAGATTCTTTTAGTACAAGTAAAAGTTGACGTAGCAAAAAACCCTACAGTCAGCAGACAATGCACTTCAGTTAAGTGCCCCGTTGGGCTATTCGGAAATATCAAGCGTTGTGTGATTATTTTAATAAAAATCGTCGAAAAGAATGTGAGAAAATACTCTGCGCTATTTGAGTTTCAGCAACATCTGTTTTTCGGATTCCAAAACATGTCTGGACATCGTAACAATATTTACATAAGTAAAGATAGACAACATGCTTACAGTAATACGATCTGTTCCCAAAAATGTGCCATGCATGAGCTCTCTATTTGAGCTTTCTGGTTCCAGTACCCAGCGCATTTGATAATTGACCAGAAGTAGTGAGCTGACTGTCATGCCAAACCTTCAAAGACATTGGAAATCAGTGCCTGAGAAACATGGGAACTGCATTGAACGGCTGTAAATTACGAATAATACCACATAGAATAAATATTAAATGTATGTAACGGAATTGTGTGCATTATTTTTAAAATTGCCCTCGTAGGATCATGTTCTCCTGGACTGTGATCCTTCAATCTTAGTTCATTAACTGCTGTGATGATTGTTGGCCACAAAAGGAGGTCAATATGCCCTCAGATTGCTTGATGTGGTGCCATTGTGGCCATCAAATTGACAATCGTTTTCGAAAAAGTTGACAGCGTTAAGTTGTAAATTAATGAACTGCTCACTCATTCGTTTGGAGTAAACGAAAATCGTAACATTTGATCAAGAATCTCCATTTAATTCACGCCAATTTATTTTGTTAAATTCTTTAGGTTTTCATAATTTTCCAAATAAAAAAAAAAAAAAAAAATGTCCAGTCCGGATACTCGATCCTCATTAATTACTTAGAAAATAATTTGAAACAAAAGCTCTTAAATTTGTCTTTGGCAGGCAGACATAATCGTCGTCTTAATTTTGTCACAAAGACACATCAATACCTTTCAAGCTATCTCCATGGAACAAGAGCAAAATTATCAAATTGTAATTAATTTCTGGTTACACTGACAGTTTTCAAAGCTCACCTGCTGTTCCGTAAAAATCAATTTTCAACGTCAAATAGAACGAGTACTTGTTTACGTTTACTCCGTTTTCTTTTTCATTATCCCTGCGCATATGGTTAAAAACCTCAAATTCAAAGTAATCTATCAGAGTTTCATGGATGAAGTACGAGCAGTAGATATCCCTACTCTCAATATGTATTCACACAAAGATTACTTATCGAGCCGTCCCCTGACGTTAAATTGTCAACAATTAATTACTCAGTGGAAGTAATAAAACAAAGAGCCCAAAAACATTGGGACAGGCAGCCGGAAACAGGGTGTTGCGAACAGGGAAACCTACCAATATACCTACAAAGCGAAATATAGAAACACATAACACCCATTGAACTAGTAGAAGGTTGCTATGTGAGTACTCGTACTCCGCGTATTTTCTGTGTAGTCTTGTAACCAGCAATTACGTTTACTAATTACAAACATACACAGGTGAATAAGGGTTGGATACCAGGAGCTTGGATTGTCTTTAAAATTCAGCCCTCAGTCATCAAGTCGTTGAGACCAGGCCATACAATTTATTCATCAGGCGATGAAAAGAAAATATGTACACGCTGTGACGGGTAAAACGGAACGATAACAACGTCAGCAAAGCTGTTGCCAGTGGCTAAAATTATCACAAATTGGCAATTTGTTTTCATCACCCCTTCACCATTACCATCATCGAGAGTTGGTTACTTTGCGCAACATACAGAATTCTTTCCTGACGTGCTTTTAAGTTTTTCATGGAAGTATCATCCTCGTGATTGATTGAAAGTGCCAATAACTCGAACGTTGTGACTTTCGGATTTTTTTTTTTTTTTTTTTTTTTTTTGTTAACGTTCTCCATATTTGCTGGCGTTGAAAACTTTACGTAAACTTGTCTTGATGATGTACGAGTATCTAGATGCGGTTGAGAGAAGTGATGAGTGGTTTGGTTGTTCTGTGTTAACAGCTTTTTGACGGAAAACTATCAGTGAGTGAGGTGAAAAGTGGCATTCAGTTTTGATTTGATTTGCTGTCGTAAAATGGTAGATGGACTCTGAAATTTTTAGTGATTTTCACACTTAATGTGGCATTAATGACAACTTAATATTGCTGAAGGAAGCTTTCATTGTTTGTTGGAGCTAATGAAATAAGTTTTGGTAGATAACATTGCATCTTAAACTAGAACCACAGAAAATGGAAAGTCGGCTCAGTATCAATTTAGATTTTTGGTGTAATAAATCCAACGTACTTTCTTTAGGAGTGAAGCTATGTAGTTTCTCAGGAAAAGATCAACATAATGGGATTGTCATAGAATTTTTATAACACCTGTGGTGATTAGACAGCAGGCAGGTACATACGCATTAAATAGCATGAGAGCCAGACCTTGAGTTTGACTTCCACCGGACCAACTGCTGTATTTATTTAATTATGAAAACAGCAGCTATCTAAAGGGTACATACGATATATCCTTACACTGAATGCATGATTATATTAATTTGGGATTCAAAGATATTCTTTTCGTCTGGAGAATAGATTAGAAGACTAAAATAGTCGAGAACAAACCCAAAGAAAGATTAAAATTAAAAGATGGGGGCGGTCAAAGAAAATTAGGTCGTAAAGCATAGGTGAAAAAGATAATGTTTTTGACGGACAATTTGCTGAGTTGGTAGTCAAAGAGTGGCAGAATATCATTTACTTCACCAAACATTCAGAATATCATTAGCTGTAGGGGTCCATAATTCGTTCTGTAAAGTTCAAGCCGGAAAAGTGACACAGACCTTAGATTAAGTGGGTTTGTGTTAAGAGAGATAAGTTGAAGTAACCAACCAATATTACCAACTAACTTCTGATGAATAAAGAGAATATCGGCAATTTTTCCGCGTATAGAAAGGGGTTGTAAATTAATAAGATTCAGCCGATCAGTTTATAGTATCTTGATAAGTTTTGGCTAACATCCCAGAGAAGGCCACTTAAAACGAATCGTAAGAACCCTTGGACAGATTCTACCTGGAGGGTATGAGTTCTGTAGTAGGATGACCAAGCTTGAGTTGTGTATTCTTCAAGAAGCAGCCTAACAAAACTTATGAAGAGAGATTTGGTAACATAAAGATTGGAAGCCAAGGGCACAGGCTTTTTTTTATCATATTATCAATGTGAGAACGGAAATTGAGTTCTTTATCACACAAATTATTCATTAAGGGAACAAGCAAATAAAAGACCAAGTACCAAGGAGGTGAAATAGGTAGGGGTTGAGTACAAGTTACAGTCTGACACTTCATGACGTTAAGCTCAAGGAAATTCTTCTGACAACAAGAACAAAATTTGTCTACATCTTCCTCTATTGGTAGACAGTCTGGGGAAAATCAATGTCTTAAGGTTTTCATATCATTTGCGTACATACTAGGTGGGGTGAAAAAAAAACGTTATGGTGCCTTGAAGTCAGTTCATACTTAGGCAGACATGCCAAATTTCAGTGCGAAACTGTCTTTAGTTTTGTTTTGACAGCTGATTGTTGTTGACATGTTTGGCATCATGTTGAGTATGGACAAAAACGATTTTCGTTTTCTCATAAAACATTATTTTTTGAGAGGCAAAACGGCGAAGGAAACAAAAGAAAAGTTGGATAAATATAATGGGGCTAATGCTCCGTCAGATTACACCGTCAAATATTGGTTTCGAGAGCTTCGTGGTGGTCGCAACTCTACTACCGATCAAGTCCGCTGCGGCAGACCCTCCGATGCGGTTACAGAGGAAAATGTCAAAATAATACATGAATCTCATATTCACTCCTGACAAAAAACACGAACGCGAGAGCACTTCGAAAGAGTGCTTGGACTTGCTGATGCGGAATCAAGCTTACTTTTGGCGTCGATTGGTAACTGTTGATAAAACTTCGATCCACTATTACACACCAGAGAACAGAATGAGTGCCCGGCAATGGACTGAAGCCGGCACGAGTGCTCCGAAACTCCGAGGGAGGCTCGATGGGTCGAAAAGGTTATGGCGTCGGTTTTCTGGGATTTTCATGGCATACTTCTCTTAGACTACCTCGAAAAAGGAAAAACCATCAACAGCGAGTATTACTGTGCATTATTGGAGCTATTGAAGGCCGAAATCGCTGCAAAACGGTCTCAAATGAAACGAAAAAAAATTTTGTTTTTGCAAGACAATGCACCGGCGCACAAAAGCATCGCAACTACGGCTAAAATCAATGACTTACGGCTCCAATTGCTGTCGCATCTACCGTATTCACACGATTTGGCTCCCTCGAACCATTATCTCTTCCCAAACCTCAAAAAGGGGACTATATTGAATAAAATAAAAAAAAAAAAAAAAAAGAATTTTTCATTCCCAAGAAGGTTACTTTTCAATGATACAATCAATATCATTAATAGTCAGAATAAATAATAGGAGAGCAAGGTCGCTACCTTCAGGGACACCAAAGGAGGCCTTAATTGGGTCAGAAACCATGGATCTAAGAGAACCTCTTGGTAGTGAGAGATCTTCTCATCCCGAACACACTTGATCGCGACTTAGTTAAGAACGTCACAATAGGTAGCTAAAACTTTGAGGCAAAGATATCTCGTTAGAGATATAACGAAAAGTTACACTTGTATTCACTTTTTTTTTAGTCTAAATTGTGAAATATCATTTCGTTAAACAAATGGCTCATAGGATATAATTGCTATTATAACAGGTAGAGAGATCGAAAAGATCTTCACCGGTGACAATCACTTTAGATTGCCAACAAGCCGACAACCTCTTGTAGGTTGCCATATGATGACTATTGACATTTAATGAGTCAGTCATTTCCTTTTTTCTTTCCTCCCGTTAGTAAAGAGGATAACCTCAGTTTTTGAGAGAATTAAATGAAAGCCCGTTTCAAGTGTATATGAATAAGGTAAGCGCTGATTGGCATCAACTTGGCGGTGCCAAGTTGCCCATACAGGTCAACTGTGCTTATTTTACCTTCCCGTGGTAACCACCGGGTACTGGTCTGCCCATCCGGGCGTAAATTGGTTGAACGAGTCTCAGAAGTCTTAGATGAGCTCCTCGGAAAGAAGACGTAGGGCAGATGAATTCACTAGACTGAATCAATGGTAACGACAACAGTCAATTTAGCAGATACTTTATTTGAGCTACTTCGTCATATTTTGAGATAAAGTCAGTGAGGATTTTTCAGGAATAGTCAGATGGCGGCGGATGAACTCTTTTGGGCCAACGGCAGCTCTAACATCCCCGAAGTGGGTTAGTTACACCGGAAAATTCGGTCCCTTTTGTCTAAGCGGTGCAACAAAAGGCCTTGCCATCCAAGTTGCACGACTGTGTAAAACATTTATATTTGCGAAACAACAACAAGCCTCGGATACGGATGATTTTACTGTTGACGAACCATGCAAACGAAACAAGGACAACGAATTTTGGATATGTATTGTAAGTGGAATGTTAGGTCCCTTAACAGAGCGAGTGCAATCGAACAGCTGGCGGAGGCCCTGAACTGCTTTAAAGCTGCCATCCAAAAAGTGCGATGTGCCCGGTCCATCCGATCCAAAGAGGATGAAAAACTGCGATATGTACTATGGCGACTGGCATCGGCAACAAAAACAGAACTTATTTGGATTTGGATTCGTCATTGGCGGCAGACTTAGGCAGAAAGTCTTAAGTTTTGACTATGTGAATGAGCACCTCACTCATTGGCTAAATTCGCCAGCATTAGCCCACGGAGGAGAAAGTCGACGACACCAAAGAGACGTTCTACGAGCTCTAAGACAAGACATACGAGCAGTGCCCTTACTATGACATTTAAATTGTCTTAAGTGATTTTAATGCAAAGATAGGAAGAGAGGGCATCTTTGGTAGTATTGTCGAAAAGTACAGCCTACACGTCACCACCTCCGATAACGGATTTTGGCCGATCGACTTCGTAGCGGGGCGAAATAGTGTCATAGCTAGTACACAGTTCCCGCATAAGATATTCATAGAGGGACATGGATAGCTCCCGATTAATCAACCGTCAATCAGATTAACCACATCGCGATGGACGCAAGGCACTCCTCCAGTATTATGGATATCCGAACGTTCCGAGGGGCTAATATTGACTCGGACCATTACCTTGTTGTAGCTAAGGTACGGCCTTGGATATCCCGAGCCGAACCGAAGAATAAACCATTCAATCTGGACGATGAAGGCCAACAATTCCGTCTGCCCGACCTGGGCGAAGTGAAAGTAGCTATATCTAAGCTTAAGGCCAACAGAGCCGCTGAAGCAGATGGCCTAACCGCAGAGCTATTCAAAGCGGCAGTCGATGATTTGGAACATGCACCAAATAATCTGTAAAATGTGGTCGAAAGAAAGTATGCCCGATGTTTGCCTGATTCTCAAGAAAGAAGACCATCTGAACTGCGTCAACTACAGAGGTATTAGTCTTCTAAACATCGCTTACACGATCTTATCTGCTGTGTTGTGTGATCGCCTGAAGCTCTTCGTCAACAACCTGATTTGTCTTTATCAGTGTGATTTCAGGACAGAAAATCTATAATCGATTAAATATTCACACTGCGGCAGATCTTGGAGAAAACCCAGAAAGTCCAAATCGATACCCACCACATTTTCATTGATTTTAAGGCCGCCTCTGACAGCAGTTATAGGACGAGCTATACAGAGCAATGTCTAGTTTTGGCATCACTACCAAACTCGTCCATTTGTGTAGTATGACAATGAATAGTGCAAAACTCGAACTTTAACATCAGATGTTCGTCTATCTACTCGCCTACGCCGACGACATCGAAATAATCGTCAGAACGCTGCAGGCTGTCACTGGCGCGTTCATGAGTATTGAGACGGATTGGTTTATCGGTCAATGAGGGCAAAACAAAGTATATCCTGTAATCCAGAAAGGACCCCCAACACCGACGTCTTGGACAGAATGTCACTATAGACAGATATAACTTTAAGGTAGTTAAGGACTTTGTCTACCTAGGCTGCGCTGTGAACTCAAGCAATGACACCAGCACTGAGATTAAACTAAGAATAACTCTTGCCAATCGCTGTTTTTTTGGGCTAAGAAAGCAATTGAGTAGCAAAGCCCCCTCTCGAACAACTAAAGTGATCCTTTACATGACTCTAATCATTCCAGTCCTTCTCTATGGCGCAGAGGCATGGACACTATTAAAAGCGGATGAGGTTACTCTTGGTTGTTTTGGGGAAAAAATTATTCGAGTAATTTTCGGTCCCGTCTGCATAGACGGTGAATGGAGGAGAAGATACAACGACGAACTGTACGGGCTGTACAGCGACATCGATCTAGCCAGAAAAGTGAAGGTACAACGACTGAGATAGCTGGGTCATGTAGAGCGAATAGAACCGAATGCACCGGCCCGAAAGATCTTCGAATCCACTCCCGAGGAACGGCCCAGTAGAGGAAGACCGCGACTCAAGTGGCGCACGCATGTGGAAGGGGACCTAACCTAACTTAGTGTGCGAAACTGGTGACAGCTGGCCAAAGATCGTGATTGCTGGAGATGCTTTTTGGTTGAGGCCCAGTAAGTAATCTTCGCTATTACGCGTTCCTACGCTACGTACGCGTTCCTATGTACCAAGTCAATTGACCACAAGAACGAGCAAAAAAGTATAAGTAATTCTCTAGCTGTATTCAAAAATAATCAAGCTTAAACCATAGTCTGGACCAATATTTGCATATGCGCGTTCTCTCTAAACGTTCTCTCTGCGACTTTAGTAAAGTTTAATCGTTAAGACGCACATTCACATCACCACTGAGCACTGAACAGCATTCATATGCTGCAGGGTTGAAGGAGAAATTGAATCTATTATCCATCGAATACACAGTGTACACATGTCATAATCCTGCTTATGGTTTTACTTGTTCCATTCTTCCTATGATTCCAATTAAGACTAGACTACCCAAAATGTAGCAGTGTTCTTTACTAATTCAAGCCCCATTTTGCTTAAATGAAATTGAGGGAAGTTCAAGTCATGATTAATGGTTTTCGCCAAACTTCATGTTGCTCACTTGCTGCTTAGAGCAGATGTTGATTTAAATTCCAATCCAAACAAAACTAATAGCGAGGCAGAAGTCTTCCTCCGTAACCATCTAACCGCAACAGCAGTCGATTCTCCAATTTTCTTCATGTCACAGTGTCAAAGCGTCAACATCGAACAACACATCGATTTACTTTACACCACATGACTTATCGAAAAATTTGCACAACATCATCTTACGCAAAATGCAGATGCTACATCATGAGGACAACATAGCACACAAGGTAACGACTGCTTTCTCGGGTGCTATTGAAGTTTTGAATTAAACTAACTTGTATGCGCCTGAATAGAAAACAAGTTGCAGGTTGCACAAACATCAGTCAAACTTTTACTCCAAAGAGGTTGAACTTCAATAAATCGATTCTTCTCACTATCCAGGCAGTTATCCTTCTCACCCCCTCGGTCGTATTGAAAATGTCGTATGACATTTGCACCATCAGGCAACCACCACAATCGTTGAAGTAAGGATACTACGTTGTCATTCAAAATTCACTATTCACCATTCACCAGCGCAAAGATATACGAGGATCCTGGCATCCTTTAAGCTATACCAGCATACTACGTGCTGGCAATATTTTTATCCCAAAACCAGCTGTTGTCTCCGCTTTTTTTTCCATTCCAAGTTCCTCACAAATTTCACTCTAGCTACCGCCGTTGTTGTTGTTATTGTATTTGTTAGTATTGCTTTTGACCCAGTTTCAAGTTACGGAACAAATTTCATTTCTTGTTTGAAAGTTTTCACTATTTCCAGCTGGGGGTGCAATTTAATGGACAAAAAAAAAAAAAAAAATAAAAATAAAGGATCCACCACACCACCCAGTGTGACATTATTCCAACCCTTAGAACCATGCGAAACTCTGTCCTACATATGATAAGGTACAGCCTTAGCGAGTGGTACGTGCGAGGATTTAGAGGAAATGGATGCATTTTGATCTTTTTTTTGTTAGTATCCGATCGCATATATTTGCGAAACACACCCAATGGTGAATAGAGGGAAAAAGGGATAAATCTAATGCCTGCAGGCAGGTGAATGGCACTCAATCAGAATTGATAGATTGTAGGTGCCAGAGTTGATTTTGAAAACTCATGAATATGCATTAGGTCGCCGCCACATATGGGCGATAAAAGAGATACTTTTAAGAGTGACAAAAAATAAAAAAAGGGATATCAGTATACGTTCCTGGTATCTGTATCTGTGCAGAGTGTAGGCTTAGTATTCAAAATTCGATGGTGATTGGTATTCATTGAGGAGGTCTTTGAAGTTTTAAATGCCCTTAAAGAGTTTACAGAAACACACTCGAAGGTGTCTCGAATATTTACTAGTAACCAGATAAGTGGAAAAATTTTATACAGACGACGTGCATAAGAATGATTTGAAGGTATTTATACATATATGGTATATGCGGTTAGAACTTCAAACGTGATGTCTTGGATATAATTGAAAATTAGTTACCACAAATTCAGAAGACGACCAAATCAAGTGATAAGTAATTCGGAAGGACCTTCTACTACCTTTAAACCATCCAAGAACTAAATGAATCGTGGACGGAAACAACAACATGCAAGCCTATGTCTACCGCGACGTGAAAAACTAAGATATTAAGTAAATAGAAGACAACAGCAAGTAGACGGTTCTTCCACTAAAGCATTCTGTTTTGGTGTTTTACGGGATGTGGTAGTACTCAGGATGAATGTATTTTTTGCATCTGTAATCATTTAATACGAAACATTTCAGTAGTGTTATCCTACTTAATGGATATTCTCACAGACCCAACAGGCGCCTTTCAAAATACGTGGTTTAGCAAATGTTCTAGACTTCCCAGTGCAGTTGAACGTTACGTATATTTATTGCGTGTTCAGGTAGACACGGGCTTGCAAAAACGGCGAACAATGTTTGATTTGCAATTGCTTTTAGGTTCCCAGGTAGAATTGAGATGAAAAGCGGATGCTGACAGAACTTCCATCCAGGATGTACTATATATTGGTATTGAGTGGACAGAAAATGAACGACAATGGCCTTTAAATGTCTTGAATTTCAGCCTATAAGTAAACGTCTTATTATCATCAAGGATACATTTGTCTGATCGGTCTGAAATGGAATCGGATCTCATATTTATATTCGAAATCTGTTCGTATCCATGAACAATCATCAAGTTGTAGTCCACTTTTTTTTTTTTTAAAGCCTGCTCTGCTTTAAGTACAGTGCGACCCCCACCCTTTAAAAATCCCATTAACCCTTTTCATCTTGACGTCATTCACTCCGGAACTGCTTCGGCATTACTTCAGTGCGGTGTCGTTTTCCTTCACCTTTGGAGGCCGGCTTTTTCATATTTATCTTTCTGTGTCTGTTAAAAACCTTTAACACGTTTTAACATTTTTTTTTTTTTTTTTTTTTTTTTTTTTTTTTTTTTTTTTTTTTTTTTTTTTTTTTTTTTTTTGAAAAAAGAACTTAACACTCAAGTGGATATGACCACACTTATGATGCCAAAACACGTGTTAAGTTTTTTTTTTTTTTTAAAAAAGGTACATTCGCTTCTCGCTTTCTCTTTTGTCCTTTTTGTCCCTTTTTTGGCTCCAGTTCTGATCGCTTGCAAGCATTTTTCACACCATGTTTTCTGCGCTGATTACCCCGATGCTGGTTCCCAGCTCCCGTAGTTGAGCTTTCTACCTCCTGCAAATGAAAAAAGTGTCGCTTACATAGGCTACTGGAGTGTCTGTTTGGCTTTCCGATGTTGTGAAGAAAGGCATTGAAATATTCGTGGGGTAGTTGTTTATTTCGCCGTGTTTTGTATCAATTTTATTTTGCTACGTCCTTGATTAGCTTCGCAGTCCATTGTCTTCCACTTTCCACTCTTGCCACTGCCATTACATGAACTTTTTTGCTTCCTCGATTTCCGCTTTTACTTCAATTTCCACCTTTTTGTCGTAAACGTACTTTCTTTCTGAGATGGATACGGGTGACCCCTACAATAACAAGGTTAGCGTTAGGTTAGGCTAGTTCCGACACAGTTCGGTACGATCTTGTCATGGGTAAATTTCTTCGTCTCTGCATTGCTGCCATCTGATTGCTGTAAACTTTTCTTGTCGGAGTACAAGAAAACCTTCGTTTTCTGGCCGTAGAATCCCTACGTTTGCCATCAGTTTGCTTAGTGACATTGCGACCTTTGAAACTCGTTCCGCTACGGACTTTATCTGTTGTCAGAAGGTTAATGAATAAAAATTATAGTCAGTAGCAAGTTTTTCACTGCTTCCTTGTTTGTTATAACTTCGGGTCCTTGGTCAGAAGGACTATCTCGGTTCTTTCTTTAGCTAAGCTAAGACAGTGTTTATCCATCCATGAGTTCATCCGTCTTATAAACTCGTTCAGCTTCATTTGAGCGTTTTACGCGGCCTAAGGAGTCATTTTTGACGTATCGGCCAAGATCATCCTAAATCTGTTTTTTGCTCTTGAGATCGTATATTTGGGTTCTGAATTTCGATAAAATGTCTTCCTTAGGCACAGTGTCTTTTCCTTCCCCCGTTGACCATGCGTCTTAGCTGCAGGCATCTTTTTCGAAGCGCGCCAATCTCCACAATCTACCAGTACACTGTGGCCCCGTTTCTGTTGGAGCTTCTCACTCAGGGCATCCAAGTATCACATGCAAGTATGTGTTGTATCGTGGTTTCAACGTGGTATCGGAGTACAGCATATTTTCCTTCTTTGATCATAGACGAGATAAGCATTTCGTTGAGTCTATTAACATTCTATCTCGGAGTTTGTGTTAGATTCCAATTTAAAACTCGTTGGTACCCTCGTAGATGGAAGATTACTTAGTCTCTACAATTATAGTTCTCGATGACCCTCTAGTTCTCTATTCTGTCTCAGTTGATCGTTTGTTGTCTAAATTAAATGAAAGTTGTTGTGTGACAATATCAAAGCTAAAGATTAAGACCCGTAATAAGGTCGTTGATGAATATACGAAACGAAGCGGCTGGTTTTTTTTATGAAAATGATATCGTCCAAATTCCGTCCACCGGACCACCATGTTCTGTGCCATATACTGCAGCGTGTTCGGCTGGATGTCGTGAATTTCAGGCGAATATTTTCCTTCCGCTCGGTGATAGACAGCTGTTTATATGCATGCATAACCTCAAGCCCGAGATGGTTATGTCTGGACACCTAGGTGGCCACGGAACGTCTTCAAAGTGGCTGATCAGTTTTCGTTGGAAATGATCACGCAGAAAATTCATGGAGGTTCTAGTTGTATGCTTCCAAATTAGGTAAATAATAATCACAATTTTCGCCCCTTAAGTTTATCGTTTATTTTCTGGAATTTAAAAAAAAAAAAAATTTACCCGATGATTCCGTTCGTCAATAAAGCGTTTCTTTTTACATATTTCCGTATCCATTCAAGCGGAATGGACTGCCTTTGCGGGTGTTTGCTTTAAAATCTTGCAGATTTGAAGTTGCACTGCTATAAAGCGCAGGCAGCGATATGAGGTTTTAGTGAATTCATTTAAAACTGAACTTGTGCTCTTTTTGAGAAGGAAAGTGTTTGCTGACTCATCTAGTGCTTAAAGACATCCCTCTCTCTTTCCCCAACAAAGCTAAGTATCCGAGTGCCATCCTGGACAACAAACTTCTTTGGACTAAAATGTCGCATCGAAAACTCGAAAAGACACGGGTCTTGTCACCGAGGGGAGTCCTTTGGATATCTTGGCTCTGCTTAAGATATTTCTATCATAAGTTGCACTATTAAAGCCATCTTCCTGTGCCCAGAAATTGTTTCGGTCAAATTATGGGCCAGAAAAGGAATGTAGTCGATTATTCAAGGATGGCTGATTTGATTCCACATTAGAAAAACCTGGGTCTATCTTCTAAGAGAAAGTATACGCCATCCTAATGTCGACAAGCAAGCTGTGTGGTATTAAACCTTGCTAAACCCTCCGTTAGAATGCTAAATTTTGATTGTCTTATTTGGCTCGCAGGCCACAATGTGATCAAGGGAAGTGAAAAAGCCCATCAACTTCTTGGGCAAAACTTAGAGAAGAGTTTTTGAGATTTTCAAGAGAGCCCTCCTTTAGGGCTTCCATTGACAATTGTTTTTCATACGAGGATAACTGCTGATAGAATAACTTTCCAAGTTGCCGGAAGACCAAACACATCCTTAGCGACATCTGTAAGGGCTTAATGACTTTCCCGGATTTTCTCAGTAGATAAAACTCCATACTGCTTATTGGCTTCGTGACGGGGCACCACGCTCTTGATTACCACGTAAGTATGCTAAAGATATATCAGGTAACATCCTGTGACGCTTGCACTTGTTCTTATGCATAAATTTACAATCCAGAAACGAATATCAAACTTGTTTGACAGTTTCACATATAGACACAGACATCTTGTCGGCCTCTCTTTCTCTGTATTGCAACGATTTATATGTGAAGAGTTTCTAGTAGCATTAGACACATGGCACCACAAAAAGTCTATCAGGTATGAGAATGTTTACATAGTGACGGGAACTACCCAAATTTAACCAAACCATAGTCTCTATCAAACTGGCAACAATTTAAAATTCAATCGAAAATACACCACATATTCGACTCTAGTTACATAGCTATCCAACACCAAACCCCCGATGAAAGATACAATAAATATTTTGTCATTTTGTTATGTATGTTTTGGGAGCACACTTCACCATCAATCGTATTGACAGCGTCGTTACACATGCTTAATGGAGAGGGTAAGTTTGTCACTTATGAAAAATAAAAAGTTTTTTCCTTTCCTGCTCTTGCCTAGGGCAGCACACTTAGGAAATCGAATCTCGAAATGTCGTTTAATTAACGGAAATACACTCAACACTGACAACTCTGGAGCAACTGGTCGGCCAATCAATCGAAATTGTTGGCTGTCAATTTTATTAACGCGATACTTTTCCGAAAAGTTTGAAGGGTGTTTGATATTTCCGTCACTTTTCTGGGGAAAAATAGGTTTCCTTAAACGTCTGCAATCCCTTCGGAGATGAAGTTGCTTTTTCTTCAAGGGAATAGCTTTTTTTTTTATTCAGAAGATCAATCGAGTTAGTGATGGGGATGAAACTTTGCAAAGATGGACCAGAACATAAATGGGTTGTGAGCGACATATGTAGGTCGTTTTTCTGACATAAGCTCGACTATAAGAAATGATAAGTGAACGCAAAGTTAATAGTGTACGGCTACATGAATCATTTATAAAGAACTATCCGATAATTAAAATACACTCTTCTAGGAGTATAACTCTTGACAAGGTGTTGGAACGGCTTATATGACTTTTGTCAAAGTACGATTATATTGTCCATTAAGTGGGAACGTATGATACAGCACAGTATTTCGGTATATATCAGTGTAATACCCATCTTGTGTACATGAATTTTTAATGACAATAAGTTTTAAGAGATAAAAATAATTATTGGGAGTCGCATTACCTAAAATAAAAACAAAATTTTCTGAAGCGTCAAACTAAGTGTATCCCGATTATATGTAGAAGAGGACATTCAACACAGGCATCTCGGACAGAACTTCACTTCAGATATATTGTAAGATTCCTATTTTGCTGAATTGACTTGACAAGACCCAAAAGATACCGTTTTTTAAATCAGTGTTGAAAAGTCCGGAATTAGATGAAATACGTCAAAATTGTAAGTTCTCATGCTGTACTCCTGATGTTTGCATGACAGTGGTTAAATGTGGTTGAAATAACACCTAAATACTCGATGACTGCTAACTCATTGCGCAAAAGTAAGCATTTCTCGATGACAACTACAAGTGACTACATCAGGAAGATGCCAAAAGTAGTGTCCCGTCTCGCTAATTACTAAGCAGAGTAGTATCTTACTAAAAGAAACAAAATAATTTCAGCGCGGCAGTCTGATATACGACGTATATATGTAATTATAAGAACAAAAATATACCTGCGGTGATCATATTACTTCTGAATCCCATTTTAGCAGTTTGGTTGCCCTAGCACATCCTTTGAGCTAAGCACGTTGTTCAACAAAAAATAAATGCAGGTGAAGTGAACAGTAGATAAATATTATGACAACATGCACAAAGAGAAAGAAAATAAAATAAAAATAAAGGAAATAAAAATCAATGAGCGAAATCTTTGCAACTTTGTAATAAGTGGTCCTCCCAGAAAACCTTTCAACGGGTTAGGATAAAAGTGCCGGAGATTCTCCCTTAAAACAAACATTTTATGGTCATCAAAAAGCTTTCACTTTCTCTAGATGGTACTTCAGTCGTAAGCTCCACAGGCTATCAAGAGATTTACGACAGTCGTCATTCTTCGCCCTTCGTCAGGAATCACTTCTTCTCCTGTAGGATATGTCTTTTTTTCTTGGAACAGAGAACTCAGGTAAGAAAAATTGTACTTCAGATGAAATTCTTCGGTCATTCGAAATTATTGCTTTAGTGATAAAGTACCCTTAGTACCAGCGTATTAGCGTCTGCTGCCTGTAGTGAAATACAAAGGAAGACATCAGGAAGACATCTGATGCCTGCAAGTATTTGCTTGGTTTACTTGCATTCCAAAGAGTCTTTTTATCTACAGCTGTGCTTATATACTTATAAGAGACCCAACTGTTGACCCAACAGAAGACGGAAGTAGTGGTAATAGGAGTTCAGGTCTTGAGCGATTCTCCTCATTATTTTACGCGTTCAGTAGTGCAGCTACTTGCCTAATGAGTTTTGAGATCTAACGTTGTCATTAAGATGGCAGATCCGCATCCTACATAGGCAATGGAGTCATGGATGAAGATCCAACAACATTCGTTTCTTGGCTCAAATTCAAACCGAAGAGGAAACGAAAAGTCTTATTATTCCTGCAGCAAACGGCATATTCATAGTCGAAGTCAACTGAAAGTCGGCGTGCTAGGACAACAAAATGCAGCTGCAAATTGTACCAAAGACGACAGATAGAGTGGGGTTTAGGATGCGATCATCAAGAGAAACTAAATTCTAAGATTGTTTGTGTTTATCCAAGGTGACTCCCAGTTACTAAACTTCGTTGAAGCAAAGGATAGTGAAATTGTTTAGCAGCAGATGTGTGCAGTCAGTTTATTCCTCACGCGGTGAGATCAACTTTAAGTTTGAGAGTAATCAAAAGTACATTACTGGTGCACTAATTGTCACTTACAAGCAAACTTACGTATATGTTGCCCAGCAGGCAACTCCGGTTCACACTAGCCATCACATATCATGTTCACTAATTCACAAAGTTAGGGTTTTAGGGATCTGCGGAGTGATTTATTGGGAAATTGCTTATAATCCCTAAACTTAGGTTAAGACTACGTAGCGTAATGCTTACCTTACCTACCAGCTGCGATCTCCGGTAATGACATGAGTGAATTCTTACTCATGCAAGCTAAAATGGCAAGGGCATGCTTGAACAGTAGGGCAGTACTGGCCTACACCGTCATATAGTTCACATTTTTTTATAGGGAAGAGATTAAGAAGATGTGACAAACCAAATAATGCCCTCGGATAGATGTGGATGCACTGTCGATGAAAACGTTTAAAGGAAAATGACATTTTGAATTGTGCAGGCCGCGTGCAGCAGAGCAATCAACAGAGGCATTTGACTGCAATCAAGCAGATATTGTCGCTATCCAAGACTTATGAAGGGCGGATGGAAAACTGCAGCAGACTTAGGTAAAAAATTCTTAAGCTTACGACATGTGAACGACCGCCTTATAATAATCCACATGAAGGCTAAATCCGATAACAGAAGCCTAATATGCAATGACCTTAGTGTGACGCCACGATAGGACAATGTCTCTTGTGTTTTAAGTGAACACCTGTCGTATAGACCTTAGTTCACTGAATGTCTATACATTCAACACGAATTGCCATCACGCTTCGGCATTCCTTTGATACAAAGTTGGAATCTGTGTTGCGGGCGCCAGCATCAACTACAGACCAATAGTGGCAATACTGCCAACGTGCTATCAGAGACGCCGCAAATGGTACACTGGGTTTAACAAAGACTGGCGGTAAGCACAAGAAGCCTAATCAAAAAGCGAATTACGCGGCGCTGATACGAGCTGAAGAGACGGGAAGTACACCAGCTTCTCCAAAGGAAAAAAAAGATTACGATAAGCACGCGATTGGAGATATTTAGAGGTTGTAATCCAGGAATAACGTACAAAATTTTACCAAGAGGTAAACAGAACATGTTAAGGTAAGAAAATCAATACAGATGCCTGTAGAGATGACGAAGGAAACCTTGTAGTAAAGTCACGTCGGTGGGAAAACTTTTCCTGTTGACTGTATAGCGTCGAAGAAGACCAACTTCTTGCTAGTAGACCACTCAAGTTAGACGATGATAGACAAAATTTCTGTCCACCTGACCAAACTGAAATAGAGATAACAATATATAAGCTGAAATCCAATAAATTAGCTGAACCCGATGGCTTACATGCCGAGGTATTTAAAGCTTCTTAAAATGACTTGGTGGATAGCATAGACCAACTCATTTCTCAGAATTGATCAGTTTAAGTCCGCATATGACGGCTTTTAAGGAGACGGGCTATGTAGAGTCATTGACATCCATGCCTAATTTGTCCATGCTCGCTACTGCGTTAAGATCGGTAACGACTTAACGCAGACATTTGGTGTTAAAAAAGAAAGTTTTAGACCAGGTGGCGCACTTTTATGTGTCTTCAATTACATCATGCTTAATAGCATTGTGCAGAACTCGCCAGGGAACACTAAAGGTACAATCTTTCAAAAATCTGTGCAATTACTTGTAGCAGCGTATGTCGATGATATTAACAAAAATTGGGGCGCTTCCAAAATGGGGTGAGTGGTAAATGAAGGCAAAACCAAATGTATTCTGTCAACATGAAGTGACACATACCGATGATTTGGACGGAACGTCACAATTGACAGCTGTAATTTTGAGATAGTAAAGGGCTTTTTCTGCCTTGGCTCTGCTATAAATTCTGTCAACAACAACAGATATGAAACGAATAATCACTTTTGCCAGTCGCTGTTTCTTTGAGCTAGAGAGGCAGTTGAATAGTAAGGCCCTATTACGAAAAACTAAGAAAAAGCGGATGACAATATACTCGGTCGTTGGGAGAGAAAAATCCTTCGAACAATACTCGATTCGTTGGAAGAGAAGATTCAACGACGAACTATTCGAGCTAAACAGTGACACCGACCTAGTCAAAAACTGCGTAACACTCGTCTGGGATGGCTGAGTAGACATGTAGACATGTAGACTGAATGGATACAAATGCTCCGACCCACCTATCCCGGAGGGACAACGTTGTAGATATGTGCGCAGTAGGTGCAGTGACCTCAACCAACTTGGTGCACGCAACCGGAGGCAACCTGCTTAACTTCTTAGTTGATGCCCATATTCATCCCGAACTGTAGCGCCACCTTACTAAGGACACACGCAAATGGCCAGAAATGTCAAGTTGCACTTGCCGCTAAATATTACTAGTCGAGGACGCCCTTAATATCGATGAAAATGCTTAGAGCGTTCCTCTTGTCGAATGTACATTTCCCTCTTCGTACAAGGTTTAGATGTGCAGCCTCCACAAAGTCTTCCGGGTTGGTATGAGTATTGCATCTTAGATATTGGATGCATTCGTGGAGTACAAATGTTATGTAACCTTTGTACTAATTCCCTTAACAAGAAAGAAAGTCAGACTAATAGGCTTGGAGCTCTAAGTGAATGGACGGTTATCAGTATCACTACTGACTAGAAGTCGAAACAATGTTGTAGGCTAAGGTGAAATATGCCATCAGTGACAGGCGAATTGAAGCCGTCAAAGGGCGCAGTGGCATATTTCATAGACTCATCCGTGTAGCGAATGCAACACTGTTTTAATTTACAAGATTAACCTAGACCTCGCAAAGTACTGAATGCCGTGTTTGGAGAAATGTTAAGAAACAGCAATATACGAAGATTCTCTTGAAAACAATCGCTCTTTATTGTGACCATAATATTCGGAGATTGAATAATCGAAATCTTCTTTTTTTGCTTCGTCAGTTCTGTTTTCAAAACGAAACTGTCGAATTTACAATCGCTTTAATATATTCAAGTCAATTTCTGAAATAACAACAGGAAGCTATATCACCTCTCCCTACATTAGAACAATCTCTTGTCTAATGGATTAGAACAACGTGTGGTCAAAATAGGAAGGAGCTACCTTCTTAATGGTGTTTTGTACGCAATTTTGATTGAGCATGGTGAACAATTTTTGGCTGATCACTCTATTGTTTCTTTCCGGGCTTATGGCAATAATGTCACTTTGCTTTCTATCTGTTCTAAGTTGGAGTAACTTTCGGCAAGACGTTCAACCTTTGTTATCCAGACTTTCCCCACAAGCTTGGCCTTGGTGAACCTTGGTCATCGATATTCATTGCACATTAGAAAGCAGTTCCGGTCTCAAGAGAAAAAATTGGATCATCCCTGACTTACTAGAACTCCTTACATTAATCTGTGCCTCACGCACTTGGGTTTGACTTGCCAAGAATTATAAATAGTTCCGTTATAATACTTTTTAAGATATGATTAGGCTTCTGAAGGATAAATTCATGCGATTAAGTCGAAGGTAGCATCAATATTCAGAGTGGCAGAAACGTTATACAAGCTCCTTCAATGTTCCTACAGCTGAACCCGATAAAATATCTACAGGAGAAGTCAGAATACTAATGAGCCAGTGGTAGGTCTCATCTACCTGAAATTAGTGAAATACTATCCGGATAAAGAATAGCCAGCTCCGTTCGTCCACGGGGTCATACTATAAAAAAAAGTCTACCAGGCTGCTTAAAAAAGCCACAATACTGCGAGGCAACTAAAATCCTGGCAAAAGAGAGGATTTCCTTTTCATGACCAATGCATAAGAAATAAGTACAACAAAATTGAAACACGTTGTTTCCTTAAAAGACCACATGTAGCTGAAGAATCAGCGAATCCACCGGATTTCCATCAAAAATGTGGAAAACTGCAAAAAATAATTATTAAAGCCATTACTACGTGCTGAAGAAAGGCAGAGCTAATTTGGCAAAGATGGGACCTCCCGTTGGATTACAATTTGAACTAAGGCTGAATTTTTCAACATCAGCTAATATAAGGTTTTCTAATAACGACTTGACAACTTTTTTTTTTTTTTTAAATAAAAGGCAAACCATTTAAGATATAATGAAAATATGACCCAATAACAACGCCAGCATGTAAACCGCACCAAACAGTTATTTTTTGAGGATGAAGTGGTGATTCATGAAGAACATGTGGGTTTTTACCTGACCAATAACGCATATTTTGCTTATTGAAGAACCCATTGAGCCAAAAATGAGCTTCGTCACTGGAGATGATTTTGCGATGAAATTCATCATCTTGGCGTATCTTCCCCAGAACCCAATCGGAGAACGTACGTCACTTCAAATGGTTCATCGGCTTCAATTCTTGAGTCAGCTTGATCTTGTATGGGTGTAAACTTAGATCCTTACGCAAAATACACCATAGTGTGGTCTGAGCGAAGCCCAATTCTTGAGAACGCCGTGGAATTGGCTGATTTGGATCGTTTGCTACGGACGTCTGAACGGCAGCGATATTTTCGACACTTCGACCAACCCGTTGTCTCACTGACACGGCAACATCACACAACAAATATGTAGACTCAAATTTTTGCACTAAACTTGTTATCGCCTGTCTACTAGGGCGACCGAAAATTGGAGTTAATGCACTTAAAGTTGCAGTCACCGACTCCGAATATCTGTAGAAAATTTTATAATTTGCAGACATTGCTCGTTAGTGTACTTGACCATGATGAAAATGTTGAGTTTACTCAATAAATTGAGTGACAGTTTGATGATTAGTGAAAGAGTGCATTCACAAATTAAATTCAAAATTGTCAAGTCCCTATTAGAAAACCCTTTATTTACGTACGACGTAAAATGAACAGACGACCTACATAGGTATGGCGTTAAAATAGTTTTGGATGATTTGAACGCAAGGACGGGATGTGATATTTTGTATGGACATGTAAAATTGCCTTCATCTAAATATTCATAAGACAATTGAAAAAATTCGAATCAATCAGTTGTCAACTAAACTGAGCACATTAAGATCAAGGTAAGGGATTCAACCTAAATGGGCCAATGGGCGAACAACATTTAGATCACTTGTTGTGCCAGTGTGCGCTTTGAATATCTCGAAAAACAGTCCAATGACATAAAAATACTGTAAGTAGGTTTGACGTCGGACAGCTACTATCGTAAGACATCACCAGAGCCTTCATCCTTACCCGCTATTATCATGTACTGAAGAAAAGTGGCAGTGCTTTCAAATAACTATTAGAGACTTCGAATCTGAGATCCTGGGTTCATCTCGGTAATAGAAGAAAACTTGTTGTTTGAAGAAGAATGCCAATAAGCACACGCACAAGATTACACAGCACTGCTGCAGAGAAGGTTCAAAACAACTCGCGTTATGTGTGCTATTTATAAACAGAAAACGCAAAGGAACAGGATAGAAATCAGCTTCTCAGAAGAAAAATGAAGCAGGATACTATAAATGCAGAAATTGATGCTTAATTAGGAATGAGGTTCGGAAATGTTATCTTAAAAATAAAGTCCTCTTAAGCGCTGCCAACTACGGCTTACTGTCGAAATCAGCCACATGTGTAATGGCAATGATATCGACACCCTTGAGACTTTTGATTTATTGTCATTTAGTGTCATTTCTTTTACTCCATACATGAAAGCATTGCTTGAAACTCACAAGCACTAAAGCTTAAAGGGAACAACTACATATTGTCTGATGCCGTCAACTTCATCAAACAAACGCGACAGGTAGATATTAATTTTTAATTTACAGCGAATCCGAAGTATGCATTTTATATTGATAGGCTCACTGGAGGATAGTTATTTTATTCCCAGAAATTTTCAATCTTCCGAGAGCATGCTGCCTTCTGTATTGTTTTAGTTTCCAATGGGAGTGTGAAATATTTTAACACCTGCGTGTATATTCGCAATTCTTGCAATATGAAGGAAACGTATGAAAAGTACTCGTATTTACTTTGCCGTTCTAAACAGAGTGTGCGCCTTAAAGTTAGCAAGAAAAGAAAAACAGATACCGATATAAGTTGGTTTTGAATGTTTGGAGTTTATAATGGCTATGAAATAAAGAGCTCGGCAGGGCCTTCCATAGACGAATTGTACGGGTGAGATAATAACTACGATATTTTAGAGTACAGTACAAGTTCACGTGGGCTTTGGGGGTAAATTGATGAACATTAATCTGTGCCTCACGCACTTGGGTTTGACTTGCCAAGAATTATAAATAGTTCCGTTATAATACTTTTTAAGATATGATTAGGCTTCTGAAGGATAAATTCATGCGATTAAGTCGAAGGTAGCATCAATAGTCAGAGTGGCAGAAACGTCATACAAGCTCCTTCAATGTTCCTACAGCTGAACCCGATAAAATATCCACAGGAGAAGTCAGAATACTAATGAGCCAGTGGTAGGTCTCATCTACCTGAAATTAGTGAAATACTATCCGGATATAGAATAGCCAGCTCCGTTCGTCCACGGGGTTATACTATAAAAAAAAGTCTACCAGGCTGCTTAAAAAAGCCACAATACCGATACCGATATACGTTGGTTTTGAATGTTTGGAGTTTATAATGGCTATGAAATAAAGAGCTCGGCAGGGCCTTCCATAGACGAATTGTACTGGTGAGATAACAACTACGATATTTTAGAGTACAGTACAAGATCAAGTGGGCTTTGGGGGTAAATTGATGAACATTCACAGAGAGACGGGTGTTGATTGATTGATGTGATTCGCTGGAGCACTGTTGGCAGAAATAGCGATAGAACAAGGTAAGAGACCGTCGGCTTTAGTCGGTAATAAAACCTTTCAGTTTTATTGCACGGTTTTGTATCCTACCAAGCAAGTGCAGATAAATTGTTTGGGCACGTCAACATATAGGTATTGTACTACAATTTTTACGAATAAATCCCTAATTGAGGCCAGTTAAAATGGGGAAAAGTTTTTAGAAAACCTAGACATTTCGCAGCCTTTTTTGCGACATCGAATAAGTTGTCTGTCCAACTTTCTTTTTTGATTTAGATGATGCAAGTGACAGTGGTCAGAGATCCAGATATCGTCTTAAGGACATAAGATACCATTATATGCTACCGTTTTATTATTTACTTAGTCAATTACGCTATCATTATTGGAATTTAATGAGCTTAACATACGCTGCCGTTCTCGTTCTACAGGCGAAGGGCGTGGACGTGAGCCCAAGTAGGAACATTAGAAGCAAAGCTAAAGAACAAACTTGATTGGATTAAGGAGATAAAAGATCATTAATAGATGTTAGAAAGTAGGGAGGACAGAATAGAGCCCTGGGGTACATCAGCATTTATTTTGAACTTATCTCTATCTGACTTAAAACTATTCAAAACGACTTGAACTGAACGTCGATCCCAAATGCATGCATTTTCGACAAAAGTATCTGAATTCTAAACTCTGTCAAATGACTTTGAAATATCAAGTGCAACTATCTTACTTCCGTTAGATTGATGTACACTTTGGGTCCACTTTTCTATTAGACATGGCATCAAATCACCAGTGGACCTATTGCTGCTGCCAGACGTAGAGAAGTTTTTGTGTTTTAAGATATTTCATGAGCTGACGATTTTTCGGTGTTTTAATAACCTTGAGTGTAATGAGTCTTTAGGCAGAGAGAGAAGAGAATTCGGCTTTTTAAGATGGACTGTTCGAATTCTGTTTTTTATCTACTCGAAAACAGCCCTACCGAGTAGGATTGATGAAGTAGCTTACAAAATGGTTTTACCAGGGAGGAAGGACACCTCTTCGGAAGAAGAGGAATGATACCATTTAAAGTAGCTGATAACAGCTGGAATGTGGTTGCAAATGAGGTAGAATTTCTTATGCAGTTGCAGTCATTCATCTGCCATTTGATAATTTCATCCATCTTATCACCGTTTTGACACACTACCTAATGTTTTTCATTTTGGCGTCATATACCATACTTTTGCTTGTGTGAAAATGTCTGATTTTTCTCTTTTATATGAAGAAAACGGCATCGAGAGCCGTTTCGATGTTGACAACCGTCCACGTGAAGAAAAGCCAAAATTCTTCGAAGACTCTGAATTGAAGGCATTGCTCGATTAGAATGTGTGCCAAATTCAAAAGCAAGGTATTGGGTATGTAATTTAATTCGTACGGTTTTTTTTTCCAAAATTTGAACGTTTATTTAAGAAAAACATGTACAAAAGTATTATTAAAAGTATTTACCATCTGAAGCTATGATTTTTTCCCATCTTTCCGGCTATTTGTGGATCCCATCCCAAAAAAATGCGCCGGCTTGGCAGCCAAGAATGAATCAAGCCAATTTTTGATATTCTGATCTGATGTGAACCGTATTTCAGTGAGTTCGTTCTACATCGACCGGAAAAAATGGTAGTCAGAAGGGGCAAGGTCTGGGCTACAAAGCGGGTGGGGTAAGACTTCCCATCCACTGTTTTCCAAATAGTTCTTAACCGGAATGGCAACGTGGAGCCGAGCGTTGTCATGATGGAAAATTATTGTCTCGTGTCTGGTCGCATATTCCGGGCGTTTTTCGGCTACTGCTATCTTCAAACGGATTAATTGTATTCGGTAGCGTTGGATATTCGGCTTTGCCGTTGATTTGGCTGGTTGGCAAGGTTTCACATATGATTTTTTGCGCTTGGGGTTGTCGCAATGGATCCATTTTTCACCACCAGTAACAATCCGTTGCAAAAATGATTTCCTTTTGTGACGTTCCAGCAGCATTTCGGACATGCAAAACCGCCTTTCGACGTCTCTCGGCTTGAGTTCATGTGGAACCTGATTTCCTTGCTTTTGAATGTATCTAGCTGCTTTTAAATATTTTGAAATGGCTGCTTGAGTGACACCCAAAGATTCTGCGAGCTCTTCTTGTGTTTGGCAACAATCTTCATAGAGTAATGCTTTCAGTTCTTCATCTTCAAACTTTTTTGGCTGCCCAGGACGTTCATCGTTTTCCAAGCCAAAATCACCACTTTTAAATCGTGCAAACCACTTTTGGCACGTTCGCTCAGCTAGCACATGTTCACCATAAACTTCCACCAAAATACGATGAATTTCGGCAGCAGTTTTCTTCATGAAGAAGAATTCCCCGCAAAAACAATTTTTCAGGCACAAAGTTCGACATATTTGAGTGAAAAAAAATTATTGTTGTTTACGCTTCAAATGAATGACATATAATGAAATGACGTACAATGACAGTAGCTTTCCAAAGCATGTTCCAATGGAATAATAACAATGGATTAATACAAGTTACGCCATCTCCTAGCAAACCGCACGAATTAAGTTTGAAGCCAAGGGACGTTAAGCGTCGTTTTTTCGCCTGCGAACAACTGCTCCAGCGGCAAAAAAGGAAGGGTTTACTTCATTGCATCGTGACGATGATGAAAAATGGATTCATTACATCAGCTCAAAGAGAAGAAAGTCATAGGACTGCCCGGGCATGTTATTACGTCGTCGGCTCGGCTGAATATTTACGCTGCTACTGTGCATTTGGTGGGTTCAAGTCGGTATTATTTATTATGAACTGTTAAAACCCAACGAAACCATCACTGGGGAACTGTATCGACTTCAATTGATGCGATTAAGACGAGCACTGCGCAAAAACGGCCACAATACGAACAGAGGTACGAAAATGTGATTCAAAACCCGCCATATGCCGCAGATATTGCGCAGTCCGATTATTACTCTTTCCATTCAATGGCACATGGTCCGGCTGATCAGCAGTTCCGCTCATATGAAGACATCAAAAAATGGGTTTATTCATGGAAAGCCTCAAAAGATAAACACTTTTACCGTCACGGTATTAGAGCTCTACCAAAAAGATGGGAAAAAGTTGTAGCTAGCGATGGGGAATACCTTGAATGATGATTCATTTGTAACCATTTTTTCACAAACTTAGCTGCACACCTAATAACATTCTTCAAAAATTCTTTAAAGGGCTTTATTGAATTGCAATGGTCACTCTACTATAAATAAGTAGATATGAGGCATTGGTCCGACAGTTCTACTTATAAGGGTGTTTTATTACACGAGTCCAATATTTAAGTTGGATATGCACAAAACTACAACTACCTGTAACATGAATAACTTACCGAGTATTCATCACTCAAGGCTAAATTTGATAGATACTTTTCGTCAAAAGCTTTTTATAGACACAAGAGGCTTCCGTCAAACTTATCGTGGAAGCACCTCAAAGAAGATTTCTTTGGCCAGGAATAAAACTTTGGGAGTAAATCAAGGAAGTTCATGAGTGGATGCTCATTATTAACGCCCGAACGAGAACTAGGTGCAATATTGCATCGAATATATCCTTCTTTCTATTTATAAAGAAATTCAATCAAATAAAATAAATATATTCTAGGTACCCCATTCATGAGAAAGTCATAAATCCGAAACTCTAGGATCCACTGTGTACAAACATATGATTGTTGTTACATTTCCCTTTTACGTGATAAGGTTGAGTGTCAAATGTGTTCAGAAATATGAAAACTTGACTTGACTGGTTCTTATTAAATCGTTTTGAGTTATTCGTTTATTGCTAAAGTTATAAGGTTCGAGTTATTACCACAGTATCAAAGAAATTGCCTCTCAAAGCATCTACAAATGCAGCTAAATTTCAATGCGAAACGTATAGAAAGCACAAAATTCTCTGAAAGAGACCATATCCCAAACCTCTACCTACAACTTCTTCCTAGCGGGTGCAAAATTCTAGAAAACTCAAATTCAAAAAAAAAAAAAAAAAAAAAAACGTTTTTCTGAAAGGAAACTAATAATAAGGACGAGTTGCTTGGAAGCGTCGAGTGTCTTCTCACGTGGAGTCGGATATGAACGCTTTTCACTTGATTGAAAATTTCCTGCTTTCATGTCAGAGCTATAAATTCTAAATTTAAAATCATTTCCAGGACAGAGTTCGAGTTTAACGACTGCTTCGTTACCACCTGATCGTGGGAACTCCTCCCCTGGATACCTCTTCAACGTGTTTACAACGTGTGCCTGCTTTTACACATGTATGTACGTATTTTGGTTGGAGAAATCCAACTGAGCATTTAATGTAGGTCAAAATCCGGAACGGAAATGAAGTGCTGAGTACTTCCTTAGACCGCAAACATACATATCCTTTGGCCTCACTGTTGTACGCTAGACGCTTTGTATAATTTGTGATTACTCTACCAATGTTGGATAGATTTTACTTTTGGGGCATAGAGTAAGGAAGGGTTTCACTGGTTCGTTGGTTGGTCAGTAAGTACGAGTATACCATATACGATAGTGTGTAATGTGTGGATAGTCGTCTTGACGTGGTTGAATCACGAAACCATTAAATATAATGCGACACACTAGAGAAAGGATATGTCCATTCGAATATACACCCGAGACGGCCAGTATCCAGTATCAGCTACTGTCACAAAGGCTTTTGGGGATAAAAGCAGGAAAAGGAAATGCATGAAATTCAATTCTAACACTTTCTCAACCTCAAACAATTCACTTTGACAAAAGTATCACAGAGTCCTGTCAGAGTTACTTTCGTAGCTGCATATATACGAATACAATTTTAGTCTGTACAGTCTATATAAGATATATAGTACATATGACATTAGAGTTAGTTTTAGTCCTGTCACTCACTTACTCAAACACTCATTCACTTATTCCTTCATTCACTCAGTCTTATAAATTCACATTAAATAAATTATTCAGACTTCTCTGCAGGGAGAGTCCATTAGGGATGCAGTTTGCAGTTATACTAGTTACACATGGATTTGTAGCAGGATACTGACAACGAATGGGAAGGACAATTTTCAAAAAAGAAAAAAGTTCTTGCATCTTGCAATGTAATTCAAGATATGTAGTCTTACCTTGACCGGGGTGTACGTGAGGGTGGAACCTTGTGCAGAATGCGCTCGAAAGCCACTCTGTGGCATGTCAAATGTTTCAGCAGTATTGTTGAATGACCACTTGAAGTTTTCCGGTGGTGGAAACGCATCTACTTCGCATGAGATTTCAGCGGCTTCATTACGGGCTACACCGTAGATTTTCTTCTGATCCGGCCTGCATATGGGTTTGTCTGAAATGGAAAAAAAAAAGTAATCCTTGAATTTAGTCGCACGAGTAATGAAGATTTTCAATTCTTACAGGGAGGAAAGTTTGCTTTAATTAAGAGAGGTTCATTAGTACGAATTAGTGTAACCAACAAACATTTATGTGTACCAGGTGTACCGGTATGATTTTTTTTTTTTGTGAAAATAAAACACAAATTTTTATGGGAAAGTAAAAAACATTTTATTCAAAGTATTGGCCGTTCGTCTTTTGAAACAAACCAAAAAGTTACCCAATTTTCGACTTCCTCGTAGGATTCAAAGTGCTGCTCAGCAAATACGTGTCCCATCGATGAAAACAAATGGTAGTCGGAAGGAGCCAAGTCTGGTGATTACGGCAGGTAAGTGCTTTAGTTGTATCCTGAACCAGTTTTGCTTAGTGTGCAGGTGCATTGTCATGGAGCAAAATTACCTTGCCGTATCTTCTGGCCCATTCTGGTGTCTTTTTGATCAATGCATGGTTCAAATTGATCATTCGTTGTCGGTAGCGATCTGTATTAACGGTTTCACCAGGTTTTAGGACCTCGTGGTCCAACCAGACACCACACAGCATTGTCTCCTTGTCGAATCAATCTGGTTTTGCAGTCAAAGTTGATGGTTGTCCCGGATTAGCCCATGATTTGAAAATAAATCCATTTTTCAGCGCCAACAACAATCCGATGTAAAACTGATTTTTTATTGTGTCTTTGAAGCAAAATTTTCCAAGTGGTTTTTTCGGTTTTCTACCAGTCAATTCATGTGGTACCCATTTTCCAGATTTTTGGATCTTTCCCATAGCTTTTAAACGGTCAGAAATTGTTTGTTGTGCAACATTTAACATTTTTGACTCAAAGTGTCATCTTCATCCTATATTGTTTGGTATTCTGCGTCTTCAAACTTTTTTGGTGGTCTTCCACGTTCTTCATTTCTCAATCGTTATCTCTGAACCGTTGAAACCATCTTTTCCATATGCCTCGACAAGCATTCTACGCGACTCTGCAGCACTTTTCTTCAAATAAAAACAAAAAAATTAATGCCTTCCGCAAGTTATCATTTTCTGGTACAAAATTCGACATTTTGGTGTCACAGCAACCAGATGAAAAAAAAAAAATTAAGGCTCATTCACAATAAATGTTAATTATCGAGACATTTGTACCTTCACGCTCTACTGGTACACCTGGTATATGATGTACGTAACATGTTGATCTTTAACAAATCGATTGATATGGTCGAACGACGAACTAACATATCTCATAGCATGGCCCGAACTGTTCGTTATCTGTATAACCAGGAAATGTTATATCTGATACTGATGATGTTAACATCTGATACTGGGTCTCGGTCGTTTCTTAAATCATACGCAGGGTTGTCTTCTCTGCGAGTTCTATATTGAGCAATCTCTGTGTCAAATCGTTATATATCCGCTTCTTTAATTTGTCAACTTCGGCATACAGGTGTTGTAGCTCATAACACATCCCTGAATTGTATGTCCGAAGAATAGTTATCCTTATTTTCCTTCAATAGCTATGAGTTCTATTCCTTTTATATCCTAAGCATACTTTCATGTTAGGTAAGAATTCTGGACCAAAAGCAGAAATCCATCCTCATGGGAGAGCAGGAGTAGGGAAAACAAGTAGACAAAGCTTCCCTCGATAATATTTAATATTTTCTCGTTCCTATCTGTACCTATATTACCTTCTTTCTATAACTTTTACATTGTGTGTTCACAGATTAACCTTTAACGTTCCAAGTTTGATGCTGCATCCCTATATTGAATACATTGAATACCAATTCAGGAAGCATGAATAGTGAGCTATAGGAAGACCGAGAACATGTTTTTTTTTGCCCATTTGGACTCTGGAAATTTTACAGCTAGGATTTAGTTGCTGCAGTGACATGACGAATCGAACGGAAAGTAGCACATATTCGTGTTGCTTCAACTTATTTTCATAAATATTGTAATACCAGGAAAATGGCATTCGATATCTGCTGATATGCTCAGAAATATTTTTGAGGCAGTAGCAGTAGTATTTTCTGGATTTCATACTACATTTCATCATTAATCATCCAATTTTGTTTTTGAATTACTTTTTTAGTAAATAAAAAAAAATTATTTTGTCCTTTACAATTGTTTCTGTGGAAAAGATGATATCCGCCAAGTGGCTGTCGCCAGTGTAGAAACACATTTGTGCTCGTTTTATAGCATTTTCCATGATTTCCGCAAGATTTCCGATGATAACTGTTCGCATTCCTGTTGAATATTCTCCTTAAAGGCTGCGATGTTCTGAGGCATATTGGCACAAATCCGCGACTTCAAGCAGACCAAACAAAGAAAACTGGGATGGTTAAATCGAGCGATGTTACTGGCCAAATCGCCAAAACGGGAGATTGCGCGACCAGGAAACGATTTCTTAACAAAATCTATTATGACTCGTGCTGTGTGTGCAGTTGTACCGTCTTGTTAAAACCACATGTTCACCAAGCCTCACTTATCCAATTACGGCAGTAAGAAGTCGTTTATCATAGCCCTGTCGCGTTCGCTGGTAAAAGTGACCATATTGCCGATGGCGTACTCAAAAAAATACGACCCAATCACTCCTACCGCGTGAACGCCGCACCACACAGTGGCTTTGAGTGGATGTAATGGCTCTTCGTGCATTACACGCAGATTTTCAGTGCCCCAGAAATGAAGATTTTGCTTATTGACGTAACCGATTAAGTGAAAATGCGCCATGTCGCTCATGCTGATTTGCTACACAAAATCGTCGTCTTCTTTGTTGAGATTGAGGATGGCTTTACAGTAATTCACAAGCGACTGACAGTCAGAAGACATTAACTGATGCACTGTACATGTACTGCACGGGAACATGTGTAAGTCTTTCACTTAAATTCGCTGTAGGGCCCGTCTGGTGATGCGTGGCCCATCGTCTGGTTGATGTTTATTCGTTCTCAGCGACTCGGCAACCACAGCCACAATGACCACAGCCACAACAACCACAGCCACCGAACGACCAGTCCGATGGCGACCACACCCTACATTGTCTCCTGTGGTTCCACTCTGTTCGAGTCCAGTAGATACGATAAGGAAATCGACGTCGAAATTCACGCTGTTCTTACACCACCGACCGATTATTGGTCAAAAACATCGACACAATTATTCCTTGCTGTTGCGAAGTAAAAGGCTCCATGTTGGATATCTGTTTGTATACTACAGCTGTCTAGTTCACAAATGTCAAATACAATTGACGTTAGATGTCATTTGCAAGAATATTACCATCTTCTGATAGGGTGATTAATTTTTCGCCACCTTGTAGAACCTGGTAGTCAAAAATGCTCCATCTCAAACAACATATTGAAATCGCATGTCGTCCAAGTCCATATCTTTCAATTCGGGCCAAAAATAATCGGTGATCATGGCGTGATAACGCTGACCATTCACAATAACGTGACGATCGTTATCGTCGACGAAAAAATATGGCCCAATAACGCCGCCGGCATGCAAACCGCACCAAACAGTTATTTTTTGTGGATGAAGTGGTGATTCATGAAGCACATGTGGGTTTTCACCCGACCAATAACGCATATTTTGCTTATTGACGAACCCATTGAGCGAAAAATGAGCTTCGTCACTGAAGATGATTTTGCGATGAAATTCATCATCTTGACGCATCTTCTCCAGAACACAATCGGAGAACGTACGTCGCTTCAAATGGTCCATCGGCTTCAATTCTTAAGTCAGCTTGATATGGTATGGGTGTAAACCAAGATTCTTACGCAAAATACGCCATAATGTGGTCTGAGCGATGCCCAATTCTTGAGGACGCCATGGAATTGACTGATTTGGATCGTTTGCTACGGACGTCGCAACGGCAGCGATATCTTCAACACTTCGACCAACCCGTTGTCTCACTGACACGGCAACATCACACAATGAATATGTAGACTCAAATTTTTGCACTAAAATTGTTATTGCCTGTCTACTAGGGCGAGAATTACGACCGAAAATTGGAGCTAACACTCTTAAAGTTGCAGTCACATACTCAGAATATCTGTAGAAAATTTTTATAATTTGCAGACGTTGCTCGTTAGTGTACTTTATCATGATGAAAATGTTGAGTTTACTGAATAAATTGACAGTGACAGTTTGATGATTAGTAAAAGAGTTTGTTCACAATTTAAATTCAAAGTTGTCAAGTCCCTATTGGTTGACCAGCTAGTTCTCAGAAGGAGGAAATCAGGCATCCGGAAGCACTTAGAAGATTTGATAGCACCCACACATTGTCGAAAGTTGAAACTCACTTGTCAAACTTGTCAAAACTAGCTCATAACTAGTTCCTATTACCGAGCTACAAGATAACTGAGTAACACAATCCGCTGTGTGATATCAAAGAAGCTCCTGCTTCGTTTATGGATTCCAGTCGCCTGTAACCGATGTTAAGCTTATTTACAAAAGAGTGGAAATCAGCTGGTGCCAGCTCTGATGCGAAGAATTGCTGCACTGAATGAGAAGTGGTACGCGTTCAGAATTTTTATCGACGTTGAGTCCAAACTTTGGTATTGCTTAGTGCCAACCTTCAACTTCAAAATACCCCAGACAGATAAATCCTACGGATTTGCATCCAGAGAATTAGAAATCCATTGTGTCGAAGAAATGAAGTGTGGAACATTGTTTTTTAACCAATCTTGGTTGACGCGCGCTTTGTGAGACGGTGCGGAGTCTTGTTGAAATGTCCACGGTCTCCGACCGAAATGATTGTTCACCCAAGACTTCAATACTACCTTTAAGACAGTTTCACGGTTTACGATCGCATTAATTTTGACGCCACAGTCCAAAAATACAAGCGGAGAGCCATCTGCGGTTATGGCGGCCCAAACCATTACCGTCGGTGCTACCTGCTTTCTGGTGACCGTCCGAAGATGTAAATTTTTGAGGGACCTCTTTGGCAAGTAAACTCGGTCATTTTGTTTGTTGACATATTGCTCGATAACAAATGGCGACTCATCGAAAAACACCAACTGAGACGCAAATCGTTTATAGGGCTTGTAAATAATAAGATTACCTGTCATGTGTCAAAATTTGAGCTTACTGTCATGAACGGTTTGGAAATTATAGCAGTCTGAAGTTTGTTGCAGTTCGAGTCAGACAGGGTGTGAGTATCTGGGTGTTAATCTGGTTAAAAAATTTCTTTGGTCTGAGCATGTCGACGTCGGACTTTTGGCGGTGTAACAGAGCTTTTGCAAAAAATGGAGCTTGTAACGAGGAGGGTTCTCTGGACACGAATATGACAGGATCAAATATATCCTTGCGTTGGGACTGCCTGCGTTCTTAGTTAGGTCTTCCAAACTGACTAAACGAAGACTTCCCGATATCAATAAGGGTATTGCGACTTTCTTGCTGTCTCACAATAGGAAAGACTGTAGAATGACGTTTTTTGTAAGCACCTAAGTAGGCCGGGCAGAAGTGACACAATATATTGCGACGTTTGTTGTGTGTGTGGTGGCGACACTTCGGAGCACTTTCATTGTGAGTATCTTCTTTACGAACTTGTAAGGTAGTGGTGTTTTGCGGTAGGTGTTGGTAATATAGGCACCTCATCATTAAAGCGTTTATTTATTTTTGCTCTAAGATCAGAGAGAGATTATTGGGTACTGTTGTAGTACGTTAGGTCCTGAAAGACGTCAGCCTGATGATATCCAGTGTTGCAACTATTTCTACACATCTATTGTGCTTATTTTTCGTCTAGGTAGTAACTATCGGGTAGTGGTCGATTTCCATTTGGACTTGATTTCCCAAACTTATAAGCGTGACTGCTGATCAACGGAGAAAAATATCAGAGCTATAGGCGAAACAGCGGATGAATTACACAGATGGAATCAGTATTGAAGTAAGATCTCGAAACAAAACAAATAAGACCTTATCCGGGCTATTCCGACATACCATGTTTGGAGCTTAAGCCGGTTAATGGACTAAAGATAGTGCTCACATATCCGAATGTGTTTCTGGCTTCGGTCTAACCGACCCCTCGTCCTATGGGTATGAGTTAGGTGTTGTGCCGACGAGGTACTTATCCTGTCATTGAAAAAATATGCAGTTACGAAGCAACAACAAGCCTCGGATACGTACGGATATACTGTTGACAACACCTGCAAATAAAACAAGGAAAACGAACTTCGGATCTGCACGTAAAATGTTAGTTCTATTAATAGGTCACGTGCAGCCGAACAAATAGCGAAGGCCTGCAGGCCACACAAGAAATCAGGTGGGATGAGCCGGACAAAGAGAGGATAAAGTATTGCTACATAAACAAGGTCGATTGTTATCGACGGCAAAAGGAGAGCTAATTTGGATATAGATTCGTTGTTAGAGGCAGACTTAAGCAAGAAGTCTTGCCGTGCTAAAGCTACATTTATCAACATTAACCTTGTGACACCAAAAATGACTTCTACGAGTTCATGAACAAGGCCTACGAGCAGTGCCACGCAATTGGGCATCAATCGACGGTCTTTTCAAAAAAGTTTGGTGAAAGACTGTAAGATGTTCCGTTACAAGGTATAGACGGCGCATCAGCAGTAAGCTGTTGACCGCCAGTCGAATTTAACCTACGCTCAAGCTATCCTGAATCGTGACCACGAGGGACATAATTTTCATCGTACAAGGCTCATTTCCATCTCTGTGGATATGTGAATAAGCAAAATTATTGTTTCTGGGGCACCGAAAATTCGTGTATAACCCACGAAGAGCCATTACACCCGCTCAAAGTTACTGCATGGTATACTGTTTACGCTGGAGGTGACATCGGGCCTTATATTTTAGAAAACGCCACAGGCCAAACATACTGCGGACTGCTAGCGCTGCAGAACCATGCTCAGCGATTTTCACAAGTTGCTGTGGGTTAAGCACGCAACGAGGGCAAGACCAAATACATGCTGTCAACCAGAAAACACACCTAAAACCAACGTCTCGGATAGAATAACTCGTGCCAATCGCTCCTTTTTTTGGCTAAGAAAGCAATTGACTAACAAAAGCCTCTCTCGAGCAAGAAAAGTGATCCTGTATAAGACCTAAATAATGCCAGTCCTGCTCTATGGCGCAGGGGCATTCATTTTATTAAAAATGGATGAGGGTGCTTTTGGTATGCATTCGGTACCATCTGCATAGGCGCTGAATGGAGGAGGAGATACAACGAAGAACTGTACAGGATGTTCAGCAACATCGACTTAGCCAGAACAATTCAGGTTCAGGGTAGCTGGGTCATGTAGAACGGATGGTCCGAAAAATCTTCGAATCCGCGCCTGAGGGACAGCTCAGTAGAGTAAGACCGCGACTGAGGTGGCGTGCGTAATTGAAGGGTGACCTCAGCCAGCTTAGTGTACGAAACTGGAGGCAGAGAGCTATAGATTGAGCTATCTGGAGACGCTTGTTGGTTGAGGTCCAGGTCCACCCGGTACTGAAGCACTACTTACTTAAGGGTCAAAGATATTGTAGTGAACGGAACCCACAAAGAGTATAAGAGTAGTTTGTTTGATATCTCTGCGCCGACTTAGGCGTCTCAATTAAGTGAAAGGAATCCAAAAACACCAACACCTACTTCAAGAATTTCGAAACATTACTGTATTTTTGAAAGTTTAAAGCTTAAAAATATATTTTAAAATATGTATCCCACAAAACGTGCAAATACTTATTACTTTTTCTTCTAGAGAATACTGTATATAGTATATAGATACGTCTATTCAACTATTCCGGTTATAAAAGGAATTTGTAGCTTTCGTTTGTTTTGCCCAGAATAACATATTGCCTTACTTTGATCTTCAGATGGCGATAAGTTTATCTTAACCCATTGAAGACGTCTATATTTCAAAGAACTTCCCTCGAGAGTTCAGTTCATCAAAGAAAAGAAAAAGGTAGAACATTTTAAGAAAACAAAGAGCTACTCCACTACCATTGTGGTGGCCCAGTTGGTAATCTCACACTCCTAACCCAACTAACTTCGGTCAAAAAAAAAAAAAAAACGAAAATGGGTTCGTCTTGAAGGATTTCATTTCTTCTCCTTCCTTTTTGTCTGAGTTTAGAGTTTAAGTCGAAATCTTATTACTGAACCATGGAAGTGGGCCACCGCAAAAGTTCAACTTTTCTCGTATGCTTTGTTCAAAAAATAGAAAAAAAAAGGGAAAGAATTGTATAAGGATGGCCGGAAGGAAACAAAAGCGGGGTAGGGTCGAAAGTTTAAGGGTGGAAATGTAAAAAAAAACAAAAAAAAAACTTTTTTAAGGGATAGCTAAAACAGGTGGGTTACGAAGCGAATAAAAACACAAGACTATTGTGTCAATGAAGGAGGTATTTTTGTTGCTTTGCGACTCGTCAGAAGTGTACCAAGACCGAGTCCCTTAGAGCTTGCATGTACTTTTCTTTATTACGCCCGACCCTGGTACATCGGTCCACCTGTTTCAGCACCTCGTCGCCGCCGCAGTACCTAGTTTACGTTCATTTCTTCGCTCTTCAACCCTTTGGTGTATCTGTTTGGATGGAATGAAAATAGTAGTTGATGCTTACTTAGGGTTAAAAAAGCGGAACAAAAAGTCCATTGTATAGTTGGTCTCCAGGTTTGCAAGTCTGCACAAGCAGGCGACACCGTCCGTAGTCCACTGTTGGTGTCGTTGTATGAGCCAGTAGAGTTGGGGCAAATCTATGATGAGAGCAAGGGGTTGTTTATTTGTAAACGCCCGTTTTTTTGTATCCTTAAAGCTCTCTTAAGAGCCTTTTGTTTTATTACGTGCGCTAGTTTCAACTATTCTTGTGTTTTTTGCCTTCTTTAGAATTTGTTTTTGTTCTCAATTTTTCTTCTTTTATTTTTAGGGGAAGGAGTTCTAGATATTTTCTTAATAAACAAAAAAGAGTTGAAGCATTGTTACTTTTGTGAAACACACACCGAAGGGCTCAACCCAGATGTTAATGTTAGGGAGGGGTTTTTCTTTATTTTAGAAAATAGTTCGTAAAATAGATTAAAATAACAAAAAAAAAAAAACATTAAATGGACGAACGAAAAATGTTTGTTCTTATGCGCTTTTGTTGGCAGATACATACTCGTAGCACATATGTTGGCTTAGGGTGAGCGGGTGGTTTTGAGTGACATTATAATGGTTTAAACTTGGTACTTACACATCACTTTCAATTCCACAACATTGCTGTCACCGTCGCCTTCAACATTTGACGCCGTACAAGTGTAATTACCAGCTTGATGACGTGTGACACCCTGCAGCGCTAAATCACCGCTGCTGACAATCACTCCAGCTCGTTGATTGTGTTGGATGATTTGATTCTGAAATGAAAAGGTCGGAAGAGAATTTGTTAAATTTTCTGAAATTTTCCCAAAGAATAAAAGAACGAAGTGGGTGGAAATAAGTAAAAATTAAATTTTGTTACAGAAATATTATCTTGTTCAAAGGCACATACTCGTACATATATGCTCGTTTGTACACACGTATTCGTTCATGCAAAGGATTCTACTTTGAAATTTCTTTTGAAAAATTCGCAGCTATTTTAAGAATTGCTTTCGGCAAACTTGATTCGGAAATCGAGCGGTACCTTTAATATTTAACTAAATGTCTTGTTTTCCCCACTATAAGGAAAATTAAAGGTGAAAACGTCGTCAAAGGGGCAAAGAAAATGTCTCGCCCCGGAGATTGTTCATGAAGTTAACTATGCAGTGACGCAGAAGACGCATTGTCGTGAACCGAATATATACAACTTTACTATTGACGACCCAGCTGAATGAAAAAAGGATAACGACTATCGGATCCGGAGTCGTTGAAAATTGGGTCCAACGAATCGACCGCTGCAAACTTGCCCGCGGTGGCCATATGAACAAAGTCGAGTTCATAAATTCATAAATGTTTTAATTGTACTTCAGGACAATAATAAACTTTTATTTAAAAAAAAATTTGTCAAGTCATTGTTAGAAAACCCTATATAAACTGCCTGTACAGCTGTTTAAGCCTCTACAGCAGTCTACTTTTATGTGTGTATATTGGGGCCTCTATACTTGTCAGCCAGATTGTCTTCTGATTGTTCTATTCGAGGAATAGTAGCCTCCATTTTTTGTTTAATAAAGTTGTCCATTTCCAATAGATGTTGGTGAATCTCGTCGTTTGTCAGATTTCTATTTGTCGGGGAATCAATCCCGCTCAAACGTAAACTACGCTTTTAAATTCTAGAGAAGCAAGAGTATCGTGCCCTTCAATAATCGTACAAGAATTCATGGTCGTATTACTATAGCTGCGTTTGCTCGTTTAGGATCCGTATTGTGTCGGCAAGTGCTTAGTGGTCACTATCGTACTCGACCGCTGGCAACCAATTCTGTGTTTGCCAGTCTACGTCGATTAGTTGTATTTTGGTATCTATCAGCGCAAAGTCCAAAAAACGAACCGGCTGATGGGAAGGACGGGATATCCTTCTCGTACAACTCAAGTTTGTTCCCAATAATATTTTGACGCCACCCGTTTTGAAACAGGTTGCCTCTAGTTTCCGGTGGATTATTTATTAGCGTATGCAGTGCTTCAGGTGCGTAAAGTGACACCACATACACTCTTTTTCCGCTGCAAAGAGGAATGCGTATAATGCAAGCTTCTTATAACCGGAACCTACGCATGCATCGGCTATATATGATTCTATGGCGACAGCCTTCATGTATTAAAACACTCAACTCCACTCCCTTAAGTCGACTCAGCCCGGTCTCTTTTATGTGGTCTATAACTTAATTCGTAACTTGTATTATTCCACTGTTATTATTCCATTGGAACATGCGTTGGAAATCTACTGTCATTGTACGTCATTGACGTCATGACGACGTATACTGAGTCATTCATTTGAAGTGTAAGCAACAATAATTTTTTTTCATTCAAATATGTCGAACTTTGTGCTTGAAAAAGTGTTTTTGCGGAAAGTTCGTCTTCATTACTTTAATATGAAGAAAACTGCTGCCGAAAGTCATCGTATTTTGGTGGAAGTTTATGGTGAACATGCGACTAGCTGAGCGAACGTGCCAAAAGTGGTTTGCACGATTTGAAAGTGGTGATTTTGGCTTGGAAGACGATGAACGTCCTGGGCAGCCAAAAAAGTTTGACGATAAAGAACTTGAAGCATTACTCTATGAAGATTGTTGCCAATCTTAGGTGTCACTCAAGCAGCCATTTCAAAACGTTCAAAAGCAGCTGGATATATTCAAGAGCAAGGAAATTGGGTTCCACATGAACTCAGGCCGAGAGACGTCGAGAGGCGAATTTGAATGTCCGAAAAGCTGCTGGAACGCCACAAAAGGAAGTCATTTTTGCATCGGATTGTTACTGGTGATGAAAAATGGATCCATTACGACAACCCCAAGCGCAAAAAAATCATATGTGAAACCCGGCCAACCAGCCAACGGCAAAGCCGAGTATCCGTGGCGCGAAGGTAATGCTCTGTATTTGGTGGGATCAGATGGGTGTACTGTATTATGAGCTGCTAAAACCGATTGAAACCATCAATGGACAATGCTACTGAGCACAATTAATCCGTTTGAAGAGAGCAGTAGCCGAAAAACGCCCGGAATATGCGACCAGACACGAGGCAATAATTTTCCATCATGACAATGCTCGGCCCCACGTTGCTATTCCGGTTAAGAACTATTTAGAAAACAGTGGATGAGAAGCCTTACTCCACTCGCCTTATAGCCCAGACCTTGCCCCTTCTGACTACCATTTGTTCCGGTCGATGCAGAACGCTCTCACTGAAATACGGTTCACATCAGAGCAGAATATCAAAAATTGGCTTGATTCATTCTTGGCTGCCAAGCCGGCAAAGTTCTTTTGGGATGGGATCCACAAATTGCCAGACAGATGGAAAAAAGTCATAGCTTCAGATAGGCAATACTTTGAATAATACTATTGTACATGTTTTTCTTAAATAAACGTTCAAATTTTGAAAAAAAAAAAAAAAACCGCACGAATTAAATTACATACCCAGTACATGGTGGCCACTGTACTCAATTTTGTGATTCCGGTTAAGCTCAGTTTTCGTTACTAAAAGCACATCTGAACTTTCGCTTAACGTTCCAGACATTATATTGGAGCGCCAGACTTATCAGAGTCGATTTTTCAGCTCTAATTCGAGCTCCTCCATTTTTATTGTTGGGTTCATACCCTTTAACAACACCGTCCGCAATTTTTTCTCTGCGAGGTATAAGTGCGTACCTTACTGTACTCCTCAATGTTTCTACACATTATTATGTGCTAATTTGAGCTTTATAGCTCTACATATTAGGTGAGCAACTACTACAACTACGACAACTAGTCGCTGTTTCTTTTTTTTATAATGAAAATGCAACTTTATTGTGAAAAAATGGTTACAAATGGGATAGGTATTGCCCATCGCTAGCTACAACTTTTTCCCATCTTTCTGGTAGAGTTTTACTACCGTGACGGTATAAGTGTTTATCTTTTGAGGCTTTCCATGAATAAACCAATTTTTTGATGTCTTCATATGAGCGGAACTGCTGATCAGCCGAACCATGTGCCATCGAATGGAACAAGTAATAATGCTCCCATGTGAGCATTTTCAGGTTGGTTGTCATGCTGTAGAATCACTTTCCGGTAGTTTTGCTAGTATTGTGGCCGTTTTTCGCGCAGTGCTTGACTCAATGGCATCAATTAAAACCGATACCGTTCTCCAGTGATGGTTTTGTTGGGTTTCAACAGTTCGTAATAAATAACACCGACCTGGACCCACCAAATACACAGCAAAATCTTCGAAGCGTGATTATTCAGCCGAGCCGACGACGTAATAACATGTCCGAGGAGTCCCCATGACTTTCTTCTCTTTGAGTTGCTGTAATGAATCCACTTTTTATCACCCGTTACATTGCATCGTAAGTTGTTCATAGGCGAAAAAACGACACTCAACGTCTCTAGACTTCAAGTCATAAGGAACTCAAGTTCCTTGTTTTTGAATCATTTCCAGCTCATGCAATAGCTTGGAAATGGCTTGGCGGGTAACTCTTAATGCTGACGGACGCTCTTTTTTTCAATTGGCACGGATCCTCATCGAGTAATGCCTCCAATTCGGCGTTTTTGAAGGATATTGGCCTTCCTTCACGCGATCGATCGTCAATATAGAAATCACCGTCTTTGAGAGGCATATCTGTAAACTTTTTGGAGCTCTTGATGCGCTATAGCCGCCGTTTTCTTCGAATGAAAGACGAGAATCAACACTTCCTGCAAATGACGATTATTTGGCACAAAATCAGACATTTTCACACAACCTAAAGTATTTGACACCAAAACAAAATCAACGATGTGTCAAAACGGTTTGTTTACCATACCTATGTCTAAGATTGGTTCATGACTTTTTGAATATGTCAAAACCGACCAGCACCTACTGCTGGAGAACCTAATTGCGCACCTAACATAAATTCTTACTAACCAGCTTACATAACCTGTAGGTTACTCACATTAATAGGAAAAATTTAATCTGTTCTTGGCTGAGATTGCTTCTGATGTTGTTGTTGTTACTGCTGCTTCTGTTGCCGCTGTTGTTTCAGCTGTTGTTGCTTCTTTAGATTCTGTTATATTGTCTTGTTTATTTTGATGTTGTGGCTGCTTATTTTGTTCTTGTTGTTGCAATTTTTCTTTTTTATTGTAAAGAGCTTATCAACTTATCGAGCTGAGCTTCTTCCTCTCTTCCCCAGAAGATGAAATATCACCATCCTCCGGCAGCTCTCAGGAAGAATTTTCCTCGGCAATGTATCGGCACTCTTCTTCTTTCGATTCATAGGAGAACTCTTTTTACATCGTCAGCTCAGCAATGACAAAATTTACCCTGACGTCATACTCATGGTTTCGGCTTTAATGCCTTCGTCTTAACGCTGATTTAATAATATTTCTTGTTTGTAGTATGTTGTTCTTTGTGCATGTTGCTTCATTTCAGATGCTCTTGTCAAGCACTTTGGCAACGGCCTCTTAAGCGGGACCACCTGTTGGTGGTTGGTGAAAAAAAAAAGAAAATAAATTAAGGATCGTGGAATCCGCGGACTCGAACCTTCTATTTTGTACAGAACACTTAGACATAGAACTAATCTATTGTACTCCTTATAAAGTTCCTTTCCATTGAAATCTTTCAGTCTTACGAAGAAAGATGAGTAAGCTCTTTAGTGATAAGGTGCCTACAGTACCGGCACCCACCACGTCAGAGGGAAGTACTTGCAGCCTGATGCGAGCATAAGCCGAACACTCACAGGGATAGTACTCCACGGTGTCATCATCACTTTCGCAGAAAGCATCGCAGGATTTAAGTGATTTGCAAAAGTGTAATGTCCAGTCACGACGCCAGTAAGAAACCTACAGTCTTTCCTGCTGAGATACAGCAGAAAGGGCGCTGACTTCCTAGAGACGTCGGGAAGTATTCGTTTGGTCTGCCTGCATCCAGCGGAGCTGTGCCATCTGCAGTTGTGCTCGTATATGACCCAACTGTCAATGGAAGTTTTAACAGAGGACGCAGCTAAACCCAACGTAGGTTCGGGTCCTGAAAAACTCTTCTCTGAACCGTGTCTGGCAAGCTCGTCGGCGTTTTAATTCCCCGTAGTCTCATGGTGACCTGGAACCCAGACAAAGGTCACTGAATTTTGCCTTCCTAATGTAGTGTAATATATTTCAACTTTTAAATTTCTTGATGAAAATTAAAAACTTACGACAATGACACTAAAGAGTCGTCTTTTAGGTAATTTAAATTAATAAAATTAAATTTAAATAATAATTTCTTGTAAGACAGTTGAAACTTGTTTAGAAAGCATTTACAAAAAATTTCTGAAAGAAGAAAAATTACGCAGTTAAAAATTGTACCTAACTTTATGCTAATTCAATTCGGCTATAAGGTATTTTTTGTAGGATATTGCCACAGTTGATCAGCGCTACTCTCTATTTACTTTCCAATGAATCTCACCCTAAATTCGTTTAATACGGCACATCTACCTATAAAAAGGAGAATGTTTTCTTCTTCTCTCATGTTACACATGCTGCATAGAGTTGAACGGTTCCCTTGAAATCTACTTCAATTTAGGGAGAGCAGATCGCATCTAGCTTTGAGCTAGATGTAACACATGGGCTGAAAAGTCCGCGCCGTTTTTAATATAGTAAAACACAAAATTGTTTGCAAAATTCAACTTTATTTATCAATATAGTTGCCTTCGAGTGCGATTCACTGATTAAAATGGTTTTTCAATCTTTCGATACCAGTTTTGTAGTACGATTTCGGTTTAGCCTCAAATTAGGCCTCTGTTTCGGCGATTATTTCTTCATTTCATTTAAATCTCTTTCCGGCGAGCATTCCTTTGAAGTTTGCGAACAGGAAATAGTCGCTGGGGGCCAAATCTGGAGAATACGATAGGTGGGAAAGCAATTCGTAGCCGAATTCATTCAAATTTGCCATCGTTTTCATCGACTTGTGACACGGTGTATTGTTTTGATGAAACAGCGTTTTCTTTTTCTTCAAATGCGGCCGTTTTTCTGCGATTTCGTGCTTCAAACGCTTCAACAACGCAATGTAATAGTCGCGGTTGATAGTCTGCCCCTTTTGGAGATAGTCGATGAAAATTATTCCATGTGTATCCCAAAATACGGATGCCATAACCTTGCCCGCCGACTGTTGAGTTCTTGGTCGTTTTGGATGAGGTTCGTCGCCTCCTCGCCACTCAGCAGACTGCCGACTTGACTCTGGTGTGAAGTGATGATGCCAATTTTTATCCATTGTCACATACCGACGCAAAAATTCGGCGTCCAAAAAATTATAGCTTTAAACACTCCTCTCAATCATCAACACGTTGTTGTTTTTGGTCGACTGTGAGCAAACGCGGCACCCACTTTGAACAGAGCTTTCGCATGTCCAAATATTCGTATACGATATATCCAATACGCTCTTTTGATATCTTCAGAGCCTCAGCTATCTCGATCAACTTCACTTTACGGTCATTCGTAATCATTTTGTGGACTTTTTTGATGTTTTCATCTGAAACAGCCTCTTTTGGACGTCCACTGCGTGCATCATCTTCGGTGCTTGTATGACCACTTTTAAATTTTTCAATCCAGTCCGTGTAACAATTATCAAGCCATTTCTTTGCATCGGCCGAATTTTTTCCCATCAAAAAGCAATGATAAATTAACACACGAAATTGCTTTGAATCCATTTTTTTTTTCACAATAACAAAAGTTGCTTCACACACAACGCTATATCTCAAGAACAAATCGTCCGACAGCTGTCAAATTTATAAATGTATCTTTTGAAGGCTGGTACTAACTGAAAATGGTATGGATTTTCAAGTGGTTCCCTCTCTTACAAACGGACTTTTCAGCCCATGTGCTATATACTTGAGCTAGTTTTCCTCGCTGTCCGTTCTCTTTTTGGCGACTATCTGGCTTGAGCTGCAAGTTTTTACTATTCCAGACACTTTCTCATTGCAAGATAAAATTAATCTCTTTCACCCAAAAAATTTGTTTTTCAACAATAATTTTGGTAAATTTATGCGGTAGTCTAGCTTTGTTGTATTTCGAATTGTTTTCATGACATATCGTAGATGTAGGTCCAATTCAATGAAATGCCCATCTTCAACTCCCGTCTCAATCGACAAGGCGTAATTTGGAGTGTCTGGGGGTAGTTTCAAAATTTTTTCCAAAAAATAGAGTTGTAGCTTATCAATTTCTTCAAACTGTCCATAACCCTACACTTGAGCACCATAGGTTTGGATAGCTCTGCATACAGTCAGAAAAACTTTTCATTTTGCACTAAGAGTTAGATTCCCCTTACTCAAAAAGCAATGCCAGGTTGCGATGATGTTGTTCTTTGCTGTAGTATTTCTTTTCCCTACATGTTTTGAAAAACTTATTTTTGTGAGAAGTATGCCAAGATAGGTATACTGTGACGCAATTCTTCCCCTTTAAAAACTCACTTTTCCTCGTTAGAAAGCCTACCACGCTTTCGGAAAACCATGATTTTTAATTAAGAAAGGTTCACTTCTAAAGTCAGCCTCGTACTCTGTTAGAATGCTATTTCTTTCCGCCCAAGTATATAACCTATCATTTAGTACCCTCATTGTGATCTCCGATATGCAATTCATTCATGAAATGCCCCTGTAGTTACTTGGGATGTGAACATCACCCTTTTTGAAAATCGACCAGCCTTCCGACTGCGTTCAGTGATCTCTTGCATTCTCCAACTATATAGCTTGGAAGTCGTAAGAAGGTTCTGTAAGGCTCCAAGCGCAGCCTGGCTGTCGCTGCAGATGCAAATGCTTCGCCCCTCTACCGTTTCTGCACAAAATAGTTCGCTGCCATCAGGATTGCCCAAACTTCTGCTTGGAAAACAGATGCAAGTTTTCCTAACGTAAAGTGAAATCTTACGTCGTCGTCCTCAAGAAAGACACCAGCATCTTAGGTGCTTTCGTCGTAACATGTGTAGTCCAGAGAAGTTTGTTATACAGAGAATTGGATGGTGATGCCTTTAAGCACTAGATGGGCCAGACCAGGCAACTTCCTCTTTCTCGTAAAGAGAACAACCTCAGTTTTGAAAGGATTGATTGAAAACTTATTACCAGTGCACAAGTCGTCGATGGAGCAGACAGTCGCTAGACATGATCCGATAGACAGTACAGCTACATCATCCGCGTACGCTTGTGCGTAGACGTTAGAACTATTGAGTGCGTTAAGCAGTGAGTCGACCAACATGCACCATAGCAGTGAAGTCAGAACGCCGCCTTGCGGGCAGCCCCTGTTTATACCCGCCACCACACATTGGCCGCGGCCAGCATCCGCAATCAATGTCCTATTCACCAGCATTGCTTTAATCCACAAGACCAGTGACGACCAGTGTTGTCTGGCCGAATTGCAAATGCCATCAAAAGTTGCGTTGTCAAAAGCACCCCCAACCCCAATGTCCAAGGCGTATTTCTTCTTGTCGAGTGCGTTTTCAATTCTACCTAGCAGATTCTGAAGCGCACTCTCGCAGGACCTTCCACGTTAGTAGATGTGTTGCATCGTTGACAGAGGATGCATTCGCAAGGCGGTTTGACGCACATGGATCTCGACCATTCCTTCGATGCTTTTCAGCATAAAGAATGTCAGACTTATAGGTCCAAAATTCTTGGCGAGCGAGTAGTCATCCTCTCCAATTTTTGGTATTAAGGCCACTCTTACTGTTCTCCTGAGATTCGGTATGTATGCCAGTGCCAGGCTAGCAATAATAATTCTTTTCAGAGCTGCCAGCAGCTGGTCTACACCTTTTTGTAGCGTAACTTGGTAAAAGCCATAAGTGCCACACGACTTGAAGCCGTCAAAGGAAGCAACATCATATTTTTTGGCTTAATCCGTTCCCACAACCGCTCACTAACAACTAGCTCCTAAAGTTGTTAGGTGGTTTTGATCAGGTTAACTGGGAAATGAGACTCGAGTATGAGACGAACAGTCTCTGCTTTCGACTCGGTATAGGTACCGTCAGATCTTTTGAGTGATTCCAGCCTGGTTGATCTTTCCCTTTTAAAGGCTTTGACCAGCCTGCGCTCTTCGAAGTCCGAATAAGCTTCTTAAATTTTTTTTGCTTTGATCTGTAAAAATTCCAATCTTCCTCCAAATAAGTCTTAAGGGACCTGTTTAGAAGTTTTCTGGATTCTTTACGAAGACGCTGCAAGTCTGTGTTCCACCAAGGAACGGGCGATCTACAGGATTGGATTACTAGCTAGACATGCCATTTCGAAACACTTGGTGTGGGTCCGACACACACGTTCTGAAAAGCTTTCTCAAGATTCTGTTTTGTCCTAGGGAAAGTACTATTGTACTTGTCGAACTCCTCCGTAAATCGTGTCCAGTTGGTTTTATGTGGATTCCTCCTTTTCAGCAAGGTCGAGACCTCGCATCCGATTCTGAATGCGATGTATCTATGATCTGACATGGAGATCTCTGATAATACTTTTCAGTCAGTAATATCTTTAGCATACCTGTTGGATTAATTTAAGTCGATTACTTGCTGCCTTACTCCCGTAACAAAAGTTGGCTGAGGTTGTTGACAGCCAGGTCAGATAATAGTATGATATCCAGGAGATGATTACTTCTCACCTCACCAGAAGGTGTTTTAAGCATTAGCATCTCATAACATGATCAGTACCATCTATGTCGAATCACAATATTCAGTGAGTTCCACTATCTCCTCCGGTGGTGGCGGCAGTAGCGAATCAAAGGGAAAATAAGCAAAGGCAACGACGAAATTGGTCCATTTTCCGTTTGCTTCGTAGCTTATATTTGCAGCAACCAGATATTGATTACAAAATTGCACAAGTTTATATGGTGAGAGTGAATTCGGCACATAAAGACAAGCTCTTAGTCTTATCGATGGCTCGTCATAAAGTAATGTGAAACCCCTTAAACATCCGAAACAACAGATACGTTTATTTCACACCCATGGTTCCTGTATGGATATTATGTGACTCGAACCTTTATTCTCCCCAATTCGACTTAGTAGCTTTTTTACCGGACCAATCCCACATATGATTTTTTGTTGTCAAATTTGTAACTTAGCGCAATTTAAACTTTATCTGTCCTCAATGAGTTGGGTCCTTTTCTCCCGAAGTATATATGCAGACATATCCACATATTTCTTTCTACCTTTACCATACATGCTAACACACAAATTTACTCCAATATTCGCATTAACACACCGTTGTTAACAGACACTCGTCGTCGGCCTAATAAGCCAACTACATTACGAAATACGGGAACTTGACTTCCAATCGACCAACAAATTTCTAGCAAAAGACCACTCTACGAAGTTATGCTTTCGCCGATTCTGCGGGGCGAAGGCAAGGACGATGTTTCTTTGCGGTGGTAATGTTTAGTGAATAAGATCCTCATATTGGCACTTCAAAGTGTGCGGACATGTAGCACACAAAAAGCAAGCGATATACTATGCATCGTTCTGGATGATGTTTTTTGACATTTTTAAGAAAATAAGGCCATCTTTTGGAATTGAAAAAAAAAAAAAAAGCCTGCAAAATAACCTATTTCACCCTCAGGAAATAAAAGCCCGTACCTGGTGTGGAAATGAAAAGAAAGCTGTTGCAAGTGACATATAGTATGCTTATCACATAGGAAATAGGACATAATATTTCGACAGACTCAACCGCAAATGCTGGTTGTCAAGGTAACGTAAAAATAGGATTTTTTTAAAAATCTGTCGCGTTTGTCATAAAACTAACATTTTAGATCAAAACGGTCGTTGCTCCATCACTTCAATAAAACCACCTTTTATTAGAGCAACCAGTCACTAATTGGCCAGACTTGCTATTCACTCTATGCATTCCACTCCTTGCAATTAGTGCGGTCTGCCATAGTGACAGCTCTAGTAGAAGTCATAACTGTCGGTCCCTACTTTGTTATTCATTTTATAATCACAGTTTTGGTTGCTTCTAAGAAACAGAGAGACAACAACATATACAATAAAGATTTTTCTTTTTTGTTGTCTTGACGAACAAGTTTTAATTATCCGTACATCCTCGTAGTCGTACCCTCATTTCTATGTGCGTATTGTATCCACGCCATGCGAATCTGCCAACAAAGTATGGAATAGAAGTAAAAAAAAAAAAAAAAAAAAAACAATCCCCCAGCTCGTAATGCTTGCTTGTGGCAGGGCAAATAGTTGGACTCCATTCCGTCATTCCAATAGTTTCGGTTATATGCAAATAGACTGACAATGGTGACAGAAGAACTTGTAAAGAGTAGAACCCAAGTCAAGGAATCCGCCAGACAAACTTTTTGCGAAGGCACCCTTTTAGGACAAACTAAGGGTTGGGATGGCCCTTTAGAGTTTGCTGCTACAATATTTTACTTTTTTTTTTCACTCAGAAAGAGTGTTTCCATTCCGCTGTTTGCTGTACTTAATTCGCTAGCGTTAAATTAATTATTCATTCTGACAATTTACCGAACACAAATTAAGTAAACAATTAGTTTGATTAAATTTCACCAAGTTTTTGACGAGGTTGTTGGGTGGGCTAGACTTGACTCTGTATGTGAGTCAAATGGTTTAGATGAATATTCTTTTTGCCACGCAATGAGCGGGTAAATAAGATAAAGCGACAAACGCAACCCTGTCGCATGGTTATGAGCGCGCAAGTGAACTTGGGCTGTGTTGCCTCACCATGGAACAACCGAGAATCCATTAAGCAAATTGGTAACAATTAATTTTGGCTTCGTCGAAGGGGTGATGTGGTGGCTGAGTGACTGGGTGGAATAACAATTTACTTGCAATTGTCACACAATAAATGGAAAGTTTTGTATCTGCACGAATTGCTTGTGGGGAACACTCCATTGAACATGAGTAAGTGGCTTTCTATAACAGTAATGAAAAGCCGTCAGGTGGAAATATCTATTACCAAGCAAAAGCCAAAATGAAATTAATACTCATAGTCTTCCATTTTTTTACTTAAGTTAGATGAAGGCTGAATTGTTTTGAACTTCTTCTTCAATTTGTATGCTGTAAAGAGATTTTATTTTGAAGGATACCATGTGGAACGTCTAATAGATAGTAAAGATTGTCATTAAAAATTGACAAATCGCATTCTTAAAACAAAGAGTTCATTAAAGTTACGAGCTCTTTGACTGCAATGTAGAAAGTAGCTTCGAAATCAAATATTCGATAAGATAGGACACACCTAGTTCTTGCAATGAAGTGGTCTAATAATGTGGCACTAAACACCAGGCTTCAAAAATATAACCGATTTCCAAAATTGCACCAAAACCGCACAAACGGAGTTGTGCAAAAGGTTGATTCATCAAGAGATTTGATTTATAATGAAAATAATAAACATAAATTTGAAAGCGAACTTAAAATCTTTATTACCGGCTAAAAGAACAATTCATGGCATTTACTTTTTAAAAATGATATGATGTAAATGTTGGCCATAACTACGTCTGATGTGGTCCATTCGGAAGATACAATTTTGGACTACTCGTTGGAGCATAGCGACTGGTATTTCGCGGATAACACTAGTAATGTTGACTTCCAAAGCGTCAATCGTAGCTGGATTATTCCTGAAGACCTGAGACTTTACATATCCCCAGAGAAAATAGTCCAAAGGTGTGATATCGCATGATCTAGGCGGCCAATTTACTATAGCAAAACGTGAAATTAAGTGCTCACAAAAATAATTTCTCAACAAGTCCATTGTTTTACGCTCTGTATGGCTCGTAGCACCTTGTTAAAACCAGAGTTCATCGAGACCATGTGCTTGAATTTTAGGAGGCACATAGTACGCTAACATGGCGCGATAACGGTTACCATTGACGGTAACATTCTGATTTGGCTCATTTTTGTAGAAATATGGACCAATGATTCCACCAGCCCAAAAACAACACCATACCGTTGTTTTTAATGGATGTGATGGTAGCTATTGGTACTCTTCGGATTGTTCATCTGCCCAAATACGGCAATTTTGTTTATTAACGTATCCATTGAGCCAGAAATGAGCTTAATCACTGAACAAAATTTCTCGATAAAACACCGGATTTTCATTGAGTTTTTCTAGAGCCCATTCAATGAAAATATGACGCAAATTCAAGTCGCCTGGATTCAGTTCTTGCATAAGTTGAATTTTGTACGCTTTTAGGCCGAGATCCGCACATAAAATTCGCCAAGTTGTCGAATACGCTAAGCCAAGCTGCTGAGAACGACGACGAATCGATTCGTCACGGTCTTCGCGTACACTCTCAGCTACAGCTGCTATAGTCTCTTCACTACGTGCTGAAACCGTTTTGAACGAATACGTATATAAGTGTCTCACTCAGGTATTTCGAAAGGGAAAATCCACACAAGAAATCGAATAGGGTGTTGGAATCGATTCGATCTCGCAATCGACTGATGTGTAATACACAAAGAAACGTTTTCTCTCTGTTAATTGCTGGGGCTCCTAAGGTGACCCGGAAATGGACTTCCACGTCTCGAGTTGTGCGTGCAGTTTATAACTCGGCCACGTTAGAACTGCAGCTATAGTCTCAATTATGAGCGGACTTATTGTGGACATCCATGAAAAATTAAACAGGACAACGAAAAATAGTAACTAGTGGAGACTGTAGACTTTTATAAAGCAGATAACACCGTCATCCACAGATACTCATCACATTATTGTCAAATACCTGAAGAATAATGCGAGCGTATGCCACACATTAATGGAGGTAACTAATGTCATGCTTTAGGGAGACGCAATTATCAAATGAAACCCAATTTGGAAGTTCTATCCGAGGACACAAGCAGTTCTAATGCAGTGAGTTCAGAGAAGTCTTGCATTTTCAGACCAGCTTTGAAAATGGTGAAAGGGCTCAGTACGGCGACTTAATAGCAGCTTGACTCTCACTTTAGATACAGATTATTCTCATTTTCCTGCAGTTCTTCAAAATTTATCTAATTCGTTGTCATTATGATAACGTTTGTATGAGTACACGTATATATCCTCCAAAACAAGGGTGAAATCTAACGTTGTCGTCCTCTTAAAAGTTACAAAGCCGCATCCTAGATAAGTATTGCAGACTACATTGCTTTCGCGGCTACAATATATTCGCAGCAAAAGCAATTTTGTTTTTAGTGCCATTGCAAGGCCAGAGTCGGCAGACAATTTGCCTTCAAAAAATTCAAACTCCAGTGCATGTTTTACTAAATGGGACAGTGTAACCAATGATGTGCATATCAAGGTGAGCGAGATACATCAATGCGTCCATAGGTGAGACAGGAGTCCTGGGGTGAGCTTCCATGCAGCTGAAACAGACTGTGAAACCTTATTCCAGCATGTCCCATGTCATATTTAGTCCAAAGAGGTTTGCTACCCAGAATGTAACCAACGTACTTAACAACGTGAGAAATGGATAAGGAAGTCTTTGAGCACTAGTTGAGTTAGACTTGTCAATTGGTAAAGCAAATAATCACAGTTTCGGAGAGTGTTAGGCAAGAGTGGGCCGTTGAAGAAACCAACCCAATTTGTGATCACCCTACTCTTGGGACCATTCTGAGTTTCTGACGAAGCCTAGAAGACTGATGAAAGATGAAAGCTCACAAGTGTAGTTTCCTTCTTTAACAGAGAGGTGTGGAATGTACAGAATAGGTGGGTGATTGTTTTCTTCTCCTCCTCCTATGTGTAACCAAGACGTCAAGAATTCTTGCATGATAGTGCTGAGATTTTCCTATTTTGAACGATCAAACACCAAAAGTCATTCAGATCAAGTTTTGTGAGTCCGCTAGACATGTTGACCGATCAGAGCATCTAAGGTTTGTTCTTCTAATAGTTAATCAAACTTTAGTTTAAGTTTGCACGTAGCGTTTGGTATATCGATAGGATGAGGAGAGTGGTTCCAATTTTGACGAGTTCGTCGGCTTTACAATCCCCTGGAATATCTCTGTGCTTCGGCACTCAACATAGGTGAGATTTGAACTGCTGATCGATGATCGGCAGTCAAGGGCGGTTTTAAAAGTTTGAGAAACTGACTCCAGAGATGTAATAGAGGTCTTGTTACAAATTTAACAAAGATGTCCTACAAAAAATCCTTAAAAACCTATATAAAGTGTTCTAAAATTATAAAATCGAGTCAATAAGCTTTATAATTGCGAAAAACACTTATACAAACTAAATTCCGTGTAAGCCCTAGCAGTTAAATGAAACAGAATCCTATAAATGAATAAGAGAATACTGCTGGAAACTTCGCCCGACCAAACTACAGAGGAAACGCGTAGGACTATTCTAGCTTCAACATATATAACACCATCTGAACAAGCCGGGACTACTATGGAACCATCCTCAACAATAACTATCGAAATCTTGAAAGAAATCCTGTATGCCAACTTCCCTCAAAAGCCGACTTCCAAGTATTTTGCGCAGAACTTACCGGCTTAAAAGTGAAGTACGATGAAATCTCTGCTATCTATTCAACTTGAACAGCGAAACAATAGTTTGGAGGATCAAATGGATAAAGAAGAGTTTTGAGACGAATGTAGTATTTCACCTTCCTGCAGAAGGCAACGCGAACATAATTGAAAGAGCAAAGTCTGTTGCATTTTTGAAAAAAAATGTAAATAATGTCAAACACAAAACGTCAAGTTTGGCGACATAAGTTAGTAACACTTCATCGCGAAGAATGTGCGAAACAGCCGCTGTGCAGAATTCAGAAAGTTTGGGTACACACACAAGTATGCGCTCGAGTTTCCACAATCGAAGAAATTGAGGCGAACCCGTCTACCAAGAACATATAAAATATATAGAGTGTGTATAGAGTTAAAAAATGCTGGAGGTTGCTGACGCTTTAGACGCAATGATTTTAAGTAAAGCAGTAAAGAAGATCCGTATGGTGAATATAGGTTTATTCGAGGAATGGCGTTCTTAGTCATTGACTACTGCTTTGTGGCAGGGAAATGGAACTCTATTCTGAGAAACTTCAAGATAGCTACACAAACTGAGGAAACGCTCAACACAAAGTAAATGGGGCTACTTCCAAAGTTGATATGGGGGGATAGATTTCAACTTATGTATCAAAATAATTTAAATCTGGAACTTGCTAAACGAAGGTTGCTAAATAATCCGCCGCACATGGAGGACCTAACTTGAGTAATGATCAAAGCTGTGCCAACAAGTACCACAGGCAGGCGTAGGGTTACTCCAAAACAGAAATGGTTTGATGCAGATTGTCAAAAAGCCAGAAAAAAAATCTTTTTCACTTGTAAAACTTTTAAAGAAATACAATCTGGAGCAACAAATTGTAGCCGTTTTAAATTCATCGAAATCCTCAGCAGAATTTTGGAAAGGGGTCATAACTATCAACGGGAGAAATAATATAATTGCAACATCCTTATAAGCAGCCGAACTTCGAGTCTATTTTAAGAATCAACTCAACGCTCCACAATTTTCATCTCTACCACAGTATGCGGCACCACTTTTTGAAGATGAGCTCTTAGATACTCTGTTTACAGTTTTCGAAGTACAGAATGTAATCAAAAAATAAAGTTGGTAAAGAACCAGGAGACGACCAAGTACCAATAGAATTCTATAAAAATTGTTCGGTTGAATTTCAGTTGAATACAATAGAATATTTGAAACAGCGAGTGTGTCAGAAAGCTTTAAAAGGACAATAATTCTTCCTCAACACAAGAAAGGATCGAACAACAACACTGAAAATTATCGAGGCATTTTTTTCCTGAATACGTCAGTCAATTTGTTTAGTACTTTTATCTTCAATAGGAGAAACTATTTAACCGTAGACCAAATATTTACCCTGATAAATATTGTGGAGAGCTTCGAAGGAACAAGAAGTTTTATGCTTTTTTTGTCGACTTTCGTGTATAATATGGGAATCCCTATCAAAATTGTTGTTTTATTGAAAGCGATGAAAGCGATGTACGAAAGCAACGTCGCGTATGTATGAGATAGTAAACTTGTATTTGAGAACTTTGAAATACCAATATGAGTCAAACAAGCTTGTGTTCTGAGCACGCTACTTTTTATCTTATTCAAAAATGATATTGTAGAGGCAATTGGAGGAGGAATTTAGTCTGGAAGTATGCTGATATCAGGAATACTTTTCGCCCATGATATAGTTTTTCTTTTTGGAATCAGTTGAATGAATGAAGCGAATAATCAAGCGACTTGAGAGTTATTGTGAACTTTGGAACATGTCTATTAACTTAGAAAAATCTCTAAAATTATGATATTCGGAGCTGATGGCAGGAGATATGCCCGTAATGAAAAATGGACCTACACAGGAGAAACTGTTTCAATAGTTCGGGAGCATAAGTATCTAGGCGTATTAATTACATCTTTAACTTAAACTAGCTGAGGTGAAAAGAGCTGTTTCTTCAGTATGCGGCCGATGCATCAACAATAAATATATTGATCACAGCTCTAAACTTAAATTATTTCGTGCGAATGCTGTCTCTATATTATTGTGTGGTTCTCAAATTTGGAGCTACTACCAGTTTGAAGAGATTGAAAGATCCCTGAAATATTTTCTGAAATGCATTCCAAAGTTATCACCACTCCAAATTATATGCTTCCTTTGGAAACAATAGTGCCATCCCCATTTTTAGACACGCCTAAGCTGCACATTGAATATGTCATAAAAGTACTGGAGATGGATGAGGATCGGTTGCTATATATAATGGGAGGATTGAGGGATAACATCGGCGAAAATGTGAGAATTACCACGGACACTAGCACTGCCGACTTAAGGAAGATTTTTAGAAAACTATTAGAGAGAGCAAGCTCCACTTTGTACGCAAGCAGTAATTTCAAAACATAGAATGCTTTACAGTCAACTGAATTAAAATCTTCAAGATCGTACGTACTTACTTAATCGTTTTAGGCCGAAGATGATTAATTTAATATTTAAATTAATAATAATATTTAATAAGTTTAATATTTAAATAATCAATTTAAATTAAATCCTAAAGGCCCTGACCTGCCAATTCTATGTGACCTGTGTAACCTAAAAGAAAGGGAGGATGTATACCATTTTATTGCCAGATGTCCTATCTTAAGCGAGTTTCGTGTGAGATACTTTGGTGTTAACACAATGGATATCAAGGATGTTCTGAACATTTTAAACATTGAACTTGGTTGGGAAGCTTTGTATAGATACACTGCAATCGCACTTAATTACAGAACACGTATTATTGAAGGTGACTTCTAAACAAACAGGGTGGAGTGAAAAGTAGCCTCCTTGACTGCCAGAATGCGCTGCTACTGCAAAAAAGGTTATGGTGCCTGGAAGTCCGTTCAAATTTCAGTGCGATACTGTCTTTAGTTTTGTTTTACAGATACCACAAAGATTAGTACTGAGCACACACGCTATATTTTGGGCAATATTCTGCATATGAAAAAGTTATCCTGCCGCTGGGTGCCGCGCATACTCACTCCTGACCAAAAACACGAACGCGAGAGCACTTTGAAAGAGTGTTTGGACTTGCTGATGCGAAATCGGGCGGACTTTTGGCGTCGATTGGTTGAACAATGGCAATAGACTGAAACCGGCACGAATGCTCGGAGGCTCGATGGGTTGGAAAGATTATGGCGTCAGTTTTCTGGGATTGTCATGGCATACTCTTTATGGACTACATCGGAAAAGGGAAACCATTAACAGTGAGTATTACTGTGCATTATTGGAGCGATTGAAGGCCGAAATATTTGAGTTATTTTAAAAACTTTATTATTGGCTTGAAGTACAATCAAAACATTTATGAAGGGAACTCGACTTCGTTCATATGGCCACCGCGGGCACGTTTGCAGCGGACGATTCGTTGAACCCAATTTTCAACGACTCGGCCACACATTTCGGCCGAAACGTTCGCGTTTAATGTTGGCTCTGAGCACTTCCAACGTCGTCGGCGTATTGGCATAAATAAATGACTTAACGTACGAGCCAATCGACTGGCCCATGTCTTGTGTGGCTTGTGGCAGCATCCTGTTGAAACCACATATCGTCCAAGTCCATATCTTCCAATTCGGGCCAAAAATAATCGGTAATCGATTCGATATCGAGCGCGATAACGCTAACCATTCACAGTAACGTGACGATCGTTATCGTCGATGAAAAAATATGGCCCAATAACGCCGCCGGCATGCAAACCGCACCAAACAGTTGTTTTTTGTGGATGAAGTGGTGATTTATGAAGCACATGTGGGTTTTCACCCGACAAATAACGCATATTTTGCTTATTGACGAACCCATTGAGCCAAAAATGAGCTTACGCAAAATACGCCATGAAGTGGTCTGAGCAATGGCCAATTCTTGAGAACGCCGTGGAATTGACTGATTTGGATCGTTTGCTACGGACGTCTGAACGGCAGCGATATTTTCGACACTTCGACCAACCCATTGTCTCACTTACACGGCAACATCACACAACGAATATGTAGAGTCAAATTTTTGCACTAAACTTGTTATTGCCTGCCTACTAGGGAGAGAATTATGACCGAAAATTGGAGTTAACGCTCTTAAAGTTGCAGTCACCAACTCCGAATATCTGTAGAAAATTTTTATAATTTGCAGGCGTTGCTCGTTAGTCTACTTTACTATGATGAAAATGTTTAGTTTACTGAATAAATTGACAGTGACGGTTTGATGATTTGTTAAAGAGTGCGTTCACAAATTAAATTCAAAGTTGTCAAGTCCCTATTGGAAAACCCTATACTAATAGAGGTCTGATTATTCGAAAATATCTCGTTTTTCTGCAGCCAAGACACGACTTTTTTAATCGCCAAAATTTTCGCCCGGATCACGCCACAGTGATTTGGAGGACCGAAGGAGATGCTTATATTAAGTTGTACACGTCTGTACAGAAGTGGATCGATATGTCATCCATGAAAGAATCTTCCTCCCAGATGGATCTAGAGGGAATGCTTATATGAAAGTCTTCGTTAAGCCAAATTTGGAACATAGTGTAACCGATGTTCTCTGGAAGGATTCCTAGTGAATTAAGAATTTTAACGTGGCCAAATAATGTATTTATACACTGTGTAATCGTTGTGTTAGCTACTATACTTGCTTGCTGAAAATATCGATTGGTCTCAAGTTAAAGAGAATATCCAGTGCCGTGGGAAGTGTAGTACGTAGGGCTCCGCTTATTCGCAGACATGCTGTCCTTTGGACTTTGCTTAGTTTTCTGCAGTTGTGGAAAGTTGTAGAAAAGTGGCTACCCTGCTGATTATTTCCTAAAACGTATAAATAATATATGGATACGAACTGACTACACATTTCGAAAGTCGCTGGAGATTGATTACACCTATGGCGATCCAATGCCAATTCGTTCGGCGTATAGTATGTAGTCTTCTGAGTTGTTGTCGTATGGAGCTGGGTGTTGCGTAGATGAAAGTTTGCGAATTTGGTGTAAATATTGGCATTAGTTTTTACGTGGAAGGACGTACACTGCGCTTTAGATGGTTTCAATTGGTGGGAATACAGAAGGTTTTTCACCTACTTTTACGATCCAAGGTCAAATGTACAATACAATACAATACTTCCTGCTTCTTCCAGATAATTATCAGCATAAGTTCCTACAGATCTACTCTTGGGGGGATGAAAGCAAGTAAACGTTGGTGTCAAAATATTCATAGAAAATGGGACTGTTTTAAAGATTCAGAGAATGGTACATGAAACTTTTAAAACTGCTTTAAGAAAATGCAGGTAGAAGATAAAAACTTAGTGATGCAATGACGATATAACGCACAATTTATAGACTACTCGAGGGATCGTCTTACATGCCCGTGATAACAGATTAACTAGTGTGCTTGATACACTTAAATATTATGATGCGTTGGCATAAGCACTGATTTTTAGCAGGGGGATATAACTGGCTATCTCTAGCCAAACAAAAAAGTGCCATATATGGACTTTTATGTGTTCTAATATGATACCACGCTCCAAACAACTGGATAATCAGTTTAATGTCGATATGTACGTGAAGGTTGAAAGCGAATGAGAAGCTGAGAATTATACTGAGGGGTATGATACAAACGTAAATCCTAATAATATAGGCAAGATGAAAATTCTACCCTCTTCATTTGAGAATAATCCACCTGCATGTTTATACTTAAAACGCTTTGCCTATGTGTTTATGTATGGTCGTCCTTCATATGTAACCCAGAATTTTTGTATTTATTTACTTTTTTTTTATAATTAGCGTGCGCTGAAGGAAAGAAGAAAAGAGAAATACCAATATACATTGGTCTTAAATGTTTGCAAGTTATAATGAATGGGAAATAGAGAGCTCGGGAGGGCATTCCATAAGCGAGTTGTGCGGCTTAGGAATGAATCACAATATATCAGAGTTGTCCGAAAGTGAGCATGAGGGAATACTGATGATAATTTAAAGCGAGACGGGTGTAACGGTTGAAGGTTTAAAGAGGTGGAATGCTACTAGCGATTCCCATGGAGCACTGATTTTGGAAATAGCGATAAAACAAAGTGAGACATTAGACACAACGTCGGTGTTCAGGGGTTTTAACTGATTGACTGATTATCAGTATCACATATGAGTTTCATCCCACGGTTTTGAATCCTATCTCGCAGTTGCAGGCCAGATGTGGACATTGTACTCCAATTTTTGGCAGATGAGTGCCTTATATGGTATATTAAGGCCACATAAGAAGGGGTGAAATATTTCCAACGTATGCTGTTACTGACACACATAGTGAGAGTGAAGAGTTTTTCGGTTTCGACGATGTAAGTGCCATTTATGGATGGCAGCAGATAGTATTGAATTTTGGAACCATTAAATTCCACTCTGTTGGTAGTTCTTCAATTGGTTATGCTGTCAATATAAGAATTTAATTAGCCACACACGCTGCCATTCCCGTTGTACCCGAGTCTGGGAACGAAAATGAAAAGCAGAGATTTCTGTCATCAGTAAAGGAATATATTGGATAAGAAGTAGCAGACATGAGATCATTAATGAAAATTAAAAAGAGTATCGGAGACAAACGGACTCCTTGGGCACACCAGCATTTATTCATTTTATGCCTCAAAAATATCAAGTGCAACTATCTTGCTTTTGCCAGATTGATGTACGCTTTGGTTCCACTTTTCGGTGAGACATGGCATCAAATCAACAGTAGACCTGTTGCTATGAAAACCATACTGCCGACCATTAAGAAGTATTCGCGTTTGGAGATATTTCATGAGCTGACAGCTTATCAGCGTTTCTATGATCTGAAAAGAAACGACGTAAGTGCAATAGGTCTATAGGAAGCGAGAGTAGAAGATTCGTCTTTTTTAAGAACAGGTTGGACAAATGCTATTTTCCATCTGCTCGGAAAGAATCCTAAAGAGTAGGCGAAGAAGAACACCTCTTCAGAACAAGGCGAGATATACCATCTGGACCAGCGGGTTTGTGAATGCTTAGATCTTTAAGAACTCTTGTTAGTACACGAGTTATAAAGTGGATTTGTTCTATTGAAGACTCAAAGCACTCAAGTCTAGGTGGAGACAGAGCACAATCTGGGAGTGTTGAACTGGCCGCAAAGTGTGCTGCAAGCAGATTGGCCTTGTCCAAGGAGCTGACAACTGTATTGTCAGGTTAAATGGACTTTGGGATGAAGGAAAGGTGCAGATTTTTTAAAGTTTTTGATAAACGACTAAAAATTTGTACTACATTTGGGATATTCTAGTATTTTTTGCCTGAGTTTTGGCCGTATTGGCGATTCACACGCTTAAGAGAGTCATTGGCTCGTTTGAACTTTTTTCGGTGTTTTTCGGTGGGGTTGGTCTTGTAGGACCGGGAAAACATTTCTCTAACCTTGACAGCTTCTTTACAGTTCGAGTCGTACTCTGCCTTTTCTTTTGGTTTGATACTCTTCATCAAATGAGGGATAAAGGATCTCATTCCAAAGAGAATAGTGTCTATGATCATATCAACAGCTGCATCCACAACGAAACACAACGACCAATTAAAATTCCTAAATAAGGCGTTAAATCCGCTCTTTTCAGAATCTTTAACTCTAACTGTGTGGTCGGTGTACGAGAAATTAACTAAAATGACACAGTGGTTAAACGAGCCTATAGGGGATAGCAAATTGATCTTGTATGGTATCTGTCAGGGTGAGAAGTTAAAAATAAGTCCATTTACAAGCTGGTTCATGTTTTTATCCGCAGCGAAGGTTTCAACCACCGTCTTTCGGGTGTTGTCTGTCAAGAATATCGAAGCCAACCAGAGTTGCGTATATTAAAAACGTCCGTAATAACAATTTCGGTATGAAGATACAGGGATACAGTATCACAAACAAACACAAACACAAGCACCGACGATGAAAATATTGACGTTTGCTTACCGAATCAAATTGTTGTAAGAGTTATGCCTTTACAACAAAATGAAACTGCACCAACAACATTCACACTTGCAACCCACTATCCGTTGATTATTACACGCACTCAGCTATTGTCCGTGTCGTATGATAAAAACAGCTGCAGCAGTGACCAAACCCAAGCAAAAGTACTATGACCGGGAGGGGTCATAGATTCAGCGTTGCAAATCACGCAAAACGTCTTTTGCGACGTCAACAAGGTCTTTTGTCACCAACTTTGCTGCTACACGACGGATAGCCAAATCATTAACTAAAATGTTTTGTACGGATCCATAGGCAATGTTCAAGTCCTCCGCTATCTCTCTGATGGTTAATTTGCGGCTATTGACCAACATTTCTTTTACCTCATCAATGTTTTCGTCGGTTTTCGATGTCGATGGTCTTCCACTTCGTTCATTATCTTCGATTGACTCACGAGCACTTTTGAATAGCTCGTGCCACTGGTAAACGACGGTTTTGTTTAGAGAATCGTTGCTGAAACACTTTTCCAACATTTCCAACGTTCGCGCACCACTAAATCCGTTTTTTACGCAAAATTGAATACAAGTTCGTTGTTAAAAATTTAAATCCATTTCTAAAATTGTAAGAAATCGCCAACACACACAGAGATAGATGTACTTTTGGCTACGTAACTTTTGCAAATGTCAAGCTATGATAACAGATGTACCAACTTAACAAAAAAAAAAAAAAAAAAAAAAAAAAAACAGAATTCAAATCGGAATAATGGGAGTGCCACACGGTGGTTAGTCAAGGTTGATATGTCAACACTTCTTCGAAAATGAGAAAGGTGTAACCGTCACCGCCTATTCTCATCGGTACAGCCAAACCTATGGTTTTAACAAGACTATGCCACATAGTGGTAGCCGTGGTGTAGTGGTATATGTATAGACTCCGCAAACAGAGGGTCGCGGGTTCGAATCCCGTGCAAGGCAAGGCAATTCTCTGAAAAAGTCTTTTCATAGAATTTGTATGTAGTTATATGGAAATCCCGTCGGCGTCAACTCTGACATGAAGGCATAAAACTGATGTTGGAGTGGTTGCTGGCTGGGCTAAATGTCACGAACTAACAACTAGCACGTACTTAGACCCACTGGTTGAGGATGTACTGGCTCGTCCCGTCCAGTTTGACAACCACCTCTGGGAAAAATATCGAAACTAAACACCTTTTTCAAACTACTACACCAACCGCCCGCGCCCTGGAGAAAAGCGCCATTGCACAACACGACCCGTTTTGGTTTTATTACAAGAAAAATTTCATAGACGAATTATTTCGCACTTTGGTGATGTGACCTGGCCACCAAGAACGTAAGATTTGTCGCCGTTGGGTTTCTTTTTGTGGAGCTATGCAAAACATCGAGTTTGTGCACATAATCTGAATACTCTTGGCGCTTTGAAAAAGAATATTTGTACAGTTATGGCTAAATTATTGCTCGATATGTGTCGAAAAGTCATTGAAAATTGCCTCCTCAGAATGAAGTCCTGCTAGAAATCTTGTGAAAGGCATTAGAATGATGTTATACAAGATCCAAACAATATTAATAATCAATAATCCGAAACCATAAAATCGATGACCCTATATAATTCGTATAGATTACTATGAAGCATAAGATGTGGAACTAAGTTGTCAATAGATGGCTCCAGCAGAAAGTGCTGTTCGATCCCTAGAATTCGCTGAATTGGAGGCATTGCTCGATGAGGATCCGTGTTAAACGCAAGAAGCGCTTGCTCCAGCAATAGGAGTTACCCGCCAAGCCATTTTTAAGCGATTGCCTATGCTGGGAATGATTCAAAAACAAGGAACTTGGGTTCCTTTTGATTCAGTGGTAAAAAAGGAAGGGTATTCTTCATCGCATTGTGTGGGGTGTTGAAAAATGGATTCACTACAGCAATTCAAAGAGAAGAAAGTCATAGGGAATGTCCGGTCATGTTTCTACGTCGTCGGTTCGGTCGAATATTCACGCAGCGAAGGTTATGCTGTGTATTTAGAGGGGCCAGTCGGTTTTATTTATTATGAATTGTTGAAACCCAACAAGAATGATCCGATTGAGTCGAGCATTGCGTGAAAAACGGCCACAATGCGAGCAGAGGCACGAAAAAGTGATTCTACAGCACGACAACGCCCGGTCTAACGTTGTGAAATCCGTTAAAACCTACCTGGAAACGCTCAAATGGGAAGTCCTACTCCGCTCACCATATCCCCCAGATATAACCGCATTACAATTATTACTTTTTCTGTTCGATGGCACATGGTCTGGCTGATTTACTGTTCCGCTCATATGAAGACTTCAAAAAAGGCTTGATTCGTGGATAGGCTCAAAAGATAAACACTTTTACCGTAACGGTATTCGAGCTCTGCCAGAAAGATGGGAAAAATTTTTAGCCAGCGGTGGGCAATACTTTGAATTATTCGTTAGTAAACATTATTTTACAATAAAGTTGGACTTTTTTATAAAAAAAAAAAAAAATTAACTTAAACTTAACTTATTGGCGCAACTTATATATGGTATTTTGGCTCTTAAATTGTATTCTTTGTATACAATATATGTAAGAAAAAAGTATAGAGGATATTGTTGTTCCATTGCACACAAAAATCGAATATTTGTCCGCATATGTAAGTTAAAGTCAATTGTCATATTATTATTGCTATTAAGAGCAGCTTTTCTCATTGTCTAGATAACTGACTCTTTAATCAATCGACTCCAGCAGTTTTAAATAGAACGGTGAGAGCGGGTTTACTGCAGTAACATTAACAGGGGGATGGAATTTTTGTCACTTGTCGTTCATGTCAAATGGTACTTTCTACCTAATCGAGGCATGCTAGTCGTCTTCCCCAATAATTAACTATCACTGTCGATTGTGATTCTAAGGCTTTGTTCCCTTTCTTATGCTGACATGGTTTTTTTTAAGGGTTTTGTGGATAAACTTTTCTTTCAACATTTTGGAAAAAAAATCGGAAACGTTTTTTCTGTAGAGAAATCCCACAATTACACGACCTAGATTTTTTCTACAATAGTTCGCTCGAAGAAGTCATTATTCTTTTTTATAGAGTTCATCAGCGATTCTTATCCTTCTCTGCAGAACAGCCTTTACCGTTTTCTGTGGTTCTGCTATTGCTTGTTCGCATTTTTTATTAAATCAAAGGCTTCCATGTACTGATCAAGTAAAATACAACACATCAGATAGTGGCTGATACTGCAGCCACTTGTCTTCTGCCCTTAGTCTAGCGTAAAACTTCTCGAAAAGAGGATATTCAATCCCCTCAAAATTGTCTCGCAAATTTTTGCACTAGTTCTATTCCCTAGCCTGATCCGTATCAGTTTGTTATTTTCATAGAGTAAGATACTTTCACCTGCCGAAATAAGCTTAAAATTGCAGGACAAGTTCCAAAGAACTAAGTCAACAATTTTGCATCGGATTGTTACTGGTGATGAAAAATGGATTCATTACTACAACCTCAAGCGCAAAAAATCATATGTGAAACCCGGCCAACCAGCCAAATCAACGGCAAAATCGAATATCCATGGCGCGAAGGTATTGCTCTGTATTTGGTGGGATCAGATGGGTGTGCTGTATTATGAGCTGCTAAAACCGAGTGAAACCATCAATGGACAATGCTACCGAACACAATTAATCCGTTTGAAGAGAGCAGTAGCCGAAAAACGCCCGGAATATGCGACCAGACACGAGGCAATAATTTTCCATCATGACAACGCTCGGCCCCACGGTGCTATTCCGGTTAAGAACTATTTCTAAAACAGTGGATGGGAAGTCTTACCCCACCCGCTTTATAGCCCAGACCTTGCCCCTTCTGACTACCATTTGTTCCGGTCGATGCTGCCAAGCCGGCGCAGTTTTACATACCCGATACAGATGTCAAACATGTGGTTCTACATACTATGTAATACATAGCTCAGAACTCCAAGAAGAAAGAAATCAAAGTTTCTAAAAACAAGAGTGATGCGCTGTTCATCATCGCAACTTTATTGTGAAATTGGTGATAAACTAAGATTAAAATCCTAACTAGTTGTTTTTCAACAGACTGATGACAAGTCTTGGTCCAGTTTTGGAGTATCAAGAGCTGAAAATAAACCCAGAAATGTACCGTAGATGTGTGTAACGTAATGTGGAGAATTTTAAATTATTAATCAATTTTTTCTATTCCATTAACTATAAACGATAACGTTTTTGACTTTAAATGATATAAACTGTCTCGATAGATACTCACATTATGCTTCCAAACAACCTTGTAAGCGGCCGGATTAGCATGAACTTTACACTCAAAATATACATCGTCGCCCTCTTCTATGTCTTCTGGATTAAGATTTGATCCCAGATCCAATTGCAATGTTGGTATAACTGAAAATAAAACGTAAGAATACAATTACTTAAATGCCTTTCTATGTTATTTGTGTTAAAGAAACATACTACACATCTAGATATACGAGTATCAAAGACAAGAAAATTAAAGTAAAAGCGAATCCCATTAGACGATACGATGGAAAGACGATACAACATAATAAGACGAAACATGTGTGACGGGTTAATCTACGATAATCTGTCTTCACATCGCCACAAAAGATGATGATGACGAGGGCGAAATTTATCTTTGCGATACAAAGCGCTTTCACCAAACCAACCAACCACATATCCTAGTATAAAGCTTATGATTTGGACTTTGTCCCCTGCTCTTTTAAGAAATGGCTTTTCATGTATCTTTTCTATCATATATACGAGTATGATGCATATCTAGTAGTCCGAAAGTATACTGATGATGAAAATAAAATGAGAAAAATGTGTAGGAGATGGCAACAGATAACTAAAATTGAACAAAAGTTGTCTTGTCTAGAACAATTCCGAACAAAATCAGAAACTCCTCCACGTCCACCCCGTCCATTTAATGGCATGTTTTCTCCTTCAAAAGAATTACAAGAATAAAGAGCTTAATGCACAGTACTCGTTGAGTTTTCACTCCACCACAAGACGATGGACAACACTAATTGATTGGTCATTAGAGTTGGAATTTATGCCGCAGAAGTAACTTTAAAAGTTCCCTCACTAGCACCCTTAATAGTTGTCCTTTCATATGTATCATCCAGTATGTATATAAAAAATATATGTGCGGCAAGACCAAGGATTAAGATGATACATTAAATGTTTTTTTCCCCTATCCCCTCGATACCATGAGCCCATATACAAAGAGCGACCAGTTCATGATGGGGATGTTCACTATCATCCATACAAATAGTGGTAATATTACGCTTGTCTCATATTCCAATACTAAAAGTACAAGTCCATTGTCCATTGTCCAGCGATTCAATTCAAAGCAAATGAAGGACAACAATTACTACAACAACGACCAGAACTCGGACGAACAATGACGACAACGTAGTTTGACCAGAGAAGAGATTTAAATCGAAATTGAATTGAAGCAGAGCAATCCAAGAAGGGTGTCATCCTGGCAGAAACTCGTCCGATAGAGATATCTGTGCCATGCCACACCAATCCAAGGCGACTCAAATGAACCTAAATGAAATCTAATCAATTATATTGCAATTAGTGGTGTATTATGTGGAAGTTGACGCAATTCAATTACTCTGTCCACCAACAGATTTTGGGGTAGAATTCTATTCCCAACTGGGCTGACAATTTTTTTTTTTTTTTTTTTTCTTCTTCTTTATGCAATTTGAGATGGAAGTCTGGCAGTCTTTTACCAAGAAGGGTGACAGACTTGAATGGAATTCAATTGAGTGTAGGGCGAATGGAGGGTTTTCTGAATTGTATGATTCTCATCGTTATCTGAGATGAACTCGTGGTCCCACTCTGAAATCCTTTAAGTCGTACACTCTTCTTTCGAGAGATGTAAATGTGTATGCCAACATACTACTTAAGCTCATCAATATCTATAAGAAGATTAATGGCAAACGAAAGACGACATCAAAATCGTTTTTCAAAAATTAAAAGAAGTAAAAAATTTAAATCTCAAGATCTACCATTTGCTCGGATGAACATTATGTCTTGGTATTGTGGGTTGCAGTGGTATATAAGAAAAAAATTTAAAATGCAATCATCATCAGGACTAACGACACAAGGTAGATTGAAAGCAAAGGATATCAACGGAAGTCGATTAATTGTCGTCATATGAGTTGAGACACATATAATCGTGCCATTGGGACAACGCTAAACGATTGTGGTTTTTCGAATATCATTTTCTACATATTATACGTTTTTTTCATTTTTGTTTATTCACTGAAGGTGTCGGATTTCCCTGTGCGGATACAAAAAAAAAAAAAAAAAAAAAAAACTATAACACCCAACCAATAATCTAAGTGACGGATCAGTACGGCGTTATTTAAGTCCTCCCAAAGGACAGATAGTAAATCAACTTTAATTGAATGAAACTAGAGGAATTTTCTTTAACTTTCTATACAACACCCTCATTCACATAAGGGTATCCCATGGTTTTCTTAAATAACTTTACCAGTACGTGTCGAACGCAGTATCAATCAATGACTTATACATGTAATTATTTTTGTTGTCGAACTACATACATATATTGAATTATATTGTGGAGAACGCTAAATAAATAATTCACAAACCAAAATACAAAAGGATATGTATCTCAAAGCATATTTAATAACCCAGGGGTTGAATGAATTTCTAGAGCACGGAAACTCCGCAAAACATCTGTTTAGAAAGTACTATAAGTTTCAGATCCCAGTTATCCCCAGAGTTAGAACTGGATTTGCTTGATAAAATGACATACATAGATTGGCATAAATACATATATTACCTTTTTGGGGCTTCATTGACTCCAAATAAAGGGTGATTCATCGTGAAGTTTGACTTATAATGTAAAAAAAAAACACATAAATTTGAAAGTGAACTTAAAATTTTTATTATAGGTTAAAAGAACCATTTATGGCATTTATTTCTTGAAAATGTTATGATGTAAATTTTAGCCACGACTACGTCCGAGGTGGTCCATTCGGAAGGTCCAATTTTGGGCGACTCGTTGGAGCATAGCGACTGGTATCTCGCAGATAAAGCGAGTAATGTCGACTTCTAAAGAGTCAATCGTAGCTGGTTTATCTTGAAGACTTGAGACTATACATATACCTCCGGAGAAAATAATCCAAAGGTGTGATATTGCACGATCTAGGCGGAAATTAAGTGATCAACAAAATGGTTACTCAACAAGTCCATTGTTTCACGCGCTCACCGAGACCATGTGCTTGAATTTCAGGAAACACAAGAAATATGGACCAATGATTCCACCAGCCCATAAACCACATCATAGAGTTGTTTTTAATGGATGTAATGGTAACTCTGGCTCCATTGGGCCAGAAATGGGCTTCATCACTGAACAGAATTTCACGATTAAACACCGGATTTTAATTGAGTTTTTCCGGAACCCATTCACTGAAAATATGACGCAAATTCAAGTCGCCTGGCTTCAATTCTTGCATAAGTTGAATTTTGTACACTTTAAGGTCAGATCCTCACGTAAAATACGAAAAGTTGTCGAATACGCCAATTACGCTCTCAGCTATAGCTGCTATAGTATTTTCAATACGTGCAAGATGTGGTCTAACCGATCGAGTATCATCCACTAATGTAAACTGGATCATTCCTCGAATCTCACGAAAAACATTACTCACAGAACGCTGATTTTCGTAATACAGCTGAACAATTTGGAGACGCTGTTGTGGTGTGAATCTTTCCACGATAATTTGCCAAGCGATAATGAATAAAAATGATAAAACAGTTTGATAGGAGTCATGCGTAATCTGTGAAAAAAAGCCTATTGAAAATCAAACCTCACGATAAATCACCCTTTAGAACGCCCTCATTTTCATCCAATTTGGAAGAGAAGACTGATGTCGAGTTTCAGATCGGTAGAGTATCTTCCCTCCCAGGTATCCTGGGGCCTAGTACGTATAGATGCATGCATTACGAAGTAGGGTAGACTTCTTGCCAACTTTCAGTCTTGTTCACAGATCAGATAAAGACACATAGCTAAAGACTTCCTGAATATAAAATAAGTGGGGACTTCTATCCAAAATTCAAGAGTCACACTCAAGTGTTTATACTTCAAGTACATCCCCTTAAGGAGAATAAAATTGTGAAACTATGCCCTGCATCATAGTGCAAATTGATCTGTGTGGCGATTGATCGGGAAATGACTGGCTGCACTATAATTTGGGTTTAGCCAGCAGCATAACAAGCATAGTGCCAGCCTTACCTTCCCGTGGCGATTACCGGTTAAGACATGAGTGAATCCTTACTCATGCAGGCTAAAATGGCCAAGATGTGCTCGGCCTACGCCGTCGTAGTGCTCACAACCCTATACAGAAGAGATTAGAAAGAGGTGACGGATCAACTACTGGCGTCGGCTAAAAACGGATTCACTTTTGATGAAAACTAAGACTTTCACTAAAAACACTTAAACGATCTTTGAATCCGCGCGTGAAGTATTCGAACCGAACGAATATCTGCGACTCCTATAGACCCAACAAAAAGGGAACAAAAACATGCTATGAATAATGTTAGAGACAACCAGCACGATAAGAACAGTAGTCGCGGTTGATTATTGGGATACTGATTCTCCTTCAGAGGAAAACTTAGTGAGTAAGTCTTCAGCTTCAGGGTTGTAAGCGAAAGCTTTAGGCGATCTCACCAAAGACGGGGAGAGCTCTTCAACAAAACCTACGATCAATGCCCTAAATATGTGACAAAATAAGTAAGGAAGGCATCTTTAGTAACACGTAACATGGTCTGAAAGCACAGCCGCTACGATATCACCTCCGGAAACGGGTACAGGTTTATTGATCTGTGTGATTCCTGATCAACAAACTTTGATCATACGAGTGCTGTTTGATGAGTACCAGGATTGGAAGATAGGTGTCGCTAATGAGGCAAAATGAGTGTACCACCATTTTGTATCAACTCTTTTAGCCCGCCTGTCAAAATTTCAAAACATCGTATCGCTTCGTGATCCGATTCTTGTTTTTGAGTGGCAAGATTTGCGAGGAAATGAAGCCCATATGGGATCCATTTACCTTCCCGTACAACAGTTTACCAGAGTTTCGCCCTGGCCGCACGTCTTTGTTTTTATGAACCGCGCCCAGGTGATCCAAAAGCGGTTACCACAGAGGAAACCGTGAACAAAATCTATCTTAAAATTCACGAGTTGGCTGAGAGAGCAGGCATCTCAACTGAACGCGTTCCCCACATCCTGCACGAGATTTTGGGCATGAGAAAGCTGTCAGCGCAATCGTGAGACTGGTTCAAGGACGTTCTTAGCCCTGTTTAATCGAAATCCGAAGGAATTTCTGCGTCGTTTGGTGACCGGCGATGAGACATGGTTCCCAACAGAGACCAAAGAGCAATCAAAACAATGTGTTTAACCAGGTGAAGCTGTTCCAAAAAAGGCGAAGACTGGGTTTTGGCCGGAAGGGTGATGGCCTCCGTGTGTTAGGACCCGCGAGGTTCCGTTGACTATTTGGAAAAGGAAAAACCAATCACAGGAGCATTTTACTTTGATTTATTGGGCCGATTCAACGCCAATTTGAAGAAAAAGCGACCAAATTTGGCGAAGAGAAAAGTGCTCTTTCATCACGATAGCGCACCGGCTCATACCTCCACAGTCGCAACAGCCAAATTGGTGGAATTGCACTACGATTTGCTCCCTCGTCCTCCTCTCTCCGGATTCTCCGGATTTTACTCCCTACGTCTTCATTTTGTTCCGAAAAACGAGTCGAATGAGGAAGTCATCGCCGCTGCGGTTGAGTATTTCCAGACCAACAACAATTGTACTATACGGAGGGGTTAAAAAGTTGCATCACCTCTGGGGAAAAGTGCATCGAGTTCAAAGGGGAGTATATTGAAAAATAAATTGTCAAAACCTAAAAAAGTTGCGTTGTCATCAAAAAGCAGTCGTATTGCGATTGACACAAGGACCTACTCCCTTCTTTTTGATGTCCAAAGTTTTCGAGCAGCTAATTGTATCTTGTTGTAGCCAAAATAGAGATGAGTTTATTCGTAGCATCCTAAAGCCAGTGAACATTCTAGATCTACTGATCTGTGGCAACTATAGTATAAGGGAATAAGTCTCCTGGGCATCGCATGTATGTAATACATGTCTAATGTTTTATGTGAACGCTTACCAACCTCCGCCAAGAGTAGAATAGTCTTTTGTAAGTATGGTTTTAAATCTGAAAAGTTCAACATAGATCTAATTTTCGGCGTTGTTGTTGAAAGAATTGTTCAAGTCAACTTCGTAAGCACCAGTTTTCAAAAGTCTATTACTCGCATACGCGGACGACATTGACATTATGAGAGGAATGCAGCCAGCTGTCAATGTAGCCTTTGAGACTATTGAAGCAGATGCGGCGAGAATGGGTTAAGCGGATGATGAAGAAAAAATCTTAGTATATTCTACCAACAAAGGAAGAACCATCGATTTATCTACTTATATACAGTTCGGGATGGACATAGGCCTCAACTAATAAGCCTATTAAGATAACTGACTAGAGTTGCGCACTCCAAGTCGGTTGAGGTTACTTTCCTTTTACTTTTTACTGTGCGCGCCACCTAAGGTAAAGTCTTCCTCTACTGTGTTGGCCCTGGAAGTTTGATTTGAAGATTTTGTGGTCCGAAGCCATCTCAGGTGACAAATGCAAAGTTCTCTGACGAGGTCCATGTCGCTGCACAACTTATATAGTTCGTCGCTAAATCTTCTCCTGCAAAGTTCGTCAATGCAACCGGGACCGAATAAGGCACGAAAAGGACTGAGGAAATCTTTTTCATCTTTCGATAGAGTCCATGCCTTACAGTCATAAAGTAGGACTGGGATGATCAAGGTCTTATATAAGGTTTCCTTATTTTTTCGAGATAGGGTCTTACTACTCAATTGCCTTCTAAGCCCATAAAAACAGCGATTGGCAGGAGTGATTTTCGCTGTTTTGTTGAGGTATTGTTGGCAGATTTTATGGCAGAGGCAAGTTAAACAAATTCCTTAACTATTTGTTCTTTGTCACCGTTATACATTTTCGATCTCGTGCTCTTCTGGAGAACCCGATGTTTTTCCTATCACTTTTGCTCTTAAAGCTCACGACCGTCTCTCGTCTTTCATCGCAACGCTGCTTTATACACTTTTTCTTTACCTGCAAATAGTATATGATATACTTGCCATCATTCTTTGAAAAACCAGGGATTTCTTGGTGGTGGTCGGGTGAAACCCAGTACATCAGTTGCAGAGTATCTGATGGCACATTGGCAGTGATGACACCAGTTGTGGCTACTTGATAATGGTGGCATAGGAGTTGTTGAGCGACTTCGGGATTCTCGTACTCTGGTGCTTATATCTTCTCATAGTGGTTCTTCTTTATTGTGGCGTTTTGGAAATCCGCGTTCGCATCTTAAGCAGAAAAAGTTGATGATCCGAGTCAATGTTATCTTCCCGGAGCATTCGGTCGTCCATAACGATGCCTTACGTCTATCGCAATGTGATTAATTTTATCTAGCGTTTCATGATCTGAAGACAGCCATATCCCCTTTGGTATACTGAGACGAGAAAACTAAGTGCTGGTTTGTGATATTTCTTCCCGCCGTAGAGCCAATAAACTAGGTCTGTTTCCAGACGTCTTGTCCTTTAGGTTATGCTTACCAACTCTCCTATCAAAGATTTCTTCCTTCCCTATCCCAGCGTTATACTTCGGATATTGATCATATGTCTTGTCGAGAAGCTCGTGGAAATATTTTTGATGGCTTCGAGCTTATTTTTCGTAGATGCTTGCTCACATTTCGGAAGCTCAAGACTTCTTAACTAAGTCTGCCGCATATTGCAAATACGCATTAGAATAAATGCTGTTTTTCTTTCCCTTTAACAATCACCATAGTAAAGGATGAGCCAGCCAATGGTGTGGATGTTGGCTTTCAGTTACTGTCTACTACTAAATTTAATGTGGTTGATGTTTTTAATAGATGTTATACAATTTTCGGCAATTTTGGTCATGGATTCGGTTACCGCACAACGTAACATTTCGTTAAATTGTTGAATTTTTCTGTCAACATAATGAAATGATGAAACGTTTTGAAAAAAAAACTGGTTCGGTAACAGGTTAAACTCCATATCAGCAGGCTCGTTCAGCACGTTCATGCCAACACATCACCAGTTGAGCGAAAGTGTTCAAAACCAGCCAGGTCGCTGAAGTCAGCAATTAGCCCTCACTTGTGGCACTTTACGGCACATTTTAAAAGTTGATCTTCACTTACATGCCTATAAAATGCAAATTATATAACAATGGAAGCCTTTGGACTATCTACAACGTTGCCGATTTGTTAACTGGATGCTGAATCGCCAGGACAATTTGCCGTCAAATTTTATCTTTTCCGATGAAGCCCATTTTTGGATGGATAGACAAAATTGTCGTTTCTGGGGACCGGAGAACTCATTCGAGTCACGAAAAACTAATGCATCCCAAAAAAGTCAATGTATAGTGCGGTTTATGGGTTGGTGGCTTCAAAAGCCCGTACTTTTTCGAAGATGACCGGCTATTTTTTTTTTAAATTTAATGATGCTACCGCCCATACAAGCCATCAATCAATCAATATATTGCGTATGGAATTTGAAGACAAGTTTATTTCGGGTAGAGGAGAAGTTGATTTGCCTCCAAGATCATGCGATTTTACCTATGTGGCAATTTGAAGAGCAAGGTCTATGACAATAGCCCAGCGGCAATTCAGGATCTCAAACATAACATTGAAACTGAAATTTCGGCCATTGACCCACTTGTTCTTCGGATGGTCGCTTGCAACCGAAGGCCTGGTAGTCACATGAACAATATTGTCTTCTATTCATAATCAAAAGAATTTATTATTGATTTCACACTAAATGTGTATTTAATTCAATGAAAACTTCCACACTAACTGATAGCTCACTCTTTATATACTCGTATCGCAGTTTTTTATCCTTCTCATGTCCGGCCCATCCCATCGCACTTTCTGGATAGCGGTGTTATATAGTGGGCAGGGGCCTCTGCTAATTGTTAAGGGTTCGTACGTACAGATTAGAAAGTCATTGTCCTTTAAACGTGTGCTACGATCGTCAACAGTAAGTACATTTTCATCCGAGGCCATTAGTTGGTTCGTCACATATTTTAATCTCTACTGTATGTGAGAACTATGACGGCGTAGGCCTGTATAATGCTACTAGTCGAGCAAGCCGCTCATTCAGTTACCAGGGACTACCTCTGAGAGGTAAGGCAAGCACTTTGCTACGAACAAGATTTTTTGGTGCTGGCCTAATCCAAGTTATAAGATGATCAATTACAACGCAGGGCCTATCGATACTTAAGACAGAACCTCACAATCAACTCCAACAACAACACTAGTAGAGAAATCATGCGCATGATTACTCTTGTTAATCGCTGCTTCTCTGATCGTGGAAGACTATTGAGTAGTGAAACACTCTTTAGAGCAACCAAAAAGATTTTATTCAAGGCACTTATGATCCCAGTCTTGCACATAAGCTTGACGCTAATGAAAGTGGATGAAAATACTCTGGCCCATAATTCTATTTTAAATATTTTTCGGTTCAAGGTTGAGACCTCGTCTAATTCGTCTTCGGACCTTGTTCAACGCTATATAACTTCACTTACCGATTTTAAATAGAACAGACCCAATAGTGTCGAGTAAAAGGATGCCGGGTTCTTTTACAGAAAGTAAAAGTTTTTGTTGAACGTTAGACTTCATATCCATGAAGATGACGTATAGCATTTGCAGTGTTCTGACAATCACCGCAGGAGAATTTCCAACTGAAGATTACATATGAATATACCGCAAAAGAGCTGCTGGATTCACTCCACATTTATACTTATACTCAGAGTCTAATTCGAGTTTGCCATCTACGGTCGTCTATCAAAATAAGACTGATTTATTGGAAACCTTTCAACATAGTCAACCACGCAGATTAAGATTATCAAAGCCGATGTTGAAGCCAATAAAAATGCCAAAGACATATTTAGCGATACTGTGGTGGATGGAGTCTGTAAAGTAAAACTATATACCCTCAATATATTTGCTCTTCAAAAGCAGGCTGATGTCCTGATAGTATCTAGGGTGGAACCGAAACTTTGCTCCACTCGAGTCCGAAGATGAATAGTTTCGAGCAATTCACTTCTGGTATAACCAAGTAATCTCGAAAGACTTACCAGATGGCTTTCACTATTTCTCCAGTCAACCCCTGCAAAAAAAAAAAAAAAAAAATTCATTGTCAGCTTCGCCAATCCTTAATTTAGAAGTGACGAGATAATCGTTGACTCACTCATGTGATACCACATTGATGTGTGTGAGATTCGCACGTATATAGAGTGGTAACGTGGATAACTTATGAATTGTGTATTCCGATATGCGTTACGTATTACTTCACCAATTCCTTCCACAAATGATGCCCCAATTCTCATCTTAAGGTAGATCTTATCTTGATTCGAGTTCAGATCTCCTGATGACATGGAGGCCCTTGTGCCAAGTGTGGTCGTTTTTTCTTCAAATCGACGTAATATGCTCCTGTGATTGTTTTTCTCTTCTCCAAATAGTCAACGTGGATCACACCTCGTGCGTCCTAAAAAACGGTGACCATCAACTTTCCGGCCAAAGTTACGGTTTTTTCGCCTTCACTGGAGCAAGTTGCTTCGATTGTTTTTTAGTCTCTGATGTGTATCACTGAATCCATGTTTCGTCGATAGTCGATAATCCCCCGCAAACGCGGCACCCATAGCGCCGACAGTTTTCTCATGCCCAAAATCTCATGCAGGGTATGACTAACGCGTTAAGTTGAGATGCCTGCTATTTCAACCAACGAGATCATGGATTTTGTCGACAGTTTCTTCTGTGGTAACCGTTTTCGGGCCACCTGGGCGCGATTCATCAAAAACCGACGTACGGCCTCGGCGAAACTCAGCGAACAAATGGTAAACGGTTGTATGGGAAGGAGAATGGGTGCTATACACACTATCGAAAATGGGCTTTTCTCGCAGGTTTTGCCACTCAAAAAAAAAAAAATAAATCGGATCACGGAACGATACTGCTCTTTTTCCATGGACGCAAAAAACAATAACACGATGTTTTAAAATTTTGACAGGCGGACTAAAAGAAGTTATACTGAATGATGGTGTACTCATTTTGACTTAGTACCGCCACCTATCTTCCAATCCGGGTACTCATCAAACAGCCCACGTATGTCTTTACTCTAATAATCAAAAGCATGTCTTTTTCACGCCACACCTAAGAAAGGGCAAATGCCCAAGCTCTTTTATAATGAAGGCTTCTCATAAAACAATTTGGCACAAGATTAAATGCATTTCGTGTTGGAAATCAACGAAATTCATGGATTTTTGAAATCTTAACATTGGGATTGTATCACAACTCATGAAATCAGATTTTATCTGATTTTAATTGGCGATCTTTACAGAAGGGTTAAGCTTATATACTTGGCTGATATGCCTAGACATACCATATAATTAATGCATGTGCTACTATCGAGAATTGGCTCAGTAGTTTGATTTAAATTGATACATTTGTGTAACCTTCAGTTTGATTTGACGGTGTCGCAGTATTTTCAATTTAATCTTATGCCCTCGACGAGAAATGGTTATATTCTTCGGTCTGATCTCCTTGACTAATAGCCAAAAAGTGAACTCATCACGGTCTCAAGGACAAAAGATTCAAAACGCTTGAAGGGCAAACACAAATTCATTCCAATTACACGTTAACACACTGACAAATCGAAAATCCCCATACATCCTGTGGGAACCCAATCATGTTCTGTCAGGTGTGACAATGACAAGGGTTATTTGAAAGGGTGATATAATGGGCCAGCAGCAATTTCTGTTGCAAGAATTTTCATGGTAAACCGGCATCAGTCGAGAAAATAAACTGGCAAAACCGAAACAAACAAAAGGGCCATCCATGGTTGCTAAATTGTTAAGAATTACTCCAAAATGCATTTAACTAAATGGAAGAAAGAAGTCCTTAAGGTATGTTTAAAAATTTGAATTAAAAATGTACCCTGATGAGCGTTTCCAAAGGGCGGCTCAACATAACTGGGTAAATTTGGTGGTTTGGTGTTGGGTAGGCTTTCAAACCTGACTTAGTTCAGCGGATATAGCTAAAGTTAATTTTGAGTTAGACTGAACATTTCAAGTAAATTTAAACACAGCGGTAGCCGTAAAAGCAGGAAAAGACTGAAATATTCACTAAAATATGTTGAAGACGATCAAGGACACCTACTAACGGAAAACAATGAAATTAACAAAAGATGGAAAGAATTCCTTAAAGTGTTCCTCAACGAAGACTTCTTATCCTATGAAATCTTATCTTATGAAAATGAAACCACGGATTTAACAGCAGCTGGAATTTTCAAAACAGTAGAGAGAACTAAACAGTGGCATGTAGTCGGACCAGATCGTTTTAGGTGGGGTAAAAAGTAACCTTTTTGACCGCAAGAATGCACTGCTACTACAAAAAGAGTTATGGTGCCTTGAAGTCATATTTCGTTCATATTTAGGCAGACATGCCAAATTTCAGTGCGATACTGTCTTTAGTCTTGTTTTGACAGATGATTGTTGTTGACGTGTTTGGCATTATGTTGAGTATGGACAAAAACGATTTACCTTCTATCATAAAACATTATTTTTTGAGAGGCAAAACGGCAAAGGAAACAAAAGAAAAATTGGATAAATATTATTGGACTATTACACCATCAAATATTAGTTTCGAGAGTTTCGTAGCGGCATGCCCTCCGATGCGGTTACAGAGGACAATGTCAAAAAAATTCATGAAATGGTGTTGGCTAACCGGAGAGTGAAGGTGCGCGAGCTAGCAGATACTCCAAAGATTAGTTCTGAGCGCGCACGCCATATTTTGGGCAATATTCTGCATATGAAAAAGTTATCCTGCCGCCGGGTGCCGCGCACACTCACTCCTGACCAAAAACACGAACGCGAGAGCATTCTGAAAGAGTGTTTGGACTTGCTGATGGATCCACTGTTACACACCAGAGAACAGAATGAGTGCCCGGCAATGTACTGAAGCCGGCACGAGTGCTCAGAAGCGACCGAGGGAGGCTCCATGGGTCGGAAAGGTTATGGCGCCGGTTTTCTGGGATTATCATGGTATACTCTTCATGGACTACCTCGAAAAAGGAAAAACCATCAACAGCGAGTATGACTGTGCATTATTGGAGCGATTGAAGGCCGAATCGCTGCAAAACGGCCTCACATGAAGCGAAAAAAAATTTTGGTTTTGCAAGACAATGCACCGGCGCACAAGAGCATCGCAACCACGCCAAAAATCAATGACTTACCGCTCCAATTGCTGTCGCATCCACCGTATTCGCCTTATTTGGCTCCCTCGGACTATTATCTCTTCCCAAACCTCAAAAGATGGCTCATTAATAAAAGAATGCAGCTCACGCGAGGAGGACGTACTATATTTTTCAGACCTTCCGGAAAATTACTTTTCGGACGGGATCAAGAAGTTGGAAAATCGCTGGAATATCAAACATAAAGTTGACTATGTTGAATAAAATAAAAAAAAAAAAAGAACCATTTAAAAAAAAAAGATTTTTTCATTCCCAATGAGGTTACTTTATACCCTCCGAAGACTGCATTTCTATCGGAAATCGTTTATTTAAATAAAATGATAAGATGAGACAGGATTCTTCACCAGTGGAAAGAGATCTTTATTGTTCCACTCTATAAAGGCAAAGGAGAAACGAGAAATTGTAACAATTACTGATCGATGTAACTAATGTCGCATACTATGGAAATATGACAGACAGTTGACAGTACAACTTTGTGGAAGACTGGTTAACAACTGACTAAAAAATATGAACGGCGTTTATAACTGGAGAATTTATACTCACAGTTAATGGGTTAACCCATTATGTACTAGCGTAACCATATAGTCACAGTGTAAAGGCTACTGAACTTTAATCTGGATATAGAAAATAAAAGTTAGGTTGATAATGCTTACATTTGCAACGTAAAGGAACGTATTGACAATAAACAAGGAACAACTGACGTTTTCATTTGTTTTATTTTGGCGCGCAAATTGACAACTTTGCTCAATGTAAATTTTTACTGCAACGAAATGGTGGGCAGAAAGAAGTAAGTGTTACCTAATTTTATGTTTTTGAGTAATATATCGAGATTTTTGTCAATAACATTATGAATATTAAATTTATGTTTATAATACAATAGATCAATATACATATACTATAAGTACACTTGCGGTCATAAAAACCGCACCACCTAATGAGTTCTCAAAAAATGCCTAATTACATAAGATCGTAAGGGTTTTTCCCATACTAATGAAGGGTATTCTCCATAGCGGAGTTCGCCCTCGTATTCAGTGCAAAAAAAATCAGTTTGAATTCAGTTGTGACGGTGACAAGTAAAAAAAAGTGAAATGTCTGGTAAATATCATCAACTGACTCAGGACGAAAAAGTTCAAATATTGACTTTAGTCGAAGAAGGGCTTGGCTATCCTGAGATTGCGGTTAAAATAGGAAGCTGTCATTCAACTATCGTACGACTAATGAAGAAAAAAGAAAATTTGGATCCACTGGAAAGGAAAAAAGGCTCGGGACGAAAACGTAAAACAACCCAGAAGACAACGAATTAGCATGAAAGATCGCTTTAAAAGTGCTGTCCGTATAAGAGCAGAGCTGAGTGAATTTCATCAAGTTGACCTTAGCACCGAAACCATACGCCGACGGCTACGGGAAATAGGTTTATATGGAAGACGACCAGCGAAAAATCCTCTCCTAACCACAAAAATGAAAAAAGCTCGCTTGACGTGGACAAAAAAGTACGAAAATTGGACGCAGGATGATTAGCAACGTGTGATATGGTCCGATGAAAGTAAATTTAATTTGTTGTGTGCCGACAAATGAAAGGCTCAAGGACGAGTGCATAGTCAAAACAGTGAAGTTTCCTCAAAGCCAGATAGTTTGAGGATGTTTTTCTTGAACATGTATGGAATACTGAAATTTCAAGGGACATTACTGAACTTCTAGTAAACTCGATGCCTTCTAGAATAAAAGCGGTTATAACCGCCAAAGGAGGAGCAACTCGGTATTGATAATTTTTTGGTAAAAGTGGCATATCCAAACATCTTATATACACATACATAAAAAATGTATCGTTTGGTTTTGTTAACCAATGAAATGAAAATTAACTGGTTTTTCTTTCTTTGTAAATATCTTTTTGCAAACATTTAATAAACAGATGGAAATTAGATAGAAATACTTATAAGCTACTGCGGAGTACTCAAGAAAAATTTCATTTCATTATAAAAATTATTATTGTAGTTATTAACAATTTTTCAATCATTTTGATATGGTGCGGTTTTTATGACCGCAAGTGTATATAGTATTTATTCGAAATTATGTGTTTTTTGTTCTCCAGCTTGAGTGAAGCTGAGATCTTGGAAGATTTAAAAAATGAGGATGAGCTCAGTGCACTGACGAGGATTCTGCAGATGAAGATGACGGTTGAATAGTTCAGAATTTGAATGGATGGCAACTTCAGGATCCAGCGACTTTGAAGAAAGATGATTTATACAGTTCTGAGAGTACTGACTTCATACCTTCATTGAGATACGAATACAAAGATTTTACATGCAATGATTTTTTTAAATCATTTTTTGACGAAGAATTACTCATTTTTTTTATTCAAAGAAGTACTGAATATGCCTTGTTCCTAAATTGGCCAAGCCCTAAGATAACAGTTGCTATATGAAATGCTTTTTCGCCACTCTTCTGGTATCTGGGTACAATAATTTGCCGAGTAAAAACTCGTATTAGGACTTGGGCAGTGACATGCGAAACCATCTTATTTACAATGCTATGAGAAGAGACAGATTGTGCAATTTATACATGCGACTGACAATAACATTTTGGATGAAAAAGATAAAATAGCTAAGCTGAGACTACTGATGAATATTTTGAAACGCAAATTTTTAGAACATATGCCTATAAAACCACACTTCAACTATGACGAGAGTATGATCGAATGGTAGGCACGGTTGCAAGTGGTGGACCAAACCGATTCGTTTCGGATACAAAACTGCGGCTGTAGCTGCGGTTATTTAACTAATTTCGAGATATACCAGGGATATATTTCAGAAAGCAATCATGACGATCAACGGGACATCAATAATGCTTTCCATGATAAAAGAATTACCAGATCATATAAAAAATTAAAACTGCAGTTCTATAGGGTTTTCTTATAACGACTTCACAACTTTTCTTTTTTTTAAATAAAAGACAAACCATTTGATATATTTCAAAAACTTTATTATTGACTTAAAGTACGATCAAAACATTTATGAATGGAACTCGACTTCGTTCATATGGCGACCGTGGGCACGTTATCAGCGGTCGATTCCTTGGAACCAATTTTCAAAGACTAAGCCACACATTTCGGCCGGAACGGCCGCTATTTCGCGTTCAATGTTGGTTCTGAGCTCTTCCAACGTCGTCGGCGTGTTGGCATAAACCAATGACTTAACGTACCCCCACACAGAAAATAGTCAAGTGGCGTTAAATCGCACCAACGAAACGAACAATCGACTGGCCCACCATACTTACTTTTCAATAAATCGATTGTAGAGTGTGCTGTGTGGCACCATCCCGTTGAAACCACATGTCGTCCAAGCCCACATCTTCCAATTCAGGCCAAGCCTGACTTGAAATTTGGCCATTAATCTAATGAACATAGCTGGGGTATTTTTGAGGCCAAATGGCATGCGTCTAAAGCAGTAGACGCCATATGGTGTTATAAAAGCTGTTTTCTCTACGTCTTCATCAGCTACTTTTATCTGGTAGTAACCACATTAAAGGTCAAGTGTGGTTTTGTATGCTGGATTATGTCGTCGATTCTGGGCATGAGACAGCGATCAGGGACTGTTACCTTATTGAGGTTGCTATAGTCAATGCAAAGGCGTATGCCACTGTCTTTTTTGGGTACTAGCACGGCTGGAGCAGCCCACGGAAATTCACACTCTTCAATAACACCACTTTCTAGCATTTTGTTGATTTCTGCCTTGAGTTGTTTCTTTCGTGTGAACGACAGTCTGTAGGGTTTTGAAGCAGTTGCTACCTGTGTTTATTTTGTGCTCAGCATATGATGAAGGCTCTGTCGAAGATTCAAAACTGGAGCTGAACTTTGCCAGAAGGCTATTTATTTCATCTGTTTGTTGTTGAGTTAGTTCAGTTCCTTCATCTTCCCGAATGTTTACATCAATCGACAAAACTTCAGTTATGAAATCATCACATTCCATGTGGGAACTATATTTTTGAATAGGAGGAAAGAGATCTCCTTGTGGATTTCTCCTATCTGGAGTGATTTTTGCACGTACTGAGCTACAAAAATTGTATTGATTGAGTGAGGAGAATAGTCATTATTTTTGAAGTATGGCGTAATGGTCTGGTTTTCCCATTCTTTTCTGGAGTCAATGGTAAGGTTGGTTAAAAAATTTTGTTGTGTGTTGAGGAATTTTTGATGTGGAAGCCTGATGATGTCTTTTTGGTGTTTTTTGACATGGCGAAATTGGTTGGAATTTTTCGGGCCAGTCCTTATACCGTTGGACCTTACGCTTCATTCATGTTGCTGGTAAAAAAACAGAGCTGTTCGCATTCTCTTCTAAGAAGTCCATCCCGATTAGGTTTCTATTATGTTTGGCTTCGGGTAGAGCGATAAATGATATTGGTCTTAACCGATTCCCAAAAATTATTGTAGTAGAAGCCATACAAATCCCATCGTTTTGAATACTTCCATCGGCAAGAGTAACGCTTGCATTCAACTTGGTAAATTTGGTCCCATTTCTTAGCAGATGTTCGAAAAGGTGGCGGCCAGAAACGCTTGTCCTTGCTACCGTGTCTATGTAAGCGATACCGTCTTCCCTATGCGAAGTTATTGGAATCGTTGATAAATCATTGCCGAGAGTATTCTTTATTACGTTGAATGAAACCGTTTGTGGACCTTTCGGTAAATTTTTGCAGGCAGGGCAGTTAGACCTCAGATATCCAGGAGCCTTGCACTTATAGCAAAAAATTCCCTGATTAGAAGGCAACCTCGACTGGTTTTCTGCTTATTTTTCAGCTTTCTGCTTTTTCCTACACTCAGATGTTGTGTGTCCGGAATAATTGCAGAAATTACAACGCTGTTTATCCTCTGATTTTCCAGATCGTTGTTCAAGTTTTTCAACCATGCTATGTTCCACTGCTTTGGCTTTATCAATGAGTTGCTGAAACGTTGTAATGCTTTCTCTTGGAGCACCGTCACGGATGTTTAAGTGTAACAAGCCGTACTTTTTGCCAAATAATCGTCATTTGCAGGAAGTGTTGATTTTCCTCTTTTAATCGAAGAAAACCGCAGCTGAATCCCATCGAGAGCTTCAAAAAGTTTACGGAGATGCTGCTCTAATTGAAACAACGTGCCGTGATTGGTTCCGTTGCTTTAAAGACGGTGATTTCGATGTTGACGACACTCCCCGTAAATGAAGGTCATAATCCTTCGAAGACGCCGAATTGGAGGCACTTCTCGATGAGGATCTGTGCCAAATGTATGAGAAGCTTGCTTCAGTCTTAAGAGTTACCATTTACAAGCGATTGCATGCGTTGGGAATGATTCAAATACAAGGAACTTGGGTTCCTTATGTTTTGAATCCAAGGGACGTTGAGCGTTGTTTTTTCGCCTGTGAATAATTGCTCTAGCGGCAAAAAAAGGACGGGTTTTCTTCATTGCATTGTGACTCAGTCATACTTCTATGTCATCGGGTCGGCCAAATATTCACGCTTTGTGGGTTATCCTGTGTATTTGGTGGGACCAGGTCCGTGTTATTTATTGTAAACTGTTGAAACTCAACGAAATTGTCACTGCGGAACTTCATCGAATTCAATTGATGCGATTAACGCATCTGAGCACTGAGCGAAAAACGGCCACAATACGAGCAGAGGCACGAAAAAGTTATTCTGACAAGGTTCGGCCTAATGTTGCCAAATCTGTTAAAACCTACCTCAAAATGCTCAAATAGGAGGACTTACCTCACCCGCCATATTCCCGAGATATTGCGCCATCCGATTATTACTTGTTCCATTCCATGGTACATGTTCTGGCTGATCAGCAGTTCAGCTCATATAAAGACATCAAAAAAGGCTTGATTCGTGGACAGCGTCAAAAGATAAACACTTTTATCGTAACGTTATTCAGGCTCTACCAGAAAGATGGCAAAAAGTTGTAGCTAGTGATGGGGAATACTTTGAATGATTCATTTGTAATAAATTTTTTTAAAATAAAGTTGCATTTTCATCAAAAAAAACATCGAAAGTACCCATCTGATAGGTCGTAAGTGAAAGTTTTTGTTGGTTCTAATTTTTATTTTATTTATTATTATTTTTTTTTTTTTCATTTTGGTTCTGTCAGAGTGGTATTTGTTATTGTGTAAATGTCAGGTGGTGTTTCTGATGCATAAGGAATGAGCATCATTTATAAACAAAAGCAGTTATCCAAAAGTGTCCCTCCTCACATCGCAACGCAAGTGCGATGTGCGTAATGGTCATTTGGCTTTATGTCTTTATGTCTTGAGCTCTTGTACAACCAAGTCTTTTAGCAAGAACAAGATATCTAGCTATTGAGGGCTGCGCGGAATCGATTGACTATGATCTTGACCTGTCAATTAGTGTACAGCAGTTGTATTTCTGGCATTTCGGTGTCACGACAAGTCTATGAAAAGAATTAGGTAGTCGTAAGTTACTTCAATAAAAATGTTGTGCGGTTTGGCCTTTCCTAACTCCTTAATTAGTAACACGAGAAATACTGTGTCTGTGTATTTTAATAAATTAATTGCATAATCAATTTTTTCAATTAAAATAAAAAAGGAAAAGAAAAAGCAATCAATCGACAATATTGACGGAGCCAATCTCACAAGAATATCTATGAAATAATTTATTGACCCCCGGCAGCAATACTGCTCCCTAAGCACTGAACTGTAAAGATTATTGGGTTCCATCAAAGGCTAATGCATATTGATGACAGCTCGACCATCATTTAATATCAATTAGTCCATCACTTTTAATTTTCAATCAAAACCTTCCTTTACCTCATCTTCGCGAACAACTTCCCGAAAACGATAAAGAAATTTAAGAAAAAAGAGACAAACTTTTCAATTTAGGTATAATTACTGAACTTTTATATAAATAAATACAAAAAAATTACAAACAAGTTTCTTTCATTTTCAAAAAACAAAAAAAGAAAAAAAATTTTTCTTTAATGAATCTTATCTACCCACTATGCACGAAAAACAACGCAACCGAGAACAAACAGAAGAAAAGAAAAGCACTGTCTTAAAGTATTTTCAATTAAGTGGCTGCGACTTTTCCTACTTTTTATCTATGAGTACAGTAGCGAAAGGATAAGATTCTTCTATTTTCTGTTTTTTTTTATTTTTTTTTTTTATTATTCCAACGAAGCTCTGACAACAAAGAAGAACGAGTCAAAAAGAAGAAGACCAAGTCTAGGATACAAAATAGTTTATCCACATTTTGTTTTATGTAAGTTGTAGTGTCTCTTGTCTACGTACCGGAGACCCGAAACCGGGTCCTTTCCTCATTGATATGCAAAGTCTCCTAACGTTGCACAATCTTCAAAAAAAAAAAAAAAAAAAAAAAATGTATTTAAATGGGTTTGTTGGAGGGGGAAACAAAATTGAAACACTAAACAGAAACAACAACTGGAAGGGCGAAAAAATAAAAAAAAAAGTGATTTTTTGTTGATGTTTTTTTTATCTTTTTGCACTTTTTTATTTGGCCCTAGGGATAAAATCACTTTATTCTGTGGCAATGGAAAATCTTGGAAAAACTTTCGGAAAAACTTTTGTGTATTTTCAATGCGTGAAAACAACGACATCAACACCCTGGTAACACTGAGTCAGGACATTCTGTTTACAATTGTCTGGCACACACACAGCGGAGGCGAGTTGGGGAAAAGAAAAAAAATATAGGCACAACCCAAACAAAAAGGGGCGAACAAATACGGATTGAAGTCGACAACTATTAGGATGTGTATGGGTGTGTGTGTGTGCTGGGGGCATAAAATAAAAAATCAACAATTTGTGAAACGAACGAAAATGGTTGACATTAAGGATTTTTTGTTCAGTCTTGTTTTGGTTGGCTTTTGTTGAATGTTATTCCTGAATGTGTTCAATTTTGTTATTCATTCAACAGTGTTTCTTTTGCCTTTGTCTTGGAATAGATTATGCTGAATTGTAAAGAGCTTGCTTTTGTAGTAATTTAAGGACAAAAGCGAGGGCTGTCACTTCTAAAATGCAAAGATGTTGATATCAGGAAGCCTAGTTCCTTATGAAACGACAGAATAACTCAATAAGTTTGGGCAAGATCAGAGGATCATTTCACATACATATGTTAGCCTGGGCTAACGTATGCCCATATACTTAATTACCAAGATAGCCTTGCAGCTCGAGGTGGATCTGGCACTTAAATTGAGGTCTTCCTATTAATTCATGTAGGAATCGAAAACTATTTAGACCTGATTTTGACCGTTCGTATATTTCAGCCCGTATCAAAGCGATAAGGAAACATCATCTGCCTTCGCCAAGGTTACTTTGATTTGCTATCTCGTATCTACTGGAAATAAAAATGAAGCCAAAGTAGGCCAATTCTCTAATTACCTCGAAGCAATAGCTGTATTAAGTTTTCTTAAATCAGACGACGGATATCCACTGTTTTTGTTGGCAACATTTAAAGATGATTTTCGAACAGGTAAAAATATTGTTTTAAGCAATAACGATAAGAATTATGCTTTTAATACTACCTCGGGCATATCTCATAGTTTCCTCCGCTATTTTTAAAGAAGTGCATCTTATTGATACAATTTTAAGCTCTCTTCAAAAATGTTGGCATTTACGAGGGCTGCTTGATTAATATTCGGATTGGGAATGACAACGCAACTTTTTTAGGTTTTGTCAATTTATTTTTCAATATAATCCCCTTTCAACTCGATAAACTTTCCCGTCGGTGCTGCAACTTTTTTAACCCCCCCCGTATAGTATGACTTTTGTTAGCCTGCAAAATACTCCTTCGTAGCGGCGATGACTTCCTCGTTCAATCCTTACTTCTTTCCAGCGAGCGATCTTTTAAGGTTTGGTAGAAAAAGAAGTCGCTGGCAGCCAAATCCGGAGAGCAACTCGACCAATTTGGAGCCGGTGCCTTATGGTGGTGGAAGAGCACTCTTTTCTTCGACAAATGTGATCGTTTTTTCTTAAAATCGGCGTAGTATGCTCCTGTGATGTTTTTTTTCTTCTTTAAATAGTCAACGTGGATCACACCTCGCACGACTTAAGAAACGGTAGCCACCACCTTCCCGGCCGAAATCACGGTCTTTGCCTTCTTTGAAGGCACGTTCACTGGGTAGAGCCCATTATTTCGATTCTTCCTTGGTCTCTGGTGTATACCAATGAATTAATGTATCATCGACAGTCACGAAACGACGCAGAAACTCCTCCGGAATCCGATTAGACAGGGCTAAGCACGTCTTTGAAGTGGTCTCACGATAGCGTTTGTTATCGTGCAAGTTATGGCTAACGTGTTCAGTTGAGATGCCTTCTATATCAGCCAACTCGTGAATTTTCACTCTGCAGTGCGCCAATAGGAGATCATGGATTTTGTCTACGGTTTCCTCCGTGGCAATCGTATTAGGACCACCTGAGCGCGGTTCATCAAAAAATTGGTTTTTGGGTGCTGACACGGCGAAACTCTGCAAACCAATGGTAAAAGAATGTATGGGAAGGTGAATGGGTTCCATATATATCAAAATGAACTTGGTATCTTCGCAGGTTTTGCCACTTAAAAACAATAATCAGATCACAGAGTGATACTGTTCTTTTTGCATAGTCCAAAAAAAAAAAAATTAAAATAGTCACCAAATTTTTACAGCCGGCTAAAAAAGGTTTTACTAAATGATGGTAAAATGATAGTCATTTTGGCTCTATAGGGTCATCCACCTATCCGGGTACTCATCAAACGAGCCGAATTTGGAGTCAAAGCCCTGAAAAGTTAGTTGTTTATCAACCTAAAATAAACACTTAATAAAGCTCTGCTAGATGTAATAGAAAAGCATAAAATCGCAAGATATCGGTGGCCCTTTTCAGTGATCCATTTCGCTATAAATTGTTGTAATTGAAATTATTCCTCAGCAAACTGTCAGCTCTTTGGACCAGGCGAATATATAGGGTTTTCCAATAGGGACTTGACAACTTTGAATTTAATTTGTTAACGCACTCTTTCACTAATCATCAAATTGTCACTGTCAATTTATTCAGCAAACTCAACATTTTCATTATGGTAAAGTACACTAACGAGCAACGTCTACAAATTATAAAAATTTTCTACAGATATTCGGAGTCGGTGGCTGCAACTTTAAGAGCGTTAACTCCAATTTTAGGTCGTAATTCTCGCCCTAGTAGACAGGCAATAACAAGTTAAGTGCAAAAATTTTAGTCTACATGTTCTTTGCATAATATTGCCGTGTCAGTGAGACAACGGGTTGGTCGAAGTGTCGAAAATATCGCTGCCGTTCAGACGTCTGTAGCAAACGATCCAAATCAGTCAATTCCACGGCGTTCTCAAGAATTGGGCATCGCTCAGATTACATTATGGCGTATTTTGCGTAAGGATCTTCTTTTACACCCATACAAGATCCAGCTGACTTAAGAATTTAAGCCGATGGACCATTTGAAGCGACGTACGTTCTCTGCATGGGTTCTGAAGAAGATGCGCCAAGATGATGAATTTCATCGCAAAATCATCTTCAGTGGCGAAGCTCATTTTTGGCTCAATGGGTTCGTCAATAAGCAAAATATGCGTTATTGGTCGGGTGAAAACCCACATCTGCTTCATGAATCACCACTTCATCCCCAAAAAATAACTGTTTGGTGCGGTTTGCATGCCGGCGGCGTTATTGGGTCATATTTTTTCGTCGACGTGAATGGTCAGCATTATCGCGCAATGATCACCGATTATTTTTAGCCCGAATTGGAAAATATGGACTTGGACGACATGTGGTTTTAACAGGATGGTGCCACAAGCAACACAGCACACGTTACAATCGATTTATTGATGAGTAAGTATGGTGAGCGTGTTATCTCAAGACATGGGCTAGTCGATTGGCCGCCTCATTCGTGCGATTTAACGTCGCTTGACTATTTTCTGTGGGGCTATGTTAAGTCATTGATTTATGACAACACGCCGACGACGTTGGAAGAGCTCAGAGCCAACATTGAACGCGAAATAACGGCCGTTTCGGCCGAAATCTGTGGCCGAGTCGACCGCTGCAAACGTGCTCGCGGTGGCCATATGAACGAAGTCAAGTTCCATTCATAAATGTTTTGATTGTACTTCAAGCCGATAATAAAGTTTTTGAAATATCTCAAATGGTTTGCCTTTTATTTAAAAAAAAAAAAAGTTGTCAAGACGTTATTAGAAAACTTTATACTTGCTGCACACTTTGTGGCTAGTTCAATGCTCCCAGATTGGGCTTTGTCTCCGTTTACTGTTGAGTGCGTCGAATCTGCACTCGTGTAGTAGCAACAGTTCTTAAAGATCTTAGGATTAACACATCTACCGGTCTACTGGTCTCCCTTTGTTCTGAAGAGGTATTCTTACTCGCTGTCAAAACCACTGCGTAAGCTTTTTCATCAATCTTACTCTATAGGACTCTTTCCGAGCAGATGGAAAACAGTATTTGTGCACCCCGTGTCTAAAAAAAGCGAATCCTTTTCTCCCTTCTCCTACAAACGTAGGACGTTTTTTCTACGTCCCTTCTTTTCAAGGTCATGGAAACGCTGATAACCCGTCAGCTCATGAAATATCTCGAAACATGAAGACTTCTCAATGATCGGCAGTATGGTTTTCGTAGCAAAAGCTCCACAGTTGATTTGATGGGAGGTCCCACCGAAAAGTAGAACCAAAGCGTACATCAATCTGGCGAAAGCAAACATAGTTGCACTTGATATATCTAAGGCATTTGATAGAGTGCTTTTGCGTTGTTTTAGGATCGATGACTCTCTTCTTCATTGGATTAGAAATTACCTTTCGGAATGTTAAATTCAAAAAGTTTTGGATGGATTTAAGTCTGATGTTCACAAAATAAATTCTGCTGTGCCCTAAAGTTCCGCTCTGTCTCTGACATTTTTTTATTTTTTTTTTAATTTTCTTCAACGATCTCTTGTCTATTACTTATAATCTAATTTAATTTGCTGACGACAATACTTTCTGCTTTTCATATTTGTTCCCTGACTCACGTCCCTGCTCTTTGGCTGTAGAACAGGAACTGAAGCGTTGGAACGTTATCTTGAAAAAGCTGTAAAGAGGAGTGTTGTACACAAAATGAACAAGGAAGTTAAGAATTTGGACGATTCATACAAAGTGAGACTCCTTTTAAGAAAGTTAGATGAGCCTACTTATAATTGATTAACAAGTCTACTTCTGCCAAAAAGAACGCGGGAGCTGACGTTCGACGAAACTGTTAATGGAGATCCACTCACGCAAAACTTCTCTATTTGTGACCCGATTTAACTGTCATTAGTTAGAAAACAAAAGCACCGATGATTTTGGAACGTTTGCAGGAATAACTAGCACATATGCCTCTGATATCAGCAATAAGTTGACTCTAAGAGACTTAGAAAACGAGTGTAAAAGAATTGTAATGTTGAAGCACGATGTTGCATTAGTGAAAAGCGTGAAGAAGGCAAAGGTGAGTTTAAACTCTTACGTTAACAAGGAAAAATTAAAACCCAAAAAGTCCATACTGGCTTTGTGGTGGATTACATTACACCGAACGATGCTGGTACAAAAACCATAAATGTACTGAATGCGGACGAAATAGGCATAAGAAAGGGTTTTGTGAAAGTTCGAAGACTGGACAGAAGAAGTGCAATAAGGACAAAGGTCCGTTGAAAGAAAAAAACAGAGGGGAATCAAGCATTGAATCAAAAGGCATCTTTTTTCTATCTAGAGTTGTTCATTTCCAAAAGCGTAAGTACATTCTTGTACAAATAAATGGACATACTATTCGATTGCAGATCAACATAGCGTCGGACATAACCATCCTGTTCCAGAAAATTTGGATGTAATGGTGAACCAACCCTAACAACGACACAGCAATCGGCAAGGAGCGCTAGCAGGCAGTCCGTTTCACTGTGCGGATAATTCAAATGCCAAATGTCATTTAAGGGTGTTCAATCTAGCGGAATATGTTATGTCAGATTGGATGGACACCCTACGATTGTTCGATCTGCTCAGTAGTGAGGACAACAGAATCGGCACTAGCTCCATCTTCAAGTATCTCACAGGAGATTTCCTGAATAAAATTGAAGTTTTCTGATCTCTTTGATGGATCAATGGGACTATGCACAAAAACGGAAGCAATTCTGCACCTCAAGCCAGGCGTCACCACAATATGCAATAATGTTAATAATCAACGACGAAATTGATCACCTCGAACAGCTTAAAGTCCTCAAACCAGTAGACTTCTCTCTACGGGCAGTGCCAATCGTAGTAGTACGGAAGGCGAATGGAAGCGTGAGAATCTGCGGAGATTTGTCAACTGGTTCAAACAACGCGCTGAAAGCCAATCACTTCCCGTTTCCTTTACCAGATGGTAATTTCGTTTCATTCGTTAAAGGTGAATTTTTTCCAACCATTCACCTTTCTAAAACAGTGAGAAGTGAGAAATCTCCACCACTTTTAAAAACTAATAATTCATCGAGGGTTATACCAATGCCAACGTCTGCAGTTCGGTATCAAATTGGTACCGGGACTTTTTCAAAAAAAAATTATGTCTACGTTGCTTGCTTATCTTTCTGGTGTGGTGTCTTATCTTGACGACATCATAATGGTTGGAGAGTCAATGGAAAATCACAACAATAATTTGGAGTCTGCGCTTTAACGTCCCAAGTAATTGGGATTCAAATTGAAATTTGAAAAATGTGCTTTCTATGTAAGGTCAGTCTCTTACTTGGGATTTGTTATCGATGAACAAGGCCATAGGCCAGATATTTAAAGAACAGCCGCGGTCGCCAATATGCCAGACGCCGAAAAGTACGAGCTTTTCTGGGTATGTTAAATTTTTAGTCACAACTTATTAAAAATATGCGGCAAATACGGGTCCCTTTGGACAAATTGTTATTTGATCGAAAGATTGCCAGACAGCTTTCAACAAAGCGAGTTTCGCCTTGAAGTCGCAACTCCTTCTGATCTACTTCGACCCACCCAAAAAATTAATTGTAGCAGGAAACGCGTCAAAAAACGACATTGGGGGAGTGCTCATGCATAGATTAACTGATGAGTCAATTAGACCTGTTGCACATGTCTCGCGAGCTTTGTCATGGTCAGAAGAAACTTATAGTCAATCGGAAAAAGAAGTACTAGTACACTAGTTTTTAGTGTGAAAAAGTTCCACTGGTTTGTATAAGCCAGGCGTTTTATTCCTCGAACAGACCATCAACCTCTATTGACAATTTTTGGATTAAAAATTGGGATTCCAGTTTACACCGCACATCGCCTTCAGCGCTGGACACTTACGTTGCTGATGTATGATTTTAGCGTAGAATACATCAGTCATTTCCGCTATTCATGTTGACCTTTGAAGTCACCAGTCACCTTTGAAATGGTACAGAAAGAGACCGCTCGAGACGTTCTGTTAATTAAAGTGCAAATATATATGCGCACATCGTGGCCAGAAACTATAAAGTATGATCTGTTAAGAATTGCAAAAAAAAAAAAAAAAAAATGCAGAAACTAGCACTGAAGCAGTTACACTCAGGTCATCGGCAATGGTCCGAATAATGGTAGTCACATCTATTGGCCCAATATTGACGATGACATAACCAGAACAGTCCAAGAATGTACGGCCTATGCAATAGCTACTACAAAACTAGTCAAAATTCCGTAATCATCATGGAGAGAACCAAATAAATCGTTTTCGCGGGACCATCTGAAGGCAAGATGTACCTTATCATAGTCGACGCGGGTATCCGGACCTAGTGGTACCACACAACGACACCCAGTTTGCGTCTGATGAATTCACCGAATTTTGCGGCGAAAGTGGTATTCAACACATTCGAACATCACCATTCCACCCCCAATCCAATCGTGGATATCTTTAAAAGTGGCATGAAGAAATGAAAAGCAGAAGCAAGAGATCAACATAAAGTGCTGCCAACATTACTTTTCTCCTACTGTAGAACACCAAATGCCCAGCTACCGGACGGTTTGACACCAGCTGAAATGATGATAGGCCGGAAACTAAAAACAAAATTAGATTTGCTTCACCCGCCGGCTCATGAAATCCTAACTGCAAACAAAGCCATAGAGGTGAAATTCAATACTAAACACGGTGTTCAAACTAAGGATTTCCGGCCAAATGAAGCTCTTTACGCCCGGAATTACAACCGTGGAAAAGCAACGTGGGTACCTGAATGTTGTCGATTTTTTTCAAGAAGAAGAAGGAAAAGAGTCCAAGGACGATGAACGAACAAACAAAACAGCCGAATTAACAAATTGAGACCAAGATGAAATTGAGAAGCTTTCCAAGAAGCCGAAGGACAACAGTTTGAAAAGCACCACGTGCAAACAACCAGCCAGACCGTAAGGTCAGACATCCGGATGCGAACAACCCACACGACCACTTCAAACCAGAAATCCATCCAAAGGACTCAATCCCACACACACACAATTAAAATTAAAGTGAACTAAACAATTTCTTATAATTCCAACGAGATAGAGATTGAGTTATGTATTCTAATGGTAATAATCTAGAAGGGGAGGTGTTGTACACATAATGAACACACTCAATTAGTATTAATATTTGTAACATATTATTGTAAAAGTGAGATTTTTTTCCAAATTTAATTTTATTCTACGTTTAAGTTACCCAAAGTTTAAGATGGCTTAAGGCGCTAATAAATTTCTGCAATTTACAACTGTGCAACAATTAAAAGAAAAGCTTTGTGAAATGGGTTTGCCAACTTCGGGATTGAAAAACATTTTAAAGTTACGGTTAGAAAAAAGTGCGGAACAGTTGAACGAACAGCAGATCGAGGTTTTGTTCCCAACAGACGTGATGACTTTAAGGGTGAAGCTCAAACGGAAAATAATACAGAGCTCGAAGATTTGTTGCAGTAACTCAATGAATTTCGAGAAATCGTGCAGAAGTGTTTTATCTTTGCACTTCTTGCCTTATTAATGAGCTTAATCATCACGCTACGGCATCGGACTTGCATAATGCTTTGCGGAATCGAAGGAAACAGAAGGACGAAAGCTACAAGCAATATGTTTTAATCATGCAAGAAATCGCCAGTGTCGCTGACATCGAAGAATCGAATCTTATAGCCTATATAATAAGAAGTATCCCGGAACCAGTTTTTAATAAACAGCTTTTATTCACAGCTAACAATTTAACGCAGCTGAAAACTGTTTTGCGGAAGCATGAAATATTGCGCCTTGAAGTTCATCCAACGACAGTTCAAAGAGTGCCATGTATGTCACAAATGTGAAAATAAACCTGTGCTTCAACTGCAACGATAAGGGGCACATAGCAAAAAATTGTCCCAAGCCCCCCAGAGAAAGAGGAACCTGCTATCGATGTGGAAAAACATGGACATATTGCTCCAGACTGTAGACAGTAACATCATCAGTGTTATTAGTGGAAGACCGAATTTCACGGGACAACTCTTCGTTTCTGCAACATTTCCTAGGTTTAATTGAGTTCAATTTTATGTGCGACGAATCCGATGTTAACACCAATATGACTGCCTGGTCGATGATAGATACAAGAAGTCCAATAAACTTCATTCAGGAGAAGTACGTAAAATTCTACCTGACGACATCTATAGAATCCGATCTGCATGACTATATCGGGATAAACAACGGCAAATTAGCTATTTTAGGTAAGACATACCACAACTATATTATAACTTATTTCGTGCGGTTTGCTAAGAGATGGCGTAACTTGTATTATTCCATTGAAACATGCGTTGAAAAGCTACTGTCATTGTAAGTTATTTCAGTATATGTCATTCATTTGAAGCGTAAACATCAATATGTTTAATGTAGGACAATTTGAGTATCTCCGCATGCCTTTTGGGCTTAAGAATGCCCCTGGACTCAATTCAATTTTTAAGGATCTTCTTATTGAAGGAAATTTTAGATACAGTAAAGAAAAACAATTTGCATTTGCGTTATGATAAATGTTTGTTTGTTTACGAAAAAATCACTTATTTAGGCTATAAAGTATCTCAAAATAGAATTTATTTCAATGCAGAAGTTTTGCGTGCTGTATCTGACTTTCCTATAACAACCAGTTCAAAAAATGTTCATTCCTTCCTAGGATTATGTTCATAGTTAAGAAAATGCATAAAAGATTTTTCAATACTATCCAAACCTTTGTACGGCTTAATAAAAGAGATGCTTCATATTAAGAATATTTAATCCGACTTCAGATACAGAGTTGCGTTGTGATGCAAGCAGCCTAGGGTTCGGTGGGGTTCATTTACAACGGCAAGATGATAAATTATTTCATCCAATATCTTTCTTCTCTTAAGGTGCCACTCCTCCGGAATCTAAATATCATTCCTATCTTACTGGAACCAAATTTAAAAAGCATTGACACTTACTCTCAATAAAAAAAATTTTGAATCCCAGAATCTCTAGATGGGCGCTAGTGCTCCAAGATTATGACTTTGTGATAGAACCTAAAGATGGAAAGAAAATGGTCCACGTTGATGCACTTAGCAGATGCCACAACGTTTTACTTGTTGAAGCAGCTTCTTTTGAGAACCTTCTTGCGGCCGGTCAACAGAGAGACCCTATCTGATAAGTGAATTAGAAAAGAAAGAAAGCCCTTTTTATGAATTGATTAATGGACTTATTTATCGTAAATTTAAAGTCTATGTATTCTTTCATGTTCCATCTCAGATGGAGATAAATGTAATACAGACGCACCATGACAACCTTTGCCATGTTGGTACTGAAAAGAGCTACAATTTTATTAGGAAGAAAGCGTGGTTTCCTTGTATGAAACAAAAAATTAAAAATTATTTTAAAAAATTGTCTTAAATGTATCCATTTCTCTCCATATAGAATGGTGATTCATCTTTCGAGACAATTCATATCGATTATTATGGCCCACTTCCTTGTGGAATCGAAATCTAAAAAAATACATACTTCCTATCAAGATGATGGATTTTCAAACTTTACAAAACTTTATCCAGTCAAAAGCACTACTACAGAAGAAGTGATAGACTGTCTGAATTCTTACTTTTTAAATTACAGCAAATCAATCCGAATTATTTCAGATAGAGGCAGCTGTTTTACTTCAGACGATTTTGCTAACTTTTGTAATGATAACGATATTCAACATGTCAAAGTTGCTACGAATTCACCTCTGGACAAGTTGAACGAATAAATAGTAGTATAACACCCAAGTTAGCAAAAGAAACTGAAGAAAATTCTGGTGAAAGGACAAAGTATCTTCATAAAGTTGAATTTGCTCTTAATAATGTTGAAAATAAAAGTACAGGTCTCTGTCCAACCATGTTGTTGTTTGGAGTTACGCAAAGGGGTGTTGTTAATGATAAAATACGAGACTTTCTCCAACAAAATATTTTATCCAATCATATAAAGAACTTTAAAGTTTTGAGACAGAAAGCTACACAAAAAATTGTTAATAGTCAAAAAAAGAATAAGTGTTATCTTGATAAAAGGCATAAAAAGCCGCAAGTACTATATATAAAATCGGTGATTTTGTTATGCTAAAGAATGTCGTCAATACTCCAGGAATTAATAAAAAAAACTTATTACTAAATACAAGGGACCTTTTGAAGTTGTACATATATTAAAAAATGATCGTTATTTAGTAAAAGATATCGAAAACATGCAAATTTCAAGAATACCTTATGAGGGCGTAGCTTCGCCCGAAAATATCAAGCCGTATGTATCTCATTTATCATTATCTCATTATCAGTGTATGTACTGCAACTTTTTAAAATGTTATAACTTTTTTATTTTTTGATAAATTTTATTGTGCCAAAGCAAAAAATGTTGGAAAATAACACATGGGCTGAAAAGTCAGTGAAGTTTTATAGTAAAACACAAAATTTTTGTAAAATTCAACTTTGATTATCAATATAGTTGCCTTCGAGGGCGAAACACTGATTGAAACGATTTTTCAATCTTTCGATACCAGTTTTGTAGTACGATTTCGGTTTAGCGTCAAAATAGGCCTCTGTTTCGGCGATTACTTCTTCATCGGTCTTAAATCTCCTTCCGGCGAGAATTCTTTTGAGGTCTGCGAACAGGAAATAGTCGCTGGGGGCCAAATCTGGAGAATACGGTGGATGGGGAAGCAATTCGTAGCCGAAATCATTCAATTTTGCCATCGTTTTCATCGACTTGTGACACGGTGCATTGTCTTGATGAAACAGCACTTTCTTTTTTTTCAAATGTGGCCGTTTTTCTGCGATTTCGCCCTTCAAACGCTCCAACAACGCAATGTAATAGTCTCTGTTGATAGTCTGCCCCTTTTAGAGATAGTCGATGAAAATTATTCCAAAATACGGATGCCATAACCTTGCCAGCCGACTGTTGAGTTTTTGTTCGTTTTGGACGAGGTTCGTCGCCTGCTCGCCACTCTGGTGTGAAGTGATAGAGCCAAGTTTCATCCATTGTCACATACCGACGCAAAAATTCGGCTTTATTGCGGTTGAACAGCTTTAAAAACTACTCTGAATCATCAATGACCAATTGTTTTTGGTCGACTGTGAGCAAACGCGGCACCCAATTTGAACAGAACTTTCGCGTGTCCAAATATTCGTGTATGATATATCCAACACGCTCTTTTGATATCTTCAGAGTCTCAGCTATCTCGATCAACTTCACTTTACGGTCATTCGTAATCATTTTGTGGACTTTTTTGATGTTTTCATCTGAAACAGCCTCTTTTGGAAGTCCACTGCGTGCATCATCTTCGGTGCTTGTATGACCACTGTTAAATTTTTCAATCCACTTGCGAATGGTTCGTTCGGCTGGTGCAGAGTCCGAGTAACACTTATCGAGCCATTTCTTTGCATCGGCCGCATTTTTCCCCATCAAAAAGCAATGATAAATCAGCACACGAAATTGCTTTGAATCCATTTTTTTTTTTTTTCACAACAACAAAAGTTGCTTCACTCACAATGCTATATCTCGAGAACTACGCGTCAAAGCTGTCAAATTTATACACGTATCTTTTCAAGTGGTGCCCTCTCTTAGAAACGGAATTTTCAGCTCATGAATTACATCAATTTTCAAATTGTATCAGTAGTTTTCGATATGTCCACCTTTGGCGCGAAGAAAGCATCGCACACTGCACGCAAGTGGCTGTGCGGTATTTTGGCCCATTCCCGGCGAAGTGCTTGTTTGAGGTGGTGCAAACTTTGGTATTTTTTAGTGCCAACCTTCGCCTTCAAAATACCCCAGACAGATAAATCCAACGGATTTGCGTCCGGAGAATTTGCAATCCATTGTGTCGAAGAAATGAAGTGTGGAACATTGTTTTTTAACCAATCTTCGTTGACGCGCGCTTTGTGAGACGGTGCCGAGTCTTGTTGAAATGTCCACGGTCTCCGACCGAAATGATTGTTTGTTCAAGGCTTCAATACTGCCTCATTAATTTTGACGCCACGGTCCAAAAATACGAGCGGAGAGCGACCATCGGCGATTATGGCAGCCCAAACCATCACCATCGTTGCTGTCTGCTTTCTGGTGGTCGTCCGAAGGTTTAAGCTTTCGATGGACCTCTCTGGCAAGTAAACTCGGTCATTTCATTTCTTGACATATTTCTCGATAACAAATGGCGACTCATTGGAAAAAAAAAAATTCGGCAACTCACCAGTTTCGTGCAAGCGTAGCAACTACTTCGCTCTTTTGACTTGAACTTTTTTCTGTTGCGGTGTAAGATCGTGTGCTTTTTAGAGCTTAAATGGCTTGAGCCTAAGCTCGTTTTTCAGTATGTTATGCATCCGTTAAAACGATATGTTGAGCTCACGAGCCATTTTTCTTCCATTTCGAAGCGGATTTCGCTCAATTCGAGCCTTCACTTTCCGAACCACTTCTGCCGATGTTGGTGTTTTTTTATGACCACCTCCATGGCGTTTTGCAACGCTGCCAGTATCACGGTAACGAGCTATGATTCGAGACATAAATTATTTATTCACGTTGAGTTACTGGAACCATCTAATGATAGCTACTTGTGGTTTTCCAGCCAAACATAAAGCAATCACACTATCACGTTTGAATTCCATAGCGGATAAAAATTTTCCAACACAACTGAGACGCAAATCGTTTAAAAGGCTTGTAAATAATAAAATAATTACCAATTACTAAGATATTGGTATTTAAAGAAATCAAGGACGATTTTCTGTCAGGATGATCGAGCTGTAAGAGTCATAGTACAATAAATTTGTAAAATAATATGTTGTCACCCCAAATTGACTTTAGTACTTTCTTATGTACATACGCTAATGTAATCGAATAATGTACTAATGTTACTGTACTCTCGAACTTTAATGATCAAGTGCATATTAATGTACTTGACTCTGAACCTGTTGTCGTAGGCCAACTGTTAAAATTAAATTACTTGAAATTAAGACGTCTCACAGAAAACATCTCGTTTTTCTTTTCTCTGAGTTCACCGTAGGCAAACCATTAGTAACTCTTCAACCAGAAGATAGGTATCCAAAGGAAGCAGATGAGATCGACACCAGGAAGGTTGTTAAAAGATGGGTAAATTAAATATCCACTTCATCAAAACTTGCAGATTACGTAGAAAAGATCTTCCCCGGGCCAACAGCCAACTCAATGTCACTCATAATGCAGGGATAAACATAACGTGAGCACTTTTCACCAATGACATTATGTAAAATCCTAATTTCAGCAGCTAATACTGCACAAGATGATTTTACTCTTGAAACCCTACAAGGACAAATAGGGTAGTTTTAAAAAATAATATAAAATAAGCGGATATGTGTTAAAACACATAAATGCAAGAAATAAAATAAACTGAATTTTGTAAGAAACATCGACAATGCCTCGTTGTTTTCTTTATTCAAATCCATCAACATACTCGTATGCAAAAGAATGTTTCGAAAGGATAATAACTCAACAAAAGAGTTAAACAAACAAAGAAACGAACAAAATAGAAAACAGGACGAGAATGGCATGAAGAATCTTGAATCAACTTGGCATCTGCATTGCTCTTGCAACACATCGAAGATGAATGCAGCCAGTTCAGAATTCATACCATACCACACATATTCACACGAGCGCCATACTTTTTCAAAAATTTTCTGATCCTCTTTTCCATTTCCATTTTTTATGTCCTTTAAGAGCTTTAAGGAATCCTTCCGCTTTGGATGTTTGTCCCTCTTTATCTATTGTAACTTCGTACACGAAGCTTTGTTCCGCTATTTTTTTATTTTTTATTTTTTTTTTTCACACAGAAATACGAATACTTGAGTGGAGGTTATATTTATTTCATCCTTTTAATAGGAAACTACTTTTGCCCAGAGGGCATTACAAGTCTATAGGCAAACATGCACATAGACTGGTAACGGTAACTATGCCATAGCTCGTTTTTACTTTTGAGCAGGTTGGAGTACGAGCAGTTTTTTCTATTTCGAAAAAATATAAAAAATATACCAAACCTACACCTACACAGGTATATAGATCTGTTACTTGCACTGTCATCTGAGTATCCCGCTGGCTGATGTAGCTTCTTCTGCAGCTTTTACTGCATCTTACATCTATGCAAACGGTGCAAAACAAAACAACAACAACAAAATGAGAGCCAAAAGAAAATCCACCAGCGGAACGGTTTTCCTCTTTTTGTTTTCGACGGATGAAAATAGTTTATTTCCGCATGAGATAGTAGTTTTTTAGGATTCTTTTTTTTTTTTTTTTTTTGTATGTAGCCTTTTTTAGACAGCTTTAGTTTTCCTTCGTTTAGTTTTTTTTTTAAGGATTTTTTCTAGCTCCCCACCGTAGAAGTAGAAGGGACGCTCCTAAACCCAGCAATTAGGAAGAATAGTTTTGGGTTTGTGTGTGAAGTGAACATTCGTTTTTTTTGTTTTTTTTTTCTTCCTTAGTGTTTGTATTTGTTTTAAATGAAAAAATAAAATAAATTCTGCAAAATTAAACGGAGCGGAGCAAGTTAAGCAAATCGAAAATGAATGAATCCTTGAGTCCTTTTTTTTTATTATTATTTTTTAAATTTAGAAGTTTTTTGCAAGCACAATATATATTTTTTTCTTTTTTTGTTAAATAGAACGAGCCAGCGGCGGTTGGGAAGGACGAACTGAGGAGGAATGCACATAGTTTATATTGTGCAGAGAGCGTAATAGTGTATTCCCGAGTGCATTTAAAAGAGTGAAAGTACGTAAGAGGCATGAGGTACCTACACAGATGGATGCGTACTATTGTGTTTTCGCTTTTTAAATTTTAGTCGTTTTTGTTTTTTTTTTTTTTTTGTTCAGTGTTGATAAGGATTCAAAACGGGGACGAAAACCTGACCGTGATCCAATTTTAAACAAATTATGAGAGAGAAAAAAAATACACATGGTGGAGAAAGGATATGAATTTGTAGGAAACTATGGGCGTCAGGCTATTCAAAACTTTGAGATGGTGACATCATTATAACCGGGAAGTGCTTTTATTTCTTTCTACAATACAATCCAAAACTTGGGACTTATTTAACGTTTTTGGCGACATATTAAACTCCATCCATTTATAATAAAAGGTAAGAAGCATTTGTTATTAAAAAAATTGTAATTAATGAGATAAGAACCGGGGTAATATAGTCCCTCAATTATTATGATAAGTGGAAATTAAAAGTAAAGGTGCTCAGTGGTGTAACAAGTAGCCAAACATGTGAGTGTCCTCGGCGTAGCGTGTGAAATCGGCTACTAAGTACCTAACTCTACATGGCGCGGAAGTATGTGCGAATGTGCTTTCGAGTAAGTGGGCACATTCCCTTTTCAGCACGATTCAGCGAACCCGAGGCGTTTTCGACTGCGTGAATTTATCGTACGTTATCCTTCGAAGTCGTTACGGTAAGTAAGCAGTGGGCCACTGGTAGGGGAAATGGATATGCTACTATAGGCAAACGCGCCAAATTTTGAATATGTAATCTATTGCATAGCTCGTCTTCGTATGGTTAATTTAATGCTTGCTCGCGAAAACGTCTGTTAGAAGTGACTCCTGTCCCAAATGTGATAGTAAAACCGAACACAAGTCTTACGGATATGGGGATATGGAATTGTTTTTCTCTAGTCTGCAATCTGATAGAATTAGCTGCAGAAAAACTCACCGAACCAAAAATAAAAAAACCTAATTCTGTCGACCACATTTTTTCTTAACATTGGTTAATAACGAATTATGTTGGTTCACTGTTCCATTTGGTTTTAAAGGCATAACACAACACGTCGGTGTTTGTGTTTTCTGTGTTTGTTTATGATTATGGCTGGGGAATTATTCAGGGTTGACGTAGCTAGTATACGCGGGCTAAAAAGTAATCACTTTTCTGCATATGTTCACGTCTGTAAATATAGGCCAACTGTTTTGGCACTTAGTCAAATATAGGTAGATCTACGCCCACACTTTTCAGATCACTCTGATCTGAAGCTACCTGGCTACGAACTAGCGCCGTTTTTCTTCTCCCACCGCGGTCTCGGCATTTACGTGCGTTTTGATGCAGGCAGCTTACACAAGCTCCACCACAATGTGATCCGTATTCCGGAATTCAACTTCCTGCGGCTAAAGTTCCACTTCTGTAAGCAAATAATCCACTACAGATACTACTGGGTGACTTCGAAATTCTGGACAGTTGTCTCTAGCGTTTTACGTGGATGCCTGTTTGGTAAACTTAAATCCACGAGATGCCCATACATCTATGGGAGCAAGGACACGCCCTGCAATCGCTCTCCGTCAATTCTCTAATTGGAGAAAGTTCCACCTTTGGTATGGGTCGAGCCGACCTAAAACCTTTTGCTGATCTTAGACTCATAGCACGTAGTATTTTAAAACTCTACATTGGGTCAAAGACCTTTCTCGCGACTCTGGGTTTAAGCCACAGCCAATATGACGCTCTCACAAGTGGGCTTACCTCATTCAAGTCAGGCCTGGAGCCAGACCCGGGGGGCCCCTGACTACCATGGTACTGTGTTTTAAGTTAAACCGGTGGTTTAACCACCAACAGGACCTCTGACCAGCCGCTTGTAACTGGTCAAATCGTAGCAGCATTCATAGGCGTTAAATACCGAAAACGTTTACAATAAGACCAGTACATTTTGCTCTGCCCCCAATTTTTATTAGACAACGTCATGGATGGGCGAAACCTTGATAATTTGGCAGGGGCCCAACACACGAAGGACAGTGTGTTGAGATCATCGCTGCGGAAAACAACTTGATCCAGCTTGCAAATGAGGCCACACGTACACCAGAAGTTGATAGTCATACACCCTGGACTTGTTTTTAACTTCTCACCCTGGAGCTATCCCCTCCAGGCTCGTCAAACCACTGTATCATATCAGCTAATTTATCATAAAGTCAGAGAAAAGATTCTTAAAGAAACCATATGGAAATACGAGAAGGCCAAGTGGAGCGGCCTTAACAGCTTCTTTAGGAACGTTAACTGGTCGTTATGTTTCGTCGATGCGGCATGGATGCGGCGTGGATGCTGCTGATATGGTCACACATACCATTTTCTTTGGAATAAGAACTTTTATCCCTCATTGGATTAAGAAAATCAAACCAAAAGAAAAGGAGTGGTACGACTCGAGCTGTAAAGAGGCTTCTACGGTAAGAAAAATATTTCTTTCGGTCTTACAAGACTGAGGAAAACCAAAAAAAAAAAAAAAAAAAAAAAACAAACTTCAAATCAGCCAGGAATGACTGCAACGCCTTTCTTAAGCATGTGAAATTCCAATTCGACCAAAAGCTAGGGCGAAAAATACTATACTGTCCCAAAAGAAGTAAAAGCTTTCGGTCGTTTGCAAAAAACACCAGAATTGCTGCCTCATCTTCCATTCCAACGCTCACTTTCAATGACATAACAGCTGTCAGCTGATAAGGCCAATCTGCTTGCTGCACACTTTGCGGCCAGCTCATCACTTCCAGATTGTGCTTTATTTCGCCTTACACTTCAGTGCGTCGAATCTTTAGTGGGACGAATCCACTTTCGCACTTGTTTAGTAGCAAGAGTACTTAAAGTTCTCAATAAACACATACCCGCTGGTTCAGATGATATACCTCCCATCTTCTGGAGAGGGTTTTGACGTTGGCTCTTTAGGTCTCTTTTCGAGGAGATGAAAAACAGAATTTGTCCAGCCCGTCCCTAAAAAAGGCGAATCTTTTTCTGCGAATCTCCTCCTACAGAACCATTGAAAACGCTGATAAACCGTCAGCTCACTAAATATCTCGAAACACGTAAACTTCTCAATGACCAGAAATACGATTTTCGAAGCACTAGGATCACTTTTGATTTGATGTCATGTCTCACCGATAAGCGGAACTACAGCATACATCAATTTGGCGAAAGCAAAATAGTTGCATTTGATATTTCTTAGGCATTTGACAGAGTTTGGCACCAGGGTCTTTTGTCGAAAATGCGTGCTTTTGGGATCCATGACTCTCTTGATCAACGGGTCATAAATTACCTTTAGGAATATCCAATTCAAATTGTCAAGTCTGATATTCAAAAAATAAATGCTGGTTTGCCCCAAGGCTCCGTTCTGTCTCCGACACTCCTCTTAATTATAAATAATTACCTCTTGTCTGTCACATCTAATCCAATATATTGTATTCCTTTGCTGGTGACAGTAATCTCTGCTTTCCATATTCGTTCCTGGACTTACATCCCTGCTTTTCGGCTGCACAACGGGAAAACCAGCGTATGTTAAGCTCATTAAACTCCGATATTAACGCATAACTAATTGGGGAACTATGAACAGAGTAAAATTTAATGCTTCCAAGACACAATGCTGCCTGCTGTCGTTTAAGCGCAATTTAAACTCCCAGCCATTCTCCCTGAATGGCACTAGCATCGTCGAAACTGAAAATCTTTTGATTCTCGGTATATGTGTCAATGGCAACTTACGTTGGCATGACCACATATTCGATGTCGCCAAAAATGCTGCGAAATATCTAGGTTTCCTCAAGCATTTAACCGCCCAAAATTGGAGTGCAATGACCACGTATGGTCGGGGGCACCCAAAACATTTCTGCATCTGCTAGATAGAATTCAAAACCGTGCGATAAAACTGACAGATGATGCTAATATCACTCAGGCAATGAACATTCTTGAAGACCGACGAAATGTCTTTGTGTCTCACTTTGTTCTTTTGCGATTCGATCCTAAGTCATTGTAACAATCAAATATTTAGAGCTAACGTACACCGGAGCCTATCTTTCTTTCCCCTCTAAATTTTCTTTGCCAGCGCTGGTATCTTAACCCTTGAGCGCGCGCTAAGCCAAATTTAGATATATTGTAGCCTCTTTGCGGAATGAATGGTTTATCCTAAGTTTCACCAACGCCTTTCGGCAAACCCACCTTAAAGAGGAAAATTAAAAAAAAAGCCACTTCGCGTGCAAAAGAGATTTCTACTCCCTTTCCGCTGGAAATAACCGCTCAGCAAGGGTATGTCAATAGCTGTCAAGCACACGTCTATATCTACAATACACTTATGAATCAAACCACCGAAAGATGGTCAGCCGGTTAAATTTCCTTCGGTGACATGAATCATTTCTGCATGAATTTGAAAAATGAAAAAAAGGTCCCAACATATTGGTTTGGACTTTGACAAAGACTTCTTGTCAGACGTAAGGTTGGACTAACCAAACCTAGGAGCGTCGGAGCATCGTTGTTTGGCTATTACATACCTAATGTAGGGCGCTTTGTATTCTGACTATACTTCACCTTAACCACTTCAAGGAACTTTACTGTGCAAACATACATAACATACTCGTATGTCGGATGATTCTGCTTTTACGAGGAATACGAGTAATTTATTAAATAATAAATATTCAATATGAAATCATGAAGAAGTGACAAGAGGTATGCATTCACTTAGTGTAATCCCTTCACTTTGTATTTCAACACTATGCCAATGACGTCCAAATGTATGCTCCTTGTCATTATTGCTGGATAATGACAACAAAAGCACTTGCCTTTGTGAATAAGTAAAAAGGTTGTCTTATTGTAGTAATGTCATTTTGACATAAAATATTCATATCAAGATTTTGCAGTATCCCTTCCCACCATCTTTGACAGTACTTTAATCCTTTCTCATACATTTCTTCCACCTTTCCGATGAACTTGGTTTTTAAGACCAACATCGCTTAGATGTTGTAACTTTTGACATTGCATAACTGATGGCATAGCACGTGAGATCGCAATTTCATCTACCATTCTAAAGTTGTCAAGCTGTCAGTTGGACGAGGATGGAACAAACAAAATATTTCTCTACAACACCAGAGCTACCGACTGAGGCCAAGAAACAATGGATAAAAATTACTGCATGAACTCTAAAGGATTATCCCGGCGTTTTATTCTTGGGAATATTTTTCTCTTGCCTTTATTTTAGGTACCCCATGACTAAGAACTAAAGACTAAGGACTAATACTCTAGCACTATTGCCATCATCATCATCATCATTAAGAGCAAACAGCAGTAGAACACTATCGTGTAGATAGTCATTCAGTGGCAGGACAATAACCCAATGAGAACACAGTTGAAAGGGAACATAAGCAGACACACCCACTCTATAGAAAAGCATTTCCTATTTACTTTAGTGTGATTGTCCTGGGGCAGGTACATACTCGTACTACACTCCCATAGTATTCTTGATTCCTTGCCCGGCTACCGCTATTACCACTTCAAGTAGCAGTACGGGTACGAGTATATTTTGTAATTTTCTTTGAAATTGACAAGACAAAGCCAGAAGATTTCTCCATTTCGTAATCCTTGAACTAATCCTCAGTATTTGCTGCAAGACAATGAGGATGAGAATATGACTACAATCAGGATGGTGATGACTAAGAATATAGCAATAGTTGTAGTAGTACAAATAGCAATAGCTAAAGCGATATAATAAGAACGATGACGATAACTAAATTTGGCTAGATTGGACTTATTATCTCAGGATTCTTTGGACACTTTGAGAGAAAATTTGCAATTTTCCATTGAAGATGGACAGGACGACAAGAAGGCAAGACGACAAGTCGACAGAAACTACCGGCCAATCGAGGCTATCAGACAAGCAAATAATGAATAAAGAAGCAAACGGACTGACAAACAGCAGGATTTGATGGTGGAGGTGGAAAGCATTTCGATTTACAAAGAAACACTTTCCTTGGTATCAATGGCACTCCTTTAATTGGATACCGTTGCAAGAAATTGAATTCAATGACGAAGCTGAAGTGCTTTTGCAATCAGTAGTTGATTGAAGAAAAGTATCTCTTCCATTGTAAAGTGAAAATGGGGATCTTAAGATTACAAATCTAAGATCAGGTTATTGAAGAAGGTTTCTGCTTTTCAAGTCTTTAAATTGAGATTAAATTGAAATTTATTTAAACATTTATTTTGCATGAATAACTCGAGTATCTACATAGAAAATGGGATGATACATTGTAGACATGCAAGTACCAAGATTAATTGCGATAATTTGTTTCGGCTGAAGGTAATCTTAAGTTTGCTTAAGAGTTTGCTTAAGTTTAAGCATAAAATTCTTAGAAAGCAGGATCATGATTGCAACTACCATATTCCTTGGTACAAGGAATCATTCCATTTCTACCAAGTCCACTTCCCGAAATTGGCTTTTACTTTAGCGTTTCTTTCTGGATAGTTGAAGTCAATCTAGTCATTAGGAATGCAAAGCTGAATATTTCTTCTGGAAGCTAGGTTTTGCACACCACAAAGGAAACACTTACTCAGCAGAATAAGTTATCTGGCCCAAAACTCCGTAATCTTAGCACAATTTAAGAATGGAGGAGAGGAGTTGCTAAAGATCATCACCACTAATGGCAATATGGTGAGTTTGATCAAATAAATGCAATTGAATACCCAGATATATGAGGATAGATTAGAACTTCTAGGAGAACTTTCGTTCTGTACATGTATGAATGTTTCAGTGAATGAATTGCCAAGTTAGAGTCAACAGCGATGTTAAAGGCAAACTTAGCAATATGAACAAATTGGACATATTCGAATCGTACGCAGTTTGAAGACTATTTAGCTTCAAGCTTTTTAGTTTAGACTATTTAGCCTGACAAATTAGAGGTACTGACGATGAAGTGCTCAGCTAGGATGAAAATTTGGTTCATTTTCTTCATGCATTGCAATCGACACAAGACATTTGGATTTCCGAGTAGATAATCACACCTTGGACCACTATTTTGTTGTAACCAAGATACGAATACGACTTTTTCAGGATATTTATCTGCAACGACAGCAAACGCAAGATACTACTCGAGCCATTGTCGACTAGTATCTTTCTCGGAAAGGGCTCTGCTGCGACATTACAATGGAAAACGTAAGCTGATAGCGTCTTTTACGAGCGAAACATGGGCCTGGAATACTGGCTTCTCTGAAATCTGAAAAGCCAACAAAAAACCAACGAATACCTATAAAGTTGAACAACAAAATTTAGGAGTACAGTCACAGTTGGCGCGGTAGATATTGAAAAACCAGGTCTCGAACCCGTCAAGAGTTAGCAATTCAACTAAGCAACGAAAACCAAGGTTTTCTTCCACACGACCAAAATGAAGGAAAGATAAATAAAAAATAAATAAATAAGTGGCGCGAAAGCCCACTCACTTTGTGAATTTTTACACTCCTAAGCAGGGCCTACTGTTTATTGACGGTTCCGAACGGCTCTCCTGAGAAGATTTTTCATAGGCAGAATTTGACTTTCGGAGATTTGCCATTTGCCATTTCGAAACATTTTCGACATTTGGAACCGCAGCATCGTTTGCTCGATCTATGAAAAAGTAGACGCTTTAAGCGGTGTCAAGTATAGAAAAATCAGTCTTCTTAACATCGCTTACAGTACCGAGTTTGACAAAATTATGGAAATCCGTGAAATAATTTGATTTGCTTCCATCAGTGTGATTTTAGAATTGGTAGGCCACAATTTACAAAATTTTCATATCACGGTAGATTGTCTAAAACTCAACAGACCTAGACAGATATTCAGCAAACCTCTTTATAATTTAGGGCCGTGTATGAAAGATCCTATTAAGATGAGCTATGCAGATCCATGTGTAGTTTTGGTATTCCTGTCAACTAACTGACACTTATATATGCAGATTGCATTGTACGATTAAACTCGTATACTGACAACAAGAAGAGTGTTCAATATAGATAAATTGAACGAATTTTTCACTTGATAATTTCTGTGCTTTAAGAAACACTAAGGAGACTATATATAAGACCCTTAAAATCCCAGCCCCATTTTATGGTGGAGAAGGATAGACATTAGCTAAGGCGGACTTAAGTTTAATTAAGTGATTTTTGACCTTTTTTGCGTTGACGGATTTTGGAGGAGAAGATATTATACCAACCTGTTCCTTCTTCATTCGCTCGTTTCTCTTAATATAGCTCCCAGTTCTCATCCAAAATACCATGACCCACTGTCAAACTCACTGTCAAAGCTCTGCCCAATCGGCTCCATATCCTTTCCAAAAGGACTGTATGTCAACTCTTTCCTGGTACAACAAGAAGTTGCGCTCTCTCCGTAATAACAAAAACCAGTTGTGGCACAAATTTTCAAGTTCTCGATTTGATTCCGACTATAGTATGTTAATTATCGGTCTGTGTACAATCAATTTTCTGAATTTTGTGAGTCTCTTTACTTTGAGTACCTCTACCGCATGCAATTTACCTTGGCCTCGGACCTTAAACGCTTCTACCAGTTTGTTAATACCAAAAGAAAGTCAGACGGGTACCCATCTACTTTTAGATTTTTTAGTAGATCTTCTGCTGACCCAAACCATTTCGGTTAATATAACAACAACTTTGGTATCTGAAAACATTACTAAATTTAAAGATGATTTTTCGCCAGGCCCTGATGTCCTTCCGGCTATTATAATAAAAGAGTGTGTACCCCAACTCGGTCTTCCCTTCACTGCCCTATTTAACTAGTTTGTTACAACAGCTAGTTTCCCTTTAAAAACTTTTCGAAAGCAGCAACTATCTGCACAAACCAGAACGGTTTCAATAAAGGTAAATCAACAACCACTAACCTAACTGACTTCGATGAGGTTGATTCAATTTCTATAGGCATTCGATAAAATTTCTCACCAACTTATTATTTTTCAATACAAAAAACTTAGTTTTATCTTCATTTGGTAGCATGGACCAAATCCTATTTAGAAGACCGAGAAAACAAAATCATCTTCAGATATTCAATATCCGACCCCATTGAAGCAACATCTGGTGTACCTCAGGGTACCCACCTTGGACCAATCATCTTCATCCTAACGAAAAACGATATAAATCTCATCCTAATGACTTCTAATCTTTATATTTTCGCTGATGACTTAGAAATTTCCAAAATCATTTCACTGCCTTATGATTCCAATTGCCTGCAAGATGACTTAAATAAGTTTTCGGTATGGTGCAGCAAAACTTTTTGGAACTAGCATAGATGTCAACAAATGCTAAGCGATAACCTATTCCCGAAAACGCCTATCCCTCTCCGCCAAGAAACTACTTCTTCTACGATGAGCCTATTCCTTCTACTACAAATTAACTAGGAATAGGAGTAATTTGTGACACTTGGCTTTATCAAACGCTGGTCAAGGGCTTTAAACATTATTTTTGGAAGACTATTTTTCGAATATTGTAGCCAAATTTGGTCACCCTATAAACAAATCCACATTCAAAGAATTAAAGCCATCTAATGCAGGTATATCAGTTTCGCACCTCATGATCTTTGTTAGGCCAATCCATATGTATTACTAGGCTTAGACTAGTTGGCATGCATACCCTAAAAAAACGTCGTGAATTCGCTGATGTATTAGGAGCTCATAATAAACAATCCCACCAAACACTCAACATAACCTTGTTTACAGTCAATCCAGGCTTTGAAATCGTTTGTGGTCGGTCACCGGCCTTTGACCATGATTGGTTACATTGGATATTCTCGTATTTAATCTATTTTTCATCACCCGTAATGAATCGCTTCAAAAATGGTTCCGTTTCGTTACGTTTCAGCAGCGTTTCACTGATGGTTATTCAGTCAATTCTAAGTTATTTGCGTTAATTCATGTGACACCCAAACATCGATCTTCTCTGAGTAGCCTGCTCATTATAGATGATTCCAAACTGTCATACGGTTGATATTTAGTGCCTCCGCTATCTCCAGACAGCTTCCATGCCGGTCTTGCTCCATCAGTTGCAAAATTTCATCGACTTTTTCAGTGACATTCCAGTGCGAGGTGCATTTTTTATATTGAAATTTCCGGAACGGAATCGAACAAACCACTCATGGGTCCAGCGTTCACTCACAGCATTCTCAGCGCAAACTGCACAAATTTTTGGGCATGTTTTTTCAGCTTGTTTCCCAAATCAGTATGGTATAACTCTTAACACGTGTTCATTTGACACAATCAGATTAGGGTTTCCAGATAATTGGACACCAACACCATCTAGTGAGAAAATACCGCGGAGAATTTTTATATGACCTATTATTTCATTCAGTTCTAACCCCAGTAACCTTAGATCTGTCCTACTCCTCCTGATCCGAACTCACTGCACCATTTACGATGACTTTGAACCAATATCTAGTATGTTGCGTATAACAAACAACTACGGCGAAGTCTTTGACGTAAATATCAGCAAATTCAAAATCAAAAAAGCACTGCTCAATATGTCACTCACTTAACATCTCCTCCGACCATCATTTCTCCTTGCCACATCAGGTTAGGAATGCGTGCTTGTTAATAAGCTTAATAAAGTTGTTCGGGGTAGAGCCGGGCCAATAATAATAATGATATGGCGACATCAATCTGACTAGAAAACTGGGCATAAGTCACGTGAGATAGTTCAATATGTTAAGCGAATGAATATTAACGTTTCGCCCCAAATACTCTTCGATTCCTACTGAGAGCGACAACGCAGTAAAAGAAAACTTCGTCTTTGGTAAAGTGTGGACCGAAAACTCTTTTAGAGTGCCCAGCGTGGAGTGTAGTGCCTTTTGGGTGGGTGAGTAAGTATGAGATAAATGTCAGATAAGTTGCATCGCAACATCTTGTGGTGTTGGATGGTTCAGTTAAAGATTCTGACAATATTAAGTCCATAATTTGCTTTATAATTAAATATAATATATATTAGAGCTGAACGTGGCTTTCATAGTGATATATTGTACAAATATTGCTCAAGAATAGAAAATTGTATTGTCAACCGTGGACTCTTGTTTGAAATATGAAAATTTGCACTTGGAATGGGGTAAATACACGTAATTTGTTTTGGTAGTAGTTGTAAAGTAATCCGCATTGCAATTTTGACGTTAAAGATTTGCAACGCTCTGGTCATCCAATCACACAAAAAGCTGATGAAATTCTAAAACGAGAAGAGAAGAGAGGTGAATACCAAAAGAAGCTCGATGTGTGAATTTCTGAAGCGTTAAACACCGTAAGTAAAGAATGGTAGACTATCAGAAGCATTTGGGAAGCCAGGATTGACAGCGCAGATGTTTATGGTGTAAATGTGGTGAAAATGGAAGGGAATCGATCATCATTAAGTGCTTCCATTTGATTTAAGGGTTTAAACTCAACTCAAAAAAAAAAAACTGCCGAAATTGACCGTAAGGAAAGGTGTTTTCTTTAATCACGACAACGTTAAAACACGCACAAACACACATTTTTGATGACCTGTCGGAAACTGCCAGAGCTTGGCTACGAAGTTGTGATGCACGCACCAAATTGTCTAGATATAGCAGCCTCTGACTATCACTTGCTGAGCTCTCTGCAAAACTTTCTCAATGGTATCCGACTGACTTCAGAATAAGTCTATCAAAACTGCTTGATTCAGTTTTTCATACAAAGAAAGCACAGAAATTCTACACCGATGGCATCATGACTTGACCAGAAAGGTGACGAAAAATTTTCACTAAAATGGATTAATTTGGTTTAAATAAATTAATTTGTACATTCTAAGTAAAACAATTGGGTTTTACTAAGAAAACCACATGAACTCTTTCCAAGAACCATTATACAAATTCATGCAAAATTTGAATTTCACGCCATTTGTGCGGTGAAGTATTGCCGCCGAAAAAAAAAAAAAAAAAAAAAAAACAGCGTAGCAGCTTAAGGGGCAGTATTAAGGGGTGCTTCATCGTGAGGTTTGATTTTCAATAGGCTTTTTTTGTCAGATCACGCGTGACTCCTATCAAACTGCTTTGTCTTTTTTGTTCAGTATCGTTTGGCAAGTCATCATGGAAAGACTTACACCACAACAGCCTCTCCAAAATGTTCAGATGTATTACGAAAATCAGCGTTCTGTGAAAAATGTTTTTCGTGCGATTCGAGGAACTTACAGTGTGCATAATCGACCTACTGAAACTACTATTGCCAATACCATTCGCAAGTTTGAGTCCCAGTTTACATTAGTGGATGATACTCGACCGGTTAGACCACATTCAGCACGTAGTGAAGAGACTATAGCAGCTGTAGCTGAGAGTGTACGCGAAGACCGTGACTAATCGACTCGTCATCGTTCTCAGCAGCTTGTCTTGGCGTATTCGACAACTTTGCGTATTTTACGTGAGGATATCAGCCTAAAAGCGTACAGAATTCAACTTGTGCAAGAATTGAAGCCAGACGACTTGAATTTTGCGTCATATTTTCAGTGAATGGGCTCTGGAAAAACTCAATGAAAATCCGGTGTTTTATCGTGAAATTTTGTTCAGTGATGAAGCCCATTTCTGGCTTAATCGATACGTTAGTAAACCAAATTGCCGTCTTTTGGGGTGATGAGCAACCCGAAGAGTACCAAGAGCTACCATTACATCCATTAAAAATAACGGTATGGTGTGGTGGACTCATTGGTCCATATTTATTCAAAAGCAAATCAGAATGTAACGGTCAATGTTAACCGTTATAGCTTTCTGAAATTCAAGCACATGGTCTCGGTGAGCTCTGGTTTCAACAAGACGGCGCTAGGAGCCATAAAGCGCGTGAAACAATGGACTTGTTGAGAAATCATTTTGGTGAGCCTAGATCATGCGATATCACACCTTTGGACTATTTTCTTTAGAGATATGTAAAGTCTCAGGTCTTTAGAAATAAGACAGCTACGATTGACGCTTTTGAAGGCAATAGCACTCGTGTTATCTGCGAGATACCAGTCCCTATGCTCGAACGAGTCGCCTAAAAGTGGATCTTCCGAATGCAGCACCTCATACATAGTCGTGGTCAAAATTTACATAATATTGTGTAAATGCCATGAATAGTTCTTTTAACCGATAATAAAAATTTTAAGTTCTCTTTCAAATTTATATATTTTATTTTACATTATAAATGAAACCTTACGATGAATCACCCTTTATTAAAAATAGGATAGTCAATTATGGAACGACAACAAATGGATGTCAAATTCTCAAACTATAAGTAAGTAAGGTTGTGTAAACTTAGCTCTGATACGCACATGCAATGCAAATAAGAAATCCATGTCGCTGTTATTCTATTAGCATCAGGCGACCCGCCACTCTCATCTTAACCAGGTACACGCACAATCGTCGGAGTTTGCCTTTTCCCTAGTACTTAACTTACTCAAATTGTTACTAACGGAAATAAAGAAAACTTTAGAAAATAAAATATAAACTATTGTTTCGTGTTAATCTAAAACGTAACACAAACAAAATCATCTGGAGCGATGAGGGTCTGTTAATGAGGCGATGATGGCTGTGTAAATTGTCAAAATTGACACACAACGTGTCACCGTTTTGGTGAGAATTTTTGAAAATGCGGCTGGTCAGCAGTAACAGTTAATGAAGCTGGCTATCGTGATATGAAAATCCAGTATTTTGTGCCCAAGTTGCAAGATACGGATGTGAACGATATGTGGTTCCAAGAAACAATTCAATAACTACATGAGTCATTCGCTGGAAATGTAACTTCCTGTCTTGGTGATCAGAATTGACGGCAAGATTTCTTTGGGTTTTATTTTGAAGTCTATGATTTATGGTAATATGCCAATGATCACCCACGCATTGAAGGGGCAATTTGATAAAATTCCGCCACATTTACTCAAGTTATCGTAATTGTTATCGTAAATTTCGACAAGAAATTACGTGTGTGCCAGCAAAGCAGTGAAAGCCATTTACGCGATATTCTTTACCAAACATAACCCTATATTGTATACTTTATGAATCAATAAAAAAAATTACAATTTTTAATGAAACACCAGTGTTTCTATGAATATTACTTCTTCGATAAATGTTGGGGCATTTTTATATCAAAGTAAACAGCTAAGAATGCCAGTTCCTACGATAGGAACGTATGTTTGACGTTTTAAATGGTACACTCAAAACGTTTTGTCATACGATTGGTGTTTGCGTTTTTTACAGAGACTTGAAAAATTCACCTCAGCCAAAAAAAAAAAATTGTATTTAATCGTGAATATTTTCGTGCGATGATTTTTTATGATTTTCGATGTTAATCTACGTCAACAATGGTGTCCGGATCAACTCGCTTCGACTTCTGGTGATGAAGCACTCTCCAACAACAAGGTGATGTTTTCGTTTTTCGAATTCAGTCGTGGTCGTAACTCGTAGTTCGCTTCAGAACGAATTTCGTGAAGGTCGTCAAAAATCGGTCGTTGTGCCGGAAAACATCGTTGCTGTGTGGGAACTGATATCGCAAGATCATCATTTGACTTAAACGCGTGCTCAAAAAACTTAAGTGCCCATCAAATGCTTGTACACAGCGTGGCGAAGGAAAATCAGAGAGGATGAAAACAGAAATGCTGATGAACGTTGGTTTTAAATGTTTGAAGGTTATAATGACTAGGAAATAAAGAGCTAGGCAGGGCATACCATAAGCGAGTTGTGCGGCTTAGTAATGAGACATGATATTTCAGAGTACGTCCATGCAAACAGCATGGAGTTCTGGAAGCATGAAATTCCACTCTGTTAAAAGTTTCCCATTTGGTTATAATGTTAATATCGGAACTTAATGAGCTTAACATTGAATTAGAAGCAGCAAACAAGTGTCGGATGCGGAACGGGTCCCTGAATATCAGACTTGAAACCATGCTAGACAGCTTGAAATAAGCATTCCGAAAGATAATTTTTAATCCAAGAGTGAAAAAGAGCGCAATCGATGCCAAAGTCACGAATTTTCGACCAAAGAGCCTGATGTTAAACTCTATCAAATACCTTAAAAATATCAAGTGCAACTATCTTGCTTTCGCCAGATTGATGTACGCTTTGGTTTCACTTTTCTAGTTTACTAGAAACGACTTCAGTCTTTTAAAACGAAGGTTGATCTCTTGGAAAGATGGAAGGAAGGATCTAGGGCTGACAGGCGTCAACACCCGTTTCTTTAACGAAGCCATGCATCTGGTATTCATCCTGGATAGGAAATTTCTAATCACTACTAATGTAGTGATCCTGTGTAACAGGACGACAAGGATTCATTATTTCCTACACGTAGATTAACTGATTCAATAAGCTTGAACACTAGATTGCTTTCAATTTTTTTGCGGCTAGCTCCCATTTAATTGAAAGTGTTCTTTGGTGCAACTGTTGATTCTTGGCTTTTATCCTTCTGATATCGCCTGTAGGGTTTGCTGAAGATTCAACTTTTTCTGCTGGAATGGAATGTACCTGAATCTTTACGGATTGGCGTAGCAAAAATATACCTCAGCCGTCAAAGAAACTCGAAATTTGATAAGCCATGCGCCATATTGTGCAGCACAGGTGGTAAAAGCGAAGTATCGACCAACTCGGTGCATATTACTGGAGACTTTGCAATAAAACTCGATGAATATGTTAACAATATGCCTTAGACACAACATCTTTAAGATCTAAGTAGTAGTTTTAGGGAGAGAGTTCAAAGTGAATGCCAGATAGAGCTAGCAGCGACTCTTGGTCGCACGGAGTAGGTAAAGACACCAGCATTCGGGAAAATTGTATCAATATCTGATGGCATCGCTTAATTGTCATTGTCACCAGAAAGGGTGCCGAGTTTGACCCAGTTCCTACACTATACTGACAGTACGCTTACATCTTTAGCGGACGAAGAAGGCGAACTCCAAGAAAATGTTTTCCGGCAAGTGCCGAGGGGCACAATTAGCGTAAAGAAATATTTTCATGTATTCAAGTAAAAGCAAACATAAATACTAGCAGTCGCGCTAAGTGTATTGAGACAGACTGCGTCCTAGTGCGAGCGAAAGTCGGTCTTTCGCATAAAGAAATGCGTCGAATTGCCGTCAGCTAGATATGTACAATATATCACTTATGCACACATATATATGTACATAGTACATTGAGATGGTCAGCGTACTCACACGTCAAGACGTCAATGAAAAGTCTACAGTCTTTCTTTTCGGAGAACTTAAAAAAAAAACAGCTGATTTTTGAGAGACTGCCGAAAGCATTCGTTATGTCTGCCTGAAACCTTGGAACCATCTTTGGAAGAGTGGAAACAACAGCGTTAATGATATCGGAAATCTGAACGTGGAGTCAGATATTGATAAGTCCTTCTCTGATCCTTTCACAGCAAGTTCTTCACCGATTTCATTTCCCGCTAGCACACTCGCTCCCCATGGAACAGCAATTTGGCTGGCTGGACACGTTTGTAAAAAACATTTAATGAGGGCATCATTTAGGTTCTGAATAGCTTCCTCTTCCACTCAACTCACTTAAGTCCTTAAGAGTGTCCCGTTGCTTTTTCTTATATTCCTTCTGTTCAGCACGATCGAGACTTTGCATCCCACTTGGACTTCGTAGTATGTCAGAGAAAGTTCTGCTAAGATTAGATCTGCACTTGTAATATTAGGCCCCTCAGTAGGCCACGTGCAGCCGAACAACCAGCTGATACCCTGGACTGCTGCAAAACAGTCGGACCGGACAAAAATATGATAAAAACCTACAACTATAAAGCAGTGCCTATTTGGATGCGGATTTATTATTAGGGGCAGACTTGGGCAAAAAATCTTGAATTTCCATCATGTTAATGATGCGCCTCGTAACAATCCATATTAAGGCCAAATTGGCAACATTAACTTTATATGGGTGTACTCCTCCACAGAGGAGAAAGATGACGACACCAAAGGTAGGTTCTACGAGCTCTAGGACAAGACTCACGAGCAGTGCCCTAACTTCCGTTGTAGAAAGAGATTTTATTGCAAAGCAGTAAAACAGTCTCTAGGACTGTCGGAAAATGTAGTCTTCCCAACATCACCTCCGATAACGGATTCAGCCTACCTTACTGCGGTGGGACAAGACAGTGTCGTCGCTAGCACGCTAGCATTGTCAACCAGATTCATCACATGTTCGAATCTTCTAAAAGGCCAACATCGACACAGACCATAACGTATTTGTATCCAAAGTACGGCTGCGGACATTTGGAACATTAGAAAAATAAGCTAATACTGAGTCAGAGATTGCCAAATCCTTTTGCATTCGAGTTTCCCTTAATCTTTTAAGATGTCGTTTGCCGTAAGCTTCAAGTATTGAAGAAAGATCATCAGCAACATTGCCAAAAGGCCATCAGAGATGCCGCCTTTCATCATAACGCTGCTCCATCAAGGTCAGCAAAAAACTTTGATGTCGAAAGAGGATTTAGACAAGGCGATGCGCTGACATGATATTTCTTTAACGTTATTCCTGAAAAAATACGCGCCTAAAACAAGAGGCGCATTTTTTAAAAAGGCGTTACACTCATTTCTGGCTCGTTTAAACTTTTTTCGGTTTTTCTCAGTGGGATTGGTCTTGTAGGACCGAAAAAACATTTGTCTTACGACGTCTTTTTTTTTTTGGTTTAATTCTCTTTATCCGATGATGGATAAAGGAGCTCATTCCTAAAAGAATGGTGTCTGTGATCATATCAACAACGGCATCCACATCATTATCGAGGAAACATAACCACCAGTTAAATTTCCTAAAGAAGCTGTTAAGTGTGCTTCATTCGGCTTTCTCTTATTACCCGCAATAGCTATTTCAGTATGAGGATACAGGGATAAAGTTCCTTCAATGGAGAATCAATAGAGACAGACAGCGCAAGAATTGCTGTCCAGTTTGGAGCATCTGTAAATAAAGGAGAAGTGGAATTTTAGCCACAAGAAGTTGAATTTCAAATTGACACAGGGGTCTTATTGTGGTGGAGTTTGGTAATCTACATCACTTCACACGTAAATGGCGATACCGCAGTGAGAGGAGAACAATTGCACTAGTTCGAAGCTAGGTAGCTTCAGATCAGAGTGCAGATCACTCTGTAGATCAGAGGTGTAGGCGGGGATCTACTGGTGTTTCCCTAAGTAACAAAATAGCTGGTCCGTATTTACAGACGTGGACGTATACAGAAAGGTAGTAACATTTTAGCCCGCGAAAAACACAAACACCGACGATACTTATTACAGCAGTGAAGTAAAAATTCAAATCCACTCGCATACATTTTATATTGCATGAACATTTGGCCGTCAAAAAGATTTCTTCACATTGGATACCGCATAATTTGGCAATCGCTCAAAAAAAGGCTCAAGTAGATTGGTGTTTCAAAACACGTCTATTAGATCGTGACAGGCGACAAATAGTGGATCTATGCATGTGAGCCCAATACTAAACAGCAATCGACTGTATGAGTCTTTCAAGGCCAGCCAAATCTAACAAAAACTTCGAAGCAAATGGTAGTTTATTTCTTAGGAAAACCGGACGTGTCGCAACCGTGCTATTAGTTTAACATAGAATGGTCAATTCAGATTGGTACACCACCATTTGTTTGTCAGAAGTCTTTGGATGTGTAAAAAAGACCAAACGCCAAACACAGATCATTCTTCACCACGACAGTGCGATCTCTCACAGGTCGGCTTAAACAAGTTAATTTTAGTCACTCAAAACATCGAAAAGATGGGGCGTCCGCCGTTCGGTTCTGACTTGCTTTTTTTCCCACACAACTAACATAAATTGCGGAGACAACGTTTTTCGACGCCTGAAGAAGTGGTGGATGTTTTTTTGGATTTACTCGTTTGGAATGGAAAAAGTGCATCTCAAAAGGGTTAAATTATTTTCTTTAGTACTTAGTTCCGGCATATGAGTGTATTTTCCTATAGGAATTGTTTAAATGTAGCCGCACCAATTCACATTCTTTAACATTCTAGAAATCTGAAGCCATGAAATAGGACTCATTTTCTCATAGTTCTGAAGGGATCTGAGTAAATCGCTGTTGGTTTCAGAGTTTAAATTTCATTGGAACCAGGAGAGTGACTGGTATAGGTAATAAATTTGAAATCATAACTAACTGAAGTAAAAGTTGGTCCAAATGTCAAAGATGTTTTACATGACACACCTAAAGAGTACAAAACCATCCCACCCTGTGCAAGTATTTTATTTATTTATTTTTTTTTTTCTTACTTTTACGCATCACAATAATTAAGTGCCTGTCTCATCCGTGATGTAATTAACATAGATTCAGTGCATATCATTCTTAAGCGAACAAAATTCACTGGATACAATAGATTATTGATTTAATCAGCGATGGATTAAGAGGGCATATCCTATAAATATCTGTCTAAAATTAATCCCAATTGATTGAGTGGTCATTGTTTGTATATTACCAGGATAATAATGGTAAGAGCTTAAAAAATAATTAACCACATGTGATTAATCAATTACAATTTTCGTTAGAGAGGGATATGAGTTAATTTAAAAAATAAAAAACACACTTACAGAAAACGTTCAATTTCATAGCTGTCTCTCGAATTCCATTTCGAACCAGTTCGTTAGTAGCCCGGCACGACAGACCCTTAGCGTGATCTTCTCTTGTTGGTGTAAGCGATAGAACGGATATGCTTACATTGCCATCTTCGGACACCTGAAATAACAAAAAAAAAAAAAAATCCATTTTCAGAATTTGTTTCAAAAGGTTTCAAACCAAATTAAAGTATAATTCGAGCTTATATGTTGTTTAGATTTTTTTAGATTTTCAAGAGACCACCTCAAGATTTGTTTAAGGAAAACGCAACTCTATAAGGATGCCCATAAAATTTTCTAAAATTTTTCTCTAGGTTTTTACATGAGCTTCTACCTTTGAAGACATAATTTTACGAGATGCCCGTTCATCCATGGGAGCAAGGTCCCTCCTTTTCATCTATTGCATGTACTATGAATACCAATTCAAAACTGTGCTGGAGGTGTCTTCCAAAAGTAAGGTGACTTTTGAAATTTCAAGTGGAATTAAGTAGTCTAAAACACTTAAAATGTTGACAGTGGCATTCTTTGAGTCGGCTCTATGTAAAAGAAGTGTTTACAAATGGTACAAGCTCTTCCAAGATGTCCGAGAAGATGCCAAGGATGAAACTCGCTCTAGACGCTATAGCACATCTACAAAAGATGATAAAGTCGAAGCTGTGAATAAAATTGTTTTGGTAAAACATCGAATTACCATAAGAGAAGTAGCTAAGGTCAGCTCGTGTTATCTAATTTTTCGGATGTTTTGAGCTGTGGATACAAAAGCCCAATCGTCCCAATGGAACGACCCAGCCAGGATAAGAAAGAAAAAAGCACGCAGAGTGCATCAGGATATTTTATCTCAAGGTTGTACGGTCAATAAAGAGTATACCCTTAAAGTTACACGCCGTTTGCGAAAACAAATACAAAAAAAAAAAAAAAAAAAAAAATCCGGAATTATGATTAAATAACTCATAGCTTTTGTATCACGATTATGCTCATTCATCGTTGTGTGGGGGAGATTCTTTGGCCAAAAAACACAAAAACCAAAAACAAAAAACACCATATTCACCGGAGGAATGGTTATATGGTTTTGGTTATACCAAAAAGCGCTTATTAAAATTTAAAGGATTAAAAAAAGTGCATTATATCTGAGAGAGCTTACTTTAATGGGTAAAACATTAATATTGATTTATAAATAAATATTTTTTTTTTATAAAAATATAAAGTCACCTTACTTTTTGAACATACCTCGTTAATTGCAAATTATGGATGTGGAGGACATCTGGTTTTAACAAGACAGTGCCGTAAGACATAAGGCCCAAAAGCAATTCAATTACAGCAGATTAATTTTCTGGTCGTATCAATTCTTCTTTACGGTATGAGGCAGTACCGACATCAACGTAAGAGGTGAGTCACTTTTTATTATATTTTAAGTGCGTACTTCATTGTTCGCGAAATTTGTAATGAGCCCACTTTTATAACAAGAAACCAACAGGAAGTGCTAGATATCACTCTTGTCTCCGACGACATCACTGAACACTCATTTTTAGACCACAGATGAGTGATGCCTGTCAGAAACACTGTCAGAAACACTTTTCACCGAACTCCTAACTCCCCCGCGTGACATCAACGTCAATGAATTTACCCTGGCTCTCAATCAGGCTATGGCTGCTTCCTGTTCTCCAGAAGCAAGAAAAAGCCGCACTGGTGGACATCAGCACTGGGACCGGTTAGAAACCTTTGCAGAAACTTACCACGAAGGCACTCTGAAAAGTCTTTTTCAGAGAATTGCCTCACACGGAATTCGAACCCGCGACCCTCTGCTTGAGGAGTCTATGTATATACCACTACACCATGGCCTCATTGAACGATCCCTATATTCTAGGGTTGTACATAATGGTTGCTTTCATGGACATAGAGGGCGCCTTTAACAACGACAACACATTCGCAATCACGCCTGCGCTGTCAAATAAATAGCAGGATAATTAGCTTAAAGCTAGGTGGGACTTATGTTAAAAGATGTGTCAGCAGAGGTATGCATCAAGGCGGTGTCCTTTTTCCCCTTCTTTGAAATCTAATGGTTATTAAACTGCTGATGTATCTAGAAGCAGGTGGTAGCAGGGTGATTGCCTATGCGGATGACCATGACGTTGATAAAGCCATCTCAGGGAAGCATATTAATACTCTTAACAGATTAACCGGCAGACCGTTGTGGATGGGGAGTAAGCCCCGACAAGTTGATCTTGTCCTCTTTCCAAGAAAATATAACATTCAAATCATAGAATCTCCCTTAAAAAAGATACCAGTTTAGAGTTTTCAATACAGCAATACATATATATGGGCCTCATTTTTTGGAAGGAAACTAAACTGGAAACCTTGCATTCAAGAAAGTGTTAAGAAAGCTACAGTAGCTTTTTTTTCTCTTACAGAAAAGTCAATGGGAACAAAAGGGGCCTTCAACTTTGTATAACCCACTGGCTATACATTTCGGTTGTTAGACCGATACTCACCTACGGGGTTGTTGTCTGGTGGACGGCCTTATGCGATGCAGCAAACTCCAGCAAACTGAGCAGAGGCATATCTATGCATAAGCGGAGCTCTACGTTAAACCCCTTTTATTTACTGCTTTAGACATTCTGTTTCACTTGTCTCCCCTTGACCTTTTCAACAGGCAAGTAGCTGCGACTGCAGCTATTCGCCTTAAAGCGACTACATAATGGACAAACAATTTATTTGGCCACACTTCGCAGAGAACGTCTTTTACACCAAACTTGAACTTTTGTTTGACAAAGACTAGATCCGTTTGGGAAGAAAATGCTCCACCTTTATGGAGGAGAAGTAAAGCCACTTTTACGCAGATGGGTCTAAAACCGATAGCGGGTTAGTGGCGGTGTTTTCTCAGAAAAATTAAATCTAATTTTGGCGGATAAAGAAGCTCTGTCCTGGCTGAGGAAAAACGTGATATCTTGAAAGGATATCTGCGTCTTTCCGGATAATCAGGACGCTATCAGGTTTCTGATATTGATCTCATTAGATTCTGAAACCACCCTTGAATTAATGATCAGCATCTCTTACGGAGATGGTAGAGCAGTTGACATTTACCTTTATTGGGAGCCGGGGCACAGACACATTCCAGGAAATTGTATGGCCGACGACTTTGGGGACTACTAGACTTATTCTACCGGAAAAGGGTAACATACGTAAGCCAATCGCTACGTGCAAATAAATATTAAAGCTTATTGCTAATAAAACAATAAACAATAGGTGGACTGTTGGACCAAGATGTCTTGCGACCAAGCAGATCTGGCCAAAGCTGGATGTAAATCGCCCTAAGAGATTTTTCAAAATTTGCTGTTGTGCTCCTACCGGGAGAAGTCCAAATCGGCATGAACAATCTCTTATCGACTTTAAGATATACAGAACCATGTTAGTCCTTGGTATCCCTGTCAAACATGTCAGATTGTACAAAATCATGATGAAGAATGCTCGCTGATCTTTGCTGTCTAAAAAGGATTCAAGCAAGTTGATGCGCTGTTATTTTACTTTTTCAATATCACACTTGACAAAATTGTGCGAAACTCGCAAGTCAACAAGAGAGGCATAATTTTCCAATAGTATATGTACGAGTACAACTAGAGCATTTGAAATTATTGGAATAGAAGGGGCAAAACTAAGTAAAGAGTGTCTCAACATGTAGGATATGTGTTTTTGAATGAAATGAACTATTTTAGAGATATCTCTGAAACTTTCATAATGTGAAATACGAGGATTATTTATGAAATATAATATCTTCCGAATTTCCGCCTCGACCCTTCTTGCAGACCACCATCCTTTTTTTGATATTTCCAAACACTCTTTCATATATTTTTGGTTCTTACTCGGCGATGGTGGACGTCACCATATACAAACCCTGCGTATATCAGCTGTGAAATAATCAGCCTTTAAAATCCTATTTGTCTTATGAAACACCCTTTATATATTATATTACAACAAGAAAAACCGCCCGGTATCGACAAAACGGACAGAAAGTCACAATAGATAATTTTAACTTTGATATTGGTATCTGTTCAGAAATCAAACGAAGAGGTACTCTTACCAATCGCTGTTTGTGAGTAGTAAGGCCTTGTCATTTTATTAGACTCTCATCCTCTTAAGCCTGTTTTATGGTGCAGAAGTATGGACGTTAACAAAAGTGGATATAGATATCCTTGGCCGTTTCGAACGCAAATTCTTCGAGGGATTTTTGGTCCTAATTGTGTTGATGAAATTTGGAGAAGGAGATTTAACTACAACCTGCACTGAATAAATCATAGAAGTACACATATTTCGTCTACTACATTTCAACTAACTTAGACTGCCTAACTGGACGCAGTTACCCAGAGATCGCGCTAACTTGATTATCGTATTGGTAGAAGTCCAGGTCCACCCCGCCATCAAAGTAAATATGTAATTGCAGTCACTAGATTGAGCGAAAATTGTGAACAGGCAACACCTTCAGTACCTGTCATGTAAAGTTATGAAACGTAGCTATCTAGGAAATAGGAAAGTGGATCGACTGAGATGAGAATGACGTAGAAATAACTTCATGGAGCGCAACAAACTTTATTTCAATACACACCTTCTGATTGTGCGCATGCAATTCAATGTTTCCCATCCACCAGGTGATCTTCGCAGGTGGTCTTGAACCTATCGCCTGGCATTCTATTTCATATTTTCGGTCCGCTGACATTGGTTGATTGTTGAATGATATCTCCACTAAAAGGGGTCGCACTGGAAAGAAAGAAAAATAAATGTTTAAAAGCAGTCTACTAAATATAAGCCAAATAGATTGAAATAATCAGAGAGAATTTATAAGAGTGAACCTACTACCTGATAAAAATGTTAAGCCTGGCTTCAACTGGCTTCAACTATTAGTAGAAGCTTTTTTTTTCTACGAAATTTACAGCCTTTTTTTCATGACGGTTAGATTCTTTACACTTTTAGTTTCATTTATAGGATATCTTTTTTTAACATAAGTAGAGAACTAAGAAAACAACAAACAACGTCCGCAAACATGAAAACGAGGTTTGTTTAAAAAGTAAGGTGACTTTATGTTATGACCAATTTAAATGCTGTCTCCTTCAAAATAATCTTCCCCAGATATACTGTAATACACCTTAACCAACGGTTTTCCAATCCTCGCAGCACTTCTCATAAGCAATTTTTAGTATAGCGTTGAGCTTTTCCAGCGATGCCGTTTTTATTCCACAATTGTTGCAAATCTCCGCCCGTTCGTAGGTATCTTTAATTTGGGCAACGGAAAAATTCGCATGGGGCCAAATCCGGTGAATATGCTGGATGAGGCATGATTGTAGTGTTGTTTTGATTGAATGAGCAGGTGCATCATCATGATGCAAAAGCCATGATTTTTTTCAGCCCTCTTGAAAGAGCTTGTACCATTTGTTAATATTTTTTTTTTTACTTAGAACAGACTCAACGTATGCCACTGTCAACATTTCAAGTGTTTTAGAGCACTTGATTCTATTTTGCACACAAAATTTAATTCCTTGGTCCAGTTTTTAAAATAAGTGAAAATGGTCGAGCACATCTAAACACGTCTAATCTTTCTATTTGTCAAAAACAAATTAAGTGTGCTATATACATCCTGCTTGACTCGAACTGCAACTTTTTAAGATGCTATAATTTTTTTTATTTTTTGATAAATTTTATTGTGCTATAGCAGAAAATGTTGGAAAATACATAAATTTTCAAATTGTATCAGTAGTTTTCAATATGTCCACCTTTGGCACGCAAGTGGCTCTGCGGTATTTTGGCCCATTCCCGGCGAAGTGCTCGTTTGAGGTGGTCCAAACTTTGGTATTTTTTAGTGCCAACCTTCGACATCAAACATTGTTTTTTAACCAATCTTGGTTGACGCGCGCTTTGTGAGACGGTGCTGAGTCTTGTTGAAATGTTTATGGTCTTCGACCAAAATGATTGTTTGCTCAAGGGTTCAATACTGCCTCTAAGACAGTTTACGGTATACGATCGCATTAATTTTGACGCCACGGTCCAAAAATACGAGCGGAGAGCGGCTTTCGGCGGTTATGGCAGCCCAAACCATCACCATCGGTGCTGCCTGCTTACTGGTGGCCGCCCGAAGGTGTAAATTTTCGAAGGACCTCTCTGGCAAGTAAACTCGGTCATTTTGTTTGTTGACATATTGCTCGATGACAAATGGCGACTCATCGGAAAAAACCAAATTCGGCAGCTCACCACTTTCGTGCAAGCGTAGCAACTCCTTCGCTCTTTCGACTCTAACTTTTTCTGTTGCGGTGTAAGATCGTGCGCTTTTTGGAGCTTTAATGGCTTGAGCCCAAGCTCATATCTCAGTATGTGTTGCATCCGTTCCAACGATATGTTGACCTTACGAGCCAGTTATCTTCCACTTCCACGCGGATTTCGCTCAATTTGAGCCTTCACTTTCCGAACCATTTTTGCCGATGTTGCTGTTTTTTTATGACCACCTTCATGGCAACACTGCAACGCTGCCAGTATCAGGGTAACGAGCTATGGTTCGATACACAAATGATTTATTCACGTTGAGGTGCTGGAGGGCTCTAATTATAGCTACTTGTGGTTTTCCAGCCAAATATAAAGCAATCACACTATCACGTTTGAATTCCATCGCAGATAAAAAATTTTCAACACAACTGAGACGCAACAAGGCTTGTAAATAATAGAATTATCTGTCATGTGTCAAAATTTGAGCTCACTGTCATGAACGGTTTGGAAATTATAGTAGTCTGAAGTTGGTTGCAGTTCGAGTCAGGCAGGGTGTACTTGAAACTTTGCACATATGTTCGCGACATGTGTACCAATACAGCAATAAAAAAGCGAATAGTACAGGCTTCTGGGTAGTTGCGTGAGAATTTCACTGTCCTACACACGACAGATTTCCATTACCATCGAAGTTAAACATGTTGTTTTCAGTTGTTTAGACCAAGCGCTCTTGGATGCGTGATCGCTTAATTCATCAGCTCTTTCTTTCAATTTACTTCCGATCTACAACTTGCTGCGGCTCATAGAGTATCCCATTCTCCACTCACTCTACTCCCATCTCCTTTTCTTTCATTCTTTTAATCCAAGTATAATTTTGTTGAGCATTTTATACTCCGGAGTGGGAGCCTTTTTCTTTTACGAAACAGAAGTAGCAGCGGCTTCCTAAGGTAAGCCTTCATCAATATTCCAGAAGGTTATCATTCATGGAACACGTGCTTACTCCGAAGTAAATAAACCCTGTAGTTCCGTGTTAGTGACTGGAAGTATGAAAGTTTGCTGCCAAAATGCACTCGCTTTTCAGTTGTGCTGATTGATTTCAGTAAGAGTCTTTTTAGTGGAATGTGCTGAGAGCGACCGACGATATCGATGATATGCACAGAGTTGTTTAAAAATGTGTATTTGATGTTGTCCCTGTCGTGAGCGTGACTTAAACTAATCTTATCTCCAACAAAAAAGGCAAGGTTTATTCCCACTTTCATTCAATATTTTTCGGGATGAAGAGCGCTCACCCCATTTGATTGACTCTATAGTATTTGTCGAGGTATCCAACTAGTCATTCACAACAGCTTCGACTCCTTTCTCGTTGCCACTTCGTCTTCTTCTAAGCTAGAATAACACTTACGCATATATCCTTGTACGTAATGATATGTGCTGCTACATTTATCCGGCCCAACATATCGAATTCTTCCAACTTGCTATTGATGCAATTCACAATTGGATTGACTTATCGGACTCTCTAGATGATATCATTATCTTCAATGATTTTAATCTGCCGCAACTGAAATGGACTTCATCTGAAGACATTTATCTTTTCATCACTTCTAATTTCATTTCCAGCTCTATAGGAAGGCAATTAGACTTTATTTTCACAACTGATCCCATTAAATTCTCAGTATCGTTGTTCAGATAGCTCAAAATAAGACGCACTGAATTAAATAAATTTTCTTTATTAGAGCTTTGTATATAAAATAACCGCTCTGGTTGAACAACGAAAGCTAAGTGACAAGAGGGTGACTCTCGTCACATACAATTCGTGTTTAACGCAGCAGTACGTTGCACGGATATCGGTCGCAGGTCCTGTTATCACCGTCTCATCACATGTGTGGTCACGGATGGTGGAGGTTTAGTCAAATGTTATGGGCTCCTATTCTTTGTGTGTCCTTCTTAGCGGTTTTTCTCACTGCCAGTCGCTTGTGGCAGTGGTTTTCCCTGGCAATAGAGTTGCTCTATGTGTGTGGTTTTTGGCCACCTGGTGTTGTTTGTTGAATTATAAGCTGCTCAATTGCCGTTGGTATGTACGATGTTTGTTGAACTATTAACGATTCTAGACAATCTTGCTGTCCCCTATAACTTTCAACTATTGATAACTTTCATCCTTCTTTTCTTTTTCCATTTTTCTAAAACTCTTTCCTCCAGTCACTCTCCCCTGCAATGCGCTTATCTAAAAATTTTCACAAAGCTTATTTCCGTAAAATTAATACCTATTTTGCCCGTAATTTGTAATTTGTCATTTTGGCGCCATAAAAAATCTTCTGCATCCCCTCCTTGGTATAATCGTAGACTCTGCTCTCCACAAAACAAAATAAGTAAGTTATAAGTGCTATCCTTTCGCACTCACTCTTCTTCTGACTATTCAAACTATCTAGGTATGTACATATCTTCATTTTATCGAACTCTAAAACTCTCTTCATCAGCGCTATTTGAATAGTACGCAAACCAGTCTTAGAAATGACCCCAAGTCCTTCTTTCAATTTGTCAATTTTTCAATTGTAAAAGTATTACCGGTGGTTATCATTCCTTCCTCGTTTTTGAAACCAAATCTTCAAGTGATCCTCCTATCATCGTCAAATTTTTTACTTCATTTTTCAAAAAATCGTTTGCTAACAACTCCTTCGTACCAGGCTACCCGAAGTCTTAAGCTTTAAGTGCAAGTTCGTATAGACAACACGGTTTTTTAAAAGGCAGATCAACTACCATATACCTAATTGAATTCGTGCTTTTGCTCTAGCAGCTTTAAAAATGGCAAAGAAATCGATGTCTTCGCAACTGATTTCACTATCATCAATTGATCTTCTTCAAATTGTCTGTCTCGGCTTTGAACCTCTTTCATTAAAATGCTCTCACCTGAGAAGCCGATATAAAACTGTTCGGTTTAGATCCGTCCTTTCAGTTCTTTTCCTGGCCTCCTCTGGGGCTCGACAAAGCAGCTATTTTGAACCCCTTCTCTTCATTTTAGCTATTACCGATCTCGAGAGGGTCATTAAAGTCTCCGTCACATTTTACGCTGACGATTTATTCTCCTCACGACTCCAGCCTTCTTCAGGAAGACCTTAGAACTCAATATCGTCTATTGCCAGTCTACAACCTTCTCAAGTGTATGCAACCCACATCTCCCCTTTACATTATGGTCAACATGTTCACTGGTTTTGTCTTTTTAAGCCTTTGGCATATTATTTGACATGGAGCTTAATTTTCGCTGGCATATCGATAAGATTCTCATTAAAGCTAACGATTTACTAAAAAGTAGTCCAAGGAATTTTCTAACCCGTGCGTGGCCAAATCTTTCTATGTTACGTTTGTTCGCTCCATGCTTGTTGTTTTTCCTTTCCCCGAATTCATGTTTCTCGAATCGAGAGTTTTCAACGTCGATTCTTCTAATTTGCTTTCCGTGGTCTACCATGGAATGACCCTTTAACTTCCCTATCAGAACCGCCTCAAACTTATCAATTTGAATTTCTTAGCAGAGCATAGGAATATTTCCATTCATCGATTCTTAGATTGCATCGACTGCGTATCCTTTTACAATTCTATTTCCTTCAACATCAACCCACGGACTTTTGTTGGAATGTTGCCTCATTTAAGGGTCTTCTATAAGCTTTTTCAATGGACACTTAGACTTTAAATTTGGCTGCGATAAATATTGGTCCGAGTCGATGTTGGTTGCCCCAAAAGTGTCCATTTTCAAAATTCTAGATAGAAGTCCAGAGTTTGTTAGCATGTGGGTATTTTGGTAGACTAGTTGCTACTAATCGCCGTGTAGCTGGGGGTATAACTGAGTGCTCTAGGAAATGGTATAAAGTTCTAGACGGGAGTAAATCAATGCCACTAGATGACTTTAAGCAGATTGGGTGGTATTAGTGTTTGTGTGTAATAATTTTGCTAGGAGCAATATAGACAGCTTTTGCAATATTTTGCAATATGCGATATTCCATACAGATTATAGTCTAGAGTAACACCCGGGTACTTAAATTCTGAGGGTCATTGCAACTTTAGGCAAGTCACGCAGCAAGTAATTTCACACTGCTGAGCTCATTTTATGATCGACACACCAGCGTAAAGAGGTCTATAGGTATCTTAATATAAAGTGCTTTCCATTTAATGGAAATCTATAATACGAGGGCTGTTTTATAAATATCAGGATTAAAAGTGACAACGCAACTTTTCTAACTTTCCCCAACGGTGCTGCAACTTTTTAACCTCTCCGTATAGTATGACTTTTGTTAGCCTGTAAAATACTCCTCTGAAGCTGCAATGACTTCTTCGTTCGACCCGTACTACTTTCCGGCGAGCGATCTTTTAAGATTTGGAAACAAAAACGAGAGACAAACTCAAAGAATATGGAGAATTGGGGAACAATTCGTAGTGCAATTTGACCAATTTTTTCTGTGGCGACTGCGGAGGTGCGAGCCGGTGCGTTGTCGTGGTTGAAGAGCAATTTTTTTTTCGCCAAATGTTGAATCGGCAATTAAAAACAAGAATCGGATCACGGAGCCCTCGTATGTTATAAACAGTAGTGACCGCAAAACTGAACCTTGCGGAACACCGATATTAGAAAATGGTAATATATACCAGTCATGGTTAAATTTGGATAAAAATTAAAAATTTTGAAAAAAAATTTTCATTATTCAAAATCAATTTCAATCAAGAACATATTGGCCATTATTATCTATGACCCTTTGCCTTTGCCATTAGCTTCATAATTCCATCGGTGTAAAACTTCTGTGGTTTATCAGCAAAAAACTTGGCCAAGTGATTTTCAGCGGCTCAGAGGGTGCAAGATCCGGGCTATACGGTGGATGCATCAAAACTTCCCAACCAAGTTCCGTCTTGTGTGTGTGGCCTAGTATTGTCAAGATGGAAAACAACTCCCTCTCTGCTGATTAATGATCGTCGTTCTTTCTTGAAAGCTTCATTCAAATGACCGTTTCGCCACGTTCTAGTAGCTCATAGTAGACAATTCCCTTCCAATCCTACCAAACACTCAAGATAACCTTGTTTGACGTCAATCCAGGCTTTGAAATCGTTTGTGGGCGGTTACCGGCCTTTGACCATGATCGCTTACATTGGATATTCTCGTAATTAATCCATTCAAAGTTTATGTGGCACCCAAACATCGAGGTTCTTTGAGCAGCCTACTCGTTTTAGATGATTTCAAAATGCTATCTCCAGACAGCATCCGTGCCGGTCTTGCTCCATCAGTTGCAAAATTTTATCGAGTGACAGGCCGACTAGTGCAAGGTGCATCTTTACAAACGAAATCGAATAAACCACTTCTGGGTCCGGCGTTCACTCTCATCATTCTTACTATAAACTGCATAAAATTTTCGGCATGTTTTTTCAGCGTTTTTTCCTTTTTTATAGTAAAAAAGTATCACATAGAGTATTTCTTCAGATATTTTACTCATATTCAAATCAGTTTACAATAACTTTTAACACGAGCAATGAATTACACAGCTGTCTTTACAAAAAAATGTAGCCTGACATGTCCCTTTCAAGCTTTCAAACACGTGTTCGTTTGACATAAACAAATTAGTGTTTCCAGATAAATGGACACCAACTCCATCTAGTGACAAAAAACCGCATAGACTTTTTATATGACCAATAACATTATAATTGATTCTATGTATTAGTTGAGAAACGTGATTTAAATATCCTCGGCGGAACCACCTTATGATGCTATGTACCCAATTATAAGTGTCACCCCGAACCACAGTTTCAAGTATAGAGCATGTCTAGTTTTTTTTTGGCAAATAGAAAGGTTAGACGTGTTTTGGTGTGCTAGGCGATTTTCACTTTTTATAAAAAATGTGTACACACGAAATGTTGGCAGTGGCATACTGCCACATGTTTACAAGTGATTCAAGCTCTTCCAAGACGGACGAAAAGATGCCAATGAGGAACCTTGAACTAGACGCTCCAACACATTAATAAAAGTTGATAATGTAAGCTGTAAAGAAAATTGTTTTGGAAAACCGTCAAATTGCCATGAGAGAAATTGCTGAGGTTGTTGGCATATCGGCCGGTGGTGTCATGCAATTTTTGGGATGTTTTGGGCATGAGTGTCAGTGAGGTTTGTTTCGAAACATCTTAATTTTGATCAGAAGAACGTTCGCATGAGCATCGCTTAGGAGCTCTTGAATGACGTCAATGATAATCCTGACTTGTTTAAAATGGTCTTTACTGGTTACGAGTCATTGGTATATTATTATGACTTCGAAACCAAAGCCCAATCGTTCCAATAGAAGCACCCAGAAGAGTCAAGATCGAAAAAAACACGCAAAGTTCGATCAATCGTCAAAATTTTGATCACTGTTTGTCGTGTTTCGATTGCCGTGTGTGCTTCAGGAATTTTTAACACATGACCATGCGATCAATAAGGAGTATAACCTTGAAGTTATGCGCCGTTAGCGAGAAGAAATACGAAAAATTGTAGAAAAACGTTTCATGGTATTTGCATCACAATAATGCACCTGATCACTCATCGTTGCTTGTAAGAGATTTTTTGGCCAAAAACAACACGACAATCCGGATTTGGCCCCATGCGACATTTTCCTATTCCCTAAACTGTCGAGACCTATAAAAGGACGGAGATTTGCAACGATTGAGGAAATAAAAACGACATTGCTGGAAAAGCTCAAGTCTATACCAGAAAGTGCTTATGGGAAGTGTTTCAAGGATTGGAAAAAGCGTTTGTATAGGGTTTTCCAATAGGGACTTGAAAACTTTGAATTTTATTTGTGAACGCCCTCTGTCACTAATCATCAAACTGTCACTGTCAATTTATTCAGTAAACTCAACATTTTCATCATGGTAAAGTACACTAACGAGCAACGTCTGCAAATTATAAAAATTTTATACAGATATTCGGAGTCGCAAAATCATCTTCAGTGACGAAGCTCATTTTTGGCTCTATGGGTTGGTCAATAAGCAAAATATGCGTTATTGGTCGGATAAAAACCCACATGTGCTTCATGAATCACTACTTCATCTACACAAAATAACTGTTTGGTGCGATTTGCATGCTGGCGGCTTTATTGGGCCATAGTTTTTTGTCAACGATAACGTTCGTCACGTTACTGTGAATGGTCAGCGTTATCGCGCCATGATCACCGATTATTTTTGGCCCAAACTGGAAGATATGGACTTTGACAACATGTGGTTTCAACAAGATGGTGCCACCAGCCACACAGCACCGGCTACAATCGATTTATTGAAGAGTAAGTATGGTGAGCGTGTTATCTCAAGACATGGGCCAGTCGATTGGCCGCCTCGTTCGTGCGATTTAACGCCGCTTGACTATTTTCTGTTTGACTACGTTAAGTTATTGGTTTATGCCAACACGCCGATGACGTTGGAAGAGCCCAGAGCCCACATTGAACGCGAAATAGCGGCCGTTTGGGTCCAAAGAATCGACCGCTGCAAACGTGCCCACGGTGGCCATATGAACGAAGTCGAGTTCCATTCATAAATGTTTTGATTGTACTTCAAGTCAATAATAAAGTTTTTGAAATATCTCAAATGGTCTGCCTTTTATTTAAAAAAGAAGTCGTCAAGCCAAGTAAGAGGGATTACTTTGAAGGGGACAACATTAATATTTGGAAGCAAATAGCTATATTTTATATAAAATTTTTAAACACACCTGGTATACCAGAGATCTAATGTAGCCACAAGGAAAAAGATGTTAAATCACGCGAATGGGCTGCTAAATGTCAAGGCAATTTCTGGCGAAAATGCGATCACCGAAGTTCGTTACAAATAAATTTATCGTTACACGCAGTCATTTTGCTCGTGACTCAGTGTGATTTTTCGTTGAAAATCCGGGTCTTTTTCAACGTTACTTCATTCTTACATTAGGATGTACATCAGACCACTTCGTTTCCTTTAAATAAGCTTTTTTTATTTTTCATGGGTGACAATGTATGTAGATTGCTTTTCTTTTCTTATAAATGTAATAAAAGAACATTAAAAATTGTATTATAGACGGACATTAAATATATAAGGGCTCTAAGAGCTAAATGCGACCTGTTTTCGAAGATGTTTTACTGTATTTCAAAGCTCACCTTATCTACCAAGCATGTCATGATTTCTTGATTACAAATTTATATATATAAAGGCAAAATTCGAAAGGCATTTCTACTGAAAATGGACCCCAACACTGAGAAATTGTCAGACCAGCCGTCAAGAGTGCGACTTTTCTTGGTTGTCATTTGTGGTACAAACTAAGATTGTACATTTCTACCAAAACATATATCTTTATTTTAGGAAATTTATTGAGTCTCTCTCTTGGAACATGCATTGGTTGGACGTCACCCGTGATGCCAAAGTTGAAACACCAACACGATGATTCACCATTAAGAGAAAAAATCACAAAGGATCAAGAAGGATGGATTTTCTCATTAATAGCGGTTGGAGCGTTTTCCAGTAAGTTCAAACATCTTATCAAAACATCTGAATAAATTTGCTGATTTTGGATGAAACCAACATTTACAGAAAATAATCTACCACTTCTTCCTCTTATAGCCGCTTACATTGCTGGACCACTGGCGGATCGTTTTGGGCGTAAGACGGCGATGATTGCTGCCTCTTGCATTTATATCATTGCGTACACCTGCTTGGCAACAGCTAAACAATTAGAGCTGATTTATATCGCACGCTTTCTTCAGGTATGATTTTGGTAAACACTTCTAGTACAATACTGTGAAAGTGAAAGTTTTATTAGGGCATAGCAGCCAGCACAACTATGACAGTGATCCCGATGTACATTGGTGAAATAGCCACAATGGACAAGCGAGGTTCAGCCCTTAGTGTAATGCTGATTTGCATGAGTTGTCAGTCTAAATTGTTAGTTTCAAGTTTGACAGATGGTTAATTATTTTCAATTATAGTTGGTATGCTTTATGTATACTGTATTGGACCCTTCACAAACTACATCATTTTCCAACTATTTTGCATGGCTATCCCGTTTCTATCTTTTGGAGGATACCTTTTTATACCAGAAAGTCCGCACTTTCTTGTTATGAAGGGGCAGATGGAACTAGCAGCCAATGCTCTACAAAGAGTTCGCGGTCAAAGTCTAAAAAGTGTTCAGAATGAACTTCAAGAAATCCAGACTATCGTCGAACGTGCTAAAAACATGGCTAAAGGTACATGTTCGGACATCTTAAATAACCCCGGCAACCGTAGGGCACTGATAATTGCTGTAGGAGTGATGATTTGTCAGCAATTTTCAGGAGCAGTCATCATCAAAATCAACTCCCAGTGGATTTTTATTGAAGCTGGATTGAAGGCTAGCTCTGCTGTGCTGACAATTTACATTGGAATCGTTCAAACTTGTTCCAGTTCCTTACTTGGGGCTATAGTTGACAGATGCCACCGAAGGAATTTACTTCGGATCTCGGCGATTGGAACAGGTTTAGCACAATTCGCCACTGGAACTTTTTTCTACTTTCATGATAACTATAACACCCCGAATATCCAATGGATTCCATTTGTGGCATTTATAGTGTTTGAAATATCGTATCGTTTAGGTTTTGGTCCTTTGCCTTTTATAATTCTGGGCGAATTATTTCCATCGAATATTAAGGCGATTGCTGCCTCAAGTGTCACATTAACCTGCTGGGGTTTGGGATTCATGATAACAAGATATTATCCGATAATTAATTCTTTTGGGGCGTACTTTATTTTTTGGGGATTCTCAGTATGCTGTGCTTTGTCGCTGCTTTTTACTCAGTACATCGTGATTGAGACCAAGGGATTGAGTCTCATAGAAATTCAAGATCGTTTGGAGGGTGTTAAATAAATACCAGTGAAATTGTTTGTGCTTTAATAAAACGATTATTAGTATACCTGTATGTATGTTATGTATTTTTAATTGTTTCCATCTTCACGAAGTTATTTTCACTTATATTTTGACCTAGTTTAACTCTACTTTGATACCAAAAGATATGTTGACTTAGAGGGTGATTTCAAAAACGTAAGCAATAAACACAAGCCGGCCTTATTGACCTGCTGGATTTTTTCTATAAGGATCTGCCACAGTATAAATATTTGTTCATTTTGTGTTTTTTGTGTTTGTCTTTTTTTTTGTAATGACACGGGAATTTTGAGTGGATATAGCTAATAAGCGCGGGATAAAAAGTAATCACTTTTCTGCATACGTCCACGTCTGTAAATACAGATCAGTTAAGTAAAATACAGGTAGATCCCCGGCCACACCTTTCAGATCACTATGGTGGTTAAAATTCCATCTTCGTAAGCAAATTATCCACCACCAATTCATGTACGGAAGCCCAAAATTGGGCAATAATTCGAGCTTTAACGAGTTCGATGCGCTGTCTGACTCCATTCAAAGAATTGAGCTCACTGAGCTCACACGAATACCAGACGTTGATAGTCATACCGCCAATACCCTGGATCTTTTTTTAACATTTCATCCTGATAGGTACAGCGTTGATGTGCTCTCCCCTCTAGGCTCGTCCGACTATTGTGTTATATTAGCTAATCTCTTGTACTTCTACCACACAGTTAGAGAAAAGATTCCTAATAGAACCGTGTGACAATAGGAGAAAGCCAATTGGAGCGGTCTTAACACTTTCTTTAGAGAGGAATTTTAACTGGGCGTTATGTTTTCTTGATAACGATAACGATAACGTGGATGCTGCTGCTGATATGATCACAGACACTATTCTTTTCGGAATGAGATCCTTTATCCCTCATCGGATGAAGGGTATCAAACCCAAATAAAAGGCATGATACGATGCGAGCTGTCAGGGTTAGAGAATCGTTTTTTCGATTCTTCAAAACAGCTGACAAAGCTGACAGCTTCCTTGGAAAAAGCCAATCTGCTTGCTGCACACTTTGCGGCCAGTTCAATACTCCCAGATTTTGCTTTGTCTCCGCCTACACCGCGTCGAATCTTCAATGGGACAAATCCACTTTCAAACTCGTGTAGTAGTAAGAGTTCTTAAAGATATTAGCATTCACAAATCCGCTAGTCCATATGGCATATATCTCCTTGTTCTTAAGAGGTGTTCTTCCTCGCTGGCAAACAGCATTTGTCCAGCCCATCTCTCTTTTCTTACGGACTCATTGCACTTAAATCCCTTCTTTCCGGGGTCTTGGAAAGGCTGATAAACCGTCAGCTCATGAAATTACTCGAAACACGAAAACTTCTCAATGACCGGCAGTACTGTTTTCGTAGCAACAGGTCCATAGGTGATTTGATGGCATGTCTTACCAAAAAGTGGAACCAAAGCGTACATCAATCTGGAGAAAGCAAGATAGTTGCACTTGATAGTTCTAAGGTATTTAACATAGTTTGGCACCAGGTTTTTTTTTGTCGCAAATGCGTGCTTTTTAAATCGGTGACTCTCTTCTTCAATGGATTAAAAATTACCTTTCGAAACATTCAATTCAAGTTTTCTTGGATGGTGTCAAGTCTGATATTCACAAAATAAATCCTGGTGTGGCTCAGGGCTCCGTTCTGTCTCCGACACTCTTTTTAATTTTCATAAGTGATCTTTTGGCAGTGTGATCACATCCAATACATTCCTTTGCTGATGACAGAACTCTCTGCTTTTCATATTTCATTGAATTCATTAACAGCATAAATAATTGAGGATCCACTAACAGAGTACAATTTAATGCTTTCAAAACACAATGCTGTCTGCTGTAGTAAAAGCGAAATTTAAACCCTCAGTTATTGTCCACGAATGGCACTTGCATTGTCGAAACCGAAAAACTTTTCATTCTCGGTATGTGTGTCAAAGACAACTTACGTTGGAATGACCACATATTCCGTGTCGTCAAAAATGCTGCGAAATGGCCAAAACTTAGAAATACTTTACAACCTCTGATCAGGCCTCAATATATAAGGCACTTATCTGCCCGAAACTAGAGTATAATGCACACATCCGGTCGGGGTTGGCCCAAAATATCTTTGCATCGACTAGATAGGATTCAAAACCGCGCGATAAAATTCATAGGTGATACTTATATCACCCAGACAATGGACACTCTTGAACACCGAGGTAATATCTCGTGTCTCATTCTGTTTTATCGCTTTTTTCGCCACCAGTACTCTTGTCTCGGTATGAATGCTCATCAGTATACCTTCAAACCCACTTTCAGATGTACTCTTAAATATCGTAATTCGTTCCTAAGATGCACAACTCGTTTATGGAATGCCCTGCCGAGCTCTCTGTCTCACATTCATTATAACTTGCAAACATTTAAGACCAATGTGCATCAGAATTTCTCTTTCTTCCTTTTTGATTTTTATAGTTTAAAGGAGATTAGAAAGGCTTCTGTTTTATGGTTACGGCAAATGAAACCGATACAATTTATTAATTAAACTTCTCTCCGACCATATCTTGAAAGTGCTTGGTGAATGCTCAGAAAATAGCTATCTTCTTGTCCCTTAATAGTAGGTTTTCTGCGTGGTATTATAGCCTGTAATTTTCTCATCTTAAGAGGTTTCTGATCGAGTCTTATTGGCTTTATACGTTCTTTTTACCTTTAAGGTAAACTTTTGAATCTTCGTTTCATTAATTGCTTGTTTTTATGCTCCTTCTTTATTTTCTTAAAAGCCGATCTTCTACCTACTCATTGAGGGCACGAAGCGCTCTCGTTACCCTAGAACATAGAATCTTGGCTGTTAGGACTTTAATTTTCAGTTAAGTTTCCTATGATCTTAACTGCAAATAGGATGACTCCTCAGAATGCCAATAGATGAAGCGAGTGCTTCTCAAATTCCTTAGGATGTTAGAAAATTTCCTAATGTAATTACGTGTTTTGTAAGCAGCTACCATAAGTGGCATATTTATAAGTGACACATTATCCTCTGATGGTTACTGTGAAAGTGATAACGACACCACATACTCAGCGCTTATGTGATGAGTGCTATTTTTTATCACTGAAGCGTTTACTCACCTTTCTTCGAAAGATATAAACACGGAAGTACAATAAACAACTTCTTTGTTTCAGTGCTCTGTTTCGATATAAAGAAAGATCTTAGTCCTTACAGTTTTGGGTTTTGTCGAAAAATTCACAGAATCGTTATTTGGCAACAGGACTGATTTTTCCTGTGGAAGCATAAGCTTCCACCAGTCTGCTGGTGCCGAATTCACCTTTGCTCAGGACCTCTTCCCTCGTTTGTCGCTGACAGAAAATGTTCATCAAACCCACTATACATACTGGGTGGTGATATCTGCTTTACAATGTTCTTGAGCTTGCGTTGTTAATTCGGCTGCAGAAAGTCTGTTGGAGGTCTGAACATTTTATATGCAAATCAGATCTTCGTCTTACTTTTTCGTCGTCAGTAGTAGGTTTGTTCCTATCAGTGGCTCAACATTGTTTCGCTACAGAAGAGTTTTTACATGTGGCTACGCTATATTTAGGAAGCCTAACACATACTTAAAAGTGTTCACCTCCATGTTCTAATGGTGCATCGGAGCAAAGTTGTTGCATTTGTTGCATTTGGCTGAATGTTTTATGGCGGTGAGCAAATACGATAAATGATGCGTTGACCGTGTTCACGTGATTTTGCTTCAACTATCCGTACATTTACACTATATGGAGCATGTAATCCTTTTTCATCAGCAACGAACAAGCTTGCCAACTGCTGTTGCATCCCAAGGTAGATGTGGCCGAACCGCCATTAGTGTGCTGCATAGTTCCCATGCTATTTTCTTAAGAAAAATTCGATGTTTTTGAATAGGTTGTTTTTTGTGTTGATCATTGGAAACCGTTTGTAAGTAGATGTTGTACGCATTTGGTGTAGATATGATTAACATGTACGAAAATACCGTAGGAAAAATTTGAGGCTTAGAAATTGGTATGGTGTATTGGCTGTATACGGTGGTGGTAAGACCCATTCTTACAAACGGCGCACTAGTACGGTGGAAAGCAACAAACAAGGAAACTGTTTACGGAAATTAGTGACGGTTCAAAAAACGGCTACCATAACTATTACAGGTGCGGTCCATACCAACCCTACTGCAGCATTGGACACCTTTCTACACCTTACACCGCTTGATTAACAGATAAAAAACTTGCTGGCAACAGTGCAATACGACTGACTAATCTGAGTTACTTCAAGAGCAGTAGTTTCAGACATGGCATGATCCTAGCGGAGCTACTGCCAAGCAATCTGTGTACATAATTCTTAAGGGCGAAATTCCTTCCTTCTTCGAATATATCCGGAGAGGGAGTACTGGGAAAAAATGTAATAATCAGGTCAAAAGAAATTGCAATTTTACATACGGCTCGAAAACAGAGGAAGGAATAGGAACGCGGGCAATGTTTTTCAATCAGAGGTTCTGGCTGTCCTCAGGGCGGCTAAGCTTATGCGGATGACATCGGTATACGATAGAGATATCGCTATCTACATCGATAGCCAGGCCGCACTCAAGGCAATGTGGAACCAACCAACATCAACTCTGATACAGTCAGGGGCTTTCACACAGAACCGGATAAGACTATGCTGGGTGCCAGGATACTGCGGTATTAAGGGAAATGAACATGCGGATAAGCTTGCAATAATGTAGGAGCGCTACTCGACAATAGTGAGGTTCTCAACATCAAACTACCTCTCTGCATGGTGAGGGCGCTATCGAGAAAAAAATCACAAACACTGCCAACCTAAAGTGGTCAAGTCTTAGAGGACAAGGGGCATCCAAAGCTCTCTGGCCGCTTTTTGACGGCAAAAGATCTAGAAAGCTAATAAAATTAAACAGGGATAAGCTTAGGACAGCAATAAGAATCCTGAGCGTTAGTGTCTCTTGTGGAAACACGCAAAGAGACTCATATAGTCAGATACGAATATTTGCAGATTTTGCGTTGATTTGCAAGCTGTTGAGTTTTTAGGGAAACACATTTTCGAAATCTTAGAGGAAATAGACGGCACGAACTTCAAAGGCCTTCTTGGCTTGTTCAAGAGATTATTTAGCTTTTTGTCATTTGAAGACAAATTGGACTGTTTCCCCAAGGCTCGTGATGGGCCTGTTTTGTGCCTGGTCTATGTGTGATGGCATTTCCATCATACCCCTGTTTAACCTAACTTAATCTACATCTTATGGCTTCCCGTACTCTGGAATGGTGTACTATGCTAAACAGCAGAACTTTTTGTTGGGACATAAGACCACATTCTGATGTGATTGGTGTGGCCAAACCAGAATTCAGAATACAGTGCCGGCTTCTCCTAAACATCCAACAACTTTCCGTTAAAGCAGAACATCCTATTTTTTCGAGAATGGTCATGTTTCCAAGTGACTGTTCTGAACTCTCGAGTGTATAACAAAAGCCCGAAGTATCCGCAAAGTGTTATAATATCTATCGTTCGAGGAATCGTTTCTGCATTCGGTAGATAAACAAATCCAAAGCACTGATTGGATCTAGACACTTTTCAAACAAAATGGACGTCAAACACATGCAAACAAATCGACAGCATAAATTGCAGAGGTGCCACCATCAGGTGTGTCAATGATGTTTGCTATGGTTTCGCAACCTCGACGCACTGCTGTATTCGAAGTGTATTGGATGTTGCTATTTTTCGATTTACACATTACAATTGGATCAACAGCAGCAGGCTCCAACTTCGATTTTTGCTGTTAAATCATACAAATTTTATAATGTCACATTCATTACTGAAATTCAGTGTCACCGCATCCACTTCTTCTCTAATTTCTGCGACGACAATTAAGTTTTGTATTCAAAATGTACCTAGTCCTGCCATAAGTTCTGTTACAAAAAAAAAAAATGGATTCACTAGAAATGACTGTCATTTGCTGTAACACAAGCTTCCAAAAGGTGTGGTCACTGGGCTATAGCGGCACGTACGGTTTCCATGGAGATCTTTGACGCTGCTCTGGTTTTTTTTTTTATAATCCCGTGCGCGCAGCAAGAGATATGAATACCCTTTTATTGGCTTTTCTCCAGGGCGCCGGCGGGTGAAACTCAGGTGTAAAAGGTGTCGATATTTTTCCCAGAGGTGGTTGTTCAACTGGAGCCAGTGCATCCTCAACCAGTGGATCTTAGTACGTGCTAGTTGTTAGTTGGTTATATTTAGTTTCTTAGAGTTGACGCCGACGGGATTTTCATATAACTTCATACAAATTCTATCAAAAGAATTTTGCAGAGAATTGCCTCGCTAGGGATTCGAACTTGCGACCCTCTACTTGAGGATTTCCAAATTTCTGTGGGGAGTCTTGCAGGCCATATTCTTTAATTCTGACCACAAGCCATAATCCAGTGGATTCAGTTTTGGACTCAAATGCTATAAAGTCACTATTATTGACGCTCAGTTACTCCTGCGTGGTTTTGCCTTTGTGTGCTAGAGCAGAGTCCTGTTAGAAGATCCATCTGTATCCATTGAAAAGGGTATTGATCAAACCCTTCACAACACCCTCTAGCACATCTAGATGGAGGGATATGCCACATGGTGAGAGATCCCCCACCAAATCTTTACGGAAGCGGGATGATGTCCACGTTGAACCCTTGGAACAACTTTTTTCGCTGCCTTTGATAAAGTGGCATAAGTTTTGTCATTTTGTTTGTTGAAAACTTCTTCCACAGTAAAAATTTTCACATCCATAAGCAAAATGTTTTCATGGCCATTGTGTGCCACTACAAAATTCGCTTGCATTTCTCCAGCCTATTTTCTTTTAGTTGGAGAGGTAGAGGATTACCGATGGACCGACGATAGATTTTCATATGCAGATCATTAAGAAACCAGCCTAGAAATGGATCCGGTTGATGTATCCAATTCCTTAGACATGATCTTCTGCTTCTTAAGGGGATTTTTCCTAATTCGTTCACGCACTGCCTTTACTACCGCATTCGTACGGACGACGCGCGGGCGACCACTTCTTGGTCTGTCCTCTACTCCAGACAATTCGCCGAAGCGAGCAATAGCCCGTTAAACGAATATGCACGATATTCCGAGTGGTTTAAGCAATTTGAAAATTTGGCCAGCACTCTTTCTGCACTTATGCAATGCTATTACCGCGACTCAATTCTCTTTAACGCCCCACTCCATGTTAATAGTTAGTAAACTGAAACCAAACTGACTAGTATTCTTCAGTGCATGTGGTTTGAAAAAAATATTAACGGTTCTACTTCCGTAAAAAGTTTTGAACGATAAGCTCTGGAAATTGTGTTACAGAACTTAGAGCAGGACTAGGTAGGTAGGTAACGCGTGTGTCTAAATCCGAAGTAGACTCTTCCAACTGGCGCTCAAAAGTCAATTTGCCAAACGCTTACCCTTATGCGTGACAATATCGGACAAAAAAAAGACAGTGTTGCTTGATTCATTTAGTACTAAAAACACACATAAATTCAATTTGGATATTTTTTTTAAAAAAAACGTTAAAAAACGGTGCAAAAATGATGCGCTAAACAAAGAATCTATTTTTAGCTCTATGCATGCCAAATTTTATATTGTCTACCTTTTGCATTCTCTTTCTGCTGATAAGAATGCATGGACGCAAGCAATTTTTGCGTGGCATAAGTATTTTGACGGAAGCTATGTGTAAATACGCTTGCACTTTTGAGCACGTTTAACGCTGGAACGGCAGTAAAAGACATTGCAAAAGAGTTTAATGTGTCGCGTCAAACTGTGCACTATCAAATTAATAAGTTTAAAAAGCATAGCGACATCAGTAACTTAGCGAGATTAGGTGTTAAGCGCAAAAGAACGCCCATTCAAGACCGAGTCCTTCTACGGAAATTTAAAAAACATATTTTTCTAAAGCCTCAATCTGCTGCAGATCAATGGAATTTGACGGCCAAGAACCCAGTCAGTGAGCGCACTGTCCAACGACGTTTAAAGGAAAGCGATTATAGGACAATTAAAGCTAAGGACGTGCCGTATATATTTAAGACAAACAAGCTTAAAAGACTGGCTTTTGCAAAGGAACATCTGCAGAAGCCAAAGGAGTTCTGGAGGAACGTTTTATGGACAGATGAAAGCTCCTTTGACATTTTTTGTAAGATTGCCAAAGGTAGTAAGGCAAAAGAAACGACCCGTTTTACCAAAAAGTGAACCATGGGCTGGGTGACTTGATTTCCTGTCAGCGGCTCGATCAATATTTGATCAGTCTAAATGAAAATGCCATGAAAATGAAAATGAAAAGCCAACAGGATAATGCCCCTTTTCAGAAAGCCCGGATGATTACACCATTTTTGAATAATGTTGATCTTGAAACTTTGGACTGACCACCTCAAAGTCCAGATTTAAATATTATAGAAAATGTCTGGTCTCTTTTGAAACAAAAAAGAACAGTTTCGTCAAATAAAACCAGAGAGCAGACAATTTCTGAGGTCACTTCTCTTTGGAAAGAGATGTCTCCAGAGATTCTTAAAAATTTAGTGGATTCAGTACCAAGACGCTTTCAAAAAGTTATTGATGCCAAAGGAGGATATACATTTCACTAACATCTTCTTAATTTTTTATCTTTTGTTAAGTTAAAAAATTCTTGTCAAAATACTTATGCCAACACATGTTATTACTAATTAATTTATATCCTTTTACTTTTCTATGAAAGTGTATTTGGTTGCTTATTTTTAAGTTTGTATAAGTTATATTGTATATAAGAACAAAAAAATAAAGAAGAATTCTTTACAAAGCCGTTTAAAAGTTAAACACGATTTTTATTTCGTCAAAATACTTATGCCGACTAGTGTATCAAGAAACACTTTTGGTCCAGAACTCGAACCCCATCCATCATGCCGGGAATGAAAAACAACGTATTTTGACGATAAAAATAAAATTTACTCAAATTTTTATAACAAAATATCTTAGTATCAAAATTGATACAGGTTATTGTGCAGAATTAAATGAAAATTAATATTTTTGTTATATAAAGCTCAAAAAAAAAAAATTACAAAATAAAACAAAATAACATTTTGTCAGGAATTTTTGTTTATCCTAGCTTCGAAAGCCAATTAATTAATCAAACAAATATTTTCAAATTAAACCTAAGCCAATCCGTTCCAAAAAAAATAAAAAAATCATGAAAATGTGGAGTGGGTAGCGAAATGATCGATGGAAGTTGTTCCCCGAAGATAGATTGCTATGAAATCGCAATTAAAGTGGAAAAATTTACATTCCCACCAATCAAGTCACCTCAAATCATTATTATCACAAAAAACCACAAAAAAAAAAACAAAAAAAAATAGCAAAAATTATTCTATGTAATACCAGCTCTCATGGTTATAGTGTTATAATAATCCACAGAGTTTTTAATTGCCCGATAGATGCGCTTTTTTTTTTTTTAAAATATTTCGCGGCATGCTAACAAAACCACTTTTAGCTTTTTACACTCCATTTTTCGTATAATTAATAAATATCCATTTGAATAGTTGAGGCTTGTCAATTTCCAATCTAGGACATCCTATTAGTGGCAAAGTTGGAATTAGTTTTTCAAAAAATAACTCTCACATGTGTTATAACAAAAAAGTGGTTTTTAAAGTTGGAACTTTTATTGGTGATAGCGAAATTTCTATTGGGATACATAAAATAAAAACAATAAAAGTAAACAAAATTCAAAAAAGGATGAGTATAGGATGAATTACAAGCTAATTAGGCAGTTTTATGCGCGAACATTGTGGCTAATAATTGTGATGTCGTTTCTATTATATTTCTGTATAGCAAATCAAAAAGATAATCTACCTATAGAGGAATACATATTTCAATTGCGGTGGGCTAAAAATTCCTAGAAAATAGAAATATTTTTCGTTAAACTACCTAAATTCGAAAATGTGTTTTATACACACAATCTCCCCCTGGGAAGATTGGACTTAATTGGACTGAACACATATAAGCCCAGCGCCCCATATAAGGTGCATTTTGGTACGTTTTTCCTGCGGGTAAATTTAATATTTTCATTGTAAATCGGACGTCATTTCGCGTAGTGCTGAGAAGTTGTAAGAGTGAGAAAACGAGATATATAGTATAAGCTGCAGCTGAGGTTAGATGACAGGTTTCATCGACGGAAGAAATATTGGAAACATTAAAAGGGATTCCATTCATAAATCAGGACAATCAGGAAAAATACGAGGTGTGTTCAATACATAAGATTTCTTCTCTTCAGATTTGGGAACAGAAATAGTACCATATACGATGAATGTGGTGGCTGAAGCATGATTGTCGTGTTGTTTTTGGCTAAAAAATTTCTCACAAGCAACGATAATTGATCAGGCGCATTATCTTGATGCAAAAGCCATGAATAGTTTTTCCATAATTCTGGAAGTGCGCATAATTTCAATTCAAAACAGCGTTGACCATACGACCCTGAGATAAAAGCTCCTGATGCACTACACCACGGTAATCGAAAAAAAGAAACAGCGATCAAAACTTTGACATTTGATCGAACTGGACATGCTTTTTTCGGTCTTGTATCTCCTAGTTGCTTTCAATGGGACGATTGGGCTTTGGTTTCGACATCATAGTTATGACCGTTTTGAGCAAGCCAGGATCATCATTGTCGTCATTCAAGAGCGATGCTCATCCGTAGGTTCTTCTGATCAAAATTAACAAGTTTCAGAACAAACTTCACTGACACACGTTTCATACCCAAGCCATGACATTGCATGACACCAGCCGACCGAAATGATAACATTCTACATAACCGTGAGGACTCTCACGGACTATTATTATTCGCTACCTAGTCGGTTCTAGTCTTCGTAAATAAGCCACTAACTAACCTCTTACGTGAAGGGACAAGTGAAATTAGAGCATTTCATGGTACTATACATAAATATCTCTAAAATCTGCAAAGACTTGGCATCAACATCAGAGAAGTTAGATAAAAGCGCACTAAATACACAGTTTTCTTACTTTTCTTGGTTTTGCAGATAATCAGTGGAGACAATGAATACCAAGATGTGCAAAGTTACGATAGATTATGCAAGATGATTTACGTATTGCATCCTTCAAACGTCCAAAATTACTGCAGCTCTCTCCGAAAGAAAGACTTTAACAATTAAAGGTCATAGGGCTTCAAATTGTACTTTTTCAAATTGCAGGAGAGTATATGTTGCACATGGCAAAATTGTATGCCGTGGGACCTTTAAGTCCCTGTGACCCACGTGTGCATCTCCGAAGTCAACGCAGCATCTCAGTCTCACATTTTATTGGTTATTAATCTGTAGGAAGCAGCGGTTACGTCCGGTAAACCCAATTTGAAGTGGGTATTTTTTGGTGCGGCATTAACCATAGGCATAGCGCAAATAGAGGCAGTCTTCCTATGGTATCGAATTCTCTAGATACTTCTTAATTGGTGCAGCACTGATTACTACCTTCTACCCGTAGCCCTTCTACGTAAGCATACTCAAAGAGATGAAAGCAAATCTTGATCTATGTGAGAAAGACGGAACATGCATATCTAGGGAGTGACCAAAAAGCAATGATACAATAGTTTTTCCATTTTTTTTTTTTTTTTTTTTATAATACCGCGCGTGCACCAAGGGGATATGAATACCCTTTTACTGGCTTTTCTCCAGGGCGCGGGCAGGTGGTGTAGTAGTTTGAAACTCAGGTATGTTTGGTTTTGATATGTTTCCCTGAGGTGGTTGTCAAACTGGACGGGACGAGCTAGTGCATTCTCAACCAGTTTGTCTTAGTACGTGCTAGTTGTGAGTTTGTTACATTTAGCCCAGTCAGCAACCACACCAACATCAGTGTTATGCCTTCATATCAGAGTTGACGCCGTTGGGATTCAGTTGGGATTTTCATATAACTACACACAAATTCTATGAAAAGACTTTTTCAGAGAATTGCCTTGCACGGGATTCGAACCCGCGACCCTCTACTTGAGGAGTCTATGCATATACCACTACATTACGGCCACCCCAATTGTTATGTTTCAGCAGCTTTCAAAGTTGCCAATGGCATCCAGCTGTCAAAATATTCAGTTAGGTTGGCAATTTCATCATGCATCATCTTACGCTTGCGAAACATGAGGAAATTTCAGTGTGCAGGCAATTTTCGAGCGTGAGTACTGTCTTTTGGGTCGTAAGCCATCAATTAGCCAGAGACTGGTACGAAATAAAAAAAAAACATCATCAAAGTATCTGGGTGTACTTCGATATTGTAGATTTGGGGCCAATCATTTGAATTGGGCCATAGAATCAACCCGGCATATTTTGCGGTTCCGTGCTGATGCAATAATTGAAGCCGAACGACGATAGACCCTGCCATGATTTCGTTAATTGGATGCTGAAAATGTTGACCGGAGATCCGGATTTTGGCAAAAAAAATTATCTTCTTCAAATAGGCTATGTCAACAAGCAAAATTGCCATCATTGGAGCGAACACAATCCACAAGTGTTTGGCCAATCATCAATGCATCCACAAAGATTGACTGTTTGGTGCGGTTTATGGCATGGCGGAATCATTTGACCTTACTTCTTTCGAAATAAGGAATGAAACAATGGTTTCAGGTACAGAGCGATGCTCACCGATTTTCTGTTGCAGAAATCATTGATCACTCATATAATGTAGCAATGTTAAAATCTTTAAGATTTCTTGTACATCTAAAACTTTAAAAATTGATTTAGTAGGTTTAATAAATTTTGCAAGATGTTTTAGATTAGATATTTTATCTAAGTTAGATGGAATTTTACTGCGTTTTCCCAGGCCAAAATCACGTATATAATGCGCGACTGCGCCAACGAGTAGTACACCTGCTTTTGCACTTCAAGATGTGAGTTCAGTTTTATATATGTATGGTATACCATTGCAAAAATAGCGCTTTTTAGCTTAAGTCACAGAACATTAATGTGTTCATGCTAGAGAATATGAACGTCGATGGTTACTCCAAGGTATTTAATCCTTTAGACTGCCCCAATTCCGATGATATTTGTTGGTAGTGGACAGCGTCGATGAAAGATTTCAATAACTAGTTTTAATTGGCTTAGAAGTAGTCCAAATGTTGTATCACCTTTATTTTGGTTGCATCTATACATTCAGATACAGCGTTGAATTTTTCTTGCAATATCTTAACAGCTAAATGCATAATATGGGACCCAAATTGGAAGCTTGTGGCACACCGTATTTGCTCGCTTTTGCTTTGCTTATTTTGTCAGACACCTTAACATGGATTGTTCTATCAGTCAGATAGATTTTGAGCTAGTTTTCCACGACTCCACATTTTTCACAAATTCAACACATGTCAAAGTATGGTATGCTTTGCTGAAATCTATTAATAGTACCACTACGTGATGGTTTTTATTTAGTCTCTCCATAGCGGCATTAGTAAGTTCTCCCAACAATGATTGGGTGCTCTTGCCTTTTCGAAACCTGTACTGGTCTGTGTAAAGTACTTTATCCTTCGACTTAAAACAGTTAATCCCATTAACAATTATCTCTTCCAGGCATTTGTCAACAGCTGATAAAATTGTAATCGGCCTATAATTTTCCGTGTCATTTTTATCCCTCCCTTGTAAAAGGGGCGAATTATAGACATTTTCATCATCTTTGATACATAGCTCTGACACATACTACGATTTATTATTTCAGTGATTACTGGAGTAAGATACATAGCTTTAATAATGTCAGCTCTAGGACTTTTTTTTTTTTTTGTTATTTTATTGACAGAGTATCTTATAGACTTCAGGTTTCGTTGCTTCCTCTAAGTAGATGCTTTCTTGTACTTGCCAGTTCTCATGGTTTGAAGTTTTTGTATCGCAGACATGAATAATATTTGCCGCTTAATTCGAAAATTAGTTCGCGAATTTCTTCACTATGTTTTACAAGCCTACGTCAGCTGCTGGAAAATTGTTTTTGATAGTTTTGTCTACCAAGCCTTTCTTTCTTCCAAAAAATTCGTTGACTCTCCTCTGGTCATTTTGACCAGTCCGTAAGTTTTATTAGCGCATTAACATTTTGTTGATTAATGTGTTTTACCTGAGATTCACAAGGCTTTTCTGTGCTGTTTAAACATTTCGTTGCATATAAGACGACGTAATGTTCAGAGAGATCAGTTTCAATAATCGCTGAGCACATGTCCATCTTGGTAATGCTAACATACATATATAGGGTTAATTAACCTCTCAGTGTTGTTTGATATATCAACATGCGTGGGTCGTTTGATGAAGAGCCCACTCATCTGGTTCATTTGAGTCAGTGATACGCTATACAGCAGCAACAGCTCCTTTGGTGTAGAATGACGACGTTTCTGCAGCACGTTATTTCGACTAGAGTACGCCTAGTGTGAAAACGATCTATGATTATTCGAATTTCTTGCTAAAATGGATAGTTATGACGTATGTTAGTACCGTAAATAAGTTTCGCCAACTAAACTGAAAACATCATCTTTCAATGATTTGGCTGATGGTTATTTCAGCATTTGGCTATATTCGGTTCCGCACTGACGGGATTTCAACTTGTGTTTCAGTTAAAACACCCTGAGTTTGCTGATAATTCTGAAAAGGCCGGAGAAGCTTAAACCACTTCAAACTCACAAATAAGAATTATAAGACGTCCCGCTTAGATGGTTCATATAATTTTGGTTTATATATAATATTCCTCTAGGGTGCACCAATATGGCAATATCGCTTTCCAAATTTGGTGATAGTTTTAAGGCAAATATTTTAGAATAATTTTGGAGAACGATCTTTTCCACAGACGAGTATGTACATATCTCTGTATGCCTCTGGAGAAAACTATCAAATGTGCTCTTCATCGTCTTGAGAGTGCAAAAGATACACCTTCGAAGTGATATGTATTATTGTACGTAAGGTAAAGGGCTATACTAAGAAAGTATTGCAACATTACAATATGATACAAATGCTAATTTTTAAGAGCATTTCAATGAAAGGTGATAACAAATTCAACTAAAGTACAGAGTACCTGCTCGAGGTCTAAAAAATTCCTATCCTTTTTAGACATATAAGTATAGGTTGATTCATCCTGAGGTTTGATTTATAATGTAAAATAAAACACATAAATTTGAAAGTGAACTTAAAATTTTTATCTTCGATTAAAAGAACAAAAGAACTTTTTAAAGATGATGTCATGTAAATATTGGCCACGACTACGTCTGAGGTAGTCCATTCGTAAGGTCCAATTTTGGCCGACTCGTTCGGGGATAGCGACTAGTATCTCACTGATAACATGAGTAATGTTGGCTTCCAAAGCGTCAATCGTAGCTGGCTTATTCCTGAAGACCTGAGACTTTACATATCCCCAGAGAAAATAGTCCAAAGGTATGATATCGCACGGTCTAGGCGGCCAATTTACCAAAACAAAACGTGAAATTAAGTGCTCACCAAAATGATTTCTCAACAAGTCCATTGTTTCACGCGCTGTATGGCTCGTAGCGAAGTCTTGTTGAAACAAGAGCTCACCGACACAATGTGCTTGAATTTCAGGAAGTACATTGTCCGCTAACGATTACCATTGACGGTAACATTCTGATTTGCCTCATCTTTGAAGAAATATGGACCAATGATCCCATCAGATGGTAGCTCTTGGTACTCTTCGGGTTGCTCATCAGCCCAAATACGGCAGTTTTGTTTATTAACGTATCCATTGAGCCAGAAATGGGCTTCATCACTTAACAAAATTTCACGATAAAAAAACTGATTTTCATTGAGTTTTTCCAGAACCCATTCACTGAAAATATGACGCAAATTCAAGTTGCCTGGCTTCAATTCTCAACTAGTTGAATTTTGTACGCTTTTGGGCTGAGATTCTCACGTAAAATACGCAAAGTTGTCGAATACGCCAAGCCAAGCTGCTGAGAACGACGACGAATCGATTCGTTACGGTCTTCGCGTACACCCTCAGCTACAGCTGCTATACCATAGTCTCTTCACTACATACTGGATGTAAACTGGGACTCAAATTTGAGAATGATATTGGCAATAGTAGTCGATTATGCGCACCGTAATTTCCTCGAATCGCACGAAAAACATTTCTCACAGAACGCTGATTTTCGTAATACAGCTGAAAAATTTGGAGACATTGTTGTCGTGTGAGTCTTTCCATGGTATCTTGCCAAACGACGCTGAATATATATGACAAGGCAGTGTGATAGGATTCAATCGTCATCCGTCAAGCGAGCTTATTAAAAATCAAACCTCACGATGAATCAATCCTTATAAAAATAACAAATATACGAATATGATCACTTAAGTGAATTAAAGCTAATTCGATAATTAACTGAGTGATACTTACAATACAACTCGATGGTAATATTAGTGGAGACATATTTCTTATGAAAATTACTGGCCTGACATGTGTAGACAGCATGCTGATGAATTCGTGATAAATTACGAACAATAAGTTTGCTATTTATCGTTCCATCGTAGGAAAAGTCCACAACACTGTTCTGGATTTGACCATTCATAAGCCAGGTTACGGCTGGGGGAGGACTTCCTGCGAATAAAACAAGAATACAATTAAAGAAATTAAAACAAAGTTTTTTGTATATAATTTATACTATTGTAGTATCGATTAATTATGTTTTTAATGTAGCACAATTCAACTTATTTTTCACATGACAATCAACTGGAATTTATTTATATGCAAATTCTTAATTCTTGACGCTATGTGGAAAATAGCGGGCAAGGGCAAATTAATTAATCACAAAATTTAATGGCAATTAATGATAAAAATAAAGTTAGCATACAAAAAATTACTTAAAAGTAAATCATTCAACTATTAAGCAATTAAAAGTAAAATAAAAGAAAGTATATTGTTGCTGTCGTTTCCTTCAATTGTAGAAATTAATTTATTTTAAGTTTTTGTTTAAAAAAAAAATTATTCATCTGATTTCTAAGTGTAAATTACATGATAAAAATTAATTCTAAAGTCACCTACACTAAACCTATTGCATGGGCATTAGGAGTCGCTAAACCTGTTGTGGATTTGCAAGCTAGACACTACGACGAAAGAAAACCAAATTGTGCTCGCTCGTGTGCTAAGTTATCAATGTTCTCACGGGAACATTGATCACAGTTTGCAACTTATGCGTTGTTAACTCCTAGCTTCTTAAGATAATTCGTCCAAGAATTTTTTTATGATATCATAAAGGCTGGGCTATCTTTGGGGACATGCTGGATGATTGGCTTCTCTTTGGTTTTTTATCGTGATCACGGCTGGTGGCATCAAGTGTTCTACATGTCCTATTGCATCTTATTGCTGTTATTATTAGGAGTTAGGAATATGTACCCTACATACCATATAATAAGGTCATATACTTGGTGCAAATATTTTGGTCTCGTTCTCCTCATCTGTCAGATTCTGTCAATAAAACCGACTAAAGTAACGACAAAGGCGCAAATATTTTGGTTGCAATAGATTTTTGATTTACAATTGATTAAACAAACTTTAAAGGTGTTAAAATGAGTTGTGCTGTGTACGGGTATTTTGTTAACAACTATTAAAACAAAAATAAAATTGGAAATGAGGAGATATCGTATCACTCGTTTTCAAAACAAAGTAAAAGGTACAAACAGTTAAACCCAAAAACAGCGCGAATTTGTGACAAACATTTTAAAGAAGTGATTTTGTCATTAATCCGTTGTGCGAGCAATATGGAATAGTTCTGAAAACAACTAGCATTAAAAAAGATACTGTTCCTTCACTTTTGTTACCATTGCAAAAAGATGAAGAAGTGGCGAGCGCACGGGATTAACGGATTCAAAATAGACTTTTGATCTCAAGGTATGTGAAGAACCATTATTACAACCGTTATTTACACCATCTAGCGCAGACCAAAAGCATGATTCGGTTTGGCCTCGAGTTTATCTACCTAAGGGTCTATAAGAAGGACGAGCTGGATGCTGATAAGCAGTCGGCTCCTCCTTTAACAGAAAATATAAACCTAGCCTCGGACATCGGAGTTACAATATCCTTCCCTAAATTAGATAGCTATGACTCCAACCATTCCGGGGCGACTAACAAGACGTCGGCATCCATCTCTATTTTTAAGTCGGATATGGATACTGACGACGAAACAAATAGAGTTTCTTCACGATGAGACTTGGAAGATGGGCTTTTGTGCTCGCCTTTAGAATCGGAGGACTCTAGGATCATCTTGGTTGGGGTTTCTTTAGAGGATTGAAGCAATGACGCTACGATTTCTTCAAATTAACCTCAACCACTCAAAAAATGCCTCGGCCGCACTTATTCTATCCAAAGGCACAGATGACATCATCCTAATCCAAGAACCATGGATTGCTGAAGGCGTGGTTCGTAGACTAAGGACACTTCTGTACGTTCCGCTATACACTAAAGACAAAGGTAAGATCAGAACTTGTATATTAGCGAAACGTAGCCTAAGTTCATTTCTACTTCAGCGACCCCGACTTAACCGTTGCCAGGCTAGAAACGGCCAGCCACAGCTTCTGGATAGCATCGGCGTATCTGGGTCACGACTAAATGGGCCCTCCTCCCGGTAAAAACCTGAAAAGGATGGTAGTCGAAGCAGGAAGACACAAAACTGACCTCATCATAAGATGCGGTCATGGGTATGCGGTATGGGGCAGCACCAATACCAAAGATAGAGGTGAGTCACTTTTTGAATACATTATTAGTACTAATCTCACTGTATGTAACACCGGTAATGAACCAACATTCATTACATGAAACTGACAAGAAGTGCTTGACATTACTCTAGTCTCCGAATGCATTGATCATTTAATAACAAACTGGATGGTGTAGCCTGAACACTCCTTTTCAGACCACAGATACATCCAATTCAATTTAATGAATTCGTTAAACAGCATTTCGTAACTATCGGAAAACTAAATGGCTCAAAATACAACGTTGCCCCCCGGACAACACCAATGAACTTAACACGAAAGTCGAGGCTCTAACACGGGTTCTCAATCGAGCATCGGCCGTCTCCTGTCCTCTAATTAAACCTAGAGGCAAGAAAAAGCCATACTGGTGGACATCTACACTGGGGCTGCTTAGACACGCTTGTTAGAAACTCTTCAACAAAGCAAAAACTTGAAGAAAAGCGTCGAATTGGGACTCACTGGAGATCCTTTTGTGATAAAATCACTGAAGCCTCTGAGGCATCACGAATGAGAAAAATCCTCTCAACAAATCCTTTGTTGCATAGCTGCTTGAAAAAAAGCAACGGCTCATGAACGACCACAAGTGACAAATAACTCAACCTGCTACTGGATACTCATTTTCAAGGTAGCTTCCTTTTCACGCCTAGCAACAGTAACAATACAATTATTTTAGCCGCGAAAAAAATTACTGGCCGTATCACAAGAGACACACTGCTCTGGGCACTGCATAGGTTCAAACCATATAAATCTACTGAGCCGGATGATATAATTCCAGCCGAGCTACAAAGATCCTTAAATATAAACTTGCCATCGCTTGAAAATATCATGAGGTACTACGTAGAACTATCCCACATACCTCTGTCATGGAGAGAAGTAAATGTAGTTTTCATTCCCAAAAGCGATAAACGCTCTCATGTTGTCCCAAAGGACCTTAGACCTGTTATTCTAGTCTATCATCTTTCCTTCTAAAAACTCTAGAACGAGTGATTATTATCCATATACGATCTAGCCGGAATCCTAGAATCCTAGAATCCTATCGACGGCACAACATGCCTACTGCAAAGCAAAGTCAGTTAAACGGCACTCACTAACAAGCCACATCGAGCGATCCCTAATTATAGAGAACATACAGGGTTTTCTAATAACGACTTGACAACTTTTTTTTTTAAATAAAAGCCAAACCATTTGAGATATTTCAAAAACTTTATTATTGGCTTGAAGTATAATCAAAATATTTATGAATGGAACACAACTTCGTTCGTATGACCAGCGCGGGCACGTTTGCAGCGGTCGATTTGTTGGACCCAATTTTCAACGACTCGGTCACACATTTCGGCCGAAACCGCTATTTCGCGTTCAATGTTGGCTCTGAGCTCTTCCAACGTCGTCGGCGTATTGGCATAAACCAATGACTTAACGTAGCCCTACAGAAAATAGTCAAGCGGCGTTAAATCGCACGAACGAGGCGGCCAATCGACTGGCCTATGTCTTGAGATAACACGCTCACCATACTTTCTCTTCAATAAATCGATTGTAGCGTGTGCTGTGTGGCTTGTGACACCATCCTGTTGAAACCACATGTCGTCCAAGTCCATATCTTCCAATTCGGGCCAAAAATAATCGGTGATCATGGCGCGATATCACTGACCATTCACAGTAATGTGACGATCGTTATCGACGACGAAACAAATGGCCCAATAACGCCGTCGGAATGCATACCGCACCAAACAGTTATTTTTTGTGGATGAAGTGGTGATTCATGAAGCACATGTGGGTTTTCACCCGACCAATAACGCATATTTTGCTTATTAACGAACCCATTGAGCCAAAAATGAGTTTCGTCACTGAAGATGATTTTGCGATGAAATTCATCATCTTGGCGCATCGAAGAACAAACGGCTGGATCGACATGCTTAGCGACCAAACAAATCTTGCCGAAGCTAGATCTGAATCGTTACAGGAGTTTAATTCTTCTAAATAGAAAACATCTTAGCGCCAATAAAAGTGTCATCACTAGATACTGTCTCATAGGTAAACATTCAAGAACATTTAGCATGTTTGCTAACGACTTTTGCAGAAGCTGCATGGATGACGAGGTAGAGGAGACAATTCCTCACCTCCTCTGTACATGTTCAGCTCTCTCCCAAGGAAAAACTCTCCACCTAGGTGACTTTTTCCACAACGACTTAAATGACTTAAGCAACATAGACAATAAAAATCTTCTACGCTTTATTAAGAGCTCCAAATGGTTTCTAGAGTAGGAGGATCACAGATCCACCTTGCATCGGGGGAACAAATCAAGGTTTTCTGCGTGAACTTGAAATCACGGTTACAAAATCGTTTCTCAAAAACCCAAACGATGAATCAAGGAATGTGTATGTGTTCGTTTATGTGCCTCATCCCGTAAAACTCATTCGGAACAACTTCGTTGATAATTATGGTTTTATTTTGGGTGAACAACTTATTTCCAAAGGAATCATAGAAGAGCTTATTTCGAAAAGATTTAGAGTTCATAATTCAAATTTCCTTAAAAATCATGTGTCGTCTACATCTTTGCAATTTCAGGTGAATGATTGGTTCGATTGTCTCAATGTAAGAGTTCCTTACCAGGACAGTCGCGAACAAGTTCAAGGCGTTGGACTTTCAGAAACGCTCCAATTTGGAATTGTTGATGAGATCACTTCCGTAATGCTTAGTATGAGGGTTAAAGGAAAACAAAAGACGATGCCTTTTCAGTAAGGTAATGTTGTTTTAAACGAATTTTTGTTTTTACAATCTTATAATACTTTTCGGCATTATCATGACGAATACTGTATTACTACTGTACAACGACTTAAAGACTAAATACAGTATTTCGTATTTACTGACATACATACTGAATCAAGATGTTTTAGAGAATTTTTTCGGAATGATTCGATCCAAAGGTGGCCTTTATGACCATTCAAATCGTTTGGAATTTATATATCGACTTCATTCATACATACGAGTACGGTCCCAGAAGTACCGGGCATTAGTTGTTTGAAAATATCACTGTATTGGAAAGTAAGTAGTCTATAAAGCATATGTTTCAAGTTTGAAAGCGCCACGTTGTTTAGTAATTGTTTGGCAGCCATTAAAAGTGAACGTTGTCAGTGACTTTTATTTGAAAGGCTTCAGCCCAACCAATATAAAAGCTTAACTGGATTTTACTCTGGGTGAGTCCACTCCTTCGTTTACAACAGCAAAATTTTGGGTTCCTAAGTTTAAGCGAGGCCGTACGAGCTGCCAAGACGAGCAACGCAGTGGTCGATCAAATGAGGTGACGACTACAGAAATGGTGAAGAAAATCCACAAGGCGTTACTGGATGATGGTCGACTGAGAGTGCGCGAGCTAGCAGACATTGCAGGCATTTCAAAAAGTGCGATACATCGCATATTATTTGAAAATTTGGACATGAGAAAGCTGTGTGCAAGATCGGTGCCGCGTTTGCCCACACTTGAGCAAAAACAGTGCCGTGAAGATGTTTCCATTGAGTGTTTAGAGAAGTTTCACAGCAAAAAAACAGAATTTTTTCGCTGTTTCATAACAACGGATGAAACGTGGGTCCATCACATAATCAAAACAATGGATTCAAAAGGGAGAACCGGCTCCAAAGAAGGCTAATATCATTTCATCTGCATGCAAGCTCATGGCGTCGATTTTTTGGGATGCATGTAGGTTAATTTTCATTGAATATCTTGAAAAAGGAAAAACTATCAACGGCCAGTATTATGCGAACTTATTGCAACGTTTGAGTGAAGAAATCAAGCAAAAATGGCCGCATTTGGCTAAGAAGAAAGTTTTGTTTCATCAAGACAATGCACCAGTTCACAAATCTGTTATTGCAATGGCTAAAATTAATGAATTAAAGTTTGAGTTTCTACCTCATGCACCCTTTTAGCCAGATTAAGCCACCTCGGATTATTTTCTGTTCCCAAACTTGAAAAAAATGAAAAAAATGGCTCAGTGGTCAAAGATTTTCCAACGGTGAAGAAGTGATGTCGGTAGTTAATGGCTATTTTGAGGAGCAAGACAGTTCTTATTATAAAAAAGGTATCGACCTTTTTAAACATTATTGGGAAAAGTGTGTAGAGCTGAAAGGCGATAATGTTGAAAATTAAATAAATTTTTTTTCAAAATTTTTGGGTTTTCTTTGTTGGCTTGGGTACTTTTGGGACCGCCATCGTACTTGGACGAAATGAAGGAAGCTTATGGTATGTTTTATTCTTTAAGTAACCATACTTTCTTTTAGTAAAACACGTTCGTATTTACATCTTCCACAGGCTTTATTTTTGTAGATAGAACACCCGATTTAGATGGTACGCGCTATTTAGGTAGCACTCTACTGAATCCCGACTTAATCCCGACTTCATAGCAACTGAAAGTCGGTAGATGAACGTGAATAGCGTATGCTGTATTTTGGTGCATGTCTTTTTCTTTCTAAATCTTGATAAGATGTTGCGCATTTCTTATATGTAACTCTTTCACCAATTTTAAGGGAAAGAGTTGAAGTTGAAGTACTTCTTCAACTACCAGATATTCAGACGTTGGATGAAATTTTGGCGGTAAGGTTTGAATATTAACGATTTCTTGGGTGATGTTTCGTTGATCATTGGAGTTTGGGTTTTGTTTTTAATCTTCTATGGTACTGTTGACTTAGTTGAGGATGACAAGTCCTGACAATAATAATGTGTTGGCTGTTTGTTACATTGCATGATGGATTTCTAATAGATTTGAACGTTTACAAAGTGAAATTTCTTAGATTTTTGTTTAAATATTTTTATTTTTCTTAAATATGTTTCTATATGATAGAATCACAGCTCACGCATGATTCGTGGAATGTGACAAAGGCAAGTGTGCTCAGTTAGCATTGCTTTTTTACCATGGAAAGTCTTACATCTGAACAACGCTTACAAATTATTAAATTTGATTATCAAAATTCGTGCTCTGTGAAAAATAGTTTGTCATTTGAGCTATTAAGCAAGCAATTTAAGCTATAGTGAACAAATTTCACATCAATTTTACGCTATTGAACATCAGATATTGCTGCAGTATCCGCCAGTGTTAATGAAGACATTTTTTTTGTTCATTCGTCGCCGTTCGCAACAATTTGGATTGTGTAACTTGACTACGTGGGAGATTTTAGGCAAGGATCTTGGTCTACAACCTTACAAAATACAGCTCGTGTGAGAACTGAAACCAAACGAATTACCACAGCGTCGAATTTTCTGTGAATGAGCCTTAGAAAAGATGAAGGAAGATCCACTTTGTTATCGCTATCGTTCAATGATTTCGAACTTATTTTTACCCAACTTGCATGAACTAAACGTGGTCGATATATGGTTCTACCAAAACTGCACTACATGCCACACAGCATGCGAATCAATGAACCAACTGTGAAATTAATTTGGTGAGGAATTTATCTCTCGTTTTGAACTGGTAAATTGGCCGGCCAGATCGTTCGATTTGGTGCATTAGACTATTTTCTATGGGGATATACAATTGAAGCCTTAAAAGACAATATTGCACGTATACTTAGCGAGATATAAACCAATATGATCACTAAAGTGAATCAAAATTGGACACTCCGAATGGACGACATAAAATGTACAATAGTTTTGGTCAATATTTACATGAAATAATCTTCAAAAAGTAAATGGCAAGCATTGATTTATCTGTGTTGTATGTGTTTGTGAATTCGTTTGTAGTACATTGTGTGCTCTAGAGCAAGCAATAGGTGGATGTGATTACTGTTAAAGCCTTTGATTAAATGAAATTAACCTAATGGACTTGAATTTTAACCCAGGCTGATTTCTTGGTTCAAATCCTACTTGAAAGAAAGTCCATTTTCGTTCTTGTTTGTCTGATAGAAACAAAGCCACATCGGGTGTTCCATAAAGTAGTCACATTGATTTTCATTTTGACTATTAATGATGTTGTAAATATTATAAAGAACTCACATATATATGCCCATGCCGATGATATGAAAATCTATACACTAATTTCGAATTTTCCTAATTCCCAACGTCTACAAGACGATGTCAATAGGTTCTCAATATGGTGCCACAGTATGTAGCCCATCTCTAACCCTCGGAAGCCTTCTATACTTCCTGACCAATTTACTATATGTACATCAACCCAAGCTCTAACTTAAGTCATTCCAATTCAGGTCTTGGGCATTATATCTGCGATAGTGAACTCAATTTCCGCACCCACATTTTTATTTTCTTTATTTTATGTATATTTATTATTTTTTATGCTTATGCTTACATTCTTTCTTAATTTTAATTTTTTTTTTTTTGTTGATACCGTGTACATATCGTTAATTTTTTTGACAAAGCTTCCCTAAGCATCAGTGGTATTCTTTACTACTGTTTCTATGATTCAACATCTGAACGGTGGCAGTTGGTCAAGTTAAAGCTTTCGCGCAACTTCTTGGGCATCATGTGGGAAAACCCCGGACGACCTCCCATCACAAGCGACACCAAGGCCACGTTAAGTTTATCACATGTACCAATAAAAGATCTATCGATCTTTCCACCTAAGCCATAGGTGGATTAGAAGAGATTTGGCCGTGTGCAAAATACAAAGTCGTACATATGGAGGATATCCCTAGCAGACCTAGAGCTATCGGTGTCCTCCTCTGACATTCTGTCGGAAATTCGAAAAGATGACAAACTAAAAGGAGATCTTTTAAGACCAGAGGAAGAAGATGAGCTATTGGGCACATGTTCAGAATTGGAAGACTTAGACAGCACCGTGTTGAAATCTACTCTGGTAAATTGTAGCATTGATACGGTTGCTACAGATTTATTTCCATTAGTCAAAAAAGGCTTCGGCCGTACTTATTTTGCGTCTTTCAAAAAACGCAGAAAACATCATCCTAATCCAAGAACCATGGATCGTAGAAGTCGTAAGATTTTTACTTCATTTTTACTTCCTAAACTCAGCGACACCGACTTAACCGTTGTCAGACTAGAGACTGCCAAAGGCTCCTACCGGCTGGCATCGGAATATCTTCGCTGCAATCATGTGGGCCGTCTCGCTGGTGATATCCGAGAAGAGTACTGAAAGTTGGAAGGCTAAAAACTGGCCTTATCATCGGGCACGACGCTATAGCTCATCACACAGTATGGAGCATCAACGATAGAGGTAAGTCACATTTGATTATAAGTACTAACCTCATTGTTTGCAACATTGGTAATGAGCCTACTTTTATGACAAGAAACCGACAGTGCTTGTCTTCGGCAATATCACTCAAATACTAACCAACTGGATACCATCCACTCATTTTCAGACCACAGATACATCCGATTCAGCCTGAGTGATACTCCTCCCAGCCAACCAGCATTCCAGAATTATTGGAAAACTGATTGGTCAAAATACATAGGAAAGCTTTCAGAAACACTATTCTCTGAACTCTCAAGTACCCCGAGTGACACCAAAGAGCTTGACATAAAAGTTATGGAATTTACCCTGGCTTTCAATCCGGCTATAGCTGCTTCCTGCCGTCTTATTCAACCTAGAGGCACTTGCATGGAAACACTTTGAGGAAAGCAAAGAGATTATCATGGAGATCATTCTGTGACAAAATCACAGAAACCTTGCGGACAACTACAAGTGATAGATCACTCAACAAACAGGACTACTGCAACCGTGTCCAAAATTCATGGTCTGATTACAAGAGAAAAACTGTTTTGGGCACTGCATAGCTTCAAATCATATAAATCTGCTTGTCCGGACGATATAATATCTGCGGAACTACAAAGGTTCTCAGATATTATCCTGCGTACGCTAGAGAATGTACTGAGGAGCTGTGTAGAACTGATCCATATTCCACTGTCATGGAGAAAAGTCAATGTGTTCCAAAGGAGCTCAGACCAGATTGATATTGATTGATATATATACGAGCTAAAATTGATTCAAGATTTTTGTCAACGGCTCAACATGCCACTGACTAGCCACATCGAACGATCTTTACAATATAGAGAGTACATAATGGTTTCTTTCCTGGACAAAGACGGCGCCTTTAACAACGTCAAACCAACGGACTAGACGACGTCGGGCGTGGGCAGTCTGCTAATAGATGTATCAGTAGAGGATCGCTGCAAAAGGGGTTTTCTGGAGACATTCCTCCGCCTTCTCTGTACATGTCTAGATCTCTCAAGAAAAGAAAACTCTACTTAATAGATTTCTTCTACAATGACTTAAACGATCAAAAGAATATAGACGTTAATAGTTTCCTGCGTTTCATCATAAGCCCAAATTCGTTCCATGAGTAAGAGGATCACAAATCCACGTGGAATCACAATGGGCCAATAAGCCTAAGTGGGTTGGTCCTTTCCAACCGCCACTCTTACCTACTGACCTACCTTCTATGCTTAGCTATGTTCTGAGTACTATAAAAGAAAATTGAAATTAAAATCCGTTTGCGAAACTTTTACAGTACTTTGTGAAATTTACGTTAAAAATCACAGCCCGTCTAAACGTGCTGTTAGTAAGGCCTTAAGTCAACAGAAGTTTTGTGCCGATCCACCTCCTGATGTGGATTGTACGCCTTGCCAACATTGGTCCTTATTTCTTCAAAAATGAGGACTTACCACAAGTGACTGTCAAAAGAGACCGGCACAATACGATGATCAACGATTATTCCTTCCGAAATTTGCGTGGCATAAATATGGATGAACTGTGGTTGGGACAGGATAATTTGTATACCCCTTACTACCAACAAAAACATCGCTTTTTTAAAAATACAACTGCATTGCCAAGTCATTTTAAGAAATTTACCCATCAATTGGCCACCTAGATCGTTCGATTTGACGCCATGGGACTATTTTTTGTGAGGCTAAGTCAAAACACTAGTTTATGCCGGCAATCGAGCAATGATTGATGCTTTGGGGCAAAATATTGTAAATCGTGATATACTCGTATGTCCCCAGTTGCTCAAAGAAGTGCTAAAGAATTCAACCTCTAGAATAGGCTTTGTGGTGAACATATGCCTGAAACTATTTTCACTTACAAATTACACATTGAATAGAGTATAAATGTGTTGAAACAGTCTTTCAAATGAATTTAATAAATCGTGAGCAAGTTAACTTCTTTGTATTTTAGTTATTCACGAAGGACTCAAGTTCGTCTGTATAGACGACCAAAGTCATTTGCATTAAACACATCGGTCATCATAGTCTCCATCATCACCATCAGCAGGTTTCTCAATGACAATTAATAAACAATTTGTTCAAAAAGCATGCTGTACTCAACTCTGACTCCTGGAATTCTCATCGAAATAGGTCCTTTACTATTCCAGCAGTTTACAACAAAACCCAACGATAAGTGAATTTACTATCGTCTTACTCACACCTGAATGCCTAACTCAAAGTAAACTAAAATAAATGGTCACACATGGGAAAAGAAAACGTCAAGCAAACATAAGCCACACGATTCCTTTGTTATGTTCTGCTCTGGCAACTCTAAAAGTTTGTTATGTGCTAGCGCAATACAAAGTGCGTGTAGTGCATAAATGCTCACCTCGTTTCTTTTAATTACAAGCTCAGTATGAAAGTAGGGACATGCCAGGATAAACTGTGCCAAAGCACATACTTGAAGTCGTTCGTAAATCATGCATGCGGTCTCTCAAACACACTCATTCCCTACTTCTGGCTGCGTTAATAGCCCTCTTCCTTCTTCCTGATTTTTTTTTTTTTTTTTTTTAATTTTTTCTTTATGTGTGCAGATCTTTCCTATGGAAAATTCTTTGGAATCTCGGCACATGACGATATTCGTATCCTTTCTTTCGCTTGTAAAACTTCTGGCAGAGCAAGTCACGACTTTAACTACGAGAACGTATTATTATCCAAAAACGTTTTAATAGTTTTTTGCCAAACTGCATAAAGCTAACTAACGAGTTTGTTTTTCTAGAATCCTTTCAAGGCGTATCTCTGTGTCACATGGCAGCTACTTCTATAAAGTTAGTCGTGTGATGGTATGCAACATATAATTGGGGCATCGATTCTATCCTCGTACTGCACTCTACTGGAGCAATATTTTATATACATTCCCCCAACCTCTCTCCGGCAACGTCATTGGTTTTATTGCTAGCAGCACGCAAAGAGTGTGCCGATGTCTGAGGCTGAGTTGGTACTCCCTACTCTCTAGATTCCTGAGTTCTCAGTTGTATTCCTGATTTTCTACAACGGAATAAACAACGATTGTTTTTCCTCAGATGCAATCAAGGAATAAAGAAAGGTCCTTAATGGTAAAACAAATACTCGTATAAATAGAAATACTAGGACGTCATTCAGGAAGACAAAAATGAAATGGAAAAAAATCCTGAAACAAGAAAACAGTCATTAAGAAGTGCTTTTGAGATTTAATTGGGTTTTCGCCTTCATAGTTGAAATCGCATGTGACAATAAGGACACGATGCAGCACAAACAGTAAGAGCATGAGTTACCTCGTGTGTTGTGTTTGTGGAGTCTCGGTTTTCCTTAAGGGCTTTAGGATACTCAGTAGAGTTGACTTTTGTTTGTGGCTTGTTGACGCTTAATATATAACTAAGACTATGAGTAGTGCATGTTTTGTTTGATGTGGTGATGTTGGTTTGCTTTTCATGAAACGATTTTCTATTGTAGCAACTACTCCCGGAAAGAGTGTTGCTTTCCTTGGTCTAATAAAGGGTTTGTTAACCCTAATGCTGTTCAAGTTTTTCTGTAGTGTTGGTTTTCGTTCTTTTGTAATCAACAATGTGTAACTAGTTACCTTAAAGTTATTCTTAGAATAAGAATTGGGCTATTACTTCTAAGACTTAGAAGTAAGTCGAGTACGGGTACAACTTAGGTTTTTCTTTTTGGGATCATTTCAGTCAGACAAGTTCAAATGGTTGGTTTTGTTGATTCTTTAAAACCATCTCCTTGGTATACTTTCAAATTGCAGTAATTCAATACCCTGGGCAATTAAATGATGTGTAAAACCTTAGGAAATATGATTTGTCTCCACTCTCACATGAACTCTCGGCACTCATAAATAAGCAACGTGCAGATTTAAAGGGTCAAATCGTCATGTGTGACGTCTTCCTTTACTTGGGCTAGTATTTAAGACATTTCAGACCGTAGCCTTAGTGAAGTTTCGCCTTCAATGTCTTTGAGATATTGGGCGGCAGAGCAGGTCAATGCAGCTCAACCAAGGGCAAAAATCGCATGGATAACTTTGTTCTAGACAATTAATGCCAACGTTTTTACTGAATAACAAACTTAACCTCTTTGTTGGATTGGAAACATCGACGAAAGTCCTTTGGGCCATATATGGTATGTGAAACTAATTATACCCTGCCTGACTCGAACTGCAACTTTTTAAAATGCTATAATTTTTTTATTTCTTGATAAATTTTATTGTGCCAAAGCAAAAAATGTTGGAAAATACATCAATTTTCAAATTGTATCAGTAGTTTTCAATATGTCCACCTTTGACGAGAATAATGGAGTTGAGATGGCCGAAGAAAGCATCGCAGTCTGCACGCAAGTGGCTCTGCGGTATTCTGACCCATTCCCGGCGAAGTGCCCCAGACAGAGAAATCCAACGGATTTGCATCTGGAGAATTTGCAATCCATTGTGTCGAAGAAATGAAGTGTGGAACATTGTTTTTCAAACAATCTTGGTTGATGCGCGTTTTATGAGACAGTGCTGAGTCTTGTTGAAGTGTCCACGGTCTCCGACCGAAATGAATATTTTCCCAAGGCTTCAATACTGCCTCTAAGACAGTTTCACGGTGTACAAACGCATTAATTTTGACGCCACGTTCCAAAAATACGAGCGGAGAGCGACCATCGGCAGTTATGGCAGCTCAAACCATCACCATTGGTGCTGCCTGCGTCTGGTGGCCGTCCGAAAGTTTAAACTTTCGAAGGACCTCTCTGGAAAGTAAACTCGGCCATTTATTTGTTGACATATTGCTCGATAACAAATGGCGACTCATCGGGAAAAAAAAACAAATTCGGCAACTCACCACTTTCGTGCAACTTTTTTTGTTGCGGTGCAAGATCGTGTACTTTGAGCCCAAGCTCATTTTTCGGTATGTGTTGCATCCGTTCCAATGATATGTTGAGCTCACAAGCCATTTATCTTCCACTTCGACGCGGATTTCGCTAAATTCGAGCCTGCACTTTACGAACCATTTCTGCCGATGTTGCTGTTTTTTTTTTTTTTTTTTTGATGACCACCCCCATGGCGTTACAGTGGAGTAAACGTAAACATTGCATACATTTTTTTTTACTCCAATTAATTTGACCACTGCACTAGTCAAAAGTTAGTGAAAACGAGAGCATAATTTTTTTTGCATCATCAAAGAAAAAAACTTATTTCGCAACATTTAATTTTTTAATACAGTATAGGGTGATTCATCGTGAGGTTTGATTTCTAATGTAAAAAAAAGACATAAATTTGAAAGTGAACCTAAAATTTTTATTGTCAGTTAAAAGGATAATTTATGGCATTTATTTTCTAAAAGTAATATCATGTAAATATTGGCCACGATTACGTCTGAGATGGTCCATTCCGAAGGTCCAATAATGGGCGACTCGTTCGAGCATAGCGACTGGTATCTCGAGGATAACACGAGTAATATTGTTTCCAAAAGCTTCAATCGTAGCTGGCTTATTTCTAAAGACCTGAAACTTTACATATCCCCAGAGAAAATAGTCAAAAGATGTGATATCGCACGATCTAGGCAGCCAATTTACCGTAACAAAAGGTGAAATTAAGTGCTCACAAAAATGATTTCTCAACAAGTCCTTTGTTTCACGCGCTGTATGGCTCTTAGCACCGTCTTGTTGAAACCAGAGCTCACCGAGACCATGTGCTTGAATTTCAAGAAGCACATAGCCCGTTAAAATGACGTGGTAATGGTTACCATTGATGATGGTACTCTTCGAGTTGCTCATCAGCCAAAATACGACGATTTTGTTTATTAACGTATTCATTCAGCCAGAAATTGGCTTCATCACTGAACAGAATTTCACGATAAAACACCGGATATTCATTGAGTTTTTCCAGACCCCACTCACTGAAAATATGACGTGAATTCAAGTTTCCTGGCTTCAATTCTTGCACAAGTAGAATTTTGTACGCTTTTAGGCCGAGATTCTCACGTAAAATACGCCAAGTTGTCGAATACGCCAAGCCAAGCACCTAAGAACGAAGACGAATCGATTCGTCACGGTCTTCGCGTACACTCTCAGCTACAGCTGCTATAGTCTCTTCACTACGTGCTAGATGTGGTCTAACCGATCGAGTATCATCCACTTATGTAAGCTGGGACCCAAATTTGCAAATGGTATTGGGGTCATTCCATGAAGGCTCGACCGTCTTTCTGAACGACATCCCTTCGATTTGGCTGAAAAGTGGTAGAAATACTCATTGTAGCTGTACGAATTATAAGGCAAAAAAAGTTTTCTAGAATTCGATATAGTTTGCGTGTAACGGAACTTCAAAAGTTGGCCAAAAAATTAAAATGTATGCTCTCTCTTATATTCAAAAAAATCATAACTTTGACTTTTCTCATCAGAATTTGGTAAAATATACCTTGTTGAATTCAGGAAGAGGGGAACTTTCAAAGAATTGGAAATTTTTTTATTTTTAAGGACGAAGGATATTACAGAATATCATTTTTACATATACTTTTGAATAACTCAAAAAATTGTATTTTGTTCTTTTATATATATATACATATATATATTATAGAGAGACTGTCCTTTATTTCCATTTCAAATTTCAAGTTGGGATATCTATGGTTTTATTGGCGGCTATATCAAAAAACTAAATATTTATTACGTTACTCCTCTTATCATTCTCACATACATATAACCCGAGTATACAAGCGCATAAGTACATAGCTTTTTTTTTTTTTTTTTTTTTTTTTGACTAGAAGCTGCACATTTCCCGTTTCTGAGGATTTTAGAAGTTAGGCTTATTTTATGTGCACTCACTTGTTGTCAATCTGTCGTGAGCTTGGAATTTATTTTAGATTGTATCGAATGAGTGCTTTTGTGTGGAAAACGTGCTGCAATCCTCTGGATTTATCACCTCATCAACCCAGTGCTCGTTATTTGCGGCCTGTACGACCATCGATGGTTACAATGGAAAAAATTCAGTCAGATCCGAAATTCTAATACAACATTGCTAGAGGTTGAAGATCAAATTAAAGTTGATGAAATATATTTCGATAAAAATATTGCGTTCAATTTGATAAATGAATGCATACAGTATATTGGAGAAGATACATTCGACAAGGGAAGACTTAGTGACTTAAAATATGTCCAGTCAAAATTGGAAAATTCTGTCCTGAAAATTGCAGAGAAAGTTTTCTCTGTTACTATAGACAATTATGAAATTAATTCCAGAGAGGAAGAATATTTCGTAGGGAAAATAAAAGAAAATTTCTATAAAACTACAAGAAAAGAGACCAAACTTCCTTTGTTGTCTTTACTTTCAAGAGAATGGAGCGTCGACAAAATTATAGAAGAGTTTCCAGAATCGACAAGCTATATAATCAAGAAATCTAGAAAACTTCAAAAAGATCAAAGCGTTCCATCAACTTATGGGAAAAGCTTAGATGCTGATATCAAGCAATTGGTAGAAAGTTTTTACTGAAGTTCAAATAAGTTCATAATAATGTTAAGATTGGATTTTCCAAATTCGCGTCTTTAAGACCAAAGAACTGCATTTTGGCTGGGGAACTCATTCGGTGTGTGTTTGCACCATCCATCAAAATATCAAACTCATGTTTGAGGATAGCAACATATCAAGGCTGATAGAAAACGAAGATAATCATCTCAATGACAGTAGAGCCTGCTTAGCTTTGGTAATTTGTCACCCTCCTGATATAAATTGTTATTTGAGCAAGTGCCTTAATTGCCCAAACTATTCTATATTCAGGAAAATCTTTGACACTGCTTTTAGTAATCACTTCATAGAAGACGTAACATACTATCAGTGGACCCACTCAGATCGATTAAAATTGGAAGTGAGAATTGAAAACTCTGAGGATTTCCTTTAGAGCTTTTTGAAACGGCTTGGTGTTTTCATTCGTCATGTTTTTATAATTGATTAACAAAGCAGGTACATAAAGAAAGTCAAAGCTCTCTTAACGAAAACGGACATCCTCTTTTTATTGGACTTTTCCGACAGATACCACTTGACTAACGAACAGGCGACGATTCACCCTTTTACAATATATTACCGAAACCAGATGCATGATATTAAAAATGAATGTTTTGTTGTAATCAGAGACTGCTTAAAGCATTACACTATCGCAGAACACTTATTTCAGCGCCATCTCTTAGAGTTCCTGCACAAGAAATGCCAACATTTTAAGAAAATTATTTATTTTTCCTATGGATCTGCTGCGCAGTACAAGAATAATAATTTAACATTGTATGAACAGGATTTTGGAGTAAATGCTGAGTGGAACTTTCTTGCGACCTCTCATGGTAAGAGCGCATGCAATGAACTTGGTGGTACAATACAAAGACTGGCTGCCAGAGCTAGCCTACAAAGACCGTATAGCGAACACATAACAACTCCCTTACAGTTATGTAACTGGGTAACTGAAAATGTAAAGAATATGGATTTCTCCTACGTGACCACACAGGAGTATAATGAAGAAAAATTATTGATGCAATCGTGATTTTCTAATTTAAGAATTAACAACAACAAGAAAACTTCATCATATTTCATAGGTTTCACAAGGAGTAAATAAAGGAAAATATTTTTTCTTTTCGTCGGAAGAATATGTATGTTATATACTCTTAAAATATAATATTGTAATAATGATTTTTTTTTAGTTGTTAAGGCCTTGGAATACAAAGGCCATAGTGTGACTTTTTTTTAAATAAAAATATTTATTACAGAATATTTAGCCGCCTATAAAATATTATTTTGACCGAACCCATAGAGATCCCAACTTGAAGTTTGAAATGGAAATAGAGGACAAATCTCTACCTTATGAATCTCACCACTCCAATGAGTATTTCCACCACTTTCCAGACAAATCCGGGATTCAGAACGTCGGTCGATTCTTCATGAAATGACCCATTGGCAATAGTGGTTTCAGTTCAGTTCAGTTTGTATGCATTTTTATTGTATCACTTTATTTACTCTTACTTGCTAGACAAGAAAATGCTTAAAAATTAGCTTAATTAACTTAAAATTATCTTATTCTAACTTACTGGCCCCATGCGAGCACTCTAAGTTAAACCTAACACTTAAGTTATGTCTTTCGATGTATCTTACTACTATAGTATACTATTTCTATTCATTATAATTAAAACTAAGAAAACATTTTTTACAAAAAAAAAAACTTAATGACCTGACTTTTTTTATTTTATCATAAAACATAAAATTAAAATCCTACAAACTACTTCAAACTAAATCTTAAGCTACTTAACCTACATACATCTAATACATAAATACACATATGTATCCATATATGTATATAAAATATATATACACTTAATATACAAATATATGTATATATATATGTTTCTTTTTAAATTTTTTTTTTGGTTTTTATTTATTTATTTTTTTCTTAAATCTAACTTAATCCTACTTAAAACTATGTAAGCCGGCCATGGCTAAAAAAATTAGGCAACCTACTTTGCTTCACATGAAGCTACCAAGTATTGGAGGAATTCGACGACGAAGCATCCTCCCCCTCAAAAAGCCACCAAAATTGTTGGTGCTGCTGAGAAACATCCCTCAGGTCGCGACTCCCTACCGCCCTACTGAACCGGAGACGCTCCGCACTGCCGTGTGCGACGTCTCTGTCGTAGTTGAGTCGCCTGTCCTCAGCTGTTCGAGTGACGTGGAAGATTATCGGCACCGCCAATCTGTCCTGGATCAGACCTTTACTATCTAGGTAGAGAAACGCTTCTGGAGGAATAAAGCTATTAAAGCGAACACTCTCGTGATACCTATAATTAGGGTAGCAGGCCCTGGAGATCAGGTTGTTCGATGAGGTCATTACTCTTGCAATATGCCTTCGAGTCAACTTAATGACGATATTGTCCCCTCTTATTAGGTTCGCCCTATTGTACAAGACCTCATTACGATAGAATTTTATGTACTCAGATTCTGGTGTTCTGTATAAGCGAAGACAAGTCCTAAGACAAGCCCTCTCAAACACCCGAATCTTTTCCAATACACTTGCTCTCACGTTGAACCACACAGAACATCCAAATACGAGCATGGGCCGGATAGGGGCCATGTAGCAGATCACCTTTACACTCGCATCGAGTTGGCTGTTATAAAACAGCCTCTTTGTAAGGGCAAAAGCACTTTTGGCTCTGGCCAAAGCAACATCTATATGTTTGTTAAAATACAGATATTGATCTAGCCAGATCCCAAGGTATCTGACTACATTTCGACAAGTAGTCCTACGATAGAGAACTTTCGCCAATTCTTGCTGGTATCCCTAGAGGCCCCAGACAAAGGCGTCCTAAACAGAATGGTTTCCGACTTCTAAAAGTTAATTTTCAACTTCCAGTCGTCGCAATATCGCTTAATTTTGTCGAAGTGACGTTGCAAAAGTGTATTAATGACCTCAATCTTCGGACCCGATCTGTACGCCATTAAGTCGTCTGCGTACGCTATGGCATGGTTAAGTGAACCTATTAGATCATTTGTGTAAATGTTGAACAGGATCGGCGAATTTACCGCACCATGTTGCAGACCGTTTTTAATGTTAAATGTTCCAGCAGAAGTCACATCGCCATTCTTCACAAAGAACTGTCTACTGGAGGGCATATCAAAAAGAATATACAGCAGTGGTTTACTAATGCCCAACCTGTCAAGCTTGAAGAAGAGTCCCTCTAACCATACGGTATCGAAGGCCCTTTCCAAGTCAATCAGTCAGGCACCAGTGCACTGTTTCTTGCCTTTGTTCCATTGGATATCAAAAACCAATTTAGACGCAGCATGAATGATATCATGCCCCTCCTTGAAACTGAATTGATTATCCGGAACTATATGTTTGTCCTCAACCCACTTAGTCAGGACTCTATTGATCACCTTCTTGAAAACCTTACTGATGTTTGGAAGAAGACTGATCGAGCGGAGATTCGCCGGATTGGAAGTATCTTTATTCCTTTTGGGAATGGGATGTACCACCGCAGTTTTGCAATGCGCTGGATAATATGCATTATTCATTGCATTATTAAGCAGGGGCAATAGTAATTTCAGTAGGTTGAATGATTATTATGATTATTTCTCACAGAACGCTGATTTCCGAAATACAGCTGAACAATTTGGAGATGCTGTTGTGATGTAAGTCTTTCCTTGATGACTTCCCAAAAGATACTGAATCAAAATGACAAAGCAGTTTGAAAGGAGTCACGCGCGACCTGTCAAGAAAAGCCTATTAAAAATCAAAGCTCACAATGAATCATCTTATATAATTCAGATGCAGGTGTGTTCTCATATATTCATTAAATTTGATGTTAAATACTTGTGCTTAAATATTTTTTGTAGTTTAATTTTAAAAAAGTGCCTATAAAAATGTATTTTTTTGTTTTTTTGTTATTTCTTTCTTAATTATTTTCTTATTGTTTTCCGTCCAATTCTGTTGAGCTGTTTGTGTAGAATGATAAATTAAAGCTGTTGTTTGCTATTTGTGTTTGAAAATGTGATGTTTTACGCAATTTTAAGCTTTTTCTTAAAAAAAGTAAATTTTGACGTATTTGAAGGATCAACCGGTTTAATAGTTTTTAACAAAAAAAAAAAAAAAAACGTTTATATGAGGTGATGAAATCATGCTCTGAAGTTGGGTTTAAAACAAAATTGGACCACTTACAAAAATATTTGTAAGCTCAGACTTGTTGGATCAACTAGAAAAATTTAATTTACTTATTGGAAGGCTTATGTTAAAGGTTTGATTTTAAAAGCAGATGGTTTCGTTCTAATAGAGTTGAATAGGATTTGATGATTGATGATCTTTGCGTTCGTAGTAAGTGCAGACGAACTGAAGAGCTTCGTGGATCTTATCAGATAGAAGAACTTACTTTTGCAACACAAATAAAATTGCGGGAACCTGGTAAAACAGTATCTGCGAAAGTCCTTAAAGAAATAGTTCATTCTCAAGGAAAAGCCAAAGTTTGTAAGGAAGCACTGAAGAATAATCCTTTTCCTAAGCGTTAAAAAATGTCTCTTAACTCTTAGGGCGCTTTCAATTTTTTTCGAAGCCGGTTTATTCCAAAAGCATGACGAAATTGTAACAACGAGTGACAAGAAACTGTTTCTGATTTACAGTACAATCAAAAAAGATAAAAATGATTGCTATCCTGACCTTTACAATTTTTGAAACTCTGGCTGATGTTAACTTGCAAAGCTTGCTAGATCACACCATTAAGCGCTCACTGATGTATTTGGGTATTCGACAAACGAACTGAGGATGAAATGAAATCTCTAGAGCTTATTTCAAAATGGGATTCCGATAGATCACAACGAACCCAATATAAGCTAAAGTTCGAAAACCATTCAGATTCCGACGCAAACATATTTTAAAGTTCTTTTGTGCCTTTGCGATTGTTTTCCGCTTCAAATGGGAAAATCCCTTGGCAAAATCCGACACCATTATCATCAAGGTATTGTCGACCTATAAGAATAATTTTTACTAAAGAAACGAAGGATATAACCCAAAGTGAGATTAATTAAATAGAATCGCAGATCAATTCTCTAATGAAAACAAAACTGGATGGTTTTGAACCAGTCGAAGTTAAACATACGTTGGCATTAACAATGATTGACGAGAAGGTCTGTAACGCTGCAACAGATGCAAAATCAACTTTGAAGTGCTAACATTTATGTATGTGGAGCAACATCTAAGGAGTTTAATGATTTGTCAAAATCTAGAGATATTCACACGAATGCATTAAAATTCGGATTATCAATTCGAATTCGTCTTTTCGAAACCATTTTGCATATTGCTTATAAGCTACCATTAAAGAAATGGCAACTTCGAATACAGAAAGATAAAAATATTGTCAAAGAAAACCAAAGAGAACTATAGGGTTTTCTAATAACGACCTGACAATTTTTTTTTTTTTTTAAATAAAAGGCAAACTATTTGAGATATTTCAAAAACTCTATTATTAGCTTGAAGTACAATCAAAACATTTATGAATGGAACTCGACTTCGTTTATATTGCCACCGCGGGCACTATTGCAGAGATCGATTCGTTGAACCCAATTTTAAACGACTTGGCCACACATTTCGGCCGAAACGGCCGCTATTTCGCGTTCAATGTTGGTTCTGAGCTCTTTCAACGTCGTCGGCGTGTTGGCATAAACCAATGACCTAACGTAGTCCCACAGAAAATAGTTAAGCGGCGTTAAATAGCACGAACGAGGCGGCCAATCGACTGCCCCATGTCTTGAGATAACACGCTCACCATACTTACTCTTCAATAAATCGATTGTAGTGTGTGTTGTGTGGCTTGTGGCACCATCCTGTTGAAACCGCATGTCGTCCAAGTCCGTATCTTCAAATTCGGGCCAAAAATAATCGGTGATCGTGGCGCGATAACGCTGACCATTCACAGTAACGTGACGATCGTTATCGTCGACGAAAAAATATGGCCCAATAACGCCGCCGGCATGCAAACCGCACCAAACAATTATTTTTTGTGGAGGAAGTGGTGACTTATGAAGCACATGTGGGTTTTCACCTGAACAATAACGCATATTTTGCTTATTGACGAATCCATTGAGCCAAAAATGAACTTCGTCACTAAAGATGATTTTGCGATAAAATTCATCATCTTGACGCATTTTCTCCAGAACCCAATCGAAGAACATTTGCAGACGTTGCTCGTTAGTGTACTTTCCCATGATGAAAATGTTGAGCTTACTGAATAAACTGACAGTAACAGTTTGATGATTAGTGAAAGAGTGGGTTCACAAATTAAATTCAAAGTTGTCAAGTCCCTATTGGAGATCCTACTCGTTTTAATAGTGGATGTACCAAAACCAGGTTTCGGTAGTTCGAATGATGGCAATATAAGCCGAAGATTTTTTAATGATCCACAACTCTGTGCCAACATAGCAGGTGTGGACACTAAGTTAGTTTATAAGCTGAAGTTTATATTAGAAATTCTATCCAGTGGATATAAAATCGATATTTCCAAGTTTGGTAAATATGCATTCTATACAGACGAACTTTGTGTAAAGTTGTATTCTTGCCATGCGATGACGCAAACAATGCACAAAATATTAATCCATGGGTCAATCGTGATTGAAAATGCCATTTTGCCGATTGGGCAGCTATCCGAAGAAGCAGCGGAAGCTCGAAATAAGCATTTTAGACTCTATCACATTAATTACTCAAGGAAGCCATTAATCGATTATTATTAACACCTGACTCCCTAATAACAAGCCTTGGGCCTCATCCTGTTAAACAAACAAAATCTTTTTCGAAAGAAGCTAATACTATATCTGAGCATCCGATTCCACCACCATTAGATGACTCTGAAGGAGAAGATAATAAAAATTCTGACGAAGAGAGCAGTTTATGTTCAGAGTCAGAAGAGCAATTTATTTTAAAAAATCTTACATTGACAATTGTCAATTGTAAAACATTTTTTTTTTTACCTAACAATAAGGTGAAATGCATTTTAAGCGTCATTAAATATCATTTCAGATGGTTATCTAACCATCGAAGCCAAAAAATAATTTTGTCCCGTTTTCTCATGAATTTACTCCATAGTGCGTCGCTTGTCTAGTGAAATAGACTTTCATGAAAATACGTAACCAGACTTCAAAGAACAGCTACCTGGTTGCATGTGTTGTTTCCCTAAAATGCCTGATTCTACTCTAGGCGCACTGAAGAATCTTTTCCTCATGGGCTACAGTATCAAAGACATCTTCCGTTGTATTTGGTACAACATGAACTGGAATTTTGATGATCCTGCGCGCCGAACTGTATGGTATTTTGACTCTGATCTTATGAGCATCTGGCATGATGCAATGATACTAGACTCCTGTTGCTGCATCTTTCTCCGTACACAGAAATGCTTTAGGCCAGAATCTGAAACAGAAAGAGAAGCTAGACAGTTCCTTACAGATGGCTTCAAAACCGATCAATGATCGGTGAGCGGTACCATCTTTTTAGAAAATCCTTTCTTTATTTCTAAACCTAGTTCGAGAAATCCGAATCCTGAGCTTTCGACCAGCGAAAGCTCTAGTGGGTAATGTTAGCACTTATTTCTGAAGCATTTAACAATTCATTGAAAGACGGAAAATAAATCTTTATGAAGATTTTCTGATCCGACAGAAAATTTATTCAAAAAATTAAAAATACAAGTTTTTTTTCATCTAATTCTATATTGTTCCCTTCAAAGTAATCCCCATCGACTGCAATACACTTATGCCAGCGCTTGATCCAATCCTCGAAATCAGTGCTTCCTGCGATTTTTCTATTACTTCCTATCGGCTGCTGAAACGCGTTCTCCGTAGTGGTTTTTTAACTCCAATTAACAGAAAGAAGTCACAGGGAGCCAAACCAGGTGAATTCGATGGCTGTTGGATGGTATTTGTTGCATTTTCGTCAAAAAATTACGAATAATGATGGCACTGTGCGACGGTGCGTTATCATGGTGCAAAATCCACGAGTTTTCTGCTCACAATTCTGGTCTCTTTCGGCGAATTGCGTCACACAAACGTCTCATAACGCCCAAATAATACTCTTTGTTTACTGTCTGGCCTTCTGGCAAAAATTCATGATGCTATACATCGTTGTAATCCATGAAAACCGTGAGCATTGCCTTCTTTTTTGACTGAAAACGGCGTGGTTTTTTTGGTCTCGGCTCAATTAGTGAACGCCATTCACTTGCCTGATGTCTGGATTGCATGTCGTATTCGTCTCGTCTCCAGTAATGATCCTTTTGATAAATGTGGGATCGGATTCAGCCTCGCAAATCATCTCTTTTGCGACCTCAACACGGTCTCTTTTTTGCATGAAGTTGAGGTCTTTTGGCACCAACTTTGATGTTACACGACGGAAACCCAAATCATTAACCAAAATGTCTTGAACGGATCCATAGGCAATGTTCAAGTCCTCCGCTATCTCTCTGATGGTTAATTTGCGGTTATTGATCAACATTTCTTTTACTTGTCGATATTGATGGTCATCATCTTCGATTGACTGACGAGCACTTTTGAACCGCTCGTGCCACTGGTAAGCAATCGTTTTCTTTAGAGAATCGTTGTCGAAACACTTTCTCAACATTTCCAACGTTCGCTCACCATTAAATCCGTTTTTTACGCAAAATTTAATACAAGTTTGTTGTTGCAAATTTAAATCCATTTCTAAAATTGCAAAAAAAAATCCTCAACACACAGAGATAGATGTACTCTTGGCTACTTAACTTTTGCAAATATCAAGCTATGATTCTGAGATTTAGAGGGAATGTCAAAAAAAAGAAAACCGAACTCAAATCGGAACAATGGGAGCGCCACATTGATCAAATTGGTATTTGGTCAGTTTTGGGAGCTCAGTGTTCAAACAATACAGCAGACAAACATCAGTGTTTAGAGTTTCATTTCTTATGGATCCGGCAAGCAATAGTAAGGTTTGTTTTATCAGATGGGTTTTCTTTATAACACATCTTAAAGAGTTGTTACATACTCTCTAATAGCATATGCCATAAATAACTCGGCAGGAAGACCGATCAGTCCAGCAACTTCGATACGCTGAAGTTTATATCATATATTGCTTTCTGAACTAAATTTTGGTCAGAAAGACGTCGGCTTTCTTCAGCTTAACAGGGGAATTAAGGTTATTCTTGAAAATTTACAGAATACAGTATGTCTTGTCTTTCCATACTCTCAACACCAATTGTGACTCTTACTCTAAATTTCCACGCTTATCTCTACAGGTCTCATGGGATCATGTCAACTTGACCCGTCTATTTTGCCTTCTGATATTTCTTTTTCCACAATCGTGTGCTCCTACTTCTTTAATTCAAAAATTTTTCTCTGAAGAAGTCGATACTTTTTCTTTTTTTTTTTGTTTCATAAGATGGTCGGATAAAACACACCACGTATGTATGTTAAGTTGCGGTGTTTCAGATAGTTTTTTTTAAATCGATGCCCCAATAGTTTTCAGCACTTAGTTCCAGTGAAATATAGTTTATTGAGAACTTGAGGGATACATTATCAACTTAAGAATACCTTGGTTGGAATTTGGTTGTATTGGCCATTTGAAATTTTGCGACATTTTACCGAAGCTTGCTACGATTTGACCAGTTGCAAGCTGCCGGCCATAGGTCCTGTTGAGTGGCAGGATCACCAGTAGCCCGCACTAGGATTTAAAACACAGTACCGTGGGAGTAAGTGCCCCCGGACTTTGGTCATGTTTAATGTTTACAAAAGAATGACTAGTTCTAAGCTGCATACACCAGCTGCTCAACACGGCACGATGCGGTGGAGGGTAGAGTTCGGTAAAAGGTAAGAATACAGAAGATAAATAATGGAAAAGTAGACGCCAACACCAAAAGTGTTACTCAAACAAGCTAAATACAAAAGAAAACTTAGGCAGTAGTTAGCTGAAGAAGAAGGCCCACGATCTAGTAGAATCGAATTTTAGACTCAAGTGGAGTCAACGAGATCGCGAAACGTTTAAACAGTAACCATTAAAAGGGTTACGAGGTTTTAAAAAAAAGCCAACTAGAGGGAACTTTACTGGATTACGTGAATTACAAATACAAGCTGTATACGTATGTTTGAATGCAAAAGTATACGAGTATATAAGAATGCAAACGGGTACTTATCTGGTTTACTGCATACTGGGGTCTCTCCTGTCTTTAACATATGACGGAGCTAGTGAGGGGGTTATACCTTCTTCCAAAGTCACTGTGTTTGTTGATGTTATTGGTCGGTTTGTTGATCGTCTTTGCGGGGTTGATTTCTTTGTCACGTTTTCCGTCTGTTTCGTTTTTTTATTTTTTTTTATTGATCCGGTTGATGGTCCCATATAGGTTTGTCCTCTGGATCTTTTGTTTATGTCCTTTGTTTTGTTCCTCTTTTAGTTCTGTTCGTTAATCAGGATCTTTTTTCTATGACGGATAGCTATTAAATGAACTACCACGCAACAATAATAAAATATGAGTATTATACATATTTTCGATGATGGGGGTTTGGGATTTAACAAATATTTATTGCTAGAAGAAAACAATGCAAAATTTAGGGTGGGTTAAATTTCGACGTATTCTTATGACAGCAAAAGGGAGCAGACCGTCCATCCACTAGAGTCTCCAGGCCGTCCGCTTGGTCCTCTGGCGTGGTAGGTAGAGTGACGGAAGTGGAACTAAATGATTCAGTAAATCCCACCTATACCGGGGCAACGAAAGAGTGTCGGGAAAAAAAGAACCGGGACAACACGAGAAAAGGCAGGAGGAGAACAGTGAAACAAACAACAAAAGAACCAAAGGAAGCAGACGATTTGGACCAAAATCCGTTGATGACTTTTTAAGTTAAAAAGCACACAATTTCAAAAAATCGAACCAGAATTATCTTAGTTATTCAAAGAATAGCAAAAATCTTTTCTATCTGTCAAAACAAGGTTCCCACACAAAGAACTATTCCACTATATTCCTTGTATGTTTTTTTAACCGGAAATTGTCAGTTTTTTTTTAAAAAGATGATAAAGTGCCTCCAGCACCAGTAACCATGCAAAAGTGCTTACTCTCACGGCAAGCGTCGTGGGATATTATGTAACCAAAACCTAGGTTACGCAGATATTAAGTCTAAAATTTGAGTACAATGCTCGCATATGTTAAAGTTCGCCTAAAACTTCTTTACATCTGCTAGATAGAATTAAAATGATAAAACTTATAGGTGATGTCAATAATACACAATCGATTAACGCCTTTGAACACTAACGTTATGTCTCCTACCTTACATTATTTTATTGCTATTCACTGCCAGTCCCCCAATGAAATTGACCCTGGCATTTCGCCCCTTCAAAACTTTAGCAGTAAAACAAGACTCAGTTCAACAGTTTATCCTCAAGCCCACTTTCGGACATACTCTGAAATATCGTGATTCTTTCCTGAGCCCTACAATTAGCTTATGGAATGCCCTGCCGAGTTCTTTATTTCCCAGTCATTATAACCATCAAACATTCAAAATTAACGTACATCGGTAACTGTCTTTCTTTCTCCCTGATTTTCCTTCACCCGCGCTGTATGCAAGCATTTAAAGGATATTCCAAATCCCTCGAGTGTACGCAGATGATAAAAAAAACAGGTTTCGTTACAACGCGAATAAATACTCTGCAGTCTTCCTCAATTGAGGGGCACCTAGGAAAATCAATGGCTTTTTTGTCATGTCAGCAAGAATTCGTTTGATCTTCCGGTAAACTTGCGAAGTCATGCCATCTGCAGGAAACCTAATTATCAATGAAAGCCCTAACCGATGCATCAGGCTATTCTAACGATGGTTGGGTCCTTGCCTAGCAAGTTCGTCGCCAATTTTGATATTCTTGTGAACCCATTGTCAACTGAGATGCGAAGAAGGCTCAATAAATTTATTTATAAAAAATTTCTGCAAGACCTTAAATGTGGCTCGGCCAATACTTGTGATGCAGATACTTTGCTCCTCTACCAGTTCTTAGCAATACAGCTTAATGCTCTTAGGATTGCGCATATTTTCACTTAGAAGATGGACGTAAGTCTTCCAAACGAGCAGTTAGGAAACCAGATAAGATTTTGTCCAAAATCATTATTGGTCACAGGGAGAGTCTTTTAGGAAGTCTTCTTTAGAAGCAATCAGAGTCCAAACCAGAACCCACACTTTCTTTGATTTTGAAAGTTTCAACAGTGAGCTGAAAGCAGAGCTAGGCATGTGGAAAGTTCCCATATAGGTCAAAGAGACCGTTGTTTGTAGACTAGTAAACACAGTATCTTCATGAAAGCATCTCTCACAAGACAAACAACGTATTGAATAAAGTTAGTTTTACAACAGCCGTGTAGATCTGAAGCACTTTCCTCGGTGACAAGCTACATGCCTTGCCGAAAGCCTTGGAGGTTAAACGTTACATGTTTAATCTGAATAAGTTTGGAATTCGGGATGACACTCAAATACTATGGTTTGTTGGGGAAACGGACAATGATGCCTTTGAGCTTCTTCCTTCTCGTAAACGAGAATTCGTCTGCTTGAAATCGCAGACGACTTAATCTACCAGACAGTCCTGCTGTATACGTTAGAATTATTGTGAACGTTAACCACTGAATCCATTAACATTCATCATAGCAGTGATGATAGGACGCCGCTTTGCGGGCAACCCCTGTTCACCCAAGCCAACATATATTGTGCTACAGACCGCATCCACAGTGAGGGTCCTATTCATTAACATTCCTTTAATCCAGAATTTTTTGGTCGAAAGAACCTTGAATGTCAGAGAAAACCTCAAAAGCGTCTTCTTGGCGTGTGTTCCTTGAATTTTGCCCACCAGATTTTAAAGCGCTGTCCCACAGAATCTTCCGGGTTGGTTCATATATTGCATCTTACGCAGAGCTTAACCAGACTCCGAGGTCCAGGGCTCTTTCAAGCATTTAGTTACCCTTTTCAGTGCAACATTTCTTAATGCCATTTTTGGACTTTAACATTCTCTAGAAGTATTTTAGCTTGAAACGAGTGGATACACTAAAATCCTTGCAAATAGAATTTATCATTTCTTTGGTCTTTAAACCAAAAACAATGCTAGTAAAACCCTGTGAACCGTGAATTGTTAGTTCCGTTACTTTGTATAATTCCCCATTTAATACATTTTTTTTTTTTTTTTTTTTTTATAAAAGCGTTCAATACTTTTTGAATCCTTATGACATCATGACGCCTACCTTTCAACTCATCAAATGCCAACTACGTAATGCATATCGATCACTTCAAATCCAGAAATGTATTCACCAACTGTCATATCATTGCATTGCTAGGTTCTAACCCAAAAGAGTACTCCTACACCTATTCAACTTCCGTATTAAAAGGAACTTTTCATGGCCCAAAAGTTACGAGTATTGCCCAAAATGGCGTGCAGGATGTAATAACCCTAAACGAGTGTTTCTAACTTCTTTTGTGTTTTAGTATGCCACAAAGAGAAGCCTCTTCCGTTGCTGCATACCATGGTTGAGGTTGTAAAACTTCTTCAATTTCATAGAAGCTCCAAGCCATTGAAACAGGACGGTTGCTCTTCTGCAATGCAATTACTTTAATAGACCATAAGGAAGTCAGTTGCAATGAAATTTCGAAATTTATGCCCTCTCTTGGGTGAGATCGTGAGTACTTCTCATCACATAGAAATGGGTAATTCGGACGAAAGGTCCGACATACATATAAATATGTGTGTCAATTTTACCACTCAATATGGTCATTTAATTTGGTGAAATTAATTAGCGCGTTTTATGTCAAAAGGCCGACATAGTTTGTGAGGGTTCGTGGCGCAGATGTAGTTGTCAAGTACGAATATCTGCTGGTAGGGCGGTGTTTCATGTGACAGTGCATTATGGGGATAGTGTCCCCTGGGATGGCGGTTTGCTGATTCATTTAACGCCCGTCGACGGCAATCGATTACGAGTTACGGCCTAAAATCATAATAATGTCAGTGATATCGAAGGGCTGAGAGCTGGCCGTCGACTGCCGAGGCTATAGAGTGACGTATTTGAGTTCAAAGCGCCAAATTGAAGTGTCAAAAATGTTATTTAAACCGCTGGCCGCCGATAACAGCTGGGTAACGCTGAGCAACACTAGTTAAGTTAGCGTCGTAGAGTGGGCAATTTTTAATTGAAATCGAAGAGTTATGTTCTTTGGTGGGGTTGCTATAAATTTTGTAATAAATTTTATTTCATGTTGGCATTTAGTTGCGATATTTTTTATTTTTTTTTTTTTTTGTTCGGTTTACTTGATTTTATTTTTTGGTAGTGTCTCCTGTGTACTCTGGTGCCATTCCAGGGGTTGAATCGAATTTATCGGTTCTAATTTATTAGATTTTTTTTTGTTAGCGATGGAACAAGTCTCTGGAATGACTGATAAAATGCAACCCAGATTTTAGAATTTATGATCTTGTGATGCAATGAATTGTGTATGTAAAGTGACATGAATTTGGAAAGATTTGATAAGCACATTGGTGGTGGAGGTTTATGAATTAGCGGCAACAAATTGCTCCCAAATCACATGGCAGAGCCTAGCTGAATTTTTAAACAGAGACGGGTTTTTGATGACGCGATGCGGATTGCAGCACTCGAATAAGCACTTCATGCCATGTGATTTTAAAGAGCATACTGACAAATTCTGGGATTCGAATTTAAATAAATTTGTATCCATTGTCATTGGCATTATTTTTGTAATATTGGGGATATTAATGAATCACCTTTAATGGAACGTAATTAATTTTAACATAACATATTTATGCCCATCAATATGAATTAAGTAACCGTTCAGCAATAAAAATGAATTATATGATACTTCTTTAATACACGAGTCGCTTCTGTCATTAATCATTCTTTATTCGCTTCTATTGATTACTATTTGCTGTTCCGTTATATAGACATTAACCTTTACTAATTTAATAACGACTTAAGTCACCAATTTGCCCTCTATTCAACGTTCGGTAAGGTTAAAGGACCATTTGATTGCCTTGATATAAATTTTATTCAAAATACGTGCGAGTATATGTTTCACAAAACTATTTATCACCGGCATCTAAGGTGATAAACCCAAGTTGTCAAGGAACATACTATTTTATTTGGTTTTCGCACCTAGACTTTGTGAATAGAAGCATACATTCTACAATAGTTCAGCGGTTTTATGGCCACCAAACTGTGTACATAAAAAAGTAGTCACTTGTACTCAAAGGTTCAAATGGTTAACACTTTGACTGCCAAGCTGTTTTGACATTTCAATTTTGTGTATATTAGTACCTAAAAAGTAGTTCCCAACCAATTCTCAGTTGTTTATCGGCATTTTTGTAAAAGTATACCGGTTTTTCTTTTTTTTCTAGGACCATGTCGCATGAAAACGTGTTTAGAGTGTTACCTCGTGTCATCTTGTTTGCTTTTTAGTGAGTATGTTTGGAAGTAATTTTTTTTTTATTATTGTTTTTTCTTTTATTAAGTAAAAAAGCACATATCAAATGGAAAGGCGAAACATAACTGACAGCGAGATTGCCAGGGAGTTGGAAATGGAAGAAAGTGATGCCGATTTCTCAAGCGATGAAGTGGATTTTGATGGGAATTGATTTCCAAATGATAACCCTACTCCGATACTGACCCAGAACTAGATGATTTGAATGCAGTTGACGAGGAAGATCTAGAAAGTGATGACGAAGAAATGCAAGGAGAAGCAGAGGAAATGCCAGTTACGGTTGATCCAAATGACGCTGACTGGAAGATCTGGTTTCCTAACCGATATCTTTTCAACTATAAGCTGCATGGATGCTTTTAGCCTTTTAGTGGATGAGGAAGTTATTCAACTTTTAGTTCATGAGACAAATCGGTATGCAGAGCAGCAACTAAATAGTGTTCATGTAACTCGTGGATCAAAAAAAAAAGAAGTAGGTTCCGACAAACGATAGAGAGATGAAAAAATTCCTTGGTATAATGCTATGGATGGACCTTGTAAAGGCAGTTGGTCGAAGAAGCCTATCTACAATTTTGGCGTTCCTGCAAAGACGATGTAACGCCATCGCTTTCAACTGGTTTTGAACTTTCTTCATTTTTCGGATAACACCACTATAGCAGCAGGAGACAGATTTGGTGAAATTTCAACGAGTTTTAATTTCTGGAGAAAATATTGTAGTAGACGAAACAGTCATTCCTTGGAGAAAGAGACTTCTTTTCGGGCAAAACATTCCCATCAAACCTCAACCATATTGTGTGAAGTTTGTTACCGTCCTATTACCTCCTACCCCGCGGCGTTGTACGAAAAGTTGCTGGGTCAATTGCGGAGACTGGCCGTGGGTAAAGCTGTTAAATAAATGGGCGTCACGCGATTACCCTTCCGCACAACTTCAATCACGAATTGGTTGTGACGATTGCGAACAAGCCCCGTTCTCTCTAAATTTACACAAAACAATTTCCCTATAATCTTACAAATAATACCAAAATAATACAAAACTTAATTCTATCTTAATTCTAGTTACAACGTTATCGAGATACTGATGGTCAATGAGTAGTAAAAAATAGGAAGAGGAAGGAGAAAAAAAAAAGAAAGAATTCCGTTCCTTTAGAAGCACTTAGCTGGCTTTTGGCTCTGCTCCTCGGTCATCTCGCTAAAAATTCGAACTAGGGTTTCACACCTTACGACGTTTGCTCGAACTGGTTTAAGTTAGTACGATAGTACTCTTGCTGCTCTCCATACACTGCGCTTCTAATACTTGACACTGCGTTCTTCACATTTAACTCACTGCCTGCTTAGAACCAATTGACTTGCCCTCTCAAATCTCCCTCAGCTAGCTACAGTCTCACCTCGCCGTGGATAAGATTATATGGCTTGGTTGCCTAAGCCCAGGCGGCAGGTCCTCCGATGCGGTTACTGAGGGCAATGTCAAAAAAAATACATGAAATATTGTTGGCTGACCGAAAAGTGAAGGTGCGCGAGCCATCAGATACCACAAAGATTAGTACTGAGCGCACACGCCATAATTTGGGCAATATTCTACATATGAAAAAGTTATCCTGCCGCCGGATGCCGAGCATACTCACTCCTGACCAAAAACACGAACGCGAAAGCACTTCGAAAGAGTGTTTGGATTTGGTGATACGGAATCGTGCGGAGTGCTCCGAAGCGGCCGAGGGAGGCTCGATGGGTCGGAAAGGTTATGGCGTCGGTTTTCTGGGATTGTCATGGCATACTCTTCGTGGACTACCTCAAAAAGACAAAAACCATCAACATCGAGTATTACTGTGCATCATTTGAGCGATTGAAGGCCGAAATCACTGCAAAACGGCCTCACATGAAGCGAAAAAAAATTTTGATTTTACAAGACAATGCACCGGCGCACAGAAGCATCGCAACCACGGCTAAAATCAATGACTTACGGCTCCAATTGCTGTCGCATCCACCGTATTCGCCCGATTTGGCTCCCTCTGACTATTACCAATAATAAATTTAGCTCACGCGGGGAATTCATCGACGCCACGGAGGAGTCCGAAAAATTACTTTTCGGACGGGATCAAGAAGTTGGAAAATCGCTAGAATAAGTTTATCAAACTAAAAGGGAACTATATTGAATAAAATAAAAAAAAAACATTACAAAAAACTTTTTTTCATTCCCAAAGAGGTTACTTTTCACCCCACCTAGTAAGTTATTCAAGCTTTGCCCCTACGAAGGCTTCACTTATGCAACAGGTGTTTGAGAAGATGGTTTGACAACAACAATAAAATGGCAATGTTGCTCTGAAGTGGAGAGACACAAGAGATGTAAGGATGCTTCCCACAAAACATGTTTCTATTATGGCTATCGTGTCCGACCAACCGATTCGGCAGCACGCCGAATCGAAAACAAAGAAATCTAGAAAAACCTCTTGCAATTATAGAATACAACAAGGGCAAATCAGGTATTGATCTCTCGGATGTATTGGCTTCCTATGCTACGACGCTAAGAAGACGTCTAAAGTGGCATAGGAAAGTTTTCATTGAATTATTGCTGGGTATGGCAATGGTGAATGCATATTTAGTTTACAAAAAAGCCACAAGAACTACTATCCAGATTCGGATGTTTAGAGAAAATGTTACTGATGGTTTACTATACCTTTTGTCTCCCCAAATAGTTACTTCCAGGAAGCACAACATAGAAAAAAGAAAGGATAATGATGAAAAAAAAACCGTCATGCGTTTTGTGTCATACCCAAGCTAAAAAACCATTGGATAGGATCACTGTAAGAAAAAACATAAAAAGGACAACAACATTCTGTCCAGAGTGATCCCAGTTGTGCCCAAGTTTCTTCTCTTTCTTTGCAGCTGGAAGCGATTGATGTTTTGAAATAAATATAATGAAACAATGTATTTTCTAAATTTTAATTTTAATTTGCTCTATGTTATATAATAAATAATATTTCTATACTTTGGGTTTACTTTTTTTGAGTAAAATAAGATAAAAAAAAAATATATATATATATATAAATAATAATATAATATATATCACAAAAATTATACTATTGCCATACAAGTAAGATGAAAATGTGCAACAGAGGCCACACAATCCGAAACCCATACAAAATACCATATACTGTTGCACAAAAAAAAAAAAAGGAAAATGTGCGCCTCGGCCCCAGGGGAAATATTAGATTGCGCACGGAAACGTTTGACATGCCAGTCAAAGTGTTAAATAGGTATTTACTTATAGGAATGTACGCTGAAATAGTCCACAAAAGATCGAAAATAACATCATCAGCTCAATTTACGATGAAGAGGTCGATTTAGCTGCTCTGTCATTTGTAATAAAAGATTACTGCTACTAAAGACTAGATGTCTTTATTAGACGACGGTAGACTATCGACATGCTCATTGTATTACATATATTACGTCCCTTGTTAAATAATATGTTTAGTAGGTTACCATATATGGTATCAGCAACTCCCATTGGAGATATTTACTATCCTTTTTTATATTAAGAAAATACTAAAGTAGATTTGTTCAACAAATGAAGATGTTGAGTTTAATTCAAAGTTTGACAAATTTTTCTTAATGCACATTAATATTCAAAATGTATTTAAAAATATATATATAGGGTCTTCCAATAGGGACTTGACAACTTTGAATTTAATTTCACTAATCATCAAACAGTCACTGTCAATTCATTCAGTAAACTCAACATTTTCATCATGGTGAAGTACACTAACGAGCAACGTCTGCAAATTATAAAAATTTTGTAGATATTCGGGGTCGGTGACTGCAACTTTAAGAGCGTTAACTCCAATTTTCGGTAGTAATTCTCCCTAGTAGACAGGCAATAACACGTTTAGTTCAAAAATTTGAGTCTACATATTCGTTGTGTGATGTTGCCGTGTCAGTGAGACAACGGGTTGGTCGAAGAGTCGAAAATATCACTGCCGTTCAGAAGTCCGTAGCAAACGATCCAAAATAGTCAAGCGGCGTTAAGTCACACGAACGAGGCGGCCAATCGACTGGCCCATGTCTTGAGATAACACTCTCACCATACTTACTCTTCAATAAATCGATTGTAGCGTGTGCTGTGTCGCTTGTGGCACCATCCTGTTGAAACCACATGTCGTCCAAGTCCATATCTTCCAATTCGGGCCAAAAATAATCGGTGATCATGGCGCGATAACGCTGACCATTCACAGTGACGATCGTTATAGTCGACGAAAAAATATGGCCCAATAACGCCGCCGGCCTGCAAACTGCACCAAACAGTTATTTTTTGTGGATGAAGTGGTGATGCATGAAGCACATGTGGGTTTTCACCTAACCAATTACGCATATTTTGCTTATTGACGAACCCATTGAGCCAAAAATGAGCTTCGTCACTAAAGATGATTTTGCGATAAAATTCATCATCTTGACGCATTTTCTCCAGAACCCAATCGAAGAACATTTGCAGACGTTGCTCGTTAGTGTACTTTCCCATGATGAAAATGTTGAGCTTACTAAATAAACTGACAGTGACAGTTTGATGATTAGTGAAAGAGTGCATTCACAAATTAAATTAAAGTTGTCAAGTTCCTATTGGAAAACCCTATACTAGGTTAGTCATAAAAGAGTAAGTAGGTAGGTAGGTAAGTAGGTACCAAAAATTTTCAATTCTCATCGAAAAATTCTTCAAAAACAGAAAAAAAGACATTATTTACGTTATTTACGTGTTCACGTTATTCACATACTAGGTGGAGTGAAAAGTAACCTCTTTGACCGTCAGAATGCGCTGCTAATGCAAAAAAGGTTATGGTGCCTGAAGTCCGTTCATATTAAGGCAGACATGCCAAATTTCAGTGCGATACTGTCTTTAGTTTTGTTTTGACAGCTGATTGTTGTTAAAGTGTTTGGCATCAAATTGAGTATGTACAAAACGATTTTCGTTCTCTCATAAAATATTATATTTTTGAGAGGCAAAACGGCGAAGGAAACAAAAGAAAAGTTGCATAAATATATACGGAGCTAATGCTCTGCAGATTTCAACATCAAATATTGGTTTCGAGAGTTTCGGTGTGGCCGCAACTTCACTACCGATCAAGTCCGCAGTGGCAGGTTCTCCGATGCGGTTACAGAGGACAATGTGAAAAAAATACATAAAATAGTGTTGGCTGACCGGAAAGTGAAGGTGCGCGAGCTAGCAGATACCACAAAGATTAGTACTGAGCGCACACGCCGTATTTTGAGAAATATTCTGCATATGAAAAAATTATCCTGCCGCTGGGTGCCGCGCATACTCACTCCTGACCAAAAACAAGAATGCGAGAGCACTTCGAAAGAGTGTTTGGACTTGCTGTAACTGGTAACTGGCAAATGTTGAACACCAGAAAACAGAATGAGTGCCCGGCAATAGACTGAAGACGGCACGAGTGCTCCGAAGCGGCCGAGGGAGGCTCGATGGGTCGAAAAGGTTATGGCGTCGGTTTTCTGGGATTGTCATGGCATACCCTTCGTGGACTCCTCCGGAAATAGGAAAAACCATCAACAGTGAGTATTACTTTGCATTATTGGAGCGATTGAAGGCCAAAACCGCTGCAAAACGGCCTCACATGAAGCGAAAAAAATTTTGATTTTGCAAGACAAAAAAACAATGACTTACGGCTCCAATTGCTGTCGCATCCACCGTATTCGCCCGATTTGGCTCCCTCGGACTATTATCTCTTCCCAAACCTCAAACGATGGCTCATCAATAAAAAATTCAGCTCACTCGAGGAAATCCTCGACGCCACGGAGGAGTATTTTGCAGGCCTTCCGGAAAATTATTTTTCGGACGGGATCCAGAAGTTGGAAAATTACTAAACTAAAAGGGGACTATATTGAATAAAATTAAGAAACATTTAAAAAAAATTTTTTTCAATCCCAAGGAGGATACGTTTCACCCCATCTAGTACTTTACGTGTTAGAGTTTTCATGCAATTTACGAGAAATTTATGTTCACGTGAATGTTTACGTGAATCACGTGAGCCCGCTTTCACGTGAAATCGTAGGCTCTGCAAAAAAACATATTTTATCTATAATTTTTACTTTCATTTATCCTTTATATTAAACAAAATCTCTAAGTATTTTAGAACAACTTATTGAGAAAAAACAAAAAAAAAAGCTATAAAATGTACGCAAACCAATTAAAAACGACATAAACACTTCACTCTTCAAATTGACCTTTTTTTTTGCACGGTCATTACCTAAGAGGTTTACACTCTGAGAGAAACCAGTTTTTGTTGAATTTTGTGCATGTCATTTACTTAATTAAATCAAGCTTAATCAGCGATTCGTCACACTGTGCGTTCTTTGCCGATAGTAGCCGCTAACATTAGAGACAACATATTTCGCTCGATCAGCAAAAGCTCTGGGAATGTCTCTGCAATTTTTGCCATCATTCGTCAAACTTCTACTTGCTCATGAACATTTTAATAACCCAAATGAAGCTACGAAAAAATGATAGAAGTCAATAGTTTCCGCATAGTTTGCAGAAATCATCACTGTACTGCTAATTATTCACTAGCTCTTTGCAAATATCCTTCAATCTAAACTGAATTTTATTTTATTTGTATAACTTACCGCCGTAAACGACACAAGTCACTTCCAGGCTACCGCCTTCTTCATATGGCCCCGCTCTTGAATCAATTCGTACTCGGCGTTCGTTGAAAATATTTGGTTGTTGCGGCGGAACTGTCAAATACAAAACAAATCAATACCATATTACATTCAAATGCCAATATTAAAGGCCTAATAATCGGAAAATTCCCAAAAAAAAACAAGAAGTAAGAAATCAACAAAATCAGAAGAAAAAAAAGAAATCTAAATTAAAAGCAATTTTCTACGACAGCGATAAATTAAAAGGAAAACCAACCGAAACAAACACATTCCGTTTCTGAAAACAAATTTTCTACCCTTCAGTCATGTCGGTGGAAACTTTTAGACAAGCTTCCATTGCAACCAATCTCTGAGGCAAATACAAAATGAAATACAACCTGCCACATATTCTAGACTCCAGAGCATCCCTAAAATTCCTCCTCCCAACAACTCACCAACCAGAAAAATATTTTCAAAAAATATAAACAAAAATTTAAAAAGAACAAAAATTAAATAAAAACTCTCAAAAACGAAACAATTCGTGCAATCCATATTTGTTTGTGTGGCTATGTATGTTTGTTCTTTTTCCGTGTACTACAAAACAAAGTTCGCTGTTCAGAAATGTTACCAAAAAACTTTTAAATTGAAAAATCCAAACAAAATCCTCGAAATGAATAAAAGTTTCTCAGAAAAATAGCATCAACAAATGTACACCAATCTAACTCGAGCGGAAGAGTATTTAAAATCGGACTGAACTCAACACAGGCGAAAAAGAAGGAGGACAAATAAAAAAATAAATAAATAGGACGTAAGGTGTGGCAGATTAGCAAAGCCCACAACAAATCCACCCACTTTCAAGTGCCCACTAGAAAGGTACACAATTATAGATACGGATACATTGCCAGAAACAGTCTTTCTATACTGTTTCGTTGTTTCATTTAATTGTTTCGTTTGGCTTTTCTAAAAAAAGAAAAAAAAAAAAAAAAAAAAAAAACAAGCGTGGTGGCAGCGAGTAGTGAGTTGTGAATTGCGGACCCTGAAAGGCATCCAGCTCTTGATCCGTATTTACCCACGGATAATTTTCCAACATTTCTATGCGTGTTAAAGCTGATAGATTTAATTTTATTTCGATGGTTTGGATGTTTTTGGGAAAAGCCGCAAATATTTAAAAAAAAAAACTTTAGTTAGAACGGGTTTAGCTCACCACTCTCGTTTGGATTTCAATTTATATTTTTAATAAACTTATCTGACAGGATTTTTTGAATTTATGAGCTCGGCTAATTGGTTTAGTTATTCTGTATGATTATAGATTTGTGTTAGATAGTTAAGCTTGCGGTAGACTGTTTTAAGGGTAGAAAATTTTCAAAACAAAAAAAATAAAAAATAAACAACAAACTTGGGAGTAATACTTACCAACAACTTCTAAATTGACATTACTATTCCTAGTTTGTGATAACTTAAAGTCTACTCTACATCGAAAATTCCCTGCATCCTTTTCCTGAAAGCACAGAGTTAGATTTAGATATTTAGAAAATTTTGAGGTTAAGTCTTAATTATAACTATAAGTTTATACAAAACATAGTGAAATGAAGCTAACATTTAATAAAATAAAAAATAATTCTAACTTAATTCTGACCCTAAAATTGTTTTATGATTATTTCAATATGAAAATGTAGAAGTAAGATAGTTTTGAACTAGCATGGCTAAAGTACGAAATTCTGCTTTGTATAGACGAGGTTGTTCAAAAAGTAAGTTGATCAAAAGGTAAGTGCTCAAAATACTTGAAAATACAGTAGCATACTGTCTGCTCGAAGTAAAAAAAGAAGGTTCACAAGTGGTACAGCTCTTCCAAGATGGCCGCAAAGATCCCTAATGACTTACCTCAATCTGGACGCCCCGCACATCAACAAAAGATGATAAAGTCGAAGCTGTAATGAAAATTGTTTTGGAAAATCATCGAATTACCAAAGGAGAAGTTGCTGAGGATGTTGGCATATCGGTCGGCTCGTGTCATGCAGTTTTTTCGGATGTTTTCGGCATGATTTATTCTTTTTTTTTTGCACAAAAAATTTTCATTTACAACGTTTTATATACCTACAGAACAGAGTGCTTATCTACAGGCGATTGGATACAAATAAATAAAATTTTTAAGTGTCAAAATTGAAAATATTTAAGTTAACAATGGTTATTCTAATTTTTGTTTGAAGTTGAAATTCTTTTGGTGGTGTTAAAATACTAATGCATGTCTCTAAATCACACCATGGGATTCAATGAAATGATTTTTTAACTTTTTCTTCCTTTTTTCAAAATTTGGAATGACTGTCAAAAACGGTGGGAGCGAATTTACTATCGCAATTTAGGAACAATACAACGTAATTCTTCTAGCATCCCTTGTGTGCGTCTTCGGGTGTTTAGTGTGTGGCTGAAATGTTGTAAAGGGCGATTCATCGTGAAGTTTGATTTTCAATAGGCTATTTTTGATAAGCTGCTATATCTCCAAATTGTTCAGCTGTATTACGAAAATCAGCGTTCTGCGAGAAATGTTTTTCGTGCGATTCGAGGAACTTACGGTGCGCATAATCGACTTACTGAAACCACTATTGCCAATACCATTCGCGAATTTGAGTCCCAGTTTAAATAAGTGGATGATACTTGACCGGTTAGATCACATCCAGGACTTAGTGAAGAGACTGTAGCAACTGTACCTGAGAGTGTATGCGAAGATTTTTATTTTTTATTTATTCCATTTCAAATTTACAAATTCATTATTATACAATTAATTATTCATTCAATATTTAAAATTCAATAATTTAAAAGATACACTCACAGGTATTTAGATAGTTTTCTAGAATTTTAACCTTAAATTTTGTAGTTAATATACTTTGTGAACGTATTGAAATGGTGTCTTTTGAACACTAAGTGGTACCAGTGGATTACCAGTGGTAAGTGTATTATTTATTGAATATATTAATTAATTTCATGAAAGCCGCGATAAGAAAAAGAAGAAATTTTCGTTACATGCAATGAAAGGTAAACAGTATGAAAAGAAAGGCAAAAATTTGGGGGCAAAAAGATGAATACGTACGAATTGTAATGAAACACATATAAAGATTAAGAAATGACCTGCATTAGTTCTTCTACGGTTGACCTGGAAAGTAGCCAGTTTCTTAAGTTCTTAAGGAATCTAAATTTGCTTTGGATAAGATTGCACATATCTAGGGGAAGTCTGTTGTATATGAAGGGTGCTATAATGGTTGCAAATCATTTGTAGTTCTCTTTGTTCACTCTTGGCACTGTGACTGCAGACGGTTGCCTAAAAGTGTATGTTAAGGTACCACCTCTTCTTCGAGGGTTGACAAGCGCATAGTAAATAGTGGTCAGTAGATTTGATGGCACTAATATACGTAGGTGATAAATCTTGCTCATAGCTATATTTAAACATTTTTTAATATCGGCAATGTTGGCTTTCCAATTCAGTTTGCTGTCAATAGTCATACCGAGATACTTAAATTCTGAGACAGATTCTAGTTGTATGCAAGTATTTGTGCAGTTATCATTGTTACAGTTAAAATGGTGGAGACAAACTCCTTCGATGATCAACTGATTACAAAGGGAAAATGACATTACTTTGGATTTGCTGCTTAAAACCATTTAGTGGTGCGTAAACCAGTTCTTCAGTATGGAAAGGTCAGTAATCATTTCTGTTTTTATGGTGTCCGCACAAGTAATGACGTAGGAGAGAACTAAATCATCAGCAAATGCTCTAATATTTCCCTTTAGTGTTAATTTAAAAATCGAGTTTATATAAATAATAAAGAGCAAGGGCCCAAGGACCGATCCTTGAGGAACGCCAAGCCCAGGGCTATCTAAACACGCGCTTAGAGTAGCGTTTACACGCACAAGCTTTTTACGGTTTTCAAGGTACGAGACAAACCACTTATTAATATTGCTTCTGAATCCAATTCTATGAAGAATTTTTTTTAAGAGCTGATGATTGACTAGATCAAATGCCTTTGTTAAATCAAGAAAAAGAGCAGCAGTTTTTTTTACTCTTTTTGAGTCTATCGTGAATGTCTTCTAAGAACGACAATATGGCATCTTCAGTAGACTTGCATTTGACAAATGCAAATTAATCATTGTTCAAGATTTTAAATTTATTGAGGAACTTAAGCATTCTATTTGTAATTATTTGCATTGAGGAAACTACGTCCTTTCAGCCATCGAAACTTCTTCAATTCTTAATGGTTAAAACTTTAATATTCTAACAATTTAACTAAAAACAGCCTTAGCATACCGACCGCAAATACTTAATGAACCATTTTAGAATATTTTATAGGAAGTAAACCGCATAACCAAAACAAATGTAAATTGACTTATAACTATGTAAACTGGTCTTTTTCCAGCTGATGGCAAAAGCCATGGCTGTAATTTTATAAAGTTGTTTCAACTGTGTAAATTATGTAAATAAAGACTAACTTAATTAACTAACTTTATTCTTCTATATTTAGTGATTTAGAAGCTATGCATACCTTAACAGGATTTATTATCAATTCAGCTGGCTCCTTGTGCGTTCTAAAGACTGCTCGGTCTTCTAGTACTTCTTCGTCTCTCCAATGTGATGGGGTACCAGCGTGAGCACCTCTCGTATCAAAACTACCAAATACAAGGGACACAAATAAATGTAATTAAGAATAAACGATTATGTACGTGTACGTATTACTTACCTATATATTGGAAGATTATTTTTGTACCAAACAACAAGAAGGACCTTGTCATCTGGCAAACTTGACCCCACATCACATTTTATTTGAGCAGAACTATTAACAAGCACACGAAGTATTTCACCATCTGTAAGCAGAAACAAGAGAATATAAATTTATTTTACAATATGAGCTCAACAGATTTTAGGAACATTTCAACAAAATATAAAGATAGACTCCTGTATCTGGGAATGAAATGTGGATGAAAATTTTTTCTAACAAACTTCAAACGGGCACTAGTGGTCTCTAATGCCTTCGATGTTGCTCCATAAGTCTCAAAATACTAAGGATTTTTCTTATTTTGTTATTGGTCGAACCAGAGGGAGAACCATAATTCTTCCATTGCAGTTCAGTGACGATGAAGACAATGGTGAGGAGATTATTGAACAATGGACTGAAATAGACAATCCACCTGCAATTGAATCGATCGGGCTTAAATAATATATTTTTCCCAAACAATATCAATACTGTCAGTAAGGCAATTGTTGCTCAATAAGCAGAGATAGACGTATTTAAAATTCGCTCAGCTTAGTAAGCTTCAACTTAAGTGAAAAATTGTCAAATATACTCCTATTCCTGCAAAAAACTAAGGAGAAGTGCTAGTAAATAAAAAAAAAATCTTAAGTTCTTAAAAAAGTTTGCTATTCCGCTTGCCGCGTCATCAAAGGCTTTAACACCAACTTAATCCCCCTCGCAAAAACAACTGAATAGTGACAGTTTGCCTGTTACTGCAAAGACTTTGGAAGAATATCTCTCAAAGCAATTTAAATCACTGCGGGTGAGTTTTATGGAGGAAATTCGATATTTCCTTCATAATGATTTCCTTCAGAAGACTGACAAAATCTCTGAGGCCTGGAGCAAAAATTTGACGAGATCAACAATACCATAGTCACCATAGTTGATCGGGTCGAACAGCTTGAGACTGAATCCAACTCTACCCATTGCATTGTCAGGAAATTACAACTCTGCAAAAGCAACTTAACGCGCTTAAGAAAAAGGAAATCTCTTGTGACGCTGTTCTATTTTGTATACCGATTCAGCCCGATGAGAATCTCAAAAGTTTATTCAACCAAATTTGTCACTCAATTGGATGTAAGCCTTTTCCGTTTTTCGTACAAAAAAAAAAGCAACAACCCGAACATAACGAGTACGTCTCCAATTGTTTTACAATTTAACATATGGGCTGAAAACTCAGTGCCGTTTTATAGTAAAACACAAAATTTTTGCAAAATTCAACTTTATTTATCAATAAAGCCGCCTTCGAGGGCGATACACTGATTGAAACGATTTTTCAATTTTTCGATACCACTTTTGTAGTACGATTTCGGTTTAGCCTCAAAATAGACGTCTGTTTCGGCGATTACTTCTTCATCGCTCTTAAATCTCTTTCCGGTGAGCATTCTTTTGAGGTCTGCGAACATGAAATAGTCGCTGGGATTCAAATCTGGAGAATACGGTGGGTGGGGAAGCAACTCGTAGCCGAATTTATTCAATTTTGCCATCGTTTTCATCGACTTGTGACACGGTGCATTGTCTTGATGAAACAGCACTTCCTATTTCTTCAAATGCGGCCGTTTTTCTACGATTTCATCCTTTAAACGCTCCATCAGCGCAATGTAATAGTCGCTGTTGATAGTCTGCCCCTTTTTGGAGAGAGTCGATGAAAATTATTCCATGTGTATCCCAAAATACGGATGCAATAACCTTGCCAGTCGACTGTTGAGTTTTTGGTCGTTTTGGACGAGGTTTGTCGCCTGCTCTTCACTCAGCTGACTGCCTACTTGACTCTGGTGTAAAGTGATGGAGCCAAGTTTCATTCATTGTCACATACCGACGCAAAAATTCGGCTTTATTGCGGTTCAACAGCTTTAAAAACTCCTCTGAATCATCAACACGTTGTTGTTTTTGGTCGACTGTGATCAAACGCGGCACCCACTTTGAACAGAGCTTTCGCATGTCCAAATATTCGTGTATGATATATCCAACACGCTCTTTTGATATCTTCAGAGCCTCAGCTATCTCGATCAACTTCACTTTACGGTCAAACTTAATCATTTTGTGTACTTTTTTGATGTTTTCATCTGAAACAGCCTCTTTTGGACGTCCACTGCGTGCATCATCTTCGGTGCTTGTATGACCATTTTCAAATTTTTCAATCCACTTGCGAATGGTTCGTTCGGCTGGTGCAGAGTCCGGGTAATACTTATCAAGCCATTTCTTTGCATCTGCTGCATTTTTTCCCATCAAAAAGCAATGATAAGTCAACACACGAAATTGCTTTGAATCCATTTTTTTTCTCAATAACAAAAGTTGCTTCACTCACAACGTTATATCTCGAGAACTAATCGTCCGATAGCAGTCAAATTTATACACGTATCTTTTGAAAGTTGGTACTAACTAAGAATAGTGATGGCCTCTCTCCAAAACTTCGGAATTTTTAGCCCATGTATTAGCAGCTCTCACGAGAGAAATGCTGTCTTAACATCAGCGGCTGAATACCGCAAACAAAATGCCACCGAACTTCGTCTGCAGGACCATGGTATCGACTCCAGCAATAGCTGCTACCTTAAAGAGAGCCTTACTAAGGAAACAAGAGCTCTCTTAAACAGTGCTCTGGGTCTCAAACGTAAAAATCAACAGTTTGCTGCACGCACCAGGTATGGAAATTTGTTCGTTAAGAAGATGGCAAATGGTAAAAGCCTTCCTATTAAAAGCACCGATGATCTGCTTGTTGCTGCTGCTGCTTCTTCAAATGTGTGAATATTGTCTCTTTTTTTTTGTTTTTGTTTTTATTGTTCTTTTTTATTTTTTTTTTTAATGTTCGATCCCTCCCCTATCCCACTCTCTTTACATTATCAACACTTTAATTCGTCTTCTTTTGTCTTCTCTTTATACTGTGGATGCTTTAACCTCCACCTCTAACGAAGTAAACAGTATAAATGAAAAATCGACCCACACTTTGACTAATATGGTATAATTTCGAAGGATATAAAGGATTCAGAGTTTGTTACCAAAATGCTCGTAGTTCAAATATTAATAAACTGGACAATTTCAAGTTCTTGTTTATAAATTCTTGTGTTGATGTTATTCGTGTTAGTGAAACGTGGTTCAATCCTAATATTCCTGATGAAGTCCACGAAATACCAAACTATAAGATTCATAGAAATGATAGAATCACTGATATAGGTTTTCTAATAACGACTTGACAATTTTTTTTTTTAAATAAAAGGCAAACAATTTGAAATATTTTAAAAACTTTATTATTGGCTTGAAGTACAATCAAAACAATTATGAATGGAACTCGACTTCGTTCATATGGCCATCGCGGGCACGTTTGCAGCGGTCGATTCGTTGAATCCAATTTTCAACGACTCGGCCACATATTTCGACCGAACCGCTATTTTCGCTATTTCGCATTCAATGTTGGTTCTGAGCTCTTCCAACGTCGTCGGCGTGTTGGCATAAACCAATGACTTAACGTAGTCAAACAGAAAATAGTCAAACGACGTTAAATCGCACGAACGAGGCGGCCAATCGACTGGCCCATGTCTTGATATAACACGCTCACCATATTTACTCTTCAATAAATCGATTGTAGCGTGTGCTGTGTGGCTTGTGGCACCATCCTGTTGAAACCACATGTCGTCCAAGTCCATATCTTCCAATTTGGGTCAAAAATAATCGGTGATCACGGCGCGATAACGCTGACCATTCACAGTAACGTGACGATCGTTATCGTCGACGAAAAACTATTGCCCAATAGCGCCGCCGGCATGCAAACTATTTTTTGTAGATGAAGTGGTGATTCATGAAACACATGTGGGTTTTCACCCGACCAATAAAGCATATTTTGCTTATTAACGAACCAATTGAGACAAAATTGAGCTTCGTCACTGAAGATGATTTTGCGATGAAATTCATCATCTTGGCGCAACTTCTCCAGAACCCAATCGGAGAACGTACGTCGCTTCAAATGGTCCATCGGCTTCAATTCTTGAGTCAACTCGATCTTGTATGGGTGATAACCAAGATCCTTATGCAAAATACGCCATAATGTGATCTGAGCGATGCCCAATTCTTGAGAACGCCGTGGAATTGACTGATTTGGATCATTTGCTACGGACGTCTGAACGGCAGCGATATTTTCGACACTTCGACCAACCTGTTGTCTCAGTGACACGGCAACATCACACAACGAATATGTAGACTCAAATTTTTGCACTAAACTTGTTATTACCTGTCTACTAGGGCGAGAATCACGACCGAAAATTGGAGTTAACGCTTTTAAAGTTGCAGTCACCGACTACGAATATTTGTCGAAAATTTTTAAAATTTTCAGACGTTGCTCGTTAGTTTACTTTACCATGATGAAAATGTTGCTTTTTTCTGAATAAACTGACAGTGACAATTTGATGATTAGTCAAAATGTGCGTTCACAAATTAAATTCAAAGTTGTCAAGTCCATGTTGGAAAACTCTATATTTGCAATTCAAAAATATACTGCGGAGAAGGTAAAAAAACTCTTGGTGATAAGATATCCTCATCCCTTATCTGGTAAATTATTAAAATATTTTAAAAATTATGACATTTTATGCTGCCATTTTTTACGGAAATAGTCTATTTCTTGCCCGTGCTAAGTAGATTTTTTATAACATACGAGGAGTGTTCAAAAAGTAAGGTTACTTGCTATATTTATAAAAAAAAAAATTTATTTCTTCATCAATATTAATGTTGAAGCCCCAAAGGTATCGCCCTTAGATATAATACAATTTTTTCAACACTTTTTTGAATCCTCGAAGTACTTCGCATAAGCACTTTTTGGTATAGCCTGGAGATCTTCCAGCGATTCCTCAATCGTTGCAAGTTTCCGTCCTTTCAAAGTCTCTTAAGTTTTGAGAACAGAAAAAAGTAGTATGGGCCAAATCCGGTGAGAATGGTGACAGAGGCATGATTTTCGTGTTGTTTTTGGCCAAAAGATCTCTCACAAGCAACGATGAATTACCAGGTGTATTATCATGTAGCAAAAGCCATGATTTTTTCCAAAATTGTGCACGTTTTTTTCGTATTGCTTCTTGCAAATGGCACATAAATTCAAGGTATTACTCCTTATTGACCGTACGATCCTGAGGTAAAAACGCCGCGGTAATCGAAAAAAAAAACAGTGATCAAAACTTATACATTTAATCAAAATTACCGTGCTGTTTTCGGTCTTGGCTCTCCATGCTTTAGTCTCGACGTTATAAGCATATACCCATGATTCGACACGAGGAATGACCCTTTTGAGCGATGGTCATGCGACGGCTCTTCTGATCAAAATAAAGAACTTTCGGAACAAACTTCGCTGACACACGTATCACGCCCAAAACATATCAAAAATTGCATGGTACGATCCGATCGATATGCCGACATTGTCAGCAACTTTTCTTATGGTAATTCGACGATTTCTTCACAACTTCGACGTTATCGTCCTTTTTTGAAGTGATGGGGCGTTCGGAGCGAGGTTCGTTAGTAGTTAGTAGGATATTCTTGGCCATCTTGGAAGAGCTCTACCACTTGTGAACCTTTTTCTACTTAGAGTAGACTCATCGTATGCCACCGTAGAACACTTGATTCAATTTTTTATACAAATTTTGATGCAAATTGTTTGCTCCATTTTTTATAATAATTGAAAATCGCCAAAAACCAAAAACACATCTTATCTTTCTAGCTGTCAAAAACAAACTAAGTACGCTATATATACAGTTTGATGGGTACCAGCATTTTGGCATTTGCCAAAATGCGTGTACTATCATTTAGTACATCCTGCCTGACCGCTATAATTTTTTTATTTTTTGATAAATTTTATCGTCAAATTATCAGTCCATATTGAAAGTTCACCTTTGGCGCGAATAGTGGCCTTGAGACGGCCAAAAAAAGCATCGCACGCTGCACGCAAGCCGCTCTGCGGTATTTTGTCCCATTCCCAGCGAAATGTTTGTTTGATGTGGTCCAAACTTTGGTATTTTTTAGTGCTAACTTTCGCCTTCAAAATACCCAAGACAGAGAAATCCAACGGATTTGCATCCAGAGAATTTGCAATACATTGTGTCGAAGAAATGAAGTGTGGAACATTGTTTTTTAACTAATCTTGGTTGACGCGCGTTTTGTGAGACGGTGCCGAGTCTTGTTGAAATATCCAAGGTCTCCGACTGAAATGATTGTTTGCCCAAAGCTTCAATACTGCCTCTAAGACAGTTTACGGTATACGATCGCATTAATTTTGACGCCACGGTCCAAAAGAGCGGAGAGCGACTATCGGCGGTTATGGCAGCCCAAACTATCACCATCGGTGCTGCCTGCTTACTTATGTCCGTCCGAAGTTGTAAAGTAAACTCGGTCATTTTGTTTGTTGACATATTGCTCGATGACAAATGGCGACTCATCGGAAAAAACCAAACTCGGCAGCTCACCACTTTCGAGCAAGTGTAGCAACTCCTTCGCTCTTTCGACTCTAACTTTTTTCTGTTGCGGTGCTTTTGGTGTGCTTCGTGTGCTTTTTGGAACTTCAATGGCATGAGCCCAAGCTCATTTTTCAGTATGTGTTGCATCCATTCCAATGATATGTTGAGCTCATGAGCCAGTTTTCTACCACTTCGACGCGGATTTCGCTCAATTCGAGCCTTCACTTTCCGAACCATTTCTGCCGATTCTGCTGTTTTTTTATGACCACCTTCATGGCAACGTTGCAACGCTGCCAGTATCACGGTAAATGATTTATTCACGTTGAGATGCTGAGGGCTCTAACGATAGCAATTTGTGGTTTTCCAGCCAAATATAAAGCAATCAAACTACCACGTTTGAATTCTATTCTTGTAAATAATAAAATTTTCTGTCATGTGTCAAAATTTGAGCTTTCAGTCATGAACGGTTTGGAAATTATAGCAATCTGAAGATGGTTGCAATTCGAGTCAGGCAGGGTGCATAACATCTTATAGCCCGCCTGTCAAAATTTGGTGGCAATTCAACGCTTAGTATTGTTTCGATACCTTTTTCAAAACATCGTGTTAGTGTTTTTTACGAGCAAGGAAAAAGATCAGTATCGCTCCGTGATTCGATTCTTGTTTTGAATAGCAAAACCTGCAAGGTGTGTATGGGACCCATTCACCTTCCCGTACAACCATTTGGCATTTGGTTCGCAGAGTTTCGCCGTGGCTGCACGTCGGTTTTTGATGAACCACAAAATCTACGATCTCATATTCGCGGACCGCCGAGTGTAAATTCACGAGTTGGCTGAGATAACATGCATCTCAACTTAATCAGATTTTAGGCATGAGAAAGCTGTCCGCAAGATTGGTGCCGAGTTTGCTAACAACGGAAAACAAGCGCAATCGTGAGACCACTTCAAAGATGTGCTTGGCTCTGTTAAATCGAAGTACGGAGGAGTTCTTGCGTCATTTGTCAGCATCGAAGGAACATGGATTCATTAGTATACACCAAAGACCAAAGAACAATCGAAGCAGTGGACTCTACCCGGTGAACGTGCTCCAAATAAAGAGAAGACCGTACATTCAACCAGATAGTTGATCGCAAATGTTTTATTGGGACCCGCAAGGCATTATCCACATTAAAAATTTGGAGGAGGGAAAAACAATCACAGAAATATACCACGTCGATTTATTGGGGATATCCAATGCCGATTTGAAGAAAAAACGACCACATTTGGTGAATAACGCACTGGCTAACACCTCCGCAGTCGTCAAAGACAAATTGGTCGAATTGCTCCCCCATCCTCCATATTCTCCGAATTTGGCTACCTGCAACTTCTTTTTGTTCCCAAACTTTAAAAGATCACTCGCCGGAAAGTAGTACGGGTCGAACGAAGAAGTCATCGCCGCCGCGTAGAAGTATTTTGCAGGCCAACAAAAGTCGAATTAATCGGAGGGGGGAAAATGTATCAAGTTTAAAGGGGATTATATTGAGAGATAAATTGGCAAAACCTAAGAAAGTTGCGTTGTCATTTCTAATCCGGGTATCCATCAAACAGCCCTCGTAGCGCCCAAGAAGGAAGTTTAGCAGTGTTAAGTCGCACGATCTTGGCGGTCAATGGGTGTGTCTGTAACGCGAAATTACGCGGGAAGAAAACTTCTTGCGCAACAATTGGGTTGTTTCGTGACTTGTATGGTACGTAGCTCTATCCTGTTAAAAGTAGAGGTGGTCGGCATCCATATCCTCGAGCTCCATCCTTACAAAATTGTTTATCATGTCTCCGTAGAGACATGGCTTTTCAGGACTCATTTTCGAAAAAATGCGGCCCTTTGACACCTCTGGTTCATAAAGTGCGCCGTGCCATAAAGTGCAAGTGCACAGTTACACGTTTTGGGTGCTTTGTCATCTCCTTAATCTCTTATGATTTTTTGGAGCCTCAGATGCGGTGGAAATGTGGAAATGGGTCTCAGCTAAAAACAGGATTTTATTGCAAAAATCAATGTCGGCATGCATGTTTTCCAGAAACCAATCGGTGAACATAAGGCATTGCTAGTGGACGGACAACTTCAGTCCATACATTAATATGACCTCATACTAATGGAATGGCAAATCTTTTGTCAAAATTGGGTACAGTGTGGCTGTACAGAGATCAGGCTGTTGAGTTGTTTTAGACAATTTCCTTTACTACGGCGATAATTTCCGTTAACGTCCAGGGAAAACACGTTTCAGCGTCTACTCACCTTATACTGAACCCGTTTCTTAGAATTTTTTGATTATTTTCCCCACATGAAAGCATGATTTTTTCGCATCGTTTTCGCGATTGAACCTGAATTTTCGTAATAAAATTCAAGTATTTGGATTTTTTTTCTTTCACTGTCTAGCGGTCCATGGCAAATTTCAACAAATTTACAGGTGACACCTGGAGATAATAGAACTTTGAAAGCCTTTATCTGTTGTTGAAATGCCATTTGGAACCACAGTCAGTGCTGATAGATAACGAACGGGATGCCACCGTGCCGAACATCTTCGACGATCGAGATGAAATCCCAACACCAATTTCTAAGCTAAAGTTTCTGGACTGACTTAAAATCTGAGCTGTTAGAAAGCAGTAGGTGATGACTGAATATGGAATATACATCCGCTCATCTCTAAAATCTGGGTCGACGATAGTATTCCCAACGAATGGACCCTCTCTGATTCTGTGAAATGCGCTAACTATGTAATGTACATGGGAATAGGTTTTCCTAGCATCACACCTAAAATTCTACATGCTGTGTTACGTAAACGCATAAGACCCACAGTGTGGTTTTAAATCAGAAAAGTCCACCATAGATCAAAGCTTAACATTACGGCAAATCTTAGAAAAAGCCCAGGAGTTTCTAATCAATACACATCACTTTTTCAGCGATTTCAAAGCCACCTTGAAAGTTCCCGGAATTTATTCAGATGATCTGCCGCTGCGTTCATGATCTTCGATTGACTCACGACCACTATTGAACCGCTCGTGCCACTGGTAAACGACCGTTTTCTTTAGAGAATCGTTGCCGAAAAACTTTTCCAACATTTCCAACGTTCGCGTACCATTAAATCCGTTTTTTACGCAAAATTTAATACAATTGCAAAAAAAAAAATAAAAAATCGCCAACACACACAGAGATAGATGTACTCTTGTCTACGCAACTTTTGCAAATGTCAAGCTATGACGTTAATATTTAGAGGGAATGTCAACAACAGATGTACCACACGGTGGTTATTACAGGAACATACCAAGCTGGTATGTTAAGTTTTGGGGCCTTGGCCAACCTCATTTAACCACGCTACTCCTTCAATGTCAGAAAAGAACTTAAACAAGGCAGTGGTTTTTTCAACATCGTTCTTTTAAGAATTATACGAAACTCGCTTGTCAGCTACAGAGAGACAACCTCTCAAAAATCTATTCAATTACTCGAATATCCAGACAACGTTCACGTAATGTGAAATTTCTTACTTCCAGCATATAAGCTACGGGATACAGCTAATTTTTTGTTCATTGAAAATAATTTAAGATCACGTGAGTGTTCACTTTATATATAGATCAAATGGCCTTTATTCTTTCGAAAATACCTTTTCAGCATCATTTCTGTATACCCTATTCTAGTGTATCGCATTTCCGGTTCAATTATCAGACCTCAAATTTGGTTTCATTTTGCTTTGAAAGACCAATTATGGTAATTCGTTCAAATATGGTTTGTCGTAAATCGAAAGCACGATAAACGGGTGTGGTATAGCCAAAGAACCCCGTAATCGTAACTTATTAACTTATTTACTTGAATAATCCCCGGGTGTACAGCTATAATTCCAACTCTCATCGTTTAGGTAATTCAATCGGCTAAATACCTCTTTATATTAGGTTACACAAGCGATTCCGGAATGTCCATATGTAAACTTGATTGAAAGATACTCTTAACTAATTCTAATTTGATAGGAAAACATATCTAAATTAGTTAATTCCATAGAAACATGCATCGTATCAAGATGATCTGAAACATATTTATATGATACAAACATTGTAGACTGTATCTAATCGACCATTCCTAATCCCTTCAATAGAATTAAAATACAAAGTAGGGTGTACTATATTTTAATTCAATTAACAAAAAGTTCCACATTACCCTGACGATTTTATATCTTGGTATTTAGAAATTATATATGTACTCGTATGTGCTTATTAAAAGGACATAATTCATAGTCCACACAAATGTCCATTCTATTTTTAATCTTAACCTTCAGCCATAGGTATATACTCGTAGTTCTGTCATCAAAAGGATATACATACAAATAGCACTGAAAGAATTGACATTAATTCCACAACGTTTACCCCTCCCATGTTATTCTATTCGTACCGTACCTTTAGGGTAACTTTTGTTCCGTCTCTATTCTATTTGTAGGTTACATTTTCGTTGTATTAATGGAATATAATTTTTTTTTTTAAGGACAAAAAACACCCACTCTACAGTAAGCCGTACCCACTGTAAGGATCGGCACTATCTCTCTTAGGATACAAATCCACTGCTGCCAACTGAACGAATTGGCATGTATGTCTAATTTGTAATCGAAATGTCAACTGTTATGCGAGGTCTAAGGACATACAAAATGTCGTATTTCGTACTTTGTTCATACGTTCATACCTTAAGCACTCATGTCCTTTGGCGTGTAGAACACATGATCTCAGATTAGTGTCACTTGAATTGGAATATATTTACATGACAATTCAAGGTTGAATTATTCTGTATACAAAATAACCCATGGGCTCTAAAGGAGCATGAGTCAAAACTTTACTCCAAGTTCTTACTCTCCACAGGCGTTCACATTATCTTTGAAACGCCCATAAAGCAATCTTTCCGCCTAAGGGCTAAGGAGAGTGACATCAACCATGCCGCGGCAAAAGTAACAGGGTGTAAAATAAACACAAACAAATAAAATGTTTGTAATTTATACGCATTTTAAGAAAACATCTTGCTGAAGAGCTCAACAAGGACAATAACAAGAGTGAGTAAGAAAAAGGGAAAAAAAAGGAAAAAAAAAATGAGGAAAAGAACCCTTTTGCACTCAGCACTTAAGTGGTTGGCATCTATAGTCGGGTAGCAATTAGTTGAAGATTTGGGGGTAGTACTTTATTTCACAGCGTGCCGGCATCGCCACTGGCAGCTAATTACCACGCTCAAAATAAGCAAGGTCATTTTGGAGATTTTTATTTATTTATTTATTTTTTTCTTCTTATAGGTAGTACTTTAGTGTAGTACATCCGCAATAACCGCCACCCAAACCATGGTTATTAAAAAGGACATCACATTTTTTGTGTTAAGTGGTTGTTGAGTGTCTTGTACAATAATTATGAGTAAGACATTTCCGCCCTTACACCACACTTATTAAGGCACATTTTCCCCATCTCCGCCCGCGCGATAGTCTCCTGAACTAGACGATTTTGAATACGATTTTTGAATATAATATCTTGTGGTTGGTTTATGGTGGTTTTTGACCTTTTTTAATGGACTTTTTGAGTGAGTTTGAAATGATCGTTGGTATATTGAATAAATATTTAATTAAAGGTACGTGTTTTTGTTGTTTTGGCCTGATCGAGGACTTGAGCCATGGAAACCTACTGAGAGTAAGCAGTCTACAACGGGTGTTTTGTAATTTTGAACTTATCAAAGCAATAAATGGTAAGGTCAACGGAAAAAAAAGTATAGTAGATCAACTGCAATTTTACAATCAATAATCGTAATTCTATTACCCATCTTTGGGCATGGAGCTCCAATAATGATTCCTGCTCCAAAGTTCTGCGTAACCTCTTGGCGTATATAGCAACTTTCATGCAGTTATATGCGTGAAAAGTTAAAATAGTTGGTTGCCAGAAAAAATGTAAGACCATAAATGCACATTTTGTATGATCAAAAATACAAACAATTTTGCAGTTTCCAAATACCCATTTTAGGTTTCAGAAGTGCGGTTCATTTATTTATTTATCCGAACTTTCCGCTCACATCCAGACCATGCTATGAACACCAGATTTGAACACGGTTATTCTCTTTGTTTTGGACGAATTTGTACAGGACATTATACTTACCATCTTCATTACTATAGGAACGACAAGGTGGTGGCGATGGCGTAATACAATAGTTCACTCACTAGCTGTCACGCCACCTACCTGGGTTCAAATCCCGGTAGGAGCACAACAGCAAATTTTTCAAAATCGTCATTACCCTTTCGATGGGCAATGGCAAACCTCCGAAAGACAAATTCTGCCTATGAAAAATCTTCTCAGGAGAGCCGTTCGGAACCGGCAAAATAAACAGTAGGCTCCGCTCAGGAGTGTAAAATAAATTCACAAAGTGAGAAACACTTTGGCCCACACCAGGCTGTCGCGCCACTTACTTCTTTTTTTGAACGACAAGAAGTTTTTCGACGTAGAAACAGTATATTTTGTAAAACCTCTCCGATGTTGTCATTCAATGTACAATAAATCAATGGGTTGCCTCCCAGTCCCAGATCTCAGTCGAATCCCCTCTTTGAAATATAAGGCTTTCCATTAGATGCGCTACGATTTGATTTTTTTTTTTTTTTTAATAATAAAAGGACTCGGGTGAGTGCATATAAAAGATAAAATTTTCGGCTGATATTTCAGCAATTAACGTCAAATATTTGCCTGCAAATCATCTAAAGTTTCTAGTTTGTTGGCAAAGACAAAAAGCTGAATGCAGCCGTAAAGAAAAGAGTCTAAAGGTGTCACATCACACATATGGGCCGAAAAGTGACAGATTCTTCGATTAAATCCCAGAGCTCCTTCCATCTGCCATAGAAGATGAAGTTTGCCGTACACGATGATTATCTAGCTTTAGCTCAAAAGTCATTGCGATCTTTTATACGGATTTAAAGTCAAGTTCTTTCGAAAAGTACGTCAGAGTGACGTTCGAGAGAAACGCAGCTACAGAAAACGGCACGAAATCGATCGATGAAGACCTTGGCTTACCGAATTTCGTAGAACCACAACATACTCTTCATTTCTGATTTTTTGCGTTTTATCGGCACGGCAACATAATGAAGTAGATAATGAACGCTCAATTGTATACTTACCGAAACCATTAAAACAGCTGAATTAGCTGCAACTAACAAAGAATTTTAATTACGCAATTTCGACGATTGGCAACTGTTGTTGTATGTCTGTGCATGATTAAACTGTACGTAGTGTGCTACTTAAGTTTTGAGATATGGCAATACTGGTGTAGATACGTCAAATCTACAAATCAAATTTATAATTGTACATTTACTTAGAGCGTTTTGTTCTTTCACAAAAAATCAAAAGATACGTGCAACTCAAAAGGTATTATATCAGAAGACTGGTTGGATTTCTAACTGTTCACTGCCAACATAGATATCACCTACACAATAACTCTAAAATGAATAGCATCAAACCAAAAGAAAAGGCATGGTAAAATTTGAGCTGTAAAGAGAGATGTTTTTTCGGTTCTACAAGAACAACCCGAGAGAAAAAACCGAAAAAAATTCAAACGAGCCACGAATGACTGCAACGTCTTTCTTAAGAGTGTGAAATTCTAATACGACCAAAAACTGAGGCAAAAATACTACAAAGTTCCAAAGGTAGCAGCATTAGATATTCTGCCTCATCCTCCATCCCAACGCTCATTTTCAACATTATTCAAGTTGTCAGCTCTTTGGACAAGGCCAATCTGCTTGTTACACACACATTTTATGCTTTGTACCCACCTACATTTCACTGCGTCGAATCTTCAATGGGGCGAATCTACTTCCGCACTCGTGTAGTAGTAAGAGTACTTAAAGATCTTAATATACACAAATCCGCTGGTCCAGATGGTATATCTTCCTTTTTTCTGAAGAGGTGTTCTTTCACGCTGGCAAAACAACTGCCTAAGTCAATTCTACTTTTTCGGACTCTTTCCGAGCAGATAAAAAACAGCATTTGTCCAGCCCGTCTCCAAAAAAGCCGAATCTTCTTAACTCTTACCTACAGACGCATTGCACTTACGTCCAAGGTCATGGAAACGCTGATAAACCGTCAGCTCAAAACACGTAAGCTTCTCAATGACCGGCAGTACGGTTTTCGTAGCAACAGGTCTACTAGTAATTTGATGACATGTCTTACCCAAAAGTAGAACTAAAGTCTACACCAATCTGGCGAAAGCAAGATTGCTGCACTTGATTTGACAGAGTTTGGCACCAGCCTCTTTTGTCAAAAAATGCATACATTTCTGATTGACGACTATCTTCTTCAATGTATTAGAAAGTACCTTTCGGAACGTTTAATTCAAATTGTCTTAGATGGTTTAAAGTCTAATAAATGCTGGTATGCCCCAGGGCTCCTTTTTTTTTCATCAACGTCTGATACTTCTGATCCTTTTCATACTCGTTTCCGAGCTCACGTGCCTGCTTTTCAACTGCAGAACGAGAACGGCAGTCAATACTAAGCTCATTAAATTCCGATATTAACAGCACAACCAACGGAATGGAATGTAATACTTCCAAAATACAAACCTGTCTGTTGTCGTTAAAGTGAAATATATATACCCCGCCCTTATCCATGAATGGCAACTGTATCATCGAAACTGAAAAACTTATCATTCCCGGTATGTTTGTCAGTGGCAACCTACGTTCGAATGACCACATATTCAATGTAGTCGAAAACGTTGCGAAATATCTAAGTTTCCTCAAGCAATGTAAGAAATATTTCACCCTCTCTGATCATGCCTCATTATATAAGGCATCTATCACCACGAAATGGGGGTACATACCCACATCTGTCCGGTAGAACCCAAAACATCTCTGCTTCAGATAGATATGATTCCAAACCGTGTCATTAAACCCATAGGTGCGCTTAGATAATTGACACCATCGAACTTCGACGGAATGTCTCGTGCCTCTCTGCCTCTTAAAACTTTCAACCGAACACCTGTCTCACTATGACTGCTCATTTGTATAACCCGAAGCCCTCTTTCGGACGTACTTTGAAATATAGTCATTCGTTCCCATGCCTAACAATTCACCTATGGAATGCCTTGCCGAGCTTTCTATTATAACTTGCAAGCACTTAAGACCAATGTACGTCGGTGTCTCTCTTTTCTTCCTCCCTATTTTGAGGAAACCCAAATCCCTTGAGCGCGCGCTAATTATAATGCTTAACATCCACAAGTAGGACATAACGACAGTTGTAGCTATGAGAATAGATAATGAGAATATACACCCTGACTGACTCGAACTGCAAACAACTTCAGACTGCTATAACTTCCAAACCGTTCATTACTGTGAGCTCAAATTTTGACACATGATAGATAATTTTATTGTTTACAAGCCTTTTAAACGATTTGCATCTCAGTTGTGTTGAAAAATTTTTATCCGCGATGGAATTCAAACGTGAAATTGCTTTATATTTGGCTGAAAAACCACAAGTAGCTATCATTAGAGCCCTCCAGCACCTCATGAGCAAATCATTTGTGTCTCGAACCATAACTCGTAACCGTGATACTGGCAGCGTTGCAAAACGCCATGGAGGTGGTCATAGAAAAACAGCAGCATCGGCAGAAATGGTTCGGAAATTGAAGGCTCAAATTGAGCGAAATCCGCGTCGAAGTGGAAAAAAAATGGCTCGTGAGCTCATCATATCGTTGTAACGGATGCAACACATACTGAAAAATGAGCTTGGGCTGAAGCCATTGAAGCTCCAAAAAGCACACGAAAAAAGTTACATAGAGTCGAAAGAGCGAAGGAGTTGCACGAAAGTGGTGGGTTGCCGACTTTGGTTTTACCCGATGAGGCACCATTTGTTATCGAGCAATATGTCAACAAATAAAATGACCGAGTTTACTTGCCAAAGAGGTCCTTCGAAAATTTACACCTTCGGGCGGCCACCAGAAAGCAGGCAGCACCGATGGTGATGGTTTGGGCCGCCATAACCGCCGATGGTCCCTCTCCGCTCGTATTTTTGGACCGTGGCGTCAAAATTAATGCGTTTGTACACCGTGAAACTGTCTTAGAGACAGTATTGGCATTTCGGTCGGAGACCGTGGACATTTCAACAAGACTCGGCATCGTCTCACAAAGCGCGCGTCAACCAAGATTGGTTAAAAAACAATGTTCCACACTTCGTTTCTTCGACACAATGGATTGCAAATTCTTCGGATACAAATCCGTTGGATTTCTCTGTCTGGGGTATTTTGAAGGCGAAGGTTGGCACTAAAAAATACCAAAGTTTGGACCACCTCAAACAAGCACTTCGCTGAGAATGGGCCAAAATAGCGCAGATCCACTTCCGTGCAGCGTGCGATGCTTTCTTCGGCCGTCTCAAGGCCATTATTCGCGTCAAAGGTGGACATATTGAAAACTTCTGATACAATTTTAAAATTGATGTATTTCCCAACATTTTCTGCTTTGGCACAATAAAATTTTTAAAAAAATAAAAAAATTATAGCATTTTAAAAAGTTGCAGTTCGAGTCAGTCACCATGCAGTATGGGAACACTGATAATTACAGTTCGTCAGATATCAATCCGAGATTATTCATGCAAATCATTTTATGGGCCTGTTCCCATTGACGTGAGCGAATTCTCAATTTTCTGGGGGTGCATCACTGGATGTCGATAGTTAGATAAGCTAGCATCAGAAGAAAAAAAAAAAAAAAAAAATATTTTACAACCTAATTGTCCTGCTTGCATTCATACTCATAGAATCCTTGAAGGGCTCTTAACAGATATGTATACTAGACGATGGGATGTTGAAGAAGCCTTTTCAAAGTGTTAATTGAAATGAGCTCTCAAATCAGCGATATTCTTTCACATTACTGACATAGAAACAAAATTAATCTCTATAAACTTTGAAGTAAGCAACCTTGTATCTTATGAAATTCCACTTACTGCAAGCAAAGCCTCGACATATAGTATAATGAAAATTTGCATAAGTCTGTAGGTTCAATGAAATTTCCGATACAATAAACTTTCTGAAATCAAGAACATCCTTTTATTCTTCCGCACAAAATGGCAATTATCATCGTTCATATCGATTGCACTTACAAAGCACTTTTCATCATCATTACCACCATTGACACTATCATCATCAGATTCAACCATTTGTCGCGCCTCGATGTGGAACGAATGGAAAAAATCGATTAATAGGCCATTTACTTCTGCACATCTCTGTCATCATTGAACTTTACCAGTACTCGTACGTAGTGACAACAAAAACTTTTCTCCAACTTTGCTTTGTGTTGTCCACTCAAAGTGGTCACTCGAAAGACATCCTCCAGTTGTCCTGACTGATTGCACTAGCAAATGCTATTTAAAAACTTTTGATCGATCTAAATGTACAGCAAATCTATAGTGTGCATTGGAAGAGAAAAAAAAAAAAAAATATGTTGCACCGCAAGAAATGGCCCATTTCCATTAAAGCATCTTCCCTGGGGTATTTGTAATTACAAATGTATCCACTTAATTATTCTAACAAAAATCATAAAATAACGGCAACCGAACACCAATAATTACCTCAGCGAATACATTTTTAATAGCCGGATTTGACTGCACTGTACACATGAATTTGTATCGATGGTGGTCAAGAGATTTACCGTTGAGGCGTGCGCCAGATTATGTCATTAGGACATTTGCGTTGTATTTTATTCATTCGCTGGCATTTATTGCGTTTGTGTGCACTACCAATTTGAATACTAAATGAGGCGATAATTTTCTATGTGTGACGGGTTTACGAACGCTGCCAGGATCTACAACTGCCAATGAACTGATGATGATTACTCGTATGTTGTATGAAGATAGGGAAGTGGGGTGCTAAAGTCAGATTTGCTGTTCGATGTGTCAACGTTTTAAAATTTTCAGATGAGTTTGTCCTGGGAGTGCTGGTACGGATATGTGCTTGGGAAGCGAAATGAGCTTGGACAGATGAATTATGTTCACATAATCGAATGACGATAAATATGAGCGAGGCGTGAAGTGGAAACTATTATGCGGCGAGGATTTCATGTTAAACATGGTATAGGTGATTTATTGCCATTATAGATGTACGAGTATAAAACTTGCTTTGTAGATGTGGGTATTTGAACACGAAAATTGTGGATGATTAAGCGAATCAAGTGTTTGTTTGCATGGCTACGATCGCTGTATCTTCAAGTGGGGCACGACATTTATGTACAATTGATAATTTTTGTAATTTTTTTTACAAAAAAGCGAAGGATATAAATTTACCGTCTACCTGATTGGCAACTAATACATATAGAATGCTTTTATTTTGTAGCAAAAACAAAGCAAAATTTTAATGATTTATTGACTATTCGTTCGTGATAAAGTAAGGCATTCTTGCAATATTCGTGTAACTTTTTGACGTCGCACACAAGGGCCAAACGCATTTGCCTTTTTTTTAAATAATAATATTTTGTGTTTTTTATGCAAAATATATGAAATTGAAAGGAGTTAAATGTACAATAATCATTATTCCGTGTCGGATGAACTATCGGAACTAATATGAGCTGATGTATCGGAAGCATCTGAAGTAAACGGAAGGTCAGGCGCTTTTAATAAGTCAAGAACACCCTTCTCAATGTTATAAGCCCGTTTTTCCCGGTCCGAAGAAATAAGGAGTGAATTCAAAATATCCTCATTAGTTTTGACACGCGATATTTTACGAGAGAAATTTTCTCTGTATTTTTTAAATTCCTTATTTCGTGCTTCCTGCGTTTCTTCGCTTAGTTGGCCTACTGGCAATAAGGCATGCTCTATTATGGCTGGGCCATGAATTAAAACTTTGTGAATTAAAGGTGGCATTGGGTACTATTTATATTTTTCCACAAACAGTCTGGCAGTTTCAAAAGCATATATTTGAAATTTGTCCACATTAATTTCGTAGGTACCAGCTATAGTTTGCAATACAATTTTAAACCTTTGAATAACATTAATTTCCAACCCAGTAATCTTTGCGGCTACTTCTGGTTCAGTGAAAAATCTCCTAGCCGTATTTCCATCGTTACTACTCCCAAAGCCAGGTTTTGGCTTATCGACTAATAATCCCATCTCAATTTTAAATTTGCTTTGGATTTCTTTTTTTCTCTCAGCAAAGATTTTCTTTTCTTTCTCTCCACGAGCCTGCCACTTCATCAGAGGTAGTTTATAACTAAGGTGCAACAAACATTTGAAGAAACGAATCCAGGCAAAGAGCACAGATAGTCCGAATTCTAATCGAGAGGTGTCTATTACATGAGTGTTGAAAACTTTTTCCATGTTATTGACATCTTTGGACGTTAGTCCGCATACAAAGCATCTTTTTGTTGATTTCCTGACTGTTATGGCATTACAAATTTTTCCATCCACCATAGTAAATAGCATAGCAATCGTAACATGCATTTCGTTCTTTGCTATTTTTGTTGTGCAGTATCGTGTGGATGAGGGTCTTTCATTTTGCCAAATAATTAATTGCTGCTGCTCTCCTGGGTTGCTTGTGATCAATCGTAAGGCTACAAAGGATACAATGAATATACTGGTGTCTTTAGCATTTGCATCAGAAAAATGCTGTTTATATTCTGACTGCGCTGAACCATCCAATTCCTACTTACAACTCAGGTTCAAATTGTTCAAGGAATCCGTTTGTTGGACTTCTAAAACTTCCTTTTGAGCATCTAATAGCCGATTAACTGTATGATTAAGTAAAGCCTACAATTTAATATCGGCAGCAGTGTCCGTAACAGTAATATGTTCTTTCGCAGGGTAACACTCTTTTTTGGCAAGTTGTATTTTTTTTTTTAAAAACGGGAACCGGGACTTAGCATTCAATCTTATTATGTTGTATTGGTGTCTAGTAAGTTTGGCTTCAACAAACATCGACAAAGCTTCTCTCCCAGAAAATTGTTTTTTCTTAGCGCCTTTAAGTTTTTTGATTGCCAACCTATATATTGCAGCTCGTTTAGGCGAAATTGCCGTCACAAGTTTAGATGCTTCTACTTGCCCTGAAAACCATAAATTCATTTGAGCAGCAGAAACTAATTCCTCAGATGAGTGTTTCTGTCTTAAATCCTTAGTTTTTAGGCGTTTGGTTCTTTGCGAAGCTTCATCAAAACTTTTTATAGGGCGACCACATTTTTTTTTTTTTTTTTTTTTCAGAAAAAGCATGATTTTTGAAATTATCCTCTTTTCTATAGCATTTTTGCCATCATAAACACACATAAACATTTTTGTGTCGGGACTTGAACACTTTGGACAAGCGATTTTTCAAAAAGCGCAAAAAGGCGCAAATTTTTATTGAAGTCCCAAAAAGAACATATAGGGTTTTCCAACATGGACTTGACAACTTTGAATTTAATTTGTGAACGCACTCTTTCACTAATCATCAAACTGTTACTGTCAATTTATTCAGTAAGTTCAACATTTTCATCATGGTAAAGTACACTAACGAGCAACGTCTGCAAATTATAAAAAAAATTCTACAGATATTCCGAGTCGGTGACTGCAACTTTAAGAGCGTTAACTCCAACTTTCGGTCGTAATTTTCGCTCTAGTAGACAGGCAATCACAAGTTTAGTGCAAAAATTTGAGTCTACATATTCGTTGTGTGATGTTGATGTGTCAGTGAGGCAACGGGTTGGTCGAAATGTCGAAAATATCGCTGCCGTTCAGACGTGTGTTACAAACGATCCAAATCAGTCAATTCCACGGCGTTCTCATGAATTGGGCACAGCTCAGACCACATTATGGCGTATTTTGCGTAAGGATCTTGGCTTAACCTCATACAAGATCAAGCTGACTCAAGAATTGAAGCCGATGGACCATTTGAAGCGACATACGTTCTCCGATTAGGTTCTGGAGAAGATGCGAAAAGATGATGAATTTCATCGCAAAATCATCTTCAGTGACGAAGCTCATTTTTAACTCAATGGGTCAATAAGCAAAATATACCCGTTATTGGTCGGGTGAAAACCCACATGTGCTTCATGAATCACCACTTCATCCACAAAAAATAACTGTTTGGTGCGATTTGCATGCCGGCGGCTTTATTGGGCCATAGTTTTTTGTCAACGACAATTGACATTATCACCGATTATTTTTGGCCCGAATTGGAAGATATGGACTTGGACGACATGTGGTTTCAATGTAATGGTGCCACAAGCCACACAGTCATTGGTTTATGTAAACATTGAACGCGAAATAGCGGGCGTTCCGGCCGAAATGTGTGGCCGAGTCGTTAAAAATTGGGTCCAATGAATCGACCGCTGCAAACGTGCCAGCGGTGGTCATATGAACGAAGTCGAGTTCCATTCATAAATGTTTTGATTGTACTTCAAGCCAATAATAAAATTTTTGATATATCTCAAATGGTTTGCCTTTTATTTAAAAAAAAAGTTGTCAAGTCGTTATAAGAAAATCCTATATAACACACAATCAAACAAGTCACAGTTCGAAGACATGTTTTGATGTAGTAGTAGTAGAACTTTACATGAAAATACAGAAAAATAAAAATTTTTTTTGAAAAATTAACACCAACTTTCAAAAAATCACCAAAATTTTATTTCGTCACACAAGACCATAATTTTACATGGATACTTTTGACAAACCTGTGGGGACTGAATCCACTTCAAAAATATATATATATAAACTAAAACGCTGCTAAGAAATTGACTTGAACACTTGCTCGTTTTTTTTGAAATTAAACACAGCGCAAATTCACGGCACAGAATGCACAAGTTCAAACGACTAACGTGGTCAAAATGCAAACAGCTTTATCAAAATTATCACATGTTTGTAATATCTCGGTATTTAACTGTACAATCCAGTTTTTTTTTTTTCAAGATTTCCCAAGTTTTTTTTTAATTTTTGACAAGAATTCATGCATTTGGCCCCTGTGTGCGTCGTATTCATAGCCTAGTTTCTTTGAAAATCGGGCATTTTCCAATGATGTGGAAGATATCTTCCCTCTCCTGCAAGTTTAACTGGTCACAAAGCACTGCAAATCGTCTCGGTGTGCTAAATAATTGAATCTTAAGAGCTCACCTATAATCTTGAATATTAGCATTATTTCAAGCGTGCTTTATTTATCCCGGAAATAGTTCATTTCACCCACGCCTACCTAAGACTCGGCTGCTTCGGCAGAAAGTTCAATATAGTGATTCCAACCCGAAAGGTATGGAACTGCAAAAACCCCACCTCAAGCCTTAAAGATATTAAGTGATTTAGAGATGGATCAAAGATGGACACAGGGGTAGGTTCTGGTATATTTGGACCAAACACCAGAACATCGGTGCCAATAGGAAAAAGTTTCAGCGTATCTCAAGCGGAAATTCAAACCATTCAGGCATATCTCCATCCATATACCGATCAAATAGCCATTAAATCATTAAGTTCTAACCTCGTTGACTCCAAATCAGTCTTGCACTGTTTCAATAAACTGCAAGATCTCTCCTATAAGAACAAAGTGAAACTTTGGTGGATGCCTGGTCATAAAGGTATTGTTGGAAACGAAATATCCGACCAACTAGGTAAAATCGGTTCTGTTGATTTTTTTTTATCGGCCCTGAGACATTCTGTGTATTCCTGTATCCATCAATTAACTCAGCAGTAAAGGGTTCGGAGAACAAAGTGTTTGTATCCCATTGGGAAAACATCTCTGGTTAAAGAACCATCAAACCCTTTCACAAGATCAAATGAATTCCTACAACTGAGAAGCTTGGTTCAGAAGACAGACCAGAGATAGACTTCACTCGCTGTTGCTGACAGTTGTTACTGTCTGTATGGTGGGATGCTGAGGAAATAATTCTTTTTAAACTGTTGCCTCATAACCAGACTATCACGGTAGAAGTCTACCATAAACACATAAGTCGGCACAAAAGCAGAAACGGCCAGGTCTGGTTAATCGAAAGGGTACTCTATTCTATCTAGACCACCTGTACACATAAACAAGAGTTCGGTTAAGAAAAAGTGGTGCATACGCCGTATTCTTCAAATTTTACATCTTCAAATTTTACATCTTCAAATTTCCAATTTTTTTGAAGTCTGGAAACAAATGTAAGATCTCGGGATGATGTCCTTAATGACTTTGGCTTAAATGCTTTTTACAGCTACATATTTAGTTTCTACTAACTCGAACTCTGATTCAGAATCTTTATACCCTTCGTCATCATGAAAAGCGAAAAAATACTTCTGATTTGAACAAAATTCTTGCCATGAGATTTCTAAGCGTTCCAACCGAACTTCTAAAACGGCATGGTCTGTGCACACAGGAATGTATTTCACAAAATTATACAGACGGGTAATAGCACCATTTATATGACCGCGTGTCTGTTTTAGATGCACGAAATGTCTAAAATGCTTCAACCGAAAAATTCCATCGATCCCGGAAAGCCAAAAATCTTCAGAAAACCAAAAGAACAGCACCTCACAGCAAATTCCAATTCCAACCCAAGTAACAGGAGCATGAAAATATTTTTTCAAACAATATTACCTGTATTGGGTTGTTGCTAGCAAACCACCAATAAACCAAAAGAAAAACGAAATACCAACATCTGGTCGGACACTCACTGAAGAAATGCCCTGTGGTGTAGTCTCTTTTGCCCAGGTAGGGTGGTAGGATGTTATGTTATTTATGTCAAGTACGCTCCGGTAATTTGCAAAAACGAAGTTCTCCATCAGAGTGCAAATAAACCGTCTGCTGTCTCTCTTATTGAGGGAGCGCACGTGAGTCGCTGTCTGTCTAGAAACATCGGTGATAAGTTGCTTAGTCTGATGGCATTTTGAAAAGCCATTTGTCAATGGGAGGCTTAATCTGGGACGCAGTCAGTCCTAATGCAGATTTAAAACAACTCTCTTCTGTTCTTTAAATAGCAAGTTCATCTGATATCTAAATTATTCCGATACTTTTGTGACTGTGATTTAGAATTCAATCTAGATTAGGTTTAGGGAAACCTTGGGCCTTGGGCGCAAATTCTGGGTGTTGCTACAGATGCAGAGACTTTGCTTACTCCATCAACATTGATATACGCGTGCTAAGGGTATTTGAGTACCCTTAAAATGCTTGCACACAGCGCGGGTGAAGGTAATTTAGGGAAAAAAGAAAGAGAGCTTAAAATGAAAAGAAAACAAAGAAGTCGGCACTGCATTCCATAAGCGGGTTGTACGGCTTAAGAAAGAATCACAGTAATTCAGAATACTTCCAAAAGTGAGCTTGATGAACATTTATAGCAGAAATGGGTTTCCCGACAGAGGATTTGAAGGGGCAGAATGTTACTGCCAATTTCATTTTCCCGATTTAGAATAAGCGTTGCGTTTTTTATATTCAATTGGTACAAGTTATTAGTAAGTAAAAGTGTATGCAAGGATTGTAATGATGTTTAGTTATTTTATTTGTTTATTTGTTCATTTGTATATTAAACGTAACAATAAAGTGTATACATGCGATTAAATACATTTGCTGCCTTCATAAAGACTGATGTTGGGAAAAGTACATACAAATATAAACATAATATTTTATACTATTTTAGGAAAAAACCGTTAACACTAGCTGAGATTTTGGACGAGCTGGAATATTATAATGAAGCCCCTATATCTATTTTCTTGCTATCTATGGTGCAGTAATGGACGAAGATTCTGGAGAAGAGGATTGTGCTGACCCCAATAGAATGAACTCCAACCAGCTTTTAGCGGTGGCAGAAGTAAGTTCGAAAAAGGATGCTGTTGATGTGGAAGATTGGATAAACATAAGTAAAACTCAGCAACGATAGAGCAATGATTATGAGGATGACTTGCATTTAAATTAATTTTTCTTCAAATTCAAACCTTGAGAATGAATATTTTAGATATACAAACACTCCGAGCGGCCAACATAGACTCGGACCACTACCTAGTTGCAGCTATGGTATTGGGTCTATAACTTAATTCGGTTAAGAGATGGCGTAACTTGTATTCTTCATTTGAAGCGTAAGCAACAATAATTTTTTTTCACTCAAATATGTCGAACTTTGTGCTTGAAAAAGTGTTTGTGCTGAAAGTTCGTCTTCATTACTTTAATATGAAGAAAACTGCTCCCGAAAGTGCGCTAGCTGAGCGAAAGTGCCAAAAGTGGTTTGCACGATTTAAAAGTGGTGATTTTGGCTTGGAAGACGATGAACGTCCTGGGTAGCCAAAAAAGTTTGAAGATGAAGAACTCTAAGCATAACTCTATGAAGATTGTTGCCAAACACAAGAAGAACTCGCAGAATCTTTGGATGTCACTCAAGCAGCCATTTCAAAACGTTTAAAAGCAGCTGGATATATTCAAAAGCAAGGAAATTGGGTTCCACATGAACTCAAGCCGAGAGACGTCGAAAGGCGGTTTTGCATGTCTGAAATGCTGATGGAGCTCCACAAAAGGAAGTCATTTTTGCATCGGATTGTTACTGGTGATGAAAAATGAATCCATTACGACAACCCCAAGTGCAAAAAATCATATGTGAAACCCGGCCAACCAGCCAAAACAACGGCAAAGCCGAATATCCATGACGCGAAGGTAATGCTCTGTATTTGGTGGGATCAGATGGGTGTGCTGTATTATGAGCTGAAAAAAAACAGATGAAACCATCAATAATTGGCTTGATTCATTTTTGGCTGCCAAGCCGGCGCAGTTCTTTTGGGATGGGATCCACAAATTGCCAGAAAGATGGGAAAAAGTCATAACTTCAGATGGGCAATACTTTGAATAATACTATTGTACATGTTTTTCTTAAATAAACGTTCAAATTTTGAAATAAAAAACCGCACGAATTAAAATATATACCCAATATGTACATCTACGGCTATCCCAGACGCCACAACAACGGTGAAATACGTTAATACGACCGCCAGGACTTTTGTCGATCGCGTGTCCCTCAACCTATCAAGAAATCCTTTGCAACCAGCATCAAGTGCTGAAGACCAGTAGCTAAGATGCCGAGAAGTCCACAAAAATGCCGCATCTTACGTGCTGGGTTTTACCAGCCCACCACCATGAAGAGTGCCGATAAGCACATGCGGTAAAAAAAACATGCCTACAAAGCGGCACTGCACAAAAGAAAGAAAACGGCTCGTAAACTCTATGAGCACAAGAGGAGTGAAAACATGTAGAGATGAATAAGAAAACCATATAATAGAGTCACTGACGGTGCTGAGGATATGGAAAAACTATTTCTGCAGACATTTAAACGCTGTCAGACAGAGCGAACAATTCAATATTGACAATGCAAGTCAAGAATTCTGTCCAACCGAATGAAGTAAGGATAGCAATATCTAATCTTAAGTAGCTCGAATCTCTACATATCATTTCCGATGTTGATACTGCATGTAACAGCATAAAAAAAAAAAGGACCTACACAGAGCAATGTCTGGCCTTGATATCTGAACCAACTTCAGATTATGCTGAATGCAACAATCTTTCCGAAACCTATTGTAACAAAAGAGAACGTTGACATGTAACTTATTCAACATCATATTTGAGAAAATTGTGCGAAACTCGCAAGTCAAAATGCCGAGCTTTTGCTATTGAAGCTGATAATAATGAAGAGAAACCTATTATTTCAGATACGGGTTCACTTCGGATTACAGCTCCATCCGAGAAAGTCAGTAAGAAATATAGAACATTCTAATGCAACTCAAAGTAGATGGATTATTCAGAAAAAGAAGCAGTGGAATAAGTCTGCGAAAGCCACACTGCCGAGTGCCGACATGCGCACGAAAAGTCAGTAGCTAATATTGATCATCATAGAGTTTCAACTGATTCTGGACGTGCTGTTGGCCGATGAAACGTGGAAATCTTGCAATATTAACAAGATGGTTTAGTGCATGACAGTAGAGTGAAATGGACACACCTTTATCTTCAATAGCTGAGAAATACAAAAGTTAAGTCTCCAAATGTCACAAACGAAAGCTATAACTTTGAGGTAGTAAGGGACTTTGTTTATCTTGGCCCTGCTATCACATCTAAAACCGACATCCCTTCAGAAATCAAACGAAGAATAAGGCTTGCCAATCGCTGTTTCTTTGGGATGAGAAGGTAACTATGTAGTAACTCGTTCTCCCGAATAACCAGGGAAACTATATACATATAAGACTCTTATAATTCCAGTCCTGCTCTGTGATTCCGAAGCTTGGACTCTTTCTAAAGCGGATGAAGGTATATGTTGTCTTGGGAGAAAAATTCTTCGTAAGGTATTTGGTGACGTATGTGTATAAGACGATTCAATGATGACCTGGTTAAAAAACTGCTTGTTGGACGTTTGAAGTGGGTGGGATATGTATAGCGAATGAACATCAACGCTTCAGCTCGCAGAAACTTCGACTCTAATCCGAAGAGCAACTCCTCGCTGTAGGTAGCGCGCGCAAATGAAAGGGGACCTGAACCAATAAGCCAAAGACCGCGCTAATTGAAGAGGCTTATTTGTTTAGGCCCGAACTGTAGCGCCGCCTAAAATATTTTGAAAGGAATCCGCAGTTAAAATGATTTTTTTCCTCTGCACGGGCTAGGTCGAACGGTCTTTTCAAATGTAGTCGGCGCGCAGGGTTTGTTGCGTCCAGATAATTTCATGGTATTATGGATCATGAATATGAGCACTAATTTTTCGAACAAAGTCACTCACGGTAATAATTGCTAGGTCTCTGTGAATATCACAATTGGTTGTACGAGTATATCATGGAGCAGTCACGATTGCTCTTAGCGTTTTGTTTTGTAATGTTTGCAATAAGGCGATATTTAGTTTAAAATATTGGTTTTAGTTTTAGCACTTGCTTATATAAAAGCAGTTTATACAATAATATATGATTAGTTTATGAAAACTCCCGATAAGCCAATATATTTCTCGTAGCCTAATTTCGAGCTTGTGGTGCTTCTTTCCCACTTAAGTTTCGCGTCTAGAGCCATTCTTATATATTTTGCTTTGATTAACAGAGGTAAGAATAATTCGCCAGGTTTCTGTCCACTCGCTTATTTTGTTCAAAACTCCTTGGAGTTTTTCCGTAGATCATTTAACTGTCATATCCGTAGCTAGGGGAGCGGTATTGTCCACGAACGTGACTATGATTATCTCTTCATCTTGAGATATGTCGCTTGTGTAAAGTAAGAATATGATCGGACCGAAAACTCTTCCTTGCGGCAAACCTGCGTGAATTTCTTTGAATTCCGAGTATTCAGTCCCGTATCTAGCACGAAAGACTCTGCTTTCGAGGTAAGTTTCCAGTATTATGTATACATGTACGAGAATATTCTTTCAGGCAAGATTTGTCGTAGCTAATACGAGTACTTCAGATCTTCGTGTAATACCTTCAATTTCATTTTTTATTCGATAGACCTGATCGATTGTGAAATATTTAACTCGAAAGATAAATCGAAGATCCGGCATCAGCCATCTTTCTGCAATTACTGGTTGTAATCGTTTCAGCAAAAGTTTCTCGAAGACCTTAGATACATATTATTGGCAGAAGCCTGAGCCCTATTTGATTTTTTATCGCTTAAACATTTGGAGTTCGGTGACTTTCCATTGCCTTGGAACATATAAAGGGCTCAGAGAGGCATTCATTATGTAGAGTAACTTGAAGAACGCTTTTTCGATGACCCCTTCAAAATTTCGACAGTAGTTAAATCATATCCTGAAGCCTCGTTATTTCTCAGCTTTTTTATTGTCCGCCGAATTTCAGATAGTGATACGGCTTTTATTTTAAAGCTTTCTCGTCGAAAAAAAAAAATCCTATACGAAATGATGAGTAAAATACAACTAAAACCAAAATCCACAGAACTTCTTTGAAATGGAATGCAAACAAAATATTTCCAATAGAGCGAATCCATTGTATTTGCAGTTTTCACCCCTACAAACCTTTGATGATGAATAAATTTTTTACCAGAAATTGCAATCAACAAGAATTTTCGCTTTATTCCAAAATCAATAACTAACTGCAGTTGAATCGTCATTTACAAATAATTCCCCCATCGAATGAACATTAATTGTCACAAAAAGCAAATGGCTTTCCCATGAAATACTATCTACACATCGCTAAAAATCTAATTAAATCCGACAAATACAAATAGCAATAGCCTTACCCAGAATAATCATATTAAGCTGAAAAACTAATTTCGGAAACGAATTCATTTCCTGGAATCAATACACGCACACTAATGTTCTAATTTAAGGAAATGAAATTCGGATAAAAAAATTCCAATGATTTGCCAATGAGTTTCCAATTTAAATGTTCACTCAAAAATTTAGCAAATAAATACGATAATAAATTTAAAATAAGAATCACCAACCGGTCATTCGTTATTCAATGTAACCTCACACTTTTCCAATTACCAACCACAAAACGACAAAAATACTCAAATGGATCAATGGACCAACAACTAAAGCAAGTAGCACAAACCTCATCACCACCATTGAAATAACAACATCAGCAGGGTAACAACGTGAAACGTGACATACCTGACACATACTGGAATGATTATGATTTCCGGGAAAATGGATCCTGAAAAAAAGAAAAAATAAAAATAAAAAAAATTATAGCAGAAGTAGTCTCTGATGATAGGGGCTCGCTTCGAACCTTTATCTTTTTGCGAACGCAATAAATCTGCTGCTGCCGCTGCAACAAACACCTAGGAACCGCATAGCGTGTCATGTACATGGTTCAGATCAAGTGAAAATATCCTGCGGCAAATCAATTCCCCATTGTATTATTTATGAGAACCACAGGACATTTGCGATGCCATGCTTGAGGGACTCCATGGAGATGAGGGAGTGCTGAGGCAAAAAAAAAAAATAAAATAAAAAATAAAAATAAAAAATAGCGGGACGACCGACAGTATAAAAAGCACAAAAGCACCATCATCACCACCACCCTAAAGAAACACAATATACTCGACTTCTACGTAGTCATAGATGTGTGTATATAGATTCTCGGAGATAGTCGTACAATAAAATGCACCATTCATGGCACATTTATTTCAGGAACATACTACTCCCCCGCAGCCGGAGGCACTGGAGCGGATAGCAAATAGTTTATCACTTTGTGTTTACCTCTCACTTCTGCTGGTGGTGTTTCTGGAAAATATAACTCACATAAGAAAAGCACAGTGCAGCGTTGCCGTACTCCAAAGCAACATTTGGTGCGAACTTGGATGTGAAACTGTACATAGAAAACTTAAATTACACTAAACAATGTAAGATCGAAAATGTAGCCTTGTGGCACACCTGCTACAATTGAAATCTGTTACAAAATGTTTCCGTTTTTTTATCGTGTCTTACAAGGTTGAGGATGGATTGCTCCCTGACGAAAAGGACCTGAACCATTATCATATTAACATGATCAGGATGTTGAGGCAAACTATATATAGTGATTCAGGTTCAATGCCACTTTCTTTACCCCTTTCCATGGTTCTGTTCTCAAATTACTCATGTTAAATAGAAAATTTACTACAAATTAATACATTCGGTCTTAGTGCTAGCAAGTTAACAATCTTTTAACTATTGTTTAATGAATAACCTTTGAGTTAGAAGGACAAGCCTCAGAAAAGGAGCTTTTTTGATCTCTGCGTTAAGTCTACCCACTTCAGAGCTTTTTTGGGAATTGGAATACAACTATAGGTGATGTGATTTTCAAGGAAGCGGGTGAATCGTACAGATGATTTCCAATGTCTCTTAGAAGTCGGTGACATTCTTGCTATTCCTTTGCAGAAAGAACTGCTTTCTAACTATTGACTATTCGGGTATTATTCTGTTTTAACTTTGATAAAATAAGCATTAGTAAGATGACCTTTTGCGTAGGTTGTTTGGAGGTTGTTTAAAATGAGCTGCCTTAAATTTACGACAAGAGTAGGTACTCGGCACGATAATTCGCTACCACTGCAATATTATCTGGGCTACAAATAATTCGTCAGCGAAGATATTTCGAAACTCTAAAATTTCGTCTCTAATAAATTTCGTCTCTCTAAATTGCAGAGCAGTTTCAACTAAGACTTTGTTAACCGTAAATCATCTTTAAAAAGGACTTGAGTGGGCTCACCATAACAAAATGTATGTATAGACATGACCAAAACTGTTTTCACCGAGAAACAGTCCCCTGAGTGAAACATTTTGCAAAAATATATGTTTATGCCTGTGCGCCAGAATTTGCAAAGTTTGTCACTTTCATCGAGATTGCTACTATACTCAAAGACTGATGACACTATGCAAGAAAATATTATTAGCATCCGATCCGAAATATAGGATATCCGCATCTTTTCGTATAGTCAGGCCGCTATCAAGACCTTATTCAGTCGCACTAAATTCTAAAACCACCGTTGAATACCGATCATCTCTTACAAAGATGGCAGAACATTTCAACCTTCACCTTTGTTGGGTGCCGGGCCACAGAGGTATTCCAGGAAATTTTAGGGCCGAAGAACTCGCCAAAATTGGAACCACTCTACCTATTCTACCGGAAAAGTGCAACATAGGTATACTAATCGCTACGTGCAAACTATTATTTAAGCTGGATGGCTAATACCATAAATGAACAGACCGTAGATGGACTGGTGGGCCAACATATCTAGCGACTAAACAGATCTGGTCAAAGTTGGATCTGAATCGCTCTAAGAGTCTAATTCTTCTAAATAGGAAATATTTCAGTGCCAATATAGGTGTCACCACTGGACACTGCCTTATAGGCAAGCATACAAGAAGGCTTGGCGGAAGGACGAGGAGAAGAGACAATCCTCCACCTTCTCTGCACATGTCTGGCTCTTTCCCAGAAAAGAAAACTTAACCTAGTAGCCTTCTTCTACAATAACTTAACTTCTACAATAAAGAGGATCATAGATTCACGTGGCAGCACAAGTGTTTTATTTTTCCCACCGCCACTTTCATCTCACCTTACCTATCCATGGTAGTCACACAAAGGTGTGAGTTTTACAGAATTTTTTTCGGGCATGATGTTAAGGCCACGTATCGCCCTGTCTAAGACTGTTATAGATGTCGCTTTATTAAATAAACTAGATTGGATGAGCTTAGATATTGTCATCGTCATCCTGCATCCTACAAAATTGGACGAGCTTAGCAAATACTATATATAATAATGAGATATTGTTCTGTGTAACTCATCTCCAGAAATACTGTCATATACGGTCTTACGATCGATCAAAAGATAATGTGAGTCGATCTGAAATCTGCGGCCTTCCTTCAAGATCTACCGCAGTATGACAATGTTTTCGTGGTGAAATTTCCTCTAATATCACACTGATATATTCGGAGTCCACCAGATACAATATTGAGGAGACTTATACTTTTATAGTTTGGTCAGTTCAAATGATCAATAAGCTGCTGCATATTTCTTAACGAGTTATCTGCTGTTTTGAACAGCTCAGCGAGGAAGCAGTTAGCTCTAGAACGACATAACTTTGATGTGGTTATTTTTACTTCATTCAGGTCAGCGGATAGAAAAGCTGGTTGGCATCGTTGGCAGTCTGCAGAACTTAATCTTGGATATCCTCAGTACCAATATTGCACCGACCTTTTATTTCCCTTGCTTAATTTTCCAGGTCTCGCCTTGAGTTGTATACCCCTGACATGTCCCATTTACCCTTTAGTTGGATGTATGAAGTTCATCCCTGTAACATTATCTCGTTATTTCATCCATCGTACCCTTCTTGTACATGAAAAACTCCATACAAGACCAGTTTTTAAAGTTGTGTGCTCTTTATCGAATCAGAAATGTCAATAAAGTGCATCTTGGGCACCTGCGTGACTTCAAGTGTAACTGCATGAGCAAATCCTTAATCACGCAGGCTAAAATGTCAAGGGTATGCTCGGCGACAAACCAAGTAATGGTCGCGGATTAAACTAAATTCCCTGTTGCCGATCGTTTTATGTGTTTACTGGACAACGATCCTCGAATCTGCACGTGGAATGTTTGGACACTTAATAGGCCATATACGACTGAGCAATTAGCAGAGGCTATTGACTACTATCAATAGTTCGATTTGATCGCCCAAAAATAAGGAGGGTGACAAATTGTGACTGTTTTGATCAATTTATTGAAAAAGGACGACGCCTCCAAAAGATTTTTCTACAAGCTCCTCGACAAGAGGAGTGTAGGCAATCAGGACATCTTGGAAAGGACAATTGATAAGCATAGCCTACACAACACCTCGGCTGAAAATGAACTTAGGCTTATTAACATGCAGAGGGACGAAGTATCACTATAACAAGCACACAATATACACTAGGGGACGTGGCGGTCTCCGAATCATTAAATGCTAAAACAAATTGATTCAAACGTTCCAAGCAACCAACAAGGACTTGGATCACCATTTTGTTCTATTTTAGATGCGAGTGTGGATTTCTCAACCGCCACCACAAAGAACGACTTTTAAGATTTGACATAATGTAACGTTTCTCGAAATCTCCTAACATCTCCTATGCCACCAGCATCAAGCATCGAAGACTAGTGGCAATGGTACCAACGCGCCATAAGGTACGCCGTAAATGATGTTTTGGGTTTAATCTGACCACCAACAGGCGGTGCTCTGATGAAAGCCGCTCATGATCTCTGTGAGCAGAAGACACGAGAAGAACATCGGCATCTCCAGAAGAAGAAATAAGAGCAGAAGAAGCACGCGATCGAAGATGTTGAGAGGTTGTACTTCAGAATAACATACTATCAAGACTGTTACTGTCTTTTTTCCTTTCTTTTACCCGGTGGAATGAAGAAGGAAATTGAGTAGTAGAGTCACAATCGGTATTGAAAAACTTTTTCTGCAGATCGTATTATGGCGAAGAAGCGCAATGTCCCGCCATCAAGTAGGATAGAGCATTCAAATTAGACGATGATAACCAAAACTTCAGTTCACCTAACCAAAATAGAGTAAGGATAGCAATTTCTAAACTGAAATATAACAAACCTGCTGAACCTGATGACCTGGACTGGCTGAGGTATTAAAAACTGCTGGATATGACTTTAGAGCAGGCACACACCAACACATTTCCCAGGTCTGGTCAAAAGTGTGTATACCTAAAGATGAAAATCTTAGTATTGTTTGCCCAATTCACAAAAAAGAAGACTCCCTGCGCCAATTCCAGAGGTATAAGGTTCTTTATCTGCCATATTGTGTGAGCGTCTGAAACCCTCAACAACCTCAAAAGACCAGGAAAGTCCACAATAAACCAAATCTTGACACTCCGGTAGGTCCTGGATAAAACTCAGGAAGTCTAAGTCGATACCTACCATCTTTTCACCAATTTTAAGGCCGTATAGGACAGTATTTACATTTATTGAGTAGTAAGACTCTATCCCGTAAAACTAAGAACATTCTGTATACTGGTGAAACTTGATCATCTCAAACCTAGTTATGGCAACGCATGGACTCCATGAAGATATCGCGGACATCAGACATGAGATGGTTAGTAAATGTATAGCGAAAAGACATATATTCTCCAGCCAGACATATTCTGCGTTTTCGAATCTAACCCGTAAGGACAACACATGAGAAGAAGGCATCACTTGAAGTAGCTCGCATAAGAAGAAAGAGACCTCAACCGAATTGGAGTACGCAACTGGAGGTAGCTAGCTAAAGCGAGGCTTACTGGAAGGGCCTGTTAGTTGATGCACAGGTTCACCCAGATCTGTAACGCCACTTAAGTATGAAACACAGCTCTTAAATAGCTGATGTTGGTGGCATACGCTCTCTTGAGGGACTAATGGATAATCGATTGTAGTGTGCTTTGGCGATCATTTGTGAGTGAAGCTATTCAATGTCACACTTTCTCATAAATAGTTATGAGAGCCGTGACAGCCGCAATATAATGGTTTGAGTCAATTGTCGCAAAATGCACTGGTTCGATCGTTAATTAATCAATCTCGCTGACGGTTGGCTGATCGAAATACCGCGTTGACTCCTTGAAAATATTGATATGCAGAAAATGCCTACAAGTTACGAAAATAATATGCCTCTTGATCAATTCCATAAGCGTTAATCCGGCATTCAAGAAATCGGCTTGCAGGCAATATTTCGCTACAAAACTACTAAGAATACCCTCCTTTCCCACTTTGTGTGAAATCGCTCAGGACAGATTTAGCGTCATACCTAGGGCACAGTAATTTGTTATATTCACGAGGTCGATAAATATCTTTTTAGTCATTGCCTTTTCCACCAGTCTTGACAGGAGTTATCATGCGATGCTCATTCACTTGCTGAGAACTTATGACTTCTTGCCTAAGGTTAACCCCAATGACAAATTTGCATCCAAATAAGCATTTCGTATATGACAGTAATGTCGGCTCTGCAACATTATAGCGTTTCCGGGATCGGTGGACTGATATTTCCTTGATATGGGAATCTGCTTAGGTTACTTTCTTTGTACACAACAGTCCTATCTACTGCTTTGTAGTCACACCACAATCTTTGTACGAGATATATTCAAAAAGTACGATGACTTTTTATTTTAGTTGTCCCCTTCAAAGTAATCCCCCTCAGATATAATACACTTGTGCCAACGCCTTTTCCTATCCTCGAAGCACTTCGCATAAACACTTTTTGGTATAGCCTTAAGCTCTTCCAGAGATTCCCCAATAGTTGGAAATCCCCGTCCTTTCATAGGTCTCTTAAGTTTTGAGAATAGGAAAAAGTCGCATGGGCCAAATCCGGTAAATATGGTAGCAAAGGCATGATTACCGTGTTGTTTTTGGCCAAAAAATCTTTCACAAACAACGATGAAGGAAAAGCCATGAATTTGTTTTCCACAATTGCGCACGTGTTTTTTCGTTTTGCTTCTCGCAAATGGCGCATAATTTAAAGGTAATACTCCTTATGGACCTTACGACCTTGAGGCTAAAGCTCTTGATACACTACGCCACGGTAACCAAAAAAAAAAAAAAAAACAATGACCTTTTCGGTCTTGGCATTCATGGGTGCTTCCATTGGGACGACTGGGCTTTAATTTCGACGTCATAACCATACAACCATGATTCGTCACCAGTTATGACCCTTTTGAGCAAGTCAGGATCATCATTGACGTCATTCAAGAACCACCAAGCGATGCTCATGTGACGGTTCTTCTTATCAAAATTAAGATGTTTCGAAACAAACTTTGCTGACACATGTCTCATGCTCAAAACATCCGAAATAGTTCCATGACATGAGCCGACCGATATGCCAACATCCTCTCTTTTGGTAATTCGACGATTTTCCACAACAATTTTCTTTACAGCTTCGACGTTATAATTTTTTGTTGATGCGCTGTGACGTCAAGGTTCGTCATTGGGATCTTGGAAGAGATGTACCACTTGTGAATTTTCTTTTTTGACTTAGTGCAGACTCATCGTATACCACTATCAACACTTCAAGTACGAGTACCTTAGAGTACTTGATTCCATTTTTTACACAAAATTTTATGCAAATTCTTTGCTCAATTTTTTGTAATAATTGGAAATTGCGTCTAACCTTAACTTTCTATCTATCAAAAACCAACTAAGTGTCTGCGAATATATGTTCGGAACATGATATTGATATCATCCTTTAGTGCATAGATGTCACTGTGGTTGTGGTAATTTGCTTTCCAGACCAAATGAAATTCTGGTTTTCCCGATTATACATGGAAAGGAAAGCAAGTTGGTACGATATGACCAATAGGACATGAGCTTTACATCATTTGAATATTAGCTACAAATTGAAAGTTGATTTCATGAAAACTAATGAAGATATGGGGATAAACTTACACAAAATGGAAATCTATTGTAAATGTGTTCCCGTTTTCTTTCAGGATCGACCTACAACTTAACACAATGGATTCACTGGTACACAAACAAGTACAAGGAGCAATATTATTTCGTACTTGTGCACCCTACACTATGTTAGTGTAAAACCTAGATAAATTGAAAAACGATTGAAGTTTTGTAGAAATTTTTATTGGATCTATGTTATCGCTTCATGCATATAAAAATCTCATTCCGGCATACTGGCAACACTAAGCCCCACCATAAACTTTATTCCCTACCGTTTCGTAAAAATTTGTCACAAATACACGTTTGTCCATTGTCCATGTCCCGGTTTTTTTTTTTTTTTCTTTTTTTTTATCGTCTGTGTGTTTTAATGTTGAGATAAAATGGATAACAAAGGATTGTCTCACAAAGGACATAATTTTATAGCAACCCTTCTTCTGACTGAGCTCAACAACAACGACGGTTGTTGTAGTCGTACAGCATTGCCACAATGGATTCATTCTGACAGTTTACTGTGCTGCTGGCACTATGAAACGATTTAAAGGATAATTGCAACGCACTTCACAATCAGTGCTGTCCAACAGTCAAGAGAAATAGTATCATGTGTCAAGTTAAGTGAGAAGTTGGTTAGGATAGTGGGCACGTCCTGGTCGTCGTCATCCGTTGGGTTTAAGCAAAATGTGCGGCAGTCACAGTCATTATTTAGAAATCAATTATTCCTACACTGTTTTAAATGAATGAGAAATTCCAGTTTGAAATGGGGTTCATTTGATTTAGATGGTTTGTTGAAAAATTGCAATATCAGGACGTCTGGCTGATAGTAGAAGAAGGAAGGAGTTGACGATGTGATTTAAAGGTATTTAATGGGGTACGATATATGTTTGGATTGGAAATAGGCATTAAACTTGCCCGGCTAGAACGATACATCGTCGCGGTCCAAGTGAGTTGCGTCTGCCACTACTTGCGTATGCCATCTTAGGTTATGGTGTCCATTCCCTCACGGATCACACAAAGTTTTCTTTCAATGCAAACGGGGCCAAAAATTACACGCAGTATCAATCTCTCAAATCTTGAAATTGTTTTTTCATTCGCTTCAGACAAGGTCTAAACCTCTGCTCTGTTGTTTAATTGTCTTTTGTGCCCAGAGAAACAGCGATTATCAGTAGTAACTCTGGGCATGATTTCTGAAAACACAATATGGGCCAACAAGTTCGCGCAGAAACACTTTCATATACCCGCATAGTACGGCAGACAAGATCTAATTCTCCTATAGTTGGCGCAGTCAAAGGGTCTCCTTTCTTGTGGATCAGACAAACGATGGCTCTGTATTACAGATATGATGGTGTATGTTCCCAACCACGTCGCCTCCAACTGCCTTAAACATCGAAAGGGAGAATTAGTCTACGCCAGCCGTTTTATAAGACTTAAGCTCCGATATTGCTACCTTAATTTGGTCTTATTCAAGGGGGACAGAATGTTGTTCATTCTGCCATATAGACCTCTCTTGTGTTTGGACGAGAACGCCTGTTGTGTAGGCTTAAGTTAACGGAATATCCATTTATTCATAGGAGTGAGGATAAGTCATTCATTCACTTTGATATCAAAGCTGAACCTGTGTTGAGGGTACAAGCTTCCGCCTTGGTATGAGTCGAGATCGACCTATAACCTGTTGCCGATTTTAGGGTCACGGCACCTAATGAAAGACCCTTTTTGCGTTTAAGATTTAAACAACAGCACCCATGATGCTAACACTAAGTGTTCAACCTCAGACCCGGACTGAAGTCCAGGAGCCCTGACTCCCACAGTATCTTATTTTTAATCCTGGTATCTATTACCAGGGGTGTTGCCACTCAATAGAACCTATGACCGGAAGCTCGTAACTGGTCAAACCGTAGCAACCTTCAGCGGCGTCATCTGAAGATGTTTACGATAAGACCAGTGGTAGCTCTACGTTCGTTGTTTATTAAACAACGTCATTATTAGAAGAAGCCTGGATAGTTGAGCGGGGGCCCCCATTCTGCAGAACAGGAGGATTCTAACCATCATCGCCGTTGTATAGCGAATGACTGCAAGCCTGCTACAAGTTTTCCACGATCATCTTTGCAGGCTTTTATTCTGGTTTGGGTTAAATTATTCTGATTAAACTTTCGAACACCTTGCTGCAATAACATCTCTCCATTTTCTCGATCGGCCACTTCTCGTCCTTTTCCTTCTTCCTTTTCTTTTCTTCTTTACTGGTTATAAAGGTCTTTCTCCTCGACGCAGCTTAACTTTATATGCTTCTTGTTTGACTAGCTATATGTACCTGTTTTTATCCGTCGTGAAACCGGAGGTTTCTTAATGGCGGCTCCTTAAAATCAATCACATCAGGAACAGCTCACTTCTGGCTCGCTGGCAATACTCCTATTAGTGTTTTAGGGTTTGTGTATACCAACATGGGTTTGGAGAGAGCTTTAACGTGTAAGTTAAAGATTCCATTGGCCTTAGTGGCCTAAGTTGGATCCGTTGTTATTGTGATATCTGCATACGTACCCTGGCAGCAAAGTACGAAATCAATGTTGACTAGTCGGAAGGTTCAGATATCCAGTAAGTTGAAGGAATGTCTTTCACCGATGGCAATGTAATAAATCTGATTGACGGTTGATTGTCTAGTTGGAACGGCATATTGGCTATGAAGAAGTAACTCTCCATAACAACTTCTAAATCCTGAATGTAGGCTACTCAAAAACGGTTTCCTTATCTGGCGGCATTTATTATATGCGGATAGCGTAAGACTTTTCTCCTGAGTCTCTTTGTAACAGTTAGCGTAATAGATGTCGTATCGGTTTTTGACCAATCCATCCCAACTCACTACTTAAGTTGCGGTAGTATCTGCTTTATATCATTCTTGAACTTTCGCGAGTTATTCGCCAGCACGTGCTTTGTTAAGGGATGCGCAAAGCCGAAATTTGTTGTCTTTAAAACATTTGCTGGGGTAGTCAATATTATGTTCCTCCGTATATACTGCTGTTAGTTGTCCTTAAACCGTCTTTTTTGTAAGCCCCAACCTGAAGGCGCAGGTGCCAGTAGGCTCAGCGTTGGCCTGTTCATCGCCATCTCTACTCCAGGCTCCTGACATAACCGTGTAACTTTGAACGTCGCCCTTTTAGCAACCCTTGTTGACAAGCACTGCTTTTATCAACAAATAGCTTCTACACTATTTTGTTTAGTAGAGTTACACATCCCGTCAAAAGCTTCGTTACTGGAATCGCTCTCAAAGAATATTCATTTCTGCTTGACAAGGAATGAAGTCAAACTGATGGAATTCGAATATCAACAGAGCTGGCAGGAATATTTGCATAATTTTTCGTAGGATAACTAGAAACATCCCATCTTGAAGCCATCAAAGGGCGGAACAGAGTACTTAATGGTCTTAAATGTCTACTCACGATAGCGGGTTTTATTATTTGCAGTTTCTGTAAAAGGAGCTGGTTAAGAGCTGGTTCTGTAGCTAGGAAGTAAGATTTGAGCAAGAGGTTGAAATTCAGTGTAGGTGCTATCAGGATTACTGGTAAGCCATCAGAGCTTGCAACCTTATTTTTCTTTATGCTTTTATTAACTACGCCGAAAACGGTGCAATTTTAACTATCCAGCGTAAAACTTTTCTTTTATAAGCGCACCATGATACATACGTTTTTGAACTGACTTTCAAGACGTGGAATGATTGGTAGGTTTTCAAGTCTCTGGTGTCACGATTGGTGACTATTACATCTGATGAGATCAATGTAGCAACTTGAGCGGCACTACCATAAATTGTTGATATAATGAGAAGAATTTGACTTGATTTTAGCATATCCTAGTTTACAGATTCATTTGTCAATAATTTAGGCGTTGTGCACACATAGTACTCATTAAATAAGTAAACAGAGCATGCGGGCGGGGGTACATATGTAATTCACCTGAAGAAATGAATACATTGACAGACCGAAGGATTTTTAACTACAGATACCTGAATCTCGAGAATGTACGAAGAAATGTTTATTAGGTACATTTAATAGTTAGATACTTGTTAAGTAGTTCTGACGATATTTGAATTTGAATGCAGAAATCATTTGTTTAAATTAATTGAGCTTGTGGTGTCTCAATTTATGAGTTTTCAATTAAGTCGCACCAGATTACATTACTTTGTCCATTTCATCGATGTCGACACTTATCTCACCGCAGTCATTCAATCCCACTAATTGTAGGTCAAATCCACTCATTGAATATGAAATTGAACCATTCACCTCCAATTAAACCACATGCCGTTCTGCAGTAATACTCTCATGGGCCTCAAAACAATTTGTGGTCAATGTTACATGAAACCAACAAACTCAATGCCCCAAAATCAATAGACCTTCTCTCAGGACACTTTACTTGGTGTATTAACTAAAAACCACCGCAACTTAGCTGTCAGCCCAATGTTTGTAACCATAACGAATTAGCCGGACCAGAGAAGTCTCACCGACCGTTAATCAAACCTTGATGTCCTACCAAAGTGTGTGATACGTAAAAAAAAAAAAAATAAATAATAATAATAATACTAAAAAAAACACACACACAAACATAACTCCCTTCTCCCCAAGGTATCAAATGTAGCACATATTTGTATACACCATGTATCCGAATCTGAGACTGGACAAGGAAAGCCAAAAATAAAAAGAAGAAAATAACAATTTCACTCCAAGTGTGTATCCACTTATCAAAACCCAAGTGACAGGAGATTTCGGTTCTCTTCCTTGGTTCAACAGACAAAAATTAAGCAGAAGAGGAAAAATGACTCCTCCAGCTTTTCAAAGTTTTTGGCTGGAAGTGGAGCTAAGAAAAAAAAAAAAAAATATTCTCATTGTAAGACTTATAACGACCACACATAATTCCAAAAACTGAAATCCTTTAACGCTTCACATATACTACATACTTCCATAGGTATCTACAAGGGTTGGCAAAAAAGGATTATTTCAGGTGCACAGTGTAAAGAATGGGTTCATCTGAGCTTATTCAATGTTGACCAAGTAAAGCTGCACATCTAAGCCATCTCCCTTGACGGACTTAACAAAAGCCAATACATAGTGGACCTTCACAAAAGATCGATAGCCAGGATTTTCATTGCACCATTTACGCATACAACAACAACAGAAACAACGAAGAGAACACAGAAAACGATAACAAAAAAAAAAAAAAAAAAAAAAAAAAAAAAAAAAAACAAACAAAGTACACCCTTACAATAGACCTTATCTATCCTGTTTAAGTTTATGTGTCAATTTTGAAACGTTGTATCTTTCGAGGAGAAATGAAATCCTCTGACATTTACGGTGGTTTGCTCAGTTCCCAGTCTTTCCAATTGGCTAGGCCGGAGAATGAGATCCCTTTCGTAGTGACTTAACTTCACTACACTGCTGGCAGCATTGTCCCTCGTGGACCATGCGGATAAATTGGAAGGAAATGATTCTATTTCATGCGAGATTTAACGTGTGCTCCCCATAATTTATCGATTTATTATGTGTGGTAACACTTAGGGTAACACAACACAAAAATATCCTTCTGGGCCTCGCTCTCATCGTCAGCTTTGAACGTGGGTGGGAGAGAGAGTTTGCACAGTTTTTTTCTATGCCCGTTTATATATTTTCTTGGTTTTTTTTTTCTTTTTTTTTTCCTTTTTTACATTGTAGCAGTGTAGTAGATAGTACAATACAAAGAGTATCTCATGAACATAGTATAAAGGAGTACCTACATAAGGGTGGGTACTGTGTATGTATGGGTTGCTCTTTCCTGTATTGAAAATAAATTGTGCCGCATTGAATTCGGAAAGAATAGAAGGCTTTCAGAGTCCTTTCATATTTTTGAATGTTTGCAAAAGCGTTGGAGACGTAAAAGAATATTGAGGAAAACTTCAGCTGGAAACAGGCTGTGTGTCTTTAAACCGAGATCCATATGATTGCGATGCTCTGCGACAATGTTCCCTTAATTTTAAAAATTTATTTTGACATGCAAATACCTACACTCGATTCGGTTCGTAATTAGATAACCGAATTTCTGCTCACCAAATTGGTTGAGCTATTGTCTTCCTCTATAAAGTTGTCCCATGTCTGAGTAAATGCCTTGTCCCTTCCTTTCTTTGGTTGCCTTGTCATGGCAGGAAGGCTTAAGATTTAAAGATACTAAGAACAATCCACCCGTGGACTTTTTTACTGCAGGCGGTGTGCGGACTCTGGAGGCCCCAACCAGGCGCTGATCCAGAATCTGCTGCATCTCCATCGCGGTTTGTTAGAGTACTGGTTATGACGGCTGGTTATGAAGGCTGGTTATGACGGCTGGTTATGACTGCTGGTCTAGATAAACTTAAAAGGCACTCTTTGAAGGACGAGTGTTAAAAACCTCACTTCCCTAACAGAGACGAGACGATACCCACAGAATTCTCTAGAATTTGAAACTGCACCCTCTTCTTTTGTCCTGAATAGGAGCGGTTAAACCCACGGATGAAACTTGCACACGAGGTCCGGATAATGACAGTGCTACAACTAGCTCAGTTTGTAATTCTGGTCGACGAAAATCGGCTATTGTTGTGCCATCCATTGCAACACGAGTTGTAGTTTTGGTGGACGGAACTTGGACCTCGCTGGAAAAACAACCAAGAAAACTCTGAAATCCCAAAGGTAATGAGACCTGAGCTTCTAAAAAGATGCCGCTATAACCTCTCTATCGCTTCGAATTGAGAAGCTTGACAATGATAACAGCCTGCACGACGAGAGCTCAAGAATCAGTCGAGTGCTTTATTAACGCCGTCATCAGTAACCGGGTCTATCTATATCTTCGTAAGAGGCAGCAGCAATGTTACTATCATTGCAATTTAGTGGTTCAGGGAAGGGTCCTCCAAACCTTTGCGGGAAAAGACCCTGGTATTCACAACACTGAACCGTTCAAACATCCTAAGAACTGTCAGCTTTCAAATTTCTCGATTGCTTTGTAATTATCCATTTCCCCCTTACTTCTTGTTCTGGAAAAGTCATTTGTCACGAAGTCTTTGGCGTTAGTAAGGTAAAACTTGCAGTCGAATGCTGGCAATATAATTTTCGTCTATTAAGTAAGGTCTAACATTATTTGATACAAAATCCAGAGAGCCACTGTTAAAATTTCGGTCCGAATTTGCGCTCAAGAACGATTCATGTTATTGTTGCGGGGACAGCGCATGTATGATCGTTCTTATTGTCAATCCATTGGGAGTGGCCGTGATGTTGTGGTATATGCATAGACTCTTTAAGCAGAGGGTCGCAGGTTCGAATCCCGTGTGAGGCAATTCTCTGAAAAGCCTTTTCATGGAATTGGTATGTAGTTATATGTTAATCCCTTCGGCGTCAACTCGGACATGAAGGCATAACACTGATGTTGGAGTGGTTGCTGGCTGGGCTAAATGTAATGAACTAGCAAACTAGCACGTACTAAGACTGCACTGGCTCCAGTTTGACAACCACCTCTGGAAAAATGTCGAAACCTAAAACCTGAATTTCAGAACTACTACACCACCTGCCCACGCTCCGGTAAAAAGCTAGTAAAAGGATATTCATATCCCTTTGGTGCGAGCGCGGAATTATAAGAAAAAAAAATCCAATCAGGCTCACGAATGGGGTTTATGTTGAAAAACTTTGCATTGTTGCAAGCTGCATCCATAGATAATGTGCCTAAATAGATGAAAAGGCAAATTGAGCCTACTGTCAACCGGTAACTTCACTTGAACCGAAGTGGATTTGGCCACCTCCACTGAGAAGTAAATAGTTTTGCTTGGTAAAACTTTTAACAATGCATCGGCTGACTTTCTCCTGCACTTATATTTCCACATATTGAAACTGATTTTTACAAAGAACTTTTGTTCAAAGGCTTAGTCCTTCACTTAAAATATTGAGCTATTGGTACAGACGTTATGGTATGACGAGCTCTTGAATCTTATGCTCAAGCATATGTACTTAAAGACTCCAACTTAAATATAAAACCTTCACTGCGTGGTAGCACAACGATAAAGTAAAACCTAAACTATATGACGTCTAGCCACTTATTCAAGAAAATTGACTTTGTTGCGTAAAATGATTTATCACACCTGGAGATGGTGCAGCTAATACCCTCTTGCAATTTCAAAGCTTCCGAAGTAGGCTGCTAACCGTTACATATGAATTTCCATAATTCTAAACTAGCTGCAACCCAGAGAATAAAGCCATCTGCAGTTATGCCCTTATAAAACCCTACTGTCTTTGGTAGTCCTGACCGAGGACGCAGGACCCAAATAAGTTTCATTGAATTCAGCGAGGTGTTGCATTCCCGAAATAGCTTAGAATGAGAGGGTTCAGTAAGGCCTAAAACATTGCCTGAATGTCGCTATAGATGCAGATGCTTGGCCCTTCTTCCGATTCTTCACAACATATTGGATTGTTCAATAAGTCCTGCGGTTTTTTAAGATTAAAAGTCAAACACATATTTTTGGTATAAAAGCTTATATTTAATCCATCAGATATTGTCCATCTATTGTGTATAACTTTCCTCTAACTTTCTAGAAGAGACAGAATTGCTCTTTTGTAAAAGTCAGCAGACTTAAAAAAAAAAAAACGTTTTCCAGGTACGTTTCAATCTCATCTTCGGAATTGAATTGCCTTTCGTCCAAATTGTTTTAGAGAGAGCGGAACAGATGGTAGTCAGAAGGCGCAAAGTCTGGAGACTACGGCGGGTGCTGCATAACTTACAAGCTAAGTGAATTCAGCTTTTATTTTGTCATTAAAACTGTGTGTAGTCTGGCGTTATTTTTCTTCTTCTGATTGTGTGGAAGCAACTCGAAGTAAAGGATCCCTCACCAGTCCCCCAAATGCTCAACATGACCTCTTTTGGATGCAAATCTTGTTGACCGACCGATTGCGATGTTTCACCAGAAGCGCACCATGATCTCTTACCCCGAATGTCGTTGTAAACCATCCATTTTTGGTCTCCCGTAATCACTCTCTTCTGAAAAGCCTCAAGCGAGTTAAATCTCAACGAAGACTCACAGACCCACTATGCAGTCCATAACGTTTTCGTGACGAACCCAAGCATCCACCTTTTCCGAAATTCCAACCCTTTTCAGTCACTACGAAATAGTTAAATGGTTGGTTAGTCGCTGAGCGATCTCCCGTGCCTGTTAATGCTAACTGCACAGAAGATTTGAGTGTCGTTTAAGAAGGTTGAACGTCCAGATCAGCAAGGTTTGTATTTCCTGAACAAAATCATGTAAACCAAAGCTGAGAAGTTGCAGCGCTTATAGCCTAATCCCTGTCGCTTTAACGATTTTTTTTTTTTTCAAAAAAAAAAAAAACAATATTCAGCACTTACAACACATCCGATCAAAACAAATTCTCGTAAAAATGTAAAGGATTACCCTCTCCATTGGAATAAACAACAACAATTTCATAACGGCTTACACAGAGATTTTCTGAAACGATAAACCCTACTTCTAAGAAAAAAACCGCAGAACTTAATCAACAACCCAAGAGTTTGTTGAAATTAGGATTGTATATCTCCTAACGAGAAGTTAGGAAATCCAACTTTATCATCCTCAAGAAAGATACCAGCACCGCATCCTAAATCGGGTTTGAAGCCATCCGTGAAGACCTGACTACATTCCTTTCCTAGCTCAGATTCTGCCGAAGCCCAGAGCTCTATAAGGCCAGAGTCATAAGACAGTCGGGACACAGATCAAAAACTCACACTCCCGTGAATCTTGTACCAAAGACCATTTCTTTTTAACGAAAGACAGTTTTGAGTGTATAGCACATGAAATGAATGGCAAGTAAGAGTATCTCCAGTCTAGAATAGGGAAAGTCCACTAGCAGACGAGGCAGACGGTTCTTTAGAATCTGATAAAACCAACAATGATGTCTTGCCGACAACTCTTGTATATTGCCAGAAAGCTGAATGCACCTTAAAAGGTGCTCGACATCTTAAGTCCAGAGAAATTTGTTATCTGTCACCAAATGTCAGCTTCATTGGGAAATTAGATGGTGTTGCCTTTAAGCACCAGATGAGTCAGACCAATCCTTTTCGGAACGAGCGCAACTATTTGCACAGTTGAATAACCGCAAATTTCATAATACTGACATTGGAGTCAGTATTAAGTCACAGTACAGGAGGCTTGACTGCAATAAGCAAACCTAACAACAATCTGTATCCAATACCACATCACCAGAGAAAGCACTAAATTTATACAAAAAAAAAAAAAGAGTTTGAAGTTTGCCGCGAACCTATTTTCTAAACAGCAATATCAGATAAAACACTGCAAGATAAGGGAAAACTAAATTAAGATATTTGTAAAATATGATCCATCGCCAGGTTTGATCTTCAAAAGGCCTTTTTTGACAGATCGCAAGTGACTCTTATCAAACTGCTTCATTACTTTTATTCAATATCGTTTGGCAAGTCATCATGGAAAGACCCACACTACAACAGCGTCTCCAATTGTTCAGCTGTATTACGAAAATCAGCGTTATGTGAGAAATGTTTTTCGTGTGATTCGAGGAACTTACGGTGCGCATAATCGACCTACTGAAACCACTATTGTCATTCGCAAATATGAGTCCTAGCTTACATTAGTGGATGATACTCGACTGGTTAGACCACATACAGCACATAGTAAAGAGACTATAGCAGTTGTAGTTGAGAGTGTAAGCGAAGACCATGACGAATCGATTCGTCGTCGTTTTCAGCAGCTTGGCTTGGCGTATTCGACAACTTACGTAAGGATCTCGATCTAAAAGCGTACAAAATTCAACTTGTGCAAGAGTTGAAGCCAGGTGAATTGATTTTGAGTTATATTTTCAGTGAATGGGCTCTGGAAAAACTCAACGAAAATCCGGTGTTTTATCGTGAAATTTTGTTGAGTGATGAAGCCCATTTCTGGCTCAATTAATACGTTAATAAACAAAATTGTCGTATTTGGGAGGATGAGTAACCCGAAGAGAACCAAGAGCTACCATTACATCCATTAAAAACAACGGTATGGCGTGGTGGAATCATTGGTCTATATGTCTTCAAAAGCAAATCAGAATGTAACGGTCAATGTTAACCGTTATAATGCCATGTAAACGGACTATGTGCTTTCTGAAATTCAAGTACATGGTCTCGTTGAGCTCTGGTTTCAACAAGACGGCGCTAGGAGCCATTCAGCGCGTGAAACAATGGACTTGTTGAGAAATCATTTTGGTGAGCACTTAATTTCAAGTTTTGCTAAGGTAAATTGGCCGCCTAGATCTTGCGATATCACACCTTTGGACTATTTTCTTTAGGGATATGTAAAGTCTCAGGTCTTCAGGAATAAGACAGCTACGATGGACGCTTTGGAAGGCAATATTATCTGCGAAATACCAGTCCCTTTCTTCGAACGAGTCGCCTAAAAGTGAACCTTCCGAATGCACCACCTCATACATAGTCATGTTCAACATTAACATGATGTCATTTTCAAAAAGTAAATGCCATGAATAGTTCTTTTAACCGATAATAAAAATTTTAAGTTCGCTTTCAAATTTATGTGTTTTATTTTACATTATAAATCAAACCTCACTATGAATCACCTTATACTTTCATATCTTCTGTACCTGCTTATGTATGCACAAGTATCTGCATATGTAATTAGAAATGACTGTTTGTTTATGACCACAATCAGTAAGCTTTGAACTTTTGCCTTTATTTCTGTATTCGAAAAATTCTACGTAAATATTCAGAAAATACCTCATGCCTCAACTGAGTCCCCCATTGTTCGGTAACTATTTGAAAATTCTACAACTAACGACCTAGTTACAGGTTTTCACTCATATTTGGGTAAATCAAAACACAACAAAGAAATTTAAGACAAAATAAACAATTATGCATTTCAAAATGAATATCTTAACTTCATTCTCTATACCACCTCCACCCTGTACAGCCACCTTACAAAAAAAAAAAAAAAAAAAAAAAAAAAAAAAAACAAATGAAAAAAAAAAATCTCCTGCATATCCGAAAACAACACTAACGCCAACATAAATGTCTCAAAATGATATGTACGAGTACACACCTTTATATTCGTGCAACAACGACTCGGCAATACGAGTATTTGCATTTATTGAAAGAAGACGGTTTTATTTTTATTTTGTTTACATACCTACCTAAAATACGAGTACAGATACGAGACAATACATAGGAAGTATCTGTCGGCAATATTAAATTTCATGTCAAGTACTCTCGTTCTTCTCCTCCTTTCCTCCTGTAAGTACGTAGTTTTCAGTTCTTTCTTTGAGTTGATTTATGCTTTATTTTGTTTTTGCAAAATCTATTTGCCGGATTCCTTACTTTTGTGTGTAAATTTGATTTTCCTTATGTCTACAATCAGGACATATGTACATCCATGCAAGAAGCCAATTTAATAAGGATGAAGAATGTCTAGAGAGTATCAGCATGGGATGTCGAGCTAAAACAAAATAAGAAGAAAAAAACAACAAAAATATTCTTTGTGTTTCAAGGATATGCAGAGGAATACGTATCCGATTAACAAAGCTCTATATGGGAGGAATATTTAAAGGATTGTTGTAATTGGAACCAGAGAGAACTGCAGCTTTGAACACAAAGTCAATAGAAGATATATAGTACGTAAAATATGTTAGATACAAAGATGATACTTGTATCCCTACAATCAATAAAATTCGGATTTAACCCTTAACTGATGTGGTGGGTTCATTTTCAAACTTTCATGAAAATCGCTACGACCGCCGCAGCTTATATGTTTGAAGAAGGATGTGTTTCGCTTGTCTTTCCTTCAGTGAGTTTTTTTTTCCGAATTTTTCCGACAATGATGAAGAGTTCATTATAAAAAGTGACTATGAATCAGACTCGGAATTATCTGACAGTGAAGCGACCGGTGAGGAGCCACAACATCATCCGATTGTCTTGCACTACTTTGATCCAAAAGAAGCATTTTAAAAAAATATTTAATGCGGATATAAAAAACTAAATACTCACTTGGACAAATAATAAATTCACAGTCTATAGAAATAAATACCAAAATACGGAGCGACCAGAACTAAATGAATGCACTCTTCTAGAGCTCGACGCATTTTTGGGCCTGTTGCTTTACTCAGCCGTTTTCAAATCCAACCATGAAGCCGTAGTATCACTATTTGCAACCGATGGAACAGGACGAGACATATTTCGATTATGCATGTCTTCAGTCCGATTTAAACCTGAAGTGAACGGAAAAAAGCTGATCCAGGATGCATTGTAACAGATTAAAATAATATTTTCAATAAGAATTATCAAGCTAACTATTCCATCGGTGCTAATGCTACCATTGAAATGAAATGTTGGTTGCTCTTCGAGGTCGATGTGCTTTTAAAAAGTACATCCTGAGTAGGCCCAACAAATATAAGTTGAAAATGCAATGTCTTACAGATTCAAATACGCACTACATGCTAAATACGTATCTATACTGTGGTAAAAATAGATGCTTTTACAATACTTTGACAGATCAAGAGAGAAGATATCCAATAAACTCCAATCGAAATATAACAATTGACAACTGGTACACATCGATGGAACTTTTAAACGTCATAAAATCTAAAGGTCTAACCGTCGTTGGGACTTTGAAAAAAAAAAAAAATACAAAAAAGTTCTTACCATACTAAGACAGGCCAGTTGGATCATTGCTCTTTAGATTCACAAAATATACGATAATTATGAGTTATGTCCTAAAAAAGAACAAATTTGTGGTTCTCGTCTTATCTATGCACCATGACAATACCATTGAAGAGTCCACCAACAAGACGGAAATTATATAGCAGTTGCAGAACACGTCATTGGCCGATGCTTGTTTTTTATAGGCTATTACACATGACTGCTCTGAATGTTTACATCATCCAACAGAGACATGAAAAGACCTAAAATATGACAAGGATGACATTTCTTAAAGGACCTGCACAAATTTTGTGTGAGCCGCACATGAAGGTAAGACACTACAACCAAAGACTACCAGTGCAATTAAGGACGAGTATTAGAGCGGTTCTCAGGCTTGAACCGGCTGAAACGGACGCAGCAACGGGCAATAACGAAAACTTCAAATTAGAGAGGAGTTAAAGGAAAAGATGCTCCTTTTGTCCAAAGACTGTTTTATGAACATTAAAGTACAAATTTTTTTAAGCTTCCTTTGAAATTGTTCTTTTTTTTAAGGTTATTGTAAATAAAAATATTTAAAAAAAATTTAAACTTGTATTTTTTTCATCATTTCCAAATAACTGGGTCCAAAGGACCCACCTCTATAGATACGTAACTAAATTTCACCACTGCAGTTAAGGGTTAAAAACATGGATCCAAATATCCTAGCTTTTTATCAATAAAGACACTTAGATACGAGTGCTTGAGCCTTGTGAATATCAACACTCTGAATGAACTTTAATCATTTTCAAAAAAGTCGAAAAATCGTTTGAGATAATCAGTGGAGGGATAGTTACAGGTCAATATCTCATCTGAAATAATAAGTTAAAGATCTTATGACACATGAGCTCTTAAGTCACATGAATTGTCTATTTATCTGAAAGAGAACGGGATGTCCGTTCAACTAGTTGGCCGCCAATGTCAATGCCACAACTAATTTAAACCAAACAGTAACAACTTAGTTACGAAATAGAATCTTGTAACCGATTTTAGTATAACTGAAAAGTAATACGATTGTAGATTGTGTAACATAAGAACCCCAAGACATCAGATAGTTTTAGGCAACAAAATGAGGGACTACTATTCCGAATAACCATTAATATCATCTTCAAAATTGTGAAAACCTGAAAACATTTGGAAAAGGATAACTCCGTTCACCGTACCTTCAGTACTACGAAGATTGTGAAAATTAAAACAGAAGTCTATTGAGTCTGAACTAGACTTACAACAGATTTGACTACTACCTATTCCTACAGTAGGTCTCTTGTGTCAAATCTTATTTCAAAATCAAATGGTTCAGTGCTCCCCTAATTTAAGAATCAACTTAATCCCAACTACATGAGGGTAGAAGAATAAAAAGTAATAAATGGTAATTAATCCCAAATCTTAGTGAGCAGTTTCATTGTAGGAACTTTGAGATGGTGGCATCAAATAAATATGTCTCTCGAGAACAAGAGTTTGAAAAGTTGACTTGGACTTGCTCATAAAAATCAGGCATGAGAATCCGAACGCCTCCTAAATCTAACGCTAAATAATTAAACACCTAAGACCCATGTGCCATGTAAAAACAGGAACTATGGTATTGATGTCTGATAAGGATTACGGATCACAGAAACAAATGATATTGAAATAATGTGTAGCATTCTAGCTAAACTCTTTCGTTACGACAACCGATCGGTGTAGTTAATCTTACAAACATTTAAAAAATTCTCCTACTATCCCATGTGTGGGACACCTGCATTTTGATTTTTTTTTTTTTTTTTTTCTTAAATTAACTCAACTATCTGAATTTAATATCTGAGGTTTATTAAGTTCCTTTCAATATGTTGCCTAGTTACGAACAAGATATTTATTTTCGCATTTAGAGTGAAGAAAACTGGTAAAACAATGTCATCAAGAAGGTAATTTTGACATAGTTTTAAAATAAATTGTAGGAATAGTATCTGGACAATTCAATGTTCGAATGCCATGTTATTTATTGCCTTTGTAAGATCTATGAAATTCTTCATGGATTTTGCGAAAGTTTTCTTATTCATGTCCAATATGTGGGACAGTAGAAGATTAGAGTTCATGTCTGCTTTGTTTTGTAGAAACATAAATTTGGATGAAATCCTAAAGAAGAAGAATGGAATTCAGCACCGCCAAATCATGCATGTGGAGAATAGATAGCTGTCATGATTCCCAAGAAAAGAAAAATGGATTCAAAAAAGAAACTAACTTGGACAAAAAAATATTTGCACGGTGCTACAGGTGAGACGATATTTAGTAGTTTGTTTAATAATCAAGCCCCAATAGAGAAATTTGAACAATTCTTCGATGATTGATTCTACGAAATAACAATATGTCTCACCAATAACTACGCCAAGCAAAAGAACATATGTACATTAAAATGTTTCATTACATTACGGACATGCAAAACCGCCTTTCGACGTCTCTCGGCTTGAGTTCATGTGGAACTCAATTTCCTTGCTCTTGAATATATCCAGCTGCTTTTGAACGTTTTGAAATGGCTGCTTGAGTGACACCTAAAGATTCTGCGAGCTCTTCTTGTGTTTGACAACAATCTTCATAGAGTAATGCTTCTAGTTCTTCATCTTCAAACTTTTTTATCTGCCTAGGACGTTCATCGTCTTCCAAGCCAAAATCACCACTTTTAAATCGTGCAAACTTTTGGCACGCTAGCTCAGCTAGCGCATATTCCCCATGAGCTTCCACAAAAATACGGTGACTTTCGGCAGCAGTTTTCTTCATATTAAAGTAATGAAAAAGAACTCTCCGCAAAAACACTTTTTCAGCACAAAGTTCGACATATTTGAGTGAAAAAAAATTATTGTTGTTTACGCTTTAAACAACAATAACAGTGGCTTTCCAACGCATGTTCCAATGGAATAATAACAATGGAATAATACAGGTTACGCCATCTCTTAGCAAACCGCTAAGGTACCCAATACCTCAACGTGAACAAATCATTTGTGTCTCAAACCATAGCTCGTTACCGTGCTACTGGCAGCGTTGCAAAACGGCATGGAGGTGGTCATAAGAAAACAGCACATCGGCAGAAATGGTTCGGAAAGCGAAGGCACGAATTGAGCGAAATCCGCGTCGAAGTGGAAGAAAAATGGCTCGTGAGCTCAACATATCGTTGGAATGGATGCAACACATTGAGCTTGGGCTCAAGCCATTGAAGTTCCAAAAAGCACACAATCTTACACCACAACAGAAAAAAGTTAGAGTCGAAAGAGCGAAGGCGTTGCTACGCTTGCACGAAAGTGGTGAGTTGCCGAATTTGGTTTTTTCCGATGAGTCGCCATTTGTTATCGATCAAAATGTGAACAAACAAAATGACCGCGTTCACTTGCCAGAGAGGTTCTTCGAAAATTTACACCTTCGGACGGCCACTGGAAAGCAGGCAGCACCAATGGTGATGGTTTGGGCAGCCATAACCGCCGATGGTCGCTCTCCGCTCGTATTTTTGGACCGTGGCGTCAAAATTAATGCGATCGTATACCGTGAAATTGTCTTATAGGCAGTATTGAATCCTTGGGCAAACAATCATTTCGGTCGGAGACCGTGGACATTTTAATAAGAATCGGCACCGTCTCACAAAGCGCGCGTCAACGAAAATTGGTTAAAAAACAGTGTTCCACACTTCATTTCTTCGACACAATGTATTGCAAATTCTCTGGATGCAAATCCGATGGATTTCTCTGTCTGGGGTATTTTAAAGGCGAAGGTTGGCATTAAAAAATAATAAAGTTTGGACCACCTGAAACAAGCCAAAATATCGCAAAGCCACTTGCGTGCAGCGTGTGATGCTTTCTTCTGCCGTCTCAAGGCCATTATCCGCGAAAAGGGTGGACATATTGAAAACTACTGACACAATTTGAAAATTGATGTGTTTTCCAACATTTTTTGCTGTGGCACAATAAAATTTATCAAAAAATAAAAAAAATTATAGCATTTTAAAAAGTTGCAATTCGAGTCAGGCAGGGTGTAGTACCTTCCAGCCTTTCAAGAGATCGATTTAATGCTATAATGTCTAACCTTCACTTTTGCGATAACTATAATCTAAACCAAATTGATAAGTTCAGCAAAATTCGGCCATTATTCGACTGCTTGAATAAAGAATTTTAAGAAATTGCTATAGTGGAAGAAAAGTATTGCATGGATGAATCCATGGTTCCATATTATGGCCGCCACTCGACGAAACCGAATTTATTCGGAGCAAACCTATTCGTTGGGTATGTAAAGTGTGGGTTGGAGTAACAGCGTCTGGGTATGCCTTATGGCTTGATCCTTACCAAGGAGAAGATACAAGTCTAAAATGGTGCTGAATTTTTGCGATGTGTTGCAGAGTTGTGGTTTGGAAATGTCTTACCATGTTTACTCCAACAATTTTTTTACATCGCTGGATCTGCTGTCAGAGTTGAAAGAAAGAGACATCAATGCAACATGTAAAAAGATATTGTTGTAACACGTACTTAGTAGTTATCCACATTTTTTTCTCCAGGAACAATACGGAGCAATCGAATAAAAAACTGTCCCCTTGAAGATAAGTAAGTGTTGAAGAAAAAACAAAGAAAAATGAATTTTGATTTGTAAATGGAACGACAACAATTCGGTTAACATAACCTCAAACTCGGAAAGTGTTCACCCAGTGATATTCGTGAAACGTTTTTCGAGAGTCGAAAAGAAATAGAAATTGGTGGAGCAACTCATCCTTATAAGTATGTAATGTAATGTAAGTATCTTCTCGATGTAAGTTTCGGTAATATGTGTCTACTTCCTTTCGACTAAGAATTGCTCTATCGTTACTACAGTCTAATCGATAGCCTAACAAAAGAGGTCCTTCACGTCCATCTGTTTCGGAAAATGTGGACTAAAGATTCGACCACATAAATCATTACGTGGTAGAGCAAGAAAACCGAACGTGCTGCAGATTATGCCATCTAAAGTCAACAACCCGATGCGAGAAATGCAACGTTGGACTTCATGTACGACAAATTAAAGAAAATTGAAAAAAAAAATAAAAAAAAAGTTTTTTACTTTTAACTCCTAGTGTCCCTTATAAGGGACATCCCATGGTTCGAAAACCAAAGGTTTTCTTATTTTTGATATTTAATTTGGACCAGTGTTTGAAGGATATAGACTTCATCAATTTAAACAAAGTTTCAGGACAATCTGGATTAGGCCTGCGTCCTTGTCGTGTCCACTTCGCAGTCTCTGTAACACTAAAACTTGCACCATATCTGCACCTATACTTGATACAATTTTACTTTCACACATGTGTAGAAGTGAGAGTACTTTAAGATCTTACCCAAATCTACAAATCTCGATATTATTCGTGCGGTTTGCTAAGAGATGGCGTAACTTGTAGTATTCAATTGTTATTATTTCATTGGAACATGTGTTGGAAAGCTACTGTCATTGTATGTCATTCATTTGAAGCGTAAAAAACAATAATTTGCCTGAAAAAGTGTTTTTGCGGGGAGTTCTTCTTCATCGTATTTAGGTGGAAGTCTATGGTGAACATGCGCTAGCTGAGCGAACGTGCCAAAAGTGGTTTGCACGATTTAAAAGTGGTGATTTTGGCTTGGAAGACGATGAATGTTCTGGGTAGCCAAAAAAGTTTGAAGATGAAGAAGTGGAAGCATTACTCTATGAAGATTGTTGCCAAGCACAAGAAGAGCTCGCAGAATCTTTGGGTGTCACTCAAGCAGCCATTTCAAAACGTTTAAAAGCAGCTGGATATATTCAAAAGCAAGAAAATTTGGTTCCACATGAACTCAAGCCGAGAGACGTCGAAAGGCGGTTTTGCATGTCCGAAATGCTGCTGGAACGCCACAAAAGGAAGTCGTTTTTGCTGGTCGTTACTGGTGATGAAAAATGGATCCATTACAACAACCCCAAACGCAAAAAATCATATGTGAAACCCGGCCAACCAGCTAAATTAACGGCAAAGCCGAATATCCATGGCTCGAAGGTAATGCTCTGTATTTGGTTTGATCATATGGGTGTACTGTATTATGAGCTGCTCAAACCGGATGAAACCATCAATGGACAACGCTACCGAACACAACTAATCCGTTTAAAGAGAGCAGTAGCCGAAAAACGCCCGGAATATGCGACCAGACACGAGGCAATAATTTTATATGATGACAACGCTTGGCCTCACGTTGCTATTCGGGTTAAGAACTATTTGCAAAACAGTGGATGGGAAGTCTTACCCCACCCGCCCCTTCTGAGTGCCATTTGTTCCGGTCGATGCAGAACGCCCTCACTGAAATACGGTTCACATCAGAGCAGAATATCAAAAATTGGCTTGATTCATTCTTGGCTGCCAAGCCGGCGCAGTTCTTTTGGGATGGGATCCACAAATTGCCAGAAAGATGGGAAAAAGTCATAGCTTCAGATGGGCAATACTTTGAATAATACTACTGTACATGTTTTTCTTAAATAAACGTTCAAATTTTGAAAAAAAAAACCGCACGAATTAAATTACATACCCAATATATCGACGACAGTGTCGACTAAAGGCAACTATTGTCGAAAAATATTTGAGAATCTCGCAAGAGATCTATGATAATTTTCGTCATGAGCCACAAGAATAGAGAGCTTAATGTTCAAAATACCCATGTGTCGTTCTAAAAAGAAGTAGTTTGCACAAGTCATAGAGTTATGTTTTAAGACATTTTGTTTTCATTTGAATAATTTTTCTTACAATTATGCCAACTTGGACTGAACAAACTTATATCAGCCTCCATTCTCCAGGTGTACCGGTATGATGTATTGGCCATTGCTAGCTACACACTTTTCCCAACTTTGAGGCAATTTATGGATTCCACGCCAATAAAACTGTTCGTCTTTTGAAGCGAAGCAAAAAGTCACCCAATTTTCGACTTCCTTATACGTTCGAAGTGCTGCTCAGCTAATGCGTGTCCCATCGATGAAAACAAATGGTAGTCGGAAGGAACCAAGTCTGATGAATGCGGCGGGTGAGGTAACAGCTCCTAGCCTAGTACTTTGGTTGTATCCTGAACCAGTTTTTAACCAGTTTTGAACCAGTTTTGTGTAAAGGTGCATTGTCATGGAGCAAAATTATCTTGCCGTGTCTTTTGGCCCATTCTGGTCGTTTTTCGATTAATGCATGGTTAAAATTGATCATTTGTTGTCAGTAGCGATCTATATTAACGGTTTCAATAGGTTTTAGGAGCACGTAGTACACTACACCTTTCTGGTCCCACCAGACACACAGCATTGTATTCTTGCCGGATCAATCTTGTTTTGCAGGGGAAATTGATGGTTGTCCCGGATTAACCCACGATTTTTTCCATTTAGGATTCTGAAAATAAATCCATTTTTTATCGCCAGTAACAATTCGATGCAAAACTGATTTTTTAACTTGTCTTTGAAGCAAAATTTCACAAGTGGTTTTTTGGTTTTCCATCTGTCTTTCATTTAATTCATGTGGCACCCATTTTCCAGACTTTTGGATCTTTCCTATAGCTTTTCAATGGTCAGAAATTGTTTGTTGTGCAACATTTAACATATCTGACTCAAAGTGTTATCTTCGTCGAATATTATTTTACAATTCGGCGTCTTGAAACTTTTTTGATGGTCTTATACGTTCTTCATTTCTCAATCGTTATCTATGAATCGTTGAAACCATCTTTTGCATGTTGCTTCTGATAGATCACGACTCGACAAACATTCGATGCGACTCTGCAGCACTTTTCTTAAAATGAAAACAAAAAATTAATGCCTTCCGAAAGTCATCATTTTCTGATACAAAATTCGACATTTTTAACATGATGAAAAAATATGATGTTGTTTGCTCAATAACTTGTTGTATACTACATATGTTTGACAGGTGTCATAGCAACCAAACAAAAAAAAATTAAGGCCCGTTCACAATAAATGTTCCCTATCGAGACTTCATACCGGTACACCTGATATAAGCATCCTCGTATAAATAAAATGACAAAAAAAAAAAAAATGTTTTTGCTAGACTTCATAAAGATTCATAGCTTATCAATGCTTAATAAATCATCCGAAAATCAAACACAATAAACCTTAACAAAAATGTTTCATCTTTGGGGATTGGGGCTTAAATAAAACCCATTCTACTGATGAAACATTCGTCTCCATACCTAAGAAAGAGGCAATTTCCTTCTCAATGTCATAAAAGTGAAACGCATAAAGTTCTTTAAAGTATTCAGTTAACAACGGAAACGCTTTGCCTTATGTTCAATTCGTTAAAGTCATAAATTTTGGTTTCGGTCCAAGAATCTTAATCAAGCAAAAGGCTATCGTCACAGTGAAGAAGCACGCGAGAGGTGTACAACATCTAAGCCCATCAAACAGCCCAAAAAATTAAGGATCAGAATAAAGTATGCAAACAACCCGAAAGCTTATGCTTAAATAACATGGACCATTCTATAAGAAAATTTGGTTTGGGTTGAGTACCTACGTATAGTTATGTTGGATTATGAGTATTTGTATGAGAGTTTTCGGAAATGTACCAGCCGCTTGATTTTCAATCAAAGTAAGTATGTACATTGTTCTCGTCCTTCCACATATAATATTTGCCTCTCAAAACTCAATCATGCTCTGTTGCTCTGAGTTACTTGGAGTAGGTTAGAAAAAAAAAAAAAAAAAAACAACTTGAAGCCGGATGAAAATAAGCCAGATTAAGAGGGTTTAAGTGCCATCCAAATTTCACCTCCAAAGTATTATCGAGCGTACATATTTTATATCTGTTCTAACCCCCCGGGATCAAGAGCCGACATATACACACTCGTTTCAGTAGATAGATGCTAAAAAAAAAAATTGTTTTTCTAAAAAATAAAAATTACAAACATGGGCACGTGGATTTTACAGGATGAATTCAAAAATAAAAGGAAGAAGGATTTTTTTTTTCTGGCATTTGTATTGAGCAAATGTTAAGGCGGTTGGTTGGGAGCTCTAATACGAATACATGTGTACGAGTATTTGGGTGTTGATTTTTTTAATATCCACATCCATGTACTAATCTGGTTGGAATTGGAAAGCTTAAATCCTACCTTTAAATGCAGATTGTACCCCCAATTACCTATCACACTCACGTAGTAGATTTTTCGATAATCCTCAGATACACACTTGCTTGTACGAAGGCAATGTATGGTTGGATTGATTTTATTTTTAAGATATGTCACCCAGTATAGGGATATAATAAAATCGAAGTGTATGTACGTCTAATGAGGTTATTTTTTCTTTTAAATTAAATTAGAGGCGACGTGAAGAACGCTTGTATTTCACTCAGCGGTACGAACACTAAACTGCTGTCTACGTAGAAACTACAATTGGAGGTTTCCATGTCAGACCACAGATACATCAAATGCTGGAACAATTTGCATCTGTCAAAGTGATTTCGTGTGATTTCGTGTTAGAATATCTACCCAGAAAAATTAGTGGTAAGCAAGTAAGTCGTAGCAGTTAAGTTGTCTTTTCACTAAGTTCAAATTTATCCTCAATTAATAAACAAAAGAGGACTGCAAGAGACCTCCCCGGATACAGAAATCGCAAGCGATATGACTCTGAAGAAAAAATCAAGCATCATTATACATAGATCAACTGAAAGAGATTCTGGACGCAAAAAATAGAGAACTAACGAAAGAGCTTGTGCCGAAGTCGGATTTGACAGCACTGAAATCAAATGACAACCTGATTTCAGAGAAAGTTGTGCAGCTGGAATCACGTAACAAACTTCTTGAGGCACAGATAGACAAACTTATGTAGAAGAGCACCGATACCAACATTGTTGTGCACCTTCCGGGAGATTCCAACATCAACATAGTTGAAAAAGCGAAGTCCGTGTGCGCAGGATTATTGGGAAAAGACGACGCAAACACCGATATTGAGACGGCATATAAGATCAGCAAGCAAGGCCAACGTATACCAACACTGATTGTCAAAATGAAATCCAGAAACAAAGACACACCACAAATTATACAAAAGCGTAAGACCAAGTTACTTCCATAAATGAAATTTCTTCGCACAAAACAACCGAAGAAGAACGGGACGATAAACTATACGTAGTTCATAAAGTGTTTATATGGGACTTAACCCAGTGACTGCAATACGGCAATGAGGATGATGCGAAAGAATTACAGGCTTTATTTGGTGAAATTCCCTCATATTTGTTCTAAAAGCCAAACACCCACTAAAGATATAACCACAAACCAGACAGCTGCTGTAAAAAACTTGGTTGCCCACGCAAGTAGACGTAGCGCTCATTGAGGTTTACCCGTCTACCCGAATAACGTCAAATTACACTAACTTAAAATATTAAGTTACCAGATGGTTTTACCCGCTTCGCTGGGTCTTTAATATGCAATTTAATGTACACTTTTTTTAGAACACTCAATTTTCTAAAATATTAAAACATTTGACCAGCCCACGTTCATCCACACCCGAAACTATAATTCGTTTCCCGTTGATTAAAACTTTTTACCTGCAACTTCTTCAATTTTTTTTTCCTTACGTAAAAATTGAAGAACTCAATATTCATTGTGCAACAGTAATGCACGTGCATAGACATCTTATTTGTTCGAGATAAACATAGAAGGGTAGAGTATATATTTACTGTCAATAAGAGAAGACAATTCTGTAATTAATGTTGAAGTAATTTATTACATTTGAAAAACTTCCGTGTATACAATGTTTCGTGTTTTTCCGGTTGGGGTATAAATGAACAAATTATCTGGAATACCAACTCCTGAACATCCTACATATAGTTGGCCATGGCAAAAGCAAGGCTCCTCTAGTGGTAAACCAGCAACAGCTAGAGTTTGTCCTTGAGATTTATTAATAGAAGTGGCAAAGCTCAGCCGAATCGGGAATTGTAGCCTTTTGAAGTGAAATGGTGTGTCTGATGGTATCAGAGGAATACGTGGTAGAACAACGTCTTGCTTCGATAACATGATGCATTAGTTTTTTAACCACAAGTCTTGTCCCATTACAAATGCGAGGTTGATGACTGGAAATCCAACTTTTAATTGCAGTCGATTGGGAGGTAAACCTGATGGCTCTAATAAATTTAGAAATTCAGTTGGATAGTTAAGAGATTCAGATAGGTCGACCACAGTGTCAACCGATCTGTAAGTATGGCAGTTTCCAGGTATCATATTCAGGAGTTGACTATTGATGTTATTAACAGTGATATTCCTTGGTGCAAGAATAGCTCTTTCGCATAGCCATCTTTGATTGTTTTAATTTTTTTTTTTTTTGTTTGGAAATACTCTTTCCACTAGTTCATCAAATGACTGAACCACAGTACTGACTTGAAAAGGACTTAAATTACCATCTCTGTCAAGGGTCATCTTTTCTTCTCCAAGTTTAATTAATTTTTGAGCAAAGTTGCCTGATAATTGATTCCCATAAAGACGTTCTCTCATATTTATGGAAAGTTTCATTGTTTGCATATGGTACCACAGGAAAAAAGACTTTAGGCAATCTTTGATTTCATCTGTTTTGGTTCCTTTTGAGATGACTGGAAGCGTTTGTCTAAAGTCTCCCGACACTACAATGGTTATACCTTCCATCAGAGACTTGCAATCTAATATGTCTTTCAATGTTCTGTTAATTGCTTCAAACGCTTTTTTATGAGCCATTGTGCATTCATCCCAAACTATAAGTTTACATCTCTTAAGAACCTGAGCAATTCCAGACGATTTGATGATATTACAAACAGCGGCTATTTAATGGAAGTATAAAAACAGAGTGAGCTGTTAGACCCCCAGGAAGTAGCGTAGCAGCAATGCCGGATGAAGCCACAGTTAAAGCTATTTCTTTCTCTAGTCTTACTCTAGTGAGTAGGAGCTTTGTGACAAACGTTTTCCCTGTGCCGCCTGCAGCGTCAAGAAAAAATATGCCTCCCATTTGATTGGCAACTTTGTTAAATACAGCAGAATATATATGTCTTTGGTCTGGAAACAACTTTGGCTCATTTTCCATAATGTACCGAGTGAGAAGATCGATGTCGTAAGAAATTTCCCGGAATAGCTTAGTATTTTGATTATTCACTTCTGTTCTGTTAGTTTGAGGAAGACCAAATGGACGCAAACCTTGTCCCCCGAGAGTAATAACCTTATCTTTTATGGCAATTAGAGCTAAGTTATAAATACCTTCAGAGAAACCAATTACCATTTCGTAAAAATCATTCCTGAATTTTATCCATACAGCCAAAGGCTTACTAATTTCGCACGATATAAGAAGGATAGCGAAAAGACACCGAAATTGTTTTGCTGCTTGCAGTGATGAGGCCTCTGACAAAGTTGCATCCCAATGTTCTTAGTCTTCTAGTAAGACTCGTTTAAGGCAAGCATCTCGGTAGTGTCACATATATAAGTATCTACACTACGTAGAGATACAAATGAGGTGGGACCTATAACTTCATGAAGGTGTAGTCTTAAGAAGAAATACTCGTGTTGTCTGGGATGGACAGTATATAGTCTCCTTATGGCAGTATCATATTTAATGCCCTGATAGCCTTCCACTATTTTACCCCTTTTCCTTTTGTTCCACTTGTTATTGTTCCGTGCATTTTTTGGAATTGATTGTATAACAAAGTTCGAGCAAAAGATTCTTGTTGGCATAATTTGAAGAAACCTGTAAGTGTGGTATCTCTTGAAGTTAGTGCTTGTTGTGGGGCAGTATCAGCTGTAAAATAGACTCTCTTACCATTCTCCAAATGGACAGCAAAATGTTGCACTGCCGGATATCGATCATAAACGGAAAAACCGAAAATTCTCCAGAAAGCTTCATTGCTGCTTATATCGAATTGACAATTTTTTTTTAAATCAAAGGCAAACCATTTGAGATATTTCAAAAACTTTATTATTGGCTTGAAGTACAATCAAAACATTTATGAATGGAACTCGACTTCGTTCCTATGGCCACCGCGGGTACGTTTGCAGCGGTCGATTCGTTAGACCCAATTTTCAACGTCTCGGCGACACATTTCGGCCGAAACGGCCGCCCATGTCTTGAGATAACACGCTCACCATACTTACTCTTCAATAAATCGATTATAGCGTGCGCTGTGTTGCTTGTGGCACCATCCTGTTGAAACCACATATCGTCCAAGTCCATTCACAGTAACGTGACGATCGTTATCGTCGACGAAAAAGTACGCCGCCGGCATGCAAACTGCACCAAACAGTTATTTTTTGTGGATAAAGTGGTGACTCATGAAGCACATGTAGGTTTTCACCCGACCAATAACGCATATTTTGCTTATTGACGAACCCATTGAGCCAAAAATGAGCTTCGTCACTGAAGATGATTCATCATCTTGGCGCATCTTCTCCAGAACCCAACCGGAGAACGTACGTCGCTTCAAATGGTCCATCGGCTTCAATTCTTGAGTCAGCTTGATCTTGTATGGGTGTAAACCAAGATCCTTACGCAAAATATGCCATAATGTGGTCTGAGCGATGCCCAATTCTTGAGAACGCCATGGAATTGACTGATTTGGATCGTTTGCTACAGACGTCTGAACGGTAGCGATATTTTCGACACTTTGACCAACCTGTTGTCTCACTGACACGGCAACATCACACAACGAATATGTAGACTCAAATTTTTGCACTAAACTTGCTATTGCCTGTCTACTAGGGTGAGAATTATGACCGAAAATTGGAGTTAACGCTCTTAAAGTTGCAGTCACCGACTCCGAATATCTGTAGAAAATTTTTATAATTTGTAGACGTTGCTCGTTAGTGTACCTTACCATGATGAAAATAATAATTATTTGACAGTGACAGTGCAAGAGTGCGTTCACAAATTAAATTCAAAGTTGTCAAGTCCCTATTGGAAAACCCTATATAAGGATAGAGATAACGTAGCAGGATTAGAAACTAAATTAATTTTTGTTGAGTTTTTTAATTATATAAATGAATTTGACATTTTTGTACTTTTCGAAACTCATTTAATAGATTGTGAAGAAATAAGACATAAGAATATTTTTAAGGATTACCAACTAAAATGCATACCTGCGGTTGAAAGAGCGAGCAGTGGAGAACATTTTGGTTATCGGAAGAAGCTTAAAGGAATCCCTGCAGGAATTAAGATGGTAGAAGAAACGTGCTTACAAAAACTTAACCTGGATGTCAAGATTTTCTTCATAGTGCCAATAAATTTAAATTGTAGCCACTGGCTTCAAGATTTTGAACAACTTAAGAGATATGCTAAATAACCTCGCATCAACTGGAATTGGATTATTGCAGACTTTAATGCAAGAATAGTTTTACTAGGTACGGTGAAATGTAACCTCCTTGGGAATGAAGGAATTTTAGTTGAATACACTTATTCTAGCGATTTTCCAAATTATTGATCCCGCCCGAAAAGTAATTTTCCGGAAGGTCTGCAAAATACTTATCCGTGGCGTCGATGATTTCTTCGTGTGAGCAAAATTTTTTATTGATGAGCCATCTTTTGAGGTTTAGGAAGAGATAATAGTCAGAGGGAGCCAAATCGGGCGAATACGGTGGATGCGAAAGCAACTGGAGTCGTAAGTCATTGATTGTAGCCACGGTGCATTGTCTTGCAAGAGCCTTTAATCGTTCCAACAGTGCACAGTAATGCTCGCTGTTGATGATTTTTCCTTTTTCGAGGTAGTGCATGAAGAGTATGCCATGATAATCCCAGAAAACAGACGCCGTAACCTTTCCGACCCATTGAGCTTCCCTCGGCCGCTTCGGAGCACTTGTGCCGGTTTCAGTACATTGCTGGGCACTCATTCTGTTCTCTGGTGTTCAACAGTTACCAATCGACGCCAAAAGTCCGCCCGATTACGCATCAGCAAGTCCAAACACTCTTTCGAAGTGTCCGAAATATGGCGTGTACGCTCAGTACTAATCTTTGTGGTATCTGCTAGCTCGCGCACCTTCACTTTCCGGTCAGCCAACACCATTTCATGTATTTTTTTGACATTGTCCTCTGTTACCGCTGCGGACTTGATCGGTAGTGGAGTTGCGACCACCGCGAAACTCTCGAAACCAATATTAGGCTCATAATATTTATCCAACTTTTTTTTTTGTTTCCTTTGCCGTTTTGGCTCTCATGCATGCCTGCCTAAATATGAACGGACTTCAAGCCAAGGAACGGACTTGCAGTAGCAGCGTATTCTGGCGGTCAATGAGGTTACTAGTCTCAGAAAAGCTTTGTTAGTGAATTTAGTCCGTCACCTATTTATATAAACCGTATCTCAATGGATAAAGGGGTTCACGTTCTGGAACTTGCTGATGTCTAGGACTGCATAGTCTTAAATGGAAGCTGCGAAGGAGATTTTTGCGGTGAATACACTTTTCTGCGAGGAACTGCAAGCTTAGTCATAGATTACAGTTTTATGTCGGGAGATTGGTGATCTTATCTTGGCGACTTTCGAGTAGAAATGAAAACGTTTTCAGACCATGTTTAAGGTCAGAAGTCATGTTTAAGGTTAATGAGAACTTGAATACAGCAACTACAGGCCCACTCAGATCGGGATCTTTGTATAAACTAAACCTTAATGCAGAGCTGTCAAATTTGGGAGAAGCTGATAGAACACCACGAATTGATGATGAAACCATCAACTAAACCCAACAGAAAAATCGGCAAGCAAAATTGGTTTGATAACGAATGCATGGGAGCCAGGGACGCGTCTTTTGTTTTTCTCAGGTTATTAATGACGAATTGTAACAACTCATTCAAAACTTCGTCATTCAAAAAAGCTAGTCTTTGATCAACAGAATATTGAGTTACTTAATAGATCTAGATCATCAGCAGAGTTGTATAAAGCCGCTAAAGTTGTAAACGGAAAAAGAAATGTAATCGCTTTAGATCTAAAAGCAGAGAAGCTTAAAGAGCACTTTGAAACCCTGTTCAACGCAGCACAAAATTCACCACCTTTTTAATATGCAGCCCCTATGCACATCGATGGATTTCTTCAGTGTAGCTGAAGTAAAGAATATTATCGAAAACTCCAAGAAGAACAAGGCCCCAGGTAGCGACCATATTTCGTTTGAATTTTATAAAAATTAAACACCTTAATTCCTTTCAGTGCTTATCCAGGAATTCAACCTGAATGTTTTCAAAATTCAATAATTTTCCCTTTACATAAGAAAGGTGACCATAACAACCCGGCTAATTACCGAGGTATATCTTTTTTGAATACTTCCAACAAGTTGTTCGCTGTTGTGCTATTTAACAGATTTACACAGTGGGTAGAAAACGAGAAAATCCTACGCGAATTCCAGGCTGGTTTTAGGCAAAATTATTCCACTAACGACCAAATTTTCGCACTACAAGAGGAAACACAAAAAGCTCTATATATGCATTTTTTGTTGATTTTCGTGCAGCCTTTGACTGTTTCAATGTGGTTTCAATCTCCTTGTTACACCAGATGAACAATTTGACCCCATAAAATATAAGTTCCACACATTACTGGAGAAAACAGGCCACAGAATTTTCAAAGAATTTGAAGGTGAAGCTCAGTCATCGCAATACAGGACATATTAAATCAAATTAAATTATAATTTGCAGAATAGAACCTACTTTCTGACAAGTTATACAACGGACATGATAAGCATCATCTTCAAGTTAAGAGGTGAACTGATAAATTTAAACTACATGCCGCATCGCCCAGAACTCCCACTTTCATCACTTTCGTGTAACCTCTGCAACCTCAAAGAACAAGAGGATGTATTCCACTTCGTTGCAATATGCCTCATCCTCAGAGAATTCCACTGCAGATTCTTGGGTACTCAATATTAATATACTGACAAGCATCTTAAATGGTGACCGGGGCTGGGATAGATTATACAATATAACTACGTAATAAACGCACTACTCTATAGAAAATGCATTATAGAGGAAAACTTCTATTCATTGATTGAATTATTTGCAAAAAGTAATTTATTTGTCAATCTAGTAGACGGCCATAAGCCAAGCCATAAAGACTAAGTATCCAGAATTGTTATGAATACATTTTTATTATGAAATAAATAGCCAATTAAACTCAACTAACTATTTACGATTACATCAAATGCTGAATAGGGTGCGAAGTTTCCGACTTGTTGAAGAAAGAATCTGTGAGTTGTTACCCAAAAAAATTATGCAGAATGATTAAAACGTGGATTTTCAAATTATATACTCGTATTTCTTTAGGTTTTAACGCGAAGGCGGATTACAAAAGATTAAAATGCAATGGGCATACAAAAAAAATGCAATGAACAAAACAAACGGAAGTAATACCCCAGTTGGCAATCCAGTTTCACTGGCAAATTCACCCTCTTCGGAGGTAGGCTCTACGGATTCTAGGGAGAGTCATTTATTGCTATCAAATCCTTTTGGAAAATATCAAAGATACTCCGATCTCCACCATCTGGAAAACGAAGTCCGTCGGTTAATCAGGACTCAGTACTGATTACTCGGTACTCGGCCGGTACTCGGCCGGTACTCGGCCCAACAAAAAACGTAAGGCAGGCTTATCTCCCGAAGTTTTACAACCAAGAGATGACAATAAGCCCACTGTACCAACCAAGACAAAACCCCAAACAAAACCTCGCCCTCTACCTGCAATAAATGTGGTCGGAATTGCAGATTACGGAAGGTTACGGGACCTTCTCCAAAGAGCACTAAAAGGAAAGTTCAATATAATTTCACTCCGTAATAACGTGTGGAAAATTAATGTCGATGACTCCGATTTTTGACGCGCATTGTAGCTGAAACTTAACACAGATAAAATTAAAGGTGTACTTATGGAAATAAGCTTGAAAAACCGTTACGAGTCTTCGCTAGGGGACTTCACCCGTCGTGCAAAAAAGAAGACGTAATAGAAGACGTTCAAGCACATGGTTTTAAGATTACTGGCGCCGTGAACATAATCAAGAAGGTAGAGCAACAAACGAATAGCGACAAAGATACCGTAGTCAAACGCGAATTTGCTATTGTCATGCTTACTTTCGATCGAAACGAGAAAGTCGACAATATTTATAAAATTAAATCTATCTTAAATATCAGAGTTACGCGTATTGTCAAAAAGATACACGATGCGTAAAATGCGCAGGCAAACACTTCACGGAAGAGTGCAAAACAAATAAGCAAATCCCAGCAGTTTGTGCCAATTGTTCAGGAAATCACCCAGCTGTTTACCGAGATTGCGAAATAGCCAAAGAAATACAAAACAGGCGAAAAGGTCTCACGAAATTTATTCATCCGGACCTAAAGGTGCAATATCCTAAAATCTATGAGCCTAACACAGCTTAGAGAGTCAAAATGAAGAAACCGGTAACGAAAAAACATAAATCTGCTCAAAAAGACGTTGCCGAATCAAGTGCAATTAAAAACCTGTACCAGTCCGCGCAAGTTCATACACTACGGTCGCGTCAAAAGCCAACAAAATAGATTCGGCCACTACAGATCCGATGCCTCATATTCTCACAGTCATCCTAGAAAAACTAGATAAACAAATAAAAATAAACAAGCTCTTGTTTGAAAAACTAAGCAAGCTCGAGTTCGTTGCTCGGAAAAAACCTAACAAAAATGAAAATGAAACAGTAGAGGGGTGGATCATCACTTTATACACCCTGCCTGACTCGAACTGCAACCAACTTCAGACTGCTATAATTTCCAAACCGTTCATGACAGTGAGCTCAAATTTTGACACATGACAGATAGCTATTGTTAGAGCCCTCTAGCACCTCAACGTGAATAAATCATTTATGTCTCGAACCATAGCTCGTTACCGTGATACTGGCAGCGTTGCAAAACGCCATGGAGGTGGACACAAAAAAAAAACAGCAGCTTCGGCAGAAATGGTTCGGAAAGTGAAGGCTCGAATTGAGCGAAATCCGCGTCGAAGTGGAAGTTGGAACGGATGTAACTGAAAAATTAAAAATGAGCTTGGGCTCAAGCCATTGAAGTTCCAAAAAGCACACGATCTTACATCGCAAAAGAAAAAATTTAGAGTCGAAAGAGCGAAGGAGTTGCTACGCTTGCACGAAAGTGGTAAGTCGCCATTTGTTATCGAGCAATATGTCAACAAACAAAATGACCGAGTTTACTTATCAGAGGGGTTCTTCGAAAATTTACACCTTCGGATGCCCACCAGAAAGCAGGCAGCACCTATGGTGATGGTTTGGGCCGCCATAACCGCCGATGGTCCCTCTCCGCTCGTATTTTTGGGCCGTGGCGTCAAAATTAATGCGATCGTATACCGTGAGACTGTCTTAGAGGCAGTATTGAAGCCTTGGGCAGACAATAATTTCGGTCGGAGAAGGTGGACATTTCAGCAAGACTCGGCATCGTCTCACAAAGCGCGCATCAACCAAAATTGGTTAAAAAACAATGTTCCACACTTCATTTCTTCGACACAATGGATTGCAAATTCTTCGGATGCAAATCCGTTGGATTTCTCCGTCTTGGGTATTTTGAAGGCGAAGGTTGGCACTAAAAAATACCAAAGTTTGGACCACATCAAACAAGCACTTCGCCAAGAATGGGCCAAAATACCGCAGATCCACTTGCGTGCAGCGTGCGATGCTTTCTTCGGCCGTCTCAAGGCCATAATTCGCGTCAAAGGCGGACATATTGAAAACTACTGTACTAAGAAAGTATGAAACGTGGCTTGGACTTTTTTTCGACGGACAAGCCAACCTATTGGCCCACCGACACAAATAAAATACCTGACCTGGTCGATAGTTTCATTACAAAAGGGGTCCCCAAATATATCACGACTCAAGAAGAATCCTATGATCTCTGCTCAGATCACTCGCCAGTAATCTTTAAAAGGTAGGAGCATAGTAAAAACCGAAAGACTGCCCAGATTGACGAATAAGGAAACAAGTTGGGATGGTTTCAGAAGAAATTCCAAGGAAAATATTGCTTTAAGAGTTAAACTTACGACGCCGGTGCAAATAGAAGACAAAGTTGACAAGTTCGTGGAAATAATTCAAAGAGCTGCGTGGAACAACACTTCTTTTCGAACAAGAGCAATAAAACACGGAAAGTAAATATACGCGCCGGGTATAGAAGGCCTCCTAAGAGAAAAAAAGAAAGCACGGAGGAGATGGCAACAATCACGTGCGCCCCCACATATATCCTATTTGAACCGCCTATCAATTAAGCTATAGCAAATGCTGCAAGAATATAAGAACTGTGAAACTTCTAATTGCCTCGAAGGCTTGACTGCGGACAAGAGTTCCAATTATTCGCTCTGGAATAATAAATAATAAGCGAATTTGTTTGCCGACCACTTGAAAGAAACAGTCAAACCGTTCGAAGGACGTCAAATGGCCCGAGAACTTAATCTCTGAACAGGATCCGACAACTACAATATAAAATCCGCACCACTGTCTTAGCTACAACAAACAATAAAAAATCTAAAAAATAATAAGGCTCCAGGATACGATTTGATTACAAGTGAAATTCTAAAGTAGCTACCTCGAAAAGATTTTGTCAAGCCCCTCTACATTAGAAATGCTTCCATGAGACTTTTATATGTTCCAAGCCAATGGAAAGTCGCAGAAGTCATAATGGTTCCAAAACCGGGGAAAGGACCAAACGACAAAAAAATCGCTCCTGGCGATAATTTCAAAAGTCTTCGAAATTCTTTTGCTTAAACGTTTAAAGCCGATAACTGAAGAAAAACGATTCATTCCACAATCGACCAGGTCTATAGGATAACAAATGTTCAAGATATGTTCAAGCGTTTTTCTCAACGTATCGCAAGCCTTCGAAAAGGTATGTCACGAGGGCTTGATTTTTAAGCTACAACAAATTTTACCGAGAGAAATGAATAGAATACTCGAATCTTATCTTGAAAATAGACTGTTTCGGGTTAGATATGGGATTGAATACTCTAAATTCAAGGAAATTCAACCCGGCGTTCCACAAGGAAGCGTTCTGGGATCATACCTAATTTTACTGCACACTAGAGACATACCTCTTGATGAAGAGACTGTGGTTGCCACGTTCGCGGATGACACGGCGATCCTCGCCACAAGACAAACAGTTGAATCATCGACTGCAAAACTTCAACGAGCTCTGAACAAAATATTTGAGTGGACGAAGAGCTGGGGAATCGTGCTAAACGAGACAAGGTCAACACACGTCAATTTCACGTACAGAAAAATAAACAACTTACCTTTATTCATCAACTCAATACAAATACCATATGCAAGCGAGGCAAAATATTTGGAAATGACCCTAGATGCAAAACTGAAGTGGAAATCACACGTAAAAAAGATACGTGAAGAGCTCGAAAGCAGGCTGAGGGAAATGAATTGGCTTATCGGATGATACTCTAAACTAAGCACATATAACAAGCTGCAAGTGCTAAACTTATGTGGACTTATGGTATACAACTATGGGGTTGTACCAAGCTAAACAATATGTCTGTCCTACAGACGTTCCAGAACAATGCGCTTAGAGCAATCGTAAATGCTCCATATAAGGAATATAAGCGATATTCACCGCGATCTGGGAATTGCAACAGTGAAAGGTGAAGTAACAAGCTTTACTCGTGAGATTCGCACTCGCTTTGTGCATCATTGCAACCAGGAAATAATCCGGAGATTGGACGAGACAAATCTTGTGCGGCGACTTCAAAGAACAAGACCGTTCGACTTAGCGCCTTAAGGAGAAACCGTATGAAATAACGGTAACAGTAGATGCCTTGGCTGGAAAGCTACCTACCAAACGCGATAAACTACAGAAGCTTGAGCTTAAGGAATCTTAGTCGTAGTCTTTGTGAGTGTTTTTTAGCGAGTAAAAATCTCACACTACCATGAGCGCGTGCTTTTGGTGTGCGCTGCTATGCCACTGTAGTAGATAGTAGGTGCTCATGCACCTATATATGGAGAAAAAAAAATAAAAAATTTAATATACATGTGACTGTCAAAATTTTATGTCACTTAAGGTGTAGCCATTACAGTTAGTTAGTTCATGTTGTTGCAAACAATTAGTGTCATTTGTAAAATAATAAAATTTACTTGTAAATTAAAATTATGTATTTCTTAAATGTGGCCATTTAATATTACTGATATGTGTGCCACAAGTCCATTGAAAAGCAACTATATGCGCTTAAATGAGTCGTCAATGCTCTGGCTAAACAAAATTTAAAGGAAGGTGTTCAAAACCAGAACAGTGTGCTCACCAATTGTACTTCAACTGACATGTCCAGACCTTAAATGAGACATTTGTGTAAAATTCGAAACCCTCGGCAAAATCAGTAGGCTGGCCAACTTCCTTAAATTTGACGACATTTGCACGTCGAAATCAGAAATTTCGGTCTCAGGTCTGAAGCATATTTTCCAAGTAATCTGATCAGAACCAGCCGGTATATGTCATCAATTGTGATGATGGAAAAGGCTATCAAATACCTTGTTGGTTCCTTTGACGAAATAGCAGGTGCTCCAAATGGTATGCGAGGGGTGTTAAAAGAGTAAGGTGACTTTTGAAATTTCGCGGGCAACGTACTTACATCCGATTATCGATTGTTTTTGCTGTGTTGGTACACATGTCCCGAACATATGTTCACAGTTTTAAGTATATAGCTTGCTTAGTTTGGTTTTGACAGATGGAAAGATTAGACGTGTTTTGGTGTGCTCGGCGATTTCCAATTATTATAAAAAATGGAGCAAAGAATTCCCATCAAATTTTGTGTAAAATATGGCATCAAGTGCCCTAAAACTCTTCAAATGTTGGTAGTGGCAAACAGTGAGTTTGCTCTAAGTAAAAAAAATGTTTACAAGTGGTACAAGCTCTTCCTAGATGGCCGAGAAGATGCACATCATTGAAAAAAAAATTTAAAGTCGAAGTTCTGAAGGAAATTGCTTTGGAAATTTTCATAGAGAAGTTGCTGAGGATATTGGCATATCGGTCGGCTGGTATCATGCAATTTTTTCGGATATTTTGGGCATGAGACGTGTGTCAGCGAAGTTTGTTCCGAAACTTCTTAATCTTGATCAGAAGAACCGTCGCATGAGCATCGTTCAGCTCTTGAATGACATCAATGATGATTCTGACTTGCTCAAAAGGGTCATAACTGGTGACGAATCATGGGTATATAGTTATGACGTCGACACCAAATCTCAGTCGTCCAAATGGAAGCACGCAGGAGAGCCAAGACCGAAAAAGAACGTCAAGTTCGATCAAATGTCAAATATTTGATCACTGTTTTTTCATTTACCGTGGCGTAGTGGATCAAGAGTTTTCACCTCAAGGTCATACGGTCAATAAGGAGTATAACCATGAAATTATGCGCCGTTTGCGAGAAGGAATACGAAAAAAAAAACCCGAAATTGTGAAAAAACAATTCGCGGCATTTGCATCACTATAACGCATTTGCTCTTTTTTTTTTTTTGCCAAAAACAACACGACAATCATGCCGCAGCCACCATATTCACCGGATTTAGCCCCATGGGACTTTTTCCTGTTTCCAAAACTGCAAGGATGGAGATTTGCAACGACTGTGGAAATAAAAACGGCATCGCTGAAAGAGCTTATGAGAAGTACTTCGAGGATTCGAAAAAGCGTTGGCACAAGGTTATTATATCTGAGGGGGATTACTTTAAAGAGGACAACGTTAATATTGTCCCCTCACAAAGAAGGACGGTTAATTTCTTAATAACTTTGTGGTGGGGCACTACGCTTTTGCTTAACATCTAAGTGTGCTAGGTATAATTGATATAACGCTTTACGATGCTTGTGCTGTGTGAGTACTGTGGAATACTTACTCTGTGAGTGTGCGACATGGGTATCGGGCTACTGTAGGCACTTTACAGATGAAACGTTTACTCAATTTCTACGAGTTAGTGAGTATTTTTATTAAAAAACATGCAGTGGGCACAATATACCAAATCTTTTAGTGCTCCGTTCCGAAAAAAAATTGTTCGAATCTTGGCACTCCACTAGTCACACATGAGTATGTTATGCAATTTTTCACTGCAACTTGAACCCTCTCCCAGATTTTCCTTTTCATAATTGATCAGGTGGTCTAGACCTGATCGAGTAACTGATTAGACTTCCTTAGATGGCATACTTTGTGTTGGAAATGTGGCTTTAACTACCTTATTCTTATACGCTGAACTACAAAATACGGATTTCTTATGCAACGGTAAGGCATAACACAGTTGTTCTTTTATTAGCTTGGGCCAGCCTTTCTTTAAGGACTTTTACATGATTTCAGCTGTTGAGAAGCTAACTGATAGTGGCTTCATATCTTTGCTTATGTATTCTTTGGGTGCTTAATGTAATTGAAATTTTTTTTTCCGCTCTTAGGCCAGTTTACATAACGGTAATATGGAATTTCGTAGAAGAATGCCTTCGGAGTAATGGGATGAAAAAGCGTCTACAGCAAATATCTATAAGTACTTATATTTGAATCTTTTTAACGTCCGAAGTTAAGGATATAAATGGCGTGCCATGCCACAGAATAAACTATGTCCCATCGATAGGCAACGGACATCGAAAAAAAAGAATATCAACCCACGAACAAAAAGTTGTCTTTCTGATGTTAAAATAAGGCGCAGACCGGTATCAGAATGGAACACGACTATCTTTTCACTGCACCCGTTAATGGGAACCGCGCTTTAAATCTTAATACATCCACACACATTTGCAAAAAGAAGCAGTCGTGGCGGTCAATGTGGCCTCAATTTGGTTGTTAATTTACAATTTTTGTTAACTTTTCATCCTAGTAACAGTGATTAAACTTACAAAGATGCCAGAAAGAGCATAGACGTTTGCTTTTCTAGCTGAGAATGGTCAGCTTATGTCCTGGATCGTCAACATGTTCTATCCGAACAAGGAAATTTTCCTGTGCGAATGGATTTCTAACTCGTCTGGTAGGTTGACTATCATCGACACTGGTATTGGTAAAACCAATGCTGATTTAATCAACAACTTAAGTACAATTGCCAGGCTTGGTACTGGCCAGTGCCAGGTCTGGAGGCACTCTAGGTTGGTGCTGATATTAGCTAGAATGGTCAGTTCGATGTAAGTTTCTACGACAAAGTTACAGTCACATCGAAGAACAACGACGACGAACAGATCTTCAAAATTTGTCAAGATGATACCGAGCCAATAGGACGAGGTACCAAGATTGTTTTGCACATTAAGAAAGACTAAATATAAGAAAAAGGATAAGAACAAGAAGAAGAAGAAAACTGTCCAAGTCAAATACACCAAAGACGAGGAAATAAACAAAATGAAGCCCAGAGGAATACGGCGAATTCCACAAATCCTTGACAAACGAGTGGGGGGATTACTTAGCTGTCAAGAATTTCTTTGCTGAAGGTCACTTAGAGTTCCGTGTTTTGTTGTTTAATTCCTTTTTTAATTTAATTCCTACGACAGTTAAAAGAAGAAGAACAACATGAAGTTGTACTTGAACTTTATGTCATCGATTCCGAAGATTTTCCTCCAAACATATCTCGTGGTATGTTACAGCAAAACAAGTTACTCAAGGTTATTCGCAAGAACTTGGCCCAGAAGTGCTTGGAGTCGCTCGAGTAATACATCGAAGCCTAAAACAAATTCTACGAGCAATTCCGTAAGAACTTGAAACTGAGTTTCCACGAGGACAACAACAGCAGGTCCTAGTTCTCTGAATTGTTACACTACCAGACTTCTGACTCAGGAAAGAAAGCTTGCTATAATACTACATCACCCGTGATTTCAACAATCAAGTTAGAATCTCTGCCGCTTACATGACTTAACCAGTCAATCCAACCCCTCAAGGAATACAAAGTAAAGCATTTGGTGTTTGCTACCAAGAATTGTCTTAAATTGACAGAAGATAACGAAGAAAAGAAGAAACGCAAAGAAGACAAAATCAAATTTGAAAATCTTTACAAAATGATGAAATAAATTGTAGACAACAAAATTGAAACAGTTGTCGTGTCGAATCGCTTAGTTAAGTCACCTTGCAGTACTACGTTACATCACAGTACGATTGGTCTGTCAAGTAGGAACGTCTCATCCGCCATTGAATACATCAAGACAATCCAATCATTGAGACTCTTCGTCAGAGATCCGACGTTGACAATTACGGTAAGGCCTTAAAGGACTTGGTATCCATTTATTTCAGACCCACCTACTTTCATCTGGCTTTTCATTGAACAGCCCGCAAGCTCACGCTTCACGAATTTATCGCCTGATCAAACTGGGTCTTGGCATCGATGACGACGTACCAATGAATACAAAGGTAGTCACTGCCGATACCGGTGATGATTCACTACGAGTTGTAGAAGATTCCAAGGACGCATCTTATATATATTTAACAACAACACAATCCAATTAAACTTCTTACGAGTAAAGCACAAAATTATTCCACACAGAAAAATCTTAAAGAAAAAGTTCCAATAGCCGAAAACAATTCCTCTCCCTCACCCCGCACGGTGGCATGGAAAAGTATCCTATAAAGCATTATTGAGCTCTAAGAGTTTAGTCGAAATGCTGAATATTTGTGAAAATATTTTTGCAGATTGAGACCAACATTCATACATCTGGAAACAATCCAAGATACCGAAAGCTGTCTTAGCGAGCGCGTATAAAAGTGAACGTTCCTCTAAGAAGTGGTCAGTAAGCTGTTAAAAAAATCATATGATGGAATGCGGTTAACTGGAAGTCTTCTGTATTTGTCTTCAAGCAGTGACTTAATTTATAAAAAAGATTCCAGTTAGGATGAAGACATCAGAGGGAAGGAAAATTTTGCAGAACACGCGTCTCTGGCGTATTTTTGTACGACAATAAAAATTGGTCTGCTTAAGTCGGAGATATACAGAATCCTGATGTTAATGAACTATGTTGTGAAGAATTAGTGGAGCAGACGTGCCATCTGAGTATTTCGGGGCAGTCAGACTCGGTTTAAAGTACTGCTGAGCCCTACCAAACTAGACAAGGCTTCCATACAGGCAGTCGGAAAGTTAAAGTCGTTGACTCCTCTTTGATAACAATAGAATAGCGGAAAATGAGATTGTCGTTGAAATTGTTTATCAAGGGTTAGAGGAGAGTCTCTCAGGACCCTTGCTACAACCTCAGTTATGGTTTCCGAGTTAAACCAGCATCTAGCAGGTCAATGATTTTCAGGTAAGATAATAAAAGAAACACACAAGGAGTAGAATGTTCTTTGCATGAGTGCTTTGTTCCAACAGAACAAAACGTATTCAATTGTAAATAAGTTCATAATAAATTATAAGCACAACAAGGACCGACAAAGCTCATTATCACCCCAAAAATCCTAATTTTGCATCCTTCAAAAACATAATTCCCATTCAACCGATTGGACTTAAGTAACCAGAAAAAAATTCACATGAACAACTGAGTCCTGTAATTCAGCCTACATTCGTCTTTCTCAACAAATCTATCATTTTATCAGCATTACTCATGAAAAGGAGCAAAAATACATTTTAATGAAAAACTGGGTCACTTTCAGCAATCAATCATTGTAAAGCGGATTTCTTTATTCCAACTCCTGGTTCAGCAGTACCATCTTGTTTTGCCATCGAATATCAAGCACCAATCAGCAATCTAAATAGACGACGGTCCTTTCTCTTGTCCTGTCCCTGATTTGGTCTATGTTTCGTTCTCAATTCGACAGATGAGTGTCTTATTGGCCTTCCGCTTAAGTAAGCACACAAATTATTCAAATCTCATTGAAATCCTTTTGTTTGAGTTTGTATTTTGAAACTTTCTCAGTGCCGCTGTAAATATTAGATACACATTGGTTTCAGAAGGGATGCAGAAGACTCCTGCCAATGATAAAGGAATTAATTCATTGATCCATTAGCAAAGCAACAAGAACAATATCTACGTCTACGTCCTTTATAATTTCCAAGAAATGTTGCCACTTTAAAGTCGACCGCTTTAAAGTGTTTCGTATTTAAGGGCGCCGTTAGTTGGTTGACTCTACCCTAACTACTTTAAGGTTTTAAATGCGCGTGAAATTATCCACAGGTGATCCTGTGGGTGAACATAACAAGCTTAGGATGCATATGCACAGAATATAAAATGAACACATACTTATATAACTACGACTGCCGTTTGTGGTTGTTATGGTGGTAGTGTTTGGCGTACCTTATGTAAGACTTGGCACTTACACAGACCTCGAGCACGACAAGGTCCTTGCTTGAGTAAGCAGAAAGAAGAATAAAGAAAATAAAATAACTAAAAGCATAAAATTAATAACGCTACTTTTATTTTAGTTCGTTCAGGGATACTCTGGCTTTTTCGTTTCTATCTGCCTGTGTGTTCTTGTATCTGCGACTCTGTTCCATCCGCCGTTGCCACATAAAAGACATAAGCTCACTGTGGAAAACATCCTGGGAAAGACAGCCAAGGCTGACGCTGGTTACGAGGATTGCAACAGCGGTAAAAGAATCGGCCTTGCATGAGTAGGTTGCGGTCGGATATATCTACGTATACACTCATATATAGTGGGTACTCCTATAGATACATGTGGTTATGCTTCTTGGCTTTCTGTCACTGCAAAGGCTGCTCCGAAGATAATAGTTGGTAACATGTGCAGAGACATGGAGAAAAAAAAATAATAATATTGTACATGGGTTAAGAGTTGTCTCAGCATTTTTATCCAACCCCCTGACAGACATATATTCGTTCACACATACAGGCGGATACATGCGAAATGGGGTGTAATTTAAGGGTTTCGAAACTATTATGACATGTAGGACAAAGTTTTGCTAATGCTGACATTACCGTTTTCAAGTAAATTGGCATTATGACTTCAAAACTAAAATGGGAAGACGAAGCAGATTGGCGAAAGTATAATTAAATAAAACAAAAGCGCTCATGATGAGTTAAGGAAAAAGTATTACTTATCACCATTAAGTGCTAAAGCGAGACCACAAAATTTGTGGTGTAAACTTGGCGTAGCATTACTAAGCTTGGAAATGAAAAGTTTAAAAAAGGGAGATAGGAAGTTTAAGTTTGAAAATTCGAGTGATATCTCTTCAAGGATGTCAACTAGAAGAAACTAGGTTATAAGCGGAATAAAAGAAAAAAGGATTCATATCGTGAATGTAAGAAAGAGTCTTTTTCCGCTTTAAAAAAACTGAACTATGTGGGTTAAAAGAGTTGATACAAGTTTTAAGAGCATCTAATGTTGAAGTGCTTTAGAGAGATCCTGATTATAAAAGCCTATTCTCAACTATAGACTTTAAAGTCAGCTAGATTTCTTGGGGGAAAACACAACAATATTTTATATCTTTTGCAAATAAAGCTGAAACGGAAATTTCCATAAGTACTCGTATACAGACTATTATTGTATAGGGTGATTCATCCTGAGATTTGATTTTCAGTAGGCTTTTTTTGACAGATCACGCGTGACTCCTATCAAACTGCTTTGTCATTTTTGTTCAGTATCGTTTGTCTAATCATTATGGAAAGACTCACACCACAACAGCGTCTCCAAATTGTTCATCCATATTACGAAAATCAGCATTCTGTGAGAAATGTTTTTCGCACGATTCGAGGAATTTACGGAGAGTATAATCGACCTACTAAAACCACTATTACCAATACCACTCGCAAAATTTGAGTCCCAGCTAACATTAGTGGATAATGCTCGACCGGTTAGACCACATTCAGCAGCTGTATCTCCAGACCAGTGTACGGCAAGACTGTGATGAATCGATTCGCCGTCGTTCTCAGCAGCTTTGCTAGGCGTATTCGACAACCTGGCGTATTTTACGTAAGAGTTTTGACTTAAAAGCCTACAAAATTCAACTTGTGCAAGAATTGAAGCCAGGCGACTTGAATTTGCGTCATATTTTCAGTGAATGGGGTCTGGAAAAACTTAATGAAAATCCGGTGTTTTATCTTGAAAATTTGTTCAGTGGTGAAGCCTATTTCTGGCCCAATAGATACGTTAATATCCAAAATTGCTGTATTTGGGCTGATGATCAACCCGAAGGGTACCAAGAGCTACCATTACATCCATAAAAAACAACGGTATGGTATCGTTTATGGGCTGGTGGAATCATGGGTCCATATTTCTTCAAAAATGAAGCAAATCCAAATGTTACCGTCAATGGTAACCGTTATCGCGCCATGTTAACGGACTATGTGCTTCCTGAAATTCAAGCACATGGTCTCGGTGAGCTCTGGTTTCAACAAGATGGGAAACTGAAACTTTCTCTGGGCATGTGTAAAGTCTCAGGTCTTCAGGAATAAGCCAGCTACGATTGGCGCTTTGGAAGCCAACATTACTTGTGCTATCCGCGAGATACCATGATATCATTTTCAAAAAGTAAATGCCATAAATAGTTCTTTTAACTAATGGTAAAAATGTTAAGTTCACTTTCAAATTTATGTGTTTTATTTTACATTATAAATCAAACCTCACGATGAATCACATGTTTAGAACAAAAAATTGATTTTTTTCAGACTGAAAATACTGATAATGTTTAAAGAAACCTATATTGCGCATCGGAAGTGTTTACTTTAAGACCAGTACTGGTCTTGTACTGCAAATGGTTTGAGCAATGGCACGCCCTTCATGTTGTGACAATGGATGCTATATTGGAAAAAGCTATTGGCTACTTGGAGGGGATATTTATTTCGGCACTGGCCGAAAACCGGAAAGTGTCCAAGGTTTTTACATAAATCTATCTAACTTCCTCCTAGACGTCAAGGAAATTTCAGTTTACCCTTTACATGCGCAAAACTGTTTTGCAAAGGAAACCTCTATCTAGGATATAAATTTAAATGGAATACGCATCTCAAATCATGGTCTAAGGCTATACAAATATGTAAATACAACCTTGGCTGCAAGCAGACCTTGTTGGAATCAAGAAAACCTTTGGGCAATTATCTTCAAACTGAAGTTGTTCTTTTCACAAGGGGTCGCCATATATACATAATTTTTATTATATAAAACTTAGTAACTGTAGATACTACGGATGAAATATTATTCATCTATTTTACTTATTGTATTCGGTTTGTTCACCTCAATATACACCAGAGATATGCCGTCTCTGGATCATCAAACGCTAAATCAAATATTATTTTACTATAGACATAAAGCGTGCCTCTGGATGGCATTCTGGATACCCGAACCTACCGGCAGCTAACATTGACTCAGATCACCACCTTGTTGCCTTAAATATCGGAATGCGGTTTTCACAAGCGCCATAACAAAAAAGTACTTCTGTGAGAAGATATACCGTAGGATAGCTTCAATAGTAAAAGACCACTAGAATCTTCACCGAGTGCGTATCCCAAAATCTCTATACAATCCCTATGCCGCCAACATCAAATACCAAAGGCCAGTAGCAACGCTGTCAACATGCCATCAGATGCAACTGATTTGTCGGAATTCACCCGACCACCACCACTAAATCCCTGCCAGAAAGCGCATGCAGATAAACAGGAAGCCTATAAAGCGGCGCTGCCAAGAAGAACGGAAGCTGCTCGTGAACTCTACGAGTAGAAGAAGAAATTAGACCAGGAGAAGTACGCGATCCAAGATATTGAGAGACTCCACTCTAGGAATAACGTAAGATTTACCAAAAAGTAAAAGGTAGGTGTCAGGCAAGAAGACCCGTACAGAAACCTCTAGAGATGAATTTCATAGTCGGCGCTGAGAATATAAAAAAAAACATGATCTGCAGACTGTAAAACGGCAAACAATCCCAACCAAATGAAGTAAGGATAGCAATATCTAAGCTGAAATCAGCTAGAGGTATTCAAAACTTCTGCAATGATTTTATGCAGAGGTGTTATTTCTCAGATCTGATCAGAAGAGTGTATGCCCAATAAATGAAATCTCAACATCGTATCCCCGATTCAACAACACCCTAGTAGAATCAAAACGAAAAATTGCTCTTACCAAACGTTGTTTCTTTGGGCTAAGAAGGCAATTGAGAAGTAAGGCCCTATCCTGCATAAGGCATTAAGTTAGATTAGGTGAGAGTGGCAGTTGGAGAATCAACTCACTTAGGCCTATTTGCCTATTGTGCTACCACATGGATCTATGATCCTCTTACTCATGGAACCAATTTGAGCTCATAATGAAGCGCTTTAGACAGTTAACGTCTCTTCTTTAGGAGAGAGCTGTCCATATACAGAGAAGGTGGAGGATTGTCTCCTCTTACTCCTCATCCATGCAGCTTCTACAGAAAGTGTTTATAAAGGAGCCAAGCCTACTTGCATGCTTTACTATAAGGCAGCGTCCAGTGATGATACCTATGATGGCGCTAAGATGTTTCCTATTTCAAAGAATCAGACTCTTACAGCGATTCAAATCCAGATTTGGCCAGATCTATTTAGCCGCTAGACATGTTGGCCCACCGTTGCATCTAAGGTCTGTTCTTTTATTAGTATCGAGCGTTATGCATAAGACATTGATCATCTCATTCCTAATTTATGGCGCTGAAGCACGAACTTTATCGAAAACGGACGAAGATATCTTCAGTCATTTCGAGACAAAAAGCCATCGAAGAGTGAGGTCGATCTATCCAAAAAAAAAAAAAAAAATTGCATCAGTCGCCTTGGATGGCTATGATATGTAGAGCAAGTTGACACTAATTCTTTGGCCCGCAGAGCCTTCGAATCTAACCCGGGGAGACACTAGAGGAAGACCTCACTTTAGGTGGCGCGCACAAGTTGAAGGGAAAATCAACTTAACTTAAAGTGCCCGACTGAAGCCAGTTAGCTAAAGACCCGAATAACTGGAACGGCTTGTTAGCTTAGGCACAGGTTCACCTCAAACTGTAGCGCTACCTAAGTAAGTAAGTAAGTATTCGGAAAGTATATTCGGCTGCTGGTTCTGGAAGATGGTAATGTATGCACTTTTCTCAAAAGCGCTTACACATATCTCTACAAAACTGAGAAATTTCCCTGAAAGAAACATTTTGTGAGTACAATGGCCTACTTCTTTATCTAAACACTCTGTTCCGACAAAAAAAAAAAACCAAGGTCAACTGCCGTTTAGATGTCGGATTTTGAGTTAAGGTAATTGGCTGTCTGAACATTATGTCTGACTGTCACGCACTATCAGTAAATTTATATGAGGCCAACCTCTCCCAGCACCGTTTACAAATTTTTGAGATATACCCAATTTGAAGCATAAATCTGCTGCTAGACGGCATAAATTCGACCAATATCTAACAAGATGATTTTGATGTCAACTTAAAAATGGTGCACGACATCAGCGTAGTCGACTTACTAACTAAATAATTGAGTATTTACAAATGGACAGTAGGACTGTTAGTTCCGCAATTTACCAAATCGAACATACTGTCTATAGAGGATGCGTGAAGATGCTTTCGAAGAGCATACATTAACTTATAGTAGTACCTTGATACAAGAATACCGAACATGTACTGTGAGAAATTTTGACTTAAAATAGAAGATAGAACCTTTCAAAATGTTTCGGGGAGTACCTTAAAATACTCGAGCAAGCACATGCTGTGAAACGGAAGGCCTACAAAACGCTGCTCCACTATGGACAGACGGCATGTCTACGACCAAAGAAGGGTGTCGTTTAAAAAATTAAAAACTGTAGGACGCTGTAAGTGTCCACATAGAAACGTAGATTAGAACTCCAGACGTTGCTTTAATTTTGTAAGGGTTACTTCTGCATGCTGTTATCCTCTAGTATTAACAAACCTTCGGCTGATAGGCTGATTGATCTTTTTATTTGGCAGATGATTGACCGCAGTTGAAACTTTCTGAGATCAATATCTCGACTTAAGATCAATGCTATCTTTTTTTTCCTGAGCAGTGTCTGTAACACCCTTACCTTTGGGTCTTAATACTGTATGTTGCACATTCAGTCGGCGCCGCTCCTCTATGATATAATCACCCAGTAAAGGCAACAACGTATGTTCGTGATAGCGATTTATGAGTTCGAACCTAACTGGTGCACATGATGTTGATAGGACATAACATCTAAAGCAACATGACTCTGTACGCCACATTAGAATTTTCCCTTTAGAAATCTGTTTAGCACATCATTGTCATTGTGTGTGTTCATTTTAAAATGTCATTATGTACCGGCTAAGAAGTAAATACTACTCTACATCCATCTACGAATAAAGATAAGTAGATCAGCACTAAGATACTCGGATTATTTACGAGTATAGTGATGTAGTTTACAACCACCAAAATAAGATCCCTGCTTCACTCTGACATTGCACTTAGTACACATCAAGTGTCTCTATTTGACTCTTAACGAACTTGCCTGAGTGTATACAAAGAATTGCATCCTTGCATCCCCATTATAAAATAACAGCCGTTCAGACAAACAACTCTCGGAGGAAGATGTATTGAGATATTTTTTGTGGAAAACTATTTAACCCGGCTGGTGAAATTGAAATGCAGCCAACACCCTGGACTTATTTTTAACTTTTTGTCTTGTAAAGTACATCGCTGATGTGTTGTCCTCTCTAGGTTCGTCGGACCACTTTTTCATATCAGCTCAATTGTCGTAGATAGACAACACAGTTAGAGATACCTAGAAGACACATATGGTTATACGACAGAAATTTCAAGTAATCGCTGTGTTTCTTCGTTATCGACGTGGACACTGCTGATATGAAATTTTTCGAGAAATAAAAACCTTTAGCATTCATGGAATTAAACTACAGGGTATCAAACTACTAAAAAGGATGTAGTACAACTCGAAATGTTAAGAGGTCCAACAAAACTAGGATATGACTGCAGCGACTTATGTGTGTGTACATATGTATATGAACAAAAATTAGCAAAATGGCTATAAGAAATTCTGTCTAATTTTCCATCTATTAAAATGACACTTCAACTGTTACCCCTTTTCCAACAGCCTTTGTCCAACCCTAAAAAAGGCAAGCTTACACAAATTCTGAAATCACAACCCTTTGAGCAGACAACATCATACCTCGACAACTGTAATTTGTCTACTCCCTTCCTTCGGATTCCTTTTCCTGTGCACGAAATCACAAGCCAAAGAAAACTGGGACGAATAGGCCGTGATCCCCACCGGGCTATTGTGCGTCAAATTTTTATTTTCTTATTTTGATACAGAAGTACCCATTCGAATGAATTTTTAGGACTTTTACAGAACTTTGAAGCGATAGATGTGTACTTTTTATTCGCCTCAAGAATAAATTCATGCTTATAATTGTTAAGGACTTTATATTTCACTTTGTACTTGTATTTAAGTAAGAAAAATACTCAGAACTTCTGTGAGCCTTAGACGATGTGCCTGTGGGATATCCCTTTAAATATTTATGATTATGAAATGTTTTATCTTTCAGACGATGCTATCTTCCCTTGCAAGTCTGAGTGATAAGCGCTTAGAACGCTCGTTTCAGAAGTTGTATCACAAGGACACTTAGCAAAATTGATAAAAATTGTCTAATTCGAGGCCGCAGTTTCAGAAAAACAGCTTTGTTGCACGGTAGAGAAAATATACACAACTATAGTAGAAAGCTCAGTTTACTACGCAAAAATAACTCAAAAAGAATAAGAATTCAGAAAATTTTCAAATAATAGGTAGGGTTTTGCAAGCTTAATTTATATTAGATGCGCAACTAAGTTCTCGCTGTTTTTCTTGATGAAAATGCAACTTTATTGTGAAGAATGGTTACAAATGAATCATTCAAAACATTGCTCATCGCTAGCTTCTACTTTCTGTCAGAACTCGAATACTGTTGCGGTAAAAGTGTTTATCTTTCGAGGCTATCCACAAATCAAACCATTTTTTGATGTCTTTATATGAGCGGCAATCGATCAGCCAGACCATGTTCCATCGAACGGAACAAGTAACAATCGATCGGCGCAATATCTGAAGAATACGGCAAGTGGGGTGGGATTTCTCATTTAAGCTTTTACAGATAGGTCTTAACGGGCTTGGCAACGTGATGCCGAGCGTTGTCATGCTGTAGAATCACATCTTCGTGCTTCTGCTCGTACTGCAGCCGTTTTTCGCGCAGTAGTTGGCTCAATCGCATCAGTTGAAGTCAATACCGTTTCCCAGTGATGGTTTTATTAGGTTCCAATAGTTTATAATAAATAACACAGACCCGGTCCCACCAAATATACAGCATAACCTTCGCAGTGTAAATATTTTTCTCTTTGAGTTGCTGTAATTAACCTTTTTTTTCATCACCCGTAATGATGCGATGAAGAAAACCCTTCCTTCTTTGCCGCTGGAGCAGTTGTTCACAGGCGAAAACACAACGCTCAAGGTCCGTTGGCTTCAATTCATAAGGAATCGAAGCTCCTTCTTTTTGAATAATTCCCAACGCATGCAATCGCTTAGAAATGGCTTGAACTTCTAACGCTGAATCAAACTCTTCTTGCGTTTGACATGGATCCTCATCGAGCAATGCCTGAAATTCAGAGTCTTCAAAGGATTTTGGCCTTCCTTTACGCGGACGGTCGGCAACATCAAAATCATCATCTTTAAAGCAACAGAACCAATCACGGCACGTAACTTCACTTAGAGCAGAATTTCTAAAAACTTTTTGAAGCTCGCGATGCGCTTTGAATGAAATAAGAAAATCAACACTTTCCGCAAATTACGATTATCTAACACAAATTGTTGCCAAAACAAAATCACTAATATGTCAAAATTTTTTGTTTACCATATGTCTAAGCTTGGTTTACTACCTTAATTCATCTAAAGGTTCACTGTCTCCTTTAAAGTAATATTGATCGACTGCAACACACTTTTGCCAGCGCTTGATCCAATCCTCGAAACATTTTTTACGATTTTCCATTACTTCCTTTCGGCTGCTGAAACACATTCCCCGTAGTAGTTTTTTAACTCGATTGAACAGAAAGAAATCACAAGGGCCAAATCAGGTGAATTCGTAGTCTGTTGGATGGTATTTGTTACATTTTTCGTCAAAAAATTGCGAATAATGATGGCACTGTGCGACGGCGCGTTATTGTGGTGCAAAATCCACGAGTTTTCTGTCCGCAGTTCTGATCTCTTTCGGCGAATTGTTTCACGCAAACGTCTCATAACGCCCAAATAATACTCTTTATTTACTGTCTGGCCTTCTGGCAAAAATTCATGATGCACTACACCGTTGTAATCCATGAAAACCGTGAGCATTGCCTTCTTTTTTGACTGAAAACGACGTGTTTTTTTTTTTTTTTTTTGTCTTGGCTCATTTAGTGGATGCCATTCACTTGCCTGATGTCTGGATTGCGGGTCGTACTCATAAACCCACGTCTCGTTTCCAGTAATGATCCTTTAGATAAATGTAGAATCAGATTCAGCCTCGCAAATCATCTCTTTTGCGACGTCAACACGGTCTCTTTTTTGCATGAAATTGAGGTCTTTTGGCACCAAATTTGTTGCTACACGACCATTGACCATTTCTTGGACGGATCCACATATAGGCAATGTTCAAGTTCTCCGCTATCCCACTGATGGTTAATTTGCGATGATTGACCAACATTTCTTTTACTTCATCAATGTTTTCGTCGGTTTTCGATTTCGATGGTCTGTCACTACGTTAATCATATTCGATTGATTCACGACCACTTTTGAACCACTCGTGCTACCGGTAAATGATCGTTTTCTTTAAAGAACCATTGCCGAAACACTTTTCCAATTAAATCCGTTTTTTTACGCAAAATTTAATACAAGTTTGTTGTTGCAAATTTAAATCCATTTCTAAAATTATAAGAAATCGCCAACACACACAAAGATAGATGTACTCTTGGCTACGTAACTTTTGCAAATGTCAAGCTATTATGCTAAGATTTAGAGGTAATGTCAACAACAGATATACCAACTTAACAAAAAAAAAAAAAAAAACAGAACTCAAATCGGAACAATGGGAGCGCCACATGGTGATGCCACCGGGAACTTTGAATTAAGGTGGTATGAAGTTTTGGATATGTCAAAATCGACCAGCACTTACTGCTGGAGCCATCTGTTGACTGTAGCAAATTCAAATTAGTGCGTGCGCCAATAAATGAAAATGGCTCATGACAAAAGCTAAGTTGTTATAATTACAATTATTTCATTTTATCTAGTCCTACCTCTAGTCCTGATCACTGGTTTCCATGGAGATCGTCGACGCTGCTCTGATTAATGCTGTTTTAAGGCTTTCCAAATTTCTGCAGACTATGTTCACCAATTCTGACCACAAATCACATAATCCAGTGGACTCAGATCTGGACTCCCCGTTGGCCAATCTTCTGCTACTATAAACTCTGAGCGATTCCAGGTTTTGGCTTTGTGCGCTGAAGCAGAGTCCTGTTGGAATATCCAACACCTTCAAGCACATCTTCTTGGTAAACATTTGCACCGGTTTTTACGATTTGTTTTTACAGAAATGGAGGAATGTGACACCATGGTAAGAGACAATGGTGGGTCTCTCCCACCAAACCATTATGGAAGCGGGATGATGTCTACGTTGAACCCTTGGAACATTTTTTTTTCGCTTCCTTAGATGATGTGGCATCAATTTTGTCATTTCATGACCAATATCCATGTGCCACTGCAAGAGTCGCTTACTTCTTTCCCGCCTAATTTTTTTAAGTTAAGGAGTTAGAAGATGACTCGTGAACTGACGATAGGGTTTCATATGCAGATCATCCCAAATCGGCCTAGACATGGATCTGGTTGATATATCCAACTCCTTGGACATGATCTTCTGCTTCCTAAGGGTATTTCTTCGAATTCGTTCACGCACTGCCTTTACTACCGCATTCGTACGGACGACGCGCGGGCAACCACTTCTTGATATGTCCTCTATTCCAGAGAATTCGCCGAAGCGAGCAATAGCCCGATAAACGAATATTCTTGATATTCCGAGTAGTTTTAGCAACTCGAAAATTTATGCAACGCTATTACCGCTACTCGATTCTCTTTAACACCCCACTCAATGTTAATAGTTTGCAAACTGAAACTAAACTGACTAGTATTCTTCACTGATCAGTGCATGTGTTCTGAAAAAAAAAGTTAGGGGTTCTATTCCCGCAAGAAGTTTTGAACGATAAGTGCTGGAAATTTGGTAACAGAACTTATGGTAGGACTAGGTATATTAGTACTATAATTACTCTGTGTATTTCAAAGGCTAACTGTTTCGAAAATTTTTTCAAAAATTGAAGCCTAGAGAGGAGTTTTCTGATAAAGGTTTTTTTTTTTTTAATAGGGACGCAGTCTTAAACTTTTTTTATAAGCGCTTATTCCAATTTTCAATCACAAGAATTGTCCCATCAGATAGGCTGTGCGTGCTATAGTGGATAAATTCGAGTTAATATACCAGTGTGATCAGAAAATAGTGAGAATTTTTAAATTTCGCGGGTTTGAAGAGTCCGATTGTCAAAAGTTTTTTTTGTTATGTTGGTATACATGCCTCTAAAGTATGAAAAAATGGTAAGCTGTATTCACTGCTTACTTTCTCCGTGGCAGCCTCCAAGGTTGGTCGTGTTTTTATTAGCTCGGCGATTTTCGTTCGAAATGGATCAGAGAATTTTTATCAAATTTTGTGCAAAAAATGGAAAAAAGTGCTCTTGAATACATAAAATGTTGACAGTGGAATACGGTGAGTCTACCCCAAAAAAAAAAAAAAAAAAAATGGGCAAGTGGTACAAGCTCTTCCCAAATGGCCGAGAACTTGCCAGTGACGAACCTCGCTTTGGACGTCCCAGCACATCAGAAAAAGATGATAAAAGAAGTTACTGAGGATGTTAGCGTATTGGTTGGCTCGTGTCATGCTTTTTTTCTTTCGAAGTTTTAGGGCTAGAGACATGTGTCTGCGAAGTGCATCGTTCAGGAGATCTTGAATGACGACAATGATAATTTTGACTTGCCCAAAAGGTTCATAGCTGGTGACAAATAACTATGTAGATCTGTTCCTAAAACTGAAGAGACCTATATAAGGAAGGATATTTGCAACGATTGAGCAAACAAAAACGGCATCGCTGAATAAACTCAATCCAATACCAAAGATCGAGTTTTAGAGGTGTTTCGAGGATTGGAAGAGCCACTGGCACAAGTGGCACAAGGGACTATTTTAAAGGCGAAAACATGAATGTAGACGAATACATAAATATTTTTTTTCCCAAAAAAACTGAAATTCCCATTGATTCTCCATGAACACACTTCCGAAATCCAGAAAATTCATATTTTTGTTCTGTAACTCTTTTTGTGTCTCCCCATCAACTCGGTTAACTCATGTCTTGTCACTTAGACAATCAGTTGCACCTAACTATTTGATCATATTTATAAAACAATGAATTGTTATATCCAAATTTTGTATAGCAAAAAGTGTATATTAGGAATTTTCTCAAATAAAAAATGCATTTACAAAATGTATATAAAGAACGTCAAATAAACCTCTTTGGGACAGAACTAGGTCTAATTTCCACTTCTAAATTTCAATTTCTTTTATGAATCAAGGTCACCCAGCAACTCTTATTCATCCAATTATAGTCACAAAATTTCTTTAGCCCATCTTTCCAAACAACGTCATCTACAATATAAGCAATAAAATTTTTGGGGAAAAAAAACTTCCTTATTACGTTGGCCTGACTGAAAGTGTGTGCATGTAGATGCACTGCACAAAACATCATTAGTTAATCCTTTGGTGTAAGTAATTAAATTGGATTCGAATTTCTTACTTCAATCAGCTACCTTCGTGCTACCTCTCATACACTGCAATGGTTTTGGAATTATTATCCATAGACAAACTCACAGCGTAACCTATATCCAAGATATAAGATATTTAAATTTATCTACGTATCTACAAAGGTTAGAATTTACACTAGGTAGAACCAAGACTCAGGCATATGCTAGTTACGACCGACTTGTGTTCCTAGCTCCCTCATTCTCATTCCAACCCTAAATTAATTATTCCAAGGGAAAAATCCTATTTTAATGGTGAAGCAATGTTGCACGGAAACATGATCGTCATGAGTGGCTCTATTACTTCGAACATAGTATATACAGATATTCCCTATACCAAGGGTAAGGGTTGTCAGTTGCCAGTTGCCTTTACTACAACCCATGCTACATGCTGCCACTGTTTCTATGTACGTCAGACTCGAACAAGACAATGTTTTCCATTTGGTGGCGCGCACACACACACAAAATTGAGGCCCAGATACGTTAGGGTAAGTACCGAGCAGAATGAGGCACAAGTGCGGATGGTAACTGTAATTTTTGAATATAATTAACAAATTAAATCCTTGTGTTATTAGTGACCTGTTAAATAATTTAACCTTATTCAAGTACAGCGCATGGTGTGTTTGCTTTTTAGCTTTACTTGCTTTGCTTGCTTAAATTCGTTCATTCCTTTCTTTCTTGCCCTGGTACATCCTTTTCACGGATACCTCTTCACACTACGATCTCTCGACTTCATTAATTAAAAAAAAAAAAAAAAAAAAATTAAAAATAAAAACTAAATGAAAAACAGCAACGAGCAATGAAATCAAATTTAGGGGAATAGCAAACTGCTGCCAAGGGTTTGTTTTTTAATTTAAAGTATAACCGCTTCTGAGTTTTAAGTGATGCAGGAGGTGCTCCAGTGTTCGTTAAAAAAAATGCAAGCCAAAATGACGATAGTCTGGGACTGAAGGGAAATGTACTGTAGGAGGAAAAGTGTTTCCTAGTTTATGTGCTATTAAATGCCGCTTTTTTAAGTTTAGTACATGGTCTCAGTTGACATATAATGAACTTATAAGTAAACTTGGTAGACTCAACAGCACAAAAGACTTGTTTCAAGAAGAGTCAAGTACCATATTCAACTGCCGAGTAGCACAGTTAAGTAGTTTCATGAATAGTTCTAGTAGGCAATGAAAAGCCAGGATACTTAAAGTTTTGTTCAATTCTGTGTGTATAAGGGAGAACCTTATCCCAGCAGTTGCACTACCTGAGTACTTTATGATACCTTCTCAAACTCAAGACGGTGTAGGCGGAGGTATGTTTTTTTTTCAGATAACCCAAACAATAAATTCTCCTTTCGATATCTGCATCACTATAGTGTGCTATAAGAAAAGTCTTGTCTTGAAAACTTGATAGCCACCATGGATGTTGGCATCTTATCAGGTATCCCTGATTTTTTGGAATCATTCGCAGTGAGCTTCTTCTGTGTAAGGAAACCGCCTTATTGACCTATGAAGTAAAATCTTATTTTATGAACATCAATATGAAATTACGAGTGAAAAGAATAACATCTTAGGCCTAACAGTCGAAAAGTAAAGCCAGCAGAGCCCCTTTAGAATGGGAAAGCCAAAGCTTCAACGGGTGTCTTCAAAATATCAATCAATAAAGTGACAACGTGATACGAAACTATCGACTAGATTGATCGCAATGTAACAAATGATAAACACGGCTCCAATTTCTTAGAAAGCATACCTACATTGAAAGCTGACGATTTTGATTTTAACCTCAATATTCCGGTATACAAGGTATAAATGCGACTAATCTCAATGCACACCATAAGATTATAAAAAATTCCAAGATTCACAGGAAAATAAAAAACTGATTTTAATGTTTTGTATCTTAGCCGACAATACTTACGAATATGCTGGTTAAATGAAAATTTCCAATAAGTTGTTGAGGCAGCGGAGCATCCTAGAAATATAAGAGCTACTCGTACCTAATTATAGTAAATAGTTTTTGGTGTATTAAATGTGAAACATATCTAACCAAATTTCACCACGGTGTATCTCCGTTACATCAAAATAATTTTATCTTTAACAAGTTCGCTGCGCTGTCTGAGTCAGTAGAAAGAATTGCATACCTGTATCCTCATACCAAAATCGTTATTGCGGACGATTTCAATATACAAAATTCTGCGTGGTTTCGGAATTTTAAATGGTGATATGATAACAGCCACTCTCCTCTTTGGCATGACATCCTTCATTCCTCATCGGATGAAGAGTATCAAACCAAAAGAAAAGGCGTGATGCAAAGGCGTGATGTAAAGCCTTCAGACAGAAAATTTTTTGTTGGTACTACAAGGCCGAACCTACGGAGGAAGACCTGTCTCATCTTCCATCTCAAAGCCCCTTTAAAATGGCATTCCATCTGTCAGCTCTTTGGATATTTGCTGCACAAATTTATGACCAGCTCAACACATCCAGATTATGCTTTGTCCATGCCTACACTTGTGTGCGTTGAGTCTTCAATGGGTCGAAACCACTTTGCACTTGTGTAGTAGCAAGAGTTCCTAAGGATCGTAATATATACAAATCCACTGATCCCGATGGTATAATTCTCTTTTGAAGAGATGTTTTTCCACGCTGGCAAAACCACTTCATAAGCTCTTTCATCAATCCTATTCTTAAGGACTCTTTCCGAGCAGGCCTAAAAACGGCGAATCTTCTTCTCTCCCCCTCTCCTGTCTCTCCCCCCCCCCCTTCTCTCTCTGTCTCTCCTATACTACAGGACCTATTGCACTTATATCCCTTCTTTCTAAGACAATAAAAACGCTTATGAAATATCTTGAAATACGAAAGCTTTTCAATAACCGGCAATATGCCCGCGATTTGATGGCATGTCTCTCCGAAAAGTGAAGCTAACATCAATCAACTGAAAGCAAAATAGTTGCACTTGGTGTTTCAAAGCATTTATTAGAGCTTAGCATCAGGCTCTTTTGTCAAAAATGCGAGTATCAAGGATCAACACCTGTCTTGACGGATTCGAAATTAGCTTTCGAAACGTTCAATTCAAATTGTCTTGTATGATTTGAAGTCTAATATTCACAAAATAAATGTTGGTGTGCCATAAGGCGCCGTTCTGCATCCGACACTCTTTTAAATTTTCTTCAATGATCTCCGCTGATCTGGCCTCAATATATACAGCGTTTATCCACCCAAAATTGGAGTACAATGCCCACATCTGATCAGATGCTCCCATAACATATCTGCACCTGTGAGATATGATTCAAAATGATTCGATACAACTCATAGGTTATGCTTATATCACTTAGTCAATTGACACTCTCAAATACCGAAGTAATGTCTCCTGTCTTATCTTCTTCTATCGCTATTTTCACCACAAGTGCATACAAAATGCTAAAATCAAGCAAAATCACAATTGGATGGGTAAACTGCCGCCTCCGGGAACGAAAAATTCTGACTTCATGTTTCAGATGCCTTGAATTTGGACACACTGCACGCCAGCGCAAAAATAAGATGTACCGCTGCATACAATGTGGAAAATGTAGGAAAGAAGGCCATATAGACAAAGACTGCAATAAGGACCCGTTTTTTTTCTTTTGCAAGAAAGACAACCCGCCGAACGCCAAACACGTAGCCGGTGGCATCAAATCCCCGGTCTTCAGAAGAGCCATTACCAGCAAACAATCATGAAGCAACTAAAGATTAACCTTAACTACTGTATGACAGCCTAGGACATCCTTATTCAAACGGATAGAGACGAGGGAGTGAACATCATTTTGATCAGCGAGCCATATAAAATTTTCTACAATAACATAATAAACGGCATAAACATCTACAGCTTCTGCGCGCACCCAAGTTGGACGATAAGTGAATTTTAGGCAACACTTGAAGGCGTAAGTGCAAATGCCCTGAAAGATCTCCAGTGTTTATAGACGGAGACTTTAATGCCTGTTTAACAGATTGGGGTAGCAGGCTTACTTATGCCAGTGGGCGTATCTTACTCGAAACATTCGAATCTTTTGATGTAAGCATTACAAACAATGATCGAGTTAACACTTTTAGGAAAGCGGTAATAGGATCAATCATCGTTATTACCTTCATGAGAAACTTCCTTCTGCGCAACACAGTTTGGTGGATTAGCGAAGGATATACCCATAGTGACCATCAGGTGATAATAATTGATATTAAGAAAAAAAGGACATTCCGTGGAATAAATAATGAAATAATGAATACCAGCAATCTAGCCGACAGCAAAACGGCGGATAGCTTGTCGCATCATTTCACTCGCACTTAAATCACAGCATGTGATTCAGCAATGCCCCGACGAATACCCAGTAAAAGAGGTACTGGTGGAGCCAGCAAATAAAAGCTCTCAGAGGAAACTGTTTACAAACCCAACGGAAAGCGTGACATTCTAGGAGAGTCGATCTTCAACAACGACATATTCATCTATTATATAATAGAACAACTATTCCCACAAAGATCCCGACTTTATGCAATATAATCAGAGTACCCTGCACAGAAGCAGTTCAGGATGATAGGCATCAACAAAGCGCATGCACCTGATGCCATCTTAAGCAAGGCAATGAAAGCCGCCGTTCAAACTACAATGCAAGAATGTCTGAAAGAGAAGGTTTTCCCAGAGCAGTTGAAGCTGCAACATGCGGTACTCTCACATAAAATGAAACATAAAAGGATCCCGTTAAGAAAACCGAAAGAAACTCAAGAGTTTCTCTTCGTCAAGTGTTCATTTGCTGATAAATTGAGAAAATGACCAGACATTTGCATTCTGCCTTCTAACTCCAACGATGTTTGCTCGGAGTAAAAAGCTTCTGCATACCATATATTACGCATATACACATCAAATCCCATAGTTTGATCTATCCATCAATTGCGATGGCAAGTTAGGCTTATATATACCCTAATGTGTCCTTTAGTGGCTGCAGGAAGTCTAACACTGATAGTATGGATGCTGCTATACTGTAATTCCCGCCACATGAATCTCCAAGCAAAGAGTAGCTTTTGAACCGAAAATCTGTGAATTCAATTAAAATGAGCGCGCAGATCCATTAGTCTAACTTGTTATCCGATGGGGATTAGATAGAGAATATTTGAGTCTATATGCGAAAGAATGCTCTCCATACGTTCTTTGACCCAGAAGAATAACCATATAAGACTTATCTCCGTTTGTTTATACAATAGAATAGGGATAAAAGAGGAGGCCTATTCATCGACTATATAAAGTGGTGGTGGACATAGTAGCCAAAGCAATAAAGCCAGAATGATGGCGATGGGGAACAAAGGAATATTGCACAGTTGTGACCCTGGATATCAAAAATGGCTTTAACTCAGCAAATTGATCAATTATAAGAAGGTCAGTAGCCAGAATGCTAGCCATACTACTTGCAAAAGACTGTATCCAGCTAACCGACAAAGGTAAAAAGCTCTATAAAATCTCCATGGGAGTCCCACATAGATTTGTACTTTGCCCGCTATTCTGGAATAATGTTGTAAATATTGCAAAAAATATTTGATATATAGAACCAGCTCCGAACGATGTTATCAAGATCATCAAAGACTAGTTTGTATCTACCGTCCTAGATTTAACAGATCAGAAAACGGAACCGGTCCTAATAAGAAGTCGGAAAAATGTGGAATACGTGGACATAAGGGTAGGAAGTCTAGCCTTAAGATTAAAAAACTCTGTAAAATCCATAGGAGCAACATTTGACAATAGACTAAGCTCCATGCCTAATATCGACATTTCGGGCAAAAAGACGTACTCAAAGCACTACTTTTTGGAATACTGTCAAACATCGGAGTACTCGAATATGCTGGAAGAATCTTAATATGCAAGGCAGCAAAATCAGTTATGTTTTACGCAGCTCCAGTTTAAGTGAAGGCCCTAGCGACAAAGAAAGTAAAGCGAAGTTTATCATCAACATATCGTCTTAGCGCATTTAGGGTAATCAGTGTCTTTAGAACTATTTCGAACGAAGCAGCTTTTCTAATAGCCGGGATGATTTCCATTCTTGCGGACGAAATGCAGAGAGACTATGGTAGGAGAACTTTTAGTAACCAATAGGCGACAGTTATCAAAAACATGAATGACGTCGAAAAAGCGACTTCAAGGACCAAGTAGCAAGCTCGGTGGGACGATCGAGGATCGACCTTAAGATGAATTTCATCCATAGACATTTGGACAAACCGAAGGTATGGAAACTGTACGAGCAACTAATTATCATCTTACGCAGTTCCTATCTGATCACGGTAGTGGTTATCGAAAGTATCTTCACCGCTTCAAGCATGATAGGTCAGACTGCTCAAATCAGGAGAAAGACACGGGGTAAGTTATATTCCATTGCATACGCTTTCAAACACACAGTCAATAATGGAAGAAGAAAATTGAATGTAGATTTGTTCATTCATAACAAACGTTCAAACGAGCTACGAAGGATCGAATGAATAAGAGGTGCAGATGCAGCCAATATTGGTGACATAGCATATGGTAAATTGCTTACCAGTCCCGTGCAGCAATACCTAAGGGCAGTCCCGCGGTAAGAGTGGTAGAATTGTGTATGTTGTGGTTTAATATGTAGGCCTATTCCTGGAATCGAGCAATCAGGCTAGCGAATCGTGCATGCTGGTAGGCTGGACTGCAAGTAGATAACTTAAATTGTAAAGATACGAGCACGATCAAATTTTCATTTTCGGTGATCGGAGTGAGCTTAAAAAATGTAATTTTCCACAAAAACTCGTCATATTCCTGTTTATGAACAAGACTTCAAATTCCCAATCGACTTTAAAGACAAACTGCAGCATCTACTATATACATGTAGCAGGTGAAATTATTTTTCTCTTTCGACATATATCCACCTGTCGTATCATTCAGTTATAAGGTCATGGTCACATTTATTAAGACCATATCCGCAATATCAACTGCATTTCGTGTATTTTCTGTACTTTCTCACCTCTGCATAATATTGTCATTTTCATCTCATGTACACACAATGTGGAAAACGTTTTCCATTCCCCATAGAGACATGAAAACCCATATCTACTCGCACATCTTCTAAATTGATTGGCATTCCATACTGATTCAATTTTATATGTGTAACCCCCTGTACAGACAAGCTTCACTTCAAACGGGCAAGGGAATAATTTAAACTTTAACCATGATTTCGTCCTTCATAACAATAATAATGGAAAACCATTAAAAATACCAAAAGGGCTGAAGGAAAAAAAAAATAAATATTACGGATGCATTCGAGAAGTGAGCAGCAAAATCGTATGGCAATTGATGCCGATGCCAAACAATAGTCAGAAATATTATGAAACGTTACGGATACTCATAGGCATGTCCTTGGGTTATTGAGGTCGCTCATTATAGAAACTCACCGTACGAGTACATATACGAATACGACCCTGGAAGCTTTCATTTACTCGAAAACACAAAAGACTATTGACTGTGAAAGCAGAATCAAAAACAAACTAACGTACATTCTCGTCCTATAAGTGTGTAATGTACGAGTATGTACGAGTATTTCGAACTGTTATTTCAATGAAAATATTGCTTGACTATAAGTCACGTGGACATTGATTGATTCCAACCTCGGCCATAGCTTGGGAAAAATGTTTTTCATAGAAAACAAAAAACTGAAAAAAAAAATATAAAAATCTTCCTGTAAATCGCAAGATGTCCTTGTGGGTATGTTTTGCAATTGCATGTTGGTAATAAATCCACAAATGCAAACCGTCCTTAACCCCACCACTATCCGTACTCGTATACAATTCAAAACTGATCTCTTTTAGTTGCTAGATGTTTGGATACTCTTTGCTGGAATTCTATACGGACAGCATATTTACTTGTTACGAGTACACAATTGTGTCATACCATTCCACCCACCAAATCTTGTCACCGTGGTAACGAAAGAAATTCTGAGATTTTTCTCCCAGCACACACAACAGCACAAAGAAGTAGACAGTGTGGATGGAGAAAAAGATCTCATGGTTGCCACTGTAAGAAGGATATGTATCTAACCAAGTGTTATATTCTGACACAACAAGGACACTGCAGTTCAGATGCTTGAGAGAGACCTCGCTAATGGAAACCAGAACATGAGTACTTTGGTTGTGAAATGTCGGGGCTATGACTACAAACGGAAATGGATGCTTGTCATCTGTTCCAACGACGTACGAAAGAGAATAATGAAATTTGAAATCCTTTGATACAGTTTTGATGCTGATGCTTTTTGCATGTATTGTACTATAATGGAAGAGGATTTTTTAAGGATACAGAGAATTTTTTCTGTTCACACGTAATGTATGTTAAACTCAGGATTATGCTACTGATCATGTGTTTGAGTATTCTTAACGATCAACTGTTCACTGTATTGCCAATTCATAAGCAAATTTGGCAGAAAAGGATTTCGAGTGGAGGTGAAACGATGTAATTACTAACTTTCAACAGCATTATCTTTCTCGTAGCCGCTATTGAATGTGTATGATGAAGGTTACTGTATAAAAGATTTCTAGAAAAAAAAAATTCTGAAAATCTGAAAGGAAACAAAATGTCGATTCACTCTTGTTCATCAGTTGCTCACTCTTATGGGAAGTCAATGAAGCACTATTCATATTTTAGCAGAGAGTGCTTGCATTCAAGCAGAGGGCTACTGCTACTGCAGCACGCAGCAAACTCTGGAATGGCTGAGACAGAGAAACAACTGATGCGCGCCATCTTCTGGGTTTCAAGGCAACTCAGAGAAACGAAAGAAGTCCAGATGCGTCTTCATAAAAAGACCCACGTCCCTATCTCTACCTTTTAAATGTTAATTTCCACTTTGTTTCCAAATAAGTGCGGATAGGAGACGACCATCAAAGTACCCATCTTTTCTGTATACTCAAATCAACCTTCAACATTCCAAGTCTGCTACTGCATCACTATGTAAGAGGATTCCCGTGTTAAACGCAAAACCCCACATAATATCCATACTGGAACCATGGGTGTGGAATAAATGCATCTATATCTTCGGATGTTTAAGTGGTTTCACACTACTTTATGACGAGCTATCGGAAGAACCAAGAGCTTGTTTTTATGTGCAGAACTCACTCTCACCAACTAAAATTGTGCAATTTTGTAACCAAGGTTTAGTTGCTGCAGACATAAGCTACGAATCGAATGTAAAAACGAACGAACAAATTCGTCGTTGCATTTGCTTATTTTCTCTACGCTTCGTTACAGCCGCCACAACCGAAAGCGGTAGCATAACTTGTGATTCCAGAAAGATGGATCTTATCGTATGCTGCGATACTAATGCTTAGAATCAATTGGCGGGCAGTAGCAAATGCAACGTGAGAGGTAATCATCTCCTGAATTTCATACTATCGTCTGACCTGGCTGTGAACAATGTTGGCTCTGAGAATTTTTGTTACGACAGCAAGTAATTGACTCAATTTTATGCAACAGGTATGCTAAGGAGATTATTGGCTGGCAAGAACTATCGGAGATCTCCATGTTAGACCATATATACATTGAATTTAGAATCGGATGCGAGATATCGACCTTATTGAAGACGAGCAGTCCGCATAAAATCAACTGGACACGTTTTAAGGAGCAGCTTGAAAATACGATATTGCTAGGACAAAACAAAAGCTTTGGAAAGCTGTTCAGAACATGAACGGCATCCTCACCAAGTGTTTCAAAATGGCATGACCAATTAGTAAGCAATCCTGCAGATCGCCCATTCCTTGGTAGAACACTGACCTACAGCGATTTTGTAAAGAATAAGGAAAACTTCTAAACGGGTCCCCTTAAACTAATTTGGAGGAAAATTGGAATCATTTCAGATCAAAGCAAAAGGATTTTATGAAGCTTATTCGGTCTTCGAAGAGCTTTTTACGAAAAGATCAAAACTATTGGTGAAACCAATAGGCTTATTAAAAACCTTCAAAAGAGGAAGTTTAAACAGGCTGAAACCACTCAGAAAATCTGACGGTACCTATACCGAGTCCAAAGCAGAGTCTCTCCGTCTCATGCTCGAATCTCAATTTCCAGGTAACCTGATCGAAACCGGTTCACAACTAGCTCCTATCAAAGAAGCTGGTAGTAAGCTGGACAACACAAAACGCCAAAGCTGGCATATTTCACCGGTTGTGGTGATGGATGAGGCCATCAAACATCCTGTTGCTTACTTTGACGGCTTCAAGTCAACAACAACACTGGTCTTGTGGATAAAAGTAATACGGGTGCATAGGACATTGATCGCAGATGCTTGCTGCGGCCAATATGTGATGGCGGGTGTAAACAGGGACTGCCTGCATGGCGGCGTTCTGTCTCCACTACTATGGTGCATGTTGGTCAGCTCACTGCTCAACGAACTCAAAAGTTCTAACGTTCACGCACAAGGATTGTGTCTAGCGACTGTCTATTCTAAAGCACAGGCAGCTCTAGACGTGATCGACGACCATAACTAGGTCTTTCAGTTAATCCTCTCAAAACTGAGGTTGTTTTCTTTACGAGAAGGAGGAAGCTGCCTGGTCTGCCTCATCTAGTGCTTCAAGGCATCACCATACAACTATGGTGTTATCCTGGATAACATCTCTGGGCTAAACAGGTTACGCCGAAAGCACTTAAGGTGCTGTTGGCCTTATGGCAGTGCAGAGGAGCTATCGGCAAGACATATAGTCTGTCACCGAGAAGGGTCCTTTAGATCAACACGGCTGTGATAAGGTCAATTATATCCTTTGCGTCGATTTTCTGGTGGAATAAGCTCTTGCGAGAATACGTGATTGTTACTTTTACCAAACTCCAAAGAACGGTTTGTCTCGGATGCATGGGGGTTTTCCCTAGCGCTCCTGGCTCCACTCTCGACGCATTGATGAATCTCTCTCCTCTTGATATTCATATCATGGGTTGACCCCTCAAAGCCATCTTCCTTTGTCTGCGTCCTAGGTCACAATGGGATCACGGGAACTAAAATCAGAGGTGAGTTTTTTAGGACTTGAATCTACTTTGGGTCTGCGTGCGTCCTCGGTTAAGACTTCCATTGACAGTTGGGTCTCATACCAATACTTCCCGACGTCTCTATGAAGTCAGCGGCCTTTCTGCTGTGCCTCATCAGGCAAGACTGCAGGTTGCTTAACTTTAGAATAATTTTCGATTCCTAGAACGAAGTGAATAACAGCAAAAAAATATACTTTATAGGGTCTGTGGTAAAGTATCACCGCATGAAAGGTAGAGATATCTGATCAGAAATCGAAACATTAACTTGATCTAAGTGTACCAAGTTGGCTTTCTATTATACTGCGATCCTTACACCCGAGAAGGCAGTTATTTAAAAAACTAACACGTTGTGGTTATTGTGAATTGAAAGTTAGCTGGCGCATACTACTTTACCATACTCTTGTAAAAGTAGCTTTCAATGCAAATTTCTCATCTTGTTGACAACGAGGAGATGTAAAGAGGTGGCGAGTACAACAATGGGTTTATGATTCATCCCAATTCTTAACTATGCCGCTTCTGGAAATTTTTTTTTGGAAAATAGCTTTCAATAAAAGTGGCAAATGGAGCCATCTGGATTTGTTTTTATGAAGGTATTACACGAATTTTTTAACCTCTATCTGCTGATAGGACTCTTACTTGCATTCCCGTCTTGTTCCATTTAATAATTTATTAGCTCAATCAAATTTTTATGTTGCATTCTAGGATGCCATCATGGTTATTCACTTTGGACAAAATAAGGATTATGACATACGCTTACATTCTCAATATTTTTCAAGTAGTACTACTCAATATAAAGGAGCTGCAAAAGATCAATATCAACGTCCCAGTAAAAAAGGATTCGTATAGAATAACGCTGTAAAGAGCTGCCACAGGTATCATATGAGCAAAACCGATTGGCTGGAAGAACATAAGGATATCGGGAAAAGTGCGTGACTGAAGATACTGAAAAAAACATTACTGTAGGAACTGAGATTTTAGCAGAAGCAAAAAAGATTATGACGCTGTAATAAAACACGTGAAAGAATCAATTCGAAAGAAATGCCTGTTTTTAGAGATGATTTCAGTGCACGTATTCTGGAGATACCTTATCCACGTGGATAAGGATAACGGCACAAAACTGGCAGATTGGGCTGACATAAATCGTCTAACAGGAATCTTTCATGCCAAAGACAGAGAAATCTTCTACTCTTAACACTGGAACCGTAACTATAGCCCAGATCCGTGCTGTGCTTCATCCAACGTGAACGTGAACAACAAATGTCTAGGCGGGTCTTACGTGATTGTCCTCGAAGTCAAAACCCTCCAATTTTCTTGGAAATCAGAAAAAAGATTCTATTGGTAGACTCTATCCAGCGAATAAGGTGGGGTCAGAGTCAGAATTCGTCAAGAACTCTTAGCGCCTTGTTGTCATCGTAATGGTCACAGCAAAGAAGTACTCGTATATTCTTTGCGGTTATCAGAAAAGAATACACCTACTGAGTAGTACTGATAGTGACTCACTGTATCCTCAAAGAGTGGTAACATCAAAATTACAGATAAACTTTCACAATCTTTAGAAAATGCACGAAATGATAAGTTGGATAAAAACAACATAAAACCTGAACTTTGCCCCACCAATCAGAAAGGCTTAAACCCTCATCCGAAAGCTTGGAAGATCAAAAGTCTTCCCATTACACCAACCTAAAATTGATCCAGAACTGGTAGCAAATCAGATGGTCGAGGTTTCCAGAACAATGTCGGACAATGCCCAACAACAACAATGTTATTAAAGGAGCTTCAAAAGGAGACCCCTATAACCTCTGTCGTAGTGGCACTGACTTAATCTTAACAAATTTTATTGAAGACTTTGAAAACAGTGTTCGAAGACCTTACCGATGTACGTTACAAAACAAGAGTAAATCTTTTTTTTTTTTGTTCAAGTATATCTCAACAACAGTGCGAGTAAATCCAGACTACAAATTCAAAGGGATCGGTATTTGTATGCAGATGATATCGCTCTAACCACAAAAAACAAGAATATGCATTCAATTGAGAATACACTTTCAGCAGATCTCGGCTACCTGGGAGAATATGACAGCCGGCACGTCTAAAACTGAGTCAACCTGCTTTCACTTAAATAGCCAACTTGTGCATATGCAGCTCGAAACTGACTGCAACGGTCCTATCCTGCGAAATTATAAGAGTTCCGAGTATCTCAGAGTAACCATTGATAGATCCCTAACCTTCAAGCAGCACTGTCACATCACAACAGCCAAGCTGAAAACAAGGAAAAACCTGCTTCAAAAATTTGCGTTTAGCTCTTGGGATTGTTACATAAAACTGCAAAATACCGAGCTTCCATTTGTTTAAATAGTGCACACACAACACACAACTTACTGAAAACAAAAAATTCCACTTCAACTCAATTGCTCACAGTCTACAATCGTTTAGATGAAGGAATAGACTCATTAGATAATTTATCATAAATCAAAACAACCAGAACTTTCCAATCCATATGCACTCCAACGAAAAGAACCTACATCGGTTGAAATCGGAAAATCCACCTCTAAAGACAGGGACTAGATGTCAAACTTTAACATCAATGAAGAGTGGGAACAAATTGGAGGAATTTTGTCCCATATACCAGCAGCATAGAATGCCTCTAGAATAACTTAATTTCGCGTGATGCCCATACATCTATGGGTGACGCCTGGTAAGGGCTAACGTATTTCAGTAATACGAAGTCGGAACCTGTGTTGTGAGCACGTGGAGCTTTTGAGGCTGACTTAAACCCTCTTGCCGATCTTAGCGGCATGGCATCCTATATTTATTGCAACTTCTCATCTGGTCAACCACAAGTCTAGGTCTAATCTACAGCTGGGAGGATCACACCTTTTTAGAGTCAGGCCCGAACCGAAGACCGGGGGCACCTGAATTCGATGGAATCGAGTTTTCGTGGTAGAAACTAACGGTAGTCCTTCCATCTATAAAGATTTTTGAGAAAAGGTCGATACATCGGTGAAACTAGCAGAGTTTAAAGAGGTATTTACATCGGACAGAGCTATAATGGTAAGTAGTGACGGTCAAAAAATCCAACCGGGGTCCGAAAGAATGCACGCAGACTGATTTCCCGTAAAAATGCCAACATCGAAACTATTGCACACAAAAAAGGAAAAGAAGAATTTTTCAATTATTGAGGATACACGTAGTTCGGCACTGAAAAGATTGGCTGTGTCAGATGGGCGTCTAGCTGAAGTGCTGAAGTCTTGGCTAAATGATGACGACAGTGAATCAGAGGTTGGTGATGTTGAAGAAGACTTCTTGCCACATCAAAGTGGCACTGATAGTGAGGCTGAGGTGTCTAAGTCAGATCAAGAAGTTCAACAGAAAGTTTGTTAGGTAAAAGTCCAGGAAAGTGTGTGGGACTGTGATGATGAACGGTCATTAGAAATGGTCTAAAACTGCTTCAAATCGAACGGTGTATCCCACGCCAAGCGCATACCAATCCCACAGAAAATGATTGGAAAAACTCTTTCTATTTGGAAGGAACTTTAACCGAAACTCCAAATACTGACTTAGATCTTGAAGCATCGATATCCTTTCCAGAAATAGACAGCAACGTCTCCAATTTATCCGAGGTGCCAATTAAGCCGTCGGTCTCCTCTTCTGACAATATGTTGTAAATGGATGTCTCTGACGAACTAATAAGAGATTCTATACGATCAGAGGAAGAAGATGAGCTCTTGGACACATGTTCAGAATCGGAGGACTCGAATAAAACCCTGGTGGAGGCTACTCTGGTATATTGTGGCACTGATAGGGTTTCTCAAGATTAATCTCCATCTCTCAAAAAAGACCTCGGCCGCATTTATTCTACGTCTTACCACAAACGCGAAAAACATCATCCTAATCCTAAGATTAGAACTGGCATATTAGATAAACGTAGCAATCACACTGTTGCCAGGCTAGAGACTGCCAAAATCTCCTACTAGCTGGCATCGGCATATCTTGACCACGATCATGTGGGCCCCCTACCTAGTAATAGCCTAAAAAGGGTGTTACTGGAAGCTGGACGTCTAAGAACTGGCCTCATCATCGGGAACCACGCTAACGCTCAGGTGAGTGATTTTTTAATTTTATTATAATTACTAACTTTAATGATTGCAACATTGGCAATGAGCCTACTTTAATAACAAGAAACAGACAGAAAATTTTAGATATCACTCTTGTCTCCGACAACATCACTCAAATCCTGACGAACTGGATGGTATAATCTGAACACTCATTTTCAGACCACAGATACATCCAATTCAGCAAGTTATGCTCCTCCCAGCCAATCAGCATTCTGGAACTATCGGAAAACCGATTGGACAAAATACAGAACACAGAAACACTATCCTCTGAACTCTCAAGTCCACCGCATGACACAAACGAGCTCGACATGAAAGTCTAGGAGTTCATCCTAGCTCTCAATCAGCCGATGGCTGCTTCCTGCCCTCTTATTCAACCTAGAGACAAAAAAAAGCCGAACTGGTTTACATCAGTATTAGGACAGCTTAGAAGCACATGCAGAAGACTTTTCAACCTTTCAAAAAGCACAAGAAAAATGACTGCCTGGGACTCATACAAAGAATCCCACAAAATTTATAAAAAAGAACAGAGGGAGGCAAAGCGACAAGCCTGGAGATCACTCTGTGACAAAATCTCTACAAATCCTATGACGCCTAAGTGTTTGAAAAAATCCGATGACTCTTGGATAACCTCAAGTGACGAACCACTCAACCTGCTACTGGACACACACTTTTCAGGTAGCTCCTTATTCGCGGCCAGTAGTAATCCAAAGAAGACAACTGCAACCGTGACCAAAATTCATGGTCTGATTACATGAGCCAAACTATTTTCAGCGCTGCATAGCTTCAACCATACAAGTAGACTGATCCGGACGGTATAATACCTGCCAAGCTACAAAGACCCTCAGATATTATACTGCCTACGCTAGAGAATATCATGAGGAGCTGTGTACAATTGATTCACAGTTGGTTTGTCATTTCCAACCGCCACTTTTACCTACCTACCTACATATAGACGCCGAAATTCTTCAAGAAGCTGAAGTCAGATCTCACTATACTAAACAAAACAGCCCAGAAGTACAGAGTTTAAATTTGACAGAACTTCAAGCTTTCATTGGGCTTCTAGTATATACAGCTACAGGCCGTGAAATTGTTATATGTATCGGGTCCAAAAAGGGACTTTTAAATATACACAATTTGGGACGTAATAAAATTCACAGACAATTTGGCCGCTACATCAAAAATTTTCAACAAATTCGTAAAGAACTGCCAGAGTCTATACAACATCAGTGAATTTGCCACTATTGACGAAAGGTCGATCGCATTTACAGGGCGTTCTCATCTTTTTATTTATGTGCCCCTCTATGGACTGAAAATGATGTGCTTGTGGAGCGCAAAACCACATTTAAAGTGGAAACGGTTTTGATGAAGAAGGCTTGACAAATGTTGAAAAGAAACTCTTAGTATCTAGGTACTCAATCTGTGATACGCTAAGAACGTGACGTTTGAAAATTGGTTCTCTTCTAGAGTTCATTTATGTCATGAAAAAACGGAGATTGACATGTGTTGGAACTATTAAAAAGAACAAAGGGAAGTTATTCAAGGAAAGCGAAGAAGGCTCCACGTTATATGGATTTACCAGCCAAACTAGTACCGTATTCGTATCAACTATGCTCTACTGGAAGAGCGGATGACAGACAATTTATTCCTGCAGCCACAGGACAAGACGTTGGTCTATCGCCATTTTTTATCAGATCCTGGACATTGGTATAATCAATGCTCATGCAAAATTCTATGTTCTGACAAGCCAAATCTACCGAAAACTATGTACAATTACCACATTAAGCAAAGAAAGACATCGTTTTTCCAATGAAGTACAGTCGTTTTGTGTTATCCTGCTACGACGTATTCGGCTCATTAAGCTCACTTTTACTCTAAATTCAAAGAGCAACAAGATTTGACTTTAAACATCTTTCTAGCAAGGAACTACAATAGAATTATCGTCTTTAAAACTCTTTCGCAACATTAGTCCAGGCGAAACAAGTTAAATGTCTTTTGTGTCTAAACATAATTAATCACGCCATTTGCATTATTAGGCCTGCTGTCATCCTTATTCTCAGTTTCATCAACACAACAACTGCTTTACGCACATTTGTACATTTTTCGCAACCACAAAAAGTGTCAACTAATCCCATCGTTCAATGTCCTTCACAAACGTTTTTGTATATCCACATAATCCAACCATACCATACACATATTTATATACGCATTCCGGACCCACAACCCTCCAACATAAGCGTAAGGATAAACAAAAAACAAACAGTAGCAGTAATACAGTCTGGAGCCTACTGTACAGCAAAAAAAGGATATGCGACACGTGTACATTTGTTTTATGTTAAAAGAAACACGCAAAGGAAAATGATAAAAAAAAGAAAGAAAAAGATTAAAATGCTGTTGGTTTTGAGCAAAATAATAAGCAAGATACGAAAATGTATTGTAGGACAAACACATGCCTTTGTTTTCGTCCTGTTTTCTTCCTGTTACTCTGCTTTTGAAAATTTGCTTCTTTTCGGCTTCATCTTGTGTTACCTTCATGTTTATGGTTCTTCTCATGATTAGCGGTAGAGATAGGGATGAGTGGGTGATAAGAAAATTTACCCTATGTACGGGGATAAAGGATCTTATGTGTATATTGCACACACAAACATCTACAAACTAGTGATGGATAAATTTTGAAAAATAAATATTTCAATTCGAGCTACGATCTGATCAAGGGGGAGCAACTTGCCTAGAGGACAATAATTGACATACATAAAGGTTATGGTATGGGGCAGTGTTGCCGCTGCAGATTTCTCTGCATTGACAGTAGACGCAATGATTAGTATTATGTTGCCAGAGGGACACCTTTTTTCTGTCTAAATGTTCCCCACATGCTTGGCATTTGGGGGCACTATCGAAGTTTCGCAAAGGTGAAGTGAAGTGACCAATAAGAGCCCTTTTATTCGTCTACCAACAGAGGCAGCAGAAAAACCTTAATTCCTACAGTTTTCCGGGTGTTTTAAGACTATAACCAGCTGTAGATAGTTGTGTTTCTGAAATGTTCAATCATCAAAGGAAATATGCAGAATGAAACGGAAGGGTCTGTCAAGAAATTAAGATTATTCTTGATTCGTTCTTGTTTGTCCTCATTCCAGTATTATCGGAAACGCATATGCATACAAAAGGAGTTTTTGTGTTGTTTCGTGACCATCGATGAGACATGGATTCTTTGGTACACACTAAAGACCAAAGAACAATCGAAATAATGGGTTTAACCTGGTGAACGTGCTTCAAAGAAGTCAAAGACCGTGGCTTCAGTCGGAAAGGTGATGGCCATCATTTTTTGGGACACGCGAGGTATGATCCACGTTGTCCATTTGGAGAAGGTGAAAACAGTCACAGGAGAATATTGTGTCAATTTAATGCGACGATTCAATGAATGGATTAACACAAGCCTTTTGTTTCGAAAAACCAAATAAATTATCGCAGTTTTTTTTTACGAAAATGTAACTTTATTGTGAAAAACTGGTTACAAATGAATCATTCAAAGTACTGCCTATCTCTAGATACAACTTTTCCCCATCTTTCTGGCAGAGCTCGAATAACGTTCTGTAAAAGTGTATATTTTTTGAGACTATCCACGAATTAAGCCATTTTTTGATGTCTTCATATGAGCGAAACTGCTGATCAGCCAGACCATGTGCCATCGAATGGAACAAGTACTAATCGGACGGCGCAATATCTGGGAAATATGGAGGGTGGGGCAGGACTTCCCATTTGAGCGTTTCCAGGTAGGTTTTAACGGGTTTAGCAACACGTGGCCGATCGTTGTCATGCTGTGGAATCAATTTTTCGTGTCTCTGTTCGTATCTCTGTTCGTATTGTGGCTGTGCTCAGCTCAATGGCATCAATAGAAGTTGATATCGTTCCCCAGTTCCTTGGGATTCAACAGTTCATAATACATAACACTGACCTGGTCCCACTAAATACACAGCATGACCGGGCAGTCCCCATGACTTTCTTTTCTTTGAATGCTGTAATGAATCCATTTTTCATCACCCGTCACGATGCTATGAAAAAAGTCCTTTCGTTTTTGGCTCTGGAGCAGGCAAAAAAACCATGCTCAACGTTCCTTGACTTCAAATCGTAAGAAACCCAGGTTCCCTGTTTTTAAATTATTTCCAACGCATTTAGTGTAAATATCGAAATCACATTCTTTTAAGCGACGGCGGCAATCAGGGCACGTAGTTTCTCTTAGAGCAGCATCTTCGTAAAATTTTGGAGCTCTCGATGCGCTTCAGCAGCCGTTTTCTTGGAATGAAAGGAGGAAATCAACTCTTCCCGCAATAAAGATTATTTGACACAAAATCAGACATTTTAACACAACCAAAAGTTCATGACGCCATAATAAAATAAATAAAATCGACCAGCACTTACTGCTGGACCCAATACATAGCCTACGTCATACCACGTTTGAAAACGGACTTAAGCCAATGAACGTGCTATATTTAGCCGATGTGCACAAGAGCACACAGCGAAACCTTACCAGAATACAAAGCACAATTGCTCCTATAGCGGTCGACCCAAGGCATTCCTCCAGGATTGTAAACGTCTAAACATTCCGAAGATAGCGAACTTTCAGTATAGAACTAAATCACTAAATATTGGCAGCCAAGCCGGTTCACATACTTCAAAATGATCGGAAGCTTACCAGAGGTTTAAGTGTTCGTGTCAAGTCAAAAAAAAACTTGAACCTGTCGATATACGTGGATAAGTTATTTAGCGAAACCCCAAACGGTGCTGAGGACATAGAAAAATCACTTTTGGAGGCTGTAAATCGGATGGGGCGACTCAAATTCTGCTGTTTCGCAAAAGTCATAAATCCGCATATGACTGCATTTACAGAGATAAGTTTTACAGAGCCATGTCTAGTTTTGGTCAAACTTTTCACTTGGGTGTAAAGAGAATTTATATAGACTAGGAAGAGAATAGGTCCAAGAACAGAACCCTGTGGGACGCCATTTCTTAAAACACGAGATTTACTGAAGGTTCCATTGATATTAATTTTTTGTTTCCTATCTTTAAAATACGTTTTGAACCGTTCGTATGTTACTCCACTAAAACCGGCGTTACATAACTTATGGTCGACCATGTCAAATGCTTTCATCATGTCAATGAGTAGAGCCATAATTGATTGTTTATTGTTTGTAAATTCATACAGCTGACTACACAGCCTAAGAATAGCATCTTCTGTTGACATACCAGTCCTTAAACCAAACTGATTACATAAGAAAATGTTATTATGATCGTTAAACGATAAGATACGAATTTTAATTAGTTTCTCGAACAGTTTAGCAAAAGTTTGAACCAGAGACATAGATCTATAATTAGACGTCTTTTCTATTGCCTTTTTTAAAAAGAGGAACTGTTTCGGCACATTTAAGGGATTGTGAAAAACAAACATTATTCACGCTTTAATTAAGAATTAAGTAACTCAGGATGTCCACCAAATACCAAGCAAATTCATTGTGAACGAGCCTTAATTTTTTTTTTTTTTGGTTGCTATGACACCTGTCAAACATATTTAGTATACATCAAGTCATTGAGAAAACAACATTATATTTTTTCATCGTGTTAAAAATGCCGAATTTTGTACCAGAAAATGATGACTTGCGGAAAGCTGCAGAGTCGCATCGAATGCTTGACGAGGCATATGGTGATCATGCTCTATTAAAAGCAACATGCAAAAGATGGTTTCAACGGTTCAGAGACAACGATTCAGAGACAACGGCTTTGATGTGAGAAATGAAGAACGTGAAAGACCACCACAAAATTTTGAAGACGCCGAATTGCAAACAATATTCGATGAAGATGACACTTTGAGTCAGATATGTTAAATGTTGCACAACAAACAATTTCTGACCATTGAAAAGCTATAGGAAAGATCCAAAAGTCTGGAAAATGGGTGCCACATGAATTAAATGAAAGACAGATGGAAAACCAAAAAACCACTTGTGAAATTTTGCTTCAAAGACAAGTTAAAAAATCAGTTTTGCATCGAATTGTTACTGGCGATAAAAAATGGATTTATTTTCAGAATCCTAAATGGAAAAAATCGTGGGTTAATCCGGGACAACCATCAATTTCCCCTGCAAAACAAGATTGATCCGGCAAGAATACAATGCTGTGTGTCTGGTGGGACCAGAAAGGTGTAGTGTACTACGTGCTCCTAAAACCTATTGAAACCGTTAATATAGATCGCTACTGACAACAAATGATCAATTTTAACCATGCATTGATCGAAAAACGACCAGAATGGGCCAGAAGACACGGCAAGGTAATTTTCCTCCATGACAATGCACCTGCACACAAAGCAAAATTGGTTTAGGACACAACCAAAACACTTGGCTGGGAGCTACTACTCCACATGCCGTATTCACCAGACTTGGCTCCTTCCGACTACCATTTGTTTTCATCGATGGGACACGCATTAGCTGAGCAGCAAGGAAGTCGAAAATTGGATGACTTTTTGATTTGCTTCAAAAGACGAACAGTTTTATTGGCGTGGAATCCATAAATTGCCTGAAAGATGGGAAAAATATGTAGCTAGCAATGGTCAATACTTTGAATAAAATATTTTTTTTTCACTTTTCCATTTAAAATTAGTGGTAATTAGTTTGTAGAGCTCAACCGGCGAAATTTCATTAAATACAAAACTGTTTGTGTGCATGTTATCAGGAATTACATTTGATGATACTGTGCAGGTGCAAGAATTATAAAGTTCAACCGATGGCTTTAACTTCTCGGAGATTTCAGTAAAATATTCATTAAATTTATTAGAGATGCTGGTGGCGTCAGATAAATGAATTCGACTAACTTCTATGTCATCAATTTCTAAAAGTTGCTTATGCTTCCCCAAGATCCTATCAACAGCTCCCCACTGTTCTTTACTGTTACCCTTAGCCTTTTGAAACAAATCAGAATAATATTTATTACGTGTTTCTGTAATCTTTTTAGGAACATTTTTACAAAAATTGAAATAGACTTAAAAATGTCTTCCATTATTGGGGTGCTTTCGTTTTTTATTTTTTATTTTTTTAAAGTATATTTGTCATCCATGAATTTTAATATCTTTTGTTGTTTGAACTTTGCAAGGAGATAGTAGTACAAGCCTTTATTAGATTTTTTAATATCGAAGAAAACACTTCAAACGAAACACAAGGATTACTCTCTGAGTAAACCTCCCAAAATCCATTTTTCAGATACTCCATTAACATACAGGAATACGATTATTTATAGGGTCAGAACTCGTGAATGAATTGAGTGCAACCATATGATGATCTGGGAGTTTGTAATCGTAGATTGCACCACCATAACTAATTCTATTATTATTATTATTTTTTTTTTTTCAATGAAAATGTGGTCATTGCAACTCGCAGAGGAATCAGCCACACGGGTTGGACATTTATATTGGGTATATATTTTAATTCGTGCGGTTTTTTTTTTTCAAAATTTGAACGTTTATTTAAGAAAAACATGTACAATAGTATTATTCAAAGTATTGCCCATCTGAAGCTATGACTTTTTCCCATCTTTCTGGCCAATTTTTCCATCAAGCCAATTTTTGATATTCTGCTCTGATGTGAACCGTATTTCAGTGAGAGCTTTCTGCATCGACCGGAACAAAGACTTCCCATCCACTGTTTTTCATGGGAAAATATTCCGGGCATTTTTCGGCTACGGCTCTCTTCAAATGGATTAATTGTTTTCGGTAGCGTTGTCCATTGATAGTTTCACCCGGTTTTAGCAGCTAATAATACAGCACAACCATCTGATCCCACCAAATACAGAGCATTACCTTCGGGCCATGGATATTCGGCTTTGCCGTTGATTTGGCTGGTTGGCCGGGTTTCACATATGATTTTTTGCGCTTGGGGTTGTCCATTTTTCATCACCAGTAACAATCCGATGCAAAAATGATTTCCTTTTTTGGCGTTCTAGCAGCATTTCGGACATGCAAAACCGCCTTTCGACGTCTCTCAGTTTGAGTTCATGTGGAACCCAATTGCCTTGCTCTTGAATATATCCAGCTGCTTTTAAACTTCTTGAAATGGCTGCTTGAGTCACACCCAAAGATACTGCGAGCTCTTCTTGTGTTTGGCAACAATCTTCATAGGGTAATGCTTAAAGTTCTTCATCTTCAAACTTTTTTGGCTGCACAGGACGTTCATCGTCTTCCAAGCCAAAATCACCACTTTTAAATCGTACAAACTACTTTTGGCACGTTCGCTCAGCTAGCGCATATTCACCATAAACTTCCACGAAAATACGATGACCTTCGGCAGCAGTTTTCTTCATATTTAAGTAATGAAGAAGGAAGGTTCGACATATTTGAGTGAAAAAAAATTATTGTTGTTTACGCTTCAAATGAATGACATATACTGAAATGACGTACAATGACAGTAGCGTTCCAACGCATGTTCCAATGGAATAATACAAGTTATAGACCCAATAAAACTTTTTAGACCATATGATCCCATAAGAAACAAATAATTTTCGGTGTCTTTCCCGGAATCATTCACAATATCAATATTTATGTCGGCCAAAACAATTAAATTTTTTACCAAGAACATCACTTAACTCTTCAATAAAAAACAATAAAAGCACAACGTTGTGTAGTTCTCATTTTGATATCCGAACGACAATTTCTCTAACCGGCGCTAGTCATACCAATTTCAGAGAAATCACATTCTAACTACAACTACCAAAAATTGAATTCACTCTCGTAGATCAATATCTCACTTAACACAATTACTACAGGTAAATTCTCGAGCGATTCAATTTGAGCTAGCAGCGATGAGAATTTTTTAATAATGCTTGGTATGTTTTGATGCATGTAAAAGATGTTAACAGAATCAATGGGAATGACTTAGTAAATACATGCATTAGGATTTAAACGAGGGACAGAATTAACATAATTCATAAACTAGATTCTTACTAGATTGTCACCCTCTTTCCTACGCATATACACCGCACCATTCCTAGTCCATATATATTTATAATTTTTCGATATTTTCAGCGATGTTGCAGTTTTGTTGATGTACTCGTACATCTTCTGTTTGCTTGCTTCCGAGTTGAGCAGAGTAGTTGTTAGCGGTTCCTTCTTCTCTCTATTAGCTCTCATTATTTTTTACTTGCAATGTTGCAAGTTAAAAGTTTCCCGGTAGCGTCACCGCGTGGCGCTCCCATTGTTCCGATTTGAGTTCTGTTTTCTGTTGTTGACATTCACTCAAAATCTTAGTGTCATAGCTTGACATTTGCAAAAGTTACGTAGCCAAGAGTACATCTTTTTCTGTGTGTGTTGGCGATTTTTTACAATTTTAGAAATGGATTTAAATTGGCAACAACGAACTTGTTTAGATTTTGCGTAAAAAACGGATTTAATGGTGCGCAAACGTTGGAAATGTTGGAAAAGTGTTTCGACAACTATTCTCTAAAGAAAACGGTCGTTTACCAGTGGCACGAGCGGTTAAAAAGTGGTCGTGAGTCAATCGAAGATGGTGAACGCAGTGGCAGACCATCGGCATCGAAAACCGACGAAAACATTCATAAAGTAAAAGAAATGTTGGTCAAAGTAGTATAACAGCAAAGCTGGTGCCAAAAGACCTCAATTTCATGCAAAAAAGAGACCGTGTTGACGTCGCAAAAGAGATGATTTGCGAGACTCATTACTGGAGACGAGACGTAATCCAGACATCAGGCAAGTGAATGGCGTTCACCAGTCAAATAGCCTTTTAGTCAAAAAATAAGGCAATGCTCACGGTTTTCATGGATTACAACGGTGTAATGCATCATGAATTTTTGCCAGAAGACCAGACAGTAAACAAAGACTATTATTTGGGCATTATGAGACGTTTGCGTGAAGCAATTCGCCGAAAGAGACCAGAATTGTCGTAGCACAGTGCCATCATTATTCGTAATTTTTTGACGAAAAATGCAACAAATACCATCCAACAGCCACCGAATTCACCTGATTTGGTTCCCTCTGACTTCTTTCTGTTCAGTCGAATTAAAAAACCACTACGGGGAACACATGCAGAAAACCGAATATAAAAAATGTTTCGAGGATTGGATCAAGCGCTGGCCTAAGTCGATGGGGATTACTTTAAAGGAGACAATAAAGATTTAGATGAATAAACCTGTATTTTTAATTTTCGGAATAAGTTCCTTTTTGATCAAAGTTGTATTAGTATAGCTTGGTGAGTTATTGTTTGATTTTCTATGATGACGATTTATAATTTTTTTAATATAGCAAAGGTCAATGTCTCTTTCTGTAATATCAACATGCATACCATCACGGAAGACTTTTAGTATTAAATCGATGGGAAAGGTATCATAGTTGTTGGGAGCAACATTATAGATCTCAACGGTGTTGCCAATTAATTGTTGTTCTAGTTGGTTTACTCTATCTTCAAGCAGGTTAATTTAAGCTCGCAAAATCTTTGGATTTCGGCATATATCATATCCAGGGTAATACTGAATGCTTCTGGAGATGTAATTTGCAGCAATTTTGGGTTTGGGTGAAAGTGAATTAGCTGGTTTACTATATTGATGTTGGTTTGCAACACTGGAAGCACAGAACACAGTTCACACAACTCCAAACTTTGTTACTTTTTTCATAAAGTCTAAATTGGCCGGCATTAAATTAACACAAGAAGCATGGAAAATGCACTTGCAATCACAGCACACCACCTTACATTCGCTTCTTTCGACTTTTTTTCTACACAAGTTGCAAGACATTTTAGAAGTTGAGATTATAAAGTTAAAGACACGTGCGTACCAAGTCTTTAGGAATAATCCAGCTACGACTGACGCTTTGGAAGCCAACATTACTCGTGTTATCTGCGAGAGACCAGTCGCTCAAAATTGGACCTTCCAAATGGACCGACCTCAGAAGCAGTCATGGGCAACATTTCCATGATATCATTTTTGAAAAGTAGATGCCATAAGCTCTTCTTTTAACTGATAATAAAAATTTTAAGTTTACTTTCAAATTTATGTGTTTTATTTTACATTATAAATCAAAACCTCACGATAATTTACCCTATATTTCTAATTTCCTTCGAATTTAAGGTTCGGTAGAAGGCCACCTCTACGTTAAAATGATTTTTCCATTTTCTCCGCTGTGGCAACCCTGCGGAGAAACAGGAAATAACAACAATAAACAACGAGATACTTTTCTGAGACAACTTTGCCCTGCGGTGTAGGCAATCTGCCAAAGAACGAGACCAAGGAAATCGGATTTCATTCTGAGAAGAAAGAAAACAATGACACGTAGATTTAAGATGGAATCCTTTTTTGTGTTATCCTACTGAGAACTATTTTTCTCGTGAAGCCTACCCTACCCCCTCTTTTATACTTCACACAGAATAATAAAAATTTCCCAGGACGATGACTGGCATAGAAGTGGGTGCCTTGAGACTTTTGTATTATACCTATGTACTGTTTGAAGGAATATCGCGTGCGAACTGTAGTGGCATATTGTGTTAAACATATTGCACGCATATTGAATATGTGATGTTTGAAATGGCGGTGACATGTTCTCGTTTTCGTTGGAAAAATATTACGGAGCCAGGTCAGGACCTTAGACAGGTCGGTAATTTGAGCACCAAGCTATGACGGCAAATGAAGGACTAACATGAACCACAACAATTCTCTTAAAAAAAAAAATAAAAAATTAAAAAACGAAAATAACACAGTCACATGGAGTATTAAGTTGTAGGTGCCTTGCTTTTTCTAGTTTCTACTCATGACTTCCAAGAAATAGCTGGTGGTGGTGAGAATGTGAGAACAGCCCATTGAAGGTAATTTTTGCTTGGAGTTATTAAGTTTACGTGATGCGATGATGGTTTGGATAAAAAATTGCAAAAAACACTAAATCGACAAAAAAAGAAACGGAAACATGTCACATCCCCCCAGACGCTATAAAGAGGGTGCTGTACTCAATTTAGTTCCGTAATAGTGTTCTTTTTCTTTGTGCGACTTACGAGCCGGAGGTACTGGGTTTCTTAGTAGTTAAAGAGACCTTTTGTAAGACCTAATAGAAGGACGTATATCTCCAATTTGATTGAGAATTTTTTATTGTACTTAACCTTGATTCTATCATAATATTCTTTCTAAAGTTGAATTTAAGAAAATATACCTCGGGTATCGGGTATAAAGGTATCGGGCGTAATGACCTCACGGACCCTAGCCACGAAAATCCAGAAACGTTTGACCTACATTAGGCTGCACCCTGGTCGGCGTCTGTTCTCTATGTCAAAAGTCATAGTCACAAGGAGTAATTAAAGGAAAATATTTTTTCCTTTCATCGGTATACTCTTAAAAGATAATAAATAATGATTTTTTTAGTTTTTAAGGCCTTGGGATATAAAAGCTCCAGTGTGACTTTTTTACAGAATATTTAGCCGCCTATAAAATATTATATTGACCGAACTCATAGAGATCCCAAGTTGAAATTTGAAATGGAAATAGAGGACGAATCTCTCTATATTATTGTATATAAAACATATATCCAAGGATATATGTAAAAAGGATATTCTGGATTATATCCTTCGTCCTAGAAAATAAAAATTATTCCAAATCTTTGAAAGTTCACCTTTTCCTGAATCAAATTCTGATGAGCAGAGCCAAAGTTATAACTTTTTTTAAATATAAAAGAAAGCATAAATTTTGATTTTTTGCCAATTTTTGAAGTTCCGTTAGACGCAAACTACTCCAATGAGTACCACTCCAATGAGTATTTCTACCACTTTTCAACCAAATTGGAGGAAGGTCGTTCAGAGCTCCCCATATAGCTTCGGCGATTTATCGTTAAATGACACGAACTTTGAGCTGAATTTTTGATCGAGAACAGATTGCACCTTTTCCAATGATCGTCTTGCCTTCATTCGAATTTAAGCGAAGCATTGCAACATTTATTTTATTTTTTGCTCATAATCCGATGGATTAGACAAATGACGTGCAAATGATTTATATGCACTTCTCCGCTCTAGCCCGATGACCGGAAAAATTTAGCTCTACAATTAATCTGGCGGGAACGCAGTAAGTAGTATGGTAGTTAGTATCACCAGATTTGAAGATGTGGATATATTGAAACACACATATAACACATGGGCTGAAAAGTCAGTGCCGTTTTATAGTAAAACACAAAATTTATGCAAAATTCAACTTTATTTATCAATATAGTTGCCTTCGAGGGCGATACACTGATTGAAACGATTTTTCAATCTTTCGATACCAGTTTTGTAGTACGATTTCGGTTTAGCCTCAAAATAGGCCTCAAAATAGGCCTCTGTTTCGGCGATTACTTCTTCATCGATCTTAAATCTCTCTCCGGCGAGCATTCTTTTAAGATCTGCGAACAGGAAATAGTCGCTGGGGGCCAAATCTGGAGAATACGGTGGGTGGGAAAGAAATTCTTAGCCGAATTCATTCAATTTTGCCATCGTTCTCATCGCCTTGTGACACGGTGCATTGCGTTGATGAAACAGCGTTTTCTTTTTCTTCAAATGCGGCCGTTTTTCTGGGCTTTCGCACTTCAAACGCTCCAACAACGCAATGTAATAGTCGTTGTTGATAGTCTGCCCCTTTTGGAGATAGTCGATGAAAATTATTCCATGTGTATCCCAAAATACGGATGCCATAACCTTGCCAGCCGACTGTTGAGTTTTTGGTCGTTTTGGACGAGGTTCGTCGCCAGCTCGCCACTCAGCTGACTGCCGACTTGACTCTGATGTGAAGTGATGGAGCCAAGTTTCATCCATTGTCACATCAAAACATCGGCTTTATTGCGGTTGAACAGCTTTAAACACTCCTCTGAATCATCAACACTTTATTGTTTTTGGTCGACTGTGAGCAAACGCGGCACCCACTTTGAACAGAGCCTTCGCATGTCCAAATATTCGTGTTGAAGATATCCAACACGATCAACTTCACTTTACGGTCATTTGTAATCATTTTGTGGACTTTTTTGATGTTTTCATCTGAAACAGCCTCTTTTGGACGTCTACTGTGTGCATCATCTTCGGTGCTTGTATGACCACTTTTAAATTTTTCAATCCACTTGCGAATGGTTCGTTCGGTTGGTGCAGAGTCCGAGTAACACTTATCAAGCCATTTCTTTGCATCGGCTGCATTTTTTCCCATCAAAAATCCATTTTTTTCACAACAACAAAAGTTGCTTCACTCACAACGCTATATCTCGAGAACTAATCGTCCGATAGCTGTCAAATTTATACACGTATCTTTTGAAGGTTGGCACTAACTGAAAATGGATTTAATTCAAGTTATTCAATGACACCATGCTTTGACAGACTTGTGCCATTATTCTTCTCTCACCGCGGTCTCTCCATTTACGAGTTCCATCTCCAATAGCAAATTGTCTACTACTGCGTTATTCACAGAAGCCTCAAACTGGACAGCAATTAGATATGCTTTCTGATTTCATTAAAAGAATTGTATACCTTTATTCTCATGCTGAAATAGTGATTTGGGGGGCTTCGACTTTCTGGACAGACAATAACCGAAGAACGGTGTGTTGAGATCTTCGCTGCGGAAACAGCTTGAACCAGCTTGTAGAACCCACACGTATAACAAACGTTGATAGTCACACCGCCAACACCTTGTTTTTAACTTCTCACCCTCAGAAGTGTTATATCAGCTAATTTCTCGTATATCGACGACACAGTTAGAGAAAAGATTCTTTAAGGAACCGTATGACAATACGAGAAAGCCAATTGGCTTCTTTATGAATTTTAACTATTCGTTATATTTCTTGATAACGATATGGATGCTGCTGCTTATATGACCATCTTTTGAATGAGATCCTTTATTCCTCATCGCATGAAGAGTAGAAAACCAGAAAAGGCATGGAACGACTTAAGCTGTAAGGAGGCTGTAAAGGTTAGAAAATTTATTTTTTTCGACAAAGGAAAACCGAAAAAAATTCGAACCAGCCCGAAATAACTGCAACGTCTTTATCAAGCGTGTGAAATTCCAATATGACCAAAAATTACTGCAATGTCCTAAAGGTGACATTCAACTGTCAGTCCTTTGGACAAGAAAAATCTGCTTGCGGCCAGCTCAACACTTCCAGATTGTGCCTATTCTCTGCCTGCACTTGAGTGCGTCAAATCTTCAATGAAACGAATGCACTTTCCCACATTTGATGGTATGTCACACCGAAAAGTGGAACCAAAACGTACATCAATCAATCTGCCAATCCAAGATAGTTGCACTTAATAATTCTAAAGCATTTGACAGGAGTTTGGCATGAGGCTCTGTCTTCTGTGTACAAACATTTTAAGGGTAAAAAACAAAAAAAAAAAAAAAATAATAATAATAATAAAACATATAGTAAGCTAGTTTCAACATCGATTTTGATCACTTTTTTGTTGTTTTTGAAATTTGGACGGAACGAAAAAAAAAAATCGGAACCCAATCCAGAGAAATATCGGCGTGAAAACCTGTACTCAAGACAGATAACCCAAGCCCTTATTATTCAACTTTGCCTCCTGCTGGCACAAGTCTTTCTTAACTCGACTATATTACGAGAAGTAAGCACATATAAGGTATGTGCAACCGTAATTTTTATTGATAAAATAAACTAAGTCTGCCGCCTGATTTTATTTTGGAAAGTAGCACAAGGATACCGCCTCAAATTTTGTTTAAAACCTGATAGTTCGTAAGTGGAAACAAACCGGAAAATTTAAAAAGTGTTTGGAGACGAAGTAATATTAACCACACATTTAAGAGTGTAGTACAACTGCTTCGAGGATGGCTACTCAAAAGCACCAGAGTGAAGCATGTTCTGGTAGGCCCTCAACATCCAAAAATGAGGATGCCATAGACCAAGTAACAAGCCTGGTGAACGTCGAATAATGATCAGAGAATTTTGTGACGAAGTGAGTATAAAAGCTGGATCCATTTATACCATTTTAACTGAAAATTAATGCCCTTAAGACGGTCTCACCAAAACTTGTGCCAAAATTGCTGACAACTAGGCAGAGGGTACTTCGCACGCTTAGGGGCGATCGTGGCGATCGATCGAAAAACTGCTAAATGTCCTAAAACTTGATTGAGCGCTGGCATACGCCGTCAAAGGGCTTACAACCCTATACGGAAGAGATTAAAATGATGTAACTAACCAATTTATGACCTCGGATAAAAATGGACTCACTGTTGACGACTACACCAAGCGCTTAACAAACCTATATACCTATAGACATAATACTATAGTCATTCATATAGGGAAAAGAATCAGCACTCATTCGGATGCGGATTTGCCATATGCGCAGACTCAGCCAAGAAGTCTTAAGATTCTGACACGTGAGCGACAGTTTTATTACAATCCACATTTATGCTAATTTCGCTAACATAAGCCTAGTATGCGCCCATGCTTTTACGGAAGACAAGGACGAGCTACCAAAAAATGCTTCAAGAAGCTTTTCGACAAGACATATGAGCAGTGTCGCAAGCTCAAGAAATGGAGGACATCTTTAATAGGATAGTTGGTAGGTATAGCACACACGGCACCACGTCTGGTAACGGACCTAGGCTTATTGACTTTGCGGCGATAGACGTAAGGCATGCATTCTTGACTTCCGAAAGTTCCGGCCAGCCAACACTAACTCGTATCACCATCTTGTTGCATCAAGGTGCGCATGTAGATTTTCCAAGCGCCACGAAAAAGCAGAACTACTATGAGAAGATACAAAGTAGAAAAACTGGAATCGTCAGAATCTTCGCCGAACGCGAATCCCAAAATCTCGCAACAATTCACATGCCGTCAGGATTAAGTACCGACCAGTGGCGACGCCATCAGAGACGCTGCAACTGATATGCTGAGTTTCACCCGACCACCAATAAGAAACGCCTGGTTTGATAAAAAATGCCGGCAAACGCAAGCGGCTCAACAAGAAGCCTACAAAGCGGTGCTGCAACGAAGGACGAGAGCTGCTCGAGACGGAAAAACTTGTGCTTCTTCCGAAAAGGCAAAACTAGCACGAGAAGTGAAGGATTGTGAAGGATTGAAACCTATCGCCAATAAACTGATTGGATCATAAGAATGTAGTATAAAACCTACTTAATCCACCACTGACCATGTACTTACCTTCCACCAAATCTCGAAAAAGGCTAGCAAAACGAAGTGGATCGATACCCCCATTTATTCGTCTCTTCGGTTATTAAACTATATTCGACAGTATGCCAGTTTATATCTAGAAAGCACATTCGAATTTGCTGAATAACATTAATTAACACTACCAATTACCAACCCAATAAGTTTAGGATCTGAGCTATTGGGAACCAAGACAAATTTCCGAAAAGATGATGTCACGTCTGTACCAATTTTAAACTTTAGATGAAAAGAATACTAGGTGCAGCAATCATCGACATTTTTTGAACTTGAAATAGATTCTCGTCGAATGCCAGACGGAATATATCAACACAGAATGTGTTACCAAACAGAGAGTCCTGGAGTATCGGCCAAGAAGTTCCTGTGGTCATCTACACCTCAGACGTGGTCAAGAACCCCCGCTTCAAGAGCAAATTAACGTTCCACACAACGTTAATGCATAGCACTACAACATATTGCACAGGGCGTACAAGCTAACATACAATATCTTGCTGGCCTGATCGGCTGTAATATGATATCAATGGCACATATCGCATATTCACATGAGAATTCCTTATTGAGTGCAGATTTTGAATGGAGTAAGGCTGAAACTTTCATCATGTTGCAACGGACGAAATAGAGGTCGTCACTAAGAAGGGTTTTTATAAAGTACGACGTAAAAATCGTACTTTGTGGCCTTAATGCCAGAATAGAAAAAGAAACACGATTACCGACGTTATTGGCCAGCATAGCCTACATAACATTACGTCTGAAAATTACCACAGATTGGTCGAAGCCGCAAGTGGACTAACATGCTCGAACATCCCGTACATTTGTATCCACAATCCTACTCGCAGTTTCCTGATTAAAACATAACAAGGGATATTATTGTTACAAACGGAAGACACGCATCCAGCATTTCAACGCAATCAATCAATTTCAACTTATATCAGGTAGTAGCCAAAGTATATACAAATACAAATACAAATACGACAAGCTTTGACGTTGAGCGGCTACAATTTCAGCAAACTGCCACAACCATTGCCACATTCATTTCATGCAATTTGTTTCAAAATCTTGGACCAGCACTATTAAGTGCATATCACCAATACCGATGTTACCAGAAGTCCTGGAAATAGGATATCCACTGTGTGGCACAAACAAATTTATCCTACACAACGCAATCCTTGCAATTGCAATTGCTGCTGTCAATAACCTGATATACCACTGCGGTAAACTTTTCGAGTTTAAGAGGTCCCACTACACTATCAACATATACTGGGCTACGTCTGGTTTTGCCTTCCCTTTTCAACTCGGACTGTTCTGCTGCATGTCGACGGAAAACTGTCGCTGCAATAGTCTGTAGAAAGATCCTAAATCTGTCGATATTAAACAAGGATTAGATAGAATGACATAGTTTCGTGCCATTTCTTAAGCATAACCATAAAGTTTTGTGCGTGACTCGTTAACAACCAGCAAAAGCTTGAAACTGGAAGTAGCGAACAGTCATTAAAATATGATGAGCAACTTAGACGCCTTAGAGTTAATATAATACCCCCTAGGCTCTGTAGTGTATTTAAGCAATAACATATGTAAGAGCGGAGATCAAGTAAAGAATAAATCCTTTCTACCCCAAGAACCGCTCGATCAGACATCGTGTTAAGGTTAAGGCTTTCCCCAAAGATGATCTCTCAAAGCCAGTTCGTCTAACTTGCTTTGTCTACTACAAGGCCTGGATCTAGGATCAACAAGAAGGAGGTCGTAGAAACTGTTACTATTTTGGAAACTCCACCAATGATGATTGTCGAAGCTGTTGGTTACATAGAGACTCCATTTGGTTTACGACCTTTGGACAATGCTTCTACAAAAACTGATGCAAGAGCAAAAAGAAGGCTTTCACCAAAATTAGCAAGAAATGGACCGATGCTGCTCGAAAAAAGATCATCGAGAATGACTTTAGGAAGATGGTTCAAAATCATCCGTGTCAATGCTCACACCCAGATCCGTTTGATCAAGTAACGCCAAAAGAAGGCCCACATCTTGGAAATTCAATTGAAAGGCGGCAGCATCGAAGACAAAGTCAAATGAGTAAAGGACAATTTGGAACAAGCTGTCCAAGTATTCAATGTTTTTGGTGTGATGAAGTGACCAATTGCGTTGCTGTTACCAAGGGTAAAGGTTTTAAGGGTGTGACTAGCCGTTGGCACACAAAGAAATTGCCGCGCTAGACGCACAAGCGTCTGCGTAAGTTTACTTGTTTTTGAGCCTGGCATCCAAGTCGTGTGAGCAATTGAGTTCAACAGGAAGATCAACCGCATCGGAGCTGGAATCCATACTAAGGATGGCAAGGTCATCAAAAACAATGCGTCAACTGAATACGATTTAACTGACAAGAGCATAACACCAATGGGTGGCTTACCCCATTATGGTGAAGTAAACAACGACTTTGTAATGCTTAAGGCGTGCTGTATTGGATCCAAGAAGCGTGTCATCACTCCGTGCAAACCTCTCTTAGTACACACAAGCCTTGCTTCTTTGGAATCAATCAAGCTAAAGTTCATCGATACTTCCGCAAAGATGGGTCATGGTCGCTTTCAGTCTGCCGCAGACAAATAAGCATTCAAGAAGGATCCTATTAAGGAAGAACAAGCTGCCACTACTGTTCTACTGTTTAAATACAATTTATATGATCATGGTGTAGAATTTTTATATGTAAAGCTTGCCAAGATGCCACAAACTTTTTCTCAAAAACAAAAAAAAATTTCGACGGCTTTAATCGAATAATTTTTAAAGAGGAAGTGTGCAGAAAAATGCAAGATGAAGAACTACGAGAATGTCACTGTCTATACAGGGATATAAAGGACGATTGTAGATTTTTTGAGCACCGGTGAGAAGAACCCAGTTAAAATGAAGGCTTTATCTAAAGTCACACATAAAGCTGGCCTCGAATACCTTGAAGTGTTTAACTAAGAAGAGTAGGGTAGAATTCGAAGAAAGTGTGTAATACCCCTAGGTCTATTCAGCGGTTAAAAACGTCTTTTATCATCCTTTAATGACTGAATAATAAAGTTACAACTCTGCTTGGCTTATGCCATGTTTTGACATCATAATTGTGTTTAAGTCTGGCACTTTGCCCTGCACTTGAGGGAAACACCTGTTTATAATTAGCCCCATATTAGTTTGACGTGTACTGAATAGTTTTTTTAATTCGTCAAAACTCATTAAGAACGAACCAAATGTACCATGGTAAACATAAATTAAAAAAGGGGCGGTGGAAGTGTTCTCCTCAAGTCTGATTTGCCCTTTGTAATTCTCCCTGATAAGGAACTTCTACCTATGTGCGAGTATTTCAACTTCAGCTGCAGCCCAAGCAGATACCGAATAATTTCAAATCCAACTTCTGGCTTCTGTCGGTTGTTCCTTGATTTTCTCTTGAAGACAGTGCAACTAACAGAAACCGGAAGAAAAGAATTACTTACCAGTGGAGCGCAAGAAGTAAAACGTTCCGTATTTATTATTGTTTGCCTTTAAATTGTTTTGGGATTTTTCAAAGGACTTCCTTGGGAATGTAAAGAATTCTTTGTACTTCTGCTTTGGCTGGCTTAAGAAACTCTTCTTCCTTTGCCGCATTCCAGTATGTCCTCTTGTGCCATACGTCGTTGCTATAGCCGTAGTACCATGTTTTTGGCGATGTTTATGGCTTTTAGTGTTTTTTTTTTTTTTTTTTGTTTTGTTTTTTGCAAGAGTGTGCGTTTTTTAGGCCAAAAAAAGCAAAAACAGAAATAAAACTCAATTTTTAGAGTATGGAACGTGTTTCTGCTCAAAGTGCCTCATATCTAGAGACCGAAGCAACCACAATATTTTTTTCGCTTTTAACTGTTTTTGCCATTGCTAGACGTAGGGGAGTTATTTTTTTGCGACTTGTACCGTATCCTGATTGTGACTATTCCTTTGACTGTCCCTGTACTCCTCATGTCCTTTGATTTATTACTGTTTGTTAGTGTCGTTGCTTCATTTTTCGATTTTTTTTTACTTTGTTGAGTCGCAGATCTCGTTTTCGCTTTTTATTGTTATTTTTTCGGTTTTTCCTTTTCAGGGTGTCAAAGTATATTTTCGTTTCGATCTCCCCATCGCCCTTTTTGAGTGGGTAACATAGAAGGATACGAATGTTTTACAATTTTTCGTATATTTTAAGGTGAAAGAACTTTTTCACTTACCTACGAGATCCCATCGTATTGGTTTGTAGGTACTCCTGAATTCCATTTCCATTCCTATTTTGAACCATGTGATTACGCAAAAAGGAGAAAAAAAAATAGACAATGTGCGGAAAATGCGACAAATAAAAGGTATTTCTGGGAGCAATCTAGATTGCTTGGCGCATTTTTTCTTTTTGTGGTACTGTCAGCGAAATTTGAGAAACTACACATTTTGGTGATTTAAAGCGGTGTTTGGTGTTTCCTCTGACACTGTTTGAAATTGAATTTGCTTTTGTTATTTTTCTTGAAAGTATTCCAGGAAGGAAATTCTGTGTGATGTAAGAGTGTCTCTGATGGGAGTCATGAACAGTCTGGGTTCTTTAATATTTTTCCTTTTACTCCAACCTTATATGCCCACGTTATTACTGTCTTACATAACTCCTTGATATTGTTAAGCCACTTAAAAAGAAGGCTTACAAAATTAAGCAATGTTTGACTTCGAAGAAGTTTGCATCTGTTACTGAGGAGTTTTCCCAATAGGACTTCATAGAAAAAATTTCCCCATTGGCAAGATACATTTTTGGTAATATTCCATAGAAACCGCCAGCAGTATTTCACCTTTCAAACATTCAACCTGTCTCGCTATGAATGCTCATCAGTCAAGACCTCCTTTTGTACGTACTCTCAAATATCGTTATTCATTCCTAAGTTGTACAACTCGTTTGTGGAATGCTCTGCCGGACTCACTATTTTCTAGTCGTTATAACTTGCAAACATTTAAGACCAATGAATATCATTACCTCTCTTTTTCTCATCTCTAAATTTCCGTCGTGCGCGCTATGTGCAAACATTTTAAGGTTAAGCCTCTTGACCGCGATAATTATATTGTAAGAAAAAAACTCAATACAGAAGAGATAACAAAACAAAAATAACAAAATAACCAATTTATAGCCTCAGATAATGACGGATTTATTTGTGACCACCCTGGCCAACAATTCAATTCAAGGCACTTCTCCAAGATTTTGGATGTCGGTACGGTCCGAGCAGCTAACATCGAGTGGTAACATAAGTTTGTTGTAGCCATTGTGCGAATGTAGATATCTATAACAGCCCAAAGCTACCAAAGCATTGCGAGAAAATTTAATGTCGTACGGTTACGATCTCAAGAGACCACCAGGCCTTAACCTCTCGAGCAGTCCGATACCACCGGGATCGAACTGACAAAAACCAATCAGAGAGGACACCACTTGTTTGCTGGATCTACAGAGCGGGTTCCACGAGCATATAAGAATGGTGGAAAAAAGCTCCTTAGAAGAAACAATAAGGGACATGAAAAGCGTTTGATTGAGTCCTAAGAGAGATGATACCAGAAGACTGTGCGCACCTGGAAGCAGCTGGAGAACGACCGTAATAGTTAGAGAGTAAGTAAGTAAGTCTAAGTAAGTCTAAGAATTATTATTATTTTTTTTTTTTCTTTCATTGGAGCTACATTAAGTTTCTGGTCTATTCCAATAAGAATGAAACTTTAGACGACTTCGAGATAAACACTCAACGTGAAATGGCTGTCTAACATGCAAGCGATTCCGTGGAGGTGAATTAACGCATATCTTAGTGAGTGTTCTTTTGATTTCGCCAATATGCCCCTAAAAAGTGCTCCCTCTATTTTTTGTAGAGTATTATTCAATTCTATTTCTCTCTATGTACCCTTTTCGCGAAATAAGACTTCTTCTTCGAGCCCCCCGTGGTAAAATCGTAAACTTCGCTCTTTACGTAACAAGAGAAATAAATGATGGGCAGTTTTCCTCCAATCAAACTCTTTTATTGACTATTCAAACTATCTCGGGGCATACCTTAAATTCCCTCAGCTTTATAACGTTCTCTATCAGCGATACCTTGATTGTGAGCAATCAAAGCTTATAAGCGATCTTTCTACCAATTCGTTAACGACAAAAAAAAACTAGCGGTGTTCCTCCATCCCTCTTATACGAAAACACATCATCAACCGATCTGTATACCATAGCCAACTTTTTTGCTACTTTCTTTAAGCAATCTTTTGCCGATAATTCCTTCGTACCGGATCCCTCTTATTTCAAATATCTACTTAACTTCTCCAGCGGCCCCTCTATTTCTCAAAGATTTGATCATACAGTAATAGAAAATAAATTACAGCAACTTAATGATGAAAGCTTAACCGGCCCAGATGGCCTTCCATCAATATTTCTTAAAAAGTGTTCCTCAACACTTTCCCACCCCCTTGCAAATCTCTTCCGATTAACGCTCTCTCAAGGTGTATTTCCACAAATATGGAAGTCCTCTTTCATAACACCGATACTAAAAAGGGATTAAAGAGCGAAGTCACTAATTACCGCCCTATAGCTAAACTTTGTCATATACCCAAACTTCTCGAGAGCATTTTGTATGAAGCCTTAAGCTTCCAGTGCAAATCTTTTATTTCCCCAAATGTCACCAAATGTCAATCGATTACCTTTTCACGTAAGTGCAACATGTCTACTCCCAGAATTTACGTTCTCCACGGTCAACCTATATTCCTAGTTCAGACTATCCGCGACTTTGGCATATTATGCGACAGGGAGCTTAATTTCCGCTCGCATATTGATAAGATAATTACTTAAGCAAACTCATCACTTGGCTTTGTTAAAAGATGGTTCAAAGAATTCTGCAACCCGTACATGATCAGATCACTATACATCACTTACGTTCGCCCTCTTCTCGAGTACGCTAGCTAAGCGTGGTGTCCCTTTCAACGAGTTCATGTATACGGGATATACATGAGAGCATCCAGCGTCGTTTTCTTTGATTTGCTCTTCGAGGTCTCAAACTCATTATCCTGAATACCCTCGAGGAACGAAGGGACGCAGCTGACGTTCTTTTCCTCCACCGACTCCTCTCAGGCTCCGTCGATTGCATGTCTCTTTGCAACTTCATTTTCTTTAACACTAACCCTCGAAATCTACGTTGCCCCCGTCTCTTTTATCTATCAATCCATTGCACCACATATGGCTCTAACGAATAAATATCCTGTATGCTGCGTAAGGTAAACTCCAACCTCTCCGTTTTCGATTTTAATCGCAGCACACTTTCCCTCAAATTCGATCTCCTTCACCATCCCTAGTTTTAAGCCCAAGTGATAAGTTCCACATATTGCTAATCCGTATTTTTTTATTATTATTGTTGTCATTGTTCAGTTTATGGTTTCGTCCGCTTACGTAAGGAAATCGTCTCCCTTCTTATTTGAGAGATTCCTGTTGGACGGTATTTTTGAGATGTGTGTCCAAATAAAATTATTTATTTCGTTACTGAAACTGCACTGTCATATACGAGCGTGCGTAGACAGTTTACTCGTACAGTTTTGTATCCTACCGTGGGATATAAGCGCACAGTCATATCTGCGACTATCCATCGCTTTAAGACTGATCCGGTACATAAAAGTATACTGACCCCATCAATTAACATAAGTAGTAGATTCCCTTTTATGTTTATTGAAAATTTCGGACGGGATTGACCTCATAGCATCGATTGTGTTCTGATCACATCAAGCTTTTCGAATCTGGTGCCTAAAGAGTGGAGATACGTCCAACCCATTTGATAAAATTCCTTAAACAAAATTGTCATACTAAAATCGTACAGCCCTAGACGCAGTCAGAGCTAGACGTGATCGATGATAGGTGCACTATAAATAGTATTTCTGTCAATCCCCTGAAAACTGAGATTCCTCTCTTTAGGACTGGTCTGACTCATCGGATGTTTAAAGACATAATCGTCCATTTCTTCCACGGGGGTAAGTATTTAGGTGTCACCCTAAAAAATTTCTTTCGTCGAAAACGCCGGTTGTCTGCTTACACCAACTTTCACGAAAATATGTCATTGCTGCTGCTACAGGACTTCAAAGAGCGGTCTTTCGATGGTCTTCCTTACCACGCACTGATGTATAATATATCCTTCCCTTGATATTCACATAATGGGCTACACTCTCATGGGCATTTTCTATTTAATTTATATACAGATGGATCTAAAACCGAAAGCGGGGTCGGTGGCGGTGTTTTCCCAGATAAGCTATTGTTAATCTAAGCAACACTTTCAAAATCACTGTATAACATTCCAGGCGGAAATTTTGGCGATTAAAGAAGCTCTGTCCTGGTCGAAGGAAAACGTGATATCTGCAAAGGATATCCGCATCTTTTCCGATAGTTAGGACGCTATCAAGTCCCTGGACCTTGAATGCCAATCATCACTTACGGATATGGCAGAGTAGTTTAACCTTCACTTTTTTTAGGTCCCGGGCCACAGAGACATTCCAGGCTATTCTACCTTTTCTACCGGAAAGGGTAGCATACCATATTTATATCAATCGCTACGTGCAAATCAATATTAAAGCTGGATGCTAAGAAAAGAATAGATCTTAGGTGGACCTACAATACGCACTGGATTTTTGATGATCTTTCGCGCCGACTGTCTTTTAACTCTGGTATTATTTATGTTACATAGCATCTGATGCAATCCCACCGGAACCCCTGTTGCCGAAAAAAACTGAAATCTCAGAATCTGAGTCGGTCAACTAAAAACTGCGCATTGCTTACTGGTGTTGTGACAAGGTACCACGCTTTCGCTAAGCATCTAAAGTGACACAATATTCTGCCTGATGACGCCAATGCGAAGTACTGTCTCTGTAAGCGGCCTACTAGTACGTTGGCATTCGAGTGCAGCTGCTCGGCACAGATGTGTAAGCGCTGATACAGGAAGCACTTACTTATCTTTCTATGAAAGGCAGAGAAATTACAGGTAAAGGGACATACAAGGACCATACTAGATTAATTATGTGTCTGAGGGATTTGTCTTATCCGTTACAAAAAAAAAAAAAAAAATCTACGGAATTGGGGTATTCAGGTTTTACAGTTTTGTAGCCGATATCGGTGCACTGTACAATCTCACTCTTCGTAGAAGTACACCATTTGGACACGCGGTAGCATTTGAATGTATTACTTTAAAGATGCTAGATGCTTAAAACTTTCCAATTGAATCAATTGGGCCTTCAAATATTATGAATACTTTTCCCGGGCAAATAGCGTTAAAATTTGGGATATCGCCTGGTCCTCACAACATCAAACCAACCACAATCCTAATACTTAAGGATAATATTCGAAACGAAATTGATGAAATAATACCAACCATCAGGAAGAATGCTTGAAAGAGCTCACATTTGCATGTCTCCCAAAGACACCCATTTCGAATAGTCAGGAAGTTATTAACCACAACTAAAAGAAGTTGGTTAAACTAACTACATCCATGTAGTCAATTTGTTGGTTAAGCTCAAGTTCAATCAGGATAATGGCAATCTTCTGACGCTTAAGTACTACGCTGTGCCCGCATAGAGGTAGTACGCATCATATTCGTGTATTCTGAATACACTTAGTTCCCATCAAAAGAAGAACTCTTAACTGCGGACAGTGGTTTCATCTAAACGCTCGAAAGTGGTTTGTGAAAACCATCAAAAGTTGGTGAGCATAAGCAAGCCAGTGTTCAATAAGTTTGGCAAGCACAAAGACCATAAAAACGAGGGCTCTTTGCATATAATGTCCGTAGAACGCAGCCATTCTTCCAATTTACTGTCCCATTATAAATTTCTCTAACCTCCGTTTCATTGTTTTCATTAATTTTACAGTTTTCTTCGTTTTCGTTTTACTTTTAATTTATTTTTCCTTCTTTTATTTATCACAAGAGTTGCTTCCACAAAACCGATTCAGGTGTCACAAGACAGAAAAAAATAAAAACAAAAGGCAAGAAAATATAAAAACGAAAATAAAACGAGAGAAAAGAAAACAGGAAAACAGTTGCCAGCCCGACATTACTCGTATAAGAAATGAAAGCAGCCAAGATATTATAAATGGCTGAATAGCATGGCGGTGGAGGCATGTCCTTCTTCATCATCTACCTCACACCATCTATCCGTATTGTGCGGCAAGATATTTTGAAGGAATAAGTGTGTTGGAAAATTTATTTCAACGATTTGTGAGTAAATTGCTTGGAGGATTGAATCACCACTGGTTTTCGTTTTGTGCTTTTAAATCGATTATTTCTTTTACCCACCAAGGATGCGGATACATTTACTGCACCACCGCCCTGTCAGCGTTGCCATTCTTCGTAACCACCTTTGTTTGGTGGCTGTAAGAGATTTTTCCATTTTTCGGCTTTAAGTTTTCTTTTTTTTTTTTTTTTTAAAAAACTTTCTGTCGTTTTCAGTTTTTTTTTTTTTTTTTTCCTTAGACTTTTCGCAGATTTTTATTGTTCATTTGGGAACAAAGTCCTGCCTTATACAACATGTGGCAGTATACAAGGCGAGTACTCTCGTTCTCGTATAAATCAGGACGTATGATAGTAAGGATATACCATATGTATGAAGGGAATGATTTCGAGAAGTAGTTGTAGACACAGACATTATCGAGAAATCAAGGAGGCCTAAGGGAATAATATCTATCCAGTTGGGTTGTTATTAAGGAGAGAATTCTCTTCTTTTAAATGACGTCTTCTTAAATGTTTTATCCTGAGAATTTGTTTACCATGGAAGAGTTTTAAACTACATGTCAATACATTTCATTACGTTACCCATAAATACAGTCTTGAAATAAAGCGGTTATATATCCGTTTTTTACCGTTCGGAACTGTAATTCGATTTAAATTTGTACTTGGTTGCGCAAAAGCCATCACTCTATCGAAAGATGCTATAAATTTTGCAAATTTCTACTTTGACATTTGTGAAATAAACAGACACAACACATCAACAAGAACGCGGAATAATTGTTCCGTTTTTTTCATTTGCGGAATAATTCGTCTATTGTGTTGGTGCAGCATGAATTTCGGCACATATTTCCCGGTCGTCCGACACTAGCTGGGCCAACACTAAAACGTTTAGCCGCTCGCCAACAAAAGTATGAGGCAACACGAGATGCTGCCAAGTCTAGCCGGCCCTGGAGCAGTCGTTCTGTTGATAATATCGCAGCTGTAGCTGAAGATGTCGCAGAGGACCCCTTAGTATTAATTGGCACCAATCGATGGTTTTTATAGACAATTTTGATAAAAAAAAACTGTAAAGTTTTCCTTACCTAAAAATTATCGCTTTTGGGGCACTGAAAATCCATTAAGAACCGTCAACGAAGAGCCCTTACACCCACTCACTGTTACTGCATAATGTGCTGCTTACGTTGAAGGCGTTATCGGGTCTTATTTTTTCGAAAACGACGCAGGCCAAACGACTACTGTGGACCATGCCATGCTCAACGACTTTCTCCTTCCTCAATCGGATGAATTTAGACTGAAGAACATGTGGATTCAACAAGATGTATCAACGGCGCATACTGCATGAGCCACAACCGAAATTATGAGAGTTTCGTTTCCGAGTCGCCTAATCTCCTGTTTTGCAATTTGCACTGGCCGGCAAGATTGCTGATTCTTTTTGTGAGGTTTCTTGAAATCACAAGTCTGTGTTCACAAGCCTCAGATTCTTGAAGCCCGAAGAGATTATATGTCAAGAATGCGAGTAGCTAGAGCCTAAAAAAATAATCCAGAAGCAAAACCAAAGATTTTCATTCATAGAAAAAAAAATCACAGCCTAAAAACTTCGGATGACAACTTTCGTGACACCTTGTACAACCGAATCCCGGCTCTCTGGCTTTTGTGGCAAATATGTGGCACGAAAATGTATTCTAGACGTATTTTGACGATTTTAGTTCCTAGAAGATATTAAAGTCAGGTTACGTGGAAAGCAATCTATCCTTAACCTAGTAGTACTTGTACATATTTTCTACAAATATTCTATCTCAACGAAACCCAATGACTTGATGCCTAGATCAGTTAGGCTTTTCCCCTAAAGTTTCGCGTTCATTGTTGGTTGATGTTCCCTTCCACTTGCATCCATCACACAAGGTAATTCATTTCTTTCAAGCGTTGTTTTTCTTTGTCTTCGACTTAGACTTTTTAGGCCCCTTTTTTTCTAGTCATCTTAGGCGACCAATCCAAAGGTCGATGTCAACTTACAGCTCACAGAGTTGGGATCTCTCTAAGATATAATACTGGTCAGACCGTTGACAAATAATTTCAAGTATTCAAATATGCAACATGAAATCTTAATTTGGAGGAGATTAATGATAGCTGATGCAGTTTGAAAGATCTCCTTCCTTATTAGCATAACGATTCTAAACTTGATGTATCAGGGATACTTGCCTTTAAACTGATCATTTAGATGAGCAGTTTTCGGCTGTGCGGTCTAAGAGCATTGTTGCATTGCTATTCGTATTTATTTTTAGGATACAAATTGCATTACTAACAATGGCATCGTACAGGGAGAAAGCCATCAGAAGAGAAAACTTCGGAAACCTCCTGGAATACTAACTAGAATAACATTTTTAGTAGGAACGGTACAGATGTGAGTATTTTTCTCCAATTTAAACACTTTTTTTTGCGGAAGAAAAAACGAAATCACAATTCGCTAATCACAAAGTTTACATAATATGAAGTATTTGGTGCCACCGGCACATAATTCGTGTCACACATTTTGGCATAGGTTCTGTGCTCTCCTGGGCGTAATTCTTTCAGTTCTTACGATTCTACGGTATTCCTTCTCTTTTTTCGCTTAAATCTGCTCTCTAACCTCCTTAATAAAAGGCCTTTTAGTAAGAACTTGAGAAACAAAAACTTCTCTTTCAATATGTCTTGTAGGTCCTTTTGAATTTGGTAAAAAAAAAAATATCTTTAAGCAATTGCTAAGAGTTATACTGTTGTTATACTGCTGTTGAAGGCGATAAGCCCTTAATATATAAAAATTCTACAAGATATGCTGATGGCGAAGGACTTAGTTTTACAAATTTTTTGATTTGGAAGAACTACTACAAAGTACTGATCTGATAAAATTCAGCTGTTCTCCCGAAGTGATTTTCGAACCAAATATATATTTCCCGATTGAATTAAGTCTCAAGAGGACCGATGAATGAAAAATCCAGAGACTGAATACGATGGGTACAGTGAGTAGATAGTCACAACATTATGCTATGCCTAATTCTAATGACTGCAAATATTTATGGCTTCCGTGAACATCGAGATTTTGGCATATTTGTAAGGATATAATTGGTTCACCGTCAAAATACTTGGGCTTATGGATTTTTTCTTCAAAAAATTAGAGCTGGAGGACCAGATTGACAATTGCCCTAGCGCAGAGCACAATTGTCACATTTTGACTCCTGTCCACCTTGGTCAAGTCCCCAACTTGTTTTATCGCCTCAGGTCCAAATAGTTTGGATGGCTTCTTTACATTACTCAGCCTAGATTCATCCATAATATAAGTACCAGGTGTACCGGTATAAAGTGAGCGTCAAGATACAAATGTCTCGATAGGGAACATTTATTGTGAACCGGCCTTATTTGACACCTGTCAAATATATTTAGTATACAACAAGTCATTGAGCAAACAACATCATATTTTTTCATTGTGAAAATGATGACTTGCGGAAAGCATCGAAAGCTTGCCGAGGCATATGGTGATCATGCTCTATCAGAAGCAACATGCAGAAGATGGTTTCGACGGTTCAGAGATAAAGATTTTGATGTGAGAAATGAAGAACGTGGAAGACCACAAAAAAAGTTTGAAGACGCCGAATTCCAAGCAATATTGGATGAAGATGACACTTTGAGTCAGAAAAAAATGTCAGAAATGTTAAATGTTGCACAAAAAATAATTTCTGACCGTTTAAAAGCTATGGGAAAGATCCAAAAGTCTGGGAAATGGGTGCCACATGAATTTGATGAAAAACAGATTTAAAACCGAAAAACCACTTGTGAAATTTTGCTTCAAAGACAAGTTAAAAAATCAGTTTTGCATCGAAATGTTACTGGTGATGAAAAATGGATTTATTTTCAGAATCCCAAATGGAAAAAATCATGGGTTAATCCGGGAGAACAATCAACTTCCCCTGCAAAACCAGATCGATGCGGCAAGAAGACAATGCTGTGTGTCTGGTAGGACCAGAAAAGTGTGCTGTACCACGTGCTCCTAAAACCTGGTGAAACCGTTAATACAGATCGCTACTGACAACAAATGATCAATTTGAATGGGCCAAAAGTCACGGCAAGGTAATTTTGCTCCATGACAATTCACCTGCCCACCGAGCAAAACTGGTTCAGGATACAATCAAAGTACTTGGCTGGGAGCTGCTAATCCGTTTATACAGATCGCTATCGACAAAAAATGATCAATTTGCACCATGCATTGATCGAAAAACGACCAGAATGGAGCAAAAGACACGGCAAGGTAATTTTGCTCCATGACAATGCACCTGCACACCGAGCAAAACTGGTTCAGGATACAATCAAAGTACTTGGCTGGGAGCTGCTAATCCGTTTATACAGATCGCTACCGACAACAAATGATCAATTTGCTCCATGCATTGATCGAAAAACGATCAGAATGGGCCAAAAGACACGGCAAGGTAATTTTGCTCCATGATAATGCACCTGCACACCGAGAAAAACTGGTTCAGGATACAAACAAAGTACTTGGCTGGAAGCTGCTAATCCGTTTATACAGATCGCTATCGACAAAAAATGATCAATTTGCACCATGCATTGATCGAAAAACGATCAGAATGTACCAAAAGACACGGCAAGGTAATTTTGCTCCATGACAATGCACTTGCACACAGAGCAAAACTGGTTCAGGATACAACCAAAGTACTTGGCTGAGAGCTGCTACCTCACCCGCCGTATTCACCAGACTTAGCTCCTTCCGACTACCATTTGTTTTCATCGATGGGACACGAATTAGCTGAGCACCACTTCGAATCCTACGAGGAAGTCGAAAATTGGGTTACTTTTTGGATTGCTTCAAAAGACGAACAATTTTATTGTCGTGGAGTCCATAAATCACCTGAAAGATGGGAAAAATGTGTAGCTAGCAAAAAAACACCTGGTACGTTGCCAAGTTACATCAGTATTTCGTCTAAATGGTAATATACGCCTAGGAGATGGACGGATAATCGGTTGACGACCATAAAATGTTAAGACTCTCCTGGAAAATGGCAAAGAAGGTCATCAAATTGCCAGATTAGATTAAATTAGGGATAAGATGGTTTGACTTTCACAGGATCCCTTTTGAGATTGGAGACCGTTTTTTAGTCTAGAAAACCTAAGAACATCATAAGTAAAAGTGGGAAGAAGTATATGTTGCCCCAAAGAAACGCGTCGGCTGAATGTCCTATAAGCCCTACAGTAATAGAATAGGGTACCGATGATTGACTTCAAGAGTATGGTACGGAACATCACGATCAAACTTATGGTGAATGTAGGCACTAAAAATAATGAGCGCAAATAAGTACTGAGATCGCACAGCCGTGGTGAGTGTATAGTTGACCGGATATACTATAAAAGGTGCTAGGAGAGCAACAAAACTTCTTTTTTTTTAATAATAACAGGAATTGAGTTTAATCAAAAATCAAAATGAAGATTGACTAATGACAATTTGTTTTGAATACAAATTTTTTCAAATGATTTTATCCGTTGTATTGGGCAAAGCGCATCCTGTAGGTTCCTTTTTTGGCTACTCTTGCGGGCATCAACAGACATTCACTCTCACATGTGTGAACTCAAATTGAACAATTTTGATGTCTAACTCACTGGTCAATTTTGCAATATAATTTTGTAATTACATGGCGTCCTCAGTATGTCAATGGTCATAGCATGGAACACCATCTTGCTGGAACACCACATCATTCGGATCAATGTTGTCCATATTTTCAAAGAAATAATCACTTACTATTGTCCGAAATACTGCCGATAATGCCACCAGCATGAATACCAAACTAAGCTGGTGCATTCTAGCTTTTTCTAAAAGCTATTCGATGAAAATAATAGGTGCTGACCTCAAGACGAATCTGCGATCTTACGGGTGTAAAGACCGATATCTTTTTCTAAAATTTTCTACACAAATTCTTTCAATCGAAGAACGAATTACCGCCACACTTTTACTCACAACGGCTACAGTTCCTTCTGTACATATAAACATTACGTTGACGCGTTGTTGTCTTTGCGCCATGATGAGTGTCCAAGGTATGAAAATATCCACTATGCCATGAATAACATGATCGTTTGGTAGATTATGACGATCAGAAAAATCACGTTATCATCTATACTTTTCGCGAACCTAAGACTGATTTTCAAAATCAGTTTAAATGACACATGAGCATTTGTCTAGTGTAAGTCTATTCAAGATGATCTGTCAAATAATACTGAATATAAATGTCAAAGACTGCCAAAGCTAACAGATCCGCTTGAAAGTTATCCATACTGTAAAATCTAGAAATTTAAACAAAAGCCTTTACAATGATCAGTCGAACTTCCACAATAAGGCGGAGCAGACATTGGCGCAGATACTACATCATTAAATGAAAGCCGTACTATCTAAAGAAACCGAGAAATAAGACCAGTATGCTACGGAATCTCCTGCTGGGCCAATAAATTCATCATTAAGACTAAAACAATCAGCAGCTATACCCGTCCAATTTTGAGGGAGCATTGAGCGACAAACACGTCCAAACCAGGCAATAGCGTGGTCTTTTTGAATGCGGTCGGGTCATAGATTATGAAAGCAACAAAATTGGGAAACGGAAAAGCCCCAAAAGTCACATAGTGAAAGACTATCGTCTTAAGGGCAGTTTAAGAAGAAACGAAGGTGTGTGACTAACGCACGCCGCAAAGACACGGCAAGTCCTGTCGAATGAATGGGTGCTAAGAGTCTAACTTCTCTAGCGGCCACGGTGAAGAGAAACAGCTTGGCGGATACCCACTGAAATGAACTAACCTCTCGGAGCTTAAATTGAGCCCTCTTCTATCCTAAACGGGACTCTCCGTCTCATGCTTGATAACCTAATCAGAAACAGCTCACAACCAGCTCATATGAACAAAGCTGCTGGTCAAGCTCCAGCTGAATAACACAACACCCTATATCTGGTATATCTCATCGCTTGTAGTGACGTATGAGGCCATCAAACATGGTGTTGCTTCCTTTAATGGTTGTAAGTCGACCAGATAAAGATAATCTTCAGTACATACCCAAAGCCTGGCGAAGAGTGAGAGTAGCTTTCATCCCGAAAATCGGAAAAGTTCTTCAAATCCATATGCGAAAAACTGCTTTGCGAACGCATCTTTTGTCTGATATGCAACATACTTACCAAATCTGAAAATCTTGGGAAAGTACGCCTCACAATCAAGTAGGTTAAATGTGTATATAGAAGGCGCACTCGGCAAGATCAAATACGCGCTGGGCATTTTCATCGACATTGAGTGTGCTTTCGAAAGCGCAGCTTTTTATAGCATCTGTAACTCGGCTAAACGAGTTACACGGAATAGGCGAATCAAGAGTTTTTGAGATTAAAGGAATGCTCGTGAATAGGACACAGATTTCTGATACTGACTGTGGCCAATATGTGGCGGCGGTCTGTCTCCACTGCTATCTTGCATGTTGGTCGATTCATTGATCAACGCGCTCGATAACTCTGATGTCTACGTAGAAGCATACGTGAGTGATGTAGCTCTACAGTCTTTTTGATCGCTTCTAGCGACTGTTTGCCATAAAACGCAGCCAATGTAAACAAAAATTGCGGCACTAAAAATGGATTTTTAGTCAATCGTCTCAAAACTGAGGTTGTCCTACAATATATACGAGAAGTATAGTGCTTAAGGTATCGCCGTTCAGTTCTCAAAAGAAGCTAAGTATTTGGGTTTCATCCTGCATAACAACCTTTTACGGAATCAACATGTTTCATCGAAAGCCTCTGAGGCGATATTAATCTTCTGACCAGTGGATAGTGGGCGTGTCACCGAAGAGAATCCCTTAGATCTACATGATTATGATAAGGCCAATTATATCGTATACATTGGTTGTCAGGTAGAACAAGCTCTCACGAAAATGAGTCATTGCCTCGGCAGCATGAAGGTTTTGCCTAGCACGCCTAGCTCTGCTCTAAACACACTGATAAATGTCCCTCACCATAGTATTTATATCATGGTGTACACTCTCAAAACTGTCTTCTGGTGATATTTGATATAACACGCACTGGAGCTGTAATCACCTTGTACCCTCAATAATCCTGGTAGTATTGACATACCCTCTGATGCAATGAAACACAGAACTCCTGCTAAATAAAAAACACGAAATCGACTCTCTCTGTACCTAGGACTGGTTTCGGCCAGAGTTTGACATTGGCAAGCAATGTACTGAGCTCTCCACGGATGGCTGCAATATCGACTTATAATCCAGCGCTGGTATCCTTCTACAAGATGACAAAGTTCGATTTCAGTTCTCGTTACAAAAACTTTCGTCTGTCTGGCAATCCTGATAGCAATGATCTACATATGTTGTGTAGAATCGGTGGATGGAGCGAAGAATTTCCATCTGCAGCGACAACCAACCTGCGCTTGTTCGAGAAGGTAACAAATCATTGAACGCAGCCGTAAGTCTAAAAACTCACTGATGCTTGTCTGGGTGCTAGGTCCCAATGCGATTACGGGAAATGAAATTGCCGATGATGCAAAGTCAGCCTGTGGCTTCGGTTAGTGGTTCCCTTGACAGATGGGTTTCATATAAGTATAACTGCAGATGGCATAACTTTCCAGGTTGCAGGCAGACCAAACGAATGCTTCCCCACCTCTCTAAGAGGTCAGAGGCTTCCTTCCCTCAGAAATAAAGGCTACAGCCTGCTTACTGGCAGTGGGCACTTTTCTTTTGCTTAGCACTTAAGTGTGATGAGCATAAGTAATACAAAATGCATGCTGTGAAAATAATGACGACACCACGGCGCACTACCTCCATGAATGTTCGGCATACGCTAGCATCAGGCTGATGATGGTACTATAGGCACTTTATGAAGCCCTGAAGCGCTTACTTACCTCTCTTCGAAGGACTGAAGAGTTTCACTAAAAGGAACTTACAAGATGTACAATGGATTATTTCCTTGTGCAAGTGCTCTGATCCGAGAGAAAACAACAAAAAAAAAAAAAAATAAAAATTGTACCAGACCATGGTGGATCACTGTGGTAATGAAAATGCGAAATACTTAAACACCCACTGCCCGAAATTGGCACATGAAAAGTTACAAGTTGATCTCGCAGAAAGAGACTTTCTTATTCATAGTAACATTGAATAACTAATCGTAAAAAGAGCAACAGTAGATCAACCATGTCAAACTGAAACTGATCATTTGTCCTGCCCAGGTATTACCATTCTCTTTAACTGTGAGATGTTGGAGGAATTCGAAGTTCATCCTCTTAACATTGGCGGTTTCCTATCACAGATGTACTCCGCATTAATTGAGGATAATATGAGACTGAGTATAACAGTTTCCTGGTTACTCAAAGGATAGTAAATTACGAACATATGATGATCCAGAATGTGAAAATCCAGACAAACAAAGTAGGGCTTGCGTTAACTTGATAAAGATAAAAACCAAGGCCTTCCAATGCCAACGTTCAATATTCACTGATGGAAATCCACTCGAAGTAGTTGATAGCTACATGTATTTAAGAAGTGTGATCACAGATAGATAACAGAATATGGAAGGCAAAGGCTGTCTTGGGTATTGTGCCAAAGATATTGAGAATCTATGCGTGTAAACCAAAACTATTTTGATCTAACGTCAAATCACTTCTGGAATATATATAGGCTGATTCATCGTGATGTGTGATTTTCAGTAGGCTTTTGACAGATCATGGCTGACTCCTATCAAACTGATTTCTCATTTTTGTTCAGTATCGTTTGGCAAGTCATCATGAAAAGATTCATACCACAACAGCGTCTTCAAATTGTTGTATTACGAAAATCAGCGTTCTGAGAAAAATATTTTTCGTGCGATTCTCGGAACTTACGTTGCGCATAATCGATCTCATGAAACCATTATTGCCAATACCATTCGCAAATATGAGTCCCAGTTTACATTAGTGGATCATACTCGACCGGTTAGACCACATCCAGCACGTAGTGAAAAGATTATAGCAGCTGTAGCTGAGAGTGTACACGAAGATCGTCACGAATCAATTTATCGTCATTCTAAGCAGCCTGGCTTGGCGTATTTTACGTGAGGATCTCGGCCTAAAAATGTACCAAATTTCAAGCGACTTGAATTTGCGTCATATTTTCAGTGAATGGACTTTGGAAAAACTCAATGAAAATCCGATGTTTTATCGTGAAATTTTGTTCAGTGATGAAGCCTATTTCTGGCTCAACGGATGCGTTAATATACACAACTGCCCTATTTGGGCTGATGAGCAACCCGAAGAGTACCAAGGGCTATCATTACATCCATTAAAAACAACGGTATGGTGTGATTTATGGGCTGGTGGAATCATTGGTCCATATTTCTTTTAAAAATTGGGCAAATCAGAATGTTACCGTCAATGGTAACATTTATCGCGCCATGTTAATGGAATATGGGCTTCCTCAAATCAAAGCACATGGTCTTGGTTAGCTCTGGTTTCAACAAGACGGCGCTACGAGCCGTAAAGCGCGTGAAACAATGGACTTGTTGAGAAATCATTTTGGTGAGCACTAAAATTCACGTTTTGCTACGGTAAATTGGCCGTCTAGATCGTGCAATATCACACCTATGTAAAGTCTCAGGTCTTCAGGAATAAGCCAGCTACGATTGACGCTTTGAAAGCCAACATTTCTCGTTATATCCGCGAGATACCAGTCGCTATGCTCGAAGGAGTCTCCCAATATTGGGCCTTCTGAACAGACCACCTCCGACGTAGTCGTGGCCAACATTTACATGACATCATTTCCAATAAAGTTAATGCCATGAATTGTTCTTTCAATCGATAATAAAAATTTTAAGTTCACTTTAAAATTTATGTACTTTATTTTACATTATAAATCAAACTTTACGATGAATCACCCTATACATTTTTGCAGTGCTTCGAAAATAATTATGCCTATCATAGGAAGATTTCTACGCATCTTTTTAAAAATTTTCCAGGAATCTGAGAACACTAAAATACAAAAGATGGAGTAGCAATGAAATGACCATACGTTTCGGCGGAAAGACATTTTCCAATTAAGCTAGCGGGCCGTCATTATCAGATGTGGAGAAGGAGAGTCATGAGGTCGCATCAAGGTCACTTGGTATTACCTAGAGGGAGTCCTGACGCACTTCTGACTTCCGAATGGAAAGGCCTGCAAGCGTTGTTGACGGAAAAACCTAAATACGTCATTAAGTAGTTGGTTCATCCAGACTCTCAGTCCGGATTGCTAAATTTGGATAATCGAATCCAGTTTTTGACACTGATCAATGAGCAAGAATTGAAGAATAAATTATTTATACAGCTACCTTCGTTCTATTTTTGGAGCTTTGAAACCCAATCTTCATATAATTAAAACTGACATTGAGACTCTATTTGAATTATCCTGTTTCATTCTCAGAAAAATTAGCATAATAATCAATTCAAAGATAAAAAGATACAAAAAATCAAAACTCACCTGGCTTATATCCATCGGTGTGTTCATGAGATGAAATATATCGTAACCAAGTCATAATGATGAAAACGAAAATCAGCGAAGGGAACTCCATGGTTTTCTTAAGAGTAGCACGCCAGAGATGATAGAGGAGTGTTGTTTTGTAATTTAAAACCGGAAATGACGGAAGCAAGGCAAGATAATCAAAAACAAAATGAATCTGCACAACAAAAACACTAACCCGCACTTCACTTTGGAATTTAATTTGTATCACAGGCAAACGGAAATAAATTAATTTATCAACTAAAAAAGGGGGATTTGTTGCGTTTGACAACAGAGGAATGGAGAAAGGATTACGAGTATCCTGTGTAGTAAGCCCTTTTATGTAGAAATCTGCCGCAGATTTGAATGTTGATTTATATCATACTTGTACCAACGACAGAGGAGATATAAATTGTTCTTTTTGTTTTTTGTTTTTTTTTTTTTTTTTTTGTTTTTTTGATTTGTTTGTATATTTTTGCTTGTTCTTTGTTAAAGCTATAAGCTGTACTTATCCATCTTCAGCATATCGTGACGCGCCGGGATTAACGAACGGATAGCACGCACAACAAAAACTCGCTCGTTTAAATGTGAGTTTACGTGGTGTTACGGATACGATATATTCGTATATTTATGTAGGTACATTTACCGTCATTAACACGATAGGTGGAGAATAATGACTCTTTGGTTTCAACTTTGAAAATTCGAATTGAATCCTTTTTTACGAGTATATCCTTTGGATGAGTGAACACGGTGACATTGACCTACAGAGTGTCAGTGACCCATATCCTCTTTGTGAAGATATGGTATAGTGTGGTCCCTGTGATTTCCGTAACTCGAGATTCTGTCAGTCGTTAACCTCCCTGATATGCGGTAATTTTTTACGATGAAATTATCCCTATCCACTAGTATGACCGAAGAACAACAACATACGCGATTCTGACGTCGTTCTCAGATATGCAGGAAACCAGGCAAGAATCCCCTATGAATACAGACGAGATGTGTAGTGAGAGATTCCCTACAAAACACAGCAGTTAGCCTCAGTGGTGATGTAACTGATGCTCGTACAATGTATCTATAGACAGTCGGCGCTGTGCTCCTGTGAAGGAAGTGAAATTTTTATTGTTATCGCTCAGGAAATTGCTTCATTTGCATAGCCTGGTCCTATTCTGGCTTCAGTTTCCAGTAACGACAATGTCGGCCCATATGATTATGCTCGTCGTTCCCCGTCGTAGCTGTTTGTAACGTCGTCGTCCTCTTCTTCTTCGTCGTCGTCGTCGTCGTCGTCGTCGCTTTTGTCGCTATCGTGGTAATGGAAGAACAGCAAAATGAAACAATACACAAGCAGTAGGAGTAGTAGAAGTTAAACTTGTAGCTTTGATGGACACGATTATACGATATGTTGCTCGTCATCATCACCGTCAGCCAGCCAGCATCTGTGAGGGATTGATGATGTTGTTTTGTATTTACGAGGGAACACGGATGAGTTGTGCTTCGTGTTAGCCATGTACGAAATGTTTTCCAATGCTCCGATAGGCTTGGGCTTTAGTGTCGTCTATCTTCTATTCTCTGTCTTCTGGGCTTTTTCGCCCTCCTAAGTATAGCGCTTCGCGTTTTAAATTTTAGTCAACTTTATGGATCTGTAATTAGAAGAGGAAAGAAAATGGTATCTGTTAATGTGATGCATTATTAACGACGTCATTTAAAAATCATTTAGTATGAGGATACACAGCTTCTTAAACGAACATTGTCAATGTTTTACAAGTAGAAGTAGCTCTTGGTAATGAAGGAACTAGAACCAGATTTGAGATTTTATTTATTTTCTTGTTTTCTTTTAGCGTTAGTTATTTTTTATTATGTGGGCTTTAGGAACAGCTCTGTTTCTTTTATCTTTTTTTTTTGAAGGAAGTGGTGGAAAGGAAGACTTTATTCCATGGCGGTTACTATCACATAAGATTTGTTTTAATTTCCTGTTTGGAATGGATGGAATTATTTGGTCGTGGTAGACATAAAACTCTGACGATTATGGTGTTTTTATTTGTTTAACTTTTGTTTGTCTTTATGTACATACATCGTCTCATTAAAGTGGAAAGTTTTAATAAGAAATTAGGAAGTAAGATGTGGGGCGGATTTCGCAGTTTATTTATCATATTACAACATTGAATGCGAAGCCTTTTTTTTCAGAAGATACAAAAGTTTGTGAAAGAAAGCAACCAAACCTAATAAATAAAAGGCGGCTTAGTCCCAGTGTTTACTCCATTTATGCGGAATAGAGATTCCAAGGCTTGTTATCTTCACATAAGATCTGAGTTATACGGTTGCCAATATTTTTATCCTTATCTACAGGTGTATCTTTTTTAACCCTCTAGATGGTTGGTGGTTCATAGTAAATTACTTTGTCATAGACAGACTATTAGGTTATAAGTTAGTCTCTCTCCGTGAAGCTTAAAAATGCTACTTCAAAACAATTTCAAATCATGAACGAATTCAGATAAGGAGATTTGTTCTCATGTGATTGCATGTATCTCCAGTTAAAGAAGATACGTATAGTAACTAGGATGAACACCAAATTAAGAGATGTTTTCTGTTTATAGGAAGGTGTTGCCATAGCCTGCAACTAAAAAAAAAAAAAAAACAGGGATGTTGATTTTTAAGTTAATGATAAGGAGACAAAATTCTTGATGTTGACAAGCAATAAATTATCCATTAAAAGAACGGAAAAAGGGTTCACTAACAACAGATTTCTTAGTTAGCTAGGTTTTGAACAGTGACTAACACATCGCAACCATCTATTCTCATTGTAGTAGGGACGCGGTTTCCAGTTTCCTTGAAGAAATGCTCTGGAATTGGTTTGCTTTAAAATCAGTGTTTTGGTTTTCCTCTCGCCTCGAACCTGGAGAAATTTGATTTGAAAATTCTCTTGTCTGGAGCATTATTGATCACTTCTCCCATTTTCCCAGGAAAAAGAAACGAGAGAAGAACTCTGAAGATCAAATCAACAGCGCTTCCTGTATTCAGTCTCTTCACCTGGTGATCGTCGTCCAGGGCTACTTTGACATATTCAAAGCACAGGTCTGATAGCGGCTGCAGAACCAGACGTTAAGTTTTTTGAAGTTGAGATGGTGGTTGGAAAACTGATATTGGGTCAACGATGGCACTCATAATATCATACGTAACCACTTACACAGGTTTAACCAGCCTCTTATGTCCAAGAGGTATCACAAAGAGCTCTCCTCTTCGCGGATTTGAAACAAAAATTAAAATTAAGGCCGAATTTGTTAAATACAACCAAAAACCGAGGCAAAAAATACTACAATATCTCAAAAGTAGTAACAATTTTTGGCCGTACGTCAAAAATATTACAAATTCTGCCTCATCCTCTATCCCAACTCTCATTTATAATGACATTCCAGCTGTCAGATCTTTGCACAAGACCAATCTGTTTGCTGCACACTTTGCAACCAGCCCAACACTTCTTGTTGAAGTGTTCTTGTGCTGAGTTATTGAGGGCATCGACTCTTCAATGAGACGAATCCACTTTCGTACTCGTTTAGTAAAAATAGTTCTTAAAGATCTTAACATTTACAAATTCACTCGTCTTGATGGCATATCTCCCCTTCTTCTTAAGAGGTGTTCATCCACGTTGGCAAAACCACTGCGTAAGCTTTGTTAACAATACTACTCTACTTTTTAGGACTCTTTCCGAGCAGATGGAGAGGATCCTTTTCTTAAAAATGCGAATCTTCTTTTTTTTCCATCTACGGAGCCATTGTCCTTGCGTCCCTTCTTTCCAAGGTCATGGAAAGTTGATAAACCGTCAGCCCGTGAATTATCTCGAAACAGGAAAACTTCTCAATGACCAGCAGTACGGTCCACAAGTGGAACCAAACATCGATCTGGCGAAAGCAAAATAGCTTTCTGATATTAACAGCATTCATAATTGGGGAACCATCAACAGACAGCCATTGTACATGAAAGACTCTTGTATCGTTTTAACCGAAAAATGACAACCAACGTTAGTATGACCACATATTCGATGTCGCCAAAAATGCTCTGAAATATCTAGCTTCGTTTCCTCAAACGATGTAAGAAATACTATACGTTACCCCCTCTAGTCTTGCCTTAATATATAAGCATTCATCCGCCCAAAATTGGAATATAATGCCTACATCTGGTCAGGTGCTCCTAAAACCTCTCTGCTCCTGCTGGATGGAGTTGAAAAGACTCATAAGTGATGCAAATATCAACCGGTCAATTGGCAATCTCGAACACCAAAGAAATGTCTCCTGTCTCGCTATTTTTACCATTGAGATTGGCAGAAGCATTCCGCCCCTTCATAACAGTTATGATTATAAGCTTACTCACACTATGGAATCCCTTGCCGAGCTCTTTACTTCCTAATCATTATAACCTTAAAACATTTAAAGCCAATGTTAATCGGTACCTCTCTTCCTTTCCTCCATGATTTTCCCTCCCACGGGTTGTGTGTAAGTACTTTAAGGGTACTTAAATGTCAAAAGATGGCTCTTTAGTAACACCAAGATCGACAGAAATACCCAAAAGTATTTCTTCTTGTCGTCTGTGCTCTTAGGATTGTACGTAAGATTTTGCTCCGGAGCCTTGCAATAACTTTCTTTTCCTGTTAAATCGAAGCCGAAGATGGCCAACATGCTTGCCGACAGACGCGACAGACAAGGTTATGGCGACAGTTCTTTGGAATGCGCGCTGTGTCGTTCACATCGATTACCTTGAAAAGTGTAAAACGATCACCGACGTCTATTATCCGAGCTGTTGAATTTATTCGACGCCGATTTGAAGCGAAAACGACCGCATTTTGCGAGGAAAAAAGTTCTCTTCCATTAGGACAACGCACTGGCGCACAAGTCCGCAATCGCAATGGACAAATTACATGAATTGCTTACTCATCCAGCATATTCTATATAGTCAGCCCCCCTGCGAATATTTCCTGTTTCCAAACCTAAAGAAAGGGTCGGCGGTAAGAGACTTGGGTCGAATAAAGGTGTCACCGATGAAACAAACGTCTACTTTGAGGGCCTTGTTAACTCGTATTATTTGAAGAGAAACGGTGGACGATGAGTTTGTCGCCTGAAATGAGATTGTGTTGGAAAACACGGGGAAAAGAGTGTTGCTTACTACTGTTCGCCGAAGATTCAATGTATGTACCATATATGCCAGTATAAGCTAGCAGTGAAGGTTCTTATGTTCACGCCCTTTTATAAAATATCAGGTTATATGAACGGTCCCAGGAGTTTTAATGCTTTCAAGTGAATCAACATCGTGTTTGGTGGCCCAATCCATCACCATAGCAGATGACAGATGCCAGCTGTAGCATGTTGTGTTAGTTAGTTGTAAGCTGGTTCTGATCAGGTTATCTGGGATGTATATCTCAAGCATGAGACAATAATTCTTTGTTTTTTACTCAGTGTAGGATCTATCTCATCCTCTGGTTGATTTCCTCATTTTGGGTTCGATCATTCCGCAAAAGTTTTCTCGACATGTCCTCTTTGAAATTTGGATTAATTAAATTTTTTTTTCTTTGATAACGAGACTAAGACGATTACGAGTAGACTGGGCTATTTAACTTTCCACAATGGATCATGCGGCCTGAAGATGTTTTTCGTTGGTAGTCACTTCAACTCCAAACAGTGAATGAGGACACCGTTCAGATTCGGAACAACTTCATCTACCTTCGTTTGCTTCTGAGTTTATAGGGAGTACTATGAGTCCGGGTTGAATATACCACATTTGACAAGCAAACAATCCCATTTGTTTAAATGATCTCCGATTAATTAGTTGCAGTAATCCAATTAAAATTAACTGCGCACCTTAATTTCAGTTTTTTTTACATTTAATGGGAATTATTGTAAATAACATTGTTAATTTTTCTTTTAGTTTTTTATTTGATTGAGTCGGTATTTCAGTAATGTGTGCGACAGGTGTATCCTGAAATTGATGCATAATTGATGTGACTTAAATTAATAAATCATAACATCATTCATGTACTGTCTGTTGAAAGTGAAATGCGATATACCATATGTAATTCACCTTTATTTCCAAAATTAATTAAATTCTTTCAATATATACAGAGCATGTGTGCTTGTATTCATCATTGTTCCCCTCCCATCTGTATGTAAGACAGGCAATTGTGTGAATAATAATAATTATAATAAAATAAACACACAACAAGCTCCTTTAAAAAGCACGATTCATCAATTTTAGTCACGTCATTGCCAAATATGCCATCGGTACTGTTTTAATTGAATTTTATTGTTTATTGTTTGGTTATGGCAGGTTCCGGACTTCTAAGTGAAATAAAAAAAAAAGTTTTTCCAATCTACATATCTACTACTGCATATCTACTCATGTGTGCGTATCATGATGGTCTCATTTCAAGTATAAGATACGCAGTCAAAATGCGTAATTTGATATCAAATCTATCTAAGAACGAACCTTTTCTCCAACAAACTATTCCACCTAACTAACGCATTTTGCGCCTGAGATGACAAAGGACTTCGCAAAATCTCGAAGAACAGCTACAAAAACTTTGAATTTCTTCTAATTAAATATTTCACAAAGGGTAAGTATATACATATGTACATATGTATCTATTCGAGACGATTTAGAAAATGACAAAAAACGTCGCATTCCTGCAATCTAATCAGTGTGACCAGGCAGCAAATGGTTAACAAATTGAATACCAAAACAACCTATCCCAGAGTTCAAAATATATACATCGATCTAAACGGGTGTTTTTTTGGGGAAAAGCACTCTAAAGTGGCTAAGGATCGCAAAGGATTTAAGCACAATCTTGTGGTGAAAAGACAGCTTCTCTTTTCTGAATCAGTATCTAAAAACTGGTATTCATGACTAAAAGTATTAGACCATCACGATTTAAAATATATGGTTCATCGATTACAATGGGTTTGACAGATCACGGCTGACTCCTATCAAACTGCTTTGTCCTTTTTGGTTAGTATCGTTTGGCAAATCATCATGGAAAGAGTCACATTACAACAGCGTCTTCAAATTGTTCAGCTGTATTACAAAAATCAGCGTTCTGTGAGAAATGTTTTTCATGGGATTCGAGGAACTTATGGTGCGCATAATCGACCTACTGAAACCACTATTGCCATTCGCAAATTTGAATCTCAGTGTACATTAGTAGATGATACTCGACCGGTTAGACCACATCCAGCACGTAATGAAGAGACTATAGCAGCTGTAGCTAAGAGTGTACGCGAAGACCGTGACGAATCGATTTGTCGTCGTTCTCAGCAGCTTGCCTTGGCGTACTCGTCAACTTGGCGTATTTTACGTGAGGATCTCGGCCTAAAAGTGTATAAAATTGAACTTGTGCAAGAATTGAAGCCTGGCGATTTGAATTTGCGTCATGTTTTCAGTGAATGGGCTCTTGAAAAATTCAATGAAATTACGGTGTTTTATCGTGAAATTTTGTTCAGTGATCAAGTCCATTTCTGGCTCAATGGATACGTTAATAAACAAAATTGCCATATTTGGACTGATGAGCAATCCGAAAATTACCAAGAGCTACCATTACATCCATTAAAAACAACGGTATGGTGTGGTTTATGGGCTGGTGGAATCATTGGTCCATATTTCTTCAAAAATGAGGCAAATCAGAATGTTACCGTCAATGGTATCCGTTATCGCGCCATGTTAACAGACTATGTGCTTCCTGAAATCCAGGCACATGGTTTTCGTTAGCTCTGATTTCAACAAGACGGCGCTTCGAGCCATACAGCGCGTGAAAAAATGGACTTGTTAAGAAATCATTTTGGTGAACACTTAATTTCACGTTTTGCTACGGTTAATTGGCCGCCTAGATCGTGCGATATCACTTCTTTGTACTATTTTCTCTGGATATCTGTAAAGTCTCAGGTCTTCAGGAATAAGCCAGCTACGATTGACGCTTTGGAAGCCAACATTACTCGTGTTATCCGCAAGATACCAGTCGCAGAAAATTGGACCTTCCGAATGGACCACCTCAGACGTAGTATGGCCAACATTTACATGACAACATTTTCAAAGAGTAAATGCCATGAATTGTTGTTTTAACCGATAATAAAAATTTTAAGTTCACTTTCAAATTTATGTTTTTTACTTTACATAATAAATCAAAATTGACGATGAATCACCCTTTATTGTTGACTAGACCGCCTCGGAAGGCTTGCTTAAGGAATATTATTTCAGTTTGTGTCCCCGTTTGTCGTAAATAGCGACTAAATATTGAAAATCATATAATGGTAGGGTAACACTTAGGCGGGGTGATGTGAGTCCCATTAATATTTAAGTTAGCGTGTTTGGGTTCCCACGTCTGAAGACTACAGTAGAGCGCATGAAAACTCAGATAGACGTTCATATATTCACTTAACAGCTCCATATAAATAAGACGAAAATAGTACAAAAGCACGGCATCGTGGAAAATTACCTTGTCGGGCACTTGTTCTGTATAGCCGGGTGCGCTCAAGAAATAAACAACCTTTTGAAATCTAGAACGTTAGCACGAGTCTTGAACTAGAAATCGTATATACGTAAAACCAAGTGGGAAACAGGGCCTGATACTTAAACAAAATTTTACAAAATATTCTGCTAAGAAACAAACCAAAATAAAACCGAAGTTGCTATCATATTGGTGGCTGAATAGCTAGAGCTAGCAGCTGATTATTGACGATAAAATTGGCAAACGAAAGTAAAAATTGGAATACAGGCAAAATTCAAGAAAGCAGTCAACAATCTTAAATTGAAATATTTTGGAGCGTCTTCGACGAGCTCTTGAAAAGAACGTCAAGCGACGAAATGCGTTTCTTCGATAAGGGTTTACAAGTTCACATAACTTAAGTTGATGGCGATAGCTCGGGAAACTGCTGAGTGTCCTATAACTTAGATTGGTCCAGCAGTTCAATAATCAATTTGTTAGCGAAGTGCTTGTGGTAGTCTTCGGTAAATGCATGAGTAAATCGTAAGAGCATGCATCAACGGCATCATAACAACACTGTACAGAATAGATTAAAAATATGTGACGAATCAACGGCCTTTAAAAGCCAATAACTTTGGATCTGCACGTGGATTGCTCGAAATCTTAACAATTAACAGAGGCCCTTGACTACTATCGTGCAGATATCACCACCATCCATGAAGTGCGAGTTGTTGGACTGTGGGCATTGCTATAGAAAAAATAAACAGCACTTTGTTTGCGGATTCGCCATATTTAGCATCAAGGATAAATTCGCTAACATAAACGTAATATTTCCCCATGCTCCAACGGAAGACAATGGCTTTGCTTACAGATAGGAGAGGAGGACATCTTTGATAGGACAATTGGTAAGCAAAGTCTACTCGACATCATGTCCATCAACGGACTTAGGCTTATCAACTTATCAACTTAGGCTTAGGATTTGTCTAGTATTCTGGATGTCTGAACGTTCCGGACAGACAACATAAAGTCGCATTATTACCTTATTGCGGCCAGGGTGCGAATGCGGAATACCCAAGCACAATAACAAGGACGAACTTCTGTGAGAAGATATAATAGAGAAAAGTTGCAATCGCAAGAGATCAATAAAAACTTCGTCAAACGCGTATCCCGAAATCTCCTATGGCTGCAATGCATCAAATACCGAAGACCAGTGAAACGATGCCAATGTGCCATTAAAGACGCCCGCAACTGATGTGCTGGGCTTAACCCAAATACCATCAAGAAATCCCGTATTTAATGAGGAATTCCCGCAAGCACATGCGGCTAAATAAAAAGCCTACAAGGCGGCACTGCAATGAAGGACGAGAACTGCTCGTTTAGCTCTTCGAGCAGAAGAGACGAGAAGAAAAAAGAAAACAAGAGGCCCGCGAGTAAAAAGAATGTGCCAAAGCAATAAAACTTCCACAGAAGCCTGTAAATATGAAGAAGAAAACGTCGTAGTAGAGTCACAGTCGGTGCTGAGAATATGAAATAACTTTTTCTGAATAGACCATTCAACTTCGACGATGACAGCTAAAATTAACGTCTACCTAATCAGAACGAAGTAAGGATAACAATATCTAAGCTAAAATCGAACAAATCAGCTGGACCTGACGGGTTACACGCCGAGGAATTTAAACTGCTGGTAATGACTTTGAAGAGCGCATGCACCAATTTATTTCTCAGACCTTGTCTGAAGAGTTTATGCCTGATTAATGAAATCTCACAACCGTATGCTCGATCCACGATCGAATCAAACGGCGTCAACTATAGGGGTATAAGCCTCCTCGAAATCGGATACAAGATCTTATCTGCCATATTGTGTGAGCCTCTGAAAATCTTCTTCAACAATCTAATTTTTACCTAACAATGTGGTTTTAAACAAGGAAAGTTCACAATCGGCCAAATCTTCATACTGCTGGAAAAAAGTCAAGTCCAAATCGATAACCACAATCTTTTCATCGACTTCAAGGACGCATGTGACAGCAATTATAGATACGATTGAGTATCGTCTTTCAAAAGTCTGTGCAACTATTAGCGTACGCCGATGGTATCGGCATTGTGAGAGTTCAGCGGGCTCTCACCGGTGCGTTCGCTTGTATTGAAATGAAAGTGAATTCTGTCAACAAAACCTAAGCAGAAATAAACGAAGAATCACTCTTGTCAATTGATGTTTCTTTGGGCTAAGAAGACAATTGAGTAGTAAGGTCCTAAAAACTAAAGAAACTCTTGAACATCCCAGTCTTTATGGCATTGAAGTTTGGACTCTATCGAAAGTGGATGGAGATATCCTTTCAAAAAATATCAAGTCGCGCTTGCGTTGACGGGTTTTGGAGATGAAGATTCGACGACGAACCAAGCGAGCTGTACTGCGGGATCGACTTAGTCAGAAAACTGCGCATCAGTCGCCTAAGATGCTGCGGCCCGCATAGACTACGAATTTTACCCCGAAGAACAACGTTTTGGAGGAAGACCTCACCTTAGGTGGCCCACACAAGTAGACGGGGACCTTAACCGACTTGAAGTGCGCAACTGGAGGCAGTTAACAGGAGACCGGGCTAAGTGAAGAGGCCAGTTAGTTAGGGCCCAGGATTACCCCGAAATTTTGCGCCCCCTAAATAACTAAGTAATATAGGTAAAATTTAATACAAATACGAAGGCACACATACCAAACTTATGCGAATCACATGGTTTAACTAATTTTTACGTGCTACAATGGTGAACAATAAACCCAGAAACCACCAAAAAATCACCACGGAATGTCACAAAAAGTTGATCAAAAGCGGCATCTCTCGAGAAAATAAACTGTCAAAATATTAAAATGAAAAATCCAAAATCTGGTTCCTCAATTTGAGAGCATGGTTCCAAAATGCCATAAACCAAAAATTCGATGAAAACTGTAGTTGTCGTTGGTGATTAGAAGAGCTTGATCTACATAAAAATTTAACCGGTGAAGGAGGAAAATGTCGGTAAGGAACAAAAACTTAGTTTTGCAAGCGTGGACTAATTACAGCGGAAATAGTGAAAGCAAAAACTTCTTGTGTTAGAAAACGAGCACTGCAAAAACGGGGAGAATAGAGCAGTGACAAGAGCATGTGATATCACAACTGATAAACAGGCGATAAGGAATAGACTTTTTTCAATATCAGGACACAGGCAACGATATAGTATTCTGTAAAAATGCGGCACAACGAAGAAAAGATGATTCAATTACCAGAATATACGAGGGCTGTTTGAAGACCCGCATTGGAAGATAAGTGGCGCTACTACGCTACCAAATGAGTGCACCTTCATTTAGAATAACCTCTTGTAGCCCGACTGTCAAAATCTGATGTTTTGTTTTGACACCCATTTCCAAACGTCGTTTTAGTAATTTCTACGTCCGTAATCCGATTTTTGTTTTTTAGTGGCAAAACCTGCGAGGAAATCAAGCCCATTCTCGGTGGTGTGTATGGGACTCATCCACCTTCCCGTACAACCGTTCAACATTGGTTCGCAGAATTTTGCCGTGGCTGCACGTCGGTTTATGATGAACCGCGCGCAGGAGACCCAAAAACGGTAACCACAGAGGAAACCGTAGTCGAAAGCCATGATCTCGTATTGACGAACTGCTGAATGAAAATTCGCTGAGATAGCTGGCATCTCAACTGAACGTTTTAGTCATATCCTGCACGAGATTTTGGGCATTAGAAAGCTGTCCGCACGATGGATGCCACGTTTGCTCACACCGGAGAATAAGCGCAATCGTGAGACCACTTCAAGGACGTGCTTGACTTTATTCAATCGAAATCCAGAGGAATTTCTTCATCGTTTCGTGACCGTCGATGACACATGAATTCACTGGTATACACCAGAGACCAAAGAACGATCGAAATAATGGGTTTTACTCGGTGAACGTCCCTCCAAGAAGGGGAAGACCTTGCCGCCGGAAAGTTAATGGCCACCGTTTTTTGGGAGGCGCTAGGTGTGATCCACATTGACTATTTGAAGAAGAGGAAAACAATCACAGGAGCATACTATGTTGATTTATTACGCCGATTTAAGGAAAAAACTACCGCATTTGGTGAAGAAAATACCTTCGCCGTCGCCATTCATCGTATTCGCCGAATTTGGCTCTCTGCGACTTCTTTTTGTTCCCAAGCCTTAAAAGATCGCTTACGGGAAAGAAGTACAGGTCCAACGAGCAATTCATAGCCGTCACGGAGGAGTATTTTGCAGGCCAACAAAAGTCGTACTATACGGAGGGGCCAAAAAGTTGCAGCAGGGAAAAGTGTGTCGAGTTGAAATGCGATTATATTGGAAAATAAATTGTCTTGTTGTATTATCCAAAAATTCATCAAACAGCCCTCGTAATAGATATTGTAGAAATAATACTTTAATGGTTTACTTAACGAGACCTTCCTTCAACTCTCGAACACAGAACAATACAAAACCCGAAATCACGGCGCATTTTGAATAGATCGCTTATTATTGATGCAGTGCAATCAAAAATGTTGGGTTAATATTTCTTTCAAATCCTGGCGATCGATTGCTAAACCAGTGGAAGTAGCCCTTTTTGTCCCAATGTGTGAAGGCAATCCAATTTCTGATCTCGATTTAGAAGGAGAAATCCCTTCAATTTAGATACTTAGGCACATTCATAATCTATTGCCGAGATAACGATGAAGATGTCGTATATAAAACTAGCCCAGGACGGCTTAAATGACGGAAAAACACTGCAGTATTTTGGTACAAGAAATTCCTGCTTAAACTTAAAGACTTTGGGGTACAACGATTAACGTTTATATCGAAAAATGGAATACTTTAGAGAGCATTCTCAACAAAATTAAATACACAGAAGATTACATAAATTTCTAATCTAACTTGCATCAACATTCAGCAATGGTCCCGGTTACCATACACCTATGGTCTTGCAAGTATCCGCCTAAACTCCAAATGATTCCACTTATTTTGCTGTTTCCACATAAGTTATACCGAGAACTAATAACCCTTATGTCGAAATTATCCGTAACCTGAGAAACAGAAACATATCTGGAAATACAACGAAAATATTATATTTTCTGGACTATGTGCATGTTAGCTCTAAACGATAGAGACATCGGAATAGAAAAATTTGGTTCGAAAAAGAATTTAGAAGGACATATAAACCAAACTATGCAGTTTAGTACCATTATAAGCGCCACTGGAAAGCTATAATGAATGTGTAGAAGGTAGAAGGTTTCCTGTATGCCCAAATAAAAGACTTCTCCAGGAAGCAACACACAGATGCAAATAATTACCTACATATATCGAGGACTTAAGTAATATAAGCACGAAATACGCGCTTTCATTTAATTCATTTAAAAGTGTATGAGCTGTATATGTAGATTTATTTTGGCTTCCCTACCAATCAAGTCCATCAGAGTGAGCTAACCACCAATTGGTATCCTTTACTTCATCATCAAGGCGATGGTAACGCGATGTTATGGTACAACTCTGGTAGCATTCTTGATAGAATCTCGCAAATCTTCCAGGAAAACATTCGAATGAATTTTTGCGAAAGTTTTTGCCAATAATTTTGTTGTTTTCGAGATGAACAATGAATAAAACCATATACGGGACAAACTCACCTCATGTAAATCTATGTTTCATTATTTACTCTGACACTAGGCAAATAATTATCCTTGTGGTTGTCTGCTTTTGTGAACGAAAGAAGAAGAATTTGGATTTTGTGCTTTATTATCCTTTTACACATATGGTGCCAATGTAGCGCATTTTGAAAGGCTGATTTGGAGAATCCTTTTTAACAATTTTCATCATTGCTATATCAGCCAAGACTAGCTTCATATGCGTTCATTATTAATCGTGTAAGCGATTTTTAGGTGGAAAAAGGAAAAGGTGACATCTTTCTTAGAATGTTCATTTTGTGTTTCCGGCAACAAACTTGGACTAATCGCTAATGTAATGTAATGGAAAAATTAGCTTGGGCAGCATACAAACGTTTTCAGCGATTCAATATTCATGAAAGGACATGGTGCTCCCTTAACGTTTTGACTATCAATCAGACTGTACTATAATTGTCGTTGGCATTTTGAATGGCAGAACCTACTCGATCTGTTAACATCAAACCGAATTAGTATCTAGCTTTGTATAAACAACACAACAACGACCGCAAGTAATTGTGTCGATCGGCTACCTAATGACTTGTTATTGTAGCCTGGATGCTGGATCAACCAAAAATATTACTTATATTGCAATATGCCAGTTTTGGTTTCAACCCCGTAACGTAGCTCCCTAGTTTGACAAAAAATATCAGCAAGCAAATACGAGAAAAAAGAACATACATTCAAATCAAGAAGATCAAATCAGGGACGATCACCTGCTTCTCCATAAGAAGCAGTATAGAGAAGATTAAGTTAACTTTAAGATCTAAAGTGGGATGGATGTAAGGAAGTTTTACTCAACCTCAACAGAAACCTTTTTGAGGTTGAACTCTCAGCCGGGACTAAAAATTCGCTTAATGTCGAAGATTATCAACGTTTCGTCGTGAAGAAAAATAATCACGACATTAATATGAGGTTCCGTGAGTCATTTCTTAGACACTGGTGGCATAGAGACATGCAAGCTAACAGGCAAGTATTTGGTATCAAGTTTGCAATAATTCATGTACATGGTTAAGTACGATGAACGCATGACATATGAAATGAATCTCGGAAACTTTTGCTCAATTCACATAGAGAGAAAAACATATAAGTCGTCTTATTTATAGAGGCTGATCTATTCAATATGCAACAAACAAACATATTAGTCTTCTCTCAAATAACTTATCCTTTTCATCGCGATGTCAGACCAACAAATACATTCACCGACTACAGGTTCACTTTGCGACAGATCTTAACTCCTAAGAAATCTTCTGAAATTATCACCACCTACAGAGCAACCAGACAAGAGCTACACAAAACTATTCTCAACTTCGTCGTCGTGACAAAACTCATACGCCAGTATAAAACGGCAAAAAGAATGTACGAGGAGTGTTCACAAAATAAGGTGACTTTATATTTTTATAAAAAAAAAAAAACATTTATTTATTCACCAATATTAATGTTGTCCCCTTCAAAGTAGTCCCCCTCAGTCTTCGAAGCAATTTTCATAAGCGCTTTTGGTATAGCCTTGGGCTTTTCCAGCGATACCGTTTTTATTTCCTCAATCGTTACAAATCTCCGTCCTTTCATAGGTCTCTTCAGTCTTGAGAACAGGAAAAAGTAGGTGAATATGGTGGCTGAGGCATGGCTGTCGTGTTGTCGTGAAGGTAATACCCCTTACTGACCTTGGGATAAAAACTCGTGATGCACTACGCCACAGTAATCGAAAAGAATAATGATCAAAACTTTGACATTTGATTGAACTTGGCTTGCTTTTTTCGGTCTTGGCTCTCCTGGGTGCTTCTATTGGGACGATTGGACTTTGGTTTCGACGTTATAACCATATATCCGTAATTTGTCACCTGTTATGACTCTTTTGAGCAGGTCAGGGTCATCATTGACGTCATTCAAGAGCTGCTGAGCGATGCTCATGCGACGGTTCTTCTAAAGAAGTTTCGGAGTAAATTTTGCTGACACACGTATACATGCCAACATCCTCTGTAACCTCTCTTATGGTAATTCGACAGAAAAATTTTCTTCATAGTTATCATCTTTTGTTGATGTACTGGGGCGTCCAGAGTAAGGTTCGTCATTGATATCTTCTCGGACGTCTTGGAAGAGCTTGTACCACCTGTTAAAACTTTTTTTTTACTTAGAGCAGACTTACCGTATGCCACTGTCAATATTTCAAGAGTTTTAGAGCAATTGATTCCATTTTTTACACAAAATTTGATTCAAATTCTTTGCTCCATTTTCTATAATAATTGAAAACTTCGAGCAAACCAAACAAGTCTAACCTAGAAATCTGTCAAAAACAAATACGCGAAATTTCAAAAGTTCTTTAAGAGAAGCCATACAGATCTTTTGGTTTCAAGGACCTTAATTTCGACTTTTCCATTAAGGACTTTACATTTTACTTTTTAATAGAACACAAATAGCTTGAGATATCTAAAGAACTCTTAATCCCCATTAAGTACATCTCATACCAATATGAATGGAACTCGACTTCATTCATATGTCTACAATGAGCGGGCATTTAGAGATCAATTCATTGGAGCCAATTTTTGACCACTCTTGAAACTCAGGTGTATTAGGTTTCGATATTTTTCCCAGAGGTGGTTGTCAAATTGGACGGAACGAGCTAGTACATCGTCCTCAACCAGTGGGTCTTAAATACGTGCTAGTTGTTAGTTCGTTACATTTAGCCCAGCCAGCAATCACTCCAACATCTGTGTTATGCCTTCATGTCAGAGTTGACGCCGACGGGATTTTCATATAACTACATACAAATTCTATGAAAAGACTTTTTCACAGAATTGCCTGGCACGGGATTCGAACCCGCAACCCTTTGCTTGAGAAGTCTATGCATATACCACTACACCACGGCCACGCCTATTCCATTGACTGTTACAAAAAACACGACTCAAGGGCGCCGCCACCGTCATGAAAACTACATCGAACAGTCAATTTTTGTGACTCTAGCGGCATCTCATGAAACACATGTGGGTTTTTCTGGACATGTGTCCAATAGCGGATATTTTTCTTGTTGACAAAGACATTTAGCTAGAAATGAGCTTTATCGCTGCAGATGATTTTGTGATGAAAGTCAGTTCTAACCGATGCTTCAAGTGGTCATGTGGTTTTAGATTTTGCGTCAGTTTGATCTTATACAGGTGTAGTCAGAGATCCTTACCTAAAGTTAGTAGTAATGTTGTTCGACGTTCGACGAAATGGATTGATTTCGGTTACTGTCAGCAGATGCACTTAAGTCATTCATTTTAGCACTCTTTGTATTTCTTTCTTTCACAGGCACCGGAATATTAAGCATTGTAAATGGAGAATCAAATTGCAAGTCAGGTTGGGCGATTATAACGACTGAGAATTGTCGTTCGTGCTTTTAAACTTGAAGCCACCAATTCCAAATTTTGACAATAATTTGTAAACTTTGCTCATTCGAGTACTCAACAATGACTAAATGGTAGGCATTGAAAAGCAAAATAGTATTGACGGCGCACAAAAAAAAAAAAATTATAATTGTTAATGAGAAATCCTTTGCCAGCAGGAGCACACCAGGTAGTGGCCTGTTTATAGAATATTTCTAAAGCTCGGCTTGCAGGTGAATCAGATCTTCCCTTACATAGGCTTTGGAGTTAACTCTAATAATGACATCATTCAACATCATTCAAAATCTTGCTAGTCCACGGATCAAATTGATGTCAAAGTACTATCGCGAGCGGCCTATAAGATCCATTTCATGCAAATCCTGCTTTATTGTTCAGAATCATGAACTATTACGTTGTTAAATGGAAATATCTGTGGTCATTTTGTAAGGAAACTTCTTCACTTATACCATATGTACATGGTCCTATTTGTAAAGACTGAGAACGAAGAAAAATATCTAGTCACGGCGGCTGAGATGACGGGTACAAACGGAGCGCATGCATATCAATTCTCATATCTAAATACAATAAAGTCGGACATTGTTAACTGCTTACAGCTAAGATCTAGGTTGACCGGTCGTTTGGTTCTTCCGTGGTTCGCTCCTGAACTTAAACTTAAATCACCAAAATATTGTAATTTTTTTCCTGGTCACACTGACTTACTTAAGAAATTAAACAAAATTCAATTTCACAGCGGTTTACACACAAATCTGTAAATAGCCCTGCACAAGTAGGAACACTTGCACCTACTTGTGTATAGCGCAACCATACCGCTATACAAAGAGCTTTATGTCAAATAAACCGTCACTTGGAAATCACGTACGGGGGTTGTCTATGATGTGCCTCTACATCCTTCTACTCACGCACTTAAGTCCCGCGCCTGCAAGCAGTACAATGACAACCGCAAGCAAATCATACAAAATGGATTTAATCTCGCTAAGCCTTTCATGCCGACAGCAGAGTGAAATTATTTTTTGTGCAAACACCATACGCACGCAAACGAAATATCTGTATACACAGAAAGTGTTTGTTTGAGAGGGAGCGGGTGGTGTGAGTATCCCAGTTTAAGGATAATAAACAAAAGCACAAAAATTCATAGGGTTGGCACAAGGATTCCTATTTCAAATTCAGCCCTCTGCTAAACATCTTTAGCTTTTCATTCGATACATTTGCGCAGTTTGTCGTGTGGTCGGGTTTGGGGTTCGACATTTGCCACTGATTTTCAATTTTGTAATGTTGGAGTAGACGACGATAAAGAGTACGACGGATGAAAAAGAAATAAAAGGACAAAACGAATTATCCTTGTGATCCCTTTAGCGGCGGTTGCGCATAATCTATGTATGCACACACCAATCGACTCGTACACTCGGGCACCTAACTCACAGCTATTTGAACTCTTTTGTGTGTTTGCTTAAATGTGGTTTATGGTATTGGGATCATGAAAGGTAGGTGGGCAGGTGGTAAACCTTCATAAAATATACTGTTTACTGGTAATATTGTCACCGCACTCGTGTAAGTAATAAAAGGATTTTGAAGGTTTAAGACCTTTAGCAACCGAAAATTCAATAAAAACACTATATGACGAGCAATGAAGGAGTTATTTACACTCCAAACACTTTCTTTCGTGCTACGAATAAACAAATGACAGTATTACCGGGATATACTTGTGTATGTAATTATACAACATACATAGAAGTTAATGAGTATGAGTTTTGTTAGAGTGTGGTTGTTGGGAGCAGTAGGGCAAACCTTGATGTTCATGCAATAAAAAGGTCCTCCTACAACCTTGACAGTTCCCCTATTCAATACCCTTGAACAACCTATAATATTTAGAACAGTGGACAAAATTGCATCACATCTATGTGCCTAAATTTAGGAAAATTGTCTGTTTTTTGCCGAAAGAAATAAAGTTCTACGATAGTTGGAGTTCCATGGAATGAACTTTTATTGACTTCATAGAGGTCAACATGTCTTAAGCTACAGACAAGCTATCGGGTGCCCCTTAAAAATCCACGTTAAATCTGAATTCTTCAGCGAAGAAGGAAGACGATGACATCAAAGACTTTCTTTATGAGCTCGTCAATAAGATATGTATGTGTCCGGTGCCCTAAGCATGTGGTTACAATCGTTGTAGGCGATTGTAACGCAAGATTTAGAAGGGCGATATCTTCATTAGCACAGTTAGTATGATCTGAACGACACCCAGCTCGAGAACGTATTCAGGTTTATTGACTTCGCTTTGGCAAAATATCATCGGAACAAACATGCGATTCCTACATTTCAACATCCAAAGGACATTGCAGTCTTCTGATTAATATTCCACCAAGCAAATTGATCATAATGCGATCCAAGCTATTTTAAATATCTAAAAGCACTGAGAAAGTTGAGGTCGGAATGCGGATATTCCTAACGCAACTAAGAAGTGAACATTTCAAGTTCAAGTCTTCCTTTATTTCGTTCGATGCTTTAAGTCTTTCGGAATACACGAAAAAAAAATCCATTCGAGTGCGAATTTGTATAATATTCTTAGATTTCATTCAGCTTTTATTATCCACTGCACTTTATTGTGCAGTGGATATTTTTAAATGTTTTTTTTTTTTTATTTGATGATGCACAGTAATACTCGCTGTTGATCGTGTTTCCTTTCGAGGTAGTCCAAGAAGAGTATGCCATGACAATCCCAGAAAACCGACGCCATAACCTTTCCGACCCATCGGAGCTCCCTCGGCCGCTTCGGAGCACTCGTGCCGGCTTCAGTCCATTGCCGGGCACTCATTCTGTTTTCTGGTGTTCAACATTTACCAATCGACGCCGATTCCGCATCAGCAAGTCCAAAAACTCTTTCGAAGTGCTCTCGCTTTCGTGTTTTTGGTCAGGAGTGAGTATGCGTGGCACCCAGCGACAGGATAACTTTTTCATATGCAGAATATTGCCTAAAATATGGCGTGTAAGCTCAGTACTAATCTTTGTTGTATCTGCTAGCTCGCACACCTTCACTTTCCGGTCAGCCAACACCATTTCATGTATTTTTTTTACATTGTCCTTTGTTACCGCATCGGAGGGCCTGCCGCTGAGGAATTGATCGGTAGTGGAGTTGCGGCCACCACGACACTCTCGACACCAATATTTGACGGTGTAATCTGACGGAGCATTAGCCCCATAATATTTATCCAACTTTTCTTTTGTTTCCTTCGCCGTTTTGCCTCCCAAAAAATAATGTTTTAAGAAAGAATGAAAATCGTTTTTGTCCATACTCAACATGATGCCAAACACGTCAACAAGAATCAGCTGTCAAAACAAAATTAAAGCCAGTATCGCACCGAAACTTGGCATGTGTGCCTGAATATAAACGGACTTCAAGGCGCCATCACCTTTTTTGCAGTAGCAGCGCATACTGGCGGTCAAGGAGGTTGCTTTTCACTTCACCTAGTACATTTTGCAGTGTTCGACAACAATTGCGACTACGAGCGACTCTTAAAGGCCAAGTAACACGAATTGTTACATTTTGTGAATCGTAATCTACCCCGTTAGATAAATTACTGTTGCATCACGCTAAGTTACAGCAGCATATTCACGACTTAGAACACATTCAAAGCGAAATCGAAGCTTTGGTTGACGAAAACTAAATAACGGAGGAAACAGACTAAAGAATCGAACTCGAGAGTACATTTTTTACAGACGACGGGGACAACATAGGCAAAATATTAAAATCATTAGCTGAAAGACAGTGCTGCCCAAATGAGATTGAAAGAGTCATCATCCAATTCGTCGCGACGACCAACACAAAGTACAAAACAAGGAATGTCATCAAAGCTCACTATAATTAAAATTCCACAGCTCAGTGAAAGTGTTGACGAATGGGTTCGATTTCGCGATCTATTCTCCGCTTTAGTGCAATCCAAATCTACGATCATGGGCGTCGAAAAATTGGAGTATCTCCAAACGTGGCTAAAAAGAGAGGCTTCGTCTATTGTAAAGCATATCTCTCCTAACGACGAAAATTTTGACGTAGCCTGGAATTTAGTCAGGGCTCATTCCGATAAACCACAATTTATCACGGTTGCCCATTTGGATTATATATTCGAACAGCCTGTGCTATTACTATAAACTTATCATATATCGTCGGTCGCGGTCAGGCGAGTGTTCACAAATCCTATTCGAAGGATCCGAGTACATGAGGGTTGCGCACAGGAGTTGTGTCTTGTTTCAAATGCAAGCAGACACATTTTTTGTATCAACGCGCCTAGTTTCGCGATCTCAAGGTCCCAGCGCGTTTCAACTTCGTTAATTTCAACAAAACCTGCATCAATTGCCTTCTCGTTAGGCTTAAAACACAAAAAATGCTCCATTGTTTAACCTTTTCGCAGTCACAATGCCAACCTGTGACTGTCAATTAATTTGGTCCAAAATCCATATCGCAAGTGCTTCACAATGTTACCTATGGCAACAATCCTGGTCAAGAATAGGAATGATAATCTGCTGCCGTGTAGAGCTCTTCTTGACTCAGGATCGCAAGCGACTTTAATTTCGGAGCGTAGTATATGCAACGGCTATTTCCATTTTTGGTATAGGACAATGTAAAAGTGGTAACACTACCAAAAGCCAAGTCAAATTCGTTAAATATATTTTCAAACGTTAGCACCAATTGGTTCTCGGTGTAAGCCTTTGTTATATCTTCCTTGACAAATGATAAACCAAGCATCGAAATACCCAATATTAATCTGCCATATTTTGGCAATCTGTCATATTACATGTTTTGATTCTGTTTGGATTCGTTGTTAGTTTACCGTTTACCGAAGGTCTTATAGGATTTGGAGATTCATGCGACGCGGTTTTGAAACGATGGAGAAACGATTTTCAAAGGACCCTAGTAGAGTAGTTTTTTACATGTCTTAAATCCACGATTGGTTTTTGCTGAACGATTACTTACGTGTTGGACCCATGATACAAAACGACTTGCTTTCGTGTCTCATAAGGTTTTGAAAATTTAAGACTGCGGTCAAGGCTGATATAGTGAAATTGTTTCGTCAAGCATTAATTAACCCGGTCGATGTATGTACATTTTCAACGAATTGTTTGGAGAGAACGGATAACTAAAGAACATGCAATTACCTACTGCAAACGATCACATATGGAACTGCCTTGCTTAGGCAAATCGGTATCAACATTATCCCTCGATTTCCACGGGCTTCAGATAGCATGACAAACGACTTTATAGCAACTTTCGATTGCACAAATGACACGATAGACATAAGTAACGATCTCTGTCAGATTTTAGAATCAATGAATTTGTTAATACCATCGATATCGAGTATCGGGCAGCGTCAGTCGAGTTGCTTATCGTAGAAGGTAGGGTCAAAACGTTAGGTCTTTCGTGGAATACAGATCTTGACTGCTTCCATTTCTGTTAATAGCCACACGCCATCGGTACTCAAGTTGTCAGAAGGGTAGGGCTATCGGATATAGCTCGTATTTTTGACCCTTTGGGCTGGCTCTCACCAACCGTTGTCAAAATGGAAATTCTCAGAATATCGCGATGGCTGCAGTTAAACTGAAACGAAGTTTCGGAAGTGCTTTGCTGATGCATCAGAGTTAGCATACGCTGCAGCAGTATATTCTGACATTGTTCGTACCGCCCTTATTGCGTGAAAAACCGAATTGCCCCAGTGAAACATACCCTTTCGATTCCATGCCTTGTTTTATGCGGTTCGTTGCTGCCTACCAAACTTCTCCGCAAAGAACAATAAAGGACTCTCTATTTTTCACAAAATCGAGTCGTTTGTCTACTCAGAGTCAACCACGGTTTTATACTAGTTTCAAGGATACCCGCGGTTGCGTAACGTGATCGTAGACAATCGAATATCGAAAATCGTCGCTCAGTTTCCAGTGTCCACATGGTATCACGTGCGTTCGGCCGAAAATACACCTGACTGTGTCACTCGTGGTATAATGACACGAAATCTACTTAATTTAGATTTATGGTGGAACGGTCTACAGTTTCTACGAGATCGGGCTATTTAATTGTTGGTGAAGTTATCGGTTTATCTAGTTACCCCACCAACGTTAAAAGACTTTTCCGCGCCATTGTCCGATGTATTCGCCTATTTCCCCTATATCCCCCCAAAATTCCTTCATCTGAGGATATATACGATATTTATCAAGGAGCACGGTACTTCGGCTTTCACAAAGCCAATTTTTCCGCGATAAAATTAAAGAAGAAAGCGGTCTCAAGAAAAAGAAAATATGGTTTTGTGAATCCGTTTATTAATGAGTTTGGTGTAGTTTTTCCTCAAAAACAAAAAATTACTCTTCACAAGGAACATCATTTAACAGGCAGCTTACACACTTGATCCTCGAAAATTTTAGTATCTGAGTTCATCACTTAATAAAGCGATGTGTCTACCAGTGCACAACATGCGCATGATAGCGTTCAGTACCCTTTCAATACCCGAAGCAAGGATTAGAGCTAGGCGTGACATTCGGAAATTCTGGCGTCAATTATGTGGGCCTATTTATGACACGATTTTGGAAGGGACGAGCCTCTAAGCGATATAAGGTGTATTCGTAAGTCGCCTGACGACAAAAGCATTTCATTTAGACATTAACACGGAGACGTGGTAGATGTCACACTCTTTTTAGTCATGTTAATTTTACCAGTGCCAATCGACTACTTTGTTATTGGGCATCATATCAGTAGAAATCCAAGAATGTTCAACGGCATCATCAACATCATCACCCCCCATGCTACGCATTTCGGTGGCCTTTGGGAGGTTGATGTTAAAACCATTAAATTTCATTTGTGTAGGGTGTTGGGAAATACGTCGCTGACCTACTAAGAATTTTCGACCGTGCTGTGTTAAATCGAAGCCTGCGCTAGTTCTAGGCCATTGTGTGTGCGTTTCGAAGTTGATATAGATCCCTTAACTCAAGCGCACTTCCTGATTTCGCGACCTCTATTGACGGTGCCGGATCCTACTGCCTAAAATCTCCAGCTATCGTTGTTGAATCGATTTTTGAGAAAGCCGTCCGAAGATTACATCAGCCAGCTACGTAAAAGATCCAAATGGTATAAAAAAAGTAAAAATATTCAAATTAATGATGTGGTCATCATCAAAGAAGAAAATCAACAGCCATGCCGATGGACAGTTGGAAAAGTAGCTAAGACGTATCCGGATGGACTAACGGGAGTCGCATTTATCACAACTGCTAAAGGAGAACTAAAGCGTCCTGTGTGCAAATTGTGTCCGTTATTGATGTCTACAGTCAAACATGTCTAAAACCTCAAGTTTTTGATTAAATTTTCAACTCAGATGTCGTCGTTGATGTGTAAGGTTTCACCAAAATCCCGTAGTTTGATAATGAATTCCGATTGCTGTCTGCATATAGCGCGGTGCTACAAATGAGGAACGAGCACTGGTTTCTCAGAAGGGAGAAGGAAGTATGGAAATTACGGATATGGGCCTCCAAAAATGGACCATGAAACGGCGATGCCGATCAACACTTCCTGATGGGAAACAATTACGTTCATATCGAATAAGTGAGTATATCCAAACTCAAACTGAAATCCAACAAGTTTGCTGGTACTGACACTCTAGATGCCGATGTGCATAGGGCGTCGGAGGATGACTTTTTGAAGAGCATGTTCCAAATCATTTCTTAAATATAGTTGGAGAAAACCATGCCAAACAAATGTAACCTTACAATTGTATGCCCGACATACTTAGGGAGGGAGATCCTCTACGTAATGCTATATAATCTTTAGTCAAACAACTGGATATCATTCAAAAAGTAATTCCTGTTTTGTAGGACGGAGAGGCATGACATTTTTGGAAATGGAATTATGGCCTTCCGTCGCATTTACGGGGATTGGAAGAGGAGATGTAACTATAAACTGCACGTGTTATACAGCGACATGGTCCTAGCAAAAAGAGTCAGAACGCACAATCAGTTAGAGAGGGAAATGGGAAGCAGACAACAGGGCTTTTGTGAGAAATTTCAGGGAACGCTGACAAAAACCCGGCAAAAGCTAAAAGCACGACCGCATCATTCACGAATTAAGTCTACGTATGGCTCTGGATACCGACACAAGTGGCTTATCACAGCAGTCAACAAACCACAAGCCTGATGATTTCGAAGGTTAAAGAATCGGTGAAGGGTAGAAGTAACCGCTTCTGTAGCGACAGTTAAGCTACGCTTAAAGTCTTGCTGAGTTTTAGCTTCGCTCTTAAGTCATTTCGAGAATGCAAGGCACAATGGCTTTGCGGAATATGAGTTCAGCGATGAATTTGATAGACAAGGCTGACGGGAGAACTTCGATTGACAATTCGGTCTTTTATGGGCACAGTCGTGTGTGGCATGTATCATTTTCATGTTATTTAAGTTATTTGTAATAACTTTTTAATGAACAGTTTGTTGTCTTGCATCTGTGAATGGTCGATCACATCGCAATGATAGTGGCAAATATATTTAAGAGGTTCGGCTCATAGTTATACAAAAATCTACTTTAAATACTCTCTAGGTTTAGGCACGCAAAAGCTTCCGAACTTATGTGCCCCTACACAGAAAAAACTGTAATCTTCTCGTACGAGTCTTAACGAGGTACTTTGATTTTATTTACAATTGAAGCGAGTAACGAATAAGTGACACAACATCCCACAGTGCTTCTTGTTAGACCGATGATGACAACGCGGAGCAGTTTTTCTGTAAATATCCGCCCTACGTTCACATCAGGGTGTGGGTATTAGGCGTTGATATATTGGGCGCTTGTGCTTTACCCACCTTACCACCTGTAGGCGATTGCTTTCTTTAAACGTATAATCTACTAGTCAAACGTAGTGGGAGTGTTTATGGCCATATATGATGTAGGTCAATGTCGAAACAAGACCAAACAATAAGAACCCAAGACTGCAAGGTCCTTAGACCACGCAACAACATCAGAGTTGTCTCAAGACACGGCAACACAACAACAGCGATCCTACGAGAAAACTCAAGCTTTCATCCTCCCGGATTGAGAACGTAAAAATTATCCTACCCCAACCGTATTCAATTATTCCTCTAATGGCCTTCAAATCAAAAATAAAAAAAATTCACAAAAAATAAAGGGAAACCAAGGAACTTCTTCATATTCAAAGAAAAAGTGAACAAAGTTTACACTTTAATTTCCGCCAATTTAAGATGTTATTAAGCATGGAAGCCCGTTGCTAAAAAATGTAAATTCTCAAAGGAGCCCCCGTCGAAGGGCTCCTTTCCTAAATTTCCCCTTAGGCAAAACCATAACAAAACTTGGAAATAACGCGCTCCAGCAACGAGTATTAACAAAAAAAAAAAAAAAATCAATAAACAGTCCTTCCAAGGTTTTTAAGTACATTTGCGACTTCATAAGCTGAAAATTCAAATGGACATTATGCCATAGCAGGCTCTACAATCTACACATACTTCCACTTTACCACCCCCACACACACATCCACGAATATACATCCATATTACCTCACATTACACCCTATTCGTATGTCGACAAAGCAAATTAAATAATTTTTATTCCAACTCGCTCGTTTTATTTCAATTGCCTTTCGGGGGTCGTTCGGCGGAGGCTTCTGCCGCTTTTCCATAATGGCATTGCCGAGCGAGCGTACATACTCGTATAATGGCAAAATTTTGCACGGGAGCTTTAAACAAAAAAAAAAAAAAATTCTGACGGGTGGAGCGGCAGTAATACTGTCCCGCAGCCGCCCTGTGCTTAGCAATTGAAACTGAAATCGGGGCGCTATCATCATTCGTTCGTGCCTGGGCAAATTGCCGACAAATTATGCCGGCTGGGATTTAGTGGATTCGCGGTTGTTTCAATAATTCCTTTCCACTGTTTTCCTTTCCTTTTGGATAAGGGTTCCCTCATCTCGGGGTGGGTTGGTGAGCGAATTCTTACTTTTAAAACGAGGCGCAGTGTCTACCGGTATGTTATTGCTTTTATTATATTTTTCTGGGAGACTCTTCGGTGTATTTAGTGTCACAAAAGCTGACTTTTTGAAAATTCTATTGCATATGAGAAGGAAGGTCTCTACTTTAGCCGTTACACTGTGTATCGTACTTTATGCCAATAAGATATAGTCGTACATGTGCGCCTTGTCAGGGAGGGCCCAGCAATGCAAAACGACATGAAAAGTGGGACATTGAGACTAGATGTTGAGAAGAAAGTACAAATAAGAATATGATACAACAAACAAGTACTAAAGGGATTATTTTTTTGAAAATTACTGCCTTTGTGCATTGAAATACTGCCGCCAGATCCGAGGCAATCAGGATGTTCAAAATTTAAAAAGATTTCGTAAGATATACCTTTTTGGGGGCGGCTGGAAGAAGGTGAAACAAAAGGAACTGAATCTGGGATGTTGGTAATTGAATTTCGTATCGTTCGATGGGTTTCAAATGGGTTCAAAGGGAATGATTTTTGATTTCTCAAACCTCGCTACAGGTTTTCTGCAAAATACCAATTTTATCATATATGTTGTTTTACCTTAGGCTTTATTTATGTGTGTAACCAGGTGCTATAAGGACCAATTTCCGCTTAATTGTACATTTTCCTGGAAGGCCCCGGAAAGTTGAAGGCTAAACAATTAAATGAGAACCAAACACATGTCTGTCACGAGCCACTTTAAATGTTGAAAAAGGAACAATACCTGATAGGCGCTTTCCGATCTAAGTGATCTATTGAGCCACAAAAAAGCCAACTGTTTGCCTATTTGTAATTTCATTTTGATAAACCGTGCCAAGGGGAAACAGGGGAAACTGTGGACAAAATTCATGATCTCGTATTGGCGGACCGCCGAGTGCAAATTCGTGAGTTGGCTGAGTTGGCATTAGCCATATCCTGCACGAGATTTTGTGCATGAGAAAGCTATTCGCGCGATGAGTGCCGCGTTTGCTCACACCGGAAACCAAGTGCACACGTAAGACCATTTCAAAGGCGTGCTTGGCCCTGTTTAATCGAAATCCGGAAAAGTTTCTGTTTAGTATCGTGTCCGTCGAAGAGATACGGATTCATTGGTACACACCAGAGACCAAAGAATAATCGAAACAGTGGATTTTACCCGGTGAACGTGCTCCAAAGAAGGCTTATACCGTGCCTTCGGCCGGAAAGGTGATGGCCACTGTGTTTTGAGACGCGCGTGGTATGATCCACGTTAACTATTTGGAGAAGAAAAAATCAATCACAGGAGCATAATACTTTGATTTATTAAAGAAAAAATGCTCTTCCACTACGATAACGCACCGGCTCACATATCCGCAGTCACCACAACGAAATTGGTCGAATTTCACCCCCATCTTCCGTATTAGCTCCCTGCGACTTCTTTTTGTTCCCAAACCTTAAAAGATCGCTCGCCGGAAAGAGGTACGGGTCGAACGAGGATTTTGCAGGCCAACAAATGTCGTACTATACGGAGGGGTTAAAAAAGTTGAAGCACCGCTGGGAAAAGTGCATCGAGTTGAAAGGGGAATATATTGAAAAATAAAATTTCAAAACCTAAAAAAGTTGCGATGTCATTCGTAGTTCGGGTGTTCATCAAACAGCCCTCGTAAACCGTCTTTTTCGTTGACCCAACAGAGCACTCTCACAAAAAACTTGTCCGTTAAGGAGTATAATGTTCATTTAACTAAAATTTCTCAGTTTTTCTTAGAAAGATGAGTGAAGGATTCACTGATAAAGTGTCTACAGTGCCAGCACCCAAAACATCAGTTCTATTAAAGAGGCCGGGAAATGTTTATTTGAGCTGCCAGGATCCTGGAGAGCTATGCAATCTGCGGTAATGCTTACAAAAAATTTAAAAGGTTTGGATCTTGAATTTGTTTGCTCAATGACTTGTTGTATACAAAATATATTTGACAGGTGTCATAGCAATTAACAACAACAAAAAAAAAAAAAATTAAGCCCTGTTCACAATAAATGTTTTCTATCGAGAACATTTATCTTGACGCTCGCTTCATACCGGTACACCGTTTGATGATATTTCAGAGCCAAACTATGTACAAAAATCTCCATACAAAATGTATGAAAAATAGGGTACTTCGTGCACGTAAATGAAAAATGCAAAACTTAAAAAAAACATGGAAGAACATTCCCTAAATAATTTTTTTAACATATTCTGAAAGCTACAAAAAAAACTAGTCACGGAAATATTGGAAAAAGAAAATTCAAATATAATGTGATTCATCGTGAGGTTTGATTTTCAATAGGCTTTTTTTGACAGACCACGCGTGACTCCAATCAAAATACTTTGTCATTTTTGTTCAGTTTTTTTTGGCAAGTCATCGTGGAAAGACTTACGGCAAAAAAGCGTCTCCAAATTACAAAAATCAGCGTTCTGGTTTAAACAAGACGGCGCTACGAGTCATACATCACGTTAAACAATGGACTTTTTGAGAAATCACTTTGGTGAGCACATAATCTCACGTTTTACTACGGTAAATTGGCCACCCAGATCGTGCGATATCACACATTTGGACTATTTTCTCTGCGAATATGTAAAGTCTCAGGTCTTCAGGAACAAGCCAGCTACGATTGACGCTTTAGAAGACAATATTACTCGTGTTATCCGCGAGATACCAGTCGCTATGCTCGAACGTGTCGCCCAAAATTGGACCTTTCGAATGGACCACCTCAGACGTAAACATGGCCAACTTTTACATGACATAATTTTCCAAGAAGTAAATGCCATGAATTGTTCTTTTAACCGATAATAAGAATTTTAAGTTGACTTTCAAATTTATGTGTTTTATTTTACATTATAAATCAAACCTGACAATGAATCACCCTATATCTATCAGGGTAGATACTGTTCATTTGAAGGTTAAACCAACAAATTTGGTTGCATTCTAGAAGCGCTCCGACATATAGGGTTTTCTAATAACGACTTGACAATTTTTTTTTTTTAAATAAAAGGCAAACCATTTGAGACACTTCAAAAACTTTATTATTGGCTTGAAGTACAATCAAAACATGTATGAATCGAACTCGACTTCGTTCATATGGTCACCGCGAGCACGTTTGCGGCGGTCGATTCGTTGGACCCAATTTTCAACGACTCGACCACACATTTCGGCTGAAACGGCCGCTATTTCGCATTAGCATAAACCAATGACTTAACGTAGCCCCACAGAAAAGAGTCAAGCGGCGTCAAATCGCACGAACGAGGCGGCCAATCGACTGGCCCATGTCTTGAGATAACACGCTCACCATACTTACTCCTCAATAAATCGATTTTAGCGTGTGCTGTGTGGTTTGTGGCACTATCGTGTTGAAATCACATGTCGTTCAAGTAGATATCTTCCAATTCGGGTCGAAAATAATGTGATCATGGGGCGATAACCATTCACAGCAACGTGAAGATCGTTATCGTCGACGAAAAAATATGGCCCAATAACGCCGCCGGCATGCAAACCGCAACAAACAGTTATTTTTTGTGGATGAAGTGGTGACTCATGAAGCACATGTGGGTTTTCACCCGGCCAATAACGCATATTTTGCTTATTGACGAACCCATTGAGCTAAAAATAAGCTTCATCACTGAAGATGATTTTACGATGAAATTCATCATCTTGGCGCATCGTCTCCAGGACCCAATCCGAGAACGTACGTCGCTTCAAATGGTCCATCGGCTTCAATTCTTGAGGCAGCTTGATCTTGTATGGATGTAAACCAAGATCCTTACGCAAAATACGCCATAATGTGGTCTGAGCAATGCCCAATTCTTGAGAACGCCATGAAATTGACTGATTTGGATCGTTTGCTACGGACGTCTGAACGGCAGCGATATTTTCGACACTTCGACCAACCCGTTGTCTCACTGACACGGCAACATCACACAACGAATATGTATACTCAATTTGTTGCACTATACTTGTTATTGCCTGTCTACTAGGGGAGAATTACGACCGAAAATTGAAGTTAACGCTCTTAAAGTTGCAGTCACCGACTCCGAATATCTGTAGAAAATTTTTATAATTTGCAGACATTGCTCGTTAGTGTACTTTACCATGATGAAAATGTTGAGTTTACTGTTTGATGATTGATTGATTTGATGACAGTGACAGTTTGATGATTAATAAAAGAGTGCGTTCACAAATTAATATCAAAGTTGTCAAGTCCCTATTGGAAAACTCTATAGTTTCTTGAATTTTGTTTCTAAAAAGGATTGCATTGTCAGCGTATTATTGGACGTAGGAACCGTCGTTGCTGATTACATTCAGCAGTTCAGAGAACACCATTAATGTGGCGCTGATATTCTTACCGTTAAACATGTGCTTTATCCAGCTACATGCAGTATTACCTACTGTCGGTAGGTAATGGTTTTCTGGGCAAGGCTGATGAAATTTAATTGCAGCATTTAAACTAGGCCAAGTTCTAGGCTGCCAATGTCTCTTATGCTTTTGTAGCAATTATCCATTCTAGAGAATCTGCCCTAAGAAACCCTACTATTGAGTGTTTTGAAATAAGTACAAATTAGTCTCCTTTTTTTCGAAATTCATAATACTCTTGTACTTAAAATAGGAAAGAATCCCACAATGTCTGATCCTTAAAAGTGGTTTACAGTTGCAACTCTTAAAGCTACCAAAACAAAAACAACAAGGACGATAAGAACAACAGTTTCTTGTAATTTATCTGATAGCTGATAGCAATCAAGTCGAAACTAACAAACGCAAGTTAATTAAAACAAAACATTTTTAATTTAAAAATGTCCTTGCAGCCGTGTTTTTGCTATTGTTTCTGATTATGATAGTGATGGGGTGATTGGGTTGCCTTCTGGGTAGTTGGAGTTGGGTGTTGATGGCTTTTGGAGAGTGTCATTGCTGCATCCGATGACAATTTCTCATTTTCGTTCTTCTTGTTTTCTTTGTTTCGTTCATTGCAAATAATGGAAAATTCGCTAACAAAGAAAAGGAAAAAAAAAAAAAAAAAAAACAACAACAACAACAACAACCAATCCTATCATGTGGTATTGGGGCTTGTATCTGAACTGGTTGTTGTATCCGTGTTTGCTTTTGTTCCATTTCCTTATTCCTTTGATTCACTTCTCCGTCTCTCCTGTACCTTTTCGTTTTATTTCTTTCTGTAGCTGTGCTAAAAAATAAACATTGTCGGTGAATTCTTGAAACTCGAGCTTCTGCTAATACCAGGGATGAGCTGAAATTCTATAGTCGCACCCAATAGCCCCTATGGCATATTGGGTTGCCATCACCACCCCCAATATTTAAGCTGTGTTCATTTTGTGGTCTTGAAATAAAGTAAAAGCTTTGAACACCGCTTTCAACTTCCCACTTCTTTCTGTACAATAACCCTCTAGCCTGGCCTAGAATAACATAACCAACCAAATGTTTAGCGTAGTACGAGTAGTTGTAATTAACTTTTGTGTCGAAACAAGCAGCACGAAGTCTTTGACAACGTAATTAAAATTTTCATCATCACAACGATTGGAATTTATTAGTTTAATGGGGTTTGCTGTTGGTTTTTTTTCGTCTGCTCCACCCTGTGAAAAGAGTCCTTTTTGTAGCTGGGAGTTGGGATTAAAACTTCCATACAGGAGGTGTTGGTTGCCTTTAATATCCGCAGGGGGTTGATGTTGTTGTTGCGAGTGAATGGTGTTACTTTTGTTATTTTTTTTTTTTTTTTATGTGTTCGAAGCGATTTTATTAGATGTTATGGGCAAGTTAGTGGGGCCACTGTGATCTGGGAGGGGGGAGGGGTGGAGGGCGTGAGTACATAACAGCAGGGTGTGATTGCTTTTTAAAATTCAAAACATGTACCTGCGTCCTAAGAAAGAAGGCATTTTTGTGGATACGAAGAGTACTGCACTGAGCACATGTGCTCCAACATAGAGGTCGTTTGGGTTGGGCTAGAGTTTCGGCTTTGGTTTTGGTTTCGGTTTGGGGGTAAGATGTTTTCGATTTTACGATAACGTCCTGTAAAATGGTTTAATTCACTTTTTCCTCCTTTAAGATGAGTCGTTATGTTAGAGTGCTGGCAAGAATGCGTTCGTGGAGATATAAAGCTCACAGCTGTGTCGTGAAGTTGAACAAGTTGTTTAATGAAAATTAAAAATTTAGGGGACAACAGTGTGTGTTAGGGATTTGTTTCCCCGCAGGAAGCGTTTTTAGTCATAATTTTTCTGCGAAAAGGGGCTTTAATATTTAGCATTATAAGTTGTTGAATAATGTTGTAAAGCAGTTGTGTAAAGCACCGTTCGTCCACAAATTATTTAGTTAACAACAGCTTTAAGTCGTCACTCCTCTTAGGATGGTAACTGCCAGATACGATCCCTATTTATTTGACAAGCAGCTTCCAGTTTCAGCAACTGCTGAATAGTGACATAACATCGACACGGAACGCTGGAGTTCATGTGACAGGTTATTGATGATAAAGACCTGCGAGCTTATAACAAGAGGTGGTGTGTATCGATTAAGAATTCTTGGGGTTTTTTTTATCCAAGATCTGATGTAATATAAATTTATGATCAATGATGTACTTTCCTGGCCTAGAACACAGTACATCAGAAGAACCGCGCTGATCGGACTTTGCCAGGGATACCGACGTTTATCTGCCTTCGCTGCTGGCTGCATTGGACTCGTCGAGAAGTTATGGAAAACCCCAAAAAGAAACAAGCCTTGCGGTTTTCTGCGATTGTAGGCGTTCGATTCCTCCAAAACATTGAAGAAACGCCCTGTGTCAATCACAATATGATTACTTTTTTGAGCAGGAGTCAAACAAATCCTTTTATGAATAAAAATGCATAGAAACTGTGTGTTTGGCTCTGCCCGTTTGTGGAAATGACGTCGTAAAGCCTCTACTTTTCGAAGATTTTATCAAATATTTCTTCTTAGCACAGCTTGGCATTAAAATCGCTGAGGACGATTTCATGACATTGCTCGAAGGTTTTTTCGAAAGACTTGTAGAAATAGATTTTTGTAAATAAATTATTGCCCACTATCGGGGTATGGATATCTATGAATCCGCACCCGAATAAATGCTACTTTTGTCGCGCAGGTTACCTGTCACATTTTCCTGCAGTTCTGCATGCTCCTTTTGTCAGCGTCAATCCATTTCACCCTTTCATTAACTTCAGAACCGCATGTAACAGCGTCTTAAGAGATGAGCTTTACAGATTCATGTCTAGTTTTGGTATTATTATTTAACCTTATAGGATGGCAATGTAAAATGTACGCTGCTCCATCAAGGTCAGTACTGACGAAAGCGAAACCTTCCATATCAGAAACGTACTTAAGCAAGGTCATACCAAGTCGTGTAAAGTGCTTAGGTTGTACATGGATGCCGATTTCGTCAAAAAAACTCAGATAATACGGCTTGGATGTATAGATCACCTTGAGCACATGGACAACAGTGGCAGGTCTAGAAAATTTCCTTTTTCAAAACAAGAAGGACAACGCGATAAAGGAAGATCTCATCCCGAACGGCACACATGGGTGGATAAAGACCTCAGTCAATTTCGTGGGCGCTACTGTAGGCAGCTGGCAAAAGACTGCACGAATTTGGGAGACATGTTAGCTGAGACCCTGGTTTCCCCGACCTGTCAAAAGGTGATAAAACGCATGATATTGGAGGTTACTTGATAGATTTAATCGTGTTTTCAATCAGTCGATAATTAGAGTTGCTCTATGGCACTTAGCGTCATCTGTTGAAACCACATTTTGTCCGGCTTAATATAATATAATTTTAAAGAAATTTATATTATCGTTAACATTGAAATGATCCCGGTAATGATATCCGCTACAACATATCCCAGAACAAGTTTTCTTACTGTCGTCGTTTCTTATTGTCATCAATAAGAAGAAGAACTCCCCGAAAACTTTCATGGACGATGAAGTTGCTTTCGACAACACATATAAAACTCGGCCAGACAGCATAGCGTAGAGATAACACTAATTTTGTGGATAAGTTATAAGCAGGTGAAGAAGTCTTGCTATGATGGCGTGGATAAGCAAAAATCACTCGAATGCGTTCTGAATCTATACCGGCTTTTGTCAACTCTATGCTTAAAGAGCTCAACTGTTCTAACGCTCAGTCATAAGAGTATATAAGGTGATTGATTTTTAATAGGATTTTTTTGACAGATCACGCTTGATTCCTATCAAACTGCTTTATCATTTTTGTTCAGTATCGTTTGGTAAGTCATCATGGAAAGACTCACACCACAACGGCGTGGTGTGCAGCAGCTTGGCTTGGCGTATTCGACAACTTGGCATATTTTACGTGAAGATCTCGACCCAAGCGTACAAAATTCAACTTGTGCAAGAATTGAAGCTAGGCGACTTGAACTTGCGTCATATTTTCAATGAATGGACTCTGGAAAAACTCAATGAAAATTAGGTGTTTTATCGTGAAATTTTGTTCAGTGCTGAAGCACATTTCTAACTCAATGGATACGTTCATAAACAAAATTGCCGTAATTTTGCTGATAAGCAACCCGAAGAGTACCAAAAGCTGCCATTATATCCATTAAAAACAACGGTATGGTGTGGTTTATGGGCTGGTGGATCATTGGTCCATATTTCTTCAAAATGAGGCAAATCAGAATGTTACCGTCAATGGTTACCGTTATCGCAAAATGTTGACGGACTATGTGCTTCCTGAAACTCAAGCACATGCTCTCGGTGAGCTCTGGTTTCAACAGGACGGCGCTACGGGCCTTACAGCGCCGTGAAACAATAGACTTGTTGAGAAATCATTTTGGTGAGCACTTAATTTCACGTTTTGCTACGGTAAATTGGCCGCCTAGATCGTGCGATATCACAACTTTGGACTTTTTTCTCTAAGGATATGTAACATCTCAGGTCTTTGGGAATAAGCCAGCTATGATTTACGCCTTGGAAAGCAACAGTACTCGTGTTATCCGCGAGATACCAGTAACTATGCTCAAATGAGTCGCCCAAAATGGGACCTTCTGAATGGACCACCTCTGATGTAGTCATGGCCAACATTTATATGATATTATTTTAAAAAAGTAAATGCCATGAAGTGTTCTTTTAACCGATAATAAAAATTTTAAGTTAACTTTGAAATTTACGTGTTTGATTTTATATTATAAATCAAACCTCACGATGAATCAACCTATACAAATGATGAAGATGTACAAACTGTTCGATCATGTCCAGCTTTGGTCAGCTCAAAAGTGCGGACAGCGCTAGACTTGATCGACGACCAGAAAAACTGAAATTTTTGTTGCATGAAAGTTTGTCCCAACTTGTTTTACAGACCCCAAAACTACTCGTATACTGAGAAGGAGGGGTGAATGTGGCGAAAGTATTTGCGTTTATAGCGACAATCAAGCTGTTGCTTTTAATGATTCTCTGAATAAAGTCGGAAGGCTGAATTCAGTGAGTCTTGTTTGGGTTCCAGGCCATAATATATTCGTCGAATGACTTGGTAGGCAAGGCTTAAAAAATAATTAGTCAAGACTCAATCCTGTATTAGGACTGCTAGTTCCTTCTATCTATTTATCTGACTATCTAGGATATAAACAAACAAAACGAATACTTCCAATGGAACTTTTTTTTCTTTTTTTTTGTAGAAAGTTTGTAAAGTAAAATTTCGTGGGTAATGTAATTTACCCGCTGGTAATGTAATTTACCTGTAATTACCAGCACAGGTAAACAATATGGGAATAAAAGATGATCATCGAAACCAGGAAACATCTTCCAGACTGTATCAATAGACACCAAATAGTTTTCGGACGAAGATAAGTACCACGACGCAAGAACCAGTGTACACCAAATCATATCCTTACCCAGTGCATCTAAGGCACAAAGTCAATACCCTAACATCGGATTCGTAAACCAGGCACAGCGCTGAAGAAGAGAGCACAGATTTGATTTCCCACCACGATGTAGACTTACTGACATCGCGATGGAGCACTTAACTTCAGCATCTAAAGGTGATACAGAAGTAATGCAACATCCAGTGACGCTTGCTGTGAAAGTCATGGCGACAATAGGTAGCACTACCGCTGTGAGTGTCCTGCTCACGCTCGTTTCAGATTGCGGGTACTCGACGCCGATGTGGTGTGTATCGGTACAGTTGCCACTTTACAACTAAACCATTTACTCATTTTTCAATGAAACACTGAGAAATTTCAGGCAAGAGAATATCCACTTAATTATCTGCAGAAATTTTTAAGTGCTAAATGCCTTTCCTTTTTTTAAAGAGTGGAAGATAAATACAACGCCGCTAGAGAATGTTTCTAATGATATATGAGATATAGAGCAACATCCGAAATATGACATTGTACTATTCAAATGATAAGATAAGAAAGGAGAACATCTTTGATGGGAAAGTTAGTATGCGTAGGCTATATGCAACACGTCTGGACGAAATATCACTAAAGCAAGCACACAGTTTCCTCATCTCAATACACACAAGAGGAAATGGCGGTACTAGGATCATAAAACGCGAAATTAAATTGATCACATTGCCCGAACGTTCCTAGCAGCCAACAGTAACTCGGATTACTATCTTGTTACAGCCAAGGTGCGAATGCGGATACCTCAAGCGCCACAACAAAAATAGAAAATAAAAAATACAAAAGCTTTAATCTCAAGAGATAGTCAGAATATTTTCCAAACCGAAATCCCGAAATCTTTCAACAACTGCTATGCCGCTAGCATAAAGTACCGAAGACCTGTATCAAACTGGGAAAATGCCACCAGAAACGCTGCCAATGATCTGCTGAGTTTCACCCAACTACCACACAAAAGTCTGTAATTTGAACAAGAATGCCGAGAGCAATTGCAATGCAACGAATTTCGAGAACCGCTCACGAGCTCTACGAAAAGAAGATACGAGAACGGAATGGATCATCAGCTTCTCCAGAAGAAGAAGAATACGAAAAGCGTGCAATCGAACATGATGAAAAGTTGTACTCGCTAGAGATGAAGAAGTAGAGTCACAGTCGGCGCTTAGAATATGGAAAAACTTTTTCTGCAGACTCTATAACGATGAAGAAATCCAACAGTCCGACGTCAAGCAGAATATGCCATTCAATCTTGATGGTGATAGCTAAAACTCAAGTCCACCTGACAAAAACAAAATAAGGATAGCAGCTAAAATTTGACAAAACAGTTGGGCCCATCTGCTTACCGGCTGAGCTGAAAGTGATTTGGTGGCGTCCACACACAAACTCGTTTTTTAAATCTCGTCAGAAGAGTATATGCTTGATGAATGAAATCTCAGTATCATTTGTCTGATTCACAAAGAGGGAGTTATACTCAACTGCACCAACTACAAAGGCATTAGTCTATTAAACATATACCAGATTCTATCTGCCGTATTGTGTGAACGTCTAAAACTCTTCGTCAATAACTTAATTGGCCTTTATCCGTCCAAGAGAGTCCACATTCTTCCATCTTGGGGGGCTGTCACCGGTGAGATCGCTAGTTTTGAGACGGAAGATGCCAAAATGGGTTTATCTGTAAATGAGGGCAAAACCAAGTATATACCGTCAACAGATCACACATTGACACATTGGATGGAATAGGCTCAATTAAACATTGTTGTAGAGGACGTCAGAAAAGTTGATAGCTTTTCTTTACTAAGAAGCGCCTCATATCGGCCAGGGGGTATCTAATTTGATGCAGCAGACCGAAATAAAAAGTCAAAGGCTACATGTTGTATGATTTTCAAGTTCGTGTTAATAAGTCTGTAAGACTAGACGAATGTTTGGCCCTAACGCTAAGTTAGTGCTTCTATATAGGTATAGTTTGAGTACTTAATAGGTAGTCGTCAGACTTCTATAACGTTGTAGATAATATCTATGCAAATTCTCTGAATAAATCATATCTCCATATCCATACTGGTCGGAGTCTGTGAAGGTTACTTAACTAGGTAGCAGTAGATCGCTTATATCTTTAGGCGAATCATGTCGTGGTAAGTCATCCAATACACTCGTATATTATGGAATCAAGTTATGGAATCAGGTAGATGGACGAGGTTTAGAGGGGTTCATCGTGTTTTGTTTTATCCAGAAAATTTAAAATTACTTCTTTTTCGTGTGATCCTGCTAGTAAATCCTGGATTACAGGTTCAATCACATCAGCGCGAATAAAACGACGGCAAATAAAAGACGACCGTTTAGAGAATCATCAACGCCAACAAAATATCGGTACCGTCAAGTGCTAGTGACAAAAAAACAAACAAGGAAGACTTAGCAAACTATAAAGCAAACAAAGCGCTCTTCTCTGTCAGCTTTGTCGGAATGCCAGGTGGAATCAGAGATTCGAAGAATTGATTCGCCTCTCTAATAGCATCAGAGTCTGAAGATAAGAACGGACAAGTTGAGTACTCCAATAGCACGACTACAACAACGAGTGCTGGACATCAGAGCTTAGCAAGTTGTTAGAAGGGCGAAGGAACAAGAAGAGCCTCAGAGTACTCAACAGCAACAATACCAACAGAAGTAAGTAGATCCATAGCAGCAATAACAGCAACAATTAAAATTGCCTAAGCCTAAATTACAACAACAAGAGCATCAACTATACAACAGCAGCAATAATAATAACAACAAGAATTGAGAAAACAATAGCTACAACAACAGCAACAACAAAAAACAGTAGAAATCAAAGAAGCTAATTAACAGGTTTTAGATAAGACTTAAGAACACAATAAAATTATGTAAGTTGGCCATAAGCAATAACTTTTACAATAAATTAAAATTTATTTTACCAATAAAATAAAAGTTTATTGAAGGAGATTACGACGCAGTTCTTATCCTACTACACCAAGGGGGAGAAACTCCAAACAATGCTGCTGAATGGGATTGAACCGTCTGCCAATCCGGAATAGCTCATTGCACTGCTTAAAGAGAAGGGGTGCGATTAGCTAAAACTCGTAGGTGTAAAGCTATCCTTAACTTCATTGGAAAAGGTTTGATATTTCAGGTGCTAGAAGCATGTATAGTGTACATCTCTCTCCGCAGTTAAAAACGGAAAACCTTATTTATCTCAGAACTCGGGACACATTTTCGATTCCTAAGGCTGCAGTTGGAGGTGAATTATTTTATTATCGAAATTATTCTCCAAACATAGAGATTGGGGAAATAATATACCAAATACTAGAAGAAACCTACTGTTCAATTGGCGGAGTCAGCACAGTGTTATGTACCGATTTCGTCTGAAAGCGACCGATAGTTCATCGTTTCCCAGACACGGCTTCTATCTGGATAGGATACTGTTCGACACAGGCACGACTCAACATACTATAAACTGTTAGCCGGCCACGGCTAAAAAATTAAGCTGACCAAATCTGCTCCTTAATGGAGTTGTCCTGAACTAGGGGACGACGACTTATCCTGGATCAGACCTTTTTTATCTAGGTATAGAATCACTTCTGGAGGAATAAAGCCGTCAAAGCGCACTGTCTCGTGATGCATATAATTGGGGTAGTAAGCCCCGGAGATCAGTTTATTCGATTAATTCAGAAATTGTCCTCTCTTATTAGGTTCGCCCTATTGTACATGACCTCATTAGGATAAAATTTTATGTACTCAGACTCTGGTGTTCTGTATAAGCGAAGACAAGTCCTAAGACAAACCCTCCCAAATACCCGAATCTTTTCCAATAAACTTGCTCTCATGTTGAACCACACGGGACACGCAAATACAAGCATGGGCCTGATAAGGGCCATGTAGCAGATCACCTTCACCCTAGCATCGAATTGCTGTTATAGAACAGTCTCTTTGTAAGGGCAAAAGCACCTCTGGCTCTGGCCAGAGCAACATCTATTGAGTCTATAACTCGTGCGGTTTACTAAGAGATGGCGTAACTTGTATTATTCCATTGTTATTATTCCATTGGAACATGCGTTGGAAAGCTACTGTCATTGTACGTCATTTCAGTATATGTCATTCATTTGAAGCGTAAACAACAATTATTTTTTTTACTCAAATATGTCGAACTTTGTGCCTGAAAAAGTGTTTTTGCGGAACGTTCTTCTTCATTACTTTAATATGAAAGTCATCGTATTTTGGTAGAAGTTTATTTTGAACATATGCTAGTTGAGCGAACGTGCCAAAAATGGTTTGCACGATTTAAAAGTGGTGATTTTGGCTTGGAAGACGATGAACGTCATGGAGCATTACTCTATAAAGATTGTTGCCAAATACAAGAAGAGCTCGCAGAATCTTTGGGTGTCAATCAAGCAGCTATTTCAAAAGGTTTAAAAGCAGCTGGATATATTCAAAAGCAAGGAAATTTGGTTCCACATGAACTCAAGCCGAGAGACGTCGAAAGGCAGTTTTGCATGTCCGAAATGCTGCTGGAACGCCACAAAAGGAAGTCATTTTTGCATCGGATTGTTACTGGTGATGAAAAAAGGATCCATTACGACAACCACAAGCGCAAAAACTCATATGTGAAACCCGGCCAACCAGCCAAATCAACGGCAAAGCCGAATATTCATGGTCCGAAGGTAATGCTCTGTATTTGGTGGGATCAGATGGGTGTGCTGTATTATGAGCTGCTAAAACCGGGTGAAACCATCAAGGGACTACCGAACACAATTAATCTGTTTGAAGAGAGCAGTAGCCGAAAAATGCCCGGAATATGCGACCAGACACGAGGCAATAATTTTAAATCATGACAACGATCGACCCCACGTTGCTATTCCGGTTAAAAACTATTTGGAAAACCATGGATCGGAAGTCTTACCCCACCCGCCCACCGGCCCAGACCTTGTCCCTTCTGACTACCATTTGTTCCGGTCGATGCAAAACGCCCTCACTGAAATACGGTTCACATCAGAGCAGAAAATCAAAAATTGGCTTGATTCATTCTTGGCTGCCAAGCCGGCGCAGTTCTTTTGGGATGGGATCCACAAATTGCCAGAAAGATGGGAAAAAGTCATAGCTTCAGGTGAGCAATACTTTGAATAATACTATTGTACATGTTTTTCTTAAATAAACGTTCAAATTTAAAAAAAAAAAACCGCACCAATTAAGATATATACCCAATATATATTTGTTAAAATAGCGATATTGATCTATTTGACTACATTTCGACAAGCAAGTGGCTGCCCGTGTTGTACCACGATCTGAAACTTTCGCCAATTCTTTCTGGTATCCGCAGAGGCCCCAGACAAAGGCGTCCTAAACAGGATGGTTTTCGAATTCTGAAAATTGATTTTCAACTTCCAGTCATCGCAATATCGCTTAATTTTGTCGAAGTCACTTTGGAAAAGTATATTAATGACCTCAATTTTCGGACCTAATCTGATTAAGGCGTCTGCGTACGCTATGGCATGGTGAAGTGAACTTATCAGATTACTTGTGTAAATGTTGAATAGGATCGGCGAATTTACCGCGCCTTGTTGCAGACCGTTTTTTATGTGAAATGTTCTAGTAGAAGTCACATCGCCATTTTGCACCATGAACTGTCTATCTGTGAGCATATTGAAAAGAATAAACAGAAGTGGTTTACTAATGCCCAGCCTGTCCAACTTGAAGAAAAGTCCCTCTAACCATACGGTATCAAAAGCTTTTTCCAAGTCAATCAAGCAGGCACCAGTGCACTGGTTCTTGCCTTTGTTCCATTGGATATCAGAAAACAGTTTAGACGCGGCATGAATGACATCGTGCCCCGCCTTCAACCCGAATTGATTATCCGGAACTATATTATTGTCCTCAATCCACTTAGTCAGGACTCTACTGATCTCACTTTCTCGAATACCTTACTGATATGTGGAAGAAGACTGATCGAGCGGAGATTCGCCGAATTGGATGTGTATTTATCCCTTTTGGGGATTGGATCTACCACCGCAGTTTTCCAATGCGCTGGATAATGGACATTATTCACCGCATTGTTAAGGAGGGTGGTATAAATGTCCACTGCTTCTAGTGGGAGATGTCGAAGCACTATGTTCGGTATTTCATCGGTTGCCACTGATTTTTTACTTCTAAGTGACTTGAAGATCGTTTGGAGCTCTTCTTTCGAAACGAACGGGGCTAGTACCCTATCGTCGGCCATGACATTATTTGCCATATTCTCGTCACTAAACTGAGTGAAACCCGAGCTCTCGAATCGCCAGTTCACTATTTCATTTCAAAGATAGAAATTGTGCACGAGGACTCGACTTTCCAGGTCGTGGTTCGGGCCAATGATGTCATCCGCTTTGTACACTTCCTGGAAACTCGCTCCTATAGCCTCTATCTTCTACTGCGGATCCTCGATCACAAAAAAATGTCATCATCAACGGCTTCATTTAGATCGATGCCTGCTGCTAAAAGTATATGTTCGTTGTCCGTCGTTCGGGCGATTTTAAGACACGAATGGTCGTTTTGATCTTTCCACCGAAATATTTTATTTATTTGCGGGACTATATTCGGGTTGCTGGTGTTTACTGCCCGAATTTTGTAGTTCCAATACAAACTTACAGAATTTCTGTAATTTTCTTTTATTAATGTTTGGAGGTCTTTGATTGACGACTTTAATGTCATGATCTCCGGGTTTATATCTGTCAGTAAACTGTATGTACGAGGTTTTAGTCTTGACAGCAGTCTACTTTTATGTCGATCCAGTGCGTCAATAGTTGGGTTGCAGAATAATTCTTAGCTATCAGTGTGTTGATACCGAGGTACCGTTTTGTTAATTGTGCATTTAATTGTCTCGTCCATTAGATTGAGATATCTGTCAATCTCATCGGTTTACAGATTTCTGTTGGACGGTGGGTAGAGCGAATTCGAGTGTCCACCGCACCTAGGAATGCCTTTGAACAAACGGAAGGGTTATTTCAGTACAAAGACCGAAATGGTCAATGTCATACAAAAACGCGAAGACAGTTCACAGTTTGTTGGTTAGTACACGTCAGTTGTATTCGTGAGTCGAACAGTAGGAGATTCAAATAAAACCCATATCTAGGAAACAACGGATTATCCGTCGCCTCAAGGCCGATTCGATACATTATACTGTACTGACCCCACCAATTGAATAGTAGGTTCCCTCTAGTATTTGGTGTATTATTTCTCCAATTACTATGTTTGGCGTTGAAATCTCCGCCGATAATAAAATAGTTTTCCTCCAATTCCAGTCTCAGAAATCGAAAAAATGTCTCGAGCTCTGAGATAAATAAGGTGGATTGAGTAGCCTTAGGTGCATAGACAGACACCATATACAACCGCTTTCCACTACGGAGAGGGGTATACACGATGCATGCTTCAAGCACGTGAAACCTACGCACTACACGACTATATATTCTTTTAAAACGTATACCTTTTACGAAGATCGCAACGCCTCCTCCTTGTATGGATGGAAGCTTAGTTTCGCTAACCAAAAGCACATCAGGGGCTTGGTCTTTAAGCAAATTTAAGTTCCAGGTTCAGGTGCTTTAGGCGCTGGGGCCTGAGAAGCAACCTTTGCTTGCTGTGTCATGTCGCCCTAACTGCCGCCATTTGGACGTAGGTAACTTGGCGAGTAACGGCTAGTGTTTGAATTTGAACTGGTGGACGCTTAACTTCCATCTTTTGCTGCCGAGTCAGATTTACTCTCTTTATGTACTGAAATTTGGGACAACCCCGATAGTTTTCGGTGTGTCCCGTATTCTTACATAAAACGCAAAAGAGTTGGCTTTTTCCCGATGCTCCATCCCTGCCCAGAGCGCATTCTTCTGATTTGTGGTTCTTAACGCACTTGACGCATCGAGGCTGCATTTCGCAATTCGACGCGGCGTGCCCGAACCTTTGGCAGCGAACACATTGCAACATGTTATCGCTCCGCTTTACTTTTTACCAGTGTACAATCTGGTAGTCTAAGACTTTGATACTCCTTAGACCCTCCAGTTTGCTATCGGGAGTTAGCTGAACCAGGAAGAACGGTAGTTTCCACTTCTCCCTTTTGGCTCTGGCTGTGGTGAACGGCTTGACTCCTACGAATTTGAGTCCGTAGCACTGTATTACAGTGGATCGCGTGCCTGTCTAAACTAAGTCTTTTAATAAAAAAATTATTGCCTATGGCCGACTTACATATTTTAATAGTTTCCTTCAACTCCATCTTAAATGTGTTGGTTGGTGGTACCCGTAGCTTAGTTGATTTCTGATATTGTTACTGTTGTTGTTGCTGTTGTTTCTGCTGCTGCTGATGTTGCTTTTGTAATTTTTGTTCCTGCTGTTGTTTTTGCTGTGGTTAACTTTTTTGTTGTGGTTGTGCCTGTTTTTTTGTAAGCTCTTGTGACGGTTTATGTGTTTTTTGCTGTTGTAATACATGTCGCTGGGAGTCTTGGAGCCGTTCTTGCTGCTCCTTCTCTGTCCATGCAATTTGGTTAGCTTTTATTGCAAGCACTTTTTGTTGTAGCTGTCTGATGTAGTAACAAAGTTTTAATTATTTTAAACGAAGCCGAATCACGTCTTATCACCACGGAGGTCTATGAACGACTGAAACTATAAACTGTCTACGAACGTTCGTGTATGACAATGACCGGATCTCAATACCGAAATAAACTTTCCAAACGAAATTGTGGAATTGGAGAAGTTTCTTGGACACTCTTATCCAGAATATTTACAACACGATACGTTGATATCGGAGACTTATACATGGACTTATTCCGCTATGTATCGCACTCCACCGAACGAAAAATAGTATGTTGTCGAACTTTATACAGATAGAGGAGAGATTAAACTGAAAGATCACCCAAACGACGAAAAACGAACAAATATTGTTAAAAGTAGATATAGAGGCAGGAGAAGCTGGAAATGATGACAATTTCTTTGTGATCGAACATCCGCAGCAGAAAGTAAAGGCCATATAAGCGACGTTCGAAGAAAGGTATAAGGAAAATGCTGATGAACCCTGATCTGAAGAATATCTCCTTTCAAAATGAGTTATCTAACTGGCGATTCGATAACTCAAGCTTCACTGAGTTCAATGACCAAAATTTGGCATTTCGAATGATAAACGATTTTCGAACCACTTAGAAGTAAAAAATCAGTGGAAACCGATGGGATACCGAACATTGTGCTTCGACATCTTCCACTAGAACTGGTGAACATTTACAACACACTGTTTAATAATGCATATCATCTAGACACGTCCACTCTGACGAATCTTCGTTCAATAAGTCTCCTACCGAATATCAGTAAGATATCCGAAAAGGTGATAAATAGAGTCCTGACTAAGTGGATTGAGGACAAAAATATAGTTCTGTATGATATTTCACATGGTATACGATATCCAGTGGAAGAAAAGTAGAAAAAAATCTACGGGTGTTTGCCTGATTGAACTGAAGAAGGCTTTCGAACAAACTAGGCATAAGCAAACATAAGCAAACTGCTATATGTACATTCTACTTATTATGCTCACCAGTAGACGGTTCATTGTGAAGAATGGCGATGTAACCTCTGCTGGAGTATTTGACATTGAAAATGATCTGTAACACAGTGTGGTCAATTCTCCGATCCTATTCAACATCTACGTAAGCGATCTTGATAGTGTGTAAATCATGTCCAAAGATTAAGGTCATTAATATGCTCTTTGATAAGATTAAATCATATTGCGAAGATAGGAAGTTGAGTATTAATTAAGTTGAGGGCACCGACTTACTTGTCGAAATGTAGTCAGATACCTTGGGAGCTCGCTAGATCAATATCTGTATTTTAACAAACATATATATGTTGCTAAACCAAGAGCCAAAGCAGCTTTTACCCTTACAAAGAGACTGTGTTTTAGTAACCAACTCATCGCGAAGGTAAAGATTATCTGCTATATGACCCTTTTCCTTGTGTTATGTCTTCATTTGTACAGAGCGCCAGAGTCAGAATACATAAAATATTATATAATAAGGTTTTATACAATAGGGCTTCATTAGGAAGCAAATTTTCTGTAGATTGAGGATGGTTTAAAAGACGGTGATTTCGATGTTGACGACTGTCCACGTAAAGGAAGGCCAAAATCCTTGGAAGACGCTGAATTGTAGACATTGCTCGATGAAGATCGTTGCATTATAAAAGAAAAGCTATTTTCAGCATTAAGAAAGTCAGGGGGACTGCCCGGTCATGCTTCTATGTCTTCGGCTCGGCCGAATATTCACGCTGCAAAGGTTATGCTGTGTATTTGGTGAGACCAGGTGGATGACAGCGACAATACGAGCACATTCAAGAAAAAGCGATTCTACAGCATGACAACGCTTGGCCTTACGTTGCTAAGCTAATTAAAACTTACCTGGAAACGCTCAAAGGGAAAATCCTGCCCCACCCGCCATATTCCCCAAATATTGCGCCGTCGGATTATTACTTGTTCCGTGGCACATGGTCTGATTAGCAGTTCCACCAATATGAAGACATCAAAATATGGCTAGATTGGTGGATAGCCTCAAAAGATAAACACTTTTACCGTAACGGTATTCGAGCTCTGCCAAAAAGATGTGAAAAATTTGTAGTTAGGGATGAGCTTTATTTCTTCACAATAAAATTGTACTTTCATCAAAAAAAAAAAAAAAAAAAAAAAAAAAAAAACAGCGCACCTAACTAAATATATATCTGAGGGGAATTAACGATGATAATCCGAATGAGTTAAATAAAACTCAAGCGCGGTAGAAAAAACCGCATAGGGTGGCCCGCAAAGAGTCACAAGAATTGAGTTAACAAAAAGAAGCAACATAAAGAAAGCAGGCAAGATCGTAAATATGTACATCACAACTTGAAAGCAAATATAGGCAGTATATTTGAAAGGTCATACTGGATATCTGGAAAGGTAAGATATCGGTAAGATAAGATCGGTCGGCACAGGACGATACAAGAGCGGGTTGGTCAACATACAATATAATTGGCGCAAACTATTTCCTGAAGTTGTGGAGAACCTGGGTATAGCTTTCTTACAACATCGTACACAATGGCATGCATGCACGTATAGTGAAGCTTATAGGATATTTAGGACAAAATGAATCAAAATATCACTAAAACAGATATAACAATGATTGTCTTTCTCTTTCTTCTGAGTCAGCGTTTTGAATTTCTACATTCTTAGTTCAAAATGTGCAATAAAATAAAGAAATAAAATGTTATCCAGTTTTGAATGTCAATTTTACACTCATGTTCTACATATATACTCGTATTTGCCATCAGATGCGACTATAAAACCACTTCATTTCGTGTATTCGAAAAGCAATGAAAAATATTTGTAGCCATTGTGCCATTTAATCGTACACTTCATCACGTATAGTATCTCATTTTGTAAATATGGATTGTGTTTTCAAAAAAAAAAAAAATAAATAAAAATATTGTAAATAAAAATAAATAAATAAATACATAAATTCCCATAAACTAGTCCAATATCCCAAAAATACGTACTCGTATGTTCGGCTATCTACGTACGAGTACGTACATATGTAGGTGTGGATATGAATACTGCAATTTTGTTAGGTTTGCTTTTATGTTTTTCGTTTGTCGTATTCCTTTTCGTTTTCATATGAACACAAGTACGAGTATCTCGTTGTTTTTCGCAGAAACGAAAGCAAATACTTGTACTTGTATCTACACACTATACGAGTACTGACACTATATTGCTTGTTTGGATGTCTTTTTTTTTATCAATTTTTTTTTTTATAGTGCAATTTCGAAGCAACATATAAACGTCGAAGGATTTATAAATATCCTTTGCGCTGAGGTCTAATAAAAAATTGTAAACAACCTTGCGTGCTTATGTCGCTGGTATTTGTCATTTGTCTTACCCCTAATAACAAACGGATATCCTGACAGAATAACACAAGACCATAGATACAATGAAACGTACGAAAGCACTATCTTACCCATTCCAATATGTGGTGTTGTTTAGTAAGGCCAGGACAACACGTACATACGTACAAGTATCATATATCGCTTGAGAAATGGTTATGGTTTGTGTCTTCTCCTCCTTCCTATATTTGTCTTTTTTATACAATTATACGAATACGAATGTGTGATCATATTACGTGGGTGGTTATACTTGTATTTTTATTCTTTTTAACACCCTTCAGTGGAATCTGCTTTTGCTATGTAATTCTGTAAACGATTGATTGAACATTAAGTTGATTCATGCCTGTTGAAATCGATAGCATGGTACTTACGATACTCGGTATATGGATAGATACTTTTATTGTGACACTTTTGTGATATTAAACTTTAGCCAATTCGAATTGAAAAGTGAGAGGGAAAATGAAGTGAAAGTGTTTTCACAGAGCAAATATGAGTAGGTTTGTATAGATTTTCAAAGAATTGATAAACAGTTTCATATACCTAGTGAACAGAGTTATGTTCCCAATGCTTACCTTCATATGTTATAGAGGACAAACAAATAATAAAGCAATTAGTACAGGTGACCGAGTTTGCATTTAAAAATTATTCAATTTGCAAGTGTATCAGCAAAAAACACGCGATAGATGGTGAGGGGCTTAACACTGAAAACATGTATGAGTTGATATAGGGAAAACCTAGAAAAGGTGTTGCACGGATAATCAAATTAGGCACGAATGCTGAATATAATTTGTTCCAAATAAAAAAAGTTCACTCAACTGCATGCATAAACTTGAAATTGATTAACATTTAGGTCGAATAAATTCCGAATTTGGTTTGTTGGTTTAGAATATCCAGCAATTTCTTAGTTCGGATAATAAATTATTAGAAATAGCAATGGATGCTACTTTAAGATCCGAAGATAAATGTGATCACAATCCTGAAACTTCGAGTAGGTGGATCCAGGCCAGCAGCACATTAATTAAATTTGTAGCGCAGTACTTACCCTATTTCCAGTGATGGATCCCAGTAACAGCATTTGTAAATGCGTTCTCACGTAGGCTAATTTGACAAGATCACGCTTCATCAGCACCATAACACTGGGCTCACCACCCATATGGAAAAAATTAAAAAAAATTACGATTTTATGAATTGGTTAGAACCTTAGATAAAAAGGTATTGACGGTTGACCCTGGCAAACGGTTAAAAAAATCGATCTTCGGATCTGCCCCGCTTGAAACCGTATAACAAGCAGAGATCCTAGACTGCTACAAAGCAGACATAGCCGACAACTAAAAAGTGCGATGATATGGTTCGAAGAGAAGATTATAAAAAAAATGTGTAAACTTAGCGCGGCAAGGACGGTAGTCGCAGCATTAAATCGACGAGTACAACCTAACCAAAGACTGCTTCTACGAGCTCATCGAGAAAACCTATGAAAAATTACGTGAAAATCGTTATTTGCGTTTTTAATTCAAAGATAAGCCTTTAAGTACAGAACGTAATCTGTGTGTGAATTTATTCCCGGAATTTATTCAGAAATTTAAAAATACAAGTTAAATCATCTAAATCTATATTGTCCCCAAGTAAAATAATCCCTTGATCCAATCCTCGAAATTTTATTTCTTATTCGGTTTTAGGTATGTCCATCAGTGCTTCCTGCGATTTTTCCATTACTTCCTCTCGACTGATGAAACGCGTTCCCCGTAGTGGTTTTTTAACTCGATTGAACTGAAAGAAGTCACAGGGAGCCAAATCAGGTGAATTCGGTGGCTGTTGGATGGTATCAGTTGCATTTTTCGTCAAAAAATTAGGAATAATGATGGCACTGTGCGAAGGTGCGTTATAATGGTGCCCACAATTCTGGTCTATTTCGCCGATTTGCTTCACGCAAACGTCTCATAATAATACTCTTTGTTTACTGTTTGGCCTTCTGACAAAATTTCATGATGCGCTACACCGTTGTAATCCATGAAAACCGTGAGCATGGTCTTCTTTTTTGACTGAAAACGACGGGTTTTTTTTGGTCTCGGCTCATTTGATGAACGCCATTCACTTGCCTGATATCTGAATTGCGTGTTGTACTCGTAAACACACGTCTCGTCTCCAGTAATGATCCTTTTGATGAATGTGGGATCGGATTCAGCTTCACAAATCATCTCTTTTGGTCTTTTGGCACCAACTTTAACGGCAACTCAAATAATTAACCAAAATGTCTTGGACGGATCCATAGGCAATGTTCAAGTCTTCTACTATCTCTCTGATTGTTAATTTGCGGTTATCGACCAAAATTGATTGACTCACGAGCACTTTTGAACCGCTCGTGCCACTGGTAAACGACCGTTTTCTTTGAAAAATCGTTTTTCAACATTTCCAACGTTCGCACACCATTAAATTCTTTTTTACGCAAAATTTAATACAATTTCGTTGTTGCAAATTTAAATTCATTTCTAAAATTGTAAAAAATAGCCAACACACACAAAGATAGATGTACTCTTGGCTATATAACTTTTGCAAATGTCAAGCTATGACGCTAATGTCAGAGGGAATGTCAACAACAGATGTACCACTTTGATCAAAGTGGTAAATACCACCTTCTTCAGTACCTACTAGAAGTCGTGTATCAAGATCTTCTTTTTTGGTAAAAGGTTGGGGAATATCGAAAACCTGTATCATTTTATGCGTCATAACGGGTTGTAGTGCAACTCCACATCGGGCAGACAGAATGATGCCATTGTCAACCTCCGGTTTGCTACAAACCATAATAATTTACAATTTACAATGACAATGAGATGTCGAGTTTACAGAGGCTCCTGACCTTCCATGGTACCAGAATATAGCCGCCGGTCGAGTTCGAAACCTTGCGGTTACTTCCAGTGCGTCACCTTATTGCACAGCACTGGTAACCTTCTAACCCTGTTAACTAACTATCAGGGTATAGCTGCTTAAAACGTCGCCTAGCAAAAATTCTGTTCGCATAATCCCCAATCCTTGCAATTTGCGCGTTGCCTGCTAGAACGTCAATGTCACAAACACCGACGCCAATAGCTTGGAAATCCCTAACATTATCACACCTAGGACATTCACACAGAACATGCATCCAGCCTTTAAAAAGTACTCCATACAAGAATTCATTAAATGAACCATGTATTTACCAGCCGTTATCGCTATCGTCCTATCTAGATCCCCATCCAGATATGTCGCATTCGTTTAGTAAGGTCTTACGCTCTCGTAAGGACATCTGGCTGACTCCAATGTCAGACACCTAGTCACTTTGAAGTCGATTTCGCATTGGGCCGGTCCCAAGTCAAAATGAGGCACTCCCAACAAAACTTCCTACGGAGGTATTTAAGGACCGTGCAGGAAATAGGTATACAGCGAAGTTAAGTCACTAGTTTTCCTGCAATTCGTAACAATCATGATTGTTTCATACCATATCGATGCCCCAAATGTTGAACAAACAACAAAAATTCTACCGAAAAGTAGAACCAAAGTGTACATCAATCTAGCGAAGCAAGATTGTTGCACTTGATATTTCTAAGGCATTTTTACAAAGTTTGGCACCAAGCTCTTTTGACGAAAATGCGTGCTCTTAAATTCGATGACTCTTCTTCAATGGATTACAAATTACCCTTCGGAACGTTCAATTCGAGTTGTTTTGGATGATTTCAAGCCTGATGTTCTAATAAATAAATGCTGGTGTGTCCCAGGGCTCCGTTCTGTCTCCGATACTCTTTTTAATTTTCATCAACGATCTCTTGTCTGCTACTTATAAATAAATATATTCCTTTGTTGACGGCAGTCACTGCTCTTCGGCTGTAGAACGGGAACGGCAGCTTATGTTAAACTCATTAAATTAAATTTTAACAGCATAACTAATTGGGAAACCACTAACAGAGTAGAATTTAATACTTCCAAAACATAATGCTGCCTGCTGTCGTTAAAGCGAAATTTAAACGCCCTGCCATTGTCTATGTATGGCACTTCAATCGTCGAACCCGAAAAACTTTCCCATCTCGGTATGTGTGTCAATGACAACTAACGTTAGAAAGATCACATATTCGGTGTCGTCAAAAATTCTGCGAAATGTCTAGGATTCCTCAAGCGATGTAGGAAATACTATACTTTACCCCCTGTGATCTGCCGTCAATAGGCCAAAGGCATCTATCCAGGATTCAAAACTGTGCGGTAAAACTCATAGGTGATAATAATATCACTCAAACAATAGACACCCCTAAATACCGAAGTAATGTCTTGTATCTCACTCTGTTTAACCGCTATATCCACCACCAGCGCTCCATAGAAACTTTTAACCGTAGCACCCATCTCGCTGTGAATTCTCATCAGTATACCCTCAAGCTCACGTTCGGACATACTCTAAAATATCGTAATCCGTTCCTAAGCCATACAATTCGCTTAGGGAATGTCCTGCCTTTTATTCCTAGTCATTATAACCATCAAACATTTAAAACCAACGATCATTGGCACCTCTCTTTCCATCCTCCTTCGCCCGCGCAAATTATAAAAAAACTTTGTATATCTGGTAAGCTCTCAGTCAAATCAAATAATGCGACTTACCTGTCCAACAACATTCGTCAGTTTCTTCTTGACCCTTTCCAAAACAGTTTATGGTATAGCAGATTGGTCATGTGTTGAGTGTTGATTTTCTATTTAGCTCTAGGGTTAGAAAATTATGGACGATATTTCTGTTCTTTGTCATGTGCTTCTATGTTATACAGATGCTCTACTTTTCCCTTACTCACGCAATCAAATGTATCTGATAACTTATCGAAAATCAGTTCACAGGGACAGATAGTCAGTCAGTTAGCCATGTACAATCGATAGAGTTGTATTTTAGCAATAGAAAAAGAAACAGAGGCTATCATCCCAATCAGATTTGTCATTGGTAACGAAAAACCTAATGTATAGTGTTTGTTGAAGATTAGGTTAGGTTAAACAGGGATGTGATGGATATGCCATCACAGCCCATCGCGATCCCTCTCGAGATACCATTATTTTATGAAGTCTTTTTACAATGATGAGATGCTGTTCAGAACTTCTACGTAAGTCGAAGGTTTTATTTTGATATGCTTTTCTTAAGTTAATTTTAGGTTATAAATATAAATATTAAGAATTTTAAAACTAAGTAAAAAAAGGGAGAAAAACAACGAGAAAAGAAGAGGAATTTTGATTCAACTAGCTTTAGTTTTGAAAGTGTGCCATGACTGCAATTTTAAATTTATTGGTTCCCATAATTTGTTTCGTATCAATTGGTAAAGAGCTCCAAAGTCTAATAATGTGGACGAAGAAGCGACGCGATGAGTTTACGTAATTAAAAAGAGGTTTTGTGAGATTATATGTTCTGGGTGACAGCACAAATTGAAGCTTATCAAAAAGATACATGGGAAATTTGATGTGGATAATTTTATGCAGAAACATACAGCACCTTATACTTTAAAACTGTTGGAGCGTGCAAGCGAGACTACTATTTTGGTAGTCCGAGACATGATCATACCCATATATGTACCTGATCATACCGTTGAAAACGACTTTAAATTTATTCTGTGATACAGAGTTTATCTTAGGATAAACCACTACACCATACTCAATAATAGGTACCAGTAAAATTTTAAGGAGTCTCAGCCTCGTACCTTTTGGTGTGAAATTCGAAAATAACTTGAGTTTCCGAAGTTCCGCATAAATTCGGACGGCAGTGTAATTTATATTGTATACAGGGAAAGTTAAAACTAATTCTAAATTCTAAATTCTAATTCCTAAATTTGTCACGATATCCACAAATTGAAGTTGAGATATATTGTTTAGATATATTGGGTGTAGTTCATCAGTATTAACGTGATTTTTCGATTTTGCATTTAGTTGAGTTTTAGTAGCATTAACAATAAGTCCATTGTTCTGTGACCAGTCGTATACTACAGATAGATCTTCATTAAGGCTACAAATTAGATTTTCAACCAAGCCATTCAGTTCTGACAAATAAATTTGTCCATCATCGGCGTAAAAGTGAACAGAAGCATTTTAACACACTATAGTGAGGTCGTTATTGAAGAGATAAAATAATATAGGACCTAGAATAGAACCCTGAGGTACACCTGATGTTAAGGATATTGGAGAAAAATTCTATTACCAGCCATGATCCTTTGAATACGACCACATAGGTATCCACTTAAGAGACGCACCTGTAGACGCATGGTCTAGAGCAATTATGATCACTTCAAAAACCCGACTGCAGCGGAGACAGCCATTCATGTGGGGCAAGGTAATTAGATATCTGCCCCTCAGCCTTTGTTAAGCATGGGAGAATTCTAATAGGGCGAAAGTCTGTGGTCGAATTGCAATTTGGTTTCTTCTTTACAGGAATGACCTTAGCCAACTTCCAACTGCCCGGAAAAGTCGAGAAAGTAATGCAAAGAGCAGGCAACTCAGGAAGTGCAGAAAAATTATTTTTAGAAGTCAAAGTGGTATTCCGTCAACACGATAACTTTTATCTGTGATACAACATTAAATTCAAAGTCATTCGACGGATCAATAAACAGCTAATTACTTAGAACAAAAACTTGACTCTGTATTTCTCGGAAGACAAAAACATTATTAAAGTCGTTTACATTTGGTGTGCTCTTAAAGTCGTCCTTTTTTTACTATCCCAGTGGATCGAAATTACTCCAAAGCTTTTTAGAGGGTTGGTGTATACCAAGTTTATTCAAAAATTATCTTTTTTTGGCTCTACGTGTAATAAAAGACGAGTTATTGCGAGCGCGACAGAAAGTTTTTCCAATTCAAATTTAAGAGATTTTGTTTCCATTTAGAGCATTTACTTCTCCGAACCCTTATGGCATTTTTAATCTCAGACGTGAACCAGAGGCAATTCTTATTACAAATTACTACTGTCTTCAGCGGAACATGTCTATTATAGAGGTCCAAGAGTAACGATTGTAAAAAGTTAATTTTACTATCCACAACTGCGATATGGGAGGAGGCTCGCATCTAGTTAAAGAGAATTATTGTCAATTAAACGAAAGTCCTTATTCTGGAATGATGAGCAAATATAAAAACCTGACAGGCCAATGTCGTAAAGACAGAAAATTAGGTCGTGGTCTGACTCACCTTCTTGCTCCTGAAGTTAAACATTGGTTCGATCAAATACCAGGCACATATTAAGGATACTCGGAGGAGAGTTATGTGCAAAGCGAGTGGCATATATATTCGTAGCAACAAGTCCAGATGCAGCAATATTGTCTAATAGCTGACATGCCTTGGAGTCAGATTTAAAAAGATCGACGTTGAAGTCATTGTGTTCATAGTGAATAGCAGGCTTCAAACTCAGAAAATAAAGGGAGAGTGGAACAACTTCTGTTAGGATTAAATGCAACGCCAACAATACATTTGGTAATATCATCAGAGATCTCTAGCAAAAGAAACTCGATATCACTGTCATTTGATTCAGCTACTTTTATGCGTCTAAGAGATTCACTGTACTAAACTGCCACTGCCCCTCCAGTTGTGCTGGTGACTCTATCGTCATCTATCCCTTTTATAGCCTGGGATGTTATAAAGGGTTTTCCAATAGGGACTTGACAACTTTGAATTTAATTTGTGAACGCACTCTTTCACTAATCATCAAATTGTCACTGTCAATGTATTCAGTAAACTCAACAAAAATTTGAGTCTACATATTCGTTGTGTGATGTTGCCGTGTCAGTGAAACAACGGGTTGGTCGATATCGTTACCGTTTAGACGTCCGTAGCAAACGACCAATTCCACGGCGCTCTCAAGAATTGGGCATCGCTCAGACCACATTATGGCGTATTTTGCGTAAGGATCTTGGTTTACACCCATAAAAGATCAAGCTGACTCAAGAATTGAAGCCGATGAACCATTTGAATCGACACACGTTCTCCGACTGGGTTCTGGAGAAGATGCTCCAAGATGTTGAATTTCATCGCAAATTCATCTTCAGTGACGAAGCTCATTTTTGGCTCAATGGGTTCGTCAATAAGCAAAATATGCGTTATTGGTTAGGTGAAAACCCACATTACCACTTCATCCACAAAAAATAACTGTTTGGTGCGGTTTGCATGCCGGCGGCGTTATGGTGCCGTATTTTTTCGTCGATGATAAAGATCGTCACGTTACTGTTAATGGTCAGCGTTATAGCGCCATGATGACTGATTATTTTTGGCCCGAGTTGGAAGATATGGACTTGGACGGCATGTGGTTTCAACAGGATGGTGCCACACGCTACAATCGATTTATTGAAGAGTAAGTATGGTGAGCGTTTTATCTCAAGACATGGGCCAGTCGATTGGCCGCCTCGTTCGCGCGATTTAACGCCGCTTGACTATTTTCTGTGGGGCTGCGTTAAGTCACTGGTTTATGCCAACACGCCGACGATGTTGGAAGAGATCAGAGCCTCAGAACCTCGGCCGAAATGTGTGGCCGAGTCGTTGAAAATTGGGTCCAACGAATCGACCGCTGCAAACGTGCTCGCGGAAGTCATATGAACGAAATCGAGTTCCATTCATAAGTGTTTTGATTGTACATCAAGCCAATAATAAAGTTTTTGAAATATCTCAAATGGTTTGCCTTTTATTAAAAAAAAAAGTTGTCGAGTCGTTATTGGAAAACCCGATACAAACTATTGGTTGTATTTTTGACTGGAACCAAGTGTCAGCAACACAAATAACATCAACTCCCGAGTCAACAAAAATATGTCGAAAGTAGTCTTGTTTAGACAAATTTAAATACGAGCATTTAAGTAGCATATTTTTAGCCCATCGTGTGCTTTAGAAAATAATCTAACCATCGATTTTAATGGGACCCCATCCATGCTACCAGAAAATGTCACATTATTAAAGGACATAATTAGTATCTGAGGCTTCAATAATCAATGGGAACTTTGTATTAGAAGCTAGTGACCAAAATAGAGACAACTGAAAGGGAGAAAAAGTGTAAGGAAAACGTAAAAAGTTAAACATATGGTAATTTTCAGCTTCAAAATACAAAATACATTTCAGTGAATAAGGAAAAAGAAAATATCGAAAAGCATCAATGTGAGTGGAAGTCTGGTGGTTTAGTTTGGCGGCAATGTTCTGCGCTAAAGCAATAGCATTCTCATTTTTTTTTTTTTTTTTGTGTGGAATATCACGCACAATTAGATCCTTAAAATGCTCTCTTTGCTGCAGATCCGCTAGTTCTTCTCTAACTTTTAGGTTTCCTTCACGCAATACAACGATATCTTTTCACACTGTTGAACTTTGCAACTGGGAGAGATTATTGCCTCACTAATTTTCTTATTTAATCCGAATGCAAAGATGTGAACTTTGACATCATTCTGTTCCATGTCTTTCAATTGCGTAGATAAAGATGGTTTTATTTGATGCAGAAACCGATTTTATCTTCGAGTTGATGGTGGCCGATTTATCGGGTGTTGAAGAGGTTGATTCCTCTTTAAGGGTTTGAAGTCGAGTAGTCTTACTTGACATCACTATCGAGATGTGAAATAGTTTTACACTAATTAATCTTCCCATACCTAGAATTTGAACTGAAATTCAAATGCAAGAAAAACTTTATGGTTTAGTGAAGAAATGTTAAAAATGTAAAGTTAAATTGAATTTAAGCTTTAAAACCGGGAAGAAAGATTGTAATGTCAAGAGCAAACATTTAAACACGTCTATGCGTTGGACATCTTATGTCTTCGGTATGTTCGTAAAATGTTTAATTTTTCCCCCTCCTCTTCTATTACTGTTAAATTTTTATTAAATATTTGGGATTGAAATGTCTTTATTTCTTTATTACCAGCTGTTTTTTTTTCAAGCTTTGGGAATAACTTATCTACATCAATTAATCTTGTTATATTTTCATAAATTGTTAATAGTCTTATCTACATCGAATTACTCCCATTAATAATAAAGCCGTTCAATCATCCAAGGTAGGCACGCTTCATATATCTTAAAGTTTTCTGACTGATTTTGAACTATTTTGATTAAGTTTGGTCTTTTTTGTTTTGAGTGCTGTAGTTATTTTCAAAATATTTTTGGAATGGCTAGGCATTTGATTGATTTAAGAAAAATCGAAGCGAGATAAGGCTCATAGTCATATTCATATTCCTCCAAGCCGAATCTCATGCGTGTCATGAGATGATGATGGATTTTTTATTGAGAAAAGGTAGAAAAGTGACCTATGATCACCCTTTACCAAGAATTTTTTGCCATATATAGGGTGATTCATCGTAAGGTTTGATTTTCAATAGGCCCTTTTTGACAGATCACGCATGACACCTAATAAACTGATTTATCATTTCTGTTCAGTATCATTTGGCAAGTCACAATGAAAAGACTCATACTACAACAGTGTCTCTAAATTGTTCAGCTGTATTACAAAAATCAGGGTTCTATGAGAAATATTTTTCGTGAGATTCGAGGAACTAACGGTGCACATAATCGACCTACTGAAACCACTATTGCCAATACCATTCTCAAATTTGAGTCCCAGTTTACATTAGTGGATGATACTCGACCGGTTATACCACTGTAGCTGAGAGTGTACTCAAAGACCGTGACGAATCGGTTCGTCGTTGTTCTCAGCAGCTTGGTTTGTTGTATTCGACAACATGGCGTATTTTACGTGAGGATCTCGGCCTAAAGGCGTACAAAATTTAACTTGTGCAAGAACTGAAGCTAGGCGACTTGAATTTGCGTCATATATTCGGTGAATGGGCTCTGGAACAATGTATGTTCCACCTCAACTTGGTAAACCATATTGCAGCGTGGAATTTACAACTCCATAATAGATCAAAAGTAACCTCCTTGACCGCCAGAATGCGCTGCTACTGCAAAAAAGATTATGACGCCTTGAAGTTCATATTTAGGCAGACATGTCAAATTTCAGTACGATACTGTCTTTAGTTTTGTTTTGACAGCTGATTGTTGTTGTCGTGTTTGCCGTCATGTTAAGTATGGATAAAAACGTTTTTCGTTCTCTCATAAAACATTATTTTTTGAGAGGCAAAACGGCGAAGAAAACTAAAGAAAAGTTGGATAAATATTATGGCGCTAATTCTCCGTCAGATTACACTCAAATATTGGTTTCGAGAGTTTCGTGGTGGCCGCAACTCCACTACCGATCAAGTCCGCAGCGGCAGGCCCTCCGATGCGGTAACAGAGGACAATGTCAAAAAAAATACATGAAATGGTGTTGGCTGACTTTAATGTGAAGGTGCGCGAGCTAGCAGGTACCACAAAGATTAGTACTGAGCGCACACGCCATATTTTGAGCATTTCTGCATATGCGGAATAAGGCGGACTTTTGATGAAACTTGGATCCACTATTACACACCAGAGAACAGAATGAGTGCTTGGCAATGGACTGAAGCCGGCAAGAGTGCTCCGAAGCGGCCGAGGGAGGCTCGATGGCATGGCATACTCCTTTTGGACTACCTCGTAAAACGAAAAACCATCAACAGCGAGTATTACTGTGCATTATTGAAGCGATTGAAGGCCGAAATCGCTGCAAAACGGCCTCACATGAAGCGAAAAAAAATTTGTTTTTGCAAGACAATGCACCGGCGAAAAAGAGCATCGCAACAACGGCTAATTACTTACGGCTCAAATTGCTTTCGCATCCACCGTAGTACATGTAGCATATATGGTATAGAAAAATTATCTTTACCGCAAGTATGAGAAGATAAAAACAACTGTTCACATGCTGTAGAGGAAATGTATATGAATGTTGCAGTCAACTTGGTCTAAATCCATTAAACTAAAAATCTTAAGCTTCTTTGTTTAGCTTATTAACAGCGGTAGTGGTGGCGGCCTGATGGTTGGCTCACTTGTTGTCACACAAACCTACCTGGGATCGAATCTCGGTAGGAGCTCAATAGAAATATTTTCAAATCGTCATCACCCTTTCGGCGGGCAGTGGCAAACCTCCGAAAGTCAAATTCTGCCTATGAAAAAGCTTTTCAGGAAAGCCGTTCGCAACCGGCAATAAACAGTAGGCCCTGCTCAGGAAGGTAAAAATTGTTTATTTATTAAAGAACTGATGCTTTGCAAACCATTGCCTTAGGATTTGAAGGTTTTTTTTTGCAGTTTTATTACTGTTACTGGCATTTGTAAATGACAGATCATCAGCAAAGGCTGTAACTCTACTACTAAAATGCTGCTGAAATATGGAGTTCACCGATATTTCATTTTGCGGCAATGGATGTAAAGTATTTGTTGAAGTTGTTGGCAATATCTGTCGGGTTCGAGACACACACATTATTATTCATCACATTTCTATCTTTAGAATAATACAACTTTTCATTCTTCTTTTATTTTGACCTTGCTTTTCCCTAATTTATTAGAGTAAAACATATCGCGACTAGTCTCTGCTTCCTTTTTCACAAACTGACAAATTTTTGCAATATATTTCCGAAGTTTTAAGTTTTAAGGTTATCGTTTATTGCACCTTTTCCGTACCCCAATCCGAGGCCCAAATCTTTTTAGGCATGGCACCTCTGACTGAGTAGCTGTGGCATTCTTGACATGTTGTATTAATATCTTTAGGAAAACATCGTACGCTGATAAAGTATCAGGTTCCTGTAAAACTTAACTCCAAAACTCAAATTTGAGATCTTTTTTAACGTCGCAAACTCTATGGGTATTTTCTATTGAAAAAGGAATGCGTTTTTGCTACTAATTTTATTATCAACCAAATGCTCAACACTTAAATTTACCATGCAGTGAACTGCGTCAAGTACTTCCCTAGTTACTCTATGGAAATCATTTTTCTGAAACCTTACAAGATAGTCTGTCCATGTTTGAGATTGATCTGTTAATTGAGTGGGTTCATTAACAATTGATTCCAACCCATAAGACGACATAAAAAGTGAGTACTTATCGGAATCAGAATTGCCTTTCAGAAAGTCAATGTTGTGTCTATTTATCTATTTTGTGGTAGGATAATTACCGCTCGATGGACCAGTGAATCGAGAAAATCAATCAGCCGATTGGCAAAAGGTACTGAAACCAGCATCCGATTTGGAATTTGTGCGTCTGCAAATATCTGGAGAGGAAGAACTTCAACTACGACTAGCGACGGCAATGTCGAGAGAATAGGCTGGCAAAACGTCGCAGTGATGATGTGCGCTTGCAACTAGAATTAAGTCAAATTGAACAGGATTTTAAAGTAAATCAAGATCCCAAGGCTAATAAACCGCAACAAAGTCATTTGTTGGATTTGCTGGATATTTTGTTGGGTGCAGGAAGCATTACAAGCCCACCGCCAGGTACGGGGACTGTAAGTGGTTCTGATCCTTGGGGTACTCCAGCTAGAGCTGCTAGTCAGCTCTCTTATCCTTGGTCGATTACATTGTCATCACAAATCGATCCTTGGCAGCCGAATGTTTCTAAAGCATCAGGGGGTGCCGTTGGTAGTGCAGAAGGATGGTTGATTCAACGCACTCAAGGTTGGCTTCAGAGCAATATCTTATCCAATGGCACTATGAACGGAAACTCTTCATCTTCTTTATCTGATCCTTGGCTATCAAAGACTTTTGTTGCCGGTGCAACAGCTGTGAGCCCACAGCTTATAACTTTAGCTCAAAACACAAAGGGCCTTCTGATCCATGGCTACCGCGTGAAAATGAAAAATCTCTAGAAAAGTCCTTAGGACTTGATATCTTTGAGCGCTGAATGCATATCCGGCATCACCTAACAATGGCGATCCATGGAAACGAACAGGAAATGAGGTACCAAAAGATTCACTGGACTTAGATGATTTCGATATAATCACAAGCCGTATTAAGACTGGAGGCTTAAAGATTAATAACACAAGTGGCTCTATCAATAACAACGCATTACTTTTGGAGGAAATGGATCCACTATCATCGAAAAACCCACTGAAAACACCTTAGGAGAAAACTCGTCGCTAATTAATTTGAATAATTTAATAAAACCCGTTGCACCAAGCAATACAATAGGTTCTGCTGCGTACAATCCATTTAGTGATACGATTCCACCTAAAATAAATCTATTCAAATAACAACAGCCGCCTGTTCCGTCCATTAATCTACTTAAACAGCAAGAACCTTTCGCAATTAGCTTAAATCAAGATCCTTGGGCACCAGTAAACGCCGCAGCGTAACAGCCAGCAATGGAGGCCAGGACGGTTAAATAATGGAACAACAATAATAATAACAATATGCCTTGGATAAAACCAGAAGTAGCAGCATCAAATCCGTTTTTATAGCCCGGAAAAGAGATTGATTAAATAAATTAAGAGTATTAAGAATGTAAAACATGTTCTTAGGGTGGGAGGTGGATATACAACTAACCTATACAAAAAGATAATTTTTTAAACTAAAACAAATTAAGAGAAAAATAATTAAAAAAAGAAAACGTGGACACCAAAGTGCCCTCTTTATATTGAGTAATCGACATCGTTTATCAACTTGTCTTCTTAGATCCCTCATTAACCAAAACACCCTACAATATAACACTTGCTACACACAACATACTATCCACATATTCTTCCCTTTTTTGTTATATATATTTGTAAATATTATTATTTTAAATCAGAGATCAACTTTTAACTTATCCATAGGGCGAGAACAAGAAACGAAACTGATACTAAAATCATTTAAAAGTAAATTATATATCAAAGTCTATAAGTAATTAAGGTTAATAAATAAATTATAAGAAAAATTAGAAAATTGAAATATTAGAAATATTGATCTGAATATGAGGGTCAGAATCAAAAGGAATGTGTTCCTTAGGCTCTTTCAAATCAAAACCAACTCTAGCTAGCTAAAGAGCTAAAGTAGAGCAGTAAGTTAATCTTTTATGGCAAAATTAAGTATATTTATATCATTTTTCTTCTCTATGTATAGGGTTTTCCAATTCCTTTGAATTTAATTTGTGAACGCACTCTAACACAAATCATCAAACTGTCACTGTCAATTTATTCGGTAAACTCAACATTTTCATCATGGTAAAGTCCACTAACAAGCTACGTTCTCCGATTGAGTTCTGGAGAAGATGCGCCAAGATGATGAATTTCATCGCAAAAATCATCTTCAGTGACGAAGCTCATTTTTGGCTCAATGGGTTCGTCAATAAACAAAATATGCGTTATTGGTTGGGTGAAAACCCACATGTGCTTCATGAATCACCACTTCATCCACAAAAAAAAAACTGTTTGGTTAGGTTTGCATGCCGGCGGCGTTACTGGGTCATATAACGATCGTCACGTTACTATGAATGGTCAGCATTATGGCGCCATGATCACCGATTATTTTTGGCCCGAATTGGAAGATATGGACTTGGACGACATGTAGTTTTAACAGGATGGTGCCACAAGCCACACAGCACACGCTACAATCGATTTATTGAAGAGTAAGTATGGTGAGCGTGTTATCTCAAGACACGGGCCAGTCGATTGGCCGCCTCGTTCGTACGATTTAACGCCGCTTGACTATTTTCTGTGCGCCTACATTAAGTCATTGGCTTATGTCAATACGCCGACGACATTAGAAGAGCTCAGAGCCAACATTGAACGCGAAATAGCGGCCGTTTCGGCCAAAATGTGTGGCCGAGTCGGTAAAAATTGGGTCCAAAGAATCGACCGCTGCAAACGTGCACGCGGTGGCTATATAAACGAAGTCGAGTTTCATTCATAAAGGTTTTGATTGTACTTCAAGCCGATAACAAAGTTTTTGAAATATCTCATATAGTTTGCCTTTTATTTAAAAAAAAAGTTGTCAAATCGTTATTAGAAAACCCTATACAAAAGAAAACAATTGCCAATTATGTCTACATGCAACCATAGAGGTGGTTTTTATATGCAGAATATTGACAACAGCAGATGCATTATATTTTTCAAAAGTCGTCCAGAATGCATTTATTTTAAGCTTTTGAAACATTCAAAATCCTGACCATACTGACCGGAATTCAAAGAATTGGCCAACAAAAGAATTTTATGTAAGTTATACTGTCAGAACAAAACAAAAGCATACAATTAAAGTTTACCAGAAGACATTTCTGAATGTAATTGGAGTTACAGCCAGTCGAGTAAAAAATATTTGTAAAAGCCATTTCAAAACAGGATCAGTTCCTTCGGAGAAACGTGGTGGTGACCACAAAAGCTTTAAGGAACTAATTATTAATTTTATTAAAAAATTATAAGTGCACTACTGTCGGAGTAGAACCGCAAAACGACAACACCTATCTGGCGATCTTTCCATTATTAAAATGTGGAAAGGTTTCAATCAGAGTCATCAATACAACCAAGCTAAATTAAATTTTTTTTTTTTGTATGGTTTTTAACACATGCTTTAATCTGGAATTTAAGCCCCCGTCATCGGATGTCTAGTCGAAATGTCTTCAACTAAAAGAACTCTTAAAAATCGAACGAGAAGAAGAAAACAAGATTCAGTTGATGACAAAGCATAGGTTACGGGGAAAAGCTTTTTTTGACCTGTTAAAAGAGGAAAGGGGCAATTTTTTGACAATGTCTTTTGATTGTCAGAAAAATATGATACTCCCCAAAGTTTCGGATCTGGTAGCATATTAATTCGTGCGGTTTTTTTCAAAATTTGAACGTTTATTTAAGAAAAACATGTACAATAGTATTATTCAAAGTATTGCCCATCTGAAGCTATGACTTTTTCCCAAATTTCTGGCAGTTTTTGGATCCAATCCCAAAAGAACTGCGCCGGCTTGGCAGCCAAGAATGAATCAAGCCAATTTTTGATATTCTGCTCTGATGTGAACCGTATTTCAGTGAGAGCGTTCTGCAGCGACCGTAACAAATGGTAGTCAGAAGGGGCAAGGTCTGGGCTATAAAGCGGGTGGGGTAAGACTTCCCATTCACTGTTTTCGAAATAGTTCTTAACCGGAATAGCAACGTGGGGCCGAGCGTTGTCATGATGGAAAATTATTGCCTCGTGTCTGGTCGCATATTCCGGGCGTTTTTCGGCTACTGCTCTCTTCAAATGGATTAATTGTGTTAGGTAGCGTTGTTCATTGATGGTTTCACCCGGTTTTAGCAGCTCATAATACAGCACACCCATCTGATCCCATCTCGCGCCATGGATATTCTGCTTTGACGTTGATTTGGCTGGTTGGCCGGGTTTCACATATGATTTTTTGCGCTTGACGTTGTCGTAATGGATCCATTTTTCATCACCAGTAACAATCCGATGCAAAAATGGCTTTCTTCTGTGGCGTTCCAGCAGCATTTCGGACATGCAAAACCGCCTTTCGACGTCTCTCGGCTTGAGTTCATGTGGAACCCAATTTCCTTGCTTTTGAATATATCCAGCTGCTTTTAAACGTTTTAAAATGCCTGCTTGAGTGACACCCAAAGATTCTGCGAGCTCTTCTTGTGTTTGGCAACAATCTTCATAGAGTAATGCTTCCAGTTCTTTATCTTCAAAATTTTTTGGCTGCCCAGGATGCAAACCACTTTTGGTACGTTCGCTCAGCTAGCGTATGTTCACCATAAACTTCCACCAAAATACGATGACTTTCGGCAGCAGTTTTCTTTATATTAAAGTAATGAAGACGAACTTCTCACAAAAATACTTTTTCAGGCACAAAGTTCGACATATTAAAAAAAAAATTATTGTTGTTTACGCTTCAAATGAATGACATATGCTGAAATGACGTACAATGACAGTAGCTTTCGCTATTTACGCCAAGTTATAGGCCCAGTATTTGTATATCTTTAGCCTCGTTATAGGTAATCGTTGTTTTCGCTCTTCTTTAACAAAATTTAGAGTCAACTTTAGTGTTAAAGTTGACTTTAACTCTAAACTCGTAGAAATAATAGGCTTTTTATACTAAAATCGACTTTATCTTAGGAAAAAGTTAAGAATCGAACCACCGCTATTTAAGTCCAATCTAAAGTGACAGTTCAAGAAAACTTAATTGGAAAAAAAAATGTCAGACGCACGTATTTTTCGTGATTTTTATATTTCAAGAAATGTAGAGCAAATTAGAAAAAGAAAAGTGTATAAACACAGATTCAATCCATTTGAACAATACACAGATGCGGAATTCAAAAGAAATTTTAGGTATTCAATTCAACAGAAGTTACAAAAGAAAATGCTCAAAAGTAACATTTTTCCTTTTACAGATTTAAAAAAGACACTTCTATGTTTATTTGCGACTTGATTGAGAGTGACATTAGACCAAAATGCACCCAAGGTTGTCCAGTTCCAACTCACATCATGGTACTAATAACTTTACGCCATCTAGCCAAAGGCAGTTATCAACTAGATACGGGTGAGTAATCGAATCACAATAACTGCTTAGCGGACATACATGGCGTAAGTCAAAGAACAGTAAGCACTGTAATAAAAAAGGCCGTAAGTGGATTAGCCGCTAAACTTCCCCAATTCGTCCATTTTCCTGAAACGCCAGAAGATATAAGGCGGACCAAGAAGACATTTTTTGATAAATTTGGATTTCCTTAGACTGCACTCATGTTAAGATAAATGACCCAGGAGATGAGGTTGGAACCCGATATCGATGCAGGAAGGGATTCTACTCACTTAATGTTCAGATTATTGTTGATGTGGACAGTAAAGTGTAAAAAGTGCTCACGATTCAATGATATTCAATGGATCTTCAATTAAAATGAGATTGCAACAGCTAAACCGCATGGAGGGAGGCATACTTGGAGATGGTGGCTATAAGCAAACAAATATAGTAATGACTCCTTTCCGAATAGGATTGCAGCTTAACCCTGCAGAGCAACGTTATCAGCGCCATCACATATTAGCAGGGGATGTCGTTGAACGAAGCTGAAAAACTGCTTTCGATGCTGCTTTAATGGGTTTCATTGCGATTTGGAGGTGGCAAAAAATGCGATTGCAGCCCTTGCAGTGTTATGGAACATCGCAAAGCTATGAAATTGTCCCATCATAGAAGATTCATCTAATATCTGTAAGTAAAGAGAATATAATATCCAGTGACCAACTCATATCTATCTTCAGATTCCGAAGCTAGTTCAAATGAAGTTCATAATGCTATAGAGACGAATTTAAACGCGGGGAGACAATTTAGAAATAATTTTATTTCAAGTTACTTTTGAAACAGAAATATAATTTTTCACTTCTAATTGAAGTATAGGGTTTTCCAATAGGGACTTGACAACTTTGAATTTAATTTGTGAACGCACTCTTTCATTAATCATCAAACGAGCAACATCTGCAAATTATAAAAATTTTCTACAGATATTCGGAGTCGGTGAATGCAACTTTAAGAGCGTTAACTCCAATTTTCGGTCGTAATTCTCGTCCTAGTAGACAGGCAATAACAAGTTTAGTGCAAAAATTTGGGTCTACATATTCGTTGTGTGATGCTGCCGTGTCAGTAAGACAACGGGTTGGTCGAAGTGTCGAAAATATCGATGCCGTTCAGACGTCCGTAGCAAACGATCCAAATCAGTCAATTCCACGGCATTCTCAGGAATTGGGCATCGCTCAGACCACATTACGGCGTATTTTGCGTAAATATCTTGGTTAACACCCATACGAGATCAAGCTGACTCAAGAATTGAAGGCGATTGACCATTTGAATCGACGTAAGTTCTCCGATTGGTTTCTGGAGAAGATGCACCAAGATGATGAATTTCATCGCAAAATCATCTTCAGTGACGAAGCTCATTTTTGGCTCAATGGGTTCGTCAAAAAGCAAAATATGAGTTATTCATCGGGTGAAAACCCACATGTGCTTCATGAATCACCACTTCATCCACAAAAAATAACTGTTTGGTGCGGTTTGCATGCCGGCAGCGTTATTGGGCCATATTTTTTCGTCGACAGTAACGATCGTCACGTTACTGTGAATGGTCAGCGTTATCGAGCCATGATCACCGATTATTTTTGGCCCGAATTGGAAGATATGGACTTGGACGACATGTGGTTTCAACAGGATGGTGCCACAAGCCACACAGCACACGCTACAATCGATTTATTGAAGAGTAAGTATAGTGAGCGTGTTATCTCAAGACATGGGCCAGTCGATTGGCCGCCTCGCTCGTGAGATTTAACGCCATAACAAAACATAGTAAAAGGCAAAAATTAAGACTTAGTGAGCAAGTAAAGAAATTGAAATAAAGAAAGTAACGCTCATTCTTTTCCTCTTTCTTTATTTTTAAATTAATGAGCATTAGTTTCCTTTCTTCAATTTCTTTGTGTTGAACAGTTCATTTTCGTGTTGTATTTCCAACTGAATTTGTTCAATCCTCTTTTGAAGCACTTGCTCACTAAGGCTTAATTTTTGCCTTTTATGTTTTGGTGACTATAAAGTTATTTTAGCTGAAGTGCTCATTTCGGGATTTACATTTTCTTTTTGAAGTTTTTCCTTGATAAAATGTGCATCGTTGTCGAATTCGGCTACATCATCTGTAAAATCATCTGGAATCATTCCCTGAATCGCCAAGTCCAGCTCATCAGGTTTTTTGGGCTTATTTCCACCACCAGTTGCGCATTGCTCTCTTCGGAAGGTAGAAATATGTGAGCGGGCATTATTTTTCTGTAACAATCATTGATTGGTTGTTTATCTTGCAGTCCACTATATTGATATAGTGCTTGACAGTGTCCTTCAAAATGTTCTTTTCCTGCAGTGTCAATAAATTAATTTCTAATTTCTGTTCTTTGTTCTTTGAATGTACACTTAAACCGAATAAACTTACTTTTTCCATTTTTTCGTATTCAGTCCTTTTTTAATTTGTTAAAACTAATTCACATAAAAAAGCTATCTGGAAAAATCAAATTTTAAAGTCAAATGTCATTCTATCTATCTATCTATCACAATAGATAGCTAAGTCGACTTTAGATAAAGTTGGTTTATTTCTACGAATCACTAAATTTGGGTTTAGAGTCAAACAGAAAACAACCGACCCAAAGGGTCGAACGAAATTGTGTCAGCCGTATTTCACTAGCTTTGCTGGAAGCCATTAAACCAATTCGTTTGGTTGCTGATGGATGTGGTGGGCAAAATAAAAACTCCATCATTATAGGAATGTGTGAGTACAGAACGGCAAAAAGAGCACCACATTAACAATCTGGAATTAATTTTCCCTATTAAGGAAACTATTGTGGCTCTTGATAAGTAATTGTCCATTTATCAGAAACATGGCACTGTAGTGAACTTGGTATCTAATCTAATCTCGAAATGTGATCATATTTACGGCGACCATATACCATATGTAGCGAATCGCCGAATTACAATAAATGCTAATTCTAGTTTCCTAAAGGACATTGCATCAATATTACTATAAAGTACTGATGTGTTGTTTATAATGGGCATAAACAGAGCTCTTACGATTTTAAGCTTTATTAAGATCGGGACAAAGGCGGATGAGATATAAAGTTGACGTAGACCACCATATATTCTTTTGATAACATAATTGATATGACTTTCACAGGAAAGTTTGCAGTTGATAAATATTCCTAAGTTATTCACCTCACTTTCATATGTAATTGCCCCATCTATTTGTGGCAAGCAACTGGAATGAATCCAGTCATTACGGATTACAATTGCTTTAGATTTAGCAGGGTTTAAGGACAGTTTATTGAGAACCGACCAGTTATAAACTCGTCCCAAGCCCTCATTAAGTCTAACTATACAATCATCAGAACAAGAGTGGTCCTAAAATAGATCCTTGCGGGACACCTGTATGCACTGCTAGAAAATTTGAACTTCCCTGGCTAGTATGTACTTGTTGAAATCTGCCATTTAAATAATTGAATATAAGAGATGCAGCGTTATTACCAAAACTAAATTGACTTTTCAGCTTCTCAATCGAGCGTTGATGGTTTACACAGTCAAAGGATTTAGAAAAGTTCAACAAGCACTGAATAGATATATCATTTTTATCATACGCTCTTCTTAGATCATCTAGAATTTTTATTACAGTCGTGGTACAGTTGTGATTTTCTCTAAAGCCTGATTGAAACGGAGATAACATTTTATTTGAACTTATGTGCTCATTGATTTGGTTTTGTAATAAAATCTCAATATTTTTTGATAGGCACGGTAAAAAACTAATAAACGTAAAATCTTTTGGCTGGTTCCTCGTACTATTTTTGGGCACTGGCACAACTTTAGCATATTTACAAGTTGAAGGAAACTCAGATCTCATGATACATGAGTTAATAATGTGCGTAAGAGGATAATATATCCAGGGCATAATTAGTTTTATAAACTTAATAGATATACAATCTACTGCTAAAGCGTTTGATTTGATGTTGGATAAGGCTTTAGCCACATCACTCTCTAACACACAGTAATTAGAATTATCATGATTGTCTACGGTAAGGTCAGTATAACTGTTTTTAGCCGTAACTGAACTATCCAATGTTCTAAGAAAAAATCTGGTTAAATGGTTCGGATCTAGATCGCATCCCACTGATATCTTTTCAAGAATTTTTAAAGATCGGAGGTCCTTCCAGAGAGTAGAGCTAGACTGGGTAGTATTAAGCTTTGAAGAGTAAAATGCTGCTTTGGCTTTTCTTGCCTCGGCCGTAGCTCTATTTGTTTGAACTTTGAAGATATTCCAATTTTTCTACCACGATTTTGCCGCCAACGAGAATACGTTCTATCCCTATTTAAAATAATTTTTTTAATAATTTCAGAGAACCAAGGGACGCCGTTGTTAACTTTAATTGGTACATCTTTCTCGAAAAATGACTGAACAAGTGATTGAAAACTATTTACTTCATCATGGACTGAACAAGTTTCCCAACAAAGATGCCAAGGAAAATTAAGAACATCGCGAGTAAAATTGAGCTCGTTAATTTTACTAAAATCATGGAAGGTAAATTGCACGGGACATGGCAATACACTAATCTGTATATCTAAGTTAACAAAGATTAGGTCATGGTATGATGGAATACCTGGGAAACTTAGTTGTTTGTATTCTGCGACTAGTTCTAAGTTTGACGTTAATACTATAGCAAGAAGACTTTCTTTGCAATGGGGACGAAAATGAGTAGCTCTGGTAACATTGGCAATATCTAGATCAACCATAAAACAATCATTTTTTAAGTTTTGTGATATATTGTTGTCTAGTAAAAGGTCAATATTAAGGTCACCGCACACATCTAAGTATGAATATTTAGGACTGTGCATACTGAGACTACCAAAGAACTGACTAACGCTTAAGCTTTTGTTAATAATTACTGATATTCTCATTTAACCAACTTTCAGTAATGCAAATAAAATCAGTTGATCCCTCCGAGAAACAATCGCGTAACTCGTCAATAAGTGCGGATATACTTTCCGTATTAAAGTTACATGTTTTTAGCCCATTTGCAAATTTGCTGAAAATGTTAAGCATAACGCGAGGAATACAATAAGTGTTCACACCATAAGGCCTCATTTACAAAATAAATAAAAATATAAACAAAAACAAAAATAATACCATTAAAAGTGCCGACTCAAAGTCAAAAACATAAAAAGTATATTAGGAGCACTGCAATCAGTAAGACAACAGAAAAACTCTTCTTTTTCACCATCTCTCCTATTTATGTGCACCAAACCGCTCTTAGTTCTAAGTGCAAAAATTTTACCAAACCAATGCAATTTAAGGGATTCGTACAGAATTGCATTGTTCTTTGATCTTAACCTTTCATTAATGTAGACGGCATCATTTGATGTGAACCCTTTCATCTCTGACAAGTGCAACCAATGCTTAGACCAGCAGGCAGATAGAAAAGCGCGCTGCTCCGCTTGACAAGAGAGTCGAACAATTACAGTGCCATTAGCATTACGTGAAGCACTTGCAGTTGTTGTTTTTTACTTTGTTCTAAAAGAGCCATAGTATGGAGAAAGTTTGTGTTTGATGCTGTCAGATAGTTTTTTGACAATATCGTTGGTGTTTTCATTCTCAGCATACAGGATATCTCTTATGACCACATTACTGAGACTCTGCAAACGCTGAATTCCATCAATTAGTTCTCTTAAAAGGGTGTTGTCTGCCTTCAACGTTGAAAGTTCTATGTTCATTTCCAGCATTTTGTTTTTAAATTTGCTTAAGATAGCATTAATCTTCAAAGTGATTCGATCCTCTGCTTCTTTTAACAAAATCATCATTTGCCTCGTAATACTAGGTTTGAGGAAAAGTTACCTTCTTGGGAATGAAAAATATTTTTTTTTTCAAATGTTTTTTATTTTATTTAATATAGTTCCCTTTAAGTTTGATACACTAATTCTAGCGATTTTTCAACTTCTTGATCCCGTCCGAAAGTAATTTTCCGGAAGGTCTGCAAAATACTCCTCCGTGGCACCGATGATTTTCTCGCGTGAGCTGAATTTTTTACTGATGATCCAACTTTTGGCTAATTCATTGATTTTAGCCATGGTTGCGATGCTCTTGTGCGCCGGTGCATTGTCTTCCAAAAACAAAATTTTTTTTCGCTTCACGTGAGGCTGTTTTGCATCGATTTCGGCCTTCAATCGCTCCAATAATGCACAGTAATACTCGTTGTTGATGGTTTTCCCTTTTTGAGGTAGTCCACGAAGAGTATGCCATGACAATCCCAGAAAACTGACGCCATAACCCTTCCGACGTATCGGACCTCCCTCGGCCGCTTCGGAGCACTCGTGCCGGCTTCAGTCCATTGCCGGTCACTCATTCTGTTCTCTAGTGCCCAACAGTTACCAATCGAGGTGAAAAGTTCCCCCGACTCCGCATCAGCAAGTCCAAACACCCATTCGAAATGCTCTCGCGTTCGTGTTTTTGGTCAGGAGTGAGTATGCGCGGCACCCAGCGGCAGGATCATTTTTTCATATGCAGAATATTGCCCAAAATATGGCGTGTGCACTCAGTACTAATCTTTGTGTTATCTGCTGGCGCTGTGTAGAATTTATCCATATTTCACTGTTATGGAGAGAAGTTAATGTAGTTTTCACTCCCAAGGCCGGAAAATGCTCTCATGATGTCCCAAACGATCCCAGACTTATAAGCTATCATCCTTCTTTCTAAAAACTCTAAAACAAATGATTGATATCCATATTCGAGCTTAAATTGATTTAAGAATTTTGTTAACGGCTCAACATGCCCAGTGTAAAGGAAAATCGGTGTAAGTAGCTCTGTATACGCTGACTAGCGACATCGAACGATCTCTACAATACAAAGGGTACACAATGAAATAGAGGGCGCCTTTAACAACGCCGACACATCGGCAATCACGACTGCGCAGTCACACCTGCAGGTAGACGACTCACTTGGGGGTTAATCAGTCTTATGCCAAATAGCATGATAATCAACTCCAAACCAGTTGGGGCTTCTGCTAAAAGACGTGTAAGCAGAGGTACGCCGCAGGGTAGTGTCCTTTCTCCCCTTCTCAGGAACTTAGTATTTAATGAACTGCTAATAAACCTGTAAGCGGGTGGTAGCAGAGCTATTGCCTTTGCGGATGACGTTGCTATAGCCGTCTCAGGTAAGTAACTGAATACCATCAAAGAACTTCTTCAGCGCAATCTTAACAGATTAATCCGTTGGGCATAACTTTGGGAGTAAGCCACCATAAACCTGATCTTGTCCTCTTTTCCAGGAAATAAAAAAAAATTCAATAAGCCCTCCCTCAATAAACGGTACCAGTTTAGAAGAACAGCATGCCTATGCATAAGCGGAGCTCTACGTTCTACTTTCTCCGCGGCTTTAGACATTCTGTTTCATTTGTCACCCCTCGACATCTTCAGCATCCACAGAGTGGCAAATAATTATTTTGACCACGCAAATATTCTTAATATGTTAGGAATCCACACAGAAAACATCGATTACACCATACCTAAACTTCGGTTTGACAAAGACCTTCATGCGAGCTTTCCCTCTAGATACATTTGGGAGGAAGATGCTTTCATGGAGGACAAGTCTATCCACTTCAACACAGATCGATCTGAAACCTATAGCTGAGTTGTTGCCAGTGTTTTCTCAGACAAGCTAAACCTAAGTCCCACCTTCCTACTTCCAAATCACTTTAGCTTGTTCCAGGCGGAAATTTTGGCGATTAAGGAAGCTCTGTCCCGACTGAAGAAAACCGTGACATCCGCAAAGGATATCTGCATCTTTTCGGATAGTCAGGCCCCTATCAAGTCTCTGGACACGGTTTCACTAAATCTAAAACCGCCTTTGAATGCCGATAATCTTTTACGGAGATGGCAGAGCAGTTCAACCTTCATATTTGTTGGGTGCCAGGCCACAGGGACATTCCAGGGAATTGTGGGGCCGACGAACTCGCCAAAATTTTAACCACTCTACCTATTCTACCGGAAAAGGGCAGCATAGGTATACCAATCGCTACGTGTTAATTATTATTTAAGCTAGATGCTAATAAAAGAACAGACCTTAGATGGACCGGTGGGCCAATAAGTCTATCGACTAAACAAATCTGACCAAAGCTGGATCTGAATCGTTCTAAGAGTTTAATTCTTCTAAATAGGCACCACCTCAGCGCCATCACAGGTGTTAATAGGCAAGTATGCAAGAAGACTTGGCGCTTTAACAAACGATTTCTGTAGAAGCTGCATGGACGAGGAGGAAGAGGAGACAATACTTCAGCTTCTCTGTACATGTCCAGTTCTCTACCACAGAACAAAACTCCACGTATAAGACTTCTTCTATAATAAAATAAACGATCTAAAGAATACAGATGTTAACAGTCTCCTGCGCTACATCATAAGCTCAAATTGATTCCATGAGTAAGAGGATCATTTATTCACGTGGCAGCACTATGGGCCAATAAGCCTTAGTGGCTTTGTTTTTCCATCCGTCGCTCTCACCTAACCTAACCTTATAACAAATTCAACGAAATTTTTTTTTATCGAAAATCGCGTTTTTCACTTCTATATGTTGCAAAAAATAAAAAAGTCTAAAAAACTCCCTCTAATTGCGTAGGGAAACATAATATATGAGCTGAACAGTCCGTGCCGTTTCTAAGCGAGGGCACAACTTGAATTAAATCCATACCATTCTCAGTAAGTACACACCTTCAAAAGATACGTGTATAAATTTGACAGCTGTCGGACGATTAGTTCTCGAGATATAGCGTTGTGAGTGAAGCAACTTTTGTTATTATGAAAAATATGGATTCAAAGCAATTTCGTGTGTTGATTTATCATTGCTTTTTGATGGGAAAAAATGCAGCCGATGCAAAGAAATGGCTTAATAAGTGTTACCCGGACTCTGCACCAGCCGAACGAACCATTTGCAAGTGGAATGAAAAATTTAAAAGTGGTCATACAAGCACCGAAGATGATGCACGCAGTGGACGTCCAAAAGAGGCTGTTTCAGATGAAAACATCAAAAAAGTACACAAAATGATTAAGTTTGACCGTAAAGTGAAGTTGATCGAGATAGCTGAGGCTCTGAAGATATCAAAAGAGCGTGTTGGATATATCATACACGAATATTTGGACATGCGAAAGCTCTGTTCAAAGTGGGTGCCGCGTTTGATCACAGTCGACCAAAAACAACAACGTGTTGATGATTCAGAGGAGTTTTTAAAGCTGTTGAACCGCAATAAAGCCGAATTTTTGCGTCGGTATGTGACAATGAATGAAACTTGGCTCCATCACTTTACACCAGAGTGAAGTCGGCAGTCAGTTGAGTGACGAATAGGCGACGAACCTCGTCCAAAACGACCAAAAACTCAACAGTCGGCTGGCAAGGTTATGGCATCCGTATTTTGGGATACACATGGAACAATTTTCATCGACTATCTCCAAAAAGGGCAGACTATCAACAGCGACTATTACATTGCGTTGTTGGAGCGTTTGAAAGACGAAATTGCAGAAAAACGGCCGCATTTGAAGAAAAAGAAAGTTCTGTTTCATCAAGACAATGCACCGTGTCACAAGTCGATGAAAACGATGGAAAAATTGAATGAATTCGGCTACGAATTGCTTCCGCACCCACTGTATTCTCCAGATTTGGCCCCCAGCGACTATTTCCTGTTCGCAGACCTCAAAAGAATGCTCGCCGGAAAGAGATTTAAGACCGATGAAGAAGTAACGCCGAAACAGAGGAATTTTGTACGACGAATCGATTCGTCACGGTCTGCTCGTACACTTTGAGCTACAGCTGCTATAGTCTATACTACGTGCTGGATGTCGTCTAACAGGTCGAGTATCATCCACTAATGTGAATTGGGACTCAAATTTGCGACTGGTATTGGCTTCAGTAGGTTGATTATGCGCACGGTAAGTTCCCCAAATTGCACGAAAAACATTTCTCACAGAAAGCTAGTTTTCGTAATACAGCTGAACAATTTGGAGACCCTGTTGTAGTGTAAGTCTTTCCATGATGACTTGCCAAACGAGACGGAACAAAAGTTACAAAGAAGTTTGATCGGACTCACGCGTGATCTGTCAAAAAAAGCCTATTGAACATCAAGCCTCACGATGAATACTATAACGTGTATATAAAATAAATTAACCAACCTTATTCGTATCTACAAAAAAATGTGCCTTTTTTTTCGCCTTTAAAACTTTGCCCTGCTAGCTCAGAGGCAGGCAGGTCATAACCCATTTTCGTCAGCCGAGACAACACACCAATTTATCACTCGAAATAAGTGACAGGTGACTAGCATCGATAAAACACATATTTTGACGCATTGGACTTTGAATTTGGTTTCTGTCTGTCTACGAATCATTTATTAATTTCCAGCCCCTTATTACAGTCAAAGTGTTAAATTGCCCACATAACTGTGTATAGGTGGCTGGACGTTCTTACATAATTACTTTAATGACATCACCGAATCGTCCACCTCATGGCTAATTTCTAAACTATAATCAACTTACTTGAAATGAAAGCTGTTTCTATGTGTTCGGAATAAATGCGTTCAGTTTCTTAAATATTTATACCATACTGTGTTCGATAGTAACAGTAGAGTACACATGCAACACCTCATGTCACTTCAAACCCAAATATCTGACAAATATCAAACAGAAGGTAACGGAAAAAACGAAACCCTCCAAACCTTCAGATTTGAATATGTTAAGTGCCTAACTGACGGAGTATCGTTGTTAGTCGCCACATATTTGTAGTCGCAGTCTTATTCTATTTCCGTGGTAGAGAACAGCTCCTTCTGTTTGATAAATAAGCAAAATGGTATGTGTGTTGGTGTGTTAAGCTGTGTTTGACTACTACCATGCCCCATCATCCTTGACATGATAGTGTGATAATAACCTAAACTAAACGTTCCCGCCTTACTGTCTGACATACTGATTCCGTATTCTTCCCACTGCTATTTAATGAAAGTGTCCATGGCCGCTGTTAGTAGTGTTACCAGAATAGAATTCTCAATCTGAAATCAGAATACGTTTAAGTCGAAAATTTTGAACTAAAAATGTCTGATATAAATCTGGTCACACGGTTTAGGCAGCCCACTCTATAGGCACCGTAATATTCAAGGATACCATTGGATTGAATACTTGACCGCAGTCATCAAATCGAGTTTTGGAATATGAACTGTGAGAACTCCCAATCACACGCAATGTGTTGTTTGGCGTTCTCCACATGCGGACATGGGATTACTACTACTGAGTGGGGGTATTGCCTACCACTTTCGTTGGGTCGTCAATATGTGTACAAAAATCGAGGGCATATGGTCCGGATATAGTTGCGTGATAGGGAGAGGTTATTTCTGTTTTTTTTTTTTGTGTCTACTTCCGCCTGACACTGCTGGTCGTTGCCTTTGGTGTATATTATGATGAAGAAAAGTGAAAAACCAACACACATTTTGTGGGACTAAAAAGGCGCCCACCCGGCAATGTTGGCAATTGTGTGTTTTGCTCTGAAAGGACACGAATTTAATTGAATTAAAAGCTGCTAAATGTTCGTACCACGGTTCGATTACTCTTCCATGCTCGTATCGATTCTCCTAGAGGAGCTGAACAGGAGCTGTTTTTCTTATTTCTGCTTTTAGGTATGGGGAATGGTTATTTTGTCACACAGGAAGAGATTACTTTGCCCTAGGTGAGCCCACCTGTGCTCCGCATGAATACACGTACTTATTTTTGGAGGAAATTGAAAAATTGTAAACGAATTTCATCGTGCGACAGTGACTTTATATACTCGTACATAAAAAACAAAAATCGTATTTAAGGTAATAAATGCGTGTAAATGTTATGTAAACAGGTATACGAGTATTAACGTTTTCACATAAAATAAGGTAAATTGGAAGTTAAGTGGATTTAAACGTTTGGTTGTGTGTCTATATTGAATTTCACAAGACACAGCTATGGGTGAGAAGGACATTAATGAAAATTAAAGAGTATTCTTTCGTTACGCTTTTATGATTTCCAATCTGCTACTAAGTGTATGATGTACGTGGATTTACCATGAATTTAAAAGCCTTGAACGTTTTTGATGGCCTGAACGGAAGTGATTACTGTGGTATTGATGTTGACCATTGGAAAACATGTTAAATCCAGGGTATTCTCTCGGGAAACACGCGCATATGTTCTTTCATCCGCTTAGAGTGCGTGTTATTTACAACTTTATATGAGTAACTAAAACACATGTCTATGGCGGGTATGTCTGTGTAAATTTACAAACCTCAAGAGTAATGAAGACATTTGGAAGACAGATAACTAACTAAACCGGTTAAAAATTCAAATTCACTTTCAACAGTTTCACCTTGCTAATGCGCGTTGTAATCATATTAAGAGTGTGCTTTGATATCCTGATTCAACGTCAAATTGTACCCAAGTATTGAGGAGAACTCAAAGGATCGCAGTAGAAATAATCCATCCGCGAGCGTTTTCGTCGGAACTAACTGGCTGTCTTGTTGTTTCACTCTTAGCACTCAAGCTTAAGCAGACGTTCATTAAATATGTTCTTCTGTATCAACACTCAGCAAACAATTTTAAGCAGGTAATCGACTTAGTATCAAAGTTTGAGATTTTAAGAAAAACTCTTTGTACAGAATGTTAGAAAAAGTTTCTCATGACTGCAAAATCCTCAAAACGAAAAGAGAGTGCAGAATTTGAGTGGTGCCTTTATGAAATATTTTGAACTAAAGCACCCCGTCAGGAAACACTCTTGGCGACTTCCGGTCCAAGAGTTGCCAGTCTTCGTTCGGGAATATGCTTTAACATGGCAACAGTATCTTCCAGATCAGAAGGTAAGCCGTAACCAATAATTGCTGCACCATAAAATGGTTTAAGATAATCTACACCCTGACTGAGTCGAACTGCAACTTTCTAAAATGCTATAATTTTTTTATTTCTTGATAAATTTTATTGTGCCGAAGCAAAAAATGTTGAAAAATGCATCAATTTTCAAACTGTATCAGTAGTTTTCAATATGTCCAACTTTGGCGCGAATAATGGCCTTGAGACGGCCGAAGAAAGATCCGAACGCTGCACGCAAGTGGCTCTGCGGTATTTTGGCCCATTCCCGGGGAAGTGCTTGTTTGAAGTGGTCCAAACTTTGGTATTTTTAAGTGCCAACCTTTGCCTTGAAGTAACCACAGACAGGGAAATCCAACGGATCCGGAGAATTTGCAATCCATTGTGTCGAAGAAATAAAGTGTGGAACATTGTTTTCTAACCAATCTTGGTTGACGCGCGCTTTGTGAGACGGTGCCGAGTCGGTCTATGACCGAAATGATTGTTTGCCGAAGGCTTCAATACTAAATATAAGACAGTTTCACGGTATACGATAGCATTAATTTTGACGTCACGGTCCAAAAATACTAGCGGAGAGCGACCATCGGCGGTTATGGCTGCCCAAACCATCACCATCGGTGCTGCCTGCTCTCTAGTGGCCATCCGAAGGTGCAAATTTTCGAAGGACCTCTCTGGCAAGTAAACTCGGTCATTTACTTTGTTCACATATTGCTCGATAACAAATGGCGACTCATCGTTAAAAACCAAATTCGTCAACTCATCACTTTCGTGCCAGAGTAGCAACTCCTTCGCTCTTTCGGTTCTAACTTTTTTCTGTTGCGGTGTAAGATCGTGTGCTTTTTGGAACTTCATTGGCTTGAGCCCAAGCTCATTTTTCAATATATGTTGCATCCGTTTCAACGATATGTTGAGCTCACGAGCCATTTTTCTTCCACTTCCACGCGGATTTTGCTCAATTCGAGCCTTCACTTTCCGAACATTTCTGCCGATGTTGCTGTTTTTTTATGGCCACCTCCATGGCGTTTTGCAACGCTGCCAATATCACGGTAACGAGCCATGGTTCGAGGAGCTATGAGGGGGTGGAGGGCTCTGACGATAGCTACTTGTGGTTTTCCAGCCAAATATAAAGCAATCACACTATTACGTTTGAATTCCATCGCCGATAAAAATTTTTGAACACAACTGAGACGCAAATCGTTTAAAAAGCTTGAAAATAATAAAATTATCTGTCATGTTTCAAAATTTGAGCTCACTATCATGAACGGTTTTGAAATTATAGCAGTCTGCAGTTGGTTGCAGTTCGAGTGTGTGGACAGAAGGAGGCTTGCGGATCTGACTGCTTTTGTCCCAAAATCCATCACTGCCTTTTCTCGACTGATAGAAAAAAGGTTCGCATTAAACACGTCGCGTTGAAGACGTCGATGATTAAATTCAACAGCGTCTTTGGCGAAATAGGTGCTTTCGGCAGGACATGGGGCTTGTCGTGCTGTTATGGTAAGAGTGATTCTATCCCATGTGTCAATTTCGTTGTGGATTGAGCTCTAACTTAAATAGATTTCACTGCAGCTTTCACCAGTCATGAAAAAACGACTGTTGTATACGTATATTATTATATTAAGAACTGCACTTTCAAACCAATTATTGATTACATTTTCGGGACAAATCGCACTGGAGTTTAAATGATTTTACCAGTCAACTATCGTTTGATTATGGTCTCACGGTCAGATGCCCACAAGGGTGAATCTAGTGTTGACAACCCCTACATACGAGATAATGGCAACGAACTTTAGATTTGTACTTGGAATGTTAGGTTCCTTAATAGGCTACGTTCAACTGAATAACTAGCGGATGCCTTGGACTGCTGTAAAGCAGATGTTACCGACATCTAACAAATGCGACGGGATGGGCCGGGTAAAAAGAGGAGGAAAAACAGCGAAATTTACTATGGCGATCATTATCAACGGCAAAAGACGGTCGAAGAATTGTTCTTAGTTGCGGACTTAAGCAAGAAGGTTTTAGTTTTCCAGCACGTTAACGAGCTCATCATAATAGACCGTATTAAGGCTTAATTTGCAAATATTAGCTTTATGTGTGCGCATGCCCCCGCACAGGAGAAAGATGACGACACCACAAATTGCTTCTACGAGCTCTTAGACAAAGCATACGAGTACGAGCAGTGCCCCTGCTATGACATTTTGGATATTTACAGAGACACACTATACGACTATGTCTGTACAATATACCACAGCCAGTCACGTGGTTTGCGATTTCAAGCATTCAGACCGGATCAGCCTTATTAATGTACAATGTGCGGAAATTCTCATAAGACGGTGATGGTTCTCAAGAAACATGTAATCGTCCACAGTACTATCAAATCATATTCGTGCAATTTTTTTGGGAGGACTTTTGCTGGATGGATCAAACAAGCGTATTCATATGAGAAGAGCGCTGGAATGGAAGCATCGCACCGACTATACTACCAAAATTACAGCAGTTGAAGAAGGATGGAATTGCTGTACGAGGATAGTTCGGATTGGAAGTGTTAAGTACGAAGTTCTTAGTGCCAAGAAATTGGGCTAAAATGTCTTACCACATGAAGTCTATTAACTATAAATAATTGAAATTATCCTAAGCGATTTTAATGCAAGAAGGATGCAGAGAGGGCATCTTTGGTAGTACCGTCGAAAAGTGTAGCCTGCATGACTTCACCTTCGATAACGGATTTAGGCTAATCGATCATAAGGCGGGTCGTGCTAGTACTCCATTTCTGCACCACAATATTCGTACGGGGACTTGAAGATCACCCGAAAAATCAACCGTCAGCCACTCCTCCAATATAATGAATGTCCAAACGTTCCGAGAGACCAATATCAACTCGAACCATGACCTTGATGTAGGCAAGGTTGGGGATATCCCGAACATCACAAAGACAAGACGGCTGCATTAACAAGATATCGCCAAATTCTTTTCCGATCGAGTCTCCCTTAACATCTTAAGAGGTTCTATGTCCTCAGCATCAAATATCGAAAACCAATGACAACATTGCCAAAAAGTCAAAGGGTTGTATACCACATAGAAATCAATGGCTTGACATGCAGCTAAACAAGAGGCATACAAAGTTAGGATTTGGAAAGAGCATTTCTGTAGATTGTATAACGCCTGTAACCAATCAAATACTTTTAACTTGGGCGATGTAGACCAACAAGCCATAAGCTTAGGTGCAACAAAGCTGCTAGAGCAGAAGGTCTGACTGCCGAGCTCTGCAAAGGGGCAAGCGATGACTTGGTAAGGAGCAAACAGTAACTCATCCGTAAAATAAGTTTGGACGAAAGGTGAATGTAACCCCAGTGTTGTTTATTATCTAGAAATCTCTGCAGTGACCATCAATCTTCGCAACATCCTCCACAAAACCTTGTATGCCATATTGTATACATAAATATGACCTGAAGTCGTTCGTCAAGTACTAAATTGGTCTTTATCAGTATGGTTTTAGGCCATACTACGGTAGATCTTAAATAAAAAACCCATGCGATCTAAATCGATTCACATGACCTATTCATCGTTTATAATACCACGTATGACAGCATCTATAGAGGCAAGATATACATAGCAATGTCTAGTTTTGGTATCTTTGCCAACTGTGTAGGTGACGATGGAAAGTCCATGCTGCTCTATCAAAGTCGATAAAGAACTCACAGAGACCTTTGATGGCAAAAAACAGTTTGAGAGTGGAACAAGACATTACGTTTGTGTTCGAGGGTGTCTATTGCCTGAGTGATATTAAGATTAGAGCCATGCGTTCTATCGCATGATTTTGAATCCCATCTAGCAGATGCAGAGATATTTAAGGGGCACCTTACCGGATATGGGTATTGTGCTCCAATTTCCAATTGATGTCATATCAGATGCGGTGAAATATTACTTACAAAGCTTAAGGAAACCTAGGTATTTCGCATCATTTTTGATGACGTCGAATATGTGATCATTCCAATGTAAGTTGCCATTGTTACACATACCGAGAATGGAAAGTTTTTCAGGTTCGACGATGCAAGTATTATACAATTCATGGACAATAGCAGGTTGTTTAAATTTCGCTCTATACGAAAGCAGGTAGCATTGTGTTTTGGAAGCATTAAATTCTACTCTGTTAGTGGTTCCCCAATTAGTTCTGCTCTTAGTTAACATCAGAATTTAATGAGCTCAACATACGCTGCCGTTCCCGTTCTACAGCAGAAGAGTAGAGACATGGGTTCGGGAACCAGAACGACAGTACTGTTGTCAGCAAGTGAATATATTGGATTAGAAGCAGCAGACAAGAAATCGTTGATAAAAGTTAAAAAGAGTATCAGAGACAGAACGGAGCCCTAGGGCACATCAACATTAATTTGTGATTATCACACTTGATATTAAATTTGAATTAATCCAATCCACTGAAGAGGAGATTCATCGGTTTTAGATGCATGCATTTTCGACAAAGTAGCCAGACACCAAACCCTGGCAAACGCCTTAGAAATATCAAGTGCGGCTATCTGGCTTTCGCCAGATTGGTATAGACTTTGGCTACACATTTCAGTGGAATATGCCATCTCAGTGGACTTGTTGCCACGAAACTGTACTTCCGGTCATTGAGATTCGAATGATTCGAGATATTTCAAGAGCTGACGGTATATAAGCGTTTTCATGACCTTGGAAGCAGGAGAGAAAGGAAGATTCGCGTTTTTTTAAGGACGGCCTGGACATATGCTCGGAAAGACTCCTTAAGAGTAGGATTGATAAAAAAGATTACACAGTGGTTTTTCCAGCGAGGAAGAACACCTCTTCAGAAGAAAAGTAGATGTATCATCCGTACCAGAGGATTTGTTTATGTCAAGATTTTTAAGAACTTTTGCTACTACACGAATGTGAAAGTGGATTTGTCCCATTGAAGAATTGAAGATTTGACACACTCAAGTTTAGACGGAGACAAAGCATAGTGTTGAGCTCGCCTCAAAGTTTGCAGCAAGCGGATTGGCGTTATCCAAAGAACTGAAAACTGGAATGTCAATGTACGAGTAAATAACCGTTGGGATGGAGGAAGAGACAGAATTTTTATTTTTAAATTTGACGAACGATCAAAAATTGTTACTACCTTTGGAACATTGTGGTATATTTTGCCTCAGTCGTATTGGAATTTCACACGCTTTAGAAAGACGTTGCAGTCATTCCTGGTTCGTTTGGATTTGTTTTTTTTCGGTTTCCCCCGTTCGGGTTGGATTCGTAGGACTAAAAAACTTCTCTCTTTATAGATTGGGTCGTTCCATGCTTTTTCTTTTAATGTGATACTCTTCATTCGAAGAGGGATGAAGGATAGTGTCTGTGATTATATCGGCAGCGGCATCCACGTCGTTATCGAGGAAACATAACGACCAGATAAAATTCCTAAAGTAGTTGTTATGTCCGCTCCAATTGGCTTTTTTGTATTGCCATACGGTTCTTTAAGGAATCTTTTCTCTAACTGTGTGGTACGAGAACGATAAATTAGCTGATACGACAGAATGGTCCGACGAGCCTAGAGGGGAAAGCACATCAACACATCGTTCTTCGGCTGTTGTCCGTCCAGAATGTCGAAGCCATCCACAATTGTGTATATTGAAATCACCCGTAATCACGATTTCAGTATGAGGATACAGGGATACAATTCATTGTATGTAGTGGATAGTTTGCTTACAGAGATGAAGTTTTAACCACTAGAAATTTAATTCCGGATTGGATCAGGGGTTACATTTTACATAGTGCAGTTTGACAAGCAACATCACTACGCACGTAAATGTCAATACCGCGGTTAGAAAAGAATAGTGTCACTAGTTCGTAACCGGATAGTTTCAGATCAGAGTGATCTCGAAACCAACCAGTGTTTCAATTAATGTCAAAACAGCTGGTCTATATTTACAGATTTGGACGTAGAAAAGTGATTACTTTTTAGCCCAAAGGACGAAGATGGTTCTAGCAATCGTTATTTCTAAGGGCCTTCTCAGCTAAATAAAGATCAATGTCTTAAGTGCGATATTAAATTCATGCGATTCTATCACCATGTCAGGACAGAAGGGTATCTAATTTTATATAGTTGAACACTTCAACGGTATATCAATTCAAGGTTTAGAGTTTCACATTTTAAAACTCACTGTTTGGCTTAATGCTGAGGTTGGGTATAAAAAACATTTTATTGCGAAAGTTACAGACAAAAATTCGCAGACTAATGACGTTATCAGGCTTAGGTTACAGGGTATTTGTCGAGGCTAATTAGTCTATGACCTTTTGTAGTGAAGGTTGTCTATGACATCCTTAGTTAGAATTAATTTCTCAAGTCAAATTAAGTTTACTGAACTTGTGTATTAAAAGTAGAAATCCATCTTCTGCAGAAGGCGTCTTAACAATCATTAATAAATCATTTGTTTCGTCTGCTAATCATGATCATAACCGAAAACCCGATTAATCAAAAATATTTACAAGTCTGTTGTGGAAGAGAAGATTACAGACGTACATAAGTATGTTAATCCATCTTAATGAATCGAAATATCCGAATATTATGTCTAGACCCAACAAAGCGCCTATCAACACGGGAGTCATTGCTTTGAAAGACTCCCCTTTAAATATTCAATAAACGCCATCAGTTAAAAGATTAACCAACTTTCCCTTTTGCTAATCAATAGAATACCATTAACAGAGCCTTCGTCAATTTTTTTTGTTTTGGGATAGAACTGTGAGCTCGTGCATAAAATTTTCTTCTCAAAATGTCAACGCAAACGGAAAGTCCCTAATGATGAAGAACATTATTTATATATTCATACGTACATCCATAAGTACGAACAGAATATAAAGGCACATTTTCGACGTTCAAATGAATCTTTTTTTTTTTTTGAAGAATCAACTGAAGACATCTCTAATCCTCGAGTTAACTAAAATTTGCAACAATTACGAGTAAACACAGTCGAAACTGTGCGCGCATATCCTTTTAAACTTTTCAGGCTGTTTAAAATGATTTTCTTTTGAGAAAAATTTTTAATTTGTTCTATCGAAAACGACAAACGATGATGGTGACGGTGAAAAAGACGGCCATCCTACCTAAGGCACCAGGATATTTCTCAACGTTTCAGATTTTTTTTTTTTTTTTTTTTTTTTGTAGTCCTTGGCAACACCACCAGGAAACAGAGTCGCGTTCGCTAATCCTTGGGAATTTTTCGGTAGAAGGCAAGAGAGAGAAAAAAAAAAAAAAACATGCTTCAGACCGGATGTATCAGATATATATAAACGTATATGGGCATAATAAAGGCTTTACGCATTTCCAAGTTTTAAGGCCCTTTTCACTGGCATTGTAGCGTACAGTTAAATCGGATTTTCATTAAAAAAAAAAACCTTATCGAGCGCCTTTACGTTGCGTTGGCATGTTTTCTCTGGTACACCACTAACTACGGTCGTTGATGGAAACAGCGATGGCAGAGTCAGTAGCAAAGATAAAAGGCAGTAACTGCTGGTATTCGTATCGCTCGGTACCGATTCTATGAGCGCTGTTTTGGGTGTATCCTTTTTGCAAAAGGGCATTAATTAAAAATGCATAATTGCGTAGAAGCAGTGATGTGGTGGGAGGCGTAGGAACTAACCTAAAACTGCCTGCAAAAGATGGATAAGTTAAAAGGTACAGACATATACATACATATTTATGATGGTAGTATTTGCTCTTACACTTTTGTCTCTTTTACTCCCCTTAGCCTTCATCATCTTCATCATTTTGTTTGACTAAGTACGTCAACATTTTGTTGCTGCTTTTCCAACGTCAAGCTTACAATACTTTACTTGGAACCCTCTGCTTTCAACCCTTCATTTTTTATACCATATCCTAATTCGAGCAGGATCTAAATACATAAATCCTCAAATATACTGTGCTAATCCCAACTAGTAACTGGAAGTAAGCTTTGTTAGGTTGGTTTGGTGGATACAAAATGTTCGCTTACTAATTTAGGTCGACACACAGTAGACAAATTTCAGGGGTGATGACGAGCTTAGGGATAGGGTGAATGGTGGATGGTGGCTTGTGCCTTGGGTATCCTGCTATATAGAAAAAGGGGTTAAGAAAAATTAACCGAAATTAAATATTTCATTGTCTGGGGAAATTAAAGTAGAAGGACTTTGCTCGTTTTTCCGTTTTCACTTTTATTTTATTTTAACTTACTCCTTCCCAGGTTTTTCTGAACTCAACTTCAATTAATATTAATAACGTACTGGCTTATATTGCCCTTGGGGACCTTTCGAATCTACCAGATATATCATATAATACTGGGATTACACAAACAACGCAGACGTGCACATGCACATGTGGATACTTTTATATATTATGAACGTTGGGCTACATTCTAAAATACGAGTAGTTCATTCGGTTATCGTGATAATCAAGGACACTTACACAGAGGACACATAATTCCTAATTAGTCTGAAAAACACAATTTTACTGAGAAGGAGTTGGAGTGGGATGGAGGTGAAAAAAACATGAAATTTTACCAGCATAAATGCAACACCATTATCGTGTACAGTGGGTTAAGGAAAATGGGTCAAGAGGGGGATTTTAACTGGAGTTATGTTCTATATACTTCAACGTATCTACATATGTAGGTACCTGACGGTGGTGCCGAAAATGAAGAAAGATATTTAGGGTCACCTTTGCCTCGGAAAAGCAAGATTTTGGAATTTCTAAGAGCAATGCCTGCATTACTTTGAATCATTATCCGGCCATTAGTGCATTGTCAGACTTTTCATTAGACCAATTACAAAAAATAACAAAAAATGGGCGAAAGGAGATAAGGAGAAAGCGAAAATCTTCACTTTCCAAACTTGAAGAGACCTTTATGCAGATAATCGGAAAGAGTGCCAGACAAAATAAAAAAAAATTAAAACTTCCGATTACGTCTTTAAAATCGGAGAAGTCCTTAAGATGCTGCCTAGAACAATGCTAGATAATTGACGGCCGCACTGATGTTAGAATATGTTCCAAGTCAATGGAAAGTTGCAAAAGTAATAATATTTCTAAAATCAGGAAAAAAACCCAAAGACAAGAAGCCTTACAGACTGATTTGAATTTTCTCCATTTTATCGAAAATATCTGAGAGGAAAATTTTTAGTCGTATACTGCCAATTATTGATGGAAAAAATCTTATCCCTTATCAACAATCTAAGTTAGAAGAAGAAGTTGAAGAACCCGCAAGCTTTGATAAAGTATGACAGGAAGGCTCGGAGTTCAAATTGTGGCTGGTCTTCCAACTGAGCTTTTTTAGTACAATATATTGACAAGGTTTCTCGAGAATAGAATTTTTCCGTGTCAGTATCGCTTTCGATAAAGTATATGAATGGACAAAGGCCTAACAGATAGCCCTCAATCAGACCAAATCTGTTCATGTAAATTTTACATACAGAAAAAGAAGTCAGTTGCCCATCCTCATAAACTCGGTCTATATTCCATTTACAAATACCTTGGCTAAATACCTTGGAATAACACTCGACATTGGTAAGTTGGTAAACGTTCTAAGCTTAGTATCGAAAAGAAGCTGCTCTTACATAATGAAGTGATGAAGCCTATGGTATACAACTTTAAGGTTGTAACAAGAAATCTAATGTGCTAATATTTTACAAACTTTTGAATTTAAAATGCAAAGTGAAATTGTCTAAGCACCGTGGCACATTTGAAATGACGACTTACACCAAGACCTCGGAAACAAAAAAACTTCGTGAGAAAACACAATATCTGGCCAAACGGGTAAATGAATAATACAGTCCTATAACATACGGTGGAATACTGTCAGAAACAATGTAATCTGAACTTTCAAGTCCCCCGCGTGACAATACTGAAATTGACATGAAAGTCAGGGAATTCACCCTGGCTCTCAATCAGGCTATGGCTGCTTCCTGCGCTCCGATTCAACCTAGGGGCAAGAAAAAGCCGTTTTGGTGGACATCAGCACTAGGACCACTTAGCAACACCTGCAGAAAATGTTTAAACCCAGCAAAAAACACAAGAAAAGGGACTGACTGGGACTTATACAAAGAATCCCTCAAAACTCATAAAAAGAGCTGCGGAAAGCAAAGCGACAGTCCTGGAGATCATTTTGTGACAAATTTACAGAAACCTCTGAGGCATCGCGGCTAAAAAAAATCCTCTCTACAAATGCAATGATGCCTAGCTGTTTGAAAAAAAAAAATCTGCCACTGGACTCTCACTTTCCAGATAGCTCCAGTAGCAAACCCAAACAGGACTACTGCAACCGTGTCCAAAATTCATGCTTTGGGTGGTGCATATCTTCAAACCATACAAATCTGGCTACGCCAGAGAATATCATGAGGAGTTGTGTAGAACTGATCAACATTCCATTGTCATGGAGAGAAGTCAATGTAGTTTTTATTCCCGAAGTCGGAAAATGCTCTCATGTTGTCCCAAAGGACCTATAAGTCCTTCAACTATCAACTATAAGTCTACCAAATTTTCTTCTGAAAACTCTAGAACGACCGATTAATATCCATATACGAGCTAAAATTGATCCAAGACTTTTGTCAATGGCTCAATATACCTACTCTACGACTCTGCATCGAATGATCCTTTCAATATAGGGAGTACACAATGGTTGCTTTCCTAGACATAGAGGACGCTTTTAACAACGTCAACACATCCGACTAGACGACTCAATTGTCGTTTTATACCAAATAGCAAGATAATCAACTCCAAACGGCCGCAACGTATTGTCCCTTCTCCCATTCTCAGGAACTTAGTGTTTAATGAACTGCTAATAAATTTGCGGCGTCTCCGGCAAGCATCTTAATACCATCAGAGAACTCCTTATGCTAGTCCCAACAGATTAACAGATTAAGCCTCCATAAAACCGATCTTGTCCCCTTCTCCAGGATATATAAAATTCCAATTATAAGCCCTCCCTCAATAAACGGTACCAGTTTAGTGTTTTCCGAAACAGCAAAATATCAGGGTCTCATTTTTGACAGGAAACTAAGCTAGAAACATCACATTCAAGAAAGACTCAAGACAGCCATAGTGGCCTTATTCTCTTCCAAAAAGCCATTTAACCTCGCATAACCCACTGGTTATGGTTATACATATCCCCCATAAGACCTATACTCACCTATGAGGTTGTTGTCTGGTGGACGGCCTTAGACAATGCAGTCTACTGCAGCAAACCAAGCAGAGTCCAAAGAACACAATGTCTATGCATAAGAGGAGCTCTATGTTCTACAATCTCAGCGGCTTTAGATATTGTGTTTCTCTTGACACCACTCCACATCTTCAGCAGGAAAGTAACAAAGTTACAGTCGCAACAAATAATTTATTTGGCCACAATAATATTCTTAATTTTCTTAGGTTTTCTTACATCGATTACACCATTCCTGAACTTTGGTTTGACAAAGACTTTCATGTAAGCTATCTCTCCAGATCCTTCTGGGAGAAAGATGATTTCATGGAGGACAAATTGGTTGGTGTGGTGGCTGTGTTTTCTCAGATAGCTTAATCTATGGCTCTCCTTCCATCTTCTAAATCAGTGTACCGTATTCCGCGTAAAATTTGGGGATTAAAGAAGCCCTGTCCTGGGTGAAGAAAAACGTGATATCTGCAAAAGATTTCCGCATATTTCCGGATAGTAAGGCCGATATCAAGTCCTTGGACTCAGTTTCATTAAATTCTAAAACTGCCCTTAAATGCCGATCATTTCTACCGGAAATGGCAGAGCGGTTTAACCTTCACCTTTGTTGGGTACCGGGCCACAGAAACATTCCAGGGAATTGTTGGTCCGACAAAATCGCCAAAATTGGAACCACTCTACCTATTCTGCTAGAAAAGGTGAGCATAGGTATACCAATCGTTTCGTGCAAATCAATATTAAAGGTGGATGCTAAAAAAGAGCAGAATTTAGGTGGACTGTTGACACCAACAGATCTGGCCAAAGCTGGATGTGAATCGCTCTAAGAGTCCTGTTCTAAACAGGAAACATCTCAGCGCCATCACTGGACACTGCCTTACAGGCAAGCATGCAAGAATGCTTGGTGCATAGACACGTGCAGCCCTCTCCCAGAGAAGACAACTTCACTTACGAGCTTTATTCTACAATGACTTAAATGATCCAAAGAATATAGACGTTAAAGACGTTTCTTGCGCTTCATCATAAGCTGAAATTGGTTTCATGAGTAGGAGGATCACAGATCCACGTGATATCACAATGGGCCAATAGGCCTTAGTTAGTTAGTCCTTTCCAACCGCCACTCTTACTTATCTACCTACCCAAAGGACCAAAACAAACAAAATGAAACCTCGTTAAAAAGCGGAACGTGTAGGAACTTTCGTTGGAAGGTCAACTACCAAGCGTGACTATTTTATGATAAAAAAAAATTGCTGAATAGGTCGAAACTTAGTTGCGGTAACATAAACATTAATATCGTAGGGAGGTGTTTTTAGTGTGTAAGAATCTCACACTACTATGAGCACGCACTTGCGATTCTCATAGTGTCCAATGGAAGATTTTCACTTGCGCTCAAGGTAGTTACTACCACAACTTTTACTCGTCTTTCGGTTTTTATGACCAGGTGTTGTAGTAATATAGTTTACCCGTTCTAGAGTTGGTGTATTGAAACCAATACCTTGTAAACTGATGCGCTGAAAGGCGTTTATTTCTTAATCTTATGCATAAGATGTAAGAGAAGACATGCGAAAAGATAAAAGAAATTATGTGTATCTGCAGTAACAACCTAGTTGTGCTAAGAATCTGACCTAAACCTTAACCACCTCCAAACTGGCTTTATTATCAAGCACAATGGTCACATATTATCAAGCATAGTACGTTCAGATCCTAAATTATCATACCATCTCCTTTAAATTAAAGTTTCTAGGATTTGCTAAACTGATCTGTAAAGTCTACATCAATGACCCTTTAGAATTGCCACACATTTTATCCGTATAAAACCTAAATATTTGAATGAATCTATTTTCCAACTAATGGCCCTGCAGAACAAAATATCCTTTATTATCCCTTCCTTTCCCGCCAAAATCCCTGTTTCTTTTCAAATTTCTCCACTTTGACAACGTTCTGGCCAAAGCTTCTAAAGCTTTACAGAGAATTTATTCCTCCCCCCATTTTCGACACACTGAACAATGATTTTTCCAAGAAGATTCCAAAAAAAAAAAAGAAAAAAAAGGAAAAACTTCCATTTGCTTCAAACGGGTAAATGGAAAAAATAAGTGATAAGCAAAAAGTAGAAAGCAGAAAGGGCACAATACAAGAAAAGGACATTTAATGTTGTGTACAAACGGACAGAGGAGTGAAAAAATAAACCAAAAACCTCACACCACACTCCTGACACACATTTTAATTTAAATGAACATTAAATGTGGAAAGAGATTGCCTAAGGCCTCCTACAAAAGCGGATGGGATGGACTTATGGAACTAGATACGGATCTGGACCTGTATAGCCGGAGTCAGAGAGCCTTTCTGACAAATTGAAAGAAAAGGTTTTCTTTTCTCGTTTTTGGTTTTGTTTTTTTTTCTTTTTTTTTTTTTTTTCAATTTTTCTCTTCATCATTTAGTTTTTTGGTTGTGTGCCCGTGTCACTTTGTGGAACCATCCAACTGTGACATATCTCCAGAATCCGATTAGCAGCTAAAGGTAAGACGCACATAGATGAGTTGAAAAACTCAGATAGGATACTACAATACGTTTCCATGTGACTGGGTTACAGCATACTCACATCAAAATAGATAAATAAAGAAATAGGGAAACCAATGTCTGGAATGTATACTAAAGGATACGAGCACGCATATCTTCGTATTTAAGGCGTGGCTGTGTAGAAGTATGGTATTTTTGGATAGTCTATGTACATCCAACCACTCTCTAACACCAACATCATTTAAAGGACACAAATTGAATCAATTTGAAGAAACAAGTGCCAAAGTACGAACAAATGCTGATTGAATGTGTATGCTTGTTGTCCTTGGATGGGGTTGAAAGCTGAAACGAAGAAGACGAAGACGTCCTCATTCAAGCCAACTCTCGTAATTGGCTAAATTTTCGGTGAACGGTCGAGATGCTTTTTCTAAAGAATAAATTAAAAAAGTTTCTATTTTGTTTTGTTTTCTTTTTGTTATTGTTGTTGTTTATTTTTCGAAAGTATTCATTGCTTGATTCTAGCCCGTGTGGATGGTATTGAAAATTACAAAAACCCCATTCTACTTGTACATCTCACATAACCACGAAGAGTAGGAGTAAGTTTTTTAGAGGCAATTCTCAACAAATCAATTAATGTCCACTGAGAATTCGGAATGAGCGTTTGATGTCTACTAATTTGCGAAGGATAAATATTGGCATTCTTTCAGTTGGTTGACATAAGAAGACCACTAAAAAAAAAAAAAAAAAAAAAACAAATCACGGATCTTGATAATAACGCAAATATTTGCTTTTATTTCGTGAAATATTAGCGACTTGTATTTCGACAGTATTGTAGTGCGAAATATATAAGCCAAATTTTATTTGCTAAATTCTTTATCGGATTCTTGATCCGTCAACTCTAGAAGGCTTCTGTGGGCGTTGATTCAGTTGTTGATTCAGAAAGTAAGTTCTTCTGAAGTCTCCTTATACCATTCATGGAGCATTTGCGGTCATCTTAGGCGCGCATTTTATTCATTTTCTTAAAGGAATTTTCTGGGAAGGCTACTATTGAGGTTTTCTTAGGGACTATGGTATATTAACGCATCTAGGCATTTCTGCGACAAGACGGATGACAGTTCCCACATATATGGTATATCACAGTCGGCAAATTACCTTTGGATTGTAGGTAGTCAATCCATGTTGGTATGAAATCATTTCAATTTTGTCTTAATGCGTGAGCTAGTTGGCCTAAAAAATACTTTGTCTCTCGTAAGGTTGCCGTAAAGCTGGTCATTGCTTTTGTAATTTAAATCTTTTGTACCTTCTTTTCGAGATTTGAAAATTCACTTTAATACAAGGTGGGCCATAATATATATATGACCCTACTTTCATAGGGTTAATCTAGAACTTCTTCCGATAGGTATTGCATTTTCCTACAGGTGTTCTCCTTGAAGGGTGCCAGAGTTTATAGCGTGTTCATATAAGCCCGTGACTTTAAATAACCCCACAGCAAGAAGGCCAGGAAGGTGAAATCGGGTGATCTTGCATGCCAGTTGAAATCACAAAAACTCGATATTAGACGACCGGGAAACTCCATTAGCATGTCCTAATTTATCGGTACTGTTTGGGCCTCGTCACTCATGATTTTTTTTAACGCAAAATCCTCCACTTCATTGTTGAGATTTAGGAGGGCATGAGCGTAGGTTAGACGCGATTCATGGTCAACATCCATCAGCTGATGGACTGTCTGAATAGCCGATTGTATTGCATGTCATCAGGTCGATGTTGGTGAAGCCTCTACATCTTCAGCCATGCCAGCGATATTCTTAGATGAACGAGAGGCACAAAGACGTCAAGGGCTTGCATGGTCCTGATTAAACGCTGGTAAGGCACGAAATGCACGTAATCATTGACGATTATTCCAGGTTTTTCAGGAATAAAGAGTTCCATAGCTTATTCCCACAAATTCTAATTCCGTTTGCTTCACAAATGTCAAAACCCAATTGACATTCGACGTCATTTGTAACATTTATGGCACTTGCTGATAGGGTCATACATTAAGGCCCACCTAATAGATAGAAAGGCATGTCTCTTGGTGTGAGGTTTTACCTTGTATCTGTTCAGCCAGTTATAGCGAGAGATAGTAAGGATTTGTCTACTGCCCGTTCAACTAAAGGAACTTCAGTGAGAAATAGAATATCTGACACTCTCACGCACGTATCCGAAAGCTTCCAAAATCATGGAAAGATACGATTTTCCTATATGCTACATAGGAAAGAAACGGTTTATCATAAGAGATAAAGCACTGATATTCTACTATTAAGGTGCCGCTTGATAGCCTAAATTATGGTTAATATTTATCTAATCTCGGACACGTTTAGTTTGAAAATTTACTGGAAATTAATTAAGCACGCACTCATTCAAAGGAAAAAGGGTAAAGGATAACATAATTATGAGCCTACATAATAGTTCATGTAAGCTGGTATGTACATGTAACTCTTACAGCTTCATGTTTGGTCGGTTGTAACATTAACGATCACCCCGTTTGCCAACAAAAACCGAACGGCAGTCATCGTTAGTATCCCCATTGAAGCAGGAGTTAAAACGATCTACAGTACAGTACTGTACCACTTATTGAGGTATAACACCTCGTGCTGTACTGTAGGACGCTCAAGGGCACTAGTGACACTCGCAAAGCAGCATTTCGATTTGAAGGAATATTTGTTCCAAAATGTTGTTGCAAAATGCAACCCAACTCCACAAAAATCACTCCGAAAATGTTCAAACTGATTCAAGCTGTTTTAAAATGCAGATGGTTACCTAAAGCAAACTCTAAATCAAATGTTCGAGAAGCTGTGTCACTAGCTCTGCTATGTCACTTATTCTACAGTAAAGCCAAGGTTCTCTACATAGATAACTAAATTGGTAATGAGCTCATTTAAGCCATTCATGGCTTTAGGGAAAAATACAGTCATCCCGGCCAATATCTTTGTCACCATATCTTTAATTAAGGCAACATAGTTTTGAATTCAATCAGCTGTTTCCTATCCTGCAGAGGCATTGATCGTCCAATTTTTATTATTATTTTTTTTTTTTTTGCTGCCGGAAACAAGTCAATTGTACGCTTTGAAAGTTCCTTTTAATGGCATTCCTCAGTCTTACCTAGAAAGACGAGTAAACGCGTCAGTGACAAAGTACCTACAGTACTAGCATCTAGCAGGTCAGCGCCAAGTACATGCAGCCTGACGCGAGCTGGAAATTCAAAGAGGCAGTGCTCCACGGCATAGTTATCACCTTTACAGCTAGCATTGCAGGATGTTATATCACTTATGCCCAGCAAATGTAGGTGCTTAGCAAAAGTGAAGTGCCACGACAGGAAGCCAGTAAGCAGCGTGCTGTTTTTTTTTTTACTGAAGGACAACAGGAAGGCCGATTACTACTTTGAGAATGCAGGCAAATCTAATTTAGGTTCGAGTTCTGAAGAACTCTCATCTGAGCGTAGCCAAGCTAGTTCGTCGTCGATTTCCTTTCCTGTGATCCAACTATAACCTGGGACCTAGACAAGACTCAGTAAATTTAGCTATCCCACTGTATTAACTGAGATCTTGAATTCTCGAACTAGCTTGGAACTGATAAGAGGGTACATCAAGGCTATAAAATGAAGTCGCTTTAGATGCAAATGCTTCCAGCCATCAATAGTGAACGTTGTGAGTGAATTTGTGAAAATGGAGTAAATTGGTCATCGTTATGTGATACAATACTTTTATTTGAAAGGCCTCAGCTCAATCAATATAAAAGCTGAACTGGATTCTACTCTGGGTGAGTCTGCTCCTTCATTTACAACAGTAAAATTTTGGGTTGCTGAGTTTAAACGAGGCCGTACGAGCTGCCAAGATGAGCATCGCAGTGGTCGACCAAATGAGGTGATGACTCCAGAAATGGTGAAGAAAATCCACAAAGCAGTGCTGAATGATCGTCGACTGAAAGTGCGCGAGCTAGCAGACATTGTAGGCATTTCAAAAAGTGCAGTACATCGCATATTATTTGAAAATTTGGACATGAGAAAGCTGTGTGCAAGATGGGTGCCGTGTTTGCTCACACTCGAGCAAAAACAGTGTCGTGAAGATGTTTTAATTGAGTGTTTAGCGAAGTTTTACAGCAACAAAGCAGGATTTTTGCGCCGTTTTATAACAATGGATGAAACATGGGTCCATCACTTTACGCCCGAGACAAGAAAACAATCAAAACAATGGATTCAAAAGGGAGAACCGGTTCCAAAGAAAGTGAAGACCTTTTCATCTACAAGCAAGGTCATGGTGTCGACTTTTTCGGATGCGCTTGGGATAATTTTCATTGACTATCTTGAAAAAGGAAAAACTATCAACGGCCAGTACTATGCGAACTTATTGTAATGTTTGAATGAAGAAATCAAGCAAAAACGGCCGCACTTGGCTAAGAAGAAAGTTTTGTTTCATCAAGACAATGAACGAGCTCACAAATCCCTTATTGCAATGGCTAAAATTAATGAATTAAAGTTTGAAATGCTTTCTCATGCACCCTATTCGCCAGATTTAACTCCCTCGGATTATTTTTTATTCCCAAACCTGAAAAAATGGCCCAGGGGTCAAAGATTTTCGAACGGTGAAGAAGTGATGTCGGCAGTTAATAGCTATTTTAAGGAGCAAGACAGTTCTTATTATAAAAAATGTATTTAACTTTTTAAACATCGCTGGGAAAAGTGCATAGAGCTGAAAGGTGATAATATTGAAGAATAAATAAATTTTATTCCTAAAGTTTTGTGTTTTCTATCTTTGAACGGGTACTTCTGAGACCGCCTCGTATACGCAAGTTATTCTTCTTAAGTTTCCTTTAGAAAGACACCATCCTATATTAGTTTTAGAGCCATCTGTGTAGACCCGACTATATTTCTTTTCTCACTCAGATTCTGGTCAAAACCAGAACAATGCAAAACAGGATTGGTGTCATTGTATCAGATCGCATGTCCAATAAACCAGAGTCATAAGATAGGCGGTGTGCAAGGCCAATATAGTGCATGTTGTACCAAAAACCATGTTTTTTTAATCGGAGCATGGCTTTAGAAGCGCAGCCCACGATATGAGTATGATATGAGTATCATGCACCATTAGTGCATTTTAAACAGAACCAGATGTGCTAGAGAAATTCCTCTGCAGCCAAGACAAACCGTTCCTTGTCGTCTGATAAAAACAGCAATGACGTGTTTTTTTGAGAGCTTACTCCACCATACAACCAACGCATAAGATGTTGTTGGCCTTATCATAGCCGTGTAGATCCAAAGGCCACTTCTCGTGAAGGGTCCCATATGTTACCAACAGTTACCGAAATTTGTTATCCAGGATGACACCCAAATACTAAGCTTCTTTGGATAATTGGATGGTGATGCCTTTAAGAACTAGATGAGCCAAACCAGTCAGATTCCTCCTTCTTATAAAGAGAACAATTCAGTTTTGAGAGGATTGATTGAAAGCTCATTTCTAGTGTACCAATTGTCGATCATGTCTAGGGCTGCATGCGCTTTAGAGCAGACAGTCGTTAAAGAGAGTATAATAGTGCATAAACTTCAGTGTCAAATGCTGAGCAGTGAGTCAATTAACATGCACCATAGCAGTAGAGACAGAACGCCGCTTTGCAGGCAACTCCTGTTTACATCCCGTAATCACATATTGGTCACAGTCAGCATCCGCAAACAGTGACCAGCATTGCTTGTATCCAAAAAATATAGATTTATCTACCCAGTATTGTCTGGCCCAGTTACCCATGCTGTCAAAAGTTGCGTTATCGAAAGTGCCCTTAATGTCGATAAAATGTCCAGTATATATGTACAAAACGTATTCCTTCTTGTCGAGTGCGGCTTCTAACCTTCCTACCAGATTTTGAAACGCACTCTCACAAGAACTTCCAAATTGCTAAGCATCGCAGACAGAGGATGCATTCGCATGCATTTGGATGCAGTTTTGCACACAACGATTCCGCCCATTATTTCCATGCTCTTCAACATCACTGAAGTCGGATTTATAGATTTGAAGCTATTATCGAGCGAGTAGTCCTTTTTCTCTCACTTTCATTTTCACCAGGGTTTCAGTACGTATGTCAGTGCCAAGCATACTGGATAAACACTGATAAGCTATCAGCTCATGAAATATAGTACGTTACGGCAGTATAAACATGAGAATCATTGACCTTTTTTAAGTTCAGGTAAGCCCAAATAATTTGCCACTTTTTCACCGAGTTTCCATAAATATCTGTGAAGTGTATATAACAAACGGCCATTTGTTATACCCTCATTATGTATAATGTACGGAAATTAACTTAATGGAACCAAGTATGTTTCCTGTTGGGCTCCTAAGTCTTCCTATGTCATGACTACTTGTATACCATTTATCAAAACACAAAAAATTTTCTATTTGTTTTGAAACAATAATCGTTACAGAGCCAGGAATATCCTATGTCTCACCTTTACTCAATCAAAATTCGTTAAGTGAATCCAAACTATACAAATTCGTATATGTTATGAACGTACGAATATGTATCTATGATACATTCACATTTCGTATCTACTGTCATGTACAGTATACCATACTCCTGCTTATGGTGATCAACATTAAGCACCCCAACTATCTATTTGATCATTTGTTAAATAATTTATCTACGAATGTTCTGTGCTAATTCAGCATTCAGGGTAATTATTCAAATGAATGGTGTAAGGATACACATTAGGACAACTTTTTTTTTCTCTCTCTCTCTCTTATCTTGTCTTTTGTTCTTTTGAGGCATGTGTGGCATAAATTGAATTTAGTACGAATTACAGGGTACACAATACACATATCAAGATAATTTTTTCGAATTCTTGTCCAAGGGGTGATGGTAGAAGTATACCATAAATTACTTTCTTTTTTTTTTTTTTGTTAAGGGTGAGTAGTCAAGAATTTGTCGCGCGTACGTGTAATTATGGCTTGCATGGCTAAGAAGTGAAAATTATATTGTATCTTAAGAAGTTAATTGCAGTCTGCGACACTATAAATGGTAAATGACTACTTTCTTGGTTTGATTGCTTTTCTGTACCATTTTGGGGGCAGGAAAACTTTTTAACAAACATTGGTGAAACCTGCAACAATTTAACCATGCGCAAAGTGTATACTATAATAATTAATTTCTTTTGTGAAGTGAATTACGTCAGCGAAGTGTGTTTCCAGACTTAATAAAATGCTACCACAGAGTTACGCCGACTTTAAAGAGAGAGCTGTAGGTTGCGTGAAAGTCCATTACTCCGACCTATGAGATCCTAGGAGATCTTCAATCAAATGGAAAATGAACAAATTTTACAATCAATTTTGATGTAATTCCGACCAAAATTTTGGAAGGAAAGATTGCTTCCAACTAGAGTGCGCTTTTTCTTCTATTTCGTTTTCACACAGCAATTCGAAAACTTTCCACTCTATCTGTCCAGCTATCTGGGCCGATTAATTCTGTTTTTTTTGTTTTTTTTTTAGGTGAGTGGTAAGTTGAATCTTCTCCTCTATTTTCCTTTAACACAGACCAGGCCGTCTGGAAACAATTTTCTCTAAGAATAAGCAAGCGCTTCCTCTCTCTTTTTGTATAAAGTTCGTGTCTTTGACAAATACAGGAGGAGTTTGACGATCATTGTTTTCTTTAGCACAAATTTGATTGTCTGAGAGTGGGGTTCTGTCTTTTGAACCTCAAAAAAATAACGGATTTGAATGGACGGGTTTGTGGGTCCTAATAATTTTCTATTCGAGTTTGGATGGGAAAATATCATGAAATGGTTGTTGGGGATTTCAATGCCCGGGTAGGTAATACACAGCTTTTGCTTCTAGAGCCGGATATCGTACTTTTTTCAGTGAACATTATCAGGAATGCAATGGACATGCCAATTGATGCCAATGGAAGGATATTTGTTGAGATACGCGAGTCGGTCGGACTGAAAATGTTTAATGGATGCATAGAAAGCAATATAGAACTACTTGCCGCCTTTCTCGCTGCAATTTACTTACATACATAGATAGATTATTCTCCTATCTGCTGAAGGGATAGATGTACTAGCGAACTGCGAACGTCAACTGTAGTACGATACAGAATTCGTACGGAATCGAAAAAATGTGTTCACCTATTTGCGGTTGGTAAGAACCAGGTACAATCACACAATTAAGGAGGTAAGAAGGTATTTGATTTTTTTTTAATGTAGATTCAATGTGGATACGAAAACGGATGAAATTATGAATGCGACAAACCGCACCATTTTACAACCTCTAGAAGTGGTAGGTATAAGATTCCAATCAAAGTGGTGGACCAACGCATGTGACCACGAACGCGCCCGATGTTACTTCGCACATCATTCGAAGGTATGGCTATTTTTATTTATTGAATTCATTATTTTTATTTTTTTATTTATTTATTGTTTAGAAAAAATTAAAAAAATTAAATTAAAAACAAGTTTTTAATTTTGTTTATTAGCAAAAAAGTACTGAAAAGTATGCCTTTTTCGCACATTTGCCCCATTATTTTCAAAACTACAGATGCTGCCAATTTTTATCTTATTATGTTGGTAGTGTCGCTGTAAACTATCATATAGAGGAAATAAAAAATCAACGCATTTTGTAAAAAAAAATATTGCAAAAAAGACAAAAAAAAAAACTTCTAACGTTTTGTACAACGAATATTTTGTATTTCCTTGAATTAGTAAAATGGGCTAAGACATATGTATGCAAAGTTTGGCTGAGATCGGTCCAGCCGTTTCTGAAATAATTGGGTTAAGAGAAGACTTAATGCTGCGTTATTTGAACGAGGTTCCTAGATTGAGGCTGACATACAATACTATATAAGCTGCTCCGAGCAATTTCTGAACACCACACCCAGCTAAAATCAAATAACATATGCGTTCCCACATGTGAAAAATATTGTACTCAGCCCGGTTGATTAAAACAATAATAAATTGTTGCAGTTCAAATAATACTCTTGCGAAAGACCATGTACCATATGAATTCTTAAAGCACGCCACGGAAGAATTCATACAAAAATACCCCCATACGTACATCTTTACTTACAAATACAATACTGGAGTAGTGGCGGAAAGCTTCAGTGAGTGGACAATCCAGGTTCAAGCCCTTCGTCCGAGCCATTCATGAGAGAGAGCCAGAAATAATCAACAAGGTCTTGAAACATTAGGTTGACAGAATGCGCTACAAAGAAGCCAGTCCAGGCAGCCACATGAATTAAGTCGTATTTCATAATTAATAAAAATGTTCAATCTTTCAAATGAAGCCATAATATACTGAAAATGATTGATTTGTGTTCATTTTATTTTATTTTCAAAAGAAACTTGTATTTTGACACTTTTTTTTCCTTTTTGAATGCAGTTAAGAAGATATTCACGGAAGTTATCCTTCAGAAAGACCATCTTCTACAAAGTCAGCAATCTAGGAGTTTCCACGAAAATGCTAAATGTGATCCAAAGTGCTAAAAATATGTCTGCAGAGCATTGGTGTTTCTTCCGCCCTCGATCTGTCTTGATGATCGTATTCAACAGCTTGAACATAAAAGTACTGATATACAAGTACGTGGACGACATTGTTTTGCTGGCTGAAACTTGAGACTGCACCACATGGAATCGGAAATTTAGCACTAGTAGATCCAAAACAATGATATTCTGGAATGGAACAGGAAATTTTCTAAGAAGAGATAAATGATTTTTTGAAAACACTGAATTAGTGATAGAACGAGTGTATAAGTATCTGATACACATGATCACTTCCCAACTGAATTTCAACAAGCGTCTATAGTGGAAATTAAAAGAAGCCAAAACAACCATCAACTACTACTGGAAAGGTATCTTAAGGAAGAAGGATATCACCTCAGGTACAAAGTACAAACTTTTCCAAAAGGTAGCAAAATCTATCATGCGGTATGCACGATGGTGTGGTTTTTTTTTCAAGCATAAAGATGGTAAACAACTTTTAAAATATGTCCTAAAGAAAATATTCAGGCTATTGGAGAATACATCCTAGGAATAGGAGTACTGCCTCTGCGTATGTTTACACTTAGGATCCATTTAAGCTACATGCCACTTCCAAATTACAGACTCCCCAATGTATATTTTACGGCGTAAGGCATAGTGCTGCAGGAAATGGGACTATGTGTAGTGCACAAGGTTCACTTCGCGGAGAAAGTTATGTCATCGTGGAGAAATAATTTTTAGTTACTTTGGGGTAAGCTAAAGGAAAGCACGTTCAATATATCTTACCCTTGAACACAACTTAAAAGAAAATAACTATTCTCATGGTGACTACTTCATAGATAGCATTTCTCTTATTTCTAAGATGAGTGGTGGGCTTTTTCACTTGAGTTAAATGCTACACCGAACCCGTCACAATGAGGAATGTAAGCTTTGCCACCAAAGAACGAGGGAGGGTACTTTGTATTTCCAAGGATTATGTCAAACTCTTAAACCTATTAGACGTGCTCAGATAGGTTATCTGCATCGCCTTAAGATTGTACCTTACATCTGCACCTTACAATCGCTGCTCTTTTTTATCTCTAGTGTATCTAGACATGAGAATTAGAACAACGTTTACTGTTCTGAATGCACATTCAAAATGCTAGATGTGTGTCTCGAATCTGTTAGCTAGATAGCCAGTTAATTAAATAGCCAAGTTTCTTGGTGGATCTGTAGTTTCTGGAAGCTAGTGCTACTTATCACCGTATTATCAGCTTCTTCAATATTAATTAAAAACTGTTGTCGTTTAGGGAAGACTATGCCTTGCAACTAATCTATCAAATGTTTTTTTAGAGGTAAAATTGAAGATAGGTCTTTGACATCTTATTCCATCGTAGTACTAGGCTGATGTTATAGAGTGAAAGCTCTGATTCAGATAACAGCTATGTGATTGCCTATCGAAACAAGGTCAATAACTTATGATTTCTCACGACGTAGCAGATGTATATATTAAGATATCGATTTTTTTCTTTTTTGTGTGTACTGTATCTCCTTGGATTTTTGACCGCTCGAGAATAGTTTACATTTTTGTTAAATTAAATGATCTAATCTGATCCCACAAAAATAAAAATAAAAACTAAAGGGTGGGAGAGGTTAAAAAAAGTTAGGACGTGAGGCATAGGTGGAAATAAGAGGGTTTTTAAAAGAGAGATTGGTGAGATGGTAGTCGAAGAGAGGCAGAATATCGTTAACTTCACGAGGCTCCAAGTGAAGATTCATATAAAGAGAATGTCGGCAACATTTCGACGTATAGAAAGGGGTTGTAAATTTATAAGTTTCAACCGGTCAGTATAAGGTGGTAAGTTTTGGCTATCATCCCAGGGAAGACCACGTAAAGTGAATCGTAAAAACCTGCGTTGAACAGCTCCTATCCGGAGGATGTGTGTTCTGTAGTAGGGTGACCAAACTTGGCTTGCATATTCAAGAAGAGGCCTAACAAAAGTTATGTAAAGAGATTTGGTAACATAAGGATTGGAAAACTCCTTAGACCAGCGCTTCATGAAGCCAAGGGCAGAGTTGGCTTTCTTTATTATGTTATCAGTGTGAGAAGAGAAATTGAGTTCCTTATCACAGATAGCACCTAAATCACGTAACTCATTCACTAAGGGAACAGGCAGATTAAAGATTAGATAGCAGCAAGGTGAAAAAGGGGGACACTTACGGGAATACGTTATAGCCTGACACTTATTGACGTTAAGCTCAAGAAAGTTCTTCTGACACCAAGTACAAAATCTATCAAGATCTTTCTGCAGTGGTAGGCTGTCTGAGGAAGAGGATATGTATCTAAAGATTTTTATATCGTCTGCGTAAACAGACATGTATGAATTTTTAATGATGCAGTCAACGTCATTAATGGCCAGAATAAATAGTAAGGCGCCAAGGTGGCTGCCTTGAGGGACACCAGAGGAGGCTTTAATTGGGTCAGAAATCATGGACCTAAATAAAACATAGTACTGTCTTTGATTTAAATATGATTGAACCCATGCTATAAAGTTTATTTGGAAACCAAGAGCTTTTAATTTCAGAAGGACTATGTCATGTGAAATCCTATCAAAGGCTTTGCTGAAATCGGTGGCAATCACATCAACAAAAGGCTTATAATGGAAAAGCATTATGTCATAAATAATGCTCTCGAAAAGCTTAGGTATGCAGTACAGCTTAGCAATTGGTCGATAGTTGGAAATGTCATCTTTACGGCCTTTTTTATGTTGGGGAATAATAAATGACCTTTTCCAGGTCAACGGAAATACTTCCTGGGTGATAGAAAGCTGAAAGAGAGATGTAAGAGGTTGGGCTAGGTGCATTTTACATTTCTTTAAAAATATAGGGGGAAGATCATCACAGCCGACAGAATAATCATCTTTGAGGTTTATTATTTTATCTTTGACTTGCTCTAAATTTATAGACACAGATTCCAAAGTTGTTTGTGGGCAGCTATTTAAGTAGGAAAAGTAAGAGTGGTCTGGCTCTTTAGAATGGGTGGCGAACGCTTGGCTAAAAAAATTGCAAAGAGATTTGCTATAATTTGGGGATCGCCCGAGGACTTATCTACAAAATTCAGAGATGATGGATAATTATCCGATTTACTTTTAGTTTTGATGAAATGAAAGAATCGCTTGAGGTCGGAAATGAGTGTGTGGTCCACATGGTTTAAATAGTTGTCATATAGAGTTTGACAAAGTACAGAGAAATTTATTTGGGCAGACTGGTAGTAATAGAAATCGATGTCGGATCGCGATATTAAGTAAATACGACAGAGCTTATTTCTATTATTGCGAAGAGATCGCAGCTCTTTATTATACCAGGGTGGTGATAATGAGGGATTCTTTTTGGGTAAAAAAGGTACAGATTGGGAGAGACATTTGAAAATTTCGGTATAAAAGTCGGTTGTACGGATAAATCATCAACGAAGACTTGAATTGAAAAAACTATCTCAAAAAACTCATCTTCTTATTTTCTCCTAAGCCAGATGCCAACAATTTTAAATTTTCCTTATCGATTCTAGTTGCCTTGAAGTATGATGATGCTTAAATGATTTCAAATCTCTGGATATGAAGAATATACTTCTATTCCGCCAAGAATACAAACCCAAATACCCAGATCTGTACGTCGGAAAAAGTGTGAAACGTTGAATTATGTTTTTTGTGAGTACTGTGGACGATGGGAAATGGTGACTATATAGAATTGGTCTTACGAGCGATAAAATGAGTTCCGATATATTACTGTTCGGATAAAGAGACCACTTTGAAAATGACACTATAAAATCTTTAATTCCCACCACCCGGACTATACTACAATAAAATAAAGCAAAAAAAGGGTACTATGTTCAGTTTATGCACCTGTACGTTGGTCATTCAGATAATAGACTATTACCTCCTGTACACTGTTTCAAAAGAGATGATTAAATATCCTCCACACAAAGGTGGCCATAACCACCCATTCACATGATGTCGTCTCTTCTTCTATATCTGGAAAATCGCCATAAAGCCGTCATAAAAACGTATTCTCAGTTAGGACAGGTTTATTTGTATCTTTATGTATGTGCAGCTTCTATACCTGAGAACACCTTTATTCCAAAGTAATCAAAAAACTGTCCCTGATAAAAAAAAAAAAAAAAAGCCCGCCAGACAGTTAAACAAATAAAAAAGAATGAAATAAGAGTAAGGAAAAAAAGAGTTAAGAAAAAGGACTGTTTCTCATCCCATTTGGTCATAATTTTTTCATGGTCCTCAAAGTAATAAAACTCACAGATGCGTATATAGATTCCATTAAATTTAACGCCGACTAAACATCGTCACATACGAATACGGCCACAATTGGATGTGTACTGAAATTCTGTCAGTCGAAAAATCGCACCCTAAATGAGCGAAACACAAAACACCTCCCTGTATTCACAATTCTTACATACGAGTATGCACATACTCGTTTACTTTCAGGATCTAAAGATCTGAATACCCAGATCCAGATTCCAGATTCGAGTGTGATATTCATCCTGTAATTCAGGGTACAACCAACCACGTAATTACATTTCAAATTAAATTAAAAACTCAAGAAAAGTAGAAAGGGAGGAATAAAAAAAAAAAGGAACAGGATATGGTGAGAAGAATACGGTTATGAGACGCGACAGACGACGATGAAGATTATGATGACGACGATGAAGATGAGGGGAATACAGATGAGGAGACATTTGAATCGAGCTCAACCGACCGGAAGTCACTTTCTTTCCTCCGTTCTATTTCGTAATTTTTTCGTCCTGTTTTCCTCTTTTCTTGTTTTTTTTTTTTCTGGTTTCTATGGATGCGCGCACTGTTAAATGCGTCAAGCGAATTAACACATGAAAAAGAAATATGCGTGGGCGTATGCGAAATGGAAATGAACTATAAAGGATCCTAAAAAAAGAATTATTCTTCGCATTTCACTCTATTTAACATGGTGCAAATCAGTGTGACCAAAATGAAAGGAAATGTTTTTGCTCTCAAAGACTTGCAATAACCTCAACGTGTATGGCCATAAAGTGTACAGCTTTGGGGTTGTATTAAGCCAAGGAATAGACTATACTATCAAAACAGACGTGAATGCTCCTTTATTGTATATAAGGTGCTTTTAGCAGGAACTTGAAATACCAAATCTTACTTGTAAGCCCCGAATTTGTCTTTACGGAGGTTGTGCTTTAATTGTAATTCAAACTCTGTATAAAACAAACAACACCATTCTATAAAACGAATATTATTGTACTAACAACTTATTAAATTAACAGGCCTCAGTCAACTCCGGACGACTCTATTGAGTTTAATACAAACTGATTCGGTCAGAAAGAATTATGAACTTCCGGGGAGAATGAGATGATTTGTGACACCATATTGAGGCCTCTTAGAGGCTGACAATCAGAAAAATTGGAAACTTGTCTATAAATTTTCATATCAGCGGCATAGACAGTTATTTTTGAGTTCTTCATAATATTTACAACATCGATAGCCAAAATGAAAATTAATGGACCAAGGTGACAGTCTTATGGAACACCCGAATTCTCTTTAATTGACACACGAGACACACGAGAACGACAGACAAGACGTTCCTCCAAGTACCTTCTTTATCAAAGACCTTGCTAAAATCAGCGGTATGTTAGGTTATGATGAATATGTCATCACACAAACACCAAGCACCAAAACGGGCCCATCGCAATCCTTGTGGAACCAGTTGAAATTATCTTCAAATGGTAAGAACCTTAACAATCTCCCTGGTGAAACACTCAATTCCTTTGCAAATGCCAAGAAGGCCTTTAAAGTCTGGCCCGCCTATTTCCTCCAGGTTTTCAAAAAAGGATTTCCCTAAAAATTTCATTCGACTACGCGATATTGACTCGCATTCACACAATATGTGTGGTATGTCCTCAACTTGAGTGTCTTTGCGTGTTTCCGCAGGAAACAGTGCCCTGTTAGGATTCCTATTGCTGTCCTAAGCTTATCCCTCCTCAATTCTATTAGCTTTCTAGGTATTTTGCCGTTAAAAAGCGTCCAAAGAGCCTTGGATACCCTTTGTCTTTCAAGACTTAACCACCTAAGATTGGAAGTCTTTGTGATTTTTTCCTCGATACTACTTCTCACTATGCAGAGGGTTGATTTGATTTTGGCAACCACAGTATTTTCGAATGCCTCCCTTCTATTGCAAGGTCGTGTCACAGTCTTACCCGACACTTTGCGACAGCCCGTGACTGTATCAAAATTAATGTTGATGGATTCCATTGCCTTGTGTGCGGCCGGGCTATCGCTTTCATGTGCATTAGTTCAGCCGCCCTGGGGACAGCCAGAACCTTTGATTGGAAGACACTGCTTACATCGGGAGGTCTTATACGAGGTGCGTTCAAAAATTTCGCGGGCAACGTATATTCGATTATCGATTTCTTTTTTTGCTGTGCTGGTACACACGTGCTGAATTCACAGTTTCAAATATATAACATGCTGAGTTTGTTTTTGATAGATAGAGAGGTTAGACGTGTTTCGGAGTGCTCGGCGATTTTCAATTATTAAAAAAAAAAAAATGGAGCAAAGAATTTGCATCAAATTTTGTGTAAAAAATGGAATCAAGTTCTTAAAGACTTGGCATGCGGTGACTCTATTAAAAGTAAAAAAAAAAAAATGTTTACAAATGGTACATCTACAAATATTGTAACGTCGAAGCTGTAAAAAAAATGTTTTGAAAAATCGTCAACTTACCATAAGAGAAGTTGTTCAGAATGTTGACATGTCGGTCAGCTTTGGCCATGAGACGTGTGTCAATGAAGTTTGTTCTGAAACGTCTTAATTTTGATCAGAAGAACCGTCGCATAAGCATCGCTCAAGAGCTTGCTGAAAAGGTTCATAGCTGGTAACGAATCACAGATATATGGTTATAACGTCGAAACCAAAGCCCAATCGTCCCAATAGAAGCACCCAGGAGACTCAAGACTGAAGAAAGCACGTAAAGTTCGATCAAACGTCAAAGTTTTGATGACTGTTTTTTTTTTTTTTTTTCAATTACCATGGCGTAATGCATCAAGGTCGTACTGTCAATAAGGAGTATTACCTTCAAGTAATGCCCCGTTTACAAGAAGCAATAGGAAAAAACCGTCCGGAATAATGTAAACACAATTTATGGCTTTTGCATCACAACAATAATTATTCATTGTTGCTCGTGAGAGATCATACCTCAGCTACCACATTCACTGAATTTGGACCCATGCGACTCTTTCCTGTTCTCAAAACTAAAGAGACCTACGAAAGGACGGAGATTTGCAACGACTGAGGAAATAAAAATGGCATCGCTGGAGAGCTAAAGCCTATACTAAAAAGTGCTAATGTGAAGTGCTTCGAAGATTGGAAAAAGCATTGGTATGAGTGTATTATATCTGAGGGGAATTACTTTAAAAGGGAGGACACTAATATCGATGAATAAATAAATATTTTTTTTATAAAAATATAAAGTCACCCTACTTTTTGAACATCCTTTGTAAATACTCTTAGCGCTTCTGGGTCTTCTGAGAAGATACCAGAACCTGTTCCTTCGTCTGTTTTCCCGCCATTTGTTAAAATTGCAATTTTATTTAACCCTACTGTTGCATTTTTTTTTTTCCAGACCACCCTCTCCGGATATTTGGTAATACATCATACGGAATTGTATAGAGCGCACATGTAATGGCATATAACAGACAGGTTAAAACGATTGTAGATCTGGAAGCATTATATTACTGTTCATATTCACTCGAAATCTTATTTGAAGTTACGAACAAAAATGGTAAAAAGAAGTGGCCTCAAAAACGTCTCCTGTGGTGTGCCAGAATAATACTTTATCTTTGAGGAGATAGTGACAAATTTAAAGCTTTTAACTGTTGAGTACTATTATATTTCTAAAAATATTCTCACCGAAATTTCTGAAGAATGATTTTTTAATGGCAGATAGGCACGATACATAAATTAGGTATTTAAGGGTATCAGTTGACTATGCAATGTTAGCATCACCTATGATTTTTTTTGCATGGTTTTGAATCCTCTCTATCAAGTGTATGGAGATTTTAGAAGTACATGACCAGATAAGGGAGTTCTACATTAATTTCGGGTGGGTATTTGCCTTGAAAATTGAGGCCAGATCAATGTAAATATTTATTGCATCGTTCGAGGAAACCTAGACATTTTGCATAATTTTTTTGGCAGGTTGTCATTGACATACATACCGAAGTATAAAATTTTTCCGTTTTAGGTGTTAGGTGTTTAAGTTTTACTTAAACGACAGCAGGCAGCATAGCCTTTTGGAATCATGTAGTTCTGCTCTGTTAGTGGTTTCCCAATCTTTGACATGTAACATATATTCAGTTGTTTGAAAATTCATCATAAATAGAGTAACTTCAGAAGGACACTTACGTACTATTCAAACTTTTTTTTTGAAATCGGACTTCAATTCGAAAATTCGTAACGTGGGTACAGAAGAAACTGTGGCCTTCATGAGTGTCATTTCTGGGGTAAGGCAAGACTAGGAGAGACTCATGAGACTCAACTGATTAGAAATACTTCAGATTCCATCCTAACCTGACACTTCTCCAATACTTTGAGATTATGCATCTACGCCAAAAACAAACTTGCAAATAGTATAGTATAATGCGGTTTTTTTTTGACATGCCAATTACATTCTCAGAAAGATCATAAAGAACAATTTATTCAAACTTGTACAAGATTAACAAATTGATTCTTGTTGCTACCATATAGTTAATTTATGCAAAAGTTGAAAGGCGAATGCTAATGTATGACGGCGAAATCCATAATTATCATAGTTTCTACAGAATAGTGTACGCAAAACTAGCCGACTGTAATTTTGTTGTTTATGAATGGACACAATTTGAATTTTATTAAATTTTATGCGCAAAAATCAATGTCATGTTGAATGAATTGATATGGTGACAAGCAAGTATTAACGATGCGCCAAAGTGGTGTATGCCAGATTTCTTACTGAATATCTTTATTTTCCAATTACATTTGTATCCTTAGTCTTTTTGGAACAAATTAGATAAAAGTCTATACCACAGCCAATAACATGGAAAATATGCTGAGTTGAAGATTTGCAGAGGAGTTATGTACACGCACTTGTACGAAGAAGCCACCCTACATATATGTTATGTATCATACTCGTTTGTCGTTTACTGACACTACTATCTTATTGGGAACTGGGTAAGTTTTAGTATGTATAAGCACTCTCGAATTTATTTCTAATTTACTGACTTCCCCCATTATACTCGTATCGTGTCCATATACACATATTTCAGTAGCCTTACTGGTTCGTCACGGTTTAGTTGTAAGAGCTACAATTTTTCCATAAAAAATGCCTATAATCTGGTAATTGTATCTCAACTTCATATACAAAAATAGAACAAACATTATCTTTTGTGGTTCACAGTGACTAAGGAAATCCAATGAGCTTCAAGCTATCCAAAGATAGTTCTTCTTACCGTTATCGAATAGTTTAAAGCTCACTGGATTTCCTTAGTCACTGGAACTGCAAAATATATAATTCTTAAAGAACTGAACTTTTATTCATATACAAAATAGCAGTCCCGCTATCACTTCTACCTCCTCATGCTGATTGTATATTGGGTCATATACAATAAAAAGTTACCAAGGTTTTTTGTCACTAGATGGTGTTGGTGTCCATTTATCTGGAAACACTAACATTTCTTGTGAAGACAGCTATGTAATTCCTTGCTCGTGTTAAAAGTTATACTGATTGGATTATGAGTGAAATATATAAACAGATACACAGTTCCAGGGTAAAAAAATTTGTGAAGTTTACGGTGAGAATGCTGTGAGTGAACACCGGAAATTTCGATGTTAAAAATGCACCTCGCACTGGTCGGCCTGTCACTAAAAAAGTCCATGAAATTTTACAACTGATGGAGCAAGACCGGCACGGAAGCTATCTGGAGATAGCGAGGGCACTAAACATCAACCGTATGATAGTTTGGAATCATCTAAGTTTTGGGAAGTTTTGGTGCATCCACCGTATAGCCCGGACCTTGCACCCTCTGATTACCATTTGTTTCGGTCTTTGCAAAACTCTCTTGATGGTAAAACATTGGCCGACAAAAGAGCAGCTGAAAATTATTTATCCAATTCGCTGATAAACCACAGAAGTTCTACACCGATGTAATTATGAAGCTACCCTGAAAATGGCAAAAGGTCATAAAAAATAATGACCAATATGTACCTGATTGAAATTGATTTTGAATAAAGAACTTTTTTTTTCAAAAATGTACCAAAAAAGACTTTTTATCATATAGTGCTTCTGGACAAGAAACTGAATTGAAACCATCATATGCAAATAATTAAAAATATTTATAACAAACTGACAAAGGGCGCATACTTGCGTAGTTCAACTCAAAACAACAGTGGTGCAATGAATGGCAAGCCTAGCTACCAAAGAAGTGCTATGTAATACTTCTACCGCTAAACAAATACTAAACAACGTGCCGCTTTCAAACTTGAAAAAGATGCTTTATAGACTGCGTACTTACCAATATAGTGGTATTTTCAAACAACTACCGCCATATCTTGGTCAGGCCGGGTAAATGTGTACACAGCAGTGTTTAATCTCAGCAGGAAACTCGTTCACATACAAATTGAAGAGTACGCCGCTACTAACGGGAAGTAAACCTGACATTTTATTCTTGGCCACTACTTTCTATTGTCTCTCACTTAAGAATTTCTACATAGTAGCCATGGTTAAATGTGTAGAAAGCTTTTATAAAATTGTAAAGGGTCCTAAAAATTCACCTCGTTTTGATCGAAAACCAGATTTATGAGCAGTAACTAGCTTATTTTATTTATTTTAATTTTCTTCAAATACTTTTGGAAGGAAATGAAAATCAGCTGTCGGTCTGTACAGAGCGTGAGTTGTTTTTTTTCTTTTTTAAGGCACTGGTATTATTTTGGCCCTTTTCCAATCTTTTAGGAAACTTGAACGCGTAACGATGAAATTAAAAGTAAACGTTATGAATGGCAAAATAGCTTGCAAAATTAATTCGTTCCATCTAGGTCAGTTGCGGTTGATTTTACGGACTTTACGGCTTGTAGAACTTCTTCATAACATAAATTTGTTTTCATTTCCATCCCTCCCTGTTGTCTCAAAGGGATCGGAATGATTTTCATGTTCTAAAGTTTCCATCGAAAAGATTACAGTTCATATCTGCCTAAGTTTTAGAGTACTGTTCACCGATGCAAATCTTGCGCATGTGTACCCAGATGTGGTATATTTTCCCATCGAGGCTTTATCTAGTGCTCCAGCTATGGTATCGAGACTTAGATGGCACAATAGGTCTTACTGAATTCATCAAACTTCATTCTTGCATGAGCTGGAGTATATCAGACCTTAACTACACTGGAGGAGCTGCTCTAAATAAAAGGCTCTTTATCAAGACCGCTAACAAAAAAGAGGTCAATAATACTGTTTGAACTGTTGGAGAAGTGGGTGATAGTAACGAGATATAGTGAAACAGACTTGGTTATACATAGAGCAGGTTGCAACTTATATCATCATTAATCAAAATATTTGGTGTGTAGTTGCAATACTGTTCTAATCCAGTGTAGAACTGGGCGAGACTAATGTACATTCTCAGCCTATAAAAAGGACCAATTATTACCTTGTATGTGCTACTTGAGACCTCTACGAGTGGGTGCATAATCTATAGGACTTTCTCGCACACTACGTTCACGCTTGATTTAACAAAAAGATGCTGAAATTCATCTAACTTTATACCTTTTACGCGTTTATCTGACATATGTATGTAAGACAATGTTCCTGCGTTTGTAGTACTTTAATGATCTCATGTAGACCTCCTTCCAAGCCGGCGGCTTTTATTCGATTCTTTTAGCATTACTGTAACAAACAAATACAAGCTTGTTGATAGAACCAAGAACACAATTTTTTGAGGAAAAGAATAGAAAGCATTTCACATGGTGGGTAGACACCACGAATACGATTTGGTGAATTTTTATGTGGAGTTGAAGGTAAGGGATTTGGGTGTACAAGGAAAAGTCTCTGACTTGTAAATGGCCACAACTACAGGTAGAACCTAACTGATAGACAGCCTATTCGTAAAGTCTCTGAAAAGCTTCTTCTAGATTCGTCGGCTAAAGATCTAACATGTAAGTCTAAGTTATTGCTCAGCTAAGATGGCACGGCGGGTTTGGGACTAAACAGATTACAAAATATTATTAAATCAACCACTAGAGTAATGTGCTAAGACCCGAAAGCTGCTAGACTTGAGATATTTAAGAGTTTGCGTCACCTTGTCTTCTGATTTACGCCAGGCAAAGAACGACTTGTCACCATTGGCATTTATATAGGGTGATTCATCGTGAGGTTTGATTTATAATGTAAAATAGAACAAATAAATTTGAAAGTGAACTTAAATTATCGGTCAAAAGAACAATTCATGGCATTTACTTTTCGGAAATGATATCATGTAAATGTTGGCTACGACTACGTCTGAGGTGGTCCAACTCGATAACTCGAGTAAGTTGGCTTCCAAAGCGTCAATCGTAGCTGCTGACTTAGACTTTAGATATCCACAGAGAAAATAGTCCAAGGATGTGATATCGCACGATCTAGGCGGCCAATTTACCGTAGCAAAACGTGAAATTAAATGCTCTTCAAAATTATTTCTCAATAAGTCCATTGTTTCACGTGCTGTATGGCTCGTAGTGCCGTCTCGTTGAAACCAGAGCTCACCAAGACCATGTGCTTGAATTTCAGGAAGCACGTAGTCCATTAACATGGCGCGATAACGGTTACCATTGAAGGTAACATTCTGATTTGTCTAATTTTTGAAGAAATATGGACCAATGATTCCAGCAGCTCATAAGTCACACCATACCGTTGTTTTAATTAATGTAATGGTAGCTCTTGGTACTCCGCGGGTTGCTCATCAGCCCAAATGCGGCAGTTTTGTTTATTAACGTATCCATTGCACCAGAAATGGGCTTCATCACTGAACAAAATTTCATGAAAAACAACGGACTTTCATTGAATTTTTCGATAGCACATTCACTGAAAATATGACGCGAATTCAAGTCGCCTGGCTTCAATTCTTGCACAAGTTAAATTTTGTACGCCTTTAGGCCGAGATCCTCACTTAAAATACGCCAAATCGTGTAATAGGCCAAGCCAAGCTGCTGAGAACGACGACGTATCGATTCGTCACGGTCTTCGCGTACACTCTCAGCTACAGCTGCTATAGTCTCTTCACTACGTGCTGGATATGGTATAACCGGTCAAGTATCGTCCGCTAATGTAAACTGGGACTCAAATTTGCGAATATTATTGGCAATAGTGATTTCAGAAGGTCGATTATGCGCACCGTAAGTTCCTCGAATAGCACGAAAAACATTTCTCACAGAACGCTGATTTTCGTAATACAGCTGAACAACTTGGAGACGCTATTGTAGTGTGAGTCTTTCCATGATGGCTTGCCAAACAATACTGAGGTTTGAGAACCAAACGTCACGATGAATGAAGCACTACAAAATTAACCATGATCCGCTTGATAGAAAGATCGTAGCAATTTCTCTGCATTTTTCGAGAAAACACATGAGCAATACTCCCGTCAACATATGTATTGAGGTCGTTTTAGCCCAAAAACTAGCTATAAGACTCACACTCCTTCTAGAACAAACGTCCTCTCTGATTCGATCGTATCCTATTTAATATATGGGCGTAGCATGCGCATATCTTCTGTTTTGGACTGCACTCGGAAAGGTGATTAGTTTAAAACAACATTAAGTGATTCGAGCAAGGGTGTTACGATTATAAGATTATCGTAGTGCATCAAAAAAACTAGGATTCCAAGTCACTCTGCAGTGACTTTTGGCTTTTCAGCGCAAATCCGAAGAAATATGATATTGACATGCTTGTTGACACTAACGAAAATTCTTTGAACAATTAAGACGCCTCACTAATGGTTTGAAAACGTTATTTCCTCCACCTTTGTGAAGTAAACACTTTTCGAAAGTGCAAGATGGGAATAAAGAATTCAACTCAGTCGATGGAGAGGATGGTTAAATCAATTCCGTAGCTGGTGATGTAATTGATATTCTTCAACTTGACTTCAACCAAATCTTGAAAGCTATTTCCCGGTGAAAAATAATAAAGCCACGATTGCGAATTCCATAATGACAGAGCAAATGTTCAACTCAGGAGCCAAGCGGTTTAAGCAAGTCTTGTGCACGGTCAGAGGTAAATCATGGCCCGAAGAAACCATGCCAATGTCTTCAATTTTAGTGTCCTTTATCAAGAAAAAAAGGTATACTTTAAAGTGTGCCAACTACAGACTGACAAGCCGTATCATCTAAGGGGTTATATTTAACGTATTACGTAAAATACTGAAGCCTACCATCCAAAAACTGAATGAGTCTTATGAGTATTACTCTTAGCCTATTAAGTTTGTCCTTGAAAAAATATTCAAGTTGCCCCAAATCATGGACAAGAACACCCACCCAGATTATGAAGCTGCTGTCAACAGAACATTAAAGAATTACTCGAATATTTGAATATTTGAAACTACTCTCACTAACATAGCCACCGCAGTTGGTATTGACGAATATCTCTCCGTTGTATAGTATCGAATCTTGGAAAAGAAGATCCGTTCCAGACGGATGGAACTCCGAGGAGCTATGTAAACTTTGCAGCGAAATTTGCATAATAATCCAATAATAATCCAACGACTTAACCTGGTCTTAATCTTTGGTCAGTGTATTGACATCTGGTCAGGTACTTCTACAATATCTCTACACCTTCTAGATACGTAAGATTCAAAACCGTGCGATAGAACTCTTAGGTGATACTTATATCAGTCAGTGTATTGACACCCTCCACCGACGTAATGTCTCCTATCTCACTTTGTATTATCACTATTTCCACTCCCGGTGGAAATATTTTCAAATCTTCAACCGTTACACCCGTTTCGCTATAAATACTCATCAGTATACCCTCAAGCATACTTTCGGACGTACTCTAAAATATCGTGATTCCTTCCTTAGCCGTACAACTCGCTTTGGGAATGCCCTGCCGAGATCTCTATTTCCTGGTCATTACATCTTGCAAATATTTAAAAAGAATGTACATTCGTACCTCTTTTTTCTTCCTTCCTTAATTTTCTTCGCCCACGCTATGTATAAACATTTTAAGGGTACGGAAATCCCTTGAAATTTGTAAAAAAAAAAAACCTGACAGGATGTAACGTAATTATATTTGTTGGATGATTTGGACGTGATTGGTGTTTCTAACTGGCGTCATCACGCGCAGAGCAGAGCATCAATAAGCTTATATCCCAAAAAGTAATTTACATAAAGACACCAAAGGATCACATTCGCAAGTAAGTTTCAACTATCACAGCAATGAGATATCTAGACGGCTTAAATGCAACCAGGTTAAGAAATGTGTCGAAAATAGCTATATTGAAAAAGACCATATAAAAAACAAAGGAATTCTTGATGCAACACTCGACAATGAAACCGAAGGATCTTTTTGCAGGACTGCACAGTATACTTTACAGGATCTTAATAGGTGCTATGCTTCCCATTGCTGTCATTAAATAATATAGCAAGGAGTATAAGCATAATGCAAAATGTGTGGCCATATGTATACCATATAACATATGTCCATATTTTTTCCAAGCCCAAAGGACATACATATTGTTCACAATTAAAAAAAAATCTGAATTTGTTTACGTTTAAAATCTCACCTTTTAGTCTGGTCATACTGGCATGGGTAGACTTTTGTTCGAAATAAAGCATAGGTAACAAAAATCCGTATGTACTGATGTCCTGACATGGAAGATGATAAAAATTTCGAGAAAAGCATTTTCACTTTGTTTTAATGTGAAAGTTCTGAGGGCTCACAAGCCTTGAAGGCAGAGCTTGATGGAAATCGTGCAGGTATGGTGAGGTGCGGTAGAAAATGTAATCTTACTGTGTTACCTTAACCGATTTTTCCTTTCGATATTATGTGCGGCTGCTATTTCATATTCAGGACGTGAAATTCTCCAATTCAAGAGGAAGAACAAAAGGAATATGTCGGATCCTGGTTGTAGTACGTGACTTTGATTTTTTTTTTGTCTGTTTTCTCATTTTGTCGTCTTTTTGGAGTAGAGGGTAAAGTCGCTTGTTATTTTGGTTCGTTCTTCTTTGATGAGTAGTGTCCTTTTGTACGAGGGAACACCGACAGAATTCTTATTTCTATTTAGCTTCTACATATCTTCGTTTATTCTTGTTGTTTTTGAGGGGTGTGGGGGTGGGTGGGTGTTCTTTTTATTTTTATTTTTTCACTCAACGTAGTGAACACATTGTTATGGGCAATGTTCTTGATATTCAATGGGATGGATGGAAAAGACGAGACAAACATTACAAATTTCTATAGAAAATTCGAGTTAAGGGAGGGTTTGTCTGTAAAATTCTTAACAAAATTTGTGAATTTAGACTCCAATTTAAAGGTAAAGATTAAGTTTTTTCTGGTAAAACGTCTTGTAAATTGAGTTATCAATTTTTAAATTACAAGTGACAGAAAATAAAAATTTTAAAAATGAAAAATCTCCTTAAAGGATCTACTCAAATTTAGGATAAATAAGTGATGACTAAAGTGTCATAAGAAAAGGAACTGACTTTGACTAGACTTCGTTGCCACTGACATGGGTGTAAGGTGTTTCCTAAGTTTTGTATTTAATTCTTGTTTTAACTAGAAGCCACAATCGTGATGTAGGAGGCAGATTATAAAGAAGTTAGGCCCTCGTTAAGAGTACTACAACTTTATGGCTCACTCACTGAAACAATAATTCTAATATTTATGAGAATGTGGCTTTTGGTGACTTGATTCACTAGTCAATATCAATAAATAAATTGAAATAAAGATTTAATTTCACTTTTATTTGGTCCATCTAGACGCCAGAGAGCTGTAAATATTATTTAGAAATAACGATATTTTGACCAATCTTGTTATCTAAAACCAATAATAGGTTTTACTTAAACTATTGTGTTTTGTTTCAAAATCTATCTGAGTTTCTAAGATAATTTTCAAAAGAATTAAATGAGTTCTAGATGAGTTGATGTGTCCCTCTCACCATCGTGGCGGTGGTGGAGTACAGGCATACAGTCCCCTTATTGTATAGGGTTTTCTAATAACGACTTGACAACTTTTTTTTTAAATAAAAGGCAAACTATTTGAGATATTTAAAGAACTTTATTATTGCCTTGAAGTACAATCAAAACATTTATGAACGGAACTCGACTTCGTTCATAGGGCCACCGCGGGCACGTTTGCAGCGGTCGATTAGTTGGACCCAATTTTCAACGACTCGGCCACACATTCCGCCCGAAACGGCCGCTATTTCGCGTTCAATGTTGGCTCTGAGCTTTTCCAACGTCGTCGGCGCGTTGGCATAAACCAATGACTTAACGTAGCCCCACAGAAAATAGTCAAGTGGCGTTAAATCGCACGAACGAGGCGGCTAATCGACTGGCCCATGTCTTCAGATAACACGCTCACCATACTTACTCTTCAATAAATCGATTGTAGCGTGTGCTGTGTCGCTTGTGGCACCATCCTGTTGAAATCACATGTCGTCCAAGTCCATATCCATAATCGATGCTCATGGCGCGCTAACGCTGACCATTCACAGTAACGTGACGATCGTTATCGTCGACGAAAAAATATGGCCCAATAACGCCGCCGGCATGCAAACCGCACCAAACAGTTATCTTTTGTGGATGAAGTGGTGATTCATGAAGCACATGTGGGTTTTCATCCGATCAATAACGCATATTTTGCTTACTGAGAAACCCATTGAGCCAAAAATGAGCTTCGTCACTGAAGATGATTTTGCGATGAAATTCATCATCTTGGCGTATATTCTCCAAAACCCAATCGGAGAACGTAGTTCGTTAGTTTACTTTACCATGATGAAAATGTGAGTTTACTGAATAAATTGACAGTGACAGTTTGATGATTAGTGAAAGAGTATTTTCACAAATTAAATTCAAAGTTGTGAAACTTTGGGAAACCCTATATATAACCCCTGCATTAATCTGCACTTACCCCTTATATAATACAAAATATTGAGAATATCAGTCCCAAAGGTCAGAGAATTCTTACTGGCTATCGCTCGTGTATCCGAATCACCTCCAATGGGGATATTTTTAATCTGGTTAATTCGAGAAACATCAGAAAGGCACTTGTTAAGATGATTTTTCTTATACCCAGCTTTGGAGTTTTAAGCTAAATTCACCAACATTCAAATGCTATGTCGTCTCCGTAGAATTCTACCAAAGAATGTTCCTCGACATGAGGAACCATATCTTAAAAATGACATTATAACTGGTTACCGTGATTGTAATACGAAAACAGAATATAAGGAAAAAGGACTTCTAGAAACGGACTCGTTAGGCATTGGAGCAGGGATACGGCCTTCTCCCTTCTTCTTCTTCTTCTCACTTCTTCTCATAATATTTATGAGTCATGGAACATGACGGCCACCTGAACAGTCATCCAAACTGATTATATTACGATCGCGGCAAGGCAATCCTTCTGTATTATTGACGTCGGTACATTTAGAGCATTAATATGGACTGGGACGCTTATCTAGTTGCAAGGTATATCTACAGATATCGCAGACGCCACAACGATGAAGAAATACTGTGAAGAGGTTTGGAACAAACCGCTAGAGCTTTTGTAATTCTCGTATCCCTCAGACCGTCATCAATGACTAAACAATCAATTATTTGCAGTTGACGTACCGAGCTTCATCCGCCCACCCGCATAAAATCTCTACTTTACTGAAGATTGCAGGCAACTATACATATGTTTAGAGAGAAACAATTCACCTACTAGGTGGAGTGAAAAGCAACCTCTTTGACCGCCAGAATGCGCTGACACTGCAAAAAAGGTTATGTTGCCTTGAAGTCCGTTCATATTTAGGCAAACATGCAAAATTTCAGTACGATACTGTCTTTAGTTTTGTTTTGACAGCTGATTGTTGTTGACGTGTTTGGCATCATGTTGAGTATGGACAAAACGATTTTCGTTCTCTCATAAAACATTATTTTTTGAGAGGCAAAATGGCGAAGGAAACAAAAGAAAAGTTGGGTAAATATTATGGGGCTAGTGCTCCGTCAGATTACACCGTCAAATATTGGTGTCGAGAGTTTCGTGGTGGCCGCAACTCCACTACCGATCAAGTCCGCAGCGGCAGGCCCTCCGATGCGGTAACAGAGGACAATCTCAAAAAAATACGTGAAATGGTGTTGGCTGACTGGAAAGTGAAGGTGCGTGAGCTAGCAGATACCACAAACATTAGTACTGAGCGCACAGGCCATATTTTGAGCAATATTCTGCATATGAAAAAGTTATCCTGCTGCTGGGTGCCGCGCATACTCACTCCTGACCAAAAACACGAACGCGAGAGCACTTGGAAAGAGTGTTTGGACTTGGAATCGGGCGGACTTTTGGCGTTGATTTGGGTCGGAAAGGTTGTGGCGTCGGTTTTCTGGGATTGTCATGGAATACTCTACGTGGACTACCTCGAAAAAGGAAAAACCATCAACAGCGAGTATTACTGTGCATTATTGGATCGATTGAAGGCCGAAATCGCTGCAAAACGGCCTCACATGAAGTGAAAAAAATTTTGTTTTTGCAAAAAAATGCATCGGAGCACAAGAGAATTGCAATCACGGCTAAAATCAATGACTTACGGCTCCAATTGCTGTCGCATCCGCCTTATTCGCCCGATTTGGCTCCCCCGAGCTATTATCTCTTCCGAAACATCAAAAGATGACTCATCAATAAAAAATTCAGCTCACGCGAGGAAATTATCGACGCCACGGAGGAGTATTTTGCAGACCTTCCGGAAAATTACTTTTCGAACACGATCAAGAAGTTGGAAAATCGCTAGAATAAGTGTATCAAACTAAAAGGGGACTATATTGAATAAAATAAAGAAACATTTAAAAAAAATTTTGTTTTCATATCCAAGAAGGTTACTTTTCCCCCATCTAGTATAGAGCGACTCGTGTTCTCGCTGTTTGTTAACAGATGGCTCCAGCACTAAGTTTTGGTTGATTTTGACATATTCAAAAACGTCATGAACCAAGCTTAGACATATGGTAAACAAACCGTTTTAACACATTAGCACTTTTGTTTTGACGTCATATACTTTTGGTTGTGTGAAAATGTCTGATTTTGTGCCAAATAATCGTCATTTGCGCCTGTAAAGAACTGCTCTAGCGGCAAATCGCATTGTAATGGGTGATGAAAAATGGATTCATAACAGCAACTCAAAGAGAAGAAAGTCATGGAGCGTGCCCGGTCACGCTTCTATGTCGTCGGCTCAGCCGAATAATCACGCTACGAAGGTTGTGCTGTATATTTGTTGGGACCATGTCGGTGTTATTTATTATGATCTATTGAAACCTAAAGAAACCATCACTGAGGAACGTTATTAACTTCAATTGATGAGATTCCACCGAACACTGCGTAGGGGCACGAAAAAGTGATTCTACAGCATGATAACCCTCGGCCTCACGTTGCTAAACTCGTTAAAACCTACCTGGAAAAGCTCAAATGGGAAGTCCTACCCCACCCGCCATATTTCCAAGATATTGTGCTGTCCGATTATTACTTGCTCCGTTCAATGTTACATGGTCTGGCAGCAGTTTCGCTTATATGAAGACATCAAAAAATAACTTGATTCGTGGATAGAATCAAAAGATTAACACTTTAACCGTAACGGTATTCGAGCCCTGTCAGAAAGATGGGAATAAGTTGTAGCTAGCGATGGGCATTGAATTTTTTTACAATGAAATTTCATTTTCATAAAAACAGCGATAACTTATTTGCGCACCTGATGGGATCACACTTAGTGCTGAAAATATGGAAAAATTACTTCTGCGAACTTTTAATGACAATAACCCAAATTTCGCTGTGAGCCAACACGAACCGTACACTTTTGCAAAGCGAAAATTTGCTTCTAACCTACCAAAATTAAGAAAAATTTCAATACCTAATCATAATCATAAAAATATTACCAGACCCACCGGCCCATCTGGTATGTTATTTAAGGCAAAGTGAGATGACTCGTTATCAAGCATTCACCAACTCATTTGCAAGATAGTGCCGGAAAGGGTTGTTTCACCAATGGAACCTCAGAATTGTATGGCCGTTTGGCAAGAAACAAGTGCAAAATGCGCCATTTAGCCAAGATCCAAAGAGGCATTAGTATTTTTTACATCAAAATTGGCCAAGTGGATGCACAGTTAAGGCCGTAGGCAATTCCGTCTAAGCTTTTGATGTCGATAATGGTTTAGGCAAGATAATGCATTGTCAAGTGACTTTCTTTACGATATTTTTGAGAAAACTTTAAGAAAATTCCAAGCCAACTACTGTTGAACTACTTGTATACGCTGATTACATTGATATCATTGCCAGAGACCAGCGAACTTGCGAAATAGAAGCAAGAAAATTATGTTCGACTGTGAATTACAGCAAGGATAACATATGCAATCAACAAGAAGGGACGCATAACATCAATGAAATGGGCAGACATTCACAGTATTATCTTCAACTACAACTTTGAGTTAGTGATGTCCACTTCGTTTCTATTATTTTTTTTATTTTTTTTTTTTTTAGATATCAAACAAAGAACTGCACTTGGCAATTGCTATTTGTCTGAAATAAGTAAGCAGCTGAGTTGCTAAGGCTCTTTTTTTTCCAGTTTTACTCTAGGGCATAGAAAAATGTGTATCATTCGAGTGCGATGACTAGGATAACTTGTTTGAATGATATTAATACGCCTCTTCGAAAATCCTTTGACTATACCCGAACGCTTTTTAAATTTTAATTATAAGTGGTAAGAATCCTAAACCATATTTGGATGTGCAAGTGCAAGCAAGCGGCCAAAGAGATAGAGAGAGTGCGATCGATTGGTTGGCGCCCGGGTTACTTTAGCCACTTTAGTAAAGATATTTGATATCAAACCCTCTTTTGTTTTGAACAGTCAGAGTTAGGTTCTAAAATACTGGTTCGTAAACATCCGAATCAACTCCATTTAAAACGGAGAAACATTGAACTGCAAGGGACAAGTACAAGCGATGATTGATTTGTTTAAGGTCGAGTATCACACAACTTTTAGATACACTTTAATGAGTCAGTTATTGTGGAATATTCCTCTTGTCAAGCTTAGGGTACAAATTTATCGGTTTGTACCGCAAACAGCCTTTGTAGTCTTCAGTGATGTACAATGCAGTCTCCTTATTCAGATACCGACGGAAAAATTTTGAATTAGCTAAACTTTCACTATGATTCGCTCTTATCACAATCTTATCCTGCAACGCAAATGCTCTGAATACTTTTCTGGGGAGTAGCAAATGTAACGTAAGAAGCAATCATCTGCTTTATTTCATACTATCATCTGACCTGGTTGTCAACCTCGCAGCTAACATTTGTTAAGAGAGACAGACGGCAAGTGATAGACTTAACTCGATCGATTTATCCAACAGGTTTACTAAGGAGATTGCCGGGTTGAAAGTACTAACGGAGGTCTCCGAAGAATACCATAGGTATGCGACCTTGTTGCAGAGGCAGAATGGCCGTGGCTCAGTTGCTAGTGGTAGTGGACTGGCTTCCAAATTGGTAGGTTCGGTGTTCGAATCCCAACCGCGCCTGAACGACATTAGCTATTCCAGTTACGAGAAACCAACAACAAGCAAATTTCCGCTAAGTATTTAGTCTTCTCATTAAATGTTAGATACCACCCATGAAGCAAAATAATCACTGAGCCTAAACATCTTTCTTTGTCTCTCCATCCCATTTTCTAAAAAACTTAACACATGCTGAGATATTATAAGTGTATTCGTACTCACTTGTGTGTTAAGTTCTTTTAAAATAAATAAAAACTAACTGGACAAAATTTAGAGAGTAACTTGACAAGTCCATTAGTGCTCCTCCTAAGTTCGGGACAAACAAAATCTAGAGGAACTTAAACGGCGCCCTCACCAAGTGCTTTAAATTGGCATGTCCAGCTAGTAAGTAATCCTGCAGATCGCCCATTCCTTGGAAGAACGCTTAAAGAAACCAGACAATTTCTAAACAGGTCACTTAAGACTAATATGGAGGAAGACTGGAATCTTTACAAATCGAAGCAAAAAGCATATAAGAAGCTTATTCGGATTCGAAAAGTGGCTCCTATAAGACTTTTGCGAAAATATCTAAACTGCCGATGGAATCACTCAGAAAATCTGATGGCACCTACACTTAGTCGAAAGTAGGGACTCTCATTCTCATGCTTGAGGTTCCCTCCTAGATAACCCAATTAGAATAAGCCTACCACCAGGTCCTATTAACGAAGCTGCTAGTGAGATGAATAACACAATACTCCGAAGCTGGTATGTCTTATCGGTTGTAGCCATCAAACATGATGTTGCTTCCTTTGGTGAAAGTGAGAATAGCCTTATACCGCTTTTGGAAAAGAGGACCAAACGCACCCGAAGCTAGGTATAAGCAAGCTTTCGAGATATAAATCTGACCTCCTTCATGTTGAAAAGCATGAAGAGAATGGTCTATATGCGCAAAAATGCTTTGCGAATGCCTTCTTTTGTCTACGATGCAATATGCTTACCAATGCGAAGCGCTGGTATTAACACGAAAGGTACTAAGTTGTTTCAGCCATTGTGATACCCAAACGATAGTGACATCATTATTGCTTCTTTCACCATGTAGTTGAAAAGGTGGTTGAGAAGATTAAGTAAGTCTTTAAGCAAACGAAGGTCTAACCAGGTATATGTTATATGCGCTTTTAAAGACGTCGACACATCAGCAATCACTACTGCGCTGTCAAATCTGCAGGTAGACAGCTTACTTGTTGATTTGATCAGTCTCATGCTAAATAGCAGGGTAATCATCTCCAAACTGGGTGGGACTTCTGCTAAAAGAGGCACGGCGCAAGGTAGTGTTCTTTCTGCCCTTATCACGAACCTACTGGTACTGGTATATCTGGAAGCGTGTGGTAGCAGGGTGATTGCCTATGCAGATGACGTTGCTTTAGCCGCTTCAGGTTAGCATCTTAATATCATCAGATAAATTCTGCAGCTAAATCTTAACAGATTAACCCGTTGGTCAGATCGTTGTGAATTGAGAGTAAGCCCCCATACAACTGATCTTGTTCTTTTTTCCAGGAAATAAAAAATCCCAATTAGAGACCCTCCCTTAATAAACGGTTCCAGTATAGTGTTTTCCGATACAGCAATATATTTGGGCCTCTGGGCATTCAACCTTGAATAGCCCACTGGCTTTACATTTCGGTCATAAGATAGATACTCACCTACGGGGTTGTTGTCTGGTGGATGGTCTTAGACAATGCAGTCAACTGCAGCAAACTAAGCAGAGTTCAAAGAACAACATGTTTATGGATAAATGGAGCTCTACGCTTCACTCCCTCCTCGGCTTTAAACATTCTGTTTCACTTGGCACCGCTCGACATCTTCTGCAGACTGCAACTATTCGCCTTAAATAGACTTCACACAGTGGACAAATAATTTATTTAGCCACGAAAATATTCTTAATTTATTAGGAATCAACACAAAAAACATCGATTACACCATACCTAAACTTCGGTTTGACAAAGACTTTCATGCGAGCATTCCCTCTAAAATCGATAGTGTGGTTGGTGGCGGTGTTTTCTCAGAAAAGCCAAATCAAAACCTGTTCTTTCGTTTTCCAGATCACTGTAGCGTGTTCCAGGCAGAAATCTGGCGATTAAGGAAGCTCTGTCCTAGCTGAAGAAAAACGTGATATCTGCAAAGGATATCCCCATCTTTTCAGTCTTCGGTCTTACTTAATTCTTAAACCGCTTTTGAATGCCGATCATCTCATACGGAGATGGCAGAGCAGTTCAACCTACACCTTTGTTGGGTGTCAGGCCACAGGGACATTCCAGGGAATTGTAGGGCCGACAAACTCGCCAAAACGGGAACCACTTTACCTATTCTACCTTAAAAGGGTAGGTATACCAATCGCAACGTGCAAATTATTATTTAAGCTGGATGCTAAAAAAGAACAGACCATAGATGGACTGGTGTGCCAATATGTCTAGCGACTAAACAGGTCTAGCCAATGATGGATGCATGGATGAGGAGGAAGAGGAGATAATATTCGACCTTCAATGTACATGTCCAGCTCTCTCCCAGAGAAGAAAACTCTAAGCTCTTTTCTACAATGACTTAAACGATCTAAAGAATAAAAACAGTCTCCTGTGGTACATGATAAGCTCAAATTGGTTCAATTAGTAAGATGATCTAAGATCCACGTGGCAGTACAACGAACCAATAGGCTTAAGTGTGTTGGTTTTCCAATCGCCACCCTCACCTTACCTAAAATATCTTAAGGTGATGATATACACGAATACGTCACTAATAATGGCTTTAACTTCAGAGAAGTTATCTAAAATTTGACTTCAATTTTGTGAAAGGTAACAAAGTAGAGATCAGCATGAAGTACAAAGCCAATGCCCTGCAGAACTCGGAATATAAGTTCTGTATGAATAAAATCCAGGCAAGACGACAAGAACGAATGACTGACTGAAGTGAGAAACGCCATACACAGATCCAAAGGTCAAAGGATATATCGCGGATTACGTTGGCTCATTATATTGAGTCGTAAGTAATATCCCTACTTTATCAGCCCCATCAACAGAAAAATTAATCTTTACGGATCGTGGTACTATTATATAAGTTCCAGTGAAACTATGACTTACTTGTTGTAGTCTAAATTGTAAACTATAAAGCTAAGTATCCCATTATTTTGTTGAAAAGTCAATCAATCCAACCAGCCGAAATTTGATACAGATCAACATAAAAGAAAAATTAGGCCCTTCTATGAGCTCATGTATCTTTCCAAAAATCTCTGGTTTTGTCATCATCATTATCATTATTGGCACATCACCTTGAAACAGAAAACTAAGACTACCATTACCTTGTTAAGATTTTGCACCAACTCCTAAGAATCTCACATTTCTTGGTGTCCTTTTTTTGTAGGGATACTTATATTTGTATCCTTCTTGGTACATTTACACATCCCATTAAACTTTCTCTGCCCTAATATTTCTTAAACCCACCCCAACCATAGCCAAACTAGGTAACTGTGATTTGCCCCAATCAATATAATGACCAAAGTCATAATGGTTAAGGCCATCTTACATCCAATGGTGTACCTGCCACATTAGGTAACTGATAACAACAACAAAAGCAACTCATTTAGAAAAATGAAGCACTAGCCCAAGGTGATGATTTGAGAGCTGGAAAATCTTTCTTTCGCATAACAAATTACCTCATCAAGGACGGAAAGGACGTGTGTCCAATGTGGAAAGTTTTCCCCTCCAATTACTCATTACAAACAAGTATCTGAAGTACCAACAAAGTAATTGAGTTACAAAAGCAAACAAACGAAAAAAAAAAAAAAACAATTAAAACTTTGTCCTATTTTTGTCACACATGCGAAGTACATGTGTTAACATACACACTTCCGTATATACACATTCAACACGACAGGTGGTAAATGACATAGCTTGGGGTAAATGTTGGTAACCAAAATCCCTTTCAAGTTGAAGGTACCTACCGGTATCTGAAAGCGTATGAGGAAATATGTTCACACTTCTGCAATTGGAAAATGACACAAGGGCCTCCTGAGGTTTCATATTCAAATATTCACAGGACTATGATAACTTTATTCACGTGGAATTAGTGCACTTTATTGTTTTTTTTTTTTTTTTTTTGTTTTCTTGTTGAGTGGGCTTGAGAAAGACGTAGGAATATTAAACTTTGCGAAGGAAGGAGTTGAGCAAATAAATGTATGATACGTATGCTGAAGATACTCGTATCATGTGTGAAATTGAAATTTTGCGGTTCATTTTGGAACATTCGTTTTTGGTTGCTGAACTTTTTGGGTTTGCCTTATGTTGCACTGTTAAATGGTGCCTGTAATCCGAGTTTCTTGTGAATGGCCTTCCCTTGTGAGTTATGCACCTTTCAGGTGGTGAAAAGTACTCGCATTTGTAGTAGAATAGAAGAACTTCATATGACTTTAGGTGTACGTTGGACTAAGTGATTTCTTTAGTTAAGCAACAAGTTTTATGTGATCTAGAAGTATTTCACAGAGCTACCACATGAGGCAGTTGATTGCCATTACTCTTGGATTTGAAGCGAATTTCCATTGCGTTGGCACAAAAACAACCAGGAAAAGAATCAAAAAACTTTTTTTGTTGAGATAAAAACTAAAGCTAGCAGCTTAGGGAAATAAGGAAAATGCGATTTTATAGTAGATACTTGTCAAACTATCTCTTAACACCCGAATGATGAATGCTGGGGGTGCAGTACCTCAAAGCATGAAAGGATCATCTCTGACCTATGTGTTTTCTTTGATAACTGATTTCTAATATTATTGATTAGCCATCGACGAAGGCGAATTTACCTTGTGACCACAGATATTAGTAATGCTTCAACTCTGTATAGAATTTACTAATCTGATTTATTTCGGTAACTGACTATACTACTTATCCGTCTGACTTCCTTCGTCTTAATTAGCATCTAAAAAATGGCTGAGCTTCATTTGCTTATAATTGCTTTGCAAATGCATCCCTGTCCAAAATACGTCATGCTTAACACTGCCCAAGAGCTTAAGAAACTGCACTTCAAAATCTGGCTGGCAGAATTGAAAACTCATCGATATTGAGGGTGCTTTAGACAACGCACTTTCTGAGGGCATGTGTGACTTGACTGAACAATACACCAGAGACTAGCGTTTGGCGTACGCTCGCATCCAGCTACAGGTACTTGGCTGGTTTGCTGAATACCTGGATTGGAAATAAAAACGCAACTTTGACAATTTATCTTTCAATATAATCCCCTTTCAACCCGATACATTATTCCCAACGGTGCTGCAACTTTTTTAACCCCTCCTTATAGTAAGACTTCTGTTGCCCTGCAAAATACCCCTTCGCGGCGGCGATGATTTTCTCTTTCGACCTGTACTTCTTTCCGGCGAGCAATGTTTTAAGGTTTGGGAACATAAAGAAGTCGCAGGGAGTCAAATCCGTGGAATACGGTGGATGGGGGAGCAATTCTTAGTGGAATTCGACCAATTTGGCTGTGTCGGAAATGTGAGTCGCTGCGTTATCGTGGTGGAAGAGCCCCTTTTATCTTCGCCAATTGTGTTTGTTTTTTCTTCAAATGGGTGTTGAATCGGCCTAATAAATCGACGTAGTATGCTCCTGTGATTGTTTTTCCCTTCTCCAAATAATGAACGTGGATCATACCTCGCGCGTCCGAAAAAAACGGTTGTCATCACTTGGCCGTTTCTGGAGCATGTGCACGGGATAAAACCCATCGTTTTGATTAGTTTTTTGTCTCTGGTGTGTACAAATGAATTCATGTCTCATTGACGGTCACGAAACGACGCAGAAACTCCTCCAGATTTCAATTAAACAAAGCCAAACACGTCTGAAGTGGTCTCACGATTGCGTTTGCTCTCCGTTGTCAGCAAACATGGCACCCACCGCGCGGACAGCTTTCTCATGCCCAAAATCTTGCGCAGGATATGACTAATGCGTTCAGTTGAGATACTTGCTATCTCAGCCAACACGTGAATTTTCACTCGGTAGTCCGCCAATAGGAGATCATGAGTTTTGTCCTCTGTGGAAGCCGTTTTTGGCCGACCTCTACGTGGTTCATCAAAAACCGACGTGCGCCCAGGTCGAAACTCTGCGAACCAATGGTAAACGGTTGTACAGAAAGTGAATGTGTCCCATACATACAAGTGAGTTTGGGCTTGATTTCCTCGCAGGTTTTTCCACTCAAAAACAAGAATCGGATTACGAAGATATCCTGCTCTTTTTCCATAGTCACAAAAAACACAATGTTTTGAAATGCTCGTGTCAAAATAAAACTAAGCGTCGGATTGTCACCAAATTTTAACAGGCGGGCTAAGAGAGGTTATATAATGTTTTCTAATAACGACTTCACAACATTTTTTTTAATTAAAAGCAAAACCATTTGAGATATTTTAAAAATGTTATTATTGGCTTAAAGTTCAATCAAAACATTTATGAATGGAACTCGACTTCGTTCATATGGCCACCGCGGGCACGTTTGCAGCGGTCGATTCGTTGGACCCAATTTTCAACGACTCGGTCACACATTTCGGCCGAAACGACCGCTATTTCGCGTTCAATGTTGGCTCTGAGCTCTTCCAACGTCATCGGCGTGTTGGCATAAGCCAATGACTTAACGTAGCCCCATAGAAAATAGTCAAGCGGCGTTAAATCGCATGAACGAGGCGGCCAATCGACATGTGGGTTTTCATCCGACCAATAACCCATTGAGCCAAAAATGATCTTCGTCATTGAGAATGATTTTGCGAAAAAATTCATCATCTTGGCGCATCTTCTCCAGAACCCCATCGGAGATCGTATGTCGCTTCAAATGGTCCATCGGCTTCAGTTCTTGAGTCAGCTTGATCTTGTATGGGTGTAAGAAAAGATCCTTACGCAAAATACGCCATAATGAGGTCTGAGCGATGCCCAAATCTGGAGAACGCCGTGGAATTGACTGATTTGAATCTTTTGCTACGAGCGTTTGAACGGCAGCGTTTTTTTTTTTTTTTTGGACACTTCGACCAATCAGTGAGACACGCCAACATCACACAACGAATAGGCAGACTCAAATTTTTACACTAAACTTGTTATTGCCTGTCTACTAGGGCGAGAATTACGACCGAAAATTGGAGTTAACGCTTTTAAAGTTGCAGTCACCGACTCTGAATATCTGTAGAAAATTTTTAAAATTTGCAGACGTTGCTCGTTAGTGTACTTTACCATGATAAAAAAGTTGAGTTTACTGAATAAATTGACAGTGACAGTTTGATGATTAGTGAAAGAGTGCGTTCACAAATAAAATTCAAAGTTGTCAAGTCCCTATTGCAAAACCCTATACTTAATACACACTCAGTAGCACCATCTATCTTTCGATCCGGGTACTTATTACTAAATATTTCCAGTAAAAGAAACTTACAAGTACAGTGGTACAGAGTACAGTGAACTGGTTCTTTGTCGAAACTCAGATAATTGTTATCTAAAACAGTCTGATTTGAAGTGAATTTTCATAGAAGGTACATGAATCTCAATCGGGGAAACTTAAAAGGAATTGAGACAGTAGCTTGTAACCATGCATATTGCCCTAGTATTGTAGAATAGACAATCCAGAAAAGATTTTTTTTTTTATCAAAAAGATTTCAAGAGTTCCATAGTTTGAGGTCGTTCAGTGGCGTAGTAAATTTTTTAAACTATTCGAATTCACTTTACAGACGAACGTATGATACTCAGGACACTTTTATAATATATAATAATTGTTAAAGTATGCAGCCATAAAATAACAAAAACGGGTCAAGGTCTTCTCATGTATAGTTTTCAAATAAATTTCAATTTTTATAGGAGGACATTTCATTGTATTTGAAAATTAAAAAGAATTCATAGCGTCTTAACACGAAAAACAAATTTATTTACGATATCAGGTACAATGCAGCATGTAATACATATATTTAAGTAAAGGTGCTTAATTTGTGAAAACTTTTCAGACAAAAAAATTTTAAAATACAAGCAATTTTCTGAACGATGATTTAAGGATCCTCGAAAACAACATCAATTATCCAATACTCGCATGTCAGGATTTTAAACGGCAAAACAATTCGTCAATTTATATTAAACGTTGTCCATCGTTAGATAATTGGTATAAATTTGGATTTTTCAACAAAAATTTGATAATAGATTAACCAGCGCTTAAATGAACTACCTTTCTACATAAATATTTAGGATGTGGATAAATATTTACCTCTGCTTAACTTAATGTAAAGAAAAAAAATTTTAATCCGAGGAAACGGTTTTCAAAGACAGCAACACCAAGCCACTTAAAAAAAACAGTAAGATGATATCTATATGGTAATCAAATGGACGAATTGTTGTGTCCTTTTTATTATAAAGTCAATCGAGTTTAACGTGGAACGCAATAATTATTAAAGAAAAAGAAAAACGATGGAAAGCAACACAAAATATTCTGTACAAGAATGTAATAAAATGCTGAAACATTTATTTTCTGATGAAACAAAGTGTATGTTGTGATCACACATAGCTTAGGTTAGATTAAACAGGAGTATGATGGATATGTCATCACACAGACAGCAGACACCAAAACATGGCCATCGTGATCCCTGTGGAACCAGTTGAATTTGTCATCAAATGGTAAAAACCTAAATAATCTCTCTGGTGAAACATCAAATTTCTTTGCAAAAGCCAAGAAGGCCTCTGAAGTCCGTAGCGTGTATTTTGACTACGCGAAATTCCCTCGCATTCACACACATACTGTGCTATGTCCTCAACTTTTTGCAGATCACCACAGAATCTGCAAATACCAATATCTGACAACTTGAGTCTCTTTGTGTGGTTCCGCAGCAAACAGTGTTCTCTTAGGATTCCTATTGCTGTCCAAAGCTTATCCCTGTTTAATTTTACTAGTTTTCTAGATCTTTTGCCGTCAAAAAGCGGCCAGATAGTCTTGGATATCCGGTATCCTTCAAGACTTGACCACCTTAGATTGGCAGTCTTTGTGATTTTTTAGTGCCCCTCACTATCTAGAGAGGTGGTTTGATGTTGGCTACCACACTATTTTCGAGTAGCCCCCTTTTCTTGCAAGCTCATCTGCTTGTTCCTTTCCTTTAATAACGCAGTATTCTGTCACCCAGGATAGTCTTACCCGGTTCTCATTGCATAGTGCCTTGAGCACTGTGCGACAGCCCCTGACTGTATCAAAGTTGATGTTGGTTGGTTCCGTTGCCTAGAGTGTGGCCTGGCTATCGATGCAAATAGCATATCTCTTTCGGATACCGCTCTTATCTGAATTAGCCCAGCCGCTCCGAGGACAGTCAGAACCTCTGATTGGAAGACACTGCTTGCGTCTGGTAGTCTTACTTCTTGGTCTTCTGAACAGATACCAGAGTCTGAGTCGCCTGTGAAAATTGCCGTTTCATTTGACCTGGCAGTAGCTCCGCTAGGACCGTGCCATGTCTCCGAAACTAATGCTCTTGAAGTAACCCAGATAATTGAGTCGTATCGCACTGTTGCCAGCAAGTTTTTTGATCTGTAAATCAAGCGGTGTTACGTGCAGAAAGGAGTACCAATACGGGAGTATATAGGACAGGTATAGCCTGTAATGTTTTCTGTTTTCTTATTTGTTGCTTTCCACCATGCTAGTGCGTCGTACGTTAGTATGGGTCTCACCACCACCGTATACATAGGAGCTTGGCAATGCATTGCATTATCAAGTTGTACGGCTTAGGAAAGAATCACGATATTTCAGAGTATGTTCAGCCAAAAGTGGGTTTGATGGTATACTAATGAGTAGGTTCTCAGAAACTGCTTTCTGGAGCTTCAATTTTCCACAACTTGAGGCCGTGTGTCACGAATAGTACTCTCGATCTTGGCTTTTGAGGCTGGTATCATTGCTAGCTTATTCGCATAGACTAACGACTTCATATGTCCCGACAGAAAGTAGTCGAGCGGCGTCAAATCATAGTATCTTGGGGGCCACGCCACAGGTTAAATGGACAATGTTGTCATCGAATACTTCCTTTAAAGGGTTAAGCCACTCTAGGATTTTCAAAAAATCTATTTTTATTTTTTTTGCTTTCAATGGTCCGTTAAGACCTCCAAAATGATATCCCAAAAAATAGTTATGGCCGGAAAATATCCTGAAGTATTTGTTCTTTTAAAGTATAGTACAGGGCCGCCGGGTAGGCAGCGGACCAAAACAAGGGACGGGGACTAGAGTAGGTACACGGCAGATTTTTTTGAACCTATTTGCCACGTGTTCAGACTATTGCTTGTTTCGTCGTTTGAAATGTCGGTTTCAGTGAGGTTCGTACGCTATTTGAGGCACGTTTGTTTTTTATCGATAATTGTGCTAACGTTTTTGTTTTATTTTGTGAGTGTTATTGGTTCGTTTTCATAATGAGTGACAGAGTATATTGTGGTCAAAAAGGTGCAAAAGAGACTCGTACATATAGCAAGGGACCAAAAGTATCTGTAAGAAGACCGCTGAATCGACACGAGTAAGAGGCACTAAGTGAAATGAATGCTACTAAATATGTGAAAAAATTGAATCGGAAAATATGTAAGATATTGCAGTGAATCCAGGTTTTGGTTTTATTGCAGTTTTTTTACTTATTTTAAACTTTGTCGTTTGTAAAGTGTGCAAATCGCAAGTGAAATTCACGGAAAGTGGTAAGCGCGGTTTCGGACTCAAAATAGTAGTATCCTGTGAAAAATGTGTAGAGACTGAGATACCTAGTAGTCCATTTATTGAAATAGGCTAAGAAAAATAAAAATAAAAATTGCACAGTGTGATGAAAACAGCGAAAGATGAGACAACTATTTCTATTTAAAAAGGAATAAATGAAATTATGGTATCGTTTGTGGAGGAAACGTGGGCTTACGCCTTCGTTTGGTAATTACATTGCAAAAATTATAGACTACGCAGTTAAATAAAAATGCTGTAATACTTGTGAGTACTGGAAGAATAAAAAAGATACCGACGAATATACGAAATGGGCACAAAATCATAAGGATAAGTGCGATGTAAATCACGATGCATCAGCAGAAAAAATGGAGGTCAATGCTGTTGAGATGTATCAGCTATCCGAAGCTTTACACCAGGTGAAGTACAACCATTATATTGGTGACGGTTATTCTAAGACTTTTAAAGGCATTACTGAAGCTAAGTCCTATGAGAATGTCACAGTACTCAAGAAAGAGTGTATATAGGTAGACGTAGTTCAAAAGCAAATGGGTATCCGCCTACGTAATTTGGAAAAGAATACAAAAGATTTCGGTGGAGAGCCAAATAGTTTGGCTGAGTACAAACCTAAGCCAGTTCTTCCTGTTGAAGTGTATGAAGCTATCAAGCCAGTCTACGAAAAATTGACAAGAGACGATCTGTATTAAACGTTTTAATTCAACTATGTGAGCATTGGCCCCAAAATCCATTTCTAGTGCTAAAACTGTGCTGAATATAGCTATGGATGTTGCAGTTTACATGTACAATGACGACTTTGCTTCATTTTCGAACATAATGAAAGCGATGGATTTAGAAATCATTCCGAACAGCTACGAAATGTGCTTGGAGATTGACAAATAGCACAAAAATCTTGCAGAAAGATGGCTGTCTGAATCTGCAAAAGAGTGGGAGATCGCATTAAAATCCAACAAATAAACGGAAGAGTAGGACACTTATCTAGAAGGACAATTATATGGCGCGGGTTAAGATATTGCAAAATTTTTCATGGCTTTATAACTTAAAATTTTAAACGCGTTTATCTCAAAACTGCATTTTTCAAGATGGCCGCACTCATAACTTGCACAATTTCCAACCAATTCACTTCAAATTTTAACCAGATCTTTAGAAATATATTGTCTAAATAAGTAAGCAGGATCTTTTTTTTCATAGCATAGTTCAATTGTTATTAACGATTTTTTGACGACTTATCTGCGAATTTTGCAAGTTTTATTTTGGAAGTGCGCCATTCGCGCATATAGTACTTCTCAAGCTGCTGTTATGTAATACATGGACTAAAAAGTCCGTTTTTAAGGGAGGGCACCACTTGAATTAAATCCATATAATTTTCAGTTAGTACCAACCTTCAAAAAATATGTGTATAAATTTAACAGCTGTCGGACGATTAGTTCTCGAGATATTGTGAGTGGAGCAACTTTTGTTATTGTGAAAAAAATTGGATTCAAAACAATTTCGTGTGAGTGGCGAGCAGGCGACGAACCTCGTCTAAAACGACCAAAAACTCAACAGTCGGCTGGCAAGGTTATGGCATCCGTATTACATTTATTACATTGCGTTGTTGGAGCCAGAAAAACGGCCGCATTTGAAGAAAAAGAAAGTGCTGTTTCATCAAGACAATGCACCGTGTCACAAGTCGATGAAAACGATGGCAAAATTGAATGAACTCGGCTACGTAATGCTTCCCCACCCACCGTATTCTCCAGATTTGGCCCCCAGGACTATTTCCTGTTCGCAGACCTCAAAAGAATGCTCGCCGGTAAGAGATTTAAGACCGATGAAGAAGTAATCGCCGAAACAGAGGCCTATTTTGAGGCTAAACCGAAATCGTACTACTAAACTGGTATCGAAAGATTGAAAAATCGTTTCAATCAGTACATCGCCCTAGAATATTGATAAGTAAAGTTGTAAAAATTTTGTGTTTTACTATAAAACTGCACTGAGTTTTCAGCCCATGTGTTAGATCAAGAACATAATCGAAAAATCATTTTGAGCAATGAGGCAAAGCTTAGTTAATGAGCAGAATTGTAAGCCCACAAAAAATCCGAGAATGGTTGTAGGGAAGCCTTTTTAACGCTTGAATGTTAATATTTCGAAAATGCAATGTATGCGGCTGTTTCTGCGAATGGATTGAACAATGAATTTTTATTAAGGTAGACATCCGTGAAGTTTTTGATGAAATCTGGTCAAATGTGTAATCAAAAGAGATTGGATTTGCAATTGGAATTCATTAATAAGGCACCTGGCATAAATTTTTTTATTATTTTTTTTTTTTATTCGTTTTCTGAAAGATGCATTTGTTGAGAATGCTCCAACCAAATTTAGTAAAGTAATTCGTAAGATTGACGGAAATACAGCACATACAGGCCGGTTTGCTACAGGTTCTCCCTTATATTTTCCGGTTTATGTATTGTATTAGCTAGAAGGGAAGAGATGGGAAATATCTGTTACTGAATTGAATACAAACACGTTGAACAAGCGTAGAGGAGTCCGACACGAAAAAGTCATGGATGTGTTGGATAAGAAATCAAAAATCCGTTATGGTGAATCCAAGTGTCAGGTACATGCTTATAAATTTCATTGCTGTTTTTACGGTAATAAGTGCGCACGTGATATGTAAAGTGTATCGTAGTGATGCAGAATTTTGCGAATCTAATCGAAGAGAATTCCAAATTAAAGTGGTGAATCCTGTAACGCATATCACGTCGGTTGTGCAGGTAAAATGGAAACTAATGCTATGCTTGAGATGTTTCAAAAAGCGGAGGAATTACACGAAGGGAAATACTTCAATTATATCCGGGACGGCGATTCGAAAACTTATACTTAAATCGTGCAAGCTCAGGCATATGATGTGAAGAAAAAAGAATGTGTCAACCATATTCAAAAACAAATGGGAACAAGATGGCGAAAGCGAAATTGTAAAAAACAGAATAAGGGCCTCGAAGGAAAGGAGAGGCTGACTGAAAAGCTCATTGGAGCATTTTACGATCTTGCAATTTGTAGGAATAGTAATTCGTTTGAAGGTATAAAAAAAGATGTCTGAGATATATTTTACCACCAATGTTCCACAGACGAGAGCACTCAACATGAGTATTATCCAGAAGGAGAAGACTAGTGGTGTTCGTGACAGCTAGCGAATGCCAAGGAATTTTGAACGATTACCATATGCACATACCATGCATTGCCTGTGAAGGTCATTAAGGCAATAAAATCAATATAAGTGAACCTTGGTAGAGACGAGCTCTAGCTCTAACGATAGCTACTTGTAGTTTTCCAGCCAAATATAAAGCAATCACACTATCACGTTTGAATTCCATCGCGGATAAAAAATTTTCAACACAACTGAGACGCAAATCGTTTAAAAAGCTTGTAAATAATAAAATTATCTGTCATGTTTCAAAAGTTGAGCTCACAGTAATGAACGGTTTGGAAGTTATAGTTGTCTGAAGTTGGTTGCAGTTCGAGTCAGTCAGAGTATACTACAATCATCAAGGCTAGGTATTAGGTTTGGCAAAGTTATGAGATGAACATGAAGTGTAGCATCGTCATATGCCTGTAAAAGCACACTTAAAAATATATAGGACACGCATTTTGGGAAGTATAAAATATTTTTCCGTAGCTCGGAATATAATATTTTATAAAAAATATAAGTTCTTTAAAGATTCTGTCGATGTAACGTACAACGTGCAGGGTAAAAATAAATCTACTGGCCAGTTTCTCGGCCGATATGAACTAACTTCTCTCGCAGTAATCGTTGAATTGGTTCAAAAATTAGAGCTAAAACTACCAACAGCAGGAAATGCATGAGAGACGGCACAGTTAGTTCCAACCTTCAAAAGATACGTGTATAAATTTGATAGCTGTCGGACGATTAGTTCTCGAGATATAGCGTTGTGAGTGAAGCAACTTTTGTTATTGTAAAAAAATTTGGATTCAAAGCAATTTCGTGTGTTGATTTATCATTGCTTTTTGATGGGACAAAATGCAGCCGATGCAAAGAAATGTCTTGATAAGTGTTACCCGGACTCTGCACTACGAACCATTCGCAAGTACAAAGAAGATGATGCACGCAGTGGACGTCCAAAAGAGGCTGTTTCTGATGAAAACATCAAAAAAGTTCACAAAATGATTACGAATGACCGTAAAGTGAAGTTGATCGAGATAGCTGAGGCTCCGAAGATATCAAAAGAGCGTTTTGGATATATCATACACGAATATTTGGACATGCGAAAGCTCTGTTCAAAGTGGGTGCCGCGTTTGATCAAAGTCGACCAAAAACAACAACGTTTTGAGGATTCAGAGGAGTGTTTAAAGTTGTTCAACCGCAATAAAGTCGAATTTTTGCGTTGGTATGTGACAATGGATGAAACTTGGCTCCATCACTTCACACCAGAGTCAAGTCGGCAACGACCAAAAACTCAACAGTCGGCTGGCAAGGTTATGGCATCCGTATTACATTTATTACATTGCGTTGTTGCAGCCAGAAAAACGGCCGCATTTGAAGAAAAAGAAAGTGCTGTTTCATCAAGACAATGCACCGTGTCACAAGTCGATGAAAACGATGGCAAAATTGAATGAATTCGGCTACGAATTGCTTCCACACTCACAGTATTCTCCAGATTTGGTCCCCAGCGACTATTTCCTGTTCGCAGACCTCAAAAGAATGCTCGCCGGTAAGATTTTTAAGACCGATGAAGAAGTAATCGCCGAAACATAGGCCTATTTTGAGTCTAAACCGAAATCGTACTACAAAACTGGTATCGAAAGATTGAAAAACCGTTTCAATCAGCGTATCGCCCTCGAAGGCAACTATATTGATAAATAAAGTTGAATTTTGCAAAAATTCACGGACTTTTCAGCCAATGTGTTACAATAAAAAAAAAAAATTTTGGTACTATTATGACGGTGACACTTCGATGTTCTTCATTTTTCAGGAAATATGGCCCGTCAATGTCAGCTATATACAGCACCAAACAGTTCGTTTTTTTACCCTTACATGTTCCTTGTTTCAAAATCAATAATTCTACTAACCGATACCGAAGTGAGCCCCATCACTGAACAAAATTTGACGGTAAAAAAGAAGATGGACTTCTATCTTGTAAGCAAAGATTCTTGCACAAAATCTGGCACAAAGTCTCTGGATGCAGGCGAATGTCATGGGCACGAAGATGAGAAAATAAGAGGATTACCTCCAAAATAAGCAAACATAATTCGCTATTTCGAAACTACCCACCCCAGATTATAATCAGAGACGGATTCATCGATTAAATTCGATAGAAAATCTCTTTTGCTAAAGTAAGTACATTTTTCAGAATGTATTCGACTTTAATATACTAATTAATAATAATTAGTTACGTGTCCTTATGAGTAATTTTAGTTGTTATAAATTCTGACAACTTAATGAATAACAAAGCGTGGGAGTCAAAAGGTAATTCAACCAATATTTTACGAGTATATGATATGGTGAAATAGAGATTTATTTTTAATGTGTGAATATGAATACATATGTACAAATTGACTGGTTTAAAAATGAGAAAACAAACAACACTGACTCAATTAAATAGTCAATTAGGCTATATAAATTAAATGCTTTCGAAATTGTCAGAAAGAGGCGCGAAGATTAGATTAAAGAGTGAGCCAACAAATGGTGCGGATGTTGGCTTTTAATTACCGTCATTTATTGAATTCTTGATCTTTTCGACAGATGTCTTTTAATTCTTGGCAATTTTAATTGTGGAGTCGGTTATCACGCAACAATGCATTTTTGTTATTCGGACCGCGCATAAATTTTGTGAATTTTTCGGTCAACGTAATCGCCCTAGTGAGTCCGGAATTCGTGCAATGGTGAAGCAATTTGAAGAAACTGGTTCGAAATCGGGTCAAACTCCATTTAAGCATGCTCGGCCAGTAGGTACACGCCAAAACCTCCTCACTTTGAGCGGAAGTGTTCAAAACCCCGCAGACACCTCAATTCGTCGCCGAAGTCAGCCAGTGGGCCTTACGTATGGCATTTTACTCTGATTTTTAAAAGTTGATCTTCATTTGCACGGCTATACAATCCAAATTACACAAGAATTGAAGTATTTGATTTATTGACTGGATGTTGAATCGCCAGGATAATTGGTCATTGAATTTGATCTTTTCCGATGAAACCCATTTTTGGATGGATGGACACATAAATAAACAAAATTGTAGTTTCGGAGCCTCGGAAAACCCTAACGAGTTTCACAAAAAACTAATGCATCCTTAAAAAAAGTCACTGTATGGCGCAGATTATGGGCTGACGGCATCATTAGCCCGTATTTTTTCTAGGATAAGACTGGAGAGACAGTTACAGGGAATGGAAAACGTTACCGCAACATTTTGACCGGCTATTGCAAGATTGACTGAATTGAGTCTGGACGATCTCTGGTTTCAATAGAATGGTTCTACCGCCCACACAAACCAGCGAGCAATCAATTTATTTCGCACGAAATTTAAGGATCGCATTATTTCGGTTAGAGGAGAAGTTGATTGGCATCCAAGGTTGGATCCACGCTTGCAACAGGACCCATGATGGTCACATGAACAATGTTTTATTTCATTAATAATTGCCATTAACCAAGATTTATTAATGAATGAAATTCTGCATTGATTTCACAAAAAATGTGTATTTAGTTTAATGAAAGCTTCCACACTGACTGTTGGCTCACCCTTTCAAATAGGGGGTCAAAAGTCGCTATTTTATAACTAAAAGCTTTTTGTTTTTGGTGACTGATGGAACTTCCAGTAGGAGTCCATCTCGAGCAAAATAGTTCTTTGGGAAGATTCTTGAACATTTATATTCAGGAGTATTTGGCATCTCGTGGATAAATTTCGCACCATATGGACTTAAGATGACAAAATATGTGAACGTAATGTATATACAGAAGAAACTATAGCTGCTGTAAACGAAAGTTTTTAGGGCTCGGCATTTACCCATATAAGATCCTCGTGAGAAGTAACGCCACCAAACGGTTATTAATGATGTGAGTTCGTAGACGGGGCTGTTGAGCAGCTTGAAGGTGAGCCATCCTCTGATCGAAAAATCGTTTTCAGGAACGAGGTCTATTTTGGCTCAATGTTTTTACAATGAAGAAAATTCACAAAGGGGTTGCTTAAGTCAATTATACCTACAAAAATGCACTTCTTGGTATGGTCTTAACGCTGGCGGCATCATCGGTCCTCTCGCCCAAAAATCGCGTAGCAGTCAGTCAGCCAACATTACAAAACATTTACCAGCGCAATAGTTTGGGATAGGCTCAGCTAAAATACGTCTCCAGGCAGCGCAAATTTGTGCTAGCTGCTTCCAGTTGGGCACACAAAGTTGACTGTGGCCCCTTTCCACTTGTATGTATTACCTGAGATGAGGTCGTTCTCTACTGCGTTTCCAATCTTGGTTGGAGTTGAAAACTTTCCCTGCTGGTACGCTGCTGTCCATAACCTCAAAATAACCTAGTCACCTAAGCCGGATAATCCGTTTGTTTATCCGGCTTTGATTGTCTCCTCTATTCTCTATTGTTGCAAAGAACCCAAGAACTTTTCCTTCGAAGCGCTTTCGTCAATGTTCAAGCTGATCAGTTTCTTGTATAAATCCTTTCCGGTTATTGGAGAAAGCGCATTACTTCTCAATTGCCTGCTAAGCTCAAGGAAGCAGTAATTAGAAGAGTGATTTTTCGCATGATTTGCACGGTATTGAAATCGGAACAGAGTTTGATAGAGTCCCATACTACAAAAAAGTTGTAGCTGCCTATCCTGATGTTGTGTCGTAGGCGTCGATATTGCATGTAATTCTTTGATGACAGCATATACTTTGTTTTTCTTTCGTTGGGAGCTAAAACTCATCTTTTCCAACTCTGCTTCAATAGTCACAAGCATTGACAGCACACTATGTTCTTCCCATTATGTCAAAGTCGGTGACGTGACACAGTGCCCTACGAGATAAACGTACATCTAATATGTGGCCGCCAGTAACATGGTGTGACGATGGAAATAAGACCGTATTTACAATTAACAAAACGTGGTTTTGTTTCAACACTGACATGGGAACAAGGCCATATTGTCCTTTTTTTCCATTTCGTTGGAAAAACAACGCGTAGGCAGTTATGACGAAGTATACTTTCTCGTTTTGAAACATCTTTTAGATTGAATATGCCGAAATTCTCCGCGTGCTATAAAATAAATTTTTAATGAATTACTCGTAAAGCCCGCCGGGATGGAAATTAGGTCAGATGTCATTTTTTGATTAATGTGGCCTTATTTCCATTTAGAAATGGAACAAATGTCTTAAGTGGCTTAATTTCATTCTAATGTCACAGTCAATGTCATCAGCATATGCAAGCAACTGAACATGTACTTTTGAAGAATGGTGCCTCTGGAGTTGACATGTGAGTTTCGGACAATTCCCTTAAGAGTGATGTTGAAAAAATCACATGACAACGCATTTCTTTAGTCCTTTTTTAATATGGTCGGCTTAGTCATTATCGGCCTTGAATGACAGAAATGCCATTTGGTTTTTGTTTTGGTTTAATTTGGATTTTTTGAGTTTTTCGCCTAGAGCCAACTGGCCTAGAGAAAAACTAAAAATGGCTGGTCAGAGTGTTTGCGAGGGGTCTTACGTGGCAGACTAGATTTTATATTAAATGTTGAAGAGACTTATTCCTCTGTAGTTTACGCAGTTCAGGTAATTTCTCCCTTCTTTAGTATTTGACAAACCATGCTGAGATTCCATTTGTCGGGCATACTTTAGTTGACCTATGCTCACTATCTATGCTCACTATTTAAGCCATAGGAACCAGAGATTACATCGAAAAAAATTTATCCGGGCGATATGCGGTTCCATCAGAATGGAGATTCGTTCAAGTATCGCATATTAATCAGGCTTTGGAAGTCAATACTCGTGAACAGTGGAGTTTTGATAAAATACTGGGTCTTCCAATGGAGATGCTCGAAATTTGTTGGGTTAAAGCGGCAAATTTGTTGTGAATTATCCTGTAGTGTATGGCAAATCACCAAGAAGCGTTTAACAACGTCTGCAAAATCCATGCCCCATTCGAGAAAAAATCATCTTTCGCGACTAAGTCTACAGATCGATGATAAGCAGCTTCTTGTGGCCTAACAAACGTACTGCTCCTCAGAAAAAAAAAAATCTCAACATCTGCCACCCGGATACCCCGCCTACGAAGTGCTTGGTAAAAGTCAATTGTAACTAAAAATAATTATATGCATTCGATAAATATTTAATTATTCATATTTTAGAAAGGTATACCTGAATATAACAATTAAATTACGTACAGTGACCTCAAGAGTCCTAAAGCAGGTATAAAACAGAAGGGCAGAACCAAAACGGTTGATATTTTTGTTCTTTTATAACTGAAAAAAATTCGAAAATAATTTTGAAGCACGTAGACACAAATATGCCTATATTTTTGGAGCAGTAAAGCCGTATATCTCAGTTTTTATCGTTCGTTCAAAGAAGCAAGACATTCTGTCACTGCTGAGAGAGTTCAGGCAGTTTGGTATACGAGTATGTATGAGTTTTATATCCGCCGTTTTTCTCTGATATTATTTAGTAATGTGTCCATATAACTTGTGGAAAACAAAAGCAGAAAGATGGATGAATTGTCGAGAGTTAAGTTTTTGAAGTAACGTAAATATAATAGATACAATATTTGTATTACCAGGTGTACCGGTATGAAGTAAGCGTCAAGATACAAATTTCTCGATAGGGAACATTTATTGTGAACGAGTCTTAATTTTCTTTTGTTTGGTTGCTATGACACCTGTCAAACATACTTAGTATACATCAAGTCATTGAGCAAACAACATCATATTTTTTCATCTGTTAAAAATGTCGAATTTTGGACCAGAAAATGATGACTTGCGGAAAGCTGCAGAGTCGCATAAAATGCTTGACGAGGCATATGGTGATCATGCTCTATCAGAAGCAACATGCAAAATATTGTTTCAACGGTCCAGAGATAACGATTTTGATTTGAGAAATGAAGAACGTGGAAGACCACCAAAAAAGTTTGAAGGCGTCGAATTGCAAACACGGCAAGGTAATTTTGCTCTATGACAATGCACCTGCACACAAAGCAAAACTGGTTCAGGATACAACCAAATCACTTGGCTGGGAGCTGCTACCCCATCCGCTGTATTCACCAGAGTTGGCTCCTTCCGACTACCATTCGCTTTCATGGCTCGGACACGCATTAGCTGAACAGCACCTCGAATCCTACGAGGAAGTCGAAAATTGGGTGACTTTTTGGTTTGCTTCAAAAGACTAACATTTTTATTGACGTGGAATCAATAAATTGCCTGAAAGATGGGAAAATGTGTAGCTAGCAATGGCCAATACTTTGAATAAAATGTAAACTCTCACTCATACCGGTACACCTGGTATATACTTGATATTAAATACACTTCATATAAATAATAGGGTGATTCATCGTGAGCTTTGATTTATAATGTAAAACAAAATATATAAATTTGAAAGCCAACTTAAAATTTTTATTATCGGTTAAAGGAACAATTCATGGCATTTACGATTTAAAAATAATATCATGTAAATAGTGGCCACGACTACGTCCGAGGTGGTCCACTCGGAAGGTCCCATTTTGCGTGACTCGTTTGAGCATGGCAACTGGTAAATCGCGGATAACACAAGTAATGTGGTCTTCCAAAGCGTCAATCGTATCTGGCTTATTCCTGAAGACCTAAGACTTTACATATCCCTAGAGAAAAAGTCCAAAGGTGTGATATCGCACGATCTAGACGGCCAATTTACCGTAGCAAAACGTGAAATTAAGTGCTCACTAAAATGATTTCTCAACAGGTCCATTGTTTCACGCGATGTATCGCTCGTAGCGCCGTCATGTTAAAACCAGAGCTCAATGAGATCATGTGCTTGAGTTTCAGGAAGCACATAGTCCGGTAACATGGCGCGATAATGGTTACCATTGACGGTAACATTCTGATTTGCCTTAATTTTGAAGAAATATGGACCAATGATTCTACCAGCCCATAAACCACACCATACCGTTGTTTTTAATAGATGTAATGGTAGCTCTTGGTACTTTTCGGGTTGCTCATCAACCCAAATACGGCAATTTTGTTTATTAACGTTTCCATTGAGCCCGAAATGAGCCCATTCACTGAAAATATGACGCAAATTCAAGTCGCCTTGCTTCAATTCTTGCACAAATCTGAGATCCTCATGTAAAATACGCCAAGTTGTCGAATACGCCTAGCCAAGCTGCTGAGAACGATGACGAATTGATTCGTCAGGATTTTCGCGTACACTCTCAGCTACAGCTGCTATAGTCTCTTCACTACGTGCTGGATGTGGTCTTACCGGTCGAGTATCATCTACTAATAGTGGTTTCAGTAAGTTTCAGTTTGATAGGAGTCACGCGCAATCTGTCAAAAAGAACCTCAAACCTCACGATGAATCACCCTATATTTATTTATAATTTTTTAGATTAAGTTACGCTGAAATAGAGGTTACTCGGCGAAGAAGACGACCAAAGTGGAGACGATAATTGGTTTCCTAACGATAACGCTCTGAATTCTGCCAATGCTGAAGCGCATCGGATAATGAAGATTGCGTTATCAACGAAATTGATGGCAGAACTCAAGCAGAAAAAGAATACGATGATGACGATAGAGACGCTGAGGAGGAGAGTGACAGCAAAGTAGCTTCGGATATTTCAGCCAGCACTAGTACAACTTTTGTGGCAAGAGACAAAACGGTTTGGAATAAAATTTCGCCTCAATACTAGCAAAGTCCGTCTAGAAATATTGTTAGGCAGAGACCTGAACCGCATAAAAGTACGGAAATGTTAGCGATCTCTGGCACATTCCAAAAATTCATGACGTTGGAAATGGTTGAATCGTTAGGTGTGCAAATAAAAAAGCGGAAGCCGAGTCTTAAGATTACAGTAGCAAGCATCTACAGAAAGAGCAGCGTGTATGGAAGAAACTTACGGTACCTGAAATGTACTCTTTTTGGAATCATGAAAGGTGCTGGTGCAAATAACTCAAACACAAACCACATAGATGAAATGTGGAAGAAAACTCATATCCGAGATATCGTGCAACGGTGGAACTGTGGAAGGCGCCTTAATAGTCAGTCGTTTAATACATTTTGACGATTATACCACACGCCAGGAACGAGCAGCCAATGATAAAGCTGCACCTATTTCTGATATTTGGAACGTGCCGAGTGCAAACATAATGGCGATGTTTAGACCAATGGAATACGTGACTATCGATGAACAGCTCTTTTCTTTTTGAGGAAGAACGAAGTTTACCCAATACATGCCATCAAAGCCTGCCATATACGGTCTAAAAATTATTTTGGTTGTGTGACGCACGTAACTGATGCTTATCCAATCAAAGGCATTTTCTATACAGGTAAAAAAGGTTATATCCGAGAAGTCAATCAAGGAGAACGAGTTATGAAAGAACTGATAGCCGCTGACAAAGTATCTGGGCGCAAAAAAAAAAAAAAAAAAAAAAAACACAGACAGATTTTTCACGTAAGGTGGTTAACAGAGAGTCTTTCATGAAAGCTCACTATCGTCGATACTTCGAAAAAAAGAAAAATCAAACACTCTAGACCGTTACTGCCAACGCTTTTTGGATTTCACGAGAAGATTACCATCCATTCGAATGTTCAGAAGAACAAAGCGACGATTCTTTATAGTACTATGCACAATGATGCTACGATCTTTGATGCATCTCACCAGGAACCAGAAATGATTTTGTTTTACAACAAAACCCAAGCTGGCGTTAATACTATGGATCAAATATTTTTGATTTCAACGGTGTTGCTGCGAGATTGGGTTCATAAACAATTTTTTTAAAAAATATTTTGAATGCAAATTTCGGTAGAGAATCGGTCTAACAATAGGGATTCGAGAAGGTTTTTGACAATCTTTTTTGGAAAAAATAAAAATTATTGAACAAAACGTACGTCGATGGGTACCCGGGATTGGATGATATAAGTATCGACTACATATGTCACACATGGGTGGCGGTTGCTCAAGTGGTATGTACGGGCTTCCAAATCGAACGGTTCGGTGTTCAATACCAGACGCGGCTGAAAGACATTCTCTTTTTTTTGGGGGCATGGCTATCTCGCGCAGCGGATACTTGAGCTGGCCGACTAATTCGTGCAATTTATTGCCTTTAGAATTGTTCCAACCATCCAGCAAATTCAGCCAAACCAAATTCAAAGCATATTCACTTCATAAAATTACCTTAACGAATTTTGGTGACAAATATGAAATCGTTAGCCTCGTTTGAGGAATAAGATTGCTGCTCCATGTTTACAGAGCCAAGCAAGTTTATTTCCCAAACTAAAGTGTATTATTAGGAATAATTTCGAATTTTCTGCAGAGACACAATCAGATTAAAATTGTATACTCAGTATCTTGTTTTTTTAGTCCTTGCTTACAATCTTTCTCTCCACCATTTGACAAAGTCAATTAAGGTTTTTTATTTTTCAAATTAATAGGAGCGTAGTTATTGAGATACAATGACTTCCAACAACAATTATTGCAAATAAAAAAATAGGATTCTATGGATTTTTATGAAATTGTAGGTTAAGGGTTGATCCTCTATATATGATGCTTACATTACCTTGGATGCAGATAAATTTATTGTTTTTCCATAACGTAATTTTAATCAAAGGGTTTGAAAGGCCTATTATTTTAGAGCTGCTGCACTTAGGGTTAGCATATGTTAGCTTGGGAAATTTACCATAGAACGCTACAGAGTAAAAGAAAAAAATTCGATTGGTTGAATTTTATTACTAAAGCACGCATTCAATAGCGGCAGTGGTGCGAAAAATTCGTGCAAATTTTGCCCGTAATCATGTTCTTTCTGATTATGTGTGCGCAACATAATCAACAAATCAACAGTACAAGCTATGAAGATGGCAAGAATTCTTCGCCCCGCATGTTAAATGAAAAATATAGCCGTAGTAGACGAATGTGTCGAAAACGACCCAAACACATTCGTTCGTCACAGTTCTCAGGAGCTTGACCTCTCCACAACCACACTGCACTGAATTTTGACGAAACATTTGGCTCTCCGTGCGTACAAGGTATTGTTCAGCATCAGCGCCGTACGTTCTCGGATTGGTTCCTGGAAAACATGCATGCTGACATAGATTTTCTGATGAGGCCTAGTTTCACATTGGCGGCTTCGGTAATAAGCAGGAGATGTCAATGCACCCAGAAGAAGCAGATGTTTGGTGCGATTTACGGAAAGAAGGTATCAATGAGGCCTGAAGACATTACAGTTACTGGAGCGCACTACCGACCCACAATAAAAAAAAGACCTCTCCTTTGATTGATTCTACGTACCATACAAGTCGCTATAGATTTTTTTTGCACGAAGTTTAGGAGCTCACTTAATTTCTCGTTTTAGAGACACTCATTGGCCGCCAAAATCGTGGGACCTAACATTAGAGTTTATGCGTTAGGGCTATGTTAAGATCAGCGTTTACGACAACCATCCACAAACAATTCCAACTCTGAAAAAAGCGAACATTGAAACCACAATCGCCAAGATAGAGCCCCTATAATGCGGAAGAGTGATTGAAAATGTCGAAAAAAGGATGAGGGTCTACCAGTAGAGCCGAGACAGTCACTTGGGAGAAATTATGTTTCATAAATAGTCCTCATGTGCCTACTTTAATAAAAGTAATAAAGTTTCAGATACATCTCAATAATTGTTCGATTTGTTCGAAAAAAAAATCCTACACCTCTGGCTTAACCATCCTTTATATCTGCAAGATACATGAAATGTATTTTTCATCGAACTTTTTTTTAAAATAAAAGTATTTTCTATTCTATTCCTATCTCCAGTGAAATTTCCATAAAAAGGTGTTGAAAGACGTGCTGCTTACAAGGCGGTTTGCCTCATAAGCATTTAGGGTAATCGTTGAAAATCCACCCATAATCTGAAGTTTAAGAAAGTTGCTTTGATAAAATTGCACAACTTTCATTCCACTTCATAGATACGTATACAAGTATAACGAAAAATCTATGTAACATTTTACGTAGAACTATTTATTTGTCCTGAAGATGCTACGCTTGCCATTTCAAAAACACTTGTTTGAGAAAAACGTGTTTGACGATTTCGATCGTTTATGAATATTACAGAAACCACGTATACTTTACTAAGCTGTGTCTCTGTCACTTATTCGTATGCGAACTTAAATTTAACTTTCAGAGAATATAGTTGAAAAGTTATGAAATCGAAGGAAAATTTGTAGATTTTGCTTTAACCAACTAATTACATACATATACGAGGACTGTTTGATGAGTATTCCGATTGAAAGATAGGTGGACCCACTATAGGTGTACTATTATTTAGTATTACCTCTTTTAGCTTGTCAAAATTTGGAGACAATCCGACGCTTACTTCTGTCTTGACACGCATTTCAAAAAATCGTGTTAGTGGTTTTTGTGAACATGTGAAAAGAGCAGTATCACGAAACGACTCTTGTTTTTACAACCGTTAACCATTGGTTCGCAAAGTTTCGCCGTGGCCCCACGTCGGTTTTTGATGAAACGCACCCAAGTGGCCCAAAAGTGGTTATCACAGAGGATACCGTGGACAGAAAGACCGTCTAGTGAAAATTCGCGAGCTGTCTATCCCGCAAGAGATTTTCAGCATGAGAAAGCAGTCCTCGTTGCTCACACTGGAGAACAAACGCAATCGTGAGACCACTTCAAATACGTAGTTGGCCTTGTTTAATCGAAATCCGGAGTCATTTCGTGACCATATATAAGACATGGATTAATTGGTATACACCAGAGAACAATCGAAACAATTAATTTAATCCGGTGAACGTGCTCCAAATAAGGCGAAGTGATGGCCACCGTTTTTTGAGACGAGCGAGGTGTGATTCACGTTGATTATTTGGAGAAGGGAAAAACAATCACAGGAGCATAAAACGCCGATTTATTGAGTCGATACAAGACCGATTTGAAGAAAAAACGATAAAGCACCGGCTCACACCTCCGCAGTCGCCACAGCTAAATTGGTAGAATTGCACTAAGAATTGCTCCTACATTCTCCGTATTCTCGGGATTTGGCTCCCTGCGAATTCTTTTTACTCCCAAACCTTTAAAATTCTGTTGCTGAAAAGAAGTAGGTATAGGTGGAACGAGGAAGTCATCGCCGCCGCGGAGAAGTATTTTGCAGGCCGACAAAAGTCGTACTATACGGAACGATTAAAAAAGTTGCAGCAAAGTAGGCCTGAAATAGCAAGTGAAAACCATCACGTATGTACGAAGTGTGTTCAAAAAGTACTTAGTTTGTTTTTGACAGATAGAAATGTTAGACGTGTTTTGGTGTAATCGGTGATTTTTATTACGAAACTTCTTAATTATGATCAGAACCGTAGTATAAGTATCACTTAGGAGCTCTTGAATGACGTCAATGATGATCCTGACTTGTTCAGAAATTTCATAACTGGTGACGAGTCAAGGGTTTATGGTTATGACGTCGAAACTAAAGCCCAAACGTCCCAATGGAAGCACCCAAGAGAGCCAAGACCAATAAAAGCACACAAAATTCAATCAAATGTCAAAGTTTTGATCACTATTCTTTTCAATTACAGTGGCGTAGTGCATCACGAGTTCTTACCCCAAGGTCGTACGGTCGGTCAATAAGGAGTATTATCTTGAAGGTATGCACCGTTTGCGAGAAGCATTAAGAAAAAAACGTCCTGAAATGTGGGAAAACAATTCATGGCTTTTGCATCACGATAATGTACCTGCTCATTTATCATTGCTTGTGAGAGATTTTTTTGTCAAAAACAATACGTAAATCATGCATCATCCACTATATTCACCGGATTTGGCCCCATGCGACTTTTTCTTGTCCCAAAACTGAAAAGACCTATGAAACGATTGAGGAACTAAAAACGGCATCGTTTGAAGAGCTCAAGTCTATACCAAAAAGTGCTTATAAGAAGTGCTTCGAGGATTGAAAAAATCGTTGGCACAAGTCTATTACATCTGAGGGGGATTACTTGGACGGGGGCAACATTAATTTTGATGAATAAGTAAATATTTTTTTATAAAAATATAAAGTAACCTTACTTTTTGAAAACACCTCGTATACTAGGTTCCCAAGATTCAGATTTAGAAAATAAAAGACAGATTTTCTCTAACCTTAAGAACAAAATGCGAAAATCTCAGCCTCTGTTATGCCTAGCACGTCTGCATTCACAAAGTAGACCACTAAGAAGCATCCGCAATGATCCGCATCAAATTCAACTTAATACTGTAAGCTGTGCTTATTCACTTCACATTTTCGATCCAGTCAAACAGGAGTGCATCTGGGGGTCTGCTAAGAGACATATAATCCTCCTCGAAACCATAAATCTGTTTTAAAATACGAATACGTCACTGATGTTATCAATTTTCTCTATATAAGTAGTCTCATCTCAACGAGTGGTCTCTGCTTGAACGCCTGTATTAAGTTGGAGCTGAGAAATACATAGAAACCAGAGTCCTGTTTTGACAAAACTTCAACCAGGTACCATGAGATGCCTTCGGAGTACACAAACAAAAGTGGAAGACGACATTCTCAATGAAGAATTTTCGTTTGAAATCATTCAAAGGAATGTTACGAGTAAGGCAAAAAAAAAACGAATAAATAGCATAGGAAGTTCTAGAAAGGAATCCGAAGGGGCCAAAGCGCTAGGTAGGCCACTTTGTTCCACAGTATGCAGTGAAACAATTCTGATTAAACAAGCTTAGATTACACTGTTCAACAGGTATTTTGAAACTTAAAGATTTCTGGGTGTTTCAGATGTATTTCGGCACCCTTAAAACTAATATAAAATGCTTATCGCCCATAACTTTTTAGTAAAAAAAAAAAACATTTTTGTATTTATATTGTGTGTATGCAACCAATGTTGTGTCGTCAAAAGTCGTTACTATCGTGTCTGGGTTCTACACCTTCATGTCTGTTTATTACCGTGCATTATACAATGCCTAAGAAGTGTGTGAATAATGTCAACGATTTAGTAATGTATGCGGGGAATTAAATTTTAAATCCCAAAAACGTTATTTCACCCAACTTATCCGAACTTTATTTTGAAGTTAAGGTAGGAGATTAAGAAAAATCATGGCCTCCTCACATATGTTGTACAACTTGTGTAACATTTTTGATAAGTTTTGCAGTACCCATGGTGTGGAGACAATCGAAAGACCATGACACAGATTGTTACTTTTGTCTCACTAACATACAGGGCATTGGCCCGAAATCCAAGCATACTGTGCAGTATACCAAGCAGTATAAAAGCCTGTCGAACATAGTGAAAAATATCCTATTCCAAAACCACCAAAATCGTGAAGTTTGGACGAAGAACTTGAATGTGTCAGTGATTCAACTAATGATGATATGCAATTCGAACAAGAAAACGACAATGATCCAGACTCTCTAACCCCAAAATGTTTAACAAAGCCGCATTTGACTCCTATAATCCAGATTAAAAGAATAGAATCCCCTCGAAAGTGATGTACATATAAGTGACTTCCGAAAACCTGAAAAAGGACTTGTACATTGTTTCGCTCCAGAAGGCACTTTTGTGTACTGCATGAATGTTAACTTGATTGTTAACATTCAATCTGTGGAGATTTAAATGTTATGGCACTTCTTGTTAGACTGCAGCTGAGGTATACGAAACTCTGCTGTTTTCTGTGTGAATGGGACACGCGTACACGAGGTTGTCATTACGAGGGCTGTTTAATGAATACCCGGATTAGAAGTAGCAACGCAACTTGTTTAGGTTTGGACAAGTTATTTTGCAATATAAACCCCTTTCAACTCGATACACTTTGCGATCTTTTAAGGTTTGGGAACAAAAACAAGTCGCATGGAGCCAAATTCGGAGAAAACGGAAGATGGGGGAGCAATTCAAAGCTCAATTCGACTAATTTGGCTGTGGCGACCGCGGAAATGTGAGCCGGTGCGTTATCGTGGTTGAAAAGCACTTTCTTATTCGCCAAATGTAGTCGTTTTTTCTTCGAATCGGCCAATAAATCAACTATTCTCGAAGTAGTCTACGTATAATACACCTCACGCGTCCTAAAAAACGGTGGTCATCACATATCCGGCCGAAGACACGGTTTTCGACTTTTTTGGAGCACCCATTGAATTGAATGAATCCATGTCTCACCGACGGTCAAGAAACGACGCAGAAAATCGTACGGAATTCGATTAAACAGGCTCAATCAAGTTTTTGAAGTGGGCTCACGATTGCGCTTGTTCTCCGGTGTGTGCAGGATATAGCTTAAGCATTCAATAAAAATGCCTGCTATCTTAGCCAACTCGCGAGTTTTTACTCGGCGGGTCGCCAATACGATATCGCGGTTCATCAGAAACTGACGTGCAACCACGGCGAAAGTCTGCGAACCAATAGTCAACGGTTGTACGGGAAGTTGAATGCGTACACACCAGAGTGGACTTAATTTCCTCGCAGGTTTTGCCACTCAAAAACAAAAATCGGACTACGAAGACATACTGCTCCTTTTGAAATGCGCGTGTCAAAACAAAACTAAGCGTCGGATTGTCTAGAAATTTTGACAGGCGGGCTAAGAGAGGTTATATTTAATACACACTCAGTAGCACCATCTATTTTTCAATCCGGGTACTCATCAAACAGCCCTTGTATACACAGAAACAATGGCCACTACGTCGAGCACTAACTCCGGCTGTAAAAAATATTGCTAATGAACCCCTGATTGAACCTTAACACGTATTTCTACCACCGCTTCGTATCAAATTTTGCTTAGTAAAAATTTTCTTTAAAGCTCTAGATCGGACCGGAAAAATATTCTTTTATCTGAGAGGGAAATTTTCTCAAGTTTTTAAGGCAAAATTTAAAGAGGGCATATTTGTTGGACTACAAATACGGAAACTTGACAACATGCTAACTGATGCCGAACTAAGAGCACGGAGACCTTTTAAAACTGTTGTAACAGATTTTCTTGGAAATGTGAAAGCCGAAAACTACAGAGATCTTGTAACTGAATTACAAGGAAATTGTAACATGTCACTAAAATTTCGATTTCTTTCCGGAGAATGTTGTTGAGTTACGTGATTGAAATACCAAATGTTTAGTTGCTTGCGCTTTCAAGAATAAGAAAAGTTTCTCCTCAGTTCCTTTGTTCTCTGTTGTTTCTGAATACTGTGCACACTACGATCACACTATAATCTGTGGCGATTTTAACGCTCACTTATTAAAAGCAGACTCTGTTTGTTTTCAAATGAAAGATTAAGTTTAGTCTGTAGGAATGAAAATTATCAACACTACATACGGTACACGTTTCATTGAAAATAGGTTACCCAGCCTCCTTGATCTTTTTATTGTCCTCTTGTCCTGAAGTTTGATCAATTATCATTTGATATGATCTACATTTCTGTACTTATGATGTGAATCTGGTGAAAAGTGCTGTGCCTAATACATTTACTTATAAAGATTTTAGCTCAATTGACCTACTTGCCTTCCAGACTGCTACCTTTTCTGCCCCTTGGGAGCAATACCGTATAAGTCTGATCCAAATGAAAAAGTCTTTGTGCTGGAAACAATTCTGACTCAATTGTTTGATCAGTGTGTACCAACGAAAACGGTCAGAATTATAAATAAAGTATGTCCATGGTATACTCCTGAAGAAGTTTGCGCTATAAAAACCCGAAACAAGTTGTATGGAAAATGGAAGTATCGACCATCTACTATTGCCTGGTCTGAGTAAAAAGCGGCATGTAACAACTTGACTTCTATAGTGAGAATTTCTAAAAAAAAAAACTTTTACGCCTCCAAATTGAACACTTTGCTCCCGGCTAAGAAACTTTGGAGGAATATTCGTGAAATCGGTGCCACTAAAGCTACAAATGAATCCAAATGCTCTCTTGATCCCGAAGACTTAAACGATTTCATTCTTGGTGAAGGACCTAGTCACTGCAACTTTAACTTTCGTTAAAATGAAAACTTCACTGCTCCAAGGTTGGACGATTTTGTAGTAGCAACTGAAGACCAAATTTTTCAATGCGTTTGAGAGGTCAAGTTTGACTTAAAGAGTGAGGATGGAATACCATTGTCTCCCATCTCACGCATGTAATTAACTAGTGCATTACTACCTCAACCATTCCAAAATGCTGGAAAGTTGCAAGAGTCCTGCCAATAGCTAAAAAAACTAATTCATCACCCCCTGCCGCCGATTTTAGACCTGTTAGTATCCTACCGTGCTTATCAAAGGTGTTCGAGAAGATAATATCAGTGCAGATAACAAAGCATTTATAACTACACAAACTGCTGAGCCCCCGGCAATCTGGTTTTAGACCTAACCACAGCTGTTCCACGGCGATAATGAACTTGCTGGAGGAAATAAGGCTGGATTTCGGCAAGGTTTTTGTTTCGGTTCCCTGCCTGCTAGACTTCTCAAAGGCCTTTGATAAAATTAATCATTCAATCCTATATTGGAAACTGAGAAATAATTTTGGGTTTAGCGAAAGGACGTGTTTGTAGTTTTCTTTCTGATATATCGCAAAGGGTAAGTTGCGGTGAACATTGCTTATCTCTTATAGAAATGGTGCAAGGCGTTCCTTTGGGTTCAATTATGGGCCCTTTATTATTTAGCATGTTTATAAATGGCCTCCCATTTGTGTGCAAATATGCACACATAACTTTAAGGAGTTATCAGAGCTTGTTTTTATTTTTTATATATAAAAAATATTTATAATTGGTCAGTATAAAATGGATTACTCTTGACCATCTCTGTTTCCAAGAAAAGTTTTAACTTAAATATTTTTCCAGATATTTATCTAAATAATAATAAAATTAAAGTTGTTGAAACTGTAACCAGTCTTGGCTATGTTATTAATCGCTCTCTCAGTGGTTATAACCGCACTAACTTAGTGATTGGTCGTAGGTAGAGCTTGCCTTCGAAAACTGTGGCACAGTGCTTACTAAACTCCCTTGGAACTAAATAAATAAATTTATAAAATAAATTTGGGTGTAGAAAACAACGAAGATGGAGAATAGTTCCAGCAGGATGTCGCAACAATGGAAAAGCAATACCAAGGCAAATGGATTCCTATTATGCTTGTTGATAACTGCTGGACATAACTGCAAGATGCCATAGTGACAAAATATCGCCTTAAAACATCCGCAAATACATTTTGAAGCAAGTTGATATTGATATATGGTAGATTTAGATTCAGTATAGGACACAATACTTTTTAGCAAAAATCTATGGGCGATAGAGAAAATCTGAGGTCATTTTCTGTTGATTTCTATTGAATGTGTTATTAGTCAGGTATTGAAGTAGTCGAAACTTATTCGAATACACCCAGCTTCCATAAGGAGTATGGAACAAATAGTGAATACTTCATAACAAGGAAAATCTTTGATAAACTAATGACGCAGGTGCTAAGTTGATCAAGAAAGCTTTGATAGGATTTTGTATTTTTTTTTTTTTTTTTTTTTTTTGAATTTGCCTATAGTGGAAAAGCCATTATGAAATATTTTGTTTCATTCCAGTTGCTTTCTTAAAAATCAATGAACAGGTTAATCATACTTTTTAAAGAAGTTTTTTGTAGTATCTAAAGCTCATGATTGTTAAAAAAAATTTAGGTAATCGAGGCATGCTAAGAGCCAATAAACGATCCGTGCCAAACGCAAGAAGAGCTTGCTTCAGCATTAGGGCTTGGCCGCCAAGCTATATCCAAGCGATTGAATGCTTTAGGAATGATTCAAAAATAATGAACTTTGGTTCCTGTTGATTTGAAGCCATGGAACACACGCCATATTCTCCTAATATTGCGGCATCCAGAACATGGTCGGGCTGATCAGCAGTTACGCTCATATGAAGGCATCAAAAGATAAACACATTTACGGAAATGGTATTCGAGCTCTGCCAGAAAGACGGGAAAAAGTTTTAGCTAGCGATGAGCAATACCTTAAATGATTCACTTGTTACCATCTTTCCACAATAAAGTTGCATTTTCACAAAAAAAAAAAAAAAAAAACGATAACTTAGTTACGCACATAATATAATCCCGAGAAGTACTTCCATTTCGAATCAAAAACAGCTTTATAATCCTGACAGCAGTTTAAAATTCACATTTGCTGACTTAATATCGACAAAATATTCAGAGTGACTGTAAAGCCGATTAACTTTCTAAAAATGATACAACCTTATTCCGTCAATCTTTAGGGATACCATCCATCTGAACATAAATAACTTTTAAAGGAAAGTGCGATGGATATTCAACTGGAATTATGAAGAGCTGTTGAATAACATTGAACGATAATGATTCACTATAAGGATAGTCGTGCTATGAAAACCAGTGGGCTAATGTGAAGATAAAAGAAAACAGGCAACTAATGAGCAAAGTGAGGATAAAATCCTGAATAAGGAATTTAATTCCCGAAATAGAGAAATAAACATTTTACAGATTAATAAGCAAAATTACTGACTGCAACATATTGCCTGCTATCAAGTAAAAGCTTTTTGATAAACTTTGTTGAATCAGAATCCTTAGAAAATAAGAATACAGGAAACCAACTTTATAGCTCAAAATGCTGTACTTCAATATGAATCCGGAAGTACTTAGTCCCTTTTCAATATCAGCATCAATAAAAAAAGGTCAAATGTCTGAAGGAAGGAAGCATAGGCAACTCAATCTTACCTCAGACAGCAGACTTTCAACTTTTTCGATATGCGGCGACCTCATTTTTGTAATAATTTAAATTAGACATGAAAAAATGAATTCAATAGAAACCAACGTTTTTATTGAAATAAGCTTACCAGAGTATAGAGTAGAATATACCTTTGCACATTCGGTGCTCCAATCCGATATACATGGATTGAAGCAATTACGAATAGGCTAGTTACACACTAGTCCAGTGTGTATCCCTCCCGCAAACCGTGTTGCTCTAACTTTAATTTTATAAACAGACTGGACGACCCAATCTTTTTTCCGACTTCGAACAAAATGAGGGATAAGAACATTGAATTTTAGAGATTTCCAATTGCAAAAGGATAGTGATGTTTTCTATTCGAATTTAAACTAAGCTGACGAAGCAGTCACTGTATCCTTCTATTTGTTCCTAAAAGTGGGAGTCTCTGGATCTCACAACAGAAGCTCACTCCCCACACCAACCAGTTAACTTGTCTTAAAATTTAAATTTTTCTATTATTAAATTAAAATATACTTATAATTATCTTGGTAAGAAATTGTTGCATTTAACATTATAATTACACATAAAGGGTGATTTTTGCACATAATGTGGTTGATCCTTTTGACGAATATCATACAATCTTTGACAATTTTAGTCATGGAATCGTTTACCACGCAACAACGCATTCTCATAATTCAATCTTATAACGAAAATGACCGTACAATTTGTGAATTTTTCGGTTAACGTAATCGCCCTAGTGAGTCCGGAATTCATGAAATGGTGAAGCATTTTGAAGAAACTGGTTCGGTCTCGAGTCAAACTCCATATCAGCATGCTCGGCCAGCATACATACTCGTACACACCAAACCACGACCACTGTGAGCGAAATTGTTCAAAACCAAACAGACACCTCAATTGAGCCTCGCTTTTGGCACCTTACGGTGAATTTTAAAAATTGATCTTCATTTGCATGGCTATAAAATCCAAACTACACAAGAATTGAAGCATTTAGACCATCTACGACGTTGCCGACTTGTTAAATGGATGTTGGATCGCCAGAACAATTTGTCATCGAATTTGATTTTTTCCGATGAAGCCCATTTTTTGATGGTTGGGCACATAAATAAATAAAATTGTCGTTTCTGGAGACCAGAAAATCCATACGAGATTAACAAGAAAACCAATGCATCCAATACATCCAAACTGAAACGCGGCCTTCGAACAACTTATTCTTTAAAAACATTATACCTTTGGATAGACCCCTGTAACAAATGCCGTGATAGTTACACGAATGATTTTGTATTTCATTCATAATTGCCGTAAGCCAAACTTTATTAATCCATAAAACTCTTTAATTATTTCACAGCAAATATGTATTTAATTTAATAAAAACTTCCACACTAGGTGTTGACTCAACCAATATATTGAGTTTTCCAGAGCTCGGTCTAATTTTTGAACAGTTTTTTAGGTAAACCGAACTGCAAGTTGTGAGGAACAGTCACTAATTCTATTAAGCAGGATGCGGTTTGATTTTTCTCAAAAATAAGGAACCCGGCTTTATTTTCTTCGGTGCACTCAATATATAGTGCAAATCTTTTTGAGACGGACGAGCATGTGCAGCAAAAAATGGATGAAACGGACCTTAAGTTTGACAAAAGAAACGAGAATTTGAATAGTAAATTTCCACGATACGGAACCGTTGCTCAAGCATGGGCAAAAATATATTATACCTAACACTACGGTAAGTTTAACAGTTGTTGTTATCGAAAGTCCTATCGCTCCAAAAAAAATAAAAAGAGAAATACTGATATCTCTTCGATGTTTTCAAAACCAAACCCTAACCATTCATGAAATTAATTGTTATGGTACCCAGGTTCTACAGTAGATTTAGGTACAAATCAATGCGAATTCGGATAATGATGATCTAAGTAAATTTGATGGGATGTTATTTACTTTACAAGATATGTAGGAAAAATAAGGATAAACCCTCCAATGCATAGAATAAATTATACCCGGTCCTTGTTCTTTATACTCGTACGTATCAGTATGTGTATTTAGGGCAGTAAGTCCATAAAAACAAATCGTAGATGATTTTTTATTCAAATCTAATCGATCAATTTACAATTTTCGATTTACGCAGGATAAGCATGGACTTAAAGCCATCTCCCATGAATTGAGGTCAAGTTTAGTTTACAATTACCAACCCGGAAAATAAAAATAATTTTTAAAAAAATATGATAACAATGGTAAATTTACTCCATTATAGACCAATTTTGAGAACTACAGGGTGACTGAGTCGAACAGCAACTTTCTAAAATGCTATAATTTTTTTATTCTTTTGATAAATTTTATTGTTCCAAAGCAAAAATCGTTGAAAAATACATCAATTTTCAAATTGTATCAGTAGTTTTCAATATGCCCACGAAAAATGGCCTTGAGACGGCCGAAGAAAGCATCGCACGCTGCGCGCAAGTGGCTCTGCGGTATTTTGGCCCATTCTCGGCGAAGTGCTTGATTAAGGTGGTCCAAACTTTGGTATTTTTTAGTGCCAAGCTTCACCTTCAAAATACCCCAAACAGAGAAATCCAACGGATTTGCATCCGGAGAATTTGCAATCCATTGTGTCGAAGGAATGAAGTGTGGAACATTGTTTTTTAACCAATCTTGGTTGTCGCGTGCTTTGTGAGACGGTGCCGAGTCTTGTTGAAATATCAACCGAAATTAGTTTTGACGCCACGGTCCAAAAATACGAGCGGAGAGCGACCATCACCGTCGGACTGCCTGCTTTCTGATGGCCGTCCGAAGGTGTAAATTTTCGAAGGACCTCTCTGGCAAGCAAGCTCGGTCATTTTGTTTATTGACATATTGCTCGATAACAAATGGCAACTCATCGGAAAAAACCAAATTCGGCAACTCACCACTTTCGTTCAAGCGTAGCAACTCCTTCGTTCTTTCAACTCTGCGATGTAAGATCATGTGCTTTTTGGAAATTCAATGGCTTGAGCGCAAGCTCATTTTTCAGTATGTGTTGCATCCGTTCCAAGGATATGTTGAGCTCACGTGTCATTTTTTTTCCCCTCCGACACGAATTTCGCTCAATTCGAGCCTTCACTTTCCGAATCATTTCTGCCGATGCTGATGTTTTTTTATGACCACCTCCAAGGCGTTTTGCAACGCTGCCAGTATCACGGTAACGAGTTGTGGTTCGAGACACAAATGATTTATTCACGTTGAGATGCTGGATGGCTCTAACGATAGCTACTTGTGGTTTTCCAGCCAAATATAAAGTAATCAAACTATCACGTTTGAATTCCATCGCGGATAAAAGTTTTTCAACACAACTGAGACGCAAATCGTTTAAAAGACTTGTAAATAATAAAATTATCTGCCATGTTTCAAAATCTGAGCTCACAGTAATGAACGGTTTTGAAGTTATAGCAGTCTGAAGTTGGTTGCAATTCGAGTCAGTCAGGGTGTATTACAATCATCAAGGCTAGGTAAGAGGTTTGGCAAAGTTATGAGATGAACATGAAGTGTAGCATCGTCATATGCATGTGAAAGCACACTTAAAAATCATTTTGGGAAGTATAAAATATTTTTCCGTAGCTCGGAATATAATATTTTATAAAAAATATAAGTTCTTTGAAGATTATGTCGATGTAACGTACAACGTGCAGGGTAAAAATAAATCTACTGGCCAGTTTCTCGGCCGATATGAACTAACTTGTCTCGCAGCAATCGTTGAATTGGTTCAAAAATTAGAGCAAAAACTAACAACAGCAGGAAATGCATGAGAGAGGGCACAACTTGAATTAAATCCATACTATTTTCAGTTAGTTCCAACCTTCAAAAGATACGTGTATAAATTTGACAGCTGTCGGACGATTAGTTCTCGAGATAAAGCGTTGTAAGTGAAGCAACTTTTATTGTGAAAAAAATGGATTCAAAGCAATTTCGTGTGTTGATTTAAATTTAAAACTGGTAATACAAGCACCGAAGATGATGCACGCAGTGGAGGTCCAAAAGAGGCTGTTTCAGATGAAAACATCAAAAAAGTTCACGAAATGATTACGAATGACCGTAAAGTGAAGTTGATCGAGATAACTGAGGCTCTGAAGATATCAAAAGAGCGTGTTGGATATATCATACACGAATATTTGGACATGAGAAAGTTCTGTTCAAAGTGGGTGCCGCTTTAGCTCACAGTCGACCAAAAACAACAACGATTTGATGATTCAGAGGAGTGTTTAAAGCTGTTCAACCGCAATAAATGGATGAAACTTGGCTCCATCACTTCACACCAGAGTCAAGTCGGCAGTCAGCTGAGTGGCGAGCAGGCGACGAACCTCGTCCAAAATGACCAAAAACTCAACAGTCGGCTGGCAAGGTTATGGCATCCGTATTTTGGGGATACACATGGAATAATTTTCATCGAGTATCTCCAAAAGGGGCAGACTATCAACAGCAACTATTACATTGCATTGTTGAAGCGCTTGAAGGACGAAATCGCAGAAAAACCTCCGCATTTGAAGAAAAAGAAAGTGCTGTTTCATGAAGGCAATGCACCGTGTCACAAGTCGATGAAAACGATGAGAAAATTGGATGAATTCGGCTACGTATTGCTTCCCCACCCACCGTATTCTCCAGATTTGGCCCCCAGCGACTATTTAGTGTTCGCAGACCTCAAAAGAGTGCTCACCGGTAAGAGATTTAAGAACGATGAAGAAGTAATCGCCGAAACAGAGGCCTATTTTGAGGCTAAACCGAAATCGTACTACAAAACTGGTATCGAAAGATTAAAAAATCGTTTCAATCAGTATATCGCCCTCGAATATTGATAAGTAAAGTTGTAAAAATTTTGTGTTTTACTATAAAACTGCACTGAGTTTTCAGCCCATGTGTTAGATCAAGAACATAATCGAAAAATCATTTTGAGCAATGAGGCAAAGCTTAGTTAATGAGCAGAATTGTAAGCCCACAAAAAATCCGAGAATGGTTGTAGGGAAGCCTTTTTAACGCTGTTTTTGAAGAGGAGACATCATTGAATGTTAATATTTCGAAAATGCAATGTATGCGGCTGTTTCTGCGAATGGATTGAGCAATGAATTTTTATTAAGTTAGACATCCGTGAAGTTTTTGATGAAATCTGGTCAAATGTGTAATCAAAAGAGATTGGATTTGCAATTGGAATTCATTAATAAGGCACCAGGCATAATTTTTTTTATTTATTTTTTTTTTTTTATTCGTTTTCTGGAAGATGCATTTGTTGAGAATGCTCCAACCAAATTTAGTAAAGTAATTCGTAAGATTGACGGAAATACAGCACATACAGGCCGGTTTGCTACCAGTTCTCCCTTATATTTTCCGTTAATGTATTGTATTAGCTAGGAGGGAAGAGATGGGAAATATCTGTTACTGAATTGAATAGAAACACGTTGAACAAGCGTAGAAGAGTCCGACACGAAAAAGTCATGGATGTGTTGGATAAGAAATCAAAAAGATATATCTTCGGAGAACGGACAAGATTCCGTTATGGTGATCCAAGTGTCAGGTACATGCTTATAAATTTCATTGCTGTTTTTACGGTAATAAGTGCGCACGTGATATGTAAAGTGTGTCGTAGTGATGCAGAATTTTACGAATCTAATCAAAGAGGACTCCAAATTAAAGCGGTGAATCCTGTAACGCATATCACGTCGGTTGTGCAGGTAAAATGGAAACTAATGCTATGCTTGAGATGTTTCAAAAAACGGAGGAATTACACGAAGGTAAATACCTCAATTATATCCGGGACGGCGATTCGAAAACTTATACTAAAATCGTGCAAGCTCCTCCATATGATTTGAAGAAAAAAGAATGTGTCAACCATATTCAAAAACGAATGGGAACAAGATGGCGAAATTGTAAAAAACAGAATAAGGGCCTCGAAGGAAAGGAGAGGCTGACTGAAAAGCTCATTGGAGCATTTTACGATCTTGCAATTTGTAGGAATTCGTTTGAAGGTATAAAAAAAGCTGTCTGAGATATATTTTACCACCAATGTTCCACAGACGAGAGCCCCCAACATGTTCGTGACAGCTAGCGAATGCCAAGGAACTTTGAACGATTACCATATGCACATACCACGCATTGCCTGTGAAGGTCATTAAGGCAATAAAATCAATATACGTGAACTTTGGTAGAGACGAGCTTCTTAAACGATGTTTCACTAGAATAGCAATGAGTGTTTTGGACTCTGTTATATGGAACTTTGCGCCAAAGACGTTAGGGAGTGGCAGACCCACAGTTGAAACTGCCGCTTATATTGTTCTGATACTTTTCAAAATTGGTCATATTAACCTCAATAATGTGTTGGAAATATTGAAAATAAAAATTGGTAAAACACTCTACCAATATTGTGCAGACATTGATGAGAAGCGGATATGCGACGCCGAGCACGAAGCCGAAAAAACACGCATGAGGGTCGTCTGCGTGCAAAACACGGAAAAATGATGAGTCTCCGTATGCTGAGTAGCTTTTCTATGGTCCAGGTATAGCTAACTGATGGTTGAATAACAAAAAAAAAAAAAACATATGAAATTTGGTTTGTATGTCGAATGGCGTTTTTGTCGAAACCACGTTTTTCAACCTAGTTGACAACATATTTCAAAAATGATTCATCCAATGTGAATGTACCAAGTCTTAAAATATTCAAAAATACAGTCTCTATGGGGCTCCCAGCTATTTTTTTTTTTTTTTTTTTCATAAACTATGAAATTAGGAATGAAATTCGCTGGACCACAATTTTTTTTTTGAGATATCAAAATTTCCCTACGTGATGCGATAAATATAGTTTTTGTATTTTTAAGATGAAACGTATGAATTAATTGTTGTCAACCACCAAACATCAACTTGCTCTGAGTGTCCTTTTCTAAGCGGTGTACGTATACCGCAACCAATTTGAAAAATTCGAATAAAAAAATTTGTGTAGTGTTAACTTTATGTGTTTATTGAGTATAAGTTTCAATAAAAAAAAAAAAACTTTAATCGTTTCCTCAAAAAATATTATGAAAAATACACCCTCGTACTCCACGCGCACCGTAGTCTGGTGCTTTAATGGTTACTCTTCTTTTATCGATTTAAGTATTCGTATTTACTCGTCAAATAAAACTGAAGCCCTTATAGGAAAATAGTTTAATTTATCTGAACAGAGATAGCCAGAATTTTCGTAGCTTTGAACACCTAAATCATTTCAAAGACAGAAAACACTTCATATGTAGCAGATAGAAGTTTTGTTTTTGAATATTTCTTCAAAATTCCAAATACTTAAGCTGGTGCTCCTTTAAAATATTGATCCGAAAGAAATGATTTGACACATCTATATCTGTTGATTTGTAGATCCATCAGATCGCGACAACTGTTCGGTTTCTTAAATATCAGTTCCTGGGCTCGTAAATATAACAAGTTCTTCACCATAAAAATAAGACAAAAAGTATTTGAATTAAATTGCAACCTTAAGGGACACTAGTTTCAGTACGTGGTATGGGACAGCAACAGAAGTTTGAAGTAACATAAATTGTGGTGATTGTGTATAGAATTTTGTTAGGAACTCATATTGACTGAATCAAATGCATATTTCAAATCATATTATACACAAAAGTGAAACTCAATTTGAGAATTAGTTAAACGGCTGCTGTTTAATTTAGCCAACCTAATTGTGGTAAACCCCAACAAAAATCTTCCTAGGTTAAGACAGGAATTTGTTTGCTCATTATTATTTGGAAGAGAACCTTATTCCAAAGACTTAAGAAAAATGAAAAAGGAATGATTGGTAATTTTGAACAACTCAACAAAAGATCTATCGGACACAGATCTCCTTTAAATACGGGTTAATTTCTTAGACTAAACAATTCAAAGAAGCCATGAGCCTTCTTATAACTGAGCGAGATATTACACATTAAACTTCTGAAGGAAGCCTTAACATGGCTTGGAACAACCTCCACAGATCAAATGTGCTTCTCCCAATAAAATGCTGAATGTAGTAATAGGAAAGTGCTTTTGTCATGTAATAGTGATGTAATAGTAATATTAATAGTAATGTAAGGTGACTTTTGAAATTTCACAGACAACGAAGCGATTTTTTCAGTTTTTAACAGTTAGAAAGATTAAGCGTATTTGGTGTGATCAGCGATTTTCAATTATTATAAAAAGTGGAGCAAAGAATTTTTACTAGCGGTAAAAGCTCTTCCAAGATGGTCGAGAATATGCGAATGACGCTCTGGACGCTTCTGCATGTCAACAAAAGATGATAACGTCGAAGTTGTGAAGAAAATTGTTTTGGAAAGTCGTCGAAATACCATAATAGAAAATGCTGAGGATGTTGACATATCAGTCGGCTTACATTATGCAATTTTTTCGGATGTTTTGGGCGAAGTTGTGCAGTTCAAGGCTCAAGTGTATTATATCTGAGGGGGATTACTTTGGATTGAACAACATAAATATTGATGAATAGATTAATATTTTTTTTAAAAATGTAAAGTCAGCTTGAACACACCTCCTACTCGGGAAAATTAAATGACTTCCGTGCAAAAAAAATGGAACCTAGAGGAAGCATTGATCATAGCTACGAAGCTTTTATACCTACGACTGGGAGAATCTTCAGTCATATCGTAACTTGGCCATTATATAAGAAAATAGTAAAAATTGTCTTCTTTCCGAGAGGTAAAATTAAGAAGTCCTGAAGATACTGGCGTCAACGGCCTCGCCACACTGAAAGCATCGGTTCCCACTACGGTAAGTACGTAGGTGGGGTACCACCTGGGAACTCAGTACTCCGAGTGCTGTTGACAAAAACGCGCCACATGGGCATAGTACCTCGGCGTTAAATCCCGGACCCTACAAATTAATTCGTATCGTTCACTTGATAATAATAATAATGAAGATACTGGCGTAAATGTGAGAGAATAATCTCAGCAAATACCTGGAAGCACTTTGAAGTTTGCTAAGCAGTAATCGATTCTCGAAGAAATTTAATTAGCAATAGAAAAATGCGTTTATGTCAAAAATCAATTGCGTCAATTCCAGTAAACACAAATAGACTCATACCCTTTACCAATTTAATAATTAGCTTAAACCAATAATTTACTGACTGATTTAATGATACTCGCATGTTTGCATAAAAATTTGGTACGAACTCCAAATGCAGTCGGTATTCAGAACCAGCAATCAAATCGCCTTAAAACAAATAATACGAAAAATCAATTCAATTAGAAAGGCGTATATTTCCAAAGTAGTGTAATTCCTGTGACGCTTATGACCGGCTTCAGTATAAATAAACATTCACAATGTTTGTCTCAGTGAAAAATTCATCAGCTTGAAAGTAAACAACAAATCAACAAATCGTCTTCGTTATAATTGAAAATAATTTTCTCATCGATTTCTCTTAACCGTACTGAATCATAAACAAATTGACCATTTCCTATATAATTTCCATTCGTCTTGCTTTATTCGAATATTCAACAGGATCAACCCTAAAAACCATTTCTACTAGATTAAATCAATGCGGTAAAACCTCTTCAAATAACATTACCTTTTATACGAAGAAAAGAACAAATCTAAATCAATTTCCACTCAACGAACTCTTAACTCCATATCATTTATTAAGCAAAACGTATTCGTATTCCATCGTCCACCCCACTAAATATCACCCTATTTAGCAACAAATCAACCCCAATAACATGTCATAACATCGAACCCAAAACCGAAGGCCAGAAAAAAGAAAAAAAAAAATTAAACATTATGCTTTTCAACAACAAGTTTCACCAGGACATGTGCTCATTTAAGCCATAATCGTATGTATAACTCGTCCAGGGTGGTCGGTTCAGGATAACCAACACAATAACTCCAATCCGCTACCCATATATCAACCATGTACACCCTTAATAAAAAAAAAAAAAATCAGAAAAAATTGTTTAAAAAAAGGAATATCCCACACCCAGTATCTGTAGCTGCAACAACAACAACAACATGAAAATCATGACTGTTGCTTGTAGATTTCTTACTCAAAATATTCAGAACAATCATCCCAACAAAGAAACGAAACGAAGACGAAGACGAAGACATTTTTGAAATCATAAATAAACCCATCAAGATAGAGGATAAATCCTTTATAACATATGAATACATAAGTGTATGCGCCTCCTGTCACTGTCAACCGATACACGAGTTTGTTCGTATGTCACATTCGCATATGTGAAAGTGTGTAAGGAGATTTTTTTTTTTTTTTTAAATTACTTTTCAAATAAAGATACAAAATTTCGCGTACCATATTCTTATTCGCTGTGCATATTGCGTGTATCCTTTTTCTTGTTATTGTACAATTTATTTTTTTCTCTCTGGAAGCTCTACTGTTTCAAGCCGAATAGAAGTCGTCCTTGGATTATGTAGTTTCTGAAGGATATGATTTTTTTTTATTTTCACTCAAATAAATAATATTCTTAAGTTGTAATTATTCCAAGAGATACATATATATGTATATAATAGGACTATTCAAACTCGTTCGGATATATGTGCTGGATATCTTTTACATTATTCTTTGAGAGGTATAACAATTTTCTCTTCAACTAAGCACTTGTAATTATTTTATTTTTTCTAATTTTATTTTAAATATATTTTTTTCTAATAAACAACACTTATTTAAATAATTTAAAAAACAAAAAACAAAACCACATCAAATTTTCACGCGGATAACGCGCTGTGAAGGAGTACGGAAACACTCGGATATTTTCGACACGCACACGTTAAATTCATCTCAAAAGGATCATTCGTACGAATAATGTGGTATTTTTTTTTTCTTCCACCTTTCGTATATCTCGTAAACCGTCGCGACTTAATTTAACCCCACAGATACTTCATCTCTAAATGAAATATTTCACGATAATATTTTATTATTTTAAGAAACACCATTTTAAATGCGTGTATTTATTCATCTATCCAAATGGCACTTTCATTTTTTGTTGACAAACATTTTTCTATATACTTTCAGTAAATTCACTAAAGATAATTTTGAGGGTTAAAATTAGAGAAAAGGCCAAGAAACAATCTTTTTTTCTCTAAAATTGTTATCGAATTTTAAAAACGCACCCGACAAACAGACAGAAAACCCGTACGACGACTATACAAAACCGCGATCTATTCAGTACTAAAGGATTTTCCACTCTCTGTTTGGCAATGGTTTGTGTGTTGTATGGAGAGGAATCTACTGAAAAACGAATCTCTGAATAGGATAAGCACAAAAGTTCAAAATAAAGCCTGGCAGTAGAACAACAAAAAAAAAAACATGAGAAAAAAAAAACAACGAAATTGAACGATGACATGCCATACTATCCCCAAACAGCAACATAAGCTTTCTCTGAGAATATCCTTTTTTACTCTCATTTCTAGTAGGAATATTTATATTTCTCTCTCTCAATGACAGGATATCTTTCGACGTTGTGTTTTTTTTTTTTTTTTTTTCTACCATGCCTTCCAATTTCGAAAGATATACACATTCCGATAGTTTCGCTTTCAGTGTTAAGTTACAGCAACATTTTCAACTCTCACTCTCAGGAACATGGTGGAAAGGATATCAGCTGGAAAAGTCAAATTCAAAAAAGCATATTTTCGAGTTCCGCTCTGTGACATTACAATGGAATATACCTGAGATACCGCTATGCACATGCGTTCAAATTTATACTCAGAGTTCATTCTTATTCTCTCATTCTAACATCAGAGACGGAGAGCGAAATTCTCTTATACTGGTACCCGTGTTGGGCGCCATCTAAGTAGTACCAGAGAGAAAGAAAGAGAGAGAGAGAGAGAGATGACTGGAAATGGGGAAATGAAAGGCCAACATCGGCTTAAATCAGCCGAAATTGTTTACACCTCGTAAGACCTTAAATAAGCCCAAATTCATGGAAATCAAAGTCGCAGATTATTTAAGGTATCCTGAAGAACTCCTATTCCTAAAAAAGCGTTTTCTGGTGCTAAGGTGGCGTACTGTACTTGTTGTCGTTATCTGAAAAGGAAAAAATAATGTCGTTTACTTTGACATACATTTTAAGGGACATGTCACCTTGCAGAATCTGCGCGAAATTACCCACGGAATAGTTACAATTTACGTAACTGAGAAATGAGTTCCATGAAATTAATGAAGAGAGCTATAAGCAACTGAAAAGAGCCTGAGAGCTGTTTATTTTATTACTTTTTTTTTTTTTGGTTTTATTTTTAATTTAACGAATACTTGTACTAAGACGGTTTAGAGGCTTTGTGCGAGATATACGAGTATTTCAGTTGAAGTAGAACGTTTCATGGGAATGAAACGTACTCGTTATGATGGAATAAGTAATAATGTATTCGTTTGTATGATGATTAAACCCTGTTAGGATGGGGCAGAGTTATAATTGTAAATGAAGGTAATTTCTATAGTGGTTGCATGGCTTATGGTTTTACTGTTTTTTTTAGGAGCTCGACGAATTTAGGTAGAAGTTTTATGACTCTATTCAATTGTGTCGCGTTTTTGATTTGATGAAGCATAACAAAAATTTTTTGATATAAATCTGCCATATAATTCCGCAACGTTTTTAATTGGTACACTGACGAATGGGACAAAAATGGTAGTAAAAAATAGGGAACAGGCGAGTAAAAGTACAAGCGGTTTTATAATTGAAGTTTATGGATGAATACTCTGTATACACAGCACATATCGATTCCTTAATCCAACTCGTTATAAACTTCAAAATCTGTAGTAATGATTGTCAACTCTTTGAAAAATACCAACGTAGGCGAGGTATTTTTGGTGAGACAAAACTTCCGCAGATAAACTTTGATAAATATAACAAATATTATGTAATAATCGAACTAACATGACTTACATGCAAAAAGGTGGTCAAATCTTGTATCAACATTAGCATTGACGGACTGCACAACGCCAATACTAAAACAGACAGATTTACTTCCTTAGCGTTGCATGTTCGAGTTGAACATGAGCCTCAATTAACAGGTCTTTCAGTTAGCTCGGTCCCTAGCCAATTGCCTCCAGTTGCCCGCTCCAAGTCGATTGACGGCAGCTTCTGTGGGCGCCATACCATCGGTGTTCTTAGTCCACCGATGGCGCTGTACAGTTCGTATAGTTCGTCGGTGAATTTCTTCGTCCAAAGCCCGTCAATACAAATGGAACCAAATATCCTATGAAGAATTTTTGCCTCAAAACCACGAAGATCTTCATCCAGTGCCATAAAGTAGAACTGAGGTGATCAACCTATAGAAAGTGTACTTAATTGTTCGGGATATGGCCTTATTTCGAAGCCCAAAGAAACAGTGATTTGCAAGAGTGATTCTTTGTTTCATATTTGCTTAGGTGCTCTTGGCGAAATTTATAGCAGAGTCAGAGTAGACAAAGTCCTTTAGTACCTAATTGTCGACTATCGACAATCTTGTGTGTCCCTTGGCACCTTCCGTTTCAATGCCAGCGAATACACCTATGAAAACCTGCTGACTTCCGTCAAGTATGTCAAAATCATCGGCGTACGCTAGTAGTTGCATAGACTTTTGCCTCCGTACGCTTGTGAATTTCGCATAATTCTTTTAAGTATGATGGTAAAGAAGTCACATGACAGCGCCTCACCTTGCCGAAAACCGTTTTTTGCTAACAAAGGTCTAGATTAGATGGTTATCGACTTATACGGTAACCGTTTTTGAGCATTCTCCAACGTCATTCTGGGGACGGCCGAGTTTAGGTGGGTGTCGATTTGGACTTCTTGAGTATTTTCTAAGACTTATCGTAGTGTGATTATGGACTTTCATGGCCTGAAACTACACTGATATGGGCCCATTAGGTTGTTCACAAAGGGTTTCAGACGTTCATACAGTGTGGCTGATAAGATATTCTATTCAGTGTTGAGAGGACTTATGTATATCACCATTGAAGAGGACTCCACTTTTGTGGATCAGGCATACACTCTTTTGACCACATCTTAGAAATAAGTTGGTATCTGCTCGTTACAAAGTCACTTTCAGCTGCTTTGAATACATTGGACTATACCCCGTTAGGTGCTGCAGGTTTGTTAGATTTGGGCTTAGGTATTGCTATGCTTACTTCGTGGACGGTAGTTTTGGCTATCGTCGCCTAGGTTGAATGGTCTATTCTGCCTGACGACGGTTAATCTAATCGCCATTATACATACAATCTATAGAAGATGTGTTGTTCATATTCTAAACACTGACTACGACTGTGCGAATCCGAAGGTGTTAGTCCTTATTTCATTCTCTGTGGTCATCAACAGTGGGCTCAACCATATCAGAGTCTTGTTTTTGTTTTGCAACTTTTTGGTTTTTCTGTGGTAGGGAACGCAATACCCCCAACCTGGAAGAAGAGGTCCTTGGGTAAAGTGGCGGATGATTTATGGAATATAAGGGCTACCGTTGGACAGCCATCATCCCTTTTTTTCAAGACTTTGCCTTAGTCTCGAAAGTTTCTTATGCTGGTGATCTGAGCTCCTAATATATCAAGGTATATTAGCTTAAATAAAACCTCCGTTAGTTTGGGTGTAGGTATCATCGTTGAATTCATTATTGTTGCTGAGTACTGAGAAAGTCAGAAAGATCTATGTAAAATATTTCTTACGGCCTCGATTAGAGCTTTCATTGTTAATTTGGTTTCATATGACCATAACTTCAGATGGCATGACCGAAGACCAAACGTTCTAAGAAGTCGGCAACGTTCTTGCTGTCCCTTAGTAAGATTACTGTAGACTGGCGTGATAATTGAGTTTTACAAATTTGCCAAGCTCTTAAGTGTACTGGGCATAGCTACATAACAAGTGAAGCTGTTATGTCAGCTGAAGTGATGATGACAACGCGGAGCTATTCAGCGGAGACTGTTTCTGTAGCGATCTTGTCAGTAAAGCATTTATTCATCATTCTACGAGAGACTTAGGTATTTCAATAAAGGCTTTCAATAAAAAAAAAAAAATTACAATGAATGGGTTGTTTGGAAACCTTCGTTAGTTGAGGTTTAGATTCACCCAAAACTATGTAGAGTAAATATTGTAAACACTCGTTTATTATTCATCTCTGATGTTTCCCAGCATATCTATCAGAATGATGATTAACTAACTAACGTACTTGGATAGAGTATTCTATCTGTACTTACTCACATACATGTTTCATATATCTAAACACATGTATGTGAACATTTGTTTTTTTTTTTTTTTTTACTTCAAAAACACTACTCAAGCACTACATATGCACTTAGGGATACAACATAAGAGTTCGGGCACTTATATTATTAGCATATTCAATAGCTCCTCCGGGGAAGGTAGTCTGGACAGATAAAACTTTTAATCCTTGCATGGGTATCTCTTCTTGTTTTCTTGTTGCATGGAGAAATAATAGAAATAACAGAAATAATCCAATTTTAATGCAAATCATATTTTGAACATGAAAACTCCATTAATTTCAGTTTTATCACTCCACATGCTGAGTCTTTAATGTGTCCTTTGCACTCAACACTGAGGACATCGTCATCGTCGGTAGTTTAAAACATTTCTCTGGGAATGCTTCATTGTAATCAGCGTAACATTCCTACTAATACGAGTAGGAATTGCTGAACGGAACGATACCTGTTTCCTTTTTTTTTTTTTGTCCGTGGACTAATTAGGGAAAAACTAACATGAAAATTACATAAATGTTTTTTTCTTTAATTATTTTTCTTTTTGCTTTCGTAGATACAGTAGTTATACATATTTTATTAGTTCCTACAGAGGGCTTGTTGATATGGAAATTTGCTTAATATATTCATATTGCACCGATCAGCAATATTCGGAGCATTATCGAATTTAACTGGAAGTAGGAGAAGAAAGATTGGTTAAACTTCAACTCGATCGATCGCAGGTGAGCTCTAAATTATGCCTTTTTGTGATGCTATTCTAGAAGGTGGAGAATAACCCAGTGGTCTGCATTGTAACAGTAGATATGGAAACACAAATTTCTAGAGATCTTTATCTATCGCACAAGGACAACGATTGGATCTTGAACATATCATACTTCATAACATCTTTTTGTTACGTTGTCTGTAGTTTCTCAACAAAAATAAAATGACTTACAAGACAGGGACCATCAACGAAAGCGAAAGGCATTTATTTTCTTACGAATGCAATAGTGATGTTGTTGCGGTATTGTATAGTATGACGGGCTTGCAGGCGAAAAAGACTGTTGCTTCTGCTCTAAAGAATTGCCCAGTCTCAGCTAACTCGTTATTAACCATGAAGAAACACCGAGCATTTGCAGTGGTCATTCTGCACAGACGGATGACATTAGGAGAGCTGACAAAGCTAAACATACCTCTGAACTGCTTATCTCTATAAATTCTGACATATGCAACCTTAAAATCGATGAAAAGATGCTGGGTATCGATTTGGATTTCTTGAGTTTTTCAAAGACCTGCTGAGGTTTGAAGATTTGATAGATTGTGGGCTTTCCTGGTCTAAAATTGCACTGTTAAGGAACAATTAGGTTGTTGATGACCTTAACCTTGTTAACATAATATGGCAGATGGAATCTTGTATGCGATGCTAAGTTATCTAGTTGTCTCGATTGAGGTGGTATCATTTTCTGTGGATTGGGCAAATAATCCTGAGATTAACGTCATCAGGCATAAACTCTTCTGACCAGATCATGTATGCTCTCCACAAAGCCACTTCAAGTAGCTCTAAATAATTCAGGCTCAGCAGCTTTGTTAGATCCTCATTTCACTTTGGTAAGCTGGTCAGAAGTTTTGGCTATCGTCATCTAAGTTTATTGGTCTATTTTGCCAGACAGCGGAATTTTAGTCTTCTACGCCGTTAAACAATCTGAAGAAGAAATTTTGTTCATATTCTCAACACCGATTGTGACTCTATTACAAGGTTTTCTTTTACATCTCTAAAGGTCTCGTACTGATGTTTTTTTTTTTTTTTTTAAAAAAACCTCTTTCTAGAACCTTTCCTTCTACATCTCTTAAGGTTTCGGTACTGATCTTCTTGCCTTGACACTCCTGGAGTACAAACACTCAGTATCTTCTATCTTTCGTCCTTCGTTCCAGCGCCGCTTTGTACACTTCTTGTTTAACAGCATGTGCTAACCAGCATTTCTTATCAAACCAGAGATATCTTGGTGGTGAGCGGCTGAAAATAAGCACATTAGTTGTGGCGTCTCTGATGGCTTGCTAGCATCATCGCCACTTGTCTTTGGTATTTAATTCTAAAGGCATAGGAGTTGTTGAGATATTACGAGATACACGCTAGGCGAAAATTCTTGCGGTGTCTTAGTATTGTAATTTTACTACGTTTCATCTTCTCCATTAGCTTTTCTCTTTTTTTTTGCGGCGTTTGACAAATACGCAGTCGTACCTTGGCTGTCCCAAACCAGTGTCGGCTGTCCGGAAGGTTCGGACATCCAGAATATGGGCGCCATGTCTTACGTTGATCACAATGTGATCAATTTGATTTAGCGTTTCATGATCCGGAGACTGCCATGTTAACTTGTGTATATTAAGATGAATAAACTGTGTGCTTGCTGTAGTCGTATTATGACTCGCGCAAAGTCAGTAAGTAGTTGGTGTCGACTAGGCTATATCCAATATGCTACTTAAAAGATCCTCCCTTCCTATTCTGGCGTTAAAATCGTACTAAGTATTTTAACATCACACTTTAAAACTTTACGTAAGCAATGGCTCATATGTCTTGTTTAGGAGTTCGTGGAAAGATACTTATCTTCCGTAGGGGCATAGGCGGAGATTAGACTTATGTTAGCGAATATGGCCTTACAGCGAATTTGCAATGGATGCTCGCTCATCTGTCCGAAGCCCAAAGCTTCCTGCTGACGAGGGCAAACCCGCGTCCGAATAAGCATCTATCACAGTATATATCACAGTTTTTAATCCTCCTTATGTCCGGCCTATCCCATTGTACTTCCTGGATGGTGGCGATATCTGAGTGATACCAATCAAGAGCCTCTGCTTATTGCTTGGCTGAACGTGCCCTGTTAAGAGTTTAAACATTCCACGTGCTTATGTTTTAAATGTTTGTATGGGACGTCAACAGTGAATCCATTTTTATCAAAGGACATTAGTTGGTTCACTAAATCTTCTTAATTCTTTTCCCTTTGAGTTTTGAGCCCTATGATGGTGTAAGCCAGTATTATGCTACTGGCCGCATATGCTTACATAGATCTTCCTCATAAAAAGCCCCTCAAAAATAAATTCCCTAACTGTCAAATCACTACTAAGCGCTCTTGCGAACCTAAGCTATTTCATACCATCACTCATTACTCAATGGTTTTTCATTGCAAGTCTATATTTTCCCAAAACAACATGAATTTCTTAAAGACCGATCTACAGCTATACGAGGGATATTTGTTGAGTACCCGAATTGGAAGGTAGGTGGCTACTGAGCCAACATGAGTGCACCATTATTTAGTACAACCCTTTAGTAAAACCTCTTTTAGCCCGCCTGTTAGAATTTGGTGACAATCTGACGCTTAGTTTTGTTCTGAGACTTATTTCAAAACCTCGTTTACCAATTTACCAGTTCGTCTAGTTTCGGTGTGGCCGCACGTCAATTTTTGATAAATTGCGCATGGTGGCCTAAAAACGGTTACCATAGACGAAACCGTGGACAAAATCCATGATCTCGTATTGGCGGACTGCCGAGTGTAAATTCGTGAGTTGGCAGGGATAGCAAGCAACTCAACTCAACGTATTTAACATATTTTACACATTTTGGGCATAAGAAAGCTGTCCGCGCGATGGGTGCCGTATTTGCTCACACCGGAGAACAAATACAAACAATATAAACAATGCAACCTTCAATTTGTTATTTCGTTTCTGATGCAGCAGGTAACTAAAAGAAACTTTGATTTATATTTCTTTATGTTTGGTAAGGAACTTATTCACAGAGTTCTCAAAATAAAAATTTCTACTCCGAATTTTCAAAAATTGTTAACAAAACTGCTAATTCTGCAGAAAATTCCAAATTAAAAATTTATAAATACAATATTCAAATAGAAAAATACATAAAATATTCAAAAATAAGATGTTCTGTCAGCATTTAAAAAGTAAAGTGAGACTGTGAGGCTCATTTCTAGCGATAAGGGTTAAGGAGAGCCCTATAATACCAATCTGGTCAAACCAAAAACTTCTGGGGTTTCAGTGAAGTTTAATAATATGGATCAAATCCCAATTATGGGATCGATATTATAATGTTCTATTTAGGTTAATGGTTTCTAAAATGATTGAAACCTCTTCTGGAGTACCTTAAGGTAGCCATCTCTACCCAGTATTATTCATTCTAACAATTAATGATTTGTTTTGATTAAAAGTTAATCCAAGTTGATGAAATAAAAACTTTCAAACACATCTTATGTCCTTCCGAATGTTTTCCGCTGGAGGATGACCTGAACACATTTTCTACTTGGTGCCAAACCCCTAGCACTAATTCAATCTTAAATCATCTCATACTCTTTGTATCTGACTACCCTGGACTAATAACCTTAACTACATCCCTTAATGAACTAATGGCAGCATTCACGTCCCCGAACTGGTTTCGGTCTAACCGACCGCTCGTCCTAAGGGGGTGGCAGTGGTGTAGTGGTATATGCATAGTTTCTTCAAGCAGAGGGTAGCGGGTTCGAATCCCGTGAGAGGCAACTCTCTGAAAAAGTCTTTTCATGGAATTTGTATGTAGTTATATGTTAATTCCGTCGGCGTCAACACTGACATGAAAGCATAACACTGATGTTTAATTGGTTGCTGGTTGAGGGATGCACTGGCTCCACTTTGACAGCCACCTCTGGAAAAATATCGAAGCCTAACACCTGAGTTTCAAAACTACTACACCACTCGCCCGCGCCCTGGTGAAAAGCCACTAAAAGTGTATTCATATCCCCTTGGTGCGCGCGCGGAATTATAAAAAAAAAAAAAACAAGAGGGCATTATAATGGGACTTGCGCTCTACTTCGGCAGTTGTGCCCGGCCCGGCCATGAAAAAAAAAATGAGTTATGAGGCAACAACAAGTCTCGGATACAGACGGATCTACTGTTGGCAACCCCTGCAAACGCAACAGGGGACAACTTTGGATCAGCACGTAGAATATTAAGCCCCAACTAGCAGAAGCTGGCGAGTGTTATCAACCAAAAAACAGAGCTTATTTGTTTTTAAAGGCATACTTATGCAAGATATCTTGAGTTCCGGCATGTTAACAAGCGCTTCGTTACAATCCGTATTAAGACTGGTATGCGCGCACGCTTAAACAGAGGTGAAAGACGACGGCACCAAAAATGTCTTCTACTCGTACGACCTCTTGGACAAGACCTACGGTACCAATCTTATTTCTAAGATTATTATCGGCGATCTTAACGCAAATCTAAGAAGAGAGGACTGTCGGAAGGTAAAGCCTGCACGACACCACCTCCGATAACGGATTCAGGCTAATCCGTTTTGCAGCCGGGTGAAACATTTTTTTAGCTACCACGCCATGGAGAACTCCTGATCAATCAACCGCCAACCAGATTGACGCAAGATATTTCTCTAGTAGTATAGATGTCCGAAAACTATAAGGGGCCAACATCGGACCCTTCCCTTGTGATAACTAAGGCATGATTGCGGATATCCTGAACATCGTAAAGGCAAGCTAATACTGTGAGGAAGTTCGACATAGGAGGCTACAATCGCAAGAATTTGTCAAATCCTCCAAGTCTCCCTTAACTTCTATGCCAAAAACATCAAACGAAACCCCTGGTTTAACGACGAGTGCCGGGAAGCAAATGCAGCTAATCAAGCACAAGGATCATGAGAGACGAATGGTCGAGGAAGTTGAGAGATGTTACTCTTGGAATAAAATTCGTAGAAGAGTCGCAGTCGATGCTAATGGGTTGAAAAGAGCATGTCTGTAGACTGTATAACTGCGATGACGAACCAAATATTGCTGTCAGGCACAATGAACCTTTCAACCTTTTGGATGTAGACCAACAATTCCATCCTTCTGACTTGGATGAAGTGATGATAGTCATATTTAAGCTTAAGTCCAACAAAGCTGCTAGAGCGGACAGTCTACTTACCGAGCTTTTCAAAGCGGCAGGCAACGACTTAGTAAGGAGCATACACCAACTCATCTGTAAAATATGCTCGTACGAAATTACGCCCGGTTAATAGAACCTCGGCATTATTTGGCTGGTCCTTAAGTAAGCAGACCCTTTGAACTGCGCCAACTACAGAGGCATCAGTCTTCTTTACACCGCCTACAAGATCCAATCTTTCATATTGTGTGAATACAACAACCTAATTGGACCATATCAGTATGACTTTAGGCCAGAAAAATCCACCATCGACCAAATATTCACATGACTGCAGATCTGGGAAAAAATCCATGAGCTCCAAATCGATACGAACCACCTATCCATCGAGGGAGGCGTAAGATAGCATCTATAGAGACGAGCTATACATAGCAGTGTCTAGTTTAGGAATCCGTGAGAGTCGTCAACTTGTGCAGGATGACGATGGAGAATGCACCCTGTTTCATCAAGGTGGGTAAAGAACTCACCGAGATGTTTGATGGTGAGGCACAATTTTTCAAAAGTCCGTCCAACCACTCGCATATGCCAATGATTTTGACATAATCGGAAGAAAATAACGTGATATCTGTGTCCCTTTTCGGAATATTGAGATGGAAGCGGAGAAGATGGGTTTATCCATCAAGGAGAGACACCAACACTGACGTCTCGGGCAGAATGTCACCCTCGACAGATATAACTTTGAAGACAATGACAATGACACCAGAGCTGAGATCAAACGAAGGATAACTCTTTGGGCTAAGAAGGCAATTCAGTAGCAAAACATAATAACAAATTACCCTATATAACACCTTAATAATGCCAGTCCTCTATCGCTCTATCGCGCAGCGGCATGGTTTATCCTAAATTAATGTGCAGGCTTTGAGGGGAAAATTCTTCGGGTGATTTTCGGTTCCATCTGCACAGGCGGTGAGTAAAGAAGGAGATGCAACGACGAACTGTACGGGCTGAACAGTGACATCAACTTAGCCAGAAGAGTGAATATCTAACTACTGAGATGGCTAGTTCTTGCAGAGCGGATGAACATCCGCTCTGTCTTCGAATCTGCCCCTGAGGCAGAGCGAAATAAAAGAAACGCTTGACTCATGTAGCACGTATTTGGTTATCACTTTTATTCCCCCTGCTGGTGACCAAGTTTTGATACTGTAACAATCTCATCAAGGAGCTCTAGTGTCAAGATCATTTCTATATTTTTCCCATTCTATGATAATATCTTTAGCGCACTTTCGGTTTCAAGTTCAAGAAGCGGGCCCTGTTACTACTTTCGTCACTTGATTTTTGAATATTATACCGGTTTTCCAATTCGAAACTTTTTTGAGTTATTGTGCGGGTGACAAATATGTATTTACATCTTAAAATAGACACTATATTCCGTCTATATTCTTCAATTCTAATCACAAAATCCGTTTAAAATAAACAGAAAGCCCCTTAAGCCAGATTATTGATATCTATCACTCGAATTGACTCTGACACTGCATATAGAATTGATGTGATGCATCCCCTAACAACTATGCGCATTTACCACGTAATTCCTCTCACCAAAGAATTGATCCATGTCCGAATAAATTGAAAATAGTTTCACGTGCAATTTTGCGAAACTTAATGAGTATGCATCAATGGGCTTCACTTCATCATAGAATTACGCTCTCTCAGACACAAATGATTCGACAATAAAATAATTTCACAATTTGCAGGCCGTTTTCTAACGTGATTATTGTCTGCTGATATGGAGAGTTATGACAGGGATGAAAGTTAGCATGAGGATATGATTGCCAGGCGTCTGGTTTTTTCAATAAAACCGTTTCTATCCTGTTAATGAGATTTTTAAAATCGTCTTTTTACAAGTTGAATATGTAAATTTCTTTAGGTAGCATTTTTGAAAATTCAGCAAATATCGAGAGAGATTATTGAAGATGTCACCATAACACAGAAATTTAGCTGTTATTCTGTGGTTTTCGGTTGAAAAACTGGATTAAGGAGTTTCGACACGCTTGTCTTGAAGCCGGTTCAATAACATTGAAAGCATTTAGCAGAGACTGCAAAAAGTGACAATAGGTATCAAAACTTTTATACCAGGCTCCACCAATTTCTGCCAAGTCATCAAGGTTTTTTTTCCCTTGATGAAGGAAGGTTTAGGAATCTAAATTTGCAAAAAAGGTTGATGGGTAAAACAAAAGACTTAATAAGTTTAATTTTGACAGTAACAGGCAAGTACCCTTTTGTTCGGTTCAATCCCCTAAGAACGCCTATAATTTTAGGAAAACGTTGCTTATATGGTTGCTTCCGTTAAAATATTTATTGAAGTAAATTCCTAAATTTTTTATTTTGGTAACATGCTCGCAATTTCCTGATTATTAAGTACTATCAATCCGGACTCGAGGTCTGTGTGAAGGTTTACGACACTGGAAGACACTGTAGATTCGGGTAATTTCACTTGGGTGCTGTATATCATCCGCATAGATATGCTTTGTAATTTTTATTCAGTATCGTTTGACAAGTCATCGTGAAAGGACTGACACCACAACAGTTTTCTCCAAATTGTTCAGTAGTATTATGAAAATCAGCGTTCGATTCAAGGAACTTACGGTGAGCATAATCGACCTACTGAAACCACTATTGCCAATACCATTCGCAAATTTGAGTCCCAATTCACATAAGTGGATGATATTCGACCGGTTAGACCACATCCAGCACGTAGTAAAGAGACTATAGCAGCTGTAGCTGAGAGTGTACGCGAAAACCGTGACGAATCGATTCGTCGTAGTTCTCAGCTGCTTGGCTTGGTGTATTCGAAAACTTAACGTGAGGCGTCATATTTTCAGTGAATAAGCTCTGGAAAAACACAGTGAAAATCCGGTGTTTTATCGTGAAATTTTGTTCAGTGATAAAGCCCATTTTTGGCTCATTGGATACATTAATAAACAAAATTGCCGTATTTGGGTTGATAAGTAACCCGAAGACTACCAAGAGTTAACATTACATCCATCAAAAACAACGGTATGGTGTGGTTTATGGGTTGGTGGAATCATTAGTCCATATTTCTTCAAAAATGAGGCAAATCAGAATGTTACCTTCAATGGTAACCATTATCGTGCCATGTTAACGGACTATGTGCTTCTTGAAATTCAAGCACAAGGTCTCTCAAGATTCTCATTCTCTACGGCTAGAATACCATAGGGGTTGGTCGTTGTCTTGATGGAAAACAACTCCTTTCGTACTGGTCAATTCGGGCCATTTTCCTTCAATTCCCAGGCATAATCCCTCGAGTTGTCCATAGTGGAGTTGAGAATAAACCGTTCAACCATTTTAAATTACCTCATGATAGACGAGTTCCCATCGTCCTTTTCTCTGCACCAGAAAACGTTCCACGAAAGATTACCTAGCCACTCCGAGGAATGGTCATAAGTAAAGGTGTATTCAGAATCGCGACTGAATATGGGATTCGCGCTTTTCTCGTGTCAACAAACCGACTCCAAATGATTAAAAATAAAGTAACGGAAAAATTACAATCCTTTCTTTTTAAAACCATCCAAATTAACAATCTTAAAAACTAATCCTTTCGATCCATTTCGATCGTATTAGGGTTAAATTTTAAGTCGCCACGCTTATCGGTTTGGGCGCTCCTAGACATTGCTTATGAGCAACGTTGGGCAATAGTGGTATGTAGACAAAATTTATTTTGTAAAATTAGGTATGATAGGATAAGAAACAGCAAAGATGGACTTTACACTTAAGGAATTTGGATATTGGTGTTCCTGTCTACTACTACTACTACCCAATGTTGCATTTTATCGTAGCGCTGTGAGCCTGGAAGATTTGGCGGGAACCTATACTTTTTTGAGTCTTGCGAAGACACACAGCTTGATGGGGAGCTAAGAGATACTTTTTTTTTCGATCGAAGAAGTGACAGTATATTGTAAAAGTTCATGAGCAACTTCCATTTGAAATTTTATAAGAAAAATATGCTTTCTCCTCTGATTTAGCAAATGTAAATGTTTTCTATACAGCAACCACGCATTTATAACGAATTTTCCCAGCCACCAGTAAAAAATTCTGATGTATCACTCTATTGAACGGTGGTTGACCTTATAGAGCTCCATGAGCATGTACGCTAAATCGACTTCTCCCATCCCCAACGTTTGTATATCCCGGTTGATGGTCTTGATACAAAGATATAAGTTAGTTGAACCATTTAACGCATATGATATTACATATTTTTGATTTCACATTTCAAATCGAAAGATCCTCTTCTGCGCTTTTTTTCTGTAGCTGTCAATTGCTTATGAGGTTTTTACGTACAGTACCAGTAACAAATATGCCCATTTCCTTCAAATAAATCAAAAGGCTTACTAACGTGAACCAATTGTCGAAATAAAGAAACAAACAATTGTCTACATCCAAAAATATTCCCAAACCATAAGACGGACAGGTGCCCTCACTAATATACAGCGTAAAGCCGTAAACTAATCCAAATATTCCAGCACGCGTAAACATTTTCAAACCCCATTTTTGGGGCTTAGCTATTTTATATTATATTGCTTATATGATGACCGACATGTAACCAAAAATGTAAGTAATAAGTTCATTATAAAATATATGAATACATATATTGGATACCTTTGAAGGCAATGATGTAATCACGTTATATAAGAGGATAACGTTTGATATCTTCTCTAGTACATTTGAGCTCTATTCCGAGTTCTTGCAGCCCATATAAATCAGTTTGCTGTGTGATCAAATCAATAGCTTGAATATCAAAAAAGGTGGAGAAATATTCTTTTGGCGTCATCACTTCGTCGACTTTCAAAGTACTGTCTTCTTCCCAAATACTCTCTGTAGCTTCAAATTGCCTTGTTCTCCACTTTAGTGTCTTTGCATCAATTTTTTCAAAGCAACAATACAAGGTTGTTCTGCAATCATATTTTCAAGAAGGCCAATCTCTAGAATTTCTCCTCCTTCCACGATCCTTTGCAAATTCTTCTCCAGCACTGCAGAAATGTCTTACATTTCATCTTCAGTAGAGGCATCCCAATCGAAGTTTTAAATCCTTTCAATATCTTCTTTTGACAAACCTTTCTCTTGCGGTCTCATATCTTAGTGTAAATCTATTTTTTACCACAATTGTCCAAGGTTGCCCACATTATTCAAAACTACTCAAATTAAACTTTTACTCCGTTAAGTTCAATCTTTGCTGAAAACTATTTCGTTTATATGTTTTAATTTTTTTAAATTAATTTAAGAGTAAATCACTCACTTTAATATGTCTTCCGAATTTCACAACAATGGTGCACTTCGCGAGTGCATTCTGTTGTAAACAACTTCGCTAAATGATCTTCAAATGTGTTTTTTTTTTGTTCACATTTCGAGTAGGCATTACCGTTATCATTAAGAATGAGCAGACAAACACAAAAGAAACGCTAGCCGTTAGTCGTAAGGCAACAAAAATTTCTCTCAGGCGTTGGGGTCGAATGGGCTAAACAATTCTACTCATTAAGCTAATATTAGATAGAAAATTTTATTGAAAGTAAACTCTACTCAAAATCTTTTTTTAAATCTGCGCTCTTGATTTTGGGCGCCGAGCATTGCTAAAGCCAAATAGTTGAATTTAATTTTATAGCCAAACCGTATCTACGCAAACTTTAACTACGTACTAGGTCGCCAGAATGCGCTGCTACAGCAAGAAAGGTTACAATGCCTTGAAGTCCGTTCATATATAGGCAGACATGCCAAATTTCAGTGCGATAGTGTCTTTAGTTTTGTTTCGACAGCTGATTGTTGTTGGCGTGTTTGGCATCATGTTGACTATGGACAAAAACGATTTTCGTTCTCTCATAAAACATTATTTTTTGAGAGGCAAAACGGCGAAGGAAACAAAAGAAAAGTTGGATAAATATTATAGGGCTAATGCTCCGTCAGATTACACCGTCAAATATTGGTTTCGAGAGTTTCGTCGTGGACGCAGCCCCACTGCCGATCAAGTCCGCAGCGGCAATGTCAAAAAAAATACACGAAATGTTGTTGGCTGACCGGAAAGTGAAGGTGTGCGAGCTAGCAGATACCACGAAGATTAGTAGTGAGTGCAATATTCTGGTGCCGCGCATACTTACTTCTGACCAAAAACAAGAACGCGAGAGCACTTCGAAAGAGTGTTTGGACTTGGACTTGCTGACGCGGAATCGGGCGAACTTTTGGCGTCGATTGGTTGATGAAACTTGGATCCACTATTACACACCACAGAACAGAATGAGTGAGGCTCGATGGGTCGGAAAGGTTATGGCGTCGGTTTTCTGGGATTGTCATGGCATACTCTTCGTGGACTACCTCGAGAACGGAAAAACCATCAACAGCGAGTATTACTGTGCATTATTGGAGCGATTGAAGCCCGAAATATATTTACCATCAATTATTTATTTTAAGATGTAGGCTTATCTTTCCGATTGGTATCAATCGGGACGTCTCTAACCACTTAATCGTTTTTTCTGAGCACATACTTCTAAAGCGCCACTATTCTGTATCTGTTGAAGTCCCATTGCATTTCACGCAATTAAAGGGTTATTCATCGTGTGGTTTGATTTATAATATAAAAAAGAACACATAAATTTGAAAGTAAACTTAAAATTTTTATTATTGGTTAAAAGAACAAATACTGGCATTTACTTTTTGAAAATGATATTATGTAAATGTTGGCCACGACTACGTCTGAGGTGGTTCCTTCGGAAGGTCCAATTTTAGGCGACTCATCTGAGCATAGCGACTGATATCTCGCGGATAACACGAGTAATGCTAACTTCCAAAGCGTCCGCAGCTGGATTCTTCCTTAAGACCTGAGATTTTACATATCCGCAGAGAAAATAGTCCAAAGGTGTGATATCGCACGATCTATTCGGCCAATTTACCGTAGCAACGTGAAATTAAGTGCTCACCAAAATGATTTCTCAACAAGTCCATTATATCACGCGCTGTATGGCTCGTAGCGCCATCTTATTGAAACCAGAGCTCACCGAGCCCATATGCTTGAATTTTAGGAAGCACACAGTCCGTTAACATGACACGAAAACGGTTATCATTGAAAGTAACATTCCGATTTGCCTCATGTTTGAAGAAATACTATATGGACCAATGATTTCACCAGCCCATAAACCACATAAACCCTTGTTTTTAATGGATGTAATGGTAGCTCTTGGTACTCTTTGGGTTCCTCATCTGCCCAAATTTTGTTTATTAATGTATCCATGGAGCCAGAAATGGGCTTCATCACTGAAGAAAATTTCACGATCAAACACCGGATTCACTGAAAATATGATGAAAATTCCAGTCCCCTGGCTTCAATTCTTGCACAAGTTGAATTTTGTACGCCTTACGGCGGAGATCCTCACGTAAAATACGCCAAGTTGTCGAATACGCCAAGCCAAGCTGCTATAGTCTCTTCACTACGTGCTGGATGTAGTATAACCGGTCAAGTATCATCCACTTATGTAATCTGGGACTCAAATTTGCGAATGGTATTGGTAATAGTGGTTTCAGTAGGTCGATTATGAGCAGCGTAATTTCCTCGAATCGCACAAAAAACATTTCTCGCAGAACGCTGATTTTCGTAATACAACTGAACAATTTGAAAAAGCTGTTGTGGTGCAAGCCACGATGATTTGCCGCACGATACTGAACAAAAATGATAAAGCAGTTTGATAGGAGTCACGCGTGATCTGTTAAAAAAAGCCTATTGAAAATCAGACCTTACGATGAATCACCCCTTAGTTTGAGGTCATGGTTGACTTTCGCAACGCATTCGTGAATCGACAGATCAGTGTACTTGAAAACTATGTCATCTGCAAAAGCCCTACGCTTACCATACAAATTTTGATTGAAAAGAGAGTTAATGTTGATGAAAAACAAGATTGGACCTAGCACTGAACCTTGTGGGACACCATTTTTAAGCTTTAATGAAAGCCATTGGCTAAAGCCCCCTGTTCTCCTTCCAACAAATATGAATTAAACCACTCTTATACCATTTCTCTAAAACCTACTTCGTATAACTTGGATAATAATATTTCAAGATCCATTATGTCAAAGGCTTTAGTCATATCGACAGAAAGCGTCATAGTTTATTTACTTTCATAAGTGTCACTAAACAGACTACAACAGTCTTTTAAAATAGCATCTTCAGTGGATCTGCGTGGTATAAAGCCATAATGATCGTGTGAAAAAAATTGAATTTGTTTTAAGAAAGAGAGTATTCCTTATTGACGGCCACGCCATCTACGTACGCTGTGGCACTTATACCCATTTTACTAAGCTGATGTAATTAATAACCAGCACCCACAGGAGTGGTGATACGACTCCCCCCTGAGTTACAGACCTTCTAACCAAGGTTTGCCCAATGAAACAAAATATTTTCCTACTTGCAAGCATGTGGCAAACCGAGATTGTAATGCCAATGTTCAATGTTAGTGTTTACTAGTTCATTTTTAATGGCTGTTTACTCCTTAGTAGGAAGGCCGCCATCGCAAACTTACTAAAGTGTCGACTCTTCTCGTTTTTCCCCACATTTTCGTGCAGGGAGGTTTCTACAGATTCAGTTAAAAAGCCATTACTGCACTATTCCTAATGTAAATCTCCAATAGTCGCTCAGAAATCTTATTCTGTTATACGACTCTGTTTGCTAGCTTTAGGTATAAAAACCACCGTAACTTCCCTCTAAGCTATTGGTATGTACGTTGTTTTTAGACTGTGTCGAAGAATTTCCATAATTTTTTGGATTGCTACCTCCGGTGCTTTCTGTAGCATTATCGGTAGAATACTGTCCTGGTTGGGGGATTTGTATGGCTAAAAGGACACCGTAATTTTTTTTTTTTTCCTTTTAATCAGAACACCTATTTCCTCTTCGTAAAGAGAGAGAGAGAGAGAGAGATCAATATTTTCAGTGTGCCGTAGAATGCCACGGTTTTCTGATACTGTAACGTAACCTCGAAACTTGGTTTGTTACCGCGATAGGTTCGCAGTACTTATGTCATGAAGCCGTTTTTGACTTCCTAACTAGGCTCTTGAATTGTTTCTTACATTCGTAGTACTCATTCCATGTATAGTCGCTTCTGAAAAGCTTCGCCCTATTATAGGATTTTCTAACCTCTTTCCTTTTGAAGCCTATCTCCCTATTCCAGCATTTTAGTTGAACCCTTTTAGGTATTTTTTAGCCGGGAAGGCTTTCTGAAACGCCATTGTTTGTGCCTTATTGATATTTTCTACCGGCCTATCTAAGTTTACAATATTATCGCAGCTAATGGTTCATAATGGAGTTCCATCGCACATATAACATCATCCTCTGCGCTGTCAATCTTGGCCCCGAAAACCCTTGTGACGACTCACTAGTTTTTGACTCCAACGATTGTCGTATGTGACCAATTTCTTTTCACTCTATCGGTTTCGTTGTGTCCTAGCAACGCATTGCAGGTGTCAACCAAATGAAGATAACTTTGAAATCTGTGTTCATATCGGCTTATGACAGCCTTCGTTCAAATCGTATAGGTGCACCTTATTCACGTCGTCAGTAAGGTCGACAGTTTGCTGATGTTAGTGCATTCTCGTGAGCCAATAATTTTCGCTTGGCATCTTCCTCGAACCTCAGCTGAAACAATATTTTATTGCTATTTGAACTGAATTTTACAATGAATGTGCTATATGACAATTTATTTTATTTACAAAGATATGGCTTTGTCTGGTTTCAGAAGTTTTATTTAGATTCTGCGGATGCCAGCGGCGTCAACCATTACAAAATCACTGAACACAAAAACGGTTCTAGTTCTGGAAGTTCTGGGAGAACCAATATTTATTTTATTGTTCTTAGTCTTTCAGATAATGTTGCACAGTACCTAAAGAATTAAATTCAATATCAGCATCCGGCATATCATCATCAAGTATCTATTGGGTGCGGTTTGCTAAGAGATGGCGTAACTAGTATTATTTCATTGAAACATGCATTGGAAAGCTACTGCCATTGTACGTTATTTCAGTGTATGTCACTCATTTGAAGCGTAAACAGCAATAATTTTTTTTCACTCAAATATGTCGAACTTTGTGCCTGAAAAAATGTTTTTGCGGGGAGATCTTCTTCATTACTTTAATATGAAGAAAACTGCTGCCGAAAGTCATCGTATTTTGGTGCAAGTTTATGGTGAACATGCGCTAGCTGAGCGAACGTGCCAAAAGTGGTTTGCACGATTTAAAAGTGGTGATTTTGGCTTCAAAGAAGATGAACGTCCTGGGCAGCCAAAAAAGTTTGAAGATGAAGAACTGGAAACATTACTCTATGAAGATTGTTGCCAAACATAAGAAGAGCTCGCATAATCTTTAGGTGTCATTCAAGAAGGCATTTCAAAACGTTTAAAAGCAGCTGGATATATTCAAAAGCAAGGAAATTGGGTTCCACATGAACTCAAGCCGAGAGACGTTGAAAGGCGGTCTTGCATGTCGAAATGCTGATGGAACGACACAAAAGGAAGTCATTTTTGCATCGGATTGTTACTGGTGATGAAAAATGGACATTACGACAACCCCAATGGCAAGAAATCATATGTGAAACCCGGCCAACCAGCCAAATCAACGGCAAAGCCGAATATCCATGGCGCGAAGGTAATGTTCTGTATTTGGTGGGATTAGATGGATGTGCTGTTTTATGAGCTGCTAAAACCGTGTGAAACCATCAATGGACAACGCTATCGAACACAATTAAACCATTTGAAAAGAGCAGTAGCCGAAAAACGCCCGGAATATGTGACCAGACACGAGGCAATAATTTTCCATCATGACAACGCTCGGCCCCACGTTACAATTCCGGTTAAGAATGGGATGGCAAGTCTTACCCCACCCGCCTTATATCCCATACATTGCCCTTCTGACTAACATTTGTTCCGGTCGATGCAGTACGCCCTCACTGAAATACGGTTCACATCAGAGCAGAATATCAAAAATTTGCTTGATTCATTTTTGGCTGCCAAGCCGGCGCAGTTCTTTTGGGATGGGATCCACGAATTGCCATAAAGATGGGAAAAAGTCATAGCTTCAGATGGGCAATACTTTGTATAATACTATTGTACATGTTTTTCTTAAATAAACGTTCAAATTTTGAAAAAAAAAAAACCGCACGAATTTATATATACCAAACATTCTAATGCAAGCGAACGCCGGACTGAGGAAGCTCTATGACGAGTAGACATCACAGTCATACCTTGCAATGCGTGATATATGTAGATACTTTGCAAAAGCCGCAGTCTACATTCTTTATTACTGATAAATATCTGCTTGTTGAAAACTATAAAGTCATATTAACACAGCTATATACGGTTGTTCTCATAAGAAAACGTGTTGGAAAAGACATACTCGTTGTCTTGTGAGCCGCACTAGCAAGTGTCATATATGAGCAGCCAGGGACGCATACGAAACTCAATGAATTTAGCATTTCTGTTTGCAGAGAAAATGTGCATTCTTGTACTAGAGAGAGAGAGAGAGAGTGATGAGAGATTTCGGCATAACCTTAAGCTCATTCAATACAGATGCAGATATTTTATGTCTTCTCCCAGTTTTTGAAATGTTGTTTATTGCCATATAGGTTGTGGATAACTGCGATTGAAAGATGGTCGCAAGTTTTCCTAACGAAAAGTAAACACTTAGGTCAGCACAAAATCCAACATTTCTTTTAAAGAATACCTGGAAGATCGAAACGCATCAATTTCCTGATTTAGATTCTGACCGAAATTAAACCTGTTAATTCGTGTTTTCATTCAAGAACAGAGCCAACATCATCAAAACTTCAGCACGACTTGAACCAAATGGAAGATACCTTTTAGAGTGCGCCCATAAAATGAATGTCAAGCAGGATAGAGGTTCATCAGTGTTTCTAGACTAATGCAAGAAATGGGGACCGTGGGTCAAGTAGTTGTGTACTGATTTCACAATCGGACTATTCGGCGTTCAAATCCCAAACGGGCCCCAAAGACATAAATATTTTGCAGTCAACTTAAATCATGTAAACTAGTTAGTTGGTGAAAATACAACAATAAACCAAATGATACTACTAAATTAGTCTCTCCATTAAATGTTGGATGCCACCTAAGGAGGGAATTAACCACTGAGTCCAAACATCAGACATTTTATTCCCTCGTTATTTAAAAACGAAAAAGAGATATACGGAACCCATGCAACCGAAGCAGACCCTTCATTCGAATGAAAACAGCAGTACGTATTAGAATTGGTTTTATCCCAGATACAGAGGGCTCTTTTCCGTGTAAGCTCGATGTATTTTCAAATAACTCCTTACACTGCCAGGAAGCCGAAAGTGCTTTGAATATCTTTGACGCGACGTGTCCAACAGCACTTGCTATCCAAATAGCAAGCTTCGTTCATGGTTGAAGTTGTTTAGTATAGGGTTTTCTAATAACGACTTGACAGCTTTTTTTTAAATAAAAGGCAAACCATTTGAGATATTTCAAAAGCTTTATTATTGCCTTGATGTACAATCAAAACATTTATGAATGGAACTCGACTTCGTTCATATGACTTCCACGTTTGCAGCGGTCGATTCGTTGGATCAAAATTTCAATGACTTGGCCACACATTTCGACCGAAACGGTACCTATTTCGCATTCAATGTTGGCTCTGAGCTTTTTCAACGTCGTCGGCGTGTTGGCATAAACCAATGAATTAATGCAGCCCCACAGAAAATAGTCAAGCGACGTTAAATCGCACGAAGGAGGCGGCCAATCGACCGGTCCATGTCTTGAGATAACACGCTGTGGCTTGTGCCACAATCCTGTTGAGATCACATGTCGCCTAAGTTCATATCTTCCAATTCGGGCCAAAAATAATCGGTGATCATGGCGCGATAACGCTGACCATTCACAGAAACGTGACGATCGTTATCGTCGACGAAAAAATATGGCCCAATAACGCCACCGGCATGCAAACCACACCAAACAGTTATTTTGTGGATGAAGTGGTGATTCATGAAGCACATGTGGGCTTTCACCCGACCAATAGCGCATATTTTGCATATTGACGAACCCATTGAGCCAAAAATGAGCTTCGTCACTGAAGAAGATTTTGCGATGAAATTCATCATCTTGTCGCATCTTTTTCAGAGCCCGATCGGAGAACGTAGCTCGTTAGCGTACTTTACCATGATGAAAATGTTGAGTTTACCGAATAAATTGACAGTGACAGTTTGATGATTAGTGAAAGAGTGCGTTTGGAAATTAAATTCAAAGTTGTTAAGTCCCTATTGGAAAACCGTATATAACATGAGTAGGTCTTGAGAGGATTGACAATAATTCGATTTTCTCCAATTTTTGCTTACATTAACGTTTCGGATTTTTGCTTCAAAAGTAAAGGGTATGCCAAAAGTTAGTGTGTTTGTTCCATTAAGTTAAATACATATTTAGCCCAATATATGGCAATTACGAACAGAATACAAAATCATTTATGTGATCACCATGGTTTCTCTTACTGGCTACCACCCGAATGTCAAAAATATCGAAAACCTTTTAACGATTAAGTGGGTTAATTGCCACAATTTCAGTTTGGATGTTATGTTTGAGATCTTGAATTGTCACTGGGTTATTGTCATAGACCTTACTGTTCAAATAACCTCACAGGAAGGAGTCTAAAGTTGTAAAATTACATGAATTTGGAGGCCAATCAACTTCTCTAACCGAAATAATTAGATTTTTAAATTTCATATTCAATAAATTGATTGACTGATGACTTGTGTTGGCGGTTTAGGTATGCATTGGTCTTTTGTCCCCAGTCGAGTCCTCAGAAATGACAATTTTGCTTATTTTCGTACTTATCCATCCAAAAATTGGCTTCATCGGAAAAGATAAAATTCGATGACAAATTACTCGGCCGATCCAACGTCCAGTTAAGAAGTCGTAGAACTATAATAAATTGTAGATACAAATGCTTCAAATTTTGTGTAATTTGGATCTTATACTCGTATGCCTATAAATGAAGATCAAATATTAAAATTCGCCGTAAAGTGTCATATGTGAGGCCCAATTGTTGACTTCTGCGACGAATTGAGGTGTCAGGCTGGTTTTGAACATTTTCGCTCACATTGGTGATGTTTTGCCGTGCACGTGATGGCCGAATATACTGATATGAAGTTTGATCCAGTACCGAACTAGTTCCCTCAAAACGCTTTATCATTGCACGAATATGTTGACCGGAAAACTCACAAATTTTATAAAATTTGGTAATCGACTGCATGACTCAAATTGCTAAAGATTGTATAACATCTGTCAAAAAGGTCAACCACAAAGTAAAGCTCACCCTTTACTACTCACAACGAATGTGGTATTTAGGTCAGTGATAACCTGCCAAAATAAAACTTTCTCAAAAGTTGGTAGAAACTGATATACACCTTTTCGTGGCATTATTGCAGCTCGTATTGATACGACTGGTTATGAGCCGGATACGATCTGGTTATCTTAAAAATACATTTCGACCAGACGACTGAGTTTCTTCACTTTCGATTCAATGTATTTTGGTTTAAGCCGGATGGATTCAGCTTAAAGATGAATAAATCAACAATCAAAATCAAATCTGTACGAACTCTTAATTACTAAAAGACTAAAAGTGGGGAGATTGGTCGTGAGTCAACGGAAGAGTAAAGAAAATTCCTCAAGGAAATTTTGTTAAAATGAAAATCGAAGAGGGTTTGCACATTGTTACCATCCTAGAAATCGGTTCGAAGAATCCATAATCTGTTCGGTGAGAGTTGACTCGAAAGAGTAGTACAGACCTAAGATTACGCGGGTTGATGTTAAGAAAGATAAGTCGAAGTAAAAAGGGGCTGTCGATGCAACCAGCTTTTATCTTATGTCGACAACTTTCCGGCATATTAAAAAGGGATGTAGGTCTACAAGTTTCAGCCGATCTATGTGCGATTAAATTGTCTGAGTTTTTCGGATCTAGCTAGGTTGCATCTTTTGATGCAAAAAATGCTCCGATTCCTTGTAAAAATCCTTCCATAAGACATTCTTCAAATTAGCTCCTTATACGATTATGCCTTAGATGACTTGCTTCCAAATGTTCCTGTTTTCTTGTATAGTACAAAAACACATCAATTCATTGTATTTCATGAGTCAACCGTTCAGCTTTAGTTTTATTTTTGGTCTTGTTTTGGGCTTGACGAAATTATCAGCTTTTCTTTCAAATGTATACATTAAGCTGGCTTTGGATTCTTCAATTGAATCTTCTCCTTGGCTTCTATTCGGAGTTTGATTCGGTTGAGTTAAACTCAAAATTTAAAATTTAGTACGTCTAGTACTACAAGTATTAGACGTTCCTGACGAATACTTTAGTCATTTGTTATTAAACTGCGCGACGCTGGTGAATGTTTAATACAGGAACCAATAGCTGTAAAAGGATGCAAGTTTGAGTAATTCATACACCAAACAACTTTGCACTATTTATCACGTTCGTATGTAGGTTCAGTGAGAGTAACAGCTTTCGTAATAGTAATTTTCGGTACACGACGCTATAATGTCTATTTCTGACAGAGCACATGTTTCTTAATTCGGAGAAAGGATATTCTTCCCAAGTTTTCAGACTCGACCTTTCCTCAGTAAATAGTTCAGTCTTAAAGGCTTCGCAAAAACAAAAAAAAAAAAAACAAAAAAATTCGGAAAATTCGGTAGCTATTTCATCAATTGCATGCGTAATGGAGACGAACCTCCAAGACATTTAAGGCTAGTGAGTTGTTGGCATCCACCAAAGACTTAATGTAGTCCTCACAGAAAAAAAGACTTAATGCGTCGAATAGCATAAGGTGGGTGGCGATTAGACAATCATCGAACTTCGTCTTCAATAAGTTGATTGTAGCATCGTCTAGTCGAAACTACATTTAACCTTAAAAAAACTAATTAACAAGGATTGATAGTGGTCTCCATTGACTGTAAGTAACTCACTGATATTACCTCGGGAGAAGCACGGTTCTCGATGACACCTCTGATACAAAACCACATAAACCATGCTGATCATATCTGTCAATTTTAATTATTAAAATGTTATTTAGCCAAAAATGTTTCTCATTACTGAGCATGATTTTTTGATGACTAACTTCAGCTCTTGGCCAAATACCATAGTTCACAGACGTCTACGCATGTCTTTTTGCAAAATACCGCACACGGACGAGAGATGGTCAGCCCGTGATAAAGGCGCGAAAGCGAAAGGATAATATTCGATTAGATTGGTCTAACTTTAATTTTTGGTGCATCTTCCTACAAGATCTGTATATGTTTATTTACTTATGCCTTCGCGGTAGTAGTTCCTACTGAAGAACACCGATGATCATAGCTATTATGGTTTCCATAAAACTATCCTGTCGTCACTGAATTCCCGATGGCGTCTCTGCATCTAGAAAGCTGACTATAACGATATCTAGAACTACAAAATTTGAAGACCAGTGAACTTGGGATACACTGATCTGCATAAAAAAGGATATATGCCAGACCCTGTGTATAACTATGTATAGGGTGATTCATCGTGAGGTTTGATTTTCATTGTTCAGCTGTATTACGAAAATCAGCGTTCTGTAAGAAATGTTTTACGTGCGATTCGATAATCGACCTACTGAGAATACTATTGCCAATACCATTCGCAAACTTGAGTCCCAGTTTACATGAGTGGATGATACTCGCAACTGTAGCTGAGAATGTACGCGAAGACCATGATGAATCGATTCATCGTTGTTCTCAGCAGCTTAGCTTAGCGTATTCGACAACTTGGCGTATTTTACGTGAGGATATCGTCCTAAAAGCGTGAAAAATTCAACTAGTGCAATAGTTACAGCCAGGCGACTTAAACTTGCGTCATATTTTTTGTAAATGGGCTCTGGAAAAACTCAACGAAAATCCGGTGTTTTATCGTGAGATTTTGTTCAGTAATGAAGCCCATTTCTGGCTCAATGGATACGTTAATAAGAGCTACCATTACATCCATTAAAAACAACGGTATGGTGTGGCTTATGGGCTGGTGGAATCATTGGTCCATATTTCTTCAAAAATGAGGCAAATCAAAATTCTTACGTGAATGGTAACCACTATTGCGCCATGTTAACGGACTATGTGCTTCCTTAAATTCAAGAACATGGTTTCAATGAGCTCTGATTTAAGCAAGACGGCGCTACGAGCCATACAGCGCGTGAAACAATGGAATGGTTGAGAAATCATTTTGGTGAGCACTTAATTTCACGTTTTGCTACGGTAAATTGGCCGAATAGATCGTGCGATATCATACCTTTGGACTATTTTCTCTGGGAATATGTAAAGTCTCAAGTCTTCAAGAATAAGTCAGCTTCGATCGACGCTTAGGAAGTCAATATTACTCGTAAGTCGCCCAAAATTAGACCTTCAGAAAGGATCACCTCAGACGTAGTTTTGGCCAACATTTACACAATATCGTTTTTAAAAAATAAATGCCATAAATTGTTCTTTTAATTGATAGCAAAAATTTTAAGTTTGCTTTCAAATTTATGTATATTATTTTACATTATAAATCAAACCTTACGATGAATCACCCTATACAATGAACTACACTTGTACTGTTTGTCTGTTCAAATGTCTCCAAAAGAGGTTTTGAGGTGGTAGAAAGTAAGACCAAGTAGACAAGAGCGGACAATCAACTTTTGAAGCTTAAAATGATTCCAAATTCTGATGAGAATTCAAATATCCAGGCCTTAGCAGAAATTGATAGAAAATAATGCCGAATCTTGTTTCCTCAGACTGAGAGTTCATATCTCGTAGAGCAAAGTTCATTTTGTATATTGGGTCTATAACTTAATTTGCGGTTTGCTAAGAGATGGCGTAACTTGTATTATTCCACTGGATCATGCGTTGGAAAGCTAATGTCATTGTACGTTATTTCAATATATGTCACTCATTTGAAGCGTAAACAGCAATAATTTTTTTTCACTCAAATATGTCGAACTTTGTGCCTGAAAAAGTATTTTTGCGGGGAGTTCTTCTTCATTACTTTAATATGAAAAAAACTGCTACCGTAAGTCATCGTATTTTGGTGGAAGTTTATGGTGAACATGCGCTAGCTGAGCGAACGTGCCAAAAGTGGTTTGCACGATTTAAAAGTGGTGATTTTGGCTTCAAAGAAGATGAACGTCCTGGGCAGCCAAAAAAGTTTGAAGATGAAGAACTGGAAACATTACTCTATGAAGATTGTTGCCAAACATAAGAAGAGCTCGCATAATCTTTGGGTGTCATTCAAGCAGGCATTTCAAAACGTTTAAAAGCAGCTGGATATATTCAAAAGCAAGGAAATTGGGTTCCACATGAACTCAAGCCGAGAGACGTTGAAAGGCGGTCTTGCATGTCGAAATGCTGATGGAACGACACAAAAGGAAGTCATTTTTGCATCGGATTGTTACTGGTGATGAAAAATGGACATTACGACAACCCCAATGGCAAGAAATCATATGTGAAACCCGGCCAACCAGCCAAATCAACGGCAAAGCCGAATATCCATGGCGCGAAGGTAATGTTCTGTATTTGGTGGGATTAGATGGATGTGCTGTTTTATGAGCTGCTAAAACCGGCTGAAACCATCAATGGACAACGCTACCGAACACAATTAAACCATTTGAAAAGAGCAGTAGCCGAAAAACGCCCGGAATATGTGACCAGACACGAGGCAATAATTTTCCATCATGACAACGCTCGGCCCCACGTTACAATTCCGGTTAAGAATGGGATGGGAAGTCTTACCCCACCCGCCTTATATCCCAGACATTGCCCTTCTGACTAACATTTGTTCCGGTCGATGCAGTACGCCCTCACTGAAATACGGTTCACATCAGAGCAGAATATCAAAAATTTGCTTGATTCATTCTTGGCTGCCAAGTTCTTTTGAGATGGGATCCACGAATTGCCATAAAGATGGGAAAAAGTCATAGCTTCAGATGGGCAATACTTTGTATAATACTATTGTACATGTTTTTCTTAAATAAACGTTCAAATTTTGAAAAAAAAATAAACCGCACGAATTTATATATACCAAACATTCTAATGCAAGCGAACGCCGGACTGAGGAAGCTCTATGACGAGTAGACATCACAGTCATACCTTGCAATGCGTGATATATGTAGATACTTTGCAAAAGCCGCAGTCTACATTCTTTATTACTGATAAATATCTGCTTGTTGAAAATTATAAAGTCATATTAACACAGCTATATACGGTTGTTCTCATAAGAAAACGTGTTGGAAAAGACATACTCGTTGTCTTGTGAGCCGCACTAGCAAGTGTCATATATGAGCAGCCAGGGACGCATACGAAACTCAATGAATTTAGCATTTCTGTTTGCAGAGAAAATGTGCATTCTTGTACTAGAGAGAGAGAGAGAGAGTGATGAGAGATTTCGGCATAACCTTAAGCTCATTCAATACAGATGCAGATATTTTATGTCTTCTCCCAGTTTTTGAAATGTTGTTTATTGCCATATAGGTTGTGGATAACTGCGATTGAAAGATGGTCGCAAGTTTTCCTAACGAAAAGTAAACACTTAGGTCAGCACAAAATCCAACATTTCTTTTAAAGAATACCTGGAAGATCGAAACGCATCAATTTCCTGATTTAGATTCTGACCGAAATTAAACCTGTTAATTCGTGTTTTCATTCAAGAACAGAGCCAACATCATCAAAACTTCAGCACGACTTGAACCAAATGGAAGATACCTTTTAGAGTGCGCCCATAAAATGAATGTCAAGCAGGATAGAGGTTCATCAGTGTTTCTAGACTAATGCAAGAAATGGGGACCGTGGGTCAAGTAGTTGTGTACTGATTTCACAATCGGACTATTCGGCGTTCAAATCCCAAACGGGCCCCAAAGACATAAATATTTTGCAGTCAACTTAAATCATGTAAACTAGTTAGTTGGTGAAAATACAACAATAAACCAAATGATACTACTAAATTAGTCTCTCCATTAAATGTTGGATGCCACCTAAGGAGGGAATTAACCACTGAGTCCAAACATCAGACATTTTATTCCCTCGTTATTTAAAAACGAAAAAGAGATATACGGAACCCATGCAACCGAAGCAGACCCTTCATTCGAATGAAAACAGCAGTACGTATTAGAATTGGTTTTATCCCAGATACAGAGGGCTCTTTTCCGTGTAAGCTCGATGTATTTTCAAATAACTCCTTACACTGCCAGGAAGCCGAAAGTGCTTTGAATATCTTTGACGCGACGTGTCCAACAGCACTTGCTATCCAAATAGCAAGCTTCGTTCATGGTTGAAGTTGTTTAGTATAGGGTTTTCTAATAACGACTTGACAGCTTTTTTTTAAATAAAAGGCAAACCATTTGAGATATTTCAAAAGCTTTATTATTGCCTTGATGTACAATCAAAACATTTATGAATGGAACTCGACTTCGTTCATATGACTTCCACGTTTGCAGCGGTCGATTCGTTGGATCAAAATTTCAATGACTTGGCCACACATTTCGACCGAAACGGTACCTATTTCGCATTCAATGTTGGCTCTGAGCTTTTTCAACGTCGTCGGCGTGTTGGCATAAACCAATGAATTAATGCAGCCCCACAGAAAATAGTCAAGCGACGTTAAATCGCACGAAGGAGGCGGCCAATCGACCGGTCCATGTCTTGAGATAACACGCTGTGGCTTGTGCCACAATCCTGTTGAGATCACATGTCGCCTAAGTTCATATCTTCCAATTCGGGCCAAAAATAATCGGTGATCATGGCGCGATAACGCTGACCATTCACAGAAACGTGACGATCGTTATCGTCGACGAAAAAATATGGCCCAATAACGCCACCGGCATGCAAACCACACCAAACAGTTATTTTGTGGATGAAGTGGTGATTCATGAAGCACATGTGGGCTTTCACCCGACCAATAGCGCATATTTTGCATATTGACGAACCCATTGAGCCAAAAATGAGCTTCGTCACTGAAGAAGATTTTGCGATGAAATTCATCATCTTGTCGCATCTTTTTCAGAGCCCGATCGGAGAACGTAGCTCGTTAGCGTACTTTACCATGATGAAAATGTTGAGTTTACCGAATAAATTGACAGTGACAGTTTGATGATTAGTGAAAGAGTGCGTTTGGAAATTAAATTCAAAGTTGTTAAGTCCCTATTGGAAAACCGTATATAACATGAGTAGGTCTTGAGAGGATTGACAATAATTCGATTTTCTCCAATTTTTGCTTACATTAACGTTTCGGATTTTTGCTTCAAAAGTAAAGGGTATGCCAAAAGTTAGTGTGTTTGTTCCATTAAGTTAAATACATATTTAGCCCAATATATGGCAATTACGAACAGAATACAAAATCATTTATGTGATCACCATGGTTTCTCTTACTGGCTACCACCCGAATGTCAAAAATATCGAAAACCTTTTAACGATTAAGTGGGTTAATTGCCACAATTTCAGTTTGGATGTTATGTTTGAGATCTTGAATTGTCACTGGGTTATTGTCATAGACCTTACTGTTCAAATAACCTCACAGGAAGGAGTCTAAAGTTGTAAAATTACATGAATTTGGAGGCCAATCAACTTCTCTAACCGAAATAATTAGATTTTTAAATTTCATATTCAATAAATTGATTGACTGATGACTTGTGTTGGCGGTTTAGGTATGCATTGGTCTTTTGTCCCCAGTCGAGTCCTCAGAAATGACAATTTTGCTTATTTTCGTACTTATCCATCCAAAAATTGGCTTCATCGGAAAAGATAAAATTCGATGACAAATTACTCGGCCGATCCAACGTCCAGTTAAGAAGTCGTAGAACTATAATAAATTGTAGATACAAATGCTTCAAATTTTGTGTAATTTGGATCTTATACTCGTATGCCTATAAATGAAGATCAAATATTAAAATTCGCCGTAAAGTGTCATATGTGAGGCCCAATTGTTGACTTCTGCGACGAATTGAGGTGTCAGGCTGGTTTTGAACATTTTCGCTCACATTGGTGATGTTTTGCCGTGCACGTGATGGCCGAATATACTGATATGAAGTTTGATCCAGTACCGAACTAGTTCCCTCAAAACGCTTTATCATTGCACGAATATGTTGACCGGAAAACTCACAAATTTTATAAAATTTGGTAATCGACTGCATGACTCAAATTGCTAAAGATTGTATAACATCTGTCAAAAAGGTCAACCACAAAGTAAAGCTCACCCTTTACTACTCACAACGAATGTGGTATTTAGGTCAGTGATAACCTGCCAAAATAAAACTTTCTCAAAAGTTGGTAGAAACTGATATACACCTTTTCGTGGCATTATTGCAGCTCGTATTGATACGACTGGTTATGAGCCGGATACGATCTGGTTATCTTAAAAATACATTTCGACCAGACGACTGAGTTTCTTCACTTTCGATTCAATGTATTTTGGTTTAAGCCGGATGGATTCAGCTTAAAGATGAATAAATCAACAATCAAAATCAAATCTGTACGAACTCTTAATTACTAAAAGACTAAAAGTGGGGAGATTGGTCGTGAGTCAACGGAAGAGTAAAGAAAATTCCTCAAGGAAATTTTGTTAAAATGAAAATCGAAGAGGGTTTGCACATTGTTACCATCCTAGAAATCGGTTCGAAGAATCCATAATCTGTTCGGTGAGAGTTGACTCGAAAGAGTAGTACAGACCTAAGATTACGCGGGTTGATGTTAAGAAAGATAAGTCGAAGTAAAAAGGGGCTGTCGATGCAACCAGCTTTTATCTTATGTCGACAACTTTCCGGCATATTAAAAAGGGATGTAGGTCTACAAGTTTCAGCCGATCTATGTGCGATTAAATTGTCTGAGTTTTTCGGATCTAGCTAGGTTGCATCTTTTGATGCAAAAAATGCTCCGATTCCTTGTAAAAATCCTTCCATAAGACATTCTTCAAATTAGCTCCTTATACGATTATGCCTTAGATGACTTGCTTCCAAATGTTCCTGTTTTCTTGTATAGTACAAAAACACATCAATTCATTGTATTTCATGAGTCAACCGTTCAGCTTTAGTTTTATTTTTGGTCTTGTTTTGGGCTTGACGAAATTATCAGCTTTTCTTTCAAATGTATACATTAAGCTGGCTTTGGATTCTTCAATTGAATCTTCTCCTTGGCTTCTATTCGGAGTTTGATTCGGTTGAGTTAAACTCAAAATTTAAAATTTAGTACGTCTAGTACTACAAGTATTAGACGTTCCTGACGAATACTTTAGTCATTTGTTATTAAACTGCGCGACGCTGGTGAATGTTTAATACAGGAACCAATAGCTGTAAAAGGATGCAAGTTTGAGTAATTCATACACCAAACAACTTTGCACTATTTATCACGTTCGTATGTAGGTTCAGTGAGAGTAACAGCTTTCGTAATAGTAATTTTCGGTACACGACGCTATAATGTCTATTTCTGACAGAGCACATGTTTCTTAATTCGGAGAAAGGATATTCTTCCCAAGTTTTCAGACTCGACCTTTCCTCAGTAAATAGTTCAGTCTTAAAGGCTTCGCAAAAACAAAAAAAAAAAAAACAAAAAAATTCGGAAAATTCGGTAGCTATTTCATCAATTGCATGCGTAATGGAGACGAACCTCCAAGACATTTAAGGCTAGTGAGTTGTTGGCATCCACCAAAGACTTAATGTAGTCCTCACAGAAAAAAAGACTTAATGCGTCGAATAGCATAAGGTGGGTGGCGATTAGACAATCATCGAACTTCGTCTTCAATAAGTTGATTGTAGCATCGTCTAGTCGAAACTACATTTAACCTTAAAAAAACTAATTAACAAGGATTGATAGTGGTCTCCATTGACTGTAAGTAACTCACTGATATTACCTCGGGAGAAGCACGGTTCTCGATGACACCTCTGATACAAAACCACATAAACCATGCTGATCATATCTGTCAATTTTAATTATTAAAATGTTATTTAGCCAAAAATGTTTCTCATTACTGAGCATGATTTTTTGATGACTAACTTCAGCTCTTGGCCAAATACCATAGTTCACAGACGTCTACGCATGTCTTTTTGCAAAATACCGCACACGGACGAGAGATGGTCAGCCCGTGATAAAGGCGCGAAAGCGAAAGGATAATATTCGATTAGATTGGTCTAACTTTAATTTTTGGTGCATCTTCCTACAAGATCTGTATATGTTTATTTACTTATGCCTTCGCGGTAGTAGTTCCTACTGAAGAACACCGATGATCATAGCTATTATGGTTTCCATAAAACTATCCTGTCGTCACTGAATTCCCGATGGCGTCTCTGCATCTAGAAAGCTGACTATAACGATATCTAGAACTACAAAATTTGAAGACCAGTGAACTTGGGATACACTGATCTGCATAAAAAAGGATATATGCCAGACCCTGTGTATAACTATGTATAGGGTGATTCATCGTGAGGTTTGATTTTCATTGTTCAGCTGTATTACGAAAATCAGCGTTCTGTAAGAAATGTTTTACGTGCGATTCGATAATCGACCTACTGAGAATACTATTGCCAATACCATTCGCAAACTTGAGTCCCAGTTTACATGAGTGGATGATACTCGCAACTGTAGCTGAGAATGTACGCGAAGACCATGATGAATCGATTCATCGTTGTTCTCAGCAGCTTAGCTTAGCGTATTCGACAACTTGGCGTATTTTACGTGAGGATATCGTCCTAAAAGCGTGAAAAATTCAACTAGTGCAATAGTTACAGCCAGGCGACTTAAACTTGCGTCATATTTTTTGTAAATGGGCTCTGGAAAAACTCAACGAAAATCCGGTGTTTTATCGTGAGATTTTGTTCAGTAATGAAGCCCATTTCTGGCTCAATGGATACGTTAATAAGAGCTACCATTACATCCATTAAAAACAACGGTATGGTGTGGCTTATGGGCTGGTGGAATCATTGGTCCATATTTCTTCAAAAATGAGGCAAATCAAAATTCTTACGTGAATGGTAACCACTATTGCGCCATGTTAACGGACTATGTGCTTCCTTAAATTCAAGAACATGGTTTCAATGAGCTCTGATTTAAGCAAGACGGCGCTACGAGCCATACAGCGCGTGAAACAATGGAATGGTTGAGAAATCATTTTGGTGAGCACTTAATTTCACGTTTTGCTACGGTAAATTGGCCGAATAGATCGTGCGATATCATACCTTTGGACTATTTTCTCTGGGAATATGTAAAGTCTCAAGTCTTCAAGAATAAGTCAGCTTCGATCGACGCTTAGGAAGTCAATATTACTCGTAAGTCGCCCAAAATTAGACCTTCAGAAAGGATCACCTCAGACGTAGTTTTGGCCAACATTTACACAATATCGTTTTTAAAAAATAAATGCCATAAATTGTTCTTTTAATTGATAGCAAAAATTTTAAGTTTGCTTTCAAATTTATGTATATTATTTTACATTATAAATCAAACCTTACGATGAATCACCCTATACAATGAACTACACTTGTACTGTTTGTCTGTTCAAATGTCTCCAAAAGAGGTTTTGAGGTGGTAGAAAGTAAGACCAAGTAGACAAGAGCGGACAATCAACTTTTGAAGCTTAAAATGATTCCAAATTCTGATGAGAATTCAAATATCCAGGCCTTAGCAGAAATTGATAGAAAATAATGCCGAATCTTGTTTCCTCAGACTGAGAGTTCATATCTCGTAGAGCAAAGTTCATTTTGTATATTGGGTCTATAACTTAATTTGCGGTTTGCTAAGAGATGGCGTAACTTGTATTATTCCACTGGATCATGCGTTGGAAAGCTAATGTCATTGTACGTTATTTCAATATATGTCACTCATTTGAAGCGTAAACAGCAATAATTTTTTTTCACTCAAATATGTCGAACTTTGTGCCTGAAAAAGTATTTTTGCGGGGAGTTCTTCTTCATTACTTTAATATGAAAAAAACTGCTACCGTAAGTCATCGTATTTTGGTGGAAGTTTATGGTGAACATGCGCTAGCTGAGCGAACGTGCCAAAAGTGGTTTGCACGATTTAAAAGTGGTGATTTTGGCTTCAAAGAAGATGAACGTCCTGGGCAGCCAAAAAAGTTTGAAGATGAAGAACTGGAAGCATTACTCTATGAAGATTGTTGCCAAAGACAAGAAGAGCTCGCAGAATCGTTGGGTGTCACTCAAGCAACCATTTCAAAACGTTTAAAAGCACCTGGATATATTCAAAAGCAAGGAAATTGGGTTTCACATTAACTCAAGCCGAGAGACGTCGAAAGGCGGTTTTGCATGTCCGAAATGCTGCTGGAACGCCACAAAAGGAAGTCAGTTTTGCATCGGATTGTTACTGGTGATAAAAAATAGATCCATTACGACAACCCCAAGAGCAAGAATCATATGTGAATCCCGCCCAACCATCCATATCAACGGCAAAACCGAATATCCTTGGAGCGAAGGTAATGCTCTGTATTTGGTGGGATCAGATGGGTGTGCTGTATTATGAGCTGCTAAAACCGGGTGAAACCATCAATGGACAACGCTACCGAACACAATTAATCCGTTTGAAGAGAGCAGTAGCCGAAAAACGCCCGGAATATGCGACCAGATACGAGGCAATAATTTTCCATCATGACAACGCTCGGCACGTTGCTATTCCGGTTAAGAACTATTTGGAAAACAGTGGATGGGAATTCTTACCCCACCCGCCTTATAGCCCAGACCTTGCCCCTTCTGACTACCATTTGTCCCGGTCGATGCAGAACGCCCTCACTGAAACACGGTTCACATCAGAGCAGAATATGAAAAATTGGCTTGATTCATTCTTGGCTGCCAAGCCGGCGCAGTTTTTTTGGGATGGGATTCCCAAATTGCCAGAAAAATGTTAAAAAGTCATGGCTTCAGATGGGCAATACTTTGAATAATACCATTGTACATGTTTTTCACGAATTAAATTACATACTCAATAATATTCATTGGCTTTTGCTCTACGTGCTGAATCATATCTTGTATCGAAAGCAGAGGAAGATTGTTCGGTAGATATTTAATATCGTTCTCATTAATTTTAGATTATTATAAGAAAAGTAATGATATTGTTTAGTAATTGATGAAAGTATTCAAAAAGCTAAAAAAAAATTAATTTTTCATAGAAAGTTTTGAAAAAATGCAAATGCATATGCTTGGCACATTTCTCACACATCCAAATTGTAGCTTTCCCACAGCCCTTCAACTGGCATCGACGAAATTTTTCTTCCGGCTGACGGGCTATGAGGTTTTCGCCAACCACGTTGCGCTGTGTCTGGAACTCCAGGTCATCATCCATTTCTATTCCTCCTTTATTATCGGTCAACAGAAGAGACTCAGTGACGGACAGTTGGAATTCCTTCTGGCTGATTAGTTTCTGTTTTTGTATTTTGCGACCAAACTATACCATTTCCAAGCATTCAGAACAGAAGAAGAAGAAGAAAAATACCATTTTTTTCCACGGATGTTCACTCGATAATTTTGAATGGCGTTGTCGTGGAGATCAACGCCGCCCATTTCATTGTTATAGCTGCGCATCACAGCAGGCTGACGAACGTTGACGAATTTCGCTTCTTCTCTTGGCACTTGCCAAGGTTCTAATTATAGTCACTTTTTTCCAATGCTTGACAGGATGGAGTGGTAGAATTTGATCACAATCTGTAGCAATGGCGTATTTGATCTGGTTCTTAGAGGCATACGAGACGAGGCAAACCTTTTCTGCTCTTCATATAACAATAGTTTCACCACCAGCAGCTACATCAGTGTCACAGTGTCACACATCAGTGTCACAGAATTCCTTTTCTGATAGCAAGCACAGAAAATGATAAAATGTGAAGAAGTTGTCGAAAAATATTACCTGACGCATGTGATCCTCGACACTGGTGAGTAAATCTAGAACAATGTCAGACCCAAGCCCAACCTCTGTGTGTATTGTCCACAGTTAGGGAGGAAAAGAAATAAATAGCCGGTTGACGAATGGAGGCACCAAAGTTTATATCTTAAGCGATATAGCCATTTTGCAACAATGGCGGCCGAAATAGGCCACTATATGCTCATATATGAACAAGAACTCTGCCCAAATGCCAAACTGCATAAGCTTTCGGGTTATAATGTCGAAGATTGAACGAAGCTGAAATCAATGAAATACAAATTAGAAAACTTACTTACTTACTTAAGGTGGCGGTACAGTCCGGGGTGGATCTGAGCCTTAACCAACCATCGTGTCCAGCCAGCACGATATTTGGCCAGCTGTTTCCAGTTTCGCACGTTTAGTTGGTTAAGGTCCCCTTCCACTTGTGTGCGCCACCTGAGTCGCGGTCTTTCTCTACTGTGCCGTTCCTTTGGAGTGGATTCGAATATCTTTCGGGCCGGATCATTCGCTTCCATTTGCTCTACATGGCCCAGCCACCTCAATCGTTGGAATTTCACTCTTCTGGCTAGATCGATGTCGCTGTATAGCCCGTACAGTTTGTCGTTGTATCTGCTCATTCATTCTTCGTCTATACATATGGGACCGAAAATTACTCGAAGAGTAACCTCATCCGCTTTTGATAGAGTCCATGCCTCTGCACCATAGAGAAGGATTGGGATGATTAGGATCTTATAAAGTGTCACTTAAGTTGTTCGAGAGAGGGGTTTGCAACTCATTTGCTTTCGTAGAACAAACAAATAGCGATTGGCAAGAGTTATTCTTCGGTAAATCTCAGCGCTAGTGTAATCAACAAACAACAAAGTTCTTAACTACCTTAAAGTTATATCTTTGTATAGTGACATTCTGTCCAAGATCTTGGTGTTGGGTACCCTTTCTTGATGGCAGCATATATGTATGTACTTTGTCTTGCCCTTATTGACCGCCAAACCTACCTTCGCCGGCTTCGTCTCAATACTCACGAACGCGCTAGTGACATCCCGCTAAGTTTTGCCGGTTATTTCGATGTTGTCGGCGTAGACGGGTAGGTAGACGGACTTTTGTAAAAAAGTACCTCTGGTGTTAGCGTTTGAAGAACGATGATGAAGAAGTCATATGACTGGGTTTTTTCCTAGATCTGCCGCAGTGTGAATATTTGTTCGATGGTGGACTTTCAGGGCCTGAAGCCACACTGATAGGTTGTTGCCGAAAAGCTTCAGGCGTTCACACCACACGGCAGATAAGATCTTGTAAGCCATGTTGAGAAGGGTAATATCTCTGTAGTTGGTGCAGTTCAGAGGGCCTTCTCTCTTTAGTATCGGGCACACAATGCTGAGGTGCCATTCATCGGACATACTCGTACTTTTTTGGTGCAAGTTCAAAACCAAGTTATTGCCTGCCGCTTTTATTAGCTCGGCGGTTAGGCCATCTGCTCTAGCGGCTTTGTTGGACTAAAGCTTAGATGTGGCTATCTTCACTTCGTCCAGATCGGGTAGACTAAATTGTTGATCTTCATCGCCCAGATTGGATGGTTTACCATATTCTGCCTGAGAGCGGAATTTAATTATTCATCGCCGTTAAACAGTCTGCAGAGGTAGTTCTTCCATATCCTCAGCATCGACTGCGATTCTATTATGATGTTTCCTTGTTCGTCCTTGCAGGCTTCGGTTCGGACTCTGTAGCCTTGGCATGTTCTTTTAACTTTTTGGTAAAACTTCCGAACCTGAATCCCGCTGCAACATCTCTCTATTTCCTCGATCGCGCGCTTCTCGCGCTCTTTCCTTTTTCTCCTGAGAAGCCGGTGTTCGTTTCTCCTTTTCTGCTCTGGTCCCTCTTTACAGCGCCGTTTTGGCAATGTTGTCAATGTTCTTCAATGCTTGATGCTGGCTGCATAGAACTTCTTGAGAGACTAAAAGAGACTCAATCGGAGAAGGATCTGGTGATCTCTTGCGATTTAAGCTACATGACGTCAAACTCACAGTATTTACTTTTCTTGCCGGTGTTCGGGATATCCGAAGCAATACCTTGGCTACAACAAGGTAGTGTTCCGAGTCAATGTTGGCCTCTCGGAGCGTTCGGACATCCTTAATATAAGAGGAATGTTTTGCATCGATCGCAATGTGATCAAACGGGTGATTGATCAGGAGATATCCATATCTCTTTATAAATATCGAGATGCGGGAACCGTTATCGGAGGTGATGTCGTGTAGGCTGTGCTTTCCGACAGAACTACCAAAGAGGGGCTCATGTGAGACTTCTGAGATTTGTTCAGTCAGCTTTCCGACAAAGCATTAAAGTGTTGCTATTTTCCTCGTGTTCAACACTCGTGCTTATAAGTTCAGCAAGTCACGCCCGAATGGGCAGACCAGTACCCGGTGGTTACCACGGGGATTGGTATGTATGAAAAAGTTACAACGGCTGGGCACCGCCAAGTTTAGAAATAAAAGTACCTTGGCCATCTTATCATTACGATCTAATTGACCCTTATTTGCAAAATGTATCTTTTGATGTGTGTGAACTTAAATCTTGACATTGCCTACTTTGCCATTATGATTCCCATTGACGGCTTTGAAGACCAATAATCCTCAACAAAAGGCAAAATGTGGTAGCCCGATAGCAATAAAATACCCAAGAATCTCTTCAATAAAACTACGTTCAAATGAAAATCGATGTTCTTCTGGGATGCAAAACGGTTGGTCTCAGTTATAATGTGATCCAACACCTCCCCATCATCAAATTTTAAGAATAATGTAATAGGCAAAATATCCTTCAGTTCCTCACAGAGCTTGTTTTGCATTTAGCAGCCGAATTGGAAATTGACAACCCAGCCTCTTTCTCAGTTTCAACAATCTTTTCATAACCAATATCACTATGAATGTTTCGCTCAGTCCCAATTTCCACATAGCCGGCAACCTCAATCAAAACACTTGGATCCGAATTAATTACAATGAAATTCTCGTCTATTAATTCTTCATCCAATCTCTCCAACATTCAATAATATCTTCAATCTCCTTCACTGTTATTTTTTTCGAACGTGACATTTTGCAATTCTGGAATCAAAGAGTATGGTATTACACATTCGGAAACACTCGCAATAGCACATACCTACAATCTAATATATTCTTATACCAAAATGTACTCGTAAAAATATGATTAACACGCAAAAAGCAAGTTGACTTCTGTTAAAAACATAATGGAAATGGAAAAGACGCTGTTAATTGGCGCCAAAATTTGACATTTCGTATTTGTAAAGGATTTTATGGTATGGGAGAAGCGCCAACATTCGATTAATCGAACATTTGATTATTGTTATTGACATTTGTTGATATAATATGATATTCTAGAAATATACTTTAAATTAAAAAAAAATTCAATCATTTTGGCAGCGCCTTCGAAAATGGGTTAAGGCCGTACTTTATTCAGCACCTAACACCTGTTCATCTATTAAGCAACATTTTTCCTGTGAGATAGTTCGCAAGGCAATCCTACTCAAAAATCTTCAAAAAAAAGGGAAAAGAAACGCACAATACCAAAATATCCTTTAAAGTTACTTAGGATCTATCAAAAGGAGTTCACAGTGTATTAGAAGTCCTCAAAAGCTTAAAAAATTTTACAATTTAAAAAAATCTGTTTAAAGAAAACAAATGGATTCAGGATACAATTTTATTCAATTCTATTTGCTTTCGAAAACGTATTTCATTTGGAAAACATCTATGGTATATGGCAAGCCTGCATTTTGTGGGATTTAAACTGGAGGTCGCTTAATAATAATGCGAAAGTTCCACACTATAAAAGTATCTATTAATGAATCCGGCTTTGTGAGGATTTAAAATTCTCTCATATTTTATCCCAGCCCATCACAATGGTCCAATTAGGATGTGAAAATTAAATCGATTGCAATTGGCAAGGAGTGCACTTATGGCGTTCGAATGATTTGATTCAGCACACGAATCATTGTGGTGATCAATTTGATTATATGTTAAATGGGATGTTGGAGCTTTCCTCCTTTTTTTTTATACTATCCTATCATTGGTGTTTCATCCCCAAGTGGATGTAGAGTTCTTTTAGAGATTTGAATCGGTAATGGACTATGTGCTTTTGGGTAATTAATTCTGTGAAAATCTTCTCTTCTTTTTTTGTTCATTTTGTGTGTGTAGGGACGAAGGGAGAAGCTGTCATTAATGATCCCTGATGATGTGTAGTCTTTGACGCGTCCTAATTTAATGTACTTAATACGGGTATGTATGATTGGAGAATTATATTTGACAATATATTTGATGTTATGATTCCATTTGACAGTTTGTGCGGGGATTGACGTTAAATAAGTGTTGAAGGAATTGCTGGGATAACGAGAAAAATGTTCCCTACATTTTTGCATTTGAAGTTCGAGATAAGCTAATAGAGATTGAAAGTTTTCTGTAATCGACTTTGATTTATTTGAGGTTTGTTGGACTATCTTATTTTATAGGGTTTTCTAATAACGACTTGACAACTTTTTTTTTTAAATAAAAGGCAAACCATTTGAGATATTTCAAATTCGTTGGACCCAATTTTCAAAGAATCGGCCACACATTTCAGCCGAAACGGCCGCTATTTCGCGTTCAATGTTGGCTCTGAGCTCTTCCAACGTCGTCGGCGTGTTGGCATAAACCAATGACTTAACGTAGCCCCACAGAAAATAGTCAAGCGGCGTCAAATCGCTCGAACGAGGCGGCCAATCGACTGGTCCATGTCTTGAGATAACACGCTCACCATATTGGATAATCGATTGTAACGTGTGCTGTGTGGCTTGTTGTACCATCCTATTAAAGCCACATGTCGTCCAAGTTCATATCTTCCAATTCGGGCCAAAAATAATCGATGATCATGGCGCGATAACGCTGACCATTTACAGTAACGTGACGATCTTTATCGTCGACGAAAAAATATGGCCCAATTACGCCGCCGACATGCAAACCGCACCAAACAGTTATTTTTTGTGGATGAAGTGGTGATTCATGAAGCACATGTGAGTTTCCATTCGACCAATAACGCATATTTTGCTTATTGACGAACCCATTGAGCCAAAAATGAGCTTCGTCATTGAAGATGATTTTGCGATGAAATTCATCATATTGGCGCATATTCTCCAGAACCCAATCGGAGAACGTATGTAACTTCAAATGGTCCATCGGCTTCAATTCTTGAGTCAGCTTGATCTTGTATGGGTGTAAACCAAGATCCTTACGCAAAATACGCCATAATGTGGCCTGAGCGATGCCCCATTCTTGAGAACGCCGTGGAATTGACTGATTTGGATCACGTCTGAACGGCAGCGATATTTTCCACACTTCGACCAACCCGTTGTCTCACTGACATGGCAACATCACACAACGAATATGTAGACTCAAATTTTTGCATTAAACTTGTTATTGCCTTTCCACTCGCGCGAGAATTATGACCGAAAATTGGAGTTATCGCTCTTAAAGTTGCAGTCACCGACTCCGAATATCTGTAGAAAATTTTTATGCTTTGCAGACGTTGCTCGTTAGTGTACCTTACCATGATGAAAATGATGAGTTTACTGAATAAATTGACAGTGACAGTTTGATGATTAGTGAAAGAGTGCGTTCACAAATTAAATGCAAAGTTGTCAAGTCCCTATTGGAAAACCCTATACTAAGTGAAATGGATATCTACTTACTGCTTATGTAAGAAAGTTTCTAACTAAATACAATCGTAACATTTCAACTTCAAACTCATCTGAAATTTTATGTTTAGAACTGCAAGGCTGAAGCAGGTTAATATGTCAGTAGTGCTTTGAAACTTTTTTCAAAGATTTTAAGTACTGAAAGAGAGATTCTGTCCGGTTTTATGGTGGTGGTGTAACAATCAAAATATTGGAATATATAAAGTGTTTCTTGCAGTGTTTGCAAACATTGCAACACAAGGACGAATAAAGCGGTAGCAGTACAGGCATTATATCGGGAATTAGAAGAGGTAACTTCACAAGCCATAAGCGGGCGGCAAATAGTAGAAGAAGTGCAATTTCGAACCACATGTAAGCGACCAATCATTTTTAAGATTGCTGTGCAATGAAAAAAAAAAAAAAACTCACAACAGGTGCAAACGCCAAAATATATTGAAGATTAGCAGGGAAACCTACTAACGGGGGACAACAAAATTTGCAACAAATGGAAAGAGTTTATTAATACCTTACTTAATGAAGAATTTTTGCGCAGTACCTTTTCATCGGCTATCGCTCACGAAGTGCAATCGGAAGTCGAAGTTAAAGCAACTGTAAAGGAATGAACTAGGGTGGTGTGGTTGAACCCGATATCATACCCTCCGAAGGTGTGGATTTAGATAGCTTGATTCTATTAAGAAAATGATGAGAGCCGACCGAATGCCTAAGCATTGGAGAGAAAGAAAAAATTCAATAACTACCGATCGGTGAGACAAATATTGTATCCTATGAGCATTTACGAGTGAAAAAACACCGAGGATTTTCGAAGGATCTGCATCGATTTAGAAAAACCGTTCGACATGTAATAATTATACGCGATATGTATAATCATACAAAAACAAAAGTTTAATGTACAGCGAGAATAATCAGTGCACAAGGTTCATTGACTTTTAATGTTGTGCAAGATTTTTTCTTGAACCACCACATCAGCGAGTCCGAAACAACTTCTCTCTACTTTTTATAATTAGCGCGCTCTCAAAGTATTTGAGTACCCTATATACAGCGCGGGCGAAGGAAACTCAGGGAGTTAGAAAAGAGAAATAGCGATGTACGTTGATCTTAAATATTTGCAAGTCATAATGAATATGGAATAGAGAGCTCAGCAGGGCATTCCATAAGCGAGTTATACGGCTTAGAAACGAATCACGATATTTTAAAGTACGTCCGAAAGTGGGCTTGAGGGTATACTAATGAGAATTCATAGCAAGACGGGTGTCACCTTTGAAGGTTTGATGGTGCGGATTGGTACTGGCGATTTGAATGGAGCACTAATGGTGGAAATAGCGATAAAACAAAGTAACAGAGCAGACATTAGAGCATAGAGCAAACCTAGACATTTCGCAAAATTTTTAACAACATCGAATATGTGGTCATTCCAAAGTAAGTTGTCACTGACACACATACCGAGAATGGAAAGTTTTCCAGTTTCGACAACATTGCAAGAGCCATTCATGCATAATGACTGGGTATGTGGATTTCGCTTTACTGACAGCAGACAGCATTGAGTTTTGGAAGCATTAAATTCCACCCTGTTGATTGTTTCCCATTTGGTTATTTTGTTATTATCGGAATTTAGTGAGCTTAGCATACATCATACAGTTCTACAGCCGAAGAGCAGATGCGAGTCCGGAAAAGAATATAAAAAGCAGAGAGTACTGTAATCAGTAAAGGAATATATTGAATTACAAGTAGCAAGCAAGAGAGCATTACTGAAAATTAAAAAGTGTCGGAGACAGAACGGAGCCCTGGGGCACACCAGCATTTATTTTGTAAATCACAGGCTTAAAACCATCCAAGCCAATTTGAATTAAACGTTCTGAAAGGTAATTTTTAATCCATTAAAGAAGAGAGTCATCGCAATGTTGCACAACATATAGAAAATGTAAATTAAAAACTAAGAAAATGATAGTAGAGAAACTTCAGGCTGAGTTAAATTTGCCATGTTCAACGAAGGTCGTGGGGAAATTTGATTTGAAAACCAATAGCCGCTCAAGTTTCTGTCGAAGTTCAAATAGGCGGCTGAGCTAAAAAATTATTGGACCACTCAAATGCGAAACAACTCACCAACTAGCGAGCTCAATCAAAATAGAGTGGCCTGTAGATTTGTTCTAAGTTCCGCAAATTTATCCAACACCATCTAACTATACGCGTTACATATTTCAGCGGTTCACTAAAGAAAAAGAAGAAGATTTACAGCGAACTACGTTTCCTAAGAATGCATTACGTTGAACATTGAATGAAGAGAATGTAAAGCAACGATTTTTGCAATTAGCAGACCAACTAAGAGCAGCATCGCCGTAAACTTCTTGGAGCGCTCAATGCGCTTCAGCCAACGTTTTCTTCAAATAAAAGAAGAACTCTTCCAGCAAATGACGATTATTTGCCACAAAATCATGCATTTTTACACAATCCAAAGTATATGAGGCCAAAACAAAATCACGAATATGTCAAAGCGGTTTGTTTACCATAGGTCTAAGCTTGGTTCATGGGGTTTTGGATATGTCAAAATTGTCCACCACTAACTGCTGGGGCCACCTGTTGTTAGTTTTGCAGTTAATAAATATAATGGAACTGTCCTTCCAGGTTGGAGGTTGTACAGCTGGAATAACTGCCTGACCATGAAAAAAAAAACAGGTACGAAGCAACAATATACCTCTGATGTAGACGGATTCGCACAAAGAAACTACACCAAAGGTAGCTTCTTGGACAAGCCTTAAGAGCACTGCCGTAGCTATGACATTAAAATTGTCTTCGATGATTTTAATGCAAATTTAAGAAGAGAAGGGATCTTTGGTAGTACTGTCGGAAAATACCACCTTGATAAAAAAGATAACCACCGTTTGACGCTCTCATTGTTCCGATTTGAGTTCTGTTTTTTTTTTTTAAGTTTATACATCTGTTACGTAGCCAAGAGTACATCTATCTCTGTATGTGCTGACGATTTTTTACAATTTTAGAAATGGTTTTAAATTTGCAACAATGAACTTAAATTTTGCGTAAAAAAACGGATTTAAATGTGCACGAACGTTGGAAATATTTGAAAAGTGTTTCGGCAACGATTCTCTAAAGAAAACGGTCGTTAAACAGTGGCATGAACGGTTCAAAAGTGGTCGTGAGTCAATCGAAGATGATGAACTTGATGAAGTAAAAGAAATGTTGGTCAAAAGATAGCGGAGGACTTGATCATTGCCTATGGATCCGTCCAAGTCATTTTGGTTAATGATTTGTGTTTCCGTGGTGTAGCAGGAAAGTTGCTGCCAAAAGACCTCAATTTCATCCAAAAAATAGACCGTGTTGACGTCTCAAAAGAGATGATTTTGGAGGCTAAATCCGATCCCACATTTATCAAAAGGATCATTACTGGAGACGACACGCAATCCAGACTTCAGGCAAGTGAATGGCTTTCACCAAACGAGCAGAGACCAAAAAGACCACGTCATTTTCAGTCAAAAAAGAAGGCAATGCTCACTGTTTTCATGGATTGCAACAGTGTAGTGCATCATGAATTTTTGCCAGAAGGCCAGACAGTAAACAAAAGAGACCAGAATTGTGGGCAGAAAACTCGTGGATTTTGCACCATGATAACGTACCGTCGTACAGTACCAACATTATTCGTAATATTTTGACGAAACAGATACCATCCAACAGCCACCGTATTCACCTGATTTGGCTCCCTGTGACTTCTTTCAACCGAGTTAAAAAACCGCTACGGGGAACGCGTTTCAGCAGCCGATAGGAAGTAATGGAAAAATCACAGGAAGCACTGATGGACATACCGAAAACCGAATATAAAAAAAGTTTCGAGGATTAGATCAAGCGCTGGCATAAGTGTGTTTCAGTCAATGAGGATTACTTTAAAGGGGACAATATAGATTTAGATGAATAAACTTGTATTTTTAATTTTCTGAATAAATTTCGGGAACGACCTACTAGATACCATATTCGATAATGGATTCAAGATAATCGCCTTTGCGACGCGACGGGGGAAGTAATGTCGTAGCTAGTACGCGGCTCTCGCATTTCGATATTTAAAAGGGGACTTGGAGATGTCCTGATCTATCAATCGCCAGTATTAATGATGCCCGAACGATGTCCGACTTTGTTGTAGGTTACGCGAAGCAAAGGCAAGTTTATATTGTAAGTAAGTCAAATTCTTTTCCGATCAAGTGTCCCTTAATTTTTTCAAAGGTCCTATGCCGCCAGCTTCAACTATCGAAAACCAGTGGCAAAATTTTTAAAAAATCATCAGGCTTGGATTTCACTCGACCACCACAGCAAAACCTCTGCTTTGATAACGAGCGCCGGCAAGCACATACAACTATTAAAAAGCGGAACTGCACCAAAGGACTAGAATTGTTCATGAGCTCTTAGGGAAGAAGAGGAGAGACTAACACCGGCTTCCCAAAGTACAAGTACAAGACAAGCGCGCGGTCAAGGAAATTGAGATTCGGAAGCCTTAGCAAAAAAAAAAAAAAAATGCCACGGATACAAACCCCGAACCAAAGCCTGTTGAGTCTGGAAAGAACATTTCTGTTAACTATATAATGGCAATTACAACCCAAATACATGGTCGATGTAGACCAACAATTCCATCCACCCGACCTGAATGAAGGGAAGATAGCTATATCCAAGCTTAAGTCCAACAACGCTGCTGAAGCAAGTGGTCTGACCGCCGAACTCTTCAAAGCGACAAACGATGACTTGGTAAGGAGCACGATTCTATGATTCAACAACCTGATTGGTATATATCAGTGTGGCTTTAGGCAAGGAAAGTCCACAATCAACCAATTAATATTCACGCTAGGTAAGATCTTGGAAAAGACTTCAAATCGGAACACACCATCTATTCATCGATTTCAAGGCCGCATATGACATCATCTAAGGAGCCGACCTATAAAGAGCAATATTTAGTTTTGGCATCACGGCTTAACTCGCCCATTTGTGCAGGATGACAATAGAGAATGCACACTCCATCAAGATTGGCAAAGAACTCATCGAGACGTTTGATTTCAAAAAAGGATTAAGGCAGGGCGATGCGCTGTTTTGCGATTTTTTTTTTTTACATCATTCTTGAAAGAATAGTACAAAACTCATGCGAAAATTTTCAAAAGTCCGCCTAATTATAGTACTCGCATACACCGATGCGGAAAAAAGCAGAGTGATGTCGCTTTCCAGAGTATTAAGACGGAAGCGGTGAAGCTGTGTTTAACGTTCAAGGAGTTTAAGACCAATTACATGCTGTTTACAAGAAACTACACCCTATACCGATGTCTTGGACGGAACGTCATCTTCGGGACATATAACTTTGAGGTAGTTAATAATTTTGTCTACTAAGGTGCCACTATCAATTTAGACAATGACACCGACTACTGAGATCAAAAGAAGGATAATTCTTTCGAAACGCTTCTTCTTTTGTATGACAAGGCAATTGACTAGCAAAGCCCTTTCTCGGACAACGAAAGGTAACCTATATAAGACCCTGATGATCGCAGTTCTATCCTTTGGCTCAAAAACATGGACTCTATCAGAAATGGAAAAGAGTCCTCTTGGCTGCTTTGAGAGGAAAATAATTTTTTCTGGAAAGCTGATGGACACCAATGCTCTGGTGTGAATGGTCTTCAAATCCGTTAACGAGGGACAGCGTAGTAGACCAAGGTGACTCACGCAAAGGTGACCTTAACCAACTTATCGTGCGGAACTGACGGCAAGTAGCTAAAGATCGAGCTTGTTGGTTGAGAACCAGGTCCACCCCGGACTGTAGCACTACCTTAAATAAATAAGTAATTCCTAAAATTGAATCTCCATGCAGAAATGAGGTCAGCTGTCTATGGTAATCTTAAACCTTTGGCTTGCAGTGTACTTAGGTGAGCGTCAAATTAAGCCTCTCCGATATTTTCTTCCCATAATCTCAATAGGAATGTTCAGTAATGCACATTCTGCCAACTTCTGAGTCAACAATGAGTGACACTGGAGTAGCTTTATTATCCCTAATTTCAAATCATGTTTGGCATTTAGTTGGATATATCACTTAAATTCTTTAATTGCTGAATCCTCCTTCAAGGCCAAGGGAATGAATCAAAGATGTTTCTTCAATCCTATTAGGTGCATATGGGAACGTCCGAACTTGGTTTTAGTCATAGCATCGCGCTGATGATTAAACTTCTGCAGGAACCGCTTGGAAGAGATTGGCTTTTCTATCTCAAATCATTATTGTTCAAGAAGCACCGGGTAAAATAGATATTGACTCAAAATCCCTAAAGAGAACACATATCCTTTCTAGATTAGAGTATCAGTTATATCGTTCCGACCTGGAATGCCATCATTTTCGGAAGAAGAACAATGGCTTTACTCCACCTTAGCTACAACCCAATCTTAACCCATTGCGCTCATTAAGATATACATTTCTGGACCTAATATGAAGTAGTTTCGGAACTCAATAAACTACCCTCCACAAGCAAAACAATATTTTACATAAATGCATTCTTCGAACTGGAAAAGTCCGATCCATCTATATTGCCCTAAGCAATAGAAGGTACTATGGTATAAACCACCTACAAATCCGCCCTCAGTCACAATGAAAAGAACAACTATTGTCGATGAACCTTCGACAAATAAAAAAAAAAACTTCACGTCTAAACTGTACGTTCATTAAATTTGTATAAACAAATTCGACAGGAATAATACGTTCACCTCATGTGCAACCGATGCATCCAATAACTGCAAAACTTATTCTAGGAAACTTAATATGCCGAGGGCCAGCGAAGGTATGTTTTATTCAAAAACATCCTCAACAAAGAAAAAGACAAAAAGTCTATGTATTAGTGCACCCTCTTTTAGACAACAACAAGGAAAAGGAAAATCGAGACCAAAATTTCTTACATTGTGTCCTTATTTCCATTCCCTGCGTGGTGTCTTGTCCTGTCTATCTGTGTCTACTTGGCTGTGTATCTTTCACGCTTATGTTGCTAGCTAAAGTTTGAAGTTGCATTACTGTTGTTTTAAAACTCTCACAACTCTCGACCATCCGTGAAAAGCCACCTCCAGCTACGAGGTGTTAGCCCCAAAGGGAACACCCGTGTCCTTCTGTATTACTTTGAGACTTGGGCTGTAGTTGATTCTAGTGATAGTTTTAGTGCTGGTGCATCACGAATTCAACACTGACAACGACAAGGATGACGACAAAATACTGAAAACTAAACATAGCACGAAGACCAAAAGACCGAATACCATGGAATCCTTAACTTGAGTTGCGACTATTATGAAAAATTTAGTGTACTCATGAGATGTAACACATTTACACAGGACGGGTCATACAACCCTCTTGCTGCATTCCATCGTCATAGTGTGGTGTTGAGGCTAAGGACTGTATGCTAAGATCGTACGTGGGATAGAACCACTAGCTTTAGGGAGGAAAATTAAGAATGCGAGTGTACTTGTATCTTTTGGCATGAGAACCCTACATAACCTTCCTCTTCCCGGTTCTGAAAGTTCGTTAATTCATTCCCGTTTGGAGTTTCCTTTTAACTTTGACGACATCAGCCGCATGCACGCATTTAAATTTTAAATTAACTTTTCCAGATACTTACAGTGGTAAGAAGTGTGTGTATAATGTGATATTCATACGCTCTCAGCTGTCAGGGTAACTCTTTATAGATAGGTGTCGTCTTTAGTAGAGGATTGGGAAATGAGGTCTAATACCGGTGCGGTTCTTGGCATAAATCGCGAGTGGTTAATTTTATTTTCTGGTTGCGTTTTGTTTTGCTGTTTTATTTTTTAATTTTTATTTTCTTAAATTCCACAACAATTTAGGTGGTTTTTGAGCTGGTAAATACCATGGGTAATAGCATATTTTTATTCCGGCTCTTGGAATGTATCATCCATTCACCATTGATGGAAAAAATCTGTGTGCTGGTTATAAAGTATATTACGTCTCGTCGCTCGACAAGTTGAAAAAAAAATCTTTTTCTTGAGACAAATGTTATGATAGCTTTCCTTGACACAGAGGATGCCTTCAACAATGTAAAAGCGGAGGTTAAACTGACAGCCTTTCAGCTTTACGCATCTTACTTAATCCGATTCTTACAACAAATTCAGTACAATATAGGGAAATGATTCCCCAAATCGAAGACATATTAAGGGAGGCATACTATATATCTTCTGAAAACGGGCAGCTGGCTGGTGTTCGCATTAGATGTCCTTCTAATATCAACCAATGAATTGTGTTCTTTCTAAAAAGATGAATGTCGCTGTATAGGCTATTTGGTTCATTATTCTTCAAATGATGATCATTCAGACAGAACCAACAATTATTCGAAGCACTTTTCCCTCGGGCAATCAAGAACTTATTCATAAGCTTTTAATAAAATTCATACGCCTGTTCATAAGTCTACACGGAGTGAAGCGATGTTCAAAAAAACGACAAGTCCATCTTTGGATATTATTCAGAATAGCTCCAGATGTAATATATGTCGCACTTAGCAACCGAATTCTGCTTTCGAGACGTCTAGAAAGTTATTAGAGGAGTTAGCAAGAGCAGCTTAGATACCGCAATAGATCCAAATACTTTTGCCGAATCTTCACAATATATGTAGTTCTTTGCCTTCAGAATTGAGTCAGAATTGAGAATTGAAAAGTCAAATTCAACTTTTTCCTCTAAAAAGATACCAGCGCTACATAGTAAGAAGGTTTTGGAGCCATCCGTAAATGCATTCTTTTCCTGGCTCAGATTTTGGCCAGAATTATGTTATTTCTGAAGACAGGGAAAGTCAACATAGTATTTTTTCGGCAACAGGAGCTCTGTTGTCTCATAAAAGCAGCAGTGACGTATTTTCATGAAAGCTTCAACAATCGGATAACCGCCGCATAGATTACAATTGCTCTAATTATGATTACGCTACTTTGCACTGCTAGAAGATCGATAGTGTCTTGGAGGCTTTCAAGATTCCACATATAGTCGAAAGTTTTTGTAATACAGAAGAATACCTAAATACTTTGCTTCGTTGGAGAAACATCTGCTGACGCCTAAGCACTAGATAAGTAATATAAGTTTCCCCCGTTCTCGTGAAGAGAACCACCTTAGTTTTGAGAGCATTGAATTTAATTAAATTGCTAGCGCATCAATGATCGATCCACGATACTCGATCCAACAGACATTCAAACTAGTCGCCATACACTAACATGTATCGTAGGAGTAAATACAGGACGCCGCTTTGTGGCAACTACAATATTTTAACCCCCGCAAGATATATTGACCGCAGTCAGCGTCCGTAATCAGATTCCTATTCACCAGCATTGCTTTTATCTACAAAACGAGAGATTCTTCTACAGCCTGTTGTCTTGCCAAGTTAAACACGACGTCAAAAAGTTCGTTTTCCAAGGTACAAGGGTTTCACAGGCGCATCCAATTCAGCCTGAGTGATGCTCCTCCCAGCCAAACAGCATTCCGGAACTATCAGAGAACTAATTGGTCAAAATACAGAGGAATACTGTTAGAAACACTATGATCTTAACTATCAAGTCCCCTGGGTGACACCAGTGAGCTTGACATGAAAGTCGAAGAATTCACCCTGACTCTCAATCAGGCTATGGCTGCTTCCCGCCTTTGATTCAACTTACGGGCAAGAAAAAGCCACATTGGTGGACATCAGCTCATTAAAAGAATTCCTCAAAATATTGCATATAAAAGAGGACTGAGGAAAGCAAAGCTTCAATCCTGGAGGTCATTCTGTGACAAAATAACAGAAACGTCTGAGGCATTATGGCTAAGAAAAATCCTCTCTACAAATCCTATGATGCCTAGTTGTCTGGAAAAAAACCGATGGCCCTTGGACAACCCGAAGTGATGAATCACTCAACTTGTTACTGGCTAACCCACTTTCCAGATAGCTCTTTATTTACGGCAGTAGTTATTATAACAGGACTACTGCAACCGTGAACAAAATTCATGGTTTGATTACAAGAAAGAAACTGCTTCATAGCTTCAAACCATACAAGTCTACTGGTCTGGAGGGTTTAATACCAGCCGAATATCAGAGGGCCTCAAATATTATCTTGCCCACGCTAGAGAATATCATGAGGAACTGTGTAGAACTGATTCACATTCCACTGTCATAGAGAGAAGTCAATGTAGTTTTCATTCCCAAAGTTGGAAAATGTTCTCATGTTGTCCCAAAGGACCTTTCCTTCTGAAAATTCTTGAACGACTGATTGATATCCATATACGATCTTGAATTGATGCAAACCCTTTGTCAACGGCTCAGCATGCCTACTACTCGTATAAAGGGAATTCGCTGGAAATGGCTCTGTATTCACTGACTAGTCACATCGAACGTTTCCTACAATATAGAGAGTACACAATGGTTGATTTTTTGGACAAAGAGGACGCCTTTGACAACGTCAACACATCCGATTAGACGACTAACATAAGAATCAGTCTTATGCCAAATAGCATAATAATCTACTCCAAACTGGTTGGGGCTTCTGCTAAAAGATGTGTCAGCAGAGGTACGCCGCAAGGTTGTGTCCTTTCTCCTCTTTTCTAGAACTTTGTGGTTAATGATCTGCTAATATACCTGGAAGCGGGTGGTAGCAGGATGATTGCCTATGAGGATAACGTTGTTATAGTCGTCTCACGTAAGCATCTTAATACCATCAAAGAACTCCTTCAGCTAAATCTTAACATATTAACCCGTTGGGCAGAGCTTTGTGATTAAGCCCCCAAACGGTACCTGTTTAAGTTTTCCGATACACCAAATATCTGGGTCTTAGAGTCAAGAAAGCTGTAATACCTTTATTCTCATTCAAGAAACTCATTGGGAGCAATTTGGGGCCTTCAACCTCGCATAACTCATTGGTTAAAAATTTCGGTCATAAGAACTAATTCACCTAATTTAAGGTTGTCTGATGGACAGCCTTAGACATTGCAATCAACTGCAACGAACTGAGCAGAGTTCAATGAACAGCATGTTTATGCATATGTATACGATCCACTCCCTCCGCGGGTTTAGATGTTCTGTTTCACTTGACACATCTCGATATCTTCAGCAGTCAAGTAGCTGCGACTGCAGCTATTCGCCTTAAAGCGACTACACAGTGGATACATAATTTATTTGGCCACGCTAATATTCTTAATATATTAGGAATCCAGGCAGAGAACATGGATTGAACCATACCTTAACTTTGGTTTGACAAAGACTTTCATGCAAGCTTCCCTTTAAGATCCTTCTGGAAGGAAGGTGCTTTCATATAGAACGAGTCTATTCACTTCTAAACAGGTGGATCTAAAGCCACTGTGGCGGTGTTTTCTCAGATAAACTTAATCTAAGCCTCTCCTTCCGTCTTCCAAATCACTGTAGCGTGTTTCAGGCAGAAATTTTGGTGATTAAATTAGCTCTGTCATGGCTGATGAAACGATATCTGCAAAGGATAGCCGCATCTTTTCGGATAGTCAGGCCGCCATCATGTCCTTGGACTCTTGAGCCATAAGCCCAAATTGGTTCTATGGGTGAGAGGATCATAGATTTATGTGGCAACACAACGGGCCAATAGGCCTAAGTTGGAAGGTTCTCCAACCGCCACTTTCATCTAAACTAACATAAGGCACGCTCAATGTGAATGAAAATGCTCAGCGCGTACTTCTCCTTGCGTGTTCAGTTCTGTCCCCCAGATTTTGGAGCACACTTTCCCAGTGTCTTCCTTATTCGTAAGCATGTTGCATATTGGACAGACGATGCTTTCGCAAAGCAGTGTTGGGGACATTAAATTCGACTATGGGTCCTCAACATGAAGGAGGTCAGGCTAACATATTAGAAGCAATAGGAGAGCTTGGAGTCATCTTTTTCGATTAACGATATGAAATGTACTCTCACTATCAGCCAGTAAGGATTCTCCTCAGAGTCAGAGTCAGAGTATAACCAGGTGACTTGAAGCCACCAAAGGAAGCAACAGTGTGTTTGATGGCCTAATCTGTCACCACAACCGATGTGATATACCAGCTATAGCGTGTTGAGTTATTCAGCTCACTTGCAACTTCATAGTTCAAGCTGGTTGTGACCTGGATCTAACTGAATTACTATGGAAATGGGTATTAAGTATGAGACCGGAGTCTTTGCTTTCGACTCAGTGTAAGTGGCCTCAGATTTTCTGAGTAATTCCAGTTTGGAAAAGTGATATTTCCACCTCTTGATGACTTTGACTAGGCTTCAAGTTATAATACTTCAACTCTTTCATGCTTTCTGCAAAAATCTATATAAGATGCACTCTTCCAAATCTGAATTCCTGTATTTGTTTTGCTTCCATCTGTAATGATTCCAGTCTTCCTCCAACTTAGTCTTAAGTGACTCGTCTAGTTTCCTTACGTGGTCGCTCGATATTAGTGATTCGCCGATCTCTTAACAGTTCAAATGATGAAAACTTATTCACTGTAAGCTGATAAGCTTTCACGCTGTTGAACAACCCTAAATATCCATTTCAGCTCTTAAGATGTAGCGATGTCTCACGCTACAACTGTGTGGATGTGTTAAGGACTAATGACAGGTAGTCGGCAGCTGCAACTGGCGACTTAACCAGACAGATACTATATGATCTAAGCCATTTCCACAATTAATTGTCATGACGATGGATGTGGGCCTTTTCTGAGTTTTGTTGTAACTCCAAGGAGGAGGGAACAATTCTGAATCTGCCCACATATATTGACGACTTCTTCCTCAAAAATCTCGAAGTGTTGTCCAAATTAGAAGCATAAACTGTATTCAAGAGAGCTCGCCATAATGTTCAGATTAAGATCCGGCAGTATCACGAAGAGCTCTTAAAAATGTCACTATTATTTCACCCAACATAACCTAACCTATACAAACCTAGGGTCACTGATCCTTGTTATGTCAGGTAGGCCTAAATACGAAAAAAATAGACAAAAAGGAATCATAAGCCTACAAGTCAATGTCATTCACTTCTGCCTTTCATTTTCAAAACAATGAATTATTAGTCAAAATAAAGAAAACGAAAAATTGCTCAACTTGCTAAAGTAAATGCTTTTTTACTTTACCGGAAGTAATCGTAAGAGCTACAACAACAACGACAACAGTACACGCAAGTATTTAAGTGCAAATGTGCGAGTTGAGTTCCCACTCGTGTTGCTTCCTAGGAGAAATCCCGGTCTTCTTTAATTTAGCATAGTGCACAGACTCTTTGGCACCTCACAGGTTGTTTCTTGCTCTGCTGCACCTGTGGAAATTACTTCACCCATTAAGGATGCACAATGACTCCTTTTACAGTTGTTCTTGGCGTGACTATTTAATTACGTTCACCCATTATCCGGCAAATAATTTTCACATTTCCTCTTTGGAGAAAAGGTCCGTTTCGTTGCGCACTTCACAGCGAGGAAGAACAAAAATAGAAAAGGAAGAGAATAAAAATGAAAATAATAATAAAAATGTTATCACAAGGACAACTATTAAGTCATACTCCTCGATTGCTGTACGAATTTGGCTGATGACGATAATTGCTGGCGTATGAACGCCGATATAGTCCTTTCAAGTTCCTTTTACTATTGTTAAATGCTGTTGGTGGTTGCTTTATTCATGATGTTAATGATACGATACTTTAAGTATGCGAAAGATGTTTAAAGAGACAGCTATTGGTTACACTCCGTACTTCAGTTGAAACCTAAGGGCTGCACTTATTTCTTCGATAAGAAAAAGGACATACTGGAGCCTTGACTTAAGTGGGATAAGCTGATATTAACGAGAGGAAATCAACATTTGAATAAACACCAACGAATTGGCGTATTGAAAATTGGTGTTATCTTCATTGAAATAGCACTTCCATTTGATGTTGTAGGACACATAGGCTGAAGCAACAGGATGGATTTTCAAGTGAATCGATGATCTTGTATAATTCGACGCGTGTCTGTCAGAAATGGTGTGATGTGACTCGAGTTGTAGGGCTGCCAATACTTTCGTCGTTCAAGTTCAAACGAATAAGGAATTACGTACTGAAGAACCTGAGCCAGTACAGCAACGACCCAAAGGTAGTCACTTTTTACAGTTTACGCCAGTATACTCGTATACAAGTATCTAATAGCGTTCACGATTCGAGTGGGTGACAAGCAGCTTTCGACTCTTTTCAAATTTTCACGCTTTCCTTGCACATACACTATAAATTAACAGATCTCCATTCAGTCGCCCTCTGAGTGCGTCATGTGACGTACGAGGTCCTCTGGACTTGGCATGTTTGTTCTGTATTCACATTCTCCGCATAACCATCGTGCTCAAATCGCTAAAGATATTTCCAATAACCACTGTGCGCGGATAGGAACTGTATAAGGTAGTAGTTACAGTTCGCCCGTGCCCTCGTTGTCGATGAATCGATGGCAGGAATTTACATTTTGTTGGGCTTTTCCATATGGCTTACCATATTACTGCTGTACATTCTATTCTGTCTATGCGGCGCAGAAATATCGACAAAGAAAATCGATGACAACTGATTAACTTTTTATTTTACACTTTTGTGTGTACTTCCCATTTTGTCAAATCGTCGAACAAGATCTTTAATAAGTTCCATTAAACTAGAACCCGAGACGATCCACTAAACTACACTCCGTTGTAGCTATAATACTATTATTCCAACACTTGAAATGGTAGGACATATGAAGCGCTTACAAAAATGTTAGCGGATATAAAAATTCGATGAATACCACAAAACTTCCATTCTTCTTCTTTCACTATTTCGGCCTCATGTCGGCTAGAGGGTCGCCTACGGCATATGCTTTGCACCTCAATCGCAATGCCCTCAACGGGGAACATTCCGGCTTACATAAAATCCGCTTCATCTGAGGTTGCTCGAAAGTCATGATAATCCTGATTAGGACGAACCTGTATTCTAACGACATCTTTTCTTTTAACTCGTTCCCCGGTTGTGCACCTTCCAAAACTAAAGCAGCAGTTTAAAGGATAGAGCTGACCATTTTAGGCAGAAGGATCCTGCGTATTCAGGGCCACATATATTCGGATGCAACCGAGATAGTGCTGACTATATCAGGAATGACTTTTTGGGTGACGTCCTCAAGGGGACCTTGACTTTGAGGACTCAAAAGTTTTGAGCTATTTGAGACAATTCGTGCCAGAATCTAAATGGCGCTCCAAAGTTCAGGCAAAATTTGAATTTTAGGTCATCTGCGTGGATAAAAATCAGCGTGACAGCTGTCTGTTTAAGATTATTAAAAATGGAGCGCTACATGAAAAAACAACACGATTTCGTTGTTCTGCATTACAACTTTAGTGCAAAATACGGTCTGAATAGTGACTTAACTTTATCAGCAGTGAAGAGATTAATCCAAAAATTCAGTGAGACTGGATCAATTCGTGGTCTTAGACAATTTGTTCGTTCTTTAACAAGTCAACACAACACAACACGAAACATCGAAGATAGAAGAATTTGAATCTTCATGCATGCAAATTGCAGTTGACTCAAGTACTGAAGCCTTGTGATCAATGGATTATGGAACAACAAGTGGATGCTGATTTTTCAAGTAAAATCATCTTCAGCGATGAGGCTCATTTTTGTCTTGATGGCCGACATGTGGTTTCAAAAAGACGGTTCTGTTATGCCATACAGCCAAAAAAAAAAAAAAACAATTCATTTACTGCATGAGTCATTTCCTGGTCGTGTAATTTTCCATTTTGATGATCATAATTGGCCACCAAGATCATGCTATTTGACGCCATTGACATTCGTCTTTAAGTCTAAGTTTAATGAAAATAAACTCAAGTCCATTCATGCCATAATGGAGAAAATTTAGTGCTGTATCAACAAAGTTCAGCCACATTTATGAAAACTTATAAATTAAAAAAAAAATTTCGATAAAAAGTGCTTTGTACGAGGTGTGTTCAAAAAGTAAAGTGGCTTTTAAAATTTCGAGGACAACAACATTCGATTTTTTTTGCTGTCTTGGTACACATGTCCCGAATATAAGGGGCGATTCATCGTGAGGTTTGACTTTCAATAGGCTTTTTTTGACAGATCACGCGTGATTCCTATCAAACTGTTTTTTATTTTTTTTTCAGTATCGTTTGGCAAGTTATCATGAAAAGACTCACACCACAGCGTTCTGTGAGGAAGGTTTTTCGTACGATTCCAGGAACTTAAGGTGCACGTAATCAACATACTGAAACCACTATTGCCAATATCATTCGCAAATTTGAGTCCCAGTTTACATTAGTAGATAGTAGATGATACTCGACCGGTTAGACCACATCCAGCACGTAGTGAAGAGATTATAGCAGCTGTTGCTTAGAGAGTACGCGAAGACCGTGACAAATCGATTCGTCGTCGTTCACAGCAGCTTGGTTTGGCGTATTCGACAAATCAGAATGTTATCGTCGAAAATCATCGTATTTTGGTGGAAGCTTATGGTGAACATGCGCTAGCTGAGCGAATGTGCCAAAAGTGGTTTGCACGATTTAAAAGTGGTGATTTTGGCTTGGAAGACGATGAACGTCCTGGGCAGCCAAAAAAGTGAACTGGAAGCACTACTCTATGAAAATTGTAGCCAAACACAAGAAGAGCTCGCAGAATCTTTGGGTGTCACTCAAGCAGCCATTTAAAAACGCTTAAAAGCAGCTGGATATATTCAAGAGCAAGGAAATTGGGTTCCACATGAACTCAAGCCGAGAGACGTCGAAAGGCGGTTTTGCATGTCCGAAATGCTGCTGGAACGCCACAAAAGGAAGTCATTCTTGCATCGGATTGTTACTGGTGATGAAAAATGGATCCATTACAACAACCACAAGCGCAAAAAATCATATGTAAAACCCGGCCAACTAGCCAAATCAACGGCAAAGCCGAATATCCATGGCGCGAAGGTAATGCTCTGTATTTGGTGGGATCAGATGGGTGTGCTGTATTATGAGCTGCTAAAACCGGGTGAAACCATCAATGGACAACGCTGCCGAACACAATTAATCCATTTGAAGAGAGCAGTAGCCGAAAAACGCCCGGAATATGCGACCAGACACGAGGCAATAATTTTCCACCATAACAACGCTCGGCCCCACGTTGCTATTCCGGTTAAGAACTATTTGGAAAACAGTGGATGGGAAGTCTTACTTCACCCGCCTTATAGCCCAGACCTTGCCCCTTCTGACTACCATTTGTTCCGGTCGATGCAGAACGCCCTCACTGAAATACGGTTCACATCAGAGCAGAATATCAAAAATTGGCTTGATTCATATTTGGCTGCCAAGCCGGCGCAGTTCTTTTGGGATGGGATTCACAAATTGCCAGAAAGATGGGAGAAAGTCATAGCTTTAGATGGGCAATACTTTGAATAATACTATTGTACATGTTTTTCTTAAATAAACGTTCAAATTATAAGAGCTTCTCACTTTCTGCAATACGTATAATGTTCAAAACAGTTAATTATTGACGAAACACTAAAGCACCATCATCTTCATCATCCTCATCATCATCAACTGTTGCATTATCATCTGAATTATTTAAAAATGGAACTTTTAACATTAAGAATGCTTCTCTGGGAATATTTTTAACTTTATTTTTGACAGGCTTATTTTGCTTACTGGTGATAACAGAATCAGAGCTCAGTAAAAAAAAATTTAAAATATCCCTGTTAGATTTTTCTCTGCTACATTTTCTTGCCTCCTGGGATTCCTCTGTTAATTCTCCGATAGGAAGAAGTGCAAAAGCTATTTCCTCCGGGCCGTGAATCAAATACTTATGCAAAGTAGGTGGCATGTTGTACCATGGGTATAAAGACACAAAATACTTGGCAGTATCATGTGCAAACAGACTGTACATTTCAGGATCTACATCAAATCCACTTGATATCGTGATCAAAATATTGTGAAACTTTTTTATTAAGTTAATGTCAATGTTTGTAATTTTTGCGGACAACTCAGGATTTTCGAAAAAACGTCTGGCGGTGTTTCCATCGTTGCTACTGCCAAAACTGGGTTTTGGTTTGCCTACAATAAATCTAAACTTTTCTCTAAACTCTTTCTGTATCCGAGCTTTATTTTCTGAAGCGATTTGTTTGTCTTGGTCCCAACGAATTCGCTATTTTGCTATAGGCAGCTTGTATGCTATATGTAATAGACATTCGAAGAATCGAATCCAACCATGCAAAACAGAAAGCCCATATCTCAAATTTTCTGTGTTCACTTTCTTTGAAACCATTTCATCTATTTTATTAAATTCTTTTGATGTTGCACCACACAAAAAGCATTTCATTGTTGAGGTAGTTTCTGTAAGAGCATGACACACTTTCCCGTCTACCATTGATAAAATTAATTCATTACGAATTTTTAATGTGTTTGCACCAGTATTAATCATGTTTTCTTGAAGATTTGATATCTGATTTTCTATTTTTCTGTTTTCCTGAATACACACATCAATAGATTCCTTCCGAAATTCAATACTTATTGGCCTACAATACCTTGTAGATGCAGGACTTGGGTTTTGCCATATAATAACATCTTTAGCCATTAATCGAAGCGGTACAAGACATATGATAAAAACAGCTTGAAAGGCTTGTTTGTAAGAGCTATGTCCCGACGACACATCAAATCCCCATTTAGAGATAAGGCGCATTTTCTCAAGTTGGTCACCTATTAGGGTATTGAAAACAGTTTAGATGCTGTTTGACATAAACGCATTATCGTATCATCTAATAGAGATTCACTTGCAGTAATGTCTGCTGGGTAGAATAGCTTTTTAACTTGCTGTATTAATTTGTAATATGGAAAGTTTTCTGGAGCACTTCTTATCACATCATACTGTTCACGGGAAAGTTTAGCTTCTATCAGGACGGATAGTGCATCTTCATCTGACAACAGATATTGTGGATTTGAGGTTTTTTGGTAAGCTTCTTGATAACACTTAGCATGATCAGGATATCTAGAAATACCTTTTAAAAATTTTGAAGCTTGTATATGACCTTCAGCTCGTAAATTCATGCAAGTAGCGTAAGCTAATTCTGGGGTTGAAGTTACTTCACGCAGTTGATTGGTTTTAGCACGTTTGCTATTTTCTGAGGAATTTTCAAATGAAATAACCGGGAAGAAAGTGATGTCAGAAGCCACTCTTTATTATGTTTATTAAATTTTTCGTCTATTCTCCTCGCTTTTATCCATCTTAACCTATATTGAAACTTGAAACTACTCAATTTCTGTTTGAGATACTTGACCTGGCAATTCGTTCGTTTTTCTAGCTCTTTAATCAAATATATATATTGTTACTCGAAACTACTCTCCCCAGAGTTATGCATTATATGTAGGAGTTCTTGCCTTGTAATAAATAATAGTGTATGAGAAGTTCCTGAAACGAAATAACTTATTTTGAATAATAGTAACATATTTGAATAGAAAAAATTTCTTTAAGTCAAGCAATTAAAATTGATCATTATCGTAAAATAGCAAAAAGTAGCAACAAAAAGAATTTGTTTCACCGAGCCTATTCAATTAAGATTTTTTCTACATAACAACCATGGCTTACTATTGTTTAGAACCTAAACAAAATGTCCTTTTTTTTATTAATTTCATATTATTTAACTGCAAATATTAATTAATCTTGACCACATTGAATTATCATGATAATCAAAAAAAATAAAAAAAAAACCCTTCTAAATATAGTAACATACCTGAGGTTGAAGCCTCCATCGCTATATAACACCAACAAAAAATGTATTTTACAGTAAAACTACTCTAAAAATGCATCTGAATCTTCACTCTAATAACGAACCAGTTTTGTAACGGGTCATTTAAGTATTGCAAAAACGTGCAGTTATGTTAAGTCATGTAATAGGTTGTTCCCAGAATCACTTTTATTTTTCGGCAGTTCTTATGGCTTTTTGCCCCAGTGTGGGGCGCGAATAGCCATACAGCCATACGTGAAACAATAATCTTGTTGAGAAGCACTTAATTTCACGTTTTGCTATGGTAAATTGACCACCTAGATCGTGCGATATCAAACCTTTGGACTATTTTCTCTAGGAATATGTAAAGTCTCAGGTTTTCAGGAATAAGTCAGTTACGATTGATGCTTTGGAAGCCAACAATACTCGTGTTATTTTATTTATTATTGGCTTGAAGTATAATCAAAACATTTATGATTGAAGTTCGACTTCGTTCATATGGCCACCGCGGGCACGTTTGCAGCGGTCGATTCGTTGGACTCAATTTTCAATGAATCAGCCACACATTTCGGCCGAAACGGCCGCTATTTCGCGTTCAATGTTGGCTCTGAGCTCTTCCAACGTCGTCGGCGTGTTGGCATAAACCATTGACTTAACGTAGCCCCACAGAAAATAGTCAAGCGGCGTTAAATCCCACGAACGAGGAGGCAAATCGACTGGCCCACGTCTTGAGATAACACGCTCACCATACTTACTCTTCAATAAATCTATTGTAGCGTGTGCTGTGTTGCTTGTGGCACCATCCTGTTGAAACCACATGTCGTCCAAGTCCATATCTTCCAATTCGGGCCAAAAATAATCGGTGGTCATTGCGCGATAACGCTGACCATTCACAGTAACGTGACGATCGTTATCGTCGACGAAAAAATATGGCCCAATAACGCCGCCGGCATGCAAACCGCACCAAACAGTTATTTTTTGTAGATGAAGTGGTGATTCATGAAGCACATGTGGGTTTTCACCCGACCAATAACGCATATTTTGCTTATTGACAAACCCATTGAACCAAAAATGAGCTTCGTCACTGAAGATGATTTTGCGACTCCGAATATCTGTAGAAAATTTTTATAATTTGCTGATGTTGCTCGTTAGTGTACTTTTCCATGATAAAAATGTTGAGCTTACTGAATAAATTGACAGTGACAGTTTGATGATAAGTGAAAGAGTGCGTTCACAAATTAAATTCAAAGTTGTCAAGTCCCTATTAGAAAACTCTATATAAGTATACTAGACATTTGACCCGCTCATGTTCATCCACATCCAAAACTATAATGCTTCCCGTTGATTAAAGCTTTTTGCCTGCAACTTCTTCAATTTTTTTTTCCTTACTTAAAAATTGAAGAACTCAATATTCATTGTGAAATAGTTATGCACGTGCATAGACATCTCATTTGTTCGAGGTAAACATAGAAGTGTAGAGTATATATTTACTGTCAATAAGAGAAGACAATTCTGTAATTAATGTTGAAGTAATTTATTACATTTGAAAAACTTCCGTGTATACAATGTTTCGTGTTTTTCCGGTTGGGGTATAAATTAACAAAGTATCTGGACTACCAACTCTTGAACATCCTACATACATGGGTGAGTTTTTCAACTTGAGACATCAAAATTACTCGAAAAATACGCAGTATCGCGAAAAATGTTTCAGACAAAAGTCACAAGGTTCTGAAGGGGACATAAGATGGTGACCACGAGTTTGACCTTAAGCCCCATTTTCACTTTTGATAATTCCAGATTTTCATTGCTCATTCGTATTCCTCAATGAGGAACATAACTTTCTCTCAAAGGTCTTATTTATTCAGTGCTAGATACCACTGCACTGGCACGCCTAAATCATTAATCGGTTTCCAATGTTGTTAGGGTGTTAGAAGGTCGAGATTTGTTTTGAGGAAGTCATTATTGCCTCGAGTGAAGTTAAAACTCAAAGAAATTTCAGATAGAGACAAATTGTCCTAATCTTATCTGAGAGTGTGTGATGTGCACTCTGCCCTTTTTTTCTACTTGAACGGAACTGTACTTCATTTAGAAGCTCGATATTTGTTTTGAGGAACTGATTTTTGTTAGTAACGTTCAGATTGATAATGCAGGCTATTTCAATTCAAGAGAAAATTGAAATGATTTTGATTTATGGAGAAAGTGGAAGGAACATCCATGGTGCTGTTGCTCTTTCCGCCCAACGTTTCTCAGACCAGATACGATCGCGCGCTTCCTTTTATCGGGTCATCCAACAATTCACTGGTGAAGGAAGTGTGCAACCAAAGAAAAGGAATCGGTCAGATAGGTTGGCTATTTAGGACAATGAAATAGCAGTGTTAGCTGCCGTTGCACACGATCCTCACATTAGCACTCGCCAAATAAGTCGTGAATCAGGAATTTCCCAAACGACTGTCTGTAAGATATTACATCGGCATAAATACCATCCTTATCATGTTTCAATGCATCAAGAACTTTCTAGTGAGGATTTTCGCAACCGGGTTTCCTTTTGTCAATGGGCACTTTAGCAAATTGAACGAGACCACCATTTCTTCGCCAAGGTATTATTCTCTGATGAGTCGACTTTCACCAATCACGGTACGGTCAATCGATATAATATGCATTACTGGGCTACCTAAAACCCTTTTTGGTTGCGACAAGTTGAACGCCAGCACCCTTGGAATGTTAATGTTAGTTAATAGATCCACATTTTATTGAAGGCAACTTGAATGGCGGAAAGCATGTAAACTTCTTGCGGAACCATCTTCCAGTATTAGTAGAAGAACTGCCATTGGAGTTGCGACAAACAATGTGGTTTCAACATGATGGTTGTCCAGCCCATTATTCCCAAGTAGCCCGGGGCGTATTAAACAATGTTTACCATCAACGATGGATCGGACGAGGGGGTCCGAGGCAATGGCCTGCTAGATCACCTGATCTTACGTCACTTGATATCTACTTGTGGGGCTACTTGAAAAGTGAGGCTTACAGAAAAAAGCCAACAACACGTGAGGACATGAAAAAACGATTAACTGAAGCTAGCCGGAAGATAACGCCAGAAATACTTCTCAGTTCTGTTAGTTCATTTAGATCACGGATAAACAAGTGTATTGAAGTGAATGGTCACATTTTCGAGCATTTGTTGAAATAGTCTCGGGAAATAAACATCGAAATGGGAAAATTCAATGATTCAACAGTGGGAGGCAACTCAGTGGGACCCACTCTAATTAATCACCCCGAAGGAAACAAAATACTACTACGTCCACGTCGTTGTTTCTGGGTTATGCTAAACGCAGTATGTAAAAAAAAAAATGACAAGCCTACGAGCAATACAACTGAGCAATGAAAATCAGGAATTATCATTTGAAGAATCAAAAGTGACCTTTGTTTGACCTTGAAAATGGGTCTCAAGGTCAAACTCGTGGTCACCATCTTATGTCCCCTTCAGAACCTTGTGACTTTTGTCTGAAACATTTTTCGCGATATCGCGTATTTTTCGAGTATTTTGGATGTCTCAAGTTGAAAAAACACCCTGTATAGCATTTTAAGTTTGTTTTTGACAGATAGAAAGGTTACACGTGTTTTGGTGTGCTCGGTGATTTTCAATTCTTATAAAAAATGGAGCAAATCAAATTTTGTGTAAAAAATGGAATCATATGCTCTAAAACACTTCAAATGTTGACAGTGGCATACGGTGAGTCTGCTCTAAGTAAAAAAAAAGTTTACAGGTGGTACAAACTCTTCCATGTTAGCCGAGAAAATGCCAATGACGAATCTCACTCTGGCCATCAATAAAATATGATAACGTCGAACCTGTGAAGAAAATTGTTTTGGAAAATCGTCGAATTACCATAAGAGAAGTTGTTGATGATGTTGGCATATCAGTCAGCTCATGTTATGAAATTTTTTCGGATGTTTTTAGCTTAGTTTTGATAAGAAGAACCATCGCATGAGCATAGCTCAGGAGGTCTTGAATGACGTCAATGACTTCCTCAAGTATATGATTATAACGTCGAAGCCAAAGCCCAATCGTGCCAATGGAAACACCCAGGAGAGTCAAAACCGATAAAAGCACGCCAAACTCGATGAAATGTTAAAGTTTTGATTCATCTGTTTTTCGATTACCTTGGCGTAGTGCATCAGAGGTTTTAACCTCAAGGTCATACGAATTTTTGGAAGTATTACCTTGAAGTTATGAGCCATTTGGAAGAAGCTATATGGAATTATGGGAAAAAAATTCATGGCTTTTGCATCACGATAATGCACCTGTCCAATTATCGTTGCTTTTGGAGATATTTTTTGGTCAAAAACAACACGACAATCATAACTCAGCCACCAAATTCACCGGATTTGGTCCCATGCGACTTTTTCCTGTTCCCAAAGCTAGAGAGACCTATGAAAGGAGGGAGATTTGCAACGAATGAGGAAATAAAAACGGCATCGCTGAAAGAGCTTAAGGCTATATCAAAAATGGAACCAACTCAAAAATTGTTTTTTTTTTTTTTTGTATACTTTGATTCAAAAACCGTTATAAGATTTGAATTTTGATTCAAAGTAACTAGATGTTGAAGTTTTTACAAAAATGAAATAAATACCTGCATGTAAAGGATGTACCCATTTGGTAAATGGGTTACAGAAAAACTTTGTTGACCTTTGTTTACCTACACGGTGAAGACCCATTCTTGTTTAATTCTTACTCGTACACCGTTCAATCCGTTTCAAAGGCCTTTGTTCTCGCTTCCAATTCATCATTGACATAAATCACAGCATTTACCATTCTCAGTTGTTCTTGTGAAGAATAGAAACTGTAAATTGGTTCAATTTTAAAAGTCAGATGCGAGCACTCGCATGTAGATAAAACTCTCCTTTACTTCAGTATCACACAGTCATTGTTTGTTGGACCCACAAATCGTTAATTGATGAAACATTCACCACCAACATGATTGAAATGAAAGTTTTGTTTAAAATAATTGCGCATACCTACAACAAACTGAAATAAATGCAGCCACACAAAAATATAAAAATAAAAAAAAATAAAAAATAAAAAATTCAAATAAAACATTGTAGACCTTTTCCGGGATACAAGGATCGGATGAAACTGCCATAAATTAAGCGGACCTCACACAGACATGTCCGATTTCCAAAAAGGACCAATTATTCATCGTAGAATCGTCAGGTAATTGCTGGCAATCGTTTATTTACAAATTGTTAAATCGATTCGAAACTCTGTGATAACAATTATTATCTCCTCGTTGAATTATTTATTATTTCAGGACAATTAAATCCAATTTGTTAATTTATCAAAAATGTATGCCGATATTTCACCGATGCAATGCAACAGTGAAATAAAGGGCAAAATCCCAGCACGCGTCCAGTCATTCCAGGTGTCTAAAGCCCAATTGAACAAAAGGACCCCATCTCGGGGTGTCTATATTCAAATGATGTCAAATAGGCTCAAACAACATTGGTAGGACAACACCGTATACCACAAAAATACCGCCAAATAGCTAGATAGCATATAACCTCCGATAGGCGGCTGGAACATGTTGAAAATTAGTACGCAATTTGCATACACTAGAAGCAGAATCTGCCAGGGAATGGACCTGCCAATGGTCCAAATTTTGGTACGGGTATATGTGTGTTGGAGGAGGAAGCGTAAAACGTAAAAACGGGACTCATGTGCTATAGTCTGAAAAATTATTAATAAATGACAATAAATTGAATATAATGAATGTTAATTGCATGCTACGTACGGGTTGGAGAAGTAGTTGGACACTGTAGCGACGACTGTGCTGTAAAGACTGTTCGTTTGGCTTGAGACCAATTTCACCAGCCTGCCTGCTGGTTGTCTGGTTATTGTTGTTAATGGCGGTGAGACGTGTCCACCGAACAGAGGCACACTCTTTTAAAGGTGCGGAAAATTTAATCAATTTTAATGCGATTAAATTACGCTTCTACTTGCTGCGTATTTTGTAAGAGTTGTTTTATGTTCGGTTCGGAAATATGTTATGATTACAGGGGGAGTGTGATATGCTACTATCTCGAGACTGTGTTCAGGGTTTGCAGAAATGAAGTAAGGTTTACCAGGTCAGATCATTAAAAATGGAAAAATTAGCGATCTGTCATTAATCAAAAAAAGTTTCTACACAACACCATGCCAAAGCTTAAATTTAAATTTAAATCTAAAACTTTGCCTTGTTAACTTCACTACAGTGAAAGAAGTGAATTGCTTAATTCACCTCCACTTGCACACACCAAATTGGGTGAAGTCCTTTTTCACTAGAGTATCTCACCTTAGGCAAGGTCTTCCTACCAAGTGGTGTGATATGTGGTCTTAAAATCGATAAAGAGATAGTGCGATTCAAGTGAGGACGTTGATAGCTTAGATGTCGCTGTTTTGAACTTTTTTACTTGATAGTAATTGGTCGTAATTACCATTCAACAATCATTATAATTATTTAAACCATCAAATGAAACCTAGCACATCAGATGGGTCTTTCAAGACTTGTTGACAATGTCGTTGCTGATCTGTGACGCTTATTGATGGCAGCTCATAACCACTCAAAAGATTGTAGGAGACTACGAGATTAAAAAAGTATCAACCAGTCGCTTACAATTGTAACTATTCGATGTCAAATTTCCTCACAGTATGTACTAAAATCATTCGGATATCCAGAATATTGGAGCTGTAATTTCCGTCGGACGCATTGTGTTTGATTGACGAGTTTTGGTCAGAAGACTGTCAGGTTCCTTTGCAGATGTTAAAATTTTTGAAACGTGTATTAGCTTTAATGACGTTTCGCGCCGCAACAAAGTCGATTACAGTTAGCCCAGTTTTGTAGCCTACGTATTTCAATTATGCTGCTTAAGATTCTTTCCTTTCCAAACTAGAATTCTATAAAAGTACCCTCTGGCAATGTCATTTTTTCCTGCTGCGGTGGCGGTATTACAAATTGAGCGCATGTTTACAAAATCGGGTTGTACTTAAGCGTCCTGTCTCTTCGTGGGTTGATTTATCATTGCTTTTTGATGGGAAAAAATGCAGCCGATGCAAAGAAATGGCTTGATAAGTGTTACGCTGCACTAGTCGAACGAACCATTCGCAAGTGGATTGGAAAATTTAAAAGTGGTCGTACAAGCACCGAAGATGATGCACGCAGTGAATGTCCAAAAGAGGCTGTTTCAGATGAAAACGTAAAAAAAGTCCACAAAATGATTACGAATGACCGTAAAGTGAAGTTAATTGAGATAGCTGAGGCTCTGAAGATATCAAAAGAGCGTGTTGGATATATCATACACAAATATTTGGACATGCGAAAGCTCCGTTCAAAGTGGGTGCTGCGTTTGCTCACAGTTGACCAAAAACAACAACGTGTTGATGATTCAGAGGAGTGTTTAAAGCTGTTCAACCGCAATAAGGCCGAATTTTTGCGTCGGTATGCAACAATGGATGAAACTTCTTGAATCTTCACACCAGCGTCAAGTCGGCAGTCAGCTGAGTGGCGAGCAGGCGACGAACCTCGTCGGCTCAACGATCGGATGGCAAGGTTATGTCATCCGTATTTTGGGCTACACATGGAATAATTTTCATCGACTATCTCCAAAAGCGGCAGACTATAAACAGCGACTATTACAAATGCGGCCGCATTTGAAGAAAACGAAAGTGCTGTTTCATCAAGACAATGCACAGTGTCACAAGTCGATAAAAACGATGGCAAAATTGAATGAATTCGGCTACGAATTGCTTCTGCACCCACTGTATTCCTCGGATTTGGCCCCCAGCGACTATTTCCTGTTCGCAGACCTCGAAATAATTCTCGCCGGAAAGAGATTTAAGACCTATGAAGAAGTAATCGACGAAACAGAGGCCTATTTTGAGTTTAAACAGAAATCGTACTACAAAACTGGTATCGAAAGATTGAAAAATCGTTTCAATCAGTGTATGGCCCTCGAAGGCAACTATATTGATAAATAAAGTTGAATTTTGCAAAAATTTTATTTTACTATAAAACGGCACTGACTTTTCAGCCTATGTGTTAAATAGGCACTGTTTGTGTTCTCTACTGCAATCATTATGGTAAATGTCAAAATTTTTCATAGATTCTTCATAGATCATAGTGATGTCCGCTTTGTAGCACTCTAAAGGCTCTGCTTATTGTTCGAGTACATTTATCGTTTGATGAAATCAACAACACTAAGTTTATCGGGCAGTCAATTTGACGCCTCAATTCCCAGCTTAAAGGGTCAGATCCTTCAAAATATAGTGACAGTAACCTAACATACAAAAGGGGTATGAGCGCTATTGTTGATTCTCAACCGCCTTCATCTCTATGTATATCGACAACCTAGTTAGATATCTAAGAACTCTTGCGCTATCTGAGCTCAGAGTATGTCGAACTAGTTCAATAAGCTTATCGTTGGGTCTGACTCATGCCATCGCTGTTGACCCTATCTTGGCAATTTCTCAGGCAAAATCTTCATAATGTATTAAAATGTATCCAAAGACTGGCGGCATTCTGTCGAATAAGGCCTTGTTGCTTTACCACCATAATGATAAAAAGATTCTTCATTCCGGTTCAGGATTAGAGCAGACAACGTCGCTATTAAAGGTATACGTATCGAACCGACGAGTGCCTATTTATAAGATGATCAGTTCTTATAGCTTATAAACGAGTAAACAAAGAGGCTCAAAATCTCTGAAGCCGTCTCAAGCGAGTCGAGTGATCTGAATACCTTTAAAGCCTACTCTACTAGTAAAGGCTCACGTCCACCTTTCTATCGAAGTCAAATCTGAAATCAGGACATAATTCCGGTTGAGTGATCAGAAGATCAATAAGTTTCGTGAAGAACAGATGCCTCCCTCATTAAGGGGCGAAAAAAGAGACAATTTTCAACTCTGATGCTTCCTCCTTAGGATAATAAACTGGGAGAGCCGACAATGAAAACATTACCTTATTGGCCCTGAAAACTATTAAGTATGTGACGCTGCTGTCTTCTTGAAGCATGGATATCTATGAATTTATTTCTGATTGGAAAAACATGCTCCTCTGTTCCAAGCATGATAGTAACGAGATACTGTGAAGAAAACCTCATCTTCTTTTTCTTGAATTGCATTGCGATTGACGATCAGTTTTGGCCATCTCTAAAATGCTTCTCTATTTGTCTATGTATATTCTCTCGGTGATGATGTTGGTTATAAACACAAAACTGGTTCAAACTTAGCAATGATCTTGGCCTTTCTAAAAAAAATTTCATTACATTCCCGAAATGGAAGTCATCCCCATCGCCTGATTGTCTTTAGTTTGAATAAATCATCAACCTATCTCTAGGTCCAGTAGCTACGGTATGCGTAGTTCGGGTAAATTGAACTACAGATCTAGCGAAAAATCTTCGTCTTGAAAGCTACCAACACCCTTTCATCATTTTCCAGCATCGTATACTATGTATGTATTAAGTGCCATTCAAAAGGACAGCAAGAATAAGTGATTTGTAGAACGTCAGTTAAACACTTAAGCATGGAGAGACGCCTGTTGGCAAGGTTTAATCGTATTCTTTGTCGGATCTTATGACTGAGGTAATTGTTGGTGTTAATCCTGGCGCCAAAATAGACAAAATCCTTAACCACATTGAGAATGTTGTAAGGTGTGGTCCTAAACGATGACGGTTGCTTGACAAAAGGTAGTGCGACTTGGAGTAGAGCCATTGAATGGCTTCTTACTTACTGCTCCTTCTTCCTCCCTAATGTAGTTCTAAAATCAAACGAATAAATTGGTTTTTTTTTTTATTGAAAGGATTTAGCATTCAAGAGGCTATGACTACCAGAGCACGTGTTAAATTTTTCGAAAAACTGGATATAAAGGGAGAGAGAAAGATGTTTGGACTCGGTGGTATGCCACACTTAATGGGGAGACTAAATTATTAGTGTAAATTTTCTTGTTGTTGTATTTTAGGCAACCATTTATCTAACGGGATTGTAGTTGCCTGAAAAAAAAAATCTTTCGGACGCAGTTGGGATTCGACGCCGAACAGTTCGGTTGGGAAGCCTATATACTACCAATTGAGCCACGGTCACCTGTTGGTGCCAATATGATTTTATCGGGTCTTCTCTAGGGTTACGGGAAATGTAAATAACTTGTCAATGGTGCGCTGAGCTAATCTGGGTGCACTGATACTTCAAAATTACATTATATCGGATATTGAGAACATAGATAGATATAGATATCCTTCGGTAGTTGGCACGGTAGTTGGTCGGATCGCTTTTTTAAACATTGAGCAGAATACTCTATAGTACAATGCCAATTTCTGTGCATGTATTTCTGATGAATTTTGCCTAGGAACTTTGCATACGCTGCTTAAAATCCTTACTGGTTGTCTTTTACAGTTCCACTGGCAGCCTTGTTTTTAACAGACCAATAGTCACAAGGTGGAAGTTAATGTCATTTTGAGAAATGTGGTTGATTATGGTTATGGTTGGTTACAAATGTGAAAAGAAAAGAGAACTATCTTCAAAGAAGGAATATGTTGGATTACGAGTAACAGACAAGATACCATTAATAAAGACATACAACTATCTAACAGAATTTGTGAATATCAGCATTAAGATTATCCAAGGCAACATGACACCGAGAAATCGGTATCTCAATTCTAACATGCATAACAAAATTCTCCTTGACACTTTAAATAATAGTACATCTTTTACCCCGGAGGAAGACCTTGAATAATCAACGCGTAATTGGACGATTTTGATGTGATAACAGAAAATAACGTTATTGCCTGTATGAGAGCAATTATGTCTAACTCTACCGGAAAAGACGGGACATACTCATACAATCGTAGTCATTGGCCGTATTTACAAATGCGTTTACGAAGATTGACAGAGGTGTGAATTTTTCTTTTTAATAAGTTAACGCTTCACGATAAAGTGCCAACAGTACCATTACCCTTTACGTCAACGCTGAATACCTGCTGTCTGCGTAAGCCGGACATTCATAGAAGTAGTTCTCTGTGAAATCGTCATCACTTTCACAGCAAGTCATGCTGGATTTTGTATCACTTACGCACAGTCCATTCAAGTTCATAGCAAAAGTATTGTGTCCCGTCATGATGCCAGTAAGCAACCTACAGTCTTTCCAGCTGGAGGACAGGATAAAGCATTCGTTTGGTCTGCCTGTAACTTGGGGAAATCAGGCAGTTATGCGCATACAAAATCTAAATATCAGCGGAAGCTTTAACAAAGGGCAGGCAGATCTAACGTAGCTATTCTATGAGCCTTGTCAGGCAAGTTCATCAGCGGCTTAATTTCCCGTTATAACACTGTGACCAAGAAACCAAAGAAGACTTAGTGAATTTAGACTATGTTTGGTGGTGTCTTGCATTCTCGAACTAGCTTGGAAGTCGTTAGAGGGTTCAGAAGGGTTCCCGTCCAATCCAGCGGTAAGTCACAATGTAGCTCGTTGTCATTAGGATTCCTTTCGTGGCCTTGATTCTTGCCAAAGTCGTTTTCATATTTTTACTGCAGCAGGACTTCTGGTGTCATTGCATCAGATAAAATGTCCTTCATCAAAGCTCCAGTGTGTGATGTATCAAAGACCACTTTTTTTTTTAAAAGTAAGATGGCTTTGAGAGTGCAACCCAAGGGAGGGTGATTAATCAATGCGTCTAGAGCGAAAGAGGGAGAGCCCACATACAAATGAAACAGACCGTTGTTTGGAATCTGGTAAGAGCAGCAATGATGTATTTTTATAAGAGCTTATTCCACTAGACACAATTGTCTTGTGTAAGATATAATTGGCGACGACAGTTCTCATGTCTTGCCGACAGCCCCTTTGCCCTACAAGAATACCTACAACGCATTAGGGGCTTTCTACGTTACGAGCCTAGTCCATAGAAGTTTGTTATCCAGAATAACATCCAACCACTTAGCTTCTTTGGAGAATTGGATGGTGATACCTTTAGTCACTAGATGAGTGAGACTAAACAGCTTCCTCCTTCTCGTAATGAGAACAATCTCAGTTTTGAGAGGATTAGTGCACGAATCGTAGATCACGTCTCGGGATGTCTGTGTGTTGCCTTGCCAAATTACACATGTTGTCCAAAGTTGCGTTGTTGAAAGCACCCTCAATATCGATGAATATGCCCAGCACGTCTTTCTTCTTGTCGAGTGCGCTAACAATTTTACCTCCCAGATTTTGGAGCGCACTGTCACAAAATATTAAGCGTTGCTAAGCTTATTGCATCTCAGACAAAGGATGCATTCACAAATTAGTTTTGCACATATAGATCTCGACCATTCTCTCCATGCTGTTTAACAAGAAGGAAGTCAGACTAGGTATGAAGTTCTTAGTGAGCGTGTGGTCCTCCATAGCTCCATAGCGCTCCGTTGCTTGTCTGTTTGTATATTGCAGTTGTCTTGTTCACAAATGTCAAATATGATTGACGTACGACGCCATTTGCAAAAATTATACCATCTTCCGGTAGGGTGATTAATTTTGTGTGTATATTGTGAAAAAACCGTGAACAGAGCTAAGTATTTGCACTTCCAAGACAGTTAGAGTATGAAAGGCTTCTTTGGTAAACTTGCAGGGCTCAAATGGAGTTTTCAGGATCCGAGCATACTTTAGAACTACCTGCGAGCTCACTGCCTTGAAAAATTCGACAGCTTTACCATCTGATCCTGCAGTCTTATTGGTCTGTAGCTTAGTTATCGCTATCCAGACTTCCTCTTGTTCATAGGACAGGAGTCGCATTTGTCCATAGTTTGCGGATTCATCCTTTCTGTGTTTTATTTGATCAAAGAAGTCATGAGGAATCCTTGTCCTTCTTCGGAGAGTCGGCTGGCCTGAAACATCTTGTTTCATGCGTTTGCCGACTTTGTTCGTCAAACAAGCGGTTTTGTTGTCGTGGGTAGATGAGATCTTACACGTCAGATACGTCATCTATAATAGTTTCCTGACTTGCTGCGCTTGATAATAGCAGCATTTGGACCCCTCGAATAAGTTTTGGAGATCAGAAAGGACTCTAGCGGTCGAAGACGTCCGGCTTTTTCAAAATACGAGTACTTGCTTGGTATTTTGGCATCTGTAGTGTACCCACTTTCGCTACAACAGAGTAATGGTCTGAGTTTCAGAACATTAGAACTGTATCAAACGATGATCGCAAGGTCTTATTGTTGATGTTGGAGTGTAGGAAATGTATATCATATGTATATATGATGACATTTTGTCCAGCATAAAGTCTATTAGCCTGAGTTTATTTTTGGAGCTAGTCACGCGTAGGCTTTGTGTTCCAACTGTGTTGACAAAGGCGCTCTTTTTTCCAATCGTTTAAGTCGTTTAAGTAATTTAATGTTTAGGACATTGTTCAAAGGTGTTCTTGTCCCTTAAGATTTTAATGAGCAAAAATTAGCTTTGCTATTTTTTTTTTCCTATCTGGTGCTTCCACACTTTATTTAACTGAAAATTCACTCACACTAACCTTTCCCACAAAGCAATAAAAAATAACGAATCACCTGTACACAATATTAAATTACAATCATCCAATTTGTTGAATTATCATCCAACCAACAGATTGTATCCATTACTGTTCTAGGAATTTTTATTGCTGTGGCTACTAATGGCATTTTTTGTCCAGTGATATACTATATTTTGTATTCCTATTTATTTTCTTGTCAAACAATGTGCAGAATTGAGGAGAAAAAATCACACGCAAATATGTAACTGTGACAAAACGATTAATTTTCGAATTAAAACATTTCTTGTTTACCTAAAACTACTGATTTAGGCGGAAATTATAGTCAAATGCATAGGCACGATCCTTGGAACAGGTCGTTCCGAATGCTGGGTTGTTTTATCTATCCAAGCTATTAGCAGTTTTTTGATAAATTATTTGTTTTTCAAATTTAAAAAAAAAAAAATATTTTAGTTGGATAAACATAATTGCAGTGATTGAATTAATTGCATTTAACTGGCAATTATTCAGTTGATTTAAGTGCAGTAACTATTTGCAGAGGCGAATCGTTTTATGAGTTATGGTGATAAACCGTCATAGCAATTCGGGATGTGGTTTGGTCGTATCATGTCCACATATTACCGGATAATAAAATATTGGTTTACTTTCATGTTTTCAATTGTGATTTAATATGCCTTATCAACCCATGATAAAGCCAGGCTGTTAGAAGTGAGTTAAACTATGGTAGATACTAGTCGCATTCGCATTTCAAAATTATCAAATAAGTAACGTTTAAAAGGAATTCTGTGCGCGTTTGTAGTTTCCAAAAGGGTCTATCATATCACTTTCATTATAATGATACGCTGTATCTTAAAGGGCTCACATACAAATTTTCCCCCATTTCTACGTGAAATTGTTCAAAGTTTCGTCTTTAATCGATGTTTTTGGGGTCTATGTTATTAGTTGTGTATCCGATTAAGTTAATTTTAATTCCGGCGTTCCCCAATGATTATTCTTAGCCCAATGCTATATAATTTGTACACCCCTAATCTTTCAATCCTTCTCGAAAGTGAAGTCGCGATATATGTATGTCGATGATACAGCTATATTTTCGTCGCATAAACTCAGTTCAAATGTTGAGAAGAGTTTACAAAATGCCGCTAAAATAATTCAAAAATATTACTTAAGGTAGAAGATTCACGCTACCTTTTTTAGTCGAAAAAGACCTTGTTTTCCAAATAATCTTAATCGGCCGTCCAATAATATTGAAGCCGACTGCAAATAATTTGGGCATTCATAAAGACATAAAATTATATCACAGTTTAAAAGTTATTGCTGTTTTTTTTTATGAAAATACAACTTTATTGTGAAAAAATGGTTACAAATGAATTATTCAAAGTATTGCTCATCGCTAGCTACATTTTTCCCCATCTTTCTGAAAGAGCTGGAATACCATTTCAGTAAAAGTTTTTATCTTTGAGGCTATCCACCATTACTACTATTACCATAAGCTTACTAGCTTGACATGCCATTTAAAGGCACTTGGTGCGGGCGCCGTTGAAGTTCTGAAAAGCTTTTTCTAACTTTTGTTTGTCCTGAGCTTAGGAGGAGCACTGTCTGACTTTACAAGTTTCTCTCTAAATTGTGTCCAGTTAGTTTTTATATATTTTAAAAGAATTTAACACTCAAGTGGGTACGAATACACTTATAATATCTCAGCATGTGCTAAGTTTTTTGGAAAATGGAATGGAGAGACAAAGAAAGATTTAGAAGCCAGTCTGCTTCCTCTGCAACAAGGTCGCAATCGATTATAAATTCGATATACCTGTGGTATTCTTCGGAGACCTTCGTTTGTACTTTCAACCCGGCAATCTCCTTAGCATACCTTTTAGATAAATCCATCCAGTTAAGTTTATCACTTGCCGTCTGTCACTCGTAACAAATGTTAGCTGCGAGGTGACAACCAGGTCACATGATAGTATGAAATCCAGGAGATGATTGTTTCTTAAGTTACATTCGCTACTCCCCAGAAAAGTATTCAGAGCATTTGCGTTGCAGGATAAGATTGTGATAATAGCGAATTCAAAATTTCTCCGTCGGTATCTGAATAAAGAGACTGCATTGTACATCACCGAAGATTACAGAGGCTGTTTGCGGTACAAACCGATAAATTTGTACCCTGAGGCTTGACAAGAGGAATATTCCACAATAACTGACTCATTAAAGTGTATCTAAAAGTTGTGTGGTACTCGACCTTAAACAAGTCAATCATCGCTTGTACTTGTCCCTTGCAGTTCAATGTTTCTCCGTATTAAATGGAATTGATTCGGATGTTTACGAACCAGTATTTTAGAACCTAACTCTGACTGTTCAGAACAAAAGAGGGTTATATATCATACGTCTTTACTAAAATGGCTAAAGTAAACCCGGGCGTCAACCAATCGATCGCACTCTCTCTATCTCTTTGGCCGCTTGCTTGCACTTGTACATCCAAATATGGTTTAGGATTCTTAGCACTTATAATTAAAATTTAAAAAGCGTTCGGGTATAATCAAAGGATTTTCGAAGGAGGCGTATTAATATCATTCGAACAAGTTATCCTAGGCATCGCAGTCGAATGATAAACATTTTTCTATGCCCTAGATTAAAACTGGGAAAAAAAAGTCTTAATAGAGTCCCTTTCGTGCATCTTACGGAGCCTTAGCAACTCAGCTGCTTACTTATTTCAAACAAATAGCAATTGCCAAGTGCAGTTCTTTGTTTTATATCTAAAAAAACAAAAAAAAAAAAAAAAAAAAAAAAATAATAGAAACGACGTGGACATAATCACTAACTCAAAGTTGTAGTTGAAGATAATACTGTGAATGTCTGCCCATTTCATTGATGTTATGCGTCCCTTCTTGTTGATTTCACAAGTCGAACATAATTTTCTTGCTTCTATTTCGCAAGTTCGCTGTTCTCTGGCAATGATATTAATGTCATCAGCGTATACTTACAAGTAGTTCAACAGTAGTTGGCTTGTAATTTTCTTAAAGTTTTCTCAAAAACATTGTAAAGAAAGTCACTTGACAATGCTTTATCTTGCCTAAACTATTATCGACATCAAAAGCTTAGACGGAATTGCCTACGGCCTTAACTGTGCATCCACTTGGCCAATTTTGATGTTAAAATTGCATTTTGCACTTGTTTCTTGCCAAACGGCCACACGATTCTGAGGTTCCATTGGTGAAACAACCCTTTCCGGCACTATCTTGCAAATGAGTTGGTGAATGCTTGATAACGAGTCATCTCACTTTGCCTTAAATAACATACTAGATGGGCCGGTGGGTCTGGTAATATTTTTATAATTATGATTAGGTTATGAAATCTTTCTTAATTTTGCACGGTTCGTCTTGGCGAAATTTGGGTTATTGTCAACGCGGCCGAGTGTTGTCATGCTGAAGTATCACCTTTTCGTGCATCTGCTCGTATTGTGGCGATTTTTCGTGCGGTTTTCGGCCTAATTGCATCAATTGATACCGTTCGCCAGAAATGGTTTTGTTGGGTTTCAACAGTTCATAATAAAAAAGACCTACGTGGTCCCACCAAATACGCAGCATAACTTTCGCAACATGAAAATTCGGCCAAGCTGACGACATAGAAGCGTAACCGGGCAGACACCATGACTTTTTTCTTTTTGAATGCAATCCATTTTTCATCACCCGTCACGATAAACAAAACCCTTGCCGCTAGAGCAGTTGTTGCCAAGCGAAAAAACGCTTTCAACGTCCCTTGGCATCAAATCATAAGCGACCCAAGTTCCTTGTTTTTGAATCATTCGCAACACATGCAATCGCTTCGAAATGGCTAAGCGGGTAACTCCTAATGCTGAAGCAAGCTCTTCTTGCATTTGGCATGGATCCTCATCGAGCAATGCTTTCAATTCAGCGTCTTTGAAGGATTTTCCCCTTTTCTCACACGGACGGTCGTATACATCGAAATCACCGTCTTTAAATCGACGGAACCGCTGTTTTATTCAAATGAAAGAACAAAATCAATACTACCCGCGAACGACAATTATTTGGCAATGGTGAAGCGTTTTGAATAAACTGATCCGGTAACGGGTTAAGCTCCATATCAACATGCTCGGCCAAAACATCACCACTGTGAGCGAAAGTGTTCAAAACCATTTAATTATTCGCCGAAGTCAACATTTGGGCCTTATTTTACGGCGAATTTTAAAAGTTGATTTTCATTTGCACGCCTATGAAATCTAAAAATTGATCTTTCCGATGAAGCCCGTTTTTGGATGTATAGATACGTAAATAAAGAAAATTGCCGTTTCTGGAGATTCACGAAAAATCAATGCATCCCAAAAAAGTCGCTATACCAGGTGTACCGGTTTTACACTTATTTTTAATGGGAAAGTAAAAATCATTTTATTTAAAGTATTAGCCATTGATAGCTACACATTTTTCCCATCTTTCAGGCAATTTATGGATTCCATGCCAGTAAAACTGTTCGTCTTTTGAAGCAAACCAAAAAGTCACACAATTTTCAATTTCCTCGTAGGATTCGAAGTGCTGCTCAGCGTGTCCCATTGATAAAAACAAATGGTAGTCGGAAGGAGCCAAGTCTGGTGAATACGGAAGGTGGGGTATCAGCTCCCAGCCAAGTGCTTTGGTTGTATCCTGAACCAGTTTTGCTTTGTGTGAAGGTGCATTGTCATAAGGCAAAATTAGCTTGCCGTGTCTTTTGGCCCATTCTGGTCGTTTTTCGATCAATGTATGGTTCAAATTGATTATTTCTTTTCGGAAGCGATCTGTATTAATATGTATTAACACCAGGTTTCAGGAGCTCGTGGAACACCACACCTTTCTGGTCCCACCAGACACATAGCATTGTCTTCTTGCCGAATCGATCTGGTTTTGCAGTCGAAGTTGATGGTTGTCCCGGATTAACCCATGATTTTTTCCGTTTAATAATTCAATACACGATTCATATTTTTTCAACAACATGAGTTTTGCTATCATTGCATCAGACATGGACATGCCATAAAACCAGTTTTAAAAGACCTTCTTTTCGCAATCGCAGTGCATGCTATACCAAAAACAACATCTTTTTGATCGAAAAATTCAGACCGTTTTGTGATGTGACTTAAGTATTTTGACGAAAGTCAAACAACCGACGCATACCATTTACCAGAGGACCCTCCTTGTCTACAAGCGCTATGTCTTGCCGAAAGCTGTTTCAAACTGCCAGAAGCTCTATAGCGACTTCGGGGCTTACGACGTGACAGGTTTAATTGAAAAAATTTTGCTATCCAGAATGAGACCCAACACTTAGATTAATTCGTTAGATGCTGTTAAAAGCTAGTCGAGTCCGATTAGTTCTCTTTATCATAAAGAGAACATGTTCAGCTTTGAGAGAATTGACTGAAAGCGCATTTTTAGTGAATAAATCGTCCGTCATTTCTATTAGTTACCTCCGCTCTAGAGCAGACCAACCTATTAAACCCATAAAGAGAAGCGACATCGTTTTTGATGTCCTGATACATCACCACAACCGATGTCAAATACAAACTGTGGTGTGTTGTGTTAATAGGTTCATTTAAGCTTCGATAATAGGAGCAAGTTTTGAACTGGTTCTCTCTAACTAATTTCAATCTAGTTAACTTAACCCTTTTCATCTTTCTTAAAAGTCCTTATAAAGGACACTCTTTAACATTCGAGTAAGATTTGTATATTCTCTTCGATACGATCTGTGATGATTCGAAGAAATGATTCCCAAGAAAATTGTTTAGATGTTTTCTAGTTTCTTTTTCGTAGTCCCCACAAATTGCCACTCCACCACAGGATTGGCGATCTGGATGACTGTATGCTAGCTGGATATGCTAGTTATGTGTAAGGACGCTACTTAGGAGGAGCATTATATGTATAATTGATTAGGTTTTCTGTGAATTCCTCCTGCTCAGCAAGGTCGAAACCTCGCATTTGATTCTTAAATCGATTTGCCTATGGTCTGACGTACAAACTTTCGATTGTATTTTCTATTATTTCCCGAAGGATGGACGTTGATAGTTATACCGCCAATACCCTGGATCACTCTGATAAGTATACCGTTGATGTGCTCTTCCCTCTAGGCTCGTCATATAAACTAATTTCTCGTAACCCAACCACACAGTTAGAGCAAAAATTCCTAAAAGTACTGCATGGAAATACGAGAAAGCCAATTAGAGCTGACCCAAAAACTTCTTAAGAAATTTTAACTGGTCGCTATATTTCCTCGATAAAGTCGTGGAGGCCGCTGCCAATATGATCACAGATACTATTCTCTGTGGAATAAGAAAATCCTTTATCTCTCATCGGATGAATATTATCAAGCTAAAAGAAAAGTCATGGTACTACTCTAGCTGTAAAGGCTTAAGAAGGCTGTCAGGGTTAGAGAAATGTTTTTTCGGTCCTTCAAGACCAACCCGATAGAGAAAAACCGAAGAAAGTTTAAACGAGCCAGGAATTACTGCAATGTCTTTCTAAAACGTTTGAAATTCCAACATGACCATAAGCTGAGGCAAAAAATACTACAATGTCCCCAAAGTAGTAAAAATTGTTAGTCGTTCGTCAAAAATATTAGAAATTTTGCCTCAGCTCTTTGGACAAGGCCAATCTGCGTGCTGCACCCTTTGCGGCCATTTCAATACTTCCAGATTGTGCTTTGTTTCCGCCAACACTTGAGTTCGTCGAATATTCAAGGTGACAAATCCATTTTTGCACTCGCGTAGTAGCAAGAGTTCTTAAAGATCTAAGCATTCACAAATCCGCTGGTCCAGATAGTATATCTTCGATACTTCTAAAGAAGTGTTCATCCACGCTTCCACTACGTAATCTTTTTCATCAACCCCACCCTTTAAGACTCTTTCCGAGCAGGTGGAAAACAGCATTTATTCCGCCCTTCCCTAAAAAAGGCGAATCTTCTTCTCTTTCCTCCTACAAACCCACTGCACTTACGTCTCTTCTTTCTTAAGTTATGGAAACGGTCAAATAATATTTCGAAACACGAAAACTTTTCAATGACGGTGCTACGGTTTTCGTAGCAACAGGTTCACTGATGATTTGAAGACATGTCTCACCGAAAAGGGAAATCAAAGTCTACACCAATTTGGCGAAAGCAAGATACTTGCACTTGATATTTCTAAGGCATTTGACACAGTTTGACATCAAGCTACTTTGTCGAAAATGCATGCTTTTTTGCCCGATAACTCACTTCTTCAATGGATTGAAAACCATCTTTCTGAACGTTCAATTCAATTTGTTTTGGATGGTTTTAAGTCTGATGTTCACTTAACAAAAGCTGGTGTGCCCCAGGGCTCCATTCTGTCTCCGACATTCCTTTTAATTTTCATCAACGATCTCTTGTCTGATACTTCTAAACCAATATATTCATTTTTTGACGGCAGTCCCTGCTCTTCGGTTGTAGAACATGAACGGCAGCGTAAGTTAAGCTCATTACATTTTGATATTAACATCATAACTAATTGGGGAACCACTAACAGAGTAGAATTTAATTTTTTTAAAACACAATGATGTCTGCTGTCTATAAAGCAAAATTTAAACACCAAGCCATTGTCCATGAATGGCACTTGTCAATGATAATGACAACTTACGTTGGAATGACTACATATTCGGGGTAGTCAAAAGTGCTGCGAAATGTCTTGGATTTCTCAAGCGATGTAAGAAATACTTTGTCCCCTCTGATCTGGCCTCAATATATGAGGCATGTATCAGCCCGTAATTAGAGTGCAATGCCTACATCTCTGAACCTGCTAGATAGGATTCAAATGCGTGCGATAAAACTCATAGGTGATAATTATATTACCTAGGCAATTGACACTCTTGAACACTGACGCAATATATCGTGACTCATTCTTTTTTATCACTATTTCCACCACCAATACTCCATAGAAGTCGCTAGTAGGATTACGCCCCTTCAAACTTTTAAGCGTAACACCCGTTTCGCTATGAGTGCTCATCAGTATACTCTCAAACCCACTTTTAGACGTAGTCTAAAATATCGTGATTCGTTCCTAAGCCGCACAACTCGCCCTGCCTAGCTTCTTATTTCCTAGTCCTTGTAACATTGAAAAATTTAAAACCAACGTTCATCGGCACCTCTCTTTCCATAGGCTTTTTAAGGATACTCAAATCACTTGAGCGCGCAAATTATAAAAAAGGCAGTAATCTTAAAGCTTAGCTGTTGGAAAGTGCTAAATTGATTTCTTTTGTAATAAAGATTGGCGCGGAGCCAATTTTGTAGACAGCCAGGTCAGATAATAGTATGAAAATCAGGAGACGATGACGATTGCCTTCCCCAAAAATCATAATAAGCCTAAGCATTGCAGAACATAAGACCCATCTTTCTAGATTCGCAGTATTTAATAGGTTTAGCTATTGCCTACCGTGGTGTTGGAAATGCCAAATCATTGAGAAAATAAGCTAACGCAACTATGAATTTGTTCTATTTTCCGTCCGTTTCATGGCTCATGTCTGCAGCAACTAAATTTTGCAAAATTTCCCAAGTTTAGATCGTGAATTCGGCACAAAAGATAATTATCTTGCACTTTCCGATCGCTAATTCCTGAAACATACGAACCCGCAGATATGCTTTCTTAACATCACGCTCACGCATCTTAAGCTGACTCGTAATGTTGAAGGTTAATCTTAGCAAATATAATAGATGAATACTGGTCCTCACTCGTCTGCACTAATTCGGAAATTACATCGAAATTAATCTTTCGGGTCGTACTGAAATACTTAAAAACGTACTCTGGCTTTTTTATATTAGCTACAGGTAATGTTCGGACATCTACAATACTGAAGGAGTGCCATTCGTTGAAAGCATTATGATCTATGTGATTGACATTTTGATGATTAGGTGACAGTCATGTTTCGTTGTGGATAGCTACAATTGTAATCCGCCCCTGATGAAGTTAGTTTGTCTAAACCTGTTTTAGAAATTGATGTCCTGCAGAATATAATTTCCGACTTTATTAATCAAGATGTCCTGCTTCTACATTTTGGTATTAAAATAACGAAAACGGATTTTTGTGCTATTAGCTCGTAGAAATATTCTTCTTTATTCTTTTATGGTAAATCAGGTTGAAGCTGATGAATGAAAGCCTCAATGAGGTTCAGGACTTCTGACTTTATTCAGCCGGTTATAATAAGTCAGGACCTACTAGATGGGGTGAAAAGTAACCACTTGAGAATGAAAAAAAAAATGTTTAAATGTTTTTTTATTTTATTCAATAAAGCCCCCTTTTAGTTTGAGACACTTATTCCAGCGATTTTCCAACTTCTTGATCCCGTCCGAAAAGTAATTTTCGGGAAGGTCTGCAAAATACTCCTCCGTGGCGTTGATGATTTCCTCGCGTGAGCTAAATTTTTCATTGATGAGCCATCTTTTGAGGTTTGGGAAGAGATAATAGTCCGAGGGAGCCAAATCAGGCGAATACGGTGGATGCGACAGCAATTGGAGCGGTAAGTCATTGATTTAAGCCATGGTTGCGATGCTCTTATGCGCCGGTGCATTGTCTTGTAAAAACAAATTTTTTTTCGCTTCATGTGAGGCCGTTTTGCAGCGGTTTCGGCCTTAATTCGCTCCAATAATGCACAGTAATACTCGCGTTGATGGTTTTTCTTTTTGGAGGTAGTCCACGAAGGGTATGCCATGACAATCCCAGAATCCCATCGAGTGCCGGCTTCAGTCCATTGCCGGGCACTCATTCTGTTTTCTGGTGTTCAAAAAATACCAATCGACGTCAAAAGTGCGCCCGATTCCGCATCAGCAAGTTCAAGTCCAAACACTCTTTCGAAGTGCTCTCGCGTTCGTGTTTTTGGCCAGGAGTGAGTATGCGCGGCACCTAGCGGCAGGATAACCTTTCCATGTTCAGAATATTGCCCAAAATATGGCGTGTGCGCTCAGTACTAATCTTTGTGGTATCTGCTAGCTCGCGCACCTTCACTTTCCGGTCAGCCAACACCATTTCATGTATTTTTTTGACATTGTCCTCTGTAACCGCATCGGAGGGCCTGCCGCTGCGGACTTGATCGGCAGTGGAATTGCGGTCACCACGAAAATCTCGAAACAGATATTTGACGGTGTAATCTGACGGAGCATTAGCCCCATCCAACTTTTCTTTTGTTTCCTTCGCCGTTTTGCCTCTCAAAAAATAATGTTTTATGAGAGAACGAAAATCGTTTTTGTCCATACTCAACATGATGCCAAACACGTCGACAACAATCAGCTTTCAAAACAAAACTAAAGACAGTATCGCACTAAAATTCTGCATGTCTGCCTAAATATGAACGGACTTCAAGGCAACATAACCTTTTTTGCAGTAACAGCGCATTCTGGCGGACAAGGAGGTTACTTTTCCTAGTAAAAAATATTCACTCCCCATTTGTCCGCCCTATTCTACTGCAGTTCGTAGATGGTTTTCCAACAAAACTTTTCATTTTGAACAGCCCGCTACGTGAGAAGTAAAACTACGCCACTCATAAGAAATCAAATGACACAGCTTCAGCTACGCGAAAAGAAGCAACACAGACGTTTGATCAAGGGGTGAAGGTACCCTTAAAATGATTGCACACAACGCGGGCGAGGAAAATTAGGGGGGAAAGAAAGAGAGGTACCTATGTTCGTTCGTTTTGAATGTTTGAATGATTGAATGATCAGGAAGTAAAGGCAAATCACGATATTTGAAAGTACGTGAGTGTATACTGATGAGCATTCATAGCGAGACGAGTATTACTGTAAAGGGTTTGAAAGGGCGGAATGCTACTGGCAATCTCATTGAAGCACTGGTGGTGAAAATAGCGATAGAGAAAGGTGAGACAGGAGACATTTCTTCGCTTTTCAAGGTTGTCAATTGACCAGATGATATTAGCATCACCTATAAGTTTTATCGCACGGTTTCGAATATTATCTAGCAGGTGCAGAGAGGCTTTGGGAGCACCTGACCAGATGTGGGCATTGTATTCCAATTTTTGGCGAAAGAATGTTTATATATTGAGGCCAGACCAGAGGAGGAAAAGGATTTCTCACATCGTTAGAGGAAACTAACCTAGAAATTTTGGAGCATTTTTGGCGACATAAAAAAGGTGTTCATTCCAACTTAGGTTGTCATTAACATACACACCGAGACGGGAAAGTTTTTCGGTTTCAACGATGCAATAGTCATTCATGGATAATGGCTGGGTGTTTAAATTTCGTTTTAATGACAGCAAACAGCAGACAGCATTGTGTTTTGAAAGTATTAAATTCTACTTTGTCAGTGGTTCCCAAATTATTTGTGCTGTAAATATCAGAATTTAATAAGCTTAACATATGTTGCTGTTTCCCTTCTACAGTTGAAGAGGAAATATGGAATTTCGGGAACGAATATGAAAAACAAATAGTACTGTCGTGAGTAAAGGAATATAGAAATAGTTGATGAAAATTACAAACAGTGTCAGAGAAAAAACGGAACCGGGGAGCACACCAGCATTTATTTTGTGAATATTAGACTTGAAATCATCCAAGATAACTTGAATTTAACGTTCCGAAAGGTAGTTTCCAATCCATTGAAGAAGAGGGTCGTCAATTCCAAATGCATGCATTCTCGACAAAAGAGCCTGATGCCAAACTCGGTCAAATGCCATAGAAATATCAAGTGCAACTATCTTGCTTTCACCAAATCGGTATAGACTTTGGGTCCACTCACAAGTGGATCTGTTGATACGGAAACTGTATTACGGGTCATTGAGAAGCTTTCGTGTTTTTAGATATTTCATTAGCTGAGGGAATTTTTTCACAAAATTAAAAATACATCTAAATCTATATTGTCCCCTTTAAAGTAATCACCATCGACTGCAACACACTTATGCCAGTGCTTGATCCCGCTCACGAAACATTTTTTTTATTCGGATTTCGGTATGACTATTAGTGCTTCCTGCGATTTTTTCATCACTTCCTATAGGCTGCTGAAACGCGTTCCCCATTGTGGTTTTTTAACTCGATTGAACAGAAAGTCACAGGGAGCCAAATCAGGTGAATTTGGTGGCTGCTGGATGGTATTTGTTGCATTTTCTGTCAAAAAATTGCGAATAAAGTTGACACTGTACGACGGTGTGTTATCATGGTGCAAAATCCACGAGTTTTCTGCCCACAATTCTGGTCTCCTTCGGCGAATTGCCTCACGCCTAATAATAATACTCTTTGTTTACTGTCTGCCCTTCTGGCAAAATTTCATGATGCACTAGTGAGCTTTGCCTTCTTTTTTGACTGAAAACGATTTGTTTTTTTGGTCTCAGCTCATTTGGTGAACGCCATTCACTTGAGTGATGTCTTGATTGCGTGTCGTACTCATAAACCCACGTCTCGTCTCCAGTAATGATCCTTTTGATGAATGTGGGATCGGATTCAGCTCTGCAAATCATCTCTTTTGCGACGTCAACACGGCCCTTTTTTTGTATGAAATTTAGGTCTTTTGGCACCAACTTTGCTGCTACACGACGGAAACCCAAATCATTAACAAAAAAAAAGTCAACAACAGATGTATCAACTTAACAAAAAAATAAATAAATAAATAAATAAATAATAAAATAAAATAAAAGACGCCACCGGGAACTTTTTGACCAAAGTGGTAAGTGCAATGGATTTGTAGGAGGAGAGAGAGAAGAATATTCGCCTTTATTAGGGATGGTCTGGATAAATACTATTTATCATCTACTCAAAAAGAGTTCTAAAGTGTAGGTTTGATAGAGAAGCTTACGCAGTAGTTTTGTCAGCCTGGAAAAGTACCTCTTCAGAAGAAGGTGAAATATGCCATCTACTATACGAGTGCGAAAGTGGATTTGTGCAATTGAAAATTGACGCCCTCAAGTGTAGTCGGAGATAAAGCCAATATGAATCTCTCAATAAATGGGTTACGCTAACAAACTATTAATTTTTACAGATGACACTTGAAGATACGTATATATGGGAAATTTCTACATAAATGCCTAAGCCATTGGTCTTGTCCGGGCAAAGTTTTTTGGCCGAATCATTAGATGAAATGGTGGTCATACCTAATAGCCGAAAATATACGTGGAATTTCTTTTTTGGAGATATGTCAATGAGAAGATTTTAATAGAGTCGGAAATGACCAAAAGTGTGATAAACAATTTTATTTAAAGATGTTGGATGTGAGACAGAGGTCCTGGAAGTTATTTTGTCTGATTTTGTTATAAGTTATTGATAGCATCCCTTTTTAAAATCTAATCTTGTTTCATTTAATTTTCCAGGAACTTCACAAATTTTCCTCATTCTTATTCTAAACTCCTCTATGTTGTCGGGTATTTAACACCACCCAGAACCATTAAATTTGGGAGCCAGAAAGTCGTCTTGTCCCGAAAACTCTCATTGACCTTAACTCAAAAGCATTATAATAACATATTTCTATCTTCTTGTTGTACAACAATTGCGCTTGTAAGTCAAGTCTGGATGGATGAAATCAGTATCAGATGGCTACAACGAGGTGGTAAAATGCTAATGGACGCAATTGACGTGCAGTAACTGGGGATTGCCAAGTTGATGCAATTCAACGGCTATCCTAATCGTACAACACTAAGGCAGAACAAATGTGTTTCCACTTCTGGATACATTTAAAGATTCACTGGGTAGGGTCCCCCACCCGACTGCGTTTCTCTATAAATAATAGGTAAGTCGGGAACGTGACAACTCATCGTCCTGATTAGAATATTTCGATATTAATGGATTAGTGAGGAACATACCGACCTTGATAGAGTATATTATTGTACATTATGTCTGAAATATTTTTGTTTACAGAGCATGATGACGACTTTCATTTTATATTTGCAAAAATTTTCTATACACGCTGGAAGATATATAGAAATGGTCCAAACTTCTTCAAGTTTATTGGCAATATTTTGCAAGACATTTTTTCAAAATATCGTGTGAGAATGATAATATTTTTCCTTTCCTTTTCAATGGAAAAACTTTCTCAAAACTCCACGACACCTACTCAAAAGGATTGAGAAAAATGAATAGTTCATCCATACACAGTGAAAAAACAAGTCCGAGAAATCAGGAAGAAAGTAAGAAAAAGAAAAAAAAAAAAAAACGGAAAAATCGACGACAATTTATATGCAATTTTTAACACAAAGCGGAGCAGCTTTTCCCTTTGATTCAAGCGAAAAAGAAAATAAGAAAAGGAAGCAGCTAACCACACATTAATGTGTTCGTATGTGGCTCTATTGAATTGAATGTCCAAGTTTAAGTGCAGCATATGTAGTTATCCTCATTTTGGACAGAAGAGTCGAAAAAAAGTGACCTACTTACAAGTGAAAGAAATTCGGAAACGTGCTTAGAAATGCAGCAAGATGATGATACAAAAGTTTTTTAGCTATCATATATAGGATTTTCTAATAACGACTTGACAACTTTTTTTTTAAATAAAAGGCATTTGAGATATTTCAAAAACTTTATTATTGGCTTGAAGTACAATCAAAACATTTATGAATGGAACTCCACTTCGTTCATATGGCCACCGCGGGCATGTTTGCAGCGGTCGATTCGTTGAACCCAATTTTCAACGATTCGGCCACACATTTCGGCTGAAACAGCCGCTATTTCGCTTTCAATGTTAGCTCTTAGCTCTTCCAACGTCGTCGGCGTGTTGGCATAAGCCAATGACTTAACGTAGCCCAACAGAAAATAGTCAAGCGGCGTTAAATCGCACGAACGAGGCGGACAATCGACTGCCCCATGTCTGGAGATAACCCGCTCATCATACTTACTCTTCAATAAATCGATTGTAGCGTGTGCTGTGTGGCTTGTGGCACCATCCTGTTGAAACCACATGTCGTCCAAGTCCATATATTCCAATTCGGGCCAAAAATAATCGGTGGTCATGGCGCGATAACGCTGACCATTCACAGTAACGTGACGATCGTTATCGTCGACGAAAATATATGGCCCAATAACGCCGCCGGCATGCAAACCGCACCAAACAGTTATTTTTTGTGGATGAAGGGGTGATTCATGAAGCACATGTGGGTTTTCACCCGACCAATAACGCATATTTTGCTTATTGACAAACCCATTGAGCCAAAAATGAGCTTCGTCACTGAAGATGATTTTGCAATGAAATTCATCGTCTTGGCGCATCTTCTCCAGAGCCCAATCGGAGAACGTACTTCACTTCAATTCTTGAGTCAGCTTGATCTCGTATGGGTGTAAACCAAGATCCTTACGCAAAATACGTCTAATTCTTGAGATCGCCGTGGAATTGACTGATTTGAATCGTTTGCTACGGACGTCTGAACGGCAGCGATATTTTCGACACTTCGTAACTCGTTGTCTCACTGACACGGCAACATCACACAACGAATATGTAGACTCAAATTTTTGCACTAAACTTGTTATTGCCTGTCTACTAGGGCTATAATTACGACCAAAAATTAGAGTTAACGCTCTTAAAGTTGCAGTCAGCGACTCCGAATATCTGTAGAATTTTTTTTATAATTTGTAGACGTTGCTGGTTAGTTTACTTTACCTTGATGAAAATGTTGAGTTTACTGAATAAATTGACAGTGACAGTTTGATGATTTGTGAAAGAGTGCGTTGTCAAGTCCCTATTGGAAAGCCCTATACAAAGTATGATGAGCTTGACAGTGCCACTTTTTTTGCAATATTTTTGATGGCATACTAAATATATCATAGAAGTCTTCGTACACTCTTTTATACGAGTTCTATGTTTCCACAGACTGCCAAACCGATGATAATCAAAATATTTCCCTTACCTCCTACAAATCTCGAGATTTACCATACAACATTTTGCCTCATATGTAAAATTAAGTTTTATTATAAAAATCCACGATAATCAAATCGAACATCCTACTTTGAAAAAAGAGTGATGTTATTATAAAATCAAATACACATTTAACAAAAACAACATCCCAGCAGGAGGCGTCAGAAATTCATAACAAACAATTCTTTTCAGAATATCTCAATTGCTTTAATTGTTTAAGTACGAATTATTGCAAAATAATTTACATATTCTTATGGAGGCAAAAAGTTCCACCCTTGGTAAGGGTCGAAGCCGACCTAGAACCTCTTAGTGCTCTTAGGATCACAGCACCCAGTATCTTGCAACTCAATATTGGGTCAAGATCCTTCCCGCGCCTTTGGGTTTAAACTACAGCCACCATGACGCTCCTACAAGGGGCCCTACATCAACAAGTTAGGCCCAGACTGAAATCCGGGAGGCTCCTGACTCCCATAGTACCGTGTTTTAAGTCCTGGTATGGACTACCGGTGGTCCTGCCACCCAACAGGACCTCTGTCCGCTTGTAACTGGTCAAACAATAAGTCCAGTACATTTGCTCTGCCCCTGATTTTTATTAGACAACGTCATTGATGGGCATCGAATAACCGATGCAATTAAACCAACAATTGAGTGTGAGCTAGTCTGTTCAAGCGCATTTCTTGACGTTTCGCAAAGTTTTGATAGGGTATAGATGGCACTTATCATATGACATGTAACATATCCGAGCATGTTTCAAGTTCATATATAGATGACAGACTCTTTCGTGTCAGACAAGGAAACGAGGGGGTGCCGCAAGGAAGTGTACTTGGCCTTCTGCTATATTTGCTTTTTACCCGCGACATACCGCATACAGACGGTAATGTGCTAGCCACATTCACTGATGTAACTGCTAAGTTACAACGTGCCCTTACACGGATTAACAATTGGACAAAGACTTGGCAAATCACGCTTAATGAAAACAAGTCTGTCCATGTGAACTTCACTCTCAAGAAAACTGACAATCTACCTGTGTTTATCAACGAAGTACAAATTCCTTTCGCGAACGTGGCCAAATATCTTGGTATGACGCTCGACGCTAAACTTAAATGGAGAGCACACGTTAAAAAAAAACGCGAAGAGCTTGAGATTAACTATAGAGACATGGCTTCTTGGAAAATACTCCAAGTTCAGTTTAGAAAACAAATTGCTGCTAAAATTGGTCTGGACATATGGTAAACAGCTTTAGGGTTGTACCAAAACAAGAAACGTTAACGTTTTACAGACATTCTAAAACAAAGTTCTCCGAGGGTTTGTTAATGCACCGTGGTACATTTAGAAACGATTATATCCACGGATACCTAGGAGTCAAAAACACTCAGAACCAAATTAAAATGTTTGCGTAAAAACACAAAAATCGACAAACGAATATTTCTGTTCAACAGATCCTTGACGAGACAAATTTATTGCGCAGTCTGAAAAGGACTTAACCTGTCGATCTAGCGCAGTGATTAGCGGCGCTTAATTTTTTAAGTACGTTGAAAACTTCAATGGAAAATCGCCTGCAGAAGAACTGCTTGTTCATTGTGAACTCAGTAGTAGTCTGCATAAGGGAGATGTTTTGAAGTGAGTAAGTATATCACACTACTATTAGCACCGGACCTATAGCAAAAAAAATTTTTTAATAACTTTATTATGATAGCAGAAAATGAAAAATGGAATCTTGCCCAGTTGCGTGGACTGAGAAAAATTTCAATCATTCATTTATTGATAAATATGGTATGATACAATTAAATTGATATCTTTTCTAGCACTTAGATACAATATTATAAATTAGGTGATTACACATACACAACTACTAACTACAACTTAAAACTACGGTACAAAAACATATTTTTTAAATGAACTTATACTAACTTATGGGGTAGAGGTTTGTAAAGAAAAGAGGAAGTGAAAGTTCCATCGTTTGACCGCACGAATGAAAAATACACGTGAGGAATTCAAGTATTGGCGCCGATGAGGAATGATACAGAGCACTCAGATGAAGAACTATTCCATTGTAATCCTTGTAAAGTTCCTTTTAATGAAATCTTTCAGTCTTACGATAAAAGATGAATAAGCTCTTTAGTGATAAGGTGCCTAAAGTACCAGCACCCACCACGTCAGAGCCAAGTACCTGCAACCTGATGTGAGCGTAAGTCGGACATTTACAGATATAGTGCTATGCTGTGTCGTCGTGTGCTGGGTATTAGTGACGCAACATCCCGCTTTGCAAAAGTACCAGCACCAACCTACCAACCTACCAACGTAGGTTGGGGTCCTGAAAAACTCTCTCCTAAGCCGTGCCTGGCAAGTTCGTCGGCGATTTCATTTCCGGTGACCACATTGTGACGTGGGACCCAGACAAGGATCACTAATTTCAGCCTTCCGACTGCGTTCAGTGATCTCTTGCATTCTCGAACTAGCTTTGAAGTCGTAAGACAGTTCAGAAAGGCTCTAAGCGCAGATGCAAATGTTCGCGGCCGTCAGAATTGTGTAAACTTCTTAACGTGAAGTGAAATCTAACACTTTCCCTCCAGAAAGACACCAGTATCACATCCGTTATTGGTTTTAAAGCCGTCCGTGAAGACCCGACTGAATACCTTTCCTGGCTCAGATTCTGGCCAAAGCCAGTCCTGGGCACAAGAAAAGTCGATTTCGTATTTTTTCCGCAACATGAGTTCTGGTGTCAATGCATCGGACGACATGTCTATAAGATCGGAGGTCATCGAAGCTTCAGTGCGTGTTGTACCAAAGACCATTTCTTTTTAATCGGAAGATGGCTTTGTGGGTGCAGCCCATGATATGAATATCATCATATCAATTAAAGGACAACTTGTTTGAATTTGAATTTGTCCTCAATTGGTAAAAAAAAACCTTAGCAATCTCCCTGGTGAAACACCCATTTCTTTGCAAAGGCCATGAAGGTCTTAGAAGTCAATTTAGTTCATTTCCTCCAGGTTTTCAGAAAAGTATTACCCAGAGTTACCCAGCAGATAGCATATCAAATGCAAGTATCTTGCCTTCGCCAAATTGGTGTAGACTTGGTTCCTCTTTTCGGTGAGACATGCCTTCAAATCATTAGTGAACCTGTTGCTACGAAAACCGTACTGCCGTTCATTGAAAAGTATTCGCATTTCGTGATATTAGAAAGAAGGGACGTAAGTGCAATGGGTCTTTAGAAAGAGAGAGAATAAGATTCATCTCTTTAAGGGACGCGCAAGATACATGCTATTTTCCACCTGCTCGAAAAGAGTCGTAAAGGGTGGGGTTGATGAAAAAGCTTATGTAGTGGAAGAGTGGAAGAACACTTCTTCAGAAGAAGGGGAGTTCAGACGATTTGTGCTACTACACGAGTGCAAAAGTGCATTCGTCCTATTCCCAATCTGGAAGTGTTGAGCTGTCCACAAATAATGCAGCAACCACATGGGCTTTGTCCAAAGAGCTGACAGCTTGAATGTCATTGCATATGATGGAGGATGAGGCAGAATTTCTAAAGTTTTTGACGAATTCCACAGAGAATAATGTCTATGATTTATCGTTAGCGTTATGAATATCAACGTCTTGTATAAGCATGGGTTCACTTACAAGCTGCATCAAGTTTTTTTTTTCTCAGCGCAAGTCTTAACACATCGTACTTCGATTGTTGCCTGTCCAGAGTATCGAATCCAACTAGAATTGTGTACAAGGTGTGTTCAAAAAGTAGGGTGGGCAATGTACTTTCGATTATCGATTTTTTTTGCTGTGTTGGTACACTTGTCCCGAACATATGTTCACAGTTTCAAGTATATAGCATACTAAGTTTGTTTTTGCTAGATAGAAAGGTTAAACGTGTTTTGATGTGCTCGGCGATTTTTGTTCCAAAACTTCTTAATTTTGATCAGAAGAGCTCTTGAATGACGTCAATGATGATCCCAACTTGCTTAAAAGTATCATAACTGGTGACGAATCATGGTTATATGGGTATGACGTCGAAACCAAAGCCCAATTGTCCGAAAGGAAGCACCCAGTAAAGCCAAGACCGATAAAAGCACACCCAGTTCAATCAAATGCTAAAGTTTTGACCTAATGCGTGGTTCCAGCATATAACATAGATAAAATTGAATATATGTCTGCTTCACAAATGTCAAAGGTGACATAAAAAAGTTGACGTTCAGAAACTATTCGCCACTGACATCTAGGTGCGACATTTGAAAGGCCCTTTAGTGCAGACTTTTGGAAAAATGTGCCTCTTGTATTGGCTTGCAACTCACACACTTTGCCGCTTGAGTTCCAAATCCTCCAGTTTTATAATATGTTATACATTTCTATGATCATCTCTTTCACTTTTAAGAGTACGGGTTCTGGTTGAATAACGTATAGAATTTTTACCAATAAGTAAAAAGAACGTTATGAGGCATAAAGACCCGTTCAGAAGCATGTAGAGATGAAGCAGGAAAATTCAGAGTCACAGACGGTGGAGAGACTTTTTCTGTTGAATGCACCATATAATGACGAACCTTGTGGAGAGCACACACCTACTTATTTTTCAGATCTGGTCAGAAGAACGTATGCCTGGTGAATTGAATCCAAGCACCGTTCGCCGGATCCCCAAAAAAAAGGAGACCTTCTCAACTGCGCTAACTATAGAGCCTCCTCAGTATCGCATACAAGATCTTGTCTGCTATATTGTGTGAATGCCTGAAATTTTTCGCCGACAACCTGATTGGTCTTTATCAGTGCAGTTTCAATGCAGGAAAGACCAATATCGACAAAACCTTCACACTGCGGCAGATTCTTAAAAAAACTCAAGAAGTCCAAATCGATAGCCACTACCTTTTCATCGATTTCAAGGTAGCATATTCGTATGACATTATTTATAGAGCCTTGACTGGTTTTAGCATCTCTGCCAAACTCGTCCGTCTGTGCAGAAAACGTTCGATACTCCGTTGATGTCGTTAACGACGTAATCGAAACCTTTGCTGTTTTTGTTTTAGACAAGGTGACGCTCTGTCTAGTGACTTCTTTAACATCACACTCGAAAAAATTATGGGGAATGTATAAGTGAACAACGCAGGTACAAATTTCGAAAGTCTGTACAACTTGTAGTGTACACCGATGATATCCACATAATTTTCAGAATTAAGCGAGCGGTTACCGATACGTTCGCTAATGTTGAAACGGAGGTGCTAAAATAGGTTTAGCGGTACGCGAGGCAAAACCAAGTATAAGCTGTCAACAAGAAGACACACTCCACACCGACGAATTGGTCAGAAGGTCATAATCGACTGCTATAATTTCGAGGTATATATAGGGTTTTCCAATAGGGACTTGACAACTTTGAATTTATTTTGTTAACGCACTGTTTCACTAATCATCAAACTGTCACTGTCAATTTATTCAGTAAACTCAAAATTCTCATCATGGTAATGTACACTAACGAGCAACGTCTGCAACGACGATAACGATCGTCACGTTACTGTGAATGGTCAGCGTTATCGCGCCATGATCACCGATCATTTTTCCCCCGAATTGGAAGATATGGAATTGGAAGATATGTGGTTTCAACAGGATAGTGCCACAAGCCACACAGCACACGCTACAATCGATTTATTGAAGAGTAAGTATGGTGAGCGTGTTATCTCAAGACATGGGCCATTCGATTGGCCGCCTCGTTCGTGCAATTTAACGCCGCTTGACTATTTTCTGCGGGGCTACGTTAAGTCATTGGTTTATGCCAACACGCCGACGACGTTGGAAGAGCTCAGAGCCAACATTGAACGCGAAATGGCGGCCGTTTCGGCCGAAATGTGTGGCCGAGTCGTTGAAAATTGGGTCCAAGGAATTGACCGCTGCAAACGTGCCCGCGGTGGCATTCATAAATGTTTTGATTGTACTTCAAGCCAATAATAAATTTTTTGAAATATCTCAAATAGTTTGCCTTTTATTTAAAAAAAAAGTTGTGAAGTCGTTGTTAGAAAACCCTATATAAGGATATAAGGGCTTTGTACACATTGGTTCTGTTATAAATTCTGCCTACAACACTTCAGGAGAAATAAAAGGAAGAATCACTCTTACCAATCGATGCCCCTTTTGGCTAAGAAGGTAATTGAGTAGTAAGTCTCAAAAACTAAGGAGACTCTATAGAAGACCTTGATCATTATTTGCTTCGAGAGAAAAGTCCTTGGAAAAATATTCGGTGTCGTTTGTGTTGACTGACTTTGGATAAAAAAATTCAACGACGAACTACACAGGCTGGTCAAGAAATAGTGCATCAGTCACCTGAGATGACTTCTATATGTAAAGCGAATGGGCATCAATGCGCCAGCCTGCAGAGACTTCAAAGCTAACACGAAAGGACAACATAGTAGATGGAGACCTCACAGTAGGTTGCGGGCACAAGTCGAATGAGACCTCAACTGACTTGGAATGCACAATTCGGCGAGAATTATTAGGTGAAGCCCAGGTTCAGCTCAAAGTGTAACGTCGCGTTTGTAAGTAAAGAAGTTAACAAGATATTGTAATTTTCGAATTGGATGGGCAATTCTCTTAGAATAAGAGGGGGTGTAACCGATGTCAGTACATCCGTACGTCTGGGCTATGAGTGCTTGTGGTTGACTAAGACTGCTTCGGTATTTACTTGTATTTTCAAGTACATTGAATAATCTTTGGGGTCTATATCTGTTTAAGTTTAAGCATTTCCACTTACAAAGTTAATAGCTATTCATCAATATTAATTAATTCATCAAAAATCGAAGTAATCCCTCTCAGATATAATACACTTTTGCCAATGCTTTTTCCAATACCCGAAGTACTTCCCATAAGCACTTTTTGATATAGCCTTGACTGCTTTCAGCGATGCCGTTTTTATTTCTTCAATCATTGCAAATCTCCGACCATTCACAGGTCTCTTAAGTTTTGGGAACAGGAAAAAGTCGCATAAGGCAAAACCCGGTGAATATGATGGCTGAGGCATGATTGTATTACGAGAGTACCTCCATGCCTATGATTACACGCGAAGAATTGTTCGAACCATGTAAAAACTGAGCGAGAAATTATCATCGGTACTGCATGGTATTCCAAATAATTTTTTTCGCGATTTTCGGTGCGACTATTTCGAGGTCAGGTTCGTTTGAAACAATCTGTAGCTCTTTTATGTCTTGTATTTCTATCGCAATTTTATAGGTTTTTGTTCAATTGGTTACGTGGTTTTTCGTTGTCACTGTACATTGTAAATACCATGTACGTGAAATGTCCACATAAGTTTTTAGCTTTTAAAAATCCGTTTCCTCCTGTGTGTAGTTTATGCAGCTAAACTTATGGAAGGATAATATGAATAGCTTAATGGAATGGTCAGTACGTGTGGTTACCGTCTAATGTGTGGTGGAGTATCCTTGTGCCAGCACAAGAAACCAATACAGATGCAAGATACTACTATGAAATTGGAAAAAATCCATTGCTGTATTCAACTCTAACAGCAGCTACGGACTAGTACGTTCATTGTACTGCTCCATGTGGCACTCAGCTTTTAGTGGCATCGTTGCAAGAGGCTATTCAACTTGCAAGGAATCAGAGAATCCTGAATCCTTCCGTCGTTCATGGCTTTTACTGCAAGAAGTCATAAAGAATCGAATCAAGCTTTGCTCCATCTACACCGACCGAGAGTGGGCCAATGGTGTTCCCAATTTGATTCTGCTTTTGACGGTTTAAATATGCTCTTAGGTGGTATCTGTATGTTCGGTTTCGTATTAGTACCAAAGATTTGGATTTTTATTATTTTTATTTTTGTTTTTGTTTTCTTTTTTTTTCTAACACACAGTAAAAGGATTTGACGTATTGAATTTTTATTTAAAGCCATTGGCACGAGAATGTTTGCTTTATGAAATTGCTTAGATACGTTCGGTTTGGAAGCTTATTTATGTTGAAATAAACGCTTTTAAATTAAAAAGTGTAGAATACGGAAATCCGTGTACGTGATTGGATTCTGTTTTTTATTTTGTGAAAGAACGGTACGGTATGAAGTACTTAAATTCAATTCTCGACATTGATTTGTGTGAATTTTACGAGAAAGTAATTAATGAGGAAATGGTTTCGACTATTGATTCAAGATACCTAGTCATTATAGTCATTTGATTTGAAATATAAGTTTAGCATGTCTTGTATAAGGATACTAACGAGGTAATTCATTTTATGGTTCGCAGGTCTTATCCTACGAGAAGATAAATTCTTTGATATTGGGCTAACATACGATACAACCACACATTATTATTCATATATATACGGACGGATAGAAATGAATCGGAGTTTTGGAAGCTATCAAGTTAATAGCTCTTAGGCGAACCTTTTATAGTGCATCTGGTTCCAGGTGTTAGTGGTTACCTGATAATAAAATCAAATTTTGTATGCTGCAGTTGATTTGCGAACATTCCGAACGAAAAATGTGGACTGTGACTACTACCTAGTTTCAGTCATGGAGCATGTAACTTACATCCAACAGTGAAGAAATAATGTAAAGAGACTTAACATTAGACGACTACAAACCGCCATCCTTGAACCTTACACAAGAAAAAAGCGAAAGAAAGGTGCAATCAAAACTAAGAAACATGTCAAGCCAGCAAGGCCCTAACAAAAAGTACCACTTTCGAAGCTACTACTCACTAGATATGAATATATGTTCAGGTCTTATTAGGAGCCTGGCCAACCGCATATTCTTTACTCTTTGATGCACGACCTTAGTACATTGAAGCAAGAATAATGTCCAAAGACAGACAGCAGAAGTACGGTCTGCAAAATTTTAACGCGTATCAGCTGTACCAGTCAAATACACGGATACACTTAGCATTCGGCTCTATGTTGCCTCATCTTTTCTATCTGGTAGACTTACAAAGTCTTACCTGCTTATCTACTACCTCCCACCCGGCTAACACCTTTTATGCCGGTAGTGGTAGGGATTTGTACTTTCCTGAATTTTGTTCTTCTTATCTTTCGCCGGGTTGATGGCAGTGTTTTCTCAGATAAGCTAAATCTAAGCCTCTCCTTTCGTCTTCCAAATCACTGTAGCGTGTTCCAGGTGGAAATTTTTCCGATTAAAGAAGTTCTGTCCTGGCTGAAAAAAACGTGATATCTGCAAAGGATATCCGTCCTATCAAGCCTTTGGACTCAGTCTCATTAAATTCTAAAACCGCCCTTGAATGCCGATGGCAGAGCAATTTAAAGTTTAACAGAGACATTCCAGTTAATTGTAAAGCCAACGAACTCGCCAAAATTAAAACCACTCAACCTATTCTACCGGAAATGGGTGGCATAGGTATACCAATCGCTATGTGCAAATTATTATTAAAGCTGGATGCTCATAAAAGAACAAACCTTAGGGCGACCGATGTACCAACATGTCCAGCAACTAAACAAATCTAGCCAAATCTAGTTTTGAATCACTCTAAGAGTTTGATCCTTTCAAACAGAGAACATCTCAGCGCCATTATATGTATCATCACTGGCCACTGCCTTATAGGCAAGTATGCCAGAAGGCTTGCCACCTTTACAAACGATTTCTGTTGAAGCTGGAGGGAGAGTATATAGTACATTCCTCCACCTTCTCTGTACATGTACAGCTTTCTTCTACAATCACTTAAATGATCTAAAGAATATAGACTTTAACAGTCTCCTATGCTTCATAATAAGCTTAAATTGGTTCCATAAGTAAGAGGATCATAGATTCAAGTGACATCATAATGGGTTGATCTTTTCCAAACTCCACTATTACTTTCCTACCTGTCTACGTATTTTGCGCTTCGAGGAGGAGACAACTGTTCAGCGAAGAAGGTAGGCTCCACCTGGTAGGTCATCCCTGTCTGGGATGTTCTGCCAAAGCGATGAATTTTCACTTCCCTTCATAACACAGTATACGTATTATAACCAGTCTGCCTCTAAACAGAAACGGAAACCCTACTCTCAGCAAATTGACGAAGATGTACCAAGAACCAAGTAGTTGACCTAGATCGTTCACTACATTAGACAGACAGCCAATATCAAGCTAAGCAATCACCTATAAGTTGTAGAGAAAAGAAGGAAATACAAAGCAAATAAAAAAACTTGAACCTTGATATTGAATTCCTTTTCACATTGTTAAGAACAATCCTATAAAATTATAGAGAGAAACGCATAGAAATATACATCACATGAAGGTCCCGAAAGAAAGATTGAATGAATGTTCCAGCCCCATAAAGTACTTACTCTAATGTATGCTCCTTTTTCTCGTATTTCTCAGTGTTTCGTAGAGAGCTAGTAAATGCTTCAGAGACAAAGGGGCTAGGTACGATAGTGACGAAAGCAGAATATAGTCTTTGGCTGGTCTCTTAGAGACGTCGGGAAGCATAAGGTTTCATTCCGTAAAGTAAAGGAACCTAATTGTCAGTGGAAACCAATCCCAATGCTGATTCGGGGTTTGCAAGACAATCACTTGAGTCCGCCTACGCAGATCACATTTACTGCTATGGGATTAAAATCAAGTGAATTCGGGTTTCCATTGTGATGAGGCTTGTACTCTGCGTATATCTTCGCTTGGAGATACAAGTTTTTTTCCTTCAAAAAGACATAAGCGCGGCAACTTATATCGCTTTCAAAGAAAGAAACCATTCCTGAACACAGAAAAAGTTGGTTTCGACGGCATGTCTATAAAGCCGGAGTGGGAAGACCGTATAGGTGCAGGGTCAATAAGACTGTATTGTGTTGCGTGCCCAACCCATAATATAATTAGAGGGATCTTTATCGGACCCAGCAGAGACAGAGCATTTTTTTAGTCTGTTAAAAGTAGCAGTGCCCTCTTTTTGTAAAAGCTTGTTCCCACCAGACAAGTGATGCTTTGAATACTCGTATAATTGGTCTTACTATAGCCGTGTAGATCTAAAGCTTCTTTACATCCAAAAGGGCGATATTTTATACGACATGTTAAGTCCAAAGAAGTTTGTCATCCAGGATGACATTCAGAAATGTGGTTTCGTTCGAAAAGGGTGGTGATCGTGATGCCTCTAAGCATTAGATGAAACATATCAATGATGGTTGACTGAAAGCCCATTTCAAGTCGTGATCGAGATGTGATTTAAAATACAATTCAGCTTCATCATCTGCGCAAATGTACCACACAAGTGCGTACAAGACATCCCCATGACTCCAAAGTCTGTTTGCTCCAGCCATCACGTAGCGCCAGCATTTGGGATTCACAATAAGGGTCCGTTTTACCAACAATGCTCTTATTCACAAAACTAGTGATTTATCTAGTCGAGTTACGAATGTTATCAACGGTTGCTTTCTTAAAAGTACAGTCATAAAAACGTCTGATGAAAATGGAAAACGGACACTTCTTCTTACCTTGTCAACCTTCAATTCGGCCCATCAAATTGTCATTAATTGATTACTCACATTGTAAAATATAATAATAATAATAATAATGTAATAAAATAATGTTATTTACTTATTTACTTATTTACTTTATTTACTTAGACGGCGCCACAGTCCGGAGCGGATCTGGGTCTCAACCAATAAGCCCCTCCAATTGCGCTCTCCAAGTTGGTTGAAGTCGATGATTATGCGAGCTGGAGCGTTGGTGTTTATTCGCTCCACATATCCCAGTCATCTCATACGCCCAATGCGCAGTTTTTTGACCAGGTCGATGTCGCTGTACAGCTCGCGGAGTTCATAATTGAATCGTCTCCTTCATAACCCGTCAACAAAGAATTTTTGTCTAAAAACGCCAAAGGATATCTTCATCCGCCTTAGAAAGAGTCCATGCTTCGGAACCATAGAGCAGGACTAGGATTATAAGGGTCTTATATAGAGTTTCCTTGGTTGTTCGCGAGAGAGCCTTTCTACATAATTGCCTTCTCAGCTCAAAAAAAAAGCGATTGGCAAGCATTACTCCTTGTTTGATTTCCCTTACTACCTTAAAGTTACAGCTGTAGATTGTGTTATTCTGGCCGGTTCGTCGATGTTGGGTGTCCCTTCTTGTTGACAGCATATACTTTGCTTTGCCGTCGTTAGCCGCTAGACCTATTTTTGCTGCTTCTGTTCCTTTACTCGCAAATACACCAGTGACAACTCGCTGTGTTCTACCAATAATATAGTGTTTTCTAATAACGACTTGACAACTTTTTTTTTAAATAAAAGGAAAACCATTTGAGATATTTCAAAAACTTTAACTATTGGCTTGAAGTACAATCAAAACATTTATGAATGGAATTCGACTTCGTTCATATAGCCACCGCGAGCACGTTTGCAGCGGTCGATTCGTTAGACCCAATTTTCAATGACTCGGCTACACATTTCGGCCGAAACGGCCGCTATTTCGCGTTCAATGTTGGCTCTGAGCTCTTCCAAATTCGTCGGCGTGTTAGCAGAAACCAATGACTTAACGTAGTCCCACAGAAAATAGTCAAGCGGCGTTAAATCGCACGAACGAGGCGGCCAATCGACTGGCCCATGTCTTGAGATAACACGCTCACCATACTTACTCTTCAATAAATCGATTGTAGCGTGTGCTGTGTGGCTTGTGGTATCATCCTATTGAAACCACATGTCGTCCAAGTCCATATCTTCCAATTCGGGTCAAAAATAATCGGTGATCATGGCGCGATAACGTTGACCATTTACAGTAACGTGACGATCGTTATTGTCGACGAAAAAATATGGCCCAATAACGCCGCCGGCATGCAAACCACACCAAACAGTTATTTTTAGTAGATGAAGTGGTGATTCATGAAGCACATGTGGGTTTTCACCCAACCAATAACGCATATTTTGCTTATTGACGAACCCATTGAGCCAAAAATGAGCTTCGTCACTGAAGATGATTTTGCGATGAAATTCATCATCTTGGCACATCTTCTCCAAAACCCAATCGAAAAACGTACATCGCTTCAAATGGTCCATGGTATGGGTGTAAACCAAGATCCTTACGCAAAATACGCCATAATGTGGTCTGAGCAATGTCCAATTCTTGAGAACGCCATGGAATTGACTGATTTAGATTTCTTCGACAACCCGTTGTCTCACTGACACGGCAACATCACACAACGAATATGTAGACTCAAATGTTTGCACTAAACTTGTTATTGCCTGTCTACTAGGGCTATAATTACGACCGAAAATTAGAGTTAACGCTCTTTAAGTTGCAGTCACCGACTCCGAATATCTGTAGAAAATTTTTATAATTTGCAGATGTTGTTCGTTAGTGTACTTTTCCATGATGAAAATGTTGGGTTTACTGAATAAATTGACAGTGACAGTTTGGTGATTAATGAAAGAGTGCGTTCACAAATGAAATTCAAAGTTGTCAAGTCTCTATTGGAAAACCCTATATAAGTATCGCCGGTATAAGCAAGCAATTGAACAGACTTTTGAAAGATCGTACCTCGTGTGTTGGCTTGTGAGTTTTGCACAATTCTTTTAAGTATGTTGTTTAAGAAGTCACATTACAGCGCGTCGCCTTGCTTAAATCCTTTTTTGGCATCAAGAGTCTTGGTTAGATCGTTATGGACCTTCATGTAGCAGCGAACTTTCTCCATCGTCGTCCTGCACAAGTGGATAAGTTTAGCACAAAACTAAACATGACTCCCTAAAGCTCGTTATATGCGACTTTAAAATCGATAAAAAGGTGGTGAGTAGTGACCTGAACTTTTTGGATTTTCTCCAGGATCTGCCTTAGTGTGAATATTTGGTAGAGTCCAATCAGATCGTTGAAAATTGGTTTCAGGTGCTATAACAATACGGCAGACAAGATTTTATATGCGATGTTTGAGAGACTTATACCTCTATAGTTGACGCAGTTTAGAAGGTCTCTTTTCTTGTAAAATGGGGAAACGATGCTGAGATTCGATTCATCAGGCATACATTCATCCAACAAAATTTTGGTGATAAGTTGGTGTATGCTCTCTAACAACTTCTAGTGTCTTAAATATTTCGGTGGGTAGGCTGTCTGGCCTAACAGCCTTGCTCGACTTCAGTTTAGATATAACTAGCCTTACTTCAACGTGGTCAAGTGGACGGAATTCTTGACTTGCATCGTCAATATTGACATGCCTGACAGCGGAAGTTGTGTGGTCTTCTTTGTTTAGTTATTGTCAGAAATGGTTTTTCCATATCCTGAGCACCAACTGTGATTCTACTTGAAGGTTTTATTGTTCAGGTTTTATTACCTTGACACGTTCTTTTCACCTTCTGGTAAGACTTCCAAACAATATTCCTGGAGTAGCCCCTCTCTATGTCCTCGATCGCGAGGATCTCATTCTCTTTCTTTTTTCTATGGAGCAGCCGGTGTTCAACATGCTTTGTAGGCATGTTGTTATGCTGCATGTGCTTTCCGGCACTCTTCGTCAATACAATATGTTGTGAATTTATTAATCCGAATACCTATTTGAGAATATTACCCCATCAAAAAAAAAAAACACATGACAGCTTTCGGCTATGCAAGCGGCACTTAACAGTATACATGTGAACTAGCCCCGAAGACTTTGCAAAGGAAGTAAAATATCATAATAGTAAAGAGATACGGATCTCCCACACCTCAACGCACATAAAGGGACATGACAGTCACCTAACCTAAAAACTATCAACCAGTTTGATCGGCGCAAGGCCCTGCTCTAATATTATACATGGCCAAACATTTCGAGGAGCCAAAATCAACTCAGACAGACCACCACCTTGTTGTAGCCAAGTTGGAAATGCGAGTGTCCGGGTGACAGAAGAAGTACGAATTATAAAGAATTTTACGTTAATCGTACACATCACACACTGAAGATCAGTGGCGTCATTTGCAGCATAAGATCATTACTTGTACAACAAATCCTGGCTTAACGACAAGTGTCGACACAGAATGCAGAGAACTAAGAAGCATTGTAGACAGCGCTGGAAATAAGGACGAGGGCTGCTCACGAACTTTATAAGGAAAAGAAACGAGAGGAACATTGGTTTCTCAAAAAATAAGAAGGAAACAGAGAAGCGATCCGCTGATCAAGACCATACAGAGATGCTTTTAAAGAAATTATGTTCGAAAGTTCTACTACAATGTGAATAGAATTTGCCGAGGACACAAATACTGCACAGAAGTATGCAGAGATGACATCGAAACAGATTGTTTGATTGTGAAGACGACCAACATTCCGCTATCTAGCGGAACCCAATATCAATAAGAAGTCTATCAAGACTAAAGACCAAAAAGGCTACAGAAGCAGACAGATGACCTGCCGAAATATTCCAAGGGGCGAAGATTGAATCGATAACGAATATTAATTCATCTGAAAATATGGTTGGAGGTAAGTATGCTCAGCGCTTCAGCAGCATTCGCGGAATCCTAAAGACGGAAATCAGAGTTGAGTTGATATAACACTTCGTCTATTCTGAACATTGGAAAAATGGCACAAACGGAAAAAAAGACCCAGTTAGCGCGGTGTCTGGCTAACTGCCTCAAGTTGCCCGCTAGAAGTTGCCAGGTCGTTTCTATATAGTAGATAGTCTCATACGCGCGCTTAAAATCTATCAAGAGTTGGTGTGTATCTGTTTGGACTCCTTGAATTTTTTCTAAGATCTGTCACAGTGTGAATATTTAGTCGATTGTGGGCCAATCAGATTTTTGATAAATAACTTCAAATGTTCACGAAAGCCAGCAGATAAGATCTAACATGTGATGCTAAGAAGGTTGATGTCTCAACTTCAACTTTCTTGTGAATGCCGAAAACGATAATAAGTTCCATTTTTATGAATGCTTTCGGTCGACAAAAATTTTGGAAATGAGTTGGTACCAAGTCATCATCAAGAGAAAGGCAGAAAGGCCATCCGGTCCAGCAGCATTGCCACACTTAAGCTTTTATATTGTTATTCTCATCACAGATTTCTTGACTGCCACCACCAAAATTAATGGTTCGTTCAACCTGTGTTCTTTCCAGGTGTATCTAGGAGCTCCATTGGAATTGATGAAGACAATAGGCAGATCTTTAGAAGCGCTGCAAAATAACTCCATTATTATCCGTAAGCCTTTCTCAAAGCCGCGCCGGATTCTTTTCGAATGACAATCTGGTTTCGACAGCCGAGGGAATACTGTTCTTCATAAAGTATTGCATTAGAGCCTTTTTTTTTTTAAATGAGCGTTCTCACAAAGGATTTTTTGAAACATTAAAATGTTTTTATACAGCACGGGCGAGGGAGGAAAAAAAAGATAGATACCGGTGTACATTGGTCTTAAATGTTTGGAAGTTATAATGACAAGGAAATAAAGAGCTCGTCAGGGTATTCCATACACGAGTTCGACGGCATGGGAACGAATCACAATATTTCAGAGTATGTCCGAAAGCGGGCTTGAGACTATACTGAGAATATTCATAGCGAGACGGGTGATATGGTTAAAGGTTTAAAGGGGCGAAAAGCTACTGGTAATTTTGTTGGAACACTGGAAGTTAAAAAATCAGTATTTCATCGGTATTTGAGGTTGTCAATTGTCTGAGCGATATTACCATAGGTTCAAGGACGTCTTGAGGGCACCTGACCAGATTCCGGCATTGTACTCCAATTTCGGGCGGACGATGACGACATCAAATATATAGTCGTTCCAACGTAGATTGTAATTGACATACATACTGAGAATGGATGAAAGTGCCATTCATGGATAACGCCTGGGTATTTGAATTTCTTTTCAATGACAGTATTATGTTTTGGTAATATTAAATTCTATTTAGTAATGCTGTTAATACCAGAATTTAGTGAACTTAGCATACGCTGCCAGCCACGCTGACGTGAAAACGGGAACCAATATGAAAAGCAGAGAATACTGACATCAGGAAATGAATGTATTGGATAAGAAGTAGCAGACAAGAGATCACTGACGGAAATTAAAAAAGAGTGTTGGGGATAGAGCCGATCCCTAGGGCACACCAGAATTCATTTTTTTGAATATCAGACACGAAAGTATCGAAGACAACTTGAATTGAACGTTCTGAAAGGTAATTTCTAATCAATTGAAGTAGAGAGTTCTCGATCCCAAATTCACGTATTTCTGACAGAAGAAATAAAAAACTTTTCTGTGAGACATGCCATCAAATCACTAGTGGACTTAATGCTGCGAAAACCGTATGAAATATTCTAAGATGTTTCATGAGCAGGCGATTTATCAACGTTTCCATGACATTGCAAAGAAGGGACATAAGTGCAATGGGTCTTTAAGAGTAGAGAGAAGAAGATTCAAGTTTTTTTAGGGACGGCCTGGACAAATGTAATTTTCTATCGGCTCGGAAAGAGTACGAAAGAGTAGAATTGATGAAAAATCTTACGTAGTGATTTTGCCTGCGTAAAAGAGTACCTCTTTAGGAGAAGGGGAGATATACCATCTTTACCATAGAAGTCTCTGGGTATAATAATATAACGATTACAAAAATAAATTCTTGCTCAATGTGACGTATTCAACTTGCTGAGTGCATCTGAATTCCTTTAACCCTTGAACAATGACTTCCAACCTGGTGCATCAAGAATACAAAAATATATAAACAAATGGAACTGCTCGTGTTGTTTATCGTGAAATAAGAGAGTAAGAAACTTTTGAAGTATATCCCGACGGTCGCAGGTTTGTCTTCGTCTGCCGATAAAGTGGCGACTCCGCTTTCTATATTTTTTATTTTATTTTATTTTATTTATTTATTTATTTATTTTTTTTTGCTTTAAATTGTATGGTCGAAGAAAGACATGACAATTACAGTGGCTCTATGAGAATAGATAACAATACTACATACAAGTTAATCTTCAAATTCCAAACCTCAAGTTGAGTGCAGCAAGGGAAATTGAACCTCCCTTCAATGTTTTGTAATTTCGTAGAAGCTAGAAGACGTAGGCTAAGTAACAAAAAGCAGCATACTAAAGATGTAAGTAAGAACAAAAACCTACTGTGCCTGGATAAACGACTTTCTTTAACGTAGGCATCCAGACTTTTATTAAGAGGTCTATTTACTTTTATTTAAAACCCGAACATCAATTCAGCATAAAATTTAAATTCTTTTCTGTGTCGTTTTAAAAGCTGAACTGTCCAAGCGAAGACTAGAGAAAAGTGGAGTTAAGGCTGTCTTATGGGATAGGCTTAAAGAAGTTGATTCGGTTTTGGCTAGCAACAAAGCAGAGGGGCTGGCCAATAATTTAATTGACGTAGGAACTCAATTAAGCAGCAGGCAGCAGCAGCAGTTACTAATGATTCTACTTGAAACTGATGGCGATTCATCTTTTCGGTTTTCTAGAGATTTATAAGCATTAATACCAGAATTCTGTGGTGATGATAGTTTGTCAATTAGATTATGGTTTGCGGAGTTTGAGGATATCGCGTTGCTGTTAAAATGGTCTGATATTCGCGAGAAAACAGTTGACAGGGCCGGAAAAGTGTTTATGGAAACGTGTACGTGTAGGTTGTTTAATGATTTCAAAACTACCATACTTTATGTGCGGAATTTGAAAGAACATTTTGCAAAGCGGACGTTTATACCCGTCTACGAAATCGGAAAATGGGAAAAGATGAACGTTTTCGGGAACACGCCTATAAAATGAAAGAAATCGGGCAGTTAGCTGACGTAGATGATGTCTCTTTAATCTTTGTACGTGATAAATGGTATCGAGGCCCTTGAGGATCATAGCTCTTTCATCCGACATTCATTAAGTGCAGAAGTGTTTAAATTTCGCTCTGCTAATCTATTTCCATTTAATTGTTTTCCTGTCTAATTTGCAATAATTCGCACAACCTATTTCTAGGTCATCGCTTTTTGTTTTGTTTTCTTGACTCGATTTCTCAACTGACCTACCCTAACTAAATCATCGTCATCATGTCTCAATTATGTGGAAGTGCGAATTGCTCCCTAACAAGTGACCTACAGGGTGACTGACTCGAATTGCAACTTTTTTAATTTGCTTTATTTTTTGATAAATTTTATTGTGCCAAAGCAAAAAATGTTGGAAAATACATCAATTTTGAAATTGTATCGGTAGTTTTCAATATGTCTACCTTTGGCGCGAATAATGGCCTTGAGACGGCCAAGGAAAGTATCGCACGCTGCACGCAAGTGGCTCTGCGGTATTTTGGCCCATTCCCGGCGAAGTGCTTGTTTGAGGTGGTCCAAGCTTTAGGTTTTTTTAGTGCCAACCTTCACCTTCAAAATACCCCAGACAGAGAAATCCAACGGATTTGCATCCGGAGAATTTGCAATCCATTGTGTCGAAGAAATGAAGTGTGGAACGTTGATTTTTAACCAATTTTGGTTGACGCGCACTTTGTGAGACAGTGCCGAGTCTTGTTGAAATGTTCACGGCCTCCGACCGAAATGATTGTTTACCCAAGGTTTCAATACTGTCTCTTAAACAGTTTCACGGTATACGATCGCATTAATTTTGACCCCACGGTCCAAAAATACTATCGGAGAGCGACCATCGGCGGTTATTGCGGCCCAAACCTACACCGTCAGTGCTGCATGTTCTGGCAAGTAAACTCAGTCATTTTGTTTGTTGACATATTGCTCTATAACAAATAGCGACTCATCAAAAATAAACAAATTCGGCAACTCATCACTTTCGTGCAAGCGTAGGAACTCCTTGCTCTTTCGACTCTAACTTTTTTCTGTTGCGGTGTAAGATAGTGTGTTTTTTGGAACTTCAATGGCTTGAGCCCAAGCTCATATGTGTTTCATACGTTACAATGATATGTTGAGCTCACGAGCCATTTTTCTTCCACTTCGACGCGGATTTCGCTCAATTCGAGCCTTCACTTTCCGAACCATTTCTGCCGATGCTGCTGTTTTTTTATAACCACCTTCATGGCGTTTTGCAACTCTGCCAGTATCACGGTAACGAGCTATGGTTCGAAGTACAAATGATTTAATCATTATCTGTCATGTGTCAAAATCTGAGCTCACAGTAATGAACGGTTTGGAAATTGTAGCAGTCTGAAGTTGGTTGTAGCTCGAGTCAGTCATTGTGTAAATACTGTTATTGTGATCTGTAGTGGTTTTTGTAACAAGTCGTTCCATGCTCTTTGCACTGGTTTGAGTAAAGATCCATCGCGTACCTAAGAAATCTTAAAAACAACTTTTTGTTTGCAAGAAGATCATTCCGTTATACATATTACTTGCTCTTAAGTGTGTCAGTGTTGTGTTCAATAACTTTTCGGCAGAAAACGACCATGTCTTGAAATCAATGTAAAACGCTTGACCAAATATGATGACATTCTGAAATCAGTTGAAGATATGTCAATTTCACTTGAGCAATCTACAATCTATAACAATAGTCAGTTTAGAAACTTATCTATGCAGTTGACTCAAAATAGTGATTTAATAAAACGAAATGACAAACATGACTTTAGTGAAGATTCAAAAAATTTTCTATCCCATAGTGTTAAATCAATAATAAAATCTTACATCCCAACAATAACAGACTCTTTAAGTTCTCTACGGTTTTCCCTTGATTTTCATCTAAAAGCAGCGTTTCCCCTCCGCCAAATAATGATCAGTTGCTCATAAGCGTCATGTTTATGATTATGATATAAGTAAGCGATTTAAGCAACAAGATAACTGAATCAAGAGCGCTGTTAATCGAAATTGCTGACCACATCCGGACAACTTCCAGTAAAATCGAAGATATACCTGTGCAATCCCAGCCCCCACCGACTGCATCATACAAAATCTCGATTCTTACTGAGATGCTTGAATCTGCAATTATGGAACCACCAATAACCTTCTCCTACACCATAACCCTCTTCGGTAAATGATGCTACTATTCCAACTCCTGAACCTACAATCTCAAGATTCGGAATCTTATGGACACTTTCGGAGTGAAACACAAGAATAAAAAAGTTGAACAATTTCAACAAAGCTGAGTCATTTGCCGTTTTAATAAGAGGTAAGCTCCTCGATCGAAACATGCTTATTAGTCTCTTCAAATCTAAATATAAAATAGATGTCAGCAACTGCCGTAAGATCTATACCAACATCTTCAATGTAAGCATCCCATCAAAATATGAATGGATGTTTATCAACCCTGCTTCCGACGTCATCAATTTGGGTAGATTAACTATGGAAAGAATAAAACCTAATGCAGGAAACAACAAACATCGCAAGGATATTACCTTTAAGTGCAGTAATTCAAAATCCACTAAATCTAGAAAACAGAACAATGTTAATTTTAAACCCTGTACCGAAGCCTAAGTTTTACAAAAAAAAACCCAACTCCTAACAAACAAGCTCCTGATGCAAACTGGAGTTTTAAACTTGGGACATTTCCTGTCTTCACTCCTCCTTCAATTCATACTGCCAATCGCGTATTTACAAAACGTTCTTCCACCGTGTCCAACGCAATTCCTAAGCGCGTATTTTTCAATCTTGATCCTCCTCAAAATCGTTTACAAAACCCAACATTTGCTCATTCCACTCAAACAAAAACGGCATACCCAAACTTTATTCGCTCCCATATTTTAAATTCTTCCCCATGTTCTAAGCTAGACTCCCATCCTAATACAACACCATCTTCTTTTTTAGACCCCATACTTCCTCCAAAGGCAAAGTTAACTAAGCACCTTATCGATTCTGGGGAAGATGGTCGATATGTTTTCTCTCGTTTAAGAGACCGCAGATTATATGATAACCTTCGCTTATATCTCGCCTACCTACATAATAAAGCCTGACTCTGTCTGTATCGACGGTATAACGAAAACCAATGCAATGGTTTCCATTCTGCAAGAAGGCCTCCCCACTAATCATAATGATCTGCGGCTACTTTTTATACATTTTCATGAGCAATTAGATATGACTCCTAATGACGTGGCTAATGTTCTCTCTGCTTTTGTGTCTCATGTTAGTTCCAAACGCATACTACACCTCCAGAGAACACGGTCTAGTTTCAAAAACTAACCCACCACTCAATTCTTTGCCGAATCCTCCCAAATATCTGTCCCTTTATTATCAAAACGTAAGAGGATTACGAACTTAGATTTCTGCGATATATCTTAATTCACAGATTCTGCCCTATAACATCTTTGCCCTCACAGAAACCAATCTCACCCCTAATCATGACGATGGTCTAGATAAAGAGGAGAATTAATAAGGCCGTGGTGTACTTCTAGCTATACACTCATGTCTCTAATCTAGACCCTTTAAAAAATCGTCATCTGCTGCTATATTCGCCCCTTTCAACCAATTCAAGTTTTTTAGATGATTTTAATCTACCTAGGCTTCTATGGGCTCAGACTGATCAGGCCTACTATACAGGGTGAGGTTTTTAACTTGAGACATCCAAATTACTCGAAAAATACGCGAATTCTTTCACATGAAACACTTTTTTCAAAAATGCGTTCTCTTCCTATCAGAGGGCGCCATAAAACTTAAGACATCAAAATTACTCGAAAAGTACGAAATATCGCGAAAAATGTTTCAGACAAAAGTCGCAAGGTTCTGAAGGGGACATAAGATGGTGACCACGAGTTTGACCTTGAGACCCATTTTCAAGGTCAAACAAAGGTCACTTTTGATTCTTCAAATGATAATTCCTGATTTTCATTGCTCAGTTGTATTGCTCGTAGGCTTGTCATTTTTTTTTTTTACATACTGCGTTTAGCATAACCCAGAAACAACGACGTGGACGTAGTAGTATTTTGTTTCCTTCGGGGTGATTAATTAGAGTGGGTCCCACTGAGTTGCCTCCCACTGAGTTGCCTCCCACTGTTGAATCATTGAATTTTCCCATTTCGATGTTTATTTCCCGAGACTATTTCAACAAATGCTCGAAAATGTGACCATTCACTTCAATACACTTGTTTATCCGTGATCTAAATGAACTAACAGAACTGAGAAGTATTTCTGGCGTAATCTTCCGGCAAGCTTCAGTTAATCGTTTTTTTATGTCCTCACGTGTTGTTGGCTTTTTTCTGTAAACCTCACTTTTTAAGTAGCTCCACAAGTAGACATCAAGTGACGTTAGATCAGGTGATCTAGCAGGCCATTGCCTCGGACCCCCTCGTCCAATCCATCGTTGATGGTAAACATTGTTTAATACGCCCCGGGCTACTAGGGAATAATGGGCTGGACAACCATCATGTTGAAACCACATTGTTTGTGGCAACTCCAATGGCAGTTCTTCTACTAATACTGGAAGATGGTTCCCCAAGAAGTTTACATGCTTTCCGCCATTCAAGTTGCCTTCAATAAAATGTGGACCTATTAACTAACATTAACATTCCAAGGGTGCTGGCGTTCAACTTGTCGCAACCAAAAAGGGTTTTAGGTAGCCCAGTAATGCATATTATATCGATTGACTGTACCGTGATTGGTGAAAGTCGACTCATCAGAGAATAACACTTTGGCGAAGAAAAGGTGGTCTCGTTCAATTTGCTTAGGTGCCCATTGACAAAAAGAAACCCGCTTGCGAAAATCCTCACTAGAAAGTTCTTGATGCATTGAAACATGATAAGGATGGTATTTATGCCGATGTAATATCTTACAGACAGTCGTTTGAGAAATTCCTAATTCACGACTTATTTGGCGAGTGCTAATGTGAGGATCGTGTGCAACGGCAGCTAACACTGCTATTTCATTGTCCTAAATAGCCAACCTATCTGACCGATTCCTTTTCTTTGGTTGCACACTTCCTTCACCAGTGAATTGTTGGATGACCCGATAAAAGGAAGCGCGCGATCGTATCTGGTCTGAGAAACGTTGGGCGGAAAGAGCAACAGCACCATGGATGTTCCTTCCACTTTCTCCATAAATCAAAATCATTTCAATTTTCTCTTGAATTGAAATAGCCTGCATTATCAATCTGGAAAACGTTACTTATAATAATCAGTTTCTCAAAACAAATATCGAACTTCTAAATGAAGTACAGTTCCGTTCAAGTAGAAAAAAATGGCAGAGTGTACATCACACACTCTCAGATAAGATTAGGACAATTTGTCTCTATCTGAAATTTCTTTGAGTTTTAACTTCACTCGAGGCTATAATGACTTCCTCAAAACAAATCTCGACCTTCTAACACCCTAACAACATTGGAAACCGATTAATGATTTAGGCGTGCCAGTGCAGTGGTATCTAGCACTAAATGAATAAGACCTTTGAGACAAAGTCGTGTGCCCAATTGAGGAATACGACTGAGCAATAAAAATCAGGAATTGTCAAAAGTGAAAATGGGGGGTGACTCGTGATCATCATCTTATGTCCCCTTCAGAACCTTCTGATTTTGTCTAAAACATTTTTCGTGATATAGCGTATTTTTCGAGTAATTTTGATGTCTCTAGTTGAAAAACTCACCCATGTATGTAGGATGTTCAAGAGTTGGTAGTCCATATACTTTGTTAATTTATACCCCAACCGGAAAAACACGAAACATTGTATACACGGAAGTTTTTCAAATGTAATAAATTACTTCAACATTAATTACAGAATTGTCTTCTCTTATTGACAGTAAATATATACTCTACACTTCTATGTTTACCTTTAACAAATGAGATGTCTATGCACTTCCATAACTATTTCACAATGAATATTGAGTTCTTCAATTTTTAAGTAAGGAAAAAAAAATTGAAGAAGTTGCAGGCAAAAAGCTTTAATCAACGGGAAACATTATAATTTTGGGTGGGGATGAACATGAGCGGGTCAAATGTCTTAATATTTTAGAAAATTGAGTGTTCTAAAAAAAGTGCACATTAAATTGCATATTTAAGACCCAGCGAAGCGTGTAAAACCAGCTAGTATACATATAGAGGGTTTTGTAATAGGGACTTGACAACTTTGAATTTAATTTGTGAACGCACTCTTTCATTAATCATCAAACTGTCAGTGTCAATTTATTCAGTAAACTCAACATTTTTATCATGGAAAAGTACACTAACGAGCAACATCTGCAAATTATAAAAATTTTCTACAGATATTCGGAGTCGGTGACTGCAACTAAAAGAGCGTTAACTCCAATTTTCGGTCGTAATTATCGCCCTAGTAGACAGGCAATAACAAGTTTAGTGCAAAAATTCGAGTCTACATGTTCGTTGTGTGATATTGCCGTGTCAGTGAGACAATGGGTTAGTCGAAGTGTCGAAAATATCGCTACCGTCCGTAGTAAACGATCAAAATCAGTCAATTCCACGGCATTCTTAAGAATTAGGCATCGCTCAGTCCACATTATGGCGTATTTTTCGTAAGGATCTTGGTTTACACCCATACAAGATCAAGTCAGCTCAAGAATTGAAGCCGATGGACCATTTGAAGCGACGTACGTTCTCCGATTGGGTTCTGGAGAAGATACGCCAAGACGATGAATTTCATCGCAAAATCATCTTCAGTGACGAAGCTCATTTTTGGCTCAATGGGTTCGTCAATAAGCAAAATATGCGTTATTGGTCAGCGTTATCGCGCCATGATCACCCATTATTTTTGGCCCGAATTAGAAGATGTGGACTTGGACGACATGTGGTTTCAGCAGGATGGTGCCACAAGCCACACAACACAGGTTACAATCGATTTATTGAAGAGTAAATAATTTAATTCTCCAGCTGAAGGATAAGGCCCAGAGAAGTCTCAATAATTGTGTCAAGTGTATACTAGCAAATAGGAAAGCAGGCAAGCAGGAAGGTTTTATCAATCAGCTGGACAAAGGAGACACACCATTTGATACTTTACATCTCGATTACATCAGACCTATGGACTTAACAACGAAGAAGTACAAATATATCCTGACCATAACTGATGGATTTTCGATGTTTACATGGATTTTTCCCACGATCTGCAGCAACATTTGGAATGGAAGACGAATTATTACCGACAAAGGAAGCGCATTTTGTTCTAAAATTTTTCAGATTTTTTGCACTGAAGAAAACATTGATCATGTTGCGGTCACAACAGGCGCACCGAGGGGAAATGTGCAAGCTGAACGCTCAAATTGTGTAGTGATCGAAGTTCTGAAGAGATTCGAAGTGCTGTTTGGTGTTGCAATGTGGAAGAAGGACGATATTGAAATCTTGAAAATGGTGAGGCTGGAGTTACTCAAGCAGCAAGATGATGACAGAGAACAGATACGTTTTGATGTTCGACAGCAAAATTAGAAGGTACAAAAATAACGCAGTTTGGGGCGGGTAACAAACTCTTTTCTGATTTTCTAGGTCCACAACATACTTAGTGGTGTCTAAAGGCAGAGGTGGACGTTATTCCATGAAGAAAGTCGCAGCTTATGAGGGGGGTCCCAACAATACTACTGCCAGTAGGATGAAATGCAGGATGACCGGATGTAGACCGAGTTAATGACGTCACTAACTACTCTCTCTTTTGCTGCAATAGTAACCGAGCCGTGGAGCAATAAAAATCTTCGTTTTGCATTTAGTCTTGCTTTTTTTTGTAAAATCGAATTCGCTTACTATTAGTATTCTCTTTTTTTTTTTGTTGAAATACTTTCTTATAAAGAATTTTTTTATTGTGTCAAAGTAAATTAGTTCCTACATACATATGTTATGTGCCGTCCAATGTCAAAATGTTTAACCGAAACCCTAATTTATATATATTTTTTTGCCAAACAAAAGGAAGAATATCAGAATAATTTATCTGATAGCATTGAACTTCCCCAATGACCCAAATTGTGTTAGGAAATATTCAAACTTGCAACCTTTAACCTGGCATTTAAATTTCAACCTAAATCAACTAAAACTTGTACAATGTAGCCTCATGCCTGTCCAATGCATAACCTTCGTCAGCCCCTTCTCAAGCAGCCAAGGAAGAACAAAACATAACTATGCTGGTCTTTCACTATGACACAGGCCTATTTTCCCACGAGCATATGTTAAAGACTCATTCATGCTGTGTCCTTTATATTGCTTTTACTACCATGAGTGTTGAGATCTTTTCCCTTTGTATCGAAATACAACAAATTGATCCCATTTCATTGGTATCCGAGAGTATTTGTTACTTATTCCAGCGTATTTGACCATTTCATATGACGACAACAGCATCATCAATGGCCAACTTGAACGACGATAATGGACTCCAGCCACAAGGGTCGGTTGGATAGTCTAGCGACACACGCATATTCAATTCTCAAAAATTCACAAATACGAATACCCATGAATATGTATGTACACATATCCGTATCCTGTCCAAATGGGATTTAAACTGAATTGACCAAAGTTAGGTATGTGCTGTGTTAAACCCTTGGAACTAAGAGAAACTTTTAAATGTGAGGATAGGTAGGATATAGTTTGAAGAGTTTTTTTTTTTTTTTTTTTTTTTTTCTGTTCGTTACCCCGAGGGGTGAGCTAAAAAAGTCTGATCTAAAGGCAATCTAAAGGATATGCCTGTGTCTACATGGTGAACATAAATTTCAATTTCCCCCACTAAAAAGGTAATAGACTACTGTTTAAGGATTCAGGATCAATATAGATTTTTGGCTCTATCTAGATACCCCAACTATAGAAGGGGTACTCGTGAGAGGTATCCGCTCGTATCTTTGTGGTATAAAGTTTAATATTGCGACCTAAATTTCACTTTTTCCAGACAATGAGACACAAAGTTTTACTTAGAAATTATATGCTAGCACAGGGGATGGAGATGAAGATGAAGTGAAATTATGGACAAAGTTGGATTCCATCCAGAAGGGCTCCATTAAAATGAGGGCGGGGTACAGCTTGAATTTAGAACGAAATGAAATTGAGCTGAATTTGAAAATAATTTTTACTTATACAAAGTCCCATGGATTTACGAGCACGAATTTTTGTGGCAGTAATTTCAAATAGTCTTCAAAGAGAAGTAATTATTTTCAGTTGGGCTATGAGGTGTTTTATTTTTTTTTTTGGTTTAAAAATGTCGGGAGAATTGGCTGTAAGCAACACTGATCTTGGGAAGTCAGCTAATCTGATTTGTAATGATTTAATGGCCAATTAAAATATGATATTTTCCGCCGTGCAGGAATCGCTTGTATAATAGAATATTGCGTTGTTTGTAACTATAATATCATAATTGTTGCAAAAGGCAATCCACGTTTGAAGCTAAATTTAGGCTTAAAGCCTGAATGCTTAATTGAGTCTCCACGGTTGGAATCTACCAACGATAAGGTAGAAAAGACGAATACGCATTAAAAAGTTTAAGGATAACAGCGACACCGAACTAAGTACAAAAGTGCAGCATAAGTGACCGAATATCAGTACAATTCTCCGGCACTTTTTATGTACAAAATAGAAAAAATTAACCCAACGGCCAAACAGAAGCCCTTACTTGTATTTATAAACGAAAGAGTACAAAATGTTTATTGAGAAACGGACAGGTGAACTCCTAGATAGGATTATAGGCTTTTTAAAAATCATCGAACGGTTGATGGTCACAAAACTGGCAATTGAACACGAATAATGGAATATTGTAAGCGCCTCCGCCTCTCAAGTAGGCAGTGAGCAATCGGAAAAATAAATATGTTGCCACTACTTTGATGGTATGTTAAGAGAGGAACTGCTTTTCATCTATACTAAGGGATACGTTGCGGAATCGAACTACCTATGATATGAAGAGTGTGATGGAATAAAGAATGGTAAAGATCTTCTAAACTTCTGACAATCACATGGGGTAACTTTACTAAATACGGCATTTATTAAGCAAGACATAAACTTGAATACACACTGAAGCAGTGGGCAATAGGTTAGGTTAGGTGAGAGTGGCGGTTGGAAAACGAACCCACTTAGGCCTACTGGCCCGTTGTGCTTTCAAGTGGATCTATTATCCCATTACTCATGGAACCAATTTGAGCTTATGATGAAGCATAGGAGACTGTTAACGTTTGTATTCTTAAGATCGTTTAAATTGTTATAGAAGAAGGCTCCTACATGCAGTTTTTTTCTCTGGGAGAGAGCTGGACTTGTACAGAGAAGGTGGAGGATTGTCTCCTCTTCCTCCTCGTTTATGCAGCTTCTACAGAAATAGTTTGTAAAAATGCCAAGCCTTCTTGCATGCTTGCCTATAAGGTAGTGTCCAGTGATGGCACCTATAATGGCGTTGAGATGTTTCCTATTTAGAAGAATCAGACTCTTGGAGCGATTTAGATCCAGCTTTGGCCAGATCTGTTTAGTCGGTAGACATGTAAGCCCACCAGACTATCTAAAGTCTGTTCTTTTATTAGCATCGAGCTTAAGTAGTAAATTGCAAGTAGCGATTGGTATACATTTTCCGGTAAAATAGGTAGAGTGGTTCGTCGGCCATACAATTCCATGTGGCTCGGCATACAACAAAGATGAAGGTTGAACTGCTCTGCCATCTCCGTAAGAGATGATCGGCAATTAAGGTCGATTTTAGAATTTAGTGAGACCAATTCCAGGGAATCAATAGCAACCTGACTATCTGAAAAGATGCAGATATCTTTTGCAGATATCACGTTTTTTTTTCAGCCAAGACAGATCTTTCTTAATGGCTAGAAGAGACTTAGATTTGGGTTACATGAAAAAATCTACTTTAAATCCATCTGTATAGAAATGGATAGACTTGTCCTCCATAAAAACATCTTCCTTACAGAAGGCTTTAGAGGGAAAGCTCGCATGAAAGTCTTTGTCAAACCGAAGTTTAAATGTAATCGGTGTTCTCTATGTGGATTCCTAATGTTAGAGAATATTATAGAATACTAGCGTGGCCAAATAAATTATTTGTCCACTGTGTAGTCGCTTTAAAGAATAGCTGCAGTCGCAGCTACTTTCTCGCTCAAGATGTCGATGTGTTTCAAGTAAAACAGAATGTCTAAGGCCGCGGAGGAAGTGGAGCGTAGTATGCGTAGACATGCTGTTCTTTGGACTCGGCTATTTTTTTTTTTTTGCAGTTGACTGCAATGTCTAAGGCAGTCTACCAGACCCCGTAGGTGAGTATCGGTCTTAAGACCGAGATATATGGTATAGCCAGTGGGCTATACGAGGTTGGAAGCCCCATTTCTTTCCAATGGCTTTCTTGCAAGAGTATAAATCTATTGTAGCTTTCTTGAATCTTTCTTGAATGTTATGTATGTTATGCTAAACAGTTACCGTTTAATGAGGGAGGTTCTGGAAAATAGGTTTTATGGGGGCTTACTCCCAATCCACAGTGATCTGCGCAACTTATTAATTTGTTAAGATTTCGCTGAAGGAGTTCTTTGGTGATATTGAGATGCTTACCTAAGACGGCTATAGCAACGTCATCCGCATAGGAATTCACCACTCAGTTCCAAAAAAGGGCAGAAAGGACACCGCCCTGACACATCTTTTAGCAGAAGTTCCAGTTTGGAGCTCCCAACTCCCCAAGTGAGTCGTGTACCTGCAGATGTGATAGCGGAGTCGTGATTGCAGTTGTGTAAACGTTGTTAAGAAGCAAAGTACAAGCCTTTCGACCGATAAACGAGTCTTGGATAAGACTTCAAACTTTACAAAACTGCAGCAAAACAGCGGTAGCTAGATCACGTAGAATCAGGGAAGCGGGAATCGAAAATGCAAGGCATTTTTTTGTTTTTGTTTTTTTTTTTTTGCTAATAGAAATAACTTTCAAAGTTCTTTCAAACTAATTTTAAGAATCTGTCTTCAATTCGCAGACCAAAAAGAATATTGCGATGATCTTGGTCAGCGTAGACCACTAACTGAGTTTGTATTTGCAACGCAACGAACATTTTTTTCCCAAATGTCGCCTTTCGCTCATCATAATTTAATCAGCATAGCTCCCATCGCTAGTTATCTAAGAAAAACATGACGGTAAAACATCCATCGTTGACAGGCGAACGATAAAACAGGACGCTTAAGTGTATGACGCGTAGACGAAAGCAGCCATCATATGTTTTTGCGAATCGGCTCCACTCACGACGCAGCCCTTAAAGCATGGCCCAGCTATCAGTATGTGTTCATGTGTTGGTGGCTATTATACCAGCTGATCAGATGATGCACTATGAGGAACCAACTAAGCGGTGAGTTTTTTTTTTTTTGTATGGTTTGTCGTAGCTGCATAGAAGATCCGTGTACGTGCAAAAGGGGTTGTTGACTGGATTAAGATTGGCCCTGGCTGGACCAGCAAAGTTTTCTTATGGTCATTCCAAGTTGAAAAAGAAAGCTGACAGTACCATCATTCAAGACCGAATCTAGAAAAATTTAAAATAAATAAACAAAGTACGTACAATTTTAATGAATCAAAAGTATGCATCGGAGTTTACATAAGAAATTCTTTACGTGCAATCTTTTTCCTGTGGATCTGAAGGATCTGGTGCTTCGAGGGAGCAACGCACTCATTATAATAATTAATTTGTCATTTCTCGTTGATCTAAACGATAGTTTATTATGTGTGGTGTGTTTTTGATTCCTTGGGTATCAATTTCATCCTTTACCATGAGTAAGAATACAATTTCAAGTTCGATTAATTCAATCCAAATTATTCGCCAATAACTAGAGGCCGATTTTATTGCATAGTTGGCATTTGATGAGTTAATTAAATTGGTGCGTATGTATAAGGCGCTTTTAAACAATCTTGAATCGTCCTTCGAAGAATGCAGACCAATACACCAAAATATTATCGCAGCAACTAGTGAAGAGGCTAAGACCAATCATATAGACGAATTGACGTTTCATAAATTAAAGGAACTACACTAAAAATGTTCTTCACAATTAAAAGAATAGTTGCATATCGATAACACAGCACAAGGTAGTCTTAACCCTTCATCAACAGGATCAAAGGTTCCATTTTCTGAATTTAAAATTCCTACGTTTTCTGGGTCTTTTTAAATGTGGCCTGAATCTAAAAATCTATTCGAAGGATTGACAGACACAAATTCTTCCAATGTGCAAAAGCTTTATTACTTAAAAGTCAATTTGAGTGGTAACGCTGAAAGGTTACTGCGAAATACAACTATAACCGAAGGTCATTTTGACTCGGTTTGGGAAACATTGGTTTAAAAACACCAAAATCTGAAACTGTTCAGGGAAAATCAATTTAAATTGCTCTTCAATAAACTGAAGGTGTTAAAGGAATCATCTGAAGATATTAAGGTACTTCATTGGACAAAAAATGATTCTGTCTGCACATTTCGATCACACAACTCAACAGTTTCCAAGTGTTCATTGTGCCAAGGTTCTCACGCAATTTGCAACTGCTTTAAGTTTTAAGCACTAAATCCTATGAAGAGACGTGACACTGTAAAGAAACATAAGTTATGCGTCAATTGTCTCTCCAGTGCACATTCTACCAGAACTTGCACAAGCACATTCACGTATTTCAAGTGTAAGCAAAATAATCAATTTGCTGCTGCATTTTGATGAACCATTAAATGGAATGCATTCTTATGGTTCACGGTCAACAGAAGCGACCAATTCGTCTGCTCAACAATCCACAACTTCACCTCAGAATTCACAGACTGAAACGTCAGAGCGGTCAACTTGCTCTACCAATACGGCATCAGCTCATAAGGCGTAAATTACCAAGAACCATTAAGTACAAAGTCATTGAGGATTTCACAACCGTTAACCAAACTCTTCTGGATCCTGGACTGTAGACATCCTTAATATCAGAGTCTGCTTTACAGTTATAAAAGCTTAAAAGAAAAAGAAGAAAAGGACATATATAGGGTTTTTCAATAGGGACTTGACAACTTTGAATTTTATTTGTTTAATTAATTTCAATTATAATCAATTTAATTTCACTATTCATCAAACTGTCACTGTCAATTTATTCAGTAAACTCAACATTCTCATCATGGTAAAGTACACTAACGAGCAACGTCTGCAAATTATAAAAATTTTCTACAGATATTCGGAGTCGGTGACTGCAACTGTAAGAACGTTAACTCTAATTTTCGGTCGTAATTCTCGCCCTAGTAGACAGGCAATAACTAGTTTAGTGCAAAAATTTGAGTCTACATATTTGTTGTGTGATGTTGCCGTGTCATAGAGACAACAGGTTGGTTGAAGTGTCGAAAATATCGCTACCGTTCAGACGTCCGTAGCAAACGATCCAAATCAGTCAATTCCATGGCGTTCTCAAGAATTGGGCATCGCTCAGACAAAATTATGGCGTATTTTGCATAAGAATCTTGGTTTACACCCATACGAGATCAAGCTGACTCAAGAATTGAAGGCGATTGACCATTTGAATCGACGTAAGTTCTCCGATTGGTTTCTGGAGAAGATGCGCCAATATGATGAATTTCATTGCAAAATCATCTTCAGTGACGAAGCTCATTTTTGGCTTAATGGGTTCGTCAATAAGCAAAATAATCGTTATTGGTCGGGTGAAAACCCATATGTGCTTCATGAATCACCACTTCATCCACAAAAAATAACAGTTTTATGCGGTTTACATGCCGGCGGCGTTATTGGGCCATATTTTTTCGTCGGCGATAACGATCGTCACGTTACTGTGAATGGTCAGCGTTATCGCGCCATTATCACCGATTATTTTTGGCCCAAATTGGAAGATATGGACTTAGACGACATGTGGTTTCAACAGGATGGTGCCACAAGCCACACAGCACACGCTACAATCGATTTATTGAAGAGTAAGTATGGCGAGCGAAGAGTAAGCCGTCTCGTTCGTGCAATTTAAAGCCGCTTGACTATTTTCTGTGGGGCTACACTAAGTCATTAGTTTATGTCAACACGCCGACGACGTTGGAAGACCTCAGAGCCAACATTGAACGCGAAATGTGTTTCTAACTCGTTGAAAATTGGGTCGAAGGAATCGACCGCTGCAAACGTGCCCGCGGTGGCCATATGAACGAAGTCGAGTTCCATTCATAAATGTTTTGATTGTACTTCAAGCCAATAATAAGGCTTTTGAAATATTTCAAATATTTATTTAAAAAAAAAGTTGTGAAGTCGTTATTAGAAAACCCTATAATCATAGGCGTGCCGATTCTAAGAGAGGACACCACTTGATTTCAATCCGTACCATTTTCAGTTAGTACGAACCTTACCAAAGATACGTGTATAAATTTGACAGCTGTCGGACGATTAGTTCTCCTGATATAGCGTTGTGAATGAAGCAACTTTTGTTATTGTTAAAAAAAAAAATGGATTCAAAGCAATTTCATGTGTTGATTTATCATTGCTTTTTGATGCGAAAAAATGTTGCCGATGCAAAGAAATGGCTTGATAAGTGTTACCCGGACTCTGCACCAGCCGAACGAACTATTCGCAAGTGGATTGAAAAATTTAAAAGTGGTCATACAAGCACCGAAGATGATGCACGCAATGGACGTCCAAAAGAGGCTGTTTCAGATAAAAACATCAAAAAAATCCACAAAATGATTACGAATGACCGTAAAGTGAAGCTGATCAAGATAGCAGAGGCTCTGAAGATATCAAAAGAGCGTGTTTGATATATCATACACGAATATTTGGACATACGAAAGCTCTGTTAAAAGTGTTGATGATTCAGAGGAGTGTTTAAAGCTGTTCAACCGCAATAAAGCCGAATTTTTGATTCGATATGTGACAATGGATGAAACTTGGCTCCATCACTTCACAGCAGAGTCAAGACGGCAGTCAGCTAAGTGGCGAGCAGGCGACGAACCTCGTCAAAAACGACCAAAAACTCAACAGTCGGCTGGCAAGGTTATGGCATCCGTATTTTGGGCTACACATGGAATAATTTTCATCGACTATCTCCAAAAGGGGCAGACTATCAACAGCGACTATAACATTGCGTTGTTGGAGCGTTTTAAGGACGAAATCGCAGAAAAACGACCGCATTTGAAGAAAAAGAAAGCGCTGTTTCATTAAGACAATGCACCGTGTCATAAGTCAATGAAAACGATGGGAAAATTGAATGAATTCGTCTACGTATTGCTTTCCCACCCACCGTATTCTCCAGATTTGGCCACCAGCGACTATTTCCTGTTCGCAGACCTCAAAAGAATGGTCGCCGGTAAGAGATTTAAGACCGATGAAGAAGTAATCGCCGAGACAGAGGCCTGTTTTGAGGCTAAACCGAAATCGTACTACAAAACTGGTATCGAAGAATTGAAAAATCGTTTCAATCAGTGCATCGCCCTCGAAGGCAATTATATTGATAAATAAAGTTGAATTTTGCAAAAATTTTGTGTTTTACACTGACTTTTCAGCCCATGGTTATAAGGAATTGGAGAAAACAACTCAGGTGTTTCCAAGCACAAGATTTCCTTCACAATACCATATACTACAGCAACGAGGTGTGTCCGCAAAGTAAGGTGACTTTTGACAAATCGCGAGCAACGATTACCATAAACATGTCCAAAACATATGTTCACAATTCCAAGTATATAGCATACTTAGTTTGTTTTTGACAGATGGAAATGTTATACGCGTTTTGGTGTGCTCGGCGATTTTCTATTATAACAAAACATAGAGCAAATAATTTGCTACCAAATTTTGTGTGATATATGAAATCACTGCTCTAAGTAAAAAAAAAAATGTTTACAAGTGGTACAAGGTCCTCCAAGATAACGGAGGAGATGAAGACCAATGACGAACCTCGCTGCCCTTAATGCTCCAGCAAATCAACAAAAGATGATAACGTCGAAGCTGTGAGGAAAATTGTTCTGAAAAATGGTCGAATTTACATAAGAAAAGTCGCTGAGAATGTTAGTATATCAGTTGGATCGTGTTATGCAATTTTATTCGGATGTCTTATGTATGAGATGTGTATCAGCAAAGTCTGTTCCGAAACATCTTAATTTCGACCAGAAAAGAAGAAGAACTCTTGAATGACGGCAATCATAATTCTGGTGACGAATCATGGATACATGGTTATAACATCAAAACCAAAGCCTAATCGTCCAAATGAAAGTACCCAGGAGAGTCAAGACTGAAAAACGCATGCCAAGTTCGATCGAATCACTGTTTTTTTTTTTCCGATTACCGTGACGGAGTATATTAGGAGTTTTTGGATTGCTCAAGGCTGCATCAAAAAGCGCTTATGAGAAGTGCTTCGAGGATTGGAGAAAACGTTGGCATAAGTGTGCCATAAGTAAATAAATAGTTTTGTATATGTATATATATATATATAAAGTCCCCTTACCTTATGGTACCCACTTCGTAACACCAGTTGAAGAGAGAAAAATCCGCAACTGTATCAATGCTAGGCCAGCGATGTTGAAAATAGAAAATAATGTTTCCTATCATGTTGGAACCGAAATCTCTAAATTCGTCTTATTAAAAGCCAACTGAAAGTGTAATAACTGAAGTATTCCTTAAAAGGAAGAAGGGACTTACTCAAGAACAGACGTAAGTAATTTAATCAAATGAACAGCATGAAACCTACTTCATAACCTTAAATTATTGAAACATCAATATTTCGCAAACATCATTTAACCAGAAACTTAATACATGCTGAGGCATTATAAGTGTATTCTTACCCTCTTGAGTGTTAAAAACTTAAAAACACGGAATTTGCTATACCAATTTCAGCGGTTCATTGAGCTTTATCATAAATATTTACTTTTTATTCTACTGAACTGAGAAGGAATTCATGGAATTTGTATCTATTGTATTTTTTCTATGGTTCTTGAACATAAATAGAGACTCTAGCTACACAATCAATCAATCCCACTGTGCAGATTACAAAAAAAGAGTCATCATCATTCCAACTAAATCATAATCAAATTTTGTTGGAATAAAAAAAAAAAAAAAAAAAAAAGTTGAGAACCCTTTCTGTGACTCCTGGAATTCATTAGCGTTCTAAAAATCTTCGAAAGCACTTCATTTAAAACATCCAGGCAGGTAGGTGCTCTTGTAAATTAATTTACATAAGAAAACTTTCCTCACAGTTGATCTTTGCATGTTTTCATACCCGCAGGTTTGGCTTCTGCACTCCAGCTTCTTCATCTTCGTAACTCTGTTCATAAGAACCTTTGGAATTCAGAGGTAAAGATTTTTTTTTTATTTTATCAACTTTCAGTCTCGGCAGACTAGAATGGAAGGAGGGAGCCATCTAGAATGAATATTTTAGTAGGAAATTTTTAACACAGTTTCCATGTACGGAACAATAATATATGCAGCAGAGAACTTTCTAATAAACATATTAATTAATTGCCAAATTATACCGAAGTTACTCACACATTCATTAAAATACTCACACATAGACACCACCCAAGGTATATATTGTAGATACTCATAGAAGAAGAAGCAACCACGAAGAACCTTCTGTCGGTAGTGCAGGGGCGCTTAACACCCACAGCATGTACAAAATGTCCTCCTGCTCCTGTCGTCGGAAATTTATTAGCCCGATGTACCTGGATGACGTTTTAAAACTTTTCACTGTACACTTGACATTTTTTTTTTATTTTTTTCTCGAAAGTAAAACACAATTTTTTTTTTTAAATCTTACTCGCCACTTGATTTAGTTTTTGGTAACTTTTCTACTACAGGGGATAAGTTACACGGCATCTATAGATACAACTGTTTCTGGCCAAAAATAAAAGTTGTTCGTTATTTTATTTTTTTGGTTTGGTGGGTGTGGGAAAATTGTGGAAAGTCGTCTGAGGACCACCATACCCTAACGACATGACCACATGAATTGCGAATTAGTTGGCAGACCAAAGACGTGCTCTAATAACTTTTTCGATTGGTCCGAAGCAAATAAAAGTATACCAGCCACCAGAGCAAATGATATTCGCCTGAGTTATTCCAAACGTTCAATGCTCCTTAATTAGTGATTGGAGGAGTATTGATTCCCATTTTTCTTTCTTTTAAACTTCAAACCGGTGAAAAGGGGGTTGAAAGAATGGCTTTTTAGTTGGCTTAGGCATATGATAATTTCTTTCGTTCTTTTGTTTTTTTTTTTGCAATTTTACGTAGACTTAATTCGATTATTTAAGTTTTGATAATGGCTATTACTCATAGCAGCTACTTTTGTCTCTATCTCGTTCCTCGGAATCATTTTTTTTTTTTTCTATCGATGCAATTGTTGGATCTCTGTCCTTTTTTAATCTGCTGAAGAATAATTTTGAAGGTGTTGTTCTAGACACCGAATGAGGATTACTATTGAACATTATTTGATACACAGACTATCTTCAAAATATCATGGTTCTCTCTCTCTACTTCTCTATTCTGTGGAGGATAACATGGAATAATTTTAAGAAGTATTATATTACACTGTTTACAGAATTCCTTAATTAATAATTTACAAATTGCTTGCCCCTATCGGCTGTAATTGATGCGGGAAAACCAAGTCTGCTAAAAATATCTTGTAACATGTTTATAGCTACAAACTTTTATTTCCTTACAACGACTGTAGTAATCTATTACAAAGAAAAGGAACTCGTTATTTGGAGTTGTCTCATTAAATCATTTGCAATATCCATCCATGATGCGACTGAAAGCTGAAGCTTTTACATTGCGGCATGACAATCATTGTACACTCTCTGCATGTTTTAATAAGATTTTCAACACCACATTTTCGTTCTAAGCGGACCTTTCATAGGAATTCCTGGGTGACCTTCATGTGCTGCGTCCAAAACATTTTTTTCTCATTTTCTCAGGGAAAGTTATAGAACTAACCAGCTATTAAAGGTGGAGAAAGAATGTTAAACATAGAGAGAAGGTTAGAAGACGCACCCACAATTTAACTACGACCATGATATCAGTACATGAATCAAGCGTCCTATGGTATGGTACATCAAAACCAACTTTCCGATGCATTTTTATGAATATCAGCTAAGCCAATAATGAGAACAACCATAAGTCACAGTCTGGATTCCGTTTCAATTACGCTGGCGGTGCTATAGTTTTTAGTTCTAAGAAACATTCTACTGTAACCACCTTAACCATGGACGCAGAATACGTTACAATTGCCTCTTTGCTAAATAATGCAAAACAAACACATCCGGAAATCGAATTACGAATATAAAGTCTGGCATGAAGGAAACCGTTTCTAAACGACAATACATGGTAATTTAACAAAGTCTTGGAATATTGTCAATGAGTATGACAAAACGTGATCTAAGAAGAACTACGCGCATTTGCGGATCTCTCTTTCTTACTTAGGTCCTCGGTTCTATTATGTCCATAAAGCTCCCATTGCGGGTCAAAGGGCCTCCGCTACTCCTAAGCGGCTTCGTGTACGGTTTTTGGAGCTCTCTCCAACTTTTCCTCAGTTTTCCTCTCTGGTAACAGGGTTCCATTACATAGCTTGACTTGCAATACACTCGTGACCTTTACGAAGTGTATGCCCAATCCACTGCTTCTTACGCCTTCGTATGATATAGTCAATAGGTTCCTGACCTGCTCTCGAATGAAGTTTATCATTAGAAATACGGTTGGGCCAGAAAATACTCAAGTTATTTTACAGACCTCTATTTACGAACGTTTGCAGCTTTTTTGTGACAGCGGGTGTGCCTTTCCAAATGCTGTACCCATAGAGAAGCACGGATTCAACATTGGAGCGGAACAGTCGTAGCATGGTTTTTAGGCTGATGGAATTGTTTCTTCATATTTTGGACAGCATTCCGAACGCAGCGTACGTAAAAAGTTTTTCTGTCAGCCAGCTTTCCAGCCATTTGTACATTAACCGCTCAACCGAATTACGTTGTCTAGACCCTTCGATAATGTTGGGATCGATTTGGCCGGTTCTTTATTCTATGAAGCTGAAGATAACGATGGATGGAACGATGCAGCAATCCGAGGTGGCCGCATAGTGCTGACGACGAGCGTCTCGACGGAAAGCTGTATTATGGTTTTGAGGCATTTCATAGCGTTTCATATACTCCGATAATGCAAAATCTTTCCACCGACCATCATGGGAACTAAAAGACGTAAAAAGTATACTCAAAATGAAACAGCTGTCAGGTTTTATGACGAAGAAGAAAGTGAAGTGGAACTTTATTGTCAAGGAAACCCCTTGGTGGGTAGGCTTTTGGGAGCTGTTGATAAGGACTATTAAAAATAGCCTCAAAGCGGTCATTGGTAAGTCCAAGTTTGATTTTGAACAATTAGGTACATTGCTAGCCGACATCCAACATTACTGTTGGATTTGCCACCACTTACACCAGCGAATTCCTGTAGATGTGTTCCTAACCTATAAACCAAAGCTGATTCGCAGAGATTGATATTTCGATTTTGATGTAACTGTGGCAACATTATATGGAATACTTCATTAAATTCGCGAAAAGGTGGCAAATTGAATACCTGGAGTTCTTTGCAGATCTTTTCATTTTTTGGTCCAAAGATATCAATGCAGCTTAAGACAGGAGATTTGGTTCTTCTGCATGACAATAGTAAGCTATGCGTACATTGACAGATGGTGATGGTGTATAAGACATTCGAAGCCCGAGCTCGTTTTGTGAGGAGACCTTGTGAGGTATGTCTTACCGATGGACGTTTAATGCGAAGACCATTACAGCTCCTATACTTATTGGAGCTTGCGAATCATCCCGGCCGATGGATGTTGAAAAAAACATTTGTTTTCAGACATTTATTGACATTTGTTGTGTTGCATGTGAGTGTGAACTTCTTCTCTTGTTATTTTCTCATGTGACAACAACGATTTCATTACCTCTTCAGAAACTTCTTCTCCTTCAGGTCCCATTAAACAAATTACCCTGAACTCAACAGTTATAAATAAAAACACCTCTGTTGGTTACATCGCGGAAATCTTCTACCATAATACGTGATCGGTTCCTTACCAACGAAAAAAAAATCCTTCATCATTTCCGCCGTGATATAACAAAGAACTGCGTGCACTTCGCAACATGAAAAGTCTGTTATGGCACGTTTACATTAAATCTGGTTCTGAATTTGAGTATAGAAGTAACTTATAAGCTTCCCCAAACTTTGTAATATTCCTTATAACAGATACTTCAACCAAAATGGAATCTACACTGATCACAATATATCCTTTCGCATTACTAATATGGAAATAAATTCCGTTATCTATCCGTCTTATCTCAAATCCTCCAGTATGTCATCGTCTGATCCTATAACCGTCGCCAATCATTTCGTTAATTTTCTTAGTGAATCCTTTTCCGCCCAGACTAATGGGTCTAAAAAATGGAGCAAAGGATTTGCATCAAATTTTGTGTAAAAAATGGAAACAAGTACTCCGAAATGCTTATAATGTTGACAGAGACATGAATATGCTCTAAGTAAACAAAATGTTTGCAATCGGTACAATCTCTTCCAAGATGTCCAAGAAGATCCCAATAACGACTCCGCTTTGGGCGCCCCAGCATATCAACAAAAAGTGATAACCTCGAAGCTGTGAATAAAATTGTTTTGGAAAATTGTTGAATCACCATAAGAGAAGTTACTGAGGATGTTCGCATATTGGTCGGATCGTGTCATTCAATTTTTCGGATGTTTTTGGCATGAGAGGTGTGTCAGCGAAGTGTGTGTCCGAAACTTCTTTATTTTGATCAGAAGAACAGTAGCATGAGCATCGCTCAGGAGCTCTTGAATGATGTCAATGACGATGCTCACTTGTTCAAAAGGGTCATAACTGCTGATGAATCATGAGTATATGGTTATGATGTCGAATGGAAGTACCCAGGAGAGCCAAGATCGAAAAAAGCACGCCAAGTTCGATCAAATGTCAAAGCTTTGATCACTGCTTTTTTCGATTACTGTGACGTTGTGCATCAGGAGTTTTCACTTCAAGGTGGTACGGTCAATAAGGAGGATTATCTTGAAGTTATGCGCCGTTTTCAAGAAGCAATAAGAAAAATTCATCCGGAATTATGGAAAAATAATTCATGGCTTTTGCATCACGATAATGCACCTGCTCATTCATCGTTCCTTGTGAGATATATTTTGGCTAAAAACAACACGATAATCATGCGTCAGCCAACGTATTCATCGGGTTTGACCACACGCGACTTTTTTCTGTTTCCAAAACTGAAGAGACCTATCAAAGAACGGAGATTTGCAACGATTGAGGAAATTAAAATGGTATCGCTGGAAGAGCTTAAGATTATACCAAAAAGTGATAATATGAAGTGCTTCGAACGTTACAAGAAGCGTTGGAACAAGTATAAACTTTATACTTTGAAGGAGACAACATTAATATTGAAGAATAAATAAATATTTTTTATAAAAATTTAAAGTCACCTTAATTTTTGAACACACATCGTACATCGTTTTCTGCATCAAACATCTCTTATGTAAAGAGTGACCAGATGAGAACGATAGGAAAAGAATTTTAAATAAAACAACAACGGTGTGAGATATAAGATTGATTCTGGCTTAATTTTGGCAAGCGTTCAAGCCATTATGTGTGGAATAGCACATCATCGAATGGAACCTTTGGCTTCGCTAGCAATGCTTCAAGCGATTGGTCTAATTTTTGATGATCGGGTTCGATATGTGCGGTGTGATTCCAGCAAAGTGGTTGGCTTTTTAACTTAGACTAAGGAATTGATGTAGCCCCAGAGAAAATAATCAAGTGATGAACGCTCGCTTTGAGATTATCCAATCGCCAAATTTGCCTTTTACAACTTCAAGCGTTGTGTCGCTTGTATGTCATGTAGCGCCATATTGTTCGAACCACAGTCTTGACATATCGGTGTCGTCGAGCTCTGACCACAGAAATTCGGTTAAGATTGCTCAATACCTGGGATCGTTGACGGTAACGGGCTCTCCTATCTCATTTGGAAAGAAATAAGGTCCGATGTTACTGACATACCATAAACCACACCAATCAGTCAATATATGTGCATGCATTGAGGCTTGTAGAGTGTGTTTACTCCATTAATGACAATTTTGCTTGTTGACTAAGCCTCGTCCGAGAAGATGAACTTATTGCCGACCAATTAGCGAACTTACAGCGTCAACTACAATTTTATACGGATGTAGGCTAGGGTGTCCCAAAAAAATCAAAGCTGTTTTTTTTTACGCATACCCTCTAAAGACCACGGTAACCCGTGCCGACTTACATTGATACTTGTCAGTACTTGCTTTCTAAGGCTGACGCGACGTAACGTGTTGATGTGATTGTGATTACTTGTTATTTGGTTAAAGAACACGCATTGTTTTCAATCAGTCTATATGTCAGTTGAATTACGCAGTTCTAAAAGGGCTATATTTTTAATAGGTGATGTAAAGCATCAAATAACGGGTTCAAACCTTCCGCCTAATGGACAAGTTCTAGTAGTTTTATTTTACAATATCCGTGAAGTCAATTAAACTGTTAATGAAAGTGCGAATGACACTATTCGCGAGTGTAATATCTATTGGGAAAAGGAGCGTATTCCTACTAAATCTTTGCCTAATTGTGTGAAGAAACTTTTAAACTTGTATCAAGTTTGGAGGGACTTGCAAAAAAATGCACAAAAGACATAACACATATTTAGACAGCGCCGTCAAGATTGATATAGGCATGTACAATATCTCTTCTTTGACTTTTTGCAGCGTCAAAAAAAGATAGGACGACCTGGTCACTTTGCAGGAGTCTATAAAAAATTACCTGATAGAGAGGAAAGAGCGGTCTCAGAGCTATTGAAGAAAAAAAATGACGTGGACTCATCTTCTAAATCCAATGAAAACACAACCCAGCAAAACACCTTTGCGGAAAGATTAGTAGCAGCGCTAGATATTGTGTCAATTGAGTATGAGAGATTCTGTGTTCATTCTTGAAGCAACTATTGAAGCACTTGGATATAATAATCTCCTTGACCGCCAGAATGCACTGCTACTGCAAAAAAGGTTATGGTGCCTTGAAGTCCGTTCATATTTAGGCAGACATGCGAAATTTCAGTGCTATACTGTCTTTAGTTTTGTTTTGACAGCTGATTGTTCTTGACGTGTTTGGCATCATGTTGAGTATGGACAAAAACGATTTTCGTTCTCTCATAAAACATTATTTTTTGAGAGGCAAAACGGCGAAGGAAACAAAAGAAAAGTGAGATAAATATTATGGGGCTAATGCTCCGTCCGATTACACCGTCAAATATTGGTTTCGAGAGTTTCGTAGTGGCCGCAACTTCACTACCGATCAAGTCCGCAGCGGCAGGCGCTCCTATGCGGATACAGAGGACAATGTCAAAAAAATACATGAAATGGTGTTGGCTGTCCGGGAAGTGAAGGTGCGCGAGCTAGCAGATACCACAAAGATTAGTACGAACGCGAGGGCACTTCGACAGAGTGTTTGGACTTGGTGATGCTGAATCGGGCGGACTTTTGGCGTCCATTGGTAACTGTTGAACACCAGAGAACAGAATGAGTGCCCGGCAATGGACTGAAGCCGGCAAGAGTGCTCTGAAGCGGCCGATTGAGACTTGTTGGATTGGAAAGGTTATGGCGTCGGTATGGCTGCAAAACGGCCTCACATGAAGCGAAAAAAAAATCGTTTTTGCAAGACAATGCGCCGGCGCACAAAAGCATCACAACTACGGCTAAAATAAAATCTAATTGTTGTCGCATCGACCGTATTCGCTCAGTTTGGCGCCCTCTCTATCTCTTCCCAAACCTCAAAAGATGGCTCATCAATAAAAAATTCAGCTCACGCGAGGAAATCATCGACGCTACGGACTAGTATTTTGCAGACTTTCCGGAAAATTACTTTTCGGACGGGATCAAGAAGTTGGAAAGTCGCTGGAATATCAAACTAAAAGGGGACTATATTGAATAAAATATTAAAAAAATTTTTTTTTTCATTCCCAAGGTGGTTACTTTTCACCCCACCTAGTAATAATGATGAATTTCCGATGTCTTCCATCCAAAGAAATCGCACAGGAAAACAGAAAGAGCGCGCTTAAGCCATAAAAATTGATTTCCAAAATGAGGTACCGGAAGTTGTGACTGTTCATTGGGACGGCAAGCTTTTGCCTGCATTAAATGTTCGCAAATCAAAAGAAGAACGTCTTCCTATAGTTATTTCTTATGAAAACAAAGAACAACTTATTGATGTGCCAAGATTAGAAAAATCTACAGGAAGTAAACAAGCGCAAGCCGTTTGGAACGCGATTGTAGACTAGAACTTAGAAGATAAAGTGCAAATTCTTTGTTGTGATTCTACTGCTTCTAATACAGGTCGTTTCAGCGGTGCCTGTGTGCTTCTTGAACAAAAACTGAACAGATAAATGCTTATTTTTGCTTGTCGCCATCACGTGTGTGAGTTGGTCTTAAAAGGCGTATTTGAAGCAAAAATCAGTCAAGTAACTACAAGCCCTGATATTCCACTCTTTAAAAAGTTCCGAGAAAACTGAAAAAGTATTGACTGACTCCAAAGTTGACAACTTGCTGGAGTTTTACCGAACTGAGCTGACAAAATAAAAGTTGAGGGATGATTATCGAGAGTTAATAGAGCTTTCTGTGATATTTTTAAGTGGAGATATGGAGAAAAAATTTAGAATCCGACCTCAAGGTGCCATGCACCAAGCTCGATGGATGGCGAGAACAATTTATTCCCTGAAAGATCACAAGCAAAGACAATGCTTGTTCATTGTAACATTCTACATTAAACCATGGCTCCAATGCACCTCAGCAATAAAAAGCACCTTACCAAGATTTGTGCTTTTTGAAATTAAGGAAGTCTTACGAAAAAACTGATAAAACGATCTCTAAAGCAGCCTTGCAGAAGATAACTCAGCATTTGTGGTATTTAACTGACGAAGTTTCTATATTATCACTGTTTGACGATGATGTGGACCAAGAAACTTAAGTTACAATGGTTGATAATTTAACCAAAGAGGAAATAACTCATGGAAAACGATATATCACATCGAAAGACGAACTTTGTGGTTCTTTGTATGGTAAATTTATTAAAGAACATTGGCATTAATAGTTAAAGAAGTTTTTACCTTCTTTTTCTGTAAAAGTATATTTTTTTAACACTTTTTCCTTATTTTGTTTCAGAAAAAAACATCTTTGACTTCATATCAGTAAAAAGTAAGTCCTTGTTCAATTGCCTTAAAATTGAAGACAGACATGCTACATGAATGTCCTACTTTGTGGTCAAATAATATTTTGTTTCAACAAGCTAGAAAGAAAGTTTCAACACTGAGGGTAATAAACGATGTACCCGAAAGAGTGGTTAAGTTGATGCAAGACTTTCATGGATTAATCACAGTTGAGGAGTAACAAAAACAATTTTTATTACGTTGCGTACAAGAACACCAGAAAGTTTATCCTGACTGTAAAAAACAAACGTAAAAAAGAACATTTGAACAATAATATTATTTTTTAATGTAAATAAATAAATAATATACTATTCGGGTGTATTGGAGTTTTAATTAGGTGATAAAAATTAAATTCTTAATTCCTCCTATAGTAAGTCAGTACAAATTTTCATGTCAAAAGTTTGGCATCAAGTCGGCATGGTTTATCATTGTCCAATCACAATAATAATTATTATTTTAATCAATGAGGTCAAACGGAAAAAAAATGTTTTCCTTATGTCTCGGGACACCCTAAAGTAGGTCCTATAATATTGTGCTGCAAAATAAGACGGTGATGTCCAATTCAGCTGATCGGCGCCGAATTGATGCATATATCTGTGTTTTTCGATACTGGCCGCTACGTCGGCTATGTTTTCTTATTTCTTATGGTTAGTGACTTAAGATCCAAAATAGTGTACATTACACTAACGAGCAACGTCTGCAAACGTTCTCCGATTGTGTTTTGGAGAAAATGCTCCAAGATGATGAATTTTATCGCAAAATCATTTTCAGAGACGAAGCTCATTTTTGGCTCAATAAGCAAAATATGCGTTATTGGTCGAGATAAAACCCACATGTGCTTCATAAATCACCACTTCATCCAAAAAGAATAACTGTTTGGTGCGGTTTTCCATGCCGTCGGCGTTATTGGGCCATAATTTTACGTCGACGATAACGATCGTCACGTTACTGTGAATGGTCAGCGTTATCGCGCCATGATCACTGATTATTTTTGGCCCGAATTGGAAGATATGGACTTAGACGACATGTGGTTTCAACAGGATATTGTTACAAGCCACACAGCACACGCTACAAGAGTAAGTGTGGTGAGCGTGTTATCTCAAGACATGGGCCATTCGATTGGCCGCCTCGTTTGTGCAATTTAACGCCGCTTGACTATTTTCTGTGGGGCTACGTTAAGTCATTGGTTTATGCCAACACGCCGACGACGTTGGAAGAGCTCAGAGCTAACATTGAACGCGAAATAGCGGCCGTTTCGGCCGAAATTTGTCGCCTAGTCGTTTAAAATTCGGTCCAACGAATCGATCGCTGCAAACGTGCCCGCGGTGGCCATATGAACGAAGTCGAGTTCCATTCATAATTTTTTTTTTTTTTTTTTTCATGGGAAGGTGAGAAATCTTCATAGACACTATAGGACCGTAGCCTATATTAGTGTGAGATTCTGACTCACTAAAAAACACCTCCCTTATGCAAACCACGACTGAGTTCACACTCAACTAGCAGTTCTTCTATCGCATTTTATTTTGTTTTTATAAGATCAGGCGATCGAGAGGCTTAGTCCTTTTCAGACGGCGCAATAAATTTGTCTCGTCGAAGATATGTTGAACAGAAATATTCGTATGACCTTGTAATCGATTATTATGTTTTCGCGCAAACATTTTAATTACGTTCTGAACGTTTTCGACTCCTAAGTCTCTGTGGATATCATCGTTTCTAATGTACCACGGCGCATTAACAATACCCCGAAGAACTTTATTTTGGAATGTCTGTAAAACGTTAACGTTACTTGTTTTGGTACAACCCTAAAGCTGTACACCATATGTCCAGATCGTTTTTAGCACTTGCTTGTATAACAGCAGTTTGTTCTCTAAGCTAAGCTTGGAATACTTTCCAATAAGCCAGTAAATATCTCTGTATTTGATTTCAAGCTCTTCACGTTTTTTCTTGACGTGTGCTCTCCATTTTAGTTTAGCGTCGAGTGTCACATCGAGATATTTGGCCTCGTTTGCGTAAGGAATTCGTACTACGTTGATAAACATCGGTGGATTCTCAATTTTCTTAAGAGTGAAGTTCACGTGGACAGACTAGTTTTTATTAAGCGCGATTCGCCAAGCCTTTGTCCAATTGTTAAGCCATGTAAGGGCACGTTGCAACTTGGCAGTTGCTTCTTCGACTGTTTTAGCCGTTGCCAAAATGGCAGTGTGATAAGCAAATGTGGCTAGGAGAGTGTCGTCCGTTTGCGGTATATCACAGGTAAAAAGCGAATATAGCAGAGGTCCAAGTACACTTCCTTGCGGCATCCCCGCCTTTATTGTCTTAAAAGTGGAATATTCGTTTCCGTGTCTCACACGGAAGAGTCGGTCTTCCAGATATGAACCTAAAATACAAGACAATTGCTGGTCTAGGGCTTGTCGGAGTTTATATTTTAGGCCTTCATGCCATTTATTATCAAAGGCTTGCGAAACGTCAAGGAATGCGCTTGAACAGACTAACTTACACTCGATTGCTCGTTCAATTACATCGGTTATTCGATGCACTTGGTCAACTGTAGAGTGTTGGCTTTTAAAGCCAAATTGATGATCAGGCAAGAGGGAATTTGTGTCGGTAATTGGTTTAAGACGATTAAGAAGGATTCGCTCGAAGACTTTCGATGTAATCGGGAAAAGCGATATTGGTCGATATGACTTGACTTCAGTCAGCGGCTTACCGGGTTTCGGAACCATAATAACTTCGGCTACTTTCCACTGGTGCGGTACGTGCTCTAATCTAATGCTATCATTTATAAGATAGAGCAGCTTTAGCAAACCTTTTTTCGGCAACGCTTTAAGTATCTCTGCCGTTGATAAGTCATATCCCGGGGCTTTATTCGGGTTAAGCGTGCCTATAACTTGTCTATGTTCCCTATGTGTAGCCTTTTCTACTGGAAAGTTTGTCGTCACGTCTAGCGTATTGACATTCTCAGGAAGCACCCCCCATCGAATGGTTTAAACGTTTCTGCAAGATGGTCGGCGAAAACATTAGCTTTTTCCTTATCTTCTTTCACCCAGTCATCCTGGTTTCATCTTATTGGCGCAACGTGTATTTGGGGCTTTCGAACACTTTTAACGGCTCTCCATATGAAGTAGTTGGTATCCTTTGTCGCTGTGAGTCTTTCAAGGTAATTATTAATACCTTGATTATTGAAGTCCTTGATCGATTTTTTTCAACAAGTTGCAGAGCCTATTGAAGGACGTTTTATCTTGTGGTGCCCGGGTTTCATGCCACTTTTTCCGCACTCTTCGTTTCTTCCTTATCATTTCTCTGATTTCCGGTGGATATCTTATGCCGACTTTGGGAACTTTGTTCGATTCGCGGGGAGTGTTTTTCCAGGCCGCTTGCTTTATGACTTCAACGAAACGTTCAACTTCTTTTTCAAGTTGATACGGCGTTCTAAGTGCTACTTTCAACTCAGTATTGTCTACAACGTCTATTCGGAAATCTTCCCAGTTAGTTTTGCTGTTAGTTAATCTGCGTGGTCTTTGTTTCTTAACCAAGGATTCGCACAGTGAGAGGATAACTGGAGAATGATCGGAGGAAAGATCGAAGCCCTCTTCAACTTTGACGTAACTACTGTTCACACCTTTTCCGATAAAGAAGTCTATTAGATCGAGTGTTTTGGCGACATCTGAGGGCCAATATGTCGGCTTGCTTGTTGAGTAAAAATAGCAACCACATTCCATACCAAACCTGTAAAGAGTTTTTCCTTTTTGAGAGATACATCTTGAGTCCCAAAAGGTGTGCTTCGCGTTAAAGTCGCCACCAATAATGAAGATTGGTCTCAGAGAGTTGAATAGGTGAATAAATTCTTGTTTTTCTATTTTGCAGCGCAATTGGCAATAGATTGAGGATAATATATTAAAAGAGTAATTTTTATTTTTAGCGCGCACCACGGTCATTTGAAATTTGTCAAGTTCAATTATTGCTTCTAAAGTATGTTCAATCCTTATGAATAGGGATGACCCGCCTCTTGCGTTTCCCGATGGATGATGAGCGTTTTAGTCGCGGTAACCTTTTAGTTCCACTCGCGATTCTGTTTCCAGGTGAGTTTCAGAAATTAAACATATGTCAATTACTTTCCTGCATGAAAATATTTAGTTCATCAAGCCTTTTCTGTAGCCCGTTGGCATTCCACGCAAGTATATTGACCTTCTTTGTCAGAAGTTACAGAAATTGGCTTCGAACTTAAGAAGCCATTCGACTATTATCTTATTTATTTTAGTCTGTTCTTCTAGTCTCTCGAGAATCACTGATAACACATTTGAGGCAGGATCCGGTAATGTACAGTTAGTCATATTAACTCGAGCCTCTATTTGCGCGTAAGTTTTTCCACTTTCCACTTGCGCATTGTTATTTTTGACGTTGTTGTTATTGGTGATTTTAGCGTTTGTCACTATTACCTTCTTTAAAGGCTTTGGAGTAGGACCACTGTTGTTATTTCTCATTCTAGCTGTCCCTGCGTTTTTCAAAGGCTTCGTTTTTGATTGATCTCGTAGCTTTTGCAACTCCTTCGCGACTTCGCAGCCTCGATAATTAGCTGGATGTTTTCTATTGCAGTTAATGCATATCGCTGTTGACTCTTTCGCGGCATTGCACTCTCGAGTCAGATGTTTGTCAGCGCATTTTACACAGCGAGGTTCCTTCTGGCAGTAGGCCTGAGTATAGCTGAATCCCTGGCAACGTGTACATTGGGGAATCAGCCTAGAGTTTTTCCGCGGAGGTTCAATTTTGACAACAAGTCCCAAAATTGAATTTATGGCATAAATTCTTTCCAGGCTTTCGATTTTATCGAAAGTTAGCCTAAAGAGGGGAAGACCGCGTCTTGGGGTCGTCCTCTCGATTTCAACATTGCGCTGTTTTCGCGCAAGTATATTAACGATATATTAACGATTATCTTAAAATCTTTATTTTTAAAGTCATTTGCTATGTTTTTACATTCATAAATATTTTGTAATGATTGTACTTCAATCCAATAATAAAGTTTTTGAAATATCTCAAATGGTTTGCCTTTTATTTAAAAAAAATTGTCAACTCGTTATTAGAAAACGCTATAGTTTCCGCATGATCGGCAAGCGTAAAACCATACATGATGAAATGGAAAACCTTACTGAATAATCTGACAACTGGATGTCATAGGTAACATCGTTGGTATCTCGTCACCCTATATATTGAAATAACGTCAGCACAGCTACAACTACTAGACAAGATGAACAAATTTAAAGATAATTTTTCCCCTGGTTCCTTTAAATGCTTTCAGACTTCCGATATATATAAACCCTATAATCCCTATAAAAGGGCTCAAACAGAATATTACCAACTACAAACACATTGCTTAATTATGCTGCATTCGCAAGATCCTTGAGGGCATCATTGCAGTAAACCAACACAGATTTGTTTTCCATAGAGCGAAAGAAAGAAGTGAATGTTATTCCCACTGACTTTATCAAGGTCTTATTCTTTTCAAACTTCATGAACTTTGCTGTCAACTTGGGATGTTTTCTTGGGTCAAATCCTACTTGAAATGGAACCGTATTACTAGGTCCATTTTCGTTTTCGTTTGTTTCAAATAAGTAAAGCCACTTCGGGTGTTCCACAAGGCAGTCACCTTGGTCCTTCAATTTTTATTTTGACTAATCATTATGTCGTTAATGTTATAGAGAACTCAAATTTATCTCTCTATGCCGATGATAAGAAAATATAAATTTTCTGATACTCAACCTCTACAAGACGATCTTAATATGGTGTCACAAAAGCTTCCTTGAGCTCATAATACCGGAAGTCTTTAAGACTTCCTGATGTAACTTACTATTTATGAATCCAAGCTGTAGCTTCGGTCGCTTCAGCACGTGGGCATTATCTGTGGTATTGAACACATTTTTCACATTGATTTCATAATTAGCAGACCTAACTCCGCGCTTGGCTTTGTTGAACGATGTGCTATAGAGTTCCTGTACATCACCTTTGTTAGGCAACTTCTCCAATATGCCAGCTAGGTATGGTCTCCTTAATACAACCTATCAATATTCTCTTTATACATTAACACCATCCGGCCTATTCCTCACTGCTGGATCAGATTTTTTCTAATACCAACCGATGTAAGGTCTGTTACTTTTCCGTTCAAATAACCACCAAACTTCATATGGTTTCAACAAATCACTGTTCCGAATGTTACGTAAAACTAATAGTGTTCGATTTCTATTGCAGCAGAAGTACCCTCAAAAACACACCTCTACCGACCCTGATAATCCATGTCCCTGTCCTTTAGTTTTAGTTTTTGTTATAAGAGTACTTTTTACTCAAGTCGTTCGAGGTTGACCCGAGCCTGTTAAATAAATAAATTATTTCACTTAACATCAGCATGTGCAACTACAATATTTCACAAACTTGAACCATACCACTCGTCTTATTTTCTGGGCATAAAAACCACATAAACCTGGAAGACACAAACGAAAATCACTTAAGTCGATATTTAATTGTCGAAAATTGATAAAATCTGAATTCCTCCAGCAGTTTAAATGTAATTCAGGGAACACATCATAAAATCTCATTCTGCATCCTGGCTTTGTTAAACAAGCAGAGTTCGATGGCTTCACTAGCACCAACCATCCAGCACTGGCATGCTTCACTTAGCATCGAGAGGAGCAAGTCAATTCAACATTCATGGCACGTTATATTGATTGGCCTACTTTAAGTTAAACCCATTCGCACCATTCGGCCATGTCGAAACTTTCCCAAAAATCAATCACTTGTCCGACCGTTGCCAATTTAATTTTGCATCACACGCAGTACACCCTAATGTAAATTCGCCCTCAAAAACCTCAAACACGAGAAACAACTTCACATCCTGTGAAGTATACGTAAGTCAGAAAGGTCATGGAGAATCCAACTGATGATTGTCCAGGTGAGAATATACATGTATTCGTACCTGAAGGCATTCTGCATTGTCATAAGAGTTCTTCATTCCGACTGTCGTTCTTCCAACGCCAAAATTATGTATAAGGATTCATTCTCACTCGTTTGCAATACATATTTGGCTTCGACAGTATGGGACATTGGAACAAGAAAAATGTTCAGAAACTTGTAATAAGTGTACAAGGACATCTGCATGAGTATAAGTGTAGTGTAGTATAGTATAGTGTATGTCAGAGGGATGCAAGGAAACCTGTTCGGCTATTAATTTGACTTGAACATGGGCTTTCTTTTGGGTCAGCTGCAAAATGAAACATCTCTGTCCAGGCGCTAGTTGATAAACAGGCACAGGCATGGGCATAGGTAGGGGATAGGTACCAGAAGTTTGTTTGCATCTCTGCTGGACGGCGATGATCAATAGTAAGACAGATAGTGGAAGCGTGGACGATGATAGAGGACAAAAACCAACAACAGCACTGCCACCACACCGATTTATTGTTCAACCCCTCAAACCTGAATATTTACTGTGCAACCATTCAGCGGCGCGGAATATTCCACGAAATGAATTTATTTTTCTCGCCGCCGTCGTAGATAAGCCGTCCAGCAATATGGTTTTCTCCGATATTGAGTTTGGTTTGGTCGCTAAAATGGTGGTCCTGGAGTGAGGGTGCATGAACCCTCGTAGGACCTTGATGTTTGTATTTGTTTGCCTCGCTATAGTGGAATATCATTTTAATTCGTCAGCATATGGAAGAGGGGCACTCATCGGCATGGCTTTAAGTGTAAAGGTATAGTCAGGAGGACTTGGTGTGTTGTACTCATACCCAGATTGATGGCATTATCATTCTTACCGATATGAGGATTTACATTACTACCTACGATATGGACAGGCATCAGCTTCATAGAGAAATTTTAATTTAAAATTTATTTATCTCGCGAGAAGGTGGGTGTATGTGATGGCAAAATGATTTTATTAATTCGTTCGCTGGCCCATTGTTAGCTTAATGGTGAAATCATCATACTCTGTGCATGGACTGGGTATGTGAATACTCATATTGATTCTCAGTATTGAGGTAAATACGAGCATGTATGTATCTTTTACATATTTGATAGTATGTACGTAGTTATTGGGTTGGTACTTATGGATTGTTATTGTGTTTATGTTATTCATTTTGACTGGGATTCTTGGAACCAATTTGAATTCTATTGACTTTGTATTCAGAGATATTGTCAGGTAGAACTTTTTAAAGAACAAAAATATGTATCAATCAATATTGCAACATATGAGTATGTGTTCTGTAAAATAATCTAATTTTTAATTGGTTTTAATGAATGTTGCCGATTTTGTATAACTTAGATGTGATCACCTTATAAAGATAGGAATAGACCCAGTGGGAGTACTTTAAGCTTTTAAGGAATTAATGCCCAAATCATGCCAAGAAAATCTCTGGAATTCTGCATGTTTCTGTTTACGTTTCTATTATTAATCTTATTCCTTCATGCAGTGCTATATATTACGTAGATGATTGCTAATATTTGAAATTGTTACATTTTCCTTGAAAATCTATACTTACTTCAACTGAAGTATAGGCAATCGGACGCACTGCGGTCAAGTATATGTTAAGTATCTTAAGAACAGTTGTCAAATCAATAGGATCCTGGTTCATTAATGGCCCAAGTAAACGTGACAGGCAGGTTCACCTAACATTCCACTAAGGACAACTCCCCCTCAACGGACGGAGAGCACCTCGCTGAGCTCTTGAGAAGATTGTGGTGATGTGTTTTCATACCCAGAACCCTGAACTCGAGAGCATGAATCTCCCAGTTCTTGGACAAAGGCGACTCTTCTCTTCTGAAGAAACCATTAGGACTTAATCAGCTTAATTTCCGAATGACTGTAGACAAAAGACCAACTTCCAGGTAGTTATTAATTATAGTTACTCAGATTAACACTTAGCATTCATAGTTCGTTAATGCATCTCTACATAAGAGGATTTCCTAACGTATTGTAGTATCCATACAGGGGCCATATATGTGGATGGTTGCAGAATAAATGCATCTGTGATTTGTGTTTCATAACGCAATATATAACGAACGACATTACCTTGTAAATGCTGTAATCAGGATTTAGTTAATGGTGACATAAGCTGCGAAATAAATGGAGAATAACACCTTCGTCATCGCGTCAGCTTATTTTCCCTATGATTCGACACTTCTGCTACCACCGAAAGCAGCAGTGACGCTGATTCGAGGAATATGCGGCTTTTCATATGCTACTTTGAGCAGATAATAATTTGGGGCAATAATTTAAAAATTGAATTACGTGGACAAACACTAAAACTAGGCGAGAATGGAAAGGCCATATTACAGAAGATGAACAATGACAGATCGAAAGCAACAGTGATAAGAGGAGGTTGATAAGAGAACGATTATGGTGCAACCACAATGTTCTTTTTTTTATGAGTAGCTGGTTGAAAATCGTTGAAAGACATCGCACGGGAGCTTTGCGATAGTGCCGAATTTGACCCATCCACTAAAAATACCTTGTAAAAACGTGGTGTAACCATCCTTCCAATAATCGCTCCTAGTCGTTACTTGTAAATCTATGTTATAAAGAACATCGCTTTGTTCATGTGATAATTGTTGTAAAATATATCTTTTTTTTTTTATTTCTAGTTAGGTAGTTCAAATGGTTCTACTCTTCGTAATCTTCTAACCAAATTGTTGGCGGATCTTTATATGTATTTGCGGAGCATCTTGAAAATGTTTCCCATCTATATGGACATAATGATTACTTACAACAAACAGAAGAAATGTGCGAAGACGAGAGATTATTTCCTGCAGTTACTTCTAAGGAAATAGCCACAGAAACAAAAGAAAAGTTCTACCCAAAAAAAGCTCTGGGATATGATCTTATCACGGGAGAAATTCTAAAAAAAAAAGATAATAAATGTAGGGTTTAGGCTAAGGTATATTTCTGCATGTGGAAGGCCGCGGAAGCTATTATTGTACTAAAACCGAACAAATTGTCAAGTGAAGTTAGCTCATATCATCCGATCTCATTGCTGTTAATTCTGTCAAAACTCTTTGAAAAAATTCTTCTAAAACGACTTCATCCGATTATATTTGGGTGAAGAAATAGGTACTCAGCTATACATCAGGTTCACAAAATAACTGATTAAATGGAATAAGCCTTAGTAGAAAAACGAAAATGCTCTGCCGTCTCCTTTAATGTTACACAGCCTTTCGATAAAAACTGGCACAAAGGATTGGCCCATGAACTGCAAAAATATCGTCCGAAACAATACTCAAAATTACTCAAGTCGTACATAATCCAGCTATTATTTAGAATTAAAAAAGGAAATGAGTACTCTGCATTGAAATATATTAAATCTGGAGTACCTCAAGGCTGTGTGTTAGTACCTGTGCTTTTCCTCCTAATACACGAACGACCTAACACAAATGACGAAACTACTGTTGCCACATTTTCAGACGATTCTGCTGTATTTGCTATAGGAAAAACCACGCATAAAGATACAGAAAAACTGCAAACTGCAAGACCTAAATATAGCAAATAAAATGAAATGAACTAAAGTCAGTTTATGTCATTCGAACTCTAGACGCGAGTTTGCGCTGGAAAACTAATGTCAAGAAAAAACACGATGAACTAAATATACGATACAACAGAATAAATTGGCTTATATGTGAACCTATTATATATTTCAAAAGTATCTAAACAGCAACCATTCTCAAAGAGATTTTGAGAAACTGAACATCATTGTAATCGGTGATCTGAATGCGCTAGTAAGTAAGACCTGTTGGGTGGAGGATTTCAAATCTGACACAGAACGACAGTTTAAAGATTCATTGTGTAATGAAAGAGGAAAGTAACTTATGAACTTCTGCGATTCTTGTGGTTTTCAGCACCTAAATGGGACAGAGAAAATAATGAATTGCAAGAACTTAAATTCATTGGACAAGAGGGAACATCAGTTATTTACCACTGTTTGGTAAAAGGGGAATAGAACCACCATGTCATTGATTTTGAAGTTAAGCAAGTCTCAAAATCCGACCACTTACCTATCACCGTCACGCTTGCTCACTCAACACCTGAAAATGAGCAAATAAGGCATATGACCATGCTCCCTAAGCTGATGTGGAACGATAACAATGCAGCTCTATAAAGGATGAAGATTGATCGGAAATTGCAAGGTTGCGAGTTGCTGAGATGAAGCAAATTATGAAAGAGTCGTATCCTCAAGCAAGTCAGGCTAGAGATTTTCGTAGAAAAAATAAGTAGCAGTTCGATAAAAGTTGCCAGGGAGCAAGACTGGTTTTGTTTGTGTGGCTGAAACTATTTCGTGCATTAAATACAAAAGATTTTAGATAGTCGTAACTAAAAGTCAATTGCGAATTTAAAGCAACGTGGAGAGGTCTCAGCCCGGATATCCACTTGGCACATTTTATAAGGTTATCAGTGTGCGGTTCTAGTTTCCAGTATGTGACGCCTGATATCAGAATCCACATTTTAGATGGCCCTATTACCCAACAGGAACTAATGCGAGTTACTTTGTCTGAAAGATAGACAGGCTGCAGAGTCGAAACCTAACGAAATTATTAATTACACAATACCAATAAGCTTAAGGACCATCTCGTCAGTGTATTTAACGGCATTTTAAATAATGGGAAAGTATCTCAACCTTATCTAAACCTTAATCCGGTTTAAAATGCTGCCCACAAATTTTTTTCTGCAATACTACAGAGGCGACTTGAAAGGTCCATACTAACACTTAGCTACAATTAGCATGGTCTAGGTCCCTGTTGGATTCTTTGGATCTTTGTATATATTAGGCGCGTAACTGTTTGTCAATAGATAGCTCCAGCAGTAAGTGCTGTCCGATTTTGACAAATCCAAAACATTATGAACCAAGGTAAGACATATGGTAAATAGACCATTTTGGCATATTAGTGATTTTGTTTTGGAGTCATATATGATACAATGCTTTTGGTGCTGTGAAAATGTCTGATTTTGTGTCAAATAATCGTCATTTCGGGGAAGTGTTGATTTAATTTTTTCATGCGAAGAAAACGGCGGCTGAAGCGCATCAAGAGCTCCAAAAAGTTTACGGAGATGCTGCTCTAAGTGAAACAACATGCCGTGATTAGTTCCGTCGCTTCGAAGACGGTGGTTTCGATGTTGAAGACTGTCCGCGTGAAAGAAGGTCAAAATCCTTCGAAGATGTTGAATTGGAGACATTGCTCTATGAGGATCCGTGTCAAACGCAAGAAGAGCTTGCTTTAGTATTAGGAGTTACCCGCCAAGCCGTTTCCAAGCAATTGCATGCGTTGGGAATGATTCAAAAACAAGGAACTTGGGTCCCTTATGATTTGAAGCCAAATCACGTTGAGCGTCGTTTTCTCGTCTATAAACAACTGTTCCAGCGGCATAAAAGGAAAGGTTTTCTTCATCGTATCGTAACGCGTGATAGAAAATGGATTCATTACAGCAAATCAAAGAGAAAAAACTCATAGGGACTGTCCGGTCATGGTGTTACCGTTGTCGGTTGGGCCGAATACTCACGTTACGAAAAGTTATTCTGCGAATTTATTATGAACTAAAGGAAACCACCACTGGGGAAAATTATCGACTTTAATTGATGCGATTGAGCCGCGAACTGCGGGCTCACTCACTCACTGCTCACTGCACGGGCTCACGTTGCCAAAACCGTTAAAACCTTCCTGGAAACACTCAAATGTGGAAGTCCTACCCCTATAGCCATATTTCTCAGATATTGCGCTGTCTGATTATTACTTGTTTCATTCAATGGCACTTGGTCTGGCTGATCTACAGTTCCGCTCATATGAAGACTTCAAAAAATGGCTTGATTCGTGGATATTAGTAAACGACCATAGGAACACTTTCCAAAGCGTCAATCCAATGAATAAAATATTTCACCACAGTAATCTCCGTCCACCGTACCTTAAATATTTTATTCTGGCACGTTTAACACTAACGTACACTTTATTCTCATAAAGCATTCATACAAAAGGCTCCATTAATAGTAACATAAAGGATCAAATGTCCCGCAGAAGCGCTTAAACGTTGATCGTTGAAGGAAACTATAAGGAATACTCGTACCAACGTATATGCCTTCATTTATATCGCTGGTCCTTATAACCTTCTTTGGCAAAACTTGTTTTCGTAGTTAAAAAAGGAGAAAAAAAAATATTTAGAAGAAAAAAAAAAGAAACTAGGAAACCTGTTAATTATAGCCATTAAAGTTGGCAACTTTTATGACCCGAACATGACAAGAAAATTTTCCCTATAATCCTTGGCAAGATATACATTTTACATTTTGACACATCATTTGACACTATGTCAAGGATGTCCTCTTAGAAGTCGTCGGTCGTTTGGTTGTTGGTTGTTGGTTTTTGGTCGTTGTCCCACATCCACAATGGCAACGACATCGACGACGACAATCATGAGATTTTGGTAATTTGCGCCAAGATGGTTGAATGGACAGATGAGCAGGCAGAATACAAGTATGTACACCATGACCAAAGACCAACTATGCCCACCAAAAGGGCTAAAGGATATTAATAAAAACCAGTCGTAAGCATTTTAGTACACCCACAAATTTTCCATTAAAGCAACTTTCACAATCACTATCCTGTGTAAGTTACCTCCTAGTGACTACCATCCCCCACATACCGTTTTGTTGGGTCAGAAATTCCTTTTAAATGTACTTGAATCTAAAATCTAAAAGTATCTATGATAAAGTATTCAGGAGGACTTTCAAAGAATGCCAAAGTGAAATGAAATTTAAGCTTTGGGTTGATGAAAGGCGCACACACAAATCTGAGTACATGAAATGCTCCTTCATGATGGATGCACGTGTGTACTATATACGTAGTATGCGTGTGTTTCTAAGAGAAATTAATTATTAGTAAATTTCCTTTATATCCACTTTCAAATAAAGATACGACGGAGTATGGATTCAAAAATATTCATTAAAGCTAGGACGACATAGCTTATATGTATGTAGGTAGATGGAGAAGATGGTATGAAATTTGGGTCAGGAAAAAGGGTTAAAATATCTAGAGACTGTCGTCAAACTGGAGATTGATAGTTTTGCAGGAGGTATATACATAGGTTTTCCGACGGTGCAGTGGGACAACAGAGACGACTCACAACGGTCGAGTGACGACAACGGACGACCTACAATGACGGTTGAAATTAATTTAGAGAAATCAGGATCCCTGCATACTTTAGTTTGACCGAAGAAATTTTTCTTCAATACATAAACGTTGAATTGTGTATAGGTTGCGGTTTTTCCGGTTGCCTTGAGCTTGGGACATAATGTGAATTTATTACAGGGATCTATGGAGTAATTAGAATGTCAACGGATGTTTTCAAATTTGTTAGGTCAACAAAATGGGTATATGGTTTGAGGTGGCCTTAACTTTTGGATTTACAATTTTCGGGTACAGGGTATTTTGATTTTGTGAGTTCAGAACTTAAGGATACATACATAGGTAGCAATATGGAATTTACAATATAATCAATGTTCTGCTATGTTATTAAAAATATCGATTTTCTGTAATACGTTCTGAGGTACCTTTGGAAATATTTGCATTATGGGATGAATCTGCAGATGAGGTTGATGTATGTTTATCAGGTATAGAGTTTGGTTGCATTTTAGTGATTTTGACCTCTTCTCTATCTCTTTCGCTGAAGATAAATATGAAGTTGAAGCCACAGTTCTTTTTATTTTTTTACAAATAAGTTTGTGCTTGATATTGGATTAGTTTTTGCTTCCTTACTTCGGTCTCAATCAATATAGTTCTTTTGTTGTTGAGATATTTAGCCAACTGCCTCCAGTATCCTACTCCAAGATGGTTGGTAGTCAATTATTTTTGTGAACATAACCGGGTCGGTTCGTGTTGATAGCATAGTTTTGCCCCTGACTGGAATCGCAGATTCTCAAAAAGAGGACATATAATGGATGAATTCGCGTAACTTGAATCAACATTGGGATCAACAGTCAGCATACAGAATCCTTATATGAGGTACTTATTTGAATTTGTATATCAATAAGGATATACAGGACCAGTCAAGGTGTTGAATGGATATGGTGGCGAGTGAACCCAACATGTGTAATCGGTGAATCTCATTCCCCAGAAATGGGTTACTGATTTCGGAACATACTGTCCTTGTTGCACAAAAAGTCAAAAAAATGCCTGGCTCTCCAGGTGCTAAGTGGGGTGAACGACCCGAGCTCTATTGTGAAGGAAATAAAAGCTGCAGAAAAGGATGTAGCCTTAAAAACGAAAAGAGATAGATGTTTGAATCTGCACATGGAACGTCCGAACGTCTAATAGACGCACGGAGCCGAAAATCTAAGGGAGGTCCTGGTCTGCTATAGAGCAGATATTACCGTCATTCAGAAAGTGTAGTGGGATGGGCTGAGCAAAAAGAGAATGGAAACCGTTCCATTTTAAGTTAGTACCAACCTTCGAAAGATAGGTGTACAAACATGACAGCTGTCGGACGATTAGTTCTCAAGGTATAGCGTTGTGAGTGAAGCAACATTTGTTATTGTGAAAAAAATGGATTCAAATCAATTTCGTGTGTTGACTTATCATTGCTTTTTGATGGGAAAAAATGCAGCCGATGCAAAGAAATGGCTTGATAAGTGTTACCTGGACTCTGCATAAGCCGAACGAACTATTCGCAAGTGGATTGAAAAATTTAAAAGTGGTCATACAAGCACCGAAGATGATGCACGCAGTGGACGTCCAAAAGAGGCTGTTTCAGATGAAAACATCAAAAAAATCCACAAAATGATTACGAATGACCGTAAAGTGAAGTTGATCAAGATAGCTGAGGTTCTGAAGATATCAAAAAAACGTGTTGGATATATCATACACGAATTTTTGGACATGCGAAAGCTCTGTTCAAAGTGGGTGCCGCGTTTGCTCACGGTCGACCAAAAACAACAACATGTTGGTGATTCAGAGGAGTGTTTAAAGCTGTTCAACCACAATAAAGCCGAATTTTTGGGTCGGTATGTGGCAAAAGTTGAAACTAGGCTCCATCACTTCACACCAGAGTCAAGTCGGCAGTTATCTGAGTGTCTAGCAGGCGACGAACCTCGTCCAAAACGACTAAAAACTCAACAGTCGGCTGGAAAGGTAATGGCATCCGTAATTTTCGTCGACTATTTCCAAAAGGGGCACTCTATCAACAGCGAATATAATATTGCGTTGTTGTAGCGTTTGAAGGACGAAATTGCAGGAAAATGGCAGCTGTTTCATCAAAACAATGCACCGTGTCACAAGTCGATGAAAACGATGGCAAAATTGAATGAATTCGGCTACGAATTGCTTCCTCACCCATCGTATTCTCCAGATTTGGCCCCCAGCGACTATTTCCTGATTGCAGACCTCAAAAGAATGCTCGCCGGAAAGAGATTTAAGAGCGATGAAGAAGTAATCACCGAATCAGAGGCCTATTTTGAGGCTAAACCGAAATCGTACTACAAAACTGGTATCGAAAGATTGGAAAATAGTTTCAATCAGTGTATTGCCCTCGAAGGCAACTGTATTGATAAATAAAATCGAATTTTGCAATAATTTTGTATTTTACTATAAAACGGCACTGACCTTTCAGCCCATGTGTTATATACTCCCAGACTGACTCGAACTGCAACCAACTTCAGACTGCTATAATTTCAAAAAATTTCATGACAGTGAGCTCAAATTGACACATGACAGATAATTGTTTTATTAACAAGCCTTTTAAACGATTTGCGTCTCAGTTGCGTTGAAAATTTTTTATCTGCGATGGCATTCAAACGTGATAGTGTGATTGCCGTGGTGTGGTGGTACATGCATAGACTCCTCAAACAGAGGGTCTGGGGTTCGAATCCCCTGCAAGGAAATTCTCTGAAAAAACACTTTTCATAGAATTTGTATGTAGTTATACGAAAAATCCCGTCGGCGTCAACTCTGACATGAAAGCATAATACTGATGTTGGAGTGGTTGCTGGCTGGGCTAAATGTAACGAACTAACAACTAGCACGTACTAAGACCCACTAGTTGAGGATGCACTGGCACGTCCCGTCTAGTTTGACAACTACCTCTGGGAAAAATTTCGAAAACAAACACACCTGAGTTTGAAATTAGTAAACCATCCACCCGCGCCCAGGAGAAAAGCCATTAAAAGGGTATTCGTATCCCTTTGGTGCGCGCGCGGTATTATAAAAAAATATATATATATTTGGCTGAAAGACCACAAGTAGCTATCGTTAGAGCCCTCCAGAACCTCAACGTGAATAAATCATTTGTGTCTCGAAACATAGCTCGTTACTGTGATACTGGCAGCGTTGCAAAACGCCATGTAGGTAGTCATAGAAAAACAGCAACATCGGCAGAAATGGTTCGGAAAGTGAAGGCTCGAATTGAGCGAAATCCGCGTCGGAGTGGAAATGAAAAATGGCTTGTGAGTTCAACATATTTTTGGAACAGATGCAACCGATACTGAAAAATGAGCTTGGGCTCAATCCACTAAAGTTCCAAAAAACACACGATCTAACACCGCAACAGAAAAAAGTTAGAGTCAAAAGAGCGAAAGAGTTGCTACGCTTGCACGAAAGTGGTGAGTTGCCGAATTTGGTTTTTTCCTATGAGTCGCTATTTGTTATCGAGCAATATGTCAACAAACAAAATGACATAGTTTACTTGTCAGAGAGGTCCTTCGAAGATTTACGGCCACCAGAAAGCAGGCAGCATCGATGGTGATGGTTTGGGCAGCCGTAACCGCCGAAGGTCGCTCTCCGTATCGTATTTTTGGACAGTGGCGTCAAAATTAATGCGATCGTATACCGTGAACTTGTCTTAGAGGCAGTATTGAAGACTTGGGAAAGCAATCATTTCGGTCGGAGACCGTGGACATTTCAACAAGACTTGGCACCGTCTCGCAATGTTCCACATTTCATTTTTTCGACACAATGGATTGCAAATTCTCCGGATGCAAATCCGTTGGATTTCTCTATCTGGTATATTTTGTAGGCGAAAGTTGGGACTAAAAAATACTAAAGTTTGGACCACCTCAAACGAGCGATTCGCCGGAAACGTATGCTGTATAGAATGGGTACTAACACAGATCCGTGGGGAATACCTGCGGGAATATTATAGGTGTTAGAAAGGTTCATGTTTATATTGACTTTAAATGATCTATTTTCTAAAAAGGAGGTAACAATTTTAACAAGATACAAGGGAAACTCGAGGCATAACAATTTGTAGATCAGCCCTTTAAACCAGACTGTATCAAAGGCCTTTTCGACATCTAAGAATAACATGCTGTTTGACCCTTAGGATCAAGTAGGAGAATTTTGTGCTCAATAGCTTTTTCAAAGCACTTACTACTGCTATTTAAGAGGCTTTTAAGCCGATAGCTAACAGGATCACTTTCTGCTTTACCTGGCTTTAAGATTGGAATAATTTTTGCATGCTTTCATGATGCTGGAAAATATCCAATTTGTATGCGTATATAAAATATAAATTGAATGATCTTAAAACCGGATTTGGGAAGTTTCATTATCCTGTCCGGCCCGGCTGACTTGCGGTTATTTAAGTTACAAATAGTATCCTTTACATCTTCCATTGATACAGGCTCCCGGTGCTGAGAAACAGCTTGGTTATGCACTTTGTTGACAGTATCTTCCACCAAATTTTCAATAGAGCTATTTTTGTATAAAGTTTACATAAAGTTTAATTCAAAAGATGTTGCTAACATATTTCTAAGAGTGGGAATATAAGTATGTTTTTTTTTTTTTAATTACCTTAACTACATATCAAAATGGCTTATACTTAAGCAGCTAAGTTTTTGATTCTAATTTTTACCAATTCGTCTCTAATTTTTAAATTGGAATTTGACCCAATTGAGATAGTACGAAAGTCTGAATTGTTGCCAGTTTCTAATATGTTTGTTTCGCAACTTAATTAAGTTAAGGATATATTGTATATAGACACAATAGACTTTTTGGGCACTGACATATTAATACTTTCAAGAATCGAAATATTCAAGGCTTCAATTAACTGATCAAGGACAGGAGGACTCACAACATTTATTTCTTCCACATGTACGGTTTCTAACTTCCTTTTTAGAATTGGTTTATACCTATTCCAAAATGCTGCCTTGAGATCATATATAAAGGTATTTTCTATCACAGGTGTACTATGCTACAAATAACAAGCTAAAGATCCGAGCTGAGATCATTAATTACATTTGGTTGACTCATATTTTCAACCGAATTGGTTAAGAAAAGATCAAGTGTGGAACGGTTAAACCTATTATTCGAAGGGATGTACATATGTTGGCTGTGACGGATATAAAATCATGAAGTTATTATTCATATTTACATCAGAGAGTATGTTACCGTAAGAATTATTTGTTAGTATAAATATATAGGGTTTTCCAATAGGGACTTGAAAACTTTGAATTTAATTTGTGAACGCACTCTTTCACTTATCATCAAACTGTCACTGTCAATTTATTCAGTAAGCTCAACATTTTTATCATGATAAAGTACACTAACGAGCAACGTCTGCAAATTATAAAAATTTTCTACAGATATGCAGAGTCGCAAAATCATCTTTAGTGACGAAGCTCATTTTTGACTCAATGGGTTCGTCAATAAGAAAAATATGCGTTATTGGTCGGGTGAAAACCCACATGTGCTTCATGAATCACCACTTCATCCACAAAAAATAACTTTTTGGTGCGGTTTGCATGCCGGTGGCGTTATTGGGCCTTATTTTTTCGTCGACGGTAACGATCGTCACGTTTCTGTGAATGGTCAGCGTTATCGCGCCATGATCACCGTTAATTTTTGGCCCGAATTGAAAGATATGGACTTGGACGACATGTGGTTTCAACAAGATGGTGCCACAAGCCACACAGCACACGCTATTGATTTATTGAAGAGTAAGTATGGTGAAAGTGTTATCTCAAGACATGGGCTAGTCGATTGGCCGCCTCGTTCGTGCGATTTAACGCCGCTTGACTATTTTTTGTGGCGCTACGTTAAGTCATTTGTTTATCCCAACACACCGAAGACGTTGGAAGAGCTCAGAGCCAATATTGAACGCGAAATAGCGGCCGTTTCGGCTGAAATGTGTGACCGAGTCGTTGAAAATTGGGTCCAACGAATCGACCGCTGCAAACGTGCCCGTGGTGGCCATATGAACGAAGTCGAGTTCCATTCATAAATGTTTTGATTTTAACTTCAAGCCAATAATAAAGTTTTTGAAATATCTGAAATGGTTTGCCTTTTATTTAAAAAAAAAGTTGTCAAGTCGTTATTAGAAAACCCTATACTTAATTGCAAGTTGAGCGATAACATTAAATTGCTCCGATCTGCTGCTGCATTGGCTGAGTAAAGTTTTCATCTCAGTTTTTAGAGCGCTGATTTCTTCCAATCTAAAGAGCTTTCTGGAATCCACCTTTTCGGGATTTCTTACGTGCGAGGGGTTATTTGTCTGTTGCTGATCAGGTACGTGTGGTGATAACGAGAAAGCTTTACGCGTCGTTTGCACGTTAAGTGGTGGAAAAGTTTGGTAACTCATATTAAGTGGTGAGTTTTCTTTTTGAATTTTTCTTGTTTATGAAATTTTCTTTAATAATGCAAAACATTATCCGATCTATGAGGCCCGTTGGAGGTGGCGCATGAAATTGCACTTTTAACAATACACTTTTCTGTTTTGTGATTTTGCGAACAGATAGCACAGAAGGTTTTTACATTGCAGTTTCTTTCGCCATGCCCAAACATTTGACAATTGAAGCATTGTGTCAATATGTTTGTTTGTGCTCTACAAAAGTTCTATTTAACCTGCGTTTTAAAAATCGACCTAAAGTTCTTATTTAGTTCTATTAGTCTAATGGAATCAATCTCGGGGAACACTATGTAGAACACATGCGTATATCGTTCAGATGACTTTTTAACAATTTTTATGTTTTTATGAAGCGTAAACAACAATAATTTTTGTGGGGAGTTCTTCTTCATTACTTTAATATGAAGAAAACTGCTACCGAAAGTCATCGTATTTTGGTGGAAGTTTATGGTGAACATGCGATAGCTAAGCGAACGTGCCAAAAGTGGCTTGGAAGACGATGAACGTCCTGGGCAGCCAAAAAAGTTTGAAGATGAAGAACTGGAAGCATTACTCTATAAAGATTTTTGCCAAACACAAGAAGAGCTCGCAAAATCTTTGGGTGTCACTCAAGCAGCCATTTCTAAACGTTTAAAAGCAGCTGAATATATTAAAAAGCAAGGAAATTGGGTTCCACATGAACTCAAGCCGAGAGACGTCGAAAGGCGGTTTTGCATGTCCGTAATGCTGCTGGAACGCCACAAAAGGAAGTCATTTTTGCATCGGATTGTGATGAAAAATTGATCCATTACGATAACCCCAAGTGCAAAAAAAATCATATGTGATACCCGGCCAACCAGCCAAATCAACGGCAAAGCCAAATATCCATAGCGCGAAGGTAATGTTCTGTATTTGGTGGGATCAGATGGGTGTGCTGTATTATGAGCTACTAAAATCGGGTGAAACCATCAATGGACAACGCTACCGAACACAATTAATCCATTTGAAGAAAGCAGTAGCCGAAAAACGCCCGGAATATGCGACCAGACACTAGGCAATAATTTTCCATCATGACACCGCTCGTCCCCACGTTGCTATTCCGGTTAAGAACTATTTGGAAAACAGTGGATGGGAAGTCTTACCTCACCCGCCTTATAGCCCAGACCTTGCCCCTTCTGACTACCATTTGTTTCGGTCGATGCAGAACGCCCTCACTGAAATACGGTTCACATCAGAGCAGAATATCAAAAATTGGCTTGATTCATATTTGGCTGCCAAGCCGGCGCAGTTCTTTTGGGATGGGATTCACAAATTGCCAGAAAGATGGGAGAAAGTCATAGCTTTAAATGGGCAATACTTTGAATAATACTATTGTACATGTTTTTCTTAAATAAACGTTCAAATTTTGAAAAAAAAAAAACCGGACGAATTGAATTACATACCCAATATTATTGACATTTTCTTAGGGTAATAAGAGAAAAATTTTATTTTCATTTAACAGCTTATGAATGTTAATATTAGTTTGGTGCAACACATTGCTTGAAGGCACTTTGGGCTGCTTCGTCGGTCTTTTACTCATCGCGATGTTATTGTCATCGTCAATATCGCTATCTGTTAAGGATTGGAGCGGCCTCCATTAATAAGTATTTGAGTCTCTATCTCTATTAGACACTTTCCTTGTTTTGATGTTAGAAGACATGATATCTTTGACATCAACAGGACACGATCTTTTGGCAATTTTCAAACTATTAGCACTTCACTGAGAGGAGGAATTAATATGTCCGTTTCGAATGAAGCTCCGGTATCAACTGTTCGTAAAACTTAGACCACGAATTCTAAACTTTAAATGGCAGTATTACTTTGACCAGGTTAACTTTGATTGCTAGTTCCTACTTTGACTAGTTCCTTTCCATGCTACCTACCTAACTAGCCTAAATCTTTTTCTTTTCAAATAAATAGGTTAAAATGTCCAATCAAAGGCGAATGTATCAAAATCTTAAAATATCCAAGTCAAAGTTAACAAGAACGTTTACAGGAGAATATTTTAATAACCACTTTTGATAATCTGATAATTTGATAATTTATCAGACGATCCCGGTTCCCAGAAGTGTTTTGAAGTAATGGACAACTCAAAGGCCAGTATATCGGTTATGTTCAGTGGCTAGGCAGCTAGAGAGGTATTGCCCCCTTATGTTGTCTATAAATCGAAACAATTATGGGAACAATGGATGGAGGGTGGCCCAAAAAACACAAAATATAATAGAAGCAAGTCGGATTGGTTTGATGCTACAATTTTTAAAGATTGGTTCATTAATCACTTCATACCATGTACGAGAAATTTGGATGGAGAACTTGTTCTATTGGGAGATAATCTTTCCAGTCACTTTTCTGTAGATGTAATTGAACCAGCGGTCCAAAACAAAACCAGGTTTTCTTCCAAATTCAGCACATCTTCTACAACCGTTTGAGGTTGTATTCTACGGTCCCATTTTAATGATGTGCAAAGTAAGCAAATCAAGAACTTTGCAAGTGCTAGCTAAAGATAAGTTTCAATAAATTCTAAAGAACTATGTAGTAGAAGAGTCCTTGAACGAAAATGGTTTGTCAACGAATTTAATATCTAGTTTGTTGCCTAAGGAAGAACACTAAAGTAAAGTATTGATTGTGTTCACAATTTAACAGCCGACAAGTAAAATCGAATACATCACCAAAGGGACAAAAACACTGTGAATGTTTTTCTTACCAGACTGGTCAAAGTTAGGCGGTTTTACGGGTTCTGAAATTCTTGTCTTTGGTCTTGTCATGTATCTTTTCCAAGTTTGTTGGTTCCCTTAACAAAAACAGTATTGCCTGAGGCGGCACAAAATAGAAAATTATATGATACTCTCGTAACTTGACCAAATCGGTTTCGTATTGAACCGCGAATCAATCCTCTGTAAGTTATAGCGAAAATCTAAATCGACTTATACTGATCATCCCGATGAATTTGTATGCGAGATGTGTTCAGTTAAGTTAGGGGACTTCATATTTTTATACGAAAATATTTATTTTTTTTTTATCAATTTTAATTTTGCGCCCTTTAAAGTAATTCCCCTCAGATATAATAAACTTTTGCCAACGATTTTTGCAATCTTCGAAGCACTTTTCATAAGCACTTTTTGGTATAGCTTTGAGCTCTCCCAACGATGCCGTTCTTATTTCCCAAATCTTCGGCCTTTAATATGTCTCTTTAGTTTTGGGAACATCATTGACATCACTCAAGAGCTCGTGAGCGATGCTCTTGCGATGGTTATTCTTATCAAAATTAAGAAGTTTCGGAACAAACTTGACTGACACAAGTCTCAGGCCCCAAAACATTCGAAAAAATTGCATGACACGAGCCGACCGATGTGCCAACATATGGTACTCAGCAACTTCTCTTGTGATAATTCGATGACTTTCAAAAAAAAATTTCTTCACAGCTTTGATAGTATCATCTTTTGTTGATGTACTGGGGCGAGGTTCGTCATTGGCATCTTCTCAGCCATCTTGGAAGAGCTTGTACCACATTTAAACATTTTCTTTGCACTGTTTAGAAGGTCTCCTTTCTTATGAACCTGGCAAACGATGCTAAGGTTCCATACATCAGGCATACATTTATCCGACCAAATCATTTCTGGAGAAATGTTTTTTTCCAAATCCTTAGCACAGACAATGTTTCTTTTACAAGGTTTCCTTGTACATATCTACAGGTTTCCGTTGGTGTTTTATTAGCCTGACACGTTCTTTTTACCTTTTAGTGAAACAACCGGACATTATTTCTGGAGTAGCACTTCTCTGTTTCCTCGATCGCGTGCTTCTCATGCTCTCTCTTTTTTCTTCTAAAAAGTCGTTGTTCTTCCCTCCTCTTTGCTCGCTGAGCTCACGAGCCGCTCTAGTCCTTTTGTGCAGCACCGCTTTCTAGGCATGTTGTTTTGCTGCATATGCTTGCCAGCATTCTTCATCAAACCAGGGGTTGCATGGTGGTAGGCGGGTGAACCCAACGGCGTTTCGCCATCTAAGCCACAGGTCTTCCGCACTTGATGCTGGCTGCAATGGACCTCTCGAGAAGTTGAGGGATACGCGATCAGCAAATGTACTGGTGGCTTGTTGCGATTGCCTCCTTTCAACGTTTAATTTCCTTATATATTAGTATATCCCCGTTGTTGTGGCGTCTGAGATATCCGTAGACGTACCTTGGCTATAATTAGGAAGTCTATTCAAGTCGCTCGGAATGTTCGGACATCTAAAATACTTGCAAAGTGCCTTACGTCGATCGCAACATAATCAATCTGGTTGACGGTTTGCTGATCATCATGCTGGTCGCCATGTTCCCTTGTGAATATTGTGGTGAGGAAACCGTGTGCTTGTTATAGAAACATTACGTCCGGTAGCAAAATCGATTACCTTAAGTCCGTTTATACCAAGACGTGATGTCGTGTAGAATATGTCTTCTGATTGTGCTACCAAAGATGTCCTCCTCTCTAATCTAATACGATTTAAACGTCATACATCGGCGTCGCACGTAGGTTTTGTCGAGGATCTCGTAGAAACTTTCTTTGGTAGCATCTTTCTTTTCCTCTGTTGGGGCGTGAGGGTATATAAGGCTGATGTAAGTGAATTTACCTTTGATATGAATTATTATAAGGCGACCATTCATTCAAGGCTCAAGACTTCTTGTTTAAGTCTGCCGCTTACAATAAATCCGAATGATTTTTCATCTTCATCTGCCTTATTGTAGTCTAGGGCCTAGGGTCGTCGACAGTGAATCTGTCCTTGTTCTTGTCAGGCCCTTTTTGGGATACCTAAGACAAAACAAGCCGGACCAGATTCTGGAGCCGGTAACCCAGAATTTGGTCCGGGTTGTGTTTTGGAAGTATTAAATTTTATTCTGTTCGTGGTTCCCCACGCTGCTGTTCCCTATCCATCAGTTAAAAATCAGGGACGGAAGTCCGGGAACGAATATAAAAAGCAGAGAGTACTGTCGTTAGCAAAGAAATACATTGGATTGGAAGTTACAGGCAAGAGATCATTGGTGAAAATAAAGAATAGTGTCGGGGACAGGAAAAAGCCCTAAGGCACACCTGCATTTATTTTGTAAATATCAGGCCTTACAGCATTCAAGAGAACTTGAAGAGAACGTTCCGAAAGAAAATTTCTAATCCAATGAAGAAAAGATTCGTCGACCTTAAATACTTGCATTTTCGAAAGAAGAGCCTAATACCAAACTCATCTTGTGGACATGTTGCTACGAAAACCGTACTGCCGGCCAGTAAAAAGTTTTCATGTTTTGAGATATTTCATGACCATGATCTTGTAATGTATTGTAATAGGTCTGTAAGAGGAGAGAAAAGAAAATTTGTTTATTTTAGGGACGTGCAGGACAAATGCTATTTTCCATCCGCTCGGAAAGGGTCTTGAAGAGTAGGATTGATGAAAAAGCTTACGAGGAAACGTAATAATCAGATAAAATTCCAAAAGAAGGTGTTAAGTCCGCTTTAATTGATTTTCTCGTATTGGCATCGAGTTCTTTAAGGAATCTTTTTTGTAACTGTGTGGTTAGTTACACAGACTTTTTGAAAATTTTACCTTTTTGGTTGACTTGTAAGTTTCGCACAATTTTCGTAAGTACGAGTACATATGATGTTGAAAATGTTACATGATGTGGCATCATTGCCGACATCCGACATGAAATATCGTTCCTTTTTGTCTCCACAAAGCTTTATAATAAATAAAACCCCCGAACATTGTTCCTGGACATCTATAATATTATAGGAATATGTGTCGATCGCAGAATGATCAGTTTCGTTGGTGGTGTATAATCACATAAACACCATGTTTTCGGCGAGAAAACCACGTGCAAGCAGTAGTTATGTTCCGCTATACAGAAAAGTCAATTAGCCCTAGGCCGTTTTTAGAACACGTGTCGTGCAGGCTATGCCTATTGGCTGCGTTGTCAAAAATATCCTTTCTTCCTATTTTGGCGTCGAAATAACCTAAAGCAATTTTAGCGACATACATACGATTACCTCTGACATCGCTCGTAAATTTTATCGAAGAGATCGTAGAAAATTCTTCTACATCGTCGGCTTTTTTCTCTTTGGGGCGGGAGATCATAACAGGTGAATAGAGCCTTTAATTTTATCAGCTATGTGCTAACATGTTTAAAGCTGTTTGTTTTCTGTGAAACAATCGCCGTAGTGTGATACATGGGCAGAAGAGTCCGTGTAGTTTTATAGTAAAACACAAAATGTTTGCAAAATTCAACTTTATTTATCAATATAGTTGTCTTCGAGGGTGATACACTGATTGAAACGATTTTTCAATCTTTCGATACCAGTTTTGTAGTACGATTTCGGTTTAACCTCAAAATAGGCCTCTATTTCGTCGATTACTTCTTCATCGGTCTTAAATCTCTTTCCGGCGAGCATTCTTTCGAAGTCTGCGAACAGGAAATAGTTGCTGGGGGCCAAATCTGGAGAATACGGTGGGTGAGGAAGCACTTCGTAGCCGAATTCATTCAATTTTGCCATCGTTTTCATCGACTTGTGACATGGTGCATTGTTTTGATGAAACAGCGGCCATTTTCTGCAATTTCGTCCTTCAAACGCTACAACAACGCAATGTAATGGTCGCGGATGCCATAACCTTTCCAACCGACTGTTGAGTTTTTAGTCGTTTTGGACGAGGTTCGTCGCCTGCTAGACACTCAGCTAACTGCTGACTTGACTCTGGTGTGAAGTGATGGAGCCTAGTTTCAACTATTGTCACATACCGACCCAAAAATTCGGCTCTATTGTGGTTGAACAGCTTTAAACACTCCTCTGAATCACCAACAAGTTGTTGTTTTTGGTCAACTGTGAGCAAACGCGGCACCCACTTTGAACAGAGCTTTCGCATGTCCAAAAATTCGTGTATGATATATCCAACACGTTTTTTTGATATCTTCAGAACCTCAGCTATCTTGATCAACTTCATTTTACGGTCATTCGTAATCATTTTGTGGATTTTTTTGATGTTTTCATCTGAAACAGCCTCTTTTGGACGTCCACTGCGTGCATCATCTTCGGTGCTTGAATGACCACTTTTAAATTTTTCAATCCACTTGCGAATGGTTCGTTCGGCTTATGCAGAGTCCAGGTAACACTTATCAAGCCATTTCTTTGCATCGGCTGCATTTTTTCCCATCAAAAATGATAAATGATAAATCAACACACGAAATTGCTTTGAATCCATTTTTTTTTTAACAATAACAAAAGTTGCTTCAATCAAAACGCTATATCTCGAGAACTAATCGTCCGACAGCTGTCAAATTTATACACGTATATTTGGTAAGGTTGGTACTAACTGAAAATGGTTGGGGCGGTCGATTCGTTGGACCTAATTTTCAACGACTCGGCCACACATTTCGGCCGAAACGGCCGATATTTCGTGTTCAATGTTGGCACTGAGCTCTTCCAACGTCGTCGGTGTGTTGGTATAAACAAATGACTTAACGCAGCGCCACGATAACGCTGACCATTCACAGCAACGTGACGATCGTTACCGTCGACGAAAAAATAAGGCCCAATAACGCCACCGGCGTGCAAACCGCACCAAACAATTATTTTTTGTGGATAAAGTGGTGATTCATGAAGCACATGTGGGTTTTCATCCGACCAATAAGGCATATTTTTCTTATTGACGAACCCATTGAGCCAAAAATGCCAAAAACGTCATAAAGATGATTTTGCGACTCCGCATATCTGTAGAAAATTTTTATAATTTGCAGACGTTGCTCGTTAGTGTACTTTATCATGATGAAAATGTTGAGCTTACTGAATAAATTGACAGTGACAGTCTGATGATAAATGAAAGAGTGCGTTCACAAATTAAATTCAAAGTTTTCAAGTCCCTATTGGAAAACCCTATATATTTATACTAACAAATAATTCTTACGGTAACATACTCTCTGATGTAAATATGAATAATAACTTCATGATTTTATATCCGTCACAGCCAACATATGTACATCCCTTCGAATAATAGGTTTAACCGTTCCACACTTGATCTTTTCTTAACCAATTCGGTTGAAAATATGAGTCAACCAAATGTAATTAATGATCTCAACTCGGATCTTTTGCTTGTTATTTGTAGCATAGTACACCTGTGATAGAAAATACCTTTATATATGATCTCAAGGCAGCATTTTGGAATAGGTATAAATCAACTCTAAAAAGGAAGTTAGAAACCGTACATGTGGAAGAAATAAATGTTATAAGTCCTCCTGTCCTTGATCAGTTAATTGAAGCCTTGAATATTTCGATTCTTGAAAGTATTAATATTTCAGTGCCCAAAAAGTCTATTGTGTCTATATACAATATATCCTTAACTTAATTAAGTTGCGAAACAAACATATTAGAAACTGGCAACAATTCAGACTTTCGTACTATCTCAATTGGGTCAAATTCCTATCCTATCGGTAGGCAACTAGACCTTATTTTCACTAGTGATCCTATAAACTCCACAATAACGTTTTATCCCTTTATCCTATAAAATGTCGACAACTTTCATTCCCCTCTTCTTCTCTCATTTTTCCATAACTCTCCATCCCAGCCCACTTCTTCAACTACCATCTCTTCTTACAACTTCCATAAAGCTAATTTTCGCAAAATCAATACTTATCTTAGCAAATGTTCTTTTGATTTTACTAACCTATCCTTATCTGATGCTGTCTCCATTTTCTACAGCGAAATATTTAATTCTATTTCTCTCTACGTCCTCTTTTCACGGCATAAAATATCTTCTATTTCCCCTCCATGGTACAACAGAAGACTTCGCTCTTTACGTAATAAAAGAAACAAATTATGGGCAGCTTTTCTTCGCACCAATTCTTTTTACGACTACTCTAACTATCTTGGAACTTACCTGCAATTCATCCAGCTCTATAACTGCCTCTATCAGCGCAGACCAACCTTATAAATGATCCTAAGATATTTTATCAATTCGTCAACTACAAAAGAAAATTAGACGGATATCCCCCCTCTCTTTCGTTCGATAACATATCATCGACCGACCCACATATTATTGCCAACTGCAAGGTAGTGTTTTAAGCAGTCATTTGCAGACAACCCCTTCGTACCCGACCCCATGTATTTAAAGTACCTTCCCAATTTCTCGATTGGCCCCTCTCTCTCTCAACCTTTTGATCCCACCCTTATCGAAGAAAAGTTACAAAATCTCAATGATGAATTTTTATCCGGTCCAGATGGGCTCCCAGCAATATTTCTCAAAAAGTGTGCCTCCAATCTTTCGCACCCACTTTCCTCCCTATTTCATCTGTCCTTAACACAAGGGGAATTCCCCCAAGTTTGGAAGACCTCTTTTATAACCCCGTTTCACAAAAAGGGATTAAAGAATGAAATAACCAATTACCGTCCCATTGCTAAGCTTTCTCTTATACCTAAAATGTTCGAAACTGTTTTATATGATGTTCTTAGCTTTCAGTGCAAGTCACTTATATCACCCAGTCAGCACGTATTTCTAAAAGGTAGATCAACTACTACAAACTTAGTTGAATTCGTGTCCTTTGCGCTTTCAGCCTTAGAAAATGGCAACGAAATTGATGTTATTGCTACAGATTTCGCTAAGGCCTTCGATAAAATATCACATCAACTGATCCTTTTCAAATTGTCTTCCCTCGGTTTTGACCCCATTTTGTTAAAATCGATATCTTCTTATCTAGAGAACCGTTACTGTAGCGTTCGCATTAGGTCAGCCTTCTTAACGCCGTTAGCCACTTCTGGTGTCCCACAAGGCAGCCATATTGGTCCCCTCCTTTTCATTCTAACTATAAACGATCTTGTGAGGATTATCAAACACTGCTCCGTATACATTTACGCTGATGACACTAAGTTCTCCAAAACTATTTCTTCACCCCAAGACTCTATTCTCCTTCAAGAAGACCTCGATAGGTTTTTCACCTGCTGTCTAAAAAATTGCTTTGAGCTTAACGTCTCCAAATGCCAATCTATGACTTTGTCTCGTAAGTCCTGTCAATCCCCCTCTAGACTTTATTTTCTGCATGACCAACCTGTACCCCAGGTGCAATCCCTTCGCGACCTCGGAATTTTATACGATAGAGAGTTAAACTTCCGTTCACATATTGATGATACAATCCTTAAAGCCAACTCATCGCTCGGTTTTATCAAACGTTGGTCTAAAGAATTTAGCAACCCTTATGTGACAAGGTCACTTTACATTATGCTTGTCCGCCCCTTTCTTGAATATGCCAGCCAAGTCTGGCCCTCCTTTTAAGCGAACTCATATATCCCGAATCGAGAACATTTAACGTTTACTTGCCAGAGAGGTCCTTCGAAAATTTACACCTTCGGATGGCCACCAGAAAGCAGGCAGCACCGACGGTGATGGTTTGGGCCGCCATAACCGCCGATGGATCGCTCTCCGCTAGTATTTTTGGACCGTGACGTCAAAGTAAATGCGATCGTATACCGTGAAACTGTCTTAGAGACAGTATTGAAGTCTTGTCGGTCGGTCGGAGGCCGCAGGCATTTCAATAAGACTCGGAACATTCTCACAAAGCGCGCGTCAACCAAGATTGGTTAAAAAACAATTTTCCACACTTCATTTCTTCGACACAATGGATTGCAAATTCTGCCGATGCAAATCCGTTTGATTTCTCTGTCTGGGGTATTTCGAAGGCGAAGGTTGGCACTAAAAAATACCAAATTTTTGAACCTCATCAAACAAGCACTTCGCCGGGAATGGGCCAAAATACCGCAGAGCCACTTGCGTGCAGCGTGCGATGCTTTCTTCGGCCGTCTCAAGGCCATTATTCGCATCAAAGGTGGACACATTGTAAACTACTGATACAATTTGAAAATTGATGTATTTTCCAACATTTTTCTCTTTGTCACAATAAAATAAAAAAAAACTATGGCATTCTAAAAAGTTGCAATTTGAGTCAGTCAGGGTGTAGAAGCGCTGTTTTAAAAATGGTCAAAGTAAGGCGGTTTTACGTAACTGTTAAGTGAAGGATTTATATAACCTCTTATCGTAGGGTGACCGCTTCAAGGAAAACGAATGTTAATAACTGAATTTTGGAGTTTCACAACTTAGCACGAAGATTTAATCATTTGTCAAGTGGTCCTCGCTGCGAACTGTATAAATGATAACTGATGTCATTTTCAAGACTCAGCTGATTCTAAGAATATAACCAAAAATTTAGCATTTACAACGCTTTTGCTAGTATGAATCGATGAGTGTTGACGTCAATTAGCAGCTGTTGACAAACATTGAATCATCTTGCGAGAAAATTCATCAATCAATTGATGTAGGATACTTTCTTTTGGAGATGTTGTCTGAATTGAGTCGATCTATTAATATGATAGGTTAGAGCAGATTCAGAGAACATAATCCATTTTTGACTTCTCTATATGTATATGTGGATATACCACCGTATCCGTATAAGAACTATTTCTGTGTTACATTTGCTAAATTAAGAAAAGCGTCAAGTGAGTTTACTGAAACGTGCCTTCCTAACTTTTCGTGTAAATAAAGTTCCTTTCATTTGATTTCATAAAACGTCATAGTGCAACTTTTCAGTGGCAATCAAATTGGAACACTACTTAGTTCATTTCATTGCTCACTTGTCATTGCTTTCAACCTATCCATCCATCTACTGTAGAAGTTAAATTTCCAAATTGGCCAGTGATCGATTCGAAAACATATTTCATTCTTCTTAGTTGTCACAGGTGCGCTGTAGTTGTTCCAGAACATGCTTCGAAATTTCAATATTCCTTTATTGCTACTCATCTCTAGCAAATTAGTTTCTTACCCATCACCAGTGGAATCCTAACGAGAATTCCAAGCGTTTCTTTGCTGATAAACATGCCTTGAATAGGGCACCGAATCCACTATGGAATTCCATCTATTTGCAATTGTAAGGCCATGGATGCAAAAGATGACACTATTGCCTTACCGAAACCATTGTTTCAATCCACGTGCATAAAGTTTGACATCCTTACATGTTGTCATTTGTTTTGTTGCTGTCACTCTTGCGCCACCTTAATCCTATAGACCGAACTTAACTATTACTATGACTAGGAATATGTGCGGACGAGACGAAAGGACACCAACGACGATGAGGTGCAAGTAATTTGTCACTGACACACAACAGGAGTGACGAGAATGCTCACCTTTGGAATAATAATCAGATGAGCAGCAAGACACAGACATCCTCCATAGTTGTTGCGTGTGAATTTTGTTTACTCAGTAAGCAGAAGTTCGCTGTATTCACCAGGACTAGCGCACCCACACCAGCAACCGTATCCTCAGTAACACCCTCACCCATGTTGGAAACGAACGTCCTCGGCTGGAGACCTAAAAGAAGATGCAGCGCTTTCGAGCTAAACGAATATGTCTGAGCGGAATAGCAAATTAGTTGTATGTGAGGGAATTTACAATTGTAAATGGCTTGGTGCGCGTTCCTAGAATTAGCAACGAACACCGTTTTGGATAAATGAAGAGAAATCCATGGCGGATGGAGGTGCAAATATTTCAGACAACTTAATTAGCAAATATGGTGAGAATACATACAGATTGGTACCGGGCAGGAACAGACAGGTAATGAAGCACTTGGTTTTTTGATTTGATCCTTCTTTACGTTTATTTTGTATTTTATGTTTATGCAATATTTTCAAGAGTAACTTTGTTGTGGAAGTCGATTCTGACAAAGGTGATGTTCGTTAAAAGTTGCTGTATGAAATAATCGCTAATAAGCCAACAAAGGATATTTATAACAAATTAGTTTTACTGCTGGAGTGATTGCTTTTTGTATGCATCATATGGTATATACGAGGCTGTTTGATGAGAACCCGGACGGTAGTAATACTTCCCAACTGTTTACCATTAGTTCGCAGACTTTCGCCGCAAGGGATTTTGGGCATTAGAAAGCTGTCTGCGCAATGGGTGCCGCGTTTGCTTACACCGGAAAACAAGGGCAATCGTGAGACCACTTCAAAGATCTGCTAAGCCCTGTTTAATCGAAATTCGGAGGAGTTTCTGCGTCGTTTCGTGACAGTCAAACTGTCCAACGAACAATCGAAACAATGGGTTTTACCCGATGAACGTGCTCCAAAGAAGACGAAGACCGTACCTTCGGCCGGAAGGGTAATAGCCATCGTTTTTTGGGACGCGCAGGCTGTTCTCCACGTTGATTATTTGGAGAAGGGAAAAACAATCACAGGAGTATATAGTACTACGTCGATTCAACGCTGATTTGAAAAAAAAAAAATATAAAAATTACCACATTTGGGGAAGAAAAAAAGTGCTCTTCCACCTGCTCACATCTTCACAGTCGCCATAGCCAAATTGGTCGAATTCCACTAAGAATTGCTCCCCCATCCTCCGTATTCTCCGGATTTGGCTCCCTGCGACTTCTTTTTGTTCCCTTTTGTTTCCCGGGAAAATGTATGGGTCGAACGAGAAAGTCATCGCCACCGCGAAGGAGTATTTTACAGGTCAACAAATGTCGTACTATACGGTGGGCTTAAAAAGTTGCAGCACCGCTGGGAAAAGTGTATCGAGTTGAAAGGGGATTATATTGAAAAATAAATTGTCGAAACCTAAAAAAAACAGCCCTCGTAATGACACCATTTAGATACAACGTCGCCTAATGAACAAAATTTGTATTTTGAGGTGTTGGCTGATTTCAAGGCTCAATATGTGAAAATTGAAAAAATTACAAACGATTGGATTGGAGAGTTGTCGTGAGGCATATTTCAGGCTTGTAATGTTTTGAGCACTTTTATAAAAAGATAAGTAGATTACAGCTGAGAGAATGACTCAGGTGGCTTAAACCAATTTCCCATGGGATGTATGCAATATCCAGGATTAAAATGAAACGAGCTCGTTTTGCTCAAAATGTTTTGACCACAGTATACACCGGAAGCATCCAAAAGTGTCTTGTTACAGATGTAATTTATTTCTGTATCCCTGCATCAATGCTTGAAAACATTTTTTCTTGAATCATCGTAGCATTTGCATGTATGAAGGGCCATCTTCGACCTGCATTAATCAGAATCAAGAGCTTACATTCTTCACATCGGATCCTAGATACTTGGAGTAATAAATTCATTTGGGAGGATATTGATCCACCTCTTGCTTTTTGTATCTTACATATGAAATTGGGCAGGTTTCCAAAAAAGACTTTGAAAAATGACAAAAGACGAAATGAATGGAAAATGATATTAATTCATCGTTGCATCAAAAGCTGTAGCCAGTCTCATAAAACACGGTGATTCTGGGACTAATGTGGTTTATCATGTGATACGAAAAACTGCTGCAGGTTGTCTGTTTCATCTTGGAAATCGGAATTCCAGCGACTTGAATTGGATCCCTTATTAATCAAACCACAATAAATAAGCTAACTTAGATTGCCTCTTATAAATCCATTTGCGAACGGAGCACTTGGTGGACCTGATGGTACTATGTTCAAAAGGAGGAAATCAGCCAGACTGCAAACAGTCAGAAAATCTTATGGCGCCTGTTGAAGAATGCTGCTTATCAAATTTTATAGCCGAACCAGGCAATATTTCATATACCTTTGCCACAATGTAGGTTATGTTAGGTAAGAATGACAAGATCAACCCATTTAGGATCCGTGATCCTCCTACACTTGGAACCAATTCGAGCTTATGACGAAGCGTAGGATACTGTTTTCTAGTTCGCTTAAAAGTCATTTTAAAAGAAAGCTCCTAAGTTTGCATCTTTTGGAGAGGTTTGGGCATGTACAGAGTAGGTGGGAGATTGTCTTCTTGAACCTATGATGGATCTGAGCTTTCTTCTTTTTAGAAGGATCCAACATTTAGAGTAATTCCGGTTCAGACTTAGCCAGGCATTTGGTTGCTAGACATGTTGATCCAACAGTCCATCTAGTAGTAGCTTGAACATAGCGATTGATATACGTTGATATACGTATTCTGCTACGTTGCAGAATAGTAGAATTTTGACCAATTCATCGGCCTTAAAATTTTTTAGAATGTCTGTGGGCACACAACATAGGTGAAGGTTGAACTGCTCTGGCAGATGATCAGCATTCATGGGCGATTGAAGAATTTAGTGAGACTGATTTCAAGGACTTGATAGCGGCTTGACTATCCGAAAATATGCAGATATCCCTTGTGAGAAATTCAAGTTTAATCGATGTTATATGCGAGGATACCTAATATATTCAGAGTATTAGCGTGGTCAACTAAATTATTTGCCCACTGTGTAGTTGCTTTAAGACGAATAGTTGTGGTCGGAGCTACTTGTCTGAATCGAAGGGTGCCAAGTGAAATAGAATATCCAAAGCAGGGAAGGGAGTATTGCGTAGACATGCTGTTTTTTGGACTCTGTATAGTTTGCTGCAGTTGACTGCATTGTCTATGCTACCATACCTTTCTTGACTCTTTTTTGAATGCTAGGTTTCCAGTTGAGTTTCCTGTCAAAAATGAGACCCAGTGTTTTCCTGTAACCGAGAAGACTAACCTGGTACGGTTTAAACAGGGAGGGTCTATGATTGGAATTTTATATTTCCTGGTTTTATGGAGGCTTACTCTCAATCCACAAAGATCTGCAGAAAAAGTTATTCTGTTAAGATTAAGCTAAACGAGTTCTTTAATAAAGGGTGAGTCATCGTGAGGTTTTGTTTATAATGTAAAATAAAGCACATAAATTTGAAAGCGAACTTAAAACTTTTATTATGGGCTAAAAGAACAATTCCTGGCATATACTTTTTAAAAATGACATTATAAAAATGTTGGCCAAAACTACGTCTGAGGTGGTCCGTTCGGAAGTTCCAATTTTTAGCGACTCGTTCGAGCATAGCGACTGGTATCTCACGGATAACACGAGTAATGTTGACTTCCAAAGCAGCAATCGTAGCTGGCTTATTCCTGAAGACCTGAGATTTTACATATTCCCAGAGAAAATAGTCCAAAGGTGGGATATCGCACGATCTAGGCGGCCAATTTACTGTAGCAAAACGTAAAATTAAGTGCTCACCAAAATGGTTTTTCAACAAGTTCATTGTTTCACGCGCAGTATGGCTTGTAGCGTCTTCTTGTTGAAACCAGAGCTCATCGAGACCATGTGCTCGAATTTCATGAAGCACATACCATAGCCCGTTAACATGGCGCGATAACGGTTACCATTGACGGTAACATTCTGATTTGCCTCATTTTTGAAGATGATTCCACCAGCCTTATGGGCATACCATACCGTTGTTTTTAATGGATGTAATGGTAGCTCTTGGTAATCTTCGGGTTGCTCATCAGCCCAAATATGGCAATTTTGTTTATTAACGTATCCAATGAGCCAGAAATGGTTTTTCCAGAGCCCATTCACAGAAAATATGACGCAAATTCAAGTCGCTTGGCTTCAATTCTTGTACAAGTCCGAGATCCTCATGTAAAATATGCCAAATTGTCGAATACGCGAAGCCAAGCTGCTGAGAACGACGACGAATCGATTCGTCACGGTCTTCGAGTACACACTCAGTTACAGCTGCTATAGTCTCTTCACTACGTGCTGGATGTGGTCTAACCGGTCGGGTATCATCCACTAACGTAAACTGGGACTCAAATTTGCAAATGGTATTGACAATAGTGGTTTCAGTAGGTTGATTATGCGCACCGTAAGTTCCTCGAATCGCATGAAAAACATTTCTCACAGAACGCTGATTTTCGTAACACAGCTGAGCAATTTGAAGACACTGTTGTGACGCGAGTCTTTCCTGGATAACATGTCACAGCAGGTTTGTTATCGGTTTGTAGAGTTATCTAGCGTGGTAACAGCCTTTGTGAGTGAAATCAAAGCATAGATACGAGTACACAAGTGACGTCGTCCAATTTTCTATCAGCTGCGTAGACGTAGACTGTCAATGATGAAAATTATTAATCCTGAACTAGTTTTCGAATACAGGTTCTGCTCTCGACGATCAAGAACTTCCGTCGAGTCAATGCGGAAAGTCCTGAAACACCCACATGTAGAAAGTTTATGTATCCATACAGAACCAACTACGTGAAACCACGATGGTGAGGAATAGCAAAATCTTTTACATTAGGAATATCTCTATCAAAATCATCAATAAAACGCGAAAGCGGAAACAGTTATTACATCTTACAAATACACAGTTCAACGATGGGAGCAAGTATATTAGACTGGACTTCGTCAGTCGTGAGGATGCTATGCGAAGCTAAAGACATTTAAGCAAATTTAGTGCCCTGTGGAAGGTACTCGTAATATTTGGCTTTACATTTTGCGGATGACTACAGTCAAAGTCTTAATGTTCATTTTATTTGACGAAGTGCTTTTGAAACTTGAACGTTTTCCTACGATCTCAAGAATATTGCTCTGTAGCGCCTCAGCTTTTCCAATTTCCGGGTCAGTTTTACTTAGCAGAAATCATATGCGCTACAGATCCCTACCTATTCCAACTACAGCTTCTAGAACACAAATGATCTCGTCCGATGTGTCAAGAAGCCTACGAAAGCGAACACTGTTCATAGAACTGATATTTGCCAATTTTAGAAATTGTTCAATACGCGAAATATAATGAAGCCCTGGATTCTAAATAGTTGGACATCACAAGAGCTCGGCTATACGCAGCAATCACTGGAAAACGGAATAATGTTCATAGATTGATTACCATCTCTGATGTAGTCGTAACTTTAGCGTTAACGCTAAAAATAAGACGCTACCCTAACCTCTCCTATGTTTCGAGCTTAATGGGGGTTTTGAGCTGATTGCTTTATGCTATTAATGAAAACGTTTCAGCAAAATATGATATATTTCCATACTGTGACCTCAAACGCGCACTAATCCTCTTTAGTATGAAACTCACAATATGAACATGGACATGGACATTATCGAGATTATTTTGTCTCAAAGCTTAAACCCTATTAATCGAACGTTTGTAATGACCGCACCGTTGCTTCAAGACGTTCACAAAAATTATGAGAATTTAGTTCTATATCGATCACGTATGCATCATCGACATCATCTCAACAAAACACATAAGAAATAGGGTTTAAAATTTATTTTAAATAAATAAATTAACAAGATCAGTCTTGGCATCGATCCAATCCAAGTAGGATGTGATCCTTGTAAACACACCTGGCCATCCCTTCTCACAACCCAAGGCACTACCGAATGAAGCAACACCAATCAAGAGATATTCTCCTTGTTGCTTGTAAACTAATGGGCCACCAGAATCACCATTACAAATTGAACGTCCTTGTTCACCAGTAATGCAAATATTTTCATTTGAGATATTACCCAAATAATAAAAGTTGCAGGAACTTTCACTAATAACTGTGGTATTGATGTATCTCAAGATGTCTGAAGTTGAGGTTGTGTGGTCACCATCCAAACCCCATCCAGAAGCGAAAACACTATCACCAACATAAGTTGAGTAGAAGCTGCTCCTCTTTGGTAAAACTGCTGGTTTGATGTATTTGTTGAAGAAGATAGGACTTGGTAGTTTAATGACAGCAATATCGTTGGCAACTGTCTTGGGATCATAATCCTCATGGTTAAAAATTCCAGATTTGGAGACGAAAACTCTTTGTTGTCCAGCTTCGTTATTGTCTGTGATGTTGAAAGCACCCAAGTATACGATAACACTATCAGCTTCTTTGGTACAATGAGCAGCAGTTACGATCCAACGGTCTGAAATCAAGGTACCACCGCACCATCCGACTTTTTTGCCGTATCTCAAAGACAGACCAACTTGATAGGGAAATTGAGTTCTTAAGGCAACTTCACCGTTACTAATGCGGCTTTCTAGATCAGCCACTAGCCTGATTTCAAGACCTGGACGTATTGGTCCAGTGCCAGCTGTTGCAGCTGTAACCAAGAAAGTTAGAGCAAGTATCTGTATCATTGTAAATAGTTTCACTTATGTTGACTTCCAGGTCTGGACTTCTTTATATACTACTTGCTGGCGAGGACAAATATGGTGTCTTATCTTGGCTTTATTCTTGAAACTGAAAAGTGTTTATAAGATTAGCGAGATATCCCGGTTTTTTCCAGTGTGGAAGAAGATAAGTTCTGGTTTGCTTATCTTTTTATGATAATGAGGAACGGCATTTCCAATGTTAGACAATGTAATCAGGGTGCCAATCGATAGCTGAGTTGTGATTGATTTTTGATTATAGAATCGCTACTTATTTGGAGCTCGTGTATTACTAGATATACATCGGTTTTAGGCTCAGTTTATCATAACGATTTTTTTGTTTTTATTTTTAATTGTTTTTCACAACACTGACGTATCTTATGATTGCGAGTAAAAACAAATTTGAATCATTTCCGTATCTTTTATGTATCATGCGAAGGCCTGGTTTAATTTCATATTTTTGTGAAATTCTTTAGAGTTGATTGGAGTGTATTGACGTTTTTAAATTAAGATCGAAATCTGGAAGACATGTGACAAGCTTTTGTTAGAGAAGCAGTTCAATTCATACTATATTGTACAGATATATAGTCGTACACTCGTACATCAGAAGAGTTTGATAGTTTTAATCAAAGCTGATCGTCAAACATTTCCTCGTAAAACATCCTTTGAACATATTTTTTTAATTTGCCAATAAACTCTCCAAGGATGATCATAATGTCATGTTTAGGTTATTGGTCGTAAGTTTTGTCGAGCCGGTGCATCATTGCATAGGGTTTTCCAATAGGGACTTGACAACTTTGAATTTAATTTGTGAATGCACTTTTCACTAATCATCAAACTGTCACTTTCAATTTATTCAGTCAGTAAACTCAACATTTTCATCACGGTAAAGTACACTAACGAGCTACGTTCTCCGATTGGATTCTGAAGAAAATGCGCCAAGATGACGAATTTCATCGCAAAATCATCTTCAGTGACGAAGCTCATTTTTGGCTCAATGGGTTCATCAATAAACAAAATATGTGTTATTGGTCGGGTGAAAACCCACATGTGCTTCATGAATCACCACTTCATCCACAAAAAATAACTGTTTGGTGCGGTTTGAATGCCGGCGGCGCTATTGGGCCATATATTTTCGTCGACTTATCGTCGATCGTCACGTTACTGTGAATGGTCAGCGTTATCGCGCCATGATCACCGATTATTTTTGACCCGAATTGGAAGATATGGACTTGGACAACATGTGGTTTCAACAGGATGGTACCACAAGCCACACAGCACACGCTACAATCGATTTATTGAAGAGTAAGTATGGTGACCGTGTTATTTCAAGACATGGGCCAGTCGATTGGTTTATGCCAACACGCCGACGACGTTGGAAGAGCTCAGAACTAACATTGAACGCGAAATATCGGCCATTTCGGCCTAAATGTGTGTCCAAGTCGTTGAAAATTGGGTCCAACGATTCGACCGCTGCAAACGTGCCATATAAGCGAAGTCGAGTTCCATTCATAAATGTTTTGATTGTACTTCAAGCCTATAGTTAAAGTTTTTGAAATATCTCAAATGGTTTGCCTTTGATTTAAAAAAACAGTTGTCAAGTCGTTATTAGAAAACCCTATACCTTCTAGATTTTCCAAATACGGATGACTTCAAGAAGAACAGACAACTAGTCGGAGAAGAGATATAGGTAACCAGATAAGGACAATACTACGAGTGTTGCTGTCAATACCAAGTAAACCTGTAGATTAACAAACAAAGATATTCTTAACTTAATGGGGCATGACGAAATGGCGGTCGGGTGAGATTTTAAGGGAATTTGCTGCTGTTTTGGTCAAAGCCTTTGGGGTAGTCGTTTGTTATACGTAACATTCTAGATATTAGTTCAAAGTGGCCAGTGAGTTCGAATCAGGATGAGTGGGACAGATTTTATATTACTGGAGTTGGAAGTGAATGAAACATTTTGCGTTATTCTCGGGAAATCGATATTTCCAGTCAACAACGGGTTGATAAAAAATACATAGGTGACTTCACGAGGTTTTTTTAGGGTATGCAAGCTAACTAGTTTTAGCCTATTTTCATAGGAAGGTAATACATATGGATTGACACAAGGTAGATCACGAAGCGCGAAACGGATAAACCTGCGTTGCTCAGATTCAATTCTTTGAATGTAGAATTGTTTATAGGGTGACAATACTTAGCTAAAATATTCGAGAAGAGGCCTTGCAAAAGAAATGTACAAGGTACCTTGTAACCTAAAGATTGAAAAACGCTTTTGACTAGCGTTTGATGAAGTCAAGTGGAGAGTTAGCTTTATTCATAATGCTGCTAATATGTGAGTCGAAATTCAATTCTCTATCACAAATTAGTCCTATTCCTAGTACTTCGGTAGTGGAAGGAATAGATTTATCGTAGATAAAGTAGTTTCTCGGAAGGCTGGCTAGACGCTTGTGGGAATAGGTTGTAGGTTGCCATTTGTTGACATTAAGCTTCAAAGATTTTTCTTGCACCTTACCGAAAACTTATTTAAGTCATCTTGCAGGGAATGGGAGTTAGAAGGCAATGAAATAAGTTTGGAAATTCTCATGTCATCAACACAAATAGAAAGATTAGAAGTCGTTAAGTTGAGATTCATATCGTTACTGGTTAGGGTAAAGATGATTGGTCCAAGGTGACTACCCTGAGGGACACCAGATGTTGCTTTAATATGATCGGATATTGGAGATCTAAAGATGACTCAATATTCTCGGTCTTCTAAATAGGATTTGGCATATGCCACGAAATGAGGGGAAAAATCAAATTTTTTGAGTTTAAAAATGATAAGTTGATGAGAAATTTTTTCAAATGCGTTGCTGAAATCTGTTGAAATGGAATCGTCTTTATCACCGTCCTCCAGACGAACTCAGTTACTGAGTTGGTTGATTTACCTTTTATGAAACCGTGCTGATTTGTGCAGATAGTTGGCCTACAGTACGGAAGCAGTTGTTGATAGACTATGCGTTTTATAATGGGCCTATAATTCTCAACCCATCTGTGCGAGATGGGTTACGCACCCTTTTACTACAATAGTTGGAACACCATTAGGGCCGGACAAAAATTCAGCTTTAAATTTGGTAATGCTCTCACATACCAAAGATGGTGTTATATTTACCGAGGTTGATGACGTCTCAGGACAGTTTCTCATATAGCTTAATTAACTAGGGCTGGGTTCCGCTGTTTGATTAGAAAAGGATTTGTTAAAACGACGGGCAAAGAAATTGTCAATGGTTGTTGGGTCAGCAGAAGATGCACTAAAAATTTGAGAGTCGATGGGTACTCGTTTGACTTTCTTTTGGTATTAGGAAACTGGTAGAAGCATTAAGGGTCCGAGACTAAAGATAATTGCATGCGGTAGAGGTACTAGGTAGAGAGACTCACAAAGTTCAGAAAAACCATTGTATACAAATTAATAATTACTATATTCGGAATCAAATCAAGTTCCTAGGAATTTGTGCCACAACTTGTTTCTGTTACGAGGGCTATTTGATGAGCACCGAGATTGGAAGGTAGGTGGCGCTACTAAGCTAAAATGGGTGCAACATTATCCGAAGCTTAGTTTTGTTTTGACACCCATTTCAAAACATCGTATCAGAGTTTTTTGCGACCATTGAAAAAGAGCAGTAACGCTCTGTGATCCGATTCTTGGTTTTGGGTGGCAAAATCTGTGAGGAAATCAAGTCCATTCTCGATAGTATGTATGGGACCCATTAATCTTCTCGTACAACCGTTCACCATAGGTTCGCAGAGTTTCGCTGTGACCGTATGTCAGTTTTTGACGAACCGCCCCACCTGGGCGGTTGGTGGACAAAATACATGATCACGTATAGGCGGACCGCAAAGTGAAAATTCACTTCACTTCTCAATAGAACGCGTTAGCCATATTCTGCACGAGCTGTCCACACTTGGTCTGTTTAATAAAAATCCGTTGGAGTTTCGGCGTCGTTTCGTGAAGCGTTGACTATTTGGAGACGGGAAGAACAATCACACGAGCATACTATGTCGATTTATTAAGCATGTTCAACGCCGATTTGAAGAAAAAACAACCACATTTGGCAAAGAAAAAAGTGGATTTCCACTACGATAATGCACCGGCTCACACCTCCTCAGTCGCCACAGAAAAATTGGTCGAATTGTACTACGAATTGCTCTCCTATCCTCCGTATTCTCCAGATTTGGCTCCCCGCGACTTCTTTTTGTTCCCTTTTGTTTCCCGGAAAGAAGTGCGGGTCGAACGAAGACGTCATCGCCGCCGCGGGGGAGTATATTGCAGGTCAACAAAAGTCGTACTATATGGAGGGGTTAAAAAAGTTACAGCATCGCTGGGAATAGTGTATCGAGTTGAAAGGGGATTATATTGGAAAATAAATTGTCAAAACCTAAAAAAGTTGCATTGTCGTTTTTAATCCGGGTATTCATCAAACAGCTCTTGTTATAGAGCGGTAATAGCACAAACTTGATTTAACTTACTGAACTCTTCAGTATTCAACGAAAAGGTTTTGAACGCGCGTTTTTCAACATTTCAAGCACTCCACTTCGGTAGAATTTGGGATTAAGACTGTGAATTGGGGTAAAAGCTGTGAAGTATTATCTACGCCGGGCAACACGTAGATAACCAATGAGGAATTCTCTATAGTGAATTGACAAAACGAGATCAATTTCAACAGTTAGAGGTCTCAACGTGCTAGATGTTGACATTTTGAACATAACGCGGTGGCAGAATTTACCACGTTTAGTGCAAGGGTTTTAGCGAAGTTGGTGATAGGATTACTTATCCCAGCTTCGTAAGCATCCAAAATGGGTCGAGAAGTGCATAAATATTTTTATCAATGACGTGGTACTGGGTTAAGTTGACGATGGCTTATAGGTTGCGTTATTGGTACGCATCCAGGACAGAATAGCATGGTGCGCGTTGTGACGATTGCTACATCAAGTGGACGGCTAATACGACCTACTTGCCAGTTATCCCCATTATTTGTTGGCTTTTGCTATGTTAAATTTATTATACAACGATGGAGTGATGTTTAGACTTTAACAAGTCAACATTATCAATCTTTTGTCAATTTTTGCTTTCCAATTATGGTACCACTTTTTGTTTTTTTTCGATGAAAGTTGTTTTATTTATTTGTCTCTTTACCAAATCGTTTGTTTGATTGAAGAGTCAAAAATATAGTCCACAGTCCAATAGCTTTTTAAGTAACCGTGATTACTTTCGCATAATGTTTTTTTTTTTTTTGAGAGAAAAAGTGATTACATTGAAATCTTTAAAATTTCTTTGACCAAAACTGATTGCTTTAAGACCTCACAAGTCTTCAATAGAGGAGACATATCAAGTCAGTTATTTGAACCATAACAATATGACCTATTATAAGATGTCAAATATCCCTTTTGCCTCTTTCTCTTTATCGGGAAACTTCATTTCTCATTCAATTCCTTCAACGTCCTGCAATAACTTGCTCTAAATCCATATTCATTTGCTGCCATTGCTTCATTGGCAGTTCATCTATGTATGTACTTTTGCTTCTTTGGCAATTTGAAAAGTCCGATAGCAACAATACACCTCCCCCAAAGCTGGTTGGCTCTGAACTACATGTAAACAGCAAAACCTACTTAAGCAATTCAAATTTCTAGGTTATGTACACAATAATGGCTTACAAATTACCGCTTGCATGCGTACGAAGGAAGTCCTGCATTAATGCACAAGACCTAGCCCAGCGTCTCATGTTCGCCAGATTGGGTGTTTGACAGCCTTCAAGCCAACCTACCCAGTGCTTAACACTGAATAACTTTCACATAAATTTCGACTCAATCCAAGTTGGGAAAATTTGTAAATCGAAATTATTGTTTTGATTATGAGTAGATGCTGCCACCAGATGTGCTCGACATTGATGATGACGAACCGGATAGTGAACACATTGGAGACGTTTTTGGTTATGTTGGAGACGATGACGAAGATGGAAATGCTATGAACTCAAAGAAGTCCGGATGTTTGGAAACATGAAAATTGACTCTAATTTCGTAGTAGTCATATGGTTTTGCTTGATAGATTGGTCGTCAGGAAAGTCTGCTACTGGATCTGCTGAAGAGCCCCAATGCACAGGGCGTACTCGAACATATACCATATGCATTCACAAGTTTACGTATAATTGTGTTAAGAAATTACATGACTCAATCCCTTGAATGGTATGGGTGGGTAAACATTTGGGAATGCTCATAGCTAAAGGCAATTCTGGTCATTCCGAGTGGCAGCTATTTCGAAAGGAAAATTTATTCCTTAAGCCATCGGCTGCAGTTTCGCAAAGCAACAAATAAAGGACCAAAACGGATATTGGTTATATCCCAAATATAATTTGGGCAACTGTTGGCGGAATCCATTGTAATCGATACTTAGATTGTTCACTTGCATGACGATTAGATTGCGTACTTCGAGCAGATATAAACAATTGAAATGTATCTTCAAACACAAAGCGGTTGACCTTACTAAGGTCTCGCAATTATTGTAGCTTTGAATTTGACAATACCTAAACACTGGTGACTGAATGCTGAACAGTGTCAACGTTCTGAATTGAGTGGCTACTGGATGGTATTTGTTGCATTTTTCGTCAAAAAATTACGAATAATGATGTCACTGTGCTATGGTGCGTTATCATTGTGCAAAATCCGTGAGTTTTCTGCCCACAATTCTGGTTACTTTCGGCAAATTGCTTCACGCAAAGGTCTCATAACGCCCAAATAATACTCTTTGCTTACTGTCTAGCCTTCTGGCAAAAATCAATGATGCACTACACCGTTGTAATCCATGAAAACTGTGAGCATTGCCTTCTTTTTTGACTTAAAAGGCCTTTTTTTGGTCTCGGCTCATTTTGTGAACGCCATTCACTTGCCTGATGTCTGGATTGCGTGTCGTACTCACAAACCCACGTCTCGTCTCCAGTCATGATCCTTTTGATGAATCTGTGATCGAATTCAGCCTCGTAAATCATTTCTTTTTGCATGAAATTGAGGTCTTTTGGCACCAACTTTGCTTCTATACGACGGAAACCCAAATCAGTAACCAAAATGTCTTGTTGTTCTCTTTAGAGAATCCTTGCCGAAACACTTTTCCAATATTTCTAACATTCGCGTACCATTAAATTCGATTTTTTAAGCAAAATTTAATACAAGTTTGTTGCAAATTTAAATCCATTTCTAAAATTGTGAAAAATCGTCAACACACACATGGTTAGATGTACTCTTGGCTACGTAACTTTTGCAAATGTCAATCCATGATACTAAGATTTAGAGAAAATGTTAACAACAGATGTATCAACTTAACAAAAAAAAAAAAAAACAGAACTCAAATCGGAACTATGGGAGCGACACACGGTGACGCCACCGGTAACATTTTGATCAAGGTGGTACAAATCATGTTGTCGGATGAACTCTCTGTGCAATACTGAAGCATGATTGAAACCTATGTTACTGCAAATAAGTTACTGCAACCAATTGGTTAAAGGCTATCCCTAAGAAGGCGCAAAACACAAGCTTTGAAATAAGATTACCCTAAAGATATGCTCTAGAAACTGTTGCCTCTCTTCCCGATGAAAATTCGAGATAAAGCGAATGCGATCCGATACTAAACCGCAACGTCATTGGAAGCGAATGCGAACCAGAAACACAGTAATCTACAATATAATTCCTCCTATAGCAATATACGAACAGTATTTCGTCTCAGACTAGGACGATTCTGGTCAATACGAATCTCAAGACCTTTAATAACTAACAGATGACTTGAGGAGCAATTTTTTTTAAAGTATTTAAAGTAAAAAAAAAAGTGCGTGCTGAATGTAGTGTGAGTGGAAGAAGATTCATTTTGGAAACCAAGGTGGTTTCCGCAAGGAAAACAAAACAATGTTGTGCAAAGGGTTGAACGAAAAAAATCTTTTCCACATGGTCTATGAATAAATGATAATTTCATGAAGTGGTTGAATGAACTTACGGGTCTAATCAAGTAGGAGAATTTGGTAAGCTGAGGCTCCTTATATAGCGTTCCAGCAAAATTCCGGCAACATTTAGAAAAAAAAACCGGAATGCAAAACTAGTAAAACACCTGAGCTTTCTGCAGCTTTTTACAACAAAATTTAGAGAAAGGCCGTATACTAGTACAAGATTAGTAGGCCCACTATAGCACCCATAAGCAGAGCACCCAACTTTTCTACGGCTATCAAAAATACCAACATCCATATAAGACCTAGAATAATAGAACAAAAGCCACAAAAGCAGTACACTCTAGAAATGGTAAACCTAAGAGTAACTCTTTCGGGAAGGATTACGTATGTCGGAAAGGTGACAAGCTTAACCACATACAGCATAAGCGCTGTAAGCGAAACCTTCTAGACTTTCATATTAGCTCAGCCGATATAGTAGTTCTTCGTTATACTCATTCAGTCCAGGTAGGGCTAAATATCAGACGTAAAATTTTGTCTGCAATTAGTTGAGGCAGCCATCATCCATTGAGAGTGTCCATGTGTACAGAAGTTCAGATATGAGAAGGTACACAATTGTCTTCATATTAATAAAAACTTTTACCACCTCAAAATTATATGACATCCTGTCGATAGTGACATTTTACCTAAGGCGTTTCCATGTTGTTTGTCCTTTTCGTTTTGCTTTTATTGACCACCAAACTTGTGCCCCATTCACAACCCGCTGATTTCTCCTGATCATATCAATGTCATTTGCATATGCGAGTGGTTGGAGAAATGTTTGACTCGTTGTGCCTCTGGTGTTGGTTTGGGAGTTGCACACAATATTTCCAACTAGACAGCGCATCACCCTCTCTAAGACTCCTTTAATTACAAATGATCCGATGATATTTATTCCGACTTTGACACAAAAGTCGTAGTAAGAATTTGTTCGATGATGAATTTATCCGGCCTAAAATCGCATTGATATGAGCCAACTAGGTTGTTGACGATCAGTTTAAAATGTTCATATAATATGGCAGCAATCGTTTTAAGCCTTCGTAGCTGGCATAGTTTATGTTCTCTTTTTTCTTCAGATGGGCAGATGATATTCAAATTCCATTGAGCTGGCAAGTATTCTTCTGACCAAATTGTACACGAGTTAGTGCATCCTCCTCAATAGGTCATTTCCTTCTGCTTTAAAGAACATCGTGGCTAGTATGGATACTGCTATTTTCACTTCATTCTGGTGAAATGGACGAACATTTTCGCAGTTTCCATTCGGACTGAATAGTGTATCCTGCCTCAGTTTCACCGATTAGCGCTCAGCAGAAATGGTTTTTCCAAATTTTTAGCACGGACTATATCTCAACTACGTTGTACTTTTGGTCGTTTTTTGGCTTCGATTAGAGTTTTAATGGCCGCCTCTCAGGCTCACGAACAGTGTTGCATGGTACTCTTTCTGTTTGGCTGAAAGTGTATGTCAGCATTCATCATCGAATCATTAAATTGTTGTCTGTGGTCACTTTGTGAAACTTTCTGGTTTATTCTTTGCAGTATCGCCACTGGTCCTCTGCACTTAATGTTATGGAAGCGTTATTATAAGAAGGTTAAGGGAGATATGATCGGAAAGGGCAACTCCACAATAGTTTACTATGCCACTCCTAAGCCCGGATATATCATCCTATCCCTAGTAAAATAACACAGCGCTCAGAGGTATGTTACAATTGAGCTTCCTAATCTCAGGGCACATACGAGTTAATTAGGGAACTGGTCCTCCAGGTTGGGGATTTACCGTGTCTCCAGAAACCATACATTAGGAAAACAACCCACTTCGAAACCTTCATACTCGCCTCGGTTAACGGAAGGATCAAACAGTTGCGGATCCAAGAAAGAAAGACAACAAACTAACAATAGCAACATGGAATAAACAGATGCTTCAACCAGGTAAAATGTTAGAAGTAGCAAATGAACTAACTACTCACCTCACAACTACATCACCAATTTACAAAAAGTAGCGGGCAAGTAGTAATTTGGCAAAATGACGGCTTCGTAAAAAAAAAAATCCGAATTTTCGACCAAAATTGTCACGTAAAATTTTTTAAGAAAATAGAAAAAATTATCCGAAATCTTATCCCTTCGGTAAATACCTGTTGTGTTCAAACTTTAGACTGATTAATGGAGCCGTTTTTTAGAAATCTTGATCACCGACTTCGTAAACATAGTTTTGAAAACAGCGCCTTTAAAGTTTCGGAAGAAGTTTACACATAGATAAATTAATTTTTTTTTTTTTTTTTTTACTTACGTGGATTCATCTATTCCAGGGCCTTAAGATGGACCCTCCGCAGCATCAGTAGGCTCTAGTACCTCGAGTGGATGTTGTCTATGAGCAATTCTTTCCTCTCAAGTACTCCCATACGCTCTCATACGTCAGAAATCATCTGTATAATCTGTATCCTCTTTTTATATATAGGCATGACCATTGCGCTCAATTGGTATTCCGATGGCAATCATGTAATATGAAATTGAAGTTGTACCTTTATTGAAGATCCCGGCAGCGATGTAAGCTGACATTACAACAATTTCTGAGCAAAACGAAACGATTCAACGACAATGACACGATTCAACTCTGAGATCTGTATAAATTGGAGAGATAGCTTCAGCAACATCACGTGACATCAGGACAGATAATGATGTTTATAAGAAAATAACGCTGCCAACAACACCATGAATCTTCTCCGACTGGGCAGCTTTCGTGTTGAGGATTTTCATTAGTTGAACAGTGATGATAATATGTTGTCCATATTGCATAGTAAATATTTTTAACAGAATCACAGTGTCTCCTGACTGTCAAACCATAATAAACTTTCAACAAAATCGTATACGTTTTCTGACAGCTTGGGATGACCTAGGCAACCTTGGCGTTGAGGCAATATTTTGTCATAGTCATAGTTGGTAAGGGGCTGCCAGTACCGTTTTTTTAAGCCAACTTCAATTCGGTAGCATCCAACATTTTGATCCAACCGATCAACTCCTCCCATATATCGGCTATAATTAACTATGCAACAAGGTTGAACAATGTCCTTCTTCTGCTAATCGCAAAATCTGTTCACCTTTCCCACATCACATTGGGTAGATGCAACAGTAACAAAGTTGTTGTCATTATACCGGATAAGAGTGATTTTAGAATTTGTATCTGTGCATTGGTTAAATGAACCTCTTTTAGTTTTTTTTTTCATTTCTTCAGGACATTTTTATGGTGCTGTTTCCACACGGTTTGCCCGTATGGTACCGGTCACATCATGGTTACACCGGTTAGTTCATAAAGAAGAGGCAGGGATGTAAAGAAATTGTCCATATACTAACTGTAACTATCGGGTGGAAGTTTCGGTGTCAGGTATAACACATCAGAGCCCCCTACACCGAACTCTGGATGAGTATTTTCTGTACTAGCTCCTTGATAAAGTTCCCCGTATAACAAATAGGCAAACCGAGTACATATAGACCAATTTATGTAGCCAAATCGGATCGGTTTCCCTTGTATGTGCTGTTTTGGGCTGATTTCCAAAATATGGTATCATCGATTCATCGATACTCAAATTTTTATCGCCAGAGAAGTATTTTAACCATCTTTAGTTGAGAAGGTTCCAAAGAGGTCGAATCTTTGCTGGAATTTGGAATCAAATTATTGTTTTCGGACGCGTGAAAATACCGCAGCAAAACCTCGAATCCCTGAGTACTACAGTCAATACTTTGTTCCCAATACAAACGGTATCAAATGTTTTTTTTTTTCGGGCATTTAGGCATTCTCTATCAAACCATTTTTGAGTGAATGAACTCGTTGTATTTGAATCTGAGTTAATTGCAAAATTTCTTATGCAACTTCTTTGAGAGTGCGGCAGACGACTGGTTAGTTGAAGACGTGTGTGAAAGGTTATTATCTAAATAGTTATGGAAGGTTTCTTAGTTCAAAATTTTTCCTTTTAATTGGGGAATTAAATTGATAGATCTCTGTGTCAGTTCAAAGTGTGATTCCCATTCAACGGCATATGATCAGAAAATTGTTTATTCAAAACTTCAAATTTATTTATGAGATTGATCCAATCGTTATTTACCGTGCAGTAATCGATCACTGAATTACCTTGGCCACCAACAAAGGTAAAGTGACCTTCGGAATCACGTTTCGTGCATGCATTCAAAACAATACATGTAGCTTCATACCATTTTGGTTACAAATATTATCTTTAGATGTTTTATTATAAAAATTTAAAAATGCTGTGTAAGATATTTCAATTAGAGTTTGCATTGAGGTCGCCGATCAACATAACGCTTTTACTTGGCAGGTCAAATATAAGATTTTTCAGTCTTATAAAAGTTTTATAAAAAGGAGTAATAAACATATTATGTTCCTCTAAAAGCTTTACAACGACTGCATCTTGGATTTCTACAAAACCATAGAGTTTCAGCTTCGATGTTTTTATTCCATACAGACATCCACCGCTTGCTCGACGTCTTAAGGATGTTTTGGTTGCAGCAATCCAAAAAAGTTTATATCCATTAAAATATTTGGTAAATTTACTTGAGGGAGTGAAGTTCCATAGGTGAGTGGCATGTACGAAGAACTGTCGCTCTGAAGTCAAACGGGAATATGTATGTAGGTTGAATTAAGGCATAAGTCCTTTGTGATCGGGAAAAAACAAATCTGTTGTAGAAATATTCGGGTTGATGTATCTGTATGATATTATGCAGGCAATATATGTATACTTTGAATCAAATGAGCACCATGCGATACTTTTGGCATAATCGAATACGTGGTCATGCCATCGAAGACCATAAACGTATCGAGCAATTTTATTATTGTATATTAAACATTAAACCTCCTCCTCCAACTACACAGTCAACGTGTAGTAGTGAGATCTCACAACCAAACAATAAAATTGGCAGTAAAAGCGTTCTTGCTAACATAAACTTTTCCGATGGTAGCGTTTATATAATCTGTCCAGGTAAACGTGCCATTAAAAACTAGTCCAAGGTTTTTAGCAATTTGTACGTAGGGAATCATTTCTTGAGCAAGATATATCGGTGTTAAGATAAAACAGTCCTGTATTTTTCTTGTTATGGCCAGAACTTTTGACTTTGCTGGATTTAGAAACAGAGAGTTACGTTGCGGCAAAAGGGTGATATTACCCAATTCTTCGTTCATCAACGCAGCAGTTTCGCCCAAAACATCAATATGCCCAGTTAAAAACCACTGCACATTATTGGCGTACGTATGCACTCGGCAATGTTGGATAATTTGCGCAGCTCATTGATATACAAGGAAAAAAGTATGCGTCCAGGAATTGAGCCTTGAGGAACACCACTCAAAATATTTCGAGAAGAGGAAGATCGTTCCTTAATAACAACACATTGCTGTCTGTGTGTTAAGTAAGAATACATAAGCTTCGCAGATTCTTTTGAAAAACTGTAAATATTCTGTAGTTTTTGGCAGAGGAGAAGATAATTTACTGTATCGAACGCATTTGAAAAGTCCAATAGTACTAAAAGGGTTACATGCTTCTTGTCCAACGAATTTCTAATGTCATCAACTATAGATAACAAATCTGTTTCGCAACTGTGCTTGAGACGAAAGCAAGATTACCAGCAGCTCAGTACATTCTTTTAAGGCAGGTAAGATTTCAATTCTTTTAGAACCACTTTTTCAAACGCCTTACTCAAGAAGGGCAGAATCAATATGGGCCTATAGTCACTAGTTGTTTTTTTTGGTATAGAAATTACCTTTACCCTTTTCTATTCATCTGGATATGTAGAAGATGTGATTATGTTGTTGAAAATGTGGGTCATTTATGGTAATACATGTGGCAGAAGGAGATTTATAAACCGGAGATCAAGTTCGTCAATGCCGGTTGCCTTAGATTTTATTGATATGACTGCCTCAACCACATCCTCATCACTTGCACAAATAAAACCAAAAGATTCGTTCGAATGGGGACTGTCTGCTGGCTCGAAAATTTGGTGCCCTCTTTCGAGAGAGAGAAATGATGGTGTTGTTACAAATTGGCTCTTGAAGAGTTCACAGTCAACGTCGTCGGGTATTTTGGGGTTTTGTTTTCCTATTCCAAGCTCTTTTAATATTTTTCACATGCTCTTTGCGGGACGACTTTCACTCAATCTGTTACCATAGAAAGAGTTTTTACAGTTCTTACCTTCAGGACTACTCTGTTTCTCAAGCTTCGATACTCAATTTTAAATGATTCTATTATACAACGCTTCCAATGACTGTATGCTGCATTACGCCGCAACAATTGATTTATTTTTTTGTAAAAGTTTCGCCAATTTTTCTTTTGTCAGTCAGTCAGTCAGTTTCTGCAGAATTATTGTAGCTTTACCTTGTCAATGGTCGATTTGTTGTATGTATTTTACCTTCAATCAACTTAAGCATTTTTTATTTAAAAAAAACTGGGATTTATACTTTATTTTTAAATAAAATTATTAGAGCGATATCTAAGTTCAACTTTTAACTTTCACAGCAGTGTTGCCAATCCAAGCGAATAAAGCAAAAACATACAGGCTTTGGCTTAAATGCTCCATACTCTGTACTAAAATTGCATATTCTAAGCAATAAAACACAAACGCAAGGTATCAGCTAGATACTTTTCCCAGTTCGGGAAATACTTGTTATTAAATTCAAATGTTCGGGGTTGATATGTCTGTCGCCAAAATTGCATACAGTACCATGAAAAAAAAGCCAACAAAGATACTGGAATCTGCTTATCAGAACTTTTGATGTCTACATACTATAATTTGAAACTAAAAGTGCTTTAAGATTAAGCCTTAGTTATAAGTCCCTTGTCTGACCTATTTCCGAATGGCCACCCCAAAATAGTTGAATAAACAGTTTCCATACAAACTTTGCTTTTCTGTAAGATATGGATCGAAGGTGAAGATTGGGATTACGTGAATCCTTAATGTTTACTTCATCTTTCACAAATTAGTAACACCAATGTCTCGATATTAACTGCAATGGAGCCAGCCGAACAATCAACAATAACACTAATATCTTATGAGGATATTACCACACTTTCTGAAGGACGAGCTACTATAAATCACATCGCTGCAACGAAGCTGGAACTTTATTATGAAAAGCAACAAACGAGTTGTGATGAACACCTACGGAAAGATAGTCTACACTTTTAATGTCATTTCCCCCTGCTTTAGCTGTCCCAGGCAGTGAACCTTATGAAGATAAGGTGACTTTGCAGAGCTATATTCTACTGGAGTAGAATCGAGATCATAGAAGATGCACTTTTTGTAGGGAGTGATTCATCGTGAGGTTTTGATTTTCAATAGTCTTTTTTAGACAGATCACGCGTGACTCCTATCAAACTGTTTTGTCATTTTTGTTCAGTATCGTTTGGTAAGTCATCATGGAAAGACTCACACCACAACAGCGTCTACAAATTGTTCAGTTGTATTAGGAAAATCAGCGTTCTGTGAGAAATGTTTTTCGTGCGATTCGAGGAACTTACGGTGCGCATAATCGACCTACTAAAACCACTTTTGCCAATACCAATACTTTACATTAGTGGATGATACTCGACCGGTTAGACCACATCCAGCACGAAGTGAAGAGACTAATACAGCTGTAGCTGAGAGTGTACGCGAAGACCATGACGAATCGATTCGTCGTCGTTCCCAGCAGCTTGGCTTGGCGTATTCGACAACTTGGCGTATTTCATGTGAAGATCTCGGCCTAAACTCGTACAAAATTCAACTTGTGCAAGAATTGAAGCCAGGCGATTTGAAATTGCGTCATATTTTCAGTAAATGGGCTCAATGGCTTAATCTTATATTATAAATCAAACCTCACAATGAATCACCCTTTATAAGTTAACGCCTGGTGGGTATATTTATTTTTGAATATTTAGAGTATTTAAGGACCATGTAAATCCATTAAACGACTCTATGTCAAGACTACTTTTAAAGAAGTACTCAGTGTGCCAGGAGACTCTGCTTCGCACTTGTCTTCTTTGTGTGCATTGACAATAATCAAATTCAAAAACAACAAAAAAATTAAACAAAGACGACATTAAGCGGCCAAAACTTTACAAAATACAAAACATAAGTACGAATGAAGTAACTCTCTTTTAAAATAACAAAGGCTACGGTATGTTGAATTTAACGTTCAGGATATAAAGCCAGCGACACGTATTATTAATTTGTATTCATCCAGTGCGTCTACTAATCTAGCCTCATCCACCGCTATGTTGAAGAATTGTAAAGAAAATACGACATAAAAATACATTCATCTGACCAGAATAATTTCCGACATCGAAGTGCATATTTTTTCTGACTCAATTGTTTGCTCCCGGAAGACTATTTTGAGGCACTTACCAAGTAATTTCAACGATGTATTGCCGCCAAAGCAAGAAACTGCAGTAAGGAGGCTAAAAACTTTCTAAATTATATCACGATTTCAGTTTATTGAATCTTAGATACATCTACAACTACGGTATGATTGTATGAGTATATATCCCAAACTACTCCCTCAAGTAAAATGAACTCAAAAACTTAACCCAAAACGTTTATTCAGTTAATCGACTGACAAAACTGACTTAAAGCCTTTCTTCCTGTATTTTGATATCCGCTCGCCAATACTATCTATATATACCCTCATACATATACTATATAAATATCCCTTTCAGTACAATCAATTTTAACACAATTAAAATCAATTACAAAGGACCTCCTTTGTAGGTAGCATACCATATATGTAAACATATTCATAAGTATGTATAAACTCGCGTTCAGATCCATAGATAGCCGCATTATTTTCACACACACACTCATGTAGACAATCACTTGGGAACAATAGTTTATGTAAAGCACTCACGTGCGTAGCTGTATGACGGGTCATATTGTCTATCTCTGACAACGGCTTCAGCTTTTGAGTGCAATAATTGATGTTGCCAATTCCAGGACAAATGCCCGGCAGTAATCATAACAATTGCAAATTTTCCATCATATCGCAATAATGGACAGATACACATGCAGACGAGATATGTAGAAGCACACGCACGAAACAATGTGGGGGGGGGAGCAGTTGAGGGACTCACTATTCATATGGTAGTTTGAGGTGGATTTACCAAAGCCTGCAGTCATCTATTACCCATTATGACATTCGTACGTGAATATGCCTGAGTGGTGTATATGTTTGTTGCTATACTCGTATATCCTAACCTCTGCAGATTGTGATTTAAATTTCAAGGGTCCCTAATTTGGGCTGGGTGTCGATGCGTGCGTGCTAGTAAATTGTATGTGCAAGCAAGGAGAGAAACTCAGACAGACAGATTGACATTTTGTCGTAGATTTTTCATGCAGCCTTCAAGTTCTGTTTGCCATACAAATAGGAGAGTTTGAATCACATGAACTTTTCGGTTTAAGTAGTTTGTTCAACAGTAATTGAGTTAGTTGGCATTCGAATACGAATTTATTGTAGAACGATAAAGAGGTGAGAAAATTCATCTCGTTAATACGAATTGATTTAGCCATGAATTGATGAAGAGTTATTGCTTAAAGGCAATTTAGGTGAGCTGATGTGATCGGGCAAATGGGAGTAGTTCAAGGATTTAGAGCATAAAATATTTATTATATAATATAAATTGTTCGATAGAATTTTTGACTGGAAATATGGAAACATGTCAATGACAAAAAACTAGCAGCTATCAAAACCATTTAATACTGCAATTGTGTTCAGTTGATGGTTTATCACATTGGTATAGGTTTAAATCCTACGCGATATACAGAAAGCCAAAAAAAAAAAAAAAATAATAATAATAATAATAATGCAACTGAATCCTTTACAATCAGGGTATTTGCATCGAATTTTAGTTTCCGTGTGCTGAGTCCAGTGGCCGATTGGATCCCTGCTAATGTCTTTTGTTGGTACATGTTGCGCTGGTCCTTTTTTCTTCTTGCCTTGTATGGCAGGTTCAATGGTACCCGATCTGCCTCGTTTTGGTCTTTGTTGACCTTACTTAAACATTTTGCTACCTCTAGACGTAAACTCATTTGATTTAAAATTTCGAAATCCCTTTTATCATTTTGTTTTAGTACTCTTTTATATGCCAATTATGCGTTGACCATTGTCAAGTCGAACAAGTGGTAAAAAGGCGCATATACCACTTTTTGGTTTTATGCCAATTTTATAACGTCCCATTAGGCTATCTAAAAGGCCTACGCCGCCCATATGACGGTTGTATTGCTGTATTATGAAAGGACATTTCACCTCTATAGTTTTTATTTGCTTGCGATCATATCTTTTGACAAATGCATCAGGCTGAGTTCTAGCATAGAAGGAGGTAATGTTTTACATATTTATTGTCTTTCCAGACAACTGATGTTTTATCAACACCGTCCTTTGTAGTCATATATTCACGACTTTGCCCACGTGGCTCATTTTTCATTGCTGATTCTGTGGGCAGTTTATTTCTTCGAACTGTTCCCAATGAAAATATGCCCTCTTTTGCCAAATGAACCATAAGTGGAAAAATTGTCATGATAGAGACGATAGTTTTTCGAGGTATAATTCGGGACAAACGTAAAACTATGTTGGACGTTGCTCCGAGGTCAGATTCGATATCCGAAGTTGACGAATTGCCGCACGTCCTGTATATATTTCAAAATTTTAAGCGAATCCAGTGACTCCAGCAAGAACAAATAATTCAAATCCCCATTTGTATTTGGTTTCATATAATGCCTCACTTTTGCAGAGCACATTTGCTCATCAATGGATAATTCTTTCTCTAGCGGAACGGTGTTGAACTTTGATAGCAGAAAATTTATGACTGGTCTTAATTTGTGCAAACTATCATGACCTGGTTGATCTCTTGCAATAAAAGTTGTGTTGTCATTGAAATACATGACCTGTCGTCATTTTTTAAACTTATTCACTGGCATCATGTCAATTATTGGTTGATCCAAGGTCATCACTCTAATATGATCCTAATACATGGGCTGAAAAGCCATTTCTAAGAGAGGGCACCACTTGAATTAAGTCCATATCATTCAGTTAGTACCAACCTTCAAAAGATACGTGTTCTCGAGATAAAGCATCGTGAGTGAAGCAACTTTTGTTATTGTGAAAAAAATGGATTCAAAGCGATTTCGTGTGTTGACTTATCATTGCTTTTTGATGGGAAAAAATGCAGCCGATGCAAAGAAGTAGCTTGATAGGTGTTAAACGGACTCTGCACAAGCCGAACGAACCATTCGCAAGTGGATTGAAAAATTTAAAAGCGGTCATACAAGCACCGAAGGTAATGCATGCAGTGGACGCCCAAAAGAGGCTGTTTCAGATGAAAACATCAAAAAAGTCCACAAAATGATTACGAATGATCGTAAGGTGAAGTTGATCGAGATAGCTGAGGCTCTGTAGATATCAAAAGAGCGCGTTGGATATATCATACACGAATATTTGGACATGCGAAAGCTCTGTTCAAAGTAGGTGCCGCGTTTGCTCACAATCGACCAAAAACAACAACGTGTTGATGATTCAGAGGAGTGTTGAAAGCTGTTCAACCGCAATAAAACCGAATTTTTGCGTCGGTATGTCACAATGGATGAAACTTGGCTCCATCACTTCACACCACAGTCAAGTCGGTAGTCAGTTGAGTGGCGAGCAGGCGACGAACCTCTTTCAAAACGACCAAAAACTCAACAGTCGGCTGCCAAGGTTATGGTATCCGTATTTTGGGGATACACATGGAATAATTTTCATCGACTATCTACAAAAGGGACAGACTATCAACAGCGACTATTACATTGCATTTTTGGAGCGTTTGAAGGACGAAATCGCAGAAAAACGGCCGCATTTGAAGAAAAATAAAGTGCTGTTTCATCAGGACAATGCACCTTGTCACAAGTCGATGGAAACGATGGCAAAATTGAATGAATTCGGCTACGAATCGCTTCCCCACCTATCGTATTCTCCAAATTTGGACTATTTTCTGTTCGCAGACCTCAAAAGAATGCTCGCCGGAAAGAGATTTAAGACCGATGAAGAAGTAATCGCCGAAACAGAGGCCTATTTTGAGGCTAAACTGAAATCGTTCTACAAAACTGGTATCGAAAGATTGAAAAATCGTTTTAATCAGTGTATCGCACTCGAAGGCACTATATTGATAAATAAAGTTGAATTTTGCAAAAGTTTTTTGTTTTACTATAAAACGGCACTGACTTTTGAGCCCATGTGTTATGTTAGGCATATGTACGAGTGATATGTAAAGCACTATTGCCATATATTGTTGTATATCGGATGCAGAGAATGCACTTACGGTTTCAGGATTTTTTTGAATATTGTGTATATTCGTTTGCTTGACAATATTTTGTATCAATTCATCAGAAAAAAAATATTTGAAAAATTGAAAGCCCACGAAATTCTAATTGATCCTCATTTAGTTGCAATTTTTTTTTTCTTCCATACAATATTTTTTTGAAGTTGGCTTTCCTTACGTGGTTTTGAGAATCTGTCGGAGGTGAGAATGGCAGCACTACATTTGCTTCATTTTCATAATTTTTTTTTAACAAATCCAACTCAAAATCTGGATCTTCCGCGCTGTCATCGGAAAAATCATCCTCGCTTTCTCCACTGTTGTATTCCAACAAATATTGAATCGATTTAAAAGGTTCAGTCATGGTGAAATAGCAAATTATGCTGATAAAATAAACCTGAAATGGTATATTGAATTGTTGGTAAAAATTATCAAATTGAGTAGGTCCACTCGCACAATGTAGCCAATTGGCAACAAACCTTTTTATATCAATTTTGCCGTTTTAAAAAAATTTACAACGTAAGCAATAAATTTTTTCAAAAATACTCACTCTTTTCGAAGTAAACAACAAATTTATATACACCAAACTTTTAATTAATTCATCTAAGCACTAATCAATTTCCACACTGCACATGTTCTTCAAGAATTGCTAACTTACAATAAAAAAAAAAAACGCAATAACAGTATACTATTGCGTATATAATAAAATTCGGGCCGTTTTTTTTTTTTTTCAAAATTTGAACGTTTATTTAAGAAAAGCATGTTCAATAGTATTATTCAAAGTATTGCCCATCTGAAGTTATGACTTTTTCCCATCTCTCTGGTAATTTATGGATCCCATCCCAAAAAAACTGCGCCGGCTTTGCAGCCAAGAACGAATCAAGCCAATTTTTTATATTCTGCTCTGATGTGAACCATATTTCAGTGAGGGCGTTCTGCATCGATCGGAACAAATGGTCTGGGCAAAGTCTGGGCTATAAAGCGGGTGGGGTAAGACTTCCCATCCACTGTTTTCCAAATAGTTCTTAACCGAAATAGCAACGTGGGGCCGAGCGTTGTCATGATGAAAAATTATTGTCTCGTGTCTGGTCGCATTTTCCGGGCGTTTTTCGGCTACTGCTCTCTTCAAACGGATTTTTTGTGTTGGATAGCGTTATCCATTGATGGTTTCACCCGGTTTTAGCAGCTCATAGTATAGCACACCCATCTAATCCCACCAAATACAGAGCATTACTTTCGCGCCATTGATATTCGGCTTTGCCGTTGATTTGGCTGGTTGGCCGGGTTTTACATATGTTTTTTTGCGCTTGGGGTTATCGTAATGGATCCAGTAATAATCCGATGCAAAAATGAATTCCTTTTGTGGGGTTACAGCAGCAATTCGGACACGCAAAACCGCCTTTCGACGTCTCTCGGCTTGAGTTCATGTGGAACCCGATTTCCTTGCTTTTGAATATATACAGCTGCTTTTAAACGTTTTGAAATGGCTGCTTGAGTGACACCCAAAGATTCTGCTAGCTCTTCTTGTGTTTGGCAACAATTTTTATAGAGTAATGCTCTATGACATTCATCGTCTTCCAAGCCAAAATCACCACTTTTAAATCGTGCAAACCACTTTTGGCATGTTTGCTCATCTAGAGCATGTTCACCATAAACTTCCACTAAAATACGATGACTTTCGGCAGCAGTTTTCTTCATATTAATGTAATGAAGAAGAACTGCAAAAACACTTTTTCAGGCACAAAGTTCGACATATTTGAGTGAAAAAAAATTATTGCTGTTTACGCTTCAAATGAATGACATATACTGAAATGATGTACAATGACTGTAGCTTACCAACGCATGTTCCAATGGCATAATAACAATGAAATAATACAAGTTACGCCATCTCTTAGCAAACCGCACGGTTTGTAGAGTAGAGAGTAGTAGAGATGCCTTAACATAAGAATTTTCAGTTCTTTAAATAAAACAAAAAAATTGAATCGAATTTTCTTACATATAATACGTTTAACATGGTTAAGAACCAAGAGCAGAGGGTTAATTTTGTTAGCATGAGTTCCACCCTAACAAGTGAAACCAAACTGAATCTTAAAATGCACAATATCATAATAGACCATAACCAGTATTTTTTTCTGAAGAATATGAACTGAGATTATAAAATTGTCTGGAGCAACATAGCAAATATTATTTCAGGGCATTATTATGATAGAATCAATTTAATTTTCTATCCAAAATCACTCCAAAATACTTAAATGACTGAACAAAATCTATTTTAAAACAATGATAGGAGCAAGTTTCACTAGAATTAAATGTTTAAGTGCTCGATGCAGAATTAGTTTCAAGTTTAAACTTAAGACAGTCTGAAGCGTGATAGAAAAGATTACAGTTAAGCAAAGTAGAACACCCTAATAAATTTAAATACAACACTTTTATTACTCAAAATCATACGATGCTGAGCAGACCAGCGTTTCAAAAGATCCAAGTCAGAGTGAATTTCAACTTTTAAGTTAAGTGGAGATTTACTTGCATAGGAAAAGACTATGTCATCGGCGAAAGCTGTAGAGTAACCTTCAAATTTCTGAAAAAAGATGGAGTTGCAGTTAACAAAAAAGTAATGGCCCAAGGACTGACCCTTGTGGTACACCTACCTTTAAGTTAGATAACACACTTTAATTTTAACATGTTGCTTTCTATCAGATAAAAAAGAAGCAAGCCAATAATACAAAAAAACACGAAATCCTTACTCAAAAGAATGTGAAATCAAATGCTTTAGTTAATTTAACAAAAAGGGTAGCATTGAAGAAACTTTGGTTGATACAATCACAGACTTCACTTCATAACTTTTAAATTGCCTCTTCAATTTCAAATTTAATTCAAACTGATAATCGCTAGAAAATCGTTGTTTGTTTAAAAAATCTAGAATTCTTTTTTTTTTTTTTTTAATGGCTTTTCCCAATATTTTGAAGCAAACGGGCAAACGAAATATCGGTCTGTAGTTATTTAAACAACAAGGGTTGGATTTTCTGTGGGGTGGAATAACTTCTGCAATTTTAGTAATAGTTGAATTGTTTTATCGAATACTTCAGTAACTAAATTATTAGCTGTGGAAACAAAAATCTCATTAAAATGATTAGCCACTTCAGTCAGATCTGAAACTTTTAAATCATCACAATGAATGGTTTATCTTCACGAATTTCGCGATTTAATATTTTGTTTCTTGCTACATTTCCCTTTTATATTTCCTTTATTTTTATCAAGTTCAGACAAATAATAATTTTCCTTAGATGTCTTCATCTCAATAGAGATCTCTTTACATAACCTTTTGAAAGAAATTTTGAATGCACTATTGAAAGGGTATTCCTTACATTTAAGTCCCAATTTATTTTTCTTGTTAATTTTTCTTAGCAAAGGCCCTCTTTTAATCGTCTAGATTTACGATCAGTATTATTTAAATTAAGAGTAAAACAGTCAAGCAAAATCCCTTATATAAAGTTATCAAAAGCTACAGAAGGATAATATCCGTTACAGACATCAGGCCAAAATTCAAAGCAAAGAAAGAAGTTGAGCCCATCAAAACAATTTTTTTAAAAGGTTTGCTAGTTATTGATTTATTGCTTTCATTAGTTATCAGCTAAAGAACTCACAAGACCACAACTACAAGATCTACTACTTCTAGAAAAGACATAGTCAATGTATATACTAGAGGTATAACATATGCGCGTTGGCTTATCAACGCAACAATCTAAACCATTAGTAGCTAGTAACATTAGGTAACTATTGTCTTAGAGAGGACATCAATATTAATATCACCCAAGAAAACTAAGTTTTTGGATTTTTCGTTCACGAGTAATTCATTAAGTTCATAAAGGAAAATATCTCTATTACTATCATGCAGCCAATAGGCACCAAAAAAGAAAGTTTTTTCATCTTTAAAAGATGCAGATTAAACCTATTGTATATACTTTGGATACAAATACCGACACCATCGGACGAATAAGAATTGTAACATGTAGCAAAAAATGCATAACCAGGGTATAGTTTAGTCATCTTCTTCACTATCGAAAATCCAAATTTCGTCAACAAAAATACAGTCAAGCTTATTTGAATACGACCTAATATGCGGTACCAATAAATCAAAATTACAAAATTAGTTCCACATAGAAGTAAAATATTTATTTATATCTATTTATTGCTGATCTTGTGTGGAAGATAGTTTTCTTAACTTTATAGTGAACTTGTAATTTCAATCAAAGATCAAATTTGATCAAAAAGTTCCCGGTGGCGTCAACGTGTGGCGCTCCCGTTGTTCCGATTTGAGTTCTGTTTTTTTTTTTTTTTTGTTAAGTTGGTACACCTGTTGTTGACATTTTCTTTAAATCTTAGCATCATAGCTCGACATTTGCAAAAGTTACGTAGCCAAGAGTACATCTATCTCTGTGTGTGTTGGCGATTTTTTACAATTTTAGAAATGGATTTAAATTGGCAACAACGAACTTGTATTAAATTTTACGTAAAAAACGGATTTAATGGTGCGCGAACATTGGAAATGTTGGAAAAGTTTTCTCAGAACAATTCTCTAAAGAAAAAAATAGTTTACCAATGGCTCTAGCGTTTCAAAAGAGCTCGTAAGTCAATCAAAGATGATGAACGCAGTGGCAGACCATCGACATCGAAAACCGACGAAAACATTGATGAAGTAAAAGAAATGTTGGTCAATAACCGCAAATTAAACATCAGAGAGATATCGGAGGACTTGAACATTGCCTATGGATCCATACAAGACATTTCGGTTAATAATTTGGGTTTCCGTCGTGTAGCAGCTAAGTTGGTGCCGAAAGACCTTATTTTCATGCAAAAAAGAGACCGTGTGCGAGGCTAGATCCGATCCCATGGCGAAACCAAAAAAACCACGTCATTATCCGTCAAAGTAGAAGGCAATGCTCACGATTTCCATGGATTACAACGATGTAGTGCATCATGGACTTTTGCCAGAAGGCCAGACAGTAAACAAAGAATATTATTTGGGTGTTATGAGACGTTTGCGTGAAGCAATTCGCCGAAAGAGACCAGAATTGTGGGCAGAAAACTCTTGAATTTTGCACCATGATAACGCATCGTCGCACAGTGCCATCATTATTCGTAATTTTACGAAAAATGCAACGAATACCATCCAACAGACACCGAATTCTCTTGTTTTGGCTCCCTGTGACTTCCTTCTGTTCAATCGGGTTAAAAAAATCACTAGGGGAACGCGTTTCAGTAGCCGAAAGGAAGTAATGAGAAAATCGCAGGAAGCACTGATGGACATACCGAAAACCGAAGATAAAAAATGTTTAGAAGATAAGGTGAAGCGCTGGCATAAGTGTGTTGCAGTCAATGGGGATTACTTCAAAGGGGACAATATAGATTTAGATGAATAAACTTGTAATTTTAATTTTCTGAATTTTTGATCCAGGTAGTAGACCACTTTTTCAGCTTGCTAATATCGAGTCGAATACACTTGTCCTTGCTATTACTCGCATTTCTGAAGTAATTTGGCAAAATAATGAAAACCATTTATTATTCATCGCTGAGTACTGAGTGACCGGCAAATGATCAACTTTATTCGAAGTTGCCTATTTTATATTCAACCTTTCCTATAAATTTTGTAAGTATGATACTAACGTACAGGTTATACTCGTAATTCACCATGGAATCTTAAAAAACAAATGTTTCATCAAATGACACGCCATTTCCCTGACTTCAACAGACTGCTCATGAAAACTAAGAACCTTACCCTTTAAAATAAAAAAAAGTAATTAACGTTGTAAAAAGCCTTTAACATTACAACCTCTTTTAAGTTTAATTCGCATAAAACGACAACAATAACAAAATCACCATCACTTTTGTATGGTATACTCATTTACAATACCCGTATCTCAATTTTAAAATGCATCGTACTCGTTAGCACTTTGAGTATCTGTTGACTTTCAGAGATACGACATACGAGTTGCTGACCCAAAAATGCAATTATCCACTTGCCGAATGCGGCCAATTAAAAAACCCGCTCATATACAAGTACAAAAGGCCGTCGTCTCACATGTTTCCTTTTAAATCTGACCTGAACTACAATACAGAAGGCCAGTCCCGATTTACCTTTTACTCACCATCACTGCCACCGCCATCGCCACCGCTACTGTCAAACCATTCGCTGGTATATTAGTGCTATTTAAGAGCCATAATTACAATAAAAGGGCCTCTACTGTAGGGAAATATATTCATACACTAACGACCACTAAAATGCGCATTCGAAAGCAGTTGTGCATGAAGCCATTGCACTTAATGTTCAGATTATGAGGCAAGTGATTCTGTGAAGCTCTACACAAAATTACACTTCCCGCTTATGGTCCGAAAATGCAAAGTGCCGTAGGGGAAGAGAACGGCGAGAAAGAAGAGTAAATTCCCAATATGGTCATAGGAGGATTGAAATGGCTTTTAAGATGCATTAATAATTTACTTGCACCATCCCTTCCTCTATATTAATGTTGGTAATTTGTGTTGAACTCTTCCCTAGAAGGAGTCTTGCATATACGACTGGTAATAAGGATTATAGGCACTTTCGATACCTGACTAAGGTACAGATTGTATCGCAACACTAGCATAGATATCTATAGCATTCTTATGCGATTGAGGTATCCGAGGAAATAAGTTTAGATGAGCCTATATTACCGTCAAGAGAATCGGAATCAAGCATCGGATTGTGGCTCTGTACTAGAAACATATTTTTGAGATACAAGTTAATGATCTTCGATTTCAACTATCAGCTCGACAAATTAAATGTGCAAGCAGTGGGGTTCATATGAAAATCCGTCAGTAATACTCATACTGTCATGGAACGGAAGGAATGAAAAACATGGCGAGTAGGACTGAAACTATATAGCATAGGTTTCTTTGAGTCTCTGGGGGGATTGATTTGAATATTTTCAGCCTATAACTAGAAAACAAAGAGCGAATTGTACACCTAAGGACGGAAAAAACTATATCTCAGAGTATGTCCAAAGGCAGAGGCTTGAGGGTAGACTGTTGAGCTTTCATAGCAAAACGGATGTTTCGACTAAGTGCTTGATGGAGCGGAATGCTAATGGAAATTTCAATTCAACACCAGTGGTGGTGAAAATCGCGATAGAACAAGGTGTGATAACAGATACAACATCCCTGTTCAAGGGTGTGAATTGAATGTATAATATTAACAAAGCCTATGAGCTGAATCGCACGGTTTTGAATCCTAGGGTGAACCAGAGTCTCACATAATATGCCTCTCCAGCGAGAGCGGTCTTTTGCCACCTGTCTTCAGTTGCGCAGACGAAGTTGGCGGAGGTCTCCTTACAAATATGAGGTGGTCCTCTACTCTCTTAAGCCTCAGAGTTCAAACTATTAAGCTTCTACCAAGATCAGTCGTAATGTGAAAAGTTGATGAATGGTGAACTTTCATGGTTTTTCTTGTTTTCTAGCCTAAAACTACACTGAAAGGAGCCATTCAAACTATTTACGAAGGCTTTTACGCGTTCACATAAACGGTTGATGGAATCTTGTATGCAATCTTGGGAGACTTATGGCTTAACCTCAGTAGAGCTTCAGATTCGGTTTCGCTTTGACGTTTCAAGTTCAGCTAAAGGAATTCAATCCTCTCTACAACAATCCCGCTTTAATCTTCGGACTTACCCTTTATATCCATAATGCTATGTAAAGTTACTTGGGAACTTTTGCTTGCAGGCAACAGCTGTAGAAACAAAGATGTCTTTTGAAGGAAATTGAATAAATCTTGACAGGTAGCATGAATGTTTATGCAACATTAAATCCAAACCGTATAATAAGGTCTTAAGATCTCCACAGACCAAGTAAGTCATTAAGAGCCTAATAGAAAATATGGCATACAAATATAACTCACATTTTAATTTCAGAGTGCCAGCAGCGGTAGATGAGCACTCCTTACAAGGTAATTGGCAGTATTTTTAAATGATGGAGCTCTTAAATTCATCGCTGATACCACAAAAGTATGTTTCTCTGGCATTTTAAATTGTAATTGTAAATTCATTGAAAACAAAAGGGAAATTACAGCAAAGAACGCCAGACGTTCTTTTCTCAAAAAATATGGAAGAATTCGTCGACTGTGTTTATGGGGCTGATAAGACGTCTAACAAGAAAATACCGAGAATGAGGATGCTTTTAGGGAAGTTCTAAGAGGGTTGAACTAGGCCGTCCTAACACTTTAGTGCACCCGTTCCTGTTTCGTATTGGGGAGAGAAATTCATGCTGAACATGGCGAAAAGGATGAAGCCGGAAGCAGTGGGTATTCGTTTGCATACAAATCTTTTAGCAGACAAACATAAGTAAAGAGATGGTAAACGTATTATAATCAATTTAGAAAAGACTCACTCACCGTATTGTTCTTGTAAATATAGTCCGAGTTGGGAAGATGACTTGCAGGTGGAAAGGTAAGATCATTTGATTTTTCCGCACAGTAAGCTTTAAGACCTGTCCTCAGTCATATGTTCACCAAGTAATTCAAAATTGGTACCTCCTCGTATATTTTTTATTTATTTTTTTTTTTATAAAGGCAAGTGTGATATGCAGAAAAGCTATGAAGTGGTACTTATGGCTTGGATCCATTATTGTGCCGTAGCAAAAAAAAAAAAAAAATAAGTAAATATGAAATTAACAATGCAGAGAGGCTATGCTAGAATTTGGTAAAATAACTAAAATTCACTCACTAGCTCATCTTTACCACAATCCCTGGATTGTCTTTGCGGCCCGTCACACAACAAAGGTGAAGGTAGAACTGCTCTGCCATCTCCGTGAGAGACTTTTGGCATTCAAGGGCGGTTTTAGAATTTATTGGGACTGAGTCCAGGGACTTGGTGGAGGCCCGCCTGTCCGAAAAGATGTGGATATCCTTTGCAGATATGACGTTCTTATTCAGCTAAAATTTCCGCATGGAACAGGCTACAGTAATTTGGAAGACGGAAGGAGAGGCTTAGATTAAGCTTATATGAGAAAACACTGCCACCATCTACCTGTCTGAGATCCATCTGTATAAAAGTTGATTGACATGTCCTCCATGAAAGTATCTTCCTCCCAGAAGGATCTAAGGAGAGCTAACATGAAACTCTTTGTCAAAACAAAGTTCAGGTATAGTGTAATCGATGTTCTCTTTAAGTATTCCTAATATACTAAGAATATTAGCATCGCCAAATAAATTATTTATCCACTTTATAGTCGCTTTAAGGGAATAGCTGCAGTCGTAGCTACTTACCTGCTAAAGATATCGAGGGGTGTCAATTGAAACAGATTATCTAACGCCACGAAGGGAGTAGAACGTAGGGATCCGCTTCTACATAGCCATGCTGTTCTTTGGACCCTGCTTAGTTTGCTGCAATTGACTGCATTGTCCGTCAAACAACAATCCCGTAGCTGAGTATCGATCTTATGACCGAGATGTATAGCCAGTGGGTTATTCGATATTGGAGGCCCCATTTGTTTCTTATGGCTTTCTTGCAAGAGAATAAAGCTACTGTAGCTTTCTTGATTATTTCTTAGATATTAGGTTTCCAGTTTAGTTTCCTGTCAAAAATGAGACCCAGATGTGTTGCTAAAACCTCTAAACTGGTACCGTTTATTGAGGGAGAGTCTATATTTGGAATTTTATATTCCCTGTAAAAGGAAGGGGTTCTTTAAATGAATTAAGATGCTTAACTGAGACTGCTAAAGCAACGTCATACGAATAAGCAATCATCCCACTTCCTCTCGGTTCCAAGTATATCAGTAGTTTATTAACCACTAAGTTCTAGAGAATGGCACAGCCTTGTGGCGAACCTCTGTTGATACATCTTTTAGCAGAAGTCCCATCCAGTTTGGAGTTGATAAGTCGTCTAATTGCAAATATTAAAGCGTAATCGTAATTGCGGATATGTTGACGTTGGTTTAGGCGTCCTTTATGTCTAGAAAAGCAACCACTGTGTACTTTCTATATTGTACGGATCGTTCGATATGGCTAGTCAGTGAACACAGAGTCGTTTTTACCCACTTTTCGTTTAGGATCGTAGATGGATATCAATCAGTCGTTCTGGAGTTTTCAGAAGGAAAGATAATAAACTCATAAGTCCTTTGGGACAACAAGGGAGCATTATTTTTTCTCTCGATGACAGTGGAAAGTGTATCAGTTCTACACAGCTCCTCATGATATTCTCTAGCGAAGGCAGGATAGTATTTGAGGTTATTTGTAGCTCGACAGGTATAATACCGTCCGGACCAGCAGACCTGTATGGTTTGAAAAAGCAGTTTGTCTCTTGTAATCAGACCATGAAGTTTTCTTTATGGTTGCAGTAGTCTTGTTTTTTTCTAACTACTGCTCGCAAATGGGGAGCCATCCGGAAATTGAGTGTCCAGTAGCAGGTTGAGTGATTCATCACTTGAAGTTATGGTGTACATAAAGAAAATTTACTTTTATAGTCGGTAGTTAGAACAAAATTAGGAGCCACGTTTGCTCACCCTACTACAGAACTTAGATCCTCTGGGTAGAAGCTGTTCAACGCAGCTGTTTTTGTTTTTTTTTTACGTTTACGTGGAGTTATCTGGGGTGATGATTAAAACAAACCACCATACACAGATCGGCTGAAGCTTTTGAATTTACAACTTCTTGCCGATATTCTCTTTATTTAACAGATATTAGATAGTAATATTGATTGTCCTTCTTTACTTCAACTTATCTCTTTAAACGTCAATCTTCACAGAGCCAGTGCCTAGAGTGATTTGTTAAGTTAACGATATTCAGCCTCTCTTCAACTATCACCTCAGCAAACTGTCTCTCAAGAACAGTCTCCTTTCAACCTATGCCTCACGTCCTAATTTTCTTTTACCGGTCCCACCCTTTAGTTTTTGGTTTTAAGTTTAGAGTATGCTTGTAAGAAGCTAGAATATATTTGTCCGGGGTTGACCCGGGCCATAAATCATAAGGGAGAGAATGTTAAGCTAATTCTTGATATAAGTTATCCCTAAAGGAAATAAGGATAGTACAAAGGTGGAATAGTATTAGGAAGAGATATGGTTCATCTAGTTTATCTAGTGGGAATCTTTCAAAACAGGCGGAAAGATTTAGGTGTCTTCTTATAGGTCTTGCTTCCAGTGGAATGAGGAAGCAACACCAAGTTGTCTTCTAGGATAAATTTTAAAATACCGATAAAAAGCCTTTCTTTTGCCATTTGTTGATAAGGTTTTGAATAAAGACCGTGGAATACGTGTTTATCATCACTTAGCTTAGGCATGGATGTTATTTTTCGACATAGCAACCGCCTGTCAAGCTGTGGTATACTTCCTACGCAACGCCATCTCAGATGTACTGCTGCACTTGCTGTTCAATAACATTCTCCTGTTGAGATGAGCTCCCAATCAGAACCACATAAATATATAATTGCAGAACATTAAGAGAAATGTCAACATCAAGCTGACGGATATTTACATAAGATTATAATTTATTTTTTTTTTATATACTACCGCCCGCGTACCAAGGGGATATGACTACCCTTTTACTGGCTTTTCTCCAGTGCGCGGGCGGGTGGTGTTCTAGTTTGAAATTCAGATGTGTTTGGTTTCGATATTTTTCCTAGAGGTGGTTGTCAAACTGGACGGGACGAGCAAGTGCATCCTCAACCAGTGGGTCTCAGTACGTGCTAGTTGTTAGTTCGTTACATTTGGCCCAGCCAGCAATCACTCCAACATCAGTGTTATGCCTTCATGTCAGAGTTGACGCCGACGGGATTTTCATATAACTACATACAAATTCAATGAAAAGTGTTTTTCAGAGAATTCCCTTGCACGGGACTCGAACCTACGACCCTCTGCTTGAGGAATCTATGCATGTACCACTACACCACGGCCACCCCCGTGTAAAATGTGTTAGTAGCTGAAAAGCATTCAAGATGTAACCTTAACTTAAAAACCAAACAAAAGGTAGCCTACCATTGGTTGAATATTCAATCCAAGGTAAACATAAGTATGTACAACTGAATTGTTTTTCAATAATTCATTCAACTAACTGAAGTACCATACTAGCCTCGATTCAAAAATCGATTGAATTTTCCAATTTTTAAATGTCATAACTTAGTTCCGAAGGTGAGTTGTCGATTAAGTTCAAGTGCACAGCATCAGAGTGTTCCAACTCCCATGGCCCGAGCATTAATCATTTTAAAAACCAAACAACTTTTCAGTTTGCATTTTCACACAAAATTTTTCTCAATTTTTTTTTAATTTTTTATTTGAACTCGCATTTCGATTGCAATATTTCTGAACTTTGACATTTTTCCCGATAACAACCATTTACCGTAAAGGGCTAGTGAATTTTCACCAACTATTCAATTATTAAACCACCACTCACTTGTCGTACAAACTCAATAGAGGAAGGTTAGGGGATGACGAGTACAACCAAAAGCACTCTCTGAATGTCCATTGCAGTCGCTGTGAGAGACCAAAAACATTCTATTCCAGGAAAGCTGACAGAAATAATTAATTCGAAACCCAATGCAAAATCGTTTGCCTATTAAAATATTCCCTTTTGAATGCAAGCAAACCCTTATCGAGGCATGGTCGCTAACGACAACTACTATACAACGACGATGATGACGATGACCTGCATACAGCTATACCGGCTTCAAAACTTTCCAACAAAATGAATTACTCGTAGTGCCAGTTTTAGAGTATTTGAATGCAAGTCCTAGTGAAAAATAACCAAAAAACATGCAAAACTAAAACTAAAAAGGGATGTCACTCTCACTCTGTACTGTGTACGAGTATAACATAGCAAAGAACTACACAATCAGCGCAAGGACATTATTAATCGACGAAGAAATTAAAAAAAAGGAAAAAAAAAAAAAACGGAAAAAAAAGGAAGAGCTCTGGGAAAAAGGATCGTTCCCAATACCAACTACGGAACTAGATTCAGTAGATTCCCTTTGACTGTAAATACATAGCATGGTCACTGGATTTTAATTAGTACGAATATTTTAGCCTCGGCCAATTAAAAGTGATTTTAGTCTTGCGTACACTTCAAATCGGATGCCGGGAATGCCTTAAAATGACTTTTTCTATGCCACTCCTTACCATAGTTGCATTCGCCATTCAATGTCCAGATGCTTGTTTCTAAGCAACCCTTTTATATTAGAAAAAAAAAAATGTTTTGGTAGTCTGAAAGCTGAACGAAAGCGTATTGAAATGGAAATACTGGAGAACCGGATCATTTTAAAATAAGAAGGCTGATTGATCAAATCGTATCTCCTTTCATAAGTTGGAGAAGATGTACATTAGTATTATCACTCTATCACATTGATTGACTGACGTAAGAATAATAAACTCCTAGCTCCCGTTGACTGCACACATTTTTAAAACACAGATAAGACATTCGGGTTTAAATGTTGAATGGCTCCGTTTAGGTACCGGATCGACCCTTTTAACACAGAAAACAGAAACCGTTCACTAGCCAAATCCTACTTAGTCTTACCACCATTTCTGTCAACACATTTCAAGTCTTTGAAGGCTTGGTCAGGGGTATGCCAGCAAATCTAGCTGGATGCGTTCAAAAAAGTGTAGATCCATTGAAGGGTTGTCTAACGCCTCAAACCTGGTGAGCGTAAGAAACAAAAAACTTTTGTGAGTTGCGATATTGTCAACGTTGATGAGCAAGTCATATATGACAAGTAGCTACTTCCATATAACAGCTTATTAAAGTACTTCCGCGAATATGTCACAACTAATACCTAAGGGCAGTAGAGATTCCACTCATCACTTCTTGATTTACTGCCTCATATTTCGCCATCGGCGACAACATCTTTCACCTGACAAGATAAGTACTCAGAGGTTATTTTTCTTGCCAGATCTTAATTTGTTCACTCTTTCTCCTTCACAACACATTGATGATTGTGATCCTATCGTTTCGGCATGATCGCCAACATCGTTAAGATGAACATATAAGATGGAGACACCTCCTCTTCTCATCTCGCAGTAAAGTATGTCGAACAAACCGCACTAGACGAAGGCTAGGACTACCCTGCAGCAACAACCCTACATGGACGACCTATTAACTGATTTTTTTTGACGAAGCTGATCTGCGCTGACTTCAAGCTGTGGTTTCAACATTAATTAGTTCCAGAAGACAATTAAAAAATCCTGCAGCCTTTGCATTTCTCAGCAACAGACAGCGTACGAACGCTGGAACTCCAGTGAGAGCCTTCTTCCGGCAGTTTAGCATTCACTGTTCAGGTCCATGAAATACACGCCACAAGCCTTACTAAGCGTTCAATTCTTGTTGATTTTTTGTTTGATCCACTGGGTCTGCTCTCTCCAAGTGCAATGATCCCAAAGATGCTATTCCAACGTCTGTGGAAGCTTACGGTGGACTGCAGCGGAAGTTATACCGGACGATGTTAAACTACAATGGTGACCATATGGTCACTACAGATAACATATCTCGAGCCCGCATTTTGAGAGGTAAGTTCGTATCAGGATCCCTAGTGCCATGGCCCTTCTACATGGATTTGCGAACGCATCACAAACTGCCGTATATATCCGCACAATTTCTCTCGATAGCAAAATATTTGTTCCCCTTCTAACGGTTAAAACAACGGTCGATCCAATGAAGTTAACGTCGTTGTCCCTGCCATGCTTAGAACCATGCGGCGCTGTGTTTGTAGCGCAACTAATCAAACGTATAAGACCCACTTTAGAAAATCACATCCGAAACGTATATGGTGGACTAACTCGAGTGTAGCACTCGCATGGATACGACAACATACTGGTAAACAGTGTACGTTTATGGCCAATCGTGTGTTGTAAGTCTAACAAACTCGCAGGATAATGGTTTCACATCCTATCTACAGATTTTTTAGCTGGAATCTATCATACATGGCCTCAACAACATATTTTCTCAACCAACATGGATCAACGCTCAGAACCGGTTCACGGAACAAATGCGCAGCGAGTACCACCTATTTGGGGGTACATCCATCGATACTCATCTTTAAGGAAGCTGAAGCATGTCACTGCATATGTTTTACGATTCTTGACTTGTTGTTGAAATACGGAAAAAAACAAATCGCAGTTGAAGTACAAGCAAACTTCTACAACTGTCTTAATTAGACGAAGCCCTTATCGTGGTGTAAAGCTTACTGAAACAACTTTCTTTGCAAATTACATTCAACAGCTCAAGACTAAATAGCTTTTGAGTCGTAACAGCAAACTTTAAAGGATGCATTTATATATTTTTAGACGAAAAAGGTTCAGAATGGGCGGAAAACTGTGCAATGCCGCATTACTACCGGACAAAAAGTATCCTATTCTACTACCAGAAACCGGAAGAATCACCACTCTCAGGGAATCCGCTGTAAAACGTGTCAAATATCACCTGCGCCTCACATTAGGAGAGTTTTTAGTTTTATTCTTTGGCATAGAGCGGGACATATACAGAGTAAGTGGAGGATTGACCCTTCCTCCTTTTCGTCCATGCAACTTCTGCAGAAATCGTTAATGAAAGTGCGAAGTCTTGTTGCATGCTTGCTTTTTGTTTGTTTGTTTGTTCTTTTAATATCATCCCGGTTCACCATAGAAATAGTTTGCACGTATCAATTGGTGGTTGAACTTTTGACGAGTTCGTCGCCCGTACAATTCTCTGCAAGACCGCTGGGCGGCGTCACCCAACTTAAGTAAATGTTGAACTGCTTTAACATCTCCCTGAGAGATGATCGGCTATCAGGGGCGGTTTTAGAATATAGTGAAACTGAATCCATTGATTTGAAAGCGGCCTGACTATACAAAAAGATGCGTATATCCCTTGCAGATATTACGTTTTTCCTCACCCAGAACAAGACTTCTTAAATAGCCAAATTTTCCACCGTGATCCACGGAACACGCTACAGTGATTTGGAAGACGGAAGGACAGGCTTCGATTAAGCTTATCTGAGAAAACACCGCCCACAATCCCGCTATTAGTTTTAGGTCTTGTCATCCATGAAAGCATCTTTTCCCAGAAGGACCTAGAAGGGATGCTAACATGAAATTGACAAATTTTATTTTTTCAAACCAATGTTGGAGTAGTCGATGTTCCATAGTGATCCGTCCAACAGGTTAATCTGTTAAAATTTTGCTCTAACAGTTCTTTAATATTATTGGGATGCTTTCTGAGACCTTGCCATTAGCCGGTTCCAGGAATATCAACAGTACATTGACCACTAAATTCCGGAACCGCAAAGTGCAACAGTACCTCTCGTGACACGTTTTTTTAGCATAAGATTGATCAATACCCCAAGTGAGTCATCTATTTTGAGAGTTGATTGTACAGTTGGATCCTTCTGTATCCGAAAACGCGACATTTACGTAAATAATCATTTCCACGGACTTACTTTTACAGTAGGCATGTTTAGCCTTAGACGAAAGTCGTGGGTTATTTTTAGATCGTGTTTGGATGTCTATCAGACATTCTAAAATTTTCAGAATCTCTGTGGTCCTTTAGGACATCGTGAGAAAACTTTCCGGCTTTGGAAATAAAAACTACATCAACTTCTCTCCATGAAAAGAGATATTCACTCATGATATTCACTATGATGTCTAAGAATATTTGTATTATACCGTCTGAGTAAGCAGACTTGTCTGGTTTGAAGCTATGCAGCGCCCAGAGCAGCTTGCCTCTTGTAATCAGACCGTACATTTTAGTTCTGCTAAGGTTGTTACTGGCCATGAATAGGGAGCTACCTGAAAATTTGATGTTGAGGAGCTGGTTGAGTGATTCAGCACTTGAAATCGTCTACGAGCCATCGGTTTTTTTCAAACAGCTGGACATCGTAGGATTGGTGGAATGGATTTTTCTTTGCCGCGATGCCTCAGCGATTTCTGTTATTTTGTCACAGAATGACCTCCAGGATTGTCGCTTTGCCTTCCTCAGTTCTTTTTATATATTTTGAAAGATTACTTATATTTGCCTCAGTCTGTCACCTTTGTTATGCTTTTTGCTTGATTATAAAGTTTCTTGCATGCATTTCTAAGCGGCCTCAGTGCTGACATCCACCAGTGAAGTTTTTCTTACCTTAAGGTTGAATAAGAGGGCAGGAAGAAGCCATTGCCTGATTTAGAGCCACAGTGAAGTCCTTGACTTCCATATCAAGTTCACTGATGTTATGTGGGTGACTGAGGATCGAAGAGGAGAGGAGTTTCAAAAATGTTGCCCTGTATTTTGGCCAGTCAGTTTTTTAAATGATTAATCTATGGAAACTGTAGCATCATTCTTACGATCAATAAGAGAACCAACCACCACGGTGTCATTTGAGTCCTCCGATTATGAAAATGTTTCCAAAAGCTGATCTTCATCTTCTGATCGTAAAGTAACTCGTTTTGAGTCTTGGTCAGTTTCCATTTCCGACTGGCTGTCAGAGGCTGTGGAGGTCGTCGACTTAGCTGTCACCTTAGAAAGATTCGTCGCTATTCATTCCAGAAAAGAAGGTCAACGCTCTAGGATCTATAGCTGTATAAGGAGGATGCTGCTTATCAGCATCTACCTCACCCTTTTTGAATACCATTAAGGTTATAGACTAGAATCCGTACCGAATCATGCCTTCATTCTGATCTAGAACCAGCAGATTAGGGCATTCTTTATTGATCACAAATAACGCGCATCTATAAGGGGCCTTTTGTTCTACCAGTTTTGCGACTACCAGTCATGCGTCGGAAATGTCGGTTGGCTGGACCTTATGATCTCCAGAATACCTTCTGGGGAGGAGAGTTCTGCTGTTATCTAGGTACGAGTTCTAGGTCTGCTAGGGATATCTTCATTAATCACAACTTTGAGCTTGGCACCCGGACAGACCTCTGTTTATCATATCCCGGTGATCGACAAATCGCCAGATAAGTTTGACGTGACCTTGGTGCCAGCCAGCATCGCTTTTGATGGGAGGTAGTCCGAGTCACGATGGCCAGGGGGTTGCTAGGGGGTCTTGGCGTTTTAAATTTTGGATAACCACCATTATTTTCTTCAACGATCTCTGGCACATGAAAAAGACTTTTAGCGAACGGTGTCTTTTAGGATGTTGTTAACCCACTTTATTCCTCATGTCCGCTGTTCTCTTGACCTTCGGAATGAGTTCTAGGGTTTTCAGTATACTCGTACGTTCGGAATTTCGGGGTCTGATGTAGAGCACCTTAGATGGATCTTGTGCCAGCAAAAAGTACATGTCCTGCCACAAACTTACTGCTACTAGGGGTAGAGAAAATGGTAGAACTTTGTCTTGCCACAGTTTTCTTGCAAAGATTTTTTGGGGTTTGGCTAATTGCGCTTGCCTTTTTAAAAAGCACATACTGCTCTGCCACAGTTTTACCTTTGATCGGCTTTGCAGGATGTAGTCAACGTATTAGCGTCGAGTATTAAAGAAGCATTGGCCCCCAGTTTTGATTTAAAAGAGTGTGATGTCTCAAGCCGGCAGAGAAAGGAAGATTCAACTGTGCAGAGATAAGTCGGTATAAGATCTGTATACAGATAGGTCTAACTAATCCTAAAGTCGCTAGGTATCGGGGTATTCCGTTCACGAAATCGTATTGGACTGCATTCTAAACCTAAAGTAGGTACTACTCTTCTAGTTTTAAAGACAGGACTTGGAGTCTATAATAGCCCTTGTCTCCAATAACCTCTCTTACTCGATATGTAATAAAAAAAAGCACCAAGATGGGATTAAGTTGGTGCTAATTTGACTTTGATTCTGACTGTTCGATCCAGACATGATTTGCAAGAAAAAAAAAACAGAAATGGGCCAGCTGATATCTTTCCGTCTTGTATAACTACAGAACGCTTTTCAACATTTTAGAAACATCCTTGTCAGTATATACAGAGGCAAACGTAAGCTTATACCACTTATGATCTTCGGCAAAATATCAAACCTTACACCAACTGTTTTGATACCTGTAGCGACCTTAAAGTCAGTCTGACCAAAACAAATCAAGTCATCCCACCTAAGGCAAATGGTAGTTGTCTGAATTTCTCTAATTTTCAGGTGCCTTAACTTTATCCTTACTATAGTAAGAAACTGAGGTAAAAAAGAAATTCCAGAACAGAAATAAAAGGCCTTATAATTGCTTAGTGGTATGAGGAAGCTTTAGGCTCAGAGTCAGAAATAAATCATGCACTGGGTTTACACTGAAGTCGTTAGGCCAATCTTCATTTACCATCTGGCCGGCACTGGAAAAGAGGACTATCTCCAATTTTCTGGAAAGCGATTGAAGATATCATTATTAGTTTCGAAAAGATCCATCTGATGATAGGGATGGCTAATATCCAATTATGTGTGGATATTCTGGTCCGAAACGGAGCCAGTTAAACGATAACAAAATAAGGAAAACTTAAATTTATAACCTTAAGTCAATAAGGAACGTAAGTATTTTTAGATGTGCTCAGGTAATGGTAATTTACTTACAAGGCGCTACCAAAAGGAGCCGGTCCTGTAACTCACACAATAAATCTCTGTAATTAGCTCAGATTTCGGGCAAGTGCATCCAATTTGAATACCAATTTGGTTGTTGTCCCCTTCCAGACAACCAAGTTTAAGCTGGATTGATGGCCTGTCATTAATATTGATCACAACCGGCATCAGGGACGGAATGAGATAGCTCTTCTGCGGTTGTGGGACTGAAAACTGGAAGAAGCAGTTTGAAAAGTCGATACTTGAATTCAGAAAGTCACCCCATTCAACGGTGTGGTGATAGATTTCGCCCATTCAGTGTTATGCCAAAATCTCACTCTTAACTGCAATATACCGCTTCTATCCATAGTTTCACCAAATAGAGGTACTTTCTTACATATGGTAAATCATGACGTGTCTGCTAGTGCTTTTTTAATGCCGACAGATATTCTGTACGATTTTAAGTTACATGGCCATAACCTTTGTTGCTATCATTAGCAGATATCGGCTCCTTTTAGAATGGCAAGATTTATCAAGGAGCTTCTGTTAGTTTCAAGCCACAACGTTTTCGTCGACGCTGTTTTATCTAATTTCTGAAGTGCTTTGTCTGTACTCTGTTATGGTCTATGTGAAATAATATTTGATAGTGGAATATTGATTGTGGGTATTGCTGAAATGGCGGTTTGAACAGCTCGTATTCTGGTGAGCCCATCATCCTTTTCATAGCCAAAGTTATCATTGTGCTCTGGGATGCTAATAATCTGGACATTGTTCTCACTGCTTACTGCCATTATACATTCTCTAGAGGCATAAAGCGGTAGAGAAAACCCTCACCTTAGGGGTGCAAACAAATTGAAAATAGACCTCAGCCAACTTCGTGTGCGCAACTGGAGGTAGCTGCTTAACCATCTGTTTCCGAGACTCTGTTGAATACATGACTTAAGCGCCATCTAAGTAAGTAAACTAGTAAGGCATAAGGCATTTTTCACTAGCGGAGGCAGCATTACTTAAAACTCAGCTTTGGGGCTTGACCTGTTTTATGAAGGCATGCTGCGCGTTGGCTTATAAAATTAGAGTTCTTTGTTTTGTTTGAAAGACAACTTTAACTTTACCGAACGGTACAGCCATACATTATTAAGGTCCAAATAGCAGCAGTGCGCTGTATCCTTTTTGACGATATCTCTCTTCAGTTCTCACATTCCAGTTAAGTTCAAGGACTATGTCAAGATACCGAGCTTCGGTGCCGACCATTCTATCAGTGCTAATCTGAGTGCTAAGTAAATTCTTCTATTGGTAATTATAGTAATCTCAATTCAGATTTTCCTGGGTTAACTCCAACATCACAGGACTCAGTCTATTTCGGTTATTTAGTTCGGCTTACAGTATCATTCAAAGTAGAAACGTATTTGAGAGTTGCCAAAAGAATTATATCACCAGCGTAGGCAGCAGCCTATGTGGGGTGATTCTAAGGACTCTTAAATTTTTTTCAATAAGTCGTTTACCATAATATTCACGGAATAACAGCTTAGGGTGCACGCAGTGGGAGTCAACTTATGATGTCAATTTGTCAGCGAACCCCAAGGCAAAGTGTTCATCCACATCTCTGTCCCTCTAGATAAGGACCAAAAAATCACCAGGTAGTAACGATTATATCTGTTCATTTTGCGTGTCCTGATTATCTCAGGCGACTGATGCGAAACTTTTCCAATCAAGTCTATGTCGCTGCCCGGCTCGTAGAGTTTGCTCTCAAGCCCGTCAATAAAAAAAGAATCAAAAAAGACTCAAAGAATTTTGAGGTCAATATGATGATGTTTGTATTCTTGCATCAAAGAAGACAATTCAGATGGTTAGTGTCTTACAAATGGTTTCCTTGACATCCTTTAGAAAGGGCTTATACCTGAATTACTCACTTCGACCAAAGAAACCGCGATTGGTAAATGTAAGTTTTCTCTGATTTCTAATGAGGTCTCATTCTCAGATTAAATAGCGAAATTTGATATTATTTTCGAATTGTTAATGTTTCGCGCCCATTCGTACCTTCTTTGTTTGCACTTGTCAACGCACAGTGGCAGTCCGATGCATTCTCAATGTCATCATATAACGTATTCACACGGAATTGTGTCCTTTGCACTTCTAATTACACATCTGCCTACCTACACTATTTTATAATATGAAAGGTCTCTGACAGCAGAATTTAGGTCGTCCTCGGCTTTAAAGTTTTTTTTTTTCTACTTGTTTTTCTATTTCGCGCTTTTTCGACTTTATATTTAGATCACGGCTTATAGGTTGTGCTAAGGATCTCATAGAAATATTCTTTACTACAATCGTGTGTTTATTTCGTCAGGTTTATGATGGTGCACTTAGCTTTAATAAGGACTACTGCAATGAGTTCGCTCATGTTCCGAATAACTTAAAAACTCCAAGCTACCCAGGCACACTTCTTATTTGGCAATATTAGCTTTATACCATTCTGCGTATAGATTTGAAAGCTCGTAGCTATCAATTTTTGTTTACAGGATCGTCAACAGAAAATTTTTCCATACCCAAGGTTAATTGTTGCTTTGCATCCTTAGGATTCTTACATGGCCGAAGAGGATACCATCTGAGCAACTGCCGTTCTTGGGAGCCCGCCTCTTTTTAGGGCTCTTTGAAAAAATGTGGCTGGATATTCCGATGCCAGTAATCCGCTTCGATGATATACAATCTGTTGATGACTCACTCATCCGACACCATCTCTTTTTTAAGCACCCAGTACTGGAAAACCCTTATTGACCTCAGCTCCGAATACGTAGAAGTAGGTCAGGTTAGGTTATGTAAAAGTGGAGGTTGGAAAACGCACCCACTTAAGTCTATTGGCCCATTGTGCTGCCACGTGGATCTATGATCCTTTTACTCATGGAACCAATTTGAGCTTATGATGAAGCGCAGGAGACTGTTAAAGTCTGTATTCTTTAGATCGTCTAAGTCATTGTTGAATAAAGCTCCTAGGTGGAGTTTTCTTATCTGGGAGAGTGCTGGACATGTACAGAGAAGGTGGAGGATTGTCTCCTCTTCCTCCTCGTTCATGCAGCTTCTCCAGAAAACGTTTGTAAAAGTGCCAAGCATACTTGCGTCCAATGGCGCTGAGATGTTTCCTTTTTAGAAGAATCAAATTCTTAGGGCGATTCAGATCCAACTTTGGCCTGATGTGTTAGGTTTGTTCTTTTATTAGCATCCTGCTTAAATACGAATTTAAACATAGCGATTGGTCTATCTACGCTACCCTTTTCCGGTAGAATAAGTAGAGTAGTTCCATTTTTAGCGAGTTCGTCGGCCCTAAAATTCCCTGGAATGTTCCTGTGACCCGGCACCCAACAAAGGTGAAGGTTGAACTGCTCTGCTATTTCCGTAAGAGATGATCTGCATTCAAGGGCAGTTTTAGAATTTAGTGAGACTGAGTCCAGGGACTTGATAGCGGCCTGGCTATCCGAAAAGATGCAGATATCACGTTTTTCTTCAGCTAGGACAGAGATTCCTTAATCGCCAAAATTTCCGCCTGGAACGCATTTCAGTAATTTAGAAGACGGAAGTAGAGGCTTCGATTTATTTTATCTGAAAAACACTGCCAAAAACTTCACTATCGGTTTTAGATCCATCTGTGTAGAAGGATCTAGAGGGAAAGATCGCATGAATGTTTTTGTCAAACCGAAGTTTAGGTATGGTGTAATAGATGTTCTCCACGTGGATACCTAGTATATTAGGAGTATTAGCGTGTTCAACTAAATTACTTGCCCACTTTGAAGTTGCTGAAGACATCGATGAGTGTCAAGTGAAACAGAATGTCTAATTTTGCAGAAAATTTCTAGAGCTCCGCTTATGCATAAACATGCCGTTCTTTGGATTCGGCTTAGTTTTTTGCAGCTAACTGCAATGTCTAAGGCCGTCCATCAGACAACCACACCGTAGGTGAGAATCGGTCATATGACCGAGATATATAGCCAGTGCTTTATTCGGGGTTGAAAGTCCCATTTGTTACCTATGACTTTTTTTGCAAGAGATTAAAGTTACTGTAGCTTTCCTGACTCTTTCTTGAATGTTAGGTTTCCAGTTTAGTTTCCTATCAAAAATTTCACTGTTTCGGAAAACACTAAACTGGTACCGTTTATTGAGGAAAGTCTATAATTAGAGTTTTAGATTTCCTGGAAAAGAGGACAAGATCAGTTTTAGCGATTCGCCCAAAGGGTTGATCAATCACTAATCAATCAATAAACAGGCAATCACCCTGCTCTCTCCCGCTTCCAAGTATATCAGCAGTTCATTTCCCACAAAGTTAAAAGGATGGGGAGAAAGGACACCGCTTTGCGGCGTGCCTCTATTAATACATCTTTTAGCAGAAATCCTACCTAGTTTTGAGCTGATTATCCTTCTGATAAACTCCCCAAGTGAGTCGTCTACCTGCAGATGTGATAGCGCAGTCGAGATTGCGGATGTTTCGACGTTGTTAAAGGCGCCCTCTATGTCTAGTAAAGCTAGCATTGTATACTTTTTTTATTGTAGGAATCGTTCTCGATGTGGCTATTCCGCGAATGCAGAGCCGTTTCCACCGATTTTCCTATAGAGTAGGCATGTTGAGCCGTTGACAAAAGTCTTATATAAATGTTAGGTCGAATATGGATATCAATCAGTCGTTCTGGAGTTTTCATAAGGAAAGATGATAGACTTATAGGTCTGAAGTCCTTTGAGACATCATAAGAGCATTTTCCGGCCTTAACTATGATGATGAGCTACCTGGAAAGTAGGTATTCAGTAGCAAGTTGAGTGATTCGTCACTTGAGGTTGTCCAGGAGCCATCGTTTTTTTTTTTTCCAAACAACTAGGCATCATAGGATTTGTAGAGAGAATTTCTCTTAGCCGCGACTCCTCAGAGGTTTCTGTGATTTTCTCACAGAATGATATTCAAGATTGACGCTTTGCTTTCCTCAGTTTTATATATTCTGAAGGATTCTTTGTATGAGTCTCTTCAGTCACTTTTCTTGTGCTTGTTTCTAAGCGGTCCTAGTGCTGAAGTCTACCAGTGCGGCTTTTTCTTGCCCCAAGATAGAATCAGAGAGCAAGAAGAAGCCTGATTGAGAGACAGGGTGAATTCCTTGACTTGTATGTCAAGCTCATTGGTGTCTCGCGGGAGACTTGAGAGTTTAGAGAATAGTCTTTTTGACAGTATTCCTCTGTATTTTAGCCAATCAGTTTTAGTATAGTTTCGGAATGCTGTTTGACTGGGGGGAGCATCACCCAGGTTGAATTGGATGTGTCTGTCATCTGAAAACGAGTGTTCAGTCGATACCATCCAGTTCGCTAGCATTTGAGTGATGTTGTCTGAGACAACAGTGATATCTAGAACTTCCTATTGGTTTATCGTTATAAAAGTGGGCTCATTGCAAATATTGCAAACAATGAGGTTAATACTTAAAATGTAGTCGTTGGTGTACTGCCCCACACCGTGTGATGATCGTTAGCATCACAGCCGATGATGAGGTCAGTTTTTTTCCTTTCAGCTTCCATTACCAGCCTTTCTTGGTTATCATCAGAGAGAAGGCACACCTGATCGTGGTCAAGATGCGTCGATGCCAGCCAAGTAGGAGGCTTTGGCAATTTTCAGCCTGGCAACAGTTAAGTCGGGGTCGCTGAGGTTAATAAGTAAAAATACATTAAGGCTACGTTTCACTAGTATACAAGTTCTAATCTTACCTTTGCCTTTTGTATAGAGTGGAGCTTATAAAGGTGTCCCAAGTCCACGAACCACGACTTCCACTATCCATGGTTCTTGGATTAGAATGGTGTCTTCTGCGTTTTTGGAGAGACGCAGAATAAGCGTGACCGAAGCCTTTTTGAGTGGAGACTAATCTGGTGAAACCGTTTCATTGCTACAATTTCCCAGAGTGGCCTCCACCACGGTTTTATTCGAGTCCTCCGAGTCCTCAAGAGCTCATCATTAGCTAAAAATGTTTATAAGCTATAAAGAGAAGATGTGGTGAAAAATTTAGGACTCATAGGAAGTCGTATATCTATAAGTTAAAGTTTGTACATTTAGAGACGCGTTTAGACATTCTGATGTCTTCAGCTTTGTGAACTTCAAAGATTTATCTGAAAATTTGGTATCCGCTCGTGCTTAATGCACTTGGAAGAGACCACCGAACCATAACAACCCACGGAGAAGTGAAATCAAAAAGCAATTCAATTTAAATAAACCAACCTTTCAATTAGAGCCTGATTCAACTTACATACCCACACAACCATACACAAATGTAGAAATAAATGTGTGATACTATTTTAACCGGAAGCAAAGCTTTAGTGCGACCCCAAAAGGGAAACACCTTATTTTACCCGTGGGGATAATTTCAAATGCACGCGAAACGCACACGGTAGAACACTGCATATTTATACATCATCGCTGCAGCTGTCAGAAAATTTAAAATTGTTCAAATAATTTTCAGTTATACAACATATACATACTCGTGCTATGTATATTACATACCACTCATTAAATTCACCTTAAGGGCGAATGTCCGTTCCCCGGTCACCATTGGCCCCGAACCCTACACTGATATCAATCGTAATTCAAATACTCATTACCGAAAAACTAATTTGTACACCAAGCCGGACCACACTGTGCTTCCGCGGCGCCAGCCGGACAAGCTAGTCACTGCTCATACACGAACAAGACTGTGGTTCGTACAAACAAAACCAAAACACTACAGTGGTGATGGTGCGTCCAGCAGGACCAGACCCAGGACAATATCCACTTGGTTCTAGTATATGAACAGCGATTCTCGTTGAGAAGGTAGGTACAAACGGTGCGGTTTCCCTGATAATTATTTTCACCTAAGAGTCCAATACATGAACTCACCTTCGATAGGTTTATGTAGATATATTATATAGTGCTTCGGGTGGAAAAGTATTTACTGCATGCGTGCACGCGGGTGCTTTGTAAATGCCAAGTCCTGATGGACACGACACTAGTTCGGTACCATCTGTATACAAATTTACCAAATAATAGTTCCCCGAGGAATCCGATGCGAAGCACTCGCAATGGGTCATAGACTGAGAGGTGAAGGGTAAGCCACTAGGCATGACAGCCGCTGTTACGAATATACAGCTGGAAGCATCTGTGGCGGATCAGTATTATTGCGGCCAATGGATGTCACCCCCAAAGTAACCAGAATCTCTGACTTAGGACACGAGCTGTAGACCGTTGGGCATGTGTTTGGTCTCTGTCTATCGTCTCTGTCGATGGAACGAATCGTATTTATGCAGTTAATTGCAAATTAATGCGACCCGATAAATTCCAATTGCAAAAGTCTAAAACCGAACCTGCACCCGAATATCCGCACAATAAAAGTTCGTCTGGTAACCTGGGTCATGATGTCTGTTTGGAAAACAAGCAGAGCACTGGGTTAACACCATGTTTGCATTTGGTTTGGCGTTTAGTTCATGTTCGTTTTTGAATTTAGAAAACGGCAAGTATGTACCATGACCAGAGAAGGGAATTCGTGAATTTCCTGTTATTGTTTCATGGAGGAATCGAATGGTTAAAGCTTCTGGTGCACTTATTGGAAATAGACAAAAAGCTAGCTTAGGTTGTAACATTTTCATAATTTTCATCTATGCCCTGGGAGTAGTCCAATGGATTCTAAACAGGTAACTATGCTTAGGTTCCTTTGTTTAAAATAATCTCTGTTCGGAATATTTCCTGTGGTAAAATTGAATTAATTTATGATGATGCATTGGCATGCATAAACAACGAATGATTTTAGCAGAAAATGCATTTGCGCCATTGTCCCCTTCTTACTCCTTCCAATTGAATGTAACAATTTCACTTTTCTTGAATGTCGTCAATTGACATTTGCAGGATTTAATAGCCCAGGTCACATAGACATTCTTTTAGGGGCTGAGATAGCTTGGAGTATTCTGAGATGTGGTCAACTCTCTGATGAAGAAGGAAGGTTCGCTGCCCATGAGACACTCCTTGGATGGGTTGTGACGGGTTGTTTGTCAGATGAACTTGTCAATTCTTTGTACGCAGGTGTTGACCTTAATGTGGTTTTCAAATCTTTTTGGGAAATTGAGGAGGTTCCGCATAAATTTTCTTGGACTTTGTGTGAAGATGAGGTAGATGCAAAATATTCCAAGAGCCTTACTCGAACATCGGGCAATAAGTACATGGTAGAGCTTCCGTTTCGACAGGATAACTTAAGGTTTTCTAACACCCTATCTAGAGCCTTACTTAGACTCCTTGCTATAGATTGTTACTTTGCACGTGATGAAGACCTTAAAGTAGATTATCATAAGTTTATGAAAGCTGATTAATATCTAGGACATATTATGAAAATTTGTCCAAATGAAGAAATAAAGCCTACTTCGGGAAGAGTTTTCTATTGGCACCATCACGCTATCATCACTAACGAAATTCGCGTTGTCTTCGATAGTTCGCATAAAGACACCAACAAGACACCTACAGTTGTAGCCTTAATGAAGTTCTTCACATAGGAACCCCTCTTCAACGAAATTTGATTAACGTTTGTATACGATTTCGCTTACATCGCTTCGTTTTTTGTGCTGACGTCGTTACTATGTTGCGGCAGATCTAGATGCATCCAAAACATCGAGATTTCCAGCGTATTGTGTGGAGAGAATCCTCTGAAGATCCAATTTCTAATTTTCGTTTGTGTACAATGACATATGGTATATCTTTAGCTCCTTAACTATCGATTAAGGTTCTTCGGCAAATGGGGCTTGATTACCAGAATCAGTTGCTAAAAGGAAGTGATTGCTATTTTGCACGATATGTATTTTAAAGATATATTGACAGGAGCAGATTCGTTGTCAGAAACGTTCCAGCTAAAGAAACAGTTCGTCGAAATGCTATCCTTTGGATTCCCGGAGCTAAGCAAGTGGAGCTCAAATTGTTAGGAGTTTATTGGCTTCACTTAGTTAGTTAAAGGTCTGAACATTCCACGTGAAAATTCGAGGATCGGCAACTTTCGATTTTAATCCAGTGAGTTGAGGCAACACACCGTAGCTGGCGTCTGTCATCAGTCGTAAAAAAGGATGAGGTCATTTAATGCGTTGTTGATTCATTTGGCGGCCTTTAAGTCGCCTGGTGTTAATAGATAAAGTCATCACCTTCCGTTCCTTCACCGAAGTTTTGTATTTTTGTGTCATCCTGGATAGCAAAATTCTTTTTAAGAAATGTGTTACGAAAGCCTCTAAGGCGTTGTCGGCTTCCTGGCAGTGTAAAATGCGCTTTCGGTAAGATATGGTATATTGAGGAGATATACATGGCTATGATGAGGTTAATTGTATCCTATGCCATAGTTGTCTGTTAAAACAAACTTTCAGCTAATTAAGCTTTAAACAAGCTCCAAAAAAACGGTCTGTCTCGCCTGTAAAAGAGCTCCTCTTGCCAGCCTGGCTCTGTTTTAAACACATCGGAATCTCCTTCCGCTTGATATTCAAATCTTTTCAAAATCATCTAATTAAGTTGTCAGCTCTCTTTGAACTCTGATCTTATAGGCACCCCCTTCTGATGCAATGACACCAGAAATCCTGTTGCTGCGAAAGTACGAAATCAGTTTCCTTGTGCTCAGTAATGGTTTCGCCAAAAATCTGAACCACAAAAAGAATGTAGTGGGGTTTCCACTGATGGCTCTTAAACAAGTCTATGGTCTGTATCACGGGAAATTATATAGCCGATGAATTTGCTCAGATAAGAGTTTTCCTTGAATGAATCATTCTTTAGGGCAGACTCTGTCTCCGGCTTGGGCTTCCATATACTGTTGGTTTTCATATGGAGTTTTCTCATTCCTGCCTTGTGAAAGTTATATCGAAATTGACATCGTCCCGTTGGAAAGCTATCCAATTTTCTGATACCATCCCTTGCGAAGTCAAAACACAATTTGAGTTTATTTTGGAAAGGTTTTACAGTTCTGTTAGCCTGCAGAAAAGCCGGTAAATTTTGAAAATGGGATAAATGCATTTTGTTCTCTCAACTTTTGATCGTTGAATTTTGTTGCAGAATATGGGATGCCGCAGAAAGGTAATAGGCCATTGAGCGATTATTTTCTAGTCAGTTAATCGGGTTTTTCGTTTCCCACAATACCCTTCTACCCTGACACCTCATGGATCTAGACTACGTTTCTTTTAAAACACTAGCTCCTCAGTCCACCCAGCGAGCGTCTTCATTTGGAGAAAAGGTGAACGCTACAAAGTTTGGTAGGTTTGATCACACCTCTGTGGATCAAGATTCTAAACTCCCAAGTCAAAGGGTTTTGGTATACATGCCAAGGACTGAATGTTGCAGGTGACAGAAAAGATGTGCATTGTGAACGTAATTTCCGCATAAGATATCGAGCGATCTCTTATAGTAACAAGCTTTACACCTTCTTGAGAGCGATTCTCTCATCTCTTAAAGACTGCAGCACGACCCCCATCTGAAACCTGAAATGGTCCGGAAACAAATGTATCAACCATCTGCGGAATAGAATCCGAGAAAGCGAAACGGCTAAAAAAAATTAGACATTCACTAGTATTCGCGCCGAGAAAGAAAGAAGAAAAAAGAAAAAAAAAAAGAGAGCTCACCACCAGCAAACGTTTCCGGTCCGTAGATAGCTCTGCTATGGCAGAAACAACTTCGAAACATAGACCACATGCAGAGCCACGTGAAGACACATGTGCAAATATGCCTAAAGAAGATGCTACACACCGAGCGTCTACTACCAAGTCCCCCTCAGATGCGGTCAATAGCTCAAGTGAAAACAATAAAAGAAAGCATGCTTAAAAGGTCTGGCGAGGTGGAGACTGCACAGAAGTGGCTTAGTATATCAGGGCTATCTCACAAGGAAACTATTCTCCAATTTTTGGTCTCTATCATGAACTCCATGCACTTAAAGCAGATCCTTACAGATCAAAAGATCAAGCTAATGGGTTAGAGCATATTGGAAGGAATTGACAAATCGGACAAAAACTATCCCATCCTAAGATTCTTAGCCACCTCTTATCTCACGTAGGTCACGATAGGCGGAATCAAACCATAGAAAAACCCAAATTTGTGTCCAACTCACGAGGTTTCCAAGTTATTCACCCGCGTTGTCTTCGTTCCAGAAGCAGGTAACCTTACCAAGTATGTTTTCCTTGGCCGGATCGCTAAACAAAACATCGGCATATCCACTAAAAACTGAAGAGCACTCAGAGACACTAAGAAGAAGAGCTGAGGCCAGGTTTCTATGGATTATAAACCAAGGTAATAAGCTTTTCCTCAACGTCTCGCGGGATAAATTATAATAAAAGGATCATCGAGACCAGTCCAAAATAAAGAATTTGAAGCCAAAACTGAGGACAGAGCTCCAGCATATCCAACGTTTTGCGATCAGCAAAGAGTGATTAACGCGAATAAGGAGAATACACTTGGAGTTGATAAGGCCTAAAAGAACCACCAGAACCTATCACATCTGGAACTAGCAACTTTAGCGATAATTATTAAGGGAGCGCTTCAAAGTTCGAAGTCGTCAGAGGACAAACACCTTAAAAATGACAGTCCACTGGAGAAGCTAAATATATTGGCAAGCCTGCCAATATATCCTTACAATTGTTCCGAAATTTCTTTAGGCGTATTCAAGTTTACTTAGAAATAAGGCACAAAAAATGAATTCTTCCCAGGTTCTCTAAGAAATCATTTCCTTCTGTCCCTCATTATGAAGGACTATTCTTTCTCTCGTTAGAACGTGGCGACGATTTCGATAAGTATCTTAGTGTCCTGGGCAAAAGTGACAAAACATCTCACGATGCTTGCTCTGAGTGTGATGATGACACTGCAAAATATATCTCTGTGAGTATTCGGCCTACGGCGCTAATGTAATGGTAGCTGTTACTGTAAGCACTTCACTTTTGAAGTGGTAACTTGGAAAAGTTCAAAAACCGTAATTACAGTGAATAATTTTTCTAACTAATTTCCTTGACCTCGCTCCTTAGATTAAATGGAAACACTATCAATTTATTGCGAACTTTAATTCAGTGCAGTACTGTCAGACAATATTCCGAATTTTCACTCAAATCTGAGCTTAATCTGCGGAAATTTTAAAGACAAACCATTTCCGGTCTTCTAAAAACAGCAGTTAATTATTGAATTATTTCTTAGCATGATAATTGCATGGCGAATGTTAATCGTTCAATATAAACTATAAGCTTTGCATAATCAGTTCCAGGATGTAAAGCCACATCAATCATTCAAACATCAGGGAGCACATATGGTACATACGAGTATTACGGACAGATATATTCTTAAAGAGGGCTGCAAATGTGACCTATTCTGTACGTATATTTACGCCTATTCTAATGGTAAAGATGTTATTCTATGTATTTTGCATCCTATAGCTTGTGCCTTGCTTCTATTATCAATGTTATGCACACTAACTCCTCCAAATGAATTCTGTGGTCTGTGGCTGTGACGATGCTTCATTGGTTTTGTAAGGCTTCCATATACTGTATCCGTACCATGCTCTACCAATCTCTGTGTGTCATCATCACCATCATTATCATCATCATAATCGTCTTCATACCGCCAACTCCATCAGCATCAGTTCAGCATCAGTATTCGAAATTAATAATAAAAACGGAAGTTTTCCTTCAGTTCACCGCATGCCAGTCACCTTCTGCCACTGTGCAGTGAAAATGACGCTGTCGCTATCGCCTCTGATTTTCTTTTTTCTACTTTTTTCTATTCCACTCTGTCAGTAGCCAACGGCGGCAACTACGACGGTGTACGACAATGACGATGATGAAGAAGAGAATTCCACATTTTCCAACCCAACCAAGTAATTTGCATTAGAAAGCAATTTTCGCCACGTCAAAAAGAACTTTCAAAGTTGATAAGCCGCTTTGATGATATAAAAAATAAAAATAAAAGAATTGCAAAAAAAAAAAAAAAAAAAAAAAAAACGGAATATCTAAGGTACTCCCTTCCAACGTCTGATGGGCTTCACTTTTTCAAGTCAAATAGCTCCGTTGGGGTTTTTGCAACCGCGATCTGGTAAATCGTCTTTGCTTGATAACTTTGAGGAACAGGTAACCAATTACGAGAGAGAGTGTCCTTTTTTTGTCCCTATATCATGGAAAAATCTAAGGTATGCGTGCTTAGTTGAGGCGAGAGGTTAAATTGCTTCTAATCCACTTACCGAAGGGTTGAAAAATATTTTACTTTGCTTTAAGGTTGCTTTGTGATTCAGTCGACCTCCTTCGATGAGGTTTCTGTTTTAGTCACATGATGTGATTTCGGAGTGTATATAGTACTCATAGCCATCTCATAGATCTGTATTTAATGCTATCAGGTGGTCATTATAGGTTCAATACTAGGTACATGCAATATATTTTTATACGCCGACAAATACTGACACTGAGATCTAAAGGAACAAGACCTATACCCACATGAAGGTTTCGACTTTTGGTTCGATGAAGAACCAAGATTTAAATGTATGCGGTAGGGCAACAGATACTTGGACAAAAAAGTGTAAATGTCAAATAATATACCAATATATGCAGTTTCAGTTGCCTTCCCATTGCGGATTTAGGCACAAAGATCCCGAAAGGACAAGTAGAAACAAAGATCGATTATTCTGATATCGAATATCTCCTTACAGTCCGGGGTAGAGCAAAGCTTAGTTCCCCCAATCAGTATTTGACATTTTCTGTACACTGAGAAGAGACCTACTGTGTTTATACACTTCAGTCGGTAGGATTGTTGGAAATTTTTTCATTGGCAGAAGATTTTGGTTTCGGAGGTTTGCCGACAGAAGTTACACCGCCAGAAACTGATGAAGCGCTCGGAGCTGAATATTCATTCTCTCTTTCCGTTCCAAACAGAGCCATTATGACAAAATTTTTATTCGGATTAAGCGCAACTTTTGGTGGCGGTGTGTAACTCGGCTAAATTTTTGGATATGATCATTTCCGGTGAATAGGACTTTAACTGCGAATGCAGACTAGGCTAGACCTTACCTCCAGCGAATATACCGTTTGATTCAATAATACGAGGTATCCTGATGCTTTCAAAATACTAATTCGACTTTCACTTCCAATGGATGGTATGGGTACTGTAGGCTGTATGACGTTTCGTGCTCTATAAATCGAATTTCATACATTGCACTGAAATCTGGAGTTTTTCTCATCATGACAAGGAGGATGGCGATTGTTTAAACTTTATTTAACGAAGTTAACTTAAGCTTTATTTTTGTGACATTCAGCATAGATGCCATAGAAAAATACACAGACTTGATGTTGGATTTGGAATCGGGAAAAGACTCTACAATTCTTGAGTAACCGTTGTGGGGTGCACTTGTGTAGAGAGCTTGAGCTTTGTTAAAATTAAGTATTTTTCATAAATTCATCAACAAAATTTCGTGCAGTATTTATCAATTAAAGGTTGAACGATCAGTCCTTAAAGTGGGGTGCGCGGAGTGTGGAACATATTTCCATGGAAACTGTGGGAAAATCACTGCCATCGATTTGGATTTCATAAAAAAAGTAAATCGATTAGGAGGTGCCAACCGTGCTCAAACTAACGGAGAGCGTCCTTCTCTAGACTATCCAACAAGAAAATCTATTCAATCAGCCATCCACCACCGTCACTATCGCTATTACCGACACAAACAGCCTCGAACCAGCTGGGTTGTATCAATCGAAGAAAACCAAAAAATTCAAATCAGCGCACTTCAAGCTAAAAATAATACTATAAGATACTTAAGATACTAAAGAATTGATTCTCTCGAAGCGAAAATTAACTGTCTGGAGAAACAGCTACTCATAAACAGTGTATGGAAATATTTAACGTTCCTACCATCAAACCAGTAAATGTCCTATACTGATGCAGCTCTTAAAGTATTTCGTGAAGGTTTAAGCTTGAACGTAAACGAGGGAGACATCGAACAATGCTACATGAAGAAAATTAAAATAGCCAAACCAACAACTAAAGGCAATACGACCAAAAACGTTCTTCACGTAAAACTAATGTCTCATCTGTGCAAAGATAAAATAATAAGAAGCAAGAAAGAAAGAGGACAGCAACTAACCACGAACCTACTTAATGCCGAAGCAAGACTGGATAAGATGTATGTCAACGAGTGTTTAACGTATGAAACAAGACAACTATTTAAAACTGCACCAACAATGAAGACAAAGAAGGGGTACAAATATGCATGGTCGAGAAATGGGACTATTTGCATGCGAAAAGAAGAGGTTGCCAACTACTAGATGGGGTGAAAAGTAACCACCTTGGGAATGAAAAAACATTTTTTTTATTTTATTCAATATAGTCACCTTTTATTTTGATACACTTATTCTAGCGATTTTCCAACATCTTGATCCCGTCCGAAAAGTTATTTTCCGGAAGGTCTGCAAAATACTCCTCCGTGGCGTCGATGATTTCCTCGCGTGAGCTGAATTTTTTATTGATGAGCCATCTTTTAAGGTTTAGGAAGAGATAATAGTCCGTGGGAGCCAAATCGGGCGAATACGGTGGATGCGACAGCAACTGGAGCCGTAAGTCATTGATTTTAGCCATGGTTTCGATGCTCTTGTACGCCGGTGCATTGTCTTGCAAAATCAAATTTTTTTTTCGCTTCATGTGAAGTCGTTTTGCAACGATTTTGGCCTTCAATCGCTCCAATAATTCACAGTTATACTCAGTTGATGGTTTTTCTTTTTTGAGGTAGTCCACGAAGAGTATGCCATGAGAATCCCAGAAAACCAACGCCATAACCTTTCCAACCCATCGAGCCTCCCTCGGCCGCTTCGTAGCACTCGTGCCGGCTTCAGTCCATTGCCGGACACTCATTCTATTCTCTGGTGTTTAACAGTTAAAAATCGACGCCAAAAGTCCGCCCGATTCCGCATCAGCAAGTCCAAACACTCTTTCGAAGTGCTCTCGCGTTCGTGTTTTTGGTCAAGAGTGAGTATGCGCGGCAGGATAACTTTTTCATATGCAGAATATTTCCCAAAATATGGCGTGTGCGCTCAATACTAATCTTTGTGGTATCTGCTACGTCGCGCAACTTTACTTTCCGGTCAGCCAACACCGGTTCATGTATTTTTTTTGACATTGTCCTCTGTAACCGCATCGGAGGGCCTGCTGCTGCGGACTTGATCGTTAGTGGAGTTGCGGCCACCACGAAACTCTCGAAACCAATATTTGACGATGTAATCTGATGGAACATTAGCCCCATAATATAGGGTTTTCCAATAAGAACTTGACAGCTTTGAATTTAATTTGTGAACTCACTCTTTCACTAATCATCAAACTGTCACTGTCAATTTATTCAGTAAACTCAGCATTTTCATCATGGTAAAGTACACTAACGAGCTACGTTCTCCGATTGGGTCCTGGAGAAGATGCGCCAAGATAATGAATTTCATCGCAAACTCATCTTCAGTGACGAAGCTCGTCAATAAGCAAAATATGCGTTATTGGTCGGGTGAAACCCACATGTGCTTCATGAATCAATACTTCATTCACGAAAAATAACTGTTTGGTGCGGATTGCATGCAGGCGGCGTTATTGGGCCATATTTTTTCGTCGGCGATAACGATCGTCACGTTACTGTGAATGGTCAGCGTTATCGATCCATGATCACCGATTATTTTTGGCCCGAATTGGAAGATATGGACTTGGATGACATGTGGTTTCAATAGGATGGTGCCACAAGCCAGTCAGCACACGCTACAATCGATTTATTGAAGAGTAAGTATGGTGAGCGTGTTATCTCAAGACATGGGCCAGTAAATTGGCCGCCTCTTTCGTGCGATTTAACGTCGCTTGACTATTTTCTGTGGGGGTACGTTAAGTCATTGGTTTATGCCAACACGTCGACGAAGTTGGAAGAGCTCAGAGCCAACAATTACGCGAATTTCGTCATGCTGTGACAATGGAAATACCAGTTTGTCGAAAGCAAAAACGCTCAAATTTCGTTTAGAACAATTAATGCAGGATTTCGAACGAGTGCAAACTGCCATCGGAGACGAGAATACGGAAGTAGGGTTCGAAGAAGCATATCGCGCGGATTTCGAATCGGTTTTTTACGAAGTGCATACAAAACTATCGGATATAATTGAATGCAAAAGTGCAATTGATTCGCGAAAGAACATACACGAAGACTTAGATAAGACTTTGCAATTTCTGGTGGACAATCAATGTACTTTAAACGACATAGCAAAAAATATGGCGGAATCGTCAGCTAGAACGATTACCATAACGAAGTGTGAGGGGCAAGCGCGATTGCCTGAAATCAGATTGCCGGAGTTTTCAGGAAAGTTTGATGGTCGAGTCGAAAGAGTCTTTAACGAGCGTCGAAAAAATGGACTACCTTCAAACGCGTTAAAGGGGAGATGCATCTTCGCTTATTAAACATCTCCCATCAAGCAATAACAACTTTAAAGTGGCATGGGAACTCATTAAGTCGCATTTTGACAAGCCAGACGTCATCATGGTGGCTTATTTAGATAACATCTTCGATCAACCAGGCCTTAAGGAAAATATCTTGGCCGATATTAAGGTATTTTTCAATATCATAAATGAAAATTTAAATGGCAGGGCTTTACTCGACTCGGGGTCCCAATCAACATTAATTTCCGAAGCATGCGTACAGCTTTAACGATTAAAAAGACGCCATGCTCGGATCCCAATATCTGGTATAGGGCAAGTACTAACGGTGCCGTCAATCTCATTTTGAGTCACGAATGTGACTCTTGCGACAAGGGCCTACATTCTTTCGTTGCTAACAGGGAACTTACCAAGCGTTGATGTTCCTAAAGCAAACTTCAAGTATTTTGAGCATTTATCTCTAACTGACCCTGGATGCTATACGCCAAGTAAAATCGACATTTTGCTTTGCGCCGACGTGTTTTTCGATATTCTCGCCGAAGGGAAGATTGTTCACCCTGAAATTTCACCGATAGCACAGAATACGATCTTCGGTTGGATCATCGCTGGCAATGTAACAGCAGAAGTTTCCAATTTAAATATACTTCACACTAAGGTAGACTTGGATTTTCTTCTGCGCCGTTTCTGGGATTACGAGGATTTGCATGATGTACAAAAGGTTGAAGAAGAGAAGGATCAAATCGAAGAGCATTTTATTGCAACGCATCGCATCCTACCCAATGGTAGGTTTATAGTTAACTTGCCCTTTAAGGATACATCACTTGAGTTTGGTGATTCCAGAAAGGCAGCCCTGAAGCATCTTTATGCAATGAAACGGCGTTTCTCTTATGATCCAGCTCTCAAACGAGAGTATACAGCGTTCATGACCGAATACGAACAGCTAGGTCACATGGCGCCTGTTCCACTAAACAAAATTCAGAGGCAAGTATTCTATTTGCTGCACCACGCGGTCCTTAAACCTAAAAGTACGATTACCAAATTAAGGATAGTTTTCGATGCGTCATCAAGGTTTAGCAATGGTGTATCGCTAAAATTGCCTTTAAGTTGGACCTACTATTTACCATGACCTTATCACCTCATTATTTAAATTTCGGAAATTTCGTGTTTCTGTTAAAGCCGATATAAGGGTGTGCGAGAAGGATGTTCGTCATCAAAGGATCGTTTGGAGAGAGCACGTTAAAGAGGAAGTACGTGACTACAAGTTCTTAAACAAGTTGGTATGAATAATTTTTTAAGGTATCCTCAAGCGAGTTCTAGTTTAATAAATGATTTTTATGTCGATGACTATATGTCAAGTTTTCATTCGCTTGAAGACGCCGTTTTAATTAAAAATGACATAAATAAGATTTTAAGCGAAGCTGGATTAGATTTGCGCAAGTGGGCATCAAACTCGTTGGACTTCTTGGCAGAAAACGAGCCTATTCATCGTGAATTATCCACAAATTTATATTACGGTGCAACTGAGGTCAAGACGCTTGGACTTATTTGGATCACCAAGGTCAATTGTTTCAAATTTAGCTTTACATCGCCAATAGTAAGGAATCAAATCACAAAGAGGGAGGTGTTGTCCGATATTGCACGAATTTTTGACCCCCTAGGATGGCTATCTCCAGCAGTCGTTAAGATGAAAATATTTATGAAGAAGATTTGGATTAACAAGGTAGGTTAGGACACGTACATTCCTGCCGAATTCTACGAAGTTTAGCCTGCATTTAGAGCAAATATTACCCAGCTAAGTCTATTAAGGATACCTCAATGGCTTGCTTACGAATAAGAGCTTTCGGTGGAGCTCCACGGGTTTGCAGATGCATCGGAGTCTGCATATGCCGCAGCGTTATGATTGCGAGTAGTTCAGTTTAATGGAAACGTTCAAACGTTATTAATTTGCGCCAAAACACATGTTGCCCCAGTCAAACCAGCTTTGACCATTCCACTTGAATTATGTGGATCTTTACTGCTAGCCCGATTGTTCAGCAAGGTAAAGGATTCCCTGGGTATTCCCGACATCGAGTGTTTCGCATATACAGACTCTTCGACCGTTCTTCACTGGATCCAAGCGTATCCTAGACCACGAAACGTGTTCGCAGACAATAGATTGCCGCTAAATACGACTAAAATACCTGCATCCTCGTGGCATTATGTTCGTTCCATTGAAAACTCTGCAGACTGCGCCACCAGAGGTTTTACGCCAGCGCGTTTAACACAGCTCGACATCTGGTGGAAGGGCTCACTATTTTTTTGTGATCCTATTATTATTTTTTCAGAGCTGCCGAACGTAAGAAAGAACTCAGAAGATGAATCGGGTAGATACCTAACAACTTCATCAGCACCTGAGTGGGATATACTCAGCAAATTTTTCAGCTTTAACCGTCTTTCGAGGGTCGTTGCGCATTGGCTTTAGTGGCGTCATAAGTTATCTGATCCGAATCGCAAGACTTTCATTCTCTGACTAAAGGATACACGTTTAGCGAAAATCGCACTTTTCAAGCTAGCTCAAGCCCGAATTTTCCTCTATGAGACCGCTCGCCTGCAGCGTAATGAGTCTCTACATTCTAAGAGTAAGATCTTGCGAATGAATCCCTTTATTGAGTAAGATGGCATAGTAGGTGGCAAAATGGAAAATGTTAATATCTCTTTCGATCAAAAATACCCAGTCATTCTTCACAAGGATCACCGTCTTGTGAAACTTATATTGTTGGACTGTCATCGTTCAAATATGCATGCAGGCATTCGTCAAATGTCTTATCTGATGTCTCTTAACTACTTTATTCTCGTCTTATAACATTCTATTAAACGGATAGTGTATCAACGTGCAAGTTGCATGAGACAGCGCGGTGCATCTTATTCGCAACAATTGGTGAATCTTCCAAGGCAGCGATTAGTTCCAAGAGCGGTATTCAGTTGTACCGGAGTTGACTATGCTGATCCATTCATCATACGGACTTGGAAAGGTCATGGCGCCAAGCAGTATAAGGCCTACATCTCACTTTTCATATGCTTGACTACAGACGGAGCTCTCGTCTGCAGCGTTCATATCAGCGCTTCGTAGTTTCGTCGCTAGGCGAGGTAAGTGTCACACACTTTTTAGCGACAATGGCACTAACTTTGTCGGCGCCAACCAACAGCTACGCGAGTGGACCTGCTGCAGTCTTCACAATTTCAAGAATCCTCTCCACATTCCCCCATTTTGGTGGGCTTTTGGGAAGCCGGCATCAAGACCATAAAACATCATCCCCGAAGAGCAATGGGTGATACGTTGGTTACGTTTGAAGAATTCAACACTATTTTGTGCCAAGTCGAAGCTTGCGCAAATTCTAGACCTCTTTGCATTAAATACGAGGGCGATGTTGATCCAATTACCCCCGCTCACTTTTTAATTATGCGGCCAATGGCAAGTGTTCCAAATCAAAATCTTCTGGATCATCGAGTGTCAACATTAAAACGATGGCAATATCTTCAGCGACTCGTGCAAGAGTTGTGGAGAAGGTAGGCAACCGACTATCTCAGCCAATTGCAGAAACTTTTAAAGTGGACTCAAAAATTTAAGGGCGTTCAAAACAACGACGTCGTCATTGTGAAGAAAGACAACCAAGCCCCATGCCAGTGGCTCATAGGAAGAGTCACCAAAACTTATCCTGGCAGAGACGGATTGGTACGTGTCGCATCCGTAACCACATCGAAAGTTTTTCTTCGGCCTTCTGCACACGAACCACCTGCACTCAGCGGTGTTTAATATTGTAATCGGTATTTTGCTTGCTCTCTCCCACTTCGTAATGAATGTGAAAACCCAGCTGATCTCGTAAATTCTGTAGAATGTTGTTTATGTTTATAGCAAAATATAAATTAAAATTAATTTAATCTGTTAGACATAAAAAAATCTTTATTAACCGGATAGCAATTCTGCCCTTTTGAAAATAACTGAACAAAATGAATATCTTAACATCAGCTTAAATACTAAATAGCTGCTGCGACTGCATATTGAGAGTTCATACGAATCGATCGTGAGAACGTAGCACTGGATTTTGTGTTGGTCGGAAGCTGCTGGCATGATAAAGTAAAAATAGCGCGTGTCGAATTCGTCTGCGCGTGTTTTCTGTCTAAGGGAAATATTTTTTGGTGTTAACTCAATATATATGTAGCTTGAGAAAATTTTTTATTCAATATTGTTAGCTCATCTTGATTTGTTGTTAAATCTAACCGTTGTAATAGTCTTAAGTGAAATTTGAGCTTGAATTGTATAAAATAGAAGGTTGCTGTAATTAGTCTTATTGTGCTGGACGTGTTGCCGTATATGTTAAAGATGAGTATGTGCGTGATAGTACTTTCTTTAAATTATCTAGTGCCGACGTACTAAAATTTTCGCTTGCTTTTGAAAATATCGATTACACTTTTTTGAGTATTTATCGACTTCACGGTGTTGCTAAAAGTATTTGTATTCATGAACTAAGTCATATTCTTAGCATAACTCTAACTAAAAATGTAACTGTTGTCGGTGATATCAATGTTGATATTCTTGATGAGTGTAATATTTAAACTGAAAATTATTTGTTTACAATGGCTTCAAATGGTCTTAAGAGTTTAATTAATGAACCCACCCGTTTGACCGATTCCTCTATTAGTTGTATTGACCATATTTTCTTAAGAACTCAAAAAAATAATAAAAATATTTTTAGTGAACAGGCCTAAATTATTCTTTAGTATATAATCGTTCTGAAAACTTTAAATCGGTTTCTGCTAGAGTGAAGTATTCCATAAATTATATGATGTTGAAAGAATTATTAACTTTTGAATGTTGAGAACGGTTTTTTCCGAAGGTAATAGGTAAGCTTTTTGACCTATTCCTGGATATTCTTCAAAAACACGTTAAATCGAGTACTTTTCAAAGAAATCTGTCAAGTGAGAAGAAGCATTTGAAACCTTGGATGACTAACAATCTAATTAATTAATAAGATAAGGAAAAAGAGGATATTGAGCTTAAAATGCAAGAAACATCAGAACAATATTAGACTTAAAAAACATTATGAAACTTTTGTAAGTGGTTAAAAAAAAAAATCGAAGACACTCGTAACAACTTCTACAGCGATAGGTTTGCTAGTGTTGAAGGTAATGTACACGAAGTTTGGGAAAGGAAAGAAACTCTGGTAAAATTGATACTATTGAAGTTGAGGGATAAATTGTGTCCGATTTAGGAAGAATTTCAAATATATCTAAAAATTATTTTACTGAAATCTCTGAAAAGTTTAAGCCAGCTGTTGTACAAAGCATAAATTGCAATTATTTCTTATCTTCAGGCAGTTTTGTGGTCCACAACTCAGAGAAGTTTACATTGCTATTTCGTCCCTTAAAAATAAAACTTCTTGTACAACTGATGCTGTTTCAAAAAAATATTGCCCGGTATGTAGTTGATGTATTGTCCTTCTTATTTAATAAAAGTGTCGAATGTGCTGAGGTTCTAACCCTTTTCAAAAAAAGGAAATAGAAAAATTGTTTCAAACTATAGGCCAAGATCACTTCTTTCGACTTTTTCCAAAATTTTTGAAAAGTTAATTAAGGTTCGAATTGTTTCATTTCTGGATAAGTTTTACTTCTTTAGTAAAAGTCAGTTTGGTTTTAGAACAGGTTTGTCAAGTGAGGATGCCATCTTATGGGTGTGTAGTCAGCTTTACGGAAGTTTAAATAAAAACAAATCAACTTTGGGACTACTATATTTCTTGATATGACAAAATTTTTTGATCTGGTGAACCACGATATTTTGCTTGCTAAGCTTTTTAATGTTGGTTTTCGTGGTAACATTTTTAATTGACTTAAATCTTATTTCAGAAATAGCATTCAAAAGGTCATTATTGGTGTGATCTCAAGCGAATCTAGGCCATTAAAAAATGGTGTTCCTTAGGGATCTGTACTTGACCCTCTGTTTTTTCTTAATATACATTAATTCTATTGGGTATATATTTTATTTCGTAGGGTTTTTTATTATTCAAAGTATTGCCCATCTAAAGCTATGACTTTCTGGCATTTTGTGGATCCCATCCCAAAAGAACTACGCCGGCTTGGCAGCCAAAAATGAATCAAGCCAATTTTTGATATTCTGCTCTGATGTGAACAGTATTTCAGTGAGAGCGTTCTGCATCGACCGGGACAAATGGTAGTCAGAATGAGCAAGGTCTGGGCTAAAAGGCGAGTGGGTTAAGACTTCCCATCCAATGTTTTTCAAATAGTTCTTAACCGGAATAGCAACGTGGGGCCGAGCGTTGTCATGGTGGAAAATTATTGCCTCATGTCTGGTCGCATATTCCCGGCGTTTTTCGGCTACTGCTCTCTTCAAATGGATTAATTGTGTTCGGTAGCGTTGTCAATTGATGGTTTCACCCGGTTTTAGCAGCTGATAATACAGCACATCCATCTGATCCCACCAAATACAGAGCATTACCTTTGCGCCATGGATATTCGGGTTTGCCGTTGATTTGGCTGGTTGGCCGGGTTTCACATATGATTTTTTGCGCTTGGGGTTGTCGTAATGGATCCAGTAATAATCCGATGCAAAAATGAATTCCTTTTGTGGCGTTCCAGCAGCATTTCGGACATGCAAAACCGTCTTTCAAGGTCTCTCGGCTTGAGTTCATGTGGAACCCAATTTCCTTGCTTTTGAATATATCCAGCTGCTTTTAAATGTTTTGAAATGGCTGCTTGAGTGACACCCAAAGATTCTGCGAGCTATTCTTGTATTAAGCAACAATCTTCATAAAGTAATGCTTCCAGTTCTTCATCTTCAAACTTTTTTGGCTGCCCAGGACGTTCATCGTCTTCGAAGCCAAAATCACTACTTTTAAATCGTGAAAACCACTTTTGGCACGTTCGCTCAGCTAGTGCATGTTCATTATAAACTTCCACCAAAATACGATGACTTTTGGCAGCAGTTTTCTTCATATTAAATTAATGAAGAAGAACTCCCTGCAAAAACACTTTTTCAGCACAAAGTTCGACATATTTGAGTGAAAAAAAAATTATTGTTGTTTACGTTTCAAATGAATGATATATACTGAAATGACGTACAATGACAATAGCTTTCCAATGCATGTTCCAATGGAATAATACAAGTTACGCCATCTCTTAGCAAAACGCAATTAAGTTATAGACCCAATATTTTTAAACTCAAATTAAATGGTAATTCAACTGCTTTTGCAGACGATATAGTTCTTACATACCAATCTGGAACTGTTTTCGAAGACATTGCGATGATTAATGAAGACCTTGAAATCTTACGGTTGTGGTTTACTTACCACAAATTGATTGTCAGCGAGAAAACTAAATTGATGTGTTTTAAAGCGTCTGGAAATGTCCTAAATGAATATAATTTATGGTTTCACGCTCATAATTGTAAACAGTTTCCATTACATATAGTAACAAATGTACGTTGTACTGAAAACTGCTTCAAAATCGAAACGGTTCAAATCTTTAAGTACCTAGGTGTGGTGATTGATTTCAATTTAAATTGGAAAAGTCATATTCAAATGATTAAAACTCATTTGTTGTTGGTCACACGTAAAATGTATTTGATAAAGTTTTTTGTTCTCAAAAAGTTTTAACAACTATCTATTATGGTCTTGCTCACTCAAAGTTGCAGTACCGCATAACAAGCTGGTGAGGTTCGTTTACTAGTACCGTTAGATCCTTATTAATCGCTCAGAACCATTTAATAAGAATCGTTTCAAATAAAAATCGTTTAGCTGAGAGTTGGCCTTTATTCAAAAATATGTTTTTGAAGTTTTAAGAGAGCTCTACAAACAAAGCGGAATTATTCCCAGTAGGAACATACAAATGTACAATATGCGTGTAAACAATATGAGCTTACCTTTTACACATTTTTATACACATACGGCTCCACATTTTTTTTTTTAATAAATTTCCCTTAATTATAAGAGATATAACTTCGTTTTTTATATCTCATCAAAAGGATTAAAGACTGATTGTTCACGTTAAGCTATGAATGTATTGAATCCTATGTTTAAATTATTATTTTTTCTCATCAACTGCACAATTACATAATATATTAATGATTAATTGCTATGTTTATGATCGAATATCACTATTTTTTTCCCGTTTTTTACTTTTTTTTATCCAATCTATAAAAATGTGAATTGAATAAATTATTACTGATTGTCACCGCACATCAGATATCAACTGAAATGTAAATCTAGATGTGTCTTTCACCACTAACTTTTAAGTTAAGGAATGATAACTAATATTCCATTTATAATAATAGTTAAGTAATATTTACAGAAAGTTTAAGAATAAATAAAAAAAAGTAAATAAACATCTTTAACTCCTGGTTTCCATCGATGAATAAATGAGTGTTTGCGAAATGGACGATGTAAAATTAGGTTTGCATTTAGCGATATTATGATATGATATTATGATTTCCTGCCATGATATTAAAATCGACCTAAGCAACTTTATTGCGAAAATGTACAACGAAAGTATTTTAAGGAAAATTTAGTCCCAACAACTTTTTCTCCTACAAGAGAATGCGGCCATTCGACTTCACCGCAACAAGAAATATAGTATAGATTCCAACACCTCGGAATACCACCTTGATCAAAAAATAAAAAAAACAGAATAACCACAGTGCGGCGCCTCCATTGTTCCGATTTCAGTTCTGCTTTTCCTTTTTTTAAGTTGGTACATCTGTTGTTAACATTCCCTCTAAATCTTAGCATCATAGCTTGACATTTGCAAAAAGTTACGTAGTCAAGAGTACATCTATCTCTGCGTGTGTTAGCGATTTTTTTTACAACTTTAGAAATGGATTTAAATTTGCAACAAACTTGTATTAAATTTTGCTTAAAAAATCGGATTTAATGGTACGCAAATGTTGGAAATGTTGGAAAAGTGTTTCAGCAACGCTTCTCTAAAGAAAATGGGCGTTTACCAGTAGCACGAGCGGTTCAAAAGTGCTCGTGAATCAGTCGAAAATGTTAAACGCAGTAGCAGACCATCGATATCGAAAACCGACGAAAATATTGATGAAGTAAAAGAAATGCTGGTCAATAACCGCAACTTAACCATCAGAGAGATAGCGGAGGACTTGAACTTAACCTATGAATCTGTCCAAGACATTTTAGTTAATTTTTTTTTTTTATAATCCCGCGCGCGCCCCAAGGGGATATGAATACCTTTTAACTGTTTTTTCTCCAGGGCGCGGGCGGGTGTTGTAGTATTTTGAAACTCAGTATTAGGTTTCGTGCTAGTTGTTAGCTCATTACATTTAGCCCAGCCAGAAACCACTCCAACATCAATGTTATGCCTTCATGTCAGAGTTGACGCCGACAGGATTTTCATATAACTACATACAAATTCTATGAAAAGACTTTTTCAGAGAATTGGCTCGCATGGGATTCGAACCCGCGACCCTCTGCTTGAGGAGTGTATGCATATACCACTACACCACGGCCACCCTAATGTTAATGGGGTTAATAATTTGGGTTTGCGTCATGTAGCAGCAAAGTTGGTATCAAAAGACCTCATTTTCATGCAAAAATGAGACCGTGTTGACTGAATCCGATCCTACATTCATCAAAAGGATCATTACTGGAGACGAGACGTGAGTTTATGAATACGACACGCAATCCAGACATCAGGCAAGTGAATGGGGTTCACAAAATGAGCCGAGACCAAAAAACCACGTCGTTTTCAGTCAAAAAAGAAGGCAATGCTCACAGTTTTCATGGATTACAACGGTGTAGTGCATCATTGATTTTTGCCAGAAGGTTAGACAGTAAGCAAAGAGTATTATTTGGGCGTTATGAGACGTTTGCGTGAAGCAATTTGCCGAAAGTAACCAGAATTGTGGGCAAAAAATTCGTGGACTTTGCACATGATAACGTACCGCCGCACAGTGCCATCATTATTCATAATTTTTTGACGAAAAATGCAAAAATACCATCCAATTCATCCGTTTTGGCTCCCTGTTATTTCTTTCTGTTCAATATACTATTGGATATACCGAAAACCGAATATAAAAATTGGATTGGATCAAGCGCTGGCATAAGTGTATTGCAGCAGTCGATGTGGATTACTTTGAAGGGGACAATATAGATTTAGATGAATAAACTTGTACCTGGACGTGGTATTATGTAGGTAGGCCAGTTTTGGATAATACTTCTCAAGATATCCTTCTATTATGGTATCGGTAACCGATTTCAACGTCATACTTAGTGCATTACTCGAAGGCTTTATCAAAGAGCTCAAGGAAACAATGTGTTCTTTCATGTTCCGAAATCTGTTCTAGCCTTAATGTACCTATATCTACTACCTTAGTCTCCTTACAATAAATCAACACCAAAAAGGACACTGATTGGGTTCTCTGTAGCAGTACAGGAAGTACATTTATGTCACAGGCACTCACGTCCTGCTTTATATTTCCCTATTCCATCGCATATCCTGGATGGCGATGATATTTGTTTAATTGCAGTCGTAGGCCTCCTATAACTCTTCAAGGTACGATCATACTGTGTGCAAATATGGCCAATATATGATAATGATGAGCTCTTCCTCTACTGCAATGTTCCTCCAAGTTTGATATAAAGACTCTACGGGGTGGAGCATTGGTATCCGTTCACTCTACATTTCATAGCCATCTCAGACAATGTTAAGGTACAGCTCGTATAGTTCATCATTAAATCTTTTCCTCCAAGGTTCCTCAACGCAAACGGGAGCGAATATTTTCAAAGGATTTTTCTCTCAAGGCGACTAAGGATATCTTCATCTACTTACGATAGGGGCCATGCCATAAAAACTCTCCTTAGTTTTTAGGGATAAACCTTAATTATCAATCGTCTTCTTAGCCAAAAGAAAGAGCGATTGGCAAGATTATTCACTTAATTTCGCTTAAATTCTACTGAGGTGTAGTTGATAGAATTTATAGCAGAGCCGAGGTAGAAAAAGTCCTTTACTACCTCAAAATTATAACTGTCCACTCGTCGGTTTTCTCTCGTCGTTTTAAACTCAGGTACCGCTAAATCTATTTTGGCAGCTACCGCAAACAACCTGGTTACCGCAGGCTGAGTTCTTCCGATTATGTCGATATCATTGGCATAGTCTTGTCTCGGTGATGAATGTTCTCAATCGTCATTCTGTTCAAACGGACGAGTTTGGCTGCTATGTCAAAACTAGACGTGGCTCTATTAAGCTCGTCTCTTTAAATGCTGTCATATGCACTTTATAATTCATAAATTATGGCGGGTATCGACCTGCACTTCTTGAGCTTTTTCCAAGATCTTCCGGAGTGTGGAGTTTTGGTCGATTATGGTGTTTCCTAGTGTAAAACCGCACTGATGGGGGCAAACCAGATTATTAACGAAGAGCTTCAGACATTCACATGTTCATACGATTCGCAAACGATACTAAGATTCCATTTATAAGGTATACACTCTGCTGACCAAATCTAGGAAGAGTTGGTGTATGTTCTACAAAAAGTCATTTCCAGCAGCTTTGAATACGTCGGCCGTTAAGTCGTCAGGTCCAGCTGCTTTGCTTGATTTTAGCTTAGATGTTGCTATTCTTGGTTCATTTTGGTCCGAAAGACGAAAATTTATGCTGTCGTCGACTACCATAAGTTTAATAGTATATTCTGTCTGACGGTGGGATATTCGGCTTCATTCCCGATATACAGTCTGCAGAATTGCCACACTCTCAGCACCGACTCTTATTTTACTACAAGGTTTCCTCCTTCATTTCTACAGGTTTCAGATGAGTCTTCTTGACATATTATTGTGTTTTTACCTCTTGATAAAGCTTTCATACTTTATTTCCGAAGTAAAAACTCTTAACTCTTTCGTTAGCTGGATATAATTGCCGGCATTCTTCATCAAACCTGGGATCTCTTGGTGGTAGACCGGTGAGACCCAGCACATCATGTGCATATGTCAGCGACATAGGAATTGTTGTGAGATTTCGGGATACCTATTCTGGCGGTCTCTTGGGATTGCAGCTTTTCTACGTTATCTCTTTCTCTCTCTTCACACTAGTTCTTCTTTCTTTGGTGGCTTCGTCCTTATCTTCCGTAGATCTATGGGTGCTTATAAGACTTATATTAGCGAATGGGGAATGTCAAAAAACGTTCGTTCACGTGTCGAAGCTGAAGACTTATTCGTTGCGAATATGCGCTGATTTTTTCCCCTATGGTAATCATCATAGTATTTGTCACAGTAATAGTATCTAATTTTTGTCCAGTCCATCGCATCACACTACGTGAATGGCATGGTATCTGTATGATAGCAGTTAATGGACTCTGTTAAAGTAAGGATTTACCCAAACAGTCACCAGGAACCACCACTGGAAGCATGACAAGCACAATGCCCGAACTTTGATTCCGTGGTGCTTGCGCGATCCAAGTTAAAGGACACTCTTCTTGCAAAACTTAAAAAAATATCTGCTAACCTCAGCTAATAATATGTGGAAGGACTTTATATAAAAAGCCTGTAATGCTGACTCTTGATAACACCATTATCTCGGGACCAGTACCCAGTGACTTCCACAAGAAGGTACAAGTAGCATATTTGATATGTAGTCATAGTTAAACTGGGCATCATTAAATTGACGAAGATCAAAACCTTAATCGAACAGCACCGAGGATGAATTCATTCTGTTAAATGAAAGACGAACAATAATTTCTCCTCTTGTCATAATTTTACTAGTCGATTTAAGATTTTAAATATTCCCTTAAAGCCTTCTTGTTGAGTGATGCTTATCCAAACTTCCAACATCCCTTTAAGGCTCTCAAATTCCTTAGTTCGCTTCGAAATCTGAAGTAAGTCCTTAACCATCAAAAAACCATCAAAAAACGGTCTTAACATTGTTAATAGCTTTTCACCGGGATTATCAACTTGGTAAAACTTTTAAACCCACTCCAACGACCACTATTTAACACTTGAATGAGCAAAACAAAAGATGGAACAAGTTCCTTACCAAGTGTCCTCCTATCATCATCCATGCATAATGTTGCACTATTGCAGTCCATTATTCCAAGCAAACATATCAAATCAACTCTTGCCAGAGAGAATGTACAGAGTACGCGAACGTTACTTGTCGTAGCAGAAAGTAGCGAAGCAACTGCGCCAACTGTCAAGGACCTGTAATTGTTACATCGTGCAACAATTACTTGACACTTGGCTGATACAATTTGCTGCCAGCGAGTCTGCAATAGCCACCAGTACACTTGACTTCACACAAGCGCTACTGGCTGTTGAAGTTATGTCTTCAATCACCTCCTTAGCATACAACGAGCATGACATAAAGACATGCCACCCCCATGTAATGTATAACCCAGCTGAAACCCCCACCCCGTCAGATTTTAGCCGTAACGGTAACTTCACCAATACATTCCAACAACAGGGCTTTGAAGTTTCTTGGCTCTTTACTTTTTCTTTGCTTATATTTTTGTTGTTGTTGTTGTTGTTGTTTTTTTTTTTTTTTTTTCGTTGACGTTTTGTGCCTTGAAGTGCGGTACAGTACGGTACATTAATTCACACCTATCTAATCCAAAGTTGTTCGCATAGGGGCCACATCCGTCAGCCATTATTTGTCGGCAATAATGGGCGGACAACATTTTGCGAATAATAATGCGGAATGCACAGTTGGCCAACGCCACCGTCGTTGCCGCTATCATTATTGTCATTCGTTCTAGTCGTTGTCGATGTCGTTGTCGTTATGTCGTATTTGTCGTAGTCAACGCCATTATACGAATTCTCTTCATCCTTTCAACCATGGTATCCTTATAAAATCAGACCAAGTTGTTTGCCCTATCGTCATCTTAGTAGCGTATGTTGTTCGTGTGTCATACGCCGAGTGTGCTGCCATGCGACGACGACATATTGTGATGGAGTACTCGTACCTACTTATGCTAAAGGCATTCTCCTACCACAGACAACACAAACTGTACCTACTACTCCTGATTCCTGAAGTGTCATTCGAATTAATTTCTGCCTTACACCGCCCCACTCATCTTGGGATAATCGTCGTCGTTTTGGAAGACTTTTACCAACAAAAGATAATGGCTTGTCTTGCGCTTCGTAGAAGGTGTCGAATCTGTCAATCCAGTTGTATGCATGAAGGATTTTCAATTTGTTCTCTGTGTCTAGACAGGATATGTTGTTTAGCGATAAAAAAAATTAACTTTCCTACATGTGGTGGTGGGCTCAGCCCTTTAAACAAATAAGTGGATGAATGTGGTGACTTTAGTCGCATGTTTCTTGAATACTACATACCATACATCAGTGCTCCCGGGGTCTTACACTCGAATTTCCTACTTTTATAATCTAAAAATACTTTGCTTAAACCTTCTTTGAATAAAAAAAAAAAAAAAAAAAAACAATGTAGGCGTAAAGAAAAGCCTTACAAGCAACGCCATAGAACTCTATTCTCTGCCGTTTGAGGTAAGCTATTTTTGGTTCTTAAATGTCTTAAGCATTATATAGATTTTTGACAAACAGCTTTGTTTCTCACGTCTGTTTTACCTTAGAGATGGATAAACAAAGATATTGGCTGTAGCAGAGGGGATCAAACCTGCAACATTAAGAGCAATACTTCATGAGGACATTACGATACTTTTTGATAGCCAGACTTTGAATTGCTGCCCACAAAAGGTACAGATGAGGTAGGTCGGAATCTATTTACCAATCAATCAGAACTGGCGGACCAAAGCATTAAGCGACAGTTTTTCAATCTCAGACTTCAATTGTAGAAGAGGATACAATACGATTGGTTGGAAATTTTTTTCCATTTCCTAAAATGGAAAGCTTCTCAATGATGACTGTATACCATATGGGGATACAATAACACGTCGACTTAAGCTCTAAATATGGGGTATGTTCCATTATATGACGGATGAGACAAGTAGATTTTGTTAAGATTGTCAATCGTTACCATATCTGTACATGTCTGCGTTTCCTACATAAATAAGTTTTGAAGTCCAAAAATGTTGCTTTCCTCGAAGCCATTTGCTTTCTTTTTTCATCAATGGGTTTGATTTCCTAAAAATTTGGTAATAGGACTTATCGCAACGAATGGCAATGGTGTTATTTCAAAAAGCGACATATTTCCAAAAACAAGTCAAAACAGAGCTTACATTCAAGACATCCTCCTAAAACAAAAACATGGCTTTGGACGTTCAATTCTTGGTATGAACTTCAAGAGAATAGTAAACAAGTCTTTAGAATTTAGTAAAAGCACTCGTAAATTTGTATCTTAATTTGTAAAAAAAAACGTAATTCTATTGGACATAGGTATAGTAGCCGCACATTTTATATTACAATAATTCGATAAAGACAAAATATCTTTCTATTGAAATATGGTTAATTAATTAAAAATAATTTCGGGAAAATTAACAAAATTTTGAAGGAAAATACGGAAAAAAAACCTCCAATCCAAACAAAAAAGAAAAATAAATAAATAAATATGTATACATACAATATAATAGACTGCATTGTTCTCTTAGTACATAAGTAATAATTCAATCATGTATAAATAAATAAATATATAAATAAATAAGTAAATAAATAAATAATTAGATAGTTACATAAACAAATGAATAAATAAATTAGTAAATTATAATAAGTTAATAATGAAAATAAAACAAATAGTAAATAAATAACAATAAATAGATAAGTTTACATATTACTTTCTTAATTTTATAAGCACTTAAAACATTTAAGGATATAATTCATTTATCAGAGGATTGCCAGCAAATCTACATCTTCTTAAAAATTCAGCTTAAAGCTTTGCAATCCTATTAGATAATAATTCATCATTCGCCCTATTATGTGGCTCCAATGTTGAGTGATGCTATGGTAGGTTAAGCATCATTTTTAAAATTTTATTTTGTGCGACCTGCAACTTTTTAATATGGCATGCTGCGGAGTCTCACCATACTTAATAACCAAACAGCAAAATTGCCTGAAAGATAGTTTTATACAAAATGATTTTGTTTTCATGTAAAAGTAAGGATTTACGATTTATAAAAGGGTACAACATTTTGATTGCAATACCAATTTTCTTTAGTGTCCTATTTGTGTGTTCCTTAAATGTAAGCCTTGTGTCTAGGTAGATGCCTAGGTATCTAATAGATGGATCACATTTTATATTTTTCCCGTTTATTCGGATATGGCTGTTAGGGACAAAACAATCTTTTTCTTCGTGTGAAAAAGATCGCTTGTGTTTTTTCTTCATTTAATTTTATTTTCCATCTATTATAATATTTGGTTAATAAATCCATCCCAATCTTTAAATTGATTTCAATAGTAATAGCAAACTGATGAGATGAATACATTGCAGCGTTATCTGCGAAAATGGCTACTTCACAACCAGGCGGATTTGGAAAATCAGCGAGGTAAATATTGAAGAGAACAGGTCCCAACACCGACCCTTGCGGAACTCCTGATCTAAAAACAATTGAATTTGACACACTGCTGTTCATATGGACATTAAAACAACGGTTAGATAAAAAAGACTGCACTTTTTACAAAGCGGGAGGGGAAACATAAAATGAATCGTTTTATATTTGAGACCATCATGTCAAACCGAGTTAAAAGCTTTTTCGATGTCTAACAATGGTTATTTATTGAATTACAAATTCTAAGCAGCTGATGGGAAGAGCCATGATTTCTTCGAAACCCAAATTGTTCTTTAGGATAAATATTATTATCACAGATAAACGCTTAAATTTTCTCTTTAATAATTATTCCAAAAATTTTTCCTAAATTGCTATAGCTTATTGGATATTCTGGTCGCTTTCCAGATTTTAAAATTGGCACAACTTTAGCTTTTTTTAAAAACATCAGGAAAGTATTGTAATTTCAGACATGCATTTATAATGTAAACTATGTATAATATCCCTGCCTTTGGAAGTTGTTTTAAAAATGTGTTTCTTATGAGGTCCACACCACCTACCTTTTTAATGCACAGACCCTTTATAAAATATTTAACATCTTCTTCGTTCACAAGAAGATTATTTTGAGAGTTGAGACTATCTGCATTGAATGCTTACACAGTGATATTCACGAGACTATTCGTATCAGCATCGCCTGTGTTGAGATACTAAAAAATCTCAAAAAAGAAGTCGTTTTTAAACACGGCAACTGCCTATTTTCAGTTTTGATTACCTTCACAATGTTCCAGAACGGTTATGCATTTTTATCTAAATATTTTAATTTAACATTCTACTCTGTGTTTTTGTACTCTAATATTTCTTTCGAAACCAGTTTTTTGGGGCAGAGCATTTGGTATCGAAAAACAGGCTGACGATATTTTTGCCAACAACTTTTGCAAATATTTCGCAGCTTTATTAACTCCAAAATATGGGAAGGAAGTTTTTTCAATTGGCTTCGTATTGTTATTTTCGGTACGGCTTCCTTAACAGAGCTTAAAATAGTTTGGGAAAAACCATCAACAATTGAATCAATATCTTCTTTAGACTTTATACTGTCTAAATTCTTTGGAACGCTAAAAACTTTTTGATTAATTCCGGAACGAAAGCGTGCCCAGTTGGCGTTTTTAAAATTTCTTCGATATTGTAGAAGCCAACAAAATACGGGGTTATGGACAGAACTAAGCTCATTTTTCAAAAATGGTAGAGTAATCAAACTATTCACATTTGTAATAAATAGGTCGAGGAGAGAAGGAAAATACGTGGGACACGGAGGAAATAGAACGGAAACAGGCAACAAGACAGAAAGCCTTGAAAAAATATTTCCCCAAGTGTTTGCTTTGACACAGACCCAATCTCTATGACGAGAATTTAAGTCTCCTGCTATCAGTCATCATTTATTGTAAAAAACTTCCTTAAGTCGCTCTTAAGACTTGCTCTTTTTCAAACTGATGTAGCACCACCAGGAAAATGCACACAGTAGAGTTTCATAAATTTATTATTAATTAAATTTATTTCAATACCTACATTTTCTATAAGACGCGTATTTATAATAGGTAAGGGCGAATGTTGAATTGATCTTCTAATAAGTATTGCAAACTCTCCCACCTCTGCTGTCGACTCGATCATTTCGATAGCATTTAAAAACAGGTGTTGATAAGTTAATTTTTTTCTTGCTGTTGTAATTAAGACAAGACTCAGTAACAAAGGCAATGTCAATTTTGCTTCTATTTAAAAAGTTTGTAAACTCTACAGTTTTGTTTCGAATCCGTTTGGCATTCCAATTAACAATATTAATACATGTATTGTCCATAATTACTTGTTACTACTATATACAAACTTACATGCTAAATGTACGATTACTTTAAATTTATCATATTTTGTCTTACAAGATGATAATGATTCTATCATTTCAATCGTTAATGCATTTAATTCATCGATAGTGAAGAGAGTAGAGGTATTTGATATATTGCACGGAAGATTTAGTGAAATGTTGCTGGAAGTGTTTCTAGCAACATTGCTGAGGTGACCTCCATTGCTGACAATAGCGTCAGCTGCTGTGAGAGAAGGGTTTTCCCATACATTATGAGCTGGATTGGCACTGTAAACTGGAACTTGTCGTTGATGACGAGGTTGTGGGAGCAGAGGAAACTCATTGACAGAGTGAATTGAATCCGGGTGCTTATGTATAAGTATTGTATGAGCCGAAGCTTGTGCTCGTGATAGTTGTGGAACCGAGGAAGGAGCATTAGACTTTTTTCTCTTTTATTTCTTGGTAAGCCATTCTGCTGATACAAGAGGGATCGGAAACTCTATGAGAATTTTTGCAATTTGCACATCGGGTTCATTACAATCAGCAGTTTTGTGTGACCCAGCACAGGTACCACAATAAGTTTTTATAAAACAGTTCCGTTCGCCATGACCATACATCTGGCAATTATGACATTTGACATTTATGACATTTACTTGCGTGTGCAACATTGAACGATAGTTCTTCTTTAAATCGAAAAACCTAACTGAACCATTTTCAAGTGATATTAAGTAGAAATTATCAGTGTAGTGTTCATACTTTGTGATTAATCTCTTAAGATCGATGCATTTAAGCTTGAGTTTAATTAGTTCCTCTTTAAGAGCAGAAGTTTCACTTCACTTAATCCATACAAAAATACTTTGAACACTTTTTTTCTTTTAAGCTCATGGGAAAAAAATGACATTTTTCTGTTTTTAATTTAGAAATAACTGAGAGACCAGTCTGTGAACAAGAAAATCAACAGAATCTTTAAAACGTTAGTGGAATCAGACTTCCTTCTCTAGAAGGATTCGACTTTGTTTTTTTTTTTCGAATTGACTAAGCGTTTATTTCTTTCTCAAGAACGATCAACTATATCTATGTCGATAAACAGTATTTAGCAGCTACATCATTTACATTGTCTATCTATGCAAAAACAGTTTAGAGTGGGTGAATAGGAAAGAGCCAGGTTAGCAATGAATATCTTCTTCAGAGCTGGCAATATACTTAGAAAGACTGGTACTGGCATTGACTCTGTAAGTGGTAATATGGTATTAGTAGAAGCAATTAAATCTCATCTCTATAATATAAAGCCTATGGAACACTGCCTTGAGAATTAAAAATAAAATTGAAAATAAATATTCAAAGCACTTATACCTGAACAGGGGCAATAAGAAACGAACATAGAATTGCCACACTTGCTCCTGAAGACTTCTAAACGGCGCGCTATGATGATCTAAATTCTTTTTTCAACAGAAGGATACAATTTCATCTTGGTGATGAAAGAAAGGACTCCACCCACTAAATAAAAATAAAGCACTGTATTGTGTGCAATTAAACCTTATTAAAGGCGGCGAGATGTCTTGACAAGCCAACTTATTTCCGAATTCTGATCGGAGTAATGTAGCAACCTGCAACCTTTTCCAGATGCATACGAAAAAAGTCACTTTAAGCTGTATCAATTGCTTAGCCATTTGTCTACTCAAATTCGCGGGCAAGACCATGTACTAGATGGGGTGAAAAGTAACTACCTTGGGAATGAAAAAAAAAAAACATTTATTTTATTTTATTCAATATAGTCCCCTTTTAGTTTGATACACTTATTCTAGCGATTTTCCAACTTCTTGATCCCGTCCGAAAAGTAATTTTCCGGAAGGTCTGCAAAATACTCCTCCGTGGAGTCGATGATTTCCTCGCGTGAACTGAATTTTTTTATTGATGAGCCATCTTTTGAGGTTTGGGAAGAGATAATAGTCCGAGGGAGCCAAATCGGGCGAATACGGTGAATGCGACAGTAATTGGAGCCGTAAGTCATTGATTTTAGCCATGGTTGCGATGCTCTTGTGCGCTGGTGCATTGTTTTGCAAAAACTAAATTTTTTTTCGCTTCATGTGAGGCCGTTTAGCAGCGATTTCGGCCTTAATTCGCTCTAATAATGCACAGTAATACTCGCGTTGATGGTTTTTCCTTTTTCGAGGTAGTCCACGAAGATTATGCCATGACAATCCCAGTAAACCGACGCCATTACCTTCCCGACCCATCGAGCCTCCCTCGGCCGCTTCGGAGCACTCGTGCGGCTTCAGTACATTGACGGGCACTCATTCTGTTCTCTGGTGTTCAACAGTTACCAATCGATTCTGCATCAGCAAGTCCAAACACTCTTTCGAAGTGCTCTCGCATTCGTGTTTTTGGTCAGGAGTGAGTATGCGCGGCACCCAGCGGCAGGATATGGCGTGTGCGCTCAGTACTAATCTTTGTGGTATCTGCTAGCTCGCGCACCTTCACTTTCTGATCAGCCAACACCATTTCATGTATTTTTTTGACATTGTCATCTGTAACCACATCGGAGAGCCTGCTGTTGCGGACTTGATCAGTAGTGGAGTTGCGGGCACAACGAAACTGTCGAAACCAATATTTGACGGTGTAATCTGACGGAGCATTAGCCCCATAATATTTATTCAACTTTTCTTTTGTTTCCTTCGCCGTTTTGCCTCTCAAAGAATAATGTTTTATGAGAGAACGAAAATCGTTTTTGTCCATACTCAACATGATGCCAAACACGTCAACAACAATCAGCTATCAAAACAGAACTAAAGACAGTATCGCACTGAAATTTGCCATGTCAGCCTATATATGAACGGAGTTCAATGCAACATAATCTTTTTTGCAGTAGCTGCGCATTTTGGCGGTCAAAGAGGTTACTTTTCACTCCACCTAGTAAGAAATAATCACAGACACTATATTCATTATCATCGGATGAAGAGTATCAAACCAAAAGAATGGTACGACTCGAGCTGTAAAAAGTCCTCCTGCGTTAGAGCAATATTTTTCAGCGATATACGACCCAAACGAGCCAGGAATGACTGTAAAGCCTTTCTTAAGCGTGTGAAATTCCAGTACGACCAAAAACAGGCAAAATAAACTAACATTTTTGGTCGTTCGTCAAAAATATTAAAAATTCTGCCTCATTCTATAAGAAAATGCGTGCTTCTGAATTCGATGAGTTCTTCTTCAATGGATTAAAAATAACCTTTTGAAACTTTTTATTCAAGTTGTCTTGATGGCGAAGGTGTGCCCCAGGGGTCCGTTTGGTCACCAACACTCTTTTTAATTTTCATTAATGATCTCTTGTCTATTATTTCTAATCCAATACCATATATTCCTTTTCTGATGCCAGTACTCTCTGGTTTTCATATTCGTTCCCGGACTCACTTTCCTTCTCTTCGGCTGTAGAACGGGAAGGGCAGCGTATGTTAAGGTCATTAAAATCCGATATAAACAGCATAACCAATTGGGGAACTATCAACTAAACACAATGCTGTCTGATGTGTTTAAAGCAAAATCTAAATACCCACTTATTATCCACAAATGGAACTTGCATCGTCGAAACCGAAAAGTTTTCCATTATCTGTATGTGTGTTAGTAATAACTTACGCTGAAATGAACACATATTTGATGTCTTCAAAAATGCTGCAAAATGGCTAAGTTTCCTCTAGCGATGTAAGAAATACTTCACCCCCTCTGATTAAGACTTAATATGGCATTTATCCGTCCGAAATTGGAGTATAATGCTCACATTTTGTCCGGTATGCCCAAAATATCTCTGCGCCTGCTAGATAGGATTCTAAATCGTGCAATAAGACTCATAAGTAATACTAATATCACTCAGACAATGGACGCCCTCGAACACCGTCGTAATGTCTCGTTACTATGTTCCATCGCTTTTTCCACCACCAGTGCTCTATAGAAAACTCCAGTAGCATTCCGCCCTTTCAAACCTTTAACCGTAGTGCCCGTCCACTTTCAGACGTATTCTAAAATATCGTGATTCGTTCTTAAGCCGTACAACTCGCTTTTTATTTCCTAGTCATTATAACCTTCAAACATTTAAAACCAATGTTCATCGGTACCTATCTTTTCAATCTTTGCCCGCGCTGTGTGCAAACATTTTAGTGGAATTAAATCCTTTGAGCGCGCAAATGGCTAACGCCGAAAAAACAAACTCGTCGATTTTTATAATTCAAATGTTTGAATGATGTTCGAGCACCGGTTCTGTCAGAGCTGCACATACATATATCAAATCTGATAAGCCGCAGAACAAACAGCATTGCGTCGGATCAGGAGCTGGTGGGAGTATACTGATTCCGATTACGAATGGAGCAGTATGAGTATTTTGAAACAATACTCGAAAACTCTCAAATACGTATAGGCTAGCTTTGACGTTTGCGGAGTAGGTTAACACTAGAATGATGATCAAGTTGCTAAGATCGGACAGCAAAAATGGCTGGTTGGATGCATTTTTACAAGCTGATTATTTTACTAGAAATAAGCCTCTCTGGATCTGCCTGCACTTACTATATCTTAGAGACATCCTGCGAATCAATTTAGAGCAATAGAATAGGCCTGATCAGTTTTGTATTTATTTTAAAAAGGTTTTTGGCAGCTTAAGTCGAGAGTTCATTGGACAACCTCGCTAATCTGAATAAATTATAGATATATACGCGCCTACGTTTGAACACCAACAATGTGCCAACATTTGCTATGAAAGAAGGACACCAGGGTACAGATCATCACTCAGAAAATTGATACAAGGTCTTGACCCCGTTGAAAAGGAGGAATCCATATAAAACCAGTTGGACACGTTTTAAGGAGAAGTTCAGCAAGTCTCATAATGCTCATCCTAACTCAGAACAAAACAAATAAAATGAAAGCTGTTCAGAACCTCAATCAACCGTCATCGGTTGTAGTGACGGATAAGGCTTCAAGTTGCTCGGCCCTAATGACATATACCTACGTAGTTATTCTACAAATAGGTTAAGACTAAATGCTTATAGCTCTTCAAATAATCTTCACTGCTAGCCTGGCCCTGGCTTACATAGAGAAACACAGGCTACTCCCAAATCGAAAAAAAAAACTTTTGGTCTATTAGTCAACATTCTTAAATGTTGAAGGTCATGGAGAGAATGGTCGCAATCTATCCTCGCAAGGCTGCTTTGCCAGGGATCTGCGAAAGTACGCTTTAAAATCTGGTCAGCAAAACTCGACCAGAGCAGAATCGTGTTTGCTCTTAAGCCCAGTAAGCCCTACACGTGATCGACGATCAGTGCACTGGAAATGGAGTTTCAGTCTTAAAAAAAAGAGGAAGCTGAATGGTCGAACTCATGTAGTGCTTAAAGGCATATCAATCCGATTCTCCAATGAAGCTTAGTATTTGAGTGTCATATCATGTCGAAAAATTCTAAAGCAATGTCGGCATTCTGCCAGTATTAAGGAGCTGCCAGAAAGGCATGATGTTTGTCATCGGGGAGGGTACTTTGGATCTACAAAATCACCACACGACTGGATGTAAACTTACCTTAGTAAGCCCAACGGATCTTCCTTACCTTGATATTCATGTCATATGACTCTGACTACTGATGGTAATTACGATTTGACCAATTACAATTGGACTACCGATAGTCACTACAAGGACCTTCAACTTGGTAGTGTGGGATTTAGAACCCCCATATTTTAGGCTGAGCCTGACCTGAAAGAACTACGTCCGCTAGTGGGAGCGTCATGTTGGCTGTGGTTTAAGCCTAAAGTGGCTGGAAAGGTCTTCCATTTGTAGCTTACCCGATGTACGAGCTGTGTTTAAAAACGTGACTTCGAAAATTTCGCGGGCAACGTACATTCGATTATCGATTTTCTTTTTGCTGTATTGGTACACATCTCCCGGACATATGTTCACAGTTTCAAGTATATAACGTACAATATTTAATTTATTTTTTACAGATATTAAGGTTAGACATGTTTCGGTGTGATCGGCAATTTTCAAATATTAGGTCATATAAAAAATCTCCGCGGTTTTTTGTCACTAGATGGTGTTGATGTCTATTTATCTGAAAACACAAATCTGATTGTATCAAACAAACACATTTTGAAAGGTGACATGTCAGGCTACATTTTTCGTGAAGGCAGCGGTGTAATATGTTGCTGTGTTAAAAGTTATACTGATTTGAATATGAGTGAAATATCTGAAGAAATACGCTATGGGATGCTTTTTTACTATAAAAAAAGGGAAAAACGGTGCAAAAACATGCCGAAAAATTTATGCAGTTTGTGGTGAGAATACTGTGAGTGAACACCGGACTTAGTTTATTCGTTTCCGTTCCAGAAATTTCGATGTAAAAGATGCATATTGCACTGGTCGGCCTGTCACTGAAAAAGTCGATGAAATTTTGCAACTGATAGAGCAAGATCGGCACGGAAGCTGTCTGGATATAGCAACCGTATACATCAACCGTATACATCAACCGTATACATCAACCGTATACATCAACCGTATACACCAACCGTATACATCAACCGTAAACATCAACCGTATGACAGTTTGGAATCATCTAAAACGAGCAGGTTAGTCAAAGAAGCTCGATATTTGGGTGCCACATGAATAAATGCAAAGAAGCTTAAATTGACCGAATAAGTGAAGTGAAGCGTTGCTGAAACGTAACGAAATAGAACTATTTTTGAAGCGATTCATTACGGGCAATACAAAATGGATTAAATACTAGAATATCCAAAGCAAACGATCATGATCAAAGGCAGTTAACCGACCACAAACGACTTCAACACCTGGACTGACGGCAAACAAGGTTATATTGAGTGTTTGGTGGGATTGGAAGGAAATTGTGTATTATGAGTTGCTAGAATGTGGCGAAACGGTCAATTCGATTCTCTACTGTGCACAACTCGACCGTTTGAATGAAGCTTTCAAGAAAGAGTGACCAAAATGGGCCAACAGAAAAGGAGTTGCCTTCCAGCAGAACAATGCTGGTCCACACACATCTTTGATGACCCGAAACAAATTGACGGAGCTTGGTTAGGAAGTTTTGAGGAATCCACCGTATAGCCCAGACCTTGCCACCTCTGACTACCATTTGTTTCGGTCTTTGCAAAATCTCTTGATGGTAAAAAATTGGCCGACCGAAGAGCCGCTAAAAATCACTTGGCCAAGTTTTTCACTGATAAACCACAAAAGTTCTACACCGATGAAATTATGAAGATACTCGGAATATGGCAAAAGATCATAGAAAATAATAGCCAATATGTTCTTGATTGAAATTGATTTTGAATAAAGAAAAAGTTTTTTTCAAAGATGTACCAAAAAACTGCGGAGACTTTTTAATTTGCATCAATTTTTGTGTAAAAATGAAATCAAGTGCTCTAAGGCATTGAAATGTTGACAGTGGTATGCGGTGAGTCTGCTCTAAGTAATGTTTACAAATGGCACAAGCTCTTTCAAGATAGCTGAGAAGATGCTAATGATGAACCTCGCTCTGGACGCCCCATCACATCAACAAAAATGATGACGTTGAATTTTTTCGGATGTTTGAGTCTGAAACTTCTTAATTTGGATCAGAAGAACCGTCGCAGGAGCATCACTCAGGAGCACTTGAATGACGTTATACTATATGGTTATGATGTAGGAACCAAAGCTCAATCGCCCCAATGGAAATACCTAGGACAGCCAAGACCGAAAGAGCACGCCAATTCCGATTAAATGTCAAAGTTTTGATCACTGTTTTTTTCGATAACCGTGACGTAGTGCATCAGGAGTTTTTACCTCAAGATCGTACGGTCAATAAAGAGTATTACCCTGAAGTTATGCGCCGTTTGCGCGAAGCATTACGAAAAATACGTCCGGAATTTGTGCAAATTCATTCATCGTTTTTTTGGACAAAAACAACACGACAATCATGCCTTAGCCACCATATTCACTAGAGTTGGTCCCATGGTCCTTTTTCCTGTTCCCAAAACTGAAGAAACCTATGAGATTTGGAATTGGGAAATAAAAACGGCATCACTGGAAGTGCTTAAGGCTATACCCAAAAATGCTTATAAGAAGTGCTTCAAGGTTTGGAAAAAGCGTTGGCAAAAGTGTATTATATCTGAGAGGAATTACTTTAAAGGGGACAACATTTATATTGAAGAACAAATAAATATTTTTTTTATAAAAATATAAAGTCACCTTACTGTTTGAACACACCTCGTAGAGTTTGAATAAGTACTGGGTGTCGTGACCCTAAAATTGGCAAGATATTTTAGGTCGGCTTCGACCGAGGGATAGAACCTTTGCTTCAATCACAGATTCCGAATTGACGAAATTGGTCAGAGAAATAACTTGAGCGATGGCAAGGGGTATCCTTACTCCGAAGTAAGTAACGGCATTCCATGAACTTAAGTTATTCTATGATAGGCTTTCATATGACTAGTGTCTTGCTAAGCACTTAAGTATGCTGGGCATAAGTGATGCAATATCCTGCATACACATACAAAGAGTATAATGGAAAAAGAATAATGGATTAGGGGCATTCAGGGTAGGATTCAAAATAAATGCATACAGAATAAAGCTTATTGATTCACAGTAATGACAGGCGTAGCATAATTAAAAAGGCGAAAACAGCTTTCGGTAGGCTATCCAAAGTCTGGAAAAGCCCCGCTTACGCCACTTAACCAGAGCTGTGAATGTTATATTTCAGCTCCAAATCCATTCTTCTATGCACTTAAAAAAAAACTGCAGACCTTCAAAAATATATGCTTAGGCATCTTTGTCTTCTTCATAGTTTTATGGGATCTCAAAATTACAGCTTGATATGAGAATATGTTGATTAGATTAGATAAGATTACTGTGGGAGGTGGTATAAAGAATCCCTAATCACTGCGGCCACAGGTGAGTCTATTGTGATATCCTCCATTTAGGGCAATTTGTTAGGAAGGCGGCTATATCATTAAGTGAGCTGGTAGCTGCGTCCGTCGCTTCAAAGTAGAATTTCCCTAGGGAACGTTGACGTTCTGCAGATTCAACGTCCTCGCTGCACAGTCTGCATGTATTATCTTGTGCTATGCCTATGGTCATCAGGTGTTTTTTTTACACGTCAGTGTCCTGTGAGAAAACTTGTGATCATTCAAATCTGACTTCTACATCGTTGTAGTTGTTGTTTTGTTCTTTTGTGGCAACAGCTTAGAATAAAGTTTTTGGCTTGTTTGTTTCATTCGGTTTCTCTCCTGAAATAAAGCTTCTTTTTCTCTAGCCAGCTTTAATACAATCTTTTATTGCATTAATTGATAGCCCACAGAATGGTCTTGGCGAGATAAATTGAAATGCTGATCCTTTTCTGGCTAGTTCGTCTGTTTTTTGCTGCCTTTATAACCGCTGTATGCTGGCACCCAAATTAGATGAACTTTATTTGTAGCAGCCAGTAGTTGTAGTAGTTCAAGGCAACCCCAGACCAGTTTTGATTTTATTTCAAAGGCGTTAATTGCAAGTAGGGCTGCTTTGTTGTCGGAGAGAATATAAATTTGTTACTTGTACTGTATCCATACTGACGTGAATGGATGTCGTTTGTTCATTTATTCATTTGTTTTGGATCCGTTTGTGTATCAAACATATGGCAAATGTTGTTTTTTTCTGTTCCCAGTTAAGCCGAAAGGTATATAATTGTAGACATTTGTCTATTAGGTGTATTAAAAGAAGTGTTCCTCTTTTTTGCATCTTCTATATATGTTCTATGATGAGCATGTAGGCATTTACCATTGCTTCTTTCATGAGTTCTAGATGAAGTGGTGGGATGCTTAGGATAACTTTAAGCGCAGTTGTTAGTTCGATTTTCATTGTTCCAGTTGCGCAGACATAGACTAGTCTCTGTAATTTGTTGAATTTTACCTGTGTAGACCTCTTCGATGTTTTCTGTTACCAAGCGCCGGCAGCATACGTGATGATAGGTTTCGTTATTGCCGTATACATTAATAGTGTCATTTTGGGATTAAAGCCCCAATTTTTTCCAGCTAGACATTTGTTGGTCCATAGTTAGGTCCTGACCTTGTCAATATTTTTCGAAAAATGATAGATATTTGACTTCCGACGAGAACTCTATTGTTTCACCAAAGAGAGTGGCATTTCTAAGAATAGCTAAGGAATCAACATACGAGTACAACATTACAAGAAGAAAAAGGCTGGTCAGATCATAATGCGCGGAGGCAATTCAATTGCAAGGCAATAAAGATAGGCAGGACATACCTATAGTTGTACAAAGAATGAATATCAACTGTTTGGCTTGAGTCTTCAATTTCAAATGCAATAGAGGAAGATTTCGTCTTAAGGGAGTATCCTTCAAAAAAAAAAAAAAAATAAAATAAAATAAAATAAAATAAAAATAAAACTAAGCCCGTTTTATCGTTAACTCAACTTTATTTTGCTTGGTATGAAAGGCGTGAGTGGACTGTACAGTAAGTAAGGTAACACAAAGAAAAGAGTATAAAAATGATATTTACATTAAGTGTTGCCGCCTCAACAAAAAAATTGAGTCTGCTTATACCGGAGCAGACGCGGCGTCACAAAAATGGCTGTAACTCATAAAATATCCTTGAATGTCTAACCTTTCAACTGTTTCAAATTTGTAGACTAGAATATCCCCTTAAGTGGTGTGGTCAAGTCAAGAGTAGGTCAAGTCAAAGGGCTTATTTGTGGAGGCTCAGGTCTATCCTATACTCTTGCCATATATGTAAGTATTCAATCCTCATTTTAACCGCTGCAGAAACCAACTATAACAGTTGGTATAAGTCAGATTATTTGCATCTCACGTATTTGAAGCTGATTGCGAACAAAGTTTGATTCGATAGTCTACGAAATGACAGTTGTTGGGGGAAGTGTCAAATGTTTTGAGTGTTTTCGGTGTTGCATTCTTACACTTTTGGGGAAATTGAACTCGCCTGCATAGGGTCTTTTTATCATTCCCTTAAAATCTTTACAGGAAACACTCTTCGATATTCAATTTGTTGTCAAATTATTCTAGTGACCACCTTAAAATTTGTCTATTTTCTTACGAAGGCTCTGTAATTCAGCATTCTTTTATCGAAAAAGTAATCACACTAGGCACATCAGGTCAAAATATTTTGCAAGGTTGCAAGTTATTTTCAGAATAGTCTCTTTTTATTCTTGACCTATTCTCAGTTCCAATCTATGCCTGACATAGACATATCCGATTGTTACTTCTTCATACGACTTATATACTTTGATACATATGATATGCATTTAGTATTTGGGGTTACACATTTGTATTATCCTACCTCCACCCTGAACCAGGCTTTCATAGATTTAGTTACTCAAACATGTTTCCAAAACAGTTTCTTCTCTTTCCAATAAAAATATTTACCTTTTCTCCTGGAAAATATTACAGCATCCTTAAAAGGAAAACATAAATCACTTTCCCTCACCATGACAGTACTACTTACGTACGACTCACGACTGGGAAATTAAAACGCCTGTATCGCAATTAAAACTGCAGCTTTTCTTCCCCCGGGTGAAGCCTAAACTAAAGGAATCGAGTTCTATTTACATTGCATAGTACGGAGTTGAAACAGGGGTGTTCTTAGAGGACATAAAAATGATACCGTGTGCACGCAGCGAAAAGTGTGCATGTAACGCTCGGTCTTAAGACTTCAAGTAAGCAAAATGTACATAAACTTTGATGTTCGTTTTACACGCACGAACGGATATACCGCCACCACGTTTTGCTAGTGGATCCTTGATATCTGCCAGAAGGGATATGCATATGCTTTTTTCTTGACACTGAGCCGTAATGACCATGTGAACCGTTGACTTTTCGCCTCAACACTCCCGCATGAAAAAGGTGTCAGTTTCTTTGGACGATATACGACTAAAAGACAGGTTAACCTAAGATATGCGAGTTGTAATTAAAATTTATTAGCAGTTGCGAGAGGGAAATTTCTAACTACAAGGGGATAAAAGCTAACATGCCTCGACTGTGGCAAAGGGAAACCGTTATTTCCCTTTGATTTTATATTTATCTATGCATTTGCTTTGCTGTATTTTACTTTAAAATATTATCTACACTATTCATGAATTGGATAACAGTTTAAGATGATAATCTGCAAATTTTTCTGTCCTCACAGTTAAAAATTTCGATGCCGTTGGGGTTAGTATTAGGATACTGATTCTTCTATTCGTCATTGTGTGCAAGAACTTCGCCAGTGTCCAACGACTGGGAAACTGTGAGAAATTTTCGCAAAGATCTTGATGAACAAACACACAAGAATCAATTGCCGAAAGAATTGAAGCCGGACTTCACTAATTGGAAGCCGATTCACTTTTTTCAGTCTCAGTGGCTCTATTAACCAGCAAAATTGATGCATCAGCCGTCGATGCCATCATAACCAACGATGTATGAAAGATTTTTTGTTTCCAAAAATGCCTAGACCTTACAAGGAAGTCTTCGACAACATTATCACCAGAAATTAACCGGTGGATAGGCCGCCAAGTTTGTGTGATTCGATGCCGCTTGACATTTTCTGTGGGGTAATTTGAAGTCGTTCGTCCAAGCGGACAAACCAACAGAAAATGCTAAAATCGGGAGCACCATTCTTGAGATATGGCCTCAAATCTTTGAAAAAGCAATCGATTACGGGATCTTAAAAACGGAGGTTCGGTTTTCCTTTTCTTTCTAAACAAAGTGGCTAGATTCCGAAGATTCTTTTAGCTGAAGCATTCTCGAACATTAGCTCGATGTGGTCGAGCCAGTGCAGTCAACAGATTTATTCCTTCCGGACTATATCCACATCTTTATACAGCTCGTAGAGTTCGTGGTTATATTTTCTTCTCTATTCGCCCTCCTTGCAGACAGAACCATATATTCGACGTACAATTTTTCTTTCGAAGGATCTCAAGATTTGCTTTCCTGTCTTGTTTATCGGCCAGCATTCAGCTCCATAAATCAAGACAGGCAAGAGCAGAGTTTTGTAGAACATAATTTTGGATCTTCCAGTTAGAAGTTTGGATCGTAGTTATTTATTCGTCGGTTTCCTTAGGTTATTCGTCGTCGAATCTCCACTTAGGTGTCATTTGTGAAGTTTATATTTGCCACGAGTTACAATGGATAAACTCCTTAACTACATCAAAATTTTAGCTGTCGATTGTTAAGTTCTGTCAATTACTTTGTTTTGTCCTCATTCATCATGAGACCAACTCTCATGAAAAACACAAGACAACAACAATTTATCAAAAGCTTCTTGTATACGCTGGTGATAATGGTAAAGGAGGGTAAAACAAGGAATGTACTTGGACAGATGCAATAGGTGTTCAATATGTCTGAAAGGCAACTGGAAAATAAATTCTTGTCACGAATAACTAATTCCTCGCCGTCTTAGTGCTCTTGTATAGCAGATCTGATTGGACGTTTTGCTATTATATCCATCTCAGAAGCGAATAGGTTCCTATACCCGACGCAGTTCCGACACTTAGATGCCGAAAAATCTTTCGAAAAGGATAGCTTACAAAGGTGTCGTCATTTTTGTCAGTTCCCTTTTTTGACAAGTATTTGTCCGCACATTATGTGAAAAATTTGTGGAATGATCTAACTTTATGCTCATAAAGCACTAGAGATAGTGATCGACCTCCTTCCTTCTGACAAATTCCTAAAGACTAATGGACGCAAAAGAATCTAGGACGCGCGTCTAAAATACAGGAATACACATATACTATCAAAACTGACGAAGTGTAGTGACTACATCTGGCTAACCATGGACTTTGATAAGAAGTTCTCCACATAGCTTCCTAGCAGACATGACTGGTGAACTAACATTGTCAACAGCAATAGGTACAAGGTACTGGAACTGGAGTATACACTCCTATTTTTAAGGCAGTAATATTTGCCATTGTACTACTGTACTATTCATTTTACCTGATGCCTCAGAGGTCTTTATTTTTGTGGACATTCAAGCAAACATAAAATCTTTGGCAAGTAAAACCATCACAGAGGTGCTTTCTGGTGGATACCGGGACTCACAAAAGTGAAGCGGATGAGCTAGCAAGAGAGAGTGCCTCTCTGCACAAGAATAATACACAAAATACCGCAAATATATCAATTGCAACCCTAAAACGCAGAATGAAACTCAAAGCCATAGAACGATTCAAAATATCATGGATCCTCAGGAGTGACTATGTCATCTAAATCTTCCTTCCTTCCCAAACCTAGACAGAACCCGACTTCCTTGGACTTAACAAATAAAACATCTGTATTGCTACAGTTGTTCTGACTGGACACTGTCTCATTCGCAGGAGGATGACCAACAGAATAGGAGCCTATTCACAAGATTATTGTAGGAGCTGTAGCGACGAAGAGGAAATAGAGACTATCACATACTATCTAGGCTCCATAGACGCCGTTCCAAACATACTTTTTGGAGAGTTCTATCTAGATTTCAGTCAACACAAGCCAGATAGGATCCACCAAAATAACACGATTAATTGCAATGGACCAATGCGCCTCCTATTATCTGCTCGTGTAAGATCAAGCTGGTACAAGAACTTTGGTCCGCAGTCTCCTTGAAAGAAGATGTCTCAAAAATTATGGAAATACGGTGAAGCCGCTCAAAAATTAGTCCGCTTTATGTGCACACCATCAGCACCATCAGTAACAGTGCTTTTCCTTCCCCGAAAGGGAGTTCAGGATCGGAGTAGGATGTTTTCAGAGCTTTAATCTTGGCCATTTGAACACACATATAAGATATCAGTCGTCGCTGTGGACTAGCCCTCTTGAAGCAAATTGCGCACCAGCGCAGGAATTGTGCTGTAGAAGGACGACCAGGAGGTCACCAAATGGTGTTAACTGACTGCTTTCTGTATATTGACGCACTTGCTCGGTAGTTCGCATCGTCCGACAACATTATCAGCTAGGGGTTGACTTAGCAATGGATATGTTTATACAGGAATGCAGTGTCCGCTGATATCCGAGCTTTCATTGATACCAATTATAGTAAGGGACGCAAAATTACAATAGTATGTGTGCCCTTCAATGAATGTATGGAGAGGGTATTTTCGCTAGTCTAAAACAAACGCCTTATTCTCAGTTTTGACCCTAATGTACCCCTTAGTTTCTGGTCCAGCAAGGGCACCAGATATTCGTCTGATTATCGGAGTCAGCAGCTGTGAGAGGTCTTACTGAGTAGGCAGTCGCGCATGACGTTAACGTCCTTCACAAACCGAGGTGGAGGTGATATTTTAAGGACAAGTTGCTTTTATGGGTGTAGAACGTGGCACAGGCCTGTTAAATTGCTCTTCATACCAACTATTTGAGAGGATTGGATATAGCTTATCTCATACATCTATTACATCGGTGTAGTAGGCATTTCCAGTCACTTGATTCCTTCTTTCCCATAGGAAAAGTTTTGGACTGTTTTCAATTTCTTATTACGAGTATGCGTTGCCTTGATTGTTGCCGATTAATTGTTGTTACTCAGGTTTATTTGTTTGTTCAAGTTATCAAACACTCGAAGAATTCCAAGGGTCAGATTAATTTGATGGTCAATATCCCTAACAAAGGAGAAAGGATTTATTAAATAACACCCTGTAACGTTGTAAGCAATTGTCCTATCTACATTAATGAACAAAAAGTAATAGCTCTTTGACACTCCCAAACCTACATCTTAAAGAAAAATATTCTTTAAATCTCAAACCTCCAAAACACTTCTTTTTAACTATTCAAAACTCTAGTTTTTAAAAACTTCAATTTGTGATGAAATCTCTTAAACTTGTTTACACACCTTCTATCTTGTATTAAGGTTGTCAATAACTCGTGAACCACACCCTATCCGGGATGAAACCTCACTTAGATCCCCTTAATAATAGCGATGATAAACCATATTTTAAGAAGGATGAACTGGTAAGACATTACCCGTCTTGAAGTACAAAGGCCATCAGCGTGCAACTAAGCGAGGGCAATTTACGACGAAGCTTCAATAGCAGGATTAGATAGGGAATTAGTACAAGCCAACACAACGTTATGCTATACCATGTTCTCTTACTGCCATTACCGCGGTACAATCTAATAACTTAGGGTAAGAATCCAACTCTCCCAGAGACAGGAAGAGTGCGGGCACTTGTACTAACATGGAGAACGTGACACTTTAGTGAACTCCACTCACTCTTTAAAGATTTTTTTTTTTTGTTTTTTTCGATGGTCTGTAAATCTAGAGAGGGATTAACACATTTTGTGCGAATTTTTCCTTGAAATATTGTTTTTATACAATTTTCATTCCCTCACCGTTTAAACATGGTGGGGATGTAGATAATTCCCTCTTACAAGTATCTGTAGCTGGGCTTTTGTCAGTTTATCAGTCCTGTCAGCAAATCAATAAAAAAAATTGTTTGCTTCACCATGTGAAGGGATTTGAAAATTTGACAAATTCGAGTGCATACGAGTGTAAGGACGTTTTGAAATAATCCAATGTTAGTTTTTATTTGTCCATGATCTATTGTCGTAATTGACGGATTGCATTTGACAGGAGTTCATGGAAGCGGAAGTGATGTTCCACCAAAGCTGATTAAAGAGAGAGTACACAGTTCTGTTCCTCTGTTTGAATATTCATACCAGTGGATGTAGGTTATTTGATAATATTGAGATTGCACTCTAGGTAATTAGAGACGCAGGGAATTTTTAGGACACATCTATTTGAAATGAAATGTTTCTTCCCAAGAGAATGTCTTTTGGGGAAGAGGGTTTAGCCGGTATACTGGTGCGAATTTTAGGTTAGGTAGGGATATCCTCTTTAGCCACAACCTCGATGCGGCCAGACCTCTCTAAAGCAATCACGGCTTTGTACAAGAATCAAGAGATCTTGTACACGATAAGAGAGATAGAGATCTTATATACGATAAGCTTGACGAGACCTTGGTACCAGACAGCATTGGTTATGATTGAAAGTGGCATAGGGTTTTCTGCATGATGGCCAAGAAACTGCGCGAAGGCTTTAACTTAACCAACTGTTGTGTCTTTTTATCAATAAATGCGATCTTTATTACGGTTTTAGGACAGAGCTAAAATATCGCAGAGATGTGAAGTCGGAAGACTCTGGTGGCGTTTTAACGCTCCTGCTTTTGAGCCTTTTGGAACCGCCATAGTTTCCTTTAACAATATTTAGTTGTTGGAGAAGTCTTTTAGCGTTTTGGGAATAGTGGGTAATCCATATTTTGTAATGTTGTAAGCCCATTATATTTTGTTCCATAAGCACGCTGATTCTTAGACCTCCAGAATGGATCCGAGGATTTTGATTATGCGTGCGACATTTCAGAGTCTGATATAGAGCACCTTGAATACAACTTGCCGATGCGGTTGACCCACTGATTCCTTTTTTGAGGGAGAAGTTTTAGGAGTAGCCGTCATGCCACGAACTTGCTAATGCTAGGGGTTGAGGAAGTGGTAAGACCACAGCTTGGAACAATCTTGCCATTCCTTGATTTTTTTTTTTTTTTTTTTTGCGGTTTGACTCATTTCGCTTAGAAGATGCACCATGGACAGCTACAGTTTTGTCTTAGTCGATGTAGTCGCTGCAGACACTGCATTATTGAAAAAGTACCGGTCTCGAGCTTAAATTTAGAAAATTTAGATTCCGCGGGATCCCATAAATGTCGCTGAAATGGAGGTCCATCTGTACAGAGATCCGCTGTCTACACATGAAGCTGGCTAATCCACAAGTAGCCAGGTATCCGGATACTCCGTTCACGACTGAACTACGCGGGCTGTATTATAGGTACCTGGCCTAGGTAAGTCAATTAGCTTCAAAAGGGCAAAACGATTAATGGAGAGTATTATGTCAACTTACAAGACTTGTACTTATGCTGTAAAAGAAAAACGTCCGCATTTTGCAAAGAAAAGAATGCTGTTTCATTAAGACAATGCATGAGTGCGTCGCCGCCATGGCAAAATTCCACAAGTTAAGATATGAATTGTTTCCACCTCCCTTTTAAAGGAAAGGGAAGGAAGGAAGGAAGTGAGGTAGAGAGAGGAAAAATGTGGGTGAACATCCTTTAGATTCAGGACTCATCTGGAGAACTTCTCTAAAGTAATTGACCTTCCTCAGCCTATAAAACTCTACAAGTTCGATTCTCAGAGTAGAGGGGATCCTATGCTAACTGCCTCTAGTTACGCCTTCCAAGTTGGTTAAGATCTTCCTCTACTGCGTTGTCCTCCGGATATGATTCAAAAACTCTACGGGCGGGTGCATTGGTGCCCAACGATTTTTTTTCTTGAAACGATCAAGGATATCTTCAGCGCCAGGAAGTAATGATCTCGTTCTTATATAGAGTTATTCGTGATAGAACCTTACTATTCAATTTCTATTTTAGGAAAAAGAAACAGCGATTGCCAAGAGTGAATATTCGTTTTATTTCCATGGACGCTGAGATTCCATTCATTAGGCATACACTCCATGATCAGATCTTAGAAAATTTTCTAAAATTTTCAGCTTTGAATACCTCGGCCGGTAAGACGCCAGGTTCAGCAGCTTTGTTGTATTGCTATCTTCATTTCGGTTTGTTCAGGTGGACAGAAAGTTGTTGGCTATTCTGGGGCTTCATATTGGGCTTCATCGCCGTTATACAGTCTGCAGAAGAAGTTTTTCCATATTCTCAGTACCGACTTTGGCTTTACCATCAGGTTTCCTTTTTCATATCTATAGACTTTTGACGGGTCTTTTTGCCTTGACACACTCTTTTTATCTATTGGTAAAACTTCCGAATGTTATTCCTGAAGTACAACCTCTCTATGATTTCGATCGCGGGCTTCTTTTCCTCTTTTTATTTCTTCTGAAGAAGCCGATGTTCTTCCCGCCTCTTCAGTTTGTAGAGCTCACAAGCAGCTCCTGTCCTTCCTTGCAGTGCCGCTTTGTACGCTCCTTGTATTGCTGCCTGAGCTTGATGGTATTTTTTAATCAAACCAGGTATTTCTTGGTTGTATGTTGGTATCGTTGCAGCTGGTCTTTGGTACTTGATGCAGGTGTCATAGGAGCTGGCGAGAGCTTTCGGGATATGCGTTCGGCGAAGATTTTGGCGGTTTCTTGCAATTACGGCTTTTCTACACTATATCTTCTCACAGTAGTTCTTGTTTGCTGTGCCGCTTGGGAAATCCGCATTCGCACCTTGGCTGCAACAAGATGGTGATCCGATTCAATGTTGGTTGCCTAGGATGTTCGGACGTCCAGAGTACTGGAGTTATGCCTTACGTCGATCGTAAAATGATCAATTTGGTTTACCGTTTAATGACCCGGACACTGCCTTGTGCCCTTGTGTATATCAGGATGATTAAATCGTGTGCTTGCTGTGCTATGGTTGCGCCCAGCCGCAAAGTTTTTAAGTTTTGGTAGAACTTCTGAAACTTATTCATAGAGTAGCATCTCTCAATTTCCTCGACCGCGCGAGGCCGGTGTTCGTCTCTCCTCTTTTGCTCCTAGAGCTCGTTAGCAGCTGTAGTCCTTCAATGGAGTGTCGCTTCGTATGCACACGTAGTGAAACCAGGCTTTTCGTTGTGGTGGCCGAGTGAAACCCAACACATTAGAGGCAGCAACTCTGATGGATTTTTGGCAATGTTATGACTGGTTTTCAATACTTGATGCTGATGGCATGATACCTTCTAAGAGGTTAAGGGAGACTTGATTGGAAAAAGATTTAGCAATCTCTTACGATTGTAACGGTCCGAGTCGATGCTGTATCTTCGGAAGGTTTAGATATCCATAATACCGGAGGAGTACCTTGCGTTGTTCGCAATGTGGTCAGTGTGGCTGACGGTTGATTGGTCAGGATTCTCCAAGCCCCTTATGAATATCAAGATGTAGGAACCAGGTGCAAGCTACGACAATGTTTCGCCCTGCCGCAAAGACGGGTAGTTTGAATTCCTAACCTGAGGTGGTATCGTGTGGTCTATTCTTTCTGGCAGTACTACCAAAATGCCCACTGTTCTTAGCTTTGCATTAAAATCGCCGAGGACAATTTTAATCTTATAGCTAGACCACTGCTCGTAGAAATCATCTTTGGTGTCATCATCTTTCTCCTCTATATGGCGTGTGCAGCTCATCCGCCCTTATAAAGTCAAGACGTCAACTTAATCTCGGAAATCCTTATCGGCCTGACCTACAAACATATTGAAGTTGCCGTATAAGGTCTTGTTTAATTTATTCCTAGAATTTGCTTCGCGTTGATTCCATCTGGGGAATTCATTCCCTGTCCGTTCATAGTGCTTAATTTTAGTCTGTTGTTCAGCGCTCGCGCTTATAAATTTGACAAATCGAATCTGGATGGACATAGACCAGTAGCCCATTTCTACAGCACCCAACCGTCAGAAGATATGAAATAGAGTAATTTCATAAGGCTCAATATGCAGCAAATTTAAAATTTTCAATAGTGTCGCCATCGTTATTCACCTCAAAGCCAGAGTAGAACTTCCTCTATAAGTGGGAAATATTCATGTACAACTGGACTAAAGTTTCTAATACTACGAGTAGATGACTGTTGAATGTCGAACCGCTAAAGTAGGTTATATTGTTTACGTATAACATATATTCTTACGTCTTTAGGTCAGGAGCCTTAAGGGGCTCTTATCAGTAAGAGAGATAAGCATTCTATCAAAATCGTACTGGTGCACCTAACCCCCCCCCCCCCCCCAAACACAGCGTTGTTTGGAAAGAATCATCAGATAATCTCGTTGGACTTGATTCCGCGCAACCATTGCCATTTGTATTTGTATTTTAAGCCATTAACCATGTTGACAGGATGCCGTTACCAAAGTTAAAAAAGAGAAAATCAATTTCCCCCGACTTCATCTGCGTACAGCCAATACGCTGGCTATAGTTAATTGCTTTGCATCAGACAGAAAGCGGCAAAAGGAAACGGAATCACTTTACCTAACATCATTCTAGTATTCCTCCTTTATTTTGCTTCTTCAATATACGTCTACCATGCCAGTCATTCACATCCTAACACCACGCAATTTACAAAGGAACACCTGTCGAAAATCTGGCAACTCAATTTCGATTGTCGTAATCTCACACCGCCTTGGCGTCACACGCAAAATGTGTCTCAATTTATAAGCTAAGCGTTCTACCCTCCCCCCACCCTTTCCCCTGCTTAGCATCGCACTCTGTTCGCGCTAAGGCCCACAATATCGAATACCCACCTGCCTCTGATTCTTACTGCGCTGCCACTGCCGCATCGGTTAACGAAGAAAAATTAAAGAATTTTTGACAGCACTTGAGAGCTTCACCACGCTTTACCAAACAAACACAAAGCACCCACCGACACCGAAAATACAGAAAAAAAAAGCACAGACATTCATACACTCTCTATAAATCATTGGTTCTCCTTTTGTCCTGGTTTACTTATTTTTTGTTTTGTTGAAAATACTCCCACTAGGATAGTCACCTCACCCCATCCCCGATATGGTGGTGTCATTTAGTAAACACGAGGACAAAAACGAGAGGAAACTGGAAATAACAAAAAAAAAAAAAAAAAAAAAAAAAAAAAAACTGCTTTATCCCATTACCCAATCTCCGGGGGGTAACACTCACGCTCTCATCTATGGTATTGCCAGTTCCAGTTGTAGTGCCTCCACCTCAATTTCCTACTGTGTACCTAGTACCAGTCAGTCATTCACCCACATTCGCCCTAATTCTAGTACAAGGATCAACGTTTATACCTCAATAAGCTGATGATTAATAGCTTCTGAGCGTATAACTCGCATAAGGGAACGTTTTAGAGCGCTGGGGAACGTTGAGTGTCCTGCCCTACCTTCTATAGCAAAGCAGTCACAGCCTCCGTTAAGGGTAGGGATACCCCCTACATGCTGTACCTCTTATTGCTGGTGGAACACCTTCCTTCAGTGCTTAAGTTGTTTAAATATTTGCAGTAGGGTCGTGTCTTTTTTTTCTATTTTTTCGTTGGTCCTGTTTCAGGGTTCTTTTTTTTTTTTTTTCATTTTCTCGGTGTTGCGTCCTTAACGCGGTGAATCAACTATGGGGTGGCAACACTGATTGGCATGAGTTACGTGAGCGTAATGCCATCTTATTTCTTATTTCTCGATGGCTCATCATTTCGAACCGCAAAGTTTATCAACATGGTGGTATTTTACACGAGTACTTCTCGGTAGTCCCCATGATGTCCTTGTAGAAGATCGAGAGGTGTTTCGATTTGTTTTTATTTTTTTAATTTATTTTTCCTTCAATTCATAAGCTGATTGTTTAATACAGTATGGGTAACAGATGCTCACTTCATAACATTACCCATGTACATATATATTTTAATTTAATTTTTAATTTTTGGTGGGGACTACAGTCGGCTTAATAAAAGACTAACAAAGGACTTTAAAAAAAATTAGGTATGGTGGAGGAGATCGACTTTCCTTCTAATGAAGGAAGTTCCTCCTGTCACCAAATCTTGATGTCAAATATCGGAATGGGTTCAAGTGACCATATTCACAGATTGGTTCCAACATTTTTTGTTCAAGAGAAGACCCAGTTCTCCTAATTTTGGATAGATACTAATCATACCCGAAATATTGAAGTGTTGAATCTCGCAAGAGATAACGTAGTAGTGATCATATCATTAACACCACATTCAACCCGGACTCATAGGTCCATTAAAAGTGTATGATCACGATGAAAGTGGACCGAAAATAACGCAGCATGATTTAGTAGGACTTTTCTCGAAAGTATACTTAAAGGTAAAAACGGGCTAGATTGCTGTTAATGGATTTAAGTGTACTGGAATTTATCCGTTTGACACAAACCTATTTACAGAAGCAGCTTTCATTGCTTCGGGAAATGGAAAAAAAGAAGCGCCTTCCACACAGAGCATCGAAATCGTGGAGCAACTTAAAATGACGCCTATTCCCAAAGTATTACAACACCTGAAAGACAATCCAATTGCCGAAACGAATAAAGGTCTTTCCTAATACCACCCTTTCCGATTCTGAACTGCAAGGCTTTAAATCATTAGTACAACAAAGTCCACAATAGTCTGCCTCCTCCGCAAGGTCATATTTTGTTACACCTTGGGAAATATCCCCACCGCCACCGATAATACAAAAACTAAGTTATCGTAGAGGAAGAAAGATGACTTCAACTACGATTTTCACAATTTCGCCATACAAAAAAAAATTTAAAAACAAGAAAAGAGGGACAGTTGAGAAGAAAAAAATAACATCGAAACCAAAATTTTTAAAACCAAACTTTGTACCAAAAACAAAGCCAAATCGTTTGGTAGCTCCGAAAAAATCACCCACTCTAGTACTAGGTGGAGTGAAAAGTAACCTATTTGACCGCCAGAATGCGCTGCTACTGCAAAAAAGGTTATCTTGTCCGTTCATTTTTAGGCAGACATGCCAAATTTCAGTGCGATACTGTCTTTAGTTTTGTTTTGACAGCTGATTGTTGTTAACGTCTTTGGCATCATGTTGAGTATGGACAAAAACGATAAGACATTATTTTTTGAGAGGCAAAACGGCGAAGGAAACAAAAGAAAAGTTGGATGGGGCTAATGCTCCGTCAGATAACACCGTCAAATATCTGTTTCGAGATTTTCGTGGTGGTCGCAATTCCACTGCCGATCAAGTCCGCAGCGGCAGGCCCTCCGATGCGGTTACAGAGGACAATGTCAAAAAAATACATGAAATGGTGTTGGCTGACCGGAAAGTGAAGGTGCGCGAGCTAGCAGATACCACAAAGATTAGTACTGAGCGCACACGCCATATTTTTGGCAATATTCTGAACATGGAAAGGTTATCCTGCCGCTAGGTGCCGCGCTTACTCACTCCTGGCCAAAAACACGAACGCAAGAGCACTTTGAAAGAGTGTTTGGACTTGCTGATGCGGAATCGGGCAGATTCCGTCCTCGATTGGTAACTGTTGAATACCAGAGAACAGAATGACTGCCCGGCAATAAACTGAAGTCGGCACGAGTGAAAAACCATCAACGCGAGTATAACTGTGCATTATTAGAGCGAATGAAGGCCGAAATCGCTGCAAAACGGCCTCACATGAAGCGAAAAAAAATTTTGTTTTTGCAAGACAATGCACCGGGGAACAAGAGCATCGCTAAAATCAATGACTTACGTATCCAATTGCTGTCGCATCCACCGTATTCGCCCGATTTAGCTCCCTCAGACTATTATCTCCCCAAACCTCAAAAGATGGCTCATCAATAAAAAATTTAGCTCACGCGACGAAATCATCGACGCCACGGAGGAGTATTTTGCAGATTTTCCGGAAAATTACTTTTCGGATGGGATCAAGAAGTTGGAAAATCGCTAAAATAATAATAATAATTATTATTATTATTATTATTATCAAGGGAACGATACAAATTAATTTGTAGGGTCCGGGATTAAACACCGGGGTACTTATATGCCCATGTAGCGCGTTTTGTCAACAGCACGCGGAGTAATGAGCTCCCATGTGGTCATCCACCTACGTACTTACCGAGTACAACACGGCTTGATTTCGGTGATCTTGTGGAAACCGATGCTTTCTGTGTGGCGAGGCCGTTGACATCGCTGGAATAAACTTAAATAAGACTATAATGAATAAAATAAAAAAACATTTAAAAAAATTTTTTTTTTTCATTCCCAAGGCGGTTACTTTTCACCCCACCAGTAGCTTTGAGAAAAGTCTTATTTTTCAAGAAACAAATGATGAGGTGGAAAATTTCGACTGTGTTTTTCCAGCCACAGAAACTACCATGTTCTTTTACAAAAGTTGACAATTCAATTGATGACAAATTATTTAAAAACTGGACTACATGTCTATAATATGACACGGTTTGAGCTCACGGGGCTGGTCTGCCAGGAAGAAAAGCTATATTTCTTTGCTATTCATGTCATGAGTAGGATCATTAATATTATATTACGAAAACTTTAATACTTTTACTTATTTTAAATTATGTTCAACGCCGAGAAGGCATTTTTTATGATTTTTATTTTATATAATTGATTAATTGATATAAGAATATTTATTATGCTGCCAAATATAAAGTAATTGAAGTTTTTTTCCTTTGCTTCATCTGGTATACTATACACATTTGACTACAAATGCATACTATAATACCCACCCTGTGTATTTTCCGAAATACTATTTTTCGGGTCCTGCCACGTTAAGAAGGATGTTTCAATTTTCAATTATCTGCGCAGGATCCACAAATTGCTTAAAATTGGCAGAAAACTTAGCTTGCTATAATCCGGAAAGTAGCATGTATACGACAATAGCTGATCTTACTCTAAGCTTTAAGCAATCTTTAAGGTACCAAGCGGAAAACCCGTTGAAATGTTTTGATCTAATTACACAACCTTTCGTGGATATGACTTATTACAGAACGCGAGTAATATAAGGTTTTCTAATAACGACTTGACAACTTTTTAAATAAAAGGCAAACCATTTGAGATATTTTAAAAACTTTATTATTGGCTTGAGGTACAATCAAAGCATTTATGAATAGAATTCAACTTCGTGCATATGGCCACCGTGGGCACGTTTGCAGCGGTCGATTCGTTGGACCCAATTTTCAACGACTCAGCCACACATTTCGGCCGAAACGGCGGCTATTTCGCATTCAATGTTGGCTTTGAGCTCTGAGTTATACGTGTTGGTATAAGCCAATGACTTAACGTAGCCCCACAGAAAATAGTCAAGTGGCGTTAAATCGCACGAACGAGGCGGTAAATCGACTGGCCCATGTCTTGAGATAACACGCTCACCATACTTACTCTTCAATAAATCGATTGTAGCGTGTAAAACCACATGTAGTCCAAGTCCATATCTTCCAATTCGGGCCAAAAATAATCGGTGATCATGGCCCGATAACGCTGACCATTCACAGTAACGTGACGATCGTTATCGTCGACGAAAAAATATGGCCCAATAACGCCGCCGGCATGCAAACCGCATTAAACAGTTATTTCTTGTGAACCCATTGAGCCAAAAATGAGCTTCGTCACTGAAGATGATTTTGCGATGTAATTCATCATCTTGGCGTATCTTCTCCAGAACCCAATCGGAGAACGTACGTCGCTTCAAATTGTCCATCGGCTTCAATTCTTGAGTCAGCTTGATCTTGTATGGGTGTAAACCAAGATCCTTACGCAAAATACGCCATAATGTGGTCTTAGTGATGCTCAATTCTTGAGAAAGCCGTGGAATTGACTGATTTGGATCGTTTGCTACGGTCGTCTAAACGGCAGCGATATTTTCGACTCTTCGACCAACCCGTTGTCTCACTGACACGGCAACATCACACAACGAATATGTAGACTCAAATTTTTGCACTAAACTTGTAATTGCCTGTCTACTAGGGCGAGGATTACTACCGAAAATTGGAGTTAACGCTCTTAAAGTTGCAGTCACCGTTTACTGAATAAATTTACAGTGACAGTTTGATGATTAGTGAAAGAGTGCGTTCACAAAATAAATTCAAAGTTGTTAAGTCCCTATTATAAAACCCTATACATTCCTAGTATGAATTCATGATAACAGTACATAGTTTATGCTGACAACATATACTGTACATCAGACGTACCTATGTAATAAATGATACACTATGCATACACATAATAAGCATATACTCGTTTGCACATTATAAGCAAATACATAACGCCTGTCAATGTCTTCTTGAAGAAGAATAGAGTCCTGGGATGAAGTTTTGGAGAATTTAGTGATGTCGGTGTAAATGGATAGGGATCAGTGTATCGAATGGTACTCTCAAGATCGCTTATAGCATAATAAGATGAAAAGAGGGAGCCTTAGATGGCTGGCTTGTGGGGTTACCGGAGGCTACCAAAAACGGAGTTGACTGAGATTAGGGGAATGACCTACATACAGCGAACGTTATAATAACGGTTTTTCAGAGAGGATCCTTACCATTTCGATAATATGGGATCAAAGCCGATGGTAAACAATTTGATTAGAAATAATTTTACATTTTATAAATGGCTTTAGCAAAATGTGATCTACTTCAATGCCATTTTCTAGGGCTGCAAGAGTGATGGATACGAATTCAACTAAGATGAATATATTAGGTATGTGAGAAAGTTTAGCAATTTAACGGTAATTATTTTTTGTTAGTTGCTCTCTGCAAATGATTTTTAAAAAAGCTTTCAAAGTAGTTGGCAATACAAATAGTATGTGAATCGGAAGATGATATACTTGCGAAAAAAAGGAAGAACAACCGTCAGATAATCTTCTGTAATTGACGAGTTGATTCAAAGATTGCAGATTATATATACGGTTGGTCTATGCAGTATCAAATTAGCGCTGAAAGAGTCATTTATAAAGCTGCGTGAATTGAAGATAGGTTCCAAGGTATCATATGTAATTGGAAATTGGTGCGTGGAAAAACCGCTGATAATTTGTTTCCCTTGTTCTGTAATGTGCGAAGTCGTCTACTATAATCAGGAGAGGAAGTGCGTACGAGTATATGATCTAACGGAAAAAGGAGACATAAAAAAAAATACACTTGCTGAGATAGATTTTATAATAATTTTGTTTCCGAAGAACGGAAAATAGAGAGACGAAGTGGTTACGGATTGTTGATAGATTTAAAGAGCCAGCTTCTATGTAGGAGTAGGGGAAAGTGGAACGTACCTTAAATGAACTAACATAGATAGATAACACTCCAGATTTTGGCAGTTCTAAAAACCGCTTTCGATATCCGTATGACCCTGTCTCTAAATACGTGTGAATTGTCAACAATGTCTTTTTTTTAGATTTAGATTAAAATTTATTCCTCATATAGTTTAATTCAAATACAGAATTTTTTATTTACTCAATGGCAGAAATATTAGTGACATTTTATATTTTAATGGAAAAAATTGTGAACTACAGCAGGCTTAAAGTTCGATAATTAAAGCAGTAAGTTTTCATATTAGATTAAAAAATTGAATAAAATAAATAAAATTAAATAGTACAAATAATGAAAATTTATTAGTTAAACAACAATTACCAAAAGGTCATTCATTACACAAAAATATCTCAAAAAAGAGGTTCTATTTGCACAAAAAGCCATATTGTTACTTGTTTTGTGAGCGCATTCGAAACTGTTACCGATCTGATTGACTGTGGAAGTTTGTTGAAAAAAATGCATGATGCAATTGTATAAGAAGCCGAAGTCTCCCAAATGTCTGTCCTTTTTTTATCAAAACGTAACAGAATTAAGAACTGAGATTTCTGCTGTATATTTTAATTCCCTATGACAACGTTTATATTTGTTGCTGCTTTATTCGCCCTTCTCAACCAATTAAGGGTTACCATCTAGATGTTGATGCAATCAATTATATTCTAAATGCTGCTGATCACAACGACATTGTTATTTTTTAAGTGATTTTAATCTACCTAAGCTTCTATGGGCTCAGATTGACTAGTCCTTTTCTCGACTGCCTTACTGACTCTGGTCTGTATCAATTAAGTGGTGTTACCAATAATATTGGCAGACGGTTCGACCTACATTTCTTCGCCACTGATACAAATAATTACGTCGTTTTAGAAAGTAGACATTTTCTCTCTAAGTTTGGAAGATTCCCACCCTCCCTTTCTCTTACATTGTCGTATGACAATGATCTTAATCCCGTTTTCTATGAGTATACTTACTATTTTAATTTTCATAGGGATAACTACGCCAAACTGAAGAACCTCGTCAGTATAACATTCTCTACGATAATCCTTACCTTACGGTTAACAATGCTCTCGCATTTATACCAAGCTGTGGTATACTTATTTAAAATTGCATTCCGACGTCGCTTTTTTCCACTACCGGTCTGCCCAAATAATAATAAAATACTTTGACAAACTCTTTATGATGGAAAGACTCATACCACAAATTAAGTCTCCAAATTGTTTAGCTGTATTACGAAAATCAGCGTTTTATGATAAATGTTTTTTGTTCGATTCGAGGAATTAACGGTGCGCATAATCGACCACTATTGCCAATACTATTCTCAAATTTGAGTCCCAGTTTACACTAGTGGATGATACTCGACCGTTTAAACTACATCCAGCAGGTAGTGAAGAGACTATAGCAGCTGTAGCTGAGAGTGTACGCTAAGACCGTGACGAGTCGATTCGTCGTCGTTCTCAGCAGCTTGGCTTAGTGTATTCGACAACTTAGCGTATTTTACGTGAGAATCTCATCCTAAAAGCATACAAAATTCAACTTGTGCTAGAATAGAAGCCAGGCGACTTGAATTTGCGTCATATTTTCAGTGAATGGGATCTGGAAAACCTCGATGGCATCTGGCTCAATGGATACGTTAATAAACAAAATTGCCGTATTTAGGGTGATGAGCAACCCGAAGAGAACCGAGAGCTACTTTTACATTCATTAAAAACAACGGTATGGTGTGGTTTATGGGCTGGACTACATTTCTTCAAAAATGAGGCAAATCAGAATGTTACCTTCAATGGTAACCGTTATCGCGCCATGTTGACGGACTATGTGCTTCTACTGCGCGTGAAATAATGGACCTGTTGAGAAATCATTTTGGTGAGCACTTAATTTCACGTTCTTCTACGGTAAGTAGCCGCCGAGATCGTGCGATATCACACCTTTGGACTATTATCTCTGTGGTAATATAAAGTCTCAGGTCTTCAGGAATAAGCCAGCTACGATTTAAGCTTTGGATGCCAACATTACTCGTGTTATCTGCGAGATACCAGTTGCTATGATCGAACGAGTCGCCCAAAATTGGACCTTCCGAATGGACCACCTCAAACGTAGTCATGGAGAACATTTACATATCATTTTCAAAAAGTAAATGCCAAGAAATATTCATTTAGATGATAATAAAAATTTTAAGTTTACTTTCAAATTTATGTATTTTGTGTTACATTATAAATTAAACCTTACAACTCTTTCACTCCACACTGTACTTGCACTACATACACAAAGCATGTATGTTGGGAACTAAGGTATCTTCAAGAAACGAAATCGCTATTCGAATTGCTTTATGTTTTTTTTTTTTTTTTTTTTTTTTGTTTAAGGATATGATTTTGCTCAGGGATAAGACAGATAATAAATGCTTCAAAAGAAAAAATAAAATACAACCACTACCAAGCGTGTTATTCGCCTGTCGGTCGGTTGGACGCTATATAAAACTTTCAAAATTAATTTATCAGATTTCAATGAAAATCATTTTTCGGATTCAATTTTGAAAGACACACACGAAGGAAAAGTTTTTTTTTTTTGTTATTTTCTTGTTTTTCTTTTACAATTTCCTCTCTTTCCAATGGCTGACCGCAAATCGCTACACATAACGATGTGTCACACTCAAGAAAATTAAACGGAAAGACCAGACGATAACGACAAACGACAAACGACAAACGACAAACGACAATAACGACCGTGTGGTAACGGCGAAAACATTGTGGCATGTGGAAGGACAAAAATTGAGGAATTACAACGAAATTGTCGATGATTGATATTTTCTCTCCAATTTCGTGCTTTTGTAGTAATTTCTATTTTTTTCTTTTCATTTCAAGTTTTTAGATTTTTTTTTATTATTTTATTTTTTTTTTTTAGGTCGTCCTTTGAAGTCTAGCACGGGAATCATTGAGCAGAATGTAATGCTCATCCGTGGGTGCAGAGTTGAAAAATTGCTCACAAAAGTCGACCAGACCACTGACAGAGAAGTCTGAGACGGTAAGAAACAGAAAGAGATAGATATAAGGAAGAGAATTGGAATTACCACGCTAAAGCGGACTAATAAAGATTTAAGATGGAATTATCCTTGCATATAAATCGAAGCATTAAAAGGAAGCACAGGATGATGGTATCCTTCAGCCGTGTTTTCTGTGTAATGAAGATGTATTTAACGTAATGAATTTCGTAATAGTCCAAGTTTATTAATTAACTTTTCCACTACTCAAACTTCAACGGCGAGTCATTTAGAGAAGCCCAAGTGAAAGCTGAACAAACACATACTCATCTTTTTGGAGAAGAGTTTAAAATAAATTAAAAGACGAATTTAAACTTATTAACACAACTATAAAAGCACATTTTCGGTGTAGGGGTTACCTGGGTCAAGAGGTTTCAAAAATTTAATACGACTTCAGGTTGAAGAGTTCAATTCTTGGGAAAAATCATCTGAAAAGGTATCATAAGCAATCGTCATGAAAACAAAGGGTATAAAAGGCTAATTGCCAGTTATTTATGTATCTAAAGGGAAAGCTTATTAAGGAATGACTGTTCTTTAAGTACAAATTTGTGAATAAATTCACGATATTTCTCTTGTTTTGTGTTAAATTCGTTCAATGGTATATTCCATCCTAATGTCAAGCTGATTAAATGTTGAATTAATCTGTCAATCAATGTCGTCGAATGAGACTTAAATCGTAACTACATTTTTAGAGGGACTTAGTGTATTCACCTGGCAATATTGATGCAAATGTGAAGGTATTTAAGGAGAGATTTCGCGATTTGGGATCTTTTAAGAACTTTTCCAACTAACTAGTGACCAATGAAAAGGCGCATATTACATAAATTACTTAAACCAGAAGCTGAGATGGATTGCCAGATCACCACCGTGGAGTTTATACATACTTGAACCAAATAAAGACATAAAATAGTCTCAAAAATAAGAATACTAACGTAAGTTACGAGGAAATGCTACCAAAAAAAGTTTCTACGAGCTCCTCGACAAAACCTACGAACGATAACCGATGTATGACGTTAAAATCGTCCTAGGCGATTTAATTGTCAGGATTAGAAAGGAAGACATCTCCTTAACCATAATCGGAAGACATAGTCTACACGATACCACGTCTGGAAAGGGAGTTAATCTAATAGATTTCGCTGCGGGACTTAACGTCACTATAGCAAGCACACGGTTTCATTACCTCACAAGAGAACATGGCAGACACCAGATAGCAAACTGTCAACCAAATTGCTCATGTTGGGATTGACGTAAGGCACCCTTCAAGTATCTTAGATGTGCGAACACTTAGAGTGACCAACACAGACCCAGACCAATATCTACGGATATCTCAGACGCCACAACAACGGGTAAATACTATGAGGAGATTTAAAGTTGAACAGTTGCGATCGCAACAAGCCGCCTGAAACTTTGCCGATCGAGAAGTCCTTTGCAGTCAGCATTAAGTGCTGAAGACCAGTAGCTTAGATGCTGAGAAGCCATCAGAAATGCCGCAACTGACGTGCTGAGTTTCACTCGCCTACCACTACGAAACCCTTGGTTTGATGAAGAGTACTCTACCTTGTAGTAATATAAAGTCACAGTCTGTGCTGAGAATATGGAAAAATCATTTCTGCAGACTGCTATACGGCGAAGACGACACAAATTTCGCTGTCAAGCAGAACGAACCATTCAATATTGACGATGCAAGTCAAGAATTCCGTGAGAATAGTAATATCTAAACTGAAGTCGAGCAATGCTGTTGGGTAGGACAGCCCACTCACCGAACTATTTAAGGCAGCAGGAGGTGACTTGGTAGAGAACATACACCAGCTTATTTCCAAGATTTGGTTGGATGAATATATGCCTGATGAATTGAACCTCAGCATCGTTTGCCCGGTTCACAAGAAAGAAGACCCTTTATACTCCGCCAACTATAGAGGTATCATTCTCCTAAGCATTGCACATAAGATCTTGTCTGCCGTATTGTGGAGCGCCTGAAACCATTTGTCAACGATCTGATTGGACCCTACCAGTGCTTTTTTTGTCCCGGTAAGTCCATAATTGATCAAATATTCACGCTACCGCAGACTTTGAAAAAAAAAAAAACATGAACTCCAATTCGATGCACATTACTTATTCATCGATTTTAAGGTCGCATATGACAACATCTATACAGATGAGCTATATAGAGCAATGTCTAGTTTTGGCGCCCATTTCTGCAGAACGACTATAGAGAATGCATTCTGCTTCCAAACAAAGGCACAATCATTCAAATGTCTGTCAAATTACTCACATACGCCGATGTTATTGACATAATCGAAAGAAAACAGCTTGATTTCAGTGGCGTTTTTACAAGTATTGAGATAGAAGCGGAGAAGCTGGCTTTAACGATCGATGAGGACAAAACCAAGTATATGCTGTCAAAAAGAAAGGATATCCAACACCGGTAACTGCTCGATCACCCATCATGGCGACATTGATTACGACATCACCTGCAACAGATTTAACTTTGAGGTACATACTTAAGGACTTTGTCAATTGAGTAGTAAGATCCTATTAATAATCCCAGTCCGGTTTTTCGACGCATGGACTGGCATGGTTATATGGCATGGACTATATTAAAAGTGAATAAGGGTGCTGTTGTACCTTGCAAAACTGGAGGCAGTAAGCTAGAGATCGAGCTGGCTGGAGAGGCTTGTTGATTGTGGCTTAGATCTATTCCCCGCCTTAACTAAGTAAGTAGGAATCGCAGTGTTCGGTATTGAGATTCTGTAAAGATTATTTCTGCAGACTATTAAACGGTAATAGTCTACTAAACTAAACTATTTAACCTGAACCACGAGAGGCATCATTCACTCACATCTGTATGGTCACCTAAGTAGTAAGTCATTATCCAGAAAAAATGTAGGTCTCTACCTGGAAGTGAGTTTTCTGCAATTTCAAGAAAAGACTCAAAACAGTGTCGTTAAGTTCAAACGTGATGTTAATATCACACAGTCAATTGACGCCTTTACTCTACCGCTATTTTCACAATCGTGTCTGAACGGAATTCCATATAGCATTTCGCCATTCAAATGCTATTCAAATCTTCAACAGTAACGCCTGTTTCTTACATGCTCTGGAATACTGTGATTATTTTCTTAGCCGTACAACTTGCTTAGAGAACGCCCTGGTGAGCTCTGGATTTTTAAGTTATGCCTGCAAGTATTAAGAACCGACGAACATAGGTGTTTCTCCTTCTTTTCTCTATAATTTTTATTCTCCCGCCCTGTGTACGATGAGTGTACTTGGTCCCTTTCGGTCAATTATCAATTGAAACAACTCTCGTTAATTTCCGTGGTTATGGATAGATACAACCATTAAAAACCTTAAATTTCTTTATCACAGCTTAGGCCATTTTACTCCTTGCAAACGGAACTGTGGCATTTCACTGCGTTTTGTCGATCATGTCAATTTCGTCTGCGGATTGCTAGTACTTAATTACTTTTTCAGGTGGAGCTATAGTTCGAGGTGAACCTGAACTTCAACTAATAAGGCTCTCCAGTTAGCCCGGTCTTAAGATAAATGATCCTAGTTGCGCGCTCCAAGCGGGTGGGGCCTACAAGTACTTCTTCTTGTGCGCATCACCTTAAGGGGAGATATGTATACACCTAGGAGCCAAAAAAAAAGGTAATTTTTGTGTTTGAAATCATCGACAACATAGGCTCATAATGTAAGTCTTCTACGGTCTTCTTTCGTCTATGCGAGTTTAGTCTTCTTGCGCAGCATACAAGTGCGCTTCCGATCCAACAGATATTCTTAACACGTTAATGACTTCCAGCAATGAGGTGACAATATTGTTAAACGTGCATGTCGCAGAAATACACGATGTTAACGATTTTGGGTCCGCTGTTCATCGTTTTTGGAGCTATCTTCCAAATAAGTTGGTTGAATCTCTTATTGCTATTTTCGGTATATTGGCCAACACAGCGCTGCAATAATTTATCATTGCTGAGGTCTTTGAATATTGCTTTGATGACATCTAACACTACTTTTGACAATGCTGAGTAATCGTGACGGAAATTTTTCAGCTCTCTTTTAGCTTTAGCTGGTTGCCACTTGCATCACGATTTGGCCGTCTATTGAGCTGTAATGGTAGAATGTTGCCCATACCGATTTTTTTCATTTCATCTTTGGAGTTACAGTTTCTGCAAATAGCTAAGCCATAGTATATGCTCAGTTTATCTATAAATTTTGCCGGCAATTTGTTTTTCCCGCCAATTCCAAGATTTCACTTTTGAATGTGTCCCACGCATTCATTTTTTTTACAATTTCAATCTCATCACCATACGGTTTCGCATTCACTGATCCCCTATATAGGACGTCTTAGAGTCGCCATCCCCGACGTAAGTAGTATACGGTCGATACGGTTTTTTGACGGATTTTGAAAAAAATCCTTTCATAGCGTCTACTTCCATTTTGCCTGCCGATTCGTCACGATTAATCAGCAAATTATCAACTTTGTGTTTATCCCAATAGTTACATTAAGCACAATAAGAAGATTTTATAAGAAAATCAACGACTTTTTCTGTAAACTGACCAATGAGAACCGCAACTCCATAAAAAAAAGGTAAAACCACGTTTCCGTCACCATCTCCTAAAACGGTCATTTTTCTTATATCAGCACTCGATTTTGTTGCAGACTCCACGCAGACCAATCCCCAATAAACGCATAATAAAAAGAATCGTGTATTTACTATATTTCGTAAGCTGTGTTGATGAAAGGGCACGAAGGAATGAAAGCTCGATGAACACGAAACTACGATTTTCAAACCAAGTCCTCGAGTGCTTTCTATTGAGAATTAAACATAGCTATCACACTTTTACATTTTATACATCCCGAAATGACAGAAAACTCACTCAGAAAATTCAAAATTTAACACCTAATGTTTTGATCTTCTCGTTCGGATGTCTCATGATCAGTCGTCAATTTTTTGGCACTGGAACTAGTGTTCTCATCGGAAAGATTTCGGAAGTATGTCGATTTTTTTCTTGCTCCAAGAAGAAAAGATTCGGATTGATAACCTTCTCGAGAACTTTTATTTTTGATATCCATCTTTTTCAGAATATTTATTCACAAACAAAATTTCACTTTAACGCACAGCAAGGTGTTGACAAAACCTATCTTTTTCTGGCAAATAATAATATAATAATATTTCCGTTACACTTGGAGCCGAGCACGCCTAAAAACAAAATAGAACCATTAAATAGGTTTAGGGACGCTCTGTTCGAAGGGTCGCTTGCCGCTTCCTGCCTCTTGGTGTGACGTCGCAAAACTCGTTTCACTCTCTGTGCTGTAAATGGTTTATTTATCGAAATATTGACCAGTTTTCACCTGATATTCTTGAGACCTCAACCTCAAAACACAAAAAAAAATTTTCGACTATGCTAAGTGTATATTTCCCTTTAACTGCGTTTTCGTTCCGGGTGTGATTCGAAGACTCTGCGGGCAGTATCAGTAACCATCTCAGGCGAGTTCTCTGAGTAGCCCGATGTCACTGTACAGCTCCTTCAATTCGTAGCTGAATCTCCTCGTCTAGTTCTCCTCTACAGCTCAGCAACGCAACTGGGACCGATATCTTCATCCACTTCCGATAGAATCCATGCTTCAGCGCCATAAAGTGGGATTAAAATGATCCAGATCTCCTTACTCTTTTAGGATACGGTTTTACATGGCAAGTATTGGGTATGTAATTTAATTCGTGCGGTTTTTTTTTTTCAAAATTTGAACGTTTATTTAAGAAAAACATGTACAATAGTATTACTCAAAGTATTGCCCATCTGAAGCTATGACTTTTTCCCATCTTTCTGGCAATTTGTGGATTCCATCCCAATAGAATTGCGCCGGCTTGGCAGCCAAGAATTAAGCAATCCAATTTTTGATATTCTGCTCTGATGTGAACCGTATTTCAGTGAGGGATAGTCAGAAGGGGCAAGGTCTGGGCTATAAGGCGGGTGGGGTAAGACTTCCCATCCACTGTTTTCCAAATAGTTCTTAACCAGAATAGCAACGTGGGGCCGAGCGTTGTCATGATGGAAAATTATTGCCTCGTTTCTGGTCACATGTTCCGGGCATTTTTCGGCTACTGCACTCTTCAAACGGATTAATTGTGTTTGGTAGCGTTGTCCATTGATGGTTTCACCCGGTTTTAGCAGCTCATAATACAGCACACCCATCTAATCCTACCAAATACAGAGCATTACCTTCGCGCCATGGATATTCTGCTTTGCCGTTGGTTGGCCGGGTTTCACATATAATTTTTTGCGCTTGGGGTTGTCGTTATGAATCCATTTTTTATCACCAGTAACAATCCGATGCAAGAATGACTTCCTTTTCTGGCGTTCCAGCAGCATTTCGGACATGCAAAACCGCCTTTTGACGTCTCTCGGCTTAAGTTCATGTGGAACGCAATTTCCTTGCTTTTGAATATATTTAGCTGCTTTTAAACGTTATGAAATAGCTGCTTGAGTGACACCCAAAGATTCTGCGAGCTCTTCTTGTGTTTGGCAACAATCTTCATAGAGTAATGCTTCCAGTTCTTTATCACCAATTTTAAAGCGTGCAAACCACTTTTGGCACGTTCGCTCAGCTAGCGCATGTTCACCATAAACTTTCACCAAAATACGATGACTTTCGGCAGCAGTTTTCTTCATATTAAAGTAATGAAGAAGAAGTCACCGCAAAAACACTTTTCCAGGCACAAAGTTCGACATATTTGAGTGAAAAAGAAAATTGTTTTTTACGCTTCAAATGAATGACATATACTGAAATGACGTACAATGACAGTAGCTTTCCAACGCATGTACCAAAGGAATAATAGCAATGAAATAATACAAGTTACGCCATCTCTTAGCAAACCGCACGAATAGTTATAGACCCAATAGTTGCACATAATTTTCAAAAATGGTATTTGAGAAGGGGGCTTACGAGTTTTATATAATTTTTCTATCTAGGATCTCCTTAAGGTTGCTTTCGAACTTTGCGAGCACTCTTGTTCAATTAGATTTACTTTTCATACTAGCAATCCATTTTTTTGTCTGGTAAATAGACGTACTCTCAGTCCTGTTCATTTCCAACAATTTTGTGTCGTCGGACTTTTCAAGAGGGTCAAGAATACATGATACGTTAAGGTTGTAGCGATTTCTTGGGATTCTGGCCATTCACTTCTAAGTCGCCTCACAAGATACTGGCATCTAAAATATCTGTAGACGTACCAAAGCTACAATTAGATAGCGATCTGAGTTTGTTTTTGGAGGTTAGAATATTCCGACGTTTTTAATATTGTTGTGATGCAGATGATAGGCAAGCTCTGTTTCAGATTTTGCGGTGGATAAGCCGTTTGCAAGCTATAGTGACATACCATCTTGAAATTAAATAAATTAGGCAGACGTAGTAGAGTGCAGAAACTTCATTTTGAAAACCAAACTACGGCAGATATTTAAATATCGCACCTCACGAATAAGGAGTACGATACAGGGAGTTTCCACAGAAAATCAGCTGAGTAAGTAGTAGCAATATTTGGCCTAGTAGTTAAAATCTCATGACACTAAAATGATGTACCTTGTGTCTTAAGCCTGAATTCTATGAGCTTGAACTGCAGCACTCTGACCACCCACGAAGGGCATTTCTAAACTTGCTAATGCGAAAACTCGGTATCTGCTTCTAGGCAATTTATGGTAATCGTTGAATTTTCTCTAGATTTCCACATCCATCTACAAGTTCTTGGCGTCACCAAATAGGTGATCCAGAATAGAGTGCTGTAGTGTGTCTCTAAGTTCCGCTGATTTAGCCAACCCCACAAACGGTGCAGTAACAGTGCAGGATACATGGGAGAAATATGAATGTCACTTGGCAGAGGGATAAAGAATAATGAGATATCCGTTGACTCATACACATGCTAAATTAAAAAAAACTATTCACAAAGTATGGGCTCGTGTAAAGGAATAAATGTCTTTCCATGGAAATTTTTTTTTGCGAAAAGATGCAGAGACCTCAAATGGAAAAGTTTCCCAAATAACCATTTTACCACCTTCCATTCTCAGGGACACTGGCTGACACGAAACATTTAACAAGCTCGGGGCTTTTTAAAACTAAGACTTCTGATTAAGCGAATATCAGAACAATCATAAGCGGTCTTAGTGACATTTGGCCAAAATATTGACAGACAGAACAAAATAAAATTTCTCATAGACCAAAGGCTATATTTAGGGTTCTTTTCGAATCTTTTGATCCTGAAATAATTATGAAGATCTCACTATTGAAATCACAAAGTACTTGTCAGCATTGCAACTTTCATCCCGATCTTTGCGCTGCAATCCATGTCAGAGATACAGCCTATCGGCCTAATCTGTTCTCTTACTTCAATCGAAAATTTTCACTATTACAAGTAAGTTTGAAGTTCACAGTGTAGTGATCAGACTGCTCAATAAAGACCAAGTCTATGTCTCAGGGTAATGCTCGGTCAGAGGCTTTCAAAACTGGATCAGTCAAACAAAAACCTATACATACCAAAGCTGCAACGAAGGACAAGTCGTTTCCGAAAGACCTGGATGCTACTATCGGGACAAGGTATGTATTGATACGGAAATCTGAGTACCTGGCAATAATCGGAAGACGAAGTAGGAGAAGCGCAATTGGAAAGTAATGAAGGCCAAATTTAAGACGTAGATTCTGTCAACAGATCACCAGCATAAGTGAATCCTCAAGACAATGACATGTTCTGCCGAAAAAAACATGAATCCATTTAGTACCTAGCTTTACTCCGAGGAAGAATTCTATACGAACATACACTTCTTTAGCTGGAACGTTAGTATTTTAATCTTAAATTTTCTATGTGAAAATATACTGACCTACAGATCAACCGGATATGAGCTGTGTGCAGCTTCAGAAAAGTCTAGTACTCGATGGACTGTTTACCAAACTAAAGGACATATAATGTGGTGTAATTCTCTAATAGTCTTCAATATCATATGCTTCAGCCACATTCTTTTCTTGGACACGAATCAGTCCAAATGGAAGCTGGCTCACCATCAGAGTCATACTCTAGCTAAATCACCACAGTGATGAAGTCAGCTCTTACTTATCGCAAAGTCATTGATTTTTTGTGTTGGAGAGACAGACTACTCACATCCGTGGGAAAAAACGCAAAGGATGCCTACCACCAAGGCCGAGTTAAGAACCTCTTCATCAATTATCGGCAGTTTTGACATACGGCAGGTTGCCATATACTGTCATATGAGAGACAGAGAAACAGAAGTAGAATTAACTCAATGTGGGACAAAATAATCACCCACTCACAGCCTCCTCCAAATCAATCAATTTTATAATCCCACGAATAATGATCTTTCAGCGGGTATCGCAATGGAACTATAATTGGCTTAATGGCACATTAAATGAGGATCAGTCTAATTTACCTGAACTAGGAGTAGCTCAACCTATAGGTATATGGTATTGGGTGCTACAATGATACCTACTATATGAGAAGGAACTATGTGTTAAAATTCGAGTCTTACGCTAGATATAAAAAAAAGACAGAATGTAAAATAGACATGTAAAAGGCTCACTAAAACTAGAACCAATTACCTTAAACTTGATGGAAATAAGGTTGAGATGTGATGACCTCCACATCGTTACGTAAACATTTAGCATACCAGTACCTAATAGAAGACCATTACGACCAACAACAGCTTGTAAAAGAACAATCTAGCAAAAGTGACAATGCAAAATCGAAAACTTGGAGCCTGAAGCACAAAGGAATAAGGCTATGAAAACAAAAAAAAAATAAAAGTATCCACGTAGATGATCGTCACATCTAAGCCAATTATTTTCCTTCTTTTCTACATGCACTTGTATTTCATTATTTCTTTGTTTATATTTGGATTGCTAGTTGTTCTCCTTTGAAGAGAAACTCAAAACAACGTCGAATTGGAAAACAACAAAATAATAATAATGTTACATCTTCATTTCGTAACCAGTATTCCAACCAAATCTCTAGACAACCCCCTTGAAATACTATCTGCATACCATACCCTTTCATAGACTGCTCTAATAAAACAATTTCCCAAAACCACATCGAAACCTATCAAAGCGTCCACCAACCCTACTTATGCGATCATCAACCTCAACTTGCAGTTCTCCCGAAAATCGTTTAACACATTTTGAACAATTTTCAGACAGGAGAAGCCAAGGGATACTACCTACCACAAGTCCGACCATCAGACCAAACCAACTTTGTTGGCCCTTTGATGGATATTACATTTTAAGCAGACGACTCATAGTCATACCAGACCAGCCCCCTATAACTGAATGTAATACATAGCGTGAACATTGCTGGAGCAACATCAGGAGTTGTGTAGCTGGAGCAGAAAAGAAGAGAAAAAAAAAAAAAAAAAAAAAACAACGAAGGAAACCAACGAGTCCACAGATCTCAATTAAACTTAAATTACAAGGCTTTCCTTAGCGGCAGCTTCAATTATTGAAACAATGTGTTGAATTTCCTTTGATGTGTCCTTGTTCTTGTTCGTTCTGTTGGAAAGCATCCACATGCTGCAACGTTTTGCTTTTTCTTTCTTTTTTTTTCTCATTTTGTTCCTTCAATTTATTCCAACGACGAAGGAAAATGAAAGAGTACAAAAAGAAAAAAAAAAAAAAAAAAAAAAACCTACCTGAACCCTACTAAGAGAGTAATGAGGGCGAGAAAAAATAAGCCTGTTTGAATGTACCTATGGAGCCGACAATAGAAGAATTTTTTTTAAAATACCCAACAGCATCGAATGGGGCAAGAATTTAACAAAATTTAAGTTATTGAGAAACATTAAAGAGTTTTAATAGGCGTGAGTCGCATGTGCCTTTTTTAGGATCTGCTGAGCACTTAGTCCAAGGAATTACAAGTAATTGATTTAAAAGGCAGCTTGTGGAAATAGAAAATCCCTGAAGCCTCCGAATTCTCACATCAAAACCAGAAGGCAATTAAGAATCACGAGGCGTGGTCGTCAAAAAGCTGAGCCAAAAAATCCTTGGTTATAAGCTAACCATCATCAGCTATCAACCAAGGTGGGTACATTGCTTTGGATGAAGAAAGGCATTCAAAGAACCATGGAACGATTTGAAACGGGAAAGATGATGATATGCATTCCTTGATTGCGGGCTTAGACAAAGGGCACACAACTAAGTTATGTATAACTCGTGTTCCTATCTGTAGCTTTGAATGCTTAATTCCAATTTATTTTCCAAATGAGTGAAGACAAGATCCGACCTCAACGTCTTAAGTTTGGTACTGAATCCCTATGTAAAAGGCTTTCCATATCACAACAACTTCATATAATGTTCATACAGGTTACTGATTTTTACGGCGTTTCCCAAAACTATATGACCAGATGTGCAGGACCAAGAACTTTGGAGCCAAGTTCTTTCTCGGACAATTTCGCAATCCATATTGTTATTGCTGACATACAGGGTGTGTTCAAAAAGTAAGAGGATGGCCGTGGTATATGCATAGACTTCTCAAACAGAGGGTCGCGAGTTCGATTCCCATGCGAGGCAATTCTCTAAAAAAGTATATTCTCTAAAAGTATGTAAATCCCGTCGGCGTCAACTCTAACATGAAGGCATAACACTGATGTTGGAGTGGTTGCTGGCTGGGTTAAATGCAACGAACTAACAACTAGCACATACTAAGACCCACTGGTTGAGGATGCATTGGCTCCAGTTTGACAACCACCTCTGGAAAAATATCGAAACCTAACACCTGAGTTTCAATAGTTTTTTAACTCGATTGAACAGAAAGAAGTCACAGGGAGCCAAATCAGGTGAATTCGGTGGCTGTTGGATGGTATTTGCTGCATTTTTTGTCAAAAAATTACGAATTTATGATGGCACTGTGCGACGGTGTGTTATCATGGTGCGAAATCCACGAGTTTTCTGCCCACAATTCTGGTCTCTTTTGGCGAATTGCTTCACGCAAACGTCTTATAACGCCCAAATAATACTCTTTGTTTACTGCCTGGCCTTCTGGCAAAAATTCATGATGCACTACACCGTCGCAATCCATGAAAACAGTGAGCATTACCTTCTTTTTTGACTGAAAAGGACGTGTTTTTTTTTTTTTTTTGGTCTCGGCTCATTTGGTGAACGACATTTACTTGGTTGATATCTGGATTGCGTGTCATTCTCATAAGCCTACGTCTCGTCTCCAGTAATGATCCTTTTGATGAATGTGGGATCGGATTCAGCCTCGCAAATCATATCTTTTGCGACGTCAACACGGTCGCTTTTTTGCACGAAATTGAGGTCTTTTGGCACCAACTTTGCTGCTACACTGCGGAAACCCAAATCAATAACCAAAATGTCTGGCACGGATCCATAGGCAATGTTCAAGTCCTTTGCTATCTCTCTGATGGTTAATTTGCGGTTATAGACCAACATTTCTTTTACTTCATCAATGTTTTCGTCGGTTTTCGATGTCGATGGTCTGCCACTACGTTCATCATCTTCGATTGAGTTACGACCATTTTTGAACCGCTCGTGCTACTGGTAAACGACCGTTTTCTTTAGAGAAGCTGAAACACTTTTCCAACATTTCCAACATTCGCGTACCATTAAATCCGATTTTTTAAGCAAAATTTAATACAAGTTTGTTGTTGCAAATTTAAATCCATTTCAAAAATTGTAAAAAATCGCCAACACACACATAGCTAGATGTACTCTTGGCTACGTAACTTTTGCAAATGTCAAGCTATGATGCTAAGATTTTGAGGAAATGTCAACAACAGATGTACCAACTCCGAACACGATGACGCAACCGAGAACTTTTTGGCCAAGGTGGTATGGTGGTTGAGGCATGATTGTCGTGTTGTTTTTGGCCAAAAAATCTCTCACAAGCAACGATGATTGAGCAGGTGCATTATCGTGATGCAAAAGCCATGAATTGTTTTCTCACAATTCCGGACTTTTTTTTTTTTGTATTTTTTCTCACTTTCGGCGTAGGTAATATGTAGTGTAGACCGGGGAAAATTGTAACAGTGTACAATTGTAACAATCGCGATATGTCAAAAACTGTAACTGAAAATTCTCTCTCACAGGCCCAGTACATGCATCTGCATACCATCATTAATGGCACAGTTTCTCTACGGCTTCTGTGCAGAGTAGACATCACTAGAAAAGAATACAATTTTTTAGCCTATAAAGTCAATTATTTCATTGGAAGACATTTTCGAATAACTTTTTTCTGATTTGAAATTCGTTAATTCTGTTTTCTATAGAATGTAACATATACTAAGCGCAGATCGTTCTATCTTCTTGTGTGTTGTTATTACTTCGACCAGGTAAGGCGTATTTTGTGTAGAGAAGGCACACGAGGACGGTTGTAACATTCCCGTTTGGGGATAATTGTAACATGTTACAGCTGACCCCAGGGGTACCTTAATGTTAAATGTCAGCTTGATTTAATATCGTATCACTTTTATATTTAGTATACCTCGCAGTAGAAAGGGAAAAAACAAATAGAGGATCAAAAGACGATTCCATTTAACAACAAGCATCCGATGAGGTAAAGAACTATAGTTTATCCACCCGTGCTGCTGCTGCAAAAAAAATATGATCTATGCCATGTTTCTCTGATGAGGTATAGAAAGAAAAAATGTCAAGCAAGCGGAAAAGAAGCAGTAGCTATGGAATATAAAAGCTGCAATCAAATATTCAGTTCTGAGCAGGAAAAAACCATTGTACGAGCCGCAGAAATTAACTACGGATTCGCACTTAAAGAAATAAGAAAGTTGGCGTATGAATTGGCAGTGTACTATGGAATAAGGAGGCTGCCACAGTAGGACGTTAACTCTTTAGCTGGAGAAAATTGGTTCTCGTCGTTCATGAAGGGGCACCAAGAATTGACAATTAGATGTGCTCAACCGACTAGCCTTTCCAGAGCAACCAGTTTTAATATTGTAAATGTCAAATTATTTTTCCATAACTTGCAAACATTTTTAGATAAATATAAGTTCGAAGCAAAAAAACATTTACAATGTTGACGAAACTGGGCTGATAACCGTGTAAAAGCCTAACAGAGTTATGGCAAGAAACGGGATAAGACAAGTTGGAGCTATGATTTCAGGTAAACGAGGAACTCTTGTTTTTTGACATTTGTACATAATTTTATTTGCACATAAACTTTCGTTATCATTGTCTTACCTGCAAAGCAAAGTGCTTATCTGCAGGTGGTTGGACATAACATAAGAATTACTAATATGACTCTACTTTACATGATGAAATTCAATAAAATGTTTTTTAATCTCTTTTTTCCATTTTTTTTTAAATTAGGAATAATTTTCAGTAACGGTGAGAGCGAATTTAACAATTTTGGAACAGTGCATCGTAGTTTTTTGTCTCCGTACGAGTTGTAAGCTGTCGGAACTTCAAGCATCCCTTGGGCACGTCTTCGGGTGTTTAGCGTGTGTTTGATGAGTTGAAGAGACCGTCGGTCGTCCATGTAAATTAGGAGTATTGTCATCTGGAAGATTGCCTTTACATCTAAAACTTTAAAACTGAATTAGTGTGTCGAATAATTTTAACAAGACGATGTTGTAAGTTTGATATCTTCTCCAGGTGGGTTTTTGCTGCGTTTCCACAGGCCAGAATCCCGTATCTAATGCGTGACTCTGCCAACGAGTAGTAGACTTGCTTTAGTACCTCCATATGTAAGTAACGCTTAAGATTCACCATTGCAAATATAGCGCTCTTAAGTTGAAGACGCAGTACGTTGATGTGCTCACGCCATAGGAAATTCTCGTCAATGGTAAATCTGAGGTATTTAATGGTTTTAACTACCTCGATTGTGCTGCTGCTCCTCAGTAATGGACAACGATCATTTCGATGAAAGATTTGAATAACTTCCTTTGGCTTCGATGGAGTCCGAATATGCATCAACTTAGTTTTATTTGCGTTGATCACCAGGTCGTTATCATGACACCATTCAGATTCAAGATTGAACTCGTGTTGCAGTATCTTTATGACTAAGTGGAAGTCCTTGTGTTTCACAACGATTGCGATGTCATCAGCGTAGGCATATGAAGGAGCTTTTTTAAATGTTCTTAATAGTTCATTTGTGAACAGTATAAATAATATGGAGCCCAGTTTGGAACCTTGTGGCACGCCGTATTTGATCGATTCTCTCAGTCCTAATCTGTTGATGCTTTCCACAAGTTTTTCAGGAGTCAGGGTATCAAACGCTTTGCTGAAATCTATAAAGTGCACGAGCACGTGATGGTTTTTATTCAGTCCAGCATTCACGACGTTGGTAAATTCCCCCAGTAACGATTGAGTGCTCTTGCACTTTTGAAAACCAAATTGGTTTGGATGAATCACTTTGTGCTTCGACATAAAACAATTAACACGATTAACCTCTTCTAAACATTTTTCAACCGCTGGTAGAATTGAAATCGGTCTATATCTCTTTGTATCTTTTTTTATTCCTCCCTTGTACATTGGGCGAATTAGTGTTTTCATTAGTTTACTACGGTTTACGATTTTCGTGATTATAGGAGTGAGATACATAGCATTTATTTTGAGATCAACTGGTCTAATGTTGTCTGCTCCAGTACCTTTTTTGTCACTCAGTTGACACAGTATTTTGTAAACTTAAGGCTCTGTTGCTTCCTCTACGTAAATACTTTTTTGAAGTTGCCAGTTCTTAAGGTTTGAGGTTTTTGTATCACAGATATGAATCATTGCTTTTGCAATGTGCCTTCGAGTCAGCTTAATTACAAAGTTGTCCACTCGTATAAGGTTCGCTCTGTTGTTAAAGACCTCATTACTATAAAATTTTTTGTACTCCGACTCTAGTGTTCTGTACAAGCGAAGGCAAGCCCTAAGGCAAGTCCTCTCAAACACCCGAATCTTTTTCATTAAGCTTGCTCGCACATTGAACCACACGGGACACCCAAATACCAACATGGGCCTGATAAGGGACATGTAGCAGATGACCTTTACACTCGCATCGAGTTGGCTGCTATAAAACAGTCTCTTTGTAAGGGCAAAAGCGCCTTTAGCTTTGACCAGAGCAGCATCTACGTTTTTGTCAAAATACAGAAACTGATCTAGCCAGATCCGAAGGTATCTGACTACTTTTCGACAGTCAAGAGGCTGTCCGCGTTGTCCAATGATCGAGAACGTTCGCCAATTTTTTCTGGTATCTCTAGAGGCTCTAAACAACGGCGTCCTAAAGAGAATGGTTTCCGACTTCTGAAAGTTGATTTTCAACTTCCAGTCATCGCAAAATCGTCTTATCTTATCGAAGTCACGCTGCAAGAGAGTATTGATAACCTCGATTTTTGGACCTATTCTGTACGCTATAAAATCGTCTGCGTACGCAATAGTATGGGGAAGTGAACCTATCAAGTCGCTTGTATAAATGTTGAACAGGATCGGTGAATTGACCGCGCCTTGCTGAAGTCACATCACCATTCTTCACGATGAACTGTCTGTTGGTTAGCATATTATAAAGAATGTACAAGAGTTGTTTACTGATCCCCAGCCTAGTTAGCTTATAGAAAAGACCCTCTAACCATACAGTACATTGGTTTTTTCCTTTATTCCATTGTATATCGGACACCAGTTTAGACGCGGCATGTGAGATATCATGTCTCGCCTTAAAACCGAATTGATTATCCGGAACAATATGTTTGTCCTCAACCCACCTAGCAGAGCTCTATTGATTACTTTTTCAAAAACCTTACTGATATTCGGAAGGAGACTTATCGACCGGAGATTCGCCGGATTGGATATATCCTTTCCCTTTTTGAGGATAGGTTAAACCACCGCCGTTTTCCAATGCTCTAAATAATGTGCATTATTCATTGCATTATTAAACAGGGTGGTATAAATGTCCACCGTTCGGATGTTCGGAATACCATCGGTCCCCACTGATTTGTTAGCCCTGATTGTGTCAAAGATCTCATGGAGTACTTCCTTCGAAATGAACGGAAGTAGGTCACCCTCTCTGGTAATGACATTATTTGCCATATTTTCTTTGCTAAACCGGGTGAAATCAGAGCCCTCGGATCGCCAGTTCTGTACTTCATTTCGAATGTAGAAGTCGTGCACCAAGACGCGATTCTCCAGGTCATAATCAGGGACAATGGTATCATTGGCTCTGTATACTTCCTGGAAAGTCGCCCATTTGGCCTCAACCTTCTCCTGTGGATCCTCAATCACAAAGATTTAATAAAGATCGCGACACCGCCTCCACGTTTGGATCGGGGCCGGTTTCTTCTTGTAACAATATAATTATTGTACTCCATCGCGGCTCTTCGTTCGATCCTAATCAGTGAATTAACATTCACCGCAAGGACCTTTAAAGTTTGCTCCTCCATGTGCGTACCCATTACGACATGTGTTGCGTTAGGCCCGGCAGCAGCGCGTAGATCTGGTCCACCCGCTTGGCCTGTTCTTGCACCTGCTTTTGCAACTGAGCCATTTGCCCTTGGATTGCGAGCAAGATGGCCAGCATGTTAGGTGGAGCTTCCGTTTTTCTCGGCATTGGCTCCGGAGAAGTAACAGTCGCTTGCTTTACCGTAGCCCCCCTACCAGCCGCCATTTGGGCGTAGGGAATTTGGGACGTGACGGCTGGTGTTTGAAACCTTACAGGTGAACGTTTGACCTCCACCTTCTGCTGCTGAGACAGTTTTGATTTTTTAATGTCAGCGAACTTAGGGCAACCCAGATAGTTTGGGGTGTGTCCCACGTTCCCACATAACACGCACGAGAGCTGCATCGGACGCTCCGTCCCTGCCCAGAGCACACTCCTCTGATCTGTGGTTCTTTGCGCACTCAACGCATCGAGGCTGCATTTGGCAGTTCGACGCGGCGTGCCCGAACCTCTGGCAGCGAACGCATTTTATAACACCTTCGCTCCTTTTTAATTTTTCCCAGTGAACCACCTGGTAGTCTAGGACATTGATACTCCTTAGATTATCCAGACGGCTTTCGGGACTGAGCTGCACCAGGAAGAACGGCAGACTCCGTTTCTCCCGCCTGGCTCTAGCTGTGGTAAATGGCTTTACCCCCAAAAACTTGAGTCCTTCGCACTCCTTCTCTTTGAGCAGTGCCAGGATCTCCTCAGGATCAGAAGACGGTTCTAACCCCTTCAGCAGCTTCGATTGCCGCTTTTCATACTTCGGTGCGAATGAGTAGTGCTCCGTCGTCGTTTCCTTTAGGAGCTCTTTCACTTTCGCTTAGCCCTCCACTGTATTACAGTGGATGGTATGGCGATTGTTCCCCAACCTCTTAATATTAAAATTTTTACCATTGACCAGCCTACACAGGTCCTTGGTAGCATTTACCTCAAATTTAATGGTGTTGATAGGAGGCACCTTCTCCTTCTTCTTCTTCTGCTGCTGCTGCTGCTGCTGCTGTTGTTGTTGTTGTTGTTGTTGTTGTTGCTGGTGCTGGTGCAGCTGCTGTTGTTGTTGCTGCTGCTGTTTTTGCTGTGGCCGTTTTTGTGGCTGCTGCTGTTTTAGCTGTTACCGGTGTTGTGACTGCTCTTCTTGTTGCTGGTGGTTCTTAACCTTTTGTTGTTGTAGCACTTGTGCTACTTTATTTGTTGGGTGTTGTTGTTGATTCTGCTTTTGAGCATGCTGCTGTTGTTGGGATTGCTCTAGGTCTTCCCTCTTCCTTCTTCGCATTTGCTTTTCTTTTATGGCCAGCACTCTTTGTTGTAGCATTTTTATGCTGCTACTTATGGCCTTCATTTCTTCCTCTTCATCGTCAGATTTGCTTGCGGGCACTGAAGCGATGGTGTTTCCTTCCCTCACTCCGCCAAGCAGCTTTACAGTGGTCGTTGTTAGCTTCCTCCTTCTCTTTGTCTTTGGCGTTTGGCTTGAACCACTCGAAGCCTCACCTGACATTTCAGCAGATCCTGCTATAGGCATAGCGGACCGCTCACCACAATCCATCACGTGATGTTAATGCAAACACTTTAGAATTATACTTATTTTTATTTATAAAAATAATAAAACAAAAAACTGTCTGCCGACTACTCGGAGTCGAACCTACAACTTTCACAGTCTCAAGCGAACACACTAGCGCTGCACTTATTGGAGCCTAAAAACAATTTGTTTAATTGTTTCTCACTTACAAGTCAAAACACGTTTAAACTCCGCGGAGGTCTATGAACGACTGATCACGCTTAGTTATACTAACATATACGTGGTCAATTATCGTCGCTGTGTTATTTAAAACATCAATACGCGTGGGACATTTAATCACGCTTGTTTGCCCTTTGGAAGTTATATTGTCTTTTATAAATATTGCAACTCCTCCTCCTTTCGTCGCATCACGGTTTACAAATTCAGGATTAAAACCGTCAATGTTATAAATTTTTTTTTTTTGCTAATATTTTGCCGGCTGTTTTCCACACAAACCTCCAGTTGCACTCTCTGGCACAGTGAAAATTGCAATAAATGCTATCGGAAATGCTTTCCCTCCATTTTTCATTTTTCCCCGTTTATGCTACCAAAGTCATTTTTTGAAGGATGATCCAATTGGTTCAATTGGAACAGGTAATACCAGTGCAATTGTTGAATCACTTCCAGCAACATACTAATTCTTCAATAAGTCACAAGATTTTGCTTCTGCTGGATAACCATTCTTCCCTTACATCAATCCATGTACTGGATTTCTGTAAAGAAAATGGAATAGTGGTTCTTTCTTTCCCACCGCATTGCTCACGTAGGCTTCAACCGTTGGATCGTTCTGTATACGGACCTTTTAAAAAAGCTATGAACTCTGCTTCAGACAACTGGCTAAGGAACAATCTAGGTAAGACAATGACGATTTACAATATTCCAGAAATCGTAAGAATAGCTCTGCCCTTGTCGCTAACCCAAAAAAATATCCAAGCCGGATAGGACTACAGGAATAATGCCTTTTAACAGAGACATATAAACTGAGATCTATTTAACGCCATCATATGTAACGGATAGACCGATGCCCTCAAGTTTGGCAGATGCTGAAAGCTTGAGAACGGCATCTCAAGGCCATATAAACTCCCATCTAACCACAATTTCGGAGAACAACCAAACTGCGAATATGTCTGATCCAGTTGATGAAATGGGTAGCACTTGCAAACTCATTGTTCCCACAGAGGTCGTGCAACATTTGTCTAGCATATCTGCTGATTCTCAAGATCCTAGCAACTTTACTATGACAACTTTATCTCATTTAAATCCACAACCAGAGCTCCACCGTGCTGATGAAGTTAGAAATATTGGCAGACCTAATTTTTCACCTGAACTTTTGAGACCTTTTCCAAAAGCATCAGCTAGAAAACCCAAAACTCAATACTCCTGAAATAGAGGCTATACGAATTGAGTTCAATGAAATACAGAGAAGAAATGTTTTAAAGGATCTCAATTTCTCAGGGAAGAAAAAGAAGTGTGCTAAAATTAAAGCGACGAGGAGAAAAATAGCCAAGGAATCAGACACAAGTGAAAAAGAGAATTGCGAGACCTTTTGTTTGGTGTGCCTAGAGGCCTATATCTCAAGCAGTGCATTGAATGCAAAAACTGGTCGCATGAAGAGTGTATCAAACAAAATAATTTATATATTTGTCACACACTCTTTTTGTTTGTTTGCTTTTTTTGTTAGTTTTTTATACTGAATTAAATCATTTATTTATTTATAGTTTTGTTGCTGCCATTAAACAAAGTTAATAAATACTAAAAGTAATCAAAAGGTTGAGAAAAACATAATTTGTTTTCATTCTTACCTATGTTACAACTGTCCTCAAGCACTGTTATAATTGACCCGGGAACGGGGACAATTGTAACAATTATCCCATTGCATCAAAAGTGCATATATCCTATTTCCTATCGCTCCTGTCGGTTAATATTAAGTTCTAATACTGGGGAAAAAATCCGCTATCTATTGTTATAAATTACGTTTTGTTAAATATTAGATAATAAACACTGAAACCAAAAGTGTTATTATTGTCCCCGGTCTACCCTTACATACATCTTATTGACCCGACGACCTTGAGGTAAAAACTCCTGATGCACCACGCTACGGTAATCGAAAAAATCAGTGCTCAAAACTTTGACATTTGATCGAACTTGGTGTGCTTTGGTTTCGATGTCATAATCATTTACCCATGATTCATAATCAGTTATGATCATTTTGAGCAACTCAGGATCATCATTGACTTGACCTGAGCGATGCTCATGCGACGGTTCTTCTGTTAAAAATTAAGAAGTTTCGAAACAAACTTAGCTGACACACGCCTCAAGCCCAAAACATCCGAAAAAAATTGAATGGTACAAGGTAACCGATGTGCCAACATCCTCAGTAACCACTCTTATGGTAATTTGACGATTTTTGAAAATAATTTTTTTCACAGCTTCGCCTTATCGTCTTTTGCTGATGTGCTGGGGCGTCCGGAGCGAAGTTCGTTATTGGCATCTTCTCAGCCATCTTGAAAGAGCTTGTTCTACTTGTTAACATTTTTTTTACTTAGAGCAGACTCACCGTATGACACTGTCAACATTTCAAGTATTTTAGAGCACTTGATTCCATTTTTTCACATTTTGTCCATGAAAATCGCGGAGCATACCAAAACACATGCAAGCTTTCTATTTGTTGAAAACACACTGAGTGTGCTTTATACTTGAAACTGTGAATATATATTTGAGACTTGTGAACCAACACAGCAAAAAAAAAAAAAAAAAAAGAACAGCTAATCGGATGTGGCCCGCGAAATTACACTTTCTTTTTGAACATACTTCGTATTTTCATATGATTACCTATGACTCGATGAAACTGCCGCCACTAAAGACAGTAGCCGAATTGCTTCCAGTTAGGACTTACAATATGCTGCTATGCATATGCTCATAATACGTTTTTGGACAGTTGTGAATGCAACGTGAGTGGCAATCATTACCTGAACTATATACTAGCATGTGACCCAGTCATAAAAAATATTAGTCATTATCCAAAACCTACACTGAAGAAGATAGTGTCTAGGAAGTACTATTGAAGGTTTTCATGTTAGACCAAGACCAAGGTCTCATCCTAACTAGCAGGAACAATACTAAGAAAAAAAAAAGCAAGTCTTACTAACTTTCTTAGGTGGCGCTAAAATTCCAATTAGTCCAGATTTAAGGTAACTGCCTCTGGCGGCCCGCTTAAAATCAGTTGAGTTCCCCTCTTGTTGTACTCTTGGGCGCCATCGAAAGTGAAGTCCTTCTCTACTGAATTGTTTCTCTGGTTAGATTGAAAAACTCTGCGGGCCAGTAGGTGTCCATTCGTTCTACATGTTCTACCCAACTCAGACTACTGATGCGCAATATTTGAACCAGGTCGAAGTCGCTGTACAGCTCGTAGAGTTTATCGTCGAACTCCGCCAACGCAAACAGGAAGAACATTTTTCGAAGGATTCTTCTCTCGAAACCATTAAGGATATTGTAATGTTTAGTGCTTAATTAAAAGTCAACTTGTTCACTTTAAAGTTTGTTTTGTTGAGTCAGCAGAAGGCTGACCTTACTACATGAATGTGGTTTCCGATGTACAATCGCTCGAATTTTTATTATACATAATTTCACCACAATATCTTTGTCCGCTTCCGATAGAGTCCGTGTTTCAGCGACAGAAAGTAAGTGGGATGATCAAGGCCTTATATAGAGGCTCCTTAGTTTTCGGGGATAGGAACTTACTATGCACGTCCCTTCTAATCCTTAAGAAATAGCAACTAGCATTAGTGATTCTTTGTTTTTTATCTGCTGAGGTATTGTATTCCTAGCAGAGCCAAGTTACGAGTAGAGAAAGTCCTTTTCTACCTCGAAATTATGGCTATCAATTGTAAGGTTCTGCCTAATTCGTCGATGTTGTATGTCCCTTTGTGTTGACAGTGTATATTTGCTCTTGCTCTCATTTGTCGGTTAAGTCATTACCGACCTTGACGGAGCAGCGAACTCCTGCACAGACGGACGAATTTGGCAGAGAAGCCAAAACTAGACATTGCACTATATAGCTCACCTCTATAAATTCTGTCATATGCAGCCTTAAAATCGATGAAGAGATGATGGGTATCGATTTTGCCTTCTTGAGTTTTTTCCAGGATCTGTCGGAGGGTGAAAATTTTGTCGATTGTGAACTTCCCTGATCTGAAATCACACTGATATCAGGGTGTTGACGGATAATTTCAGGCGTTCACATAATATAACAGCGCAGATGAGGAGGTCTCTTATTTTGTGGATCGGGTGTAGAGTGCTGAGATTCCGTTCGTAAGGCATACACTCTTCTGACTAGATCTGAGAAAAGAATATATGCTCCCAACAAAGTCATTTCAACGAGCTTTGAATACCTCGGCGGGTAAGCCATCAGGCCCCGATGATTTGTTAGACGTTTGCTTAGATGCTGCCATCGTCACTTCGTTCTGGTCAGGTGAACGTAAGTTTTGGCTATGTTGGCCAAATTTTGGGCTTCTTTATTTTTATATAGTCTGCAGAATAAGTGTTTCCATATTTTCAGCCATGTCTGTGACTCTACTACGAGGTTTTTTCTGTATCTCTACAGGATTCTGTGAGGGTTTTCTTGCCTTTTCACGTTCTTTTTACTTATTGGTAAAACTTCAGTACCTCATTCCTACTCGAAAAGAGTCCTAAAGAAGAGGAATAATTAAGAAGCGTACGCAGTAATTTTCCCAGCTGGGATTTATAGAGTGGATATCTCGTACGTTGCCATTTTTTTTCTAAATTTTCTTTTTTCTGCTATAAGGTCCATTATAAGCTTTGTATATTTTACTTACCTTTCTGGTAACAGGAGGCGTATATTTCCAGTGGATTTTTTAAGTGACTGTAAGTATCGTGTTTTCTAATTCGGTTTCATCAGACCTAATAAGGCTCTAAAATACTGCCAATCTGGGAACTTGTTTGTAAGATCTGGAATCTGTCTCTACAACACCTTCACTAAGGGTCAACCATAGATCCGAACTCAAGTTATTTCCATCTTCCATTGCTTCATTATGAAGAAGTCAAGTAGGTATGGTATTTTATCCTTATCTGTGGGCCAATATGTTGGCTTACTAGTAGAAAAGAAATCGCATCTGCCCTTCTTTGATCACTTTTAATAGACAATAATAATATTGCAGTTGTCAGATGGAGATCCACAATGTCTATGTGGAAATCACCGTCCATTACAAATCCGTATTTTTGTTTCAGTAATAGATTTTTGTACTGTTCGCAATTTCATCCATGATAAAGTGACACATTGTACTGAAATCAGTGTGACAGGCTGACTGTTCCCTATTGAACCTATCGAAAATTTTGCCATTGAAAAAAAAAAGTTTGTTACAGCACAATACCATCTTCTTTGTTCTGTATTGTCTTTATAAATAAATAAATAGAAAGCTCTTGTTAAAGTGGATAATGCACTTTTTAATGCACATTTTTTACTGTAACGAAGGACTGAATTCTGACAATTCAGTGGCAGAATGGACAGTTTGGTTTAATACAGATTGAAAAGGATAAAAGCATAAGTGCATTGGATCCAAATTGATTGACATTGAAAAGTTCATCGGCCGATAAAACATAAATTCTCCAACAAAGTGACATTTCATTGTATCAAGAAGAACCATCTTTGTGGATGACAATGTTCGAGTGAAAAGGATATTGCATTCATTGCTTTCGTTATCCAGTATTGTAAGTTCCCAGAAAGACGAGGATACGACTTCTGTCTCAAATAATGATACGGACGAAAGTGCTTACCCTTTTGTTTCGTCAGTTACAACCACACTCTACCTATTTGTAAACAAGTATCCAGTATCTTTCACCTAGTACTAAATCTGTTCCTTATCATAGATCGCAATATCTGTCAGTGACAAATATATGTCAACTGCAAAGCAAAATTTTCGACTGGCATAGAAGGATGTGTCCTTCGTTTCTAAAATTCAAGCCATTCCACAGTAACTGCCCTCGGGCTTATTCCGATAGGGTTTGCTTCAGATTTAAAATGTTAAGTAGACACTTTGTAAGAAGGAAGCAAATAAAGGGTGATTCATCGTTATGTTTGATTTATAATGTAAAATAAAATACATGCATTTGAAAATAAACTTAAAATTTTTATTATCGATTAAAAGACCAATTCATGGCATTTACTTTTTGAAAATAATGTTATGTAAATGTTGGCCTTTACTACGTCTGAAGTGGTCCATTTTGAAGGTTTAATTTTGGGCGACTCGTTCGAGGATAGCGACTAATATCTAGCGTATAACACAAGTAATGTTGGTATCCAAAGCATGAATCGTAGCTGGCTTAAGACCTGATATTTTACATATCCCCAGAGAAAATAGTCCAAAGGTGTGATATCGCACGATCCACGCGACCAATTAACCATAGCAAAACGTGAAATTAAGTGCTCACCAAAATGATTTCTCAACAAGTCCATTGTTTCACGCGCTGTATGGCTTAAGGTGCCGTCTTATTGAAACCAGATTCACCGAGACCATGTTCTTGAATTTCAGAAAGCACACAGTCCGTTAACATGGCGCGATAACGGTTACCATTGACAGTAACGTTCTGATTTGCCTCATTTTTGATGAAATATGGACCAATGATTCCACCAGACCATAAACCAAACCATATCGTTGTTTTTAATAAATGTAATGGTAGCTCTTATTACTCTTCGAGTTGCTCATCAGCCTAAATACGGCAACTTTGTCTATTAACGTATCCATTGAGCCAGAAATGGGCTTCATCACTGAACAAAATTTCACGATAAAACACCGGATTTTCATTGATTTTTCCAGAGAGCTTCAATTTTTGCAAAATTTAAATTTTGTACGCTTTTAGGCCGAAATCTTTACGTAAAATATGCCAAGCCAATCTGCTGAGAACGACAACGAATCGATTCGTCATGGTTTTCTCGTACACTCTCAGCTACAGCTGATATACGAGTAGGTCTAACCGGTCGAGTATCATCCACTAATGTAAACTGGAACTCAAATTTGCGAATGATATTGGCAATAGTGGTTTCAGTAGGTCGATTATGCGCATCGTAAGTTCCTCGAATCGCACGAAAAACATTTCTCACAGAACGCTGATTTTCGTAATACAGCTGAACAATTTGGAGACGCTGTTGTGGTGTAAGTCTTTCCATGATGACTTGCCAAACCATACTGAACAAAAATGACAAAGCAGTTTAATAGAAGTCATGGTTGATCTGTCAAAAAAAGCCTATTGAAAACCAAACCTCACGATGAAACACCTCTTATATTCCCTCTACATCCAACACCCATAGCCGATAGTTCGCCATTTACTGATGACAGAAAGGATGCGACGAGAGATTTGTTTCCGCATTCGTTTACTACGCTCTCGAACTCAGGAAAATTATTAATGTGCAATGCTGCCATGAAAACCCAACTTCAAAAAGGATTCTCCGATTTCAAGAATAAAAACGTCAATCAAAGGTAACAACCATCCGTCTCCATCTCAAAACAACCTCAACGTTTTAAATTCATTAATTTTCGACACACCATGAACATGCGACACTCACAATGAAAAGGGCACCACCAGGACGAAAAGCTTGATGGTATCCCGTTTCTATAATGGTATTGTGGTTCACTTGGTCTTGTTAGTTTTATCGGTCGTCGTATTTATTTCTTTTTATTGTGCCCTTCCTGTCCATCCATTTTTCCTTTTTTTGTTGTTGGAAAATTCGTCCGAAAAGTCATGGAACTGTAGCACCCCATTATGCTGTCCAATCCATCTGATCTGAATTTGACAACGTCCTGCGGGTAATGATTCATAAAACTTTGACAGACATTCATGCGATCATGATCTAGGGTAGCAATAGAAAAAACTTGGTGACAACAACCACAACGATATGACTATGGGAACGTAGTATGAAACATAGAAATGATGGGGTAAAGGAAAGAAAGAGCGAAAATATGAAGTAACTAAAGGACGAAAGGACGAATGGACTTAAAGACGACGACTACATGAAAGATTGCCGATGGTTTTTGAAGATTGGGGGGGGGGGGGGGGGTGAGTTAAATTTCAATTCTAGCGGTTCTCGATTCATTCCCTCTCATTATATTCACACAAATAGCAGTAATAAAAATATCCTCGTTGTTTCCGGTTTTGCTCGTTTCCTTCGCTTACTGTTAAGGACCTGTCAACTTGTGTCCAATTGAGGAACATAATTCAATAAGAGGTCATTTGTCATTGGGGGGACATTCAAGACATTTTTCGGTGTTTCCGTTTCAAGCTGCCATAAGTACGGGTAAGCTACTACAATTCGTGTTCTTGCTCTGGTTCTTGTTTTCCTATTACTCGATGCTTTTTTGGCAGATGGACCAGCAGACGATGGTGGAGGGAATCAACCAAAAGGAAATGGATTGCGCGAACAGAGCTCTCCCCATCTTATCGGAGAATTCTCTGAATGATTTTCGTTGGCATTTGAGAAATTTAGGATGGACAAGTACGCGTACTGGTACACTGGGATTCATTGTCGAGTTAGATTTTGAAAATTATTTGACATCAAAGTGGTGGTGGAATTTTTTTGATTAATTGAAAATGTCTTATTGTATGTGACATTGGTTTTTCTCTTATTGTAGAGTGTCTTGGCCTTGAGTCGTTTTTTGGCAAGGCGTTAGTTGGAACCCGTGCGTTGGCGGTTAGAGGTTTTTGAAGGGTGACTCAGAGCTAACCAAGCTTGACAGTTAGTACAATTATCAAGGAGCATAGGGCTTGTAAATGAATTGCTGTAAATTAAATATGATTTGTCTGGGGTTGTTTTTTCTTTCCTAAGTGTTGTGGTTAATTTTAATTGGATCCCACTAGGGATGAATACTGTATAAAGCTTGTCATTTGAAATTTTTGACATTACAGTGAATTTCACTAGAGACGTGAAAAAATTAAATTTTGTTCCTAGTAATTGGATACTAACCCTGCCTTACAGTGCTGGTTTGGAGGAGACATTGTACGATATCAGCTTTTCTTGGTCATCTGCATTGCGATTGGTCGGGAAATTACTGACTGCTCGAAAGTTGGTTTCGAGCTAGAAGCGCAACAATTAAGTTCATGATATAGTACTTGCTTTACCTCCTAGTGGCGGTCCCCGGGTAAATACATTTATAAATCGTTATACATACATGTAGCCTGAAACTGCAAATGTGAATGATCTAGCGTTTCTAGTCTAGGCAACGTGGGTTAACACACTGCGTTACTGAAAATGTCTGCCATGGACACCGACACTATACCTTCGATAAAGAATAATGGAATGATAACGACTTTTGCGTAGTGTACCCGGACTAAAATTGGCATCTGGAATGTGAGGATCTTCTGCGACTCAAGGAAAAGGAACTCAAAAGCCAGATTCTCCAATTGAAATGTGATTTCCTTCGATTCAAATTGGACATATTGGGAGGAAGTGGCGTAAGATGGTTTAACATGGGAGAGTACCAATCGCCAATGTGCAATGTGTAACAATGTGCCAATTAACTCAGCTAAGCCCTCTGACAGTCCCCGTGGATCCGGAGTGGGTCTGCTGCTGACACCTACAGCACATAGAGGCTAAATTTCCTGGCACTTACATGGTTTAGATCTTATTGACCAGATTCCGTACTAGAGTACGGTGCAGCGCTTCATGATCATATAGTGCTACGCCCGAATCCCTCGACTGAGTATGCAAAAGGCAACTTCTAGGGTGTATCGTTATCGTAACGGGGGAGCTAAATGCAAAGGTAGGTAACCACAATGTAGGGCTTGGACATGTGATGGCGAACTATGGCCTTGGCGACCGAAATTACGAGGGAGAAAGATTTGTTTATTTCTGCAACATCAATCGCCTGATCAAAGGAAGAGCATAAGACCTGCTACGAAGTCAGTTGGGGGTCAATTGACAGGCAATCATCCTGTCCAACCAAATCAACCATTCGGTGATTAGCCGATATTTCAGAAGTTGTCTTTTAGACGTCCGAAACAGATGAGGTGCCGACATGGGGTTGGTATGAGATAATCACCTTATGGCAGCTACTGCATTTGTTCAAAGACTCCGTAATATCAACAGATTGCCTATGTATATGATTGACCAATTAAAAATGCCCTCAGTACGCTTACAATTAAGAGATCATTTTTTCTTGGATTGGAAGAAATTATCACAAAGTTTTCACAAAGAAGCCATAGCACATGACATACAGAGGATACCTGGAGATGAATTAAAGAACGTAAGCTACTTAAAGCTCGTTTTTTAGATACCCCAGTAGTAGGAAGGAACGAGCTAGAGTCCCTCTATATGACGGGATAAACGTAGCCCTGGTTGCAGAAGCAGAAGTAGCAGCGAGCGGGTATGATAGTAGAAACGTGATAGAATCACCAAAGAGCTGATAGGTGGTCATGGTTAGACTAGATGGTTAACCCAGATGGTTCCGTACTCGTTTCGGATGAAAAAAACTCAATCGATGGAAAGAGTATTTTACTACAGTCCTTAACCGTGTGTTCGCCATCGATATGCACCCAAATCAAACTAAACTGCTCGAAGCAACTCAACTCTTAAGTTGCTCGCAGAGCCGCTCCAACAACATCAGTAGAATATGAGAGAAAGAAAGTTTCACCGATGAATGGAAGAAGTTAATGATTGTCAAGCTCCCCAAGAAAGGTAGTCTTATGAAGTGTGAAAATTAGAGAGACATTTGCATTCTTTTTGCAATTACTAAGGTAATAGGCAAAGTAGATCTTGAGCGTATAAGAGAACATCTGGAAAATACACTCGACGCCTAACAAGCAGGTCTCCACTCTAGACTCCGCGTACCATTATTGAACAGTGCGTTGAATACCGATCGCCACTTCATTGAATTTAAAAAGGCGTTCGACAGTGTCAACATGAGGTTTATCTGGCTTACCTTGCGCAATAGAGAAATATTCTACAAACTAATGTTTATTATCAAAGCAACCTATGATATCATGTTCTGCATATAGGGAAATTGTCAGAGGAAATCGAGGTACAAAGAGGAGTCTGACAAGTTTGCATTCCATCGCCGATACTTGTTTTTTGATTAATCACTTTCAAGTGATTAGCGATGTGCTACGCCCAGCCTTGTCTACTGGAAACTAAGGGATTCGTTGGATTCTTACATTTCAACTCAAACATTTGGACTACGCTGACGGAATTAAACAGGATATTGTCAACCGAATCGACAAATCAAAGTCTGCGTCCAAACTATGTTCAAATGTTGAATCTGTGCTCTTGTATGGGTCCAGCACTTGGAAGGCACAATCATACAAAGACTGAAGTGGCAGTGGATTGGACATACACTTCGAAAAGGCGATAGTTCCATAGAGAAATACACAATGCCAAGAAATACATGGCGCAGAACAGTTCCCCACGGAAATTGGAGAAGAATTGTAGAAAACTTAAGCTCATTGTCACGAAACGTACGTGATGGTGCGTAGGCCTAGTTGAGGCCCTAGGACCAACAAAAAGAAGCAGGACATACGTCGAAAAGTGAAAGCAACTTTTCTTCCACTTCTTGTAGACAGCCACGGCTTAACTGCACCCTGTTTATTCTGTTGTATGTTTCGGATCATCCTCTGAACAATTTAGATCAATCACTATACATATTCTTAGAAAATTTGTAAGTTTTTCGCAATTGAGTCCTTCCGTTTTTATTTTTCTTTGGCTGTCTTACCAGCGGGAAGGAATCAAAGATCGCCAGATTCTAAAAAGAATGAAGGAAAGACATCCAACTAAATGGCATTTTGCCATTTACATAGATGTTGACGCTGACTAAGAACTTTTCATATATTTCAACCCCGCTGTTTTTTTTTTTAATCAGAGCAGGCATCAATGACCGTTTTGTCACGTTTGTCTAGCAAACGTTGGGGCATACCAAAGCGGAGTGACAAGTTTAATGTACAACAGAACAGTCCGTAGCCTCTTATAGATATCGAAAAGCAATCGTTCGATCAGTCAAGCCATCTGGGATTTTGTTCACATGCAACTTGATTATCAACGGGAAGCCCTGTTTCTCAAAAACTCTTTTTAGGAACAGCCTAGTGATGCATCATATAACGAATTCTAGAGTAAGCTAGTTCCAGGTCCCCATGACTTGCCGGAAGCTCCTTTACGCTCCCAGAAAGTTGACAACGCCTTAAGGGATTTTGGAGTGACATGTTTCTTCCAAAGAAGTTTGTTATTCGAGATGACAGTAAGTACCAACCTCCGTTGGAGAAACGGGTAATGATTCTCATAGCCACTAGATGAGTTAGCAAAGCCCGCTTCTTCCTTTTCGTTAAAAGAAACTGAAAGCCCGTTTCTGGTTTACCAATCGTCAATACTGCAGCCGCAAGACATAATCCGACAGACAGTACATCTATGTACATTATCTGCATATACTTGAACGTAAATATAAGAACTTTTTAGAGCACTAAGCAGTGACTCAATCATTATGCAGACTAAAAGTGAAAAAATGACACAGCCTTGTGCCCACACTCTTTCTATGACGCACTTTTAGGAATCCGAATTAGCTGTTTACTTCAGGAAGTTATTTGTAAAAAGTGCAAAAAAAGTCTTGAGGTAAACCTTTGAACTGCTATGCATTTCTGTGTCAAAAATTGCTTCGTCTGGCACAGTTTTTAAGGCTCTTAAGTCAGCCAACTTGTGGCAAATGGTGAACATCACCATCAAGATAATACCGCCCTTAAGCACGCGATTGGTGTGCTGTACATGAAATCTCACCTGAAAGGCATCGAATAGCAAACCATCTAGACAACATCGCAAATAACCAACGATTGACCAATTGTCTTTCCGATTTTCAAAACAGGCAGTTAGCCGATATCAAAATGAGACGCTGACCCAATTTGATCGCAGCTCGAGTAGGGTTTTGTACCGCAGTTTTGAGTGGTGCATATGCCAGAATATAAAGACAAATGGGTTTGAAATAATTGACTAGATTCGCAGTACCCTTATATCATTACACACCTGAAGACTCACATCAGCACTTCAGCTGCAGAGGCTTATACCGGCCCGCTGGCAATGCTGAGATTGTAATCTCAACTAAAAACTTCAGGAACGGGACCGTGATACTATTAATGGCATGTGTGTTAAGTGTTAAGTTTAATCGGACGGAAGTTAGGCTTCTCTGGAGGAAAAAAAAGGAATCGTACGAAAAGCGTTCGTCTAATTCGCTAATTCGACGAAAGCATGCCCGAAATATGAATCGTCTGCATTTTTTATCCGAACCCGTCCGAGGAAAATATGTGTCCGCAACATCGAATATAAAATCCTGTCCGCAATATTATGAAAATGCCTAAGATGCCTTTGTCACATTCTGATCGGCCCTGAAAAGGTCTCTCCTTTCCGGTGTCTTGAACGGCGAACATTTTCTAATTGTAATCTCTGGCAATCGTGTTTCACTAACAATAATATATGGTCAGGAAGGTCCAGCTTGAATCAAATTTTCACGTTCAGGAGTTCCAAATTCCAAATCGATACATGTAGACCCATTTCCGCTTTGCCACACCTGTCAAGCTCATTCTACATGAGCTATACTCGTAATCTGGATAGATTGCTACATTTATCCTTAACGGCGCAAAAGTTCGGACACTGATGAAAGCTGATGAAATACTCTCCGGCGCTGCGAGAGTAAAGTTCTCTGGGTAATATTCGGTCACGTTTGCATAAAGAGCGAACTGTATTCGCGATACCGACCTCTTGGATAATAAGGCTTTCTATATATGGGTAGGTCAGCTTGAGCATGTGAACACCAGCGTCCCAGCTCAACAAGTTTTCGACTCCAACCCAGAGGGACTATACAGTACAGAACAATCACATCTTAGCTGGCGCATCAAAGTGGAAGAGAACTCCAGCCAATTACAGGTCAATATAAGCAACGCAGAACAATTCCATGAATAATAACATATAGCCTGATACAGCTGGTCTACTTTAATGATATAGGCCGATGGATTTTCAACATATGATTCAAAAAGAAGAATACGAGGCAAACAAAGAAAGTCTTAAGATTTGTATATCCAAAACCAAAACCCTGGCCTTTTACGTTGAGTGAGTTGATAAATTTTCTATCTGGGAAGTGTATTCCAGGCAGGTAATAGCACCGAGTTTGATGTGAACAGTAAAATCTTTAAGGAAACAGTTTCTTATAGTGTGCTATCCAAAAAGCTAACATTTATACCATTAAGGTCTACTAACGACTGCCTTGCTACAAAGTTGAATCAGAACCGCAGTCATTTCCAACTTTGCTTAGCCGACACTTCCATATTATCCTTAGAATTTGCTTACCAAACAGTATATCATAGAAACCACTCCTGCAAATATAGAAAGTTGCAATGGATTGGTCGCATCCTAGCTCGCAAATACAAATCCTTGGCTAAAATGAAGTTAAATTAAAATTAGAAAAAAAGTACGCAATGCGACGGTGCTACTGCACTCTTTGTATAAGCCACAATCAAATGCGACCGATTTTTCTGCCTGAGATCAACTAAGAAACAATTTTTCCCCGAAACTCTTATGAAAAGCATACCCAAGTCTCCCAAACGATTGGATTTTTTTCTAAACGATCCCATAGTTGTAATTTTCCTAGGACTCTCTGTCTCATTTCATTTTTCAAGGTGGGTTCAATTTGCTTGTTGTTAAAATTTTAAGATGGAAAGCTGCGCTCTCTTATTCCGATAAAAAAATTCATCATAACTGCATAAGTTAAAAGTTATTGGTTAATCATGGGTGCTATGCAATACCATGGGAAAAACTACAATAACTCTCTGGTTTTATGGAGAGAAATCGGACTTAAGGAAGACCGCGAAACAGACTGTGAGTAACCTCCGGGAAAGAAACGAAAAGCTGAAATAACAATAATGAAAGATGAAAATAAGCCCATCTCAGTAAATAAGGAAAAATCGAAAACACGTCCTCAACCCGCAAAAAATGTAGTTGTGATTGCAAACTATTATAGGCTCCGTAAACTCTTTCAAAGTACTCAAAAAGGAAATTAAAAAATAATCTCACTACCGAACAACGTATGAAAAATCAACGTCGATAACTCCGACGTCTATCGGGGACTTTCTCTTAAACTTAATACCTAAAAAGTCCAATAGTATACTTTCCAAAATAGGTTTGAAAAACCGCTGCGAGTCTGCTCAAAAGGTCTTCACCCATCGTGCAGTAAGGAAGACGTAATAAAAGACGTGCAAGCACAAGGCTTTAAGATTATTAAGAAGGAGAAAAAGCAAACAGATAGCGACAAAGATACTGTAGCCAAACGCGGTCTCTATATCTTCATCCTTTCCTTAGATAAAAACGATAAAGTTGATGACATCTATAAAATCAAAACAATTTTAGATCTCAAAGTAAAAATAGAGCCCATGCGCAAGGTTAACAAAGCGATAGCTCAATGTAAACGCTCCCAGGAATGCAACTAAACAGAGGCATGCACCTCTCAGTGCAATGTAAACAAGCAAACCCCTAGCGATTTGCACAAACTGTACGGGAAATCACCCAGTTGCGACATCGCCAAAGATCCAAAGAACAAATCTCATGAAATCTCGTCATATAGACGGATGACGAGACACCCTAAAACCGATGTTTGCTAGAAATAGAAAATGCAATGAAAAAATCTGTAGCAGATGGTGCGACATCGTACGCTAGCAAATAAACTAGACTCTGTTACGGAAGATCCGGTATGTCGAATACTCACAGTAATTCTAGGCAGATTTGAAGAACAAAACAAAAACAATGAATAATTGAAAAATTAAGCAAGCTATCATTATTATGTATACCGAGAACGAGCTCGAATGTATGCAGTTAAGTTCAATTCCTGTAAAAATCAATCACTTAGACTACAATACAGCATCCTGTTATTTCCCTCCGAGATATAGGATGGCAAACAGTGACTTTGATCGGCCCTTCTGCCCACTTGGGTCAAATTTTATCCTCGGTGGCGACTTCAACGCGAAACATACTTATTGGGGCTCAAGATGCATCTCAACGAAAGGCAGACTACTGTACAATGCAATTCTAAAACGTAGTTTGGACTTCTTTTCAACGGGTAATCTAACATATTGACAAACCGAGACAAATAAGATTCTTGACCTCGTCTACTTTTTTATTACAAAACGGGGGGGGGGGGGGGGTACCTACATACCTCACGAATACTATACATAGAATGCTATGACCTCTGCTCAGATCATTCCCCAGTAGTTCTATAAATCGGCAGGAGTATTACTAAAATCAAAAGACCACCTAGACTGACGAATAAGGAAACGAACTGGGACGGCTTTAGAAAAAAACTGCAAAGAAAACATTCTCCCAAGCGTACCACTTACGACACCCATTGAGATATAAAACAAAGTCGATATGTTTGTGGAGGCTACGTGGTATAACACACCTTTTTTTATACGAGGACGGATACGAAATTAAAGGCAAATACATCCGCCCGACATCGAGGGCCTTCTACGTGAGAAAAGGGAAGCACGAAAGAGGTGGCAAAATTCACGTGCGCCCCTACACAAAACCTACAAGTTGGAGTGAAAAGTAACCTCATTAACGGTACCGTTAATATTTAGACAGACATGCCAAATTTCAGTGCGATACTGTCCCTAGTTTTGTTTTGACAGCTGATTGTTGTTGACGTGTTTGGCATCATGTTGAGTATGGACAAAAAAAATTTTCGTTCTCTCATAAAACATTATTTTTTGAGAGGCAAAACGGCGAAGGAAACAAAATATTGGTTTCGAGAGTTTCGTGGTGGCTGCAACTCCACTACTGATCAAGTCCGCAGCGGCAGGCCCTCCGATGGAAATGGTGTTGGCTAACCGGAAAGTGAAGATGCTCGAGCTAGCAGATACCACAAAGATTAGTTTTGAGCGCACACGCCATATTTGGGCAATATTCTGCATATGAAAAAAAGTTATCCTGCCGCTGGGTGCCGCGCATACTCACTCCTGACCAAAAACATGAACGCGAGAGCACTTCGAAAGAGTGTTTGGACTTGCTGATCCGAAATCGGCAGACTTTTGGCATCAATTGGTAACTGTAGAACACCAGAGAACAGAATGAGTGCCCGGCAATGGACTGAAGTCGGCACGAGTGCTCCGAAGCGGCTGAGGGAGGCTCGATGGGCCGGAAAGGTTATGGCGTCGGTTTTCTGGGATTGTCATGGCATACTCTTCGTGGACTATCTCGAAAAGGGAAAAACTATTAACAGCGAGTGTTACTGTGCATTATTGAAGCGAAATCGCTGCAAAACGGTCTCACAGGAAACGAAAAAAAAAATTTGTTTTTGCAAGACAATGCACCGGCGCAGAAGAGGATCACAACCACGGCTAAAATCAATGACTTACGGCTCCAATTGCTGTCGCATTCACAGCATTCGCCCGATTTGGCTCCCTCGGACTATTATCTCTTCCCAAACCTCAAAAGATGGCTCATCTCAGCTCACGTGAGGAAATCATCAACTCCACGGAGGATCAAGAAGTTGGAAAATCGCTGGAATAAGTGTATTAAACTAAAACGGGACTATATTGAATAAAATAAAAAAACATATAAAAAAAATTTGTTCATTCCCAAGGTAGATGACCCCACCTAGTATTTAAACTATCTTTCAAATAACCTAAGGTAAATGCTGCAGGATTTCAGGAACCGTGAAACATCACGCTCTGAAAAGCCATGAATTCTACCAAGAAACCGATAATGTACTCTCCGCCAATACGGAAAGCCAACGGGGAATGGGCAAAAGGAGACGTAGAGAAAGCAAACTTATTTGCTTGGAAGAAACTTTTCAATGACGATGTCTGCACATGTCCTGACAATTATAGACCAAAATACGTATCACTGAGTGAGCTTCGGCAAATAGTAGCAAAGTTGAAAAATAATAAAGCTCCAGGATACTATCTGATTATAAGCGAGATTCTAAAAGAGCTTTCTGAAAACGCGGTAGTCAAGCTACTTCATATAATAAATCATTCAGGTTCCCAGCCTGTGGAAAGTCGCCGAAGTTATAATGGTTCCGAAACCAGTGAAAAATCTTTGTTTTTAGTTTCATTTTCAAACCTACTGGTGCCGCAAGACCTTCGGACATACCGTGGTAAGGAGTTCAGCAGGCGAGTAGTCATTATGGAAAATTGTCGCTCAGATGTAAGGCATCAGTAACGAAAGTGAATGATTTGTCGAGATTCAAACAAGGCTGATTGGTTTGAATCACATTGGAAAGCAATATAAGGCATCGATAGCTTACTAGATGGTCGAGTGACATGTTATAGAGCAACTTGGAGTAATGAGATATTCTGTTGAAGTGTCGAAGATTGAAAACGTAACGCACAATATTGTTAAAAGCGACAATAAGTTTTCTTTTACTGCTAGCCTCACAGTAACAGAATATTTCGCACCCATAACAGAGAACTGTTACAAGAGTGTTATAGCTAGTATGGGGTGAAGTAGTGTGACATCCAGAGCTGGCGTAACTTTCCATATACCTTACGTGTTGATATGGTTTTTCCATTTAAGGTTTCTGTTAAAAACAACTCCTAGAGTTTCCGGTGTCAACGTACTAAATTTTTGAGCAATTGAGCACAATATCTGAAAAATAGAAGAGATCAAGCAGTTTTTTTATACAATACATGATGATAAGTTTAGTTTTGAGTGGGTTTAGAAGAAGTCAAAGAACAAGGTTGATATGCGCTCCAGGTCAGTGTTTAAAGCATTCGCGCAGTCGTCTATCATATCAAGAAGGCAACTTCGATGGAGTTGAACGTCATCAGCACACATTTGAATAGATGAGGTCACGAAAGTGGGAATTTCATTTACGTAAAGCGAGAAAAGAATAGGCACCAGGATGGAACCCTGTGGAACCCTTCTAGTGTTGTACATAAAGTCGGACGATTTTTGGCCAACTGAGATAGCTTGCTTTCTTTATTTTAGGTAAGATGATATTGTATTTGTAGCTGAGTTCGCAAACAGATTTTTGTGATGTTGCGAGAAATCCAAAAGAACTAAAAAAAGTTACTTTGTCTTCATCTAACGTCTCTCTGATATCGTCTACAACTTTAATTATGGCCGTTGTACAGCTATGGCCTTTCCTAAATCCAGATTGTATTGGAGAAAGACTTTATTTGCCTTTGAAGTACCCTCTCAAATATCTTAGAAAGGTAAGGCTGTATGGATATCGGCCGATATTTCTTACTGTTAGAACCCTTCTGTTTTGAAATTATTTTGGCACATTTCCATTGAGAAGGGTAAATGCCTGTTGTTATTATTTGGTTGAAGACATGCACCAGAGCTAGAAGAATAATTGGGAGAAATATTTTCACAAATTTGGGATGGATTTCCTCAAAGCCTACAGAATTTGATTTTACCAACAACAAACAAGCAACCATTTCAGCATTATCTTTACAAAAAAAATTCAAAAGTACTGTCCAGAAAGTAAGAATCAAGCGGATTTTTAGGAACAACATTTATGGCAGGAAAAGGGAGTGAAACAAAACTTGTATTAAGGGAATTTAATTCCAAGTCGGAATCAATATGTTTAATGTTTTCACGTATTCCAATTTTCCAATTGCTCAATTTTGTTTCTGAAAAAATTCACTTTCGCAATTTTAGTTTTACCGACAGCTTAAATGCGTATAGAGCGATATAGGTGCAGGTGTATATCTTATTTGTAACGCTTCCCACTCGCGTAGAAACGATTGCGCTCATGGCAAAGCAGTCGAATATCGAGTGTAAACCAAGGAAATTGGCCAAAACGGATACGTTTAGTTTTTAGAAGAACATGATTATTTAAAAGAGTACATATATTTTTATTTAAAAACTCAACTTGGTCATTAAGGGAAGACATAAAATACATAAGATCCCTATGTACGATAGAGCTATGATACCCGAACAAAATCGATGAAGAAAAAAACTCAAACTAAACGTAGAATTGAAAAGGCAATAATAGGAACGACGATGTCCAAAGAAAAAAATCCTTAAAACGAGAAAGCCTGGTTTCCAAAAAATTTAAGTTTATTAGATTATTATATATTACCACTATATGTTGTTGTCGCTGAGGTCAAGATCCAAGTGGCCGAGAAATCAGCCGACCGAAATCTTTACCCACGGAACCTTTTGCGTTATGTACAAACAATAAATTCCAATAAAATTATCTGAACGAAGTTTTAGCAGACCGGTAATTTGGCCAACTTTTGGATCAGTCGCAGTAGATTTCCTTTTGCTGTCTTTAGTGTGACGACACGAACGTAACCGTCCTTGCCGGAATGAGTTTCTACAGCACGTCCCATGGCCCATTTTCCAGGGGGTAGATCTGTGTCCTTGACTATCACGAGGTCGTTGTTGAGCACCGGGGTCGATTACCATCGTTTGCAATAGCCTTGGAACTTGGCTTGTAGTTGTCGCCAACAGAACAGACGGTTGATTGGCCCCTCTAGAGATGGCTCAGGTACTGTAGCGTAGGACTCACCTAGAAAGAAATGAGTAGGCGTTAGAGGATCTAAGTCATGGTCAGAAATTGGGCACAAGGGTCGCGAGCTTAAAACGGCTTCGATTTGGATTAGCAACGTATAATATTGTTCGAATGTATAACTTGCTGTCCCAATATAAAGCTTGAAATGCTGTTTCACCGACTTCACTCCGGCCTCCCGCAAACCGCCGAAATGTGATGCCGAAGGCGGATTGAAGTGCCACTTTATACCATCGCGAGCAATTAAAGCCACCATCGAATTAAAGTGTGTCGCCAGAACAAGCTTATGCATCTCAAATAATTTCCGAGCCGCTCCGCGGAAGTTTGTGGTATTGTCGGACTAGAGATGCGATGGTTTACCGCGGCGTGCCACAAAGCATCGAAAGACGGCAAGGAACGCGTCGGTGGTCAAGTCACTCACGAGTTTGTAGCTTTGGACACTAAGCCTACAATCAGCGATATGTAACCCTTTGAAAAGGTGGATCTTCGTCCCAAATTCACTTTTAGCGTTATAGGTCCTGCGTTATCACCGCCACATTTCGCGAAGGGTCTATTTTGCTCTAGGCGCCCACGAGGGAGACCATCAGTTGCGTAACCGTGTCCTTACGTTGGCGAAAACTGGGAATACACTCTTAGGTGATCTTGCGGATAAAGAATAAGCTCGAATAAGGTCGAAACTCTAGGATGCAGATATCGATTATGCGCGTCGAGAACGATTAACCTGGTAATTACGTGGCCGTTAGGTATTATTATTGGGTGTTTTGTGCTATACGTCCTCTGACCCGTAGAATGTTAATAATAGTTTTCATATAATAACCAAAGTATTGGCTCTGCAACTGTTACTGTTTTCTTGGAGTTGTAGATCTCTTTGGGTCGAAGGTAACCCGATGAAGCTTCCTCTGTTTTCCGACATCTGGAGATGAAGCTTTGAAGTCTTGCGACAGTTCGAAGAAATGTGTTCCACGATGAGATTCTCTTTGCTAGCGTACCGAATGGATATTCCTTGTCGTTGGTCGTGAGGTAGGATTGTGTCGGAACCCTTTTCGCCTCGTTCGCGCACAAAGGGTCTTCTTCCACTTCCCTAACTATTGGCCAAGTGTCGACATCTTCACGACGCCAAGCATGGCCTGTCCACCAAAGACGGTGCGATAACAACTGGGAAGATGGTATTCCGCGTGAGGCGCAGTCTGCTGAATGGCATTCCGAGCGCACATGAAACCACCTATTTCTGGGTATAGGAAATCCAGAATTCCAGAATTTCCGCCGTTCAATTCCCTATGAAACCTAACTATGGGGAGGGGAAGAAAGTCTAGTGAGTAGGAGAGCAGCGCAGAGCTCTAAACGAGGAATGCTCAACTGCTTTTAAGGTGAAACACGAGATTTTGCAACCACGATAATTGCTTGAAACTTTTAAAACCATTTGAAAGTTCGTACCGAGAGAATATGACTGCAACATATGCGGATGCCGAAGCATAGGAAAACCCTTGTAGCTGGAACGACGAATTCGACAAACCTATGATTCTTGTAACTTCTATTTTGGTTAAAATGTGTAGTTCATCTCGAAACTTGTACCATTTCGCAGTTATTGAATTTGGAATTTTGTTATCCCAAAGGAAACCGAGTGGATCAAAGATGCGTGCGACGTCTTTTAATATTTGTCGTTTCGTTATAATCTCACTTTATAAGAAGTTAAGCCGAAAATTAAATAAAGTATATTACACTGAGACTTCCGTTAAAGTTGAAGTGCTCAATCCACGAATCCGCTTCAGTATCTGACGAAATAAGGTTCTCGTAGCTCGACACAATTACTTTGCCATTTACTGAGTTCCATCCTGCATTTCGTAAGGAGTTTAATTAAGGATTTATTTTTGAGACTGGCTTCAGCTAACGTGTCACCGTCCAATATAACGTCATCGACATAAAATAAATTCGAAACAATTTCCGAATCGATTGGATACTCTTCAACGTGATCGCGCGCGACTTGTTCCAACGCTCGTACGTATAATAAGGGCGCACAAGATGTTCCGTACGTTACCGTGCGTAGGTGGAAGTATTGCAATGGCTTGGAGGATTATTTTCGCCAAACAATACGTTAAAAGTCTGTATCTTCATCCGACACAAAGATCTGGCGAAACATTTTTACGATGTCGGCCGTAAAAACGAATTTGTGACGACGAAACCAAATGCAAACCGAAAGAAGATTTCGTTGAATGGGTGGTCCTATAAGCAACGTGTCATTAAGCGAGTTTCCTAATGAGTCTCTGAAGGATCCATCGAATACAACGCGCAGTTTTGCGGTGCTGTTGTTCGGCTTTAGAACCGCATGGTGAGGAAGGTAAAAGACACTAGGTTTTGCTATTTCAGAAGCAGGAATCTTAGACATATGTCCAAGCTAGAGGTATTCATCGAGGAACTTAGAATAGCTTTCGAAGAGAGTCTTGTCTTTGCTGAATTTCCTTTCCATCGACATGAGGCGCGAGACAGCTCCGTTCAAGTTGTTAGTAAACTGCGGTGTAGATTTAAAGGGAAGTTGGACGACGTATCTGCCATCTTTATCACGACTGTGAGTTTTAAGGAAATGTTCCTCAATCTGTCTATTTTCCATAGACAAATTCGATTTGGAGCCGATTTCTTCTATCGTCCAAAACGATTGTAGAATCGCATCGATGTATACGACGGAGTGAAAAGAATATGTGCTGGGTTCTGTCTGGAACGGTAATTTTCCTGCTAGAATGTATACAAAAATAGTTTTGTGTGCGATAGTGAATCCATGTTTGCTATTCACCACATCCCCTTGCAATATTTCCAAACCTTGTCTACTCCTAATAAGACATCAACACATTTTGATTTATTGAAATAAGGATCAGCAAGTTCCTACTGATGCAAATGTTCCCCATCCTTAATAGCAAACGAGCTCATTTTAAAATTTGTGGTAACCTTTGATAAGATATAAGTATCTATCAAGATGCTAAATACATCACAGCGTGACTTAATGGCCAACGATAAAAGCCTCTGGATTTACCAACACTAGTAGACCCAAGACCGCATATTGGTATACGAGCATTTGTTCGCTTTAAAGCAAGGCTTTGAACACAAGACTCAGTAACCTGAATCATAGCCTGATCTATGAGGATCATCACGGGTTGATATTTTCCGTTGACATCGAGGACTTTTCCGAATGCTGTCGGAATTAATGTTTCGGGAATGGGGTGTACGATGTTAAGTGAGTGATTGTTGACGACAGGTGTCACTATCCCTGAAGTTGAAGGAGCACTAGAGATGTTCGAAGAGTTTCGTTGCGGATGGGCATTACCAAGGTCGCGATTGGTGTAGTTGCTGATGACTGAGGATTGAGGTTGTAGTTTACCGTGTCCTCGTGGACTATGATGGCGAGTATTACATGTTCTGCAACGAAACTTGGAATGTCAGCGAGAAGATGAATGTCCAAATCTTAAACAACTGAACCAGAGTTTTTTTAAGTTTTGCGAACTCTCTTCTTCTTGGAATGGGCATAGCTAAAAAATCTTGACACTGGGACAGCCCGTGAGCAGAATTACACCTTGGACAGATTGAGGACGACGATGAAGCATGTAAGCTCTTGGCTACTTTCTTCTTAGGTTTGGATTCGCGAATGGCTACCGCGCAGCATTGAAGGGCCTCACACCGACGTTCTAAAAATTCGATAAATTGATCGATTGTAGGATAATCTTCAGAAACGTTTTTTGTCGACCATGCCTGCCGAGTTTCAGGGGTCAACTTGTTTAACAAGATGTGAAGAAGCCATGGATCCCTGTTGCCCGATTTGATAGAATTTAAGCCTATAACAATTTCATCAACTTCATTTGAGATTTTTCGAAGGTGGAAAACGTTCAAACCATTCGCCGGCGAAAAATCCATAAACGTTTTTATGTAGCTGTTGATGACATATCGCGGCCTATCGTAGTGCTTTTTTAACCTTTCCCATGCCTGCTCGTAAGTAGCATCACAGATTGCTAATTGGTTAAGGAGACTAAGTACTTCGTTCCCAAGAGATGATTTAAGTAGATGAAATTTATGAATTGGCGTTAAGCTTGCCTTGTTGTGAGCTGCACTCTCGAACATGTCGCGAAACGTAGGCCACTTCTGGTAGTTGCCCGAAAAGAGGTCTATACGAAGTGTGGGAAGAAAGTTATCTGAACCTGAGGAAACCCTTGACTGGTTTAACGTCTCAATCAGAACCTGTTATTGATCAGCGAGTCGGCTAACAACATCCTGACTACGAACCGCGCGTTGACGTTTTCTAATGGTGGACTGTAAAACCGTTTTGACAATAAGAAATTTCGCCTCGACTTCTTCAAAGTCAGGCATCGGATCTAAGTTACTTTCTTCTTCAGCGAATTCGTATATTTTATTTTGAGAAGCATCGAATTCGGTCCACAGATCTTCAGCTCTGTTTAGCTTAACCTCAAGCTCATCTTACGACGTCGTGTCGTAAGCACGATCTATTGTCGGGTCAAGCATTCGACAATAGATCAGGTATATCGGATCACAAATGATATTGAAAACGCATTAGAAAAAAAGCAAATATGCTCTAACGTTTTCCTCGTTGTGTCAGAAGCCTTTGAGAAGGTATGGCACGAGGATCTGAGATATAAGCTAAGGCAAATCTTACCTGAAAAATTATGCAAAATAGTAAATTCATACCTTAAAAACCGGATGTTTCAGGTTAGACATGGGTCTGAATATTCGGAATTTAAAGAAATTCAAACTGGTGTGCTACAAGGAAGTATTCTTGGTCCGTACTTATTCCTACTGTACACAAGAGATATATCTCAGGATGAAGAGACAGTAGTAGCCACGTTTGCGGACAATACGGCTATTCTTGAGACAGGCCAAACGGTAGGATCTTCGACGATAAAATTCCAATGAGCCCTTAGCAGGTTGTTTGAGTGGACGAAGACCTGGAGAATCGTGCTAAACGAGACCAAACCGACTCATATCAATGTAGAAAGGTATATCTACTAATAGAAAGGTAGATAATTTACCTTTATTTATTAATTCCAAAAAAAACCATGTTGGACGTATGGTATACAACTTTGGGGTTGTACTAAACAAAGTAACATATTTATTCTTCAAAAGTTTCGGAACAAAGAGCAAAGAGCAATCGTGAATGCTTTATGGTATCTAAGGAATAGTGATATTCACTGTGCCCTAGGATTTGCTACCATAAAGGACCTGGTATGGTGATGTCATATTGCTCTTATACGCGCGTACTTATGGTGCCTATGAAGGTTTTTACCTACCCATGAAAAAAAAAAAAAAAAACTGACATCGCCATTATCAACAAAAATACATACTTTCAACATATCGACGTTGCATCTAAAGTCTGAACGGCAAAAGCTGTGAGAATTAGAAAAAAACTTCCACAAGAGTGGAAGAGTGGAATTATTATGAGTTAAACTATCAGAAAATTGAGGTAGCAATCATCCAAAAACTTTAAAATTGTTAGAATAATTCAAAACTACTTAATTCCGGGAACTTTTATGTAGTTATCTGAAAAACCATAAAAAAAATGTGAGCACCATATAAGACAATTTAGACCTAGCCGAACTCCACTGAGAAATTTCACTACTGCTCTTCTATCAACCTTCGGTCCCGGTGACAATTTAATAACGACAAGCAGCGAGATTTATTACCACCAATCATTTCACGTTCCATCTTCCATAAAGTATGATATGTTCACGTCAAATTTTTCAGCTTCGACGTCAATAACAATCTCAAAGCGGCCCATCTCCCTGCAACCCCTGTGCAATGAGTTCTTTGATTCAAATACAATTACGATTCCATGAAAAGCTAAAACGCAAATTTATTTACTTTATTTTGTTTTTCCTACAGACAAAGTGGGAACGCGGAAGTCTACCCAACTGAGCATTCGGTACGCTGCTGTGCTTTTCGATTTTTTTATTTATTTATATTTTTTTTTTTTTTGCAAAGACCCCAAGGCTAAGTAGGAATCATCACAGCAATTTGCGCCATTTGCGTGTTGGAGTATCATCATAAAACTTTGTCCTTTCACGCACAACTCGTATCACTTGAATCTTACTCCACCGCCCACGTATATTTTAACGCAGGACACAATTTAATATTCCATAAGGGAGTAGAAGGAATCCATTTCATCCTACTGGTACACTTGTACATATGTATTACTCTCAGTATCACACCCTCGTAATTCGCGTGTATATGTGATTCATACTCCAAATCATTATTCATTCCTAGCAAATGCCTTTAATGGGGCATTTATCTTTCAATATGTCACCAGGGCATTTGACTTCCCAAAAAAAAAAAAACACCGTCGAGGAGTTTTGATATCACACGCACATGTCACACTCTTCATCCCTTCATAGCGAAAATATCGATAAACTGCAAAACTTACTCCTGCATAAAGCCAAATCCAACAAGGGACCATAGATTTTGCCTTCATCTAGAGCGCTACCCTCTCATTATCCACCATATAACCTACACATACCTATCTGGTAAATTCGACCTGACAGACAACATCTGTGGGTAGAATAATTTTTTTATGGAAATCCAAGTTACTTTTACAAAATTCAATTGTCAAAGGATATTTACCACTCACTGTGTATCATCTAGTCTGAGGGTAACCCATCCAGCTTGGGAAAACCCCTGAAGAAGCTGATTTTTTCGGATAAACTTCTTGTTAATAACATTAGACAACACCACTCTAGCAAAATATGGCCAAATGATCCCTTTTCGTCCTTTTCACCGTGTGCGTCTTCATTTCTTATACTTCTGGGGCTCTTGTGGTGGCAGGACAAAGTTTAACGTTCAAACTAAGACCCCATCGGACATGTGGGCTGAGGATGTATAACTTGAACTTTGGATGGTTATTATCCACACCCTTGTCGTTTTGTTTGCTCATGTGTGTTGGTGTGGGGTGTTTTCATGTATCAGGTTGTGTGTCAGGCTTCTTACGCACGATTTTTATGCTTGATTAAATTTTGAACTTAGTGCATATGATTTTCGAAGATAATATTCTATTTTGGTGTCCAGAGACTACGAACCCCTTTTTCCTATTCGTCTTCTCCTTCTTCTTCGTCAGCATCCATCATCATCAGCATCTTCAGTATCATCATTATCATCGTAGTTGACGCAGCCATCTTTTTCTGCTTCAGTTCATGTGTTTTAGGAATCATCGGAATAAGTTTATTTAATAGAGACAATTTGACGCAGATGTTACTGTGCTTGCTACCGTATAAGCGCATGCACATACTCATACATGGACACTAAGGGTGGCAAGACACTTATCTGATCAAAATAAGGACTTCTTCAAGAATTCTTCTTTAAGGCAACAAAGGGCATTATTCTTTTTTGAAGTGAAATATGACAGACACATTTAATGAGCAAACAATTTTAGGAACAAAGGAGGTTCATAGCCGTTGTTTTCCGGTGTAAACTCAAGAACTTCCCAACAACAGTGTGAAACAGCACTGAAAAGGTTGGAACAAATCCAGTTTCTGCAGAAATGCCATCATAAATTAACAGCAACAATATTGAGGAAAAAAATATTCCCTACAAGAGATTTGAAAATGAACTGCATAATACTCGCAGTCCATATCTGGCACAGAATCTGAAGTTCTTTAAAGAACTCAGATAAGACTTCAGAATATGGTCGAAACAAATGGACGCGACCCTACGGAATTATACGCTAGGTATAACCCGCAATCTCACGGATTCAGAAAGCCGCAATCAACATACTAAATAAAACTGTGTGACAGCAGTTCAAAAAATGTTTTGAAACCGATTACTTATGCGGGTTTTTCTGCGATTGGATGAAAAACCAGAGGCCCACTCAGCTACGGTTAAACTCCATTAGAATAGTTGGGTACACCTAGGATACCGTAAAGGTTAAACAGATATTTAAAAAAAAAAAAAAAACGTACACTTAAGGACTACCGTCGAAGGGGCAGCTACGAAGAAGAATAAAACGTGTGGTAAGCGCTTGGAGTAATGAGCCGGCAAGGTTTACTTAGAGTTTTACCCTCAACGATCTGTCGTTCGTTGTCGATATTAAATAAAGTTTCTACTTTTTCTTTTGTCTTGAGTTTGAGCCAAAATGGAGAAGGCTCCACAAATGCACACGATAAAGCCGGAGCTTTAATCAGCAAAGTTCGCAGTTCTGGTGAACGAAAGTCAGTTTATATTGTCAAATACTGGGAAACACTGAAAAAAAAAAAACAAAAAACAATTCGAGTGGATGAAATTTAGATGTCGCCGGAAGATATACGGCTGAAAGCCCCGAAATGCCAAAGGAGGCGAAATGCGCTTTTACATCTGATATTAAAGAAGTTTTACACCACCAAGCGATCGGAAAGACCGGAAATTTGTCTTTTTACTCGGGATATCATTTAGTGCAGATGTTTCCAGTGTTTTGACTTGAACGCCTTTAGCATAAGCTTTCACAGAACGCCCAGAATGCTCAAATGTGAGCAACGTTATACCTTGCCATCGCTCTCCACCAATTCTCTATGTTACCCAAGCGTTACCCTTGGTATGCGTCGCGGCTGACCTGAAACCTCTTGTCGTACAGCACTTAGTAATTTTTGCAATTCTACACCGGGTAAAAACCAACTGGAAGACACTACCTGCGTTTTAGATTTAAACCTCAATCACCATGAAGCTCCCACTAGGAAGCCTAGCTCTTAAAGTCAGACCCCTTCTCAGTCAGGAGACCTTGAATACCGTCCTGGCTTAGACTAGCGGTGGTCCTGTCATACAACAAATCGGCAGTTTGTAACTGGTCAAATTGTAGTATTCTTCAGTGGTACTAAAATCTGAAAACCAGTGTTTGCTCTGCCCCCGCTATTTTATTAGACAAATTCATTAATGGAAGAAACTCTGATAATTGGGCAAGGATCACCATTTTGAATATATGGTAGAGTCAATGTTTTGACGTAGACGCCTACTGTGTAAACTTAAGTCCACGGGATGCCTTTACATGCACGGGAGCAAGGATACGCCTTGCAATCACTCTCCGTCAATTCATTTTGATACCAAAATAGATCTTGTGATGGAGGCACAAGTTAAAACCTCTTAATGATCTTAAGATTATAGTACTCTACATTGGGTAGCCTACCTGTAACAAGTCAGGCCCGAACCGAGGTTCGGGAGGTTCCTGACTCCAATAGGACCTATGACCGGCCGCTTTTAACTGGTCAAATCGTAGAAACCTTCGGTCCCGTCATCTGAAAACTGTTATGATAAGACCAGTGCATTGCTTTGCGTTCGCTTTTTATTATACAAAGTCATTGATGGGCTAAGCCTTGATAATAGGACGGAGGACCACCCATTTGGAGCAGTAGCAAATCCAACGTGGGCGACAATAATCTTCTGGACTTGACTATATACTATTTTCTGACCTGGTTGTCATCAATAGTTCATACTAAGCTATATACTAAGAAAATAAGACAGCAAGTACCCGGCTTAACACTACCCAACAGGTATTTTGTATTTGTATTGTACTGAAAAGTACATTGAATTCTGAATCGGATGCAAGGTCTCAGCCTTCTTTTTGTTCAAGAGGAGATCGATAAGTCCGTCAATGTTCCGTCTAAACTCAGAACAGGTCGAGCAGATATCTATTACATTTTGGATTCCATATTGCTTACAACCCCTATCAATGAATCTGCAAGTAAACTGAGTAAAACAACAAGTTTCCTGACACCAATGGCATAAATCTATTGTAGTTATGCTATAATAAACCGCTGGCAACTCTGAAGAGATTCTTGACCGCTATCCTGGCACTGGCACACATACCGAAATTCTGGCGAACAGTGAGAGTAGTCTTTAGACAGAAAATCGGAAAAGATATTCTTACGCTTGCCATGAGCTTCAGACCGATTACTCTGTCTTCACTCCTGTTGAAGAGCATGGGGAGAATGGCCGAGATTTGACTTATACGCGAGTGCTGACTGTGATCAATATGTGATGGCAGGGATAAACGAAGGTTGCCGGTATGGTTTCGTCCTGTGTCCATAGATATTGTGCATGTCAGTGGACTTACTGCTTGTAGTTCAAATGGTTCAGACGTCTACGCTGATGCAGATGATTTTGTTAAGCTTTGTATTATAGATTGTCCTGCGACTGTCTGCTGTAATGCGCAGGCAACACCTTTGATTGTACTAGAAATCAACTTTCTGGCAATCTTCACAAAACTGAGGTTCTACTGCTTATGAGAAGAAGAAAGCTGAATGGTCTGAGTTGTCTGCTGCGTAAAGACATCATCATCGGTTTCTGTAATGTAGCTTAGGGATTTGGTATAATCATGAACAGCAAACTTCTTTGAACAAAACATGTAACGTCGAAGGAGCTTTTAGTAAAACATGAGACTTGAGGTCGAGAGGGGTGTTTCTGATTTCTATGCTCCGGAACAAGCTGGCACTGTTACTTTAGCCAGACTACAAAAAGCAGTATGTCTTGTCTGCCTTCCTTTCACTCCATGTTTTTCGTTTCAAGAGAAGCGATTTTTGATACAACCTTATTCGTCCTCTGTTGTTTAACTCTACTCTTATGGACATGCCGTCTAATGCTATTATACCAGAATAAGAACTGCGAAAATACGAGATCGACTTTTCCTGTGGTCAGGGATGTTTTCAACCAGAATATTCACGGGCAGTTTCAAAACAGATCATGCTGGTGTTATTCTGGGGGACGACAACAATAGATTCTTCGCAGGTTTTCCAAGCGGAGATACCATATACGCAATCCTGATGAGAATGAATTATATTGTAAATAATTAGCGAAAGGTATTTGTTTTTGTAATGACAACGCTGCGCTTAACCATTTGCTGATCTCCCACATGAGTTCGAATATGCAAGGCCTCTTTGTTAATGGGATCACGGGAGATGAAATCGCCAATAAGCTTGATAGGCAAGTTTCAGATGGGGGTTTTTCAGGAGAAGAACATGGGTTATGAATACCTATATCGTCGGTATGATCTTCCATTTACAGTTTTGTTAGCATTTGACTAAAACTGCAAGTGGCATAACTGCAAGATACCACATTAAAAAGTAAGTATTCCCGACATCTCCAATAGTTTGGAAAGCTTCCTTCTGTTCCTCTGTAGAAAAGACAGGAAACTACTTAATGGCATCATAAAATGGCATAAAATTGCTTTGCTTCGTATCTAAGTGTGATAAGCACAACATTTAGTGAAGATTGAATGATTGTTGGAGTGATAAGGAGACTATGGTGCAGTTTCTCTGTGAGTGACGGGGTTACACTCACATAAGTGGCGTGGCAAGTAATTGACGTGTATCTACTGCATGTATGTACTTTGTCACTGAAGAGCTTACTGCTTACTCGGGTATCGTCTTTTGCAAGTTTTGTTATAGTAATGCAGCTCACAGCAATCTTTGGCGGTCTTCGACAAGAGCGCTTCTTCGCGTCTGAAATAATCCTTTCGAGGTGTGCGAAAATTGCTTTCACGACATCTAACTTACCGATTACTTCTACAACTACGTTAAGTATCCAGCGGGACACTTTCCTGCCTTTTGTCGCTGAATACACTTGCCTGTGTCCAGCATTACCCGCTGATAGCCTCGTTGTAAAATAATTTGTGAGTCATGCGTGCTCTAGGACTATGTTGCACTTCGTATATTTTGTATAATAGAATCGAATTCTAGTAAAGTTAAGAGCCACCCAATAAATCTCGAGATGATATCCATGTTTTCTATTTTTTAGATCAGAAGGTTGCAATCAAGAATCTAAAGCGCTGCCTACGCCTATAAGCCCCTTAGTTGCAAACCAATAACTAAAACTGATGTCATAATTCGACTTCGGGATTTCTCGATACTACCTGACTTTAACTGATAGTGGATTCTTCAAATTGCGGTTAAAGATTGATTTGGTCAATGCCTTTTCAATCCCAGAAAGTTACAGTGCACACCGGAATGTCTACCTGAAGATCAGCTCTCCGTTATTTTTTTATTCTTATCAAAGAGTTCTTTGATACATCACTTCGCAACGCTTCAAACAGAATACGCCGATTAGCCGGAGGTGATGGGCTTTCCATATCGAACTCAGACAATTGATACACGCAGAGCCTGTTTAGGCGTCTGCAGGACCTCGTTATTTGTTGAATTAACTCCCAAACTTTCACAACCACTGGAATGGGTGGTGTCTTACTGCCCGAACTAATGTATAAACCTGTTTCGTGATTTTATAGGGAAAAAGTTTACTTCCCTCTTGGAAATCATTAGAAACACGTTTTTTTGTAACAGGCCCGGGTCAACTCTTAAATCAAAATTAAAATTAAAACCAAAGGACAGGGAAAATCAGGTTCGGAAATCCTTCCCGATGAAGGTGTTTTGGGGATACATCTGCGGCAGAGGAAATCGAACAGATGAGAAGTTCTATTAGCTTCACGTAGCATACCAGGCAGTGGTTCGCTAAAATCCTTTGAAGTTTGGTGCTTATTTGAACGAAAAATGGAAACAAACCTTAAATTACGGGAGTTGGTATTAAAAAAAGTCTGATCATGAGTGAGTGAGTGAGTGGCAGTCGATGGTGTCGGTTAAGAGTTGGTGTATAAAGAGAATGTCGGCATATCCGCGACGTTTTTCCAGAGCTAGTAGACGAAGTAATTTGACTAGGTCATCATAGGGCGCAAGGATGTAGTGGTCAGGCTGCACACGACGAATCGGAGGAGTATGCGTTTTACATGGAATATGGTTTTCATGGTAAGGAGACCATACCTGGTTAGAATATTCGAAAAGTAGTTTGTACTATAGCTTAACAAAGCTAAGCACGGAGTTAGCTCTTCTAATTATGGAAACAACGTGGGTGCAGAAAATGAGTTAAATTTCACAAATAACGTCCAAGTCCTGCATTGAAGTCAGAGAGGCTACATCTTGGGTTGATATATTGTACATATAGTTAGTTCTTTCAGGAAGTGTTAAACGCTTCAGGGAGTATTTTGATCGCGAAATTACTCACTTTGAGTTTTTATCATGTTCTTTGCTATTTTTTCCTGCAACTAATATGGCATCAATGTACACAGATGTGCCAAATAAGACTGCGAAGGCTTCAATCCTGTATTCTTGGAAAATTTCTAGGGCTAAATTAGTAGCAACCAAATGGCGAGTATATATTTATATATCATATATACCCGTATAAGTATAAGAGTATCAAACATTTTTCGCTAACAAGATGTTTATTTAGGTCTTGTGGGTCAAGACAAGGTCCTAAATCCACATACAACTAAGTTGCTTACCCAAGTAGATGGATGAGGAACCTTTCATTTCAAGACTAATGCTCATGAATCGCTTTAACAGCTTTATTTTAGGTCTTACCTCTAGAAGAGTTGCAGAAGAAGTGAACGAATGAGTGTAAGTTAGATGATAAGGAAGTGGGACTAGCTAAATTGGAGAAAAAGTATAGAATGACTTGAGCGACCTCTGTTAAGTTCTATTAAATACGTAATTAAGTATGAGTTGTTCAAATAGTATTTCAACTAAATATTACCGGGCGCCTTGCACCATTTGCTGCGAAATACGAGGTGTGCTCAGAAAGAAAGTTGACTTTTGAAATTTTGTGGGCGCAACGTACATTTGATTATCTATCGATTGGATTAGAACATATCGTATGTTCTTAACATACACTTGCGGTCATAAAAACCGTTCGAGTTCTCAAAAAATGCCGAATTACATCAGGTCGTAATAGTTTTTCCCAAACTAATGAAGGGTATTCCCCATAGCGGAGTTCGGCCTCGTATTCAGTGCAAAAATAATCAGTTTGAATTGAGTTATAACGGTGGCAAGTAAAAAAAAGTGAAATGTCTGGTAAATATCATCAGCTGACTCGGGACGAAAAAGTTCAAATATTGACTTTAGTCGAAGAAGGGCTTGGTTATCGTGATATTGCGTTTAAAATAGGATGCTGTCATTCAACTATCGTACGACTGATGAAGAAAAAAGAAAATTTGGATCCACTGGAAAGGAGAAAAGGGTTGGAACGAAAACGTAAAACAACCGAGAAGAGGGCAATGTATTACAACGAATTAGCATGAAAGATCGCTTTAAAAGTGCTGTCCGTATAAGAGCAGAGCTGAGTGAATTTCATCAAGTTGATCTAAGCGGGAGATAGGTTTATATGGAAGACGACCAGCGAAAAAACCTCTTCTAACCACAAAAATTAAAAAATCTCGCTTGACGTGGACAAAAAAGTACGAAGATTGGACGCAGAATGATTGGTGATGTGTGATATGGTCCGATGAAAGTAAATTTAATTTGTTGTGTGCTGACAATTTGCCATACGTACGGCGGTCAACAGGTGAAAGGTTCAAGGACGAGTGCATAGTCAAAACAGTGAAGTTTTCTCAAAGTCAGATGGTTTGGGGATGTTTTTCTTTTTACGTTTTGGGCTCTTTGCACTTTGTTAATGGAACTATGAACGCTCAAAAGTATGGAGAAGTAGTAAGGGAGTTTTTGGTACCAGCAATTGAACAACATCATTCGTATACTGACAAGTGCATTTTTCAAGATGATTCTGCACCTTGCCACGGCTCCAAATCCGTAAGTAAACTGTTATAAATCAACTTCTAGATGTCTACTTTATAAATAATAAACACACAAGTAACTAGAGTCTTTCAATAATTTTCAGCTCAAGACAACGTTTGTTGACCTCGGGATTACCAGACTAGACTGGTCAGCTAATTCGCCCGATTTAAACCCAATCTAACACGGTGGCTGAACATAGACCAGAGAGTAAAAAAAAGCTAAACGAAGTTCTGGAACATGTGTGGAATACTAAAATTTCAAGGTATATTACTGAACTTCTAGTAAACTCGATGCCTTCTAGAATAAAAGCGGTTATAACCGCCAAAGGAGGAACAACTCGGTATTGATAATTTTTTGGTAAAAGTGGCATATCCAAACATCTTATATACACATACATAAAAAATGTATCGTTTGATTTTGTTAACCAATGACTGTATTAAAATATTTTAAAAAAATAAGAAAATTAACTGGTTTTTCTTTCTTTGTTGATATCTTTTTTCAAACATTCAATAAACAGATGGAAATTAGATAGAAATACTCATAAACTACTGCGGAGTACTCAATAAAAATCTCATTTCATTATAAAAATTATTATCGTAGTTATTAACAATTTTTCAATCATTTTGATATGGTGCGGTTTTTATGACCGCAAGTGTATGTTAGACATGTTTTAGTGTGCTTGGCGATTTTTAATTATTAAAAAAAATTTAGCAAATAATTGGCATCAAATTTTGTGTAAAAATGGAACAAAGTCCTATAAAACACTTGAAATATTGACAGCGGCATGCGGTGAGTCTTCGTTAAGAAATAAAAAAATGTTTGCAAGTGGTAAAGACTCTTCCAAGATGGCCGAGAAGATGCCAATGACAAACCTCGCTCTGGATGCCCCACTATATCAATGTCGTCGAATATACATAAGAGAAGTTGCTGAGAATTTTGGCATATCGGTCGGCTCATTTTGGCCATGTGAGTTGTGTTAGCGAAATTTGTTCGGAAAGTTCTTAATTTTGATCAGAAGAACATTAGCATGAGCATCATTCAGGAGCTTTTGAGGTCATAACTGGTGACGAATCATGGGTATACCATTATGACGTCGGAAACAAAGCCCAATATCTCCAATGGAAGCTCCCGGAAATGTCAAGACCGAAAGCAATTTGAATTCAAAGTTCGAAATTGTGGAAATTGTGGCCAAAAATAACACCACAATCATGCCCTCAGCCACCATATTCACCGCAGGTGGGCCCATAGGCCGTTTTCCTGTTCGCAAGACTGAAGAGACCTATGTTATGAAAGGACGGAGATTTGCAACGATTTGGGAAATAAAAACGGCATCGCTGGAAGAGCTCAAGGTTATACCCAAAAGTGATTATGAGTAATGCTTTGAGTTTTGGAAAATGCGCTGGCACAAGTGTATTATATCTGATGGGTATTACTTTGAAGGGGACAACATTAATATGATGAATAAATAAATATTCGTTTAAAAAAATATAAAGTAACCTTACTTTTTGAACATACATCGTGTATTTGAAAAATATCAAAAATCGTAGCTTAACAGAAGAAATTAATATAAAAGCCACAGCGTATGAATAGACAATTTTTTTTGAGAGAGTTTGAGAGCTCCACGTTGTTTAGTATTTGTTTGACAGCCATAAATATTGAACGCTGTCAAATTTTGTAGAAATGGAAAAAGTTAGTCATCGTTATGTGATACAATACTTTTATTTGAAAGGCCTCAGCCTAACCAATATAAAAGCTGAACTGGATTCTACTCTGGATGAGTCTGCTCCTTCGTTTACAACAATAAAATTTTGGGTTGCTGAATTTAAACGAGACCGTACGAGCGGTAACAACTCCAGAAATGGTGAAGAAAATCCACAAAGCTGTACTGGATCGTCGACTGAAAGAGCGCGAGCTATCAGACATTGTATGCACATCAAAAAGTGCGGTACGTCGCATATTATTTGAAAATTTAGACATGAGAAAGCTGGGTGCTGCGTTTGCTCACACTCGAGCAAAAACATTGCAATGGCCAAAATTAATGAATTAAAGTTTAAATTGCGACTTCATGCATTTTTTTCGCCAGATTATTTTCTGTTCCCAAACTTGAAAAAATGGGTCGGTGGTCAAAGATTTTCCAATGATGAAGAAGTGATGTCAGCAGTTAATGACCATTTTGAGGAACAAGACAGTTCTTATTAAAAAAGGATATCGAACTTTTTGAACATCGCTGGGAAAATGATAAAAAATGATATTACTTCGTTAGTCGCACACTCCACTACCCCCCAACATCCCGTGCACAAACAAATAACAGAAATACACGCGCTAGCTCTTTAAGCACACTTAACAAAAAATATTTTCATATTTCATTGCACGGGGACATGATATATAAATATTTCGTAAACAGCTGCACTTCTTTCCACGGAAAGGTATTTTCTTTACCTTTTACCTGTAGAATTTTTCATGAGAGATAAAAGTGAGGTTGTCAAAGTGAACAGTTGTATTTTAAAAGGTTAATAAAGATTTTTTTTTTTTCAAAGCTATAGTAATCAATAATTCAATTATAACTCGACAGATTAAGCCAGGCAATTGATAGAAAACGGCCGAATTGACCATTAGTAAAGCTGATGTCTTCCATCACGTCAACGCCCGCGCCCGACCGCGCACTTCTTTGATGAACCGCCAGAAATTTCGAGAGCTTCGTTGAAAAAATTTGATGCATCTAACGTATAGTGCAGACATAGCACCGTCTGAGTACTACATGTTTCGGTTTCTGCAGGAATTTCCTAAAAGAACGCTTGATTTAGTCTTTCAACCGAAAATCACAATGGTCTTCACCGATGGCATTATAACTTTATGCGAATTATGACGAACCAGACTCAATATTTATCACCGACATTGACAACCAAGGACGTGTTCACTAGTGTGTTCTAAAAAATTAAAAATTCGTAGTTCCCAAAGAGGGAATTTTCGCCAAATTGGCAGTTTTCTGTTGAAATTAAATATTCTCTGTCAGCACTTTAAAAGATCAAGCATTTATCTGATCTATGGGTTTTGCTGGTTGCAGCGCCGGTCTCGTTCGCATGTGAACGTAAAACCACCACCAGGTTTGTACATCTGGATCAAGAGACTTCAGTCTATCTAAACTACAATCACTGCTTGTTGTAGCGCCGGTTAGACCTACACAAAACTGCCACTAGTTTTGAGTTATTTTTTGAAAAAACAGTGTCATTGTCGACACATCAACCATTGCACTCATTTTTCGTGTGCTGTATAAAAAAAAAAGACTAGTGCAGTTCAGTGACAAAAAAATAAAAATATCCCACCTCTTCCACTAATGGTCGAAGTCCTGTTACTTGTACTCGGCACTCCCGTTATTTATCATACGTGACTGCTTGTATGTAACAACCGGTAGATAGCGTGAGTTTGAGTGTGAAATTTGTTTGTGCACTGTTCCATTTTGTTGTAAGGGCATAATACCTGCAGTCGACTACGTCTGTAAGTAAATAAGTAAGTAAGCGAAACATAGATAAATTCCCGCCCACACCTCTGAGATCACTCTAATCTGAAGCTACCTGGATACGAACTAGAGCCACTATTCTTTTCTCATTGCGGTCTCGCCATTTATGTGCGTAGTAATGCAGATTACCAAACTCCACCACAATGTAAGCCCTGTTCCAATTCGGAATTCAATTTCAATCTCCGTAAGCAAATTATAAACTACTGCTCTGTTTACGACCTTTAACTAATTTGATGCGCTGTCAACTCAAAGTTCTGCATCCCTGTATCATAATACTGAAAAAAACGTTATTTCGGGCGATTTCAATATACGCAATTCTAGATGGCTTCGACATTGTGGACAGACATTACCCGAAGGACGAAGTGTTGTGATCTTCGCTGCGGAAAACAACTTGACCCAGCTTTTAAATGAGCCCACGCAAATACCAAACGTTGACAGTCATACCGCCAACACCTTGGACTTGTTTTTAGCCTCTGACCCTGATAAGTACTCCGTTTATGTACTCCCCCCTTTAAGCTCGTCGGACCAATGTGTCATATCAGCTAATTTCTCGTAAGCCCACCACACAGTTAAAGAAGAGATTTCTAAGAGAGCTCAATGGCAATACGAGAAAGCCAACTGGAGCGACCACTGCTGATATGATCTCAGACATTATTCTCTTTGGAATATGATGCTTCATCACTTATCCGATGAAGAGTATCAAACCAAAAGAAAAAGCTACTACAAAAACTTTAGCAAAAAATACAAAAATTTCCCAAAGATAGTTAAAAATGTCGGCCTATCGAAAAAACTTAAGAAATTCTGTGCCATCTTCCATCCCAACGGTCATTTACAATCTCATTCCAGTTGTCAAGTCTTTGAATAAGGCCACTTCGTGGACAGCTATATACTTTCAGATTGTGCTTTGTTCCCGCCTATAGTTGAGTGCGTCAAATCTTTGATGAGACGAATCCACTTTCGCACTCGTGTAGTAGCCAGATTATTTAAAGATATTGATATAAACAAATCCGTTGGTCCAGATGATATATCTCCCCTTCCTCTAAAGAGGTGTTCCTCCTCGCTGGCAAAACCACTGCCTAAGCCTTTTCATCAATCTTACTCTTTACGACTCTTTCCGAGCAGATGGGAAATAGCATTTGTCTAGCTAGTCCCTAAAAAACGCCGAATCTTTTTCTCTCTCCTCCTAGAGACCCATTGCACTTATGTACGTCCTTTCTTTTCAAGGTTGTGGAAACGCTGATAAACCTTCAGCTCATGAAATATCTCGAAACAAGAAAATTCCTCAGTGACCAGCAGTACGGTTTTCGTAGCAACAGGTCCACTGGTGATTTGATGGCTTGTCTCACTGAAATGTGGAACCAAAGCATACATCCATCTGGTGAAATCAAGGTGGTTGCACTTTATATTTATATGGCATTTGATATAGTTTGGCACCAGGTTCTTTTGTCGAAAATCCGTGCTTTTGGGATGGATGAATTTTTTCTTCAATGGATTGGAAATTACATTTTGGAACGTTCAATTTGAGTCGTCTTGGATGGTTTCAGGTCTGATATTTACAAAATAAATATTGGTGTGCCCCAGGGCTCCGTTCTGTCTCCGACACACTTTTTATTTTCATCAACGATCTCTTGTCTGCTTCTTCTAATCCAACATATTCCTTTGCTGATGGCAGTACTCTCTGCTTTTCACATTCGTTTCCTAACTCACTTCCCTGCTCTCAAGCCGTAGAACGGGAACAGCGGCGTATGTTTAGCTCATTAAATTCCGATATTAACAGCATAACCAATTGGTAAACTATCAACAAAGGGGAATTTAATGCCTCCAAAACACAATGCTGTCTCCTGTCATTAAAGTGGAATTCAAACACCCAGCCATTGTTCATGAATAGCACTTACATCGTCGAAACCCAAAAACTTTCCATTCTCGGTATGTGTATGTGTTTCAGTGTTGGAATGCCCACATATTCGATGTCGCAAAAAGAGCCGCAAAATGTGTAGGTTTTCTCAAACGATGTAAGAAATATTTCACCCCCTCTGATCTGGCCTCAATATATTAGGCATTCATCCGCTCAAAATTGAAGTACAATGCCCACATCTGGTCGGGTGCTTCTAAAACATCTCAAGCCCACTTTCGGATTCACTCCAAAATATCATGATTCGTTTCTAAGCCGTACAACTCGCTGCAACTACAAATTGCAAACATTTAAGAACAATGTACATCGGTACCTCCTTTTTCTTCCCCCCTTAATTTCTTTCGGAAGGATACACAATCCCTTCAGCGGGTGCTTATTATACAAAAATCTACATTTGAATAGCAGAAGACTTATCCATTGGAGAGAAAATAAAATTTTTTTTAGAACTAATACCGAATATTCCGGAAAAAGGGAAAGTAGTATAGTCTGCTGGCTAGTACAGAAAATTCTCGAAGAATTGAAGGGAGTGTCAATATTAGTATCCCACTGAGCTGGAGTCAGTTCTAAGGGTGAATTAAAAGAAGTGATTAAGTGGCTTAGGTAAAAGGTAAAATACATTAATTAAACGTAGTTGAGAAAAGCGATAGAATAAAGTAAAATTGTATTTGAATTGAATAAAGCGATTGTTTTGAAAGAATTAAGTAAACTAAACTAGATGTCAAACTCTACTAATACGTTTGCAAACCTGGAACTTTCGCACAGACACACTACAAGTCAATTACCAATGCATTCTCCGTTTCTAGAACCTATCAGAATGGCCACAATGACAGCTAATTTCATGTAATGTTCACTAGGTATGCATAATAAAAGCATAAGTGAAAGGAAAAATATTTTAGCTGATAAATATTTATTTCAACGTGGTGAAAAAATGAAGATAATAGAATATAGTATATGGAAAGATAACTCTTTTTTTTTTTTGTTTAAAGTGCACAAAAAGGGGATAGTATCAGAATAAAATTAAAAAAGGACCTAAGAATCATACTATATTTTGAAGATATAAATGGATTGCAACTACAACAATTTTGAAATCCAACTGAAGTTTGTATTGTTAATAAATTGATTCTGGACATCAATGAAAAGGGTTGTTAATTAAGGGCATCTTTTAAATTCCATTTCCCTGTTGTTCGACATGTGTTAAGTAAAAAAATTAATTAAATATTACTAATAACTAATAAATTAACATATTTGATGATTTTTAGTTTTTTAGGAAAACATTTGTCTTCTTCATTGAATTAAAAGGTTTTCCAAAAATTTCCAGAATGTTTTCTTTTCACACATTACAAAGTACAAAAGAAGTGGTATTTTGATGGCTTTTTTGTAAAAACAAAAAAAAAAATCCCAGAATACCCAACATACAATGTGCAGCAAGACCTTTGATATCCAAACTTAATTTAGTTTTGTCGAAGGGAATTAAGTTTATAATTGTTTTCAACAGATCTGCTTGTTTACAAGCAATCAATGTTTATTTGTACCTCCTTCAACGCAAAAACCAAAAAAATAATATTTCAGAAAAAATAAAGAGATAAAAACGTTCCGATGCGTGCAAAATGAGCACAGCTAACCTGTTGATACCCTTAATGGAAAGCGTTAGTTTATACCTTAATTTTGCAGAAAAGAATTTACCTAATATTCTGTTGTGTACCCTTAAAGCCTTTTAATTTCTTTAAGCCAGTCTGGCTTAATACTTGATATTGCTTACCATTCCACAAAAAAATAAGGCTTTTAACTGAGTCCTTATCCAAGATTCAAGACTTCATTCCGTTGTCTTCAAGTCAATGCCTTGTAAAATCCTCTTTTTTTTTTTTTGTATTCAAGTATTCTCTTTTTTTATTTGCTTCGCTGACGAAAGCTTTCCTTCTAGCAGTACAACATTTATATTCAGTTCGTTGTGTCCATCTACGTACTGTGTATGCCGCTTTTGTTAAGCAAATTTGATTTTGTTGACATTCACGACAATCCCGTCAAATTTAAGCATTTAAAACAAGACTTTTGTAAAAGGTACAGCGTTGTGTTTACATTAAAATCGGACAAATGATAGCGTTAATCAACAAAACAATCAGAATAATCATTAATATTATCTATAGGGTTTTCCAATAGGGACTTAACAACTTTGAATTTAATTTGTGAACGCACTCTCTCACTATGATGGTAAAGTACACTAACGAGCAACGCCTGCAAACTATAAAAATTTTCTACAGATATTCGGAGTCGCAAAATCATCTTTAGTGACGAAGCTCATTTTTGGCTCAATGCATGCCGGCGGCGCTATTGGGCCATATTTTTTCGTCAACGATAACGATCGTCACGTTACTACGAATGGTCAGCGTTATCGCGCCATGATCACCAATTATTTTTCGTCCGAATTGGAAGATATGGACTTGGACGACATGTGGTTTCAACAGGATGGTGCCACAAGCCACACAGCATACGCTACTATCGATTTATTGAAGAGTAAGTATGGTGAGCGTGTTATCTCAAGACATGGGCCAGTCGCTTGGTCGCCTCGTTCGTGCGATTTAACGCCGCTTGACTATTTTCTGTGGGGCTACGTTAAATCATTGGCTTATACCAACACGCCGACGACGTTGGAAGAGCTCAGAGCCGCTCATTGGCCAAGTCGTTGAAAATTGGGTCCAACGAATCGACCGCTGCAAACGTGAACGCGGTGGACATATGAACGAAGTCAAGTTCCATTCATAAATGTTTTGATTGTACTTCAAGCCAATAATAAAGTTTTTGAAATATCTCAAATGGTTTGCCTTTTATTTAAAAAGTTGTCAAGTCGTTATTAGAAAACCTTATATTACTTCTTTATCTATTACATAATATAATTACAATTTTATTACAATATATTTTATTTTTTATTATATATTATTATTATTATTATTATCTATTACTTCTTACGAAAAATTAATACAACAATTGAATTATAATATTGGGTCTCTTAGCGGCTTGCTAAGAGATGGCGTTACTTGTACTATTTCATTTTTATTATTCCTTTGGAACATGCGTTGGAAAGCTTCTGTCAATGACGTACATTGAGTATATATCAGTATATATCATTCATTTGAAGCCTAAACAACAATAATTTTTTTTTTTCACTCAAATATGTCGAACTTGTGCCTGAAAATGTGTTTTTGCGGAGAATTTTTCTTCAATACTTAATATGAAGGAAACTACTGCCGAATGTCATCGTATTTTGGTGAAAGTTTATAGTGAACATGCGCTAGCTGAGCCAACGTGCAAAAAGTGGTTTGTACGATTTAAAAGTGGTGATTTTGGCTTGGAAGACGATGAACGTCTTGGGCAGCCAAAAAAGTTTGAAGATGAAGAACTGCAAGCATTACTCTATGAAGATTGTTAGATATTCTTAAATAAGAAGAGCTCGCAGAATAGTCACTCAAACAGCCATTTAAAAACGTTTAAAAGCAGCTGGATATATTCAAAAGCAAGAAAATTGGGTTCCACATGAACTCAAGCCGAGATACGTCAAAAGCCGGTTTTGCATGTCCGAAATGCTGCTGGAACGCCACAAAAGGAAGTCATTTTTGCATCGGATTGTTACTGGTGATGAAAAATAGATCCATTACGACAACCCCAAGCGCAAAAAATCATATGTGTAACCCGGCCAACTAGCCAAATCAACGGCAAAGCCGAATATCCATGGCTCGAAGGTAATGCTCTGTATTTGGTGGGATCATATGGGTGTGCTGTATTATAAACTGCTAAAACTGGGTAAAACCATCAATGGACAACGCTACCGAACACAATTAATCCGTTTGAAGAGAGCAGTAGCCGAAAAACGCTCGGAATATGCGACCAAACACGAGACAATAATTTTCCATCAATGATTGATTCATTCTTGGCTGCCAAGCTGGCGCAGTTCTTTTGGGATGGGATCCACCAATTGCCAGAAAGATGGGAAAAAGTCATAGCTTCAGATGGGCAATACTTTGAATAATACTATTGTACATGTTTTTCTTATTTCATGTATTTGTGATTTAATGTTTTGATTAAGATCTTTTTGATGAGTGAAAGTGGTAGGTATAGGGGAATTTTGTGCTGTTAGAGAGCCTCTACGTAATGACGTGCACTGTGAGCATATCTAAGATTTTTTGTTCTTTTTCATAAAATCAACATCATCGGGTAAAATATTAACACAACTCCTGTGGAAACGAATTTTACAGTCACAACATTCTATTCTATCACTACTTCAGTCCGCTTTTTTCTTGCAAACACAATACATGATTACTTGTTTATTTTATTTGGATTGTTTTATTTTTTTTTTTTTTTTTTCACTATAATTACTCTCGATACGTGTGTACCCCACAACACTTTGCGAGAGTAATATCTGGAAAGTTTGCCATCTATGTTTAGTTTATCTATGATCGATCTTTATCCACTGAAATTGCAGCCTTTGTTGGTTGCAATTGATTATTTATGGTGCAATTTGAAGTAGTCATCTCTGTTTAATCAAATTTGACACAAAAAAGTTCAACGTGTATCCTAAGAAGCAAGCAAATTTTTTTAAGGACATAACATGTAACATACGTCTTCTCATGTAACACGTATCAACAAAAATGTAAGGACCTGCACCCGTTTCTTCAATAACTCTGTAAAGTGTAAACCTTTTTAAGAACCAAGCCAGAGCAGTTACAAAGCCTGATGTGATACTCTCTTTACATCAGTCCCAGATTCATCAGATTAACAGTGAGTAGATTGCAAAATCTTTATCTGGTTGTCAGTTACCCGTACCATGTCTGAAATTGAAAGAAAAAAAAAAAAAGAAAAAACATTTAATGTTTTCTGAACACATTAAGCCACTCTGACAGTTATAAACAAATCAACTCATAAAAGCCTGTCTTTCATCATTCACTTTAGATACTGCCCTGGATAGCCCCGGATAGAGGAAGCTTCATTTAATGAAACTTCTCCATGTCACAATTTTATATTCCGTTTGTATCTGCTAGGCCACTTTGCTATCAATTTGACCCCCGACAAATGTTAATCTGAATTTTTCACTTTTTCTTTTATTTTTATTTTAATTTTTTTTTTTTTTTGGAAGGACCGAAGATTGGGCCAGAATCTGCGCTAGTTTATGTATCTGTTCCTGTGCCTATCTCTGCACTTCTTTTGGGATTTTTTTTTTTTTTTAAAGATATCACAGAGATGCGGCATTAAAATGGTTTAAATTCAACTTCCGGGAAAAATTGAATAATGGAATTACAGAAAAAAATTTACCAACTGAGTGGAGTACGTTTTTGCCTCCGATTTTCGAGCATTTATGCATGCACGTGTGTTAGTGTGTGTGTTTTATGTTGCATCCCTTACAGATGTAGGACGATAGAGACGGTATGGAACCATGTAAAGTTGCAGCGTTTTAAGTTGTCGATTTCAGTTTCTGCTTACAAGCATCAGTGGAGTCGAATTCATTAGAGAAGGGCAATGGGAGGAGGAATTTCGCCGAGCAAATGTTCCTGCTCCGGAAACGGAATGGTTGCATTCGTTTAGTACAATACAAGGGTATAACGTGCGACTACATTATTTTATTCGTTTTGCTGGGTTTGTGTTGAGTTTGTTCCGAGTAAAGTGGTTCGTTGGTGCATAAATTTAGTTAGCAGATTCCGATGTCTGCTTGTTAAATGATATGGAGAGGAGTTCTGCATGGTGCAGTGTGTACACATTGTACGAGTATTATGACAGGAAGGAGGCAACAGAAGGATTGCATGGGGTTTTGAAGTACTGATTAGAAGGTTTTTTTTTTTTTGTACATACTCAGGCGGTATGAGCCTTCCTTTTTTGTTATTTTTAATTATAAATTACAAATATTTATAATAAATTCGGAAAATTTGTTTTTAATTAACTTTTTGAAAAAAAAACGTGTAAGCAAAGGCGCCCAAAATCGTATTCAAATAAAATCACAAATGTCAATAGTTGTGTAGGGATATACGAGTATAATGAAAATTCACACGAAAATACATAAATGTAAAAAATGTCAATTTTAAAGATCAATAAAAAAAAAACAATTTGCGCATTGTATTTCATTAGATCCGCTACAATTTGTTTTTAAATACAATAAAGTGCATAAAAATCGATGTAAGTTCGGGCATGCTGGCATCCAAATCGTCCATCGTCTCTGGTTTATCGGCGCAGATTACCGATTTGACATATTCCCACAGAAAGTAATATTGCGGTTTAGGCTGTGTGGCATTTTGTTCCATCTAGCTGAAACCAATTTAATGCCTTTCAGTTGTGGAACAGAAACATCGCTGGATATGAGGGCTGTTTGATGAATACCCATATTATTAATGACAACGCAACTTTTTAAGGTTTTGACAATTTATTTTTCAATATAATCCCCGTTCAATTCGATACACTTTTCCCAGCGGTGCTGCAACTTTTTTCAATCATCCTTATAGTACGACTTTTGTTGGGCTGCAAAATACTAATACGCGACAGCGATGACTTCCTAGTTCGACCCGTATGACTTCCCGGTTTGGAACAAAAAAAAGTCGCAGCTAGCCAAATTCAGAGAATGTGGAGTAATTCGTAGTGCAATTGGACCATTTTTGCTGTGTGAGCCGGTGCGTTATCGTGGTGGAAGAGCACTACTTTCTTCGCCAAATGTGGTCGTTTTTTCTTCAAATCGGCTCAATGAATCGACATAGTATGATCCTGTGGTTTTTTTTTCCTTTCTCTAAATAGTTAAAGCGGATCACACATAGCGGCTGCCAAAAAACAGTTGCCATCACCTTTCCGTCCCAAGGCACGGTCTTCGTCTTTTTGGAGTATGTTCATCGGGTAAAACTCATTGTTTCGATTGTTGTTTGGTCTCTGGTGTGTACCAATGAATGTCTCATCGACGCTCACAAAACAACACAGAAACTCCTCCGGATTTCGATTATACAGGGCCTAACACGTCTTTGAAGTGGTCTTACGATTTCGCTTGTTCTCCGGTGTGAGCAAACGCGGCACCTATCGCACGGACAGATTTTTCATGCCCAAAATCTCGTGCTGGATATGGCTAACGCGTTCGGTTGAGATACCTGCTATCTCAGCCAACTCACAAATTTTCACTCAGCGATTCGCCAATACGATATCATGAATTTTGTCCAACAATGGTGAACGGTTGTACGAGAAGTTGAATGGGTCCCATACACACCATCGAGAATGGGCTTGATTTCTTCGCAGGTTTTGTCACTCAAAAACAAGGATCGGATAACGGAGCAATACTGCTCAGTAGCGCCAACTATTTTTCTCATCAAACAGGCCTCGAACTTCTAATACACCGCGAAGGAGTCATCTTGGGGCAAATAAAAATATTCGCGTGAGAGATCAATGCTTTGCGGGGCGAGCAATGTAATAATTCTCAGTAATATTTTACGTATCGCAAACTGGAGCATAAGAAGTATGACGGACAAATGTTTTAAAATGGATGACGTTTATGTAATTAAGTGGCTAAATATCGGAAACAGAGCACGCTACTAAAACTTTCAAACGAAAGCTTACATACTTTCTTATTTACTTATGTAGATGACACTATAGTCCAGGATAGACTTGTGCTTTAAGCAATAGGCATTTTGAGTTAGAGTTGTCTTTGGTTAACTGCTTTCAGATGCACACTCCAAGCGGATTGAGCTTCCCTTCCACGAGTACGAACCACTTAAGTCGAGGCCTTCTTCTTCATCGAATACTCTTCGGGAAGGTGTATCGGTGTTCATTCACTCTATATTTCCTAGCCATATTAGGCGACTAATGTAGTCTTTTCTAGCAAGGTCAATATCACTGTATAGATCGTAGACTTTGCCGGTTAATCTGGTATTCCAAAACCAGTCAAGCCAATAAGGATAAAAAAATCACTAGAAAAACTTGGCGATCATAGAAAACAAGGATATCTTCATCCTCTGCTAAAGTCTACACTTATGCATTTTGAATAGGACTGGGACGATGAGAGTTTTATATATAGGGTTTTCTAATAACGACTTGACAACTTTTTTTTTTTAAATAAAAGGCAAACCAATTGAGATATTTCATAAACTTTATTATTGGCTTGAAGTACAATCAAAACATTTATGAATGTAACTCGAGTTCATTCATATGGCCACCGCTGGTACGTTCGCAGCGGTCGATTCGTTGGACCCAATTTTCAACGACTCGGCCACACATTTTGGCCGAAACGGCCGCTCTTCTAACGTCGTCGGCGTGTTGGCATAAACCAATGACTTAACGTAGCCCTACAGAAAATAGTTAAGCGGCGGTAAATCGCACGAACGAGGAGGCCAATCGACTGGCCCATGTCTTGAAATAACACGCTCACCATACTTACTCTTCAATAAATCTTCAACAATCCTGTTGAAACCACATGTCGTCCAGGTTTATATCTTCCATTTGGGCCAAAAATAATCGGTGATCATGGCGCGATAACGCTGACCATTCACAGTAACGTGACAATCGTTATCATCGACGAAAAAATATGGCCCAATAACTGCCGGCATGCAAACCGCACCAAACAGTTATTTTTTGTGGATGTAGAGGTGATTCATGAAGCACATGTGGGTTTTCTCTCGGCCAATAACGCATATTTTGCTTATTGACGAACCCATTAAGCCAAAAATGAGCTTCGTCACTGAAGATGATTTTGCGATGAAATTCATCATCTTGGCGCGTCTTCTCCCGAAACCAATCGGAGAACGTACGTCGCTTCAAATGATCCATCGGCTTCAATTCTTAAGCCAGCTTGATCCTTACACAAAATACGCCATAATGTGGTCTTAGCAATGCCAAATTCTTGAGAACGCCGTGGAATTGGCTGATTTGGATCGTTTGCTACAGACGGCAGCGATATTTTCGACACTTCGAATAACCCGTTGTCTCACTGACACAGCAACATCACACAATGAATATGTAGACTCGAATTTTTGACCTAAACTTGTTATTTTCTGTCTAATAGGGCGAGAATTACGACTGAAAATTGGAGTTAACGCTCTTAAAATTGCAGTCACTGACTCGTTAGTGTACTTTACCATGATAAAAATGTTGAGTTCACTAAATATATTGACAGTGACAGTTTGATGATTAGTGAAAGAGCTCGTTCACAAAATAAATTCAAAGTTGTCAAAACCCTATTGGAAAACCCCATAGAATCTTTTAAGGCTTCTTCTTTTTCTTCAGAGTCTCGCCTGAGATGTTCATAGGCGACTTCATTTTCCATAATTATTTTATGATTCAGTGAATTCAGCCTACTGACTACGATTAGTGGAGTGCTGCATCTTCGGACAAGTTTAAATGTCGTGAGAGGTTTCAGCTAGATTTCCTTGTTTCTTTACAATATACTCGCTGTTCCTTACATTCAGGATTGTGTGTATCTCTACTTGGATGAAGGAAGAAAGATTTGAGAGTATAGCTCATAATGTGAGTATCAAGAGGAGGAAGATTCATTATTTCATCAGCCAAAACAGACCTTTCTTCGTGGTCTGGTAAAAACTGCAATGAAAACTTGTTCCACCCGTCTATCAGAGCATATAATATGGTATAACTGGTGTTATCATAGCGGTATAACTCCAAAGGATCCCCTCTATGACTAATTATATATCTTGCCGAAGACTCGTTTACACTTCCACCTAAGAGGCTTTCAGGTTTTGCAAGTTTTGTCCAAAGAAGTTTCCTATCCAGGGTTGCACCCAAATACTTAGCTTCGTTTCAGAATTATATGGTGATGCTGGTTAGCATTAGGTGAGCACAGATTAGTCAGCTTCCTCCTTCTCATAAAGAGAATGCCCACAGTTTCAAGGGGATTGACTGAAAGCCAATTGCTATAGCACCAATCATCGGTCAGATTTAAGGCTAGCTACGCTTTAAAGCGCGTGGTTTAAAATCTTCAAAAGTCTTACTTTCCAAGGAGAGGGCGTGTATTTTTCCATATCACAGCCCGTTTATCGTCGGCATCATTCCGAAAAAAGTACGCCTTAACCACACCAAACACAAATTTTTCGTACACGATGGCTGTTGTTGGAGCACTCCGGCTATTCGCTTGACCAAATGTTCCAATTTCGCTTACTAACAAGCCATTCAACCAAAAACGTGCCTCGTCACTGCAGATGATTTTTCGATGATGATGAGGATCCTCTTCCATCTTCAATAGAGCCCAGTTAGCGAAATTTCTACGTACGACCATAGAGGTCATTTGGCTTTAGCTCTTAGGACAGTTTGATCTTATACGGACGTCCATTCAAGATGTTTTTGAAAATACCGAAGATATTCCAGAGAGACCCAGCTCTTTCCTATGATTTGAACCAGAAAAATTTAAAAGAGCGGTATAGTTATATTCGCTGATATTACAGCGTTCACCGTATGTCTATTTCCATGTTTATCCCTCAAAACGCCTTAGCACTCTTTGTTTGTGTTGATTTTTGTTCAAAGGATGTCAGAAAGTGTAAATATTTAAATGCCATTATGTCTTAAGTATTCACAGCGTCACCTCAACGGTGTGACACACTTTCTGAAGAGTCCTCCATCAACATTTGAGACGAAATGAATTCCTTGTGTTAAGAACAAAACAGAAATTAAGAAGCATGTCAGCTTCAGAAGATTTTACCCGCAGATTGTTTGCACAAGGAATGGAAACTGTGTTCCTCTGGGAAAATGCAAAAAGGAAGCAAAACAAAATTAATTCAATGCAATTTGCAGCAGGGGTAGGTGTTTATGCAGCTTTCGCTGTATCTCTGCAGGACCAGCAACAGCACAGCAGCTGCATTACCCGAGAATCATGAAATCGAAAACATTAGCGTGACCAAATAGCAAGTACATTTCCCAAGGAATTCCTCTTCAAATTGTGCAGTTTGCACCTTTGCGTGGCAAAGAATACAGAGCTCTTACACCCTAAGACGTTACCGGGACGTCTACTCACCCAAATGCTGCCACCCACCGGTTTGGTACAATTAAAACGTCACCCGCTCATTCCAAGATGTTAATTGCTTTCGTGGTAACTACTCGTACCCCACAGTAGATTTCCTTCCATTTAAACTAACGGTCTTCTGTGTCAGCCAGGATGGCTCAACACGGTTATAGGTTTGCATTTAAAAACGATTTCCATTGTGAATGAGCGGATGCATCCGTGTGCCTTGTACTCCCCCAGTCAGCCGCCGGCGACTAAAGGAAATATTGTATTCGCGCAGCACTTTGTGGCTAAGAGCTGTGTTCAACTTCAGATAAACTTCAATTAAAATGTCCGCATTTGGATCACGCGAATCACATAGTCGAGCGGTAATGGTTTTGCTACTGTTCAAGCGCTCATCTACCATCCTCCCAACCACTTTTTAAACAACTGTGGGGAATTTTTCTCTTAAAATTTTTTTTTTTTTTTAAACAAATCCACCTCTTCCACTCACTTACCTTATCGACCGCCCCTAGCCAACAGTTTGTAGCTTTTCCGTTTAATATATCTAAGTGCACCATTAATGGTCTTAGTTCAACTCGAATGAGCTTGTTTGAAACCCTGCAATTTACACAACGACCTACATATTAGAAAAGAGAGGGGGAATTGGCGGCTATACATGCCGCCCCCTCTCTGTAATAATAAGACACTTAGTCTGGCCAGAAAGGGGTGAAGCGGCAGCCTCCTGTGGTGATGTAATTTTGAGCATGAACTCACCGATACCATTATGACACTGCAATTTTCTTGGTCAAGTATATGGGTTTATGATGATGGAGTTATGCATAAGAGGGTGTAACCGGCGGATTGTGTGAATAAGGGTTTTTCTATGATACATACGAGTACATACTGACATGCATCGACAGCCTGAGGGTTGGTAATAAAGTTGCAATCGAATGTGAACGGAAATAGTGACGGGGAGGGCTATAGGCGTCGTAGATAATAGGTGCTATCATGTCTGATTACAACAAAATTTTTACACGTCTACACAGGGGATATTTGAATTCTGAACTAATTTCTTTATAAGAAATGCAATTAGGGATGCAGAGGGTAATATTATGTCGGGATGTCAGAAACTAAAGTGCTGGAAGTACTCTAAAAGAGGACGCTATAACAGAGGAAGGTTTTTTTTTTTTATTCTATAGAACAGAGCTCATATGGGAAATTACGAATACGCAAAAAGGTGAGGATAGCCATCAATGCAATATTATTTAACCCTTTGGCAACCAATGTCCTTTTGTGGGAGGCAGGTCAACGCCTCCCATTGCGTTTCGTGAGATCTGCATACCAATTTCATAGATTTAGGAAAATTCTTTCATAGAATTAAGAGCCATCGTATGGCATATAAGATATTGCCGTAGTTCTTTTTCCTACTTGACGTAAAAGTCGACTCACGGCTGATGCGCAGTTCACTGACTAGATCCCTATCACTGTACAGCTCGTATAGTTCGTCGTCAACTATTCTCATCCAAAACCCGTAAACGCGAACTGATTCGAATATTTTACGATAGCTCATCTCTAAAAATGCTGTCATATTCAACCTTAAAATCGATGACAAGGCGGTTGGTATACAAAAAACAACCTTATTGGTTGAATTGCACTACGAATTGCTACCTCATCCTCCGTATTCTCCGGATTTGACTCCCTGTGACTTGTTGCAAAATCATTCCAAATCTTCGTCCTTTCATAGGTCTATCAGTTTTGGGAACAGGAAAAAGTTGCATGGGGCCAAATAATATGAATATGGTTGCTGAGGCATGATTGTTGTGTTGTTTTCGACCAAACAACGATGAATGAGCAGGTGCATTATCGTGATATACACGTAAAAGTCATGAAAAGTTTTTCCAGAAATCTGGACTTTTTTGGCTTCTTATTGACCGTACGATCTTGAGGTAAAAACTCCTGATGTATTACGCCACACTAATCGACAAAAAAAGTGATGAAAACTTTGGCATTTGATCGAACTTGGCGTGCTTTTTTTAGGTTTTGGCACTCCTGTGTGTTTCCTTTGGGACGATTGGGGTTTGTTTTCGACTTCATAACCCTATACCCATGATTCGTCTCCAGTTGTGTTGTTTTCGACCAAACAACGATGAATGAGCAGGTGCATTATCGTGATATACACGTAAAAGTCATGAAAAGTTTTTCCAGAAATCTGGACTTTATTGGCTTCTTATTGACCGTACGATCTTGAGGTAAAAACTCCTGATGTATTACGCCACACTAATCGACAAAAAAAGTGATGAAAACTTTGGCATTTGATCGAACTTGGCGTGCTTTTTTTAGGTTTTGGCACTCCTGTGTGTTTCCTTTGGGACGATTGGGGTTTGTTTTCGACTTCATAACCCTATACCCATGATTCGTCTCCAGTTGTGTTGTTTTCGACCAAACAACGATGAATGAGCAGGTGCATTATCGTGATATATACGCCGCACTAATCGACAAAAAAAGTGATGAAAACTTTGGCATTTGATCGAACTTGGCGTGCTTTTTCGGTTTTGGCATTCCTGGGTGTTTCCTTTGGGACGATTGGGGTTTGGTTTCGACTTCATAACCCTATACCCATGATTTGTCTCCAGTTGTGACTCTTTTGAGCAAGTAAGAATCAACATTGAAACAGCTTTTCGAACTATTCGGCTGAACTAGGTGCTTCAACTTTGATGCCATTTGCAAAGAGCGCATCGCTAAGTGATTTTGCCATCTCCCAAAGGATCTACTGCCTTTCATGTTCGCAAGCGGTGATGAATATGAATATGCAGTCTGTGTGTTCCTTATTTTCTTCTTCTGGATAAGAATCTTCCTGTTCGTAAAGCTTACGTGCGTCTCTCGTCCTTCGTTGAAGCCCCACTTTGTATGCTTCTTCTCTAGCTGCACGTACTTGCCGGCTTTCTTCAACAAACCAGGGTAGTTAAGTTCAGTTTGTATGCATTTTTATTGTATCACTTAATTAAATCTTACTTGCTAGATAAGAAAATGCTTAAAAATTAGCTTAATTAACTTAAAATTATCTTATTCTAACTTACTGGCCCCATGCGAGCACTCTAAGTTAAACCTAACACTTAAATTATGTCTTTCGACGTATCTTACTATCTTACTACTATAGTATACTATTTCTATTCATTATAATTAAAACTAAGAAAACATTTTTAACAAAAAAAAAAAAAAACTTAGTGACCTGCCTTTTTATTTTATTATAAAACATAAAACTAAAATCCTACAAACTACTTAAAATTAAATCTTAATCTACTTAACCTACTTACATCTAATACATACATACACATATGTATCTATATATATATATATATATATATATACAAAATATATATACTTAATATACAAATATATGTATATATATATTTGTTCTTTTTTTTCATTTTCTATTTTTTTTTTAATTTTTTTTTTTTTTGGTTTTTATTTATTTATTTTTTTCTTAAATCTACCTTAATCCTACTTAAAACTATGTAAGCCGGCCATGGCTTAAAAAATTAGGCGACCCACTTTGCTTCACATGAAGCTACCAAGTATTGGAGGAATACCGGAGACGCTCCGCACTGCCGTGTGCGACGTAGTTAAATCGCCCCTCCGCAACTGTTCGAACGACATGGAAGATTAACGGCACCGCTAATCTATCCTGGATCAGACCTTTCATGTCGAGGTAGAGGAAGGTTTCTGAAGGAATAAGGCCGCCAAAGCGAACTCTCTCGTGATACATATAATTGGGGAAGTAAGCCCCGGAGATCAGGTTGTTCGATGAGGTCATTGCTCTTGCAATATGCCTTCGAGTCAACTTAATGACGAAATTTTCCACTCTTGTTAGGTTCGCCCTTTTGTACAAGACCTCATTACGATAGAATTTTATGTACTCAGATTCTGGTGTTCTGTATAAGCGAAGACAAGTCCTAAGACAAGCCCTCTCAAACACCCGAATCTTTTCCAATAAACTTGCTCTCACGTTGAACCACACAGGACATCCAAATACGAGCATGGGCCGGATAAGGGCCATGTAGCAGATCACCTTCACACTCGCATCTAGTTGGCTGTTTAAAACAGTCTCTTTGTAAGGGCAAAAGCACCTTTGGCTCTGGACAGAGCAACATTTATATGTTTGTTAAAATACAGATATTGGTCTAGCCAGATCCCAAGGTATCTGACAACATTTCGACAAGCAAGTGGCTGTCCAAGTTGTCCTACGATAGAGAACTTTCGCCAATTCATTCTGGTATCCGTAGAGGCCCCAGACAAAGGTGTCCTTAACAGAATGGTTTCCGACTTCTGAAAGTTAATTTTCAACTTCCAGTCGTAGCAATATCGCTTAATTTTGTCGAAGTCAAGTTGCAAAAGTGTATTAATGACCTCAATCTTTGGACCCGATCTGTACGCTATTAAGTCGTCTGCGTACACTATGGCATGGTGAAGTGAACCTATTAGATCATTTGTGTAAATGTTAAACAGGATCGGCGAATTTACCGCACCTTGTTGCAGACCGTTTTTAATGTTAAATGTTCCAGCTGAAGCTGAGCCATCTGCCCCTGAATAGAGAGCAGCATGTCAAGTACGAGTTCTGGTGCTCTAGGCGCTGGGGCCTGCGAAGCTACCTTTGCTTGTTGTACCGTAGTTCCCCTACCTGCCACCATTTGGGCGTAGGTAACTTGGGGAGTGACGGCTGGTGTTTGTATTTGCACAGGTGGACGTTTGACTTCCACCTTCTGCTGTCGATCCAGATTTACTCTTTTTATGTATTGGAATTTGTTCCTACACAAGGCACAAGAGAGTTGGCTTTTTTCTGACGCTCCATCCATACCCAGACCGCATTCCTCTGACTTGTGGTTCTCTCCACACTTCACGCATCGAGGCTGCATTTCACAGTTCGACGCGGCGTGCCCGAACCTTTGGCAGCGAACACATTGCAAAATGTGTGTTTTCACTCCTCTTTAATTTTTCCCAATGTACAACCTGGTAGTCTAGGATTTTTTTTGCAGCTTCTCCCCCTTCGGGGTTTAGGAGAATAGCTCAGTCGTTGTATCCTTCAGTAAACTTTTAATTTTTTGGTAGCGCTCCACTCTATTGCAGTGGATCGCATGCCTATCTAAACTTAGTCTTTTTATGTAGAAATTGTTGCTTACGGCCGACTTATACAATTCTAATGTATCCTTTAATTCCATCTTAAATGTGTTGATTGGTGGTACCCGTAGCTTTTTTAATTTCTGATGTTGTTGCTGTTGTTAATGTTGTTGTTGTTGACGTTGATTTTGCTGTTGCTGTTGTTGCTGCTTTTTCTGTTGCGATTTTTGTTGCTGTTGTTGTTTTTGCTGTGATAGCGCATTTTTTAAAAATTCTTGTATCGGTTTCTGTACTTTTTGTTGTTTTGGTGACTGTTTCTGTTTTTGTTGTTTTGGTAGATCCACAATTATATTCTGTTGATGAGGGTTCTGGAGTTGCTTCTGTTTCTCCATCTCCCTCCTAGCCACCTGTTTTGCTTTTATAGACAGCACCTTTTGTTGTAGCTGCTTGATATGGTTATTGAGAGTTTCGACCTCGTCCTCTTCGTCATCTGACTCAGTGGCAGCTAGAGATGCGAAGTTATTTTCTGCTCCTATGTAGCGACCTGCTGCAGCTGATGACGTTGATTTCGCCACTTCCTCCACTCCACCGGGTAGCTTCACAGTGGCATTTGGAATGGAGGAACGCTGAACCAGTTTGAGAATTGATCTTAGTTTCCTCCTTCTCTTCGTCTTTGGTTCTTCAACAGCTACTGTTTGGCTTGAACCACTTGATGCGGACCGCTCACCACAATCTATCGCGTGATGTTGTGGTGAAAAAAACTTTTTTTTACCGTTTTCCCTTCCAGGATGGAAGTGATATCTGCTTGATAGAAGTCCATTACCTCTGCTAATTATTCGGCTGCACGTGCAGATCTGAAGGACATTGTTTGCAAGGGTCGTCAACAAGTGAATCTGTTTTTAGCCTAAATGAGTAAGTGTTAAGTTACCGGCTAAGCTAAGCTACAAAATTGATTGTTGCGCTGCTGGTCTAATTTAATTTATAGCACAGCCAGCAGTTTTCCGATCAATCGGAAGTCTTCCTAAAAGTCAACTAAATGGGGGAAAATTATATGCAGGCATATATTGTGTGTAGAGACATATGCAGACATAATAAAACTTATAATGAGCCTGAGGAGAAACAGAAATAAATTGAAAACCTTTATGCAGAGGCAATAAGGATGTTGCATTAGGGGGTAAGCTGCTTTTTGGAAAGCCATTAAACATATTAACGGTACGAGAAATACAATAGCATTAAGCTTGCACGCAGAATATTTGTAAAACTACTTCACAGAAGTTCTCAATATAAAGCAAGTATCTCAACCATTTCAATATGTAGAAAACTGGATCAATTATATTTTAATTGCATTAGAAAGGTGACTACAATGAGCCGCAAACCATAGAGGTTTGTATATCGTTTTAAACACTTCAACGAAGCTATTTGGCACAGTGTTTGATGAAAGGTTTATGCAGTAGGTCAGTAGAAAAAAGATAATACAAGAATTCAGAATAGACTTCAAGAAAACACACTCAACATTCGACCATATATTCATGCGAATGAACATTTCCGAAATCTACAAGAAAAACCACAATGTGCATTTTTCGTTAATTTCCGAGCAGCCTTTGATTCAGTGTCCCGAGAGGCACTTGGAAATCATCTTGCCGGAAGTTTTAGAGACTGCAAATGGTGTAAAGTAAGTCTGAATTTATGAACATTGCACATCAACGTCATAACAGACATTGTTGAATGTGGAATTGAGCTGAACCGGACCGAAAACACCGAAATGATGTGTTCAGATGACATTGTCTTTTTCGGAGACACAGTTGAAAGCATGCAAATGAGGCTGCAAATAAGGCTTGAAAACTACTGCAAAATCGATAAACCTAACGAAGTCAAAGATGATAATACTAAAAAGTGGCAGAGGGAGATAAAGTTGTCATAAGAAGCTGACTTACGTCCACTTACTTTTAAGATATTCCAAGCAATTGCAGCCTTAATCCAATTATATGGGGCATAAGTGTGGGGCTACGTTTGGAATACGTGGAAAAACTTCTCTGATATTTTCTCAAGCGATGAGAAATGGGTACATGATCTTTGTTTATGAACACATTTAAGTTGCACTTTAGTTATGTTGTAAAAGTCTTTACATGTCAATGGAATAATCCTAAACATCACAACAGACTTACCGCCAAATTCCCTAAAAATAAAAGTAATTCGATATTAACTGCAAAAATTGGCAATATATCTATTCTTTAAAGATCTTTGTACTAAGAAAGTCTTAACTTTTTCTCTGAGGAAGTATCCTTACGGCACTTTGAGCCATGCATTCACACAAAATATGTTAGGCAGTTTCTTCGTCTTTTTCCTCATTCAGTTTTCTGAAAAAGAGCTATTTTGTGTAGGTGATATCGAAGATGGTAGTGATCGGCTAAAAATGCAACCAGTCTTCGGATATAATCCCTTTTGAATTTTAGGAATTTTTTTGATTTGTTGTGGAAGGGATTAATAGCTCTTTTAGCCTAGCGAAGCTATGGGATGCTTTCCCAATGGGATACATACATTTTGTTTTCCAAACTCCTTATTGTTGAGTTATTTGCTGAATTTGGAATATATCAGAATGGCTATGGATCATTTCTACAAAGTTCGTCGGCTATCTTTTGACCAGGCACCCACCACAGTTACACTTTGTTCTATGCAAGACTGATTTGGAGTTATTAAAGTTAGAGCCTCTTGCTTTAATGGCTGCTTGGTTGACCGTTAGTATATGGATGAGGACACCTTCATTCCCTTATTGCGGAGAAGATTGGCATACACCTGAATGGCATGCAGTTCCACTTGAAATACACTAGAACTTTTTCTCATTCTGGTTTCTAGTCATTGTATACCAGCATTCACCACAGTGTCAATCTTCGATCTATCCGTATACCACTGGATATATTTGAGGTTTGAGGTGATGTTTTTGTTGTTCAATGCTTATGTAGAATTGTAGGTACTAGGTAAGGTGAAAAGTAACCTCCTTGGGAATGAAAAAGAAATTTTTTTTAAATGTTTTTTTTTTACTTTATTCAATGTAGTTTGATACACTTATTCTAGCGATTTTCCAACATCTTGATCCCGTCCGAAAAGTAATTTTCCGGAAGGTCTGCAAAATAATCCTCCGTGGAGTTGATGATTTCCTCGCGTGAGCTGAATTTTTTATTGATGAGCCATCTTTTAAGGTTTAGGAAGAGATAATAGTCCGAGGGAGCCAAATCGGGCGAATACGGTGGATGCGACAGCAACTGGAGCCGTAAGTCATTGATTTTAGCCATAGTTTCGATGCTCTTGTACGCCGGTGCATTGTCTTGCAAAATCAAATTTTTTTTTGACATTGTCCTCTGTAATCGCATCGGAGTGCCTGCCGCTGCGGACATGATCGGTAGTTTAGTTGCGGCCACCAAGAAACTCTCGAAACCAATATTTGACTGTGTAATCTGACGGAGCATTAGCCCCATAATATTTATCGAACTTTTCTTTTGTTTCCTTCGCCATTTTTCCTCTTAAAAAATAATGTTTTATGAGAGAACGAAAATCGTTTTTGTTCATACTCAACATGATGCCAAAGACGTCAACAACAATCAGCTGTCAAAACAAAACTAAAGACAGTATCGCACTGAAATTTGGCATGTCTGCCTAAATATGAACGGACTTCAAGGCACCATAACCTTTTCTGCAGTAACAGCGCATTCTCCAACTTCGTCCAATCAGCAGAGAGAAAATCTGAACATCGTCAACGAAATTTGAGGCACATAGAACATAGATTTGCAGCATAAAAGCAAGGAAACCCAAAGTTTAAAACGGGTTACTTTAGACTAATTCAGGGATAGAAATCTTTTTACATTAAAGAAAAAAGAATACAAGAAGCTAGTTCGAAATTCGAAGACTATGTATACTATACAGACTTTTGGGCAAAGATCGAAAGTGTTGGCGAAACCAGCAAGATGATCAAGTGCTCAAACCTGCCAGACTGGAAGTACTCAGAAAATTTGTCATCACCTACACTACTCTCAGTCTTAACAACACTTCAGTGAGGAAAATAAGCTTATAACGAGCTTCTATCACAAAGGAAGCAAGTGGTATCATTGATCGGTTGTAATGACAGATGAGGCCATCGAATACGCTGTTGATTGATTTGAAAGCTTCAAAGTACCTTGCAAGAGGCGCAGACCAGCCGCTTACCACTCTGAATATAATCTTCACTGACATACATACCAAAATCTTTTCGCACACTTAGAGTGTTCTTTATCCCGAAATTCGGAAATGATGACTACACATTGCCCAAGAGTTTCAAGCCAATCAGTATGATTTCTTTTCTATTGCAAGAGGATAAGTAAAACCGGTCGTGAATGCATCATCTATCCAAGATACGACATGATTACAAACGCAAAAAATTCTGCGAACTACCAAACCAAATAATTTGGTTGCCAGAATTGAAGGTGCATTGGACAAGAAGGTGGTATTGTTCACTTATTGAGAGGATTGTTTACAATCCGGTGCTTTTTCACAACGAACTTATTTTCTCTCCCTTTCGGCATGGTTTTCTAAAAGGAAGACCAAAAAATACGAATTTAACGGAATTCGTTTATATGTGGTTTTCCAATAGGGACTTGACAACTTTGAATTTAATTTGTGAACGCACCCTTTCACTAATCATCAAACTGTCACTGTCAATTTATTCAGTAAACTCAACTCATTTTCACCATGATAAAGTACACTAACGAGCAACGTCTGCAAATTATAAAAATTTTCTACAGATGTTCGGAGTCGGTGACTGCAACTGTAAGAGCGTTAACTCCAATTTTCGGTCGTAATTCTCGCCCTAGTAGACAGACAATAACAAGTTTAGTGCAAAAGTTTGAGTCTACATATTCGTTGTGTGATGTTGCCGTGTCAGTGAGATAACGGGATGGTCGAAGTGTCGAAAATATCGCTGCCTTCAGACGTCCGTAGCAAACGATCCAAATCAGTCAATTCAACGGCGTTCTCAAGAATTGGGCATCGCTCAGACCACATTATGGCGTATTTTGCGTAAGGATCTTGGTGTACACCTATACAAGATCAAGCTGACTCAAGAATTGAAGCCGATGGACCATTTGAAGCGACTTACGTTCTCCGATTGGGTTCTGGATAAGATGCGCCAAGATGATGAATTTCATCGAAAAATCACCTTCAGAGGCGAAGCTCATTTTTGGCTCAATGGGCTCGTCAATAAGCAAAATATGCGTTATTGGCCGGGTGAAAACCCACATGTGCTTCATAAATCACCTCTACATCCACAAAAAATAACTGTTTGGTGCGGTTTGCATGCCGGCGGCGTTATTGGGCCATATTTTTTCGTCGACGATAACGATCGTCACGTTACTGTGAATGGTCAGCGTTATGGAAGATATGGACTTGGACGACATGTGGTTTCAACAGGATGGTGACACAAGCCACACAGCACACTCTACAATCGATTTATTGAAGAGTAAGTATGGTGACCGTGTTATTTCAAGACATGGTCCAGTCGATTGGCCGCCTCGTTCGTGCGATTTAACGCCGCTTGACTATTTTCTGTGAGGCTACGTTAAGTCATTGGTTTATGCTAACACGCCGATGAAGTTGGAAGAGTTCAGAGCCAATATTGAACACGAAATAGCGGTCGTTTCGGCCGAAATGTGTGGCCGAGTCGTTGAAAATTGGGTCCAACGAATCGATCGCAGCAAACGTGCCCGCGGTGGCCATATGAACGAAGTCGAGTTCCATTCATAAGCGTTTTGATTGTACTTCAAGCCAATAATAAGGTTTTTGAAATATCTGAAATGGTTTGCCTTTTATTTAAAAAAAAAAAAATTGTCAAGTCATTATTAGAAAACCCAATACTACCCTCTGTGCATTGGAAGACGGAAAGGCAGTAGATGTAATCGATACTGATCTTATCAGAGCTTTCATTAAGATTTCGCACGAAATACCTTATCTTACTCAAGCTTAAAGGTAACGGCTTCCGACCTTGGTTAATCTCGTGATTCGAATTTTATTTGACAAAGTACCAAATAATGTTGTTTTAGGATTTTCTCTTGAAGATTCAATTTTATCTACATCTGGTGTACTTCGATGAAGTTACCTTGGCCCCCTGATATATACATTATATATATTAGCGATCAATTGTGCCGATTTAATCATCAAGTCCTCCATATCCAGCAATGTAGAGAAATAAAATTTATGTTTACCATAAGCACAACTCAATACCCTCTGACTTCCAGGCACTAAAAGGCAAATGTCAAACTAAAACTTATTCGCGTAAGCATGTGCTACCACCTTCAAGAACCTATTTCATTGGCAATGAATTAATACCCTCTATCACTTCGAGAAAGAAATTCTCGAACCCTTACGTTTCCAAATCCTTTTACTTTACATTCGCTAAGCCCATACTAGAATATGCTAGCTAAGTTTGGCCCCCTTAAGTAAATTGAAGTTATCCAACTCAGATTCATTCGATTTGCACTACGTAGTCTAGCTTGGAAAGATATCTACATATAACTTGCCTCCGTTTAAAGATCGCTTAAAGCTAATAAGTCTTCAACGTCTCTAAAAACATTGAGACAGCGCTGATGTTCTCTTTTCATGAACTACTCATTGGTTGTCTTGGCCGCCCTATCCCGCTACAAAATGTATGTGCTCTCTGCTTATTGAGAGGAAAGACAAACATATGTTAATGTTTAAATTTGTTTGGAAATATTCTTTATTTCGTGGACTTGAACTTACTAACTAACTGAGTGACGGTTGTCACCCCTTATATCAGCTTATGTTGTTAACTAAGCTTTTTGCAAATGCACGTAGCGATTTGTGCTGTGGTATTAGATCCTTGACAACATTGTTGTCGCTATGTGTTTCTTAATTTATCTTGAAAAGTATGGGAAAATAAAATTGTTTTCTTCTTGCTGGGGAGTGAAATAATCTTATGCTTTATGGGGTACATAACTTAAATGATATCCATCAACATCAATCCACGCAGCCCCTCTTTCACATCAACTTTCACCGAACTGATTACCGCTATAACGAACCATTGACCAGAATGCTGTTGCTGTTGTGCGGGTGTTGACCCGGGTCTTAATCTCACTTATGTTGGCAATAGCAGTGCTGGTGAAATCTTTTCTTTATTGTCGGACAAAAATACAATTGCGACAAGCCTGACCATTGACTTGACTTGATACCAGTGATATTCGTATGAGTGCGAGTTTACCCTTGATGCTGAGGCTTATTATAATTTTCGATTTTTAGTGTATAGGTTTGCTTGTTATTGACAGTACCCTCTGGCTTACTACATTCCTTCCCTGATTAGTTGTCTATTGTTCTTGAATTCATCCATATTTGGAAAATCTTAAAGACAAATGATACACAGGCTCATCCGGGACTAGTCTCCTGAAATCGTGTATGAGGAGGATTCTCGACAAAACTTACGACCAATATCCTAAACATGATATGACCATCAACCTGGGACACTTTATTTCCAAATAAAATAAGATGTTCAAGGGGTGTTTCGTGAGAAAGAGATGTATAAGTGTACATATATACATTCGATTAAGTATCTGAACAATAGATTATGAATTTAACTGCTACTCTAATAAAACCTGGTCACATGCCTTCCAGATTCTAATCTTAATTCAAAAACGTCAATATACTCTTGACAGTTGCGGCGGAAATGATTTAAATTTGTTTTAACTTGCAATCATTAGATACATCAGTGTTGTGAAAAGCAAATAAAAAAAAAAATCGTTTCGATAAACTGGGCCTTAGACGATGATTATCTAGTCATACACGAGCACCAAATTGGTAGCGATTCTATGTATAATCAATCACAATCCAGCTATCAACCGGTGCACTGATTACTTACCATTATCATAAAAAGATAAGCAAACCAGAACTTATCTTCATCCACATATTGAAAACATGGATATCTAAGAAATCTTATAAAAACTTTAAGTTCCAAGAATAAAGCCAAGATAAGACACCATATTTGCCTTTGCCAGCAAGCAGTATATAAAGAAGCCCAGACTGGGAAGTCAATAAAAGTGAAATTTTTTACAATGAGACAGATACTTGCTCTAACTTTCTTGATTACTGCTGCAACAGCTGGCACAGGACCAATTCGTTCAGGTTTTGATATCAGGTCAGTGGCTGATCTGGAAAGCCGCATTACTAACGGTGAAGTCGCGTCAAGAACTCAATTTCCCTATCAAGTTGGTCTATATTTGATATACGGAAAACATGTCGGATGGTGCGGTGGTACCTTGATTTCAGACCGTTGGATCGTAACTGCTGCTCATTGTACCAATAAAGTTGATGTTGTTACCGTATACTTGGGTGCTTTCAACATCAGGGACAAAAATGAAACTGGACAGCAGAGAGTTTTCGTCTACAAATCTGGTATTTTTACCCATGAAGGGTATGATCCCAAGATAATTGCCAATGATATTGCTCTCATTAGACTACCAAGTCCTATTTCCTTCAACGAATACATCAAACCAGCGGTTTTACCAAAGAGGAGCAGTTCTTACTCAACTTATGTTGGTGATCGTGTTGTCACTTCTGGATGGGGTTTGAATAGTGATAAGACAAACTCAACTTCAGACATATTGAGATACATCGATACCAAAATTATTAGTGAACGCTCCTGCAACCTTTATTATTTGGGCAGAATTTCAAATAACAATATTTGCATTACTGGTAAACAAGGACGTTCAATTTGCAGTGGTGATTCTGGTGGCCCATTAGTTTACAAGCAACAAGGAGAAGATCTCTTGATTGGAGTTACTTCATTCGGTATTGCATTTGGCTGTGAAAAGGGATGGCCAGGTGTGTTTACTAGAATCACATATTACTTGGATTGGATCGATGCCAAGATTGCTCTTGTTAATTAATTTATTTTAAATAAATTTGAAGCTCAATTTTTTTTTTTTTTGTATTTTGAAGAGGTGAAATTTTGTTATATTTCGTTTCGCATACTCGTATATCAGTTTGCTTGATCTATATCAAACTAAATTGTGATAACTATAGTGAACGTCTTGGTGCGGGCATTACAAAATAATGTCCATGTTCATGTTCTAGAATTAAAACTTTTGTTAAAACCATTAGAAAGGGCATAGAAAGACATTTGTGTTTAAGTTTCATACTAAAGAGGAATGCTGCGATCCCGAAGCCGAGCTTAAGGATATAGAATCGGACCATCATATGTATATGATGAAACGTTTTCTTTTACGGCATAAGGCAAACAGTTCAAGAATCTGATTAAGCTCGTAACACTGGAGAGGTTAGAGTAGCGGCTTCCTCTAGCGTTAACGCTAAAGTTACTCGTACATCGACGATGGTATCGCTTTCTTAAGCTTTCTGTAAGCGGTTGTTGGAATAGGTAGGGATCCGCAATGCATTTGATTTCTGCTTAGTAAAACTCACTCGGAAATTAAAAAAGCTTGAGTAGTATCGAGCAATATTCGAAAGCCTGCTAGATAGGATTTAAAACTGTGCGATAAGACTCATAGATGATGCAAATATCACTCAGTCCATGGACACCCTTAAACACCGGAAAAAAGTCTTATGTCTCCATAGATATCGCCTGAGCATTCTACCTCTTCAAACTTTCAACCGTAACACTCGCCTCGCTTTGAATGCTCATCAGTATACCCTTTTGGACGTACTCTGAAATATCGTGATTCGTTGCTAAGCCGAATAACTTGTGAAATGAGTTGCCGTGTCATGGTAGGTTAGGTTAGGTTAGGTGAGAGTGGTGGTTGGAAAACCAACCCACTTAGGCCTATTGGCGCGTTGTGCTGCCACGTGGATTTATGATCCTCTTACTCATGAAACCAATTTGAGCTTATGATGAAGCGCAGGAGACTGTTAACTTCTGTATTCTTTAGATCGTTTAAGTCATTGTAGAAGAAAGCTCCTTTGTGAAATTTTCTTGCCTATAAGGCAGTGTCTAATGACGACACCTATGATAGGGCTGAGATGTCTCCTATTTAGAATAATCAGATTCTTAGAGCGATTCAGATCCAGCTTTTGCTAGATTTGTTAAGTCACTGGACATGTTGGCACATCGATCCACCTAAGGTCTGTTCTTTTATTAGCATCAAGCTTAAATAATAATTCGCACGTAGCGATTGCTATCCTTTTCCGTTAGAATAGGTAGAGTTGTTCCAATTTCGTCGACCCTACAATTCCCTGGAGTGTCCCTGTAGCCCGGCACCCAACAAAGGTGAAGGTTGAACTGCTCTGTCATTTCCGTAAGAAATGATCGATATTCAAGAGCGGTTTTGGAATTTAGTGAAACCGAATCCAGGGACTTAATAGCGGCCTGACTATCCGAAAAGATGCGGATATCCTTTGCAGACATCACGTTTTTCTTCAGCCAGGACAGAGCTTCCCTAATCGCCAAAATTTCCGCCTGGAACACGCTACAGTGATTTGGAAGACGGAAGGAGAGGCTTAGATTTAATTTATCAGAAAAAACATCGCCATGATTGTAGCTAACTTTTTTCCTCTCTAATTTTCTTTCGCCCGTGCTGTATGCAAACACGTTGTTAACTGAGCTACCTTAACCCCTTTAGCGCGAGCTATTTAAAAAACAAAAAAAAAAAAAAAAACGAGAGAGCCGTCCTTGTTTTCCCGGTGCTTTGGAACAAGAATAAGGGGTGTCCCAAAATTCACTACAAGAAGTAATTTTCATAGAAAACCCAGATTTTTTATTAAATATTGTAAATTTTTTGTTGATTCATAAAGTAAACGGTATAGGGTTGTGTATGGAATAGCATATCGGGTAAATGGCCTCCGCAACTTTGCTGACACATACGTAATTTTTTGTTGAAATTTTTTATGACAGTTTTGCATAAACATTGCTGGATTTTATCGTTACAGCACTTTGGGCGGCCAATTCGGATCAGCAAAATACGACCAGGAAATGGCTCATGTAGTATTTACATTGCTTCTTGGGCGATATGGCATGTGGCACCGTCTTGCTGAAATCGCACGTCTTCCTCATTCATATCTTGAAATTTAGACACAACAAATTAGATTGTCATGTCGCGATAACGAGCACCATTAACTGTTACTGCTTGACAACTCGCATTTTCAAAGAAGAATGGTACGCTGATACAGTGACATGTTGTGGATACCTACATTTGTTTTGCTACAATCACTCGTGGATCTTCTGAACCCCATATTCGACAATTTTGAAAATTAACAAAGCCATCAAGATGAGAATAGGCCTCATCGGTAAAAATGAAATTTTGCGAATCGTATGTAGCTGCTTAACCTTTATTATTTTTAAAATATTGCTCAACCATGAAAACGCGTTGTTCTTTCGTGTAGCGCTTCTTTTTTGGTAAACCTAAATCGTCAATTGTCACGCTGTCATTTTTCACTGTCAGCACTTTACCATACAAATGGCATATAATTCAAATCTTGCGTGCATTTTGGGACCCACTTTACAAAACGGTAAACTGTCACACAATTTACACCTCCAATGTGATGGTTAGAGCAATATCCGCAACGAAGGTATAATCAATTTTAATTAAAACAACAACGGATACAGTTTTTGTAGACTTTTTAATTACAGAAGACAATGCGAACAATAATTGAAAAATATCAAGCAGACAGATTTTTTGTTGTCGTAAAATACCACGCTGCAAACTTGCAAAAAGCGTTTTGTTTGCTTAAGGAAACCTATAGTCATCTTATTGCCATAGGTTGCATAGCACACACCTTATATCTGTTCTGCAATGATATCATGAAACGCAATCCTATACAACAACTTCACTTTTCAAAGAAATAAATATAACGTAGATGGATAAAGAATCTTTTTGGAATGAAATTCTTTAATTAACAGCTTTAATGTCTGTTGTAGTTTGTATAACGAAATTCCAATCAGATAAAAGTTTGATGCATAAAGTCTATCAATATCTTAAGGAACAGCTAATTTTAGAGGCTAATTCATTGTAAACGGAAAAAGTAACACTTTAAGCTGTTAATCAAATTTTAGAAAAGTTTTAGGAGAAAACTCGATTTGTTGTATCGCTGATATAACAATTATATACCTCACCGCTGATCTGCTTAACCCATCAAATCAAGATTGCTTTTAAGGTAATTTCGATTAAGCTACGGCAATGAAATTTAATGTATTTATGAAGTTTTTAAAAGTATGAGCCTGGAGTTGATGTCCGATTTATTTATTTATCGATCTAAACAAAGAAATCATTTGGTCAAGCGCTTCCTCATTAAAACCATTGATTTGGTGGAAAGGTTTGAAGCAAAGCTGCTGTATGCATTTTATAAGCGCCTGTAATTTCAACACCCACAGAATGTTCAATTAGTAATTTAAGTTGCATATATAGCACCAAACTAAATTGACCTACTGTTGAAAGAGCCGGATAATTAACATATTCATATGTATAGAGTGATTCTTCGTGAGGTTTGATTTAGGACGTAAAATAAAACACATAAATTTGAAATTGAACTTAAAGTTTTTATTATCGGTTAAAAGAACAATTCATGGCATTTACTTTTTGAAAATGATTTTGATTTTTGATTTTGGGCAACTCGTTCGACCATAGCGACTGGTATCTCGCGGATAACAAGAGTAATGTTGGCGTCCAAAGCGTCAGTCGTAGCTAGCTTATTCCTAAAGAGCTGAGACTTTACATATCCCCAGAGAAAATAGTCCAAAAGTGTGATATCGCACGATCTAGGCGGCCAATTTACCGTAGCAAAACTTGAAATTAAGTGCTCACCAAAATGATTTCTCAACAAGTCCATGGTTTCACTCACTGTATAGCTCGTAGCGCCGTCTTGTTGAAACCAGAGCTCACCGAGACCATGTGCTTGAATTTCAGGAAGCAAATAGTCCATTAACATGGCGCGATAATGGTTACCATTGACGGTAACATTCTGATTTGCGTCCTTTTTGAAATATGAAATATGGACCAATGATTCCAAAAGTCCATAAACCACACTATACCGTTGTTTTTAATGGATTTAATGGTAGCTCTTGGTATACTATGGTACTCTTCGGGTTGCTCATCAGCCCAAATACGGCAATTTTTTTTATTAACGTATTCATTGAGCCAGAAATGGGCTTCATCACTGAACAGAATTTCACGATAAAATACCGGATTTTCATTGAGTTTTTCCAGAGCCCATTCATTGAAAATATGACGCAAATTCAAGTCGCCTGGCTTCAATTCTTGCACAAATTGAATTTGGTACGCTTTTAGGCCGAGATCCTCATGTAAAATATGCCAAGTTGTCAAAATAGGTAGAGTCAAGCTGCTGAGAAAGATGACGAATCGATTCGTCACGGTCTTCGCGTACACTCTTAGCTACAGCAGCGGCAGAGACTATCTCTTCACTACGTGCTGGATGTGGTCTAACCGGTCGAGTATCATCCATTAATGTAAACTGGGACTCAAATTTGCGAATAGTATTGGCAATAGTGGTTTCAGTAGGTCGATTATGTGCACCGTAAGTTAATCGAATCGAACGAAGAACATTTCTCACAGAACGCTGATTTTTGTAATACAGCTGAACAAATTGGAGACACTCGCGCTGTTGTGGTGTGAGTCTTTCCATGATGACTTGCCAAACGATACTAAATAAAAATGACAAAGAATCACCCTATATTATCTTGTCAATATGCGAACGCAAGTTTAACTCTTTAGCGTATAATATTCTAAGGTTGCGAATGGATTCAAGCTTGGGTTCAGGGGGGTCAGAATTGACATTTGGAGACATTAAATTCAAAGCAAATTTTTTTTTGACATCAAATGGAAAATGAAGAAGAATAGATTCTTGGGGTGAAGAAATAGTTTTGTAGAACTTAGTGTCATCAGCGTAAGTGGATAGGTCGCAGTGTTTAATAATCCTCTCAAGATCTGTTATAGTTAAAATGAAAAGGAGGGGACCTATATGGCTGCCTTGTGGGACATCAGAACTGGCTAAAAATGGGGTTAAGAGGGCTGACCTAAAACGAACGCAATAATTACTGTTCTCCAGATAAGAAGATATCCACTTTAACAATATGGGATTAAAATCGAGGGAAGACAATTTGAACAGAATCAATTGATGAGCTATTTTATCGAAAGCCTTAGCAAAATCTGCAGCAATAACAACGAATTCATTTTCATTGGCATTTTCTAGGGCTGAAAGCGCAAAGGATGCGAATTTAATTAAGTTTGTGGTAGTTGATTTACCTTTCAGAAATCCATCCTGACTGGGTGATATAAGTGATTTGCACTTCATACAAAGAACTTTTAAGCGTTTTAGGTATGCGAGAAAGCTTTGCAATGGGACGGTAGTTAGGTACTTCATTCTTTAATCTCTTTTTTTGAACCAGGGCTATGAAAGATGTCTTCCAAACTTGGTGGAATTTCCCTCTTGTGATGGACAGACGAAAAAGGGAGGAGAGTGGATACGAAAGATTGGAGGCACACTTTTTGAGAAATATTGCTGGGAGCCCGTCTGGCCCGTGTAAAAATTCATCATTGAGATTTGGTAACTTTTCTTCGATAAGAGTAGGATCAAAAGATTAGGAAAGAGAGAGGGGCTTATGCAGACATTGGGAAGGTACTTGAAATATATGGGGTCAGTTACGAAGAACTTGTCTGCAAATGATTTTTTAAAAAAGTTTTCAAAAAAGTTGGCGATAGTATGTGGGTCGGTCGATGATATATTATCAAATGAAAGAAAGGGGGGATAACTGTCTGATTTTCTTTTGCAGTTGACTAATTGATAAAATGTATTAGGGTCGTGGATAAGGTTGGTCTTGCGTCCAATTTCCAAGATACGAGCATAAAACCACTGAATCCTGCTTTTTTTTTGTTTTCTTAATAAGTAACTGTAGTTAGCCATATCGAGCGCCTTACTCATATCAATAAAAAATAAATTGAAAGATACAAAATTATTTATATATTGTATATATATATCTGAGAAATAAAGCTCAACAATAAACGAATAAATTAATCATCTAAAGTAAATACCCATGCGATGCGCAACTAAGGTCTCTAAATCAATGAATGGCACCAGCAGTAAGTGCTGGTCGATTTTGACATATAAAAAATGTCATAAACCAAGCTTAGATATATGGTTAACAAACCGCTTTGACACACACAAACCGCGTTGTGTGAAAATGTTTAATTAAGTGCTAAATAGTCGGCATTTGCGGAAAGTCCGGATTTTATTCTTTCATTCGAAGAAGCGGCGGTAGAAGAGCATCGAGAGGTCCAAAAAATATACAGAGATGCTACTCTAAGCGAAACAACGTGCCGTCATTGGTTCCCTCTCTTCAAATTGGGTGACTTTGATGTTTATTAGGATCTGTATCACTTCTTCTTACTTCTTCGGCTCGCCCGGAAATTCACCCTGCGAAAATTATGCTGTGTATTTGGTGGGAAGAGGTCGTTTCTTATTATGAAATGTTAAAACCCAACGAAACCATCAACGAAACAACGGTATCGAATTTAATTAATGCGATTTAGCAGCCGTTGCCGCCACCCGTCATATTCCCCAGATATTGCAACGTCCGATTATTACTTTTTAAGCTCAGGATGACACTGAAGCTGAGCAGTTCCACTCATATGGAGATTAAAAAAATGGCTTGTTTCGTGCATAGTTTTAAAAGATAAACACTTTTATCGTAACGGTATTCGAGCTCTGGCAGAAAGATAGGAAAAAGTTGCAGCTAGTGATAGCCAAAACTTTGAATATTTTATTTGTAAACATTTTCTCATAATAAATTTGCATTTTTATAAAAAAAAAAACGTATGGAAATACATATAGGGTTTTCCAATAGGGACTTGACAACTTTGAATTTAATTTGTGAACGCACTCTTTCACTAATCATCAAACTGTCACTGTCAATTTATTCAGTAAACTCAACATTTTCATCATGGTAAAGTACACTAACGAGCAACGACTGCAAACGTTCTCTGATCGGGTTCTGGAGAAGATGCGCCAAGATGATGAATTTCATCGCAAAATCATCTTCAGTGACGAAGCTCATTTTTGGCTCAATGGGTTCGTCAATAAGCAAAATATGAGTTATTGGTCGGGTGAAAACCCACATGTGCTTCATGAATCGCCACTTTATCCACAAAAAGTAACTGTTTAGTGCGGTTTGCATGCCGGTGGCGTTATTGGGCCATATTTTTTCGTCGACGATAACGATTGTCACGATACTGTGAATGTTCAGCGTTATCGCGCCATGATCACCGATTATTTTTGGCCCGAATTGGAAGATATGGACTTGGACGACATGTGGTTTCAACAGGATGGTGCCACAAGCCACACAGCACACGCTACAATCGATTTATTGAAGAGTAAGTATGGTGAGCGTGTTATCTCGACATGGGCCAGTCGATTAGCCGCCTCGTTCGTGCGATTTAAGGCCGTTTGACTATTTTCTGCGGGGCTACGTTAAGTCATTGGTTTATGCCAACACGCCAACGACGTTGGAAGAGCTCAGAGACAACATTGAACGCGAAATAGCGGCCATTTCGGCTGAAATGTGTTGAAAATTGGGTCCAACGAATCGACCGCTGCAAACGTGCCCGGTTGGCCATATGAACGAAGTCAATTTCAATTCATAAATGCTTTGATTGTACCTCAAGCCAATAATAAAGTTTTTGAAATATCTCAAATGGTTTGCCTTTTATTTAAAAAAAAGTTGTCAAGTCGTTATTAGAAAACCCTATATGTACTTAACGGGTATTTTTCCATCACTATCAAGATTTCCCTGATATCATTTACAACATTAATATTCGTGGTGGTACAGATGTGGTGCTTCCTAAATGTGGATTACATTGTTGAAAATAAATGATTGGAGTGGATATGTACATGTACATGTACAGTTGATAGGTTTTCCCACGCGCATCCCAAAAAATCGACGCCATGACCTTGCCTGAAGATGAAACGGTATTCGCCTGTGAAACGCCGCTAAACACTAAATTGAAACATCTTCACTACACTGTTTTTGCTCGAGTGTGAGCAAACGCTGCACCCATCTTCCACACAGCTTTCTCATGTCCAAATCTTCGAATAATATGCTATGTATCGCACTTTTTGAAATGACTACAATGTCTGCTAGCTCGCGCACTTTTAGTCGACGATCTTTGTGGATTTTCTTCACCATTTCTGGAGTTGTCACCTCATTTGGTCAACCACTCGTTTAAACTCAGCAAACCAAAATTTTACTGTTGTAAACGAAGGAGCAGACTCATCCAGAGTAGAATCCAGTTCAGCTTTTATATTGGTTGGGTTGAGGTCTTTCACTGACAACGTTCAATATTTATGGCTGCCAAACAAATACTTAACAACGTGGCGCTTTCAATATTTAAACATATGCTTTATAGACTGCGTACTTTCCACTACTGTGATATTTTCAAACAACTTCCGCCATGTCTCGGTCAGGCCGTTTGTTTCTGGGACCGCCCTCATACTATGTAATATGGGCATTTAGTTATCATTATTGTTCAACTGATGAAAATCCTTAACACAAAGTGTGCCCAGTCGGAGAAGATTCATGGTTTTGTTGGCAACGAGCTCGAGCTTCAGACACGTTATTTTCTTATAAACATGATTATCTGTCCTGATGTCACTTGATGTTGCTGAAGCTATCTTTCCAATTTATACAGATGTCAACGATAAAAAATTATAAGAAAGATATATTTGTGGTTAACGCAAAACAACAATAAGAGCTACAATCAACTGATATAGAAAATAACTTGAAAAATAGTTCTGTGTGTCTCAAATTTTCTTTAAAATAGCAACTTATATCGCTGCCGGGATCTTCAATGAAGGTACAACTTCAATTCCATATTATATGAATGCAATGCGAAAACCAATTGGACTCAATGTCTATGCCTAGAGCCCCTAAGCTCTTCACAAACTATCCTTCCACAACCGAAATCAGACCACCTATAAAAGAATTCTTTACAAAAAAAAATTAAAGAAATTATCTCACAATTCTCCAGTGGAATATTCAAGGATTTTTCAATAATCTTTCTTATCTGGACATTCTCATTCGAAAGTATTCACCAACAATTATTGCGCTGCAAGAAACGAAGCTTCTAATTAATCAAGCACGGACACTTTGGAGCAAAGTAAAATTAATGTATGGAAACCGTCTATACTACATCGTAGTATTTCTTTTATCAAACAAAACAACATATCTATGACTGACCCTAATGAAATAGCACAATGCTTTGCAGAAAAATGGACTGGATACTGCTCCGACAGAAATAATTCCCTTTTTATCCTTCAAGAAAAGAATGCCTTTCAAAGGGACTTTAATTCCCAAGTTCCCAAAATTAACACCAAACGTTTTTCTTCCATTACTCTCCCAGAACTAATAGAATCACTTAAGCGGCCGCAATTCTGTGTTCAATGTTGGCTCTGAGCTCTTCCAACGTCGTCGGCGTGCTTACATAAACCAATGACTTAACGTAACCTCACAGAAAATAGTCAAGCGGCGTTAAATCGCATGAACGAGGCAGCCAATCGACTGGCCCATGTCGTGAGATAACACGCTCACCATACTTACTCTTCAATAAATCGATTGTAGTGTGTGCTGTGTGGCTTGTGGCACCATCCTGTTGAAACCACATGTCGTTCAAGTCCATATCTTCCAATTCGGGCCAAAAATAATCGGTGATCATGGCGCGATAACGCTGAACATTCACAGTATCGTGACAATCGTTATCGTCGACGAAAAAATATGGCCCAATAACGCCGCCGGCATGCAAACCGCACCAAACAGTTTCATCCACCACTTTGTGGATGAAGTGGTGATTCATGAAGCACAAGTGGGTTTGCACCCGACCAATGACGCATATTTTGCTTATTGACGAACCCATTGAGCCAAAAATGAGCCTCATCACTGAAGATGATTTTAGGATGAAATTCATCATCTTGGCGCAGAACCCAATCGAATAACTTACGTCGCTTCAAATGGTCCATCGTCTTAAATTCTAGAGTCAGCTTGATCTTGTATGGGTGTAAACCAAGATCCTTACGCAAAATACGCCATAATGTGGTCTGAGCGATGCCCAATTCTTGGGAACGCCGTGGAATTGACTGATTTGGATCGTTTGCTACGGACGTCTGAACGGTAGCGATATTTTCGACACTATGAGACCAACCTGTTGTCTCACTGACACGGCAACATCACACAACGAATATGTAGACACAAATTTTTGCACTAAACTTGTTATTACCTGTCTACTAGGGCGAGTAGTAGAGTTTACTGAATTAATTGACAGTGACAGTTTGATGATTAGTGAAAGAGTGCGTTCACAAATTGAATTCAAAGTTGTCAAGTCCCAATTGGGAAACCCTATACAAATGGAATTGTAATGAAATGTTCATCTCAATGGTGAAAGAGAGCAAATAAATGAATAAATAAATAAATAGATAAATAAATAAGTAAGTAAGTAAATAAATACAAATAGGCAGCAAAAGTGTGTATATATTGCAAATAATATAATCTATACAAACATAGAAAACATAGAAAATAAGAGCTTAGTTTGGATGCTGCGTATAGAAACATTAAACAAGAAGTTTAAGCATCATTTTGAGTACTTTGTTTTGTGCGATTTGCATTTTTTTAAAATGACATTTGGCAAACTGACCCCATACTTGACAGCCATAGCATATACTTGCCTGGGAAATTACCTTATAAATAATCAGTTTGTTGTCTTCTGAAAGATGAGATTTTCAATTTATAAACGGATAAAGCATTTTTATGGCAATGTTCACTTTTTTGATTGTGTGGTTTATGTGGTCCTTAAAAATTCATTTCGAATCCAGATTTATGCCTAGATACTTAAACGAACTTTCCCAATTTATATTCGTATTGCAGACACTGAGGCTGCTCCCTGCAAGGTAGAAAACTTTTCTTTTTCGATTAAAAAAGATAGCCTTCACCTTCGTAGAATTCAGTTCAATTTTCCATTTTTTAAAATATTCATTTACTACTTCTGTCGCATCATTTAAATTTCTCTCTATGTTGAGATGAGAGCATAGCAATGTCATCTGCAAACATTGCAACTTTACAGTTTGATAATAAAGGAAAGTCGGAAGTAAACAAAATATACAATAAAGGACCGAGAACTGAGCCTTGCAGAACACTACATTTGACATCAAAAAAAAGAAAAACCGGAGACAAAACAATTGACATGAACTTGAAATACACGATTTTTCAGAAAACTGCGAACAATTTTGCAAAGAATAAAGAACGCGAGGGCAATAATTTAATAAATTGTATAACAAATCATTATGCCAGATAGTGTCAAAGGCTTTTTCGATATCTAGCAGTATCATTCCTGTTGATTTTATTTGTTCACAATTTGTTTTGACAATATTGTTTATTCTTATCACTTGGTGAATAGTGTTATGATTTTGCCTAAAACCAAATTGTTCATTAGGTAAAATATTGCTCTGAGAAATTACATTCATTTATTGTTCTTTGATAATTTTTTCAAGCATCTTACTAAGTGAGCTAAGTAAACATATTGGCCTATAGCTCTCGGCGTTTTCTGGAGGCTTACCAGATTTAAGAACTGGAACAATTTTGGCCTTTTTCCAAATATCCGAAAAATATTGGAGCTTTACGCAAGAATTGAAAATAAATGTAATATATCTTATAACTACCTTAGGAATATGTTTGAGAAAAATATTTTTTTATTAGATCAAGGCCTAGAGCTTTTCTCGTTTTAAAATTTTTTATCAACAGTGCAACCTTGTTTTCAGAAACATAAATATTTGGTGGAGTCATACAGCTTGAAACGTCAAAGTTTGCAATTTGTGAGTCTACTCGAGAAGTAAAAAGAGGATCACTTAGGCTTGAGGCAATTTCATGATTTTTTATAAAAACATTGCCAGATCCTTGGCTTTTTCCTCATCAGTATAGAAGATAGATGATGGGCTTATTAACCCTGGAATATTTCGATGCTTGTTTTTCAACACCCGTATTATGTTCCAGAACGGCTTCCCAGATTTGTCCAAAGCACTAAGCTTGCAGTTCCATTCAATATTTCGTTGACTAGCAATAAGTTTTGTAATCAATTTATTTAGTGATCGGACATATAGTACTTCTGCAAGTAAGGGTGTCGGAATCTTTGCCAGTTCCTTTTCTGTATGTTCCCAATTTTTATTAAGCTAAGTATAAAAGGAGTGAAAGTAGGGGTTTTATTTATATATGAGATTCGTTTTTTCTCAGAATCATTAGCGGCACAAAGAAGTAAGTTAGTAAACATTTCAATAGAGTGATCAACATCATCAATATTGATGGCGTTATCGAGGCACGTGGAAACATCACGCAAGTTTGCTTTAATGATCCTCTGAAAAAGATGCCAATTTGTACTTTTTATTTCCTGAACATACTGGGTTTTTATTTATTTGCCCAGAGTATCCAGATTGGATATAACACATGGGCTGAAAAGTCCATAGTAAAACACAAAATTTTTGAAAAAATTCAACTTTATTTATCAATATACTTGCCTTCGAGGGCGATACACTGATTGAAACGATTTTTTAATCTTTCGATACCAGTTTTGTAGTACGATTTCGGTTTAGCCTCAAAATATTCCTCTGTTTCGGCGATTACTTCTTCATCGGTCTTAAATCTCTTTCCGGCGAGCATTCTTTTGAGGTCTGCGAACAGGAAATAGTCGCTGGGGACCAAATCTGGAGAGTACGGTGGGTAGGGAAGCAATTCGTAGCCGAATTCATTCAATTTTATCATCGTTTTCATCGACTTGTGACACGGTGCATTGTCTTGATGAAACAGCACTTTCTTTTTCTTCAAATGCGGCCGTTTTTCTGTGATTTCGCCCTTCAAACGCTCCAACAATGCAATATAATAGTCGCTGTAGATAGTCTGCCTCTTTTGGAGATAGTTGATGAAAATTATTCCATGTGTATCCCAAAATACGGATACCATAACCTTGCCAACCGACTGTTGAGTTTGGACGAGGTTTGTCGCCTGCTCGCCACTCAGCTGACTGCCGCCTTGACTCTGGTGTGAAGTAATGGAGCCAAGTTTCATCCATTGTCACATACCGACGCAAAAATTCGGTTTTATTGAGGTTGAACAGCTTTCAACACTCCTCTGAATCATCAACACGTTGTTGTTTTTGGTCGACTGTGAGCAAATGCGGCATCCACTTTAAACAGAGCTTTCGCATGTCCAAATATTCGTGTATGATATATCCAACACGCTCTTTTGATATCTTCAGAGACTCAGCTATCTCGATCAACTTCACTTTACGGTCATTCGTAATCATTTTGTGGATTTTTTTGATGTTTTCATCTGAAACAGCCTCTTTTGGACGTCCACTGCGTGCATCATCTTCGGTGCTTGTATGACCACTTTTAAATTTTTCAATCCACTTGCGAATGGTTCGTTCGGCTGGTGCAGAGTCCGGGTAACACTTATCAAGCCATTTCTTTGCATCGGCTGCATTTTTTCCCATCAAAAAGCAATGATAAATCAACATACGAAATTGCTTTGAATCCATTTTTTTTCACACCGCTATATCTCGAGACTAATCGACAGCTGTCAGCTGGATTTAATTCAAGTGGTGCCCTCTCTTAGAAACGGCACTGACTTTTCAGCCCATGTGTTATAGTTGGGACAATTTGTAACAAAAAAATCTAACACCGAGGGACTAACACGTGAAGACGATGGGACAAACGTTTGACTAGGTGGAAGCAAAATAGCATAATGAAAAACAAAAGAAAGACTAGAAGGTATGTTACCCCAAGCGTTTGCCCGACTACAGCCCCAATTTCTGTGTCTGCAGTTAAGGTCACCTCCCAACATATAATTTCTTTTAAAAGCCGTTCGTTTACCATCAGACGGCACACCACCAGGATAGTAAGCACAATAAATTTTAAGCGATTGTTTGTTAACAAGGTTAACTTCTATCCCTACATTTTCAACACAAGTTGTGTTTATAAGAGGTAAGAGCGAATGTTGTATAGACCGCTTAATTAAAATTGCAACTCCACCACCAATGCGTCTAGTTCTATCTACACGGTAGCATTTGTAACAGATGTAGATAATTTAACGTTTGATCGCAACCAAGTCTCAGTAACAAGAGCTATATCAACATTGTTGCAATGCAAAAACTTGATAAACTCTAAATAGAGTACTTTTTACGAATGCCTCTTGCGTTCCAGGTAACAATGTTTACTTGCCATTGGAATACAAAAATTTTACAGCTAGTTGAGAAATTACAATAAATTCATCTATCTTAGAATTACATTGAGAAAGTTTAGTTATCATTTCTAAAGTTAAAGAATTGAGTTCATCTATTAAAAATAAATCGGATTTGTTGATACTGTTGTTGTTGTTGACGTAGTTGATGTTGATGCTGGTTGATGCATTGTTGATGTGCCAAGTGTGGAGAGGAAATGACGAAGAGTGTGTAGCAGAAGAATTATGAGTTTTGCGGCGAACTGATTCTATAGTTGGAAAATCTGTGAGAGAGCTTAATAAAACAGGTTTTTTGTTTTACAGAGTTCAACTGTACATCAGCAAAAGTTTTATTATGAGCTTTCGTTTCAGAAATTTTGTTCTCTGAAAATTGCCGTACTTTAATGTATTTCGTTCAGCTTATACACGACGAATCAGTTGCTTTGTGTTTCCCATTACAGTTTGCACTACACCAGAGGTAGCCGTGGTGTAGTGGTATACGCATAGACTCCTCAAGCAAAGGGTCGCGGGTTCGAATCCCGTGCGAGGCAATTCCCTGAAAAAGTCTTTATATGGAATTTGTATGTATTTATGTGTAAACCCATCGGCGTCAACTCTGCATGAAGGCATAACACTGATGTTGGAGTGGTTGCTTGGTGGGCTAAATGTAACGAACTCACAACTAGCACGTACTAAGGCCCGCGGGTTGAGGATGCACTGGCTCAAGTTTGACAACCACCTCTGGGAAAAAATATCGAAACCTAATACACCTGAGTTTCAAAACTACTACACCACCCGCCCGCGCGATCTGGTGCAATCAGAAGTTTTATGTGACCCAGCGCATGATGCACAATAACTTTTAACATGACAATTTTTTTCGCCGTGTCCAAACATTTGGCAGTTTCGGCATTGTGTGAGCTTACCTTTCTGCTTGAGTTGGTAATTCCATTTTACTTCATTATGAAATAGAGTTCGGACATTTTTCTTTAAGTCACTTAACTTGACCGTGCCGATTTCAAACGAAACAAGGAATATGAAGTCTGTGAATTGTTCATATTTTTTTGTTATTTTTTTAACCTCTAGGCATTTAAGTCCTACTTTAATAAGTTCAGTTTTTACCAACTGCGGATCGATATCGTACAATCCGTATATTACAGTTTTTACAATTTTGACAATTTTGATCTTTTAGTTTTGCAAGTACTTTTTCGTATAGGACAATAGAGCCACATCGAATTTTTATTCCGATTGATAAATTTTTGATTGCATAATCTGATATGCCTAATGATTTCATCATATTGTGGATGTAGTCACACGATTTTTGCAACACTTTGGTAGGAGGCACAAACACTGTAATGGACTCCAGTAATTTCTTCTGGATTTAGCCGTTAGTCTTATCGCGAATTAAACAAACACAATCCTTTAAAAAAAAATAATTTACGCTCTTTATTTCGTTGCTTAATAGGCTGTATTCTACAGTGTTTGACTTACGACTAATCTCCTACCTATCGGCAGACTCTTTTCCTAGTGTGGCCACTTTACAATCATAAGTTAGTGTTGCCACTTTATATTTCTCACATTCTTATCAGTTTCTCTCCTATGGCTTGCTACATGGAGTCCTTTTTTTGGAAGTACTAGACATTTTAACTCGCGGTTTTTTATCTAGAGATATTATTGAGCCCTTAGGCTCCGGGTATCTGTTGCGCTTTAATATAATACCGATCGAAATACACAATGAGGAAATACATCAAACGCTGGCAAAAGCTCCGGAGTGACTTCGCAAAAAACGTTACAGAAAAACTAGAAAAAGTTCAAGACCTACTCAAAATAATCTGCAATAAGCATAAAGGATAGCAACTGAGCACAGCCATTCATATAGCTGAAACGCTAATCAATAGCGCTGTATAGCATGAACTCTCCTTAATTTCAAACTGGACGAAAAGTTGCAACCAACAAATGCAAAAAATAAACGCATAACTATGAGTGGCTATAGGAGCATTACCATCAACAGCAGAATCAATCATTATCCATATCGGGGACATGAAAATCATGACCCAAGTTAAATTGATTGCAAAAAGCCTTAGTGTTAGGAAATACCCACTCCACAATATATGCATAATACGCTGCTTTAGTGCCAAAACATCGAAAAACAAAAGCGCATTCTTTAATTCTATTTGCAGCAACAACCCAGAAAGTGTCACTATTTCGAAACCATTGAGTTATGAGACAACAACACACCCTTGGCTTGTTCCTCTGCACCTAATAAATGACTCGCTCAACGCTTCAGGAAAAGGACACACGCAACTGAGAGTCTATCGAAAAAACTTTCTGGAATTATTGTCTGAGTGTAATTTTGATTTCGTTTTATACACTGACGCGTCCTTTAAAGAAGGAATTATTTTCTAGACAATCAGTTTGACAAGATAATAACGCAACAAATTACTGCACCCAATATAAACTCCGCGTTCAACCTTACAGCGGTTCTAAATGCAAAAACAGCAATATGCATCGACTTCCTCAGTGCAATACGTATCATCCAAAACAATAATAGTTAAACGCCTGTTTTTCATTTTCTTCGCTCCGTTATCACTTCAAACTCCTCTAGGATACATGTTATATGGACACCCGGACATGAAGGCGTTCCAAAAAATTAGAAGGCAGATGCAGGCGCTCTCTAGCAGTCAATATGCCCTTGGTGTATTTTATACCACCTTTTGCAAAAGCATTGTGACCAGGGAAAGATATACAAAAAGAAACAGAAAGCCGCTGGATCTTTTAATTTTTTTTTTTTTTATAACTCCGTGCGCGCACCAAGAGGATATGAATACCCTTTTAATAGCTTTTCACCAGGGCGAGGGCGGGTGATGTAGAAATTTTTGAAACTCAGGTGCTAGGTTTTGATATTTTTTCCCAGAGGTGGTTGTCAAACTTGAGCCAGTGCATCCTCAACCAGTGGGCCTTAGTACGTGCTAGTTGTTAGTTCGTTACATTTAGGCCAGCCAGCAACCACTCCAACATCAGTGTTATGCCTTCATGCCAGAGTTGACGCCGACGGGATTTACATATAACTACGTACAAATTCCATGAAGACTTTTTCAGAGAATTGCCTCGCGCGGGGTTCGAACCCGCGACCCTGTGCTTGAGGAGTCCATGCATATACCACTACACCACGGCCACCCATTTATTCCTAAAGAAAACATAAGCCATCTCTAGCGCCCGTATTCTACAATGCGGTCTTAAATCCACTACAAGCGGTTCAACTCTGCAGGATAAGATAAGGACATGCACTTTTTAATAGAGCTCACTTGTACAGCAGAGGTACACAACTATTATGCAACGTTTGCCATGAGAATTTATTATGTACTTCAAAATTGCCAACTTACTAGAGACCATTTTAATAATAATATTCCAACCCTATCAGAGTTGCTTGATCCCTCTTTTCCACCTCAAAATTCTAAATTATTTTCATTGTTGACTAAACACAAATTAAATAAAATTTGAAAACAACGGTATGAAGTGAGCGTCAAGATACAAATGTCTCAATAGGAAACATTTATTTTGAACGGGCCTTTTTTTTTTTTGGTTGTTGTGACAACTGTCAAACATATTTAGTACACACCAAGTCATTGAGCAAACAACGTCATATTTTTTCATCGAGTTAAAAATGTCGAATTTTGTACCAGAAAATGATGACTTGCGGAAAGCATTAATTTTTTGTTTTCATTTGAAGAAAAGTGCTGCAGAGCCGCATCGAATGCTTGACGAATCATATGGTGATCATACTCTATCAGAAGCAACATACAAAATATGGTTTCAACTGCATAGAGATAACGATTTTGATGTTAGAAGACGCCGAATTGTAAGCAATATTGGATGAAAATGACACTTTGAGTCAGAAACAAACGGCAGAAGAGTTTAATGTTGCACAACAACAATTTCTGACCGGTTAAAAGCTATAGGAAAGATCCAAAAGTCTGGAAAATGGGTGCCACTTCTGAAATTTTGCTTCAAAGACACGATAAAAAATCAGTTTTGCATCGAATTGTTACTGGGGAGGAAAAATGCATTTATTTTCAGAACCTTAAACGGAAAAAATCATGGGTTAATCCGGGACAACCATCAATTCGACTGCAAAACCAGATCGATTCGACAAAAAGACAATGCTATGTCTGGTGGGACCACAAAGCTGTGGCTTGAACATCAAATTTTGTTCTTATGTATATACTCGCACATGATATTCGTATACATTTACCTACATTTATACATACATTTGGTTTACTTTCGCGATCGTTGCTATGGACTTACAAAAATCACGTTCTGGTTATCGCAGGCAGATAACCAAGAGGCAACTGAATATTTAAAACCATTAAATATTAGAGCGACCGAAGGCTTGTCCGAATTGGACACTGTGGAGGAAGAGTTGGCATCCTATCTTCAACGACTAAACATCGTCAACGAAAATCTAAACGCAATAAATAATGACATGCGGGAAGAGGGAATAGAAGACAAAGATCAGGAAAAAATGGCTGAGTATGAAGACACCGCCGTTGGTATGATAGCTAGACTTCAAGTGCGTTTGCTAAAGGTGCAACAGTTAATCAATCCTTTTACGTCTGGCATTACTTCTTAGCGTGCAGCTACATCTTCGTCAAAAACTCTTTGTACCAGGCTACCCGAACTAGAGCTGAGAAGATTTTAAGGGGATCATCAAGACAGGATTCCGTTCTGGGAAATTTTTCGAGTAACAGTGCATGAGAATAACGCTCTTACAGGTGCAGACAGGTTTTTAATTTTTTTTTTGAATTCACGCCAACAGATGCATGATATGATGGAGCGATCTCCCTCTTACAAGAAGAATATGGAGACACAGGAAAACTAAAAGACAAGCTAATGCAACAGCTTCCAACAGTTCATCACAAAACGAATGCAATTGCTTTGAGACAGCTTTAAAATACGGTCATATCGGGTAGCCGCTCACTCACAGAACTAGGCATACCAATCATCACATTACTATACTATGTTATGTTGAAAAGCATTTTACTTAAATGTATGCCTAATGAACTATAGGGTTTTCCGATAGGGACTTCACAACTTTGAATTTAATTTGTGAACGCACTCTTTCACTAATCATCAAATCGTCACTGTCAATTTATTCTACAGATATTCGGAGTCGCAAAATCATCTTCAGTGACGAAACTCAGTTTTGGCACAATGGGGTCGTCAATAAACAAAATATGCGTCATTGGTCGGGTGCAAACCCACATGTGCTTCATGAATCACCACTTCATCCGCAAAAAATAACTGTTTGGTGCGGTTTGCATGCCGGCGGCGTTATTGGGCCATATTTTTTCGTCGATAATAACAATCGTCACGTTACTGTGAATGGTCAAAGTTATCGCGCCATGATCACAGATTATTTTTGGCCCGAATTGGAAGATATGGACTTGGGAGACATGTGGTTTCAACAGGATGGTGCCACAAGCCACACAGCACACGCTACAATCGATTTATTGAAGAGTAAGTATGGTGAGCGTGTTATCTCAAGACATGGGCCAGTCGATTGGTCGCCTCGTTCGTGCGATTTAACGCCGCTTGACTATTTTCTGTGGGGCTACGTTAAGTCATTGGTTTATGCCAACACGCCGACCACGTTGGTAGAGCTCAGAGCCAACATTGAATGCGAAATAGCGGCCGAGTCGTTGAAAATTGTGGCCAACGAATCGACCGCTGCAAACGTGCCCGCGGTGGCCATATGAACGAAGTCGAGTTCCATTCATAAATGTTTTGATTGTACTTCAAGCCAATAATAAAGTTTTTGAAATATCTCAAATGGTTTGCCTTTTATTTAAAAAAAAGTTGTCAAGTAGTTATTAGAAACCCCTTTATTATATTTTTTATTTTATTCAATAAAGTCCCCTTTTAGTTTGATACACTTATTCCAACTATTTTAAGACTTCTTGATCCCGTCCGAGAAGTAATTTTCCGGAAGGTCTGCAAAATACTCCTCCGAGGCGTCGATGATTTCCTCGTGTGAGCTGATTTTTTTATTGATGAGATATCTTTGGAGATTTGAGAAGAGATATTAGCCCGAGAGAGGCAAATCGAGCGAATACGGTAGATGCGACAGCAATTGGAGCCGTAAGTCATGGATTTTAGCCATGGTTACGATGCTCCTGTGAACCGGTGCATTGTCTTGCAAAAACAAAATTATTTTTCGCTTCATGTGAGGCCGTCAATTGCTTCAGTAATGCACAGTAATCCTCGCGTTGATGGTTTTTCCCTTTTCGAGGTAGTCCACGAAGACTATGCCATGACAACCTCAGTAAACCGACGCCATAACCTTTCCGACCCATCGAGCCTCCCTCGGCCGCTCTGAGCACTCGTTCTGGCCTTAGTCCATTGACGGGCACTCATTCTGTTCTCTAGTGTTTAACAGTTACCAATCGACGCCAAAAGTCAGCCCGATTCCGCATCATCAAGTCCGAGTCCAAACACTCTTTCGAAGTGCTCTCGCGTTCGTGTTTTTGGTCAATACTGAGTATGCGCGGCATCCAGCAGGAAAACTTTTTCATATGCAGAATATTGCCCAAAATATGGCATGTGCGTTCAGTAATAATCTTTGTGGTATCTGATAGCTCGCGCACCTTCACTTTCTGATCAGCTATTTCATGTATTTTTTTGACATTGTCCTTTGTAACTGCATCGGAGGGCCAGCCGCTGCGGTCTTGATCGGTAGTGGAGTTGCGGCCACCATGAAACTCTCGAAACCAATATTTGACGGTGTAATCTGACGGAGCGTTAGCCCCTTAATATTTATCCAACTTTTCTTTTGTTTCCTTCGCCGTTTTGCCTCTCGAAAAATAATGTCTTATGAGAGAACGAAAATCGTTTTTGTCCATACTCAACATGATGCCAAACACGCCAACAACAATCAGCTGTCAAAACAAAACTAAAGACAGTATCGCACTGAAATTTGGCATATTAAGGGACTTCAAGGCACCATAACCTTTTTTGGAGTAGTAGCAGTGCTGAAATACTTTGTTTTTGTCTATTTTTCAATTATATCTCAAAATCGTAAAGCATTGATTGTTTTATTTAAGTCTGTTGCGTGGTCTAATTCTATCTTGGTAAATTCAACAAAAACGTAAAATAGGTGTGAGAGTATAACAAGTGAGATTGTTTTGACGAACCCAGGATGAATATTACCAAAGCTTACTGCATTCCATTTTATAGATAAAAAACAAGAGGCAACTGCCAATGCAGAAGAATTCAAAGGCGCTAAATACAGAATTGTTATCAGAAAAAGCGAGCTAATATTGTATATGGAAGCTATATTTAAATTGGGAAGAGAGTTTTAACAAAACCTTTCCTTAAACATTTATATTTAATTTTTCATCTAGATTTTGGCATTAACATCACCAACGGGAGTGCTCTCATCTTTGGTTAAATAAGTTTTATTTGTTGTGTTTATCGGAGAAGGATTAAATGAACTCATTGCCGCATTAATAACATATTTGCCTTGACAAGAAGATAGTATTTACAAAGCTTACAAAATTTTTTTAGTATTTTTTTCGAAACTGACTCAAAAATTGGGTAGGTATATCCAACTAGTATACGGGTATTTCCTGTTGGAGACTTAAATTCCACAAACACAAAATCAAATTCACTTCATCATCTTAACCTCTTTATCGCGTACATATATTGCTGCGCCTCCACCCACTCTTTCGAAGCGAAAAATCCTATATAGCTTAACTTATATATGCTCACTCATAGAATCCAAAGTAAACCACGATTTTGTCACACAAAAATTATCAACGGCGGCATTCAAATAGATCTCTAAACTCATCGACCGTGTGGCACTAAATGCTCTAGATTCCATCATACATATAGGCTAAAGGAATCATAAGAGTGTCCAAAACAATTAAAATGAAGAAAATAATTTAAATTGATAGAAGAAGTTTGTTTTTAGCATTCAAAACATTAAATTGATGACTTGGCATCCAATGAATTCTTTTTATTCTCAACCATCAAAAGCGGTTGATGTGTTTAAAACATATGTTTTGGAGTTACCTCGTTAAGAGAGCAAAAATAGCTTTGAAAATTGGTTCAAATGCATACAAAAGTATATTGGCCTTCATGGAGAGTATGTTGTAAAAACAAACGACAGTGCTCACATATCCGAACGAAAGAACGACTATGAAAGTTATAAAGCAACAACAAGCCTCTGATACAGACAAATCTACTGTAAATCTACTCTTGCAAACGAAATAAGGGCAATGAATTTCGAATCTGCATTTGGAATGTAAGGTCCCTTAAAAGGCCACATGCAGCCAAACAACTAAAGAAGGCTCTGGACTTCTGTAAAGCAGACTGCCGCCATCTAAGAAATGCAATGGCATGGGCCGGACAAAGAGAATGAAAAACTGCATCTACCACGACGATTGACGACAAAAATAGCGACTATTTGGATAAGAATTTGTTGTTAGAGGCAGACTTAGGAATGAAGATTTAAGTTTCCGGCATCTTAATAATGCGCATTATGGCTAAATTTTCCAACATAAAAGTTATGTGATCCGATTTTTGTTTTTAAGTGGCAAAACCAGCTAGAAAATCAAGACCATTCTCGATGGTGTGTATGAGACCCATTCAACTTACGTACAACCGTTCACCAATTCGCGAGTTGCCTGAGATAGCATCTCAACTAAACGCACTGGCCACATTCTGCACGAGATTTTGGGTATGACAAAGCTGTCCGCGGTATGGGTGCCACGTTTGCTCACATCGAAAAAGAAGCGCAATCGTGGATTGGATTCATTTATTTACGATAAAAGCAAAAGAACAATCGAAACGGTGAACAGCTATAAAGAAGGCGAAGACCGTGCCTTCGGCTGGAAAGGTGATTGTCACCACGCGCGAGGTGTTATCCGCGTTGACTATTTGGAGAATGAAAAAACAATCACAGGAGCATACTACGTCGATTTATTGGGCCGATTCAACTAAGATTTGAAGAAAAAACGAACTAATTTGGCGAAGAAAAAAGTGCTCTTCCACCACGATAACGCACTGGATCACACCTCCACAGTCGCCATAGCCAAATTGGTCGAATTGCAATACAAATTGCTCCGGCATGCTCCGTATTCTCCTGATTTGGTTCCTCCCCGTCATCGCCGCTGCAGAGGAGTATTTGGCAGTTGTATCGCGTTGAAAGGGGATTACATCGAGAAATATATTGTCAAAAATTGAAAAAGTTGCGTTGTCATTTCTAATCCAGTTATTCATCAAACAGTCCTCGTATGAGCCGTCCCATAGCTATGACATTAAAATTCTACTCGCGTGGTAGAATAACGAAACAGCATTAGGGACGTCGAAACGTTCCAAAAGGCCAGTATCGAATCGTGCCACTACCTTATTGTAGCCAAAGTACTGTTACAGATATCCCGAACATCGCAAAGTTAAACTAATACTGTGAGGTAGTTTGACGTTGGACGGCTGCAATCGCAAGAGATCATCAAATACTTTTCATATCGAGTCTTCCTTAATCTCTTAAGAGACCTTTTTTTACCGCCAGCATCCAGTATCGAAGCCAAATGATAACATTTTCATTAAAGTCATCTGTAGATACAAGCCCAGAGAGTCGCAGTCGATGCTGATAATTTGGAAGAAGCATTTCTATATACTGTTTCTGTACGATGTTTGTCTACAATTCCGTTCACCTAATCTGGATGAAGTGAAGATAGCCATATCTAAAAGCAGCCGATGCAAAGAAATGGCTTGATAAGTGTTACCCGGACTCTGCACCAGCCGAACGAACCATTCGCAAGTGGATTGAAAAATTTAAAAGTGGTCATACAATCACCGAAGATGATGCACGCAGTGGACGTCCAAAAGAGGCTGTTTCAGATGAAAACATCAAAAAAGTCCACAAAATGATTACAAATGACCGTAAAGTGAAGTTGATCGAGATAGCTGAGGCTCTGAAGATATCAAAAGAGCGTGTTGGATACATCATACATGCGAAAGCTCTGTTCAATGTGGGTGCCGCGTTTGCTCACAGTCGACCATAAACAACAACGTGTTGATGATTCAGAGGAGTGTTTAAAGCTGTTCAACTGCAATTAAGACGAATTTTTGCGTCGGTATGTGACAATGGATGAAACTTGGCTCCATCACTTCACACCAGAGTCAAGGCGGCAGTCAGCTGAGTGGCGAGTAGGCGACGAACCTCGTCCAAAACGACCAAAAACTCAACAGTCGGCTGGCAAGGTTATGGCATCCGTATTTTGGGATACACGTGGAATAATTTTCATCGACTATCTGCAAAAGGGGCAGACTATCAACAGGGACTATTACATTGCGTTGTTGGAGCGCTTGAAGGACGAAATCGCAGAAAAACGGCTGCATTTGAAGAAAAAGAAAGTGCTGTTTCATCAAGCCAATGCACCGTGTCACAAGTCGATGAAAACGATGTCAAAATTTAATGAATTCGGCTACGAATTGCTTCCCCACCCATCGTATTCTCCAGATTTGGCCCCCAGCGATTATTTTCTGTTCGCAGACCTTAAAAGAATGGTCGCCGGAAAGAGATTTTAGACCGATGAAGAAGTAATCGCCAAAACAGAGGCCTATTTTGAGGCTAAACCGAAATCGTACTACAAAACTTGTATCGAAAGATTTAAAAATCGTTTCAATCAGTGTATCGCCCTCGAAGGCAACTATATTGATAAATAAAGTTGAATTTTGCAAAAATTTTGTGTTTTACTATAAAACGGCACTAACTTTTCAGCCCAAATGTTAACTCGATCTCTCCGACACTATCTTCATAAGAAGAAAGAGATTTAAACTTTGTGCAAATTGCTTGCACATGTGTTATTTGGTTATTCATATTTTGAGTTCGACAGTAGGAACTATATTTCTCAAGAGAAAAGAAGGAGTTCAGTATTTTTGTGCCTAAGGCGTATATTACCGTCATTAGTAGTCCTTTAGAATGGCCAAAATTAAAAATACCTCAGGTTATAATGGTCTAATCACCATCCCCAACCATTTGTACCTTGACAAAACCATTTAATCTCAATCCGCCTGTATTAACCTGCACTCTTACAAAAAGTAACTCCCAAGGGCATTTTCGCTATGTTTTCAACGGTAGGACATTCTATCAGCATGTCTACTTCCTTGTCATCTATTCAATCCTCACATAATCAAAAGTGATGAATACATAAGGACTCGCTTAATCCTGTATTTTTGGTCTCTTCTCTTCTTAAACGTGTAAATCTTTTCAACATAAAAAGGGTACCATGTCTCGTAACCTAGCATTTCGTTTACTCCTTCCATTGCGGTAGTTTTCATATTTTTTCAATTTTTTTTCCCCCCAAACGGTTCCACATCATATCCGTACAAGCTGATTGAAAGGATATTTTACGCCTTATCCATCACGTCAAATAATAAATCATGCGGTTTTGCTTTGATTGATGGCGCAACTCAAATCGAATTCAAAAGCAAAATCATATTCTGGTTTCGGGTTCTGGGTTCTGGGCTCTGGGACTGCCAACCCCTCTCATCCTCTGAAACTCTATAATCGTACATTTCGTATATGCTTCAGTTTGCTTTTTTTTCAATCTTTTCGTAGCATTCGTTCATTTCTGCGGTTCCAAAGTTTATTCATGTCATAAGTACGACGAAAATCCGTGAAAGGGATCGTGTGAGCTTTGTATACTTCAGCAGGGTGTATGTAAATGGGAGTTTAAGAATTTAGCTAGGGGAATACGCTCTCCACATTTATTTATTTATTTTTTTTTTTTTTTTTTTTTGTTTTTTTGAATTCTTTTGATTTCATTTTATATCACCGCCTACTCTGTGTCAAATTTAGCAGAAAAAGGTGAAAGACCTTGGGACCTGGAAACGTTTGCCGTGTCTACGGGGGTTAATTGTTAAGTCTACCACAATTGGCATTTACAGATTACATAAATTCGAATAAAGCAATTTTTTTTAAATACAAACAGTTTGCATTCTAAAGCCGGATCGTCCATGAACTATGAATTGAGAGAATATTAGGACCCTGTTTTCGGGTGATGACTGCTGCCAATATATGTATGATGGCTAAATAGCCAAGCAACGTTGCTATAGTCCATATTGGTTGACTTGCATCTTAATAATCTCAACAATTCTATAAGACAGCTTTAGACGTGGTCAGTGATCGGTACACTAAAAATGGGTTGTCAGTCAATCACATCAAAACAGAAGCTGACTGTTGAAACTTATCTAGTGCTTAAATGTCTCACCATCCATCCGTAAGGGCTTTTCTAGGATGCCTGGCTCTGTTTCACACACACTGATATCCGTTGATATTCATAATGTGGGCCGCGCTTTCTTCCGTTTAGTAAAAAGCGATCTTTAGTACAATATGCACTTGAGTTTTAATGGCCTCGACAGCCTTTTGAGAGTGATGTTATAGTCATGCCACCATACGCAATGTCACTTCTGTTGCTCAGAAAGTACGAAATCTACTCTATTCTTTGCCCAGGAATAGTTTCGACTACAATCTTTACCAGAAAAGTCTTTCAAACTAGTTCGAGTATATAAGACTTCTCTAAATGCAGGAGGAAACTGAAATCATTAAGTTTTTTTTGGGTCCCACGTCCCCATAGAATCAAAGAAAGTGAAATGGCAGATAAACTTGCTAGACAAGACTCAGAGAAGTGTTTTTCAGCACCCGAACCTGCGTTAAAACTGCTTGCATCTTTGGTTAAGGCTTGGCATGACTTTCCGGGTTTCCGGCAGACCGAACGAATGCTTTCCGATGTTTTTAAAAGCTATTTTCTTGCTGTAGACTGCTTATTGGCGTCGTGGTGGGGCGCTATTCTTTTCCTTAGTATATAAGTGAGCTGGTGGTACACTATCATCAGCGAAACTTTCTGGAACAGTGATAATGACACCGCGGCAAACTTCTTTTGTAAGCGTCTGGCCAACGCTCGCATCAGGCTGCAGCTAAGCGGCGCTGATTTGGTGAGTGCTAGTACTACAGAAACTTTATTCCTTGAATGCTTACTCATATTTTTACGAAAAAATAAGAAAGTTAAGTGAAAGAAACATACACATACAAGGAGTGCAATGGATTTGTTCTTTATATGAGTTTTCCATTCCGGCAAAAAAATACACCTGGAACGTTCGTACGAGTACATCCCTGGTGATGCCCAAAATCTTGAATCTTCCCGAACGCAGTATAAAATAGATATATGGGTCTATAACTTATTCGTGCGGTTTGCTAAGAGATGGCATAACTTGTATTATTCCATTGGAACATGCGTTGGAAAGCTACTGTCATTATACGTCATTTCAGTATATGTCATTCATTTGAAGCGTAAACAACAATAAATTTTTTTCACTCAAATATGTCGAACTTTGTGCATGAAAAAGTGTTTTTGCGGGGAGTTCTTTTTCATTACTTTAATATGAAGAAAACTGCTGCCGAAAGTCATCGTATTTTGGTGGAAGTTTATGGTGAACATGCGCTAACTGAGCGAACGTGCCAAAAGTGGTTTGCACGATTTAAAAGTGGTGATTCTAGCTTGGAAGACGATGAACGTCCGGGGCAGCCAAAAAAGTTTGAAGATGAAGAACTGGAAGCATTACTCTATGAAGATTGTTGCCAAACACAATTTGGGTGTTACTCAAGCAGCCATTTCAAAACGTTTAAAAGCAGCTAGATATATTCAAAAGCAAGAAAATTGGGTTCCACATGTCCGAAATGCTGCTGGAACGCCACAAAAGGAAGTCATTTTTGCATCGGATTGTTACTGGTAATAAAAAATGGATCCATTACGACAACCCGAAGCGCAAAAAAATAATATGTGAAACCCGGCCAACCAGCCAAATCAACGGCAAAGCCGAATATCAATGGCGCGAAAGTAATGCTCTGTATTTGGTGGGATCAGATAGGTGTGCTGTATTATGTGCTGCTAAAACCGGGTGAAACCATCAATGGACAGTGCTACCGAACACAATTAATCCGTTTGAAGAGAGCAGTAGCCGAAAAACGCCCGGAATATGCGACCAGACACGAGGCAATAATTTTCCATCACCACAACGCTCGGCCCCACGTTGCTATTCCGGCTAAGAACTATTTGAAAACAGTGGATGGGAAGTCTTACCCAACCTGCCATATAGCCCAGACCTTGCCCCTTCTGACTACCATCTGTTCCGGTCGATGCAGAACGCCCTCACTAAAATACGGTTCACATCAGAGCAGAATATCAAAAATTGGCTTGATTCATTCTTGGCTGCCAAGCCGGCGCAGTTCTTTTGGGATGGGATCCACAAACTGCCAGAAAGATGGGAAAAATTCATAGCTTCAGATGGGCAATACTTTGAATAATACTATTGTACATGTTTTTCTTAAATAAACATTCAAATTTTGAAGAAAAAAACCGCACGAATTAAAATATATACCCAATATTAGCGTAATCCATCCATTAGAAAATGTAAGAATACAGACTCGTCGTCGATAATTGGATACGCTCAATGATAACTGACTCCAGGTTATTGGTCTGGATGTGATACGCATCATGGAAATATTCCAAAATATCTGAAGTATTTGAAGACTCTAGAGCAATTCCATGACCTTTTGGGTCAAAATATCGGAAAGTAATCGGAAAATCAATGCCGATATCCGTAAGAAAAACATTTTCGGGGAACCAGCCGAAAAGTATAGCCTCCATGACATGACAAAAATATCAGATTTTATCTAATCAGTTTTCCAGGAACTATAAATTCACACAGCAACCACCAGAATTCAAACTGCCAACCAAATTGAACAAATTGTAAACGTCAACTCTAATCACATCCTTGTTGCCTTCAAATTCACGAAAAAATTTATCAAGTAGAAAAGCGGACAAGTTCCTGCTTAAAAAAAGGTCACGAAATGTTTCAGCACAAGGATGTCAAAGATTCCCGCATTAGAAACTATGTCCAAATATTTTGCAGGAAAGCTTATCAACTAACATCTGCCTTTAAGGAATACAGGTTCTTGGAAACTGTGAATGAAACCTTGTCACCAAGGTGGAGGTTATTGAAGATGGGTTTAAGTACCAATTAAAGCACCTACTGAATAGGCATCAAGTAAAATGAGTGATAAGAAGAGGTTAGCGCAGTAATCAAAATCTTGACGAATAACAAGGGCTCAGTGTTTGGCGGTCTATTTTGGAAGACGAAAAGCAGCAAATGCTGGACAACAAGCAAGAAACCAGAGCAGATATTGAACACTTTCGAGAGAAAAAAAACTTCGCCGAATATTTGGTCCTGTATATGAGGAGAGCAAATAAAGCAGAAAATACAATCATAAACTTTATGAACTGTAACAAAATATGAATGAAGTCCAATAAGCCAAAACACGTCGTCTATAATGCTCCAGGGAAGAGGATATTATTAAGAACCAAGCTATCGAGGATGTCATAGCACTTTGTCTCGACAACTGTAAGCAGCGTGCTTAAGATCGAAGAGAGTGGAGTTCGAGTTCAATTTTCCTGCGTGCCTTTCATTAAATTGTTTAAACTCAAATACTCTCTAAGCCACGAAAATGTTATAGACTCACTCGATTTATCAGAGGTGATGTAGAGGTGTCTTAGTTTTTCAAATGCATTAACGACCCGATTGCCCTTACGCTTGCTGTAGTGAAAACAATTAAGTAGGACCAAATCCCCAACTCTGGTTAACGAAAACTATGAGGCATTCCCTACATCTTGTTCCTTGTAACTTGTTCTCTGTATAACAAGGCTGGATCAAGATGTCATCCAAGCCATGCCTAGAAAGCTGACAAAAATACTTCTCTTCAATAAAAGAAGCCATTTTTCATTACAGAGGAATATTTTGGGGAGTATTTATCACTTCTCTACAACTTCAATAACTTCGACACACTATACATATATGTAACATAGGTATAAACTCGATAAATAACAAATGCTGCACAGCTGACGAAACAGGCCAGCCAGAAGCTGATTTTGCGCATCGACATTTACGTCACGATCTTTAATGGAACTGAAACATGAGCGGCATGTTTGTGTAAAACGTTTTAAAGAGACGGGATCATCACGAACAACATTTTTTTTGCTGGTCAAGGACGTCCATATAATCTATAAAAGTACGCACTTGTTGTCGTAAGTACTGCCCGCACAACATATTCCACGCCTCCAGATAATTTTTTCTTACGAATCCAACGTTCTAAATTTCTTGCAAAGCATCACCTACATACTAATGCTGACTTAAGATAATGAAAAATGCTGCAAACGACTCAAGCTTACGTTCTGATGAATTCGGTTTAAAAATATTTATTTAATGTTCCACTTACTTTGACGCAGATGGGACTTAAAACTCCACAGCTTTGAATTTTTGTTTTTTCTTCCAACTTTGTAGCAACAGTGTCGATATAAGTCTCCTTGAACTTGTCACATAATTCAACATCAATATAGGTATAGGTCGATGGTTTGTTTGAAATTCCACTCTATTCGATTCCAAGGAATCCAGTCAAGCATTGTGGTAAGCTTCGGTTTCTCTCGATCCAGAATCTTTCTTGAAGGTCCGTTTAATTTTCTCCACGGAGTTGAACAAACTTAGTTGCCGACTTTCCTCCTCGTTCCCAGAAATTCGCACTTATATTTACAAAGAACCAGAACACAGATATCTTTGCACTTACCTTGTGTTACGATTAGAACATGTGTCCACTAATAGTTTCTTCCAATGTCTATGGCTGCTTCACTGCTCAACCCCAGAATAACCGCTCCAGATCCTCACAGAAGGGACCAAATGTTGAGTTCTTGTTTCCAAGGATGAATAGTACATCGAGAAGAAAGTGAATGTCTTGTCGTTGATGAGCTAAATACACCTAAAATTGCTTACAGATGAATTTATGTATGGTATGCTCGTTACAAATTCAATCCTTTCTCTCACATCAGGAACTTCTTTGTAGTGGTCGCATGAAACCTAGTCATTACTACATTACTCTGAGACCTCTCCAGAAAAGGCTGTAATGCAATTGTAGCCTTTCAATGTCAAAATTTCTATATTGGTTCAATGTTCTGTCGTTCGGAGAATTTTAATGAAAACTTACCCATCTACGGTGCATATATTGAGAAGAAGACCCTATCTTACTCACAAAAGTAAGAACATCATGTCATACGAACATTATCTTTATACGAAGTCAGTTCAATTTAATCTCTTTCCCATTTATTAAAGTAAATTAATGTTAAATTAAATTTGCTTTGACATAATGATAAGCTCATGTCCGAAAAGTCAAAAACAAAAATTGATCCTGTTGTTACATACGCCCATAACAGAACTTCTTAAAAGTCATGTATCACGTTCAACTAATGATTTTCTTCGAAAATATCCTCAAATACGAAGCTCCAATCAATTGTCTTATGTGGGCTGCCACAAATAACTAATAACGTTTCCGTTTTGGTCATTTATAACGATATCTTCAAAAACAAAGGCTAGATACTTTTTTCCATTTGCAGACTCCCCTCAGAAATCACCATCCAGACATACAAGGATAATCATCAATCAACGATTTCGTCCTGATTGATGGATACCCATGTAAATTAATTCGCTAACAGAAGCCGCCGAAAACTGCCAGTGGCTTCGGATTCACTTCACCGCAACCACCATCACAACATTTGCCGAATCTACCACCCCCAATCCTCTTAATTATTTTTATTTCTTCAATCGCCTTAGCCCAATCCCTTTTGATGACGACAATCAAACGGAAATCCTTCAGAAAAAAAAAAAAGAAAACGAAACCAAATACCTCCCTCAAAAGAAACAGAATAAGAGCAATAGAAACAAACGTCAAATCGCAATAGCGTATCGTTGATTCGTCTTTCTTCCAATTCATCCTGTGTCTCCAGCCAACAAAAAATTGCTAAATCTGTACACAACCGAAAAACGCCAAAGGAGGAAAGCAGACAAACGAACAACAAAACAAAAAAACAAAAAAAAACAAAAAAAAAAATATGCCAAAGATCAATCAGAATCGATTATCCTGATTATCGTTATCCTTTTCGCAAATGTCGAATGTGTTTCTTCCCCGGTTTTTTTTTTTTCGCTCTGGAGGTTGTGTTATCACATGTGTGCTTAATATATGCTCTTATTCTCACATACACATACATACACTCACAGGAACAGAGGGCTCTCCCCAGTGTCCAGGAACTGCTATGCCGGGAGCATACAGAATAGTGCTTGGCCTTATCAGAGAGTACACACACTGTCTTTGGGTGTTTGGTTTGATTTGGTTGGAGACTGGTTTACGAGAATGGGTATCTCTGTATCTCAGTAGCTGTAGTCCAATGTGATAAATGACATTAATCCATGTATGTAGTACCCTCTTCCCATGGCATTCCTCTGAAAGTTTCAAACCATAAACTATTAACCCTCATTCGTTTTTTGTTATCCATAATACATAGTAGGTCATCGGGGGGTTGGGGATGGTGGTTTTGGAGTTGGGAGTACCTGCTTTGTCGAAGTTCCAAGTAAAGTTTTGTTTTTTTTTTTTTTTAAACAAAACTTTGACATGAATTCCATATTTCCCTCTGAATGAGGTCAGAGCACAATTAAGCAGAAGTTTGGTTCAATATCTGTGAGCTGATTTGATTTTTACATATGTAGTCCAAACTGTGTTCAGTTCCTTAGAAAGGTTGAATAGCGAAATTTGAGACAACTTGGTTTTGTGCCCCTGAAATTTGACACTGCTTTAGGAATGGCTTTTAATTTTAGAACTCCTTGTCCTTAATCTCAAATGAAAATTGCTAAAATCGCTGTCTTCTATCCGAAAAAGTCCCGAAGAACGAAGAGTCCGTAGTTTCCCACACTGTTTACGATCTTAGATCCAATTATCGTTCAACTATCGCTTGCCGTCTTTAAATATAATCGATGCTCGTTAGCGCGTTCTTTCTAGGTTGGAATGCTTAATGTTCTTTGTCCCCTCTATTGCCGAAATGATTTCCTCAATCACGTTATTCTCGCAGCGGTTCAGGAACGTTTCACTAAGAATAAGGTTGTAGGTAGCACTGGTCTCAAATTTCTAGAGCAGAGACTTTCCAAAGGATTTCCTCGAGCTTCGAGTTATTATAATCGAATTTCTGGAAAATTATTTTTATGTTTGAACAGCTTTCTGAGCAAGTCTAACCCAATTTGGATGCTAGGATGAGCTATTAGGTGCGCAACTATAGCTGTTTAGTTTTTTTTTTTTTTTTTTTAATGCAACTTTATTGTGAAAAAATGGTTACAAATGAATTATTAAAGTATTTCCCATCGCTAGATACAATTTTTTCCCATCTTTCTAATAGAGCTCAAATACCATCATTTTTTAATATCTTCATATGAGCGGAACTGCTGATCAGCCAGACCATGTCCCATTGAATGGAACAAGTAGTAATCGGAGGGCGCAATATCAGGGGAGTATGGCTAGCTTTTACGTGCTTCTGCTCGTATTGTGGCCGTTTTTCGCGCAGTGCTCGGCTCGTTTGTATCAACTAAAACCGATACCGTTCCCCAGTGATGGTTTCGTTGGGTTTCAATAGTTCATAATAAATAATACCGACCTGGTCCCACCAATTACACAGCATAACCTTCGCAACGTGAATATTCGGCCGAGCTGACGACGTAGAAATATGACCGGGCAGTCCCCATGACTTTATTCTTTGAGTTGCTGAAAAGAATCCGTTTTTCATGACCCGTCATGATGCGATGAAGAAAACCTTTCCTTTTTTACCGCTGAAACACTTGTCTACAAGTGAAAAACGACGCGCAACATCATTTGGCTTCAAATCATAAGGAATCCAAGCTCCTTATTTTTGAATCATGCATTATGCAACGCATGCAATCGCTTGGAAATGGCTTGGCTTGCTGAAGCATTTGGCACGGATCCTCATGGAGCAATGCCTCCAATTCAACGTCTTTGAAGCGACGAAATCAATCACGGCACCTTGTTTTACTTAGAGCTGCATCTCCGTAAATTTTTTGGACCTTTCGATGCGCTTCAGTCGCCGTTTTCTTCGAATGAAAGAAGAAAATCAATACTTCCCGCAAATGACTGTTATTTGGCACAAAATCAGATATTTTCGCACAACCAAAAGTATATGTCGCCAAAACAAAATCATTGATGTGTCACACCGGTTTGTTTACCATATGTCTAAGCTTGGTTCATGGCGTTTTGGATATGTCAAAATGAACTAGAACTTACTGATGGAGCCATCTATTACTAAACAGCAAACTTAGTATTTCCGTGCTTTACCTTCCATTCAGCAAAATCTCTGGGTCTTAAGCCACAATGGGATCACGGTAAACAAATTTGCCGATACTGTTGCTAGGAAAGTCCCAAAAGAGACTATTCATGGACCCGAACCTGCCTTTGAGCTGCCTGCATCCTGCATTCATATGACCATAACTACGACAACACAAACGAATAATTTCAGACTTCTCTTAGATGTCAGCTATAGTACTTTCACTTTTCTTCACAAGGGAGGACTACAGACAGCTTACTGGCACCATGATGGGGCACTTAGCTCGCCACAACTCGGCACTGATGTGGTAGTTGTTGGATTTTTATGTTATGTCTGAAGTATGTCTCATCTTTCTACCAAAAATAAAAACATATGCACAAGGAATACAATTGACTAGTTCCTTACTCTGTTCCGATAAAGCAGAAAGCTTAAAGGAGCTATTAATACTGGTATCATTCATTTCTGAGACATTGTGATTTGTCCATCTCATCTGTTGTCTCTATTATATGAGTTCCCAATTAGTGAATTGTCTTCCTCACCTCTCACATTGTCATTCCTTGACTAAAAGGACGGCAAGTCATGATTTAATAATACGTCTCTCTTGAGAGTTCTTGTATTTGTTTTTTTTTTTTTTCAAAAATTGAAGAAATAAAAATAAAAGAAGAAACAAACGTCCATATAAATGCCACATGTTCATAAGCATAGCTGGAGCTAATTTATTATTACCGCCTAACCGTTGGCCCTAAGACGTAAATGTAACTTCTTAACTGGTCATAGCAGTTGCATGTCTTTTATAAAACAATTACCCCCATACATTCACTTGGTAAGTGCACACAAATAGTCTGACATATCCTAGACACCAGTTACAAGTCACCAGTTACAATATCAACGATTACCCAAACCACCTCCCTTATACCATGGCTATAATCATTATCATCCCCACAGCCATTTGTGTCATGCTCAAACACAAACAATCCCCTAAGACATCGTCATCCCTTTTAGCGTCTTCTTAACATCGTCCTGCCAGTGTTAAGACCTACTTAAGTAATGTTTGTATTTTATTATTATTTTTGCCCAATTTGGATTTTCCCAGTACAATCCAATTGAGATCACAGCACTTGTCCACCTCTACATATATTAGATGTGTAGAACACTCACACCTCATGTCATGATGTACCTCATATGTTAAAGGTAACTCAGGGTTATGATGGTTGACTAGCTGAATGGCTGGACAGTTCAAATTGCCAGGTTCAAAGTTGCTCTCTGAAGTGCACAGTCCTTTAAAGTAGGCACGCAAACATTTCAAGATGAGTCTAGGGCTACATAGGTTTAAAAAAAGAGGGAAAAAAAAAAAACACAACAAAAACAAAATAAATAAAGAACACAAATACGTAAACACACATGTTTACTCGTACTTGCACAATGGAGAATGGAAAATAAATTCCTAACACGAGAGCCCCATCAGGCTACCAATACTGTCGTTGGGAAAGTTCAAGGATTCCACATGTAAGTAGTACCAACATGAAAGGGTAAAATGCGATATTTAACTAAGGTTACAAGTGGGTTCCACTCGAAACTGGAGCACAAGTATGAGTACGAATCCTGGGGAGATACCCCATTCTCAATTTCGAAGTTTACACATCTAAAAATGGCCAAAAAATGACTGTCCAGTTGTTGCGCCTTTTCTAGCTTCCCTTGTCGAATCTACTTAGAGTGGACAATTACATTTTTCGGTAAATTTCTAAATACGAATTCTGTGCTAAGGTTGCTGTAATAAAAAATTTTAAAAAATTTCCAATGACAACGCATGCTTAAGCCTTGAAAAGTCTGCTACAAGGCCAAACTCAGGGCGCTGGGATAATGAAAAGATTTTTCAAGTGATTGTAATTTTCCTTTCTGGCAATTTAATAAATTTTGATATTTTGAATACGCTGTTCATTCCTTTTTGTATTCGATTCGAACTCGTACATCTCGTATCTTTTGACTTTTCATTCGACTGCGAACCAAAGTTCTTGGAAAATTCTACCTGCGCTTTTCTGTTTTAAATTTAATAAAATTCCATACCACCGCTGACAAGAATTGATTTGAATAAGATTCTCTTTTTATGTTATAACAGATACAATGATTCGGGATAACGATGCAGTACAAATGGAAACAAACAAGCGAAGGTTAAATTTGTGCGACTTCCATTAATTTCAAAACATTTGGCGTTGCTTTACTCGGTTTGATATTGTGCAGCATGTTACTAGAAGATACAGAATTTATTAAATTAAGTCCAAAATTTTGAAGATTTCCTTTTCTTTTCCATAACGTAGTGAAAATTCTATTACATGGATCCGTTGGTTACTTGAAAATTCACAATTGACGTCAGATATGATATGCACTGACCGGAGTCAACCGTCGCCAATGCCGAGTACAGTTGTTAATTATGATTAAAATACCTCCAAGTGGCAGAGTAATGGTTATGTCCAACCGGAATTGATTTCTTAAACTGATAAGCGCGACGAAAATAGCAAAATATGGTGATACGACGGCTGTTTGATGAGTATCCGGATTTGAAGATAGGTATATACCATCATTTACTATAATGTCCTTTTGCACGCCTGTCGGAAATTGGTGACGAGGCCCATTTCAAAAAATCGTGTTAATATTTTTTGTGTCTATGGGAAAAGGGCAGTATCCCTCCGTGATCCGATTCTTGTTTTTGAGTGGCCAAACCTGCGAGGAAATCAAATCACCTACTACCAAGGTCAAACTTCTTATTTCACAACTGTGCCTAGTATCGTTGGTATTTGTGTATTTTGTGTTTGTTTGTGGTTATGACTAGGGAATTCAGAGTTGACATAGCTGATATACGCGGGCTAAAAAGCAATCACTTTTCTGCGTACGTCCACGTCTATAAATAGAGGCCAACAGTTTTGGCACTTAGTGAAACACAATTAGATCGCCACCCACATCTCTCTACCTGCCTACGAACTAGTGGCACTATTCTTTTCCCATCGCGGTCTCGCCATTTACGTGTGTAGTAATGTAGCTTACCAAAATCTGTAAGCAAATTATCCACTGTTGCTTTATTTACAGAAACCCCAAACTGGACAGCTATTCCATTTAAACAGTTTAACGAGTTTCATGCGCTGTCTGACTCCATTCAAAGAATTGTATCCCTATATCCTCATCCTGAAATGGTTATTACGGGCGACTTCAATATACACAAATGTGGGTGGCTTCGACATTCAGGACAGACAGCACTCGAAAGACGGTGTGTTAAGATCTTTGCTGCGGAAAACAATTTGACGCAGTTTGTAAATGGTCCACGTGAATACCAGACGTTGACAGCCATACCGCCAACACCCTGGACTTGTTTCTAATCTCTTACCCTGATAAATAAACAGTTGATGTGCTCTCTCCTCTAGGCTCGTCCGACCATTGTGTCATATCAGTTAATTTCTCGTACACCTACCACGCAGTTAGAAAAAAGATTCCTTAAAGAACCGTATGACAATACGAGAAAGTCAATTGCAGTAAACTTAACAGCTTCGTTAAGAATTTTAGCTAGTCGTTATGATTCCTGGATAACGATGTGGATGCCGCTGATATAACCACAGACATTATTCTCTTTAGAATGAGAAGCTTCATTCCTCATCGGATGAAGAGTATCAAATCAAAAGAATAAGCGTGAAACTGTCAGGATTAGAGAAATGTTTTTAAGGTCCTACAACCCAACAGAGAAATATCAAAAAAAGTTCAATCGAGCCAGCGTGTAAAATTCCAATACGACCAAAAACTAAGGTTAAAAATACTATCTTGTCCCAAATGTAGTAAATCTTCAGTTTAGTAGTAGCAAAAGTACCTACCTAAAAATCTTAATATACACAAGTCCGCTGTTTCAGATGGTATATCCAGAGGTGTTCCTTCTCGCTTACAAAACCACTGGACAAACAGCATTTGTCAAGCCCGTTCCCAAAAAGGCGAATCTTCTTCGCTCTCTTCCTACAGACCCATTGCACTTACGTCAGCTCATTAAATATCTCGAAACACGAAAACTTCTCAATGACCGGCAGTACGGTTTTAGTAGCAACAGGTCAACCGGTAATTTGATGGCATATCTCAGCGAAAATGGGACCAAAGCGTACATCAAGATAGTTGCACTTGATATTTCTAAGGCATTTGACAGAGTTTGGCATCAGGCTTTTTTGTCAAAAATGCGTGCTTTTGGGAACGATGATTTTCTTCTTCAATGGATTAGAAATTACCTTTCGGAATGTTCAACTCAAGTTTTCTTGGATGATTTCAAGTCTGTTATTCAGAAAATAAATGCTGGTGTGCCCTAAGGCTCCGTTCTGTCTCCGACACACTTTTTAATTTTCATTAATAATCTCTTGTCTGCTATTAATCATATACTCTCTGCTTTCCATATTCGTTACCGGATTAACGTCCCTACTTTACGGCTGTAGGACGGGAACGGCGGCGTATGTTAAATACATTAAATTTCGACAGCATTACCAATTGGGGAACTATCAATAGCCAGCCATTGTCCATGAATAGCACTTACATTGTCAGAACCGAAAAACTTTACATTCTCGGTATTTGTGTGAATGACAACTTATTTTGGAGTGACCATATATTCGTTGTCGTCAAAAATACTGCCAAAATTTAGGTTTCCTAAAGTGATGTAAGAAATATTTCACCCCCTCTGATCTGACCTCTATATATTAGGCATTTATCCGCCCAAAATGGGTTGCAATGCCCACATCTACTCAGGTGCTTCTAAGACATATCTGCACCTGCTAGATAGGATTCAAACCCGAGTGTCAAAACTCATAGGTGATACTTATAGCAGTCAGTCAATCGACACTCTTAAACGCCGACGTAATGTCTCCTGTCTCACTTTGTTTTATCGTTATTTGCTCCATTAAAATGGAATGCCCTGCCGAGCTCTCTATTTCCTCGTCGTTATAACTTACAAACATTTAAAACAATGTACATCGGTACCTCTCCTTTCTTCCTTCCTGAATTTCCTTCGCCGCGCTGTGTGCAAATATTTCAAGGGTACACAAATCCCTTGTACGTGCGCTCATTATAAAAAAAAAGCCCATCCTTGATGGTGTTTATGGGACTCATTCACCTTCCCGTACAACTGTTTCTCATTGGTTTCGCCATGGCCGCACGTCGGTTTTTGATGAACCGCGCCCAGGTGGCCCAAAAACGTTTACCACTGAGGAAACGATGTATAGATAGATAGCAGGTATTTTTACTGAACGCGTTAGCCTTATCCTGCACGAGACTTTGAGCATGAGAAAGCTGTTCGTGCGATGGGTGCCGAGTTTGCTCACACCGAAGAACAAGCGCAATCTTGAGACTACTTCAAAGACGTGCTTGGCCCTGTTTAATCGAAATCCGAAAAACTTTTTGCATCGTTACGTGACCGCCGATGAGACATGGATTCATTGGTGTATACCAGAGTTCGGCTGGAAAGATGGTGACCATAATTTTTCGCCCGAGGGGGAATCAACGTTGACTATTCAAAGAAGGGAAAACCAATCACAAGAAAATACCATACTACGTCAATTTATTGGACCGATTCAACGCCGATTTGAAAAAAACGCCCACATTTGGTGAAGAAAAATATGCTCTTCCACCACACCAACGCACCGGTTCACACCTTCACAGTGGCCACAGCGAATTTGGTCGAATTGCACTATGAATTGCTCAACCATCTTCCGTATTCTCCGGTTTTGGGTCCCTGCAACTTCGTTTTGTTTTTAAACTGGACGAAGTTGAACGAGAACGTCATCGTCGCCGCAGAGGAAAGGGGTTAAAAGAAATTCAGCACCACTTGGAAAAGTGTATCGAGTTGAAAGGGAATTATAATGAAAAATAAATTGTCAAAACCAAAAAACAGCCCTCGTACATAGTTGATGATGGATGATTTCTGCAAATTGACAAAATTCCTTAGTCATTGTGTAAAAACACCTAAGAATCTAAGATGCTTTCATATCCTTAAAGTTTGATATTGATTCCACAAATCAAGCTCAGGGTTAGTACATAGGTAAACTGTGCCCAACAATGCTAAAACTATTTTAAGAAGTAGCAGAATCCTCTCTTAAGGATGGAAAAGGACAAGCCACTTGCAGCTAATCAACTAACGTTTACCCTATAATGTAGATATCACTACAATCTAAGAAATAGACTTAAACCGCAAGTAAAGAAACATCGATTCTTTCTATAAGCGCAATGTCCTGCGCCATTAAATTTTGAGCTTTCGGTGTGTTATTATCCGCATTACAGTAAATTCGGCAAGGCCATCCGATTATATCTATATGAAACTTTTTTTTTTTAAATAGCACGCGCTCAAGTGGGTAAGGTACCCTTAAAATGTTTGTACACAACGCGGGCGAAGGAAATTTATAAAGGAAAGTAAGATTGCTTTCTCTGTTGGTTTTAAATGTGTGAATCAGTCGGTTCAAAGCTTTTGACTACGTGTGACGCTTTTTCTCGTTGTGTCATTAACGACACTACTTCCAACCGAAACAGATCCTAGGAGCCTAAAGGCTCACTATCATCTTCGGAGATGATAGATGATGATGCATGTGATAGTGAGGTTGAAATTTTTGATGAAATAATTGAATGCGATTCGACGGACTCATATCAAAATGTTTTAAGTAAATTAAAAGAAAATAAATTGCAATTCTTTACCCACGACACAATGAAGAACAAATTATTTAAAACTGTTATGTTGGGAATGTTTAAATTAGGCTACAAATGCTCTGAAGTTAAAAAAGTTACGAAAAAGTACGAACACTATATAGAGTTCATTTTCTTATTTTCTTTTGAAACGTTCGGTCCCTTTTGCACACACAAGTTAGCTGGAACTACCAATGAAAGCTAAAAAGCAACCTAAAACAATGCCGAAACTGTCAAATGTTTAGCCATGGCGAACAAACCTGCCACATAAAAAACCTATTGTGCATCCTGCGCTGGCTCTCATAAAACTGCCGATTGCACCAATTATGAACTTATGAAATGTGCAAATTGCAACGGAAAGCATAAATTAACTAACGTCACTTGCAGTAGCCGAAGCAAGTTCATTTAGATCAGGCTGTTTTCGTAGAAGAGGAATTCTGTACAAAAAGTTCACGGGAGATAATCTTATGCGGATCCACAGCTAAATTCCACTAAACAAAAACCAATTTTGCTCGGCTCCCTCACTGAATTTCCGGCTCTTTTGCACTCTCACTGTAAGGCTCCTATATCTACTGTTGAACATGGGCTTGATTTCTTCGCAGGTTTTGCCACTCAAAAACAAGAATCGGATCACGGAGCGATACTGCTCTTCATGGTCGCACTAACACGATTTTTTGAAATGGGTGTGAATACAAAACTGAGCGGATTGACAGGCTGTCTAATAAATGGTGGAACACTCATTTTGGCTCAGTAGCGCCACCTATCTTCCAATCTGGGTACTCATCAAGCAGCCCTCGTATGTAGATACCGCCTATTTTAGAATGTATAAAATTATCCTCAGGTTACTCCAAGTATTCATGAACGGAGGCGTTTCTGCAAACCCAAATCCCCGACTTATTTGTTGCGTCGCACAGTGTGAAATTTTCGCAATCTAGCGGAACTTAATTCCAAATTTTAATGAATTCATCTCAATTAGACTGATTTATGTGGGAAACGATTAATACATATATATCACAGTAGTGTACGTTTTTGATGTTACTATAATCTATAACAAATACAGCTAAATTAAAAGAAACCCCCATAAAAAGTGCTTACAAGTTAGTGAATTTCCAATTGTATCTGACGTCCAACACGTCTTATTTAACGCACAAATGAGTATGCACTGATTGGCTGTGGACTGTGGACTGTGGCTGCTGCTATTCAAACTCTCTTAAATTGATGTCCAATCAGAGTTACCAGTGTCCGTTTGGTAGCTCGTTCAGTTTTTTTTCCTTGGGTTTCTGTTGAGAAGCTTTTGGTTTTAGAGCTTTAAAAAAAGTTCTTAATTAGTGTTATCGTTTAGATTTTGTTTCGATTTTTTGCATTTCTTCTAATGAATGGAAAATATGTTAAAATGCAGTTACAAGATTGTGAGCTGTTTTCTTTAAGGAAAAAGTTTATTTCCGTAGGTTTTCATAGAGCGCGGTCAGTTTTTTCATGTAACGTGTATTTTTCTAAATTTATTATAAATTTTTTCAAATAACGAACATTTGAACACTCAATACTGAATGAGCTAAGACGGAAAGCAAACATCACCAAAATTAACAGGTCTTCTCTGTATACGGTTTGAAAAGAAATTGCTTTTAAATTTGCCCATCTTTAGCGAAAGAGTGCTCTTTAGAAAGAAGTAACATCATAACATGGAGAAGGCGATACTTTGGAACTAAGAGAACAAAACAGAAAAATCTATTTTACTTATAAGACTTGGCTCAACGAAGGACACATAAAAGACAAAATTTAGATGGACCCAGTTATATTAACACCACGGCAAGCGCTCAACGAGGGATTGTCAACAGGACTGCGTGAACCTAAGAGGTAAGGTAAGAGGCTTACAATAACGCACATAGGAAGCTCAACAGGTTCCGTAGAAGGCAGACTCCTATGTTTCGTTTCTTGTAGTTTGAGGAAACACTTATCCATCGTTTTGGATAACGCATTTTATAATTCACGAAAGCATTCAACAAAGCTCCATCGACTGCAACAAAAAAAAGAAGACATAAGGATTTGGCTCCAGTCAAACAATATTTGTTTCGAGGATGATATGGTTAAAGCTGAATTCTTGAGCATCGTAAAGCGTCATAAGACCCAGTATGAATCCTACGTCTTTGACGATATTGCCCAAGCTGTTGGACACAAAGTGCTTCGCTTGCCTCCTTATTACTGCGAGCTGAACCCAATAGAATTAGTTTGGGCTCAAGTGAAAGGATTCGTGACAAGCCACAACAAGTCCTTTACCATGGCAAAAATAAAAACCTTTTTATCAACTGGAATCAGCAATGTTGACGCTGAAAAATGGCTTCGGTGTGTCCAACACGTCTAGTAGGCAGTTCAAATGTGGTAAATGTGGTAAATGGACGTTTTTCGGAAGGCGCTGTAGAGAGTCTGATTATAAACCTAGATAAAGAGAGCAACAGCAGCAGCAGTAACTTCTTCTATGAATAAAATATATTGTTAATATTGTTATTTAGTAAATGAATTTACATTTATTTTTGTAAATAAAAATTTCAATCTAAAAAAAGACGGTAATCCTACATACTATTCTTTCAGATTTTTGCTAATTTGAAATGCTTACAACGGAAGCTTTGTAAGAGCTTTTGACGGAATAGCACCTTACGGAAAACAAAAGAGTGTGAATGAGAGACAAACGTCAATATCTCCCTATACTGCCAATTTATGTTGGACAGAGTATATTTTTCCATTAATTTTGTTTTTAATATTTTTAATATTAATAAACTTTTTCTTGTTAAGTAATAGTTTTATTTTTGTTAAATAATAGTTATATTTCTTCAAAGTCCAATTTATTCTCACCTTCAAAAGTTGGAAAATTACTAAAGGCTGATTAAATGGAAAGCAGTGAATCCGATAACACAAGAAACCCGTTAAGGATGTCGTTATTTCTATCCTATCTGCTTGTTTTTCGACTGACGAATTCTCGATTTCGCTTGTACTCTTTATCATTTATCTCTTGAACTTCTTCAGCGAACTGGCCCAGTGGTAAAACAAAATATTTTATAATTTGTTCACCATGAATCAATATTTTGGGAATGCAAATTATAGAAAGGATAGAGAGACATGTAAACTTTTTTCGTTTCTCGAGTATAGTGCTTAAATTGCTTTGCATAATATTATCAAGATCATATAGTAAAGCTTCAAGGATCACGAGGAAACGCCTTTTCAACCTGATATCAATACCAGTGATCGAAGTAGTTAACTCTGAGTTCTGAAAAAAACCACCTAGCCGAATTGCCGTTTTTTGTATTGGACACTGTTTTTTGGACATAAGAAGGCTCATCTCCTCTCGAAAGTATGTATAAGTGTATACGATTTTCTTGATGCCACTGAAGTTTTGTCTTCGGGTGCCCTGGCTTGCCATTCTTTTTATATTTTTTATTTGTAGGAGATATACAACATAAATTCATGTGCCCGTATCCAAGAGAGCAACGGGGATATTCCGAACGAATATATTTCTTCATCAATATCGCGCGAAATAAATGAGCCTTGATTCATTTCTTTAGGGCTGGCTCTACATATGGTATGTAGCAACATTGATTTGAATCGTGTTGCGATAAGAAATTGTACACTTTTCCGTCTACCATAGTCATAATTAAAAACAAGTTGTTGATCTGGATACTACCAGGTCTTCAGGGTCACTAGGGTGATTCATCGTGAAGTTTATAATGTAAAATAAAACACATATTTTTGAAGTGAACTTAAAAATGTTATTATCGGTTAAAAGAATAATTCATGGCATTTACTTTTTAAAAATGATATCTTGTAAATGTTGGTCATGACTACGTCTGAGGTGGTTCATTCGGAAAGTCCAATTTTGGGCGACTCGTTCGAGCATAGCGACTGATATCTCGCGGATAACACAAGTAATTTTGACTTCCAAATCGTCAATCGTAGCTGGCTTATTATTCCTGAAGATCTGAGACTTTACATATCCCCAGGGAAAATAGTGCAAAAGTGTGATATAGTATGATCTATAGTAGAAGACCATTTACCGTAGAAAAACGTGAAACTAAGTGCTCACCAAAATGATTTCTCAACAAGTCCAATACTTCACGCTCTATATGGATCGTAGCGCCGTCTTGTTGAATCAGAGCTCACCGATATCATTCGCACATAGTCCATTAACACTGCGCGATAACGGTTAACATTGATTGTAACATTCTGATTTGCCTCATTTTTGAAGAAATATGCAGGAATGATTCCACCAGCCCATAAACCACACCATACCGTTCTTTTTAATGGATGAAAATGAAATGGTAGCTCTTGGTACTCTTCGGGTTGCTCATCATCTCAAATATGGCAATTTTGATTATTAACGTATCCATTGAGCCAGAAATGGGCTTCATCACTAAAATTTCAAAAAAAATTTTCACGATAAAACACCGGATATATGACGCAAAACCAAGTCGCCTGGCTTTAATTCCTGTACAAGTTAAATTTTGTACGCTTTGAGGCCAAGATCCGCATGTAAAATACGCCAAGTTGTCGAATAAGCCAAGCCAAGCTGCTGAGATCGAATCAATTCGTCATGGTATTCGCGTACACTCTCAGCTACAGCTGTCATAGTCTCTTCACTTCGTGCTGGATGTGGTCTAACCGGTCGACTATCATCCACTAATGTAAACTGAGACTCAAATTTGGGAATGGTGTTGGCAATAGTGGTTTCAGTAGGTCGATTATGCGCACCGAAAGTTCCTCGAATCGCACGAAAAACATTTCTCACAGAACGCTGATTCTCGTAATGCAGCTGAACAATTTGGAGGAGCTATTGTGGTGTGAGTCTTTCTATGATGACTTGCCAAATAATTCTCAACAAAAATGATGAAGTAGTTTAATATGAGTCACGCGTGACTTTTTAAAAGAAAATCTATTGAAAATCAAACCTCACGATGAATCACCCCTTATTATTTTACATCATCACCAAGCAGTATTTATGAATAGTGGAATGTCCGAGTTTCTTTGCAATTCCTGTGGAGTGCCACAGGGATCTATATTGGGACCCTTCCTGTTCCCATTATGTTGAAACGACCTACCTTCCATTACACAACAGCTGTTCACTTGAATCGATCGATTAAGTTAAACCCTTTAAAATTTAACTGGTCGCAACACAATCTGCTGATGATGAACCTCAGAAAGTCAAAGTTCGTTGTTATATCGAGGAAAGCTTTAAACACCTCCCCACTGAACTACCTCAATGATGATCCCATTGAATATGTGGATACCGCTAAAAATCTAGGTATGACTTAACCTTAACCTTAACCTTAACATGGAGCGATCATCTTTCGCTCTCTGTGGGCAATTCAAACCTTCACTTCGATAAAAACAAGAATCCTTCTCATATGAACACTTATCACTCCTATACTCACAAATGGTTGCGAAGTCTTTGGAAAATGCGACTCTATCAACAGGCGAAAACTGAATGTCGCATATAACAACGCGGTTCGATGCATTTTTGGCTTGCGAAGGTATGATCGCATTTCACACTTCTCTTACCGGATCTGTAATCTCACATTTGATAGTCTTTTGCAATACCGTACAATAACTATCCTGCATAACATCATACATACGCATCAACCCCGCAGCTTTTTTAACAAAGGTCAACTATTACTCAGCGGCTTGCTTGTTTAACGTCAGGACGCCAATTCTTAGTAAACGCTACTCGACTCTGGAATTTCCTCTCACGTCAAATATAAAATAAATAAAAGACAAAAAAAGATTCAAAAAGAACTCAAATCTTAGCTTTCTATTTTGTAGTTTATTTCACCTTTTTGATTGCCATGTAAAATTACCAGGTGTACCGGTATGAAGTGAGCGTTTTTTTGTAAAAATAAAACACTATTTTTTAATGGGAAAGTAAAAAACAATGGCCAGTGCTATCTACACATTTTTTCCATCTTCCAGACAATTTATGGATTCCACGACAATAAAACTGTTCGTCTTTTGAAGCAAAATAAAAAGTCAGACAATTTTCGACTTAATCGTTGGTTTCGAATCGCAACTCAGCTAATGCGTGTCCCATCGATGAAAACAAATGGTAGTCGGAAGGAGCCAAGTCTGGTGAATGCGGCGGGTGTGGTAGTAGCTAACAGCCAAGTGCTTTGGTTGTATTCTGAAACAGTTTTGCTTTGTATGCAGGTGACTTGTCATGAAGCAGAATTACCTTGCCGTGTCTTCTGGCCCATGCTGGTCATTTTTCGATCAATGCATGGTTCAAATTGATCATTTATTGTCGGTAGCTATCTGTATTAACTATTTCACAAGGTTTTAGGATCTCGTGGAATACCACACCTTTTTGGTCCCACCAGACATACAGTATTGTCTTCTTGTCGAATCTATCTGGTTTTGCAGTCGAAGTTAATGGTTGTACCGGATAAACCCATGATTTTTTCCGTTTAGGATTCTGAAAATAAATCCATTTTTCATCGCCAGTAACAATTCTATGCAAAATTGATTTGTTATCGTGTCTATGAAGCAAAATTTCACAAGTGGTTTTTCGGTTTTCCATCTGTCTTTCACTCAATTCATGTGACACCCATTTTCCAGACTTTTGAATCTTTCCCATACCTTTTAAAAGGTCAGAAAGTGTTTGTTCTGCAACATTTTACATTTCTGCCATTTGTTTATGATGAAAAAATATGATGTTGTAAATATGTTTGACAGGTGTCACATCAACCAAAAAAATTAAAAAATAAATAAATGTTCTGTATCGAAGCATTTGTATCTTGACGCTCACTTCATACCGGTACACCTGGTATTTACCTTATTGTTTTTTATTTAACCTTTGATCGACCGTTTATACTTTTTTGTAACATTGTCAGTCTAATTTTCTAGTAGCTTTAATTTATATTTTTATAAACTCATTTAAATAAGCTTATCACTACCTGAAAAGATAATGTATCTTATTGTGTAAGCCACTTTAATAAACCGAAATTGAATTTTGTTTCTTTTGTCATGGAAAAACGAATGGGTCTGCAGAATCTAGTAGAATTTGGTCGAGGATTCTTCCAAATGACACCATTTGACTTCTCACACATAAGTCTTAGAGGAACTAAATTTACTGAAAACAAATTTTCATCACTATATTATTCCGTTAAGATTATAACGACTTTGTGCAGAACTTCCATCACATCCCCGTTTATAGATCGAGCGTTCAAATTATTGTTCAAAGTTACAAACTTGTTTAATAACTTCACATCTCCTTTTTGCAGTGAAATCAACGAAGACTTTTAAATTTACCTCAGCTGAATTCCTTTAACTTATTTCATTCGCTAAAGCGATTTCTTCAGCAAATTTAGTCTCAACAATGCACTTCACTTTTCTTTTTCTACTTTGATATTACACTGCTCAAATGATTTTGGTGATCTGCCACGTCATCCAACTGTAAGTTCAGAAATTGTACTTATTTTTATTTGCCATATGCAATCAGATTTCAACAAAACAGGCTGTTCTAGCCAAGCTTGATTCTATTGTAGGAATCTTGGGTAAATTATGTTACTTTTTTGCCAATTCTCCTTTATTCTCCCAATTATATTAGATAACCCACAAGTATCTGCAATTCTCTACTAGAACCTACCAATATGTTCCAGAATTTTTCGTCATTCGGAGTTTGTCGCCAAAGCTTGAAAATATCCAGCCTCTTCATCTAGTCTAAATTGACCCTGTTATTTCCAGTTAAGTTCCTGTATTGCTTGCAGAGAATCCATTTTAAATTTCAATTCACGAACCGTATCTTCTAGGAGATTATGAGGCACTTTGGAATTATATTCCCAGGATATTCATATTTTTTTTAGATATTGTTTCCAGGGCATCTTTATACTCTGGACATATCTTGCTACCGGTTATATGTTTAGACTCGACGCTGTTGGCCGTGCAGAACAAACTATTTGGTTTGACTTCGCAATCTTTTAATTTGTGACCATTTTCCCCGTATCTAATGAACAGACCCGTTCGGTTGCTAAGGCTTTCACAAGTTTTTGCAACGTGACCGAACTTGAAGCATCCTAATCATCTTTTCAAAATCGTTTTTTCTAGTAAACTTCCAGCGTTCCAACGTTAACTTTTCTCACGTTCCTAATCATCACGGTTTTGAATTCAAAGTTCACTTGGTCTATTAAGGCGACGAAGAAGGTAATCTTCTTAGATGTCCCTTTATTGATATCTTTGTATTCTAGCAAAACCTCTTACGTAATACGTAGACCAAACGTTATTTCAGGGTTGCAAAGTTGTCAATTTTTGTAAAGCAAAGGGAGCGTTGTCGTCTTCTGATTCCAATTCAGTTTCCATGACGACTAAATGTCATATTACAATCAAAGTCTATAGGTAAAAACATTGACACCATCCGACACCCTTTATTCTCTACTCGAATGCAATTTACTTATTCGACTGATCCAGGTCTTGTGGACATACGCTCTTAAAATGTTGCGAATTCTTTTCCATGACTCAGATTACCCTTCCTAAAACTACCTCACACATTGCACAGCAAGCATTCTCAATAACCATCGACTTTCATGGCCAAGCTAAACCTATCAACCCCAATCACGAAAGTGCACTCCTTTCATCCGAGATCTAACTAAGCTCAATATGTTGACGAAACTTTACATCTCCCAACGAGATATCATTCGCAGACTTATCGCTGCATCACAAGGACCTACTCTCGTATCCTCGAATTGTATCTCAGCAACAGTTGTGACATTGCGAAACTGCGAACACAAAACTTTACACCCCTAACCATTTTCTGCAAAAAAAAAAAAATAAAACAAAAAAACAAAAACTCACTGCAGATGTCGCTGATAAGTTTCCCATCACACAATGCTGCCAGTCAGTGTAGAGATTTTTCGGATGTCGTGTGAATGAATTGAAAACCGCTTAATGGTCTGCTGACTAGAGTCGAGTACTGAATCTCAAGTCGTCTTATCACAACGAGCTATCTGCCCTCCGCATAAAGATACTTTTTTCTGTTGGCTTTAATTTTGCATTTTTATTGCGCGATATACCAGGGTTAGGTAGGGAAACTCCCGATAAGTACCGAGACTTTTGTCTACGTACGAGTACATCTACGCGACCCCAATGGAGGGGATCCAGTTCAATTTCAATCAGAATATTGAAAGTGGTTAGCACGTACTTAGGGTAGGGGGTGAATGCTCCACTACTACGATGACGACGTACCGTAAAAAACGATAACGACTAAGGCTACGACAAAGAACGACATTGAAGATGAGAGGAGATGAAAATGAAGCCGTCTCCTATTAATAAAGTGAAGTCTATCGTGGAGGATAATCTTTCAGACGGAAATTACTTTCGAATAATCACTTCAAAAACAAAATCCACAAAAGCTTTCACCAGCTCTCTAGCAGGTCTTCTTCTTTTTGCCGAAATGGAGAAAATTAAAAATGCCGAAAAGTGTGAGTGTCATATTTGCCACTGCTACTGCTGCTATTGCTTTCACTGGGGGATATAGTGTATTACCCTGCTCTATACTGTTTTGTCCTTCATCTTACGTTCTGCGTCCTGAGTCATGTTTCCTGTTTCTTTTATTTTCTCGAATATATTTTCTCTTTCATTCTGTTTTTGTTGGGAAACAAAACAGAAACCTTCATCACTTTCTTATCCGCAGAGCTTTAAGACTTAAACTACGTTGGAAACTAAGAGCTGGGGGATAGCGATTGGGGGACGAGAGATTCCTTAGCCGTGGGTGATTATAGATGTGGTATGTTTCTAGGTGAAGCCGGGTACCCAGTACCAACAAAGAGCAAACAAATAATGACTTACATACTGGTATCTTTTCCGAAAATATGTCTCCACCCTTTGTAGGTGTATCTGGTTTCGTTTTTGTATTTCCCAACGACAAAGATAAGATAAACTTTGGGTTTTCGACAGGATCTGCTTTTGTTGTTCGTTTGATTTTCGACTAAAATAACGTAGGAATGTCTTAAGCAGTTCGTTTTCGGATGGTGGCTGATCCTTACTTTTATTTTTTACTACGGTTTGATGGTTGATAATGGCTTAAAAAAAAAAGAGAGGTTGCTTAAGCATCACGTAACACACTTTTGCATACTGCAGCAGTACATAAGTATATGAACTCATAATTTAAACAACTTAACGACACTTCCGATTATGTTGGTTTTTTTTGTATCTTTTTTCCTTCAAGTAAATAAATCTTAGTTACTTCAGCATTCGTTGGACTGTGAACCTCAATCGGAGTTGTATTTTAGGCTCCTTAAAGCGGTGGACCACTTTAGACAAACCGTTCAAAAACATCTGAGAGAAAGAAATTGCATCAAATGACATTTACTCGTACTAAAGCGGTTATGTATTATATTAGGTGCGCAACTGAGTCAATAGATGACTCCAGTATTAGGTGTGGGTCGATTTTGACATATCCCAAACGTCATGAACCAAGCTTAGACACACCATGCGGTAAGAAAACCGTTTTGACACATAAGTGATTTCGTTTTGGCGCTATATACTTTTGGTTATGTGAAAATTTCTGATTTTCTGGCAAATAGTTGTCATTTGCGGGAAGTGTTGATTTTCTTTTTTCATTTGAAGAAGATGACGGCTGAAGCGCATCGAGTATCGACTGCAATTGATGCGAATAAGCCGAGCACAGCCACAATACGAGCAGAGGCCAGAAAAAGTGATTTTACAGCATGACAACGTTCGGCCTGACGTTGGCAAACCCGTTAAAAGTCGTCGGTTCGGCCGTATATTCACGCTACAAAGGTTATGCTGTATATTTGGTGGGACCAGGTCGGTTTATTTGTTATGAACTGTTGAAACCCAGCGAAACCATCATTCGGGAATGGTATCGATTTCAATTGATCCGATTGAGCCAAACACTGCACAATACGAGCAGAGGCACGAAAAAAGTATTCTACAGCATGACAACACTCAGCCTCACGCTGATAAATCCGCTTCCATGGGAAGCCCTATCCCATACGCCATATTCCCAGATACGTCGTCGTCCGATTATTGCTTGTTCCGTTCCATGGCACTTGGTTTGGCTGTTCAGCAGTTCCACTCATATGAAGACAACAAAGAATGGCTTGATTCGTGGATAACCTTAAAGGATAAACACTTTTACCGTTACGGTATACCAGCTCTGCCAGAAATATGGGAAAAGTTTTAGCTAGCAATGGGCAATATTTTGAATGATCCATTTGTAAACATTTTTTCACAATAAAGTTGCATTTTCATATAAAAAAAAACAGCGATAACTTAGTTGCGCATCTAATATGATAGATACGAGTAAATATGTACTTGTAGCACGCGCTGTGTGTTAGGGTACTCAAAATCCTTGAGCACGCGCAGTTTATAAGAAAAAAAATACACAAAATACAACGGCTGGCCACTATTCCACTTATGGGATAAATTTTAGCTCAGTTTATGGCTAAATTCCGATGCAGACGCCTCTAAAGATGTTTTATATGTGCTTCCCCCGCCATAATATAAGGGACTTCAACGAAAACGTAGGTAAAAAAAGTATCTTTAGCTTGATGATCTAATCTGTCTCCCAAACGAAATAGGGCTGATCGACTTGGCAAGATAATTATCAATCCGTACCCCAACATTTAAACATTTCAATGTTTATTTACAAATTTGAAAAAAAAACCAAAAGAAGGGTATCGCTAAGCACAAATAACGAAACAAAAAATATTGGGTCTCAACAATATCAGCACATAGTGAAATATCTTGAATTTTGAAATAATAAATTCATAATCCGCGATATTTCCTACGCGATGTCAATAGAGTAATCGAATAATATGTTATCTAGACATCTTTTGTAATTTTTTAAACTTTGTACAAAGTATAACAGACTTTAATTTGGCAGTGAGAACCAAAATATTTGTATTTATTGAAATGTTATTTGACTTGAAGAGGGTTATCCAACAAGAGGTGTCATTTTAAATTTCGCACCACTATCGAACTTTGAATACCCAGCTATCATTGCGTTAACTTTCGATAAGCAATAATAAGGGGTTTTGAATGTGGGTCGACACATCTTCACACAATGTGGTAAAGTAGATAAATTCCACTACAAAAACAGTAAAAATATCGCAGAAACATTGTGTAAAATTCGTACTGTTTTTGGTCATCATCATGCTCCCTCCCGTGCATCTATAAACGTCTATGACAAGTTGGTAATGTGATATCACCAACCTGTGTACGTCCGGCAAGGTCACAGGTAGAGGACACAGACTAAGTATCTAACTAAATGTTTTGTTTTTCTTTATTCTTTTATCTGAAATAAGAGTCCTACTTAACTCTATGATGGTAATCGCTTGATTGCCTCTTAAGACAACAAGATATCATATGCATATCTGCATATCAAGATGTGCTTAAGGCTACCTACTATTATAGACCACAAAATATACAGAAAAGGACAGTAACCAACCTTGAGGACAGTAATATAGTAATATTCAATTCATCATGGCCAAGATGTTCTTTTATTATCTTTAGTTATGTTCTTTAGACATGCAGCTCTCCTCAGGAGAGCATCCTCGAAGTCCATGTAGAGTCTCATGTTCTCTATACGTCGTAGGATTTCGGAGTTACCTTCTTTAAGTATGAAGATTACCTCAACTATTCTTCAAATCAAAGGAATGTATGTATTTTAGTGTGAGACTGGCTTTGAAGATTTGGACTAATGTCGAGGTGACACCGTTTGATGTGGGGTTTGGAAACGTTAACAGTCTATTCTGTTTTTTCAAAGGTTATAAGCTTGGTGACCAGGAGTCAAACTATCTCCCATGATTTAGCAATGCACCGTCCTGTGCCTTCTGCAACCAAGAAAGTGAGTCCGCAGAAGCGATCCGTTCTGAAGCTTTCAGTCTCTTATGTCTGTAGTATAGCCCATTGATAGTGATTTTTGTATCTTAGCAGTGGCCGGAATATTCCTTAATTTAACCCCAAAGTCTCCCCTTTTTGGATTTATGCAGTTTTTTGTTATTCATTTTGAGAGACTTCCTGTGTTCTCCCAATAATTTTTTTCGAATTTTCACAAGGTGAAAGAGGATTTCAACTTTGATCGACAGTAACAATCCCGCTGTTGGCTTAAAGCTGACCCATAAAGTTTCTCTATTGTATTTAAGACTAACGTTGAATTGCAAGAAGATCTAACCATATTACCAGCCTGTTGTTTAAGGGGTCTATATGTAGCACTATTTACCATGATCTTTAACATAAAGTGAATATGTTTATGGTCAGCAATTGAGTCCTCCTCAGGAATCCTCAAATTCTGAACCAAATCAGAGGAGATATTGTTTCCTAAAATTACGTCTAAGATTTCCTGATGTATCGTTCGTTGGTTTCGTGGGTATCGTAAGTTGGATATTAAGAGTAACTTACCTCTCATGTTTGTGGCTTTGCTATTCCACAACATGCTGTGAACTTTAGCATCGCATCCAGTTATAAAAGTCTGCCAATGGGTTTTGCAATACTCCACTGCACTCTTCCCAGTGTCAGCTGCTGCGTCCACATAGCCCCCTGAAAAGTTGAGAGCTGTCAGCCTCAGGGTAATCTGGGTAAAGCGGTCGCTGACCCTGCTCTTCGTCTCTTCCAGCGTAATTTCAGAATTTATTTTTATCCATGTCTTGGGACAACATCGCATTGAAGCCCTTGTACATATATTTTAGGGCACGTGAAGACTCAACATTGGAGTTTTTATACTTCCTCTGTACAAAGTCAAGGATCTTGTTAGTAGCAATGCTTTTGCTTGTGAATTTTGAACTCCTTTGATGACCAACTTCTCACTACTGCACATTTACAATGGTCGCGTTAGCTAACTTTCTAGTTGTGTTCTCTCTACAATGTGTGACAAGATATTTTGCTTTGTAGACACAACCGATTTTCCTTCGGAGCGGTTTCATAGTCTATGCACAGCTTGTTTATTACAGAACTCTTCTCTGATTCCTTCGCTTATTGAGTAGTTTCTAGGATTCCTTGTTTCAGCCATTCTATTTGCCTTTCTTTTCATTATTTCCACGGGTCATGTTACTTTTTCTGCACCAGATCTCTGGTAGTAGAGTGAGGTATAAATTAAAATGAAGTCGCGTCTGTGCACCCCAAGTGCGAATATTTGCGACTTAACATCATTTTAGCCATGCAATCGTTGACAATAATTGTTCCACCTATGCTCGCCCAACTATGTTCGCCAGATCACATGCAGAGATATGACTGTTCCCAGCAATATGTTATTAGTAGCCACCACAAGGTGTTTACAGTCGCACTTTAGACATACAAACAGCTTCGACACAAATCCCCTTAAGGGTCTGTCGGAGCCACCAGGACTATCATTGTCATTGTGTGACCCCACATAGAATTGTAAGTAGCAAAAAATGTTCAGCAATTAAATAAATATTATGAACTTGCTGAATCGCTTGATATAACCTTCAGCCGTGCCTTAATTAATAAAATGAAAATCCTGCCTTAGTCCGCGATGTGATTTTAAGGTCGGCTCGTCGATACAAGTTATTTTTTTTCCTGAAAGGAATCCTCACCAGAAAGAATGTTCATATTTCCTTTATCCCAGGGGTTTCGGATAGGAGACACGATAAACCTTCAGACATACTAAAATTCATCATCAATTTCAAAATAAAAACAAAAACCTGCCACTTCATAAGCTGTTGCTTATCAGTCCGCAACCGGTCACAACTATTTACCGCAGGAAAACACGACCATAAATAAGAAGCAGTCCCCAACTCAACCAAAGTTAACACCTCACATATGCTCGTACGTGTAAAATAAAATACCATTTCATCTAATAATAATCCTCTACCGTGTGACTTCAACACGTCTTTCGAAAATGAGAATCACAAATCCAAATCCAATGTTCTTGAAGCGAACACTCGCTGGACTTTCAATCAAATGCATCGAAGTGAGATAACTCAACCGCATACAGTGTACATCCATCCAACTGAAGGCAAATAGATTGTATGCCAACAGCCCTCACTTTTTGATGGTAAAAAATCCCTGACACATTTCTCGACTTCAATTCAACAAATCCCCATTCAGAGCAGCCAACTTTGCGCAACAAAAATTACAAACAAAAATAATAAAAAAAGGAATTGGGAAAAAGTAGAACATACTCTCAAACTAGAATCAACAACTTTTCTCTGATTAAACACCACTCATTCAGCTACTAATCGACCCTTAGTTGATCTGTGAGCATATCCGCATGCACAGCATTGATGAACGAGAAATATTTGTTCTTGTAGCCTTGAAATTGTAACTTCCCTTCCACAACCACTACAAAGGTAAACCTTTGAATCCGCCATCCAAACAGGTGTACCAACACACAGAGCTACTGTAGCAAATCAATAAAACAAATATCTGATCCATGTATCCACAGAACGACATAGTCGTCGTCGCTATTCACCATTTGCCACCCAAGTCTCATAACAATAATTCTCCCAAGAGTCTTAGAGTCAAGAACAGGGATTACGGATGGATTCTCATCTCGCAAACCGTGTTCTGAAAGGTAAGCCGCCCACCTATTACTACGGAGGAGGCTGCTTGGTGGTTAGTGTTACAGAGCAGGGTTGTGTTTGCTTAACCTATTAAAAACAACATTCAACGGAATTAGAAATCTATCAGGTAGTCTGACTAATAACATTCACAGATACACACCAACATAGACATACTCGTACAATAAAATCTGACAAAAATGTATCCGGAAAGAGAGAGAATTCCAAATGAGGTAGCTTTTTGGGGGATTATCTTTTGAGGTGTGTTTTGTCCTTCGAATCATGAAAACTTTGATAAAGGACTCACTACCACTCCTCATCATGGATGATGGCGAAGGTAGTTTGGAAAGATAGGATATTTACTTTGTACAGCTTGTTGCTTCGGGCTGACATTTTGGCATGAGAAAATTTGATGACATTGAAAGCCACACAGTAGTCAGGTATTCTCATAGCTTGAGGATTAAACCTTTGTTCTTGTGTGATATAGATCCGCTGCTTTCCCTTTATAGGCCTTCTCTGCTGTACTTCCTACCTATTTTCATAAAATTGATTAGAACCATCGGATGAGATGCTTCCTTTGGATAGTCCGGCCGTTTTGTATTCCGTTGGATAATGATAATGAATAGCTGGCTTTTCTACCGTAGTGACTTCTTTATATTTTATATATTTGCAAAGAAATTATGTTGCAGAGGTCGTTGGTAATTTGGAATGAAGGTTGACTTGAAATCACCCATAATGAAATCGTTTAGATAGACTAGGATAATGGTGTGGCGTTTCTAAGGTTCTAAAGAAAATCTGTGCGTTAAGTCTATAAGTAGTACCAGAATTAAGTCAGACTTGACGACTTGACAGCCTGCTGAGAGTACACAATAGGCACTTTATTCTCCTCCGATAAGGCATATGCTCAATGGGAAGGAAGACAGTTCGTAAATATCACCTGTTAGACACCAGATAGCAAATGCTATCATTGCAAGTACACGTATCCCGTACTTCGAGAATCGCGAGGGGTTCTGGCGCTCTCCTGATCAATTTACCAATAATCAGATTGATCACATTGTGATCAATGCAAACGTGTTGCTCCAGAATTCTGGAAGTTCGAACATTCCAAGGAGCAGCCTTGACACTAACCAATACCCTTTTGGGGTCAAAGTACTAATATCGATATTCCTATTGCTGCTAAGAAGATAAAACACTGTTAAAAACTTGACTTTAGAAGGATGCGATTGCCAGAAACCGCTATGGTATTATGAGATTTGCCAATCAAATATCTCTTAACCACACTCGAGCATTTTGTTATTTAACCCAGCGGCGAATTTGAAAACAAACTCTCAGAGATGCAGCCTCTGATATACTAGGCTTCCCCCGAACATCACTCCGAATAGGCGATGGGCAGGAAAGACTTTCAAAATTTATCAGGAGGTCAACTATGTACAAATGGAAGCTTGGAAAGATCAGAGGAGCCTATTGCAAAACTCAAAGTCAGTTTTAAGGACAAAACAGAACCCCGATAAAGTTCTTCATTTTGCTGTCAGACACAACGAACTATGGACGATAGTGGGCAACAATCCCGACCGACCGCCTTCATCGAAATTTTAATTCAACAACACTGCCGACCTGTTCGAAGCGGCGGGAAATGAGTGTATAAGGAGCATGCACAAAAATCTGAAATATGGTAGGACAAAAGCGCGCTAAACGTATATATTCCCAGTTCTAAAAACCGAGAACCACTAATCAGCACCAAGTATGGTATTACATAGGCATCAACCTTTTCAACATCACCTTTAAGATTTTACTATATACTCGTACATACTTCGTAATCCCTTAACACCTTTTGCCAACCAATTGATTGGTCCTTATCAGTGTAGTTTTAGGCATGGGGAGTCCACAATAGATCAGATATTTACATTATGATAGACCTTTGAACAAGCATTTGAATTCCAAATCTTTGTACTTTCCAGAGAAAGTGCTAATAGTGCTTTACGGCCCTGTTTGAAAAGATTAAGAATATATATGGAGACTTAACAAAGAGATGTATACGGATTATACAATGACGTAGACATAGCTAAAAGAGTCAAAATTCGTCGGCTTAGATGGTACATAAAAAGCTGAGGGAAACTAGCTCTCCAGCTTCGAAACTCCTCGAATTCATCAACGAAACAAACCGGAACAGAGAAAGGCTCCAAGATGGCACGCGCAAGTTAAAAGAAACATTAACCAATTTTGTGAGCGTAATTAGATGTAGCAAGAAGACAACAGAATCTTCTTCGGCTGAGTTTCGGCCCGGGTAGAAGCCCTCCTTAAGATTAAGAGAAATCCACTATGATAAATCATGATTTCGGCCTGAACACTTTCGGACATTGCTGGGGAGTTGAACAAACACGGCATATATTGTCCACAATACCCACACGTCATGTGTGTTCTGCAATGGACTGGAATTTCCTTTAGAGTAACTGAATAATATGTCTCACGAAGATCAAGAAATCCAAGAACTCTCCTCCTACAATGCATTAGAAAAGACGCGAAGAAATTTTTCAATGCAGTCAAAAACTCCAATCTATGATCCGACTGACACAAATGTAAGGCCAGTTAGAGGAAATACCAGAGCGCAATCTGCAGCGATAAAAGTAAATCATGGAGAAAGCTATGCTCCGTTACTGAAAACAAAACAGAGTGTACAAGACTAAGTAAAGTCATATCTAAGAAGCCTTCAGTAGCTGGAGATCGTCTGCAAATACACGGAATCCAACACCGAGGCTTTCGGACACTTGCAAAAAACTCACTTTCCTAGATGCACTTCTACTCCAGCATCAGATACATAATTCCCAGGAATTTAATTGAAACTCCGAATATAACCTTAGGTCTTGGAGCGTCGATATACTTTTCACAAATGGACAGCTATGACTCCAACTTATCCGAGTTGAAAACTAAGCCGTCGGTCTCATCTTCTGACACTCTGTCGAAAATGGAAACCGATGACGAACTTAAAAGAGATCCTATACGAATAGAGAAAGAAGAGGAACTCTTGAGCACATGTTGGAAATCGGAGGACTCGAACAACACCGTGATGGAGACTACTCTGATAAATTGTAGCAATGATACGGTTACTCCAAATCAATCTCCATCACTCAAAAAAGGCCTCGGCCTCACATATTCTGCGTCTTTTCAAAAACGCAGAAGACATCATCCTTATCCAGGAACCATGGATCATTGAAGGTGTGGTTCGTTTACTTGGGACACCTTTATACACTCCACTCTATACAAAAGACAAAGGCAAGATAAGAACTTGTATACTAGTGAAGCGTAACGTTAATGTATTTTTACTTCCTAACCTCAGCGACCCCGACTTAACCGTTGCCAGGCTGGAGACTGCCAAAGCCTCCTACTGACTGGCATCAGCATATTTTGGCCTCGATGAAGTGGGCCCTCTCCCAAGTAATAACCTAGTACTGCAAGCTAGAAGGCTAAAAACTGGCCTCATCACCGTCTCCGACGCTAACGCTCATCACAGGGTATGAGGCAGTACCGACATCAACGAAAGAGAGGAGTCACTTTTTGATTATATTATAAGTACTAACCTCAATATTTGAAACTTTGGCAATGAGCCCACTTTTATAACAAGAAACCGACAAGAAATGCTAAATATCACACTCGTCTCCAACAACATCACTCTAATTCTAACGAACTGGACGGTATCGTCTGAACACTTTTTTTCAGTCCACAGGTACAGGCAATTCAGCCTGAGTGATGCTCCCCCCAGCCAACCAGTATTCCTGAATTATCTCAAAACTGATTGCCCAAAATACAGAGGAACACTCCTAAAAAGACTCTCCTTTGAACTCTTAAGTCCCCCATGTAACGTGAAAGTCAAGGGTTTCAGCCTGGATCTGAGTCAGGCTATGGCTGCTTCCTGCGCTCTATTCAACCTAGAGGAGAGAAAAGGCCGTACAGGTAGACATCCGCAGTGGGACTGCCTAAAAACACTTGATAAAAACTTTTCAACCTACTAAAAAGCACAAGAAAAGTGACTGACTGAGGAAGGCAAAGTGACAATCCTGAAGATCATTCTGTGACAAAATCGCAGCAATCTCTGAGGCATCGCGTCTAAGAAAAATCATCTCCACAAATCCTATGATGCCTACCTGTTTGAAAAAAAAAAAAACAATGGCTCTTGGACAACCTCAAATGGTGAGTGACTCAACGTGCTACTGGACACTCATTTTTAAGGTAGCTGCCTATTCGCGGCCAGTAGTAATCCAAACAGGCCTACTGCAACCGTGATCAAAATTTATTGTCTGATTACAAGAGGCAAATCGCTTTGGGCGCTGCATTGCTTCAAACCATACAAGTCTGCTCGTCTGGACGGTATAAAACCTGCCGAGCTACAAAGGTCCTCAGATATTATCCTGCCTATGCTAGAGAATATCATGAGGAGCTTTGTAGAATTGTTTCACAATCCATTGTCATGGAGAGAAATCAATGTAGTTTTCATTCCCAAAGCCGGAAAATGCTCCCATGTTGTTCCAAAGGACTTCAGACCTATAAGTATAAAACTGAAATTTTTAGAACTACTAATTGATGCCCAAAAGGAGCTTAACCTGATCCAAAACGTTTGTCAACGACTCAACATGTCTACTGTAAAGGAAAGTCGGTAGAAACGGTTTGGCATTCACTGAATAGCCACATTTAAGGATTCCTACAATATAGAGAGTACACAAAGGTTGCTTTCCTGGACATAGCGGGCGCCTTTAACAACGTCAACACATCCGCAATCATGACTGCTCTGTCAAATCTGCTTGTAGACGACTCACTTGGGGAGCTGATCAGTCTTATGCTAAATAGAGGCTAATCAACTCCAAACTGAGTGGGACTCCTGCTAAAAGATGTGTCAATCAAAGTGCACCGCAAGGCGGTATCCTTCCTCCCCTTCTCTATAACTTAGTGGTAAATGAACTGCTGATATACCTGGTAGCGAGTGGTAGCAAGGTGATTGCCTATGAGGATGACGTGGCTATAGCCGTCTTAGGTAAGCATCTCAATACCACCAAAGAACTCCCTCAGCAAAATCTTAACAGATTAACATGTTGCGCAGATCACTGTGGATTGGGAGTAAGCCCCCATAAAACCTATTTTCCAGACCATCCCTCAATAAACGATACCAGTTTAGAGTTTTCAAATACAAATACAAATGGAGCCTTCAACCTCGCATAACCCACTGGCTATATATCGCGGTCATAAGACCAAAACACAACTGCGGAGTTTGCTGTCTGGTCGACGGCCTTAGACAATACATTAAACTGCAGTAAGCTTAGCAGGGTCCAAAGAACAGCATATCTATGTATAAGCGGAGCTCAACGTTCTTCAGTAGCCAAGTAGCTGCACCTGCAGCTTTTCGCTTTAAAGCGACACACAGCGGACAGATAATTTATTTGGCCATGCTAATATTCGAAATATATTAGGAATCCTCGCAGAGAACATCGATTACACCATACCTGAACGATTGTTTGACAAAAACGTTCATGTGAGCTTCCCCTCTATATCCTTCTGGGAGGAAGATGCTTTCTTGGAGGACAAGTCGGCACACTTTTACACAGATGGATCGAAAACCGATAGCGGGGTTGGTGGTGGTGTTTTCTCAGATAAGCTAAATCTAAGCCTTTACTTTCGTCTTCCAGATCACTGTAGGATGTTCCAGGCGGATATTTTGGCGATTAAAGAAGCTCAGTCATGGCTGAAGAAAAACATGATATTTGCAAAAGATATCCGCATCTTTTCCGATAGTCAGGATGCTATCAAGTCCCTGGACTCAGTGTCATCTCTTATTGAGTTGGCAGAGCAGTTCAACCTTCACCTTTGTTGAGTGCTGGTGCACATAGACATTCCAGGGAATTTTAGGGTCTATACTTTACCTATTCTACCGGTAAAAAGTGGCATAGGTATATCAATCGCTACCTGCAAATGAGTATAAAAGCTTCGTGCTAATTAAGGAACAGACCTTAGGTGGACTGTTGTACCACCATGTCTAGAGACCAAGCAGATCTGGCCAAAGCTGGATCTGAATCGCTCTAAGAGTCTAATCCTTCTAAACAAGAAACATCGCAGCACTATCATAGGTGTTATCACTGGACAATGCTTTATACTCAAGCATGCAAGAAGGCTTGACGCATTTACAAACGATTTCTGCGAAAGCTGCATTCACAAGTAGAAAAAGGACACAATCCTGCGCCTTCTCTGTACATCTCCAAATCTCTCCCAGAGAAGAAAACTCCACTTTGAAGAATTCTGCTATAATGACTTTGTGGATTATTATCTTGAATATGAACTTTGCCAATACTTGAATAACATATTATATTTCTGTAATTACATATACCGTCACAAATGTATGAACACATATACAGCATTTTGTGAACTTTTCAGTCTTCTTTTGCCCTTGAAACGGAAAGGTCGTGTAAGCCAATAAACTTGAATTTTTGTAATCCGTTTTTTTTTTTTCCGTCGGGTTTACAACAGACTTAAACGATCTTCGAAATATAGACATTCACAGTCTCCTATGCTTCATCATAAATTGAAATTGGTGATCCACGTAGCATCAAAATGAGCCATTAGGCCAGAGTGGGTTGGTTCTTTCCATGTATGTTTCGGTTCAAAAACGTTATTTGGACACAACAAAAAAACATAAAAAGATACTCTTTCCCACTCCACCGTCTCCAACTGACTGTAGTCAATGCTATGGAAGTCCCTATATTTATAGCTCAGATAAGTTAAGAATAAAAGGTCGTGTTTGGAATAATGTGGTGGAGCAAGTTGATCATAAAGCATAATATAGGGTGATTCATCGTGAGGTTTGATTTTCAATAGGCTTTTTTTGACAGATCACGCATGACTCCTATCAAACTGCTTCGTTGCTTTTGTTCAGTATCGTTTGGCAAGTCATCATGAAAAGACTCACACTAGAACAGAGTCTCCAAATTTTTCAGCTCTATTACGAAAATCAGCGTTATGTGAGAAATGTTTTTCGTGCGATTTGAGGAATTTGCGGTGCGCATAATCGACCTACTGAAACCATTATTGCCAATACCATTCGCAAATTTGAGTCCCAGTTTACATTAGTGGATGATACTCGACCGGTTGGACCACATATAGGACGTAGTGAAGAGACTATAGCAGCTGTAGCTGAGAGTGTACGTGAAGACCGTGACATATCGATTCGTTGTCGTTCTCAGCAGCTTGGTTTGGAGTATTTTACATGAGAATTTCGGACTTGTGCAAGAATTGAAACCAGGTCACTTGAATTTGTGTCATATTTTCAGTGAATGGGCTCTGGAAAAACTCAATGAAAATGAGGTGTTTTATCGTGAAATTTTGTTTAGTGATGAAGCTCATTTCTGGCCCGATGAAACCCGATGAATACCAAGAGCTACCACTACATCCATTAAAAACAACGGTATGGTGAGGTTTATGGGCTGGTGGAATCATTGATCCATATCTCTTCAAAAATGAGGCAAATCAAAATGTTACCGTCACTATGTGCTTCCTGAAATTAAAGCACGTGGTCTCGGTGAGTTCTGGTTTTAACAAGACGGCGCTACGAGCCATACAGCGCGTAAAACAATGGACTTGTTGAGAAATCATTTTGGAGAGCACTTATTTACACGTTTTTTTATGGTAAATTGGCGGCCTAGATCGTGCGATATCACACCTTTGGACTGTTTTCTCTGGGGTATGTCTCAGGTCTTTATGAATAAGCCAGCTGCGATTGACACTTTAGAAGTTAACGTTACTCGTGTTATCTGTGAGATACCAGTCGTTATGCTCGAACGAGTCGTCCAAAATAAAACCTTCCGTATGGTGTGTGGCCAACAGTTACATAACATTATTTTTAAAAAGTAAATGCCATAAATTGTTCTTTTAACTGAAAGCAATTTTAAGTTTGCTTTCAAATTTATGTACTTTATTTTACATTACGATGAATCACCCTATATTAAGTGAATCACTTACAAACAATACGTCCAATATGGTACTTCTTACGTTGGAATAATATATAGTAACCATTTTACTAACAGGATATAAGTTAAAGGTCCTTATTCCGTCTCGCTTAAGTGAAAGGTTACTGTTTAGATCACCACCAACTATTATATTGGGATAGCATGTGGTTATAGACACCAAAACGGTAAAAACGGAACTAAAAGCAAAGAACGAGTAATTTTAAGGTCTATAAACGGAACCATTTAAACCATATAAACGACCATTCGCTCCATACTCTTCAAAATAAAGGAAGTCATGTTTCTGGGTATAAAGCTTTTGGCAAGAGCGTAGACACCTTTTCCGAATTTCGGTATAAATATTACTCTCACTGTTTGCTAGAGTATCGATATGTATGCCAGAGCCAGGTTAGAAGTAAAGGATCTCTTCAGATTAATACCGTCATATAATTGGCATATGACAATATGCCAGTATGCAAAAATGGCAGAACAGGCAACATACTCGTATACCTTTACCTGATTCCAATCTACAGGCACAAATATGGGTCAATGCAGAATGCTCCATCAGGGGTCTTTCCGCAGAAAACGAATGAACCTTAGTGTCTTTCGTTTGACAAATAGCTCTGGAAGCTAAAACTATGCCGCATACTATGACCATTCTCGACCCTTGAAAATTTTCTATTCTTCTCTAAGCAGGTACATTTCACAATTTAGCTTATAAACTTCAAATTTTAATTTCAAGGAAAATTCACCCCGCAGCTGGGCGCAACTAATAGCAATAACCACTTTATTTTCTACCACAAATTATGTGGTAAAGCAATTGCCAAGCTGCATTATGGGTGGACTGAATTGTATCTACGAGTATGTGTCTATTCAACGATTCCAATATTTCAATGGTTTCCAAACCGACAGCGATAAAATGTTGTTTTTCACTAAAATATGAATACCGCCACAGTGGATCGACTTCAGTCCATAGTTCTGTCAATTTAAGCACGCTCTCTCAATGCCACTACTAACGAAATTACGTGTCTGAATTTTATTAACCCAGACCATCGCTGGGTAAGGGGATGTCGTGGTTTTAGTTTTCAATTCACAATATATCCACCTTCACCCATCGAATGCTTCTTTTTGTCAAACTACACTTCAATGTGAATGCCTATGCGATTCCATGTATCATTTGGGGCTAGCTAATGCCACACTAATGTGACCTGGTTATTACGTTTTCACTATCGCGTCAGTCTAGTCATCGGTTGCATGCCATGCAAGCTCGTTTATACCATTAGACAAACAAACAAAATATTGGTATCCTTGCACGGTAGGACCAACTGAAATGAGCTCTATGCCAATCATTGTGCAGAGGTCACATCATGGATAGTGCATGGCATGCAATACACTACTCTCGATACACCTAATACAGTACATGCACCAGGATTAAATTTCTGGAAATTAAATTCTTTCACCAATCGTCCGGTAGCAGGTGATTTATTCCAAATGAGATACGATTCGAAATAGGATTACAGGATCCGGTGAACGTCGACGATTAGTTTGAAATTTAAAGAAAAATGACTCCAGGGATGGTTCTACAATCCTACATCCTGTTATTATCAATTCACAAATTTTACTGCACCCAAAACTTTTAAGGGGGAAAGAGAAAACACGGGCATTTCCATCAGCATAATCTCATATTAAAGTTTTTCCCAAAATGCAACCATAAACGTCAGGCTGGCTGGCTATTTTGAAAGTTGCATCACACGAAACGTAAAGGGTAAGTACTAACAAATGCAATGCCAACCCCTAGTGTGGGTGGTGGTATTCGAATGGCGGTAAAGAACTGCACACACTATGCAGGATGTGTGGTTGAGCGTGTTCCATTAGCGGAAACCGACATTTTATTGCATCAAAATTGTGTTTATTTTCATTACGCTGAGGTAATTTCTGCTTGGTGGCGGGAAAAAATGCTGTATCTGTGGTCAGATAAATGCCTATTAACGCATTGTTGGCTACATGTTTGTGTGACAGACATACGCTAAGCCCATCGTCCTATTGAGGAGTCGTTGAGGGGTTGCAGTGAGTTTGCTTACAATTTATGTTATATTCATTTTAAATGCATCCCGACATGGAAATTCGTCGATTTTTTTGTGATTCGATAAATTGATGCAGAATTTAAGCGAAAAGGAATTGCAACCTGCCGGCCTAGACCTCTATGACCTGTGGTGTCGGTGAAATTTCTCATTTGAATGTGGTTCTTTGGAAATGGGAACGTGGAGGATAAATTGAATGGTTATCGAGGTTCATTGCTATTATAAAAGACAGATGATTGTACATAATGGGTAGGCAAATGTATTGTACGTTACCGGTAATGAAGGAAATACATTGTCTAAAATTAGCTGTCAAACTAGAGAGATCCATTGAGACTCGGAAAAATCTTAGTTCACAAGAAAACGGAACCGGCTTTCAAATGAGACCAAGGTTGTTTGGAGGCGACAATACATATGTTGTATTAGTATCACAACGACGGTGAACTCAGGTGACTATAAAAACTGAATAGATACAGCATTAACAGATTAAGCGAAACTTTGATCGACAATACGAAGCATCAATGCGCCTAAACATAAGTGTTACGGAAAAGCCATTTTTTATTTATTTTCTTAAGGTGTTATGATCACCTTTTATATAATTGCATACAGCGTAAGGAGGAAGAATTAGCAAGAAAAGAAAGACAGTTATAAAGACTAGGAAATAAAGAGTTTGACAGGGCATTCTATAAGTTGTACCGCTTAGAAAAGAACAACGAAAACACAGAGTGTACCGAAGGTGCATTTGAGAGTCAACTAATAAGATTCATAGCGATACAGATGTTACCCTCCAAGGTTTGAAGCGGTGACTTGCCACTGGCTATTGTTGAAGCACTAATGGTAAGAAAAGCATCACAACAAGATAAGTGTGGGACAATGGATGAAATGTGATGAAAAATGGTTTCATTGCAACAACTCAAAATTGGACGTTGTCAACTTGTCCAAAAATTTACGCTACAAAGGTAATCGTATATATTTGGTGCGAACAGGTCTGTGTTATTTATTAAGAACAGTTGAAACTCACGAAAACATCACTGGGGAACAGTTTCGACTTCAATTGATGACACTGAACTGAGTACTGCACAAAAAAAAAAAGCCACAATAAGGGCACAGTACGAAAAGAGTATTCTACAGCATTACAACGCTCAATCTCATGCTGCCAAAACCGTTTAACCGTTAAACCTACCTGGAAATACTCACATGAGAAGTTCCACCCCGCTCGCCATATTCCCCAGATATTCGATTACTACTTGTTGTCTGGCTGATCAGCAGTTCCACTCATATGAAGACATCAAAAATGGGCTACTGTCTGCCAGACAGATGGGAAAAAGTTGTAGCTAGCGATGGACAATACCTTGTATGATGAACAAATAGTTGCGCACCTGATAGTATTTCAGGCGACATGGTTCTACAATGGCAGTTCTATTCAAAGCTTTCTCTTTGATGACAGCAGACAGCAATAAATTTTGGAAATGTTAATTGCCACACGGCTTATGCTGATAACATACGGTATCGTGCCTGTTCTACAATCTAAGATCAGAGACGCAATCCTATGAGCGAGTGTGAAAAGCTAGAAAGAGCAGACAAGAGATCACTAGTAATGATTGATGAAACAGATTACACAGTAGTTGAGGGCCTGCGCGGTAATTGATTGGGAAACTGCTGACTATCTTTTAACTCGGATTGGGACAGTATCTCAAAATTTAATATTCTTAACGAAGTGCTTACCTTACTTCCCACTGGTGGTCGCCAGTGTTTACTCATGAGTAAGCCCTTACTGGACTAAACAGAAACACGATAAAAAACTGTGATGTATATACTACTAGGGTGATTGCTATAGTGAAAGGAATAAGCGCTTATTCAGATGCGGATTTGGTCCAAGTCCAGGACCAGACATGCTCGTAAGCGTGCATCCTATGACAATCCGCGTCAAATGTTCACACTCCAATGAATCCTTCCTTTACCTGCAACTTCGTTCGCGTTGGTAAAGCGAATAACTGATAAAAAATCGCTGAGTGTTGAATATTACATAGGGCTTAAAATATTAAATAGGCTTTTAATGAATAAGACTTTTAGCGGGTGGTAGTGTATTAGCTTCGACCGAACAGTTCGACGTTGTTCTCGACAGGGTCTGAAACTCAAAACATTTTTGCAAGCAACTCAAATTGCGTGTGGTGTTTTTTTTTCAGAAAGATTAAAGAGTTAAGTATTAATTTAAAATAAAAAATAAAAAAATAATTGATTTAAAATTAATTAAAGGATAATTCAAATGTTTGAATAATTTTAATTGAATTTATTTAAATGTATTGGGTATATAATTATTTTCGTGAGGTTTTTTTTTCAGAATTTGAACGTTTATTTAAGAAAAACATGTACAATAATATTATTCAAAGTATTGCCCATCTGAAGATATGACTTTTTCCCATCTTTCTGGCAATTTGTGGATCCCATCCCAAAAGAACTGCGCCGGCTTGGTAGCCAATTATAGTTATTAATCGGAATAGCAACGTGGGGCCGAGCGTTGTCATGATGGAAAATTATTGCCTCGTGTCTGGTCGCATATTCCGGGCGTTTTTCGGCTACTGCTCTCTTCAAACGGATTAATTGTGTTCGGTAGTGTTGTCCATTGACGGTTTCATCCAGTTTTAGCAGCTCATAATACAGCACACCCATCTAATCCTACCAAATACAGAGCATTACCTTCACGCCATGGATATTCGGCTTTGCTGTTGATTTGGCTGAGTGGCCAGGTTTCACATATGATTTTTTGCACTTGGGGTTGTCGTAATGGATCCATTTTTCATCACCAGTAACAATCCGATGCAATGTTCCAGCAGCATTTCGGACATGCAAAACCGCATTTTGACGTCTCTTGGCTTGAGTTCATGTGGAACCCAATTTCCTTGATTTTGAATATATCCAGCTGCTTTTAAACGTTTTGAAATGGCTGCTTGAGTGACACCCAAAGATTTTGCAAGCTCTTCTTGTGTTTGGCAACAATCTCCATAGAGTAATGCTTGCAGTTCTTCATCTTCAAATTTTTTTGGCTGCCCAGGACGTTCATCGTCTTCCAAGCCAAAATCACCACTTTTAAATCGTGCAAACCACTTTTGGCACGTTCGCTTAGTTAGCGCATGTTCACCATAAACTTCCACCAAAATACGACGACTTTCGGCAGCATTTTTCTTCATATTAAAGTAATGAAGAAGAACTCCCCGCAAAAACACTTTTTCAGGCACAAAGTTCGACATATTTGAGTGAAAAAAAATTATTGTTGTTTACGCTTCAAATGAATGACATATACTGAAATGACGTACAATGATAATAATACAAGTTACGCCATCTCTTAGCAAACTGCACGAGTTAAGTTATAGACCCAATATTTAATTGTTTGGTTCCAGATCTTGCGACACTTACAATTAGGTTGTGAGAGTGAAGTGAATTCACTTCTCTGTTTGTTGGAAGGAATCAGAACAAACAGAACGGTATGGAGATAATTTTAATTCAACGTCACTCTATATACTATAGGTACATTACTTGTTTGGTTCCCATCAGCGTAAATGATGAGATTCGAAGTGCCCCTTACACTCGAACAGGTGACGTAGACCTGCTCGTAGGGCGAATCAAGGCGTTCAAAAATCTACAGCGAATGATCCGCGACTTTTTGACGGTCATGGTGTAGCAGAGGGCGACGGAGAATTGGAATCATTTGAACTAGAAAGGGAAGTTAAAAGAAATCAGTGGAATTCGCGATATGAAATCATCTTATCCGGTTAAGATTGTCACTTCTTTGTGGTTCCTTAGTTGTTTTTTGACGCGGTGTCTGGTCCCATTGCATAGTTTCGGGGCAACTTGACATCTCTGGTAACCTCGTCCCTCTATGTAGAATATTGATTGAGAACGCTCGATGCTCCGTTAAAGTCAGTACGATAACTTTTGATATCTAAAACGATTTTAGACAAGGTGACGCGCTTCTTTAACATTACAGTTCAAAGTCTTTGAAAAGTCTGTACAACTTGTAGTGTATCCCGATGATATCGACATACAAGTCGTTGGGACAATTCAGCGGGCTGTCACATATGCGTTCGCTAGTATTGAAACACAGGCTGTCAAAGTGTTTTTTTGGTATATAATGGCAAAACCAAGTACATTCTATTAACAAGAAGGGAGATTGTGTCTTTGGAGATTTGGACAGAATGCCACAGAACTATAATAACGTGGTGGTAAAGGCCTTTGTATGCCATTGGCACTGCTAATAATCATCCCTGTCTATCGCTGTTTCTTTGGGCTAAGAAGGCAGTCAAGTAGTAAGGTCCTATCCCAAACAATTAAGTGAAGAATGGACCCTAGAGAAAGATCCTCTGAAAAATATTCGATCCCTTTGGAGTTGACTCTTTGGAGAAGAAGATTCAACGATGTAAAAGAACATCGAACTAAACAAAAAACTGCGCATCAGTCGCTTGAGAATTTAATCCGGGCGGACAACGCAGGAAGACCTCACTTTAAGTGCTATGCACAAGAAGAAAGGGACCCCAATCGAGTGGAGTGCGCAACTGGAGGCAGTTAGCTTAAGACGGGGCTAACTGGAAAAACATGTTAGTTAAGACCCAGGTTCACCTCGAAGTGTAGCAACACCTACACTAATTTAGTGTTCTTTTTTTACCGCGGGAGAACATTTCTTCAAAATAAGCGAAGACTTATGATCTTTTCTATGGTTTGCGCCAATGGATACAAGATGTAAAAGTTCGCATACTCCTCATCGTATACTTCGCATACTTCATATACTTGACTCCAACCAATGTATGATCCAGCCTCTATCTCATAGATGCGCTTGACTACGGTGACGATGGCGATGCCGGCATCAAAGACGGTCACTTTCACTTTAGTCTAGTCTAGTCTAGACTAGTTTCTAGTCGCAGGGCTGCATAATAGCTTACGTTGTCAAGAAGATGTCCAATTATCGCCTTTTCGCAGAATTCCACGTTAATAGTATGCGATTAAGGGCCATTGTCAGTATAATACTTTAGTGTACGGCCAGCACAATATTTTTTTTATTCCCGATCATATTATATATCATATGAGCTGGTTGTGTACTCTTATATTTAGACCTTTAAGAAATCTATTGTAGCTACTATACGAATGTGGAAGTAGAATATTAGAATGCGTTAGATTGAACGTTCGACCAGTTCCTGGGAGTTGACTTTGAAAAGAATAGCAATTAGCTAGGACATCAATGGGGTTGGGATGGAGGTTGAGCAAGATTTTTTTATGTTCTTGACAAACGGTATATTTGCATAGAATCAGCTGGCAGTCTATCACATAAATATTTATGTCAAAACTTCTTCCCTTTAATTGATCGGTGAAATATTTGATGCATGTACGAGTACATAGTTACATCTAATTATTCGTGTTGATAACTAAGTATTGTACGATTAGAATAGGCACTGAGGAATATCAACCTGGCAATGGCCAGCGCTGTAACTACGACTACAGATCGATTGTGGCTATTCTACCTCCTCCTCGTGGTAGCACCCTGAAATTACTGACACACAGAAGGAAGATTTATGACCGATAAATTTTCGTGACTGAGTCCTGAATAGTTATGGTGGACTTCCAGAACTAGTTAGGTGGTGGTGGATCAATCCGAAACTGGTTATTCCTTTTACAAAGGTCACAAACTTTTGCTTAAGTGTTGTGCGTGGGGCTTACTAGCCGGCCTTGTTAGGAAGAAAAATGAAGTTCGGATCCGAATGACTAACGGATGACCTTGACAGATGACCGGATGTATTATAAATGACAAACCAAGACAAGAAACCATGATGTTCATGGTTGTATTGTAAATAAAAGGTAAAGAAGCTCGAACCGCTCAGGGTCCACAAAAAAATTGTCGATGCTACGAAAGAATGTATTCACGAGCTGCCTAACAAAAGATATGGTCAGAAATCTAGGTATGACGTTTAACTCGTTTTAAGTGATTTATATGCCAAATAAGCGAAAAATAGACATCTTTGGCAACACAGTCTCAAAATTTTACATGACTCTAAGTAAACTTAGTCTAACTGTCTCCATAACTTCGTGTGCAACATCTTCTCAGCCATATAATGTGAAGACCATAAGCCCTGGTTTCCTCCTATAAGTGCGGTTTTATTGTAGGTACGATGAGTCCACAATTGATCAAGATTCACACTACGGCAGATGCTAGAGAAAACCTAAGAAGTTTAGGCGGATACGCTCCTCATCTTTTTTTTCACTTTTTAAGCCCCATATGACAGCACCTATAAAGATAAGCTATTGCCAAATTCATCGGATTGTGTAGAATGATGATAGATAACGCTGACTAGTCGGGAAGGTCGAAAGTAATCTCACCATAGATTCTGCCCCTCTAACATCATTTTTAAGAAAATTGAGCAAAACTCGCTTTCAAAGTTTCGTTCACTGGTTTCGAAATAGTCTGGTCAAAAATTAGGTTTTCTGTCAACAAGAATGCGAAAGTACAGCATCAACGTGCTGGACATAATGCCGAAATAGACAGCTTTAACTTTGAATTTTGAGGTAGTTGAAAATTTCGACACCTCATTAAAAATTAAAGGAAAAATTCTTGTTACCAATAAAGCACGGTTGTCATGCTATTTTTGGTCCAAAAATTGCCGCACTTACAAGGCTGTGGGAGAATGAGTGTGATCGAGGTAGAAAAACAAGTCGAACGACTGAAGCTCTTGCTTCAAAGCAGTTGACATTGTTTTTGTTTAGCAGTCAGCAGTCGAGCCACGAATTTGGTAGCAATTCTTTTTATCTCAAATCTTCCCTTAAAATTCCGTAGGCCATTTTAAGAGCTTCTGCGCCAGAAGCCGATAGGCAACTTCTTTAGCAACGACGCTCTATACGCCACTAGCAGCAGAACACATTAAAACACAAACTCTACCAACCTCAACATCAGTCCGATTTTTGTTAGTTACGCGTTCGTATAGTTTCGTTGACTTGCCCAGAAGAATGTGAACTAGTCAGCTGGCATAACTGTGATACGTAGAGTAAAGCAGCATTAACGCTCGGCTTCGAAGTGTCTTCTTTCTACACTGATGTTGTAATGAAGAGCTTATGGAAGTCGTGAAAAATAGTTTTAAGATACTGAGACGATTGCATTTCATATTCCATATTAATATCATACTAAATGTGCGCTTTCATTTGCAAGCTTAGGAAACGGGCCATATTTCCGACGTTTTGACGTTTGCTACATAGACTTTGTGCTGCTACATATAATATTTGTTTTAGTTTGAAACTCTTACCCGGCATTGTTTGCGATATGTAATCTAATTCCTGCAAACATTATACAGCTTGCCTTGGAAACTGTCACGGTCTAACACAAATATATCTTTTCGCCCTGGGCTTACTGTTTCGCTGTAGAGATCAAGTGCCCGGCAGGGTAATCTTTTTGCATTCTTTCTTCATCTGACTGACGACTTCCAATGGCGCCCAAATTTTTTGGCTAGTCTCCTAGCTCTGTTATTTTTCAAAATTTTAGCGTCTTATCTGTCCTTTACTTCTCCAAGATCACATTCTGACTATGCTTTTAGATTCTGAGCAAATCGAAGGCGGCCTCTCCAATTAGAGCAATCTTGGGCTAACTGGCTCCAGTTGCGCATTCCAAGTTGGTTGAAGTCCCCTTCCACTTGAGCGCGTCACCTAAGACGAGACCTTCGTCTACTTCGTTGTCCCTCCGGATTAGAGTCGTAGAGTCTGCGGGCTGAAGTGTTGGTGTTCATCCGCTCTATATGTAACAGCCATCTCAAACGCACAATACGCAGTTTTTTGACCAGTCGATGTCGCCGTACAGCTCAGAGAGTTCATCATTGAGCCGTATCCAAGAGAACCCGTCAACGCATACGTCAACGCATACGGCCAAAGAAGTTTTCTCCAAAGTCACTAAGGGCATCTTCATCCGCTTTAAAAAGGGTCCATTCTTCGGAAACATAGAGGAGGACTGGGATTACAAGTGTCTTACGTAGAGTTTCCTTGGTTGTTCGGAAAAGGGCCTTACTACATAGTAGCCCTCTTAGCCAAAATAAACAGCGATTGGCAAGCGTCATTCCTTGTTTGACTTTTGAAAAGATGTCGTTTTCAAATGTGATAACAGAATCGAGAAAAACAAAGTCCCTTCGTCGATATTGGGTGTCCTTTCTTGTTGACAGCATATACTTTGCCTTAGTTTAACGCTAGATACATTTTTACTGCTTCTGTTTTTTAATCGTGACAGTGACAGCTCGTTGCGTTTTACCAATAATACCAGAAGCTTCCTCATGTGAATATTTGATCAATTGTGGACATACCGGGCTAAAAGCGCACTGATAGGGTCCACTGAGATCGTTTACAAATGGTTTCAGAAGCCGTCATAATACTGCAGACTGACATTCCCTTCATCAGGCATACTCTTATCAGACCAAATCTTGAAAACAGCTTGTTGTATGCTCTCTACAAAGTCATCTCCTGTTGCCATAAATAATTTTGGTCGGGTGGACGAAGTTCTTGACTTGAATGGTTCGCTCTGCCCGACAGCGAAATTTATATCGTCTTCGCCGTTTCGTTTGATTGTGATTCTACTACAATTTGTCTTTTGTGAAGACTTGCGAACATTATTCCTATAGTAGCACCTATTTTTTTTTTTTGGTTTCTAATTGTTTAATTTATAATACTTTACCTACATTTAAGGATCTGAGACAGGGGCAGTCCCTAAGTCCACCTTCTTGGAATGGTGTAGCTATTGGAGGTTCGGAATGTGCAGAAGAAAGCAGAGCCCCAAGGATCAGCACGGACACTAGCTTCCCAGGAGTCTCAACCCACTGTCCGTGTAGAAATAATATATGAAGGATGAAAAACCACCAGCACAAGCGGTAAAATAAAATGCGGAGTCCAAGGAAATATTACTGCATGGTCTATTCATTCATGGTCTACTGATCTGCCGTTCTACCTCTGCAACGTCAATGGTAACTCCCAGTGATTTTCCACCACTCGCTTCACTTAAATAAAAGGAATCCTCTTAACAACAATTCAAAAATTCCCATGAAGCTTCTACGACTTCCTAAAGAAAATTTCCTCTCAATTTACCTCCAACGGATATGGAACACCCACTCTGGCTCGAAGAGTTCTCTTGAAATAGAACACCAATGGCACTCCGTTGGCCTTTGTCTGCTTCGTAAAATGTTACTGAAGAATCACATTCCAGTAGTGCAACACTCACTCACTCCTCCTAAAGTGTCTCAGCAGACATCTTAAAACCGACCACTTTGCGGCCAATTTTATTCCGTTCAATTGAACAGTATTCGCTTTTTCTTGTCGCTACCCCCTTGATGACCGTCCCATTCGTAAAGGAATGTGCACTATAAAAACTTTAAAATGCATTTTCCTCGAAGCATTAGCAGAAAGACGTCGAAAAAAACCTCGAAGAAATGGCTCTTAAAAGCCTTCCGGCATGAGTGATTAATGAAAGCAATAAAGCTAAACTTAAGATTGCAATGTATCCATGTATTCCTGAGGTGAAGGAGGTACATTCACACATACGAATTCCGCTGCTTTGGTGAAAAAGAGAATACGGACTTAGTTTTCGAGTGATTTTCTTTATTTTTTGTATTTTTTTTTTTTTACATGGGTCGTCTTGCCCACACAAACCCTAAAAGCTATCTAAGCAAACGAAGCCAATGATATTCTATACTCGAAGTTGTAATAATGTGGCCCCCACAACCCCCATGAAAAGCCAACATCCTTAACGTCTGCCACTGCCATTGTCTATGGCTACATTACAGCGAAAGGATATCCTGTTTTGGGTGGGTCTGGTGAAAAGTGTATTCCCCAATTTTACCGCTCACCACTTCCCTTTGGGTATGAAAATTACGCTGATCCGAATTTTAGTATTTGGTAAGAGGATTACTGGGGTTTCTGTGAAGTTTTCGCAGAAGCTCCCCTCTTAGTCGTTCCATCATTGATGAAAATCATCTGCATCCTCTTTTAAACAAAGCCTTGATAGCCTTCAACAGCCACACAAACGTAAATTTGACGTTTCTCTAAGAAAAACAAAATAGAAGGATCAAAATCGTCCCAATTTTCATTTATCCCGGGACCTATTTCAATTTTGAAAGTCGTGGTAGCACAAGCAGGCAAGCTTGTGGTACGTAGATACTAAGGGGTGTCAAGGACGGGAATGCCAACTTGATAAGGTGATGACATCGAGTCGGCCTCATTTTCAATTTTCTTCTCTGCAACACTGTGCGGGCAACGAACAACAAACAAATTCAAAGAGATCTGTTGCACGGTGGTTAGAGAGTTGGATGGAACTCAAGGCCTCGATTCATGAATGAAAAAGAAAACTTTCGCGCGATGTCATCTGTCATTGGCGCCACCTAGACTCACTATTGGGATGAAGGGCGGTCGATTGCCGATGAAATGGGAAAGGAATTCTGCTCAATTTTCTCGACTCGTTGTCGCTTCTTCTTTTACTCCGAAAGCAATTGGAATTATTTATATTGTGTTGCTGTGTCCCTGGTTGTTTTTCTTTTTACATGCGACGTTGCCAAAGCCAAGCCGTTCGTTAGATATGTATATGTTGCCAATTGAAAGCGACAAAAGATGTGAAAATTTATTCATGACAATAGTACTCGAAGGTATAAGAAGGAGATGGAAAAATAATGACAGTGCTGGGTGTGATTGTGTCAAAATATCTTACACTCAGTGACGCGTAAGCCTTCGTCATTCCATAAGGGAGGGATTGGGGACATTATTGAGATGCTTTGAATTGAACAAAACGAATATGACTTAAATAGACATCAAAGTTTTAAGTTAAAGTGATAATAAGCAAACAAAATGAGAAGCTTAATTACCTCTCTCATCAGTTTAACGGATATCTAACTATATGGATTGGAAAATGTCCACGTTACTTGCCCTCTTGAAAAGGCCTTCTGGTAGCGTCTGACTAAACGCCTCCATGCGTGACAAAAAGTAGCATACAATATGTTCTGCGGTAATTTTTTTAAGTGATATCTTCTATTGAAGAACGATATATCGAAAGACTTAAAAAGTAGTCGGCTCGAAGAAGAGACCGAAAGAAAAATAAATGGATCACCCAAATACGATATCAGAAAACATCTTGTTACTCGTTTTCAATTACTTACACACTTAAGGTGCACCCGGGTCTCAGCCAACAAGCGGCTCCAGCCAGCTTGATCTTTAATTAGCTGCCTCGAGTTTCGTACGCCAAGTTGGCTGAGGTCCCCTTCCACTTGAATCGCGGTCTTTCTCTAATATGCTGTCTTTCGGGGCTGTTAATCCGTTGTACATAACCCAGCCATCTCAGTCGTTTGACTTAAAATGTTAAGAATGTTGCCCTCAAAGAAGCCAAAAGAAACCTCAAGTGGAGACAAGGTAGACAAAGTCACTAACTACCTCAAAGCTATATCTGTCAAGAGTGAAGTTCTGTCCAAGACATCAGCGTTGGGTATCCTGATACTGCTTCCGTCTCAATATTATCGAAAGCGCCACTAACATCACACTGATTTCCTCCAATCATGACAATATCATCGGCGTATGCGAGTAATGCTGTCACACGCGACCTTCAAATCGATGAATAGTTGGTGTGTATCGATTTGGAGCCCATGGGTCCTTCCAAAATCTGCCGTGTTGTGAATGTTTGGTTGATGTTGGCCCTTTCTGGCCTAAGCCGTACTGATATGGGTCAATCAGGTTATTGACGAACGGCTTGTATCATCATAATACGGCAGATAGAATCTTGTTTACGATGTTAAGAGAACTGACGCCTTTGTAGTTGGCGCAGTTCAGAGGGTCTCTTTTCTTGGGGATCACACAAATAATGCTGAAGTTTCATTCACCGGAAATACTTTCGTCTTGTCTGCCTACATCGTCCAGATTTAATGGTCAATTCGGCAAAATCCCTCCGATTCTAAAGTTATGTGTCCGCGGAATGTTCTTTTTACATTTTGTCAAAACTTCCGAATCTCATTCCTGGCGTAGCATCTCTCAATTTCCTCATCGTCATTATCGTGGTCGAGTGAAACCCAACACAAGCTGGCATCTTTGTTGGCTTTTTGGCAATGTTGCCACTGGTTTTTTCTACTTTTCCCATCGTTATAAAGGCTCTTAAGAGATTAAGTGAAAAGAATTTAGCGATCTGTTGAAATTGCAGCCGTCTATAAATGACATTACATCCTGTAGATATAGTACTAGAGGTACCAAAGGTTTTGCTTTTCTGAAAGGAAGGAAAGTTCAATACAGTCCTTCTTTCACTGTTGCGGACTGATCAGCCTTGGTTCCAGTTCCAATTAACATTCTGAAACTGCTTGCTGAACATTTACGAGTAGTTGCAGATGTAGAAAGCAATACATACCATATTTATCGTGCTACCGTTTCCACTAGAGGATTGCAGGTTGTCGGATTTGTTTTCCATCTTATGTGTGGTGCTGTTGTTTATAATGAAAGTTTGTGGGATTCGCCCTGTTGGTATCTCAAGTCTTTAAGCGGCAGCGGATTTTGCGATTCACTTTCATCTGGCAGTACAGTGATCTGACATGTGCATACATGAGTAGGTTTTCCTTTTACCAATGTAATGTGACTGTGTCCAAGGACTCATCAATTTCCCTGAAAATTGCTGCCATCTTAACAAACTATGACACCAAAACAAAGAAATGGCTCATGTCGCTTGTAACAAAAATAAAACCGTGGCTAAATGCGGAACTTGTGGCAAGAATAGCCAGGCAAAATGAAAATATTTCAACTGCGGGCTGGCGAATTCTCAGCACTGCAAAGGAGAAAAATGGGGGACCAACTATTGCTTTCCCAATAGATGGGAAATCGAAAGAACAAATGCTTTTGAAAGAAAGGAAAGTGTTCTTAAGCTTCTCATACTTAAAACAAATCCTATTAGGGAACCTAATGTGCGAACTGATTACAGAGAAACACCTCTTCAAAGTTAAGCAAACAACAAAAACTTACTATTGCCCGTGTTGGCCAAACACAAACACCCTCTGACACAGCAGAAGATTCATCCTCAGCTGGCTTGATTCCAAAAGACAGCACTTTGGCTGAACATACTGATAGATTTCCCATCAACTCCCTAACTCAATATTCGTGGGCTGAATGTACATCCAAATAAAGTGGGGTGAAAAGAAATCTCCTTGATCGCCAGAATGCACTGCTACTGCAAAAAAGGTTATGGTGCCTTGAAGTTCATATTTAGACAGACATGCCAAATTTCAGTGCGATACTGTCTTTAGTTTTGTTTTGACAGCCGATTGTTGCTGACGTGTTTGGCATCATGTTGAGTATGGACAAAAACGATTTTCGTTCTCACTAAAACATTATTTTTTAAGAGGCAAAATGGCGAAGAAAACAAAAGAAAAGTTGAATAAATATTATGGGGCTAATGCTCCGTCAGATTGCAAATATTGGTTTCGAGAGTTCTGTGGTCGCCGCAACTTCACTACCGATTAAGTCTGCAGCGGCAGGCCCTCCGATGCGGTTACAGAAGACAATGTCAAAAAAATACATCAAATGGTGTTGGCTGACCGGAATTCATATTCTGCATATGAAAAAGTTATCCTGCCGCTGGGTGCCTCGCATACTCACTCCTGACCTGCGAGAGCACTTCGAGAGAGTGTTTTGACTTGCTGATGCGGAATCGGGCGGACTTTTGATAACTGTTGATGAAACTTGGATCCACTATTAGACACCAGAGAACAGAATGAGTGCCAGGCAAAAGTGCTCCGAAGCGGCCGAGGGAGGCTCAATCGGTCAGAAAGGTTATGGCGCCGGTTTTCTGGGATTGTCATGGCATACTCTTCGAGGTGGTCCGAAAAAGGAAAAACCATCAACAGCGAGTTTTACTGTGCATTATTGGAGCGATTGAAAGCCTAAATCGCTGCAAAACGGCCTCACATGAAGCGAAAAAAAAAAATTTGTTTTTGCAAGACAATGCACCGGCGCACAAGAGCATCGCTAAAATCAATGACTTACGGCTGCCTCATCCTCCGTGTTTGCCCGATTTGGCTCCTTCGGACTGTTACCTCTTCCCAAACCTCAAAAGATGGCTCATCAATAAAAAATTCAGCTCACGCGAGGAAATCATCGACGCCACGGAGAAGTATTTTGCAGACCTTCCGGAAAATTACTTTTCGGACGGGATCAAGAAGTTGGAAAATCGCTGGAATAAGTGTATCAAACAACTTTTTTTTTTCATTCCCAAGGAGGTTACTTTTCACCCCATCATACCCGTCGGAATTGTTCCAATTCCAGAGTTACTAACAAAAACTAAGTAGCGGCAATAACCGAGCTTCCCACTGATGAGGTATGAGAGAAGCAGTCATTTGCTCAGCAATTCTTCAACTTCACTGACCTGGAATTCCTGACAGTGAAATGACTTTTGGACTATTGTGGCAACAGGAATCTTCAAATTATCATTGGGTGATTCGCTCTTGAAATTTATTAATTTCAATTTTCTAGAAATTACTAATTATGGAAATAGCCTCACTCCATTTGTAAGACAACTTCTTGAAAATTGGTATGTATCATCAGAAACTTCAATGTCTGATCATCGTCATATTCTATTAAATGTCAATCTCGGATATCAAGACGTACGGGAAGACCTCAAAGTGGAAGATCGCTTAAAAATATCTATGTTCTGAAACAAATCATCGCATAAAACGCAAAAATATCAGCGGAAAGATGATCTGCCCAGTTGCAGCTTTCTAACCGCATTTTTTAGCGGATTTTGAAAAAGAAGTTATACCTCTTCCAGTACAAAATCCGGCCGGTCCAAAAACTAAATACTGGGGACTTCAAATTGCGTTTCGAATACAGAAGATCAGTTTTAAATATCGTTGAGCATAATGAAAACTTTTGCCAAATTTTGTCAAAGACCACTACACTCAATTTGTGTTACTGTTTGGTGTGGCATTCGCATCGAAAAGATTTACGTCCTTTTTTTGCAGAAACTATCGAGGAGAAAGCCTAGGATAGTGTTCCAACAAACTGCCACCAAACGCCAATATATGGTTTCAGGAAGATGGTAGAACAATTTTTAAGTTGGTTTATTTCTCTGATCTAAGTTCGCCCCCACAATCGTCTGTTTTGACTATTCCTTGTGGATTTTGCTTTCGAGGAAATGGTTCTCATTAAACAGACAACGACGGATTTGGAACACGCACATACGAATAAACTACCAACAAGTCACTGTACGTAAGTATGCGCATTAGCATCTCTGTATTTCAACCTGAGATACACACAAATTAGGTCTGAATTAGAAAGAACTTGGGCAGCACCAATAGATCCATTTAATCTAAGTTACAAGTCACAGTGGTTATAATGGACTTGCTGCCACGGCTATTCCGTGGGTTACCAAGTACAAAAATATACATACAAAATTGGCTAAAAACGGAGGCACTCCATTCCTGGACAGAGTTGAAGAAATTGGAACAGACAAGTTTAAAATTGTTTACCAACCACTTCCCTCAGCTTTCTAGGGGTCAGATTCATGCAGTTACCAAATTCCTAACGGGTCACTACAGAGTCAAAAACCACCTTAAGGCTATGGTAATAACACAGAACAACACCTGTTACATGTTTAATTAGGACGAAGAAAAAGCATTTCATATCCTTATCCTCTGCAACTGCCAAAGCAAAACACATCTAAGTCTTTCGGATAAGCCAAATCTTGAGACAGAAGTTATAACTGCCAGCTCACTCAAAGATATACCCGAGTTTATTGAAATTTTAGGCAACATGGGTGAGCTCTAACTTAAGGAAATCACAGTTTACCTTACCTAGCCACAGTGGTAAGGGTACATAGTCTCGTATCCCACTCCAATCTATTCTAAAAAAATATAAATAAAATTAAAAAAAAATAATAATCAAATCAGCAGAGCGAACATCCCATCTATTCCATCATAGTGTTGTACATTCCACTGCCGCTGCTGGATAACATTGTCTTACAGCAAAAACAATGACTGCAAATGAGAAAATTAGTAATCACTTCTTGACGCCTGTAAATAGAGAGCAGCTGTTTGGGCATTTATTGAAATGTAGGTGGATTTCCGCCCACACCTCTTGGACTCAGATCTGAAACTGGGTGCGTAGTGGTGCGGCTTACCAAGCTTCACACAATATAGTGTTTGCTTCAATCTTCAAGTCAACTTATAGATTATATCATAACCTCCCCACAAGCACGTCATCCACTACCTTCTAGTGGACAGCGATTCGACTTTTAACGAGTTTTATTGCGCTGTCTGACTTAATTCAAAAAGTTGTATCCCTATATCCTCATAACGAAATCGTTATTTCGCGCTTTCAATGCGCAACAATTCAATCATCCTCTATCCCAACGCTCATTTATAATGACATTCTGTCAGCTGTCAGCTTTTTGGACAATATATGTATCTGCCTCTTAATGATATACATAAACCCGGCAGCCTGGATGGCGTAATTTCCTTCCTCTGAAGAGATGTTCTTCCACTTCAGCAAGAACATTTTTTTTCTTTCCAAAATTATGGATACATCGATAAGCTACCAGCACATTAAATAAATATCTGGAAACACGAAACAATAATCGGCAGTACGGTTTGCACCAAAAACTGGAACCAAAGCATTTATCTTTCGGCGCTGGACATTAGACTCTTTTGTGATCAAACATCGAGATGAGATGAATCTCTTCTTTACTGGGTTAGAAATAAGCTTTCGAAAGGTTCAATTCAAGTCATTTCAGATGCTTCAAGTCTAATATCAGCTAAAGAAATGCAGGTATACACTATGGATCCATTCTTTTACCGACTTTTTTTTTTATCATTCCGATCAAAATTAAGAAGTTTCGGAACAAACTTCGCTGACACACGTCTCATGCCCAAAACATCCGAAAAAATTGCATGAAACGAGCCGATCGATATGCCAACATCCTTAGCAGCTTCTCTAATTGTAATTCGATGATTTTCCAAAACGTCAAAACAAGGTTCGTTATTGGCATTCTCGGTCATCTCGGAAGAGCTTGCACCACTCGTAAACATTAACCGTATGCCGTAAGTGTTTTAGAGCACTTGATTCCATTTTTTACACAAAATTTTATGCAAATTCTTTGCTCCATTTTTTATAATAATTAAAAATCGACGAGCACATGAAAACACCTCTAACCTTTCTATCTATCTGTCAAAAACAAACTCAGCATGCTATATACTTGAAGCTGTGAAAATATGTTCGAGACATGTGTACCAACCCAGCAAAAGAAAAAAAAAGAATAATCAAATGTACGTTGCCCGCGAAGTTTTGAAAGTCACCTTACTTTTTGAACACAATACTTTGAATTCAAAGTGTAGAGGAGCGGAGTTCAAGTCCGGGAATTCCTGAACATTCGTGTTTTTTTCTTTAATTTCACCAATTGCAATTCTGTGAATCAACGTTGAAGTGGGAGAAATGCCGAAAGGTCGTCAGACGATGGATACCGTCCATCCGGGGATCTTGCTAAAGCAGAAATATCCTGTTGTTTCCGGACAACAGTAGAAACATCAGAGAATATATGTATTAATCAAAGCAGGGAAGTGAAAAAGGAAACCAAATCCGAAGTCAAATTCCAAAAGGCAGATCAAAGCATGATGTCAAACTCAGCTGGGTCAATGGCTGAGCTGATAATAGGAAAGTGGTACTCCTATAAATTCGAAGATGGGGAATGCCGCTACATTGGCAAGGAAAACTCTTTTAAAAAGCTATCAGAGGATGACCATGACTCATTATCAGAGGAGAAGGAAGATGAGGAAGCTAGATAAACTCATTAAAGAGCTTATAGAAAAAAAAAAAACAGAAGTTGCAACTATGTAAAAGGCAACAACACCAACCGCAGCAGCAACAACAGCAACAGTGACAACAGAGGCAGCAGCAACAACAACAACAACAACAACAGAAATAATCTCAGCCAAAGAAAGTTAAAATTTCTCCCATTAAAATGAGTAATTTTTGTGTGAAATGGTTAAGCCCAAACAAGTGATAACATTGAGGCGTAAAGTAAGGTTTGCAACGCTCTAGAAAAAGCGGAGACCAAGTTCTTCACTTATACCCCGTAGGGTGAGAAATTAGAGACACTGCTGTTAAAAGGCATCGACCCAACAATAAACATAGAGGGGATCAAACCGGAGAAGAAGATGTTTTAGAACGATGGCTGGAAATTCGTAGGTGTCAAGGCGTTTACCATGACCGCGGCAAGGAGTGATTGAATTGCCATTCTTCTTGGTTCAGCTAACGTCTAACAGCAAAATCGATAGTTCTGCGGAATATTGAATTCCTGCACTATCACGCTGTAGGTTGGGAGAGATTAAAAAGTGTTCATCGCATACTGCAATATATGCACTGCCATTACAATATGCAGCTTAGATGCGATAAGGACCATATAAATGGAGTAAGATAGGGTAGCAGATATAGTAAAAGTTAGCTCTTTTGTGTGCTCTGCAGAAATTCGGACACCCCGCCAATTTCAGGGTTTGTTCTAGGTTCTAGGAGCTAGAAAACAAAAGTTCAGGCCCGATAAGAGTTCATCGGGATTTAAAAGAGCACTGGAAACGATTCGTCTCTCTTTGCACGGATAAATCTATCATTTTTAGAATTATTTAAGCGAAACAGCGGCTCGAACTGACTTCGTCTATTCGACTCTATTTGACAAGTCTGCTGCGTTGAATGAGGTAAATCTGAAGATCATTACGTTGCATATTAACTTACCAATCAGGGTCGAAAGAAGGACCATCCTTTGCAATTTATTGCTAAGCGAAAGGTAAGATGTGCTTTTTAAAGTAAAACAAAGATTAACCAGAACCACAAAATTGGGTACAGAAGCTATCATTTATTATAAGGGTTGATTCATCGTAAGGTTTGATTTTCAATAGGCTTTTTTCGACAGATCACACGAAACTCCTATCAAACAGGATCGTTTGTCAAGCTATTATAAAAAGACTCACACCACAACATCGTCTCCAAATTGTTCAGCTGTATTACGAAAATCAGCGATCTGTGAGAATTGTTATTCGTGCGATTCGATTAACTTACGGTGCACATAATCGACCTACTGAAACCACTATTGCCAATACCATTCGCAAATTTGAGTCCCAGTTTACATTAGTGGATGATACTCGACCGGTTACACCACATCCAGCACGTAGTGAAGAGACTATAGCAGCTGTAGCTGAGAGTATACGCGAAGACCGTGATGAATCGATTTGTCGTCATTCTCAGCAGCTTGGCTTCGTGTTTTCGAAAACTTGGCGTATTTTACGTGACGATCTTGGCCCAACATTCAATTTGTGCAAGAATTGAAGCCAGGTGGCTTGAATTAGCGTCATGTTTTCAGTGAATGGGCTCTGGAAAAACGCAATGAAAATCCGGTGTTTTATCGTGAAATTTTGTTCAGTGATGAGGCTCATTTCTAGCTCAGTGGATACGTTAATAAACAAAATTGGCTGATGAGTAACCCAAAGATTACCAAGAGCTACCATTACAACCATTACAAACAACGGTATGGTGAGGTTTATGGGCTGATGGAATCATTGGTCCATATTTCTTCAAAAATCAGAATGTTACCGTCAATGGTAACCGTTATCGTGCCGTGTTAACGAACTATGTGCTTCCTGAAATTCAAGCACATGGTCTCGATTAGCTCTGGTTTCAGAGCTACAAGCCATACAGCGAGTGAAACAATGGACTTGTTGAGAAATCATTTTGGTGGGCAGTTAATTTCACGTTTTGCTACAGTAAATAGGCCGCCTAGATCGTGCAATATTACACCTTTGGACTATTTTCATTGAGAATATGTAAAATCTCAGGTCTTCAGGAATAAGTCAGCTAAGATAAACGTTTTGGAAGCCAACATTACTCGTGTTATTCGCGAGATACCAGTCGCTATGCTCCAACGAGTAGCTCAAAATTGTACCTTTCGAATAGACCACCTTAGACGTAGTCGCTGTCAATATTTACATGATATCATTTTCAAGAAGTAAATGCCATTAAATTTTCCTTTAACCGATAATAAAAATTTTAAATTCACTTTCAAATTTATGCATTTTATTTTACATTATAAACCAAACTTTAAGATGAATCTTACTGATTCTACTTGAGGCCGTAACTTAATTCGCGAAGTCTTGCGCCATAGAATTATAATTAGCAGATAAGTGCCTAGGTTCCAGGTGTTAGAAGCTTGCATTATATGCATTCCTCTTCGCACTGAGAAAATAGTGTATGTGATTCCACTTTATGCAGCTGAAGCAACTAATTCGAATTACTATTACATTCCTTCCAACTTTATTTGGATTTTGATTTAAACGCTAGACATGCGACATAAGAAAATAGTCAATCGAGTACTAGGAACAAGCTGTTGCACAACTGATTGAGTATAAGCTCAAATTGTTCACAACGGATATCCCGTCCCTCTCATCAGCCGGTTCCTTTTTGGACTTAGCGCTGATACATACCAAAATGCAACTAACGAACGAACACCAACAAAACAGGAAACCTGTTTGCGAACTATCGACTATGATAGTGAGCCCTACGGACTAGCCGCCACGGATCCCAAATGAACAAACGCAGCTTGACCATGAACTCACAGATACCACAGTATACCATAAACAAAAGACAATTAATGCACTACATACACACAAAAGCAGACTGCTCTCTAGGCTTAAACAGCATCACAGGCAGTTTACTGACAATCACAACTTGGAAATTAAGAAATTGAGTTCACTGATCAAAACCCGCAAACAATTAATTTGCGAAATATCTGTAAGTCTGTACCGGGACAATAAGATTCGAAGATTATTCAGGAGGATACCTCACAATGAAATTTAGTGTATCTGAATTCCACAAACGACAGAAAACAGAAAGACGTAACTGACGATTGATATAAGTTCACAAAGTGCCAACCTTGGCGATATTCTTTTTGTGGTCGAAGATCCACAGGAAAAAGCGGATTTGCCGGGAGCTTTTCTGAGCCCGTGTATACAGGGAACGATCCAACTCACCGTAACCGCGATATAGAGAATAGATATTTGCGTAATGATCCTCAAAATTGGCAATCTGAGAATAAGGAATTTAAGGTATTCAATTAAGTAAATACGGTAAACGTTACCGTCGCTATGCTTATCCTGTGACGCACTGGAAAACAAAAAATCGTCTGGGATAGACGGAATCCCAAACGTTGTACTGAGACGCCTGCCTTGGAATTAGTGGATATTTTTCCTACGCTATACAACAATGCCCAGAATAACGCGTATTATCCAGCCCATTGAGGAATAACAGTGGTTGACCCTATTTCGTAAAGCGATAAAGTTAGGACTTAGCCTGCAAATCTTCGGTCAATTAGTTTACTTCCGAACATTAACAAGGCATTTAAGAAGGAGGATAACAATATGGTCCAGGACAATCAGTTTGGTTTTAAGACGAGGCATGACACTATTCATGCCTCATCAAAACTGATCTCTGACATTCAATGAAACAAATGCAAGAACCAGTGCCCGGGTGCGTGCCTGGTTGACTTCGAAGGGCCCTCGATACCATATGGTTAGAAAGGTTTTGCTATAAATTGACCAAAATGGGCATATCGTAACGTCTACAATATATAATTTACAACATACTTATGGGAAATAAGTTCATTGTCAAATGTGGCATCACAATTTTAAGAAAAATATTTGACATCAAAAACGTCTCACAACAAGGAAGGGTTATTTCCTCATCACTATTAAACAAATACCCATATAGCTTACGCTGACGATTTAGAACCGTACAAATCAGTTCCAAAAATCCAGGTCATCAATACACTTTTGCGGCGTGACTCCGATCGATATTGTCTAGAACTCCATTGAGATGGGCTTCTTGGGATACTAGAAACCACTGGCGAAATTTAACCGTCATTGGACCATACGGACTGCTATTCACAGTGTGAAGCGTATTTCGATACCTTGGTATCTAGCTCGATCACTATTTGTGTTTTGACAAACATATTCATGCTTGTTTAGCTATAGCCGAGAGGCCTTAGCCTGTTTCACAGCAGTTAATTTGACTCGAGGATAATGGTAATATGCTACGTGGCTTCTCAGGCCAATTGCCGCCTAAGTTTGTTCGGTGTGTTTCAACGTAGCGCCATATTATATGGAAACAATTCAGATGTTTGAAAAGCAATGCCTTAGCACCGGTCTTAGATTGTGTAGGGCACTAGAACCTGATTTCATAAAATATTTCCTTATTAAGGTGATTCGAAAGCACGTTGCAAAAGCGATGACCAGCGACAATATCTTGGTCTTTGAGGCTTATAACCCCAATGGTTTATACCATGAGAGTACATTCCGAATACGCTTTATTCTGCCAGGGGCATTTCTCTGTATCGATATCATACTAAAGGATTAGAGCAGATGGTATCCCGGTAATATACCTTCCAAACGCGATGCGAGGTAAAAGCTACTCACTTACGACGGGTACATCGTCAATGCTCCGGAGCTCTTGCGTTTTAGTTCACCGATTGCAGACAGAGATTGCACGACGAGTTTTGGTGGCTTAGAGAAGAGGAGAGGACCGATATGCTCTCCAGTTCTAAGTAAAATTTAGGCTAGTTAGTGGGTTTCCGCGGAAAGTAACCAATGAAAAAAAGAAACAACTATGCTGTCAGCTATCATTAAAGCGAAATTAAGGCTTGTATGCTTGCCTACATATAAGGTAGTGTCCAGTGATGATACCTATGAAAGCGCTGAGTTGTTTAGAAGGATCAGACTTTTAGGGCGATTCAAATCCATCTTTGGCCAGATCTGCTCGATAGATATGGTGGTCCAACAGTCCACCTAAGGTCTGTTATTTTACTCCAGCTTTATTACTGATTTGCACGTAGCGATTGGTATACCTATGCCACCTTTTTTCTGTAGAATACTATAGATAGAGAGTCTTAATTTTAGCTACTTCGTCGGCCCTACAATTCCCTGGAATGTCTCTGCGGCTCGGCACCCAACAAAGTTGAAGGTTGAACTGCTCATGCCTGACAGTCGCAGCTACTTGCCTGCAGAAGATGGCGATGGGTGTCAAGTGAAACAGCTCTGCTTATGCATAGTTTTTTTGCAATTGACTGCAATTTCTAAGGCCGTCCACCAGACAACCACACCGTAAATGAGTATAGTCAGTGGATTATTCGAGGTTGGAGGCCTCATTTGTTCCCAATGGCTTTTTGGCAAGAGAATAAAGATACTGTACCTTTCTTGACTCTTTTTTGAATGTAAGATTTCCAGTTTAGTTTCCTGTCAAAACGGGTTAATCTGTTAAGATGAGGAGGAGTTCTTTGAACGTAAGTGTTCAGCAGCAAGTTGAGTGATTCATCACTTAAAAGTGTCCAAGAGGTTTCGGTTTTTTCAAACAACTAGGCATCTTAGCATTTGTAGAGTGGATTTTTCTTAACCGCGATACCTCAGAGGTTTCTATGATTTTGTCACGGAATGATCTCCCGGATTGTCGCTTTGCCTTCCTCAGTTTTTTTTTTTATATATTTTGAGGGATTCTTTGTATGAGTCCCAGTCAATCACCGTTGAAAAGTTTTCAGCAAGTGTTTCTAAGTGGTCCCAGTATGAATGTCCACTAGAGCAGCTTTTCTTGCCACTAGGTTGAAAAAAAGGGCAGGAAGCAGCCATATCCTGACTCAGAGCCAGGGTGAATTCCTTGACTTTCATGTCAAGCACGTTGGTGCCACGCTGGGGACTTGAGAGTTCAGACGATAGTGTTTCTGATCACATTCCTCACTATTTTGAACACTCGGTTTTCCGATGGTTTTGGAATGCTGGTTGGCTGGTAGGAACGTCAATCAGGCTGAATTGGATGTACCTGTAGTCTGAAAATTAGTGTTCAGACGATAGCATCCAGTTTGTTAGCATTTCAGTCATGTTGTCGGGGAAAAGAGTAGCATCTAGAACTTTCTGTCGGTGTCTTGTTATAAAAGTGGGCTTGTTGGCAATGTAGCAAACAAAGAGGTTAGTACTTATAATATTATCAAAAAGTGACTCGCCTCTATCGTTAATGTCGGTACTGCCCCATACCGTGTGATGAGCGTAAGCGTCGCGCCCGATGATGAGGCCAGTTGTTAACCTTTCAGCTTGAAGTCCCACCCTTTTTAGGTTATCACCAGCGAGATAGCCCACTTGATCTTAGTTAAGATATACCGATGCCAGTTAGTAGGAGCGGAGGAGGATTGAAAACCGTGACATAAATTTCATAAATGCGCTTATATTACAACAGACAGATGGCAAACTCGTTCTCATGCTACTTTTACCACCAGTGCTCCTTCAAACCTTTAACCGTAACACCCAACTCGCTATAAATGGACTTCAGTTTACCCTCAATACCATTTTTGAACGTAATCTGAAATATCGTACTTCTTTCCCAAGTTCATGAAATGCCCTGCCGAGCTCTTTGTATCTTAGCCATAATGACCTGCAAACATTCAAAACCAACGTACATCAGAATGTCTCAGTTTTTCCTCCTTCATCTTCTCTGTCCACGCTAATTATAAAAAAAAAATATCAATTATGTCATAAGCAAAAAGTGGTCACAGTTCGAACATTTCAAAATTGCGAATCACAAATCTTAAATATGCAAGTACACCGATAAATCTTACATGTCAAAAGTTCACATATTTTTGCGTCATCCCATTCTGACGGCTGCTGGTCTTGCAGGATGCTTTTTTATATCCCCTCATCCTGACAAAGGAAAATTTATTGTTATTCTGTTTATGGGATGTTTTTTCCTGTTTCTATTTGTTTCTCTCTGTTTCCTTAGCCTAGACCATTCGATGGAAGTACGAAACGTGGGGATGGAAAAAACAAAAAAAAAATAAAAAAAATATATAAAAAACCCATTTTGATCGTTAGCCTGTAACATTGGTAATAACAAGACCAAGCATTAGAACTGAAACCAGACAAGCGGTACATAACTTACCCCCAATACCCTGGCGTCGTACTCGACGACATGCTCGTCGACACACCGCTCGGGTTGCTAATTTATTTGGCATGAGGTTCTGTTTGATTTGTTCGATTGCCTAAGGGCAAGTTGCTGTTGTTGATGCTTTTTTGCGCCTTGTTTCTCTTGTGATGAAAGTGTCCTTTTTCTTTGCGATTTCTTCTAACCATGGTTTGATGGATTTTTTTTCTGTTGGTTCCGATTTTCTTAAGAGACTATTTCACCATTTTTTTTTTTGCTTTTGGTTCCTTGTTTCATCAGGAATTCCAATGGAGTAGGCAATTTTTGCGGGCATTATACAATTTCAGAAGAAATTAAAATTCTACGCGCATTTTCGACATTTTGCTAATTTCTGTTACTTTGCGCTTTGCTCGTTTTCTCTTTCCGTTTTATTGCATTGGTTATCTCTTACTTCCTTTCAGAATCTTTAAGGACGGTGATTTATTTCTCCTTTTTTTCCTTCCTTTTTGGAGTGTACGCTTGAATGAATACTAGGGACGAACGTTTTGAGATGAAAAGGATCTAAGATAAGGTGGACATAGGCAGAAGTGGATCAAAGAGAGGGAATCTATTCGGAATCAAAAAAGTCAATTAAACAGGACAAACGTGATCCAGTCACAAGTTGGTTAAACTTAAAATTGTTGGTAAGCCTTTAGTTGGGAACAGCTACAGAAAGCTGGAAAAGTTTTTAACGTTACTTACAAGTTACGCAATTTTAGTGAACAGAGATGATATTACCTATGCAGGTTTCAGTGTTTATGTAAGCCAATCAGTACGGAACCTCGACGTGACGAATAGGAATTTCAAACTTGATCGCACCTATCATATTTCCACCATACTAACGATTTTCATCTACACCAATGCTATTAAATATTTCAGCTATCAGAGCTTATTTATCATGAAACCAGTTGCTCTATTCAGAGAATACCTGCTCAACGTATTCCATTATTTTAGCAGTACACCAATACAATTTCATTTCGTAAGTTTTTAATGAGCTGAGCTGAGCTGTGGTGAGCAACGACCTCATAACCATTAATAGGTGAGACTTGGAGCAAATATTGAGTTGAGTTTCTCACACTGTGTTCAGCCTTTAGGATCCTCGATGTATAAAAGAGGTTAGTTCAGCTATCATATATCTGAAGGACAGAATAGCCGCTAGCACCGAAGGTCTGCTTTTCAAACCTGGAGATGATGCTTTGTCAGAATGCATGCGCCAGATCATCAACCAAGTATAGAGTGCCCCATATTCAAGAACGGCGATAATATCGATGCTATCGAAGCCTATTTTGCCTAATGTCACAAAAACTCCAAACCAACATTCTGTCTGAACTTCTCAAGCCCTTTTGCAACACCCTGTGGTAAATCTTGAAGTAGATCAATGAATTAAAAATTAAGACTAACCATCTCCTTATCGATTTCAAAGCGACATAAAATAGCATACGTCTTAAGCTCCACAGAGCGATTGCCGAATTAAGAATCCCGCAAAAACAGATACGAAACACAGATACACAACGAACTACTTAAACTTTGATCTATAAAAATTCCAGTCTTCCTCTAAATTAGTCTTAAGTGGCCTTATGAGAAGTTGTTGGCCTCTAATTTTCAGCATGGGATTAGCAATCGGCAGAAGTTTTATTTTGACTAGTTACTTACTTGAGGTGGCGCTACAGTTCAGGGCGTCTCCAGCAAGCTCGATCTTTAGCTAGCTGCCTCCAGTTTCGCACGTTAAGTTGGTTAAGGTCCAGTTTCACTTGCGTGTTCCACCTGATCTGACTTTATTGCGAATTACGCACTGAAGCGTTTGTGTTCATCCGCTCTACATGATCCAACCACCTCTTTTGGCCAAGTTGATGTCGCTGTACAGGCCGTACAGTTCGTCCTTGCATCTGCTCCTCCTCTCACCTCTATGCAGACGGGAATGAAAATCACCCGAGCCACTGACATCACGCTGCTTTCTTCTGATTTTATCAATATCATCGGCGTATTTGAGTAATTGAAAGGACTTTTGAAAGATTGCGCCTCTTGTGTTGGCACGTGAGCTTTACACTATTCTTAAAGAAATCGCTTGACAGCGCATCGCCTTGTCTAAATCTTGGTGAGTTCTTTACCGACCTTGATGGAGCAAGGTGCATTTTTTATCGTCACCATGCACAAAAGGACGAGTCCGGCAGGTGTGCCAAAATTAAACATATCCCGGCCTTAAAATCGATGAATAGGTGGCGTGTATCGATTCGGGTTTTATCTAAGATCTGTCGTTGTGTGAATATTTGGTTAATGGTAGATTTTCTTGACCTGAAACTAAGATATGCACCAACTAGGTTGTTGCTGAACGACTTCAGGCGTTCACACCATATGCCAGATAGGATCTTGTATGCGATATTAAGAAGACTAATTCTTCTGTAGTTGACGCAGTTCAGTGGGTCTTCTTCCTTGAGAATCGAACAAGCAATGCTGAGGTTCCATTGATAGGGCATACATTCGTACCACCATACCAAGGATCGGGGATGTGAGCTCGGGTAGAGGTTCATTAAGGGCTCATCCACCACCATCTCTTTTCCAAGATCCTAACTTCGTCTCGGAAATCCCTACCGGCCTGAGCTTCAAATACGTTAGAGCACCAAGTATAAAGTCTTGTTTGCGTTATTCTGAAATCTGGAGAATTCTGGAGAATTCTGACCAGAATTCTGCTAGTCAGCACTCGCGCTTATTAGTCTGGAAAGTCGAGTCCAGATGGACATTGATGTGTAGAAATAATTACAACACTGGGTATTGGCAAGTTGACACCTCTCAGTTTCTTCACTATTTCTCCAGGACCCAACCACCCTGACTGGATTTGTGAACTTAAAATATTTGGTGAGAACTCAGTCTAAGTTCTGAACAGCTTCAGAACTGCCACTTACTCTTTGGTAATGGTGGTAGGACCGAATCATTGGGCAAACAACTGAAGCAACGACCAGTCTTCGACCTTATCCGTTTGTTTTATAGCTTTTTCTTGAAGCAACTGTATCTTGGTTGTTTGGTGGTGTGAATGAGTTCGGCATATTAGGACAAGTTCTCGATCTTTCCGATCCGATACAGTGGTGTGAAAAAAGGCATGCAGGATCAGACTTGGAATTTCGAAAGTTGATCTCAGTTAATGTGACGTGCATTTGAAATAAAGTAGAAACTAACCCGTTCGAGGTGCAGATACCAGAGTCATACCTAGATTTGATAGTCTTGATAGAAGTTTTGTCCAAGCTCACAACGGGAGAGAAGCTGTACTTGTTTTCTTGGTTCTTTTGCGGTTTCCGTATTAAAACTTTCTATTTGAACGTTAAAATTCTGTGTTTTAGTTAACTCCTACAGTTAAGAAACCATCATAGAAGATAATTAAACAAAAAATACGCACTATCGAAGAAGTAGCTACTCAAAACTACTCAATGTCCTCTTTTTAACCAGCCTTTGTATAGTATTTTACCGCAAAAAAAAGAGTCAAAATAAGCTTTATGCTGTTTAAAATTTAAAATTTCAATGTACCGACAAAATCCCGGTAGGAATGCTACTGTATGTGTGCCTAGAGATACATTACTGCTTTCTAATGAGTGCCATGGACTAAGTCTCAACCGGAATACACCTCATATTAAATCCATTGAAAAGGCTTTTGGGCGATTTTTCCTTCCGGAGCTTGAGGCATTCCGGGCCTCCAGATAAAATTGCCATTTGTTCATGAATACGAGTACTCAAAAGCATCGAACTAACGAATACGAATAAATACATGCTACTCTCTCTTGAATTATAATTCAATTGTATCGAACAAATGTAAATTGAGTTCGAAAACTATAACAATAAATAATTGCATTATGTGTTTGCAAACAGGATAATGCATATAATTCAATAATGTGTGCGTGTGAGAGAGTTTGCTAAAGCGGAAGGTGTTCATCCTGTCTATACGGATAGTTCGATGTTGCTTGGAGCTATTCAGGTACCTATTCCCATTTCTGTATATTCTTCTTTAGATATATGATTCGATCGATTAAATATGTAAAATAGATAATGTTTGAAGAAGAATAGGGGAAAGGAGATACTTTTACATTAGACTTAGGCGAAAGGGATTAGAACCTTAGGAAGAACATTTATCGTATATCGATTTACTGCTGTTGTTTGGTGTATCTTATTCTGGCAAATATCGTAAGAAATAAAGCCAGTTTGAAATACACACTTCTATGGAAATTAGATTTGAACCTAGCAGTATGTGAGATGGACATCGATACTAAGGTAGATGTATCTTATAATTAAAATCAAATAAACACTGTAGTAGGAACCAGTTTTAAAGATACATGACCTATTTTGGCTTCAATTTATTGCAGCTCACGTCACTGAATTTGAAATAATTATCTAGAACGTATACTATAATTGAATTTATACATATCTATGAGAAATAATGCTTAAAATAAATCTAACGAGGAAAGCCTGGGGGGGAATATATTCGTAGATGGTAATTAGTTATAAGGTAAGAGTCTAAATGCTGAAATTAGCGTCATGAAGCGAATGAGGAGAGTAATTAACCTATTAACCTCCCAACCAAAAATCAATTTGTTTTTAGAAGAAAAGTGCCAATGAAATGGAATTCCTTCAAGGTGAAGCTAACTGCGATCTTCAAAAATTGTGCCTCAATATCTCACATAAGTAATGGTCTATTTATTTGTATTAGCATTAATAAACCAGAACTCATCATGCCATTTCAACTTAAAAATCATCCTTTGTGATGGAGAGTACATCAGTCTCGCAATTTTACTAGAGATGATCCGAACAAGTCAACGGTAGTCTTAACGTCAACAGTAGCGACTAACAACACATCATATACCAGGTTGAGTTTTGGCAAGCGATTTGTAAATAATAAATATAATCGAAGACGAAAGTAATTTGTATACAAATAGTTTTAACAGCTTTGAGTTTATTTGGATTCCGGAAACAAGACACAACTCGAGAGGAAGTGCAAGCAGAGGATGCTATTTTGGTCACAAAAAGTCTCTAATGAATATAACGTGAGAATTTAAAGTTGTGGAAGAAATTAATATCCTTTAAATAATCATAGGAGAAACTAAAAATATTATAATACCTTCGTACATATTGTAAATTGTAATTGAACGAGACTTCAATGCACTTTATAGTTTTATTAAACACAGCGAAAGCGATAATGTCATGGTAATTGTAGGTCTGAACGCTAGAATAGGTACAGAAGAAGGAAGAGAAAACAGATCAAAAATCAAAAGACACAACAATCAATGCAAGAGGATTCAAATAGCTAGATCTCTGCAATTTCTTCGGATTTCGAATAATGAATGGAGTTTTTGAGTCGGATAAGCGCGGAAAATTCACCTTCATTGGTCAGCAAGGATGTTCAGTCATCGATTATTGATTAGCAAGGGGATTCCTTGGATAGCGGATCCCAAAATTCTGAGTGTTCCATATTCACACCATATTCAGAATTTGAAATACCATAGAATACAAGGGTCAAGATGAAACAACTAACTTAAATTTTCCCCCAAACTAAGATGAAAACAAGTTAAAGCGGATGAGATACAATCTCAACCGAAACCTACCAACAGAGAGCCAACTTACGGTAAGCGATATCGGAGATAAAATAAAATCATCGTATCCGGTTTGCATAGGGTATCTTAGAAAAGTCTCCAAAGAAAAATCAAAGTGGTTCGATGTAGATTGTAAAAAGCACGTCAGAAACGTTTTAATGGCTGAAAGCCTTCAGAAAATATTACAGTGAATCCTTCTAAAACATGTATATCCAAGTAAAAAAGGCATTGAAGCAAATAAGCAAAAAGAAAAAGTATGATTTCTATGAAACCGAAGCTCTACTAAAGGATTCTGGATGGCCGTAAACCAATCAAATGGGAAAAACTCCGCATTGTACGACCACTTTAAATTACTTTTAAATCCTGAGACTCTTACCCCACGAACAACCTGAATAATCAAACGAAATTTTAGATACTGCTATAACACATGACTAAGTGCTCAGTGTTTTGAGGAAACCTAAGGATGGAAAAGCACCAGGATCAGATAGGATACTAATGGAACTAATAAATTATGGAATAGAAACGTTCACTATCAGATTAACCTCTGTATTTAATAACATTTTGGATATTGGAGAAATGCCAACACAATTGAAGGAATCTATTATATGTCCCTTCCACAAAAAGGATAACATAGCTGATCCAGCCAATTATCGAGGAATCTCTTTCCTTAACGCCTCTTACAAGCTGTTTACAACAATTCTCAATGACAGGCTAACAAGTTGGATTTATAGTAAAAAAATACTCAGCGAATTTCAAGCTGGATTTCGAAGTGGTTATTCGTCCATCGATAATATTTTTGTACTGCAGAAACAGAGAGCAGCTACCTTTGATACAGTCGACCACAGAGCTATATATTTTTTGAATTATACAATTATGGGATGTCAAAAAAGTTTGGAAAAGCGCTTGAAAACATCTACGATGGAAATTTGTCAGCTGTATGGAACGGATTTGAAATCTCGGAGTGGTTTGAATCAAATATGAGGGTCAAGCAAGGATGCACCTTAAGTCCAAATCTTTTCACAATTTTCATCGAGGACCTAATCGATTTCCTACCTGGTGGAATACAAATTTTGGAAATTCTTATCAAAGCTCTTCTATTTGCGGATGATGTTGTACTGTTTGATTATTCACCCGAAACTCTCCAGCTGATGATTAATCGTCTTGAGGTATACTGCCGATTTTGGAACCTGAGGGTAATTTTGGGCAAATCGAAGGTAATGGCTTTTCGAAAAGGATCGGTTAGAACAGCAAGGAACAAGAAATGGTATTTTAACAGACAGCCAATTGAAATCGTAAAAGCTTACAAATATCTGGGAGTAACGATAAAGAGCAACCTAAATATGGAAAGTTACCTCAAAGACAAATTAGTTAAAGCAAAAAGTGATATAAACGCAACAGGGAAAAATTGCTTTTCGAACAAAACAACATAGCGTTAAATATAAAGTTTTTGTTGCAGTGGCTGTATCTATCATGTTGTATGCAGCACAGATCTGGGGAGGGGAAAAGTATGAAACTGCTTTCGTTTACCCAAAAACACGCCTAAATATTTGGGTATATATTTTAATTCGTACGGTTTTTTTTCAAAATTTGAACGTTTATTTAAGAAAAACATGTACAAGAGTATTATTCAAAGTATTGCCCATCTGAAGCTATGACTTTTTGTCATCTTTCTGGCAATTTGTGGATCCCATCCCAAAAGAACTGCGCCGGCCTGGCAGCCAAGAATGAATCAAGCCAATTTTTGATATTCTGCTCTGATGTGAACCGTATTTCAGTAAGGGCGTTCTGCATCGACCGGAACAAATGGTAGTCAGAAGGGACAAGGTCTGAGCTATAAGGCGGGTGGGGTAAGACTTCCCATCCACTGTTTTCCAAATAGTTCTTAACCGGAATACCAACGTGGTGCCGAGCGTTGTCATGATGAAAAATTATTGCCTCGTGTCTGGTCGCATATTCCGGCTACTGCTCTCTTCAAACGGATTAATTGTGTTCGGTAGCATTGCCCATTGATGATTTCACCCGGTTTTAGCAGCTCATAATACAGCACACCCATCTGATCCCACCAAATACAGAGCATTACCTTCGCGCCATAGATATTCGGCTTTGCCGCTGATTTTGCTGGTTGGCCGGGTTACACATATGATGTTTTGCGCTTGGGGTTGTCGTAATGGATCCATTTTTCATCACCAGTAACAATCCGATGCAAAAATGACTTCCTTTTGTGGCGTTCCAGCAGCATTTCGGACATGCAAAACCGCCTTTCGACGTCTCTCGGCTTCAGTTAATGTGAAACCCAATTTCCTTGTTTTTGAATATATCCTGATGCTTTTAAACGTTTTGAAATGGCTGCCTTAGTAACACCCAAAGATTCTGCGAGGTCTTCTTGTGTTTGGCAACAATCTTCATAGAGTAATGCCTCCAGTTCTTCATCTTCAAACTTTTTTGGCTACCCAGAACGTTCATCGTCTTCCAAGCCAAAATCACCACTTTTAAATCGTGCAAACCACTTTTGGCACGTTCGCTCAGCTAGCGCATGTTCACCATAAACTTCCACTAAAATACGATGATTTTCGACAGCAGTTTTCTTCATATTAAAATAATGAAGAAAAACTCCCCGCAAAAACACTTTTTCAGGCACAAAGTTCGACATATTTGAGTGAAAAAAATTGTTGTTTACGCTTCAATTGAATGACATATACTGAAATGACGTACAATGACAGTAGCTTTCCAACGCATGTTCCAATGGAATTATAACAATAGAGTAATACAAGTTACGCCATGTTTTAGTTAAGTTATAGACCCAATATATGATCAAAATTGAGACAGGCATGTCACCAATTTTCAAAAGAACACTCAATTATCATGTTGATTATATTACCAACGTTATTAATATGACAGATGAACAACTTTCTTAAATTCTATCACTACAAGCGATCGAGAAGAAAAATCTTTGATATAACAAATCGGAAGAACTTGCGGGCTACTGTGGAACCAATTTACAAATAATAGATAAAAAAACGAGGCTAAATCATCAGTGCACCGATCAATCTACACCCATATTTCTCACAACTTGTGCGAACGTCATTACTTCCGTAACGAACAAAAGGAATAAACAGGAACTGATCTCGGCGATCTGATCGATAAGACCTTCTAAACTACTGTAGTTTATGTTACCTGACAGAAAGAGAAGATGTCATCCATTTTGTTGGTAAATGTCCAGTTCTATGTGAAATAAGGAGACAAATATTAGGCAGTAATGTTTAATCTGAAGCAGAAGTTCTAGGCCTTCTTAACTTAACTTAAATGTGACATAAACCACCTCTATAATTATTATTAAGCCGCCATGTTCTAAAGAGACCAAATTATAAACGAAGCTTTCTAAAAAAACAAACGTATTTGTATTTAAAAAACAAATTATTAATACTTTATTTAAAAACAAACTTTTTACAAAATATATTATTTTTTAACAGATGCCAATCGGGCAGACGGCAAATCCAAGCTCAAACGATTAAAGAAAATCAAACAATTTTGTAAAATGTAAATCAGAAACAATAATAAATCAAATCTATCTCTCTATCTATCTGTCTATATATCTATGTATCGCTTCCAGATTATGTTTTGTCTCCGCCTACACTTGAATGCGTCGAATTTACAATGGGACGAATCCACTTTCGCACTCGTGTAGTAGCAAAAGTTCTTAAGGATCTTAACATTCACAAATCCGCTGGCCCAGATGGAATATCTCCCCTTATTCTGAAGAGGTGTTCTTCCTCGCTGGCAAAACCACTGCGTAAGCTTTTTCTTCAATCTTACTCTTTAGGACTGTTTCCAAGCAGATGTAAAACAGAATTTGTCTAGCCCGTCGTTAAAAAAGGCGATTCTTCTTCTCTCTGCTCCTATAGACCCATAGCACTTACGTCCTTCTTTCCAAAGGCATGGAAACGCTAATAGACCGTCAGCTTATGAAACATCTCAAAACACGAAAACTTCTCAATGACTGGCAGTACGATTCTTGTAGCAACAGGTCCATTGTTGATTTGACGGCATGTCTCACCGAAAAGTGGAAGCAAATCGTACATCAATCTGGCGAAATCAAGATAGTTACCCTTGATATTTCTAAGGCATTTGACAGAGTTTGGCATCAGGCTCTTTTTGTCAAAAATGCGTGTGCTTAGAATCGATGAATTTCTTTTTCAGTGCATTAGAAATTACTTTTTGGAACGTTCAATTCAAGTTGTTTTGAATAGTTTCAAGTCTTGTGTTTACAAAATAAATGCTGGTGTGCCCCAGGGCTTCGTTCTATCTCCGACACTCTTTTTAATTTTCATCAACGATCTCTTGTCTGTTACTTCTAATCTTATCTAATTTGCTGACGACAATACTCTCTGCTTTTCCATATTCGAAATTTAACACCCAGCCATTGTCCATGAATGGCACTTTCATCATCGAAACCGAAAAACTTTTCTTTCTTAGTTTATGTGTCAATGGCAACTTACGTTGGGTGAAGACATATTCGGTGTCGTCAGAAATACACCGAAATGTCTAGAATTTCTCCAGAGATTTAAGAAATACTTTACCCCCTCTCATCAGGCCTCAATGTATAAGTCATTAATCCACATCTGGTCGGGTACGCCCATAACCATATCTGCACCTGCTAGATAGGATTCAAAACCTGTAAAAACTTATAAGTAAAAATAAAATCACTCAAGCATGTGTCTTTTCATTCTCTCTGATTTTCCTTCGCCCGCGCTAAGTACAAGTATTTTAAAAGCATTTAAAACCTTAACGTGTCTCTTTCGATTTAACCCCTTCCCCTTAAACTGCCATCACTCAACCACCAACACACATCCGTTTCCTTAATTTCGACCCCAAAAGTGGAGCTAAGTATTCTAATTTCATCAGTCCTCACATTTAAAACCTCACTTCTGACATCTGTTGCGCCATCAAACACTTTTGCTTTAATCGCTTCCTCTTCCATTGACCCTCCTTCGCACCTACTATTAAATTAAGGTAGGAAACTAGTGATTCCACCGAGTATAGCAATGCGCTCTCTAGGTTAAACTGCATAATAAATCCAACTCAGTGTCATACGAGGGTATGTTACCAGTTTCAGTAAACTTGATATAAAGTATCACGAGATTTTTAATATGCCTGCCCAAAATTTTCAGAAAATATTGCTGTTCTTCGCCACTATGTATAGTCTAAAAGAGCCTTAAGTCTTCCTTTTTTCTGTTTTTACCAGAACGTAAAAGGACTACGCCGATATACGTCAATATCATGCCCCTCCATTTCTGTCTACGCTCTGATTGAAACAAACCAGGAATTAATCCCCTTTTTTAATGTTTTTCGGGATGATGATCGCACACCACATTTAATTGACTCTCCTTGTCGAGGTGTTCTACTTCCTATTTACAATAGCTTTAAATCCTCTCTCGTTGCCACTTTGTCTTCTTCTAATCTCGACTTTGTGTCAGTTAAAATAACAATTACTCGTGGTTGCTTGTATGTGGAAAGGCAATTAGACCTTGCTTTCATAACTGATCGCATCAACTCCGCAGTATCGTGTTGTCCTCTATCACCTTTAACTATTGACAACTTTCATCTTCATCTTCTTCATTCATTTTACCACAACTTTTCGCTCCAGTCGCCTCCCCCAGCAATTCTTTCCTTTTAAAATTGTCACAAAGTCAATTTTTGTAAAAACACTACCTATCTCAGCGAGGCTTTTTTCGAGTTTACCAATCTATCTCTGATGGTATAATCGTAGACTTCGCTCTATACGTAACAAGGAAAACAAATACTGTGCAGTTTTTCTTTGATCCAATTCTTTTGTTGACTATCTCGGGTCATACCTTCTATTCGTTCAGCTTTACAACGTTCGATACCAGCGATATCTTGTAAGTGCGCAATGAAAGCTTATAAACAATCCTAAGTCTTTCTACCAATTCGTTAACTACAAAAAAAAATCTTACGGTTTTCCTCCATCCCCCATACGAAAACATATCACTAACCGATCCGCATACCATAGCCAACTTTTTTGCTACTTTTTTTTAGGCAATCCTTTGCCGGTAATTCCTCGAACCGGATCCCTCCTATTTCAAATACCTACTTAACTTTCCCATTGACCCATCTATTTCTTAAAGTTTTGATCATACAGTAATAGAAAATCAGTTAACAGCAACTTAATGATGAATACTTAACCGGCCCAGATGGCCTTCCATCAATATTCCTTAACACTTTCACACCCCTTTCAAAACTCATCCGATTATCGCTCTCTCAAGGTGAATTTCTACAGATATGGAAGTCTTCTTTCAGAACACCGATACACAAAAAGCGATTTAAGAGCGAACTCACGATTTTCCGCCCTATAGCTAAACTTAAACTCCTCGAAAACCTTTTGTACGAAGCCTTAAACTTCCAGTGCTTACCACTTACCTCGTCGAACTCTTTTCCTCTATTCTTTTAGCCCTAGAAACTGATAAAGGTTTTTGATAAGATATCTCATAAACTAATCTGGTTCAAATTTTTCGTTCTTTGAACCCATTTTACTTACCTGGATAACCGTTTTTATAGTGCTCGTTTCAGATCTGTCCTATCGGTCTCTATCTATAATACCTATAAACTATATAACCTATCACGTTAGGTGTTCCTCAAGGGAGTCACCTAGGTCAACTTCTCTTGATACTAACTTAAGTGTGATTCACCGTCAGGTTTGATTCATAATGTAAAATAAAATACATAAATTTGAAAGTGGACTCACAATTTTTATTATCAGATAAAAGAACATTTCATGGCATTTACTCTTTGAAAATGATATCATGTAAATGTTGACCGCGACTACACCTGAAGTGATCCATTCGGAAGGTCTAATTTCCGGCGACTCGTACGAGCATAGCGACTGGCGTCTTGCGGGTAACACGAGTAATGTTGGCTTCCAAAGTTTCAATCGTAGCTGGCTTATTTCTAAAGACCTGAGACTTTACATATCCTTAGAGAAAATAGTCCAAAAGTGTGATATCACACGATCTAGGTTCAAATTTTACCGTTGCAAAACGTAAAATTAAGTGCTCACCAAAATGATTTCTCAACAAATCCATTGTTTGACGCGATGTATGACTCGTAGCGCCGTCATGTTAAAACCAGAGCTCACCGAGACTTTGTGTTTGAATTTCAGGAAGCACATAGTCCGTTAACATGGCACGATAACGGTTATCCTTGAGGGTAACATTCTGATTTGCCTCATTTTTGAAGAAATATGGACCAATGACTCTACCAGCCCATAAGCCACAACATACCGTCATTTTTAATGGATCTTATGGTAGCTCTTAGTACTCATCATGGTATGCTCATCAGCCCAAATAATTCAATTTTGTTAATTAACGTATCCATTGAGCCAGAAATGGGCTTCATCACTGAACAAAATTTCATGATAAAACACCGGATTTTCATTGCGTTTTTTTGGAGCCCATTCACTGAAAATATGACGCAAAATCAAGACCCCTGGCTTTAATTCTTGCACAAGTTGAATTTTGTACGCTTTGGGGCCGAGATCCTCATGTAAAATATGCCAAGTTTTCGAATACGAGAAGCCAAGCTGCTGAGAACGACGACCAATTGATTCGTCTTCACTACGTGCTGGATGTTGTATAACCGGTCGAGTATCATCCACTAATGTAAACTAGGACACAAATTTGCGAATAGTATTGGCAAGTAAGTTCCTCGAATCTCACGAAAAACATATCTCACAGAACACTGATTTTCGTAATACAGCTGAACACTTTGGAGACGCTGTTGTAATAACTTGCCAAACGATACTAAACAAAAATGACAAAGCAGTTTGATAAGAGTCACGCGTGATCTGTCAAAAAAGCCTATTGAAAATCAAACCTCACGATGAATCACCCCTTATTAACGTTCTTAAAAGGGTCATTCAACACTCAGCACTTTCTCTCTATGCTAACGATAACAAATTTTTTAAACCTATTTCCTCACAACATAACTCTGGCCTCCTTCAGATAGATCTAAACAGTTTTTCCACCTGGTGCATCAAGAAATACTTAGAACTCAATCTCACTAAACGTCAATCGATTACTTTCTCACGTAAGTGCAACAAGTTTCCTCCCCGAATATACCTTCTCCATGGCCAACATATATCCCTTGTTCAGTCTATTCGCGACCTTGGCATATTATTCGACAGGGAGTTTGATTTCCGCCCGCATATTGATAACTAAATATGATAACTAAAGCAAACTTATCATTTGACTTTGTTAAAAGATGATCCAAAGAATTCTGCAACCCGTACGTGACCAGATCACTATACATATATCACTTTTGTTCACTCCCTTCTCGAGTATGCAGATTAAGCGTGATGTCCCTTTCAACGAGTTCATGTATCCCGAATTAAGAGCATCCAGCCTCGTTTGTTTGAATTTCCTCGCCGGGGTCTACCTTGGGACGATACTCTAATCTTACCTCCCTATCGACACCGTCTTAAACTCATTTACCTGAATACTATTAAGGAACGAAGGGGCTCTGTTGTTTGCATTTCTCTTCACAACTCCATTTTCTTTCGCACTAACCCTCGAAATCTACATTTCTCCGGTCTCATTTATCTACCAATCCACCGCACATATGGCTCTAATGAACCAATCTCCCGTATTGCATCACTCTTTCCCACAAGTTCGTTCTCCTTCACCATCCCTAGCTTTAAGCCCTAGTGATGGACCCTTAATTTTTGTTAGTTTCAAGTCAAAGTTCCTAACTTAGTTTAAGCTTGTATAAAGCGATATAAATGCTGGCATTAGCTCCCACCAAAAATTTAAAAATTGATTCACAGGTTCCAGTGACTACGCATTAACTCTATTTCCTTCAATACCAACCCACGTTATCTTCATTTCCCTCTTCTGTTTTATCCTCCGATCCACCGCACCTCTTATGGATCCAATGACCAATTCTCCTATTCGAAAGGTCAACTGAAACCTCTCCGTTTTTTGATATAAACCTGAACAGTCCTAGTGTCAAACATGATCTCCTGCATCATTCCCTTAGTTCCTCGCTCGTAAGTATGTCTGTTAGTTTTTAGTACAAGTCTTTAAGTTAGATTAAGCTTGTATTAAGCCAAATAAATAGAGGCCTCAATCCACACCAAAATCTACTGCTATCGGACGTCTTCTTGTTACCGCTCCTTTCGCCTATCTATTGCAGCGTCCATAGTCTAACTCAAGACTCATCCCATCGGTTTCGCTTTTTCCACAGTACCTTACTTCAACTCATAAATTTAGTGCCCAGATCTGGCCTCTTTCCGTGTGCTAGTTTATTTTTCCTCCCGATGCTAGCTGTCGTTGGATGTTCTTTGGTTTTTTTACGAAAAATTCTGTCAACAAAAGTCGGTGCTGGCTTACTAGTAGTTCGCTTGAGATTACTTTAGAATCGTTTACCCACCGTTTCGCGTAATTGCAGCATATGCGGTAATCTATTTGCATTTGATGCCCACTGCAGCACTATGTTATTAAGTACCCTTCTTGCTTAATAGGTAGCATGTTTAGTCTGGTTTGTTAGTTTGTCCATTACCTCATCAGGAGCAACTCCAATTCACTGCGATCTAACAAATTAGATGAAACAATCCCTTATTCTGTTTAGCACCCAAAATGCTTTTTAAGTTTGATAGTCACTTCAGCAAAGTCAATTGTGACATCATGAAATATTCAAATGAGTACTTCAAGGAGGCATCCAAATGATGTCAAAATTACACTCCTATGTTGTACTTTAAAGGTCACTACCCTCCAGCTTTCATCAAGTACCATCACTAGTCCAAACTAGCAGTCAGTGAATTACACATATCTCCACAGCTGCAGGACACAAATTAATCGTCTAACTTGTCAGGCATGCAAAATTCAAAAGGCCCTACAGACGGGGTAAATTCTAAGTGTAGCAAACATAGCTAAAACCCATCAAGAATTCAAGGATATTAAAAAAAATATATGCAACCGAGTCAAACCAACCATCATCCCATACCTAGTAGTTACCAGGATTTGCTGCCGCGAGTCATATGTCTTAAGCGCTATAGTGGCGCTTCGATTGCAGTAAACAAACCCTCTGTTGTCATTGTGTCCTTGTCATTGTCAGTTGAAATGGAAATTTCTTTGGCAGGACAGAGAGGTTTACTTGGGTAAAAAGTAGACTGAGGCTGAGTGGACAGGGAAAATCCTTCACCATTTACCTTGAGCTTCTAAATTAAATTCTCTTAATCGACAGACACGAGAATACCTAGAGCAGGCAGGAAAGGAATGTCCAGTCTGCGACAAAGGACATGCAGTCGACTCAATTCATTTACGGACAAGTCAACGGAAGTGATGCATGCTCGTCCTCGTACTCGTACATGAGTTGTTTCTTTTGTCATTCCTACCAATGGCCGTTGACGTCGTCGTCGTCGTCGTCATCATCATCGTTATCATTGTCGTCACCAGCTGGGAGGTACAATGTTCAATGTCCACCGTTCCGTCATCGTTGACTTGGCAACGTTAAAAAGGCAAAAACTCTTGTCATGCCAAAGCCGATGGGGACGGTGCAAGAAGCCAGATCTCTCTTTTCGGTATTTACAGTGTTGTTGAAGAAAAATGTTTGCAAATGGTAGACAAACAGAGAAACCAAGAATTGCAGGATTGTTGTCTATCTGTGGAACAAGACTACTATAGGCTTTGAGATGCGGATGGGAGTGACACGTTTCGATGGTCCTTCTGGGTGAGCTGTGGAATTTAAAAAAAAAAAAAGAAATGCAAAGAACTACAAAGCCTGTTCGAAGCAATTATGAGACAAGGAAACGACATGACGGAGAAGGGTCTGCTCGTTGTAAGTAATCAATAATTGCGTGTTTTTGTATCCGCCATGCTACTCTGTGCGTGTAGATGTGACACAATTGCAAAGAATTCGACACTAAATGGCAAAGAAATTAAAATCGCACAAAGTTATACAGTCAGAGGAATCCTTTGTGTCATGGATACATGACTGGCAATACGAAGGTCGACCCCAGATAAAAGGCTATTTTTGACACGTGAAAAGTGTGATCGCTTAACTTCGATCATGAATTGGGAAATACCTCAAATGGACACACTAGTGTCTCCCACTTTTTTTTCGATGCCTTCAAAATTGACTGCTTGTTCTTAATGAGGCAGATGATGTATGGTAGCTATTTGACGATTCGGGAAAAATGAGCCTTGTTTCACTTGAACTATCTATTGGTTTGACTTAAACTTAAATCATTTTTATTATTGACAGTGTCAGACTTTGAGAAGGCAACTAGTGGTCTCCACCGTCGTCTTGCAAATTAAATAAGATAAGATACCATTAAGCAAGCTTAGGAACAAAAAGAATGTCACTGGCCACTGAGAGGTATTGGCTCCCATTTGTTTTATCTATTAGCATCCTGAAAATCCAAACCAACTATTAATGAGCTCACAAGAAGTCCCTTACTTGGGATGCACTCTTGTCTGTTGTTCTTTTCTCTATGTCATTTCTCGCAAACCCATTCTGATTCGGGTTCAGAAAAGACTTAGTGAATTCAGTATTCTAGTCCTTATCTCCGTTGAGGACGCATATTGTGACTTGATAAATCAGACGCCTTAAGGAAGACATTAGAGTTGTTAAAAACAAAGGGGCAACTAACATGAAGCGCAGCAGTGAATACAGAGCATCACCCTGCGGGTAACACTTATTGTTGGCTAAAAGTGAGCCAACAATGTCCCAATAACTTCCATAGCATTCTCCGTTCATTTCATTGCCTCTGTATGCAAAAGGTGAATTGTTTTCAGACCGCTCGTCGTAGAGTGGTGTGAAATCCAGCAACATCAAAAGCACAGATACGTTTGTTCTCCACCCATGGTTCCCGTTTTGATTTATATGTGTTACTGTTTTTAATAATCAAAGCTTGCTACATAGAAGTGAAGTGCAGTAGAAATCCTGGAATTTCGAAGTCTAAACTGGGTATATGTCATAGACAAATACTGAGCCAATAACACCTTTTTTATATTCGCTTGCAAATGAAGTGGAAATTAAGCCTTTCAAAGAGCAAACATGGCTGTGTGTCATAGTTCGAATTAAGGGTATCGACAGAAGCTTTCTCTAAGCCCACAAGTCCTGGGCATTCATTCGCACATCGTGAATGGGAAAAACCATTACAAGATACAAAATTAATACTTTGGCGCGACAGCCCGGTGTGGGCCAAGGTCTAGCTTCTCGTACTCATTTGTGTTTCTCACTTTGTGATTTTTTACACTCCTGAGCAAGGCCTACTGTTTATTGTCGGTTTCGAACGGCTCTTGTGAGAAGCTTTTTTCATAGGCAGAATTTTGACTTTCGGAGGTTTGCCATTGCCCTTCGAAAGGGTGATGACGATGTTGAAAAATTGTCTGTTGTGATCCTACCGGGATTCGAACCCAGGTAGGTGATGTAGCCAGTGAGTCAACCATCACGCCATCGCAACCACCAGCCATCAAAAGAAGGAACACTAAAAGCTAATTTCCTTTGAAATTCGCGTGCCTTTGCCGTCGCTGCTCAGAGAATGTGGTTTATAGCACTTGCACTCTTGACGTAGTCTCTATGAGCCGTGCGTTTCCCACATGCTCTGCTAGGTTAGATTTGCGGCTAATTTTTCAATGATTCAAGACCAATCTTCCAGTTTCTAAATTCGCGAGGTGCTTTAAAAAGATGTTGGTTTGTACTTTAGGTGGCTCTACATTCCGCAGTTGATTACAGCCTCTCTATATTTAGCATAATCTTGCGCTGATGGCCTCCAGTTGCGCAAACCAAATTGCCTGAGGCTTTTTTCCACTGGAGTGCATGCATAAAAGGAGTCTTCCTCTTTATTCTAATTCCTGAATGATCCCAGTCAGAACACTTAGTACAACTTAGTCGATCGAGCTCTTTTTTGCTTCTTACCGTTTCTTTCTGAGGAGTCGATGTGTTTCCCGTTTCCTTTGCTCATAAAGTTTTTGCGCAGCTTTCGTTCATTTTGGCTTTCGACAATCTTCGTGATAATTGGGTGAAACCAAGCACATCACTACTGCGGATATAGCAATACGACGACAAACTTACTACTACTATTTGAATAACGTTTCATTGGAGTTCCGAATCACATCATGTCGCTTTTTCGTTTCATTGTCGTTCAAAATTACTGCCCAACGAGCGATAAAAAGTTTCTCCTTAAAAAAAAAAAAAAAAAAACAAACATTACCGGTGACAAATCGTGCGTTTATGGTTATGGTTCCAAAATGAAACAATTTTCTTCATAGTGGAAACTTACATCTGAGTTAGGGTCGAAAGTCGGAGCAAAGTCAACTCCATGTTAATTGTTTTCTTCAAATATGAACGCGAATATGGTATGCCCCAGCAGGAGGGACAATCAAAAAAGAATCTAAGCTTGAAATTCTGAAAAGATTACTCGCAATGAAAAGAAACCCGCCGCGTTTTCTTAGAAAAACAGTGAATGGCTACGTTGTGACGATTATACGACAGCTAATTCCACTAACCCGACGCATGATTTTTTAGCAAAATACACAAGCAAAGTTACAGGTGCATTCAATGTCAATCTAAACACTGACTACCAAAACGGCTTCAATAAGCGGACGCGCCAATGGGAGTGTCTTATTCAATCAAATAGGAATTACTCGTACTTCGAAGAATGCCACCAATGCGAAGTTATAAGCACAGGCCGAATAATTTGATAGTTTAGGGAGGCCTGTCTATTTACATTTTTTAAAACTAAGCGGCTTCCATAGATTTTTTGTAGCACTATCAAACGCTTTTTACACGAGATGCAGGTCTGTCGGAGCAGCGTGATGTTACTCCATCATTATCCTGAAACTTGTCATATATTGACGCTCCTCGCACAACGTAGCATTGATTGCCATAAAATTTAATAAAAGGTGTTTTTCAAATTTACGTGTAAATAACAACTTACGCGTTAACTTAGTGTAAGATATTAGGTGCGCAACCCCGTTGTTTGTCAATAGTTGTCTCCAGCAGTAAATGCTGGTTGGTTTTGACATATTCAAAACGTCAATAACCAAACTTAGATATATACTTTTGGTTTGTGTGAAAATATCTGATTTTGTACTAAATAATAGCCATTTGCAGAAAGTGTTCGTTTTCTCTTTTTATTCGAAGAAAACGGCGGCTGAAGCGCATCGGAAGCTCCAAAAAGTTTACGGAGATGCTGCTCTAAGTGAAAAAACGTGCTGTGTTTGGTTCTGTCGCTTCAAAGACATTGACTTCGATGTTGACGACCGTCCGCGTGATGGGAATCCAAAATCCTTCGAAGACGCTGAATTGGAGGCATTGCTCGATGCGGATCCCTGCCAAACGCAAGAAAAAATTGCTTCCAAATTAGGAGTTACCCGCCAAGCCATTTTCAAGCGATTGCATGTGTTGCGAATGCTTCAAAAACAAGGAACTTGGATTCGTTATGATTAGAAGCCAAGAAACGTTGAGCCTCGTTTTTTCGCCTGTGGATAACTGCTCCAGCGGCAAAAAAATAAAGGTTTTCTGCATCGCATCGAGACGGGTGATAAAAAATGAATTCATTACAGCAACACAAAGAGAAGAAAGTCACGGTGACTGTCCGGTCAATCTTATACGTTGTCAGCTCGGCCGATTATTCACGCTGCAAGAGTTATGCTGTGTATTTGGTGGGACCATGTCGATTTTATTTATTATGAACTGTTTAAACTCAACGAAACCATCACTAAAGAACGATATCGACTTCAATTGATGCGATTGAGCCGAACACTGTAAAACAAACGGACACAATACGAACAGAGGCACGAAAAATTGATTCTACAGCATGACAACGCTCGGCCTCACTCGTTAAAACCTACCTGGAAACGGTCAATGGGTCAAATATTCCCCAGATATTGCGCCTTCCGATTAATATTTGTTCAACTCATATGAAGACATCAAAAAAATGGTCTGATTCGTGGATAGCCTCAAAAGATAAACCCTAATTTTAAACAGCTATGGACAATACTTTGAATGATTCATTTGTAACCATTTTTCCAAAATAAAGGTGCATTTTCATCAAAAAAAAAAAAAACAGTGATAACTTACCACAGTTTCTAATATAAGACTTCACGAGGATAGAATTCTATGTATTCCGACTTTGGTGTTCTGCTCAAGCTAAGGCGATCCCTTAGGCAGTCCTCAAATATCCGAATCTTTTTCATTAAACTTTCTCTCACATTGAACCATACAGGACATCCAAAGTCAAGCTTATGGCAGATAAGGGTCATGTAGCAGATTACTTTTACCCTCGCGAGCTGCCTGCTATTAAACAGTAACTTTATAAGAGTGAAAGCACCTTTGGCTTGGTAAAATATAGATATAAGTCCACCCAAATGCTTTGCGGTCCCACAGTCGAATTCTTTCTGGTATTCGTAGAGGCTGGAGATGAAAGTTTCCTAAAAAGGACAAAGTCCGACTTCTGAAAATTAATCTTCAACTTCCAGTTATCTCAATATTACTTAAACATATCGAAGTCGCTTTGCAAGAGCGTATTTATGACCTCGATCTTTGCGTTTTTCTGCATACACTTTAGTATGGTGAAATGAGCTCACAAGATCGCTTGTGTAGATGTTAAATAGGATCGGCGGATTGACCGCACCTTGTTGCGGACCTTGTTGCCAAATACACCAGCAGAAGTCACACTTCATTCTTCACAATGAACTATCTAAGTACTGGTGAGTATATTTTTTTAAAAAGAATGTTTAGTACAACAGTGGTTTCCTTATGTCCAGCGTGTTCAGCCTGAACAACCATACAGTATCGAACTCCTACTTCAAGTCAATTAGGCAGGCATCCGTGCATTGTTTCCTACTTTTGCTTCATCGTATATACATAGTAAAATAGTTTGGACACGGCATGTGAAATATCATGCTCCGCCTTGAAACGGAATTGATTATCTAGAACTATATTCTTGTCCTCCACCAACTTAACCAAGACTCTATTAATCACCTTCACGAATACCTTACCGATATTCAGGAGAAGACTTACTGAGCGAAGATATACCGTGTGGTATAAATTTCCACCGCTTCTAGTGGAAGATATAGAAGCAAATTGTTCTGCTAACACTGATTCGAAGATCGTCTCGAGCTCCATCTCGTCGGCTATGACGATGCAATATCTTCGTCATTGAACTTAGTTAAGTCTGAGTTCTCGAATAGCCAGATGGATATTTCATTTCGAACGCAGAAATATTCTCCAGATCGTGGTTCAAGCCAATGGTTTCATTTGCCTTATACAATTCTTGGAAAGTCGCTCGTATGGCCTCTACCTTCTTCTGCGGATTTTTGAACACAAAGGAGCTATCGTCATCTACTGTTTCCCTTGGATCGAAACAGTATCTATTCGTTGTTCGGGCGAAGGCCGAAATATTTTATTTATTTGCGGGAACATATTCGAATTTGAATTTTGTTGTTCCAACAAGTTGAGAGAAGCTCAGTAATTTTTTTTTATTAATATCTGATTATTTTTTATGGACGACTTCAGTGATACTTGATACTTGATACTTGAAATCCAAAAACCGCTTTCCACTATTCGCCTCTAGCCGGATGACCCTGTCTGTAAGCACCAGTATATTGTCATCAATGAGAATTTCGCCCCTATTTTACACAAAATCCGCCCACTTTACTCAAAAAACATTATCCACATTACATACGAATACGAGTAGTGTACTTTACAAGAAAATCGCTCTCATTCTAGCAATTTTACTTGTAAATTGCTCTCATTCTAGCATTTTCTGGCAGGCTATAGAGATATACAATGTGTTGGTAATTCATTTACAACGATGGTTAAGGGCTTGCAAAAGTATTGGTAGAGTTTGCAACCTCAGTGAGTTCATCTATGCTTCATTGTCATAATCTGCAGGCTATGTCTGTCAGTACACTGTCTATACAAAGTTTTAGTTTCATAAGAAATCTACTTTTTCATTGTTGCAGTGCATCAATAGTTGAGTTGCGGAGTGTATCACCTTTCTGTACGTTTATACCGAGGTATCGTACTGTCCATCCCCGTTTGACAAATTGGTTTTAGACGGTAGGTAGCACGAGTTCGAGGAGAGTGCTCTCGTCAATGTTCTGGAAAAGTGTGTCCAAAGTATAATTGTGGGAATATCTTTGAACAAACATCTCCAGTCGCAAAATTTCATTTTAAACGGTTATTTTAGTTCTGAGACTGCAATGGTCACTGTCATATACGAACGTGCATAGACAGTTTACACTTAGTATGTTGGTTCGCGCCATATCTGGGAAATGACAGACTATCCGTGGCTTTCAAACCGAGTCCTAATATAAAACTATACTGACCCCACCAATTAAATAGAAGCTTTTCTCACTGTTCCTTTTTTTTTTTCTTTTTTTGTGATTTTGAAATAATTCTCCTCCGATTTCAACCTTAGGAGTCGAAAAAGTATCTCGATTCAGTAGCTTCATGTGCATACACGGAGAACATGTACAATCTCTTTCCGCTACGGATGGGGACGTGATGCATGCTTCCAAAACCTGGAGCCTACGCACTTTACGGCTGTACACTCTTTTAAATCGCAAAACTCTTCTAATAAAGATCGCAATACAACCTCCTTGTTAGAATTTTATATTTTCTGTGCCACATTTTGTCCTTTTTGTTTTAATCGGAAGCACGTCAAGAGGGTTAATCTCTGAGAAACTTGAAAGGTGTAGCTCTTCGTTCGATCCTTATTGATGAATTAAACGCTTGGACCATTAGAATTCGCTCCGTCATGTTCGTACCCATTACGCCTGGAGGTGAGTAAGACCTTCAGCAGCGCGTAAATTCGATCTACGCGAGTAGCCTATTCTTGAATCTGACATTGTTGCTGAGCAATTTTCAAATGCACTTTTTCTTCCCAGAGCGCATTCCTCGAACTTGTGTTTTTTTCCGCACTTAAAACATCGAAGTTGTATTTTATAATACGACGTCACTCCCCTTTAATATTTTGCAGTGTACAGGTTGTACAGGTTTTCTGTTGGGACTTGTGCGTAACAAGAAAGTTTCCGCTTTTCACTTATTGCTCTAGCCGTAGTGAACGGTTTGACTCTTACGAAAGTAAGTTCGTTACACTCTTTCTCTTTGAGCGGCGCAGGGAACTCATCCGGATCAGTTGACGGTTCCATCCCTCTCAGTAGCATTGTTTGCAGCTTTTACCTTTAGGTGTGAAAGAAAACAACCCCCGTCGTCGATTCACTAAATGAGTTTCTGATTTTATTAAAGCGCTCCAATGAACTACAGTAAAACGCATGTATATCTACATATAAATTGTGTCCTTTACCTAAGATTTACACACGCAAGTTAAGCTAGTAGGGTTGCATCATTTAGATTATTTTTGATAGCAAGCCAACTAGTAGTCTTACTCGCAATTGATATAAAGGTTGATTCATCATGAGTTTTGACTTATAATGTAAAATAAAACACATAAATTTGAAAGCGAACTTAAAATTTTTACTATCGGCTAAAAGAAACATTTATGGCATTTACTTTTTAAAAATGATATTATGTAAATATTGGCCACGACTACATCTGAGGTAGTCTATTCGAAAAGTCCAATTTTGGGCGACTCGTTCGAACATAGCGACTGGTGTCTCGCGGATAACACGAGTAATGTTGGCTTCCAAAGCTAGCGTCAATAGTAGCTGCCTTATGCCTGAAGACCTGAGACTTTACATATCCCCAGAGAAAATGTGTGATATCGCACGATCTTGGCGGCCAATTTTCCATAGAAAAATAGGCTGTATGGCTTCTAGCGTCCTCTCGTTGAAACCAGAGCTCACAGACACCATGTGCTTGAATTTCAGGAAGCACAATACGACAATTTTCTTCATTAACGTATCCATTGAGCCAGAAATAGGCTTCATCACTAAACAAAATTTCACGATAAAACACCGGATTTTCATTGAGTTTTTCCAGAGCCCATACATCAAAAATATGACGCAAATTCAAGTCGCCTGGCTGCAATTCTTGCACAAGTTGAATTTTGTATGCTTTTAGGCCGAGATCCTCAAGTAAAATACGTCAAGTTGTCGAATACGCTAAGCCAAGCTGATAAGAACGACGACGAATCGATTCGTCACGGTCTTCCCGTATACTCTCAGCTACAGCTACTATAGTCTCTTCACTACGTGCTGGATGTGGTCTAACCGGTCGAGTATCATCCACTAATGTAAACTGGGAATCAATTTTTGCAAATGGTGTTGGCAATAGTGGTTTCAGTAGGTCGATTAAGCCCACTGTAAGTTCCTCGAATTGCACGAAAAACATTTCTCACAGAACGCTGATTTTCGTAATACAGCTGAACAATTTAGAGACGCTGTTGTAATGACTTGCCAAACAATACTGAACAAAAATGACAAAGCAGTTTGATAAGAGTCACGCGTGATTCCACACGTGAAGCCTATTGAAAATCAAACCTCAGGATAAATCACCCCTTACTATTAAAGCTACAATACTAGTTGGGTACCAGTTCGTTATTTTGCATGCAGATACACGAACACATGTGAACCGTGCTAGTTTAACTCGCCAGTGTAAGCCTTAGATGTGCTCAATTTTATACGTGCTTATCGGAGGCAACCTTTGTTTAGTTGCTTCCTGTTTTTGCTGCTGGATCTGTTGTTGTTGTTGTTTCCCCAGCTGCTTTTGTTACTGAGATATAGTAGTTGTTGCTTTTTCTGGTGTTTCCTCTATTTATGCAGTTGTTAAGGTTGTTGTTACTTTTCTTGTTGCTGTAGTTGTGACTCTTGCCGTATTTCGCGCTTCTGATTCAGCTGTTGTGATTGCTGTTCAATTTGTTGGTGTTGTTCTTGTGAGCATTGGAGCTCCACCTGTCGCTTTTTTCTCTTCTGGATATCTATTTCGCCTTAATTGCGACCACCTCGTGTTGGAGTTCTTTGATGCTATTATTTAGAGAACTCACTTCCTTTTCATCGTTTGGTTTAGAGGCTACCAGGGCAGTGGAAGTATTGCTGTCACCCATATATTGTTCATAGATAGTTATTTCGGTCAAACGTTGACCCTTGACGCTGTTTTTTATTTCTTTTTATCTTTGTGCCCTTACCATCGCCCTAACAGGCAGTTTTTTCGGTTAGACTGTTAAAGATGGGCGCTTAACGATGTTAGCTGTGGACCGCAATTGCTTTCTTTAGGTTTTCAATTCAGTAATGCCAATTCTTAGATAGTCTGCTTAAAGTGCTTTTCCATCAACATATAAGCTAAAATCTTTCCCTTTCTGATTGGGGTGCGTAGGAACTACCAACACTCATAGTTGCATAATCAATTTATTAATCTTTCTAGCTTTAGTTGATTACTAGGTTTTGAGACACTTACAGCATAAATTAGAAGTTCAGCTCTCGATATTTGCATTTTCATTTGCATGTTCAAGTAGCAGGCCCCGTTTTCGACATTTTACCTTTTTGTTTCTTGAACTCATAACGGGTGACCAGATAGCAATGATAGTTTTTCCAATCGTTATGTTTTAGCAGCTGTCAAAGTTACTAATGACATCCGGCTATCAACATATTCATTTCATCATGCATCGCTTTACGCGTGTCGAACGTGCGGAACTTGTTAAAAAATATTATTGAAACTCCGCAACGTAAGTTTCGTCGTGAGGTCGGTAGTCATCATGACTTCGGTGTGCCGGCAATTCCTCGTATCGTGGAAAAGTTTAAGCGTGAGTATACTCTTTTTAATTTTAAGCCACCAGCTGGACAGAAATTAGAAAGAAATGAAGAAAACACAGCTGTCGTAACGGTTAGTATCGAAGAATACAAGGAAATGTCGATTCGGCGCCGATCAGCTGAATTTGGCATTGCCAGAGAGTAAACCCGGTTTATTTTGCGTCAGCTTGTGCTGACGGCGAGCGTTCATCAGTTGGCCGCCGCGATCATGCGATTTGACATGACTCGATTATTTTCTCTGGGGCTACGTCAAGTCCTTAGTATACGCTAACAAGTCAACCACTTTGGACAAGCTCGAAGCCAACATTCGACACGCTATTGCCGGAGTAACGCCGCACATGTTGGACCGAGTCATCAAAAATTGGATTGACGATTTGAAGCGCTGCTAGTGAAGCCGAGGTGGCCATTCGAATGAACGCATGAATGTAGCTTCAAAATACAACCAAAATCAATTTATTTCTCACACCGTTGTTGATTATTTACATTTCTTTTCCTATCGTGATTTTGCCCGTCATTCTGCCAAGGTTCTAGCTTTCAATATGTGGTTTACTTTTTACGAAAACCGTCGGACTCTGGTATTAATATTTCTATTCGCCTCGGGATCACCCTTTCCTTTGCAAAAAAAAGTGACTGGCTGAGGTGTGTGTATTTTCTTACTTTGATATTCTCCTTTCATCCGTGTGACGCTAGAATGCGACAAATTATACCAATTCGCACCAAATTTTTATGAGTTTCAAGGCCGGGACCTGCAAAACTAGATGGGCAATTAGATGTAAGCAGTTCTTAGATTTCTCTTCCAGAATCAGTTAACCATACCGTTCATAACACATTCTCCAATCTTTAAGGCGTATTTTTTACCTGATACCTATAGAGGACTACTGATGTGAACTCAAGATAAGGAAATATCGGGACCACCAGTCTTCTTCTAGGCAAACTACAATATGATTTCTCAATCAAAAACATTTCGAAAAATCATGTACAGATCCACTTTTAAGGTTAGAAGCTATCTTATCACCGTATAACGAGATTCTAGGCGTACAAGTCAATCCTGGTATTCGTTCGTGTATAGTCCTGTATTTTTTTTTTTTTTTTTTTTTTTCTGGTCCAATCGGCTCACCCTGGACAAAATTATAAGAAACTTGACCTCTTCTTAAAAATTTCCAGAACTTCCACAATGTCATCCTGAAAAGTGTTTTTACTTCAGTAAGTGGATACATCCATGTTTCTACTAATATAGGTACATATCTCTTTACAACCCATCTTTTACGTACCCACGCAGTCTATAGAATACATCTGCCATGTACCAGTTATGGGCTCGGACATTCTTCTTCGTTTTTTCTCTGCCCACCACATATTGTCATAAAATCCATGACAAGAATTCGTTTGGTATGTGAGCAATTTAATTTAAACTTTATCCGTTTGTATGAAATATTTGTGCAAGAAAACAGTTCGCTAGGCTTCGCATCTATCCATTTACCCAAGCCACTCGTTTACCCACTCTCACCACCCCATCATCGAAACAGACAAACAATAACGCGTGCTCAAAGTTTCCACATTGTTTCGCTTTTATGACGCTTTTTAGATATGATTAAAAAGTAACTTTTATTGGTGTTGTTGTGTTTTTATGTCCTCTTTCGGACATCCTATGCGAACATACATACATGATCGGTAACTGGACGATACCAGGAATCTGCCAGGACTCTTTTCCGGCGCCCGTCTACATATAAGCCATAAAAGCTCAATATTAATAATGAACTGAAATCGTTCTTTATGGCCGCTTCAAAGGAAACCTATAGGCAGTGTGCTTGTGTATGTTTGTCAACGATTGGAGGGTATATAGAATTGAGAAGGACATCGTATCCTCTTAGGGTTGAGGGCTAAGTTTATGGTGTTGGCGCGGTACATAGTTGTAATGCGAAGTAATGGAAGAGTTCCAATAACAAAAACAAAAATGTACGAAGAAAAAACTGTAGCACGAAACGTACCCGTAGTTTTGGTCCTTTTATAGAAAGTTAGGGTATGGCAGGGAGGTGTTTTTTATTACCACCTCCGTGTCATCAGTATCAAAGGACAATGCTCCAACCATCGGAGAAGTGGAGAAAGAAAAGAAAAAAAAAACACTTTCATTACATGGCCGCCGCCGTATCAATAGTGATTTCGGAATTTATATTTCCCTTGGATAGGGTGGTGGAGATTTCCAACGAAACTAGTAACTTTGTGTTTTCCTGACATCCACTTGGACCTACTGTTTTTGGAAACATTATTAAATTTACGATCGGAAACGGATTACCACAGAGATTTTCTAGATTCAGATTTATTGCAAAGCTTTACTTTTAATTTGGATTTGATTTCGGTAACCCCCGGCACACCAGTCACACCAGGCACACCAGGCACACCAGGCACACCCGGTACCCCATACCAACGATGGTTTCTAGCGGATAATGCAAGTAGTTTCAGCATTACAGGAATGAGCTCATAAAATGTTTGTGGTGACCAAATAGTGATTTGGTGGCGGAAGATTGTGTAAACGGTTGCGGCATAAGGGTCAAAGTTGATTTGAGAACAATGCTTAGAGCCGCAAAACTTTGACACGATATTGGCTGGCCGATGTGGTTGGTGTGGTCATACAGAACTCAATATTGATAGAAGGACGACAATGGTATTTTCGTTAGATTAAGCAAATGATACGAGTAGTCCGAGGACAAGTTTTATTGGCAATAAGGCCTTAACCTTTAACGAGCTTTTTTGCGTAAGTCTGAATTTCGTCAGTGAAATTGGGTGAAGAAATAATGTGGTCCATTAAGCTCATGATAGGATAGAGATTGTCAGAATGTCGATAGGGTCAAATTGAATTCTCGGGTGGAATCTATGGATACTACAAAGTTTTTGTTTTTTGTTTTTTTTCTAAAAATCTCATTATTTCCCTTAAGATACCCTCCTTCAATTGGAAAAAAGAGTCCTGCACATTGGCATTTAGAGGTATTTTTTTTTGAGCTAAATGTACTTTAAAGACGTCTCCCATCGTACAGTTAGCCCACATAATTCATTGTCTAATGGACTCGTGCATCTAGGAAGTAATAGCGATTCCTTTCCAATTGTCTTGTGAACAAGTATGTATGTATGTATCTTTGTATCTCTGACATACATTCCTTCGGTACTTTCTCTGATTGTTTTCACTTTTCTGGCAATTTTACTTCACAATATTTAGTCAGAGAGGACATAAACGAGACGAGGTAGAGATTTTCGGAAACAATTTTCAAATTGTTTTCAAGTGTTGGAAGCAAATTGGGCGGTAAAAAGATTGTTGCACCAAAACTATTGTCAATGCTTTTACTGCATCAGAGGCGATAACTTTCGAGTGTTACCTTAGGTATTGAGCCATTAAGAATTTCGGAAAATTTTTGGGCGACTGTGGGGGCATAGGATTGAGTTTGAACACTCACTATCTGAAACACTGATGACTTATGCATACCCACTTTAGTTAAAGTTGTTTTCGAAAAGTTTAATTGTTCGACACGAATAGATTGTTAAAGGCATTTGAAGTTTTGTGAATTGTTTCGATAAAATTGTTATAGACAAACATAATGAAGATATCTGAATACAAAGGAAAAGAACAATTCGATTCTTGTGTAAATACATTTAAAAGTGTCAGAGAAGACAACTTATCGTATTTCTATGCTTTGTTGCAATGTCAATTACAGGAATCTGCCTGGACTAAATTTTGTTTGTAACAGAGAACATATTTTTAGAATTGAAAAAGAAAAAGAGAGATGATTTTGAATATCAAGACTCAGTATTCAATCTATCAAACGATTGAATTATCGTAATTTTGGAGCAGTAAGGGGCAATTACTAGATTACTATGAGCTAAAAATTTTGCTAAAGTGCTAAAGTATTCAACGTGATGGACAAAAGGCGAAAAATCTCTCGTTGAATATTTAGTACAGTGTGCCAAGGAGACGAATTAAGGAACATTTTTAACCGAAATGTGTCAGCTGAGATTATTAGGAAATAAAAACCTTTTACAGATGTAACAAAACTATGTATAAACCTCTTACATGCGCATTTCATAGCAGTAACCAGTTTTTCATTTCCGCCCTTCTTGCTTGCCTAGCTAAATAGGGCTATCATTAAAGGTGGACTTTATAGTTAACAGAGCGTTTGGCCAAAATTTTGCAATTCCGAACCAAAGATGGTTGTGGTCTCCTTACCTGGTAGGGTAGGGAAGGAATCCAATCTTGTCAGCCAAGACTTGTCAGCCTAAAGAGTTAATATGGATTCGGTCTACATATGCCTACTATCACAGAAAACTAAGCGACTTTCTGACCAGATCGAGATCGCCGAATAGCTTGTAGCGAACTATTATATCACCTCAAATATGTCAACCCAAATGGGACCAAAAATCACACGAAAAATCTTCCATCAAGATGACCAATGTATTCATGTTCATGTATTCATTTGTGTTCGCTTGCTACCATGCTCTGCATCAGAAACCTAGTCTTGAACTTATAGAATCAATAACATCGTAGAGGTCCACAAAATTTTCAGAGTAATAACTGACAGTATGGTTGATTCGTCGATGATGGATGTCCTTCTTGTTAGCACCATATACCCAGTTTTGCCCTAAAGGACACTTAAAACTCATTTTTGGCAGTCCGGATTTAACCCTTGTTAAGACATTGGTGACAGTACACTGCACTCTCCCATTGACATCAATGCCTTCAATGTATGCAAGTGGTTGCACAGACTTTTGAAAAATTGTTTTACGGGTGTCGACAAGCGTGATGTTTATGAAGACACGTCACACCACATCGTGTTTTCTCAACCCTCTTTTGACATTAGAGGCCTCAGTGATATTGCTTCTGATGCTTACGGATCCCCATCGTCATTTTACAAAAATCATGCTGAAAGCTCTCCGAATCAGACAAAACATTTTTTTGTATCAACACACACCAACCGTAACACAATGAAACAAACAAATCATTTCGTTTTCCTGTTTTGTTTGAGGTGCGTTAAGAAAAGATAAAACTGAGTTTGCGACTTATTTATTGTGAAATTCATCACACATTTTCAATGAAAAAACTCAAATAAATAAACGCCAGTGAAACAACTGCGAAATCATTTATCTGAAAAACAAATTTCCATCTATTGACAACGAAATAGGTTTTTCTGTTTCATCTAAAGCAAGATGTACTCTCGCAACGTACATTTTTTGATTGTCTTTGTCGCTGGAGTTCGCCTACTGAGTAGAGTAGGAGTGGATTCATATTTTCGCTTTTGGATAGACATACTCGAAAGTATCATTTCGCTTCGCAACATATGCAAACAGTTTGACAGTTGGCTTCGTTTTTGCAACTTCAATTGAGTGGATCACATCGTTTCGCCGTTGGGTACATATTAAGGTCGTGACACATTTTCTTCGCAACATAAAATATTCATAGATTCGAATTTTAATTCAACGAAGGCATTTGAACATATTGAGCTGGACATTTTCATTACCTCTAAGTACGACTGATACGTTTAGCTAGCTTTGGCAAAATCGTATTTCTTCGTCAATTTGAAGTAAATCTTCAGGACATACAACATAGACATAGATTCGCTTTTTGCTTTCGGGTAATTTTGTTAGTAATTTTTTGTAAAACGTAAATATGTCAACTGAGCCTACTAGCAAAAATACCATTGAGGAACTGAAGCAGATGCGTTCATCCACAAAGGGCAGTATTACTCGTAGAGACAACGGCAGACTTGGAATTGGAATGCCGGTTGGGTCGTACTTTAAGCAGATTCTTGCTTACCAGATTCGAATCGAGCAGATAACACCTTCTGACATCAGTCGTGGAGAATTAGAAGATTTATATATTGCGGCGAAAACAAAAATCCAATCGCTTCTAGGAACTACAAGGAGTGTTGGTATGGAAACAAGTTTTGTAGTACCACCGCCACAATATAATAACTTATCAAATCTCAAACTTCCGAAGTTCAACGGGAAATACTCCGATTACAAGAACTTTATGAATTCGTTCACAAGTGGATGATGAGACAAATTTGACTAAAATTCAAAAGTTCAACCATTTGCTATCTTGTGATGAGTGAGCAGGCTCTCACCACAGTTAAGGCCTTTCAAGTTTCGAACGAAAATTATCCAAAGGCAATTGCCATGCTCAAAGAACGCTACGATAACGATTTTGTTATTTTTGCACAGTACATTTCGGAGTTGTTTGAGATGCCGATCATTACAAAGGCTTCGGCTATAGACTTACGAATCTTGATAGATAATGTGTCTGCAATATTTAATTTACTTCAGTCCATATGATCGTTCGAAAACATTTGCAATGCAATGATTATTCACATCGCAATGTCGAAGGTAGACCCAGAAACTCTATCAAAATGGGGCGAACACCAGGATTACAAGAAACTTCCGAGTTGGATAGACTGTTCAGCTGTTTTAAGTAAACGATGTCAATATCTCGAAACTCGTGATACTAAACAACTGAGAGCTGACTGTATACGAAGGACACTGAATAAGGTCAAGCCATCGGGTTCTGCTCACCGCTCTCAGACTTCACTTACAGTTGCAAAGCGATCTTATTTGTTTTGTGAAGATACTAGCCATTCGATTTTAAATTGTCATAATTTTGGTAAATTAGGATTTATGCAACGATTCTCAATTGTGAAAAAGTTTGAGCTTTGTTTGAATTCCTTGACAAAGGGGCATACCGTTTCGAAGTGTCCATCGAATTTCAGATGCAAAGTTTTCAAGCAATCTCATCAAAGTCTTTTACATCGATCACAACAAGAAGAAAATGTTTCTACAAGTGGAGAACCACCAACATCAGCGGCTGTCCACACCGCCTTAAAAAAGGGAATCTTAGTCGAAACTCAAGTGATGTTAGCGACAGCAGTGATTCTCGTAATGGATTCTACTGGAAGTTTTCAGATGGGAAGGGCGCTGCTAGATTCAGGCTCACAAGTCAACATTATTACCGAAAGATTTGCCAGATCGTTTCATTTGCGAAGGTCACGGAAGAGTGTAGATATAGTATGAGTAGGGGTCGCTGAAACAAAAATCAACTTTCAAACCCAAACAACTATTCGTTCAAGATATAGTAGCTGTGAAGTATTACTAGATTTCTTAATCACCACATCTATCACTGGATATCATCCACAATCAAATATTAGAGTGGCGCCTTGGAATTTGCCTAAAAATCTGGAGTTAGCCAGTTAGCCAGAGCATTTCTATCGAAATGTTAGGTGCCGAAACATTCTTTGATTTACTCAAGGTGGCTCAGATCAAACTAGACGAAGGACTTCCTTACTTGCAGAACACTACGTTGGGCTGGATCGTTTAAGGAAGATGCCAGGCACAGTCAGATAAGGATAGGAAACAATGTCTTCTGACTACGGGAGAAGATTCATTATACCGTTATGTTGAAAGGTTTTGGGAGTTGGAAAAACTCCAGGAATCCAAATCAAAGTGGGCAAATGGGAAGGGAATGTGAGGCACATTTCAACGAAAACCTGGAAATTTATTCTAATAGTCGACTGATGATCAAACTGCCATTCAAACAGGAGCCGAATTGTTTAGGAACCCCAAACAATACAGCGTTTCGTCGGTTGTATAGTGAAAAATGAGTCTATAAAACAACAGTACGCATCGTTTCTAGAGGAATACAAGGAATTAGAACATATGTCGCTTGTCAAGGACCCGAAGTTAAACGGACCACACTACTACTTGCCCCATCACTGTGTTCTTAAGCCAGGAAGCTTATCCACGAAACTAAGGGTAGTGTTTATTGCGTCTTGCTATACCTCCTCACAAATTTCATTAAACGATATTTTCTCATCCAGCCTGAGCTATTTACTATTCTCCTTCGGTTTCGTTTGCATAGGTTTGTTCTGATAGCCGATATTGTGAAAATGTATAGACAGTTCCTGGTTCACCCTGATCATCGCAAATTTCAATACATCTTGTGGAGGACGAGGGGGAAACAGAACCAATACAAACATACGAACTGAATACTGTCACATATGGAACTACTTCAGCTCCGTTCTTAGCCATCCGTTGTCTTAAATATTTGGCAGATAAACATCTCAACCAGCTACGCAATATGTTCTTTAAAAAGTGTTCGCAAGAAATCTTGCAAAATTTTTGTACTAATCTTGGTATCAATTTTAATTTTATACCCCCCAGGCACCTCACTTTGGCGGAATCTGGGAGGAGGCTGTGAAAATAGCGAAGGGTCACTTATATCGAAGCTTACTATGACATTCGAGGAGCTCTCTACAGCACTGGTTGAGATAGAAGCGGTGATGAATTCTCGACCCATTACACCGATGTCGTCTGACCTCAATGACCTGGAAGCGCTAACGCCCGCACATCTATTGATTGGTTCGTCGCTCAAAACTATCATAGAACCAGCAATCGAAGTTTCCGAAATAAGCTCTATCGAGAGATGGCAGCGAATCAATGCAGTGAAGACTCATTTCTGGCCCAGATGGTCCCTGGAATATCTCCATGAGCTACAGGGAAGAGGAAAGTGGTCATCACATAGCAACAACCTCAAGATTGGCGAGTTAGTTCTCATCCACGAAGACAACGTCCCACCGCAAACATGGCTAATGGGAAGAGTAGCAGCAGTCATCAAAGGTGCTGATGGCCAAGTTAGAGTGGCAGATGTTAAGACGGCAAAGGCGTGCTATTCACAAGCTTGCACTATTACCCTCTTAGCCTCTTGAAAAACGTAGCTTCCAAAGGGGGAGGAATGTTAGATCCTGATATATGCATACACTTATAAAAATTTGAATTTTGTACCCGCACAATTGTAAAGAGTAGTTTTTGTTGGGGATAAAAAATAAAGTGGGTCGACAAGACCAAGTCGAAGTAAATATCCGCCGTCATCGACACTATAAATGGGTTGTCAGTGAGAGGGGACAAGCTTTAAATCAGAAGCCTAACATACAAACTGAGCTGGCACATATTCATGTGATTACTGCCGATTTGATTAGGCAAACTAAATATAAAAAAATTGAATTGAGCTAAGAGCAGTGGAAAATGACTTGTCTGATTTTACTGCTCGCAAAAGTTTACATATCTAATTGATATTAGCTACATTGTATGCAGACAATAGACTATAGGGTTTTCTAATAACGACTTGACAAATTTTCTTTTAAGTAAAAGGCAAACCATTTGAGATATTTCAAAAACTTTATTATTGGCTTGAAGTACAATCAAAACATTTATGAATGGAACTCGACTTCGTTCATATGGCCACCGCGGGCACGTTTGCAGCGGTCGATTCGTTGGACCCAATTTTTAACGACTCGGTCACACATTTCGGCCGAAACAGCTGCTTTTTCGAGTTCAATGTTGGCTCTGAGCTCTTCCAACGTCGTCGGCGTGTTGGCATAACCCAATGACTTAACGTAGCCCCACAGACAATAGTCAAGCGGCGTTAAATCGCACGAACGAGATGGCCAATCGGCTGGCCCATGTCTTGAGATAACACGATCACCATACTTACTCTTCAATAAATAGATTGTAGCGTGTGCTGTGTCGCTTGTGGCACCATCCTGTTGAAACCACATGTCGGTGTTCATGGCGCGATAACTCTGACCATTCACAGTAACGTGACGATCGTTATCGTCGACGAAAAAATATGGCCCAATAACGCCGTTGGCATGCAAACCGCACCAAACAGCTATTTTTTGTGGTGATTCATGAAGCACATGTGGGCTTTCACCCGACCAATAAAGCATATTTTGCTTATTGACGAACCCATTGAGCCAAAAATGAGCTTCGTCACTGAAGATGATTTTGATATGAAATTCATCATCTTGACGCATCTTCTCCAGAACACAATCGGAGAACGTACGTCGCTTCAAATGGTCCATCGGCTTCAATTCTTGAGTCAGCTTGATATGGTATGGGTGTAAACCAAGATCCTTACGCAAAATACGCCATAATGTGGTCTGAGCGATGTCCAATTCTTGAGAACGCCGTGGAATTGACTGATTTGGATTGTTTGCTACGGACGTCTGAAAGGCAGCGATATTTTCGACACTTCGATCAACCCTTTGTCTCACTGACACGGCAACATCACACAACGAATATGTTTACTCAAATTTTTGCACTAAACTTGTTATTGCCTGTCTACTGGGGCAATACCGACTCCGAATATCTGTAAAAAAATTTTATAATTTGCAGACGTTGCTCTTAAGCGTGCTTTACCGTGATGAAAGTGTTGAGTTTACTGAATAAATTGACAGTGACAGTTTGATGATTAGTGAAAGTCAAGTCCCTATTGGAAAACCCTATACAATACAAAGTGAAAGTGAAGACCGCAGGCACTAAGACATTGCCATCAGTGAAAGATCGCTTAACCATCTGCTTGGAATATGTAAAAAAAAAACTGTCAATCTTTTTATGTCAAATCGCTTATCATAAAAACCCTGAGAGATCAACGACGGGGGTCTCATAAACCTCCGCAGGCTAGAGCTCTATCAGGGAATAGGTTTAACCTAATGATCTTTGGTTCCTTTATATGTAGTGCAATTGCAGAAAATAGTAACACTCTTACATAATTCGGTGTTTAAATGGGTTGATTTCCTTCTAAAAGCTAAACCAAAAATAGGTAAACTGACGCAATTGAATCAACAATGGAATTAATAGTCAGGATATAGGTTTGATTTTCAATAGGCTTTTTTTGACAGATCACGCATGACTCCTATCAAACTGCTTTGTCATTTTTTTTTCAGTATCGTTTGCCTCATCATCATGGAAAGACTCACACCAAAACAGCGTCTCCAAATTGTTCAGCTGTATTACGAAAATCAGCGTTCTGTGAGAAATGTTTTTTGTGCGATTCGAGGAACTTACTCAAATTTGTGTCCTAGTTCACATAAGTGGATGATACTCGACCGGTTATACAACATCCAGTACGTAGTGAAAAGACGAATCGATTCGTCGTCGTTCTCAGCAGCTTGGCTTGGCGTTTTCGACAACTTGGCGTATTTTCCGTAAGAATCCCGGCCTAAAAGTTTTTAAAAAATTCAACTTGTGCAAGAATAGAAGTCAGGCGACCTGAATTTGCGACATATTTTCAGTGAGTGGATTCTGAAAAAACTCAATGTAAATCCGGTGTTTTATCGTGAAATTTTGTTTAGTGATGAAGCCCATTTCTAGCTCAATGAAACGTTAATAAACAAAATTGGGCGGGTGAGCAACCCGAAGAGCTACCATTTCATCCATTAAAAACAACAGTACGGTGTGGTTTATGGGCTGGTGGAATCATTGGTCCATATTTCTTCAAAAATGAGGCAAATCAGAATGTTATCGTTAATGGTAACCGTTATCGCGCCATGTTAACGGACTATGTGGTTCCTGAAATTTAAGCACATGCTTTCGGTGAGCTCTGGATTCAACAAGACAGCGCTACGAGCCATATATCGCTTGATGAGCACTTAATTTCACGTTTTGCTAAGGTAAATTGGCCGCCTAGACCGTACGACATCACACCTTTGGCCTATTTTTTCTGAGGATATGTAAAATCTCAGGCCTTCAGTAATAAGCCAGCTACGATTGACACTTTTGAAGCCAACATTACTTGTGTTATCCGCGAGATACCAGTCGCTTTGTTCAAACGAGTCGCAAAAAATTAGACCTACCTCAGAGGTAGTCGTGGCCAACATTTACATAATGTCGTTTTCAAAAAGTAGATGCCATAAATTGGTCTTTTAACCAAAAGTAAAAATTTTAAGTTTGCTTTCAAATTTATGTATTTTATTTTACATTATAAATCAAACCTCCTGATGAATCACCCTATATAAGGAACTTGAGCGTATTTGGAGCTGAGCTAAATAAAAGTGCTGAATAGAGTTAGTAACAGATAAATGGCACTGCATAACGTAAGTATTATAACTACGTAAGTGTCTGCTGAAATTCAGCCAAACAAGTAGCAGAAGTTCTACACGTTAATGTATAATAGTAGATAAAGTAGATGATTGCCACAGAGGATGTAAGCGGCGTATATTTTAGAGTGGATTTTTGTAAATGGCAATCCTAGCCAAAAAGTCCTGAGCTTTGATGGTGGGCAAATTCTATGAGCTATATATAGCGACATCGATCAATATTGGTTTTACAGTTCGTATAGACCCATACGACAAGGTTAGATTTCACCCCTCGTTAGTAAGACTTCCGCGTGTTTTCAAGAGAATGTATACGCAATCCTGATTGCAATGAACTGAATTGTGAAAAATCGGCGGAGGGAGAGAAACATCTGCATTTGTATCGGCAGCGTCACTGAAACTCTCATGATTTTAAGGAGAATGCAAGACTTCACTAAAATCCATTGAGGATGGTTGAGGATGCACTGACTCGTTCCGTCCAGTTTCACAACCACAACCACAATCGAAACCAAATACACCTGAGTTTCCAACTACTACACCACTCGCCTGCGCCCTGGAGAAAAGCCAGTAAAATGGTATTCATATCCCCTTGGTGCGCGCGCGGTATTATAAAAAAAAAAAAGTTGGGTTTCATATGAGCGCAATTGCAGATATCATGGTTCACGCTTACGCTCGCATCAGGCTGCAGGTACTTGGCGTTTTTCAATCAATTCAGTTTCACAGTCTGACTGCTCACTTTCTGTCTTATGTTCACTTTTTCGGCATAAGTCACATTTGTCAATATCCATATCAACAAAGTTCGGCTCCTCACTTAAATCATCACTAATATCTTGGAAAAAACGATAAAAAGACAAAAAAGTTACACAACTGGATAGGTTGGGTGTTGACAGCACCCTTACATTTTGAACAATTTGTCATGGGCTTACTTACGAGTTTGTTATGTCTCTAAACACAGCAACCTTTATCTATCGAACACAAGAAGATACTGAGGAGACAACGGGTTCTGCTAGCCCCAAAGTTCAAAATTTTTCAGTAAAAGTTGTAAAAGTTGGTTTTCTCATCCCTAGTTGAGAATTTCGTCGGTTTGTGGTGCTCCATGATGACAACGGTGCCGTGACAAAAAGCTAAGCGACAGGCTTATTCTCAAAAGTTAGTCCTATGTCGCTTTGTGACAGTGACAAATTCTAGAGCGCTTTGGGTCAATTTCGCATAGTCACATAAAGCCAAAATTTCGTCATCCGGTTTTGTTGCCCATAAAAATTCGAAAAATTGATGAATCCTTATTTTGCCAGAATTATCTGATGTCAAAACTGTCAGGCGGGGTCTATGTCTATAAAGGGATTTCAATTCCTTTATCGCAAGAGTTAGTCATTCCCTTAAGGGTATATCAACAACTTCAGACTAGCGCCGGTTTTTTTGTTTTGTTCTGATAATTTTTTATTTTGCTTATTTCTATGAATTTTATTTTGCATTTATTTAAAAATAACCACTTGTAGTTGAAATTAAATCCGCCGCCTTAGTAATTTTGAACTTTTAAAGATGATTAATGGACCGTTTGAGATTTATTCAGGTTAGGGATCTATTTGCACCCTAAATTTGCCTAATGTCGCCATTATAAATACCATTATGCCAACTTTTGAGATTTGGCTTTATGTCGCTTTATCATCCGCCTCTTTACAGTTTCAACGATGTCAGGATAAGGCTGTTTTGTGCTCCTGATGTTAAACTTAGCCCGTTGCCGAACTAATCCGTGCATGCAATTAATTTGCGTTGAGTTTCTGATTGACAATGAGTAGTTACTAGAAGGGCTGTTTGATGAGTACCCGGATTGGAGTGCATAGGTGGCGTTACTAAGCTAAAAGTGTGCCTGCCTATCAAAATTTGGTGACAATCCGACGCTTAGTTTTGAGTAGCAAAACCCGTGAGGAAATCAAGCCCATTCTCTATGGGGTGTGTGAACCATTGGTTTGCAGAGTTTTGCCGTGGTCGCTCGTCGACTTTTGATGAACCGCGCCCGGGTAACCCAAAAACGATTACCACAGAGGAAACCGTAGACATAATCTCATCTCGTATTGGCGGACCATGGATTGGCTGAGATAGCAGGCATCTAAGTCGAACACGTTAGCCATATTCTGCACGGGATTTTAGGCATGAGAAACTTGGACCTGTTTAATCGAAGTCCGGAGGAGTTTCTTTATCGTTTCGTGACCGTCGATAAGACATGGATTCATTTTTACACACCAGAGACCAAAGAACAATCAAAACGATGGGTTTTACCCGGTGAAGGTGCTCCAAAGAAGCCGAAGACCGTATCTTCATCTGGAAAGGTGATGGCAATCGTTTTTTATGACACACGAGGTGTGATCCACGGCTCTATTGTGCCGATTCAATGCCGATTCGAAGAAAACATGACCAAATTTGGCGAAGAAAATTGTGCTCTTCCAACACGATAACGCACCGGCTCACATAAATAATCAGCAAATAATTCGTCCTCATCCGATGCATTGTTTGGTATTTCAAATCAATCTGCTTGTTTACGACGCACCAACTGGCAAATATTCCCTATTGTAGGGCCAAGGATCGCTACTCGTTCTGATTAAAACACAATCTCCGAAGAATTTCTCAGATTACACTGCATGCAATTATGGGTTCCATTTCGTTATTTGGCGAATCAACACCTCTATGAAGCCGAATTATAATTTTTGGTAATCCATCAAGCAAGTTGTCATTGAACGTCGAAAATTTGAAGAAGCAAGAAAATACCGTGCTAGATTCAAATCAATCTATCAACGAAGAAATAGGTAAAAAGTCTACCAAGAGAGTGAGTTTTAAATGAAATTTTCCCCAAAATTTATATGTTAAAAGTATTTTTGGATTTTTGTAGACAATTTACCCTGCAGGATCGGGTTTAGACTGAATATAATACTTTTGTGGGCGTTTGTGGAAAAAATTAAGATCAACATTTTTACCACTAAGGTCGCCTTCAAATAAAAATATTGCTTTCCATGTAAAATTCTGAATCCTTTATGCAACCACATTTGTGGTACCCTAAAATCTATTCATAGTTTCACTTAGTGTTTCTTGTTTATGTTTTCAAATTGCTAATAATTTGGCCTCCTAAATACTGCCATTGGCATCTACAAATTATTTATTTTATAATATAACTCCAAGAAAATTATCCTTGCCCCGCCTGTTTGCTTTTCCGACATCCTATAGGCACACTTTCATGTCGACAATTCAACGAATTAATAATTCGTTTGGTGGGGGATGGAGATTATATCTCACAGTTGACTGACCCGATACACTTATTAATGAAGCAGTTCTCTAAGTCAGAAGGCGGTGGAGAAAAATACGAAAGGTGGCAACATAAAGGTTACACTTTGGCGCGTAATATTATTATCTCGGCGCTATAAAAACCAATGTGAAGTGATGACTTTACTACTCAACTCACCCTTTAAATTTCACCAAGCCGACTGTGTCCTTCAATATTAAACAATTATGCAAAATAAATTGACGTTATTATTATCCCTCTGTCTTAGTTCGTTTATTCAGACGGATACGGTGGGAGAGTGAAGGAAAGGTGCAAAAGTAATTAAGTGGACAGCATGCAGACGCAGGTAAAATAATAAAAAATACGAGTACACTGAAGGAAAAAGAAATCCTCTAGAGGATCAGAAAAGAAAGTAAAAAGGAAGGAGTCCGCCCGAAGAATTATACCTGTAATACGGCTACTCTGGAGGTACCTGACGAGAATTATGAGCTATCCATGGAGTAGAATCGTGTCCATATTACGCGCTTTGCCTTTCAGAGTCTTTAATGGCGCACACCGTCGGTCGGGTGGTAGAAGGATCGGCGAGAGATGATGAGCTGCTAGGCTCTATGAATTGCACATAATAACATGGAGGCTTTTATGCAAGTTTATCTCGTCGGACGCGACAAGGTGTTGTGGGGAAGAAGACAGTAAATGGTAATGTAGGAAGAATGGCTCCTCATTCATTCATCTAACCTATTCTACATCAACGAGTGAATTACTACGACGAAAGACGCGAACCTAAAATGTAGTACTATATCTTCTAGTTGAGGGGTGAATATACATTTTATGCTGCTATCCTGGTCACATAGCGAAGTTTGCCAGGTTAAGTAAGTTCTCACCTTACGTTGTGTGAGTGTTTTTTTTTTTTTTCTTAATTTTGGCTCTTTATGTGTTTTGAGGGTGGTAACTTGGAAAGACCTAAAACACCTCAAGGAAGGGTACCTTACCCTTTTGAATACGGTTACCATGGGAAAATGCATAATTACTTGAGATTTATGGACGACCGAGTTTCGGTGTTTTTTTTTATTCCTGTACTTTTGCGTCGCACTAAAAGTTTGCCTTCAATTTTCGTTTCTTGTTTTAGTTGCGACGTTAAAAGTATACGTATACGTTATACGACTCATACACCTTTAGGGCTTCAAAAGGTGGGATAAATGCAATACAGCGATCGACAGTTTTGGGGGTTAGACGTTTAATTACTGTGCTAAGTAGTTGAGGGGCAGCTATAGAGGATGGTTAAATGATAATTCTCACAGTAGAATGTTATCTTTTTAAGTTTTTTTTTTTTTTTTTTTTTTTTGGTAAAGACCATTTTAAGATATTTACATTTAAAGTTGAGGAGATATTGTATATTTTGGTAGTCGGTTAATAAAATCAATCAACGAACTGTGAGTTGGATGAGTTATGAAAGAAAAAGTCGTAGTATCGTTCTAAATGGAGGGTTACTGATTGAAACTCCAATAAAGGGGCACTTTTTTGTTCATTAGCTAAATGGAAGTTTTATTTGAATTTCTTAGAAAATTTGTTGAAATTGGGATTTATACAACATCAACAAGGCTTCCAAATATACACATTACAATATCTAATTTTTAGACTGCAGGAAATCTTCAGATATACTAACCGTATTCATATTTTGAAGGACAGTGTGGAATGTTTAAAGATATATTGCTAGAAGGCAGATAGATATAAAAGCAATCAGGGGAGTATTCAGGGATGTAGAATCAGAATACAGATAGTTATTTTTTCAACTGCAAATTTTTATTCAAATAAATGTCACAAGAAGTATTCAGTTTGATCAACTCTACCTCTAAGTGAATCTACTCGGTACGACGAAGAAATTTTCTCGCCTACAACAAAGTCACCAAAATTCTTGGTGTTATCGAGCAAAATGTCGCGACTGCATATCACTTTATTGAAGTGGAAATTCTTCGCACTGTCATGTGTGACGTCTATCCACGGCTGATCTTATAGACCTCATTTCAAGGTAGAGGAATGTCTCTGAGGGAAGAGAGCCTACAAAATACACTCTCTCATGACAAATTTGTTTCCGAATTAAGCCCCGGAAATGAGATTCTTTGCCGAGATCACTGCTTGAACGATATGCCTTTGAGTTTGAGTCAACTTAGTGACGATTGATTGAGGCCCGGGTCAACCACGGACAGTTTATGTAATGCTTAGTGCAAACACAAAAGTTGATCAGATAGCAATGATAGTGTTCCTAACTGTTATGTTTCAGCAGCTGTCAAAGTTACTAATGACATCCAGCTGTCAAAATATTCAATAGGGTTTGCCATTTCATCATGCATTGCTTTACGCCTGTCGAACGTTCGGAAATTATTAAAAAATATTATCGAAACTCCGGCTTAGTTGTAAATATGCGATGTTGAGGAGATTTATATTATTCCTCTCTAGTTGGTGCGGTTTCAGGGGATCTCTCTAGAAGATAAGTTGATGTATGCTCAGTATGTTTCAGTAGCTGTCAAAGTTACCAATGACATCCAGAGGTCAAAATTGTGAACTTCGTCGTGAGGTCGGAAAAGTTTTAGCATCAGTACACTCTTTTTGATCTTAAACCACAAAGCAGACCAAAGACAACCCGGATTTTGGCCAAAAAATCATCTTCTCGGACGAGGCCCATTTTTGGCTCAGCGGCTATATCAACAAGCAAACTTGATGTTATTGCAGCGAACACAATTGACTGTTTAGTAGAGTTTATGGCATGGTGGCACCATCAAACCTTATTTCTTTCAAAATGAGGAAGGAGACACCGTTACGCTTAGTGGTCTCACGTATAGAGTGATGTTAACCGACTTTCTATAGTCAGAGCTCGGCAACATCTATATATCTGAGCTGTGGTTCCAACAAGATGGCGCTACATGCCATACAAGCGACGCAACGGTGGAAGTGTGAAGGAGATATTTATCGACTGGGTGATTACACGGCGAGTATTCATCAATTGGCCGCCACGATCATGTGATTTGACAGCACTCGATTATTTTCTCTCGTGCTATTGCCGGAATAACGCCGCACATCAAAAATTGGACCGATGGCTTGAAGTACTGCCAGCGAAGCCGAGGCGGCCATTTGAATGATGTGCTACTTCACACATATTGGCATGAACGTAGCTTTAAAATACTCGTAAAGCCAGAATCAATTTTATATATGACATCGTTGTTGTATTCAATTTGTTTTCCTATCTGTAGTCGGTTCGATGAAAGTTGAAGTGAAAAAAAGGTACATGGATTGTTATTATTAAATATCATTTGAAGTAGGGTAGGGCAGGCAATAAAACCAGTGAGTAGTTTGAGAGAAAATAGAACATCGGCAACTTCTTAACGTTTTTTGAGGGGCTGAGGATTAATAAGCTTTAAATGATCATTGTATGGAGGAAAGTTTCAGATATCAGTCAAAAGTAGACCCTGTAATGCAAAGCGAAGGAATATGCCTTGAATAGCTTCAATTTTCCCAGAGTAACTTTTGTTGTAAGGGAACCAAACTTGGCTAGTATACTTCAGTATGTACCTTACGAGCGTAAGGTAAAGAGATTAAGTGACATAAGGGTTGGAGAATTCCTTGGACCATGGCTTAATGAATCCCAGGAAGAATTCTTTCCTTGGGAATGAAAGAAATTTTTTTTTAAGTTTTTTTTTTTTATTTTATTCTATAAAGTCCCCTTGATACACTTATTCCAGCGATTCTCCAACTTCTTGCTCCCGTCCGAAAAGTTACTTCCGGAAGGTCTGCAAAATACTCCTCCGTGGCGTCGATGATTTCCTCGCGTGAGCTGAAACCTCTTTTGAGGTTTGGGAAGAGTTAATAGTCTGAGAGAGCCAAATCGGGCGAATATGGTGGATGCGACAGCACTTGGAGCCATAAATCATTGATTTTAGCCGTGGTTGCGATGCTCTTGTGCGCCGGTGCATTGTCTTGCAAAAACAAAAATTTTTTTCGCTTCATCTGAGGCCGTTTTGCAGCGATTTCGGCCTTCAATCCCTCCAATAATGCACAGTAATACTCGCTGTTGATGGTTTTTCCTTTTTCGAGGTAGTCCATGAAGAGTATGACAATCCCAGAAAACCGACGCCATAACCTTTTCGACCCATCGAGCCTCCTTCGGCCTCTTCGGAGCACTCGTCCCGGCTTCAGTCCATTGCCGGGCACTCATTCTGTTCTCTGGTGTGTATTAGTGGATCCAAGTTTCATCAACAGTTACCAATCGAAGCCAAAAGTCCGCCCGATTCCGCATTAGCCGGTCCAAACACTCTTTCGAAGTGCTCTCGCGTTCGTATTTTTGGTCAGGAGTGAGTATGCGTGTCACCCAGCGGCAGGATTACTTTTTCATATACAGAATATTGCCCAAAATATAGCGTGTGCGCTCAGTACTAATCTTTGTGATATCTGGTAGCTCGCGCACCTTCACTTTCCGGTCAGCCAACACCATTTCATGTATTTTTTTTTTTTTGACATTGTCCTCTGTAACCGCATCGGAGCGCCTGCCGCTGCGGACTTGATCGGTAGTGGAGTTGCGGCCACCACGAAACTCTCGAAACCAATATTTGACGGTGTAATCTGACAGAGCATTAGCCCCATAATATTTATCCAACTCTTCTTTTGTTTCCTTCGCCGTTTTGCCTCTCAAAAAATAATGTTTTATGAGAGAACGAAAATCAGCTGTCAATACAAAACTAAAGACGGTATCGCACTGAAATTTGGCACGTCTACCTAAATATGAACGGAATTCAAGGCACCATAACCTTTTTTTTACAACTTTTCATCTGCATAGATGGAAATGCGAGATCTTTTGATCTACATCCTTGATTGCCATTATTGATATCAGAAGGCTGAGGTGGCTACCTTGAGGTACACCAGATGTAGCTACAATAGGATTAGAAATAAAATATCCAAAAAGACGATTTATCAAATAAGATTTGATCCACAAGATAAAGCCGGGCTGAAACCCGAGAGCTTCAAGGTGGAGAAGGATTATTTTGTACCAAACCTTATCGAAGGGTCCGCTTAAATCGGTAACGAATTCTGTTAAACTAGTAATAGTTGGCCTTCGTTTTAGAAAATCTTGCTTATAAGGGGAGAAGATAGGTTTGCAGTAAAAGAACATCAGGTCGTAAAGAATGCTTTCGAATAGGTATATCAGAAGTACCGGTATGAAGTGGACGTTTTTTTTATGAAAATTAAACACTAATTTCAGGCAGTTTTTGCATTCCACACCAATAAAACTGTTCGTCTTTTGAAGCAAACCAAAAAATCACCCAATTTTCGACTTCCTCGTAGGATTCGAAGAGCTTCTCAGCACTCAGAGCCAAGTCTAGTGAATACGGCAGGTGGGGTAGCAGCTTCAAGCCAAGTGGTTTGACTATATCCTGAACCAATTTTGCTTTGTGTGCAGGTGCATTATTATGGAGCAAAATTATCTTGCTGTGTTTTCTTTCCCATTCTGGCCGTTTTTCATTCAATACATGGTTCAAATTGATAATTTGTTGTCGGTAGCTATCTGTATTAACGGTTTCGCTAAGTTTTAGGGGCTCATGGTACACCGCAATTTTCTGGTCCCACTAGACACACAGCATTCACAGCATCTTCTTGCCGAATCGATCTTGTTTTGCAGTCGAAGTTGATGGTTGTCCTCGATTAACCCATGATTTTTTCCGTTTAGGATTCTGAAAATAAATCCATTTTTCATCACCAGTAACAGTTCGATGCAAAACTGATTTTTGAAGCGAAATTTCACAAGTGGCACCCATTTTTCAGACTTCTAAATCTTTCCCATAGCTTTTAAACCGTCAGAAATTGTTTGTTGTGCAACATTAAAAATTTCTGACTCAAAATGTCATCTTCATCCAACATTATTTGCAATTCGGCGTCTTTAAACTTTTTTGGTGGTCTTCAACGTTTCTTCATTTCTCTCGTTATCTTGGAACCGTTGAAACCATCTTTTTCATGTTTCATCTGATAGAGCATGATTACCGTATGTCTCGATAAGCATTCGATGCGACTCTGCAGCACTTTTCTTCAAATGAAAACAAAAAATTAATGCTTCCCGCATGTCATCATTTTTTGGTACAAAATTCGACATTTTTAACTCGATGAAAAAATATGACGTTGTTTGCTCAATGACTTCATGTAAACTAAATATGTTTGACAGGCCCGTTCACAATAAATGTTCCCTATCGATACATTTGTATCATACCGGTACCGGTACAGGTTTCAGGCGGTCAACGGAGATAGAAGTATTTTTGCCCTTCATTAAGACGACAAAGTACTTAGGATGTTTTTCTATGACTGGGTATCCCAGTCGTAGCAAATGAATGTCGAATGTGGTCGTGTCGAACAAAACCGTGTGAAGCATCTATTAGGTTCTTGAATACGAAAGAAATGCGCACTAATTCCAGGGCTGGAGTATCCTGTAAAACAACATTTTTGCAAAATTCAACCTTATTTATCAATATAGTTGCCTTGGAGGGTGATACACTGATTGAAACGATTTTTCAATCTGTCGACACCAGTTTTGTAGTACGATTTCAGTTTAGCCTCAAAAATAGGCCTCTGTTTCGGCGATTACTTCTTCATCGGTCTTAAATCTCTTTCCGGTGAGCATTCTTTTGAGGTCTGCGAACAGCAAATAGTCGCTTGGGGCCAAATCTGGTAAATACGGTGGGTGGGGAAGCAATTCGTAGCCGAATTTATTCAATTTTGCCATCGTTTTCATCAACTTGTGACACGGTGCAAACGCTCCAACAACGCAATGTAATAGACGCCCTTTTGGATATAGTCGATGAAAATTATTCCATGTGTATTCCAAAATACGGATGCCATAACCTTGCCGGCCGACTTTTGAGTTTTTGGTCGTTTTGACTTGACTCTGGTGTGAAGTGCTGGAGCCAAGTTTCATCCATTGTCACATACCGACGCAAAAATTCGGCTTTATTGCGGTTGAACAGCTTTAAACACTCCTCTGAATCATCAACACGTTGTTGTTTTTGGTCGACTATGAGCAAACGCGGCACCCACATTGAACAGAGCTTTCGCATGTCCAAATATTCGTGTATGATATATCCAACACACTCTTTTGATATGTTCAGAGCCTCAGATATCTCGATCAACTTCACTTTACGGTCATTCGTAATCATTTTGTGGACTTTTTTGATGTTTTCATCTGAAACAGCCTCTTTTGGACGTCCACTGCGTTCATCATCTTCGGTGCTTGTATGACCACTTTTAAATTTTTCAATCCACTTGCGAATGGTTCGTTCGGCTTGTGCAGAGTCCGGGTCACACTTATCAAGCCATTTTTTTGCATCGGCTGCATTTTTTCCCATCAAAAAGCAATGATAAATCAACACACGAAATTACTTTGAATCCATTTTTTTTTTTCACAATAACAAAAGTTGCTTCACTCACAATGCTATATCTCGAGAACTAATCATCCTACAGCTGTCAAATTTATACACGTATCTTTTGAAGGTTGGTACTAACTGAAAACGGTATGGATTTAATTCAAGTGGTGCCCTCTCTTAGAAACGGCACGGATTTTGCACCTACTGGTCAGTGCGTAATTCAGCGGGCTGTTGTGGCAGTTTGGAAACCAAAATCAAGGCCACAGTTGCAGTTGAGGATACTAGGGTTGATGATTCCTATTAAGTCTCAGAAACCGCCTTAATATGAGTTGACAGTTTAAGACGAGTCCGGAGACTACACACTTTTAGTTTTATGTCTTACCTGGGTACTTTTTAGAACCTTACTCTTACCGTTTCTTAGCATACTTTCATTTTGCCGTCATAGTTCTTCTTTGACAGATGGATGATATGAAAATTATGTACCTAGGTGCTATTTTGTCTTAAAATTGCGATGCAATTACAGCTCTTAAAAACATATTCCGCTGCATAGAAATAAGGTTTTACCGAGAATATTCAAACCCTTTCTTCTACTATGTGCTCCAAATCCTCCTCCGTTTAAACTTTTATCTTCCAACCACACATTCGAAATGGAATTTTTACTGAATCTCAGAGATGCGTATGTGCTTATGACAACTGTATCATTAGAGCAAATCGAATATGCTGCCACGAACTTTTCCCTTCTTAAGAAAAAAATAATAATAATAAGAGCAAAACTTTTGTCCCCCTTATTGAAAAGTTGTTGTGTGAGCGTGTTAACGTCTTTGGTCACAGATGTATGCCACAGCTTAAATGAACACTTTCACACCCAATAGATATGGATACATGCAGTAGCAGTCAACTTTCTACTTTCTATCCCACCATGTATCCAGAAACATGTACGAAATACGTACAAACGTGTTTGAATGTGAATTGCCAAACTTACCGATATGTGTTGCGTCCAATAGTGAAGACATTCTAACGCCACTCTACTATCCAAAGTATCTCAATCCTAAAATACCCTCATCGTATCCATATGAAAGAAAAAACTTTCTCTCGTTTCTCCCAAGAAACACACGAACAGAAATGAAACTCATCAGTTTAATTTAAACGTTTTCTCAGTTGGAAATCTTCATAATCCCTCAACCACAATCTGGACCAAGTCGAACAAAGAAAAAAAAAAAAAAAAAAAAAAAAAAAAAAAAAAAAAAAAAAAAGTTAAATGAAATGAAACTATCTATCTCACCCTAGATGGTCAGTCTTTGACTCGTGTATCTTTACAAAGAAATAAAAAAATAAAAAAAGACGAAGAAACCTCTAACTAATGCTGCACTGGACGTTGTGGCTCTCACAATTCCATCTCTGTTTCTGTGATCCTTCGTTTACACTACGCAGTTGTACTTAAGCATCACCAAGTGGTATAATATAATAATCAATTCAGTCACGTTCTCCAAGTCTTTCATATCCGGAATTAAATGTGGTCCTTGATAATATTAACATTTACTCCTTTGCGGTTTGTTCGTTTCGTATCCAAGAGTTGGAAATGGTTTTGCTTTGCTTGTATCACATGTTGCCATAGTTAAATGAACTGTGTCTCTGTGTGATTCTCCCATCACTCTCCCTCTAACCCATATACGTACGAGAATGAATTAAAGTGCGGCTACCTCTTACACTTTCAATCTGAAATATCAAGCACATGCACGACAACAATATATACACGTACTCATAGGACGATGGTTTACATGTCATCGCATTACGATCTCAATATTCTAACGAAGTTATGAAATTTTCAGCAAAAATATCCTGTTTCCCAAATGCCATTTATTATTAAGAGAAGATGGGAACACTGAACTGACTGGTAGAAGGGAAGCTTCACCCTCCAAAGTAAAAAAACAAAAAACAAAAAACAAAAAAGAAATAGGGTAATTGCGACGAGGGTTATAATGGGTGAACTGGACCACGAACAGGGTGTGGTGAAGAAGGTGAAATCTCATTCTCTTAACGACATGAGTAGCACCACACAGTTCCTTTGTGGACGTGTAAGGGTTTTATTGAAGAGAGGGTTTCGAACATCATAAGCTTCAAACCCGAGACACCAGCAATCCATGAAATACATAAAAAGAAAAAAAAAAAAAACGTATAATCCAGTCTCCGTCTGTAGTTCGTGGTTTGACATCAAGTTTAACCGCATAGGTACATAGAAAACTAGAGACGATATTGAATCTGTCGAAAATTGGTTGAGAGTTTTACTAAAAAAAAAAAGATAATAATCGAATTCAGTGAGAAGAGGTCATGCATGCGCTGATGAACACGCTTACATGTGTGAGCCTGGATAGATAGTATTTTCGGGAAGAAAAGGAACTTTTTTATTTTCTTGAGCTCGGGTTATACTCTAACTTGGTCAACTAAAAGTCGTGAATTCAGGTAAACACTTTTCGATATCGTCGAACTTATACAGGCAAATCAAATATAAAAGCTGGCTCCCCAAAAGCAATTCTAGCTATTCAAAGAAATTTTTGTTGGAAAGTGTAATGGCCGGGAAACTGGTGACTGTCCTATATAGTAACTTAAATTAGGCCCGTAGCGTAACAATCAAAGTCATAGCGTAGTGCTTGCCCTACCTCCCTGTGGTGGTCTCCGGTAACAGCATGTGTAAACCCTAACTCATGAAGGCTAAAATTGCAAAATAGTGTTCGATCAGTAGCATTATACTGGCCTGTCATATAGCTCACAACCATATATGTAACGGACCAGCTAGTAGCGTCGGGTAATAATGGATTCACTGTAGCCAACGCTTACGAAAGATTAAAAAACAACGATCTTCACATCTGGATTTACAATATTCGAATCCTTAATAGACCGCGTGCAGCCAAATAACTAGCAAACATAACTCCCATCGAAGAAGAGCGATGGGGTGAATCGAAAGAAAATAAAAATGGGAAAACTGTGATATCTACTATAGGGAATTTTACAAACAACTGGCTCGAGAAGAAGAATACTTAAGTAACACGTCTTGAACTGAACACCTTAACACAATGATGTTCTTACCAAAGACTACTCCTACGAGCACCACAAAAACCCAAGTATGATTTTAATGCCAAGATAAGCAAGAAGGATAGCATTTATTATAGAGTGAGAAATCACAGTACATAGGTGTGGATCAACTTGATATCCGTAAAGGATATGGATAACCCCTGACCAACAAACCGTCAACCAAATTCATCATAATGCAATCGATGCAACGCACTGCGTCATTGTTTTGAATGTCCGAACGTTCCGAACGGCTACCTTTAGCCAATATTCGGGTGCTGCTATCCGTAACAACCCAAAGTCATCCAACCCATTGCGAATTTCCCTTAACCTCTCGAGGTTAGCAATAACTCATCACACAGCCAAAAAGGCATAAAGTGGTAAACGGATGATTATAAAATGGAATCGGGAATGGGAACTGGTACACACGGACCAAACAATAATATCACTTTAACAATGGGGAAAATCCCCACTGTATTTCGGCAGATTTTCACGCCACTCAGTAATGTGCAAATCATATCTACAACTCTGTCATCAAAGGCACAAACATCCATATATTCACGGACAGTCAATCAGTTATAAATGTCCTTAGCTCGCATATCATTGACTTCTCATAGTAGAACCGCAGTCAGTGTGGAGAATCTGGAAAGATTATTAAATGACTGTTAAACGAACAACATCCTACCGTCAGGGACAATGAACCATTCAACCATTAAAAAGACCGACAACATTCATTCATCTGTCCACCAAGATTGAGCCAGGACAGCCATTTCCGAGTTTGAGTTCAACAAGTTGCTGGATCTGACAGCTTAATTGCCGAACTGTTTAAAACAGCAACTGATGATCTATCCAGTTCTATCACAAGTATATTCATTCCCCATTGATATCAATGGAGCGCTTGCGACTCTTGAAGCAGAAGCGGCAAAAATGGGCTTAGCGAACAATGAAATCATGCGAATAATCGCTGCTTCTTCGGGCTTAGAACAAATGAGTAATAAAGCTCTCCCTCGAGCTACCAAAAAGACACTGATCATCCCAGTCCTACTTTACAGCACAGCAACAGAGACAAAGTGCTTCAAGTAATTGTTGGTCCCGTTTGCATCAATGGGGAATAGAGAAGTCGTATTAACAGCGTACGGGCTGCCTTAGGTGACTAGGTCACCTTGAGCGCATGGACAACTATGCCACAGTGCGGAAAGTTTTCGACTTCAAAGCAGAGGGACAATGCAGTAGAAGACAATCTTATCTTAGGTGCTGCACCCAAATAGATGTTAACTTTTTACTGGAGCACTTTTTCCACCCCGGACTGTAGCGCCTTCTGGATAAGTAAATAAGGTTCTTGAACCCTTAAACGGCCACCCACCCGTAAAAATATATTCAACACAGCTACGCCTTGTTTCCACTCATTTTAAGTGATCTCAATTCCTTCTTAGCTTGTTTGCGTCGTATCTGCGTCACTGGACTGTCCCAATCTTCCTTGTGCTTAGGAATTGGTTTTCATTGCATGGCGTACTTTACAATAGAATGTTTTTTAAGGTATGGATGATCCACTGTTCTAGCACTTTCTAAAAAAGTACACTCTAGTAAGGTGATTCGGTCGGATACAATCAGGATGGGAGTCAATCAGACTTGAAGATTTTGTGGAATTGTTATAAAAAATTTTCAGATACGAGAAATAAATAGAAATTGTGTCACAACTTAGCAGTTGTCTTAGTGCTACTAAGACGTGAACGCCTGACTAGATCAATGTCGTTGTATAACCTTTACAGCTCGTGGGTAAACATTTACCTCCATTCCCCTTCCGAGGCTTGCTATTCACAAGCAGTTACTTACAATGCCTCTGCACTATTAAACTCTACCGGGATAATAAGGGTCTTGTATAGAGCCAGTTTGCTTTTACAATTAATGGCGGAGCCAAGTTAGACGAAGCCTTTATCTACAACGTAATCAAAACTGTTTTTAGTAACGTCCTGGCCAACAATCGGTGGTATGCTTCCTTTTCCGCTTTGTTCTGCCCTGGTTTATAACAGCCAGTTGGAGTTATAACATCAAGTAGAAATGTCATAGCTAAGCCGTCGGTAGTGCGCGTCTTTTTTCAATGCACCTGCGCTTGCACCTTGTTTGCCATCAGACCCATTGTAATGTATAATGTAATGTAATATGAATGTAATTTTATGGGCTTAAAAAGTCACATAATAGCAGATTGCCGTTCCTAAAACCATTCTTAGCATTGGAGATCTCAGTTAATTTATCATCGACCTTAATGGAGCGAAATTTTCCATTATCATCCCAATGAGTTGGAGGAGATCTTGAAACTATCATGGCGATATGGCTCATTATATGCCATGTTGTCATATGCGGCTTTGAAATCGACAAACAGATTGTGAGTGCCCATCTCAAATTGTCGGCTCCTTTCTAAGATATCCCTTAAAGTAAATATTTTTTTAATGGTGGAATTTTCTGACCTAAAGCTGAACCATTGTTCATGGATGGTTTCATTTATCTCATTTTTTGTGGGCCGAATAAACGATACTGGATACCGAACGATGCTTCGGACATGATTTCCTCAGGCCATGTGTTACTGTTAATCTGTTGCATGTTGAGAACCTGTTAGGAGACTTTTTTTTCTGTGCTTGAGGCATATCTCCTAGCACAATTTTTTTTTTTATCATAGCCAGACCACTGAGCATATGATCGATCTAGAATATCATAGAATTTATTGTTGATGCAGACTTAAGACTTTTTTCGTAAGTGCCCTAGAAAGGCGAATAAGCATTCCTTTTTTACAACAATCACCGAAGTAGGAATGGTAGTTTTTTGTCCACTTTTATCTGGTCCATCCCATTAAACTGCTTGGATTGCGGTGATATTTGCTTTCTAGCAGTCTAAATTGTCAATAGTTGTCATCCGATGTTCTTTGGCTATAATTTTTTTTTTTTTTTTTTTTTTTTTATGAATAAAAAATGTGGTTCAGCTTTTGGATTATCTTTATCTGATGTCTTATATTTATTTTCATTAAATTGAAGAATTGATATCGGCCAAATGGCCGCCGGCAGAATTGATGACCACGAGGGTGACAAATTTTCATCGAAAATCATCATGAGCGACGAGGTCCATTTCCTGGATACGTGAATAAGTAAAATGACTTCTGGGGCACCGAAAATTTGCATATAACCCACGAAGAGCAAAAAGTTACAGCATGGTGTGCTGTTTACGCTGGAGACATCATCGGGCCTTATTTTTTCGAAAACACCCTGGCCTAAACGACAACTGTAGCCTTTTTGTGTGTTTTTTTTGAAGTCACGCGTCTATGTCAACAAGCTCCAGACTCTTGAAGCCCTCAAAGAGAATATCCGTCAAGAATTCGAGGACCTATCGCCGGAAGTTCTGGCAAGAATGATGGAAAATGCAGTAAATTAGGCCCGAATGGTCAAGAGTTGTGGCGGCGGCTACTTAGCCGATATCATTTTTTCATCTTAATAAAAAAAAAGTTTAAGGCATCAAATAAACATAATTTAAAAGTAGAAGTTAAGTTTTTTATTCATAAAAAAATAACACTCAAAGAACATCGGATGACAAATTTTGCGCCACCTTGTATAATGCCGTTGGTTATCTCTGAATTGGGATTTTTTTATTTTTCCAATGTGGGAATAGGTGAACAGAAAAGTTCCGGGCAAAGGGTTCGGCTTATCGGTTCAGAGTTTTTGTGATGCCATTTCAATTCCGGGGCCCTGTTGAGACCATTTATCTCATTTTGCCTTCAATGTATTCGAAGCCCAAATAGTAGTTAATTAGAGAGATAGAAGTAGCCGTTGAGCAGTATATGAGGATTACCATCGCCGTCCTAGTGAAGGAGAAGAGCACTGGTCCGAACACTCTACTCCTCTGCAGCCGCCAAAGGCATCCTATAGGAGGTGGCTACCCTACCTTGAATCAAAGGCATCAGACTTGATATTTTTACCAGGTAGAAATGACAGTAGAAGTTGGTGGGCAAGGCTTAAGTGATAACTCTCGAATCTTCATAAATATTAAGACCACCGTTTGAAAAAGGGACAACGGGATTAAGTTAGATCCCCAAAGTTCTCTAGAATCTTTCCCGACTGTGTGTCGTAGCAAAGCATGGGAATTTTCTTAATAAGCTATCAGAAAAGCTGCCTCTGACGTGATTAGTTTTAAAGCGCCGCCACAAAGAGAACCCCTGTAGTACGATGAAAGTAGGCGGGTAAATATGGACTAACTAGAAGCTGCACTGTATCGAAGAACGAAATCTTTTTCAACGAATTGTGGGTGTATTGACACTTGTCTGACTAAATGAATCATTCACCCTGGATAAAGACCTCGCCCTAACCTCGATGAAGTAACAATATCGAAGTAAGGGTCAAACAAAGTTGCTGGCTCAAACGGGCTGCCTGCTTAAATAAATAGTTTCCCTTCTGCTTCCATTTTGATTCCCGATGCTTCTTCTTTTATTTGCAGTAACATTTTTTCTGGCCCTGCACTTACTCGAACCATCACAACTTCTTCTCAACTTTTTTTTTAAAGGCAAACCATTTGAGATTATTATTGGCTTGAAGTACAATCAAAACATTTATGAATGGAACTTGACTTCGTTCATATGCCCACCGCGGGCACGTTTGCAGCGGTCGATTCGTCGGACCCAATTTTCAACGACTCGACCACACAATTTGGCCGAGACGGCCGCTATTCCGCGTTCAATGTTGACTCTGAGCTCTTCCAACGTCGTCGGCGTGTTGGCATGAACCAATGAATCAACGTAGCCCCACAGAAAATAGTCAAGCGGCGTTAAATCGCACAAACGAGGCGGTGAATCGACTGGCCCATGTCTTGAGATAACACGCTCACCATACTTACTTTTCAATAAATCGATTGTAGCGTGTTCTGTGTGGCTTGTGGCACCATCCTATTGAAACCACATGTCGTCCAAGTCCATATCTTCCAATTCGGGCCAAAAATAATCGGTAGTCATGGCGCGATAACGCTGACCATTAACGATCGTTATCGTCGACGAAAAAATATGGCCCAATAACGCCGCCGGCATGCAAACCGCACCAAACAATTATTTTTTGTGGATGAAGTGGTGATTCATGAAGCACATGTGAGTTTTCACCCGAACAACAACGCATATTTTGCTTATTGACGAACCCATTGAGCCAAAAATGAGCTTCGTCACTAAAGATGATTTTACGACTCCGAATATTTGTAGAAAATTTTTATAATTTGCAGACGTTGCTCGTTAGTGTACTTTATTCTGATGAAAATGTTGAGTTTACTGAATAAATTGAAAATGACAGTTGGATTATTGGTGAAAGAGTGCGTTCACAAATTAAATTCAAAATTGTCAAGTCTCTATTGGAAAACCCTATACCATATACTCCACATTATATCCCGGATTTCTTATGGGAGGTTAGAAGCATAGATTCGAATACTCTCTAGATAGGAGCTTATATTTTTGTCGCTTGTGGTAGGATATGAGTTATTGCATAGTTTTTCGTCCATGTATTCGTCGTAGTCGCTAACTATTTTCAGTGCGCTCAGGTAGACCATGTAACACCTGTTTATCGCTGGCTGATCCAGCAGTTTTTCGTAAGGCAGTCTAGCTCTTAATCGTATTGCGGCTAGCTAAAAATTGCAAAAATGTATACAATTTTTATTCGAGTTGATAAATCAATACTTACCATTTACTTTTTAAAGATTATTTCATGTTAATGTTGACCACGACTATGTTTTAAGTAATCCATACGGAGAGTTCAATTTTAAATCACTTTTCTTAGCATATTGGCTGGTATCTGGCTAATAACACGTGTAGTGTGCTAGTTTGCCGGCATGAGTGAACGATTTGACGTATCTTCTCCAGCTTTTTTAAGACCCACTCACCAAGAATCCGGCTTCAGTTCTTGCACGAGCTGTATTTTGTAAGGCTTAAGACCAAGATCATTGCGTTAAATCTTTCACGTAGTTAAGTAACACAATCCATATTGCTGCGAACGGTGACGACTTAACAAATCACGGTCTTCATTGACACTGGGTAATACAGCATCAATATTTTCCTCTAAACACACTCCACGTATACAAGTAGGCTTGATGACCAATAGCGTGAAATTGGTACTCTATTTGGTCACTTTAGCTTGAACATTTTTCACAGAGCACAAATGTTAATAATAGAATTCAATAATTTGTAAACGTAGTTTGGGTGTAAGTCTTTTTACGATGAAGTGGTAATGCTAACTGATTATGTTTCACTTTGACACATGTCACGAATCATGCGTGAGTTGTCAAAAATAGAACACTGAAAGACCAAACAGTAAAAAAATCAAAATTCAGTTGCCATACAGTCAGTGAACCAGAAATGTTATCTACTTTACGATCACTCCGTCAAAGATGTCTTTCTTACATCGTACTTCCGGCAGACTGTGTCTGAAATGTCGTCAAATTCTCTTAGTAGTTAAGGAATTCATTTGTGGGTTTAGTCCATACCTGAAGCTAATATTAAAACTCTTAGTACTAACTCGAAAAAGGATGTCAGGGATAAATAGAGCCAATGGAAAGAACTACTTCGGTTTATAGATTCTATAATAAATAGCCAAGACAGTTTAATAATATTCTACCTAAGGGGGTAGTATAAAAAAAAAAAACGTGAGACGTCCAGAATACCTTCCTAAACTCATTTCTTGAAAACAGTAGACAACTTAAAAGCCCTGATAAATACGTTCTCTTGCCTAAAATAGAATTTCATGGTTTCGGTGTATAGATTCCTTGACAATAAGTTAAACTATTTAAGGTTTGCTGAAATCAGCTTATGATATACCCTTCTTTCCTAAAGTCTCCACAATCCTGACCGAATGTCTTAATTGAACATGTTGTCCCATCGATAAGCGAGTTCAAAATCCATCTGCAAATTTGTTCGGATTTCCAGAAATTCTCTGTATTTACATACTAAACAGTAAAATTTCTTGTTCCACAGCCTGTATACTCTATCGAATTAATTTTGCGAAATCTGTGATTTTTTTTTTTTTTTTTGTGCCCTCGTTTTGGATGGGTCAAATGAAGGCCAAATACTCTAAGCCTTCTCCTGCCCAAACAAAAAAAAGAAAAAAAAGGCATTGAAGGACCATATATGCTCAAGCAAAATATATCCCTATATACTCATACAAATACATATCTCGAATATACGAGACACATTTGGGAATTTGCGAATTTGGCACGTCTTTGCCAAACATACATCGAAGGTAGGGTTAAATCCCTATCCATACCCGTACCAACACCCATACCACAACCGAGCAGTTCCAGTTCCAACATTATGAACACGGATTTTAAGAAAATTTATTGCGAGATTTACTTTTTTAGTTTTGTATTCCTCGTTTGGTCTTTTGGATATCGGTTAAGTTGTGGCTGCAAGATTATCCTTTTGCGACTAGACAAATTGGCAAACAAAAACTTGAGTAAATCATAATTATGAACGTGATTATTTTGTAAGTAAGGTAAAGCTTTTGTGGGTTTAATGGCACCCCCGAGATAATAACATCGAGAGTTGATATCGTTTTCGGTGCCAGTATGTCCAATAGGGACAAATGCCACAAATGTGGTAATATCCCCCAGTTGCATGAAGGCCAAATTATGTGTTGTAACTTGTAACTAAAAGGACGTGAGTATATTTCAAATCATAGCTTTCACTGATGGATTACGTTAAGAAATGAGAATTAGTAATATTCAGCAGGCTTAGGCAGAGTACTAAGAGGTTTGTTGGAAATTCTGGTAGATACGGATAGTGTACGAGTTCGAAGGGCGATTAGTCGCACTTTGTTTCATAACTAAGTCGGTGGCTACACATTTCATCACAAAATTACATGAAGTTGTCCTATTAAGAGATCGTAATAATTTTTTTAAATTATAAATTATGAATGAAAAATCATAGGAGTAGGAGTAGGAGTAGGTATGTGACTAGAGGCAATGATAGTACATCTATCTAATCATTTTCTGCATAGGTCCTCCAAAAGGTGCTTTCGTCAAATCTGGTGACACAGTCTCTCGTCATGATAATTACTTACGTGTCAGAGGCTTTCAGCTACTGAACAACTCATTTTTAGTAATATACCTATAGACGTAGATGGTCAAAAGTGTGAGGAATGAGATGATATTAGAACACAAGCGTACACATTTAAGACGCACACAAACAACTCCTACTACTCACCTCCACGTGGTGACTTCTGGGTATCTAGTACCTCGACTGCAGATGGAGTAACAAACCCCTGTGGAAGGTCGTAGTTGGTGCTAACGAAAGAGAGGGGGGGGGGGGGGACAAATGCCATCTCACTAGGGTTCTAAAGATGGAATCAACAGTCCATCCACAGTTCCAGTTCCAGTTAGGTCGAACTTGTGCTAACTCTATATGAGCTGCTTCAACGTATTTGAACACCAGGTCTATAGGGATCTCCAACACTGAGTGAGGGTGTTGGAAAAAGGCTGGTGGCGTATGTGCCCTTAATAAGAGCCAACGATCGCAGTCACATCCTCGAGGCGGGTCCAGCTCCTTTTGCACTAAGGGTCCCAACAATGACCTGGCCTTCCAGGTTGGGGGTTGTGCGTAATTGTTACAAAGCGACCAATAGCCTCGAACAAGAACAAATTCACTGTCGACGACCCTGCAAAACGAACAAAGCACAACGATTTTCGGATTTGCTCGTGGAATGTTCGGGCCATGAATAGGCCGCGTGCAAACGAACAATTAAGGGAGGCCCTAGAGAGATATCACCGCCATCCAGGAAGTGCGGTGGGATGGGCCGGGCAAAGCAAATTCGGTACAGAATACGCCGGCCGACCGGGTCACCAAAAATTGGACCGACCACTTGAAGCACTGCCAGCGAAGCCGAGGGCGGCCATTGGCATGATGTGCTATTTCACACATAATGGCATAAACGTAACTTCAAAATTAAGCCAGTGTCGATATTGTATCTCACACCATTGTTGTTTTATTTAAACATGTTTTCCTATTGTTCTTATCTGGTCACACTTTACTTTCGGGTTTTTCTGCCTCCATCCTATATCCATCATTTTTCAGTGCACTAAGCTCGAGCTAAAAACTCAGTCTAGCGCAATTCCGATTCGTCCAACCCAGAGACAGTATGAACATTTTGGCTAATAAATTCCGAAGAAGACGCACACATCGTGTACAGATTCAGCAGTAACTTTATTTGAGCTACTTCAATTTATTCAGACCATCAGCATTATCATTAGCTCTATCCTCTGACACTCCAGCTCAGAGAATTTTCTGCTGGGTTAATTTTCAAAGCAATTACTACTCTCATATGGTTGGGGCAACAAAGGAAATTGATGAATGATGATGATATTGGATTCTGCTTACGACCCTAGCAAAAAGGTCAGCTATGATCGGCTTTTTACTGAAATTGTGCGGAACCTATGTATATCTCTACACATCCGCACTTCTAGGATGAGGTGAACCCGGCAAAAGTGAGAGAAAGCTGTGTCATCTCATTTGAGATAACAGTAATCATTACAACTTGTATCAAAGTCGAGATGAAAAGTACGATGATTGAAAGAATGGAAAAGAGATGTTCTTTGTTGTTAGAGTGCCCTGCATGATACCAATTCCAAAAACGGAATCATGGTAAACGACTTTGCGGCTAGACAAAATGACAGCAAAGCTTATGTTTCACAAACTTTAACTTGACAGGTGTCCTGATAGGCAAATCGTCAATTATATTAATGTTATTACGAGCGACGCAAGACACAACTTGTTTGAACAAAAAATGTCCTTGCTCTTTTTGCAAAATATTTGTACAAAGATGTCGTTGGCTTTTTTTTGTTGTATCAAATGATGGAACACAAAAAACGATTCGGTAAGCAAAAGTTGACACATCGTAAAATTATAAATGATTTATGCTCACAATTGCAATTTATTTGTTTTGTTTTGTTGTTTTATTTTTTTGTCTTGCAAATCAGTTATTTAAAAACTAGTTAGGTTAGACGCAATTAAACAAAGAATTAGCATCAAATTTTGTGAAAAAGTGTAATCAAGTTCTCTGAAATACTTGAAGTGTTGACAGTGACATACGGTGAGTCAGCTCTAATTAAAAAAAATGTTTACGAGTAGTACAAGCTCTTCCAAGATGGCGGAGAGGAAATGCCAACTGTTAAGGCAATTGTTTTGGAAAATCATCGAATTACCATAAGAGAAGTTTTTGAGGATATTGGCATATCGGTAAGCTCGTGTCATGTAATTTTTTCAGGTGTTTTGAAAGAACCATCGCATGTGCATCGCTCAGGAGCTCTTGCTCAAAAGGGTCATAACTAGTGACAAATAATGGATATATCCATCCTAAATCCGACCCCAACTGGATCCTTAAAACTAAAATATTTCCTAATTTTTCCCCTCCCGTATATATTCCTACGAATACTAACAACTGCTTTCCCAATTTCGATCTTACAACAGGAGCCAAATACCCAAGATTTATCAGCTCGCATTACGAGCTCTCTAGGCTAAGGGATAAAAAGATATACGAAAATATATGTGTCTTTCTCGCATTTGAACGTTTATTTAAGAAAAACATGTACAATAGTATTATTCAAAGTATTGCCCATCTGAAGCTATGACTTTTTCCCATCTCTCTGGCAATTTGTGGATCCCATCCCAAAAGAACTGCGCCAATGAAGCCAATTTTTGATATTCTGCTCTGATGTGAACCGTATTTCAGTGAGGGCGTTCTGCATCGACCGGAACAAATGGTAGTCAGACGGGGCAAGGTCTGGGCTATACGGCGGGTGGCGTAAGACTTCCCATCCACTGTTTTCCAAATAGTTCTTAACCGGAATAGCAACGTGGGGGCGAGCGTTGTTATGATGGAAAATTATTGCCTCGTGTCTGGTCGCATATTCCGGGTGTTTTTCGGCTACTGCTCTCTTCAAACGGATTAATTGTGTTCGGTAGCGTTGTCCATTGATGGTTTGACCCGGTTTTTGCAGCTCATAATACAGCACACCCATCTGATCACTACAGAGCATTACCTTTGCCGTTGATTTGGCTCGTTGGCCGGATTTCACATGTAATTTTTTGCGCTTGGGGTTGTCGTAATGGATCCATTTTTCATCACCAGTAATAATCCGATGCAAATATGACTTCCTTTTGTGGCATTCCAGCAGCGTTTCGGACAAGCAAAACCGCCTTTCGACGTCTTTCGGCTTGAGTTAATGTGGAACCCAATTTCCTTGCTTTTGAATATATCCAGCTGCTTTTAAACGTTTTGAAATGGCTGCTTGAATGACACCAAAAGATTCTGCAAGCTCTGCTTGTGTTTGGCAAAAATCTTCGAAGAGTAATGCTTCCAGTTCCTCATCTTCATATTAAAATAATGAAGAAGAACTCCCCGCAAAAACACTTTTTCAGGCACAAGGTTCGACATATTTGAGTGAAAAAAAATTATTGTTGTTTACGCTTCAAATGAATGACATATTTGACGTACAATGACAGTAGCTTTCCAACGCATGTTCCAATGGAATAATACAAGCTACGCTATCTCTTAGCAAACCGCACGAATATGTACACTCTAAAAGAGTTTCTCACCTTGAGCGCAGCCGAGCTGACCATGACAAATTTTTTCGTTGCGAACTTGCCTTCTTCGCCTGCATCTCATTTACACTCCCCTACTCCTCCACGCAACAAACTACCTCTTACATTTTACAACCTTACTAGCTTGCGCTCTAAAACTCGTGCTGTCTTGTCTAAATCACACGCTCTCACTTTTGACGTCTATGCTCTTACAGAAACCAATCAGATCCCCGACATAAAGAGTCAGGAGCTATTTCCATCTTCTTATAATGTTTTCCGAGATGACGATCACTCTCTCCCTATGTTTAATGATCCTGCCATCCCTACAGTTGATTCTCCATGTAGAGGTGTCCTACTTGCCATTCACAAAGTTAAATCTGTTAAAATTTCATTTAAATTAACACTTCTCAATAGGTCCCTGTACGTTATGTGTTGTTACATTCTAACAGCTCAATCTATTGAATCCTACATCCTTGCTATTAAAGCAATTGACCGACTAATTGACCTAAGTAATTCCATCGACGATATCCTTATCTTTGATGACTTTAATCTGCTCCTGCTAAAGTGGATTTCATCTGATGATCACTTATTTTTTACCGCGTCAAACGCCAATTCATCCAAGGAATGTCTTTTCATTGATAGCATAACTGACTCAAGTCTGTGCCAAGTAGGTGGCGTCCTTAACTCTATTGGTAGGCAACTAGACCTTATTTTCACTAGTGATACTATTAACTCCACAGTAACGTCCTTTCCCTTTATCCTATCAACTGCCGACAACTTTCAACCTCTTCTTCTTTTATTTTTCCATCCCAGCCCACTTCTTTAACTAACATCTCTTCTTACAACTTCCATAAAGCTAATTTTCGCGAAATCAATACCTGTCTTAGCAAAATTTTTTTTTGATTTTACCGACCTATCCTTATCTGATGCTGTCTCCATTTTCTACAGTAAAGTACTTCATTTCATCTATTTCTCTTCCATGGTACAACACAAGACTTCGCTCTTTACGTAACAAAAGGAACAAATTATGGGAAGCTTTGCTTCGCACCAATTCTTATTATAATTTGCAGACAACCTCTTAGTACCTGACTCCATTTATTTCAAGTACCTTCCCAATTTCTCCATTGGCCTTTCTCTCTCTCTCAATCTTTTGATCCCACCCTTATCGAACAAAAGTTACAAAATCGCAATGATAAATTTTTATCCGGTCCAGATGGGCTCGCAGCAATATTTCTCAAAAAGTGTGCCTCCAATCATTCGCACCCACTTTTTTCCCTATTTCATCCGTCCCTCACACAAAGAGAATTTCCTCAAGTTTGGAAAACCTCTTTCATAACCCCGGTTCACAAAAAAGATTCAAAGAATGAAATTGGTGTTATTGCTACAGATTTCGCTAAGGCCTTCGATGAAATATCACATCAACTGATCCTTTTCAAATTGTCTTCAATCGGTTTTGACCACATATTGTTAAAATGGATATCTTCTTATCTGGAGAACCGTTACAATAGCGTTAAGTCAGCCTTCTCAACCCCGTTTTTAACCACCTCTGGTGTCCCACAAGGCAGTCATCTAGGTCCTCTCTTTTTTATTTTAACTAAAATCAATCTTGAGAGGAATATCAAACACTGATCCGTATCCATTTACGCCAATGACACTAAGTTCTCCAAAACTATTTATTCACCTCAAGACTCTATTCTCCTTCAAGAAGACCTCAATAGATTTTCCTCAATAGATTTTCCACCTCTTTGAGCTTATGGTCTCTAAATACCAATCTATGACTTTCTATCGAAAGTCCAATCAATCATCCTTTCGACTTTATTTTCAGCATGACCAACCTTTGCCCCTGGTTAAATCCTTCGCGACCTTGGAACTTTATACGATAGAGAGTTAAACTTCCGTTCGCATATTGATGAGATATGGTAGTCCTTAAAGCTAACTCATCGCTTGATTTTATCAAACGATGGTCTAAAGAATTTCTTAAACATTATGTGGCAAGGTCACTTTACATTACCCTTGTCCGACCCCTCCTTGAATATGCCAGTCAAGTGTGGTAGCCCTTTCAGCGCATCCATAAATCCCGAATCGTTTTCTTTGATTTGCTCTTCGTGGTCTTCCCTGGAATGACCCATTTATAATACCTGCCTATCGTGACCGCCTCAAACTTCTTAACCTGAATACCTTCGTAAAACGCAGAGATGTAGCTGAATTCTCTGTGGACTGCGTTTCCCTTTACAATTCTATTTCTTTTAACAATAACCCTCGTAATATACGCTTTCCTCGTCTCTTCTATATCCCAACCCACCGCACCTCCTATGGTGAACTTAAGCCTCCTCCTTTTTGATTTTAACCTGAACACTTCTTGCCTTAAACTTAATCTCCTCCATCATTCCCCTACTTCCTAACCCTTAATTCTTGTTAGTTTTTTAAGTCCTAGTTTCTAAGTCAGTCTAAGCTTGCATTAAACAAAATAAATGGGGGCGTTAGCCTCCACCAAATTAAAAATGACGTCGAAACCAAAGTCCAATCGTCCCAATGGAAGCACCCAGGAAAGCCAAGACCGAAAAAAGCCCGCTTCGCTGAAAGAGCTCAAGTCGTAACCAAGAAGTGCTTCCAGGATTGGAAAAAACGTTGACACAAGTATATCTGAGGGGGACTACTTTGAAGGTGACAGCATTAGTATTGATGAATAGATAAATATTTTTTTATAAAATATTAAGTTACCTTACTTCTTGAACACCCTTCGTATAAAAACCGGAAGTAGGAAAATCCTTGCTGTCAAGATGATATACCTTTTAACTTTCTAACTTGCTTTTTGATAATTTAATGAGCAGCTTGCATTAACTTTTGTTCAAGTATAGAAAAGTAAGTCGGGATAATTATTTTGACTACAACACTACTCAGGTTGGCATATTAATATCCAAAAGTCCATGTTACTTGTAGCAAAGTGTTAGTTTGGACTTTTAGTCTTTTATGGACGAGTTCCTCTAAAACGGTTTAAGCAGGAAATAGACAGAAAGAGGAAGACGTTCAGAACCAGACGTATCCAGCTAGGAAACAGTTCCACAGATTGCCTGTTCCTTAATATAACGCATCTTACGTAATCGATACAACCAGACAAATTTCTAAACTGATTTGGAATCTTTAAAGACCGAGGCAGACGGAAAAAAAAACGAAAGCCCCAGTGAAACCAACTGAAATCTGTCATCGGTTGTGGTGACGGATAAACCCATCAAACACGCTATTGCTTCCTTTTATGCCCCTATGTCGGGTGGCACCGATGGCAAATATCCAGTTATGGCACAACAATTGATAGGCAATTCTGGGGAGAATAAGCACTGCTAGTTTGGCGCTGCCAAATATGCCGAAACCCCGAAAAACAATGAATGTAGCCTTTTTACAGAAAATGGCAAAAAATATCTACACTACCGCCAAGACCTTTCACCTTTAAGATGCAACATACCTACCAAAGTGGAAGATTCTGCGAGAATGCATTTAAAAATCTGATGAGCAGAATTAAAGACGCACTGGGCATTGGAGCGTCAGTAAGGGAGCTTTCCACAACTCAACTTTTGACAGCATGTGTAACTTTGCGTAGACGGATCACTAGTTTTGTGGATAAAAGTAATGCTGATGAAAAGGACCTTGGGTCCAGATCCTAACTGCCGCCAATATACTCGTATGATAGCGAGTACATTCTGGTCGACATACTGTTTAACGATCTCAATAGTTCTAACGTCAATGCTCAGGCGTATGCAAAAGATTTAGCTGTACTATCTGTTGGATCATTCCCAATCAGAATCGATGACCGTTGCACTAGAAAAGGTCTTTCAGTCAATTCCTTCACAACCGAGGTTGTTTCCTATACGAAAAGTAGGAAACTGAGTATCTTGACGTCATCCGGAATAACAAACTTGTTTGGAATGAACATTACAAATCAAAAACCTATTCGGACTGACAGCCGTCTGATAGTGTAAAGAAGTTTTTCACAAGATATAGGACTTGTCACCTAGGAGGTTCCTTTGCAACTACATAGTTATGATAAGACGAATTAGATCCCATGCGTGGGTAGTCTGGAGGAACAATCTTTCACGAAAATAAGTAAAGACCTACGGCAGGACTTTATGGATAGATACAACCCCGATTTAGGATTGGGCGTTGGTGTTGTTTTAGATGACTACAACGTTGTATTTCACTTCTCGTTAACTAATTTGTGTCGGTCTTTCTAGGCGAGATAAGGCAGTACTGGTGATAATAGTATGTAATTAGTTCGACAACGCAGGACTTTACTGAACGCGGTTGGAATTCTAAGGACTTGTTTGGGTCCCAAGTCACAATGGGATCACGAGAAATGAATTCGCCGACAAGATTGCTAGGTAAAGTTATGGGGTATGTGCCCGGCGGAAAACTAAACAAATACATCCGGCCAGCTCTAAGCGGCTTTCATGGTGTGCGTCAAGCAAACAAATGCTTGTGCTGGCTAATCATTTAGGTATGCCATGCAAATATGATACAAAATTTTGTGGTACGTTTGAGCCGTACCTCCATGAGAATCCAGCGTACGCTCGCCACTAAATACGATCAACTATGCATTTTCAATAAAAAGAATATACAGTGAATGCAATGGACTTGGTCCTTGTTTAAATTCCAACAGAAAAAAGAAAACAAAATTTTGTTGCAAAGGCTCTCACGTCAAAGGGCTTCTTTAGAGATTAAAAGATAATCAATTCAAAAATTCTCTACCCAACGCTTATCATTGTAACTATCGAACTCCGAACTTCTGCTCTACATACATATTTTTTCTTTTATATGTTCGAGTAAATATGTTTCTTACAGATTGTTTGTTTGTTTCATCGAGCTAAATACGTTTTGTGTAAAAGTGTGTCTTTCTTTTCTGTGGCGGCATGTCTGCATATTGGAAAATTTAGCCACCATACGGATCGTAATGAGGACATTGTATAGAAAATCGAAAACTCAGTTCAATGACAAATTCACAACCAAATTGGCGCCAATTATGCTATCGGAAGGAATCCCCTTAGAACGTATCGCAATTTTCATTCCATTTTTGATAAATTAATTGCAGAATTGGACTTAAGTGTCAGTCTTAGGTAGGCCTAGGTCGGTTGGATTAATACAGTTTCTGGTTGGATCCAATTCTATCTCGACTGTATCTTCCTATGAGAAAAATGCACAAGTAATTCAGATTGAAGCCTTTCTTCCGCCTTCCTCAATTTTAAACCATTTTTATTGAGCTGAAATAAAGTTTCTATAAAAGGTTTTTTTTATAGAAAGAGATTGCCTTTCGGTGGTACTATAATATGCTGTGATGAACTGCAATACTTAAAGCAATATATGCATATGCATATGCAATATCATAAGGATACCTTGTTGGATACCAAAAGTACCACTCACTGCAACAATCAAATTAATTTTAAACAAATGGAACTTCAAAAAGAAAGAACACCTTCCCGACTAGAAAATTGGGACTCTAGACTCACGAGTAGGTCAAGTGCAGACAAAGTATACACTCAAGTGCAATCCTTATAGAATCATCTATCTTGGTAAGCTTAACGATGCTCTTACATTTTCAGCCTACAAAATACACTAACAAATCATACGGTTAGCTATCGGCAATCCATTATAGCTCATGTCTACCATATCGTTAGCAAAACATTCCATTCAATTTCCAGCCGATATATGAACAACTGAAATTCCCTTTGGATAGATTTTGAAAAAATATTTTCACTGCGTCCCTGACTTTCGATTTGCTTTAGGCAATGAAAACATAAATTTTCGTGCGTGCCTACCTCAATGAGATACGTATTTATCGTAATAACCTTAAACCCTTTTGAGAGAATCATAAATTTGAGAGAGCGGAAAGTTCAACAAAGTATCTTTGAAAAAAAAAAAAAAAATCTACTCTCCGACAAACCGGATTGAACTTCAATATTTCCCCAGCCGAGAAATTCCCCTTTTCACAACAGATTCAGCTTTTTTTCAGATACACTGTTCGTTCTAGAATTCAGGTTTCGTTGAATCTCTCTGGAGCTTTTATCCCGTCGAAACACATACACACACAGGCATCTGATTTGAGAAAAGAAACTTGACGATTACATGTGAATTGCGTGTGAGTGACTTTTATTCGTATTCGTTGCTGGCCTGCAACAACATCAATCCATCAGAGCGTTGAAAAGGAGAGAAGCAAATAAATTTAATTGGCAAGGTCACTTCCTCAACGACACTAACGACGTAATAATAATGAATTCCTCTGTTGAATCGAGATTGATTGTACTTACAGATACATTGTCTATCGATGGCAATCAATAAAAGATGCCAAACTTTAATCTATCAAAATCTACCATCTCTTAATTCACAGACGAGTTTTTGCTTCCTAAACTGACTTTCACCAAATAGGATGGCTTTATGTAGGCCGCTTTAGATTGATCTATTTGGGGAATGAGTTTCTACTGGGTGGTTAACCAATATAGACATTGAAATTGGGTTAGTTGGGCAGTTGGCTCTGGTGAAAGGTCAAGTACTGCAATCAAGTGGTGAAGGGTTCTTATTTGGAAACTAAGGATCTATAAGAATCCTGCAAAATAGTTGTATGTTTCAAATAAGAAGAAGTTGATTGAGTTATAATAAAGTGGTAATCTGCATTAAAAAGACTCACTTATGGCATTGAATACTTTTTGAAACACGCATCACAGAAGCTAAATGTCTTAACACTAATGTGCGGACTTGTAAGGATTGGAAATTTGCAGATACAAGCAAGACGTCAAAGTGTCGAACGATTTGGTGCATTTTGTATTTTATTTCTCAAATTTCTGAAAGAGTCTCCAAAATAAATTTTTATTCTGATGAAGAAAAGGGAGCAGTTTCAAAACTTACATATTAAGGTGACCCTGAAACCCTGAGTGAACCTTAGTTTAAAACAACAATACCCACCATCTTAGACAATCTCTTACCAGTTGCTTCGAGTCCCGAAATCTCAGTTGATTGGTCTCGGCTGTCCTCTGCCGCGGAGTTCCTTGGGGTTGGGGTTATATATATATATATAGATTCGTTATGACAGAGCTATGGCATCCATTCGCTCAAGCTTTGGATCTGTAGACGCCTGCCCGGCTAAAAGGTTGTCATTTCCAGTCAATTCAAATGAGACCGAAAATCACGCGCTATGTCTTTCCCTAGAAATATTGAAAATGCTTTTTCAATCGTTTTCGACAAGGTCTAAGCTTCTGCGCCATAAAGAAGTCTCTGTAAATTGGAGTCTAAGATGAAGCCAACTTGGTCTTACATGAGATGCTCTGTTACTCAATTGCTTCCTGAGCCCAAAGAAATAGTGATGCTCTGTTCCATTTATGCTTGTTACTGCAGAACCAAAGTAGAAGAAGTTCTTATTGAAGTTCTCCATTGCCATCCCGCAGAAACTTACAAATTTTGTGGATGTCAAAATTCGAGTTATATACCTTTTCCCTATGCACACTGTCATATCCAGCTTTGAAGTCGACAAATAGATAAGACGAGGTTTTTTTAAGATCTAGAATAGTGTGAATATTTCATCTATAGTTGACTTACTCGGCCTACAACCGCACTGATATGGACAAAACAGATTGTTCATGAATGATTTAATATGCTCACATGATACGCCGGAAAAGATCCTTAAGACGATGTTTAAGAAACCCACTTCTATTTAATTGGCGCAGTCAAAAGGGTCTCATTTCTTGTGGATCAGACAAACAATACTGAGGTCCTATGCCTCGGGTATGCTTTCCTCTGCCCATTTGTTACAGATAAGCTGGTGAACGTTCCGAACCAGGTCATCTTAGCCTGCCTTAAATAGCTTGGAAAGCAGTCGGTTTATGCAACTTTCACTTCGATATTACTACCTTAACTTTTTCTAGGTTAATGGTATGTAATTCCCCGCCGTTTTTGGTTAGGGTGGTTTCTAGTGAATAATGGCTGACAGCGATATTTTGACCATCTCGCGGTAATACTCAGCATTGACTGCGATTCCAGTAGTTTTTGTCCACTTTCATGTTTGCAGGCCTCCGTTGTGCCTTGTTCACCTTGCATGTTTCTTTATTCTCTAATAGAACTTGTGATCGTCTTTCCTGCTGTATCATTTTCTACCTCCTAGATCTATCTTCTTCAATTCATGAAACAGCTACTCTTACCTTCTTTTTCATTGTAGAACTCACGAGCCGCTCTCATCGTTCAGTGCAGCATAGTTTTATATGCTTCTTGTTTGGCTACATGTACCTACCTACATTCGTCGTCAAATTAAATTTTTTTTTGGCGTGTATTTGAAACTAAATACATCAAAAGCAGCTTATCTGATGACTTCCTTGACAACATTCTCTTTGGTATTTTAAAATTTGTGTATGAGGGATAGGATTTTAAGAGGTCTCTTACGATTATAGGTTTTCAACGTCGAACTATGGTGTTGGCTCTTTTTTTTAGAATGCTGGAATGCTCTCGTTACCAATGTGATCAGCCTGATTCATGGTTTTCTAATCAGCAGACAACCAAGTCCCTATATCAAACATGTGGAAACCGCTTGCTGGCTACATTGCAAATTCTAAAAACAAGAGTCAATTGTCTGACGTATTGTTACGCAGGCTTTCTTTTTCGATTGCCAGCTCAAAGACTCAATCTTGCGTTAAGTTTACTTAGAAAAATGTTGGTGTCATAGCTGAGGCAAGGAGAATAAGTCCAACAACTAACTTATGTTGATGGTCCTACAAGTGGTAAAATAGGAATGGTTCCCGATTGGACTATTTGAGTTAACTTAAAGCAACCAATTGATTTTTTGCATAACTTGTACATTCTTATTTTACCCGAAAATGGGTGAGAGCTCTCATCGTTGGACTACTTAATTACTTACTTAACGGGCTTCTGATCCGTGAAGGATCTCTTCTTGAGACACTGCAGTCTTCCATCCTCTGCGACCCCGGGCACGAAGCTTCCAGTTATCCAGACCATGCGAGCTGGCATCTGCTAAGGTTTGGTCTTTAAAACGGAGGTTCGGCCTTCCTGTTCGTCTCGCTATTGGAGGGTAGCCAAACCAATGTAGTCGACATATTTTTTGGCTACATCCATATCTTGATAATGCTCATAGAGTTTGCAGTTTCCATTCGCCCTCCTCGCACACATCCGTCGAAGAATTTTTCTTTCGAAGGAACCCAGCATCAATTCTCCCTTCTTTATTATCATCCAGCACTCGGCGCCATACATCAGAACTGGCGGGATAAAGGTTTTGTAAAGCATACTTTTCCTCCTTCGAATTAGGAGCTTTAAACCCAAATGTTTTGTTAGACCGAAGTAGCAACTGTAATTTTTTGTCGGATCGGTGTCATTTGTGGAGTTCACATAGGTGAACTCCTTAACTACCTCGAAATTGTTGATATCAATAGTGACGTCTTGTGTATACGAACGATGCTGGTGAATTGATTGCCGATATGACAGAGTATGCTTTCACTTTTGCAATTCGGCATGTTGACCGAATCACTGCTTAACATTTTAATCAGCTCTGGCGTCTATTCTCACGCATGTACGTAAACGTGATTGAAGATTGGCTTTCAGTCTGAAGTTGTTCTCTCTACGAGAAGGAAAAAATTAACTGGTGCTTAAAGTGCTTAAAGACGTCACCATACGTTTCTTTCATGAAGCTAAGTATTTAAGTTCCATCCTGGATAAGAAAAACTCTTTGAACTAAACATATTAAGTTGAAATTCTCCAAAGCTCGTCACCAAGGAGGATTTTTCGGATCTACACGGCTATGTTAAGGCAAATTCTATCATAAGCATCGGTTGTCAGGTAATACAAGCTTTCTCGAAAGTATTTCACTGCTGCTTTCTGCTGTGACTTACTGATGGATTTTTCTCCCTTCCTAATGCAGTGACACGAAACTTCCTGTTGCTGCAAGAATACCGAATCGCCTCTCCCTGAATTCATTGTCTTGTTTGAGTCCCGGTCACAATGGGATCACGGGCAATGATCAACTTACCAGGCAAGGCTCAGAGGAGAATTTTTAAGGACCCGAACCTACTATAGGACCGCCTGACTAACTTTTCAGGTTGCCAGTAGACCAAACAATTGTCTCCCAACTTCTCAAAGATGTCAGCATCTTCCCTACTATCTGACAGTAAAAAAAGCTTCAGAACCAATAATCTTTCCTCAAGGACCAGTGTCCAGCCTCCGCTTGTATCAGGCCGCAGGTGGGTGCTGGTACTTTAGGCACTTTATCTTGTTCCACATTTGTTCTGTTCCAGCAGGAACAAAGAAAAACTCTCAAAGGCCTTGATCAAGAACATTTATTTTTCTTTCATTTTATTCCTTAGAATCCGATGCTTATCCATTAGGTTTCTTTGCTCGAATATAGTCTTTCTTCATCAAATAAGTGGTTTTAATGTGAAATCTATGACAGCACATCAATCACCTTTGTTGATTTACTGATGCTGACACCATTGGTTTATTGCTCTTAATGCAGTCATCATAGGATAGCTCGCGAGATTAAAGCGAACTACAAAGCTATTCAGATATTATCTTGCCCACGCTAGAGAATATCATGAGGAGCTATGTAGAATTAATCCACAATCAACTGTCATTAAGAGAAGTTAATGCAGTTTTCATTCCCTAGGCCGGAAAGTGCTCTCATTATGTCCCAAAGGTCCTCAGACCTATAAGTCTATCATCTTTCCTTCTAAAAACTCTAGAACGACTGATTGATATCCGTAATCGAGCTAAAATTGATCCAAGACTTTTGTCAACGGCACAACATGCCTACTGTAAAGGAAAAGGAAAAGAAAGGAAACGGCTCTGCATTCATTTATTAGCCACATCGAACGATCCCTACAATACAGAGATACAAAATAGTTGCTTTCCTAGACATAGAGGGGGCCTTTAACAACGTCAACACATCTGCAATCTGCGCTGTCAAATCTGCATGTAGACGACTCTCTCTCCTCTTTTCCAGAAAATATAAAATTCCAACTATAGACCCTCCTTCAATAAACGGTACCAGTTTAGAGTTTTTCGATACAGCAAAATACCTGGGTCTCATTTTTGATAGGAAACTAAACTGGAAACCTAACATTCAAGAAAGAGTTAAGAAAGCTGCAGTAGCTTTATTCTCTTGCAAGAAAGCCATAACCTCGAATAACCCACTGGCTATACATCTCGGTCATAAGACCGATACTCACTTCCGGTGTGATCGTTTGGTGGACGGCCTTCGGCACTGCAATCAACTGAAAAAAAACTAAACGAATCCAAAGAATAGCATGTCTATGCATAAGCGGAGCTCTACGCTCCACTCCCTCCAAATTATTTTCTCAGATAAGCTTAATTTAGGCCTCTCCTTCTGTCTTCCAAATCACTGTAAATTTTGGCGATTAAAGAAGCTCTGTCCGGGCTGAAGAAAAACGTGATATCTGCAAACGATACCCACATCTTTTAGAACAGTCAGGCTGCAATCAAGTCCCTGGACTGAGTTTTATTAAGATCTAAAACCGCCCTTGAATGCCGATCATCTCTTACGGAGATGGCAGAGCATTATAACCTTCATCTTTATTGGGTGCCGGGCCACAAAGACATTCCAAGGAATTTTAGGGCTAACGAACTCGCCAAAATTGGAACCACTCTACCTATTCTGCAGGAAAAGGGCAGCATAGGTATACCAATCGCTACGGGCATATTATTATTTAAGCTGGATGTTAATAAGAGAACAGAACTTAGATGGACCCGTGGGCCCACATGTCTAGCGACTAAACAGATCTAATGCTGGATCTGAATCGCTCTAAGAGTCTGATTCTTCTGGCCACTACCTTATAGGCAAGCATGCAAGAAGGATTGGCCCTTTTGCGAACGATTTCTATAGAAGCTACATGAACGAGGAGGAAGAGGAGACAATCCTTCACCTTCTCTGCATATGTCCAACTCTCTCCTAGGGAAGAAAACTCAGCCTTCTTCTACAACGACTTAAACAATCTAAGAAATATAGACGTTAACAGTCTCCTGCGCTTCATCGTAAGCTCAAATTGGTTCTATGAGTGGGGGTTCATAGATCCACGTGGCAGCACAACGAGCAAATAAGCCTAAGTGGGTTGGTTTTCCAACTGCCAATCTAACCTAACCTAACTTAAAGCCACAAAATATCACATCACATCACATTTCTTGGATGGTAATGATACCCATTTGGTTGCAGTCTAGAGCTTTTATAAATTGTGCGCAACGTGGGGTCTGTTAATATTTTGAATATTCCATTACCATAGCCAAAAGTCTGGTTAGGTCGTCAATACCAAAGTCATTTTTTTCTAAGCTGTCGGTCGCTTCAAAAACCTTCAACCTGGGTGACCAGATCCTTTAATAGATAGTGCCAACAGCTCAGCACTAAGGTGTGAGGCTTCCAATACATTTTCGGTAACTCATTTATTGCCATCTCTTTGATCTTAGCTCGGAATATGTCTAAATAGATCATAAAAGGTTATTTGTGAATCTTATTTGGCATCAGGCTTAATTCCATTTAGAAAATATTTCGCTGAAATATCCCTTTTGGTTTGGGTTCACCTTATTTCCATTTGGAAACAACAGAACAATTTAAGATGTCAACTTTCTTCTGAACTAAACATAAGTCCTAATCTGTAGCTCTATCATAAAAATTTTAAAAGTCATAACTACGAATAGTTATCATACTCGTACCTTAACACTCTGAGTATGAATTTGAATCCATAACATTTAATATTTTCAATAAACAGTTGTAAGAAAGTACCAAAGAAAAGGCAACTTAAGCCTTCGAAAATTCACAATTCACAAGACAACAGGGTAATTGTATCCTTAGTCAGACGAATTTTTCCTTGGTATCTTCTCCCGCTATCCCAACTCAAGGATAGAACCAAGAGGATACACAAAATCTACTGGTCCACCTGCATTCTTAAACTTTCATCCTCACGAACAAAGGAATAATCAAAAAAATGAAGTTTTTTTTTCTATTTTTTTTTTTTTTTTTTTTTTTTTTAAACTATAAGAATACGAACACCATAGTACCGTTACATTTATCCTTATGCTTAAAAGGGTATTATCTTTGGTTATAAAATGTAAGTCGTGTCAGCTGTAACAGAAGCAGGGGTAGTAGCAATAGGAATGGTAGTGGCAGTGGCAGTGGCAGAGGTAGTAAAAGTATCATAGCGCTAACAGTTGCAGCAGTAGCAAAAGATAACTGTTTTAACAGTCCTTGTAAATTTTCCTACTCTTGGAAATTTATACACCTTTTTCTCTTTATCTGTTTTGGGCGGGAAAGTGCTTCCTTTGCTAACCCATTGCTGGCCACAACTTTTATGTTACGGCAGCTTTTGTGTTGAACTCTTTTTTTCCATAGCACGCATATTTGCATTTAAAGTTGTGCCCTTTGCCACCCTGTGCTTCTATGTGATGAAAGTAAAAGAAAAAGTTTCACAATTTTCTTGTTTTTATTAGAAAATGGTATGGGTCATGGTATTTTGTCTTCTTGTTCCTGTCGTGTGCAAGAAAGGAGATTTTAAGGAAGCACCCAAGAAGATGTTTTGTATGTAATTAGACAAAAGTGACTTTGTAGATCTATTTCATTTAGATGTTATTTTTGTAGCATTGTCATTGTCTCCACGTTTATCAGACCTCTCGGCGGGCGGAAATCCTCTTACTTCGTCTTCCACGTGGGCGCCTGCTGGTAATGGCTTTTCGTCTCCGACGATCAATTTTAACTTAGAATTTACACGCAAGCTTCAATCGGGCGATGTGATCCATTACGAAAGGGGAGGGGGACAACCCCTAATTTGTCTTGTAAAGCCAAGGTATCGAGGCATCTTAAGGTTGCATGACCAATAGTGAATAAAGAGGATTGGTTTCTAACGCTCCCCGTCGAGGTTCGATTGTACTGACCCACCCACCCTTTCCGGACCTACATACATAAAAAAAGATGAACCAAACAAACATTGAAAAAACAGACAGTAGGTACAAATAGTACAGAAGTAACTGCATAGAGCATTGCTTGATGTCAAGAAGCCATAGTCGATTTCTTGGAAGTCCAAGGTACCATCCGCAGTACCCCAAATCAACAAATGGACAATAAATCTGCTACCAGCGATAAGGTGGACAAGGTCAATAGCCAAAGTGACCGCAAGCCATCAAAAAAAAGGGTAAGTCCTGTGAGGTAGATAGAAGGTAGGTAGAATAAGGCGTCTTCACCTTCATCAAGATTGCTATGAATGAAATGAGAAAGATTCTAAGAACAATCTCAAATCAAAACCTTGGTTAATGAATACACCAGGCATATACTGCACACCAAAAAAACAACCTAAGCCGAAGAGAGGTAAAAGAGACCGTTCCCAAGCAGAGACATCACTCGTCTCAAAAAGAGGCAAGGTTGCCTCAAGCTCAGCATCCAGTCACTTCATAGCCCCAAAGCTCAAACAATATAGCAAACCAGCTTCAGGTCGCACTGATGGACGAACCCTCATCTGACAGCAAACCAGTGCTGGCTAAGTGGGCCAGCATCGGAGAAGCTACCGTGTATTTAAGTACGTGGTTCGGTTCTTTAAGGATATCCTTATCTCGTGCATCACTAAGGTTTGTGATGGTTAGTCTTACATCCTTCATACTAAAATCCCTTAAACGTATCCTAGACATGCTTATACGCGAATCCGTCGAAAGATCTCCTATTTCAAAGTCAAAATATGCTTATCATACAGACGATCTATCTTCTATCAACAGTATGCACTAATCAACTTCCTGGGCATAGGAAGTATCTTCAATAATGTGCACACTGAATCCATTCTGAAATTTCTCAAAAATTTTGGTTCAGAAGATTTCGCAGGCGACTTGATCGTATTCATGCTTAAAAACAGAATCATTCCAGTCATCTCATTTAAAAATCCGTATACCATACAAAGGTTTCTCGCAGGAGGGAGTTATCTCGCCTCTTCTATGGCTCCTGGTCATCAACAATATCTCGGCGGACTTGGCGTTAGTCCAAGTAAAACTGAGCTAATGATATTTACCACCAAGCACAAAATATCGACATCCATCTATCCTGCAGTGATAGACGTTTTCATCATCCTTGACTCCAAGCTCAATAGAAAACTGACCATAGAATCCTCTGGATGTGCACTGCCACAGTTCGTCCCATTTTTACTTATAGGTCGCTCGTGTGGTGGCCCGATTTATTCAAAGACTACAACATCAGAAAACTTATCAGAGAAAAACGAATGGCTTGTATTGGGACCACAGGGGCGCTATAATCGAGCCCGACAGAAGCTATCAACGTGTTGCTCCATTAACTGCACCTAGACTTGCACATCAAATACGCCGTTTCAGATTGAGGGAATCTGGATCTGTTGCCTAGTGATCTGGCTCCAACCATAACTGACCACACGATACCTAAACTCAATATTAATAAAAATATTCAAGTTCACATTCCGCAAAGAACGGAATGGTATCTACCCCTATCGAAATATGTATTAAGTATCGATCTTCACCAACGGCTTCAAGATAGAATGGGGTTTTGGAGTGTAACTGAACGTCTTCGAGTGTCTAGTGATTAAAGAGGCCTGCAGGATATTTAGCCTCAGCTCCATTATCGTAAACAGCATATGAATCTTTATTGACAGCTGAGCTGCCATCAAAGCACTCTACTCGCAGGTAAGCGAACAGTTCAATACCACTCTCCTCTGGATTTCGGCTTCTCGGCCACAGTAACCTAGGCCGGAATGAAAGAGCTAACGTGCCAGCTAGACTGGTTTCAACCTTCGTTGTCTCTCTTGCGGAGTCAGTCTGCACCCTGATAGGACTCATCAAGAGTGGAATGCTCAAACACTTTCTTTCTTTTGTCAACTATAGAAGGAACAGTCCAGAACCTTTATCACATTCAAACAAATATAGGTAGCGTACAATAAAAACATGACGAATGACTTTATTAACAGAACCCGCACCGACACAGCAAGAACCAGGTATCGCACACTTTGCGAACCCTTTTTCAAGGAATTGTCAAAAATTTCTGGCATAAAATTCTGCAGCATCCTTTCTGAACTCCACAAGGTGGATCTGAAAAATACGCTCTTAGCAATACCCTTTAACAAGTAAGTCAAGTGAGTTGTGGTACCAAAACATCGCATCCGGGCTATTTGTGTTTCTGATAGGAACCTACTAGACCACTACTTCTAGCTAACCTACCTGTCATCATTCCGCTCACTAAAAGTTAGACTGCGATTTATTAGCCACCGACGCCTTATGATCTTGATTTCTCCCTCTGTGCAGTTAAAACTTCGCCTAACAATGACGTTGTCTTATAAAAAGCGGGGGCAGAGCAATGTACTGGTCTTATATTGACGGTTTTCTGGATTTGGCGCCACTGAAGGTTGATACGATTAGACCAGTTACAAGCTGCCGGTCATTGGTGGCAGGACCACCGGTAGTCCCCACCAGGAATTAAAACACGGTACCATGGGAGTCAGGAACCTCTCCCGGATTTCGGTCCGAGCTTGACTTGAAACTGTGGCTTAAACCAAAGTCTTTGGATTTGTAGAGTTGCAAGATGCTGTGTGCCGTGACTTTAAGATCAGCAAGAGGTTTTACATCGGCTTCGATCCATACCAAGGGTGGAACTTGTGCCTCTAACACAAGTTCTACTTTGGTATATTTTCAGTAGCAAATAGCGATGACAGGGACTATCCTTGCTTCCCATGTATGTATGAGCATCCCGTGGAATTTAAGTTTACACAACAGGCATCCACGTAAACCACTAGAGACACTATTCTGAAATACCTTCCATGTGGTGTTCCCAATTTCACACAGAACTTATTTAAGGAATGAAACTTGTTAGATGATTTTTATCACAAAGGGACAATAATCGGATTGTGGAACCTGAAGACATTCTACAACTTGGAGGGAAAAGGCCTTTAAAACATCTTTCAACCTTATTGTTTCTTAATAATTCCTCATTATTCAATGGAACTCCAAGGCCAATAAAAGAGCTCCACATATTAATTTAATTTTTCTTTCGATTTCCGCCTAAACCAGTCTTGAGTCCATTCCATTATGTTTTAGTGGTCGAGCTATTTTTTTATATCTCATTCTCGCATGTGCTTTGACAATAACATTCGATTCCAATGACTACTACCAAAAGGCACTTACCAAAAAGATTACGCACAAGATCTCGATCATTGAACACCGTATCAAAAGTATTGAAGAATTACGTAACTAGGTCCAAAACTCAGCCGAACTTAAGAAATACAAAACACTGTACATGATTAAGCAAATTGTAAGTCTAATCGAGTTAGTAAGCACCTGCGTAATGACATGAACATCCGTTTTCAGTGTTCATTTTTCAAACAGCTCTCTCCCAAAATGTATGATCCTATGCTCGAAGTTATTTTCGATAAAGTGAACGGTTTCGGTAAAGAACTAACTGCGATCCCTCATATGCGATATTGAACACCACATTGCAACAGTAAGTAGCAAAATCGATGACAGACCACTCCAACTGAAGCCTTACGCAAATGTTCACTATAATATATCACTCATCAATCATGACCTACTCGTACTCATTCCTCCGAAGGCAATCACATCTATGTCAGTTCCTCCAGCCGCCGTGCCACTGAAGCTCATCAATCACTTATGTTCATCATGTACTCCTTCTGAGTGGCAACGTAGGCTAGACAAACTTACTTCAAAGAACCAAAGAATCAAAAGAACCCAGTCCTCCATTGAAATCGCCAGCAGCATTCCACCCCTTGAAACCTTCAACTGTAACACCTAACTCGCTATCGAAGGTTACCCATCTCTTTGTTGTTTTATAATTTTTTTTTGTATTTTTGTTTTTTGTATATATATATATACAATATATATATATATATATATACATTCCCCCCCCCCCTTAAAACTATACTAATCCTACCTAAATCTATGTAAGTCGGCCACGGCTAGAAAATTAGGCTGCCGACCCTGCTCATTAACAAAGCTAACTAGTGCTAGAGGAATTCGACGACGTAGATTCCGCTCCTTTAACAAGCCACCAAAATTGTTGGTGTTGGCGAACAACATCCCTCATGTCGCGATTCCCTACCGCCCTACTGAACCGAAAACGCTCCGCACTGCCGTGTGCGACGTCTCTATCGTAGTTAGGTCGCAGCTGTTCGAGCGACATGGAAGATTAACGGCACCGCTAATCTATCCTGGATCAGACCTTTCCTGGATCAGACCTCCAGAGGAACGCTTCTAGAGGAATAAGGTCGTCAAAGCGAACTCTCTCGTGATGCATATAATTTGGGTAGTAAGCCCCAGAGATCAGGTTATTCGACGAGGTCATTGCTCTTGTAATGTGCCTTCGAGTCAACTTAATAACAAAATTATCCACTATTATTGGGTTAGCCCTATTGTACAAGACCTCATTGCGATAGAATTTTATGTACTCAGACTCTGGTGTTCTGTATAGGCGAAGACAAGCCCTAAAGTAAGCCCTCTCAAACACCCGAATCTTTTCCAACAGACTTGCTCTCACGTTGAACCACACGGGACAACCAAATACAAGCATAGGCCGGATAAGGGCCATGTAGCAGATCACCTTTACCCTCTCATCGAGTTGCCTGTTATAAAACAGTCTCTTTGTAAGGGCAAAAGCACCTTTGGCTCTGGACAGAGCAACATTTATATGTTTGTTAAAATATAGATATTGATCTACCCAAATCCCAAGGTATGTAATCCCGTATCAAATCCCACGATCTGAAACGTTCGCCAATTCTTTCTGGTATCCGCAGAGGCCCCAGACAAAGGCGTCCTAAACAGAATGGTTTCCGACTTCTGAAAGTTGATCTTCAACTTCCAGTCATCGCAATATTGTTTTATTTTATCGAAGTCAAGCTGCAAAAGAATGTTTATAACCTCAATCTTTGGACCTGATCTGAACGCGATTAAGTCGTCTGCGTACACTATGGCATGGTGAAGTGAACCTATCAGATCACTTGTGTAAATATTGAAAAGAATTGGCGAATTGACCGCACCTTGTTGAATGTACCAGTAGAATTCACATCGCCATTTTTCACGATGAACTGTCTATCTGTGAGCATATTGAAAAGAATATACAGCAGTGGCTTACTAATGCCCAGTCTGTTCAAATTGTAGAAGAGTCCCTCTAATCATACAGTATCGAAAGTCTTCTCCAATTCAATCCGGCAGGCACCCGTGCACTGTTTCTTGGCTTTGTTCCATTGGATATCAGAAACCAGCTTAGACGCGGCATGAATGACATCATGCTCCGCCTTGAAACCGATTTGATTATCCGGAACTATATTTTTTTTCTCAACCTACTTAGTCATGACTCTATTGATAACTTTTTCGAAAACCTTACTGATGTTTGGTTTGGAGGTGTCTTTATTCCTTTTGGGGATGGGATGTACCACCGCAGTTTTCCAATACGCTGGATAATGCGCATTATTCATTGCATTGTTAAACAGGGTGGTATAAATGTCCACCGCTTCTAGTGGGAGATGTCGAAGCACAATGTTCGGTATTCAATCGGTTGCCACTGATTTCTTACTTCTAATTGTGTCGAAGATCGTTTGAAGCTCTTCCTTCGAAATGAACGGGGGTTGTTCCCTTTCATTGGCGATGACATTATTTGCCATATTCTCGTCACTGAACTGGGTGAAACCCGAGTTCTCGATTCGCCAGTTCACTATTTCATTTCAAAGGTAGAAATTGTGCACAAGGACTCGATTTTCCAGGTCGTGGTTCGGGCCAATGGTGTCATTCGTCTTGTACACTTCCTGGAAAGTAGCTCCTATAGCTTCGACCTTCTCCTGCGGATCTTCGATCAAAAAGAAGTCGTCATCATCAATAGCCTCATTTGGATCTATGCCTGCTGTTGAGAGTATACATTCATTGTCTGTCGTTCGGGCGATTTTAAGACATGAAAGGTGGTCTTGATCTTTCCTCCGAAATATTTTATTTATTTGCGGGAACAGCAACCCGAATAGCTGGTGTTTACAGCCCGAATTTTATTGTTAAAATACAAACTTACAGAAGACCTGTAATTTTCTTTTATTAATGTTTGGTATAGCCTTAAGCTCTTCCAGCGGTGCAGTTGTTATTTCCTCAATCATTTCAAATATGCGTCCTTTCAAATGTCTCTTCAGTTTTGGGAAGAGGAAAAAGTCGCATGGGGCCAAATCCGGTGAATATGGTGGCTTAGGCATAATAGTCGTGTTGTTTTTGGCCAAAAAGTCTGTCACAAGCAACGATGAGCAGGTGCATTATCGTGATGCAAAAGCCATGAATTGTTTTTCCACAATTCCGGACTTTTTATTCGTATTGCTCCTCGCAAACGGAGCATAACTTGGAACTAATATTGTACCCAACACAAAAATAAGGGTTACTGCCTCTTTCTTTTACAATTTTTCGGGATCGCAAACACATTAAAGAGGTTTGATTGATTGAAATTCACAACAGCTTTGGCTGTTCTGTTGTTGCTATTTTGTCTTTTTCTAAACTCGACTTTGTGTAAGTTACAATAACATTTGCGTATAGATGCTTGTACGTTTTATGTTGTTACAATACATTCTTCCAGTCTAATCTATCGAATCCTGTGCTAATGATGCAATTGATAATTTGGTTGACTTATCGGACTCTCATGATGATATCATTAATTCGGCGATTTAAGTCTACCTCAGCTGAAATTGACCTCATCTAACAACCCATTTTTATTTGTTGCTTCTAATCCCATTTCTGCTACGGAATATCTCTTCAAAGATAGGCTAACAGACACTAGCCTATGTCAAGTGTGTGGCGCTTTAAACAATACTGAAGTGTTGTCCCCTATCACTTTCAACTACTGACAACTTTTATCTTCTTCTTTCGAGTTTACCATATGCCCGCCATAAAACATATTCTACATCCCTACCTTAGTATAATCGAAGACCCCAATCTCTACGAAACAGAAGAAACAAGTTATGGGCGGTATTCCTTCGTACCCACTCTTCTTCCGACTTTTCAAACTATCTAGGTACATACCTTCATTTCATTGAACTCCATAACCAATCTTAGAAATGACCCCAAGTCCTTTTATCAATTTGTCAATTTCAAAAGTAAGACCGATGGTTATCCTTCCTCCCTCCCTTTAGATCTTCAACTTTTGTACTCAATTTTTTAACCAATCATTTGCCAACAACTCCATTTAGATCCCTCTTACTTCGATGATCTTTCTACCAAATTTTGGATCCAGCAATTTTTGAAGAAAAGTTACTAAAACTTAAAGATGAATTTCTACCTGGCTCAGATGATCTCATTTTTTTTTTTAATAAATGATCTTCCAATCTGTCTCTAACATATTTCGATTATCCCTTACACGGCGAGAATTTCCCCAGACTATGAAGAACTCTTTTATAATCTCAATATAAAAAAGGTATCAGGAATAAAGATAACAATTATCTTCCCATTGCTAAACACTCTCATTTACCAAAACTCTATGCAGGCATTTTATACGAAGCCTTAAACTTTACATGCAAGTCTTTTATTTCGTCTAGACAACAAGATTTTCTAAAGGGCAGATCAACAATTGTAGTTGAATTTGTATGAAATCGATTTCGGTAAAGAAATCAATGTTATTGTTACCGATTTCACCAAAACTTTCGATAAGATCATCTCATCAGTTGATCCTCCTCAAAATTTCTAATCTCGACTGTGAAACTCTTCCATTAAAATGGATATCTTCTAACCTATAGTGTTCGATTTGGATTCGCCTTCAGTTCCTTTTCTGGCCTTCTCTGCGATTCCACAAGGTAACCATCTTGAACCCCTTCTCTTCATTCTTACTATTAACGATCTTGATCATTAAACACTACAAATTTTTTTAAAAACTATTTCTTACCCCCATGACTACACACTTCTTCAAAAAGACCTCGAACGATTTTCAATCTGGTGCACAGTGGTTCAGCCGTAGGTCAAAGGGCCGAAATACCGATGTTGAAAGTATGATGTTATTTTACCGGTATAGGAGACATAAGAAACCCTTCTATTCACAGGTATAAAAAACATTGCAATTAGAAACACGGTACAGTTAATTTTGTGCACCGGAAATGGTATTATCTAATTAGTGCTCATTAGTTCATTTGTTCACATTAATTGGTGTTGTTTTTAAAATGTGGTTTTTCCGAGAAATTTATTGTTTGTAATATAATTGTGCAATGGATATTCAAATTGAAGGTAATATAATATATTGGGTATGTAGTTTAATTCGTGCGGTTTTTTTTTTTCAAAATTTGAACGTTTATTTAAGAAAAACATGTACAATAGTATTATTCAAAGTATTGCCCATCTGAAGCTTTGACTTTTTCCCATCTCTCTGGCAATTTTTGGATCCCATCCCAAAAGAACTGCGCCGGCTTGGCAGCCAAGAATGAATCAAGCCAATTTTTGATATTCTGCTCTGAAGTGAACCGTATTTTAGTGAGGGCGCTCTGCATCGACCCCAACAAATGGTAGTCAGAAGGGGCAAGGTCTGGGCTATGAGGCGGGTATAAGCGGGGTAAGACTTCCCATCCACTGTTTTCAAATATTTTTTAACCGGAATAGCAACGTGGAGCCGAGCGTTGTCATGATGGGAAATTATTGCCTCGTGTCTGGTCGCATATTCCGGGTGTTTTTCGGCTACTGCTCTCTTCAAACGGATTAATTGTGTTCGGTAGCGTTGTCCATTCATGGTTTCACCAGGTTTTAGCAGCTCATAATACACCACACCCATCTGATCCCACCAACAACAGAGCATTACCTTTGCCGTTAATTTGGCTCGTTGGCCGGGTTTCACATATAATTTTTTGCGCTTGGGGTTATCGTAATGGATCCATTTTTCATCACCAGTAACAATCCGATGCAAATATGACTTCCTTTTGTGGCGTTCCAGCAGCATTTCGGACATGCAAAACCGCCTTTCGACGTCTTTCGGCTTGAGTTAATGTGGAACCCAATTTCCTTGCTTTTGAATATATTAAGCTGCTTTTAAACGTTTTCTTCAGTAATAGAAATGAAGAAGAACTCCCAGCAAAAAGACTTTTTCAGGCACAAAGTTCGACATATTTGAGTGAAAAAAAATTATTGTTGTTTACGCTTCAAATGAATGACATATACAGAAATGACGTACAATGACAGTAGCAGGTACGACCATTACGTGTTCTTTTACCACAAATGCTTGTTTTAAATACGTGGATAACTTCAAAAAATAAAGAAAATGAAGCAGAAATGTTTCGGGAAGTGTTTGGATCCCTTCCGACTTCTTTACCAGATGCTGAAAATATCCAGACTGATTGCTTGAGAAATATCCCTTTGAATCTCTGTAAACGGTTTGCCGCATATTGGAAGCAATTTAGGAGATCAAAAGCTAAGCTAGTGGCCAAACACGAAAGCTGGTTAAATGAGACCGAAGTTTGCATACTTAAAGTATCTGATTGAGAAGTATGTGGAAAAAAGTGGAACGCGATACAGGAAGGAGTTTGGAAACTGCAGTAAAAGGCCAAAACGTCGCAAATAAGCAGTTTTATCACAGATGGACGATTCCGCTGTAACGACTTTACTTAGCAGTTCAAATCAATCAGGAAGTTCTTTGGAATTTAGCACGGATGAAGTTGTTTTATTTATTATTGAAGCTAAACTTACTAAAAACCAATATTTATTATTGGTTTTGTTTGTCCGTCCTATCATAAAGTGCTGGACGCCAAAAAACGTTGCTATCCAACTGGTATTCGCGTGACGGAATCTTCTGCTGAAATCAATTTGAAATCATTGTTAGACAATACATTAAGTCGCATTGTTGAATCTCAAAAAGCTGTATTAGAAAGTACCTAAGGATGACTTAGTTTTAATTGTTAAATGGAGTTTTGATGGCAGCACAGGACATAGTGAATATAAGCAGAAATTTTCAGATTCAACTATCGAAGATTGTTTATAAACAAAATACCAGTGATGAATCAAGCATTTGGAAAAACCAACGCCCTTCCTCTACTAGGTGGTGCAGACCAATTAGTTTTCAATTTACAAAAGAAACAAAGGAAGTCACCTTGCAAGAAGAAGTCCCTACTTCAGTGCTTATTAATGGCCACGAAATTAAAATCACCCATTTCTTACAATTGACTATAGTAGATGGCGACTTATCTACGATTAGCAGTTACATTTGTGGTGCAACACCAAAAGAGATGAACGATTTAAATATATGCTTAAAAGAGGTCCCTGATACTAGTAAATTTGAGTTTCGTTTATCTCCTCTGCATTCATACTATCGATTTTTCGAGTATTTTAATTACGTTTCTCATCGAATTAATATTAAAAAGTTGCAAGCGCGTTCTGCAGAAGATAAAGCTAGTCTTGCTCAGAGAAAAGAGCTAGTTCAACGGCAGTTTAGGGAAAAATTAATTTTAATTGTAGACAAACCTCGAAGTGAAGGAAGTGGCACATCCAATGATGGAAACACAGCACGTATATTTTTCCATAACTCTGATATTTCATCTGAAATAACATTTATTAGAAAAGATCTTATTGACAGATGTAGTCACCTTCTGCACAGCCTTTCTTCTGGTTATAAAATAAATTCAGAAAAATTTAAGAGTTATGCTTTTGATACTGCCAAGATTCTTGTGGAGGAATACATAAAATATTGATTCACGGAGTAGAAGTGATAAATAGTTCTTTATTAGCTGTTGGTGAATTATGGTGAATGGGAATGGAAACATTCCCGAGATGTAACTAACATGGATCTCTTGCACAGATTTCTAGTTTAAGGAAGCTGCAGTATAAAAAGAAGTCTGCATTAGTAAAAAAAGTGTTGAATTTATTAAGCTTTTGAGATTTATTGTAGTTTTAGTTTATTACAATACTTGACATTTTTAATACTATATAAATAGCACTTGTTTCATGTAAAATACTACATTTTGATAGGATAAACAAAACTAACTTTATTGTTATTATAATAACAATTTTTTGTGTGATTATGTTTTTTATATATGATGAATATTTTATGTATGAATATACTCTGTATAAAAAAAATAGCTTTTTTGTCTTGTTCTAACCCTCTAGTAATCATAACAATCATTTTCCAGGCCAAAATAATATGATTTTATTGTAAATCTGCCCAAAAAACCCTATGACCGCCCTTCTTTGAAACCTGAGCCACTGTGTGGTGCCTCAAAAACTGCTTAGGTTAGGTCACTTAAGAGCAGCTGTTGAAGAGCGCATCCCACTTAGGCCTAGTGGCCTATTGTGATGCCACGTGGATCAGTATTCCTCCTACTCTTAGAACCAATTTGAGCTTATGATGAAGCGTAGGAGACTGTTTACGTTTACATATATTGTTTAGATCTAAGTAGTTGTAGAAATCTTTTAAATGAAGTGACTTTCTTTTGGAGATTGCTGAGCATATACAGAGTAGGTGGGGGATTGTATCCTCCTCCTCCTCGGCCATGCGACTTCTGCAGAAATAACTTGAAAAACGCCAGACCTTTTTGCATGCTTGTCTATAAGCGATGATACCTATGATTGCGCTGACATGTTTCATATTTTGAAAGATCAAACTCATAGAGCGATTCAGAACCAGCTTTGTTTAGATCTGTTTGGTCTATACACATGACATCTTTCGTTAGCATCCAGATTTAATTTTAATTTGCATGTAGCGATCGGTATACTGATGCTACATTTTTCTGGTAGAGTGGTTACAAATGTAACGTGTTCCTCGGCTCTGCAATTTCGTAGAATATCTCTGTGCCCCGGCACGCAACATAAATCGAATTTGAACTACTCCGGCATCTCCCTAAGAGATGATCGGCAGTCATGGGCGGTTCTAGAGTTTAGTGATACTGAGTCCAGAAAAGATGGGGATACCCTTACATATATCACGTTTTCCTTCAGCCAGGACAGAGCTTCTTCACTCATTAAAATTTCCGCCTGGAACACACTACAGTGATTTTTCAGATGGAAGGAGAAGCTTGGACTTAGCTTATCTGAGAATACACCACCATCAACCCCGCTGTCAGTCTTAGACCCATCTGTGTTCTTTCTCTTAGAATGATTTAGAAGGGAAGCTCACATGACAATTCTTGTCAAACTAATGTTGGGGTATAGTGAAATCGATGTTCTCTGGAAGGATTCGTAATTCATTAAGAATATTAGCCTGGTCAAATAATTTATTCGTCCAATGTGTAGTTGCGTTAAGGCGAATAGCTGCGATAGTAACTACTTGCCTGCTGAAAATATCGGGGGATATCAAGTGAAACAGAATATGCAGTGCCACGGAAGGGGTAGTACGTAAGGCTCGGCTTAAGGGCAGACATGCTTCTTTTTGGACTCTGCCTAGTTTACTGCAGTTGACTGCATCGTCTAAGGCTGTCCAATATACAATCACCTCGTAGATGAGTATCTGTCTTATAACCGAGACGTATAGACAGTAGGTTTTTGCGAGGTTAAGCCTCCATTTGTTCTGAATGGGTTCTTTGCAAGAGAATAAAGGTATTACAGCTTTATATTAGGTTTCCAGTTCAGTATCAAAAATGCAACCCAGATATTTTGCTACCTAAGACGGCTATAGCAACATCACCTGCTTCCCGGTATATCAGCACTTCATTAACGTCTAAGTTCCAAGTAACTAAGTAACTCTGTTAACACATGATTTAGTAGAATTTAGTTTAGAATTGATTATCCTGCTATAGTATAACACTGATCAACTCCCCAAGTGAATTACCTACCTTCAGTCACGATTTGCGGATGTGTTGACTTTGTTCGATGTGGCTAGTCTGTGAATGCAGGGCCTTTTCCATCGACTTTCCTTTACAGTAGGCGTGTTACGCCGTTAATAAACGTTGTGGATCAATTAAAGATCGTATGTGTATATCTATCAGTCGTTCTAGAATTTTCAGAAGGAAAGATGATAGGCTGAGGTCTTTTGACACAATTTCTCTGCATGACTGTTGAATGTAGATCTTTTCTACACAGTTTATCATGCTATTATCTAGCGCAGGCAGGATAATATCTGAGGAAGGTAACTATTATACCCCATACGGACATGCAAACATGTATGGTTTGAAGCTATACTATACAGCGTCCAAAGAAACTTGTCTTTTGTAAGGGGTGATTCATCGTGAGTTTTGATTTTCAATAGGCTTATTTTGACAGATCACGAGTGACTTCTATCAAACTGTTTTATTATTTTTATTTAGTATCGTTTGGCAAATCTTCATGGAAAGACTCACACCACAATAGCAACTCCAAATTGTTCAAGTGTATTACGAAAATCAGCATTTTGTGAGAAATGTTTTTCGTGCGATTCGTGGAACTTATGGTGCGCATAATCGATCTACTGAAACCACTATTGCCAATACCATTCGCAAATTTGTGCCCCAGTTTACATTAGTGATTGATACTCGACCGGTTAGATCACATCCAGCACGTAATGAAGAGACTATAGCAGCTGCAGCTGGGAATGTACGCGAAGACCGTGACAAATCGATTTGTTGTCATTCTTAGCAGCTTGGCTTGGGGTATTCGACAACTTGGCGTATTTTACGTATGGATCTCGGCCTAAAAGCGTACGAAAGGAAGCCAGGCGACTTGAATTTGCGTCATATATTCAGTGAATGGGCTCTGGAAAAAGTCAATGAAAATCCGGTGTTTTATCGTGAAATTTTGTTCAGTGATGAAGCGCATTTCTAGCTCAATGGATGTGGTAATAAACAAAATTGCCGTATTTGGGCTGATGAGCAACCCGAAGAATACCAAGAGCTACCATCACATCTATTAAAAACAACGGTATAGTGTGGTTTATGGGCTGGTGGAATCGTTGGTTCATATTTATTCAAAAATGAGGAAAATCAGAATGTTACCGTCAATGGTAACCGCTATCGTGCCATGTGCACGGACTATGTGTTTCCTGAAATTCAAGAGCATAATCTCGGTGAGCTCTGGTTTTAACAAAACTTCGCTACGAGCCATACAGCGCGTGAAGCAATGGACTTATTAAGAAATCATTTTGGTCAGCACTTAATTTCACGTTTTTCTACGATAAATTTGCCGCCTAGATCGTACGATATCACACCTTTGGACTATTTTCTTTGGGAATATGTAAAGTCTCAGGCCCTTAGGAATAAGCCAGCTACGACTGACGCTTTGAAACCCATCATTACTCTTGTTATCCGCGAGATACCAGTCGCTATGCTCGAATGAGTCGCCCAAAAATAGATCTTCCGAATGAACCACCTCAGACGTAATCGTGGCCAACATTTACATAATATCATTTTTTAAAAGTAAATGCCATAAATTACTCCTTAACTAGTAATAAAAAATTTAAGTTCACTTTAAAACTTATGCGTTTTATTTTACATTATAAATCAAACCTTACGATGAATCACCCTTAGGTCAGACCATGAATTTTATTCACGTGTGCAGTAGTCCGCGAATACGAAGGTACCTGGAAAGTGGATGTCCAGTAGCAAGTTGAATGATTCTTAACTTAACGGTTTTTTTTATAACAGCTAGGCATCATAGAATTTGTAGAGAGGATTTTTTTTCAGCGTGATGCCTCAAAGGTATCTTGACATCCAGTATTGTCGCTTTACCCTCCTCAGTTCTTTTTTATATATTTTGAGGGATTCCTTATATGAGTCCTAGTCATTCACTTCTCTTGTGCTTTTTTCTATGTTGTAAAGTTGCCTCTAGGTTGAAAAAGAGTGCAGGAAGTAGCCTGATTGAGAGCCTCGATGGAAACTTTGACTTTTATGTCAAGCTCATTGGTGTTACGCGGGGAACTTAAGAGTTCAAAGAAAAGTGTTTTTAAAGGTATTCCTCTGTATGTTGGCCTATCAGTTTTCTGATAATACCGCTTTGGCTAGCAGGAGGATCATTTAAGGTGAACAGGATGCATCTGTGATTTGATAATGAGTGTTCAGGCGAGACCATCCAGTTGGTTAGCATTTGAGTGATGTTGTCGGAGACAAGAGTGATATCTAGTCTGGGTCTTGTACTTGTCGGTACTGCCTCATACCGTGTGATGAGCGTTAGCGTCTTTCAAAGTTGTCTCCAGGGAGAGAGCCTTTATGATCGTGGCAAAGTTATGCCGATGCCAGCTAGTAGGTACCTTTGTCAGTCTCCCCACAACGGTTATGTAGGAGTCGTTAAGGTTAGGAAGTTAGAATACATCAAAGCTACGTTTCATTTATATACAACTTCTAATCTTACCTTTGTCTCTTGTATAGAGCGGAGCGTATGCAGGTATCCATGGTTTCTGAATTAGGATGTTATGTTCTGCATTGCTACAATCTACTACAGTAGCCTCCATCATGATGATGATGATCAAGATGACACCCTGATCCAGTCCGGGAGTGATAACTAGTTTACTACGGTGCTTTTATTGCAGTGTCAGACTTTTGAATAAGGCTTAAACGTCTGGCCAGCTGCTACATTGAGCTGCCAAGGTTTGTATAGTTTGCCATTTCATCATGAAAAATTTGCCGCCACAACAACAAATTTAAATCGTTGAAAATTATTTCAAAAATCGGATCTGTGCATGGGAAATGCATATAGCACTTCGTCAAATTTACGGTAAACATCATCAGCGAACTGAACTTGCTATTTATCGATTAATTGAAAAATATTGAACCCAAATCATGCTATCACACCAACAAGAATGAGAACAGAGCATTCAAAAATTAAATATCGCGGTTGTGGAAGCTTGTGTTGAAAAGAGCTGCAATTTAATGATTCGTCTTCGAAGCAGACATTTGTCTTTGGTTTGTCCCTAAACGTCTAGCTAGGATAAAGATACGATCGCCAGTTTACTACTAGATTAAGCCTAAATCTTTCCTAATTTAAGCACTGTTGATGGACTCCAACTCAAGAATATCCGGGCGCAGTAATAAGGGTTCTTAGACCCACCTCTAAATATAATTCAATCTAATCGAGTGTGTGCCATTGAAGGCGTTTAACGCAGGATCGCGTCTAATAAAAAGGAGTTGTTGATTGTGGCAAAGGTTTTTCTCAGATTGTAGCCATGAGTTTCCTTTAAAGGTGAGAAAAGAGTTCTTCAAATTCATCTGTTACCCCTTAGGAATCCATATCCTAGTTAAACTTTTATTTGTTGGCAACTTGGCACCTCTTAACATAATCGTCCTTCGAAATCGCGCACCACAAATACCTTAAGGTTTGACAATTGTTCCTTTAAAAGTATTCCTAATGCATGAATGCTTATGGCCCACTTAAACTTACAGTTATTTTTCTTTTAAAGGACTACTTAAGCTCTTTCATATACACCCAGTTACACAACAAGGACTTTGGCACATTTTTTTTTTATTTTTATTTTTTTTTTTTGAATTTTTTTTTTTTTTTTTTTTTGAATTTTTCACTCACGATTTTTTATGCAAGGTTACAGCTCACAAAAAACCGCTTTTACTACATTGCTTCACGGTCGAGCACTGTAGAGGTACAAAAGTGCAGAGGCACAGTACAGAAATACAGTAGAGCACGAAAACACTTTAACTCAGCATCAAAGGACGTCATTTCTGCATACTTTTCTAAGAGGGCCTTTAACTAAAACGAACGAACATGAAAAAGAAAAGGAAAGTTGCAGAAAATGTCAATTGTACTTTGGTAGAGCTCCAGTGCTAATATCTACTTCGGGATAGACTTTGAAACGTTGAAAATTATCATAGTCATTTCCCAGATAGAACTTTCAAGGATAACACACCGTGAGAAGAAAAACATGAAACATCATCTCACATCGGTTAATTACCATCCGCAATTGTCTAGAAGAAACCCTGTAGTGTCTCATATCAAACTAGGGGATGTTCTAGAAGCACCATCCACCCAACTCGCATACCCCGTAATAGGCAACCCTATTTTCTTGGCATACGTTGTAGGTGTTTGTACTGGGTACTCCTTATATTCATCGTCGTACATCCCTATTGTATGGATTGTAGCCAAGTATCCCAAACATTAGTACTCGTCGTCATTGTCGGCGCTTTCCATAAGCACCGCGTCGCGTCAAGTCGTTTGTCGTACATATAGTCGGGGTGTCTAAAAATAAAAAACGAATACACATCACAACGACTACGATGGCAGGGATGATGATTTATTCAGTGTTTAAAACAAGCGAAAACCATAAGCCACACTCCATCTACTGTGTGTGGAATTTTAATTATGAAATTGCATAAAATTAACTTTGACAGTCCTAAAAACGGTATTCCGTTCGCGGCAAGGATATGTCGCTCATCGTTGTCGTTGTCGTTGTCGTTGACGTTCTCGTACACTAAATGATGGCGAGAGAGTATCTTTTCGAAAAGACACCCACTATCTAACATTGCGAGTGGGAATAGGCTTTGAAGATACTCCTCTAAATCTGTGCCGAGATGACGATGATGTGTTATTGTTGTGTTATTGTTGTTTCTGTTTCTTGATGTTGTTGGTGTTGCAGCAATTTTAACGATTCATTAAATCCTATTGCCAAAAGGACGACAAAACGAGTTCAAGGTTCAATCAGGATGCAGTATGTTTGTCTCTGCATTGTGCTAGCCGGGCTTTAACTATATAATCACAGCAGCTGCAGTTGACATTCCAATTCGACTGCTACTGTTGTTATGGTACGCGAGCAAGTGTTGTACGTCTTCAAGATGCAATGGAGTAGGTATGGCTATGAAGAAAAATTACGACAAGGAGAATAGGCTGACAGTCGAAGGGCAACCGAAAATGGTTTGTTTTTGTGTTTTTTTTTTTTTTTTTTTTTTAAAGATTCCGCACCGTGATAGGGTTTTTTTTTTTTTTGAGTGAAGGGAGACCTAAGTTTTATAGTGTGGATATATAAACTTTATCTCCGTACTTGACAGCAAAAGGAAAAAACTCTACGAATGATGTTTTTGTGCTGAAAATGACAAGGACAGTTCCGAGGTTAGAGAAGATGTCCAAGGATTCTCCCGCGCTGGTGCTATATCTACCGAGGTCTAGTTAAAAGTTATGCGCCACCGTTAAGACTTGTTTCAACTGCCTATAAAAAATTCCATTTTCCTCTCTATGACAAAAAGTTGTTATGACAAGGTCCGCGTTTTATGAAAGGGTTTCAAGACATTTAAGAATTCAAATGAGTTACATATTTTACCAGATTGAGGAACCGATGAAAAAAACTAGCACCGACCTGCACCCAGATAACCTTAGTAAGTTTCTTAACTCAAGTTTCGTAAGTACTCCAGGCTAATTTCTTAAGGTTCTCATTCTTCTCCTAAAGTTGACAGGACAGTAACACAGCATTTGGCAGAAACGCTTAATCTTTTTCTCGTTACTGCAATGTCTGCAGAAATTGTTGTGGTACACCTCTATGCATTCTGTATAAGCAGCGATGGTGCAATGACCCGAGATGATACCAAAATTGACTCCCTAACCATAGAGGTTAGGTTTTGAAGGGGACCTAAGACTCATTCTCAAGGTCAAACGAAGGTCACTTTTGATTCAAAAGATAATTCCTGATTTTCATTGCTCAGTCGTATTCCTCAATGGAGCACACGACTTTGTCTCAATGGCCTTATTCATTCAGTGCTAGATACCACTGCACTGGCACGCCTAAGTCATTAATCGGTTTCCAATGTTGTTATGGTATTAGAAGGTCGAGATTTGTTTTGAGGAAGTCATTATTGCCTCGAGTAAAGTTAAAACTCAAAGAAATTTCAGATAGAGACAAATTGTCCTAAACTTATCTGAGAATGTATGATGTGCACTCTGCGCTTTTTTTCTACTTGAACGGACTGTACTGTTCGATATTTGTTTTGAGGAACTGATTATTATTAGTTACGTTTTCCAGATTAATAATGCAGGCTATTTCAATTCAAGAAAAAATTGAAATGATATTTATTTATGGAGAAAGTGGAAGGAACATCGATGGTGCTATTGCTTTTTACGCCCAACGTTTCCCAGACCAGATACGATCGCGCGCTTTCTTTTATCGAGTCATCCAACAACTCACTGGTGAAGGAAATGTGCAGTCAAAGAAAAGCAATCGGTCAGATAGGGTGGCTGTTGAGGACAATGAAATCGCAGTGTTAGCTGCCATTGCACACGATCCTCAAGATATTACATCAGCATAAATACCATACTTATCATGTTTCAATGCATCAAGAACTTTCTAGTGAGGATTTTCGCAACCGGGTTTCCTTTTGTCAATGGACACTTCAGCAAATTGAACGATACCCCCTTTTCTTTGCCAAGGTGTTATTCTCCGATGAGTCGGCTTTCACCAATCACGGTACGGTCAATCGACATAATATGCATTACTGGGCTACCGAAAACACTTTTTGGTTGCGACAAGCGGCAAGTTAACTATTGTTATTTCTAGAACTTGGCGTAACCATGTGTCTTAGTTCATATCACGCGAAAACGTTATAATCACCCAAATGTATGTTAAGATAGGAATTGACCTTCCAAAGAGCCTGGAAATGGCAGTTAGGCAATGAGAAATTTTGATAGAGAATCTCCTCTCAAAAATAGCTTTGGATCTTGTGATTAGCTTTCGATAAACAAGATATTATGAAAATATGTCCGTAGGTTGTGGCCGCTGAAGAGATCTAAACAAATACGTCTCAACATTGTACTCGTACTCGCATATAATGCTATGAACTGATTGATTGAAGAACTCCGTTGCTTTCTAAGTTTTAAGAGCTAACATTTTTCTAGAACAGTAAACAGAACAGTGGTTCAGGATGGGCCTCACAACCGCCATATGAAGCCAAAGCTCTACTACCGGTAAAAAACTTTTGCAAGAATCTCAAATTGCGCTACGCAATCGTATTAATTTGGTAGTCCATGCTCAATCAATTCCCTCCAACATTGGAATCCAAACTACATGTATAGTAATTGCTTTTGAATGCTTGGAATAGTAAATAGATTGCACATACTGCTGCAACATCATTTATAGAATATTACTAATATCTAGTCCTGAAGGCCCTTAAAGGTGAACAATTCTACTGCCATACTCTCATCTATATATGTATACTATGTATGCTTTTTAATTCACAGCTGTGCTTTGTATCATCGGTATTTGTCTTTTTTTATAATGACTCGAGAATGTAGAGTGGATATAGCTGATATTCGCGGGCTAAAATGTAATCACTCACCACCTGTCAGATCACTCTGATCTGAAGCTGCCCGGCTATGAACAAGTGCGATTATTCTTCCCTCACCGCAGTCTCGCCGTTTACGTACCTAGAACGTATATAGAACTCTGATTGCCTTCGACACTCTAGACAGACAACACGCGAAGAACGGTGTGTTGAGATCTTAGCTGCGGAAAACAACTCGACCCAGCTTGTAAATGAGCCCACACGAATACTAGACTTTTGTTGTCATACCGCCAACATCTTGGAGTTGTTTTTAACTTCTCACCCTGATAAGTACACCGTTGATGTACTCTCTCCTCTAGGCTCGTCGGACCATTGTGTTATACGATATATCAGCTAATTTCTCATATTCCCACACCCACAGTAAAGAGTCCTACAAGAACCGTATGACAATACGAGAAAGCCAATCGGAGCGGTCTAAACATATTCTTTATGAATTTTTACTGATGGTTATGTTTCCTCGAACTTTCCTATTCTCTTTGGAATAAGATCCTTTATCCGTCGTCGGGTAAAGAGTATCAAGACAAACGAAAAGGCATGATACGACTCGAGCTGTAAGAGGCTGTCGGAGTTAGAGAAATAATTTTTCGGCTGTTCAAAATCAACCTGACAGAGGAAAATCGAAAAATACAACCAAAAACTAAAACAAAAATACTACAATGTCCCAAAGGTAGTAAAAATTGTCGGTCTTTCGTCAAAAACATTAGATATTCTGCCCCATCTTCAATCCCATCTAAGACTTTCTTCCTCAATTCAAGTTGTTTTAGATGGTGTCAAGTCTGATGTTCACAAAATAAATGCTGGTGTGCCCCAAGGCTCCACTCTGTATCCGGCACTCTTTTTAATTTTCATCAACAATCTCTTGTCTGCTACTTCTTAACCCATATATTCCTTTGCTGACGACGGTACTCTCTGCGTTTTATATTCGTTCCCTGAGTCAAGTCCCAATTCTCCGGCTGAAGAACGAGAACGGCAGCTCATTAAACTCTGGTATTAACAGCATAACTAATTGGGGAACCATATATAGAGTAGAATTGAATGCTTCCAAAACACAATGATGTGTTTTGTACTACAAAACTCATAAATGATAATAATATAACCAAGACAATGGACATCCTTGAACACTGACGTAATGTCTCACTCTGTTTTATCGCTATTTCCACCAGCAGTGTTCCATTAAAATTGCTTGTAATCGTAACACCCGCCACGCTATGAATGTTCATCGGTATACCCTCAAGCCCACTTTCGGACGTACTCTAAAATATCGTGATCAATTCCTAAGCCACACAACTAGCTTATGGAAAGCCCTGTCTAGCTCTTTATTTCCTAGTCATTATAACCTTCAAACATTTAAAACCAACGTTCAGACGTTCATCGGCACCTCTCTTTCCCTCATATTCCATCGCACGAGTTGTGTACAAGCATTTTCAGGGTATTTAAATCACTTAATTGATGCGATTTCTATAAACCTTCTGCAAAATGCGACGAATTCCGCTAAAACTCATGTCTCTGCATAGGCCATCTCTATACGAGGTCTATTGCAAAAGTGAGAAGAATTCAAGGTAATACTCCTTATTAATCGTACGACCTTGAGGTAAAAACTCCTAATGCACTACACCACGGTAATCGAAAAAAAAGTGATCAAAACTTTGACATTTGATCGAACTTTTCGGTCTTGGCTGCCTTTGGTGCTTCCATTGGGACGATTGGGCTTTGTTTTCGACGTCATAATCATATACTTATCTTATCCATGATTCATCCCCTGTTATGAACCTATTGAGCAAATCAGGATCATCGTTGAGCTGCTGAGCGATGCTCATGCGACAGTTCTTCTGATCAAAATTAAGAAGTTTCGGAACAAACTTCGTTGACACACGTACCATGCCCAAAACATCCAAAAAAATATGCCGATATCCTAAGGAACTTCTGTTATGGTAATTCGACGATTTTCCAAAACAATTGCCTTCACAGTTTCGACGTGAAGTTGATTGGTAAGGCGTCCAGAGCGAGGTTCATCATTTTCAACTTCTCGACCATTTTGGAAGAGCTTGTATCACTTGTAATTGGAGTAGACTTCAATTTTCCTCCTCTTTTTGCTGTCCTTAAGGGCCCATTTTAAGGACCTCTTAGCTTGTTAAAAGATAACCAGATTCTTATTAAAATTCAGGCTTCTTCTTAAGCGTTGAGCCTTTCTTGCTCAGGACAGATAGTTTTTAGGGATTTTATTTCGCAGTTCCACCAGTAGTAGAAGCATCATATGCAGAAATTAATAGACGCGCGGTCCTCAATTCTCAGTTGGTAAGTACCAATGATCTCCTTAAACGTGTCTCTATTCAATGTTGTGTCTCTCCACTTTGGACGAGCCATTCTATAGTGTTTTCGGAGTTTCTCTTTTAGAAGTTTGAAAATCACAGCCTGTTAACTTTGGGTATAGTCTTCGTTGACGCACCACTTTTTTTTAGTGATAAAACGCCCCTAACAAAGGTAATATCTATGGTAGACCGGGTCCCCGCCAATCGGAAAGTATCTTTCGTAGCCCTGTTAACTAGAACTACATACATTAGGTCATACATCTCACGAGATTTTAGTTTCCTGAGGAAAAGAATGTCTTTGGGGTACGTTTGGTATTGACACTGATCCGTCCGACTGAGAAGCCAATACACTATCACTTGAGCCACCAGATGCATTCGTTTAGAGCTCTATCAGGACCATATCAATTTGCTTTTCTTTAATCATTTGAATTACAATTCTTGTGTCCCTTTGCAGTGGTTAAGGTTGACCTGAGCTATCTTCTTGGTTGTGAGATAAGTCCAACACTTGGACGTGATCGAGGATTACTGGAAGGAGGGTGACTTGTTCTACTCATCTACTTATCTAGTACGTAAAGGCAACCTTATGCAATTCTCCAAAGAAGCTAAGTATTTAATCGTTGTCTTGGATTATCGACAGCAAGACACGACTATGATAAGACCTATTATATCCTACCAAACCTGTGTTAGGATTGCTAATAGAGCTTCCTTTGACTATTTGTTGTCATATGATAAAAACTCTAGGTTGCTGGCAGATCACACGAATGCTTTTTGACATCTTAACTGATTTATTGTTATCCCTCAGTAGACCGCAGGCTGGTTACTGGCAGGCACATAAGTATTTTGATGATAGATGATAAAATATCCTGCCACTCCTATGAAAGTAATGAAGATACCGCGGAGCACTATCACTGCGAATGTGCGACCTACGCCCGCATCAGATTGTACTCAGTACCCGGCGATAATGTAAAGGCTAGTGCTGTAAGAACTTTATCACTGAAGCGCTTACTGTTATTTCCTTGAAAGCCTGGGGAATTTAAATTAAGGGATCATACAAGGAGTACAATGTATTAGTTCTTTAACTCTCTGCTCTGTGCTCTGTTCCGACTGAAAAAAAAAAAATATATATATACAAACCTACTGGATGAAGTTAATATGAAGGATGACTTTGAAACAGCTTGCTGGGGATCAAAACGGATGAAAGGCACTCTCTCGCAAGCAGACAATCTCTTGCTAAGCTAACTTAATGATTGGAAATATTTACCGCTTATAAATTCATCATGGTATTACAATTTAAAATAAATATACACACAAAACGCACGCGTAAACGCACTTTATTCTCACTACGTCTGTGATGTAAATCAAAGAGAAATTCTGAAAAACTTCACAGACTACATACAATATGCCCTAGGACACATGAATGAAACCCTGCCCGTCTCTCTGTAAAACCCGGTATTATCATATATTACTGCGTAAAGTGTTTCAATTCCAACGAACAATGTAGCCACCTAAAATTTAATCTGGGATACCCACCTCTTAAGCCTTCTTCTACCTTCAAGCTCTCCCTTCTACCACCACTATCCGCACTACCATACATAGTACAAAATGTCGAAGGACGTTCTCTATAAATTAAGCTCTCTGGCAGTCTACTCGTATGCAGGTAAACTGGTAAACCAAAAACTCGGAGACAACAAGGAATGTATGGTATACGAGCACTTGGTAATTTCCCTTTTATACAAATAAGGTCAAACGTATCTTAATAAAATAGTTTAACCTCTGACCTATGTATCTCTTGTTAAGCAATTTATTTGTTTGGAATTTCGAATTTTCAGAATTCAAGCGTTGGTAGTATTTGCAAAATTTAACCGACCAGCTGGCTTGCTGACTACCGTGTCACACTGCGAAAACAAAAACATTCTCGGATTCGTCGTCATATTCCGAGTCATAGTCATAGTCATAGTCGGTAAAGCTTTTAGAAGGTCTTATATGCCCCCCGGCGAAAATAGAGATCCTTCCGCAGGGATCATTCCATAAATTCTGAATACGTAAATTCTAAATTTACTTCACTCACCCCTAAGGGGTACGCGCTATACGTATGTATTTGTCTCCCAAGTAGCAACCCTACACCACAGGCCGACATCAAAATAGGCATCCACAATATTGACACTGTCGCTGTCTCTCTCACCTTTGGTATATTCGTATTCACAGTCGTTGGTTTTACCGTTATGACAGTCATATGCCCTAAAAAACTTCACATCGTAAACATAAAGTTTAAGTGGAATTTTTATTGCGCAATTTCCGGTGGAATAATTAAATTTTTATGCGACTAATTTTGCCACTTTTATTGGATTGTGGACGTTAAAACACCCGGGATTGGTGAGAAGGGATTCAATGGGGTAACGCTTACCCCATTAGCTATACCGCTACTGTAAGAACTTTCTCCTAAAAAAGGGGGTAAACGAACATAGATTCTCGAGGTTCAGCATCAATAGCGAGTTTAAATTATTCCGACCCTTACTTACACCTCATTTACCCGCTAGACAACCACTCACATGATATATTGATTAGCCATGTAAGAGGGTTGGAAGGGGTGAAAAGGTGACCCTCCATATGTTCCCCACCCCACCACTGCCTGACTGATGGATTCTTCACCCCTTTGGCATGGGTGTGCGAATCCGAATATGTGTTAACATGGTAGCAAACTTTCTGGGGCAACTTTCAACAACTTAAAACGAGGGAAAAAGGTCCTAACTGGGTTAAGGGTATTGACTTGCTGTCAACGTCCGGGGTGAGTACCCCCTAAAACCCCCACTGGCATATGAAATGCCTTAGGTGTTATTTTACTGACAACAAGACGGGTAATATACGAGTACGCCAAGTCATGTCTGGGTATAGGTATGTGTGTGAAATGAAGAAGAACTTGTACAATTTTAATTAAAAATTAATTTCAATTACTGTAATGTGTATGCATGCGATAATCGAGTATCCAGCTAACGCTGGGGGTGGTTTTCACCCTCTTATAAAGGATATGGTAAGCTGCAATCAAACTTTAGTAAGAGGAAGAGTATTTGTTCAACACAAATCGAAAATAAGTTCTTTGTTTTGTACAATAATTTACAGTTCAACGGTCAGTGATAATAAAACTTTCGGTGAACTAGCCGTAATTTAATTTTAAGAAGATAATAAGATGTCAAGAAGGTTAATAGCATTGGTACGTTATCATTGCCCATGCCATAGTTCAACGATTAAGTCCAAATGCGTCGAGAGTCCGAAAGTCACATTGTTTTTAAGCTAAAATGTAAAGGACTTCATGAAACTACATATATACAAAGCGCATATTCAACCATGTGTCACTTTTCTAATAATTTCATTCCCGATCGCACTTTCTGAGAACAATCATTTTGAGCTTATATGGGGGCATTGTGGGCATTGCTTACAAGCAGTTTCCATTATTTGTGGAAGATTGTCCAACATCGGGCTAATAATAACCCACCTAGTTGAGTGCGGCTCGTCTTTTCCGAAGTAATCCAATCGAAATGCTATCAGGATTGGTCATACAGCGGTCACTTGGTACCTCAGCAGTTTCCACGTTTTCATTTAAGAGCAGACATCTTATGTATAATAGCAATCACTCCAACCCGCCAAAGGTTCCTTTTAGTAGAAAGAAGAATACAAAGTTCAGTGCCTACAGCTCCATCACATCAGTAGAGTATCTGCAAGCTTATGCAGAGAAAGTGCTCAGCGGTTTCATCAGTCTCACAGCATACTTAAATGCTTAGCAAAAGCATAATACCTCGTTACGACGCTAGTAAGAAGTCTACAGTTTATCCGACTAAGAGACATTAGGAAAGTCGCTGACCTCTTAGAGAGGTTTCTTCTATCTGTTTTCTGGAGTCAAGCCAATCCATAAGCAGTTATGGTCACACGAAGTCAACTAAAGCCCTAACTGAGAACTCACTATTAAGTTTATGGGCGATCTCATTCCCTATGATTCCTTTATAACATTGGAGTCGGTTCGAAGGTTCGGCAAAGACTTTGCGTAAGAGATGCAGACACTTCTCTCCTTTAATAATTCTTCACAAAGGGACTCTATTGCTTCATGTCCCAGATTCTTGGCGAACCCATTTCAGGGCACAGGAAATTTTAATTTTGAATTTATGCAGTAAAAGCCGACCTGGTGTCATTGCATCGGGCGGAATCGGACGGCCAAGTTCATAAAAAATGTTGTAAGCGTTATACCAAAGACCACTTACTATATAACAGTTTATGTCAAATGTTTGTTAAACACTAAAGGAACATATTTTGTTCCTAAAAGAACAGGGTTCGTACATAGTTTGAAGAAATCATGCACATCACCTTGTAGAATATTGTAAAATCATACAATCCAATACATTTAAAGGTAAAGGATTTTCCAATAAGGACTTGACAACTTTGAATTTAATTTGTGAACGCACTCTTTCACTAATCATCAAACTGTCACTGTCAATTTATTCAGTAAACTCAACATTTTCATCACGGTAAAGTACACTAACGAGCAATGTCTGCAAGTTATAAAAGATTTCTACAGATATTCGGAGTCGGTGACTGCAACTTTAAGAGCGTTAACTCCAGTATTCGGTCGTAATTCTCGCCCTAGTAGACAGGCAATAACAAGTTTAGTGCAAAAATTTGAGTTCACATATTCGTTGTGTGATGTTGCCGTGTCAGTGAGACAACGGGTTGGTCGAAGTATCGAAAATATCAATACCGTTTAGACGTCAGCAGCAAACGATCCAAATCAGTCAATTCCACGGCGTTCTTAAGAATTGGGCATCGCTCAGACCACATGATGGTGTATTTTGCGAAAGGATCTTGGTTTACACCCATAAAAGATCAAGCTGACTCAAGAATTGAAGCCAATGTAACATTTGAAGCGACGGACGTTCTCCGATTGGGTTCTGGAGAAGATGCGCCAAGATGATGAATTTCATCGCAAAATCACCTTCAGTGACGAAGCTCATTTTTAGCTCAATGGGTTCGTCAATAAGCAAAATATGCTTTATTGGTCGGGTGAAAACCCACATGTGCTTCATGAATCACCACTTCATCCACAAAAAATAGCTGTTTGGTGCGGTTGGCATGCCGGCGGCGTTATTGGGCAATACTTTTTCGTCGACGATAACGATCGTCACGTTACTGTGAATGGTCAGCGTGCCAAGATCACCGATTATTTTTGACTCGAATTGGAAGATATGGACTTGGACGACATGTGTTTTGAACAGGATGGTGCCACAAGCCACACAGCACACGCTACAATCGATTTATTGAAGAGTAAGTATGGTGGCCCTGGTGTAGTGGTGTATGCATACACTCCAAGCAGAGGGTCGCGGGTTCGAATCCCGTGCGAGGCAATTCTCTGAAAAAGTCTTTTCGTAGAATTTGCATGTAGTTATATGAGAATCCCACCTGGTCTACTCTGACATGAAGGCATAACACTGATGTTGGAGTGGTTGCTGGCTGGGCTATATGTAACGAACTAACAACTAACACGTACTGAGACCCACTGGTTGAGGATGCACTTGCTCGTCCCGTCCAGTTTGACAACCACTTCTAGAAAAAATATCGAAACCTAATACACCTGAGTTTCAAACTGCTACACCACCCGCCCGCGCCCTGGAGAAAACCAGTAAGATCTTGGTGCCATAAGATCTATGGCAAACGTGCTCGCGGTGGCCATATGAACGAAGTCGAGTTCCATTCTTAAATGTTTTGATTGTACTTCAAGTCAATGATAAAGTTTTTGAAATACCTCAAATGGTTTGCCTTTTATTTACAAAAAAAGTTGTCAAGTCGTTATTGGAAAACCCGATACATAGATCATCAGATAACTTTTTAGTAAACCTTATGTAAATGATCTTGTTTTTACCGTATTATTGCAAGGCCAATGTTAAGCCGCAATGTAAACTCGAACTCAGTAGCAGCAAAACCTCCACCACGCAAACATAATAAATAAAATACTCATCAAACAAATAAAATAATTTTTTTATTCGCTAAACAATTTGGTCCTAATCGAGCCGAATGAAGTAATCGGTATAGTATAGACAGTGAAAAGTAAAACTTAAAATAGTTTAAGTTCGGGAAAACTCTAAAAAAAAAAAAACGTATGCTCTGTGTCGAACATTTGATGAGCATCGGGAAACAAGTGCTATGTCAAACGTGCAGTGTGTGGATTAATTAAATAAATCCAGATTCAATAACTGCATACGAAAACGAATCAAATAATTGATTGTTGCTGCTGGATTATATGTATATTGCACTGTGGATTGTGTTCTGGAAGTTGCTAGTTGATGAACGTGTAGTGCTGCTGTTGGACATAAGTAGATGGATTTACGCTGCTGTAGAAAAATTCGTAAAGTATTTGCAAATCACAGGTAAATTATTTTTTATAATTATACTTGACCTAAAAGATGGAAGAATTAAAGCGTAAGAGGGCTACAATAAAAGAGCAGTTAACACGTGGTTGTAATTTTATTAATGATGCCCCTGGGGATGACTTATGCTTGAAAGAACTTTTTGAAGAGAGCTTAGATAAGCTGTCAGAGTATTTTAAAGAGTTCAGGTTTAATAACTAACGTGGAAGAACTTAACACAGAAAGTGAAAGTCAACGGAGTGAGGTAGAACAGAAATATTATAAGGCTCGGGCGGAGGGAAAGTCTTTATTAAAAGGTTTAGTAACACATGAAGGGTCAAATAATAATATTGGAACAGCTGTTAAAGAAACTTGATAAGATAAACTCTGCTATTGCCACACTATTGGATCATCAAGCCACACTTGGAGAGCTTGTTTCACGATCTGTTCAACTTCGTGCCAATTTTCTGACGTTGAACAACCTATTTCACCTCCGCAAATACCTGAAGTTGAACCTTATCAAATACCTGCACAGACTTCTGCATCCTTTCCCACAGGGTATCCTTATCCAGATATTAAGCTTACTCCTATAAAACTACAAATTTTCGATGGTAAATTGAAAAATTGGCCTAGTTTTCATGATATGTATGCATCGCTCATTCATAACAATCCGAAATAGAGTAATACACAGAAATTTTACTATTTGAAAAGCTCGTTATCTCATGATGCAGCTTCAGTGATTAATAGTTTTGATAGCAAGGAAAACTTTATTATTGAGGAACATTTGAAAGCTATAATGGATCAACCAAAATCAACTTATGTTTCAGAAGAAGGGTTAAGGGCTTTAAAGTCATCGATTAGCGATTCTGTCGGCGCTTTAAAAGCAATGAAAATTCCAACAGATTATTGGGATTGTTGGCTTGTATTTGTAGTTTCGTCAAAGTTAGATAGATCTTCTCAACAGCTATGGAGACAGGAAAGTGCTCAGAAGAAGTATTCAACATTAAAAGAGCTTCTCGAATTTTTTCACAGGCGAATTTATGAAGTTTGCATGATTGGACAATGTAGTGCTCCGAGACCTTCAACGCATAAGTTTAATCCTCCAAACAAAGTGTTAAAATGAATTCATGAATATTTGATTTATCTTTTGTTACACACGTATGTGTTAGTTTTTACTTATACTCTTATATATTCTATCCCACTTACATTATGTAGCTTTTTTTACTCAGACCAATTAAAGACCTTAAACCGATTTCTTTCTCGAAAACCAACAGGTTATGGGCCCAGACCCGTGAAAACTGACGAGTTTTTTTTTTGGAAATTAGCAATTGCGAATGAGTCGCGGGAATTGAAATTTCAGATCAAAAAAGTGAAAAAGTGGAAAAGTTATTTTTGTATAGAAAAATGGACTCTGAAAATAAAATTGAAAGGCTGCAGACCGCGGATCAATGGCTGACTTAGAAGTTCCAAGTAAAAGTTATATCAAGCTGTGAGTGGCAAGCGACTTGATAGGTTCACTTCCCCATACTATTGCGTACGCAGACGATTTGATAGCGTACAGAACAGGTCCAAAAATCGAGGTCATCAATACTCTCTTGCAGTGTGACTTCGATAAGATAAGACGATTTTGTGATAACTGGAAGTTGAAAATCAACTTTCAGAAGTCGAAAATCATCAGAGATACCAGAAAATATTGGCGAAAGTTCTCGACAGCCTCTTGCCTGTCGAAAAGTAGTCAGATACTTTGGGATCTGGCTGGATCAGCTTCTGTATTTTGACAAAAACGTAGATGCTGCTCTGGTCAGAACTAAGGGCGCTTTTGCCCTTACAAAGAGATTGTTTTATAGCAGCCAACTCGATGCGAGGGTAAAGGTAATCTGCCCTTATTAGGCCCATACTGGTATTTGGGTGTCTTGCCTTAGGGCTTGCCTTCGCTTGTACAGAACACCAGAGTCGGAGTACAAAAAAATTTATTTTACCGTAATGAGGTCCTTTATAACAGAGCGAACCTAATACGAGTGGACAACTTCGTAAATAAGCTGACTCGAAGACACATTGCAAGAGCAATGACCTCGACGAATAACCTGATATCTGGAGCTTACTACCCTAATTACCTTTAGCAGGAGAGTGTGCGTTCTGACGGCTTCGTTCCGCCGGAAGCATTCCTCTACCTAGATCAGATAGGGTTGATCCAAGATAGATCAGCGGTTCCGTTTATCTTCCATGTCGCTCGGACAGCTGGGGACAGGCGACTCAACTACAACAGAGACGTCGCATATAGCAGTGTGGATCGTCTCAGGTTCAGTAGGGCGGTGGGGAATCTCGATAAGAGGGATGTCGTTCGGCAGCACCTGCATTTCTAGTGGTTGAATAATGGGAAAGATGTTTCGTCGTCGTTTCCGTTAAGTACGGACCAGCCTCACTAATGAGACAGAGCTGACCAATCTATTTGCTCTGTGAATAGCGATGGCCACCTTGCATAGGTTTAGGTTGGCACTTAAGAAATATAAACATATATTAGTATATACCTTTGTGTATACTAATACGCGCCTCATTTCGACAAAATTCCATCTCCGTCGCGTTATGGGACATCTGTCTGAATTCTCGTCCATTGACTCCAATTATAAACGATAAAGATAGTTTAGAACCATTAACTCCCAATTATCTACTTACAGGTGGTCCAGTAATGACGTTACCTGAATTAAATTTGTGCAATGCTAAATTGAATACTCTTTCTTTTTGGCAGTACACTCAGCGTTTACAGCAAGAATTTGGGTGAAGGTGGCAATGCGAATATCTTCACCAACTTCAGCTTAGAACAAGATGGACTCTTAGGAATCGAAACATGCAGCTCAACGAACTTGTCTTAGTAGTAGACAACAATCTCCCACGTAGTGAGTGGTTAATGGGTCGAGTAATCAAGCTGTATCCTGGTGCAGATGAGCTCATTCGAGTCGTTGAGATACGAACAAAATCCGGCGAAATAACGAATATAATATAAATACAATATTGAATTTTGTTATAGTTATTCTTTTTATTATGTTTGATGATAAACAAAATATGTAAAGTTAACTTAATATTATGTCTAGGCTTGCTTCATGACGTTTGGATATGTCAAAATCGGGCAATTTTTGAATTTGTCTCAAAAGTTTTGATAACAAGTAGGGTTGCGTTGCTGTTAGAGAGAATATAAATACTCGTATTCTTATTGGTGACAAAATTACAACTAAGGGTGCGAAGAGAATTCAATTTGAAAATAGACAAATAAACAGAGTAAACTGCTCGAAGCAAGCGTGAAACACAATGGTTGGCGGATGTTGTGGCGCATTTTCCCATATTATTAAGGAAAGGATGACATGTCAATCTACGCTGTGGAATTCTCCATGTCGCTGAAGTTAGTGAGAAAATAGAATCGAATACTTCTTTTGTCTATTTGGTTGCTACTCAGTTAAAATAAGCAGACCTGATTCGTTGTTTATGAGTTACAACTCTGCATGGCTGTCGGCTTCGCGAATGGGTGACAATTTGATATCAGGGAGAAATTCACTTCTTAAAATTTTACCGAACGCCAAAGAGGAGAACGCTAGCTTATCTTAAAATGCGACGTCATATCCGAATTGAAAAGGCTGGCATCGACAATACTGTGAAGATCAACTCTGGGACCAAGCTAAAACAGAGAATATTTGCACTCAACTGAAGGCGTTTAATATGGAAAATGGAACACTCAGTGAGAAGTAAGTCTTCGGACTCCGTACAAGCAAGAGCTTAAGCCTGTCGAACATCAGCTGCATCTTAATTTTGCTAATTGTGTATGGGAAATACATGAAATTCATTCAGAACCCAGCCGAGTTTCCTCTTTATCAACAACGTGTTACTATTTGGTGCGGTATCATTAGACCATATTTCTTCGAAAGCTTTTGTTTGTCGAACCATGAACAATGAATTCTTATGGCCAACATTTGAAGGTATGAATGTATAGCGTTTTCTAAATACTACTTGACAATTTTTTTTTTAAACAAAAGGCAAACCATTTGAGATATTTCAAAAACTTTATTATTGGCTTGAAGTACAATCAAAACATTTATGAATGGAATTCGACTTCGTTCATATGGCCACCGCGATCACGTTTGCAGCGGTCGATTCGTTGGTCCCAATTTTCAACGACTCGGCCACACATTTCGGCCGCAATTTCGCTTGTTGGCATAAACCAATGACTTAACGCAGCCCCACATAAAATAGTCAAGCGGCGTTAAATCGCACGAACGAGGCGGCCAATCGACTGGCCCATGTCTTGAGATAACACGCTCACCATACTAACTCTTCAATAAATCGATTGTAGCGTGTGCTGTGTGGCTTGTGGCACCATACTGTTGAAACCACATGTCGCCCAAGTCCATATCTTTCAATTTGGGCCAAAAATAATTGATGATCATGGCGCGATAACGCTGACCATTCACAGTAACGTGACGAAAAAATATGGCTCAATAACGCCACCGCCATGCAAACCGCCCCAAGCAGTTATTTTTTCTAGATGAAGTGGTGATTCATGAAGCACATGTGGGTTTTCACCCGACCAATAACGCATATTTTGCTTATTGACGAACCCATTGAGCCAAAATTGAGCTTCGTCACTGAAGATGATTTTGCGATGAAATTCATCAACTTGGCGCATCTTCTCCAGAACCCAGTCGGAGAACGTAACTCGTTAGTGTACTTTATCATGATAAAAATGTTGAGCTTACTGAATAAATTGACAACAAATTAAATTAAAAGTTGACAAGTCCCTATTGGAAAACCCTATAGATGCAGTTTGTTCCAAACAAAACGGCGCCACCAGGTGTACCACTATGGAATAAAACACTAATTTTTGAGGGTAAAGTAAAAACCATTTTATTCAAAGTATTGTCCATTGCTAGCTACACATTTTTCCCATCTTTAAGGCAATTTTTGGATTCCACGCCAATAAAACTGTTCGTCTTTTGAATCAAACCAAAAAGTCACCCAATTATCGACTTCCTCGTTGTATTCGAAGTGCTGCTCAGCTAATGAGTGTCCTATCGATGAAAACAAATGGTAGTCGGAAGGAGCCAAGTCTGGTGAATATAGCGGGTGGGGTAGCAGCTCCCAGCCAAGTGCTTTGGTCGTATCCTGAGCCAGTTTTGCTTTGTGTGCAGGTGCACTGTGCAAAATTACCTTACCGTGTCTTCTGGCTCATTCTGGTCGTTTTTCGATCAATGCATGGTTCAAGTTGATCATTTGTTGTCTGTAGTGATCTGTATTAACGGTTTTACTAGGTTTTAGGAGCTCGTGGTACACCACACCTTTCTAGTCCCACCGGACACACAGCATTGTCTTCTTGCCAATCGATCTGGTTTTGCAGTCGAAGTTGATGCTTGGTCCGGATTAACCCATGATATTTTCATTTATAATTCTAAAAATAAATCCATTTTTCATCGCCAGTAACAATTTGATGCAAAACTGATTTTTTATCGTGTCCTTGAAGCGAAATTTCACAAGTGTTTTTTCGGTTTTACATCTGTCTTTCATTCAATTCATGTGGCACCCATTTTCCAGACTTTTGATTTCTTTCCCATAGCTTTTAAACGGTCAGAAATTGTTTATTGTGCAACATTTATCATTTCTGCCATTTTTTTCTGATTCAAAGTGATATCTTCATTCTATATTATTTGCAATTCGGCATCTTCAAACTTGTTGGGTGTTCTTCCACGTTCTCCATTTCTCACATCAAATTTTGTATGGTGCTTCTGATAGCGCATGATCACCATACGCTTCGTCAAGCATTCAATGCGATCTGCAGCACTTTTCTTCAAATGGAAAAATGCTGGTACAAAATTCGACATTTTTAACACGATGGAAAAATATGATGTTGTTTGCTCAATGACTTGATGTATACTAAATATGTTTGACAGGTGTCATAGCAACCAAACAAAAAAAAAAAATTAAGGCCCGTTCAAAATAAATGTTCCCTATCGAGACATTTGTATCTTGACACTCACTTCTTACCAGTACACCTGGTATATGCCACACAAGTTGCGAAACCATTGCACTTATTGGGAAACACTATGGTATATTCTGCTTTCAACTCCCTCGTAAAGACCTTTTTGTATTGAATGCAAAACAAATGAGTTGGGAAAAAGGCAAATTATCGATAATAAGATAATCAAATAAAGCTTCGCTTAAAGAAACGAAAGTTTGGTACACTCACAAAGTGTTTAATACAATCGGGCTCTGCAACAAAAAAAAAGTTCAGATCGTCTACTACATTGGCGAGCCCGGAGTATCTTAAAAGATGTACACAACTACTTAATCTCAAACTTGAAACTCTTAAACTGAAGCGAAGGTAAATACTCGAAATTTCATTCTTGAAACTAATTTCCTAGGCAGCTAGGTCAGAACCACTTCGTAATCAGCTCGTATTACCGAAACTGCAATTAACCTAAGCTATACAACCTGCCGTCACAATCAAATACGATGCTGCATCATTTGCTGCATGCTCCTAGTAATGGTGCAAACATGTGTACATCAACTGCTGCCAATTTTGAAGAGAATCTTTGATGAACGTGCCGAACCCCTGGCGAACAATGAGTTACGTTTTCATTCCGAAAATCGGTAAAGATGATGAAAACTTGATCTCTGTGCAAGAGCACAAAGAGAAGCTTTGGAAGTTACACGAGCAGCACTGCTCTGAGAATGGTCTAAAATACACTATGCTTATCAACATGAAAGATCTTGTGTTGTTTTTGGATCTGGCATATGCAGATGATGTAGCTGCCGCTGTAGCGAGATTGCCAACGACTGTCTGATCCAAGATCCAGGCAACCGTAGACGTAATTGTTCTCCTCACGAGAGGGAGAAAGCTGATTAGCTGACTAGCTTGATGTAATTTCTTTGGATTAGGTATGTCGCATGAAAAACCTCCACGGCAAAGTGGGCTTTAGAACAGTATTAAGTATCAAGAGATTTGAGATTATAGATACAGTCGTACACGGCTATGATATGACCAGTTTATGCTTTAGTTGTTTGGTAGAACAAGCTTTCACGTTTATTTGTCGCTATTTTTTTACCAGATTGCCGAAAACGGTTTATGTCTGTTGCTTAGTAGCTTTTCTTAGCGCGCTATACTCTGCTCTATAGACAATTAAAAATCTGCCGCCTTTTGGGGTTCAGAAAATAGGCTGCACTCTAAATGCACTCTGTCAATTGACTTCTACTTAGGAGACATACCGAGTCGTTAGGAAAACTTTAGTCCAATCGACTTAACATGACATCCTAAAGAGGTCAGCCTAATACGTTGTATCCCTTCGCAGAAAAAACTTAAGACTTTTGCTTACTGGCATCTTAATGGGGCGAAAATCACCCAATAAAATTTGCATTGCATGTGAAGACGATCTCTAGATCATTTCTCCTTTGAATGTTCGTCATCCGCTTGTATTTCGAAAAAAACTAGGCACAGACGTGGCGGGTGCTTGTTCTTTAAGCACTGTATCATCGTGTCGGCGTTATGAAAGTTTTTCCAAGTGTTAGATTGATACATTTCTACCAGTCTCTATATATTTTTTTTTCGTATTTCTTTGGTGGACTTTTTTTAGGTAAACGAAGTCTTTGAAAATTATGAGTTTCTGCTCCTTAGATTGTCTATTATCTCGGTGTTAGGCAATGCAAACATCAGGTGCTTGATCCATTTAAATTTTGCGTAATGTCACTTGCCTTGACAAAGCTGTTAGTACAAAAAATTTTGTCTCTGAATTTACATAATTTTTGTAAAGGCAACTTCATACATAAACATATCTCAAACCTAACAATCTAGCTGTCAGTTTTGCAAGAGAACGACTCACAGTACGGGCAACCTTTGACCTGTTAACATCTTCTTTAAAATCAATCGTAGTACGAGTCATGTGCTTGACATTTACAGAAGTCTTTTTTGACTGTGAGGTAAATCATAAGTCAGTATATATAAATCCGTCCACAATGTCATCTTCTTCTTCGAGCACACAACAAGATACAAAAGAAGAAGGGTAATTCGTCTTGATTTCAACCACCAGACATATCACCAGCGGGAATTACACATCAATTGCGATTCTATCAGAGTGTCAGTGCAACTGTCACTCATGTCCTCCCTCATTTTTAACTAACACTTAATGTGTGGGGTTAGTTCGTCACATGCCTTTTTCTATTCAACGCCAACAACATCACCATCAATTACCCCATAACGTGGTTCGAGTATCTGCTTGTCGCCTTACAAACCCACTGTAGATGCTTGGGACACACATTTCATGGCAACAAAACAAATTAACCCGTGTTTTGTTGGAATAGTTGTAGTCGTTGTTTCCATGTCATTTTGGGTATAACTAGCACCTACCACCAGCTCCTGTTCAGTTTTGTTACTACTCGTACAGCCACCAGGAAACGTAACATACCATCAATTATTGTTTTGTTAACACCTTTTCGATTATTTATTACACGTTTCATATAGTCTGGGATGCCAGCCACCAGCCAAGAACTAACCTCCAGCCATCAGCCATCAGCCATCAGCCAACCTCTACCACCCATCCATGTCACAGTGGAGCTTATTGAATATTTGTAGTTTGCCACAGAGCTCGTCATTGCTTAACCCGCCTCCGCCCCAAATTGTACGTAAACTGTTCCGGGTAAGACTCCTTTCAGCGGTTTTAATGAGACTGAAATACGGATACATGGTTCTGCGAAGGACTTCGAATCCGGATACTACCTATGTATGCTACTTCCCTACAAAAACAACATTCGGGGATGAGGGCACAAACTGAAAACAATTTATTTTCAGTTTCTTTGGTTGTGTTCCTTGTGTGTGGTTCTTGCTTCTTTTTTTTTTTTAGTGTTGGGAGTGTGGAAGAACTACCATGCCATGTACTCGTATGCCAGAGAGAGGTCCTTTTTGATTTAAAAGTGGGTTTGGTTTGTCACACAATTAATTTTAACCCTTGAAGGCTATGAATGGGATTTCTTAGTGTAAATTCCTCGTGTTTTGTGTTCCAACTCTCCTTTGGGCATTCTCTTGAGCTCCTCTTTCTCTTCCTTTTTTTGTTAAATGCCTTTCATAGGGCAGAGGGGATGGACTAACTAAAACACCTACTTATCAGGTCAGGTGAGACTTTTGCTTGTGTCCTTTTTACTGTTGTCTATGGTGTCACTGTTCTTTGGATGAAAATGTGAAAACGGTCTGTTAAATGCGCTAATGGAGAGGCGTGGCGGGGATTTTCGGATCATTTTATCGTACATAAAAAAGCTGAAAATAAATGGCAACCGCCTAAGGAAGTAAATCTGGGTAAAGGACGATGTAACCCTTCGTCGGAAATAATTACTAAACTTTTTGTTTCTTCAGTTTGGTTGTTTGGAGCAGAAATTAATTTAAATTTATGTGAACCTGGATTTGCATAAGTTTAAGTGAAAATGGTTGTCGAATGCGCATGAAGGAGATGTGATGAATTAGAAAGTTTTCGTTGTGTGGGCTTGAAGCTTAGGTAATTCCAGCAGGAACTTTGGAGGAACGTTACAAAAAAGACGTACTATCAATAGATTGCAGTTGAGCGTTATAGCAAAAATATGTCTTTGCAATTCTATTGATTCTACAGGATACAAATATAGGAACCGGCGGTGTTTAGAAGTCAGAATCATAATAATGCAAAAATTAACGTAAATGGAGATTAAACAAACCATACGAATACCGGTACCATAACGATACCTTAATTGGATATAGGCACTCCACCGGGACCTTCCTGCTTAGTAATTTTTATCACATTCATATCACCAACACGTTGACAACTTGCGTTATTATTTAGAGCAAAGACCAAATGGAATAGGATGGGTCATCTTACCTACTTAATACCATCCTGTGAACCCTAGGTGTTGTGTTGTGTCACTTATACTTAACCCATTTAAGTGCTCAGCCTCATGTGTAGATGTAAATACTTCTCCCTACCCACCGTTTCTTCACAATATAGTTGATTGCCTTAAGGCTTGCGCATTTCTTCGTTTGACAGACGAAAGTATATTTTTGCAACAGCAGGAGTTCTGATTTCATTGCATCAGCAGGCATGTTTACAAGATCAGAGTCAAAAGACAAAGACAAAGACCAGATTTTTTTAAAGGAATCTAGCCCATGATATGAATATCAAGGAGAGGAAAATTCATTAGTGTGTCTAGAGCAAGGCAATACATGTCAAAAAAGGTGAAGCCGGAACATCGTTCTTTGAAGTCTCGTAAAAGTAATAATGACACATTTTCCAGATATAATTGATCTTATAAAATCCTTTTAGACCCTTAAGATCCTCATCCATATTTTTCCGAAAGTGCCTTTTCACTGTTAAAAATCCTACAACGCCTCAGAGGTTTTTGAGAGGTTTTTGACGTTACATGTTTAGTCAAAAGAGTTTATTTTCCAGGATAACACCCATAGCTTAGTATAGTTTGGATAGTCCTTTTTTAAATGAGAATTTGTCTTCGCTGTTCCAGTTCGCGTTGTGATATTTTCAGATAGGTATGTCCTGACACATTTATCAGTGTACTGAACAATGTATTCGATGAATTCGACTAGGTTACTGTACCGAGCTGCTGACATTTGAGAAATTGGCTTTAATCATCTCTCCACCAGATTAAGTGGTACCGTTTATTTTCTTGCCGCAAACGTAGTTGTTTGAATGTCGACGTTTATCACAAATTTCGGCAATCTGAAGCGCAACAAGGTTATGAATAGCTCGTCTTGTTTGATTGGTCCTGCACGCATGATGTCATTTAGAGATACATTGGATGATGTTTTGAACAATGCTCCTTGCATTTTTGTTTTGCTACAGTACTATATATTTTGAACTGAAAGTAGTCAGCTCTTTGGTTTATCAGAATTTCCGAGACAGTCGTCGGTATAGACACCGCAATTGCAGTTGATGAAGATTTTCGAATTGCTCTCCCGGTCACTATCCATCCAAGTAAGGTATTTTGTGGCAAGGGAAGTTGTTTTTTTACTACCTTGCAAGGAATTTTGTCTAAATATTCCGCTCCAATTAGCAGATTAATGCGCTTTGATACATTGAATTGCGAATCCACTAATTTTAAGTTATACTCGTATAAGTGGATACGTCGAACAGTTGTGTTTTTCGTAGAGATATAATCTGTGGTAGTATCATGGCTGCTATTCTTGTGGAGAAGTTTGTTACATTAAATAGTGGATTAATGTTTGCTCTGCAATGGGTGTCTCTCCATGATTGGTCAATTGGTTGAATGTAAGTGGTATCTCTAGCTTTCTCATCATTCTTTCTTTTATGAAGATCTGTAAGCCAGAGTCCAGAACCGCACGGCAGTCGACGGTTGTTCCGTAGCAACTTATTTTACTATGTACAACTGTACTTAAGGAAACATAACCCTCTTTCTTATTGTCGCTGATTGCCGCTAGTGAAAAATTTCCTAAAGATTGCTGTATACTGGGGTCGTAATATTCGGCGAGGAGGTCTGAGAGTCAATGTTTTTCGTGTCATGGAAGTGCACTAATGTGTTTTGTTTTTTAGTATATTTCGTGCATCCTCTGAGAGAGCAGTTAACAGCGAAGTGTTCACCTTTAAAGCAATTGATCTATTGTTCCATCGATCTGATGGTGACGACCGCAGAAAGTCGCTGCTCGAAAATAGCTGATGGGTTCCCTTGCATAATGAGCAACTTGATGTATCTGTAGCGTTAGAAATCGTAGTTCTCGGCAAGGTTCTCCTCCTTGCTTCTAGTAATTGTAATCGAGTCTCAAGAATTTTTTCCAGTAATTGTTCCCTTGATTTTGTTAACGATTTCTCATATACGAAGGCTGTTTGATGCATACCCGGATTGAAAGACAGATGGCGCTACTGAGCCAAAATGAGTGTACTATCACCCAGTGTTTTGGCACCCATTTCCAAACATCGTGTTATTGTTTTTTGCGCTTTTTTGCACTTTTTCGTTTTTTCCCCAGTGCTCGGCTCAATTGATCCAATTAAAGTTGATATCGTCCATTACCAGTGATGGTTCCGTTGGGTTTCAACAGTTCATAATAAATAACACCTACCTGATCCCACCAAATACACAGCATAACCTTCGAAGCCTGAATATTCGGCCGAGTCGACTACGTAAAAGCCTGACCGGGAAGACTTCATAGCCTTCTTCTTTTTGAGTTGCTGTAATGAATCTACTTTTTATCACTCGTCACGTTTTTCCGCTGGAGCACTTGTTCACAGGCAAAAAAACAAAGCTCAACGTCCTTTGGCTTCAAATCATAAGCAACCCAAGTTCCTTGTTCTTGGATCATTCCCAACGCATGTAATCGCCTGCAAATAGTTTGAGGGTAACTCTTAATGCTGAATCTAGCTCTTCTTGCCTTTGGCACGGATCCTTATAGAACAATGCCTTCAATTTACGGATTTCGTAAAATGCCATTTCTTCCGGCGGTACAATCAGCGAAGGTCGTGGCTGGTAGACGGAAGTTGCTTGTAGCGGTCAAACTCCCCCTTTATGATAACCCTGGTTATAACCTTGTCGCGCAAAAAATCTGGCTGAAGCTGATGCTGCAACCAGCCAAGGTGGGCCTAATTTGTATCTCATGGGAAAATCTACCACCAAGAAAACACCGAAATGTCAAAGGAGATGACACCTACTTGACTATAGAAGTGCCACGTGAGGGAGACGCTTTGTATGAGAAAAACTGACATAACAAGTCTGAACGGTGTTAAGTACAAGCAATAATATAATCAACTGTGCGAGCTACCCAAAGTAGAGAGTGTTCGCATTGAAACAGAGGCTTGCGGGGCCTAAGGGTCCCATAGATGCGCATTAATTATGTTCAATAACGAATCCTTTAACCCTCTACCGTAGACTAAAGGCATGATTCGGTTCGGCTTTATAGAATTCTGAAATGAATTGCAACCACTCCACTTAGCCGTCGGTCTCCTCGTTTGACACTCTGTCGGAAATGGAAATCAACGACGGATTGAAAAGAGATTTTCTTACGGTGAGAGGATGAAGGATGGCACTAGTTCAGAATTGGAGAGCTCAAACAATCTGTATTGCGAAATTCTAAATTAGATTAGATTAACCCCCATCACTCCAAAAAGGCCTGGGCCGTATTCATTCTGCGTCTATCCAAAAACGCAGAAGACATCATCCTGATCCAGGAGCCATGGATGGTAGAAGACGACTTGGGACGCCTGAATACGTTTTGCATATACATTTCGAATACAAGAGACCAAAGTAAGATTAGAACTTATATAATATATTAATAAAATCTAGACTTACTTACTTACTTACTCTTTCTTCCAGTACCAGTAGCATCTACCGGCTGGTACTGGCATATCTTGCCCACGATCATAAAAGCTCTTTCCCTGGTGACAACATAAAAAGGGAGGAACTGAAAACTCAAAGGATAAAATTTGGCCTCATCGTCGTGTGCGTTGATTTCGCTCACACTGTATGGGACAGTACCGATATCAACGATAGAAGTGACTCACATTACATTATAAATACTAACATCATTGTTTGCAACATTGGTAATAATCCCGCTTTCATAACAAAAAACAGACAGGAAGTACTAGACATCACTCAAATACTAACAACCTGATACATCCAATTCAGCCTGAATGACGCTCCTCTCAGCCAACCAGCATTCCTGAATTATCGGAAAACTGATTGACCAAAATACAGAGGAACACTTTTAAAAAGACCTTCCTTTGAACTCGTAAGTCCCTAATGTAACGTGAAAGTCAGGGATTTCACCCTTTTTCTCGATCAGGCTGCTTAAACAGGCTTTCGGCGCTACATAGCGTCAAACCATACAAGTCTATTGGTCCGGTATAGCACATGCCGAGCTGCAAAGGACCTAAGATAATATCAGGAAGACCTGCGTAGAAATTATCTACATTCCCCTGTTATGGAGAGATGTTTTCCTTGTCAAAGTGAGAAAATTTTCTCTTGTTGTCCCAAAGGACACGATGATCCACGATTTTTGTCTAAAGCTCAACGTGCCAATTGTTAACAAAGGCCGGCTCTTCATTCACTTTCTAGACATATCAAACGATCCCTGCAGTATAGAGATTACAGATTGGTCACTTTCCTGGACATAGAGGGTGCCCTTAGCAACGTCAATACATCCGTAATCGTGACTGAAGATAGATGATTCACTTGAAGAGTTGGTTATTCATATGCTAAATAGCAGGATAATCAATTCAAAACTGGGTGGAGCTTCCATTAAATGATACGTCAGCAGATGTACGATTCCTTTCACCCCTTCTCTGGAACTTAGAGGTTAATGAACCGCTGATATACCGGGAATCGGGTGAAAGCAGAGTGATTGCCTATGCGGATGACGTTGCTATAGCCGTCTCAGGTAAACATATTAATGCCATCAAAGAACTCTTTTAGTGAAATCTTATCAGATTAACCCGTTGGCAGATCGCTGTGTGGGAGTAAGCCCCGGTAAATCTGATCTTGTCCTCTTTTGCAAGAAATATAAAATTCCAATCATAGACCCTCACTTAATCAACCGAACCAGTTAAGTCTTCTCCGATACAGCAAAATATCTGGATTGCATTTTTGATAGGAGAACTGAACTGAAAACCTAAAATTCAAGAAAGGCTTAAGAAAGAAATGGGAACAAATGTCCTGGCTGCAAAAAACGTGATATCTGCAAAGGACTAAGGGACTGCCGATCATGCATAGATACTGGTAATTGTAGGGCCGACGAACTCAACAAAATTGGAATCACTCTCCAAAAAGGTCTAGCGTCTTTACAAATGATTTCAGCAGAAGTTACATGACTAACGAGGAGGAGGAAACAATCCCAAAGAAGGTAACTCCACTTAGAAGCTTGACTTAAGCGATCTAAAGAATATAGACGTTAACAGTCTCCTACGTTTTGTCATAAGCTCAAATCGATTCCAAGAGTAGGAGAAAGGCATCACAATTAGTTAGTAGGCAAAATTAGGTTGATCTCTCCAACAGATGCTCTAAACTAACCTAACCTAATCATATTCGACATGATATTTCAGGGACCCGGCAGTTCAAACGAATGCTTCCCGGATCTTTAAGATTCAGCAACTTTCCTGCAATTAGGAGCTCAGTTAACTACATACTCAAGTCGTACCGCACTTCGCTTTTCCTTAAGGTATATATAAGTTTCACAGTATTCTGCGATGCTCACTAAATTTAAGTGTTCGGTGTACCCATGTATCACTCATACTCGGCGCAAGAGTGAATGGTGCTCTATAGACCGTCTATAGACGATTTGTTACTGAAGCGCTCAGTAACTCTTCTCGAAATAAGCGCTGCTATTGACATAGTAATAGTTGATCCATTACCATCCCTTGGCAGAAAATATCTGAGTTAACTTCATTTTTGAAACTTTTTCACGCTGCTTTGTATGCCTCTTGGTTAGTACTCGCGCTAATAAGTTCAGTAACTCTAGTCTAGGCGGATAAAAATCATAGATATGCCTAGTTGACTGTAGGATTTCGAAATTTCTTTCCCAACTGTGGAATTTTAATATCCATATCCTTCCACCAGAAACTTTCGACTTTGCTTAGCTCAGTTTTGAGTAGGAATAACATAATTGAAGCACCCAGTTACTGTGGAAAAATACCACTTATATAGTAAATATAGTAAATATCCCACTGAGATAATTGGAGCGTTGTTACCCACATTGATCAATAATTCAACGAATTTTAACAAATATTTCAAAAAAAAAAAAAGAAAAATTCATTTCACTTCTCGTTCTGCCACTGATGTAATTTTAAAACGTAACCGAATTCAAGATCCACAGTAGTGCTGCCCTGATTAAAATAAAATTTTAACGTAATCGAGTTTTAAACTGCTTGACTTTTTCCACATTACCACAGGGCATGGTGGTTATACGTAGATATACTTACATACATACACTTGCTGAGCAAATATTTCGCTGTGTTGTTAATTCGCTTGTAACGATGTTTAAAAACCCATTACACCAATTTATTGCTACTATAGTACAAGTGTAGTTCTACTGTCAGTTTTCGTTTTCATATCCCCGTAAATTTATTTATTTATTTATTTTTTTATTTCTAGCCAATTCACACACTACTCGTATGACCAGCATGTTGCAGGCTACATCGTCCTCCTGCTCGATCTACTGAACATGGACATTCTGCTCACTTCGTAAACTTTCAAGGAAATTTCCATAAACCCATATAGGTATGGTACCAACATCCACACCAACACCAACACCGGCATCGGAACCAACTCTAGTAGCAGAAGCATTCGGGGTAATTAAAAGGCAATAAAATATTAAACTGGCATTCAATTTGTCGCTATAAATATTCATACGCACTTTGACGATGCGTACTCTGAACAAGAATATCTGGATCCATATATCCATATTGACTACCATCTTCCGATCCATAACCCCTCATTCTGCCAATTTTATTTGTGTGCATTACTTTTACTGCCAATCATTTCCAGCGTTACTGGTTTCCTTTTTTCGCACCCATATTCAATGTTACAAACGGGCGTCCGCAGGACTTCGAAATCGAATCGAATTGGAGAAGTAGAATGATTGTCCCATCATAACGTAGATAGGGATACCCCAAGTGACAGAAGCGAAGAAGAAATGACGCTTTAAGGGTGCCACAAAATGCCGATGACATTTTGTCAAATGGGATTAATAACGGCAGCAACGTAAAAACGTAAAATCTCACATAAAATCAGGATATTTTTCGGGATTTTTGTTTTTTGTTTTTTTTTTTTTTATTCAACATTGCAGTGTACATATATACATATATATGTAGGTGTATCCGTATTTGGATCCCGTGCAGATGGTGCTCGAGTGGAGTCTAAGTGTAAGAATCGTTGCATCGCAACATCAAAACCCCACATGTGTCATCTCGATGACGAGTTTTATTTATCCGATGAAACAAGCACATCCAATCAACAACCAAACTAATGCTCCAAGCCAATATAAACAAATAGACACCAAAGTACTCACACTCGCACAGGATGAGCGAAAAAGTATCTTTGATAGCGGAAGTGCCCTGGAGATATCTGTCAGAGGGTTTGCAGTCAAATGACAATCCCTCCCAACTGCAACCTCTCTGATACACATATATGTAAGTGGGTCAATGTATAAGAGTACATTTGTGACGAGATACGAAAATGTATAACGGTATTAAGGACTACAAAAAAAAAAAAAAAACAAAAAAAAAAAAGGATAACACGATGACGGTGTTGTAACCCGGTTCCATTGCAAGTTAATAGTTTTATTAAATTGTTTCATTTTGACTTTGGATGGATATGAGTTCAGCGGAAGCATCTCGATAATGAATGATGAACAATGGATGACGTTTAACGAGAATTGACAGTTTGTTACTTTTAATTCGTTTAACGGAAATATTTACATACATACGAACATTCATACTCGTATGTGCATATGTGGGGTTATAAACGCTCTTACACCGTTTATGGACTATATTATGTTTTGTGATGCATTGAAAGGTACGTGCAAAGTGATGTTTTAAAGCAGCTTAAAGCATTTATCTTGATATATTTTACAGTACAGCGTTTGTTTTTTTTTGTTTACTTCCGATAACGATATGTCAGTAAATAGACGGCACGGTGCCTCAATATCATCATACTTTGATCTAAATTGATGCAGAATATACCTCGTCAATTAGTTTATCCTGCAAGCTGATGTTTATAAACACTGGCTTTCATGCCTTTAACATTTCATTCTCTTTCATTGATACATAAGTGGTATGCACAATAAGATAGATATATTTTCTAGTACTTAGATACAATATTATAGAATGGATGGTTTAACATTAATAACTTAAAGACTATGATACACAAAGTTATGTAAAAATTAGTTTCTACTATTATGTAGTAGGGATTGCAAGGAAAAGAGGAGGGCTGAAACTTATGGTTGGATTGTTGAGGTAGAAGGAGGACTGCACTTTTAAAGTTTGCACGGTTAGATATTAATTTAATTCGCTGTGGGAGTGAGTTCTATAGTTTGACAGCATGAATGAAAAATAAACGTGAGGAATTCAAAAAAATATACAATTTATTGCATTGATATTGGTTCTATAACTATTCGTGCGGTTTGCTAAGAGATGGCGTAACTTGTATTATTCCATTGAAACATGCGCTGGAAAGCTACTGTCATTGTACGTCAACAATTATTTTTTTTCACTCAAATATGTCGAACTTTGTGCCTGAAAAAGTGTTTTTGCGGGGAGTTCTTCTTCATTTCTGAAAACTGCTCCCGAAAGTCATGGTATTTTGGTGGAAGTTTATGGTGAACATGCGCTAGCTGAGCGAACGTGACAAAAGTGGTTTGCACGATTTAAATGTGGTGATTATGGCTTGGAAAACGATGAACGTCCTGGGCAGCCAAAAAAGTTTGAAGATGAAGAACTGGAAGCATTACTATATGAAGATTGTTGACAAACACAAGAAGAGCTCGCAGAATCTTTGCAGCTGGATATATTCAAAAGCAAGGAAATTGGGTTCCACATGAACTCAAGCCGAGAGACGTCGAAAGGCGGTTTTGCATGTCCGAAATGCTGCTGGAACGCCACAAAAGGAAGTCATTTTTGCATCGGATTGTTACTGGTGATGAAAAATGGATCCATTACGATAACCCCAAGTGCAAAAGATCATATGTGAAACCCGGCTAACCAGCCAAATCAACGGCAAAGCCGAATATCCATGGCGCAAAGGTAATGCTCTGTATTTGATGGGATCAGATGGGTGTGCTGTATTATGAGCTGCTAAAACCGGGTGAAATCATCAGTGGACAACGCTACCGAACACAATTAATCCGTTTGAAGAGAGCAGTAGCCAAAAAATGCCCGGAATATGCGACCAGACACGAGGCAATAACTTTCCATCATGACAACGCTCGCCCCCACGTTGCTTTTCCGGTTAAGAACGCCTGCCAAGCCGGCGCAGTTCTTTTGTCTTTTGGGATGGGATCCACAAATTGTCAGAAAGATGGAAAAATGTCATAGCTTCAGATGAGCAATACTTTGAATAATACTATTGTATATGTTTTTCTTAAATAAACGTTCAAATTTTGAAAAAAAAAAAACACACGAATTAAAATATATACCCAATATGTTGTTGCAGTGTGCAACCTAGTAGCTTCTTAGAGTGTTCAGAGATATGGTCGTATTTTCTAAGAATCAAGAGCACTATAGACAACCTCAGCATATGTAACGATAGGCACTATTAATGTCAATACCAACTTACGTCTCGTTTCCATAGGAGTAAGATATGAAGTAAGCCACAGTTTACGTAAATATTCATAGGCCTGACCAATAACTGTGTTATTATGTCTATAGCCTGAAAGGTTACGATCGATTATAAAACCAAGGCTAGTGCAATGTTCAACAGGTGTAATTTTATTATTAGTTAAACATATGCCTGGCAAGATATTAAGACTAAAATTTCTCTTGGATATAGGATTTTTCTGAGTTTAGAAGCAACCCATTAGCGACAGACAAAGCAGAGATTTGGTTAAGATTCTCATTAATCAAGAAAGCCAGTTCATCAAGCTTGCTAAAGGGTTTGCCTTAATGAAGTTGTACGTCATTTGCATAAAAATTCACAGAAGTGTATGTACAGGCTCATGGCAGATCGTTGATGAAAATGCAGAACAGTATTGGACCAAGAGTTGACCCTTGTGGAACACCTCGAATTAAGACCTTCAGTGAAGAGGATTTGTTGCCAGTGACTCTCTGGAATCTACTTGATAAATTGTACAGCCCTATCACTGAGATCAAAAAAGTTTTTAAGCTTCCACCTTAGAATGTTGTGGTCTACACTTTCAAAAGCCTTCGAGAAATCAAGCAAACAAAGTAGGCTTATACGACCCTAATCATAATTTTTCCGTATTTCATCAAGTCAAGCTGTAGAGCAACTATAATTTGCTCTAAAGGCTGATTGTTTCGGGTAAGGCAAGTTGTTGATGATCACATGGATTAGTATTTGTTTCTCTAAGTGAACCATGGACAGCTTTGGTTTAGGACTTTTAATGTTTTTGTCGATACATATTGATCACCCAGTTGGGTTAAAAATGATTGGAAGGAATCAACTTTGTCATTAGGATCGGCTCTCAGTCTACACTGAAACCAGGCGGCGGATTTTGTGGCTAGTTGAAGGGCATTAACGTCAGAATATCAAAAATATCAAAGGATATGTCAAAAGAAGCTTAGGGTCTGAAACTAGAACAATATCAAGGAGACTGGGTAAACGATCTGAGACAAAACGTGTTGGGTAAGTGGTATTTACTATACTGAGACCGACAGAAGACACTGAATCTTTTATTTATTTAATAGTCTGTAATTTGGTATGTCATAGATTACATCAGATATATTCGCTTTCAGCCACGTCTCATTTACACAAATAACATCAAGAAGTTGAAAATAAATGTTTTAGATACTCGTAGTCCAATTTAAGGTCCTTTATATCAATATTCGTCATACTGTATGTTAAATTTTTCATTGTTTTCCTTGTTGAGCTTTCGTTGCGGTAGCAGCTGTTATTTGAGGATGCCCAAGTCGTGCAGACAAAGCTCGGTAGCATTTTGATTCCGGAAGCTTGCAACTGACATCAAGACAGTATTTCTCTCACGTGAGTAGCTGAATTTAATTACAATTGGAGGTGAAACAGTCACATTGTTTGTTTTTTGTACGAAATATGTTCATTAGAAGAGGCGGCCAATAGAATGACAAAGTTGATTGATTAAGCTTGCTAGATTCTCGTCAGGCTGGGTAGGAATACGGAAGTGCACAGCATCACAATAGATCTATCTCTACTCAATTGCAGTGATTTCATCACGTTGAAGTTAAGAAGTTGAGTTGAAGTACGTTTCAAGTCGTTCAAAACGATCAGTAATGTTGGCGACAATTTTGTTGACGCAAAAGTTTCTTTGATCGTCAAAGAGAAATCACTGTGAAGCTTAGAAATTTCCTCCGGAAAAACTTTTCCGAATGAGTTAAATTGCTTGGATAGTTGTTTTTCCAAACAAGTTTTTATCACATCCAGATTCTCATGGCCAGAATTGGAGGGTCTTCATCCCCGGAGATCAGCTAGAAAATATTTATTAACACCTGCAGTATGTTGCTCTTCAGTGAAAGTTAGCCAAATATTTTTAGAATTTCCTGACTTTCTTTTTTTGCGATCATCCAATTGTGTTCAACTATACTGATTGTTAGAATCGGACTAAGGAAATGGTGAAGACAATGTGTTCAGTTCAATATGAGTTAATTAGCTAACTACCTTAAAGTAAATTACAGTGTATAAGTAAGTTAGTTGGAGAATGATAGAGGGGGATCCTGCAGAGCTTCATTCAATTATATAGGTTTCTTTTCCCAAGTATATATCAAAAAATGGGTTTTTCCCGCAAACTTGGTGAAAATTCTTTTTTTTATTATTTTAACGTTGCTTCCGTGGTATCGTAAATCACCTGTCGGTCTTTGAGGTAGTTCTTTAGAATCCGTAAAGGTAAACTGGAATGTTACAAGTATGTTCAAGTGCATTCAGTATATCGCTTTACCTGGTTGAATTGAAGACATTTAGTAAACCAAAGCTGCAACCAGTACGATCTTCTATGAATAGTTGTTTCGTTGGTGGGCGGTTTGGACATATTTTACTACTTCTCCGATAGCTACGATCGTATAGTGGGCCTTTCTGAGGCCATACGCCTCAGGACAGTTTATCTGATTTTTGTAATACATCTGTGAAGCATGGTTTCACGAGTTTTTCTGCAAATGGGCAGGATACAAAGTCGTCCGTACGCAGATAGAGAATCGTGATCAGTATTCCGCTGGACTAAACTCTTCTTCCCTTAAAGCTTTACTTTCCTGTTATTAGGCCAGAGTCGTGTCATTGAGCCTGACAAAGTGAGCTGGTCAAAGGGTGTCTACATAGCGCTCAATCTTTTCTTCACTTAGGGCAGAGGTGGTCGCCCGAGCTAGTCGTTTTTGCTTGATAACCTTTAAGCCTAGTTCTTAGGGGTCCCTTTTGATGTCTCGCCAAAGGTCCACCCACTTTTGTTTTTTGCTCGTATTGATGGCTCCCTTAAACTTGAATCTTTTGGTTTTGCCTGGGTAGGCAAAGTCCATAACTACCTCAAAGCTGTATCCATCGAGGGTGACATTCTGTCCGAAACGTCGGTTTTATATGCCCTTTTTGGTTGACAGCATATACATGGTCTTGCCCTAGTTGATAGTTATACCCATCTTCGCCGCTTCCATCTCAAGACTCACTGCAATCTTCCGATTATCGGCGTATGCAAGTAATTGGACGAACTTTTGAAATATTGTGCCGCTTGTTGGCACATGAGTTTTGCATTATTCTTTCAAGAATAATGTTTTGTTAAGTTCTTTACTGACCTTGGTGAAGCAGCGTGCATTCTTGATCGCCATGGATGCCAAATCTAGACATTGTTTTGTATTGTTCATATCTATAAATGCTTTCATACGCAGCCTTAAAATCGATAAATAGGTGGTGTGTTTTTCGATTAACATAAGAGCTCTTGGAGTTTTTCCAAAATCTGCCGTAGTGTGAATATCTGATCGACAGTGGACTTTTCTGGCCTAAAGCAACACTGATATGACCCAATCTAATAGTTGACGAAAAGAGTTCACACAATACGGCAGAAAGTATCTTGAAGGTGATGTTAAGAAGACTGATGCTTCTGTAGTTGGGGCAGTTTAGAGAGTTTCCTTTCTTAAGCATCTGATAGACAATGCTGAGGTTCCATTCATGGGGCATTTATTTTACAGATGAATTAGCTGATATTCGTTTCTCCTCTTCTTCTTGTATATGTCGCGGGCAGGGATTTCGTTGTGATAGCCGAAATCTCTGATGACTTTTTGGCAATTTTGCCATTGGTCTTTGATACTGGATGCTGGCGGCTTAGAACCTCTTAAGAAATTAACGGAGACTCAATCGGAAAAGTATTTGGCAATCTCTTGCGAATGTACCCGTCCGACGTCGAACTTCCTCACAGTATTAGCTTACTTTTGCGATGTTCAGAATATCCCAAACCGTACCTTGGCTACAACAAAGTAATGGTCCAAGTGGATGTTGGCCCATCGGAACGCGCGAATGTCCATTATACTGGATATCCAAATCTGGTTAACAGTTGATTGATCAGAAATTCTCCAAGTTCCCTTGTCAATAACGAGATGTGCGAACCGTGTGCTGGCTACGGCAATATTCTGCCAATAATTAGCCTGAATCCGTTATCGGAGTTGGTGTCGTTTTGGCTATACCTTCCGACAGTACTACCAAAGATGTTCTCTGTTTTTAACCTTACATCGCCGAAGATAATTTTAATGTCATAGCTAGGGCACTTCTCGTAGGTCTTGGCGAAGAGCTTGTTCTATGTATGGTGTGTGCGCGTATAAGGCTAATGTTGTCAAATTTACCCTTAATACGGATTGTTACAAGACTTCTTGCCTAAGTCTGCCTCTATCAATGAATCCGCATCCAAATAAGCGCTACCTTTCCGTTAATAACATTCTCTGTAGTATATGTCGCAGTTTTTCATCCTCTTTTTGTCCGATCTATCCCATCGCATTCCTTGAAGGGCGGTAATGTCTGGTTTGCAGCAGTCCAGGGCTCCAGTTGTTCGGCCGCACGTGACTTATTAAAGGGACTAACTTTTATGTGCAGATCCGACGTTCGTTGTCTTTGTTCGGTTGTTCGAAGCTTATTCTTGCTTCGTAACAACATAGTTTTTTTATGGCCAGACAGTTACCCCGGCAGCACAACCAACAACGTGGAGGGCCAGTTCCATTATAATACCCCTAGGACGGCGGATCGATTAGACCGCAACTTGTAACCCGTTCGGGGATGTGAGCTCTGCAGTTGGTCCATTAAGAACTCATTTGTCACCATATCTTTTCCAAGACCCTGAGTTACCGTCGGAGTAGCCCGGATAAGGTTTTTTTTTTTGTTCCAGGTTTGATTCCGTTTGGGGAATTCATCAGTTGTCCCGTTTAAAGTGCTGCTCTGTTTATCCCATAATTATCACTTGGAAGTAAAATAAGCACAATTGATGTGTAGAAACAGTTGCAACACAGCACCCAACACCAACCTAACTAGAGCGATATATTTCGTGAGTTCCAAACGGTAAAGCCATATACGAGTAAATAAACAATTCATTATTCTACTAACGATTTTCCTGCCATATATCTCCATATGACATACTTTGAATTTTTTTTTAACAAATCAATTAATTACAGTCAAGCATGCCCAAGGGATAGATTAACTGTTCACTCATTGTCCCACATTGAAACAAAATCAACACAAAACCTCAACCACAACTAGTGCCCGCACTTGTTCACTACAATTATGAACTCGAACACCAAAATAGCTGTTTACACGAAAAGATGAATGCACAAACCTCAATTTGGCTGTCTAATTATGATTGATTGTATCCATGAGCATTTGTTCATGATACAGGAAATGTCCTCGACAAACTTTCAAGGACAAGTCGCAATTCCACTATCAGACCAGAACAATCAGTGTTAGCCGCTGCTCCTATTAAAGCCTGACATTGTTAACATTTAACAATCTCAATTCACATACAAATATTCCGATGGTTATACCGCGCCACCACATTGGTCATTTAATTAGACCGCATTTTCATTCCATGTCCGCGATTTGAAGGACATTTTTAATGTTTATCTCTGGACAGGACATGAAAGATAACCACATAGCTAAGTAAACGTAGAGCCAAGATCAAAAGAAGCCTCAAATAAATGTACAATTAGTTGGTGACCACAATCTGAAGATATATACGATAACCACAATAAATTATATCCTGACATAAAAATCATCCACCTCTACGGATAACGGATACGGATGTACAGATACACACAGTACTGTATTTCTCGGGTCTATGGCCACAGAAGGGGTATTTTGTGGCCATCGGTAGACAGAATTGTGTAATGGTGGTCATCTGCAGATGATCCTTATGTGAAATGGTTATTATTATCCAGAGGGGGATAAGCACTCGTATGAAAGATAACTTTCGTTTAATCCCAACCCCCTTTCAAAAAAAATTCATCCCTCTCTGTATGCGTGGTTCTGCACGAATGACTGCGGATAAATATTATCGTCACCGCTTCAATCACGAACATGACATTTTGTTGTTAAGCACACTTCACGGGCTTTTGACACAATTGCACTAGACTATGCACAGCCAGATGACAAATGTCCTTTTACGAATGCAAACAGAAAATCAAAACGACTGAACGAGGATAATTGTGCTAAAAAGTATTTGCAAATGGCACGCGATCCTTGCATTAATTTCTAGATACGAGTATGTAAGCCCGACTAAATCGTCGAGGCAGTTCCACTCGTACTTTGTGGGTTAAGGGTGCAAAAGCCATGACTATGCTGCCACTGGAACTGTAACTGCAATTGCAGTCACTTGGGAGGGATTTAAATTGAGCGTACCTTTTTAACAAGACTCATGCAGCAGTCATTTGGCGGCGAGTTGAATTTCTACCTCAAAGGTGTGCTCTTTATTAAATTGGAGTTCATTGAGACTGAACAGAAAACGTTTTTGGACAAGCGAATGGAGGGAAAACTTACCTGTTCTTTTGTTCATATGGGGCCAATGTATTTCAGATGTTTCCGATACTTGGTCGATAGGAGAAGTCATATGTAGGTATTGTTCACTGCACTGGATTCTAATCCGTTCACTCACTGTATGTAGAAGGACAATGAATATCTGATACTTGGTCAGTAGGAGAAGTCAAATATAGAAATTGTTCACTCCACTGGATTCTAATCCGTTCACTCACTGTACGTAGAAGGACAATGAACCTGCAAAAAAAAGCATTCAGTTAGATACAAATTAAATGGTTCTATTAAATTTTCATCATCTGAGCATATATGTACCATATATCGGAAAAACGTACTTCTTTAGCTCATCAGTCCGAAATGGATTGCCAATTTGGAACTTATAACTCTTTTCGAGATTGATTTGAGCACTTCCTGGGTCTTGAAATTTGGAGACATTGCTATTTGGTTTCGTATACGATGAGTACTCACAACAATACCTGTTTCGTTGAATAAATGCATTTATCCGTTTTTGATGTTAACGTTATCTTAAATTTCGACAGCCACTGACCGGCAATAACCTTCACAACAGATCTGCGAATTAAGCGAAAATAACATAGCAATTCTGATGTCCTTACTGCTTGTAAGTTGGGATCTAAGGGGGGAAATTATATTGTAACTTTCAAACCGTCGAAGATGTGCGTTCTTCTCTGTTGATAACGTTGGCTCTGTTTTGTCCTCGTTTACCATCTGAACCATTTTTGCCTCTTTCCCTTCATACTTACAAAAGCTTCATCGACACAATCTGCTATGTTTATCCAATCACATCAATGTGACCGAGTAAGCAAGTAGCTGTGTGCAATTAAAAAAGATCGTGCCGTTTGTGTCGGGCAGTGAAATTGACATTGAGGGTGTCAGTTAATTTATTTCTAATCTCGATGGAGCATGGAGAATTCTTCATATATGGTATATCCTGCTTAATATTAAGAGTTTGGCAGGGATGTCAAAACTAAACATAGCGTCTCTATGCACGTTGTCGTATGCGAATTCGAAGTCAATAATGTCGGTAGTGAGTGTCGAACCGAAATTCAAAATAGCGGCCCTATTGTGAACGTTTGATTGATAATGGACTTTTTTTAGCCTATAACCGCTTTCCTTTGAATAAAACTGGTTGGTCTTGAATGTTTTCAAATACTCATAATACGTCGGAAAATATATTATTAGCGCTGCTTAGAGGCCTTATTCCTGTATAGTTAGCGCAATCAAAAGTGTATTTTTCTTGTGGATCAGATAAACGATACTGCGGCTCTTTGCTTAGGGCATGCTTTCATTTCATAACATTCAGCATATTTTCCGCTGACCATATAATACAGATGAGCTAGTCATGCAGGTCACCTCCAGCTGGTTTATATACCTTAGCAAGTAATCCATTTGCACCAGCAGCTTTATTACATTTCAGATTCGATATTGCTACCTTAACTTCGTGTAGATGAGGTGGTGGGAATTTCCTGTCATTCTCGACCGGGGTAAATGGTTCATTCTGTTTGACAGTGGTATTTTGACCAATATCACCATTGTCGGTCTGCTGAAGTAGACTTTAAATATTCTCAGCACCTTGCTTTTTCTTCTTATTTTTTCTAGAAGCCTGTGCTCGCCTCTTCTTTCCTGCGCGTATCGCTCAAGAGCATCTCTCGCCTTTCGAGCATAGCTTTATATGCTCCCAGTTTGACTGCATGTACCTGCCTACTTTTTTGTGGCGGTGCTTTGAAAGAAGCACATTTTTTGAGGGCGTTCTATGGTTTGTGTATGAGGGCTAGAATTTTTAGAGAGCTTGAGGAAACGCAATCAGCAAAGATTCCAGCGGTCTCTTGCGATTTCTACCCCTCGACATTGAACTGTTGTGGTCTTACTTGTTTGACAACAAGTTCGGAAAGTTCCTCGGTAAGTTCGGAAATTTGGTTCACGGTTAATAGACCAGGAGATAGCCAAGTCCCTTGGAACCCCTGAGAATCTCATAAGGGCTACTAAAATTTCACGCCCGAATGTTACATATTGTTAAAACCTAAATCCATTGTCGTATGGTGTTATACATGTGATGACGCATTCAAAGATGGTTTTCTACAATATTTCATCATATTTTGAACTGAGGTCAATAAAGAATTTCCGAACTATTCAAGACGCTGTAACAGAGAAAGGGCCGTTGGACTCCTGGAATGTCAAGTCCCTTAATGAATCGTGGATACCTACAATATGCACGTAAATGGCGAGACCGCGGTGAGAGAAGAATAATGGTACTAGGTCGTAGCCTGGTAGCTTCAGATCAGAGAGATCCGAGAGATGTTGGCGGGGATCTACCTGTATTTCACTAAGTGCCAAAACAGCTGGTGTGTATTTACAGACGTGGACGTACGCACAAAAGTGTTAACTTTTTAGCCTGCGTATATTAGCTACGTCAACCCTGAATTCCTTAGTCATGATCACAAACAAACACCGATGATGCTAAGCAAGGCTGCGAAGTGAAAATTCTGATGTTGGCTTACCAAATCAAATTATTGTAGGTGTCATGCTTTTACAACAAAATGAATCAGTCTAACAATAAAATTTACACTTGAAACCCGCTATCCATCACTTGTTACTCGGCTATTATCCGTGCCGTTTGATAAATAGAGCAACAGCAGTGACCAAGTGCAAGCAACAGTACTACGCCCGAGAGCGGGTGATAATTATGCTATTTAGAGCTGACTGACACTAACTGGACCTACTATGGTTATCGCGTTTAAGAGCATCTTCGCATTGATGAGGTTGAAAATACCTTTTTTTTTAATTTAACGAATTCAACACTTCCATAATATTTTACTCATTGATCATTTTAAAGTGGAATGTTGCGTTTGTTTGGCTAGATCGCATACATAGGGTTTTATTTTTATTAACACACGAACCACTTTCTACAAAATAACATATGGGCTGAAAATTCAGTGCCGTTTTATAGTAAAACGCAAAATTTTTGCAAAATTCAACTTTATTTGTCAATATAGTTGACTTCGAGTGCGATACACTGATTGAAACGATTTTTCAATCTTTCGATACCAGTTTTGTAGTACGATTTCGGTTTAGCCTCAAAATAGGCCTCTGTTTCGGCGATTACTTATTCATCGGTCTTAAATCTCTTTCCGGCGAGCATACTTTTGAGGTCTGCGAACAGGAAATAGTCGCTTGGGGCCAAATCTGGAGAATGCGGTAGGTGGGAAAGCAATTCGTAGCCGAATTCATTCAAATTTGCCATTGTTTTCATCGACTTGTGACACGGTGCATTGTCTTGATGAAACAGCACTTTCTTTTTCTTCAAATGCGGCCGTTTTTCTGCGATTTCAACCTTCAAACGCTCCAACAACGCACTGTAATAGTCGCTGTTGATAGTCTCCCCCTTTTGGAGATAGTCGACGAAAATTATTCCATGTGTATCCCAAAATACGGATGCCATAACCTTGCCAGCCGACTGTTGAGTTTTTGGTCGTTTTGGACGATGTTTGTCGCCTGCTCGCCACTCAGCTGACTTCCGACTTGACTTTGGTGTGAAGTGATGAGAGTCAAGATTCATCCATTATCACATACCGACGCAAAAATTCGGCTTTATTGCGGTTGAACAGCTTTAAACACTCCTCTGAATCATCAACACGTTATTGTTTTTGGTCGACTGTGAGCAAACGCGGCAGCCACTTTGAACAGAGCTTTCGCATGTCCAAATATTCGTGTATGATATATCCAACACACTCTTTTGATATCTTCAGAGCCTCAGCTATCTCGATCAACTTCACTTTACGGTCATTCGTAACCATTTTGTGGACTTTTTTGATGTTTTCATCTAAAACAGCCTCTTTTTGACGTCCACTGCGTGCATCATCTTCGGTGCTTGTATGACCACTTTTAAATTTTTCACTTCACTTGCGAATGGTTGGTTCGGCAGAGTCCGGGTAACACTTATCAAGCCATTTCTTTGCATCTGCTGCATCTTTTCCCATCAAAAAGTAATGATAAATCAACACACGAAATTGCTTTGAATCCATTTTTATCCACAATAACAAAAATTGCTTTACTCACAACGCTATATCTCGAGGACTAATCGTCCGACAGATGTCAAATTTATACACGTATCTTTTGAAGGTTGGTACTAACTGAAAATAGTATGAATTTAATTCAAGTGGTGTTATTTGTTAAATTCATTGGCAGTATTTTTATCATGCCGCTGTATTTTAATAACTCTAGTGCACTATCGATTTGTTTTTTGATGTTTCTATAATTGGCCCTTTTTATCTCTTCCTGGTATAAGTTCCTTACAAAACGGTAACTGTTCCAGCTGTCCTCTTCGTTGATGATTTTAAATTCGTGCTAATTGACAATTTTCTGACATTTTAAGCTTCGTAGTCTTTCGTTGTATCAGTTCAACTTTATACCACTAACTACATTTGATCGGATTTGGGTTCTCGTTATTTACATCAGCTCATCCTGCAGCATCCGCCCAATAGTGTTAAGATCGATATTGTTAAGTCGAACACTATTTTGTATCTGGCTTAAGAATTAAGGTATATTATACTTCATTTACTCAATATTCATGTCCCCTGCCAACAAAAACTACATAATAGAATGGACAAGTTGTTTTTTGGTCTACAACACTCTTTTGTCAGTGTGCATCCCTACCGCCGTGTTTTACATCAAGCTTTTATTTATTGTACCTTATACAATTCACGCATTTGAATTCAATGGACTCTCATCATCTTGTTTCATGGTTACCACTGTATTTAGCACATTAGCTCTCATTTTTGAAAATTTTTGTGATGACATCCACAACAGCTGTAACAGCTGTGAACATCGAAGTGTTCACACACTCGACATTTTTCCCAATCTAGGTTAACTCTTCGACTTTCCAATATCCGTTTTAGTCCTGTTCATTCGTCTCAATGATTTCATAGTACGCCTCTCTGTTTTTGTTTTTGAAATCCTTCACTCAAACCTACTACGTTGTTTTGTTTTTTACAGCTTCATCTAGTTCTTCCCTTCCCCACTTTTCGCCAACATCCGCTATTATTACTCTCATGAGCAAGGATGAATTTAACGAGCAATTCAGGATCATCATTGACGTTATTCAAGAGCTCCTGAGCGATGCTCATTTGACGATTCTTCTGATCAAAATTAAGAAGTTTCGGAACAAACTTGGCTGACACACGTCTCATGCCAAAACATCCGAAAAAATTACATGACACTTGCCGACCGATATGCCAATATCCTCAGCAACTTCTCTTATGGTAATTCGACGATTTTCCGAAAGAATTTTCTTCACAGCTTCGACGTTATCATCTTTTGTTGATGTGCTGGGGCATCCAGAGCTAGGATCGTCATTGGCATCTTCTCGGCAATCTTGGAAGAGCCTCTACCACTTGTAAAGATTTTTTTTCTTTTACGTAGAATAGATTCACCGTTTACAGTGACATAGTCAACATTTCAAGTGTTTTAGAAGATTGATTCCTTTTTTTATAAAAAAATTTGATGCAAATACTTTGCTCCATTTTTTATATTCTAATATTTGAGAATCGCCGAGCACACCAAAACACGTCTAACCTTTCTTTCTGGCAAAAACAAACTAAGTATGCTTTATACTTGAAACTGTGAACATACCATTTGTTCGGGTCATGTGTACCAACAAAAAAAAAAAATCGATAACCGAACGTACGTTTCCGGCGAAATTTCAAAAGTCACCTTAGTTTTTGAACATACCTCGTATATTGTATATTTCTCCTAGTTTTTGTTTCGTCGCTGTTTCTATTTTTTTCACTGTTTCTTTACCTCTACAATTGATTGTTATTGCACTTTCTTTTCTATCAGAAACACTATCAACTTTAAGGAAAAGAGCCCCAGGATATATTTGTTTTTTTATCTCCTTTTTCGGCTTAAAATTTTCCTGTTACTCTTCGATTTTCTTCAAATTGTCTGTGTCAATTGATCAGTACATCTATTGTAATTACGGTTTCACTCCTCTTTGATCTGAACGTCATTTTTCATTTCCTTCACGCTATTAACAATCATCTGATTGTCAATTGCTATCGTATTCACGCTGATACTTATTCTTTCGCTTTGAGTTCTAACCGACTGGCTCATTTGGACTTCTTTTACGCTTTTTTGCAGTGATCGGTTTTGTTAACTAATTCTTGCATATCATTCATTACTAAGTTAACGTTTTAATGTAATCATCTCAATTGTAGGCGTTAAGCACATATTTCTACTGTAAGTGTTTAGTCTATTACACATCACTGTGTTGTGATATGTTTAACCACAACATCCACTCAATTCACATCGGTTTCGCCGTGAATTGCACTTATTGCGTTTGGCACAATCCTGCATTTGGCCGATAATTCATATAAGATTAAGTCACTTGAGCCAATAGTGCCACTGAATGAATACTTCAACAAAATTAACTCAATCAGATTTTGATCAACTTGAAACTCTTACTTAATATATCTCTCATGTACCTTCACCGCTCGTTAATTCAGATTTAGCCAAAAATTCTGTTGTCTCGATAATAGTCCTCCATTTGGATGGAGATACAGTGAAACTTCTATTAAGTGAACAACCACTGTGACCATATTTGTGCCAGGCTAAAGAGGGAAATTTTAATATGTAAACCATTTAAAGCGAAGATTAAAACGCAAAGTATTGTTTATTAGTTCCACGAATTGATATTTTAATTTATTTATTTAATTCTTATGCGGGCATGTAGAAAACTCATTGTAGAGATTTACATTGCTGGAAAAGCTTTACATGGCCCTGTATAGCTCGTCTCTGTAGATGCTGTCATATGGGCCAAATAAATATGTAAATAGGTTTTCTTTTTTGTGGATGCTTAAAATAGTGCCAAGGTTCCATTGTACAGGAGTACTTTCTGTATCTTGGACATGAGTTGACACATGCTCTCCATCAAGTCATCTCCCTCTGCCTTACCTCGGCAGTTAGGGCGTCTAGCCCAGCAAGCAGCCTTGTTGTACTTAAGCTTGGCTATTGATACCCTCGCTTCATTTTGTTCGGATGGACGGATTCCTTGACTTTCACTATCCAGATTAAATGGTTTATTCAGCTTGATAGCGAAATTTGGGCTCTTATCGCCATTTTAACAGTCTGCAGAAGCGGTTTTCCTATATCGTCAGCTTACATGGCTTAAATAGTAAGATAAATTATCTTTCAGGTAGCGATAAGCTTACTAAAATGAGGTAATAAAAATATAAAAGAAAGCTACTAGAAAATTAGACTGACAATGTTACAAAAAAGTATAAACGGTCGATCAAAGATTAAATAAAAAACAATAAGATAAATAACAGGTGTACCGGTATGAAGTGTGCGTCAAGATACAAATGTATCTATAGGGAACGTTTACTGTGAACGTACCTTAATTTTTTTTTTTTTTTTTTTTTTTTTTTTGCTTGGTTGCTATGACACCTGTCAAACAATTTAGTATACATCAAGTCATTGAGCAAACAACATCATATTTTTTCATCGTGTTAAAAATGTCGAATTTTGTACCAGAAAATGATGAGTTGCGGAAAGTATTAATTTTTTGTTTTCATTTGAAAAAAAGTGCTGCAGAGCCGCATCAAATGCTTGTCGAGGCATATGGTGATCATGCTCTATCAGAAGCAACATACACAAGATGGTTTCAACGATTCATGTTCAGAGATAACGATTTTGATGTGAGAAATGAAGAACTTGGAAGACCATCAAAAAAGTTTGAAAACGCCGAATTGCAAACAATATTGCATGAACATGACACTTTGAGTCAGAAACAAATGGCAAAAATATTAAATGTTGCACAACAAACAATTTTTAACCGTTTAAAAGCTATGGGAAAGATTCAAAAGTCTGGAAAATGGGTGCCACATGAATTGAATGAAAGACAGATGGAAAAAACCACTGGTGAAATTTTGCTTCATAGACACGATAACAAATCAATTTTGCATAGAATTGTTACTGGCGATGAAAAATGGATTTATTTTCAGAATCCTAAACGGAAAAAATCATGGGTTAATCAGGTACAACCATCAACTTCAACTGCAAAACCAGATCGATTCGGCAAGAAGACAATACTGTGTGTCTGGTGGGACCAAAAAGGTATGGTATACCACGAGCTCCTAAAACCTGGTGAAACCGTTAATACAAATCGCTACCTACAACAAATGGTCAATTTGAACCATGCATTGATCGAAAAACGACCAGAATGGGCCAGAAGACACGGCAAGGTAATTTTGCTCCATGACAATGCACCTGCACACAAAGCAGAACTGGTTCAGAATACAACCAAAGCACTTGGCTGGCAGCTCCTACCACATCCGCCGTATTCACCAGGCTTGGCTCCTTCCGACTACCATTTGTTTTCATCGATGGGACACGCATTAGCTGAGCAGCAATTCGAATCCTACAAGAAAATCAAAAATAGAGTGTTTGCTTCAAAAGACGAACAGTTTTATTGGCGTGGAATCCATAAATTGTCTGAAAGATGGGAAAAATGTGTAGGTAGCAATGGCCATTGTTTTTTACTTTCCCATTTAAAATTAGTGTTTAATTTTCGCTCACTTCATACCGGTACACCTGGTAATTTTACATGGCAATCAAAAAGGTGAAATAAACTACAAAATATTGGGTCTATACCTTAATTCGTGTGGTTTGCTAAGATGTGGCGTAACTTGTATTATTCTATTGTTATTATTCCATAGGAACATGCGTTGGAAAGCTACTGTCATTGTACGTCATTTCAGTATATCTCATTCATTTAAAGCGTAAAAAACAATTTTTTTTTTTCACTCAAATATGTCGAACTTTGTGCCTGAAAAAGTGTTTTTGCGGGGAGTTCTTCTTCATTACTGAAAACTGCTCCCGAAAATCATCGTATTTTGGTGGAAGTTTATGGTGAACATGCGCTAGCTGAGCGAACGTGCTAAAAGTGGTTTGCACGATTTAAAAGTGGTGATTTTGGCTTGGAAGACGATGAACGTCCTGGGCAACCAAAAAAGTTTGAAGATAAAGAACTGGAAGTATTACTCTATGAAGATTGTTGACAAATACAAGAAGAGCTCGCAGAATCTTTGCAGCTGGATATATTCAAAAGCAAGGAAATTGGGTTCCACATAAACTCAAGCCGAGAGACGTCGATAGGCGATTTTGCATGTCCGAAATGCTGCTGGAACGTCACAAAAGGAAGTCATTTTTGCATCGGATTGATACTGGTGATGAAAAATGGATCCATTACGATAACCCCAAGCTCAAAAAATCATATGTGAAACCCGGCCAACCAGCCAAATCAACAGCAAAGCCGAATATCCATTGCGCGAAGGTAATGCTCTGTATTTGGTGGGATCAGCTGGGTGTTCTGTACTATGAGCTGCTAAAACCGAGTGAAACCATCAATAGACAACGCTACCGAACACAATTAATCCGTTTGAAGAGAGCAGTAGCCGAAAAACGCTCGGAATATGCGACCAGACACGAGGCAATAATTTTCCATCATGACAAAGCTCGGCCCCACGTTGCTATTCCGATACAATCAAGTACAATTTGGAAAACAGTGGATGGGAAGTCTGACCCCACAACCCGCTTTATATCCCAGACCTTGCCCCTTCTGACTACCATTTATTCCGGTCGATGCAGAACGCCCTCACTTCACATCAGAGCAGAATATCAAAAATTGACTTGATTCATTCTTGGCTGCCAAAAATTGCCAGAAAGATAGAAAAAAGTCATAGCTTCAGATGAGCAATATTTTAAATAATACTATTGTACATGTTTTTCTTAAATAAACGTTTAAATTTTGAAAAAAAAAAAAACAAAACGCACGAATAAAATTACACACCCAGTAGAAAGATAAGATTTGAGTTCTTTTTGAAATCTTTTTTTGTTTTTTTATTTCTTTAATTTGGCGTGGGAGGGAATTCCAGAGTCGAATAGCGTTTACCAAGAATTGGCGTGTAATAGTTGACCTTTGTTAAAAAAGCTGCGGGTTTGATGCGTATGTATGATGTTATACAGCATAGTTATTGTATGGTATTGCAAGTCTATCAAAAAATGACATTACAGATCCGGTAAGAGAAGTGTGAAATGCAATCGTACCTTCGCAAGCCAAAAATACATCGAACCGCGTTGTTATATGCGACATTCAGTTTCCGCCTGTTAATAGAGTCGCACTTTCCAAATACTTTGCAAGCATAAGTGAATATAGAAGTGATGAGTGGATTAGTGAGAAGGATTCTTATTTTTATCGGAGTGAAGGTTTGTGTTGCCCACAGGGAGTGAAGGATACCATGAACTTTGCCCGCAGATTTATTGACGTGATCGCTCCATGTTAAGGTTTTGTTGAAAGTCATACCTAGGTTTTTAGCGGTATCCACATATTCAATGGGATCTTAATTGAGGTGAAGCAGTGGGAATTAGGAGGTGTTTAAATCTTCTAATGCTCATCATCAGCAGATTGTGTTGCGACCAGTTAAAAATTTTTTCCAAGTCAGAGTTTAACTGGCGAATGCAATGGTCGATCGAGTCAAGTGAACAGCTGTTCTGCAATTGAAGGTAGCTCATTTCCATATAATGAGAACAGGAGGGGTGCCAATATAGATCCCTGTGGCACTCCACAGGAATTGGGAAGAAAGCCGGCTTGGTAACGATCTGCGATACAAGATACGAAGCCAAAAGTCTCATCTCATCCATCTCAACTAGAATTTACTTGAGAGTTTATCACATATTGTATATAGCATGGTTGACGGTAATGGACGCCTTTGAAAAATCAAGGAGGACTAGAAACTTAAAGCATTATCTAAGTTACGTCTTATGTCGTCTACTTCCGTTAAAAGAGCTAGGGTGCAGCTATGTTTAGCGCGGAAATCGGGTTGCTTAGATGTCAATAGATTCTTCGCGTTAAGATACATATTTATTTGTTTCTGCATAATTTTTTCAAAGACTTTAGATAGAAATGAAAGTATCGCAATTGGCCGAAAGTCATCTCCTGTTTGAATCTTGTTGCCCTGAAACAATTTTTTTTTTTTTTTTTTTGTAAAACTTCCGTACACTGTTCCTGGAGTAACACCTTTCTATTTCCTCCATCGCGTACTTCTTATGTACTTTCTTTTACCTCCTCTTTTGCTCGTAGAGCTCAGGAGCCATCCATGTACCTTGGCTGCGACGAGGTAGTGGTCCGAATCTATGTTTGCCGCTCGGAATATTCAAATATTAATAATACTGCAGTAGTACCTTGCGTCTATCGCGAGAAGATGGATATTAAAGTGAGGAAACCATGTGCTAGCTATTGTGATGATCCGCCCATCACCAAAGTTAATTAGCCTTAGTCAATTTCCAGATGTAGTGTTATCTAAGCTTCCGACTACGCTGTCAAGAGGGTCATCCCTTGTTATTTTGGTGTTAGAAACACCTAAGATATTTAAACATTATACTTCGGACATTGGTCGTAAGTTTTGTCGAGAAGTTCTCACAAACATTCCTCGGTAGCACCATCTTTTTTCTCTTATGTTGGCGAATAGAGCCTTGATGCATTTGTTGTAATAGATTCGCTTACGTGTATAAATCTTAAAACTTCTTACCTTACATTGCTGCTTATCACCGTAGTATATTTCACAATTAATCGTCCTTTCGCCCGGTCTATTCCTGAATGGGGATGATAACTCTTTTATAGCTCTCCGTTAGTTGTTTGGCTGCGGTCTGTTTAGATTTCGAACAACAAATGAAGTCGAATGAAGAACATCCCAAAGTATTTGTATCTTTGGTCCACTATTTGTTAAAAACCACAGAAGCATCTGGTATGGCTTAATAAAAAAAAACAGAAGGTGAAACTAGGTCATATTTCCGGATTATTTATACAATAAAAGGCCAGGCTTGTGCCCAGTCACCGGACATAAGACCCATTTAAGCATAGATTATCGTCAGCTTCAAAAGTACCAGCATTCTCGCATTGGCTATTCATAAATTTGCATTGGCTTCGCAGGCTAATTACATGCGGCTTAATATCAATCAATTCCACTACCAACTAGCCAGCGTTTCCCATAAGATCACCAGCATATGGAAAATGCATTTAAGTATTAAAATTACATTAATTCCATTGGATAAATATTGAAAACCCTATAGCATTGCATATGCAAATAATAATGGTAAAAAAAAACCTTAAAAATAAAATCACAAAAAAGAAAGAGCTTCACCATGTGACAAGAGTTAATCATAAATCACACGTCAGACTGGCACGTCAATTTCAGCCTCCTCACCTATGAAGGTGGCGCGTACAAGGAAATCTAGGGGTTGTATCAGCATGAGAGTACAGCTGCCATAGCAGACAACCCACCAAGGGTCAGTGCATTAATCCTTGTATACAAATTAATTGGAAAATGAAAACAGCGGCTTCACCGCAGTTGATAATCACCACATCCAATCAATTGAGCGGTAGCCAAGTTATTTATCATAGTGATCCCATTATTCCAATCTCAACCCATCACTAATTTAAATGGGGGATCACCCCCACCACGACACATCCAAACAAATGTTGGGAGCCACAAATCCTTGCATTCTCACGATGACATTTCCGGTGATAAGTGAATTCTTTTGGGCTGTGTTTGCATGGCGCACATGGAAAACGGAAAATCCTTTGACAATTAATCATTTCATCTTTTTATCCTTAGTAGAGCACCCTCTACTTAACTCACATACTCACACATTGAATTGTTATTGAATTTCACTCCGCCAACAAACCCCAAAGGATCCCCATTTCAGGGCCCCATCGAGTTTGTTGGAAGAAATTGTTTTATCAGTTGACAAGTTGCGTAGAAGATGAACAAACAGAAAAAAGAAAACACAAAACAGTGAGATAGAGAAATAGCATATGGAAACAGAGCAGGGCAGGACAAAAACTTCTAATCCCTGCACTTAAGGATGAAAGACAATTTGCAAAAATAAGATTAGGAACCTAATGTTATCTCACCGTTGTCGTGCTCGTCTTAGATCAGGCCTCTGGAAAAAAGTTTGCCTCTTTTGGCTTAGTGTCACCCTTACACATAATGGGCCACAGGGACATGCTAGGACTTAGAATTCCTATAACCGACTACGAATGAATTAACAAATGAGCTGAACATTTTGTAGCACACATTTGTGCAACTATATGTGATAATTTCACAAAGTCGACTACAAGTCCTCTGCCACATCTGTATGTATGGTATGTATGTTACATACGCAATATATTGGTTAATTAATCCATGTGGAGCTATTTCATGGATTCACGATTCCAGAACTCCGGATTTTCGAACTGTATTCCAATATGCAGTCAGTTGCTCCCAATAGATACTCGTCGTAGTAGTAGTCCTTGTTTGTAGAGGAAAGAGAGACTGCGTAAACTCCGTCCACCCGGGTGTCGTATCCTGGTAGTATCCGTGTGTGCTCCTTTGGCGAAAGTAGATTAAACTTCAACTAATGGGAAGAAACTTTTAATATAAATTATAGCATCGCAGTACCGTGGGAGAATTAATTCGACTTCATTCGAGTCGACTCGATTCGATTCGACTGGAGCACATCCTGCAGCTTCAGCCGCTCTACGGCTGTAGTATGTACAGAACGACCCAGAAGGATGATGTGGTTCCGATGGTTCGAATAAACACACTATTGGTACGGAAAGTGGCAGAACATTTTTCCTACTTACTCAGGGGACCGACGACAATCCGACATTTATACTCGATCTACAAGGAACTCTCATTCGAAGTTCGGAAGTTACATTTGATGCTATTAGTAAGTGGGCAAGGGACCATCCATGAACGATCCATTGCTACTTCACTCTTCCCCTATCTCGACTTTGTATAGAGATGATGAAGTCAAGGATTCCCCCGACTTGTAATTACCGAGTGAACTTGCATGCCAATCAGCATCAATGTCGGATAGAAAAGTACGAGTACAAGCAACACATCTATGGAAACGAAAACGAGAGAACAAGGACGAGCCTTGAGTTTGAGTATATGAGAAGGGGTAAATTGTTGCCTGAGATTTTGTTGGCATTAAGAGGGATTTTCAGTCAAGGATGCATTACGATGATGTGTGCGTAAGGGTCTTTGTCAAAATGAAATGCAAACCAAATCGTATTTGAAGAAGAAATGTGTTGAGGGAATTTGGTGTTTTAGAAAATGAAAAAGTTCAAGAGACCGATGGATGGATGGATGTATTTTCTGGCTGAGCGATTTGATGTCAGTGCAATGAAATTGGTCAGATATAAGAAAACACCGAGAAAACGCAGAATTATAAAGAGCTTTTACGCATACTTTCGAAACGGTTGTATTTTTTTTTTTTTTTTTTTTTTTTTTTCTCAATTCTTTGGGACGGGCAGAGTACCTACTCAAACTTGTATTATAATACTACGCATACGTTCCTGGTAAGCTTATACTTTTCTCAATTTTTCATAGAAAGATAAGTAATCGGTTCAATGATAAAGGCTTCAGTACCTGCTCCCGCCACATTAGCGAGCGAACGTAAGCCGGATGTTCATAAAGAAGGTGAAAGCTTCGCAATATTGTTATCGTTATCATAGCAAGCGTCGCAGAAGGTGGTTTTACTAAAGCCCAGCAACTTGTGGTACTCGCCAAAGGATAGTTCTTATGCCTTTTTTCATATCTCATGAAATCAGTCTTTGGACTTACATTCTGGGACTATCTTGGGAGTAGTGTCCGGCCATAGCGAACCATTACAGTGGCGAATTCATCGCCTCCTTCAGCTATGTGTTCTTCAGAATAGATCAACACCATCAACACCGCATTTGCCTCTGGAATAAGTGAACATAACGAGGAGAACAGTCTAAGGTTTTCACCCTGCACGAAGGCTTCAGTCCCACATTCTAAAATTGGAGCCATGCATGCAAATCTGGTTACATTCCTTTTCTGGCCGAAGCGATGTTATTAATTCACTTTGAATCTCTATAATTCACCTCCAACCGACAGTTGAGGATCGGGATCATCGAAACTGCAGTACGAGTTATGCAAATGAACACTTCCTTTTCAATACAAAATGGCTTTGAAAGTCCAGTAGTCCATGATTTACATATCAAGGAGTTGCAGATACAAAGTAAGTAAGGGTCCGACTAACCTGTGAGCATATATGAATTATCACGTTTTGACCGCAGTCGGCATCTGAAACGAAATCTCTATCACTAGCACTATTCATCTTAGTCTTGTTGTCTGGGCGATTTACACATGACATTGAAAATGGTAATGGTAATGATTAAATAATGAAAACGACTAAATCTTAATCTCTCCTTCTAGCCATTTTGACAGGTTAAACAGGTCATTCGACGTTGGGAGGGGTTAACCGTGTTAAATTTAAATACGAGCAAAAAACCAATTCCAATAATACTAGGTAGTAAAAGCTTCTGCTCGTTTGTGAAAAAAAACATTAAAAGCTGTGCCTAATCCTCCAATCCCACGCTTATATAATAATAATCCAGGTGTTAGCTGGCACGAATCCACTTTCGCAGTCATCTAATAGATCGTGTAACTCATCTTCGTCAGAAAATCTGCTCTTTCGCTAGAGAAGCCACAGCGTAATCTTTTCCACCAATCCTACCATTTAGGACTCTTTCCGAGCAGATGGAAAACAGCATTTTTCCTGTCCGTAGCCATGATAAAAAAGGCGAATCTTCTTCCCTATCCTCCAACAGACCCACTGCACTTGCGCTCCTTCTTTCCTAAGTCATGAAAATGCTGATAAAAATTCAGCTCATGAAATATTTCGAAAAACGAAATCTTCTGAATACGGTTCTTCGCAGTACGGTTTTGATAGCAAAAGGTCCACTGGTGATTTGATGCCATGTCTCACCAAACAGTGGAACTATTTTATATACCAATCTAGCGAAAGCAAGATGAGTTCACCTAATATTTTAAAGGCAAAGGAATTTAGAGCCTCTTTTGTCAAAACTGCGTGCACTTAGAATGGACGAAACTTTTAGTCAATAGATTGGAAATAACCTTTCAGAACGTTCAATGTAAGTCGTTTTAAGTCGTTTAAAGTCTGATACCCATAAACTTAATGCGGGTGTGCCCTAAGGCTGCGTTCTGAGTCCAATGATTTCTTGTCTTCTACTACTTATCAAATAAATACATTCCTTTGTCCTCTCTCTTCGTCTATTCATCTGCCAAAAATTGGAGTAATTCCCACATCTGGTAAGGTGCTTATAAGACTGCTCTGGAATCGTCACGTAAGTTTCAAAACCGTGCAATGATACTTTTGGGTGATACTATTGTAATATCACTTTGACAATGGACATCCTCGAATACTGACGTAATGCCCCCTGTCTCACTTTGTTCTCTCGCTATTTTTACCACTAGTGCTCTGCAACAACGTACTTCATTTCGATTCCTATCTTTAGAAGAGGCACTCTTTGAAATCCATTTTTTTTTCGATCTCTAAATATTCCAGTCTTTCTCCAAATTAGTCGTGTCTTGGTTAGAAGTTTTCGGCTATCCTTGTGTTGTCGCTAACAATCTGCGATGTAGCATGGATTGGATGATCCGCATGAATTCCTCATTCATCCAGTTGGTTTTTCTCGGATTCTTGCTCTTCAGTTCTCTGGACAAGGCCAATCTGCTTGCTGAACACCTTGCGTCCAGCTCAACACTCCCAGATTGTGCTTTACCTCCGCCTACACTTGAGTGCGTCGAATCTTTAATAAGACGAAACCACTTTCTTGTAGTAGCAAGAGTACTTAAAAATCTTAGCATACAGAAATTCCCTTCCTCAAAAGAGATGTTTTTGCACGCTGGCAAAACCACTGCGTAACCTTTCTCATTAAACCTATTCTTTGAGACTCTTTCCCAGCAGATGGAAAACAGCATTTGTTCAGCCCGTCCTCAAAAAAAGGCGAATCTTATTTTCTCTTTTCCTACAGACCCATTGCACTTAGAGCCCTTCTTTCCAAGGTCATGGAAACACTAATAAACCATCAGCTCACAAAATATCTCGAATCGCGATAAATTATCAATAACCGGCAGTACGACAACAGGTTCACTGGTGATTTGATTTTGACAGAGTTTGGCATCACGCTCTTTTATCGAAAATGCATGCTTTTGGGACTCTCTTCTTCAATGGAAAATATCTTTCGGAACGTTCAGTTCAAGTTGTCTTGTATGGTTTCAAGTCTGATATTTACAAAACAAATGCTGGTGTGCCATAGGTTTCCGTTCTGTCTCCGACACTCTTTTTAACTTTCATTAATGATCTCTTGTCCGCTACTTCTAATCCAATATATTCCTTTGCTGATGATAGTACTTTCTGCTTTTCATATTCGTTTCCGGACTCAAGACCCTGCTCTTTGGCTGTAAAACAGGAACGGCAGCGTATGTCAAGCCCATTAAATTCTAATATTAAAGGCATAACCAATTGTAAAGCTATCACCAGAGTGCAATTTAATGTTTCCAAGACTCAATGCTGTCTGCTGCCATTAAAGCGAAATCCAACCACCCAACCATTATCCATGATCGACGTGCATCGTCGAAACCAAAAAACTTTCCATTCTCCATATACCGAGAATGGAAAGTTTTTTGGTCATGACAACTTACGTTGGAATGACCACATATTCGATGTCGCGAAAAATGCTGCGAAATGTCTAGGTTTGCTCAAGCGATGTAAGAAATATTTCACCCTTCTTATCTGCCCAAAATTGGAATACAATACCCATATCCAATCAGATGCTCCTAAAACATCTCTGCACCTGCTAGATAGGATTAAGGCCCGTGCGATAAAACTCATAGGTGATACTAATATCAGTCAGTCAATTGACACTCGTGAAAATCGTCGTAATGTCCCCGCTATTTCCACCACCAGTGCTCCATAGAAATCGCCAGCTTCATTCGGCGCCTTTAAACCTTCAAACCTTTAAGCGTAACACCCATCTCGCTATGAATGCTCATCCGTATACGCTCAAGCCCACTTTCAGACGTACTTTGAAATATCGTGATTCGTTCCTAAACCGTACACTTCGCTGCCTGCCAAGCTCTCTATTTCCTATTCATTATAACTTGCAAATATTTAAGATCAACGTACATCGGTATTTCTCTTTTCTACTTCCCTGATTTTCCTTCGCCCATGCTGTGTACAAACATTTTAAGGGTACTCAAATTCCTTGAGCGCACGTTCGTTAATTTAAAAATAAAAAATAAATAGTTCCGTTGCCAAGTGAAATAAAATTCGGATCCCCACCTACGGAGTCCTAGGAGGTTAACGACTACGACTACGGACGACTTAGGCAGCAGGATTCATTAATTGCATGAAAACATCCAAGAAAAGATAAAGCTAGCAAGCAACCGCATGAAGACTAGATATGACATCAAAGCGAAATCTTCCGGCTTCAATGAAGTAGATCTGGTGTGGCTATATAATTCTCTGCATTAGAAAGGAAAATCATCAAGACTGAAGCAGGATTGGGAAGGACCAAACAAGGTGATCGAAGAAAATTGAAGGTGGTCCATTTGGATAGAATGTGTAGTTTTAACGGAATGATAATTGACGGGAAAAGATTTTATTGAAAGTAATAAGTTCTATCTTTTGTACCCACACAAACATTTTGCATCCTAAGAGTTATTTAAGATTTGGAAGTCGTTGCACTGACCGAAACTACCTACGTATCGGTCATATTACTAATTTCACCTAAAATCAACTTTAGCTTGCAATACTGTCAAATCCCATCCTTTGTAGTTAAAATAACCAACAGCAACTTCCACTCTTGACCAAATCTCAATGTGACAGCCATCTAGGAAAAAGATATACTTAATGTAATAAGCTATTGTAAAATGTTTGTATGAGTAGAAATGATAGAGCTTATTCCTTTTAATACAATCGCTCATCTCAACCACTTTCACCTTTCTTTATCTTTTACACTGCTTTATCACTACTCGTAATTAACATTTCAAATTCCAGTTTAGAACTTATTTACACATCTTGGAGGATGCTGATATTTACTCGTATACTCCCCTGACATCTGTCGAGAACATTCTGTACCATCCAGCGTTCCATACAAATTTCCATTTTGCTAGAAAATTCGATAAAAGTCCCCAAGTGTTCAAGATGAGCACATATGTAAGGTTTCAAAATTGTTTCGGTACATCGGAAAATGTTCCTTACAAAATTTTTAATCGTTTTCAGTGACGGCCTTCTCCCAAAATGTGCTTGCATGAATCTGGAAAAATTATCATATTGATAGAAATAGTAGGGGTATTGTGGCATTGTACTCACTTTCATCATCCAGACGGTTCGCTGTTGCTTCTTGTAAAACAATGTTCTGACTAAGACTAATCTTTATAGTAATATGCACTGACATCGTTTTTTTTTTTTTTCAATAAAAACGAATTCTACTCTCTAACGGTTTCAGTAAAAATTCATTTTTGTTTGAAAAATGGCGTATTGCGCCAGCGATGTGCTTAAAGTAATGCTCATTTTATTTTGTTTTAAATTTATTAAACAATTTTTGTATCTGGTAAATCGAAACGACAAACAAAAACATTTGTTTTTGATTGAATGTGACAACCAGGGAGGCATAAGTCAAGTTAATCTTTTTTCTTCGGTGGAAAGATTTTACAAATCTCGCTTCGTTGCTTATCAAAACTAGGAATCATCAAAGCTGAAGGTCCTTCTCAAGAAATATAAAGAATATTTTACTCCGCAATTAAGAGATCTTAGCCTCCACACGATGCTTCATTGAGTTTCCATTCCTTTACTTTGCTACCAAGATACAAAATGCAATCATCTCATCGTACGCACACTAAGATCGCTTACCTGAAAATAGAATACGTCGAACCGTACTTGCATGTGCCGCCATTTCAGTTATTTTAGTGTGCATTAACCGATCCTTATAAACTTTCGTCCGCCATCTCAACAAAAGTAAAACAACACTTTCAATAAAAAAAAAAAGAATTCATTGGAACTCTTAGTCTACAAAGTTAAGGAAAGCAAAATGATCAACCACATCAAATGTGGAAGTAAACAACCTAAATCTTTTTCTCTATTACACTGGCGCTGTCGCTTTCACTTTCAGTGTCAATCTCTGAGGATGATTCACTACCACCGGCGCCACTGCCCTCATCCTCCGAAGCACTGGAAATCGTCAAGTGTATGTCCTCAATCAATTCCTTCAGAAGCTCCGTTTCGATTTCTCCTAAATTCAGTCTCAGCTGCTTTTTGTTCGTGTCCAGGAGAACATTCTTTAAATTTCTTGACAATGTGTGGAGATGGTCACTGTCCAACACCTTCACTACATATCGAATGTAGTCCCTCAAAAAGTATTTATTCAACGATTTCCTATTGGGATCCCCTTGACAGAAGCAGTTGTAGGTTGCTACCAATTGCTTAACGATCCATGGCTTACTCTTAAGTAAGGCATCAACAGTGTCCTCAACACACAGCCGTCCTAAATCATAGTTCCTGTACAGAGGATAAATTAGGCAACGTCTAAGGAAATTTTCAACCACAGAGGTGAGATTTTCAAACATCTCGAAGTAACTGCAGGTTGGGGAGAGAATTGTGCGTGTCCACGCACTCTCACAGGTCAAGTCGTTCGATGTACACCTGCAGAGAGACATTGTTAATGAAAGTTTGCTGCAATTCAACCAATCGATTCTCACCGAATGTCATAGCAAATAGCCAAAAGTATGCTCACAAGACCACAATCAATGCCAGTGCGATCGGTGTCGGGTTTTAGTGTGAACTCCTTGGTTGTGATGTTGTGCAGAACGCATTCTTCGTCCTTGGTCAATTGGAAATCTAGAAAGATATATATTTCAGTAAGTATTCAAAAGATCTTAAGAGTTTTAAACCTTCAAACGACATAGTGAAGTTGAGGGGATTTTCATGACCATCAGGAATCTGCAGCTCAACAAAATTCAATTTGTATTGATCCGCACTAAAATCCTTCGTTTCGTCTTTCTCCCGTTGCATTGTTCTGCTTATTGGACTGAGAAATCCTGGATTTGTTATGCGACAAATGTGGGAAAGTTCCAGTTCGCTAAATTTCGGTTTTCCTCTGTGTTTCCCTGCAAATCCATAGGCAAAGTCTGACTCTATATTTGACAGCGCTCCGTCTATAGTTAGAATGCAGGAATCTGTTATGCGGAACAAAGTTTTAAAGTCTCTTCCAGCGTTCTCGGTATTTCGCACTCCTTTGTTGTCGATTTCACCTTTCTCAATGCATTCCGGCTTGCGTTCGTCCGGATAACATGGCAGTTGGCAGGTGTAAAGCCATTGTTCGGTGTTGAAGGCAATTGAAATGTTTTTCATGTCCTTTATGTCAAATTGTCGAGGGCACTTAAATCTGAAAGGATTCTTGGTTATCCAGGAAGGAGTGGAGATTCATAAACTGACCTTTTGATCTCCATATCTGCGATGAAAACAAAGTTATGGTCGTCAACGAATACATCGCAGTTCTTTGTATTTTGTACGTTTTTAGGGATTGGAATCGTCAAATTGCACGCATTACCGTCGAACTCAAACATTATTGCAGTCGCTGTCATATTTTTTTTTTTTCTTTTAGTTGAAATTACGAATAAAACTCACAATAAAATTGCAAATGAAAATATAAACAAAAACAAAAATATTTTACGATTCACGTGCAAGTTTGCGTTGAAAACAAAAAAATTCGTGACAGCTGGTGAAATGACATTTGTTAGAGGGAAGTGACGGATTCTCTCAGATTTCAGCTACTAGAAAATGTTAGATACGATTTAAATAAAATTGGTTTTTACTAAGAGAGCACCTACAACAACGCGCTAAATTTGTGATAAGTTTGTGCGTCGAATTAAGAATTGTTAAAGGCCCAGGTATCGACGGTACATAGCTTAAACATCGGAGCTCGATCTTATCTTATAGACATCTCAACCACATTGCTATTAGCCGACGTTTTAGAAATTGTTCAGGCTTTTAAAACAGACGGCCACCCAGTATGGGAATGAAATGCGATCATCAGCCTATGTATGCATTAATAACAACAGCACTTATAAACTTACTATCCAAGAACATCATGGACGAAATTGAAGATTTAACAATGGGTCAACAATAGTACAACTTTATCAGTTACTTACTTACTTACTTGTATGACTGAGGACCAAGGACCAACATGCCACTCCAGGTAGCGCGGTCTTTTGCGAACTGTCTCTTGTAACACACACGAAGTTAGCTATGGTTTCCTCTTGCTTGTGTCCGCCACATAAGATAAGATCGTCCTCTGAGTCCATTTTCCCTCTGAGTTGGAGTCGTTAATTTCCGGTCTGGGATGCGTTAGTATCCATGCGCTCAAGGTGACCGGTAGGTATACTTAAGCCGGATTAAAACTTTCCCAACGAGGTCGGTGTCGCTGTACAGCTCGCTGTTTAAACGTCTTCGCCATTTACAATTGATGCCAAGGGAACTAAAAATTACCCGAAGAATTTTTCACTCGAAGGGTCCGATAGCATTTTCATCAGCTTTCGTCGACATCCACACTTTGCTCGAAAGTTGACTAGAATTGCAGTTAGAGAACCATTTATTCGGTCCTACAAACCCAACCACACAGAAGAAAACCGAAAAAAGTTCAAACGAACCAGAAATGACTGCAACACATTTCTTTAGCACATGAGATTCCAATACGACGAAAAACTAAGGAAAAAATACCACAATGTCCCAAAGGTAGTAAACAATTTTAGTCGTTCTTCAAAAACATCCTCCATCCCAACGATCATTTACAATAAGGTTGCAACTGTCAGCTTTTGGAGAAGACCAATTAGCTCACTGCACACTTTGCGGCCAGCTTAACACTTTCAGATTGTGCTTTGTCTCCGCCTACACTTGAGTGTCTCGAATTTTTAATAAATTCAATTCAAGTTGTCTTGGATGGTGTCAAGTCTAATTTTCACGAAATAAATGCTGGTGTGCCTCAGGGTTTCGTTGTGTGTCAAACACTCTTTTTAATTTTCATTAATGATGTCTTGTCTGCTACTTCTAATAAAATCTATTCCTTTGCAGTAATGACAAGAACGACAGCGTATGTTAAGCCCAAATACAATGCTGTCTACTGTCGTTAAAGCAAAATGTAAATACCCAGCACTATCCCTGAATGGCACTTGCATCGTCGAAACCGATTGACACACTTTCCACCCTCGGTATATGTGTCAATGACTGCCTACATTAGAACGACATCATATTTGATGTCGGCAAAAATGCTAGCAAATGTCTATTCTTAGTCAAGCGATGTTAGAAGAATTTCATCCCCTCTGGCAAAGCCACAATATATAGGGCATTCATATGCCAAAAATTGGAGTATAATGAACACATCTGACCAGGTGCTTATAAGACCGCTCTGCAATTGCTACGTAGGATTCAAAAGCCAAAGGTATTAGTAATATGCTCTGATCAGTCTTAAGCTAGTTTACTTTAATTAACCTTAAACACTGTGAAGCGGCACTAGACCTGTTAACCCAAATGATCAAAGAAACGCAAATTGTTGTGGTCCTGATCAATGAACTATTCTAAATTGATGTACCTGGGCAAGCGATAAGACAACAATATCAGCAATATGGACATGTGGAAACAAAGTTTTTCAGAAAGCGCTGATCGACAGAAGGCGCCAAGATCAATACCATCCACTTCTACAGCTGCTGTAGAAGTTGGTGGATGATCTTGTAACGGATGCCAGAAGAAAATCCCGGTAGTAATAGGGGCAGATTTTAAGGCGTGGCCCGCACGATGGATGCAAAAAGATGAGCTCTACTTAAAACATTTATAACATTGGATATAGTTCTAGCTAACGAGGGTACAATAAATTTTTCCCAAAGGCACGGGGTCAATCATAGACACAACCTTTATCAGCGACTTTCTAGCACGTAACATAAAATGATGAGCTAGCGAAGACTATACGGAATGTAACCACCATGCTGTGATTTTCGAGCTTCTAAAAGAGAAAAACCGAAACTGCTCCAAAATGACTGGTCAAAAGTAGAGATAAAATTTTGCGGAAATTAGTACTTAACAACTAGAACTTATCTTCAACTGTCCGGCCCAATAATTTCTGCATGCGATGTTTCTATGCCAAGAAGAAAGCCTACCCCATTCGGCTCACCTTGCTACTGGTGGAATGACTTAGTAAAATCCCTAAGAACTATCTATCAGAGAACGTGACAAAAGCCCCAGGGCCCAAGAGGAGCCTGTACATATTTCAGTCACAATCCAGTTATCTTTAAGCAGGCGTGACAAGCAAGCAAGGCCCTTATGGACAGCAAAAACAGAAGCTTCAAAAAGCGAAGCCGATATAAACTCTTGGGAAACTGCCTACAAGATTGTCAGGGAATAGGTCAAAGGATATAAAGCACCTTAACTAACATCACCGACAATCCATCTTAGGTGGAAAGATGAGCTGGACAACTCAACTTTTACACCCACATAGAATAGACACTCATGAGACTATCGTCTCAGATCCTGTCGAATCGCTCAACCATTCCATCAGATTTAAGGTGTAGTGAGGTCGCCCTTGTCTTCCTTATTCCCAGATATTGGCAGACTTCCTGGAAGACTTTTGATTCAAAGTTTCGTCCTTGATCAGCATGTAGTTCTATTGGGACCCTAAATTTGCTCACCCAGCTGTTGATTATCTGTTCGACTACGGTTTTAGCCTCTTGATTTGGGATAGCAAATACTTCCAGCAACTTTCTGAAGTAATCCATGACCATGGCCCAGAGATATCATGGCTATTTGTTCGAATGGTACTTCTACATTGTATTGTTGCATTCGTACCTGCGACTTTACTTTTGAGCCCTAGGTAGCCACACACTTTATGCACTTTTTGCACCAATTTTCAACAACTTGTTTAGCACTTAGCCAATACTGAATAGTCCTGTAAAGCAATTATTCACTCAGTCTTGATGTAGGCATGCGAACGTTTGATGCCCCAAGCGAGTACAACCGCTGTACGTCCTACTTATGAAGGCTATTCTCTCCTGGCATACACTCGTGAATTAATTTAGCAAGTCAAGCCAAATTCATACATCAACTGGTTCACTCCCCTTAGTGCCTAATTTAATCATTCATCACCACCATTCAGCCTTTGAAGTCCCTGCATATGATTTTCTACGAATTTCTACGATTTCTAAGAAAACAATGATTTCACAGAACAGATAGGATTGGAACTATCGTAAAACTTTAAAGAAACCAGAGTGTTTCAAGAAATTATATCGCCACTAACTGATGGGCACATCGTCGGAAGTCTGACTGTGAAATAATTTGCGAGAAGAGTTAGACAGAAAAGGAGGTAAAAAGTTCAATTATACTCCATTCTTTCCTTTCATTGTTTTCAACTTTATGACACCAATAAAACCTGTCAATTGTCTTAGATAACAAGATGGAGCCCTAATTTCATTCCCCAAAGTTCCGTCTTAAACCAACAAACCAAATTCTAAATCAGACAAAGTCCATTTAAGACAATTTCCCGCAAGAACACTTTCTAGCTTAGCAGAAAAAAAACCGGCACTTCTCGGAATATTCAATTAAACTTCCTGTCACACGTGTGTAACAATAAACCACAATCAGAGAGGTTTTTACTTTCATCTCTCCTAGATGGAGACACTAAGGCACATTTGAATGTAGAATAGGAAATCTACTTTCCTTTTATGCCGATAATTACCAAGGAAGAGGAAAATCCACAAAACTCCTAAACTTCCCCAGAACCACAGTCCTTACATAGCAAAGCCAACTTTCACTGATATTCTTCATGGGCGATGAACCGAACAATGCCCTGTTGCTTGAAACGTCCTCATTGAATAGCAATTTAATCAAATTGAATTGCATTGTCTTCAAAGGACGAACACACTAGTAGCAATGCCTACAAAGAAAGCCAACTAAACCATCTACCATGTCTCACATCCTAGGCACAACAATGCCAAAGTGACTAAAGCCAAATGGAAGGATTCTAACTAATTCTCAACTCACTTTGCCTAGAAGAAAACGAGTATCTATCTCTCCCTCTCGGATACGTAAGGCTAAAGCTAAAAAAAAGAAAAACACAAAACACACCAAAAACAAAATAAAAAGATCCAAACGAAAGCGACTACAATAAGTCCTTCTTGGGTGACATACACAAAACAACACGACTAGAGGACAAGAGTGTGCTCATTGCAATTCGGGACAATTGAATAAAGGCTACGAAAAGCTACACCCGACTGCTGTGGATGTTGCTGTTGTTGCTGCAATTCTCTTCTCAATCGATTAATGGAAACAAACAGCCAAAAGGATTTTCATCGAAGTCCTTTTCTGATACTTTCTATCTACCACACCATTGTCCTTGCATATGAACAAACGACGTATGGTCAGACACTTGCCTCCTCATTCAGAACAGTTCATCCTCCGATAAGGTATCAACAGACAAAGGCTTGAGTTGGGGAAAAAACTAAAAAAAAAGGAAGTTGTTTACAGGATTTTTAAACTTTGTAAGTGAACAGGGATTTTCTCCATTAACATGGGTAACGTGGTGCGGCAAAACAAAAGCATCCAATAAAGTGACCTTGAGAAGATGAATGTAAATACGAGAATTAAGGTAAGCCCTTTGGATAGGAATCGCTTTACCAATGTATAGAACAGTTATACGTCTATTCCATCGCAATACGTTTTGGAAATTCTTATATTTTGATGAATTGGCATTTATTAAGTTGCTTGAGAAATGAGTCTTGGCCACTTCCAATAAATTTATCTTACTCGGCTTTGTTGTTTTGATGCAAAACCAAACGAAAAAAAATCAGGGAGCATATTTTGTTGATGACCGTTTGTGCCAAGTTCTGACCTTTCGAAATTCTTTCCTAGATCTATGTGTAGCGCTGAACTATGACAACATACAAAGGATACAACTTTGGACAATCAATCTTGCTATGAGACTCAGCAGACAGTAACCTCATCTTCATGCTCACAAATGAACGTGGCGCCAAACTGACAATCGGACTATCAATTTGTTAATCAAGACTACTACTTAGTAGCAGGCAAGAATATGACTACAGATATCTCAGACAGCACAACAACGAAGGACCACGGTTTTAATATTGAAAAACTGCAATCGCAACAGATTTCCATGATCTTTGTAGATCGCTTGTCTTTTAACCTCTTGACAGTGCCTTGATTAAGTGATTGGTGGCACCATCGATAAGAAGTGCTGCAATTTTGTATCTTCGGGAGAACATTTTACCAATATTGCAGTACTGCCAAGTTTGAAATATTTCGATCCTCAGAAAGAGTCATTCCGATATTGCAATATAAAATGCATTTCGAAAATTATGTCGAAATTAAATGGATCAATTCGCAGAAACAGTACCATATTGCCAAATTATTATTTAATTCAATCGACGCTAAAAATTTCAACATGGTATCAACGGTATGGTGGTAGACGTAGCATTGGGTGCAAGTATGGCGAGATTGAGTTTAGTAGTAGTTGGTAGTAAAAGCGCATCAAATATTCTTGGAATTGTTGGTCTCAAAATATGCAATTCAGAACGCATTGTCTTCGAAAAAAAAAAAAACAATGAATGTATTGCCGTAGAAACTCAATATCTAAATGCCACTCAAGAATATTTAAAATCCTAACTCGAAAGCACCATATCTGAATTTCAGTCCATGTTCTCATCTTGAAACCAAACGCTCTTCCGAAGTTTATTAAGCTTTACAACCTTCCGTTTGCACGGAACAAACGTACACAATATCGATCGTTTAGTTTTACTCAACGTGCAGTTAATTGGAGCATGTGGGTAGCTCCAATAGTGGTCGTAAGAAAGCCTAACGCCAAAATAAGAATCTGTGCTGATTTCAAAGTCACTGTGAACCCGCAAATTGAGATTAATCGGTACCCAATACCCAGAATCAAAGAGCTGGGAATTTTTTGTGACGCATACCTTCAGATCGAACTCACAGAGTCTTCAAAAGAGTTCATGGTTATCAATACTCCCTTCGGTTTATTTCAATATCAACGAATGCCGTTCGGAATTGCAAGCGGTCCAGCCAGAGAATCATGGAGGGGTTAGTATCAGGCAGTTTACCGCGATGACATTATTGTTACTGGCCAAAATAACGAGGAACACTTTAAAAATGTTAAAGCACTGTTAAATAGGCTATCTTGTACAATTTTAAATGCCGAAAAGAGAAGTGTCATCACGCACAAGAAAAGTTGGAATATGTCGGACACGAAATACATGTGAGGGGTATAAGGCCTTCAGAGAATAGAACAGAAGCAATACAAAATGTCTCTAAAGTTGAAGCAGTCATTGAAAAAATCATTAAATCAGGACAAATACTATAACATAGACTTTTTTTTGGGGAAAAAAACAAGAAATTTTTCAATCGTTGAAAAATAAAGTCATCAAGCAGTCCAATTAGCTCATTTTGATAAAAACTTACCGCTCATTTTAGCAACAGATGCATCAAAGACTGGAATTGGTGCAGCCCTTTCACATCGGTACCCGGACGGTACTGAAAATCCTATTTTATTTGCATCAAAAACCTTAAACGAGAATCAATCTAAGTATTCGCAAAAAGAAAGGGAGGCATTGTCAATTATATTCGGGGTAAATAGTAGATTTCAACAGTACCTCTATGGCAGACACTTCGAGCTGATCACCGATCATCAGGCACTCACCACTCTTTTCCACCCGTCAAAGAAACTGCCAGTTATGAGTCTCCATCAGCTAAAATGTTAGGCAATTATTTTCCAGGCCTACAGTTATTCGATTCACTACACAAATACAAAACAACATGCCAAAATAAAAAAGCAGAAGAAATGCCGAATGTAGGTCAGATATACCAAACAGCAGTTGCAGAGTTCCTGATTAGAGTGGCGTCATTGCAACATATACTCAACAAAATGATTTTCTCAGTCTCGTGTCTCATTACCTGCAGAACGGGTGGCCAGAAAGATTAACAAAGTCGCAAGTAAAATTGAAACCGTTTCTTTCTCTTCAGAGTGGAGTTTTGTGGCTTTAAACCACAGGTTCCACACATGCTGCACGAGGGCCATTGGGGGCAAACTCGTATGAAACTACTTACGCGAAGATATGTATGGTTTCCCAACATTGATGAAGCTATCAAAAAATATACACCAATATATGCAATCCGCTTTGTGGCCAGAAGCAACAAATCAATGGAAAAGGATTCACGTTGACTTTACAGAGCCTTTCTTCTCTCGCTTGTGGTAAGTGGTTGTCCACTTAGTTTACGTCAAATGAATCCAAAACATTCTGCAAATTGAATTCAATCGACCACATCACAATAGCACCGTTTCATCTGGCTTCGAATGGTTTGGCAGAACGCGCAATTCGAACTTTGATTTTGGAAAAATCATGAGGGATAAAAACCGTAGGGAGATGGTTTTGTACAAGTATTTGTTAACGTCTTATAGAGCAACTCCCAAGGCAACAAAAGAAAAATCGCCAGCAGAATTTTTGCATTGCCAACAACCTTGCACTGTTTTCTCCCCAAATGTAAATCGAAGCCTGTATTGTTTCAACAAGTTTAAAATTGGTCAAAAAGTCTACGCCAGATCCCAATCTAGAGGGACTCGTTCGATCTCTGGGTTGATTGATAAGGCACTTGGACGTCTAATTTACGAGAGCTGTTTCCTCCGTATTTCGAGAAGCCAAACACATTTTTGAAGTGGTCTAACGATTTTTCCATGGTAGCAAGAAAACACTAACACGATGTTTTGAAATGGGTGTCAAGACAAAACTAAAATCGGATTGTTACCAAATTTTGACAGGCTAAAAGAGGTTATACTAAATGATAGTACGCTGATTTCTTAAAATCTGGGTATGCATCACACAGACCTCGTATATTGTGCAAACATCCACAGGTGACATGAAGCGACATCAAAATCAACTTCGAGCTAGACACAACTCGAAATAGGAGCTTTACCAACACCTTCACCAAACCCTTCTTCAGATGATACTGCATAAAAACCACCCAACAAGACAGTCGAAAGCAGACGCCAACGAGCAATACAAGCAGCGGAAAAAACAACACCAACCATTGGGGTAGCCGTGGTGTAGTGGTATATGCATAGACTCCTCAAGCAGAGGGTCGCGGGTTCGAATCCCGTGAGAGGCAATTATCTGAAAAAGTTTTTTCATGGAGTTTGTATGTAGTTTTATGTAAATTCCGTCGGCGTCAACTCTGACATGAAGGCATAACACTGATGTTGGGGTGGTTGCTGGCTGGGCTAAATGCAACGAACTAACAACTAGCACGTACTATAAGACCCACTGGTTGAGGTTGCACTGGCTCAAGTTTGACAACCACCTCTGGAAAAATATCGAAACCTAACACCTGTGTTTCAAAAACTACTACCCCACCAGCCCGAGCCCTGGTGAAAAGCCAGTAAAAGGGTAGTCATATCCCCTTGGTGCGCGCGCGGAATTATAAAAAAAAGGACCAAGAAGCATTGCTATAGTCAATTGCAGAATTGCAAATGCAGAATTGCAAATGCAGAATTCGACAGATGAATGTAGAACATCAATGGCTGAAATTTTTCTTCGAACTCAATTTATTCATGAAATAAAGAACAACATCATTTAAGAACATATTCTGCAGTGCGAGGGAGAGAAATTGGAAGAGCAAAGGAAATAGCACAAAATTCTTAACATCGTTCGGTGCATCATATGCAGACGAAATAACCATTTGATCAAAAAAATATTGCATTGACCTGGCGAAACTGAAATGTTCAAGACGCAATAAAAGTGGTCATTTTGCCAAGGATTGTATACCCCCACTGCTCGACTATAAATCCAGCTCTAATCGACTTTCAACAAGCTCTGTCGAAGAAATCATAGATCAGTCAGCGCCAAAGCCCTAAGAAAAACATCGAGCGTTATCATACAAGCGTCATAGTTGGCGGAAAGCTGGTAACGTTTGAAATGGACTTTGGGCCGACTTATACCTTGTTACCTTAAAATGAATTCGATCAACTACATCTCAAACTACTTATTTTACTATCAACAGGAGGTTTCCGTTCGTATAAGCATAACGTGTCTTTGCCTGAAGGAAAAGTCAAAGTTAAAGCATGCTATCACTGAAAAATAAAACGCGAAGATATCTACATTGAGCTGAGCCGAACCTGGATTCGAAGATTGGAAATCAACTTTAACAAAATCGGTCGATACTCATCTCTTTCGACAACTTATCTCATTAAAAGCACCTGTGAAATCAATTGCCAAGTACCCCGACATTTTCAAAGTTTCTCTTCAACTACGTTAAAATGCAACATCAATCTTCAATCGCGAACGAGAAGTACCGTACGCTCTCGCCAGTCGAGTCGAAAAAGAGCTCAACTTATTCGAAAAAGATGGAATCATAACAAGGACAGAGACCTGCAACTCGGGCTATCCCTTGGTATTCATTCCAAAAGCCGACGGTTGAGTCCGCTTATCTGTCGACTATAAGTCTGGAGTTGAAAAACGTCTTACAAATTCAAACTATCCAATCAGAAAGATTGATAAAATTCTCAAAAACTTACGTAACTCTCTTCTCATCGACAACTTAGATTTGTAAAAGGCATACTTGCATATTCTAGTTGACAAACAATCCAGCCACACATCGAGGAACCTATCGAATGAATCTACTGTCATTTGGTATTATCCAGCTGAATGCAACCGATTTATTGATCAAAAGTTGCATCCTCATCGGCAGAATTTCAAGAAGGTGTTCAATTCCTTGGCAACTTAATAGAGCACAATAAAATATCGAAATCACGAAAAAAAAGTCTCAGCATTCAAAGATAGATTCCTGGGAATGGCTGACGAATTATGCACATTTCATTCCGAACACACCGACCATTACAGCACCTCTACGGCAACTTTTAAAGAAAAATACCCGATGCTAAGTAACGTTCACTCAATTTAAAAAAAATCCAAATTTTCCAACATAACTTGCGTGCCAGGCTAGTCCATTCGGTATTGCATTTATTTTATCACATATCATCAATGCGCAAGAACAACTGATTGCGTTTTCGTCACTGAATAATCGTCAATCGACCATTTTTTCCAATACGGGTACTTATTCAGTCGGAAATTCACCGCTTGTGAAAATTTTCCATGAAAATGCTTAAATGCTTCGAATGACGTTGCCTCGCCTACAACTTAAATTTTGTCAGGATTTAACTATAAAGTCCAGTTCAAAAATGGATCCGAGAATTTCAATGCAGACTATTTTTCAAGAGCACCAATCAACTCCAGACATCGAACGGATAGCGCAATCAACGACGAAGTTCGCCAAATACGTGAGTCATCAATTTAAACAACTTCCACCACAAAATTAGTATAAAAATCTCTACACAACGAAATTATCAAAGATTCAAAGCTTTCGATAATTCTCCAAAATTTAGGGAACAACAGCACCATAGAATTTGATTTCGGCGACAAAGAGCGGTAATTCCACAAAATTTTAAAAGTTCCGTGCTAGAAGAGCTTCTTTTAGTGCAGAAAAGATACTTAAATATTTTAAGCGAAATTATGAAGGTTGCCGTGAAGACAATTAGCACTTGGGCAAAAAGCTGTGGTCTCAATGCCAATCATTCCAGAATGAAACTGATTCTTTTTACCAGAAAGTACAAAATACCGCAATTCAGACTCCCATTCCAAAGGAGTGGAATTATCCCTTTCGGGTAGTGCTATTGAGACCATATGGTGCACTAGTATGGTGGAAAGCAACTAAGAAGAAAACGGTTTATGGAAAATTAGCGGCGGTCCAAGGAACGGCTTCCATAGCCATTACAGGTGCGCTCCGTACCTAACACCGCTAGATTTACAGATCAAAAAACTTACTTGCAACAGCGCGATACGATTCACTAATCTGGATTACTTCAAGAGCAATCGTTTTGGACCCGACGCGATCCTAGCGGAACTACTGCAGGGAATGAAATTCTAACGGATGAAATTCCTTCCTCGATTGACATAGACATTCCGTATGATTTAATATTTCCGAAGAGGAAAACCTAAAGAAACTAGTCTGGGAGATTGTTTAAATTTTTGCCATTTAATTATAAATTCAACTGGTTACACAGGGATCGGGCCCATCTCCCTGTTGTAACCTAATCTAACCTAACCTAAGTACAAGCTCGCTATTACGCAACCAACAAAGCGCAGTGGAGTCTAGGAGTAATTGTCAAAAATATTGAACAGCTGCACTACTCGTCCAGGTAGAGTTGGATGACGACTATAGACTCAAATGCCATATCGGTCAGCTGCGATTCACAAACGTGATTTCACGAAAATTTGTACAATTTTCTTCAGAAATACTTGGAGAATCAAATTCTATTTCCCGAGATCAAAAATTTTCTTTTCAAGACTTGGCGAAATTGGAACAGATTGATCAAAAGATAACAGTGCTAACTTTGACCATATAACAAGATGAAACACAAAATCAAAATGTTCGTAGGTCTAGTAGACAACGACGTGAACCACTGTTTGAGATGCAAACTTGCTTAGACAAAAAATCCTTGTTAGTCCACTCAATTTGTTGCACATATATTTCCAGACCACCACCGCATCATCGCGCGTCGAAATTTCGTGAAAAAGTATTTCCCTCTGTTTTAATTGTCTTCGCGTAGAACATGCTTCTAACAAATGTCGGTCAACTTTTCGTTGCAAAGTGTGCAAATCGCACCATCATTCGTTGGTTCATCCGTTAGATTCTGATATATATACTTATATCTGAAACCGTTAGTCTGTTGTTATCTTGCATAATTATATCCCAAGCGATCAAAACCACTCCATTATAAATAACTTCTCGCTTGAACCTATTTGATATTGAAACTATCCTTCCGACTATATTGGCAAAAATTCAAGGCAATCAAGGGAATTTCATTATAGGGTTTTGCTGGACTCAAGGTGACAGGCGTCATTCGTCGTCGAATCTTTTGCCCAAAGATTTGTCTGTCAACAATGGACGGGGGTTACACCAAGGAATGTATTTCGCTAAGAATCTGCTCACGATATCCCTTAGCTAACTAAGCTTCCGATGCATTCATTGTTTATAATTAATATTTGTACTTGGTCGTAGTTCTCAACATTAAAGTTGGCTGATATTCCAACTATTCCAATGTGAATAGTCTTATTGACATCTTATTAAAAGAAATGTGAACAGTTTTGACTAAAAAGCAAACCAAAGGTCAAGGCACGATATCTGGATGAGTTATAACAGAAAAAATATTCGACCAAAATCTATCAAGGACAACGCCTACGTTTTCGTTCCAGTCGACTTTAGACTTTGATGTATTGTTAGCATTTGGGAGCATAAGAATTTTGGCCCCTCGAAATATCAATACACAAATACAGTAGAACATCAGTTTTAAAATACATTTTCTCGGTCACCAGATGAAGAGTTCAGCTGTATCATAGTTCAGCTGTATCATAGTTCAGCTGTATCATAGTTCAGCTACCATTTAGGGCTTGGTTACCAACCTTCGAAAATACACTTCAGTCTGCAATTTCACGCTTGTATGCTATGGAACGTCGATTCCGAACGAATCCAGACTTGTATGGGTCATACTCTACATTTAATATCTCTTGCTAGGCCACATGAGGCGTATCTTATCGTAGAATATCAAAACCCCAACCGTTAAGCAGTTTTAATCACCACACCATGCAGTTTTCTAGCCTGGTAGCGATTCGTCAGCATTGGGTCACCAAAGGATTCAGTGGGTGAGTTGCTAAATAACCAATTATCAGTCGGCCCATCAATTTAGCCCGATTTTTTAGGCGTTTGTCTTTGTTCCTTTCGCTATCGGTTTGTTTTTACGGCAGACAAAGTCAGATTTGGATTGGTGACAAAGATATCAATTTTCAATGAATCGTTTAGTGAAAAAACCCTTCTGATGAGATCGAAAGATGTTACTGCATCTGCTTCTTTTTTATTGGTAAGGGTTTTGAAGCAGCTGAAAGACAATTACCAGGTCCAATATTCCACCTCTTCTCGTGTTCTTCTCAATAATGTTTATGTTTACGATATTATGACAGTAGAGTACAGGACACAGTAGAGGACTTAATTGAATAACAACTTGAACTCATTGAGATGTTATCAAAAACTAAAATTTAGCTTCGCAAATGGACATCGCAAGTCACAAAAATTCTCGGTATGTTCTGGCACCATTCAATAGCTCAATTTTCTTTTCAAATGGGGAAATCAGTTCAATCTTTTGTACTAACGAGAAGGAGTTTACTATCCGATCGTATTTAGAATTTTTGTTTCCATCCGTTGTTCTGTTTAAAATTCTATTTTAGGAGCTCTGATCATCTGGATTAAACTGGAAAAATATGCTATCTCCCAATTTTACTAAAAATGGACAAAATATACATAGACAAGAACTGCGTTAGTTTGAGCGGATTTTGATACCCGGGCAAATATCATCAATCAACCCTTAAGGGCTTGAGATTTATGGGTTTTTTGATGCTTCTTCTAATGCTTACTTAACGGTGGTCTACCCTCACTTCAATACTGAGCAGGGTGAGCTTAAAACAAATATTATTCCTGCTAAAATCAAGGTTGCAACACTGAAACCAGTGTACGAATTGATTCCCCGAGCCTGGTAAATTTCGTTAAATCATCAGTACCAAATGGTATCTCACAAATCGTTGCGTGGTGTGACTCAGAGACTGTTATTCACTGGTTGTCCTCCGCCCTCGTAGTTGAAATACATTTGTAGCCAAAAGGATAGCAGCTATATTCAATACTATTCCAAGGTATTCTTGGCACCATATTGCGTCGGACTCGAAACCAACTGATTCCAGCACTCGTGGAATACTTCTATTACACCTTGTAAATCATTTGTGGTGAAGTGATCCGCCTTGGCTTTCAACACCCAAATAAAACTGGCTATATTCGTAATTCAAAAGGACGTTTCCGCATCTGCTGCTCTAGAGGGAAAACATCAGTCGAAACATTTGTTATTCGGAGCGACAACGAAACATAACGCCACACTGAAACTCAAAAAATAAGGGGAAGCAACCCTGGTATGCTTTAGAATGTGAGGCAGCCAGGAGGTCTACGACTCCTGAGAAGAACGGGCTCAAAAAATGCGAAATGTATGTACCAGATTGCAAATAAGAAGTTTAAAAGCATCTGCGAGCAAAAACAAAAACTGTACATTCAGAACCTCACGTCAGCATTTGCAAACATAAAAAACAGTAGGGCCTTTTGTAAGATGCCAAAAACGCTTAACGGTGCGCTTTTCGCGAAGAGCATCAAAGTGGAAGCACCCACTTTAGCTGAATCCACCGCAAAAAAAGTAAACATTCTTGACCGACCTATAACATTCCAGGATGTCACAAGAGTTTTAAATAGATACATAGATATATAGATAAATAAATACCTTACGAATTCTTTAAAAACGCCTCTGATGCTTTCTTACAGAAGCTTACGGGGACTTATGAATTTATTTTCAGTACTGGTGAGGTGCCATCATCCTTTAAGAAAAACATAATATTGCCGATATTGAAAAAAGGAAATCCAAATGAGCCAACCAACTACAGAGGTATGTCTTTCCTTAATGCCACCGCCAAAATCTTTGCAGGAATTATCTTGGAACGCCTTACAAATTGGATAAGAGAAAATGACTTACTCACCGAGTTTGAAGCTGGTTTCTGCAAAGATTATTCCACAGTCGACAACATTTTCTCGCTCCACAAACATCGCCCGAATGTTTTTGGATAAGGGTAAAAAACTGTTTGCCTTCTTCGTCGATTTTAAGGCGGCTTTCGATTGTTTCGACAAGAAGAGCTCTATTCTTTAAATTGAGCAATCTGGGAGGTTCGACAAAAGTACTAAGAGTGATATAAGCAATATTCCAAGATAATACCACAGCGGTCTGGGATGGAAACGTTTTATCAAATTGTCTTCTGTCGGATTCTGGGGTAAAACAAGGATGTCTACTGAGCCCCCTTCTGTTCTCAATCTTTCTGAACGATGTTGCGGCATATCTCCCAGAGGAAATACCATATCACTCGATGGATTACGTATAAACCTCTTGCTCTATGCTGACGATATTGTTATACTTCAATACTGCCGAATTTGGAACTTACAACTGGAGAAAGTCAAAGAATACAAAAGCAATACTTATTACCCCTCAGCTATCGTTCTAGAGAAGTTAAAGGAATCAAAAAGGTCAATCAATTGTAATTGGAAAGGAATTTTGGGAAAAACTAAAATCGCTCCAAGTGTAAAATTCAAAGTCTTTGAAGCAGTTAGAAGATCAATCATGTGCTATGCGGAATAAGTGTGGGGGATCTGGCAGTTCGAGGAAGTTGAAAAACTTTTGCGATACTTACTAAAGAAAATGTTCCGACTGCTTGAAAATACGCCAAACTACATGCTTTACCTGGAGACTGGATTACCACCGCTGTATGTAATTACGCTTAGACTATACTTCCTATGTAGTAGGTTTTGAAAATTCAATCACAGCAAAGCCATTGTCTTCCATATAAAATTACTGTGCACCTTAAAAATAGAAACCTCCATTTCTTTGCCGAGTGGCATAGTGGGACGCGAACATATTGTATCCCTACACGAAGTACATAGCACCGAAGAAACTTTTAATTAAGATCGAAGGATCTACGAGCGAGCTATTTAAAAGGCAAAGCGAACAAAGCCAAGTAAGAAACATTTATAGAGTCTTAAATCATGACCTTAGGGAGCGAAACTATTTTCATGAAAGGAACAGTTTAGAGGTTATCTCAAGCATTCAAAGCTAGGGGCGAGCTGCTGCTATTAAATTACATGCGACATAGAACTGATGTCGGAAGTGACGAATATACACTGTGCAACCATCGGACAACAGAAGACAGTTTTCATTTCATCGGAACCTGCCTAATGCTGAGCTTAATCAGAAGATCCTTATATGGAAAAAACACTCTCTCTTCGGAAGAAGTCTTTTGCGCTCTTAATGGAGAAAACTGGACTATAATATTTAAATTTATAAAATCTGCTCTAAAATACCGGCTGCAAATTATTAACCAAGCTTTTTAATATTTCGAAACTCTCTTTTCTCGGCTGACGGCAAAAACCAACGCTTATCATTGTAATTATTGTAACAACTAAATCTTTTTTTGTTTGCATTTACTACTTACTACACTGAAACTCATTAATAATACTCCTTCCTGGTATAGATACAGCCCTTAAACTTATTTCCAATCGCCGTTCTACAGTAGGGATGAAATTCAGCGCACAAGAATTATCATCATAAGACAAGTTCAAGGCGATGCATTTGAAGATGATATTCATCACTTGAGCAGCAGCAAACCTTTGTCCAACCAACTCGAAACTTCTAAAGCACTCACCATTCATTGACCAGAAAGTTCTTCATGTTGGATGCAGAATCAAGCATTCTTTTGTACCCTATAATATCAAGCATCTAATTGTCCTTCCAAAAAATAACCATGCTCATTTTCTTTTAGTCGCACATATTTACGCCGATCATCTCCACACTGGTGTATCGGAAACCTTCGTTATCCTTCGACAGGAGTACTGGATATTGGAAAGGATAATATTTTGATCATGATTTTAAGATTTCAACCAAGTCGACCCATATTGAATCTATGCTGGACCGATTACTAACAAGTTAAGTTTAACACTTACATATGTAACTGAACCACTTGACCACAAAGCAGCGCAGCATAAAAAGACGAGAATGGCTCGATATTAAAAGTCAACAAAAAAAAATTAGCTTCTCTGAAGGAAGAAGAAAGAGCAGGAACAATCAAGGCAACAAGACCTTGAGTCCCAGTTGGTGCTAATGATATGAAGCAACCATTCCTGCAGACTCTTAAATGCCGAAAATCTGGTCATGTAAACCAAGATTTCCGGCCACTTGTCCGAGATGCCTGCTTAGATATTTAAGGTAAAGGAAAATGGCTTCCAACACAGCGTTTCAAAATTTATTGGGCAGAGTTAGAGGCACACTGGGCAAATAGGAGTACGTGCTGGGGGCTATCAGCGACATTGGAGTGCTTCCGACAAAGCAACTTCTGAAGTAGTAATGAATCACTAGTTTTTTGTGAATAAGAGCAACGCTGATTAGTAGAACCCTGCGCGGATGTTAACTGCCTACCGTTTGACTCTACCTTTTGTTCTAAGACATATGAAACTATAGTATGTAGCTGGCCTTTGAATCATACCCTGCGACCTTCTGCTACTAAACATAGGCAGCATTAGATGTGATCGACAATGAAATGACTTTTCATTAAATCCTCTCAAAACTAAAGTTCTTACCTTAACGAGAGGGATGAAGTTGACTTGTTTCACCGTCAGATTCTTTAACAAAGTTAAAGGTGTTATCCTGGATAACAAACTCGTTTGGACTAAATATATCGTGTTGAAAATGTGCAAGGCGCTCTTAGTTTTTTTGCAGACTAAGGCAGCTTCCGATAAGATATGAAGCTTGCCACCAAGAAGGATCGTCTTTGGGGTCTACGGGCCTATGAGTTGCGTCGGTTCGCTATTTGAACAAACTTTCACGCAAATAATTCTCAACAACTTTTCCCAGACTCCAAAGTGCGGTACGCATGGCTCCATTAGTATTCATATTAAGTGCTGCAAGCTCAAATTGTAGTCTTTGATAGAAAACGTACCGGACTTTTAATGACCTTGCACGGCAATTGCCTTTCGATTTGTACATATGGCATTGCCGTCTGATGCAATAACGCCAGAACTCAGGAATTTCTTCGACCAAAATCAGAGCCAGGAAAAAGGAGTGTGTCCTTCATGATTGGTTCCAAAACCGACATCAGACGCGGCACTAGTACCTTTTTTGAAGACGACAACATTAGATTTCACTTTATTAAGGAAAACTTTTCAAGATACGTGGAACACTGATTGCAACGAACTATAGGGAGATTCATCGGGAGGCTTGATTTTCAATAGACTTTTTTTGATAGATCACGCGTGACTCCTATCAAACTTCCTTGTCATTTATATTCAGTATCGTTTGGCAAGTCATCATAGAAAGACTCACACCACAATAGCGTCTCCAAATTGTTCAGCTGCATTACGAAAATCAGCGTTCTGTGAGAAATGTTTTTCGTGCGATTCGAGGAACTTACGGTGCGCATAATCGACCTACTGAAACCACTATTGCCAATACCATTTGCAAATTTGAATCCCTGTTTACATTAGTGGATGATACTCGACCGGTTAGACAATCGATCAGACGAATCGATTCGCCGTCGTTCTCAGCAGCTTGGCTTGGCGTATTCGAAAACTTGGCGTATTTTACTTAAGGATCTCAGCCCAAAAGCATACAAAATTCAACCTATGTAAGATTTGAAGCCAGGCGACTTGAATTTGCGTCATATTTTCAGTGAATGGGCTCTGGAAAAACTCTGTGAAAATCCCGTGTTTTATTGTGAAATTTGGTCAGTGATGAAGCCTATTTCTGGCTTACTAGATACGTTAAAGATTACCAAGAGCTACCATAACATCCATTAAAAACAACGGTATGGTGTGGTTTATGGTTTGGTGGAATCATTGGTCCATATTTCTTCAAAATTAAGGCAAATCAGAATGTTACCGTCAATGGTAACCATTATCGCGCCATGTTAACAGACCATGTGCTTCCTGAAACTCAAGCATATGGTCTCAGTGAGCTCTGGTTTTAACATGACGGCGCTACGAGTGATACATCGCGTGAAACAATGGACTTGTTGAGCAATCATTTTGGTGAGCACTTAATTTCACGCTTTTCTTCGCTAAATTGGCCGCCTACATCATGCGATATCACACCTTTGGACTATTTTCTCTGGGGATATGTAAAGTCTCACATCTTCAGTAATAAGCCAGCTACGAGTGACGCTTTCGAAGCTTACATTACTCGTTTTATTCGAGAGATACTAGTCGCTATGCTCGATCGAGTCGCCCAAAATTGGACCTTCAGAATAATATCATAATATTGTTCTTAAAAAGTAAATGCCATGAATCTTTCTTTTAACAGATAATAAAAATTTTAAGTTTTATTTCAAATTTATGTCTTTTATTTTACATTACAAATCAAACCTCTCGATGAATCACACTGGTGGTGGTGCAAAATTCACGGGTTTTCTGCCCACAATTCTGGTCTCTTTCGACGAATTGCTTCACGCAAATGTCTCATAACGCCCAAATAATACTCTTTGTTTACTGTCTGGCCTTCTGGCAAAAATTCATGTTGCACAACACCGTTGTAATCCATGAAAACCATGAGCATTGCCTTCTTTTTTGGCTGAAAATGACGAGGTTTTTTTTTGGTCTCGGCTAATTTGGTCAACGCTATTCATTTGCTGATATCTGAATTGCGTGTCGTACTCATAAACACACGTCTCGTCTCCAGTAATGATCCTTTTGATGAATGTGGGATCGGATTCAGCCTCGCAAATCATCTCTTTTACGACGTCAACATGGTCCGGTACAATGGGACGCCACACGGTGGTTATTCCGATTTTTTTTTGATCAAGGTGGTATATTGTGTGGAATCCGTGGAGGGTGGAAAGAATTTGCTTCTTCAGCGATAGGTAAGCTTCCCCTAAAGCATTCCTGAACCCTCTCACAATGTCAGTGCAATTATATCAATGTCATCTGGGTGCACAAGCAATTGTGCAGATTTAAAACAGATCATTTATCTTTTGTTGGACAGAGAGTTTTGCTCGATTCTTTTTAAGATTTTAAAAAAATCACATGGCAGACCGTCGCCTTCTCTTAAACTTTTCTGTATACTCAGGGTCTAAGTGCAGTCTGGGGTTTTCCTTTCTTGTGACCATAACTAACAGTGGAGCTGATGTATGTTGTTCCCAACCAGGTCATCTCCAGCTGCTTTAAATCGCTCGATAGACAATCCACCTGTATCTTCAGCTTTGTTAGACTTAAGCTTGGATATTGCTATCTAAACTTCACTTAGATTGTTTTTATCCTGGGTGAGTGGTTCATTTTGCTTCATAGCGGGACTTTGACCATTATCGCCGATATACTGTCTGCAGAAGAAGTCTTTAAATATTCTCACCGTCGATTGCGAATTTTCTACTAGTTTTCCATATTCATCTGGCTCTGAAGCCCTTGTATTATGTGTTACTATTTTCTTGCTAACACTCGCGGTTATAATATTCGGAATTCAAGTCCAGTTCCGTTCAAACACTACCTGACGATTTCACGTCTTTAATTGCTTAGGCCCCTTCCAGACCTACCTGGATATCTAGACCTTCAATCTCGTATAGAATAAGGGAATGTAAACTGCCTTGTTTGACAGCACCGAGTTCCTTCCGTATTCAAGAATCTTTTCGGTTTTTTCTTTTCGAAACAAACCAAGGATTGAGAGTATATTCGCCCCTTATTCCGAACAAATTCAAATTCCTCTGGGCGGTGTCTAAAATTTTCACTCCACTACAATAATTTCCTAAACGGATGCTACCAGGAACTGAAACTCATACTACTCCAGAAACTGATACTCGGCCTGCGTTGTCAAAAATTGATATTGCTTAATAAATATCAACAAATAGAATGTTAATCTTATTTAGCTGGGCCAGAGGCATGTTATTAGCTTCCTGTTTAGTTTAGTTTTTTTTTCAAATTAAAGTTTGATTTTTTAGTTCGTCGTGTTGTTTTGGCAAGCAGTTACATATACTTCCGTATACTGCGCCGGCCAAATGCAAGCTATTTTGATCAAGAGACCTAATCAAATACTTTTACGTGATGGTTTTGTTTGGAGACCAACTTTGTCATCGTCACTTGAGAATAACAATGCACGCTCCTTGTATCCACTCATTAGGATGCCACACCGTGAGCATAACTCTTGATACAAAACGATGAATAGTCCCAATCGACTGGCACTACATACGTAAACAATAGCTTCCCGTTCTATCTCAATCAATGAATCGTGATTGGATTTGACATAAATTAACCAATTCCGGTAAATAACCACCCGCGAGACATAATTACACAAATTACACAAGTACACAAACACTAAGCACTACATGACAACACCAAGAAGCAATTCGCCTGCAAGCGGCATCTCCTTGTCCAGTTCAATCCAGTTCCGTTCCGAGTAGACCCAACAAATCCACCAAAATTGCCACTTGAATTATCAATAAGAATCATTGTCAACAGCATATATTCAGGAGAAGCTGCTGTCGTAACTGTCGGATTAGTAATTAAAATCCTTCGGACCCCCCGGACGACATCAACTACGAGTGCTACCACTGATAAATGACAACAAGGACGACAACTACTACTACGACGATAGTGGAAGGACGTTCTAACTAGAATTGTGCACTTTACGTATTCACATTTGCACGCACTATTGCCGGCCGCTAACATACGACAAAGGCTATACCATTCCTATCGTTTGAACCAACACACGCTAGTGTTACATATGGTCGGGCGACTATACCAGTAATTACGTTATATGCAGTAAAAATGTGCGAGGTGTGTTCGTCAATACACACCCGCCGCACACACACACATATTCGCACGCAAACGCACGCCACAAATTGCATAATGATTGCGGTCAATAGCGTCAGTTTGAATAATTCATTGTAAATTTGACCAAATTGGTTGTGCAGCGCAAATGCGATTATGTTCTATTTGACCACCATGTTCTAGCGCTTGAATGATTATTAGTTTAGGCCTGGTAGTCGGAAGGCTGCAAGTATACTCATCGTACCTAACCTACTGCATAAGTTTGTGTTTAACAGAGTCCTGTGGGGAGGGGGGCTTAATTTGCTTAGATGAAAAGTTTATGTCACGTTGTTAAAAGGTTGACATTGCGGAATGCCAGAGGGTTGATTGGTAGGGCCAATTGTGGTTGAGTTTTTGCTAATTGTATTACGTTGAATAAAAATTTTGGCAAAAGTTTTAATTTACTCGTAACTTGATGCTATTTTCGTAATGTTGTCTGTACAAAAGTAGATAGAAAATTCCATTGAAATGCTGGCCGTTAAATATTTGATTGGCAAGGAAAGGTTTGCTATACTATGGTTTTGTATTTCTTACTATAGAATTTTAGCCTATGGCCAGAACAGGAACTTTTGTGATGCTGGTGTGTTAAAGTTTCCAATTCCGAGCCTAACAGAAGAAGCATCTTTGAACTGTTGAGCAACCTGTGGCTTTGTCACTAATCTCAAGCTCAGAGATTGCGATTTGAAATGGACACATGGCGAACACTTTGCACCACAAAGTAGTGCTAACGGTCAGTTGATCGAACCACAGCCTGGATATGGGCTAATTATTTATTGATGATCTTTGTCTATTATACACCGATACAGAACGGATTTTGGAACTGAAAGTCCTCCTTGACTCACGAGAGAAAAGTCCTCATAATGTTTGATTCCTTTAACATAAAATTATGTTGATGCGGTAGAAAACTTATATCATGCTGTTAAGTGAATTAAAATACCTGGATTCTGGTGAGAACTCTACGCTGAATGGAAGCCCTCTTCTTCTCAGTCAGAATGATATGAGTAAATATAAACATAGTTTAATATATAATCTTACACACAAATCAGAAAGGAACAAGAACAGGTAGAAAACCTAAACAGGAGCACAAAGTAAATATAGGGTATTACAATAGGGATTTGACAGCTTTAAATTTAATTTGTGAACACACTCTTTCACTAATCATCAAACTGTCACTCTCAATTTATTCAGTAAACCCAACATTTTCATCATGGTGAAGTATACTAACGAGCAACGTCTGCAAATTATAAAAATTTTCTACAGATATTCGGAGTCGCAAAATCATCTTCAGTGAAGAAGCTCATTTTTGGCTTAATGGGTTCGTCAATAAGCAAAATATGCGTTATTGGTCGGGTGAAAACCCACATGTGCTTCATGAATCACCACTTTATCCACAAAAAATAACTGTTTGGTGGGCCACATTTTTTCGTCGACGATAACGATCGTCACGTTACTGTGAATGGTCAGCGTTATCGCGCCATGATCACCGATTATTTTTCGCCCGAATTGGAAGATATGGATTTGGACGACATGTGGTTTCAACAGGATGGTACCACAAGCCACACAGCACACGCTACAATCGATTTATTGAAGAGTAAGTATGGTAAGCGTGTTATCTCAAGACATGGGCCAGTCGATTGGCAGCCTCGTTCGTGCGATTTAACGCCGCTTGACTATTTTCTATGGGGCTGCGTTAAGTCATTGGTTTATGCCAACACGCCGACGACGTTGGAAGAGCTCAGAGCCAACATTGAACTCGAAATAGCATTCACAATAATAACATCAAGAAAAACTAAAAACAAATAGAAGAATAGCAGTATCTGCCAGAAAAACATCAACAACAGTAAAAACAACAGCTGAAACAACAGCAGCATCAGGAACACAAGTACAAAACCATTGATCAAAGGGTTTACATAGCAAGAGCACAAAGGGGCAAATGGAAACTACCCTTTTCCAAAATATAAACTTGATGCATTTGGTATTGAAAGAACCATAAGTGAGTAAGCATGGAGCGTCTGATAAAAAATAGGTTTCGTATGTTTTATGTAAGAACAAAGGACATTCCGGAAACTATCGGGGTTGTAGTAAATTTGGCTTCATCAATAAGCAGGCGGTGCTCCCAAAATTACCTAAGCCCAGTGGCGGCATGTAGGGGAAGCTGTTGGGCTATCTCGGTTTCTATGTAGAATATTCGTTACAAGCAGCCCTACGAGCTGCTGCCGACACTAATGCACCTTTAATCGTAATGGGTATGAGCCTGCTGGAACAAATCCTTGACTGGTTTAGTGTACGAGTAAATAAATTCACCGGATATGGTCGAACGAAGTGCCACAGTGTTTAAAGTGTGTAAACACAAGGCCCCTGATAACTCACAAAAGAAAAACTGATCCTACTCCAAACAAGAAGGAGGTTTTGCGACCTTAGTAAGAAAAGGTTTAAAAGATTGTACAGCGGTGTAGGGTGCAGATCCAGAGGTGGCTAGATCTTTCGACTCCGATGACTCCTAAGGCGTTAACTACATCTCCGTTGGTAGATTGGTCTGCAATGGTCAAGAGTAGATGAGTATTGCCTGTTACGATTTAACTCAATCAGGATTGTGGTTGTTGGTCAGATAGCTGTTTTTGCGGGGATTTACCATCAGGGATTTACCAGAAGAGATACACTCTGAAGGACTGAAAAAGAAAAGGAATAGGAAACGTATAGGAGACGCACGGTGAAGGTGCTATTGAAAGCGCGCATGGTAGAAACAAAAGTGATAACCAGATTGAGGAACATGGCATCCGTCGACGGATAAAGTTGGTACTACAACCAGCAATGGTCTTAGTTTTGGTAGACGGAAGCCGGTTCATACAATCTAATCCACCCTGATGAACTACACTGGTAATGGATGACCATAGGTATATCCAATTGAGATTGGGATGCGAGTTCTCGACCTTATTAAAGAGAAACAATCTGCGAAAAAACCATCTGGACACGTTTTAAGAAGAAGATCAGCAATTCTGTTAGTTCTTACTCAGAACAAAACAAAACTAGAAGAAGCTGTGAAGTACCTGTATCGGAAAAGATTAATACACATTCGCAAAGACCTTAAACCTATATGTTGCAGAGTATGCGTCCTCTATCCGAAATTCAACATGCCGACCAACACGAAGCTTCGCTTCAAAATCTAATAGAAAGAATTGAACGCGCATTAGAGATTGAGAGTTCTTTCGAGAACGCAACTTAAACTCGCCCTGGCAACACGTCGTAAACGCTACGAAGAACCACTAGTTCTATGAATAAAACCAACGGTAGTGAGTATGACCTTAGTTGCGGATGGTAACTACGACAAACCTTTGACAGCAAGGGTAATGCTTAATGCTCTCAATGATTCTGACGTCTAGGCTCAGGCATGTACTGTCTGTTTAATCATGTTCCTCTCAATTTAAAGCGCGCAGCTCTAAACGTGATGGGCGATTGGTGCACAAGTAATGGACATCAGTCAATTCTCTTAAAATTGTTGTTGTTCTCTTGTTCTCTTTACAAAAAAGAGGAAACTGACTGTTTCGTACTTCGAAAACAATAATATCTTTGGAGCATCAAAAACTTTCCACTTTCTGGCAATGTAGGGAAGATTTCGGCAATACATGGGTCTTGTCACCGAGTAGAGGCTTTTTGATTGGTTTTGGTAGAACACGTGCTGGTGTTTTGATGACCGAATTTTTTTTTAATCTGGTCTTATGCACATGCCATTGGATGCAATCCCAGGACGCCTATTGCGTTGCTACGAAAAATCTAAATCGACTTTACCTGTGTAAAAAACAGAAAGTATTGTTTCTGTGAATGTACGGCCTACACTCGAATCAAGGTATAGACACTCGGCTTTAACGCGTTGGTTCCTGGTATTGTAGGCACTTGCTCACTATGTGTTTACTCATCCTTCTACGAAAGCTTACAACTTACAGAAACAGGAACATACAAGAAGTAAGATGAACTTCTTTTGAGTAATTTGGTTTGATCCAACAGAAAAAGAAAGAAGGAAAGGAAAAATTCCGCTTGTCGAGAAGACCTAAAGGTATTTCTTTGAAATACTGAACAGAACTTGTCCTAAATTCAAAGAATTTATGAAAAGCTCCTGTTCAGGAAAGTACTGATTGGGTGGGTTTAAGTGGTGAAATACTCACGTCCGAAAAGTACTGGCAAACCCCTTTTCCTAGAAACCAACCCCGAAAGACGATATAGATGCGAAAGCGAATGAGAATATTCTTGAACACGTTTCGCTTCGTTTGAAACCCAAGTACCGGAGGCACTGGCAATAGTTCCCGGCGCTAACCATCCTCCGTCTTTTCGGGCACCGTAATCGATTCGATTCTAACTCGCAATTAAGTAAATTGGACGAAATTTCGCCGGTTGTTTAGGCTGCTTAAAGTGCTATTACGTGGTAATTAAAAAATATTTAAGGTGTTAGCAGCAGTGCCTCCAGAGGCAAAGGATTGAGATGCGAATCGGATACGGATAGGAATGGGGATGGGGATAAGGTGCTTGCATTACCTACCTTAGTAGAAGGAGGCTTGTTTTTTTCTTTTTGGTGTTCTGTGTTTTAAGAAATCCAATCTCTTTTTAGAAGGTAGTTTGGGGTGTTATTGCGCGGGGCGACCTCAATTAAGTCCTGCGCTGCAACTAGTAATATTAACTTTGAGCAATTAAATTTAATTAACAGATTTGCGAGGACAAACGTCGGGGAATGTCAACCACGAGAATGGCTTTGATGAGCATTTGTCTTAGCCATGCAAAGGAGTTTTTGGAGTAGGGTGGGTTTTAAAGTCACGTCACTTCTAACCATAGATTTTATTTGAAATGACAATTGGAATGCAAGGAGAAGAGTTAATTACTTGATTAAGGTAGGAGCTCCTTTTAATTTGTGACTAAACGGATGTCTTTTGTACTAAGAATAATACAAATCACTTAACTCTGCACCTCTTAAAAAAATTCTTTAAATTAAGGTTAAGAATGAATATAATTTGTCATTGGTCACTAGCTAGATATCTGAGTCAAAATGTTTGAGGGCATTGAGGTCTATCAAAAGAAGGAAACTTTTGTTAGTACAGCAACAGTTTTACCAGCTGATAGATGAAACTTATTGTAACAACTTACGATATCTGCAACAAGCATGAAATGGTCCATGCTTCAGAACCATAATGAGGTTGCATTCATTAGGCATACATTCAACCGACCAAATCTTGGAAATAAGTTGGTGTATACTGCCTTAATAGTTCGGCGGGTAGGCCATCTGGCCAGCAGTTTTGTTCGACTTCAGTTTAGATATTGCTGTCCTCACTTTATATGGTTCACTCTACCTGACAACGAAATTCCTGATGACTTCTCTGCATCTAAACCTCTGGTTTTCAGCACTTGATTTTTTTGATTGTTGCGATTATAACCGTTCAACGTTGAATTTCCTCATAGTTCTCCCCGTTGTTATGGCGCATGAGATATCCGTAGACATATCTTGGATGCAAATAGGTAATGGCCCGAGTCTATATTGACCGCTCACAATGTTCGGACATCTAATATGCTTGAGGAGTGCCTTACGTCGATCGCAACATGATCAGTCTTGTTGACAGTTTGCTGATCTGATGTCCGCCATGTTCCCTTGTGAATATTGATATGCGGAAAGCGTGTGCTTGCTATAGTAACATTACGTCCGGCAACGAAATCGATTAACCTAAGTCCGCTTCCAGACGTGGTGTCGTGTAACGTATGTCTTTCGATTGTGCTACCAAAGATGTCCTCCTTTTTAACTTATCTTGGCATTATAGTTACCTAAGACGATTTTAACGTCATACATCGTGAATTGGTCAAAGGTTTTGTCGAGAAACTCGTAGAAAATTTATTTCATAGCATCTTCCTTTTTCTCTGTTGGAGCGTGAGGTCATATAAGGCTGTTGTTAGCGATGTTAGCCGAAGATTACTTGCCTAAATCTACGGCATACAACAAATCTGCATGCAAATAGACGCTGCTTATGTTCTCTACACAATTACCGTAGTGAACATCACAGTTTTTCATCTTTCTTTTGTCCGGCCCATTCCACCGCATTTACCAGATGGCGGTGATTTTTGTCTAGGGACTCAGCTAATTGTTCGTTTGCACACGGCCTGTTTAAGGTCCGAACATTCCACGTGCAGATCCGAAAATCGTTGTTTTTTTTCATAAATAGTTAGATACATCTCTGAGAGGCCGTTTGATCAAAGAACGTTAGATATGGAAGTTTGATTCTAGAAAGCCAAAATTGCGACAATTTTTCTAAACTTCTTTAATGTGAACTGCGGTCCATTATCACTTCTGAGAACAATGTTCTAAGTCATTGTTTGAGTGCTTTATAACTTCATCTGAATGGCCCTCGGCCATTTACATCAAAAACAAACAGTCTCTACCACGATCAATTTAACCCTGTATACGAGGAAATCGCCCGTAAATTTTTACGGCGCCAATCTGCCTTTTTTTAAAAAACCTTGGGAATTATATGCATTTTTTTAATTTAAATGTTTCAATTTTTTTTAAAAAGATGAGCAAGAGCTTCAGTGAACCCACCACATCAAATACCTGTAGACTTACACAAACGTGGACGTAGCGATAGTCACTTATGCCAAGCAAAATAGCAGTGTCCTGTGACGACGCCAGTAAAGAGACTTTCCCACTAAGCGACAGCAGGAAAGTCAATGACATCCTAGAGACGTAAGTCGGCAACCTAGAGAGTTATGCAATTTTAATTTTTTTTTTTTTTTTTAATCCCGAGCGCGCATTAAGGGGATATGAATACCCTTTTTCTTAAGGGCGCGGGCGGGTGGAGTAGTAATTTGAAACTCAGGTGTATTACGTTTCCATATTTTTCCCAGAGGTGGTTGTCAAACTGGACGAGGCGAGCCAGTGCATCCTCAACCAGTGGGTCTTAGTAGATGCTAGTTGTAAGTTCGTTACATTTAGCCCAGCCAGCAACCACTCCAACATCAGTGTTATGGCTTCATGTCAGAGTTGACGCCGATGGGATTTACATATAACTACATACAAATACTATGAAAATTCAGAGAATTGCCTCGCACGGGGCTCGAACCCGTGACTCTCTGCTTGAGGAGTCTATGCATATACCACTACACCACGGCCACCCCTAAATATGAAATCTAACTGTCAATACCGCATCCCAAAATGATTTTGGAGCTATTTCTAGATTTTTTCGAGGTTCACATTCTGTTCAAAACCATTTTTGGGTACAGCGAAGGTTTTTTTTTATCAGACGGCATGTTTATAGATCCAGAGTCACCACACAGTCGGCGCGCAAGGTCATCAAAATTCTGGTACGTATTGTATCTAACACCAGTTTTCCTTAAAAGGAAGATGACTTTGAGAGTGCAGTATATGAGTTTGCATGTGGAGTTTTAACAGTTCGTCAAGAGCAGAGCCAGGCGTCAAGGGAAAGCCCCTTTTAGCAGACACACTGTTCTTTGGAGTCTGGTAAAATCAACAGTGACGTATTTTAGTGAAAGCTTTTTTTAAGTAGTGGTGGTGCTTTTAACCACTAAGTGAGTCACTTTCTTCTTTTAACCACTAAGTGAGTCCCTTTCTCGTAAGGAGAACAATCTCAGTCTTAAGAAGATTGGCTGAAAACAATTTCTAGTGCAACTGTCTACAACCACTTTGAGATATGTTAGTACAGATACATCTTCTACCTGATGCCTGATCAAAAACGTCAGACCTAGTGAGCCAACATTGTCATATAGCACTGGAGACAGGAAGCCGTCATATTCATCGCAGTCAACATCAACAATCTTGTTCACCAGCATTGCTCCTATTCACCAAGTGATTTGTTTATCCAATTTTGTGTGACGAGTAACAAAGTTATGTTTTCGAAAGCACCCTTAGTGTCGATAAAAAGGTCAAGATTTTTGTACTCTCGCAAAATATTCCGCGTTAGCAGGCATATTGTAACTTAGAAAAAGGACACATTCGCAAAGCAGCTTAGCGCACATAGAGCTCGAACATTCTTTACATGATTTTCATCATAAATCAGGTCAGACTGATATATCTTAGTCAGCATGTAGTCATCTTTTCCGATTTTCGGTATAAAAACAACTCTCACTGTTCGTCTGTGATTTGGTATGTATACCAGTGCCAGGCAAATAGTAATGATTCTCTTCAGAGTGCCAGGCGACATGATGCCATCAAAAGAAGCAGCAACGTGTTCGATAGGCTCATCCGTCATCACAACCGATGACAGATGCCATTAACAAAGAGTTGTGTTTCTCAGCTCACTTACAGCTTTGTAAGTTGTTGTTAGCTGGTTGTGATGAGGTTACCTGGGAAGTGAAACTCAAGCATTAGACAGAGAGAGTCTTTGCTTTTGTTTCTTTCAGTGATTCCAATTTGGCTGACTTATTTCTATTAAGGACTTTGACTATTCAACATTCATTAGCCAAGAGCTTGAAGATTAGATAATTTCTATAATCTTTACAGCCCGCGCATTCCTTAACCGAACATTCCAACGCCTGAAGTTTAGTGGCATCGATGTCAAGAAGGTAGTTTAGTTCTTTCAGTTGGAAGTTGCTTCTATAGGAGCAATGTTAGGAAATCCTACCAAAAGGCGAATAAAGATATCTTTGGTAGTTTTGGACTCAAAATTCTTCGAGTGATTTTTATTCTCGTTTACACTATTGGGCCTTAGAGGAGGAGACATCTCGGCGAGCATTAAGTACTGTACAGCGATAAAAATCTGGTTCACACCAGTAGCTTGTGATTACTGGGTTATTTGGATCTTATAAATATTAACGATTTGATCCGAAAAATCGTCGATGCCTTCCTGAAAGAACAACGGAGTCAAGGAAGACCTCAATCATCTTGGAATAGTTAAGTTGAGGCAATAAATCAAAAACCACGCAAATTGGAAAGGCTATCTCCCAAAAGTTTGTACCGAAAAAACTTGACTCTTTCTCATTGTTGGGCTTAAGTGGAAAACTTATCAAAACTTCAGTCTTTGTTTCGTGCTTGGTTAAAGGCATAACCTTCAAATTAACTTATCGAATTGATCCGAATTTTGATTGTATGAGTCTTTCTATTAGCTTAGCTGGCAAATATGAGGTAGATAATAAATAATATATCCATTGTGGCTGACCTTATGGCCTTCATAAAGTAGGCTGTGCGCTGTCTTAGCTAATTAATTTACAACTCCGCTGATACTATTGCACATGCCATTTATACCCTTATAGTAGATTTTTCTCACTAACTAGACTTGGCGACTCTGACATGACATTTGTTTTATTGTCAAACGTGCTTTGGTACAAAGTCGAATAAAGTATTACAGTGGTAAACACCCTGGCATAATGCTTGTTAATAGAACAAGCTTCCTTTAAAAACTGTTCTCTCATTGACAAAAGGAACGAGACCAGGCGCCAAAAGAACGAAGAAGAGAAACCCAAATTATCCATTTCAGTCAATTATCCACATTCAAATCGAGGATATATCCTTTTTCAGTTTCCCATGAATCAGCACCAATTGCTAAACAAAGTTTAAGCTTTAAGCGCTTCAACAACTCTCTATTAGCAGGTTGCACCCAACCATAAACTCCCCTCCTGAACATTTGCATCTACAAAATTTCACTAAAGTCTGTAATTACAAAGCAAATATTTAAACAGGTCTATTGCAGCTTAAAGCTTGGCACCCACATCTATCCCGAATTACATCGCGCACTTCCACTCTTGCGTCACGATGCAGTGTTTCCGCTAATTGCTCTCACAATGATATTTTTATTTCCACCCTTACTCTCACTAAACTTTCCTTACGTTCAGATATTTCAAAAATCCAGAAAAGAGAAAATAATAATAAAATAAAAAATCGAAAAAAAAAAAATCCCGCTTACACACTTAAAACAAAATTAAGCACTTAGCAGCAATGCCGTCAAATTATTTTCAAATAGACAGACACAGAAGGTACGCGCGGTACCTGCCGTCGTAGTCATTGTTTCGTGTGAGCTTATGGAGGTAATTAACAATCCTTGCTAACAGGAGTCTGCATTAAGCCCAAATATGTACTTTGCTTCTAAACCCCTCTACCGATGAATACTCGTCTTCTTCCGCACAAAGTACACAACCCTATACATAGGGTGATGGCAAAAAGTTGCAAAAATTCGTTCAACTCAAATGTGTGGCTATGATTTTTTCTTTTTCTTTATTTTTATTTTTTTTTTTTTGAGCAAATTACTCCCTTTATTTGCAGCCCCTAACCCCATCCTTCTGTTTGTTTTGTAATTACATTGCACTCGTATTTCAACAAGGGAATTCACCTTATCATTGAAAGTATTTCAAGCGCACTTTAGATATTGCGAAAGTCGGTTGGGCCCAGACCCAACTTCATTCCCCAAGCAAGCCCAATCTAACTTTTTACCCAATGCAGTTCTATCCGTGTGTACGAGTATACGAGTATACGAGTATCATGGGCCATTCATGATGCATGATCAAAGGCTGTCTTAATGTTCTGGGCAATTACCAGCTAAAAGGCGGTAGGCTTTTGTCATTCTTTTGATTTTCCTTCGACAGAGAAAGACTTGTGCGAGGATGGGTGGGTCGGTGGTATTCTTGACGTCTAATGCGAGGCCTTGGCAAGGTAAGTGACAGTGAGTTTAATCGAATGAATCGTATAATGACACCAGTGGAAACAAGTTGACAGTCTATGAGTTCGTGTATGGGAGGTTGAGTTAACACATTATTTCTGCAGGTCGAAAAGGATTCCAACTACATCAGACATTCGAAAATTGTTTAAGAAATCTTATGGCTACTTTATATTACCTAATTTCATTTATTTTTCTATTTATTCATTTGGTAGACCTAGGCCTCAATTAATCGGCCCTTCTAGTTAGTTTTATCTCTGGATAACTGCCTTTAGTTGCGCACTCCAACTGGTTGAGGACGATTTCCACTTCATTTCAAGGTCTTCTTCTGCTCCTTTGGAATCGAAGACTAGAAGACACGTGCTGATTTGCTCTACATACCATAGTCGTCTTAGGCAACTAATATGCATTTTTTTTAACTAGATCACTGCTTAGCTTGTAGAGTTTATGAAAAATCATTCGAACAATTTTGTGTTCAAAACTACCAAGAATATCTTCATCCACCTTAGCTAATGCCCATGCTTTTGCACGACTCCAATGATTTAGTTTTACGTAGAGTCTACCTAATCTCTCTAGACATTACTTATGTACTTGCCTTATTACTATTGGCGAATATTGACCAGAGGAGCCCCTAGTTCGATTGATAATGAGATGTCGTTGTCTGATTTGATAGCTTACAAAGTCCCTGACTGCCTCAAAGTTATAGCTGTCCACTTGTGAGGCCTTCATATTGACAGCATATACTTCGTTTTACCTTCATGTTTTCCGTTTCTGTTCCAATACTTAGAAACGCACTAATGATACCAACTTAGTTCTGCCAATGATGTCAATGTCATCTCAGTATGCAAATAGCTGTAAAGACTTTCAGAAAATTTTGTCTCTAAAATTGACTAGCGAGTTTTGCATAATTTTCTCAAATATTGGGACTTGCCACGATAGCGAAAGTGTTGACTGTCCTATAACTTGAATTGGGCCAGCAGCGTAAAAATCAAGTTCATAGTCAGTAAACCCTTCCTGGTGCAGGCTAAAATACTGCATAATACTGCCCGTCATAGGGCTCACAACTGAGCTCTAACATCTTTCTCTCCCTCTCTCTCTCTCTCTCTCTCTCTCTCTCTCTCTATCCAATTTTCCATTTTTCTCTTGAGTGCACTTAAAAAAAAAAAAACAACTCTATACGGAAGAGATTACAAGTTGACGAAGCAACTAATGGGCATCGGATGAAAATGGATTCACTGTTGACGACTCTTGCAAACGACCTCTGAATTTGCAAGTGGAATGCTTGGATCCTTAACAGGCTACGTGCAGGCGAGGAATTAGCAGAGGCCCTTGATTGCTATCACGCAGATATCGCCCCCATCCAGGAGGAAGCGCGATGGGATCGGCCGGATATAAGGAGGATGAAAAACTGTCATATACGAGTATACCATAGAATAGTGGGAAAAGAAATAGTGCTTATTCGGATGCGGACTTGGAATATGCGGCAAACTTAGGCAATAAGTCTTGACACGTGAGCGGGCATCTTATGACAATCCGCTTCAAGACTAAATTCGCTAACACAAGCTTAATATGCGCCCATTCCTCTACGGAGGGCAAGGATGACGCTACCAAAGAATGTCCGAAAGCAATGTCCGAAGTATAGGAAAGGAGGATACCTTTGGTGAAACGGTTGCTAAGAATAGCCTATAGGACACTACCTCTGGCTATGGTCTTAGGCTTTTTGACTTTGCGGCGGACGAAATATTACTTTAGTCAGTACACGGTTCCCTTATTTCATTAAACACAAGGGAGCATGGCGATCTCTGGAAATGCTAAAATTTGATCACGTAAGGCATGCCCCTAGTATACTAAAGTCAGGACGTTCTGAACGATGAATTACTGTGAGAAGATGTAACATAGAAAGGCTGCAATCACAAAAGACCCCAAAATCTTTAACTCCTATTCCGCCAACATCAGGTACTGAAGACCAGTGGCAACGCTGCCAATGTACCACCAGAGATGTTACAAGTGATGAACTGGGTTTCACTCGACTACCATCAAGAAATCCCATGTTCGATGAAGAATGCCGGCTAGCGCATGCAGCTAAACAAAAAGCGTATAAAGCGGCGCTGGCGCTGCACCAAAGGGCGAGAGTCGCTCGTAAGCTTTACGTACAGAAGAGTTGGGAAAAAAATCCAAACCATCATCTTTGAAAGAATTGTGCGGAACACACAAGCAAACCTGGAAGAACAATCTTTCAAAAAGCCTGTGCAACTACTAGTGTACGCTGATCACATCGACATAATTAGGAACCCAGCGGGCTATCACCGATGCGTTCGCTTGTATTAACACGAAAGCTGCCAAAGTCGGTTTAGCGGTAAATAAGAGTGAAACCAAGTGTATGCTGTCAACAAGAATCAACGCATTACTCGTACATCAACGTATTGAACAAAACGTCACAATTGACAGCTATAATTTCGAGGTAGTAAGGCTCTGTTATTAATTCCACCAACAGCAATAAAACAAAGAATCATTCTTGTCAATCGCTGTTTCTTTAGGCTAAGAAAGCAATTGAATAGTAAGGCCCTATCCCGAAGAACTAAGGAGCTTCTATATAAGACTTTGATCATATTGTTGACGGTCTTTCGATGTTATCGAATCGAATCAAATCGATCGAGTTAATCACAAAACTGCAATACATATGAATTTCCTGTGATGGCTAGGACATATTGTGCGAATATATCCACAGAGTTTTTAAATCTAACCCGGAGGTACAACTCAGTATAGGAAGACCTCATATTAGGTAGCGCGCACAAGTAGAAGGGGACCGGACTAACTAGAAAGGGTTGTTAGTTCAGGCATAGGCTCACCATGAATTGAAACAACACCTGTAGCAACACCTTGGGTAAATACTTTTTCGAGATCAAAGGTCTTGGAGAAAATATTTTCAATCTGTACGAAGCAACGACCCTTCTCCAGCATCTTCTCCACAATCTGACGAGTTTGGTAGCAAACCAAGGCTAGATGTGGTTATGTTTAGCTCGTCTGTATAAACTCTGTCATATGCGGCCTACATCGATAAAAATGTGGGGCACATCCATTTGGACGTCTTGGGTAGTGTAGATACATGACCAATTGTGCACTTACAGGGCCTAAATTTGGACTAATAGGTGCCACTCCAATCCTTAATAAATATCTTCAGGCGTTCACATGAGACAGCAGATGATATCTTCTGTGAAATGTTAAGGAGACTAATGCCTCTATAATTGACGCAATTAAGAAGGTTTCCATACTTCAGCTATACTCTCTGCCGACCAAATCTTCAGTATGAATCAGTGCATGCCATCTACCAAGTCATCTCCCGCTGCCTTAAATATCTCGGCAGGCAGGTTGTCCGGTACAGCAAGCTTTTTGTACTTAAGCTTGGATATAACTATTCGCACTTCGTTTTGGGCTGGTGGACGTATCTCTTTAACTTTCACCGTCATGGGTTATTCTCGCCGTTTACAATCTGCAGAGGTGGTATTGCCATATCGTCTGTACCGTCTGTGACCTTATGTTTTCTTGTTGATATCTTCAGGCCCCCTGCAGGTCTTGTTGCTTTGACCCTTTGGATAAATCTTCCTTCCGAGAGATGTTCCCGGAGTAGCACTTCTCTATTTACTCGGTCCCCAGCTATCCATGCTTCTTCATTTTCCTCCGAAGAAAGTAATGTTCTTCCCTCCTCTTTTGCCCGTAGAGCTTACAGGCCGAACTCAATCTTTTATGCAGTGACGCTTCCTAGGCTTATTTGTTTTCTACGTAAAGGTAGTCGGGTGAAATCAGGCATATGAGTTGCATCGTTTCTGGTGGCTTCTTCTGGTGGTGAAGACTCAAGGGGTTGAGGGATACTCGATCGCCAAAGACTCTTGCCGTTTGTTACTATTGAAGTCGTTCAATGTTAAATATCCTCACTGTATTCCTTCACTGTTGTGAAATATGTTTTTGAAATATGGGTAAACATAGGTTAGCTGCAACGAGGTAGTACTTCGAGTCTGTATTCAGCGCTATAATACTGGAGGAATGTATTGCAACATGATCAATTTGGTTGTTGATTTGATAACGAGATTAGTGCTTTGTCTCTGTGTTCTAGCAGCAAAGTCGATTACCTTAAGTCCTTATCCACTGCGCAGCCACAAATATCCTTCCTTCCTATTTTGGTTATGAAATCAGCTTAGACGATTTTAATTTCATACTTTTGGTCCTGCTCACAAGTTTTTCCGAGGAGAAGGTAGAAACATTCTTTGGTATTCGTCTTTTTCCTCTATTGAGACGTTAGCGCATATCAGGTTGATATTACCGAGCAGATACATGATGTGTTGTTATAAAGCTTTAGCTTACGTGCCGGAAACTCAAAAATTCTTGAGAAAGTCTTATAAAAAATCCGCACACAAATACACTTGCGGTCAAAAAAACCGCACCACCTAATGAGTTCTCAAAAAATGCCAAATTACATCAGATCGTAAGGGTTTTTCCCAAGCTAATGAAGGGTATTCCCCATAGCGGAGTTCGGCCTCGTATTCAGTGCAAAAAAAATCAGTTTGAATTGAGTTGTAACGGTGACAAGTAAAAAAAGTGAAATGTCTGGTAAATATCATCAGCTGACTCGGGACGAAAAAGTTCAAATATTGGCTTTAGTCGAAGAAGGGCTTGGTTATCGTGAGATTTCGTTTAAAATAGGAGGCTGTCATTCAACTATCGTACGACTGATGAAGAAAAAAGAAAATTTGGATCCACTGGAAAGGAGAAAAGGGTTAGAACGAAAACGTAAAACAACCCAGAAGAAGGCAATGTGTTACAACGAATTAGCATGAAAGATCGCTTTAAAAGTGCTGTCCGTATAAGAGCAGAGCTGAGTGAATTTCATCAAGTTGATCTAAGCGCCGAAACCATACGCCGACGGCTACGGGAGGTTTATATGTAATACGACCAGCGAAAAAACCTCTCCTAACCACAAAAATGAAAAAATCTCGCTTGACGTGGGTAAAAAAGTATGAAGATTGGACGCAGAATGATGGGCGATGTATAATATGGTCCGATGAAAGTAAATTTAATTTGTTGTGTGCTCACAATTTGCCATACGTACGACGATCAGCAGGTGAAAGGTTCAAGGACGAGTGCATAGTCAAAACAGTGAAGTTTCCTCAAAGCCAGATGGTTTGGGGATGTTTTTCTTTTTACGTTTTGGGCCCTTTGCACTTTGTTAATGGAATTATGAACGCTCAAAAGTATGGAGAAGTAGTAAGGGAGTTTTTGGTACCAGCAATTGAACACCATCACTCGTATACTGACAAGTGCATTTTTCAAGATGATTCTGCACCTTGCCACCGCGCCAAATCCGTAAGTAAAGTGTTATAAATCAATTTCTAGATGTCTACTTTATAAATAATAAACAGACAAGTAATTAGAGTCTTTCAATAATTTTCAGTTCAAGACAAGGTTTGATGACCTCGGGATTACCAGACTAGACTGGCCAGCTAATTCGCCCGATTTAAACCCAATCTAACACTTGTGCCATGTAATGAAACGTAAATAGGCTGAACATAAACCAGAGAGTGAAAAAAAGCTAAATGAAGTTCTGACACATGTATGGAATACTGAAATTTCAAGGGATATTACTGAACTTCTACTAAATTCGATGCCTTCTAGAATAGAAGCGATAATAACCGCCAAAGGAGGAGCGACTCGGTATTGATAGTTTTTTGGTAAAAGTGGCATATCTAAATATCTTATATACACATCCATAAAAAATGTATCGTTTGATTTTGTTAACCAATGACTGTATTAAAATATTTTAAAAAAATAAGAAAATTAACTGGTTTTTCTTTCTTTGTTAATATCTTTTTTCAAACATTCAATAAACAGATGGAAATTAGATAGAAATACTTATAAACTACTGCAGAGTACTCAACAAAAATTTCATTTCATTATAAAAGTTATTATCGTAGTTATTAACAATTTTTCAGTCATTTTGATATGGTGCGGTTTTTATGACCGCAAGTGTAGATGCTGTTTGATTTCTCTGTAGTAATCGAGGACCAGACCATTTTGTGAACTTTTGGGTGAAACTGGTCGGACCTAATTGACTACTTCGGGTGTATGAGAGCTGAGGTTGATCAATTTAGGGCTGTATATTTCCACCATCTTTATTTCAGCACACTGACTTGTCGTAAAAATCCTTACTAACCTCAGCTTTAAATACATCGATGCAGCCCATGCAAGGTATCTGCCATACTGATTCTCTGAGGTTCAGTCATTTTGACAGTGAACTTAAGTGTTTCTATTTTCTTTTGCTCAACTCGTAGTTAGACACATAAGCACAATTTATTAGTTGATTATCGAAACGTTGACGTGATGTTCCTAACCAGTCAGAACATAACAAAAAAAAAAAAAAAAAAATAAGAAAGATTTAGTCAACATTTTTTGTTTTTGTCGTTTTCTCGTTTCTGCGGACTGTAGACCTACATCTGGCTGGTCAGAAAATTGTGTATCGAGAAAGTCGTGGACCTTAAGACGACTTCAATGAAATGCGATTGACCAAAGATCGCACTTACTACAAAGGTCAATTAGCTGCGCCTTAGGTCTTTCTTGACCACAAGTACCATCTAAGTATTTTTTTCTTTTAAATTAATATAAGTCTACCTTTAAAAAAAACTCATAGTCTAACGAACTTTGTGATCTCCAATAATATAGCTACTTTGGTTTTATAAGTGTCCTAACTTGAGCACAACATGAACCTGATTTGGGCTTTGCTTAACAGAAACTCGTGTGACACCTGTCAATCGAGGGCACTTACGAAAAAAAAGAAAAAAACTTCTAAGTCTAGGGCTTTCAACATTCCCTCTTTGAACTTGATGTGTCTAAAATGAATTTCTGCAAATCACTCAGCCATATTAACATCGAATTCGAATATGTCTCCAACGAAAATAAAAGGAATAAAGTCATTCGTCTAATCCACCGCAAAACTCTATTAAAAGAAAATTGCCAGATGTAGAAGTAAATATTTCCATCAAACCGTCTAGACACCTGAAAAGTCTTTGTACCTATCCCGTCGATTAACATCCTTCTCCATTGGACAGAAAGTAGCAACAAAAATACCATCTTCAAAATGAAGAAACAAAAAAAAAAAGTATAAAAAGTAACAGAACAAAAAAAAAAAAAAAATGAAGGTCGGGAGCAATTACACTTCGATTGATAGGCAATCGACACAAAAGAATCTCAAACAAACACAAACTCAACAGAGATACAAGAGACCAATGCGAGAGACAACTTGATTAGGCACGACATTCCATCACTATAATGTTTTCAAAGTGCTGGCAACAATCCCCCCTTCATATGAAATCCAGTGTTGAGTGGGATGCAATATATCAGGCTTAGAGCACATGTTTTACAACAACGTACATAACATCAAACAGACCTTATACCCTTTCACTGAGCTTCTCTGTAAGCCACTTCAAGAACTCATCGATGTGAATTCTTGAGCTCCGGTAGAGCTTCAAAGTCGACAATAGAGCACTATCATGGAATAAAGTACGAAAAAAAAGGCAAATGAACTAAAAAGGAAAGCGAAATCGAAAACGAAACCAAGAAAGGAAACAAAAAAAAAAATAATAATAATGAGATTGTGCAAGGGGAACTGACGCATCCACTTCGTCTTCAGAACGAAATAGAGCATGGGAAATTGAGGACCGTTTTCCTTCATTTAATTGCATGTGAATCCTAACATTGTTGTTATGTCTGGAAATCGAAGTGAAAATTCTTCCTTTCACTTATCCTTTAGTACAACTCTGTTTGGTCGTATAAGCATTGAAGTGAACTGGGACAGTAATATATTAAAAAGTTCCCGGAATTTATTCAGAAAATTGAAAATAGAAGCTTATTCATCTAAATCTTTGTATAATGTCCCTTTCAAAGTAATCCACATGGACTACAACACACTTATGCCAGCGCCTTGGTCCAATCCTAGAAACATTTTTTTATATTCGGTTTTCGGTATGTACATCTGTGGTTCCTGCGATTTTTCCATTACTTCCTCTCGGCTGCTGAAACGCTTTCCCCGTAGTGGTTTTTTAACTCGATTGAACAGAGAGACGTCACAAGCAGCAAAATCAGGTGAATTTGGTGGCTATTGGATGGTATTTGTTGCATTTTTCGTCAAAAAACTGTGCGACGGTGCGTTATCATGGTGCAAAATTGACGAGTTTTCTGCCCACAATTCTGGTCTCTTTCGGTGAATTGCTTCACGCAAATGTCTCATAAAGCCCAAATAATACTCTTTGTTTACTGCCTGGCCTTCTGCCAAAAATCCATGATGCACTACACCGTTGTAATCCATGAAAACCGTGAGCATTGCCTTCTTTTTTGACTGAAAACGACATTTTTTTTTTGGTTTCGGCTCATTTGGTGAACGCCATTCACTTGTCTGATGTCTGGATTGCGTGCCGTACTCATAAGCCCACGTCTCATCTCCAGTAATGATCCTTTTGATGAATGTGCGATCGGATTCAGCCTCGCAAATCATCACTTTTGTAACGTCAACACGGTCTCATATTTTGCATTAAATTGAGGTCTTTTGGCACCAACTTTGCTGCTACACGACGGAAACCCAAATCATTAACCAAAATGTCTTGAACGGATCCATAGGCAATGTTCAAGTCCTCCGCTATATCTCTGATGGTTAATTTGCGGTTATTGACCAACATTTCTTTTACTTCATCAATGTTTTCGTCGCTTTTCGATGTCGATGGTCTGCCACTGCTAAACGACCGTTTTCTTTAGAGAATCGTTGCCGAAACACTTTTCCAACATTTCCAACGTTCGCGCAACATTAAATTCGTTTTTTACGCAAAATTTAATACAAGTTCGTTGTTGCAAATTGAAATCCATTTCTTGATCCTTATCAAATTAGCTCGCACTACTTGGCGTGTGGGCTGTCGGCACTCAGGTCGGGTGAACTTGGAATTTTTGGTAATCATTGTTCAGATTGTTTTGTTTAAGCACCAGCTTCTCCACTCCACTTCAATTCCACTTAATTGAAGTAAATTAGTTAAGTCCACAATCGATTCTTAGACTTTGAGTTACTCGTAATAATAGGCTGCTAGTCGATATATATATATAAGATCTGTAGCTGTTTCACTGGTAGCTCGTCAGAGGCTTAATTCTTTACAATGAGAACCAGGAGCCCTGAAATTTCGGTTCCTACCTGATTTGATGAGATAGGCCCTCTTGCAGGAGCAGGAGAAGTCTTGGTGTCTGTGGTTTAAACCTGAAGTCGCAAGGGTGGTTTTCCGAATGTTGTTGGAAAGCCACAAAAATGTAGGAAATACTACAGACTACCATGACCCAAAATTCTAATTCGACTTCGAATTTTTACTGGTCTGAATGAGGTTTCCACAGGACGATTCAAAATCGAGCATGGGATGGTGATTGACGCACTTCCATCCCGCTATGAGCGTAGGCGCTCCGTGGGCCTAAGTCAATCTGGCAGGTTCCTGCCCTAAAAACGTTTTTTCGTTAATAACACCTTACAACAAGGTACACGGAACTGTCTGAAGAAACTTAACTAGCACAATCTAATTAGCAGATCAGTCAACTGCTTTGTAAGCAGTTTTGTTCTATTTGAGTTTTCGAGAGTCTAGACTAGGAGTACATCCATAGCCTGGGACGGAGATCAATGTGACTTTTATTCCTTAAAAAAGAAGAAGCTACCATATATGTATGTCCCAATGACTGTAGTTCTGTAAATGCTCATTTGAAATTACCAGCAGAATTCCACTCCTTCAAACCTTTTGACGTAACACACACACGTAACATACAATTCGCTTATGAAATACCCTACCAAGCTCTTTATTTTCTAGTCATTATAATCTGCAAACATTCAAAACCAACGTGCATCGGTAACCCTCTTTCTTGCCTCACTAACTTTACTTCTCCCGCGCTGTGTGCAAAGATTTTGAGAGAAAATACTTTGAGTGCGCGCCATCTATATGACATCTTTCTTTTAGTATAACTTAAAAGAACAAGTTTATAATTATCCAACCTTGCTTTTGACTTCTCAACATGCATACTGTAAAAGTAAATAAGTGGAAACCACTGTGCATTTATTAGTATTCCTAACTAAAAGTATACTCAGCCTCAAGGAAAATATGCCATGAAGGGCTTCTGCGACGTTAACTGTGCCAAATGTCAAATCAGAGGCAATAACAACAGGACTGTTTATTTTTGAAGTAATTAATAAATCAACTTCGCACAGAAATTATCAGCATAAAGCTAGGAGGATCCTCAGTTCGGATACACGTACATCGAGGATACACCACCGAGAGATTCTATTCTCTCTGCGTATACTATACTGACTCTGTACTGAGATGACTGGAAGAGGAAAGGTGTAAAGCGTTTGCTTATGCAGATGAAGAGATCTAATGCAAAGAGTAATAAATAGAATTTCGAATGGAATTCAAATAAGTGGTGCGTAAACTCGAATGAAACCAACTCGGTCCTTTGTTTCCGAAAATATGAAATTTGCACTCACTTTATCAGGAATCCAATTAGACAACATTTCTGGTAACGGTTCTGTATATTTAATTGAATTGGAAGCCAAATATCCAGAGCTGTGGCTCCAACAATACGGCGCTACATTCCATACAAGCGACGCGACGCTCGAAGTTGTGAAGGGTCATCTCATGGCGAGCGACCATCAATTGGCCGCCGCGATTATGTGATTTGACACCACTTGATTATTTTCTCTAGGACTACGTCAAGTCCTTAGTATACGCTTACAACCCAACCACTTTGGATGAACTCGAGTTCAACGTTCGACACGCTATTGTTGGAATAACGCTGCACATATTGTACCAATTCATCAAAAATTGGACCGACTGCTTGAAGCACTGCCAGTGAAGCCGAGGCTGCCATTTGATGATGATGATGATGATAAAGTCGGAATCAATGTTATATCTCACACTGTTGTTGTTTTGTTTACTTTTTTTTCCTATCGTCTAGTCACCCTTTACAGCCAGAAATTATCCATGGTAAGAAGTATATTATTTGAGCTCTTACTTAGTATTTCTTGTAAAACCCATGGTGACTTTGCATTGATAGACAAATAGATATAAAACCCTTATACTCGGTTGTAACAACGTTAATGGTAGTTAAGAACTGTCTCCTGTCTTACAAAGAAATGGGCAAACAGTTCAAAATTCACGATGGCTGGGTGCCTGGAAATCAAGATATTAGGACAAAAATGTCCTAACATTCCGTACATCAATATTGAATCGAATTTCCAACTAGTAGCATACGTCTACTTACATCGATATGCATTTACAATAAACTTCCAGAGCTTTACGGTCGCTTCGTCTCAACTTCTAGTCAGCGCTATCATAACCTATATTATCAGTACTACATTCCCGCATCCAGTTCAATCTTTGGCTAACTGCCTCCAGTATCGCACGCTTAGCTTATTGGGGTCCATTTCCTTTTGTGGGCGCATTCAAAGACTTTTCGGACCGGACTCTATATGATATAATAACCTTAGTCACTGGATGTTCACTGGCTAAGTCGATGCCGTTGTACAACCCGTACAGTTCGTCGTTGTATATTCTCCTCCACTCATCGTCTATGCAGACAGGACCGAAAATCACCTGAAAAATTTTCCTCTCAAGGCAGAGTACCTTCATCCATTTTTGATAAAGTAAATGCTTCTGCTTCATAGAGCAGGATTGGAATCATTAAGTAAATTGCCAGTCAATTGCCTTCCTAGCCCAATGAAGCAGCGATTGCAAACGTTATTCTTTGTTTGATCTCAGCGCTGGTGTCACTGAATTGATGGCGGAGCCTAGACTGACAAAGTCCTTAACTACCTCAAAGTTATATTTGTTGAGAGTAACGTTCTGTCAATTACGTCAGTGTTTTGTGTCCTTTCTGGTTGACACCATATAAAATACTTGGTTTTGCCCTCATTGACCGCTAAACCCATCTTTGTCGCTTCAATACTCACAAAAGCCCTAATGACATCGTGCTGTTTTCTTTCGATTACATCAATATCATCTGCGTATGCGATTACTTGGACGGGCTTTTGAAAGATTATGTCTTCTATGCTGGCGTGTGCGTTTTGTACTATTCTTTCAGGAATGATGTTAAAGAGATTGCATAATAAAGCGTCGCCTAGTCAAAATCTTTGTTTGACATCAAAGGTGTCGGTGGGTTGCTTACCGACTTTGAAGGAGCAGCGTGTATTCTCCATCGTCATCTTATATAAGCGGACGAGTTTGGAAGGGATGCTAAAACTAGAGATTGCTCTTATAGCTCGTCTCTATATATGCTGTCATATGTGGGCCTAAAATCGATGAATAGGTGATGTGTATCGATTTGACTTAAATATTTGGTCAATGGTGAACTTTTTTGGCCTAAAGCCACACTGATGTGGCTGTTAATAGACGGCTTCAGGAATTGATATAACACGACAGATAGGATCTTGTGGGCGATGCTTAAAAAACTAAAGGTTCTGTAGTTTGCGAAGTTCAGAGGGTATCCTTCTTAGTCTCTCCTTTCTTGATGATCGGACAAACAATGATGAAGTTCTATTCATTGGTCATACTTTTGTCCGATCATGGTTTACAGATGAGTTGATGTACATATGTTTCTTACCAGGTCATCATCTGCTGCTTTGAATAGCTCGGCAGTCATGCTGTCCGCTCCAGCAGCTTTATTGGACTTAAGCTTAGATATGGCTTTCGTTACTTCGTCCAGGTTGAAAGGTTTATTCTGCTTGACAGCGGTATTTGGATGATCATCGCCAGTTGTCTACAGAAATTCTCTTTGCAAATCCTCAGCATAGAATGAGACTCCACTACGATGTTGCCTTGTTTCGGGGTTTGTATTTGTAGCACGTTTTTCTTCACCTTTTGGTACAATAAAACTACCAAAACTACTGATTACTGTAGTAGTACCTTTCAATTTCCTCTACCGCGTACCATCTTTGGTATCGTCGTCTTTTTCCTCTGTAGGGACGTGCGTGCATATAAGGCTAATGTTGGAAAATTTAGCCTTTATACGGATATGAAAAATCAAGACTTCTTGCTTAAGGCTGGCTTTAATAACGAATATGCACTCAAACCGGTGCTGATCCGAAGTTCGTGGTTCTTGTTTTGTTTGGTTGTCACCAGTAGAACCGTGTCCGAGTCCGGTTGTTTCTTCGGAGGGCAAGTTCTATTATAATAACTCTAGGACGAAGGGTCGGTTAAACCGCCCCATCAACCCGTTCTGGGATGAGAGCGCTGGCGTTAGTCTATTAAGAGCTCATCAGCCACCATATCTTTTCCAAGACCCTGACTTCGAATTTCTGAGATTCTTCCCGGCCTGAGCTTCAAATATGTCGTAGTAGCCCGGATAAGGTTTCATTCGTTTTGTTCCGGCATTTAACTTCACCGTTGATTCCATTCGTTGCATTCGTTGCAAAATAACAACGAAGAACGTTAGTGGCTCCGTAAAGGTTGATAGAAATCTCATAAATTAGGTGTTTTTTTTTTTTTTTTTTTAATTCGCTTGCGCTTAAGGGATTGGAAAACCCTTCGCGCGGGCGAGGGAATATCATCGAGGATGGAAAGAGAGGTGCCGATAAACGTATGAACGTTGATTTTAAATGTTTGAAGGTTATACTGATTAGAAAATAAAGAGCTAGGCAGGGCATTCCATAAGCGAGTTGTGAGGCTTAGAAACGAGTCACGATATTTAAAGTACGTCCGAAAGTGGGTTTGAGAGTATACTGATGAGCATTCATAGCGAGACGTGTGTTACAATTAAAAGTTTGAAGGGTATGCTACATGCGATTTCTATAGAGCACTGGTGGTGAAAATAGTTATTATCCGAGTGAGACATTACGTCAGTGTTCAAGGGTGTCCACTGCCCGGGTGATATTATTATCACTTATGAGTTTCATCGCACCGTTTTGGTTCCTATCTAGAAGGTGCATAGATATTTTGGGCGTACCCCGATTAGATGTGGGCATTGTACTCCCATTACTCCCAGATCAGGGAGTAAAGTATCTCTTACATCATTTACGAAATTCTAGACATCTCGCAGCATATTTAACATCACCGAATATGTGGTCATTCCAACATGGGTGTTTAAATTTCACCTTAACGACAACAGACATCATTGTTCTTGGAAGCATTAAATTCTACTCTGTATGTGGTTCCCCAATTAGTTATGCTGTTACAATATTACCAGAATTTAATGAGCTGCCGTTCCCGTTCTACAGCCGAAGAGCAGGGACTTGAGTCAGGAAACGAATATAAAAAGCAGAGAGTACCGTCATCAGCAAAGGAATATATTGAATTAGAAGTAGCAGACAAGAGATAGTTGATGAAAATGAAAAAGAGTGTTGGAGACACAATGGAGTCCTGGGGCACACTAGCATTTTTTTTTTGTGAACATCGGACTTGAAAACATCCAAAATTACTTGAATTCAACGTGCCGAAAGGTAATTTCTATTCCTTTGAAAAAGAAAGTCATCGATCTCAAATGCACGTTATTTCTACAAAAGAACCTCTTGCCAAACTCTGTCAAATGCCTTATCAAGTGGCATATCAAGTGCAACTATCGTGTTTTCGTGTTTTGAGATATTTCATGAGCTGACGGTTAATCAGCCTTTCCATGGCTTTGGCAAGTACGAACGCAGGTGCAATGGATTTCTAAGAAGAGAGAGATAAGGACTCGTCTTTATTTTAGAGACGAGTTAGACAAATGCTGTTTTTGATCTGCTCGGAAAGAGTCCTAAAGAGTAGAACTCTTCAGAAGAAAGGGAGATATACCATATGGATCAGCCGATTTGTGAATGCTAAGATCTTCAAGAACTCTTGCTACTACACGAGTGCGAAAGTGGATTTGTCTTAAAGCACAATCTAGGAGTGTTGAACTGGCCGCAAAGTGTGCAACAAGCAGATTGGTTTTGTCTTAAGAGCTGATAGCTAGAATGTTATTGAATATGAATTTCTAATATTTTTGACGAACGACATTGTAGTAGTTTTTGCTGCAGCTTTTGGTCGTATTGAAATTTCACACGTTTAGGAAAGACGTTGCAGTCATTCCTAGCTTGTTTAAACTTTTTTCGGTTTTCCTCTATCGGGTTAATCTTGAAAGACCAAAAAAACATTTCTCTTACCCTGACAGCCTCATTACAGCTCAAGTCGTACCATGCCTTTCCTTTTGGCTTGATACTCATCATCCGATGAGTGATAAAGGATCTCATTCCAACGATAATAGTGTTTGTGATCATAGTAGCAGCTATATCCATGTCGTTATCGAGGAAACATAATGTTTAAATTAAACAGTTTAACGTTGATAATTGTGCAAAACTGCCAATTTAACACCAGAGACACCGTTTTGCAAATGGCTGTACAACTATTGTACATACTTCCACACGCTAATTACATCAACTTAACTTTCATTTCATTCATTTATTTCTATTTGACCACTGTACAATGGACTGAAAGAATATGTCTGGTGAACAGGTTACAAGGTACAATGTTATTGGTTGTTAAAAATAGATACAAGAAATAAAGACTTTTTGGCTATGATTAGTTTGATCTTCGTTATTTAAATGCTAAAATAAACTATAAAAGAAAACTTAAAGCAAAAAAATTAATAAATACTAAGGCATCTCAGTTCGATTGTTTTAAGTTTAAAAGGACAGCTATCAAGAAACTCTTTTGTTCAGAGATTCGTCTTATACGAGTAGATACTGGGATCCTAATCCAAAGTGTGACGGCATGAACAAAGGATTGCTCACGTGAGGGAGACAAATATCCGTCAGCAGGTTGCTTACTGACGTAGTGACGGGAGACTACATTCTTTCTATGCACTTAAATAAACTGGGCATAAGTGGTATAGCATCCTAACACACTTGCTGTGAAAGAAATTACAAAACCTGGAGCACTTGCTCTGTGAATGCTCAGTTTACGTTCACAGAAGGCTGCAGGTACTCGGCATTGGCGTGGTGGATTTTGGTTCCGTACACACTTTGTCATTGAAGCACTTACTCATTTTTCTGCGAAAAACTAAAAGATTCCATTAAAAGGAACATACAAGGAGTACAAATGACTAGTTCTGTGCCTGAGTTCTCTGTTCAGTACTAAATACCGTGCTCAATAACACAGTCTCAGACAGTATGACCACGTACTTCAACACTGAGTCAAAATTTGTTGACTGCTCTTTTGAAAAATATTGTATTCACAGCGCACAGTTTAGCTGGAGTATCCTAATAGTAAATTAGAGCTTCCAATATAATATTCAATTATAAAACCGAGTTACTGCTACTTGACCTTAGAACGAACTTTCCTTGTATATACCAACCGTTTATTTAATTCTCTGCCAATCATTGTAAGGTGAACTGAAATCTACAGAACATTCACAGCTTTCCTCCTCAGACATATCTCTTTATCTAAACTGCCTTTGCAAGGGAAAGAAAAATGGAAAATAACAATGAAAACAAATATGGTAAATAAATAAATGCTCGTAACTTATTTTAAACTTTAAACTACTGCCAATAGCATTATGTTTATTTTTAAATTAATTTTTATTTCTTGTTTTGCGTTACTTGTATAACACAGCAATCTTTCATCAAAATTGATGCAGACACGCATTCCATTAAGGACTTGAAAATTAACTGGGATTCAAACTCGTACTTGAACTAGCTAAATGGAAAAACTCATTCAGCCATTTCTAATGAAACAGCACATTGTCTGGCACAAAGGGCTCGTGCGAGCATTACACCTGTTCCTACTCCTACTCATGCTTGTACTCTCGAACTCATATTTTGAAGTTGAAGCGTAGTAAACTTTGTAAGTAATTGAAATCCCATTGGAATAAGTAACATACAGCGTAGTATTAGACACACTTAGAACAGCATTATACATCTCGACGATCACCACTCAACTTTATTGCTTTGCTGGCACAATCCTTTCATATTCTAGCCAGCACGTTACTGGTATATACGTTGTAAGTACATACATTTCCACATCCCCAAACAGCAGCTAGGGCTACCACATTGTGCATAAATATGATCGGATTATGACTATGGAGTATACGAGTAGCCACTAACACACGCATCCAGAGTTCTGGAATTAAATTGCACCATCAGTCAGCACACCTATGCATATGCATAGCTTCATCGGATCAACGCTTAAGTAAACTCACTTTATTGTAGGAAACCGCCTGGATAGGTGGACTAAAGCTAGAGTTGGAGTTGAACCCATTCGCCCAACTATCCAAATGGCCATGTCGAATGCAAAATAGACTAGAAAAGACGGAATCGGTGGATGGAGAATTAAAATAATTTCATGTCAATTACAGGTTGATTGCCTGTTACGATTTCTACCCTAATCAAGCATGATAATACCCGACAGTCCTTGTGCTCGCGCGCTTGATCCTACATAGATACAACAACAGCTCCCCTGGGAGTTTTAAGGGAGGGTTGCAATTGGATGAATGCAGCACCATGTATCCAATACCCCGTATCCAGTACCCAGTATCCAGAGTTGCATTATAAACTTTTATTGAGCATGCCAGTGATTATGGATATCCGTATAACTTAGTTTAGTCGGTATTAGCCGGTTGTTGAAGCTTGGTGTTGGAAATGTAGAGCTGGTGCTATTTTAGATTGGTTATACGAACGATGGATGCTTTGCAAATTATCGACAGTAGGGCAGTGTGGGATACATAGTCGAGCAAGTAGTTTACGTATTGGATTTCATATTATAAGAGTCAAATTGAATTTTGATTACAGAATTTGAAATATGAATGGTATTGGTTCTAATTGAAAGAAGATTAGATATAAAGAGGATTCTGAATTCACAATTAACTATTGAAAGGCTTTAAATTGGATTGGTGGTGTGAGATATACAAGGTCTTTTGGACAAAAGGATGCATGCAATGGGGTTTGGGTAGTAATTGAGGAGTTCTAAACAAATGAGCTTATTTCATCTGAAAAGAGCAGCGAGAATGGATATTATTCGAGTATATCGGGTAATTATATTGAATTGTTGGTTATGTAATTCGAAATCGATCTATCTAGCGTCATCACAACTATCAGGTGAAGTTGGAGTATTGTTTTCAAATCAGTTCTTAGGCATGGAAAAGCCACCATTTAATGGTAGAATATTTTGAAAAAATAATAAGGGAGGAAGAAGTTACTGGTATTTATTAAATTGTTGAATAATACAGTTTTGAGAAGACCAGGGCCCTAGTGATCAATGTTTTTAGCAAGCCCGTTATTTGGTATTTCATCAGAAGCCTTCGGTTTCACACGTAGGGTTGATTGAATTTCATGATAAATGAGCACGCTGCCTTAGATGTGATTCTTACGGCATTGTGGCTCCATGGATGGTAGTATTGTCCTGATCATTTACAATATTTGATCCAGATGAATATTCTCCTCCCAGATTTACGGGAGGATAAAAACTATAGAGTCATTCATCAAATCTTCTTCTTCGTTTCCGATCAATAGAGACGGAGTAATACATCCCACGATATATTATCCAGGGGTAGTATCCAGGGATCCTGTCATCTACCTGAGATGAAGTCCGTTTTCTAAACCATAAGGTAGGACTGGGAAAATTCCCTTTGGTTACTTACGTCTTAAGACCAAAGAAGCAGCGTATAGTATATTCTCTCCTTTAATTTCGCACACACGGATGAGTTAAAACAAAATGATGAAACTAGACACCACTCTGTGCATTTTTCCTCTATCGTTGATATAGTATGTAATTCAAGGGCTTATATCGAGATCTGTCACAAACCATACTACCGCTCAGTTGCTTGACATAAAACTCTAGGCCTTCAAATAGAACTGGGAATAATAAGGGGTGTCCCGTTGAAGATCTTCTATTCTGAAATAAAAAAGACTGTGTTTATTTGAAAAGTTCTGGTATTTTATTTAAAAAAAAAAAGTAAACATGAAAGTTACAGAAACACTTTCCCATATCCGATAATATCCGCCACTTGACTGATGGCACACGTTGGTACTTTTGACGAAATTTTCGAAGACATATTGTCGGCTCTATTTTATCAATGGAACGTCGGATCTTCCTTCAAATCAAAAGTTGTTTTCAGATTTTTGGAATATATTGGGTCTATAACTTTGTGCGGTTTGCTAAGAGATGGCGTAACTTGTATTATTCCATTGAAACATGCGTTGGAAAACCACTGTCATTGTACGTCAACAATAATTTTTTTTCACTCAAATATGTCGAACTTTGTGCCTGAAAAAGTGTTTTTGCGTTGAGTTTTTCTACATTACTTTAATATGAAGAAAACTGCTGCCGAAAGTCATCGTATTTTGGTGGAAGTTTATGGTAAACATGCGCAAGCTGAGCGAACGCGCCAAAAGTGGTTTGCACGATTTAAAAGTGGTGATTTTGGCTTCGAAGACGATGAACGTCCTGGGCAGCCAAAAAAGTTTGAATATGAAGAACTGGAAGCATTACTCTATGAAGATTGTTGTCAAACACAAGAAGAGCTCGCAGAATCTTTAGGTGTCACTCAAGCAGAAATTTCAAAACGTTTAAAAGCAAGGAAATTGGGTTCCAAATGAACTCAAGCCGAGAGACGTCGAAAGGGGGTTTTGCATGTCCGAAATGCTGCTGGAACGCCACAAAAAGAAGTCATTTTTGCATCTGGTGATGAAAAATGGATCTATTACGGCAACCCCAAGCGCAAAAAATCATATGTGAAACCCGGCCAACCAGCCAAATCAACGGCAAAGCCGAATATCCATGGCGCGAAGGTAATGCTCTGTATTTGATGGGATCAGATGGGTGTGTTGTATTATGAGCTGCTAAAACCGGGTGAAACCATCAATGGACAACGCTACCGAACACAATTAATCCGTTTGGAGAAAGATGGGAAAAAGTCATAGCTTCAGATGGGCAATACTTTGACTATTACTATTGTACATGTTTTTCTTAAATAAATATTCAAATTTTGAAAAAAAAAACACACGAATTAAAATATATACCCAATACCTTTCCTTTCAAAAAACCAAAAAAAAAAATAAATCCAGTGGTGTCAAATTGCATGATCTTGCTGGTCAATCCACATTGCTTCGGCGTGAGATAATTGCACCTTCAAAGTTCGTCTTCAACAATTCCATTGCCTCAGTCGTTGTGTATCTGGTTGCGGCATCCTATTGAAACCACATGTTGTTTATCATCTTACAATTGCGGTGACCGCATTGAGAGCCGCATTCTCGAAGAAGAGCAGTCCGATCACTCCGCTCGCCCATAATATGCACCAAATAGTGGTTCGTGGTGAATGCATGGGATATTGATGGATCATTGAGAGAATATCATGTATTCTCAGCTCCCAAAATGTGAGAATTTTGTTTGTTGACATAGCCATCAAGTTCGAAATACGCGATTCGATTTTTTTTCGAAAAATCACCACTAACTTGTTGTTGCTGTAAGATACATTCTGCGAACGCTCGGCGATGTACTTGAACAACTAGCTTCAAATTTTATAACAACTCAATCCTTTGTAAAAGTAAATCCAAACCAATAGTCAAAATTCGCTGTAAGCTGCTTCGTGGAAGTCTCAACTACTATACCGAAAACGATGGCAAATCGAGGTGGAAAGATTTTGATGGACCGCTGTACGACGAGAAGATTGTATTATGGTGACCTAAGAAGCCACGACATTTTCGAACCGTCAGTAGTGGATTTTCACAATTTCTATATGTTGTGCGATTGTGTAATTCTTCATCACTAAATCTTAATGTTCACGTATGACATAAAAAAATAGGCGGTACATACATATATAAAAGAGATTTTTTTTAGAGGTACTATACTTTGCTCAAAAATACAAAACAATCAAAAAATTTAAATTTATCGGGTAATCGTTCTTACGTTCCGGTTGGCCTCAGTTTTAAAGAAAAGTGAAGCGATTAGTCTATCAGCCAATAAACTACAGCAAACCGTCTGTACGTAATGACAGCTCTTGAACCTCTGTGGGTTGCTCTGCACGAATCTAAAGAGTGGAAAGAGTTACACCACACCACAGTCCCAGTTTACATAAGTGGATGATACTCGACTAGTTAGATCACATCCAGAACGTAGTGAAGAGATTATAGCAGCTGTAGCTGAGAGTGTACGCTAAGACCGTGACGAATCGATTCGTCGTCGTTCTCAGCAGCTTGGTTTGTCGTATTCGACAACTTGGCATATTTTACGTGAGGATCTCGGCCTAAAAGTGTACAAAATTCAACTTGTGCAAGAATTGAAGCCAGTAAATGGGCTCTGGACAAACTCAATGAAAATCCGGTGTTTTATCGTGAAATTTTGTTCAGTGATGAAGCCCAATTCTGGTTCAATACATTAACAAACAAAATTGCCGTATTTAGGCTGATGAGCAACCCGAAGAGTACCAAAAGCTATCATTACATCCATTAAAAACAACGGTATGGTGTGGTTTATGTCCTGGTGGAATCATTTTTCCATATTTCTTCAAAAATGACGCAAATCAGAACCGTTATCGCACCATGTTAGCGGACCATGTGCTTATTGAAACTCAAGAATATAGTCTCGGTGAACTCTGATTTCAACAAGACGGCGCTACGAGCCATACAGCTCGTGAAACAATGAACTTGTTGAGAAATCGTTTTGGTGAGCACTTAATTTCAAGTTTTGCTATGGTAAATAAACCGCCTAAATCGTACGATATCACACCTTTGGACTATTTTCTCTGGGGATATGTAAAGTCTCAGATCTTCAGGAATACATTACTCGTGTTATCCGCAAGATACCAGTCGCTATGCTCAGACGAGTCACCCTAAATTGGACCTTCCAAATGGACTACCTACTATTCGTGACCAATATTTACAAAAAATTATTTTGAAAAAAAATGCCATAAATTGTTCTTTTAACCAGTAATAAAAATTTTAAGCTCACTTTCAAATTTTTGTATTTTATTTAACATTATAAATCAAACCTTACGATGAACCAGCCTTTAGAAAGCGCAAGATTAAATCGCCAAAATTCTGTGCTATAAAGGTACTAGTTTTTGGTCGATATTGTGGCAGCATTTGGTTTTGTATGTATGTACGTATGATGGTAGTTGCTGGTGGCGGTCGAGTAAATGATGTAATGCGGCACCCCACACCTCCTGCCAATGGTCTAAAGCTGTTTCTTGTAGTCAGTGACTGCAGTTGCTATATAACACTGTCATACGGTAAAAGCAATGACTGAGTGTATGTAATAACTGTTGGATAGCGGGTTGTGAGTGTGAATTTGGTCGGTGCACTGTTTCCTATTGTAGGCATAACACCTACAAAGATTTTATTCGATAAACCAACAACCAACACACATCTCTGTCTGAAGCTGTCTGATCTGAAGCTACCAGCTTGCGCACTAGTTCGCATCATTCTCTTTTCAACGCAATCTCGCAAATGACGTGGTGATGTAGCTTACCAAACTCCACCACATGATATTCCCTGTTCCAACCCGGAATTCCACTTCATATGGCTCAAATTCAAATTCTCCATAAGTAAATTATCCACTAAAAAGCCTTAAACTGGACAGCAATTCGACCTTTAACGAGTTTCATGCGCTGTTTCGATGTTTTCATTGAAAGAATTGCATTTCTGTATCCCCATACCGAAACCGTTATTACGGGAAATTTTAATATACATAATTCTGTGTGGCTTTGACATTCTGAAGAGACAACACCCGAAGGATGGTGTTTTGAGATCTTCGCTGCAGAAACCAACTTGACCCAGCTTGTAAATGAGCCGATGCGAATTCCAGACATTATAAGTCATATCGCCAACACTCTGGACTTCTTTTTAACTTCTCAACCTGATAAGTAAAAGGTCGATGGGCTACCCCTTTTGGTTAGTCTTACCACTGTGTAATATTAGCTAAATTCTCGTATACTGACAGAAAGTAAGAAAGACATCAGATGAAGGTATCAAACCAAAAGAAAAGCTGTTGTACGACTCGACCTATAAAGAGGAGTCAGAGTTGGGAAAATTTGTTTCCGGCTAATTTGTTTCAAGGCTAAAACGGGCCATTAATGACTAAAACGTCTTTCTTAAGCGTGTGAAATTTCAATACGAATAAAAACTGGTGCGAAAAATACAATACTACAATGTCCCAAAAGTCGTACCAACTTTTGGTCGTTCGCCAAAAACATTAGAAAATCTGCCCCATCCTCCATCCCAGCACTCATTTATAATAGCATTCCAGCTGTCAGCTATTTAAACAAAGCCAATCTGCTTGCTGCACATTTTGACGCTAGCTGAACAATTCCAGAATATGCTTTATCCCCGCATCTACTTGAGTGCGTCGAATATTCAATGAGATGAATCCACTTTCGCACTCGTGTAGTAATAAGAGATCTTAATATACACAAATCCGCTGGACCACATGGTATATCTCTTTTTCTTTTGAGGAGATATTTTTCCTCGCTGGCAGAAGGATTGCTTAGGCTTTTTATCAATCCTACTCCCTAGAACTATTTCCGGTTAGTTGAACTTGATATTTCTAAGGCATTTGACAGAGTTTGACATCAGGCTCTTTTGTCGAAAATGCTTGCATTTGGAATCAATGACTCACTTCTCTCAATGACAACCTTTAGAATGTTCAATTCAAGTTGTCTTAAATGGTTTCAAGTCTAATATTCACAAACTAAATACTGGTGTATTTCGTTCTGTTTCCGACAATTCTTTTTAATTTTTATCAATGATCTCTTGCTTGTTACTTCTAATCCAATAGAATCCTTTGCTGATGGCAGTATTCTCTGCTTCTCACATTCGTTCATGGACTTGCGTTCCTGCTCTTCAGCTGTGGAACGGAAACACCAGCGTATGTTATATTCATTAAATTCTGATATTAACAGCTGGTATTTCCCTTTGGATAAATGAAATCATATCAGCAGCTGTATCTATGTCGATATCGAGGAAATATTACGACCAGGGAAAATTCCTGAAGAAGGTGTTAAGTCCGCTCCAGTCGGCTTACTCGTATTGCTTTCTAGTACATGCACGAAATAGTTGCCTGCTCGCCTTCATTCATCACCGAACTATGAGTTTCTTGTTTGTGGACATCTTGTGAAACTTTGCATTTTCGAGGCAGGGTAGTCAATGCTGTTTCGTACTCAAATCTGATAATGTGGAATTATGACCGAAGTTGATTGGCAAATACTCCGGTGACCTTTGTCGATTTTAGCCGTCGGATGTCAAACCTTCTCATATGGATATGGACAGCATACACAATACCTGTTCTGGTATTGTAACCAAATAAACACTGTTTCTAGGTTTCTCTAGGAGCGTGTATTTGAGTTTAATGGTAGCGATGCTTAATACAGGACCACTCATGAGGTTTAACCACATTGACTTTATCAACATCTGCTTCAAATAGCAAATCACAAATTAGCGGCCAAATAGGCACAGAAATTCATTATTATCGATCCCCGTAGTAGATGCCGCAGTTTTCTGGTGTCTTCTTGCCTGGTTCGTTCCTTTGCATTTCTGGTTTAGCGGTTATATTAGCCTTCTAGATTTCTAGTGTCTTCAATCGATGTAGTGTAGCATTCCATCTGTTTTAATTTATCTCCCTTAAAAAGCCCTTAAGCGACGTATGAATCATAGATGAATAAAGGGTTTTATTGCTTACGATACGCTTACTGTCTTCCATGAATAGCTTCTTGTCATGATTTCTGAGAAATATATTGAAGCCCAACAGGTCAACAGCTCGAACGTCTACAGCTAGCTATTGAGAGAACAATCCAAGTACTACCATCCAATTAGATATTATTCAAAGGTGTGATCTCAGATCCTTCTATCAAAACTAATGCTCCCAGTATTTGCTAACGCGAGGTGCTCTTCGATATTCGATGTTTTCAGACTGCATTAGTTTCTTGGAATTATTTCCCAAAACTAACATGGTGTACTATGATATTAAAGATCAAGGACATCTTTTCAAGATATCTCTTCTCTTTTGCATTTTGCTTTGACCTAGTTCTTACATAAGTTTATCTCAAATTTAAAATGCATTTTGGCTCTTAGATACGACTAGAGAAAAACATTGCGGCAAGGCACCCTCTGGTGATACAACAAGTGAAATTCCTTTTTATTTTTCCCCTTTTTTTTAAAAAAATAAATTTTCCAATCTCCTGTTTTGTGTATGACATATCCTTCAACGGAAAACCCAGAGGGGTAGGATCGGGAGGAAATTCAGAAGAAAAAAACACCGAATCCATTTGCACAGCACGTCGTCGTTCGTTAAAGTGATTGCCACCGCCAGGCTCATATGAAACCATATAAAAGTACAATATCTCCTTTGCACCCCTTCCCCTACCTAACACATTTAGCACTTATACAAAAGTGTGTATGTATTTTTATGCAGAATTCACCTCTAACGAGCACGTCATGACAATACGAAAATGTCCTCTTCACCAGCATTAAAAAAGCTGCCTCCTGACAGCGGAGACATTCCAGCTCAGCATCAGAGGCAGCGCCTACGTTTGGCTTCATCAGCATACAGAATTCCAGATTCCAGATACGGATACCAGGACCACTATTTTGTTTGGCACATCACTGAGTCATCCGACGTCTTCGCACGCTCGAGCGGATATTAAAATATGAAAGGATAATCTCCGACAAAGTAAGTGGAATATCGGGTAATGTATGATAAATGAATCTCAATTTTTTGATAACAATAAAACCAGGATATAAGAATATCCTGGATGCATGGACCAAAGTAAAAGTTGAGCTTATGCGTGGATGCCACCTTTTGAGTGAGTTGAGGCAACACACATTGAAAGACTTTGCCCCGGATTAGGCATTTTAAAGTGATCGACTTTACCAGGGCTACATGAAATGAATTTCTAATTGAGCTGTAATGTAATATAAAATTTCCCCGACAAAAGGAATTCACCATTAATCTCGTTGCTTTAGAGATTTACATGCATAACATATATATTGGATTCTGGTAATACACAGGAGGATACTTTTTTTTTGCTTTTTTTTTGCTTTTTTTTGAAGAGTGATGCGACGAGTAATGATAATAGTGGAGAAAGAGCTTTTAAGGAGCTAAGGAGCTAACGAGGTAGCGATTCTTGGCAATATAGTTTTCAAGAAGATTCACACTAATGCGGAAGATAGCATTTTGGCTCCACTTTCCTCTCCTTGGCTGCCTTGTTGTTGTAGGAAGGCTAAGCGCCAAAGCTCCTAAGTTTATGAAAATCCATGTGAGACGTCAAACTAAAACGACTTAGACGATAAGTCAGAAGTTGACTCCGATCACACTTGCAGCTCTTCGTATGACCCGTACATTGGGCTGAAAGTGGATAGAGTTGTTGGTCAGAATACTATTTTGACGGCTTGTCTCACAAGTCTCATTCCTTCAACGATGACAGAAAAGAAAAAACAGACACCCAATAATAGACGGAATTATTTTAAAGAGGAAAACTCGATCTGCAAGAAGACCCCAAAACACCAAAGGAGGCAAGGCCAGCTTTCCTATAAGGATGCCGCTTGCACGTCTTTGCCACTTCAAATTGGGAAGGTAATTTGAGATATTTTTTGCATTTAAACAGAAGGATGTGATATCGAAAATGGGACTCTTGGAATGAAGTGCTCCACACACAAAACTCTCCAATGACCGGAGTGGTCTGTGACGAAAATCACCTTTGCCTTTTAACACTTTTATACTAGGTACCTGGGTACCCATCAGCGTAAGTTTTGTTGAATAATTTTTTTTTCCCAAAAAAGATTAGCCGAAACCTTTTCTGATCGAAATTTGAAATAAACATATTTTTTTAAAAATTTTTAACTTCAAAAATTTTGCATTTGAAAAAAAAAAACACGTACCCCGGGTAACCCGATAGAAAAAGTTTCGTATAGTACGAGGTATTTACTTTTTACATTTTTAAATTTCGCGGGAAATGTACGTTCGCTTACAGATACGAAAACAGATTTTTTTTTGCTATGTTGGTACACCTGTCCCGAACATATGTTCACAGTTTCAAGTATAAAGCATACTTAGTTTGTTTTTGACAGATAGAAAGGTTAGAGGTGTTTTCGTGTGCTCAGCGATTTTCAATTATTGTAAAAAATGGAGCAAAGAACTAAGAACTTTGTATTTTACGAAAGTAGCTCAGTTTTTCTTCTTTGCATGATACCAATGAAATTTGAATATCTAATTTTTATAACATTTTCTATTTTTATCTTTTTACAAAATTCTTTTGGTTCTGTTCTGGCTTCTTTATCTGTGGGGATAACTTCCTCTGGAATGGTGATATCTTCGCTTAAAGTATACTTATATAGTTATGGATTTGATAATATAAGGGCCGTTCTGAATATAGGGTATAGTGCGCATACTGGGCTTAATATTTACCACATTAATCCAGGCAGCACTCGTTCCAAGCATACAGTCTTATACCAAATTGTAAGCAATTCAAAAATTGACATAGTTATGGTATCTGAATTATTGCTCCATAGAGATATACCATCTTGATCAAAAGTTGCTGGAACTTATTCAGAAAATTAAAAATAGAAGTTTATCCATCGAAATCTATATTGTCCCCTTCAAAGTAATCCCCATCGACTGCAACACACTTATGCCAGCGCTTGATCCAATCCTCCAAACATTTTTTATATTAGGTTTTCGGTATATCCATCAGAGCTTCCTGTGATTTTTCCATTACTTCCTATCGGCTGCTGAAACGCGTTTCCCGTAGGTGAATTCGGTGAATTCGGTGGCTGTTGGATGGTATTTGTTGCATTTTTCGTCAAAAAATTATGAATAATGTGGCACTGCGCGACGGTGTGTTATCATGGAGCAAAATCCACGAGTTTTCTGCTCACAATTCTGGTCTCTTTCGGCGGATTGCTTCACGCAAACGTCTCATAACTCCCAAATAATACTCTTTGTTTACTGTTTGGCCTTCTGGCAAAATTTCGCGATGCACTACACCGTTGTATTCCATGAACACCGTGAGCGTTGCCTTCTTTTTTGACTGAAAACGACGTGGTTTTTTTTGGTCTCGGCTCGTTTGGTGAACGCCATTCACTTGCCTGATGTCTGGATTGCGTGTCGTACTCATAAACCCACGTCTCGTCTCCAGTAATGATCCTTTCAGCCTCGCAGTCATCTCTTTTGCTACGTCAACACGGCCTCATTTTTGCATGAAATTGAGGTCTTTTGTTTAGACAATGTTCAAGACCTCCGCTATCACTCTGATGGTTAATTTGCGGTTATTGACCAACATTTCTTTTACTTCATCTATGTTTTCGTTAGTTTTCCATGTCGATGGTCTGTCACTGCGTTCATCATCTTCAATTGACTCACGACCACTTTTGAACCAATTGTACTACAGGTAAACGACCGTTTTCTTTAGAGAATCGTTGCCGAAACACTTTTCCAACATTTTCAGCGTTCGCGCACTATTAAATCCGTTTTTTTTTACGCAAAATTTAATACAAGTACGTTGTTGCAAATTTAAATCCTTTTCTAAAACTATAAAAAAATCGACAACACACACAGAGATATATGTACTTTTGGCTATGTAACTTTTCCAAATGTCAAGCTATGACGCTAAGATTTAGAAGGAATATCAATAGCAGATGTACCAACTTAACAAATAAAACAGAACTCAAATCAGAACAGTCGGAGCGCCACACGGTGATTATTGGCTTTTTTCTTTTGATCAAAGTGGTATTGTTTCATACATATTCCTGGCTTTATCTTATACAGGAATGATCGTAATGACCGCATTGGAGGTGGTGTTTGCATATAGATAAGGAAATTTTTATCTACCAAGTGTATTTACTCTTGGTATAAATTTAATATTCAGTTTCTATGTTATGTGTTGAGATCAGCAACAGTGGTAATAAAAAGTGCTTACTTATTGTTGTGTATGGTAAACTCTGCATGGTAATTTTTGCGATGCTAATCTTGAGGAACTTAAAGATACGCTTCTGAGCTTAAGCCTAAAATATAAAGACATTTTGAATGGCGGTGATCTCAATGCTAACATTCTGACCGAAAACAATCTAACGAGAAGATTTAAGTATTTTTGTGACCGAATGAGTTTATCGATAGTAAATACCCGCTGGCCAACTTGCTTTAAATCACTCGAGAATCCGTGAATATGTTTTTAACAACATCAATGTTTAAAGTACTCAGGTTAGACCTACATCTGAATTTATGGTATTCATGATATTGTTTATTGTTTGTTTAAGTTTGATATTGATAACAGGGTTAGGTCTAGATATATTACATACATACATAGATACAGTACATACATAAATTGGAGTGTTATTTATTATACACCAGGTGTTAATAATAAAGTGGAGTTACTGAATGCCTTGTTAACTAAGAGACTTACGACTTCTTCTTGTCCTTGGTATAGAAATGAAATAAGACCTTTAATACAAGAAATGGAACGTTTTTTTACCAGATACAAAAGGATTCCGAGCGAATATAACAGAAAACAATTCAGTGTTGCTTGAAATAAGGTCACTGCTCTTATTCTCTAAGCGATCGTTTCTTCTAAGAAAACTGGATCCAACATTAAATTCTAAACAATTATGGAAAATTGCACATAAGAACTCGGAAAAATGTTCATTGAGCCCTAGCGAAATGATATCGTACTTTGTTCTGAACACCAACAGTTCTTCCATGAGTCAAATTGATTCCAATGACTCCAACTCAAATGGTTGCTTTTTCTTCAATTGCATTGGCATAGATGATATTATGAATGCTATTCGTTCCATTAAATTGAATGCTGTAGGTCCTGACAATATCTCGCTTAAATTTATTAAACTTATACTCAAAATTATGCCAATAATATTGAAATTTGTTCTTCAAGTCGCTTGGCTTCAATTCTTGCACAAGTTGAATTTTGTACGCTTCTAGGCCGAGATCCTCACGTAAAATACAATATTTATAATGTACCAGGTATACCGGTAATATTTTGGCTATATTATATATAATACATGGGCTGAAAAGTCGTTGCCGTTTCTAAGAGGGGGCACCACTTGAATTAAATCCATACCATTTTGATGGGAAAAAATTCTGCCGATGCAAAGAAATGGCTTGATAAGTGTTGCCCGAACTCTGCACCAGCCGAACGAACTATTCGCAAGTGGATTGAAAAATTTAAAAGTGGTCATACAAGCACCAAAGATGATGCACGCAGTGAACATCCAAAAGAGGCTGTTTCAGATGAAAACTTCAGAAAAGTCCACAAAATGATTACGAATGACCGTAAAGTGAAGTTGATCGAGATAGCTGAGGCTCTGAAGATATCAAAAGAGCGTGTTGGATATATCATACACGAATATTTGGACATGCGAAAGCTCTATTCAAAGTGGGTGCCGCGTTTGCTCACAGTCGACCAAAAACAACAACGTGTTGATGATTCAGAGGAGTGTTTAAAGCTGCTTAGCCGCAATAAAGCCGAATTTTTGCGTCGGTATGTGACAATGGATGAAACTTAGCTCCATCACTTCACACCAGAGTCAAGTCGGAAGTCAGCTGAGTGACGAGCAGGCGACGAACCTCGTCCAAAACAACCAAAAACTCAACAGTCGGCTGGCAAGGTTATGGCATCCGTATTATGGGATACACATGGAATAATTTTTATCGACTATCTCCAAAAGGGGCAGACTATCAACAGCGACTATTACATTGCGTTTTTGGAGCGTTTGAAGGACAAAATCGAAGAAAAACGGCCGCATTTGAAGAAAAAGTAAGTGCTGTTTCATCAAGGCAATGCACCATGTCACAAGTCGATAAAAACGATAGCAAAATTGAATGAATTCGGCTACGAATTGCTTCCCCACCCACCGTATTCTACAGATTTGGCCCCAAGCGACTATTTCCTGTTCGCAGACCTCAAAAGAATGCTCGCCGGAACGAGTTTTAAGACCGATGAAGAAGTAATCGCCGAAACAGAGGCCTATTTTGAGGCTAAACCGAAATCGTACTACAAAACTGGTATCGAAAGATTGGAAAATGGTTTCAATCAGTGTATCGCCCTCGAAAGTAACTATATTGATAATTAAAATTGAATTTTACAAAAATTTTGTGTTTTACTATAAAACGGCACTGACTTTTCAGCCCATGTGTTATATTTGGCTATAATATATATCTATATTACAACCTGATCCAGTTTCCTGTCTTTGGCTGCCTTGTTTTGGCAGACGTCAAACTAAAACGACTTAGACAGTAAGTCAGAAGTTGACTCCGATCACACCTGTAGCTCTTCGTATAACCCGTACATTATGCTAAAAGTAGATATCATTGTCGGTCAGAATACTACAATATTTTGACGGCTTGTCCCGGCAAACTGATAGAGTCGAGCGACCTACTGTAGAACCTGACAATATCTCGCCTAAATTTATTAAACTTATCTTGCCAATAATATTGAAATTTGTTCTTCATATTTTTAATGTATGTGTATACAGCAGCTCTTCTCCTACACCCTGGAAGACTGTTAATATAATACCCATTCCAAAAAAGTCTAACCCCACTGGTTCACCAGATTTCAGACCAATTAGTGTATTGCCCTACTTGTCAAAAGTTTTTGAAAGAGTCATTTACACACAAATGCTAAATCATATAAATTATATGATGATGTTTAAGTGGCAGTCTGACCTCCGTAGAAAGCATAGTTGTGAATCAGTTGTTATTAAGGTCAGTCAAAATATGCGCATGGATTTGGATTCTGATAAAATTGGTCTCTTGATACTCCTGGACTTTTCAAAAGCTAACAATGATAACATTGATCATGCAATTTTGATATCAAAATTATAAAATAAATTTAATTTTTCTGGAGCCGCTACTTGACTGATGCGGAATTACCTTGAGGATAGAACCCAGTCAGTTAGTACTGCTTGCGGAACTTCCGAATCAATTACTGTAAACACGGGCGTCCCACAGGACTCCATTATTGGGCCATTACTGTTTTCCATTTATATTAATGACCTTTCGGAATCTATTGAGAGCTGAAATATTTAAATGTACGCTGATGATGTGTTGGTTTACATAAGTCGTTAATCAGGTCTAATGGAGGACTTAGTGGCTAGAATAAATGAAGACTTGGAGAGAATCCAGTTGTAGTCCAACCGTAATAAACTCAACACAATCCTTCAAAGACTCTAGCAATATTATGCTCTAGGAGAGAAGTGAGCGCTTCGGAGTTCTCCCCTGATATTTCATATGTCAATAAAGTAAAGTATCTGGGTTATACATTAAATAGTAAGCTAAGCTGTTGTGATGCGGTTTCTGTTACGAATGGGAGAATCTATTCTGTACTACGCAGCTTAAGATATTCTTCCAATATAAAAATGCATTTATTTAAAAGCCTTATTTACCTTTTTTTAATTTTGATTGTTATGTTGTTTGTTTTCCTCTCTGGATTCCGAATGTAAACGAAGAATAAATGTAGCATTAAATGACTGTATATGGTTTATTTATAACATACCGATATATGCAAGTGTCTCGCACCTTAAAACTTCTCTACTAGGAATATACATCGATAACTACTTTGATTACCGCAACCTGTTTAAATTGCATGATATCCTTCATAATGACGGTCCTATGTACTTGAATGAAATGCTGCGATTTGCACGAACCAGTAGGGGTCTACGTTTAATTCTGCCTCGATTCAGCGATTCGCCTATGGAATAAACTTCCAGCTGAATTGCAGAGAATAAGTTCCTCAGCCGAATTTCAGAGAAAGGTATTTTCACTCTTATTGAACGTCAATTGAAACCATATTATATCCAGATGTATACCTTATTTTATTTCCTTTAAATCTTAATACTTTTAGCACTTTTTTTTTTAAATTAGCATTTTCTTTTTACATTCTGTAGTTTGTTATAAAAATAACTTTATTTATATATCTAGATACTTAATTATAAGAGTTTTTTTCTTGTAGTATCATGTAAATTCCTTGAAAAAATTGAATTGAATTGAAATTGCATTTTGTGTAGAAAATGGAATTAAATGCTCTAAAACACTTGGAAGGTGAGTCTGCTCAAAGAAAAAAAATGTTTACAAGTGGTACAAGCTCTTCCAGGATGGCCGAGAAGATGCCAATGACGAATGGTAGGCTCGTGTCAAGTAATTTTTTCGGATGTTTTGGGCCTGAGACATGTGTCAGCGAAGTTTGTTCCGAAACTTCTTAATTTTGATCAGAAAAACCGTCGCATGACCATCGCTCTGGAGCTCTTGAATGACGTCAGTGATGATTGTGACTTGCTCAAAACAGTCATAACTGGTGATAAATCATTGGTATATGGTTATGACGTCGAAAGCAAATCCCGATCGTCCAAGGAGAGCCAAGACAGAAAAAAGCACCTCAAGTTCGATCAAATGTTAAAGTTTCGATCATTTTTTTTTTTTTTTTTTTTTGATCACCGTGGCGTAGTGCATCAGGAGTTTTTACCTCAAGGTCGTACGGTTAATAAGGAGTATTACCTTGAAGTTATGCGCCGTTTGTGGAAAGCCACACGAAAAAAACGTACGGAATTGTGGAAAAACAATTCATGGCTTTTGTACCACCATAATGCACCTGCTCATTCATCGTTGCTTGTGAGAAATTTTTTGGCCGAAAAGCGTTGACACAAGTGTACTATATTTGAGGGGAATTGCTTTGAAGGGGAATAATAATAATTTCTTTTTTTTAAAAATATTAAGTCACCTTAGTTTTTGAACACACCTCGTATATTTGTGCAGAAAGGATAGCTTTTTATTAACCAAGTCATAGGGATTACGTGCATGTATACCTTTTTGTTGTATACTTTACTCTACTTTTGGGTAGAAAACAGTTTTCCAGACGAAAGAGATATGCTGAAATTGGAAATTTTGATGACCCCGGGGTCGTATTTCTGCCCAAAAAATGAGAGACTTATTTTTGTGCTGAAAGGGTAGCTATTTATTCAGGGTGCTGGGCATAAGTGATAAAACATCTTTCGACAGTTGCTGTGAAAATGAAAACGATACTGCAGAGTACTAGCTCTGTGAATGTCCGGTCTAGGCTCGCATTAGCTCTGTAAATGAGTGAAGTTATAGTACAAACTTGACCACTGAAGCCTTCTCTCATCTTTCTTCGAAAAGTTTATTACGGGGAACTAACAAGGAATACTAACTGCACAGCGGTATTCTTTTTTTCCACTTTAGTTTATATATGCTGGTGTTTTTTTTTTTTTTTTTTGTAACACCCTAGCAGTCAACAAAGACCTTGCGCTGAAGTGGTAAGAAACCGCAGTAAGCTTGGTTTTCGCTACTAGAGGCGATTAGGTTGAGGCCAGGATCCACCCCAAGCCGTAAAGCCAGCTAGAGTTAAGTAAAAGCATTATTCACGAGATGTTCTTGAACAATTATCTTGGCACTAGCGGTGGTCGTGTTATCGATGTTTTCCTACCTCAACCAGTTTGGTAGTTGTAAGTGGGGTTAACAGGTCAACCAAACTCTTTGTAACATGGGAGCAAGCTGTCGATCCACCTTTAGGAAATCATTTCAAAAGAAATTCGCTGAACAGTTGAGCATATATATATATAATTTTGAGTATCTACATCCGTTTTTTTATTTAGTTACCCCAGGATCAGAATAACTTTTCAAACAATCCTTGTGCACACTTTTTGAAAAGTTATTTTTCCCAAAATCAATTTATGCGTCCAACTTAAATTTTGTTTTTTTTTTTTTTTTTTGTGATTTCTTGCTCTTATGTCTGATCAGCATCCGTATTGTCGTATCTTCGAATGGAAATGCAGTGAAAAACTTCTGAAAAAAAAAGAAAAAAAAACCCACCGGGGTAAGTAAAAAAAAAAAAAAAAAAAAAACGAATGATACTCGTGTATCGAAAAAAGTTAAATTCGTTTATTTTATCAGATTCTCTAGATTTTTGTTCCCTCTTTGGTGTGTTTTTTTGTTGAGATTCTTTCATCACAAATCATTGCTAATTTCTGTTTCTTTTTCCTTTGCATTCTATACATACTTGAAGATGGCACATTTCTTTCCTTTTCATTGATGGAAAACTTTACCCGACAACTTCCGAGTACTCGTATTTCTTCGTGACATTTTTCCAACTTTTCAATCTTTTAACTTTCTTCTCTTGGTTCTCTTGGTCCGCGCGTTGTATTTCAAACTATGGATACGAGTATATGTCAGACGATGAGAATAGAAGTGGGACGGGGCTAGCGATAAAAAAAAGGATGCAAAATTGAATTTAAATCGGAAACCAAAAGTTTACTCAGGAATTCAGTTATCCGCTCTTAAACGAGGAAGGAAACTTTGAATTAAGGTCAAGCAATCAGAAGGATTTTCCTACGACTCGAGTACAGGAGATAAATATTTCTTCGACTCTTTCTTTTATTTTTGTTTGTTTTTTCTCTTAAAGAAAAATGTTTTTCTGGTAGCTGGTAGTTTTCTGGAAATTCTAGATAGAAATAACTATTTTATGTTGTTTCACAGAATCTAGCAAACTCGCAGATATTTAATTCTAATGGACGGTTCCCAAAGTAGTTAGAAAATTCTTTCTTTGATTCTTTCCAAAGAGTGCCTTCATTTAATTCACATAAAACCTTGATGAACTTTAGGTCTTTCCTATCGAACTGGTTAGACTATGACGTAGTGAAGGAAACTGACAGACAGAGTAAAGAACTCAGTTCAATTTGACTTTTCACATTTTTCTCAGCACTGGGTGAGTTCCTATCGTCAACAACATATTGATGCGCTTTTTTGATACTTTTCGAGTACTTAGAACACAGTGAACCTTTGTAATGTCACTGGACACAATGTCAAGGTGGGTAGTTTTTACAGAGAACAGTTCACTTAAATCTCAGGAATGGCTATTGCTCAAGGATTAGTTTGGGTTCATGGTAACACAGATCAGTTACATGGAAAGTGTGTCACAGATACCTCTTTCTATACATCCTTGCATCTCTTCCAGTAATCATTTTAAGGAATGGTCAATCCTTGCTTTCAATGGCACAATGCCCCGTGATTATACTTGTGAGATTAGAGATATCTCTTGTCTTGTAATTGATAAGTTGTCTTGATCATTTAGGATCGAGTGGGGATCCTATAAACGTAGATGTCTCACAGTTATCTCGCTGAGTCCACAAGTCGATGACGCTTGAAAGTGTTTGTTTTTATTTACACAGTGGGGGGAAGTTATTTACAGTGCTTCGTATATGACTTCACATCAGTTGTGCTTATTTCACCTTCCCCTGGTAACCTCTAGGTACTAGTTTCGTCTAACCGAACGGCGACCTGTCAAACAAAACAAACAAAGCGCGGAAAAAATAAAAACTATCAAAAATAACTGAACCTCAAAACAGAGGATATACGGCGCACGAATTCACACCATTGGATTAAGGGTGGTTTTAACAGTCAGTCTTAAATGGGCTACTTCAATGTACTTAAAATTGAGGTCAGTAAGGACTATTAGGACTAGTCAGTATGCTGAAATAGAGACGCTGCTGAATAAGCTTCAAAAAACGGCAGATTGCGCATTACCGAAGTAGATTACCACGGGTTAGGACGGATTAACTGTTGACGACTCTGTAAATCGACAAAAGAACAACGAATTTCTAATATAAACATGGAATTTTTGGACCTTGAACAGAACGCGTGTAGTAGAATAATAAGCGGAAGTCTTCGGCTATATAAAACAGATATCGCCGCCATTCAGGAAATGCGGTAGCTGAGCCAGACAAAAGAAAGATAAAAAAAAACTACGGTTGCTACAGAGAAAAGAAATAATGTCTTTTTGAGTGCAGATTTGTTGTAAGCGGCAGACTTAGGCAAGAAGTCTTGAGCTTTCGACAAGTAGGCGAAGGCTCTATCGTCTTAGATGATTTTAAGGTCGAAATAGGTGGAGAGGACGTTTTTGCCAGCGCAACCGGGAGTCATAATCTGTAGGGCACCACGTTGACAAACTGACTAAGTTTAATTGACTTTATTGCGGAGTGGAATATTATTATTTCCCCACTTTAATATCCGCAAAAAGAAGTGACGGTCACCTGATCATCGAACCATTTACCAAATTGATCATGATGTTATCGACCCAGACACTTCTCCAGTATTATAGATGACCGAACGTTTTGAGCGGGAAACAGAGACTCGAACCACTACCACGTTAAAACCAAGGTGCAACGTCTATTGATATCTCAGACACCACAACAATGAAAAAATACTGTAAGAAGATTGCAGAAAAGCTGCAATCGGACCAACGGACCGAACAGGTTACTGGCTTTCATCTAATCGACCCCCCATCCTGGGGATATCTATAATGGAACTATCCAACCAGGTTGGGGGTCTTTTTACAAAGTAAAAAAAAAAAAAAACCTTGGATACGGACAGATCTATTGTTGACGACCCCTGCAAAAGAAACAAAGACAAGATATGCGATGGGATGGGCCGAGCAAAGAGAGGATGAACAACTATGATATATACTACACCGATTGTTACCGATGGCAAAACCAGCATCAATTTGGTGCAGATTTGTTATTAGAAATTTGTCAACATTAGCCTTATATGCATGCATGCCCCACAGATAGAAGACGACACGAAAAATAACTTCAAAGAGCTCTTCTTCTACGACGGTTAAATATGAGCCTAGAAGTTAGATGAATTAGAAGCAGACTTAGGCAAGAAGCCTTGAATTTCCGAAATGTTGGCAAACACCTCGAAACAATCCTCATTAAGGCTCCACTGGGGAGAAAAATGACGACATTAAAGATACATTCTAGGAGCTTTTGGACAAGACTTACGAGCAGAACCCTAGCTACGACATTAAAATTGTCCTTGTCGTTTTGAATGCACAACCAGGAAAAGAAGGTATCTTTCGTAGTACTGTCGGAAAGTACAGCCTGCGCGACACCACCTTCGATAACGGATTCAGGGTAATAGACTTTGCAGCGAGGTGAAATATTGTAGTAGCTATCACGCGCTTCCCGCATCTCAATATTCATCAACAGACTTGGAGAACTCCTGTTAAATCAACTTTCCACCAGATTGATCACATTGCAATCGACGCAAGGGGTATTATGGATGTCCGAACATCCCCAGGGGCCAATATTGTCTCGGACTATTACTTTGTTTCTGCCAAGGTAAGGTTGCGGATATCGCGAATAACGAAAACTCAAGCTTATTCCAATGCCGGCCATCACATACAGATAGAAGGACTAGACCATAGAACAAATATTCACACTACAGCAGATCTTGAGGAAAATCCATGTGCTCCAAATCGATACGTCTCACATATTTATCAATTTCAAGGCCGTGTATGACAGCATCTATCGAAACGCGCAATGTTTAATTTTGGGATCCCTGCTAAACTCGTCCTTTTGTGCAGAATAATGATGGAGAATGCACGCTGCTCCATCAAGTTCGATAAGGAACTCACTGAGACCTTTGATATAAAGACAGGTAATGCGCTTTGATGCGAGGTCTTTAACATTATTCTTGAAAAAATAGTGCAAAACTTACGCACCAGCACAACAGGCACAATATTTCAAAAGTCTGTCCAATTACTCGCATACGCCGATGATATTGACATAATTGGAAGAATGCAGCGTGTTGTCAGAGGTGATTTCGCGAGTACTATATTGAGGCGGAAGTGTTGAAAGTGTGTTTAACTATTAATAGGGCAGTATTAAGTAGATGCTGTCAACAATAAAGGATACCGAATATCGACGTATCGTACCGAATGTCACCGTCGACAGATTCATACAGCTTTGAGGTAGTTAAGGACTATGTCTACCTAGGCTCCGCCAACAATTCAGACAATGACAAGAGCGTTGAGGTCACACGAAAAATAACTCTGGCCCATCACTGCGTCTTTGGGTGAGAAAGGCAATTAACTAGCCCCGCTTTTGAGCAACAAAATTGACCCTATATAAGACCCTAATAATCCTAGTCCTACCCTATGGCGAAGAAGAATGTTTGGAGAGGAATATCCTTCGGGTGATTTTCGGTCCTGTCTGCATAAACGGTGAGTGCAGGAAGGGATACAACGATGAACTGTACAGACTGTACAGCGACTTCGACACAGCTAGAAGAGTAAATATCCAACGACTGGTTGGTGAGCGGATGGACACCAATGTGTGTCTCCGAATCTGTCGCAGTAGAGAAAGACTGCGAGTCGAGTGAAGACGCTTGTTGGTTGAGGCCCAGCCCCGCTCCGAAATATAGCGCCAAATAATTGTCATGTTGATAGGCTGCCAATATGGCAAAGGTAGTTCATAGCTGCTAATTTTAGGGCGAAAAGTTTCGCTTATCCAGGATACGTTCAAATTCGCAGTAAGATTTATTGCGTGGCGTTAGCTTTTTGATTAAATTCGCTACTGTGCATAGACAGTTATCTATTACATCCTCAGAACGGTATAAATTATGCCATCAGGTGTCATGAATGATATATTGTGTAATGAGCCTCTCAAGTTTGACTAAAACTTCTGCTTCTGCCTTGATAACAGTTCTAAGCTTCCAAGTTATTTTTATCTAGTTGAAAACATTAGGTAAACGCGCCTCTCCTTGTTTACAATAAACATTGTCAAGACGACACATGACAAAACTTATTATCTACAATTGACCTTTGTTAGTCAAGGTTCATCTTGCATGGTGGCATACTATAGTTGCTTTGCTGCGTTAAGACTAATCTAATTCTCAAACTCCTCCCAGAACGGTTTTGATATTCATAAATACTTCAGACCAAGCCCTGACATCCACTGTATGCTTGGTTGGACTCTATTTTAATGTGAAAGCATGTTATGCGGTATTCTATTGCAGAAACACTAACTAAGTGTGACGTGCCGCGGCATGAAGTTTCCACCATCATCTACGCCACTAACCGCCAACACCATGGACACCATAGTACGACGACAAAGTCATAAAGTTCACCTCACAGGATACCCTGGTCACCGAAAAATTTCACACCGCATTCTCTTCTAACGTAACTACTATGTGTGTGCTCGAACAACATCGTGTCGTCGTCTGAATGAACTTTATAGTGCGAACGCGATGTCATTGCTTCCTTTTAGTTCCAGATAATACAATGGACAAGCCATGTTTGGTTCATGGGCTATAGGAGGATTTGCCTGGTACCCGCTTAGCACCCGCATCTCTCAGCTCCTTGGTTAAATGACGCAATAAGCGCATCCATCTATTTAGCTAACATCCTGCCACTATGATAAATAGTATCAGTCATAATGTCTGCAATCTTCGTTAGAGCGGAACATGACATACACGCACGGTCAAGTGAGTGGAAAGGCCTGTTTTTGTGTAGTTGCAGCTTCAGTTTCAGTTCCAGATTCACGCGACGCGTTCATGCTTTATGTTCTGGGTGGTGTTTTGGTAGTTTTGGGATGGTTTCAGATGGTTCCTGAATATCATAGAGTGTTTGTGAACGGAACTCCTGAACAATGTTGTGTTTTCTGTGACCAGGCTCATCAGCATCAGCATCAGAATCAGCATCATCATCATTAGCATCATCATTACCATCGTCAGTGTGTGCAAATGGAACAAGGTATTCATCACTTTGTTTTCCCAAGGATCTCCGCGCTTTCGTTCGTTTAGTTAAAAAGTTAACCAAAGGGGGCATGCGAAAAGTGGAAAACAAGGTGGAGTATGGCAGCTAGTATCTAGCAACCGTTGATAGAATACCCACTGCCAAGCCATTCGTAGCGGGGGGATTCTAGGTTTTGATAAGCAAAGTGTTCCACGGAAAATTTGGCGCATTGTTCTCTGATGCCGTTTCACGGAACGAAAGCCGGCCGCATCCAGCATTCAGTATCCAGCATCATTGAATTGCAAATTTCTGTATCTTTAGAGTGAAATTTTGTGCAAATCAGTTTGTTGTTTCAGTGCATGAGTTTATATATGGATACATTTTCATATGTGTGCCGTTGTTATGTGTGCTGTGTTTTGTGCTTTGTGTTTCGCATTATACGAGTAGTACCGACAACATTAGAATTAGCTGGCAGAGTTTTAGAACCTCGTTTTAGATTCTGGGATTATAATGGTAATTAGCATGATGCAACTGTGAAACGGTATCTTGAACAAGTTGAAAGTTGAAGCTTCCGATAATAGCTACGATGGTGAGTGATAACGTTTTTAGAAGCGTTTCGATGTTAACATAAGGAGTAGTCGGATTAGTGGATTAAAGGTTTGACGGAGCTCTTCATTGTTTCTGTGAAACATTATGGCTTAGGGATGGAGGCCAACATGTCTTTATTCTCAGACTATTAATGTGGATACATTTCTGCGGAGTTTGGCCAAATCTGTTGGCTGGAAATGAATCTCTGGCAAAGGCGTTTCATAGATATCATTTTTCTTTATATATTTCATATATTTTTCATCCAAAAAAAATATACTGTGTCTGTTCTGCTTTCCTGCTCACCAGTATCATAAATACTGGTTATTCGGATGACAATCTTCTTATCAAAACATAGAAAGCCAGATCAATCAAATTGCAATAGGCACAAGTAATTCATTCAGTCTTCTAAGTATCCACATAGGTGAAATACTGTGTAAGACTTGGAATTAAACAGCTGCAATCACAAGAAACTACCAGGCTTTCCCTGCAGATTTTTTATTCAAATTTACAAGACTCTCTTCGGCGATTAGTCAAATATCTTATCGAAAACTTCTCTATACTGGCAAAAAACCGACAGCGCTTTTCGACTTGACATCCAAAGAAGTTTTTTATCCAAGATGACGAATAGTTATGCATTTCAGCACTAAATGAGTCATACCAGTTAGCTTCCTCCGTCTGGTAAAAAGAAGCACCTTAGCTTTTAAGAAATTGACTGAAAGCCAATTGCGACTGCATGAATTTTCGGGCATAATTAAGACTGCAGACAGTCGCCCAGAATAATCTAACAGATAGTACAACCTCATCATCTGGATATGACTGAGCGTAGACATTGTGGTGTTGGTCACCAGCGCTGGTCTTATTCAGATAACAGATGATTTGTCTGCATCGTGTTGTTTGGCCGAATTACATATGACATCAAAGGTTATGCAGTCGAAGACAAACGTCAATGATGATGAACATGTCCATCTTCTAGAGCTCTTCGAATGCGCCTTCATTTCCACTTCCCAGATTTTGACTCGTAATCTCGTAGGATTTTGTGCGGCAGAAGACAATTCACAATTCTATCCGTGCTCTTCAACAGGAAGGAGATCAGACTGATTAATCTGATGAACTTGTAAACATCTATTTCGATTTAGGACACAAATTGTACACTTTTCGGACAGAGTTTCGTTATATATCCCAGCGCCCGGCTTGCAGTAAAGATTCTTTTCAGCCATCGAACCTGATAGCCTTATGTCACCGCAATCGATGATGATTACTAAATCCCTTGTTGTGTTACTCAGCTCACTTATTGCTTCAGTAATAGAAGCCAATTATGAGCGGGTCGTGATCAAGTAAATCATCATTGAGTCTTAGGGTGTGCAAGTTTTCGGGTATCCTTACGCTCTCACTCCAGATCCGCATTCCACCATGGTCGGGCGATGCGCATATGTTTTTCTTCTCTAAATATATCTACTCAAGGTATTTGGTGATAGCTCTGTTTAGGTTTTGAACATCTTCCTATTTTTCTATTGCGACAGGAAATTAAAGGACCTCTTCAACAACATAGATAGCATTAAGTCGATTAATTACAGACCTACTTTCGTAACAAATGCTGGCTTGTTGGGAAGCACTTATCTGCAGCAACTATATTGTGGTTGTAGAATTAACAGAATTTTTCAGATGATGAGTTCGGTATAAGGCGGTGTGAAACCCCTTTAATATCCGAAATCACAGATGTGCTGATTTCAAACCCATCGTTCCTGCATGGATATTGTGTTCTGCGTTTAACACGGAACATTGAAGGTTACTTTATAGCAGTAGAGATTTACGTGGTGGGGTAGTTAGGCCAAGGAAAACATCCAGCCTAGAAGTCAAACCTCTTAGGTAAAGGAAACTGGATATTCCGGGGTCAGTAACTTGGTTCGAGGAATATAAGGGATGCCGTTTCCTCTTGAATAGCTTCCCCCGGCACCGTCTTCATCAAAGCACCCTTATAGCCCTATAAATTTTCCATGACTTGTACTTCAAGGACGTTGAACTAGCTCATATATAGAATCGGCCGCCCTGATTATTGACGCCACTGTTCATTCAATGATAAGAATTCATTCGTTGTACGTTTTCCTTCTTAGGTTCATTCGTATTTAGAATATCTTTGTACGAATTCTGTTGTTATTTTCTCTTGCTCAAAACTCATGTTTGTAATTTTTGCAAGATTAACTCTGATGGGTGACTAGTACCAAGTAAATATCACAAAAGGAGTAAATAGTAAATTGAGCACAGCTGCTGTGTAGTAAAAATCACCTTTCTGACATCCCCAGTGCAATGCCTCTAAGTTTCTACCCACAGCATTTTACTGATTGCTCTCTTCACCCACTCCACTCCACTCAATTTTATCTTGGTGCTTTCTTCTGAATATGGGGCTGTACAATGAGATCGATTTATTTAAAAAAGTTCGCATCAGTCTTAGATGGCTAAAACTTTTACTAACACGAAAGGACTTTCGGATTCCTTCCTGAAGAAAGATTAAAGTGATTAATTGAAACTGGCCCTTAATATAGGGAATTGTCCTCCCACATGCTGACAGCAAAAGGGTATATGTCGCTCTCAACGAATGGTGATAGATAGATAGATAGATAGATAGAAAGGGATATATCTTGATATTCATATCATGGGCTGCCCTCTCAGATCCATCTTCATCATTAACCTTCGCTGGAGTTTTGATGGTTTTTCGCACTGACTATGTTTGTTTATGCAATGAGCTCCTGTTGCTACTAAAGTACAAAATCCGGGTCAGGATAAGAATGTAATCCGGTTCTTACGGATATGTTTAAAATTTGAGAATGCTCAGGTTCACTCTTCGTTAGATACACCTCCGTCTGTTTTCAGGTGAAAATATTCGCATTCTTAATGGCAACGAAAAATTGTATTTTGTGAAAAATCTGTAAAGCGGGCGAAGTAACTGCATCTGCAGTGACAGCCGAGCTGCATTTAAAGAGTAACTAAACCTTATCACGTGATCTAAGCTTATTCGAGAATAAAAACTTCACTGAAACCAGTCGGAAGGATGAATTCGCTGAGTCTTATTTGTATCCCAGGTCACAATGGGATCATGGTAAATGAAATCGCCGAAGAACTGTTTGCGCCCTATGTTAGTGCTTCCATTGGTAGTTACCTCTATGGTAATCATAACTACATATGGCAAGACCCTCCAATATGCCGACAGATCAAATGAAAACCTCTCGATGTGTTTAAGAAGTCTCGTCCTTACTGGTGTCGTAAAAGGTTCTACTTTTTTGTAAGACACCAATTTGTATTGGGCATAAGTAGCGCAACATCCTGCGATGCCTGCTTTGAGAGTGCAGCCTGGTATTACATTAGGCTGCGGGTGTTTGGCGCTAATGGGGTGAGTGCAGGTACTATAAGGTCGGTTCCACATCTTCAACTGTGGATGTGTATCGTCCATAATGCAAAGATATATCCATGTTCCAATATACGATAATTCCGTTCAGCTGAGGTACTCGACATCAGTTTACTGTTGCGCCAAGTGAGCAGTTGTGCAGGTTTGTAAAAAATTAAAGAAATTGTTTATTTTTTAAATGTTTATTGATCACTAGAATCTTGTTGATTATAAGTTATAGACAGCAATGATCGGTGTGTACTGAGTATATACACAGGTTTCCAAGACAAGACAATACTCCGTATGTACAAGTTCCCTAACGAGAGGTGGAGATGGCTTGATCATTGTTGAGACATAATCCAAATTCTGTCCGCATAAACTCGATCAAATGAACACCCCTATGAGTCATCAGTATGTCATGGTAACAGAACTACTCGAGATTGGTAAACAAACCTTTCAATTTAGGACTGTAGCAGGTTAAGTACGAAAAATTATCTGATAGATTTAAGAAGTGTGTTGGGTAAAATGTAGAATAACATAAACAGGGCACGTTTGTCGTTTATAGTAGTCTCAACCGAGAAAATGCCTCCAATGCCATCACGTGCTGTTCCTATTCCTTTAACTTTCATCTCAGATTTGTCGAATTTCAAGAGCACGTGTTCGACCGATTGTAAAGCGTCAGAACTAGTCATACTTTTGCGGATTGCAACCCCACAAGCACGAACAGTAGTCTGCTTGAATCTAGATACAGTCCGGAAGCCCGGTTTATCGACTATTCTTCTCTATCCAAGTCTCATACAATGGGAGTAGCCGAACGAGATATGTTCCCAATGAACTGTAACACCGTACTAGTGAACTCTGCTTCGAACGGTCTAGAAACTTTCTACAATTGTCCCCTACTGCTTCCAATAGATAATGTTCCAGTCGATTGAATTCTGTTGTTAACTCCTTGTTTTCTTTCCCCTTGAAAGTGGTGGAACGTATTACGGTTTGTAATGTATAAACGTATACTAACTGCCGCTCATGACTTTTATGATATCCGTATATGACCGTGTTGTAGGTACTACGCTGCGATTTGTGTATAGTTATTGCGCAGGCCTCAACTAGTGGAAACTGCGTTCGTTTACACGTAATGATTTTGCTCTTTTTTCTATGCGGTACAAATGCGCATCGCTATCAAAACCCAAATCTAATCAAGTTCAGGATGCAATATAACCTGCGCTTGGCATCCAATTTTTGGATCCCCGAACGAGGACCATTCTAGTTTTACTTCTCCTGTTTCAATGTCGTGCTCAACATATCGTAGTTTACTTATTGCGCTGTTGACTAAACCATCTAGCATGTCCATATTCGTCCAAATCATATAAGTTTTGCCGATCTATAAACGAAACATGTACGGCATCCGGTCTCGTCTGGTTTAAGTTTATGAAACTTCGACCTGGTAGGGAGAGTTGTTTAGAATTACGATGACTAGTGTACTGATCGGCGGCTACAAATTCTACACGTTGAATTGTTCCACGTCAATTGTCGAAATTAGAGACGAATAGAATCTGGGAATCGCGTATTAACTTCTTTCTGATCGATAAGCCCAGACACGATCATTGCTTGTTCTATGGGTAATAGTGGTGTTAGACATCCTATTTTTGTGAAAACCGACGAGAAAGCAACGTCTGCTCGGCCTGCATTAGTAGGAAGTAGTCTAGAGTTTATCACACTATATCGCAACAGAACGCTCGTATATCAGAGTTTGGGACATTAAAGGAAGTTGAGAAAAATCACCAGTGAAGTCCATATGCATACTGTCGGAAACGTACGATGATCTTAACTTAAAGTGAGCTTCCAAACATACTGCACTTGTCTACAAAAACGATTCAAAGCTTTCACAAAAAGACCACTCTTATCTATTCTAAAGGCAGAATATACAGTAGTGCCGTTGATCGTGGATGTACAGTAGAAGCAGTCGTTAAGCATTTGACTGTTGTACGTCTCCATCAGCCTTTCAGTAAAAGTTTTACCGCTTCAGTTCAGTAAATACTAAACGGCCTGTTGTAAAGAAATTTCATCTGAGGCCGTGTGGACTACCGCGTAATTGGAATTCGATTCATTTAAAGATTTGACAGAATATCGACTGAAAAGACTGTAAAACTTTGACTCGAGCAGAAGCAATATAGTGTCGACTAGTTTGTCAAATTACAAACAACACGTAACCGAATCATCGTTGACAAGAGTACAACGCAAGTCAAAACTCATGAAGGTGTCGGGATCTCCTTCGCCCGTCCATTCCTTTCCCATCTCTAATCTATAAGGAAGTCGTAACAAATCGGACCAACTGTATTCGCTAGCGCTAAATATAACAGAAAGAAAGTCGGTTTCGCAAGCTGACGAATTATAGTAAAACCAATCCTTTTTGCGATCCATCCAGTACTGTATACTGTTTGGAATTGATTTGAGAAACAAGAGATTGCTCTCGATTATGTTGTTCATAAACTATATTTTCTCCAGGTTCTCAAGGGTTAGTGTCTTCGGATTGTCACTCGACTTGGAAGTGCAGTACAAGCTTTCAGTCAGTCTCATGTGCATAATTGGTAGGGTAGGATTGGTAGGGCGAATCTCACTGTTGGACATTATGACTATAGTAACATTCGCTATTTCAAAACGGCATGGTTCATCTAGATCAATTGCTCATCAAAAAGAAGTGACAACAGCCATTCATTCCAGTTGCTTATTCGAAATGCTTTTCCTCACTCCACATCATAGCGCATATGTTGTTGCCTTAAAAGTAGATCGTAGACTAGAGCCGGATATTCCGAGTTTGGTCAACTTTCAATAAAGCGGCTTCGACACAAGGAACTAATGTGTGACGCTTGATGTGTATATTGAATGCACAGTTGTCGTCTAATCGTCGAGATAGCTCGAAAATCATCGAAGAAACGTCTTTTGGGATGTTATTTCCTTGTCCAGTTATGCCTTGGAACCGTTCACAAAACTAAGTTGTCAAAATTCATTGATCGTCACTATATAGGGAATTTTCATATCGAGTAGCACTTTATAGCAAGTATCACACACGCGCATACTGCACGAAGTCTCGTCGGGATATTTTTCGAAAATCAAATCGTTCATTTGCTGAATCTTATTAGTTTTATTATTATTTCCTTTATTTCTCATTAATTGGTGACAAGATAATTTCAAGGGCCAAGTGGTGAATGTGAGAACACAAGCGTTCTCACTTTAGCCTCACAACATCAACTCCTACTACTTACACAACATTGTGACTGCTGGGCGCCTAGTAATTCGACTGGAAATGGGGTAAACAACCCCTGTGGAAGGTCGTTGGCGGCAGCTAAGGGGGAAGAATTGCCATTTCACTTAGGTACTATCTTCTATTTCTGGGAGGCAGCGAACAATTTCTAAGGATGGAATCAACGGTTGCGTCCACAGTGTGAATAAGGCTATTTAATTGCTTCAACGTATCTGAATTCTAGGTCTATAAGAATCCCTAACATGAAGTCAAAAAGGCCTCGCCTCAGATTCACTGTTGATGAACCTGCAAAACGAACAAAGGACAACGACTTTCGGATCTGCACGTGAAATGTTCGGACTTTGAATAGGCCGCCGAAAAATTAGCGGAGACCCTAGATTGCTATAAAGCAGATATCACTGCCATCCAGGAAGTGCCGTGACATGGGCCCGACAAAAGAGGAAAGGACGATGCTACCAAAGAAAGTTTCTACGAGCTCCTCGACAAAACTTACGGGCAATGTCCGTTGTATGCCACTAAAATCATCCTAGCCGACTATAATGCCAAGATTGAAAAGGTGGACATCTTTGGTAGTACGACCAGACATACCCTACGCGACACCACAAAAAAAAATAGCTGACACGTTGAGATCGACGTAAGGCAATCCCCAAGCATTTTAGATCTCCGAAAATTCCGAGAGGAAGAGAAGTCCTTTGCAGTCAGCATCAAGTGCTAAAGACCAGTGACTTAGATGCCGAGAAGCCATCAGAAATGCCGCAATTGACGTGCTGGGTTTCTCCTGCCCAATACCACGAAACCCTAGTTTGATGAAGAGTTCCGGGAAGCTCGTGAAGCAAAACAACATGTCTACAAAGTGGCACTGCACAAAAGGACGAGAGCGACTCATGAACACTACGAGCAAATAAGGAGGGAGAACAAGTTCAAATGCCATACTCGTATAATTACCAGATCCTCGATTTAGTCTTATAATCTAAGAATCAACGCAATTGGCCACATTCTACATTAAGGATCCAAATCCTTTTTCAAATCGATTTCCTTACAATTGCAATTTTGTTATTAAGTATTTCCATAAGTGTACTTTACTTCTGATGTAAGCTTAACAGTGTCCAATTGTCTCTTACTGAAGATACATTTCACAATTTACTGCCATTGTCAAGCTTCTCAACAATCCATGACAATTTTCTATTCCTCATTAAAGTATCTTCAAAATGTCTTGAATCCCAACAAAGGTCACATATCTGTACACATCCACTCGTTGGACCTTAAATTTAGCATCGGCCAACTGTCCATATACCTACATATGGACACAACACACTCTCAATGTGTGCTTCAACATAATCACTATAAATTTTATCCCAAGATTACATCCAGAACAGAAAAAAATATATATGTACGAGTATATGTATATCTGCTCCATTTCAGCGGATCTGCGTAATAGATGTGTGCACCACATCTCTGACTGATCGAATGAATACAAAGGTCAAGCCGAATAGCTCACATCGAATAGGGGGATAACTGGCATTTGGCTTTAGCTGGGTCACAACTCGTCGCTTATCCATTGCCTTTCGAAAATCCAATTTATCGCCGTCTGAGGACACACTGGAACACCATTCGATAAACCAAAAGTTGTATGGTTCCCCTAGCCGATGGTCCCCATACAAATGCCAATCTCAACAAAACTAATGGTATATCCTTGGAAAGTCTAAAAACATGAGGAAAAAAAATATTAAGGGAAACTCCAAGCTACGAGTAAAAGCTTTGTTATCCTCCATTCGAACCCATCCCAATCAATAACAAGGACAAGGACAGTAGATGTTCACAAAGGCAAAACGAATAAAAAGGAGCAGAAACAACAGCGATTAAGGGCTAAATTTTTATATAAAGTGTTTGTATGGATTGGATATAGTCACCAGTTCCCAGTTACCAGTTACCAGTTGCCAGTCACCAGTCACCCCATCGCGTCACCCTCCCATTCCTGCTGGGAACTAGGAAATAATAAAAGGAAAAAAGGATACAACACGCCTTAACCCGGGTGTTTAAGTTTGTCTATTCATGCATCCGCAGAGAATACCCCAATAGGTGGGGGTTTTAACTCTTCTTCATAGCTCTCTAACTCTGGCCAAACTCCTAGATACTCTTACTTTCCCCAATGTAATTCCCGAACACTATCGCATTCATCGCTGTACGTCACGATTGATTTGACACTGGCTAACGCTTGTAGTTTTGTTATTAAAATTCCAACAGCATATTGTGTATTATCCCCCAAAAAAAAAAACAAAAAACGAGCAAACGAACAAGAAAAAAAAATCCAAAAATAGAAAATGAGCACACAACATAAATACGGTAACGACTACGGATCCGATCCTGGGTGAAGAAAAAAAAAATCGACAAAATCCTAACATGGAAGCAGAGAGGAGTTCTCGTAGTGGTGTGGTTTATTCTGGAGAGATGGGTAAATTCCATTTGCTCAACCCCAACTGCGAATACCTAACATACATAGGAAGAGGAATATGGGAGTCCATATTCATACATATTCGAAGGTCCTCTTTGTTGTTCGTGGACGAAAATATTACTGAAGCCTCGAAATAGGAGCTTAGAGGAGCAGTAGCAGATTTTTTTAGCGATTACCGCCGCGATTGGTGTGCGGAACGAATCTCAATTATTTTGCTTGTATGTGGAATTTGTTTTGCCTTTTTTGTTTTGCTTATCCCCGCTTCCGTGTATCCATGTAGAGCGTCAATAACTGGGATGGATTTTGTGATCGGCAATTAAAATAAATCCATCAAGCCTGGATGAGTTTATAAGCCCGACTTACATGAATTGGCTTTTAGAAGCGCCACAAAGAGACTGAGTGGACTGGGAAAAGCTATCGCTGGAAGTCTTATTGATTCGTGAAATTAATATATACTCATACATGTATACATGATTTTGGAAGTGGAGTATCCAAACCGTATGCCTACCCTGATTTTGTTTTTTGGTGATGGAAGTTGCTTGGGAGTCGCAGACAAAGTTAAGTATAACGTGGTGTGAACCTACGACTATCCCTTAATTGTCCTAAGCTGGTCGTATTATATGGACTCGGATTCACCTTATTGATCCCCAAAACGTAGATGTTATACGAGACAGAAATAATAATATGACATTCCAGCTGCCGTGATATAATCAGCGGCAACATAATAAAATCATTTATGGATGAAGCTAAAGAAACATCTAAAGCTTTAGTGATATAAACTGGGTGCTGTCCTTAGCAAGAGCGGCAGTGACGACGTCAATGTTACTTCGTTTCATCAGTAATTTATGCACTTAAGTTAGACACCGTTGGGCTCCTTGAAAGTTTGTACCGGTGTCACTAAAGATTTTGGTACATTTCCAACGACGGGACACAAATCAACTTCAGGCTGAGATCGTTCACCAATTCGAGGTGGATAGCCTTGTTTGCATACATATAGCGTGATTCATCGTGATTTTCGATTTATAATGTAAAATAAAATACATAAATTTGAAAGTGAACTTAAAATGTTTATCATCGGTTAAAAGAACAATTAATGGCATTTACTTTTTGAAAATGATATTATGTAAATGTTTGCCACAACTATGTCTGAGGTAGTCCATTCGACAGATCCAATTTTGGGCGACTCGTTCGAGCATAGCGACTGGTATCTCGCGGATAACACGAGGTCCTGAAGACCTGAGACTTTACATATCCCCAGAGGAAATAGTCCAAAGGTGTGATATCGCACGATCTAGGTGGCCAATTTACCGTAGCAAAACGTGAAATTAAGTGCTCACCAAAATGATTTCTCAACAAGTAAATTGTTTCGCAGTATGGCTCGTAGCGCCGTCTTGTTGAAACCAGAGCTTACCGAGACCATGTGTTTGAAAATCAGGAAGCACATAGTCCATTAGCATTGCGCAATAACGATTACCATTGAAGGTAACATTCTGATTTGACTCATTTTTGAAGAAATATGGACCATTGATTCCACCAGTCCATAAGCCACACCATACCGTTGTTTTTAATGGATATAATGGTAGCTCTTGGTACTCTTCGGTTTGCTCATCAGCCAAATACAGCAATTTTGTTTATTTACGTATCCATTGAGCCAGAAATGGACTTTATCAGTAAACAAAATTTCACGATAAAACACCGGATTTTCATTGAGTTTTTCCAGAACTCATTCACTGAAAATATGACGCAAATTCAAGTCGCATGGCTTCAAGTAAAATACGCCAAGTTGTCGAATACATTAAGCCAAGCGGATGAGAACGACGACGAATCGCGTACACTCTCAGCTACAGCTGCTATAGTCACTTTACTACGGGCTGGATGTGCTCTAACCGGCCGAGTATCATCTACTTATGTAAACTGGGACTCAAATTTGCGAATGGTATTGGCAATAGTGGTTTCAGTTGGTTGATTATGCGCACCGTAAGTTCCTCGAATCGCACGAAAAACATTTCTTACAGAATGCTGCTTTTCGTAATACAGCTGAACAATTTCCATGATGATATGCCAAACGATACTGAACAAAAATGACAGAGCTGTTTGATAGGAGTCACGCGTGTTCTGTCAAAAGAAGCCTATTGAAAATCAAACCTCACGATGAATCACCCTATACAAACATTGCAATGTACGCCTTTGATGTCCTAGCTTTACGGCAGCAAGTTAATTTGATTGTGATGGGACTGGTGTATTTAAAAAGGCACGACTTGCTTTGATGTGATAACACGGCAAATTGCCAATGATTTGCTAAATTATGAGTTTGCGTTGCATAAAGCATGGTTTGCTGCTATGAATGGTTCTCCGTATTAGGTTTCTGCCGAATGAAAGCGAATGTTTCGCATACACCTGCATATAGATCATTTTTGGGAATATCAGAAGTAACAGGTAGCTGGGTGCTTTAGAAATAGGGTAGGCACTGAGCGGTGTCAACTTAACGATGCCCTGTGTTGTAGCTGTTTCTTCACATCAATTGTGCTTATTTTACCTCCAAGTGATAACCATCGGACTCAACTTGCCAAACTTATAATCGAGATAGTGGCGGAAGAGCCCTTAATAGACCAACAGCAGCGCTCACATCAGCGAACATGTTACTGGCTACGATCTAACCAACTTCTTGTACTAGGGGTATTTATACTGGAACTGGCCCTCCAAATTCAGTGTTGTTACTGCCCGATTATGGAAAAAGAAATGAAGTTATTTAAAGCAAAAACAGCATCTATTTAGATGCAGATTTCGCCTCGTAACAATCTGTTTTAAAGCTAAATTTTCCAACGTTAGCCTTATATGCGCGCACACCTCACAGAGGAGAACGATTAGGACACCAAAGATAGTTACTAGCAATGCCCTAGCTATGACACTCAAATTATCTCCGGTGACTTTATTGTAAAGCTTTGAGGAAAGAGAATCTTTGGTAGTACTAATGGAAATTATGTATACGCTGCACCTCCGATAACGGATTGAGACTTATCGATTTTGCAGCGGAGCGAAGCACTGTCGGAAATAGCATGCGGTTCTCGCAATTCGGTATTCATAAGAGAACTTGGAGAACTCCAGATCAATCAAGTGACCAAGTGCAAGCAACAGTACTATGTCCAGTCATGGAGGAGTTGAGATACACGCGCTGCACTCTGTATTTTTTTTACCGCGATCAGAGCGGTACTCCGATTATTTACGATGAGGCGCGTCTTTTTGGAGGACAACATTGTCTGATTTTACACATCATTAAGAGAACTTGAGCCTACCTTCCTAAAAGAGTTATACACAATCCTGATGTAAGTAAACTGTATTTTGAACAATCGGTGTCTGCTCGTTAGTTCTTGTTGAACCTTCTCACCGCTTCCAAATTAGTTCGAGAATGCAAGGCTTAACTGAACTCAGTCAGAAGCCTGGATTCACTGAGATCAAAATGGGATCACGGAAAATGAAATTGCTGATGTATAGTACGGTACATGCTAGGGAAAGGTCAGATGAGAATTTTTGAGAACCTTAACCTGCATAAGAATTATCTACGTCCTCGGTGAAAGCATCCATTGACAGTTGGGTTTCATACAAGCTTAACTACAGATAGTACGATTCACAAGTTCTCCGGTAGATCAAAGAAATTGTTACCGAAGTTGTAAAAAAAATCAGCTTATTGTTGTCATGTCTTCAAAAATCAGCTCCCTGAGTGGTAACAAAAAGTGTTAGTACCACCATTAGCACCGGTAATTTCATGGACAAACCTTGTGAACTCAACTGTAAGGAAAAATTCATGCTTGAAGAAGAGCACCGTCCGTAAGGGTGCTCAAAACGACTTAATACCGTAATTGTTTCACCAAGGACCGAGAAACTAATATGATGTTTAACTGGGCATTTTCTTTTGATGGGAAAATAAAACTTAAAATCCAAGTTAGGATCCAGAGGTACCCCATGTGGTTGCAGAGGTACCCTAGGTACCTCTTTAAGTGTATAGAAACCTGAGCATTGATCAGCAGATCAAGTGCATCAATGAATGTGTATGGCGTGTCAAAGAGATTGTCTTTGAAGGGATTAATCTTAAAAGAGTGAGGTGGTAGACACGCAGTTAGACTGCTTACCGACGGAAAGTACGAAAACTTAGGAAAAATGCCAAAAAGCTCGAGCTTTCAACGCTAAATACCTGGTTAAGTTGGGCTCTGTCTTCTGGCAATGCCATGCTGAATACAAAGGATGATTGTTCGCGTAAAAGATAATTGGAAGAGATTTGTGGATTTAAATTGAGATTACCCTTGGGGCCAGCTCTACGAAATATGTAGAGCTAACAAGAAGATCTACTACAAGAAGATATTTAGAATGAAGAGACTACATGAGTGCTTTACTCAATGTACTCTTCCCTAAAGAAGGCCGAGTTGAGGCATCTCCTGCTGCATAGTCTTCATCTTCTTCATTCGAAAAGGTCTCCTAAGCTAGATGGCATGACTGGCGAAATGGTAAAGACTATTTATAAAGACGTTTCAGAATACCTAGGCTGTACATACACCAAGTCCATTGCAGCGAACTACTTTCCGTCGAGTTGGAGGAGAGCAAAGGTGACCGTTGGTCTGAGACTCCTGATAAATATGATAAGGTCTAATTCTGAACCTTATCGAAACATCAGTCTGCTTCCGGTACTTGGAGAAGTGCTGGAAAGGGTTATGATGCAAAGACTCCTGAAGGGTATGAATAAATCAATGTGTTCTTTCAAATTCGGGTTCAAGAAAGGCAAGTCCTGTGAGAACGCTTAGTCTTATGTGAATCTTTGAGTGTGAATATGGATGCCCCTAGGGTTCGGTTTGTGGTCCATTCCTTTGAAATTACATGACGCAGCTACGTGAAGTCCACGAGTGCTGCGCATACAAGTATGCCAATGAAGTGCCTCTCTTTCCGGAAGGTCATTCTAGAGCTTATTTAGAAAAAATGGGGAGTAGAGTACTCCCAATTGTTGTAGATTGGAGTGGCAGTATGGGTGTGAATGTATCGTGCAAGAAGACTCTCAAAATGTGGTCTGAACGAAGACTCAACAAACGTTTTGTGAGTACTAAATATGTTGGCCTCTTGCCTGTGCAACAGTGCGGTGCGACATAGTTATGACTGTGTTGGGTCGCTGGAGATCCTCTCTTGCCAGGGGTCTCACTTGTGTGCTTGCCTGTTTGGCGCACTGTCTCTACGGAGAAACTCCAGTTGTTGATGGGAGTACTCTTCTTGACTTGGAAGTGGAATCAACTTTAAAGTTAGGAGAAGTATGCTCCTAGTGCGGAATGCCTTAAGTCTTACAGATGTCCTTATAAAAGCGTAGGGCACTGCTTGATGAATGCGTCACATCTAGATATCAATCTAGAAAGGACGATAGTAATTATGCTAGGGTATCTTACCGCTTCCTGAAGAATGTCTCTTTTATGCCGGAGCGGCCTGAGGTAATCTTTTATCTTAGCTCAGGCTTCCTTCTTGCTGGATATGGCTCCAGTCAGGTGGAAGGCTGCCGTGTGGGGTGGAGTTGAGGACTGGTTGCATGTTTTGTGCGTTTTTCTGTTATATATCGTTTTCCAATAGGGACTTGACAACTTTGAATTTAATTTGTGAACGCACTCTTTCACTTATCATCAAACTGTCACTGTCACTGTCAATTTATTCAGTAAACTCAGCATTTTCATCATGGTAAAGTACGCTAACGAGCTACGTTCTCCGATTGGGTCCTGGAGAAGATGCGCCAAGATGATGAATTTCATCGCAAACTCATCTTCAGTGACGAAGCTCGTCAATAAGCAAAATATGCGTTATTGGTCGGGTGAAAACCCACATGTGCTTCATGAATCACCACTTCATCCACGAAAAATAACTGTTTGGTGCGGTTTGCATGCCGGCGGCGTTATTGGGCCATATTTTTTCGTCGACGATAACGATCGTCACGTTACTGTGACTTATCAGCGTTTTCGCGCCATGATCACCGATTATTTTTGGCCCGAATTGGAAGATATGGATTTGGACGACATGTGGTTTCAACAGGATGGTGCCACAAGCCACACAGCACACGCTACAATCGATTTATTGAAGAGTAAGTATGGTGAGCGTGTTATCTCAAGACATGGGCCAGTCGATTGGCCGCCTCGTTCATGCGATTTAACTCCGCTTGACTATTTTCTGTGGGGCTACGTTAAGTCATTGGTTTATGCCAACACACCGACGACGTTGGCCGAAATGTGTGGCCGAGTCGTTGAAAATGGGTATGAAATATCTCATATTTTTTATTTAAAAAAAAAGTTGTCAAGTCGTTGTTAGAAAACCCTATATGAGGATGTGAGAAATCTCAGGGCTATAGAAGTAGATTTCGAAGATAATGTTTGCAATGACATGCAAACATGCCCGAATTCGAGACAATGCGAACATAGTTCTTGACTCGTTGACTTAGGCAGCTTTATCCTGAGGCTGGTGCTGAGCAGATGACAAAAAGCGGCCAGTCTTGGAAAATAAGGTGCTCCACTTGTATTAATATCAAGGTTGCGAAGCTTGATTGATGGCTGTATTGCAGTACCGCGAGAAGTCAGGAGCATGTGGAACTTCTGTTCTGGTGTAGGCCCCCTTATGGGAGTATCGTGGCGACTGAACATTATAGGTGAAATATAAACATTAATTATGGACAGTTGTGAAATGCTGCAGATTCTCGGATAATTCGATATGTGGTTGCATTGCAACTGGGTGTCATGACACATAGAATGGCAGAGGTGTTAGATAAGACGCAAACCTTTACCAAGGGGCAAGATTGTGCCTTACACACTACTTCTAGTAGGTACTGGAGATACCAGCCGAAGGGCGCTGATTGACGCACTGTATTAACCTCGATATGAGCATAGACGCTTCGTGAATAAGGCCTACACAGCTGGTGACCGCGTAAAACCCTTGACTCGCTCTACGCTTTTGCTGAGCTCCTATGTAAGTGCAAGTGATACAACGTCCTGTAACGCTTACTGAGAAAGTGATAAGCACACTAGCAGGTACTTCCTCTGTGAGTGTCTGGCATCCACTAGCATCAGGCTGCATGCATTCGACGCCGACATGGTGGGAGTATAGCTACTGTAGCCACTTTACCGCTGAAGCAATTACTCATCTTTCTACGAAAAATTGATAAATGTAAGGAAAGTCTTTATCTGGGTGCTCTGTTCCGTCGGAAGAAAAACGACTGTTGAACCCTTGCCCTTGCATGCAGCAAGTTCGTGCTCTTTCATCCATCAACATTTCTGTCATAGTATAGCGCTGGAAGATGGTGGTATTTCGAAATATTTTGAGAAATTTAATTTTCTTCTTTGAACAAGCAAACAGTTGTCATTGTACCTATGATTCTAAGAATAGGGGCGAACAAGCAGGTCACCTTTTAGGTATAAGACCTGTTACGGAAAGGAACGCTGTACCAGGCTTAATATAGAAGTGACGATATTCCGCCAAGTTCTCAATGCTTTTCAGTCCTTTAAATCGAAGAAACCTTGGACTTTGGCATCAGATTTTTCTTTGATTTTCAAATATTATAAAGAAGCAACCGAAACCGAAGGCAAAGCCAAATGTCTACTATTCATCGACTAGACGGAAGTATTTTTTTTTCTAAGTTGTGTTGCTTTCTGCGCCACATGGATTCATTTTCCTTCGCCGAACTAAGAGTGCCTTGAACCGTGGCTGGTTGTACGGATTTTTACATTTTATTGCTGCTTCATCCATTTACGAATATGGAGGAATAGCATAGCCCTGCATCCTGATTCAATGTGCTGCTTTTGCAGCAGCCATCCGCCGGAACTGGTGGTTCCTCAGCCGACTTCAGGCATCAGCAAACACCCCGACACCACCTGACTTAGATGAAGATGAAATTTTTCATTTCATGCATTCGTGAGGGAGCGACGAGCATTTGGGCGTGTAAAATGTAAGCAAGCAAAAAAGGGGACGGAAGCAACCGGATATGTTTTATTCAAATACCCAACTGCCGGTTTGATGCATTGTTATTTTCCCTAGTTTTCTAGGGTCCCGTTCACTTGACTAAACACCATATACACACAAACTGGGTACAAGGAAAAATACGACAACACAAACAAACATCGTTCTCAATGGCTGTGGCATCACCATCTGCCACCTTTCACATATGTTTAAATGAATAATACACATAGACATTTGGACCAGGAGTGTTGGGTGGTTCAAAGCATCCTGCTGTAGAGAAGAGCTCTGCATATTTCTGCTATTGTGAATGAGAATATGCAATTGCAGCAAAAGGACACCTCCAACCATTCGAAGTGGGCGATCTACGCGGCACCGTACAACTGAAAAAAGCTCAACCATGGATTCTTGGTTGGAGAGGAGGTGAAGGAAAAGAAGGAGGAGGTAGAGAAGGAGAAGAAGGCGAGAAGGTCACAATGGTGGGTGAGATGTGAAATGTTTTGTATGTGTGACAATGTGTGGGGAATTGGGCGATAGGATGATGTGTTCAAGACGATGAAAGGATGTAAGGACTCTTTTCCTCTACCAATTTGCACTTCTGAGATTTCCAAATGGATTTGTAAATGTTGTTATCGAAAAAGGACACTTGGCGAATGAAAATTGTACGTTTCGTATTTGTTGTCGTTGTCATTGTTGTTGCTGTTATTGTTGTTGTTGGTCGTCAGTCCTTTGTTGGTTAAAAGGAATCACTGGATGTTGGTTGTTGCTTACTTGCTTCCTGGTTTGCTAGTTGTTGTTGAACTGTTGCTATTAACGGCTGGGAATTGAATTTAAATTGTCATGTGCACTTTGAAGTTCAAAGAAATGCAAATGAGTTTAGTTATTGACATGGATGTTAGATTCTACCTTCCAATTTGTCTGAGAATGGTATAACATTTTGGAAAAATTCTTAAAAAGTCATTTGTAAGTATCTAGGTAAAAGGTTAACTAAGAACCTCTGAAGACGAATTGCTTGGAAACAATGATTCATTAGAAATTCTTTTAAATATCTTTTAACTAACATGCGAAGAAACGGGATTTTTATGGTTGTTGATCGGCTTTGCACTACGATACTCTATGAATTTTAAAATGTCATAAGTGATGACACCAAAAGCCTTCAAGGTGACATTTTAACGACTCTAGGTCCGACAGACAGTTTTGGGTTAAAGGTTTGTATCGACATACGCCGTAACTTCACCATAACGTAATGCAAACTTGTAGAATAAAGTCGTAAGACGATCTCTAAGAGTAACCAACACAAGAAGACTCATTACCTTTACAGGGCGACCGCCGGGAAATAATGTGTAGTGAAAGAGGACGTGAAACTCAATGCCCCTAATCTTGAGGAAATGTTTCTTACACAGAAAAGAATTATCGATGCTTCGATTAAGCTTCGGGGTAGCTCTACAATTAGAACTGTCTGGATCGTACCTGTTTGTTCCAATGAAGCTACGGCGAAATGACGTAACTTCTCGAAAATTAATGAGAAAAGCGGTTTGAATGTGATGTTTGTGGAGTAGGATTCATTAACGAAATCATACATTATAAGTGGATTCTTTCCGTAAAGTATCGGTTCACCAGGAATGGAAGAGAAAGGTCTCATACCCATGGTATTTGCTGTCAATGAAACGACTAAATGACCTTAAAGTTCATGTCGCATATCATTTCGGTAAACTAATGCTCATTATAAAGACGTTCGACAAAATTACAGCTGCCTCTAATACAACCGACACCAGTAGTATCTTAAAGATACTACAAATCAACACCGTTAATATGACTGGAACTGAGGATTATAGAGTACGTAAGCTCACCTCAACTGGCCTATTAATTAACGTACACGTTTTCACGATGTGCATAAGAGAACACCGCCCTAGGACTAAAATTCAAGAATTTTGGGAATATAGTGGGAGTGATAATCGAACTACTTAGGATTAATAAGTTGCAAGAGTTCGTGTGCGCCTCCGCCCATTTCCCTGGAGACATAGATGTGATTCATCCTGTTCTTGTAATTGATCCGATTGAACTGAGACCCTGTCATCTCATTCTGTGAACCCTGGCAAACAATGAGAGTAGTGTTTGTATTTAAAATCGGAAAATATGACTCCTGCTAGCCAAAACCTTCAGACCTATCAGTCTGAACTCCTTCATTTTGAAAAGCATCGAAAGAATGGTTGAGATCTATCTACGCAAAATTGCCTGTAACCAATATGTGATGGTGGGCGTAAACATGGTATCCAATGCTATGTACTCGTATGTTGGTTGACTCACTGCTCAACGCGCTCAATAGTTTTGACGTTTATGCAGGTATTTGGAAGGCAGTTCACTACCACTTGAGTTATGACCACCCACAATTGTTGGATGGGATTTATCGATTGTCTGCTCTAAAGCGCAGGCAGCCATAGAAATGGTCTTTTAATCAATCTTTTTAAAACTGATGTTCTTCCCTTTACGATAAGGAGAAATCTTTCTGGTCTGTTTCAGCTAGTGCTTAAAGACGTCACCATCCAATCCTCCAAAGAAGCTAAGTATTTGGGTTTCATCATGGATAACAAACATCATGTTACGTCAAAAGCCTCTAAGGCGCTGTCGACTATATGGCAATGCAAAAGAGCTATCGGCAACACATGGGGCCTGTCACCGAGAAGGGTGCTCTGGATCTACAAGCTCTGGAACACTCATAGGAACACTTGCGTCTGTCATTCAAGGCGATATACGTATTATTGTGAGGAGCATTTCATTTGCCGGGTTACACTTAGAGCCTTGTTGAACCCGACTTCTAAGTTGGTTCGAGAATTCAAAATCGGAAGGTTGAATTTACCGAGTTTTGTCAGGGTAACAGATCACAATGGGATAACGGGAAATGAAATTGCCAATGAACTTTCCTGCGTCTTCAATTAAGGCTTGCATTTAGAGTTGGATTTCATATGATCACAACTGCAGATTGCATGACTCCTCGGTTTGCAGGCAGACCAAATGAATACTTCCCGACATCTTTAAGAAATCAGCGGCCTTGAGGAAGATTTCAGGTTTGGTAATTGTAGTTGTCACGGGGCACTACACTTTTGCAAAGCACTTAAGTATGCTGGGCTTAGGTGATACAACATCCTGCGACGCTTGCTGTGAAAGTGATGACGACATCACGGAGCACTACCTCTGAGAATGTCTTGCTTACGCTCGCAATAGACTCCAGCTCTCTATTTCCTAGTCATTGTAACATTAAGACATTCAAAACCAACGTACATCGGTACCTATCTTTCTTTCCTTCCTAATGTCTATTTAAAAAAAGAAAAAAAAAAGGAACCCGTGTCGACGTAGTTGTTTAACATCCTAGGAGCCGGTGTGGTGTGTCTAATAAGAAACGAGAATCCTAGTTGTCCACATAAAGCAGCAGACAGGATTTTATATATATTGAGGAGACTTATTTGCCTATAGCGAGCGCCTATCGAGGTCACCCGATAAAAGTTGCCTTGAAGGAACAAATATAACTTCTTGAATGTGAAATCCAATTTCTATTTGTTTTAACTAAAATATAATATTTTACAAAAATGGTAAACATATGTATCAAATGAGTGTAAGCTAACAGCAACTCCTGCTTTCTAGCGCTAGTCCATTGCGATCCCTCTTTAGCAAATCCAAAATTCAAGTATCAAAAACCCGCCAAAAATTTGTGTCCTCCATTGATATGTACAAAATATGTAGAGCGAACAATTAATAAGTGAACTAAAGAGAAAGAAAAAACATCGCAGGGAAAATTCATCGCAGTAGATTTAGGCTGGAATCGTATGAATAAAATGTGTTAACACTTTTAGATTATAGAATGATCGTTGGCTCGATGACACCATACAAAGACATTGGCAGCTAAGCCATCGGGTTAAGCAGCTTTGTTAGACCTAATACATGGGCTGAAAAGTCTGTTTCTAAGAGAGGGCACCACTTGAATTAAATCCATACCATTTTCAGTTAGTACCAACCTTCAAAATATACGTGTATAAATTTGACAGCTGTCGTAAGATTAGTTCTCGAGATATAGCGTTGTGAGTGAAGCAACTTTTGTTATTGTGAAAAAAAAAAAATGGATTCAAAGCAATTTTGATGGGAAAAAATGCAGCCGATGCACAGAAATTGCTTAATAAGTGTTACCCAGACTCTGCACCTGCCGAACGAACCATTCGGAAGTGGATTGAAAAATTTAAAAGTGGTTATACAAGCACCGAAGATGATGCACGCAGTGGACGTCCAAAAGAGGCTGTTTCAGATGAAAACATAAAACACATGGTCATACGAATGACCATAAAGTAAAGTTGATCGATGTAGCTGAGGCTCTGAAGATATATACACGAATATTTGGACATCGAAAGCTCTGTTCAAAGTGGGTGTCACGTTTGCTCACAGTCGACCAAAAACAACAACGTGTTGATGATTCAGAGGAGTGTTTAAAGCTGTTCAACCGCAATAAAGCCGAATTTTTGCGTCAGTATGTGACAATGGATGAAACTTGACTCCATCACTACACACTACACAGCAGGCGACGAACCTCGTCCGAAACGACCAAAAACTCAACAGTCTGCTGGCAAGGTTATGGCATCCGTATTTTGCGATTCACATGGAATAATTTTCTTCGACCATCTCCAAAAGGGAGAGACTATCAACAGCGGCTATTACATTGCGTTTTTGGAGCGTTTGAAGGACGAAATCGCAGAAAAACGGTCGCATTTGAAGAAAAAGAAAGTGCTGTTTCAGCAAGACAATGCACCGTGTCGCAAGTCGATGAAAACGATTAAAAAATTGAATTAATTCGGCCACGAATTGCTTCCCCACTCACCATATTCTCCAGATTTGGCCCCAGCGACTATTTCCTGTTCGCAGACCTCAAAAGAATGCTCCCCAGAAAGAGATTTAAGACCGATGAAGAAGTAATCGCCGAGACAGAGGCCTATTTTGAGGCTAAACCGAAATCGTACTACAAAACTGGTATCGAAAGATTGAAAAATCGTTTCAATCAGTGTATCGCCCTCGAAGGCAACTATATTGATAAAAAAAGTTGAATTTTGCAAAAGTTTTGTGTTTTACTATAAAACGGCACTGACTTTTCAGCCCATGTGTTAAACCAGAGATTGATGTTCTAACTTCATATTCGTCAGGTGGACGAGAATGTTTTCTGCATTGTTCCACATTGAATGGTTCATTCTGCTTGAGAGTAGGAAGGTGGAAAGTAGGTGGTTTTATTCTTCATCCTCGATGGAAGTCCTCAGTGAAACATTTCTTGTGCTTCGTTTTTATTGGTCGTAGAGCTCGCGAGCTCCTCTTGTTCTTATTTGGAACGTTACATCGATCGCAGTATGATCAATATGGTTGACAGTTTGTCAGCTACGTCACTTTGAAGATATCGGGACGTAGACATCTTGTGCTCGATATAGTTTTTGTACATTACGTTTCGCTGCAAATTCTATTAGCCTGTGATGGTTTCCGGAGGTGATGTTGTGGAGGCTGTATCTTCCGATCGTATTTCTAAAACCAGATTGCTTATCAATAAAATCACTAAAAACAATTTTCATGTCATATTGAGGGTATTAGTCGTAGATTGTATCAATAGTAGATATCACAATTTTTAATCCTGTTTCTGTCTGGTTAGTCCCATCACCTTTCTTGGTTGGTGGTTATGTTTATTTTCTAGCAATTGAGAATCTCTTCTAGTTATTCGTGGCCTGTACACAGGGTCTGTTAAGGCTCGTTGTTTTTGTTTTTTAACCGTTTGCCAGGGTGGCCAACAGTAAATCCAGAGCTAACAAGAAATTAAGAAGGGGATACTCAAACCGGCCTGTTGAAAATGATACGTCATGTATTCCTATAGTTTGCTGATCCTTTTAAGATTCTCAGGTCAATATCCTGTCGCGTATTAGACAAGAATTAGCCTTATTCCGACTGATACCTCTCAGTAAAACAAGACAATTTAGTTGTCTTTCTATTGGCCTGCAGATTATGCAATAAGGCTGAGTTTTCGTGACTTTGCTTACATATCAAAAACTATTCGATTTTCGAGTTCCTTGAAAATTCAATGAATGGATGTGGGAATAACACTTTTTGCATTAATTTTGTGTCTCTTGAATTTTCTTTAACAAATTACAGTTGGCAACAATGGCTGCATTTTGAGGGCCAACAATCGCTTTCTTGTCATGAATCTTTCCCATGTTTGTCTTTATCATCCTCTTTCAGTTACCGTTTTTTTTTTTTCTTGATTTTCCAATTTTTTTTTTTTTTTTTTTTTTTTTTTTTTTGGTATCCTTTTGACTTCGTGCCGTGACTATAATACCGTTGTCGGTTGGTTGTAACTACAACTACAGCGTCCACTATTCCTGAGAGACCACTTTGTCATTGCGAAATAAAGTCATTACTGATAAATAAACATGAACATGTCACAGGGAGCGAAGGATAAAAACTCGTGCAAGATACAAAAATTGAACAAACGAGAGACAGAAATAGGGTATCCCTGGAGTAGAAATATAAATAAATTTTCCACTGAACTGAATGCCATTCAACATGGTATGTAATGTTAAGCAGGACGGATTGCGGGTGGTAATTCTGTCGCTGCCGGGTATAGAGTATAGAGTAGCACAGCAGCACCGGGTAACTGGCAATGGCTGGTAGTGTAGATTTCCGTGTCCGTAAGGATCCATCTTGGCATCGCCATCTCTCGCCCACAATTCGTTGCGCCATAATGATGGATGGCCGCTTTGCTAGTTGCACTTTGGGATTAAGGAAGGTAAATACCACATGGCTATAGTTCATGGTGGAACCCTTGTAACAATCAACTCTTCAATGTTTGATGTACTGGGTTTGATGCAATCGTTGATGGCGGGTGCATCATGGTGCATTAGAAATGAAACAAATTCTAGGGACCACTGTTCCATGCTATTCGGGAGTAGTAAGACCAGTGCTCGTGGTATTATGTGTAAGACTGGGCGTGACAAATTGCTTATTCTGTGATTGAAAATGGATGTTTATCTTTGACGTTATAGAAAATGAATATGAAAATGAAAAGGAGAAATAGGGAAAACTAAACAAGACCCACAAAGGGAATGAGAATTCTAGGGTAGACATTAATCATGAGATAATTTTAATTTGCTAGAGAGCTTGGATTTACTTACTTTGGGGAATTATTTATTGATGAAGTATGAAACTAGATTGATATTGGATTTTTGATGTTTGCTTGGTATCTAAGTAATCCAAGTAGTAGTTTGTGTTTGTTTCTACTTGGACTTGTAAGTAGAGATATGGAGGGTGTATGACATGTCAGGAAACATGAGAGGAGGAGAGTAACATAAATATAATTTGCATGCATGACCCTGCTATGAGAGCTGGTCTTCTTTGAGTACGAGCAATGACTCAAGCATAGTGCATTAGAAAGATCGCTAAGATCGTACTCAGTGACAGGGCATTATTGGTAACACAATCGAAATGTATAACCCCCATGACTTCACCTGCAACAGCGGATTGAAAAATTGAAAAATTACCAACACCACAATTCAGATATTTCAATAGACATACATTAATGCACTTGTACATCTTTGGATATATCTGCTGCTAAATAGACTACTATAGTCTTGTACCTGTTGATGCAAGGTACTCTGTAAGGAATAAAAATAGACTCGAACCAATATTTCCTTGTAGCAAAACGGGCAAACCAACATGGATTGTTGCAAGACAATGTGATTGTTTTTTTTTTGTTCGAGTAAGTCTAGCAGCTCATATATTACCATTCCGCCAAATAAGGAGTGATTCATCGTAAGGTTTGATTTTCAGTAGGCTTTTTTTGACGGATTACGCGTGACTCCTATCAAATTGCTTTATCATTTTTGTTCAGTATCGTTTGGCAAATCATCGCGGAAAGTATCACAACGCAACAGCGTCTATAAATTGCTCAGCTATATTACGAAATTCAGCGTTCTGTGAGAAATGTTTTTCGTGCTATTCGAAAAACTTACGGTGCGCATAATCGACCTGCTAAAACCACTAAATACTATCCGCAAATTTGAGTCCCAGTTTACATAAGTGGATGATACTCGACTGGTAAGACTATACGTAGCACGTAGTGAAGAAACTATAGCAGCTGTAGCTGAGAGTATACGCAAAGACCGTGACGAATCGATTCGTCGTCGCTCTCAGCAGCTTGACTTGGCGTATTTTACGTGAGGATCTCGGCCTAAAAGCGTAAAAAATTCAACTTGTGTAAGAATTTAAGCCAGTCGACTTGAATTTGCGTCATATGCGTCAGTGAATGGGCTCTGGAAAATCTCAATGAAAATCCGGTATTTTGTTGTAAAATTTTGTTCAGTGAAGCCCATTCAGTAAAGCCCATTTCTGGCTCAATGGATACGTTAATAGACAAAATTGCTGTATTTGGGCTGATGAGCAAGCTGAAGAGTACCAAGAGCTATCGTGCCATAATAGCGGACCATGTGCTTCGTGAAATTCAACCGCATGGTCTCAGTGAGCTCTTGTTTCAACAAGACGGCGCTACGAGCCATACAGCGCGTGAAATAATGGACTTGTTGAGAAATCATTTTGGTGAGCACTTAATTTCACGTTTTTCTACGGTAAACGATCTCGGCGGCCAGATCGTGCGATATCACACCTTTGGACTATTTACTCTAGAGATATGTAAGATATCAGGTCTTCAGGAATAAACCAGCTAAGATTGACGGTTTGGAAGCCTACATTGCTCTTGCTATCCGCGAGATAGCTCGAACGACTCGCCAAAAGTTCGACCTTCCGAATGGACCACCTCAGACTTAGTCTTGGCCAACATTTACACGATATTTTTAAAGAATAAATGCCATGAATTGTTCTTTCAACCAATTATAAAATTTTTAAGTTCGCTTTCAAATTTATGTACTTTATTTTACATTATAAATAAAATCTTAAGATGAATCACCCTATATATATAAACAGGTTAAACAGATCAGCTAAAAGAGCAAGCGCTTATCGGAAACTCTATAATGAGAATGTACAGAGAATGTTGCCAGCAGACAAGGGAAAGTCAAGATTATAAGATTCGATAGGAACCCTTTAGGGAAAACCAGTAATAAAATAGAGAGGGAACCCTCTCCATCGGAATTACTAAGCGGCTTCGACGACCTAAATCTCCAGCAAAGTAAATCACTAAATAAGAGGGATGATGAGGGACAATAAGTCATAACAAATAGATATTCGGAACAAACAGAAGGTCGTATATTGAGCTATGGACGCCGGAATTTATCCACATATTCGCACATTCTTTGTTAAAAAAAATATAACTGTGTGACGAAAGCAAAGTGAGTATTCTGAATAGATCGGCAGGCAGAAATCCTCTCGAGTGGCTTACCCTGCTGCAATTTAACTTCATCGGAATGTACCCGTGGGGGCTTCAGGAGAAGCATGTTCTGAGGGGCAGTAAGGAATAAGAACACTCACATAAGGCGCATGAAAACGGCAAGTGTTGTTGAAGACTCGAGTACTAAAAACTCACTCGTTCAGCAGCGACATAAACTAAAAACAGATCGACAGAAGTTTTACCCACTAAAACTGATCGGTTCTGATCTTGGAAGTGAAACTAAATCTTTTTCTTCCGTCAAGAACAGAAAACTCCTGGCTGTTCCTTTGTCAAAGGATTTTCATTCGCACGATGCCTAGATGAAACCGATATTGCAACCAACAAAGTGTGCAGCTCCAATGGACATAAATCGGATGGACGAGGCCCACGTAATTGGTGATACAATCAATAAAGATTGCAGATCGGATGCATAGAAATGGAAAAATCTATGAAGAAAAGTAGAAAATGTTTGCTATTATACGGATACCTAACCGGAAATTCTCTTACCATGGAAACTAAAACTTTTCAGGTGTTCAGGTATCCACAGAAATGGAGGAAGTGTCGTCGATTTTTATACCCAGTATTGTGGACTCAACAAGCAAGAATAGGGAATACAAAACTTCACATAATATCGTTACAGGAACCATGGGTGTGGAAAAAATCTATCTATGGTGTCGAAGGACTAAGGGGTAATTTTCCGAATTCCAGAAATAAGCTTCCAAATGAACGATTCAATACGACTATTGGTACATTTGGCAGTATCCCAACTTACTAAATACTGTGATTTCAGGAATATATATGTATCATGTACTGCGATTCTTATGCGCAGAATACTTTTTTTGAAAGTCAATCACTTCATATTTTGGTATCGTATAAATTGGATTTCAGCACGCAATTTAGCAGATGGGCTTAAGTGATTACTGGCTGAAAAGCACTGTCGGAAGCTTAAATGATGGCTTCACGCCATCTAGCATCGATAGAAAATATCCAGTTACACTACAAAAATCTAGAGACCATTTACTGGCAACTTTAAAGAAAAACTTGACTACGAGATTGTCACTTGCATACATATGTTGGACAACAGCTCACCACTGTTCATTGCAGATAGGAGATGCTTTATCCCTCATCGAATGAAGCGTTTCAAACTCAAAGAAAAAGTATGGTACGACTCGACCTGTAAAGAGGCTGTCAGGGTTAAATAACAATTTGTTTGGTCCTCCAGGACCAACCTGACAGAAGAAAACCGAAAAAAGTTTAACGTCTTTTTCAGCGTGCGAAATTTTAATACGGCCAAAAGCTGAATCAAGAAATACTACAATGTCCCAAAGGTAGTAACAAGTTTTAGTCGTTTTTTAAAAATATTAGAAATTCTGTCTCAATTTCCATTTTAACGCTCATTAATAATGACATTCCAGCTATCAGCTCTCTAGACAAGGCCAATCTGCTTGCTGCACACTTCACATCCGTTTCAACATTCAAAGATTGTGCTTTGTCTTAGCCTATACTTTGGTGCGAAGAATCTATTTTCGCACTCGTGTAGTAGCAAGAGTACTTAAAGATCCTACTACAAATATTCTCCTACAAATCCGATGGTCCAGATGGTATACCCCCCTGTTTCTGTAGAGGTGTTTTTCCAAGCTGGCAAAACCATTTCGTAAGCTTTTTTATCAATCTTTTTCTTCAGGATACTTTCCGAGCTGATCGAAAACAGCATTTGTCCAGCCCGTTCTTAATACTTATTATTACACTTACGACTCTCTTTTCCAAGGTTGTTAAAACGCTGCTAGACCATTAGCTCATGAAATATCTCGAAACATAGATAAAACTTACCAATAACCGGCAGTATGGTTTTCGTCTACTGGTGATCTGATGGCATGTCTCACCGAAAAATGGAACCAAAGCGTACATCAATCTGGGGAAAGCAAGATAGATGCACTCTATATTTCTTAGGCATTTGACAGAGTTCGGCATCAGCCATCGAAAATTTTGTACTTTTGAGATCGATGACTCTCTTCTTCAATGGAATAGAAAATATTCGGAAACAAATCAAGGTTTCTTGGACGGTTTCTAATTTAATATTCACAAAATAAATTCTGGTGTGCCCCAAGGTTGCAATCTGTCTCCGATACTCTTTTTAATTTTCATTAATGATCTTTTGTCTGCTACTTCTAATCCAATATATGGTATTATTTTGCTGACGACAGTATTCTCTGCTTTTGATATTCTTTCCCTGACTCACGTTCTTGCTCTTCGTCTGTAGAACGGGAACGACAGCTTTTGTTAAGCTCATTAAATTTTGATATTGAAAAAATAACGAATTGGGAAACCCATAACAGAAAAGAATACAATGCGTCCAAAATACAATGCTGTCTGCTGTCGTCAAAACGAAATTTAAATACCCATTGCCCATGGCATTTTCATCGTCGAAACTGGAAAACTTACCCTTCTCTTACTTACGTAGGAGTGACCACATATTGTGTGTCGTAAAAAATGCTGCATATTGTCTAGGTTTCCTCATGCGATGAAAGAAATACTTTACGCCCTCTAGTCTACCATGAATCCAAAAGGCATTTATACGCCCGAAATTGCAGTACGTACAATGCCCACATCTGGTCGGGTAATCCCAAATCATCTCTGCACTTGCCAGGTGGGATTCAAAACCGTACGATTAAACTCAGACAATGAACACCGCGGTAATGTATCTGATTAGCTCTCTATTTCCTATTCATTATAGAGTTCAAACATTTAAAACCAACGTTCGTCGGTACCTCTATTTTTTTCCTCACTGATTTTTTTCCGTCCGCGCTGTGAGACATTTCTAGTGAGATACTTCTACACTTTTTATGGAAAACGGAAAAGCCCCTCTTCTTTTTACCCAAAAACTCCTTACCTGCAACTTTATATTTTCGCCCTTTTTCAAAGCTTTTAACCTTGGTCCATGGCCTTGAACAAACACCTTACATTCCCTAAATCTCTAAATAAAATAATAAATTTCCAAAAAACAAAGAAAAACTAAACCAGAAAGCAAGGAATACCCAAGACTCAAACCCAAACTTAACCTCACATTTAAGAATTCCATTACAAATCTTCTAATAGGGACAAATCTTCCTAATTAAGATCACAATCCTGGTCTGGTAATAAACTTTGCAAATTGGCACCGGAACGCTTTAAGAGCGCATTCCTGGCCCTAGCTCTAGCATGGTTTCGTTTAGGAGTATATGACATGGTGTTCGTACGCTTGTTTCCAACTGCCTTGATAGAAGGCGGTGACGGTAATAAATTTGCCGGCTGTCACACATTAACGAAGTCGTAAATTGGAAAAAATTGTCGACATAAAATCTTATGGGATATGTTCCAGGCGTCACACATGGAAACCAGGCAACCACCTCCAAGGATGAGAAAACAATGGAATGATAGACTATGAGTTACATACGAGTATGGGGATACTCATACTCACACGAAAACGGATATGCGATGAGAATATTATTATGTGGTTTCTTATAGGGGCATTGGGGGAAAAATTGTATTTCCCGGGAAGGGGTTATGACTGCTGGCGCTCTGGCCCCCTCGTTTCTGCGTGTAGGTGTAAAAATGTTCCTTAAAATTAATTAGGCATCACTTAAGTACGTTATGTCCTCGCGAAATCACGTTTTCCTATTAAAAGTAATATGACGGGAGTCCTAAAGTGTGATATCTTCTTATCAGCGATAATACTAAGAAAGATTGATGACTTGACTTTATGAAGATTTTTGTGTTCGTTTTTGTTTTTCCCTTCATTCTACTGTATTCGTTTACTGTTTTGTATCTCGTCTTCTTTATTTTTTATCCTTGTTATGACAGCAATAAAAAGGGATATTGAAAGTGATGTTTGTTTAATTTGCCAGGGAAAAGGTGGAACATAGGGGGTAGGAATCTTATTTCATAGTGTGGTAGAAGGATTTTGAATTTCAATGGAATACGACGTGATAACTTGTGTTGGATCGGAAAAGGGGGTCTGGAGGTGATAAATGATTTAAATTGCTGATTGTGAAATGTTGATGGTGGATAGGTTCCTAAAATTCAATCTCCCAAGTATAGGCCTATAGAATGGCTGTAATTACTGTGAGTTTCTGAGTAAATGATTCGGTCTGGTGTACGATAGTTGGATGGTATAATATGGTATTTCCTTAAGAAAGACATGTTTCTAAAAGAATATAACACTTATTATATAAATGAACATCAAGAGCCTGGTTGCATTTTATAATCAAGTTGAAATTGAAACAAAATGATGGCACTTACCATCTACAAATGGGAAAGAGTATCAACAACTTTTAACGAACATCTGCATTATATGTATTAGATCTGTAGGCAGGGTTTATTGCAATTGCCATTACAGTTTATCTAAAAATGGTGCTGAAGTTCAATATATAAAATATTTTAGTCGTTCATCAAAACCATCAGAAACCCTGCCCCATCCTCCATCCCAACGCTCATTTTTGTATAATGACAATGCTAGGTCAACGCTTCCAAATTCTGTCATGTCTCACCTACACTTAAGCGGGTCGAATATTTAATTGGACGAATCCACTTTCAGACTCGTGTAGTGGCAAGAGAACTTAAAGATCTTAATATACACAATCCGCAGGCCTGGGTGCTCATCTTCTACTTCTCCTATGGACTCAGTGGGAAGATAAAACTTATCTCGTTGCCTCTAATGCAGTTTCAGACAAGGAAGTCCTCTTCACTGACTGCCTTTTAGACTCTGGACATGGATAGACAACTAAAATTGATCCTTACCTCGGACAAGCTGTGTTAAGCTTCTTTTCGTCACATTAGACCGTCTATACCGATTGGAAGACAGGTGACGCTACTGAGCCAATATGAATATACCATCACTTAGTATAACCTCTTTTAGCTTGCCTGTCAAAATTTGGTTTTGACACCCATGGAAGTATCGCTCCGTGATCCGATTCTTGTAGCAAAATCTGCGAGAAAAACAAGATCATTCTCGATGGTATATATGGGAGCCATTCACAATACCGTTTGACATTGGTTCGCAGAGTTTCGCCGTGGCCGCACGTCGACGTCGATGAATCGCGCCCTGGGGACTCAAAAGCGGTTACCCCAAAAGAAACCGTGGACAAAATCCAAGGTCTCGTATAACCGCCTGACGCGTTAGCCATATCCTGCACGAAATTTTGGGCATGAGAAAGATGTCCGCGCAATGGGTCCCGCGTTTGCTCACCCTGAGGAACAAGCGCAATCGTGAGAACACTTCAAAGACGTGCTTGAAGTCCGGAGGAGTTTCTGCGTCGTTACGTGACCGTCGATAAGACATGGATTCATTGGTACACACCAGAGTCCAAAGAATAATCGAAATAATGGGTTTTACCCGGTGAAAGAAAACGAAGACCGTGCCTTCGGCCAGAAAGGTGTTGGCCACCGTTTTTTGGGATGCTCGAAGTATGATCCACGTTGACTGTTTTAGGAAGAGAAAAACAATCACGTCGATTTATTGGGCCGATTCAACGCAGATTTTAAGAAAAAACTACCACATTTGGGGAAGAAAAAACTGCTCTTCCGGCACATTAACGCACTGAATGCACTACGAATTGCTCCCCCATACTCCGTATTCTGCGGATTTGACTCCCTGTAACTTCTTTATTTTTTTATTTTTATTTTTTTTGTTCCCAAACCTGAAAATATCGCTCGTCGGATAAAAGTACCGGTCGAACGAGGAAGTTATCGTTGTTGCGAAATAAAAGGCGCTTCATCGTGAGGTTTGATTTATAATGTAAAATAAAACACATAAGTTTAAAAGTGAACTAAAAATTTTTATTATCGGTTAAGAGAACAATTCATGGCATTTATTCGATAGCGACTGGTATCTCACGGATAACACGAGTAATGTTAGCTTCCAAAGCGTCAATCGTAGCTGGCTTTTTCCTAAAGATCTGAGACCTTACATATCACCAGACAAAATAGTCCAAAGGAGTGATATTGCACGATCTCGGCGGCCAGTTTACCGTAGCAAAACGTGAAATTAAGTGCTCACCAAAATATTTTCTCCACAAGTCCATTGTTTCACCCGGTTTATGGCTCGTAGCGCCGTCTTGTTAAAACCATATCTCACCGAGAACATGTGCTTGAATTTCAGGACATAACATTACATTTATAACATAACATCTATGGTAACATTTTGATTTGCCTCATTTTTGAAGAAATATGGACCAATGATTCCACCACCGATAAAGCACACCATACCGTTGTTTTTAATGGATGTAATGGTAGCTCTTGTTACTCTTCAGGTTGCTCATCAGCAAAAATACAGCAATTTTGTTAATTAACGTATCTATTGAGCCAGAAATGGGCTTTATCACTGAACAAAATTTCACGATAAAACACCGGTTTTTCAGTGATTTTTTCCAGAGCCCATTTACTGAAAACATGACGCAAATTCAAGTCGCTTGGCTTCAGTTCTTGCACAAGTTGAATTTTGTACGATTCTAGGCCGAGATCCTCACGCCAAGTTGTCGAATACGCCAAGTCAAGCTGCTGAGAATGACGACGAATCTATTCATCACGGTCTTCGCGTACACTCTCAGCTACAGCTGCTATTGTCTCTTCACTATTAGTATTGGTAATAGTGGTTTCAGTAGGTCGATTTTGCACACCGTTAGTTCCTCGAATTGCATGAAAATTATTTCTCACAGAACGCTGATTTTCGTAATACAGCTGAACAATTTGGACACGCTGCTGTGGTGTGAGTCTTTCCATGATGATTTGTCAAACGATACTGAACGAAAATGACAAAGCAGTTTGATAGGAGTCACGTGTAATCTGTCAAAAAAAGCCACGATGAATCACTCTTTAGTATTATGCACGCCAACAAAAATTATATTGTACAGAGAGGTTAAAAAGTTGCAGCACCGCTGGGAAAAGTGTATCGAGTTCAAAGGGGATTCTACTGAGAAATAAATTATCAAAACTTAGAAAAGTTGTGTTGTAATTTCTAATCCGGGTATTTATCAAACAGCATTCGCATGCTCCATAAAAATACCGTTGCTTATTCCGTTCCTTAGCAACCAAATCCTTCATCCTTCATTATCTCCACTTTTGTGTAACAAAGAACTACATGCACTTCACAATAAGTTACGGCGCTAGTATCTGATTCTGAATTCGACTATAAAAACTACCTTCACACTCACCACCCCTCCTCGGAAATTTTTAAAATTTGCTATAACAAATAGCTCTACCGAATGCCATCTACCCTCATTTCCGACCCCGAAAAATTCGCTTTATTAATATCAAAAAAAAAAAAAATCCGATGACTATCCGTCTTATCGCAAATTCTCCAATTTGTCATCGTTTGATCCAACAATCACCGCCAATTATTGGGTATGTAATTTAATTCGTGCGGTTTTTTTTTCCAAAACTTGAACATTTATTTAAGAAAAACATGTACAATAGTATTATTCAAAGTATTGCCCATCTGAAGCTATGACTTTTTCCTATCTTTCTGGCAATTTTTGGATCCCATCCCAAAAGAACTGCGCCGGCTTGGCAGCCAAGAATGAATTAAGCCAATTTTTGATATTCTGATGTGAACCGTATTTCAGTGAGGGCGTTCTGCATCGACCGGAACAAGTGGTAGTCAGAAGGGGTAAGGTCTGGGCTATAAGGCGGGTGGGGTAAGACTCCCCATCCACTGTTTTCCAAATAGTTCCTAACCGGAATAGCAATAGTTGTCATGATGAAAAATTATTGCCTCGTGTCTGGTCGTATATTCCCGGCGTTTTTCGGCTACTGCTCTCTTGAAATGGATTAATTGTGTTCGTAAGCGTTGTCCATTAATGGTTACATCCGGTTTTAGCAGCTCATAATACAGCACACCCATCTGATCCCATCAAATACAGAGCATTACCTTCGCGCCATGGATATTCGGCTTTGCCGTTGATTTGGCTGGTTGGCCGGGTTTCACATATGATTTTTTGCGCTTGGAATTATCGTAATGGATCCATTTTTCATCACCAGTAACAATCCGATGCAAAAATGACTTCCTTTTGTGGCATTCCAGCAGCATTTCGGACAAGCAAAACCGCCTTTCGACGTCTCTCGGCTTGAGTTCATGTGGAACCCGATTTCCTTGCTTTTGAATATATCCAGCTGCTTTTAAACATTTTGAAATGACTGCTTGAGTGACAGCCAAAGATTCTGCGAGCTCTTCTTGTGTTTGGCAACAATCTTCATAGAGTAATGCTTCCAGTTCTTCATTTTCAAACTTTTTTGACTGCCCAGGACGTTCATCGCCTTCCAAGCCAAAATCACCACTTTTAAATAGTACAAACTACTTTTAGCACGTTCGCTCAGCTGGCCATACACTTCCACCAAACTACGATGACTTTCGGCAGCAGTTTTCTTCATATTAAAGTAATGAAGAATAACTCCCCGAAAAAACACTTTTTCAGGCACCAAGTTCGAAATATTTGAGTGAAAAAAAAATAATTTTGTTGTTAACGCTTCAAATGCATGACATATACTGAAATGACGTACAATGAGAGAAGCTTTCCAACGCATGTTCCAATGGAATAATAGCAATGGAATAATACAAGTTACGCCATCTCTTAGCAAACCGCACGAAAGTTATATACCCAATATTTCTTTAGTTATCCGTTTTCCGACCAGACTGAAGATCCAGATCCCGAATACTTAGGTCACTTCAGTTACTGCATTCAGACGTGTCTAATGTCTACTGAAAAAACACCAGCCCATCTACTATACAAGATAACCAAACTTAAAATGATTGTTCTCCTGGTCTCGATGGTTGACCCACCGTTGCTATTAAAAAAAATTAAAAAAATGTGTCAATAATCTTATTTAACCCCTTGCAAGTATTTTTAGAGTTTCAATCTCCCAGGGCCTTTCTCCTCAACTCTAGAAAAGTGCTTATATAATCTCTATTCCTAATAAAAGGACACGAACAGGATAATACCAACTATCGACCCATAGTAATGCTATCCTGCATTCCCAAAATATTTGGGGACATCATTTGTGATGGACTTCATTTGGGGACACTACATTCTTCCCCTATGATGACCAACTCAAACTGATGCCTCCACTTTTTCTGGAAAAAGTCGCAAATCCACCGATATTTTCTTTACCCACCAGGTTTTAATCGGCAGCATCGACTGTCACTCACTGCTGTATAAGCTTTTGTTAATATCTAACTCACTCTAGAGAATATCATTAGGAGCTGTGTAGAAGTGATCCATTTTCCACTCTCATGGAAAGAAGTCAATGTACAATAGTTTTCATTCCCAAAGCCGGAAAATACTCTTATGTTGTCCTAAAGGAACTCAGACCTATAAGTCCTCCTAAAAACTCTAGAACGACTGATTATTATCCATAGACGAGCTAAAATTGATCGCAGACTTTTGTCAACGACTCAACATGCCTATTGTAAAGGAATGTCGGTGGAAACGTCTCTGCATTCACTAACTAGCTACATCGAAAGATTTCTATAATATAGAGTACGCAATGGTTGCTTTCCTGGACATAGAGGGCGCTTTTAACAACGTCAACGCATCCGCAATCACGACTGCACTGTCAAATCTGCAAGTAAACGACTCATTTCGGGAGTTGATTAGCCTGTTTAATAGCTAAATAGCAGGATAATCAACTCCAAACTGGATGGGGCTTCTGCTAAAATAAGTGTCAGCATGTGTCCTTTCTCCCCTTCTCTGAAACTTATTGGTAAATTAACTGCTGATATACGTGAAAGTGGGATGTAGCAGGGTGATTGCCTGTGCAGTTGACGTTGCTATAGCCGTCTCAGGTAAGCATCTCAATACCATCAAAGAACTCCCTCAGCTAAATCTTAACAAATTAACCCGTTGAGCGGATCGTTGTGGATTGGGAATTAACCCCTCAGTCCTTGAGGACTGATCTTGTCCTCTTTTTAAGGAAATTGATCGTGGACCCTTCCTCAATTAGCGACAACAGTTTAATCGTTTCCGATACAGCGAAATATCTGGGTCTTATTTTTGAAGGATACTCAACTGGAAAAATTACATTTAGGAAAAAATCAAGAAAGCTACAGTTTGTTTCTTCTCTTGCAAAAAAGGCATTGGGAACAAATGGAGCCATCAACTTCGCATAAACACCCGGCTATCCAACTCGGTCATAAGACCGATTCTCACCTACGTGTTGTTTTCTGGTGGACGGCCTTAGACAAAGTAGTCAACTGCAGCAAACTAAGCAGAGTCAAAAGAACAGCATACCTATGCATAAGTGGATCCATACGTTCCACTCCCTCCGCGGTTTAAAATATTCTGTTTCACTTGATACTCCTCGACAATCTTAACAGACAAGTGGTTGCATCTGCAGCTATTTGCCTTAAAGCGACTACAAAGTGGACAAATAATTTATTCGGCCACACTTATATTCTTAGTATATTAGGATTCCCTCCAGAGAACATCGATTACACCATACCTGAACTTCGGTTTGACAAAGACTTTCATGAAAGCTTGCCTCTAGATCTTTCTGGGGAAAGATGCTTTCATGGAGGGCAAGTCAATCTACTTTTAGCGTTGCCACTGGTCTTGGCAGTATACTGCTGGCGGTATAAGAGTTGTTGAGTGATTTCGGGATACGCGTTCCGCAAATTTTCTCTCGGCCGCTTGCAATTGTAGCTTTTCTCTTCTTTGTTGTGGCGCTCATGATATCTGCATTCCTACCTTGGCTGGAACAAGATGGTGATCCGAGTCAAGCCCGGATCGTTCGGACGTCCAAAATTCTCGAGGCCTTACGTCTCTCGCAAAATGATCAATCCGATTACTGCCATGGCGCCTTGTGTATGAGTATATTGAGATGTGGAAACCGTGTGCTTTCTATGGTCAGTAGGCCTAAGTCCATTGTCACACATGGTTTCGTATAGGCTATTTTTATCAACTGTCCTACCAAAGATGTTGTCCTTTCCTATTACTGCCATGGCGCCTTGTGTATGAGTATATTGAGATGAGGAAACCGTGTGCTTTCTATGGTCAGTAGGCCTAAGTCCATTGTCACACATGGTGTCGTATAGGCTATTTTTATCAACTGTCCTACCAAAGATGTTGTCCTTTCATATCGTTGCGTTAAAATCGCCTATTACGATTTAAACGTCATACTTCGGACATTGGTCAAACGTCCTATCGAGGAGGTCGTGAAAATCATCCTTGGTGGTGTCGTCCTTGTCTTCCGTAAAGGGTATGAGTGGATGTTGGGCTTATTTAACGAATTTAGCCTTGATGCGGATTGTCATAATTCGTTCGCTCACGACTTCTTGCCTACATCTACAGCATATATAAGGTTTTCCAATAGGGACTTGACAACTTTGAATTTAATTTGTGAATGCACTCTTTCACTAATCATCAAGCTGTTACTGTCAATTTTTTCAGTAAACTCAACATTTTCATCACGGTAAAGAACACTAACGAGCAAAGTCTGCAAATTATAAAAATTTTCTACAGATATTCGGAGTCGGTGACTGCAACTTTAAGAGCGTTAACTCCAATTTTCGGTCGTAATTCTCGCCATAGTAGACATGCAATAACAAGTTTAGTGCGAAAATTTGAGTCTACATATTCGTTGTGTGATGTTGCCGTGTCAGTGAGACAACGGGTTGGTCGAAGTGTCGAAAATATCGCTGCCGTTCAGACGTCCGTAGCAAACGATCCAAATCAGTCAATTCCACGGCTTTCTCAAGAATTGGGCATCACTAAGACCACATTATGGCGTATTTTGCGTAAGGATCTTGGTTTACACCCATACAAGATCAAGCTGACTCAAGAATTGAAGCCGATGGACCATTTGAAGCGACGTACGTTCTCCGATTGGGTTCTGGAGAAGATACGCCAAGATGATGAATTTCATATCAAAATCATCTTCAGTGACGAAGCTCATTTTTGGCTCAATGGGTTCGTCAATAAGCAAAATATGCGTTATTGGTCATCCACAAAAAATAATTGTTTTGTGCGGTTTGCATGCCGGCGGCGTTATTGGGCCATATTTTTTCGTCGACGATAACGATCATCACGTTACTGTGAATGGTCAGCGTTATCGCGCCATGATCACCTATTATTTTGAGCCCGAATCGGAAGATATGGCCTTGGACGACATGTGGTTTATTGAAGAGTAAGTATGGTGAGCGTGTTATCTCAAGACATGGGCCAGTCGATTGGCCGCCTCGTTCGTGCGACTAAACGCCACTTGACTATTTTCTGTGGGGCTACGTTAAGTCATTGGTTTATGCCAACACGCCGACGACAACATTGAACGCGAAATAGAGGCCGTTTCGGCCGAAATGTTTGGCCGAGTCGTTGAAAATTGGGTCCAAAGAATCGACCGCTGCAAACGTGCCCGCGGTGGCCATATGAATGAAATCGAGTTTCATTAATAAATGTTTTGATTGTACTTCAAGTCAATAATAAAGTTTTTAAAATATCTCAAATGGTTTGCCTTTTATTTAAAAGAAAATTTGTCAAGTCGTTATTAGAAAACCCTATACCAAATCCACAACCAAGTAAGGGTTTATTTATGCAGGTATCGGGTACCACCAATGAGATGTAAGACAAGTACTATGCTAAGAACTTTCTTCGTTGCTGGCCTGATCTATGTTATAGAGCAGACAGCAGTTTCCCGATAAATCGCCGCACAGGCCGTCGTTACCCAATCCACTCCTCATTCAAACTTAGTCCCAGCTCCTAGTACGTGAAATAACTTTGTAGCATTAATATTGCCGATAGCTGGCACTAAGTGTGACTAAGTGGACATTCCCAATGTAGTTACTTTTTTCCCCATCGTTAATGAATCCTTTATCCGTTTAAATGTGTTTTTTTTTTCATGAAAACAACATTGTGGACAAGCCTACAAGTGAGTAAAAAAAAAAAAAAAACACACAAAACAATCCAACCCTAGTGATGGTCAAGTCATTAAGACCAAATTGCAAGAGCTTGCATTTCAATTGGTATCCCCTACTCCATACGTCCATAAAAACTTATCGCAGAGGAAACGTCTTGCAGTGAATCGGCTCCTTAAGTCTCACCCCTTGGAAGCTAGGCAGAGCCAAATGGGAAGTTTCGAAGCAATATTAAGCAATATACTCGTAATGTATCTTTATGTCGCAAGCAGATGTTCTTCGGTTGCCAAAAACCAACTTGAAACAAGGTTTCTTTGTTAGCACTCTCTCTCGTTGTTTTGTAGGAGTACTCTCGTAGTACAACACCGATAAATTCACGCTTTTTCGGTGTCGGTATCGGTGTTGGTGTCAGTTGTCAGTTGTCGGTTTCGGCGTTGGTGCGGTATCGCTGTTGGTGTCGGCGATGTCATTAGGGTTAATCGCTTTTCTTGTTCTTGAAGCCTGGTACCGCCAGCGACTTTGTACTACGGACTAAGGGCAATCTAACAACCGACTGCCGAGGACATTATTAAGACATCATTTGCCAGGGCAATGAAGCTTTTTATGCATATTTCTTTATGGCCATTTTAATTGCAGTGTTTTATTGACTGCCATAACAATTCGCAAGGAAGTAATCATCGGTCGTAACAGCATTCGATTTGGTCTACGGTCTGTGGTGTATGGTCTTCGGTTGCAGTTAATATGTCAAGACAAGATGGAAGAAGCGATTAGGGATCTGTGGGATGTGATGTCATTTAATTGTGTCTTCTTGTTGTGTCTAAAGACTGTGGAACTGGGGATTAAATAATTTAGGTGCAATCACATGTTAATACATGCTGAAATGACAGCAATTTGATGTCATTTGTGGTTTTCTGTCGAATGAAATGGTCTTGTTGATGAGTCTATTTGCTATTGGACATTCACGTTTCTTACTCGTTGAGTAAAGCTAAAAGTTCATAGTGAATTCGTTTTGCCAGATAGTGAAATGGTATAATTCAGAAGACAATGAGCCCAACAGAAGAAAAATATTTTTTGAAAAATGTTTAACATCTAAGCCACAGATACAATGGCAAGGAACGGGAAATCACTGTAAATCAACGAAACTAATTAGAAGCTGCATATATAGGAGTGTTATTTGAAGGATTTTGACATAAGCTGTGTATTGGGCAGGATAAAAATGATTCTCGCTCAAATGCACTTAGATTAAATCGTGAGAGAGCGATGCCCGTAGCTACTCTTGAAACTGACCTGAACGTCCTTTAGAAATGGCACAATATACAGTTTGTGGATATCCCACCTCCTCAGGTCAATCTCTCTTGATATCACAATTGTCTTAATGAGTCCACGTATTATTAGCCGTAAAGAACGCTTGAAAGTGTAATTTTTCTGGAGTAGGACACGTAGGTGAATTGACAATGTTAAGCTGTCTACTATTTGTAGGGATATGAGCCTGATTCCGGGAGCTCACCTGAGCGTGATCCTTTTAAACTTTGCCACTTTCATGAGAGAAGTGCAGCATGAACCACTCTGGAATTAATAGCAATTAGGTATCTGATCGCTACTTTACTGACTATTACATATTATTGCAATATCCAACGCGGGTGTGATGAAGCAGTGAATAACTGAGACTTTGGATTAGGAAAAGTCACAGTATGTGCGTTTGAAGTTAACGTCAATTTCAATAATAAAGTCGGTGAGGAATACAGACTGGCATAATAACCTACATTTAGCTCTTCCCATTGGCGGTTCTTAGCCTGCATGCCGATTGTGCTATGAATGGTGGTAATTCTACAGTTTTCTTTCTTTTCTTTGACATGAATATCGAGGATTTTTTAAGCAAGTGGAGTGACAGACTAAGATGCTTGAAGAGCATATAAAATATTTTGGTTACCCTGGCTATTAAACTAGGATAACCTTAGGCCAGACTAAACTGACTTTAAGCGTGAAAATCAGAGACTCTTTGTCATTCTGAAAAGCATTCTGTAGTTGGATCCTTGTGCCTTGAAAATTTCGAAACTGAAAGCTGTTCATTTGAACTTTTTTACACAGATCATGTCCGAGTTTCCAAGTTGATCCGTAGGTAAATAGATTTACTCAAAGTAGGATTGAGGGGGATTGTTTGGGAATAACTGTAGAACTGACTTAGTACAAGGTGACTCAATGACTTTTCCTCAGAATAAACCTAAGTATTATTTTGGTGCTTAAGTACACTAAAAATTCTCAAGTCTCAAGACTTTACTTGTACTGGTAATTCTTTATTAGAAACTACTCGAGGATCTGCGTTGAGAGTCCCTATTTCTCTTTTGTAAGCACTTAAGGATTTCTATTACGTTTCTCAGTAAAATTCTCTCCTCATTAACCAGCTTCTTGAAGTTTTTGGATGATTTAGGCCCATTGTCGTCATAGGCCAGCACAGGTACCCTGTTGCGAGCCATTTCTTTTTGCTATCCTTGTAGTAGAATTACTATAAGGTCATCTACACTGAATTGACGGAATAAAGAGCAAGAATATGTACAAAATCTAGGTGTACTTTTTTTTCTTCCCAGGTAGATGGTGTTTTAGTTTAGCGCCCTTATCCCGGGGAATGTATTGCAAAGTGAGTGTTCTGGAAAACCCATAAGCGAGATATGATCCACACTCGCAGTAAAACAGATGCTGATTTTCGTCGTGGCGAGTCAGAAAGTTAATCTGTAGCTCCATGGTAAGATAATGACGATACTTCAAACCTAGATTTATAAAGGGTCTTATCGATGCAGCTTAGTTCCTGTGGCAATCCCATGTCAGCCCATGTCCTGATGATTTAAACCGCTTTTGTGCAGCGCTTTTACTAAGCAGTAACCCACAAGCCGCTATTTGCATTTACCCGGTCAAGATAGGAATTATCTAGAACAGCAACTAGGAGATTGTCTCATACTAAACATACCCAGAAAATGGTTTTGAGGAAGTTTAACCAGCTCTGAATTTTTTTCCGGCCTCGGACAGCTCATTAATGGATACTCGGCCTTTTGAAGTACAGCCAGCTCCGAGCAAGAAATACTCTACAAAGTTTGGCCATACGTAGTCTATTGGTAACCATGAGAAACGAGTCTTTGTTGCTTTTGTTGCTTCACCAACTCGGTTTTTATCTATAGGAATCGTGTTGAAATATTGGAAGCTGTTCTGAGTCATGGAGCGCTAGTAGTGGGCCTTTTCTCTGTGCTCATGCGATACATACTTCGCTAAAACTGCATTTGAACATTCTTGACTGACTTTCTTTTCTAGCTTACCTACACAAGAAACATTGACGCATACTCCCTTGCTTGGCGCTACAGTCCGAAATAAGTCTAGGTCTTCAGTTAAGTAAATTATTAAATAAACACCACCCTTCTCTAATGTGTCCCCTCTCCTATAGAGAGCTCCTCCTCTACGATCTTGCCATTCCGAGTAAGAATCAAAGACTGTTAGGGCCGAACATTGGCATCTTTTCGCTCTATATATGGTATTCCAGCCGTCTTATCAATCCGCTATCGTTGAACAGTTAGTAGAGCACACGACTAAAGATAATCACTGAACATTGTCCAAAAACTTTAACCATTGACTGTAACGCGAGCTCCGGCCTAGTTCTTGTAAAAATGAGAGGGATTGTTACCACCAGTTTAAAGATCACATTAAACAGTGCACTTTTGTGAATATAATTGAGTTAAAAAAGATAAAGGATTTTCCTCACTCCAAAAAAGACAATTTGGTTGTTTGCAAGCTAATTAATCCACAAATGAACCTCGTCACTAACCACCAAACATGATTATTCGATATAAATTAGGTGCTTAAGAGTTCATCCGCGTAGTTCCTGGATTACCTGGATCCTTTTCGTGATATTTTCTGTAAAATTTTCGACATATTGGACAGAGGAAATCAAACTGTTGCATTCGGAAATTTCACAGTGTCTACTGTAAGCTCATTATTTTGATATTTATCCACAATACGACTCAGTCCTTTGAAGCTTTCACGATCGATTTTCCAAATTTGTTTGATAGATACAGAGTCGTTCTTTCTCTTTTCTTGATACAACAATACTGAATATAAATGCCAAAACGGCATGAAGGTTTTAAAGTTATGCCTATTGCAACTTAGTTTGTTAGTCTTCGTCTTCATTTATTAAAAGTTAAATTATTTAACGCGTACAATTATATCTAATGTTGCATTCCTCCCACGTATCTACATTCCTTCTGCGCCTTGAGGGCTAACTATATTTGGGGTTCTAAGAACTATTCTACATGCCGCCTTATCTTGGATCACCTGATTAGAGAGAGCTTACTTTTTTTCTACATATTTTTCCATTTGATCGAATCAATTACTTTTTTCGACCTTTTCTTCGTGCTTCTTTTCTCTTTGGAATGGATGTTTCTCAACTATCGGTTTCTTACTATGGAGACTTCTTCTAACTAAATCAGGTTTTGTTGCACCTGCTTACATTCGTAATATTTTCATTTTCGTCGCTGGCAGCTTTCCTTTATATTTCTCGAACATCATCCAACATTTTGATGCGTATGGTGCGTCGTATACCAAATAAGAAGTTTAAGCGGCATTTTTTTGTCATTTTGTTTGCAACGAAATTTTCGCAACTACTTAAGCCACACCATACTGGGTCTATCTACGACATCGTCATCTCCATTTTCTTGGTGGTTTACGACAGAGCTTAAGAGTTTAAATTTTTCGCAATTTGGCACAATGACTCATTTTTAATAGATGTCAAAGTTGTGTCTGCTGCTTCGAAAAAACCGCAATCCATCATTCATTGCGCCTTTATCAATTTATTAAAAGTTTCCACATTCTTTCTGACGTTAGCGCTACCATCGGCGAAAAGAAGAGAAGTCACTTCGGATTGTTCAATAGAAAATCTTGTTTGACATTAAAAATACACGGACTTTGTACATAGCCTTTGTGTACTCCAACTTTAACTTCGAATTGTTCGGTTATTCCTTCAGTGCACTTACTTCCATTTTGACTTCAACGTATGTATCACCCCTCATATATTGTATGTACAAACATAAGTCTCAGGTACATTCTGATAGGATTTCTGGGAGCACGTTCGAATACTTTTTCCAAGCCGATCAAACTAACATGCAAGCTCCGCGATGTTTCTCCATCCCTATCTGTAAACTTTGATTTGAATCGACCTGCGTCGAATAAAGCCGCATCACCTGTCATGGAATTTAATAATATTGCGTTATCGGCTGTGTTGAACTTTCTTTTATATTTTTATAATATGCGACAATAGTTTCACTGATCGTTACTTGTTACAATTTCACGTGCAGTTCCTTTATACAGTGGCACAAGAAAGCTTTCTCTCCATATACATATTAAATATCCGATCACTTCTCAATATTTTGTTTCACAAAATTTAGATCTTCTCTAAATTCGACTTAAAATGAATTAAAAAAATGTATATTCATTTAACACCGACACGTTAAAGTACTCATCCAGTCTATTACAAATTTACCCGTTTTTCTGATGTTAGCGAATAAGACAAGGACGAAGCCACCAAAGAATTTTTCTACGAACTCCTCAACTAGACATATGAATAAGCAATATCCAAAGTGTGACGTCAAAATCGCTTAAGATAGGAAAGAATGATATTTTTGGTAGGACAGTTGGTAAGCATAACCTACACGATACCAACTCTGACAACGGAGTTAAACTAATTGACTTTGCGGCGATAGCAAGCACATGGTTTCCCCATCTCAATATACATAAGAGGACATACCGATCTCCGAAACATCAAATTCTAAGTCAAATTGATTATTTTGCGATAGACGTGAGGCACTCCCTCAATGTTTTGGAGGTCCGAATGTTCCACGCAGCCAAGGTACGAATCCGAATTTCTCATATGCCAGAAGAGACCGCCAGATTCTTTGCAGAATGCATATCCGGAAATCTCTCAACAACTCCTATGTCGGCGGCATCAAGTGCGGAATACCAGTGGTAACGAGCCATCAGAGACTCTGCAACTGATGTGCTGAAATCCGACCAAAACCAAGAAATCCCTGGTTTGATGAAAATGCCGGTAAGCTCATGCAGTTAAACAAGAAGCTTAAAAACCGGCGCCGCTATAAACGACGAGATCTACTTCATCAAAGTTATTGAGAAGTTGTATTCAAGGAATGGCGTACGAAAGTTTAACTAGCTGGTAAAAAGAACGCGTCAAGGCAAGAAAACCCATACAGAAGCCTGTAGAGTTACCAGTCTTGAATACCTCGGGTCAGATGCTAAAAATGATTTTGCAGATAACAAACATCAACTCATTACTCAGACAAATTTAATCTCAGTATCGTTTGTCCGATCCACAAAAAGAGGTATGTATAAGTCTCCTCAACATCGCATATAAAGTCTTATCCCCCACTTTTTGCGAACGTCTGAAAACACTCCGGCAGATCCTAGAAAAAGCTCAAAAAGTTCAAATCGATACCCACCATCTTTTAATCGATTTGAAGGCCGTATATGATAGCATTTATTTATTTATTTTTGTGAAAATAAAACACTAATTTTTAATTTGAAAGTAAAAATGCTAGCAACACATTTTTCGCATCTTTCAGGCAATTTATGAACTCCACGCCAATAAGACTGTTAATTTTTTGAAGCAAACCAAAAAGTCACCCAAATTTCGACTTTCTCGTAGGTTTCGAAGTGCTGTTCAGCTAATGCGTGTTCTATCGATAAAAACAAATGGTAGTCGAAAGGACCCAAGCCTGGTGAATACGGCGGGTGGGGTAGGAGCTATCAGCCAAGTGCTTTGCTTGTATCCTGAACCAGTTTTGCTTTGTGTCCAGGTGCATGGTCATGGAGCATTGCCGTGTCTTCTGGCCCATTCTGGTCGTTTTTCAATCAAATGACGGTTCAAATTTATCATTTGTTGTCGGTATCTGTATTAACGGTTTTGCCAGGTTTTAGGGGCTCGTGGTACACCGCAATTTTCTGGTCCCACCCGACATACAGCATTGTCTTCTTGCCGAATCGATCTGGTTTTGCAGTCGAATTTGATGGTTGTCCCGGATTAACCCATGATTTTTCCCATTTTGGATTCTGAAAATAAATCCATTTTTCATCGCCAGTAACAATTCGATGCAAAACTGATTTTTGAAGCGAAATTTCACAAGTGGCACCCATTTTCTAGACTTTTAGATCTTTCCCATAGCTTTTAAAACGTCAGAAATTGTTTGTTGTGCAAAATTTAACATGTTTCCGATGGTTTCTGATTAACATTGTTTCTGACTCAAAGTGTCATCTTCATCCAATACTGTTTCCAGTTCGGCGTCTTCAAACTTTTTTGGTGGTCCTCCACGTTCTTCATGTCTCACATCAAAATCGTTATCTCTGAAACATTGAAACCATCTTTTGTATGTTGCTTCTGATAGAGCATGATCACAATATGCCTCGACAAGCATTCGATGCTTGCTTTCCGCAAGTCATCATTTTCTGGTACAAAATTCGACATTTTTAACTCGATGAAAAAATATGATGTTGTTTGCTCAATGACTTGATTTATACTAAATATGTTTGACAGGTGTCACAGCAACCAAAGAAAAAAAAAAGAAAACTAAGGCCCGTCAACAATAAATGTTCCCTATCGGGACGTTTGTATCTTGACGCTCACTCTACCGGTACACCTTGTAGAGCCATGTCTACTTTTTGAGAACGCTTGCTGCTCCATCAAAGTTGGTAACGTATTAACTGAGTATTTTGATGTCAAAAAAGGTTTTAGACAAGGTGACGCGCTGTCATGTGACTTATTTAACATCACACTTGAAAGAATTGTGCGGAACTCACAAGCGAACACTGGTGACGCTGTCTTTCAAAAGTCTACTAGCGTATGCCAATGACGTCGAAATTTTTGTGAGAACTCAGCAGACTGTCACCGGTGTTCACAGAGTATCAAAGCTAACCCGGAGGGATAACGCAGTAGAGGAAGACATAACCTTAGGTGATGCACACGACTTGAAGTGCACAACTGGAGGCAATGAAAAATGGAATTTGTGAAAAAAACCGTGAATCACTCAAAGTATTGCCCATCGCTAGCTACAACTTTTTCCATCTTTCTGGCAGAGTTCGAATACCGTTACGGTAAAAGTGTTTATCTCTTGAGGCAATCCACAATTCAAGCCATATTTTGATTTCTTCATATGAGGATAACTGCTGAACAAGTAATAATTGGACGGCGCAATATCTGGGGAATATGGCGGGTAGGGGTAGGACTTCCCATTTGAGCGTTTCCAGGTAGATCTTAACGAGATTGGTAATTTAAGGCCAAACGTATAATTACTTGTACTCAGCTCGATCGCATAAATTGATATCGATACCAATCCCCGGTGATGGTTTCGTTGGATTTCAACAGTTCATAATAAATAAGACCAACCTGGTGCCACCAAATATACAGCATAACCGTCGCAGCGAGCCGAATACGTAGGAGCATGACCGGGCAATGAATCCATTTTTCTTCACCCGTAATGTTCAGTGCGCTACAGCTACCGTTTTCTTCGAATGAATGAAGAAAATCACCCTTTTTGGCACAAAATCAGATATTTTCGGACAACCAAAGGTATATAACGCCAAAATAAAATCACTAATGTGTCAAAACGGTTTGTTTACCATTTGTCTAAGTTTGGTTAGTGACGTTTTAGATATGTCAAAATCGACCAGCGCTTACTGCTAGAACCATCTATTGACAAACAGCGAGAACTTGGTACTTCCGTTGTAGTTGAATCAAATTTGAAACGCTTGTTTTTTTGTTCCTTACCACCATTTCCGTCACATGGTTTCACCACCTTCTCTATATATGTTTTACAGAACTTTCGAAACACCTAGCAGAGTTTTTACACTGTTTTCACATTTTATATTCGAAGCGCTTAGTTTTTCTTCGTAGTTTATGGCATTGTTGAAATATCATCCCAAAATTGGCCCATTATACCGACTTACGTTCGTGTTTCTTTGGTTTTTTCACGAAAAATTCTGTCAGTAAATGTCTGTTCTAACTTGCTCGTGGTTCGCCTAAAATCGCTTTAAAATCATTTACTCGCCGTTCCGTGTTATTTCAGCGTAGATGGTAATGTAGCTGCGATTATTGTCCACAGCTGCAGTATGTTATCAGGTATCGCTCTTGCTTAACAAATAGCGTATTGAGTATTTTAAAACGATGTGATTTGATTGAGTTTAATTTATCTGTCCTTCATGACAGTCTTGGTATTCGTGGTTCGGTTTTGTGACAAGCCCGCTTGTATCTGCACTCATTTAAAGCACTTTCCTCCTTGGTATTCAATTTAAAGGCTCATCAAAATGTGAGTCCTGACTGTAGGGGATAACAATATTCCAAGTTTTATGTTCAGTTATCAGTTAGATGATCATTAGTCGTTTGTTAGTTTTTGATTCGCTTACAGTCTTATCTAGGAGCTCACCTAAAAATACAATTTGTTGTATTTCATTTGAACGTTCAAGTAGATAGACCTGTTTCGTTTCTTACGTTGTCATAATACGTGCTCTAGTTCAAAATTTGTAACCGTCGTTGTGTTGGCGTACTAAATAGCTTGCAATGTGTTGTTTATCTCTGAATTTCATCAAATTGATTGCCCTGGATAGCAGTGAAATATATGCATATACGTTTTCTTCCATGATATCGTAACTTCGTACCATTCTCCTTCTATCCCAACTTTTCCATTGGCCTACCAGTAGTCTTCAGACCTGATAGCAGATATTAGTGCGCGTCATTTAGTCGCCTTTTACTGCAGGCAGGAGAGAAAACTGCGGCAATACTTTATTAGTCGTGCAGCAAAGATTTATACCAGTTAGAAGTTCAATCGGAATATCCGAATTTGTTGTTACTTTCATTACTTAGGTAATGTCGTTCGCATAGAGATGTAAACCCCAATGCAACTTATGTTTTGCATATCAATAACAATACCGACATTTATTGCCCACGTTACGCACTTTAATTTTTCTCCAAAGCCCTCTTATTATAACTTTTGAGACGCATTTTACAGTCAATCAAATTAACAAGAAATATACGCAAACTTTGCCGTAAGTTTTCATTTAAGATTACAAACAGATTTACAATTACACACTCTGAGGTGTGGCTGCCAATGCCTCACCCTATTTGTCACCCCAAGTTTGAAGTCCAGGAGCAGCCCCTACGGCTTTACTTAATACATTCTCATCGTTAGATCATCAAAAATGTGGTAGCTATCTTATAAGCAACTGGATGACGATACGATTATGCCCGACTCCGATAGTTACTTCCGTTTGGATTGCTAGCGATTCTTTGGCTAAGTTACTGCCCGCATCAACTTTTATCAGTTGCTTTCTCTTTGCTTCGTCGTTGCTTCGTTACGAAAGATGCAGTACATCTTTTTTGCGTTCTAAGTTTTGCTTACAATTACATTCGTTAAAAGCATCGATTTGCTTATTAAAAAACTTCATTACCATCATTTTGTTTCAGCGAATCTCTATGCCTTACAAACTAACTCCTACAGCAAATTATCCATTAAAATCCATTGCAGTGCTAAGTACCAAAAGAATTTATTTAAGGACATTCTGAAATAAAAAAAAAAAAAAAAAAAAGAACTGTCCCATCCAGTTTCAGAGTGAAATGAGAAATGAATTCCAATCCTTTTGCGTTACCAGTTAAAAAAAAAAAAAAAAAAAAAAAATCGTTGTGAGAAAAAATGCCAACAATTACTCATGGTGATACTGCTGCTGCTATCCTATCTGTCGTCAAGAGTTTCAAATGACCAATTATACGTTAAGCGCAAAGAAATCTTCTCTAAAACGAAATTTAAACCCTCGAAGCCAGTAAAAGGCGAAGGAGGAGGCGGACGGCACCCATACAGGAGAGAATTAAAATTAAAAGAAAGATGTAAATTAATTATGGCATTCTATTTTTTTGTTAGACCTTCCTCTTCCTTTAAAATATCCTTGCGCCGATGTCGTCGCTTTCGTTGCCTTTGATATCGGTGTCGGTGTCGGTGTCGGTGTCGGTGTCGGTGTCGTCGCTGAGAAACTCTCAATTATCCTTATTCCTTAATCTTGTACAAAATGACATTTGTATCTTGATCCAGTTCGGCCTCGCCTTCATTCTCGTGCTTCAATTCTCTGCCTTCGCAGTACCCCATTTCCCATTACCCATTAGCCTCTTTAAAATGAGAAAGAGTATCCGTATCTATTTGCAGTTGGAGGAATCCTTTTTCGCCGCAATGCCTCTCTGACTCGTCAACCCCGTTTTGTAGAGATTTTTTTTTTTTATCTTTTTATCTTTTGTGTTTGTTTGTGCTTTTAGTCAGCTTGAAGGCGTATAAAGTGGGGGAGTTGGAATAAATTTATATGCAACAATTTTTTATTTCGTGCTTCCTGACGTAGCCACTACTGTTGAACCATAGTCCTCATCATCAGTTGTCCTAGTTTCTTAGTTAGTCCTAACTCTATGGCCTCTTCTGCTGCGCAGATACTCATTACTTAAAGCAGGCGTTAAACCTGTCAAGAAGAATCGGATTTCGTTGCTTGAATGCGTAATGAATACATTTGCGCTTTCGAAGGACATTACCTTCTCCTTGCCTATCAACAAATGGGCTTAATCTATCATTGTGAGTATCTTGTCTTTTGCATGCTGTCACTGAAGACTGTTTCAAGCCCTTTATATAGTGTACGATAATGGGACGCAGTCCTAGTCCAAGTCATACTCATACTCGTACTCATCCTCATATCAGTCAAAATCAAAGTGTACTCTGAGGAAATAATTAACAGCGCACATTTCCTCTATGTCTGTCGTCCGTCTAAGTAGAAATTCTTTCAATATTTATCCGGGCTATATCCCGAATGAGTCGTTATCATCATCGCCATGTTCATTTTCTATTCAAGTCTGACTAGTGTGAGATGACGATGGATTGTAAACACGACGTTTCGCTCCCTGGGCAATGCTCTAATTAAATGATTAAATTCGTAATTTCAGTTTTGCAACCTCAACGTGGTACTAAATTACTTAACACGGTGGGTTATTCGTTCATTTACTCTGTTATTACACGTACATCTTCTACCTGACTTTGATGTCTCACCTATCCACCTATTTGCCACCTTCTGTACGACCTTTCTTAGACGGATTCGCTGTCTGATGTTGTGGCACATAGCATACGGATACTCAACTCATACGCCAGTTTACTTACAGGTTCCAAGGGGAAGAAAATCCTTTATATCCGCAACTATGTACCTTTAGTTTGGCCAGATGGTCGTGAAAAGAAAATGAGACAGTCTTGCTTCTATAGAGAGGGAACCTAGAATAGGAGTAGAAGCTAAAGAACGTGTCTATTATACCGCAAGGAGTATATTATGACGGATAGAGCACACCTCTTGTTATTAGTCGAGTCGGAGTTAATAAGTTCCAAGACATGCTGCTGTGTTGTGTATTCATTTGCCTCTTGGCCGAGTATACGGATACCTTTAGCTCAACCTTATAGAGTGTTACTTGGTTTTTCTTTATTCCTTCGTAGCACATTTAAGGTTGCGACCTGATACTACTTGCGTTACGAATACCGACGGAAACGCTGGTAAGAAAAAAACTATAAAAAAAATTTCACAAGATACCTCACCTCATAATAAAAGTTTTAACTAAGGAATAGGTGATGTATTGCGTTGCAGTTTTCAGGTTTATCCTTCATGCGTCCTTGTTCCATAGAATATAACATATATGGTATACTCTAACTCAGAGATATTTCTTCTAAGCTAAACTGTGTAAAGTTTTTGATATTAATCTGTTAAATTTAGTTGATCCTTTGTAAATTGTATCCGTCGTACACGTACACGTGTACACATGTGTACAGGTATCCTTATTAAATTAACAAGTATCATTGCTGCAGAGACATGGTTACCACTAATGACGAAAGTCATTGGGTTAGTCTATCGCATTGCATTGTTGGATGTTAGAAATAATTCTATTTGACCAAAAAACATGCACGTACGTTTGAGTGAACTTTTGTTCTGCTGATTTGAGATACGTATAACTAGTATACTAACAACGAATTAAGAAAGGGCGGCGGAATAGCTAATATTGGATCAGACTAAGCCCCATATTCACCTTACATAGTCCAGAAACCTGGTACTTCATGCACTTGACGGTACTCTCCAAAATGAAACTAAACTGTAACCGAGAGTCTTCTCCATTTAAAGCAGTCTTGCCCCAGGAAACTATTGAATAGCAAAAAAAAAGTTTATGTCGAATGTTTGATTCAATGGAGACTAATAGTTTTAATGTTTTCATGCCAACAAAGCTTCCAAAGGGCACTTCAAATAAAACGAACATCCGAAAGCTGTAAAACCTGAATAAGATTTTGGAGGTATGGAAAAGAAAACCTCATAGTAGAACCACAGTCGTTGTTGAGAATTTGAAAAGATTTTTTGTGCAGATTGCTAAACGTTAATGACGAACAACATTCTACAGTCAGGTAGAATAAAGAGACAACATTTTCACCCACCCGATAGGGATGAAGTCGGGACAGCAATTTTCAAGCTTAAATCTAACAAAGCTGCTATACTCGATTGATTAACTGCCGAACTATTTAAAGCAGCAGGTGATGGTGGTATATGGAACTTATGTCAACTCATTTCCAAAAACTAGGTCAAAAGAAAATATTCCCGAAGAATAGAATTTTTGGTATAATTCTTAGAAAAGAAGATTCCCTGAATTGCGCTATATACAGGGGAATAAGCCTCCTCAGCATCGCATAAAAAATTCTGTCATCCGTATAATGTAAGACCCCAGTCTGACTGGCTCCTATCAGTGTGATTTTTGGGGAAAGAAAATTCAACATAGATCAAACTTTCTGAAGGCAATTGAGTGACAAGGCCCTCTCGCAACCAAAGGTATATTATACAAGAAACTGAACAATTCAGTCCTACTTTACGATGCAGGAGCGTGAAGAGGTAAAAGTTGTTCGGGAAATTTTTGATCCAGTCTGCATCAACAGAGAATGAAGAATGGAGGAAACGCTTCAACAATACACTACACGATATGTACCGCGAACCCGATTTTGGATAACCCTGCTTAGGACTAGGTGATCTTGTACGCATGGACACCGGCGCTCTGGCTGGGAAATCAAAGTAATAACGCAGTAGAAGACGATCTTATCTAAGTTGGCGCACACAAGTGGAAGGTGACCACATCAAACTTCGTTTCTGCCATGCTATCTGGAAAGTATCTTTAAACCTTAGTTCATCCTGGATTTTAGCGCTCCCTAAGTATGTAAATAAGTAAAGGAACGGATGATGTGCTGCTGCGACTTCATACCTAGAACCCTGAAAAACCTGTTCACACATCGAGAGCAAGGAGTGGGAAATAAGACTACTCAACGCTCTATGTTGCCTTAAATAAAACTTCTGTCTAGGCCATGAAATCAAGCTGTGACAAAAGACTACTTTTACAAAACTTATTGTTTTCTTTTTTCTTTCTGAACAGATCAACTCAAACAAAGAACTAGTTCACTGTACTCCTTATAATTTCCTTTTTAATGGAACCTTTCAGTCTTTCAAAGAAAGATGAGTAAGCGCTCCAGTGATAGAGTGCCTAAAGTACCAGGACCCACCACGTCAACACCGAGTTACCTGCAGCGTGGTAACGTAAGCGTAAGCCGAACATTCACCGAGTTAATGCTCCTGGGTGTCGTCATCACTTTCACAGAATGCTTCGCAGGATATTGTATCACGATGGCCTTAAGCAACCTGCAGTATTTCTTACTGAGGAACAGCAAAAAGATCACTGACCTCTTAGAGACGTCGGAGTGCATTCGTTCTGGTGTCATTGCATCTGATGGTATGGCCATAAGACCAGAGTTAAATGTCATCAGAGGTCCAGTGCGTATTGTATCAAGGTCCACTTCTTTTTAAATCGCAGATGGCTTTGAGAGTGTAACAAATATGTAATATTTGTGTAATAAATATAATCAATATCAACATCAAGGAGAGGGAGATTAATAAATGCGTCTAGAATAGGACCAGGCATGAGGGGGAAGGCCCAGGTAAAAACAGCAATAACGTATTTTCGTGAGAGATTATTCCATCAGACAACCGACGCATTGAATATAATTGGCTTTTTCATAACCATGTAGGTTCAGAAAATCGTTCTAAGTGACATGTCTTGCCGACAGCTCCTTTGTCCTTTCCGAAGACCGACAGCACCTTAAATGCTTTCGACGTAACATGTTTAGACCACAGAAGTTTGTTATACAAGATGACAGCCAAATACTTAGCTGCTTTGGATAATTGGATGGTGATGCCTCTAAGTACTAGATGAGTCATACCAGACAACTTCCTCCTTCTTGTAAAGAGAACAACCTCAGTTTAGGGAATATTGACTGAAAGCCCATTTCAAGTGCACGTCGATACGATACAATTGTGCATAGATGTTAGAACTGTTGAACGCGTTGAACAAAGGGGCGATCAACCTCCACCATAGTAGTGGAGACTAAACGCAGCCTTCCGCAGCTTCTGATTGCTGCCATCACATATTAGCCGCAGCCGTAGTCAGCATCAGCAATCAGTGTCTTGTTCACTAATATTGCTTTAATCCACAAAACTTGTGATTCGTATGTGACATGTTATCTGGTAAAGTTGGGTTGCGTGCCGTCGAAGCTTGCGTTATCGAAGGCATTCTTAACGTCAATACGCCCAAGGCGTATACCTTCTTGTCGAGTGCGCCTTCGATCCTGCCAATTCAATTTTGCAATTCGCATTTACATCTCAAACAAAAGATGAATTCGGAAAACAGTTTTGCGCACATTGATATAACCGTTCTACCCATGCCCTTCAACATTAATAAAGCCAATCTTATCGGTAACAAGCTCTTGTTTTTTTGAGGGTAACTCCTCTCCAACAAAGTCGAGAGCCCGCATTCGGGTTTGAATTCGATGTTTCTAAGGTCTGACATGGAATCCTCCGATAGTATCATAATTTCCAGTAGTCGATCTCTTAACCGCACTTGAAGATTGTTTTTCCGGGACAAGGTTTTAAAAACAGCACTCTCACCAACTACCACGTTTATTGTTCCAGCCCAATTTATCAAACTTGACGTGGAAAGTCATCAAGAGATCTAGCAAATCCGGTATAATCTTTAAGGGTCACCTCCATGCTGATTAAATATTTAACATTCTTTGGCCCTTAGTTTGAGAGAGAAGCTTAGCGTCGCAAATGCAAAACCATCTGCAGATGACAGGATGAACTTCGAATCGAATATCTGCTAATTTTGGATGGAAATCAAATTAGAAATACGAGGGCGGTCTTGGACTGACCAAGACATGGCTTCAGTTGTTTGAAAATATCACAGTATTGGAAAGTACGCAGTCTATTAGGCATATGTTTCAAGTTTGAAAGCGCCCCGTTGTTTAGTATTTGTTTGGCAGCCAACAATAGTGAACGTTGTCAATGCATTTGTGAAAATAGAGAAAATTGGTCATCGTTATGTGATAAAGCTGAACTGGATTCTACACTCGGTGAGTCTGCTCCTTCGTTAACAATAGTAAAATTTTATGTTGCTGAGTTTAAACGAGGCCGTACGAGCTGCCAAGACGAGCATCGCAGTGATAACAAATGAGGTGATGACTCCAGAATTGGTGAAAAAAATCCACAAAGCGGTACTTGATGATCGTCGACTGAAAGTGCGCGATCTAGCAGACATTGTAGGCATTTCAAAATGTGCGGTACATCGCATATTATTTGAAAATTTGGACATGAGAAAGCTGTGTGTAACATAAGATGGGTGCCGCGTTTGCTCACACTCGAGCAAAAACAGTGTCGTGAAGATGTTTTAATTGAGTGCTTAGCGAAGTTTCACAGCAACAAAGCAGAATTTTTACGCCGTTTCATAGCAATGGATGAAACATGGGTTAATCACTTTACACCCGAGGCAAAAGAACAATCAAAACAATGGATTCATGCAAGGGTAGGCAAGGTCATGCCGTCGATTTTTTAGGATGCGCGTGAGATAATTTTCATTGGCTATCTTGAAAAAGAAAAAACTATCAACGGCCAGTATTATGCGAACTTATGCAACGTTTGAGCGAAGAAATCAAGCAATTGGCTAAGAAGAAAGTGTTGTTTCATCAAGACAATGCATCAACTTACAAATTCGTTATTGCAATGGCCAGAATTAATGAATTAAAGTTTGAATTTCCACCTCGTGCTCCCTATTCACCAAATTTAGCCACCTCGGATTATTTTCTGTTCCCAACTTGACAAAGTGGCTCAGTGGTCAAAGATTTTCCAACGATGAAGAAGTGATGTCGGCAATTAATGGCTATTTTGAGGAGCAAAATAGAGCTGAAAGGCGATTATGTTGAAAAAAAATACGAGGTGTGTTCGAAAAGTAAGGTGGCTTTATATATTGTATATATGTAATATTGTATATAATATTTCTATAAAAAAAACTTATTTATTCATCAATTTGAATATTGTCCCCTTCAAAGTAATCCCCCTCATATTCAATACACTTGTGCCAATGGTTTTTCCAATCCTCGAAGCACTTCTCATAACCTCTTCCAGGGATGCCATTTTTGTTTCCTCAATCGTTGCAAATCTTCGTTCTTTTATAGGTCTCTTCAGTTTTGGAAACAGGAAAAAATCGCATGGGGCCAAAACCTGTGAATATGATGTCTGGTGCATGATTGTCGTGTTGTTTTTGGCCAAAAAGTCTCTCACAAGCAACTATGAATGAACAGGTGCAATATCGTGATGCGAAACCCATGAATTGTGGCACTACACCACGTTAATCGAAAAAAAAACAGCGATCAAAACTTTGACATTTGATCGAACTTGAAGTGCTTTTTCGATCTTGGCTCTCCTGGGACGATTGGGCTTTGGTTTCGACGTCATAACCATACTCGTATAGCCATGTTTCGTCACCAATTATGACTCTTTTGAGCAAGTCAGGATCATCATTGACATCATTCAAGAGTTCCTTTGGAACAAACTTCGCTAACACACGTCTTATGAGCAAAATATCCGAAAAAATTGCATGACACCAACCGACCGGCATGCGAACATTCTCAGCAACATCTCTTATGGTAATTCGACGATTTTCCAAAACGATTTTCTTCACATTTTTATTGGTGTGCTAGGACGTCCAAAGCCAGGTTCGTGATTGGCATCTTCTCGGCCATCTTGTAAGGGCTTGTAATTGAATATCGCCGAGCACACCAAAACACCTAAACTTTCTATCTGTCAAACACAAGCTATGTATGCTATATACTTGAAGCTTTCAACATATATTCAGGACATGTGTACCAATACAGCAAAAAAAATCACCTAACTTTTTGAACACACCTCGTATACATGTACTTAAAATACATTTTTGTTAAAATTTTTACTCAATAAATTTTTTTTTACGTACAATCAACAGATTTTATAGTTAAAGACACTTTTTGTCAGAAAAAAATCTCCAAAAGGAAGTGTACCTATTGAATTACTTATGATATGTCTGCGATATTTTTTTGTGGTCCTAAGAAGGACCTTTTTGGAACAAGTTTATTGAATGTTTATAGCAATTGTTCGAAGTGCCTTCCTTCCGTTTGAATACACTTTTGTGCGCAGTTAACCATTTTGGATGGCAAATAAACGGGCAGCCAAATTCTTCTCATCTCTTCTGAAGCAGCACTTATATTTTCTTGGACCTTTAACCAGACTCGACATTTCTCCAAAATAAAACTTTTCATTCAAAGCACCACAGAAGAAAAAAATCCATGGGTGTTAGGTCAAGAGATCTGGGTGGCCAGGGATTGGGGCCGAATCGACCAATCCACCTTTCGTTAAAAGTACGGTTGGTGAAAGGTGGAAGAAAAGAAAATCGCCCTCCTCTGAACAAGGGGAACATCTTGAAGGAGCACCGGTAATCGTTCATCAATAATCAAACTGTTATCTTTGAAAGGATGTGCGTATTAAACGTTCAACTCTTCGTCAGTCCACAGAATATTCTTGAGGAATTGCCCATCTTCTACATGTTTACGCAGTAGGTTATTTCAAAATTCCAATTCTTTGCGCATCACCTTGTAGTAAATCCTGTACCTGTGTCAAATGGAAAAGGTGTAATCTATTACTTTGTAGAGTCTTGTAAATTCTGGTTCTGGGAAGTTCCAACTGCACAGCTAGTCTGCGGCTAGTCCCTGACTGAAGGCTGAACTTCCACAGCACGCAAAATCTCCTCATCAACTTTTGCCACCGCTGCGTCTGAACGTCCTTCTCTTTTTTTTTTTTTTTTTTGTGCAGTTGACCCAGTATCAATAGCCGGATCATAACTTTTTTGTTGCTGCACATAACACATGGACTTAAAACTATGTGCCGTTTTATGGTAAAACACAAAATTTTTGCAAAATTCAACTTTACTTGTCAATATAGTTGCCTTCGAGGGCGATACACTGATTGAAACGATTTTTCAATCTTTCGATACCAGTTTTGTAGTACGATTTCGGTTTAGCCTCAAAATAGGCCTCTGTTTCGGCGATTACTTCTTCATCGGTCTTAAATCTCTTTCCGGCGAGCATTCTTTTGAGGTCTGCGAACAGGAAATAGTCGCTGGGGGCCAAATCTGGAGAATATGGTGGGTGGGGAAGCAATTCGTAGCTGAATTCATTCAATTTTGCCATCGTTTTCATCGACTTGCGACACGGCGCATTGTCTTGATGAAACAGCAGTTTCTTTTTCTTGAAATGCGGCCGTTTTGCTGCGATTTCGTCCTTCAAACGCTCCAACAATTCAATGTAATAGTCGCTGTTGATAGTCTGCCCCTTTTGGAGATAGTCGATGAAAATTATTCCATGTGTATCCCAAAATACGGATGCCATAAGCTTGCCAGCCGACTGTTGAGTTTTTGGTCGTTTTGGACGATGTTTGTCGCCTGCTCGCCACTCAGCTGACTGCCGACTTGACTCTGGTGTGTAGTGATGGAGCCAAGTTTCATCCATTGTCACATACCGATGCAAAAATTCGGCTTTTTTGCAGTAGAACAGCTTTAAACACTCCTCTGAATCATCAACACGTTGTTGTTTTTGGTCGACAGTGAGCAAACGCGGCATCAACTTTGAACAGAGCTTTCGCATGTCCAAATATTCGTGTATGATATATTCAACACGCTCTTTTGATATCTTCAGAGCCTCAGCTATATCGATCAACTTCACTTTACGGTCATTCGTAATCATTTTGTGGACTTTTTTGATGTTTTCATCTGAAACAGCATCTTTTGGACGTCCACTGCGTGCATTATCTTCGGTGCTTTTATGACCACTTTTAAATTTTTCAATCCACTTGCGAATGGTTCGTTCGGCTGGTGCAGAGTCCGCGAAACACTTATCACGTCATTTCTTTGCATTGGCTGCATTTTTTCCCATCAAAAAGCAGTGATAAATCAACACACGAAATTGCTTTGAATCCATTTTTTTCACAATAACAAAAGTTGCTTCACTCACAACGCTATATCTCGAGAACTAATCGAAATGTCTTTAACTATTTTTGTACCTGTACTAGTTTAGAAATTATAGAGTTCAAAGTGTTTACACCCACTTTCATGGGCTGTAACTTGAAATGGAGTGAAAATAAACCCCCCCTGCCATACAATTTTTTGTTCGGTGGAACTTTAGGAATATGCCCTTAAAGGATTATACTGCCAAACCGGAACACCCTGTATAATGAACATTTTGTAAATAGAAACGTAGAGTGCAGATTAAATACAGAGATGAAAGTTATGCTGGTTGTACGATAAAAGGAGCAGTCCTCTTCCGGCAAATAAAATATGAAAATTGCTTATGATGTCTAACAAATGAAGTCTTTTGAACTGCAAAAGTTAGAGCTAGAATTAGAACTAGAATGTTTCTGCCAAAATAATGGCGAATATAAAATGATTATAAACCAGACAAGAGTACGTCTCTAAGACACTCTTTATGCCAAAAAAAAATGTACTCACTCTGTATTCCTCGATACAGAGCCCATCCCAAAAACAAATATAGCAAAAATTCATTTTTTATTTATTTCTATTCAACAGTCTATGGTATTCAGTTTATTCAGAAAGAAGGCGCCACAAGCCACAATGACAAGTCGGCTTGTACAAAACTTTTATCATGACTTTCTGAATATCGGTGAAACTTTTTAAAGCAAAAGCAATATTGTTAGACATGCAGACTCTTCATCAGACAGAGTGACTCTTCACAAAACAAGAAAGTTATTCGAGTAAATAAGTAACACGCAACCATCCACTTTATTATGAAGCGACCTATCAGACGAAATAATTACCTTAGTTACGCAACGCATACATTATTCTCTTAGCAATTTGTCCTCATAATGGTTTCACATATCTCATTCCTCCATTACCAAAGCGCACTTCTTCATTTCCAAATTTAAGTTAATATCTAATCAGAGGCCATTTATTATACACATTAAGCCACCACCACTCCTAGAATGGCACTCAACAATCCAACCACCCCTCCCCATTCGTCCTTTCCATCAACCTCAAAATACACTAACAAAGCCCGAAAAAGGACTAATAATAATAACTCGATAATAATTAAGAGGAACATCCTTGCTAAGCGAGTCATGTCGAGCTGGCTTAAACGAGCATTCACGAATCTCAAGGATACGTAGGGGAGGGAACATTTCGTCTCCTTTTAAAAAGTTACCCTCAGATGTGATTAATCATATGGAACACATTAAATTGGCCAAAGGAGCTTTTTGCGGGAAGATGCCTTACAGGAACCATCAGCCGGCTGGAGCTGGGGGTAATAAGGATTATGAAGAACGATAATTTCATTCCATCAGTGAGACATAAATTTCCTCACATAATCGTACATACAAGAAAGAAAAAAAAATGTACTCGTACCAACCCCAACGCCTCTGAAAATACCAATGATAAAAGTGGGTACTTACTTGTGAACAAAAAATAAAATAAAATCTGCGGCACCAGTATCTGTTTTTTTTTTTTTTTTTTCTCTTTATTTTTTGTGAAGTGAAAGCGAATTTTCTAAACATGGAAATTCCATTAAAATATCTTCATCAGAACGGAACCATGTGCGAAAATTGTTTGGCGTACCTGTGGAATACGAAAGAAAAACAGGAGATTTCTTTTGGAGTCTTTTGTCGGCGCTATTAATGCATACAGGTGAAGTACATTAGAGATGAACAACTCCAGGGTAAACATATGAGCTAAGGCGGAGAGGACCTTCCCAAATTTAAAAGTGGAACACTGGTGGAGTATGTGCCAAAAAAAACCCTTTTCAAGGCAAGTTAATGGCATACTTGTGTGACAATTCCACTCGAACTTTAACATTTTATGGAACACCTTGGACTTGTCATTATTTTGACCGCATTCATTCTTGTTGCGCATCTAAATCTAAAAAGTGTCAAATGTGTTATTGAAAAACTCAAGTGCAAGATATAATTCTATTGTCTAGGCAGTTTAAGGTCCCATTCAGAAAGACGGTGAAAGACGAGCCAATGCAGTTCAATTCCGGCTGGTACAAATCCTTATCCTAATCTTCCTTGTGGGTTTCAGTTGACAATAACCAATACAATTGTATCCAAGACGTTGGTTATCTTAAGACAGAAAAACAAAACTAGAGGGTTCCTTAGCTCCTCAAAAGTTATTAGGTGCGCAACTAAGTTCTCAATAGATGGCTCCAGCGGTAAGTGCTGGTCGATTTTAACATATCTAAAACGTCTCTAACCAAGCTTAGACATATAATAAACAAACCGTTTTGACACATTAGTGATTTTGTTTTGGCGTTATATACCATTGGTTGTCTGAAGATGTCTCGGCGGCTGAAGCCCATCGAGAGCTCCCAAAAGTTTACGGACAGGCTGCTCTAAGTGAAACAACGTGGCGTGATTGATTATGTAGCTTCAAAGACGATGATTTTGATGTTGACCACCGTCCGCGTGAAGGAAGCCAAGATCCCTCGAAAACACTGAATTGGAGGCATTGCTCAATGAGAATCCATGCCAAACACAAGAAGATCTTGCTTCAGCTCAACGCTTGCATGTGTTGGGAATGATTTAAAAACAAATCAGTGAAAAACAACTCCAGTGGTAAAAAAGGAAAAGTTTTCTTTATCGCATCATTACATGTGAAGAAAAATGGATTCATTACAGCAACTCTGCCCGTTCATGCTGGGACCAGGCCGATTTTATTTAGTATGAACTGTTGAAACCCAACGAAACAATCAAATGGGTTGATATCAAGAATAGCTTCATTCGTGGATAGCTTCAAAAGATAAACACTTTAACCATAAGGGTATTCGACCTCTGCCAGAATGTTGCATTTCATCTAAACAGCGACAACTTAGTTGCGCACCCAATAAATTCTTGTCTTTTAGTCTCCGGTACATCGGACAAGGTACCTCATTTTGAGAGTGCTGTAAGTAATTTAAGGAGTATTTAGCCGTGTCCAGGAATTCAACTCTGGTGATTAAGCCCATCACATACAAGCTTCTTAGATGCATAGTCACGGTCTGTCGTAATCTAGTTCTATTCTAGTATGGTGGCTCTGCCAGGATGGACCTGCTTTCTATATTACTCGTGGGAACAACATGCCATACAAAATGAACAAAAGAAAAAGTCTTAACAACTTTACAAAGTCAAAGAAAATAAATCCAGGCAACTTGACGGAGGAGGAGCTCAATGAGCTCAGCCTTAAGCCAAGAGGCTTTTTTTAGATAGCGCAGGTAGTACCAGTTGAAACATTTCCACGCTATCACAACACCCTACATCCCTACATACTCTATAAGCTTATAAGATAAGTGCCCCCTAAAGCAAGATAAAAACGTAAGATACATTAAAGGTTAAATACCCGGCTATTGTTGATGACAACAATGGCTATCTTGCTACAGGTATAGATAGAAACCGAACTATTTTATCTTATACGATCTTAGACTATCTGCTGGAAAATCAAGGTCGAACTGGATTTCGACTCAGCTAAGTAAACGACGCATGAGAGTGCTTGCGATTAAAGCTTTCTTTCCAATAAATAAGATCCCTAGAAGTTTTACATACAAGTATGACCCATTTGTAAGTGCCACTAAGTGTAGTCATATCTACTTGAGTGTTAAGTTCTGTAAAAAAAAAAGGTGAACTCTAAATAAACTACATAGTCAAACGGTTTCGACGAATGACTAGAAAGTCATAACAAGTGAGCAACTGTGACTGACAAGAAATATTTAGAGGTTCTAGCGAAAGCCAACTATGGTATCAGGTATGTCAAAGTAAGAATTTTTAAGTCCTTAAGCCCAGACGACATGTAGAATGTCGAACACAAGGAAACAAGGAACTTGTTAAAGGGCATGAGGATTTAAGCCGAGACTGCTGATGAATAATAATGTTGAAGATACTGCAGATTAATCCACTTAATCACTCAAGATGAATCTCGGATAACCAGCGTGTTTTCTTTAACAAGGAAAATGTCGACGTCAGCGTGATTTATGAGCCACTGTTAAACGTCAAGGATATCAATGGACTCTATGACAACCAATATGACTTATCCTACAATCATTTGAACAACGTTAAACTAACAATTTACATTTTAGCTTAGCAAGCGTTTTTATTAGTATAGTATGTCCTAATCTTAATTTTTCGGATCTAACCATCAATAAGATAGAAAATCATGGACGAGGCCTGTTCATAGCTACCATTTACATGGATCAGTTCCAACTAACACCGTCAGAATAGGTCTATGCGCTGACAACCTTTAGAAAAATCCAAGCTTCTAATAGCCTACGAAGTTGAATAGCAATGAGATGAGTCTGTCTTTGATTTTATTACCTCTTACAACTTAAATATCTTTTCGAACTGTATTGCATTGCACCAAAAGAAAATAATGGTGACTGTTTGGTGGTCTACACCTGGTTTGATCCATCATGGCTTTCTGAATCCTGGTGAAGCTGAGAAATATTGTCAACAATTCGATAAAATTCACGAAAAACTTAAACGCATGCGCCCGGCTTTGTTGAACAGAAAAGTATCAATCCTTCTCCATGACAACGCCCGACCACACGTCGTACAGCCCGACTTACAAAAGTTAAACGAGCTGGGCTACGAAACCTTGCTCCAACTGATTACCACTTCGGGTTAGGGGTTAGAATATACCCGAGGTAAGGCATGCCTGTCGTAAGAGGCGACTAAAATCCACTGTCCCGGATTAAGGTGTTTAGCGACCAGGTTGGGGGCCCAGTATAAAAATAGCTCAATCTCTAACAGAGCATCTTTGCGACCAGCCTTATCTGTCTAATGCGAATCTCTGGACAGAGGGGCTACCCTTTCTCCGCTACTCGTGGGAACTAAAATGAGTTCAAATAATCTTCAAAATAATACAAATATAAACTAGGACCCCTTTAAAAAATGCTCAAGGGTCACGAGATCTCCAGCACGTGGATCGCTAGGAAAATCATGCGAAAGCTAAGACCAATCACACTCGGTAGCTCAGGGCAATAACATTATACCGAATAAGCTACACAATCTCGAACGCGAAAATTCTGATCTCCGCGCCAGAGTCCAAAATATGGAATTGCTCTGTGCCGAACTAAAAAAGAAACTAAATGCCATTAAGCCGCAATCTAAATCTGAGTCTGAGTCTGTTTCGCTACTTGACCGCCCCGAAAACAAGTTTTCACACGGACGAAGAAGAGCTAGTCCGCGAAACGGACTGGATACTTAAAAAAAAGCCAGGTAAGAAGGGCAAAAGCTACTTCCCCACCTGATATCGAACAAAAAAAGAAGCAAGCCAGCTTTAACACTGCTGAGGTCGATAAGGCAACAAATCAACCCAAACAAGGACCGCCGCCGCCAATAAACGTTTTTGGAATCTCGGACTACAACAAGTTGCACATAATCCTGAAATCACTGTGTTCAACTGATTAGAAAGTAAGATCACGCAATAATGATACATGAACTATTAATGTCCTTAATCCAGACAACTAACTAATTAAATGCCGAGAAGATTCAATGGCATACGTAAGAAAATAAAACGGAAAGACCCATACGCGTTGTAGCTAGAGGATTGCATCCCTCTTGCCTTAAAGAAAACATCGTAAATGACCTTAAATATAAAGACTTTAAAATAATCGACACAGTTAATATACTTGCGCAAAAACAGCGCAATATTGAAAGCGAGAGGACGACTACAAGACGCGGTCTTCCCCTCTTTAGGCTAACTTTCAACAAAACCGAAAGCCTAGAAAGAATTTATGCCATAAATTCAATTTTGGGACTTGTTGTCAAAATTGAACCTCCGCGGAAAAACTCTATTCCCCAATGTCCACGTTGCCAGGGATTCAGCCATACTCAGGCCTACTGCCAGAAGGAACCTCGCTGTGTAAAATGCGCGAAAGAGTCCCCAGCTATATGCATTAACTGCAAGGAAAAACATCCAGCTAATTATCGACGCTGCGAAGTTACAAAAGCTACGAAATCAATCAAAAACGAAGCCTATGAAAAACGCAGGGACAGCTAGAATGAGACATAAAAACAGCGGTCTTACTCCAAAGCCTTTAAAGAAGGGAATGGTGACAAACGCTAAAATCACCAATAACAACAACGTCAAAAATAACAATGCGCAAGTGGAAAGTAGAAAAACTTACGCGCAAATAGCGGTGCGAGTAAATATGACTAACTGTACATCACCGAATCCTGCCTCAAATGTGTTCTCAGTAATTCTCGAGAGACTAGAAGAACAGACTAAAATAAATAAGATAATAGTCGAACGGCTTCTTAAGTTCGAAGCCAATTTCTGCAAATAATTATGGCAAAGAAGCTCAATATACTTGCGTGGAATGCCAACGGGCTACAGAAAAGGCTTGATGAACTAAATGTTTTCATGCAGGAAAAGTAATTGACATATGTTTAATTTCTGAAACTCACCTGGCAACAGAATCGCGCGTGGAACTAGAAGGTTACCGCGACTACCACGCTCATCATCCATCTGGAAACTCAAGAGGCGGGTCATCCCTATTCATAAGAGACTGCATTGAACATACTTTGAAAGCAATAATTGAACTTGACAAATTTCAAATGACCGTAGTGCGCGCTTAAAATAAAAATTACTCTTTTAATATATTATCCTCAATCTATTGCCAATCGCGCTGCAAAATAGAAAAACACGAATTTATTGACCTATTCAACTCTCTTGGACCAATCTTCATTATTGATGGCGACTTTAACGCGAAGCACAACTCTTGGGGCTCAAGATGTATCTCTCAAAAGACAAAACTTTTTACAGGGCTGGTATGGAATGTGGTTGCTATATTTACTCAACAGGCAAGCCCTCGGATGTCGCCAAAACACTCGATCTAATAGACTTCTTTATCGGAAAAGGAGTGAACACTAGTTACGTCAAAGTTGAAACCCGGGCACCACAAGATAAAACGTCCTTCAATAGGCTCTGCAACTTGTTGAAAAAATAGATCAAGGACTTCAATAATCAAGGTATTAATAATTACCTTGAAAGACTCACAGCGACAAAGTATACCAAATACTCCATATGGAGAGCCGTTAAAAGTTTTCGAAAGCCCCAAATACACGTGGCGCCAATAAGAAGGAACCAGGATGACTCGGCGAAAGAAGATAAGGAAAAAGCTAATGTTTTCGCCGACCATCTTGCAGAAACGTTTAAACCATTCGACGGGGAAGTACTTCCAGAGAATGTCAATACGCTAGACGTGACGACAAACTTTCCAGTAGAAAAGGCTACACTTAGGGAACTTAGACAAGTTATAGACACGCTTAAGCCCAATAAAGCAGCGGGATAAGACTTAATAACGGGAGAGATACTTAAAGCGTTGCCGGAAAAAGGTTGGCTTTAAAAGCCAACACCCTACAATTGACCAAGTGCATCGAATAACCGATGTAATCGAACGAGCAATCGAGTGTAAGTTAGTCTGTTCAAGCGCATTCCTTGACGTTTCGCAAGCCTTTAATAAGGTATGGCACGAAGGCCTAAAATATAAACCGACACTTCCGTGTGAGAAACGGAAACGAATATTCCACTTTTAAGACAATAAGGGCGGGGTGCCGCAAGGAAGTGTACTTGGCCCTCTGCTATATTTGCTTTTTACTCGCCAATTAACAGCACGTCGCAACGTGCCCTTACACAGATTAACAATTGGACAAAGACTTGGCGAATCGCGCTTAATGAAAACAAGTCTGTCCACGTGAACTTCACTCTGAAGAAATTTGAGAATCCACCAGTGTTTATCAACGCAGTACGAATTCCTTACGCGAACGAGGCCAAATATCTCGGTATGACACTCGACGCTAAACTAAAATGGAAAACACACGTCAAGAAAAAACGTGAAGAGCTTGAAATCAAATATAGAGATATTTACTGGCTTATTGGAAAGTATTCCAAGCTTAGCTTAGAGGACAAACTGCTATTATACAAGCAAGTGCTAAAACCGATCTGGACATATGGTGTACAACTTTGGGGTTGTACTAAAAATAGTAACATTAATGTATTACAGACATTCCAAAACAAAGTTCTTCGACGAAACGATGATATCCATAGAGACTTAGGAGTCGAAAACGTTCAGAACGTAATTAAAATGTTTGCGCGAAAACATAATAATCGATTACAAGGTCATACGAATATTTCTGTTCAACAGATCCTCGACGAGACAAATTTATTGCGCCTTCTGAAAAGGACTAAGCCTTTCGATCTAGCGCAGATCTAAGAGCCAGTTTTTCAGTGCGAGGTCATCCGAGTCTTAGCGTTAAACTCCATTTAACTCCAGAAACATTTTTTCTAGTCAATTTTAATCCCAAGTTAACACCGAGTTTGCAAATTTGCTGAGTTAACTCTGGGTTAACTGAACAAAATTTTTTGACAGATACTGAAAATAGCAAGGAAAAAGTTGATTTCGCTTATATTTTTGTGAAATATTGCTGCTTCTTTTGCTCATTGTTATTGTTATGCACCAAACACAAAGAAACAAAACAATAAACAATGAGCAGATGGGAATGACAGATTTCGATAGTGTTTTGACAACTAAACGATACAATGGCAGTGATACCAAATTAAACCACCAGTCATGGAGTTAAAATTAATCCTTCACTGAAAAACTATTTCATGAGTTAACTCTGGATTGATTCCAACGCCGAGTTAGTAAACTCTAGCTTAACTCGGAGTAAACTCAACACTTAAAAACTAGGCCTTAGAGGCATAGCTTTTGCTTATACAAGAAAACAATATCTGCCAAACGTCTGCCTCTGCTCTGTCTACAAATAGTATTATCTAACATGTCCAGGATATTTGTCACGCAATGCAGCTATTGTTTCACCAGCTGTATGGCTGGTAACATCAAATTCAGACAACAAAAAGTCAGTCAATATGGTTCGGTGACTCAATCCATTCACTGAAACGATTTTGCTAGCATCATTTTCGAAACAAATATGGCCCCATGACACCGCCACACAGTGCGGCATTTGTATGGAAATTTGGACGAAAATCCTTAATTCAAATTCATATCTACAGATTTAAGTTTAAATATTTAAATTTACATATTTTTGTTTGAAAATAAAATATAAAGTCAAGAAAACAATTGAGTTAAGTTACAATTACCATATTCTGAAACTAAACTACGGTCATCGCTATACTCAAGCTCTGTATCAAACGAGAAAGCACTTATATTTTGTAAATTATTTGAGAAATATTTAATTCTTAAGTACATGCTTACTATATTTCTGAGATATTCCTATTTGATTTCTTTGAAAAAATATTCCTATGTGTCGAAATTAAAAAATCGGAAATATGTAACATAACGCTCATAAGATTCGTGTTTGTCTGATCCCTATTCAGCTTAAGCGTGTTATTTAATCGATTTTTCCTTATTTCCTTATGTCGAGCCTCTAAAGCCTTTTCCGACAGAAGACCTATAGGTTAGTCGAAAGAATCGATGACATCAAAACAACGAATCAAGATCTTATGGACTTTACTTGGCATGTAATACCAGTTATACAAACTTATATATAAATCTTCTGTTTCTTTTAGTAAAATTCTAAACTGCTAAACATTTATTTTAATACCTGACGATAAACACTTAAAATCGTGTAAAAGTTTTTATCAAATTTGAATCTATTCCTGTGATTTCCGAACTGATGTCTGAGTCGTTAAAGAAACCACTTGCTGTATTTACATCATTTGGGGACCTATAGCCCGGTTTTGGCTTGTCCACTAAGAGCCCCGTACGATTTTTCAAAACGTCTTAAATATTTTTTTTTTATTTTGCGCCAATATAGTCTTATTTTCACATTCAAAACACCTTATCCACCTGTGTAGAGTGGATATGCCAAAAAGGTTATGATAAATATTAGGAAGCCTTTCAGAGACCACAGTCAAATCCATCTCTTTAGGGGACGCTCCACATATATATTTTTATTTTTTTTTATAATCCCGCTAGTGCACCAAGGGGATATGAATACCCTTTTACTATCTTTTCCCCAGGGCGCGGACGGGTGGTGTAGTAGTTTGAAACTCAGGTGTATTAGGTTTCGATACTTTTCCAGAGGTGGTTGTCAAACTGGAGGTAGTGCATCCTCAACCAGTGGGTCTTAGTACGTGCTAGTTGTTAGTTCGTTACATTTAGTCCAGCAAGTAGCTACTGCAACATCAGTGCTGACGCCGACGGGATTTTCATATAACTTTATAAAAATTCTATGAAAAGACTTTTTCGGAGAATTGCCTCGCACGGGATTCGAACCCGCGACCCTCTGCTTGAGGAGTCTATGCATATACCACAACACCACGGCCACCACGGTATTAAGCAGAACAATAAGTGTCTGATAAAATGTTACATATATAGGGTGCTTCATCGTGAGGTTTGATTTTCAATAGACTCACACCACAACAGCGTCTCAAAATTGTTCAGCTGTATTATGAAAATCAGCGTTCTGTGAGAAATATTTCTCGTGCGATTCGAGGAACTTACGGTGCGCATAATCAACCTACTGAAACCACTATTACCAATACCATTCGCAAATTTGAGTTCCAGTTTACATTAGTGGATGATACCCGACTGGTTAGACTACATCCAACACGTAGTGAAGAGACTATAGCAGCTGTATCTGAGAGTGTACGCGAAGACCGTGATGAATTGATTCGTCGTCGTTCTCAGCAGCTTGGCTTGGCGTATTTGACAAGTTGGTATACGTGAGGGTCTCGGCCTAAAAGCATACAAAATTCAACTTGTGCAAGAATTAAAGCAACTTGAATTTGCGTCATATTTTCAGTGAATGGGCTCTGGAAAAATCAGTGAAAATCCGGTGTTTTATCGTGAAATTTTGTTTAGTGATGAAGCCCATTTCTGGCTCAATGGATACGTTAAAAAACAAAATTGCCGTATTTAGGCTGATGAGCAATGGTAACCATTATTGCGACATGTTAACGGACTATGTGCTAGCTTAAATTCAAGCACATGGTCTCGGTGAGCTCTGGTTTCAACAAGACGGCGCTACGAGCCATACAGGGCGTGAAACAATGGACTTGTTGAGAGATCATTTTGGTGAGCACTTAATTTCACGTTTTGCTACGGTAAATTAGCCGCCTAGATCGTGCGATATCACATCTTTGGACTTTTTTCTCTGGGGATATGTAAAGTCTTAGGTCTTCAGGAATAAGCCAGCTACGATTGACGCTTCAGAAGGCAACATTAGTTACAACAAAGTTAAATGCCATGAATAGTTCTTTTAACCGATGATAAAAATTTTAAGTTCAATTTCAAATTTATGTGTATCATTTAACATTATAAGTCAAACCTCACCTAACAAACAAGCTACTGATCCAAACTGGAGTTTTAAAGTTGGGACATTCCCTTTCTTCACTCCTTCTTCACTTCATAATACTAATCGCGTATAAGCAAAACGTTCTTCCACACCGTCCAACCCAATTCCCAAACGTGTATCTTTTAATCTTGATCCTCCTCTCAGTCATTTAAAAAACCCAACAACATCTCCTCATCCCACTCAAACAAAAACAACATACCCTAACTTTATTCGCTCCCATATTTTGAATTCCTCCTCATCTTCTAAGCTAGAGTCCCACCCTAATACCACACCACTTTCTTTTTTAGACCCCATACTTCCTCCAAAGGCAAAGTTAACCAAGCACCTTATCGATTCAAGGGAAGATGGCCGGTATGTTCTCTCTAGACTACGAGACCGCAGACTATACGATAATGTTCGTTTATATCTCGCATACCTACATGATAAGCCAGACTCTGTCTGTATAGATGGTATAACGAAAACCAATTCAATGGTTTCCATTTTGCAAGAAGGCCTTCCCACTAATCACAATGATCTGCGGCAACTTTTTATACGTTTTCATGAGCAATTAGATATTACTCCTGATGACGTGGCTAATGATCTCTCTTCTTTTGCGTCTCACGTAAGTTCCAAACGCATACTACACCTCCAGCGAACACGGTCCAGTTTCAAAAACTATCATCGCTCTTAACCCATCACTCAATTCTTTGCCGAAGCCTCCCAAATATCTATCCCTGTACTATCAAAATGTGAAAGGATTACGAACTAAGATATCTGCTATATATCTTAATTCGCAGATTCTGGCTACGAATTTTTTGTACTCACAGAAACCAATAAGCTCTGGCGTACTTACTTAATATCGCGTTCCGACATCAATTTCTATTTCTAGTCTGCCTAAATAAATTTCTCTATACTTTGTCAAACTCTATATGACAACTATTTAAACCGAACGGACAACACACTCATTTCCGACCCCGAGCGATTCTTTCAGTTCATCAAAACTAAAAGTAAATCGGATAACTATCCATCATCTCTGAATTTTCTAGATAAGTCCTCGGGCGATCCCCAAATTATAGCAAATCTCTTCGCATTTTTTTTTTATCCAAGCGTTCGCCACCCATTCCAAAGAGCCAGACCACTCTTACTTTTCCTACTTAAATAGCTGCTCACAAACAACTTAGTGGGCATTGAAAATTTTTGAATCTGTGTCTATAAATTTAGAGCAAGTAAAAGATAAAATAATAATCCTCAGAGATGATTATTCTGCCGGCCCTGATGATCTTCCCCCTATATTTTAAATAAAAGTGAAATGCATCTAGCCCAACCTCTTACAGTTCTCTTTCAGCTTTCTATCACCCATGCATTATTTCCCTTGACCTGAAAAAGGTCATTTATTATTCCCCTACATAAAAAAGTCCGTAAAAATGATATTTCTAACTATCGACCAATTGCTAAGCTGTCCTGCATACCTAAGCTTTTCGAGAGCATTATTTATGACATAATGCTTTTCCATTGTAAGCCTATTGTTTCCCAAAACCAGCACGGATTTCTCAAAGGTAGATCTACGACCACCAACTTAACGGAATTCGTATCAAGCACTTTATGTGCACTGGAATCTGGAAATGAAGTTGATGTGATTGCCACCGATTTCAGCAAAGCCTTTGATAGGATTTCACATGACATAATCCTTCTGAAATTAAAAGCTCTTGGTTTCCAAATAAACTTTATAACATGGGTTCAATCATATATAAATCAAAGACTGTACTATGTTTTATTTATTGTAGGTCCATGATTTCTGACCCAATTAAAGCCTCCTCTAGTGTCCCTCAAGGCAGCCACCTTGGCCCCTTACTATTTATTCTTTAATTTTTATCATTAAAAATTCATACATATCTGTTTACGCAGACGATATAAAAATCTTTAGATATATATTCTCTTCTCCTCAGACAGCCTACCACTGCAGAAAGATCTTGATAGATTTTGTACTTGGTGTCAGAAGAATTTTCTAGAGCTTAACGTCAATAAGTGTCAGGCTATAACGTATTCCCGTAAGCGGCCCCCTTTTTCAACTCGCTGCTATCTAATCTTTAATCTGCCTGTTCCCTTAGTGAATGAGTTACGTGATTTAGGTGTTATCTGTGATAAGGAACTCAATTTCCGTTCTCACATTTATAACACAATAAAGAAAGCCAACTCTGCCCTTGGCTTCATCAAGCGCTGGTCTAAGGAGTTTTCCAATCCTTATGTTACCAAATCTCTTTACATAACCTTTGTTAGGCCTCTTCTTGAATATGCAAGCCAAGTTTAGTCACCCTACTACAGAACACACATCCTCCGGATAGAAGCTGTTCAACGCAGATTTTTACAATTCGCTTTACGTGATCTTCCCTGGGATGATAGCCAAAACCTACCACCTTATACTGACCGGCTGAAACTTATAAATTTACAACCACTTTCTATACGTCTTTATTCATCAAATTTTAGTTGGTAATATCGATTGTCCTTCTTTACTTTGACTTATTTTTTTTTTTTTTTTTTACCAACCCACGCAATCTTAGGTCTGTGCCACTTTACCGGCTCAATCTTCACCGAACGAATTACGGACACTTGGAGCCAATGTCTAGAATGCTTCATGAAGTTAACGATATTCTGCCTCTCTTCGATTACCATCTCACCAAACTCTCTCTTAAAAACACTCTTATTTCCACCTATGCCTCACGTCCTAATTTTTTTTAACCGCTCCCACCCTTTAGTTTTTATCTTTAGTTTTAAGTGAAAAATTGTTAGTTCTAAGAATAAGCACGTGATAAGCATTAATAAAAGAAAAAAAAAAAAAATTTAAATGATCTTGAAGAGTTATTCAGCAAAGGAATCATAGAACTATTCGCTTTTCTAAACTCTGCTATATTGTCGTAACAAACCATTCAGAAAAAACAACCAGGTGAACGGCACAACAAATGCTAATTGGGTTTTTCTCCTAAGAGTCGCCACTGCTACCTACCTACCATTGTCTGTCACAGGTTTTATGGGCTAAAGAGAGAGGTAAGAGGTAAATATAGTACAGAGACTTTATATAATACGACGTTAACGAAAACGCATGAAGGTATCTTTAGCCGTTGAAAGGTAGAAGTAGCTGTACGGTAATATTAACTAATTTAGAAAAGTGCGCAGAAATTGCCTGAAATGGCTAAACCATATAGAGCGAATGGTGACCATCGCTTCGGGCCAAAGACTATTCGATTCCAACTTGAAAAGACAACGCAGTAGAGTGAGTATAATATCAACCAACTTGGAGGTCGCAACTGAAGAAACTTAATAATAGTATTCTTAACCTTCGTTGATATTGCTTCATATTTAAAGTGTCTTACTATGTTTATAGGCCATTTGAAGTTATCTTGATGATGTAACTTAAATTTCCATGAGTCACTGCCGCACGCTCGCATTCCACTTGACAGATTCTACATCCATATGGGTATGCAGGTATGCATCTAATTTACATGTTGCTGCCTTAATTAAGCATTAAATGTTGCCTGAAAGCTGAGGATAAGGGCCTACAACATTGAAAGTCAGATTAGATCATAGTATGACGATGTCTATCGTCAGCCAATGTTCCTCTTCTACACCCAATCACCGATTGAAAAAAGTAAAAATCTGAAAACTCTGGTCCTCAGTAACTCATATTTCAAATCGGAATCCAACCTAATTGGGTACAATCGCCCATTTAAAAAAAAAAAAAAAAAAGTCAACAACTAAACAACTAAAATTATCTGAATTCAAAGCATAGCCAACAAATGTATCTAGCGCTAACGAAGTTTAATTGGAAAACCGCAACAAGTACTCTGACCGTGCACATTAATCATTTACCAAGAGCTTTGTTAAGCGCACATCCCGAACGCTAGAGCTATGATAGAACACCGAACATTGTAGCCATGGTGCCATGATATCATACTAATCATCCCCAACCTCATTGGTCCTTCGTCGGTCATCCTCCATTCTCATCCATCCTCATGCTATCTGGAATTAAACTCATAGTGATTGTTAAAAATTAATCAAACACACATTTGAGCTTATCCCAAAGTAAATCAATTCCACCAAGTTATGGTCTAATTAAATCCGCGTTTAATGGCTTCATTTAGAAATATTATCATCGGCGTAATTAAAACCCGTTATATGGTGTTAGATTAGAACGGGCTGAGTGTTTTTATCGAGCACTTTTACGAGGCTTGAGTGTGTCTACTCCACTCTCCTCCGATACTCTCCAATCCGACACAATTGAATGGTCCTCTGTTCTCCCATCCTGATTCTATGCATACGAGGTTTTGAAAATCAATTACTGAAACACCCGCCCGAATTCACTTAGAAACTTAAAGCAATAAAAAATTAAAACAAAAAAAGAAATAATAACGAAATTCGTTTATTACGCTTTGTTTGATCAGGGGGCTGATTGGGGGTGGTAGGATGCTTTGGGTTAATGTCCTTTTTTTTTACGGTTGCAAATTTGCGTTGCAGTTAATTCACATTATGCAAATTGTGTTGAGCTTCAAAAAGCCGCAATTTAACTTAATCAATTATTTCGATAACAGAGCGCGTGGCCATTGTCATTTTGCGGATTCAACTCGGGCATTGGTTGTTGTAGTGTAGCGACAATTGTTGGGGATATCCGGTACGAGTACCACACCATAGCGGCTTGAACGCCCAACGCCATTATCAGGAGCACAACGAGAAGTAAATTTCATTAAAATCGCTACTCGAAACGAGAATTTATGTAATTCTCCAATAATTACACGAATTTAAGGGAAATAATGTATTTGTTGGTCGCAATTGTTGTTGTTTGTTTTGTTTATTTCTTTTTTTTTTAACAAACATGACCCAGCAGCTTGGTATGGACTTTAGTCCAGAATCAGAATCTGAATCGAAACCCGAACCAGAATCCAATCCCAAACCCGATCCAGGTCCTGGTCGATTTGAAATGGATGGCTGAATTAAGGCATTCGGGAACGTGAAGCAATGCCTGTTGTATTTGCTAACCCTTATTTGTGTCATTTTTCTTCGTTGGTGGATTCTTGGCTCCGTTCGTAACTGGGACTTCCAAAGACGTATTGTCATTTTCTGGAAATGGCTGAAAGACTTGAATGGAATACTTAAGTAGACGTGAGAACCACTCGTATTGTTGCGAAAATCCCAGAATTCCATTCGACTGAAGAGTTTGAAGGACTGATTACTCTGAATAGTAAGTGGATGTGGAGGGACGACTACAAGTAATAGAATTCGTTGGTAGAAAAAAAAAAATACTTTGGTCTTGGATGCCAGGAAGTCTGTGAAAGTGCATTGAAAGATCACTAAAAGGGCTGGTGGAAAGTCACAATGTCGTTGTCTTTATTTACGGTTGGATATTTTTAACAAAGTCGTCTTTGTTTCAATCTCAAACTATGATTACCTAAGTTTATGGTGATAAGAGCCCTTGTGTTGGTAGATTTACATTTTGACTGGAACCTTAGAGCACCTGCTTATGGAAGTTTATCAACGACTGAACTTTGAGTTGATTTAAGAGTGACTTTAAAGTCTTAGCAGAGTTTTCTTGGTAAATATAGCGCACAGGTTATAGGTGACTACGACATATACAAATCATATTTTGGCAAACAGCCCTGGGAATTCAAAGTCAAAAAATTATTAAGCTGTATCTTTAATGTGGAGAACTTCATATTGCAAAAAGCTATACAATATCTACGGTCTATGAAAGAGACGAAACAAAAAAAATATTCTTAGACGGTGAACTGTGAGGCTGAGGGATTAGGCACAAAAAATTTTTCGCTCGTCTTACGAATTGTAACTTACATAACTACTTACTTAGATGGCATTACAGTCTGGAATGGAACAGGGCTTGAGCTTACAAGCCTCTACAGCTAGCGCAGTCTTTTGGCAGATCCACCTGTTACGCACACATAATTCGCTGAAGTCTTCCTCTACTTATGTGCACCAACTCAGATGAGCTCGTCCTCTACTACGCTGTCACTGTGAGTTGGAGTCGAAAACATTCCGGAACGCAGGTGCCTATGCGTACCTAGACCTAAACCGGGTTATCCTAGCTTTTCGAACGAAATCGGGATCGATGTACAGCCCATGCAGTTTGCTGTTGAAATGTCTGCTTCATTGTCCATTGATGCAAAAATTCCTATTTTCATCTGCTTTCATCAGAGTCCAACTGCCTGCGAAAGTGTTGTTGCTTGAAAGATGGCTTTACTACTAAGTTCTAGGCCCAAAAAGAAGCGTCAGTGATTCTTTATATGGTTTTCGCGTTAGTGTCGTTGTTAAAGTTCGAAACTCCTAAACTCGTTATTGCCGCTTCTGTTTCAATAGTCGAAAAAGCTTCATTGACAGCTCACTGAGTTCTACCTATTATGTCAATATCGCCTACATTTACCAATACTGGACAGATGTTGTTGGCTCTGGAGTTGGCTCACAAGTTTCGAACAATTCTCTTAAGAATGATATTTCCAATTACATGACAGGGCATCGCCTTGTTCTGACGTTGATTGTCTCGGTTTTATTATTACCGACCAAATTTATAGGTGCCTTGTCAAAATTCCGAACTACAAAGTCTACAAGAGTCTCCTGCAGCAGCGAAAACTCGTATTTGCACCTCTAGCCCAACATTGGAATAACCTCACCATAAGGATCCTGCTGATTAGTTTGACAAAGACTCTCATGTACGCATCCCCTCTAGATCTTTCTGGGAAGATCATTTCATTTCTACACAGATGGATCCAAGACTATCTAAGTCTCACTAAATTTTAAAAACACGCTGAACGTCCAATCATCTGTCAGTAGTTTAGCCTATGTTGGGTGCCAGGCCACAGATATATGCCAGGGAATTGCAGGGCCAATGAACTCGCCAAAATTGAAACATATCCTATCTGAAATAGGTGTCATCGGTATACCAATCGCTATGTGCAAGCCATGATATAACTAAAACTGTATGCTGTAAGAAGAACAAACCTGAGGTCAACTACTGAGTCAACATGTGTAACCAAAACTCGATCTGAAACATTCTAAGAGCTTGAACCTTCCAAATAGGAAGCATCTCAGTGATATCATATGTGTCATCACTGAACAGTGTCTCATAGGCAAGCATGCAAAAATAATTGAGCTTTTCACGAATGACTTCTGCAGATGTTGCATCGACAAGGAGGTGGAAGTAACAACCCTCCATCTGATCTGTACATATTTAGTTCTCTCCCAAAGAAGGAAACTCTATTGGGAGCTTTCTTCCACAATGATTTAAGGAACATAAACAATATAGACGTTAACTGTCTCATATGCTTCGTCAGAAAAAGATTTTTTTAAAGCCGCTGCAACCAAACCTAATCCAAGCGTCCTGAATTCTCCCGAGATTGGAAAGGTAGGAATAATAATGGAGATAATAAAGGGTTTTCCAGTAGGGACTTGACAACTTTGAATTTAATTTGTGAACGCACTCTTTCACTAATCATCAAACTGTCACTTTCAACATTTTCATCATGGTAAAGTACACTAACGAGCAACGTCTGAAAATTTTAAAAATTTTCTACAGATATTCGGAGTCGGTGACTGCAACTTTAAGAGCGTTAACTCCAATTTTCGGTCATAATTCTCGCCCTAGTAGACAGACAATAACAAGCTTAGTGCAAAAATTTGAGTCTACATATTCGTTGTGTGATGTTGCCGTGTCAGTGAGACAACGGGTTGGTCGAAGTGTCGAAAATATCGCTGCCGTTCAGACGTCCGTAGCAAACGATCCCAATCAGTCAATTCCACGGCGTTCTCAAGAACGGATCTTGGTTTACACCCATACAAGATCAAGCCGACTCAAGAATTGAAGCCGATGGACCATTTGAAGCGACATACGTTCTCCGATTGGGTTCTGGAGAAGATGCGCCAAGATGATGAATTTCATTGCAAAATCACCTTCAGTGACGAAGCTCATTTTTAGCTCAATGTGTTCGTCAATAAGCAAAATATGCGTTATTGGCCGGGTGAAAACCCACATGTACTTCATGAATCACCTGTACATCCACAAAAAATAACTGTTTGGTGCGGTTTGCATGCCGGCGGCGTTATTGGGCCATATTTTTTCGTCGACGATAACGATCGTCACGTTATTGTGAATAGTCAGCGTTATCGCGCCAAGATCATCGATTATTTTTGGCCCGAATCGGAAGATATGGACTTGGACGATATGTATTTTCAACAGGATGGTGCCACAAGCCACACAGCACATGCTACAATCGATTTATTGAAGAGTAAGTATGGTGACCGTGTTATCTCAAGAAATGGGCCGGTCGATTGGCCGCCTCGTTCGTGCGATTTAACGCCGCTTGACTATTTTCTACGTTAAATCCTTGGTTTACGCCAACACGCCGACGACGTTGGAATAGCTCAGAGCCAACATTGAACACGAAATAGCGGCCGTTTGGGCCGAAATGTGTGGCCGAGTCGTTGAAAATTGGGTCCAAGGAATCGACCGCTGCAAACGTGCCCGCGGTGGCCATACGAACGAAGTCGAGTTCCATTCATAAATGTTTTGATTGTACTTCAAGCCAATAATAAAGTTTTTGAAATATCTCAAATGGTTTGCCTTTTATTTAAAAAAAAAAAAGTTGTCAAGTCGTTATTGGAAAACCCGATAGCAGGAGAGATATTCCAAGAAAATAAGTCGCTTATAAATAGCAAAGGGTATCTATGTTGGAATTTTATGTCATGTACTACATAAAAGTAAGGTGTCCGAGTAATTTAAAGTTCAAAGCTGAATACGAAAAGGTTGCATTCTTTGGCCGCTACTATTACTTTTTTTATTCAGTATTTTAAAGCGAGCAGCTCTGTCTGCAGGAAATATAGGCCTGAGATGAGATTTTATAGGACAGCAAGTCAAGATTATAAGCAGCGTTCTTTATTAAGAAAGTTTGGTAGTACCGAACTGTATTCGGACACCAAAATCTGTTTTTGTCTTGAAGTCTAAAAACTTGAGAAGCAATATTTTGAGAGCAAAGAAGCAAGGAGAGACTGTTTCGATCAAAAGTAGAAACAGTGCTGCTTTATGGGTATAGTACCTGAAAAATGACCATTAGCTTTAAAAATCTTCATTAATAGATGTCTTCGCTAAACCTTAAGGATCTTTTGACGATGACATATATTGAATGACGAGCCAAGAACCAATGGACTGCGGAATACGGAGAAAAAGTGGCAGCGGATTATTCAAACCTTACGGGGCATATCATGCATCCTTGAATAAAAAATATAATTATTGACAAACAAATCGTATTCCGAACAACCCATAGTAGCTCCCTTTGTCTTCCAAATAATTGTTCTTTATGTTCAGCCTAAATGCCGGAAATTGAGAAAGTCTAAGTAGTTGTTAGGGCCTTGATCTTAAAAGCATTACAAATAGCTCATCTCGAAAAATGCACAACTCAGGACACTATTTTAGTCTCTAAGGACATAGGAATGTCTCTCACTAAAGGAATATGTATGCACACACAAAATGCGATAGTTAAGGCCGATTAAATGCGATGAGATGGCCCAATATGCAAATTAATCTGACAGATCTAAACATGAGACATATTGGCAATTTAGTGGCATTATATCAGCAATAGATCGGGGCTTGGAAATAATCTCCATGAATAGAACCTCATATTTATAAATTCTTTTTCGAAATCGTCTTGGAAATTGAAATGATCCGAAACAACGGTGAGTAGACCTCACGGATGCTAAAAGCAAATGATTTGGGCTCTGAACAAATCTTACATTAGTTGACGCCTGTGAACTACAGGTTTTCAGTTGAGCCGTCTGAGAGAATAACTTCACGTTGTCTACATTCGTTGTTTTTTGTAATCAAGTGACTGAAGGCAACGTTGAAGTCAATTTTAGTCATTTAAAAGTTTGATGATTGGTTTGATTGCTGATCGGAGGGGGCAGCCAAACATCGTGAATTGGCTCGGATCCACTCCTACATTTAAATCTTTCCATTCTGTAGAGTATTTTAGTCTGACAGTAGAGCTGATCGCAATCCGCGTGTAGAAAACCCCTGTGGGCAGTAAAGTTTTAATGTGCCGGTTATGCACATTCTTCTTTCTTTTTCGACCATGGTAAAGACTCAGGGTAAGACTTTGGGTTGTGGACTCTATTGTGATCCTACAGTCCTCCTATGCAACTGAAGGGTAACGACTGCTTTGTTGTTTTTTTTTTTTTTTTTTTTTTTTTTTTTTTTTTTGCTTTGCAACATTTGCAACAGGATGACTCTCAGATACAGGTGCTCCTCAGGAGGAAGCCAATGTGTAGAGTAACACCAAAGGTTTGAATAGATTTGCTATTCGGAAAGGTCCCAAGGTGTCAATGTCAAGAAAACAATCATTGTATGCATTTTGGGCCATAAAAGTCAAGTCTCACTGATTTAAATATGTTTGTCGTTACAATACTGTTAGCTCGAAAGTCTTCTGTAACTTAAACTGCACTAGACCCTACTTAGGGCTTTAAATCAGCAACAGTTTTCCTTCACCTTGAGTTCCACATTGCCTACTTTTTGATTAATATTTGAAACAGCTTATCGGCAACTCAGAAATGCAAAAATTCTCTGAATGAAACTTTCACGTACAATTACCACAGCAATTTTCCTTTCCAAGTCAAAAGCAACACCTTCTCGAAGTTGGGCACAGCGGCCGGCCTTATTATTTATTCGATTTCTATTCCGATGCCCTCTCGAATCGTAGCTTTTTAATGTAATTACCAACAGAATACTTCCGCCATTAAAGTATCTTTTAACCCTTTTGCTAGGGCAGATCAACTGATATATAAAATTCTTTGCCCTCCGAACTATATTAAAAGAAAAAAAAACAGAAATTAAAAAAATAAATTACCCCTAACCTTTCGCCTCATTGGAGATACTTTAAGCATTATTCGACCTTTAGCATCCGTATTCTATATACGTATTTGGTACACGCATTTCCATTCTACTTAGTGGAATTCTCGTGGCTCCTCTATTCGTGGAAAATAATTGCTGAATTCGATTCCCAATTGAGGTTTCATTATAGCAAACGGTCCAAAGAGATTACAGGCACCGCATACCAGCCCGATGAACATTTTGATAATCCAACTGGAATCTCCCCGTTCAGATCTGAACCTCAGTTCGGATTTTCTAATTTGTAATCGGATATCTGCCGTCGAGGACGACAGCCGACGTGTAATCAATCTCCCACGGATTCCATTTGAATAAAACAAGTAAATAGAAGGATTTCGTCCTGTCCGTCAATTTAAAATTGTTGGTTTTTTTTTCTCACAAAAAAATTCCCCCTCTCAAAAACAGAAAAACCACCCAAAAAGAAGACGCAAATATCATAGGATAACGCTTTTGGATTGAGAGTTTTTCGTTTTTTAGAGAAACCCCTTTCGTAAGTGGTATGTATTCCTGGAAATGTCGGTTCGAACTGCAATGTGCCTGAATGCCTGGATGAAGATTTGTCTCAACTACCTAATTTTTTTTTTATTTGCAATCTTACTTTCATCATCCTTGTGATACAATTTTAAGAAACCCACATAGATACAAGCATGTGGCACCTGTAGCAATGCCAACCACCCACACTTGAGCTCATCAAGGTCATAACAATCTGTTTTGTCTGTGTGCGTCGCCTTTGATTGAAGTTTATGTGCGCTGCTAAGGAAAAGGTCCTGGCACACAGTCGCACTTAATGTGGCAGGAAAGTCATACACACTTGCAATATCCATGGTTGTAAAGTAAGTTAGAGTTTTGTTTTTCGTTCAAATTGAATGATCTGACATCTCAGTAAAAACGGTAAAGAAAGTCATTAGATGGAAACTGAGTTAATAATTAATTTATCTGTTTGCTAGAATGAGATAAGACATACTTGTACATACTCGTACTTGAGATGTCCTATTCGGGATCGAGAAGTGATACAGATGTTTTCTGAATGGGCTTTAAATATTCAGAGAAGGGACGAACACATGCCGCAGTTGATAGAGTTTGTTTTTTCTTTTTTTGCCACCCTAAGTTTGAACTTAAGATACAAGCACGCATGGAACGTACTTTTATTACCTTCAGTTGTACTTTTTCATGGCGCATTCCATTTAATTCCTAAATATTAGATTTGACAATGTCTGATATCTGTCAAAAATGAATGCAGAAGCCGTTTGTGGTAGTTGTGGGTGTATCTCGACACTATGGAAGAAACGCAAGCTTCTTCAACGAGCGTCGTCACACTATTGTATGTATGTTAGAATGGGTGATTCATCGTGAGGTTTGATATTCAATAGGCTTTTTTTGACAGATCACGCATAAGTCCTATCAAACTTCTTTATCATTTTTGTTCAGTATTATTTGGCAAGTTGTCATGCAAAGACTCATACCACAACAGCGTCTCCAAATTGTTCAGCTGTATTACGAAAATCAGCATTCTACGAGTAATGTTTTTAATGAACTTACTATTGCCAATACCATTTGCAAATTTGAGTCCCAGCTTACATTTATGGATGACACTCGACTGGTCAGACCACATCTAGCACGTAGTGAAGAGACTATAGCAGCTGTAGCTGAGAGTGTACGCGAATACCGTGACGAATCGATTCGTCGTCGTTCCCAGCAGCTTGGCTTGGGACGACTTCAATTTGCGTCATATTTTCAGTGAATGGGCTCTGGAAAAACTCAATGAAAATCCGGTGTTTTATCATGAAATTTTGTTCAGTGATGAAGCCCATTTCTTGCTCAATGGATACGTTAATAAACAAAATTGACATATTGGGCTGATAAGCAACCCAAAGAGTACCAAGAGCTACCATTACATCTATTAAAAACAACGGTATGGTGTGGCTTATATCCTGGTGGAATGATTGGTCCATATTACTTCAAAAATGAGGCAAATCAGAATGTTACCGTCAATGGTAACCGATATCGCACCATGTTAACGGACTATGTGCTTCCTGAAATTCAAGCACATGTTCTCGGTGACCTCTGGTTTCAACAAGACGTCGCTACGAGCCATACAGTACGTGAAACAATGGACTTATTGGAAATCATTTTGGTAAGCACTTAATTTCACGTTTTGCTACGGTAATTTGGCCGCCTATATCGTGCAATATCACACCTTTGGACTATTTTCTCTAGGGATATGTAAAGTCTCACTTCTTCAGGAATAAGCCAGCTACGATTGACGCTTTGGAAGCCAACATTACTCGTGCTATTCGCGAAATACCAGTCGCTATGCTCGAAAGATTCGCCCAATATTAGCACTTCCGAATGGACCACCTGGGATGTAGTTGTGGCCAATATTTATTCAATATCATTTTTAAAAAGTAAATGCCATAAATTGTTTTTTTAACCGATAATAAAAATTGTAAGCTTACTTTCAAATTTATGTGTTTTATTTTACATTATAAATAAAACTTTACGATGAATCACCCTTTATAACACATAGATCTGGGAGATACACGTCACAGTCGTCCAATCTTCGCAATAACTAATCCGAACATAATGTGGTAAGCAAACATAATGCCTTTTGAGAAGATACCAACTCTAGATTTACTTTTTACCATATGTGCCTACTTTTTTAATACTCCCGCTGTTAAGTTATCAAATTTAGTCTGCTTAGCTCGCCGAAAAACGTTTTCGAAGCACTGAAGGTGCCTAGGCCACTTACAATCTCTTATTGTCATTGTATTGACTGCTTTGTAGGGTTGGTCTATGAAACGTACTTATGGTAGTTCCTTTGATAGCTCTACATTTCTGGCTGAATTCATATCACAGCCAGTTAGCGCTGTCTTTAGCCAACTACCTCCAGTTGAGGCGATTTGTAACTCGGTTGTTGGGTAAAAAGCCTCACCTTACTGACAAAACGCCCCTAGGACAAAGCATTAGAATATACTCGTATTTGTTTTGTAAAATGGCCTGTCGCTCCGCTTTGCGGCCGTAGCTGTTGCAATTTGGTATGTACATGGTACAAAACGCGTGCAACCAACCCTGGCAAAATATATACTGAATCCACTCTTCTGAAGAAACGGTCTTGTAATAATTTTCGGTACATTCAATGCACTTATTACTTCTTGTTTCACCTTTACTTGTGTTTATTTCGTTGCCGTATTCATCCTCACTACTTCCAGAAGAAAGCTTTCTATTGTTTCCTCTTTTTTATTTGTTTCAGCCATTTTCTTTAGCTCTAACTTCCGGTTTTTTGCTTGTTTATTTTCGTTTGTGCATGTTTTATGGTGAGGTAAGTACAGCTATCTTTTACTTTCTTTTCGAAGTGATAAGCGGTATTTTCGGAACTAGACGTTTTTCTGTGAATATTTTTGAGGGAGTGATTCCTGATAGATCGGCTTGCGGCTGAACTTCACCCAATATTTTCAATGGTGCTATCTGTGGTCCAGAGGTCCCCGGTTGTGGTTCAGGTGTATTTTACTTATTAGTTTCAATCAAGTTCTGCTCATACAATGCATCTGGCAATGAAAAAAAGTAATCTGGAATAGCACTTGGGTCGAAAGGATATATTCCTGTTGATCTTAAGGCAGATTTTCTGCCGATTTTTCCCAAGCTTTTCCAATTAATTTAGATACATCGTACCGATATAGTTTTTTATCTTTTTTGTTAATCATTCAGCTTTAGTGGTTGTAGAGCGTTAGTCAAGTGGCTAGGAAAGCACAGTAGTATAACATCGTTCTTTTCAGCCATCTCCAGCAACTGAATATTATTTGAATGCGAGCTATGGCCATCAAGTATAAGCAACGTTTTCCTGGAGCTTTCTTGCGAAGAAATATTTTTTCGAAAAACAGATCTGGGAGACCATCAAAAAAACTGAGGCTTGGTGTAAGTGCCTTTGAAAATTAGAACCGGTTGCAAAAAGTTACCTTTAGCATTGCAACAGGCTCTCACAATTCTGTTCTCTCCTTTTTCGGAACTTCTGAGTGTGTAAAAATTCTTAGCTCATTTCGAAGCAAAAACTTCTCCTGGTTTGTTGTTTACTTGGATTCCTGTCTCATACATATTGTAAATATTGCCAGGGTTGGTTAAAAGATCATGCTCTTGGTATAGAGGTTTTAATATGTCAAAAAACTCTTTGACGTCTAGCTTATTCATGCCGTGAGCTCTAGCTAGAGATAGACCTTCTGGATTGCGCTTTAAGAAACAATTCAGCCAAACATTACCAGTAGACTTAGTGTCGTTTGTGAATCGGTGAGCAAACTGCAAACTGTTAAGCGATTTCTTTATTTTTTTATGGGTACAAGCAATTTATTTGACTTTCCTTTTAAAATATGTCTTCTCAGGGTTCTGGATGGTATTTTGAACTCCCTACTTGCTTCATTTACTCCCAACCTTCTCCATTGCTTTATCCATGTCAGCAATGTTGTATTTGTGTAATTTTGTCGCATTCCTATAGACAATAAACAAATAAAAAAGCGCTGAAAAGTGACTTACTATATTTCAATATAGCATTGGGGCGCTTTTGTTTGGGCGTTTTAAAAATCTCTGATTCCAAGGCGCCAAAGCAAAAATATAGAAACCCAACCTGATTGTACGAGATAAACAAAAACGCACTAAAAAGCCAATTTCATCTACTTTCTATTTATACCGGGTGAGTTTTTTAATTTGAGACATCCAAATTACTCGGAAAATACGCGATATCGTGAAAAATGTTTCAGACAAAAGTCACAAGGTCAAGGTCAAACGAAGGTCACTTTTGATTTTTTAATAGAAACCCCTATTTTTTTTTGACAGATTCGTAATTTCATTTTTCAAAAATGCATTCTTTTCCCGTCAGAGGGCTCCATAAAACTTAAGACATCAAAATTACTCGAAAAGTACGAAATATCGGGAAAAATGTTTCAGACAAAGTTCACAAGGTTCTAAAGGGGACATAAGATGGTGACCACGAGTTTGACCTTGAGACCTACATTCAAGGTCAATCGAAGGTCTCTTTTGATTTTTCAAATGATAATTACTGATTTTCATTGCTCAGTCGTATTGCTCGTAGGCTTGCAACGACGTGGACGTAGCAGTATTTTGTTTCCTTCGGGTTGATTAATTAGACTGGGTCCCCTTGCCACCCACTGTTGAATCATTGAATTTTTTCCATGTCGCAACCAAAAAGGGTGCTAATGTGCTAGTGCCCAATGCTAATGTGAGGATCGTGTGCAACGGCAGCTAACACTGCTATTTCATTGTCCTCAACAGCCACCCTATCTGACCGATTCCTTTTCTTTGGTTGCACACTACCTTCACCAGTGAATTGTTGGATGACCCGATAAAAGGAAGCGCGCGATCGTATCTGGTCTGGGAAACGTTGGGCGTAAAGAGCAACAGCACCATCGATGTTCCTTCCACTTTCTCTATAAATCAATATAATTTCAATTTTCATTTGAATTGAAATAGCCTGCATTATTAACCTGGAAAACGTTACTAATAATAAACAGTTCCTCAAAACAAATATCGAACTTCTTAATGAAGTACAGTTCCGTTCAAGGAGACAAAAAGGGCAGAGTGCACATCATACACTCTCAGATAAGTTAAGGACAATTTGTCTCTATCTGAAATTTATTTGAGTTTTAACTCCACTCGAGGCAATAATGACTTCTTCAAAACAAATCTCGACCTTCTAACACCCTAACAACGTTGGAAACCGATTAATGATTTAGGCGTGCCAGTGCAGTGGTATCTAGCACTGAATGAATAAGACCTTTGAGACAAAGTCGTGTGCCCCATTGAAGAATACAACTGAGCAATTAAAATCAGGAATTATCATTTGAAAAATCAAAAGTTCCTATTCCTATAGACAATAAACAAATAAAAAAGCGTGATTTACTTTTAAAAGTAAATTTTACTTTAAAAAGTGATTTACTATATTTCAATATAGCATTGAGGCGTATTACACTTAATTTGTTTGGGCGTTTTAAAAATTTCTGATTCCAAGGCGCATAAGCAAAAATATAGGAACCCAACCTGATTAAGCAAAAACGCACTAAAAAGCCAATTTTATCTTCTTTCTATTTATATAGGGTTTTCTTATAACGAATTGACAACTTTTTTTTAAATGAAAGGCAAACCATTTGAGATATTTCAAAAACTTTATTATTCGCTTGAAGTACAATCAAAACATTTATGAATGAAACTCGACTTCGTTCATATGAACACCGCGGGCAGCGGTCGATTCCTTGGACCCAATTTTCAACGACTCGGCCAAACATGTCGGCCGAAACGGCCGCTATGTCGCATTCAATGTTGGCTCTGAGCTCTTCCAACGTCGTCGGCGTATTAGCATAAACCAATGACTTAACGTAGCCCCACAGAAAATAGTCAAGCGGCGTCAAATCGCACGAACGAGGCGGCCAATCGACTCACCATACTTACTTAGCTTGTGGCACCATCCTGTTGAAACCACATGTCGTCCAAGTCCATATCTTCCAATTCGGGAAAAAAATAATCGGTGATCATTTCATTTAGCATTTAAAATGCTAAATTTTTTTATTTTTTGATTAATTTTATTGTGCCAAGGCTAAAAATGTTGGAAAATACATCAATTTTCAAGTTGTATCGCACATTCCCGGCGAAGTGCTTGTTTGAGGTGGGCCAAACTTTGATATTTTTTAGTGCCAACCTTCGTCATCAAAATACCCCAGACAGAGAAATCCAACGGATTTGCATTCGGAAAATTTGCAATCCATTGTGTCGAAGAAATGAGCCGTGGAACATTGTTTTTTAACCAATCTTGGTTGACGCGCGCTTTGTGAGACGGTGCCGAGTCTTGTTGAAATGTCCACGGTCTTCGACTGAAATGATTGTTTGCTCAAGGCTTCAATACTGTCTCTCAGACAGTTTCACTGTATACGATCGCATTAATTTTGACGTCACGGTCCAAAACTACGGGAGAAGAGCGACCATCGGCGGTTATGACGGCCCAAACCATCACCGTCAGTGCTGCCTGCTTTCTGGTGGCCGTCCGAAGGTGTAAATTTTCGAAGGACCTCTCTGGCAAGTAAACTCGGTCATTTTTTTTGTTGACGTATTGCTCTATAACAAATGGCGACTCATCGGAAGAAACCAAATTCGGCAACTAACCACATTCGTGCAAGCGTAGCAACTCCTTCGATCTTTCGACTCTAACTTTTTTCTATTGCGGTGTAAGACCGTTTGCTTTTTGGAACTTCAATGTCTTGAGCCCAAACTTTTCAGTATGTGTTGCATCCGTTCCAACGATATGTTGAGCTCACGAGCCATTTTTCTTCCACTTCGACGCGGATTTCGCTCAATTCGAGCCTTCACTTTCCGAACTATTTCTGGTGATGTTGCTGTTTTTTTATGACCAACTCCATGGCGTTTTGCAACGCTGCCAGTATCACGGTAACGAGCTATGGTTAGAGACACAAATGATATCGTTTAGGTGCTGGATAGCTCTAACGATATCTACTTGTGGTTTTCCAGCCAAATATAAAGCAATCACACTTTCACGTTTGAATTCCATCGCGGATAAAAAATTTTCAACACATAATAAAATTATCTGTCATGTTTTAAAATTGAAGTAATGAACCGTTTTTAAAATATAGCAGTCTGAAGTTGGTTGCAGTTCAAGTCAGTCACCCTGTAGTTTGAACAGGTTTGGTCGTGATTGTTTAACAACATCTGTGCACGTGCCAGACTACTGTGGTGATATGTAAACTGAGGCGTTTTGTATAGTTTTACACTGTGACCTAACTAACGACGGCTGACACCTCACATGAATCTGGGCGACAGACTGAGTGAACTTGTCTTCATCTTCACGGCATGGAATACGACCGATCCACGTCCTACCCATCTTTGTAATAGCACTTTTCTTTTTCAGAAACGATTTGAGTAGATCTAGACTAAGTGTAGAATCTATGTATGCTTTGATTCCTTGCGAAATTGTTTTCAGGAGCTTGACTATCACCCATTCGTTCTACTCTATTTCAAAGCATTCGATCTTACAAATCTAAGTTGAAAGTGGAACAAAAAATCAAAATTAATATTTTGCGCTAGTTAAAGGTAATGTGAGGAGGGCAGTCTACATCAGCTGAATTGTTGTTTTTCAGTTCTCTAATTTCCGACGCTGCAGCACTGTTTGAAGGTCTGGTTGATATAGAGGCCACTAGTCACGGCTCGAAGCTTTTCCACAATCGACTTAATGCTTCAGCAGGATGGAGAAGTGTTTTTCGTCCTTTTGTGTAAATTCTGATATATAATCGGCAGAATACCGCCGACCAAACTTTTACAGTGATATAGTATCGTATACTGTTCAATCTTGCTCTCCAACATTTGATTTCTTTAAGTTGTGAAGATAGCCAAGTTATCCTTGTTATATTTATCAGTTAGTTTTGTCTGTAACTGTGATGATGATATTTGTTTTATCTTGCTCCAACACTAGAATTTCCAAATTCTTTACCTTGAACATCCTTTACGTTAACCCAAACTTTGTAAGCCTTGAATGTATGTGAGTACCTTTCAATGCAATATCTCAGTCTTTTTAAGTAGATAAGCTATAGCTGCAAAGACTGAATGTCTACACTTCCAGTTCCCACCACGATTAATTCGGCTGCAATCTGGGGAGTGATGCAACCTATGGTTGGCTATGCTAACAAGCAACTTAGCACGTCAGCTGTTCCAACGCTATCTTAAATTCATCAACGACATCATTATGACATGCAATCTAGATACTAGATCATACTGCCTTCAGAGAAGCCTTACATTCTCTAACTAGCTTAGAAGTGGTGATAGGTTTCAACAAGGCCTTTAGCGCAGCGCAACTGTCACAAACAATTGTACCAAAGAACATTTATTTTTAAATGTAAGGGCGCCTTGGAAGCACAGCTCATTAAGGGAAACGATATTCACAAGGGGGATTAATATTGCAAGCTCAATGAAGTCAAGACAAATCAGTTTTTGAATCGGGTTTAAAGCGGGAGTGCATGTATTTATTGCATAGCCCAGCAATGTGTTGACGTATATAAAACACTGCCCTCGGTGACAAGTCTCTGTACTACTAGAAAACTGGCGCTTTATGCTAGTTTCAAGAGATGGTAGCAAATGCTGAGCTTCGTTGGAGAAACAGAATGCGATACCTTTTAGGAATAAGATCTAAATTGTCAACTTTTTTCCACTTGTGAAGGTAGAATCACATCAGTTTAGAGAGGATTGAGGATTGCGGAACGCACTTTAAATAAATCAGTAGTTGAGTGAAGCATGTAAAAACAATGCAACGGTGTCGATTGGAGTCTGATATAAACCCGGATATCCTTGCGTTGTCGTGGAAACTTCAAGCTGCAGCAGTGCTTAACTTCAGTTTATAATCTCCTAATATGGTCATGCAGGCTCAAATGGGACGGGCATGCTCGGCCAGTAGCTAAACACTGGACTGCGCCGTAATAGGGCTTAGAACCCTTTATTGAAGTTATTAAAAAGGTGTGACGAACCAACTAATAGCCTCAGATAAAAATGGATTCACTGTAGACGGCCCTTGCAAACGTTTAAAGAACAACAATTGTCGGATCTTAACGTGGAATGTTCAAACCTTTACAAGCCACGTCCAACCGATCCTTTGACTGCTATTATGCAGATATCCCCGTCATCCAGGAAGTGCAATAAGAAGGCCGGAAATAAAGAGGAGGAAAAACTATGATACACACTAAAGTGATTGCAATAGGGAAAAGAAAGAACGCTTATTCGGATGTGGATTTGTCATATGCGGCAGACTTAGCAAGAAGTTTTGAATTTCGCTAACATAACCCTAATATGCTCCCATGTCCCTAAGGAAGACAAGTCGTCCTTGTTTCTATCAAATAATCTTTCTATGAGCTTATCGACAAAACATTGCGCAATATCCAAAATATGATAGGAAGGGGGAACATCTTTGGTATACTACACAACACCACGTCTGTTAACGGACTTAGGCTTATTGACTTTGCGGCGTGAAGTAATATCACTACAGGTCATGAAATGCCTAGTCAAATTGATCACATTCCGGTACACGTAATTCGTGCCTCCACGGACGTCTGAACATTTCGGGCAACCAACATTGACTAGGATCACCACCTTGTTGCAGGCAAGGTGCGAATGCGGATTTCACAAGCATCACAATAAAGAAGAACTACTGTGAGAAGATAAAAGATAAGAAAGCTTCAATCGCAACAGACCACCAGAATCCTCGCCGAACGCGTATCCCAAAATCTCTCAAATACTTCTATGCCGCCAAAATACCATCAGAAACGCCTCCTTATGTGCTGGATTTCACTCAACCCTTCTCGTCAAGCATATGCAGCGAAACAAGAAGTGTAGAAACCTGCGACGAACACCGGCTTCTCATGAGGAAAAAGTAGAAGCATGAGAAGCACGAGTTCGAGGAAACTGAGAGATGCTACTTCAGTAATGAGATTCGGATGTTTTACCAAAAGGCACTTAATCTTAGCCTGAAAGATACTCTTGTGGTCTGGCAGGCGATGCAAGCATCTTCAATTCAATTAATCGGAAAAATCCCAGCGCTGCGCCGGTGAAAATTTATATCGAGTGTGTAAGGTATTTGAAAGTCATATGGGATATACCATAGTCCATATAGGAGCATAAACCCAGTACACCTGTTAGGATTGAGGGGTGGCTTTTCGAGTATGGTTTTGATACAGCCAGCTGACTCAATCTTAGAGCGTGCTTTTCGCTGCCGATTCTTGCATATAGAGACAAGAGACCAAATATAGTTCCCAGTTCTAAGGCCATAATTTAGAATTTTTCTCTGATTGTGAGAAGGGATTTACCGGAGGCCATAAGAACCATATCATCGGGATGGCGTACCCAAAAGCTTTTATTCTCTTCCTTCTTAGGTTCACAATTATTTCGCTTACAACTAGAATCTACAGAAGAGCGTCCGTTTTGGATTCCCAAATTCGACTATTGCGACCCGAAAATTTTCGTTGACCATAGCTGTGCTCCTTTTTTGCTTCTTGGCGTCCCTGACTACCTTAAAGGTGATTGTGTCATTTAGCCGTCCTTTTTTTGAGCTTCCAGGAACCGTTCCAAGGAGAAGTTTTTGCCTGCTGCAGTTGATGGTTACATTCTAACAACAAGACAAAGTTGTACATCGGGTCCGAAGCGAGCACATGTACCTGTAGTCCCATCGGCTATCTCTCATCCGCAACCTTTGGAGTGGTTTATTTTGAGGTGGGGGCAATAAGCTCGCACTTTCCTTAGTCCATTTTCTTTAGGAAGTCATGGGGGCGATGCAGAGGTTTATGCTCGGATTAGCAGTGTGCTCTTTTTCAAAACCTTCTTAATGCCAATCTGTTGTTCGCTATTTCTTTCGAATGGATTCAGTTGGCGATATGGAGATTTGTTATGAGCTAGTAATGGAGCAGGTTTTGTCTCCATGAAGATGTCAACTATTCCTACATTTCGCTCACCCGAAACTGTGACGGATTCACGAATAGGGAGCTATTTGTCTGGTATTGAGGCAAGTCACTTAAAATATGATTTTTGTTATTGCTATTTTGTTTTCTAATTTGTCGATTATTTTGATTTCACGAGTATGGGGGAAAGCATATCCTCCCGTGCTCACCGCCTGTACACAAGAAAGGGTAATTTAACTCAAACTAGATGTCGTCCGGTATCTAGAATTTTTCGGTATCAACTGAGATCTCTCTCCAGCTATTCAGGCATCGGCGCGCATCACTTAGTTCTCATCTCCTCCCGGTCGAACTTATCGCCATAGGTAGTCCTGCTGTTAAGTGTGATTGCTAGCCGGAGTTAAGTAACTCCGGTTTTTCTCTTCGGTTGGAGATTACTTAAACTCTTTCACTGTGTACTTACAAATGCTCGGAACCTGGACCGTCCTTCGCTGCCATTGATGTTTTGATTTAACTTCGTCATCGCATACCTCTGGCGAAAGGAAAGTCAGATAAGCTCTATACCACATAAGTATAGTGTCTTAGAAGCTCATTGCTAGACCGGCAGTGAGCATACTAATGACAGTGTGTGTTGAGAACAAACAGTAATTATTCTAAGCTAAAATTAAGGCTATTGAGTTGAGACTTCCCGTATTTGAAGTCAAATTGCAATACATACGAAAACTTTTTACTATGAAACACCTTTGCAACCGTCACTGCTAGGCATATTCTTTAAGATGAACAGAACAGGTTTGTCTTGCAGTGCAGTTAACTCGACAAATTGTATTTGGATTGAGTTGGCTTATGGCCTTCTGATGGCTGATTTAAACATCAGCCGATAAGAGAGATAAAGCCTATGTTTGGAGCTTGTTATCGTGAGGCTTTTCTCAGAACCCTGAAGTTCAAGATGAAGGAATTTATCGGCTTAGAAAAATAACTTAGATTCACTTAGCTCGAGACAGAAATATTTTATAGAAGACCAAGCATTCAACCTAACCTAACATCTAAAGACCGTTCGTTTGCTATGAAAGCTTCTTAAGGTTTCATCGTCATATCAACAAATTGTGGACGCAAACATATTCAAAGAAATGGTCATGCTTCAATTCTACCATTCATTTAAGTCCACTCAAATGTAAGACTTTCGAGACACATGCTTATTTCCTGTTGTATTAAAATTTGAAGGGAAAAGATAAACCTAGAAATAGGGTCACTCGGCACCATGAGTTGTTATCTCCTTTAAAGAACATGAGCCCACACAAAGGTGTCCACTTCAAAACATATCTACTCTGTTCTATCCACTTTAATATTCTACAAATGGTGTACACTAGAGATTCGAATAAACTTGTTAGAGCATTAAAATACAAGTGGATCAAAAAACGACACACATTTGGTTGAAATTCAGAGATGCGAGGAAACCATTGAACTGTTGCGTGCTTATAATTCAGTTGATTGAATATTCAATGTCGATACACTTGAGATTCTAAAGGAGTGGGTATATGAAGAAATCGGGGTTCACAGTCATTAGTTTTGAAGCACAAGTCCTTAAAGAGAGACAATTTGCCGTAGAGAAGAATCTTCACAATTCCTAGATGTGGGTCTCAGAGAGGATAACATCCTGTCACTAAAGTCACCCCTGTATGCACATTAGACCTTGTAATATACATATAATAGATAGGTTAGGCACTAATCGCCTAAAATTCATATCCCATGCGGTTGGTCAATATACCGGATGCTGTCAAACTTCAACATCTACCTTATGCGTAGGCATGTGCATCTACGTCTCAAAAGCGACTCGTTCTGCTACCGTTTCCATTGAGAGTTGGTTCCGATTAATGGAAACCACTTTCAACGTACAGCGCTTGGTAAAAGATGGGTGCGACAAAATTGAACGAAAGTTCAAAACGGCGCATGTTCGCTCTCTCACTCACATTTAAGAGTTTGCTCATTCAGCAAAATATTTCGTGCTGTTAGCTCGAATTAGATATCGAGTAAATGAAACCTTCTCCAGCTTTGCAGCTGGAAGGTGTTCCCTTCTGATGAAAGGGTAGTACATGGAATTCTCTTATATCCATGATGGGGTGGAAATTCCCTCAATAAAAGTCCACTTCAGCCACTCGCTCTTCTTGCTTCCATCAATTACCTTGATTTCCGAATGAGTAATGAAACTGGAGGTCGGATTTTGATGAGAATTTATTGTGTCGCAACAATTGCGACAAAAGATTAAAGGTGTGAGCATGCTATACATCTTCACCAATTTTCCCTTTGCACTTTATAGTGAGTGATTTTTTTAGGCCAAGGTTTGATCTTACGGTTGGTATACCAACCTTTGAGTAGATAATTCTGAAAGAGAGGAAATTTGATTAAGTGAAGGATGCATAGATGGACAAGTTGTCGATTTTTTAAGATACTTTGGACTGATTGTCTTATCCAATAAACTTGATTTGGTCATGTTTAAGGGGCATGTGTCAGTCTTCTTATCGCAAAAAATGTATTCGTATTCCGGGAATGTCTTTCATTTAGCTTGTTGCTCTACTTTTCCGCACATTATTCGTTAAATGCGTTATTCATGGCTTCTCATAACGATTTTTATTATATTTTTTTATTTTGACTTCCTTTTCGGGTTTTAAGCTGAGGAACAGGGACCTTATACGCCAAGCATTTTGCCATAGTAAAGTTCGATATTCTAGTATCTTTTACGTGTGATCTAAGTTGGGAAACCTTTGAAGGCGGTTGCTGCCCATTTGATCTGGCATGTCAAAATCTAAAGAACGGTTAGCTTTTAGTACATTCGTATACACCTTAGTACCCCATAGAGTTATTTCCTCAATCTGTTCTAGTCACATTATTTTTTGTCAATCTACATAGTTGGAAGGTCTTCACATATTTGCAAGACGTGGTAATTGGTTTTTAGTCTCTCCAATTTAACTGGTGACATCGTCGACTTGTTGGCTTTATCAACCGATTGACCGAAGGAGTTCCCAGTGTCATCTTATAGGATAAAGTTAAAAGAAGTACGAGTTACCAGCACCAAAGGTTTCTCCCATCAGAAAAGTGTTGATAATATTTTTCTTTTGATTTTTTTTGGAGACTTTCGGAACTACTCTTTTAGGAACGTGGAGACCGGCAACATAAATAATGTGAACGATGTAGGAGGTGAAGCCTTTTTTAAAAAAATCCCCAATCAAAAGTCAAACAACATGTAACTGGCACACTAATATAGTGAATACCAGGCAATCTCCAATTTTAATCCCAGCTTACCTTTCAACAAAACTGAGCGTTGGTGACTTTACTTTCTCAATTATTAAAGGAAACCAAAATAGATTCAAAAAGAATGCCTCTTTAAATGCATCAACTTCCATCGATGGAACTGCAGTCCCTGTTAATACCATGAAACATAAAGTTTATTGGAATGGTCTTGGCATTTTTAGCATGAGAAACGAAGGCGGATATCTATGCCCTCAGATTGAAACACACTGTTTATTTCATTTTATTTTATTATTTTTCCTTATTCCTATTCCTATTCCTATATGTCCATCAAACGTCTTAAAGTGAGTCTTTCGAAGAAAGATGATTAAGCCCTCCTGTGATAGAGTGCCTACAGGCCCAGCATCCACTAGGTCAACGTCGAGCAACTACAGTCCGATGTGAGCGTAAGCCCTACATTTATAGAATTAGCGCTCCGTGTTGTTATCACGTTCACAGCAAGCGTCGCAGATGTTGTATAGCTTTTGCCCAGCACATAGCAAAAGTGTATTGCATCATCAGGAGTACAGAATGTCTTTTGGGTTTAGCGTGAGCACCTATATAAAAGTCTTAATTTCACAGAATGCCCACACATCCATGACAACAAGGATACGCCTTTCTATCGCTTACCTATATTAACAGTAGGGTGACGTGATGGTGGAGTTTCGGTCATTGATAGGCGAAGCCTTGATAATTGGACGCCTGTTTTGTGTAAAAACTTGATTCCATATGATGCCCATACATCCATGGAAGCAGGAATTTTTGCTATTACTTGCTACAGAAAATATAACAAAATAGAACTTATGTTAGAGCCACAAGTTGCACCATTGGTATGGGTCGAAGCCGATCATGCTGATCTTAGGGTTACAGCACCCAACTATTGCAACTCTAAATTGGGCCAAAAACCTTTCCGCGACTTTGGATTTAAACCACAGCCACCCTGACGCTCCCACAAGGAGGCCTACCGCTTGAAATCAGGTCCAGACCGAAATTCGGGGGCTCCTGACTTCCATGGTACTGTGTTTAAAGTCCTGGAAAACACTACTGGTGATCCTGCCTATGACCGGCAGCTTGTAACTAGTGAAATCGTAGCAGCCACTCGGAGGCGTTAAATACCAAAAAGGTTTACGATAAGACCAGTACATTGCTCTGCCCCCGCTTTTTATTAGACAACGTCATTGATGGGCGAAGTCTAGATAACTGGGCGGGGGCCCCATCAGGAGTTCAGTAAGCTGCCTTCAGTCGATTCTTCTGGCGATTTCATTTCCCGTGATCATACTTTGACCTGTGACAAGACCCTGTGAATTCAACCTTCCAACTACATTCAGTTATGTTTTGCATTCTCGAACTAACTTGGAAATCATAAGAGGGTTCAGCAGACCCGACTACATTCCTTTTCTGGCACAGATTCTGGTCGAAAGCAGTCTGGGGCACAAAGAAAGTCGATTTCGTATTTTTTCCGCAGTAGAAGCTCTGTTGTCATTGCATCAGACGGCATGTACGTCAACGACTAGAGTCATAAGACAGTCGGCATCCAAGGTCATCAAAGTTTCAATGCGTTCTGTACCTAAAATCACTTACGTTGAAACGGAAGGTGGCTTTGAGAGTGTAGACCACGACATGAATATCGAGACGCACAGTTCTCTCTGGTTCCACTAGACAACTGACGCGTAGGATATAATTGGCCTTATCAAAGCCGGGTAGATTCAGTGAACCCTCGTCGGTAACGGTGACTAAGGCCGACAACGACTTAGAGGCTTGCGACGTAACTTCTTTGGCTCAATATATGACAGCTAAATGCTTGCTTTCGTTGGAGGATTGGATAATGATGAATTCCTTTAAGCACTAGGTGAGTCAAACCAGTCAGCTTCCTCCTTCTCGTAAAGAAAACAACCCAAGTTTTTAGGGAATTGACTGAAAGAATTTTCTAGTGAACTAATCAGCGATCATATTTAGGGCTAGAGAGCAAGCCGTCGGTAGACATGATCCAACAGTACAGATACACCATCGCATTTGCTTGTGGACAAAGGAGACAGAACGCCGCTTTGCGCGCAGCCCCCGCCATTACATATTAGCCGCAGTTAGCATCCACAATCAGTGTCCTCTTCGCCAGCATTGCTTTTATCCGCAAAACTAGTGAATCTTCTTGACCTTGCTGTCTGCCCGAGTTACACATGCGTCGAAAGTTACGTTCAATATCGAGTGCGCCTTCAATTCTGCCTACCAGAGTTTAAAGAGCACCCTCGCAAGATCTTGACCACTCTCTCTTTGGTCTTCAACATGAAGGAAGTCATACTTATAGGTCTGAAAGTTTTTATCGAGCTTGTAGCACTCTTTTGTAATTATCGGTAGAAGTATACCAGTACCACACTAGCACTGACGTAACCAGCAGCGGATCTATACCGTTTTGCAACATAACTGGGTATGTACCATCGGTGCCTGGCGACTTGAAGCCATCAAAGGAAGCAACAGCATGTTTAATGGCCTCGTCCGTCGCTACAACCGATTAGATATACTACATATGGTTCCGATTAGTATACCTGACAAATGAGCCTCAAGCATGCAATGGAGAGTCGACTATTTTCGACTGATGGTAGGTGCCATCAGATTTTTTGAGCGGTTCCATTCCGTTTGATCATCCGATTTTGAGAATTTTGACCAGCCTACTGATTTCATTGACAATTTCGATTTTTTCGCAAAAACCTTTACACTCGTAAGAGATACTTTTCGAAACCCGCACTAGCTTCTTATATTGTTTATGCTTCGATCTGTAAGGACTCCATATTTGTCCTAAGTAATCTGTTTATAAATTTGGTTTCTTTAAATATTCGCTGCAGACCTGTGTCTAAAGAACGGACGGTCTGAAGAATTGCTTTTTAGCTGGACATGCCAGTTCAAAACAATTGGTGAGGGTTCCATTAAGGTTCTGAACACCTTCATCTAATTTTTATTTTGTTTAGAGCTTAGAGGGAGGACTGTCAGACTTACCGAACTGCTCTTGTATCCAAGTGGTTTTCCGCGGATTCCCCCTCTTCATTAAGGTAGAAACACGCATCCAATTCTAAATTCGATGCGATACCTATATGCCGTTGATAGTACTTTCCTACCGGTAATCTATTAAGCATACATGTTGGATAAAGATACGTGGTCTTACGGTCATTACAAAAGTTGCTTGAGAACCAACACTGCTGGAAACTAGGTCAGACGATAGTATGAAATCCAGAGATGATTGCCTTTCACGTTGCATTTACAATTGATCCAAAGGGTACTCTTAGCATTAGGATCGTAGCATATGATAAATCCCATCTCCCTGGAATCACAGTCTTCAATGAGTTCGGCTACCGCCATCGATAGTGGTGTTAATACCGAATCATAAGGAAAATAAGCTGAATTTTTGACATTCTCCATTCGTTTCGTAGCTTATGTCTGCAGTAACTAAGTTTTGGTTGCAAAATTGGCCAAGTTTAGATGCTGAGAATAAGTTCGGCAAATAGCAAATTTTTAGTCTTTCTGATTGTTCATCATATAGTGGTGTGATACCTTTTAAACGTCCAAAACCACAGATGCGTATATTCCACATCCGTGATTCCTATATAGATATTATGCGAGGTTTTGTATTCAACACAGAAAGCCTCCTATATAGGGATGCAGTAGCAGACTTGGAATGTTGAAGGTTGATCTGACGACACAAAATAAATGAGTATTAACCCTTCCAAGGTGGTCTACGTCCACAACAAGAGAAGAGCCGTCTTTGTTTTCCCGATTCTTTCCTTCCTTGTGAGAATAGATTATCCCCTTTCAAATGTCGAGTCCAGGGTTCTGAGTATGAACACGCAATGACACATCTCCCGTTTTTCTGAGTTGCCCCAGAAATTAAAAGATGGTGTGCGTCTATTTCGGTTGTCTGAAAAACTCAAAAGTTTTAGTTTCCAGGAGTAGGATTTTCGGCACAAACTTATTTGATCATTCACTTCACTACTTACCAGAGTTCATTTTTTAGCGGCGATTTTACGGCATTAACCGACTTCAGTCGACCAGAACCACGATCTGTGCTGGGTGTGGCAACTGGTTTACGAGTATACTGACATCGTGTGCAGGTAAAATTATCGCTAGTTTTGTTGGTCGATGAGTCTAGCCATTTAATTTGATTTTTGTTCACTGGAACTGGAATGCCGGAAAATTTTTTCCCTTGCCCCTGTCGGAGACAGAAAAAGAGGGCGCAGTTTCTATTAAGGATTTGTCAATGCCAGTAAGTGTTACTGCTCGCTGAGTACGATGGGTGTTGAACGAGATGTCCTTTTGTCTGGCTTTTACGTCCACAAAACGATTTCCTTTCATCGGAAAATGCATTTTTCCAAAAAGATCAGAATCGTACAGTATCAAATCAGGCAAATAAAGGGACTGTTTGATGGTTAAAATGCGTCAAAAAATATCAGTCACAAGTTTCAATCGATGATATGGCGAATTATCATATAACAAACGCTAACTTTCTTCAGCGTAATACGACAAATACGATGCAATAAACGTATTCAAAAACAAAACACTGTTTGACAGTACATCAGTGATGAATCTACCTTTCCGCATGCAATTGTCAATACCATAGATGACCTCACTAGCTTGAACTCGATCCAGATTTTTATCGAAAAGTTGTATTTAGTGACCAAGTGATCCCCTTAAGCTCAAAGGAAGGCAAAAGCAGAAGAAGCTGTTCAGAACCTGAGTGATACCCTCATCAAGTATTCTGAGCTGATGTGTCTAGCTAAAAAAAACTTATGCAGGTCGAACGACTAGTGACATTGAAACGGAACTAGAAAACTTGTAAACTAGTCACTCTAAATAAATATGCAGGAAGACTGAAATCATTACAGACCAAAGCAGAGAGAACGTAAGAATCCCTTATAAAGATCTTTAAAATAAGCTCGAAACTCTCGCTGAGATAAGCTGGGTTAATCAGGGTAAAAACCAGCTCATAACATTCTGGCACCGAAGCTGCAAATGAGTAATACAACACTGCATAACTGGTATCGGACGATGGTTACGGTGAGGAATGAGGCCATCGAATACGTTACTTTCTTTAATAGCTTCGAATCACCTGACACAAAGGAAATGTATCCCGCTATGCTACAAAAAGGTATAGAACAGTTGCTGGTCACTTTGAAGAAAACCTTCACTATTAACTTTATACTGGCGTACACGCCGAAAACCTGACGAACGATAAAAGTAACCTTCACACTGAAAATGACTTCTCTCATACTGAAGAGCATAAAGAGAATGGCCGAACTTTATGTACAAAAAACTGCTTTACTACGCAACTTTTTATGCAATGTGTAACTCGGCAGACAACTCAGTATAGACGAATTACTAGTTTTGTGGATGTAAGCAATGAGTTTGCAAGTGCTGGCTGTGGCAACTAGAGATTGTTAAAAAGGGGGCGTCCTGTCTCCACACCTATGGTGCATGTTGGTCGACTTATAGCTTAGCTCTTAAGTTCAAGGCTCTAAAGTCTATGCTAAGGCATATGCAGATTATATAGCTGCACTATCTGCTGGTTCATGCCTAACGACTGTCTGCTCTAAAGGGCAAGCAGCTGTAGACGTGTCTTATACGACTTATTTAAAGCGGCGCTAAAATTGGGAATAGCCATGAGTCTCAATCCCGCCAGCTCGATCTTTAGCCAGGTGCCTCTCAACCAACCAATAGTACCCTTTGTTAGTCGATTGCCTTCATAGCCCAAAAAAACAGCGATTGGCAAGAGTTATTCTTCATTTGATTTCGGAGCGGAGCCTAGTCAGACAAAGTCCTTAGCTACCTTACACTTATATCTGCCGAGGGAGACGTTCTGTCCAAAATGTCAATGTTAGTTGTCCTTTCTTGTTGACAGCATATTTGTGGTCTTGCCCTCTTGCCCCTTTGCCCGTCTTAATACTTGTGAAACTGCCACTGCCATCACACTGCTTCCTTTCGATTATGTCAATATCATCGGCAAATGTGAGTAAATATAGGGACTCATGTGTTGGCGCGTGAGTTTTGCACTATTCTTTCAGGAATAATGTTAAAGACATAGCATGACATAGCATGACAATCCTATTTTGACATCAAAGGTCTCGTTTAGTTCTTTACCGACCTTAATGGATCAGAGTGCATTCTCCATCGTTAACCTGCTCAAACGAACGAGTTTAGCGGCGATGCCAAAACTGAACATTGTTATGTATAACTCGTCTCTATAGATACTGTCATACGCGGCCTTCAAATCGATGAATAGATGGTGTGTATCGATTTGGAGCTCATGGGTTTTTTTCCAAGATCATCTATAGTGTAAATATTTGGTCTATGTTGGACCAATCAGATTGTTGACGAACGGCTTCAGGAGCTTACACAGTACAAAAGATAGGAAAGGACACAAGATCGACGCAGATAGGATCTTGTAGGCGATGTTAAGAAGACTGATGAATCTGTATTTGGCGCAGTTCAAAGGATCTCCTGCTCATCTCTCGTGAGAAGCCGGTATTCGTATCTCCTCTTTTGGTATAAGTGCTCGTGAGCAAGTCTAGTCCCTCGATCCAGCGCCGTTTTATATGACTCTTGCATAGTTGCATGTGCTTCCCGGCATTAGTAGTCAAGCCAAAGATTTAGTTGTGGTGGGCGGCATCTCTGATGGCTTTTTGGAAAAGTTGCCACTGGCTGGTCTTCGGTACTTAATGCTAGCGGCAGAGAAGTTGTTAAGAGATTTCGGAACACGCGTTTGGCAAATATTCTGGTGGCCTCTTGCGATTGCAGCTTTTCTCAGTTATATCTTCTCACAGTAGCTCTTTTTTATTATGGCGCTTAGGCATAACAAACATAACATTCCCAACTAAGCTGCAATAAGGTGGTCATCCGATTCAATGTTGGCTGCTAGGGATGTTCGGACGTCCAGAATACCGCAAGCATGTCTTGCGTCTATCGCAATGTGATCAATTGGATAGTTTCATGATCCGGAGACCGCCATATCCTCTTGTAGATATATATTTAAGTGAGAAAATCGTGTGCTTGCTATAGCCATACTTAGTCCCACCGCAAATTCAATTAGCCTTAATCTTTTGTCAGACGTGGTGTCGTGGGATCGATCCTGTGAAACTGACTGTAGCGATTTAATGTTCCAAGAAATACAACGGCAGGAGGAGTATGGGAGAGGATGGTTCATTAAAGCTAACGGGAAAAGAAAGGTTTACGTCATTGAAAACTTCAAGGCCTTTTGATTAAAGTATGAATATTCTTCTATTTTCAATTGACTAGTCAAAAATATCACTCTGGTTTTGTTCACAGACCATTTCCTAGTTCTATAAAACTGATACCGAAGTCTGACATTGGCTGCGAAACCAAAATATTACCTAATCGACCCCTAAGGCCTATTTGCTTCACAATCCACCACAAAGCCAACAATTCAACAGGATAAAAAGAAATCTCATTGTACCCCACTTTAATGTATTCTACAAGGGTCCTCCCACCAAACTAGAAGTCTGAGTGCAGACATTACGACAAAAACTCAAGGCAGAAAGAAGGACATAAAAAGAAAATATAAATTCGTCTGCTTTATAGGTAGGAAGCTGCAGCTAATGACAATGTGTACGATTGCCATATCGTTCCAGAACCACCCCAATACCAAGCAGTATGACATTCACGTTTTGGCGACAATTCGCGTACCACCCTCTGCGCTCGGTTCGATACAATGAGATCCTAAGGGTTATGAATGCTGACAACAACGACCGACAACATTACACTCTCGCGTCCTCATCCATTTTAAGGATTCATCATTTCCGATATGATGGTATTTATTTGCAATAATAATTGATGATACCAAACGATAACTCTGTCAACACTCCACCATCCAGCAGCTACAGCTCTAGGAGCATCAGCGTCAGCAGCCGGTAGAAAAGATGACGTTTTTGTTTTAGAGGTTTCCTTCCGAATTCTGTCATCGTCGAAGGCGAGCGTTAATAATGACAGGCGGTTCAAGAAGGGTGACGACCACGACAACGTGGTAATGACAACGAAAACGACAACAGCTACGACTACAACTGCGACTACAAGTACGACTACCACCATGACTACAATGATGACAAGGACTAAGGCGACAATGATGGCGTTGACAGTGGCTGGTTTGTGGGCGTTCCGCCTAGCGATACTCATATACGGATACAATGCGCTGGGTAGTAATGAGAGTAATGGTTATTACGTACTAAAAACCGCACAAGACAAATTCGACAGGGAATTCCATTTGCCTGGCAGCTAGAGCTGGTGAAAGAAGATTGACACGGTAGAGCATGGTATAGTAGGATGGAGCAGGGATGAACATCTCGGATTGCGGTGAGTGAAAGTATCCGTATTTTGGTCTTGGTGTGCTTTTTCTATTATGGATGTGTTCTTTGGTGGATTCGTGAATTGTATGGTAAATCGTGAGTAGTTCCTTCCATAATAGTACGGAGAGATCGCCTGACAGGAAGTTTACCATCTTCTATTATTATTTGGTACACTAAGAGCAGGAAGCGAATGTGCGCCGGGAACTGAAGACTGAAGCCTGATGAATGATAAATCATCATCATCATCATTATCATCATCATCATTGTCGTAGTCGTTTATGTCGGGAAATTAATTAATCATGGAAAATCTGGCAGATACTGCTGTTGCTGTCACACAGTTTTGTTTTTATTTACCAAACGATGTGTGCCAAATAGTTCCCAAAATAGCATTTGGTTTTTTTTTTTCCAGAAACCTAATCGTTTGGAGGATAGAGTGGCAATATTTAGTTTAATATGGAAGGTTCGTGAAAGGAGAAATGATAAGCCAGCATTTTATTCCGTAGCATAAATCTCTACTAAGTTCCCGATAGACAGAAGAACATATGTTTTTCCGGGAGCTTATAAGTCTTTAGCTTCAGTGTCTGAAATTCATCTAATAAAAGACACATACTGTAAATTGAACCACTCGCTATTGAAGGAATATCTCTGCAGATGACGGAAAGTGTGCATTACTTGGAAATAATTCTCTCTTATTTGTAGACAAAATGACAATAAAAGAGTAAAGAAAGTTACGAATGTATTCATAAGTAAGAATGCACCCAAATCTTCGGCAGAAACTCGACAGAAACTCGGCAGAAACTCGGCAGAAACTCGGCAGAAACTCCGACATATGGCAACACAATCTGGTGGCAAGCTACGAAGAAGGTGACTCATCTTTAACTAATGACAAAAATACAAGTATAAGCATTTATGAAGACAACTACGGGGCTTGAGGCAATTCTTAAACTGTTATCCCTGGATCTATGCACGCAGAAAAAATGTACCAAAAGTTTCTTGCGGAAAAATCAAGTCAAGAGTTGCAAACCAAGTTTGTATGAACAGATCTTAAGAAAGTACGCTGAGACCGATATTGGCTCTAATTACCGGCATACGTCTCAATATCTAGATTTCAACAAGCCAAACTGTTCACACAAGTAAGCCGGTGGAAAGAAAATTCATGTTCATCTACACAAACGGATCAAAGATGAGCTGTAAAACAGTTGGCGGTTTATTTTAAATACCTACTAGGTGGAGTGAAAAGTAACCTCCTTGACCGCCAGAATGCGCTGCTACTGCAAAAAAGATTATAATGCAGACATGCCAAATTTCAGTGCGATACTGTCTTTAGTTTTGTTTTGACAGCTGATTGTTGTTGACGTGTTTGCCATCATGTTGAGTATGGACAAAAACGATTTTCGTTCTCTCATAAAACAATATTTTTTGAGAGGCAAAACGGCAAAGGAAACAAAAGAAAAGCTGGATAAAGTTTTGTGGTGGCCGCAACTGCACTGCTGATCAAGTCCGCAGCGGCAGGCCCTCCGATGCGGTTACAGAGGACAATGTCAAAAAAATACATGAAATGGTGTAGGCTGACCGGAAAGTGAAGGTGCGCGAGCTAGCAGATACCACAAAGATTAGTACTGAGCGCACACGCCATATTTTGGCCAATATTCTGCATATGAAAAAGTTATCCTGCCGCTGGGTGCCGCGTATACTCACTCCTGACCAAAAACACGAACGCGAGAGCACTTCGAAAGAGTGTTTGGACTTGCTGATGCGGAATCGGGCAGACTTTTGGCGTCGATTGTTAACTGTTGATGAAACTTGGATCCACTATTACACACCAGAGAACAGAATGAGTGCCTGGCAATGGACTGAAGCCGGCATGAGTGCTCTGAAGCGGCCGAGGGAGGCTCGATGGGTAGGAAAGGGTATGGCGTCGGTTGTCTGGGACTGTCATGACATACTCTGAGTGGATTACTTCGAAAAAGGGAAAACCATCAACAGCGTGTATCACTGTGCATTATTGGAGTGATTGAAGGCCGAAATCGCTGCAAAACGGCCTCACATGAAACGAAAAAAAAATTTGTTTTTGCAAGACAATGCTCCGGGGCACAACAGCATCGCAACTTACGGCTCCAATTGCTGTCGCATCCACCGTGTTCGCCCGATTTAGCTCCCTCGGACTATTATCTCTTCCCAAACCTAAAAAGATGGCTCAACAATAAAAAGTGCAGTTCACGCAACGAAATTATCGACGCCACGGAGGAGTATTTTACAGACCTTCCGGAAAATGACTTTTCGGACGGGATCAAGAAGTTGGAAAATCGCTGGAATAAGTGTATCAAACTAAAAGGGGACAATATTGAATAAAATAAAAAAAAAACCTTAAAAAAAATTTTTTTTTTCATTCCCATCTAGTATACGAGTATACTCAAGCACAACAGCTCTCCCTGAGCATCGAAATTGCCGAGCTCCAGAGCTTAAATGATGTCAACGACTCTCGAGAAGTTCTCTAGAAACTAAAGGATGATCATCCCCATTCCTCCTCTACCTTTCTTCCTTTCATCTTCCTCCTTCCCACATCTTTCTCCTAACGGATCAAGGTATCATACAACCCGCGCAGAGGATCAGACTTGCTGAGTGCCAAGGATTTTAAAAATAACTCAGACGTGAACAGAGTATTCCGAACCTGTCGACCTTCGGCTTAAACTGTATAAAGCAAATGTCTGCACACTTCTCGTGCGATCAATTATGGAAACTTATAAAAAAAAAATCCAAGACCAGTATTCTTTCTATACCGAGCGGTACTACCGCAAAGCTCTTCCCATGCCAATTCCCAAAAGGCCCAAAACTAAAAGCGTCAAAATCCCTTCATTGCCTTCCAATGTCACATCTCTGAGGTCTTTTAGTGAAGTCCTAAAATACGCAATAACAATCGCAGTGACTTATAAAAGCGATGCCGTCGGATCAATTACACTTGAATGGTGGCAGTTGGTCAAGCTAAAGCTTTCGGGCGGTTTCTTGAGTATCATGCGGGAAAACCCCGGGCTATCTACCATTAGGTTTATCGGTTGTGACAACCAAAGATCTCTCGATCATGACATAAAAGCCGTGGATGGATTTGGAAAGGTCTAGTCGGGTGCAAAGCTCGAGATGATGGCTAATGAGGACTTATTTAGAAGACCCAGAACCCGCATCTGGATTGGAGCTGAATCCTCCTGCCCAGAAGACATCCTTGACATCATTAGGCTCAGTAAACCGACCCTTCCGACTCAAGATTGGAAAGTCGAGTAACTGGAGAAACTAAGGGGCCCAATAAAGAATCCCTTAATCCTCTGGCGCAAGCTAAATACATGATTCAATCCGGATTCAAGTCCAAAACAACAAGAGCTGACAAGAATGATAGAGTGGATGCTATTAAGCAACCTCCTCCTGCTTTACTTGAAACAGGAAATACAGCCTCAAATTCGTGAGCACCAATCTCCTTTCCTGAAATAGGTAGCCACGACTCCTACGCCTACGGTCTTAACCCCTGACATATTGTAAATGGAAACCGCCGGCTTCAGAATCGGAGGGCTCTCTGATTGATTGTAGCAATGATGCTACGGTTTCTCCAGATTAACGTCCATCACTTCAAAAAGGCTTTGGCTGCACTCATTCTGCGTCTTTCTAAAAACACCAAAAAAAACATGATTCTATAGTAATTAAGGAAGTGTGGATTGTAAAAGGCGTAATTCGTGATATATAAAAGACAAAGGTAAGATCTACATTTGTATATTAGCAGCCTTAATGTACTCTTACGTCCTGATCTTAGCGACGCCGATATAACCGTTGGAGTCTGCCGAAGTTATCTAGATGTTGGGTAAGGCATATTTTGGCCACGACTATGTGAACCCTCTCCCTATTAATAACCTAGAAAGGGTGGTCTTAGAAACAGAAGGTAGAAAACTGGCCTCATCGTCGGTACCGAAATTAACTACAGAGTTGGTCACTAATTATTTACATTATAAGCACTGAACTCATTGTTTACAGTATTGGCGATGAGCCCGCCTTTATGACTTAAAACCGACTAGGAGTGCTAGATACCACATCGATGACAGCGTCTGAACACTCATTTTCAGTTCACAGGTATATCCAATTCAGTCTGAATGGTGCTCCTCCCCGTCAAGTTGCATTTAGATATTTTTGGAAAACTTATTGCCCAAAATACTGAGGAACACTTTTAAAACAATTTGCCGCTGAACTGTTAAATCCCCCGCCTAACACCAACGAACTTGACCTTAAAGTCAAGGATTTCACCCCGGCCTTCAATTAGGTAATGACTGATCCTTGCCCTCTTATTCAACCTAGAGGCAAGAAAAAGCCGCACTGGTTGACATCAGCGCTGGGACTGCTTAGAAACGTTTGCAGGAAACCATCCAACTAGAAAAAAGCACAAGAAAAGTGATAGACTTGGACTTATATAAGGTATCCCTCAAAATATATAAAAAAGAAGTGAGGAAGGCAAAGCGACAATCCTGGGGGTCATTCTGTGACAAAATAAAAGATATCTCTGAGGCATCGCGGCTAAGGAAAATTTTCATGCCTACGATGCCTAGCTGTTTGAAAAAACCCGATGGCTCTTGGACAACTTCAAGTGATGAATCAATCAAACTGCTACTGGACACTCACTTCACTCACTCTACCAGAACTACTACAGCCGCGACTAAAATGTTTGGTCTGATTAAAAGAGGAAAGTTTTTCCGGGCGCTGCATAGCTGCAAACCACACAAGTCTGCTGAGCCGAATTATATAGTACCTGCCGAGCTACAAATGTCTTCAGATATCATTATGCCACGCTGGTGAATATCAAGAGGAATTGCGTAACAATGGTCCACATTCCCTTGTCATGGGTAGAAGGGAATACCTCATACTTCAGACCTGTAAGTCTATTATCTTTCTCTCTGATCTCGGTCTAGAATTGATCCACGACTTTTGTCTATGACTCAACATGTCTACTGTAAAGGAAAGTCAGTGGAAATGGATCTACATTCACTGACTACACATAGAAGGTGTCTTTAACAACGTCAACACATCCGCAATCACGATTGCGCTATCAACTCTGAAGGTAGATGACTCACTTGAGGAGCTTATCAGTCCTATGATAAATAGCAGGATAATTTAATTCAAATAGGTAAAGGCTTCTGCTAAAATATGTGTCAGCAGAGATACGGCGGAAGGTGATGTCCTTTCACTCGTCCTCTGGCACCGTTCAGTAGTCAATAAATTGCTGATAAACCTCAATTAGCAACACCAGTTTAAACTTTTCCGATACAGCGAATTATCTGGGTCTTATTTTTGGTAGGAAACTAAACTGGAAACCTAACATTTAAGAAAGTGTAATGAAAGCTACAGTAGCTCTCTGCTTTTGCAAAAAAGCCATTGGGAACAAGTGCAGCCTTCAACTCGCATTACCCACTGGCTTTACGTCTCGGTTAAAAGACCTACGGGGTGATTGTCTGGTATACGGCTTCAGACAATGCAGTTATCTGCAACAAACTAAGTAAAATCCAAAGGACTTATGTACGTCCCTCCGCGGCACGGCATATTCAGTTTAACTTGACACCCCTCGATTGACACTTGACAGCAGACAATTGGCTGCTTTTGCAGCTATTCGTCTTAAAGCGACTACAAAGTGGACAAATAAACTATTCGAAATACTTCAAGGATAACATCGGTTATATTATGCCCAATATTGGTTTGACAAAGACTTTCATGTCAGCACCCCCTCTAGATCTTTCTGGAGGAAGATGCTTTTATGGACGACAAGTTCGTTAATTTCTATAAGGGTGGATCGAATACTGATAATGGGACTAGTGACGGTATGTTCTCAGATAAGGTTACTCTAAGCTTTTCGTTCCGTCGTCTAAATTACTGTAGCGTATGCCAGGTTGAAAGGTATGTGAGAGATATCCGTATCTTTTTGGATAGTCAGGACGTTATCAAAGCCCTGACTCAGTCTCAAAAAATTCTAAAACTGCCCTTGATTGCCCATCATCTCTTACGGAGATGGCAGAGCAGTTCAACATTCACTTATGTTGAGTGCCGGAACACAGAGATATTTCAGGGAATTGTAGGGCCGACGAACTCGCCAAAATTGGAACCACTTTACCCAACTATCTTACCTGAAAAATGTATCACCGGTACACCCATCGGTACGTGCAAACTATATTAATATTAAAGCTGGATGCTAAATCTGCCATAGGAAGACTTTTGGGTCAACATGTCTAGGGACCAAAAACTGGCCAAATCTGTATCTAAACGGTTTGAGAGTTAAATTTTTCTAATTATTAATCATCTCAGCGCTGGACACTGTACAATAGGCAAACATGTAAAAAGGTTTTGCATTTTGCGATTTCTGCAGAAGCCGTATGGACCACGAAGAGGGGAAGATAACTACCCAACTACTCTGTACATGCCCAGTTCCTTCCCAAAGAAGAAAAGACCACTTAGGATCTATTTTCTATAATGACTCAGTATTCTAAGCAATATAGCCGATAACAGTCTCCTACGCTTCGTCAAAGCTTAAATTGCTTCCGAAAGTAGGAGGATCACAAATCCACGTGGCATTACAATGGACAAATAGGCCTAAGTGGGTTAGTTTTTCCAACAATTTGTCTAACTTAACCTAACCTATGGTAGCCATGAAGACACAAACTTTGAACGTAATACTTTTGATTAGAGCTAGGGTACCCAACGAGACGTCATTTACAGCGAGATAGGGGGGAAGTGTTCGCACTAGGGCACTGCTCCTTGATTAGAATGCTGGCGTATAGATCTCATATATGAATCTATGGCGGCGTCAACTTAGAGCTACTTTGACGTATTCAGAAGCCGGGGCTAAAGGGACCTCCATAATTGTGTCGGTACTCTGGATTAGTGATAGTAGCAAGTAGCAAAAAATATGAATAGGACAACGGCGGCTCTCATAACCACAGCTTGGCCATGGGGGTTCAGAAACTACAAAAATCTTCGGATACGGGCGAATATAATGTTGATGACTTTAGCAAACGTTTTATATACAACGAATTGTGATTTGGACATGGAATGTTAGGAACCTGCTGTATAAATCGCGGAGGTCCAAGACTTATCTTAAGTAAATGTTATCAGTATCCAAGAAGTACACTACAGGACAAAACACACTACATGCTGTCGTCAGAAAAGGGCGCACAACACCGGTGACTGGCCAGAAAGTGACTATTGACAACTACAACTTCGAGGTAGTAAGGGACTGCGTGTAACTTGACTGCGCAGTTACAAGATTTAAAGATTTAAGTGGAGATATCCAACATTCTTCCCAATCGTTGTTCCTCTGGGCTCAGTAGGTAATTGGGTAACAGAGGCCTCTCTTGTAAGACCAAACTAGCTGTATACACGACCTTTATCACGTCATGACGTACTCACGGACTGTACGGGCTATTCAACGACATTGGTCTAGTCAGGCGTCTAGGGATTCAACATCTGAAGTAGCTGGGCCATGTTTAGCCCCATCTTTTGAAACGCTTATTTCTTTAAAAATTATACCGGTCTTAATGTTTTAGTCAATGGAAAGTTGAAATTCAATGGAAATTGAATGATATTAATGTGGAAGAGCCATGGTTACAACAAGACGGCAAGACATTGAATTGTCTCCAAGATCGTCCTATGTACCAGCTTTGGGATATTGTCTGTTGTGATGTGTGAAGTCGCTAGCGTATGCCGATAAGCCAGAGATGATGAATGACTTGAAAGCCAACATTGGTCGCATAATTGCCAATGAACAACACCAGCTTTTTAAAAATATGGCTACGACTCCTTTTAGCAAAATATTTACAAACCCAAACGTCATTGCAGGGTCTGTTTTAGGTAAGACTTTATTCTAAGTCCTTACTTAAATTGGTATTTTTAGCCACTCTACAACAATTTAAGAGAAAATCTATAATGGAACCTATCGACGTCTGATTCCTCCAAGACGCAGCACTCCCACGACAATTGTAAATGTCTCCCCAATCCAAAAAATTCCAGTGTCACTTTATTTTTACCACTCTTTGTTACACAACAAAATCCGCTTTAATTATCTAAAAGCCTTTTAGAAACCCTAAGCATAACCTAAACAAAAATAAAAATTACTCTTTTGTTCAACCATGCCATCATCAGTTAGAGCCCGTTTAAGAACTACTAAATGAAATAAAGAAAATCCAGTCTAACCTTCACGAAGGACCCATCACCGTCACCGTCACTCAACCCTCACAATCCTTTTATGTAAAATTCAAAAATTCTTTCTAAACAGAACCATCCTCTGCAAATAAATGCTTTATTGTGCTCGGCCCCAATTAATATCCGGTTGCCGGAATGAATTTTCCAAAGTAATAACATAGAAACAAAAAACCAGTAAAAAACAGGAAAACACACAACAAAAAACCTTTCCTCCAGCGTAGTCGTGCTGTTTCTTAAAACAAAAAAAAAACAAAAAAAAAAAACAAAAAAAAACGAATCAAGGAATCCAACTCACGGTGGCATGACTGCAATGGCCAAGAGTTGAAGAGGAAAACCCGAAAATTTTTCTCACACCGTTTACATTCTGTCATGATTGCCAACAAGAATTTGATTACAAATTTATTCGCTCTCGTTCTTTGACTGTATTCTCATCTCATCCTTTTTCTTTCACCCACCTCACTGAAAAGGGGGTAAAATGGAGATGTTAACAATAACCATAATATTCCCGTTAGTGACGTTGTTCGGGGTAATTTTATATCAGAAGGTTGGCCAATTTTACATGATCTCTATGCGGCACTTCACCCTCAGCACCCTACACTTGTATTTGCAGCTTCCTGTTGTCATTCTCTTTTGTGTATCATTCATCGGAAATGGAGTTATTAAGGATTCTTTATGTGTTCCTTGACGCCTTCGACTGACTGCTGTAGTCAAAGATGAGCGAGTTCTGTGGCTGCCGTTGCTGTTGACGTTGTCGATTATCGATTATTAAGGACAAATGCGAGGGGGCGCTTTTGTTCATCTAATGGAATAAAAAAAAAAAAAGGATCAAGCTCTTTTTTACGACGGGGAATAATGATTTTCCTTTGGTATCACAGTGTCGTGAGAAAATATTGAGTTATGGCCACGATTTGTTTACATGGGTTTTACGAGAAGGGGAGGTATACAAATCAGCAATAAATTTGGAAAGGCCTTTGAACATGAGAAACACTTTTCAAAGAGATCTTCCAAACGGAAAAAGTAACTAAGTGATTGCGTACTCCTAGTTTGGATTTGCATGCATTAGAATTTTTTTGGCTGATTTATTTCCAACGATTCTCAGATTTTATTCACCATAACACACATATGCAAAAGTCTAGTTTGGACAAAGCACAACGAAAATCTTTTGGCAGAGTAATGTTTATGATGGAGTTAAATGCGATGTCAGACACAGATTTAGTGGTAATCTCATTTCCTTACTTCAACACATTCGAACTTAACGTCAGTTGAGCATTGTCGACATCTATCCAGTATGACGAAATAGAAAAGGCTTAGTGAACCAATGTTCTGCTCTGAAGAATTTCTGTACCTCTAAGCTAGGGTTTTGACGTCGCGCTAACTACGTGACTACTACAACCTGCGAAGGAACAAACAACCTTGGAAACGCTTGTTCCAATTGCGGATTGTTCCTTCATTTCTTCCTACTATTCGTTATGTCGTCCTGTATAAATTGTAATATTACACACCACAAAAACAAAATTTTAAAAATAGCCGGTCAAAACTTCCAGACACTAAAATGGTCATCATGTAGATGATTGACGTATCTTATTGAAAACTATGATTAAGTGTAAGAGGTACTTTCTCCAGTTAAAGACTGCTCTGTAAGCAGCCAAGAGATGATAATGATGATGTTTTCTCCCTCAATAAGTGATTCGATTCGAAGTGAATCAATTTTTGGAGCTTCTGCCTTCAAGGTAGACACCTTCGCTTGGCTTAAATGGACAACTAAACGCCCGCTTAACTCCCTTTTATGATAATATTCCTGTTTATAGACACGAACTCAGGCCAATTAAATAAAGACTGTAAGAATTGAAGCGTATAGTGCTGGAAGGTTTGTAACATTAAATTACATGGGAAACTATCGATGATCTCTAATGGAATCCGCAGTAGCTTTAGAGTCGCTTCAGTACAAGACTTTGAGAATTGCATGTTGATGGTGTGTTCGCTTACAGTTCTATGCGAAGAATATGGTAGACAACATCTTCTCAGGTGCACATCTGGTTTCTACACCAGTAAAAGTAACTCAAGTTTTTCCTTATAGGACCGCACGAAGATACCTCAGAACTTGAAACGCTTTTTCGCTGACATCGGTAGGAATATGCAGCTGTTAAATTTAAGCACTCGGCTAAGCACACTCAAGTAAACTTGCACTGTACTAATCATTTCCACTCTTCCATGAACCTTTGAAGCGACAAGAAAATTTACAAGGAAACTAAGTTGATCGATCACTATCATCACTATTCCCAATATTTCTCTCTATTTGTCAGCATTTTCATTGACATAAGCACATCCTTTGCAAACCGGAACGTAATGTCTCGTGTGTTCCAATAGACTTTTGAATGTAATCCGGATTAATAAGGTTTATTAGGATCAATTAATTCAAAATACATTCTGCAAAGAAAATACCGATTTTTAAGAATTTTTTTTAACCGCTACATGTAATACAAATTTATTTAATTGATTATGACATCAGAGTACAACGCATGAACAATATATCCTTAATTTTTGAAAGCAAAATATTAATAATTAAGCCTCGAAAAAAAAAAAATTGTACGCCAATGAACCGTATAACTCATGACTGGATCATCTGAAATCAAAAAATCAAAATTTTATGATTGGAAAAATCGCTTTCCCAAGGTATCCCTGGGAGAGATACGATTTTCGATTTTTTTAGTTTTTGGTGACACTTAGAAGTGAAAACACCGATTTTCGCCTAAAAAATGGATCAATTTGTTATTGTGAAATAAATAATTATTATAAAAAACAAAAAAAAAGCTCCCAGGGATGCCTGGTGATTTACGATTATGTAAGGAAGTACATAGTATACTAAATTTCAATCTATGCTTCAACTGCTTGAGGCCGGGGCATGCAACCAAGGCATGTTCAGTTGGCAGCTGTCGAAATTGCCAAGCCAGACACCACACATTGCTGTGCCGCGTCAACTCTTCCGGCACTACACCAACCACCAAGCCGACATCAATTACTGCTCAACCGCTTGCAGTATCATCAAGTCAATCACCAAGGAACTACACAGCCTGACTACCATCAGCAGTTAAGACGTTTGTAGGGACCGTCGAGAGGGTGGTTTTGTTGGCGACTGTGTTTGCTTGCATTTTAAGGATGGCTATACACACATCGCTGCCGTGTCATTTGCGATCCATGCAGTCAGGTCAGTTTCATGAGGTACAACTTTTTTAATAAACGTCGTGCAATGGCACATTTGGCATCGATGTCAACTTCTACTTGTTGACCACAATTACAACACCGACTCCAGTAGCTAATATTGCGCCATCTTGCTGACAACATCTACGCACTTTGTCTTTGGCAGACCCGTCATTTGGAAAAACGGGTCCAATCGATGCGCTTCTTGGCGCTGACGTCTGGGGTCATATCATCCAAGAAGGCATCGTACGAGGTTCATCAAATGAACCCTTTGCGCAATCAACAACGCTTGGCTGGGTGATCTTTGGACCAGCCAAAATCAACACTCCACTGGCATCATCCATTCGTTCATCGCTGACGGTTCATGGCAACATTGGCAACGAAGATGAACGTCTCGACTTGACTATGGCGCGGAAATTCGAAGCTGACGCAGACAACCCGAGTACGGATGGCGATGACGAATTCTGCGAGAATCTATTCCTGGCTTCACATCGACGTGATTCCAATGGCCATTACATCGTGCACATCCCGTTTCGTCCGAATGCACCGACGCTTGACAACTCACATCCATTGGCACTACGGCAGTTTCATCAACTGGAGCGTAAACTGACGAACAACCCGGAGCTGAAGGCAAAATACCTAGCTCTCATGTAGGAATACATCGCTCTTTGCCATATGAAAGATGTCTCCGATTTGCTGCATGAACCATCACAAGGCTACCTCATTCCACATCATGCTGTGCTGTCAAAATTTCGGGTCGTCTTCAACGCATCGGCGCAGACATCAAATGGCGTTTCCCTGAATGAGACATAATTGAGTGGACCACTCATACAAGAACAACTAGTTACAATCATCTTCCGATTTCGACGCTTTGAAGTGGCTCTCTCGGCCGATGTGGAAAAGATATTCAGTCAGGTTCAAATCGACGAACGTCACCATCGACGGCAGCAGATCCTATGGCATGAAACAGCTGATCAACCAATTAGCACATACCAATTGACCACTGTCACTTATGGCGTGATTTCTAGTCCGTACAATGCTATTCGGGCAATGCAGCAGTGTGCCTGCGATAATTGCAACATATTGGCTGATGGTCTCCGAGCAGCGGCTGCTCTTACGAGCGTTTTGCGGGACTTCTACGTCGACGATTATCTGGCGAGTGTCGAAACTATTGAACAGGCGATTCAGTTGGCAAATGACGTCGACAAGGTATTGCAGCAAGGTCACTTTCATTTGCCCAAATGGCAGTCCAAAGATACGATGGCTTTGGCTCAAATAACAACCGATCCTTGTCCAACGTTTGACAACGAGTTGATATCGCTGGAGGTGACTGTGCTTGGGCTGCATTTGAATCCGACAACGAACGAACTCTTTTATCGAATTCACATTGGCGAAACAACATCTAACACCAAACGCCAGGTGTTGTGTGATATTGCTCGACTGTACGATCCTACAAACATGCTGGCACCCGTCATCATCGTGGCGAAAATATTCCTACAATCTCTATGGTACACTGGCTTGGAATGGGAGTCACCACTACCGGTGGACTTGCTTCAGAAATGGATGGACTACCGCCACAATTTGTTTCAACTACACGAGCTTCGAATTCCACTGTGTTTGCAGATGCGGTCAGAACACATCTCCATGGATTTTGCAATGCAAGCATTAAGGCATATGCAGCTGTCGTGTACGTTTGTACGACCAACCCCAATGGCGTCTTCACATCAGCACTTGTTACTGCAAAAACGCGTGTGGCACCAGATCGAGTTGACACTCAAGGCAATCCGACCACAACGATACCAAGGCTGAAATTGTGTGCAGCTCGACTATTGGCACAGACTGTTGGCAGTGTAAAACATGCATTGGACTTGGCACATGCACCATGTACTCTATGGAGCGATTCTACCATCGTTCTTTGCTGGCTGCGCAAATCAGCTGCTACGCTCAAACCATATGCTGCACACAGAATTAGCTACATACAACAACACACCAACGTGGAGGATTGGCGACATGTCCGCACTCATCTAAACCCAGCAGATTGTGTAAGTCGCGGAATTTCGGCTGCATCATTAGTCAGTCATACATTATGGTGGCATGGCCCGAGTGAGCTCATACGAAACAACATGGCGACTGATATTCCAGAACTTTCCGAGGCAGATCTACAGGCGATGGAGGTGGAAACTAAGCCACTCAAGGCGCATATTGGGCGTATTGCTCCACTCAGAGTCATACAAACCCGATACAACTGTGGCAACGAAGTCATCACCCTGGACTTGGTCGAGCGCTTCTCTAACATTGGCAGGCTGTTACAAACTACTGTGTATGTACTTCGTTGCAATCCAACTCGACGACAGTATTGGCATCAACCATTCGTGGATTGCGATGAAATGGCTATGGCATTAAAGTGGCACCTTCGAGCAGAACAAGACAGGTGCTTTGGCAATGAAATTCAATTATTAAGAATTTTCGACATATTGCAGCTACAAGCAAACTGGCATCCCTGGCACCATATCTGGACTCAGATGGCATATTGCGAGTCGGTGGTCGATTAGGCACGCTGAGTTAACTCCCGAGCAACAGCATCCAATTATCATGGAAAGTGCGCTATCATGACTCATCGTTCCTGACATTCATCTCACCAATTCGTATGTTTAGACGACACTCATGCTACAAACAATTCGACGACAATACTAGATCATCAGCGGCCGTGCGCTCGTCAAACGATGCGTACAAGAGTGTGTCACATGTCGACGGCACTCTCAGCAAATGGCTAGGCAACAGATGACATCGCTACCCACCGCGAGGGTCGTAGCATCTCCACCCTTCTCATCATCAGGCGTCGACTATTGCGGACCCTTCAACATTCGGATTGGGGCACAGCGCACACGCACAACGAAGAAAACATGTGTTGTCATTTTCGTCTGCATGGCAGCCAAGGCTGTACACATCGAGCTGGCGGAGAATTTGTCAGCCAAGGCATTTATCAACGTCTTCTTGCGCATGGGTCGTCGAGACCCATGCACTCACTCAACAACACACTCAACAGCAGTTGCCGAACCAGAAGACTCGATGGCATTTCATCTCAGCAGCGGCCCCACATCAAGGTGGCTTATGGGAAGCTGCAGAGAAACCGGCGAAGAATCATTTGCTGCGCGTAGTTGGAGGACAGACGCTATACTACAACCAACTCCATACCCTGCTAGTGCGAATCGAGGCTTGCTTAAACTCGCGCCCATTGGTTGCGGTGCACGATGGCGTGGACGTCCGTTTGGCGCTCCCTCCTGCCGATTTTTTGGTCGGCCGTTCACTCGTGGCATTACCCGAACCTGCTATCCCGGATGTACCTACTAATCGGCTTAAGCACTGGCAACTCTTACGACAGGTGCATCAATTGTTCTGGCATCGTTGGCACGACGAATATTTGGCTTCGCTGCAACAACGTTCGAGATGGCGGCGAACGGCTGAGAATCTATAAGTGGGTGACATCGTCGTACTTCGGCACGAGAATCTGCCGCCGACCAAATGGCGGCTTGAACGCATCATCAACGTACATCCGGGGAGTGACGGTCTTGTGCGGAACGTCACTGTGGAATACTTCTTGGAGAATGAAGACACTGGCGGGAAACTGAAGCAAAGAACACGACCAGCACAAAAGGTGTGCAGACTATTTGGCATTTCTCCTGAGCCTACCGGCCCAGCCGGGAAGTAAATGTACAGGATTATTGTACATCAATTCGATTTTCAAATTTTTGTGAACGCGGTTTTTCACTATTTGGCATCACCAAAAAGCAATTAGCGATTCGTTCCTTTTCCTTTGTATTCCTTTTTTGACAGGCATGAATTCTTTTTTTGTTTGTTCAGTTATGTTCTTATCGTCTTGGCGAACAAGCTCTTTGAGCTCCTTTTTTTGTGGTTTTCTATGTGAATAAAAATATCGTTAAAATTGAACTGGCTTCTGTTTTTACATTTCGTCCTTTTTTAAACAATTGTCCGCGTGTATAATTTCTTATACATAAGTGCTTACTTGTGTTTTAATTTTTAACTTTTATTGACATATAAAGAAACATATTCTGCATGATTAGTTTTCTTTTTCAAAACATAAAAAAATTCAATGTTCTAAAAAAAAATTAACATAATTGATAAATGGTAAATTCTTAGATACATCTAGTCAGACCAATCGGAGTCTTCACTGTCTATGTTGTATTACTACGTATTCGCAATAATGATTCCTTATTTTCTGGTAGTGTTAGATATTGTTTGAAGTCATCATCGACTTCCCTTAACCTTTTTTTCGAAATTGTATTCCTAGATTCAGAAGTTACAGGATCAGATTTAAGTAGTAACACGGTCATAAGGTCTTCGTTGGTACATTTTCGTGAGGATTTCCTAGTGTGAGCGAGACTCTATAACTTCGTGCGGTTTGCTAAGAGATGGCGTAACTTGTATTATTTCATTGTTATTATTTCATTAGAACATGCGTTGCAAAGCTACTGTCATTGTACGTCATTTCAGTATATGTCATTCATTTGAAGCGTAAACAACAATAATTTTTTTTCACTCAAATATGTCGAACTTTGTGCCTGAAAAAGTGTTTTTGCGGGGAGTTCTTCTTCATTACTTTAATATGAAGAAAACTGCTGCCGAAAGTCATCGTATTTAAGTGGAAGTTTATGGTGAACATGCGCTAGCTGAACGAACGTGCCAAAAGTGGTTTGCATGATTTAAAAGTGGTGATTTTGGCTTGGAAGACGATGAACGTCCTGGGCAGTCAAAAAAAATTGAAGATGAAGAGCTGGAAGCATTACTCTATGAAGATTGTTGCCAAACACAAGAAGAGCTCGCAGAATCCTTGGGTATCACTCAAGCAGCCATTTCAAAACGTTTAAAAGCAGCTGGATGTATTCAAAAGCAAGGAAATTGGGTTCCACATGAACTCAAGCCGAGAGACGTCGAAAGGCGGTTTCGCATGTCCGAAATGCTGCTGGAACGCCACAAAAGGAAGTCATTTTTGCATCGGATTGTTACTGGTAATGAAAAATGCATCCATTACGACAACCCCAAGCGCAAAAAATCATATGTGAAACCCGGCCAACCAGCCAAATCAACGGCAAAGCCGAATATCCATGGCGCGAAAGTAATGCTCTGTATTTGGTGGTATCAGATGGGTGTGCTGTATTATGAGCTGCTAAAACCAGGTGAAACCATCAATGGACAACACTACCGAACACAATTAATCCATTTGAAGAGAGCAGTAGCCGAAAAACGCCCGGAATATGCGACCAGACACGAGGCAATAAATTTCCATCATGACAACGCTCGGCCCCACGTTGCTATTCCGGTTAAGAACTATTTGGAAAACAGTGGATGGGAAGTGTTACCCCACCCGCTTTATAGCCCAGACCTTGCCCCTTCTGACTACCATTTGTTCCGGTCGATGCAAAACGCCCTCACTGAAGTACGGTTCACATCAGAGCAGTATATCAAAAATTGGCTTGATTCATTTTTGGCTGCCAATGCGGCGCAGTTCTTTTGGGATGGGATCTAAAAATTACCAGAAATTGTTCTGTCATTTGTTTCTGACTCAAAGTGTCATCTTTATCATCATCTTTATCCGGTGTGTTCAAACTTCCACGTTCTTCATTTTTCACATCAAAATCTTTATCTCTGAACCGTTGAAACCATCTTTTGCATGCTGCTTCTGATAGAGCATGATCACCATATGCCTCGACAAGCATTCGATGCTTGCTTTCCGCAAGTCATCTTTTTCTGATACAAAATTCGACATTATTAACTCGATGAAAAAATAAGATGTTGTTTGCTGAATGACTTGATGTACATATACTAAATATGTTTGACAGGTGTCATAGCAACCAAACAAAAAAAAAATTAAGGCCTGTTCACAATAAATCTTAACTATCGAGACATTTGTATCTTGACGTACACTGATCAGTAAAGAATACTAATCAGTTTGGTTTTAGTTTGCAAAGTATTAACATGGAGTGGGGCATTAAAGTCTGTGCAACTCCTAGGGATGCCAATGATATCGACATAATCGAGAAAACTTAACAGTGTGTCCGTTAATATTGAAACAGAAGCTGCAGAAATGGGTCTAGCAGTAAGCCAGTGCATAACCAATTATATGCTGTTAACAGGGATGTTATATAACAACGACGAATTGAGCAGAATGTCACAATCGACAGCTAAAATTTGGATATAGTAAGGATTTGTTTCTATCTTGGATTTGCTATGAATCCTGCCAACGACACCTCAGCAGAAATAAAACGTAGAATAGCTATTGCCAATAGCTGTTTCTTTGGTTTCTTTGTGCTAAAAAGTTAATTAATTAGTAAAGCCCTATCCCGAAAAACTAAGAACACTCTATTTAAGACCTTGATCATCCCAGTCCTATTTTATAGTGCAGAAGCATGGACCCTATCGAAAGCGGGTGAAGATATTTTCAGTCGTTTCGAGAGGAAAATCCTTCGGAAATTTGAAAGGGCTCTGGAGGAGAAGTTTCAACGACAATCTATACGAGCTGTACAGCGACATCGACATAGTCAGAAAACTGCGCATGTGATGGCTACTATATATAGAGCGAATGGACTCCAATGCTCCGGCTCAAAAATCTTGGAATTTAATCTGGTGGAACAATGCAGTAGAGGAAAACACTCACCTTAGGTGCCGCGCACAAGTAGAAAAGGACCTCAACCGCATTGGAAGCATTTATCTAAAGACAGGACTAACTGTAATGTAGCGCGCCACCTAAGTAAGTAAGATGAATTAATACGCGTTACTTAAAACTTTGTGTCAACTGACCATGTTCTTGATTTAAGTATCATTTACCAAGATCATAAGGACGCTTTCTGATCAATTCCAAGAGTATTCCAACCCTCCGTCGATTAAATGATGCATAGAAATGACAAAGTTGTTTTTGAGGAAAATGGTTTTGAAAATCAGTGTTTTGCTGATGTTCCAAAACTGTCTAAGATTACGTGAGGTGACCAATTCATAACGATAAAGTGCTTTCCTATGCAGTGGAAAAACAATCCTTGAAGCCATGTATTCTGAATTAAAATAAAATTCCCAATCAAATCGAACGTTCTTAGCTTTCTTTATCGTTCAACTTCCATCGTAAAAGCGAATGTCAATTGATGCATTACTAAAGACAATTCATGTAATAACATTACCCCAAATCCATAAATCTCATCTACATCAAGCATCCATAACCAATTTACAATAAAAAAAAAAAAAAAAAAATCAAAATCAAAAATCCTCACCAAATATGAAAATCACATCACCCCGATTTTTGCAAAATTATTGCAAGCAATTCCAATCCATGAAGAAATGATCCCAGAAATTTGCATGATGAAATTCGAATTCAATGCGGTCTCCTCCAATCATTCCGACTGGAAGGAGTGGTACCTAAATACAAAATTCAAAAATTCATTCACTAAACCCATTTATGTGCCTTCGATTGTGGATACCTTCTCTTCGAATTTTGTCCTTTTTACGATACAATTTTCAACGTATAGTATATCGGCTGGGGTGTGCCCTTTTTATCCTTTATCTCATTTTAAAGCGTCCCCCGGATCAGTCATAGCTAGCTCGTCTTCAGAAATAACATCAATTTGTGAAATGGCAAAGATGACCCTAAATCATATTTCTTACGATAACCAGGAGTGAACTCTCTTTTGGTTGGCTTCTCTCTTTGGTATGCTTCACAGGTTACATCACCTTTTTTTGTACCTTTTTTTTTGTTTTCTTCCTTTTGACTTCTTCCTTTTCTTCATTTTGAAACCGGAAAACACCGTCTTCGTTGTCGTTGTCGTAAAATCATGGAAACCCCCAAATCTCTGCAGGGGTTTTTCTCCTTTTATATCTGATGGTCCATGGCCGTTTGTCCACGAGGTTGAGAGGAGGATACATCATCGATCAGATTGCAAACAACTTCTTTTGGTGTATGTGCGTTCGTATACGATATAAGGAGGACAAGATTCAATATGTGGTGGTAAGAATGAAGACATCCTTTTCCTTCTGGAGATTCTTCACTGCACACAAAAACCCAAAGCCAATGTTTAATTCTGGAATACTGTGTCCTTGTGACTTTTGATTACACCAAAAGCAACTCGTTATCTTAGTTGCAAGACATGACAAATCCTTTCCAACAAAGTCTCAATGTCTCTACGTCTCTACACACCTTCTCGTACTCTGCCCTTGAGTCAAACTTTTATGGGTTGTCCTCTAAACACATCTATGGGTAACCCTTTTTTCAGGATCAGACTGTAAGCTTCCATCGACATATACACGTTTTTTTTATCGATTTCCATTGAATTAAATTTAAGCAGCGATTTTCCAATGCATCCTTTGAATTTTCAGTTTTCAGGTGTCAGTCAGGGTTTGGTCCTGAATTTGTAGCATGTAGAGATATTTAGGCAGCACACATGTGTGAGTGGGAGTGTTGGTGATCAGAAGGGTCAAAACGAAATCAATGACGATGACGACGACAACGAAAAATCTTTCGATGAAGGGGATGATGGTATTAACTTTGAAGGCAGGAGACTTTCCGTGACAATTTCCGGAAGAATGGTGGAAATTCTACGACTGCACGTTTTTTGATTTGAAGAGATACGAATTTCGGTGAGCCTTTTAAAAAGGCATTGATAATGGAGGGGTATAGGGCTTGTACATTTAACACATGAGGACAGTGTCCGATTAAGAAAATTGATTTCAAAAAAATTTTGTGCACGTGTTTGACCATGACAGTGTCAATTTATAGGAGGCACCAGAAAGGTGGCTTAAGGTATGAACCAACCTGATTTGTTACCACCAATCAAGTTTTAAAAGTAGCACTTGCATCATAACAGACATTCAGATATACTCGTGAATCAGATTGAACAACATAGCAATTTTTTTAAATTTGGTTCCAGAATATGATACTTCGGTGAATCTAGCCGGAAGGTGACAACCACTCCAAGACCAGTTAAAAACGAGCAGAAAAGCCACTGAATATGAGCTCATCACCACTTCAACGTGCTTAGTCTGACTGTGCAAATGCATGCGAATTATGAGCACAAGATCTGCATACACACAGCAGTGAATTTCATTTCGACTACGTAAAATAGTGTACACTGTAGAGAATCAAACATCCTGGGACAAGGTTGACCCAACGAAAAACGGATAACGATTTTCGATTGCGCACATAATACGCTCGGCAACAAAAACTATCTCTAGTGGAAGCGAACCACAATTTCCACGGCAAAGTGCAGCTCCAGATAGGAAAGAAAAGGGAAAGTCATGAAGGTACTATTCAAAAACACGAACAACGAGCATGCTGTGGACGACGACAGCACTTGACCCAATCGCTCACAAAGATTAGACATGACTCAACGGTCGAAATCAAAGCCACCACCAGTAGAGACATATACAAAGCTTTCAAGGCCCACATTACTATCGAAGTCTGTAAAGCATCCTTATTCAACATAAAGAAGGCCTACGTTGGCACTCATACAGCGGACTATCGGCAGAAGATGCTAACAAACTGTTGGAATCCGACCAAATCCAAATCGGGTGCCCAAAACTTTTAACAAATTTCTTTTTTTTTCCCAACGAGAACATGTAAAAATCTTCCATTAAACACTAGAGATTCTTACTCGCCAAAAATACCTTCCTAAGATATAAATACTTACGTTACCGCATCTTAGTTTTTTTTTTATCACAAAATGGACTCGTTCGGCAGGTGACTTTCCAAATTAAGTTCCTGGAAAGTTCGCTTCATATTATTGTATTATGGTAGGTTCGAAGATTTAGTCCTTAAGAAATGACGCAAGAGGTTTCTCTCGTCAAAAATTTGTAGGACTGTATTGTTGATATGTCCGTTTAGTCAAATTTTATGTTTTCTTGTGAAGTTTTTTGTTTAGTCTTTGACAGTAGGAACTCCGAGATCATTTCTTTTGTAACACGGTGCATGGACAATTTCCCTTAACACTTTATTTTCAAATGTTTGTAAAATATTGATATCCGCTTTCTTGGCGTATACCATAGGTCTACATGGGCCTTAGCAATTGTTTAAAATGCTCACAACGCAACGCAACGGATTGTCAATGCAACTTTTTTGGGTATTGACAATATAATCCCTTTTCAACTAGAAACACTTTTCCCAACGGTGTTGCAACTTTTTTGCATTTTCTGCAAAATACTTCTGTGCGGCGGCAATGAATTCCTCGTTCGACCCGTGCTTCTTTCCGATCTTTTAAGGTTTGGGAACAAACAGAAGTTGCAGGGAGCCAAATCCGGAGAATACTGAGAATGTGGTGACTACAGAGGTGCGAGCCCGTGCTGGAGCTCTGTGATAGTTTTTCTCTTCTCCAAACAGTCAACGTGGATCACAGCTCGCTCATCCAGAAAAACGGTGGCCATCGCCTTATTTGGAGCACGTTCACCATTGTTTCGATGTTTCTTTAATCTCTGCTGTATACCAATGAATCCATGTCACATCAACGGTCACGAAATAATGCAGAAACTCCTCCGGATTTTGATTAAACAGGGCCAAGCACGTCTTTGAAATGGTCTCATGATTTCGCTTGTTCTCCGCTGAGAGCAAACGCTGCACCTATTAGGCGGACAGCTTTCTCATGCCAAAAATCTCGTGCAAGCTGCGTTCAGTTGAGATGCCTGAGATGGTTACGGCGAAACTCTGCGAACCAATGGTAAACGGTTGTTCGAGAAGGTATATGGGTCCCATACACACTATTAAAAATGTTTTCCTCGTAGGTTTTGCCACTCAAGAACAAGAATCGTATCACGGGCGATACTGCTCTTTTTCCATGGTCGCAAAAAACACTAACACGATGCTTTGAAATGGGTGTCAAAACAAAACTAAGCCTCAGCTTATCACCAAATTCTGACAGGCGAGCTAAAAGAGGTTATACTAAATGATGGCATACTCATTGTGTGGCTCAGTAGCGCTACCTACCTTCAAATCCGGGTACTCATCAAGTAGCCCTCTTACATTTCTCTCTACTCGTAGTTGTTTTCAAGTTTTTGCGTTTGTTTTTTAAGGTGCAACTTCAATATTAACCTTTCGTTGAGTGTCATTCCAAGGTCTCGTTTTTAAACAGAATACAGACCAAGCTTATGATAAGTAACCGACCAGTTTTCTGTACGTAAAATTTGCATGAACAGATTTTTTTTATAATTATCGCGCGCTCCATGGGTTTGAGTGAAGTAAAATCAGGGAAGTAGAAAAGAAAAAAACCGATATACGCTGATCTTAAATGTTTGCAAGTTATACTGAATAGGAAATAGAGAGCTCGGCAGAGTTGTACGGCTTAGGAACGAATCACGATATTTCAGAGTACGTCCGAAAGTGGGCTTGAGTGTATATTGATGAGCATTCATAGCGAGACGAGTGTTACTTTGAAGGTTTGAAGGGGCGGAATGCTGCTAGCGATTTCAATGAAGCACTGATGGAGCAAATAGCGAAAAAACAAAGTGAGACAGGAAGCAGTCGGTGTTCAAGGGTGTCAATTGACTGAATAATATTAGTATCACCTATAAGTTTTATCGCACGAATTTGAATCCGATCAAAGATGTTTTAGGAGCACCTGACCAGATGTGGGCATTGTACTCCAATTTTTGGCGGATGAATGCCTTACATATTGATACCTGATTAGAGACGCTGAAATATTTCTTACATCGCTTGAGGAAACCTAGACATTTCGCAACATTTTTGGCGACATCGAATATGTGGCCATTCTATAGACTGTCACTAACCCACATACCGAGAATGGACAGTTTTTCGGTTGCGACGATGCAAGTGCCATTCATGGATAATGACTTAGTATTTAGGTTTCACTTTAATGACAGCAAACAGCATTGAGTTTTGAAAGCATTAAATTCTATTCTGTTGATAGTTCCCCATTTGGTTACTCTGTTAATATCGGAATTCAATAAGACTAACATACGCTGCCTTTCCCGTTCTACAGCCCGTTCTACGTGAGTCCGAAAACGAATACGAAAAGCAGAGAGTACTGTCATGACCAAAGGAATATATTGGATTAGAAGTAGCAGATAAAAGATCATTTATGAAAATTAAAAAGAGTATCGGAGATGTCTTCGAGCCCTGGGGCACACCAGCATTTATTTTGTCAATATCAGATTTGAAATCATCCAAGACAACTTGAACTGAACTTCCGAAAGTTATTTTCTAATCCATTAAAGAAAGCATGTATTTTCAAAAAAGGAGCCTGATGCTAAACAATTTTAAATGCCTTAGAAATATCAAGTGCAACGATCTTGCTTTCGCCAGATTAATGTATGCTTTGGTTCCACTTTTCGGTGAGACATGCCGTGAAATCAATAAATTTGAATTTTATTCAACATTTTTAACGGGAGCCATATTTTCTATAAAGCGTACATTTCGATGACGGATGTCGACCATAATCTTCTCGTAATTTGCGAAACGCACCTTATACAGAATTGCTATTTTTGTAGAAAGTTTTTACAATTTTAACACGTTCAGTGATTGTTCAACGATGGCAAACCTAAACATGCCTTGAATGACAGTTCGGTTTGACGTTTGTGATTGAAACAGGAATGTCAAATCTAAACCACGATTTAGATGACCATATAGAAGGAGTATCCACCTCTAGCCGTTTCAGATGGATAATAAGCATGATAGTAACTAAAGTCTTTTATTTTTGCACACGATCCTCTTTTCATATGGGTTTCAGAGATCAAGCAAACTTCAATATTCTTCTCTCGGACGAATATTTCTTATTCGTAAGGTTTTTGTCCGACTTTCTGTTTACCTGGTCGTTTCTGCAGTATCCGGTCCATTTCATGACTTAAGTCCTCTTCGTCTACTTCATAGGTTGCATTGCCTGACGGATTACAACTTACTGAAGAAACTTTCCAAGTTTGAGTTATACCCTTATTAGTTTTGTCGTCGGCTTTTAATCTTTCCAGCTCTTTCCTAAGTTCTTCGCAGTGCATTTCCATTACAGATAGCCTAGATCGAGGTTCCATATTTTCTTCACTGAAGCTCTCAATTTTTGTTAACATCTGTTGTTTCCGAGCCGAAATTTTCGATATCGTCGGACTTTTTATTTTCTATTTGAGATCTAGGTGGTGGAGATCTCAATATCCGTAAGCTTTTTCCAAACGGGTTCACTAAATACAATAAATGGCTCTCCCCTGAATCCGTAGAGCCGACCTACGAAGACAGCGGATTTACTAGCAAAGCTGGCGTCTGCAGTATGCAGTTTGTCGTTACAAGAGCGAGCATGGCTGATCCAAGTATTGTAGAAGGTGCAGATAGGAAGATCGCTTATAAGCTAATCTGTTGGTGTAACACGGTCAAGTGGCATGGTCATGGTTGCACCATGCGCCGTATTCAAGAAGCGCCAAGTAAACTAATATAGTAATCAACGTAGATTTGATATACCAACCATAGGAACCCTATAGTGGAAGTAGTTGGATAAACGATATTACAAATAAATCAGCGATGTGATCCAGATGAAACCATACCCTGCAAACAATCGTCGACCCAACCGACCACTTCATATCCATTGAAATGGGAGTCAATCCTTTCAGGATGGCTGGTAGAGGTTCAGTCAATAGCATCACATTCATTTGCTCATTTCTCCCGCAAACTAAATGAAGCGAAGGCACTCTTGGACAAAGGTACGTTCGAGGAAATGTTCAAGGCCCGATAGCGCAAATGTCATCAAAACTAACTCAAATAAGTTTGCTCTTCTCAGAAGGCTTATATTTTTTCTTCTCCTTTAGCAGTAGAACATAAGCAAGTTGTTTTGCTGCATGTATTTGGCTGCAACAAACCAGGGGTTCCGTGAAAGTGGTTAGGTGAAACCAAGAACAATAGTTGCGGCATTTCTGATGGTCACTCGATATCGATAAGATATCCGAAGACGAAACTAAGATGCACCCGAATGGTAGTCTGAATAGACATTGGCTGCTAGGAATGTTCGGGCATCTATATGTAGTACTGAAGGAGTACTTTCCGTTGATTGCAACATATACAACTTTATTAACTGTGTTGTAGTTTGGGCGACCATGTAGGAGGAGGTTATTACGGGTGATTTCTTAAGCGTTTGGTTTTGAATTGTCAAAAAAACACAATGGAAAATTATAAAGCTTATACAATTTATATTTGAGTTGATAAATCAATGCTTGCCATTTACTTTAAATTCTCATTTCATGTAAATATTGACCAAGACTATGTTTTAAGTAGTCCATACGGAGAGTCTAATTTTGAATAACTTTTTCGAAAATATTGGTTGGTATCTTGCTAATGTTGTCCTCCAAGGCTGCAATTAACGCTAGTTTATTGGCATAAATGAATGATTTGACGTATCTCCTACAAGAGATAAATTGCCCACCAATTTCATTTCTAAATTGGTCCATCGAGTCGCGTGCTATGTAGCATGTAGCTCCATCTTGCTGAAATCATATTCAGCTCGTGCGTTTCGGCAAAAAAAAAAAATCGAAGTCAATAAACGATAGCTAACGCTATTGACAGTAACATAGTTCTCACGAGCATCTTAGAAAAAATATGGGCCAATGATTCCGCCGGACCATAAACCTCACCAAACAGTGCATTTCTCCAAGTGTATTGCCAGAGCTTGCTCATCGGACCAATAATTGCAGTTTTGTTTATTAGCATACCCATTCAACCGGAAATGAGCTTCGTCACTGAAGACAATTTTCGTCAAAAAAGGAGATCTTCTCCCAGCTTTTCTAAGGCCCACTCACCGAGAATTCGACGCTGTGGCTTGTCATTTGACTTTAGTTCTTGCACGACCTATATTTTGAAAGGTGTTAGACTTGCGTATATGTAATTCTTGCGTAAAATTTTCCACGTAGTCGAGTAACACAATCCCAATTACTGCGAACGGCGATAAATGGACAAATCACAGTGTACATTAACACTGGTGGATACAGCAGCAATATTTTCCTCTGTGCGCATTTGGGTAGTGCGGTAGTCCAATAACGTGCGAAATTTGGTCACTCTGGCTTGAATTTATAGCTCAGTTGGTCCAACATGACGGCAGTAAAATGGTCGAAGTGCGTGAAAAATCATTTTTTCAAATAAGAATTTTGATAATAGAATTCAATGATTTGTAAATGTTGTTCGGGTGTAAGTCTTTCCATAATAAAATGGCGTGAGCTGCCAAAAATAAAATACTAAAAAACCAAACAGTAAATAAATCACCATTTATAAGTACAATTAATGTGTAATCATAGTTACAACATTGACTCCCGATTAGTGTCTACTCTATTTGTATTTTACCATCACACCAATTCAAGTCTCTTTAATAACCTCGGGTTACGATGGCTTGATTCGAACTGACTTAAGAACTGATCAAAAACCTAAAACAATTAAGTAAAGAAAATTACAGTAAGTCTGCAAGTCTGTACTGTGGCAATAAGATTCGGTCTATAAAATCCAGTAGTCCGAATATATTCCCGCAGATAAATAAATTGTTCAGGAGGAAAGATCACAATGACATTCAGTGTGTCCGAATTCCACAAACAACAGAAAATAGACAGACACTACTGAGCGTTGGCATAAGTCCAGAGAGTGCCGACTCAGGCGATTGTCTTTTCGTGGTCGAATATCCACAGGAGCTTTTTTCGAAGCCGTGTAAACGGTGAACAATCCAGTTCACTTTAATCACGACATTGACAATAGGGCCTACGTAAGTCACTGTTATCTGCGCAACGAACTTCAAAATTGGCGATCCGAGAATCACGGTTTCACCGTATTCAGTGAAGAAAACGCGGCAAAAGTCATCATCGCCGATGAACAAGCGTCCTCGCATTTGTTCGTACGAAAAGATGAACTCCTGCTCATCTTTGAGTCTCTGAAAAACAAAAAGTCGTCGGGAGTAGACGGTATTCCAAACGTCGTATTAAGACACCTGCCCTTGGGAGCAGTGGATATATTTACTACGCTATTCAACAATGCGCTAAATAATGCATATTATCCGACGCATTGGAAAGCAGCTGTGGTATACCCAATCCCGAAAAGGGATAAAGTTAGAACTAACCCTGCTAATCTTCGATCAATAAGTTTGCTTCCGAATATTAGCAAGGTATTCGAGAAAGTCGTTAATAGAGCGCTGTTAAAGTGGGTTAAAATTCCGGAAAATCAGTTTGGTTTTAAGGCGAGGCATGACACTATTCATGCTGCTTCAAAGCTGGTCTCCGGCATACAATTGAATAAAGGCAAGAACCACTGTACGGGTGCCTGCCTCGCTGACTTTGAGAAGGCCTTCGAGACCGTATGGCTAGAGGGGCTTTTCTATAAGTTGAGCAGGATGGGCATGCCGATACCCCTGCTACATATGATTTACGACATGCTTATGGGAAAGAAGTTCGTTGTTAAATGTAACAATTTTATTTCGAGCAAGAACTTTGACATTAAAAACGGCTTACAACAACTGGCTATGATTTCTCCGATACTATTTAACATTTACACAAGTGATCTAGTATGTTCCCTCAATCATTCCATAACATACCCAGACCATTTAGTGGCGTACAGATCAGGTCCAAAAATCGAAGACATTAACACCCTTTTGCAACGTGACTTCAATCATATTAAGGCGTATTGCTACAATTGGAAATTTAAAATCAATTTTCAAAAGTCGGAAACAATATTGTTTAGAACTCCATTAAGATCAGCTTCTAGGAATACCAGATATAACTGGCGAAATTTAGTCATCATTGGACAGCACGGACTGGCATTAGCGGTGAGAAGCGTAGTGAGATACCTTGGTATCTGGCTCGATAAGTATTTGTATTTTGACAAACATATAGATGCTTGTCTTGCTGAGGCCAAGAAGGCATTAGCCTTGACAAGAAGGCTATTTCACATCAGTCAACTTGTCTCCAGGGTGAAGGTCATATGCTACGTGGCCCTAATCAGGCCAGTCATCGCGTATGGATGTCCCGTGTGGTTCATTGTAGCGCCGTATCAGATGGAAATGATTCGGGTGTTTGAAAGGCAGTGTCTTGGGACCTGTCTCGGCTTGTACAGAACACCAGAATCTGAATACAAAAAATAGTATCCCAACAAAGTTCTTTACGATGGGGCTAATCTGAATAGGATTGACAATTTCCTGATTAAGATGATCCGAAGACACGTTGCACGAGCAATGACCAATGATAATAGCCTGATCTTAGAGGCTTATTACCCCAATCAAATAAACCACGAGAGCACGCTCTATCCCGTAAGAGGCATTTCTCTATATTTCTGCTAAAGGGTTAATGCAAAGCAGGGATGGTACCCCAGTAATATATCACCGCAACCGCGGTGCGAAGGACAAGCGGCTCATCTACGACGGGTATATCGCCAATGCTTAGGAGCTCCTCTGTTTTAGTCCCGCGATTGCGGACAGGGATCGGACCGATGCCGAGGAACAGTACACCGAATTCTGGTGGCTTCTAGAAGGGGAGAGGGTGGGCTCGCTTTCCTAGGTCGGTACGTTACTAAGGTAAAACACACCTCTTAGTTGTAAGTTAGAATAAGGATAGTTAGGGGGATTTCGTGGAGAGACCGCGTTCGTCAACATAAGGCGGCGCCGTTGTTGGTATGGTGACCACTCGGTAAGATACTTTTTAAGGCCGAAAGGTAAACTTTGAATGAGATGGTAAAGTTTAGAGCGCTCGGTAAGAGCCAGTAAGCTAGAATATGTAACTATCATTGTTAAATTAGTTTTAAGCATTTTTGTCAAGAATGTAAATAATAATGAAAGAATCAATAAAAACGTAAATAAAGTAACAAGAAGAAGTAAAAGTGCATTGAATGTATGTAGGTACAATGTCGAGAATGAAAATTTGATGAGGATACTGTCAGCTAAAGGAAAGTTCCTCTGGGCAATAGACCGAGACCTCGATATTCAACTTTACACAGTAACTAAGCACCAACAGAAAATTTGAGTGAATTACTTTAAGGCAGATATAGATACTCATACCAACAAATACATACATACGTTCAAACCAAAGGTCATAATAAAATTGTGTTTTAGTTTACAAAAGACCAACGCTATGTTAAGCACTTTAAATTGCTGCTAATGCTCTGGCCTAGCCCTCGCTAAAAAATAAAGTTTAAATGGTAAGGGCAACCAACTTTCTTCTCATACCTAAAGTAAATGTAATACGAGTATCGTATGTGTGAATGAATTAAAAACTCTATACCACACCATCACAGTGCACAGCATTGAAAGGAGGAATAAATGTTTTAGCATCCTTTTCAGAGGAGACTACTCACAGATGGACAAAAATGTGCTGAGGCAATACAAGGGAGAAAAAGTGAAAACCTGAAAATGACCGGAGGATGTACAATAGCTTTCCTGGAGCATTATATCCGTGCAACATACGTGGTCGTCCTTAAGTGCAAGGTAAGACGTGAAAAGGATGCGCAAATGTAATTCTGGGTTTAGATTTCATTGTCATTTGCTGCTTTAAAGTTTATGATACTTTTTTAGATCTACTTACGATTACTTACGGGTATCTGCACTATTATAAAGCCATAATAAATATATACGCAACTTCAAAAGGATTTTGATTCTGAATTCTGTTTATTTGTGCAAAAACCAAAACAAAATACTTACCTAATTTAGATGTTATTTTAGCCGTAACCAGGGTACCATTGGACATGCGCCTTACACTAACTTGGAACTTTTTGTGATGAATAAAATATACTTTTTAACATTGATGGCTAGGTGTGTAGGCAAAAATCGGCATCAACCTGGCGATAACTAGAGCTGCAACTATAACATCACATCAATTATGCTTATTTTACCTGGTCTCTCGAACGTAACCGGCCAAATTTATAAGCGCGAATGTTGACAGAAAAAAAAATTAAAACACCTCAAAAGAAGGACGCACGGTGGATGAATCCACATCATTAAATCAACGGTGGCTTCAACAGTCAGTATGGCAGATATCTGCTATAGGCTAATTCAACATATTTGGGGCTGAGGTCAGTTAGGCCTAAATAGAGATGGTAGTGGACGAACTCAACATGGGTCAACGGCTACTTTCAAGCCCCCTCAGTGGATTAATGGCTTCTCGTCCAAGAAATAATAGAAAGCTCTAGCTCTCCAACGCTTCAACAACGTTGGGTAATATTGCAAACTAATTTCAAAACTGAATCCTGTATTGCCGAAACAGTGTATATATTGAAAAGATGTTTTGTTCGAAATAAAGCACCCACTGCGCCTGCCTATTTGCGAACAACACTCACGGTCACCGTGTTGTTACACTCTACGTACCAGTGAGAATATGGCTGCTGTGGCCAAGAGATTTGAGTTCGACTCAAACCAGGAACATCGACTCGCCAACGATCTCAACAACTCAACATTTCACGTACCAGCCTGATAAGAATTTAGAACGAAGATTACGGATCATTGCCTTATAAAGTCCAATTGACTCAGCATTTGAAAGCAAAAGAACTTCCGCTTCGTTATCGCTTCTCAGTTTAGGCTTTGCAGCAGCGCGAATTGGACTTCGAATTTGGTATAAAAATTATGTTTTCTGACGAATTTTCAGCATCTGGCGATCGTAAAAACTCGCACTTGATTGTTGAGAGTCCAATACGTTCGTAGAGAGTGAAGGTTTGCTACGGATTTTGAAGTGATGGCACCATTGGCCCAATTTATTTAAGAAAAATCTCCTGGAAACGCCAATTTCTTTAACGGTGGGAGCTTCAGACCCATAATTACCGATTTTTTATGGGGTAAAATTGAAGACATGGACTCGAACGATCTTTGGTTTCATCAAGTTGGCGCGCAATGACACACAGCCTATCAAACAATCGACCTTTGGCGCGCTCAGTCGATAATCGTGTTGTCATCTTCACCCTGTCGATGTCAATTGGCCGCCTCAGAACCGCGATCCGTGCCCTAAAGATCGATGTTATGTGAATAATCGAGAAACAATTCAAGCCCTTAAAGCGAATATCGTCCGAGCTATTCGTGATATAGAGCCAGAAACAGTCAACAAGGTCTTGGAAAATTGGGTTGACAGGATGCGCTACTGCGAAGCCAGCCAAGATAGCCACATATACGAAATTGTATTCCATAGCTGTTAGCAATGTTCGCTGTTTCTAAAAATTATTTTATTTTGTTTTTAAAAAGAAACCTCCCTTTATATCACTCTGATCACTATCTCAGGGAAACTCTTGACGATTAAGTTTCCGTCAAGAAAATTAATGATGCTACGATCGATGGAAGATTGGCATAGATGCCAAGAACCCACCTGAAATGCGGCAATTGTGTTAGGGTTCACCTAACTACCTTTACGAAAACCATTGTTTTATGAAGAATGCAGGCAAGCACACGTAGGGCCGTGATCTCTACATAAAAAAGTAAGAGCATAAAAAGCACGCGATCAAGTAAATAGAGAGGTGCCTATCCAGGGAGAATGTTCAAAAGGTTTACCAAAAAGTAAAAAGAACTTATAAAGGCAACAAGACCCGAATAGATGCATGATGAGATAAACAAAGTAACTAACTACTTGAATTACAGTCGAAACAAGGATATGGAAAAACCTGTCATGAAATCTGTGAAACGTGCAGAACAACCCTTACTCCGCTGTCTAGCAGAATGAATTTTTCAATCTAGAAGATGAAATTCTACAGATATGTCCAATTAACCAAAATGAGGTGAGGATAGCAATATGGGTATGGCTCAGGTGGTAGTGTATTGGCTTCCCAATCGAATAGTTCGGGGTTCAATACCAGCCGTACCCGAAAGATATTCTTTTTTTCAGGCAACTACTGTAAAATATCGAAAAAGATGAATTGTTGTCTAAAATACAACAACAACTCAATTTTCGTTAATAATTTAGTCTCACGTACGGCCTACGTGCCGAGCTTTTTAGAGCAGTGGGGGACGACTTGGTAAAGAACCTGCACTAACTGATTTCCAAGCATGCCTAAAGAATGGAACCTGACCTGATCCACAAGAGAGGACACCTCTTCAACTGCGCCAGTTAGGGATATCAGTGTTTTTATCACTGCACATAAAATCACATCTCCCGTCTTGGGTGGCCTTATCAAATCATTTATCAACGATCTAATTGGCCCTTATCAGTACGGTTAAGACCCCGTAAGTACACGATAGACCAAATATTCACACTTCGGCAGATCCTGGAAAAACCCAAAGAGGCGAAACTGATACTCACCGCCTTTTTATTGATTTTAAGACCGCATGTGACAGCATCTATAGTGACAAGCAGTACAGAACCATTTCTAGCCTTTATATCCCTGCCAAATTCATCAAAAATTTCATAATGACAATTGAGAAGAATCGCTGCTCCATAAAGATCGGATCCAATCCCTCAGATCCCTTTGATTTCGAAAACAGGATCATGCCAAGGTGATAAGCTGTCATGTAACTTTTTCATCATCATGCTTAAGAAAATTGATCGATACTCACAAGTCCACTCCAGAGGCACATTTTTCCAAAAGTCTATGTAACTACTTACATACGTTGATGACATTCTTTAGGAATTTTGATTGGTTGTTATCTTTCCTCCGTAACGACGTAGCTGATATGATCACAAACACTATTATCTTTGGAATGAGATACTTTATCCCTCCTCGAATGAAGCTACAAAGTTAGAGAAACGAAACGACAGAGAAAAATTGGAAAAAGTTCAAATAAGACACGAATGACTGCAACACCGTTCTTAGGCGTGTGAAATTTAAAAAAAAAACTACAATTTCCCAAAGGTTTTTCATCAAAAATATTAGAAACTCTGCTTTGATAATTTATGTGCAATAACGATTCCAGATGTCAGTTTTTTGGAAAATGCCAATCTGCCTGCTGCAATTTTTCAAGGATGTGCTTAAGTGCGTCAAATCTTAAATGGGATGAATCCGCTTTTCACTCGTGTAGTAGCGAAATTACTTAAAAACTTAATATTCACAAATTTGCTGGCCCAAATGGTATATCTCCCTTATTCTGAAAAGGTTTTATTCCTAGCTGGCAAAATCACTGCGTAAGCTTTTTCACCAATACTTCTCTTTATGACCGAAAAAGACCGAAGACCGCATTTGTCCGGCCCGACCCTAGAAACGTTGAATCTTCTCCCTTCTTTCCAAGGTCAAACGCTGATAAGCCACTGGTGATTTGTACGTACGTCAATCTGTTAATATCGAGATAGTTGTACTTAAGGTTTCTAAGGCATTTGACAGAGTTTGGCATCACGACTGTGTTCTTCAGTGGGTTAAGAATTACATTTCGAACGCTCAACGAACCAATCGGAACGGTTTCATGTCTGGTATGCACAAAATAAGTGCTGGTGTACCCTAGGGCTCCGTGCTGTCTCCGACACTCTTTCTATTAGGTGCGCAACTAAGTTATTGCTGTTTTTTTTTATGAAAATGCAGCCTTATTGTGAAAAAATAGTTATAAATGAATCGTTCAAAATATTACCCATAGCTAGCTAAAACTTTTTCCCATCTTTCTGGCAGAGTTAGAATACGGTTACGGTAAAAGTGTTTATCTGCCGATCAGCCATTGGAACGATCAAGAACGGAACATGTAAAAATCGAACGAAGCAATATCTGAGTAATATGCCATTATTGTGGTCTTTGAAGCGACAGAAACAATCACGGCACGTTGTTTCACTTAGAGCAGCATCTCCTTAAACTTTATGGAGCTCTTTATGTGTTTTCTTAGAATGAAAGAAAAATATCAATACTTCCCGCAAATGACTAATATTTGTCACAGAATTAGATATTCTTACACAAACAAAAGTATATAACACAAAAATAAAATCACTAATTTGTCGGTTTGTTTACTATATGTCTAAGCTTGGTTCATGACATTTTGGATATTTCAAAATCCACCAGAACTTACTGATGGAGCCATCTATTGACAAACAATTGAGAACTTAGTTGCGCACCTATTAATTATCATAAACGATCTCTTTTCTTAACTTCTAATCCATCTTTGCTAACAATAGTACTCTCTGCTTTTTATCTTGGTTTTCGGATTCACGTTTCTGCTCTTCGGCTGTAGATCGGAAGCGCCAGCGTATGTTAAGCTCAATGAATTGTTATATAAGTCACATGAGTGAATGCGGCCCAATTTTTCAAGATTTTTTCGCATAATTCGGTCGATATTTTAGCAATTTCATGACGTATATTTATGTCCAAAATTGCTACCCTATGTGCATAGACCAGACACTTAATATTGCCCCAAATAAGAGAGTCTTAAGGTGTTAAGTTACAACGAGCGGAGGGGCCAATTGACAAGGCCTTTTCTGGCGATAGACGATCACCGAATGTCATCAATTAAATGTTGATAATGGCCGACACTGTATGTTACGTGGCACCGATCTATTGAAACTGAGCTTCCTCCAAGTGATATCGAAATCTGGCATTATCTCGGAGGAAGTACCACTCAATAACACCTCCAACATGAACACCACACCAAACAGGCAACTTTTTTGTATACAGTCCCTGCTATTGGAACACTTCTGGCTGTTCGCTCGACCAACTTAAGCCATTTGAACAAAAATGTCACTCGTCATTGAGGATAATGTTTCTGTAAAATCCCGGATCTTCTTCCACATATTCTAATCAGCGAATTTCGTGCGGAATGATCATTTGGCTTAAGATCTTAGCTCAAATCTTTAAGAAAAATACGCCTCAAGGTCGTTAGAGAGAGATGACCTGCTCTTGAGAGCGGCACGGAATCGATTGATTGCTATCTTGACTTTTTGAGGTTATTAAGAAGAAAAATTATAAAAATATACTACATATACTCGTATCCAAGTTTTCGACGCTTTGCTCTAAAACAAATGAATCTGCTAGCCGTTTGTTCCATCCATTCTCTGCTATATTATGTGAGCGCCAGTAACCATCCATGAACAATCTGGTTGATCCACACCAGTGCGATTTCAGATGAGGAAATTCAACATCAATCAAATACTCACACTACGGCGTATCTTGGAAAAGACCCGTGAATTTCAGATCGGCTTTTGCAATCCATTTGTCTACTTCAAAGACGCATATGACATGGTGCATAGCAACGAGCTATACTATCTTATGTCCAGTTTTGATATAAGTTTGTACCTGCCAAACTCATCAGATTGTGCAGAATAACTATGGATAATTCCACTGCTCTATGAAGATCGTTAAGAATTAACCGAGACTTTCAGTGTCAAGAAAGGTTTTCTGTTTGAAATTCGTCTAATAATGTGATTGGACGAAAAGAGCGAGCAGTTAAGAAAGCATTCGTGAGTATTTAAGTGCAAGCGGCTAAAATGGGTCAGATTGTAAGTGTGGGAAAAACAAATTATATGCTGTCATCAGAAAAAAACTCACACCATCGACGGATGGGCCAGAAATATTGACAGTTATAGCTTCAAAAATAAAGTTGATATATAAATATCAAAACATATCTTAGGACTTCTGGCCCTGCAGTTACTAGCAGCAATGACACCAGCGCAGAAATCAAACGCGGAACCCATTTCTTCAATCGCTGTTTCATTGATCTCAAAAGACAATTGAGTTACAGAGACCCTTTCTTAAGATCAATCTGGTTTTACATAAGACTCCTTACATCCCGCTCCTACTCCATGACGCAGAGGCTTGAACCTTGTCAATGGTTGATGAAAAAAGCACTGGGCCGTTTCGGGAGAAAGTTAATGCGTGTGATTTTCGGGCACATTTGCATTGATGGAGAATAAAGAAAGAAAATCAACCACATTGATCTTGTCAAGCGTCTACAAAACTAACGTCTTAGATGTCTGAGCCATATTGAGCGAGTGGATATTGCAGCTCTGGCTCAAAGATTTGTCGATTTTGATCTCGAGAGACGACGTAGTAGAGAACGGCCGCATCTAAAGTGGCACACTCAATCGAAAGAGGACTTCAAGCAACTTGAAGTGCTACACTGGAAGCAGCTGACAAGAAATTATGCTAACTGAAGAAGCTTTTCGGTTGAAGCAAACTCACCCTCTGTTGCTCTACCTAAGTGAAGAAAGTTGTTTTGAGCTGTGTTCATCGGTAACCTTCTTGTTAATAAGATAAACGACTCAAACGATGTCAAACTCTTATTTTCACAGGGACGGCGCTTCAAGTTTAGATCCTTGAATTGTCGCATCGGTGTCTGCTGATAACCATGTATTTTGTTGTTTCTCTGTCTCCTACCGGGCTTCGACTACGACAGCATTTTTCACAAATCGCTATAGTAGTGTGTTCAATTATGCTTGGTATTTGCAGATAGTCCCTAACTTGTTGACGCATCTCAATATCTACCGATATGAGTATAGTAATTATTTTTGCGCTGTTGGAACTACACTACAAACTGTGACCTCCTTATCTTCAGACTGGAGCCACAGCTTACTTTGTTGGACGTCCGATACTTGAACAAATGCCTCAGGTGGCTAGAGGACTGACATTGCAAAAATCGACTAATCGCTCACCGTTCTCATTTGAATCGCCAAGGTCATGCACACCAATTATGTGTTTGAGGGTAATCTCGTTACATATCCAGCAGGCATTGAATCCCTCACCACTATCACTCTTTCATCCTTAAATGTAAGCCTGTAGCCGTAACCGAATCGTGGTTTCCTTCACTGCGCAACAATGTAAAATAGCGACCTAGGTGTAGTAGCTGGCCAGAGTAAAGTAAAAAGCACCCGTCGCTAATCGAACGCGTTCTTTTTCGCAAGAAGTATAAAAACTTCATATTCCAGAGTCTGATAGTTGTTTGGGTGAGACACTGAAAAATAATCCGTGTGTATTTCTTCTACGGTGCCACACTATGCTTCACACCCTTATCTTCCTTTATCTTCCTCTATCTTCCTAACCTCAGAAATAATTTGCAGAATGCGCCGCAGGGAGATATTAGGCAGGATTTTCAATAATCTTTAGGCCAAGATTTTGCTTAATTCGTTATGTACTTTTGTAAGCCATGGAAAAGACTTCCTAATCTCTGTAACGTTTTCAATCCAATTCCTTCAAGACAAACTAATCTTCTGTCGTAGAGATAATATCACATTAAAGAGAGTTTTACGTCAATCAATGTCTGCTGCCAATCTGATACAACTTTGTCGAACATATAAAGCCTTTTCTTTCAATTAACCAAAATTTTCTAAAAAAAATCAAAACCTTTCACCAGCTATAGATTGGAATTGTTTGCTGTTATCGCAGGTAATAAATTTTCCGGAAGAATTCCCCATTTCAAACTAATCATTTATTATTTCACCCAAAGCTACCCACATTGGTCATACGAGTATTAGCCATGCCATACGCGTTAATTAAAATCCTAAATCCTCACCCTCATTGCCAAGATACCTTTAGCTAATCACAGGTCAGGTACATATTTTCGAGTGTCACCTTATCCTAAAATTATGCTTGGCAGCTTTTCCGGCGCCTTGTCGTGACTCGTTTGTCCCCAAAAGGATTAGGATTAGATATGAAGCCAACAAATCTAGACCACACCAGACACTTCTCTCATTCTCACCGGAAAGGTTTTTATTACGTTCAGTGAAAGGCGCCAAGCCTAGATCTAATGACCGAAAACGAAAACGAATACGAAAGCGACAACGCCAACGTTGGTGGCGTTGGTGGCGGTAAAAGGCGGCAAGAGACGGTAGTAGGTGGTAAGGTGTTACACTAATTGATTTCCAACTCATTAGGCATAATTTTAATGCTTGAGTTGACTGTAGGGATACGTAAATTACGACTAAATTCACTTCCGGCACAAATGGCCGAAAATTCGCAGAATCCAGTTCCTTCTTTGGATTTGGCTTCCTTTTTGGTAGTCTCTGGCTTTGGTCCTGGATATGGCTAAGGAAAAACAGATTTTCACATCTTAATTGGGGAGCAGTTTATCAGGGATAGTACTGTGGGGTTTCCAGCAATTAGTTTTATTGCCTCGTGTCATGTGGAAGGAATTTGAATTTATGATTAGGAAAACAACATAATTCACTAATTTATCCTTGAGTCGAAGTGTCTTACATTGAACTGTGTTGTCGCTGTGCTCATCGGTTAATAATAAATCAGCAGCATACTGACTTTCCACATTATGAACTCCGTATGCTTCTTAAGATTAATCAGACGTTGGAGTTCGGAATTCGGAATTGGGAATGGTGGTGATTTCTCAAGAAGAACCATTTTTGATTGAGTTCAATTTAAGGAGAACACCATTGTTATTCACGAACATCCTCTCTGGACCAAAGCCGTGTCAAAATCAAAGAATTTACCACATGCAGAAGTTGATCTTTTAATTTAAGGACGAAGGCTATGTCAAAGATAATGTATTTCTCCAAAAGCTATATACTTATGCATGAATATGTATATGCTATGCAATATTTGATGAAAATAAGCATTAATAACTTGATAGCGATCGAAGCTATTCAATTAACTTACCTCACTTAAGGTGGTTATACGGTTCCGGAGGACTCAGCCCTCCATCAACAGCTCTTTCCGCATAGCGCGGTCTTGGACTTATCACCTCCAATTACGCACACTAAATTGGCTGAGGTCCCTTTCCAATTGATTTGCCTCCTAAGGTGAAGTCTTTCAATAGCAAGTTATCCGTACGGAATACTGCTCCGGAGGTATTCATTTGCTCAACATTTACTAGCAATCGGAGAAACTTTTTTCTAAAAGAAATCAGGTGCATTTACAAGTCCGCTCTTCCACTTGGCATTTCGACGATAAGGGCGGTATACAGTGTGAACACTATCCTTTTAGTCCTAAATAACACCGATTGGTAACAGTGATTCTTCGCTTAATCTGTACGATTATATCAGTAGAAGTAGACACAATCCCTCTCCCCGTAACACTAACGAGCTGACATGAAAGTCAACGAATTCACCCTGGCTCTCAATCAGGCTATGGCTGCTTCATGCCTTTTTTATCAACTAAGAAGCAAGAAAAAAACGCACTGGTGGACATTAGCACTGGGACCGCATTGCAGAAAATTTTTCAACCTAACAAAAGCACAATAAAAGTGTATGACTGGAACTCGCTTAGAGAATACCTCAAAATATATGAAAAAGAAATGAGGAGTACAAAGCGACAATCCTGGAGATCATTCTGTGACAAAATTATAGAATCCTCTGAGGCATCGCAGCTAAGAAAAACCCTCTCTACATATCCTATGATACCTAGTTTTTTGAAAAAACCAATGACACTTGGACAACCTCAAGTGATGAATCACTCAACCTGCTACTCTTACTTTACAGGCAGATCTCTATTCGTGGCCAGTAAAACAAAACTATTGCAACCGCTTTGGAAGTTGCATAGCTTCAAACCAAACAAGTCTGTTGGTCCGGACGGTATAATACCTGCCGAGCTACAATACAAAGGTCTTCAGCTATTACCCTGCCTACGCTAGAGCATATCATGAGGAGCTGTTCCACATTCCACTATCATGGAGAGAAGACAATGTATAGGGTTTTCTAACTACGACTTGACAACTTTTTTGTTAAATAAAAGGCAAACCATTTGAGATATTTGAAAAACTTTATTATTGGCTTGAAGTACAATCAAAACATTTATGAATGGAACTCGACTTAGTTCATATGGCCACCGCGGGCACGTTTGCAGCGGTCGATTCGTTTTACCCAATTTTCAAAGACTCGGCCACACATTTCGGCTGAAACGTCCGCTATTTCGCGTTCAATGTTGGCTCTGACCTCTTCCAACGTCGTCGGAGTGTTGGCATAAACCAATGACTTAACGTAGCCCCACAGAAAATAGTCAAGCGGAGTTAAATCGCACGAACGAGGCGGCCAATCGACTGGCCCATGTCTTGAGATAACACGCTCACAATACTTACTCTTCAATAAATCGATTGTAGCGTGTGCTGTGTGGCTTGTGGCACCATCCTGTTAAAACCACATATCGTTCAAGTGCATATCTTCCAATTCGGGCCAAAAATAATCGATGATCATGGCGCGATAACGCTGACCATTCACAGTAACGTGACGATCGTTATCGTCGACGAAAAAATATGGCGCAATAACGCCGCCGGCATGTTAACCGCACCAAACAGTTATTTTTTGTGGATGAGGTGGTGATTCATGAAGCACATGTGGGTTTTCACCCTACCAATAACGCATATTTTGCTTATTGACGAACCCATTGAGCCAAAAATGAGCTTGTCACTGAAGATGATTTTGCGACTCCAAATATCTGTAGAAAATTTTTATAATTTACAGACGTTGCTCGTAAGTGTACTTTACAATGACAAAAATGTTGAGTTTACTGAATAAATTGACAGTGACAGTTTGATGATAAGTGAAAGATTGCGTTCACAAATTAAATTCAAGGTTGTCAAGTCTCTATTGGAAAACCCTATAGTTTTTATTCCCAAAGCCGGAAAATGCTCTCATGTTGTCGGAAAGGACCTCAGACCTATAAGTCTATCATCGTTTCTACTGAAAACTCTACCATAGAACGACTGATTGATATCCATACACGAGTTTAAGCTTATCCAAGACTTTTTTAACGGCCCAACATGCCTACTGTTGTTAGGAAAGTCAGTGGAAACGACTCTGCATTCACTGACTAGCCACATCAAATGAGATCTACAATATAAAGAGTAGACAAAAGCTTCTTTATTGAACATAGAGGGCGCCTTTAACAACGTCAACACATCCGCAAACATGTTTGCGCTGTCAAATCTGCAAGTAGATGACTCACTTGGGGAGTTGATCAGTCTTATGCTAAATAGTAGGAAAATCGACTCCAAACTCTGTGGAGCTTCTGCTAAAAGATGTGTCAACAGAGGTACCCTGCAAGACTGTAGCGTAGACTAAGAACTTGATGTAACCCCAGAGAAAATAATCGAGTGGTATCAAATCGTATGATCGCGGCGGCCAATTGATGAACGCTCGCCGTGAGATGACCCAGTCGCCAAATTTAGCTGTCTTTTTGTCAATCTTTGTGGATGCATTGATGCTTGGCCGAACATTTGCGGATTGTGTTGTCTATGGCTTCAATTCTTATACCAGCATTCTTTCTTATTCATCTTATACAGATGTAGACCCAAATTCAAACGCGAAAAAACCGGGTTGACTCTCTGTCGATGCCCAATTCAGCTGACTGACATTTCTGGGTCTTCTTCGATACTGGCCGCCAGGGCGGCTATATTCTCTTCATTTCGCACAAATCTCTGTCCGATTGGTGGCTTAAGAACCAAAAGAGTGCACTCACCCTCAAACTCTTCTACGGTGCGACGCATTGCCTATACACTGAAGCCACGATGACGACCGACCTCACGACGAAATTCACATTGCGTATTTACAACTAAGCCAGAATTTCGATCATTGCTATCTGGTCACCCGTTAGAATGGGAAAGCACAGCGTATACGAAATCACTACTGGAAACGGACATGTTTTTGCGACGGGAAAGCAGCATACGGCTTACACACCTCGACATTCTTAAAGAGACCTGGCTGACTTCTAATCAACAAACCAAATTAATCATTTTGCGATCTTAGCAAGGCACTTCTACAATGTTTTGAATTATCCAACGTTCCAAAGAGCTGAAATCGATTATCTTACAAAATACGGATTTGGATATCCGTAACAGCCAAAAGCCGGAAGTTCAACGTCAAATGGGTACAATCTCCAAAGACCGCCGTATATAACCGTCGACCATATAACCGTCGAACCACTTATGAGGAATAGCAATATCAATTAAACCCACGAAGGCTTAGGGCTTGGGTTTTGGGAGATTTGTAGGCGTCGAAAGATTTCTACGAGCACTTTGCCATTCCCTCGGCGAAAAATTTCATTGACCAATCCAGCGGCAGTCTTAATAGTGCAGTGATGGAGAAAATCTTTTACCCTTTTACCCTGGCTGCTATATGGAAAGCACTTTTTTGCCCTAGATTTGAGTACAAAACCCACATCTAGTCAGGTGCTTCTTAAACCTCTCTGCACTTTCTAAGGATTCAAAACCGTGCGATAAAGCTGATAAATGACGCCAATACCATAGCAATGTCCCTTGCTTACTTATATTTCACTGTTCTCACCACCAGTGGTCCATAAAATTGGCAGTTGCACTGCAAGCCCCTTCAACATGATAGTCCTACAACTGCCAACTTATAGAAAAACTTTGGACATAATCTAAAGTGTCCTGATTATTTCCTGAGCCGTACATTCGCTTATGAGATTACCTATCGAACTCTTTTTTTCCTACCCATTACAACTTGCAAACATTCAAAACCAACCTGCGTCGGTATCACTCTTTCTATTAGCAAGCTGGTCCTCTATATCAGCACTATACTTGAGGAAATCATACAAAATACTCAAATCAACGACTTTGTAATTTCTCATTTAGATCACCTGCTTTATACTAGCAAAGGTAACCCTTCCAGTTTTACCCGTTTCTCTACCTAAAGTTATAGCAGGAACTTAAAGTTCTTGTGCTTCGGGACCTTCCAAATAGGTCATCACCACCCAGTCTGTCCAATATTCAACACGTTTCTCAAGTCTATTTCCATAAATCATGTCTAAAGGCGCTCTCAGATACATCCGCATTCATATATACATATGTACTTATATAACATTTTGTCTATAAGTAGTTACTCAGTATCCGTATGTACACATCGACTAAGAGTTTCCTCTTTGAAAAAGCAAGAAAGCCGCGCATAATACCCCACTAAATACACACCCCCAATTCGGATTGAATTGATTAAAGTAGAAAGGATACCACAAGCTTCGTTCGAAAACAAAAATCAAGCCAGTAATAGAAAGGGTAGGAGCGCAACGGTAACGGGTAGAAGTCGTAGCTAACCTCAAACTTCGGATGTAATAGTTTTTGTCTAAATTGCTGAAACGTTTTTAACTTCTACTATGTCAATAGTAAGGATTAAGCATTTCAAGTAACGGAAATGATAATATCCGTTTGGGTTTCCTATTACCATATCCCATTACCAGCAAAAACTGACAGCAGAAAGGATATTTGCACTCAATCCCGAATACATAGCCATAACTGCTACTCCATATGAATATATGTAAAACGTATGCATAAACCAGGATTCTCGTCTATTCTCGTCGTCAGTCGGAGTCAGAGACGAAGACAGAGACTTGGATTGGAGTTGTTTTTCCTCATACTCGAGGACATTAGTCCTGCATATGTTATGTGTAAGAAGGCGCATTCAGGAATACAGTATCACATTTTACTTTCGAAAAAGAAGGAACATTGAAAAGTTGCCTCGGTAACTATGAGTACTCGTATGTGACTGAATCTCAATGGGGTGGATAGGTTTTTTCAAAGTTTGGCAAAACTTTCTCCTCGAACTTATAATGCATTGACAAATTGAAATTCATAAGTGAACACAAATGTACGAGTAGATACGAATACTTCAACTTTAACATGTCAGTAGATGGTACAATGAGGTCTAAAAGAACTTCACTTCATATTTTCACATTGGAGGTGGGCAGAGCAGAGCTCATAAGGTATGGAAATTGTTTCGAGAAACCATGTGTTTTTTTCATATTTAAAAACCGATATTTCAACAGGAAGCTAACATAACGTTCTTCTGGAAAGGTAAGTATTGACGGTACAGCAGTCCCGTGTGAACCAAGGCTAAGTCACTGAGTTGTTTTTTTTTTTTTTTTGTCATTTTTGTGCACATTGAGAGGGATCTACAACTGATTGTCCACTCCAAGTATTTGAAGGTCCACTGCTTCTCACCGAAATCGTTGTTTATTTTTTTGGACAAGATTTGCACGCAAACTCTGTTACTTGGGAGTCGTCGAAATTAACCACTTCACCATGCCAATATCTCTGGATATCAAATTGTATTCCCTACGTTCATGTCATAAGATCGCATACCTAAAGTCTAAAATGAGGAGAAGGGGCACAGGTTTCCTTGGATGGTTTCTAACCACAGCAAACTAAGAATGGGGAGATGATTTACCTACACATTCCTGTAGTTAAACGACAAGTTAAAGGTAGATTAGATTAAACCAGGAATGCTTTGCATCGAGATTAACAGAAATTTCACGGTTTTTAGTTTTTTGACTAGGGCTATCGAACCTCTGAACATCATGAATTTGTAAACTATCCTAAGATGTTACCAAAATTTGTGCAATCCAGTTAAAGATTTTTTTTTTTTTGGTAGGTAAAACCACATCATCACCTCTACGTGGTGCTATATTTTTCTAATAGTGAACCAACGATAAGAAAAGGCTGAGTCTGTCTATACAATATACGTGAATTTATAAACTCGGAACAGTAAATTTGGGTGAATAATAAGGGGCGATTCATCGTGAAGTTTGATTTTCAATAGGCTTTCCTTGACAGATTACGAGTGACTCCTATCAAACTGCTTTGTCATTTTTGTTCAATATCGTTTGGCTAACCATCATGGAAAGACTCACACCACAACAGCGTCTCCAAATTGTTCATCTATATTACGAAAATCAGCATTCTGTGAGAAATGTTTTTCGTTCGATTCGAAACCGATACTGAAACCACTGTTGCCAATACCATTCGCAAATTTTAGTCCCAGTTTACATTAGTGAATGATACTCGACCGGTTAGAGCACATCCAGCACGTAGAGAAGAGACTATAACAGCTATACCTGAGAGTGTACGCAAAGACCGTGACGAATCGATTCATCGTCGTTCGTATTCTCGTATTCGACAATTTGGCGTATTTTACGTGAGGATCGCGGCCTAAAAGCATACAAAATTGAATTTATGCAAAAATTGAAAGCAGGCAACTTAAATTTGAGTCATATTTTCAGTGAATGGGCTCTCAAATCCTCAAAAATTGGAAAATTTTCTGGGACTGCATTATACTTTTGAAAACAGCACCAATAGAGCACCAATTACCATTCACATAGCATCAGCACCAATAAAGTCCATTTAATTTAATTTAACAATGATTATGATGGTAATGTAAGAGCAGAAGAAATATCTAAGTAGCAAATTCGCATGACCATGCGAATAGCATAAGAGAATTAATGTTGCAAGGCATAGAAACGGCAGAGCATATCCTTTGTCACTATAACCGCTAAAGCCTATTACAGAGAGGAAATCACACTATGTCTAACCTAGAAGCCCCCCTTAATCTATTCTAATCTAATCAGTGCGTTTAAATTAGAGCAGAGTCAGGTGTGCTAGGAAAAGCACCCATGCATACACAGACAGACCGCTCATTGGAGCCAAGATTACCACGGATTACCACAGCACACTGCTGTCTGATGTATTTTAGTTTGACGTCGTCCTGGTGGCAATATATCTGGTTTTTAGCTTTGCCAGCTGTGACGTGCACAAATATTTATTCTGTTTTTCTAAGAGTGGCCTTCGCGCAAGACATAGCTTATATCGTACACAGTGATTCGTTTAAAGCCCATAACTCTCGAACTTAAGTGACGACAACACTGTCTCCCTTTTTCTCTTCCACCTTCCCTAAGCTGCGAAAAATATTAAAGCGCTACTACAGGCCGCTAACCTAGGTTACCAATAGCTGGTTTTCCGAGCCACTGAAATTCTACAAATACCTTAACCCACATCTCCGATTTTGGGAAACCTAATCAGTTAGACATCTTCCTCCACACTGCGTATCATCCAGAATTATTAACAAAACAAACGTACATTTGAAATGACCGTCTCACTAAAAGATTAATGACTAACCGATGAAGTCAAACTCTCACCCTACCGGAGAAACCTTTTCATCCATTTAATAGTAGAATATTCTTCGAAGTTTTAATTACATTTTCAGCAGCTTCACTATTTTCCGATTATAATTACACATCAATGAGTTTGCACTTTGACCAATCGGGCAACCACACGAACCAACCACACTCACTCGATAAATTAATCGAAAACGAATTCATAAAAACCATCCATTCCCCCGCCGCCCTAACTCAAAATCATTGCACGAATATAACCAAAAGAGAAAAAAAACCAATCGAACTTTTGCCAAACTTCCAATCCAGCACATAACCTCAGACCACATTTACGAGTTCATTCCTCAGATGGAATACCGCCACCCCGAGTTCAACTCCTCCAAAAAGCGAAAAACTGAAAAAAACACGACACCAACCTACTGCGAGTGAGTTAATAATTCGTTGCCGTGCAAATTTTCAAATTAAAAATAAGAAAAAAATAATGAAGAAATAAAATTAATTAAAAATTTAACATTGTTGCTCAAGAGCAATTGCAGAGGAATGTAGCAGCCATCAGCAGAGGAACACTGCTACGAAGTCGTAGCAGCAGTGTTTTCCCTTCCTCAGTCAACCCAGAGATGACTCTGATGCAAAAAACACACCACTCCAAGCAACTTGAAGTTGTGCCTGACATTTGCAACAATGACTATTCGTACACTAGCAAAATTCACACCCCGGAGGACAGACAAAAACTTAGTACTCTAACGATGCCAACGGAATCCAACCACACCCATTCTACTCGTCACCATCATCGCCACCATCACCGTTACCATCACCGCTGCCACCACCCACTTTTCAAACGAAATTTACTCTCTAAGAGACTCCACTCGACTTGTTTTTCCCTGCCAACCATTTCTCAGGAGAAATTTGAAATATTTAAATTAAATTTCCTCTGTGATTTCGCAAAACCAACTTAATATCGCCCCAAAAGTCGGGCGCAAAAACCTGAAGGTGAACTCACCCGAAATTCCTTCCACCGGCAGTTTCAGTTCCCAGTACCTAGTACCCATTACCCAGTACCCAGTATCCTGAACAGTACGCCGCCAATCTTTAGCGACCGTCTATATAAAGATTCAGTAGTAGCCGGGTGCGTGGTGTTCGTCCCTTGTGCAGTTTCTTACTGCCACCCAGTGCCTCGTTCCTTTGGAAAAATGCTACTCCTCTCGCCCATCACTTGGAGCACTTTTAAGTCGACGGACAACAAAGTGTCGAGTGGGGGGAACAACATTTTCGTAAGCTCACAAACAAAAGCAACAAAAACTACGACAAGGTCCTTACAGAACGACTAAAGAACGGACAAAAACGTCGAAAACGAAGAAAACTTCTTCTATACAGGTGCGGTGTGGGTAGAACGGACCTTAAACTAGAGATACTCCTGCATAGATATATATGTTAGATAGCCTTACTTGACTGACTAGGGGAGATAGGGAACAATAACAATTTTTGGAAACTGCCACTCAAGATGTAACACAGAAACTCTGGTAAGCTCTGGAAAATTTTGTATGTCGTCGTTGAATACCTATTGTCATCATAACACCACCAACAGACCCATCACCACACCTACTACACCCACTACACCACCTTTAGCCAAAGTAGCTTTACTAAAGAGCGATATACTGTTTAAAAAACAACAAACCAACACAAAAGCGACAGAATACCCAGCGGACGTGTTCTTCAAAAGGTAGAAAAGCCATTGCACTGACAAACAGGTCATTGAACACATTCTTCGTCGTAACGTCGACATGTATCTGTTGGCCTAGATGTAAATTTCTCGCACCCCAACCACCACCGCATCATATCATCACCAAAACCTCACACTGCTTTCATGTTATTCAAACCTCAAGCGCAGCATAAATAGCGGTGTAGCTTCAGGGGACCATAGCAAAGCATTCCAGAGTAGGTAGAGCAAAACTTTTGATCTTCTTTGGTCGCGTCGGTCTTGTGCTACGTTTCTTCGACCATCAACAAATTTAAACTCTTGCCGCGTGTTTGGTGTTGTACTTTCTTGTGTCCTGCATACTTTAGATATGCAACCAGGATCAGCACGTATCTTTGACCAGACCATTTATCCTCGGCAGCAGCAAATGGACGATTGTCGACTTCTTTATTTATTCTTTTTTTTTTTTTTTTTTTTTTTAAACATGTTTGGGGTAGGAGTTAGGTTGGCTATCAGTGGAGAACGAAAGTGGGCAATCCAGTGAATAAGGTGTGCTCTTTGTGATGTGTCAATGGAATTGGATATGAAGTTGCAAGTTGGGTAGACAACCGATAACTCTATTTATACGTTACACGAGTTTGTGGTTAATATGCGCCTTGATAAGCCTGATTCTTTTCATTTTCTGAATCAAAATCATAGTGTCCACTCTATCTCATTTTTACGACGGCTGTTCACCTTGTTTGAAGTGGTATTGAAGTGACCCTCGATTCTGATCACCAAAAACTAGAAGGTAATCATCCCATCTTCTCTTCATATACTTTATTTCCAAAAAGAGCCCAAACTCAGCCTAACTAAAGGACCACATGCCAAAAAAAACCAAATTGCGGTATCAACGCAGAGCTCTTACATCCAGTCTTCACATTCTGGACTGACTTGCTAACAAGGTGGAAAAAGATTCAAATTCAGCAAATAGACTCCTGTATCTATTGTATTATAGATGACATAAATTGTTATTCAATTATTTTATTGACATCACATATGTAGTAAATAGATTAGAATAATATAGTTCAATGTATACTGATATTATTGAGACCAAACATTCCGCCTCTGCTTTCAAGAGCCTAACACGGAAGCGCTGCAAGTCCTAGAATGTAAAGTCTGGTAGTTGCTTTAGCTGTTTTCCATCTTTGGGGTGGGACGTTGTCTTCGTGAATAAGAACTATTTCGCAGACCACCTGCGACAGAAATGGACTTTGACGGCGTTGATTCTACGCCTCCGGTCATCAGGGTCGGATAACATCGGGGTGATAGGTTTAGGGTTCATCACGGCTTCAATTTTGACAAGTACCGTAGAAATCTCCTCGAAACCCAGCCTTGCTCCGCCTAACCTTCGGCGTAGCTGACCCTTTACGACCTTGACGGCCGCCTACCAAGTTCCATCAAAGTGAAGTGCCCTGGGGGTTACATGGTAGAATGGAAATACATTCTTTTGAACAGAAACAGACAAACACTGCAACAAAATATTTATAAGTCGATGGGCCCCTGATCTTTAGATACGTGTAGATAGGATACCAAAAATCTACTTCACAGTATAAAAACGGACAATCTGTCTTTCGTTAAATCGCCTATGATTTATTCCAATCGAAATCCAAATTTGTTTCAGTCGATATCTTACACAATGAATACACTGCCTTACCCTATGTCGTGCGACTTCTCGTACAATGATTATCCCAAACCCTTGTCTCAGCAGGGCCACCAAAGTCCTTTTTTTTAATGTCAGAACAGAGCAGTCAGAACTAGTCCATTGTACTCTTTGTAAAGTTCATTTTAATGAAATCGTTCAGTCTTACGAAGTAAGATGAGTAAGCGCTTCAGTGATATAGTATCAGCACCCACCACGCCAGCGCCGAGTCCCTGCTGCCTGATGCGCACGTAAGCCGGACATTCACAGAAATAGTGCTCTGCGCAACATCGCAGGATGTTGTGTCACTTACTGACAGCACATTTGAGTGCTTTGTAAAAGTGTGATGCCAGTAAGCAACCTGCTTACTGCTTGGTCTGCTTGCATCCCGGTAAGCTGTGTCATCTGCAGTTGTGCTCATATAAAACCCAACACCTTAACCGAGGACGCAGGTAGACCTAACGTAGGTTCGAGTCCTGAAAAACTCTCCTCTTAACCATGCCTGGCAAGTGACCTGTGATCCAGACAAGGATCATTAAATTTAGCACAATTATCTGTAAAAAACAAATGTACCTCAAATAACGTCTTTCTCGAATGTTTCACTGTACGAAACTGACTGAAATTGAATGAAACTGACGCTTCTAAAAACGAAACAAACAATAGTTTAAACACGTGGCAAGTAGTTTCAAAAACATCTGCCGTATACCTACTCTAGTCCCCTAAAATACCATCCCTCGTTTCGGTCATAAGAGACTCGCTGCCTTTGAGATATTTCCCGGCCATAATCTTTTGGGATATTATTTTTGAAGTCATAAGGGACCATTGAAAGCAATAAAAACAAAATCGATTTTTTTGAAAATCATAGAGTGGCCTAACGCCTTAATATTTGCACAGAAAAGCTTAGGAAGTCGATTCTGGATGAAATTATAACTGGGTCTACGGGAAATAAAACAGGCGAAATTGGTGTGTCACAACACTAGACACTACATCTGATGGAATAAAATTGTTCCAGGACTTAAAATTGCGTTTTCCAGAATCTTGACCCCGATAATGAACACTAAACATCTCTTTCTTTTTAAAAAACTTAACACTCAAGACTGTACTCCTACTCTTAAAACGCCGGAGTACGTGTTAAGTTTTTCGAAATATTGAATAGAGGGGGAGAGAAAGATGTTTGGGTTAATTCGCACCATGGGTGGCATCCAACATTTGTTGGATTATTTTGATTGTGGATCGTACTTGATTTTTGTTAAATGAAAAAAAAAAAAAAAAAACGAATGTCTTTCGGGCGAGACAAGGATTCGAACACCGAAACTCTCGACTTAGAAGCCAGTCCACTGCCACTTGGGTCACGGCCACCTTGCTATCTGCTTCTTTCTCCCGGGTTTTCCAGGCGCACGCTTTCGACGAATTGATTTGGTTATTATTAGACCAAATACTCCATTGTAATCACTATATTGAAATTAATTAATGTACGCCCCCCCCCCCCCACTGCGTAATAATAACATCGCTTTCCGACTGAAAAATCAATTGTTTAGCAAATATTTGACTTCACCTTTAAGCTAAAATTTCTTCCCTACTTCCAGACAGAGTATCCGTAAAGTGTTTAATTTTTTGTTGGTTTTTTGGCCGACTACCATTCCTTAGGACGAATCGAATAAGATTCCCCCACTCCTTCGAGATATCGGAATAATTGATTTCAATTAGCATTTTTGCGAGTTCTAATTTACCATTGAAAGCCAAATTAAGTTTTGTTTAAGACTGCCCAAACCATTGAATATGCATGGCATGGCAGAGTAATTTTTATCGGCCCTTCATCAATAGTCCATTAGGCTGGTGAAATCCAGATATAGGCGGCTTGACCGAAGAGGTTTTTGTCCTTGACTCAATGGGAAAATTTAAATTTTTAATAAAAAAAAAAAAAAGAGAACACGAATCCATTGGATTGGGTACTCGTATAATTGCTCAAGAGTAAACTCTGATAACTGGGTTCCAAAAAAAAAAAAAATTTTATTAATAAATTGACCAAGGGCTAGGACACAATGTCTTAATTTCATATTCCCATTAAGGTTATCTGTAGATGGGAAACCTAACTTGGAAGGTTTAGAGCAATGGGATTGAGGAAATCGTTAAGTGAGTGAGTCGGAAAGATGATGGGAAACGGTATCTATTTCCACAAAAATGTGGAGTGGTTATTCTAATCATTTTCCAACCACCAAAAGTTTAGAGCCGCCCTGGACAAATGACATTCAAGCACGGGGATTGAATTTTATGAATTAATTTGGGTTTTTTACCTGAATTTTCTACCTTCACAATAAGAAGTGTATTCAAAAAGTAAGGTGACTTTTCAAATTTCGCCGGCAACGTATATTCGATTATAGTTTTTTTCTGTGTTGGTAACATGTCTCAAACACGTCCCATATTCACAGTTTCAAGTATATTGCATACTTAATTTGTTTTTGGAATCAAGTGCTCTAAAACACTTAGAATGTTGACAGTGACATACGGTAAGTCTGCTCTAAGTATAAGGATGTTTACAAGTTGTACAAGCTCTTTCAAGATGGCCGAGAAGATGCCAATGACGAATATGCTCTAAACGCCCCATCACATAAGCAAAAGATGATAATGTCGAACTGTGAACAAAGTTGTTTTGGAAAATCGTCGAATTACCATTAGAGAAGTTTGCTGAGGATGTTGACATATCGGTCGGCTAGTGTCATGCAACTTTTTCGGATATTTTGGGCATGAGACTTGTGTCAGCGAAGTTTGTCCCAAAATTTTTAAATTTTGATCAGAAGAGCCGTCGCATGAGCATCGGTCAGAAGCTCTTGAATGACGTCAATGATGATCCTGACTTGCTAAAAAGGGACATTACTAGTGAGGAATCATAGGTTTATGGTTATGACGTCGAAACCAAAGTCCAATCGTCTCAATGGAAACACCCAGTAGAGCCAAGACCGAAAAAATCACGCCAAGTTCGTAAAATGTCAAAGTTTTGATCACGGTTTTTTTTTTCGATTACCGTGGCGTTGTGCATCAGGAGTTTTTACCACAAGGTCGTACAGTCAATAAGGAGTATTATTGTGGAAAAACAATTCATGGCTTTTGCACCTTCCCATTCATTGTTGCTTGTGAAAGATTTTTTTGGCCAAAAACAACACGACAATCATGTCTCAGCCAATATATTCACCGGATTTGGCCCCATGCGACTTTTTCCTGTTCCCAGAACTGAAGACACCTATGAAAGAATGGAGGTTTGCAACGATTAATGAAATAAAAACGGCATCACTGGAACAAGAAAAATTCACAAACCTTAGCCCACACCCGGCTGTCGCACCATTTATTTATTTATTTTTGTCGCTGGAACAGCTCAAGGCTATACCAAAAAGTGCTTATGAGAAGTGCTTCGAGGATTGGAAAAAGCGTTGGCACAAGTGTATTATATCTGAGGGAGTTACTTTGAAGGGGACAACAGTAATATTGATGAATAATTAAATATTTTTTTTATAAAAGTATAAAGTCACCTTACTTTTTAAACACATCTTGTGCATAAGACTGGTTAATTGAATTTTTTTGAGATTTCCTACGTTTTGACTGAAAACCTGTTAAAAGTTGGAAAAGTGCAATCATCACATTCTTAAAGAAGGCAGAAGGAAGTTACTTCACGGTTAAAGGTATCAAAGTGCCGCGTTCAATGTATTATTGAACGATACGCTCTAGCCGGTAGTCTTGAGGATAAATCAGGGTCAGAACGGCCTAGAGCGTCAACTAAATTCGAGGAATAAACCACTGTCCCTGACAACGGTCAAACGAAGATCAAGACATAGTGGGCTATTTGGGCGAGTTGCTTTTAAAAGACTCTTGTTGCGACGATAAAAATATTGTAGCAGAAAGGATTAGTATAGACCAAAATGCATTAAGCCTGAACAGAAGAAGGTCTCAAATAAATTAATGTTGTGATGAATCCAAATTCGAGGTATTTGGCACAAAACGGAAAGTTTTAGTTGGCGAAGTATTGAAAAAAAGATGCTACCAGTCTTTGTGGCACCTAAAGTCAAGCATGAAGGTGGTCTGTTATGGTCTGGGGACGTTTCTCTTCAAATGGAGTGGCAAATATGGTCCGAGTGTTTGTAAAAATGAATAAGAAGGTATACAAAACAATTCTGTGGCCTCTGAACTAAGATTAATTGGCGAAGGATATGTATTTCAGTGGGACAATAACCTAAAACAAAGGGGAGACAAAGAAATCTAACAAATCATGATAGGGTCACCCTATAAAGCTATTCTGGGAGGAGCTGGATAAAAGTTATGGGACCAATGTTCATTATCAGAAACTACGTTGTGTAATATATTATTGGATTGGTCGAGCAAAAGGCAAAAAAGTGGGTTATTCAATTATTATTTTTAATAAATTCTCTTTTGTTTGGAATAAAATGAAAATATTTGTTTTTGTATTTTGGTTTCAGTTAAAGATGTTCCCACCGCAACATCTATGATAGAAAAATACCCAAGGACCGGAGCCCATGGCACATAGCCTAAACCTAAAACCTAAAATCTACCTTATCCTACTTCACACCTTTGTATCATAAAATGGTGTTTATAGGGCGTGCAAGGGTTTTTGGTTGCATCAACAGTTTCCTAGTTTAAGCCGTGGGAAATAATTGTTTCCGTTTCACACGCTTCGTGTTACGGCAAAGTAAAGGTAACTTCTTGCCTCTCAACTTGTGGAAACGCCATGCGTTAACTGTTTCATACATCTTCCCCGTTCATTTTACATGATTGCTATTTTCCTAACGCGATTTTTCTCCTCCTTTTTATTCAGCATCTGCTTTGCAACAGTCCATGGCCTCCGCTAGTTGTTCGAGTACACGCTCCCTATTAAGGGACCTAACATTCCATGTGTAGATACGAAGTTCGTTGTCTTTGTTAGTTTGCAGGGGTTGTCAATAGTAAATCCGTTCAGCAGTTGTTTCTGCTTTGTAACTTTTTTCCATGGCCGGGCAGTTACACCGACAGCACTATCCCTACGTAAAGGCAGTCCCATTATAAATATCTCTAGGATGAGGGGTCGGTTCGACTTAAGCCAATAACCCGTTCGAGAATTTGAGCGCTGCTGTTGTTTCACCGACATCTCTTTTCCAAGACCCTGGTTTAGTCTCGGAAATCCTTTTCGGCCTGAGCTCCAAGTATGTCGGAGTAACCCAAATAGAGTCTTTATCGATTTGTTCCGGGATTTAACTTCACCGTTGATTCCGTCTGAGAAACTCATCCGCTGTCCCGTTTATAGTGCTGCTGGTTTTGTTTGCTGATCAGCATTCGCGCTTCTGTGTTTGATGCTGTCATCTTTATCCTCTATATAGCATGCCATAAGCTTACGACATTTGTAATACCCTGCCTGCAGAGGCAAATCCAGATCCAAGTAAGCGTCGCCTACTCGTAGCAGTCGCCGTTTTTAATTTCTTTGCTTTTTATTAAATTTTTAGTCGGCTCATTTCTTTGCACTTCTTGGATGTTGGTTATATCTGTATTAAAGCAGTTTAGGACATTCCTGATTTTTTCGCCATTAAGTGATCTATTATGAGTCCTAATATACCAAGTGAAAAGCCGAAATTCGGTGTTCTTAAAACATTTTCTGGACTTGTCAATATTCATTTGTATAGTCATTCGTATCTGACGCTTGTGATTGTCTCTAGGGATGCTACCACACGCAGCCTTCAATGTAATAATAAAATAATAAAACCCTCGGACAACGGGCTCGACTAAACAGTTCGGTGCCAGCAGCGTCGCTCAGGTAATGGGAGCCGACGTTGGCCTATTCGATTCTCCAGCTTTCCCTTTAGACCTGTGCTCCGAACACATTGAAGTCATGGAAACTGCCTTTAAACCGTATATAAGATTCATCCGCAACAGTACTGATTAAGTAGAATAAAAATCTTAAGTACATTTAGCTGTCTATTGTAATGTTGTGCGTTTCTTCTTGGAACCAACATACATTTTGGTTAAGTTTCAAAAATATCAAACGCATCAGTGATAGCTCGCTATGTTCTGACAATGATATAGATGTCATCAGCCTATGCAAGTACTGACACAGATGTTTGGAAAATTGTCCTTCTGGTATTGGCTTCTGAGTGTAGCATCAGAATTGTGCCACTTGTGTTGGCTTGTGAGTTTTGCAATAATCATATTGTATTAAAGAAGTCATACAACGCCGCATCACTTCCAATAAGCTCCTTTTTGAGATAAAACATTTTAGTGCGATTGCTTCCAACATTTAAGAAGCAAAGGGAGTTCTCTACCGTAATTCTGTATGCAGAGATATCCAAGGTAATGGCTCTGTGTAGCTCTAGTCTGTAAATAATGTCATATGCCATATTTACATCAATGAAGAGATGTTGAGATCGAGCTGGACTTCTTGTGGACATCTACGATAGTAGCTCCTCCATATCCTCAATATCGACTGTGACTATTTAACGTAATTCGTTTTCTAATCTCTACAACTTCCTGGTCAGGTCTTAAAGAGATAACTCTTCGGTTTAAATTTGTGTTGCCTCTAGAGTAATGTTGTTTTTCTCCCAGAGAAGTCGATGTTCTTCTACATGTATTGGTCTGCAGTTTTCACCAAACCAAGAACTTCGTGCAGGTGTGGGCACATGCGATCGGTTAAGGTTCGGGTGATTGGTTGTGAATGCAGCCGGTTGAAGTTTAAAAGAATCAGTGCTTAATCGAGGCTCATGATTGCTTCTGGCTTAAAGATCAGTCCCCTTCCCTTTTGTGACTTCTTGGGGAACAATTGCCGGATATTCTGGAGTCAGGCCATTCAGCTGACCAATTAATGATTCTTTGACTCTATTTCAGCACCAAAACAAATCATTAAAATTCCAAAGTGGCGTCAGCTCTTAATGTGTTGAAGTAATTCATATAAGTTGTTTAATTTCGTCTTCTAAATTCCAATTCCCCCAATAATGACTACAAATATTTGCGAAGCAGTAACACCTCCAATGAATGCCATTCAAAACATTTACCTAAATCTTCTACCAGAATCCACCTAATTCTCAATTCTTCGAAATCTATGAAAACATTTCAAAGGATTGCACGTTCCACATGCGACATTTCAAAAGACACGAGAGTACCCTTAAACGAATCAACTCCGATTGCTACCATCGACAGGCCTTGAATCAAATTAAATCGAGCCGACTGGAATGTTTATGGGATACCGGATTCCCAAATGAACGATCTCTTTTTCCTTACACCTCTTTTCGTATGTTTTTTATTTTTTATTTTTTATTTTTTATTTTTTTTGCTCCTGTCCACCGCAGCAATTTAAAGTTGTGGACATTTATTGAAATCTATTGTCACTATGGCATTTCAATAGCAATAGCACACCCCTGATATCCAGGACAACCTATTGTTTGTGGCACATTCCTTTGCTGTGGCATGCATTTGAATTTTGGATTTATTCTTCTTTAGTCTTGCTGCTGCTGCTGAGACAGAGGACAAGATTTCTTGGAAAAAATTCAGAAAATTGTCAGGAAAGGAATCTCTCCAACATAACCCCATGACACACAATTGCAATCTTTATTCTCATTCGAAATGGGATTCCAAGAGGCTCCAACAACAATCAATACTGACAGGCGAGTTACTAAAGCTCACTCTTTAAGATTTGTATCCATAGAATGTGTGGACAATTAGCTTGATGGTGAATCCTTATATAGCTTATGGCTTATTCGTCGTATAGCGCCACATAAGCAGAAGACTACAGGAAACTTTTCACCCTACAAATTGACAGTAATACGGAAGTCAAATAAGAAGTCTTTTTCAATATTTGATGTTGTGGTTGGCGTTGTAAGTGAAGTGTGAGATAAAAGTTTCTTGGTCGCGGTATTTGCCACATTCTCTCTCGTTTCATATCCTTGAAATGAGGTTATGCAAATATCATTTCTTCTTCGTCTTGTTCTTCTTCAAAGTGAGCTAAAAGTGCTGGGATATTCATGCCGCGTCTCTAATAGAGACACTCATATGAAGATGAACACTGGTTATAGAGACAGATATAGGGATATGTATTCTGTTGCAATCAGGACGATGAGATCTGTGTTTAGTTAGAAGCTTTTTACAGAGTTCTGCTTCTGGCTGCTGATGAAAGGTCTAAAAGAGAACTGTACATAGATTTGAATTTTTTTTTCTGGTTTTTTGCCAAACACTTTTGTCCTTTATTCCGCCCACAATTGGAAGGCAGTAGGCGGTAAATGAAGAGATAAAATTCAAGTCAAGTGTTGTGATTAATGGTAATGACTTAAGGATAGTGTTCCCATATGCATTAGATCCTTTACAAGGCTGTGATGAAGCCGACAAACTAAGAAAGCATATGTGCTCGGTTTGTTAGTCAGATTTGTTTTCACATAATAAAAGTGCTCCAAAAGTAGGAGCAAATGGGGTGAACTGAAGCAAACTAGAGGTGGAGGAAACCACAGAAATAAATAAATTAAAAAACCACTGTCATTTGGTGTTATGCTGTCGCTCTTACGAGTAAGTGATGCTGTCTTATGTTTCTTTTTTTTTTGTAACTAAAGGACTTTTAGAAAGAGTTTTCGTTAAATGTAGACACAAGTGGGAGTATACATGGCCTATGAATTGCGTCTTCATAAAGAAAACCACATTCAATTTCCCATGGTATATTGCAACATAACCAGAAGTAGAAATTCCAAAATATCCAAAGGATTATAATCAGGATAAAGTTCATTTAAACCAGGGTCAATACAATGTTTGTAATGTAAAATCTTAAATGCTGTCATGTGCGTATAAATCTTATTGACTCATTGTCGAACCGAAAAGCAACAGAATTTAGTCTGCTGCCTAAAAGTGAAGTCTACTTTGCTTTCGATCATGATTAGCTTCGGAGGATTCGGAGGAGCACTTTTAAGGACCCAAACCTTTGATACCTGCGTCCTGCCGGTGACTGAGTATTGCACGATTAGCGTAGGCACTGACCGATGCTGCAATTATGACTATACATCAATTGTGCTAACTTTGTTCATGAGCCGGATGTGATTTATTAACTTTCAAAGTTAGTTAACAAAGAAGAAAGTTGCATAACGAAGAAAGAATAATGATGTTCGAGTTCGCATATGAATTGTGTGGTAATTCCTAATCAGATATTCTGCCAAACTCCCAAGGTGGAAGCGAGGTGTTCTAGGTGTCGGCTAATAGGGAAACTGAAACAAGAAGACTCACCGCCCACACTCAGCGACCCCCAGTTAACAGCAGCTGAGTTGTAGTTTTGATGTGTTTCATTCTTTTTCTTACACTGTGGAAGTCTTTCGGGAACTTGGAGACAGGGAACAAGATTTCCTGCTAGTGTGATCAACGTAAAGAGCGAGTTTCTTTGAAAATATCCTTAATTCACTATGGAACAGTGGAACATGCTAATTAATGCATGGCTAGGAAAAAACGAAATAATAGCGTGCGAACTTCGGATACTAGGCGACCTCCGAGTGCCAGACTTACCAATAGCAAAATGGGCTCTGCTAACTAGTCTTACAGCTTCTGGTACCTAGACGAGAAGCGAGGAAGGAACGGATCTTCAGAAAGGAGGAGATTTACAAAAGAAAAAAAAGGGCCAGATTCTCTAGAGTACCGAAATTTCTAGAAATTTCCTTCGATTTCTAGATTGATACCATGCTGTTATCAAAGCATCCTTCGATAGTACGAGTCAGAAAGCAGAACGGTTCCTGCTCGTAGGTTTCAATGAAGCCACCTCCAACTGAAGATAGCTTACTATATACTCAAAGAGAAATTCGGTCTGGATGTTTAAGATTTATTTCCAAAACATATTATCAGAGTGCTCTTTCTACAAAATATCGGGTACACACATGAGAAAATTCTTGCATTCTTCGATATACAAAACACAGGAATCAACATCGGAACCTAAAAAGTTCTACAAAGAATGGAAGAGATACATCTCGTCCACATAGTCTTTGAATGAATGACAGTTCCATGATGCGATTGAATGACCATGAGGGTCACGTCAACTGTCAAAATACCAATCTCCAGTAACACTCAAAAAAAGATGGAAAACAAAACTTGTATTCTCACTACTGTTGCCACTAGTAGAGCATCCGAATTCACTGGAGCTATAAGAAACATCCAGAAAAGCCTGAGGACAACAATGATGGCTTCTACGAGCTCTTTGATCTACGAGCAGTACACCAGCTATGACATTAAAATTGTTCTCAGCGATTTCAATGCAAAGCTAGGAACAGAGGGCCTCTACCTTTGCATCAAACACTTTGATAAAGTGTCATATGGCCCGTTCCGAGGATCAGCCTGGCTGAGGGCCCAGCATCTTTAAAAATAGCTCAGTCATGAACGGAATATCCGGATAGCTACCGACCTACGGATTTACTAGCTTTATCTGTATACAGCGGATCTATGTACAAATGGACCATCCTTTCTCCGCTATTCATGGGATATTAATGGATAATCTCTCAAAAAAAAACCGAGACCGGTACTCTTTTAATACCGGACGCCAGAACGGTGACTGCACCAACTACGGGCAATGCTCCTGCGTTATCGAATGGAGGTAAAACTGCGACTACCCATTATCCTCTTACTTTCTCCACCCCTACCACCAAGGCCAAGACTTTGGCGCGGCTACAAATATTTTTCCCTCAAAGTAGAAAACAAGGGCTCAACCGAGTCGCCAAGCCTCATCCAAAGCGCTGTATATCTCGCGACGAAATGCTTACCGCATTATCAAATCCTTCGAATCCACTCCAGAGGTTAAGAGAAGGCCGGACATAAAGAGCAAAATTGAGTGCGCTAACAACATCCTTAAAGACGGATCACCCTTTGCTCTCAAAACGCTTAAAGACTCCTTCAAGCGCCAGATATCATTGGAGGAAATCATGCCGGTTCCAAAGGTTTAATAACACCAAAATCCCCCTGAGTCTTCCAAGATTACACTTCTGACATATTTTAGTGAAGTCCTAAAAAATGCAATAACGATCTCAGTAATCGACAAAAACGACACTTACGGTGGTATTTTGTCAAATTTAAGCTTTCAGTCAACTTCTTGGCCATCATGCAGAAAAAGTCCAGACCACCTCCCATCATAGCAACCTTCTTCTCCTTTAACCGAATTAACAAATTTATCCTTTCCTGAAGGGGATGGCGACAACAAAGCCGTCGATATCCTCCTCTGACACTCTGTTGGAAGTGGAAACCGATGACGAATTAAAAAGAATTCTTTACGATCAGATGATGAAGATCTGCTCTTGGGCATATGTTCAGAATCGGAGGACTCAAACAGCACAGTGGAGGAGCAGAAGAGCGTTCTGGTAGATTGTACCAATGATACGGTTGCTCCAGACTAATCCCTATCATTCCGAAAAGGCCTCTTCGTCTGCGCCTTTCCAAAAACGAAATCCAGTCCAGGAACCATGGATCGTAGAAGGTGTGTATCGTGAATTGAGACACCTTTATCCGCTCCGCTCTACACAAGAGACAAAATAAGATAAGAGCTTGTATATTATTGAAACATAGCCTAAATGCATTCTTACTTCTTAACCTTAGCGACCCCGACTTATCCGTTGCCAGAATTAAGACCCTGGTGACAACCTATATAGGGTGCTACTGGATTATGGAAGGCAAAAATTTGAGTTCATCATCGGTTGCTACGCAAATGCTCATTAAACGGTATGGGGCAATACCGACATCAACGATAGAGGTGAGCCGCTTTTTGATTATAATTTAGGTAATAACCGCATTGTTTGCAACATTGGGAACGAGCCCACTTTCATAACAAGAAACCGACAGGAAGTCCTAGATCATTCAAATGCTAAAGAACTGGATATTATCGTCTGAATACTCATTTTCAAACCACAGATACATCCAGTAATCGAAAAACTGATTAGCCAAAATACATAAGAAGACATTTGAAAACACTCTCTTGTTTGCAGCAAACTTTTCAACATATGGTAGTAAAAAGCACAAGAAAAACAACTGACTGGGGCTCATACAAGGACTTGAAATGTTTTTTTTTTTTTTAACATACTCAAACATATTTATGGTATTTATTTGCATGAAAGTTTCTTAACAATTTGTACAATTTTCTGGGTTGCTTTTCAAAAGTTTAAACTAAAATGAGCAAGCTAAATTTTGTGTACATGATTTAAAGATTTTTTTTTTTTTTGTTTTTTTTAAAGAATTCATTTATTTTAAATTTAATTTTGTGAATTTAAAAGAAAATTTTTAATAATTTATTTTCTGTTTTTAAAATTAAAAACAGTTTTAAGATCAGCAGGTCATTCATTTAATACTGTGGGAACGCTATATTTGAGCTGCCTTTTACCATAGTTATTGTAGTTACAGGGCACTTGTAACATACCTGTAGCACGTCTTCTGGTGTTGATTTCATGTTCGATTGGCCTTTGAAAGCGGATGTCACTATAGTATTCCAGTACCAAAGTCATCTTGAAAATATTTTGCACCTCAAGTACCTTAAATCTTCTTTCATTAGGAACATTTTCGTAGTTTATTAGCCTCAACGCAGAATTTTGTAGTTTTTGCAGCTTCCCGATATGTGTTTTGGATTCAATCAAGGCGTAGTATACTAGCTCCAAAATTTGTGGTGTTGCATGATTTCTTAAATGCGCCAATGCAAATGAAGTCTTCCTTAAATCAGAGCGTTTCTTGTTAATTTGCTTGTCCCATTAATTAAGTGTTTGATTGATTTGGGGCATGCATCATTTTGAAAAAATTCTCGCTCCTGCATAACTTTATGATGTGGACTTCGGATGTGCATCGTCTTTGTTTTCGCCGCGTTGATTACTAAGCCACTGTCGTGACACCATTTGACTGCAATATTAAACTCTGCCTGCATTAGTATTGTTGCCGTCTCCAGAGACCTGTGGCACACAACTATCGCGGTGTCATCTGCGTAGGCAAATACATAGAATGCTATTTTTGAAATTGCGAAGAAGTTCATTTGTGTACAAAATGAAAAGAATTGGACCTAGTTTCGACCCTTGAGGAACTCCATAAACTCCAGGAACATGCTTCTTTTTACTGTAAACGTCCTTGATTTTTACACAAAAGGCCCTTTTGATTAGGTAATTCCTTAGCTAGTCCGACATCACTCCTTGCATACCAATCCGTTCAAGCGCATCCAGTATGATATGATGACATTTATTTAAGGTTTCATTGACGCAATTCGCAAACTCTCCAAGCAATTGTCCAGTACTTTTTTTCTTCTGGAAACCATACTGACTTTGGTGGATAAGGGAGTGGTTCTTAATAAATCTAATTAGTCTAATTCTTCTTCTTCTTCTTCTTCTTCTGGACACTTTTCCATGACTGGCAGTGGGGATATCGGTCTTTAATTGACTTTTAACACCTCCTTTGTAAATAGGTCTAATCACAGCAGTTATATCTGCGTGTTTTTAATATCTACTGGCCGTATTCCATCGACTCCGTGGGATTTATTTTCTCGCCGAGGAAATTAACTATGCTGTGTTGGTTTCCCTTGCAAAACTTGAGTTGGCTACGAAGGTATTCGTATGATACGATGTGATTGCGTTACACTGATGCAATATTTGGAGAGTATATTCCGAGAAAAGTTTAGCACAATCATTAGAAAGGCTGATCATACTTTTTTCCGATGAGAAATTCTTAAGAAGCACTTCATCAACGTATAAAAGAGAACTTCAGAAAGTAATAACATTAACATCACTGGCAAAACGCATCGAATTTCCCTGTTGCAAGTTTTGAAAAAAAAACGACAAAATAGGTTAAGCTGTGTCAAAAAAGCCAAAACCAAGTGAATTCCATCAACAAGAAAGAAGGAACAATGAAGAATTGAGCAGAACGTCGGAGATTTTGTTCAACTCGGCTCCGCTGTTGACTCTTATGACACCTCACCAAAGGAGAATTATACTTGTCAATCGCTGTTTCGTTGGTCCAGGAAATCAATTACGTAATAAGGCCTTGTCAAAAAACTCTACGGAAACTCTTAACATCCAATTCATGCCTTTTAGCCCAGAAGATTGAAAAAGCAGCCTGATGGATGAAGATTTCTTTATCGCTTTTAACTGCAAGATTTTTCAAGTGATTTTTGGACCTTCTTGCACTTGCATCAGTCACCTGTGACGTTAAGAATATGGATTACGAAAAACCACACCGAAGATCTGGACAAATTAAAGAACACCTCAACCATCTAAGACCGCGCAGTTGATGGCAGTCGACCTATGACTGCACTAATGGAGAAGTATATCATAGGCTAAGTAACATATGTATATAAGATCTATGGCTAAACTTGCACTTTTTTTCTTGTTTGGTACTCTAGACATGCTTGCTGGCACATGTCCGAGCCAGAAAAAGGATGCTCTTAAACCGATAAAGAATATGGCATTGTTATCTTCACGCTTCGTAAGGTTAACAAGAGTTCAGGTAGTCAGAAGAAATATTTGCATTTTAACCAAAATCCAAGCTGCATTTAATATCTTTTACCACCTCCAACCTACTTCTAAAATCCAAGCCCTTCCTGAACTCTGTCGGAATTTACCGAGCAGATTTAATTAATACCTTGGGATTGTATCGTGACAAATGTGATCACCGATTAACTGGCTAGGTAAGCCTCAAAAGAGACCTTCTCTGAACATATGTCCACGTTGCAAATCATTGCATTCTCAGGTAAGGCTTCGCTTACAGCTAGGCTTCCTTTAAACATGAATTTATTTCAATTACGTGAACCTCCAGGTCAAATGAATGAAACTGAAAAAATTTTAGTCTTACGATTCTTGTGTTTCTCTGTAGGAAAGATTGCTTACTGTCATCTTAAAAGGGCACTAGGCACCTACGTGTACTTGACTTAGAGTAACCACCTCCTTAAACTTTTTTCTGTTTCAAAAAATGACGACAATTTGACTTATCGAGTAAATGTGGTCTGGTACGGTAGATATACCGAACTTAGAAAAGAATGTGAGAAAAGAGTTCGAAGACTGTCTTATGGTAGATAAAGATTTTTGCAAACGAACGAATTACTCGCACATGGTTACACAGACCAGGGTCCTCAAAGAAGTTATCAGACAGATCTGAAACACTCAGGAGATCAAAGGGCATCTCAATTGAGTTAAAAACAGATATAAGCCTGACACAGGCAATCATACTGAACCACAGTAAGAGTATCCATTATACCGAAAATAGGAAAAGATGAATACACTCTTACAAAGAGCTTTAAACCAGTCAATATGACTTGAGTTGTAGCAATATAATAGTAGTTGAACTTTATGTGTTCAAAACAAACTAGGCTTCAAAATTGAGTGCGCAAAACTGAAGGCGCATTTAACAAAAAGGAGTACAAGCACATTGAGGGTGCTTTCGACAACACTACATTTGATGGCACATGCAACTCAGCCAGACAATACGTCATAGACGAATCACAAATTTTGTAAATAACAGCAATGCTGGTGAATAAAACACTGATTGCGGATGCTGTGTGCGACCAATATGCGATGCCGGATTCGTATTAATCAATCCCAAAAGGTTCGTGCTCTAGAAATGATCTGTTTAATGGGCAATTTAATGGGCATTACACTTTCGTTAGGCCCCTAGCTATGATGGGCATAACAACATAATATCCTTCAACCCTTGCGGGTGTTCGGCCTAAGCTCACATCAGTCTACAGGTACTTGGCAGGCGGTGTGTGCTAGTATTACTGGTACCTGGTGCTTGCCCTTTCTTAATGTCATTACATCAGGAGGGTCCAGTGTTGCCTATCATGCAATCTGTCTGTAGAAGATATGCCACTTACGTCTGGTGTCGAACGATAAGTTGAACGTCGTCAATGCATCATTTCCCTACTTATCGACTTCAATAATATTGAGAAAGGACGTCATAAAAATTCGAACCATTATCTCGAAACCGTTCGACTCCGGGTTGAAACTGCTGGACCTTACTTGAAGTTAATTGAGTACCATTATCAGACACTATTATCTTGGACAATCCCTTTAGAGCGTGGCTTGAAATATAGGAATACGGACATCCAAATAAGAGTTTACAAAGCGTTCCCTAACTTCTTCTGAAGAGACAAGTGACTGGCATTTAGTTCCCAGGCGGTGCACTGTGCCAAAGGTTGCTTGATAATGTCATCATTGTTGGGCTACCAGCAACACTTCCCTGCGCTGGCATGACTAATCGTGAATATTCACTGTGAAAGAGAGGAATGTTGACACCCACACTTAAGGACAATCTTTTATACAATATATTTTCAGCAGATGATAAGCATCTGTAGGTAAAGTAATTGATAGATTGTTTTGAATATGAGAAAACCTTCAAAATTATCTCCTCGAACTGATCGAATACACGCTGTTGATTAGCGGAGCTATTCTCTGGACAAAGTTCTTGATGAACTGGTTATAATAATTGATCTTGCCAATAAATGCCACGGTATCTTTGATATTTTTCCGCATGGCCAAATATGATTCCGGTGGTCGTAAGCAAGTTTGATCAATAATATGGCCTAAATATTCGTTCTCCGGCTTGGCGAATTTGCATTTTTCCTATCGACAAAATCTCGAGACAAATTTTAAAATTTTTTTAGGTGCTTCTTGTTGGTACGGCCTGATGCAATGACGTCGTCGAAATAAGAAACGCAGAACTGCAAATCAGCAGTCAGCTGTTCCATGTATGATATATTTGGAAAATACCTGTGTCAAAAATGTAGTAGAATCCCGAATGACCTGTTGATATTCAAACAGACCAAACTCAATTTTAAAGACTCACATTTTCTTTGCATTTGAAAATACGCAACAGACAAATCAATTTTCATGAAATACCACCCTCTTGTAACTTGAAAATGCAGCTCTTGAATATGGGCTACAGTTTGACGATCTATTTCGAGTTGTGGATTGATGGTGACATTGAAATCGCCACATATGCGCGAATTTCCGTTCCCTTTTTTTATCACCACGATGGGTTCTGGTTTCAACACGATACAAGATGTCTATCTTCTATTTAAATACTTTTGTTCTGACCTAAAATCTATTTCGCCCTTCTTGCACAGATGCCACTTGTTCTCTAGATTCTGACATAATTTGCAGTGTGGCTTTCTTCTTCGCAAATTGTACATATCTGAAAATCAAACGCTTAAATTCCAAATCCACTATGTTTGCGCCTCAAACTACATCAGATACGATAGGCGGTAACTTGTACGTTTTAAGTAGTCTTACAGTGAACAGATGGCATCTGTACCCAACTGAAAGTTTTAAGGACGTTGATTTACGCAAAGCAACACAGTGATTTTGGTTGAATTTGTATCCGTTTCTAAGTTGTTCAAAACCAGGATCACCAGACTTTCAATTATCGACTACAAGATTGATAAAATGCGCAGAATCTGTTTACCTAGCGTGACGTGAGTCAAAACTCGATTGTTTATCTTGATTACGATGCATTCCTGCACTTCGTACACGCCCTTTTCTCCGAATTTTAGATCGATGGGTCGAGGATGTGCTGATAATTTTTTTTTTCTCTGAAAATGTCCTTGACTCAGCTGACTTACATCAGTGTGTGTTAACGAAATGGAAGTTCTACTTCCCTACAGTATATTCGATCCAAGTTGCGTCGACTCATGTGCCATTATTAGTTCCTCGATCTCCTCAAGTGTCGGATTCTTTTTTGGTGTTTCAGCGATTCTTGCAAATTCATGTGTTGTCGTGTAGAAAGCGATCATATCTCTGATGATGACATCGACGTAGGATGTGTTTGAATGAACTTTGAACGAAGAGATAACCTCACGCAAAACTTTTTAGGTCTGCGATCTATTCGGCGTAGGATTGTCCCGGTAGCACTTTCTGCGTGAGATAATTTTTTTTGCTATTGGGTTTTTCAATGATCTATCTCTATAAGCTCACGCTTGATTCGTGACATGTTCATATTTATTTCGCTACGAAAGACTAATAAGTTCCCGTAAAAGGAACAAGGGATAGAATTCACAAGAAATTTATCTTAGTGCTCTGTTCCGACTGAAAATAAGAATGCTTCTGGAAAGCGATAATTTAGGCCACTTATTGTGTAAGGTCTGAGCCCGCATTCTTTAGTCCGGATCTTGCAAGCCGATGCATTATTTTAAAGCCGGTATCAGCTGCCGTCGTTGCATTGTTGCAAAATATTGTATTAATATGGTATAAGAGTAGACTAAAGGTGCAAACAAACACCAAATAAGCAGTAACTACATTTGCAATGTACAATACATTCATACGCCAACAAATATTTTAATTAACTTAAATTCACTGGAACACCATAAATTCAAAAAATTCTCTTTCGTATCGCTCAGATCAATTTAAACTGATTCGTTCCGACTTGCATTGAATTACAAATCTCCCCCACATACGCATAACATATTCATACAACTCAGTGCACTCCCTCAACAACTCTTTTCCTCAAATGCAATTGATCCGGCCGTCGGTAGTGCCTTGGAAGACAAATGTTCGCATACCATATGCTACGTCGCGCACTCTGAAGTGATCTTTTACTCGCAAATTAAATTGAAGTGTTCACCACACCAGCACAGTATCCGTAAATCAATTTAATTAGCAACGTATAGCGTTACTCTTCTACTGTTCACTTGGACTTGCTCCGGCTGAAATGCATTTGACCTGGGGTAAAGGTCAGTGCCGCTTAAAACCACTTTACACCTTATACCTGTACTGGGTCTCTACTCTCACTAGAAATCCACCCTAAGCCCCACACTAAGTCGCCTTCATAGTAGTTGTGCTGTCTTGTGTGGGGAAAATGTGGTGAAAATCCCAAGTCTTGATAGCGTCTTGAAAGCCGTACTCACTTAGTCGCTTATCAGTGCAGAAGTGTCAGTTCAGTCTTGACAAATGACGACGGGGTGGCCATGCTGATTCCATCGCCAACAAAACACCAAACGCAAACCGTCGACCGTCGATCACCGATCAGCGACTGCCATCCACCGACTACCACCACCATGTAGATGCATCTCTGGCGTTGTCGATTGGTACCACTTGATCTTGGAATCAAATTTAACTTGACGGCCAATTAACGAACTGTCGTGCCCAGTCTCAGTTTTGATCGCGAACGTCGAGCACCGCGGACGACTTTCTGTATTCGAGAGAAAAAAAAAATCTGCAATTGCGGCGCTCATCTCTTTTCTCCCACAAGAGTGCCGCTTTTTCCATCTCACTCTCACCTACTATTATTCTATGCATGCGCGCGATATATCCTTATCAGTGCTATCGATTTATAATTTCCGTTTTTTTTTTATATAATCAAGTGCGTCTACAACTTGGAATCCATTCTTAAAAAATCTGTCTTGAGTGAAAGTATCTAAACGATCAATCGATCAGAGTATACGTGTCCCACGGAAAAAAGATAAAAGTGATTTGTATCCGAAGAAGTATTTCCAATATCCGGCAGTATGAGGAAACCACTCAAGTGTTCAGTATTAGTTTGTATGTTATCGATAGTGCTATCGAGCTACATATCCGAATGAGAGTCCTGTTTCGAGTAATCGTTTTGAAAAAGTGATGACGTCAAATCTAAATTTAAATCTTTCGAAAGTTTTGTTGATGTTGAAATCTATCTGAAAACGTTGTTCCGTTCCGTTTTTTTTTTTTTTTGATTTTTTTTTTTTTTTTTTTTTTTGTATTTGCTCTTTCGATAGAGCTTATCAGGAACAACGACAAGTACATCTCCGACTTGGAGATGTACGAGAATACGAGTTACACGAAATTAATTCACATTTTCGAAATGGCTCCTCGAAATTGCTTTTTTTTTTTGCTTTCGTTTCGAAATTGTCGGGTATCAAGTGGTAATTTTTTTTTTTTTTTTTTCGTTTTTTTCTTTTCTCTTTTGGTGTAGATTTTTTATTAATAATCGATGCTGGTAGCACATTTAAAGTTATAGGGGTTAATAAACAAATGCTCTATGAGTATGAAGGCAGTGTAGCGGTTGGAGCTAAGGCGCCACAGGATGACGAACATCCGGCGCCACCTGCATCCGGTTGGATAGTTCGAGGCAAACTAACGCTACAAAGGCAAAGCGAGAGGACATTAGCTGCAGCTGTAAGTTTTGAATTGATTTTTACATAATTTTAACATGATTTTAACAGGGTCGGTTACATTTTTCAAATTATTGATAATTTGGCAACCTTTTCAATGCTTCAAGAACCAAAAATTTAGTGGAAAACCAGGAATTTGTCATTTAGTCCTTAGATGGGTATATCGAACCATCCTTAAAGATTATCATTTCATTGATGACTATGGACTCACCACGGGATTTTTTGTGGCTCCATAGGTACTACTATGCAATCTTGGAACCCTATTAGCTTCTGAAGCTATTATGGCGCATATGGTGATTGACTTAGTGAAGAGATAATTTGACTCCACCTCTTCTTTCTAAAGAAATTGGGCTCCCAAATAGCTTTCTGCTCTGTAAAAACAGATAACTCAACTAGAGCACTAGTTTTCGTACTTCTCTTCTATTCCTCTGTGTATAGTTCGTAAGTCTTTCGTAGAAAGATGATCAGTCACTTCAATAATAAAACGCCTGCAGGACTAGCATCTACACCATTAACATCCATACCGAGCACTGATTTGTCTGACGCCGAGAGGCATATGTTTTGTCTAATCTTTTTCTGTCCTAATCCTAGAAGAAGACAGTATTAGATGAAAATCCCTTACACCTAACTCCACGAGGACGCAAGTGCCATATTCAAGATCTATTTGGACTCATGAATATTTCTGGATTGAATCAATATAGAAACTGCAATTGTTGTTCACAAACTTATTGAACCAAAAGTGGGGATCATCACTAAACACGACTTTTTGCTGAAAAATGAGGTTTTAGTTCAAGCTGCTCAAGCACCGAATCTGCGAATTCCGTCGCATGTCATTGTCTCGTAGCTTAAATTTCTGCATCAGCTGGATTTTATACTTTTCGCAAATTGCATCCACATTGTTGATGGAGAAAGCCCAAACTATTGCCGAATTGATAATTCCAAATTTTACACCAAACTTCCACTCACATCGGTTACAATTTATTCTGTATGCACAAATTGACAGCATTGGCAAGTGTTGACTGATCAGATTATACATGTCGTCAAAATCTTCATTGTGGAAGTATAGCTCATGAAGATCAAAATGCCCAAACCTAATTCCGCTGCCCAATAGATCTTTTCTCTTGGTACGCAGGTTTCATCTTAGATGAAGGATGCAATTCCAAAGCAGTTTTGCGCAGTTTAAGCCTATATTAAGCCATCAAAGGACGGGACAGAGCATACATCGGTTCAATCGACGACAGATGTCAAAAACGGAGGGTTGCATTATTGAACTTACCTGCAGTTCAAGGGATAGTATTTAGTTGTAAACCGTTTATAACGGCGTACACGCGTACTATACAATTTGTTTCTTCCCTTCCTGGTTAGGTACTTTTCCCCCAATTTCGATCGAGGTGTCGTTACTGAAATTATATTATTTACACATAAAATTTTTCACAAACAGTTGGAGTATCATTTTGCGATAGAGAGCACCATTAACTCTTATTGTGTCATTAGCCACATTTGCAAATAACAGTGACACCTTGTGGATGCATTTGTTTTTCAGCAGTCGTACTAATTTAACTTAAGCTGGCTGCCACCAATTTCGCGTTCGTCGGTCTTCCTTTACTGCACTATTCCTCAAGGGCGGATTCAAAGACTTTTCGGAATGGAATATTGGTATCCATCTGCTCTAGATGACCCAGCCATCTCAGTCGTTGGACCTTCACACTTCTGACTAAATCAATATTGCTGCCCGTATAGCTCGTCGTTGTATCTCCTCCTCCACTCACCGCCTATGCAAACGGGACCAAAAACCACCCGGACAACTTTCCTCTCAAAGCAGCTTAAGTCTATGCGTCTGCACAATAAGGGAGGAATGGGATTATTAGATTCTTATATAGGGTCACTTTTGTTATTCGAGAGGGGGCTTTGCTAGTCGATTGCCATATCATCCCAAAGAAACAGAGATTTTCAAGAGATATTCTTCGTTTGATCTCAGCGCTTTTGAATTGATAGCGAAGCCTAGGCAGACAAAGTCTTAAACTATACCTGTCGAGAGTGATGTTCTGTCCAATACGTCGACATTGGGTGCTCTTTCTTGTTAACAGGGTATATAGGGTGATTCATCGTGAGATTTGATTTATAATGTAAAATAAAACACATAAATTTTAAAGTGAACTTCATCGAATAAAAGAACAATTCATGGCATTTACCTTTTAAAAATGATATCATGTACTATAAATGTTGGCCACGACTACGTCTGAGGTGGTCCATTCAGAAGGTCTAATTTTGGGCAACTCGTTCGACTGGTATCTCGCGGATAACATATTGGCTTCCAAAGCGTCAATTGTAGCTGGCTTATTCCTGAAGACCTAAAACTTTACATATCCCTAGAGAAAATAGTCCAAAGGTGTGATATCGCACGATCTAGCCGGCCTGTTTACCGTAGCAAAACGTAAATTAAGTGTTCACCAAAATGATTTTTCCATTGTTTCACGCGCTGTGTGGCTCGGAGCGCCGTTTTGTTGAATCCAGAGCTCACCGAGACCATGTGCTTGAATTTCAGGAAGCTCATAATCCGTTAACATGGCGCGATAACAGCTACCATTGACGGTAACACCATACCGTTGTTTTTAATGGATGTAATATTAGCTTTTGGTACTCTTCGGGTTCCTCATCAGCCCAAACATAGCAATTATGTTTATTTACGTTTCCATTGAACCAGAAATAAGCTTCATCACTGAACGAAATTTCCCGATAAAACACCGGATTGGTATTGAGTTTTTCCAGAGCCCATTCACTGAAAATATGACGCAAATTCAAGTCATCTGGCTTCAATTCTTGCACAAGTTGAATTTTGTACACATTTACGCCTAGATTCTCACGTAAAATACGCCAAGCCAAGCTGCTGAAAACGACGATGAATCGATTCGTCACGGTCTTCGGGTACACTTTCAGCTTCAGCTGCTATAGTCTCTTCACTACGTGCTGGATGTGGTCTAACCAGTCGAGTATCATTCACTAATGTAAACTGGGACTGTAATTTGCAAATGGTATTGGCAATAGTGGTTTTAGTAGGTTGATTATGCGCACCGTAAGTTCCTCAAATCGCACGAAAAACATTTCTCCCAGAAGGCTGAGATAGAGCTGAACAATTTGGAGACACTGTTGTAGTATCGGTCTTTTCATGATGACTTGCCAAACGATATTGAACAAAAACGACAAAGCAGTTTGATAGAAGTCATGCGTGGTCTGTCGAAAAAAGCCTATTGAAAATCAAACCTTACGATGAATCACCTTATATTTTGATTTTGTCCTCATTGATCGTTAAACCCATCTCCGTCATTTCCCACTTAATACTCGCGAAAGCGTCACTGATATCACGCTGCTTTCTTCCCATTATGACAGCTTATCGCCTTGTCTATATCATTTTTTGTGTATCAAAGGTTTCGGTGAGGTCTTTACCGAGCTTGATGGAGCAACGTATATTCTCCATCATTTTGCACAAATAGACGAACTTGGCAGGTGGTGTATATCGATTTGGAGCTCATGGAATTTTTTCAAGATCTGCCGCAGAGTGAATATTTGGTCGATAGTGCATTTTCCTGGCATAAAGCTACACTAATATGGATCGATCAGATTGTTGCCGAACGGCTTCACGTATTTACACAGGACGGTAGATAGCGGCGTTATGCAGTCTACAGACTACACTACAGCTTTGGTTCGAGGTTTGTGTCTGTGGCATTTTTTTATAACCTTTTGGTAAAACTTCAGTATCTCATACCTGGAGTAGCATCTCTTAATTTCCTCGAACGTGTATTTCTCATGCACCTTTTTTTCCTTCTGAGAGGAGGAGTAGCTCTAGCCCTTCTACGCAGCGCCAGTTTGTATGCATCTTGTTTAGTTACATGTGCTTGCCGCTTCTCTGATGGCTTTTTGGCAATGTTGCCACAGCTGTTCGATGCTGACACAGATGACGATGCTGGCGGCAAAGAATTTGTTAATCTCTTGCGATTGTAGCCATCTGACATCAAACTTAATCATAGTATTAGCTTACCTTTGGAATGTTTGGGATATGCGCAACTGAAGTGATGCGCAACAACAAAGTGATGGTCCTAGTGGATGTCAACCCCTCGGAAATTTCAGAAATCAGCATCCAAATAGAGTCTGCATTTTCAGTTGATAACCATCTCCGTAGTAGATGTCGCAGCTTTTGATCCTCTTTTCATCCGGCCCATTCCACCGCATTTCTTGGATGGTGTAACATCTATCGGCTAAAAGCGGTCTAACATTCTACGTGAAGACCCGAAATTCGTTATCCTTGTTTCGTTTGCAAGGGCTGTCAACAGTAGATCCGTTTCTGTCCATATCCGAGGTTTGTTGTTGCTTCATAACTTGAGTTTGTTTTCCATGGCCGCGCAGTGGATTTTCTAAAGCCCAAGTTGGGCAATTTTGAGGATAAACAAAGCCATTAAGATGAAAATGAGCCTTATCGCTGAAATTTGGAAATGCTGCATAATAGTGAAAGCTGTTAGCTGCCATCCTTTATAAAACAGTTCCTTGACTAACTGACAGATAACACACACATACCAAAACGCTGGACCTAAAGAGCTAAAAACCCTAAGGTGGTAAATTTGACTCTTCAATACGTTTGTGTGGAAAATCGTATTCTCTGCGATTATTCGCGGCCGTTTTTATTATTTAGAGCTTTATCTTTTTTAATGCATGGAACCCAGGAAACGGTTGATGACGTGCATAGATTTATTGGATTGTTAGATATGTTGTAGACAGCTGAAAAGAGTTTTCTATCAAATCGTGTGATGGAGAAGAGATACCTATTTCACATCAAATCATTATATAATTATTCGATAATCAATCATCAAAAATATGATGAAAACTTTAGTATTTGGAAGTTTGTGTGAGTTAGAAACTGTTAGGTAAAGGTCGACCTGTAAAACGACTTGGGTTCGCAGCCGATATTTCAAGTAGTCATTTCGATTTTGATGCTTCACAAAAAAAGTATTCTCTTCCAAAAATTTTGACTTAAAATATGGCAAGGGTTATTATTAACGGAAAAATAACGACAAAAGGATTGAAAAAAAGACGCTCAAAAATGGGTCTATAGCTTCGTCAAACCTAGAGTTAGGTCAGAATTTATCAACTCAATCACCAAAGAAAAAACACACGGCTCAACATACAAATAACATCCAAAAGAATCAAATAAAAAAAATACATTCTGAAGTTCACAGGAACGCTGTTACCAATTATGAACATACGCATCTCGAGAAACACAGAGAGATTTAGTCTTGGCCTTCGTAAAACGGTGCACAAAATATATCCAAAAACATTATCAGTCAAAATAGGTACCATGATCCACAAATGTCAGTTTTTTTAACAAATACATCTTGTGGGTGAAGATGAAAGAGAATCAAATTTAAGATGATCGAATTGCTCAGTTAGAAAACGGAATGCGGTCAAAATGCTTCAAAAGATACTAAATTATGTGAATCCTTATGTCAAGAACTTCAAAGCAACTATTGCAAAGATGCTACCCACTTGTAATTCATTTAAAATTGTTATCAATGCTGGGAAAGAGTCGGTTGAAGGTTACAGAAGCCGCTATAATTGCCCAACGGTTAAAGAAGTGTGTTATGGATGATTGGTCAAGAATATGCAAAACGGGTACATTGTATTGGAAAGCCAAACTAGCACTCTGCATCGCATTAGTAAAATTCATATGGCGTATGGTGTTTTATAATATCGTTGGCTATTTTGTCGTGTTGACAATTAATGGATACTCCATTAATTTTCTCAAGACAAGTATTGTTCTAAAGAGATCATATATGCAGCTATCTTGTACGCTTATCGCATAATGGTTAGAAAAGAGGAGAATCAACATCTCATCTGTTTCCTTTCTATTTGTCAAAAACAAGCTAAGTATGCTATATACTCAAAACTGTAAACATATTTTCAGGGCATGTGTGCCAATGCACCAACAAAAAAATTCGAATGTACATACATTGCCCGCGAAATTTTAAAAGTCACATTACTTTTTGAACAGACTCAATCTGCAATCAGACTACATCATGTCCCCTGTCACTGGAAGGCTTCTGAAATGATCATGGTACCAAAACCAGGTAAGTCACCTTTTGAGGCAGCGTCTTTTAGGCATATACCCTCATTTCAAAATTGTTTGAAAGCCTACTTCTCAAACCTAATATTGGGCGTAAAAAAGTAGTACCAATGCGCCAGTTTGGCTTTAGAGAAAGTCATTCAAGTATAGACCAAGTATATAGAATTACTGATATCATATAACAGTCGCGAAAAGAGAAAAAGTTTTGTTTTATGTGCTTTTTGGACGTAGCTCAAGTTTTCGACAAAGTCTGGCAAGAAGGTCTAGTGAACAAACTGACTAATGTGTTTCCAATACAGTATTTCAAATTACTTGAATCACAGCTAACGCCTCGTTTCTTTAGCATAAAGCAAGAAGATACGTACTCCGAACTAAGAGAAATAAAAGCGGGAGTTCTTTAGGGAAGTATCTTTGGTCCAATACTCTACCTACCAAACAGCATAATAGTTACAATCAGTGGTGATACAGCGGTTCTAACAGTCGGCAAAACAGCAGAATACGAAGCGAGGGAGCTACAAACAGCGATGAACGCCATTCAGTATTTAACTAAAAAATGACGCAAAGTCTGTGCATGTTTGCTTAACAAACAAAAGAGTAAGGGAAATTCCGATATTCATCAACAATACCTAAATTCCGTATTCTCAGACCGCCAAATACCTAGGAATAGCCTTAGAACGTCAAGAAAAAAAAATGGCTGAAATTAACCTAAAGCTAATCAAAATGGAATGGTTCATTGGAAGGAGATCAGTCTTATCTATCCACAACAAACTTTTGCTCTAAAAACAAGTAATACAACCAGTAGAGTCAATGGCCTCGCCACACTAAAAGCATCGGTTCCTACTAGATCACCGAAATCAAGCAGTATTGGGAGCGGTAAGTACGTAGGTGGGTGACCACATGGGCAGAGTACCCCGGCGTTAAATCACGGACCCTACAAATTAATTTGTTACAAATTTGTTACAAATTAATTTGTATCGTTCCCTTGATAATAATAATAATAATAATAATAATAAAACCAGTAGGGAGAAATGGCTTTCAATTATAGGGATGTGCTACGAAAAGAGCCATCAAAACTATTCAGAGGCTTCAAAACAAAGTATTTCGGCGCATTGTTAATGCCCCAAGGTACATCCATAACACAGACCTTCATCACGATCTGGCGATGGAGACGGTATCTAGCAAAAGTCAGAGGTATGCAACAGCTCACGCGAAATGACTAAGGCAGAATACAAATAAAGTGGCATCTAAACTCCTAAACCAAAGCAAGCAAGTCAGAAGATTCAGAGGTACGAGTTCGAATCCGCACGAACTGGTAGTTAATCCGATAGGCATCAACTAGTTCAATAACTTATCTACTTCAATTTTATTAATAAGCAAGCTGACTAGTTGTAGTCAAAAAAAAATAATAATAAAAATATTTTGACAATTCTCCAAGTGGTAACTGTTCACACTCCATTATATTTTGACTATGACTCAAAATTTTATGAAGAATAGGTGTAAGTTGTTGACCTTAATTATACAAACTGCTGCCTCTGATTATTTAAAAAATTTCCTCGAAACATGTTCATCATTGGTATTTCCAAATCCCTGTTTTGGTCTATCGAAATCGAGCCCAATCTCATCGCGAAAATGCTTTTGGGGCTCTTGTTTTCTTCTCTTTTCTGCCTTCTAGATTCCAATAAATTCATTAATACCATCTCCCTCTTATATATGCAAGTTTTAAAATAAATTTTTTGCACCTGATTCTTGCATGTAATGAAAAGATTCTACATTCCAGATTCCATGTTCGTCATCATTTGATTCATCTTGTTTGTTGAAGTCTCTTTTTTTTTTTTTTTGTTCTTTGCATTCACGTTAACTTTGAAGCTGTTATTGCATTCAGAACTTTTCTGTCAATCATAGTTAAAAAGATCTTGTGGTTGACAACTATAGAGAGATTCATTAACTTTATATACGCGTACAGTAGGGTTAAGATTCGCAATTTGACTTTTTATGTCGTTGAATATACTTTTTACGAGTTCGCCAGTTTCCCTTGCATATTGTAACATTATGGGTTGAAAAAAATTAACTGATGATGGACGACGGTTCCATGGAACATCTGAGGCCATAAATATATTTGCGTCTGTGTTTCATCATCTGGAATATTTACTTTTCGATTGTAGGCACCTTGCTCAAATTATCCGTCACAGCCTCACTTACTTTGTAATGTAAGAATTCTTGGAAGTTCAATTAATTCTATCTCACTTTTGCTTTCTAAAAGCCGCCTTTCAGAATGATCCTTCACGTCTCTTTTTTGGCAACTTGCAAACATAATTGTAATTGTAAATTGGGCAACTATTATAATTCTGTAGGATGGAAGAAGATCTACGTTGCATTTTCTCAAGACTTTCGATAGCATTCATTAGTTTTCGTTTTTTTGGTGAACGTCGAGCCCTCAGTTATTAATTTCCTTGGCATTCCATCTAATTACTTTGATGTACTTGGTAAATCACATATTATTTCTGTTCGTTCAGTATCGATATGAAGGCAATTTTCTAACTATTTCCTGTTCTTTTTGAAATTTATTCTCGTTCTAATTCCGGCACCTTTGACAAATTTTCATCGGACAGTTGGTAATCATTTTTTTTAAAGCAAACACGAATTCTTTTTTGTTCGAGACGTTAAAAAAAAAATTGAAAAATTGCAGAATGAAGTGTTCATTGTAATTAGGACTTTACGTAGCCCCAGAGTAATAATCGAGTGATATCAAATCGCATAGTTGCCAAATTTAGTATTGATAACTTCGTCGCTTTTTTACCATATAGCGCCGTCTTATTGGAACCACAGATCAGATATATCGATGTTGTCTAGCTCTGACCACAGAAAGTCAGTTAACAACCTGAGACCATTATCGGTAACAGTGTCTCCTTCCTGATTTCAAAAGAAATAAGTTCCGATTATGCCACCATGGCATAAAGCCGACCAAATAGGCAATCTCTGTGAACAGTTGTGGATTGTGTTCGCTCTAATAACGGCAATTTCACTCCTTGACATAGCCGCTAAGCCAACAATGGGCCTCGTCCGAAAAGATGATTTTTTTCAAAAAATCTTGACTTGCGGCCAACATTTCCAGCGTCCAATTAGAGAACTTACTTCGTTATCTATGATCGTCCGGCTTCACTTCTTGACTCTCTGGCGATGCCCAATTCAGCTGATCGGTGCCGAATCGAAATTATTCTGTGTCTTCTTCGATACTGACCGCTACGTCACCTATGTTTTCTTTATTTCACAGTAATCTCTGTCTGGTTATACTCACGCTCAAACTTTTCCACGCTGAGAGAGAGAGAAAAAAAATTTAGCTGGAACCTTCAAATCAAATCTCTTTACCACAAAGGACAGCAAGTTGCCGCAGTTCAGTTTTTAACGCCATACTTACAAATATACTCGTAATTATCTCTGTTGAGTTTAAGTTAAAGCTAAGGACCCTTTCGGATGTTTTTTTCAAACTCAACCTAAAGTTCAAGAAGAGTGACTGAAAGAGTGTTTCAAAAAACATCAAATCTAATAGTTTAAAAAGAAATTATAAAACAAACTGCGCTAATTTTTGATTTTACAAATAAACAGATATATCACACAAAATAAAAAAGAAATGATTTTTTGAAACCCTATGCCTAGCTTTTACACTCAAACCTAAGCAAAATAGAAAAAAAAAAAAAACACTTTTTAAGTGACCTTAAAATTATTAAACTTTGACTGGCTCTACAAGCAAAACTATTGAGCCAAAAGAAATAATTATTTCGATTACCCCAGCTCCAAACATTTGTTAATACAGTGAATTTAAAATAGACTTATGCAAACACTTTTGCCTAAATGGGCCACTCTGCGGCGTCATAAATTCCACGCAAAGAAAGTTATGATAAGTAACTATAACTTCATAAATATATTTCCGAAAAAAAGGTACATCAAGGCAGTCCTGCGTGGAAGAATTCGCGGGTGAAAGCTAGTTCTTTAATAAAGTCAAAACATCAAGCACAAGTACAAGCACTCAATTTCATTGACATTGACATATAGTAAACCAATAAACCTTCCCACTTACCGCGGTCTTCTTCTACAGCGTCATTCCGCCGGTAGTAGCTCTACAAGTCATAGCTATCTTAGGCGACTAATACGCACTTTTCTAACCAATTGGATGCCACTGTACAGCTCTAAAAATTCGCTTTTTTTTTCTTCTTACCTTGTGTTTTCATACTTGCAAGCCCACCAGCTACAGCTACCTGTCTTCTCTCAATGACATCAATGTCATCAACTAATTGCGCAGATTTCCTCTGGTTGTTTCTGGCCAGTTTTTTATAATTTTCTCAAGTGTCGTCAATAAAAAGTTCTTCTTTTTATTTCCGAAAAGGTTATTGAAACTGAATACAATCCAGAACCCCGAAAAGCTCACAAGCTTAGTTAAAAGAACGATCACCTAAATGAATCCAATGATTAAACTTTTATTAAATTGCATATCAACCTGACAAATCAATGAGAGCAGCCTTATATCTTCTTGTAGCACGATCACTGTCAAAGAAAGACACCTAATCATCACAAGCCCTGGAAGTACACCTTGACTTTTCACCACTGAATGCATACTACATCTGCAATAACAAAAATTATCAAAATAGTTTGAAACATGAAGATCGTTAAAAAAGCGTGCACCTCACATTTCAAACCCTTTAAGTGACAGTGACTGGAGTCGTCCTCAGATCGCTTAGAAAATACTTATATCTAACTGGTTCACGGACACTACAAACCCTTTGTTCGATTAGAACATTTTACTTCTATCTTCCAAGCTGACCTTTATATAGGGTGATTCATCGTAAGGTTTGATTTTCAATAGGCATTTTTGGACAGATCACGCGTGACTTCTATTATTTTTGTCCAGTATCGTATGGCAAGTCATAATGGAAAAATTCACACCACAACAGCGTCTCCAAATTGAAACCACTATTGCCAATACCATTCGCATATTTGAGTCCCACTTTACATTAGTGGATGATACTCGATCGGTTAGACTACATCCAGCACGTAGTGAAAAGACTATAGCAGTTGTAGCTGAGAGTGTACGCAAAGACCGTAACGAATCGATTCGTCGTCGTTCTCAATAGCTTGGCTTCGCGTATTCGACAGCTTGGCGTATTTGACGTGAGAATCTCGGCCTAAAAGTGTAAAACATTTAACTTTTGCAAGAATTGAAGCCAGACGACTTGAATTTGCGTCATATTTTCAGTGAATGGGAATCTGGAAAAACTCAATGAAAATCCGGTGTTTTATCGTGCAATTTTGTTCAGTGATGAAGCCCGTTTCTGGCTCAATGAATACGTTAATAAACAAAATCGCCGTATTTGGGCTGATAAGCAACCCGAAGAGTACCGGGAGCTACCATTACATCTATTAAAAACAATAGTATGGTATGGGCTGGTGGAATCATTGGTTCATATTTTTTGTCAAAAATGAGGCAAATCAGAATGTTACCGTAAATGGTAACCCTTATCGCGACATGTTAACGGACTATGTGCTTTCTGAAATTCAAGCACATGGTCTCGATGAGCTCTGGTTTCAACAAGACGGCGTTACGAGCCATACAGCGCGTGAAACAATGGACTTGTAGAGAAATCATTTTGGTGAGCACTTAATGTTTTGCTACGGTAAGTTGGCCGCCTAGATCGTGCGATATCACACATTTGGACTAATTTCTCTAAGGATATGTAAAGTCTCAGGTCTTTAGGAATAAGCCAGCTACAATTGATGCTTTGGAAGCCAACATTACTCATGTTATCCGCGAGATACCAGTCTCTATGCTCGAACGAGTCGCCCAAAATTAGACCTTCCAAATGGACCGTCTCAGACATATTTATGGTCAACATTTATATGATATTATTTCTAAAAAGTAAATGCCATAAATTATTCTTTTAAACAACAATAACAATTTTAAGTTTACTTTCAAACTTATGTGTTCTATTTTACATTATAAGTCAAACCTTACGATGAATCACCCTGTATGTGCTTTCAAATCTGATGCTAGAGCAAATTTATCAAGGGAAATCCTCAAAGATTATAAAGCAGTATATTTTCAGATGGTCGAGAAGCTCTTAAAGCTCTCAAGTCACTTACCTTCTAATGCTTACTCGTTTTTAACTATCTACAAAGTCTCCTAGAAGTTCCTGCACGCGATAAAGTAGGGACATTCTTAGCAATGCATGTGCCGATTTTCGGTCTATATCTATGGGCTCTGAATCTTGTTATGGCTTCTTTGTCAACACCATAATAGTTGAGTTAAAACAATGAAAAACAATAACAACTGATCAACGAATTGAATACCATCTTAAAAAATGAGCGCTATCAATTTGGGCCTATGCCAAATCTGATCATCTCGAACACGCCGAAGCAGCCTAACACGTCCTTTGTAAATGCGCTGCCAATATCATGCTTAATTCGAAGTGCTTTTTGAGAAAGTTCAAAAAAAGCTTTATAAAAGAAAAAGGTAAGTTTGCTTGCTTATTCTTTATTTGTATTTACTGACTAATGGCATACGTCCAGTGAATCTTCGAAGATAGTCTTGGAAAGAAGATTCTTCTCAAAAGTATATATAAGCGCGGCAACATACCGATGACACTGGTCGGCATTTTCAAAGTGGCAAGAGCGATTTATATAAAGTGGTTGGGTGTTGTACAATAACGGTAAGCACTGACTGCTGTCAACCTCAGATCACTCAGTACTGTAAAGAGCCTGTCAAGGTTAGAGAAAGTTTTTTCTGTCTTACAGTACACAGCAGACAGAAGAAAACCAAAAAAATACAAACGAGCCAGGAATGACTGCGGGGTCTTTTTTAAGCGGGTGAAATTTCAATAACTGAGGCAAAGAATACTACAATGTCCCAAAGCTAGTAAACATTTTTGATCACAAATCAAAAACATCAGCAATGCTGTGTCATCTTCAAACCCAACATTCGACAAGGTCAAACTGCTTCCTGCACACTTCTAGATTGTGCTTTGTCTCTGACTACACTTGAATGAGTCGAATCTTTTATGGAACGAATCCACTTTCGCACTCCTGTAGTAGCACTTAAGAATATTAATAAGATGTTAAGATTCACTAATTCCATGATATATCACACCTTCTTCTGAGAGGTGTTGAAAAGGTGTTCTTTCAAGCTAACAAAACAACTGCTTAAGCTTTTCATCAACCCAACACTATAGGATTCTCTCTGAACAGATAGGAAACAGCATTTGACCAGGTCGTCTCCAAAAAAATGCAAATCTTTTTCTCTCTCTCTTCTCATTGCACTTATGTACATCCCAAAGTCATGCTGATAAAACGTCAGAAATTGAAACATTTCCAAACACGAAAACTTCTGAATGACCGGCAGTACGGTTTTCCTAGCAGTAAGTCGACTGGTGATTTGATGGCAATCTTGCAAAGGCAAGCAAGTTCGACTTGATATTTCTGAAGCATTTGACAGAGTTCGGCATCAGGGTCCTTTGTCGGAAATGCTTGCACAAATCTCTTCTTTAATATTAGAAATTACCTTTCGGAACGCTCAATTCAAGTTATCAAGTCTGATATCCACAAATTAAAACTGGTGTGCCCCAGGGCTCTGTTCTGTGTTCAATATATAAGCTTAATTCGTGCGGTTTTTTTCTCAAAATTTGAACATTTATTTAAGAAAAACATGTACAATAGTATTATTCAAAGTATTGCCCATCTGAAGCTATGACTTTTTCCCATCTTTCTGGCAATTTGTGGATCCCATCCCAAAAGAACTGCGCAGGCTTGGCAGCCAAGAATGAATCAAGCCAATTTTTGATATTCTGCTCTGATGTGAAGCGTATTTCAGTAAGGGCGTTCTGCATCGACCGGAACAAATGGTAGTCAGAAAAGGCAAGGTTTGGGCTATAAAGCGGGTGGGGTAAGACTTCCCATCCACTGTTTTCCAAATAGTTCTTAAAAGGAGTAGCAACGTGGGGCCGAGCGTTGTCATGATGGAAAATTATTGCCTCGTGTCTGGTCGCATATTCCGGGCGTTTTGCGCCATGGACATTAGGATTTGCCGTTGATTTTGCTGGTTGGCCGGGATTCACATATGATTTTTTGCGCTTGGGGTTGTCGTAATGGATCCATTTTTCACCACCAGTAACAATCCAGCAGCATTTCGGACATGCAAAACCGCCTTTCGACGTATCTCGGCTTGAGTTCATGTGGAACCCAATTTCCTTGCTTTTGAATATATCCAGCTGCTCTTAAACGTTTTAAAATGGCTGCTTGAGTGACACCCAAAGATTCTGCGAGCTCTTCTTGTGTTTGGCAACAATCTTCATAGAGTAATGCTTCCAGTTCTTCATCTTCAAACTTTTTTGACTGCCCAGGACGTTCATCGTCCTCCAAGCCAAAATCACCACTTTTAAATCGTGCAAACCACTTTTGGCACCTTTGCTTAGCTAGCGCATGTTCACCATAAGCTTCCACCAAAATACGGCAGCAGTTTTCTTCATATTAAATTAATGAAGAAGAACTCCCCGCAAAAACTTCACGCTTCAAATGAATGACATATACTTAAATGACGTACAATGACAGTCGCTTTCCAACACATGTTCCAATGGAATAATACAAGTTACGCCATCTCCTTAGCAAACCGCACGCACCATACTCTTTTTTTGACGACAGTACTATCTGCTTTTCTTATTCGTTTCCATACTCACATCTCTTCCCTTTGGCTGTAGAACAAGAACGGCAGAGTACATTAAGCTCATTATTGGAGAACTATCAACAGAGTAGAATTTAATACTTCCAAGACACAATGCTGTCGTTAAACCGGAATCTAAACACACACCGTATCCATAGATGGCACTTGCATCGTCAAAACTGAAAAACTTTCCATTCCCAATATGTATTCAAATGGCCCCATGTTTGATATCGCTAAAAATGCTGAGAAATGTTTAGGTTTCTTGAAGAATGCAAGAAATGTATTACCCCTTCTGATTTGGCCTTACTTTATAAGGCATTCATCAGACCAAAGAATTGCAGCCCTTGGACCTGCACAATGAATGTTCGAACCATGCACAGGCCACATGAAGTCAAATAACAATCGGGGGCCCTAGACTTGTATAAAACGAGTATATCAACGCCATCCTGGAAATGCAGTAAGGTGAAAACAATGCATATAACAAGTCCTCAGACTGACAAATACATGGCCGTTCTAATAATATATCCATACAATTTTTAATATGTGCCAACCTTCAAACGATACGTATCAAAATTTGATGACATTTCGACCACTAATCATCGAGATATTGAAGTTTTAATGACGCACCATTTGATATTTTCAAAACCATGGAAAAAACGGGTCTGATACGGTGGAAAACATAAAAAAAAAAAAAACATCGTAAAGATATCATTAAACCAGGTACATCATATGTTGCACTGGTATTTTGATATGCGAAAGCTCTATTCAAAGTGCGTACCGCGTTTAGACTAAAAACAACAACATGTTGATGATTCGAAGCGCTGTTTGGAGCTATGAAATGGGCGAAATAAAAATAATTGTTTATACGGGATGTGACAATGGATGAAACATGGATCCTTTTACCCGTTAACAAACTTCCAAAAAAACTAGTCGCCGGAAAGAAATATGACTCCAATGAAGAGGTGAACGCCGAAACTGAAACGTATTTTGAAGGGTTGGCTAAACCGTTCCATAAGAAAGGCCAATAAATCTTATTTTTATCAGAAGTTTTTGGATCATTGTCAAAGAGAAAAAGGTTAGAGAATAGAAGCAGCATTGATTTAGGTGCAGAGTTGTTATTAGACAAGAAATCTTGAGCCTTCGCCATGTGAATAATTTCATTGTGTCAATCTGCATTGAGGTAACATTCGCTAATATCAAGGCGATGCAAAAAAGAACAGAAGCTAGCCAAGAGCATTAACTTTTCCCAAGAAAAAAAAACGAGAAAATTTACGAAACCGTTATAATAATACGTTGCGCCAAAAAAAAACCGAACAAAAATTCTGCACAGATGGTCAATGAATTTTATTAGCAGAGTCACAGTCGCTGTTATAGATATTAAAAAACTGCTTATGAAGATTGTTAATCAGCCAGGCCGACCTAAATTACACTCTCATGTAGAATGAACCATTGGTCACGTCCTTCAGAGCAAAACTTGGTGAAGATAGCAACAAAGCTGTTGGGCCGAACATCTTACCTGCAGAACTAATCAATACACCAGTGTTCGCAGACGATTTGAACATGCCCTAACTCATTTGCCCGATTTGGTCAGAGAAAAATATGCCAAGAAATTGAGAGATGAGATGTGCTACCATGTGACCTTTTTAAAATCATACTGGAGAGCCAATTATTCCAATGTTCCCTGCAAAAACTTTCATACGCCTATGACATTGGCTTCTATAGGTTCTATGGGAGGTGTATATATAAGGTGTTTTTCAAGTCCTCATCACGAAATAATTAAACTCGCTTTAATCGTACTGTGGATAGATTTCGATCAATAACGCAGGGCCAATAGCGCAATAAAATTATGTGCGTACAAAAGAAACTATGGCCGCTGATAGTGACAATGTGGTTAAGATTCGGAACTGTAGACAATTTTGCAAAAACAGCTTACAACCATCCTGCACATGAAAAAACTATTTAAAACCAAGAAAAAATAGCATGCAACAAAGTTCGTAAATTGGGCTCTTAAGCAGCTTGAAGTTAAGCATTATTTTTATCGAAAAATCGTACTTAATAAGAACACTCACTTCAGAGATTCGGTGCAAATCCAAAAGAGACTCATGCGACTCAATTACGTCACAAAAGTACACTGTTTATTGTGGTCTTCACGATGGTCCGTAAATCCGGACGATATGTGGTTTCAGCAAGATGGCTCCTACAGCCCATGAAATCATTGATCTATTGACGACTCGATTCAATGACAACATAATATAGAGAGGTAGAACAGTGAAATTGCTATCGGAATCGTACAATTTGACGACACTCGTTTACTCCTAGTGTTGGACTATCTAAAGTTCTTGGCGTATGCTTTTAAACTGCATTTCCATTTGTTTAAAGAGAGTCCTTCGGAGTCCTCTTGATGAAATGCTCACTCAGTAGTTTTTTTGTGCAACAACCCCTCCTTAGATGAAAGAGACGTATATATATACCACCTGGATCAGAAAATTTTTTTTGCTAAGCCAACATTGCGAAGCTGAATAACTTATTTACTGAAGTGTAAGTAAGTGGATCGGTTCCTTAAATCCAATTGTGCACTTCAAGTAAGGTTCCCTTCAACCTAAGGCCAGGTCTTCCATAAGTCTTCGTAGATCTTCTGTAGGATTTTCTTAGGTCCTCCGCAGGCTTTCTGAAGACCTTCCGTAGTCCCTCCGTAGGTCTTTCGTAGGTCGTCCGTAGGTCTTCCGTAGGTCTTCCGTAGGTCCGTAGGTCTTCCGTAGGTCTTCCGTAGGTCTTCCGTAGGTCTTCCGTAATTCTTCCGTAGGTCTTCTTCGTCTTGTATTTATTCGCTCTGCACGGACCAACCATCTAAAGGCGGTACTTTTCTGATCATATCAATTTCACTTTAAGGTTTTTAGAATAAGTCGTTATATCTTTTCATCAACGAAAACGGGACCAAATAACACTCGAAAAATTCTGCATTTAAAACGGCCAAGGATATCATCAACCTTCGCTTACATCATGCTTCTGCACTATGAAGCACAGCATAGATAATGATTATGATACCTTGTCCTCATTTGCTTGATTTCCGAAGAGATCTCATTATTACATTTAATAGCCGAGCCGAGGTATACAAAGTTTCTAACTACCTCAAAGTTATAGCTACGTATGGTGATTTAGTTTTGTCCTCATTCGCGACCCTTCTGTGTCAATCCTTGCAAACGCACCACTCTGACACTCTGAGTTCTTCCAATGATAACTTTTGGGAAAATGTGCCCGCGGTATTACCCTGCGACTTTCATACAATTTTCTTAAGCATAACGTTGAAAGAGTTACATGACAGCACTTCACCTTGCATAAATCCTTTTTGTTTTCAATATTTACAGATCAGCGAGCACTCTCTATCGTCATTCTGCACAGCCTGACGCATTTGACAGGGATACAAAGGCTAACAAAGGCTAACAATGGCCCTGTATAGCTCGTCTCTATAGATGATGTCATATACGGCATCACCAAATCGATGAAGATGTGCTGCGTATCTAGTTGAACTTGTTAGGATTTTTCCAGTATTTGCGATAGCGAGAATATTTGCTCGATTGTTGATTTTCCCATCCTAAAATTAAATTGATAGGGGCCAATCAGGCTGTTAATAAATGGCTTCAGGCGTTCAGACAAGACAGCGGAGACTAATGTCGTTAAAAAGATCTTCTCTCTTGTGAAATGCTAGGATTCCATTCTTCAGAGATACTTTCGCCAACCGCGAAAATGAAAATGAGTCAGACCCACAACTTTAAATAGCTGGACAGACAGGTCTTTCGGTCCAGCAGCTGTTGGCACTTCATTTTCGTCGCAAAACGGATCTCTAACTTTCATCTTAGAATTTTTTTTATTTAAAAAAGAACCTAACACTCAGGAGGGCATTACTACTCTTAAAACTCTGGAGCACGTGTTAATTTTTTCAAAAAATTGGAAAGAGAAAGATTTGGGCTCTGTGGTTATTTCCTTCTATGGGTTGCATTCAATATTTAATGTGCAGACTAAATTATTTGTGTAAATTAACTTTGTTGTTGTATTTTAGTCAACCATCCATCTCACTAAGTTTTTTTGCTCGTCTCTACAGGCCCCTCTTCGGGCCTGTTGCCTTGGTAAAACTTCCGAACATTTTTGTTTGCGCAGCACTAGGCTTTTTTCCTCGATCTTTCATTTTTCTCTAGAGAACCCTCTAGACATTCGTCCCTCCTCTTTTTCTCATAGAGCTCACAAGCTGATCTCGTTCTTTTATGCAGAGCTGTTTTCTAGAAGAGTGATCTCCTCACGTGTCTCTGCCTGCATTCTTTACCAAATTATGGGTTTCGTAGAGGTGGCAAGTTCCAGTGCTGAGGATGACATGGCCCAAAGTAAAAGCGTTAAACAGATTTTGAAGTTACCAGTAAGCAGGTTCATTGTTTTCAAAAAGCTGATAGTTGCATCGGCATGGTAAGGTAAGTCAGAATTTGTAATGTTTTTAAAGAAAGTCTAACAATTTTTACTACCTTTGAGACACAAGTATTTGCTGGCACAATTTTTAGTCTCCAACTTTACACGTTGCACTGGCAACCTTGAAGAAAATCTTACATTACCAGCTACAGACGGCAATCGATCGTATTGATGACAAATATCAATGCCAGAATATGTAACGGGGAGTACTGATTTATTATTGGAAAGTACGACTCAGCTAATTACCTTTAGCAACTAAACCATTTCAGCCAGTAATCCTCCAATTAAATCTTATTGCTTTCGCAGCTTCGGAATATTACATTTGTCTAAAACAAGCCAATATAGCGATGAAACCGATATAAGGATGGCGCTGGATAACCATCTTCTAAGAGCACGTATATAATTGCGCTTAGCTGCATTTCGAAGGTATGATGTGTATTAAAGGCTTACTCATATCATGGCGTAACAAGCACGACAGAGTTTTAATTCCGGATAAACCGGAAGAAGATGTCTTATTACTTGATTACATATTTGAACGACTACATTGAAGATATAGTTTCCCTTTCAATTTGATTCTCAACCTAAGGCCACTAGTATTCCCTAACAAACGTTTTTCTTTTTGCAGCAACTCTCACTTCCTTACAAATTTCATTTGGTCATTTCCAAGGAAACAATCTTGCCAGCACATTCCACTAATCATCCGGTTGAGATAAACAAAACTGCTTCAAAGACGATTACAATTTGCGCTTAACAACAAAACTCATATTCGGATTTAGTTTGTAAATAATTTTTGCAGAACTGATAAAGCAGCCGTGGGAAAGTGAGTGCTCTTATATAGCGATACCATAAGATTACCATGAATGAATCTTTAGTCCTACTGTTCCAAGTACTTAGAGTAGTTTCTGATTTTTTCAATTTCAACCAGACGAACGTCGACTTGAACCACAAGATGCAACAAACAATTGAAACAATCTTTTTTGGAAGGAAATTTATTCTCCTTATCCGGGATTTGGTCATGCTCGTCATTTGAACCAGAGATTAGGACCATTAGGGGCAGATAAGAGATTTAACGCATAAACTGGGACTATGTCATCACTTCCACTCAACGCAAAGTCGAGTTGATAATGACGTACAATACTACAGCTGTACAAAACAGTGCTACACTTGCTCTCAAGATTTTGATAATGAAACTCTCAAAACCTTATTGCTCTCCCATATCACCGATCGTCCCATAAAGCTGGTGAATCTGGTGACGCTAGAGAAGCCGGCACTACAATGGGAACCCCAGAAATGTAATGACGATCCGTCAAAACAATTCATTCATGGAAAGAAAGGTTAATTTGTTTAACACTTGCTAAAGTGGACGTACAAATGCATACTAGTGCGGATACTAGTTGTTGCTTTTGTAACTGATGGCAATCGACCCCTTGATAGAAGGTGACTAGGAGCAAAGCTGTTTGTGTTATTTACTTCAGGGGAATTTATGCAAATTGATTAATTGTTAGATACATTAGACAGTTTACTCGTATGCAGATATCCATACTTGGAAGGGTACCTAATTTCTAAAATTCGAACACCAATTTAAATTTGAGCTTTGCGTTTGCTTCAAATAGAAATATCTATCTGTAGAAAATTCTGAAAACTATTTGCACTGACAATGGTATCCTATTCTACTTCTGTTTCTGTTTGAGCTTCAATTTTAAACCAGTTTAGCAGATAATTTATATAGAAAACACACTCAATCACATTTTGATTGCTGGAGATAAATGTCCTTGCCCATCTTTTTCATCGATTTACTTCAGTTTGAAGAAATTTAATGAGAGTCTTTAAATGGAAATCAAATGACAAATCAGCAGTCACATTTAGCTGCCAAACTTCATTTTTTTCACTTTCTGTTTTATCATACAAAGACTGAAGGCATAAGAATGATTCCAAATGTTTGAAATTTATTTTCACGAACAGAAGTTTAGTAGATAAAATCGCGCATCTGAACGTCGAATAAGAACGGGAACAGTGCATTTGGAAGAAAATATAGCGGCCGTGGAAGCTTGTGTTAAAGAAGACCCCAATTTATCAATTCTTCGTCGTTCGCAGTAGCTTAGCCATTCTCCATCCACTAAGGCCGCATGACCATTTAATGCGTCGGATTTTCAGTGATTGGGCTTTAAATCAACCGGAAGTTGACCCAGTTTTTTTTCCATAAAATCATATTCAGTAATAAGGCTCATTTCTGGTTAAAGAGCTACGTACACAAACAGAATTGCAGTATTTGGAGCCATTTGAGCCAGGACAATCCCCATGAACTTCACCGGATGCCATTGCATCTAGAAAAATGTACCATATGGTGCGGATTCATCAAATTACTGTCAACAGATAGCAGTACAATACGACTATCAACGATTATTTGTTCCCAAATTTAAGTGACATCACTGTGGAAGAACTATAGTCCCAACTGTTTTCATGCAACTCTTGTTGACATTCCTCCCACTGACAACTTTGAGTTAGTATGTGTCAACATTAGGCTCCCCAAACGCTGCCTTTACGTACTTTGTTGTTACAATCACTCACCTCAACCAATTGAACCTTATCGGCATGTATGTTAGTTCACGCTGTAAATTTTTTGGTTGAAAACGCACAACCTGAAGATGGTATTATTCTAGTAGTTGATTTTAACTTCCCTCACTTAATATGGGCACCTTCTGACTTCTGGTTTCGTCTCTCTTAATTCGTCCTCTGAAATAGAAAATTAATGGTAGGCTACCTAACCAACTCAAGTCTATATCAGATTAGTGGAATACCTTATACAATGAACAGACAACTCGATCTTGTCTTCACATCCGATTCGGATAACTGCGTCGTTTATAGAAGTGATCATGTTCTATCCACCATAGGCCGCCTTCATCCCACCTTATCAATTATGTATTCTTATAAAAACTGCAACACATGTGTCGATTCAAAAAATTAATTTTTATTTAACTTCCGAAGTAACGACTTTAACAAACTTAAAAGCCTCATCAGCAACATTAACCTTGACTCTATTGCTGAGACAATTAACATTGATCTTACTCTATCAACTTTCTAACCATTAATTTCCTTCTGCTTTACCCAATCGGTTCCATATACCTTCCGAAAGGACTGCATTTCAGCTCCCCCTGGTAAAACAAGAAGTTGCGCTCTCTGTGTAATAACAGAAACAAGTTATGGCACAAGTTCCTTAGAACTCGATCTGATTCCGACTATAGTAATTATCGAACACCAAATGAAAGTCAGACGGGTACCCATTTACTCTCAAATTTCTTAGTGAATCTCCTGCTGGCCCGAAAACCATTCTAAATATCTTTGCCTGTCATTTTAACGAATCCTTTTCTAAGCGAACAGCTGAACCAGATGCTAATTGCTTTAGCTATATGAGAAACTGTCCTGAGACCTCATCCATCTCGGTAAATAAAACAACATCTTTGGTATCTAAAACATTAGCATATTTTAAAATAATTTTTGGTCGGGCCCTACTGGCCTTCCGGGTAGTGTAATAAAAGAGTATCTTGGTCCTTTCTCACCCCTATTCATAAAAAAGGAAGTAAGGCCTAAGTTGGAAAGTATAGACCCATAGCAAAACTCTCTTGCATACCCGAACTATTCAAAAGTATAGTCTATCAACAACTGCTTCCGTACTGTAGGCCATAAGACCGAGAATACAGAGTCATCTTCAGATATCCAATATCCGACCCCATTAAAGCAACATTTGGTGTCCCTCAGGGTAGCCACCTCGGACCAATCATCTTTTTCCTAACGATTAACGATGTAAATCTCATTTTAACGAATTCTAGTTTTTCTATTTTCGCTGATGACATGACATTTCACTGCCTTCTGACTTAAATATTGGGTCTATAACTTATTTGTGCGGTTTGCTAAGAGATGGCGTAACCATTCTTCTTCTTCCATTGTTATTATTCCATTGAAACATTCGTTGGAAAGCTACTGTCATTGTACGTCATTTCAGTATATATTATTCATTTGAAGCGTAAACAACAATAATTTTTTTTCACTCAAATATGTCGAACTTTGTGCCTGAAAAAGTGTTTTTGCGGGGAGTTCTTCTTCATTACTTTAATATGAAGAAAACTGCTGCCGAAAGTCATCGTATTTTGGGTGAAGTTTATGGTGAACATGCGCTAGCTGAGCGAACGTGCCAAAAGTGGTTTACACGATTTAAAAGTGGTGTTTTAGGCTTGAAAGGCAATGAACTTCCTGGGTAGCCAAAAAGTTTGAAGATAAAGAACTGGAAACATTACTCTATGAAGATTGTTTTCAAACTCAAGAAGAGCTCGCAGAATCTTTGGGTGTCACTCAAGCAGCCATTTCAAAACGTTTAAGAGCAGCTGGATATATTCAAAAGCAAGGAAATTGGGTTCCACATGAACTCAAGCCGAGAGACGTCGAAAGGCGGTTTTGCATGTCCGAAATGCTGCTGGAACGCCACAAAAGGAAGTCATTGTGACTGGTGGAGAAAAATGGATCCATTACGACAACCTCAAGCGCAAAAAATCATATGTGAAACCCGGCCAACCAGCCAAATTAACGGCAAAGCCGAATATCCATGGCGCGAAGGTAATTCTCTGTATTTGGTGGGATAAGATGGGTGTGCTGTATTATGAGCCGCTAAAACCGGATGAAACCATCAATGGACAACTCTACCGAACACAATTAATCCGTTTGAAGAGAGCAGTAACCAGACACGAGGCAATAATTTTCCATCATGACAACGCTCGGCCCCACGTTGCTATTCCGGTTAAGAACTATTTGGAAAACAGTGGATGGGAAGTCTTACCCCACCCGCCTTATAGCCCAGACCTTGCCCCTTCTGACTACCATTTGTTCCGGTCGATGCAGAACGCCCTCACTGAAATACGGTTCACATCAGAGCAGAACATCAAAAATTGATTTGATTCATTCCTGGCTGCCAAGCCGGCGCAGTTCTTTTGGGATGGGATCCACAAATTGCCAGAAAGATGGGAAAAAGTCATAGCATCAGATGGGCAATACTTTGAATAATACTATTGTACATGTTTTTCTTAAATAAACGTTCAAATTTTGAAAAAAAAAAACCGCACGAATTAAAATATATACCCAATAAGTTTTCAGTATTGTGCAAGCAAAACTTTTTGCAGGCTAAAGTCAACAAATACCAAGCGATAACCTATTCCAACAAACTACCAGCATTATAAATAAAGCTAACTTTGCACTCGATCTAATCAAATGCTGGTTGCAAGGTCCCTGTACATTACTTTTGTAAGGCCTCTTCTCGAATATTGTGGCCAAGTTTTGTCACCCTATAAAAAATCCACATTCACAGAATTGAAGCGATCCAAAGCAGGTTTATCTGCTTCCCACTTCGTGATCTACCTTGGTAAAATATATATGTATTACCTCCCTATGAAAATAGACTAAAACTAATTAGCCTACATACCCCAAAAAAAAACGTCGTGAAGTCGCTGATGTACTTTTTATATACCAGTTATTGACTGGAAACATCTATTGCCCGAGAATAACGCAAAATCTTTGATTCACTTCCAATCCCTGTAACCTAAGATCTGTCCCACTCCTCCTGATCCGAACTCACTGCATCAATTACGGTCAGAAACAACTACGCCGAAGTCTTTGAGCTATATAACAGCACCTTGCTCCATAAGGTTAAGAATATATTTGTTAGTTTTTTTAAATCTAGCTTTAAGTGTTTGCTTGTTAATAAGCTTAATAAAGTTATCCGGGCTAGACCCGGGCCAAAAATGATAATAATAACAGGATGATTCTCAACCCCATACTACCAACGAAAGCATTGGTTTATTCAAAATACGATTTGGTAATAAAATCATTTCAAGACATGGACCTGTCGCGCGATTTGACGCCATTGGAATACTTTTTTTGTAGGGCTACGTCAATTCAATAGTTTATGACGATAAACCAGAAACGATTGTCGTTTTGGACCAAAACATTGTTCGAGTAATAGGAGTGAAATGCCCCAATTTCTTGAAAAAGTGATCGAATATTGAAATTCTGGAATGCGCTTTGTACAAGGCAGCCATGGTGGACATGCCACGGATATGCCGAAATCCACTCTTTTCGACCATGGGCAGCTTTGAGTTGTCCAGACCAAGCGCTCTGGCATCCATGAGGAAGTTTGGTCTTCATTGTTATTTTGAACCTGGGGGCTGTGATTCGTATTTGCTTTAGTTAAAATTGATCTGTTTATTCCTCCAACGCCCACACTTGCCAGGCTCTCATGCAATCTAGTTTTTCACCGAAGAGAAGCGTAAAAAGTAGAAAGCATCGAACTCGCCATTACTTCTACGTCATTGGAATAGAATGCTACTTACGTTCAGAAAGGAAAACGAGAATACTAATAAATTTTAAGGGAAGTTCCAAAGAAGTTTGTTGGGGCTATCTCCACTTGCTCTCTTCGCATACGGGACCAAATACATATACTTTTTTCTCGAAAATGTTCAATACATGCTTTCCTGTTTATCGTGGTCCACTGAGGCTCCGTATATCTGAACTGGCACTATCAATGTTTTATAGGGCATGCATTTTGTCTTCCAAGTTAGTAGTATTGAACGCATTTATTTCGCTAACATGAATTACCAGCGGTTTCGTAGAGTGAATCTTCGGCGCAACTCCGCTAGCGTGACATTCGTGGAGTTGAAGTTATAATGAAGTTACTATCGTCGAAGGGATAGACATATGCTTATTTGGTTATGAACAAAATGTATTTGATTTTGTGATCAGTTACGATCAAGCCCAACTCATTTCCCATGATCTTCACTTACTGTTAAAGCCTCGATGTTGTCTGCAGCTAGACAGATTTAATGAGGATAGTGTTTCCGTGTAATATCTACCCTTCACATAATCTGTTCCAGCACTGGATTGAAGAAATTACATGACTATGCATCTCCTTGGAACTGTTCTCGAATCTGACATTGCATCACGTGTTAGATCAGTTTTGCCGAAATCCCGAATTAGAACATCGTATTGTATAGTAAAGCTCAAGAAAGTGAGTACTATGCACCTTTGAAGTCAATGAAGTCGCCTCGACTTAAAACTGATTGGTATTCTCCAGAGTTTTCATTTGTGTGAAAATTTTGATGATTTGTCGAACCGGAAGCCACACTAGTGCTTGTCAATTATTGGGTTGTAGCACATAAAATGTCCGATTTTCGCTCAGTCGGAAACAAATAGTTCTCAAGTGAACATCTTTGCCAAAACGGTTAGTTTTCTTTTTTTTATAAAATAAAGTGGTACGTGTGCTTGATGTGTGGAAGTTTTAGCGTTCGTTACAAGTACCGTTATTTTTTTCTATGAATTATTTACCATCCTGTCGGCAGTTCAAATTCGAACCCTCTTCCTTTACGAATTTAAAATGGGACATAATGCTTCATTGGCAATGAAAAACACTAATGACGCACTTGAGGATGTAGCGGTAAACGAACGCACTATACGACTTTACTTTGGAAAATTCCGTTCAGGAGATTTCAGTCTCGAAAATGAACCGGGTGGGAAGCTGGAAACGTTAAATGACGACGATATTTAAGAGCGATGATGACGTATCCCCCAACGAAAATAAGTCGACAATTTTCTCATAGGAAAGGTAAAGAAACTCGATAAGTGGGTACGAAGCGAACTGAACGAATCCCAAAAAATACGGTGCCCGAAAATCTGCATATCGCTTCCATTAAGAAACCAAACTGAATAGTTTTTGCACCGGATAGTCACCTGTGTTGAAAAGTGGATACTGTATGAAAATCATAAAAGATTTGGACACCCCAAAGCCCGATCTTGACCCCAAAAAAGTTATGGTGACAATTTGGTGGACATCGAAAGAACCAATCCACTTTTTATTTCTTCAACCAGAAGAAACGATAAACGCTATCAAATATTGTGAGGAAATCGACATATTGCATGCCAAATTCGCTGAAAAGCAACATGAGTTGGTCCGATCCTTTTGCATGACAATGCTAGACCCATAACTCACAAGTAACAAAACTGTTGCAATTGGGATCTGAAATTCTTCCGCATCCACCCTACTCTCCTGATATTTCCCCAACGGATTACCATCTTTTCCGGAACCGAGTAGAGCTCATAAGAGCTTTAAAAATTTCATTGCCTCAAAAAGTCAGTACTTCTACGAAAAGGAAATATTTGACCTGGAAGAATGTCATAGATGCCAACAGATCCTGTTTTATCTGAATAACAGAAAAATAGTTTAAATTTTTACTATAAAATAGGACATTACATGTGGCACAACCCAATAGTATGTTAAAGATGATGATTTGGTACATGCACCATGCTATAACATCACGTCAGTGTTAAAAAAGTTTCACTAGCAGGTCTACCGGTCGGAGACAGGGAGTCTCTGTCGCTCTTCAGCTTTTTGAAAGCTGAGCCAATCTCCTCTATACTGGATTCATTTGGCTTCTTCATTGACTAGAAGCGGGTTTTTTTTTTTTTTTTTTGCCCTATAAGTAGCTGAAAAAATTGCTTTTTTAGCACATCTTTGGTGACTATGTTTCCTTCACTATTTCGAATTGCATGCATTCCGAGCTTGAAAATGCCTAAAGAATGTACAAATATTGTTTTTATCGCAGTTTTTCTACGAGTATATTCTTGAGTTGAGAGGTTGCGTATGCCCTTTTATTTTTTACGCAGGATCTTGCTTCTCTTGTTTAGCGCTCCAGCGCATGTAGATTTGCATTTTCAATCAAATTTTTGAGGCGAACTCACTTACATGGTTGGTGGTTCGACCATCTAGAAAGCTTCTTGTTCCTTATGGCAACATAACTGCTGTCGTGTGTTGTAGGCTGTTTTTTTGGCTAATCTCCGAGTACTATTTTGATATCATACCTCGGAAAGTATGCACCGTACCGAAGGGGTCATCTCATCCCTAATACAATCTTAGTCTTCATGCGCTCATATTAATCTGATGTTTTGGATAGTTGCATTGATGCGGATCACACCCACATAATCTCTTGAAGCCAACTATCACTTAGGGACTTTCGGCGACGAACCTGCTTACCAACATGTACAGTCTTTTGTGGCAGCTGTAATAAACTTTACAATTTTTTCATTTCGGCGTATCAGATATTATCCATCGCAGATCGATGATAGTAATACTATATTTCCTTGTAACATGTGAGAACAGACTCAAATTTTTAAGCTTCATCTGTTGTGTACAGAGTACTCATACTTTCAATCAATAGTCCGCAGACTTTCCAAGTCGTGATCTTAAATGAAGAGGCATCTTTTTATCTGAGGCTTGTGTATCTCTCACAACTAGTTATTTTGTATGTGATAAAAAAATTACGCTACCGCACAACCCCTAAAGTCCGCTTCCATTGGCCCTTTAGGACTTATTCGTCACCATCCCTTTTCCAAAAGCCTGATTTATTTTAGCTTTATTGGCCTGAGCTCTTGACATATTCAGAGATACGGTGTATTTTTGCTTCTGTTTTCTAAATTCATCCGCTGTCGTGTTTAAAGACCTGCTATTCGTTCTCTTGTTCTCTTGTTCGTGTATAAGTTCAGCAGGTTGAGTCCCATAAACAGCAGCCAATCCCCGATGGGTACCACTTGACATGGCCAGACTGAAAATAGTCAGTATCTACCACATTCCTAGAACATCTACCTATCCAAGTAGTAACTTGAAAATTGGTTCTGTTTGTCGATAATTTTTAAATTTTTTGCCATCAAGTCATGGGCATAAAATCCACAGAGTTGTTGTTCATTTCGGGTAGCTCCACAGTATTTCCCATGACTTTTCTCAAAACATTTTGCGGTACATTCTCCAGTTCTTCCCAGATGTCCAAATTTTCTTGTATAAGCTAGTGAATTCAAAAAAACCTAAAAAAACGAAGTCTGGAACGGCCAGATCTGAATATCTTGCGGTCTAGTGTAAAATGCCAAAATAAATGATAAAGCGGCCAGGATATGCTTGCTGCAAAATGTTGACTGTCCCACATTTTGAGTACTCATCCAATTATCAAGGATTCTTCCTATACTGAATTGTGTAATAAAAAACGAGGCAAGAGCAATACTGGTCAGTTACAGGTTGCCGGTCATAGGTCCTGTTGAGTGGCAGGACCACCGGAAGTCTACACCAGGACTTAAAACACGGTATCGTGGGAGTCAGGGCTCCCTGGCTTTCGGTCCGGGCTTGAATTTTTAGAGATAGGTCCTCTAGTAGAAGCTTCACGGCGGCTGTGGTTCAAACTGGGTCTTCCAGTTGGTTTTGCCAAAATGTAGAGTTGCAACAAGTACTGGGTGCAATGATCCTAAAATCGCTAAGACGTTTTAGGTCGGCCTCGAATCATACCCACGGTAGAGATTGTGTTCTAAGCACAGGTTCTACTTTGGTATCAAAGTGAATTCAAAGAGAGAAATGGCAAGGCATGTTGTCGCTCCTATGAATGTATAAGCTTTCCTTGAACTTAAGTTTACACGGCAGGCATTCACGTCAAACCACAAAAAATATTTGTCCCTTATGCGTGTGCGATTGAGCTGCCCTGCTAGAACCACTTGTTCTCCAAACCAATTTGTCAACAATTGTGATACATAAGTAGCACATTTTAAGTGCCCATGAAGCGACAACTGAGCTTTTTATATGACTTTTCACATCATTGTTTACACCAAAATTGACGGTAAAGACTGCCTATTGATCATCAACTGTTGTGTGCTAAAGTTCTTATGTTTGAGGTTCGGTATTTCTCTTGCGACAACAACAGTGACCGAAAGGCTCCTCCGGGCCCATCATGTCGGTTAAGTAAGTTTTCATGATACAAGCCAGTAATTGCTGCAATTTTTGCTTAGTTGGTGCCATATGACCAGACCAAAAATTGAAACAAAATCGCATTCCTAAAGAGTATAACGATTTACGATTTATCCACGTATATATTACTCTGTTTCTGACAACAATGACTTTTGTACCACTCAATACATATATTGCTAATACGAATGGCAAAACAGTGGTCGCTCAAGATTACATTGCACCACTTTGAGTATAATGAGAGATGGTGATGAAGAAGTTGCCAGCGAACCCATACCGCTATCCTCGGAAGTTTTAGGTCCGTCAGATAAAACGTTAAGCCGTTAGATTTACTGCTTGGTACTGGAAAACACTGTGTATTGTGGAACGCCAAATCTTGAATTTGGATGAGTTTATTTTTGAAAATTGTAGCAAATGAAAAACGAACTACTTACTTCAGCTTTGTTCTTAGAAATTACAGACTAATTAACAGACCTCGTGTGTAGTCTAACAAACAGAAACTCTTTATAAAAAGGATATACATAATTGAAACTCGAAAGAAGCTGAAATAAAATAAAAAACTGTGACAACTACTGTGGCGATTACTATGGGGAGCAGAAATAGTGTCTATTTTACTGTGGAGGAAAACTTAGGCTAAAAGTCTTCAGCTTCAATTATCTGAATGAACAACTGATTACGCATTAGGACTAGACTGTGTAACATAAGCCTGGTACGCATAGAATACTATATCCAAAGCACGGCAGAGAGAAAGTATTGGAGTATTGGTTCCAGATGGGAGGCCTGTTGTTAGGCAGAATGAACTATTCAATTAGGATGATCGTAACCAGTAACTTCGCTCACCCAGCCTGGATGAAATAAAGTATGCAGGCCAAGCAGATCGTATATGTATAAGGTGGGGAAAAACAAGCACCCTATCGGAAGATGGTATAATTTCTGCAAATGACGTCGTACGTCAATCATATTTGACATTTGTGAACTAACCAGCTGCAGTATACAAACAGATGAGCAATGGAGTGCTATACTCCGCAAGGGCGTGGAATAATTGTGTCGATGATTTTGATCAATAATCGTTCGGTGGTGTTAGCGCAGCGTGAATTTCGACGTCGATTTCCTTATCCTATCGCGCCAACTGGCAAACATTCCGGCGCTTAGCTACTCGACTCGAACCGAGTGTAACCACAGGAGACCATGCAGGGCGTGGCTGCCACCGAACTGGTCGTTCGGCCAAGGATATCGCGGCTGTGGCTGCAAATGTCACTGAGAAAGAAGAAACATCAACCAGACGAAGGGTCACGCAATTGGGCCTCACCAGATGGACCCTATAGCGAATTTTAGAAAAAGACCTACACATGTTCCTGTAGAAAGTGCAAACATTGCATCAGTTAATGCCTCCTGACCGTCAGTCGCGTGTGAATTACTTTAAGGTCATCCTCAATCTCAAGTCATCCTCAATCCTCAAAACGCCTTACGACCATGATAAAAGACTTCTTACTGAAGGAATTGGATGAGTGCGGTTTAGTGAACATATGGTTTCAACAAAACGGTGCAACCGCACACACACCACGAGCCACAATGGATATTGTGAAGGAAGCGTTTCCTGGTCTCCTATTTTGGCGATTTGGCATGGCCAGCAAGATCGGACGATTTAATCATCCCAGACTTTCATTCTTTATTTGGGGCTACTTGAACTCGCGGGTTTATGCCAACAAGCCCCAGACAATCACAGCCCTTAAGGACAATATTCGACAGGAATGCGAACAGTTATCACTGGAAATCTTACGGAATGTCATGGAAAATGCGATAAAACAGGCACAAATGTGTATCAACACTGGCAGCAGCCACTTAGCGAATATCATCTTTTTTACTTAACAGAAGCAATTGTAAAGCTTCAAATAAAGATTTCTCAAATTTTCAAAAACCATAATCGACTAAAATTTCTAGAAACAATGAACCTTTTAACTATAAAACCTGAGAACATACTCTGTTTTGGGATAAGTATGTATAAAACACATACTATATACGAGTATAACAACGACAGCAACTGGATAGTTTCAAATTCGATATCCTTTTCACATCATAACTTAAATGCAGCTCTCGAGAAACACTTGAAATATTGTTCAAAGAAAACTCTGAGGAATGCTGTTTACTATTTAAACGGTGCTACCTACTGAATTTGTAGAAATCCAACCTTGAGATCCTTATCGAAATCTGGTACATGTTTGGAATAGTTGCACATTGCACAACGTGTTTTCCATCGCCACTCGGCAGAGATAGATTATTTCTGCCGGGATGCTGAATCCGACCTTCAATTTGTAATGTTTTGCCCTTTCTCATGGTTAAGCGTGGTGGTACACTGGTACACTGGTACTTGCCGATTAGTTGGTAGACCATCGGATCCGAAGGCCTTTTTACTACTCAAATAAATTTGTATTTTTTTATGAAGTCCAATCGCTTTATCTACTGATTTTATTCTCACGTGATATCAGCATGAAACCATCTACGGTTTAAGGGGATATTGCTTGGAACTGCGTCCCGCAGTAAAATCCTAAGTAGTAGCATAGATATATTCTATAGTTTATCTGCCCTTTGCAGACATTGCGAAATCCGCAGTTGTGTGCTCATATCAGTTTACTGTTCACATTTTTAAGCTGAGGAGGGTCCCAAAGTGTTATACCTAACAGTGTATAGAAGTATGTTGGCACAGTTGCAGTACGAAGGCTTTCTTGAGCTACTGTGATAGTGGTTGTGTTTTACTTCGATATCGACCCACCTTTGTTTCAGCAAAGCAATCTATGAGACTTAGGCCGATATTCAAAAACAGTGCCTCTGATGACTAAGCGATTGTTATCGCAGAAACCGCCGAACCGCTTGCCACTTTCGTTTCGATCTCCGAGATTGCACAAACCCATTCGAGCGCAATGTTGTCGTTGGCTAACGTTTACTTTGCACTATAGATCCGTACTGGAGCAAAATTGTTTTTTAAATCAAACATCGAAGCATCAAATGTTCTCCATCGGCATTCCACACAAACTAAGTTTAACAGAGATCGCGAAATCAGTCGTGATTGTCTACGAGTATACGGGTAGCTTGTGGCTATAGAGAATTACATGAGCGACCTTAAAATTATCCGCTTTCGATAGAGTACTTCGTGTTAGAGTCTTCTTATAGTCGAAATTATAGCTATCGACTGTGACGTTATGTCCTTGATTTTGCCCTCACTTACCGCTAAGAGATTTTATTTCAATAGTAGCGAACGCACCTATGACATAAAGCTGAGTTCCTACCAATTATGTCAATCGTAGGTTAGTAGTTGCGCAAGTAAACACTGGAGGTACAATCTTTCAAATGGGATGTTAGGAAGTGACATAACAGCGCATCGCCTTGTCTATAACCTTTTTTGACATCAAAGGTCTTACTAAAACCGTTACCAAATTTAATAGAGCAGCCAGATTTCTCAATCGGAATTCTGCACAGACGGATGAGCTTGGCAGGGATGCCAAAACTAGACACTTAATGCAGCTCGTCTTTATACATGCTATAACCTTAAAATCGGTGAAAAAATGATGGGTATCGATTTGGACTTCATGGGTTTTCTCCAGGATCTGCCAGAGTATAAGGATTCGGTTGATTGTAGACTTTTCTGGTCTGAAACTGCACTGATAGGGTCCAACCAATTTGTTAAGAGGAGTTTCAGAAGTTACACAATGTCATCTGCAATGCAATCTGCAAGATCTCCACCTCTTTGTGGAATGGTCAAACAATGCTGAGTTTCTGTACATCAGCCATATACTCCACAGAACTGAGAAATGAGTTGGTGCATGCTCTCCAAAAAGTCATTTCCTAAATCTTTGAATACCTCGGTCGATAAGTCGTCAAGTCCAGCTTTGTTGGAATTTAGCCTAGATATTGCTATCCTTACTTCGTTGTGGTCAGGTGGAGGGAAATTTTGGTTATCATCATTTAAGTGGAACGGTCTGCTCTACCTGATGGTGGAATGTTGGGTTTCTTCTATTAAACAGTCTACAAAAAAAAAGTTTTTCCATATTCTCAGTACCAACTGTAACTCCACTTGACACGTTCTTTTTATCTGTTGGTAAAACTTCCGTACGTTATAATCGATCGCAAGCTTCTTGTGCTTCTTTCCTATCCTGACGTCAACTTGGACATCGCTCATACCATATGGCATGTCTTGTCGAAAAACCTGTCTTTCGTAGGGGCATGGGCGCATATAAGGCTTGTGTAACGGAATTAAGCCTTGATGCGTATTGTCATTAGAAGCTCATGACTCTTGTCAATGTCTACTTTGTTTGTCAAATACGCATCCGACTAAGCGCAGTAGATATTATAGTTTATCATACTTCTTTTGTTCAGCTCATGCTATCGGCTAGGATCTTTGCTAACAAGGGTCCGAACATTTCTTGTCCTTTTATAGTTTATAGGATCATCAACAATGAATGCTGTCCGCATGCGCTACCTTCCGTATTTGAGCACCCTAACTAGTCCTTAAGTGCATAAACTATGAAAAGCATCACTGACACGTATTTGGCAAGTCTATTCAACAACTCAATCCGACAGACCATATACAGCAAATGAATTGTGTGGATATCGAAGACATGTGGCTTAAAAGGAGTTGTGCCACTTTCGACACGTCAGATTCAATGGTCGTGTAACCTCCTGTCCGGGTGACTAGAATTATCTGGCCAAGGTAGTGCGTTTTATCGCCTTTGCACTCATTTTTGTTGGGATATTTCAAATCAAAAGTTTATATCCGCAAGCCCACGAACACGCAAGCGTGGAAGGAGGTGTGCAGATGCTGTATCATTGAAATCCAACATCGTCATTCACCGTGACTGAAAATTTCGTAAATAGAGCGCTCTTGTTCGAACACCCTTTACTTGAGGGGCTTGGATTTAATCCAATCTAATCTACCTGCAACGGATATTATGAAATCTGAAAAAATCTTTAAACAATTCTTCGCTTTTGAAAACCATGTGGTCTTTATTAACTTCTGCTCCTCTATCTCTATTCAAACGACATAAGGACTACTGCCACTGCAACAATAACTACAGGTGAACAAATTCCGCTTGGAGTGCGAATCCCTTCAATTCAACTCGAGAACAGACAATCTACCTTATTCTTTAATGCTCAACAATGTTATCGACGCGAGCCGGACCACGTTTGACGTTGCAATGCCCTATAACGAGGTGTGTTCATAAAGTAAGGTGACTTCATATCTTTATAAAAAAATATTTATTGATTTATCAATGTTAATGTTGTCTCCTTCAAAGTAACCCCACTCAGATAAAATCCACTTGTGCCAACGCTTTTTCCAATTCCCAAGAACGTTTTTATTTCCTCAATCCTTGCAAATCTCCGTCCTTTTATAGGTCTGTTCAGATCTTCATTCAAGATCTCCTGAATGATGCTCATGCGACGGCTCTTCTGATCAAAATTAAGAAGTTTCGGAACATGTCTCATGCCTAAAACATCCGAAAAAAATGCATGACACGAGCCAACCAATATGCAAACATCCTCAGCAACTTCTCTTATAGTAATTCGATGATTTTCCAAAACAATTTTCTACGCAACTTCGACGTTATCATCTTTTGTTTATTTGCTGCGGCGTTCAGAGCAGATTCGTCATGGGCATCTTCTCGTAAAGATTGTTTTTACACAGAGCAGATTCACCGTATGCCACTGTCAACATTTTAAGTATTTTAGAGCACTTGATTCCATTTTTTACATAAAATTTGATAAAAATTCTTTGCTCCATTTTGTATAATAATTGAAAATCGCAGAGAACACCAAAACACGTCTAACCTTTCTATCTGTCAAAAACAAACTAAGTATGCTATATACTTGAAACTGTGAAACACATGTTCGGGTTATGTGTACCAACACAACAAAAAAAAAAAATCAATGATCAAATGTACGTAGCCCGCGAAATTTCAAGAGTCACCTTACTTTCTGAACACATTTCTGAAGAAAGCACGGATGATATATTGAAACCGTATTTCCCGTTCGGCCCTGATGATGCAACGTATTTTACTTTGCAATCAACAGAGCATTGCGTATAATAGAAGCTACATCAAAATAATTGGTCGGTGAGAAGAAGTAGAAAACTGGTCTGCTTTGGAAGTGTGACAGCATTGATATATCGAATTCTTATTCATTAGTGAAGCGCAGACTTGAGTGCTTGGAAAGAAAGATGAAATTGAATCCAGAACTGAAAAAATTTCTAACGGAAACGATTTGAAGCTACGAAAGTAAGAACTACATAAGAAAAAGGAGAAAGCACAAAAAATGTATACTACTGGTGGAAAGTCGTGGTATATTCCAATCTTTACTGTCACAAACATAAACAAGAACAAAAGAAGGCTTGTTTCGCTCATGCAGTACTGCTGAAGGGACTCGGTATTTTTGCATCTTAAGTTGACTTACTGCTTGGCTTTCGAGACCGACAGACGAGATGGGAACATTCGTCAGACATGCCCATAATATAGGTAGTTTCGAAATAAGAAATTGGCCATCCAGAAGCGTTCTAGCATCTCCAACGAGTACATCTATTTCGGATAACAAGCGCATAAAATAGTATCCAAGTAAGCCTCAATTATTATGACCATATTTGATCCATCCGTACATGGTCTATTGAGCCTTTACATCATCCATGCTAAGATTATCCTTCAAAGTATATGACGCTCAAGCGTTAGCTGGGACAAACCGGTACGAGAGGACGGTGAAGATTGGTTCTAATGAATCGGAATGCTGCCTTCAATCATCGTAATATAACTTCCTTTATTAGTACCAGTAAAAAATTTTAATGCTGAGATGGCTTAATTATGTCCACTGTTTATGATTCACTGTTCCTTAGAGATGTCGAAGACCCGGTTTGCAGCACTTAAATCTGTGTGGATGCTGGGACTTATGGCTACCGCGCTGGGATTGCGCCTTGCCATAATCAGTGAAATGGAGACATCAGTTAAAATTCATATCTAAGCCTTTTGACCGACTCGACGATTGTTTTGTACAGGATCAGGTCCAGTCCAGCATTAGGTATTCGTGAAATGTTGGAAGGATCAAAATTAACGGAGTGGAGGTGGGGTGCCCGCAAAACTGAAGATAACAGGCTAAGTATATGAAAACCTACCAGAACATCAGAATGACCCAAAACAAGACCCTGTGCCCCAACGTTACTGGAATCAAAAGCTGTTTTGCACTTGGAGATGAAAGCTGCATCAATTTCTAGTCTGATGTTTATTTCGCCTCAAGCAAGCTGGTTTAGTAAATGAGATAAACTGATCAAAACACAACGACATATGTATACTTCGGTTTCTAAGAATAACTTAAACACAACTGAAACCAGACCTCATAAATAGTTTGTTGGGCTTGCGGGATATTGACGCGGCTGAGACAATCATCATTCGAATTTGTCTAGCAGAACTCTTCGCAGAGGAGCTGAAATGTTTGCGATCAAAGAATTCGATAAGCCGTAAGAGCTTTTTTGGTTTACGAGTATGTACTCCGTATTTAGACATATAAGGTCTGGGATTTGGTATCTGCTAAACGTCCAATATTCAAGTCACGTAACCATCAAATTATTGTGTCTATAAGTTAACTCTTAACGGTTTGCTAAGAGATGGCGTAACTTGTATTATTCCATTGTTATTATTCCATTGGACCATGCGTTGGAAAGCTACTGTCATTGTACGTCATTTCAGTGTATTTCATTCATTTGAAGCGTAAACAACAATAATTTTTTTTACTCAAATATGTCGAACTTTGTGCTTGAAAAAGTGTTTTTGCGGGGAGTTCTTCTTCATTACTTTAATATGAAGAAAACTGCTGCCGAAAGTCATCGTATTTTGGTGGAAGTTTATGGTGAACATACGCTAGCTAAGCGAACGTGCTAAAAGTGGTTTGCACGATTTAAAAGTGGTGATTTTGGCTTGGAAGACGATGAACGTCCTGGGCAGCCAAAAAAGTTTGAAGATGAAGTACTGGAAGCATTACTCTATTAAGATTGTTGTCAAACACAAGAAGAGCTCGCAGAATCTTTGGGTGTCACTCAAGCAGCCATTTCAAAACGTTTAAAAGCAGCTGGATATATTCAAAAGCAAGTAAATTGGGTTCCACATGAACTCAAGCCAAGAGACGTCAAAAGGCGGTTTTGCATGTCCGAAATGCCGGTGGAACGCCACAAAAGGAAGTCATTTGCATCGGATTGTTACTGGTGATGAAAAATGGATCCATTACGACAACCCCAAGCACAAACAATTATATGTGAAACCCGGCCAACCAGTTAAATCAACGGCAAAGCCGAATATCTATGGCGCGAAGGTAATGCTCTGTATTTGCTGTGATCAGATGGGTGTGCTGTATTATGAGCTGCTAAAACCTGGTGAAACCATTAATGGACAACGCTATCAATTAATCCGTTTGAAGAGAGCAGTAGCCGAAAAACGCCCGGAATATGCGACCAGACACGAGGCAATAATTTTCCATCATGACAACGCTCGGCCCCACATTGCTATTCCGGTTAAGAACTATTTGGAAAACAGTGGATTTGAAGTCTTACCCCACCCGCCTTATAGCCCAGACCTTGCCCCTTCTGACTACCATTTGTTCCGGTCGATGCAGAACGCCCTCACTGAAATACGGTTCACATCAGAGCAGAATATCAAAAATTGATTCATTCTTGGCTGCCAAGCCGGTGCAGTTCTTTTGGGATGGGATCCACAAATTGCGTTCAAATTTTGAAAAAAAAGGCACGAATTAAAATATATACCCAATAAATGATTGATTGTTGATTCCTATCACAATGAAATCGTCGTTAACGTTTTAGAGTTTCGGCCCGATCAATTTCAAATAGCTGTCTATGGTATCGCAATCGTCGAGCACAACCAGTTGCACCCATTGTGGGCGACCTTTCTCAGATTCATTTACACAACCCTTTACTTATATGGGTGTGGACTACTTTAGTTCCACGGATGTAACGGTTGGACGCTGACTGGGAAAATGATGGGGCGTACTGTTTACGTGCCTCACTACTCGTGGGATGCATTTAGAGATGTCATCGTTTTCATCAACCGAATCGTTTTTACTGAAATCGTTTACTAGCCGACACGTGGTGTGCCTAAGCGGATATTGTCGGACAACGCTACCTACTTTTGAAGCGCGAGTCGCTCCTTGATCGAGGAAATGGTAACATCTTTATCACGATCGTCAATTTGACACAAAATTTTGACAGAACGAAAGGAATTATGTATCATTCAATTCTCCATCCGTTTTACTCGCATATTTGATCTCTTAGAGAACACTGCACGAACAATTATATGAGGACTAGACTACTAGATTACTTAAGGTAAGCACCCTCTCCGAGTTCTAATAATGTTCTTAGGAGCGGTTGGACTTTGGGGTTAGTTGTTTTGCTTTTCTGTGGCTGTAATATGTGTCGGAAATAAATGTATTCATCAAAAAATTTCCAAATAACTGATTTTTAACTCTGTTAGCTTGGTTGCAATTGCATCAAAAGATGCTCCTCATATTTAGTAAAGATGAGGCTTTTGAGGCGCACTTTTCTTACTGATCTCCGGGTGTTTTTGGGCATTAATAAGTCTATTTACGTGAGACCCCGCAAAATTGGATCACAATTAAATGAAGTCCCACAAATATATCAGAATTAAGCACAATTAAAGGAAGTTTAGGATGAATGAACTATTCATCCCAATCGATTAATATAGAATTATTTAGTCCTGCGTTCGTCTTGTCTGTGTGGATGCCGTAATCACCTTGCCTTTATTTATTTTAAATTTATTGTGTGCTTCTAGTAACGTATTCTGTCTGTATACCGCCTGCCCACTCTATATCGGTTTCTATATATATGTATTTGATCAAATGCTTTTTTAACTATGACCTTGTTCCGACATTTTTTACCTTTTATACTTGTGTACCTCCGCATCCACAATATTTAGAAGTTTCAATAAAGATTAAATTCTAAATGAAAACATTTCATTCTTTAATTTTGTGAAAATTTATTTATTGCAGCTCTCCATTGATGAGATCCGACTAAACAATTCTGGTGAAAAGTTCCAACAAAACAAAGAAATGTACCCGCCTTACAAGCCATTCAAAATTGTCCTCACCCCAGACGGTACCATTTCGCATCTGTTGTTTAAAGAAAGCGATCCGATTTGGTCGACGAATTTCAAAAGAGCAATCGCCTCCACTCTACAATTTCAAATCGATTCCGTTGGAGCTTTTGTTGTTGATGAGGTAACCAAAGGTAACTCAGTAAGTAAACAATTCAAATTGTAACCAATTATCTTCGAACAGACTGGCATCCATGGTAAATGCTCTACCGAGTATTTTGTATCCAACAAGACCAACTACATTTCAATTCGTAAAACACCAGAGCTAAAGACCTGCACCCCATACTCAGAAGCTGTGCACATAACCCGCAGCAATGTACCACCGAACTTGTGTGAGTTCGATTTCCAGAAGAACGTTATAATTGGAAACGAAGCCGTTTATGGTCTGTTACCGCATCCTGATACCGACTACTTCCTTAGCATGGCACATGTAAAGGGAACCACTCTTATCCAAACATTTGAGTCCACTGGCGAGGCACAGTACATTAATTCTGAGTAAGAGAATCGCATTTGATTAACTAGTACCTAGTACCATGTTCATAGATACAAATACATACATTTATCAACACCGACTTTCTCCATTATATGTTACATATGTTATATTACTACGTACAGATACACGTATCTGTGTTTTGCAATAGAATTTAAATTGTTGAAAATATTCTGTTTTCTTTTCATCTTGCCGCTCTGTCCCACGTTAAAATCTATCTCACCCCCACTCACCTTCACACTGCGACATCACCTGTCGATAGACTTTTGTTAAACTTCCTGAACGAGACCACCATCGACAATGCCATCGATATTGAAACAGCAATGGCACCGACTCCATCCGGTTTGGTATTGATACCATTGGATTCGAATGATCCAACTGGTGGCAGACATCCGCAACTGCAGGAAGCATTAATAACCACTGCATCGGAAATGCTTAATAGCCTTGCCGAGGGTCTAGAGAATTCCGAATTGAAATTCGGCGAACCATACGACAGTACCCTATCAGATATTATAAAAGTACTCTCCCAAATGGACTACGAATCGTTGAAGAAACTTTACACTGAAGTGGATATTGGAACATCCTATCGCCAAGAGACTATTCGTAATATTTTCTATGAGATTATTCCTCGCATTGGTACCAAAGCATCTGTATTCCTGACTCGGGATTTAGTCATGGAAAAACAAATCAAATCCACAACGGCCGTGCAGTTGTTAATTTCATTACCATTTCACATTTTCGAATTATCTGGTGAATTAGTCAAAGGATGTGAATCTCTCCTTACTTTAGGTGGGAATTTGTTTTCAGATAAATTATAGATACATCAGTCTTGATGATATGTTTTCTCTTTCTTTTCAGGTCCTGATCGTCCCGATGTAAGACAGGCAGCCATTCTAAGTTTCGCTACATTGGTCCACAATGTGTTCATTGGAAATCGCATTTCGAAGGATGTCTTTGAGGAATATGTACAAAAGTACTTCAATCTATTCCTGAGTAAGTATTGTTCAAGTTAATTGATTTATAGTTTAGAATCAACAAGTCACAGCTTTACACGTGAAGGCCTTGTATCCAAGTTCCTTAAAGAGAACTCCAACGCATGCTTACTTTACTTACTTTTCTGAGACTCCTCATACATCTGTGATCAGACTAGCAGAGTCAATACACATCGTTGTATATTAGGTTATATTGGGTTAAACATGAGTGGCTGTTGGAACACATTTGGGCCTTTTGGCCATTGTGGCGCCACGTGAATCTGTAATCCTCCTATTGTTGGAAGCTTAGGAAACTGTTAACGTCATTATAAAAGAAAGCCGATAAATGAAGATAAGTCATTTGTAAAACGCCAAGCCTTCTTATATGCTTACTTATAAGACAGTGTCCAACGATGACAAAGATATTTCCTATTTTGAAAGATCAAACTCTTAGAAAGATTCAGATCCAGCTTTAGCCAGACTTGTTTGGCCGCTAAACACGTTGACCCAACAGTGCAGCTATAGATTGCTCTTCTGTTCGCATCCAACTTTAGTATTACTATGTACGTAGCAATTGGTATACCGATGCTACTGTTTTCAGGTAAGATAGTGATTCCAATTTAGGTGAGTTCGTCAGTCCTACAATTTCAATATCTGTGCCCCAACGCTCAACATAGGTGAAATTTGAGCTACTTTGCCATCTCTCTAAGAGATGATTCGCAATCAAGGGCAATTTTAGAATTTTATTAGACTGAGTCCAGAGAATTTATAGCGGGCTGACTATCCGAAAAGATGCGGATATGCCTTGCAGATATCACGTTTTTCTTCAGTCAAGCAGGACCTTTTCGCGGTATGGTTCATCTCGCTTGCCTTCCGAAAGAGCAGGAACCTTGCCAGTAGTCGGTGTAGTTAGAATCTACCGGGTCCGCTATATATAGATGAGGCTAGCTGATATAGACGACTGAGCTATTTTTAAAATACTAGACCCTCAGCCAGGCTGATCTCGTCACGGGTCATATGACACATTGAGAGAGGAAAGAAATTAAGTGACGTGACGTGACGTGATGGTGAGCATCCTTTAGTTTCATAATACATCTGGAAAACTTCTCTAGAGTCATTGAAATTGCTCAGCCTATTCAACTTGACAAAGTCGATTCTAATAGTAGAGGAGGTTCTTAGCTGACTGCCTGCAGTAGGACTGAAATGATCACTGTCTTATATAGAGTCCACTCAGTTATTCATGATAGGGCTTTACTATTCAATTGTCTTCTTAGTACAAAGACACAGCGATTGGCGAGAGGGACTCTTCGTTTTATTTCCATGGAGAAATTGTTCGCAGAATTTGTAGCCGAGCCAAAGTATACAGAGTCCCTGACTACCTCAAAGTATTAGCGAGCGTTTTCCATCGTCATTCTGCACAGACAGACGAGTGTAGCTGCGATGCCAAAACTAGACATGACTCTATATGGCTCGTCTTTAAAAATTCTATCAGACGCAGCCTTAAAATCGATGAATAATTGGTGTGTATTTGCCGTAGAGTGAATATGTTATTTGGTCGATGGTGGAGTTTCTTGGCCTAAAGCTACACTGACATGATATTATATGTAGGGTCTTGTACACGATGTTTAGAAGACTAATGCGTCTGCAGTGGATGCAGTTCAGATGATCTCCATTTTTAAGGAGCGGATAAACAGTCCATCCGCTCCCGCAACTTTGTTGGATTTAATCTTATATAGGTCTACCTTCACTTTATTCAGGTCGGGTAGACGGAATTGGTGGTCTACATTTCAATCGTCCAGGTTAAAAGGTTCATTCTGCCTGAAGTCTACAGAAATGCTCTTTTCAAGTCCTCATCACCGACTGCGACTCTACTACTACTATATATTACCTTGTTCATCACTACAGGCTTCGGTTCGATGTTTGTGTCCGTGACATGTCCTTTTTACCTTTTGGTAAGCCTCCGAATTTCATTCTCAATGGTTCTTCCATGCTTTTTCATTTTCCTCCTGAGAAGCCAGTGCTCGTCTCTGCCATTCTGTTCATAGAGCAATTGAGCAGCAGTCCACATATGCAACGCCACTTTATATGCATCTTACTTAGTTGTATGTGCTTGCTGGCACTCGCCGACAAAACAAGGAATATCTGAAGGCTTTTTGGCAATGTTACACTGGTATCCGTTACTTGATACTGGCGAAATATGACCTATCAAGGAATTAAAAGTGATTTGATCGGAAAAGAATTTGGGGATAGTAGCCGTCTGAAGTCAAACATTTTCACAGTATTGCTGTGTTCAGGATATCCGCAACCATACTTTGGACACACCAATGTAATAGTCAGAGTCTATGTTTGCCACTCGGAACGTTCTGAGATCCATGAAATTAGAGAAGTGCCTTCTGTCGATCGTAATGTGGTTAATCTGGCTGACGGTTGATTGATAGAGAGATATCTAAGTCTCCTTATGAATAACGAGATGCGGGTATCGCGTACTAACTCCGACAATGTTTCGCACCGCCGTAAAGTCGACTAGCCTAAATCCGTTCTAGTCATGCTAGAAACTCAAGACTTCTTGCCTAAGTCTGCCTCTAACAACAAATCCGCATTCAGTTAGGCCCTGATTTTATCGGTAGCAATTGCTGTAATAGATTTCGCAGTTGTTCATTCTATTTTTGTCCGGCCCATCCCATCGCATTTCTTGGATGGCGGTAGCAGTCCAATGCATCTGCTATTAGTTGAGCTGAACTTGGCCTATTAAAGGGGCTTACATTATACGTGCAGATCCAAAGTTTATCGTCCTTATTTTGTTTGCAGGTGTTGTACTATAAGGGGTGAATCATCGTCAGGTATGATTTTCAATTGGCTTTTGCGATTCAAGGAATTCGCAAATTTGAGTCCCAGTTTACACTAGTGGATGATACTCTATCGGTTAGACCACATCCAGCACGTAGTGAAGAGACTATAGCAGGTGTAGCTGAGAGTGTACGCGAAGACCGTGACGATTTGATTCGTCGTCGTACTCAGCAGCTTGACTTGGCGTATTTGACGTGAGTATCTCGACCTAAAAACATACAAAATTCAACTTGTGTAAAAATTTAAGCCAGGCGACTTGAATTTGCATCATATTTTCATTGAATGGGCTCTGGAAAAACACAATGAAAATCCTGTGTTTTATCGTGAAATTTTATTCAGTGATGAGGCCCATTTATGGCTCAATGGATACATTAATAAACAAAATTGTCGTATTTGGGCTGATGAGCAACTCAAAAAGTAACAAGAGCTACCATTACATCCATTAAAAACAATGGTATGGTGTGGTTTATGAGCTGGTGGAATCATTGGTCAATATTTGTTCAAAAATGAGGCAAATCAGAATGTTACCGTCAATGGTAAACTTTACCGCGGCATGTTAACGGACTATGTGCTTCCTGAAATTCAAGCATATGGTCTCGGTGAGCTCTGGTTTCAACAAGACTGCGCTACAAGCCATACAGCATGGGAACATGTAAAATCTCTGGTCTTCAGGAATAAGCCAGCTACGATTGACGCTTTGGAAGCCAACATTACTCGTGTTATCCGCGAGATACCAGTCGCTATGTTCGAACGAGTCGACCAAAATTGGACCTTTCGAATGAACCATCTCAGACGTAGTCATAGCCAACAATTACATGATATCATTTTCAAGAAGTAAATGCCATGAATTGTTCTTTTAACTGATAATAAAAATTTTAGGTTGACTATCAAATTTATGTATTTTATTTTACATTATATATACATAAATCAAACCTTACGATGAATCACCATTTAAAAGTTCTGATCTTAACCGGGCCTCTGTGTTGCTTCATTAATGTGGATTTTATTTTGCATGACTGCCAGTTCCATGGAGGTCCAGTTCTATTATAGATACTCCTAGGACGAGGAGTCGATTATACTGAAACCACTAACCCCTTCGGGGAAGTTAGCGTTGCCGTTGGTCTACAGAGAGCTCGTCCACCCCCATTTCTTTTAAAAGACACTGACTTAGTCTCAGAAATTGTCGGAGTAGATATAGCCTCATTTGTCTTAGTTCGGGATTTTCTTTCATCGTTGATTACATCTGGTGAATTCATCCGCTGTCCAGTTTAAAGTGCTGCTATTTTTGTCTTCTGGTCAGCGCTTGCGCTTATAAGTTTGGAAAATCGAGGCCGGATGGACATTAACCAGTACCCGATGGTTACCACCATAAGGTGGACTTTGGAGTTCTCTACCCCCGCGAGTCATATTTCTCTGAAATCTTAAAAATGTTAAAGGTGCAATTCTTTTTTATTTTTCTTCTCCAACCACATAAAACAAATCCCTCTTCTATCCTCTCTCGTTTGTACTTCCTCAGTTTTCGCTCTCTTTCCTTCTACATATAAAATATTGTAATTTAGTCTTAATATTTTAATAATGTTTTCAATACTGAGTAATATTTATGGTAATGCGCAGAGTGATGTAATGAATAAATGAAAATGAAATGAAACGTAGAGGCAAACTTGCCTTTAATCGCAAGCGTCCATTAAACCAGTTCAAAAATATGAGTGTCACCTATTTTCAGAAACCCGACTGAACTGAACCTAAGCCCTGAACATGCTGATCCAGGTCATACATGTAAAATGAGCGCTATGGGAACTCTTCTACCAAACGTCCTCCTTTTGAGATACCCTTGTTAAACTTTTGAGACACTTTTGTCACAATGTAAACACTCTTCCCCCTAACCTTAAACTTGAAACATTCATCAACAAAATTGAAAGGAATTCAGAAGCACTTAACGATGTCAATTAACGTTTTAAAATAATGAGCAACTGCCAATCGAAGGTACTCTAATGCAAAACAAATGATTAGCAATGAAAGCATTACTTCAAAACTGAATGCTGTCCTCTAAGGGCCAACATTATAATGTTAATGTCACCCGTCACCTTCAATATTCCATTGCACTGTAATCAAATAAATTTCGGTGAAATAAAGGCACTCCCGAACACAAAGTGATACCCCAACTTCAGCGATTTGACAATTAGATTTTCAACCCCTCAGAATGTAGCGCTAGCCCCTAGGGGATTGAACAATTCTTAGGACAAAATGTTATCACTGATTGAACTGAAATGACAACAATGCGATTGTATCGCTGTCAATTAAAATTGTCAATGCGCTAAATAGCAGGTATTCGAATCTGAGAGCCAAATCGAATTGGTCAAGTGTGTTTTTTTTCCGTCAGTCATGTTCTTTCTTTTGGAGTAGATCTGCTGTCAAGAGTGGAACCTAATTATAAGTTGGAAAATATAAATGCAGACTCGAAGGCTGTTCTTATCTAGGTGGTCTTTTGTAATTTTGGGTTTCATTTTGTAATCGCCAGGGATTTGGACAGGAGCTTTTTGACTTTTTGTCTTTATCGAAACCTTTAATGGCAAACTTAATGATAGATTTGGGGGTTATTAGGGCGGTTTTTGATTTCAATGGTAAAGCCTTGTCAAGTTGATGTCCACAAGGGACTTTTATGTCAACTTGTTCCCTTTCCATCTACAGCGGAGATGTGTTTTAATTGCGCCCTAAGAAATGAATGGGTCAAAAACACTGTCGAAGTTGAATTAGGAAAACTAATTGCTTCCAGTTGCGGATACCAAGTTAGCTGAAGTCCCTTTCCACTTGAGAGTGACACTGCTTTGGAACCGATAAATTCTAGCCCTTCCGACTAGCTATAGAGTGTGTAGTCCACACAGTTCCACAGATGAGACCACGAGCATTTTTGTCCATTTTAGACAAATCTTATGCTTCTGGAGCTGATACGACAAGGGTCTTACATAGAGAATCTTCACTGCAAGCTTGACAATTGCATATACGAGTATGCCGAACACCTGGCGAACAGTTAGTTAGAGTAGCCATTATACCGAAAAGCGAAAATGGTTACTACAGGTATATCAATCTGATCTCTTTCATGTTGAGGAGTAGGAAGGTAATGGTCAAGCTTCAGTTGGGTAAAATTGTCTTGTGAATGCATTCTCTGTCTAAGATGCAACGCAAAAAATCATACGGGACTAGGGCACAAAAGAAAGCGAGGGGAATACGTGCCAGGCATTTCAATCTACATTGAGGGTGCTCCCGGTAACGCATTTTTGAAGGTATGTGCGGCTAGGTCAGAAAACATGGCGTATGTGATGGCGAAGGTAAATTGGGGTTGCCCACAAATGTCTCCAGTGTCTTCAACTAACAGTTGTAATGTCTACTGCAGGCCTACCAACTGTCTGTTCTATAGCGCGGGCAACCATAGGCGTAATCCACCATTTCTGCCCTGGAAATGGGATTTAAATCATTTATATCAGAACTGAGGTTGTGAGGTGTTACGAGAAATGGTCTGACTCATCTAGTGCCTAAAGTCATCGCCACCAGTTTCGCCAAAGAAGCAAAGTGTCGTTCTGGATAACAAACTTCTTTGCACTAAAAATGTCAAAAGCGCTGTCGGCTGTCACTGCCAGTGTAAAAGACCTTTCGGTAAGGCATGGTGTTCGCCACCGGCGAGGGTCCACTGGAATATACGGCTATGATAACACCAATTATATCCTATGCATCGCTTGTGTGGTAGAACAAGCTTTCACTGCTCCATTGGTTGCATGAGGGCTTTCTCTAGCAGGCCGGCTCTAAACACACTATTGAATTTCCTCCCCTTGATATTCATATCATGGGCTGCACACTCAAAACTATCCTCCATTTAAAAAGAAATAAGAGAAATGGTCTTTGGTACAACACACAGTGGAGTGTGGGCATGCATGTGTGTGGTATTATGGGGATGCTGTCTTATAAAATGATATAAGAACTCCTGTTGCTGCGAAAGCACGAAATCGACTTTCTCCGTGTCCAGGTATTGTTTCGGACAATGTTGACAGATGGTTCCAAAATCAATCAAAATCTTGGATGCGGCGCTGGTGCCTTTCTGGATGACATTAGATCTTATTCCCGGTTAGTAAAAGTTGCGTAAGAAGATAAAAGCAATCTTGATGGCATAAAATTTGATAAATTTAAGCTACGCCTAAAACTTTTCTAAACCGTCTCACGACTTCCAAGGTAGGTCCAGTAGGCAGGGCTTCTCTAAACGCGTGTCCTTGGTTAAAGCTTCGTTTGATAGCTGATTTTCATATGAGCATAACCGACTTCAAATTGCTAGCAGAGCAAACGAATGCTTCCCGAAGTCTCTAAGGGGTCAACGACTTTCCTGCTCTTCCTCAATAGGAAAGACTCCAGAATGCTTACTGGTATCGTGATGGAGCACTACGCTTTTGCTAAACACCTGAGTGTTCCGAATATGTAATACAAACGCTTGATGTGCGAGAGATGATGACAACCCGGAGTACCACTGCTATGAATGTTTGTACTACACTCTCATCAAGCTGCTGGTATTTGAGGCTAATATGGTAGGTGCTGGTACTATAAGCACTTTATCACGGAAGTATTTACCCATCTACTAGTTCTATGTCTGAGTGATCTACCATCTAAAAGTTTTATTTTTTGAAATGTGACAACATGTTCTTTGTTCTGTCTTTTGGTTTTCAATCCACCTGCCTTAAGCTGAATATTTAGTCGATCTATAACCTACCAGGCCTAAAACCGCACTAATAAGAATCTATCAGATTATTGACTTATCACGTACACATTTAATGATAAATAAGATCTTGCGCTCGATGTTAAGGAGACTGATGCCCTATAGTTGTTGCAATTTAGACAGCCTTAATTCTTAAAGATCGGGCAAACGATATTGATATTCAATTCATCGGTAGTCCGTGTGCCCCTACAATTTGATTACCCCCTAGTTAAGATATCGTTATCCAGACCTCTCTTGGTTGAATTGTTCAATTTGGCCGTCAGTGGGATTTTATATGTCTTCATTGGTAAATACCATAGTCTGCAGAAGTAATTTTTCTGAATTCAACAATTCTCTGTTCCCTTTTCACTTTCACTTTTGTCCAAAATAGAGGGAAAGTTTTTATTTAAGTGGGAAGAAGAATAGTTAGACTTCTGAACACAAAGGTATGTTTCAGGCCAACTGTTCAAATTTAAAAATTAAAAATGGTCCAAGTGTTCCGATTGTTAAAAATTTTTTCATCCCCATAAAAATGTGATCACGACGTTCATTGGCAGGATTTTCCTGCTCATGCCAATATGACAAGCACTTTGCAAACTAGTGGTTTCGTTAGGATGGCCGACATGACTTGCCGACAATCCCATCACTGATATTCTACTGTTGATTGTGGCAGCAAAGGATTTCTCAAAAGATATTAAGAGACTTTAATAGAAACGTCTTTAGCATTTTCTTGCGATTGTAGATATTCGACGTCAAATTTCCTACTAGTACCCCAAGAGACATTTAAACTCCCACTTGAGTTATATGCTGCTTCCTTGGAACTTTTGGGAATCGAAGAATCTTGCTTCGATCCCAATGTAATCAATCTGGTTGACGGTTTCTTAACCAGGAAACGTTTTCTTATTATTCCTCATAAGTCTGATCGAGGAGCTCGTAGAAACTATCTTTGAGTCCTTTTTCTCATTATTCAGAAGCCTGATGCTCAAAACTTCTAGCTTAAACCTTTCTCTGATGGCAAATCCATATCCAAATAGGCTTTGAAGTAAGAATAGATTAAATGAGAACATTGTTGAATTTGACTCCATCTCAAAAATGTATCCACCAAAAAGTGGTGGTGCATTATGGTATGCATTAAACTTCACACACTGCTGGTGAGCAACCTTCCTTTCTTTCGATTCACACACTGATTTGATTAATATTTCCATCCATTTAAAGATACCATCTGAGAAATTTTCCTTCATTGGGTTATTCCTAACAATTGTATTTCGGCTCATCTTTGAAACTGCGCAACAAAAATACCTTGGTAGACCCGTAAAATAAGCAAAAATGTTTTTTGTTTGTCTTAACTCACTGAGATGACAGAATTACAATTGGTGAATCTTATCAATCTAAGCTGAATCTTAATCATATTTCATTTTTTCCTCGAATTCCGCGATAATTAACTATTCATCTACACCATAGGGTATCGCAGTTCTGGTAAGAACGGACTATAATACTTATAAACGCCTTTTATGAGGTATTTGGAGTTAAGGGCTTAGGCAAACAGTCTTGGTCGGTAGGCAAGTAATTATAGCTTATTGATTTACTTATTTAGTTAAATAACGCAACAGTCCGGAGTGATCCTAGGCATCAACCAATAAACTTGACCACTAAGTACGGTCTGTAGTAATCTGCCCCCAGATGCGTAGTCAAAATCGGTCTGCTTTTACTTGGACGCACCACTAAAGGCGAGGTCTTCCTTCATTTCTCCGAAAAGGAATCAAATTTTCTTTGATACGGACACTTTATATGTTCTCATAATGGCTGAGAAAATTTTGCCTAATGATGATGATGATGATGTTAAAAAAACCCCACCCAGCTTAAGCCCGTTTTTGATATCAAAATCTGGGTGAGATTTCTTTCAGGATTAGTGCAGAGTAGTGAACGTTCTCCATCATCATTCTGCACAACACGTCGAGTTTGGTCACTATCGGCATACGACCTCAAACTCCTTACATAATTAATGTTTATCGTTTTGAACTTCTTGTGTTCTCTCTAGGATCTAACAATGTGTGAATGTCGGTTAAATGCGTTTTTAACAAGCCTAAAACGGGGCTTATAGGGTCCTTCAGGAGGTTGTGCTCACCAGACGCTCACACAATACCGCAGACAGAAGGTTAGAAGTTTCCATTTTATTTTCACCAGGCGTTCTTTCCGCCGACCTAATTCTTGAAAATGGCTATGACTTTACTATTATATCTATGGTCGTCTTTTCATATCTCTGTTCGAATTTTCTTCTTTGAACCTTTCCGTAAGGAGTGAACCCTTACTATTGCTTCTTTTCCTTCAGCAGAAACTTAAACTACCTTGTTCAAAAAGTAATAAGAACATCCAACGTCTGACGTTATCGTGTGACCGGTTTGAATTCATTTTTTGTTGTTATTTTGGTACAATTGTCCTTGACATTCTCACCACGTTCCATAGGATAACATTTGTGAAAGATACAGAGTTTTGTTTATATCGATTTTTTGCTTCTCGTTGATTTTTGAAATGTACTCAAAAACAGAGCTAAGTCAGCAAAAGTTGTGTTAAAAATGAAATAAACGATAGGAATGTCCAGGACAGTTGTACCAACATAACAAAAAAACTTAATTCAAATCAGTCACTAAAGAACGCGGCACGTTGGCAGCTTGAGAACATTTTGAATATATCTTTTGCCAAGTTGATGTACTTGTTAAACATATCGATGTGCTTCATACCGCCAACAAAATATTCAAAGTCAAAGTAGCAGTTGTCGATCATCTTGATTTTACTTTCGGTCTTATGAAATCGCATTAGTACGTTCTAGTTTTATTTCTTATTGTGCCACAAGTGGGTCTGGACAATGATTATATGTATACTTAAAGTTTGGATCTTACTTGGTGGTCACAGCCACAATCGGAACGGTCTACTAGATTTTCCAAACGAATCATTATAGGTGCAGGGCCATGATCTCTTGTGATAGCATTCTTCATACTAGTATGCAAGAGTTTTGCTTAAAAGATAAGTTCTAAAGCTTTATTAAATTTCGGCAGTTTTAGTCTGTAAAAAGCGTAGTGGTGATAGTTTTTAGTTTTGACAAAGATGACAAGAAATCTGTGAACCTTCCAGGAAACTACTATAAGGAAATAAAACGGTGTTACTGGGTTAAGGTCAGATATACTACAAAGTGGACGAGAATTACTCGTCGTGGATGAAAATTTAGGATTTTATCGCTGATTATCAAAGGCCGCTGGAATGTGGGGTAGATGGAGGTATAAAATTGGAATCAATGTTGTCATGTGTAAGGGCAGCATATATAACCCCATTGTGTCCAATTTGTACTTTTCAGTCAGGCATCTTCGGCACTGTGGTAAGTTGTGCCATTGTCACCGTACAAATTGGCACATCTTTCTCAGCTGGAAATGGACCTCCTAATGGCTGAGAGAAATATGTCCGAAGTCAAATGGCTAACCAACTCCAGATGGATGGCCCTTATAGAGAAGCATACAAATAACGCTATGTATTTGTAATAAACGGTCGATTCGGCTGATTCGGGTAGGTCTCTCATTAATTAACTAACACGAGCTCTTTGTTGAATAAAATAGATTTGGTTACGATGAATTTTCTTGCGAATAATATTACGACTTCCAATTATCCGGAACTACTGACAGGCGATGGCAAAGTTCTCGGAGACGGCTGTGTGCAATTTTTTTATATGTACATCGGTCATTATGAGAACGGATAAATAACACTTTTTACGCCGAATACCTTAACAATTTGGATTTTCTTGGCAGTTGTTTGTATGTGTTGAGATTCTGAATATCTTCTCGGATTTAGTTCTTGGAAATTTTGTTTGAGTGTAACTTGAGTAGCTTGAATTTCGCAAAGAGACAGATCACTAAACCATCGATTGGAACAATAAGATACCACATGTCGTTCCTCACTTTTAATAATCTCACAATCTCCGGGTCGTTATATGCCAAATTTCTTCAGGTGAAACTAGGCATTTCGGGTCAGCTCATTTAAGTTTGTATTCAATAAGATTTAAGCGCTAAAGACCGCGTGATGCGCAATCTGTAGAGTTATCTGGGGAAGAGACAAAATGCAGCGAGCTCCAGGGTATTGTATCAAGATTTTAGCCAGTACGACTGCAAACGAATACATTCCATCGCCGAGGGGGGGAAGATAACCAAAGCAGGGCTATTTTGGAGTGACATCAGCATTTTTTTTTTTTTTTTTTTTTTTTTGATTTGTTCATAGATGATTTAATTCCTATAATGAGATGAAATAACAGAAGAACTCCGCACAACTCTAAACGAGATCTAAAATCTGTTTTTAATGGGGCTACTTTATTTTTAGCGGCTGTTATTGTTATTTTAAATCCACATACACAACAGCAGAATATGCTACGGAAGACGCATCAAAGAATCCATTCAACTCAATATTTTCTTACTCTGAGACGCTGTCGAGGAATGCAGATTTGTTCAAAATATATAAGCTCCTTTCTTCAGCAATCCCACGTTATGGCAACATTTGATTACACAGGGTCATCTCAACCTAGCTTACGTTCAGGCATCCAAAGTTACTGAAAGATACAGTAGATGGAGCAACAATTCCGAAGGGGTTGAAAATCCTAGATATTTCCGAAAATATTGTTCTTCTAGTCGACGAAAATTTTCGTATCTATGTACTCATTTTATAAAAAAGCGAGCTGGATCTCAAAACATACCGAGAATTTTGACAGATCTAGTTGAACCTTCAGTGTATTTGCATGAGAATTAGCAATCTTCTTTTGATAAAAGCGAGAGGAGTGGCCAACAGTTAAGGCTCCAACTCGGACTGAAATTTTAAAAGAGCTTTAACTAAATTAGCTCCCGTCATTACGTCATCAACATAAACGTCGTCGAACAAAACCTGCGAAGCACAGTCTGTACCATATGTTGCGGTACAAAGACGAAAGTGTTAGTTTCTTAGAATTCTCGCGCCATATGATATTCTGAAAATCCTTGTGTTTGTCTTCCACCCACATTTGACGGAACACTTTGGCGACATCAGCTATGAAAATATACTGATGCTGACGAAATCTTAGCCAAACACCTACTAGATCTCTCTATTAAGCGATTGCCCTAAATTATTTTTGCGGAACCAGCAAACACTATATGCAATTTAGTTGTAGAACTGTCTAATGTGATGAACTGCTCGGTGAGGTAAATAAAAGAGATGCCATGGTGTATTTTAAATTTTTCCCGGTATTCTTGAATAATTTTGAATACATAAGAAACAACTCTCGATTAAAACTGAAGCGGCGTTCCATTTAGCTCAACCGTCAAAATCTTTCTTCACAGTATCGCCAAATTTCGGGCTAAATTGAATTTTAACACAAAAACGTCTATCGGATGAACTAGAAGATGTTCGTCGAAAATGTTTTTCGCCAGGAGATCCTCCAATAGATTTATCTAAGCTGATGTAATCTCTTCCAACTCCCAAAACCTTTTAAGAAGATAGTTGATATCGAATGTTGAGTGAAGAGTGCCTAATGAAATGGGATTTGTCGAACAATTGGTCAAAAGTTCACCACCAACTAACCATTCAAACGAAATTTCTTAAGCAGTGGGCATACCATTTGAACCATTTACTTAGTTTTCTCTCAAAATTGTCCACAATTTGTCTTCACCTAGAACAATATCGACTGATCGAGACACGACTACGTTAAACTTAGGATATTCCAAATTTAAATTTCGAACATGTGCTTATGATGAAGCATCGAATGAATGTCTAGGTAAATTCGAAATGATTTTAGGAAGAAGGTAATCGTATGCATCAATGAGAAGAATGGACGAATTAAGAAAGAATTAAGTAGAATAGATACGCGTCCACTAGTGAATCCAGATTATGTGGCAGATGCCCAGACGATAGGAATTCGAAATGGCATCTGGAGAGACAAAGCCTTTCCACAAAATTCTCAGAGATAAACGAATTTTGTGAACCGAAGTCGAATAAGACATGGCCGCAAACAAGATTTCCTTGATAACCTCTCATTACGAGCATCAGATTCAGTTGGGTGACCAAAGACGAAAGACTGGAGACACATTTTAACTAACTAAAGGTTCCATAGACGAAAGACTGCTGAGATAAATTTGATTGCTTCGAATGATTGCCTATTTAGACAAGGGGATGATATCGTACTTTACACACACGACATCGAAATGCTAATCTGCATTTGTTCGACGAATATCCAGGTCTCAACCAATTGATATATTGGGTCTATAACTTAATTCGTGCGGTTTGCTAAGAGATGGCGTAACTTGTATTATTCCATTGTTATTATTCCATTGGACCATGCGTTGGAATGCTACTGTCATTGTACGTCATTTCAATTTATGTCATTCATTTGAAGTGTAAACAACAATAATTTTTTTTCACTCAAATATGTCGAACTTTGTGCCTGAAAAAGTGTTATTGCGGGGAGTTCTTCTTCATTACTTTAATATGAAGAAAACTTCTACCGAAAGTCATCGTATTTTGGTGGAAGTTTATGGTGAACATGCGCTAGCTGAGCGAACGTGCTTAAAGTGGTTTGCACGATTTAAAAGTGGTGATTTTGGCTTGGAAGACGATGAACGTCCTGGGCAGCCAAAAAAGTTTGAAGATGAAGAACTGGAAGCATTACTCTATGAAGATTGTTTCCAAACACAAGAAAAGCTCGCAGAATCTTTGGATGTCACTTAAGCAGCCATTTCAAAACGTTTAAAAGCAGCTGGATATATTCAAAAGCAAGGAAATTGGGTTCCACATGAACTCAAGCCGAGAGACGTCGAAAGGCAGTTTTGCATGTCCGAAATGCTGCTGAAACGCCACAAAAGGAAGTCATTTTTGCATCGGATTGTTACGTGTGGAGAAAAATGGATCCATTACGACAACCCCAAGCGCAAAAATTCATATTTGAAACCCGGCCAACCAGCCAAGGTAATGCTCTGTATTTGGTGGGATCAAATGGGTGTGCTGTATTATGAGCTAATAAAACTAGGTGAAACCATCAATAGACAACACTACCGAACACAATTACCGTTTGAAGAGAGCAGTAACCGAAAAACGCCCGGAATATGCGACCAGACACGAGGCAATAACTTTCCATCATGACAACGCTCGCCCCACGTTGCACAATTTGGAAAACAGTGGATGGGAAGTCTTAACCCACCCGCCTTATAGCCCAGACCTTGCCCCTTCTGACTACCATTTGTTCCGGTCAATGCAGAAGGCCCTCACTGAAATACGGTTCACACCAGAGCAGAATATCAAAAATTGGCTTGATTCATTCTTGGCTGCCAAGCCGGCGCAGTACTTTTGGGATGGGATCCACAAATTGCCAGAAAGATTGGAAAAAGTCATAGCTTCAGATGGGTAATACTTTGAATAATACTATTGTACATGTTTTTGTTAAATAAACGTTCAAATTTAAAAAAAAAAACCGCACGAATTAAAGTATATATCCAATATTATAAGTGACACGAACTTTGGAAACTAATGGACTAAATGTTCCCTTTTGCACATTAGACACCGATTACAGTGTATAGTTTAAGCCACGTGAACACGAATACAATTTTAAATTTTACCACGATGTTGAGAGATTAACAAGCATTTAATGCATCGCAACGAAGTTGTAAAATATCTAAAAGCTCCTGAACACTACAAGTGTTGCGAGAGCCAACGTCTTACGCCCAAACCTCCTTACTTTCTTTATTAATTTTCAGAATCTATTCACAAACCCAACAAACAGATCTCGAAACCCTGGCTAGTCCTTATAATTTCCTGCGAAGTTTGGAGTTTGCCCCTCAATTTACTAACATTTCCACTGCGGAATCATTGATTTTTATCAATGAATTAGGTACTCTTTTCCGCGCTCAAATAACTTTATTCATTGCAAATTGAGTCTTGAAATATTTTGACTCATATTCTATGATATCTGCTTCCGAAAAGACAAAGCTAGGACCATTGTTTGTGTTGCAACTCACGAAATTGCTTCCACGCAGAACGAAAGAACAGCATAAAGGGAGTGCAAAATGTTGTATGTATGACATACATCGGACTACGAAATATCCGCATACTTCCGGTGGTTATGTGCCGGTGGAACAAGCCCTTGACTTTTGTTCATGCATTCTGACTGTTAACCTCCTTTGAGAAATTTCATAATAAATCAGAATCAAAATCTTCTTTTTCTTTTAGATGGACATGACTACGAGAATAAAATGCTGTACCTTCAGGGCTTAAGCAATCTACAGCTGGGAAATGTTGCCAACTACTTAGATCCGATAGTGAATAATGAAGAAGAGAACAATGACATCAAATTCTTGGCAGCTTGGGCCACTATGTCTTTGGCTACAGCACGTCCAGATAAAGTAGTTTGAACTTTCTTTTTATTTATGAAACCAATAAAAGTGACAACTAACTCTCTATTTGTCCCATAGATCTATGAGCTCTATTGGCCGATTTTTGAATCTAAAAATGCAACACTTGAGCTTCGGGTAGCAGCTGTTACCTTACTTTTAATCTCTAATCCAACTCCAGCACGTTTAATAAGTATTCATCGTATCATTCAAAGTGAAACTTGTCCACATATGATCAACTACTATCGAACGACGATTACTAGCATCTCAGAGACTACATATCCATGCTACCAACATCTGTAAGTACTTGTATTCCCCCATACTTGAGATTTTTAAATATTCACCTTTTTTGTTTTTAAAGACGCCGTCTCCTGTCCTATATGCATCGGCATCTCCCTCAGAAACCTGAACCACGGTATTGGGTTACTGGAAACTATATTTTCGACTATCGTGATTCTAAATTCGGTATTGGAGCTATGCTCCAAGCTTTCATGGTTGGTGATCCAAAATCCGATCTACCCGTTGTGGCGTACTTTAAATTTGATACTGAAGCACTAGGTAAATTCACTGGACAATTAGCGGTAAGTCAACAGTTTCGCTGAAAATTTAAAAGCACGACTTTAACTTTCCCCCATTTGTAGCTTTATTTGAAAGGTCGTGGTCTACCGGATGCAGTTTTGGGAAAACTGCTTAAGCCACAAATGGATTCTATCAAATTTGAGGATCTAAAGGCTATCCTTGATCTAATGAAAGCTCCACGAATTGAGAACAAGCCACTACATTTGGAGTTTATTCTTCAAATGGAAGGCAAGACTGTGCTATCTTATTATCTTAACGAGAAGACTTACGTCAATCTCAGTTACAGTGACTGTAAGTATAAAAGAACGTCAAAGAGATCCCGAACTTACGAGTACATATCTCTTTGCAGTGATAAGCCGTGTGAACTTCCTCATTGCCTCGGATAGTCACATCAATATGCAGACCGTCCGGTGGCCATTTATGACCAAATATGCAGTACCAACTGTTATTGGAACTGCAGCTGATGTTTTATTACAAACCACAGTCCTGACATCTCTCAGAGGAAACATCACTCAGCACAAGTTGGCCGATGCTATTAAGAGAACTCACCAAATCGATGCTAGGTAAGTATCATAATTACAATTTATATCAGCTGAATTGAAACAAGGAACTTTTTTTCTTTCTTAAATCTATAGATATTCCTCCTATGCATCATGTCGAAGTCGAAGTTATAATCCATTCTTGAACCTCGATCATGAGATAAATCGTGAGCAAGGTTTTCTGATCTACATTCCATTTAACAACGATCTTGTAGCGAATATAACCAACTACTGCCTGAAGTACTCCTTCTCAAGGCCGGAAAAGCTAACCAGTGGATTGTCTTTCAAATCAAGATCAGTGACGTCTACCAAGGGCTTGATCACCAAGTCACCGAATCAACCATTTGAGGAACTGATCCTGCCGGATAGGACTCATGGTGTGGTCAGTACGCTTACATATACAAAATTGTCTATCTCTTGTATAATGCCTGTCTACTTTGATTCTAGTTCCAACTATTTAAGTACGACTTCAAGGATCTGGGAGTTTCCTTTTCTGTTAATACAAATCTCAATGAGTTGAACAAATACCGAGGAATGTTACTCAAATCAGAGTTCATGGAAAAGTATGTCCCCATAATTACTGATGAGGAATCAAATCTTTAATTTAAATCTTATCTTTACAGCGGCTTCTCCCGTAACGTAGTAATCAATTTGTTAATGTATCTGTTTGGCGTGGCTCAATTAAGCTCAATACATTTGGGGCATGATCGGAATTTCACTTTGCTGGTAACAAATGAGAATAGTACAAAGGTAGGGCGAGTCCTTTTCCTTGGCCGACGTCTCTTAACGTTTTATCTTTTGTAGATTGAAGGATCGTTCTGTAATGCTGAAATCATTAATGGGGATGACAATATCGGACATCAGTTTGCTTTTACAATGATCCATACGAACGATGTGGCCAATAATGTGTTGCATAAGTGGAACACCACTATGGACTTTAAGCAATCGATTAAGACTAAATGGTACAATGTGATTGGTATCATTGAAAGAACTACCGAGGAGGATGATAATGGTTGGAAGGTGAGTAGGATGAAAACATTCTAATCTACATATAGTACTTAAAATATTTCGAAATGCACGGCGCTCTTATAGACGGTTGTCGAAATTGCCAGAATTTCTTGTTATAATGTCATGTGAAACCTTTTGAGTTTAATTGTGTATGATTTCGGAAAATGCTTCCAATGAATGTTTTTTTTTTTTATAATTCCGCGCGCGCACCAAAGGGATATGAATACCCTTTTACTGGCTCAGGTGTATTAGGTTTCAATACTTTTCCCAGAGGTTGTTGTCAAACTGGAGCCAGTGTATCCTCAACCAGTGGGTCTTAGTACGTGCTAGTTGTTAGTTCGTTACATTTAGCCCAGCCAGCAACCACTCCAACATCGGTGTCAGAGTTGACGCCGACAGGTTTACATATAACTACATACAAATTCCATAAAAAGACTTTTTCAGAGAATTGCCTCGCACGGGATTCGAACCCATGACCCTCTGCTTGAGGAGTCTATGCGTATACCACTACACTACGGCCACCTCAACAATTTGTTACTATTAGTGTTAACCAAGTTGCACTATCAGACAGACTCAAACTCGATACGTGAAGAAACTCACAAACTGAAGTACTTTTCAAGAAAATCTTTATTAGCTATCAAAGCTGACCATTGGAGACGTATATAAATGAGGCAGCGGCCTGTACGTTGGAGAAATAATTACAATAAATGGAAAACGTTACCGCATAATGTTGACCGGCTATTTTTTCCAAAATTGAATGAATCGGGTCTGCACGAGATCCCAGGTTTCAACAAGATTGCAACCGCCCACACAGGCCATCAATCAATTAATTTATTGCTTATGAAATTTGAAGATCGCATTATTTCGGTTAGAGGAAAAGTTTATTAGCGTCCAAAATCACAGGATTTGTTACCTTTAGACTTCTTCCTGTTGGATTATTTTAAGAGTATGGTCTATGCGAATAACTCAGTGACAATTAAGCATCTCAAACATAATTTCCAAACTGAAATTGCGACCATTGACCTACTTATAGTATTCTTTAAAAAGTCATCAATACTTTTGCCCTTCGAACAGTTGCTTACAACAGAATCCGTAGTAATCACATGAACAATGTTGTATTTTAATCATAATTGCCATAGACAGAACTTTATTATTCAATGAAATTATATATTGATTTCACAATAAATAAGTGCTTCATTTAATGAAGACTTCAACACTATCTGTTGGCTCACCCTTTACTGCATTATATGTAATATTCTAAAATTCTGTCATAACTTCGTAATCCATACACACATAATGAACTGCATCAATTAAAGCCACCTCTAGCTTATTTTGAGAAAAGAAGTCAGGGTTGGGGTCGACAACTTCAGCATATGTGATTATGGTTATGGTAAAGGTTTAATGAGCTTTCGTCGCGTATTACTTACTTATCCGGGAAGCGACCATTGGAGGGTATGAGCCTGAGCTAATTCCGCTTTTCATCCTTCACGGATATTTCAGTTCAGCTTGCTAGACCAAAACTTCTGCCATTTGCGATTACTTGATGTTTAAACCGGAGGTTCGGCCTTCCCTTTCTTGGTGAACCAAGTAATTGGGATTCGAAGATTCTCTTAGATGAAGCATTCTCGCTCATTCGCCCGATATGGCCGAGCGAGTGCATTCGATCGATTTTTGCCTTCCAGATTACATCCACATCTTTATACAACTCGTAGAGTTCGTAGTTATATTTTCTACTCTATTCGCCCTCCTCAGAGACCAAACCAAATCAAGATCTGCCCCACTGTCTTGCTTATCGTTCAGCATTCAACTCCATAAAGCTAGACTGCCAAGATCAGGGTTTTGTAGAGCATGGTTTTGAATCTTAGAGTTAGGAGTTTGGACCCTAGTTGTTTGAACAAACCGAAGTAGCATCGATTGCTTAAGATTATTCTTCGTCGAATCTCCACTTGGGTGTCATTTGTGTAGTTTATGTTTGCCCTGAGGTAGATAAACTCCTTCACTACCTTAAAATTATAGCTGTAGATTGTTAGGTTTTGTCCTAGATGGTATTCGATGGATCGACAGCATATATTTGTTTTATCCTCATTCATTATGAGACCAAGTCGTTTGGCTTGTTCTTCTATAGCAGTAAAAACCTCAATAATGGCACGCTGGGAACGGGCTATTATGTCGATATCGTCTGCATAGCCCAGCAGCCGGATGGATTTATTAAATATAGTGCCTTCTGTGTTTATGCCGGCCTTTCGTACTATCTGCTCCAGCACAAGATTAAAGAAATCAAAAGAAATCGCTTCTCACAAAACATAGCAAAACCTTTCTTGAAGAAGGGGCAGATGGAGCTGATAGCCCAGTCGTCGGGCATGCTTTCGTCCTCCCATACCCATGATCTGGCGCATCCTCCTAGCCAAAATATCGCCATCAGTTTTGAAGAGCGCTGACCCCAATCTTTCAGAGCTCGCGCCGTTATTATTCTTCAGCTTCTTAGTGGCTGTGCCGACTTCGTCTAGATTGGATGGAAAAACTACTTCATCGACTGTATTTGAGTTTTCTTCATACCCCATTACTCTCCCCTCGTCATGCCCATCAGGTAGCTGTTGGAAATGTTACTTGAATACAGCCAAAATTCCGTTTTTATAAAAATTTCGCATATTGTTATTATTGTTGAAATAGTTATTCGGAAGCCTTTATTCGTTGTCGTTTCGCGAAGGCTGTGTCCCCGTGGAGGTTGTAAGTCAGCTTAAACTGTTCAGGAACAGGGATCGTATCTGACATCGCTCCACTTTAGCCTGTATGTGCCATTGGAGGACTTGAATCCACCAACCCATCTCAGGTGGGTATTAAAAGCTGTGAAATCAGTGTTAAGCCATAGTTTTTTTTTTTTTTTTTGTTTTGTAAGCATCCATTAAAACGAATATTCATGAAGTTGATGTGGTAATAACACGAAAAGTTCCGGTTTATAACGAACCTAAAGCAGGTGGAGAAAGAATTGCGAAAACCTGAAAAAACTGCCATAAATCTCGCCTCTCCAAAAAGTTATCTCAAAGGACTCTTCAAATAGATTAGGTCTGTTACAAACTAGTCGAGAGGAAACTCGGAAAACGCTACGTAGGATTCATTTCCCAAACTCCACCATTTTAAATGACACACAGTATGTACAAAAGAGAGGTACGGATGTACCAGGTATACCGATATAAAGTGAGCGTCAAAACACAAATGTCTCGATAGGGAACATTTATTGTGAACGGGCCTTAATTTTTTTTTGTATTTGGTTGCTATGACACCTGTCAAACATATTTAGTATACATCAAGTCATTAAGCAAACATCATATTTTTTCATCGTGTTAAAAATGTCGAATTTTGTACCAGAAAATGATGACTTGCGGAAAGCATTAATTTTTTGTTTTTATTTTAAGAAAAGTGCTGCGGAGTCGCATCAGAAGCAACATGCAAAAGATAGTTTCAACGGTTCAGAGATAACGATTTTTATGTGAGAAATGAAGAATGTGGAAGACAACCAAAAAAGTATGAAGACACCAAATTGCAAACAATATTGGATGAACACTTTGACACTTTGAGTTAGAAACAAATGGCAGAAATGTTAAATGTTGCACAACACACAATTTCTGACCGTTTAAAAGCTATGGGAAAGATCCAAAAGTCTGGAAAATGGGTGCCACATGAATTAAATGAAAAACAGGTGGAAAACCGAAAAACCACTTGTGAAGTTTTGCTTCAAAGACACTAGAAAAATTCAGTTTTGCATCGAATTGTTACTGGATTTATGGGACAACCATCAACTTCGACTAAAAACCCAGATCGATTCGGCAAGAATACAGTGCTGTTTGCCTGGTGGGACCAGAAAGGTGTGTTGTACCACGAGCTCCTAAGAACTAGTGAAAGCGTTAATACAGATCGCTTCCGACAACAAATGATCAATTTGAACCATGCATTGATTGAAAAACGGGCCAGAAGACACGGCAAGATAATTATGCTCCATGAAAATGCACCTGCACACAAAGCAGGATACAACCAAAGCACTTGACTGGGAGCTGCTACCCCACCCGCCGTATTCACCAGACTTGGCTCCTTCCGACTACCATTTGTTTTCATCGATGGGGCACGCATTAGCTGAGCAGCACTTCGAATCCTACAAGGAAGTCGAAAATTGGGTGACTTTTTGGTTTGCTTCAAAAGACGAACAGTTTTATTGGCGTGGAATCCATGAATTGCCTGAAAGAAGGGAAAAATGTGTAGCTATCAATGGCCAATACTTTGAACAAAACGCTCATACCTGTAAACCTTGTACATTGGTCTTAAATGTTTGCAAGTTATAACGACTAGGATATAGAGAGCCCGGCAGAGCATTCCATAAGCGAGTTGTTCGACAAAGGAACGAATCATGATGTTTTAGAATACTTTCGAACGTGGGTTTGAGGATGTACCTTCATAGCGAAGCAGGTATTACGGTTACAAGTTTGAAGGGGCGGAATGCTTTGGCAGCATTTTTAGTTAGGTCTATAACGTGCGGTTTGCTAAGAGATGGCGTAACTTGTATTATTCCATTGTTATTATTCCATTGAAACATGCGTTGGAAAGCAACTGTCATTGTACGTCATTTCAGTACAGTGTATGTCATTCATTTGAAGCGTAAACAACAATAATTTTTTTTCACTCAAATATGTCGAACTCTGTGCTTGAAAAAGTGTTTTTGCGGGGAGTTCTTCTTCATTACTTTAATATGAAGAAATCTGCTGCCGAAGTCATCGTATTTTGGTGAAAGTTTATGGTGAACATGCGCTAGCTGAGCGAACGTGCCAAAAGTGGTTTACACGATTTAAAAGTGGTGATTTAGGCTTGAAAGACAATGAACTTCCTGGGTAGCCAAAAAGTTTGAAGATGAAGAACTGGAAGCATTACTCTATGAAGATTGTTTCCAAACAAAAGAAGAGCTCGCAGAATCTTTGCGTGTCACTCAAGCAGCCATTTGAAAACGTTTAAAAGCAGCTGGATTTATTCAAAAGCAAGGAAATTGGGTTCCACATGAACTCAAGCCGAGAGACGTCGAAAGGCGGTTTTGCATGTCCGAAATGCTGCTGGAATGCCACAAAAGGAAGTCATTTTTGCATAGGATTGTTACTAGTGATGAAAAATGGATCCATTACGATAACCTCAAGCGCAAAAATATGTGAAACCCGACCAACCAGCCAAATCAACGGCAAAGCCGAATATCCATGGCGCGAATGTAATGCTCTGTATTTGGTGGGATCAGATGGATGTGCTGTATTATGAGCTGCTTAAACAGGGTGAAACCATTAATGGACAACGCTATCGAACACAATTAATCCGTTTGAAGAGAGCAGTAGCCGAAAAACGCCCGGAATATGCGACCAGACACGAGGCAATAATTTTCCATCAAGACAACGCTCGGAACCACATTGCTATTCCGGTTAAGAACTATTTGGAAAACAGTGGATTTGAAGTCTTACCCCACCCGCCTTATAGCCCAGACCTTGCCCCTTCTGACTACGATTTGTTCCGGTCGATGCAGAACGCCCTCACTGAAATATAGTTCACATCAGAGCAGAATATCAAAAATTGGCTTCATTCATTCTTGGCTGCCAAGCCGGCGCAGTTATTTTGGGATGGGTTCCAAAAATTGCCAGAAAGATGGGAAAAAGTCATAGCTTCAAATGGGCAATACTTTGAATAATACTATTGTACATGTTTTTCTGAAATAAACGTTCAAATTTTGAAAAAAAAAACCGCTTGAAAATAATTATATACCCAATACATACCGAGAATGGAAAGTTTTTCGGTTTTGACGACGCAAATGTTATTCATGGATAATGGTGGTACGTTTACTTTTCGCTTGATTCCATCCTGTTAATATTTCTCCAATTGCCGTTCCCATTCTATAACCGGGATGTGGGTCCAAGAACGAATATGAAAATCAGAAAGTGCTATCGTCAGCAGAAGAATATGGTATATTTAATTAGAAATAGCAGATAAGAGATCAGTGAAGAAAACTAAAAATAGTGTTAGGGACAGAACGGAGCCCAGGGGCACACCAGCATTTATTTTGTGAATATCATACTTGGAGTCATCGAAGACAACATGAATTGAACGTTCCTCAAGTCAACTATGCACTAGGTTTTGTGAAACGGTGATCCAAAGAATTCACCAACCCCTACGTCACCAGGTCCCTCTATATTACCTTTGTTCGCCCCCTCCTAGAGTACGCCAGTCAAGTATGGTCCCCATATCATCGTGTTCATATCTCGAGAATTGAAAGCATCCAGCGCAGTTTTCTTCGATTTGCTCTTCGAGGTATGCCCTGGAACGATCCTTTTAATCTGCCCCGCTATCAAAACCGTCTCAACCTTATCAACTAAAACATCCTTAAAGATCGCAGATATGCAGCAGACTTTCTCTTCACTCATCGAATCCTTTCAGGTCACGTTGAATGCGCGTCCCTTCACACGGCGACGTACCCTTCGACTCTTCTATCTACCAACCCAGCACACCTCTTATGGCGCGAACGAACCAATCTCACTTACGCTACGAAAAATCAACTCAAACCCTACTGCCTTTGACTTCCACCGGACCACTTCCTACCTCAAATCCGTTCTGCTTCACCACTCCAACCAACCTTAATTTTATTTTTTTTTAAGTTTTCGTTTAAGTTTAATTTTTAAGTTATAGCTTGCATTAAGCCGAATAAATTGGGGCATTCGCCTCCACCAAAATTAAATTAAAATTCCGAAAGGTAATTTCTAATCCATTGAAAAAGAGAGTCGTCGATCTCAAATACAGGCGTTTTCGATCAAAGAGCCTGATACCAAACTCCGTCAAATGCCTTAGAAATATCAAATGCATCTTTCTTGCTTCCTTCAGATTGATGTACGCTTTGGTTCCACTTTTCGGTGGACCTGTTGCTACGAAAACCGTGCTGCTGGTCATTGGCAAGTTTTCGTGTTGAGTGAACGGTTTATCAGAGTTTCCATGATCTTGGAAGGAAGAAACGTAAATGCATTGGATCTGTAGGAGAAGATAGAGGATCCGCTTGTTTTTAGGGACGGGCTAGACAATTTCTATTATTCATCTACTCAAAAAGAGTCCTAAAGTATTGGTTTGATGAAAAGCTTTCGCAGTAGTTTTGGCAGCGTGGAAGAACATGTTTTCAGAAAAAGGAGACCAGCCGATTTGTTAATAGTAAGATCTTTAAGTACTCTTGCAAAAGTAGATTCGGCGCACTGAAGTATAGCCGGCGACAAAACACAATCTAGAAGTGTTGAGCTTTCCCCAAAATGTGGAGCTGGCTTATTGGCCTTGTCCAAAGAGTTGGCAGCTATAATCCCATTATAAATGAGTGTTGGGATCGAAGATGAGGCAGAATTTCTAATATTTTTTGACTAACAACCAAAAATTGTTACTACCTTTGGGACATTATAGTATTTAGCCTTAATTTTTGGTCGTATTGGAATTTCGCACGCTTAAAAAAAACCTTGCAATCATTCCTGATTCGTTTGACCTTTTCTCGGTTTTCCTCTGTCTTGAAGGACTGAAAAAATATATCTCCAACCCTGACAGCCTCTTTACAGCTCAAGTCGTACCAAGCCTTTGATTTCCTGTCCAAAATGTCGAAATCACCCAGAATTGTGTATATTGAAATCGCCCGTAATAACGATTGTCCACTTTGGGGCTTCTATAAATAAAGCAAAAGTGGATAATTTTCTTACGGAGATTGAATTTTAACCACATGATCAGGCTTGTCCCGGAAACCGGACGGGATTTATTCCTGCGGATGATTTATTTGAGATTGATATCACTGGCCTGACGTGTTTGTTATTTTCCCTAATTTGTGAGTTGATACGTTTTCTTACCTTAGGTGTTGTTTGGAGCAACGGACGCCTGCTGCTTTGTGCAGCTTATGCATCCACATGATTACGCTTATCTACTAAATTACTGAGTATCAAATTCGCTTCTCTTTATCAAAGCAATCCTTGCTTTAATTTCAATACGTTCTTTGGCCCTTCTCCATTTATTTACCGAAAATATAGTGATGACTTTTCGCGGCTTATCACCGTGCTCCGTCTTCAAAAGCAAGGCATAGTACGAATAATATTTTGCATTTTGATGCAGTTGCTAACCATAGATGCAGTACAGAGACGTTTGGAAGCTTTCATAAAATGTTGGCCGCATTTGTTTCAGTAGTCCAGAAGCATCGATTTTCGACTTTGCTTTTGACATCAGCTTGATTTTAGAGAAATACAACAGCACATTAATTGTAAAATACGCCCGATTTTCAAATCACCGATCATACAATTGAAGCAGTACCTATTTCGAGTAAAAACGTCAGCAAAACGAGAGTTTGGAATAGTTTTTGAGCCGTTTTTAATGTGCCTTGTCAATCAGTTTTGTAGAAACTCCGTTGCTCAGAGGTCGTTTTATTATACGTCTTCATCAGCCTTTTCGCAATGAAATTTAAATTCACGTTTTCTCAAATCGACAACCGAAAAAATTTTATTAAAATGAAAAATAACTAAAAAGCTAAAATCAAAATTTAACTAAGTAAATAGATTTTTTTATGAAATTAGCTATTCGTTTGCTTCCGCCTCCTCTTCGGCTTTGATAAGCTCCGCAATGCCATCGTAAAACATTTTTATCAATTCAAATTCTGTGTATCCCAATCGACGTCGGTTTGAAATGTCCATAATACCACCCTCGATTTCTGTATGCTCACCACCAGTACCACGAATTTGTAAATTTAACCGTTCTGCCATACCTTGCAGTTTATCTATGTTCTTTGAAAGATAGGGTAGACGAATATGAACTGAAGCTCGCATGGTTGTGCCCAAATTACTGGGACATGCTGTAACATGACCATACCGGTCATGATGAGCAAACATCAGACGCTCCTCTAGAGCACGTATCCCTTGTACCAATCGATGGCAAACGTCATCTGCAAAACAGAGTTGAAACTGTGTTAAAGTGGAAAGACGGCCTTTAAACATTTATTACGTAAATCTCCACTGGGGGTCATGGATATAATTCTCAAATGATCTTCCTCGTTTACCCAAATTAGAAATGTTTCTTCTGGATTATGGAATATACCACGGCCAGTTGGCCAAAAACGATAACAACCAGCTGTAGTTAGATACTCGTTCCCTCGTCTAAACAAAATTCGGCGATTTACCATGTTGGCTTGAATTTCTGGACTTAGTTGCTGCAAAGATAGGTAGACTCCAGCGTTTTCTCCATCTAAGGATTCAACTGCTTCTTTGACCTGAAATAAAAATTAAATTTTAATAAAGTAACAGTCTAAGGATCAGTTTTTGAATGAAATGTTTATATCTTGTTAAGAAAATCAATATTAGTTCATAAGAAGAGTGACGCCAGTGACCCCATTTTTCCTTCCTGACCAAGAAGGGTGTCTTTATTATCCTACAGATCGGCAATTCCATGATATAAAAATCATATCTATAGATACTCTAAAGTAAACCAAGACTAATAGCAAAAAAGAATAAAATTTTTATATTGTAGACCAAAGAAGATGCCCGCTTATGTTTCTGTTACTGAAAATTGCTGAACTTGAAAAGATAGATGAGTAAGCGCTTCAGTGATAAAGTGCCTACATTACCTGACCCTACAACATCAGCCCCGAGTACCAGCATAGACCGAGTACTCACATAGAAAGTCCTCCATGGAATCGTCTTCACATTCCAATTCACTTATGCTTAGCAAACTTATGTGTTTGGCAAAATCATAGTGCTCCGTCACGACGTCAGTAAGCAATTTGCAGTTTTTCCTAATGAGGAATAACAGAAAAGTCGGTGACCTCTCTTAGAGAAGATAGGAAACATTCCAGGTATGTCATCATGTAACTGTCATCCGCAGTTATACTCATATGATACCCAACTTTCCCTAACCGAAGGCGCAGTCCTAACGCATAAAAAGACTCCTCTAAGCATTGCCTAGCAAGTTCATCGGCCATCTATTGTCTTGCTTGAAAAGGTTTAGAAAAGTATTAAGCGCAGCTCGGCTGTTGCTACAGATGCATATACTTTGCATCCCGAAGATATGGTAATAGTTTTGGGAGATTTCAACTTTCCTCACCTTAAATGGCACCTTTTGATGACGAGACTTATTTTTTTGCTACCAACCATATATCAGATAAAGAAATCTTGTGACATCTAATCTAAGTGACATTACTAACAATTTAGGCCAGCAACTTGATCTTGTTTTCTCTTTCAATGCCGACAATTGTGTTGTCACAGAGCGCAAACATCTTTTATCTAAATTCGACTATTGAACTTTTCTACACCCTAATTTTCAAACTTTTTAAAAAAACCTTTCCTTTAATTCCCAAAAAAGATCCCGCATCCTCACCACCCTGGTATATAAATGAGCTACGCTCGCCGCATAGCAAAAAAATTAGCTAGGGCGCACGTATCTCAAATCTCGATCTACCTCTCACTTCTTCGCTCACATAACGAAAATCTGATAATTACCCACCCACCCTAAGATTCTCAAACGAATCCTCGAACAACCCTGAAGAAATCTCTTACTTATTCTCTACATTCGTTAGCCAATCCTTTGCCACGCATGTTGGAGAACCTGATATCAACTACTTTTACTACATGAGCAGCTGTGCCCAAACTTCACTAACACCAATTGATATTATTGTAAAATAAAACACATAAATTTGAAAATGAAAAAAATTTTTTATTACGTTTAAAAGAACAATTCATGGCATTTACTCTTTAAATAAGATATCATGTAAAGGTTGACCACGACTACGTCGGAAGTGGTCCATTCGGAAGGCCCAATTTTGAGCGACTCGTTTGAGCATAGCTGGCTTATTCCTAAAGACCTGAGACTTACATATCTCCATAGAAAATAGTCCAAAGGTGTGATATCGCACGATCTAGGCGGCCAATTTAATATAGCAAAACGTGAAATTAAGTGCTCACCAAAATGATTTCCCAACAAATCCATTGTTTCATGCGCTGTATGGCTCGTAGCGCCGTCTTGAGCTCAGAAAAGAGCTCACAGAAACTATGTGCTTGAATTTCAGGAAGCACATAGTCCGTTAACATGGCGCGATAAAGGTTACCATTGACGGTAACATTCTGATTTGCCTCATTTTTAAAGAAATATGGACCAATGATTCCACCAGCCCATAAACTACACCATACTACACCATAGTTGTTTTTAATAGATTTAATGGTAGCTCTTGAAATTCGGGTTACTCATCAGCCCAAATACGGCAATTTTGTTTATTAACGTATCCATTGAGCCAGAAATGGGCTTCATCACTGAACATAATTTCACGATAAAGCACCGGATTTTTATTGATTTTTTTCATTTTATTATTAGTATTTTTTTTATTTATTTACATTTTAAATTAACATCAATTTACACCAATTTCAGAGCCCATTCACTGAAAATATGACGCGAATTCAAGTCGCCTGGCTTCAATTCTTGCACAAGTTGAATTATGTATGCTTTTAGGTTGAGATCCTCACGTAAAATACGTCAAGTTGTCGAATATGCCAAGCCAACCTGCTGAGAACGACGACGAATCGATTCGACACGGTCTTCGCGTACACTCTCAGCTACTTCTGCTATAATCTCTTCACTACGTGCTGGATGTAGTCTAACCGTCGGAGTATCATCCACTAATGTAAGCTGGGACTCAAATTTGCGAATGGTATTGGTAACAGTGGTTTCAGTAGGTCGATTATACCGTAAGTTCTTCGAATCGCACGAAAAACATTTCTCACAGAACGCTGATTTTCGTAATACAGCTGAACAATTTGGAGAAGCTGTTGTGGTGTGAGTCTTTCCATGATGACTTGCCAAACGATACTGCACAAAATTGACGCAGCAGTTTGATAGGAGTCAAGTGTGATCTGTCAAGAAAAGCCTATTGAAAATCAAACCACATGATGAATATCCCTGTAGAAGCTCTCGGCTTCCAATCTGTTTTCCTCTTTTATCAAATCTTATTTGACAAATCGTCAGTATAATGTTCTATTTAGATCTTCCTTTTCTGATCCCATTGTAGATACATCTGGTGTTCCTCAAGGAAGCCACCTGGGCCCTCTGATATTTATATTGGTAATCAATGATGTAGATTTGATTACCAAAGAATCTCGCATTTGCATCTATGCAAATGAAAGGAAGATCTATAATCATATTTCTATACTCTCTTACTCTCAAGCACTATCAGATAATCTGAATAACCTTGTGCGAAAAAATGCTAGCAAATACCAAACTACAACTCTGTGGCCTAAAGCGATAACCGCTTAAATCGAAAAACCCTATTCCGAGAAAAAATTCTTTAAATCTTTAAAACGAACTCCTAAAAAGGTTGAAAGCCCAACCCTTTCGGTACTTCTTTTTTGTTGTAAGGTTAAAACAATATTTTTTTTTCTTTTTGTTGTTACGGAGGCTCCTTCTAAAAACATTATAACATTATTTTTGTTAAATATTAGTTCTAAAGTGGTTTTTGAAAACGTTGCCATATGGCATCAAAAGGACAAAATTAATATTATATTTATATTTATATTTATATAATCTTTTATTTTTAACAAAATTGAAAAGACAAATTTTTTAGTTCAAACATAAAGCAAAAAATAAGAAGCTTGGGAAATATTTAAAAAACTTTTTTTATAGGTATATATACAAAAATTAAAAAAAATCATAAAAAATTGTATTTAAACTCGGTTTTCTTCTTTTACATCAAATTCCATTTCAAAATTAACTATATTTCAGTGTAAACATGTGTATTTATATACAAAAAAAAATTATTTAAAAAAAAATTAAAAATTTACAAAATTTTGTATTTGTGCTGAGTAAATTTTGTTTCATTCAAACTAAAATAAAAATTAAAGATTTTCAAGAGTTTTTATATTTACAAGTACATGTATTTTTATATATATGTATGTATATATGTAGATAACGTATGTGGTATACGTTATACAGGGTAAATTTTTTAACTTGAGACATCCAAATTAATCGAAAAATACGCGATATCGCGAAAAATGTTTCAGACAAAAGTCACAAGGTTCTAAAGACTTTGAGACCCATTTTCAAGGTCAAACGAAGGTCACTTTTGATTTTTCAAATGATATATCCTGATTTTCATTGCTCAGTCGTATTCCTCAATGGGGCACACGACTTTGTCTCAAAGGTCTTATTCATTCAGTTCTAGATACCACTGCACTGGCACGCCTAAATCATTAATCGGTTTCCAACGTTGTTAGGGTGTTAGAAGGTCGAGATTTGTTTTGAGGAAGTCATTATTGCCTCGAATGAAGTTAAAACTCAAAGAAATTTCAGATAGAGACAAATTGTCCTAAACTTATCTGAGAGTGTATGATGTGCACTCTGCCCTTTTTTTCTACTTGAACGGAACTATACTTCATTTAGAAGTTCGATATTTGTTTTAAGGAACTGTTTATTATTAGTAACGTTTTCCAGGTTAATAATGCAGGCTATTTCAATTCAAGAGAAAATTGAAATGATATCGATTTATGGAGAAAGTGGAAGGAACATCCAACAATTCACTTGTGAAGGAAGCGTGCAACCAAAGAAAACCAATCGGTCAGATAGAGTGGCTGTTGAGGACAATTAAATAGTAGTGTTAGCTGCCGTTGCACACGATCCTCACATTAGCACTAGCCAAATAAGTCGTGAATCAGGTATTTCTCAAACGACTGTCTGTAAGATCAACTTTCTAGTGAAGATTTTCGCAACCGAGTTTCCTTTTGTCAATGGGCACTTCAGAAAATTGAACGAGACCCCCTTTTCTTCGCCAAGGTGTTATTCTCTGATGAGTCGACTTTCACCAAACACTGTACGGTGTTTGTAATATGTATTACTGGGCTACCGAAAACCCTTTTTGGTTGCGACAAGTTGAACGCCAGCACCCTCGGAATGTTAATGTTTGGGCGGGAATTATTGGGGATAAATTAATAGGTCTATATTTTATTGAAGGCAACGTGAATGCCGAAAAGTATGCAAACTTCTTGCGAGACCATCTTCCAGTATTACCAGAATAACTGCCATTGAAGTTGCGACAAACAATGTGGTTTCAACATGATGGTTGTCCAGCCCATTATTCCCAAGTAATATAAAAGTATTAAACAATGTTTACCATCAACGATGGATCAGACGAGAGGGTCCGAGCCAATGGCCTGCTAGATCACCTGATCTTACGTCACTTGATTTCTTCTTGTGGAGCTACTTAAAAAGTGAAGTTTACAGAAAAAAGTCAACAACACGTAAGGACATGAAAAGACGAATAACTGAAGCTTGCCGGAAGATTACGCCAAAAATACTTCTCAGTTCTAAGAGCGCGGATAGAGAAGTGTATTGAAGTGAATGGTCACATTTTCGAGCATTTGTTGAAATAGTCTCGGGAAATAAACATCGAAATGGAAAGAATTCAATGATTCAACAGTGGGAGGCAAGGGGACCCACTTTAACTAACCACCCCGAAGGAAACAAAATACTGCTACGTCCACGTCGTTGTTTCTGGGTTATGCTAAACGCAGTATGTAAAAACAAATGACAAGCCTACGAGCAATTCGACTGAGCAATGAAAATCAGGAATTATCATTTGAAAAATTAAAAGTGACCTTCGTTTGACATTGAAAATGGGTCTCAAGGTCAAACTCGTGGTTACCATCTTATGTCCCCTTCAGAACCTTGTGACTTTTGTCTGAAACATTTTTCGCGATATTTCGTACTTTTCGAGTAATTTTGATGCCTTAAGCTTTATGGCGCCCTCTGACGGGAAAAGAACGCATTTTTGAAAAAAGTGTTTTATGTAAGAAAATTGTAATTTTTCACGCAGATTACAAATCTGTCAAAAAATAGGGGTTCCCATTAAAAAATCAAAAGTGACCTTCGTTTGACCTTGAAAATGGGGCTCAAGGCTGAATCCGAACCCATCCGATTCATCAAAAGGATCATTACTGGAGACGAGGCTTATGAGTACGGCACGCAATCTAGACCTCAGGCAAGCGAATGGCGTTCACCAAATGAGCCAAAACCAAAAAAATCACGTCGTTTTGAGTCAAAAAAATAGGCAATGCTCACGGTTTTCATAGATTACAACGGCGTAGTGCATCATGAATTTTTGCCAAAAGGCCAGACAGTAAGCAAAGAGTATTATTTGGGCGTTATGAGACGTTTGCGTGAAGCAATTCGCCGAAAGAGACCAGAATTGTGGGCAGAAAACTCGTGGATTTTGCACCATGATAACGCACCGTCGCACAGTGGGACGAATGTATGGGAAAAACGGCAAAATTAATTTCTCTGTTTAATTTACATGTTTTCACTTATTACATGAAATATCTACGCTATAAACTAAAAAGTACACACACAAACTAGCAATAAATGCCCCGACCAGCATAATTCAGAATATAAAAGTTGAGCAGCGAATTTTTTTGGAATTCAAACTTTATTTCATGATTTTACAAATGTTTCTTAATTTTTATTTTTATTTTCAGTTACAAATTTTAAATTTCAATATTACGTGATTAATAACAATAACAAATAAAAAATAATAAAAAATTAATCACTATTGCTTTCTGATGATGTCTCAGCAATAACATTCAAGTCAATATTAACTGGTAATGTTAACACTTCTAAATTATTCTTGAGTAGATATTGATCAATAAGTGGATCGACCACAGACAAGTGCGACCTTTTGGAACGAATATTCGAAATAAATTGGTCTGAAGTAACTAATAAATGATTAATTAAATCAATCATTGAACTTATTCTTTAGCACTTTCGACTATGATCTAATCTGGCCTTTCGGATTTCTTTATGTCGAGCTTACAACGCTTCTTCAGAAAGTACTCCAATAGGCAAATGGAGAAAATAAATTATATCTTTTGAATGAACTAGAAGCTTATGGACGCTGCTAGGCATATAGTACCAACTGTATTGGGAAAGATATATGGTTTTCGTTTCTTCCAATAGTTTCACGAATCTCTCTACATTAATTTCACGACCAGTTGCAATTGTCCTTAATATAATTCCGAAATTTCGTATGAGTTGCTGGTCTATACCTGTTATCTCCGAACTCAATTCAGGATTTGAGAAAAAGCGTCGAGCAATGTTTCCATCGGCTTGTACCATATCCAGGTTTAGAAATGTCGACAAGTAATCCCATTTTCAATCTAAAATTTTCTTGAATTATTTTTTTTCTTTCTTTAAATGCTGTTTTATTTTATTGGTCGCGTATTTGCCAAGTTTGAAAAGGTAATCTGTAGGGAGGTATGCAGCAAGCACTCGAAACATCTGATCTATGAATGAAGAGATGAAAGGCCAAATCTGTAATTGTCCATGTTTGGTGTCCGATCTTCTACAGATGGAAGGTTCATTTTGCGAAGGTTTAGCTCCACAGATATAACAGTTTTGAGCTGCATTTGTCCAGCTCAATGTATTTATTGCACTACCATCAAGCATTCTGCCATCAATATTTATTTCAAAATGTTGAAGATGTTCGATAATTTCCTCCATGCGGCTCTGCTCGGAAGCAATAAGAGCACTATTTTCCTTTTGGAAAATTAATTTTATAGACCTACAGAAATAAGTAGAGCCTATTCGGGAATTTATTCAAACTTCTTTATGGTTAATGGTATCCATTAATTTCAATGGTAGCTTTCCGTATTGTCACTATGTTTGTTTGTAGTTGCTGTGTCCTAAACTGCCATCAAAGCCCCATTTGCACACAAGATCGAACGAAGAACTGGTATTCTGTAAAGATGACAGATTTTCCCTGAAAATTTTAACAATGCTTTTTGATGTTTTGTTCAATAGGAATTGATGGTTGAATGGTCTTATATTTTTGAAGTTTGTAGTAACTTGGAAAACAGTCTTGGTGGACACCGTTGACAACAGAACGTAGAAGAGCGTACTTTCTATTTGACAAATTCAAGTCCAAGTAAAATGCTAGATTTTGCTGCAAAGTTAAAGTCTTATCAGATTTTTGCGGAGAATTCGATAGACGACTACCCATTTTTGCACCATAGTTAAGCTCCTCTGTACAGTGTTATGAAGTTACAATAGTTCCTGAACCCGACGTTTTTTCGTACGTTCGATACACTCTTCAAAGCTTTTTGATGGTATTCCTCTACTTGTCCCTGGTTGACTTGGATTATTAAATTCATTAACACGACCAAGCATATTAACTGGCAATGTAAAATTAAGACTAAGCCATCGTTCATTAACTTGTATGAATTTGTCCCGTTTCCTTTGACAGTTTTCCCATTTTTGCCTCAATTTAAGACAAAAAATACTTAGAAGATTTTTAAATTTGAAGTTCAACATCTTCAGTTATTAATTTTTGCAGTTACAGCTAGTAGTTTCACTGACTTCTCACTTTCAAGCCAAGTTTGCAGCAGGTCGCCATTTTTGATTGATGGAGTTGAGCCTACAAAAATGTCAATAATTAAAAAAGCGCAAATTCGCGCAAAGTTTCTTTTATGATTAAGTTAACAGATATACAGATCATCACAAAACAAGAAAAATCTCAAGAGGGTATTTGGGGTATTTTAGAAAACCTTACTTAAACCACAAATTTCCATTTTTTATGCGGAAAATTTAAGAAAGCACCAAACTAAAATTATATAATAAAAACACGTTTTAAAACTTTCTGCGAAAATATGTGCACTTGTCACTGTTTGCGGCTCTGTAACTGTTACACGAGTTCACAATTCCAAATAATTGTAGTGCACTTATGTTATATATTAAAGATGACTTACCAATCACTCAAAAGTACCGCTTAAATAGTTGTATTTTTTATTTTTTGCTATGGGTCTTTCCACAGTCCGTCGCACAGTGCCATCATTATTCATAATTTTTTGACGGAAAATGCAACAAATACCATTCAACAGCCACCGAATTCAGCTGATTTGGCTCCCTGTGACTTCTTTCTGTTCAATCGAGTTAAAAAACCACTACAGGGAACGCATTTCAGCAGTCGAGAGGAAGTAATGGGAAAATCGCAGGAAGCACTGATGGACACACCGAAAGCCGAATATGAAAAATGCTTCGAGGATTGGATCAAGCGCTGGCATAAGTGTGTTGCATGGGGATTACTTTAATGGGGACAATACAGATTTAGATGAATAAACTAGTATTTTTAGTTTTCGAAATAAACCGGGAACTTTTTGATCAAGGTGGTATATAATAAAAAAAACCTTTTCAAAAAATAAAAAGTTTATAAATTTTACATTTTTACATGCTACGTTTGTGGTATGCCTTAAAACAATTGAATGTTGATTTAACACACATGTAATATATCTGGAGTATCCTGAACATTCTATAATTGTACACCTCCGTTTATAAACAGTATATTTCGGCCAATGTTCAAATCCGTCATATCGAAGGAAAACCGATGGACTTGATTCATATTGATTTCTTGCCCTCGGGCTGCAGCTTTGATTCAAATCGTCATCTGTCCTGGGTAGTTCACGTTTCCGGGAAGAGTCTTGCTGTGTTGCTAAGGCCAAAAGTCCATCTACGATATCCTCGCAAAAGTCTTGTAAATCCATTCGATCTTTCGGTCTCAAATTTGTTTTAGCGTAGTCAATTCGATATTCTAACCAAGAGTTACTTACGGCTACATCAATGAAATGGTCGAATATCTTAAATGTCCATTTGTTAGTTCGTATAGAAATCCTATATAACGATAACAAAAATTTCCTTTTTTCTACTCCTCCCATGTACTTATTATACATAGTTACAATATTAGGTGTTTTTGTTCATAACTAAATTTTGGCACCGAATTCAAATCCTTGTCACCATAAAGACTAGAAGCAATCTGTACAATTCCCCCATCAAGCCATATCAGAAGAAAAATACTATTGTTTCTTTTAATGCGATAGTCAAAAGTACCCCTTCCTTTCTTTTGCAATTCCTTTTCAGTTGTAAGCGGGGCTTTTCCAGTTCTATTGACTCTTATATTACCTTTCGCCCAAATGCCTCTTTGTTGTATGTATGCCATGAAATTCAGGGTCGTTAAATAATTATCAAAAAATAGCTTAAAGTTTTTATTTTCCGGAATCGTCTTGCCAAAATGTATTACTATATCGGAACAAAAACCTAATTTGGAATTGCCAACAATTGTATTTTTACCTTGGTAAATTTCAAAATCATATAAAATGCTATTTGAGCTACACATACAAAATATATTGATGCCCCTTTTTATGGGTTTCTTAGGCATGTATTGTTTTGAGGCTTTGAATGTTTATATCAAGAAAGTGTCTATGGGCGAACTTTATGTAGTTTGTCCTTTGAATCTTCGCCCACTGTGAACTTAAGATTGTAATGTAAGGAATGAAACCTAGCCCTTGTTCTACCATATTCTTCTTGAATGACGGGATTTCCGTGGCCTTAGTCCAGTACATTACTAATCTCGGAAACCCAAATGTACCAATAATAATTTCCAATGCCATAATTTTTAGGATTTCTTCCCTTGTAACGTTGACTGACGTACCATTTCGCAAAAGCGTTTCATTTGTTAAATCATCAGTAAAGTAATTGAAGAAATGTTGAACAAGTATTTTCAAATCATCTTTTAGGTAGCTTTCCTTGAAATCAGATTTTGGAACGGTCAGCAATCTTTTAACCCATTTAAAATTTTCACATTTCAAACCCGTATGTGAACCACTGGCTACATTTTCATCTTCCTCCACTGGAACCTCGTCAACATCAATGCAATTAGAAAAATTTCATTAAAGTTTTCTAGTAGGGCATCAAGAACATCTGGATCATTTGCATCTTCAAGATCAGATAACGATTTTTTGGCTCATTTTTAAAAAAAGTTTTTTTTTATTCAAAATCAATTTCAATCAAGTAAATATTGGCCATTATTATCGATGACCTTTTGCCATTTTCCGGGTAGCTTCATAATTCCATCGGTGTAGAAATTCTGTGGTTTATCAGCGAAAAACTTGGCAAAATAATTTTCAGCGGCTCTTCGATCGGCCAATTTTTTACTATCAAGAGAGTTTTGCAAACACCGAAACAAATGGTAGTCAGAGGGTATAGGGTCCGGGCTATACAATGGACATATCAAAATTTCCCAACCAAGTTCCGTTAATTAGTTCCGGGTCAACAAATATGTGTGTAGCCTAGCCATTGTCATGATGGAAGACAACTCCCTTTCTGTTGGCCAATTCTGGTCGCCCTTTCCTGATAGCTACATTCAAACGCTCGAGTTGTGCATAGTAGAAGTCCTTTGTGGTCGGTCATCGGCCTTTGACCATGATCGCTTGCATTCTATATTCTCGTATTTAATCCATTTTTCATCGTCCGTAATAAATCGCTTCAAAAATGGTTCAATTTCGTTACGTTTCAGCAACGCTTCACTGATGGTTATTTGGTCAATTAAATTTGCGTTAATTCATGGGTCACCCAAACATCGAACTTCTTTTAGTAACCTGCTCGTTTTAAATGATTCCAAACTGTCATACGGTTGATGTTTAGTGCCTCCGCTAAAAAGTAAAAAAGCATCACATAGCGTATTTCTACAGATATTTCACTCATATTCAAATCAGTATAGCTTTTAACACAGCCAACGAATTACACAACTGTCTTCACAAAAAATGTAGCCTGACATGGCACCTTTCACATATGTGTTCGTTTGACACAATCAGATTAGTGTTTCCAGATAAATTTTATATAACCCTTTATATCCGACTCTTCGAAATTATCCAAAATATTTTGAATTTCAAGTTCTTTCAGTTTTTTTGAGAGATAAATATTGGTAAAAAGGCAACAAAAACTTAAGTAGAATAAGAGATGATGCCAAATACCATCAACCTTATTCTAGGAAATGATGCCTCAAAAAGCACCACTAAACAGATTTGATACCGATTGGCAACACAGAAAAAGAAAAATTATGCCAAATCAAATAGACGGAACTTAGTTGTTTATTTATTTTTTATTTTTTTCTATTGTATGCCTGTCATTTATCATTCAAAATTACAATAATCCTGTAAGAAAAGAAATCATAAAAATAATCTTCCTTGCACGAGGGCTAATAGCACAATGACGCCAACCATCAACCAGTTTTTTTTTCGCTCTAATGATTGAACAGATATGTTAATACGTGGGCTGAAAAGTTTCTAAGGGAGGGCACCACTTGAATGAAATCCATACCATTTTCAGTTAGTACCAACCTTCAAAGGACATGAAAAGCTCTGTGCCGTGTTTGCTCACAGTCGACCAAAAACAACAACTTGTTGATGATTCAGAGGAGTGTTTAAAGCTGTTCAAATGCAATAAAGCCGAATTTTTGCATCGCTATGTGACAATGGATGAAACTTAGCTCCATCACTTCAAGCCAGAGTCAAGTCGGCAGTCAACTGAGTGCGAGCAGGCGACGAACCTCGTCCAAAACGACCAAAAACTCAACAGTCGGCTGGCAAGGTTATGGCATCCGTATTTTGGGATACACATGTTATAATTTTCATCGACTATCTCCAGAAGGGGCAGACTATCAACAGCGACTATTACATTGCGTTGTTGGAGCGTTTGAAGGACGAAATCGCAGAAAAACAGTCGCATTTGAAGAAAAAGAAAGTGCTGTTTCATCAAGACAATGCACCGTGTCACAAGTCGATGAAAACGATGGCAAAATTGAATGAATTAGGCTACGAATTGCTTCCCCACCCACCGTATTATCCATATTTGGCCCCCAGCAACTATTTCCTGTTCGCAGACCTCAAAAGAATGCTCGTCGGAAAGAGATTTAAGACCGATGAAGAAGTAATCGCCGAAACAGAGGCCTATTTTGAGGCTAAACCGAAACCGTACTACAAAACTGGTATCGAAAGATTGGAAAATCGTTTCAATCAGTGTATCGCCCTCGAAGGCAACTATATTGATAAACAAAGTTGAATTTTGCAAAAATGTTGTGTTTTACTATAAAACGGCACTTATTTCAAGAAGTTAATCAGAGAAGAAAACCGAAAAAATATCTGAGAAAGAGAATGTGCGTTATGAATATATGTGTTGCGATATGGCATTAAAATATCGAAAGGGCTAATGATGAAAACTGTCACGTGTTCACGGTATAAAGTTATATTTATAATACAAATATTCATGAATCGAAAAAGTTAAGCTGGTTAAGAGTTAGAATGGTTAACTATGTCGACAAAAGTTTTTATAACAAAACGAAATTGTTTCACTTTTTTCGATTTCACCTGACTTAGTTTGTTATTGCAAAAACTACCCACCGATCAACTTTGTCCAAAGAAAGGAGCAACTTTTATATTATAAATTAACATAAACAAAAAGTTTTTAAAACAATATAAAACAATACTAATCAACTTCATTTAACATATTAAAATTAAAGATTATTATATCGGGTGATTCATCGTAAAGTTTGATTTTCAATACTCTTTTTGACAGATCACGCGTGACTCCTATTAAACTGGTTAATCATTTTTGTTCAGTATCGTTTGGCAAGTAATCATGGGAAGACTCACACTACAACATCGTCTCCAAATTTTTTAGCTGTATTACGAAAATCAGCGTTCTGTGGGAAATGTTTTTCGTGTTTCGTGCGATTCGAAGAACTTACGGTGCGCATAATCGACCTACTGAAACCACTTTTACCAATACCATTCGCAAATTTGAGTCCCAGTTTACGTAAGTAGATGATACTCGACCGGTTAGACTACATCCAGCAGGTAGTGAACAGAATATAACAGCTGTAGCTGAGAGTGTACGCGAAGACCGTGACGAATCGATTCGTCGTCGATCTCAGCAGCTTGGCTTGGCGTATTTTACGTGAGGCTCTCGGCCTAAAAGCATACAAAATTTAACTTGTGCTAGAATTGAAGCCGGGCGACTTAAATTTGCGTCATATTTTCATTGAATGGACTCTGGAAAAACTCAATGAAAATCCGGTTTTTATCGTGAAATTTTATTCAGTGATGAAGCCCATTTCTGGTTCAATGGATACGTTAGTAAAAAAAAAATATTTGGGCTAATGAGCAACACGAAGAGTACCAAGAGCTATCATTACATCCATTAAAAACAACGGCATGGTGTGGTTTATGAGCTGATGGTCCATATTTTTTCAAAAATGAAGCAAATCAGAATGTTACCGTCAATGGTAACCTTTATCGCGCTATGTTAACGGACTATGTGCTTCCTGAAATTCAAGCACATGGTCTCGGTGAGCTCTGGTTTCAACAAGACCGCGCTACGAGCCACACAGCGCGTGAAACAATGGACTTGTTGAGAAATCATTTTGGTGAGCACTTAATTTCACGTTTTGCTGCGGTAAATTAGCCGCCTAGATCGTGCGATATCACATCTTTGAACTATTTTCTCTGAGGATATATAAATTCTCAGGTCTTCAGGAATAAGCCAACATTACTCGTGTTATCCGCGAGATACCAGTCGCTATGCTCGAACAAGTCGCCCAATATTGGACCTTCCGAATGGACCACCTCAGGCGTAGTCGTGGCCAACATTTACATGATTTCATTTTTAAAAAGTAAATGCCATGAATTGTTCTTTTAACCGATAGTAAAAATTTTAAGTTCACTTTCAAATTTATGTGTTTTATTTTACAGTGTAAATCAAACCTCACCATGGGTTACTCTATATAAAAAATAAAATAATTTTGTTCAACATCCGACTCGTCTTCAACCAAATCAGGATGAAATCTGTTGTTTCTTCGGTCCGAGTAGTTTTATAAAATACATAAAAGGATGGATCGATAAATGGTAACAAATCTTCAAGGTCTTTTTTTTTTTCTTTTTTGAAGATATCCGAGCCATTTCGTTGATGTTAGGAATTTTGTTTATTCCAACAGTGAAAATGCCGCATTTTGTTATTTTAAAAGGTGCGTGCTCATTCAAGGTTATTCTATAAAAAAAAATCTTCAAAAATTATCTTTCCTGTATGTAAGCCATTTGACGTCTTTCGAAATAAAAATATCTGTATCTTGTTGATTTTTAAAAATAATGAAAAGTCGAAGAAGTAAGTTTCTTCCATTTCAATTACATCGAATTCTCGTTTGGATCCGACTGCTCAGATGAAATTATACCAATCATGTGGATAAACTATAAGGCCTGTTAAATGAAGTTAGAAATGACAACGCAACCTTTTTAGGTGTTGACAATTTATTTCTCAATATAATCAATTTTCAACTCGAAACACTTTTCTCAGTAATGCTGCAACTTTTGTAATCCCTTCGTATAGTATATCTTGTGTTGTCCTGCAAATTACTCCTCCGCGGTGGAAATGCTTTCTCGTTCGACCCGTAGTTCTTTCTGGCGAGCGATTTTTTAGGGCTCGGGAACAAGGAGCAATTCGTCCGATTTTCCTGTGGCGACTGCGGATGTGTGAGCCGGTGTGTTATCGTGGTGGAAAAACACTTTTTTCTTCACCCAATAAATCGAAGTAGTATGCACCTGTTATTGTTTTTCCTTCTCCAAATAGTCAACATAGATCACACCTCGCGTATCCGAAAAAATGGTGGCCATTACCTTTCCGGTCGAAGGCACGGTTTTCGCCTTCTTTGGAGCACGTTCACCGGGTATTGTTTCGATTGTTCGCTGGTCTCTGGTGTGTACTAATGAATCCATGTCTCATCGACATTAATTTATTGGTTATTGTACGTGTTGTTCGATGGACAACCGAGATAAGCGACATTTTTTTTTGTTGAAAATAATTTCAGTAAGACTAATGGGGCGTACAGCCTATTTTAATCATTTTAATCATATATTTCATCCGCTTATTCACGTAGCAGTGAAAACTTAGTTTCTTCTTATGTCGACTTAAGTGATTATCGGTTGAGGCCACAGAACTTATTCGCGTAAAACATGTGCCATCACCACTAAGGTCATATTTTTATGGCGATGAATTAATACGCCCTGTTCCTTATTGTGAGACTTATTTTCTAACCCTCACATCACTAAATCCCTTTTCCTTACATTTGTTAGGCCAAACAAGAATATGCTAGCCGAGTTTGATACCTTTGCAACGAAAGCAGATCTGGTTGTATTTTTAATACCAATCCAAGCAATTGCCAGACTAAGGTGCTACGATTACTCTTATTTTCTAACCCTCACATCACTAAATCCCTTTACCTTACATTTGCTAGGCCAAACAAGAATATGCTAGCCGAGTTTGATACCTTTGCAAAGAAAGCAGATCTGGTTGTATTATTAATACCAATCCAAGCAACCTTAGATCTGCACCCCTCTTCCACATCAACTTTCGTCGAACCGATTACGGCGTTAACGAACCTTTAACCAGAATGTCGAAAACTGCTAATAACATTGTTAATGGGTTTGACTTAAACATCAGCAAAACCAGTTATCAAAATTCACTCCGTAAGTCCTTGCCTTTCTCGTAGTTTTTATATTAATGTTAGTTTTAAGTTTAGTTTTTAAGTTATTTGTTTGTATTAAGCATTCAATAAACTGTCTGTAGTTAACCCGGGTCTTAATCTTAAAATCGCCCAAAATATTTGATTGCCATGCTCGTATCTAAGACACTGCGTTTTGTTCTAGTCCTCTCTATGCGTCACAGTTTTTTTTTTATCCTCCTCTTTTTGTCCAGCCCATCTCATAAGATATACCTAAAAAAGGCGGAACAACCACAGTAAATCCGTCCTTTATTCTTATTATATTATCCAATAAATATTTTTATGTAGTCGGGTAGTTACCCGGATTTGTTTTATGCAGCCATTGGCTGATTGACTGTATGTTCTTGAAAAGTCTGAACATATCACTCGTGTACAAGCCCACGCATTATCGATAAAAACCTTGATACATTGTATTTTGTATTACTGTCTGCAGCAGCCTATTCCTTAGTTTCTATCTTAACCTTAGTTCTTAGACTTATTACTTACCTTCAGTTCAATTTCGCTATATTGCATTTCGTTTATCTTAGGGAAAAACGGATATCTGTCCAAATTACGAGCAATTCGAATTCTTGTTGAAACAATATACTTGTGATCCGTATCCAGATTTTCGATTGAATCAAAATCACCCCAGTCACTGTTCTTTTGTAGACGCTCTTCACTCGCATTATCCTCCTGACCATGATAGCTCAAAATAATGGGATCAAACAGATTGCGATAAACATCGTAAGAAGCTGGATCAGCTGCATAGATTCCCACCGATGAATCATGATGTATGAGTCCCGATTTAATGCAATCATATAGGTTAGCTTCAGTTGGTCCGGGAGTAAACACTTTCTTAAGCTCGTCACAGATTTCCCTTGTAAGAAATTTACGCAAAAGTGAACCAGTGCATTCCCCATCCTCCAATAATGATTTAAAGCCTTCGTCTATCATTTGGCCAACTTCATCAGGTGTAAGTTTTCTAAATACAAAGGAAATTGGTCAGATTTAATGCATAGCCGAACATAGCCCTAAACTAACACTCTCGTTTGCAATCTATCTAATTCCTGTTCCAGCCGGTTGATGGTGCGATTAGATTCTTCTACTTCAATTTTTAGTACATCAAACTGGGCATCATCTGGACAGGTTTCGCACATATATTTCCGCACATAACGTACAGCGTCATCGGGCTTATTCGGCTCTTCGTAAAGTTTTATAAGAGCCTTACTAAGGGCGTCAACGACTCCGCTTCTTTCCAGGTACTTGCGAAATTGGGTGCGCTTTGCTTCGAGCTGAAAATTTCAATTTTGAATTTACTACAGATGAGGATGGTAAGGAATTAACTCAAGAATTACAGAAGTCATTTTCAATTTTCAAATTAAATAAAATTTCTTGCGAAAACGATTCAATTATTTTGAATTGTTCGCTGCCTTTTATTATTTTTTTTATTTTTCAGCAAAATATCGATTCAACAACAAATTTTAAAACTGACTGACTAGGTTGCTAGGATTCGTGAAATACTCGTTTGTTCCATAGAGTTAGAGTATTGAGAAATACTATGTTTATTTGTATGAAACTGGAGAAGGTAGTAGAATGTTTTAAGAATCAAACACTCTCTAAAGTCTTTTTTAACTTTTAGAGGTAAACTATCAAAACTGGGCCATCTTCTGTGATTCTAATCAGACCTAATGAACCCATGAACTTTAATTTGATGAAATCATTGAAATTCGACTATACACTCAAGCAAATCATATGCGGCCTCCTTGCTTAACTTACTTAGATGGCGCTACAGACCAGGGTGAACTTATAACTCAATTAACCAGACTCCCCATTGTCTATAGTCTAAATCCCCTTGAGAACGCAACCTTAGATACGATCAGCTCTGTGACCCTGAGCTGTGATATCCGTTCCCTCAACATAACTCAGCCATCTCAGACGTTAGATCTGAAGATATCTAATTAGACTGATGTCGCTGGCTATACCGTACAATTCGTAGTTGAATCTCCTTTCTTCATTTCTCGTCGTCAATACAAACAGGCTTGAAAATCACACGCAGTATCTTTCTCCCGAAACGACCCAGTGCTTCTTCATCCGCTATCGACAAGGTCCAAGCCTCTGTGCCATGGGAGCAGGACCGGGATGTATTACGAGTATTAAAAGCCAGTTTGGTCTTACGACAATGGGCTCTATTATTTAGCAGGAGGTAATTCTGCGACTGGTTTCTTCGATAATGATGTTGCTTGTAACTGCAGAGATATTGCGGACGAGCTCTGCAAATTCGGTGGTGGTGTGTGTCCTTTCTTGCAGACTGTATATACTAAGTCCAGCCCTCACTCAAGGCTAGATCCATTTGTGCCGCCTCTGCTCCAATACTTACAAACACTCTCTGAGTTTTGAAAATGATTTAGTGTCCTCAGCGTATGCAAGTAGTTGTTCAGATTTTTGGAAAATTAAATTGTGCCGCATGTAGCACCCATTTGTGTCGCTTCTGTTCCAATACTTACGAACGCTTGCAAAGTTTTGCCATTGATGTTAGTGTCATCAGCGTATGCAAGTACATAGTTGTACAGATTTTTGGGAAATTGTGCCTCATGTGTTGACTTCCGAGTTTCACACAACTTTCTCATGGTGTTGAAAAAGTATTGTAACATGACAACGTGTCACCTTGTCCAATCTGTTTTTTAAGGTTTTTAAGATCCAAACCGACATTTACGGAGCAGAGATCGTTCCCCATCGTCATTCTGCAAAATAGCACGAGTTTGGCAACGATGTCAAAGCAAAGCTGTCATATGCGACCGTTAAATTGATAAAGAAGTGCTGCGTATCGATTTGGACTTGTTGTATTTTATCCTGGTTCTGCCGTAAGGTTAGTTTTTGGTCGATTGTGATTTAGTTAGCGGTTTGTTGAACAGGTGTCCACCAAGTCTCTTTGTCGATATTGAGAAGGCGAAACTGTGTGCCAGCTATACAAGGTGAGTTTTTTAACTTGAGACATCCAAATTACTCGAAAAATACGCGATATCGCGAAAAATGTTTCAGACAAAAGTCACAAGGTTGTGAAGGGGACAAAAGATGGTGACCACGAGTTTGATCTTGAGACCCATTTTGTTTTTCAAATGATAATTCCTGATTTTCATTGCTCAGTCATATTGCTCGTAGGCTTGTCATTTGTTTTTACATACTGCGTTTAGCATAACCCAGAAACAACGACGTGGACGTAGCAGTATTTTGTTTCCTTCGGGGTGATTAATTAGCGTGGGTCCCCTTGCCTCCCACTGTTGAATCATTGAATTCTTCCCATTTCGATGTTTATTTCCCGAGACTATTTCAACAAATGTTCGAAAATGTGACCAATCACTTCAATACACTTGTCTATCTGCGCTCTAAATGAACCAACAGAACTGAGAAGTATTTCTGGCGTTATCTTCTGACAAGCTTCAGTTATTCGTCTTTTCATGTCCTTACGTGTTGTTGACTTTTTTCTGTAAACCTCACTTTTTAAGTAGCCCCACAAGAAGAAATCAAGTGACGTAAGATCAGGTGATCTAGCAGGCCATTGCCTCGGTCCCTCTCGTCCGATCCATCGTTGATGGTAAACATTGTTTTATACGCCCCGGGCTAATTGGGAATAATGGGCTGGACAACCATCATGTTGAAACCACATTGTTTGTCGCAACTCCAATGGCAGTTCTTCTACTAATACTGGAAGATGGTCCCGCAAGATGGTTCCCCTTCAGAACCTTGTGACTTTTGTCTGAAACATTTTTCGCGATATTTCGTACTTTTTGAGTAATTTTGATGTCTTAAGTTTTATGGCGCCCTCTGACGGGAAAAAAAGCATTTTTGAAAAAAAAGTGTTTCATGTAAAAGAATTGTAATTTTTCACGCAGATTACGAATCGGTCAAAAAAATAGGGGTTCCCATTAAAAAATCAAGTGACCATCTTTTGACCTTGAAAATGGGGCTTAAGGTCAAACTCGTGGTCACCATCTTATGTCCCCTTCAGAACCTTGTGACTTTTGTCTGAAACATTTTTCGCGATATCGCGTATTTTTCGAGTAATTTGGATGTCTTAAGTTAAAAAACTCACCCGGTATATGATATTCCGCCACGCACCACAGGTTATATTTCCGGATTGCGCTGTGGAAAAATGTCCTGCCTTTTAACGCTTTACTTCGGACATTGCTTGTAATTTTTATCGAGGAGCTGGTAGAAACATTATCTGGTAGCGTCATCTTTTCCTCTATGCGGCGTGAGCGCATATCAGGCTAATATTGATGAACAAAGCCTTGATGCATGTTGTTATAATGCGTTTGCTTATATGTCAAAGGTCCAAAATTTGTTGCCTAAGTCTGACGCTTACAAAAAATCCACACCCAAATAGAGGCTGTTTGTTTTCTCTGTACCAACTGTTGTAGTACATGTTACAGTTTTTCGCGTTTTTTCTTTTTTTTTGTAACCCATTCCACCTTATTTTCTGAATGGCAGAGATATTAGATTTATAGCAGACGAGAGCCTTAACTAGTTATTTGGCTGGACATAGTCTGTTCAAGATTCGAACATTCCATATGCAAATTCAAACGTTATTACATGTATATAATAACATATATTGCAGGCTCCTCAAAATTAGATCATTCCGTATTCGAGGCGTTTGGATGATTCCCAACAGTGAACTGCCATTGTTCAAGCCGCAAGAATTTTTATTGAAAACACATATGCCAATTGGTGTTTACACGGAGACCCAGGCAGCTGTTAACGCTCTGAATTCTACAATTATCAGATCGAGAATTGTAAACGTGTAAGAATCCTATGAATGACATATCGAGTGCCAACCGAATGACCGCTCGGTCAACAAGTGGGCTTATGAGTTGGGGGGAAGGTGATCAGCGCCTCATAATACACAGGGCCTCTTCTTTGTTGAAGTTCCATTTAATCTCAATAGAAGGTTTAACAATGAGGCTTTCGGTCGAGTAAGTATACGCTGAGTTTAGCTTAAGAACAACGCAACAGGTAGCACTCTTTGACCGACATATGTCAGATGCTAGCACGCGAGAATCGTACGGATGGGTGTCCACCACAATGATTTCTGCGTAAGCCTCAGGATCAAGAAAATGATTAAGTCTTCCTATCACCCGCTGAGTGAGTGCAATACCCTCTCAGAGGGAAGAATGAGAAGATGCTTTTTCACTGACCCAGAGGTCATAATATTAACCTTAAGTAGCTCATAAGATTCATATCATTATCTAAGTAATTTTAAACATAGATTTGTAAATACATTCGCATTGGCAAAAGAGACCCTTTTTTATAATAAACACGCGCTCAAGAGTTTTTTAGTACCCTTAAAATGTTTGCATACAATGCAGGCGAAGGAAAACAAAGGAGAAAAAAGAGAGATATCTATGTATGTTGGTCTTAAATGTGTGCAAGTTATAATGACTAGGGAATAGAGAGTTCGCAAGGCATTCCAAAAGCGAGTTGTACAGTTTAGAAAAGGATATTTCAAAGTACGTCAGAAAGTGAGCTTGAGGGTATACTAGATTGTCAATGACACACATACTGAAAATGGCTTCGACGACGCAAGTGCCATTTATGGATAACTTCATTTTAACGGCAGGAGAAAGCATTGTGTTTTGGAAGCATTAAATTTCACTCTGTTGGTGGTTTCATATTTGATATTTCCTTTTTATCGAAATCTATTGAGCTTAACACACGCTGGCGTTACCATTCTACAACCGAAAAGGAACGAATATGAAAAATAGAAAGTGCTGTCATCAGCAAAAGAATAAATTGGATTAGAAAATATATTTATCTAACCCTGACAGCCTGTTTTTTTGTTTTGATATTTCTAATACGAGGATAGATAAAGGATCTCTTTCCAAAGAGAATGATGTCAGAGATTACTATACTATATTTCAGCAGCGGCACTACATCGTTATCGCGAAAACATAACGACCAGTTAAAATTCCTAAAGAAAGTGTTAAATCCACTCCAATTGGCTTTCTCGTATTACCATACGGTTCTTTTAGGAATCTTTTCTCCAACTGTGTATGATTGGCACATGAGAAATTAGCTGATATGAGACAAAAGTCCGTCAAGCTTAGAGGGGAAAGCCCATCAACAGTCTGCTTATCATAGTGAGAAGTTAAAAATAAGTCCAGGATATTGGCGGCATGATTGGTAACGTCTGGTATTCGCGTGGGATCATTTACATGTTGGATCAAGCATAAACAAATACAAACACCGACGATACTAAGCAGAGCTGTGGAAAAAAAATCAAAAGTTGGTTTACCGAATCAAATTGAGAACCTCTGCTGGTCGAAATGAGAATTCACTGCCTATTATAAGGCATTTCTCGATCTTCTTACCTCCATGGCTTATACGAGTATTATGACTGACTATTTTTGACAACGTTTATTCAAGCGAGCGAATTCTTACCCCGTATGTCCTTCTGAGAAATAAACATTTCTAGCAGTTCTATTCGTTGAGTGTAACTTTCACGTTATTTGGGTATCTAGTCAAGTCCGGACGGGCTAATTAACTGTAGCTATCACGAAGAGGTAATGCACAATAATAATAGTTGTCGGTTGTTGTCACTTAGTGCATACTACTAATCATAAAATGCTCAACCACCCACTACTAATTGTTTAACGCATTTTATTTTAATCTTCTCAACATCTCTATTTTACAGGCTTGTTTAAACTTCACATATTCACCTCTGGTCTTTACGAAGCGTCCGCATACCCTGGACGGCAAAGTTGTATTTGGAAAAACCTTGGGTGATGAGATTTGTCCAAACGACACCTCAACAGTTGTCATGGTCGCCACAGCTGGTGTAAGTTTCAAATTCTAATATCCTTTTGCCTATCAACTTTTTAACATACCATGTTTATTTTCTTCAGCCCTCGGAGCATGCTCATCAGTATTTCCTTAACGACACGGAACTCGTTGATACCGATTACTGCCCAAAGGAGGTTCTCAAATTTAGCCCAATACCCACGTCGAAATATTGCAAGCGCATTAACTTTGAAAACTTTACCTCCATCACTCGATATGGTATCGACTTGAAGTTCACTGAGGTAACCTCTATCCCAACCCACTCGATCGGCAATTGATTTTTTTTTTTTTTTAGATGCCAGAATGGTTTGAGCTCTGGTCAAATCGCTTGGACCACTTTGTGTCGGCTCTGTCTGGCAAGAAAGTAGACCGACTCAACCTTGACAAGGAAATCGATGTATCGGTTCAAACTCCTAACGATGATTTCTGGTTGACAATAGGAGTGAACAATGTCACATGGAGTATCTATCACATTCCGTTCCTGGAAAAGTTAGACTCCAAGTATGACGCCACTGAACAATTCTCCTATGACACTGGATTGAAACGTAAGTCTAAAATTTACTCTAAATCATCTCTATTGTGCATATGCATGTATGGCTATTTTAAGGCTCCTGTTCCATCATCAATGGCATGGTTAATACCTTCGATGACAATCCACTTAACTTAAGTGACTACTTCAAACGAAACACATCATGTATGACACTTCTGGCTGCAGACTGTTCTTCACAACCACGAATGGCAATCTTCCTGATTCCTCCACCTCAAGAGAACGATACTCACTATGGCTTGAAGATTTACTTTGGGAATAATTTCTTCACTTTCCTACCACAGAATGTTACGTCAAATGATGATCCTGTGTACGTAACGATCAACAACGCTTATAGAGTCAACGTCCGACCGAGACCATATCAATTCCCAGCCGACAAAAAAGACTTTGAGTTCAGGTAAGCTCACCAAATCACTCTGTACACTGAGTAAATCATTTTAAGGTATTTCTATGGTATTACCATTCCAGAATCGGTATCAACGAACAAAATATCTTAAATGTAGAACACAACCCAATGAAGTCCACAATACAATTTGACATGAATAACCTATTCAATTTGGAAATCTATGGAGTTTTCAAGAGTAAAATCTGCGGTCTATGTAGCAAGCCCCAGAATCGAATGTTGGACTATGCATTGTGTGCCTAAAATGCATCTATACAAAATACCACTTAGACGTTTTATCCTTAATCAAATAAATAATTTTTAATGTTTTATTTTAAATTAATTGAAACTATTTAAACTTCATACTTGGTGGCATCCAAAAAAAGATTTTGTAAATAAAAATTCCAAGCAACAAAGTTGAAGAGGATCTTGATTCTACTTAGGTACTGGTAACCGATTCAAGATCCAATTGTGCAAAAATATAAGGGTTTGGAAGTCGGTGATAAGTGTGAAAAACGCTGCCTTAGTTATCGAGTTCTGATCGGTGTTACCATTAATAAATTTGAAAAAAATTCCAAAACTAAGGTGTTATTTGAACGATAGGGTAAATAAGAAAAGAAGTAGTTCTTCAATCCTTTTGGTAGATAAATTTTCAAGATCGTTGAAGAGGTCTTTACCTAGCCGGACACTTGCAAAGAAAGTGGCTAAGAAATTTTGTCTCATTAACATCTTTGAACCTTGAACAATTAGCGAAGGCTCTCGACTGCTATATGACGGACATCACCGACATTCAGGCAGTATGATGGGGTGAACAAAAGTAGGGTAGAAAACTGTGACATATGTATATTACGGCGATTGCTACAGATAAGACAAACATAATCTATTTAGACGGGTTTGTTTTAGACGACAAACTTAGACAAGAAGATACGAACTTTTGAAACGTAAGCGAGCGCCTTTTTACAATACGCATCAAGGCTCTATTCAGAATACCAACCTGAAATGCGCTCGCGCCTCCACAGATCAAAAATACCAGGATACCAAAAAGGGTTTTTATGAACTCCTCGACAAAGCTTACGAACAATGTCCAAAGTATGACGTTAAAATCAGATGATTTTCACGCCAAAATTTAAAGAAACAATATTTTTGGCAACAGAGTCGGAAACGTTTCTGAAACGCGTCTGGAAACGAACTAAGACTAATTTACTTTGAAACATTACTATAGCTAGCTTACGGTTTCTCCAAAAATACGTGGCCACCTAAACCGCGAACCAAATTAAGTGTTATATGTAGATGTCCGAACTTTCCCAGTGTGAAACATAGACTCGAATCACTACGGCACCACCACAACAAAGGGGATTTAACGTAGTACGGTTGCGATTGCAACAAACCTTTTAATATTCCATCGAAAAATGCCAAGAAGCCATTACACGACCACTTCCACGAAATCTATTGTTTAATGGAAAATGCAAATAAGCACGCGTAGTGAAACAACTCGTCCACAAAGCTGCACTGCCTAGAAGAGCGAAAGCGGCCCGTAAGAACATCAGCTTCACCCGTGAAAAGAGCATGAGAAGCGCACGATCAAGGAAAGAAAGAAAAATAAAAAAAGGAAGAGAAACAATGTTCAGAAGTTTTAACATAAGACCCGAACCGAGGCATGTTGAGATGAACATAGTGGTAGAGTCCCCGCTGGTACTAAAGATATAAAATACCACTTCTGCAGCCCCCGAAAAGGCCATAAAATCTCTCACTCGTGATGCAAAAGCCATGAATTGTTTTTCCACAATTCCTGACGCAAACGGCGCATAACTTCAAAGTAATACTCCGTATTGACCGTACGATCTTGAGGTAAAAACTCCTGATGCACTACGCCACAGTAATCGAAAAAAAAAAACAGTGATCAAAACTTTGATATTTGATCAAACTTGGCGTTCTTTCTTTATTGGCTCTCCTGGATGCTTCCATTGGGATAACTGGGCTTTGGTTTCGACGTCATAACCATATACCAATGATTCTTCACTAGTTATGACTCTTTTAAGCAAGTCAGGATCATCATTGACGTCGTTCAAGAGCTCCTGAGCGATGCTCATGTGACGGTTCTTCTTATCAAAATTAAAAAGTTTCAGAAAAAACTTCGCTGACACATGTCTCATGCCCAAAACATCCGAAAAAATAGCATGAGATGAGCCGGCCGATATGCCAACATCATCAGCAACTTCTCTCATGGTAATTCGACGATTTTCCAAAATAATTTTCTTCACGGCTTCGACGTTATCATCTTTTGATGACATGCTGGGGCGTACAAAGCGAGGTTCGGCATTGGCATCTTCTCGGCCATTTGCAGATCGTATGCCACTGTCAACATTTCAAGTGCTTAAGAGCACTTAATTCCATTTTTTACATAAAATTTTATGCAAATTATTTGCTCCGTTTTTTATAACTGAAAATCACTAAACACACTAAAACACGCCTAACCTTTCTATCTGTCAAAAGCAAACTAAGTATGCTAGATACTTGAAACTGTGAACATATGTATGTTTGGGACAAGTGTACCAACACAGCAAAATCGGTAATCCAATATATGTTGCCGGCGAAATTTAAAGTCAGCCTTCTTTTTGAACACAACTCGTTTATTTATTTATTTTTTTTTTTTTTTTTTGCGGACGACAGTATTTCTTTCTTTTCATATTCGTTCTCGAACTCACGCCCCTGTATGTCAAGTATGCCACGAGTATGTCAAGATCTTTAAACACTGATATTAACATAACTCATTGGGTAACCACCAACAGAGCAGAATTTAATGCTTTTAAAACACAATGCTATCTGCTGACTTAAAAGCAAGGTTTAAACATTTAACCATTATCCATGGATGCCACATGCATCGTCAACACCGAACAATGATAAAATATCATGCCACGCCTTGAATTCGAATTGATTATTCGAAAATATATTTTTATCTTCCACGCACTTACTCACGGCTACGAAGAAGACTTATCGACGGATAAGTTTGTCCACTTCCTGGAAAGTCAGCTCTATGGCCTATACTTATTTGCTGCTGATTTTTGAACATAAAGAAGTTTTCAACATCGACAGCTTCTCTCAGACCTATAACTGCTGTTATTAGAATTTGTCCATTGTCCGTCGTACAAGCCATAATTATTCAAGAGAGATCATTTTGATTATTGTTGCGAAATGTGTGGTAATCGGATGGCACAATATCAGAATATGTTAGCCGAACTCAGCAATTTTATGAACGAAAACAATACAATTTCTGTTGGCCTACCATTTACGCCTATGCTGAATTTTTGTAATCCGAATATGAAGCTGAGAACAACAACGATCAGCACTTGCCGGTTCATTTTGTTTAAGCAGGTTAGATAGACATTTGCGGTCCCACCGGGAACACAGCATTGCCTTTTTCCAATACACACCAGCTTTTGAGGTGTGATCTCAAAGTATGTTGGTTCGTGCCTGATAGTTGTATCCGCGCGTCAGAGTCTCTATAAAACAATGTGCTGATCCCACCATTTAAGTAGCACATAGTCAAGGAAAAGCTGTTGATAAACATAGTTTCCCCTAGTTTTTGGTGTACCTCTATAGCTGTGATTCGGATTTAAATCTTCACGGCAAATATTGTACTTGAATATTTGAGGATGAGAATTATTTGCAAGCCAGTATAACATATGTTTGTGCTCGCCGCTTGTCTATGATATGTCGTAGTTCAATAAGTGCCGACATGATTTAATTTAAATTTAAAAAAAAACTAAATCACCACTTCTCAAAAAGTATAGTCGCATCTCTGCGCAAGTAGAAAACAAAGTCCCTTTTTAATTTGGAGGATTAAGACAATTTATTTACATACCAGATCTGGTCTGTAACACTAGGAAAGGAAAAAAATAACAAAACTCTCCGATGAATTCGCATACAGGTGGAAAAATCAGGAAACAACTAAAACTTAAACTTTGTCTTCAATGTCACGTTTAGATAAAAAAAAACTCAACTTTAGAATCAACTTTTACTGTGGTGGCTTAAAGTGAATTTGATATTCACGATCTCTGTGCAATTGTGAGAGTAGGTGGATACGCAAATGAACAACATTCTCTAGAGTTTGGTCACATAACTGGCAAGTTATCACATTTGTAGAGCCATCACTGAAAATAACAAAAAAAAATTTGTCAAAAAAATTGTCAATTTAACATTCTTACAAAATAGCACATTAAGCTACTTACAATTGCTTCATCCGATGCAATTCCTTGCAATGCAAGTTCAAAGCGTGCATACGATCAAAGGTTTCATCGTACAGCCGTAATGCGGAATGCATTGGGAAAATACATCTGTATCCATATATAAGAGGAGTCTCAATTACATCTTTCTCGTCTGGTCGAACCCATAAGTGATCCTGACTATCTACATGAGTTTCAATATATTTTCGAGTTTTACTCAAAAGTCTAAAATGAAAAAACCGTACACATGTGGGCTATGTAATTATGATTCAACTATTCTTTACTTGATGATTAGATTCTTAATTTTTGCAGCAAGATCGGCTCGAACGTTTGGTAGAACTGTAGGCCTCTCATCACCAGGATCGGTGAACAAAATCGTATCCATAGAATATCGAATTTGATTTATCTTAAAAGAAATACAAGACGATAACTTAACATTTGTAGCAAAAATTCCGTTTTGCCCTTACCATTTCCAAGTCAGCTGTTAAAATCTCTACATCCAGGTGTAGCACAATATCATGCTCCTCAAACAATGGCCGATAGTTTTCATCGTGACCAAGACCAGCTAAAATAGACACGTATTTTGATTTACTGGAATTTCTATGGATTTGCATAGTGGGACAGAATATTAAAGTCATTAGCGCTGCAAAACCATGAATATTTGGCATAAGAGTCGTTTGACGTGCGGTAAGTGAGTTTCTGTCATGTGTCTCAGAAACCGCAGCTGCAACAATTAAACGTTCGTGGACATCCTGTGGATCCGTGTCTAGAAGAACAGAATTTACAGAGTCCCGCTCGACTACGACACCTTTCCATGCTCCAACTCGCGTGGCAGAGAATATTTTCGACTCCAATGGACTGAAAGGTCCCCTTAAATTAATAGCATTCAAACACAATTCAGCTGGCGGTGGTTCAATTTCCATATCGATTTCCTGTTGAATCGACCGTAAATATTCCTCATTCTGTTTGGAAAAGTCCTCTTCCATAAATCTATCAGCAACGGATTGCTTTCTCATTCGCAAATCATGATCCGTCTAACAACAAAAGAACAAAGAGAAAAAATTCAAAGCCCATTGAAATGTATACAAGACAGTCAACTCACCTTAGACATGAAACTTTCATCAGATTTTCGAGCGAAACCCTTTTCAACTAGAATTTCATTAACTGTTGTCTCGTTTACCTTTACAAAAACAGATGCGACGCTAGCAACTACTGAATAAATTTCCAAATCAACAACACCGACATCAGCAATTTCTTGTAAATACTCCATTGCTTCCTCTACCCACTTTCCACTGGGACTCTTTACAGATGATGGTTGTACCATTGCGAGACGACATTCAAATACACGTGGTGGTATATCGACTAAATACTCTGCTTCAAAGCATAGTCGGCGTAATTCCCTGAAGTTTACAACTGCCGTATTACCAAAATCTATAAACAGAATCTGCAATTGTAAATTTTAACCAACGGGATTTTTCAAAGAGTTTTTCCTGATTTCATACTCTAAATTCCAAATGCTGTCTTGAACTATGAATGACCTGCACAACTTTGGCTCGATAATACTTGTTTTGGAATGGTGCTGCTAACAACATGCCCTTTGATACAGCTGACGCATTTCGGAATTTACGCTCATCAGCGTCTGGATTGTTTAGAGTAAGAGAAATTTCCTTCAAGCGATCCATTTCACTTAAAGGTTGGAAATAAAATTTGGAACAATTCTCTATCTACAATGAAAGAAAATAAATTAAAGCAAAGCGACTGATAAACAATCAATTTACATGAGTAATGTAGCCTCGAAGTATTTTTGTAAAAACAGTTGGAATGACAACAAGCTCAGGATTTTTTATAATCTTCTTTGTTGGAATCCAAGTACCTTCAAACATTACACCTACGCCATGTTCTTCAGCGTAGTTTATTCCAGATCTTGCACTGTAAAGAGTTTTAGAGAAATTACGATGAGATTTAATGTTTTATTGTAGAACGAGGCAAACGAATAATAATGATAATGAATTGAATTAAACTTAAAGACTAGGAGATAGCAACATAATAAGGACACAAGATAAAAAACAGGGTACCACCTCTACACATGTATTACCGACTCAAGGTGAAAATGGAGAGTAGCATCAATACAAATAGTCTTGCCATTCAAAAGTGAATTCTTGTAGATAGCCTGAACCAATCACAAGCTAGAACCGATGTTGTATTTAGTTACATCACGTTATTAGAAAATTATTAAATTCATTTTCTGCCACTAAACCCAAGGTCATGAGTATAACATTTAATGTGCCAACAGTGTTGATTGTAAATTCTCTTGCGAAATCTTTCAACTTGTCTGGGAGATTTTTATTGAAATTATAAGTCCTAAATATCACAGCTGTTCCTAATTTATAGCCAAATCCAGGCGTCTAAAATGATCCTTACGCGGCAGTTTGAACTTTCTTTTCTGAGCTTACATCGACTGGAGTGAATACAACATTGTCATCTAATTCTCTGGCAACTTCACCGCCTTCCTCCATTACATGCAAGACGTTCAGTGTTTTAATTGTTACATATCCTGTAGGCAGCAGTAGGAGCGCCTATTTGGGTGCGATGCAATTAACACCTAACAGCAAGACGTGCCTATTTAAAACTCCTAAAATTGTGGAGACCATTTACATGCCACTCAAGAACATTTCCACAGTTTCCAAGCTCTTTGCGGAACCGTTACCAACTGAAATGATCAAAGTCAGCAAACTTGATAATTCGTTGAAAACCGTGTCGTTCTTTGGATGCGATCGAGTCACACCATCGAATGTCAACTTCCAAGTTGAAATTCAACCAATAATCAAGAGGTAAACTGAAGTTCGCTACATGTTCTTCATACAGCATTTCCTTCTGCTCGACCTAAACACTCAAGATGTAAATTGGAACGAGACACATGGATCACAAAATATACAGCTGTGATAGGTTCTGATGCTTCGAAATCTCAAAACAAGTTTCAGTCGACCGAGGGGAAAGTCTCTGTCTCAACCTCATTTTACACACACCGCAAAGTGCTGCTTAGCGTCGATATCGTTTAAATTATGTTGAAAGCAACAACAACATCTTACTTTAATTCGCGGATGTTTCGTACAGACTTAAGATAAAAATCGGTCGAAAGAATGGGCTGTATTGCTTAATGCTGCTTACTGCTTTGATGGCATCTTCCTCACAATTCGCGTAACCAACGAGTTACCATCCGATTTTCATTTTCATACACCATCCGCTGTAGATAAATATATATTGCTGGGTTTATAGGCACCATCGACACACCTATCGCGCAGCAATGCACACTTGAATGGGTTATATTTGGGAATAGACATGCCACTTATTAATGCGGGTAAAATCCATTGTAGCGACTGTTCTTTGGTCTCTAGGGTGTACCAATGAGCCCATGCCTCACCGGCGGTCACGAAACGACTTAGAAAGTCCTCCGATTAAACCTTTCAAGCACGTCTCTGAAATGGTCTCACAATTGCGCTTGTTCTCCGGTATGAGTAAACCCAGCACCCATCGTGCGGACAGCTTTCTCATCCCCAAAATCTAGTGCAGGATATGGCTAACACATTCAGTTGAGTGGCCAGCAAGCTCAGCCAACTCGCGTCCGCCAATACAAGATTATGGATTCTTTTTCTCTGTGGTAACCGGTTTTGGGTCACATGAGCACGGTTAATCAAAAATCGACGTGCGGCCACGGCGAAACTCTGCTCTGGGTCCGATACACACCATCGAGAATGGGCTTGATTTTCTCGCAGGTTTTGCCACTCAAAAACAAAGATCGGAACGATACTGCTCTTTTTCCATGGTCGCAAAAAACACTAACATGATGTTTTGATATGGGTGTCAAAACAAAACTAAGCGTCGGATTTTCACCAAATTTTTAAAGGCGGGCTAAAAGAGGTTACTCAGTAGCGCCACCTATCTACTATTGGCATTACACTTTCAAATAAAATCAAAATTTTTAACGTGGTATCATACTTAGTTTTTCTTGTCTTTTCGCATCAAACGCGTATAGAAAGTTACGCATTTTTCAGATGACTAATGGAATGTGGTGTTAAAATAGGTAAGTACCACCTGCACAATAGAAGAAAATCTTTTAACGTTTGAAGAACATTCAATGCTTTTGGCAGATGTAGAGGCTTGTGTTCAATATCTTTCGACGTAAATGACTTTCTCTTTCTTAAACCAGAACTTTTTGTGATCGGGGGATCGCTGAAAATCATTACAAAGCTCGACATAGTCGGCTTTAAGGGAAGTCTAGAAATGGCTTCTTACTTCGAACTTGCAACATTTTTGGAGAAGTTGAGGTTCAAAATACCTAGTTATTGTCAGGAACGGGAGATTCCTTCCAACCAAAGAATGCTGAAACGACTTACGAGCATTCATTCCGGTGTGAACGGTAGGGACGCGTTACAAATCACAAAACAGCTGGGGACCCTGGACTCAACGCACTGGTTGAAGTTCCCACTGAGCTTTTAGACGACAATATCAGTGCGCAAAAGTTGGCAAAAAATACTGTTACTATTTACTTCGCAAACCTTACTTTATACTTGATCTAGCGTCAAAAAAATTACTTGGATTCACATTGCCCAGACATGTTTACAATTAAGAAATATTCCACAACATAATCTCAATGCATATAGATTCCAAAATATAAAAGAAAAATGATGTAGTAAAATTAAATAGGAAACAGGCCTACATTAGTGCACACGAAATATTCTTTCGATTAATCCCTTGAAATCTGTGATTGTTCTCTACTATATGTGCTCTTCTAAACAATTCAAGTTAACAAATTTTTAACTGTTTCTATTTCCAAATGAGTTATTAACGTTAAAAAGAAAACCACAAGGATATACTTACTCCATAACCCTGATGGAACAAGGACATCTTAGCTGTCTCATCTTAACTGCCTTATACACTTCTAAGCGTACAGTGCCAGGAACCTGCACCTTGTTGCTGCTCTCTCCACAGTATTCGTCCTCTGGGTCACTCTTAAAATGCACCAAAACCTTTTCAGATCCAGGTTGAAAACGTACATCAATATTCTTCGGATCAATACGAGCTTGAGTGAAGATTTCTTTAATCGACTTTGTGTACAATTGACCAATATGCTTTGTGTTATAGTTATTAAAGTAAACCGTACTACATGGATCGTTTCCAAAGATTGTATGATAAGTTGAACGTTCCAACTCTGTATTATTTAAATTCGAGCGAACAAAGTAGTATGGATAAAAGGCTCCAGATATGACAATCTTTAAAATGATTGTCTTCTCTCTATCAAGCCAGTGAATACGCTGATATGCAGTTGTCTCTTTAATACCCAACTGCATGAGACGTTCTTTCAATTCCAATACCAATAAATGCATTTCCTTTATCGAACGCAGATTTATAAAAAATCGATCAGCCCAAGTGTGTTCTCCAGATTCTTCATTCATATTGTGTTGTTCACGCATTGTGCACCACACCTGTTCAGTCATAGAAAATATTTAAAAAAAAAAAAAAAAAAACGGCAACTGCATTTCTTACCCTATAAGCTTTTAGTATGGCAAAGAGATCACTTCCGGATGCATCAGCCCAAGCGAGTTTTTGTGAATAAGCAGCCAATTCTGTTTTTTTCCTATCAGCATATGTAAATATTGATTTTACACTTAATCCAGCAGCTAAAAACAAAGAGAAAAAATGTATATTCGTGCCACCCGTTCAACAACTCTTTCTTTTTATTTACCAATAATGATAGCCTCTTCCAATACACTGAACATGTATCCAAAAATAATCAAACGACTCACACGAATGTCCAATGGCAAAGCTGCCATAATTCTTCCAACAAATGACAAATCTCCATCTTGCACAGAGTAGTCTCCATTAACAGTCTTTAAAAGAGCCCCTACTTCTTTCAGAACCAAAATTGTATTGTGAATGTCTGATAAGTTTGGTGGTGTCATTGCCAAGGCAAGAATCACTAGTGGTGGTTCCATATCAAGAAGTTTAGCTTTCAGTACAAGTGTCTCCAGTGGACAACGGACCATTTCTGGTATTCCAAACTCATCCAAATAGTTCTAGAATAATATCACTTAATCTTCTACCCATTCTCATGATTTTTCCAACTTTTTACCATATAAAATTGTTTGGACACCATTCGGTAGACTCTTCCATTCATGACACGACCAGCACGTCCAGCTCGTTGTCGACAGTTTGCCCTAGATGCCCAATGCAGCTGAAGGGAGGTAAAATTCGTACTTGTATCCGTCATCAAGGACTTGGTCAAACAGAAGTCAATAACTGAAAGTCAATGTGTGTAAATGGAAAGATTCTGATAAGCAAAATATTGTATTTTACCATATTTGACGTCAGGAACTGTTATGGAACTTTCAGCAATGTTTGTGGCTAAAATTACTTTTCGATGGCCAGGAGGTGCGCGATGAAAGATTTTTTGCTGTTCATCAGGAGCTATCATTGAGTGCAAACGGATTGGCATCAGCTTCACATTGTTTCTGTTGGCATATCAAAATTATATTTAAGAGATAATTTAACTTAAGAATTTCCTACATTTCTTGTAGCTGTTCAAGTTTTTTGTCCATTCTATCGATCTCATTAATACCAGGAAGGAAAATTAGAATTGAAGTCTTCTGATTGGGATTACTGGAGCTTTCGTGGCTTTCTATGTTCTCTATTACAATGATTAGTTTTAAAACAAGAGTGTACATTTCGTTGCTGATTCCAGGTTCTTCGTAGTCCACTGTGACATTCTGTAAAATCAGGCAAAAACAAATCATCAAAACAAGTCATCGAAAAATCGCAACTTTCAGCTTAGTCTATAAAGCTAGGAATAAAATCGAATCGTCTTGTTCCATATAAATGCTCCATAATGTTGCAAAACCTACAGGTAACAATGATACGAGTACACTGGCTCGCCATCCGACTTGGTGAATGTTCGAGCAGAATTTATTCTCGACCCACTCTTTTCCGGATAATCCAAAATTTATTATTTATTTCTTCAACTAATGCGGAAAAGCCGCTGATATCTTTTAGCGTTTTCTTGCTTAAAAAAGCAATTCACGGCATAAGTACAGCCAGTTATGCTCCATACCTTGCCAATGTTCCTGAAACCGAGATCATTGAAGAAATGAAATCACAAGGTGTCACGGACGTTTATAAATTTAAGAAAATTGAGGACGGGAATCAACGCAAAACTGGACTAATTTTTTAACCTTTGATCTTTTCCGACTACCAAGCACAGCCAATATCGACTGTTACAATGTCCAAGTAATTGAGTATTTCCCCAACCTTATGCGCTGTTAAAACTGCCAGCTTCTGGGTCATAAGGGCCAAACGTTGCAAGAGTAATCCGTCATGTGTTAATTGCAATCTTCCACATCACGCCCCCCATATTCCAATTGCAATGAAGAATACCCCGCGTCATCCAAATTTTGTCATCGGTACCAACAAGCTAAAGACTCTCAAAATAAACCCACCAGAAAATGCAGCATGACTGAGGCTAGATTAATTTACAAAAAACAAAGTTCCACAGCCTCCCGTCCATCAACCTACTCAGAAGTTGCAGATAATTCAAAAACGAATACATCAACTGTTTCAGTAAAAGACACACTTCAAACCATTATCCCCAGCCACGGCAATTCACTGTCTCTTCTTCTACATACACCATCTTCCATGGATTTGGTAAACGGCCCTCCAACGCCGAAGCAATCAAAAAAACACAATCACGGCCAAACATGTTCTTCACGAACACAGCAAATAAATAGCCTCAACCCATCTCACACATATTAACCCCACAACTAATGCCATAAATAGTAACTGTCCTCCATCCCAATCTCCTTTCCAACTCTATATTCTCACAAAATAACTCATCTACTTCGACCTCCAGAAGTAGGAGTCCCAACCCACACTCATCTAACTTACCCAACCCTAAACTAAAACTATATAACACCAATTTAAAAATAAAAGTCCTGCAATAGAACATGACACACTGCTCGCACCCAAAGAGCTATAAAGATTACTTCTATAATTTTCCCCATAACTTAGCTAAGCAAGGCATCCATTCTAATAAAGGAAAATATCTCACATAAACGAATAGCCATCAACTCGAACATCTTAGCAATAGCGGTTGAGATACAACTTCTGCCACAATTTACTGTCGTCTCCATTTATATCTTGCCCGGCCAAGTATTTTCCAGGTCTGATTTAGAAATCATTTTCAACCAGATCCATACCCCTGTACTAATTGTCGGTGACGTCAACTCCTGGAGCGTTCTGTGGGACTCCTTCTTTGAACGTTAATAAAGAAGCTTCGGCAATCCAAAAAGCATCGATCCCTCAAACCCTCAAACTACACCTTATCTTATCGTATCAGCGTACTGTTCCCTAGTGGAATATAGAGTTAAGAGCAAAAGATAAAAGCCGGTCTACTTACAATAGAACATCGCATAGAAGTAACCAGAGCCAAGTTGTACACTAAGCTGTTCTTCACGAATGGATCCATTATTGTTAAAGACATCGCCTCCGCTAGGAAAATGAATGGAATTTATTCATCCGTTGCATCGACTGCAACACACTTATGCCAGCGCTTGATCCAATCCTCGAAACATTTTTTATATTAGGTTTTCGGTATGTCCATCAGTGCTTCCTGCGATTTTTCTATTACTTCTTCTCTGCTGCTGAAACGCGTTCCCCGTAGTGTTTTTTTAACTCGATTGAACAGAAAAAAGTCACAGGGAGCCAAATCAGCTGAATTCGGTGGCTGTTGGATGGTATTTTTTGCATTTTTCGTCAAAAAAGTACGAATAATGATGGCACTGTGCGACGGTGAGTTATCATGGTGCAAAATCCATGACTTTTCTGCCCACAATTCTGGTCTCTTTCGGCGAATTGCTTCACGCAAACGTCTCATAACGCCCAAATAATACTTTTTGTTTACTGTCTGGCCTTCTGGCAAAAAATTCATGATTACACTACACCGTTGTAATCCATGAAAACCGTGAGCATTGCCTTCTTTTTTGACTGAAAACGACGTGGTTTTTGGTCTCGGCTAATTTGGTGAACGCCATTCACTTGCCTGATGTCTGGATTGCGTGCCGTACTCATAAACCCACGTCTCGGCTACAGTAATGATCCTTTTGATGAATGTGGGATCGGATCATCTCTTTTGCGACATCAACACGGTCTCTTTTTTGCATGAAATTGAGGTCTTTTGGCACCAACTTTGCTGCTACACAACGGAAACCCAAATCATTAACCAAAATGTATTGGATGGATCCATAGGCAATGTTCAAGTCCTCCGCTATCTCTCTGATGGTTAATTTGCGGTTATTGACCATTTCTTTTACTTCATCAATGTTTTCGTCGATGGTCTGCCACAGCATTCATCATCTTCGATTGACTCACGACCACTTTTGAACCGCTCGTGTCACTGGTAAACGACCGTTTTCTATAGAGAATCGTTGCCGAAACACTTTTCCAACATTTCCAACGTTCGCGCACCATTAAATCCGTTTTTTACGCAAAATTTAATATAAGTTCGTTGTTGCAAATTTAAATCCATTTCTAAAATTGTAGAAAATCGCCAACACACACAGAGATAGATGCACTATTGGCTACGTAACTTTTGCAAATGTCAAGCTATGACGCTAAGATTTAGAGGGAATGTCAACAACAGATGTACCCACTTAACAAATTGAAACAATGGGAGAACCACACGGTGGTTACCCCGTTTTTTTTTTTTTTTTTTTTTTTTTTTGTTGATGAAGGTGGTATATCAAGCTTTATTTCTTGGCATTACTTCGGAATTAAAATCCAGTGGTTGGAAACTTATATTTACTGACGGCTCCAAAAACAGTGACAGCACATCCTTCCAACTACCTACGAAGACGGTTCCTTGTTCAGCATAGGGTTACTACCTAAAAGTGAATCTGTTTTTACCGCTACGGCATTTACCTATTCAAAAAACCACATCAATAGCCAACAATATCCGTGGTAAATATGTAATATGCTCTGTAATAAAAACCCTAACCACAATTCGGAGAGTGTCATCCAGATTAGACAATGCCTCATAAGATCCCCCAACAAGTTGAAGCTAATGTGGATCCCCAGTCATATGGGGATTCAAGGTAACGAACACGCCGACATAGCTGCCAATTTTGCACACAGCGCTCCAGTGCACAAATTTGCAATTCACACCAGACCTGACATGTTAAGATCCATTAACATAAAGATTACCATAGATCTAGGCAACTCTTGGCTTGGCATAACTACCATCACCATTACTCGACCATCAACACAGACAGATCGCAGTCAACTTAATTGCTATACAAAATGTCGATAGCGCAAATGCATTAAGCGCAACGGTTAACTTAGTCTTGATGGGTTTAGATGAAAACATTACGCATGACGACATTACTTCGTGCTACGTGAAAACTATAAAAAGTGTATCAGCTGGAAGAAATAACAACATCTGAAGCCATAAACATTGTCTGTTTGTCTGTGTGAACCTAAAATCACTGGAGCTAAAGCAGAGCATTTTAACTAAAAAGAGGAAGATAAAATTAACAGCACGTACGAGTATATTTCATTTCATTTTAAAAAGAGCATTATTTAACCTTCCTATGGTCCTCGGGTCATTTTTGACCCATTTTAAGAAAGAAATTAAGTTTTCTCTATAACAAAATTTTTGAAGGACTTGATATTTCTTGACTTTTTCTAAAGTGCTGAGCTGAATACAATTAAGTATGATTTTATAAAAAATATTAGGAACTTTGCGACGTACAAACTTTTTTACGTCTGCGTCCCTGGGTCAAATTTGATCCAACGTATAATTACCTACTCAATTTTGGTTATTTATGACCCAATCAGCATATTGTTGCTTCAGCTGCGATTTTGTATGTATTATCTATTTCTGCATTGTGCATTTGTAGCCTTTTTATCAGATTTCTAGAGAAAAATTTATTCATCCAAGAATAGAGATCTATTTCGCATTCTTGTTAGTTACGTGTCACGGGATAGTTCATTTCAAAATATTGAATAATATACTAGGTGGGGTGAAAAGTAACCTCCTTGGGAATGAAAATTTTTTTTTCTTTTAAATGTTTTTTTATTTTATTCAATATAGCCCCCTTTTAGTTTGATACACTTATTCTAGCGATTTTCCAACTTCTTGATCCCGTCCGAAAAGTAATTTTCCGGAAGGTCTGCAAAATACTCCTCCGTAACGTCGATGATTTCCTCGTGTGAGCTGAATTTTTTATTGATGAGCCATTTTTTGAGGTTTGGGAAGAGATAATAGTCCGAGGGAGCCAAATCGGGCGAATACGGTGGATGCGACAGCAATTGGAGCCGTAAGTCATTGATTATAGACATGGTTGCGATGCGCTGCAACCATGTCATTGAATATTTTCAAGAAAATATCAACGACGACTGTTAGATAAATTTGCTCCTATACGTGAGTTGTGGAGTCAGTGGGTTGACATATTGCCAAAACTTTACAATCCATCCGAAAATGTGACAATAGATGAGCAGTTAGTAGATCTCAGAGAAAGATGTCCCTTCGGGCAGTACATGCCATCAAAGCCAGCGAAATAAGAAATCAAGTTTTGGGTACTTTGTGATTCTGCAACGAGCTATGTTGAGAAGAAACAATGTCACAACCGATAACTTTTTGACGTCTTATCAATTGGCACAAAAATTACTGGAGAGACAAATTACACTAGTAGGAACAATACGCAAAAACAAACCCGAATTACCACCAAAAATATTAAATATAAAAAGATGACCAATATATTCATCTAATTTTGCATTTACCGAGAATACTACTCTCGTATCTTACATTCCGAAAAAGAAAAAAATCTATAAATCTACTAAGTACTTTACATCATGACTCAAAAGTAAGTGATCGCTCGGATTATAACAAATGTAAAGGGGATGTAGACACATTGGACAAAGCAGTAAGTGGCTACACTTGCAAAAGGATGACAAAATAGTGGCCTCAAGTAGTATTCAGTAATATGGTCGATATTTCAGCTTGTAACGCTTTTGTTTTATTCTAATCCGGTAACCATACATGGAAAGACGGCTGCCTCTCAAAGCGCACCTACTTTTTGTAAGGTCTTGGTATGCAGCTTGTTAGTCCCTATATAAAAAATCGACAACCGATACACAATCATCTTCATCATCTCAATCGCGAAATAGTTCAGAAAGAAGAACAACTAAAAGACATCGATGTCAATTATGCCAAAAAACAGACAATAAAACGGGAATAATTTGCGACATTTGTAATGAGTGTACGAATTGTAACAACTGACTGTATCCTTTCATTATTGAATTAAAAGTTTTGTAAAAGTATTTATGAAAAACATGAAGTTGAAATAAATTTACCTTAATTTTTATTTAAATAACTTTGTTTTTTCTTTTTTAATATTAACATTATTAAATAATAATCTTCAAGTAAAAAACAAATACCTGAAAATAGAGTACTGGGACAAATATGACCCGAAGCCCGTTCGCGTCAGTAATTTTGAGGACCGTAGGAAGGTTTAAAAAGGGACACAACTTTAAGAGCGCTTAAACCAATTTTTGGTTGTAATAATGATCCCAACAAACACGCTGTGCGTGGATAGCGGATAAATTCGAATAAACATATGCACTATTGAATGTTCCTGTGCCAGTGAGACAACGCTTCGGTCAAAGTACCAAAAATATCGTAGCCGTAAATCAATATTTTAAATCAAATCAATCGGTTCACAGGAACTGGATATCTCTCACTTCATATAGCCTACACCCTTAAAAGATCAAATTAATTCAAGAACCGAAGTCAATTTGAAGCCTTCTGCAAAAGTTTGAAAAAAAATCCAGAATTTCATCGATTAATTAACTTGATGAACGATGAAGCTCATTTTTAGCTTAATGGCTTTGTCAATAAGCAAAATATGCAATATTGGACAGCAACAAACACGCATGTGCTTCAAGAGACTCCACAAAAATTGAACGCGGGCAACGTACATTAGATTCAAGTATGGTATATAGCATACTTAGTTTGTTTTTGACAGATAGAAAGGTTAGATGTGTTTTTTTGTGTGCTCGGCGATTTTCAATTATTATAAAAAAAAAATTGAGCAAAGAATTTGCATTAACACCCCAGCACTATCAACAAAAGATGATAACACTTCTAAGCTGGGAAGAAAATTGTTGTTGCTGAGGATGTTGGCATATGCGTCGGCTCGTCATTCCATTTTTTTTTTTTTTTTTTTGCATATTTTAGGCATGAGACGTGTGTCAGCGAAGATTATTCCGAAATTCTTAATTTTGATCAGAAAAACAGTCGCATGAGCATCGCTCAGGAACTTTTGAATGACACTGACAATGATGATGTTGAAACCGAAGCCCAATTGTCCGAATGCACAGTGGTTTAGGTTCCAAACAAAGGCGGTCATAGGGTTTTTTTTGGGCAGATTTACAGTGAAATCATATCATTTTGGCCTGCAAAATGGTTGTTATGATTACTAGAGGGTTAGAACAAGACAAAAAAGCTATTTTTTTAACAGAGTATATTCATGCATAAAATATTCATCATATATAAAATATACTCTCACAAAAAAAAAAAATCGGAATATAATAACAATAAACTTAGTTTTGTTTATATTATCAAAACTTAGTATTTTACATGAAACAAGTGCTATTTACATAGTATTAAAAATGTCAACTAATATAATATAATAAAGTTACAATAAGGCTTCAAAAACTTAATAAATCCAACACTTCTTTTACTATACTAACGCAGACTACTTTTTATACTGCAACTTCCTTAAACTAGAAATAAGTGGATCTGAATTAAGAAGCCTGTGCAAGAGATCCATGTTAATAACATCTCGGAAATGTCTCCTAGTATTTTCGCGTCTGAATAGTTTGACTAATTTATTACAAGACTCAGCGGCCACCTCAGATAATTCACTAATACATAATAAAGAACTATCTTTCACTTCTGCTCTGAGAATCAATACTTTATGTATTGATAAAGGTAAGTTATACCAAGGGTATTCCTCCACAAGCATCTTGGCAGTATCAAAAGCACTTCGAGGTTTGTCTACAGTTAAGCCTAATTTTTCCCTAAACTACCATTGAACTAGCTCTTTTCTCTGAGTAAGACTAGCTTTATCTTCTGCAGAACGCGCTTGCAACTTTTTAATATTAATTCGATAAGAAACGTGAATAAAATACTCGAAAAATCTAATGTATGAATGCAGAGGAGATAAGCCAAACTCAAATTTACTAGTATTAGGGACCTCTTTTAAGCATATATTTAAATCGTTCAGCTTTTTTGGTGTTGCACCACAAATGTAACACCTACTCGTAGATAAGTCGCTAAGTGCAGAACAAACTTTACCATCTACCATCGTCAATTGTAAGAAATGGGTGATTTTAATTTTGTGGACATTAATAAGCACTGAAATAGGGACTAACTGATTAATTTGGCTTTTGAAATAAACTTCTTCTTGCAAGGTGACTTCCTTTGTTTATTTTGTAAATTGAAAACTAATTGGTCTACACCACCTAGTAGAGGAAGGGCGTGGGTTTTTCCAAATGATTGATTCATCACATGTATTTGGTTTATAAACAAGTTGAAGAGGTACATAAGATGTGACAAATAAACTCGAATCATCGATAGTTGAATCTGAACATTTCTGCTTATATTCACTATGGCCTGTGCTGCCATCAAAACCCCATTTACCAATTAAAACTAAGTCATCTTTAGGTTCGTGAAGACTTTCAAACACAGCTTTTTAAGATTCAACAATGCGACTTGATGTATGGCCTAACCATGATTGCAAATTGATTTCAGCAGAAGATTCTGTCACGCACTTTATGAAAGGACGGAAAAACATTTGGTATTTTAGAAGGAATCACTTCTCTTAATGATAAATATTGGTTTTTAGTAAGCTTAGCTTCATTAATAAATGAAATAACTTCATCCGTGCTAAATTCCAAAGAACTTCTTGATTGATTTGAACTGCTAAGTAAAATAGTTACAGCGGAATCGTCCATCTGTGATAAAACTGCTAATATGCGACGTTTGGACCTCTTGCTGCAGTCTCTAAACTCCTTCCTGTATCGCTTTCCACTTGTAGATTGAAGAGATTCCTTTTGCTCGTCGTTGTAGTTTCCACATACTTCTCCATCAGATACTTTAAGTATGCAAACTTCGGTCTCATTTAACCAGCTTTCGTATTTGGCCACTAGCTTAGGTTTTGATCTCCTAAATTGCTTCCAATATGCGGCAAACGGTTTACAAAAGGAGATTTCTCAAGCAATCAGTCTGGATATTTTCAGCATCCGGTAAAGAATTCGCAAGGGATCCAAACACTTCCCGAAACCTTTCTGCTTCATTTTCTTAATTTTTTGAAGTTATCCACGTATTTAAAACAAGCATTTGGGTAAAAGAACACGTAAGAACACGTAATGGTCGTACCTGCAAAAGAAAAACACAAAAAATTAAAAAGAAAAAATTTCTAGTACTGGACCTAGTCTCCTCAATGACCTGTAACAACCCTTAGAGCACCTAGAAGCACCTAGACTTTGCGGTTATCAAAACTAGGAAAATAAGAGATTATATTGATATATGACTCATTTATGGCGATTCGTGCCTTCATAAATAAAAGCTTAGTTGAATATGGAAAATGATTAAAAACAAAAAAAAGTGGAAGGTGTGTTTTGACGGAGCTAGTTATGAATAGTCGCATTGTTAAGGAAAACATAATTACTTTAAAAATATCGTACATACCTTCAATTTGAATATCCATTGCACAATTATATCACAAACAATCAATTTCTCGGAAAAACCACACTTTAAAAACAACACCAATTTATGTGAACAAATAAACTAATGAGCACTAATCAGATGTTACCACTTCCGGTGCACAAAATTAACTGTGCCGTGTTTACAATTGCAATGGTTTTTATACCTGTGAATAGAAGGTTTTTTTATGTTTCATATACCGGTAAAATAACATCATAATTGCAACATCGGTATTTCGGCTGAACCACTGTGCAATGGAAGTACTTGGGAGAGCCAAGAACGAAAAAAAAAAAAGAAATGTTTCGAGGATTAGAAAAAGCGTTGGCACAAGTGTATTATATCTGAGGGGGATTACTTTGAAAGGGACAACAATATCAAGATGAATATATACATAAATATTTCATAAATATGTCATCTTACTTTCGAACACACCCCGTATTTCATGCCGGAGGTGTATTTCTTCGTCGATGACAATGATCGCTATGTTGGATAACTATTTTCGGTCAGAATTGGATGGACTTGACATCAGTGATATATGGTTCGAACAAGGTTGTGCCATATGCCACACAGCTGGTCAAACAATTGGTCTATTGAAGGGAAAGTTCAGTATACGTGTAATCTCGAGAAATGGTCTGGTCGAATGGCCACCTCGCTTATTCGATTTAATGCCGTTGGATTTCTTTTTATAGGGTTACGTTAAGTCGTTAATTTATGCAAAATTAGACCTCATTTTCTTAAGTGAGACATATTTAGAGAAATCTTCAAATGACGTTTGCTGATAAATGTGAATTCACCTGTAATGATTGCATGCATGGAAAACAACATCGGGCTGTGTTTAACCATAGTAAAAGCAATTCCACTTCCATCTTACAACTGGTTCACACAGATATTTACGGACCAATGCAGCAACAATCAATTGGGAATTCGAAATATTTTCTTTTATTTAAAGATGACTATTGAAAAGTTTATGGTTTATGAAAGAAAAATCCGAGGTGTGTCGATTTTTACAGATCTTTTTAAAGAAGGTGGAGGCTACAATGAATTTTTGTGTGATAAGTGATAATGAACTGTTAATGGAATGTTCAAAACTTGTTAAATACGAAGTGTATTATGCACCAGGAAACTGTCCTTCATACACCAGAACGAAATGGGTCTACTAAGCGCGAAATGTGAATACGCTAAAAATGTAAGTAAGAAGTTCTGAGCAGAGCAGAGCATTGGTTTAGCATTAAAACTAGAATTGGGTATTTGTGCGTATTTGGTACAGGATTGTTTATACATGTGCTTGATCAGAAAACGAAGAAACTGAACGCTAAGTGGAAAACATATACTTTGTTGGCTATCAGAACAGGGTTAAGGGTTATCTGATATACAAACATATAACAAAATATGATCGAGATATCTCCCAATCTAAACTTCAACAATACGGACGCACTATCGTAAGCCAAAATAAAGTTTCTTTAAAAGGTGAGCAGAGTGTCGAGCCCCATGTTGAGTACGATACGGGAAACGTAAATCAAGAGCAGCTAGGGCTGGTTTGGAGCAAGAATACTAATTGTTCAGATAATGTTGCTAAATGCAGCAAAAAGTCTTTCAAACCCAGAAGAACCACCTGCTGATATTCAGAGTGGTATTAGAAATGTTATGGAAAATTTTGTTTTATTTGCAGAAACTGATTCTCCTAAGATGTTATAAGCTGTCCAGAATTTAAGCAATGAAAAGCAGCCATGGATGAAGAAATTTCGTCTCCTGGCAAGAAATGAAACCTGGGATTTTATATCGCTAGCAAAGAATCCAAAGTTGATTGAACACATCCCCGAATAAGAAAAAATAGTCCTATCGTTCACTATATGGGATATACATTCACAAAATACCAAGTCTCTAAGGTTTTCCCTAGTACCCTGGCTCTGCTTTAGTCAAGCTGATGGATCTCCCTCCCCTTGATATTCATGTCGTGAGCCGCAGTCATTTTCCGTTTAAAAATAAGTGGTGTTTAGTGCTCAACACATTAGAGTAATGATTACCTTGCTGGCCGACTGTCTTTTAATTCTGGCCTTATGTTCTATGGACGCTGTTGCTTCGAAAATGCAACGGGTCTTCATGGATAGTTCCAAAACTAAATTAGGATACCCCCCTAGTGCCATTAGGAAAAATTGCGTTGGTTTTCCAAACGGAGGTATAAGAGATCCTGATGGCAATGAACTATGTATATCGTAAATTGGTGGAAGAATGGAAACATATGCGTCTGTAGTCGCTCACAACTTCCAAGTTAGTTTGAAAATACAAAGACTTCTCCGAATGCAATCGGAAGGTTGAATTCAATGAGCTTTGGATTCCAGTTTACAATGGGATAACTGGAAATCAAATCGCCTATGAACTTGCGAGATAAGGCTCCGAGGATCCATGCCATACCTACGAATTCTTGCGCCCTTGGTTAAGGCTTCCACGGATAATGGGGTTTAATATGAGCATAACTTCAGATGACATCACCCTACAAGTTTCCGGTAGACAAAATAATTTGCTTTCCGACTAAGTGGCTCATGATTTTCCGAGTTTCTTACTCGTGTCATGACACAATGCGCTTTTGCTAAACACCTAAATATACCTGGTATAAATGGCACATCCTGCGAGGCTTACTGTGAGAGTGTTGACCGACCACACTGCGGAGCATTTCCTAAGCTTGCATAAGCCTGCAACTACCTGGCACTGAAGTGGACAGTGTCCAGAGAGAGAAATTACAGTAAAAAGAACATAAAAGGAAAAACATAAACCGAATTGGAATTTAAAGTGCGAAACATACATTCTATCAGTTCAGTAGATATGTATGCGAGTTCCCCGATTCAAGCCAAAAATTAATGACATAGTTTCGTTTTAAATTTAAATCGTGAACTTCTTCGGGAAAAACAATCAAATTTCTTATAGTGCTTGACCCGTTAAATTGAATAAAAGCAAACTAGACAATTTTTAAGTTATAAACTGCTTCTGTTTATCTGTTGACCACGTTCTTCAGTGCAATAGAACTACATCTCTAAACATATAAACTGAGGAAAAAAAAAAAAAAAAAAAACACCGGAAAAACTTACATTGTTAATCCTAGATAATTCGCACAAGTAGTACTCCTTCACTGTGAAATTTCTCCGAGTATCAACTCTCACAACAGGCGCCGGTCGGCCTCCGAAAATAAAGTAGTCAGCAAACTACAAGATTTTGAAAGTTATAAATGCAACAAAATAATTTGACTGCTGTAACCTCGCTGCTGTTAATTGTCGCTGACATAAGTATGACCTTCACATTCTTAGAGTTTGTAATCATAAGCTTCCTGATTACGATGAGTAGGAAGTCCATATCTTGATCACGTTCGTGAACTTCGTCCAAAATAATGTGAGTGTAATGGTTCAAATGTTTTTCATTGATCAATTTTTGCAAGAGAACTCCAGTAGTGCAATACAACAACCGAGTATCCTCAGATATATTCGCATGTAATCCAACCTAATCAAAAACAACAATTTCCCACACAAGTTCCTTTTAATTAAACTTTTACAAACCAACCTGATAGCCAACCACACTACCTTCCTCCCATTTGCGTTCGGCACAAACTCGCCGAGCAATACTTATTGCAGCTATCCTCCTTGGTTGGGTACAGACAATGTTCACCCGCTCACCCCTCTTATAACCATCGCCTAAAATGTACTGTGGAACCTGAAAACCAAACAACAAAAAATGTACTCCGAATTAAATGCTACCAAACACTATCTATTTACTTGTGTAGTCTTTCCACAGCCAGTATCTCCCTCCAGGATAACAACGCGGTTTGTACGAATAGTTTCAATAATTTCCTCGTGAGATTCGTGTATTGGTAGCCCATCGTTCCATTGCATATTGAAGTGATACTTGTCATAAATAGGGTCGCCCCCTTTTTCCATTTTTACTTTTGACTGACCATTAACAGAATCTTCATCATCAACATCGCTATCAATATCGTCCATAGTGTCCATATCCGACACAAAGGATGACTCGTATCGGCTTGAAGTCCCTGCAACATTCTCGACCTAAAAAAAAAGACCATTTGAAAACAAAAAAAAACAGAACTTTAAAAGAATTACCTCCATCATGCGCTGCCTTTCTGCTTGGGCATATTCCCCGGCATAATCGGTCCCTTTGCTCTCTCGCTTAATAACTCTGGTGTCGATCGCATTCTGCGGGAATGTTGTCGTTCGAGAAGTAACGCATCCTGTTGGCACAACAACCCTTTCGAAATTTTTAGAGAAGTCGAAAAATGCATTGATTTCGTCCATATTTTGGGTTGTAACTTTATTTTAATTAACTAGACTACACGAAAATGGAAAACTTTTGGTAACTTTGTTTCAGGAAAGGGAAAAGGCTTGCACAGTTATCTTTGCTGTTTTTTTAGTTTATTTTTGCAGTTTACATTACGAGGGTTGACAATAGAGCAGGGCTGTTATACACTTTTTATTTCATTACGGAATATACATACTACAGGGTGTTAGAGTGAGTGGTTACTGTCAATTAATTTAAAATAACAATCAAAATAAGCGCAATATGTGCATTACGACAACACAAAAGTTAATATGAACTCGCTGGTGCTACTTATAATTGACCCTATTTAAAATTGCGTGTGCAGTAACGATTTGAGAATTGCTATCCCTATGCTCGACTAATACAAACAGTAACATTAGTAATTAATAAAATAAGTAGATGGTTGCCTTTTGCACTACATCTACATTCTTCAAATATTCACAAAATAGGCGAATATGACTTACTTACTTAGATGGCCCTACAACCCGGGGTAGACGATTAGCACGGTCTTTGTGTAACTGCATCCAGTTGCGCTCAGCAAATTGGTTGAGGTGCCCTTCCATCAACTCATCCACTACTACGATGTCTATCCAGGTTGAAACTGATCTACATATCCGAATCATATTAGATGATTAATGTGCACTTTTCTGGCCATGTCAAGGTACAGCTTGAGAGCTTGAAGTTAATTTTCTCCCTCCAACTCCCCCAACACAAATGGGATCAAAAATTAGTCAAAAAATTATATATTCAAAATGACCAAGGATATCTTCATCCTATGACGTTCTGTCCGATTCGTCGATGTTATTTGTCCGTTCTAATTTAGAGCATATACTCGTGTTGACTTAGATTTGCTCAGCTACACGACTAAATTCATTTTTGCCTCTTCTGTTTAAATACTTATAAAGGCACCAGTGACAACTAGCTGATTTGTATTAGTATTAATAAAGAAGTGTAAATATATTGCGCTTTTCGAACTTGCATTTACTCGTATGGGCGCTGGATGTCGGAGCAGCGAGCGTTATTCATCATTATTCTGCAGAATTTGACGAGTTTAGCTATGATACCAAGGTTAGCTCTATATAGCTCGTCTCTATAAATGCTATCATATGCGGCCTTAAAGTCTATAAAAAGATGTTGCATATCGATTTGAACTTATCAGTTCAAGTGTTCACACAAGGCGGCAAGAAAGATCTTATATGCGACTTTGAGGAGACCGATACTTCTATATACATATAATTGGACCCTAAAAGCCGGGTAGTACCCAGCACATCTGTTTCGACATTCCTAATGTCTTCTTAGGTTGAGGGTTAAGACAGTAAAGATTCTTCAGTTTTTTGCGATTTCTTTGAAATACACTCGACTAGTGTATTTTGTAGATTGCAACATAATACATTTTGGGAGATGGATTGATAAACAGGTGGGCATGTACCTTTGGGAATGTCACTTAACCTCAGTCTGCTTGTAAACTTAGTGTCGTGCAGACTTTTCTTCCCGACTACATTTCAAAAGTGTTCTTGCTTCCTATTTAGACATGAAAATCACCTAAAACAATTTTAACCTCGTAAGTTTTGTTAAGAAGCTACCAATATTTTTTGGTAGCGTCGTATTTCTTTTCTGTGTGGGTGCTAGCAAGTCGAGCCTTGATGCGTATTGTAAAAAGGTGTTCACTTACGAGTCGAAAGTTCAAAAGTTCTTGCCAAGCCTGGTATATTTCACAATTTTTCATCCTTCTTTGGTTAAACTGTCCCACCGCACCACACAATATCATAAACTTACTTATCCATACTATACTTCAAGTAATAGGCAAATCGAGAAATACGTTGAAAGGGCGCTGTAAAAACAATGGAAGCAGGTGAAATACAATACATTTGAACAAATTCTAAATTAACACACTCGGCAATAAAGAAATGACTGTAGAAACTATCAACGACTACCCAGTTTAATGCAGAACTATTTGTAGAGCGTACCACCCGAAAAAGTTAAATTGGACTTATCCATTAGATGTTTCTACTGCTGTTATGAAAAATGAGTACATACATGAAATTAACATAACAGTTTCTGTCCGGAAATACAATAGATGAAGTAGAAAGTACAACTACCACACATAAAGGAGTACAAGAACCTGACATAAGAAGAAACTACACTTCAATCCACTTACCTACCAGAACTAGAATTTGTAAACTTAAACTTTCATATACCAGCTCAGTTAAACATCAATCCTTCCTCGGAAGAAACATAACAAATCTTGACAATCGTGAGAATTTTATTCAAAGTAAGTTGCAGACCGGAATAAGTATTTGTAGCATAGGGTAATGTTCATCTTGTACACTACTCTTATGGGATCCTAGACAAAAGTGGTCTTATTACAGTACTGTGTATCTGTGTTGTAATTCGGAAAGTATGGTATTACTGCATTCTGAAAGTGTTGAACCGTAGTAAAGCAGCTATCAGTAATTTTTACATAGTGTTGGAGTCCATGCGGTTTTTTTCTTTTTCAACATCTGCAATAAATAGACCTGGTCGTTTATGGACTAAGCAGGCCTATGACTTTACCAATAAGGACCTAACAGATTCATATAGATTTTAAAGCATTCTGATAGTACTCTATATATACTCTTTCTTAAAATCGGGCAAAACATGCTGTTATCTCATTCATCGGACATGAGTTTGCTCATGCGACCTTATTGGCCTTTACTATAAATTAGATATCGCTGTCGAGGTCTCATTTTAGTCAAGTGGACAAAGTATATTAATAGTCGATCATCGTCTACGTTTAGTGGTTTATTCTGCCTGACGCGATATGGTTGTAGTTTTCGCCGTAGGACAATCAGCCTGCAGATGTAAGTCTTCCAAGTTTTCAGTACCGTATTTATGTTCCCATTCTTAGTTATTTATAATTCTGTTCATTACGTTTGTACTTACCAAATCCATTTTAATTGTTGAAGCACCTATCCATTGCCTCGATCTTTTCTACTTCTTTCTTTTTCTTTCTGAGAGGCACAAGGTTCATAAGAAGCTCTCGTCCTTCCTTGCAGCACACACTTATCAATGGTTTGGTTGTATCGATCGGATGAAGCCTAAATGCAGAATTACTACTGGCAATGTCGCTTCTGGTTTTTTGCGTTTGATGCTGGTAGTAAAGGTTTCCTCGAAAATTTTCGGAGATTTGATTACAAAAGGCCGTATTAGCCTCTTGCGATTGTAACTATGTGATATTCACGTTCCGACACCCATATTGTTAGATATTTGTCTTTCATCGAATGCAATGCCATTATTTTGTTTTTTTGTGGAGGAAACGTATGCTAGCTATAGTGAAATTTCAACCCACCGCGAAGTCGATTAGCCGGAGTGTCGGCAATGTCTATGTCTTCCGACCTAGCTGCCAAAAATGTTTTCTTGCCTTTGGAGTTAAAATCCCCAACGGTGGTCTTAACAATGCCCTTCGGATATTACTCATATGTCTTTTGAAGAAATTGTAGAAGCAATAATTGGCGAAATCGTCCTTTAGCTCTGCTGTGACTTCAGCCTTGACACGAATCTGTATTTCTAATTGTCATCAAACATAAAATTGACTTTTAACAATTTTGTTCACTTTTTCATTTCGATGTAATTCCATTTAACATACCTGCTTCCTATAAACTGTTGCTTCTGTGTTTTTATTTGGCAGGCGTGAACAATTTTCCGCAAGCTTGCGCATTTGTAATTTTCAAAATTATTCCGAGAGAATTAAATAACCTTTCACTCTCACATTATAGAACAATTAGCGATTTATTTTGACGTAACAGATGACATCGGGACGTTTCCAAATGAGCGATGGATCGGCCACAGAACATTTGAAGAAATTTGTCTTCACAAACGTAACACGGCCAAATCAAGGTATTCTCCCCGAGAAATCCCTCGAAATTCTTATTCCCGAGGTGAGTTTCTCCATAATTAATTTTTCCAAACCGAGACGATTAAAAAAATCTTGATTTTTCTTTTAGCTACTACAAGCCGGCTACTCGTTTTACACTTGGCCTTGTGCACCTATTCTCGCTTGGTTTCTGTGGGAACGACGACACTCGCTGGTGGGCAAACGAATTTTAGAACTCGGTGCGGGCACTGCTCTACCTGGAATTTTAGCTGCTAAATGTGGAGCACAGGTTGTTCTCAGTGATAATTGTATTCTGCCAAAATCGCTAGCACATATCCGACGTGCTTGTTTGGCTAATAATCTAATTCCTGGGCAAGATATTGATGTGATTGGTCTCAGTTGGGGCTTACTACTGAATAGTGTCTTCAATTTGGGAGCTCTAGACTTGATTATAGCTGCTGATTGTTTTTACGATCCTAGTGTCTTTGAAGACATTGTTGTGACGGTATCGTTTCTGTTAGACAGAAATCCGGAAGCCAAGTTTATATTCACTTATCAAGAGCGCAGTGCTGACTGGTCAATTGAGGCGCTTTTAAAAAAGTGGAACTTGCATGCGGTTCAAATTAATATCGACGACATCGGCAAGTACTCTGGAGTAGATCTGGTTGAATTGATGGGCGGTCATACCATACATTTGGTAGAGGTGTCAAAGTAAAACTGAAAATCATGTCACAGTCGGCGATTCTTCGAAATACCTATAAACTGTTTGTGAGCAACTTGCCTTGGACGGTGGGTAATCGAGAGTTGCAATTGTATTTCTCTAAATTCGGACACGTTAGTAGCGCAACAGTGGTATTTGATAAAAATAAGGGGTTTTCTAAGGGCTACGGCTTTGTTGTGTTTGGAACACGTGACGCCTACAACAGTGCTTCGAATCACAGCAATCATTTTTTAGATGGCAGAGTGCTTGGTGTCCAGGAAGCAAATAATTAGGGTTCCCGCTTTAGTTTTGTATATTCATTTCCATATTTAGGATGAAATATATTTTTAAAACGTATTAAGTTGTTTTACTCATTTTAAAAATGCTTTTCGAAACAAAAGGGATGTGTTTGAAACGGCCACAGTTTCCAACTAAGAAGTTCCCTGCCAGCGTTGTTTTGGACGCTTAAATAAAAAAATTAAGAAAAGAAAAACAAAAAAGAGAACAACACCGCTGCGGACAGGATTCGAACCTGTGCGGGTAGAACCCAATGGATTTCAAGTCCATCTCCTTAACCACTCGGACACCGCAGCTCACGCCAAAAGCTTGACAAATGTCAGATACATCTCACGTGACATCAATTTATTTCACTTTTGAATTTTATAAATAAAGCAAAGATAAAGAGGAAGGTAGCACATTCCACATGCTCCCTGCAAAAATTAATAATTAAGTAGAATCGAAGTCGGTGCTATAGATATGGAAGAACCATATCTGCAGACGTCTTGGTGTGTTCGATTAGAGTAGGCACTGATCGGTGTCAACCTGGCGATGCCAAGTGCTGCAATTATGACTACACATCAATTGTGCTTATTTTACCACTTCATCGTAGTCGTTGGGTATCGGTTTCGTTCAACCGGACGTGATCTGTCAAACGAACGCGCGAACAAATGAAAATAAAAACAGTAATTCGCTGTCAGAAGTGACTGATCCTCAAAAAAGGGATCCACGGCGGACAATTTCATATTATTGAACCAACCATGACCTCAACAGTCAGTATGGGCAACTTCAGCGTATTTATAACTGGGCTCAGTAAGGATTTTGGGGTGATGAAATAGCGATGGAAGACTAATTGGATCAACGGCAGTGCTCATATCCTCGACCACGGATACTGTCACCGTAACATCCGGCTATACCCTTAAGGTACCCGGCCACGTAAAAGCCCACAATGTGAAGCAACCAAAAGCCTCGGATGAGGATCTATTGTTCTTGACCCCGCCAAACGAAAAATGAACAGCGACGTTTGATTATGAACAAGTCGTGTGCCGCACAACTAGCGGAGGCCCACAGATATCACCTCCATTCAGAAAGTGCTGTGGAACGGGCCGGCCAAAAGAAGAATGAAAAAACTGTGACATACACTACAGATTGCTACAGAAAAAACAAACAGCGTCTGTTTGGGTGCTTATGAGCTTTAGACACGTTAGAAAACGCCTTATTACAATACGCATGAAGGCTCTATTCATCAATATCAGTCTGACGTGCGCTCACGGCCTTACAGTGGAAAAACATGACGCTAACAAAGAATGCTTTTACGAGCTCCTCGACAAAACTTTCGAACAAGGTCCGAATTGATTTTAACGCCAAAAAAGGAAGAGATAACATTTCACAGCGTTTATAATCTACGCGATATCACGTCTGGCAACGGACTAGGGCCAAATGATTTTGCTGCGAGGTGAAACATCAATACAACTAGCACATGGTTTTCCCAGAGAAACATAGCCACCTAATCATCAAACCGTCAACCAAATTGATCACGTTGCGATCGGTCCATATATGTTATATATGGTATTTCCAAGAGAATATAAATTCGGACCATTATGTCATTGCAGTCAAGGTACGTACGTCTACGGATATTTCACATGCTACAGTTAGGAAGAAATACTGCGAGAAGATTTAAGCTTTTAGGTAATCTCTCGACAGTGGCATCGATGCCAAAAAGCAATCAGAAATGCTGTAACTGTTGTGTTGGGTTTCACCAGACCACCTCCATGAAACCTATGGTAAACAACTTGTCTACGATGCGACACTGCCTAGAAGAACGAAAGCGGTCAGTGAGCCTACGAGCAAAAGAAAAGAGAAACACATCGGCATGAAAGAAAGCGCATGATAAGAGCACGATAGAGGAAATAGAGAGATGCTACTCTAGGAAAAAATGATCGGTAGTCTTACCAAAGAAGAAAAAGAACGTATCAAGGCAACAAAACTCAAACAAAGGCCTGTAGGGCTGAACAAGGAAACTTAATTGTAGAGTCAGATTCTGCAGAATGACGATGGAGAACGCTCACTGCTCCGTAAAAGTTGGAAACGATCTCTACGAGACTTTTGATGTCAAAAAGAATTTAGGCAAGGTGATACTCTGTCTTGTAACTTCAGCATCATGCTTGAAAAATTTGTGTGGCACTCTCGAGTTTTCACTGGTCCGTCCGCAAGTATTGAAATATAAGTGACAAGACCAAGTATATGCTGTAAAAAAGAAGGGACATAGAACATCGATGAATCGGACTGAACATCACAATAGGCAGGTTTGACTCTGTGATATAGACTTTGTATACATCGGCTCCACCATTAAACCTGATAATGACGTCTCATCAAAAATCAAACGAAGGCTAACTCTTCCCAATCGATCTTTCTTCGGCCTAAGAAGGCAAATGAGTAATAAGACAGTATTGTCAAGAAGCACTAAGGAGATCTTATCTAACGTACTTAAATTCTGTCACCGCTCAATCGGCATAGGGCGCCAACAACCTTTACACGCCATCTTGTTCGGATTTCTGTAATGCTTTTCAATTCGCTCCAGCTTTTTCCATCGCTGAGGCGATATTTGCCCAAATATAGAAAGTTTTTGACTTTGTTGACCTGTTGTCCGGTAAAGTTGAGTTGAGCGTCGGAGTTTGAAATGCTCAGGGCCTTTATTTTTCCCGCATTTATATTAAGCTATTAAGCATTTATATGTTGGCCTCAGCTTGCATATTTTGTAACATTTGGTGGATAGTTTGCGTTGAAGGAGGAAAACATCGTCAGTGTAATCATATACAAGAGAGGGAAAATTCTTAGAGTGATTTTTGGTCCTGTTCGTGTGCGTATACGTGCGTATGCAGCACTCTCTTGAATAAATTTTGCAACACTCACTTCTCAATATCAGGAGCACAATCTTTCTAAAGTTCGTTTAGTGACCGACTTTCGAATAACTAAATCGTCTCATTATTAGTTTGAGAGGAATCGTTTTCGAGTAATTTTGTTAACAGATGACGAACTGTATATCAACATCAATGTAGCCATTAGAGTCCGAATATAACGACTACGAGGACTAGTGCATGTAGAGCGCGTGAGTCTTAGATTTGCATAGCAAATTCATCTTCGATCACATTTTCCGAGACTCCATTATGCTCTAGGTTTTAGACAAGACGGAGTGAATTCATCATTCAAGATTCTCAAACTAACATAAAAGTAATGAAGCATGCCTCAAGCGTTGTCCGTCGAAAATAGACAGAAGTTTAATGTGTACAATTCTAATGTGTAGTGGTCTAGTTTTGTCCTCTGCCACGCTAAATTTTGGATCTGTTTTGGAGTCATCGGTGAAAATCCGATTACATATTTTCCCTGGTTTAATTTCTCGCCGACGCCAGGAGCTTTGATCTTATTGCGTTAGAAGGTATGTTCACGAGATAAAAGTCAAATCGTTATTAAAATATCTCCTTCATTCTCTATTGATGCAAATTGAACCGAAAAACTATTCTCTTGAAGTACTAGAGAGCATTTTCATCCGATTTCGTCAGTTTCCAAACTTCGTCCAGAACCTAGGTCTGGGATGCCCAGTGCCTCACTACTCAATTGCTTTCTAAACCCAAAGAAGCAGGTATTAGTAAGAGTGATTCTTCGCACGATTTCCGAGCTAGTGCCGTCATCGCAGTTGTCCTAAAACTATCAACGCGCAAGGTCAACAAAATTTCAGTACGAGTTGTACTTATGACCACTGTTTTTAAACGAAAAATTACTAGCAGTTGTCATAATCTGAGTGTGGACCTTAGAATTATAGAGAGTGCTTAACAGGGACTCGATCAATACTAACTATAGTGATAGACGCAGACAGCCGCCCTACAGACAACCCCTGTTCATTTCAGCCATCAGATATTAGGCACAGCCAGTATTCTATTCACTAGCATTGCTTTAATCCACAAAATTTGTGACTCATATTCGCGCTGTTGTCAAGACGAGTTACATGCGTTATTTGAGCAGTTTTGTGTTAATGAAGGTCAACCTTCATGTTTTTCGAAGCCTTTTCAGTATAAAAAGCATAATTGGATGTATGCCATCGGTTCCAGGCGACTTGGAGACATCAAAGGAAGCAAAAGCGTATTTGATGGCTTCATCGTTCTTCCTAGAATCACAGTATTATCAAGCAGACTTGCTCAGGTTTAGACGATGAGCAGGTATTCGGCATAAACAAACGAGTTGTCGGTTTTTCCGAACGTTTTTGATGCATTCGTTTTACACCCATTCTTTCTGTAAGTATTTTATGTGAGACTGTATTGTCTCCTGCATATCTACTGATTTCTCGCAGAGATGAGTGATGAAAGTATCACCATTCAGTGGCATCAGAGAAGAGAAAACAGATCGGCGGAAGTAAACCCACTGAAACCGATCAAGCTCTCTGAATTGGAACTGCATTCTCTTCCTCCGTTCTGAATAGTGCAAGGAGCAAGAAAGTATCTGGCACTCCATCTCTCGACGGCTCTTACTGCGCTCGATGAGCGGAACCGGTATAGATCATAGTTGTGGTTGACGGAAGTCGGTTGATGCGGTGAAATAAAGCTTGCAATTCGGATAAAGGAAAATTGGATATTGTAGACCATGGCCATGGAAAACCAGTTAAACTGCAAGTCTCGTGATCTTATTTTTGATGCTTTGACTTGAGAATGCTGGCAAATGGCAACGACCTGAATAACACAAAAGGCAAGCACTGCAAAGGTCAAATGCGGAAGCTAGTTAACGCAGATGTCTGCATGCCAGCAGAGAGCTACGACACGGTAAAATTCACGCAGCAAACTCTTATATTGCTATTTTTTGGGACAGTAGCAAATGCAACGTGCCAGACAATAACCTCCTGGACTTCATACCACCGTTTAACGGAAAGAACTGTTGAGGGCTTCCATCCCAGACCATAGGCACGCAAATTCAAACCAAGTGCATTCGACATTACAACAATTATATAAAAATTTATTTAACAAAAAAAAAAACATACAGGCTTAACAAACCAAAAACACTGTTTACTGACACTGCCCGTTCAACAGCAACAACCCAGTTGGACAAGTGGTACATCAATCCGGCTATTTGCTTAGATATTTCTTGTAGTTCTTACCCACAACATCAGAGACACTAGCGTAGCCCTCCTTCTCCAAAATCTCCGCCAATTCGCTTTTAATTTTCGTCACAACCGGTGGTCCATGGAAAATGAATGAAGTGTAGCATTGCACATAAGAAGCACCGGCTTCTAGTTTCTCAAAAGCATCTTGACCGGTAAATACTCCACCTACACCAATGATTGGGATTTTACCTTTGGTCTTAGCGTATATATCAGCGACAAGCTGAGTGGACTTTGCTTTGAGTGGCGCACCACTTAATCCGCCGGTTTCCTTTGCCAATTCCTTATCACTCACATTAGAACGATCCACTGTCGTGTTGGATACGATAAGACCGTCAACTCGGCATTTGTTTTTTAACACCACCGAGGCAATGTCTTCAACGTCATCTCTACTAAGGTCTGGAGCGATTTTTACAAATATTGGGACAGTGTTGTTCTCTGGCAGTTTGTTACGCGCTTCCACAACACCAGCGAGAAGGGATTCGAGATCGCGTTTGCTTTGTAGATCTCTCAAACCAGGTGTATTCGGACTACTGACATTTATTACCAGATAATCAGCAATGGGACCGAACTTGTTGACTCCCCTCACATAGTCTTCCAAGGCACTGGAGGAGGTTTTGTTTTTGCCAAGGTTCACACCAAGGATTCCCTTGTAGGTGCCAGTTTTCCTCAACTCGTTCAGCCGTTCGAAAACAGCTTCGTGTCCATCACTATTGAAACCGTAGCGATTGAGAATTGCTCGATCTGCTGTTAGACGGAACACTCTGGGTGTTGGATTGCCAGATTGTGCTTCTGGGGTTACAGAACCAATTTCAACGAAGCCAAATCCTAATTTTTCTAGACCTTCAATAGCTTCGCCTTGTTTATCAAACCCAGCTGCGATTCCAATGGGGTTCTTGAGCTGTGTATTGAAGAACTTTGTTGTCTAGGATAGAAAAAGCAATGATAGAAAGGCAGAACGATGTGTTGACTAAGTCTTACCAGCACTTGAGGATCATCCTTCTTTGGAGCAGCGAAAAGTTTATATTTACAAGCTAATACTGCAAGTTGATGAGATCGTTCTGGTGGAATGAGCCGAACAACTGGCATGAGGAAATCATCGTAAAACTTTTCGTTTCCTTTGTACAGGTTGATTCCAGCAAATAGCAGACTGGCTCCAGTAGTTACCAGTGCAAGTGAACGCATTTTCCTTTTCTGTCACAAACAAAAATAAATTCAGAGTGGGATAACTATTTGTGTAAATGCTAATATTAAATGTAAATGTTATTTTAATTACAAATTTTACAGCCTCGGCCATGAGGTTACTGTTAAGAACCAGCGAAATTGTGCAATTGTAAAACCGGCTAATGGAAATATAACGTAACAGAAAAATCCCACTCAAAACAAATTAACAGCTGAGCACAGTTTCATGCTGACTGAGTCATGAGTGGGGATATGGTGAGTGGTGACCCAAACTGAATATGTTTTCTAGAGATGTGTAAAAGTAGTAGTACCCATCTAGTACAATTGAAATTTAAGCAAATAAAAATTTTTTCGATTGACGAAATATCGGAAACAGGAAACATATTGACAACAGTGTATCAAAATCATATCAAAAATTAGATGTAGAGCATTAGAAATTGAATTGATACTTGAACACAAAACTTGCAATATTAGGTCTGTTCCAGGACTTCAAATTTGTACAAACTTTTACAAAAACCTGTTTGTTGTAAGAGAGAAAAACTTTCTCCTCTTTTATATATTCGTTTTTGTTTTGCTTTTACTTGTTTACTTGTTTACTTTTGAAGTTTCGAACATATTTTACAAAAACGTGTTACCGCAAGATTTTGAGGTTAAGAGAGATTTTATTCCTAATCCTCAAACTTAAGCAAACTATTCTCTGTTACAAATTGTTACCAACGTCTCGCGGGAACAGACTTATTGTTAGCGTCTACGTACCGCAAGTAGGCAGTAAGCAATCGTACATACTTACTTAGATGGCCCTTCAGTCCGACGTAGACATGATGTTCCCCAGCTAGCGTGATCTCTGGCTAACGCCTCCAGTTGCGCACTCCATATTTTTGAAGTGCGACATCTTCCCCTACTGCGTTGAGGTTGGAACCGAAGACCTTTTCTGCTAGAACGTTGGTGTTCATTCGCTCTACATTAAGACATGTTAGGCGACTAATGTGTACATTTCTGCCCAGGTCAATGTCACTGTTTAGCTTGCTTGTCAAATTTCGTCTTCTTAACCCCGTCAACTTGTTCGAAACGGCCAAGGATGTTTTCATCCACCTTTGCTAACATCCATGCTTCTGCACCATAAAGCAGGACAGGGATTATGAGGGTTTTATATAGAGTCTCCTTAATGTTATTTAACAAAGACCTTATCAATCGTTTGCTTCTTATGTAAGCCAAAGAAACAACGATTGGCAAGCGTAACTATTTATTTGATTTTTGATGAGATGTCATTATCAGATTAAATAGCATCTTTGGGGAAACCATTTGTTAGCTATAGTGATGTTCCATCTCAATTAGCCTTAGAACGTTTCCAAACGTGGTGTCGTGCAGGCTATGCTTTTCAACTACCAAAAATATCTTCCCTCCTTATTTAGACCCTAAAGTAACATAAGACGATTTTAAGGTCAGTTTAAGCTCGTGGAAAAATTGTTTAGTAGCTTCGTCTTTTTCCTCTGGAGGCATGGGTGCATGCCAGACTGATGAAAGTAAATAGAACCTTGATGCGTATTGTTATAAGGCATTCTTTTACATGCTGAGAATTTAAGACTTTTTTCCTGAGTGTTTCTCGAATAGCAAATCCAAATCCAAATCAGCGTTGTTAAAGTTCTTTTTAGCACTCGCCGTATAACATTCTCGGACCTCTACGAGTCCTAGCACGAGACAGCATAGTCAAAATACGTTAACGTTAAGAGCACCGCTGTATGGAACAGCTATACTTAGAAAAAAAGTGTAGGGTTTTAGCAATGGCCGAGGTGAATGTAAACCCACTAAAGCAACGGGGACGCCAGTAAGAGTATTGACCGAACAGTAGTTGTCAGCAACTCAGGCTTGTCAAAGGAGTTTCCTATCTTCAGCAGCAGATCGGATGAATGTGTTGAATAGCCCTTTTCAAAATAGAATGGACATATGTCATGTTGTCAAATGACAAAATGAATGAATGTGATGTGTTGATAAGTCTTTTTAAAAACAGTATGCACCTATGAGGCTTAACAGATGCAGGGTATTCGGCGGGTCTGGATCACTCTTTGAAAATGAAGGCCAGAGAAATTATTGTGCATAGTCTACTCTTACCAGAAACATTCCCGAAACCAAGGGCACACTGGAAATGGTTTCTGGTAGACCTAAATTAATAAATAATTGCATTATTAATAAGATAAACATGGAAGATTCACCAAAGCTAATGAAGTCAGCGACTTTTGACCCATTGAAAGTAATGGGTCTTGAAGTGCCAGACTAGCCGTCTTGGATAGCTCCCCATGGCATTAAGGAGACTGAAATGTTTCGAAAGGAAAGTGTTAAGTGATCCCGATCTCAAATTCGTGCTGGATCAGCAGATTAAAAGCCTTGTGCACAAAATCATAAAACCTGGTACATACCAATATTCATCACAAGAAATCAGAACAATTCGTCAAAATTCGTCTAGGTTAGGATGGAGTCGCGAAGTTAAAAGGTGCATCGTTGAACTTCTTTTTACTTAAGGAGCCAGATCAGTTATTGTAATCGCCGAAGGATTTTTATGAGTTCAGAACTTGCCGAGTAGCTGTTTGTGGGAACATATGTGAAGTGCTCCAATAAGTTTGTATACGAAAAGGCCAAAGTCCAACGAGCAAATAATCTTAAGGTTTTTATGGAGTGAATCAGAATCAAGAATCCCTTTATGTGTCTACGTAATGAATGTTTGAAGAATTTGGGACATCATGTTCATCAAGCAGAATACATTTTGTGAAGAATTTCAATGCCTCTATATATCCAAATGAATAGCTAAGCGTGGCGATTGCTATGATAGAAAGTCGCTATATGGACGAGTTTAATAGACAACACCAACACCGGGCAAGAAGCTATCCAATTACCACGGGTCGTGAAGTTTATCTATTCGAAAGTAGGATTTAAGATAAAAATTTGGTTTTCTAATTCCGAAAAAGTAATTAAATGAAGAACCAGAAGATTATAAACAGATTCAAGCTGGCATGCTACTGCAAAATTCCTTGGCACAAGGTGAAGAACAGAATTTGAAGTATTTGTTTTCGTTGCACCAGATGAAAGCACATGAAAAAAATTCAAGAGGACGACGAGACCCAACAAAGCGTGAGTTGCTTTAAATTTTAAATTTATTTATTTCAAATTAGCGGATTGTACAATTAAGAGCTTGACTCTTTTACAAGTATATATTTCAAGATAAGTTGAGGATATAAAATAAAATAAATAAATAATATGAAATATAAGAAAAACAGCAGCAGCATTTTAAAAATTATACAAGCTAGTTACGTTTTTTAAGTCATCAAAGTGTAACACTGTCCAAATTCAGAATTTTTATAAAAATTGACAACGTTTGGTACTTTTTTGGAGACCAAACGCGGCCCAATAATGAGCATTTGCACATTTAATTCTGTTTGAATCTGTTCTTCATAAGTTGCAATTTTAGAAGAAACCTGAAGCGAATTTGAAGATAATATTTCAGGATTTTCCGGATGACAATGAACAACAGACGAGGAAGACGAATATGATGGAGATGATGGAGACATTTTGGCAAATATTGTAGGTTGTAGGTGTGGTGAAAATCTAAGACTGATAAATGATGAAGAAGCTGCCCCCAAGCAAAAAAGTACAAAGGTAGTTGAAACTCTGATTGAGCCTTTGTGTCTAAACACATTGAGTATACCTTTCTTGAAGGGGCAGTTGAAGATGAGTTTGTTGGTTGTGAAACGCCCACTGATGTTTACCTAAAACTACTGAACTCTGTTTTGGACAATATCATGTATCAAAGGAACCCATATGCTTTTCAGAGGGACAAGGCCTTGAACATGAAAAAAAAGGAATTGATAACGTTTATAGGTATAAATATGTTTATGGGTTACCACAAATTGCCGAATTGGCGTCATAATTGATCAATTAGTGAAGATCTTAGAGTGTCAGTAGTAGCATCCGCTATGAATAGAGCCAAATCTGATGCAACATTGAGTAATCTACGTGTAAACGACAATTCAAAAATAAAATGTCCAACAACAATTTGAACAAACTGCACGATATGATAGATAGGATAAACGAAGCGTTTGCTTTTTATTACAAGGGTTCGCGGGAGTTGTCTGTTGACGAGTCAATGATTCTTTTTAAAGGCAAGAGCACTCTAAAGCATTACAATCCTCTAAAGCCAATCAAAAGGAGCTACAAACTTTGGAGTTTATCCGACCAAAGAGGCTAAGTTATGAACTTCGAGATTTATCAAGGAAAAAATGAGACAACTAAATCAAAACTCCAAAACTATAGCCTGGGTCTTAGTCTCACAGAAAGTGAGTGGGGTAAGTATAAAAAAGTCTTCTTCGATAACTACAATACTTTACTTCTCTACCACTGCTGGAAAAGTTAAAAACCGAAAAAACACTCGCTTGTGGGACAATTCAAGCAAATAGGAAGGGACTACCGAGTAATATGAAAAGTGACAAGTCTTTTCTTGTGAAGATTTTGACTTCCGGTTTTCGTCAATGCATATCGGCGTTTGGAAGTGGAAAGATAATAAGATAATTAATTTCGCATATGTTCGCTGAACTCAAAAAGATGGATCGAAGTTAGAAATACCTGCAACAAAAAATAGGATTATAATGCTTTTATGGGTGGAGTCTCCGTGCTGTATATGGTTTGGATCGGAGGTCAAAAAATGGTGGCGAAGACTCTTATGGGGAATACTTGTAAATGCTTACATTTTATATTGTAATATTCGAGAAGAAGTAACTCTCCTCGAATTTAGAAGATCTGTGGCAATAGGAATGATGTCCCACTACTAAACAGCAATCTGTTGAAAACGCTCAAGCTATTCCAAAAAAACCTAGGAAATCGAATTTCTCCGTTTCGAAAGATGTCCGTCTTTCAGGGTATTCGTCAACAATATCCGAAAGCGTAGGGATTAAGTTGATGACAATTTGAGTTTGGCCAAAGATTTATTGCCTTTAAGTACTCACTCTCCTTTACCTGAGCATCGAACTTGTCGAGTTGTAGAAGCTGAGTAAGCAAGAGCAGGATTATCAACTCCAAACTGGATGGGTCCTCTGTTAAAAGAAGTGTTAACAGAGGTACGCCGCAAAGCGGTGTCCTCGCAGCCCTTCTCTAGAACTTAGTGGTTAATGAACCGCTGATATACCTGGAAGAGGGTGGTAGCAGGCTGGATGCGTATGCGGATGACATTGCTATAACCGTTTCAGGAAAACATCTACGTTTAAAGAACTACTGCAGTATAATATTAACATATTAACAAGCTAGGCGGATCGCTGTGGACTGGGAATAAACTCCCATATCTTATCCTCTTCTCTAGGAAAAACAAAATTCCGACTATAGACCCCCCTCAATCAACGGTACCAGTTTGGTCTTCTCCGAAACAGAGAAATATCTGGTTCTAAATTTCGACAGGAAACTAAGCTGGAAACCTAACATTCAAGAAAGAGTAAGTAAAGCCTCAGTAACTTTATTCTCTTGCAAAAAGCCATCGAGAACAAATGGCGCCTCCAACCTCGCATCACCCATTTACTATACATCTCGGTCATAAGATGGATACCCACCTGCGGGGTGGTTGTGTGGTGGACGGCCTTAGACAAAGCAGTAAACTGCATGAAGCTAAGCAAAGTCCAAAGAACAGCATGTCTCGGCATAAGCGGAGGCCTCCAGACTACTCCTTCCGCTGCTCTGGACATCCTGTTTCACCTTACACCCCTCGATATTTATAGCAGACAAGTAGCCGCCAACGCAGCTATTCGCCTTAAAGCGACTTCACAGAGGGCAAATAAACATTTTGGCCACGTAAATATTCTTAACGGACTAGGAATCCTACCAGAAAACATCGACTACACTATACCCAAACAACGGTTTAACAAGGGCTTCCATGTAAGCAATCCTCTTCAGATCCTTGTGGGAGGAAAATGTCTTCCTGGAGGATAATTCAATCCACTTTTACACCGACGATTCAAAGACCATCAGTGGGGTTGGTGGTGGTGTTTTTGCCGATAAGCTTAACCTTAGCCTCTCCTTTCGCCTCCAAAATAACTGTAGTGTATTACGGGCGGAAATTCTGGCAATTAAGGAAGCCCTACCCTGACTGAAGAAAAATTTAATATCCGCAATTGATATCCACATCTTTTCCGATAGCCAGACCGCTATCAAATCTCGGGACTCATGCTCTCTAAATTCAAGAACAGTCATGGACTGCCGATCATGTCTAATGGTGATGGCAGAGCAGTTTAACATTCACCTTTGCTTAGTGCCGGGACAAAGATACATTCCAGGGAATTGTAGGGAAGACGAACTTGCCAAAATTGGAACTACTATACCTATCACACCTGAAAAGGAAAACATAGGTATACCCATCGCTACATGCAAACAAGAAAAAAAGCTGGATGTTAATATAAAAACAAACAATAGATGGGCCATTATAGTTGTCATTACTGGACACTGTCTCATAAGTAAACATATAAGAAGTCTTGGCATGTTTACTAACGACTTTTTCAGAAGCTGCATGGATGAGGAGGAAGAAGACAATCCCTCACCACCTCTGTACATGTCCAGCTCTCTACCAAAGAAGAAATCTCCACCTAGGGGACTTCTTCCACAACGACTTTAGTGACTAAAGCAACATAGACATTAAAAGTCTCCTACGCTGTATTAAGAGCTCGAAATGATTTCTAGAGTAGGAGGATCAAAGATCCACGAGGCATCACAATGGGCCAATATGCCTAAGTGTGTTTGTTTTTTTTTTTTTCAACAGCCACTTAAACCTAACCTTATCTAAGTCCGCACTCAATTTACTGACAAAATTCCCGATTTGTGACCGCAAAGTCGACAAGTATATTTGCACATCATCCGCATATAGGTGTATGGTAGTATGCTTATAAACTTGGGGGAGATTATTAATGTACAAAACAAAGAGCAGAAATCCAAAGATGGAGCCTTATGGAATGCCTTTACAAAGTCTCAACATGGTAGAAACATCTCCGTTTGAGGAAACTTGCTGAAATCTTTCGGTAAGGTAATTCCAAATCAGTTCAAAGGCTTTCATATCATATCCAACAAAATTTGCTGTGATTCACCGAATCAAAAGCTTTTGAAAAGTCCAAGAGATAAGGTAGGGTTGGTTTAGTTTCATCAAAGCTCAAAGGGATGTCTGTAACTATTTTTATGAGTGCAGTGGTGCAGTTATGCTCTACTCGATATGCAAATTGATGTAGGCTTATTAGATTCGGGCGTCAAGTCACCTTTGATAAGCCAGAATGAATGCTAATTAGATAAAAGTCGGAGTATTCCGAAGGATTTGGATTCGTTTCAATTAGTGTTATTTTCGCTTCTGGAACTACTCTCACATTCGCCAAAAGGTAGAGTCGGGTCTGGTACAGATGTAGCAAAGTATTGGGTTATGAATTTTTGTTTGTTTATTCCAATAGAGCGGGTTATCCCCTATATCGTTACGAGAATTTGTTTTGATAAGAAAGTACATTTTCGGCATATTTTGCTTTTTTTCTTTAAAAAAGGTTTCAAAGCGGCAGAGGCGCCTATAAGCGCTGACACTTGTCAGCATTGATTAACATGCTTTCTTTCGCTTTGGACGTTCATCCACCACAAATGACAATAAAATCTTGACTGCAGTTACCTACCACAGGCATTTGACGACACAAGAGGTTGCTCAGCGGTTTAATATTGCCCATACAACCGTTTCACATGACAACGGTAGACCACACACAGCTTTAGTGACGAAACAGAAGCTGAATTCATTTGAAGGGGAGGTAATGCAACACTCACCGTACGTTCCAGACCTTGCGCCTTCTCAATGACATCTGCTATGTTATGTCTCTGCCAGAACGTTGGAATAAAGTAATAGACCATGATGGACAATATCTGATGGATTAAATATAAGTTTTTATACCAAAAATGTGTGTTTAGCGTTAATAATAAATAATAATTATTCAACAAATTCCGATTGATGTCTATACTGATCTAATACGACAATTAGTGAAAATGGCGAGCTCACGCAAATTGTTCCAAAGAATGCAGGAATTATAGTTGACATTAAGTTTGGCACTATAGTAAGCATATTTATTTATTTTTGGACTAAATATGTAAATATTGTCAAATCAGGAGAAGTGAGGATAAAATTCTCTTTAAGAGAGAAAATTTTTTAAAAAGTAAAGGAACAGATTTGAAATGTCAACTGTCTTTATGAAAAAAGATTAAATTAATCTAGTAGTTTTTTTTTATTGAAAATCTTGAACTTTAGTTTGTTTAAGCCTAGGCACGTCTGAATGAGTTATTCCGATAATTTCTATTGGTGCTGTCCATCTAATCGTACACTAATCAAAAATTATCCGTACACCATATGACACAAAACAGGATTTGTATGAAAATGATATTAAATAAAAGGTAATTTCATAGAGTTTCAAAATTGCCTTTGAAAGAACTGAGTTAAATTCAATAAGAATTAAAAAGAACAAAAAACTAAAAACTCATTTCTTATCAGAGTCAAACTGTAGGTACATCGCTCAAAGCAAAATAAAAGTACAGTTATGTTTGCGATTTTTCTTCTAGATTTTCCATTTTGCGTGCTATTGAGTATTGAGATTTCGCTACCAGTGGTTATTCTATTCAATTTGAAAGCAAAAAATGTGAAAAGGAATTTCTAAGGACATAAAGGACTTAATTGTGAATTTGTGGAGAAAGAAGAAGAGTTACTCCACAGATTCAACGTAAGCTACTGCGAATAGTTAAAGAAAATCCTAAGGTAAGTACAACAAATAAAGCCACATTGCAGTGAATCTGCTAACAGAAACTTTTTACAACACAACGAACTCGAACACCTCGAAATAGGCCTTATCTATCAAAAAGAAATAAGTAATTGTAAGGGAATGGTTACTCTATAACGTCCGCAAAGTCTCCCCCCCCCCCCACTCAAAACCCAAATCTTAATCCAATTGAGCAATCGATTAAGAAGTGTAATGTCAAACTGGTAAAGGAGCTATTTCATAGAGATGTAGAATTATAAAAGTCAAGGTTTTGAAGACGATAAACGAAGAAAATATGGTGTACCGCAGTTGTCGAAACTCGGTCTCATTATATTTATATTATACAATACATAAATTTATAAATGAACTTCTGTGTTCTTGTTCAAAAGCGTACTGCCCACACTTACACCGTTGACAAAGCAATTGTTGGTAAACAAAAATCCTTCGAAGATGTTGAGAAGATGCAAGAAGAGCTTACCTTAGCATAAGGAGTTACCAGCCAAACCATTTCCAAGCGATTGCATGCGTTGGGAATAAGTCAAAAACAAAAAATTTGGGTTCCTTATGATTTAAAGCCAAGGACGTTGAGCATCGTTTTTTCGCCTGTAAACAACTGCTCCCGCAGCAAAAAAGGAATGGTTTTCTTTATCGCATCGTGACGGGTGATGAAAAATGTATTCATTAAACCAACTCAAAGAGAAGAAAGTCATGGTGATTACAAGGTTATGCTTCTACGCCGTTGACTTGGCCGAATATTCACGCTGCGAAGGTTATGATGTGTATTTGGTGTGACCAGGTCGGTGTTATTTATTATGAACTATTGAAACCCAACGAAATCATTACTGGGGAATGGTATCGACTTCAATTGACGCGAGTGAGTCGAGCCCTGTACGAAAAACGGCCATAATACGATCAGAGGTACGAAAAAGTGATTCTACAGCATGACAACGCTCAGATTCACGTTGCCAAATCTGCTCAAATGGGAACCCCACCACCCCACCCGCCATATTGCACAGATATTGCGATTATTACTTGATCCTTTCGATAGCACATGGTCTGGCTGATAAGCAGTTCCGGTCATATAAAGACATCAAAAACGATTCGAATGTAGCCTCAAAGATGCCAAAAGATGCCAAAAAGACGGAAAAAAGTTGTAGCTAGCGATGGGCAATACTTTGAATAATTCATATTTGAATATAAATATAAATTGCAAAATTTCCTATTTTATTGAAAACGGTAAATCTAAAAAAATCTTGAATTTAAATCATTGAAACATAATACTGACATGTTAAATAATCACTTCAAAATTACATATTTCATTATTGTTAACGATAATCTATTGTATTGTATATTATTAATGTAAAATGTAATTAAGACCCTTGAATTGAAGTGAATTGAATTGACCAACTGCTACTTGGACGACGATTTCTGGTTCACAAAATTTCTGGTGATAAAATTTCACAGGTTTTTCTGTACATGAGTGAAAAATTCAAAAAGTGAAAGCTCTTCGGCACCGTTTAAATGTAATAGATTCACAATCCAAACTATTACGAGTTCACTTTCATATGACGTGAGTTTATCACAAAATGAATTCCTTTACATATATTCACCAACTGTCAATTTTATCCGCATAAATTCCGTTCGTTGTACATCGAACGAAGGCGAACAACCAAAATACACGGAATTCAGTTGTACTGTCAGACAGATTGTCAAAAGCCGTCGTGTGGCGTGGTGGTGTCGCGCTTTGTCCGTTGCAAATTTTTATTTAAACCTAAAGCCCAAAAGTGCCCCAAGTGAAATCGACAAAGATTCTCAGCAAAGAAACAAAGTGTTCTTCCGTTCAAGGTACCAAACAAATTTCCCATCAAACTTATTCCGTTTCTCAATTAAACTAGGATATGTAACTTTTTTTTTTATTTTTATTTATTTATTTATTTTATTTTTTTTTTTTGTTTTTTTTTTTTGTTTGGCAAATCAAAACAAAAATGAACCCAAGACTGCCAAACTCAACTGAGAAAATCGTTTTACTCCATTGTCGTTGTTGTTGGTGGTGTTTTTGTTGTTGTTTACGTGCTGTTTCTTCGAACTGCTTTCGGTTACTCATTCCTCTGTCTCATCGTTCGCCTGATTGGTCGCATTAATGTCGTATTAACTGACTTCGGTTGGGAGTTGTTTTTATTTGTCGGTTACTTCATAATTTTTTGGTTTCCGTATAAATTTTTCAGAGATTCCTCCACCTGTCTGTCTCGTATGTCCTAGTGATAGGTGATGTCCGACCGACTATGCATGGTACTACCATAGCAAACCACCTGCAGTGTTGAGGTATTTAAATGAATATTTAATGGTGTCTTAATTTTTTGTGGCGCCCCAACTGCTGCCGGCATTGGCATCAATTTGACGTAAATAAAGAAACAGGAACCTAACTTGCAAGTTCAAAGTTTCCTTCGTTTTGTTGACTATGGAGTACGAGGATGGATCGATAAAAGTGCTGCGTACAATTGGGAAACCTTGAAAGAACAAAGACAGCATACGAAGGAGCACACTTACACAAAGGATGCAAGCAAGTCCTGAATCCTCGGAATATGTTCTGACGACGAGAGAAAAAGGCAAACGTTGTGTACGACGATTTGGTTCGTGAAATTATGTGATACCCTATTGAAAGGGTTGAGTTGAGATTTCGAGTTTTCTTTTGTACTTGGTCGAAATAAAGGTGTCCCTCGTTCACATGCGCTTCACTTACAAAGGACTTGTCGTACCGGTTTGTACAGAAAGTCTCTAGGGAGAGTTGGATTCAATCAAGTGGAAATGGAAATCACTTCACATTTGAGAACTTGATAACAGGGGAAGATTTGTCTCTGGAAATAAATTTTAGTGAGAGTGTAGAACTTGAAGGGAGATGGTTTACTTGTGGGATTATTTTTTTTCCTCTCAGTGCTTAAAGACTGATGGAATAAGCCGTCGAGATGATGACTGGTTTTTAGTTGATTTGAATTGCGTCATTGGTTCTGGTTTCTAATGGAATGTAAGAAATTGGGTAGGATGTGAAGTCCGATTGGACGCGTTACAAAACACTGGTATAACCGTTTAAAAAGGGAGATTGAATACATATGCAAATATTTTCAAGTCCGTCCACTATGTCTACTATTTGTGTCGCATTTTTCTATTCGCATGCATGCAGCAGTCGAATATTTCATGGAGAGTGTCTCATTTGGTGCTATTTAGGTTTGATGTGAAGTTATGTGTTGGTATTGTTTACTTTTTCTTTTCGCTTCTCATACCTACTATTTTTTACATTTTCTGTCGGATCTGAAATTTTTGGATCTTTTGAAGAAGGGTTAAAGTTTACATCCATCATCTGATGGATATGATATGAATATCAATGGGAGAAAGATTCATCACTGTGTTTGGAGCCGGTATTGCTCGGGGAAATCCCCGAGGCAGACCTTTCTTTGGAGTTTGGTAAAACCTTGTTATTAACAGTGAAGATTATCTTCAGAGTTGCCAGCAAGTGGACCTTCTTGTAGTATAACTGGTTAAACCCCTTTGGTGCCAAGGTGCTTAGTGACAGATACCAGCATGCTATTACTAAGCTCATTTGCAGCTTCTTTCATAGAAGTTGGTTCAAATTAAGTTACCTGGGATGTGAAACTCAAGAAGGAAACAGAGTCTCTGCTTTCTACTCAGTGTAGGTGCAATCAGATCTTCTGAGTGTTTCCAGCCTGGCTGACTTCCTGGACGACTTAATGATTTCGACAGAAGCTTTGACTTGTTCTTGTTTTTCCGATACTTGCACTCCCTCTGTCATTGCAACCTTTTTCGTTTCGAGATAAGGTTTGAGCCATGTCATCATATTTTGCGTTTATCTAAATTGGTGCGGGATCAACCTGATGTCGCTCGTCAGCTTGGGTCTTCTCAAACTATTAAAAGTGAAGGTTCCTAGAAGAGGAGTCTTCGGCACAGAATTGCTTTGCCATTCAAGAATTTACTGCGTGTACTATCTCATCCTGAGATTTCCGTTTTCCATATAGAGCCATCCGTTTGAATGCAAACAGTTTCTGTTTAACTAGGTCCCACAGTTAATCTCTGCAGTGTTTGTATTCTGCATCATTCAGAGTTCTGCCATTTGGCAGTCTTTCAAATTTGTTTATTCCTTTCGACCTTTCGCAGTTTTCATGAAAGTCAATTTTGATACAATGTCTAATTTTCGTTCAGTCGAACTACAATCAGCAATTGAGCGCATCAACCGGTTTTCATCCACCAGAACTACGGCCATTGCTGGTAGTAGTGTCGATTGCATTAGAACCTTGTGAGGGGTCCGAAGGTACTAACTTGTTTTGTGTTTATGGATATCATTGATCGCTTCAACCGATTTCCGTCCACTGGAACTATGTGTAGTATTTTCCTGTTAGCTCTGATTACATCTAGACATCATGCAATCTACAAAGGAAGTACCAGCAGCCTTTTCCTCTTCGCCATGTTCGAGATGGAACCACTTCTGCTAGTCTGTATCTCTCTGGATTTCAGCATTTGCGTATTCGAAAGCGTCGTTCGTTTAACTCATGTCTACTTTTCCTCTTCAGCTGCCTCCCAGACGGTCGTTCTTCAGAGCTTGCCTCTTCTGGACCCCGATCGGCTCTTTTCAGTTTACCAGGACAAGCCGCCATAAAATTGATAGCATTATGATCAATACTGACGAAGTGAAACTGTAACAGGCTGAGCCTGTCCAATATTCGCTCTGTCGTGCCACCCCAGTCTAACGAATGTGTCGTTGAAAGAGCCGAAGGAGTCAACTCCTGGGCCTAAAGTGGCAGGGATTTTTTTTTTTTTTTTTAGTGTGTTGTATGTATGCGATCTCCAAAAATTGTATCGAAAAGATCACGGTTAGATTATCGGTGTTTCGAGTACCACCTGGAGTGTAGACCAGGTCGTTCGGTCGTTCACACCATACAAGAGGTAAGACACAATATTATGACGGTAGATGCATATATGATACAGCAACACGGCGGCGACCGAAATTTGAGTAATTTGGTTAAGCAGATGTAAATCTATACATGATGACTGGCCAGAGTAGTCTGATTATATTAATCTGATATGAAGTTCTATCTAAAGAAAAAAAAAAAAAAACACATTTACATGAATTCGGGAGAAATGTTCGTTAGTTTATGGCTATGGCGCTTCTTGATACTTAACGATGGCTAAGTTACATTGCATCGAAGACGCCATAAGCATAGTAACCCATTACTTCATCACTTATTCGACAGCCACAAACAAAACAGAAAAACCTCATAAAATCTCTTGATCTATATTTATTTCATAAAGAAATTCTATCTACGAGTATTGAAATTTGAATGCATAATTCGATAATACTATACACAAGTTATACCCATACATTGATGACGGCCTACTCAATTGCAAACGAAAATAATTGAATCATCAAACGTCGTAAGTCATCCGCTCAGCAAGAGTAAGAATGAATTAATAAAGGTCGCCAACTCCGATCCTGGTCCTTCTTTATCGTATTACGATTTACCATGAAATGAGGGGGATGACTAAGATTAAAATTTTTTTTGGAATAAATCGGAGGTGAAATCGCACCCGCTCGTGTACACAGTCATAAGAAAAAATTACCCTGTCGGGGTTTTGTAGTGCATGTTTAATTCATTCGTGATAAGGTGCATTCATAAAATCGGCGTACAAGTGCATTCTATAAGCACAGTACACACCCTGTTTTCTGTAGTAAGAATTGGATTTGAATAACTCATTTATTTTCTTTCGGTTATCTTGTCTATTGTCCATTCTTCGTATCTCAAAAACTCCGTATTTACTGATAATGAAACGTATGAACAAGAACCAGACCTGTGTTAACAACAGTGATGATCGTCCTGCATGTGTTCATTATCTGAGGGTACTTAGTTAAAGTCGAATTTCCAAAAAACGCAGAACACCTCACATAACCCAACTTTCTCTTTAAAAATTATGAACGAAAGGTGAAATCGGCAGTATTCAAGGTATAGAGTACAAAAGGGGGAACCCAGAAGAATTTTTTTTAAATCTAGTTATTTAATTTTTAAGCAAAATACCTTCAATTGGCTTCTACTCCACTTGCACTATACGAGTACACTCATTTAAACCTTCATTCCATTGTTTAAAACATGTTTTGAACTCGTGTTCTGTGGCAAAACAGACAGGACTGTGAGGGCGGGCGTTATCATGATGACAAAACCATTCGTCCTTTTGAATCCTTTCATAGAACTCAAAAACCCAACAAAAAAATCGCAATAGAAAAGCTTGTATCCGCTTGTATCCGGCCATGAGAAAAAAAAAAACAAACTAAATTACAAAGCAACAGCAAGTCTCGGATACAGACCGATCTATAATTGGTAACCCTTGTAAATGAAACGGGCTCAAAGAACTTCCGATCTGCACGTGGAATGTTAGGTTCCTTGATACGCCACGTACCACCGAACATTTAGCGGAGGCCCTAGACTGTTGCAAAGCAGATATCGCTGCCATTCAAGAAATGCGATGGAATGAAAAACTGCATCGACTGCAAAAGCAACGCTAATATGGATGCGGATTAGAGTCAGACTTGGGCAAGAAACCTTGAGTTCCCGGCATATTAACAAATGCTTCATGACAATCCGTACTAAGGCTAAATCTGCCAATATTAGTCTTATGTATGCTCACGCCTTCACAGAGGAAAAAGATGGCAACACCAAAAATAGCCTCTACAGGACTAGAGCTGCTCACGGGCTGAAGAGGAGAGACGAACACCGACTTTTTAGAAAAAAGAAAAAGGAGCCTGAGAAATCTGGCCGACTTATTTAAATCGCCAAGGTTGTGTGAGTGGCTGCTTCGTCCTGCTGAAACCAACAATGCTCAAGACCAGCAACTCGCGGCAAAAAAAAAACTCATTTGACAACTGTCTGTAGCGCTCACCAGTTATGATTACGGTGGTGCTGTCGGCTTCCTCAAAAAAATGAGGGCCGATCACTTTCTCACTCCACGCATTTCATGAGAAATCTCTAGTGGACCCAGTTTGCACGAGACGCCCAGCCAAACGCTGCGTTGATTTAAACAAAACGGAAATAGGTCAAATAAGCAGTAACAATAACTCCGCATTCTTCAGGTGTGTATCGCTATATTGCTTGTTGTCAACTAATTCTTTATCTCATTACAACATAAATGTCAAAGCACAATGACACTGGACACCATTTGCAAAAATTATGACACGTTCAAATTAGGTCTTTTCCTGCGGGAGCACGTTTTTGTAAAATGTGTTTCAAGCGTCAAAAGTAACCAGTATGGTAAAAATAAAACAAAAAAAGAAATTGCAAACAAAGGGGGAAGACTTTTACATTGATTATTATTACTATTTTATTGATGAAATATGCGTTTAATAAGTTCTATTTTATTAGACGAAAAGCTCTGTTTTTCTCCTCTTTGTTCATGTCCTAATCATCTTTTGAGTTAATTTGCATAAAATTGTCGCAAATTTAAACTTTTACTATTTTGAGAGTTCTTTTAAAATTTAATTGATTTGACGTGTGTGGGAAAATAATACATGTCTCTCCAAAATGCGTTCTCTTTTACAAAATTTTTCCCGCGGGAACAGATTTTTGTACAAACTTTGAGTCCTGGACATTATTAGGGGGCCCGTTTGATTAGTACCCGGATTGGAAAATAGGTGGCGATACTGAGCCAAAATGAGTGTACCATCATTTAGTATAAACTCTTTTAGCCCGCCTGACAATCTGACGCTTAGTTTTGTTTTGACATCCATTTCAAAACACCGTGTTAGTATTTTTTGCGACCATGGAAAAAGAACAGTATCGCTCCGTGATATGATTCTTGTTTTTGAGTGGCAAAACCTGTGTGGAAATCAAGCCCATTCTCGATGGTGTGTATGGGACCCATTCAGCTTCCCGTACAACCGTTTACCATTGGTTCGCAGAGTTACGCCGTGACCGCACGTCGGTTTTTGATGAACCGCTCAAAAAAGGTTACCACAGAGGAAACCATGGCCAAAATCTATGATTTCGAATTGGCGGATCGTCGAGTGAAAATTCACGAGATCTTGGACATGAGAAAGCTGTCCGCGTGATAGACGCCGCGTTTGCTCACACCGAAGAACAAGCGCAATCGTGAGACCACTTGAAAGATGTGCTTGGCCCTGTTTAATCGAAATCCGGAGGAGTTTCTGCGTCTTTTCGTGACAGTCGATAAGACATGGATTCAAAAGTACACACCAGAGACTAAAGAACACTCGAAACAATTGGTTTTACCCGGTGAACGTGCTCCAAAGAAGTCGGAGACCGTGTTCGGCCGAAAAGGTGATGGCCATATTTTTTTGAAGCGCACGAGATGTGATCCATTGTGACAATTTGGATCAGATCGTTCTCTGGAAAACAGTACGAGTCGAACGAGGAAGTCGTCGCCGCCACAGAGAGGTATTTTGCAGGCCAACAAAAGTCGTGTTATAGAGGGGTTAGAAAAGTTGCAGCACCACTGGGAAAAGTATATCGAGTTGAAAAGGGATTATATTAAAAAATAAATTGTGAAAACCTAAAAAAGTTGCGTTGTCATTTCTAATGCAGGTATTCATCAAACAGCCCAAGTATTTAATTTTTTTTATGCACTTTGGCACAAAACTCAGGCTCGGAAAAACGGCAATGCAGGTATTTGATCTTAGTACGACTGATTCGTAACCCTTTATCTTCTGTGCCCCTGTACAAAAAATGGGAGTTTTTATTTTTATAATTGGGGTTTGCTTATTCTTATAATGCTTGCACACAACGAGTGAAGAAAAGTTAGGGATGAAGAAAGAGAGATACCGATATACGTTGGATTTTCATGTTTGCAGGCGATAGTTTTTAGGACATGGAGAGCCAGCCAACAGACATCAATGCTCCGGCCCGTAGAGTCTTTAAACACAACCCGGAGGGACAACGCAATAGAGAAAGACCTTACCTTAGCTGACGCACACAAGTAGAAGAAGACCTCAACCGACTTGGAGTGCGCAATTGGAGACAATTAGCTAAAGATCGGACTAACTGGAGAGGGTTGATTTTTGGGGCTCTGGTTCAACAGATCTGTATCGCCACCTGAGTAAGCAAGCAATGGCTAGGAAATAAAGAGCTCGGTAGAGCATTCCATAAGCGAGTTGTACGGCTTAGTTTTCCACGATATTTCAGAGTACGTCCAAAATTACGCTCGCGAGTTTGTGAGTATACTGATGAGAATTCATTGCAAACGTGTGTTATGTTTGAAGATTTGAAGGGGGTTTGCTACTAATAATTTCAGTGGTGAGAATAGCGGTAGAGCTAGGTGAGTAAAAAAATATTACGTCGTTGTTCGAGGGTGTCAATTACTTGACTGATATTAGCATCATCTAAGAGTTTTATTGCACAAATTTGTATCCTATCTAGCAGATGCAGTTTACTCATCTTTCTACGTTGCACTTCAGTTTATTAGAGTTTATCCCAATTTAAAAAAAAAAAAAACATTTGCAACATATTTCAAGTATATGTGTGCCTATTAATGTTTATGTATGTATTTTTTACAGGTCGAGATCCCGTCAAAATAATCTATCTAGGGCCACTGCGTTTTTCTATCTTGCTCGGTTCCGTAGGCCAAGTTTATTGCCATTGTGATTGTTTTACGTTTCTAGAATGGACTTTTGTATTTCTTGGCCGTCTCAAGTTTAAGGGCTAGGATACATCAGTAGGCTCAAATATTTTATAAATTATTTTTCTCTTGCAGCTACCTCGTATTTCCTATACTTTCTTGGCAGAGAGCGTGGGCAGCATCAGAGTTCTATAAAGGAGAATGAACATTTCTAATAATGAGGTTGGAACTACATTGACAAACCGAAGAGTTAAGTTTTCACAAAGGATTAATATGTGAGCAGGTCCCATCTAGGCTTTTAGTTTTATTAGTTGTTATAATTTGAACCTGCTTCTGGAGTCGTATCTAGGCGTTTGTGTAATCTTATTTTACCTCTACTTTTCGATTTCAGTGTTTCTGCAAACCCGCCTAGTCATCATAGACACAAACACCAGATCGGCCACTGAATAACTTTTCATGAGGCTCTTCTGTGCGGCTGTTTGCAGCATACTTGCTGGTTTGTCGGAGTAGAGTGAAACAGTGTTCAAATTTGGCGTATAAAAATCATCACCATTTCTGCATCTCGTATCACTCACTACCTTTATGTGTACCTTGCACCATAAGAACTCTCGGTCAAAAAGGAAGGAATTTCTACTTTTGAATTTTATAATTATCTGTATTTTGTAATCAAATATATAAATCTGTAGTTGAGGGGAAGATTACCAATTCGGAGCAATAATACTCCGTTCCCTTTCCCTTTCAGAATCATCGAAAGGGATCTCTGCAGTGGTGAGGCGTGAAGTAAAGCTTACTATCAGAGCTTATAGGTGTTCGAATGCAGAGGCTCTTCGTTATTTAGCGATCCAAAACACTTTAGAGATACTACTTTGACTAATGTCACTGCCAACCAAAATTGCTCGTCAAAGTTATCAATATTCCATGTGAATATTTGATCATATCTCAACTAAGGATTTTTTAATTAACTTTGGCTTTATCTAAAAACATTCAATAAAAAGTCAAACAATTGTAAAGTTAGGGCTACGAGTACCATGAGGTTGACGAACCCTGCAAATGTAAAAAAGGAACACGGTGTACCAATAAACAAATGGAATGTGCAAATTTTACATAGACTGAGCTGAAACTGTCATCCCTGTGCCTCTAGCTGCTCTCTAGGAAAATCTCCATCACGATCTATGATATCAATATGGAATTGAAAAATGTCCCCTTCAAAGTAATTCCCGTCAGATATAATACACGCTTTTTTCAATCCTCGACGCACCTCTCATAAGCACTTTTTGGTAAAGCCTTTGAGCTCTTCCAGCGATGCCGTTTTTATTTCCTCAATCTTTGCAAATCTCCGTCCTTTCATAGGTCTCTTTAGTTTTAGGAACTGGAAAAAGTTGCATGGGGCCAAATCCCATATGGAATATGGTATGATTGTCGTGTTGTTTTCGGTTAAAAAATCTCTCACAAGCAACGATGAATGAGCAGGTGCATTATCGTGATGCAAAAGCCATGAATTGTTATTCCACAATTCCGGAGGTTTTTTTCGTATTGCTTCTCGCAAACAGCACATAACTTAAAGGTAATACTCCTTATTGACCGTACGACCTTAAGGTAAAAACTCCTGATGTACTACACCACGGTAATTTGGGACGATAGGCTTTCTTTTCGACTTCATAACTATATACCCATAATTGGTTGCCAGTTATGACCCTTTTGAGCATGTCAAGATCATCATTGACGTCGTTCAAGAGCTCCTGAGCATTTCGAACAAATTTCGCTGACACACATTTCATGCTCAAGACATCCGAAAAAATTGCATGACACGAGCCGACCGAAATGCCAACATCCTCAGCCACTTCTCCTATGTAATTCGACGATTTTCCAAAACAATTTTCTTCACAGTTTCGACGTTATCATCTTTTGTTGATGTGCGATGGCGTCTAGAGCGAGGTTCGTAATTGGCATCTTCTCGGCCATCTTGGAAGATATTGTACCACTTGTAAACAGTTTTTTTTTACCCAGAGCAGACTCTCCGTACGCAACTGTAAACATTTCAAGTATTTTTTACACAAAATTTTATGCAAATCCTTTGCTTCATTTTTTTATAATAATTGTAAATCACTGGGCACACCAAAACACGTCCGACGTTTCTATCCTGTCAAAAACAAACTAAGCATGCTATGTACTTGGAACTATGAACATATGTTCGAGACACATGTACCAACAAGTTGCCCGTGAAATTCCAAAAGTCTTTACTTTTTGAACACACCTCGTAAACCTGCGATAATGACGGATAGCCCGAGACTCCGATACTCTCATCACAGCAACGGCAGCAGGAAAGCGATATTGTACGACTAAGGGTATTGCGGCGGTACTGAAAAGAAGGAGCAGCATGAAGGCAACGGCAACGCAAGCTTTAAAGAAATGATACAATTGGGAAGGACGAGAAACTCGCATACGTGAGTGAGTGGTAGCAATTCTATAAATGCTGAAGCGCTTAGTTACTGATGATGGAATTTCCGTTTTACTACCCGACTATGATGAAGTATGAATAACGGCAGCACGGCTAAAACACAACAATGAGGCGGGAGCCGATGGTTTGCCGGCCGAACATCACAAAATCGGAGGTGATGTGATTCTCCATTACATTCGTCAGTTGTTTTGCAATATATGAATGGAAGAAGGCATGCTTAGCCATTGCAATTTAAGTCAGTTTAGCCGAATTTGCAAGAAGTATAATCTAGCAATCTGCGCCAACTATTGCAGGATCAGCTTAATAAATGTCACACACAAGGTTCGAGAGAATGTGCAAACGATTTGATTGGGTTTAATGTATTGGAAAATCGGTGTAGCCTACGGCGTGGTAAGAAAACAATCGATTAGAATTTCTCATTAAATTTAATCCTAAAAAAATGAGAGATAAATCGACAAACGCCACACTTTTGTCGATTTTAAAACCACTTTCGACATCACAGATACAAATTGCCTATATGCCGCCCTCTAATTTTGGTGCTTTCGCAAAACAAATACAGATATGTAAGTAAGGATTAGTGTTACCACATCTCCGTCAAGAAGTAGGACCTCTCCGAGTCGTTTGATACTCTACGAAGCTTTACACAAGGTGACTCACTATTCTTCTTCTACGATACTAGAAGAAATAATTCGCGCCATTGAGATAAGCTGCTGTAGGACTATCTTCAGTAAAGGTGTTATCCTGCTGGTATGTGCTTTCGATATCGTGGACCTTTCAGGGTACCTCTTGCTGATATTTGCTTTTTTGAACTCAGTAGGCAAACAGAGCTAACGTTCTACGAATATAAGACCCTCATTATACCTTTTTTAATACATGGAACAGAATTCTGAACGATTTTGAACACTGATGAGAAAACACTAGGAGCATTCATTAGCGATATTGTCATAGCCAATCGCTTTTCAATTTGGTGCCTGGGATGGCTGAAATATGTCACACGGTTGAAAGAAGTCCCTTCGACTCGGACATTGAGAGAATATCCACTATCTGTTGGAAATATCTAGTGATTCAGGACCTATCAACACTTGGAATTTTTAATAAGCACCGTCATGTAGAAAACAGAGAAGACTGGCGAGTTTAGTTAAATTCGCCCAAAAGCGACACATGGTTAAAATGTGAACGATGTATCAAACCAACTAGTTCTAATAAAATGTTCTTGTTAGAGTTCTATTCCTGCAAATCCAGTGTCTCTCCCTTTCTCTCCTCAATGGTTATCAAAAATTTCGTGTAAATAGTGCCCGTTTGTGTTGCTTTAATTGCACCATGTATCCGGTATATTGTCACCACATATCGCTAACAATTTCTACAAATCAAATTAACTTCTCCAGAGTAAAGAAAAATAAAGAGAACTCCTTCTGGAACAAAACGATATGCACTAACCTAATTCTACTGTCGGACCTCCAGCTTTTCTTTTTTTAATGCGTTGCGTAGATAAAACATCAGCACAAAGGAAGGGGCGATAAACAAAGAGCACAAGGACTCATTTCTTTGACTCCGTTTACTCGTTCCAACCCCTTCTGCCATCATACACTTTCTCCAAAAAAAAAGAAAAAAAATCTAGAATCGCCTCGTATTGCCCTTCTAATAAGTTGCATAAGTATCTCTTGTTTATGTTCAAAATTAAATGTATCTACCGATGAGTAACCGCAGTATTCTCAGTAACTGTGGCGTCAAATCTATCGATTCAAAGAGCATTGACACCGAGGAACTTTATCTTGGCAAAAGGAGCAGTTCTAAATAATTTTTTTATTTTCCTTTCTGCACCCTTACAAAAATGCTACCGGTACTTCCTGTCTTTCATTATGTTCTATTTCCAAATGGCTCCTTTTTTGCCATAGTCCGTTATTTGCTTCTGTATCTGTGTCTGCATATGTATGCTTAGCCGTAAAATGTCTCATCCAACTCAGTAGTTTTGAGTTTGTCCAAGCCCGGGAGATATCTGTCTTTGTGCCATAGTCATCGACCTAAAACAGAATCACCCTTTGCATCGGTAGCTGGGAAACCTTCTGGGAGGGAATTTTAAAAAAGTGCAAAACAATAAAAGTTACTCTTATGCCATTGATGTGAAAACTCCAAGGATCCTATTTGGCAGAGATGGACCTAATGGATGGAAAAGCTAAAAGTCCACTCTGTGTGGGTTCGTTCTGATGATTAGGGATTAAATGTGACGCGACAAATCGATAGAAGGACTTGATTTCCGCCTAAGGAAATATCATATAATGACAAATAAATACCATTTGCATTCAATCCTCTACCACAACTGTGGATCGCCTCCAGCTGAGCTAGAGTGTATGAACCGCACTACCTACGAGTTCTTTGTAAAAACTTGGTGAGCAACGACGAGGGGCTTAAAAGAAAAAGCAAAACATAAACAAAGAAATTTAATATGCATTACGATGTGTAATGGCAATGGGTGGTTGTGACAATGACGGGGTAAGTCACTTCCAGAATCAGACAACAACTTCGTACTCGAAAACAAAGAACTCCGAGGCTGACCAAGTCCAGTGCCATGGAGCTAATGACAACAAGAAAGCACGAGTGTCATAGAGGAGGTTTTTTTTTTTTTTTTGTAAGAATTCAAACTCTAATTGAGAGATACCTACGAACACAACAACGAGCACGAAGAACTTGTCTCTAGATGGCAACGACTCTTGTCTTGACACTGTGTGTGCTCTTTTCTTAATTGTCTATTATCAGTTCACTAACTTGCAACGGCTAGTACAACTCTAGACCAAACCCTGGATTGAACAAATGAATGAAATCAATGGTTAGCCATGGTGACGGACCGACAGAGGAACTCAAGTTTTACTCGTACTCGTACATAAACAACAGCGAAAGTTCTTTAACCTTTCGCATGACTCGAACTCAAATTACACGTTACGTTATACGTTCGTGCAACGAAATTGAAAGTAAAAATAAAACTACTGCCAATGTAGACGATCAATTCCGCGGAATATGGAAAACTGCCATGTTTGCTGTACACCACCCACTCGAGTTCTAAGATTTAAGTCACCGCGGGCGCGATTAGTAATCAATAATTTGTGCCATTGCGATTTCGATAACCAAAGTGAGTTTTGGATGCAGCGATGTCGAAAATATGTTCTAAGCCTGTTGTGAATAAAGGCCTTATCAGGAAAGCAATTTACCAACCGAAAATCGGGGTGTGTGCTGTCAGCTAATCAGTGTTTAATTTCTTTCAGGAGATTTGCATTTATTTATCTATTATTGCAAAAATAACATATCTAATCGATTAAATATTATATCTTAAAAATTATCTCCAACGAACTTGTAGATGCGCGCAAATCTATTGGTAAATTCCTTTAATGAGTTGGGTAAATTACTATCAAAGTGACTCAAAGTTGAAACACTTAGATGTCGTTGCTGGTTTAATCAGTAAATTGACTAATTATAAGAAGAATGAACCCCAGGTTTAGAGATAGATTAAATCGTAGTATCGTTCCATTTATTTGGATTTGCTTAACGGAGTCTAGAATCAAGAAAGGGAAAACGACAGAAGATGGACGATTTTGACAAAAATCACTTCATAGAGATTCTCTACTAAACATGCGAGAAATGATCTAACTACGATGCTCACATTATTTTAAGTTATTTAAATATCAAGCTAGAACAGTACAGTTGCACGTACTCGAACAACTTAATGGCTCTGGACTGGGACAAAATGTCATTGTATCTGCAGCTTCTTCAAGCCGGAATAATCACTAAAAATAACTTGCGTTCATACAAAGAACTAGTCCGTTGTAGTCCTTGTATGTACTGTAAATCTAGCTTACGCACTTTGTTCAGGGAAGCAAAGGGTTGAGCAAGGCCTTAAGGGTGGTTTGATTGTCACTACAGACACAGGTATTTCTCTTCGTCACCGAATAATCACAATATATCATATTGTAGTTGATTAAAAACAGGATTACCTACGAGTACATCACAAGTTTTACTAATAACAGTAATATCTAATATTGTCGTCCTACAAAAAGGTACCAACGAAGCATTCTAGAGCAGTTTTGAAATCTGACTCGACTACATTCCTTTCCTGGCTCAAAAGCTTCCTAAAACCATTCCCGAGTACAGGGAAAGCCGATTTCGTACTTTCACAACAACAAGAGTTCTAGAGTAATTCTTTCGGACGGTTTAATCAGTAGATCGATGTCTCCAGTGCGTTTTGTACCAAAGTTCACTTCTTCTATAAGGAAGATGACAATTTATAAAAAAGAATGTTTCAAAAGGGTGTGTTGGAATATATTTTCAGAATAAAAAGAACCAGATTTAGGTAGACACATGGGGATTATTTATTATGGAACACAATATCTTCTAAATTACCGTTTTGGCTCTGCTTGCAGACCCTCATCATTTTCTCGAAATTTTCAATCGCTCTTTCACATAATTGGTGCTCTGTCTCAGCTATGACGGCTTCAAAGTTCGCTTTCTGAATTGGTATAGTTAACGGGGTGGTTGACGTTGACGTACGTTGACGTAGCCCCAAAGAAAGAAGTCTAACAGCAGCACGATCTTGGTGGCGAATGGGTTTCCCGAAACGCTTTTTATTCATTTTGTAGTGATGTAATATCGCCGACGTATAGATATAATCAGGAAATGAGGACAATGTGCGGTTTGCATTTAAATACAGAAAATACCATACATAGTTTTCCTGGAACATACTATAGCACCACCCTGAAAGTAGAGTCGTTTTTATCCATACATATTCTCGAGTTCCGGCCACAAACAATTTTTTTTTTTTTTTTGTTATGTCTGAGTAGCGCGCTCCCTTGACCGTAACGGCTCTTGCGGTTACATTTTCAAAAAAGTAACGTCTCCGGTTCTTAATCCGCATTAAAGAGTTACTCGTTCTGGGTGCATCGGCATCTCCTAAATTACTCGAGGATTGTCGGGCATGCGACAATTTTGTTTTTTAACGTAACCTTTGTGGAAATGATTCTCTCCGAAAAACATGATTTTGCTGCATAAGAAATGAATGTTTTCCAGGATCCAATACTAGAAAATACGGCGCTGCTGGTGGTCGGCCGGCTTCAGTTGTAGGGTCAATTGCACCTCGTATGTATGTGGAGTCAGATCTTTCGTCAAAATTCGGTGTAGTAAGGCTGTGGAAAGTTCAAACTCTGAGAACGATGACGAATAAATTTATTTGGGTCGTTTTCGACACTTTACTTTACAACGGCGATATTTTCGTTTACCGTCCGGGGCGAACACATTTGGGTGTCTTCACATATTATATTGAGCCCGTTTCTTGGAATTTTGTGATTATGTTATGCAGACACGAATTTTTTCGCATCGTTGTCACGATTGAACGTGAATTTTCGTAATAAAATTCGACGATTTGCATTTTTTTTTTTTCACTGTGTAGCTTTCCTTGGTAAATTTTCCAAATTTATAGATGACATCTATCACTACGTGCCAGTCCTGCTCGCATTAACTGTAAAATAATAGGACTTTCAAATCCTACGCCTCTTGTTGAAACACCCTTTCTAAAAATCCAAATGAGGGAGATTCATCAGAGTCTAGAATAGAGACAAGCGTGCAGCCAAGACAGACCGTTTGTTGGAGTCTGTTATTTTCGTTAAAGATTTTTCTACTAGACAACCGACGCATAATTGGTCTTATTAAAAGCGTGTAGATCCAAAGGACTGTCATTGACGACAAGAGCCACGTCCTCCCGAAAGCTGTTTTACGATTACATTAGCAGAAATCCGACAGAGGCTTGGAGGTTTTTGACGTTATGTCTTTAATCCAAATCAGTTATGTTGCAAGGCTAGATTATTTTAACGCGTATAGAATTTCATTAGGGGTTGAAGAAACGCCGTTCTCTAACTGCCCTCGGCCGCAAGTGTTGTACTCGGAAGATATATCAACTTGTAGAAATCCCTGAGCCGGTCTTTTTTTATTCAATTGTTCGTCGATAGGTTTCCAAAAGCAGGTGTAATGGTAGTATTCAATCGCTACGGTCTTTTTGAATATTTTCTGAACTCCCAATACCATAGTCTTTTCTTTCTGGTGTTATGCCTGAGTTTCTGCTATTATGCCCATCCATGATGGCGATGCATTTTAGCACTATATGAGTCAAACCAGTTAGATACTAATCATAAAGAGAAAAACCTTCGCTTTGATGTGATTGACTGAAATCCTATTTTTAATGCATCAATCGCCGATCACCGGTATCTATGTTTACCTGCGCTTCGGATAAGACAGTGAATAGAAATGATCCAACATACAGTACTACTACGTCATATGCATTTGCCTGACCGTAGACGCTAGAACCATTTGCTTTGTTAAACAGTGTCGAACGTGTCAGAATTGTTTCAAAAAAATTTTTTTTCTGGCGATTTTTCACTCAAAAATTTCCAATGTCGTTGTAGATTAACTGAAGATGATGATTTCCAAATCAAATCCATATTTTAATCATATCGGTATATGAAGGTACCAGAGGTTGCAGAGGGGTATAATGCATCACTTAAAACGTCTTAGACTCGTAAAATTGCTCGAAATTTGTTCCAGATGAATTGAAAGAGATTTGCTTAACACAAAAAATCAATATTTGCGATATGCATCTCAAATGCAACGAAATTGATTCTTTTTCAAAGTGAGTCATAACTGGTGATGAAAAATGGATCATCTACAACATTAATAGAAAACGATCATGGTCCAGGCTGGACTGCATCAAAAAAGGTTATGGTGACAATTTAGTGCGATTATTGTCGTGTATTTTGAGCTGCTTCCAAGAAACTAAACGATCACTTCAGATATCTACTGCCAACAAGGAATAAGTTGTTAAAGAAAAAGGGCCAAAAAGGGCAAATCGTAAGGGAATCGTATTCCACTATGACAACGCTAAACCACACACGTTATGAAGGTGGCGGAAAGTTTTTTTTAAAAAAAAGGAGTTCTCGGTCGCATCGCAACCGATAAATTAATCCGATGTCATCGGAAAGTGGTTCACCTTTTTCCGATAGAGTTTTTTTAAAACAAAACCTCTTGAAAAGTCCTATGCTACCATCATCAAGGGTAAAAGATCTGTGCTGACATCTTTCACATGACATGAGTTCATGTGACGAATTCTTGAATAACCACGTGCTACGAAGGACATTATTAAACTGACATGTTGACTTAAACTATGAACTCCCTTTACTGAAATCCTTTCACTGTGTAGGACGTCAAAAACGCCTTCGCATAATATGTTTCCGAGTACCGCACTGTGTTGGGGCTATATGCAACTTATTTCTGGGGAAATTGATTAGTATTCTATTCTGTTATATACTATTCTACGAGTATTCTATTCTTTTCTAAGATTATTCTATTCTTTTCTAAGATTATTCTATTCTGTGAAACGTTTGCCCTGGACGTCTTCTAGTACTGCTTGCCTGGGTGAGTGGAATCCACTAAATGTTATTAAATTGTCATTCCACTGTATGGCGTGTCCAATCTACTGCCACTTTCTCCTTACTTTAGTAGTGTCTATAAGTTTTTGGCCTATTCTTTGACAAAGTTGTTCTTCATCAAGATAATTTTAAGACATCTACACCTTTCGTATATAAGTGGTATTCACCTTCTAAGTACTGCACCCATAAACACTAGTTCAATATAGTAGCAGAGCGGTCATAGCGTGGTTTGTCCATATGTCTCGATTGACGTCCAGACTCATTTGACAATTTTTCCATCCTGAATAAGGATGTATTACAGAAGATTCGTACCATCCTTAATCACGGTAGTCATTTAATATTTTTCGGACAACGAGGTGCGAATACAGGAAGTCTTAACCTAGGAAACACAAATTACAATCTAAAGCGAAAACTTCTTCCTCCCTTAATTGGCGGACATTCAAAATAAGCAGAGACCTGTCAAAGATTTAATCCGACGTTTCTTGCTGATAACTTCTTAGTTCTTATTGCATTCAATTCCACTTAGTTTTCTGTTCCCCAATGAGTAATGCTTTTGATATCAAAATTGAATGAGCTTAACATACTTCGTCGCTCCCGTTATGCAGCAGAAGATCTGGGATTTGAGTCTGAAGAGAGTACTGTCGTCAGCAAAAGAATATATTGGATTAGAATTAGCAGACAAGAGATCGTTAATGAAAATAAAAAAAAGTGTCGGTCACAGAACAAAAACCTGCGGCACCACCGTTTACTTTGTGGATATCGAACTCACACTCATGCATTTTCGCAGAAGAGTCTGTTACAATCTTGCTTATAACTACATATAAATACATCATTACAAATGCTATGTCAAAAGTCCCAACCGAGCGTTCCCTAGGCAAAGAAGTGTGTTCTCATTGAAGAAACCAACCTTTGTCCGAGTTCGGTTACTACAACTCGTTACCGTTAATCAGTTTTTATTCCAAGTACATTGTTGATTTCTTTAGTTAATGAGCTATGAAGGACGTCTGATTGCTGGAAACCTGTAATTTTAGACTACATGCACAGGGTTCTAACCTGTCATACAATAGTAAGTTTGTAACTAAGCTCGTAGTTACAAACACGATAATTACATTACTGGGCCAAACCAATCGTTGGTAGCTTTCCGATTTAATAAAATACAGTTTCTCAAAAAGATATAACTTAATACTCTGATCACTTTTTCTAGAGAGAAAATAACCATAAGTTCGCTTCGCCTTGTTCTCAACCCAATACATAGTAATCTTATCAATTTTTTATATTTTAAAGTTTACCCTTTGAAATACTATACGAGTACATCACAATCTATTCTGAAAAGATCGGAAGGAATTCTGGATACTTCTTCCGAAATGTCTATCATATTTTAGGGTTTCGAAGGAAATGTTGTTTCGGTTCGATTTCTGTGCTTCCTTTGACAGAACTTGTGTACTTTTCAGTTTCGTCTATATAATTTTCTCCTAACGAATCGTTCATTTAACATAAAATCGGTCAACTTGTCAAAGAACAGTATTTTTGGATTCCTAGATGAAAGCCTTATCCCTTTTCACCCTTTTCTAGATTTGTTATGCCCTTCCAACACAGCAAATATTCAGTTGCTCAATACATTTACATTGATTATGGATGAAAACGGTTCAGCCCTAAAACGATCATTTCTAATTATTTTGTAAACGGTTTCATCCAAGTCGGCAACAAGCACCCTATACAGTACTCAGTACAGCCGGAGCGCCCTGTAATACCCTATTTACGATTGTTTATCCAAATGAAAATGTTTATATTTAAATTCAGAAGCAAATCGAAAAATATAAACCTCCCCTGTAACATAAATACAAACGCACATTGGCACTGTTGCTGGTACTAATACTCCTGCCGTTGCTGTTGCTTATAAATCAGGCAATCTGACGTCACTGTTTTAGAGGCAAATTTATTCATGAAACAAAGAAATCTTCATCTTCGCAATTACCTAGGCTGAATTTAAAGCAGAAAAACGAGAAAAACTCAGGGGCCACAGAGTGGAGTATTCGTACTCGTATCTTTGAAATTCCATAAATACATTCCAGGGTGCCATTGTCTATTGTCTATGGTCGGTTGGGTAAGACTGTAACTACGACTAGCACTGCAAAATTATCCATGAAATTCATCTTTCATAGAATCCCATCAAATGCGATGCGATCATTGACGATTTTTAGAACACAATTATTCAACCCCCCACAATTTGCTAAATATAAAAAAGATGACTGACTACTAAGGCAGCTAAGCCCTCTGAAACTGTAGAATCATCTCTTTGCTATTAACGGTGATTAAGTGCTGATTTATTTTTAAAATGAAGGCTTTTGCATACGTATCGCTTGTGTAGGGTACTTAGGGGTTTGAGATATTCAAAGTCTGGAATGTTTGTGGAAAGTGTGTGCTCGAGCTTCCAAAACCATTGTTCCATAAATAATTTAAATTTGCGAAGGGCGTTGTATTGTAAAAAAAACAAGGCAACAAATAGAGATAAGAAAAAAAAAAAAAGACAAACAGAGAAAGGGTTCCTTTTGTTATTTAGTGTCACCCTTCTTGTAATGCATATGCTCTACCTATGGATTACTGGTATGAGTGGGGGTAGATTTGGCAGAACTTTTCATTACTGACGTTGATAGACTCTCTCGCAGTATTTTACCCTGGTAGCCGTATTTACTTCAGAAAATGCAATGCGGGTGCAATGCCTTAATACAACTGGGCTTCTATGTTCGGGACTCTAGCTGGCTTTGTGTTTGTGTTTGAATATGAAATAGGGAAATGTGTTGGCAAATTAGGATTAATCAAATACGCTAAGCTAAAATTGCATTTTCTTTCATTTTTTTTTTTTTTTTTTTTTTTTTTTTTTTTTAATTCATATTACGTTAAGGGTCGTAACTTACTCTTCGTTAAGTTATGTACTTAAAGTTATTTAAATCCGAGTCGCCCTTAAAAAGATCTTTTCCCAATTGCCTACGTTTGCATAGAAGAAGCCTCTTCGCGGTAGTCATTTTAAGCCAATTTTTAAATGTCCCTAATTTTTTATTAAGAAAATTGTGGCTGGAGATCTGTAAGACTATTTTCGTTCAAGTGAAAAGATGAGTAATGGCTTCGGTTTTAAAGTTACAGCTCCAGCCGGATGGTTATAAGGGAAATACCTCGTGGTGTCCTTAACATTCTTACGACGAGCGTGTCAGAAAATTTTCTTTTCTTTTACTGTCAGAAGAGAAGACTTACTCTTTCTATGTTCATTTTACCGAATTTAATCAGTCTTTTGTAAAAAGATAAGTAAATGCCTCAGAGATTAAATATTTTCAATACTGCCTACTAAGGAATATGAGAAATTCGTTGACGTTTTAGAGATGTCGTAAGGTTGTGTGGTCTGCCGGCTTCCTAGAGTTTTATCCTATCTCCAATTACCTTCACAAGATGGTCAACTGTTAAAGGAAGCCATAACCAAGGAGTCAAACCTTGCATGAACCTTGCATACTTCATCATAGGTCATCTCATTTTCTGCGATCCCGTTGTGTCATGTGGCTATATCAAGACTCAGTGAATTCAGACTTCCAATTCTAATAGGCCTTCAACCGCAGCTTGGTAGTCTCAACAGTCGCATAAATTCCGCAATATAGTTCATCGCCAACAAGATTGTGCTTCGAAGACAAACTCAAAAATCGGCTACATCCCTTTCTTGATTCAGACTCTGATCTCAAAGTGAATTTCATACTTTCGCACCAACAGTAGTTCTGGTGCTATTGTATCCGATGGCTTGTCGATAAGACTAGAGCGAAAAGACAGTTGCGCAAGCTCATCAAAACGCCATTGAGAGAGAGAATCACCAGTGCGTCTAGGAGGGAAGCTAGGCAAAGCCCACATGCCGCTGAGATAGACCGTTTTTTAAACTCTAGTAAAAGCAGTAAGCCGTGAAATTTATTCCAGGATGTAGGTTATGTTATCAAGAGTGGCAGACATATACATGAAAAAACAAATAGACCAGATCTCCTTCTTGGAAAGAAAAATCTCAGTATTAAGTCTATTGCACCAATCGTCGATCACGTTTAGGTTAGGGTAAGGTTAGGTAAGAATGGCTGTTGGGAAAACCAACACACATAGGCCTATTGGCCCATTGTAATGCCACGTGGATCTGTAAACTCCTTCCGAAGCGTAGAAGGCTGTTAACGTCTATATTGTTAAGTGAAGATGGGAGCTTTCTTCTTTGGTAGACAGCTGGTCATATTCAAAGTAGGTGGAAGATTGCCTCCTCCTCCTTGTCGTTCGTGAAGCTTCTGTAGAAGTCGTTTGTAAAAACGTTAAAACTTCTTGCATGCTTGCCTATAAAACAGTATCCAGTGATGACACCTACGAGTATGAAAGCGCTGAGATGTTCCCTATTTTGAAAGATCAAACTCTTAGAATGATTCAGATTCAGCTTTGGCCAGATTTTTTTGGTCAGTGCACCTATGATTTTTTCTTCTATTTGAATCTAACTTTAGTATTAGTTTGTATGTAGCAATTGGTATACCGGTGTTACCTTTTTTAATTAGGATTGGTGGAGTGGTTCCAATTTTGGTAAGTCCTACAATTCAATGGAATATTTGTGTAGCCCGGCAATCAACTGCTCTATCATTTCGCTGAGAGATAATCAGCAATCAAGGGAGGCTTTAGAATTTTGATAGCGGCCTGGCTATGCGAAAAAATGCGGACATCCTTGCAGATATTACGTTTTTCTTCAGACATGACAGGATTTCTTTAATCGCCAACATTTTTGTCGGGAACACGTTGATTATAAGATCAGTTTTATGGGAGCTTACTCAAAATCCACAACGATTCGGGCGACCGGATAATATGTTAAGAGTTTGCTGTAGGAGTTCTTTAATTGTATTGAGATGCTTTCCTGAGACGGCTATAGCAACGTCATCTACATAGGTAACCACCCTGCTACTTCCCGCTTGCAGGTATTTCCTGCTATTTAGCATACGACTGATAAAATCCCCAAATGAGTTGCCTACCTTCAAAGTTGACAGCGCAGCGTTGACACTGTTAAAGGCACATTCTATGTCCAGGAATGCGGCCATATAATGTAGGAATCGTTCGATGTGGCTAGTCAGTGAATGTAGAGCCATCTCCACTGGAATTCCTTTACAGAAGGCATGTTGAGCCATAGGCAAAAGTCGTGGATCAATTCTAGATCGTATATGAATATCAATCAGTCGTTCTATAGTTTTCAGAAGGAAAGATACTCTAAGGTCTTTTGGGACAACATAAGAACATTTTCCGGCTTCAGGAATGAAAACTAAATTAACTTCTCTCCATGACACGGAAATGTGGATAATTTCCACGCAGCCCCTCATGATATTCTCTTGGCAGGATGATATCTAAGGATCTACATATGTACCTCAGCAAGGGTAATACGATTTTACCCAGCTCACTTGTATGGTTTGGAGCTATGCAGCGCCTAGTGCATCTTGTCTCCAGTAATAAGACCATGAATTCTAGTCGCTGCAGCAGTAGTCCTGCTAGGGCTGTTACTGGCCGTAAATAGGGTAGGTAGCTGGAAAGTATGTGTAAAGTAGCAAGTTGAATGATTCATCACTTAAACTTGTCCAAGAGCCATCGATTTTTTTTTTCAAACAACCTGGCATAACAGGATTCTTAGAGAGTATTTTTCTTAGCCGCGATGGCTCAGAGGTTTCTGTTGTTTTGTCACAGAATGGCCTCCAGGATTTTTTGCTTTGTATTCTTCAGTTCTTTTTTTTATATAACGACTTGACAACTTTTTTTTTAAATAAAAGGCAAACCATTTGAGATATTTCAAAAACTTTATTATTGGCTCGAAGTACAATCTAAACATTTATGAATGGAACTCGACTTCGTTCATATGGTCACCGCGGGCACGTTTGCAGCGGTCGATTCGTTGGACCTAATTTTCAACGACTGGCCCATGTCTTAAGATAACACGCTCACCATACTTACTCTTCAATAAATCGATTGTAGAGTGTGTTGTGTGGGTTGTGGCACCATCCTGTTGAAACCACATGTCGTCCAAGTCCATATCTTCCAATTCGGGCCAAAAAAAATCGGTGATCATGACGCGATAACGCTGACCATTCACAGTAACGTGACGATCGTTATCGTCAACAAAAAAATGTGGCCCAATAACGCCGCCGGCATGCAAACCGCACCAAATTTTTATTTTTGTGGATGAAGTGGTGATTCATGAAGCACACGTGGGTTTTCACCCGACCAATAACGCATATTTTGCTTATTGACGAACCCATTGAGCCAAAAATGAGCTTCGTCACTAAAGATGATTTTGCGACTCCGAATATCTATAGAAAATTTTTATAATTTGCAGACGTTGCTTGTTAGTGTACTTTTCCATGATGAAAATGTTGAGTTTACTGAATGAATTGACAGTGACAGTGACTTGACAAATTAAATTCAAAGTTGTCAAGTCCCTATTGGAAAACCGTATAAGTATGTTTTGATTTCTTGTACGAGTCCTAGTCAATCATTTTTCTTGTGCTTTTTGCTTGGTAGAAAAGTTTTCCGAAGACGTTCCTAAGCTTTCTCAGTGCTGATGTCCCCCGGTGCGGCGTTTTCTTGCCGCTAGGTTGAATAAAAGGTCAGGAATCAGCCATTGCCTGATTGAGAGCAAGGGTGAGATTTTTGACTTTCATGTCAAGCTCAAGTTCATTCTGATCACTTCTGTCTATGTTTTACAGCAGATATTTACTAGGGATAATCTAGAAAATATTTAAGCTACATCATCTTCATATGCATGAAGTATTAAGATGTTTACTATAAGCGTAACGATTGCGTTGGCGGTCCAATGAAAGGTCGTTTGTGGTACCATGTTAACCCAAGGGTAATGCTTCCTCTACTCTTTGACAGCTTGAGAGTAAGCAGAATTAGAATTTCTAATTTCTAATTTCTGTGTTAGTTAAGATAAGAAGTTTTAAGATAGCATTGATTCAGTTTATGTACTGGGAAGTTCCTTCTTCTCGTTCAAGCAGTTTGTACAAAAATTGTTTGAATTATAGCCAAGAATTGTTGGAATCTTACATACAGACAATGCCCAGTGATGACGCCTTTTGAAGCGCTAATATGCCGACTTTTGAGATCGGTCAATAAAAAGATATGCCGTTCAGTAGAGTGTTTTAGATCCGGCTTTGGCCAAATCTGTTTTGTCGCTGGGTTTGTTTAAACACTTGCTCACCAAAGTTTGTACGGCTTTTTAACAATGATCGGTATTCTTTAGGTACCTTTTCCTAATAGAACAGATAGCATGATTTCACAAGTTAACATTTTTCTGAAATGTCTTTGTTTCGGTACCCAACAAAGGCAAACGTTAAACTGCCCCGCAATCTTCATTAAGAATGAATGGCAGTCTAGATCTAGAAATTGGTTCCAAGGATTAGATTTCAGCTTAGGAGTCCAATAAGTGTAGCGATATCATGTTTCTCTGTAGTCAAGATAAGACTTCTTTTAATTCCATTACTACCATCCGTAAAAAGCTACACTGATCAGGAAGACGGAAGGACATACTGATATTAAACGTTTTTGAGAAAACCGTATTCATATATCTTTGATCGGTCAGTAGAGAAGTAGTTCAATGAAAACTTTGCATTTGCAATGAAGTTGTCCCCACAAGAGGTTCTCTATGCTCTTCAGGAACAATGAAATCAAACTAATGAGTCGGAAACTATCATTTTTCTCTACAATACCATATAACGTTGTACCCCTCTTGTTTTACTACATTCAGCATTCCGCAGCAAATACAGAGTTTCATAAAAGTCGCTTACAAAACCTAGAACGTCGACTTATGAATTTGAGAAGATAAGAAAATGTGGCCAAATAGCTCTGCGAGGTCATGAAATTAGTATTTACCTTAAGTTCCCTACTTAAAATTCCTAGGGCGAAGACAATAAGCTATCACGACCGGGACCTTAAATTTACTTTCCCTTGCGAAAAAGTGTAGCATAGATCTGTAGCTGAATTTAACCACAATTTTGAAGTCTGTTAAGCGCGAGATTGAAGTACCTCAGATTTAGATCGTTCAATCTTGTCTTTGGGTATGTAAAGCTCTTAATATATTGTGAAGTCTAGCAGTTCTTTTCTCTCTTTAACACGTAACTTGATTTTTTGGCCATGGTGCTTTTTGATTGCCAGTGAACACCCTCAGCCATTCTAGAATTGTTAATTCGTAGTCTACCAAAGTCGACTGTTACTCTGTTACGAGTGTTGTTCTGACTGGTCACGGCTATGTTCTTTATTTTGCTTTTTGGGATTCTTACCTAAATTGGTTGAGGTAAAAGTTAGAATGTTTTTAGCTTTCCATTCCTTCAGCAGTTATTACTTTGCAAGATCTCATATTTTTCGTTGATTGTTTACGCCAAGCTACATCAGTTTTCTTTATATTATAGCTATCAGGTCCTGTCTAGCATTACCTTTCCTTCCGCTGAGGAATTTCGGTCGCAGTTCTTAAATTGCATGATTACGTGTTAGAGCGTAATATGAACGAAACGAAACGAACGAAATCAACAGTCGGATTTGTTGTTGCTCCTCCGTCGAAATTTGTTAACAGCAAACATCTACAAATGGGCTTACCTCCCTCTGACCTTCCGTTATTATAGCTTTCTATTCATGATTCGCCTACTATATTTGCGTCCTCCTACCCATTTTTAGCAATATTTGAGAGACTTTGGTTGGGCAGGAAACCTCTCTTCGGGATTTCCTTTTATATTGGCTCCGAAGAGGAACAAATCTCCAGTGCTTAGTTTAAGTATAAATCCAGTTACAAAACAGAAGCTAATATCCTCTTAAGAGTTAACAGCAACTGATCTATACTTTTTGCAGCATAACTGACTACTACGCTACTTGCAGCAATCGAAACGGTTGCACCTATAGCTACACATATGGTAACAACTGTTAATGCCTAGCTTTTCTGTCAGTTCTTTTAACGCTGTAGCACACAATAAGATCGGTAAAATAGAAGTATCAAGCCAAAAGAAGGAAGGAAAAGAAGATCTTTCTTAAAAAAAAAAAAAAACGGATATCAAAAAATTTAATGAAAGAAACAATATTAGGATATTTTTCAAAAAAATCTAAGCTTACTTCAAGCCCGGCTTTTCGAAACAGTGAAGGAAACTCAGTCACCGAAGCGACTCGCAGGTAGAAAGAGTGATAAGGCAAGAAGAGAACCCACCTTCACTCAAGGAATAAGACAACTCACCTTCAAGTATAGAACGGGTTGGCTCAGTTAACAAAAAGTTGAAAAACAACAAGCCCTTCGGCTCCGATGGTGTAACAAACATGGCGGAGATATTTTGGTGCTCGTAGATTACGAGTGCAAAATTATCAACCAGGTGTGGGTGAATGAAAGCATGCCAGATGACTGGACTATCAACTCTATATGTCCCACCATACATTGTCTTGGGCTCTACAAGGCGATGGCAGAATTCGAAATACCGGCATAACTGATACAGCTATACCGCGCGACTTTGAAAAACACACGGTGCAATATGCGGTTTAGAAACAATAAGTCCAACTATTCTCAACGAGTACTAGATTTCGCCAACGATATGCACTAATAAGTAAGTTACGTAGTGTGGTCCTTTGACAGATAGTGCGCATGGAAGGTATTAATTTGGAAGGGAATATCTTCAGGAACATGTTCAGCTGCTGGATACGCAGACAACATTGAGACCATTGGCTCCTTAACATAGAGTCTTTTACGGCAGTTGAAGAACAGGCGAAACCGGGAAATCCTGAAATAAATGAGGAAAAAACCAAGAAGCATCTGTCCACCGCACACAACCAAACGTAACTGTTGACATAAACATTATTTTCACGAATGGCATCCTTGTGGAGATTTGGTGAAGATTTACTCTAAAAAACCGATCCTACCTCGAGAGTCGAAATGTATGTTGTACGAGTACATCCTGCCAGTTCTGCTGCATGGAGCCGAGTGCTGAATATTTAGCAAGAAATCAGAACAGATATTGAACACTTTCTAAACTACGTGAGGAAGCGAATGAAGGAAGAGATACAACCGCGAATCCTATGAGTTGTATCAAGATCTGAATATAGTCCAGAAAGCCAAAACACGTCTACTATTCTGGCTTGGCAACATCGGCGAATGCTCCAGCAAAGAAGATCTACAAATAACAGCCTGTCGCGAATACTAGAGCGCTTCGTCTACACAATTGGAAACAATGAGCTCGATATTAAGAGGAGTGGTAGGCAGTGAGCTTGAATTGAATTGGCTGATCTCTAATACAAGTATATTACTGTCCAACGGTATAATAATCATGCCCGCATTCATTTTCATCGTTGGCAAACCAGTACCCATATATGAAACCATTTCAAAACTCTTAAAAATTTGGCCTTTCACCACGGATTGCGTCACAAATATATGTAGAATGCTATTTATCGGAATCTCTTAATTCTCTTTTACAATTATGTTTCCTACAAAGAAATTTGAAAATGTGTGTATATAAAGTTTATTATATGTAATTGGGCACATTTCTGCGGCTGTTAATGATAAGCAACCACAAGATAGCTTAACATTTGCCAACGTATAGATACATGATATGTTATTAGCTTATGCTTCAAAATAAAAACAAAAACCATCAAAACTCACAAAACAATTCAAGCCTTGTTCTCCAAGTGCTTATCACTACTTAGGCACATACGAATGCATAATGAGACAAAGTTGTATCCATGCAGATTCATTTGCTTCATTGTAAACATCCCGAAATCTCGATTGAAGTTCCTGACTATGACACAGTCATATGGTTGCATCGCAGCATCCACTTATTAATGGAAACGTGCTTATCACAATCAGAACATAAATCCTTGAGGCGGAATTAGTCTATCCGTACAATTCACAGCTCAACAAATCCAAGGAGACTGATATTGCCGATGTGATGATGCAAGGCACTTTCTCTTTAATTGACAGAGGCTGCACTTTCCTTTGAAATGAAAATGTATGTATACGAATACTCGTGCATCCGAGCAGTTGATTTTTGCTGTTGTCATTGTGATGACGACGAAGAGGACGACGACTACAACAATGATGATGATGATGATAATGCAAATCAATTTAAATTGAGGAACACCACAAGCTGCTCCTTCGCATTAATGGTATTGCTCCTCTGCATGTTCCAATTAATTGGTTTGTACCCAGGTGCCGGCTAAGTGATTTTGACTTTATGAGTAGTAGCCCACTTTCGACAGTGCTCTTAATACCTCTATGTACTACTACCTTCCCATTGAATTGCCTGATGAATGGATTTCGCTAAAGCCATTGCACTAAAGTACTAAAGATACTCTGCTCTCCGCTTTGCCCTGTTCCACTCACTGTTCATGTCACTATGCGGTCTTTAGATATGGTGTCAAGTGATTTTCAGAAATGATGCGGTTTGATAATTTTTTTTTATTAACCTATTGTACTCAAGATGAAAGTTGACGAACATTGTGCAAGTTTTTGACTGAGCATTAATGGTTGTTACTGAAACGACAGCCGACATCGTAGTGAACGAAAACAACTGCACATGTGCCTATGAATTCCGATGAGGAATTCCAGAGCTAAAGAGCCGCAATTAGAATGTGTTGTGTAATCGCAATCGTAAATAACATCTCATTTGTCAGTTGAAATGCTTCCAGGGTAGATAAATGTAAGGAATTTCTCTCACTTAAACTACATTTATTCGTTTCCGGACTCTGGACTGGACTATAAGTACACTTGTATTTAGGTAGCCTTCATGCGTTAGTTACTTTTATTATACTTCACAGGCAGAAGTAGATTTATGCCTGTTTGACTTGGACTCGGTATGGAATTGCGCAATAACTAGAGAATGATGTTTTTGAAGAAAGCCATCAAAAAAGGGGTGAGTTAGGGTTCATCGTTTTTACCCTCAGAGGTATTCTTGACCTTGGAAGTTGTCGTTTTTTTTTTTCTTTCTTTTTTTCTTATAAATACGAGTAGAGAAATGAAATTGGGTGTATATCCTTGCGAAGCACGCAAGCAATGAAGTAAAGAAGATAGCAATGGTAACACATAGCAGGTTTAATCTGTGGTATTCGACTTATCAGATAAGAACGATCACGATTTAAGACGTTAAAAATGAATTCATATTTCTTTTGTGGTTTTACCACTCAAGAAGTACAATTTTTACGCCTTTTGAGACTAAAAGTAGCATTATTACGTAGGTTGAGAAAAATTTTAGGTGTGCAACTAAGTTCTCACTGTTTGTCAATAGATACTTTTGTATCTTGTTGTGTGAAAATGTATGGTTTTGTGCTAAATAATCGTCATTTGCGGGACGTGTTGATTTTCTTCTTTCATTCGAAGAAAACGGTTTCTGAAGCGCATTGAGAGCTCCAAAAAGTTTACGGAAATGCTGCTCTAAGTGAAACAATGTGCCGTGATTAGTTCCGTCGCTTCAAATACGGTGATTTCGATGTTGACGACCGTCCGCGTAGAGAAAGGCCAAAAACACCTTTGAAGACGCTGAATTGGAGGCATTGCTCGATGAGGATCCGTGCCAAATGCAAGAAGAGCTGGATTCAGCATAAGGTGTTACCCGCCAAGGCATTTTCAAGCGATTGCATGCGTTGGGAATGATTCAAAAACAAGGAACTTAGCTTCATTATGATTTGAAGCCAAGGACGTTGACCGTCGTTTTTTCGTTTTTTTGTAAGCAAATCCTCCAGCGGCAAAAAAGGAAGGGTTTCCTTTATCGCATCGTAACGGGTAATGAAAAGAAAAGAAAGTCATGGGGACTGCCCGGTCATGCTTCTTCGTCGTCGGCTCGGACGAATATTCAAGCTACGAAGGTTGTTTTGTGTATTTGCTGAGACCAGGTTGGTGTTATTTATTATGAACTTTTGAAACCTAACGAAACCAATACTGAGGAACGGTATTGACTTCAATTAATGCGATTGAGCCGAGCAATGCGCGAAAAACGGCCACAATACAAGGCACGAAAAAGTGATTTCACAGCACGTCAACGCTCGGCCTCACGTTGTCAAACCCGTTAAAACCTACTTGGAAATGCTCAAATTTTTGGTCCTACCCCACCCGCCATATTCTCCAGAAACAAAAAGAAGTCATCATCAGTTCGATGTTTTGAGTGTTCAAAGTCGCATATGCATAGAATAATGATTTTTCGTCTGTCACAATCTTACAGAACCGTTTCAAAGCACCACCACCAAATTTTTTCAACATTTCTTTGGATCAATCGACACAACCTTTTTTTTTGAGCGATTGTCAAACTATGCGGTATTCAACGCGACGAAATTTTTTTGACGGTCAAATGATCATGCAATATTGAATATATTCGTATGCGAGTGGAACTTATGCCCAAGCATGCTTCAATTTCACGATAAGTCAGATGACGATCTTGTAATATCAGTTCCCGCATAGCATCGATGTTTCCTGGCAAAACAATCGAATTTGCACGACCTTGACGAAATTCGTCCTGGAGCGAACGACGACCACGAATGAATTCGGAAAACCAGTGAAACACGGTGGCCCGGGATGGTGCTTCATCACCAAAAGTCGAAGCGAGCGTTCTTAAACGTTTTGAGCATGCGTACCATTAAAATTGCCATATATCAAAATTTAAAGCAGTAATTTTTTTGTAACATATGTACGGCTTTTCAGGACCAGTCTGTGTTAGCTGTGGCTTCTCTAAACAGAACATGGCTGAGTAATACTATCATAATAAGGAATACCCATATTTCAAAACGAAACTAGCGCATCTAAAACATAAAATGTTTGGCTGGTATTCGATTTTTATGCCTTTAAACTTAGATAGCAACATTAACTGACGAAAGGCAAAAAAATGTCACTCGGACATTGGGTAAACTGTGGAGGCCCTTAAAATTTCAGGCGAAATTCCTGGCAGCTCATAGTGAAATTAAAGAGGCTAAGTGTGCCGAGGAAAAAAAGGGCGAAAATCTGTGATTTTTCCTTGTTTTTTTTTTTTAATATATAAGGGGTGATTCATCGTGAGGTTTGATTTTCAAAAGGCTTTTTTTGACAGATCACGCGTGGCTCCTATCAAACTGCTTTGTCATTTTTGTTTAGTATCGTTTGGCAAGTCATCATGGAAAGACTAGCACCACAACAGCGTCTCTGTATTACGAAAATCAGCGTTCTGTGAGAAACGTTTTTCGTGCGATTCGAGGAACGCACCGTAATAATCGACCTAATGAAACCAATATTGCCAATACAATTCGCAAATTCGAGTCCCAGTTTACATTAGTGGATGATACTCGACCGGTTAGACTACATACAGCGCGTTGTGAAGAGACAATAGAAGCTGTTCTCAGCAGCTTGGCTTGGCGTATTCGACAATTTGGCGTATTTTAAGTGAGGATCTCGGCCTAAAAGCGTACAAAATTCAACTTGTGCAAGAATTGAAGCCAGCCGTTTTCAGTGAATGGGCTCTGGAAAAACTCAATGAAAATACGTTGTTTTATCGTGAAATTTTGTTTAGTCAATGTATTTTTGGGGTCATTTTTGGGTCAATGTATACGTTAATAAACAAAATTGCCGTATTTGGGCTGATGAGCAACCCGAAGAGTACCAAGAGTTACCATTACATCCATTAAAAACAACGGTAGTGTGTGTTTTATGGGCTGGTGGAATTATTGGTCCATACTTCTTCAAAAATGAGGCAAATCAGAAAGTTACCGATAATGGTAAACCGTTATCGCGCGATATTAACGGACTATGTGCTTCCTGCAATTCAAGCACATGGTCTCGGTGAGCTGTTTTCAACAAGACGGCGCTACGAGTCATACGGCGCGTTAAACAATGGACTTGTTGAGAAATCATTTTGGTGAGCACTTAATTTCACAATTTTTCCTTCTTGACCATTTTCTCTGGGGATATGTAAAGTCTCAGGTCTTCAGGAATAAGCCAGCTACAATTGACGCTTTGAAAGCCAACAAGTGTTATTTGCGAGATACCAGTCGCTATGCCCGAACGAGTAGCCCAAAATTGGACTTTCGGAATGGACCACCTCAGACGTAGTCGTGGCCAACATTTACATGATATCATTTTCAAAAAGTAAATGCCATGAATTGTTCTTTTAACCGATACTAAAAATTTGAAGTTCACTTTCAAATTTATTTGTTTTATTTTACATTATAAATCAAAATTCACGATGAATCACCCTTTATAACTAACGCGCGTTCAAGGGATTTGAGTACCCTTAAAATGTTTGTACACAGCGCGGGCGAAGGAAAATCAGAAAAGAAGACCGATGTACGTCGATCTTAAATGTTTACAAGTTATAATGAATAAGAAATAGAGAGCTCGGCAGGTCATTACATAAGCGAGTTGTACTTATAACGATATTTCAGAGTACGTCCAAAAGTGGGCTTGAGTGTTTCCTGATGAGCATACATAGCAAGACAGGTGTTGCGGTTGAATGACACTTGTATCTTCGAAACCGAAAAACTTCCGTTCTCGGTTCGTGTGTCAATGACAACCTACGTTGGAACGACCACATATTCGATGAGGTCAAACATGCTGCGAAATGTCTAGGATTTCTCAAGAGACGGAAGAAATACTTTACCCCTTCTGATCAAGCCTCAATATATAAATCAGTGGACAAAGATCACATCAAGTCATGTGCTCCTAAAATCTCGCTGCACCTGCTAGATAGGATTCAAAACTGTGCGATACAATTTATAACAATCAATTGACACCCTTCAACACCAAAGTAATGTCTCCTTCCTCAACTTTTTCTATTGCTATTTTCACCGCCATAGAAATTGGCAGTAGCATTACAATACCCCTTCAAACCTTCAACAGTAGTATTTGTCTCGCTATGAATGCTAATCAGTATACCCTCAAGACAAATTTTGGGCGTACTCTGAAATAATCGTGATTCGTTTCTAAGCCGAACAACTCGCTTGTGGAATGCACTGTCTACTTCTTAGTTATTTATAACTTTCAAGCATTTATAACCAATATTAATCGGTACCTGTCTTTTTTTCTTTCCTAATTTGTGTCTGATTTGCACTCTTTGCTACCGCATTCTTTGATTTTGACCTTTATACGAGTAGAGCAACAAATTGTATGAAGTACAAACCACGACCTTGGGAAAGGCCAATTTCATTGATTTCTCATTTGTATCATCGTACAAGTTCGCATGTATATTTACAGATGCAAACGTCGGAAATACAATAGAACTGAAGACAATTTTATTTATCCGACATTGGTTTCGCGGTTTAATTGACTAGATGCTGACAAATGTGTTTCATTGCAAAAAAAAAAAAAAAATAAAGCCGTTGAACGTAAGTAAACACCTCTGCGTTTCGATAACAAATAACAAAGTTACGGATCCAACGAATGCTTCACAAATGGCACATTTCGTATTGCTAAGGCGCTACGTATTGATCAATTTTAGTTTATTTGTGCTGCCATATCCGTTCGCAAAGTGGCAGTTGAAATTGACTATTCAAGCATACTAATCACCATATTAATTTGTATAGGCGCAGTATTTGAATGGCCCAGTTTTAGCCTCAACCGAGTTATTCTACCGTTTGGTGGTTAACTTGATCAGCTATTTAGAACTCTAGTCGAATAACAGGTACAAAATTGTCAATAATAATAATCGTAATATTGTATCTATTTAACCACAAAAACTACTCGGTACAACCCACAACTATTGCACACATTATGTTGATGACAGAGACGTGATAGTGACAGTCTTGCCCGGGTGTTGTACTCAATTCAATTATAACTCCGGCATCACTACTCGTATCTATGAATACGTAGACTACACAAACAGGCAACTATCTTCTGAGTTTTTAGAGACTTTCGCTGGCATATCACGTTTGCATAATCCAAACATTGTTAGTTCTGTAGAACTCCCATATAACGCATAGCTCAATAGAACTATGTATAGCTGCAGAATCCACACCTTTTGGCTACAGGTAGTGAAGTACTCGTTCTCGACATCAGTCAGGCAGTCAGGGCCTACATTAAAGGTTTTGCTGTGGATACCAAGAAGGTGTAGAGAATAGCACTCCCCCTATGGTATGGTTCTATTTCCACGTCATATGCTTTTCCTGTTGACGCTATATAAATATGTAAACATGAGTTTTTCTTTAGCCATGAATAATGGTCTTACTATTTTTTACCCCAACCAACCTATCCCCTCGCACTTGGTGGGATACCACGCTAATTATCGTTCATTTCCATGAAAAAGCCACAAGTTCAGTAAACACATTTCGGATTAGGTTGGTTTATTTAAAGACCTCGCAGAGAATGATGGGACGGAAGTGGGAGAGGAACTGAAGGTGATATATATTTGTATTTGTTGAAGCATTGGCAATCTGGCGCTCCAGGGTCAATTGAACGCCAGCGATGATGTGTTGTCTATTAACATTTCTCCACCATTTTTCAATTTCAATTGAAATGCTCACTCGGCGTTTGGGTGCTCATTAAAAACTCATCAGCAAATCTCAATTGATTGCTTGATTAGGAGATGAAGACGAAATTTTTATGTACCGCTCAAAGTAACGTAAAAGGATGGAAGTGTATATATTCGGATGTAGTACGTCATTTAGAAAAAAAAACATTGAAATGTTGTTTTGCGTCATAGGTAACGAACATATGGACTGTTTCAAAGATTCTTTTCAAATACTGTTCAAAGTTTCACTGAAACCCGGTCTTAACTGATAATTCATTGTTGCATGTCAAAAAATGTTTAAATTAAGACAGCTTTGCAACAATACGGCTGTTAAAGACTGATGTAATCTGAACTGCTTCCGAGTCCAGATCTATAAGCTTTCAGCCCTGAACCAATGAATCATAATATCGTATGCTCTCCAGCGAAATAAGGTCATATCAAGGTGTTTACACCCAAAAGATATATCTATAAAATCCACCCAAAGTCTGCGTCTGTGATTGATTTCTTACGACTACGGAATATCGCCTTCGGAATCAAAACACTGGCGGAAGAAGAATACTTAATTCATACAATACAATGTTCATCGGTTGCCTAATACTGGGTTACATCACAAAATCAGTAAAGACGCCACGAAAAACGATCGCAAGAGAAACTCCAGGAGGAGGAGTGAAGTCTCTCCTTCGGCGGCTTGTTGTTGTAAACGATATCCTTATCAGTTTCGAACAGAAGGGTGTTCAGGTATTGCCTACGCCGACGACTTGGTCATTCTAGTGGTAGGAAAACATCTTCCAATGATCAGCGAACTAATGGAGTTAGCCTTGAACATACTCGTAAAATGGACAACTCAAAACGGTTTAGGTATAAATCCATCAATAACTGAACGAATGTCGTTCACAAGAAAAAGGAAGGAAGTAAGCTAGAAAAGTTTAAATTTGTTAGGATACAACTTCCACCCGAAGCTAGATATCTAGAATTCATCCTAGACAGTAAGCTCAGTTGGAAGCGTAAAATCGAAAAAAGTACCAAGAGAGCATTAGTAATATTCTACACATGCCAAAGAACCTTTCGTAGAAGTCGGGAACTAAAATCATGTCTAATGAAACTTGATGTACCATACATGGCCATAGTTAGACACATTCTTACCTGTGGTGCGCTGGTTTGGTAGAACTAATTATTTCAAAATATTCTCACAAGTTTAAAGGCTGGAGTGTGTCGCAGTAACGGGAGCGTTAAGCTCTTCAACCTGCACTAGAAATAATTCTCAAACTCCTTCCTTTTGACGAATTCTTTAAATGCACGGCTTCCAAAAGCTCGATCAGACTAGAAGGATCAGGCCAATGGACGCACCGCAATATAGGACACGCGTCAATAATACAGGAGTACGGTGACAAAACACAATTTGGGAGTGTTGAACTGATCGCAAAGTGTGCAACAAAGAGATTGGCCTTGTCCGAAGAGCTCACAGCTGGAATGTCATTGTAGGATGAGGCAGAATTTCTAATATTTTTTGCCGAATTTGCATGGATATCGCTTAAAGTGGCCTAGCCATCTAAGCTGGGCTATTCGAGCTTTTCTGACGAGGTCGGGGTATCGCTGTACATCATTTACAGTTCGCAGTTAAAACGTCAACGGTACCAAAAATTACCCGAGGAACTTTTCTCTCGAAGCGCCCGAGAGCATTTTCATCCCTTTTGTCAGTGGCGCTTCTTAGGATTGGGATAACGAGTATCAAGTAGGACTGCGATAATAAGGGTGTAATACCTATTTCATTGCTCGAGGAAGGACTTTAAAATTCAATTGCCTTCTAAGCCCAAAGAAACAACGATTAGGGAGTTGATAGCAGCATATCGAGACGTTTTGTCCTAGGAGTCGATGATGTGAGTCCCTCTTTGTTGACAGTATATACGTTGCTTTTTCGTCGTTGCCGCTTTTGCTTCAATAGTGGCAAACTGTGTGTTGACGCTGTCGCTGTGTTCTTCCCATTATGTCAATGTCGTCTGCATATTCGAGTAACTGAACAGACTTTTAAAAGATATAAGTAGGCTCTCATCTTAACATCTAAAATGTTCAGCGTTGCGCAATAAGCACAGATAGGTTATAAGGGGTGATTCATCGTAAGGTTTAATTTTCAATAGGCTTTTTTTGACAGATCACGCGTGACTCCTATCAAACTGCTTTATCATTTTTGTTCAGTATCGCTTGACAAGTTATCATGAAAAGACTCACACCACAACAGTGTCTCCAAATTGTTCAGCTGTATTACGAAAATCAGCGTTCTGTGAGAAATGTTTTCCGTGCGATTCGAAGAACTTACGGTGCGCATAATTGACCTACTCAAACCACTGTTGCCAATTTCATTCGCAAATTTGAGTCCCAGTTTACATTAGTGGGTGATACTCGACCGGTTAGACCACATCCAGCATGTAGTGAAGAGACTATAGCAGGTGTAGCTGAGAGTGTACGCGAAGACCGTGACGAATCGATTCGTCGTCGTTGTCAGCAGCTTGGCTTGGCGTATTCGACAACTTGGCGTATTTTACGTGAGGGTCTCGGCCTAAAAGCGTACAAAATTCAACTTGTGGAAGGATTGAAGCCAGGCGACTTGAATTTTCGTCATATTTTCAGTGAATGAGCTCTGGAAAAACTCAATGAAAATCCAGTGTTTTATCGTGAAATTTTGTTAAGTAATGAAGACCATTTCTGGCTCAATGGATACGATTAATAAACAAAATTGCCGTATTTGGGCTGATGAGCAACCCGAAGAGTACCAAGAGCTACCATTACATCCATTAAAAACAACGGTATGGTGTGGTTTATGGGCTAGTGGAATCATTGGTCCATTTTCATTCTCATTTTCCATTTTCAAAAATTAGGCAAATCAGAATATTACCGTCAATGGTAACCGTTATCGCGCCATGCTAACGGAATATGTGCTTCCTGAAATTCAAGCACATGGTCTCGGTGAGCTCTTGTTGAAACAAGACGGCGCTACGACCCATACAACGCGTTAAATAATGGACTTGTTGAGAAATCATTTTGATAAGCACTTAATTTCAAGTTTTACTACGGTAAATAAGTCGCCTAGATCGTGCGATATCAAACCTTTGGACTATTTTCTCTGGGGATATGTAAAGTCTCAGATCTTCATTAATAAGCCAGCTACGATTAACCATTTCAAACGTAGTCGTGGCTAAAATTTACATGATATCATTTTGAAAAAGCAAATGCCATGAATTGTTCTTCTAACCGATGATAAAAAATTTAAGTTCACTTTCAAATTTATTTGTTTTATTTTACATTATAAATCAAACCATATGATGAATCACCCTTTATAAGAATATATATTTAGGTATATCGCAGCTTATCTGAAACTGTTTCAGATAATTATATAATAGCTTTCTTACAACTAATTCTTGCATATCCGGCTTGCTAAACATTTTTTTTTTATTAATTCGTGATTGTCGTTACTATTTTGGTCTTGGTTAATAAATTTAGGTCTTGTGCTTTTTAAAAACTCAAGACAGTACAAGATAATGAGTGCTTTTATAAGTGAAGCCGTAAGGTTGTTTTATGCAAAACACTTTACCTGTCTTTGTGGTTATAAAGACACTAATCTTATCTATCCATCAAACAGATTGAACAAAATACTATAAATGAATGAGATGCTTGTATCTTCAGTATTTTGAACTCCTGAAAATTCGGAGTGCCACTAATCTAAACCATAACTTTGTTGCAGAAAAGGCACCACTGAAGATTGCTGAAATAAAGTTTGACGCCGATCGGATAAAATCGCAAGAGAATAATAAAGTTTTTTTCCGATCGAGCGTTCAGAAACTTCTAAGTAGAAGTCCTACGTATTCAGTATCGAGCCTAGAAGACAAGTGGCATCATTGACATCAAGCCACCGAAGATGCAGCTTATGACACTCTTGGTACCACCTGACTACCACATCAAAACTTTTGGATTGATAAAATATGAAGCGAAACAAGAGACGTACAAGAAGAACTCTACCTATAGAGCAGCTTCGAGTTACATAGACATTCTGAATGAAAGAAAAGAAACTTGAGCTATCGATAAAGCTAATGGAGGTTTGCTTCCGAAAAAAATTTATTTAAAGTTGTACCGAACGCAAAGCTCAAACAGAAGCATCTCAGCATAGTTTGCTCAACCGTTAAAAAGGAAGGCTTTTTTGCACTGCGCAAGCTACAGAGGCATCCTATCTATCGCACTCTATGAATGCCTGAAACCTTAAGTGGCGTGATCAAGTTAAAAGGGACCTTAACCAGCTTAACGTGACCAACAAAAAATACCATATACTCGGATAATAAAACTACTCTCCTGGTCATTTTGATATATTTTTCTGCTTTCCAATTTTCCAACGTTACATCCAGTAATGGATCACTTTAATTTAAAATGAATAATCGTCTCTTCTTATAATCAACTTTGGACAGCTCTTTTACAATAACTAATTGAGCACTCTAATAGTCTTAACTCAACATCATTGTGGTAATAACTCAATTTTCTTCTCCATGGCATGGCTTCAATGTACTTGATTTTAAAATAATACCGTTGCAAACAAAGAGAATACTATTACAAGAGAACATTCGATTAACCAAATTGACCTCAGGGGCAATTGATTCTAATAATCGAATTTTGACTGCGTTCTTTTGCTGCACACTGTACGAGTACAGTGGCTACCATTATAACACCATCACGGTCTCATCTATTAACAAGAGTATACCTTTTTGAGACATTTTAATTGAATTGTTAAATTTCCGCCTTTGGTATTATTAGCTAGCCGGGTAATAAGAGTGAAATTTAATTGAACTATAAAATTAAAATGTAACTCATGCCCGACCGGCCCATAGAACGTTGTACGTGTACGAGTATAATGTGTATCATTAAAGCTGCAGGTTTTATGATAGCGCCAGAAATGTGACAGATACGCGCCAGATTTACGCCAGACTATTTATAGTAAATGCTAGTGTGCCGCGCGTTACGCATTTAATTAGCTTCTTCAAAGCCCCAGAGACAATAAGTTGTGCTGGCCATCGCACCGATATTGCGCCAACATTTCTGGTCTGGTAGGTTCTAGAGTGATGTGGTGTTGTGTGGTTTGTTTATCTAGGTTACTGGTGGAGACTTGAGATCTGAAAAGCATTCGGTTTCATTTATCGGTATTTAGGTATTCGTAGGAAGTACGCGAGCAAGTTACATTTTGGTTTTGATAAATTTCTGTGCACCAGTTTGACGAACAAACTTAGAAACGGACGGATTAACTATACCATATATGATTGCCTGCAAGGTAGTGCTTCTAAAAATACACGTATTTTGTCTTGTGAAACTTCCGCGAACGCATGCAATATGAGTGTAAATCTTTTCGTGTTTTCCGTATTTTTTTATTTTTGTTTTTTTTTTTATTTTTTTAATTTTTTTTTCCTTTCGTAGTGGGGCTTTCAATAAACCTTGTACTGTGTTTACAGTAAAAGTGTTTATTTGTGTTGTTGGTTGTATTTCTTTTTTCCTCACATATATCTGAAGTCTATTGCACAGACGGGGCTGTACGGAAATGTTGCTGTTGGTATGTTGAGATTGTTTTCATTGTAAAAAGTTGAAGTAGTACTATGTTTTTGTTGTGGATTACTTGAACTAAAAACAAAAAGTTATTGCAACTATCGGATTTAGCCCAGTGTATATTGTTTTGTTCTGTTTCATGTTTGCTTTATGAAAGAATTAAACGACTATAGTGGAAGAAGTGGATTTTGAGTGGTTTGAGCTCAATATACAGTAGATTCGATTTTTTCAGGACACTACCGGATTGGAAAGTTTAGAATTCGTGATAAGAGCTCTTTTGTAACAGTTAGCAAAGTGGTAATGCCACAGATATAAGCAAAAGTTATATCTGTGGAGTTGAACATGCATTCCTAAACAATCCTTTTCCATATTTTCTCTGCATACGGATCAGTGGGGCAGTATTTTTTGTGTGTTCTCACTGACGAGCATACAACCCATCGCCCAGTATTGTTCAATTCCACCGCAAAAATTCTATGACTAGCAGAGTTTTTAATTTTCTATTATTTTGCAAATTCAATTAACCTTATTCGCATAATATAAATGTTGTACATTTACAATGATAAAAGTTGTTGTTTTGTCGATAAATAGTTCATTTTCAGGATAAATGAATAAAAGTTAACTTTAATTGTTTAATTTTATTTGAATTAATTTGAGATAATTTAAATATAAAATGTGTTGGATTTTACTAACGATATCGAAGCAAATAAGTTTTGAGGCATTATACCATATTTACGTATTTACTACACACGTGTTTATTTATTTGTTTTTTTTTTTATAAAAATGCAATTTTATTGTGAAAAAAATGGTTACAAATGAATCATTCAATCCATCGCTAGCTACAAATTTTTACCATCTTTCTGACAGAGCTCAAATAACGTTACGGTAAAAGTGGTTATCTTTTCAGGCTATCCACGAATCAAGCCATTTTTTGATATCTTCATATAAGCGGAACTGCTGATCAGCCAGACCATGTGTCATCGAACGGAACAATTAATAATCGGATGGCGTAATATCTAGGAAATATTGCAGGTAGGATAGGACTTCCCATTAAGGTAGGTCTTAACGGGTTTGGCTACGTGAGGCAAAGCGTTTTCATGCTGTAGAATCAATTTTTCGTGCCTCTGCTCATATTGTGTTCGTTTTTCGAGCAGTGCTCGGCTCAATCGCATCAATTGTTGTTGGGTTTCAACAGTTCATAATAAATAACACCGATCTGGTCCCACCAAATACACAGGATAACCTTCGGAGCGTAAATATTCGGCCAAGCCGACGACGTAGAGGTATGGCCGAGCAGTCCCCATGACTTTCTTCTCTTTGAATTGCTGTAATAACATTTTTCATCACCCGTCACGATGCGATAAAGAAAACCCTTTCTTATTTGCCGCTGGAGCAGTTGTTCACAGGCGAAAAAACGACGTTCAACTTCCCTTGGATCTAAATCATAAAGAACCCACGTTTCTTATTTTTTAATCATTTCCAACGCATGAAGTCGCTTGGAAATTAATTCTGAAGAAAACACTTCTTGAATTTGGCACAGATCCTCATCTAATTATACCTCCAATTCAATGTCTACGAAGGATTTTGGCCTTCATTCACCGTCTTTGAAGCGACGGAACCAATCAAGGTACGTTGTTTTACTTAGAGCAGCATCTACGTAGATGCGGTTCAGCGCCATTTTTTTTCTAATAAAAGAAGAAAATCAAGACTTCCCGCAAATGACATTATTGGTATTATTGTCTTTATTTGGCACCAAATCAGATATTTTCACACAACCAAAAAATATATGACGCCAAAACAAAATGACTAAAGTGTCAAAACGGTTTGTTTACCATATGTCTTAGCTTGTTTCATGACGTTGTGGATATATCAAAACCGACCAGCACTTACTGCTGGAGCCATCTATTGACAAACAGAGAACATAGTTGCGCAAATAATAGTTATCGTCTTCTATATATAGTACTACACTTCACGTTCAATTACAACTACATTATTGGAGCTGGGCATCAACAAATAATCCTCTCCAGTTGGCGCAGTCTCTTGTTTTCTACCGCCAATCGTCACCTTAGACGAGGTCTTCCTTCGTTGTGCCTCCGGGTTAGAATCGAAAACTTTTCGGGCCTAGATCAATGATTTTCATTCACTTTACATGTTCCAGCTAATAAAGGTGACTAATGTGCACATCTCTGACCAAGTCAATGTCGCCGTACAGCTCGTAGAGATCGTGATTAATGGGATTAAAAATCACTTGAAGGGTTTTGTGTTCGAAACGATCAAGGATTTCATCATTCTGCTTGGCTTGGCTTCTTAGGCCAGAGAAACATCGATTGACATCGTGTGATTTCTGATGATATTTTATTATCAGATTTATTTGATAGCGGAGCCGAGATACCTCAAAGTACCTCACTATCTCAAAGTTATAAGTCTATTGTGATGTTTTGTCCGATTCGATTATGTTGTATATCACTTTTTGAACTTAGTGTTTGCCTTTATACTGACTAAGCGCATTTTTGCAGCATCTGCTCTAATACTTGCGATAGCACCAGTCAGTGATAGCTCGCTGAGTTCTGCCAATGATGTCAATGTCGTTAGCGTACGGCAGCAGTTGTACAAGCTTTTGGAAAATTGGTCGAATATTCTCCGGCTTTGGCTCCCTGCGAGTTCTTTAAGAAGTACGAGTCGAACGAGGAAGTCAATGCCGCCGCGTAGGAGTATTTTGCAGGCTAACAAAAGTCGTACTATACGGAGGGGTTAAAAAAGTTGCAGCACCGCTGGGAAAATTGTATCGAACTGAAAGTGGATTATATTCAAAAATAAATTGTCGAAACCTAAAAAAGTTGCGTTGTCATTTATAATCGGGTATTCATCAAACAGCCCTCGTATGCTTTAAAAAAAATCTTTGGGGATGGATCAAATAAAAAACCAGTACTAGATGAATATCCGATATTTATTTATTTATTTTTTTATTTATTTCATTTATTTCTGGACTGTACATTAAGAATTACATTCTCATTACTTGTACTTATTCATATAAATTTAACATTAAGGTATCTAGGTTACATATTTTAATAAAAAAAATATATATTTTTAAGTTAATATGAGTCGACAAAAATTACTATTAATCAAAATTTTTTTACATTTTGATTATTACTTTTTACAAAAGAAATAAGAAAATTTTTAAAAATAAAAAGCGAACTAGATTGACGTATGTATATTGGTATGGAATTTAAAAGTCTTATAGCATGAACAAAAAATAAACGTTGACTGTTTTAAAAGTTAAAATAAGGAAGATTAATATTTTGGGTACGATTTGAGTGAGCCGAACTTAGTTTCTCGAAGAGATATGTCTGTTGTTTAGTTTTGAGCAATTTATACAGAAATGTGCAGTTTAGTATATTTATGTGTTTTGGTTAAGGGTACATGTAAGCTTAAGGGAAAATCTCGAAATGTGGTCATACTTACGGAGACCATATACGTAGAGAATCGCCGAATTAAATGCTAATTCTATGTAGTTTAGTAGTGTATATTACTATACACTACTGAGATGTAGTTTATAATGGGCATAAATAGAGCTCTTACGAGTTTAAGCTTTGTTAAGGTTGGGACAAATTCATTGGCTCTCACAGGAAAGTTTTCAGTTGATTTATATTCCTAAGTTCTTCACTTCATTTTCATATGGAAAATATCCAGTCATTACAGAAAACAATTGCTTTAGATTTAGCAGGGTTTAAGGACAGATTATTGAGAACAGATCAATTATAAATTCGTTCCAAGTCCTCATTAAGTAAAGCTATACAATCATCTATTAAGGCATCGTCACCATATAAATGCACCGATGTATCAAGACAGACCTAGGGCATGTCGTTTATAAACAATGAGAACAAGAGTGGTCCTAAAATAGATCCTTGCGGAACACCTGTATGCACCCCTAGAAAATATGAACGAAATCTGCCATTTAAATAACGCTTCTCAATCAAGCGTTGATGGTTTACACATTATTCAAAGGCTTACACATCAGTTTACAGTCAAAGGCTTTAGAAAAGTCCAATAAGCACAAAATAGATACATTATTCTTATCATACGGTCTTCTTAAATCATCTAGAGTTTTTATTACAGCCGTGGTACAACTGTGATTTTCCCAAAAGCCTGATTGAAACGGAGATAACATTTTATTTGAACTTATGTGCTCATTGATTTGATTTTTCAATAAAATCTCAAAAATTGTTGGTAGGCACGGTAAAATACTAATAAGCCTAAAATCTTCTGGCTGGTTCCTCGTTGTATTTTTAGGTACTGGCGCAACTTTAGCATATTTCCAAGTGAAAAGAAACTCAGATTTCATGATACATGAGTTAATACGATGGCGGTCCCAGAAAAGAAAACACAAAAATTTTGGGAGAAAAGTTATTTATTTTTCAACATATTAGCCTTTTAGCTCTATACATTGATTTCCCAGCGATGTTCATAAAGTTCGATACCCTTTTTATAATAAGAACTGCCTTGCTCCTCAAAATAGCCATTAACTGCCGACATCACTTCTTCATCGTTGGAATATTTTTGACCACTTGGCCATTTTTTCAAGTTTGGGAACAGAAAATAATCCGAGGGGGCTAAATCTGGCGAATAGGGTGCATGTGGTAGCAATTCAAACTTTAATTCATTAATTTTGGCCATTGCAATAACGGATTTGTGAGCTGGTGCATTGTCTTGATGAAACAACACTTTCTTCTTAGCCAAATGCGGCTATTTTTGCTTGATTTCTTTGCTCAAACGTTTCAATAAGTCAATGAAAACTATCCCACGCGCATCCCAAAAAATCGACGCCATGACCTTGCCTGTAGATGAAACGGTCTTCGCCTTTTTTGAAGCCGGCTCTCCCTTTTGAATCCATTGTTTTGATTGTTCTTTTGTCTCGGGTGTAAAGTGATGGACTCATCTTTCATTGTTATGAAACGGCACAAAAATTCTGCTTTGTTGCTGTGAAACTTCGCTGTACACTCAATAAAACTTCTTCACGACACTGTTTTTTCTCGAGTGTGAGCAACCGCGGCACCCATCTTGCACACAGCTTTCTTTTGTCCAAATTTTCAAATAATATGCGATGTACCGCACTTTTTGAAATGCCTACAATGTCTGCTAGCTCTCGCACTTTCAGTCGACGATCATCCAGTACCGCTTTGTGGATTTTCTTGACTATTTCTGCAGTCGTCACCTCATTTGGTCGACCACTGCGATGCTCGTCTTTGCAGATCGTACGGCCTCGTTTAAACTCAGCAACCCAAATTTTACTGTTGTAAACGAAGGAGCAGACTCACCCAAAATAGAATCCAGTTCAGCTTTTATATTGGTTGGGCTGAGGCCTTTCAAAGAAAAGTGTTGTATCACATAACGATGACCAATTTTCTCCATTTTCACAAATTCACTGACAATGTTCACTATTTATGGCTGCCAAACAAATACTAAACAAGGTGGCGCTTTCATACATGAAACATATGCTTTATAGACTGCATACTTTCCAATACATATGTTTAAACAACTACCGCCATGTCTTGGTCAGGCCGGGTACGATAAGAGGATAATATATTCAGGGCATACCATAATTAGTTTTATAAACTTAATAGATATACAATATACTCCTACCGCGTTTGATTTGATGTTGGATAAGGCTTTAGCCACATCACTCTCTAACTCACAGTGAAACTCAAGATAATTCAAATTATCATGATTGGTTACGGTAAGGTCAGTTTTGCTGTTATTGGCCGTAACTGAACTATCCAATCTACGAAAAAATCTGTTTAAATAGTTCGGATCTAGATCGCATCCCAATGACGTCTTTTCAACAATTCTTAAGGATCGGAGGTTCTTCCAAAGAGTAGAGCTAGGCTGGATAGTATTAAGCTTTGAGGAGTAAAATGCTGTTTTGGCTTTTCTTACTCCGGCCGTAGCTCTATGACTTTAAAATTTTAAGATATTCCCATTATTTCTACTACGATTTTACCGCCAACAAGAATACGATCTATCCCTATTTAAAATAAGTTTTTTAATGTTTTCAGAGAACCAGGATACGCCGTTGTTGATGAATTTCTTAACTTTAATTGGTACATGTTTCTCGAAAAGTGACTGGACAAGTGATTGAAAAGTATTTACTTTATCATCAACTGAACAAGTTTGCCAACAAAGATGCCAAGAACAATGGAGAACATCGCGAATTAAATCGAGCTCGTTAATTTTGCTTAAATCACGGAAGGTAAATTGCACGGGACATGGCGCTACGCTAATCTGTATATCTAAGTTAACAAAGATTAGGTCATGGTATGACGGAATACTTGGAAAACTTACTTGTTTGTATTCTGTGACTAGCTCTAAGTTTGACGTTAACACTATATCAAGAAGACTTTCTTCAGTAGCTCTGGAAGCATTGACAATATCTAGATCAACCATGGAACATTCATTTTTTAAGTTTTGTGATAGATTGTTGTCTAGTAAGAGGTCAATATTAAAGTCAAAGCACACAACTAAGAATGAGTATTTAGGACTGTGCATACTAGACTTTCAAAGAACGGACTAACATTTAAACTTTTGTTGGGATTATACACATAACCAATTAGCACACTTGTAACACTATTCATTATTTCAATAAACATAAAGTCAACCTCGGAATCTACTGACGACTCAATTACTTCACATTTAAACTCCGATGTACAGTATAAGGGAACCCCACCCCACAGATATAATACCCTGGTATATCAATAATATAATTACTGATATTCTCATTTAGCCTTCAGTAATGCAAATAAAATCAATTGATCCCTCCGATAAACAATTGCGTAACTCGTCAATGTGTGCGGGTATAGTTTGCGTATTAAAGTTACATATTTTTAGCCATTTTGCATCAGTTACATATACATAACATACCCGTACACTGCATTCCAAACTCACCGTACGTCTGCAATTCTTTTATATTTTAAGCAATTAAATATTTTAATATTAATATATTAGTATATTTGATTAAAAAAAATGTGCACAGAGGCAAAAAATGCTATTCCAAAAGTCTTCGTGCAGCTTAAAATGGAAAAAAAATTAAATAAAACACACAACGGTTACCAAATAACATACATAATTAATGCTGTTTAGTATATCCTTTCACTTTAAGCACTGCTCTTAATCGGTTAGGCATAGAGTTGAATTAATTGTCGGTGACAGAATTCCACTCGAACAGATTGTCCTTATTTCATGAGTTCTTAGTCGTCGTTCAAGCTTGTCCCACAAATGCTCAATAGGATTCAAATCCGTGTTTTGACATGAAATGCTAAAATACTTGGGTTTGAATGCCAGACGCATTCGTACATTACCATATGCGTTGTATGCTTTGGGTCATTGTTGTGTTGGAAGTGGTAATCATTCACAATACCTAAATTTTATGAACTTCCAATTTTCTTTAAGCATGTCAATGTACATGAATTGATTCATTATTCCCACAAAGATTTTTAAGTTTCCAAAACCTCCTGCTTACATACAACACCATGCCATAACTCATCCTTCTCTATGCTTTACTGTTTTCACCACCGTACATTTAGCATTTAGTCCTTCCTGCTTTCTCCGCAACACCTTTAAATATTGAATTTACTATAACTACTAAAAATTAATTTCGCTTTTGTCGATTTACTAAGCTTATTAATGATTTTTTTTGAGGGGTACATATGTAAAGGCCAGCCCTACAAATTGTCTGCTTGCAGTAAGCTTATTTGGGCGAAAAGTTATTTTTTTGTTTTCCACACGTCCTTCATTTTTAAAGCGTCCAATTACTGACAAAGTCGTCGTTATTTCGTTTGTTATTTCCGATATTTCAGAATCCGACTTTTTTTTTTTTTTGCTTGATATGGAGGTTGAAATACCACCCTATCGGGTGGTTATTTATATTTTAAACTGAATACTTTCTACTTTTTGCACTACAAACTTTTATTTTGGAAATTATCCGCATATTTGGTTGCTTACCTCTAAGTTTAGTCGCGTATTACTCGAAAGCAATTCTCTTGAATTGGTGTACATAATTAAAAGAATAAATAAATAGAGCAACAAGCAACAAGCCTTAACTAATTTAATTAAAATCAGTTTATCTTCTTTTTTATTTTGACATTGACAATTCTTGTAAAATGTTTGTGCGGGTACAAATGATAGAACTTATTCCTTTCAATACAATCATTTTATTCAATACAATTACAATTCACAATTCAATCGCTTATCTCAACCCTTTTACTTTTCTTTATCTTTTACTCAAACCGCTTAATCAATCTGTTAATTCACTCTTCAAATTTCATAAATTTAACTTGTTTATCTTGGGGGATGCTGATATTTACACTTCCCTGACATATTTCGTGATCTGTACCATCCAGCGTTCCATACAATTTTCCATTCTGCTAGAAAATTTCGATAAATGCTTCCATTCTGGGATGTTTGAGTTTCCTGCCAATCAAATATAAATGACGTTGTTCACATTAAAACGGATACCACACTGCCCCCTTCTGTTAAAGTGATACATTCTATCCAAAAAGCAAAAACCTTCAATTTTCCTCGATCCCCACAATGGATGCGAGCTATCATCTTGTATGTACCTTCCCAATCCAGCTTTATTTATTTGCATTATGCAGACACGACAGATCTCATTCGTTAGAGTCGGAAGATTTCGCTTTGATGTCGTACCTAGTCTTCATGGGATTGCTCGCTAGCTTCTTTTTTCTCGAGTGTTTTCATGCAATTTACGGATCCACGTAGTCGTTTACCTCCTTGTCCTCTGTAGGTGGGGATCCGAATTTCGTTTCATTTGACAACCGAACTGTTTGACTAAATACGATCTCGGAATGCGTGTGTCTTGTTGAACTTTTGGATCGAATTTCGAGGGGTATGTGTCGATCCAATCCCGCTAGCAGTTGTTCACGATCTTAGACAGATGCACATTCAAGGTCCTATTGAATCGCTCGACCATTCCATCAGATTGAGAGTGTAGTGTAGGCATTGTCCTTATCATCCTTATTCCCAGATATTGGCACACTTTCTGGAAGACTTTTGATTTAAAGTTTCGCAATTGGTCAGAGTGTAGTTCCATTGTGCCCAATAAACCTTCAGATTATAGCACCGGTTCGACATTTATTGCCAGCTTTGTCTTTCTCTGTGTTCCTTCCCAACCAATATTGGTTCGATGTAATTATTTGCCTGTTGGGAAGAACGGATTTTGTCTGTACTCCAACCCTCTACTGGTTCAGTCCTGATCAATTGGATTGCGGGCTGTTTTTTCGCTTCGTTACCACTGACTACTTCTGCTAGGAGACTTTAATTGTATTGTTTTGCCCCGCGAAGTAAGCATTTACCGACTGATGGCTTCGGGAATTTTGACTGGATTCTTGGTAGCCGTTTCTGCTAATTGCTCACTCTATTTGCTTGTAACCACAGTGAAGGCAACCTTTTTGTCGTGTCGGTTCTTTATAATGCCCTTGAAGATGTCCTACTTTATCAAAGTTCTAGCAGCGTATCCTTCGTCTCCCTCTCGGAGTATTTCGTTTCTCGGCACTTAGTCTTGAGCTAACGAAATGTATTCCTTTTGAACCCTGATTGGCTGAATCCATCGTCAGAGCGAAGGCGAGTGCTTCAGAAAGGGTTCTTTTCACGGTCATTCTTACAGCTGACCGTAACTTCGATTCTGTGATTCGATAAATGCGTTTTTTGCCATTTCGTCGATTATTTCTTGTCCTGAAGTGGGATATGACAAATGTGCCATATGCCATACTGACGTCTGTTTGGATCTGTTGCAGTGTTGCATTCAGCTTTGCAATTGAACCTTGTAAGCCTTCTGCAGGTGATTATCCCCAAACCGTTTCTCGATAACCTACACGAAAGCCATATAGTGTTTATGCTTTTCGATATCAGATGTTTGTAACAATCGAGAGACAGTTGAACGACGATGAGAGGTCTTAAAAACTCATATCCAAAAAACAGCGAGTTTTGAAAAATAGTAGTCGAAGTTATCAAATAAATTGTCACAGTAAAATGCAATTGCAGGGGAAAAGTTCGAACATTTTTGAAAAGTTGAAAAGTCAAGACTAAAAAGCCCCGACTGAAGCTTGCAAAAACGAACAAGGGAACATACTAATAGAAATGACGATGGTCAAAAACATGGTTTCAGACAGAATAAGCCAGTTTATTTCGGTGATGATAACCAATGAACGATGTTCAGACAACCTGAACGAACTAAAAATAGCAATATTTAAACGTTAATCCCATGAGTTTGCTGAAAATGCCGACCTATTCGGCGATGTGTGTTAAGCAGCGGGAAATGATATCAACTTAAATGCAAAATATGATCCAGGGAAAGAATTTCCCGATTAATAGAGCTTCAATAAGGTGACCCGCTGGAAGTACAATCCTTCAAAAATGTATTCAATTACTTGTATTCACCGACGATATCGAAATAATGGAAAGAATGTAGCGTGGTGTCTCAGTAACGCGCTCATGAGCATCACTCTGGATCAAGATGTTCGAGGTTGGATCAACAGGTCTGTAACTTGAAAAGCAACACTACTCTCATCAACAACGAGCGGTCAATACACTTCTATCAAATGTTAAACAAGCTGCGTTATTTAGTTTGTTGTGTAACAACTATTGAAAGCATGAAAGAAATGGAAAAAAGTTATTTTCGTGTGCTCATGAATAATTGGTGCTGTGTTTTGCATGATTCAACCGTAATCTAGATGAGTTTTTGCACATTTCATAAACCTTGGCCGAAACATGGGTTCGCCACAATACATCGGAGATTAAGCAGCAGTTGACATAGTGAGTTTACCCGCGCGAATCAAAGTTGAATACATGATTTCACCTGTATAATCTATGATAATTACATTCATTACTTTCAAAAGGGAATATTAATACCGCGAAAATAATATCAACTTATTGGACCACTTTAGCGACGATTTGAAGGAGAAACGACAGCATTTAGCCAAGAAGGCAGTGTTTTTTCATCAAGACAGTGCACGCGTAAGTACTCATCCGTCGTACCCTCCGGATTTACGAGTAGCTGAAACACGGCCGCTATTTCCCGTTCAATGTTGACTCTGAGCTCTTCCAACGTCGTCGGCGTGTTGGCATAAACCAATGACTTAACGTAGCCCCACAGAAAATAGTCAAGCGGCGTTAAATCGCACGAACGAGGCGGCCAATCGACTGACCCATGTCTTGAGATAACACGCTCACCATACTTAGTTTTCAATAAATCGATTGTAGCGTGCGCTGTGTGGCTTGTGGCACCATCCTGTTGAAACCACATGTCGTCCAAGTCCATATCATCCAATTCGGGCCAAAAATAATCGGTGATCATGGCGCGATAACGCTGACCATTCACAGTAACGTGACGATCGTTATCGTCGACGAAAAAATATGGCCCAATAACGCCGCACCAAACATTTATTTTTTGTGGATGAAGTGGTGATTTATGAAGCACATGTGGTTTTTCACCCGACCAATAACGCATATTTTGCTTATTGACGAACCCATTGAGCCAAAAATGAGCTTCGTCACTGAAGATAATTTTGCGATGAAATTCATCATCTTGGCACATCTTCTCCAGAACCCAATCGGAGAAGGTAATATAGTTCGTTAGTGTACTTTACCATGATGAAAATGTTGAGTTTACTGAATAAATTGACAGTGACAGTTTGATGATTAGTGAAAGAGTGCGTTCACAAATTAAATTCAAAGTTGTCAAGTCCCTATTGAAAAACCCTATACTTGAAACTGTAAACATAAGTGAACATGTGTACCAACACAGTAAAAAAAAATAAAAAATCGATAATCGAATATACGTTGCCCGCGAAATTTCAAAGTCACTTTACTTTTTGAATACGCAAGAGTGTGTAATCTTCAATCCCGCCTAGGGAGTAGAAAAAGAAAGACGAACTGTTGGCAGACGAACACCAGAGCTCTGACTCGAAGAATTATCGCAACCACCAGAGAGGGACGGTGTAAAAGAAAAAAACATAGACTCAGATGTATACTCAAATGTATAGCTCCTTAGCCAACACGGCATTCGTAACTAAAGGTAACTAGCTTATGATCGAGCTGCATACGAGTAGAGAAACTTGTTGGTTGACACCAAGGTCCAGTCTGGACTATAGCACCTTCTAACGTAAAGTAAGTAAAGAATGTGAGTATTTCTATTGATTGAAGGCATGTCGATCACCACGTGGCCGATTTAGCTGTCGATGTGATGATTTGATGTTCGGCACGTCGCTAAGTGGATCGTGTTTCTTGCAGATGTGTATTGAAGCTCGTACTTCCCAATTAGTCCAGTTAGAATCCTTCCTACCAATCTTAGTATTTAAGTTCATGAGTACGTATTACTTCGGACAGGTTCTATTTAAAAGTTAGTAAAAGTCTTCATTAATAGGGACTTCAATTGCGATGGTTGCAGTATGTGAGCATATACACGTAGTATTGTATTACATTTTTATCCTTTGCGAAATCAATGGACCCCAATCTATGGGACTGTACCGTACAGGCTTTACTTTTGGAATGTGCTCCTTTCCTTGCTTTGCATTAAAAAAGCCAAGTAGTATCTTTTCTTCATGCTAACTTGATTTTAGGTTTTGTTAAAATGTGAGCACTCTAAGGTTAACAATAGCCACTGTGGTACAACTTAAATGAGGAGCCAGAAGATCCGATTTTTTAAAGCAGGCAGCGTGACAAAACTCGTTTCAAAATTATGTTTCGATGACATTTTTCCACAATTATTACTTTGGGCATTAACCCAGTCAAACTTTTGATTCATATCTAGCAGTTTTCTAAAGAAACCTCTACAAATACGGGAGTCCACCTGTGTGCAGTTTACAGCTTAGTACCTCACGTAATTATTTGTAAATTGAATTTGCATCTACGATCTTGACCAAGTACTCGTAAGTTACGATGCTAACAACGGGTCAAATAATCAATCTACAACGTTATCCAACTGTTACGAGTAGGTACAACCACAGCAAATGCTAATTCGTAGCTCACGTCTTAGCAATATATAATTTGTTTCAAATAGAAATATGATAGATACAGACACTATACAGACAGCGATTTAAACAGCATGAAGAACAATAATTTGAGTACCATTTGCTCGCTGAAACAGAAATGGTATCTGATAGTTTTTGAAAACAAACTATGATGCAATTCAATAATTTTTTCCCCTCAGGAAAAAAACTTTTTGAAGTCGTTTTTGGTAATTTCGATTATTTTCATTATTTATGAAAAAAAAAAAAGTATTTGGTGTGCCGTTAAATGAACACGTTTCCTGTTAATTTTTAATGGAGCGTAACATTTGGCGCCAATCTTACGGGTATCTTCTAAGTCTATTTATTATTTGGCTAGCTTAAGCTAAAGTATTATAATTGGGCAATAAGTCCATAAAGAAAATCTTTTTTAACTACGACGCATTCAATTTTTTTTCAAGTAAATTCTCCATTTGTATAAAAGGCCTTGAACTTAATTATCGAAGAAATTTGCTAATATGCTAGGCGAAGCTTGATCTGGAATGATGAGTTTATTTATCATATATTCGCAACTGTTTGCCAAAATTATAGACTCAGATACTAGATTGGAGTGGGTCTCAATATTGAGCAATTCATTGGCATATATGGTAAATACGAATGTGCTAGTGCGATGGTTGGCGTATTTGCCAGATCAATCAAAAGATTGATAAAATATCTAGCGCTAGAAATAAAGACGCTCTGTCATTTCATCATTGATTTCGAAGTCATCCGAGTTCGTATGAAACTGGAAACGATTTTGCTCCTGTGTTGAAATGCAAAAATTTTACAACACATTTAGATAACCAAAAAACCTTTGAATTTGTTAAACAACTGCAACACTATATAGAATCTTGAAGTATCTAAAAACCTTATCCGTGATAAGGTTCATTACGAACTCTTCCTCAATCGACGTAAACGTTTATCTATGCACTAGAGACAGCGTGAGTATACATGATGTAAGAGGATTGTTCGTTCTGTTGGGACCAAGGAAAAAGGTCTTCAGTTGTATTTAGTTAATGACGCTTGTACATTTTTGGTAGCTTTATTTATGCGATTTTAATCAGTTGTTATATAACAACGAGATTTGCAATTAAAAAAAAGGCACACGATTTCGATGGTATGCTAACCGGAAAAAAAACCCTAAAAAAGCAAAGTGACAGTAAGATTGCAGCACTGGATTTGATCCACATCGAAATACCACCCCCGCTGATGCACCCAGCATCTGAATCTCACTTTTTTCTTTTCACATTGCTAAATGGTCAGTTAAGCTGCCACTAACTCGGCATGCAATAAATAAAGGACATCCTGCTCAGGCGGTACCGTCATCCTTGTGTCTGCTTGAGATGAAAAAAAAAGGGAGTAGCTTAGTATAAAATGTTAATGTAAAAAAAAAAAGATAAATAAAGTGTGGATTTCTGGTTCACAGTCTGGAAGCAGGCAGACCTTGGTAGTGGATCGTTTACACATCCCCGTCGATGTGCGTATGGATACTACTCGGACCAAATTATCCGGCCCGGGGTGAACTTCGATATCGATATTCGAACTTCCAGAATATCGATGGAGAATGCTCTGACCAAGTCATTAATAGAGATGTTTTGTTTTTTTTTTAAGCCAGTTCGGGCTGGATTATAATCGGCTAACATATTCCCGCTTCCATCTTTTAGCGAATCTTTGTGGCATCTTTTGGAGCAAATCGAACCGAAATGTGGGAAAGCTGGTGAGATAAAATGCCATTTGATGCTAACATCTGTTAACTTTGGTACAATATCAGCTTCTACAATTTTCCTGAAGTTGTGTTTGTTACGTAATCACTATATATGTGTCCACAAAATCCTTTCCGAGCAACGAAACGCTTGAAGGCCGCGAGAAAAGACTGAGATGATAGATCCGTGACAGCCTCAATATGTATGGCTTTGGTGCAAAAACAAATGAAAATGCACACATATCCTTTGGTTGCCACAATTCCAGGGCCTTTTGATGGTCCAATAGAGATTGGCCCAGTAAAGTCGATGCCCGTGTGCATAAAAAATTGCAGTCGAGGTGTTGGAAAACTCCCCATCATCTGTTGGTATGGTTTGGGGCTATGACGAAAACAAGTTAAACATTTTCTGATTTCTTTTCGAACCTCTGCGCGACCATCTAAATTAATCTATATAAATCTAAATTGTCGAATGATTAGAGTTGTATTGTAAAATGATGATTTGCTGGTAGGACAATTCGGTATTTGCGGGCGGTTGATAAATTAGAGTTGTGCAATCGGCCACCAACTCGCAACACACCTTCTTTGTCGAATTCTGGGTTAAGAGTTAAAAATTGTTTCAACTTGCAATTGCAGGGGAAAAGTTCGAACATTTTTGAAAAGTTGAAAAGTCAAGACTAAAAAGCCCCGACTGAAGCTTGCAAAAACGAACAAGGGAACATACTAATAGAAATGACGATGGTCAAAAACATGGTTTCAGACAGAATAAGCCAGTTTATTTCGGTGATGATAACCAATGAACGATGTTCAGACAACCTGAACGAACTAAAAATAGCAATATTTAAACGTTAATCCCATGAGTTTGCTGAAAATGCCGACCTATTCGGCGATGTGTGTTAAGCAGCGGGAAATGATATCAACTTAAATGCAAAATATGATCCAGGGAAAGAATTTCCCGATTAATAGAGCTTCAATAAGGTGACCCGCTGGAAGTACAATCCTTCAAAAATGTATTCAATTACTTGTATTCACCGACGATATCGAAATAATGGAAAGAATGTAGCGTGGTGTCTCAGTAACGCGCTCATGAGCATCACTCTGGATCAAGATGTTCGAGGTTGGATCAACAGGTCTGTAACTTGAAAAGCAACACTACTCTCATCAACAACGAGCGGTCAATACACTTCTATCAAATGTTAAACAAGCTGCGTTATTTAGTTTGTTGTGTAACAACTATTGAAAGCATGAAAGAAATGGAAAAAAGTTATTTTCGTGTGCTCATGAATAATTGGTGCTGTGTTTTGCATGATTCAACCGTAATCTAGATGAGTTTTTGCACATTTCATAAACCTTGGCCGAAACATGGGTTCGCCACAATACATCGGAGATTAAGCAGCAGTTGACATAGTGAGTTTACCCGCGCGAATCAAAGTTGAATACATGATTTCACCTGTATAATCTATGATAATTACATTCATTACTTTCAAAAGGGAATATTAATACCGCGAAAATAATATCAACTTATTGGACCACTTTAGCGACGATTTGAAGGAGAAACGACAGCATTTAGCCAAGAAGGCAGTGTTTTTTCATCAAGACAGTGCACGCGTAAGTACTCATCCGTCGTACCCTCCGGATTTACGAGTAGCTGAAACACGGCCGCTATTTCCCGTTCAATGTTGACTCTGAGCTCTTCCAACGTCGTCGGCGTGTTGGCATAAACCAATGACTTAACGTAGCCCCACAGAAAATAGTCAAGCGGCGTTAAATCGCACGAACGAGGCGGCCAATCGACTGACCCATGTCTTGAGATAACACGCTCACCATACTTAGTTTTCAATAAATCGATTGTAGCGTGCGCTGTGTGGCTTGTGGCACCATCCTGTTGAAACCACATGTCGTCCAAGTCCATATCATCCAATTCGGGCCAAAAATAATCGGTGATCATGGCGCGATAACGCTGACCATTCACAGTAACGTGACGATCGTTATCGTCGACGAAAAAATATGGCCCAATAACGCCGCACCAAACATTTATTTTTTGTGGATGAAGTGGTGATTTATGAAGCACATGTGGTTTTTCACCCGACCAATAACGCATATTTTGCTTATTGACGAACCCATTGAGCCAAAAATGAGCTTCGTCACTGAAGATAATTTTGCGATGAAATTCATCATCTTGGCACATCTTCTCCAGAACCCAATCGGAGAAGGTAATATAGTTCGTTAGTGTACTTTACCATGATGAAAATGTTGAGTTTACTGAATAAATTGACAGTGACAGTTTGATGATTAGTGAAAGAGTGCGTTCACAAATTAAATTCAAAGTTGTCAAGTCCCTATTGAAAAACCCTATACTTGAAACTGTAAACATAAGTGAACATGTGTACCAACACAGTAAAAAAAAATAAAAAATCGATAATCGAATATACGTTGCCCGCGAAATTTCAAAGTCACTTTACTTTTTGAATACGCAAGAGTGTGTAATCTTCAATCCCGCCTAGGGAGTAGAAAAAGAAAGACGAACTGTTGGCAGACGAACACCAGAGCTCTGACTCGAAGAATTATCGCAACCACCAGAGAGGGACGGTGTAAAAGAAAAAAACATAGACTCAGATGTATACTCAAATGTATAGCTCCTTAGCCAACACGGCATTCGTAACTAAAGGTAACTAGCTTATGATCGAGCTGCATACGAGTAGAGAAACTTGTTGGTTGACACCAAGGTCCAGTCTGGACTATAGCACCTTCTAACGTAAAGTAAGTAAAGAATGTGAGTATTTCTATTGATTGAAGGCATGTCGATCACCACGTGGCCGATTTAGCTGTCGATGTGATGATTTGATGTTCGGCACGTCGCTAAGTGGATCGTGTTTCTTGCAGATGTGTATTGAAGCTCGTACTTCCCAATTAGTCCAGTTAGAATCCTTCCTACCAATCTTAGTATTTAAGTTCATGAGTACGTATTACTTCGGACAGGTTCTATTTAAAAGTTAGTAAAAGTCTTCATTAATAGGGACTTCAATTGCGATGGTTGCAGTATGTGAGCATATACACGTAGTATTGTATTACATTTTTATCCTTTGCGAAATCAATGGACCCCAATCTATGGGACTGTACCGTACAGGCTTTACTTTTGGAATGTGCTCCTTTCCTTGCTTTGCATTAAAAAAGCCAAGTAGTATCTTTTCTTCATGCTAACTTGATTTTAGGTTTTGTTAAAATGTGAGCACTCTAAGGTTAACAATAGCCACTGTGGTACAACTTAAATGAGGAGCCAGAAGATCCGATTTTTTAAAGCAGGCAGCGTGACAAAACTCGTTTCAAAATTATGTTTCGATGACATTTTTCCACAATTATTACTTTGGGCATTAACCCAGTCAAACTTTTGATTCATATCTAGCAGTTTTCTAAAGAAACCTCTACAAATACGGGAGTCCACCTGTGTGCAGTTTACAGCTTAGTACCTCACGTAATTATTTGTAAATTGAATTTGCATCTACGATCTTGACCAAGTACTCGTAAGTTACGATGCTAACAACGGGTCAAATAATCAATCTACAACGTTATCCAACTGTTACGAGTAGGTACAACCACAGCAAATGCTAATTCGTAGCTCACGTCTTAGCAATATATAATTTGTTTCAAATAGAAATATGATAGATACAGACACTATACAGACAGCGATTTAAACAGCATGAAGAACAATAATTTGAGTACCATTTGCTCGCTGAAACAGAAATGGTATCTGATAGTTTTTGAAAACAAACTATGATGCAATTCAATAATTTTTTCCCCTCAGGAAAAAAACTTTTTGAAGTCGTTTTTGGTAATTTCGATTATTTTCATTATTTATGAAAAAAAAAAAAGTATTTGGTGTGCCGTTAAATGAACACGTTTCCTGTTAATTTTTAATGGAGCGTAACATTTGGCGCCAATCTTACGGGTATCTTCTAAGTCTATTTATTATTTGGCTAGCTTAAGCTAAAGTATTATAATTGGGCAATAAGTCCATAAAGAAAATCTTTTTTAACTACGACGCATTCAATTTTTTTTCAAGTAAATTCTCCATTTGTATAAAAGGCCTTGAACTTAATTATCGAAGAAATTTGCTAATATGCTAGGCGAAGCTTGATCTGGAATGATGAGTTTATTTATCATATATTCGCAACTGTTTGCCAAAATTATAGACTCAGATACTAGATTGGAGTGGGTCTCAATATTGAGCAATTCATTGGCATATATGGTAAATACGAATGTGCTAGTGCGATGGTTGGCGTATTTGCCAGATCAATCAAAAGATTGATAAAATATCTAGCGCTAGAAATAAAGACGCTCTGTCATTTCATCATTGATTTCGAAGTCATCCGAGTTCGTATGAAACTGGAAACGATTTTGCTCCTGTGTTGAAATGCAAAAATTTTACAACACATTTAGATAACCAAAAAACCTTTGAATTTGTTAAACAACTGCAACACTATATAGAATCTTGAAGTATCTAAAAACCTTATCCGTGATAAGGTTCATTACGAACTCTTCCTCAATCGACGTAAACGTTTATCTATGCACTAGAGACAGCGTGAGTATACATGATGTAAGAGGATTGTTCGTTCTGTTGGGACCAAGGAAAAAGGTCTTCAGTTGTATTTAGTTAATGACGCTTGTACATTTTTGGTAGCTTTATTTATGCGATTTTAATCAGTTGTTATATAACAACGAGATTTGCAATTAAAAAAAAGGCACACGATTTCGATGGTATGCTAACCGGAAAAAAAACCCTAAAAAAGCAAAGTGACAGTAAGATTGCAGCACTGGATTTGATCCACATCGAAATACCACCCCCGCTGATGCACCCAGCATCTGAATCTCACTTTTTTCTTTTCACATTGCTAAATGGTCAGTTAAGCTGCCACTAACTCGGCATGCAATAAATAAAGGACATCCTGCTCAGGCGGTACCGTCATCCTTGTGTCTGCTTGAGATGAAAAAAAAAGGGAGTAGCTTAGTATAAAATGTTAATGTAAAAAAAAAAAGATAAATAAAGTGTGGATTTCTGGTTCACAGTCTGGAAGCAGGCAGACCTTGGTAGTGGATCGTTTACACATCCCCGTCGATGTGCGTATGGATACTACTCGGACCAAATTATCCGGCCCGGGGTGAACTTCGATATCGATATTCGAACTTCCAGAATATCGATGGAGAATGCTCTGACCAAGTCATTAATAGAGATGTTTTGTTTTTTTTTTAAGCCAGTTCGGGCTGGATTATAATCGGCTAACATATTCCCGCTTCCATCTTTTAGCGAATCTTTGTGGCATCTTTTGGAGCAAATCGAACCGAAATGTGGGAAAGCTGGTGAGATAAAATGCCATTTGATGCTAACATCTGTTAACTTTGGTACAATATCAGCTTCTACAATTTTCCTGAAGTTGTGTTTGTTACGTAATCACTATATATGTGTCCACAAAATCCTTTCCGAGCAACGAAACGCTTGAAGGCCGCGAGAAAAGACTGAGATGATAGATCCGTGACAGCCTCAATATGTATGGCTTTGGTGCAAAAACAAATGAAAATGCACACATATCCTTTGGTTGCCACAATTCCAGGGCCTTTTGATGGTCCAATAGAGATTGGCCCAGTAAAGTCGATGCCCGTGTGCATAAAAAATTGCAGTCGAGGTGTTGGAAAACTCCCCATCATCTGTTGGTATGGTTTGGGGCTATGACGAAAACAAGTTAAACATTTTCTGATTTCTTTTCGAACCTCTGCGCGACCATCTAAATTAATCTATATAAATCTAAATTGTCGAATGATTAGAGTTGTATTGTAAAATGATGATTTGCTGGTAGGACAATTCGGTATTTGCGGGCGGTTGATAAATTAGAGTTGTGCAATCGGCCACCAACTCGCAACACACCTTCTTTGTCGAATTCTGGGTTAAGAGTTAAAAATTGTTTCAACTTACCAAAATTTTTGTTGGACTTTAAATGGTTTAACGCATACGGAAATGAGTCAGCTGGAGCGTCCTCAATTCAATGCTGATCCCAGATTCCATTTCTGGAGCATAATACGGACATCGTTAAAAATTTGTTGTAAGAGGAGAACCGTTCAATGAAACCCTGCTATACGATAGCTGTATATACCTGTTGTAGTCGTGCCTAAACCGATACTTCTTGCTCATCATTCTCACCCAAATTTTAATTCACAGGTCCGATGTGAGGCTTAGTGGATAGTTTACAAGTTTCCTTGCATACATACCGGGGGTAGCACAATCAGCTGGATTTTGATTAGTTAAAACATGATGCCACTGATGAACGGAAGTAGTTTACAGGATTTCGGAAACTCTATTGGCGAGGAAGACTTTCCAGCGATTGACATCTCCTTGCAACCAAGCTGTAGGCAAAAATATTTTCTTCAGGGACTTCAAACCAGTCTTCACGTGTCTTTTAAGTTTTGCTAAGTCGGGGCATAGAGACCACTTTTACTGAAGCAATTTTAGTTTTTGCTATCAATACACTCACATGAATCGAACCATTGTCCATCACTGTTCTAAGATATTTACAATAACAGCAACGTACGCGTTTAATGACGCATCGCAATAAGCATGTAGTTGATAACATGTATTGGATGAGACTGTATGCAGTCATCGTGAAAGTTTAATTAATCGAAGATCAGCAAAGCCATTTAGAAATCATTGCCAATTTTCTAAAAATCCGTCAGGCACTAAATCATCCCAGTCCAGTTGAATGGACCAAAACTGCTTAAGAATCATTTTAGCATCTACGATCACTGGTGCAATCCACACGCTTGGATCATATAGTCGTGAGATCACAGAAAGCACTGCTCGCTTGGTGAACGGCATTGCAGTTGGGTTAAATTTCATGCAAATTGATAAAGAATAAAGAGTAAATTCTGAGAGCTTTAACCGTTTCTAAGTCATTTAAAGGTAATGGCAGTTGAACTTCTCGATCTTCAAGAGGAATGTTATTCAACAGTTCAGATGAACTGCTGACCCATTTCCGCAATTTGAAACCTTTTAAAAGGTGGATTAATTCAGATTGTAAATGTAGGCATACCTTAAGTCATCTCCACATAAATGTCTGTTTGTATAACTTTCGATGCTGTTGGATACGATTTTTGTTCTTTGATGGCTAACTCAAATATCGTATATTGATTGCAAGATATGGAAAGCATGAATTCCCAACATCACGGTGCTGATGGCCTAATCTTGCAAGAGCTCACTTGGATGGTTTCACCATACGTTTGATTGAAAATTGGCATCACCTGTTAGTATTTAAATTTACCTGTATATTTTAGCGATGACCGATGACAATTTGTGACAGCTTCCAATTCAAAGAACTTAGCGATCTGTGTATCGACTTCCGATCATATTAAATAATTGGAAACGGTAACTGTTTCTGCATGTGACGGGGAGGTAGTAACGCGACCGCATATTACCCATCCCAATCTAATTTCTTGAGCGATTGGATCGTCCGATGCCCTCGTCGAATTCCGTTCATCATAATAAGCATCGGCTCCCAAAATGACGCTAAAAAGTTAAAACAGTAATTAAGATTTCTAATAACCTTTTCTCGATCACTAATCGACATGGATAGAAATTTTGTGCATTGACGAATAGGATGGTGGACGTCATAGACACAGGACGCCATAGACACACGCATAGTAATTTATAAGCCTCATCGTAATTACTAACATAGGCATTGATAAGAAACACTTTGGTTATCCTTCTGCGTCTTGACGTGGAAGGACCGGGAATGCTTAAAGTTGATGGGTGAAAGCGGATTGAGTGGCAATCTAGCGGGAGAATTCTCTGGTAACATGCTTTCTGTATTGATTAGTGTAGACGCGGATAGAGATGTGGACGCATGGTTGACTTAGTCAAATGGTATCAATTTTGATAAGACACTTTCGATCTCTCCACAGGCTGCTATGTAACATACATTTCAACAAACGCTGTCGCCAGATCCTCTTTGATATACGCTCTTGTAACATCATCAGATTCACAGATTATGAGTTTGTGATCCCAATAATGGATCTCCAAGATGTTCAATCGACCCGGTCGTTTATCAGTAGAGAATTTTTTCCACGCGGTTAATCAATTGTTTCTGCAGTGAATAAAGATCTGCGGAAACCGAAGTTTTTGTGTTTTTTTTTCTGAATTTGACATTTCGGTTATCGTAACCTTACTTTAGCACGGAAAACAATAATTTTTACGATAAAAGTTCAGGTGTATCTAATTAAAGACGCTTGTACATTGGTAGGTTTAGTTATGTACGAGGTTTGTAATTAAAAAAAAAGCACACAGTGCGGATACCGATCGTCTGCTAACCGGAAAAAAACCCCAAAAAAAAAGCGTTGTGACAGCAAGCATGGCAGCACTGCGTTTGATCCACATCGAAATACGTGAGACGCATTCAGTCTGAAGGATGAAGCTAGAATAAAACTTCAGACTGCTATAATTTCCAAACTGTTCATTGCTGTGAGCTCAAATTTTGACACATGACAGATAATTTTATTATTTAAATAAAAACGATTCGCGTCTCAGTTGTGTTGAAAATTTTTTATCCGCGATGGAATTCAAACGTGATAGTGTGATTGCCTTATATTGGAAAACCACAAGCAGCTATCGTTAGAGCCCTCCAGCACCTCAAAGTGAATAAATCATTTGTGTCTCCAACCACAGCTCGTTACCGTGATACTGGCAGCGTTGCAAAACGCCATGGAGGTGGTCATAAAAAAATAGCAACATCGGCAGAATGGTTCGGAAAGTGAAGGCTCGAGTTGAGCGAAATCCGCGTCGAAGTTAAAGAAAAATGGCTCGTGAGCTTAACATATCCTTGGGGCGGATGCAACGAATACTGAAAAATGAGCTTGGGCTCAAGCCATTGAAGTTCCAAAAATCACACGATCTTACACCGCAACAGATAAAAGTTAGAGTCGAAAGAGCGAAGGAGTTGCTACGCTTGCACGAAAGTGGTGAGTTGCCGAATTTGGTTTTTTCCTTTTAGTCGTCATTTGTTATCGAGCAATATGTCAACAAACAAAATGACCGAGTTTACTTGCCAGAGAGATCCTTCGAAAATGTACACCTTCGGACGGCCACCAGAAAGCAGGCAGCACCGATGGTGATGGTTTGGGCCTCCATAACCACCGATGGTCGCTCTCCGCTCGTATTTTTGGACCGTGACGTCAAAATTAATGCGATCGTATACCTTTAAATCCAATCAAGACATTTTAAAGTACTATACGTCCGAAAGTAGGCTTAAGAGTACACTGATGAGCATTCATAGCGAGACCGGTATTACGGTTGAAGGTTTAAAGGGTTGGAAAGCAACTGGCGATTTCAATAGTGGCGGAAATAGCGATAAAACAAAGTGAGACAGGAGACATTGAATAGGTGTTCAAGGGTGTCAATTACCTGACACCTATCACCTATGAGATTCTTACATCCTTAAGAACCCCTAGACATTTCGCAGCATTTTTGACGACATTGAAAATGTGGTCATTCCAACGTAAGTTGTCACTGACACACATACCGAGAATGGAAAGATTTTCGGTTTCGACGATGTAAATGCCATTCATGGATAGTGGCTGGGTATTTAAATTTCGAGTCTGCGACCTATGCAAATATCATAGTAAAATTAGTATAGCAATGATCTTATTGAGTTTTTTTTATTAATTCTTTGTTTGAACGACTTGTTTTGCAGTTAGCCTGTAAATTCAAAGAAACAGCAATTGGGACAAGTGGTTTATGATATTTTAACTGCCTAAGAAGACAACTTCAATTGTACTGAAAAAGCCCGTCATACTGGGTGCTTTTATCCCGGCTGCATATACCTTGATTTGCCTTATCTAAACCCTTTCTTCTGTTTTAGCAGGCGTTAAAGCACCAATGACTTTGAGCTGCGAATTTCTTTGCATGCTATCAATATCGTCAGTATATAACAGCAGCTTAGTATCTCTGTCTAATATAAAGTAGCCTAAGTTAAACTCTTTTATTGCAAAATAGTAACACCGAATCCTAAGTCAAGTTAACTTAAACAACGATATACCTCTGCCATTATGACTGCAGCCACAAAATTTTTGGCACAAAGCTGTCTAAATTTATGTGCTCTCCATCTCAGGCCGTTTTTTATAGAGTTGCGCAAATCACTACTAAGAATTCATACTACATAGACGCTTTTTCCTAACCAATGGCTTCTGAATCGATATTACTTAAAACTTCATATTCAACATCTTAAATCCACTATATACGAGGTGTGTTCAAAAGTAAGTTGGTGTAAGGCAATGTTGGTACACATGTCCCGAATATGCATATGTTCAAAGCTTCAAGTATATTACATACTTTATTTTTTATTTTTTTTTTTTTTGACATATAGAAAGGTTAGACGTGTTTTTGTATGCTCGGCGATTTTCAATTATTATAAAAAAAGGAGCACAGAATTTTCATCAATATGTGGAATGTTGACAGTGGCATACAGTAAGTCTGCTCTAAGTAAAAAATGTTTATAAGTGGTACAGGATCCTCCAAGATGGCCGAGAAAATGCGAATGACGAACCTCGCTCTAGACGCCACAGCACATCAATAAAAGATGATAACATCGAAGCTGTGAAGAAAATTGTTTTGAAAAATTGTCGAATTACCATAGAGAAGCTGCTGATGATATTGACATATGGGTCTTCTCGTGTCATGCAATTTTTTCTGATGTTTTGGGCATGAGACGTATGTCAGTTAAATTTTTTCCAAAACTTCTTAATTTTGATCAGAAGAACCGTCGCATAAGCAATGCTCAGGAGCTCTTGAATGACGTTAATGATGATCCTTACTGGCTCAAAAGGGTCATAACTGGTGACAAATCATGGGTATATGGTTATGACGTCAAAACCAAAGCCCAATCGTCCCAATAAAAGCACCCAGGATAGCCAAGACCGAAAAAGTTCGATTAAATGTCAAAGTTTTGATCACTGTTTTCTTTATTACCGTGGCCTAGTGCATCAGGAGCTTTAACCTCAAAGTCATACGGTCAATAAGGAGTATTACTTTGAAGTTATGCGCCGTCTGGGAAAAGCAATACGAAAAAAACCTCCGGAATTGTGGAATAACAATTCATGGCTTTTTCATCACGATAATGCACCTGCTTATTCATCGCTGCTTGTTAGAGGTTTTTTTGCAAAAAAAAAACAACACGGCAATCATGCTCTAGCCACCATATTCACAAGATTTTGCCCCAACGACTTTTCCTGTTCCCAAAACTGAATAGACCTATGAAAGCATGGAAATTTGCAACGATTGAAGAAATGAAAACGGCATCGCTGGAAGAGCTCAAGGCCATACCAAAAAGTGCTTATGAAAAGTGCTTCGAGGTTTGGAAAAATCGTTGGCACAAGTGTATTATACCTAAGGGGGATTACTTTGAAGGGGACAACATTAATATTGATGAATAAGTAAACATTTTTTTATAAAAATATAAAGTCACCTGATATATAAAACAGTAGCAGGTTTGACAAAGTAAATCCTACCTGATACCTCGGATGATTGATTTCGTCATGGCAACGTAAAGCTGTTCACACCAAGCTTTCTGATATCCACGATTGCTAGTTTCTTGAGATACGGTCTTCTTTTACATTTCGGACCAGGCGATTTTTAACTAAAGCTTAGTCTTGCTTGCACACGAGTATTCAGTGCATACGCTAATACTCTTCATCAAAACAGACGTTTTGTTATAGTTGTCACGTGAAGCTCAGCACAACAACGTCTCTAATCACTTGCTGTCAATGTTGGCACTGGTTTTCTATGCTAACTAGGAGCTCTAGAAGGCTCAATTAGAAAAGGTTCCGCCAGTCTCTCACAGCGCTCTGACATCAAAGTTGCTTACAACTCTTCCTCGGAGTTTTGGAATGTAAGATATCCCTATTTGACCATTAGTTGGAACAATGTACATCAAAATCTGATCACTTTTGTGACGTTTTATCGACAAAAAAATTTTCAAGTTGATTCTTAGATGTCGAGGGGTGGGTAAAGTGTGCCAGCTACGATTTCATTTACTTATCTGCGAAGTCTGATTCCATATTCAGATATACCATATTGTCATGTAAGTAATTTTCTTCAAAAAATGGCTCCTTTTCCAAATTTTTTAATCTATGATTTCCTAATGTTCCTGCAATTTTTTTAGGATGACGCTTTCATTTTCATGTGGGGAGCAAAAACAAAGACTTCATGCGTATTTCGCTTAAAATACCTATCATGTAAAATATTGATTGGCGCCCTGTACGGCCTCTGATACTTCGCGCCCTTTCGTTTTGCGATCAATAAGAATCATGTCACGGACCTTTTGAAAGATTTTCTCATCGGTCACGTCTTTTGGGTGGCCTGTGCTACTTATCACTAACAACTGTACGTCCATGTTTAAATTCGTTGAACCAATATCTTACGGTTGTCATAGATGGTAAAGGGTCCCAAAGACAGTATCCTACGTTTTTTTTCTAGCTTCTAGTCTTTAGTATGGCGTCTTTTCAAAGATGGCAGTACTCGATAGTAATACTTATTTTTCTTAGCAACGTCCCCTGTATTTATAAACGGGTACTTATTGATCAACCATCGTATATTACCGACTTTATCTTAACGCAATTGTAATCATTAATTTGTTGTTATGACTGAACCTTAGAACGTCTCTCCTAAGTCTTCTGATATTAATCCGCACCCAAATAGGCGCTGCTACGGCTCGTTTTATTATTTAAAAATGATACATGTTCTAATTGTATACTTCTTTTGTCCAATCGAATCCACCAAACTTTATGAATTGCAGTAATATCTGCTTGAGGTCTATAAAGAATCCAAAGAGTCCATTCTACATACGTAATCGAAGCCGTGGTCCGTTGGGCAGTTAACCCGACTGAGCTAAAATGAGCTCTGCCATAGGTTCAGTATGAATTCCTTCGACTGAAAAGTTCTCAAATTATCTCTGTTCCAAATATGTTGGAATATGTAATATAAGGTTACCACTTGGCCAACCTCTGACCCAGCCTATGAACTCATCTTATGCTCTACAAAATTCCTTTGCTAAAACATCTGTCGTCGCGAGCTGTCAGCCGAATACCATCAATATTAAAGTTTTAAAGGTAAGCTCCGGTTGGAGGTTACCGTTTATCCTGCTTCGTTTTTTGAATCTAATTATTTCCTTCCCTACAATAGGCTTGTAGCTGATTTGTGTATTCATACACCATAGTGTATACTTTTTTTTCAAGTTAAGTTTACTAGATATTACATAAATCGATTCCGCTTAAATTTATAGCTCGTAGAATATATATAAAACTAACCCCCAATTAAAGAACATATAAATGATAGCATGCTTACAGCTTACCACTCTTTGTTACTTGAGGTCAGTGTTTCTCAGCAGATTGACCTTCGTAGTCGAACTATCGGACTTTCTACTTCAACCCATTTCCACACAAGAATTTAGAAAATGGTTTAAGTAATATAATTTGCAAGAGACCACAAAGAAAAAAGAAAAAAAAAACATTAAGTTGTTACATTGCACGCGAGTGTATCCTACACAACACCAAACTGGCTTTGCCTACCCAAATATTCGCTCATTCAATTTTACTGACCCACGTGCAGGTCTAGCTTCGAGTAAACCTAAATCCAAAATGGAAAAAAAAAAATTGAAAGTCACCAAGGACATTATTAAATCAACTGAAATAAATCCCAAAGTCGATATTATACCCCCAACGAACACGCAAATCACAATTTACCTTGGTTTAAATTTCGGTCTAAAATTTCTCTTAAACACTTTAACACGCAAGGTACAAAATTATATTCAAAATCGTAATTACATGCTGCAATTAGTGTTCAGTGGGAGATTAAGCGTAAGCATGAATCACAAATAGGACGTGAATCAAATTGAATTGCAAAGAGAAAAGTAAAAAAGAAGACCATAATTAAGAAAACCGGTCGAACAATATAAATCTTCGCCTGCATGCAGTCGAGGGTGCTCCCACATTCCAATTACTTGTATCTAACTGCTCTTTTCTAATTAGCCCCACCATAGTTATAAGGGTTTTTGCCTCTGAACAACGTTGAATAGGTTTTACTTTTCATTGTTTGAACTAAGATATATGACAATGACTTGCATGCCAGTGCTCGTTACTCGTACCCAAACAGTAGTCACCCAGTCTATCTGTAGTCTTAACAATGATAACAATTATCCCAAAGCACAATCTCATTTATGAAAACTAAAATCGTTCGTTTGACTCGATGATGTTTTAATCGAACTCTATTTCTTTATCCTTTGTTTTCAGTTTCATTAAAGGCAATAACCATAGTACAGACGATGCCGGTCATGTGAATGAACTCTAGTCCAAGTGTGTATGTGCGATCAATCATTAGTGTGATAGAGAGAAATAATTAAGTCAGAGACCGCCTAGCGATGCCATCACTCAGACAAAAGGTCACAACGTACTTTCGTCAATTGAGTTTCATTGCCGATTCGAGAGATGGTCCTCGTAGCCCCCGTAAAACCGAAGATGATGGCGGTTTCATTATCAAATATTTGGAAGGGTAAGACTTCACTTTGATTTCAATTACATTACTAGTGAATAACTTTTAACTGTTTTGTTGTAGTCGTATGGAAAGGATATTTGTACCAGGTCCAGATGTGTACAGTGGACAAAATCCTACCGACATGCCAGAACTGTCATTGTCAGCATACTCTACTGGGCCGAATAGCATAACATCCGCCTGTACCGGTCCAGATGATGGTTTAACTGGAATTAAACGCTCCAAATTGCATCTGAGTGCGGGCTCCGATATAGACTTTATCGATACAATTCAGGACAATGAGGCCATGGAAGTGCGTAAGAGCATAAGCAATCATAATAAATTTAAATTTAATGCTACGAAGTATCGTTCGGATCAAAATGCTAATAAAACGATCATGAATAGTGAAAACGGAGGTGGAGGTGGTGGTGGTGGTGGTGTTGGTGTTGGGGTTGTAACACCTGCTGTGCGTTCAAGAAGGAATTCTAAAATAGAACAGTCCAGCACAAATAAAGATACCACTTTGAACGCGAACATTAACACTCCAGAAAACAAAAAAGGTACAACAATTGTTGTTAGCATGGTGAGCAGCACAATCAAGTCGAACACTGCCGCCCAAAATGACACAAACATAGCCGCCGCCGACACCACCGACACTGAGCAAAGCAACAAGAATATAATTAACGCAAAGACTGATTTTACGGAAGAAATCTCCATGAATGGCCATAATGGTGTTATTACACCACCGCTACCGCCGACATTTGACGATACGAAACCGATTTCTGAAAAGAAACTCGATGATGCTTCACGTTTGTTGCGTGAAGCCGTCTCAAATCAGACTTTAATTATGGAGAATGGATCACTGGCAGAGTCTGTAGCTGGGGTCACAAATTGGAAGATGGAATCAGAGAGTGCCTATGGAATATCTGTGTCTTTGTATGAGAATAATATGTTAACCAAGGAACCAATGGGTAATCCCATCGCTGATTGTTACGGCATGGTTGTGCGGGGCAATGCTTCAGCTATGGCACTTGCTGATGGTGTTAATTGGGGTAAACAAAAACAAAAATTAACAAAAAAGAAAATATATATATATTTATATATACTATAGGCAGCATGAATTTATCCTACAACATCTCTTTAATTTCTAGGTGATGGTGCCCGATTGGCAGCTCGTTCTGCCGTTCATGGATGCCTTGATTATTTAGACAGAGCGATTTTTGGTATGGCACAAGAATGCATGGCTACTTCGACAAGTGAGGTTTTCGTTTCTCTATTACGAAGTCTGTGGGAAGGACATGGATGTATTTTAGAAGTCGGTGGGGCCTTAAGTACATTAACAATTGCTGTAGTTTTACCATTAGCTGAGCCGTATCTTGGCAAATATGTAGTGTGTGCGTGCAACGTTGGAGATTCTTTGGGATATGTGTATTCCAAAAAGTATGGTGTTCGAGAATTCACCCAAGGTAAGTTTACATTAGCACAGATTTATCTTATATGTACATTTGTTTAATATGGTTTTTTTTTTTATAGCTTCTCATGATATTCATTCGATGCGCGACATGCGTGATGCATTAGGCGCTTTAGGTCCTGCCGATGGAAACAAACCAGAACTCAGCAATCTCACATTTTCTATGACTACAGTCGAACCCGGAGACATTGTCTTCCTCACCTCAGATGGCATAAGCGATAATTTCGATCCGGTTGTTGGTAAATTCGCCGAAGCATGGACACCCGAAAGTAAGCTTCTAAAACACGAAGGACAGCATTCTCTAGGTATCCTGGCACCAAAACGTCAAAATAAAAGTGCATCGGCGATTTATTCTCGCTTGCATCGTGGTGAACCAGCACCTGCAGATCTTATGACACGCAGCATGAATGCCGCCCAATCTTCAATACCATCTCGTCCGCAACGATTAAAGAAAAGTTCCTCACCGGAAAATATCGCTCCCCATAGTAGACAACTTGAGAAATCTTCTAGTGTATCCAGTGTGCCAAGTCGTCCAAAATATATGCGCTCCCATACCGTAATCGAACCGAGAGTACAACAAACACAACAAATAATCAAAATACCAAAATCGATACTAGGTTTGCCTTTGGTCACTGGTCCACAGCGTCACGCCTTAACCTTATATCGTCTGGAAGATCTACTCAGCTATGGCACTAGTGGAACTTTTAGTCCCTGTTCATCCGCCCGGCGACTCTGCCATCTTTTAATCGACTTTGTTCGCATGATAACATCCGCTCGTCGGAAGACTCTTGAACAACGTGAACTTTTTTATAAATTAGCCACCAGTCCTGATGGAATTAAGCGTGAAGTGGAATTGAATCGTATGCAACATCGTGCAGCAAGGAAGCGTGTTGTCGATAGTAGTGCATTTTCATCGCTCCCAGGGAAGTTAGATCATGCTACAGTTGTAGCATACACTATTGGATCTGGCCTACAGTCGAAAGAGTTTCAAGAAACAAACTTTTAAGACGCACATCCAAACAAGCGATGGTGTTCTTTTTCTTTTTAATGGTTTTCATTTTAGAATCTCACCTCAGAACGACTACAATTTGGTTTCTATGTAGAGAGCTTATTAAGTTAAGTTTTTACAATTTAGGAAAGTAACACATAGCTTTAGTATAATGTGCGAATGAAAAGATGTTATACGCCATGTTAAGTTTATTTTTATTTTTATTTTTTCTTACTTTTTCATTTTTAATATTTCAATTTGTAGCTTTATTATTATTATTTTAATGATTTTTTATTTGTGATATACGATAACAATAAGTTTGTAGTTTGTTTAACGTATATTTTGAGTCATTTCTATACATCACACACATCTGATGTGGATTGTTTTGGTTTTGGAATTAAAATTCGTGACCTTTATTTCAACGAAGATGCTGAATGAAGACAAATAGATGTACACAGAACTAGTAGAGTGTGTATATCTTTTTTTTACAGAAGTAATCCTTAAGTGAAGAGTGAAATTGAAGATTTGATATTGATAAAAAGTTTTGAACTTATTAAAGATCAATTTACACAGCAACAACACAAATACCCAATTGTAATGAGCAAATGTATTTTTTCATAGAGAAATAAAATGCAATTTTAACTTTCATAAAATGCAAAGGTAGTGAAAGTTATTTTCGTGATTGTAGTTGGAGTTGACTAAATGATTCGTTCTGAACAATTTATCTAAACGAACCTGGTTCTATTTTATATGTGTTTTTTCTGTAAAGCAGAGAATCTTGTTTATCAATCAATAGGTGATGCCGATGGCTGGATGTAGTAGAAATAGAGTTGACAGTGAAAGGCGACAACTTGGCAATGTGAAGTGATGGAATAGATCCACGCATCAATAGGGTGATTCATCGTGAGGTTTGATTTTCAAAAGGCCATTTTGACAGATCACGCATGACTCCTATCAAACTGCTTTGTCATTTTTGTTCAGTATCGTTTGGCAAGTCATCATCGAAAGACTCACACTACAACAGCGTCTCCAAATTGTTCAACTGTAAATCAGCGTTCTGTAAGAAATGTTTTTCGTGCGATTTGAGGAACTTACGGTGCGCATAATCGGCCTACTGAAACCACTATTGCCAATACCACTTGCAAATTTTGAGTCCCAGTTTACATAAGTGTATGATACTCGACCGGTTAGACCAAATCCAGCACGTAGTGAAGAGACTATAGCAGCTGTAGCTGAGAGTACACTTGGCGTATTTTACGTGAGGATCTCGACCTAAAAGCGTACAAAATCCAACTTGTGCAAGAATTGAATCCAAGTGACTTGAATTTGTGTCATATTTTCAGTGAATGGGCTCTTTAAAAACAATGAAAATCCGGTGTTTTATAGTGAAATTTTGTTCAGTGATGAAGCGCATTTCTGGCTCAATGGATACATTAATAAACAAAATTGCCGTATTTGGGCTGATGAGCAACCCGAAGAGTACCAAGGTATGGTGTGCTTTATGGGCTGGTGGAACCATTGGTCCATATTTCTTCAAAAATGAGGCGAATCAGCATGTTACCGTCAATGGTAACCGTTATCACGCCATGTTAAAGGACTATGTGCTTTCTGAAATTCAAGCACATGGTCTCGGTGAGCTCTGGTTTAACAAGACGGCGCTACGAGCTATACAGCGCGTGAAACAATAGACTTGTTGAGAAATCATTTTGGTGAGCAATTAATTTCACCATTTTCTCTTCTGGACTATTTTCTCTGGGGATATGTAAAGTCTCATGTCTTCAGGAATAAGCCAGCTATGATTGACGCTTTGGAAGCCAACATTACTCGTGTTATCCGCGAGATACCAGTCGCTATGCCCGAACGAGTCGCCCAAAATTGGACCTTCCGAATGGACCACCTCAGACGTAGTCGTGCCCAACATTTACATGATATCATTTTCAAAAAGTAGCCATAAATTGTTCTTTTAACCGATAATAAAAATTTGAAGCTCACTTTTAAATTGTTGTGTTATTTTATATTATTAATCAAACTTCACGATGAACCGCTCTATATTTGTTTCACCACCACGTGATCCCATCGAATACTGTTACCTATGATCTAGTAGCACTATTAAGATAGAGTCAGTGAGATCGAAATCATTTCCGTAGTAGGGCTTATTCAATATCTTTGCGTCCAAAGCTTCAAGGTCGCGGACCTTGCCGGGCGAATGGTATTGATGTACATTAATTCCCAGTCAGCTAATCAAAAAAGAGTCCGTCAGGTACTTTCTATCGTATTTGAAGTGATTGAAGATTTATTAAGTATTATAAGCATCCATGAAGCCTAAAGAAGACCGCGCAGACCAGGGTGTATAAATCTGCGTTCACCTACTTTAAATCGCATAGAGTGGCTGCTGTAAAAATGACACCAATCCTAGGTTGAATACTCCAGAATGGGCCTAAAAAAGTTGAGGTAAAGGGATTTTATAACGTAAAGATTTGAGAGCTTTTGAACAATCGCATAACTAAATCCGGAATTGATTTAATGTTATCAATATGTGCACGAAAATTAAGTTCACTATGGCATATAACCTGAGGACGTACGTAGCGATTGATCATGAAACTGCTGACTTTCATACCATATAACTTGGATTGGGCCAGTAGCGCAACAATCAAGTTCGTAACGCAGTGCTTCCCTTACCTTTTAGTGGTGGTCCTCGTTTACTGCATGAGTAAAACCTTACTCCTTCAGGCTAAAATGGCAAGGGCATACTCCACCAGTAGCATAATATTGGCCTTCGCCGTCGCAAGGCTCACAACCCTATACGGAATATATTAAAAAAATATGACGAACCAACTAATACCTCAAATAAAAATTGAATTCACTGGTGATGACTCTTGCAAACGTGGAATTTTCAGATCCTTAACAGACCACGTGCAGCCGATCAATTTGCAGAGGCGCTTGATTGATATCACCTAGATATCACCGCCGTCCAAGGATGGCCCGCAAACAAGGAGAATGAAAAACTGTAATTGTACTATGGCGATTTTTATAGGGAAAAGAAACAGCGCTTATTCAGGTGCGGACTTGCCACATGCGGCAGAATTAAGCAAAAAATCTTGGGAAAAACTACTCTAAGAAATATAACGTAGGAAAGCTGCAATCGTAAGTGACCGCCAGAATCTTCGCCGAATGTGTATCCCGAAATCCCTCAACAACTCCTATGACGCTAGCATCAAGTACCGAGGACCAGTGGCAGTGCTACCATCGTGCCATTCGATATGCCGCAACTGATATGCTGTGTTTCATCCGACCACCACCAAGAAATCCCTGGTTTTATGAAGAACAGCAGCTAAACAGGGAGCGAACAAAGTGGGGCCGATCGTGAGCTATACAAACAGAAGAGAGGTGAAGAACATCGACTTCTTCTTCAGAAGAAAAAAGAGCTCGAAAAGCTCGTGATCGAAGATGTTAAGATCTTTTACTCCAGGAATAACGTACGAAAATGTTACCAACAGTAACGCTTGTAGAGATGAAGAATAAAACTTTGTAGTAAAGTCATAGTAGGTGCTCAGAATATGAAAAAACTTATTCTGGAGACTAACGGCGACGAAGCTCAATATCCAGCCGTGAAGTAGAAAAGACCATTCAACTTAGACATGTGTTTATGTGTTTTTTGATTTGTATATCAACTGCATAAACACGAATCTGAGAATTCCTAAGAACGATGTTTACATTATTGATTGTCAAGATAATGATCTCTAGAACGATGTGGCTTTCTTGACGTTGAACGCTTTACCATGGCTGGAGTAGCCAGAGACTACCAAGAGCAGCTGAGAGAAAGATTGTTAGCTGTGCATTTGCCCTCCACAGACGTCTACGCAAAATGTGAGCATTAGCAACTAAACAGTAGGAAAATGAACATCTTCAAGGCTTAAAGGGGGAGAAGAACATTCTGAGAAAAAAGAAAATAGGATACACAGTCTCCTGATCGAAACTACATCGATGGGAAGGATATTGTAGATAATAGGCGTAATGTAAATTTGCTGTAAGAAAACAGAAAACGAAAAAAAGTCCTCCTTCCAGTATAGCGGAGGACGTTTCAGCTATCAAAAACTAAAAAAAAGGTCAATGAATTCGGAATCCTGCAAAAACTAAACGCTAAACTTGGAAAACATACAAAACGATGTATATGGAAGTTGGTCGGCGGAACTATTCCAAACATGTAACAAACTCCGACAGGAAGATATGTTATCACGTAACCTCTTCAATCTACCATCAGTCATCATCAGTCGCTCCAAGTGCACCGCAATGAGGACAATGTTGTCTACGTACATCTGTTTACTGCTTAGGAGAAAACCTAGTTGTAGACAAAAGTAACAGTCAGATTTTACTTTATATGCGGGGAATATAAACTAAAAAGAAGTATCATAGAATAGCTACCCGAAAATCCTTTGAATTTATCTACTGACCAGATCGAGCAAATGGACAGTAATCTTCTAGTTAAGAAGATTATTTGTCTAAATTCAGATAGATAATGACTTTCACTATGAGCTTTGCCTTCATTTTACACCACTCTTGGTTGAAGGGTTACTGACCATTTGCTTGAGAATTCAACAATTTGCAAAGCGTTCTGGGTAAACAGATACATAAATAAACTCCCTTTCAGTGTTATTCAATGATATTATATATCCTGTGACCATCTGACTGATTCAATTGAATGACTTACTATGTAGTTCTCAGAAGGTATAGGACCACATTTTCCAAAAAAAAGAAACAGTAGATAAACCGATTTCGAGCTTGGTTGTTAGCTACATACCCATCAACATCGTCCCTTTTACCTGGGCCTGAATACGGGCGTTAGAGCTATTGAGAACGTTTAGAAACGGGTGAACTAATATGCTCCATGTCAGTGAAGACAAGACCCTACCTTGCTGACAATCATATATCACGTATTGGTCGAAGTCAACGTCCCCAATCAGGCTCTAATTCACCAGCGTTGCTCTTATCCACAAGTATCTGCTCTTATCGCCGAAAGTACCCTCAATATCGATGAAAATACCCATTGCATCCATTTCTTTCGAGTGCGCTTTTAATTCTTCTTACCAGGTCTTGAAGTGCTGTACATGAAGCACAAGCGTTCTCTCTAATCTCTTCAACAAGAAGGACTGATAAGTCTGAAGCTCATAATGAGCGTGCAGTTATCTTTTCTAGATTTAGGTATAAAGGCTCCTCTTACTGTTCGCCGGGCGTTCCGTATGTATATGTGCCAGTGCAATGAAGATTTTCTTGAAAGTTTCCAGCAACTGGTATACACTTTTTTGTAACATAACTCGATATAAACAGCCTCATTGATGGCCTCATCCGTCACAACAACCGATAACAGATACAAGCTAAGGCGATTTCAGATCACTTGCAGTTTCAGTGATAACATGGAAGCCTATCGTATTTATAAAAGTAATCATCTTAGCACACCTACTCGTATTAAAGAGCGTTCAGTCGATTACTTGATATCTTACTTTCGTAATAAATGTTAACTGACAATAATATAGGGTATTTCATCGTGAGGTTTGATTTATAATGTAAAATAAAACAGATAAATTTGAAAGTGAACTTCAAACTTTTATTATATTAATAATTTATTATTAAAAGAACAATTCATGGCATTTACTTTTTGAAAATGATATCATCTAAATGTTGTACACGACTACGTCTGAGGTGGTCTATCCGGAAGGTCCAATTTTGAGCGACTCGTTCGAGCATTACGACTGGTATCTCGCGCATAACACGAGTAATGTGTCCTAGCTGGCTTATTCCTAAAGACCTGAGACTTTACATATCCCCAGAGAAAATAGTCCAAAGGTGTGATATCGCACGATTTACCGTAGGAAAAAGTGAAATTAAGTGCTCACCAAAATGATTTCTCAACAAGTCCATTTTTTCACGAGCTGTATGGCTCGGAGCGCCGTCTTGTTGAAATCAGAGCTCACCGAGACCATGTGCTTGAACTTTAGGAAGCACATAGTGACGGTAACATTTTAATCATAGCATGTGTATGGTATGTAAAGTTCCACCTCCGTAGAATCGCAATATTCAATCATTTTTGCAAATATCTTTGAACATGGCAGTAATTCCGGATTATAGAGAAAATGAGTATTTTCATCACAGAATTGTTTATCGATTCAAGAGTTTGGTACCTGGAGCACTTTGGTGGTCCTGTTTAAGTTAATAGGTTTGGCCCCGATTTCCGTCCGCGCTTTTGTTAGCTCCTGCTGACTCTTTGCATTGTGCTTTTGCTTCACGCCTTATTTTCATCTTCAATTGTCTCTTCAGTGTGTGGGTAATTACAAATATAAAAAAATTATATTTAAATTTATACTTAAATTTATATAATTATAAATATCCCATGTTGCAAATGTTTGGTATCGCTTATATTCATAAACGTTAAGTGACTGATTTGGCTGCTTTGAAATTTTAGTAACTATAACTATATATAATAACTATGTATAATTCAAGATTTGAACTTCAGCAGAAATTAAACTTTTCATTTTCATACGTTTGACGTTTAACCATTTAACGTCTAGTATTGACAGTTAAAGTACAGGAATCTACAGTTACGAAAAATTTATGGATTTCTGTTTATGTGGTTTTTATCAGCCTAAATATTTCCCTTTGCACTCTGATTATCAATTCTACCACCTTCAAATCCATTTTATTTGTGCATTGTAAATTCGTCACACCTTGCCATTCCTAACGTACTCTGACGCTTATTTTCTTCTGATTTTGTGCCTCACCCAATGTTAAAAACTATGAAAAAATTGCTTGCTGATGAGGGGACCATTTGAAGTATTCGTTCCAACTAGGCTTTTTATTTGATTATCATTTTTAACGTCGGTGTAAAATGCGATGTCTCGGTTGGGATATTTATAAAAACTTAGACACTTTGACTTTTAAGCCTTTTCGTCGCAAAAAATTTACATATTTTGGCGTCCCGAATCGAATCGAGTATTTTATATACTGTTGACTGATCAAAAAAAAAAAAGCTACTGCCCACAGAGTCAATCTCAGCTATAGTATATAACTTGTATGAAGAAACAACAAAGCAAACTCAAAATATAGTTACTAGCGACATAATAAAACATTGAATTTATACTCTATTCAGTAAAATCGTGTATGCACTTTATTAAAACAAAAACATAATTAATATTGCAAACTTCTCTTTGTACCAATATCATCTAAAATTTGTCTCAATTCCTCATCTTCAAATCGTCCTTCAAGAGATGGAATTAAGGCTTTTGCTTCCTCAGGAGCTTCTGGACAGAGATTACCCAACGCAGCCAATTCAAATTTGTGCAATTTTTTCTGCATTAACAAACTGCAAGATGAAAAAATATTAGAACACAATATATTTATGTATTTTAGAGATTGTACTTACCTTCTTACAGCAGCAATGGTTTCTTTGTTCTTAAACTTTCGAAAACTGTCCGTGTAGCTGTAGGTTTTCATGAAGACCTCTGAGAATTCCTGTTCCTCATCAGCCGACTCATTTTGTCTTTTCCGATGATCCAACAGCATATGGACCTCAGATATTAGCAAAGTTTCAGCATTTTCGAACTCTACAGGAGGATAAGTTTAGTGATTCAAAATAAAAGAAAAAATAAAAAGGAAAACAACTAAGCCACAGTAGCTAAGAGGATAAAAAAAAACATGCAAACGTTTTGTTCAAGACGGTTTATTGATGTGTCCTTCATCTAACAAAAAATCATAAATCTGTCGCGTCTTATTGACGTCGATTTTGATCAACCGTCTAGCATCTGCTAGCCGCAGGTAGCCAATCTTTGCATTCTCAGCAACCAGAAGAGATTTATAATTAATAAATGCTGCCGGCACAATGCGCGCTACACTACATAGATCACGTTCACTTTGTGTGAGTTTAGCGTATCCCGGTAAGCCTGTGAAGATTAAAAATGACATTATAATATAGAGGAAGCTGGAGACAGGTTTGATTTACCAATGATATCAATGGGGGCAGCTTTTTTACGTGGGTTTGGAGTAAATGTATTTGAAATAAGAAACGGACTTGCATTGATATTTAGCTCCGGAACGAGTGTTCTCCAATCATTTAATTTCGAACGTTCATTTTTCCGATCTCGAGCTTCCTTCTGTCGTTTTTTTAAGTATTTAAAATACAACGCGCCTCCGTGAAGAGTGCGAACACCATTCGATCGTAGGTCGAATAATCTTTAAAAGAGAAAAAAGTTCGACAGCGAAAACAATAAAGTGCCGAAACAATTGTTACCAAATATTCACCTGAAAATATACTTGCGTAGTTCTGTAAAGTAACTCATAGACTCGACTAGCATATCAAACTTCATTCCGTTTGTTATCTGCATGAAAGCCAGAAACCTTCCAGAACTATTTTGCGACTCAAGTGCTTCCGAATGCTTTGCTATCCAACCCAGCGTTCGACTGGCTACAATAAGTCCATTGTCGCGCATGATTTTGTATCGACGATGTCGTTCACTGCAAGCAAACAAAAGAAACACTTGAGCAACTTCTCATCTGAAGTGAACTTAAAACAAAAAAAAAAAAAAAAGAACTTACGCAAGGCGATGATTGTAAGCCCTTACGATAGCACAATGTAACTGTTCGCCAAGTGACTTATATTCACTGGGCCATTGGCTTACATCCTCCAAATTGCAAATGAGACTCTCAGCTGAATTATCGTATGGCGTGTCGAAGTCACCTCGCGCACAACGATATCCAGCCATAATTTTGGCATTTATATCATCGGCTTCATGCCGGGGAGGATCTATACTTTTCATTTTATACATGTAGGGTGCACGTTCAGGAAAATACACATCATTACTCAATCCGAGTAGTTTTCGAAAAATACCATCAAAGTAACACTCGTGGTAATGTTGTCTACATTCGTCAGGCGTTCGAGTACGCATTGCTTTCGCAATGTCTTCCCAATTACCATAGCCACATAATTGCAGCGATCGTAAAAGAAGTTTTTCTTCAAAAGCAGTCCAGTCAGACCAAGGGAAGACCTGGATATTGTCGTGGATAATAATATAAGAATGTGTATTGCGATGACGAATAGTTTCTTTACCCCGTGCAAAGCACTGTAGACACATATTTATCAAGCATTCTGGACACTTTATGTGAGGAACTTCTAAAATCTGTTTACATGTTTCACAGAGATCGTGCAACACTTCGAGATCATTTCGAATTGATTTCGTACGCGCCCGGTAGTATTTTACAGTGTGTTTTGTATCTGCATTAGGCTCAAGTTTTATGAAGTCATTTTCGTCATCTTTGTCGTCTGGAACGGAGTGTACTTCTTTAAAATAAAAAATAAAATAAAAAAAAAGCCTTATAACTACTGTGGTAAGTCGGAAAACTAGTTTTTAAAAAAGGAATTAACAACGCGGAATAGATACCTTTTGGAAACTGAAGATCTGCGGCATCTTCTTCTACCATATCAACTGGATTCATGAAAGACATAATGTGTTTTTAGTTTTTTTTTTAAACACACTTTAAATTATATTCAATTAAATCTTTTCTCACTATTAAATTTCTAAAACTTCTAAGAAACAACCACTACCAACAAATGCCAAACTGATATGTTGGTCGAGCGTACCAACGAGTGACAGTTAAATTTTACAAATAGGTGTGTTTGTTTTGTTGATAAAAATATGTATGTCAATTAACAGTTAGGGTGTTGTCACAATTTCGAATCTTCGCATGTAAACCACCGTCATATCTGTGGAGTTCAATACGTCGTTTATTTACTCTTTCTTATTTTAATATAAACTCTTTAAACAAAGAGAAGAAAAATAAGTGCAAATAACTGTTGCCACTAGCGTTGAGAACATATCAAAAAATACAAGTTTGTGTTCAAAACAAAGATTGAACTGTTGCCAACGACACGGAATTGACAATTTCAGATATAGAGTATAGAGGCTACAGTGTTTTATGCAATCACATTCACATAACGAATACCGAGCTTAGTTAATGAATTATAAGTAGAAATAAAATCGAGTAATACCTTTCGCGAATTGAAGTTCGATTTTTGAAATAGATTTCAACTATACGTCAAGCAATACTGAACATAAATAACGAAAAACAATGGTAACACGTACTAAATGCTATCCCCATAAAGAAAAAACAACATCCTTTATTGGAGAAAAAATTATGAACAATATTATGAATTGTATTACATATCAAAGTGCTGTGTAAACGGAGTGCATTGGTACATGCTTGGAAAACTTTGATTTAAAACTGAGAAAACGCGAAAATTGGTTAAAAAGTCTATAAAAGGTGTTTCAAATCTTTTTGACTTCTTCAATTTTTAGATAGAATTTTTTTCAAAAAAATTCGTAACAGGTCACTTCTTTTGTAAGTGAATTCGCTTTATTATTATTCGCGGTATCAATTATGTTGTCATTAGAAAATTTTTGGTCAGATTCTTCTGAATCTAGTGAAACCTCTCTCAATTTCAATAAAAAAAATCAGGAAAGACTGACTAAAGAATGATAAGCTGATCTTATGAACATGCCGTCTGAAGCAATGGCTCTAGAACTTCTGTTCCTGTGAGAGTATTAGATTGTACCACATAAAGTAAAAATTTCAAAACCAACATAATTTATTTATAAATCTTGATTTTATCATATGATACGTTTGCACCTGTGTGGGGCTCTTCCAACGTAATTCAATGCGAAATATTCCTTTTTTTCAAAATAGTCCTAATTTCAAATCCGATTTGGTATTCTGATGCAATAAGATTGGACAAATTCAAGATGTTTTTTCGCCCATTTCGCATGCACTCTTTTAATTATCTTTTGGTTTGCGAAATGTAAAGTGAATTGGTTTTTTCGATGTCCACCATAATGTGAAAACTGGGCTTGGTATGTGTTTTGATCTTTTGTCTACTCACTGCCCACGTCTCTTACGGTTTTCATACAAAGAAATATTCGTTCATGTCTCCTATGAGTGTCAATCATGAGGGACAGTCCCATGTTCTGTCAAATATCTTCCACAGATTCCGTTAGGTTGCTCTTAAGATTACTCATTATCCGTAATGAAAACGTAGTATAAGACAACATCGTCACTTACCTTTTCCATTTTTTCTACTTGTCTCTTTTGGATGTTGAAATCTCCGAAACAAACTTTTTAAAACAATGTCGAGTGGTGCGTGCGTTGAGCGCTATATCCTCTATTTTGTATGGCGTTTTCGATTTTTGTTCCTCTGGAAGTTGGACAATTTGGATTCCAAAAAAACACTACAATCATCTTTTGACTTTGAAGCCAAAGACAGTCGATTGCTCAAAAACAAAAATCTGCTGTGACACAGGAAACTATTTAACGTTTATATATATATGTTCTATTATGTTGACATAAAATCGAAAAGAGAATTCTTGCTTTTGAAATGAAAACCAGAAGCAATATGTTGCTTCTGAAAAGGTGAGAAGTGTGCCATATGAACAGTTTAATCTAATTTTTTTCTCTCCGGAGTATACAAATAAGGCTTATGTCGGCTAATTGAAAACGCCACTCGTGTTCGTAATCAAGCTATGACTGCGATATTACGTCAAAATTTCGGCGGAATAGAAAAGGTGTGTTATTGCGGATTGTTAAAGATTTTACATCAAAAGCTCTCTAAAATTCTCAAATCAAACAAAGCGACAAATTATTTGCATTGACATTAACATATTTTTGTTTTCAGGAAGCATGAACCAGTGTTTGGAAGAAGACTTAACAATTAATATTCCTCTTTATTGTTATCATTCGAAATTTTTTATGGTGGAAGAGTTAGCTCTGAATGTTGATTTCCATGAACTGCACTACGGACGCTGCTGTGTAATTGGAAAAATTGCTGTTGATTCAACAGATCCCAGCCAAATTTATATTGAAAATATTCGTCTACCAAGTCTTCCAAAGTCAGTGTTTTCCATAAAGCCTGGGATATATTTTAATATAATAATTCTTTTCTTTTGTAGATCATATTCCCTACCAGAAGGGACGGTGCGCCTTAAAATAGTAACAACTAATCTGCGACACTACGTTCCGCATGGAAAAATTTGCGAGGTAATTGGGGAGACTATACTCTACAATAGAATAGATCGTGTGTCTAATAGACAACCGCTTACGTCAAAAGACGTAGCCGATAGACTAAGCTACCTAAGATCAAAAAATCTAAGCGAAGCCGAGTATCAGGAATATCTGATAGAAAGATATTGTCCAGCTGTAATCGTTGATCATTTGAGACCAATTGAAAGCGCAGCCGAACTAATTGAAAGAAATCTTCAGATAAGGATGCTTTCAGAGGATGGGACATGAGAAGCATAATCATGCCACCTGTGCTTTTTGTTTTTGAACGAATTTTGGAGTACAACTTTGAAGAGTCTGTTAAGGATACAGAGGAATACGATAAAAAACTATATACTGATTGGTTATCATTTTGGGAAATAAATGGAGACGAAATCATTAGTGCCTCTTGGTCACTAAAGTACTCAGATTATCTTTTGAATGAAGACGACGTGGATCAAAGAAAACCTAAGGACACAAAAACTGAACAGGACTCAGAGGACAATAACTTTCAATTTCAGACGGACGAGGGTTGTGCCTCATGGCAGGAGCTCTGGGACGAACAATATACAGACTTATACACCAACACATATCAAAACTTTTCAACGGCACATTATCATCAATATTGTTTTTATAAACCAAAATTGGAAGAGACCATTAAATATTTGGAGTGTGCCAGCGCCAGCGAATCGGAGGAAAACACATTTGAAACTCCCAACCAAAATGAAGAGCTTTTAGCTCTTGGTCTTCCAACATCATTTGGAGGAAAAAATAATAAGTATCACCATTTTTGTTTATATCACAACAGTGACAGCAGTACCGAATCCATTGATAAACAAGAGGCTAAACAGATGGACATGCCGCATACACTTAAGAAAACTCCTCCGAAAAAGAAGAAGCAATCTAAGGATCATAAAATGCCGGAAGTAGTACGTCAAAACAATTTGCAACGTTATTGGCGTAATCGCTTCTCATTATTTTCCCGTTTTGACGAGGGAATTCAACTGGATCGAGAGAGTTGGTTTTCAGTTACCCCTGAAAAGGTGGCTTTTCATATGGCCAAACGTTTGCGATGTGACACAATCATAGACGCCTTCTGTGGCAGTGGTGGAAATGCTATCCAATTCGCTCTTACTGGCACCAAAGTGATTGCAATCGACATAGATGAGGTGAAAATCAAAAATGCAAGGCACAACGCAAATGTTTATGGTGTGGCAAATAAAATTGAATTCATTGTCGGGGATTTCTTACAACTGTGTGATAGTCTAAAAGGTGATGTGGTGTTTCTAAGCCCACCTTGGGGTGGACCAAATTATGTTAAACAAGAATTTTACAATATTGAAGAATCCCTAGCGCCCGTAGGTGCTACTGCTTTAGCTGAGAAGGCTAGGAAAATTAGTGATAACATAGTTTTCTTTCTACCCAGGAATTCGCTTCCAAAACAGATAGCAAAACTAGCTGGTGTTGGTAAGCGAGTGGAGGTACAACATAACTATTTGAACAAGAGATACATAGGGTTGACAGCTATTTATGGAGATTGGTTAATTGATAAGAGAAATCTTGACGAATAATACTTTGTTTTTTTTTTTTAGCTAATATTGTTTCATATGCATGTTTGTATGTATGTGTGTATTAAAATCTTTTTCAAAGCAATTTATTGTGCGTTTCATTTTGGTCAGAACATGTGGGTTAATAATCAAAAAGCTCACATAATTGGATATCGCTTGACAATATGTACAAGGTCTCCCAAAAGACAGTTTCTATTTGATTAGGTAACTGTGTGAACGGAACAAATCTACGGAACTCGATTGGCAAGCTTTTAGGAATTCAGTCGATATGAAGTGTTTTTCGGAGGCGGACTGTACGTAATAAATAATGATTTGGTGACGGTTTGCATAACATTAATGATGCACCAAGTGTTTGACTTATCATAAAGTTTCAAGTTGTCAGTGAAAGTTTGCCAGGTAACAGGGTGCTTATCAACATTTTATTTTCATATGAGGCACATTTTTGCCTTAACGGTCATATTAATAAGCAGAACTGCATTTGTTAGATTCAAATAAACTCGAAACGCAAGGATCCGACATAGACTGTCTACTATATTCAGTGGTTCTCCTTTTTTTATCAACAGGACAGAGTAAAGGAATCAAAAGCCTAGGATAAGATACCTAACAAACAAACGCAAAAGTGGTAACGACCTTTAATTACAAGTGTGAAATATTCAGACGCTTAACATACCACGTGCAGCCGAAAAATTAGCAGATTGCTAGGATCGCTAAAAAAGAACTTTTAGGCATCCAAGAAATGCAATAGGCTGCATGGCATCAGGAACCAAGATGATCACATCGCGATCGACCAATGAACTCCACAGGAAACTCTTGAGTTTTCAAAATAGATTAATGGGTTTTCAAAATCATTTCAATAAAAATTTTGCTAGTTCAACATACCCACTTTCTCTTTACTGACACTTCTTTGGTGTAAAAATTGTATCATATAAATACTGCAGCTGTGCAGAGTTTGGGGTCATAAATGTAAAAGGCCTGTATTACTACTGTAAATGTTTTCTTTATTTTTTTGGTATCACGTATATCATAAAAATTACTGTTTGTATTGCAATTTTGCAGCTGTCTGTATTTTGCTGCGAAGTTGTGATCCAAGAGGAAGGCAAAAATGTAAGTAGCAAATTTCAAATTTAGAAAAAAAAAAAAACAAAACTAACATAATAAATAATAATAATTCAAGATCTAAGAGCTAAGGATCATAAATACCGCAATGCTGCAGAAGTCGGTTTATTAATGCTTTCAAGTTTTGCTGCAATCAATTTATCAATTTATAGCAATTTTTTTACATTAATGATTCCTTTAGGCATGGCTTGTAAGAAACTTAAATACAACGACATCCCTATTCTGATTCAGCAAAGCAATAGTGGAATTTTTTACTTGGCAGAAATTTATCGTGTGATAAATCTGCATCATCATTGGATGACCTTATTAATAGAGAACCAACTATTCTGAATCTGATTGTATACGTGGAACTGAACACTTGGAACAGCGCAAATTCACGCGGGTAAACGGTCCTCAGAAGGACGGGCGGAAAGGAACCAACAGTATCTTCCACAGCCAGAATAGCGAAAGCTTAATTATAATATTAATAATAATATTTTAATAATATTATAAAGCTTAATTATAATATTATATAATAATATTAATTATAATAAAATTAAAAGGTTTGTTTTGATAATTTTTCTCATTACGTCAATGTCGTCTGCATATGCGAGTAAATAAACAGAAATTTGAAAAATGGTGCTTCTTGAGTTGCCCTGTGAGTTTTGCACAGTTCTGTCAAGAACGAAGTTGAGAAAATCGCATATCGACGCATCACCTTTTTAAAGTCCATTTTTGATATTGAAGGTCTCTGGTCATTACTGACCTTGTGTTCTACATATGGAATATGTGTTTTACATCGTCATCCTGCATAGCACAATGTGCTTGGCAGTGATACTGAAACTAGGCGTGGCTCTACATATTTTGACTTATGGATGCTGTCATATGCGGGTGTGAAAAAGATGATGAACTGCCGGATCAGAATCAGGATCTGCGGGAGTGTGAGGATTTGGTCGATTGTAGACTTTACTCGTTTGAAACCAGGGGTTAATCGGGTTGTCGACAAAGAATTTCAGACGTTCAGAAGAAAGTTTTCCTTTATTCTCAGCACCGACTGACTCTACTACAAGGTTTCCTTCTTTATATCTACAGGTTTATGTACGGAGCTTCTTGCTTTGACTCGTTATTTTTAACAGTTGGTAAAACATCCGTACAAACTCTTAATACTTTTGATTTCGAGCTTTTCTTGCTCTTTTCTTCTTCTTCTGGAGAAGTCAATTTTCTTACTTAGGCTTCTTGTTTAGCTGCATGTGGTTGCCGGCGTTCTTCATCAAACTAGCAATTTTTTGATAGTGGTCGGGTGAAACCCAGCACATCTGTCGCGGTGTCTCTGATGTAACTTCTTGCGATTTCAGCCTTTCCTTGGCTGCAACAAGGTGGTGATCGTTCGAAGACATGGAGACACTGGAGACATGCCTTATATCTATCGCAATATGATCAGTTTGATTTAGTATTCCATTAACCGGATACCGCCAATTTCCGTGTGCTTGATATAATTTTATTTCGTCCCGCCGCAAGACAATAAGCCACCATGCCTAGCTTGGCATGAAAATTACCATTGATGATTTCCACGCCATACTTAGGGCATTTCTCTTAGGTTTTGTCAAGGAGGTCGTAGAAGCAATCTTTGGTAAGGTCGTACTACTCCCTTATTTTAGCGTGGCCATTTATGAGGTTTATATTGGCTATATTATACTTTATGAGGTATGTTTAAGAAGTAAGGTGACTTTATAATTTTATAAAAAAATATTTATTTATTCATCAATATTATTATATGTTATCCACTTCAAAGTAATTAGATATAATACACTTGTGCCAACACTTTTTCCAATCCTCAAAGCACTTTTTGTATAGCTCTGTACTCTTCGAACGATGCCGCTTTTATTTCCTCAATCCAATCGTTGCAAGTCTCCGTCATTTCATAGGTCTCTTCAGTTTGGGGAACAGGAAAAAGTCGCAAGGGACCAAATCCGGTAAATATGGTGGATAAAGCATAATTGCGGTGTTGTTTTTTGCCAAAGAAAATCTCCCACAAGCAACAATGAATGAAAGGGTGCATTATTGTTTCTACAATTCCGGAATTTTTTTGCATTGTTTCTCGCAAATGGCGCATAACTTCAAAGTAATATTCCTTTTTGACCGTACAACATTGAAGTAAACTGTGGCACTACGCCACAAAAAAAAACTGATCAAAACTTTGACAATTGATCGAATTAGGCGCGCTTTTTCGGTCTTATTTTCTGGGTGCTTCTATTGGGACGATTGGGCTTTGGTTTTGACGTCATAATGTCGTGACATCATTGATGTCATTCTAGAGCTCCTGAGCGACGGTTCTTCTGATCAAAATTAAGAAGTTTCAGAACAAACTTTGCTGAAACACGTCTCATGCATAAAAAAATTCGAAAAAATTGCATGACTCGAGCTGATCGATATGCCAACATCTTTAGCAACTTCTCTTATGGTAATTCCAAAACAATTTTCTTCACAGCTTCGACGTTATCGTCTTTTTTTGATGTGCTGTGGCGTCTAGAGCGAGGTTCATCATTGGCATTTTCTCGGCCATCTTGGAAGAGCCTGTATCACTTGTAAACATTTTTTTTACTTAGAGTAGACTCACTGTATATCACTATCAAAAACAAACTAAGTATGTTATATACTTGAAACTGTGAACATGTGTAAAAACACAGCAAAAAAAAAAAAAAATTGATAATGTACGTTGCCCGTGAATTTTCAAAACTTACCTTACTTTTTGAATACACCTCGTATACGAATCTTCGCCAATCGTTTGTTTCTAGACCTGGAGCTCAAAACTTGTTTCCTAAGCCTTCCTCTTAAGGGGAATCCGCATCCAAATAAACTGCTGTATTTGTCGGAGATGTCATAGTTTTTATCCTCTAGATCCATCCTATCGCACACTTATAGTGCCTAAGCACATGATGTTTTTTTTTTTTAAAGGAAAATGGGACATAGAGAGCTATTTGGGCTGAATGGTTATTTTGTTCCATGGGTGGCATCCAACATTTAATAGGGGGACTAAATTATTAGTGCAAATTGCCTTGAAGTCGTATTTAGGCAACCATTCATCCCACAAGATTTTAGTTGCCTGAAAAAAGTTTTTCGGTCACGGCTTGTGTTGAGAAGTCAGTACACTACCAATTTAGTCATGCTGTTACCGGGGATCAGCACTGACAGATAGAGCAAGCACTACGATACAACACTACGATTTTTGCGCAACAATCTCTTCTGGAAGGCTTATTACTGCTTGGTGAATATATGGAAGATTAGAGATCGTAGCAACCATCAACCTATACGGGTAATCCTAGGGTTACCTATCTTCTTCTTTTTTTTTGTCTTATAAGGTATTAGAATAAAAAATTTATGTTTTGAACTGATACATCCATAGTCATCAACGAATCTGTTCTTTCAATTAAAAGGCTGCAACTTCCTTTAAAAATAACATTTGCAATGAGATATAAAGCTAAAGAAAAGGCCCTAAAAGTTGCGGCTGTTCATTTAAGAAAACATAGTTTTCCACATATGATATCATATGTCGCTCTCTCAGGAGAATCTATCCTCCAAAACCTGTATACAATTTCCAAAGATTTAAAGAATATCAAAGTCGTGGTATGTCGTACTGTGAAAAAAATTCAGATTAGGTACAAGAAAAATCTACGCAGACGAAGTCGCGGGTAATAGCTATTAAATACATAAATAAAAACACAATTCGATTTTTTTTTACACGAAGACACGTCTATTTATTATTTTACTAAATTTAAGTACTTCCATACATTCACATACATATAGTTGTTATATATATAAATTTATTTTTACTAATTAATTTTCTACTATTGATTAAATAGATAAATACTATTTGGATTTTATTTTCTGGATACAATGGAATGGATATGTCTTTTTAAGGGTTTCGTAAATTGCTTTTGTTTTCCTTACAATTATACAATATATAATATTTCCTTGAAGTTGAAACTTCTATGCATATACAAGGTTTTACATAAGCTTTTGAACTAATTCCAAAGTACTATGGGGTTGAAGAATTAACTAATGGCAAATGTTTTACACAAATAAAAGATTGAAAATAAAACTATTCAAATAAAAAAGAATTAAAAATTATAACAAAAGCATTGCGTAAAGTGTAATAAATGCAAGTCCGTTAATTCTCTTTCAGAATTGCTTTCAAACTAAGACTAGATTTTATTTATTAATTTAAACAAAATAATGATATTAGAAAATTCGATAAAAAAAAAAAATAATAATAATAATAGAAGATGTTCTTCTAACCTTAAGTTTGATTATTGCAGATTGCTCTTTGTGTTTGTGTTTTAAGTGCGTTACAATTTGTGTTTTTTGATTTTCTTTGCCAGTGCCAGGTGCATTCTAATGATTTAACTAAAAGTAATAGATTCTAACTTAAACTAATGGGAAATAAACTTCCACTTGTAAAAATTTATTCTGATCGTATCAGACTTTTGATTTGTTTTTAATTTTTAGTTTTGTTTTTTAAAAAAAAACTTTATGTGCACAATGTAGCGCTTCATATTTTGCGCGCAATAAGTGCCTTTAATAGAACTTATGTGTAACAAAATCACAAAATTTTAACGGAATTTATGTTTTACGTCTAATAACTTAAGTTTGTTTTTATAAGATCTATTTGACGGAGCACGATTAGCATTGAATAATAGACAAGAACTAAAAGAACTAGATGAGATCTATGCCATCTCTAAATGTGCATTGGGTGCAAAAATTATTTTTCATTATTACGAGCAGTTGTAGCACAACGTTGATTTTAATTAAGTGCATACTTATGTGAAAAATACCACATAAAAATGCTTTAAGGTGATTTAGTTTCTATTTTATACCCAAACGCCGTGTGGGTTTTTGCTGGTAGGTACCGCATTCTCAAGCTGTCTTGGTGAACCAATAATGCGTCGACTACTACCTGGACGGTTGGAACCTATGTACCAAATTAAAAATTTAAATAATTCGTGTAAGCAGTTAAAAGAAGTTACCTTCGAGTAAATTGCGAATCTCATCTGATGGGGTTACGGCTAAGCTTTGTAAGTTAACTTCTTTCATCTCGTTCACAAGTTGTTCAACCTAAAATAATAACAAAAGTAAGAAGTTAAAATTGTGAAAACTATATTTTTTCTTCTATGCAGGCATCAAAATGTGAAGAGGTTTAGATGATTTCTCTACTAAAATAAATTCTAGGAATGGTGATATCTCTTATTTGAAATATCACACATTTCTAGCCCTATTTAATTATTATATTACTCTCAGACAAGGCTTAGAGTAACTTGAGTAATTTGAGTAACGCTTAAAATATGATTATTATTATTTGAATCGGTATGCTGGAAGTCGTTTTAGTCACAAAAGAGTCGGGTAAAATTTAGCAAATTACTAGCAGTGAAAATTGTCTTAAAATGTAAATTTTGTTTGTGTTTGTGTAGTGTAAATAAACATTATTTAAATAATTATTCACTTTTTTAGTGAATAATTAAATTAATCGGTTGGTGGAATTCAATAATGCTTATGGCAGCAGACCACGGTAGAACATTTTTTATTTTTTTTTTATTTTCTCAGAGATGTGAAATTCCCGTTACTGAATTGAATAGATGCCCAATGACCTAGCGTAAAACAATCCGACACGAAAGAGTCAGCTGTTTTTCGGCAGTCGTAAGATTCGTATCTATCATTTGATTCGTATCGCGTATTCTGTGTATCGGGATGGATAAAAAATCAAAAAGACCCATCGTCGGAGAACCGATAAGGAGTGATAGGAAACGGTCGAAATCGGGACCACCTAGCAGATATGAAGTGTAGAAAAAAGAGCCGAGAGTTAGCAGCAGCTCTGTGATAAAGTTGAGCAGTGGCTAACGGACTGATAAATTTCATTACTGTTTTTACGACAATAAATGCACACGTGAAATGTTAAGTGTGTGGGACTGATGTAGGATTTTGCAAATCCAGTCGAACAATACTCGTATTTAAAATTGTGATAAACTGCACGTCCTGTACGTCAAAAGAAATCACGTTTGGAACAGAAAAACTTTGTGCTTTCATGAACTTGCAGCGATCTATTTTTGAATCTTTCTACAAAACTATTATGGGACCGATTCGTAAAGTTACGGAATCTATAAAGGCAATGTCATTCAAACTAGCTAATGAAGAAACAAATTAACCGCCGAAAAATGTGAAAAAGTAGATGGATTGGCAATTTCCGGTGATGAAACTTGTCTCAAAAGCGGTTTTAGTTTGTTAGATGGTATCAAAACACTTATCTGTTATTGCTCGAAAAAAGTTATCGATATTTGTGTGAAATCTGCATACTGTAAGGCATCTGCTCTGTGGAGGGGCAAAACTGATTCAGAGGAATATCAAAATTGGCTAGAAGACCATGCTGAATCCCGTAAAGCAAATAAGGTGATTGTGCTGGCAAAATGGAAACTGATGGTATTCATGAGGTGTTTCAAAGAGTGGAGTAATATCACGGAACGAAATACGTCAATTATATCGGGGACGGCGGTTCGAAAACTTATACTAAAATAAGCAAGCTCTTCCGTGTAATGTGAAGATGGTTACAAGATTGCGAAATTGTAAAAAAAAAGAATAAGAGCCTCGGTGGAAAAGGAAAACTGACTGGAAAGCTCATTGGAGAATAAACTGGTTTCCACGGTCTTGCAATTCTTGGAAATGGTGATTCGTTGGAAAATATGAAAAAAGCTGTCTGGGCTACATTCTATCACAAACTTTCTATAAACGAGAGTCCCCAACATGACTATTGACCGAAAGGAGAAGACTCGTGGTCTTCATGGCAACAGTCGAATGCCAAGGGAACTTTGAACGATTATACACATACTCCTGTATTGCCTGCAAATATCATTGAGGAAATAAAACCTATATACGTGGGCCTTAATAAAGACGAGCTTCTTGAAGGATGTTTAGACACGTTTCACCAGATTAACGAGTATTTGAACTCTGTTTTATAGAAATTTACACCAATTTCCACGATGTTGAGCGGCAGACCAACTGTTGTAACTGCCGCTAATAATAATACTTTTCAAAAATGGTCATTAATGTATTAGAGAAAATAGAAATAAAAATTAGCGAAGCACTCTAATAATATTTTCTAGACATTGATGAGAAGTGGATATGCGACGCTGGTCGTCTGAGTGCAAAACACGGAAAAAATAATTAGTCTCTGGATGCTAAGGAGCTGTTCTATGGTCCAGGAATAGCTGACTGATGGTGAGAAACAAAAAAAGAAATATAGATATAAAATTTAGTTTGCACGTCGGACTATCCTTCAGCTAATCTTTAAACGCGTTTTTCTCAAAACTATGTTTTTTAATCTGGTTGACGACATATTTGAAAAACTATTCATCCGATTTGCATGTGCCAAATTTTAAAATGTTCAAAAATACAGTCTCTATGTCACCACGTGGGTTTTTTTTTCATAAACGTTTTATCGTTTTATCAATTTACTCTATAAGATTTTTACAAAAAAAAAAAAAATGTTAAACTACCCCACATTGTATTGTTATTTTAATTTGCCAAACAAATATTTAAGTACCCTATATTTTTATGAAATGATAAAAACTTTAAAAACTAAAATATAAATAATATTTGTAAAGGCTTAAATTTTGCACTATATAAGGCCTAATACAGATCGTGTAATTCCTTTTCTTTTTCGCATTGAAGTTGTTCGACCGGCCGTTCTTAGGATTTCATAGGATGACTAGTCTAATTAACTTTAGTGCTGCGATTTGATTTTAGTGATATAATCTTGTCGCAAAGGTTAAATTAAATCATAAGCAAAAATATGATTATTAGTATTCTTGTTTTTCTATTTTTACACAAACGTTGAATCTTCCTAAATAAATATCAAAAATATATGTAAGTTCGGATACAGATATTTTTTTCTTCATTTGGGGGAATGTTTCTCAAACGGCTGGCACAAAAATTGGGTGAGAAGAGGTAACTAAGATTTTAAATAGCTTAGGACCACTTTACAATGTATGCAAATAGAAGATATGGAGAAAAAATAATTAAGACTTATGTATGCTTCATAGGTTTGGTTTGACCTTAAACTTAAAGTAATGAAGAAGCTTATATTCAATAAAAAAGAACACGAAACTACTGGACGAAGATCGTACAAACAAACAAAAAATTCTAACTGAATTTGATGAAGCACTAGGAAAACTTCTTGCTTTGATCCTGCTTTGAGACTGCATCAAAATCAAATCAGCAAACTTCAAATTGTACACTGATCAAAACCACAAATGATTCCCATCCATTAAAAGCTTCCTTTTCTTACTTGGATTAATTTTCTTTTATTGGATTTCTGTTCACCATCACTATCATTACTCAATGCTATAAACATTGCTATTCTGTCCATATTTATGGTATATTAAACGACTTTCATAATAGTGGTAATTACTTTTCGAGACTATTTATATTCAATGACAATTTACATTTCCTTGAGAACTCATCAGGTAACCATCGTGGATGACGCTTGATAGCAATTCCGTCGACTTGACTAAGTAAAATAATAAAAACAAAATATAATAAAATATATAATAATAAAGTAATAACAAAAATGATGAAGCAGCTCGTCTGACTAATTATTCCAAGAAGTAACTCCCTCTTTTGGTAATAAGCATAAAACAATTTATAATGAGTGAAATCTGAACATGGTATGACCTCTTAACTGCACTAACTACAGAGAAATTAGTGCTTTAAACAAGAAAATCCTCATTACTATTAGTTAATAATGCGGTTTCAGCTCTGGAAAGTCCACCTACGTCTAGATCCTTACAAAAGATCTTGAAAAAACCACAGGAGCTTAAATTCAATTTCTCACCTTGACATACTAGTTCTACAAAACTCGTCCGCCTATAGAGGATAGTGATGGAGAACGCTCGCTGACCTATAGGGATAAGCAATGACACCACTTAAACTTTTGATGTGACATGCCCAACATCAAAGGCACAATATTTTATAAATCTCACGTATGGTAACGACATTAATAAATCAGTGCGATGTCGCTGGTATGTTTACGGATATTAAAACAGAAGCAGGTAAGATGTTATTAGTAGTAGATAGCTTAGATAGCTAGGACATGTTAAAAGAGCACTAGCCCTTTTCGACAAGAAAAATCTTCAAGTTCATCCCGAAAAGGCTACGCGAGGCTCACTCATATCTAAAGGGATCACAATCAACTTAGTGTTCACAATAAGAGATCATTAGCGCTAGATTACGCTAAATGGAAATACATGTTTAAGTTACATAAAAGTAAAGTAAGGCTAAGACATGCTTATTTTCGATTAAAACATTATAAAGGATAGTCATTAGATTACGTGTTTAACTTCGCATCACTACTAGAAACAAATTTAAAAATTAAGGAACAGTCAAACCGTAGAAGATATATGTTCTATTTGATATTTGGCTTCTAAAAACTAAATAAAAATAAATGTTACCATACCTGACGCTTTTTTTCCGCAATGGCGTTCTCAATCAAGTTTATTTCTTTTTTTAAATTTTCTGTTGTTTTAGTTGACGTATCAGTATTGTGTATTGCCTGGTCGATTTCTGTTTGGATTCTTTCCATTTCAATCAAAAAATCACGTTCCACGTTTTGCCTACAAATTGGAAACGAACTTCAATACAAACAAATAAAAATTAACAAACTGCTTACCGATTATCCTTTTGCCTACTTGATATTGCTCTTTGTTCAATTTGTATGTCATCCATAAGAATTCGTATTTTATTTTTGCATTGCAGTAATTCAGTCTCACAATTGGCTAGTTTTGATCGTAATAATGTTATTTCAGATTTAAGCGTTTTCTCTTGTTGTTTCACGAGTTCGTTCTCCTCCTCAACGTATTGCAGCGTCTGTAACTAGAAAAATTTAAAAGTGGTGTATTTTAAAAAAAAATAATTGATAGCAGGGTGGTGATATTTAGACTAACCTGTTCGCTGCCTTGACGAAAAATTTGATCAGCCTTTGTTATTTCACGAGATATGGCTTCTAGTTCCTGCGCTTGGTCGCGTTCTTTATTTTCCAAATAAATAATTTCTGCATCGTACTAAAATTAACAAAATTGGAATATGAGATTATATTCAGATTTGTCTTTGAGGGAAGCAAATACGAGTCATGAGACACATCCTTCTCTTGACCAATTTATAAAAATATTTATAAATAGAGAAGATAGAAAAGATTGGCTTCTGTTACGCACAACAAATAAATCTCTAAGGCTATTCAGTTTTTTTGATGGGGTGTCAGTTAACTAAAGAGTGAATCAACATCTAGTGTGGAACTTTTCATAAGATTAAACATACGTTTATTGTGAAATCATTGTAGAATTTTGTTGATTAATGAAGTTAGGTCTATGGCAATTATGAATGGAACACAACATCGTTCTGTTGCAAGCGACCATCCGAAGGTCAAAATTATCAATGATTTTTTGAAGAATAAGTGGCTTAATAACCACAATTTCAGTTTGGATATTATCTTTCAGATATCGAATTGTCGCTGGGTTATTAGCATAGACCTTACTCTTTCAACAACCCCTAATATGGAATGAATCTCGTATGGGTTTTCCAATCCCCAGAACAACAATTTTGTTTATTCACGTACCCATCCATCTAAAAATGGACTTCATCCGAAAAGATCAAATTCGAGGACAAATTGTCCTGGTGATCCAACATCCAGTTAACAAATCGGCGAAGTCGTAGATGGTCCAAAAGCTTTAATTGATATGTAATTTGGATTTTATGGGCCTGTAAATAAAGATCAACTTTTAAAATTGAAACTCAATTTAAAATTGAGGTGCCTGGTTGGTTTTGAATACTTTCACTCACAGTGGTAATGTTTAGGGGTGTACGTGCTGGCCGAGCATGCTGATATGGAGTTTAACCCGATACCTAACCAGTTTCTTTAAAACGCTTCGAACGAACGATTATGTTGATCGAAAAATTCACGAAATTAACGAAATGTTACTTTTACAGATCGCCCATTTTTGTGATAAAATTGAAAAACAAAAATACGTTGTTACTTGGTAAACAACTACATGACTAAAAATTGCCAAAAATTGTAAGACATCTGTCAAAAAGATCAACCACGATTGAATTCAGTAAATGACAGTAATTAAAAGCCAACATCCAAACAATCCGTTGGATATAATATATGTGAAAATTCATATTCAGGCACTCTAACAACAAAGATGAGCTGCTGATGTGATTACACGAAGACTGTATGACCAATCGAGTTGCCACGTTTGAAGACAACCGGTGGGGCAAAAGCAGAGGAATAGATTACATATCGTAAGCAGAAACGTTGGCACAATGATGGGTAAAAGTTTTGAACTAGAAATCATATTATGGCAACGTAAAATCAATATATGTTCAAGAAATCAAATCACGAAGTGTCGGATACATGGTTTGGTACTTAAACCTGCAAAGGTTGGCAGTGAACAATCGGTGTAAGAAATATTTTGGCGCAACGTTGATAGTCATTTAAACAGAACATCAATTGCTTTTGGGGCAATTGAACTGTACCACGAAGGAAACGGTTTCGAAACGAGAAACACAGCAAGAGAAGATCTATATATATATTTACTATATTATTTGTTTTAGTCATTACATTTATTTTACATATAACTTTCCAAAATTGTTGATTATCATAATGGTAGATTAAATAACTATACAGGGTGAGTTTTTTAACTTGAGACATCCAAATAACTCGAAAAATACGCGATATCGCGAAAAATGTTTCAGACAAAAGTCACAAGATTCTGAAGGGGGAATAAGATGGTGACCACGAGTTTGACCTTAAGACCCATTTTCAAGGTCAAACGGAGGTCACTTTTGATTTTTCAAATGATAATTCCTGATTTTCATTGCTCTGTCGTATTGCTCGTAGTCTTGTCATTTGTTTTTACATACTGCGTTTAGCATAACCCAGAAACAGCGATGTTTCATTCGGGGTGATTAATTAGAGTGGGTCCCCTTGCTTCCCACTGTTGAATCATTGAATTTTCCCATTTCGACGTTTATTTCCCGAGACTATTTCAACAAATGCTCGAAAATGTGACCATTCACTTCAATACACTTGTCTATCCGCGCTCTAAATGAACCAACAGAACTGAGAAGTATTTCTGGCGTAATCTTCCGGCAAACTTCAGTTATTCGTCTTTTCATGTCCTCACGTGTTGTTGGCTTTTTTTCTGTAAACCTGTACTTTATCTGTACTTTTTAAGTAGCCCCACAAGAAGAAATCAAGTGACGTAAGATCAGGTGATCTAGCAGGCCATTGCCTCGGACCCCCTCGTCCGATCCATCGTTGATGGTAAACATTGTTTAATACGCCCCGGGCTACTTGGGAATAATGGGCTGGACAACCATCATGTCGAAACCACATTGTTTGTCGCAACTCCAATGGCAGTTCTTCTAGTAATACTGGAAGATGGTCCCGCAAGAAGTTTGCATACTTTTTGCCATTTAAGTTGCCTTCAATAAAATTTATCCCCAATAATTTCCGCCCAAACATTAACATTCCAAGGGTGCTGGCGTTCAACTTTTCGCAACCCAGTAGTGCATATTATGTCGATTGACCGTACCGTGATTGGTGAAAGTCGACTCATCAGAGAATAAGACCTTTGCGAAGAAAAGGGGGTCTCGTTCAAATGCATTGACAAAATGCATTGAAACATGATAAGAATGGTATTTATGCCGATGTAATATCTTACAGACAGTCGTTTGAGAAATTCCTGATTCACGACTTATTTGGCGAGTGCTAATGTGAGGATCGTGTACAACGACAGCTAACACTGCTATTTCATTGTCCTCAACAGCCACCCTATCTGACCGATTCCTTTTCTTTGGTTGCACACTTCCTTCACCAGTGAATTGCTGGATGACCCAATAAAAGGAAGCACGCGATCGTATCTGGTCTGGGAAACGTTGGGCGTAAAGAGCAACAGCACCATCGATGTTCCTTCCACTTTCTCCATAAATCGATATCATTTCAATTTTCTCTTGAATTGAAATAGCCTGCATTATTAATCTGGAAAACGTTACTAATAGTAATCAGTTCCTCAAAACAAATATCGAACTTCAAAATGGAGTACAGTTCCGTTCAAGTAGAAAAAAAAGGGCAGAGTGCACATTCTACACTCTCAGATAAGTTTAGGAAAATTTGTCTCTATCTGAAATTTCTTTGAGTTTTAACTTCACTCGAGGCAATAATGACTTCCTCAAAACAAATCTCGACCTTCTAACACCCTAACAACGTTGGAAACCGATTACTGATTTAGGCGTGCCAGTGCAGTGGTATCTAGCACTGAATGAATAAGACCTTTGAGACAAAGTCGTGTGCCCCATTGAGGAATACGACTGAGCAATGAAAATCAGGAATTATCATTTGAAAAATCAAAAGTGACCTTAGTTTGACTTTGAAAATGGGTCCCCTTCAGAACCTTGTGGCTTTTTTCTGAAACATTTTTCGCGATATTTCGTACTAAATAATAAATAATAATTAATAAATAGATTAGCATGTATGCGAGTAAAAGATTGTAAAGACATCTTGGGAGAACCACTAACAAGTCTGCACCGACTATTACTGACGGATTTTTTCGTGAAGAAACCAAAGAAAACCCAATTAAAGCCGGCATTAAGCGAGAAAATAAATAGGGAAAAAGGTCAGCTATGGGCGCTAAATTAGCGACAATGGCTGAAAAATTAATAATTCGAGGGGAAGAGCTAAACGTGCAAGGTTTGTGAAAAAAGATTTGATGACAAATGTGAGAGTGGTACAAAAGCTCAAATCGGTTTTTCGCAAATCCGTCTTTACAAAAATAAATAAAGGACAAAAAGCAAGACTTTCAGGCATGGACTATAGAAATCTGTTCTTACAACTGTTAAACAGATGACAAGTCATTCCAACCAGTGCAACGTCAAAGCACAGGCGAACGGACTAATAATTTTAAGATTGCAGCATAGACAAAAAGAAAATGAGTTTCAATAGATTGAAAGATTTACTTCACAGTTCAGCATAAGGCGGGACTCCCAAATTATTCTCGAAATCAGAATCGAATCAGATTCCTAACCTTTCGAAAAATAGATAATAAATGAATTAACTGGCTTGCGATTTTTTAAATAAAATAATGAGAGGCAATACGATACATAACAAGGAGAGGGAATTTCCTTTTTCCACTGTATTAAGTGAAAACTCAACATGCAAAATTGTAATGTTACATGCACATTAACATGGAACCCTATTCAAGAATTAGGGATAATGATGGCGAGAAACATCGAGACGATGTATTGTTTTCATCAATCTTGATAAAGCATTCCACAGAGTTCAATTAGATGTCATATTGACAGCATTAAGGTGTCAAAAACTACAGAGACAGGAAATAGGAATACAAAACTAGCAAATTTGATTTGTGCTAAATCAACGTTTGCAAATTGTGCAATTATTTTTTTCAAAAATAACAAAATTTATCATCTGCTTCCATTGAAATAATAGCTTATTTGAGCAAGTAATTTAGACTAACATGGATATGCATCCGCAGAGACGTAAAGCGTTAGCTGGGCTTACAAGCTGCAGCTCGTGCAAGAATTGAAGTCGCTTTGCCAAAAATAAAATTGCTTTTATTTAATTTTTTCACCACACCAAAATATGTTCAGAGATGAGGCTCATTTTTGATTGGATTTCCCTATTTGGGATGAAAAAAAAAAATCCACCAGCCATTATAGAACGCCGTTAACTCCACAAAAAGTCCTTGTTGGTTGTGTAAATTTTGTGGGCCCAGTGCTCGGAAAGAGCGTGAATTATTGTCCAATATGTCCAAATTGCATATCATCATTGCATTGTCCAAAATCATATTTATGCTCTTATGCATGAAATTATCTTTCCAATAAAACCAATACCATAGCCATTGCCATATCAATTATTTTATTTAATTTTAAAGTTTTATACCTCTAAAATAAGAATGGTACGTGATTTGAACGATGATTTTAAAATAAATGTAAAGTACGCACCAGAAATATTCAAAGAATTTGAAATTTGGATTGGAGTACAGCAATATATTGATCAAGATTTTCTTCAAGGAATCTTCTTTCATTCGCTGACGACATCGTAGTCATAAGTGACAATTTGAAAATAATACTTAATTATCTGGTGAGCGTATTAGAAAATAATGATTTGTGACATTTACTCAGAGGAAGTTGTCGTACCGATATGGTATGTAAACACTTAAGCTTAGTGGCAAACCATCAGTTCAACTGGAATGACGATATCGCACAGAGAGGTAGAGTAAACGTGAGGTGGGTTAAACGACGCAAAAAATCTCTGCTGTATTTTTTGTCAGAAAAATGCCGCTTAAACTTAATGCTAAACATAATAGTTGTGAGTCCGGGTTTAACATACGCAACCCAGTACTGAACGATGTACGAAAATATAAAGGTAACATGACTGCGACAGAGATGAAAATGTTAAGGATGTGAGTATACGCTACCTATTATATTTCAAGAATTAATGAAAAAAAAAAAAAGAATTTAAAGTTGTCCCCAAGTGGTAAGCAAGTAGTTTTAAATCACGATCCAATAACTGTAATCTCTATCATCTTCATTGCAAAAAATTGTGGGTAGACTAGATTGCATCATCTCTGCTTAATTTTGTCTCTCAAATTAAAAATACAAAAACCAGCTAGATGTAGAATCATATTGGAGACCACAAGCCTTCAAACGACACAGTCGCACGCAATTCCCGTACTTCCAACGGTCATATGTGACTAACAGTAGAACCAAAAAACGTATACGAATAAAAAAATACCCTTCTTTACATTCAAAACTCATTTATGTATTTGATGGCACATGCAAACGGTGGCAGATGTTTAGATCCACCCACATAACTGGCCTAATCAAATTATGTTCGCTCATTAGTAAATATAAAGATCATTCAGCCCAAATGAACGACTTTTTTATAGCTTAAAACCGACATTCCTACAAAGGAAATCACATGCGTGTATACAATTTAAATATTCAGCAATTATTAATTGAACACCTGTTGAATTAGCGTTATCGCCCTATTCTCAAACTGGTGAGTAATGTGACCACATTTTTATGCATGACAATTATTAAGCAATTGCCCTTGAGAACAGCAAAATTTTAAATGCTGCACAAAGATAACTTGTACCCTCAACTTTAGTCATATACATAACTAGAATTTTTAAGTGCAAATACAGAACTGGTACGAGTATAGGATCGTAACTGATGACATTTCGGATTTAAAATTCGCACACGACCTTCATAAATTCGTTTTGTTCACTCTATTTTTATTTTTATTTTTTTTTTTTTTAAGTGGGTCGCGTAAGAATAAATTATCGCTCATGTCACACTTTTCATTTTTTTTGTATGAACTTGATATGATTCATTAATGGTCTTTATGGTTTTATTGGCCTTCGTCCGATTTATGATACAAAGAAGATAAGCGCGAGTATTGAAAGAAACTGAAAAAAAAACAAAATGTATTTCGATAGCTGGCGGTAAAAGGTAAACCAATAAACCAGTTTTCCCAGTAGATTTACTGCTGAAAAATCTAGTTTAGTTGCAAGTATATGATGTGATGTAATTAAGAGCTTAACTCACCTTCGTTAGCTCAGCTTGTTGCAATGTAATCTTCTCCCGCTGAAACTTAATCAGTTGAATCAAATCCTTATATTGAGCTGCTTGAAAGGAATTCTCATTAAAATCTGCATCTGTGATATCCGATAGAAACGGATTCGTGCAAGCGCCATCGAATTTTTTAAAATTACTTCCACTAACTCCTGTACCAGTACCAACGGATGTTGTGTACTCTAATAACTTTCCTTGTTGTTGTAGTTGCATGGGACTGTTTCGCGGCGGTGGGGGATCTCTATAAGGTGGGGGCACCAATGCGCCATTTGATGAAATGAGCGGTGAGTTTTTGTACAAATCAGGTGTTACACTATTGGAACTGGGTGGATATTTGTTATTATTGTTATTGTTGATATTGAAAACATCCAACAGATTATCACTGCTATTCGAAATACTATTGGAGCAATCCTGTTGAGGGGAGCAATTCATTTGTGTTGGTGGTGTTGTTCGCCGATCTAATGAATTTCGGACTTCGGCAAGATTGATCTCATTAGTTGAAGTTGTTTGATAGTAGTTAACTATGCTATCGGAGGAGGGTAGCGATGATGGCAGGCTTACATTTGATGGTGATTTTTCGTGCTTCCCTGATTTATGGGGTGATGTTGGAGATGCTTGAGCAGTTGTTGGGTTGCGTTGCGGTATTCCCTTAACAATTCCTACATTTTCGATTGGTTTTGCAGTCTCTAAAGATCTGGAAATTGAAAGTAAGACAAACGTACTTAAATAAAGGTTCATAAAACATTTAATGTGTTTATAAATATTGAATGAAGACGTCATGACAAAAAATTCAATAGAAAAACAGGTAAAACGTGCGTTTTTTATGAAAAGAAATTAACCCGACTTCAAAATTTTAATGACTGCTGAAGCTGCAAATTGGGCAGTATTGCCGAAGATATACATAAATTGAAAGTGTGGAAATGTATTTCTTTTGCTGTTCTGTATCTGTGCTTCCTTCTTAGTTTTATAGATGTCCATCACTTACAAATGCATGCTTAGTGTATTAGATTATTGAAATTACATGTATTTTCTTATAACATAATAATATAAAAATAGTAAAGATTGCACGATATTTCTACTAAATATGGAATATCTGCACAGGCGTCTACAATGGCAGAGGAAGACTAAGCTAGGAAATGCACGTCCATAATTTTTGTAACCAAAAGAGATGCAAATGAAAATAATTTTAATTTTTCACTATGGAGGCAATTGCGGTAATACATATGTAGGTATGTGAATTTTCTAGTGTGCTTTAAAAACACTTTGCCAATTTAGATGCAGAGCCAGAAGTTGCTGGAATATTCGATTCCGAGAAAGAAGCAGTTCTGTCTATGGCGGGTGACAGATTGGGTCGGAAAAGAATAAGGAGTGTTACCTTTAATCTTCTTCTTCTTTAGGTGCTTAATTAATATGCTGCTTTATATGGATCCACCGTCTAGTCAGACAAAAAATAATAAAGGACACGTGCTATCAAAGTCCCAAGTGGTGAAAACAAGCAGAGTATAATAAGAGAAATAGATCGCCAGAAGCTACTCCAACTAAAACCGATCAATCTATCGAAGCCAAAGTCGCCTAATTTTCTACTTTCTCGAATAGCCGGGAGGAAAAAGGCCCTTTGTCCTTCCTTGTTACCGGCTTTACTCACGTACGATTCGCTTTTGTGATTGACTGAAACCGTTTAAACACTTAAATAAAAAATAGCTCCGGTAGTGACTTTCCCCACGCATTAGGTCCGAATAAAACCGTAGAGTTTGGGAAAACGGAAATTGAATTTCGTGTAAAAATCCACCGTCAGAAAAACCGCAATACGCAAAACAGAGAAAGACGACTTAACTACAAAGGAGATGCTTTCTTAAATAAGGGAAGTTGGCTATAACTTTTTGAACGATGCAGAACGCGAAGAACTAGTGTTGCGGGTAGCCAAGGCAAAGATAGTTTACTTTTATGCTAAGAGCTGCTCCCCATTTGGGGAGAGGACTATATCCGCATATTAAAAGGTTTAATTTCCGTTTTACTTAAGGTGCGTATAGTTAAGAAATAAATCCATCAGTATTTAACTACGATATTTACTCAGATTTATCTCAATATTCCACGCTTCCACTGGCCTCTTAAGTACCAGGCTTTCCGAGTTAAATACAAACTCACAAAATTTTTTACACAGTGCGTTTGAAAAAAAAAACGAATATTTACGAAAATCAAAATCAATAACCAAGATTAGAATTGACCATTTAGCTACATTTCTTAACAAATGGAAAATAAATAAGTTTACCGTTAAATCGGCCTATCACAAGGCAACGATTGGGATCTATTTAAGGATGTGACAACGCAATCCTAATGGCAATAACCATTAGGATAACCATTCACTTTAACCTGGAATTACAGTCTGTTGAAGCCCTTTATCATAATACTTCCAAATTTAACAGACTGAATCAATTCAATTCACAATGGCATCGCCGATGAACTTGTTAGGCAGGGTTCAGTGCAAAAGATTTCTGCAGTCTTGAATCTAAATAAGGCATACTCAGCTATGAATCCTTCAAAAAAAAACCGAGATATTCTTATCTTCCATCTGCCAAAAATAATTTAGACTGCATACTGGCAAGTAAACGGACTGCTATGCTTTTGCTTAACATCTTAAACACTGTACTGTGAGTTTGGTAATAGACGCTGATTTAGTGGTTATATCATACGGGTTAGAGCTAACAGTATCGAGTTAAAGCCTCATATTTAGTAACCAACATTCTGCGGACTGATGGGTATACTTTTTAGGACCATTTGAAAAGCATACTAGTCCCAAAAATTGCAGTCGATAAAAGCTAGTTAGTTCTGATGTGCGCGTCTCCGACATAGGCCCTGCAACTAGTATGTATGGAATCCGAAAAGTTTTTCTGCTTGAAGGCCAAAAACATTGCTATCAATAAACAAAAAGAGCGTCTATTACTAAAAGGTGATTCATTGTGAGGTTTTATTTATAATGTTAAATAGAACACATAAATTTGAAAGTGAACTTATTATCAGTTTAAAGAATAATTTTTTGGCATTTACTTTTTTAAAATGATATCATGTAAATGTTGGCCACGACTACGTCTGAGATGGTCCATTTGGAAGGTCCAATTTTGGGCGACTCGTTCGAGCATAGCGACTGGTATCTCGCGGATAACACGAGTAATGTTGGCTTCCAAAGCGTCAATCGTAGCTGGCTTATTCCTGAAGACCTTAGACTTTATATATCCCCAGAGAAAATAGTCCTAAGGTTTGATATCGCACGATCTAGGCGGCCAATTTACCGTAGCAAAACGTGAAATTAATTGCTCATCAAAATGATTTCTCAACAAGTCCATTGTTTCACGCGCTGTATGACTGGTAGCGCCGTCTTATTGAAATCAGAGCTCACCGAGGCCGTGTGCTTGAAATTCAGAAAGCACATAATCCGTTAACATGGCGTGATAACTGTTACCATTGACGGTAACATTCTCATTTGCCTCATTTTTTTAAAGAAATATAGACCGATGATTCCACCAGCCCACCAGCCCACCATAATGGTAGCTCTTGGTACTCTTCAGGTTGCTTATCAGCCAGAATACGGCAATTTTGTTTATTAACGTATCCATTGAGCCATAAAATTTTCTTAATCACTGAACAAAATTTCACGATAAAACACCGGATTTTCATTGAGTTTTTCCAGAGTCCATTCACTGAAAACATGACGCAAATTCAAGTCGCCTTACTTCAATTCTTGCACAAGTTGAATTTTGTACGCTTTTAGGCCGAGAACCACACGTAAAATACGCCAAGTTGTCGAATACGCCAAGCCAAGCTGCTGAGAACGACGACGAATCGATTCGTCACGGTCTTTGCGTACACTATCAGCTACAGCTGTTATAGTCTCTTCACTACGTGCTGGATGTGGTCTAACCGGTAGAGTATCATCCACTTATGTAAACTGGGACTCAAATTTGCGAATGGTATTGGCAATAGTGGTTTCAGTAGGTCGATTATGCACACTGTAAGTTCTGTGGTGCGAGTCTTTCCATGATGACTTGCCAAACGATACTGAACAAAAATGATAAAGCAGTTTGATAGGAGTCACGCGTGATCTGTCAAAAAAGCCTTTGAAAATCAAACCTCACGATGAATCACCCTAAATTATGTTTATTATTTAGAAGACAAACTTATCATTGAAATTATAACCAGAGCATAGAAGGCCTTCGGCTATGTTGATACATATGTTCAGATTAGGTTGTATAAATTAAAGGTCTTGAGAAGATATTTTATAGTTTTAAGTTTTTTTGATTTGGAATTGATTTGGAAAAGGAACCTGCGTCGTGTGGATGTGGAAGGCGGAACATTCGGAGAGGATATGGTGAATACTTATTTGTGTTTAGTTGCAATAGGTGCACTGAAATGATTTATTTTTGTTTATATAGCGTTGTTGTTTGTTTATGTTATGTTGTGTTATGAGTTTGTTGTGACCAAATCTAAGCCTAATTATTTTAGTTACTAGGAAACGAGAAATTGTATGTAGATGATTACATAATTTTTTCGTAATCTTTGACGGACAATTTGCTTTTATTAATGACCTTGTACCATTCAAAAGTTTTGTCCCAGAGAAGTAGTTGATTGGTTGGTGTTGACTTGTTTTCTAATAAACATGTTGAGACCTTGCGGGTTGAAGTTGTGGAAGAGAAAAGATGGGGTTCTAACAGTGTCTTTGACAGTTTTGTCGGCGAATTGGTTGCCCGCGATCTGGACGTGGCCTGGGACCCATATTAGGGGATAGGCGGTAGAGAAGGTTACTGATTAAGAAAGGGGAATAGGATTGGTTATAGATGTTGAGAATTGCGTAAATAGATGACAGTGAGTGAGTCCAGATGGCAAATTTTTGTTGAAATTTTTTGTCTATTACAAACTTTTTAAAATGAAGTTTATTTCGGCAATAAATATAGAGCTGTACAAAGGGGGTAGAAAGGAGCAAATCGTCTCATTTTTAAAGCTGGCACTAAAGCCTACGTTATCATCTACCTTGGAGCCATCTATATAGAAGAACTGGAGAGGAACTTTGAGATAGAAGATTGAGAAGATTACCACTTGCCAATCTCTGGCTCCTTGGCGTAAAAACTCAATTTTATCAAGAAGCACTTAAGACACTATAATAGACCCTTATGATCCTGCTCTATTGCGAAAAGCCATGGATGTAAGCGAAGGGGGGTGAAGATACCCTTACTTGATATGAACGAAAATTTTTTCGAGAGATTTTGTATGTACAACAAGAGTAAGAAAGGATGACCTTGGGAGAAGCTGCCCAAAAGAAGACAATGCCAATGGAACTCCAAAATAGGTGGACAGTGGACAGCTGCCGCCGAATATCAAAGGGTTTACCAGTAAAATGAACGAAGAAGTAAACAATTACTTCACACATCTTCTATATAACAGGGAAGGAAAGCTTTCGAAACTATACCATCGCAGGTGACCACAAAACATGTGCTTCTGTATTATAGAAAATATGGAGCTGCTGCAAATGATTTCAAGGGTTAAAACCCTTATCGTTTCGATGAGAGAGGAAAATAGATACCCAATAACATTCTCGGGATAGAATCAAATCAAATGAGATAATTGATGTCAAAATCTGATTCTAGAAAAGAATGCCCTTAGAAAAAGCAAAGAAACAAGCTATAGAACAGAGAAAGAGCACGCAGGGGCATTGAGCTGGACATAACTCTTAGTATGGACTTCTCCAGTATTTGTGCCGAAAGAATTGTATATAAAATTTTTTCAGGAAAGCCAACTGCCCAATGGCAGCAAAAGTAAACATAGACTGCCATGCAGCCGCCGAGCAGATGTCAGCATTGATGAGAAAAAAAGGTAACCGCCCTAATGAAGCCAGGCAACTTAACAAAATGTCCCTTAGTATTTGCTTACCACTGAGCAATATGTTAAGCTTTTTTACTTTGACAGGTGAAGGTTTAAATTCTATTTACCAACAGTAAAATGGCAAATGAATTGTTAAACACTTTGTCACACACTGCACAAACTGAAATTACTGCAATTATGCGATACAACTTAAATTCATCTCGACAAATCATGTTCGGTGGGGTGTGGTAGCTTAAATCTAGTTCACATAACAGAATGATGTGAACTCAAGGAGATTTCTGCTAATCGTCGTCTATTTTAGACACCCAGCACAGTTTGCGTTCGGTACATTATAATTGCTAAAGCAATTAAACCCTGATAAAATGGATTTGTGTGGTGTAAACAAGCCGCGGCAGCCACTATCTCAAAAAGAATTTTGTTTACTTTGCTTTAAAACGGTTAGCGACTTAGCTATAATTAAAAACCTCCGCTGAATGAAACTTATAGAACGATTAAGAGTTAATTGGTTTCTAATGATAAACTCTGCACAAACAATTCTCGACATGATCCAGAAGTAGGTATAAGAGCAATTAAATGATCGTGACCAAGTGACCTTGTGAAATTATGTCTTCAACTTTATCAAGCTGCCGATAATGAAAATTTTGTGATTTTAGTTTTCACGCTTGAACGAGTTTTCGTCACAGTTCGTTAATCTTTTGTTTCATTTCATTCGACTTTAGAACTCTATGACAAAAGAAAAACAAAATACAGGAAGCTTGTGGCTAAGATCCTTCAAAAACCACATTAGTACCAGACAGACAGTTCATTGCTGTGCCAGGAGGACAAATGGATACTGACAAAAACAAAATGAGAAAAATTATAAAACGCAATCATGCAAAAATCTTGCAAATCATCTATAAAATCGCGCAAGAAACTTACCCAAAACTCTTTCGTAATTCCTTACATCGCTCCAATGGCATAAAATCTGTAGCGTGTATTTGCTGCTGCTGCTGTTGCATTGGAATTTGCTGTTGAATATCTGAGTCACTATTATTGCTCCCCAGTGAATTTTTTATTGCTGTTGTTGCACCAAACTGCTGCTGTAACTTCTCATCGGCTGGTCTCTTTGTTTGCTCAGATCTTTGCAGTATGAATTGCACATCATTAGCGTACTCACCCCATTTGAGAAGCAACTTCAATGGATTTTCAGTAGGTGCCAGGAGTCGTTCGTTATTGCGCCATCGTTCAATCAATGTGAAGCGTCCCACTTTCCCCGTAGCATGAGCCAATGCAAAAACTACATCCTGTTTTTTCCCCGATTTTTTTTTTTTATTTTTTTTTTTTTTATTTTTTCATCCAAGTCGTACATAAAAAACGAAAAAAAAAAATTATGACACACATGATTAATGGTCGGTTTTGTTGGCCGTCATTGAAGGAAGGAAAAAAGGAACTACTAAGTACTAACCACCAACCACCTCCCTCTTTTCATAGAATTTCAATACTTTACCTGGCAGGTTGTATTCACTGTCACACCACAAACAATTCTCTGAATTCCTTCCACCCAAACCTTCAATTCCATTTCGAGTAAGATTAAAAATCCTCCAAACGGAATCGGCTCTAACTCACTTTCCCGTCAAATTCGATAATTTATCTTTTGTTCACGAGGAAAATCTTTCTTCAAAATTCAATATCGTATGAGAAATGCAAGTTGTTTTCCAGCGACAGCAAACAGCGACGCACTATCCTTGTGAATTCATGGTAAATTTGGGTTAAAATTTGTCCACCAAACGAGCAAAAGCCGTCGCCTTGGTGATTGTTGGTTCGCTAGTTGCACTCATTTGAGATTAGGCGTGATTCAGATTAGTTGGGAGTATCGGTTTGATTAGAATTAAAATTGGAACGCGGCAGGAATTTCTGGTCGCTGATTAATGCTCTTTATTTACATTTTTTTGTGTCTTTTTTGAGAGTTTCTTTGAAGTATTTTTCTTTTTGTTTTTACTTTTACGACACTACCACTACGAACGCCATTTTGCCCTTTTTTAAGAATACGCTTTTGTTTGACATTTATCGTTACCTGGTGCCATGCCGTGTGCTTTTTGTTTGTTGAAGGAGAACTGGAGAAGAGCAAACAGGTTGCTAGAAAGAAAAAATGCGAAAAATGTTGATGAAGTTTGTGTCGTACCTGGAGGGAGGGTATATGCTGAGAAATATTGACTAGAAACATGGTTTGGGTAGGGATATGACGTTTATTGAGTGACAAGCACTTTTTTCAGCAACAAAATTGAAAAGCAGGGCGACTAACAGTGGTAAAAATAGTTGATTCATTCTTCTTCTTTTACACTACTGGGCAAAATAAGAAAAACGCAATAAAAACGTGAATTTTATTATTATTTTTCTTTTGTTTTATCTTCTTGCTTTTGTAATGATAGTTTGTAATTATAACAAACTTTTGTTTTGCTATTATTTACTATTGCGGTTAATTGGTCTTTTGCATTTCTTTGGTCGGGCGGACGGATCCTTTTTCTTCAATTGTCCGTGTTAAATGGTTCATTCTGTAAAAGTGGATTTTTTAATCATCTTAGTACGTCTCTACTATAAAAATTTCCTTTATACACTCTACAGGCCTCTGTTCGGGTCTCGTTGCTTTAATACATTTAATTTTTAGTAAAATGTCTGCACATTGTTCATGGAGAAGCACCTCCTTATCTCCAAGATCGCGCGCTTCTCTTGCCCTCCGGAGAAGTCGGTGTTCCTGTTTCCTCATTTGCACATAGAGCTCTCGGGGCGCTCTCGCCCTTCTACGCAGGGCTGTTTTGTAAGCAAGTTATTTCGCTTTGTGTACTTTCCTACTTTCTTACCATATATTTTTTTATCAAACCATGGGTTTCGTAAAAAGGTGGACGGGTGAAACCCAACACATCAGTTGCGGCTTTTCTGGCATCGAGGCCACTGGCTTTCAGCACTTGATGTTAGTTGCATATGAAATGAAAAGAGGTTGAGAAATACGAGATACACAACATGATCAATTTTGATGACGGTTTGATGATCAGGTGATCGTTTGAGAGATTTGAGTTTGAGGAAAAAATGTGCTAACTATACTGAAGTTCTGCTCCGCAGTAAAATCAATTAGTCTTAGTTCGTTACCAAACGTGGTGTCATGCAGAATATGCTTCCCGACTGCGTTGCGAAAAATGTCATCCCTTGCTACTTTGGAGTTAAAATTTCTAAGGTGATTTTAATTACAACGTAACTTTTGTCCAGGAACTTATAGAAAGATGCGGGGACGTGATGGCATATCGGACTGATGTTGGCGAAAAAAAATTTGATGCGTATTGCTATAAAGCGTTCGCCTACGCCCGTCCCACCGAACTTCCTGAATGACAGTGATACCTGATTTATAACAGTCGAGGGCCTACGCTAGTTATTCGACTGCATAAAGTTTGTTTAAGTGCACATGGTATTCGAAAGTTTTTGTCCTCTTTTCATTTTTCAGGATCGTCAACAGTAAATGATTTCACAAAAAATTCATTGTTTCACGCGCTGTATGGCTCATAGTGCCATCTTGTTGAAACCAGAGCTCACCGAGACCATATGCTTGAATTTCAGGAAGCACATAGTCCGTTAACATTCTGATTTGCTTCATTTTTTGAAGAAATATGACCAATGATTCCACCAGCCCATAGACCACACCATACATAGTTGCATAATGGATGTAATGGTAGCTCTTGGGACCCTTCGGGTAGATCATCAGCCCAAATACGTATCCATTGAGCCAGAAATGGGCTTCATCACTGAACAAAATTTCACGATAAAACAAAGGATTTTCATTGAATTTTTCCAGAGCCCATTCCCTGAAAATATGACGCAAAGTCAAGTCGCCTATCTTCAATTCTTGCACAAGTTGAATTTTGTACGCTTTTAGGCCGAGATCCTCACGTAAAATGCGTCAAGTTGTCGAATACGCCAAATTAAGCTACTGAGAACGACGACGAATCGATTAGTCACGGTCTTCGCGTACACTCTCAGCTACAGCTGCTAAAGTCTCTTCACTACGTGCTGGATGTGGTCTACCGGTAAAGTATCATCCATTTATGTAAACTGGGACTCAAATTTGCGAATGGTATTGACAATAGTGGTTTCAGTAGGTCGATTATGTGCACCATAAGTTCTTCGAATGGCATGAAAAACATTTCTCACAGAACGCTGATTTTCGTAATAATGTGAAGTGAGCTGTTCTATCTTATGCTGATTTATTGGCTGTATATTGACTAGTCACAGTCCAAGCATTTGATGTGTTTTTCGCTTGCTGGGCTTATCAACAGCAAATGCATCTATATCTGACGGCATAACCCCCAACTTGAAAGGCCAGATTTTTCAGAGGATAAAACTAGTAGCCAACTGCGGAAAATTGAGTTCGCTTAACACTCCTCCGTCATTATCTCTACTTCGATATCCTATGCTGAAAAATACATATTTGATACAGTTGATTCTATCTTGAGAGTTTATCCGCCGAAAGGTCATTATTGTGCTATGTCTGGATCGTGGCTATGGAGTAAAGTTCACCCAACAGTGTTTGAGCAGGTTTGTTGTTCAGTTACATTGAACTTAAACTCTTACGTCTCGAACAGGGCCAAGAAAGGTTCTAGCACTCCTCGGACAAAGTAGTTAAACCTATCGATAAAAACAAAACCTGTGGCTTTACCCGCACATAATGTTCGGAAGGTGGATGGAATTTAGCTGGTGCTGTTAAATTCATGTTGAGGAATAACCCTGCTTACTTATTAACTTAGGTGGCTCTACAATTCAGGGTCAACCTTGGCTTAACAACCCCCTCCACCTAGCTATATCCTTAGCTAACCACCTAAAATTGCGCACTCCAAATTGGTTGTCCCCATTTATTTTTTGCGCCCCACCTGAGGCAAGTCTTCCTCTACTGCGTTGTCCCTCCGAGTTCAAATTAAAAAGTCTGTGGCTCTGGCTTTTACTGCAATCCACGCAATGGATGGATGGAATTTGGATATTACCGGAAAATCCACTTTCATGACAATACCGGAATTCCAAAATGGACCAGACCAGGTTTCCTATAAAGATGTCGCTATCTCATGTCTTACCTTTCATCCAACATTTTAACGAAATTAAGACAGAAAGTATTCGACTTAACGCAATCCAATAGAATTGTGTATGCATTTTTTTTAACTCTTAAAATGCCTGAACTCGGAAAGTGGGACAGAAAGAGGATGTTTGGGCGCAGTGGCTATTTCCGCTCCATGGGTGGCATCCAACATTTAATCAGACGACAAAATTATAAGTGTAATTGGACTTGTTGTGAAACACCAGTGAGAGGAAAGCAATAGAAGTACAATTGACTAGTACTTTGCCTAAGTGATTTGTTTTGAAAGAGAAAAAAATAAAAGTCTTAAATATACTCGTAATTTTTATTTAGTTTTTTTCTTCACATTTTCTAATTAATAATACAGATATAAACATATTATATATTTTTGTTTTTATTTGTTTAAGCAATATAAAAAATAACATCTCTGTTTTATAATTAAATAATGCACAAGTAGTTAGTTTAATACACAGTTTGTTTATGTAATTTGGTTACATAATTTGGTAAGAATGTGTTTTTTTTTATTGCAACCTTAACCGGCGATCCTTTAAGGATTGCTGTAAAAGTTCAACATGCGCAAATCAAATCAGTCAATTGAATTGTATAAGAATTGTGTACGAGAATACACTAATTGTAAACGCTAATTTAATTGGAAAATATATACAGCCGCAACCTAAAACTAAACAAAGTAACGAAAACGGATAATGCAAAAATAATGAGTGTAATAAAAAAAAAAAAAAAAAAACACAAAAAAAAGAACAACCAAAAAACATAAACAAGAGATAATTCTTTGACATTTGACTATGAATGTAGAAGGAAACGAATGGATATGGGTTTTTAACTTTTAAGTAAATTGAAAACAATTTGCTAGTTCACTTCAGGCGGTGGAGTTTGCGGTAACCATGTGTAGAACAGAATATATCCGGCGCTTGATACCACATCGGATGTATCGATGGGTGATACAACTTGATCGTCGAATTTGAACCATCTGTAACGAAAAAGTGAAATAATAATTAATACTAACCACTTAAATATTTGATGAATAAAAATTGAAAAATTAATGTCTAAATAGGTATAAATAGAGTACATATAAATAGAACTTATAAAATCACAAACATTGTTTCGTTTAAGGAATTTAAATAAAACGAAATTGATAAAATTCGTCATGTCTCTATTTTAGGAGTAATTTCTCTTAGACAAGGTACTTATCATAGATACACGCCATGGTTCGTTACACAATTCTATAAAAACAATTTACATAAACAAATTGGGAACCATAATGAAGGCCGGTGAACAGCACGTTTTGAGAAGTTGTGATCAAATTTACATCCAAGGGCAACTTGTACGTTTATGGTTTAAAGTGTCTCCCGCCTTGAACATGAAGTAAGCCGGACAGCAATAGCTCAGATGGTATTATTCTCATTCTTGTAGCATACCTGAGTTCTTGAAAAAGAGTAGTGCTAGAAGACGGCAAAAACTCCGCTGATCTTGCAGACATTTCTTTGGGCTACCTGCGTGCTTTAAAGTCACTTAAGGTCCAAGTATTTAGAAAATATAGGGGTTTCGGTAAAAGAAAGAGTATTGTTGTAAAATCCAATACTCCAGTCCAGAAAAAACGACTCCTTTGAGATTCAAAAAAAAAAAAAAAAAAAAAAACTATCGTTCATGAAACTCTACAGAGATTCAATTGACGAAAAATCGTAAGAAAAATGGCTTTAATTTACGTAATAACGTTTGTGAAACAATATTGGAGAGATTTCGCAATGTGATGTGCATCTAGCTAAGCACGCTGCAGCATATGTGACGAACCCAACACGTGTGGGACTAAATGGACGGCATCTGGATGATATCATTTTCAAAAAAATAGAATCCATATTCTTTCTCTTTATGTTAAACCAAGTGATAAAACAATAGGTATAATACTTTTGTTTTATTCACGTTTAAAAACATAAATCTGTCACCGAAAACCCTGTATCTTCCAAACCTATCTAGCGAGTTCAGTCTTAAGTCTAAGTCCTGAAATGCAGAAAAAGTGAATTCAGCACAACGACTAGTTACAACAATTTCCTGCGCACTCGAAATATTTTGTAAGTTTGTTTAATAACTGAAAAAATAATGACATTTATCCGTATACTTTTTGGGAGCTCAAACATCGACTAAAGGAATAAACTGAAGCACACACGAATTACAAAAATTGTCGCTTCTTATTGAAAATAATCCGAAACAAACCATCATTTGAGGTTTAGTGAAAGAAGAGTTATCATTATTTTAATCTGGTGACAAGGTCAATACAAGTATACCACCCGGTTTTCTTACTGATTTACGTTGGAAGGTTTGCTCCTTTTCCGAAATTTAACAAACTTGAGTTTTCGATCTTTGCGCCTTAAATATATAGCCCTTATGAAATTTACCATTCATATTGGTTTGATGAATTGATTCGAGCCGTATCTTTAATAAGCGAGCTATCAAAAAGTTTCCTGACTTTCGTGCAAAGTTCCTTTACGAAAAACTTGTTACCCTTATTAACTTATTAGCTTTTGCCTACTAAAAATGTCTGATCGATATTTTTGGTAGGTATAGGTGTCCTGACTTCCTGACGGACTTCAACTTTTATCTTGGTCTTAACTTCTACGGATTCTTGAATATCTCTCTTTTTTTAAATCAGGTAAAGTTCGAGATTATGGGTATCCTTCGAAGAATTCCCAACAAACTTCCAAAACTTTCAAATAATCACTACGTGGACCTCTGTAAGTTGGCAAAAGATCAATATCTATTTGGATGATATAAAGCCAGTTAATCAGATCACTAAAACGGCAAACGATAGACAATGGACAAACTTCAAATAATTAGCTTATTGGAACTGATAAATTATAAATTTAATTTAGAAAAATATCAGATGGGCAATAAAAACAAACAATACTTCATAGTTAATATTTTCTAATTATTACTTACTCCCTTACTTAATTAAATAGAGCTGCAGTCCGAGATGAACTTAGGTCTCAATCAATAAAGAGCATAAATAATCTTTTATTTCTCTAGTGCAGAGTACCTTTTTTTCATTTTCCAAAATGTTAACTATGTTGGTGATTTTCTCCCTTTATGATGTCTCTTAAATTTAACTTGTGATTTTGATATATCTTATTCCAGTGAATCAGTTTTAAAAAACATCTTAAATGTCTATGGGTCATCAAATTTAATGTTTTGTATTCATTCATTGCATTGTGACGTCTTATTCTTTTTGGGCATTGCTATGAATGGAACTTTAGCCACTCAATCGGAATACAGCCATAACTGTACATATCCACTATTACTTGTATGTTAACATCTATGAACTTTAATAACTCAATTGTAACTTCATCTGACCTTATGCTTCTTTGTTTTCTTTCCATTTAGCACTTTTACCATGTTGTTCTATATGGCTGCATTTTTTTGTATTCATTTCAAAATAATTCCTCGATATATTCTTTAAACGTTTCTAATTTTTCTTTCGTGCTCCAGAGAATCTTGCCATTCTTTGCTTTCAACACGTCGATCTACATCTTTTTTTAAATGATCTAAATTTACACTCGTATTAAATTTAAATTTGTTATGTCTGTCGAATATCTACAATTCTCTACACTGTTTTTGCAGATGTCCATTCTTTATATCTATTGTGGTTTGGTTTATTCAGCTTTTTCTCTTCCATCAGTGATAGAATTTCTGCTCTATCCTCTAGTGAGATATTTTTTGCTCATTTCCAATTGAAGTTTGAATCTGTTTGCATAGGTCGATTCCTAATAAAATGAAAAAACTCTCGGCTTATTTACTTTTTTTATTTGAGTTTGTACTACCTGATCTGTGATGAGTTCTAAATAAATTAAATATTTAATCCTAATTTTTCCACTTACAGGCATAAGATCCTACATCAGATACAGGACAAGTTCTCACCTCTATTACTATATTCCTAAGTCATTTGTTTATAATTATATATTCGTTTTAGTTTTTAATTATTGACTCAGTGTGCCTAGGTAAGGTCCATATATGATATATAATGTTCTTATGGAAAGCTTGAACCACGATGACGCCACTCCTGAGACGATTTTCAATCCTTTCCAGACACTAAGATTCCTATACAAAATCTGTGCATGTTTTTGTCGATGCATGCATTGAAGAATGTGAATTTGTTTTTATTTTTTGTTTAATTTATTCCCATAAAGCGTCACAAATTGCACAGATATCTATCTTTAATCTATATGCTTCCTTTTCACGTTGTCTAATTTACCGGCTTGAAGTAAACTTCTAACGTCCAAGTAGCAATATTAACGTAATCACCATTAAATTTTATCAGACTCCGAACATTCAAAGTCTGTTGTGTACTTAATGCCATTTGAATTTGATTTCAATGGGATTTAATTTAATATGATGATTGTTACTAGGGAGTATTTCTTGCCCACACCTACAGGTTTTGTTCTCTTTATCTTTGGTAAAATTTCTGATCATTATTCTTGGAGCTGCAGTTCTCCATTATCTCAGTAGCTAGCACTTTTTTTTCGGAAGAGGCAATGTTATTCCCTCCTCTTATATTCGAAGAGCACACGAGCTGCTCTCGACATTTATACATCGGGTTGTAAAGGCGTTGATGCGAGGTTGAGGGATACTCGATCGGCATAGGATCTGACGGTTTGTTGCCATTTCAGTCGTGTAACTTTACATCTACTTAAACGATTCTCAGTTGTTGTGGTATCTGAAACATTCGTAGACGTACCTTGACTGCTAATAGATGTTGAAATTGCATAGGTCACAATATATTCAGGTTGATGTTGGCAAATTTAGCCTTGATGCGAATTGTTACAATGTGTTAGCCGAAATCTTAAGTCTTCTTATCTTATCTTATTCTCTACAGCAGTCATCGTCGTATATGTTACAGTTTTCATCTTCTTTTTATCCAGTCCAGGCCACCAAACCTACTAAGCAGAGAACAGTGAGAACATCTGATAGTTGTTCGTTGTTGTTCCCAACCTGGAAAGCAAGCCCTTTCTGTGACGCATTTGTCAAAAGGGGCTGATGTTTTCAGAGAGTATAATCAACATATGGAATATAAGACTCACCTCCGTCCATCTCTATTTCAGTACCCTGTCTAGTTCTGAATTTTTATTTTTTGTATCTCAGCTGTAAAATAAATTCAATCGCCGTACGTTTCATTCCGAATTTCAGTCAGTTAATACATATATTGATTATAGTGTTGATTTTACCTCTGCTCAACATTCGTGTTTATAAGTTTGGTCAGTAAATTAATGAACAAATAAATCATTTTTCATTATGCAATGGCATCAGATGAATTTCTTGATGATTGTTTCGCTCCAAATCCTGCAATTCTGGTTACTTACGTAGCCGTAGTACCTCTCCACTGAACAATATTTTACGGTAAAAAGCTGGGTCAACTTCCCGTTGACTTAAGGCTCAATCACTGAACGCCCGACGCAATAAATAATAACGCGATTTAACTCTCACACCAATTGGTTTTTAAAAGCCTTAAAGCCAAGATTTTTTACAGACAATTTTACAGATGGTGGATGGACAAAGGTCAAGTTGTTTCGAACAATTTCAAATCGATAAATTTGGGTCTTCTCCAACACAAGCTTCCACAGCCGCGATATTTTCTTTCAAACGCGCTGTTCTCGCTGTTGTTGGTGTATGAGTATCCAATAGTATGAATTGGGTAAAAAAAAATTTACAATAATTAGATGAATAGCACGTTGAGATGGCCCATAATGTCTACCGTAAGTTTCTCGAAGAGAGCTTCGAAATAAATTTTGTTTATTGTAAATAAAGTTTGGAAATAAATTTCAACGAATTGATATCATTTTTGTAGCGTTTACGTTTCCATAATAAAATACCAACTGTACTAAATTAAGCTTGGCAGCTTAATGTGACAGCTGATTTGACTATGAAAAGTTTGACACTACAAAAAAAAAAAAAAAAAAAAAAACACCCTTCATATGATGAAATAATTAATTCAAATCATAATCGTCAAATAAATGTTCTTCAAGTTAAGTCGTTAGTCGTCTGTGGCAATGGCAATGGCACTGACAAATTATAAAATCATTTACAAAACCAAATTCAATGTCTTAAGCTTATAATTAAAACTAGTTCCCGAAACTATTACATACCATTACACTGCCCCTCTTTCTTAAACCAATTGCTCAAATTTTATCTTAATCTGTCCAGCTATCTATCTTAATAAACCACAAAAAAAAAAAAAAAAAGATACGGGAATATTTACTTACTTTCCAAAAACGCCGCTTTTACAAAACGCTGTATAATGGCCGCTCTCCATTGAACCGTAATGATTGGAAACACCATACAGTTGATAGGTCTTCGGTGACATTGAACGTAACTCTGACTTGGCAATGTATGGTGTCATATCGAGATTTTCCAATGGGAACGTAACATAATTCAATTTCTTTTTGTACGAATGGCCCATAATATCGGGGTCTGCATAGAATCTGTAAGAAAAATGGTTATGTACGAATATATGTTAAAAAAAAAAAAAAAAAAAAAAATACCTTTTTAAATGCACTACCAATATTGGAGGCAGTTTTGAAATATCCAACTTCTTGACCGCTTCTCTAGGCTGCTTACAGTTTGGACATATCCATCCATGAATACGTTCCCCATTAAAATACATATCCATGCATTGACTTAGCGCACACATATTCGAATTCGATGGTAGTTCTAAACTTAAATTCGAGAAACATTCATATGTCGCACTCTCCTTATTGCAGTGCACACATTTAACCGTGCTTTTGATTTGTCCGTAAAATAAACGCAATATTAGACTCTCTCGTGCTTTTGTAAATTCTAACCAAGCCCGTTCCGACGCTGGCATATTATCTCGTGGCGGTTTGTGCACTTGGAGTGTTTGTAAATCTGAGTGTAACCAATCCATGAGAATCGTAAGAAATTCATGGGAGTCCTGCTGTTCGATGCCACGGAATATCTGTTGATACTGGCCTACAACATACTATAAAGCAAAAATTAGTTTATTTAATTAGTATGTCGATGTTGTTTTTAAGAGCGTACTCGCAAATCTTTGCTTGCTACACATTTGTAATTTCCATTCCAGAGGACTTTAATAAGAGCAGCGACTTCCTCCACTACCTGTCCGTTGGTTTTGTTGGCACGGCTAATATTGTTCTTATATTTGTCTGTTATACAGTATTCCGTCAGCGGCTGTGTATTGCTTAAACACTGCAGTATGCTATTCATATAGCACGTATTTCCTAGATTTTTGAGACCAGTGAGACCGCGGCCCTTCAAAAAATAGAACACAAACAAACACTGTTACATGAGATCACAATCAGTACAATCGGAGATCACACCTTTTTAAAAGGACTTATAAAATTGTACGTTATGAAAGGGATTTTGATACCGGCCAAAACAATCATTTTGTTGGAAGGCAATTGCGCGAACAGCGATTTAAATTTCGAGTGTTTATACCATGGAAGACGCGTTAGACGAACTGAATATTGAATGAAAACAATGGCTATCAGATATCACATATTGGTTGAAGAAAATGGTAGGTTTTTTTTTTCTAATTGGATAAAGTGTGGTAGCAGTGAATTCTTATGTTCTTGCAATGCATGTTTCAGAGACAACTTCAACTAAACTTATACACGTGTTGCATTCATTGGGGTGGATACAAACATTTATTTGTGAGCACCACAAAAGGCACCTGTATTTGTAATGGGCCAATAATTCTCATATACTTTTGTTAATATATTTAGAATACGTTAAAAATACGTACAACTCACGTGTTATGGCTTTAAGAATGTTTGAACAAGTTCAAGTTCATCACAACGTGATGTTATGCGCCCCGGAGAATAAGGCAGCACAGCAAAATTGGAATTAGTAGAAACTATTGAATTGAACATATTAGTTATAATTAGGCGTGATTTCACTAAATACAATTTAAATGAAACCTATGTGTTGTAAGGTGTAAGTCAAAAATTTAATGGGCTCAAGTATCGATAATAATACTATCCACCTGACAAGAAAAAGACCTGAATAAGGTCAATAACGGCAAATGAACTGAAATGAGTTTATTTCATATCGCCTGAGTCCCTATCCATATAAGGTGAGAATAACATCACTAAGATTGATGCTTAATTATTACGACAAAGTGACGAGCTGTGATTTCTTCAACATTATATCAGAGTATATGTTATCGATAAGCGAGGACACCAAATAGAAACTTCTTGGACAGTATCCAACAACGGGAAGCTATAGCTTTTAGATGATAAATGAAGGTTACTTAGCTTCCATTGTAAATTCTAAGAAAGCATGAAAGCACTCTTAGTCCCAATTTTATCTTGTCTTATAATCCCAATCCTCCTGTATGGCTCAGAGGAATGGACTTATAACAATTTGATGCAAATAAGTGGTTTGCATAAACAAACTATTTAATGACGACCATTTTCTAGGTTTTCCATAGTTAGTGATTCGAGAAAGAGTAGTCTACATCGAAACGAGCGACTGAATGAAATGAATGAAGCAAAAAGTTTTTTAAATACCTTCAACAGGATCAACACGGTAACTGATCCTAAGCACCTTGATGTTTGCAACTGAAGGCGATTAGCGAAAAACCACGCCAAACAGAGAGAAGCTGTTGGTTGAGGCCTAGATCAACCACTAGTCGTCTAGAACAGTGCATAGTCCTGTAGTTTGTCGAAAAACATTTTGATTGATTTTTCTTTTTAATTTCAACAGAGCTATTTTAAGGCTAATTGTTCACGAGTACGTAACTCTACAGTTTGCGTGTCATGAAAGGTAGTTGTAACATTAGCTTAAAGATTTGATGGCGACGGCAAGTGGTACTTGCCACAAAAGAGGATAAGTGCTAGTTTAAAGTTGTAAAGGGTGATTTATGAAACGTCTATACGTGTGAATGAGCCTTAGCTTTTTTTTTTTTTTTTGCAAACTTCAGGTATGTTTTTTTTTTTTTTTTCATCTTATTTTGATAGCTTGATTCAATATAATTTTAACCATGGCATATCAGCTGAACATTATTATCGTAAACACTTTCTTATAAGTACCATTGCCGATGTGGGCAAAATTACACGCACTCAATAACTGCATCGTCCATAAATAAAAGGAACCACAACGTTGGACAGCTGAGAAAATAATGGTAATGGGTGATGTGAACAACAACGTGAATGATTTGGATGTGTATGGTGTAAAAGAAAATCTTGACATGCTGGCGTCACTGAGATTGATTAATGTGATTACGGAGTATACCAGAGTAGACCCGAATACTGGAGAAAAATCAACGATTGTAATGCTACACATAACATCATAACATAATAATCTATTACAAGCTGTAATAGAAAGTTGTATCTCTGATCATTACCCAATCATGTACTTCCCACAAATGAAAACATCTGCTGTTAAAGAAAAGTCAGTCAGCCTGTCCTATATATCTAAAGATAATGAGCTAATTGCAAATACAAACTGGGATGAAATATTGAAATTCTTACTTTCATGCTGAAATGAAGTTTATTTATGATGCAGCGACATCTTTTAAAAAAATAAAAAAGAGAAAAAAGTTAAGCCCATGTATATCTTCTGAATTAAGAGGCAAATGTAAAAAAGGGACGAACTCTACAAAAAGTGGAAAAACAATAGACTAAACAAAGCATATGAACAAGAATATAAGACCTTCAGAAACAGACTGAACAAGGAAATAACGACCCAAAAATCTATTTTTTATAAATTCAAATTCAACCAAATAAAATGACCCCAGAAAAACGTGGGGCTTAGTAAATGAGATATTGGGAAGAAAAAGTGTCCGAATAACTTAACTAATGCGTGTACAAACAACTTCAGTACGCAAATAAAAGATATTGTGCATCAATGTGACTCAGTAACATCGACACACACAAAATCAAGATTAGCCAGCACAATTTATATTTAGGAAACAGAACAAGTCGCCAGGTATTGATGGATTACGAGCTATTAATATAAAAAGGCACACGAACATATTTACCCCATTATTGTGTAAATTAATTTACTTATTATGTACTGAACAAGCAAAAATCCCTACAAGCTAAAAAACTGCTGTAATCAGACCGATATACACAGGAAGTACAAAAAGCGACCTTACAAATTATCGGCCAATATCAATATTGTCAGTAGTAGAAAAGTGCATGGAAGAAGTGATAACAAATAGCCTGCAAAACTTTATCGCAAAAAATTCGTTGATACACGCAAGACAGTACGGCTTCCAGAAAAATACTGGTAATATTGTAAATGCACTGGTAAGCTGTTTGGTGAATTTGCAAATTGCGTAAACAAAAGTCTAAATAAAAGTCATCATGTTTTAGTGCTATTCGTTGACTTCAACAAAAAATTTCGATACACTGAACCATGATAAACTAGTAGACTGATGGCAGACTGACTACGTGAATATCTGACGAACAGGCAATTTTGCGTTAAAATAAACAATGCATACAGCCAAAATGAAAATGTTCAATATGGAGTTCCTCAGGGATCAATGGGTCAATGGGTCCAATCCTATTCATATTATATACCAATGAGCTGTTACGAGTTTTCAAGAAGGCCATTCCATTTGCATATGCAGACGATCCGCGAAGTGGTGCGTCACAGATCCTTGCATACGGCAACAGAAATTATGTAGAAGGAGTTCGACAATGCGGTAAAATGGTGTCACAATCACGGCTTAACGATCAATGCATCTAAAACAAAAATGATGCATATACGAAACCCGCAATTCAGGCCTACACAATTGCAAATCCACTTCAAAAATGAATTTTTCAATAGTTCAGTTAATTGTCCTATTGACACAGTGGAGAGATACAAATATCTGAGAGTCACGATCGACAGCAACTTTTTGTGAGATAAACAAATAGATGGGTTGCGAGTGAGCCTCAGAAGAGCTTTATATGCACTAGTCCATCTTAAATACCATGCCACAACGGCCGTATTAAGACAAGCTTACTTTGCCCTTGTGGAATCTAAATTAAGGTATGGTATACTTGCATGGGGCAAATTCAATAACTCCAAAACTCAGCGCTGAAGAAGATGGGCGTACATAACCAGCTCAATATTCCGAAACAAAAGCGCTTTAAAGTTCTTCGAGTAGAAGATATATTCAAGATGACCCTTATACTGGAGTACTATGATGACAACCGATTCATTATACCAATTCAACATGGAATCAACACAAGAATACGGGCTCAAGGTATGCTTTACGAACCCTGATTCTACAATAATGACGGGAGAAGACAGCTGGAATGCAGCGCTGAAGTTCTAAACACAATTCCGCAAGAAATAAAAAATATGCAAAGTATTAAAACTAGAAAGAAAATTATAAAAAAAAAATTTTCTTGAATTCGAACTTTAATTGCTAAATTCCAAAACTATTTCACTAACTAAACTTATCTTATCAATTATCAGTTTTTTCTTTAATGATCTAATTATAATTGAAAATATTGTATTATGTATAGGGTGATTCATCGTGAGGTTTGTTTTTCAATAGGCTTTTTTCGACAGATCACGCGTGACTCCTATCAAACTGCTTTGTCATTTTTGTTCACTATCGTTTGGCAAGTCATCATGGAAAGACTCACTCTACAACAGCATCTTCAAATTGTTCAGTTATATTACGAAAATCAGCGTTCTGTGAGAAATGTTTTTCGTGCGATTCGAGGAACTTATAGTGCGCATAATCGACCTACTGAAACCACTATTGCCAATACCATTCGCAAATTTGAATCCCAGTTTACATTATCGGATGATACTGGAGCGGTGAGACGAGTGATGAAGCCCATTTCTGGCTCAATGGATACGTTTATAAACAAAATTGCCGTATTTGGGCTGATGAGCAATCCGAAGAGTACCATTAGCTACCACTACGTCCATTAAAAACAACGGTATGGTGTGGTTTATGGGCTGGTGGAATCATTTGTCCATATTTTTTCAAAAATGAGGAAAATCAGAATGTTACCATCGTAACCGTTTTCGCGCCATGTTAACGGACTATGTGCTTCCTGAAATTCAAGCACATGGTCTCGGTGAGCTCTGGTTTCAACAAGACGGCGCTACGAGCAATACAGCGCGTGAAACAATGGACTTTTTGAGAAATCATTTTGGTGAGCACTTAATTTCACTTTTTGCTACGGTAAATCGCCTAGATCGTGCGATATCACACCTTTGGACTATTTTCCCTGGGGATATATAAAGTCTCAGGTCTTCAGGAATAAGCCAGTTACGATTGACGCTTTGGAAGCCAACATTACTCGTGTTATCTGCGAGATATCAGCAGCTATGCCCAAACGAGTAGCCAAAAATTAGGCCTTCCGAATGGACCACCTCAGACGTAGTCGTGGTCAATATTTGCATGATATCATTTTCAAAAAGTAAATGCCATTAATTGTTCTTTTAACCGATAATAAAAATTTTAAGTTCACTTTCAAATTTATGTGTTTTATTTTACATTATAAATCAAACCTCACGATGAAGCATCCTATACTAAGCTTGCTTACAAAAATGAATCATAAAACTATGAAAAGCAATCTTCTGCTGAAAATTCAGAAATTGGAATTAATGAAATAAATAATTATAATAATAAAAATAACGAGTCACCTTTTAACTTTTAACTTTTCGGTGTCGATAGAAACCCAAATAAGCGAAAAATTACACAAAGCGTGCAGAGATTTAAGGGGAACCATATGCACTTGAATACTGAGAAGTGTCCTGAAAAAATTGCGGAAGTAAGTCGCTATGTTCATCGAAACGCTTGTAACTTCTTTTATAGTCTCTTCTTAAGGATCGAGTTTATGTCATTGCTAAAAAATTATGGGGCTAACATCCGTCTGCTCACACAAGGAATTTGCACAAAATCTAAATGAAAATTTCAATTATCGAGTGGTTGTCTGTAAAGCAGGTATGGGTTCACATATGAACCCATTTTATTGAATCAAATTTGCAAACTAAATAAACAGTACAACTCATACTATACAAAATATCTGTTATCATAGTTTGGATACAAATGGACAATTCCCTGTAGATATTGATTGAATCCTCAGAGATAGAGCTCACTTTTGATAGGAGTATGCAAGAATCTTTATACGCCAAATTCATTAGACTCACGCCATCTTGCTGTGATATACGAGTACATATCTACATATCTCTGTTCTGACTTCAATCAACATCGCAAGGGCTCATGATAACAATAGGAATGAAAACAGTATTTTATAGGGGATTCCTCTCACTGACCAGGAATTCATAGGATAGAAAGTTATCGACATACACATTTCTGCGTCACAAGAAAAAGCATTCAACGATTTTAAAATCAGTTGGTAAACCTAATCTAGGACTGATCCCAATTTATCCTGTTCAGCAAAACCTGAATTCAAAGTTCCATCACTGGAAAATAAATTTCACATCCGCCGATGGTTTTCGGCGGCTGTGATGTCAATTCAAAGCTTGTTTTTGAGTAATTCATAGAATAGCGGATTAAACCACTCAAGCCAAACACCATAAACAACACGAAATTACAATCGGTGAAAAGCAACAAATTATGTCATTTTCAAAAAAAAATAAAAAATCTAGTGTGAATGTGTCGTAGAAATGACTATATCCTTAACTGAGGCCTAAACCTGCACAATTAAACAATGAAGAAACAAAATACGAACAGCTTACCACATTTCCAGTTACCGGTGAGAAATCCCTAACTCGTTCCACGGCACGTACTGAAGGTTTAACCGATCGATCGAATTGTGGAATTTTCGGCTTGGACATTTCTTCGTCATCATAAGTCGGTGGTTTTAAGTGCCGCTTCGATTCTCTGGCAAGAGCAAGTTGTTTTTCGAGTCTCACTTGCTTTTCAGTTTCACGTTGTTCTTCTAACTTTTGTTGTTCTTGAATTTTGTCTTCAATCTTCTTTGTGGTCTCTTCAATTGTTTGAACCTCTTTTGGTGATTTTTTTTCCAATATCTGTTCGTTATCACGACGTTTGGACTCTTCAAGTTCCTGTCGCAAGCGATTGTTTTCTAAAATCTACAAGACCGAAATAGATTGTTAATTAAGCAAAACCGTAAATTTGACTCTTATTAACTAACTAAATCTTTTTGTGTATACTCCAGCTGGAGGATGTTATAATATAACTCTTGTTGGGTTTTTAATAAAACGTTCTTCTGTTCTTCTTGCTCTGTGTCCGCTGTTTGATTGGTAATCGTTTGCCATGCCTGTTCTGCCTGCAGTAATTGCTTTCCATTATCTACAGCTTTCGCAGCGAGGAGTTCCTGCTCCTTCAAAATATCAACAATTGGTTTCTGAGGTTCACCATAGGTTTTAAGGGCCGCCATCTTACTAGAACGATCAATTCTAGGTCGTTGAATAATTGTAGCACCATCGTTTTCTTTGGTTTCATCTTCCTTCATAGTGATATCGTAAATGGTTGGGTATTCAATTTCTTCGATGTCGGCTTCTTTTTCTTTTGCATGAGGCGCTTGAACACTGGGATTAGTACAAAGTGTCGGATACATGAGTATGAAGTATTCGTAACCATTTTCTAGTATTTTTATTGGAGATTTGTATGTCACATCGGGATCCCACTAGGAATGAATTTAATATTAGAATTTTGTTGTCGCTTGAGATAAATGAAGAATATACGTACATTTTGTAAAATACTCCTAAGAATCACAATCGGGGTGTTGGAAGGCGGATTCGCTTCATGACAATTCCAATCCATTAACACAACCTGGTCTTTTATTGATCGGGATGCCCATAGTGGTTTAGAACTGTTGTCTAACCTATCTTGTACTTTACCGGCGGACATGCTGTGGAATAAAGCAAAAACAATAATTTAAGTGAGCACTACATATGCATATTTAAAAAGACTCGAATAATCTTTTGATATACAAGAGGCTCCTCATTAGCGCGAGACGAGAGAAATAAGACTAAGAATTATAATTAAGGTGTCCCTGTTATAAGTATTTCAAACATTGAATTTGGTTAATGGGAGGCGAGTAGATTTTGTAGATTACTATTAACAAATCAACCTACATTTCTTTCCAGTGTATTCCCTGGGATTAATATTATACCAGCTCATGTGTAGAGTATTTAGTTATACTGAAAAAGAACAAAGACAAGTAGTCTGTTGAGAGCTGTTTATCAGCGATTTTATTTCTTTCATAATTTCTTCTTTATGGATGTTTCTACTAAACGTACGTTTCAAGGTTTTCATTTATCGATGAAGGGACGTAAAGATTGGGCAGGCATGCATTATAGAGGAATATATATTATATATATTTTCTTTTTGATAAAAATAAATTTACTATTCTCCTTGAATTAACAAGGATAAGAAGGGAATAATTTTGCAGACATGTTGTCTAATTATAAGCCTTACCGAAGCCATCAATTGTTTTTCAAGCATACAAATACTGAACAAAGTGATCACAATTCCTTTACGTTGGGGAAAGTAAAGCTCTTGGTTAATTTAAAACTATCTGCAAATAAAAAATTAATCTACATCCGATTCGCGAAAAAAATAGAACACCCCGATATTATAAGTCACCCCAGCAACGGCTTCATAGCGATATCCAAATTAAAATCCCACAAAATTCAAGAATATCATAGATATAGTCTGTAAGGATAACTATACTTTGCTTGCTAAACTCGTTCCGTTGTGCAGGATGTCGAAAGAAAACGTATAAAATTTGCAAAAATGATTGCCGAATCTTTGGATTTAAATAACTTCTTAGACAGAGGAACATATTTTAAATATCTCTGTAACTCTCGAGTATGATATTAACGTAATTATTTGTGAAACAATTATATATTCTTGAGGCATTTAGAAGCCAGAATGAGTCTAAACAAAAGGGAATATATGCTATCATCGGATAAGTACAACCGACACCGACGGCCATAACAATAGACAATTGTAATTTTGAGGCATTTTCTGGTGGTTGGGTGTGTTACGATCAAACCATGATTATATGTATATCAATTATGCTTTTTTTACCTCCTCGTGGTGGCTCATGGATACTTGTCTCGTCCAAAAAGACTTATAAACATGAACGTTGAGCAAGAAGAAGTTAGCGACACTAAAACACTTTTTCAGTAATGATTAACCATGAGCGGGACGTACAATGGATCAGTATGCTTCTGTGCAAAAGCAAATAGTCATCAAAGCCGTGAAGAATCAAATTTATCGTAATCCGCTGTGCAAGCAGAAAGTCATGTTGGAAAAGACACGCCAGCCATTTACACAGAACAGAACAATAGCGTGTGTAGCGTGATAACGACATGATGAACTCGTCCGAGAGTTCAAAGTGGCCACAACTAAACTTTTTTGATGGCTTTAGGTGAGTTGCCTGCAATGTGATCACAGAGCTCCATTTTCGTGAGAAACGTGTGGAGCTCCTTAACAAAGCACTATTCACAAAAAAATCGTGAATTTTTCAACAAGACTCTGCTCCAGCTCATAAGGCAAAAACCACGTTCCGAACTTCATTTCCTCGGATGTTTGGCTATATGGTAGCCCAGACCTCAATTCATTAGACTATGTACAAGTTGTGCTCCGTTCTGGAGACCCGACATCCAAATATTGAGTCTTTGGAGTGCGGTCTTGTCCAAGCAGTGGGTCATTTGAATAACGACAACCAATTTACGAATTATTTTACTTAATATCTTTCGTTTCTACCTTTCTACGATAAAAAGTGTTATACCGTATGAAAGGTTACTTAATCGCCCTCACATTTTAATTTTTTCACTTACTGATTCGAAATTTTTACCAGTTTCTTCTCCAACTTAATTTTAATGAACCAAGCAAATTACGGGAAAAAGTGGGTCAATAGAATAGAGACAATAGTAAAATTCTGCTTTTACTAAATAAATAAATAAAAAAAAAAAAAAAAAAAGTATGCAATTATTTTTTTAATAATGAGTACTTCCTCCTACATTTAGAACTAACTCAAAAATCCTATTCAACATGGAATCGTATAAAGATTTTAAGTAGTTTAGGGAAATCTGGTTTTTGGCCTCGACCTGCCTGCCTACTTCGTACCTTTTCGTGTCAGCCATCCCTAAATATTTTCCATAATGTTTAAGTCTGGGGAGTACGGGGGTCATGTCACAAAATCCAAATTTTGAGCGTGGATCCAGTTTTTTTTATAATTCGAGCCGTATGGATGGGAGATTATCCTGCTGATATGCAATCTAAGTTTTGCTCTCCGAACTAAAAGACTGAAGATTTTGGGTGTAATAAATTTTGAAGCGGTTCTACCTATTTAAATGACCCGCTGTGGCTTACTGCACTCGATGAGTGGCCAAACGGACTGTTGGTGAAGAGCAAATTGGGGTCATTTCGAATATGTAATTCTACAATTTGTAGCCATTGAGTGGCTCAATAAATTGCAAAAAACGTTTTGAAAAATATTCATTTGTTTTCATTTAATTAGCTAAAATTCGTGGATCGAAACATTTGCTAGTACTAGGTGTAAGAGTCATGTGACGGGCCAACAACTATGAAAATAAAATAATATGAAGTTATATTACTAACAAAATATAATGCGCCTCTTTGAGTGTGTATTTGTCATTGAAACCAAACTTAGAAATGAAGTCTTGAGCGAGCACTTCATGACATTTCGTATATAAATTAAATTTCCCAAGAGGTGAAAGATGACGACAACAAAGACAGTTTCTTTAGGATTCTGGACAAAAGGTAAAAATAATGTCAAAGGCATGGCGTAAAAATTGTGTTGGATGAATTTAACGCCTCCCTTGGAAAGGAGGCTATCCATTGGTAAAATAACGTACTTGACACCACTTCCGATAACGGATTCAGACGTGGCAAAATATTTTCATAACTAGTACACCTTTCCCTTGTCCCAATATTAAAAAATTGCCTTGTAAAGCTTCCGATTAACCGACCATCAACCAGATTGACAATATCGAACGCTATCGAAAAGCTTATATTGTCCAAAAACCCGAATCTCATGTATAATTTCTCCCTGAGGTATAAATCTCCTTTCTTTTTTTTTTAGTCTTTTAGCAACTACAGCTGTTTCCCGATTTACAACAACAAACCTTGAACAAACCTCCGGACCCTTCTGAAAAACTTTCGTCGGGAAGTTGCGGTCATTGCAGCCACACTTTTTTCTTGCATATTTGCATACATAAGGGTCCGGCTGTCATAATGCCTAAAAAGAAACTGTGTCTTTAAAATTGTTGGATAAAATAAAATTCAAATTAAAAAACTCTATTTTATAAAAATAAATACAATTAAGCTACAAATTGCTTTTTTTTTTTATTAATTTTAAACTTTCAAATTTTTCGCTGCACACCCTTTATCACTTGTATTAAAGTTCTTAAGACTAGTGGCAGCGCTACCGAAAAGCCACAAGGGATGCCGCTTCTGATGTAATGGGTTTGTGTGACCATTAAAACGAAAACCCTTGCTTAAAAAAAATGCCAACAAACTTATACATCTCAACAGGAGATTATATGGTAAGAACCATATACAGACCTCGGTATCTTTTTTCCGATTTCTGCAAAGGAGACGGCGTTTAAAAGCCTTTGGCCGACATAAGTGTGGACTTAGAAAAGGAAATTCCATCAAGTTTTCACACTACGACAGATCTTGGAGAAAAGCTAAGAATTTTAAATTTATAATATTTTACTTAATTTAAAGCCACGTATGAGAGCAATTTCAGCGATGAACTATATGTTTCATTTTGTTATCACTGTTAAATCCATTTGATTGTAAAAGATGACGAGGGAGATCGCGATCAGAAGCCCAATCTTTTAAGTCTGTTCAATTTCTTAAACACACACAATGGCAGCGTGATGTACATAAGTAACACGTTCGTGAGTATTAAATCAAAAATCGCGTGAATATTGCCAATTCTTCATTCTTTGGAATAAAGAATCAATTGAATTGCGAAAAATAAGACCTTTATAGACGCAGTCCTCTTTTAAGGCAATGATAATTTTGTGATTTTTGCTTCCACCTACGTTGATGGTGTTGTGAGAAGAAGGTCCAACAAAGGAACATACAGACTGTGAACCAGTATGAATATGGTCAGCGACTTACGATGGTTAGACCATGTAGGCGCATGGACATCAGTGCTACAAGACATAAGATATCCAAATCGTGTAAAGCTGATATGATGCTGAAAAAAAGTCTAACTATTAACCTACAGCGGAAAGCAATAAGTAAAGTATAACTCAAAAGTCATACTTTACAGCATATACACAATCAAAGAGAAATATTCTAACCATTTAACAATAAGCCGTTGATACTTTTAAAATAAAATAAAAAAAAATACCTCAGTATAGTCAGCTAAACCAGATTTCATATATAACGTTACTACCGGAATACATATAAAGATAATGCATACAGTAAACCGTAATTTAATCAAAGCTATAGCCCTGTTCTTGCAAAAGAAAATTCTTCAATTTAAGTTCGCAGTTTAACGATGTATTTTCTTTTTTTTTAAGATTTTCAAAATCTTTAAATCCCTTTACAACTCACCCAATTTGAATGTATTCCTCCGGCACGTTCACACACCATGGATAGTGTAAGCGTGAATTTTCAAAATCAGTCTTTGTCCTACAATCCATAATCAGCAAACTCGATGACATACGTATCTGTCGATAAAGCTCCTCACAGGACATTAACATCTTACTACTCATATCTATCTCTGCATCCGATTCATCACTTGTTATATCATCATTTCTGGATTTATAATTATTGTGATTGTTGTCATGAATAACTTTCAAATCCGATGTTTTCTTCTTATCAGCCAATCGCTGATAACGCTTCTTCAATGACCTATTAAGCGTTCCCAATTTGTCCATCGTAATCTTTAAATCACCATTGCCACCTAAGGTTTGTCGAACTTGTTTTTTATGCTCCTTATAGTCGGGCATTTTTCGAATGCAATCAACTAAATTAAAATACTTCATATATTGAATGTAACTTTGCTCCTCATCACCTTCCAAGTGTGATCGCTCGGCGAGTTGGAATAGTTTGCGAGCACTCGAAAGAAGCCTTAGGAAATGAAAACAAAAACAATAGATGACTCATTAATCGAATTAGCCTTAAACAAGTTTGAGACATTTGTTTACATACATTGTTAATTTCTTGCAGCTATAATCGGGAAGGTCATAGTACTTTTCCAAATCACGAAGATTCTCTCCCATGTATAGTTCCTTGACTTGAGCCATTTTTTGTCAGGTTTTTCCTATTTTCCTATTTCGAATTCCACGTAGAACAGTTCGATTTCGATTTATTTTGTATTGAAATTTATCTAATTTGTTATTACATTATGGTGTGTTTAATTTAATAGTTGGTAGTTTAGTAGAAACGATAAAACAATACAGAACACCACTTTGTCCAATTGGATCATAACCGGCAGCCATTGATATTTGGTGACGTTTTAGCAGTCATGAGGATGACAGTCATCAATTTATTGATAAATGAGTGCTACCAATTTCACATTTTTGAAAATGGGCTTAACATAACCGTAATTTTATTGAAAAATCGATATTCTAGTAACGGCATAGGCACTGATCTATATACAGTTTTTTGACCAGATCAGGGGCCACCGTTTAGAAGATATATTTTTTTTGTGGATTGCAAACCACTCCTCAGGCAGGTTGATGTATGGTGTATAAGCCAGTGAGGGGGTCATTCGGTTCAACAACATTTTTATAGGAGCTTAAATATTCCTTTCAACTTAATTTTAGTCAAGTGGATAGAAGTCTTGGCTTGAATCACTAAGTTAAATGATTCATTCTGCCCAACAATAGCATTTGGATCGTGTCCTCCGTTTTACACTCTGCAGAAGGGGTTGTATCCATCCTTATTACCTATTGTGATATTTGGTATAGTACTTAATTTGTTTGCTTTACTCTGCAGGTCTCTGTTCGGGTTTGTTACTTGACATGTTCTTATCAAGTAACAATAAGATCGGCGATCGGTAAAAATTTCGGCAGCTTGCAGGACGTTAAGTCCTCTCACAGTGTTTCTTTTCAGTTTATAGCTTTCGCGTATCCAGTTTGGTAGTCCTCATGGGGTAGATGGTTCATAAGAGCTAATTTTAAAATGAACTTGCAAATAGAGTTCGCCTACAAAGGACATGTCGCGATCTTAGGCACGGAGATTCATGGTACATAATTGAAATATCGAATATATAAATATAAGTTAGCAAAGCCAAGAATACCATAATTGTTCACGAATGCAGGTGGAATCCAAAATAGTGTAATGTTGCAAAGATTATAAGTCCATTCATCATTTAAATACCAGGCGTAACTCTCCAAATCGCCTTCGCCCAAAAGACAGCATTTAGGAGTAGGTACAGCAAGTGAAGATATATACTCAGACTTTAGCGCCTAGAGCACTGGAAGTTATTCTGCTATCTATCTACGGGCAGATGGTTCGACTACAACATAAGATACAGGAATAGGGTTAGACAAGATCCACACGAACAAAAGCTACACTGCCTCAGGTGCTTAGGACTCTGTACTGCTTTTCGTAAGCGGAGCTTTGCTATCCAAAAAATTTAAAATTATGCACAAAAGCACATAAAACAATAAGTAGGAACGAACCCAACTCCATACAAGGATGTTGGAGTAACCATTTGTGCTGTCGTCAGACATTGGCTGATATCTGCTGTAAAAAAATTTACGAGAGGTATTAACACACTGACAAAGAAGACATATTCCGCAACAATACTATTGACGCACTGCACCAACACGAAAGTAAATTGTTTATTGAGAGACACAACTCAGCGGTTATGACACTGAAAGTGATTCGATTGTTTGAATGGGCTTGCCTTAGAACACCTGAGTCGGCGTACAAACAATTTTATCATAATGAGGTGCTATACAACAGGATGAACCTAATAAGAGTTTATAATTTTGTTATTAAATCCACTCGAAAACACATTGAAATAGCAAACATGACTTCGAAAAATAACCTTATTTCTTTGGCTTACTACCTCAATCATTTATAATACGAGGCTGTCTTGATTGAGTGGACACCTCAGCAGATACAGGAATAAACTCAAAAAGCAAAATCATAGTTCACCATATTTTCATCGGTTTCAAGGTCTGTGCAGAATAACGATGGAGAACGTCATAGTCGACAACTATAACTTCCAGGCAGTAAAGGACTTTGTCTAACTTACCTCTGCTATTAATTCTGTTAACAACATCTGAGTAGAAATAAAGCGAAAAATCACTCTTTTCAATCGCTGTTTCTCTGGGATAAGAAAACAATTGAATTATAAGACGCTATCCTGAACAACTAATGAGACTTTACATTAGACTTTGGTCATCCCAGTTCAGTTCTAGTTCTTGGCGCTGAAGCATAGACTATATCGAGAGCGGACGAAGATATCCTCGGTGATTTGCAGAGGAAAATTGTTCCTAAAATATTGAGTATTGAGGATATCAATATTATAGTATCAATATTATAAAGTATTGAGTATTGAGAATATGTATTGCGAATGAACACCAATGCTCCGGCCAGCAGTCTTGGCAAAAACACAAGCAGAAAGGGACCTCAACCGACTTGGAGTGAGCAACATAAGGGGGTTGGTGGGTCGTTAGGTGAGGCGAAAGTTCCATACCGAAATGTAACGCCACATAAGCATAGATGAACTAACCTAGATGTCAAACTCTACTAAACTTTTTCAAACCCTTAATTTTCCCAAAGGTACACTGTAAGTGAATTACCAACATTTTTATATCTCTATAACCTGCCAGAATTTGCTAGAACCAGATCAATTTACAAGTAAGATTACTAGAATGACGTTTTTTTTAGTAAAATTGGCGGATTTTGTGTAAAATGGGAGGAAAATTGCCATTGATGACAATTCACAGGTATTCACAGACAGCGTCATACGGATAGGGGCGATCAGTAGAAAACCGGTTCTGGCTTTCCAATATCTGCAAAGTTTGCCATTTATGTTAGTTCATCTATGCACATAAGTAGCAGCATTACTAAATAGGAAACCACCAGCAGAGTGGATTTTAATGTTTCCAAAACGCTATGCTGTCTGTTGTCGTTAAAGTTAAATTTAAAGATTAAGCACTTAAGAAGAAGAATAAGAATTCATGAGTGGTACTTTTATTATGGAAACCGAAAATGTTTCCATTCTTTGTATGTGTCAATAACACCCTATATCGGAATGACCACATACAAGTATGACCATGATGTAACCAAAAATGCTTTAGAAGGTTTTCTCAAGCGATATAGAAAATATTTCATCTCCTCTAATCTGGCTTCAATATATAAGTAAAGTTTTCATCCGTTGATATTGGAGTATAATGCCACCAAAACCCTCTCTGCTAATCGATAGATGCTAATATCACTCATTCAGTTGACACCCTCAAGCATCGACGTTATGTCTCCTGTCTCACCTTGTTCTATCGGTATTTTCATCACCAGTCCTTCATCGAATTTGGAATGTCCTGCCGAATTCTTTATTTCCCAGAATTGCGACCTGTATGGATCACATTATCACCCACCAAAATACATTCTTATGCACTGACGAATTCGATTTCTGTCTCTCTTTGCGTGTGAAAAACTATCTTGGTTTATTAGTATTATATTCCTTATATATATCTAAAATGATATCTTATCTCCACGTGTCCTATCCGCATTGGCGTTGAAAAGGACAATGCATTGCTATATGACATAGTATTTCTAATCTGAATTTTGGCGAAATATTATAAGACTTGGTATCATCGTTTTTCATCGTCAAAAGAGATAGAGAGAGAGAAAGAGAGAAGAGAAATAAAAATTCGTTCAATATACCATCCGCATGTGATACGTCAGGCCCTCAAAAGAAACGTCAATTTTTCGGCCACCAAATTTTCTCCTAATCGTGCCGAAAAGTTCCCACAAAATTTTTTTCTTTCTCGAATTTTTTTTTTCATTACTTTCTGAAATAAGTTCCTCCTTTAAGCAATATTAAATAAAGCAATGTTTGAAGAAGCTGATAATTTTGCGGATATATTCCGTGGTGGTCTTCCATACTATCTACTTATTACTTTACCAATTTTGATTATTTGCTCATCAAATCCGGTATTAGCTTCAAGTGAATTCACCGTCCAGCGGATGTCCCAATTCGATATAAATGGTGTCGCTTATGGTAATTTGAATTGCACACTCTATTTTATTTGTCGTTAATCTTATTAAAACAATGTCAATGGCTGGTGAGGAATGAGGTTTTTTTTTTTAAGTTCATAGAGTTTGTAAAAGTTTACAAGGCTCTTGTGATTAGGTTAAGCTGAAGATATGTGAATGTTGCATATACATAGATATACGAAGATAAACTTTTTTAATAAGTGCGCCTTTTATCAGATGTAAAAGTGTAAAATATTTATTATTATTATTATTTATTATTTTTTTTTTTTTTGTTAGGTTGCCGCGCATCTGCCTTAACTCTTGAAGCGAAATCTTTATATTCTTGGGGTACTTCGCGACACTGTGTTGTGGCAAAGTGAGTTACTTAATTTTGAATGAAATCAAGTGTACACTTTACAATTAAATATCTTTTTTATTTTTAGATTCCAAGATATGACGATAGATCAATTTCGGGAAATACGGCAAAAAGCTGGTGGTCTGGTAATACTACTGCCGCAAAATATCGCGTCACTGTCAGCAGAAGATAAAGAGGTAGATTAATTTTTGCAAACATTAGTTACAACTGTATACAGTGTATCTTATTTGATAGCACTTTTATTTGCTGGAGCAAGCTATGCTAGCTCAGGTATCACCGATTCCTGTGTACTTCTCCACCTATAACGAGGATCTGGACCAAGTAATATCAGATATAACAAAAGCAAGTGATGCAGAAAAAGCAACACAGAAATCATCTGGTGGTAGTGCTGAACGTGGTTCGGCTCTATCGGAACTTTTAAATATGATCTCGGCCAATGGTTATCAAATTGTAGTCTCAGGTGCTAGTCATGTGGCTAACAAACAAAGTAAAATACCCATCATTCAAGGAGAACTTGCTCCAACGAAGGGCATCAAAGCTGCTGAAGTTGAAGTTAATCCAAAATTACCATTAATTATTATTACTTCGCATTTGAATACGTTTGGTCTTTATAATGTGAGTTTAAGTACACTAGTGATACCATAAGAATAGGATATATATATCATATATCATATCTAATGTTTTTTAGGAGTACCCTCTAAACGCTGACACTGCTGTTCTACTGAGTCTGGCTGATTTATTTAGCAAACTTCATAATACGGCGAATACAGCACCAAAGTTTCGTTTAATGTTTTTGCTTTCAGAGTCTGGTTCATTGCTAAACTTCCAAGGAGTTAAGAAATGGCTGGATGAAAACGTACAATTGCAGGTAAGATATTTATGGTTTTGTTGTTAGTTTTGTTATGATTTAATATGAGTGCGTGCTGTTTATGTCATGTTCAGGATGATTTAGTATCGATTACGGGATATTTAATTGCTGCAAGAAAAGTCGGCGGCATCATAACTCAGGTAGTAATCGACGTAATGTAATTTGATGTCGTAGAATTTGTTTATTGCTATATGCTTTTAGAATAGAAATATTAATTTTACTTAATAATACGTACTACTTAGTAATACGTACTTAAATAATTTACATTTAAATTTTTAGGATCCTATTGGACTTTCTATTTAAATACGTACCCACTTGGTTTGCTTCTTTATTGACAAAATTATCCCTTCTTGACCCGTCAGTTTTCCTATAAAATATCTATTGTTTAGTTACTGAAAATGTTGAATAAAATTACACACCTCAGTATTCCCGGGACCAGGGAATTCGCTTGATCCTGTTGGACGCTTGATATTCTTATAAGCTGTCAGAGGTGATACCACACACTGCATTCTTCAGTATTGTTGAGTTCTTTTTAAAAAGTATTTGTTTTTCCTCTCTGCTTCTATTTAGGTACTCTTTCCTCTTGTGTGGATAATCGCGTTTTTTTTTTTTTGCTCAGTAACTATTCATAGGCCCGCGTTTCTTTTTTAGGATAAAGCGTCTCTTGTTTTTCTGGCCAGTTGGTAGTTGCTTGCTGTGAATTCGCTGTGAATTTGCGGACAATATAATGATCAAAATGACGTTTGTTGTCACGTTCAGCTTGTCAAATGCGTACCTGCAGCCAATACTAAAAAAATTGTACTACTCTTTTTCGCGAGGTGCATCAAAATAAAACCTTAAAAATGATATATACTTTCCTATCATAGGGGTGTCCTTATAGGGTGTAGACGAATTAAGTTGATCTAGAATTCGTCCCAGCTTGGTCGGCTTAAAGTCAATAATTTCCACGTATTAGCCTTTTGTAACAGCGTAGATTTTTGTTTTGGAATATCACACTATTCATCATATCGCTTAGTAACACTAACATTTGTTTGCACCGGATGAAGAAATTCAATTTCTTGTGTTGCACCAGAAGTAAACAGCGTGGACACGTTTCAAATGTATACTCTCGATTTGTAGTTCCAGGTCATAATCCAATTTAACGAGCTCTATTTCCAATTTAATTTTCCCTGATACCTAGTGACCTGGAACCTATACAAGACTTAGTAAATTCAGTTATGCGACGGCGTTCAGAGGCTTTCATTTAGCAAGGTTTTTAGCGCAGCTTGGGTGTCATTAACGGATTTTTCACAATATGGCTCATTGGCATCAAGATTGGGTAAACAAACGTTTTTCTAACGACATGTGAAATCTAACGTTGCCGGCCATTAAGTTATAGAGTTATCCGTCAAGACTCGATTATATTGTTTTCCTAGCACAGGTTTCTGGGCACACGGAAAGTAGATCTCAGACTTTGCAACGACAGGAGTTTTGGTGGCATTGTATCAGACGGCATGCTAATAAGACCAGAGTCAAAAGACAGTCGGCACGCAACATCATCAAGACTCTGTATTGTACCAAAAACCACAACTCTTTTTAAACAGAAAATGGCTTCGGGAGTGTAGCCCATTGGCATTCAAATTTAATCGAAGCATGGTTGTTGTTGTTGATTCTTTATTTAGTTATAGATAAATGAACATTTAAAATCTGTGCTTATGCGGATGCCAACCAAGCGTCTCAAGAAATTTGAAACTATGTCATATCTGCGCAACCCAAAGATGTAACTCTTTTTGTTAATCGTTAAAATATGTACCGCATATTTATCTGTATTCCAACTGCGCAGCTTGTGGGATTGGCTACATTGTAGGTCCTTGGAATCATTCTATACACCACCCTATTTTGGATGACCTTGTTAGTGAGACTTAGAGTTTGCTGATATTTTTGAATTTAATGGATTCAATTATTTTTCTCTCGGCCACTTCCCCAAAACTCGGCTGTAACTTGAACCTCTATTTTTGCACTTCGCAAAACCAGCTAATTTGCTCAGCCTGTCCACTATCGGTTTCCTAATATGGAAACTTCCATTTTGTATACTTACTTTATATTTCTTGTACATCGCTCATCATTACGGGATTTTCGCTACATTTAGGCCACCTCACAGTGAGTCTATGTGCGACATCTTCCATTTCCTTGGTGGTTATTGATAGAGGTTAAGTATAACAATTAAAGTTTTCGAACTTTGATACGAAGACTCCTATTAGAAGAAGGTAAGTCGTTGCGTACTCGTTAATGTGCTGCTTCAATAGAAAATCTTCCATGATATTGTACGCTGCCTTTAACTTCGAATTCTCCGGTCGTAAGATTTTCATTGTAATGTCATCGTACATTCTAAAACTAGACTCGGGTACATTTTGAGATCTTAGGCCGTTCCACAACTGCAAACTCTATTGAACCCTTTTTCAAAATCTATGAAATCAATATGCAATTCTTTCCAAACGTTATGATATTGCTCTATTATTAGTAGATCTTAAATCACGTCATATGTCTGCTCACTGCCCCCAATAAGGCCGCATTGAATTCCATGGAATTTAATTATATTTCGCTTTCCAGTGTTCAGAACTTTCATATATTTCCATAGCATAAGACATTAGTCTCATCGATGGGTAGTTGTTAAAATTTCTCATGTCGGCTGTACCTTTATACAGTGGAATAAGAAAGGACACACTTCACGCTTTAGGATTTCGATTGCCTCTTCTCATTTTATTAAACAAAATCGCGAAAGATCGGTTTTTTTTTTTTAAAAAAAAAAAGTAATTCTAATAAAATTTTGAAAATCACCTTTGTCATGTTCAAACCATTACTGCAGTCTCTCCAAACACTTCTACGTGCACCCCATTAGTAATTTTTAGGGGCCCATAGAATATACAATTTTTCAAATCTATCGTTGAATTATAGCCCTACCTACCTAATTACCTGCTTCGTGTTCACCTATCTATTTAATTCGATTTTATTAATAGCTAACGTTCGACAAAACATAAAAATGCATGTGTTAACGACAGTCAGACAGAACGAGAGAACTTTCCCTTACACCCAATATAATATGTAGTTTCGGTATATGGATAGTCTGCTACAAAATATACTTAAGCTTGTTTTCACAACTCTACTTGAGTGAGAGTTCTAATACAAAATTGGTCTTTCTAGAATGTTGACTTTGTTCTCTGTTTGGATACCATCACACAAGCCCTTAACTCAGAAAGTGAAAATCTGTATATGCATGTCTCGAAACCACCAAAAGAAGGAACAGCCATGAGTAATTTCTTTAAATTATTGAAATCTGCTGGTCAACAATACAATAACATAACCGTCGATGGGGTACACAAAAAGATTAACTTGGCTGACATTCAATTGGCGTGGGAACACGAACGTTTCAGTATGAAGAGACTGCCAGCATTTACTCTATCCAGCATTAAATCTCCAAAAGAACCCGTTCGAACGACTACCTTCAAAGATAGTGAAAATAAGATTCTAACAAATATTCAGCGAAATACCAAAGTGATTGCGGAGGCATTAGCCAGATACATTTATAATGTCGAAGAAGGTGAAATATTCTCTGGTGCCATTGTAAGTTTTGATTTCTTTCCCAAACTTGTTCTTTAATAAATTTTTGTTTTGTAGGACATTAACAAAAATCTCATCAAATCCTGGATGAACATTAAATCAGCACAACACAATAATGACCTGAAGAACGCGTTTGAAAAGTATTTGAAAAATGTTAAAATCATATACGATAAACCAGACGCACGAGAGCCTGACTTTATGTTATATGAGGGACAAGAGGCTAATCTATACGTTTACCGAGTTAAACCTGCCGTTTTTGATCTCTTCTTGACAATTCTCATAGCAGCATATCTTACCTCAGTGTATTTTGTCATTCAAAATTTCCCCGCGTTATACACTCTTGTGTGTAAAATGACAAAGAACATAGCACCAGCATCCAAAGTTAAAGTAAATTAAGTTCCATGTACATATATACCATAGGTAAATTTGTAAATGAACCCGACAAATAAGCCGATATCAGATAAAGTATAGAATAGTTTATTTAGATCTCTCTTAGACTCTAGATAAATTATATTTTTCGAAACAAACCTAAAAACAAAAAAAAAAAAAAAAACGTGTTGTCCTGCATTTGTTGTACGGTGTGGGGATGGAAAAGCCGACGACAAAAAGTGTAAACTATTTTAATTGTTATAATTTTAGATTTCATATTTAATTAAGAGGGGTGCTGGTTAACTCGCGCTATATACATGCATAGTCAAGAAACCTGTATAGACGACCAAATTCATTTACATTAAATACTCCGTACTTTGTACAGTGTAGTCTATACACTACGTATGCACATTTAGCACAGCATAAGTTGAATTAATTACTTGAAGATTGTCATCTATGGCTTTGTAGTTACTTTTGCAAATATTTTTATTATTTTTTTTTTTTTCAAGACGCATTTAATTGCAATAGTTTCTAATTTAAAACAAAGAGTGCGTGAACCCTTGTAGAATAAATGATTAAAAAAAATGTTACTGAAAAAAAAAGGTTGTGTCGATTATTTATAAAAAATCCATTGAATAGACATTAAGAAATCTTATGGATTCATAATCATGATTTTTATTTCTATAGCCATAAATGACAGCGCATGTGTAGACGGACGAAAACTATGGCGGTTGCAGAAGCAGTGCTTTGAGTTTCTTGAGTTTCAAATATCTAACGAACAGCTGATCGCATTAAGGTTTTAATTTGTCAACGTAGTTCTCATTTGTACTCATTGTCACACAAGCAAAAAGGACGACTTTGTAAAAGATTGCACATATGAGCTCCTTAATCAGTTGTCCTAAGCATGACATTAAGATCGTTCTTGCTGATTTTGAGGTTCAGTTAGGAGAGAAAAACATCATTGGCGCACTAGAGTAAATCATAGCCTACGTGACACAGCTCAAAATTGCGTTCTACTTCGCGACGGCGCGAACCGACCATAGCTAGCACACGTTTATCACACCTCAACATCCACAAAGTCACCTGATTAAAAAAACGTTAACCAATGGCACATTGCCATTACGCATGACGTGGACGTTCCGAAACCGTTTTAGACCACTAGCTTGTTATAGCCAAGGTAAAAACATACAGGGATGCCACAATATCTTAAACGTACTATAAAAATTTCTCACGTCGAACCTTAGAGATTTCTAGACCCTTTCTGATCGAGTCTATAAAAACCTTTCGAGAAAAAAAAACACATGTGTTCACATGTGACCCCCGGTTTGTAAAAAAGCCACCGGCACGCGTATGAGGCGTACAAGTTAGTGGAGGAGGACGAATTCTGCTCACCAACTTTATGCAGAAAAGAAACCCTAGGACCCAACTGCTCAGATAGAAAAAGAAAGAAACAGAAAAGCACTCGATCGACAGTACGGAGAGTTGTTTGTACAGAAATGATGTTTTGAAATTAAATCAAACGCAAAAACAACTTGGCAAGGATACAAATACTCAACAGAACCATGAAAAGGTAAGGGTGGAATCGTAATGTAGAGTTACAGTCGATACTGTTTTCAGGACAATGTGTCGAAGACTTTTAGGGGAGATTTTTTTAAATATTTTGAGAAAAAAATCGTGTGGGTTGGTAGGGGGTCGGAAATATGATGCATCTCCTGCGATATACAGAGATTTTAACGAAAGCCTTAAGCTGCCTGTTTTAACTCACTTTAAAATAACATTTTTCAAATTTATGCGTATACTAAATGGTAACAAGAAGGGTAGCTTTGAGTTCGTAATTATGAGAACTTTAATTGCTTAAAAGTAAATTTTGCCCTAAAGTCAATGTATCAAAAATCATTGAAGGTCAAAAATTGTTAAAAAATTTTGGAAAACAAATAAAAATATTGATTGCCCGCTTTTTTGTTTTTTATGAAATTGTAATAATAGTGCAAAGTGCAAAATTGAAAGACTCAAATTCTTGTTATTCAATTCAAATCATTCAATGTTGTTATTTCTGATGAGTAAGGAATGTCCATATCCACGAATTTTCATACTCGCGACCTAACCTGGCCATAGTGTGCAGGGCGCCATCCCGCGGTACGCAATGACTTTTCTCTGTTACTGTGGTATTGTACATATATCATAACATTTGTAATACATTGGTAATTTATTTCACAAGAGCCCCAGGTAGGGATTCGAATCAAGCCTTGAAGAAAGCCGATAGGGTCCGATCAGCTTGTTGCCCAATATACTTGTCCACACATTGGCGTTGAACTTATGCTGAAAAGTTTTGTGTTTCATGGACTAGGGCTTGCTTTTTGTCCAGGTATGTAAATTACAGATTCCATGCTTGGTAAATTGCGACTCATCCGGCCAAAAAAAAAAAAATTGTCCTCCGCTGTCTTTTCACTCCTCTGAGTCCCCGGGTTGTAGCTCCTGTACTGGTATTCTTCAGATATAAGTTCTGCTTGGAATAAAATGTCTGCTTAGTTCCTTAAGGCTGGTATTTGGATGGTTTCTGAATGTGTTCTGAATGTGGAATTCATCACATGTAAGTCCTGCTTAAAGTAAAATGTCTCCTTAGTTGCTTAAGACTGGTATTTGGATGTTTTCTGAATGTCTTCGTAGCTGTGAACGCCTTCTGCTAAAGCTGGATGTAAATATCGACGATTTTCGCATTGTCTTTCTTGGGTTTATGAATAAAACAATTATAATATTATATAAGAAACATTTGCTAATACGAGTAAATAAGTATAAGTAAGAAAAAAGTGTAAGTGCTTGGAACAGACTGACTTCTAGTCTGCAAAGCATATACAGAATTACATAACAGTTCTTGTCTCCTTCAACTTGGAAATTTTTCTAAAAAATGTCCTGTCTTTTGGGAAGTTCTACCAAGGTATCGTCTTAGATATTTCAATCCGGCTCGTTGACTGTTACTGTTGTAGACATAAACCATATCTGCGTATTCTTGTGTTGAATATTTCATCATCGAGGATATTATGAAATAAACGTCAATATCTTAGTTATAAACTGCGATCTTGCTATGTAAATAGTTTTGCGTTGTTTTAATATTACTTCGTAGGAATAGTGCTTACTTTTTTTTAGAAAAGGGTCCTGCATTTTTTTTTTTTTTTTTGTAACTGAAAAATTTATGTGATCTATCTGAGGTAGTCCCTTTTTCTCTCTTTATGAATCTTAAAATTTGTTGTTGAAAAATAATACTGTATTTTTTAGTTTTACATTTTGAACACGTTAGGTCGTATCTAGAAGACTACTGACTTGAGGTTATTTGACCTTACATTTCTTTTATTTTCAAAGCTGCCGAAAATAGAGATTATATATATTTTTCTGAAAAAAAATGTCTGCTCCCTCCCCAACCGTACGATTTTTTTTTCTCAAAATATATCAAGGAAACTCCCATTAAGGTCTTCAACACATTGTTTGAAGCACCCTGTATGCATCGATTAAGACGAATAAAATAAAGCCATCCCGGTTACATTTTATTGTTTTATTTGTAACACCAAAAACATTCATATACAGCATCAGATACGGATGGAATATAGTGTTGTCGACTCCAGCAACCTTTAAGGATAGCGAACTACGGCTTTGCTATGCCAATTTTGACTTTGTCACGTAAGTCCAAACAATCTCCCCCCCCCCCTCCCGATATTATTTTCTGGAATATTTGCCAACTCATTGCTTGGTCTTATCAAACGATAAAGAATTTTGCAACCCTTATGTGACAAGGTTACTTTACATTACCTTTGTTCGGCCCTTCTCGGATATGCCAGTCAAATGTAGTCCCGCTTTTAGCCAGTTTATATATTCTGAATCGAGTACATTCAACGTCGTCTTCTTCGATTTACCCTTCGTGACACCCTCAAACTACTTTACATGAATACCATCGAAAAACGCAGACGTAGCTGATATTGTCTTAATTCATCGAATGCTCCCTGGTTCTGTGGATTGCGCTTCCTTTTACAATTCTATTTCTTTCAACATTAACCCTCTTAATTTACGCCGTGCTCATCTCTTTTATATTCTAACCCATTGCATCTCTTATGGCTTCAATGAACCAATCTTCCGCATGCTCCGTAAAGTTAATTCAAACCACCCGCTTTTTGATTTTAACATAGTCACTTCCCATCTTGAACTTGATCTCCTCCAACAACCCCTTACTTTCTAATTATTGTTAGTTTTTAAGTTAGTTATGGCTTGTATTAAGCGAAATAAATGGGGTTGTCAGCCTCTACAAAAATTAAGGAAAGTACGCACACCAACGAAATGTTTGTAGTGTGCGGGCTCTCTTCCGCTAGTAACTGCAAAACTCCTAAAAGATAGTTCTACAAACTCGTTCACAGACTCATATTGAAAAACCAAAATTCAAAGATCAAACAAAAAAAAAAATCCTTACGATACCGCAGTTGGTATCACACATAATTTTAATTCCATAAATGAAAGTTGAAAACAATTTAGAAAAACTTTGGGTTATAGAAATAAGTGGGAACTGTCCTTAAGGAAAGTTAATCGAAGTATTCATACAAATAATGTAGTAGAATCATTCATTCTTAATGTACTAGCAGAAAGAATACTGACGCGCTTGCGAGATGTCTGACTCAATCCGTCTCATTTCGATTCACTTCAAGTTGAAACTCAGCCTTTTCAATTTGGACGAAGGAAGATACAGCGTCAAACTCAAAACCTGTTTTCTATCCAATCTGAAGACTGCAATGTCAACGTACTAATAGCAGCGTATTATTTATATTTTGGATTTTGAATATCTGTAAACAAGGGAGCATCTGGTCCACCGGAGGACAAGTGGTTGCCGTTGGTTATTTTTCAACCTGTGTGACTTTAAAATTAAAAAAAATGTCTAAAAGAAACTTTTGGACATACAAGGAAACCAGCCTGATGCTCTCAATTATTGACGAACTAAAATGGATGTTAAATTGTGAAGGCAAAAAGCTAACTGAACTCTATCCATTAGTGGAAAGGGAAATGAGAGCCAGAGGATGCGACTCCAGAAATGCCAAACAAATAGAGTTTCGATGGAAGAATTTAAGACGGTCATACATTCAGGCAAAGAGAAATAACAATAAAAGTGAAGGGGGGCGTGAAATCCTTGATTTTTACGATGAAATGGACAAGATATTAGGGTTATCAACGTCGTCATTTATCTCAGCCCCAAATTGTGATTTAAATGGTAAATGTATTATAACAAGCCAAGCACTCAATCGATCTAACATTCCAAATTTTTTTTTTTTTAATTGTAGGTTCTACGCATGAGGCGGAATATGTAGAAGAAGATAATACCACCTTGGACACAGCAATTGAAGCTGATACAGATTTTAAATCTCCCCCAATAAAGAGAAGAAGATCTGTCAGGGAAGTAAAAAGAGACATTGAAACATACGAAGAAGAAGATAATGATGTAAGAGTAGCGCCAAAGCCCAATTCCTCAAGGTATGCCAGGAATCACTTAGACATGGTGGCTAGTCGTTTCGAAGATGTGACGTCAAAAATGAACAGAGATTTTGTTCGAAAACAAAAAGACCTTATCGCCTATGAATGTGAGTTGTTTTCATCACAGGAACAAGAACGTTATGACAAGTTTAAAGAGATTATGGATGCAAATACCGATAAGTTCTTAAATGGACTAGAAAGAATTCTTAGAAGTAAGAGCAAACGAAAGGAATCCAATAAAGTAAATTCCAAAAATCTCGGGAATTTTTTTAGCTCTTGGGACCCCATCGATCGCGACACACTTCACTCGACCGAGTTCTTAGATGATTTAAATCGGTTCATCCGAACTAGAAGTAATGAACCAAAATATAGTGATAACTCTGACTCAGCCGAAGAGAGCTAGTCGTTAAGTTTTTTGGATGCGACTGAATGATTTTTAACCAATTTGAATTTAATGTAAATAGCTCCTATGTATTTTTGGTTGTTTTTGATTAATATTTAAATAAATTACACTATCGTTTTATTTTTTTTGAAATACATATATATTTTATTTTCTTCTCAATCTTGCTGTATACATGACTCGGTTTTAAAATCAAAATTTAAGTGTTCCAACAAGCTAAAGTTATTGCTCATGTACATTTTGATGTGATCTCGGATTTCTTCTCCTTCTACTTGCATAAGCGGGTCGACTTCGGGTTGATCAGACCCTGTGTCCGATAGTGCGAGGCTTTCATTTGATGATGACGTAAAATCGATATTTCTCCGCTCGGCAATGTTATGTAGAATGCAGCAGGTTGTTATTAGGCGGGGCACAAAGTTTAAATCGAATTTGATTTGTTTTTGCAAAATTTTCCATCTTGATTTTAGTTTGAGGAAGGCGGTTTCAGTTACTGCGTTTGCTTTATTTAAGTAAACATTTAGCGATTCTTCTTCTGGCGATTGTATAACTGGATATGGAGTTATTAGCCATGGTAGTAGTGGGTAAGCTGGATCGCCGACTATATAGGGACCAATCGATTTCCCCTCTATCATTCGTTGTGGCTGCAATCATATAAAAAATATAGAAGTTTAATAATAAAACAATTAAAGACGCGTAGTACTATTTAAATAACTTTTACCCTGATGTCTAAATAACAGGTCGTAACAAAGTTAACCTAGGCGTGAAAGAACGAACAATCAGAGTAGAATAATAGGTTTATATACAGGATATATGTACTCGAGTAAATTGCGGACCTAGGCTAATTTACAACATACCATCATAGGAAACTACATCAAATCATTTTTAACAGTAACAGAGGTAGTAATACTACTATACACTACACTAGGGCCAAGGCCTATCTTCTCGCACTCATTTGTGTTCCTCAATTTGTGAATTTTTACACTTCTGAGCAGGCCTACTGTTTATTGCCGGTTCCGAACGGCTCTCCTGAGAAGCTTTTTCATAGGCAGAATTTGATTTTCTGAGATTTGTCATTGCTTGCCGAAAGGGTGATGACGCTGTTGAGTTTCTATCGGGATTCGATCCCAGGTAGGTTGTCGTGACAGCCAGTGAGTCAACTATCAAGCCATCGTCACCACCTGGCGGTGGATAAACAAGATAAAAAATAAATCGTATTTGTACCCGTTTCCTATGCCATGACTCCCAAAAGCACAGGTGTCAGCCCCCTGACCAAAACACAAGTATTTAAATTATCCACACTGAGGTCCAACCTAAGCATTTGTCTTATATTTTCGACATCACAACATTATTAGATCGATTCAAGTTTTATGAATATTCCCAACACAGAATATTAACAGAAAATAATTTAATAAAGTTTGACGTCTGGCGTCTGTAATTACAAAAAAAAAAAAAAAAAAAAAAAAAATTTGTCAACCACGATTGCCTTGACTTATCTTTAGAAATCAATGGAAAATACATTGGCAACTTTGACGGATAGCTTTAAAAATTTGCTTCTCACTTGCATCAAATCACCAGAAAAAAGCACAAAAACACACAAAATTCTTCTTGACACTTACTCACTTGTAGGGGGTGTGTTTTTTATTTTCAACATCTAATATAAGTTTAGTAGAAAAATGTACCAACTCTAAATTTGCTTTGAAATTAGCTTTGTTAAACCGTTTGCAAGAAATCACATTTTTTCACTAAGCAAATTTGCTGAGACTCTTGAGTGAATATTCCAAATTTGGATTGAACTTATTCATGTACTAACGTCATATCGGTTAACCTCGGGAAAGAACTTGTGCAAACTTTTGTGCTTGCAGGTTCAAACTGCATCAGAGTGACAAAATGCGTCTATATGTTAAACCTCAAATGAATCCTTGCTCCTATGATTAAATGACATTGCATGATATTGCGTTTAAAAAGTCAATAAACCATAAATCGTATTAAGTACAGGAGTGAGTAAAGAAAACCAAATCTCGGACAATTCTTTGATATTTTCGAGAAAGATAGGTCGATTCGGTTTGCAAAAAAGTAAAAGAGCAGATTCCAATAGTTAATTACTCTCTTAATCCTTACAACTCCCCCAAAAGACGTTAAAAAAGCCCAGTATGTTGGCATGGAAACAATTAGTAGGAAATGGTCTGTAATGATACTTAATAATTCGTAACTTTTCCAGTTAAAAGATTATATGCATTTCAAATCCAAATTAAAACAGGTCTATCTGGTAAGATGAGCTACCTGATCGCCTGCCACCGATTTAGTCTAATTTGTGCATACATTTACTTGTGAGGTGACATGCAATTTATACACTCATCGACGTCTCGCACAAATCCAAAATTATAATATTCTGGTTTTACCCGGTAAGGTACTGGAAACTGTTCTTACTTTTATTTTTGAAATCAGTAGTGCTTATTTGATTATTCGCCGTCAGACCGCAGGTGTAGCATTTTTATAAACATCAACAAGCTGTGTTAAAATATTATTCAAACAATAGTTATTCCGAATTCATGTTTTTCGACATACTTCTTCCAAAGTAACAATATGAGGATGCTTAGGTGGTTGGCTATAGTCGTTTTCCTAATCGAGTTTAAGGGTTTAACACTACTTGGCAATCAATACTTTCAAAAGCACCAATGACAGCGCCTGCGTTTTGGCAATGATGTCAATGTCAAGTGGGATGTTCAAGATGTCACATGAGAGCATACTATCCTGGCTAAAAACTTCTTTGACATTAAATGTTACGGAGGATGGCATCCGACCTTTACAAACAAGTTTGGCAGGAATGGCAATACTGGACGTTTCTTTATATACTTCGTCTTTATAAATACTATTATATGCGGCTTTGAATTCATTATAGAGGTGGTGATATCGATCCGTACTTATAAAGTTCTTTTCTTATACATAATTTTTGCAAAATTCAACTTTATTTATCAATATAGTTGCCTTCGAGCGCGATACACTGATTGAAACGATTTTTCAATCTTTCGATACCAGTTTTGTAGTACGATTTCGGTTTAGCCTCAAAATAGGCCTCTGTTTCGGCGATTACTTCTTCATCGGTCTTAAATCTCTTTCCGGCGAGCATTCTTTTGAGGTGTGCGAACAGGAAGTAGTCGCTGGGGGCCAAATCTGGAGAATACGGTGGGTGGGGAAGCAATTCATAGCCGAATTCATTCAATTTTGCCATCGTTTTTATTGACTTGTGACACGGTGCATTGTCTTGATGAAACAGCACTTTCTTTTTCTTCAAATGCGGCAGTTTTTCTGCGATTTCGTCCTTCAAATGCTCCAACAACGCAATGTAATAGTCGCTGTTGATAGTCTGTCCCTTTTGGAGACAGTCGATTAAAATTATTCCATGTGTATCCCAAAATATGGATGCCATAACCTTGCCAGCCGACTGTTGAGTTTTTGGTAGTTTTGGACGAGGTTCGTCGCCTGCTCGCCACTCAGCTGACTGCCGACTTGACTCTGGTGTAAAGTGATGGAGCCAAAATTCATCCATTGTCACATACCGATGCAAAAATTCGGCTTTATTGCGGTTGAACAGCTGTAAAGACTCTTCTGAATCATCAACACGTTGTTGTTTTTGGTCGACTGTGAGCAAACGCGGCACCCATTTGAACAGAGCTTTCGCATGTCCAAAGATTCGTGTATGATATATCCAACACGCTCTTTTGATATCTTCAGAGCCTCAGCTACCTCGATCAATTTCACTTTACGGTTATTAGTAATCATTTTGTGGACCTTTTTGATGTTTTCATCTGAAACAGCCTCTTTTGGACGTCCACTGCGTGCATCATCCTTGGTGCTTGTATCACCACTTTCAAATTTTTCAATCCACTTGCGAATAGTTCGTTCGGCTGGTGCAGAGTCCGAGTAACACTTATCAAGCCATTTCTTTGCATCGGCTGCATTTTTTCCCATCAAAAAGCAATGATTAATCAACACACGAAATTGCTTTGAATCCATTTTTTTTTTTTTCACAATAACAAAAGTTGCTTTACTCACAACGCTATATCTCAAGAACTAATCATCCGACAGCTGTCAAATTTATACACGTATCTTTTGAAAATAGTATGGATTTAATTCAAGTGGTGCCCTATCTTAGAAACGGACTTTTCAGCCCATGTATTATGTATCTGCTGTGGTGTATAGAATATTTGATCAATTGCGGATTTACCGGGCCTTAAACTGCATCAGATCGTTGACAAATGAAAAATTTAGACTCTTTCCTTTCTTGAAGAGCTCCATACTGCTTAGGTTTCTTCTGACCAAAGCTTGGAAATTGGTTGGCATTTGGTTTCTACTACGTTATCTGACTTCCTTTAATAACTCGGCAGATAAGCCCTTCAGTCCGGCAGTTTTGTTTTACTAAAGTTTTGATATTTCTATTTTTACTTTATTTGGTGGCATGAACAAAGATGTTAGTTTTCATCGCCCAAGTGAAATACTTCGTTCTGCCTGCCACCCAAATTTAAGTCTTCTCCGTTTAGTCCGTTTTGGCACATAGTGTCACATAGTTTATACTTTCCGACTGTACTACGAAAGATGTCCTCTATGTCCTATTTCGGTGTTAAAAACAACCTTTAAGGGTTTAAGCGTGAGGAGTGTGACAGAATATCAGACTGATGTTGGCAGGATTAGCCTTGACTGTTGCAATGCGTTCACGTGAAAAATTCGAGACTTATTTTTCTAGTTTGCCACTTATAACAAATCCAAACTCAAATAGGTGTTGCCTTAGTACTCCGTAGTAGTCATTGTAAATTGGTAACGGTAGGTTTTACGTGGATGGATAGGTAGCCTCCATATTAACTTCAGCTCGCCTCGTATGTCCTCTTTCAAGTTCCTTCGAACGAAGTTCAGCACATTTCGGATTGTAAGGCCATCAAGAGCAAAGCAAAATAGTAAATAAGGCATATAGTAATAGTTTCTGACGTTACCACTTATTCGGTTGGAATTGCCAAATCTGCGAGTGTCAGCCCTTAAGCAGCAGTATTAAGGTTTGTATCAGCTTGAGAGCACTTTGTTAAAATAATCCGTACAATTGCAAAAATGAAATTTTTAATGGATAGAAGTGACTTTGGAAGTAATCACAGTTAATACATAAATTATTATGTAAAAATTACTCCCTGTTACTTCAGTTGCGGAAAACTAATTTAAAAATACGATTGTGGACCGCTTGTGCTTTTTTATTCTATTTGGCAAGTTTCGCCGGACATAAGCTTGGTCTGCAAGGAAGAGGAGAAAGTAGAATCGCGAACATTATGATATATATGTATATACCAAGATGTACTCGTAAATTAAATCCAAAAAATCTGACTCGGATCTCAAAGAGTGCCCTATATAAAGACTTTTGCCAAGAGATTGAAACAATAAATGAAATTAGCAGGTTGGTCAAAGTTCTTAAAAAGAGGGCGAGTCAACCAAGCTACAAACACAAAAAAAAAAAAGCGATGTCGTCAAAACTAAGCTCAAAACAAGAAACTCTGAGTCTCATGACTGAAACTCACCCGTTAACCATAATTATAGACCAACTGCTTCTAATTATGAAGCGCAACTATACTGTTAGTCTCGGACTTGCCAGCATACTGGCGAAAAAATTACTATTCACCTATCAGACTGACTTTCTCCCTGTTGAAGAGCTTGGACAGCATAGCCGAGCTTCCGAGATGCACGTCAACGTGAGAGGTCTTGTGTTACTTAGCTCCAAATTACAATGCGTAGTGCCAAGGAACTAATTCTAATTCCGAAACGTAAGCAGTCCTAGACCTAATCGACGATTTAATAAATAGGCTTTTTCTTTAAATCCAAGCTCCCTTTCCGAAGTGGAGGTTGACTTTTCCAACTCGTCTAGTGCCAGAAGTCACCCGTTTCTCTAACAAAAGAAAGTATTTGCGTGACATCCTGGATAGCCAGTTTTTTTGGACTAAACATATTGCGTCTGGTATTCCGGTAGTGTTGTTGAACTTTCGACAATACTTGTCTCCGATTGCAGTGAGAATACGAGAATAAGTCGACTTTTTCTGTCTCCAGAACCAATCTATGGTATGGTGCTGGCATCTTTATGGAAGACGTCAACCAAGGACTTCACTACTTATTAGGTGAACTTCCCTCTGTCTATCAATTGCAGATATACACAATCCTGTTTGGGAAACAGAATCAATTGGGCTTCTATGGATATTAAAGTTTCTTGCGAGTAGGTGGTATGTTTTTCTAGATTGCAGGGAGTACAAATGAATGCTTCTCGATATCTCTAAGGCCAGGGAATTTGTTACTGTGAAATATGTGAACTATAGCGTTCTATGCTCTATGAACTGAATACTGAGAAATTCCAAAAATAGAAGCATTCATAAAGAATCCATTTAATACATTGGATTTGCCATGTTTCCGATATAAAAAAAAATTTGAATCCAAATTGTGTGATTCTTTGTTCAGAAAAAATTACATTACCTTATATAGTTTAGTGCCGTCAAACCTAATATAACATATCGGAACAATTGAAAAAGCAGATACAAAAGTTCATTTCATCTTACCAAACACAACTCATGTTGGTTTTTGTATAGGTGCGAATTCTTAAAGATTTGCAATTCATCCATTGCACCAGGATATTTACATGATATATCTCTGAATCTGAAAAAAGGTACATCAGTCTGACTTTATCCACAAGCTAAAACAATAAAAACTTACAAATAATTGCTATCAACAACAGCCTGCAGAACAATAGAAGGAGACCCCTTCGGGTTCATGTATTCCTTGACTTTATTTAAAGTTGGAAAAACATTGATATGGGTAATATCTATTGCCCCCATAACTTGAGGCAATCCAGTATTATTTTCAAAAAGATTTATAACATTCGATAGGTCATCGCCATCAGGCATTCTGATTTCGTCCTTCAAGAAAACCTTAATACAAGCATCGCAAAATTGATACAAACAATTCTTCACTGTACTCTTGTGTACGCCAAACTTCATTCCAACAACTCTGTATTCTGCTGAGGAAGAGAGCGTAAACATTGCAATTGTAATCTTCATTTTGGCTGCTAAAGACATCCGCACAATATTCGGTTCCGGTTTCAGATCTAATTCCAGCTTTTCACAAATGTACGAAAAGATTTCCTCGTCCATTTGAAAGTATTCCAACAACTCATAAAAGGTTTTGCTTTCAAATACTGCATGCCATGTATTGACGTTACTTGTGGACGGTGCTCTGTTTGGGAAGAGCCCTGGTACTTCGACAAACGATGCAAGACACCTCTGCATGCTTTCTTGATGCAGGGATATATTTCTTTCAATTTTCTGTTTAAGTTTTCTTCGAAAGCGTTTTCGAATTATTTCCATGCTGCGATTGTGCTCCTTGTATAGCATGTTCATGTTTTGAAAAAAGCCTTTACACACTATACTTAGAATTTCGTTTGTTTCCATTTTGCGTTTACGAATTTAGTTAGTCTCTTATGCCTTGGATAATTTTGACAATTTGCGGATTGTTAAAATATAAATAAACAAATCCTCGTAATCTGTGATAAGTGACACTTAAGAAATGTACTAGTTCTATACTTGCACTGTGCTGCCAATAGAGAAAGTCTGTACAACAAGAATAATTCATATGTTTTGATTTTCCTAAAACTAGATATCAATATCTATCATCCTATTATTTAGGACCGGGTCAACCCCGCACAAATTTATTGTGATTATTAACAAGCGAAAAGCTTAAAAACTCACAAATATGTTTCTTAACTAAAGTTATCTTAAACTAAAGAAGGCTTTGGCGTAGATATTTGTTGCACGTAGTTGTTTGCATGTATATTCTTGTGGGAATCGTTATTCACAGATATAGCTCCGCGTAACAATATACTAATTAGTTTCAGTCTGTTTTCATATAGGAGTACCTAATACTCATACTCATAGGTTGTCTTGCAAGCATTGCGAGTAAGAGGGCAATGATATTACTCTGAAAACTCTTATGCTGTTGACCTTACGATTTAGAATTATATAAATATAGTCATTATAAAAATATGTCATCCCCATCATCATCAAATTCTGTTCGTAGATTAACTAACACTTATCTTCGTCATAGCATAAATCCAATATTTCTGTTGGCATCTCAACATGCATCAAAATCAGTAGAATCAGCTCAACGACGTAGTCATTTTCTCAAGGAATATACTTCCTCAAATTTTGAAATTTGAAATTGACAAGAACAGCCGATCTGCTAGATCTGGAAGGACAGGCCTTTTTATATGCGTTGATTTTCGAGACTTTGAAACTGGTAGTTCTATCAAGCAGCCGGATATCTAAGCGGTTTAATGCAAATATCACTGAATAGGTGCCCCAATCGAAAACAAAAATCTGAATAAATTGTGAAGCCAATTACAGTAAATGTAGAATCTATTTAATAGCTCCAGCTAATCTCTTCGAGAGACAACTGCTTTCTATCAAAAATACATTGCACCTGGGAACAATTCTAAAGTAGTTGACTTAATGCAAGATTGTGGTAGCGAAAAAGTGGCTACATTTTGTTTTTTATTTATTTATTTATTTTTTTTTGTTAATACTAAATACTATCTAAATCCACCTCCAAACTACGTAAGCTTCAAAACAAAGTAATTCCGACCTTGCTCAATGAAAAGTTAGTTCGAGCTTGAAGAGAGACTATCTGAACCGGAGACGTGGCCACTGGTTTATAAGACGTTTTCTAGATAAGTCAACTGTCCGCAACTGTTCGAGTGATGTGAAAGATTAGTTGCACCGCTTATTTACCTTGGAACGCGTCTGGGAGCGTATAAGATTATAAACGGAGATCAGATTGTTTTCCGTGATCATTGCTCTACCAATGCGCTTTTGAATTAACTTAATTACAAATTTATCCAATCTTATTAGATTCGGCCTATTATGTATTATATCATTAAGATGTATTATACTCGGATTTTCATGTTCTTTTTCAATAAACTTGCTCCCACGTTGAACCAGACGGGACATCTTAATACAAGCATAGGCCAGATGAGGGCCATGAGGCCTGTATCACATTTACTTCATGCTCGCATTGAGTTGGCTGCTGTAAAATAGTCTCTTTGTTAGAGCACAAATACTTTTTGCTTTGATGTATTGGGTATGTAATTTAATTCGTGACTTTTTTTTTCAAAATTTGAACGTTTATTTAAGAAAAACATGTACAATAGTATTATTCAAATTATTACCCAACTGAAGCTATGACTTTTACCCATCTTTCTGGCAATTTGTGGATCCCATCCCAAAAGAACTGCGCCGGCTTGGCAGCCAAGAATGAATAAAGCCAATTTTTGATATTCTGCTCTGATGTGAACCGTATTTCAGTGAGGGAGTTCTGCATCGACCGGAACAAATGGTAGTCAGAAGGGGCAAGGTCTGGGCTATAAGGCGGGTGGGGTAAGACTTCAAATCTACTGTTTTCCAAATAGTTCTTAAACGGAATAGCAACGTAGGGCCGAGCGTTGTCATGATCGAAAATTAATGCCTCGTGTCTGGTCGCATATTCCGGGCGTTTTTCGGCTACTGCTCTCTTCAAACGGATTAATTGTGTTCGATAGCGTTGTCCATTGATGGTTTCACCCGGTTTTAGCAGCTCATAATACAGCACACCCATCTGATCCCACCAAATACAGAGCATTACCTTCGGGCCATGGAAATTCGGCTTTGCCGTTGATTTGGCGGGTTGGCCGGGTTTCACATATGATTTTTTGTCCTTGGGGTTGTCGTAATGGATCCATTTTTCATCACCAGTAACAATCCGATGCAATAATGACTTCCTTTTGTGGCGTTCCAGCAGCATTTCGGACATGCAAAACCGCCTTTCGACGTCTCTCGGCTTGAGTTCATGTGGAACCCAATTTCCTTGCTTTTGAATATATCCAGCTGCTTTTACACGTTTTAAAATGGCTGCTTGAGTGACACCCAAGATTCTGCGAGCTATTCTTGTGTTTGGCAACAATCTTCAAAGAGTAATGCTTCCAGTTCTTCATCTTCAAACTTTTTTGGCTGCCCAGGACGTTCATCGTCTTTCAAGCCAAAATCACCACTTTTAAATCGTGCAAACCACTTTTGGCACGTTCGCTCAGCTAGCGCATGTTCACCATAAACTTACACCAAAATACGATGACTTTCGGCAGCAGTTATCTTCATATTAAAGTTATGAAGAAGAACTCCCAGCAAAAACACTTTTTCAGGCACAAAGTTCGACATATTTGAGTGAGAAAAAATTATTGTTGTTTACGCTTCAAGTGAATGACATATACCGAAATGACGTATAATGACACTAGCTTTCCAATGCATGTTCTAATGGAATAATAACAATGGAATAATACAAGTTACGCCATCTCTTAGCAAACCGCACGATATAAGTTTTTGATTTTTTTCTATTTTATTAATGCTTTTCAATGAAAACGGGTTCCAAACAATGGAATGGCCTTGAAAGTATAGGGATCCTTGAAGTCCGATGAACTTCTTTTCAGAAATCGTAGAGAAGAGTTAACTTTTGACATTAATTTGTTAACATGGGGATCAAAAGTGAATTTACTGCCAAAAACCAAGCAAGGCCTAGATTATTTTGTGTTCTATTATATGACATGGTGGCACATTTGTTGATATTAAGACGCAGTTCGTTTAGTTTACACCATTCAAAAAATAATCCAAATCTCTCTGGAATATAAGACAGTCACTGAAATTAGAAAAAATCGCAAACACATTTATATCATCCGTATACAAAAGAGAATGACAAAATTTTAGAATTCTCGGCAAATCATTGATAAAAATCAGAAAAAAAATTGGCCCAAGTTGGCTTCCTTCCCGGACACCAGACACAACGTTAATTTTAACCGAAAATAAATGTCCGATAGAAACGATTTGTTTTCCACCAAAAAGATAGGACTTAAACCATGAAAGAAATGTGCCGAAAAATCCGTAGCACTCAAGCTTTTTTAGAAGGATATGCAAGTTAATTCTACAAAAGGCATTCACGAAATCGGTATAAGCTTAAGCAATGATTGGTAAACTGAACTAAGTTAGAAAAAGTCGAACGACCCTTCTAAAATCCGTTCCTTCACTTGGCTATCCAAAAGTTTAGGTATGATAGACAGTTTGAAAACTGGTCTATAATTAGAAATTTGGTCTTTTTTCCCACTCTTAAAAATTGGAGTTATAAGCGAATATTTCCAATCAACAATAAATGTAACACTGACTCAATTTTTAAATTATTTATTGTCTAAAATATTATATTTACAAAAGTTTTACTTGGCTGCATTAAAACTCAAAATAAGTTTTTATTAACATTCACAAAATTTAAATTACTCTTAAGAACAACCCTTTCTTCAAACATTTGATCGGAAAGCTCACAACTATCTGAAAGGTTGTTCATTGTTGACCGTGAGAACAATCTCTCAACTGACGCAATAGATGGCAGACAAGTATTATATTTGACAAAGACCTTCTTTATTTCTGGATATCTATTTAGAATATCTAGTTCCTGACTTTCCTCTGCGAAAAACTGTAGCATAAGCAATTCGGCTTTTGAAAGTGAAGTAAAAGTGGTTTTGTTTGATGACGTCACTGGATTTTCAGAATCCGAGTCCGAGTCAAAATTGAAGAATTGATTTTCCCTCTTTCGAGATCTTGTTGCTTGGCCATCGTTTAAATCGGGTTTTTCATTTATCTGTTTCGAAATTATTGTTTTGAAAATATTTTGAACTTCATTTCGTTTTGCTGGCTCAACACAAGACAACCACTTATTTTTGAAACGTGGATAAGACAGTGCAGCAATTGAAGCATTTTCCGATTCTGGAGTACAAAGGTTATAAAACTGACCGAATCTTTTTTCAACGTTTTCTATATAATTTTCAATGAGTGGTTTACAATAAGTGAAATTATTGCTTCTCTCAATTTTTTTTAATTTTTTCCTTAAAGCAAACAGACAAGGTTGAACAATACCGTAATATGTGTTGGTTTCACTTTGAATAATATCTAGAGCCTCTGAAATTGGTGCTGTGCAGGTTAAAAACTCTTGAATATATTTAAATTCCGAATCTTTAATGGGGCTTTTAAGTTTAAGTGCGCGATGAAGTTGTGAATTATTTTCTTTTATCAAGGAAATTTGTTGCAGAGATTTGAATAAACTGTTCCACGTTGTTTGTTCAGGTAGAGTCAAAGTATGCTGAAGTATTTCTTGAATTAGTTCAGCTAATTCGGGTTGTTTACTGGCTTTCCATAGAGCATTGCATTTTTTCATTACTGAAGTATGAATATTTGATAAAAGTGTATTTGGAATTTGAAGTATCTCTGTCGCGTACGTTACGCATGAGCTTAAGATATGTGCACAACATCCTAAAGATACAGGATGCGAAGAGCTCTCTGTTGCAATTATTTCAATCCAATTTGAATTACTAGTTATTTCAACTTGTAAGTCATCCGATTGGGGCACGATCCCATTTAATAAGTCTCGATCAAATTCAGCATCGACAGAGCTGACATTTTCAGTCTCTACACCAAATATCTTAAAGGCCTTAATGAAATTATTGTCATTATTGAATAAAGAAGCAACTATCTTATTCACAGCAAGATCAAAGTCAGAATAAATTCCATGCACCAATTCGGATATGCGATCAGAAGTCCGGGTACCTTTGAACCCACGGCAAGCTAAAGCCACTGTTCCTTTCCGTAGATCTTCCGTAATCCAACAAGCTGTTACCCCAACAAAATTTCTATTTTTACCAGACCATAGATCAATTACAGTGCAGACATGATCAATTTCTCGTAATTGTGATTTTATATGTTCCACATCTTCTAAGTAATAATCTTGTAGGTGGCGTCTCAACGATTGTCGACTCATTACTTTCAAGTCCATTTCTGATATGTTGAAGTCGTAGAAGATTTTTAAAAAGTAAGGGTCCTCCACAGACTTTAAAGATATCATAGAGCTAATAAAATACATAATCAGATTTTCATCAAACTTATGCTGAGACAAAGTGGTTGTTACTTTCTTTGGGTGTTCAGTTGCTCTTAGTACCCTTCCACAGCTTGCCCGACTGCCTAGCTCAACTTTTTTCATTTTTGCATAATTCTTATATTCTTTTACGCATGCATCGCCATGTTTTCTTTTCAAATGACTTAAGAAATTTGATGTGCAGTTATTGTAGCCTTTTACTTCAATTCTTCGTGGCGAGCATTTCATACACAATGCAACCGTTCTTCTTGGAGTTGAATTTTCATGTAGATACTTAAAAAATTTCCCATCGAGTAGAGTTAGTCGCGGTTCCGATCCTGACATGGATTCTACGGGAGTAGATGGTTCCGGCAGTTGTTCATGTACCTCTACAGAAGTGACAAAACTTTTATTGTCTTCTTCTTCTTCGTTGTTCACTATCTCCAAAGTGTTAATGAAACTTTTACTATCCTCTTCTTCGTCGGACATATAAGAAGACATCTTTAAGAAATAGTAATATTATTAAAATAAAGCACTAATAGTATGAGGATGGCCACACTTAAGAGAAAAAAAAGAAACAAAATCAGCAAACACGGCGAGTATAGTGAGTTTAACACTTGTATGGATAAGATTACAATGACACGAAATAAAATTGAAGCACAAGTACCACCGAACGAGTACACCTCATCTATTTTTAATTAAGACAATTTAATTACTACTGTTTGTATTATTAATTAATACCCACAAACGACCCGTAGCTGGTGAAACAAGGTACACGACTAATTTCAATTGCCAACTCACAATCGATAACAGGCGTAATGGAAAAAAAACCTGACAATTAAATTCTCAATCAATTAATTTAATTGATTAATGACTCACGCTCACTAATGTAAAAAGAGAATTTAGGTAAATCCAAAACAGTATGCATGCATAAATGGAGTGATTCCATTAGGTAGCAGTAGTTGTTTGGTCATATTTTCATTTAAGTATCTCTCTCTTAGCCATTAATGCTTGTGTGTTAGAAGAGTGTGGATTTGCTTAATTTAGAGGGGAGATTCATTTGTTCATACGAGGAGTGTGAGGTTAATTACAGCCATAAATAAACTAAACCAAAAAGAAAACTTTGCAGTATCTCTTTGCAGTATCACTAAGCTTATGATGCTACGTACACTATAAAACAACTCACGCAACCATCGAAAAGCTTGTGACATTCAAGAAGTTGCAGTAGCGGATTGCTCTTATGATAGATATTTTTGCGTGCTGTTCACTAGGTAGAGAAATATAAAATTATTTTAATTTAATGTGATAAAATAATAAAATACATTTGAGGGGTTTATTTTTTAACGTGATAAGTTTGATAAGATGCCTAAGATATCGTGAAAAAATAAGGCAACAAAGAAATGATATTCGAATAAAAGTTTTGAATTAACTAAAACAACCAAAGTAAAATAAAAAAGAAAAAAAAAATTATAGCCGGAGTGTAAAAGAGTAGATTGCAGGTACATAATAATGGCAGTGGATATTTTTATTACGCTATTTAGCAGTGTGCATTGGAAAATAGCAGTAGTAAGCCCATCGCTAGACCCTGGTAGTCTTTGGTCAATAAGTTTACTTCCGAACATTAGCAAGGTATACTTGTACGTAGAAATTATCCCGGACAATCAGATTGAGGCTTAATATTACTAGGTGCGCAACTAAGTTTTCAATAGATGGCTCCAGCAGTAAGTGCTGGTCGATTTTGACATATCCAAAACATCATGAACTATGCTTAGACATATGGCAAATAATGCGTTTTGACACATTTTTCGTTTGAACGTTATATACTTTTGATTGTGTGAAAATATCTGATTTTGTGCCAAATAATCGTCATATGCAGGAAGTGTGGATTTTCTCCTTTAATCCGAAGAAGCGGCAACTGAAGCTCATCGAGAGCTCCATAAACCTTACGAAGTGAAAAAACGTGCCGGTGATTTCGATATTGACTACCGTCCGCGTGAAGGAAGATGTCCCGAGCCCGGATTCGTCGTCTGAATAAACGATATCGAAAAATGCGTGTGTGCATTTGCGCGTGTGTGCGTTTATTCTCTGCAAAACGTATAAATTATAATATATTTCATAGGGTTAATATTAATACTCACTTTTCGGCGGATTATGTGGCTACGTCCGAACTCGGCGACTGTTGGTTTTTATTTGAAATTGAATTCTAGCTTGAAAAGTCATCGCTGTCAAACACGTAAACGTCAAATATTACTGGGTGCGTTCACCAACATCGGACGTAACCACATAAGCCACCGATTACATTATTCGAATCTAAAACATTAGTATATATTTTTAACAGAAGATCAAAATCCTTCGAAGACGCCAAACATAAGAAGAGCTTGCTTCAGCATTAGAATTCACCTGCCTAGCCATTTCCACTCGATTGCATGCTTTGTGAATGATTTAAAAACAAAGAACTTGAGGTCCTTATGATTTGAAGCAAAGCATCATTCTTTCGCGTGTGAGCAACTGTTCTCCAGCAGCAAAAAAGGAAGGATTTTCTTCACAGCATTGTGACAGGTGATAAAAAATGGATTCAATAAAGTAACTTAAGGAGAAGAAAGTCATGTGGACTACCCGGTCATGCTCCTACGTTGCGAAGGTTATGCTGTGTATTTGGTGGGACCAGATTGATGTTATTTATTATGAACTATTGTAACCCAACGACTTTAATTGAAGTGGCCACAATACGAGCATAGGCACGAAAAAATTATTTTACAGCTCGGCTTCACGTTACCAAACCCGTTAAAACTTTCATGGAAACGCTCAACGTCCTAATTCAACTGCCATATTTCCCAGATATTGTGCCGTCTTCCGATCGATCGCACAAGGTCGGGCAGATCAGTAGTTCCGCTCATATAAAGACATCAAAATATGGCTTGATAAGATAATAAGATAAACACTTTTACCGTAACGGTGTTCGAGCTCAGCTAGAAAGATGGGAAAAAGTTGTAGCTAGGGATGGGCAATACTTTGAATGATTCATTCGTAACCATGTTTCATAATAAAGTTACATTTTCATAATAAAAAAAAAACAGATAACTTAGGTGCGCACCTAACACAATATGTGTACATTTACACTGCGTCAAAACTGATTTTCGACATACAATGTAATAAAGGAAGAAATGTTCGTGTATCTTTTGCAGCATGACTTGAATCATATTGAAAGACGACGGCAAAGTTAGGTACTTAAGTATTTGGCTTGTATAGTGTTTGTATTTTGACAAACATATAAATACTTATCTTACTGAGGCCAAGAATACTGCCCTGATAAGTTAACTGTTTTACAGGAGTCAACTTGACTCCAGAGTGAAGGTCATATGATACATGGACATAATCAGACTAATTATCGGTTATGATTGTCCCGTGTGGTTCAACTAAGCACCGCACTAATGGAAATGATTCGGGAGTTCGAGAAGCAGTGATTCAGCATCTGTCTTTGACTGCATAGAACACTCCCATTGCGGTGCTATATCTTGAGTTCATCTACAACGGACTACCATCTTAGAGCATTTTCGATTGCGGACAGGAATCGGCATGTAAATGTAAATTGCCACTCGTCGGTGAAGCAACTAGTTGTATTAAGTAAAGACGAGTAGGTAGGCAAGATGGCCTAGATTGGATTAATTTATAATCAAAATAAAATTTGAAAAGCATGTATATTACGTCTATGTCCTATTTGTAATCTAACATGCGACTAAAGAGAGTTTTTTGGCATCGGTATATGCGCTTAATTTTCATAACCAAAATAACGGGTATCGGGATTAAAAACATGTTTTGGCGTACCTATACAATGTTTTTTTTCCTTATTAGCCTGCGTGTGAAGTATTAAATATGTTTTAAAAGGGAAAGCTTAAGCTCGAATTATATGACATTGAATGATATTACTATATATTGAAAGTGCATAGTTATTTTAGGAGTAAAGCTTAAATATTAGTCGTGGTTTTTTGTGCCGCTTAAGAGTTTATCATAAAAGGTTGGTGGCACAGATATTATTGGCGATTATTGGCAGTTGTTGGTGGGGTACATTTATTAAATGTTTAATATATCTAACAATTAAATTCAAACGAAGAAAATATGATGTGGAAGTACTGCTTGAACTGTTTTATATCCGCTAAGTTGATATCGTTTATAAATTAACTTATGGCTTTTTCGTTTGACAGTCAGAAGCCGTTTTTTCCTTTATTTTGAGTACCTCGATTTTATTTTAAATTTAGCACAAAAAGCTTCTTCGGAATTATTATTATTATTGTTATCTTCGATGAGGATAATAAATTATTAATTAATTATGCTTTCATCTTCTTTTCATAGATAAGGATAATAATTCGCCCAAAAACACAGCCGATCGCACGAAAACAGAAATCTAAAATAGTTTGACCCACAATACTTATTATTTGACGTTTACACATTTTTACATAAAAGCCAGCAGAAATTTTGATACTCAAATACATAGAAACTCAGGCACACATGAAGATTCTCACCGCCATCTCTAATAAACTTGAAATTACACATTTTGCTTCTCGATTCAATTGTTTTCATGACAAGTAGAAAACATTCAGAGTGATACGAATAATGAACTTTAATTCCATTATTACAAAACAAATAACGTTAAGCAAATATTAAAATTGATTTTGAACAATTTCAATTCTACTTGTATTTAACACACTAGTAGGGCACCAGACAACACAAGTATACTCTAGGACAGGACGAACAATACTACAAAACATAGCCTTAAGAATATAAGGATTTTTAAAATGTCGTGAGTTCAAAAAGTGAATTGGCTTTTAAAACAACGTCGTTGAAATGAAGGTGAATTCTTAGTTTGCTGTCAAAAACTACACCAAGGTCGTTATATTCGTCAGCTGATCATATTTGAGTGTTAATGAGTGAATAGTTCGGAATATAGTTCGGCACACTTGACAACATTTAACATTAAGTGATTTAAAATCAAATCCCCTATAAAAAGGAATTTAAATCTTTGAGAATTTTCCGGCGCTGAATAGATGTCGATTTGATACCGAGTTGCCTTGAACGCATCCGTTTGCGTAAATATTGTTGGAAGTAGCGCTGAACGTTCATCGACTATGGAATTTGGTGGCAATGTAGAAATACTGCTCGATTTAACGTGGATTTTTAGTCGCTAGATACCCGAATAGAGCCGTCCTTCTTAACGACAGAAGCTGAAGGCGTACCCCATTCGGAGTATTCTACGTGCTCTAAATGCATTGATCCTGGTGGCGTTGTTGAATCGACATATAAAGACACTGGTGGCCTCGTATAATGACCAGACTCGGTTGAGAATAAGTACTTAAACGTATCCAGTATTGATTCTATACTAATTTTGCTGTTCCACTTAGATGCGTATGCCGTTGCGTCGAACCGGTTGCATCCGCCCAGAGAGAAATGATATTAAGGGGTAAATTGTCAATTCTTGGACAATTGTAATAATAATCGCTTAGACTATCTTTAACGTCGGATATGGTTGAACGTGATTTCTTTTCATTACGATCATAGGCGAACCTGAACCCACTTCCGACCGTTGATGACGACGAAGATTGATTTTTTCTTTTTAACCAATGACAGAAATTGGCTGACAGTAGATTCTTTACTATTGTTCGGCTGTATCAGGACGGGTCCGAACAATCCACTTTCAGATTTGAAGGTCGTTGTCTTTTAATTGTTTGCCTGGTACGTCAACAGTGAATGCGTTATTATCTGAGGCTATTGACAGGTTTGTAATTTTTTTTTTTTTTTTGTAACTCCTCAATATAGCGTTTTTGGCCTTATGACGGTGTATGCTAGTATAATGCTACTGGACGAGCATGCGCTTGAATGAGCAATTTTTTCTTTAATTTTTTTTTATATTAAATTTACACACCAGAAGTCGTCTTCAATTCTGTCTTTAGTTAACAAATCAAATAATATCGGATAACTATATTAAATACAGTAGTTAAAATAAACAGTATTTCGGAACGTAGTCATCTGGGTAAAAACGTTTCCACCCTAGGAGAAATTTCTTCCTTGTGCTTCCACTTTAAAGTTTAGTGGATGGCATTGTGGATGGCATGAATACGCAGCCGGGCTCCAAGAAAGAATGACTCAATAAATATTCATACATTTCGCGGACAGGTGATAAGATTATACGCATTTAAAGCAATCGGTGGAAAGCCGGTTTTGTTGTCAACTTTGTTTAGTATATTTATGGTAGCGGCTATAGGATTTATTGAATATATAGATAATGGCTATCATATTATCTCTATTTATGATTGCCTTAAATTCCGCAACAGGTTAGAATTTGTGTTGCATTTTGAGCTTTAAACATTATTTTAAATTATATATATATTTTTAGAAATGTAAAATCTTCAGACTTGTTTCTGGCAAAATGTCGGAATTCGACATGGAAAGGTATCAGGGTTTTCTGCCCTGTCCATATTTGAATCCGTCTGTGTGGTTTTGATTAACAAGCGCGGCAGCCCGGACAGAGTGTAAAGGAAAACCCCACTTGCTTTTGCGATCTAAGTCCTTCGTTGTTCCACAAAGTTTTCAGCGAAAGTATTGTTACATGTTCAATCTCAGCTTATAAATTGAAAAACTGGTAAAAAAAAAATGAAGATAACATTAATGAAACAGATGTTCTGATCCAGTTATGTGAAGAAGCGGTAAAAAAGGCCAGCATTAGCGTCATCAGCTACAAAAAAGTGTTCTCACACCTCACACAGAGGCGGCAGCAAGACATGCACTGCACAACGACAATAGTAGGAAATGCAAAAACAACCAAAACAACAACATAAACCTCTACCGCAGCACAAACAGCAGGTTAATGCACCTATACAGCAGCTTAAACAGCTCTACCGGGAAACCAGCCAGCACATTATGCCACCAATTAAAACTTTTGAAATGGAGCTTACAGCCAGCATCGAGCTATGTAAGTGGGCCATAGGCAATAACTTTTTCAGTAAGAAATTATAGATAGAAATGCAATTCACTGAAATACAGTGGAATTAAATCAAAAAAAAAAAAGTGTGAACAGTTGCAAACAAGGCTGCTTAGAGATTTTGAACCGCATGTTGATCCAGAGTGTATTAGAGAGAAACAGTGCGAAAAGCTTAAATTGGTAGGAGTCAAGTTATTCGTCACGGCTAGAGCCAATATGAAAACAACCGCCTTTCGCCGATAAATTCAGTTCCAACTGAGAAAACTGGATTGTCTAAGGAGTATCAAAAAATTAGATTTCCATTTTCTTTACTAAGAAAATTGAAAAGGAACGATAGCATTTTCTATTGTGTTTACTTCCGAACGATCGGGCATACCGCGTTGAATGATAAACAGAAGCACAACTCTCGTTTTCTTTATATATGAATTCAGAACAAGCCTACATTTATTGAGGTTGTCCTAAGTTCAAGCATACATGAAAAGAGTAAAACTGATTCGATAAAAAAATTACGAGCACAGAAAATTAGAGTTGCATAAGTGAGATTAAGGCAGTTTGAGATTTGTCACGTAGTGTAAAATTTCATATAAACAAATAAACAGTATATAACGTTGAAAGAGATAAATTAATCATAGATATGTGACTTAGCTCAGAGAGCCCGCATGAGTCCAGTAGGTTAAAATAAAATTTGTTATCCAGGTTTTTAGTATTAATGAATTGGATTTAATAAAGAATTTAAAATAAAATTTAATCATTTTTTGCTTGCCCATATCGTTGAAAAGCTGGTTGCCTAGTACCATTGTGCCAATTGATTTAAGCACCTGTAGTCACCTGTAGGTAACAATGCTACTTTCATCAAGTGATGAAGACTAATGTTTCAAAAAATTAATAATTTTAATTCTCTTAAATTATTTTTAAGTTAAGTACCTACGTAACATTTTATGAAATTTATAATTACATATAAAAACACTGAAATAAATGAAAAGAAACCTAAAATCTTTGATGTCTGAATTTTTCAATTTCAGTAATTTTCGATTTACGTCGGGTCTATCAGAACCAATTAGTGCTTTGACCCTCCAATGAGTGAATAATTTTTTTCGCTTTATGTGGTAAATAGGTCCCTGGGGATCTACAACCGTTTTCGACTATAATACCTGCAAAAATTGGAATCTTTCGACCTTTTAAAAAGGAAATTTTATTGTTAGGCCTTAATATATTAATAAAAATCAATTTTGCCAATAACTTTTAATCTTTGTTATTTATTTATCAAAATATATTAAATTTTACATGTGTTAAGTATTATTACCACTATATTCATTACATCTATATATTTGCTACGAATGTTCCAAGCATACGGATTTTCTGCAGTTATGACATAGAGCCCTAGTCTTTCGTTGGCGTTTGCTTAGCCTATGGCAGAGGTAGCAGGATGGTCTATTTGATTTTGGTGCGTGTACTGGTATTTGAGTCATAATAACACCAAAAGCTTCCAACGCATTCCGTATTTTAGGGTATTTATACACGTAATGCTTATTAGCATGAATTTTCATGTTGGGAGTGGCTAATTGTTTAATTATTACGTGCAAGAACGAACGCCGTTTGTCAGTTTGTTTGGTTGGAGCCAACTCATCATAAATTATAAATGCAGCTACGTCTATCATGTTGAAAAAAATAGCTAGTGGCCATCGCCTGATGGGCCTCTTACACGTATATGTCAACAGCATGGTATCTACACTCGACTTATTGTCACTGTAATCCAAAGTGGCCAACGGTTTCAGATTTGCATTGCTGTTGTCTATAGCACACGTATAGTGCATAGTTGACAATAAAATGACCGCCTTATTACTCTTCGGCACATATGAACAGAGTACATTCCCTTCGTGGAATCCAAATAAAGTGCTAATAACCGGACGGGTCCTATTTTTACAAAATTCCTTTTGAACAAATCTTTTATTCGCAAGTATTTTCGCCAAATCCATCGTAGTTAAAAAATTATCTGCATAAATTGTGCGACCCGTATGCATATATTTCTTCGTTACTTTGAACACAACTTTCTGCCCTTGATTCACCTCACGTTGCAGATGCTGCTGCTTACTAGAGTAAATCATTCCTTTCAACGGAAAGTGTGATTTTGAGTCACACAACCATTACTTTTATGCCATATTTAGCCGGTTTTGAAGGTATATATTGTGTAAACCTCGTACGACCTCTTTACGGAAACAGTTGTTCATCGACTGTCAAAGAATCGTGTGGTGTATAAACCGCTTCTAGGTTCGCTTGCATCATTGTCCAGACATCATCAATTGCCGCTGTCTTGCTGCTTTTTTGGCGTTCTGTGCGAGTTTTGACGTTGTCAAAGCTTATACATTTCTTCATAAACAAAAACCGTTCCAAGGGCATAGCATAACTCTCCATAACTCCTTGACTGGCTCATTATTTGAGCAAAATTATTGTCAAAAATGCATCCATCTCCATCATATTGAAAGGTTGCCACTGTTTTTGCTTCTGAGGGTGAGCATAATTTCATTCCTTGGTCACTTGTTGTCTTTTTCGGTTTGTTTCTTGTAAAATAATGGACTTGAATAGTTGTAGCGGATCATTTGCTGTTATCAATGGGCCCGGTTTTCTTTGGTTATAATTCACTACATCATGAGCATAAATTCGTGAGCTTGGTGGCTGAGTTTGCATCCAAATGGTGCCATCTTTCGCTGTGTAGGAGTCATTACTATTAAGTACAGCATAATTAGCATCATTTTCCTATTTATCGTCTTCTTCTTCGTCTTCATAATCTACGCTTATGTCGTTTTCGCAATCTGAGTCTTCAATAGAAATTTGTTCGTATATCGGATCTGCTTCTTCATAGTCATCATTTGCAAATAGATTGAAAACATTTTGCTTATCTGCCTCGTTAAATGTACGCGCTTAACTTTCGAATTCAATATTTTGACTTTCCATTACCTATAATATGAATAAATTTAACGTAATTTCTAACAAATAGTACAAAAACAAGTAAAAAGCAAACTTACTTCAAACGCTATGTATAGTTATTTAGTTTTTCCAAAGCGAAGTAATATTTTCACTATATTTTATTTTCCTGCACAAAACACAACTGGACTCTCTAAAAGATGCTTGATAAATAAATCGCAGACATAGATTCTGGAGATACTTAACAAATTAACCGCTGACACAGATTCTGGAATTTCCCATAATTACGAGTGGTAAAAAACAATCATGCAAAAATTGGTTAACCCCAATAACCCCAATTCGACCCATGTTGGGTCGAAGGTATCATGCTTTGCAACAAATGGTCGTAAAATCGCTTCAGAAATCAAAAAGGTCCTCAGGGACATATTCACTCGTCGGAGGGTTAAATCGAGGTATTCCTATATTTGTAAGCACCTGATATTTCAAAAGGGTGAAAAATTAGACAATCTTTAGACAAAGGTTTTTTTTAATGCTGAACGCCTCTGAAGATCCAATACCTTCCATCAAGTTTTCAATATGAATTATTAATTCCAGAACTTAAAGCACTTATTCCATATGCCGAAACCTTTACATTTTGTGTCGCCCTGAATTGCTTAGATCACCTGAAATAAAAAGGCCACAGTCGTTATGTCTGACGGTAGGAAAGCAATATGCCTAGTCTTGTAGATAAATTTTTCTTCATAAGATTGTGGAAATTAATTAAATAAACACAAAGTTTAAAAATAGGTTTGGTGTGTACCATTCAAGAAGATATTATTGTCTGATTTATTTATATAGTACAAAATAAGATCTACATTAAATATATAATACAAAGGGGAAACTATTTCTTAATCACCATAACTAAAGCCGGATCGTTAGAATTATTAGATATACCGTATAATGTTCCTGTAAAAGTTGTAAATAACATGTTAATAAGAAATATCCATGACATCTTTTTTTTTTTTTTTGTTTGATAAACTTACCTACAAAAACGGTAATTAAATCACCATTTTTAGAATCAAATGTATTGCCATTGACAGTTATTTTAATTGAACCGCACAAAACTAAAAAATTCTGAAAAACAATTTTAGATGATTAGAATGTTTATTTGCTTCGTTTTTGGGTATTTTTTTTTTGTTTGTACTTACAAGTTCATATTTTTTCGCTGTGCATCTTTTCTTTTCTGTTTTTGGATTAAAACGCATATACCCAAAGCTAAACCGCTGTTTAGTATTGTAAAAGGCATAGTCCACACCATCGACCTCCTGGAATACTAAATCATCAATCCTTGCTAAAGCGAAAAACAATTTAAATGAGAATTTGTAATAAAGTAGGAAATATTAGATCAGTCTTACCAGCATGAAAACCATCTAATTGCAGAAATCTTGCGACACCTTTTTGTGAGTCAATGGGACTTTTGCTTATAATTTGCTTTAACCAATTCAAAAGAATATCACCACGCTGTTGTGTTTGTTCAGAGGACTGTTGAAAAATGGAATAAATTTATTTATTACTCGTTAGAGCGCGCATATTGTAGTTTATCAATACATATAAGGATTTTATTAATGTAACAAACGAAGACTATCGGAATACCATATGGCAATACTTAAAGCTCTCAGAGTCACCGATTTTATAATAAATGCCTTTTTAATTGATAAATAAATGTGATAAGCTATTTAAAGAAACATTAAATTGTTAGAAAGGAATTATAATATAACAATGGCTGAAAAGTCCGTGCCATTTCTAAGAAAGGACAACACTTGAATCCATACCATTCAGTTAGTACCAACCTTCAAAAGATACGTGTATAAATTTGACAGCTGTCGGACGATTAGTTCTCGAGATATAGCGTTGTGAGTGAAGCAACTTTTGTTATTGTGAAAAAAAAAAAAATGAATTCAAAATTTCGTGTGTTGATTTATCATTGCTTTTTGATGGGAAAAAATGCAGCCGATGCAAAGAAATAGCTTGATAAGTGTTACTCGGATTTGCACCAGCCGAACGAACCATTCGCAAGTGGATTGAAAAATTTAAAGGTGGTCATACAAGCACCGAAGATGATGCACGCAGTGGACGTCCAAAAGAGGCTGTTTCAGATTAAAACATCAAAAAAGTCCACAAAATGATTACGAATGACCGTAAAGTGAAGTTGATCGAGATAGCTGAGGCTCTGAAGATATCAAAAGAGCGTGTTGGATATATCATACACGAATATTTGGACATGCGAAAGCTCTGTTCAAAGTGGGTGCCGCGTTTGCTCACAGTCTACTAAAAACAACAACGTGTTGATGATTCAGAGGAGCTGTTCAACCGCAATAAAGACGAATTTTTGCTATGTGACAATGGATGAAATTTGGCTCCATCACTTCACACCAGAGTCAAGTCGGCAGTCAACTGAGTGGCGAGCAGGCGACGAACCTCTTCCAAAACGACCAAAAACTTAGCAGTCGGCTGGCAAGGTTATGGCATCCGTATTTTGGGATAAACCTGGAATAATTTTCATCGACTATCTCCAAAAGGGACAGACTATCAACAGCGACAACAGAAAAACGGCCGCATTTGAAAAAAAAGAAAACGCTGTTTCATCAAGACAATGCACCGTGTCACAAGTCGATGGAAAGATGACAAAATTGAATGAATTCGGCTACGAATTGCTTCCCCACCCACCGTATTCTCCAGATTTGGCCTCCAGCGACTATTTCCTGTTCGCAGACCTCAAAAGAATGCTCGCCGGAAAGAGATTTAAGACCGATGAAAAAGTAATCGCCGATTTTAAGGCTAAACCGAAATCGTACTACAAAACTGGTATCGAAAGATTGAAAAATCGTTTCAATCAGTGTATCGCCCTCGAAGGCAACTATATTGATAAATAAAGTTGAATTTTGCAAAAAATTTGTGTTTTACTATAAAACGGCACTGACTTTTCAGCCCATGTGTTACATACTCGTACATTATGTATTTACCACAGAAGGAAAGATGGTTAAAGGTGCAACGATCTATTTTTTACTGTGAGGTAGGTTGTTTAGATTTTGTGTTGATAGCCATAATGGTGAGAGCGAGGCAGCTAGGTGTATGTCTAAGACTGTACCACTTTTCTCGATTTTGAACTGTTTTGCCCCATTACTGAGACAAAGTTAACAGTTTTCAATTATATTTGAAATGCAGATATCTCTTGTATATATCACACTCCTTTTTAGCTAAGAGACGGCTTATATGATTGCCAAAATTTTCATCTGATGAGAAATAATATTGTGGTTAATATTTTGGGCCATATTCTTTTTAGATGATAAGCCTGTTCGTAGAAAGATCCCCTGAACTCGCAGTATAATGCAGATAGATGTCTAGAGGAAGGAATTGGAAAAGTATATGTAGTGCAGCATTGAGTGTAGATCTAAGATTACAGGCAGGCTGATTTTGCTATCTTTCTTAGCGTAAGCAAGTTGGTTATTAGTTATTTCAAGGTTGGCCATCATACATAAATATAGGCCTGACAAGCCAGTAGGTTGTAATCTTTATTTCCCCCAATGCATTTTCTGCGCGTGAGTAGTCATCCAACTTTTGCTAGTGTGTCACCGGATATTTATATTTGGCTTCTATCTTGGCTTAATTTAGATTTATATGTTCTTCTAGCTATGCGACAAATTTTTAATATGCTAAGATCTTAGAGAATGGTAGCACAGAAGTCGACTTCAAAAAAACACCGATTCCATTTGTGTTGAAGGAATGTGGAGAAGAAGTTATAACGAAAAACTAACCTGGCTGTATAGCGTCAAAGGTTTAGTAAGAAAGCTGTGCTTTCTTGACAAGACATTAAAAGAAAACTACAAAAATTCCGCCCCATTTATAAGAGAACCTCAAATAACTCAGCGTGCGAAACTGAATCACATCGATCGAGCTGATTGGAGAGGTATGCGAAATAGCACTGCACCCTATTCTTCAGCCAATTTTATTATGCACCATGTAGATCTCTTTACAATTACTAATCGCATTGAATCTATCCTTATACATAAAGAAAATGAAAATTGGATTGTTGCTTTCAATGTCCATCAGATTGTCACACCCGTTGCTGAATGGTATTTTGACTTTAGAGTGTATTTTGCTTTTTCTTCGGTATTCAAACATTGCCTAGGTCTTTTACGGTTGTCATACAGATTGCACAGTCCAGTGCAAAAATGGTCCGCTTTAGGCTATGTGATAAACAGACGCACTTATTCATTAGTGTCTATTTTGTGAAGTTTTTTTCTATGCTGATTTAAATCCTGTACCGTAGTTATTAAAAAATCATTTTTAATTAAAGTTTCCACTTTTCCACGAAGTTCGTTCGTTATATTATTGTTTTTGCCGACAAAAACGCATTATGTGTCAGCTTAAAAATAAACGTTGGCAACATATTAAATAATCATATGTCGAATGTAAGTATAACAATAAAACTGCACGTTGTGGCATAGAGAGAAATCATTTAGGCTTACACTTCTGAAAAGGCACAGAGATGTGGAAGCGGGAGAAAAAAAAATTTAAAATGTTGGGAAAAAATTATTAGAAAAGCTCTGATTAGCAATGTTAACGAGGAGGTCATTTAGCTTCCCATGCACAGGAGGGGCATATCTTGTAAATTAATTGTTATTGTGAGCCTTAATAACACGTTTTTTATCGAGGAAAGCTGTTTATGGAGCTAGAAATCCACGAAAGTACTGCATTTTATGACATTATTGTTCTTATTGTTGGGTTGTTCAAAAAGTCATAGCGGGCTTCGCCCGCTGGTATTTGTATCTGAGTGACATGTACGAGTATGTTCAATGTTAGCGCGCAGTTTGTTTTTGACACAACCTAAAACCAAAAAAAAAAAAAAGGTGACGCATTTCGGTCGAGTTTTGTGATTATTTCGGCATTTCGCCATTCAAAACTTGAAATAAAGCAACTGAGACAAGGGGAACGTTGTATAAAGTTTTCGGCCAAAATGTTGTTATCGAAACACGCCAGTGCCAAAAGTGGATCGCCCGCTCCTAGGAAAGGTTCCAGAGCTGCTTCCAAAGAACAAAGTAATTAATTCCGATGCTACAGAAATTAAGTGAAGAACCACGTACAAGGTGAAGCTGAAGATTAACACGACAAAAATTTAAATTATCAGCCTCGGTACGACCGCATCGACCAAATACGCAAAAAACCAACTGGTTTGGATTGGATGACTTGGAGTACTTAATCTAATTATAATAGATTAATAAGTTTCACTATAATTTTTAGTTGGTGCTATATGGTGTTGGTCAACCAAGATTACAAGAAAGGCACAAATATTCATTATCAAGTCTACGTAACATTTTAAAGATATCTGGTTAAACCGTGTTAATATTTAAAATTTCAACAAAGAACGAAACAGGAACCAATAGACACAGGAACAAATATTTATAGGGCAAAAAAGCACGGTAACATTATAAGGAATTTAATAGGTTTATTACTTCCAGTCTGCAAGGTGCAAGCTCTATCGAAATCGGATTGAATGACTTTCGGATGTTTTGAGAGAAAAGTTGCTGGTTTTGTACTGATGGGTTAAGCAAAAGGACAATGCCTGAGATAACTAGAAAACTAACGATCCAGCCGAGGTTTTCAATCTCAAATTAGAATATATACTCAGATAACGTTGTTAACCGAAAAATTTGAAAAAGTTATTGGAACTTCAGACCCTGGTCTATTCAAAAATATAGCCTTACATCGGTCAGTATATTACTTGTGGAATGATGCATTCACTGCGGAAGTGTTTAGATTGACACCCAATTAGCAGCGAATTTTTTGGAATACCTCACACTTATTGATAGGCTGAAGATATAATATATGTTTTGTAAATGAATCACTATATAGGAGGCAATTAATGAAAAGAATTGAACAAAAGCCATATTTTTGTTAAAGAGTTATAAAAATAAGTAGTCAAAATGTAAGATAATAAATGTGTTGAAGGGCAGCCGACTCTTGACTTTTAAAAATGTACTTAAGGCCTCTTGAAGTAAATCTTTTGCGTAACCTAATTTCATCGAGTTTTAAAGCCACATAAAGAAAAAAAAACAAGAAAAGAACCTCAATACGATGGAAGCAATACATACCAGTCATTTGATGATAAAATCTGTCTATACTGGATGAATGATTTAAATTTGATTTAATTATGAACGTTTTATTTTCCATATAATTACTAACGATTGATATAACTGTATCCCGACTTGTAGAGGTTATGGTGACCGTAAACATCAATTTTTTTCATAGTTTAATATAATTTTAGATCCGCCATCTTTTGGCAGAAGAACAACAAAAACAATCACTTTTGGAACGCGTATTATGTTTAATTAATCTTTGACTTTGACGGCACTGTTTACTTATCTAAAAAGAACATGAGATATCGATTTAAACGGATCATGACAAGAATTGTGAATTAGTTGTGATGAGATCATTAGGGGTTTGTTAACAAATGTCTTTTTTTTTTAGTTACCCGAATGTAGCTAATTTAGCATTAACTTATGCCGGAAACACACGTGCAGAAATTTCTCTGCAGTGGAAATAGAACACCCTCAGCTGAATTAGCGACAGCAAATGTAAATGCTGCATAAGCACAGCTCTGCACCATGTGAATAATTCTTTAACTTCTTCAAAATGCTGTGACCACAACACAAGAAATTAAAAAAAAAAAATACATTTTTAGGAATTTGGGATCATAGGCTTCTAAAGTTTCATTCCTTATCCACGTTTGTTTTAGATTTCATTCTGCTTTAGTTGCCTTCATTCGTTTTTATGTTGAAAGATGAGAGAATAATTTATTAAACTTGAAAATAAATTAGCGCAAATTTTATAGTAGATATATCAGCAAAATTTTTATAAACAAATCAGCTCTCACTCATCGAATGACAGTCACCGATGCAGTGCAAATAAAAAGGCCAAGAAACAAGTAAAAAGAGATAGGAACCCTCGCCAAACGAGCCCAATTGTAACTCAAGCGATCTAGATGACGTACAAAAAATGCCGACTTATCTGAGAATAGCCACGGAATCTCGAACTAATAGCTGATAATTCGAGTTTAAAAGCCAAAGTTCTCCAAAAAGTCCATCGAATTAATAACTAAAAAGCTGAGGAAACGGGGAATGCCAAATCCAAGAATGTGGGAACAAGGGTAACGAAATCCAGTTAAAAGTTGTCAGAAAGATCCAAAAACTATAAGCAGGGACAAAAGGCGGAAGGACAACAAAAGAAGGAGGGAGAAGAAAGTAATAATAATAATAAAACCCAAAGACAAGAGGTGAAACATTATTACTGTTATAAATTTCTTAGCTGAGGGAACCAAAAATTACTCGCTTCAGGCCGTATAAAGGTCCGGTTGAAGAAAGTATCGCACGCTGCACGCAAGTGGCTCTGCGGAATTTTGGCCCATTCCCGGCGAAGTGCTTGTTTGAGGTGGTTCAAACTTTGGTATTTTTTAGTGTTAACTTTCGCCTTCAAAATACCACAGACAGAGAAATCCAACGGATTTGCATCCGGAGAATTTGCAATCCATTGTGTCGAAGAAATGAAGTGTGGAACATTGTTTTTTAACCAATCTTGGTTGACGCTCGCTTTGTGAGACGGTGCCGAGTCTTGTTGAAATGTCTACGGTCTCCGACCGAAATGATTGTTTGCCCAAGGCTTCAATACTGCCTCTAAGAAAGTTTCACGGTATACGATCGCATTAATTTTGACGCCACGGTCCAAAAATACGAGCGCTGAGCGACCATCGGCGGTTATGGCGGCCCAAACCATCACCATCGGTGCTGCCTGCTTTCTGGTGGCCGTCCGAAGGTGTAAATTTTCGAAGGACCTCTCTGGCAAGGAAACTGGGTCATTTTGTTTGTTGACGTATTGCTCGATAACAAATGGCGACTCATCGGAAAAAAACAAATTCGGCAACTCCCCACTTTTGTGCAAGCATAGCAACTCCTTCGCTCTTTCGACTCTACCTTTCGACGGAGTTCCGACAAATACTCGAGGCACTGCCACTCGAAGTTAGAAAAGTGTTTCGGGAACGATTTTCTAAAGAAAACGGTCGTTTACCATTGGCACGAGCGGTTCAAAAGTGATCGTGAGTCAATCGAAGATGATGAATGCAGTGGCAGACCACCGACATCTAAAACCGACGAAAACATTGATGAAGTAAAAGAAATGTTGGTCAATAACCGCAAATTAACCATCAGAGAGATAGAGGAAGACTTGAACATTGCTTATGGATCCGTCCAAGACATTTTGGTTAATGATTTGGGTTTCAGTCGTGTAGCAGCAAAGTTGGTGCCAAAAGACCTCAATTTCATGCAAAAAAGAGACAGTGTTGACGTCGCAAAAGAGGTGATTTGCGAGGCTGAATCCGATCCCACATTCATCAAAAGGATCATTACTGGAGACGAGACGTGGGTTTATAAGTACGACACGCAATCCAGACCTTAGGCAAGTGAATGGCGTTCACCAAATGAGTCGAAACCAAAAAAAAAAAAAACACGTCGTTTTCGGTCATAGAAGAAGGCAATGCTCATGGTTTTCATGGATTACAACAGTGTAGTGCATAATGAATTTTTGCCAGAAGGCCAGACAGTAAACAGAGTATTATTTGGGCGTTATGAGACGTTTGTGTGAAGCAATTTGCCGAAAGAGACTAGAATTGTGGGCAGAAAACTCATTTTGCACCATGATAACGCACCGTCGCACAGTGCCATCATTATTCGTAATTTTTTTGACGAAAAATGCAAAAAATATCATCCAACAGCCACGGAATTAACTTGATTTTGAAGGGAACACAACTCATCAGGTCGGGAACTGACAGATCACAAAACAGAGGCCGTTCTTATAAGAAGCCGCAAGAAAGTTGACCAAAGCCCACTATTAAGTAGCTAGGGGTACTCTTAGACAATGATCTAATTTCAAGAAACCATTTGGAACAATATTAAAGAAAAATAAAGCAGTTGCCGTAGTATACAGTCTAATGCCAAAAAGCTGCTTGTTTTGGTTAGCAAATCAGGCCTGATGTACGCAACTCTTAAGTGGGCTTGAATAATAAGTATAGATATATAAATATGAAATATAAACGGTGCACTGAATAGTCTTGAAGGATGCAATTAGCGTATTAGCTGAGCTTACTCTATTGACTTGGAGGGGAAAATATAGGCATCAATATTTAACTAGGAAACTGCACAAATAAAGTGGAAAGCTCGAACACCATAGCAAAGGAACGTTGGACTTACAAAATGCTGCCAAACATGAGGACGATCCACATAGCCATTATTGTGGATATAAATATATTTACCAAGGAGTGTAGTCGAAAGAGGAATAAAGGGGAAACTTCGGCGGTGATATGGTAAGTCAGGTGCAAAAACTCTACTAAAGGAAAACGTGGGCAAGAGAGGACTGTAATTTTCACCTTACATAGTTCCTGTCTAGGCACGAAGACTAAAGCAAATATCTCCTTAGATTTTTGCATGAATACGGAATGGTATGATTTTATACGTAAGCGCGAGGTCCAGAAGAATTATAACTCGCGAATCCAGCATGCCATGCTGATATCTATGAAGTATCCACATCCACTAGTATACATATTACAAATAAACAGACACACCAGTGGGAGATATCCTTGTTCTAACAAGTTAACGTAATTGGAACTTGACAAACAAGCCCATGATTTCAACCTAAAAGCTACTTTGTTGCCCTATAAAATCAAGGAAGGAAGGTTCGACAGTGCTGAGAAAAGGACAACGCACATACGCGTGTCATCTATGAATAAAAGAATGAAAATAATTAAAAAAATTTAGTACACGTCTACAAATGAAGTGCGATATGCAGAAAATCTGCACATGTGTTTCAGACATAATGAATTATGATGACATGGCAAATTAAAAATCATTGGACTTAAAGAAGGATTAAGTACGAATATGTAGTCTTGTGAAACAAAGCGTTTGAATGTTTATACAACGCTCTGGTTATAACTAAACTTTATTCTTAAATGTTGCCCCTCAACTTAAGCTTGTCTATTAAATTTAAAACTTAATTAAACCTTTAAACTAACTTACCACATCTTCAGATGAGAAACCGGAATCACAAACTTTATCGTTACCTTCTGGAGATTTAATCACGTGCCTACTTCGCAATACTCGTACTGTTAAGTTTTTACATTTGTGTTGTGCTGAACTCTGGTCATTTAGCAGCCGATTATCTTGGGAAACCTGCCCGCTACAATTTGCTCGTTTAACTGTGACTTCTCCATTGATGCACATACTTGAGCTTTTCAATTGTTCGAATAATTTATTGACATGTGCTGATGAGACATCAGCTATGGATCGATCGTGTTCCGTTCGAAATGCGTGGTTTATTCGATTACCTCTATTCGAAGTTATCGTTTTGGAACCCAAACAGTGGTGAGTGTTTTGTTGTTTCTCTAACTCGCTAACGCTTATGGTAATTTGTTGTTCAAATTCGGGCAAGGAATCTTCTGCAATTGTTGTTAAATGTCGTATTTGTTGTATACTGGATGAATTATCTTTGGATGCACAATTATGATAAGAGGTGTTAGCATTGGCTGAAGGTTGCGACTTCATTGATTTAGAGGAAGCAGATTTCTTCTTTTTGGCAGTAGATTTTGTTTTTGCATTATCAGTCGACGTAGAATCACTTTCTGCTGAAAGGTATCTGCTTTTAGACTTTGATCCTTTAGCCTTCGCTGTGCTTTTTGATTGAGAGCCATCAGATGACGATATATCTTCATCGGCCGAAAGGTTCCTAATTTGCCGTTTGGTTTTTTGTTTTGCTTCCCTCGACTTAGAGATCTTTGCACTGCTTTGAGATTGGAAAGTTTTCGCCGTGGGCGACTCAGATGCATCTGAAGAAAAGTTACTGCTTATCGAATTTCCTGTTTTTGATTTAGGTGCTGGAATCTGTTTCATATCAGATGGCTTCCCTCCAACTTGGGGTTGGAGATCATTGAGAGAAGAAGATTCATCTTCATCTGAAGAAAATTGTCTTCTTTCTGCCTGCTTTGATGTCTTAGATGTCTTCGTGATATCATGAATTTGTTGATCATCAGGTAGCGAAAACTTTGCTTGATTTGTTATTAGTTTTCGGCTTTTTGACATTGATATTTTCAACTTAGATTTTGAAGTTTCTCTTAAATCAGAAATTCGACTTGTTTGAGATGATTCAGAATGACTATTCTCCATGATAGTTGTGAGTGCCGCCGGATGTGGTTCTTCTAATGAGGTTACACTTTCTGAATCTGTTGATGAGCCTCTTTTACATCTTGGTCCCCTCAACTTGGATTTTATCTGTTTCTCTTTTTTACCAATAGCATTTTGTACGGCATTTGGTATTTCATGCGATTCATTCTTATCTGTGTTTAAAGGAATCTTTTTCGTCGGTTTTTTCGTCTCAGAGGCTTTTTTCCTAATAGAGCTAGCATCAGAGGATGGGTGCCTCTGATCTTCAGAAAATGCTTCTGGCAAGTTGGTAGTGGGAAATTTTAACTGATAATCACTTGAACTGCTTGTTCCATGATACGATGGACATATGCTGTTGGTGTTGTTACTTTCAACCTGTTCATTTGATTTTTCTGTCTTTCGATTTGTTTGTCTGTTTGTTTGCCTATTAGCTACCGAGTTGGATTGTTTTGTTTTAGTATTTGCTACTAATTTTTTTTTTCTACTCGATTCATACTTGGCCTTTTTAGACTCAATGGAAGTTGTATAAACACGATAAATATCATACATGGGACGCACTTCATTAATCGAACAAGACCAGTAAGCTATTGGTGCTTTTTTTGCTCTGGTGGAGCGCCGGACTGCGGAACCTTAAATTATATAAATTAATTAAGAGATAAAACAAATTTGAATAGATTTGCAAGCATACTTTCACTTATATTCGAGGTTGTGCTGCTCGCACAGTCCGGGTCAACCGGAGGGGATACAGCAGAACGATTCTCTTTCAAATGTTTTTGTTTTCGTGGTGATGTTCTTTTTCTCGGAGGTATTCCAATAGGTTTTTTAAAAATTGCATTTTCTCTTTGTGCCTTTGATTTGTCTGCAAAGTCTGCAGGTGGATTTATAGGACTTGTAGGAAAGAGTGCTAAAGGAGATTTATGAATATCAGATGAATTAATAATAGGGCGTGGTGGAGTCTTTGTAGGTGTTTTGTTAATAATTGATTTATGTTGATTAGACTTCCGAGGAGATTTCAACGTTCTCTTTGATGTTTCCGATTTACGAAATGACGCAGTTTTATTAGGGCTGTTATCGTCTGATGAAGTTGCATCTGAATTTCCCTTGTTGTATAGTTTTCGTTTAGATAAATTTAAATACCTCGATCTAGACAATCGTTGACTTGCTTCTAAGTAATTTGCCAACTGTTCGGACTAAAAAAAATGTAAGAAAACGTTAAATATTTTTAAATGTATTAAGTTTTTTATAAACAAAGCGCGTAAAGGTTTGATTGACATTAATTAGTATCCTAATTGAAAATATTAACTAATGACTTATAAAATTGGGTAGCACTGAGCGTTATCAACCTAACAATGACCGGTCTCTAACTATGGCTATACATCAATATTGTGACTGTGTTTGACCGGACTTGTTTTGCCAGATTTTTATTTATTTTTATTTAAAAAAAACTCCTACAATATTTGCTTACAATTTCTTTTAAGGAGAAAAAAAATTAGAGATACCGACGTTGATTTTAAATTATAGCGTGTTGTAATGAGTAGAGTAGAGCTCTGCAGGATAAACTATAAGAAAGCAGTACGCCTTAAAGCACTTCCGAAGATGTATATATTAATGAACAATCTTTTGACTATTCATTCATTCATGAGGTCAAATATTAGGTGCCCTTACCAGATTTGTGTAAAATTACATTAAATTATCATGTAATTTGGTTTTATGAAAAGCGTTCCCCCGGACTTTGAGAAGTTTTAGTATTTGGAGATATTGTAAGAAATGACGATTATTATGAACTTGGGAAGCAGGAACGTAAGTGCAATGGATCTGCAGGAAGACGGACAAGAAGATTCGCTTTCTAGTGGCCAAATGATCAATTTGCCAACGTAGTATTGTAGAATATTTCTTCAGACGAAGGGGAGGTATACCATGTATGTTGAGAACTTTAAGAACTTTTACTACTTCAATGTCCTGACGGTGTGGGCACGGAACAATTTGGGTGGTTGCTGAGCGTCCGGCAAGCAAATTTATTTTGTCCAAAGAGCTGAAAATTGGAATGTAATTAGAAATGAACGCTGGTCTAATAGAGGACCATTGGATTTGATTCTTTAGGAACAGTGTAGTATTTTTGAATCAGTTCTTGGTTGTATTGAAAGTTTACACGTTGCGGTCATTTTTGCTCGTTGAATTTTTTACGATATTCTTCTGGCAGATTGGTCATGTAGGATTGAAGACCTTCTTACAGCCAAAGTCAAACCACCCCTTGTATTTTGGATTGATACTATTCATCTGATGAGGAATAAAGGGTCTTCTTCCAAATAGTGTTTGTAATCATATCAGTAGATATGACAGAAAGTGGGGGATTGGCTAAAGAGATTGCATTGTTGTGAAGATTAGTAATCTACCATCATTGCAAACGTAAATATTGGGAGGGAAAATGCAATAGAATAGTGGTTCGTATTAGGGAAGTTCCAGGATAGACATCCAAGTGGTCTTGGCGAGGCTCTACCTTGTCTACATACTTGGATTTTTTTTTTTTGTAATTGGCGTGCGCCTAAGTTATTGCGTACCTTGAAAAAGCCTAGGAAACAGTGCGGGTAAGGGAAAGTTAGGGAGGAAAAAAAAGAGAGATGTGCGTTCGTCTTAAATGTTTGCAAGTCATAATAACTAGGAAAAAATGAGCTCCGCAGGGCATTCCATAAGCGAGTTGTACAGCTTTCGAAAGTCCCACGATTGACTATGTAATATTGGCATTACCTATGAGTTTTATCGCACGGTTTTGGATACTATCTAGTAAGTGCAACGATATGCACAACGATATGCGATTGAGTGCCTTATACAGTCACTAAACTAATTTGAACGGATATTTTTCATTTGTACGCATGTTTTATCTCTGAGATTTTTGGGAGCACATTTTATGACAAAATGTAAAGGTATTATGTCTTCCCAATATCTTCTGTATTGATCTTCTGTGAAGAAAGTTGTGAAATGATTTTATCAATTAGTTGAGCATACAGATTAGATATTGTGTTCGTTTTACTGCCTGTCCATAATAGCATGGGAATGAAAGTCGTGTCGCACGAGACGGGTAGATTTTATGTGACTCAGAAAAGGGAAGGGTTGATTGCACCCAAAATTCCGCCAAAAATCCACTCCAAAATATAATTTTTTTGTTCAAGAATAAATTATCTTTCCTCAAAGCGTTTCGTTTCTGACGAGGGTTTACACCGAACGGAAGACTCAAAAATATAATTCTCTGTGGAGGTATGAGTATTCTGTTTTCAAAGCGTTTCGCTCCATAGTTTCCTCATTTTTTGCTGATCGTCGGAGGGATGAACAGTGTGCGAAAGTCGAAAAGTGTAATGCGAGGTAGAATCCGTATCAATCTACTGCTTTAATTATATTCTATGTTTTAGATTGCAGCATTTCCCATCTGCCAACATTGCTTTCGCTCCAATGAAGCATTTTTTGTGCCTAGCCACTGTGTTGATGTGAATGAAGTTCTTGGGTAGCCAAGTGTAGACAGGCACTTAATGAATGTTCACCTTGGCGTGTGCATGAAAGTCCTGCCCATAAACGTCGTGTTCACATTTTCATGGGAATGAAAATTTTTTTTGACGTCATGCTTCACCCGAAAATCCAGTTCAGAAGTGGATTTTCGGTGCAAGTAACCCTTCTTCTTCCCACTTAAATAAAAAGTTTTTCTCTTAACCCTCCTTGGTTGATTCCACTAAATCTCCACCGAAAGTCTGCTTCGATGTGTAAAAAAAGACCGAGTCTTTAGCTCATTAATCTAAAGTGAATTGAAGTGATTGCTGAAAACTTGGTGGTGGATGTCAATTCAAATGACAGATATAGTTAAGCATGAAAAGATTTGCTTTCTACAAGACTGTTTGTAGAAGAATAGACACACCATGTTCATTAGCAAATAAAAAAAAAAAGGAATACGAAAGAGTTATGCGATAGAACTAACATTCGATGGTTTTAAGGAAAGCCTTAGGGAGAACTTAAAAATAAATCTAGTCACCAATGCGAAGTAGACATGTTATTGAAAGCCGCTGAATAATTTGTCCTGTCAAAGATCAGCTAACTAAGCATGGATGTTTGAAAATCATGCACAATGAACAAAACTAAAGATCTGTTAGTTAAGCGATTTTTGGAGAAGACGAATGAAACCAAAACTGTGTCCTGCAGTCTAAAATAATCCATTCGCAACTCGTAGTTTTGAAAAACAAGATGTGGTATAAGTAATTTAGGAGCAGCTGATTGAAACATTTTCAAAAATGTACCGCAATGTGATAAGATACGCTCAGGTTATTTTTATTAGTTGCGTGTGCATGTATCAGAATGAATGGTACATAAATCATGACATAATATAAAAAAAAAAAAAACGGGCGAAACGAGTTGCTTTGAAGTGAATCTGGACAAAACAAGAACAGTTTTTGACTTACTGATTTAGCACTAGTCTATTGGCGAGATTTTTTCAATATCAAACCCAGGAATATAATTAATGTACATGCGAAATGAAATTATACGAATTATATTTAATTTTCTTACCATTTCTTTCTTCTTAACACGAGGCTTACGCCCAGTGGTCGATTGTGAAAGCTTTTCCTTTGGATCAGTAACCTATAAATAAAAAATTAATAGATTCAAACCGTAATGAAGTGAAGGTGATTCATTAATTTACCAGAGAAACCCTATCGAAACTACACTCATCGACAAAGTCATTATTTTTCGCTGCTTCATCAATCTGCAGTGACTTACGTAATCTTGAACTTTGGCGCCTATCACTAAATTCTTTAGGTGGAGCAGGTAACACTTCCGTTTGGAAAACTTCATCTTCATAATTTGGCTCTTGTATGCTACGTCTAAGAAGTTCCAATTCTATTTGTTTATCAAAGAAATTCATTTCACGCTTCGATAGGTGTTTTCGCAAATCCCCATTACTGTTGCGTTTGCGTAAGTCTAAAACCTCATCGATACTCATTTCCGATAACTGCTGTGGTGAAACTACTTCTCGTATGTGATGACTTGAATTTCTTGGTGGTGGTAAACGCATGCTGAATTGATTTTTAACTTGGACTAACCTGTTGGCATTTTGTATGGAAGCGCTAGAGGACTTTCTTGTGTACAAACGTGTCCGAGCGCTTTCATCTGTGCAGCTAGATTCATCGTCCGTGATGATATCTTGTAAGCGCAAGTTGTTCAATGGCAAAATACTTTCCCGCACCGGTGAACAGTCAGGAGGTTTAGGTTGCGGAGCAGTACTTGTTGTAGTAGATGTGATTTCATTCGAATTTGGGCTATTCATGTACGTGGATGCTTGGTGGATTGGTTGGATTGTTGGTGATTTCGTGTTTGGTGCTTGGTTAAATGTCTGATTAACTGGAATTACAATAACAGGAACATTTGATGGCCCATTCTTTTGAATTTGTTCAATAATTTGAGCTGTATTTTGATGTTCTGGAGACTGCACTGTAACGTTAGCTGCCTCCATATGATATGATTCTCCAGAGAACCCACTGACGTGTGTTCTTTCGGAAGCAATCGACTTGAATTTGGAGAAAGCATTCTCATCTATTGTGGATTTTTGTGAGGTATGGGCATTATTAGTTGAATTTCGTCCGAATCGACTTAGCAGTAGCTTTCTCTGTTCAGGAGTTCCTATTAGTTTTCTAAAACCAATTGTATTTTTAATTGGTGTTTTGGGGGAAAGTGGCTGTCTCACAGAGTTTTCAATAGATTTTTCTGGCGATAAAATAAATTTTCCCGATGTATTGTCTCGTTGAATGGTGTATGTTTGACGTTGCTCTTTGGAGGGAGTTAATGTTCTATTTTGATAAATTGGGGACTGAATTGGACTTTTGGGGTTTTCTTTATTTTGCTCAGTGTATTCCGGCTCGGGAGAGCTTCTACGTAAGCGCAAATTTTCATTTGATTTAGCCAATTCAAGAAGAAAGTCGTTTTGTTGTTGTAAATGTCGCATACAATTTTCAGTATTGTCACTTTCTGTTGGCGTTAAAGTTTTCCCTGGGTGAGCGGCGTTAACAATTTCTTGTGAGGGTGAGTCATTATCAGTTAATGTTATAGGCGAGCATACTAATCTAAAATGTGATTGCTTATCAGATGTTATGTTGCTTTTTTTAGGTAAAGCTAACTCATTTTGTGTATTGTTGTTGACAGTGATGGCGGGTGGATTTGACAGATCGGACGTCAGCGGTGTGCTGAAAGTTGGCGGAAGCTGTAAGAAAAACAGATGAGGAATCAGTAACGTGCTGGGCTGAAAATAAATACGGCTGGCAGGTAGTTGAAAAAGTTGACAGCTTTCCCTCATACCAGTTCGCTAATGAAGGAATCAAACTTAATGTAAGCATCAGAAAAACAATAGCATGTTTTGATTTAGGAAGTACGAATAAGAAGAAGAATATATTTGACAAAAGTTGTTAGTCATAATGGGTTCATTTTGAATCTGACAGAAGAAATTTGTATGTGAGCAAGCCCACATGGTGATCGTAAACCCAACGTTACATTAAAGATCGCTGTACCGGGCCTGTTGCCGGGCTTTCAAAATATTATTAGCATCAACGACTGGTGCTTATCCACAAAGATTCTTATCCACTAACCGCGTTACATATTAGGTACCGTGTGCGAGTAGATTAAATGGCGGAAGTAGTACATATGGGTGTACTAAGATGTAAGATGTTCATTGACTTTATCACGTCGATCGTTTGGACAACTAAACTCCAGAAGACCGATCAAAAATGCTAGTAAGCTTTGTATAACAAACTGGAAGCTACGTGGTTGGGATTAAGAAATATGAAAGGCAACTGGGTGTCAGGTGGAGACACATGGTTCGGGGGCCAATTTGTGTAATCAAATATTATTTTTTCACGGAGACCCTAGTCTATTATAAAGGAGATCTAACTGCCATCTAAGAAAAGACTTATTCCAACACAGCTGCTGCAACTGATAACCTCTCTCTGAGGTGCTTATAACAGTAAACGCTGACTTGGTGAAGTATATGAATTAACCAAATCATCTGTGAGTTACTTTCCGACATAAGTATGCCAGATAAAATAAGTCTCAATTCGGGGCAACTATAGAGGTTGCATTACCTACGATATCCTATCTGTGTACTGCGAAAGACAATAAGGTTTGTCAACAACCTAAAACGGATTTTTCCCTAATGATGAGGTTGCACGATGTTTGCTGCCAACAGATGTATGAAGCGAATAGAATCAAATATATCATTGTCCAATAAAGACATCGGACGAAACAGGCAGTATTTCTAGGAATATTACTGTTGGTTTATTTTTGGTTTTGGTTTGGTTTTGCGCAACAAATTCAGGGAATAATCTAGAATCCGAAAATATAGAAAGTTATACAGTTATTATATTTTATATATATATATTATTAGTGAATATTTTCTATATTGCAATTCACTGATCATATGGTTGAGATACCATATTTGTGCTGCAGTTTTGAATATATATATTTTTTAAAAGATTGATTGCTGCAACTAATTGAGTTTCTTTCACAAAAAAAATACATGTCCTACCTATGTAGATACAGTAGCCAATCCGATTTACTTTTTAATACTTACAAATGCACTCTCCTGAATTGTCTTCTCAAACTCCTTAAGCAGCGTCCTTCGGCCTATGCTATGTGATAATCTTTTTAATTTTACTTTTGAATTGTAGACTGTGAATGAAAGTATAAACAAGTCCCCTTAAGAGAGTGTTTAACTAAAATGGTTCATAGAAAACTTACTTGCTGAAGTCCTCGATGGTGACCTATTAGGGGATCGGGGTTCATCGGTTGTGGTAGATTGCGGATTTATAGGTGGAACCACATCTTCAACCGCATTAGATAATCTTTGTTCCTTTGATTGTAGTGTTTTTTCATGATCATCCAATCGTTGGATTTCAATTTGTAAACTTTGCCTTTCAGTGCGGACATCATCGAAAATTTTCAACGGTTGAGTACGTAATCCTTTTTTCTTGCGAATAAAATCTACCAATTGGTGCCCGTCAGAGGCATCAAAGATTGAAGATTGAAATTCGCCCAGACTGTCTCTGTCTCTGGCATCATCCCTTAAACAAAAGAAGGAACAAAATAAATAATAATATGAAAGTGCAATATTATGTTAATGCTAAAAGCTCCTTTAAATAGAACGCGGGCCAGCGGTGTGGACACACGAAACTGTTGCTGAGGACATTGCTTCAAAAGCGGCCAACATTTTGTACAAAAGAGGTTCCACGCAAACTTTCTTTTAGTTCCGATTGGCTTTCTCCAGTTCGTTGAAATGTTTAAAACCTTCGAGGCGTAGTGCAACCGCTTCGTTTCTTCTTTGTTGTAAGAGTAGAAATTAAAAGCAGGCCACCTTTATCAGAATTACTGTTCCTTTATGTTGGATAATAACTGATGTGCTAGGAATTGGATGACCGAATGTTATCTCCCTTCTTTTTGACATTACCGACAGCAGCAGGAAGCAACGCGCAAAGTTCGAACTTATGGAGTTAGTGAGAAAATAGGTACACAATAGGACATGCGTTCAGTTTACACAATCTCAGTGCGCTCTTGTAATTATTGCGACAAGAAATTAAGTATTCACTATCTATCAGTAGTATCAGTCCTACCCAAAGGACAAGTATTTGGACAAACAGGACTCAATTGCAATTGCGATGTGTAAGATGCAAAAATACTGTGGAAGGAACGAAGAGCTTGATAATTTAGAGCAGGGAAAAGCAAAAATTGTGGCAGAAATGTTTTTTATTTTATTTTATTTTATTATTACAACATGGGTGAAAAAAGCAATATATCTACCTAAAAAAGACGCAAGTCGCTGCCCTGTTAATTCAGGGACGAAATCCAGTTATGCTCGAAGAGTCAAAATTATTAGAATTTTTAAGTCGTCAGTGATAAATTAAGCTCAATATGAGCTCCTCCAACTAATAGACAGAATTTCGGTGGAAAATTTCGGAATAAAACCTACACCAAGAACTGACCCCGGAAAATTATTCAGGAAGCCTTAGAGGGACGTTAAGTACCAAGTCAAGCGATATTAAGAGACTTGAACGAATCTGGAATCACTTATTCGCTAAAAACACTACGTAGTTGATTTAAAGAAAACTCCTTGATGTGCAGAGAACAAACAAAAAACTGAAATTGACTAAAGCTATGCGTCAACGCAGATTATGTTGGGAACAGTTTCACAGGAATTATGAGAGTGACTCCCAGAGTTGAAGTTCTTCTATTCCACTTACTTTTCTATTGGAAACACTTTTAATTATTTATGTAAATTTTTTTCTTAAGTTCTTTTTAACGATGAATGTCGTTTGGAAGTAGGACGGGGATGACTTAATTCGTCCCCAGAAGACCCCATGAGAGATATTCGAATGACTGTGTGGTTCGGACTGTAAAGTACCCACCCTCTGTGATTATATGGAGTTGTGTAACAGTTAAAGGCGCTGGACAATTGTATTTCGTTGAGAAAGCAATGGGCTCCAACCAGTACAGTGACGTCCTGAAGAATTTTATTTTGCTGTATTTTTATACATTAAATTATGCCAAGGATGAATAGGTTTTTTTTCAAGATGAAATTTCATAACATACGACAAAAGCCAGCCTTAACTGCTAAAATCTATAAATTTAGAAGTCTTGCGTTGTCCTGGTAATTCTCTGGATACTAATCCAATTGAGAACTGCTGTCGAAGAAACAATACAATGGAATAACTTAAAAAAAAAAAAAAAAAAACTTGAAGACGTATGGAAAAACGAGTCTGTTATTAAAGACAGTAAAATGTATTGAAAGCATGCCGAATTGGATTAAAGGTGTAATTAAAGGCGGGAGCACCAAACATTGAGCTTACTCTGCTATCCCTAAACTTAAAATAAAAATAAATAAATATGTTTAATTAGATATTAGATTGAAAACATTTTGTTTAGTTTGTTTTCATTTAAATTTAAAATTAAAGTATTTGAATATTTTTCATTGGTCATAATTCAATTACAACATACTGCGGATCAAGAACACTTACGTTAATCGAATTGAACGGATACCTGAAAATATTTCTTTTAATGAAACTGTTGTAGTAGTAGGTGATTTAATATAGACATCAGTGGCGTGAACTGTTATGAACTAAATTATGTAAATTTATTTTTATGACAAATTGGTCTTTAACAGTTAGTTGAGGGCAAAACGAGGATCACATCGGCATCTTATAGATTATGCACTGACTGATTATACTCTTAATGAAGGTGTGAAAGTTTGGCGATACTGCAAGATCGACACCTTGTAGGTTAAATTGTTTCCTAAACAGACAAGTTCTCACAGGCTTAATAAAATAAAATATAATAAATAATATAATAATATTTGTGAGTGAATTTAATAGTAACTTTAGAGTATCTTTGCACAGACAGTGATTAAACATGAGAGTCAAACAAAAATATTATTCGCAAATTAAAAAAAAAAAAAAATAAATAAAAAAAAAAACAGTCGTTCTTAATAACGAATTATTCGGTTTGTGTAAGCAAAATTAAAAAAAAAAAACGAAATGAGAAAAATTTATCTTTATTATAGAGCTACTAGGTGGGGTGAAAAGCAACCTCCTTAGGAATTAAAAAAAATTTTTTTTATGTTTATTTTTATTTTATTCAATATGTCCCCTTTTAGTTTGATACACTTATTCCAGCGATTTTCAAATTTCTTGATTTCGTCTGCAAAATACTCCTCCGTGGCCTCGATGATTTCCTCTCGTGAGCTGAATTTTTTATTGATGAGCCATCTTTTGAGGTTTGGGAAGAGATAATAGTCCAAGGGAGCCAAAACAGGCGAATACGGTGGATGCGACAGCAATTGGAGCCGTAAGTCATTGATTTTAGCCATGGTTGCGATGCTCTTGTGCGCCGGTGCATTGTCTTGCAAAAACAAATTTTTTTTTTCGTTTCATGTGAGGCCGTTTTGCAGCGATTTCGGTCTTCAATCGTTCCAATAATGCACAGTAATACTCGCTGTTAATGGTTTTTCCTTTTTCGAGGTAGTCCACGAAGAGTATGCCATGACAATTCCAGAAAACCGACTCCATAATCTTTCCGATCCATCGAGCCTCCCTCGGCCGCTTCGGAGCACTCGTGCCGGCTTCAGTCCATTGCCCGGCGCCCATTCTGTTCTCTGGTGTACAACAGTTACCAATCGACGCTCAGTACTAATCTTTGTGGTCAGCCAACACCATTTCATGTATCGAAACTCTCGAAACCAATATTTGACGGTGTAATCTGATGGAGCATTAGCCCCATAATATTTATCCAACTTTTCTTTTGTTTCCTTCGCCGTTTTGCATCTCAAAAAATAATGTTTTATGAGAGAATGAAAATCGTTTTTGTCCATACTCAACATGATGCCAAACACGTCAACGACAATCAGCTCTCAAAACAAAACTAAAGACAGTATCGCACTGAAATTTGGCATGTCTGTCTAAATATGAACGGACTTCAAGGCACCATAACCTTTTTTGCAGTAGCAGTGCTTTCTGGCAGTCAAGGAGGTTACTTTTCACTCCACCTAGTATATATACGAATAATATAACTGATTAGAATATACAGTTATGGACAATAAAATAGAGTAATATACCAAATATAGTTGCATTGTAATTTATTAAATTAATCTTTTGTGTTAAGCTTAAATATTAAGATTAGAAAAAGAACAACTTCATTAAGGAAACTTAAAAAAATAAAAAAATAAATAACATAACATAACATTGTAATCTTAAAGCAAAAATGAGGCCCGACTCCCCGACGATAAGCGCATTAGATAAAATAACGGACCATGAAATGTTAAAGGCGAGATTCAGTGTAAATATAACATGAAAGACGCTAAGCGATTTAAAATGATAAAATACTCAAAAGATTAATTTGATAAACATTTGATACAAGTACAGGCTTCTCAAACTTGTACCATGTAGACAGTTTTAATAAACCTATAACACTATTCGATGGAAAAATTTAAAAATGTTGTGCGACTATCGAAAAGATAATCAATAAATCGGTCGAATGCGCTTGGTTTACATCGAATTTATAACGAATTAAACAAAAGGTATGACGTTTAGAATGGCAATATATTGTATTATAATTCCGAAACAAATTGGACTAGGTACAGACATATTCAAAATATTTACAAAAGTAAGGTAGTCAATGCTAAAACTTACCATATAGTCATATAGTTTCACTAATTCACTAAAACGTTAAAATGTTTAATATTAAAAAATAATAAACTTATTTAGTGTAAAGTTTGATCAAAATACGTTGTACGTGTCATCCCAAATAGCAAACCGGGTAAATTTATATTTTGTAGCCAGTATATTTGAAATAAATATGTCGATTCCAATTAAAGAATACATTTCCCCCAATATAACTGTGAAAAGTATTTTTAAATTCCAATATTGTAATGAAAGATCATTATTTGATATATTGGGTTGGTAACTAAGTAATTGACGATTTCACACATAAATGTCTTTAGTCAAATTTTTTTAAAGCCTTCTGTCAATGACATATTTTTTTCCTTTTTACATATGTTAGCTCTCAGTCTTACTTTGTTTTAGAGGCAAATTGAAGGTATTTTTTAGAAAAGGTATTAATTTGACGTCAATTTTATTATGAAGTGCAAAAACGAGCATTTTCATATCATATTTTATATTTTTTTAAAAGAAAGAACAGCGCGAGCTGCTTAAAATAAAGACAGTGGCAGAATTGCTTTGACAAATTTCGTTAAGGAGATTTTTCACTGAAAAAAGAACAACAATTAGGTCGACCTGATGAGCTTCATGATGATCAAATTAAAGCCATAATCAAGTCGGATCGTCATGTAATTGTACGAAAGATAGAAAAAAAAAAACTTTTTCAAAAACATGATATTTGGGTTCTGCATGATTTGAAAAATATTCATTTAACGGAGCTTGCAATTTGCATCTTAGAAGCAATAAATCCGACCCTTTTTTGAAACGAATTATCACTGGCGGTGACAATTGGATTGTTTACAGTAACGTCTCTCAAAAACGATTATGATCAAAGCTTGATGAGTCAGCACAATCCACTTTGAAAGTCGATATTTTTTTTTGGTGGGATTGGAAAAGTGTGGTGCATTTTGAGCTGCTTCCAAGCAACTGAACAGATTAAATACAGCGATCAACGAAAAACGGTCAGGTGTCCATTGAAAAGGTGCCATTTTTCACAAAGAAAACGCTAGGCCACATATATCTTTGGTCTCTCGACAAAAATTATTGGAGTTTGGTTCGCTATTGATGTTAAAAGCACCATTTAGTCCTGACCGTGCTTGTAAAACACTTTGGATGATACAAATTTCAATCATGATGACAATATGAAATCTCACGTAGTTCAGTTTTTTGCCGATAAAGATCAGAAGTTCTACGAACGTCTAATTATGATGTTGCCAAAAAGATGGCAAAAGGTATTTGAACAAAATGGAAAATATATCATTGATCAAAGTTAATTACTTAGTTGCCAATCTGATAAAGTGCAACAACAAAAAAGATCTTAACGGGATTAATAAGAACATGATTTTAAATTCAATAGAATTAATTGGTTCTATTTTAATGAAAATATTTAATGAGTGACTTTCATTCGAATTATTTTCTTATAACTGGAAAGAATCAGTAATCATACTAGTAGATACTCACAATCAATTGTGAGGAATTTTGCACAGTGAATATGCTGCCACTATTTGAAAAGATACTGGATCGACACGTGGCAAGCCAGTTACAACATTATATAAAAGAAAATGGAATAATAATCAAGGACCAGTCCTGATTTAGAGAAAAACATTCATGCGAGACAGCTTTAAATTTGTTAATTTGTGAGCGAAAGAAAAAAATTGATTCTGGAAATACAGTGATCGCGGTTTTAATTTTTACTTAAAAGGGCATTTTAAACAATTGATCGGGGTATTTTGATACAAAAACTAGAAATGTATAATGTGAAAGGTACTGAACTTAGATGGTTTAAGACTTACTTATTGGGAAGGTCTCAAAGAACAAAAATGAATTTTGTGTAATCGAGTTCAGTGAATATAAAACTGGGTGTACCGTAAGGTTCGGTATTGGGAGTTATTCTTTTTCTTCTGTAATGACATTAATTATTGTTTTCAATATTTTAAGATAATTTTGTTTGTTGATGTTACTTTGAATGTTGAGAGTATGTATGAGAAGCTGAATGCGGACTTGAAAAATGTATGTGGGTGGTTTAAAATGAATAAGTTGAAACTAAATTTAAAAAAAGACAAAATGTATGCAATTTAAAATTGTTGATCCTTTGGTTATGAATGTAAGAAAAGATGAAGAGATTGATGTATTGTTAGACTGTAATTTGAACATGATGCATGTTGCTTTGCCATTTTTGTTCAGTATCGTTTGGCAGGTCATCATGGAAAGACTCATCCTACAACAGCGTCTCCAAATTGTTCAGCTGTATTACGAAAATCAGTGTTCTGTGAGAAATGTTTTTCGTACGATTCGAGGAACTTACAGTACGCATAATTGACCTACTGAAACCACTATTGCCAATACCATTCGCAAATTTGAATCTCAGTTTACATTAGTGGATGATACTCGACCGGTTAGACCACATCCAGCACGTAGTGAAGAGACTATAGCAGCTGTAGCTGAGAATCGATTCGTCGTCGTTCTCAGCAGCTTGGCTTGCCGTATTCTCTCTGTGCAAGAGTTGAAGCCAGGCGACTTGAATTTGAGTCATATTTTCAGTGGATGGGCTCTGCGAAAACTCAATGAAAATCCGGTGTTTTATTGTGAAATTTTGTTCAGTGATGAAGCGCATATCTGGCTTAATGGATACATTAATAAACAAAATTGCCGTATTTGGGCTGATGAGCAACCCGAAGAGTACCAAGACCTACCATTACATCCATTAAAAACAACGGTAGTGTGTGTTTTATGGGCTGGTGGAATCATTGGTCCATATTTCTTCAAAAATGAGGCAAATCAGAATGTTACCATAGATGTTATGTTATAAATGTAATGTTATGTCCTGAAATTCAAGCACATGTTCTCGGTGAGCTATGGTTTCAACAAGACGGCGCTACGAGCCATACACCGGGTGAAACAATGGACTTGTGGAGAAATTATTTTGGTAAGCACTTAATTTCACGTTTCGTTACGGTAAATTGGCCGCCTAGATCGTGCGATATCACACCTTTGGACTATTTTCTCTGGGCATATGTAAAGTCTCAGGTCTTCAGGAATAAGCCAGCTACGATTGACGCTTTAGAAACCAACATTACTCGTGTTTTTCGAGAGATACCAGTCCCTGTGATCGAACAAGTCGTCCAAAATTGGACCTTCCAAATGGACCATCTCAGACGTAGTGGTGGCCAACATTAACATGATATCATTTTCAAAAAGTAAATACCATGAATTGTTCTTTTAACCGATAGTAAAAATTTTAAGTTGACTTTCAAATTTATGTGTTTTATTTTACATTATAAATCAAACCTCACAATGAATTACCCTAAAGAGTACTTTTGCACGGACAGTGATTAAATATGAGAGTAGAACAAAAATATCATTCGCAAATTAACGAATTAGGCGGTGTGTGTAAGCGAGATTTAAAAAACTGAAACGGGAAAAATATATCTTTATACCATCATTTAGTATAAACTCTTTTAGGTCGCCTGTCAAAATTTGATGACAATCCGGAGCTAAGTTTAGTGGATGTCAACACTTCCAAACATCGTGTTAGTATTTTCTGCGACCATAAAAAAAGAGCAGTATCGCTCCACGATCCGATTCTTGTTTTTGAGTGGCAAAACCTGCGAGAAAATCAAGCCCATTATCGATGGTGTGTATGGGACCCATTCACCTTCCCGTACAACCGTTTACCTTTGGTTCACAAAGTTTCGCCGTGGTCGCCGAAACGCGCCCAGGAGGCCCACAAACGGTTACCACGGAGGAAACTGTGGACAAAATCCATGATCTCGTTTTGGCGTATCGCCGAGTGAAAATTCGTGTGTTGGCTGAGATAGCAGGTATCTCCACTGAACGCGTTAGCCATATCCTGCACGAGATTTTGGGCATGAGATAGCTGTCCGCGCGATGGGTGCAGCTCACACCGGAGAACAAGCGCAATCGTGAGACCACTTCAAAGACGTGCTTGGCCCTGTTTAATCGAAATCCGGAGGTGTTTTTGCAACGTTTCGAGACCGTCGATTGGAGATGGATACATTGTTATACACCAGACACAAAGAACAATGGAAACAATGAGTTTTACCTGGTTAATGTGCTCCAAAAAAAGGCGAAGACCGTGCCTTCGGCCGGAAAGATGATGACCATGGTTTTTTGGGATACGCTCACAGGAGCATACTACGACGATTTATTGAGCCAATTCAACGTGGATTTGAAAAAAAAAAAAAACGACCACATTTGGCGAAGAAAAAAGAGCTCTTCCACCACGGTAACGCACAGGCTCACACCTCCACCGCCACAGCTTAATTTGTCGAATTGCACTACGAATTGCTCCCCCATTCTCCGTATTCTCCGGATTTGGCTCCATGCAACTTCCTTATGTTCCCAAACCTAAAAAAGATCGCTCGTCGAAAAGAAGTACGTGTCGAACGATTAAGTCATCGCCGCCGTTGGGGAGTATTTTACAGATCAACAAAAGTGTTCCCGGCGATTCGCTGCAGACCCGCGTTCAATAAAATTTGAAGCTAAATGACGAATTGTGTTGTCCGAAGGCGCAGAATGAACATAATATTAATTTCAATAATGACTGATGAAATTCAATGTAAAGCGTTACTATTTCGGCGCGTTCTTTCGGTGTAAATTTATTCGTAGTTGAAATTGTACTGTGCTTATCGAAGTCGATCGATTAAGAATTGTCAAAGTTAACTCCCATTGGCTGTTCATAACAAGTCATTCTGGACATGAAATTGAACTAAAATGTAAATACTTAGAATAGATTTACAAATTAGGACTTTATGCATGACATAATGATAATACGATGTTAACTAACATAAAAAGTTCTTGTTTGGTCCTTAATCAAGACAACAAGCGTAAATAAGCGACATTTCAATTATGGGTATTGAATTGAATTGAATTATGCAATTATTGGTATGCATGTCGAAGTCGATGAGTTAGTTCGAGAAGTGAAGATAGGAAACACACTCACAGATGGCCATTGGGTGTGCAAAGATCTGTGGTAGAGATTTACCGCGGAAAGAATTAGGGAATTTCTCAAACTTAGTGAAAAGGAACTTAGTATGGTAATTCCATCGAAATAGTTTTATCTGAATAAATATGCTAAACGATTAAATTTCATCTTACTTCGGAAGCCCTGAGATATTGTGACGATATCTATGATTTTGAGGACATAATTAACAGGAGTAGCAGCAAATAGAAAAATTACGTAGGAAGTTTTTAGGCTGCTTTTTCTGCAACAGCCTTGAGGAATAATAATCAGGCATTTCTGCAGAGCAATAGGCTGACCTACAAAGAGGTTGGCTTCACTGGGCAATTATCTTCATACACTAAATAAACAAGAACGATGATTGGATGATTTAAGGTCGATTTAATTCTTTATTATCAGTTCTAGCAGTTGAGGATCCACTTTTACGATATATACCGAGTAACAGGTGGTTCGAAAATTCCCGAAGTTGATACATAGATGGCGACAATAAAATATATCTATACATAGATAACGATATCGAAACTGAAGTTAAACAAAGCTGGCCAGACACCTTCCTTACCTGCCAAGTAACTTAAACGGGCCTAAATCCGCACAGTTAGAGGCAAATCAGACAATTAATTTCTGACCTTCAAACATTACGGCAAGCAAAATCTAGTGTGCGATGTTAAAAGTGCTGATGCCCCTATAGATGGTCTTCTTTCCTGTTGATCTGTCAAACGATTAAACATACTTTTTCCGAACAAATATTGGAAATGAGTTGGGGTACGAGTATGTTCTCCACCAAATCATCTCATGCTGCCTTAATCCATAACTAATCCAATTTACTAACTACAGCAGTATCTAGAAAAAGAAACTCCGGAAGTTCATAACGTATGTGACAGCATTACTCATTAGATTGTCAGCTCTATCTGCAACTAATTACAGACTGATGACATTGATTGGTGCTGTAAATGAAGCATAATAATGAGGAAAAGGGATGCACAATATTGATGAGCCATAGAAAACAGATAAATTTAGCTTTGAACTATACCCGTTCAACCAAAATCTGCAGTACATTCTTTATCGCAGAGCTGTTTACGAACACGGGTGCATATCCCTCAGGAACGCATCAATAGGCGTTGGTCAAAACCTCGCTAGCCGAAAAGGTTTATTGGCTGAGGCCCAGGTTTACCCGGTTTACCGTAGATCAATCTTAGTGAGTTTTTTTTTGTTCCAGAGACCACCATAATCCTTCCATAAGCCTTCGAAACTTCACAGAAACTGACACAGACCAATTTCAGAACAATGCAGAACCAGTAATCAACCGAGGTGTCTTTCTAAAAAGGGTAATCGCCGCCTCGAACTAAATTATATACTAATAATTCAAAAAGTGGATGAAGAAGCGAAGATAATTAGGAATTGCTAAAATGGTCAGACTAATCTGTGGGATGTCCTGTAGCTGTTTCTAGGGTTGGATAAAGACACAGTAAAAATCCTTTTGAAGAAACGTAGGTAAACTAACAGATTAGAGCCAAATATCTTGTTACAACATTTCGTAGAAATGCCAACAATGACGATAACTTAACAAGAATTCCAATTGGGCATTGCTATGCAAAAAAACATCAACTTTGGTCACCTTTTGGGAGAATGTGCTTAACAAAATAAACTGAACAATGTTAAGCAAACAATAGAGCGGTGGCACTAAACATACACCCAGCAGTTCCGTAATTGATATCGATAATGATCTTAAAAACAACACTACGATACTTCTCACTTGAGGATGCAGCACCGAAATCAAAGAATAACTATAATGGTATCCACAATTACATATGTACGTACAAGTCTTTAAAAATTCAAACTATTACAAAGTGGTAACGAAGTAACCTCGATACTAGTTTCAGAGTGCCAAAAAATCACTGAATAGATGACCCCTAAACACTATTCACACTTATGAGCGTTTAGAAGCAATTTGAAAACAACACAACATAAATTAGAAATTCCTACAGATCAAAAACTTCACTTACTTCATGTTACTATCTGGTCTGATTCTTTTCTTGGGCGGGGATTTGTGTCGTTGAATGCTCACTGGATGGATGCTCGCTTTATTAGTTGTTGCCCTGTGTAATGCAAATTTCACTTTTCATTTTCAATTTTCTGATTAATTGTGGTATCACACTATTGAATTAGTATAAAAAACATGTAATGGGTTTTGTGTTTAGTTCAAAACAATATTTTAAATGTACAATATGTTCGTTTTGTAAAGGAAATTCGAATTAACTTTTATGCACAATGTATATTCAGTTTGGGTAAATGCATTGTTTTGTTTGTGATTTTTCAGAATGGTCCACTGGTTAACTTACATTTTTATTTAGCACATTACACTTTCACATTAGTTGAGTAACAACTACGTATGATTTTAAAATTTCTGAATTTGTATTTTGAGCAAAATTAAACAATTCCTTTAGCAAATAAAAACAAATAGCAAATCAAAGATAGCTTGCTTGTGAAACTCATCCGTTAGTAGTTGACGACGCATTAGTTTTGAAAGTCAGTTTAATGCGAAGACAAGCGATGCTACTTGACAGAGTGACTTGAATTGGGGTGACATCTGTTGTTTCGTTGCGGAAATTGAAAAGTAGTAAAATCGTAATAGATGATATAGAATTGTTTGAAATTATTTTATTGAGAGGAAGAAATTGAATATGTACATATGTTTTCATTAGAAGAGATTTCTACATTTACAGTTATGTACTTTTCAAATTCCTCATCAGATATGTCAATCTACAGAGAAAACTAAAGTTTGTACCGTAGAAGGGTCCAGTAAACCTATTCCCATTCTCCATGTACCTCTGGAGAAGTTTTAATTATTCGTCACGAAAATCATAACATTAAGCGTAACATTTTCTCCTTAAACTGCGCAACAGGTATGTGAAAGAACGTCAACGGGAAATTCCTGTATCGCTCGTAAACCACTATGTGGTTTCTGATGTAACACATCCGAGTCTAAAGAGAAAGGAATAAGAAACAAATAACAAATATAATAAGCAATAGGATTATAGTTCGACGTCAATACCTAAAATTATACAATCCAATTTTGATAATCATTATTTTTGTAGTCGAAACAGAACACAAACAGACAAAGAATTAGTCCTTTGCATTTCTTACTGTAATTAATTACGGTAATTTCTCTGTCTACACAGGAAGTAAGCGTTTCATTGATGAAGTTCCTTAAGTACCATCGCCACTTAAATTAACTCCAGGTATGTTGTCATTGACATACATACCGAGAATGGAAAGTTATTTGGTTTCGTTTATGAATCCCTGCGTATTTAGATTTCGTTTTAACGACAGCACATAGCATTGTGTTTTGAAAACATTAAATTCTACTCTGCTGATGGTCCCCAAAATTGGTTATGCTATTAATATCGGAATTTAATGAGCTTAACATATGATGCTGTTCTCGTTCTACACCCGAAGACAGGAATTTGAGTCCGGGAGCAAATATGAAAAGCAGATAGATCCTAGACAACTTGAATTGAACATTCCGAAAGGTCATTTTAAATCCACTGAAGAAGATAGTCATCGATCTTAAAAGCACGCATTTTTGACACGCATATTGCCAAATTCTATCAAATAAATATCTTTTCCACTTCACTTCACACTTAAACTTTTCGGGGAGAAATGTCATCAAATCACTAGTGTACCTGTTGCTAAACAAAGCACAATCTGGAAGTGTTGAGCTGTGCATTAAGCAGATTGGCCTTGTCTAAAGAGCTGACAGCTAGAATGTCATTGTAAGTGAGCGTTGGGATAGAGGATGAGGCAGAATTTCTGATGCTTTAGACGAACAACCAAAAGCTTTTACTACCTTTGGAGCATTGTAGTAGTTTTTGCTTCAGTTTTTGGTCGTACTGAAATTTAACACGCTTAACAAAGACGTTGCAGCCAGACCGAAAGAACATTTTTCTAACCCTGACAGCCTCTTTACAGCTCGAGTCGTACCACGCTTATTTTAAGTTTGATACTCTTCATCCGATGAGGGATGAAACATCTTATTCCAAAGAGAATAATGTCTGTGATCATATCAGCAGCGGCATCCAAGTTGTTATCGAGGAAACACAACAACCAGTTAAAATTCTTAAAGAAGCTGTTAAGTCCGCAACAATTGGCTTTCTCGTATTCCCATAAGGTTCTTTTAGAAATCTTTTCTATAACTACGTGGTGGGTGTACGAAAAATTAACTGATATGACACAATGGTCCGACGAGCTTAGAGGAAAGAGCACATCAACGGAGTGCTTATCAGAATGAGAGGTTAGAAATAAGTCCAGGGTGTTGGTGGCATGACTGTGAACGTCTGGTATTCGCGTGGGCTCATTTATAAGTTGCGTCAAGTTGTTTTTTGCAATAAAGATCTCAACACACCGTTCTTCGAGTGTTGTCTGTCCAGAATGTCGAAGCCAGCCAGAATTGTGTGAAAAAATTTGTCCGTCAATGTGAGGACACAGGGATACAATTCTTTGAATGATTTTTTTATGAATACATTTATAATGCCTCAGCATGTGTTATGTTTTTTTGGAAAATGGCATAGAGAGAGAAGGAAGATGTTTGAGTTCAGTGGTTATTGCGCTCTATTGGTGGCATCCAACAATTAATGAAGAGACTAAAATTCTTAGTGAAAGTTGGCTTGTTGTTTATTTCTAGTCAATACTCATCTTACTTAATTTTTGTTAACTGAAAAAATTAATGCTTTTCGGCCGCGGTTGGGATTCGAACATCGAACATCGAACCTTCCGATTTGGAAGCCTGTTCACTGCCGTTTGAGCTACGGCCAACCAATGGAGTCAGGCAGCCCATCAAACTCGTTGAGGTCGAATTGAAATGAATTTCGTACTGGAACGAGGAATACACTGTGGTGGAGTTTTGTAAGTTATATCACTAAGTACGTAAATGGCGAGACCACAGTGAGAGAAGAATAGCACCTCTAGTTCGTAGAGAAGTGAATACTTCTTAGCCCGCGGATATTCGTTCTGTTCACTCTAAACTCTAAAACCATTATAATAAAACGAACACGGTGGTGGCCGTGGTGTAGTGGTACATGCATACGCGGGTTCGAATCCCGTGCGAGGCAATTCTCGGAGAATTGCATAGAATTTGTATGTAGTTGTATGAAAATCCCGTCGGCGTCAACTCTGACATGAAGGCATAAGACTGATGTTGGAGTGGTTGCTGGCTGGGATAAATGTACCGAACTAACAACTAGCACGTACTAAGACCCACTGGTTGAGGATGCACTGGCAATAGTTTGACAACCACCTCTGTGGAAAATATTGAAACCTAATACACCTGAGTTTCAAACCACTACACCACCCGCCCAGCCATTAAAAAAAAATGGTATTCATATCCCCATGGTGCGCGCGCGGAATTGTAAAAGAAAACCAATCCAACTATGACTGCTTCTTGAGAACCTTTGCATTCTCAAATTCACTTCTAAGACCTGAAGCTACCAGCTTCGGTTTGTAGCTGATTACAGTATTTTCCTTGCTCATATTCTAGTCGAACACCTATGTATCTAAGTTCCGGTGCTATTCCGTAAGAATATAGTTAAAATACAATCAGCACGCAAGGTCTTCAAAACACAAGTATGCAGTGATCTTGGTAGTGCAGTGTGAGATATAAATATCACGAAGGAGATTTATCAGTGCGGCTACGAGAAAAGCTTTCATGTGACCACTATTCAGTTTTTTGAAGCCTGGTGAGAGCAGTAGTGATATATTCACTTGAATATGTGAATTTTCTTTAACAACGTACCCTGGTCTTGTCAAAGCCATGCAGATTTAGAGTGATCTTCTTGCCAGAAATTCAAAAACACCTTGGGAGTTTCAACGAGAAATATTTTATCCAAACAAGTTTGCTGTCCAGAATAATACCTTTATAGCTAGCTTTCGGGAAACCCCTATTGATTTTCCCAAGTATTATAAAATCTATGGGTTTTCCGGCAAATATTTTGATGATGTTTTATATATTTTACGTTGGATATTTGAAGACTCAAGCAAGATATCAGCTTTATTTAATCGCAGTTATAATAGCACTAAAGGCAGTTTCTACTATTAGTATTAACAGAGCAATTTGCGTTAACACGGGTCAGGGTACACCAAAGTCTTTTCATAAATAATTTATTTATGTCAACATTTGAGATGTACCCTTAATGTAGAACGATTTTTTTCTTAGAATGTACCCAAAAATCATTTTCCAAATTATCCTTGACGATGTATACATATCCTGTATATGTATAGACATGTTTTATAATAACGAGAGAATAACGAAAATATACGAGGGCTGTTTGATGAGTACCCGGATTGGGAAATAGGTGGGGCTACTGAGCCAAAATAAGTGTAATATCAAGTAGTATAACCTGTTTTAGCTCGCCCGTCAGAATTTGATGACAATCCGACGCTTAGTTTAATGTGTGTCAACACTTCCAAAAATCGTGTTAGTGTTTTTTGCGACCATGGAAAAAGAGCAGTAACGCTCCGTGATCCGATTCTTGTTTTTGAGTGGCAAAACCTGCGAGAAAATCAAGCCCATTCTCGATGTTATATATGGGTGCTATTCAACTTTCCGTACAACCGTTTATCATTGGTTCCCAGAGTTTCGTCGGTCGCCGCACGTCGGTTTTTGATGAACCGCGCCCAGGTGGCCCAAAAACGGTTACCGCAGAGGAAGCCGTGGGCAAAATACAGGATCTCGAATTGGTAAAAACCCAATGGAAATTCGCGAGTTGGCTGAGATAGCAGGCTCAGTTGAGACTGTACGCGTAACTATATCCTGCACGAGATTTTGGTCATGAGAAAGCTGTCCGCGCAATGGGTGCCGCGTTTGCTCATACCGGAGAACAAGCACAATCGTAAGACGACTTGGACCTATTTAATAGAAATCCGGAGAAGTTTGTTCGTCGTTTTGTGACTGTCGATGAGACATGGATTCATTGGTACATACCAGAGACTAAAGAGCAATCGAAGCAATGGGTTTTAATCGGTATACGTGCTCCAAAGAAGGCGAAACCGTGCATTTAGCCGGAAATGTGATGCCCACTGTTTTTGGGACGTGCGAGGTGTGATCCACCTCGACCAAATTGGTCGAATTGTACTACGAATTGCTCTCCTATTCTCTGTATTCTTCGAATTTTTCTTCCTGCGACTTCTTTTCGTTACCAAACCTTAAAAGATCGCTTGCCGGAAAGAACTACAGGTCGAACGAGGAAGTCATCGCCGCCGTGTAGGAGTATTTTGCAGGCCAGTAAAAGTTGTACTATATGGAGGGCTTAAAAATGTTGCAGCACTACTGGAAAAAGTGTGTCGAGTTAAAGGGGGTTATATTGAAAAATAAGTTGTCAAAACCTAAAATCGTTGCGTTGTCATTTGAAATCTGGGTATTCATGAAACAGCCCTCGTATACTCCGTGCAAGAAATTAGAATAATAAAGAGATTCAATTCAAAAAACTTTCGTTTTATTAATGTTATCGGTTATATCGCGTATCATACTTTTACATGTCCCGGGTAAATTTTCAGATCTCAGAGCCATCCAAGTAAGATCTCTGGTCGCTTTTTAAAAGTCGATAAAGACGGTATGCCTCCCCCACAAAGCCGCGTTGATTCCCATGGAGTTGTCTTGTATATTTTCATGTTATGCGACATTAAATATGTTGCAGTTTTTCGTGTCGCATTTGCCTTTATACAGTGGAACAAGAAAGCTACCCTTCCCGTAGTTAGGCATTCGATCATCTCTTATCATTTAATTGAACTAAACCGCGAGATATTTAAGGCAAAAATTTCCTCTTAAAAATGTTTGCTCGTTTACCTGTAAATCAACGTTGCACTGCTATTTCTTCTTGTCGTTTGCTTATACGAGTAGGTTGTGAGGGTAGCTCTTTTACAGGTTTTTAATGCCACGTTTAACTCAACACGCACTTCATAGGTCTGGCTATTTCAGTTATACTTAATCCAAGCTTGAAGGTCTTGCGGTTTGTTTAAAACTATCTCACTACCACGCTTTTTCATTTATGTATGTATTTATGTGAAGCCGGCCTTTTGAAATACTCATCAGATTTTTTGCATTTTCATCAAAGTTGCTCGCTGGCCAAAAAAGAATATCATTGTTTAAGTACCTATGTGTATATATATATATACTTTGGTGCTTTCACTGGCCATGAACTCCTAAAGACCCAAACAATGATAAGGAGATTCGTAGAAGCTGCGGTAATGAGGACACACCTTACATTCTCTGTCTCTACCGAGTCTCTGCCACTTAAGGAACCGAACACTTGAAAGCTACTTCTATTTTCTACTTTCTATTGTCTTACTATCCAATATTCACAGGTCTAATCTATTTCAACAACCCATGAACTTTATCTAAACAAACACCACGAGCATCCAAGTTCACAGATGTAGTTTTTCCAAACTTACTGTTATTTTATTTATTCCTTCATCTTGATAGTAATTTTGTTACACTCGTGAGTAGAGAGTAAATGTACAATACCTACAGATAAAACGGCCGCAAACAACAAGGAAACTAGCAGCAAAAGTATTTAAAACGATTTCAAGCGCGATCGTTTCAGTTGAACTTCAGCTTTGTTCGAGTGATCGTGTTAAAATGGTTGTCGCGCTTGTGCTCTTAATATTAGCTACTGTCTTTTGGATTTACTTCCTTTGGTCCAGGAGAAAATTCTATAAGATTGCCCTTAAAATACCAGGCCCGATGGGATTACCATTTTTTGGAATAGTACACAAAGTCCTAAACATGCCAGGTATGGTTATCGTTTATTGTAAAATCAGAAAATTTTAAATAATAATAAAGTAATGTTAGTAATAAATACCTGGGTTTTTATGAAGATGAAATATTTATGAATTGTTAGGTTTAAGTGAATAAATATACAGTAAAGGATAGTAAAAGTAAAAAGTGAAGTTTAACTTACTTAAAATGTGATGCATCATGAAGCATTTGAATGGAAGTGTCTTAAAAGCGCTCTTATCCTTATAGTTCAATTACAATTTCATTGATTAAAATATTATAAAGTTATACGTGGGTGAAGCGATAAGTCTGTAATTATTTAAGGGACACACAGGGACAGATTTTTGAAGAAAAAAATAAATTTTCAGTCAGTTATTCCCTATCTCCCAAAAAGGTCCTCCATTGCTGCAGTGATTGTGTCCTTCAAAGTTACTGAAATCAGAAAAACAAAAAAAGTTATTAAAAATTGTGAAAAGAAATAAAATTTAACAAAGTGGTAGAGTTTTGAAAAAAAATCGAATTTTGCCAAAAAATTAATGATTTTGGGCGGCCAAAATTACATTTTTTATACAATCAAAAAACTGGAAAGTCATTGTTTAGAGAAACATATTAAAAATAAGCAAAAAAAAAAAAAAAAAGCAAACGGATGATTCGGATTGAAAAATGTAGTTTCGAGAAAAAAGCGTTTAATGATAAAAGGATTGATTTCATTGCTACAAATGGATAAAAAGCATACTAAGAGCTAATATGCTATTCCAGGCCTTTTAACCTTTCCCATTTTCAAAATGCGCCTGCTGGGCTGTTGAAACCTTCTTCGAGATGATCGGCTCTCTTTTGGAGCAGCCTGTTGGCGATACTCTGTTACTCGTAGTCTTTTTCATCTTTGCTAGCGATATATTCTCTTGGTGCAGATCCAACTATCACTCCCATCACATTAAATATGTTACTTTCAAAATTTATTGAATATTGAAGTAGCAAAGTAATATGATAATTCAATAGTTTTGAGACCACCGTGGAGGTGTTTCGTGTATTGGTGTTTTGGAGTATTATTACCTTTACACCTATCAAGCAATTCACGCCGAGACAAGTCCTCGTACATTGGCTTCAGAGCTTTTTGAACATTTGGATCAAGTAAAAGATAATCGTGTTTGATCTTAGTTAAGTTCATCATCTTCGTGTAGTGAGAGCCATTCTTTGTAAGCTTCAGGATCACTGCCTTTTTTATTTTCCCAAAATAAACAACTCTAAGTAAGTAGAGTTTACAACGTGAAGTTTTTTAACGTTTTTCCCACTTGTCATCTCCCGAAATGTCTGCTTCTTCTCTTCTTCAACAGCTCTTTTCAAACTAAATTTACAAACCGATTCTGCTGCTATCCATAAACTCGTGAAACATTAATTCCGTTTATTCCGATACCCAAAAGGCGATTTATGTCAATCCGCATTTTAAAACCTGAACCTCGCGGATTTGCTTGATTTAAAGTCACATTTTTTTTTAAAAGTCTTACAGATTATAGATAAAACCGAAACAAAGTGAATAATGCAATATCCATGAGTTGGATCAATCACAATATTAATATTATCATGTTGTGATAGTTTTTCAGCGGACGTACTGGATTCGCGGCAGACTGCTCGAATGTCTATTGATTTCGCGTAAACTTTCGTTTTCTTGAAACTGATCAATGCCTGGAAATGTCGGGAGTACTATTTTGGTTTAATACGGAGGTTGATTACTCATTTTTACTAAAATAACTTAGAAAGTGGTCAGTATAACAGTCAGAATAAAACTAAATGTCTCTGGCCCCGAAAATATGTCACCTAGTTTTAACCGAAAAATCCTTAAAGAGTAGACCTATTCATGAATTTCTGTATACCTGAAGGTCAACAATAGAAACCGAAATCGTATTATAATGGTGTACGATGACGACAGAGCCCGAACAATAGCTTTGGTAGACCCTGTAGCAAACGTTACTTTCTGACCGCTGGGCGTCTAAATTCAAAAATTATTCAAAACATCGAAATATGATTTTTTTTTTCTAAATTTAACACTAGGTGTGCAGTTTAAATAAAAAACAGTTTCGGTTGAATATTTTTATATCATGACAATATAGGCTGCAACGAGCTGAAAATTACTATAGCAGTATCGTGCTTTTCTGCATGGGTGCGCGTTCTTTGGTGAGATAATAGAAGACTTAAACATTTGCCTCTCGTATTTCAGATAAAAATTGTTAGAGTTTGATTGAGACACCTGCTCAATTCGAGAAACTCTGATTGGACATCTTGGCATTTCTGACCCATCATGCCTAATAAACATTTAGATCACAAAATCTAATAAGCCATATACTAAAACCGATTGCCTTACGACAACTACATCACCATATGGGCTCGTTTGTGCAATATATCCTGCATTTGATGCCCACTAAGCATTCCTTTTGCGTTTTTTCTTATTGAAAAACTTGCTATAGTGATAGCGCTATAGTGATAGCATTTAAACCGTGCTATCATTTCTTATATATTTATATTTAGTATTATTTGCTAAATCATAATGAATATGTAAGACTTACATCAGAAGAACACTTCCATTTTATTCAAAACTACAAGTATCTGAAAAATAGTCATTCAATTCGCGAAACACTAAGAACTTTAAGTGATTTTGCACTCGTTTTTCGTTATATTGTGAATAAACTTCGTACCACATACACCTAAATAAGCCAACAATGCGTTAACGTAATATGCGCACAACACAAACTGTAGACGCTGGAAGTGAATATTTGGAGGAAGCTTCGGAATTTTCAATTCGATTGCAACACTTAGATTTTCTTCCGCCCACTATGTCTAACATTGTGGAAAAAGATCTTGGCCAAGATTAAGCTAGTTCAGGGGCTATGACTTGTGACGGGTTCATAAATTGAGCTCCTGATCAGATTGAAACTGACCCTCATTATTCTTCGAAAATCGTGTTCAGTGATCAGGATCAATTTTGGAATAATAATGGCTATTTCTGCAAGCGTACTCTTTGGTGTGGCCTTTACTATCAATAGACAACGTTATCGGACACTCATAGGTGATCATTTCTTCTAAAATATTAACAAGATTGATTCAAATGATACACGGTTAAAGCAGAACGGCGCTATATCTCATACTGCTTATAAATCCATAGACTCATTGAGGACTCGATTCAACGACAACTTTATATCGCGAAATGGACTAATAAATTAGCCACTGAGAGTGGGCGATTTGACACCAATTGAATTTTTTATTTTTTTTTCTTGGGGCTATGTAAAGTCTTTGATTTATGTTGAAAAATTACAGACTCCTCAAGCTTTGGAAGCTAATATCAAAAGCTTATTTTTTAAATAGAGCTTTTAGTGCTCGTTAGAGTGACCCAAAACTAGGCAGACAGGATGTGCTTCTTCAAAAAAATATTTTATTTGTTTGAAGTTGTATTAAATGTTTTTAGATATATTGCCATGGTTTATAATACCTCATTATACACAATTTATAAATTTTATTCCTGTCGTTATTGTTTAAAAAAATGCTCTGTATATGTCTGTCTATAAATATTATTTCAGGTTTTTACAGATCAATATTAAACGATCATCGTCGAGCTCAATCTTCTAACTTCCTACGAAATTCCCTGCAATGTATATAAATGTTTTTCTATTTATTTCGTTATTTAGGGCACATTAGTTGGCAGTCTATTTTGCAAGTCGTTATGGTTTTGTCCTAGAAACTCAGGGCTTAGCTTAGCCTCAACAATCGAAGGTATTAAGTGCCCACTAAGTTTTTTGATGAAAATGTATCTTTATTGTGTATTTCTAGCTACAACTTTTTCCCATATTTTTGGCACAGCTCGAATACCGTTACAGTAAAAGTATTTATCTTTTGAAGCTATCCACTATCAAGTTATCAGCCAAACCATATGCCATCGAAATGTAAAAGTAATAATCGGACAGCGGAATATCTGGGGAATATGGCAGATGGGGTAAGACTTCCCACTAGAGCGTTTCCAGGTAGGTTTTAACGAGTTTGGTAACGTGAAGCCGAGCGTTTTCATGCTGCAGAATCACTTTTTCGTTCCTCTGCTCGTATTGTTGCCGTTTCTTGCGCAGTGCTCGGTTCAATCGCATCAATTGAAGTCGATTCCATTCCGCAGAGATTTTTTTCGTTGGGTTTCAATAGTTTAATAGTTTAAATACGCAGCATAACCTTCGGCCGAGTCGACGACGTAGAAGCATGACCAATCAGTCCACATGACTTTCTTCTCTTTGAGTTGCTATAAAGAATACATTTTTCATCACCCGTCACGATGCGACGAAGAAAACCCTTCCTTTTTTGCCGCTGGAGCAGTTGTTCACTGGCGAAAAAACGACGCTAAACGCCCCTTGGCTTTTTGAATAATTTCCAACGCATTCAATCGCTTGAAAATGATTTGGCGAGTAAATCCTAATGCTGACGCATGCTCTTCTTGTATTTCGCACAGACCCTCATCGAACAAGGCATCCAATTTAGATTCTTCGAAGGATTTTGGCCTTCCTTCATGCGGACGGTCGTCAGCATTGCAAACACCATCTTTGAAGCTAAGGAACGAATCACGGCACGTTGTTTCATTAAGAGCAGCATCTCCGTAAGCTTTTTGAAGCTCTCGATGCGCTTCAGCCGTCGTTTCCTTCGAATGAAAAAAGAAAATCAACACTTCTCGCAAATGACGAATATTTGGGCACAAAATCAAACATTTTGACACAACTAAAAGTATATGATGCCAAAACAAAATCACTAATGTGTCAAAACGGTTTGTTTACCATATGTCTAAGCTTGGTTCATGACGTTTTGGATATGTCAAAATCGCCCAGCATTATTGCTGGATCCATCTATTTACAAACAGCGAGAACTTCACGAGAGCACCTAATATACGAGTATCTCGGAGTTATGTTAGATAATAAACTGAATTGGTTCAACTACACGATTTGTGTAAAAAAATATCCAATGTCTTGCTCCAGATAAATTTATAATTTAACTTTATATTCTTCACAAAGATTATTATGTATAGTATATACATTAGGAGTTAGCTCACTCAAAAAATCAATATAGTCTAACTTGTTGGGCGGAAACGTTTCTTAATAAAATTAGCTAGTTGCTTGTTTCGCAAAAGCATATTGTACGGTAGTAGTCCTTCTGCTAAGGCATCTCTATTACTATATGGCTTTAAAAATATTTTTTATAAAAAATAACTATCCTCCTGCAAGAAGGAATGCTCACCATGACTTACATATTAACTATGGTAACTTTGTTGTTATTCCTTCAGATACCAAAACATATTTCATTAAATTTGTTACAGTAGTAGGCCCTACACTGGTTTTCAACAAATTGGCGCTTTTCATCAGAAGGGGTATAATTTGATAGACATACGTCTACAAAAAATTTGATATAAAATGATATAAAAGTTACATTTGTTTATCTATATTCTATAGGATCTTGTTCTCTTTAACGAGAACACCGAAATCATCATATTATTCTGAATCAATGACTGCACTCTTCCCAATCACATTTATTCACTGTAACCATATGTGCAGTGATATATCTAGCTAGTGCGTAGTGAAGAGTGGTTGTCCACCATTCTGGTTCTCATTGCTGCTTGAAATCGTATGTTGCTTGAAGGAAACCTGTGAGCATTCCAATTTACAAGAGTTTTGATTACGTGTACTATATTCCACAAACAACAATTTGATCATGTAATATCTTCGACTATGTCTGTATATGTATTAAATAATAATTGCTCTTATGTTTTCATATTTGAAAGTTAATTTACTTCTTAACTAGTTAGCTGTCAAGCAAGTTATTAAAATAACCACTTTTTAATAATTAACAAGTCGAATGAGTGTTGTCCAGTTAGATATTTTAATTACACAAAATACAGTAGTAAATTAATGTCCTTTGATTGACTTTTAAGCTCACGAAACACTTGGGTGATTATGCAGTTCGATAATTGCAAAACGCTGTAAATGAGTTGAATGATCGACAAACCACATGACTACCGACGAAGTGTTGGCCTCGGAAATCAGAACACAGGTCAACATATGGCTCGAGAAATGTATGAAGAATTCATGAAGCATGAATAATAGTTGTTTCCTTTACTGAACTTACTTAGTTTTTAGTGAAAAAGTGCATTTGGCAATAGCAAGCCCGACTCAAATATCGGCACCCCAATGGAAGCGTAGGCCATATAGCTTTCTTTTGAAGCTATGTTCATGCCATTATGTGTGAAATACCACATCATTCAAAAGGCTGCCTAGGCTTCGCTGGCAGTGCTACAAGCGGTCGCTCCAATTTTTAATGACTCGGTCAAATATGTGCGGCGTTATTCTGAAAATAGCGTGTCGAATGTTGGCCTCGAGCTCGCCCAAAGTGGTGCGCTTGTTAGCGTAAATTTAGAAATTGACGTAGCACCAGAGTAAAAATCAAGTGGTGTCAATTCGCATGATCGCGGCGGCCAATTGATAAACGCTCGCCATGAGATGACCCAGTCGCTAAATTTCTCCTTCATAACTTCGAGCGTTGCGTTGCTTGTATGGCATGTACCGCAATATTGTTGGAACCACAGCTCGGATAAATCGATGTTGTCGAGCTCTGATCACAGAAAGTCGGTTAATATCGCTCTATGAATGTGACCATTGACGGTAGCGGTGTCTTCTTCCTCATTTCGAAAGAAATAATGTCCGATGATGTGGCCATGCCATTAATCTCACAAAACAATCAATTTTTTTTAGATGCATTGCTGCTTGGCCAAACACTTGTGGATTGTGTTCGCTCTAATAAGGGCAATTTTTATTAGCCGCTGAGCTAAAAATAGGCCAGTTGATTTTTTTGCCAAAATCCGGATTTGCGGCCAACATTTCTAGCGCCCATTTAGCGAACTGACGGCGTTGACTATGGTCGTCCGACTTCAATACTTGCATTAGCATGAATGTAGTCCCAAATCCAACTGCAAAATAATCGACAATTATGGATCTTCTTAGATACTGGTCGCTACGGCGGCAGTGTTTTATTCATTTCGCTCCAATCTCTGTCCGGTTGGTGACTTAAGATCCAAAAGAATGTACTCACGCTCAAATTTTTCCACGGTACGACGAATTGCTTGCAAACTGAATCCATGCTCACGACCAACCTCACGACAAAACTCATGTTGCATATTTACAACTGAGCCGGAATTTAGATACATTGTTTTTTAATGATTTCCGCAAGCGTAAAACGATGCATGATGAAATGGTTACATTTAATATAGCTGGATGTCATTGGTAGCTTTGACAGCTGCTGAAGCATAACAATTGGAAAAACTATCATCTATCATCTATCAACTGACCACTTCAAATTGCTTTATAAGTGAACTTGTCCTAATCACTGTCGGATTAAATATACCACTTGCTACAATATTACCATGAATATGGTGTCTTTTACACTACTTTCACACTCACTAGCAAATGAAGCACAGTCGGGTCGATATCCTTCATCATGAAAAGTTGGTTTTTGTGATAAAAGGGTTATATACATAGACAAATGTTGAGTATGTCGCCTCTTGTATTAGACAATTTTGCGTATTCCTTTGTGGAACTACCAGTATAACGTTGAATAAATACTGCTTTGTGTTTTGAGCATAATCAGCTTGTCTCGTAGGACTCGAACAAATATTTGGTCGGCAATATTTCAACGATATAATTCCTGCAGTATGGTCTTGCAAAAGTTCTTTTCAATATTTCTTTTAAAAGGGATTTTTGTGATAGAATGGTACATATACTCTATTTTCCTTGTCAAGTACCTTATATTGCATATTGGTTTAAGGTATATTTTTATGTATTAGTAATTACTAAATTCAAAGCATTATTTTGTCACGCGAATGTAAACTTTGTTAAACTTTTGTTTCCTCTTTCAGATGTCCTTTACGAGCTACCAAAGTTTGTTTCTTCATATAAATCAGCTACTTTGTATTCATGGCTTGGACCGATTCCCGTGCTGTACACTGTGGAACCAGAGGTCGTTGAAGTTATTTTGAATCACCCTGCTTGCATAAATAAATCAATTATCTATGATATAATCAATGAAGCCATCGGATCGGGACTACTCACATCAAAATGTAATTTCGGCTCTGACTACAACTTTACAACTGTACATATAATTATTTTCTAGCTCCAACCTGGAATATTCATCGGAAACTTATGAATCCTGCTTTCAGTCACAGGAATAGCATGAGTTTTATTCCTAGCTTCAATAAATTAGCACATGAACTTTGTGACAGACTCGAAGAAACTATCAACAAGGGTGAAGTAGATGTGAAAAGATACATCTATAATATGGGATTTAAGTCATCAATCAGTAAGTTAAATTTTATAATTTCTATATATGACAGCCTGTCTTAAAATAAGAAAAGAAACGCGAATAAATAGGGTTTAATGTACCCTTAAATTATTTGCACACCAGAAGTAATATTGGGAAGGAACCAAAGGAGATATTAACGTATGTTGGTTTTAAATGTTTGCGGGTTATAATGACTAGAAAATAAAGAGCTCAACAGGGCTTTCATAAGCAAATGGTACGGTTTTGCTCTACTGCGTTGACCTCCGGACTAAAATCTTGTTCTCTTTGGGCTGGAGTGTTGGTATTTATTTGCTGTACATATCCTAATCATAATAGGTGACTAATGTGCATTTTTTAAACCAGGTCAATATCACTGTAGAGTTCGTAGATTTCGCCCGTAAATCTTCTCCCCCAAAGCTCCATCAACACAAACGGAACCAAAAATCATTCGAAGAATTTTGCGTTCAAAACGGCCTTCATCCACTTTCACTAACTTTCATGCTTCTGCACCTTGAAGCAGAATTGGGATAATAAAGGTCTTATATAGAGCTTCCTATAAGATCTTCTTACTCATTTGACTTCTTAGGCCGAAGAAACAATGATCGCCAAGAGTAACTCTTCATTTGATTTCTGATGCGATGTCATTATCAGATTTAAAAGCGGAGCTGAGGTATACAAAGTTCCTGACTTCTTCAATTTTATAGCTGTGTATTGTGACGTTTTGTACATTCGTCAAGGTTGTGTGCTCCGTTCTTTACAGTTATTCTGTACAAAAGATTACTAAGAGAATCGTATGGCAATACGAGAAATCAAATTGGAGCAGACTAAACAGCGCCTTTAGGAATTTGAACTGGTCGTTATGTTTCCACGATAACACAATGCGGATGCCGCTGCTAATATGAACACAGACACTATTCTCTTTGGAATGAGATATTTTACCTCTCATAAGCCTAAAAAAAAAAAAGGCTTAGTACGACTCGAGCTGTCAAGAGGCGTCAGGGTTAGAAAAATATTTGTTCGAAACCGAAAAAATTTCGAACGAGCCAGGAATGAATGCAACGCCTTTCAAACGTGTAAAATTCCAATACGAGCAAAAACTGAGACAAAAAATACTACAATGTCCCAAAGGTAGTAAAAATGTTGGGTCGTTCGTCAAAAATATTAGAAATGACATTCCAGCTGTCAGCTCTTTGGACAAGGCCAAAGCACATGGTGCACATTTTGCGGCTAGCTCAACACTTCCACATTGTGCTTTGTGGAACACTTGAGTGCGTCGAGTCTTCAATTGGATGACTCCACTTTCGCACTCGTGTAGTAGCAAGAAGTACTTAAAGATCTTAATATACACAAATTCGCTGGCCCAGATGATACGTATCCACATCTTCTGAAGAGATGTTCTTCCTCCTACTCTTTAGGTCTCTTTCTGAGATAATGGGAAATCATATTTATCCTTAAAAAAGGTGAAACTTCTTTTCTCTCTTCATATACAGACCTATTGCGCTTACGTCTCTTCTTTCATGAAAACGCTGATAAACAGTCAGTTCATGAAATATCTTGAAACACGAAAACTTCTCAATGACCAGCTGTACGGTTTTCGTAACAACAGGTCCACTAGTGATTTGATAGCATGTCTCACCGAAAAGTTGAACCAAAGCATACATCAATCTGGCGAAAGCAAAATAGTTGCAATTGATATTTCTAAAGTATTTGACAGAATTGGCATCAGGCTCTATTATCGAAAATGCGTGCCATTAAGATCAATGACTTTCTTCTTCAATGGATTAGAAATTACCTTTCAATTCTTTTGGATGGTTTCAAGTCTGATATTCACAAAATAAATGGTGGTATACCGTTCTGACTCCGACGCTCTTTTTAATTTTCATCAGTGATCTTTACTTCTACTACTTCTTTACTTCTAATCCAATGTAATCCTTTTCTGACGACAGTACTCTGTGCTTTCCATATTCGTTCCCCGACTCAGGTCCCTGCTCTTCGGCTGTAGAATGGGAAGGCCAGCGTATGTTAAGCTCATTAAATTGTGATATTAACAGCATAATTAATTGGGGAACCACTAACAGAGTAGAATGTAATGTTTCTGAAACACAATGCTGTCTGCTGTCGTTAAAGCGAAATTTAAACACCCAGCCATTGTCCATAAATGGCACTTGCATCGTCGAAACCGAAAAACTTTCCATTTTCGGTATATATGGTATGTCAGTGCGACTTACGCTAAAATGACGGAATAATGTCTTAAAAAATTCTTCAAAATGTCTAGGGTTTCCTTAAGCGATGTAAGAAATATTTTACGCCCTCTGATCTGCCCTCAATATAAGTATCAGGCATTTATCCGCCCGCAATTGGGGTACAATGCCCACATCCGGTCGGTTGGGCCCAAAACATCTCTGCACCTGCTAGATATGATTCAAAACGAAGCGATAAAGCTCATAGGTGATAATAATATCACCCAGACAATGGACACCCTTGAGCACCGACGTATGTCTCGTATCTCACTCTGTTTTATCGCTATTTCCACCACTAGTGCTCCATTGAAATCGCCAGTAGCATTCCGCCCCTTCAAACTTTTAATATTAATACCCGTCTCGATATGATTGCTCTGCAGTATACCCACAAGCCCATTTTCGGACGTACTCTAAAGTATCGTTATACGTTCCTAAGCCGTACAATTCGCTTATGGAATACCGTGCCTAGCTCTTTATTTTCTAGTCATTATAACATCCAAACTTTTTAAAAGCAACGTTCATCGGTACCACTCTTTCTTTCAACCCTGATCTTCCTTCACCCGAGCTGTCTGCAAGCATTTTAAGGGCACCTAAATCACTTGAGCACGCGCAAATTATATAAAAAAACAATTGGATCTGACTTCAACAAATGAGCTTGTGAAATCCTGAATATTTAAGTTTATATTGATGAATTTTGCCTTAATGTGGAATTTAAGGGTCATGGGCTCCACGCCCTATGCCTTAGTCGACCCGTAGTAAATGTCTCAGATTGGCATTTTATATTTGCATTTGCAGATCTGAAGGTTTTCGTTCAGTACCGAATGTTGATTGTATTGAATGTTATTGCATAACTATTTTTCTGGACACTAGGGTTCCTGAGTTGGTGGACTTAGAGTAGCGTGTTTATATATTATTTTTATCTACAATTTGTAAGCTTTTCATTTTAAAACTTATTAACTTGCTAACCTTCTTGCTTAGTTTGTATTATATTTAGATTCTACATATGGTCCTCTTGTGGTGCATAGAGTATCAACAACGCTTGCCCTCTATCCAGTTCGGGATTGTTCAACTTGCTTGAGTTCTCTGCAAGCTATCCCCAAAGATCTAGATTTTTCTTCGACAGCTTTTCTGAAGGTCTGCCTAGGGCGGCCAATTTGTTTACCTGATTAGGTATGCGGATTTCATTGCATGGCGTTATTCATCTTCTCAATGCCTTTGCGCGTAAAGTTTGACCAAATCACTTCATTTTCCACTTCCGTCTATTAGTTCTTGCCCCGTTTTCGGGCAGCTTTGGAAGAATGTATATTTTGGAGGCCACATTCAGATTGATATTATTATATTCTGAGACAATACTCCCTAGATAAGGGTCTTACTTTTTCGACTTGCTTGAGTTGTTGAGTTGAGCGGCGCTGTTGTTATAATATAGTGAGAAATAATATTAATTTTTTTTTCTACATATTTGGCTATTTGTGCTCCAACAGATGTGATCGATGCCTAAGAAATCAGCTCGAAAGCCTATCTGTTCTATGTAGAGCTTTGAGTTTACTCAATTAAGAATTATTTTAGCTATTGATTAATTAATTTGAACGCACTCGGGGGAGACGCATATGCACCATATACTTATTCAGTTGCCACATTCGGCAGGTTCTCTTCTTAGGCAACTTAATAAATCATCTCTCTTTTGTAGTCTTTGGGTAAGACGTCTGCTTTCCATATTTTAGTAACTATTAGTTGTAGGATTTTTCTGGGTTTCGCTAAGCCGCTTATATAAAGTTTTATTTTTTTGTTTTGAGTGTTGGATAAACTCCCCAGATTCGCAAACTGTGATTAATTTTTCGATAAGAATTTACATTCTCGTTTTATTTTTAACTCTTTTTTATTTGCAAATTCATTTTTCTAATCACTGGTTTTACTTTTAACACTTTTATGTTTATTTTCAGAAAATATTTTCGGAGTAGATATTGAGGACGAAAAAAACGCAAAAATGATTGGATATTGGGATATGTAAGATAGCGAATTAACATTATAACTATGCGCGTATTTATGACAAGCATTTAATCTTATGTTAGAAAAACAAATTTGGAAGACTCCTGGTTTTATATAAAGTTTGATGCAGGAAATACTATTGTACTTACTCCATACCGCACGGCACACACCGTACTACTACCACTACTTGTTTTACCTTTTAAAGCTTAAAACTTATTTCCTGCTATTAGAAAAAGTATAAGTGACGTATTTGTCACTTAAACAGCCGACAACCGCAGCAAAAAGAAATCTTATCCGTTATTATACACAGTATGCTCATTGGTGAAAAATCCATTTGCCGACTTATGTAGGCTAGGTGCGTTGTCTCAATGCGGTGAATTCGAAGGAAGATGCATAAGGTTTCCATTCATTCTTTATTACATATTCTTATTATTAGCTTTAGGTGCAGCCTTCCGACTAGATCTATGTAGCTGCAAGTCTTCCTTGTACCGCCTACTTAATAATTTGTCAACACAGACGAGGACGAGCATTATGCTCAAAGCAGCCAAGAAAACGAATTCAGAAAAAGGTTCCAAAACTAGACGTTGTTCTATGTAGTTCGTCCCTCAATACGCTATCATAAGCAATCTTAAAAGTGATTAAGAGGTGGTAGACACCGATATGATTTTCTTAGACATTTCAAGATCTGGCGCAGAGTAAATATTTGGTATACTCGTATGATAGACCTAGACCAGGTTCAAAGCTGAACTAATATGTACTTATCTATATGCTGGCGATGGTTTTAAGATGTTCACATACTACGGCAGCAAGGATCAAGTATACCATGTTTAGTAGGTGTATCATATAGGCATGTAGTTGACCTCGTTCAGGGGTTCTTATTTCTTCAGGATCAAACAAACAAGCTGTGATTCCATTAATCGGGCATGCGTTTCTTTGATTAAATTTTATACATTATTTACGGTGTGTAAATAATGTGTAAGCCATAGTTTCTAACAAATTCTAAAATCTTAGTTTGGACATTGTTATCATCACTTTTGTTTAGGTGTTAACTTTTGTGGAAGTCGTATGGTTTAAACGGTATACTCCGACTGACAGCGATATTTTAATCGTCTTCACCGTTTAACAGCTGTTTTTTCGGAAATTGTGAGGATCGATTCATTTCCTGTCAGTTTACGAGGGTTATTTAATTAATAACCGGATTAGAAATGACAACGCAACTTTTTTAGGTTTTGACAATTTGTTTTTCAATACAATCCCCTATCAACTCGATACATTTTTAGCAGCGTTGCTGCAACTTCTTTAATCCCCCCGTATAGTACAACTTTTGTTGGTCTGTAAAATACTCCTCTGCGGCAGCGATGACTTCCTCGTTCAACCCGTACTTGTTTCCGATGAGCGATCTTTTAAGGTTTTAAAACAAAAAGAAGTCGCAGGGAGCCAAATCCGGAGAATACGAAGGATGGGGGAGCAATTCGCAGTGCAATTCGACAAATAGTCTGCGGAGTGTGAGCCGGTGCGTTGTCGTGGTGGAAGAGCACTTTTTTCTTCGCCAAATGTGGTCGTTTTTTCTTTAAATCAGATTGAAATCGTCCCAACAAATTAACGTAGTATGCTCCTGTGATTATTTTTCCATTTTCCAAATAGTCAACGTGAATCACACCTCGCGCGTCCCAAAAAACGATGTCCATAGCCTTTCCAGCATGTTCACAGGGTAAAACCCATTGTTTCGATTGTTCTTTGGTCTCTATTGTGTACCAATGAATCCATGTCTTATCGACGGTCACGAAACGATGCAGAAAGTCCCCCGGATTTCGATTAAACAGGGCCAAGCACGCCTTTGAATTGGTTTCACGATTGAGCTTGTTCTCCCGTGTAAACAAACGCGGTACCCATCGCGCGGACAACTTTCTCATGCCTGCTATCTCACCCTCCTCTGTGGTAAGCGTTTTTGGGTCATCTGGGCGCGGTTCATCAAAAATCGACATGCGGCAACTGCGAAACTCTGCGAACTAGTGGTAAACGGTTGTACGGGAAGGTGAATGGCTCCCATACACACCATCGAGAATAGGCTTGATTTCCTCGCAGGAAAAGAGCGATACTGCTCTTTTTTCATGGGCGCAAAAAACACTAGCACGATGTTTTGAAATGGGTATTAAAACAAAAGTAATCGTCGGAATGTCACCAAATTTTGCCAGGCGGGCTAAAAGAGGTTATACTAAATGATGGTATACTGACACTCAAGCAGCTTGTCTCTTGTAGTCTGCAGCAGTCTTGTTAAGGTTGTTACTGAAGGTCGATAGGGAGCTACCTAGAAAGTAGGTATCCAGTAGCAGGTTGAGCGATTCATCACTTAAGGTCTGTTCTTTTCAAACAGCTAGGCATCTTAGAATTTGTAGGAATGATTTTTCTTAGGCGCGATACCTCAGAGGTTACTGATATTTTGTCATAAAATGACCTCGAGGATTTTTAGTTTGCCTTCCTCAGATCCACCTGTCTAGAGCCAGGAAAATCCTCATATGACATGAGCTGAGAATAAATCGAAATTACTTACTTGAGAAAATCACTGCATCTGATGAAGCCATATTGGGAATTACTGCACCCACACATTCGTATTATGATATTCTAGAATTTGGGTACGCACATAGCGAATTGCACAAAGTTCGTGGTCATCTATTTCTTTCTCAATATGGGCTTGGAACTGGCAAACTGCTTCACCTTGACAAAATCCGTAACCATTTTCTGATAGATAATTAAGCATGTATTGGAAATTTATTCTCTAACAATACTTATCGCCTAAGACATAGTCCCAGGCCTTCACAAGCTGACCATTACAGCTTACAAGAGTTTTTACATTACGATTATATTTGGCGTTCAAAACTTATAGTTGTGAGGTCATGTTTTAACACAGGAGCAATAATACCCGATTTTTTTTTTAATGACTACCACACGTTTAAGATTATTAGATACTGGATCTAATCGAGCAGTAAAACCATGGCTACGACCACATGCGATTTTCTCCCTGTCGAACATGTATAAACCCTTCTTCAACTCAGTAAATGTGCTCAAGGAATTTGTCTACACCGTGAGTACATAATCGTAAATCCACTATAGAAAGCATTTTTAAAACTTGTCATTTCAGAGTGTTTCAAAAAGATTTTCTTTCGAGGAGAAAACTAACAATAAAGAAACTAACAATGCAGATGCGACTAAAGCTGATGAAAAGAGGAACAACGTGATAATCGATCAGGCAATCAAGGCTTTCAAAATCCATGAGTTTACATTTGACGACATCGTCGATGAGGGACATATTTTAACATTTGCAGCAAGTAGTGGTGGTTTCAATTAATCATTAGCGCTGCCACTTTTTTCCTTTTAGTCGTTTGAGACGTCATCCAGCACCATATACACAACTCTGATGAGTCTTGCGATGCATCCCGAATATCAAGAAAGAGTTTTCCAAGAGATTGTTTCAGTGTTTCCTGACAAAGATTTCGATGTGAAATATGAAGACTTCGATAATCTTGTTTATTTGGAGATGTGTATAAACGAGGCATTGAGAACTGCACCGGCTATACCGTTGATTGCACGTGACACATTAAATGATATTCAAATACGAAAAGACATTTTCATACCAAAAGGCACACAAATAATTGTGGATTTGTTTAATTTGCAACGGAATAAGTCGGTGTGGGGACCAAATGCGAACTTTTTCGATCCGGATCATTTCCTTCCACAAAATGTTGCAGAACGTCACAGGTGTGCCTTTGCACCGTTCTCAAAGGGAAGACGAAATTGTGCGGGTGAGTTGAGGTATCTTCAAATATATCATAGGAAAAGTTTTCACAACTGTTTTCATCATATCGTAGGTTGGCAATATGCAGGGATGTTTCTGAAAGTATCTTTGGCACTAATTTTGCGAAAATATCGATTTTCAACAACATTTAAATATGAAGATCTGAAATATGTTTTCAATATCAACTTGAGATATGGAGTATGGCCAAACTTGGAAGTTCATAGAAGATAAGTCCATTTTTGAGGTGGTCTGCTTGGGGGTTTGATAAAGGAATACGAAAACACTTTTTTAATAAAATTTAATTTAATAGCTTTGTTTTTTTTTTTTTTTGTTTCGAATTATTAAATTAAAGTTTGAAAGAAATTCAACGGACAGGTCCGATAGTACTTGCGATTAATGCCACATTATTGCTGATTTTAAACTCTACGGACAGATGAGAATCGAGAAATATCAGCTTTTCTGGAAAAAAAATGTAAATGCTAGAGAAGTGATCGGAAGTTTTATTAAAAAATAAAAAGAGTGTAAATCCTAGAAAAATTCATTTAAATATAGGAATGGGAACGTAAACTATTTTAGTTAAAGTCACGTCACCATTCTTCAAGATGAACTGTCTACTAGTGAGCATATTAGAAACAATGAACAGCAGTGTTTACTGATAACCAGCCAGTTCAGCTTAAAAGATAGTCCCTCTATCTATACAGTATTGAGCGCATTCTCATAGCCACCCGTGCATTGTTGTTTGCTTTTGTTTTATTGGATAGGTTTTTTTTTTTTTAGATACTAGTTTATACGCAGTTAATATGCGGTATGTGGGATATCATAGAAAGGCATAAAACCGAATTGGTTACCCAAAATGATATTTTCGTCCTCAGCCGACTTAGTTATGGATCTCTTGATCACCTTTTTGAATACATAAAGTACTGGTATTCGGAAGGAATATTGAATGAATATTTGTGAGATTGCGCTTGTCTTTATCCCTTTTGGGAATGGGATGCACCACCGGTGGCTTTCATGCACTGGATATTGGGATTTTAATGTACACCCCATCTAGCGGAAGATGTAGATGCTCAGTGTTCGTTATTCGATCGCTTCGGTGATTCATGCTCTAGTTCGAAATGAACGAGAGTAGTTATCTTTGGTCAGCAATGGCATAATTCATAATATTTTCGTCATATAGTGGGGGTGGCCGTGGTGTAGTGGTATATGCATAGACTCCTCAAGCAGAGGGTCGCGGCTTCGAATCCCGTACGAGGCAATTTTTTGTAAGTCTTTTCATAGAATTTGTATGTAGTTATATGAAAATCCCGCCGGCGTCAACTCTGACATGAAGGCATAACACTGATGTTGGAGTGGTTACTGGATGGGTTAAACATAACGAACTAACAACTACCACGTACTAAGACCCACTGGTTGAGGATGCACGGCTTCAGTGTGACAACCACCTCTGGGAAAAATATCGAAACTTTATACACCTGAGTTTCAAACTACTACATCACCCGCCCGCGCCCTGGAGAAAAGCCAGTAAAAGGGTATTCATATTCCGCGGGATTATAAAAAAAAAATTAAATTCAGTGAACCGTGATTTTCAAACCCAGTTCTCTATACCATATCGAGGGTAGAATTTCTCCAAAAGGACTCGATTTTTCAGGTGGTGATTCAGGCCAATTATATAATTCGCTTTATACACTTCGTGAAAAAGCGATCCTATGGCCCTTATTTTCTGCGACACCTTCTCCTGGACCTATGGTATTACTGCAGTTATCAGTATATGTTCGCTGTTCGTCGTTTATTTTGATCTTTCTTCTGATTTTTTATAAATTATTTTCAGAAGCGTATTTGGGTTGGTAGTGTTAACAAAACTAATTTTATTGTTGCAATACAGACTTACAAAAGCCCTTCAATATTTTGGGTTTTAGATCGACGACTTTAGTGTTATGACCATATCCACGTTTACATCTAGTTAGAATCGCCTACATTTATTACGAAAACAGTGTCATTAAGTGAAATTGGATCAGAATTAATGAAAATCAAATTGAAGGAAACGACGCACGTTGAATGTAATATATTTGGAATATATCAACTCCCTGAAAGGGGGATCGCACTTTGCTGGTATTTTCGAGAAGGGGCTTGACATGGTTAATGTAAAGTGACCTTGTCACATAGGGGTTGCACAATTCTTTAGACCATCGTTTGATAAAACCGAGAAATGGGTTGGCTAATATTCCAAGTTCGGGAAGGGATTGGGGTACAGGTTGATCATGCAGGAAATAAAATTGAGGGGGAGATTGACTGGAGTTACGTGACAAAGTCACAGATCGACATTTGCAGGCATTAAATTCAAAGCAATTTTTTAGATATTAAATGGGAAACCTGTCGCGGTCTTCTTGAAGGAGAATATAATCTTGGGTTGAAGAAATAGTTTTCTAGAACTTAGTGTAGTCGGCGTAAATGTATAGAGCGCAGTGCTATATACGACTTTTCAAGGTCGTTTATAGTTAAAATTAAAAAGAAGGGTCTTAGATAGCTGCCTTGTGGGACACCAGAAGTAGCTAAAAGTAGGGTTGATAAGACTGACATAAAATTAAAGCTGTTAGCAATATGGGGTCAAAACTGAGGGAAGACAATTTGAAAAGGATCAATTGATGAGGTATTTTATCGAATGCCTTAGTAAAATCTGTAGCAATAACATCAATTTCGTTGTAATTTTTTAGGACTGAAAGCGCAGTAGTTGACCTACCTTTCAGAAATCCATGCTGACTGGGTGATATGAGTGACTCGCATTGAAAGCTTAGAACTTCATATAAAAAACTCTCAAAAATTTTAGGTATGTGAGAAAGATTTGCAATGCAATGAGTATGTGGGTCGGTCGATGATATATTATCAAATGAGAGACAGAGGGAATAACCCTCTGATTTTATTTTGTAATTGACGAGTTCTTAAAATATTTTAGGGTTGTTGATAATGTTGGTCTGTGCTGTATCGAGAAAGCGCTAATAGACGCAGTTATAGAGCTGGGTGAATTAGAGGTAGGTTCCATAATAGTTAGAATACTCAGGTGCGAAGAAAAACTGTCCGTAATTTGTTTCTTTTGTTTCGTAAAGGGCGATCCCTTCTGATATACCAGAGAGGGGAAGAAGATCGTGTTTTATGCTGAGAAAAAGGGACGTAAGAAGAAACGGAATTAAAAATTTATCTTTAAAAAATGGAGGCAGCATCAGTGTGCAAAGAATGCTCAAAATATGGTAGAGAACTAAAACTATATCATAAGAAACTATGCAAAAGGATCAATGAAAAAGTCATAGAAGCATGTAATAATTACTATCGAATTATCTTTATTGGTCCATTAAAGTTTTATTAAAATTATATAATGGCCTTGCACACTCAAAGTTGCAATATGATATTGTTAGTTGGGAAGTATCTAAATTAAATATATGCTTTGGAACCTATTTTAATTGCACAAAAATATCTAATTGGTATACTTTATCCATCCAATCGTAAGCCACAAAGCTGGCTTTTATTGAAAAAACTCAAAACTTTACCAATAATTACCAATTCACATGGTTTTAAAGTAATGCGTGACCAGATAGTAATGAAATTTTTTCCAATTGTTAGGTTTCAGCAACTGCCAAAGTTACCAATGACATCTAACTGTCAAAATACCATTTTCAGTATGCTTTGCCATTTCATCATGCATGATTTTATGTTTGCCGAACGTGCGGAAATTATTATATATACGCAAAGTGAATTTCAGTTTGAAACCACACATGCATTCAGTGTGCAAGCATGCGCATGCTTTCAAATGCTTAACCATCAACCAGACTGGCCGTAAGTATCGAAGAAGGTCCAGAAATGTCGATTCGGTGCGGATCAGCTGAATTAAGCATCGCCAAAGAGTCAATTTGGTCTTACCCTAGTTAAAAACTATGCTGACGCTAGAATTGAAGCCGAGCGAATATAGACAACGCCGTGAGTCCGCTAATTGGGCGCTGAAAATTTTGGGCGTAGATTCGGATTTTGGCCAAAAAATCATTTTCTCCGACGACGCCCATTTTTGGTTCAGCGGCTATGTGAGCAAGAACAATTGCAGTTATTGGAGCGAACACAATCTACCAGGGTTCGACCAAGTATCAATGCATCCACAAAGATTGACTGTTTGGTGCGGCTTATGGCATAGCGGCATCATCGGACCTCATTTCTTTCGAGATGAGAAAGGAGACACCGTTCCGTTATGAGATGTTCTAAGTTGTGAAGGAGAAATTTGGCGTTCATCAATCGGCCGCCATGATCATGCGATTTGACATCACTCGACTATTTTTTCTAGGGCTACGTCAAGTCCTTAGTCTAACAAGCCAACCACTTTGAACGAGCTCGAATCCAACATTCGACGAGCTATTGACGGAATAACACCGCACATTTTGGACCGAGTCATCAAAAAGCTTATCGACCGTTTGAAGCACTGCCAGAAAAACCAGCGCAGCCATCTGAATAATGTGCTATTCCACACGTAATGGCATAAACGTATCTTCAAAATAAAGCCAGAATTAATTTTATATTTCACATCGTTGTTGTCTTATTTAATTTGTTTTCCTATGGTTCTTAGCTGGTCACCTTTTACTTAGGGAATTCATTAAGGAAAGCCGAAAAATGGAAGATAAATTATGAATTATCGTTTAGCACTAATTTAAAATTAATTATTTTTGAATTATAAAATGTAACATAAACTTAATTATCAAATATAGTATATTTACTCTAAAGTAATATAAAATTGAAAAAAAGTATAAATAATAAATAAATAAGAGAAAGTAAATACAATATGTAGTTCTTTTATTGTTTTCCAAGCTTTAAGAGTAATAACACAGGTATACCTTCATCTAAAACCTTAATTATGTCTATCTTTTATGTATTTCTAGAAGAGGAAGTATTTCATATCTCAATGTCAAGTGTTCCACATATAGAAGATCTTCATATCTGAATTTTGTCGTAAACCGATATTTCCTTAAGACTTTCACCAAAACTACCTTTAAGTTCATTTCGGCATACTGCCACCCTACAAAATAGAAAAAATGAAATAGGACTTTAGACGTATACCGAGAGGTAACCATTTAAACCTACCAATACAATTCCTTTGTCCTTTGGAAAACGGTATGAATGACGATCTATGATGCCCAACCAAATTTTTCGGCAGAAAATTATCCGGATTAAAAGCATGTGCGTTTGGTCCCCAAATCGATTCATCTCTGTGCATGTTAAAGATATCGATAACAATCTGGGTCCCTTTAGGAATAACTATGTCCTTTGATAGTGGAATGTCTTTTGTGGTGTCTCGCGCAATTAGTGGTATCGATGCAGCAGTTCGTAGTGTCTCATTAATGCACATATTTAGATAGACGAAATTTTTAAAATCCTCATATTTGACTTCAAATTCTTCTTCTGGATAGAAGGTTAAGATTTCCTCGTACACCTTGTCTTGATATTCTGGATGCATTGCCATGCACATCAACATCGAGAAGATAGTTGTGGCTGTTGTTTCGAAGGCCTATTTAAAAATACTCTGCCGATCACTATAAAAATGATAGACAATCCTAGTAACTTACAGCAATAACCATTAAATTAGCTTCAGCAATTATGTCATTGAAAGTTAACTCATTCGTTTGATGGGCGTGAATGGCTTGATCGATAAATATACGTTTAGGCTTCCTAATATTTGTTGTTTCAGTTTTGTCGTTGTTTTCATTTAGTTCACCTTTTTCAAAAAGTTTAATTCTATCCAAAACAAGCTAAAAAAGAAAATTTTTAAAATGAGCGATTCGAATTTTGGCATGTGATGGAGCTTACGTTAAAAACAAACTTCTTGACGATAGCTTGAGCCTCTATAAAGGGCTTGTACATGCTAGTGATCCGAAATAGAAAAGAGTTACTAAGCCATGGCTTGACCACACGATGACTTGTTAATGCAACGACTCTGAAATAATTGAATTATTAAGTCATTTCCATTCGAGAGCAAGTTTTAACCAGATCCAGATTCTTACTTTTCCCAATATCCCAGAAAGTTTGAATTTTTCTCTTCTTCAAAATCCATTCCAAGAGTTGTAGCTGACAATGAAAAAAAGAAATATTTTGTAAAGGATCTTTCTCAAAATTTGTTACGCCAACGCATTAGTGTTGTCAAATATGAGGAGCGAACTTTAACCTTAGAGTGGTGAGCAACTCTACTCCCGGGTAGCTAGATCACAGAAAAGGGGCTAGCATTCTCCTGCCTAGGTAATACGGATAGTTAGTCCTGGTTAGACTATATACAAATTAATTCTATAGACTAGACACAACAGTCTCGGAAATGAATGCTAGAATCTTAATGGACTACGAATTGTCATTACATACCTGAAACGCACTTTCACTGTATACTTCTGGTTCTAATCAAAAGCTTGAAAGCATCACTGCCAGATATTATCTGATGCATATGATGATATGATGGAAAAAACTATTACTACTCTAGAGCCTTCCAAAATCATTCCTTAAAGGCTTTCACTGACGTTCTTAAGAACAAGATTGACAAGAATTATCATAGATTGTTCGATCTATTGGAAACCATGACAGACAGTTGAAGGTATAAGTTGGCTTCCTAAATGTAATGAAGGATAACGTTTACGGTGGTAATCAGAGGTTATGCAATCTTTTCAAGCTAACCATAGGCAGATGTAACACACTAACCTTACTTTCATTAAAAACAATTTCCTCCACCTCTTCTTCAAACAACATATCCCGTTGGAATCACGTACAACTCATTTGTACTGACCAAACACGAATAGCCATTTACATAAAAAAGCTCTATCCTTTTCATAACTCGAATCTAACCTTATAAATACCTGTAGGGAGATTCTCGTAGAACATTATTATTCAATTCAGGTTCGTGTGCATAACTGCAAGTTAAATTAATTAAAATAAAGTAAAATTAATTAAAAAAAAAATGTCGGCACTAATCTAGATCGTTCCAAGAAAGAGGAATGCATCTGGAAGGGAAAAATGGAGAATAGTCATCGATTTTAGGAAACCTAACGAAGTTTCAATCGATGATAAGTTTCCTATTCCGAATATATGTACATAGATGACATATGCGACAAACTAGGAAAACCTAATTATTTTAAGATTTAAGATCCTGCCAAAACCTTTCAAGAGATCAAAATCAATGAAAATGATATTGCGAAAAGAGCCTTCTCAACCAGTGTCCTTACGAATTTGTTCCAATGCCAGTTGGATTAAACAACGCGCCATCAACTTTTCAAAGTTTAATGTACGATGTCTAGGCGGAGTTCATAGGCAAGCTATGTGTTTCTCGACAAGAGTGAGTTTCTGAAAAAAATAAATTAAATTCCTGGGCCATAAAGTGACGACCTAACCCAAATAAAATTATAGCAATTAAAAGTATATGTGAACCATATCTATCTGCGCAATGAGCTTTAGTATTGACGATCTGAGGATAATGGTTTTACAGTATTCAATGAAGTTACCGTCGCCGATGGATGAGCTACTGCTTATTTATCCCTGTGAAAAGAGGAGCTCATCTGTATCTTGGATTCATTGAAAAATAAAAGATCGTCTAATTATCTTAAACGTTGTATTGCGACACTTGCCTTTAGAAACAGTTTATATTTTTTTCTACGCTATGCGCAGAATAACGCCTATAGTGCTATTCAAAACAATTGGCCAGCCTACTACTACTACTAGTCTACTGCGCAGGTCTCTTTTATCTCCTCTAAAAAAAAGACAACTTTACAACAACAAATATACGAAAATGATCGCTGCAAAAGTACTAGAGTGCACAGTGTACACCCATGCATTTTCAATCTCTTACTCTCTCTGTGCATGTTGTTGTTGGGCAATAATTTTGAATAGCACTACACACCCTATCCCGAAAAGGGATGAAGTTTGCACAAACCCTGCAAATCTTCGGTCAATAAGTTGACTTCTGAACATTAGAAAGGTGTTTAAGAAACTGATCAATAGGGCACTGTGGAAGTGTGTTGAGAATAACAGTATAATCCCAGACAATCAGTTTGGTTTTAGTTCGAGGCATGACACTATTCATGATAGTCTGATGCAAAAAATACTACAATGTCCCAAATGTAGTAAAAGCTTTGGGTTGTTCGTCAAAATCATCAGAAGTTCTGGCTCATCCTCCATCCCAACGCTCATTTACAATGACATTCCATTTGTCAACTCTTTAAAGAAGGAGTTGGAGGCGTGGTACTCCAAGAACAACGTGTTATAGTTAGACTATAACAATTAAAAAACTGCGAAAACAAACGAGAAAATTGTGTAGAAGAGTCAAAGTCCAAACGATATGGAAGAACCACTACTGCAGGCTACTAAATGGCGGGAACAGTTAACTATTCATCTGGTGTGATAAAAGTTAAAATTTCAGTCCAACCGACCAAAGTAAAAGAAGGATAGCAATATCTAATCTTAAGCATAGCAAAGCTGTCGGACGGTTTAGAGCAAACTCAGATTCGTTTCGAAGACTTGGTCGGAGGTGAACATGACTGGTGAATGGACCCTCAGCATCATTTGCGCAATCTAGAAAAATGCTGCCTCTCTAGATTGGGTAAAGTGTAGAGCTATCAGTCTCCTCTAGATCGCGTACAAGATTTTTTCTGCCTTATCATCTGAACGTATGAAGGCATTTGTTAACAAATTGATCGGCTTCTATTGGCCACAATTAAGTAAATATTTGACACATGATAGGTCCTATAGAAAACCAAAAAATTCCAGGTAGATTTTCATCATATTTTCATCAATTTTAAGGTGATATAATAGCATCAATTCTAATTTCATCTTGCCAGATTCATTGTCTGATATTGTGCAGAATTACGATAAAAAATGCTCGCTGCCTTTTAACTCAGAAACCATCTCACTAAGAGCTTTGATTCCAAAAAACCGGTTTGGAACAAGAACCTAGGCTGTCATATGACTTCCATAACATCATAATAGAAAAAATTGTGCAAAACTTGCAAGCCAACACCAAAACCAAATATATTCTTTCAATAAGAAAGCATGCACAACATGGACGAATCGGACAGAAAATCAAAACAATGTCTTGCTTTCAGGTAGTTAACTACGAGTACTTTGTAACGCGAAGTAACAACGCAGGAAAGATGGCCCTTGCGTATGATGGCACACACGATTGAAAGGGACTTCAACCTAGTTGGAGTTTACGGCTGGAGTCGGGAAGAACCCATAGAAGAAACCCCACATCGTTAATAGCCAGAATCAAAGTAAGAGTTCCAACATGATCTCCCTGTAGTACACCAGAGTATGTTTGACCTAAACGCCTTACTGTCTATTGGGTAAGACCCGACCCGTGAGATAAGATGAAAAGCTAAGTGAGTGTCTTAAGTAGGATATTTTTGTTTTGCTGAAAAATTTTATCAACCACTTTACTAGAATCTGTGGTTTCAGCATCTATTGTACGAGTACTTCCTTTCCACAATATAAATCTTTTATTGTATTCGGGACGAAAATGGTAAGCTTGGTGGACGTATATAGTATCTGCGCTTAAGAAATCCACATTGCTTTGGATAATAGAATTAGCCTCTAATGGAGTCATAAAGTATGCTTTGATAACTGAACTACCATGGGTAGTTCTACAGTCTTACCAATAGATGTTTTAAGCCCCATTTCGAATATAAGCTCCTTGACATTGATTTCACCGCAATCAACGTTTTGCTCTAGCTTACGGCAAAGGTCATTCGACAACGTGTTGAAAACTGGAATGAATCCAAGCAAGACTTTGTGATTAAAGGCCGGATTAAGATGCTTACGATGATGATTCCAGGTTGGAGCTGAAAATACAAATAAAAAATTATTTTAACAATTTCTGAAGGTGTTGGCAGACTTATAGTTGACATACATTTGCTTGTCAAAATTCCTTCTCCAATTACTTCATTCATCACATCATAAATGACTGATTTATTTAGACAATCAGGGTTGTTAAGAATTGTCTCAGCGGTTTGTGGATCCATGGTGTATACAAATGGAAACGGTCCAAGCCAAGAAAATAACGTCTTCTGTTTATATTGGACAGCATACTTCGGTAATATATAAAGGATGTCTGAAAAGAAGAAAGGTTGATCGTTTCGTTTTATTTATCTATAAGTTACACATTTAATGTTTCAAGATTTTTAAAATTCGTCCTACGAGCCTTTCCATTCTTGAATGCCTTGTCTCGGCGGTAGGGCTTAAGATTTAAAGATCTTGAAATTCTGAAAAAAAAAACAGTTTAAACATCAAACTAAATGCCAAGGACATTCTGACTTAAAGCCCTTCGTACGTACACGAAGTTGGCTGAGGTCCTAAAGCAGGAGCGGGATGATCAGCATCTTCTTTAATGTCTTTTTGATTGATCCAGATAGGCTTTACTACTCAAATTTAAAGAAGCAGCGATTAGCAAGAGTGATTCATGTGCAGTTGTCGTTGTTGATACCGGAGCCAAGGTAACAAGAAAGAGTTCCTTACTTCCTCAAAGTTTTTCCGACGTTTTATTCTTAGCGTCGATGACGTTGTATTAGTCACGACAAGCTTATACTTTAATAATAAAAAATAGGAAAACTTTTAAATAGAGCACTGAACATACACTAATGGTATTCAGTTTGGCGAAATGTCACTTTTTGACTTTCTCATTCGAATCAACATTTCCTTTTTCCTTTTACGCGGTCCTGGAGGCTGGACGTTCCTTCTTAAAGTTTTAAGTTCATCGTTAAATAATTAAGTAATCGTGTGATATTAGTTCAAGGAAAATGTCAATTAATAAAAGAAAACATTTGAATTCATAAGAAAAGGTTTAAGTTTCTTTTTCTACTTCTTCTTTTTCGATCCCCATATGCTATTAGGCGTCGGGGTAGCCGCAGGATATCCATCTTCTTCAATGAACTCAGTCAAGCCTCTCTTTTTTCATCTTTGTCAGGGTTTTGCGCCTCAGCCTTCCCACGTCCTGGATGCGAATTCCCCAAGTCGTCCTGGCTCTTCCTCTAAGTGCAGTACCCTCCGTTCTCATCTCTTTTACCTATTTGGCTTTTCTTGACTCGTCCATCCTTTGCATATGTCCGAACCATTTTAGCTTTCTCTACTAGATTTCTTGTAGGATCGACTTCTTCTGCTACTCTTCTGAGCGTATTCTTTCATTTCTAACTCCATCTCTTCTAGTTTTCCCCGCGACCCTTCGTACGTAATTCATTTCTGTTGCCTGGAATTTACGCTGATGTCTATCTAATAACGGCAAACACTCGATACGGTAATATAGTGCTATTGGTACTATAACTGTGTTGTAGAGCGTGAATTTTGTCTTTGAGCTTATCTTTCGTTTACCCACTAATGTGTTGTTTATCTGATAGTATGCTGACATTCCTTTTTTGGTTCTTGGTCTATTTTTCCATTACAGCTAACAATAGTTCCAATGATTCAACTCTTTCTAAGTCTCTGCCGTTGCATATTATATGCAGATTCTTTGTAGATCTATCCTATTTAGAGACCAACATTAGTTTGTTCTTAGTTATATTTACCAACATCCCATTTCTCTTCATATTAGCGTACCACTTCTTTAATAATGATTATTGTAGTCTGTCGGGATTGCTTGCTATGATAAATATATCATTTGCATATATGAAGGCTGTTTGATGAATACCCCGATAAGAAATAACAACGCAACTTTTTTATGTTTTGACAATTTGTTTTTCAATACAATCCCCATTCAACTCGATGCACTTTTCCCACCGGTGCTTCAACTTTTTTAACCCCTCCGTATAGTAACACTTTTGTTGGTCTGCAAAATGCTCCTCTGCGGCGGCGATGACTTCCTCGTTTAGGAACAAAAAGAACTCACAGGGATCCAAATCTGAAGAATACGAAGGCTTAATACATCGACGCAGTATGCTCCTGTGATTGTTTTTCTCTTCTCCAAAGAGTCAACGTAGATCACGGCTCGCGCGTTCCAAAAAATGGTGGCCATCAACTTTCCATCTCATCCATTAATCCATGTCTCGATACAACGCAGAAACCACTCCGATTAAACCATTTCGATTAAACAGGGTCAAGCACGTCTTTGAAGTGGTTTCACGATTGCGCTTGTTCTCCGGTGTGAGCAAACGCGGCATCTATCGCGTGGATAGCTTTCTCATGCCCAAAATTTCGTGCAGGGTATGGCTAACGCGTTCAATTGAAATGCCTGCTATCTCAGCCAACTCGCAAATTTTTATTAAGCAGTCTGCCAATACGAGATCATCGATTTTGTCAATGGTTTCCTCTGTGGTAACCGTTTTTGGGCCACCTGCGAACCAATGGTAAACGGTTGTACGGGAAGATGAATGGCTCCCATACACACCATCGAAAATGGGCTTGATTTACTCGCAGGTCTTGCCACTCAAAAACAAGAATCGAATCACGGAGCGATGCTGCTCTTTTTCGAAAAAAACACTAAAACGATGTTTTCAAATGGGTGCCAAAACAAAACTAAGCTTCGGATTTTCCCCTTAATTTTGACGCGCGGCCTAAAAGTAGTTATACTAAATAATCGCACACTCATTTTGGCTTAGTAGCGCCACTTATCTTCCAATCCGGGTACTCATCAATAAACCCTCGTAGTATGTATTGCAGGTAGATGGGGTTTAGTCTTCAGTTTTCAATTTTGTTCTTTTCTGTTTGCCTCTTACACGATTTTGTTACTTTATCCATGAATAGAACGAACAGTAGAGGGCTAAGATGGTCTCCTTGCTTTAGTCCTTGGCATAATTTGAATACTTCTGACTTCTCCCCTTCTAATAGAGTTTATCAGTTTTTTCGCAACATTTTTAAGTTTTATTGATTTTATGGATTAATAAAGTTCGCTCTATAGCAATTATGAATATAATACAACTTTTTGAAGAATAAGTGGGCCAATGGCCGCAATCTCAGTTTAGATGTTTTGTTTGAGATCCTGAATTATAGATGGATTATTGGCATAGACCTTACTCTTCAAATTATCCCACAGGAAGAAGTCTAAATGGTGTCAAATCGCATGACCTGGGAGGCCAATCAACTTCTCCTCTAATCGAAATAACGAAATAATGCGATCTTCAAATTTCGTACGCAATAAATTAATAAATTGATAGCTTGTGTTAGCGGTAGCATGGTTTAAACTAGAGATCGTCCAGGCCCAATTCATACAATTTAAAAAAAAAAAAAAGCCGATCAACATGTTGCGGTAACGTTCTTCATTCACTGTAATTGTCTCTCCAGCGAGAATTGAGGTGCCTGACTGGTTTTAAATACTGTCGCTCACAGTGGTGATGTTTTGACGTTGATGATATAGAGTCTGACCCGATTCCGAACCAGTTTCTTTTAAGCGCTTCATCATTGCACGAATTCCGCTCTCACTAGGGCGATTATGTTAACCGAAAAATTCACGAGTTTTACGAAACTGTTACATTTACAGATCGCCCATTTTCATAATAAGATTGAATAAAGAAAATGCGTTGTTGCGTAGTACCATAAACGACTCCATGACTAAAATTGCCAAAGATTGTATTACATCTATTAAAAAGATCAACCACATTGAATTCAATAAATGAGAGTAATTGACAGTCAACATCCAACATATTTTAATTCGTCTTTTCCACATAGGATCTTCTGTCAGTTGTTGAACGGGTTCGTACGTATGTCTCGGTGTCTTTCTAAATCGGCTATCTGATTTTTTTTTTATAAGTCTGAAACACAAACATTGGTGACCCCGAGTACATGCCTTTTAAATAACCTCCACTCCCACGGTTGCAGGCAATACAACATCAACTTCGTTGAGCCAAATGTCACGCTCTACGTGGATCAGATCAGTAAGCAACGCAGAAGGAATCACGAACCACAGGTCTTTTAACGTAACCCCAACTCATGTTCAACTTAACTCAAGAGAATACCACTGCTTGGGATCTACTTTTTAAGAAAATGTTGCTTAAGAATTTAGACAAAAGCACATTTACCATTCCGCAACAATTCCTCAAACAATTGAAATCATTACCAAGCTTACCTGACTTCCTTTCATTTTTGGAGATAAGATTTCAATCATTGGAGGCATTGGGTACTAAGCTCTATAAAAGAAGTTCAAATAATACGAAACGAAAAAATCGAGTATCCCACAGCTTCAGAAGAGCACCATAAATATGACAGTTGTGGTCAACAGAGTAATCTCATCTTCAAATGTCCCAAGTTTCTGGAGCTCTCCCCAAAAGGAAAATTTAAACAAATTAAGGATCTCAAAAAATGTGTCAATTGTTTACGATTTGGTCATCAGAACTCAAATTGTACTTCGGAGCACTGCACTAAATGCAACAAATTACAATACATCTTGCTCCACATGCAAACACTAGAGATCCAACATCAAATTGCAGCTCTACGTCCACTGATGTTATGTTTTCTTGGGGACAGCTGTGATTAATGTGCTCACTCGACAAAACAGCTCTACCAAAGCAAGAGCATTGCTGGATTTATGTTCTCAAATGAGTTTTATCACAGAGAAATTAGCAAATTAGCTGCGACTGATTTCAAAGAATAATTCACTTCAAGTTTTTGGAATAGGAATAAACCGATCGAAATCAGTAAGATGGTAAATATTTGCGCTCAATTTTACGTACCGGGTTACAGCACGAATTTACAAGCTTATACAATATATTGTATATGTTAAAAAACCAATACAATCAATTACTTGAATGGGTAGTCATTGAAAATACGTCATTTAAAGTACTCTTAACACTAATTTGAGGAATCGGGGTGGACACCAACAACTTAGACAACCTTGTTGAACGATTTTATCGCTTAGAGGAAGCTCTATCAGCTTCGGTAACCAACCAAACATAATTGACTAAGTATGAACGGCAATGCGAAGGGATCTTCATTACATCTAAAAATGCTGCTATTTAAAATTAGTCAGGCTAGCCTTGGAGAATCAAGGGAAATAGCTGTTCGAAAATTCCTGAGCTTGGAGAAAAGCCTCAAAAAATTTCCGGTTATTAGTCAACAGCACTTTGAGTTCATGAAAAAATATATGGATTTACGTCACATGGAATAGATCAGTTACAAGTCAATATCAATTTAGTCCCCACATTTATTTTTACCACATCATTGTGCTCTTCGCCCAGCTTAACTAAGTTACAAGTGGTGTGCGACAAATTTTCAAAGACTTCAACAGATATCTCACTCAACGAGATTTTGCATACCGGATCTGCCCTACAGAATTATCTTCTCTCTATTCTTCTATGCTTCAGTGTAAGATGAAACGCTAAGTACTTGTGAATGGATACAGCAAAGAGATTCAGCGCATCATTTGAAGGGAGTCCACTGATCGACCTTTAAAAGTATACCAACTCAACATAGTAACATACGAGAATAGTAAGTAACTATCAAACAAGATATATACTCCTACATGAACGATATCTTAACAGGCAGCAATCATTAAAGTAAAGTCATAGGTTTACTTAGAGTAGTAAAATTTCATCTAAAAAAATAAGAGAAGGATTTGTCAAAACTCTTGGCATGACATGGTTGCCGTCATCATAATGAAATGGAAGAAGACAACAAGAAGACAACATATTTTAGACCCAAAAGGCATTGTAAGTCCAGTAGTGATACTCGCCAAAATATTTATCTAAGAACTATGCATTTTCAAGCTAGAATGAGATGCTGATTACCTGTGGAGATGCACATTAAATGGATGGTCTTCAAAAAAGTTCTACTCCAGCTTAACAACTTAAAAGTATGTACTTTAACACCTAATTTTGGCCGTTTCAACTTGTATTGAGCTGCCTCAATACAAATAAGATGTGTATTCTAAAAATGACGTTAAACCTCGTTGTCACTATTAGTGGATGACAATAACATCATTAGAAATTATTAATGACACATTTGCACTTCGATAATCTGTATGCTGATCCACAAGTATTACTCGCAGCATCGAGGCAAGGAAAACTACTATCCCAAACCATCGAGCACAATTGTATACGTTGTTTTAGAGCAAAACCAAGAAATATCGGACAACTAATAGGTAATTTACTACAAGAACGAATCAGCCTTCAAGACTATTCATAAATGTTGTTGTCGATTTTCTTGGGACAGTTTCCATCTACAACAAGAATAACGAGTAAACGACCAACAAAAGCATATGTTTTAATATTTATATGTTTTGCTACAAAATTATCTGGAATTGGTTACAGATCTAACGACACAAGCATTCATTGGAGTACTAAAGCGGTTCGTGGCACAACGTTTTTGCCCAGCAAAAATATTTTCAGACAACGCGACAAACTTTATAGGAGCCCAAAATGAAATCAATGGAATTTATTAAAAAGATCTTTATCGAGGAAGAAACAGCATCTATTAGAAATCACTGTGCCGAGAAGTGTGTCGAGATGTGTCAAGATCACTAAATCCCATGTCATCAGATCTGGACGATCTAGAAGTTCTTTTCCCCTGTAATTTTTTTAAATGGTGCTCCATTGACTACTATCATGGATCCTAATTGGAAAACGTCTGGCATCACCCAGGCAGCTCGGTGGAATCTGGTAACATCAATAATTTGGGAGTTCTGGCGTAGATAGATCAGCGAGTACCTACAAGAGATTCAGCAAAGATATAAATGGAAGCATCCTCACAAAGCCATTCAACCAGAAAAAACTTGTACTTATAAAGGAAGATAATCTATACCCACAAAAAGTGATAATAGGCAGAGTTATCAAAACAATTTCAGAACAGTATAAAATGATTCGGGTGATCGGTAAAAAGATACTCTAGAGAAATACGAAGCAAAATATGTAAAAGAAATTTCCTAGCAAACGTAGGGACCCATCAATAAAGAAGAAAATAATTGGCCGGTTTCTTGATTCTTTCAACACATAAGTAAAGTTCTATCTCTTATATTCCAGAATCTTTTCCAAAGTAAAAAATAAAGGTAAATCCACTCAAAACACTATTACTTATTGGATTACTAATTGGAACGGTAATGGGCCAAACGGCAACACCAAGTGCAGTAGAAATGGGATATACTTATCCCAGTTATAGTCTTATCACTGAGGATTTTAATTTTTTCGTTTATTTTAGCACGTCTAACTATTGGCAGGAGTATCAAGTCCTAAAGGAAGGCATTGACAGATTGAAATAAAAATGCGAAACTATGGTATACAACAACACTCAAACAACATGTGGTATGTACCTCAATTATACGATTATTACAACTAGAACAATAGTTGCAGGAAAATGATAGTTTAAACGAAATGGATTGCCCATTTCATTGGCACCGTCGCAAACAAACTATTTATTAGATTAAAAAGACAAATAACAACGAGGATCACCTCCTGGAATTGAGCAAACAACAAACATTGTTGAAACAACTGCCGATATTCTCAATAAATCTATGATTTCAGTTAAGGCACAATTTATTGTAATAAATCAGCAGCTGACACAAGCTTATCACGCTATCAACAATCTTAATCAGACAGTGATTGAATCACAACTGTTCAACTCTGACACAACATATTTGCGTGTGTAAGCTTAAAGTAAGTTTTCAGGAAACTCAGAATCAGAATTCAGTAATAAAGAGTCTTTCAAAAGTCGCACCTAGATGTCAGTAGTGAATAATTTCTGAACTCTACCTTTTTTTATGCTATTTTTGACATTTGTGAAATGACATGACATAATAAGTAAAATCTTAACCATGGATAGTTACACGCTAGAACAACACATTAAAATTACTCAAACTTATTATAAAAACGGTCGATCTTTTTTCTTCCAGAAACAAAACAGAATAATAAATTCAACATTCACGATGATCATGATTTAACGTTTTTAATGAAGGGGATCGCTGACCAAAAAACTCATCAAGTATTGCCGAATTCAATAACACATCGAGACATTCATCAATATGAACTCAGTTTGTTACCTATCTTTATTTACAGTCCTGCGGCTAATAATCCTTATTTTTCGCCAAAGAAGGAAGACGACAAAGGGTCTAGGCCCGGAAAATATAGTTTTTGAGCTCCACGAATTCAACGTGGGGGAAAATGATGAAACTTATATTTTCTCACTCATTTCTTTTAAAAGTGCACTCACTATACCTGACACCTGATGAAACCCAGACGTAGCGTTGCATTCCGTCCGGTTACGAGCTTGGACTTTTTATTGCCCACTTTCCCACTTTCCCTTGATTTATTTTATTTTCATTTTAATTGCAATATACATAGTATTTAGGCTGATGCATTTTTACAAATAAAGTCTTGTTAAACACACAATATATTTACCCCTCATATTTAATAATTTGTGGCCGATTCCAAGGATCGGTAGTCCAGCTGGGCCTCCAAGTTTCAGTGCACAGGCGTAGAATTTCCTTCTTGACCAGAGGAAATAAATCCAAAGGATTGTTAAAAATATAATAAGTACTACAACAACAATCGCCATCACTAAATCACACAAACCAAATAGATCGACTGAAACTATTTTGCCACAATGTCGGCCCTTAATATAAAATAGATGTGTTCTACGTCTCGATTATATCATCGGTCACTTACTTCCGGGTTGTATATATATAAAAAAACAATAAATAAAAATTTGTCACTTTTCTTTCTATTGCCTTTATATCTATCCGTAGCTTATCTATCTGTAGCACACCTTGGAACATAATTTTGACCTCTAACCCGCTAAATGGATTTTGGTATTAAAATCATGAGAGTGTAATCGCTTAATTGCGTGTGAATGCATTTCAGATGTTCCACGATCGTTAAATTGTTTGTTTTTGAACATTTTGATAAAAACATTACATCTTATATAGTAGTATGTATGATAATTTGTTTAGACAAGTACAACTAACATTTGACTTTTACGAATAACCTACGAAACTATTGCCAACATTGAGAACAAGACCCTTGCTATAGGGTAGGTATGAGTAGTTGTTTTTGAAGTATATCAGTTGCAATATTAAAATGTTGCAATAGAACAATAGAGGTGAAACACAATCAGAGATTTTTATGTCTGTATGTCATGCTTATATTAATGGATGTAAGTGCAAGCTGGTAATAACCACCACAATTATCTTGAAGACGATGGGTAACTAAGGCCAGAAGACAGCACTAAGGGGTTCTTTAACTGCTCAATATCAAAATTCTTTAGGGCTCATCCATGATGCCGCAATTTTTAAGGAAGGCTGCTACGTCTTTAGGTGGGCTGGCAGCTATGTCGGTTAAGCTACTAGGTGGGGTGAAAAGTAACCTCCTTGGGAATGAAAAAAAATTTTTTTTAAATGTTTTTTTATTTTATTCAATATAGTCCCCTTTTAGTTTGATACACTTATTCCAGCGATTTTCCAACTTCTTGATCTCGTCCGGAAGGTCTGCAAAATACTCCTCCGTGGCATCATAATTTCCTCGCGTGAGCTGAATTTTTTATTGAAGGATCCAAATCGGGCGAATACGGTGGATCCGACAGAAATTGGAGTCGTACGTCATTGATTTTAGCCGTGGTTGCGATGCTCTTGAGCGGTGCATTGTTTTGAAAAAACAAATTTTTTTTTTCGCTTCATATGAGGCCGTTTTGCAGCGATTTCGGCCTTCAATCGTTCCAATAATGCACAGTAATACTCGGTGTTGATGGTTTTTCCTTTTTCGAGGTAGTCCACGAAGAGTATGCCATGACAATTCCAGAAAACCGACTCCATAATCTTTCCGATCCATCGAGCCTCCCTCGGCCGCTTCGGAGCACTCGTGCCGGCTTCAGTCCATTGCCGGGCACTCATTCTGTTCTCTGGTGTACAACAGTTACCAATCGACGCCAAAAGTCCGCCCGATTCCGCATCAGCAAGTCAAAACACTCTTTCGAAGTGCTCTCGCGTTCTTGTTTTTGGTCAGTAGTGAGTATGCGCGGCACCCAGCGGCAGGATAACTTTTTCATATGCAGAATATTGCCCAAAATATGGTGCGCTCAGTACTTATCTTTGTGGTATCTGCTAGCTCGCGCACCTTTACTTTCCGGTCAGCCAACACCATTTTATGTATTTTTTTGACATTGTCCTCTGTAACCGCATCGGAGGGCCTGCCGCTGCGGACTTGATCGGTAGTGGAGTTGCGGCCTCCACGAAACTCTCGAAACCAACATTCGACGGTGTAATCTGACGGAGCATTAGCCCCATAATATTTATCCAACTTTTCTTTTGTTTCCTTCGCCGTTTTGCCTCTCAAAAAATAATTTTTTATGAGAAAACGAAAATCGTTTTTGTCCATACTCAACATGGTGCCAAACACGTCAACAACAATTAGCTGTCAAAACAAAATTAAAGACAGTAAGGCACTGAAATTTGGCACGTGTACCTAAATATGAACGGACTTTAAGGCGCCATAACCTTTTTTGCAGTAGAAGCGCATTCTGGCGGTTAAGGAGGTTACTTTTCACTCCACCTAGTATTGCAGTATGTGTTCTGCTGTTTCCACGTTCTCGTTGCACAGTCTGTATATATAATCTTGTGCTATGCCCATGGTCATCAGGTGTTTTTTAACACGGCAGTGACCTGTGAGAAAACATGTGATCAATCGAATCTAACTTCTAACAACCTTTTATTGTATTAATTGTTAGCCCACAGAATGTCCACTGTGTCCTTGCACCCAAATCAGATGAAATTTATTTGTGGTGACTAGTAGTTTTAGGAGTTGAGGGCAACTCCAGATCAGTTTTGATTTTATCTCAAAGGCTTTGATTGCAAGAAGGTCTGCTCTACTGTCGGAGAGAATAGAAACGTTTTTGTATCCAAACTGGCGTGAATGGATTTCTTAATGCGAGGAGCGCATACTCCGGCTACAACTTTTTCATTTGTTTTGGATCCGTCTGTTTACCATACATGTGAGTCCTTGGCAAATGTTGATTTTTCCTGTTCTCAGTTAAGACGGTCTGGAAATGTAACCTTAAAGTTGTACCGAAAGTAATATCTTGGTAAACATTTGTCTATTAAGTGTATTCCAAGCAGTTGGTCCTTTTTGAATTCATGAAGAAATGCAACATGAACTAGTTTGCAATTCGAATCATCTTCTGTGATGAGCATGTAGGCATTTAACATTACTTCTTTCATGAGTTCCAGATGAAGTGGTAGGATGTTTAGGATAACTTCGAACGCAGTTTTTGGTGCGGTTTTCATTCCCCCAGTTGGGCAGACACAGACTAGTCTCTGTAATTTGTTGAGTTTTGCCTGTGTAGACCTTTGCGATGCTTTCTGCCACCAGGCGGTAGCTAGACGTTTGCTGGTCTATAGAGAGGTTCTGGCCTTGTCAATAGCGTAAGAAAGATAAGGGTTCCATGTTCCAGTATGACTCCTAGATATTTGACTTCCATTGAAAACTCTATTGTTTCACCGAAGATAGTGGCATTTCTGAGTCTTTCTCGCATTCGTCTCTTGATGAATTTAATAATGGTGCTGTTTTTGGGATTGGCTTTGAGGCCAACTTTAGTGCACCATTAAGCAACCAAGTTCAAAACTCTCTAGAGGCGATCCGAGGTTGCGTCCTCGAATTTACCTTTGATTAGGATAGCAATGTCGTCTGCATATCCTTAGACAAAGAATCAGTATGAGTATAATCAGTAGTTCATTAACTACGATAGACCATAGTAGGGGTGATAGCACTCCTCCCTGAGGACATCCTTTCGTAGCCCTAAGATAAGGTGCCTGATTTCAAGGCTTATTCGAGCGCACTAAGATGTATTAAGCCGTGCACAGGAATCCAAGTTTGACGGGTAAACTAGACACGTCAAGCTCCTTGAGATGCACAGGTATGGTATGCCGTAATCTAGCCGTTTTCTGGTGTAGAGGCTCCATTCAGATAAACCTTCTAATCTAATACAAAGTTGCTCACTTAAAAAAAAAAATAGAAAATCAGCGCAATAAAAACATGAAAATATCAGAGCAAATTGACACCGGCACTTCAACCGAGGAGGAGCGAGTTGTTTCAAGTCAAGAGACAATAGTTTCAAATTTTGATTTACAGCTTCTACAGTTTGAGAATGTTCTATATTTCCTAAATTATCCGCTGACACTGTTGACAGCATAAGCGTTTGCCGAGGTGAATAATGTGTGTGATGTGATGTGATAATGGAGAGTGTGATGTGATGTTTTTTTACACATGCTTTACATTGCCTGGATGAGTACATGTTCGCCGAATGACCAGAGCGAAGGCAGTTGATGCACAAGTTGAGGCACTTAACTTCTGGATATCATTGTCGCTGACTCATCGCAGTAAACTTATCACATTTAAATGCCACATGCTGTCCTGCACAAAAGCTACAGGTTGATAAATTAGATGCTACCACTAGAGATGTCCTCATCAGTTTCTCATGATAGTTGTGCTTTGACATGTTCCGATACTTCATCGAACCTAGCGATTTTCAGTGAAATATCTAGCTGTTCTAAGGTTTGGCATCGCTCTTCAATGAAATCCGCAAAGTCTTCCAAGATGGAACTCCCAATTTCTCCTCATGTTCACATAGAAGAGACATGTTTCGATTAGCTACTTGCCGTCTTTTCACTTCTTCTACCCATAAAGACTGAGTACCGCAGTCGACCTTTGAGAACAAGATTTGAACCACAAAACCATATCCGATTTGCTTCTTGGTTGCTATTGTAAGCAATGAGAGTTCCAGAGACTGCAATATCTTTAATGCATTGCCTGTAAGTTAGTTTCGAAGGTATTGGAGTTTGTCCCCGTCCTTTATCTTCTCATTTTGATGCACCGAAGGCTTAAAGGCACCCCAAAGGCAAGCCATTTGGTTAAGTCACCAGAGAACGTGGTAAGTTTTAACTTAGGCAAATGTAATGACGGAATTTGCGGTGGCAGGAGAATAGTTTTATCTGCAGAGATAGTAGACGGTTTTGGCCTGAGTTTGTTAATAAAACTGAGTAACTCTGATTTAATTTCACAACAGGTGTCTTTCAACAATTCCCGTTCGTTGTTCTTTAATTCGGATTCATCCAATTATTCCAGCTTTGATTGACTTTTGCTAAAATATGTTAAATATGATTCCAGAATACCTAATTTGGTTTCCAATTCGAAAATATTGCATGACCTAGCTTGTCTACGAAGGCTTTCATCTTGGTAATTTCCCCTTTGACCACTCCACGTTGCTACATGCTGTTGTTGCCATCGTACCACAAAACTGTTCCATTTCCACGAAACTATATGCACAAATTGTTACAAATTATACAATAAAAATAAGTGCCAAATATTCCAAATTATCCTGTTACGCGTAGAAAAAATTCAATATTCGCCAAACAAACTGTAATTTATTTTGCAATCCAAATCTCGGTAGAACCTCCAAAAAATGTTTGCCAAATGATTTTTTGGGAATTTACCCAATCCAATTCTCAAGTTGCGAAGATCAGGCAAGAAGATAGCCAAGAAAAAACTGGATTAATTCAAAATGATAATTTATTGAGCCAAACCAATGTGTGTTCAAAGAAAGGGATGATCAGGTGAAAAAAATCAAATGCGAGAAGCCACGACAGCCGGCTGGACCGTCACTTATGTATATAATAAAGTTCGGTAGTAGAAGCGTTGGAGTGGCGAGCAGGTGACGGACCTCGTCTAAAACGACCAAAAACTCAACAGTCGGCTGGCAAGGTTATGGCATCCGTATTTTGGGGTACACATGGAATAATTTTCATCGACTATCTCCAAAAGGGGCAGACTATCAACAGCGACTATTACATTGCGTTGTTGGAGCGTTTGAAGGACGAAATCGCAGAAAAACGGCCGCATTTGAAGAAAAAAAATTGCTGTTTCATCAAGACAATGCACCGTGTCACAAGTCGATGAAAACGATGGCAAAATTGAATGAATTCGGCTACGAATTACTTCCCCACCCACCGTATTCTCCACATTTGGCCCCCAGCGACTATTTCCTGTTTGCAGACCTCAAAAGAATGCTCGCCGGAAAGAGATTTAAGACCGATGAAGAAGTAATCGCCGAAACAGAGGCCTATTTTGAGGCTAAACCGAAATCGTACTACAAAACTGGTATCGAAATTGTTTCAATCGGTGTATAGCCCTCGAAGGCAACTATAATGATACATAAAGTTGAATTTTGCAAAAATTTTGTGTTTTACTATAAAACGGCACTGACTTTTCAGCCCATGTCTTATGTACTGTTTTTTTAGTTAATTCTTCTGTCATACTCATTCTCTCTTATTGAAATAAAGATTAGATTATATCAAACATTTGTTGCCGAAACCCAGGAACACGCAGAATAATAAAATTAGGTAAATCTTGTAAAATATTTTCAATCTCTTTCTCGTTGTATACGTCTGGTACTACTCAAAAGCTTGAAAGCGTCGTTGTCAGATATTATCTGTAATTTTGTAACAACTTAGCGTCAGGCAGCCTCAGATCGCTGGAGGAAACAGTGCATATCATATGATACAAAATATAGGGTGATTCATCGTGAAGTTTGATTTTCAATAGGCTTTTTTTTAAAAGATCAAGCATGATTCCTATCAAACTGGTTTGTCATTTTTATTCAGTATCGTTTGGCAAGTCATCATAAAAAGACTCAAACCACAACAGCGTCTCCAAATTGTTCAGCTGTATTATTGTGAGAAATGTTTTTCGTGCGATTCGAGGAACTTACGGTGCGCATAATCGACCTACTTAAACCACTATTGCCAATACCATTCGCAAATTTGAGTCCCAGTTTATTAATGATACTCGACCGGTTAGACCACATCCAGCACATAGTGAAGAGACTATAGCAGCTGTACCTAAGAGTGTACGCGAAGATTGTGACGAATCGATTCGTCGTCGTTCTCAGCAGCTTGGCTTGGGGTATTCGACAAGTTGGCGTATTTTACGTGAGCATTTCGGCATAAAAGCGTACAAAATTCAACTTGTGCAAGTATTGAAGCCAGGAGACTTGAATTTGCGTCATATTCTCAGTGAATGGGCTCTGGAAAAATTCAATGAAAATCCGGTGTTTTTTCGTGAAATTTTGTTCAGTCATGAAACCGATTTCTGGCTCAATGTATACGTTAATAAACAAAATTGCCGTATTTAGGCTGATGAGCAACCCCAAGAGTACCGAGAGCTACCATTATATCCATTAAAAACAACGGTATGGTGTGGTATATGGGCTCTTCGAATCTTTGGATGTTAACGTCAGTGGAAACCGTTGTCGCGTCATGTTAACGGACTATGTGCTTCCTGAAATTCAAGCACATATTCTCGGTGAGCTCTGGTTTCAACAAGACGGCGCTACGAGCCACACAGAGCATGAAACAATGGACTTGTTGAAAAATCATTTTGGTGAGCACTTAATTTCACGTTTTGCCACGGTAAATTAGCCGCCTAGATCGTGCGATATCACACCTTTGGACTATTTTCTCTGGGCATATGTAAAGTCTCAGGTCTTCAGGAATAAGTCAGCTACGATTAACGCTTTGGAAGCCAATTTTACGCGATATACCAGTCGCTATACTCGAACGAGTCGCCCAAAAATGGACAATATGTGTCATTTACACCTTAGTTCTGGTGACCGAAATCAAATCGAAGCAAATCTAGAAAATATCAAAGGGGCATTCTGGTTAGAGCCGGCATATCTCGCTCATGATCGCAGAAGTAGATTCTTTTAGGATAAATTAGAAGAATCTTCCAGGGCACCAAGTTAAAAAAAAAAAAAAAACATGGATCTTAAACGACTTCTACCAAGGAGTCGCTCAACCTGTTACTAGGCAATCATTTTCCACGTAGGTCAGAAGTTGGTTAAGGTAACCTTCGGCTTGCTTGCGATACCTAAGTCGTGATCACCACTGGGCTGTCCCTCAGGAGCCAATTCGAAGACATTTCAGGCTGGAGAATTAGTGTCCATCTGCTCTACATGACCCAGGCACTTCAGTCGTTGCACCATCACTCTTCCGGGTAAAGTTCTTCGTTGTATCTCCTCCTCCACTCACTGTCTATGTAGGTAGGACCGAAAATCACGCGGAGAATTTTCCTCTCACAGCAGCCAAGAGCACCATTTTTGATAAAGTTCATTACTTTGCGCCATAGAGCAGGAATGGGATTATTAAGATCCTACTTAGGAGTCACCTTTGTTGCTCGATTGAGGGCTTTGCTAGTCAATAACATTCTTAGCCCAAAGAAGCGTGATTGATAAGAATAATTCTTCGTAGACAAAGTGATCAGCTACCTTAAAATTATATCTGTCAACGATGACGCTCTGTCCGAGACGTCGGTTTTGGGTGTTTTTTCTTTATGAGAGTTTATGGTTTATAGGTGTAATTTGACGAACTTTTGTCGTTGTGTCGCGTCGCTTTGTCCAAATCCTTTTTTGACATCAAAAGTCTCGGTGAGTTCTTACCGACCTTGATGGAACATTCTCCATCGTCATCCTGCACAAACGGGCGAGTGCGACAAGTATGTGTCTCTATACCTGCTTTGATGCTGGCGTACGCGACCTTAAAATTGATGGATAGGTAGTGTGTATCGATTTGAAGCTCATGGGTCTTTTCTAAGATCTGCCGTTGTGTAAAAATATGGTCGATAACTTTCCTGGCCTGATGTTAGAAGACTAAGAGTTATGTAGGTGGATCTTGAGGATTGGATATACAATGCTGAGATTCCATTCATCGGGAATGCTCTTGTCCGACCGTATTTTACAGATGAGTTGACTTATGCTCCTTACCAAGTCATTGCCTGCCGCTTTGAAAAGCTCAATAGATAAGCAGTCCGCTCCAGCGGCTTTGTTTGTCTTAAGGGGTTAAGCTACTCTAGGATTTTCAAAAGGTCAAACTTTTTATTGCATTCAATGGTACCTTACGACCTCAAAAATGATATCGCAAAAGTTTATGGCCAGGAAATATCTCGAAGTATTTGTTTTTCAAAGTATAGTACATGGCCGCCATGTATGTTTTCTATAATTTAAAATTTTATACCCGTTTATCTCAAAATTACGTTTTTCAAGTTGGCCGAACCCATAACTTGAACACTTTTCAACCAATTCACTTAAAATATTAACTAGATTTGTTATTAACAATTTCCTCAATAGCGTAAGTCCTTCTATGCAATGCCATATTGGCAATGTTGCAACTAGTCTTCAATACTTAATGCTGGCGGAATATTTTTTTTTTAAATCCCGAGCGCACACCAAGGGGATATGAATACCCTTTTACTGGCTTTTCTCCAGGGCGCGGGCGGGTGGTGTAGTAGTTTGAAACTTAGGTGTATTAGGTTTCGATATTTTTCCCAAAGTTGGTTGTCAAACTGGACGGAACGAACCAGTGCATCCTCAACCAGTGGATCTCAGTACGTGCTAGTTGTTAGTTCGTTACATTTAGCCCAGCAAGTAACCACTCCAACATCAGTGTTATGCCTTCATGTCAGAGTTGACGCCGACGGGATTTTCATATAACTAATTACATACAAATTCTATGAAAAGACTTTTTCGGAGAATTGCCTTGCACGGGATTTGAACCCGCGACCCTCTGCTTGAGGAGTGTATGCATATACCACTACACCACGGCCACCCCCACTTCTTAAGAGATTAAAGGAGTGACAACTCAGTAAAGATAGGAATAACAAGCCTTACTGCATATTTTGACGGCTAGATGTCATTGGTAACTTTAGGAGTTGCGGAAACATAAAAATTGGAAAAACTATCATTGCTATCTTGTCCTCGTCATGTCTTATGAGCCTGTTTACTTTTCATTTTTGAATGCATTGCATAATTTTCGCCCTGGTGTCGTTGTCGTAGTTGACTGATTCGAAAGTTAAGACTTTCAGTCTCATTTCGAAGGGAAACAATAGTCCACAACAGTTCCTATTACTGGAACTGCAAGTGATGTGAGAAATACGAAAGTTCTTAGTTAATATCGTCGTCGGTTATGGTGTCAGATAAGTCCATTAAATTCGCCTAATTGTATTACGCTACATCTAGAAATAGATCAGCTGCTGGAAACTCTGAGGAGAATCTTTACTGTTAGTCTGCATCCTCTTTCATATTGAATCTTATTCTAGCAATAAATGTAGCTTTTATATCGAAAATCAATTTTGATATTTTCGTCAATATTGAGAGTGCCTTCGACAGAGCAACTGTTGACGGGAATCGCAAGTCAGCCGAACTGACTATTGAATGCGTTCAATATGTTATCGCGGACATGATTGCCCATGTATTTTTCAGCAATAAGAGATGGTTCTGATCAAGTTGCCTTTGAAATGTTTCTCAAATAAGAAACAGAGAGCCCATGCTTTCGGCTTGGTATAGATGCCACCAGATCTTCTCATGCTCCTGAACGCTTGGCTTTGTTCTGAATTTAGGTTCTTTTTTAAAGAAAATGCCTGACCACATGTTAAGTTTTTGGGAAAATGGAACAGAAATAGAAAGAAAGATTTGTGGGCTCAGAGATTATTACGCTCTATGGGTGGTGTTTAGTGAGGAGACTAAATTATCAGTGTAACTGGACTTGTTGTTTTATTCTAGGCAACCACTCATCTTTGTCGATCTTTCTTTGATTTTTCATGATTAAGGAAGAGTTTATAGTGTGGTTAGAGTCCCACCCTACCCTGGTCTTTTAGGGTAAAAATTCCTCAGTGTTTTTCGAGATTTTTACCGCATATGAAATCCTGTCTGCTGTATAATGTGAAGTTCTAAAACCCTTCGCCAACAGCTTTACCTTTCTCTATCTACCAGGTCTGGGAAAAAAAGCCAAGAGTTCCAAATCGATACACACCGATATGACAACTAACCTACTCGTGACAACATCTACTCGTATAGAGACGAAATATGCAGAGCCATGCCTAGTTTTGGCATCCCTGCCCAGCAGGATGACGACGAATAAGTGCACGCTGCTCCGTCAAGGTCGGAAATGACAAAATCGAAACCTTCAATATCACAAAATAGCTTAAACATGACGATGCGTTCTTCGAAGAACTTTTAAAAGTCTATTCAGCCCTCGCAGAAAAAATTGACATAGTGGAGAAAACACAGTGAACTGTTAATGGAGGGTTTATGACTAGTTAAGCAGAAGGAAAAATAAAGTATACCAACAAAGACGGAAACACAAAATAGCCACCTAAGACAATACGTCACAATAGGCAGTTAAAATTTTGAAATAGTAAGGGACGCTATCACCTCCTCGGCTCCGCTGTAAACTATAAAAATACTTCTGTAGATTTTTGTACGCATACTATGTGTGTGTAGGAAAAGATTGATTAAAGCCGAATGATTTTAATTTAACAAAGATACAAGAAGGTTTTACAACTATTAACGTTTTTCAAGAAAGCTTTACAACTATTAACAATTACTAGACCACTGAGCTGACCCGACTTTGCTCGGTTGAATATCGATAAAGATTCCTTCTTTGCTTTGTCATTTCCCAGGTCGTCAACCCATTTCCATTATATCCAATCCAAAATAAACATGGAACTCATTACGCTGTGCCAAGTCCACAGCTTTGACCCACAGCTTAGCACCGTCCATTTAATTTATAATCGTAGGTCACACAGCAAGTGGACGACGACTCATATCTCCAGCAAGAGTAAGCAAACCCCGAACAATCGTTAGCAAGAGTAAACAAACCCCAGGTTTTATTTATTTATTTTTGTAATAAATGTAAACCAAAATGATCAGAGAATTAAATGCAAAATTGCGTTTGAAAAACTGATATGGTTTGCCTTACTACGAAACATTTTCAATAAAATAAATAATTGTTGTATTATAGTTCGTTGTATATGTATTGTATTGTAGTTTAGTTAAAAACATTTAATGTTTGTAAATAAAACAATCCCCTTGAATACTCTGTTTGTCATAATCTCTCAGTCTGTTATTAACTCGTTTGTAAGACTTGGCGACCATGACTTTGTTTTAGAGCTTTTGCTATTAAAAATAATGCCGACATCGGAGTACAACTTTGCTGTTAGTTGCAAGACCGATTCCAAAAAGACTGACTTGCATCCTCACCTAAACCCGTTTCCGTCTGATCAAGAGTTTAATATGGCTTCGTTGATGGTTTTGTGTTTTCATAATTAGCTTCCATTCAAGCACCGATGCACGTTGGTGCATTTCATTTTATTTCACTAGGAAACAAAGAGCTCAGGATTAGAATAGAATTACGATAATTCAGAGCACGTCTGAAGATGAACTTAACTGCAAGCAGATCATCATAGCGAGAGGCGTGTTACGATTGAGGATTTGAATGGGTGGAATGCGGGTTTGAATTAGTAAAAGTCTTTTTTGACAAAACCTATGAGCAATGCCATTAATATGACGTGAATATTAATTTTATTGTCAAGCTAGGCAATCAAATTTGGTAATACATCAACTCGGACCAGTATCTTGACGTAGCCGAGATAGGGATGCGGATATCCATAAGAGTTAAAACCAAGCGAACCGTTGTAAACAGCTGCAATTGTAAGAGCGCGCCAGGGTCTTTTCGATCGAGTTTTCCAAAACTTCCCAAGGAGTCCGATGTCAACAGCATCGGATGTGGATGACCAGTGGCATTAATGCCAAAGGGCAATCAAAGATACAGCCTTTGATGTACTGGATTTCATTAAACGAATGCAAAATGGCACATCAGGAAAAAAGCCGATGAACAGAGCAGTTCTTTAGAAAAGAACGATAGTTACTCGCAATCTCTAAGTGTAAAAAAGGAGGCAAGAAGTGCTAGATCAGGGTTATAGAGGGGTACTGTCAGGAAAAAAAAATATGCAAAAGTTGTAAACCTTTGTAGGACAGTAAACTTCAAACATATAAAAGGAAACCTCATAGTAATTTACTCTTTCCGAGCAGATGGAAAACAACATTTGTGCAATATACTGCTTTGCTGACGACAGTACTCTCTGCTTTTTATATTTGTGCCCGGACTCACGTCCTTGTTCTTCGGCTGTAGAACGGGAACGTCTGCGTATGTTAAGCACATTAAATTCTGATATTAGCAGCATAACCAACTGGGGAACTATCAACAGAGTGGAATTTAATGCTTTCAAAGCACAATGCTGTTTGCTTTCCTTAAACCGAAGTATAAATATCTAGCCATTATCAATGAATGGAAACCGAAAAACTTTCCATTCTCGATATGTGTCTCAATGACAACCTACGTTAGAATGACCACATATTCGATGTTGCCAAAAATACTGCGAAATGTCTAGGTTTTCTTAGGCTATGAAAGAAATATTTCAACCTCTCTGACCTGGCCACAATATATAAAGCGTTTATCAGCCCGAAATTGGTGTTCAAATCCCACATCTGGTAAGGTGCCCCTAAGACCTCTTGCTATTGTAGATAGGATTCAGAATCGTGGTGATGCCAATATGACACAGTCATTCAACACCCTCGAACGTTGTCGTAACGTGTCCTGTCTTATACTCTTGTATCGCTATTTCACCACCAGTGCTCCACCGCAATTGCCAGTAGCATTTCGTCCCTTCAAATTTTTAATTGTAACACCCGCCTCGCTATGAATTCTCATCAGTACACCCTCAAGCCCACCTTTGGGCATGCTCTGAAATATCGTGATTCTTTCTTAAGCGGTACAACTCGCTTATGGAATGCCCTGCCGAGCTCTTTATTTATATATGCAAGTATAACTTGCAACCATTTAAAACCATCGCACATCGGTATCTCTCTTTTTTCCCTCCCTTTTTTTTTCTTAACTCCCTTCGCCCGCGCTATGTGCAAACGCCATAGGGAACATAAAATCCCTTGTGCGTATTATAAAGAAAAATCTGTTCTTTCTTGTCAACTTCAAGGGAGTATGTATCCGGATCATGTCCCTCGCTGTTCAATGCGTGCTGAAGTCGGAGCATCAAATCGCTTTTTCTTCCACTAGCGCTGTTTCTCTTTTTCAGCTCAAACTCAACGATAATCAACTGCAAAAGTGTTCGACCCATGATACTGTTAATTGTTTTTGCGGGTACAAATTATACAACTTATTCCTTTTTCGATACAATTTTAATCAGTTATAATTCACAGCCCATTCGGTTATCGCATTAACTTTTACTTTTACTTTTCTTTATCTTTTACTTAAACCTCTAAATCACTACCTTAATTCACACTTTAAATTCAACTGATAAACTAACTTGCATAACTTTGGGATGCCGATTTTTATACTCCAATGACATACGAGTATTTCGAGAACAATATTATTTTTCCCACCAGTGTTCCATACAATTTTCCATTTTCCTAGAAAAATCGATTCTACTCTTCATTTCCCAATGGTTGATGCTTCTGTTATCAAAATCTTCTGCTATGGAAACATAGATGACGCTGCTCACATCCAAATGGATACCATAATACATTTTTTTTCGTACACACAACTTAACAACTTAACTTATTTCTTTCAACACAATCGCTTTACTTAATGCAACTACAATTTACTTAAACGATTTTATCACTTTTAGTAAATCCCAACTCAATGGGATGCTGAATTTATACTCTCTGCCATCTTTCGAGAATTTTCCGTACTATTTTCAAAAATGATTACATTATTTCCCCATTGAATGAGTCTTCTGCTCTTCAAATATAAATGGCGCCGTTCACATTTATGTGGTTATTACATTACGTAAACTTTGAATTGCTTACCATAAAGACCCATTGACTCTCACAAGATTTAATAATGTTTCATTTTCGACTGTCTAGACCTCTCCCGTATATTTCCATAATATATAGTACAACTCGGGTTTTACCGCCCGTAGTTATTCCAACTTCTCGTAACCGCGAAAAGGCTACTGATTCCTCTTGGTTAGCTACAGTCGAGGGAATTGCTCTCCTCAGGAATTCTTCGTTTAATAACGCGGTAAAGTATTCTTTTCATATGAGTACACTCATCTTTAATATACTTCGGCGTTTGTATCTCATTCGAGTTTTGTCTTAATTGTGCCGCAATTCCAAAAAATATAAGCTCGATTGCCCGTTCTTCGGCGTTGGACTTCTCCTATCGCTTGTCGCCTGCTTACAGGTTGTGAGGGTACCTCTTATAATTACCTAACCAATATTTCCACTGCTATCACACGTGGTATATCTCAAGACTCACGCTTGGTTCTTCTTTCTGATTTATAGCAATTTGGAGCCATTTTCGTTAAATTTGTCCAGAGCAGACCTCTTTTTTGGTCTAAGTTTTGTCAGTTAATTTTCTCGACTGATGACAGTTTATTTTTGGATTTGGTGTCCACCTCCTCTTGCGTATTGGGTATAGTTAGAGTGTGATCTGCACACGAATTTTTTTTATTCAGCCATCTTTTACAAAAAGTACTGCAACGAACAGCGAAAATATTTCATAAGCCGTTACTGCACGGAAGTAACAAAATAATTATCTTGTGGCACTTTCTTTAAAATTAAAAAAAAAAAAAAAAAAAAAAAAACATTATTTAGTACAAATCCCTACTTTTGTGTTTTCTGAAAGGTACTCTTTATAAGACTACTAGGCAACACCTCGTACAAAAAACATCAATTTTCTCTCTTTTTTACTCTTGTGTCTGTTGAGTTAACATTCCTCTTGAAGGGGAAAAAGTACAGCAACTGTCGGTGACATACGTCAATGTGCATTGCTTAATCGCCTTTAAACAAGTGACTGTCTAGTTAACAGCATAGGTTTGTTTTCTAAGGGCAATTTAAGGGATGAAAATGATTCGGATGAAATTCTTATCCTTTCTGCTGACGTACTCATGCATATTGATGCACAGGATATACCCCTCATGGAATACCTATCATGTATTAAAAAAGTAAACATTCAGTCTTGCAACATGTCTGCTAGACAAAAATAACTTGTTCAGCTTGGTTGTATGTGACGAAGCACGTTTCCCTAACGATTGTCAAAATTCTCATCACTTAAAATTAGAAAACATCTGAGAGTTGACATGGAAGGCTTTAAAGATCGTTTGTTTTGGTTGGACTTTATTCAAATCTATAAAAGATTACCTGTGTTGTGGGACACCAAAAGCAAAGAATATCAAAATTATCATTTGAAAAGAAAAGCCTACGGTAAGTTGCTTTACAAGCTAAGAGAATTTGTGCCAAATGCCACACTTGTGGCTTTGAAGAAAAGAATTGCTTGCCTCCGCTATTCCTTTCGAAGAGAGGTGAAGAAAGTTAAAAGAAGTAAGGAAATTGCAACTTGTGAAAATGACATTTACACCCCGAATTTGTTTTACTATGAGCACTTGTCGTTTCTGGAAGAACAAGTATTGTTGCCGCATGCCAAAGCCGGTGCTGACGCTATCGAAGAAGTAGGCACAAAATGGCACAAAGTTGAAGCAATTCTAATTTATTTTACCATATACTTACAGATGGAACAAACTCAGTGCAACGATCTAGTACAGAGACCGGCGAATAAAAGAGATGAAGTCGCTATTCTTTCTGCGAGTTGGGCGGCAATGTTTCGGAAATTGGACCCTTGCCAACAGCTTTATGCAAACAAGGCAATAGTAGAGGTGCTGTACCAGGGAGCGTTGGGCAAGCTGAATGAATGTTCATACAAAACCATAGAACCTGTAGTGGTCTGTTATACATAACAAGGAAACTACAACTGTGGAGAGTGAAAACTATCTAACAAACGTAGAAAGTACTTAGAGGTTAAATTATGAACGTACTTTAATTAATCTTTATTTTAAAGACCTACTTACATCTTATATTATACATGACAACTGCTTTCGGAGCGATAATATTTCTAAGGGTTAAAAAATTATGAAAATGATGAGCAAATTGTCGATTGTTGCAGTTAGGATGGTCATAACAATCCTTGCCACTGCTCATACAAAAAACTTTCTCTGTATAGCTGCTCCCACAATCACTCAGAGATGTAAAATGGTTTAGAGGTATGCATCTGGACCGGACTAAGGTACTTTTTTTTTAGCGGAAGTCTGTTGAATATTGGATATCATCCTCGCGAAGGTAAACCTGACTTCGTGCCGTGACGTAAAGTGATTCAGGATGGAGCTTAAAATTTTGTTCTCTATTAAAAGCAACCTTAATTTATTTTTCTTTGTTTTTAATCTTCAATACACTTTTTGCTTTTTTTCTTTTGCTATCTTCGTTATCATGCACAATTACTACACCAAATGTATTGTAAAGTTCTAATTATATTAGTTATAGCGGGTACGGTATCCGGGATATCCTATGTGCATTGCTAAAAAAAATAATTTTTATTGATATATCTTGTTTTCGTAAAGCACATAGATAAATAATATTTTTGATTTTCTGGAGTGGGGCTCTGCAACAATTAAAAGGATTCTACGCCACATAAGGCGTGGTCTTCCTCTACTGCGTTGTCGAGGTTGGAATCGAGGACTCTTCGGCCTGTAGCTGTGCATTTATTGTAAATGCCCTAGCCAACTTAGGCAACTAATATGCACTTTTTTGACCAGGTCAATGTCACTGTATACTTCGTAGAGTTCGCCGTTAAATCTCCTCGTCCACGCAAACTGGTATAAACGTCATTGCAGAATTTTGCGTTCAGTATGGTCAAGGATATCTTCATACACTTTCATTAACGTCCATGCTACTGCACTATAAAGCACGATTTAGATGATGAGGGTGTTTATAGAGTACCTTTAGTGTTTCTTGACAAGACCTTATAACTTATTTGCCTTTCAAATGATGCCAAAACTAGATATAGTTCCACTAAATATAGCTTGTATCTATAGTCACTATCACATTCAACATTAAAATCAATAAGGAGGTGGTGGGTATCGATTTGCTATTCTCGGATCTTCTCCAAGATCTTCCACAGACGGAAAATTTCGTTTATGGTGGATTAACCTGGTTTATAGCAGTACTGATATGGGGCTATTAGATTGCTGACGATCATCTTAGGACTTTCACATAATCCAGCAACAAGGATCTTGTATGTGCCGTTTAATAGACTTACGTCCTCGTAGTTGACGTAGTTTAGGGGGGAGTTCTTTCTTGAGAACTGAACAGATGCTGATCAGATTGTATTCAGCGGTCATGTGTTCCTTTGAACAAATTGTACATATTTATGAGCTTACCTTACCAAATCATTTTCTCCAACTTTGAAGAGCAGATTTAATGATGTTTTCTGCCTGACTGAAGGCTCTGGCGTTTATATTCTAACTATTATAACTAACTCTCATATTAGGCTGTAAATACCTGGCGCTCTAGTTGTAGGCATGTTCCGTGACGTTTACAACTACTTTAAACATTGTCTTGTTAGGGTTAATGCTTACATGTGTTTTTATGCAACAAAAACTTAAGTAAGTTCGACAAACATAGCAGAAAAAGTAGTGGAATATGAAGGATTTTTAATTGGAAAAGCCCGAGAAATGAACGGAAATGATTTTTGAAAATGAGACGTCTCTTGAATTAAGCGTGAACACCTGTCTGGAAGACTTAATTTTACGGGATGCCCATACATCCCTTGCAATCGGTTACCTTCATTAATATTATAATAGTAAAGCAGAACTTGTGTGAGACTCACCAGTTTCCCCCTTGGTATGGGTCGATGCCGATCTAAAACCTCTTGCTGATCTTAGGGTCGCAGCACCAAGTACTTATTTACTACTCCATAATAGGTTTAGGACCCTTCTTGCGATTTGGGCTTAAGCCACAGCCACCATGACGCTGCCACAAAGGGGTCAACCTTTACAAGTCAGGCCCGGAACGTGATCCGGAGGGGCTCTTGACTCCATGGTACCATGATTTAAGTCCGGGTAGGGAGTACCGGTGGTCCTGCTGCCAACAAGAACCGTTTGTTACTGATCCAATCGTAGCAGCCTTCGGTGGCGTCATCTGAAAACCGTTACGATTAGACCAGGGCTTTGCTCTGCCCCCGCTTTTTAAAAGACAACGACATTGATCAGCGAAGCCTTGATAATTGGACGGGGGCCCTCCTAGAAAGTACAATCACATTTTTCGCTTTCCGTATTGGGAATTTAGGAATGTTTTGGGTGGGCAAAACTGCATCATCATCTACATGAGGTACGTGTGGGATAGCATGATGGCCGTTGTCATGCAGATATAGCCGTCATTAGGAAAGCGTGATGAGATATGCCGAACAACAGCAGGATGAACAACGATGAAGTCTGCTATGGTGATATGGTGACAGACGCATCACTTATTCGGGAGTGGAACGTATCCATGCAATACGACCCATAGCCATACATACCCATAGACAAGGTGACGGGCAATCATGTGACTTTAATATGTATAATATTTGAAAAAGGTGTGCAGAATTCGCACAATCTTTTAAAAGTATGTGCAATTGTCAGAACTCAGCGGGCTGTACCTGAGGGCAAAACCAAATATATACTGGCAAATATAACACACAACATCGACAAATCAGACTGAGCAGAACAGTAGTAGCTTGAGGTAGTAGCTATCTATCTGTATCTGTATCTTCATTCTGCTATCAATTTTGCCAACAACATCTATGTAGAAATAATACGAAGAATAACTCTTCCAAATTGCTGTTTCTTTGGGCTAAAAATTGAGTAGTAAGGATCTATTACGAACAATGAAGGAGAGCCCATATACGACTGATCATCCCAGGCCTACTGGGACACAGACATAGTCAGAAAACTACGCACCAGTCACCTGAGATGGCTAGGACATGTAGAGCGAATGACATCAATGCTGTGTCCCGCAGAGCCTTCGACTCACCTTAGGTGGTGTGCACAAGTGGAAGGCGACTTCAACCGGCTTGGAATGCGCAAGGCAGTTAGCTATGACCCGAGCTAACTGGAGATGCTTGTTGGTTGAGGTCCAGGTTCACCCCAAACTGTAGCGCCACCTAAGTAAGTAGGACTCTATCTTGTGCGGTTATCTGTTAGGCTTCCTGTAAGGCTTTCTGCGAAACATCGCTATTGCACCCGATTGCACCTCAACTGCTCTGTTGCTTCCTTCCTTGCTGACAACATATATATACATTGTTTTTAGCTCGTTTATAACTCTACCTAACTTTGCCAATAACAGCTCACTGAATTCTTCCTACAATGCTAATGTCGTAACGTGAGTTGTACAGACTTTTGGGATATTGTGCGTCTGGTTTAGGCCTGTGACTTTCACAGATTCTTTTTATAACAAAACGAGTTGATGTTCTTCTTGTCTAGATAGCAATCCTTTGTGATTGAAAGAAGAGATTTGCTTGCCCATTTCAGTCAGACGATCATAGACATAACCGTGAGTTTGCTAATTGGACATCTCAGCGGCTATGTCATTAAGCAAAATTGTCGTCACTAGAGCAAACACAATCCACAAGTGTTTAACCAAGCATCAATGAATCCACAAATATTGACCGTTTGGTAGGGTTTATGGCATGACGGTATCATCGGACCTTATTCCTTTCGAAATCAGGAAGGAGATACCGTTTTGGTCATTGATCTCAAGTATAGAGCGACGTTAACCGACTTTCTGTGCTCAGAGCTCGATGACATCGATATATCCGAGCCGTGGTTTTAACAAGACGGAGCTACATGCCATACAAGCAACGTAACATTCGAAGTTGTGAAGGAGAAATTTGGCGACTGGGTCATCACAGGGCAAGTGTTCATCAATTGGCCGCCACGATCATACGATTTGACACCACTCGATTATTTTATCTGGGGCTACATCAAGTCCTTAATCTACGCTAAGAAGTCAACAACTTTGGACGAGCTCGAGGCCAACATTCGACATGCTATTGTGAGAATAAGGCCGTAAATATTTAATCGAGTTATCAAAAATTGCATCGACCGCTTGAGGCACTGCCAACGAAGCCGTGGCGGCCATTTTAATGATGTGCTTTTCCACACATAACGGCATGAACCTAGCTTTAAAATAAAGAATCAATTTTATTTATCACACTTTTTTTTTTTTTTCTATCGTATTTATCTGGTCACTCTATAAAAAACTGTCCGAGATGTGGAAGGAGGAAGTTAACATTAAAAGAGACCAAAGTGAAATTCCTACAAAACACTAACGGTAAAGATACAAGAGATTAAGCCAAATGCCGCAGTCGAGAAAGTGAAACGAAACAGCGACAGAAACCTTAATCGATAGTGATAGGCCAAGAAAAGTACCCAATTCTATTCAACAAAGACAACAGCCCCAAAGTGTTACATCCCCAAAAAAAGCGTTCCTATGTTGTAACAACTACAGTGTTAAATAACAAATTGTTAATTGACAAAATTTTCACACTTCGAAAAATTCTAAAAATTTTGATAAGTTTCGAGTCGAAATGCTACTCATATTCACCGACTTTTAAGCTGAACAGAATTCATTGTCAGGAGCTCTACAAAACGATGGCCGAATTGAGATGGCGTTGAAACTGATTCAGATACGTTAATTGATGCTTGGAGTTTCGAGGTAATCTTGACAATTTGGAAACATATACCTCGAAGTTTTTTGGAACATATTGGACTCGAAGATTAGAGTAGATTAGAACCTTGAACAGAACTGACATTAATTTTCTAAAAACCAAATTATTCACTGAATATTTAGACATTTTTGTATGCTCGAAGAAGGAGAATGGGTGAGAACGTACAACTGCGAACTCTATGAGTTGTCTTGAGCCAAAAACAAAGGCTCAGCCGCATCGAGTGATTAAACAACTAGGCCTAAATAAAGAGGTTGTCAGATGTTTGATGTACAAGATTTAAAACAGCTCATCGGTCGGAGAGGATCAAGAAATAGCATCCGAAATATCTGTAATTCTCCTTTGTTGCAAAAAAGCAGTTGATCCAGCATACTTGAGGTATGCCTCGTGCAGTTGACTGTTGACAATCAATAAGCCAAGAGCCCAGTCTGTTGGTAGATGCTGAGATAAAGTAGACATGTTCTGGAATCGGTGGCATTTTCCTGTAATTAGTTGATGAGCTCGTAAAAGCAATATTTGGCCGAACCACTCTACTTTAGTAAAAATATCTAGCTACTGAGACCAACACTACGCATTGAGCATAGGGTGGCAGATCATGACGACTTTCGGCTTTTGTTTCAGGTACAATTGGTACTTAGAAAGTATAAACGCTCCCCGATTTTCAGATTCTTGAATACAAAGATATGAAAAGAAAACGAAGGGTTATCGACAAACACGGCCTTAAAAATCGAAATTGAGAGAGCAAAATGAGTATTTCATGTTTTAATACAACGCTTGCAAAAAAATCAGCTTGTTAGTCAAGTCAAAAATTTCAGTAGTCCGTAGAGGTTTACCAACACAAACAACATAGACCGAAATATTGAGCTGTAAATGGATACAAAAGATCAATTTGGGGGCGTGCCTTTTTGTGTTACCATAATTGAGCTGTGTTTTGTATGTATCAGGTTTTCCATTAAGGACAATACATCTTTGTTCTTGACTTTTAATAGCTCGATTGCTTGGTCCGGTGTACAGCAAATGGCACCGTGCTGTCGGAACCACATCTCACAAATACTGAGTGCATGCAATTGTGGCCAAAAATAACGTCCCAACATGTCCCGATAACGATTTCCATTAACTGCAACGTATTTTGTTCACCATCGCCAACAAAAAACACGGCAAAATGAGGCCGCTGGCTTGAAAATCACACCAATTTTTGGATTTGTGGATTTAATGGCGTCTTAAGAAGCACATGTGTAGCCTTCCGATAGCGCATATGGTTTGTTGATAAAGACATTTAGCCGGTCAATTTGAACTTGTTCGGGTGAAGGGCGAGATCCTTTTGTAAAATTTGGCGCAATGTTGTTTGAGGGACGCCCAATTCCTGCGAACATTTTAATAATTTGTAAACGTTGCTCGTTCCAGTACTAAACCATGACTAATAACATTGACAAGGAAAATAGTAATGACAGCTCACAAAAAACATTAAGGCTGCGTTCACTTTAAAAAAGTATAGTTCTTATAGAAAATTCGTATATTGATCGACAATTCACCTGTTTAATCTATTGGGAAAAGGTGTTGGTCTTATTTGCCGTATTGCGCAACAGATTACACCTTTAGATTTATAATATAATGTTCATATTATGAACATACAATACATACGATGGATTTAGGCGCATTTTTGATTAGATTTGTGTTTCTGGCACGAAAACGATGAAATTGAATGGTTTTTTTTTCATCACTACGAGTTCTTTAAACATTCTGACTACGTGAACAATGAACTATATGCCTACTATCATAGAATTGTAAAATTGCAATAAATTAATAACAATAAGCAGACTTAAACATAAGCCAGAATATGCATTATTGGAGAACCAAGATGTTGATGTTGATACTGCGTCCAAAGACCTGCAAAGGGACAGCTTCTTAAAAACGATAAGGATTCCAGAAGTTTTTGTTTAGCTCAAGATCTCTAGCCCATGGAACTAGCTACTTAGAGCTCTTATTTTTTTTTTCTTAATAAGACGGGACAGGAGTGTTACACATGAGGTGAGGAAATAGTTTAAAATTTATTTCCGGCTTTGCAGCTTCTGCTGTTGTCGCTTTAAAATATCCCGAGATAATCTGCTAATTTCCAATGGCACAATTCTCTGGAACGTGCGTCTTTACGAATAAATATTAATTTTTTCGTCACTAATTTTTTGACAGCGGTCAACCAACGAGTTAAGGTACTACTCACATTTTGAGCCCATGCTGTCCATGCTGTTATATAAGTCCAGCTTTTGGAGTGATCACCACAAGAAACCTGCAAATAGACAATTTTGCTTACGCAAAATGTTAAATCGTCAAATATTGTGACTCAACGGTGTCTTCACCAGAGAACGAAAAAGAAATCGACAAATCTGACGGCTCCATAGTCAATCATATTAAGCAGTGAAGGCCGTTAACGCGCATGAAGGTATTTTTAGACAAAATAACACTAAGAGCAAAGAAGGCGAGCAGAGCTGTGGCACATGGTGCGTGGACGTAGTAGTGAACCTAGAATCTCCGCTTATAGATTGCAGGATGTAAAGAAATATATCTAAGAGTGAGCTATACAGATATAATCCTAGTCTTACTTTTCGACATTGAAGAATGAAGTCTATCGACCCTGGTTGATAATTCTGCTTTTCAGGAGATATTTTCTTCCTTTGGGATCAACAAAGTAGGACCTAGTTTTTTGTGTAACTTCTGTTTTTCGACTTCAAAAACAACCGGAATATGCAGAGCGAATGGATATCAATGCTCCGACCAAAAAAATTTTAGTTTTAACCCAGAGGGCCATCGCAGAAGATGGAAACTTGTGTTTGCTTCGCTTAAGAAGTAAAATAATAATCTAAATTAAATTGACCTGGTCGATCTGGTAATTACAAAGGTTAAGGCTTATATGGTATTTCTCTCGAACAGTCATACTAAATACGTAGGTAAGTTTTTATTTTCAGACAGAACTCTCAAAAAGCGATTGCCACAAAGCAAACACGTTGTCTTTCAGTTATTTTTAAGCATACAAGTTACTTGAAATTAGGCCGCAAATTACCTACTCGTTTTATTTCTGAAATTATGAAAAACTCGAGTTCACTCTCCACAGATTTATTTCTACTTATATCACATACAGATACAAACGATTTATGCAACCAGAATAACTACACTATCTTTTTCCCACATGCTCATCACAGTATTTCTATCGCTCTACGGCATGACAAATGGAATGCAGAGGTTGTTTACGTTACACAACCGCACAATTGTTACGAACACAGTTATGTGCCATGTTGTATCGTGTGCACACTCCATCTAACCACCCCTGCAACATGTATGATGTGTTGTTTTACTTTTTTTTCTGTTCGCACCTTTGAGAAGTCAGTCGCACTTGGTGCTGTTACCATTAGTGAGAATTATTTCATAGAAGCGACAAGGTCGTCGCAGACTGAAAACAATTAAAAAAAAAATAATAATAAAAAATGGCAGCCCTTTCAAAAGAACAATTCTGGACAGAGTTCTTCGAAATGTATAAAAATCTCCCCGAGTTATGGAACAAAAACAGTCTGGCATACAAAAATAAAACAATGAAAAATAATGCATACAAAACGTTGGCGACAAAACTCGAAGAAATTACGCCAAATGTCACAACACAGTGTGTAAAGGTAAAACTCGCCGCATGTCGATCATCCTACAGAAGAGAACTTAAGAGAGTTGAAAAGAGCAAAAAATGTGCTATCAATGGAGAAGAGGTTTACAAGCCAAGTCTATATTACTACGACAACTTGAGTTTTCTGGAGCAATTTTATAGAAATAAAGCGCGAAGTGAAACAGACAGTGCTACCGATTCGGGTGAGGTAAGTACCAAAAAAAGTACATATAATACGGAGAACACTTTTGTGGATTTATTAAAGGAATGTGAATGGAGTCATGGCAAATATCCGTTACTAAATTATCATTATTATTATTTTTCTTTCTTATATTATGATATATTTTTCTTTCAGGACACTGAACGAAGTAAGTACAAACGAAAAACATCTTCGAAAAGAATATCTGAACAAAGAACATCAAAAAGAAGAAACTGTGAGCAAATCAGGTCTGAGACAAAGGAGTCTGAGTCGAGAATGCCTAAACTAAACACACCTGTACTAATAAAGTCTGAACCATCAATGCCGGAACCAGCAAAGCCTGAGCCAACGCTTCCTGCGTTAAGTATTTCTGAGCCAAGAACGTGTGAATCTATAGTTTTTGAGCCATGTACATCGGAACCAGTCAACTATAAAAACGATTTGATCAGAATCCGGCTTAATACTCTTCTTGATAAGGCTTTAAATCACCTGGAGCACCATGAAGCACATACGCAAGATGAAATCGATATTCATGCGGCGAGTTGGGCTACGTTGTTCCGAAAATTAAGCCCACAACAACAGCTCTATGCCAACAAAACAATTATGGAGGTATTGTACCAAGGCGCATTGGGTACATTAAATGAACATTCGTACAAAGCATTAGAACCAGCAGCCCCTTGCTACAAGGAATATTCGAATTCGTAAGGACGAAGACATTAAAAAATAAAAAAATGTAGCAAAATAAATTTGTTTCAGAAATTAAATTTTAAAAATGACTTTAAAAACGAAATCTGTTTCTTTTTTATTCTTATTCCAATAGAATAAATTTTTAAGGAGGTAAACAGGCAACGTTTTAGCTTAAAAAAATGTACATCCTCAAACAATCCTATTGAAAGTGACTATGGTAAGTTTTCTTAAAACCTAGAATTAATATTCAATCGATTTTTATAAACTATTTAACAACTAAAAAATGAGTTTCATTGTACGGTTTTGAATCTTATCTAGCAAATGCAGATATGTTTAAGAAGTACTCCAATTATGGGCGGATGAATGCCTTATATATTGAGGCCAGATCAGAGGGGGTGAAATATTTCTTACATCGCTTGAAGAAACCTAGACATTTCGCAGCATTTTTGACGACATTAAATATGTTGTTATTCCAACTTAAGTTGTCATTGACACACATATCGAGAATGGAAATTTTTTTCGGTTTAATTCATGGATAATGCCTGCGTATTAGATTTCGTTTTAACGACAACACACAGAATTGTCTTTTAAAAGCATTTAATCTCACTCTGGAAATAGCCTCCAAATTGGCAAAGGAGTATATTGGATTAGAAGTAGCAGGCAAGACATCATTAATGAAAATTAAAAACAGTGTTGGAGACAGAACGGAGCCCTGGGGCACACCAGCATTTATTTTATAAATATCAGACTTGAAACCATCCAAGACAACTTGAATTGAACGTTCCGAAAGGTAATTAATCCACTGAAAAAGAGAGTCATCGATGCCAATCTCTGTCAAATGCCATAGAAATATTAAGTGCAACTATCTTGCTTTCTCCAGGTTGATGGACGCTTTAATTCCATTTTTTGGTGAAACATGCCATCAAATCAGAAGTGGATCTGTTGCTACAAAACTGTACTGACGGTCATTGAGAAATTTTCGTGTTTCGAGATATTTCATGAACTGACGGCTTATCAGCGTTTCCATGACCTTGGAAAGAAGGGACTAAGTGCGATGGGTATGCAGGAAAAGAGAAAAGAAGATTCGACCTTTTTTAGGAACGAGCTGGACAAATGCTTTTTTCAAACTGCTGGGAAAGAGTCCTAAAGAGTAGGATTGATGGAAAAGCTTACAAAGTGGTTTTGCCAGCGAAGAAGAGCACTTCTTCAGAATAAGGGGGATATATCATCTGGGTCAGCGAATTTGTGTATGTATAGATCTTTTAGTACTATTGTAGTGTAAGCGGGGACAACGCACAATCTGGAAGTGTTGAGCTAGCCGCAAGTTGTGCAGCAAGTAGATTGGTCTTGTCTAAATGGCTGACAGCTAGAATGTCATTGTAAATGAGCTTTGGGATGGAGAATGAGGCAGAATTTCTAATGTTTTCGATGAACTACCAAATTTGTTTACTATAATCAGGACATTGTAGTATTTTTTGTCTCAGTTTTTGGTCGTATTGAAATTTCACACGCTTAAGAAAAGCGTTGTAGTCATTCTTGGCTTGTCTTGGCTCAGTGATGATCTCAACACACCGTCTTTCGGGTGTTGTCTATCCAGAATGTCGAAGCCACCCAGAATTGTGTATATTGAAATCGCCCGTAAAAACGATTTCAGTATTAGGATACAAGGATGTAATTCTTTGAATGGAGTCAGACAGCACATCAAACTCGTTAAAGATCGAATTGCTGTCCAGTTTGGGCTTTGTAAAAAAAGTAATAGTGGATAACTTGCTAATTGTGGTGGAATTTGGTAAGCTACATCACTACGCACGTAAATGGTGAGACCGCGATGAGAAAATAAAAGTGGCACTAGTTCGTAGGCAGGTAGCTTCAGATCAGAGTGATTTGAGAGCTGTGGCCGGGGATCTACCTGTGTTTCACTAAGTGCCAAAACTGCTGGTCTGTACTTACAGACGTAGACATACGCAGAAAAGTGATTGCTTTTTAGCCCGCGTATATTAGCTATGTCAACCTTGAATTCCATAGTCATAACAACAAATAAACATAGAAAACACAAATACCAACAGTGATGAGTATGCTTTCTGTGTTTACACTAGGCTTTTATACTCTCTGTTCTTCAATAACGACATAGTGGATAGTTTTTAAAATGGTCTCTATTCTCAGATACAAATGTAAATATACTGTCCATCGGATTATGCCTAACGTCTTTTGGAGCACTGATCATTTTAATCCTCTTGTGTTCTTCACGAGAAGGACTAAGCTAAGTCATTCTGGCATGCCCCCGTTGTTTGAGTGTATCACCATTATCTTGAAAGTCAAAGTTTTTTGATTAACCATATCGAGTCTAAAACTATCAAACTAAGACTATGCTGGCTTTTATGCAGTATAGAAAGGTACGCGTTATAAGACCCGCTCCATCCTATGCATAGTACTTTGATGGAATAGCATTAACCCGAATTGTTCCCGTTTTTGTTTTGCGTAAATGTTTGTTTGCTTTGCCATATGAACACCAGAAAAACATTCAAAGTTTAGTATTATTCAAAGTATTGCCCATCCGAAGCTATGACTTCTTCCCATCGTTCCGGCAATTTGTGGATCCCATCCCAAAAGAACTGCGCCAGCTTGGCAGCCAAGAATGAATCAAGCCAATTTTTGATATTCTGCTCTGATGTGAACTGTATTTCAGTGAGGGCGTTCTGCATCGACCGGAACAAATCGTAGCCAGAAGAGGCAAGGTCTGGGCTATAAGGCGGGTGGGGTAAGACTTCAAACCCACTGTTTTCCAAATAGTTCTTAACCGGAATAGCAACGTGGTTCCGAGCGTTGTCTTGATGGAAAATTATTTCCTCGTGTCTGGTCGCATATTCCGGGCGTTTTTCGGCTACTGCTCTCTTCAAACGGATTAATTGTGTTCGATAGCATTGTCCATTTATGGTTTCACCCGGTTTTAGCAGCTCATAATACAGCACACCCATCTGATCCCACCAAATACAGAGCATTACCTTCGGGCCACGGATATTCGGCTTTGCCGTTGATTTAGCTGGTTGGCCGGGTTTCACATATGATTTTTTGCCCTTGGGGTTGTCGTAATGGATCCATTTTTCATCACCAGTAACAATCCGATGCAAAAATGACTTCCTTTTGTGGCGTTCCAGCAGCATTTCGGACATGCAAAACCGCCTTTCGACGTCTCTCGGCTTGAGTTCATGTGGAACCCAATTTCCTTGCTTTTGAATATATCCAGCTGCTTTTAAACGTATTGAAATGGCTGCTTGAGTGACACCCAAAGATTCTGCGAGCTCTTCTTGTGTTTGCCAACAATCTTCATAGAGTAATGCTTCCAGTTCTTCATCTTCAATCTTTTTTGGCTGAACAGGACGTTCATCATCTTCCAAGCCAAAATCACCACTTTTAAATCTTGCAAACCGCTTTTGGCACATTCGCTCAGCTAGCGCATGTTCACCATAAACTCCCACCAAAATATGATGACTTTCGGCAGCAGTTTTCTTCATATTAAGGTAATGAAGAAGAACTCCCCGCAAAAACACTTTTTCCGGCACAAAGTTCGTCATATTTGAGTGAAAAAAAATTATTGTTGTTTACGCTTCAAAAGAATGACATATACTGAAATGACGTACAATGACAGTAGCTTTCCAACGGATGTTCTAATGGAACAATAACAATGGAATAATACAAGTTAAGCCATCTCTTAGCAAACCGCACCGCAATTAAGTTATAATGTTATGGTTGTAAAGATGTTTGGGAAAGTGGTCGACGTGTTAGGAACTTTGACTGTGGAAACGGTGAGTTCGGATTCGGAAGATGTGTTGCAAAATATGTTAAGTAATGCATCTATAAATTTACCTATCGATTTGTTAAAATGCGAACATAAGCCTGGTTTTCTATCAACAACAAGCAAGGTTTCCAAGAAATGACAGTACGCCAATGCACCAACGTTTCGAAACGTGAAAAAGGTGCAAATAACTCAGGCTTTACGTGGAATGTTAGGGACAAATCGAGCACCACGATTCGTATATTTTCTAATCTTAATTTTAAAGATTGTCGGAATTTAAAACTACACGACCAGTTTAAAATTTTTTTTGATTATAAGTTGTTGCAGCATATCAATGATCAGTCGGCTAAATATATGAGGTGTGTTTTTTTTGCTGTGTAGGTACACATGTCCCGAACATATGTTTACACTTTTAAGTATATAGCATACTTAGTTTGTTTTTGACAGATAGAAAGGTTAAACGTGTTTTGATGTGCTCGGCGTGTTTAAATTATTATAAAAAAATGGAGCAAAGTATTTGCATCAAATTTTGTGTAAAAAATGAAATCAAGTGCTCTAAATCACTTAAAATGTTGACACGGGCATACGGTGAGTTTGGTCTAGTTAAAAAAAATGTTTTCAAGTGCTACAAGCTCCTCCAAGATGGCCGAAGAGATTGCCAATGACGAACCTCGCTCTGGACGCTCCAGAACATCAACAAAAGATGATAACGTCGAATCTGTGAAGAAAATTGTTTTAGAAAATCATCGAATTACCATAAGAGAAGGTGTTAAGGATGTTGACATATCGGTCGGCTCGTGTCATGTAATTTTTTCGGATGTTTTAAGCATAAGCCGTGTGTCAACGAAGTTTGCTCTGAAACTTCTCAATTTTGATCAGAAGAACCGTCGCATGAGCATCGCTCCGAAGTTCTTTGGGCACGTCAATGATGATCCTGACTTGCGCCAAATTCACTGTTACTAAGCAGCGCACGTTTATTGGGATCTTTTTGATCAGCAGCTACAACTACCATACGAGCCTTTGTAATATGTGGAGTAATGAAGAAGATTTGGGAATTGAAACAATTTGGTATGTAATAGCATATGCAAGTGATCAAAGGGCAATTAAAATTCCGAGAGAATGTAAAAAATACGGCCACTAACGGACCATTTGAAGTCCAAAATGATAAAGTACTTTTATCAGGAACAGAACTGGTCATACGGCGAAAGTATGATAGGTTACTAGGCACTAGGACAATTCAACAGATTCACATTCCAAGTAACTGTCCGCTTCTGCTGAAGCAAGAGCTCGTAAAAAGGGAACGTAGCTATTACGTATCGGCAACAATGAATGAAAGTGGAATTCGCTTATAAAATGGGTTGACTGCAATGTAGTGAGCGTATCATTAAAAGTGTTTGGTCAAGATCCAATGAACAATGCGTTGCGCTGCTGTAGAGAAAAAGAAAGCTAACGTGCACCTTCCTTGTCCTTGTGCCGTTACCAATTATAATAAAGATATATGTAGAGTTGATCAGTTGGACCAAAAGGTGCCCCTGTATAGAGTACAACTACAACTCCTACAACTCGACTTTAGAAGACAATTAGCTGTATATTACTGCAGTCATTTAGGTGAGAAGCAAGAGCGGCCGGGAGCTTTCGTTAATCTTACTCGCCATTTCGATGAAAACTCCTTGAAATCTACTCTGCGTTACGATGCAATGAGTCATCACGTCATGCCTATTGAAAAAAAAAAAAATACATTGCGCTAGCGATCTTTGCAAGACAGTTGGTCGCACTAGTTGCGTAAAATAGAAAATTGACCTTTGCGTGAAATGATTTATTCCACACCAATCAAAATAAAATAAAAAAGTTAATTATGATAAGAAAGAAGAAAGGTTTATTCTGTGAATGTATGTTTTAATAATTTTATCTATCCGGTTAAAATCAAAAAAGGGCCGGAAACAATTCGGGTTAAGTGTCAGTACTTCATCCATGCTTTCACTACACATTGTTGAAGGCTGCATCTTTAAAGCCATTGTCCCGCTAAAAAGAAGTCATCTTGGGTCCAATTCGCACTATGTAGGTAGTTTTGATGATTTTTTTTATAGTTAAGCCTTGAAATTTTCGACAACTTCGAGCAGCCAATGTAAACTCAGTGCGCTTTCTATTGTAATTCCAGCTGAAGTACATCTAAGGACATATCAGAAACCACAACAAGCACAGAAAATTACTGCGAGCAGACTAAACTTTGAATGGCTGCAAACGCTAAAAATTGTTAGAGCCTTTGTCAATTGCTTATCCAACAACATCTTGCCAAATTCTTTACGAGCTGCATTAAGTCGTGAAGATCAGTGAGTTAAAAATAAAATAAATGATAAAAGTACTGATCTTAATCGACCATTCGCATTAAACCCTGCATTGGTGAAAATTGCAGACAAGCAAAAGTAGAAAACTACTCGCCTATGTAGCTGCGTAGCACAAAAGGCCGAGAGCGGCTTTGGATCTATGAGCAAATGAGGACGGTAAACGTCGTCTTTTCTCAAAGGAAATGGAGATATTTTACTCCAGGAACAATGTTCGGAAGTTTTATCAAAAGTTAAAAGTTCATGTCAAGACAACAAGGGTCGAACAAATCCTGTAGCATAATAACAGTCGGTGGCAAGAATATGAAAGGAACCACTTTCACAGACTGCTACATAAGTGTAGGAGACAACCAAATTTTGGTTGGAACGAACCATCCAACTTGGGGAATGAAAATCAAGATATTCACCTTTTTGACCAAAATGCCATCCAAAGACAGCAATATTTACATTTAAGTGTAATAAGGATGCCGGATTCGACTATCTACCGGACGAGCTATTTAAGGTAGCCAGAAATGATTTCGTACAGAGCATACGTCAACTCATTTTTAGGATTTGGTTGAAGGAAAGTATGCCTGATGAATAGAACTTAAAGACTGTTTATTCGATCTATTAAAAAAGGAGCCATCTAAGCCGTGCAAATTATAGAGGCATCACTCTCATTAAAATCGCGTCCAACATCTTGTCTGCCTTATTGTCCTAGACTCTATGAGTGTATGAATGAGCAAACATTCACACTCCAGCAGATTGTAAGGAAAACACAAGAAGTACTGATAGATTATCACCACTCCTTTATCTATTTCATGACACATAGAGAAAGCAACGATTAACAAGTGGCACCCTTGCCATACTCGTTACTATACGCAGAAGGATGTTGAAGAACGTTTGTTGCTCCTAAAAGATAATGTGACTTCTTTAAAATTATAATTGTATGAAATTTCACAGCCACAACTGTCTAAAACTCCGTGCAATTCCAGAATGAATTAAGCTCTGATTAAGAGCAAAATTAAATATGTATATGCCTGCAAAAAGAATGGACTAATAAGAATGATGAACCTGGCAATATGTAGACAGCTCTTACTTCGGATTTGTAAGGGATTATGTATACCTCGGATATCCTTTTAACTTTGATAATCATATCTCATTAGAATTCAAACGAAGAGCTATACTCGTACTTTCCCATCGCTGTTTTTGTGCCCTAATCAAGAAAGATTTTGTCAAGAAACATTAAGGAGGTTCTACATAAGGCTCCAATCATTCCAGTTCTGTTTCGTGGTGCAAAAACATGGGGAGTGGTGAAAGAGGATGAAAACATCCTAAGCCGTTTTGAACTCAAGATTTTATGAATATCACTAAATAGTCTGTGCCTGACATGGCCATGTAAAGCGAATCAATATTAACATTCGGCTCGAAGAGAACGGACAACGCAATTACATATGAACCCCATTTTGTTAAGGTACTACCATAAGCCATTTTCTGTTGCCTCAAGGGGTTAGGCCAGTCTAGAGGCTTTTTGTGATTTTTTTTAAAAAAAGTCCCACGTACTTATTTTAACAATATCTAGTTAAAATTTGAAGTGAATTGGTTGAAAAGTTTTCAAGTTATGGGTGCGGCCAACTTGAAAAATGCAGTTTTGAGATGGACGGGTTTAAAATTTTAAATTATAGAAGGTAATACCTAACAGCCTTGTACTATACTATCTCTACTTTGAGATATTTCCAGGCCATAATCTTTTGGGATATAATTTTTTGAGATTCTAAGAAACCATTGAAAGAAATAAAAAATAGATTTTTTGAAAATCCCAGAGTGGCCTAACTCCTAACTGAGCAGATAAACCATCTGGTGCTTTTCACTTTTGGGTTCAAATATTGCTATTCATTCTTTATTTTGGGTGACGATTCTGGGATTTGCAAAGTTCGGTGCTACGGGTAAAAAGGTAAAATGTCTATAAATGGGCTAAAGAAAAACTCGAAGTAGAACTCGTGTCAAGAAAAAAAGCATATGAAGCTTTCAAGTTTAACTCCAGAAAACAAGTGAAAGGACAGGCTTCCGATTCATCCTTGTTGGTTTTACGGAAACTCGTAAAAAGTTGTGGGTACGCCGATGCTGAACGAATGATACGTGACAACATTGTCATCGGTACAAACTTTAAACAAACTGCAAAGAAAATTACTCTTAACAAAATCATTAAATTTGAATAAAACCATCAAAATAGCTCGTACATTTGAATTGGTATATATCAACAATGTAAGTATTCAACAGTAAATGTCGTCAACTCGAAAGGGCGGTACATAAATGACGGAAGCATGGCAAACCAGAATGGCAACAACAGCTTAACACTTTGACTGCCATGTCACACGATTTCGTGCGACACCTAACATTTCCCCTGCGGCCACGTCGCACGTTTTCGTGTGTCACCTAGTACCTCAGCTCAAGCCATGTCATACGTTTTTTGCGACAGTATATGGGATTTTGTATGGGTTTGGGAAAGCAAGTAATGCATACCTGGAGTTTATTTGAGCACTCTGGACAGAATGTTTTAGTCCTTTTTATGTTTTTTCTTGCAGTGGTCCTATACGATGATTTCTTAGCTTGGGCCTAACACAAAACGCATGACTGTCTTATGCTTTCTTTATCATCATACTTTCTTTTTTCTATCTTGTTCTTCCGTGAAGTAACTATTTAGGGAGATAAAAGGTCCAGCAACATTTTCTCTAAACTTTCGAATTTAGATTGTAGCTTTTGTGGCCTTTTTGTAAACTAAATATTCATTCACCATTGTCATACCCAGCAAATTTTAAAGCCAACTTCCTTTACCACTTTAGGCCTCTTCTCAGCGTCGTAGCATAGGAAGCCAATTGATCCGAGAGATCAATACCTGACTTTCCCTTGTTGTATTCTATAACTGCAAGAGGTTTTTCTAGATTTTTTTGTTTCCGACTTGGTCTCTTCTTGGCCCTTCTTCTTTTAGCTGAGAACTTAGTGCTTTACACACATTTTTTGCCAAACTAACTTCTCGAACACCTGTTGCACTTTTCCCGGAGTAAATCTTAGTAGCCCAAGTGAAGCCTTCGGTGGAGCAAAGAAAGCTTGACTAACTTCACATCATATGGATGAGCTTTGTTGGGAATGTATTGTCGGAAAAGAAGCGTTCCTCTCCAAGGAATGACTGTTTAGTCTATTACAATATTTTCTCCAGGAATTAAAATTTGTTTAAATTTCTCTTGCAGCATATCTAAAATAGGCCTATGGTGGTATAATCCGCAAAATGAACAAAATTCAAAAGCAATTGAAAGCGATTGCGGACATCGTCATTACCGGAACAATGGTAGATAGATAGATAGGCTTCTTCGACCAATAGTCTTCCAATAGTCCTGTCTTTACAAGGCCCATCCATAGCATAAAACCGAGGAACTTTTTCATCTCTCTATTGTTACTCGGAACCTATTTCTTTTTACATGAACACTATTTAGTTGCTGCTCTGCATACCTAAAAGTTGATATAAACTTAAACTAACTTAAAGAATAACTTCCTCATCCACAAAAAGGCAAAAAGCTTCCATGCAGCTAATGGTTGAAGAGATATCGGTTAGAAAACCAGATCTTCCAGTGAAAGGAAAGGTTTTTTTGCCAAGAAGAAAACTCCGTCTAACGAACTAAGTTATTTGGATCACATGTAACTGGCATTGCCTTTGCTTCTTATTGCATTTCTTCGTCACCACTTTCTAGATCTTCCTCATCAACTGCATTCAAATTGTCTGGTTCCGAGATGTGTAAAAAAGGAGCCTCAGGATATGGTCGGGCAAGACGTAATTGAACGAATTGATTGACCTGTAGAACATGCTTTAAATTTGGTAATCGTGTAGCAAAAATCTGGTAAACTTCGTTTATGTATCGATCCACAAGATATTAACAATGATGTTTTGTTAGAAAACCATTTCACGGTACTTGACCTTAAAGAAGGTTTTTGGCAAATCAGTTTGAGTCAAAATGCAAGTGAAATCTGTACATTTAATACACCATTTGGTTGTTATCGTTTCAAACGTTTGCCATACGGTATTAACATTGGTCCAGAAATGAGTGCAATTTCGTGGACAGTTCAAATGTGATTGTATTTGTTGATGATATTTTAATTGCATCTTATACCATTGAAGAACATGATTGTATCTTACAACGAGTTGTGGATCGAACAAAAGAGCTAACACATGGGCTGAAAAGTCAGTGCCGTTTTATAGTAAACGGTCTTCATCGGTCTTAAATTTCTGATTCCTCTGAATCATCAACACGTTGTTGTTTTTGGTCGACTGTGAGCAAACGTGGCACCCACTTGAACAGAGTTTTCACGTGTCCAAATATTCGTGTACGATATATCCAACACGCTATTTTGATATCTTCAGAGCCTCAGCTATCTCGATCAACTTCACTTTACGGTCATTCGTAATCATTTTGTGGACTTTTTTGATGTTTTCATCTGAAACAGCCTCTTTTGGACGTGCATTATCTTCGGTGCTTGTATGACCACTTTTAAATTTTTCAATCCACTTGCGAATGGTTCGTTTGGCTGGTGCAGAGTCCGGGTAACACCTATCAAGCCAATTCTTTGCATCGGCTGCATTTTTTCTCATCAAAAAGCAATAATAGATCAACACACGAAATGCTTTGAATCCATTTTTTTTTACAATAACAAAAGTTGCTTCACTCACAACGCTATATCTCGAGAACTAATCGTCCGACAGCTGTCAAATTTATACACGTATATTTTGAATGTTGGTACTAACTGACTTTTCAGCCCATGTTATAAATATTAACTTTAACGTTGAATAAATACAGTACAGAGTCACAGAAGTAAAATATTTGGGGAAAATTATATTTCACGATGGTATCAGGTGCGACCCAGATATAGTAAAGGCTATCTTGAAGATTGAAAGGCCAAAAGACAAAAAAGATTTGCAAAAACTTCTTGCAATGATTGACTACATAAGAGATTATACATATATGTACTAAATTTGGCAGAAATTTCACAATCAATTAGAAAATTGCTAAAGCACGATGTTATCTATGAATTGCACTGTTTGGAGTCGATCAAAAAGATGATTGCTAATGCACCAACACTATTTAACGAAAAACTCAAAATAACGATCGAAACTGATGCTTCAAAATTTGTTATTGGGTGAAGTGTTGTTGTATGTGCATGTCGAAAGTTCCATCATTACATACCATACAGGGAACGCTCGATATAGTGGAAATCGATATAGTAATCAATCCAATATAATGAACACACAATTTTTTATACAAGCTATTCCTACCTATGTTTTTTAATTTTCTTTGAACTTTCAGCATGCCAAAACAGGTCTAAAACTCATTAGTGCTATGCAGTCGGCTGTATCCATACAATCGTCCAAATTTACCTTTGGTTCTACTCATCGTGTTGTGTGAGAATCTTGCATGATTATTTATTTATATGGTATACAGTTTGGGGTTGTTTGTAGTGAAAAAATTTATACATACAAAGTGCGTGTTGCGAAAAACAGAAAAACAAAGAATCACATTTTTAGCGTGTGCTAATGCCACGGGTCACCATAAAGTGAAACCGCTTGCACAACGTTTTCTTCAGCAAAACGGGTTACAAGTTAATGCCTTGTTAATTTTGGAAAATGCCCCCAGTTATCCTCCAGAAAGTGAACTTCAAACTCCAGATGGTAACATTTCAGTCATGTACATGCCTCCCAATATAACACCACTAATTCAGCCTATGGATCAAAATACTGTCCACCTGACCAAACTCTTTTATAGAAAAAATTGCTCTTCTTCTGAAAAGAGTAGGTGATTATCACAGATATTTAAAGATTTTATTAAATTTTAGAGAAAATTACTTTTTTTTTCAGACAACATTTGTGAAGCTATTGTATAGGGTTTTCCAATAGGGACTTGATAACTTTGAATTTAATTTGTGAACGCACTCTTTCACTAATCATCAAACAGTCAATTTATTCAGTAAACTCAACATTTTCATCATGGTAAAGTACACTAACGAACATTGTCTACAAATCATAAAAATTTTCAACAGATATTCGGCGTCGGTGACTGCAATTTTAAGAGCGTTAACTCCAATTTTCGGTCGTAATTCTCGCCCTAGTAGACAGGCAATAACAAGTTTAATGCAAAAATTTGAGTCTACATATTCGTTATGTGATGTTGCCGTGTCAGTGAGACAACGAGTTGGTCGAAGTGTCGAAAATATCGCTGCCGTTCAGACGTCCGTAACAAACGATCCAAATCAGTCAATTCCACCGCGTTCTCAATAATTTGGCATCGCTCAGACCACATTATGGCGTATTTTGCGTAAAGAACTTGGTTTACACCCATACAAGATCAAGCTGACTCAAGAATTTAAGCCGATGGACAATTTGAAGCGACGTACGTTCTCCGATTGGGTTCTGGAGAAGATGCGCCAAGATGATGAATTTCATCGCAAAATCATCTTCCGTGACGAAGCTCATTTTTGGCTCAATGGGTTCGTCAATAAGCAAAATATGCGTTATTGATCGGGTGAAAACCCACATGTGTTTCATGAATCACCACTTCATCCACAAAAAATAACTGTTTGGTGCGGTTTGCATGCCGGCGGCGTTATTGGGCCATATTTTTTCGTCGAAGATAACGGTCATCACGTTACTGTGAATGGTCAGCTTTATCGCGCCATGATCACCGATTATTTTTGGCCCGAATTGGAAGATATGGACTTGGACTACATGTGGTTTCAATGGTTTCAACTGGATGGTGCCACAAGCCACACAACACTCGCTACAATCGATTTATTGAAGAGTAAGTATGGTGAGCGTGTTATCTCAAGACATGGGTCAGTCGATTGGCCGCCTCGTTCGTGCGATTTAACGCCGCTTGACTATTTTCTGTGGGGCTACGTTAAGTTATTGGTTTATGCCAACACGCCGACGACGTTGGAAGAGCTGAAAGCCAACATTGAACGCGAAATAGCGGCTGTTTCGGCCGAAATGTGTGGCCAAGTCGTTGAAAATTGGGTCCAACGACTCGACCGCTGCAAACGTGCCCGCGGTGGCCATATGAACGAAATCGAGTTCCATTCATAAATGTTTTGATTGTACTTCAAGCCAATAATAATTTTTTTGAAATATCTAAATGGTTTGCCTTCTATTTAAAAAAAAAAGTTTTCAAGTCGTTATTGGAAAACCCTATATTAAGAGAGTCAATAAAAGACGCTGTTTTTAACTTGGCAGCAGCATGGGACAAATTAGGAGTTTCAGTCATTGAGAAATGTTGAAAAAACGTCCTATCGTTTGAAAGACGATTTTAAGGATGAAGATGAAATACCTCTCAGTATTATTCCCAACAATTTAGCACTAATGCTAACACAGTGGCCACAGAAGAAGTAATTAATCTTCTGAAAAATATAACAGGACTAGCGCATACGGCAGCCGATTTGAATAATTGGAACGAAGATTATGTATCTTAAGATATTGAAGAAGACAATTTTGAGGATGAAGATGAAATACCTCCAAGTATTCTTCGCAACAATTTAGCGTCTAATGCCAACACAGTGGCCACGGAAGAAGTAATTAATCTTCTGAACCATATAACAGGACTTGCACATACGGCAGCCGATTTGAATAATTGGAACGAAGATCAGGTATCTTCAGATATTGAAGAAGACGAAAACGAAAAAGAACAACAACCAGATGTAGATCATCCGATTTTTGTGTCTTCTAGTGATTCTGTTCAATTATTTGAGAAATCACTTTAATGGGCAAATAGAAATAAAGTGGATTACAAGGATATTTTGGTCCTTAAAAGGTTACCAAAAAAAGAGATAGTGATTGATATAAATTCAGCAAGAAAAAGCAAACGAATATGACTATCTATTTTATGACTAACTATTTTTGTATTTTAAATAATAAACATGGAGTGTTTTATTTTTGTTGCGTTTTACATTTTTTTACGGGTGACTGTTTTTTGTTAAAAATAAAATATTCTTTCTTATAAATATTGACTTTTTTTTTAGTAATTACAAAGAAAAATTGTAATTATATTCTATTTTCGATTAATTTTACGATTTCAAGGAGTTCACTCTCGTTACAATGAACAATTCTGCTCCAGTGAACAGGTCTGGTTTTTATTAGTTCACTATATCAAGCGTCAACTGTATATGGTCGTAAGGTGATAGTAAAGAGTGCACTTATGAAAAAAGATTTTTGTAAGATTCTGTTCGCAAGGCTCCAACAAATGAAATTAAGTTTGTTAAAATACGAATTAAATTACTTTGACAAAGATGATTATACCCAAGATATAGAAGATTTAAATGAATTTGAATGAAAGTTTTCGAAGAGAACTGGAAAATGATAAGTGTTTACCTGGATTGAAAAACGTTTTACTGAATAGATGAAGAAGAAGAAGAACTAAAATTATATTGGAAACATCGTCAAGATCTATCAACTGAAAATGGAATCATATTTCTAAATGACGGAGTTATTGTCCCGCTAAACTTGCATCCGACTACATTAAAACAATTACATGCTTCGCAATTGGGAATTGAGAAAACCAAAAAGAGGGCTCGTTTCTTGGTTAACTGATCTAAAATTGACGCAGATATTGAAAATATGACATCTAATTGTTCTGTGCGCCAGAGAAATCGCTCATCAAATGTGAAAGAGCCAATGATATCGCATAAGGTGCCGGAGCTACTATATAGCAAGTTGGGGATGGACATTTGTGAGTATGGTCACAAAATATATCTTATTGTCTCTGGTTTCTACTCCCGATATTTAGTTATAATACCAATCCGATAAAAAACAGCTAGTAAATGCAAAAATAAGCTGAATTGAAAATGAATGAAAATCAATTCACATGAGTTTACAAAATTTTGTCAACAAATCGAAGTAAAGTTAAACACCACAAGTCCAGGGCATTCACAGGCTAATGGATTTGCTGAAAGATCTGTTGGTATTGCAAAAAGCCTGTTAAAAAAAAAAAAACTGATGAAAGCAGTTAGGAACTCTGGATTGCGCTATTGGAATACAGAAATACCCCTATAAAGGGGTTGAAGTTGACGCATCACCCGTAGAATTATTGATGAGCACAAAAACTAGATCACTTTTACCGGCTAAGACGAATATTTTTGAACCGAAAGTAATACCAAACATCAAGAAAACAATTGAGTCGATAAAGGAAACCTCAAAAAAGTACTGTGATCGCAGCTTAAAACTAAGGCAGTCGTAAGGCAGGGAGAAAAGATATGGTACCAGCATATTCGGAAAAGATGAATGAAGGCAACAACAACAACAACACACATGAGGCACCAAGGTCACATTGGATACAACTTGAAGACGAAACTATTTTACGCCGAAATTCGAAATGGTTGCGTAAATGAATGTAGTTAATAATTTTCTATTTAACTTTAAATCATATTCATTACTTTAATTTTATACATTTCATGCTTTTATTCTAATTCAACATTTATTTTGTACTCTTATTTAGCCTTTATTTTTCTTGTATTACTAAATAACATAAATTTCCAAGCTTTAAGTGAATTTACGAATTTGTAAATTTATGATAAATTTAAATAATAAATTTATTTGTATGTTAGTATTTGTATATGAGTATTAAAATAAAGAGTCAATCGTATACCTAACTCCAAATTAATAACACCATGCATTTAGGACAGAACTGGCTTTCTTTGATTTACGAGGGCTGTTTGTGCCCGGATTGGAAGATTTCGTGATAATCCGACGCTTAGTCTTGTCTTAACACATATTTCAACACATCATGTTAGTGTTTTTTGCGACCATGGAAAAAGAGCAGTAAAACCCATTTTTTCGATTGTTCTTTGGTCTCTGGTGTGTACCAATAAATCCATGTCTCCATGTCATCCATGTCGATTGTTACGAAATGACAGAACCGACTCCTCCGGATTTCGATTAAACACGGCCAAGCACTTCCTTGACATGTTCACACGATTGCGCTTGTTCTCCGGTTTGAGTAAACGCTGTATCTATCGCGCGGACTGCTTTCTCATGCCCAAAATCTGGTGCAGGATATGGCTACGCCTTCAAGTGAGTTGCCTGCTATCTCAACCAACTCGCGAATTTTTATCGGTGGTCCGCCAATACCAGATCATGGATTTTGTCCACAGTTTCCTCTATGATAACCGTTTTTGGACCACTTGGGCACAGTTCATCAAAAACCGATATGCGGCCATGGCGAAACTCTGCGAACCAATGATAAACGGTTGTACGGAAAGGTGAATGGGTCCCATATACACCATCCTGAATGGGCTTGATTTTCTCGCAGGTTTTTCCACTCAAAAACAAGAATCGGTACACGAAATGATACTTGTAATAGCAAAAAACAATAACACGATGTTTTGAAATGGGTGTCAAAACAAAACTTAACGTCGGACTGTCACCAAATTTTTACAGACATCTAAGAGAGGTATACTCATTTTAACTCAGTGGCGCGACCTATTTTCCAATCCAAAACAACCCTCGTAATTAAGGTTTTCTTTACGTACTTGCTAAAGTTAGTGCCTAGGTATCACGCTTCACTTTTAGTTGGTATTGCATTGCCTTCAATATATAAAATAGATTTTTGCTTTCTTTTATCGCTAATCTATGCCCGTTTCCATAGGTATTCCTGAAACATGTACATCCACATTTCTCTGTATTTACGCTTAAGCTCCAAGATCGTGTTTAAGGCATTGTGAGATCGAGTATCGCTTGCTTCGACTGATGTGCCATGAGCGAAAAAGATCGCTTCTGACTCAATAGTGGCTGGATCATTGAGAGGAAAGTCCTGCAAATAAATATTGAACAACTGGGGAACCAGAATTGATTCTTGGGGAACGCCTGAGAGCACCGGGAATTCCTCTGAGTACTCAGAACCAAAAATACTCAAAACTTATAATCATGCGTATGAGTGATATTGGAAAATTAACTGAAATGAAATGAAGAATGAAGTGAAGATAGTTTGACTATAAGGTCATCATGCCAATTCGAGTCAAGCGCCGCTTTCAAGTTGATGTCCAATACTAACGTGCATTTTTTTTTTTTTTGTTTTGTCTTAAGCGCAGAGCGGTTATATTATCAAGAAAAAGTAAAGCATGGTCCGTTGAGTGCTCCCTCTAAAATCTGAATTGGTTGTTTGAACTAAATTTAAATCCTCACAGAAACTATTTAACGTTTCAGAAAGCACCCGCTCGAGTACCTTACCTATATTAGATAAATATACTATTGGACAGAAGTCCTTAATATCGTGTGCTCCTTTTTTTCGCTATATGCAATAAAATAGCTTATTTCCACATTGCTGAAAAATAGCCATTATTCAGGCTATGGTTAAATAAGCATAAAAGTAGCATATACTGAAGACGGACATTTTCATAGAATCAAGTTTAAAACCTGATCATTACACTGTGACCTCTGATCAACATACCTCATAGAAATAAGTACATAAAGCGACGCAAGCGTACACAAAAATACACAGAAAAAATAGGCCACCTTACACAAGAAATAAAACGTATATAATAACTAGAAAAGGTTAAAACAATACGAGAATATTCATACCTAATCCTAAAATACTCGAAATAGATAAAACAGTACATCACAAAACACAAAAAGCGGTGGTCCTCAAAACATGCAACATAACTAAGTATTAACAGATAATAAGCCCAATCTATTGACTAAGCCCGAGATGGGTTAATTTGCAATAGTAAATCTTTTGAGAATGTCAAATTCCATAATAATAATAATGATAATAATGGCTTAGACGTTTGGCTTATTGAAGCTCAGAGCTATGTGTACCCAGGGCTACCCTTGTCAAATAGGTCAAAGTAGAGAGCTGTAGCGGATAAATTATCCCAACCTATCTATGTACAATATGTGGAGTAAATAATGATATTGATGAATATGGAAAACGAAGATATAGACTCAAACATCGGTAGAGGTGCGATTTGGTTCCGCAAGGAAATGAGTCAACAGTGGCAGAAAATCTTTTCCAAACATCAGCACCACAAACCCAACCAGAGGACAACTCAGCCATTGACCACTCTAGCAGGATTGTCACGACGGAGAGTCAAATGTAGTAATGAAATGAATGATAAATAATATGATATAAATATTATCAGAAGTAACTTCCGCACCATCCGTTGCGAGACATCCACTGTAGGATATAGAGAGCGCCTACTTAGAATGTTTGTGGAGAAGTACCCTGATCTGGCACACGTTACTGAGCAGAATATCGCAGGCAATATTATTAGAACGAGGCTAATAGCACACCCTTTTTTTAGACTCAATTATGGAAGGAGTATTTAATGAGCTTTCTGTTGAACATCTGGAAGGCAGCCACAATGTCACAATCTTAGCTCTTGAAGAAAAAGACTAACGTACAAACACTAACGACCACACAAATATACCTTGATAGACCGGAAAATTGTCACAATTCACATAAATTTAAACTTTTACAAATTTGACAGTTCTTTTTAATGTTAATTGATTTGAAGTTTGACAATTTCTGTCCGAAGAAAAATCTCGTGCAGAAATTTGTAAGAATTGGCAGGGTGGGGAAACGAATTTCTCTCTCAAATGCGTTCCCTTTTATAAATTTTTTCTCGCGTGAAAAGGTTTTTGTACAAATTTGGAGCCCTGTAGAAGACCAAATGCATCCGCACAGAGTGACAGTTTGATGAACCAGTTTTAGTGAGCTGAAATTGAAAACATGGACTTGGACGATCTCTGGTTTTAACATGATGTCACACCATGCCACACTATCCATCAAATAATCGATCGAGCGCGCTAAGTTCGGTAATCGTGTTATCAGCCGTCTTGGCGATGTCAATTGGGCACTTCGGAGCTGCAATTTGACCTTATTAGACCTGTTTTTTGTGTAGTGCCCAGAAAAATCCAGAAACGATTCAAGCCCTTAAAACGAATATCGTCCGAGCCATTTCGTTAGATGGGGCCATTTCATTAGATAGAGCCAGAAACAGTTAAGTAAAAAGGTCTTCGAAAATTGGGTTAACAGGATAAGCTACTGCGAAGTTAGCCGAGGTAGCTACTTGAACGAAATTGTATTTCATAACTAATGGGAATGTTCGCACTTTCTAATGAGGTCATATCGTACTGAAAATAATTGATTTTTGTCAATTTTATGTTATTTTTAAAAATAAACTTTTACACAACTATGTAGTTGATTTTAATTGTTGCGCGTGTTAATTGGTGCTTATTTCAATTGATGACTGTGCCAATTACTGCCACGTTGATTAGGATTATTCTTATTAGTGTTTTATAAGAGTTGGGGAATGTAAATAGTACTCGTAGATGTTTTAATTGGCAGTCGTTAATAAGTAATTCTAATTAGTGCAAGTTGGTAAAAGCGGAGACCGAGGAAATGGATATAGAGGAGGTGAAGAAGAAAAAATCGAAGATGTGCTTCGCTGGTAGTAGAAGCAGAGACGGAATGGTAGAAACCATGAAAACATACTTCATTTGAGGGATGTACGGACTCCCTGGCAGTCCCAGCTGGCGTGACAGCTCTTTTTTTTTAAGGGCTGGGGGTAAAGTTTTAAAACATTTTTTTTTCTGAATGTAAAATATGTCGAGAGTTTTACAGCGTTTCAGGCGACCGGCCCTCATGCTCGACTTTCATATTTCCCTGACAGCTGTGCGAAGCGCCTACCTGGAAGCTGCTTCAAGTCCCTTTGTAATCTCCAAATTACTTTCTACCTTTATGGGTCTCGTTTGGAATGAAATCGGTACTTGTTTACATGAACTAGTGAAAACAACTGTGGTCGATCGTGAAATTAAAACAGGAAACAAAATAGAAAGAAAAAGTCTGTCTGGAAAAGGTAAACTCACTTCAAAAATGATCGACAAATTGACCTATTCATCCGACGTAATCACGATTGTGTAAAAAAAAAATGAAAAATACCATTTGAGCGACATACTATCACTATTGCTCGACAGAAGAGAAACCACAGTACGAATGGCAAAAAGCGACAACTGCAACACTCTGGATTCATTCAAATATAGCTCTTCTTACAGATTTTACAAAAGCCATTAAGACAATCTACTAAGATTTGACCAAGGACGCACTTTTGCAGCGGTGTCTTGGGGGTTTCACTCAGAATAACAATGAGAGTCTCAATCAACTTATTTGAAAAATCTGTCCAAAATCAGTGAGCGGTATTGCAATCGTTGTTAAAATTGCAGCAAATGTAACAACATGAACTTTCAATGAAGGATCTTTTGCTTTGTTGTCCTCTTTGAATGAAATGGGCATCACTAAAGCCCCAAGTACTCACCAATGGGCGCTCGCATCTGACGAATTACGAATAACCAGAGCGGACGAAAAAGCTGCACGTACAAGTAAAGAGGGTAGAATCCAACGTTGGCAAGAGCAAAAAGATGCATTGGATATCCTGAATGACAGTGTTTTACTGTATGGAACTGGAATTTATAGTATACTGTGTAAGTATAAATAATTATACCCTTTTATTGATGTTTAATTTTGGATGTATAAAAATAAATATCAAAAACTCAAAATCAACTTAACCTATCCTTTTGAAATTTTAAACACTATTTCTATACATAAATCAACAGGTAATGGGAGGGAGTTTTTTTTTAGCATTTTTTTCCATTTTATAATAATAAATTCTCCGAAATTTTTTAGCGAATATCGCGTTTTTTACTTCCAAATTCCAAACTCCCTCTGACAGGAGCTACCTCCAAAAAGGTAAAAGCAGAGAATAAGAAGGTTGTGCCGTCGGTTGTAGTTAGAGACCCCGGGAGAACGCTTAAAAACGATGACGTTATTATAAGGATACCAACAGTTGTTGAAAGGGAAAATATAACGGGGAAAAATAAGCTTGTTCAAGCTGGATTAGAGGTGACGGTATCCAGAAGCCTGCTCCCAGGGTTGTTATTAAGGGTTTGTGCAGAGACATTAGCCCTGAGTTTTTCATGTTTGAGCTGTGCGAATGAAATGAATTTCCAGACCAGTATGACAGCGGAAGAATTTACCAAGGAGTTGAAAGTTGTCAGCCATAAATGGACGGTTGCCAACGAGAGTATTGTAAACGTAGTGCTTGAGAACTCCGGCTCTGGAGTGGCCCTATAAAAAAAATTGCTAAGCAGCGTTCGTTGTTATTTATCTCGGTATTCCTTTCCTAAGAAGGAATACAAAATCTTGGTCGGCTGTTTTTGCTGTCCTGGTTTCGACCACAACGTAACCGACTGTAAAGAGAAAGATGAATGTACATACAAAGAAACGGCAAGATTAGATGCAAAAATGCAGGAGTTGCGAAAGTCGTGAACGCCTGGTCAACCACTGTACGATGACGATGATGAGTTGAGGAGAACTTCTTTCCATCGAGCTGAAAAAGGGAAACGGTGGTTGTTTTTCTTAAATTTCCTAATAAGGTTTAATCCTGATTTTTTTCGGGGCATCAACGTGCTTCCGGTACATGAAAAAGTAGTGGAAAGTGCTATGTTGCAAAGACTAAACCTATGTTTTCTTTTCAATTCAGATTTAAGAAAGGCAAGTCCATTGAAGTTGATTGGTCTAATGTTAAAGACTTCGTCCGAACTAGTAGGGCCAAGAATATTTTTGGCATCATTATACTTGCATATCCAAGTATGCTTGGAAGGTTGCGTGATGTCGGCTTACTTGGAAAAGCTACTTTGCCAGAAGCACGTGTGTTATAAATGGCGGAATGAATGAATGAATGTTAAGTGTGGATGCCCCCAGCTTTTCATCTGTTATAGATTTATCTGGAACCTAAAGATGGATCCCCTGCTCAGGCAGATACGTGAGGTGTGCGAGTGTTGCGCATATGCGGATGACCTGCTTCTCATTCTTGAAGGTCAGTCTTAAACACATTTGGAAGGAATGGGGCATAGAATATTCCCAATTGTTGCAGATTGGAGTGGCAGTGTAGCTTTAAATGCATCGCGGGAGAAGACTGTAGCACGATTCGATTGAAAGGTATTAGCCTCAGAAATGTAGGCGAGGTCAAGTATCTGGGAATTACAATAGGTGAAAGGCTAAACTACTTTTCTCATTTGATAAGAGTCAAGGAGCGATTGACGACTGTTGTGAGACAAGTAAGGCGCATTATGTGGTCTAACTGGAGACTAAGCAGGCGTGCTGTGCGTATCATGTAAGTAAGGTGACTTTATGTATATAAAAACTTTTATAAAAAAATATTTATTTATTTATCAATATTAATGTTGTCACTCCAAAGTAATCCCCCTCAGATATAATACACTTGTGCCAACTTTTTTTCCAATCCTCGAAGCACTTCCCATAAGCACCTTTTGCCATAGGCTTAAGTTTTCCAACGAAGCTTTTTTTTCGGTCTTGGCTCTCCTGGGTGCTTTCATTGGGACGGTTGTTCTTTTTAAGCGAGTCAGGATCATCATTGACGTCATTCAAGAGCTCCTGGGCGATGCGACGGTTCTTCTGATCAAAATTGTGAAGTTTCAGAGCAAAATTCGCTGACACAAAACATCGCTTTGTTTCGCTTTTGCTCAAAACATCCGAAAAAATTACAACAACTTATCTTATGGTAATTCGATGATTTTCTAAAACAATTTTCTTCACAGATTCGACGTTATCATCTTTTGTTGATGTGGTGGAGCGTCCAGAGCGAGGTTCGGCCATCTCGGAAGAACTGTGCCACTTGTAAACGCTTTTTTTTTTACTTAGAGCTGACTCACCGTATGCCAATGTCAACATTTCAAGTATTTTAGAGCACTTAATAGCACTTATAATAATTGAAGATCGCTGAGCCCACCAAAACACGTATAACCTCTCTATCTGTCAAGAACAAACTAAGTATGAATTAAAACTGTGAACATATATTCGGGACATGTATACCAACACAGCACAAAAAAATCGATTTTCAAAGTCACCTCACTTTTTTAACACACCTCGTACATTATATAGACTTTTGTTACCTGTGCAACATTTGAGACATAAGAGTGGTTGGTGAACATAGTCGAGACTGTGTTGGGTCGCCGGAAAATTCTTTCATGCCAAAGAGTGGCCTTATTTTGCTGTTTGCCTGTTTGCCGCACTGTCATTTGTTGATGGGAGTACCCCGTGTTGATTTAAAGAGTATCCAAAGTGGAATTGTCTTCAATGAGCTCAATGAGCTGAGCTGGATTGGTTCATTTAATGTATATTTGTGTAAAAGAGATCTTAGTCAGGCAGAAGGTTGCCTGTGTGGAGCCGCAGTTGAGGACTGGTTACATTTTTTGTCTGCTTGTCTGCTGTAAGAAGATTTTAAAAGTCTCGAGGCTATAGGAGTAGATTTCGAAGACGGTGTTTACGACGTTGGCTTAGATTCGAAACTATGCAAACATAGCATTCGCTAGGTATCGTCTTAGGCAGCTTTACTCCGATGCTCATTGGGTAGGTGATAAAAGGTCGCCGGTACTTGAAAACAAGGTGGCCCACTGGTGATAACCGCAACGTTGCGAACCTCGACCAGAAGCTACATTCTGGTACCATGTAAGGTCGGGAGCTCCTGAAATTTTTGTTTTGGCCTAAACTAGAAGTTGGCCCCTTTGTGGGAGTATCGTGGTTGTATCCCAAATCGCAGGGAGAGTCAATTTGACTATCGCTACGTATTCGCAGTCATAACTTATGGACTTATGGACTTATGGAGTTGCAGAGGTGTAAGCTAGGCCTCAACCCATTGCCAAGGGAGAAGCCTTATAAATGATTTCAGGTACTGGAGGTGGTATGAATACAATCTAAAGGGCGGTAATTGAAAAATTGTATCTATCCCGGTATACAACACGTGTAGGTGCTTTGAATTTTTGTGAAACTGCGTAGGCATCATATTATTTCTTATCACTTTTTTTTACGAAATTGCAAACTATTGTAATCTAAGATTTCCGATTGTCACCCATATTTTCTCTAGGTCTTCTTTCGGTCTACTCAAAATCTGTAATTTTATTTGCCCTGTCGCAAATGTCGCACCCTGATGGTTTCGTGCAAGCTGCTCTTTCCGACAATACAACCAAAAATGCCACCCTTACTTAGCCAGGAAAATTGAAATGTACTAGCGTACTGTATATAAATTGTGTTTATTTTTGTCTCCTCTTGGGATCCGACTTGCACTGTGCTCGTGTAATCTAACTTGTCAATCTTTTAAGCGTGGATGTTAGCCAAAAAAAAAAACAATATTCTGCCAGATCTGACTGAATAGAGCACCGTGCGGCGAATGAACTTACGTGACCGAATCAACGGCAGCGTCAACAATCAGCATTATCGAGATGGTTCAATACAGGGGACTCGAACTGCAACTTTTTAAAATGCTATAGTTTTTTTATTTTTTGATAAATTTTATTGTGCCAAATGTTGGAAAATACATCAATTTTCAAATTGTATTAGTAGTTTTCAATATGTCCACATTTGGCGCGAATAATAGTCTTGAGACGGCTGAAGAAAGCATCGCACGCTGCACGCAAGTGGCTCTGCGGTATTTTGGCTCATTTCCGGCGAAGTGCTTGTTTGAGGTGGTCCAAACTCTGGAAATTTTTAGTGCCAACATTCGCCTTCAAAATACCTCAGACAGAGAAATCCAACGGATTTGCATCCGGAGAACATTGTGAAACATTGTTTTTTAACCAATCTTGGTTGACGCGCGCTTTGTGAGACGGTGCCGAGTCTTGTTAAAATGTACACGGTCTCCGACCGAAATAATTGTTTGCCCAAAGCTTCAATACTGCCTCTTAGACAGTTTCACCGTATACGATTAGTTTTGACGCCATCGGCGATTATAGCGGCTCAAATTATCACCATTAGTGCAGCCTGCTTTCTGTTGGCCGTCCGAAGGTGTAAATTTTCGAAGGACCTCTCTCTCAAGTAAACCCGGTCATTTTGTTTGTTGACATATTGCTCGATAACAAATGGCGACTCATCGGAAAAAAACAAATTCGGCAACTCACCACTTTCGTGCAAGCGTAGCAACTCCTTCGCTCTTTCGACTCTAACTTTTTTCTGTTGCGGTGTAAGATCGTGTGCTTTTTGGAACTTCAATGGCTTGAGCCCAAGCTCATTTTGCAGTATGTGTTGCATCCGTTCCAACGATATGTTGAGCTCAAGAGCCATTTTTCTTCCATTTCGACGCGGATTGCGCTCAATCTGAGCCTTCACTTTCCGAACCATTACTGCCGATGTTGCCAGTATCAAGGTAACGAGCTATGGTTCGAGACACAAATGATTTATTCACGTTGAAGTACTGGAGGGCTCTAACGATAGCTACTTGTGGCTTTTCAGCCAAATATAAAGCAATCACACTAGAACGTTTGAATTCCATCGCGGATAAAAATTTTTCAACACAACTGAGAAGCAAATCGCTTAAAAGGCTTGTATAATAATAATAAAATTATCTGTCATATGTCAAAATTTGAGCTCACTGTCATAAACGGTTTGGAAATTATACCAGTCTAAAGTTGGTTGCAGTTCGAGTCAGGCAGGGTGTAATATCACCCAGACAATGGACACCCTTGAACACCGACGTAATGTCCCATGTCTCACTCTTATTTATCGCCATTGCCACCACCAGTACTTCATTGAAATCGCCAGTAGCATTAAGCCCCTTCAAACTTTTAGCCGTAACACCCGTCTCGCTATGAATGCTCATCAATACACTCTCAAGCCCACTTTCGCACGTACTCTAAAATCGTGTTTCTTTCATAATGCGCATAACTTGCTTATGGAATGCTCTGCCTAGAACTTTATTTCCTAGTCATTATAACCTTCAAACATTTAAAACCAACGTTCATCAGCGCCTCTATTTCCATCCTCGCTGATTTTCCTTCGCTAGAGCTGTGTACAAGCATTTTAAGGGTACCAAAATCCCTTAAGCGCGCGCAAATTATAATATATATATATATATATATATTTCGCAAAAATCTATTCAAGTTGACAACTATTTGTTTATGCTATCTTCGTATGGCTTAGAGTCACAAAAAAAACCAACACGCATTTCTGATTCTTCTAGAACTTGCATTGACCACATCGTGGTGCGCCTATTCTAATCCCAAAGATCATAGCACGACATGTTTAAGCCTTCAAGATATTTTCGATGCATGTTCAATTAACTTGTCCTTCGGTTCTTCTTTCATAAAAAAACTGATTTTGTTGCATTAAATAATCTACTTCGTTTTGGATGTTGGGAAAACGTTCTTGAAGAAAGTGATCCGTCAAGAGCTTAACATATTTGATTTCTAGAGAAATTTTAAATTGAAATGTAAAACAATATTCGAGAACAGTATAGAAGAGACAATAAATTCAAAAGGCTCAAGCCGTGGATAACTTTTGAGTTAATCCACAAAATCAAAGATAAAAACCAACTTTACAAGAAAAATTATGTAAATATGTTTCCAACGATGTTTTGCTATGAAAAAATAACTTTTACTTTAACAAGTTTCGTGATATCAAAAATGATGCAAAAAAAAGAATGGAAATTGGTAAAAGAAATATTGAATAAACCAACTGAAGGCATTTAAATTCAGAGCCTAAGAGATAATAACTTTATTTTAACTAACCTCAAGCTTTTAGCAGATAAATTCAATGATTCTTTTGGCTCTGTTGGTACTAAGGTAGTACCAAATAATTACGCTGGTTTTTTTATTTGTGAATGCTTAACTAATGATGTGTCTTCATCTCAGAATTTCTTTTTTCGTCCTGTAGCATGGTCCGAATAACAACATGTACCGGTATAAAGTGAGCGTCAAGATACAAATGTCTCGATATGGAACATTTATTATGAACGGGCCTTAATTTTTATTTTTTTTAGTATATTTAGTATACATCAATTCATTGAGGAAACAACATTATATTTTTTCATCGTGTTGAAAATGTCGCATTTTGTACCAGAAAATGAAAAAGAAAAGTGCTGCAGAGTCGCATCGAATGCTTCTCGAGGCATATGGTGATCATGCTCTATCAGAAGTAACATGCAAAAGACGGTTTCAACGGTTCAGAGATAACGATTTTGATGTGAGAAATGAAGAACGTGGAAGACCACCAAAAAAGTTTGAAGACGCCGAATTGCAAACGATATTGGATGAAGATGACACTTTAATTCAGAAACAAATGGCAGAAATGTTAAATGCTGCAAACAAACAATTTCTGACCATGACCAAGCTATGGAAAAAATCCAAAAGTCTGTAAAAGGGGTGCCACATGAATTGAATGAAAGACAGATGGAAAACCGAAAAACCACTTGTGAAAAAAAAACCACTTTTGCATCAAATTTTTACCGGCGATGAAAAATTTATTTATTTTTAGAATCCTAAACGGAAAAAATCATGGGTTAATCCGGGACAACCATCAACTTCGACTGCAAAACCAGATAGATTGGGCAAGAGGACAATGCTGTGTGTCTGGTGGGACCAGAAAGATGTGGTGTACCACGTGGTCGTAAAACCTGGTGAAACCGTTAATACAGATCGCTACCAACAACAAATGATCAATCTGAACCGTGCATTGATCGAAAAACGACCATGACAATGCATCTGAACACAAAGTAAAACTGGTTCAAGATACAACCAAAGCACTTGGCTGGAAGCTGCTACCCCACCCGCCGTATTCACGAGACTTGGCTCTCGTGACATTTTGGTTTGCTTCAAAAGATGAACAGTTTTATTGGCGTGGAATCCATAAATTGCCTGAAAGATACGAAAAGTGTGTAGGTAGCAACCGGTACACCTAGTATATAAAATCATTGTCTCTCTCAAAAATTCTGGTCCTACAATAATAACTTTGTCAAAAATTTAGTTTTGAATATCTGTGATATTTTATGTCATATTTATATATTTATACATATATATTTTTGGTTGAGTTTTTCCAGAAGATTTAAAGCGAGCCGAAGTAATACCTTTTATTAAAAAGTGAGAAAACACAGCAATAAGTAATTATAGGCCTATTTCTTTGCTCTCGGTATTTTCAAAGAATTTTGAAAAAGCTGTTAAGGATAGAATGATGCCTTTTTTTAGAAAAAAAAAAAACTATTTTTTTATAGCGAGTTTCAATTTTGCTTCCCTTTTTCAACTGAAGGAGCCGTTTTGAATTTCTGCTCGAATGTTTATGATGGTTTTAATAAAAAGAATTTATCTGCTTCTCTATTTATTGACATAACAAAAGCTTTCAATACCGTCGATCACAGAATTCTTTTGAAGAAAATATATAAATGCGGGTAAAGAGGCATAAGGTTATATTCATATTTATCTTAAAGAAGTCAAAGGGTGAAAGTTATTGGACAACTCAGTTCATTTAGTTTTAGTTCTATAGGAGCTCTCCAAGGTTCCGTGCTTAGTCCGATTTTTTTCCCTAATTTTTATTAATTTGCTTTTGTTACAAAATTATCGTAGCAAAGTGCATGCATTCGCTGACGATATTGCATGTGCTTTTCACAGTGTCTCTGCTTTAAATCTTTCTGCTGATATAAATCATGATCTAGAAATCTTACTTCTTGGTTTTAAAGCTAATAAAAATTGTTTTATCATAAGATCATCTGACGCCTTAAAGGCTTGATTTTACATAAATCATGTTTTGGATAGTTTCAGAATAATAAAATCCGATTAACGAGAACACTTTTATGATGTTGTATAGGTAGTCATAATAAAATCTTTATGACACGGTAATCTAATGTAAGAAGGCGTTTTTGTTTTCATTCATATACGATATAAACAAAAGTTTTTAATGGATATATTCTGAGCAAAGTTATAGTCTGACGTAGCTGGATTTCAAATACCCTTACAAAAAGAAGTTATAAGGAGTCATATCGGGTGAACGCGCCGGCCACTCCAAATCACCCCTCAGTGACATAAAACACTCTTGGAAGTGCTCTTGCAACACAGCTTTGATGCCCTTGAAGTATGGGCCATTACTCCTGTTGAAACCATATGTCTCCGAAGCCCATTTCAACAAGAACAACCCTTGCTGTTGAGGTTCACATGCATCTCCAATTCTTCTTTTCTGCACAGAACCGGTTTAGACTCACAAAAGAATTGATTTTCGGTCAGGGCCCAGTTGCCTTATATTTGGGTAATTTTAAAAGGCGCCGTGGGTTTAAAACAGCGAACGGCCGTTAGAAAACTGGACCTCTACTGAGACTGAGACTGAAACACAAATTAACAAAACTCTAGGATTCCATTTATAGAGGGTGACACGCACAGCCGCATAGGACTCCCATCAGCTTCAGAGCGCTCTTTTGAAATAAGCAAATTATTTTCCCGCACCTTGCATAATGCATTAACAATATCAACAGAGAATCACCAATCACCTGTCGCTTATTACCTTACCAAACCAAGTGGTTTTCTCAGCAGAAGTTGCTGAAGGAATAAAAGAAGTGCGCATTGTTTTTTTGTGTTATAATTTATTTGAATTATTTTTAATTATTTTTTAATTAAATATTATCAAGTATAAAGATAATTCTATATTCAGTAAATAGTATTGTATATTATTATTTTTTTTTTCATGTAACTTAAATTCATATATATATATTAATATATATAATATATACACACAACAATCTTTTGTTTTCCACATTATCTGAGTGTATTAAATTCTCATCATATGTCATCTAAAATTTGTATTTCTTTTTACTTTTTACCTTAATTTTTCGCTTTTATTTTTATTTTGTTTTGTCTATATATTTCGAATTTATTATTATTAATTATTATTATTTTGTTTTTGTTATCATAATAAATTGTAAAACTACAAAAAGCTAAAGTAAATTTTAATCTTTCCCATTTTGTTTTGGTTTTTCTTTCTATTCGTTCGGTTTTTTTTTTTTTTTTTTTTTTTTTTTTTTTTTGTTAAAGAAAGACCTCAATCACTATTCGATTTTGTTTTTATCTTGTTGACTACCATCTTACAAAAATCGTCTTCTAAACGCGAATGTTTATATCGTATTTGTTCAATTATTTTGTTTATAAAAAACCCTAAACCTAGATTCCTTAAGACCAAACACACATTCTTCCCTCAAGCAATTCTTGTACAAAAATATTTTTGGTTTTAATTTGTTTCATTTAGTATTATTTTTGTTTCTCGTTCTCTTTTTCTTTTTTAATTTGTTTCAATCTAAAAATCAGGAAATTTATTATTTTATATATTATTTGTAAATAAATGCATTTTTTTGTGTAGTTGTTGTTTAAAACTTAAATAAAAAAGAAAAGATTTCTATTGCTATTAGTTTTTGATATTTTTTTAATTAGATGTGAAAATAATATAATTTCTTGGTTTTTGTAAAAAAATTGCATTCTTCTTTCAGTCCATTGGGAAAAATGAAAAGAAAGTGTTGCAACTCAACGAGAAAAGCAAGATTGCCATGTAAGGTTATTTGAGATGATATATAGTAAGATAAGTGGGTGATAAATGTTGGAAATTCATTGCGGATACACCAAAGTTCAGCTTAGATACATTTCGAAACCAAGATGATCTCTATCGATCTGGTAGTCAAGTCGTAGGCAGGTACTCAAAAAGCATATCCTTAATCAAATCTGTTTCAGGATATATTGAGTTAATATAGATGCTGATCTATCAGAGCCTTCTTTGAAAGCAAATCAGTAGGCTTATAGAAGAAAATACAAAATTAGTTTGAGTTCGCACAAGGCGTTTACTTAGGGCCTACAGTTTTCAAAATATTTTTTTAATTTTTTCTGACATAACGTAGTCAGAAGAGAATGTTTAATACAAGCCATTACACCCCTTAGTTACAGCTTGTGGTTTCTGTCGATTCGGAAACTCATGAGATACATCAGATTTTGAAATCGAATGACTTAGATTATTCTGATCGGATTATTCAAAGTGGACAAATGCTTTGCACTCAGAACGAGTATATTTTTCTTGTAACATTTAAAACATTTTGCAACATTTTTGGTGACGTCTAATATACGTTCCGTAAGCTGCCGTTCACATTCGATAGCTAAAAAGATGAGGGAATACGAAAAGCAGAAAGTGTTGTCAATACCTATGGAATATATAGACAAAATATTGCCCATTACTGGAAAATTAAAAAGAGTGTCGGAAGCAAAATACCCAACATTTATCTTAAGCACATTAGACGTGAAACTGTCTAACGGTAGAAGAAATTCATCGACCCTAAATGCACGCTTTTCTGACAAAAGAGTCTATTAGTAAATTCTGTCAAATACCTTTGAAATATTTTTTCACCAAATTAAGGTACTTGTTCTGCGAGATACTGAGGTTTTTATCACCGCTCCATCGTCTGGAAGAAGGAAAGAGGAGAAGATTTACCACTTTTAATAACGGGTTGGACAAATGCCGTTTTCTATCTTCTCGAAAAGACTCCTAAAGAGGTAAGTAGATAGAAAAGCTTTCACCTTGTTACTACAAGTGTGGATTAGTCCATAGGATGTTCAACAAACGAAGTGTGACGGGGACATAGCACAATCTTGAAGGCAGATTGGCCTGGTTCAGAAAGCTTACTGACCTAAAAAATATTAGGCACGTTTCTGTTTCTCAGAAGATACTGGGTGGAGCCAGAAATGAGCCCATATTCATGAAACGTTTCGTTGGTGACCAAAGTTGGATCTACGCATACGACATTAACTGTACTTTCAAGGACGAAGCGAAACCAAGAAGGGTGTTTCAAAGTTACAAATTTTGTTTACAGTCTTATTCCCATTGTGTTGTATTGCATCAAGAATTCATTCCACTTGGTCAAGCATTTAACAAGCCGTATTACTCGAGTGTTATACGCTGTTTAAGGGACGACATATGAAGAAATTAGCCAGATTTATGGCAAAACAATACTTGGCTACTGCATTGAGGTAATGCACCAGCGCACACATCACTTTTAAGTCACTTGTTGAGTGAAAACTCAATTAATGCCATCGACTAAGATCCCTATTCGTCCAATTTGACACCGTTATAATTTCTTCCTGTTTCCGAAGTTTAAATTGAAACTTTATTTTGAGGTCATAGATGAAATAAAACAGAACCCTAGACCTACTGACATAAGTGCATACCTGCATAGGAGAAAACGGTTTTAAAGGAGATATGTACAGTCGTAGCACTTTTTAACTGCCATACCAATGTGCTCAATAACAATTTAAAGTATTTAAACTTGTGAAGTGAAATTTGAATAAAGTCAGAGTATCTTTTCTCATATGACTCCCAGCTGAATTTGCAATGGCATGATTATCTAAATTTTCTTTTTATTTTCTATCGTAGGCTTCTCAAACCTATACGTTGGCAACCATGGAGAAAATGATAGTCAATTGAATAAGAAAAAAAAAAAAAAGAAGAAGAATAATTTGTTGTCTTTCTAATAAATTGTGTTATTCTAAATGGAGTATTAGTTTCACATCATTTTTCCAGCTTTCATTTTAGCCAATTTTTTTTTCAATAATTTTTATTTTGTTTTTTCTTCCTTTATTAAAAGTCTACAATAGCAAAATTACACAGTTCCTACCTAGAGTTATAAAAACCACTTACATATGTTCTGCTTATATCGCTTTCTACTATTACAACACGATTAAAATTTCAAAATAAAAATCTAAAATAAATAATGGATGCAAATAATGCTGGTACAAGTTTTTTTTTTTTTTTTTTTTTGTTTACTTTTTTTCCGAAAAATTGCTTTAATTTAAAATATAAATTCAAAACAATAATATTTTTTTTTCTTTTTTTTAAATTTATAGAAAAAAAGAAGAAAGAAAAAAAAACTTAAAGTGAAAAGCATCTGTGAGGCTTAATATATAAAAATGTATAATGTATAAAAAGATTATTATCTTATTTAAGAAATAAAAAAGTTTACGATTGTTATACGTTTGTTTATGTAAAAGGAAATTACAAAAGGAAATCACAGATACCAAATGCTTATTTGTTTCTCTTAAAACATACCATCACCCTATCCATCCAAAAGCCCTTATGCCTACTTCTTTTACATATCTATGAAATAACTATCTGATACTCGTTTCTAAGGAAAAGGAAATGTTTTTTTTTTTTTTAATTTTTCTCTTTTTAATTAAATTTGTCAAAGTGGACTCTTTTTCTTCGGTTCCTTTTTTTATTTTGTTTTTTTTTTTTTTGTTTTTTTTTTAATTAGTACACTAATCAGCCTTTTTCAACCAGAAAAGAAATTGGAAAAAAAGTAAAATTGGTTAAATCACTATCTTTTCATTCAATCCAACTCTTTTTAGATTTTTTATTAACAAAATCTCATCGTTCTGATAAAATTTGTTATTTTGGGATTTTTCTTTTTTTTCAATTTTTTCAATTTTTTAGCTTTTTGTTTTGTTTTCTCTTTTTTTTAAATTTTTTCCAATAAGTTTATGCAATTGAAATAAGTGAATTAATTTACATACGAGTTGGTACTACAAAATTTTTAAAATTTCTCTTCTTTTAGGATTTTTTTTTTTTTCATTATTGACATTTACAATTATGTACTAAATTTCTTATTTTTTAATAAATATTTTTTTTTTTTGTATTTAATTACATATACGTGTTTTTATTTTTTACTTTTATTGCGAAACTTTTTGGAGGCTATATCCCTGAGTTTATTCATATATTTGGTTTGATTTCTTTTTTTTTTTTTTTAATGAGAAAACATTTAAGATTGAACAATGATTTGACGATGAAAAAATGTTTTGCTTTTAATGATTGATTTTTCTTTTTATTAATGAAACGTCCATAATTTTTAAGATCAATACCTTTTTTGGTTTCGATTTAATTATATATTGTATGTATTTATAAAAAAACTTTATTTCCAATTGAATGTTGCATGTTAATTTGATTAGTAATATGAGTGCTTTTAAAAAGATATTTTTCTTGTATAGTGTTTCTTTTTATAATAAATACTCGTATATTTTTTAAATCATTTTTATTTGAAAACAAAAGGACATGTTTCTTATTTTACCACCTTTTCTATTTGGTTTGACAAACTAAGCTCATTGATATCAGAAATTGAACTTTATATTTTAAATTATTTCTGTCTTTCCTGTTTGTACAGACTGTAAAATCAAAGAAAATATAAATCGAGACAGTGCATATTCATAATGGACTACAATTGAGAGGAAGATTTTAAAACCTCTCAAAATACTCTACATTGGAGACGAAGGACATGTGATTATAGAAATCACAGAATTAACTTTTTTCATATTTGTAACAGACCCGCAACAAAACAATCATCGTTTCATAACCCGAGCGGGAACATATCAGAGTTTACAAATAACAATTATAAAGAATGATGATTATCAAATTGGTAGAAGTCCCTCGCGGGCGGAAATATTTGCTTTCGAGGCTCTGTTAGTCATTCATTAATACTATAACAACACTTAAAAACTTTTGAAAATATTGTATCATTTGCAAAAAACATGACAAAACAAGACAAGGAGATAAGAAACTAATTCAGGGAGCTTAAATATAATATTTCCATCAATACAAAATTAACTGGGCAGTACTCAACTCAGAGTCATTGCTGCAAAAGGATACCCATAATCAGTTTCCCGATTATGTTCCATCGTATTAAATTAACTCCCTAAGCCCTTTTAATGACGGTTTCTCTGTTGGTTTTAAATTTTTGAAGGTTAAAATGACTAGGAAATAAAGAGCTAGGCAGGGCATGTGTGTATGCGTATCCTTGCATACGATATGGTCATTCTAATCAGACATAAATATGAAGAAAATGAGAGCTTCAAATCTTATGACTGACTAATAGAAAACGGCTAATCTCAGTTTCAATTCTTAAAAAACAGTATCTCGCTATAAACTATCAAAAGTCTAGTATCCCAAGTTATCACAAAAATTTATTGTAGCTGTATGCTGCTGCGATAGGCAACACATAGAAGAACAAACAGAAGAAGCTGATCCTCATTCGCGAAATCACCTAAAATATCATTACGATCACCCGATGTTGAAAGACTTAAAAAAAAAAAAAGCAGGAGGGAAAAGTATTTCAGATAATTTAAGACCTATTTTATTAAGACACTTATGACGCGTCAAAGTGTCACGTAGTGCATAATGTAACCAATATTGTTTTTATTGTTAAAAAGCGACATGTTGTGCAATGCTTTGATGGCAAGATACGGGGGGATTCGATAGACTCTAACATCTTACCTCAAATATCTTGATAACACAACATCGTCAGCTTACATGAATACATAAATACTATAGAGTGACAGGCAATATAAGCTCGACAAATACGACGATTATTATTAAACTCGGTACTATCTCATCAACTCGGGTTTGCATTGCTGGACAACCAGTACAGGAGAGCTTTTAATATCTTGAAAGTGTACTACTGCTTCGATGGAACTTAACAGGATATTTTAAGTCGTATAGGCAAAACAAATTCTGAATTAGGAATATTGACTTTGAACAGTTTTTCAGTCCAAAATATGGAGTAGCAATGCCATAAAAAAGTAATCTCTGACTTTGAATCAGTTTTGTACAAAGTTCGTTGATGAGTGTTTAGCGGATTTTATATCCTAGTCATATCCATAAGGAGCAGATTTACCAAGAAATAAACCAGATATCTATAGGCAAAACCATCCAAAAGCTGAAGTGGCAGTGGAATGGCCACCAACTTTAAAGGGCAATAGTTCTACTGCTAATCAATGCAATTGAAAACGCTTACGCGCAATTGAAAACTATTGACAACGAAATTAATTCCGCAGAACAGTTGACAAGAAATCTGTAAGAAGCTACGCAAGATGATATCTAGGCGCAATAGAGGCATTAGAAGGAAAAATATTGACCAGGAAATGTTCGAGGCCTGGACAAAGTGATCTCAACAAAGACGCAGTAGTATGTATTTCGGGGCTCTTATAAGAAGCAATCTGCTTTCTTAGACAAAGGAACAATGTATATGTATTCATTATAATCAAACTAAAAAAAGGAATTATTTGACAAATTTTAAATCTAAAATGAATCTGTCTTGAAACCTTCTTATTGTGCCACTTACATAATAATTTTCTAATTTAATACGAGTATATTTGATCATTAATAATTTGAATTTTTTATTTAACTTTTGATGTAAATTTATTCACTTATTATTTCTTAAAAATGTAACTCTTTTGCTTTGTTGACTGTTGATTTTTGTTTTAAAATTGCATTTTCTTAAACATAAAAAAAGGGATAATAAATGGATGAGTTTTGCATTAATACATAATAAAAATGTTAAAAATATGTTTATTTAAAAAAAGAAAAAACGAACACAGAATAGAAAAACGTTGTGGTTTTTTAGTAATTAACATTTTTGTAGATCTTACACAATTATTGAAATTATTTATGGTTTTCTTGTTTAGTGTTAATTTCATAATTTTTTTTTTCTTTTAAATCACTTACTTATAATTTATTACAAACTGGTTTTTTTTAAAATTTAATTGTATCTTAAAAGTGGTATTTTTATTTTTATATTTTTTTGTTTTGTTTTGTTTCTTACCTTTTATTTCAATTTGTATAGATTTGTACTTTTTGCAAGTATGCAATTTTTTTTTGTTGTTCTTCTTTTGTTTTGTTTTGTATTATATTTAAGGAAAATTTATACATTATTTTGTTTTTTATAAAATAAAAATTCTTAATGATCACCATGCTATTGGAATCTATTTTGTTTTGTATTTATTATGAATATTTGTTTTGTTTGTTTGTTTGTATATGCATTTTGTTATCGTATTTTGTCTTTGATCGCTTTTATGGAATACAATATAATAATATTGTTACAATTAAAATTTGTAAGCACTATTTTTTGTTTGTAATTTGTAATTTGTTAATGTATGGTACTTGTAATTCTATTTAAATACGAGTACTCATATGGAATAAAGTTATTTCTGTTTGTTTTTTTTTTACAAATTTGTATTTTTAGTTTTTTTTTTACAAAAGAAAATAAATGAGTTGCTACTTGATTTTGTATTTTGTTTAGGTTTTGTTTTTTCTCTGTTGCTTTTTTTTTTTTGATATATTTTTGTTTGTTTTGGAGAGATTTATAAACTTTGAACAGTACTTTCACTTTGAACTCTGTTGCTTTTTTTGCTTTTGTTGCATAAAAAAATAATGATTTGCTTTTTGTTTATTTGTTTTGTTTTGTAATTTGTTTTTTTATAGTTTACATTATCTTGCACTTTCGTTAGTTGTTTTTATTTTGTTGTATCTATTGTAGAAGTAGTCAAAAATTGTTTTTTTTTTTTCAAATGAACTATTTTTATTGTGAGACTGAAGATATACAAGTAAATCTCTACTATAAAAATAAATGAAAAAAACAAATACACTTCGAAAAAATTTTTTTACCAAACATAGAAAATATTTGCGTTTCTTTTCCTTTTGTATTTCTTAGTTTTAAGAATTAAATCGAAAATCTTATTCAGCTATATACTTATGAAAATATTACTTTTTCGTTTATTTAAGATTAAGCACTAAAGTTACGTTTAAATATTAAAAAAAGTGGATTGTTAATTAAACTAAGGAGAATGAATGGAGTTGAAAGCATATGTGTACATTACATCATATATTGTGGTATGGCTTGATTGTTTATGGATGTATAAATTGCTTCACCGAAAAACTTATTTTTCAAAGCCTCTTACTTACTGAGTTTGGTTTACAGGACTTACTAAAAATAGTTTGCCTCTTATGACGAAACTCTGAGAGAAAGACATTGCTCAACCTTGAATTTTACAAAAATATTTCCAAATCTATCAAAAATGACATAGTTTTTCAACAGTGATAAAAAAAAAACAATTTTAAATAAATGTATCAAAAATGTGAGAATTATCACAAAAATGTTAAAATCATCAAGTCGCAACAGAACGTAATACGCTAATTCTTTGATGTTGAAGCCTGGTCAACAAGCTTCGGAACTCTCAAGGTAAAGTAAAATACCCTCAAAAGCCGCAGCAAGCCTGTAATCACCTGAAACAGGTATATAATCGCTTACCACATTATATTGTATTTTCGCTCATCTAATAAGAAGGTAAGAAAATGTTTTCGTTACTTAATCCTATCTATCAATACCGATGGGACACATAGTAGATACATCCCACTCGCATTTTCAGAGTAGAGTCCTATCCGGGATATATTTTCTTTCCTGTTATGTCATACAGGAAACTAATATGCAATTAGTTTCATTATGTAAACAATTAACAAAAATCTTAACAAATCAGTAAAGTTTTCTGATCATATTCTTGTCGCAGCCAAAAACGCCCGTCTGTGTAGCAAAAAGAAACTGCGAAAACCCAAAAAACAAGGAGCCTTAACGTAACGTGTACATAGGATTTAGATCGATATACTACAAAGATCAGCTGAGTGAGAGACCCGCCGCTAGCGATCGAATCTACCCTGTGACCCTGTGCTACCTATGGAACTGCTGCGGAAGAAGCAGCGTTAGAAAAGCCAGAAAAAGGGAAAAGAATAGAATAAAAAAAGGATTCGCGGTTTTTCGGTTTAAGAAAACCGAAGAGTCACACGATTGAAATGAATCCGTCAGTTAGAGCTAGCACTCGACTGACATTAAGGTGTTCTTTTTGGCTATCTCCGAAATAGTGAAAGGAACCTAGTCATAAATCCGCAGGGAACAGATGATGTATTTGAACGTTATCAATGGCTTAACGGCTCTAATTTTGAGTTATTCTGCAAGGACATTGTCCACTTCCAGTCAATGAAAAAGTAGTCTGACCTGCTAGTAGCGGAAAGGTTGGCGCAGTTATTAAAAAGCTGTAAAACAATAAAGACTCTACTCTGATGGTTTTTTAGCACAGCTAGCAGGGTTTCTTTTACAAAATGGAGGGGATGTTTTGGTTCATAAAGAGAATGGTGGATAAAAATATGACTGGACAGTTGGCTTCTTATACTCCATTGAATAACTGGGGCATATTCCTGCAAAACGATGATGATGAGATGGCTCTTAAGATTATATTTCCTGCTTCTCAAAATGTTTTCTAAATTTCGGCAAGAAGATGTGTAAGCATTTTACTTCTTTAAGTGTTTGAATTTCGGCTGGTGTCAACACAAAAATTACTTCATATCTTCAACAAATTTGCGCAGCTGCGATCGCCACCATCGTGCTGTTATAGAGCATTATAGACTGTCGTCTTTCAGCCAGAGACTCTTTATTGGCCGGGAGCCTAATACATAGATTGTATCTATCTATAATATAAAACAAAACCTGTATACAATAAAGCGTTTCCAGAGATAAAACTCGTCGCTATGATGAAGCCTATGAAGGTACTAAATGATACGTCTTGCAATGGTTAGATGTAAAATGATATCGAGGTCCGCAGCCAACAAAGGGAAAACTTAATCTTTTCTTTTATTCTACTGTTATTCGTCTTTATGATTACAGATATGTTTCGAGCAGGACTGTATCATTCATGAAAACATTTTACTGACATCCAGCAAGGAAGGATTTGGGAGCTCAATAATGCGTTAGTCAGTAGTTTAAATTGTCCTTTATAAAGTCAAAAAAGAAGCAGCATCACATTAAGTAAAATGTGGTCTAAAGTGACAACTGAGTAGTGAGGCCTTATCAAGAAATACTGAGGAGATCTATAAAAGAACCTTATCATCCCAGACCTGCTCTATAGCGAAAGTGGAAGAAACTCTTGGTCGCTATGAAGGCAAGATTTTTCGAGACATTTTTGATGCGTACAATCGATCAACCTGGTCAAAAAAAGTACGCATCAGTCACCTGAGGCGGCTCCGCCTCGAAAACTCATCGATTCCTACCCGAAAGCATAAAATAGTAGAGAAAGGTCGCGCCTTAGATAGCGGGAACATGTGGAAGAGGACCCTCACCAACTTGGAGTTCGCAGCAGTTGAAAGCTGTTGGCCAGCTGAAGGCCATAGTAACTGAACAGGTTTATTGGTTGGAAGCTCGGACAATTCCGGAGTGCATCCATTATAAAATTCGGTATTAAAGAAATCTTTTCTGAGGCGCTTGTATATCAGTATGATCTCGGTATAGAAATAGATACAGACTTATCTGTATCGTGTTCAAAGTTCAATGTTTTCATGTTTTCAAGTTTCAATGCCAAACTTTAATTTTGGTCGAAAGACGTCTTCAACACAGTAAACTTAATTCAATTTCAGTTAATTATAGCACAAATTCAAACGTTAATCTTATATCTGTCTCCAACGAACGATATGATAAAGAAAACTCTTATTTGATGCAGCAGAACCATGTGAAAAATGATCCTAACGGTTTTGTTTGCAAAAACCGTAAGATTCCAAAAGTCATTTTAAGTGGCTTGAGTGTAATTTGCTCGAAATATAAAAAAAAAAAACAAGAGATTAAGAAGATAAATAAAACAAGAATTATAAGGATAATTCCTTTCGCAGCAGTGAATTCCCATTTGATTTCGGCTTGAAGAAAGACAGATTTATTCAAGCTTATTTCTTGATTTTTAGCAAGCTTTTGACAAGGTGCGGCATGAAGATTTTTGAAATTTAAATTACAACAGGTCTTACCCTTAAGCCTGAATAATCTATTGACAACGTATCTCAAGAATATACCTTTCAAATTAACTTTAGCCGGCATACCAGTCCTTTTCTATTTCTCCTATGTGTCCATAAATTTACAGCAAGAGGTGACCGTTTTAGCTACTTTTACTGATGACGTTGCTATTCTATAACATAGAAACAACAGTTAAACAACAAAGCACTCTTAATAATGTAAATGAATATACAAAGCCAGCCGGAGTGCCTTCAATGTTAACGTAAATATTTAATTAAATAAGCTCTGTATATACCATATTCCGTGAGGCCATACCTCAGAATAACACTCGACACAATGTTAAAATGGAAGTGAAAAACAAACGTTACAGAAGCCTCTCCTATATGGTATATGGTACAACTCTTGCGCTATACTAATACGAACGCCAATATTTCACAAACTTTTGAAAATAAAGTGTTAAGAGCCGTGTTTAGTTTTGGCATTTGACATTTGATGCAAAAGCAAGATTTTAGACAAAGAGACGCGCTGCCATGTGACTTCTTTAACAACATACTTAAAAGAATTCTGCGAACTCACAAGCCGACACAACCATTCAAAATTCTGTCCAACTACTAGCGTACGCCAATGATATTGATATGAATGGCAGAACTTAGCTAGCTGTCACCTAGTATTGTGACTAGGTTAATGGTAAATGAGCGCAAAACCGCGGAAATATATGCTGTCAACAAGAAGGGAAACACAACATCGACGAATTGCACCGATCGTCACATTACACAACTATAACTTCGAGGTAGTACGAAACTTAGCCTACCTTGGCTCCGTTATCAATTATAACATACTAAACAACACCTAATCAGTCTTGCCGATCGCTTTTTGATAAAGCTTATAAGGCAAGTAAGTAAAAAGTAAGGCCATATCCTGAACAACTAAGGAGACTCTATATAAGACCTGGATCATTCCAGTCCTACTGAAGTATGGCCTCTATCGAAGATATCCTCTGTCGTTTGGAGAAAAATTTGTCGTTTTTCCTCTTTGGAGGGATTCTTCGACAAATAAGATTCGACGACGAAATATACAAATCAACCTAGTCAGAAAACATTCTTCGAATCAAACCCTTGGGAACAACACTTAGAGGAAGACCTCATGTTAGGTGGTCCGCAAAAGTGGAAGTCGATCACTATCAACTTGGAGTGCACAACAATAGGGAGTTGGCTAAGATCAGGCTAACTGGAGAGGTTTGTTAGTTGAGGCCTAGGTTCAACCCGAACGAGCGCTACCTAAGTATGTAAGTCAGAGAAATTGTCCTTGCCCTATGACAGTTGATGGAGAAACAAAAGACTGCGAAAAAACACAGAATTCGACGAAATGGATATATCAATAACACAGTCTCATACATTTTAGACGAAAAAAAGCTGTTGAGTTGTCTACTAAGAACCAAACTTTTCGACCTAGCGAGATAAAATTTATACGTATTTAAATAGCGAAACATGCAGAAACTTTGATTGGAAAGACGTTTATTTTATAATAGCAAAATTGTTTGATAAGCCGAAACTTAGTTGGAGTAACTACACAGGATTATTGATTTCGAAGGGAGGTAACTTCAGTGAGTAAGAAAATCAAACTACTATGAACACGTGTTTGTGATCCTCATAGTGTTTGTAAAAGATGTTTTGGTTTTCGGTACATCATCCATCCAATCAAGTCTAATCCTTTCCTTTAGAGGAAAATAAATTTGCATATAAGGAAGGATTCTTGTATCCATTCTTTTCTTTTCAATTGGTTTAAACTTAAACTAAGCAAGCAACAAAATCGTTATCCTTAATGCTCCTTATTTTCATATACAATCCTTATTCTATTAATACAATTACACGCATAGAACTAACAACAAAATACAAAGTTTAAGAAAAAAAAGTCAAACAAATACTGGTGTAGTTAATATTTATAATTCTATAAAAAAAAAGTAATAAAACTCAAATTGCACATGCCTGTTTGGAAGTTAAAATCGAACAAAAACGATAAATCTTACAATAAACTAAATAAAAAGAAAATAAAATTGCATTAATTATTACAAAAGTAGGATCACAGTGATCATTTGTTTTTGTTTTATATTTGTTTAGTTATTATTTATGAACAAGTAGTTTTTTTCTTTGCTATAAAGTTACTTATGATTTTTTTGTTTGTTTTTTTTTTTTTTTTTTTTTTTTTGTTTATATATTTTGTACATTTCAATTGCTATTTTTATTTTTATTATTAATCAATTTAATGGTGTAAATTGAAGACAATAAAGAATTTCAAGTAAAATTGTACATTTAGATTCTTTCTTTAATGTATAACTTGTGCGATTATTATTTTTTTTTTCCATTTTGTTTTATTTTGTTTTTTTTTTTTTTGTTTGCTTTTACTATCTTTAAATGTTGCAATATACAAATGTAAAAATTCTTTTCCATTTTCATTTTATTCAGTTTTAATTTTAATTTAATAACTCATCGAAAATAGAAAGTTATTGTAGAAATAAAAACAAAATTAACAAAGTGTATAGTATATATATATATATATAAAATTTAAAAGTAAAAATAAAAAACAAAAAACAAAATATATTGCAACTAAAAGTTTACATTTTATAAAAATTAGTAAAAATAATAGAAAAAAAAGGTAAATACTTTTACGTTTATCTAAACTCACACCTATATAATTGATCAATACTCAGTTTCTTCTTCATCATCATAATCATCATCATCATAATTATATGTATATGTATTACTAATAGAAAATGAATTGATTCTTATTAAAATATAATATATATATATATATATATATATACTCATATATGTAAATATATGTGCATATATATATATATATATATAATGCATGTATAAAAGTACCATTGATACATATCAGTACATTCAAGTGAGAAAACTAAATGTTTTATAGTTCTTTTCTTCATTTCCTTGTGTTTTGGTTTTGTTTTTGTTTTTGTCTTTTTTTTCGAATTAATTAAGAACAGAAAATTTAGATCAGAAGAAAAATTTGGAGAAATTAAAAAACGGTGACGCTCAGCAGGACCTATGATAGATATCGTGAAATTTCTTTCTGGCTTTTTTTTTATAAATAATTGACAAAACGATTGGTATTTAAACTTTCGTTTTTTTGTTTGTCTTCTTTTCTTTTGTTAGTTTAGACAACAATCGATTTTGTTATATTTATAAACCAGTAAACGAAATTTAAAGACATCTACCAAAAGTCCTTGTACGATCCTCAGGAACCGTGTAGCGTATTGTTCGCACTGCTATTGTTGTTGCCGTTAACATTTTGAGCAGAAACTTCGGACTTGACCCGTCGAGCAATATGCGATCGTGTGTGCTTTCTTAAATGGTCCTTTCGATAAAAACCTGGTCAAGATTTGAGATAAGAAATGTGCTGAAGGAAAGTATTTAGGGAGTGTCTTACCTTTTCCACATTCTATGCAAACGTGTTTCTTTTCACCAGAATGTATGACAATATGCAAGGTTAGCTGCTCCTTGCGTTTGAATGATTTCATGCAAATCTGTAATGAAATTTAAAAAAAAGATAATTAATCACTTTAAAGAAACATAAAATATACTATTTATTAGAAGAAAAAAGACAATGACCTAAACGGTAAAACTCATAAAAGGGTTTCCAAAACTGAGCATGGGCAGCGAAATTCGAACAAACGATTTGTGTTTTTAATTAGCTTCATGCAGCATTTTAAATAATTTTCAGTTTTGAAAATTTCGAATGAAGCCTACCGTACGGCTTACTTTTTTTATAAAAATAATGAGCACGCGCTTAAGAGAAAATGTAAAATGTTTGTACACCCGCACCCGCGCTGTGCGAAAGAAACTCATGGAAGAAGAAAAGAGCGGTTCCGATGTACATTGTTTTTAAATGTTGACAAGTTATAACAACCAGAAAAAAAGAGTTCGGCAGGGCATTCTATAAGCGAGTTGTACGACTTAGGAACAAATCATGACATTTTCGAGTACGTTCGAAAGCGGACTTGAGGGCGCTCTGATGAGCATCATACCGAGACGGGTGTTACGGTTGAAGGTTTTAAAGGCGAAATGCTACTGGCGATTTCATTGGAGCACTAGTGGTGGAAAAAGCGATAAAGCAAAGTGACGTCGGTGTTCGAGATGTTATAGAAGTATCTGGCCAGATGTGGGAATTGTACTCCAATTTTGGACGGATGAATGCCTTATATATTGAGGCCAGATCAGAGGGGGTAAAATATTTTTTATATCGCTTGATTAAACCTAGACATTTCACAGCATTTTTGACGCCATAGAATATGTGGTTATTCCAACGTAAATTGTCACTGACACACATACCGAGAATGGAAAGTTTTTCTGTTTCGACGATGTAAGTCCCATTCATTGATAATGGCGGGATATTTAAATTTCGCTTTAATGATATCAGACATCATTGTGTTTTGGGAGCATCAAATTTCATTCTGTTGATAGTTCCTCAATTGGTTATGTTGTTAATATTGGAATTTAATGAGCTAAACATACGCTGCCGTTCCCGTTCTACAGCCGAAGAGCAGGAAAGTGAGTGAAGGAACGAATATGAAAAGCAGAGAGTACTATCATCAGCAAAGGAATATATTGGAATATATTGCAACTTAGAAGTAGCAAATAAGGGATCATTAATGAAAAATAAAAAGAGTATCGGAGATAGAACGGAGCACACCAGCATTTATTTTGTGAATATCAAAATTGAAACCATACAAGACAACTTGAGTTGAACGTTCCGAAAGGTAATTTCTATCCGATTGAACATTATTGACAGTCATCGATCCCAAAAGCATGCATTTTCGACAAAAGAACCCGATGCTAAATCTGTCAAATGCCTTAGAAATATCAAGTGTAACTATCTTGCTTTCGCCAGGTTGATGTACGCTTTGGTTCAACATGCCCCCAAATCACCAGTAGACCTGTTGCTATAAGATATGTTTCGAGATATTTCATGAGCTGACGATTCATTTGCGTTTCCATAACTTTGGAAAAAAAGGGACGTATGTGCAATGACTCTTTAGGAAGAGAAAGAAGAAGATTCGCCTTTTTTAGGGACGGGCTGGACAAATGCTGTTTTCCATCTGTTTGGAAGAAGGAGAGATATACCACCTGGAATAGCGGATTTGTATATGTTAAGATCTCTAAGTACTCTTGCTACTACACGAGTGCGAAAGTGGATTCGTGTCAAGGTACAATCTGGAAGTGTTGAGCAGGCCGCAAAATATACAACAAGCAGATTGGCTTTGTCCAGTGTGCTGATAGCTGGAATGTCATTTTAAATGAGCCTTGGTATGGAGAATGAGGCAGCATTTCTAATGTTTTTGATTAACGATCAAAAACTAAAATATCAAGGACATGCCTGACTAGTCTATGATGTATAATGACGATGAACCAACAATGGCTTCGGATAAAACTGGATTCACGGAAGACCCTAGCAAACGTTTAAATGATAACGACCATTTTTTGCAGGAGGAATGTTCGGACACTTAAGAGGTTACGTGCAGCCGAAAAATTAGCAGAAACTCTTAACTGCTATCACGCAAATATCATCGCTATCCAGGAAGGACGTTAGGATGGGCCGAACATAAAGATCTAAACAAGAAGCGTACAAAGCCCCGCTGCAACAAATGACGAGAGCTGCTCGTCGACGACGTGATGCACATCGGGTTTCCCAGAAGAAGTAAAAAGAACACGAGAAGTGCGCAATCGAAGATATTGAGAGGTTGTGCTTCAGGAATCATGAAGGGATTTTTCCAACAGTTACAATTAACGTATCAGGGTAAGAATCTCTATAGAACCCTGAAGAGATGAAGGAGGAAACCTTGTAATAGAATCACAGTCGATGGTGACAGTATGGAAAAAAATTGTTTCTTACGGCCGAAGAAGCCCAAAATCCCGATTCAACTTAAACGACGATAGCCAAAACTTTCGTCCTTCTGACCAAAACCAAATAGGGATAGCAATATCCCTATAGCAATCAACAAAAAAGGAGACCCTGTCTCTATAGAGACATGTCTCCTCAGCATCGCATACAAGATATTACTCTCATCTGCCATATTGAATGGATTATCTAAAATCCTTTGTCAACAGCTTGAAAGTCGACAATTAACCAAATGTTTACGACCCGGCAGATCCTAGAACAAATGCAAAAAGTCCAAATCAATACCCATCGTCTTTTCACCGGTTTTAAGGCCGCATATGACAGCATTTACTCGTAAAGAGACGAGGTATATGGAGCCATTTCTTATTTCGATATCCCTCCCAAAATCGTCCGTCCAAGGCGAAATGATGAGTGGGGACGCTTGATACCCCGTCAAGGTGGGTAACTACTTAATTGATACCTTTGATGTCAAAAAATGTCTTTGACAAGGTGACGCGCTGTCATATAACTTCTTTAACATTATACTTGAGAAAATTGAGCGGAACTCACAAATGAACACTCTTCAAAAGCCTATGCAACTACTAGCATGCGCCGATGATGTCGACATATGTTAATTGGGATAACTCAGCGGGTTATCACGGGTGTGTTCGCTAGTATTTCAATGGAAGCTTCCAAAATGGATTTAGCGACAAACGAGAGCAAAACCAAGTAAAAGAGTCATACCATAATTGGTTTGAACGTCATAATCAACACCTATAATTTCAAGCCAGTAAAGGACTTTATCTATATTGGATCTGCTATGAAATCTGGCAAAAACACGTCAGCAGAAATAAAACGAAGAATCACCCTTGGCAATCGCTGTTTCTTCAGGCTAAGAAGGCAATTAAGTAGTAATGCCCTATCCCCAAAAAACTATAGAATCTATATAACTCTATAAAGCTGGGACCGTATCGAAGGCGAATGAAGACATCCCCAGCCGTTTCGAGAGAAAAGTCCCTCGAAAAATATTCAGTCCCGTATTGACGGGCTTTGGTGGAGAAGATTCAACGACGAACTACACGAGGTGTATAGAGACATCGAATTAGTCAGAAAACTGCGCATAAGTTGCCTGGTATTGCTAATCTTACGTGGCGCCCATAAGAAGAAGGGGACCTTAACCGTGGGCACCAGACCACGATGAGCGCACGGAACGAGGGTGTACTTTTTATAATTTTTTTCGAGCAAACGATTCTAGACTAGTATTCAATATATACATATAGAAGACACTTCACAAATTTTTTTATTCGAATCTTAAGAATAGTTTGCAGTGTACGCTCCTTATAAAAGAAAACTCCGACGAAGTTGAGCTTGGTGGTTGACAGCAATTAAGCCATACGGTTCAATTGTAAAATAGAAAAAAATATATGTTTGTATATTTATAAACTAGACATAAAGGTTTATAGCATCACATAGGAAATTACCGAGCCCAAAACATTTGTCGATGGTATCATCTCTTGTAAGTCTTCGTCGTTAATTGAGTCCGATGACGATGTCACCTGATTTGGCTCCCTGTGACTTCTTTCTGTTCAATCGAGTTAAAAAAAAAAAAAAAAAAAAACCACTACGGGGAACGTGTTTCAGCAGCCATGTGTGTTGCAGTCGATAGGGATTATTTTGAAGAGGACAATATAGATTTAGATGAATAAACTTGTATTTTTAATTTTCTGAATAAATTCCGAATTTTTTTTTATTCAAGGTGTATGTACGAAAATTGGCGGCTTATAGAGTAAAACTTATGAAAGTGCACCTACAGATGCGCTATAAGAAGTTCGTTACTACTTTACACCTTCAGGGAACTTGGCTGGTACGAGAAATAAAGTGAGTGTCTTGTAAGGATCAAAACCCGGTCGACTACATTAGGCCAACCGAGTTCTTTGTAAGGCGTTACGCTAAAAGTTAAAGCAAAAGACGATGACGAAAAGAGTTGAATATGGTACCTATATATAAATTAGCTGTACCATTAGCTGGGTTTAAAAACTTTCTGATTGGACTTCTAAAGAAAGTAGAAAACCCCGTGGCTGACACTCTTATACTACCGGATTAGAGCCTGGCATCACACAATTCCAACACCTTTGCAAGTTGTATCATCTCTAGATAACCCAGCTTACACAAACGTTGAGATATCATTTCCCGTCAATTATGGCCCTGAGGATAGTAATACATGGGCTGAGCACTTCGCCGGGAATGGGCCAAAATGCCGCAGAGCCACTTGCGTGCAGCGTGCGATGCTTTCTTCGGCCGTCTCAAGGCCATTATTCGCGCTAAAGGTGGACATATTGAAAACTACTGATACAATTTGAAAATTGATGTATTTTCCAACATTTTTTGCTTTGGCACAATAAAATTAATATTAATAATAATAATAGCATTAATAATAATAGCATTTTAAAAAGTTGCAGTTCGAGTCAGGCAGGGTGTAGTATCACCTATGAGTTTTATCGCACAGTTTTGGAACCTATCTAGAAGGTGCAGATGGGCCCACCCGACCAGATGTGAGCATTGTTCTCCAATTTATAATTCTATAATACATGGGCTGCCGTGTCGTTTCTAAGAGAGCGCACCACTTGAATTACATTTATACCATTTTCAGTTAGTACCAACCTTCAAAAGATACGTGTGTAAATTTGACAGCTGTCGGACGATTAGTTCTCGAGATATAGCGTTGTGAGTGAAGAAACTTTTGTTATTGTGAAAAAAAATGGATTCAAAGCAATTTCGTGTGTTGATTTATCATTGCTTTTTGATGGGAAACATTCGCAAGTGGATTGAAAAATTTAAAAGTGGTCATACAAGCACCGAAGATGATGCACGCAGTGGACCAAAAGAGGCTGTTTCAGATGAAAACATCAAAAAAGTCCACAAAATGATTACGAATGACCGTAAAGTGAAGTTGATCGAGATAGCTGAGGCTCTGAAGATATCAAAAAGGCGTGTTGGATACACGAATATTTGGACATGCGAAAGCCCTGTTTAAAGTGGGTGCCGCGTTTGCTCAGAGTCGACTATCTCCAAAAGGGGCAGACTATCAACAGCGACTATAACATTGCATTGTTGGAGCGTTTGAAGGACGAAATCGCAGAAAAACGGCCGCATTTGAAGAAAAAGAAAGTGCTGTTTCATCAAGACAATGCACCGTGTCACAAGTTGATGAAAACGATGGCAAAATTGAATGAATTCGGCTACGAATTGCTTCCCCACCCACCGTATTCTCCACATTTGGCCCCCAGCGACTATTTCCTGTTCGCAGACCTCAAAATAATGCTCACCGGAGGCCGATGAAGAAGTAATCGCCGAAACAGAGGCCTATTTTGAGGCTAAACCGGTATCGAAAACGTTTCAATCGGTGTATCGTCCTCGAAGGCAACTATATTGATACATAAAGTTGAATTTTACAAAAATTTTGTGTTTTACTATAAAACGGCACTGGCTTTTCAGCCCATGTATTACAAATCAATCTCCACAGGGAAAAAACTCGATGCCTCAATCTTAACATCAGCTTTACTGCGAACTGTGAGCACATTGGTTAGTTCGGAACATCATTTTTCAGCAACTTACGATATTTCTGGGGTTAGGGCCTAGATTAAAAAAAATTTAACCTGGTAGAGAAAGAACGTATACCCAAAGCTTTAATTCTGTCCGATGCGAATTTAATCTCTCTTTTTTCTCTTAAATTAGAACAGAAAACTTTCTATCATAGTAGCAGTCACCAGATTTTGCAAGACCTAGGTTTAAATGGCACGCACGAGTGGAGAAGGTGGCATTAACCGTCTTAAAGTGCGCAACTAGATGCAGTTAACCAAAAACCGTGGTACCCAGACGGGGTTATTAAAAAAAAATATATATATTATATAAAATAAATAGGGGCCTAAAAACTAAAAGGATATTGGCAAGAAAATCAAAAACAAAGTATTTCTGACGGCAAGAAAATTGAAAAATAAATAAAAGATCGTTTGAAAATGAAAAGTTCCGCTAATTAAGGAAACAGAAAACTAAAATTCTAAATAAACATCAAATTGTATAATTTATACTATACTTACATTGCACACGTGTGGCCGGTCAGGTATATGCGATAATTTATGTCTAGTCAAATGATCTTTCCGCTTCAAAGCTGCATTACAAATATCGCAAACAAATCTACGTTCTACCGCATGCGAAATGACATGCTGTTCTATTAGACTACGGTCCGGATATGCCATTTGACATTCCGGACAACAGTACAACGTTGAGCCATCCAAAGCTTTTGTCTCACGAATTTCGCCGGGTTTTGGTCTGGGTTTCTTCTCTTTTGGAGCCTTCTTTTTTTTGGTTTTTTTACCAGTTGTCGTTGTACCAGGTGTGGTGGTTGTTGTTGTACCAGCTGGTGCTGATGTTGTTGTAGTTGGAGCTCCTGCGTCTGAAAGACTAGTTAGATGTCCATCCATGCCAACTAACCCATTATGGTTATGGTTACCATTAGCATTATTCGATGAAGGTATACCACCAAGGGCCAAACTTAAATTGGCCCCATTCTTTAGTACTTCACCTTTGATGTTGAAACCAGATGCAGCATCTAAATTTCCTAAATTTAAATTCCCTGAGTTGATTTGTGATCCAACTATCCCTGAAGATTCCTTTTTTATTGTTTCGGAGTATTTAAGGAAGTGTTGTATTGAAATTGGCAGTGTTGCTGACAACAAATGAGATGAATAGTCTACAGTATTCGCTGTATTCGCCAATGTTTGCCATGATTGATTAACATTTTGTAAAATTTGTTGATTAATCACTAAAACAAGAAGTATTAATCAATTAATATTTATTTAATTTATAATCTAATCATAAAATATATTTATTTATAAACATAAAAGAGTGTCAAAGCTATTCGTTTTTAATGTTAAAAGTTAAATTAAAACGATTTCCTTTAAAAAGGTTTCAATTAAAAGTGCCGGATACATCTGTATGCTAAATGAGGTATTATTTTTGAATCGGACACCTAATCGAGGGTCAATTTTCAAATTTGTCTGAAACCTTTTTCACGAGTCGTACACATAAATAAGCGGACACTTTGGAAAATAGACGCATTCAGCGTCTATTTGGATGCGGATTTGCTGTTGTTGTTGTTGGCAAGCTTAGGCAAAAAATCTTAAACTTTCGACTTTAATGCCAAAATTGGAAAGTAGGAAACCTTTGGTAGCACAATCGGAAGACATGGCCTATACGATACCACGTCTGAAAACGGACTTGAGCTAACAGATTTCACTGCGGTACGTAACGTTACTATAGCAAGCACACGGTTTCCTCGCCTCAATTTTCACAAGGCAACGTGGCGGACACAAGATCAGCAAACTCTCAACCAGATTGATCATGTTGCGGTATATGTGGAAATATTCCGAGCGGCCAACATAGACTCGGAAAACTACCTAGTTACAGCCAAGGCACGTCTACGGATATCTCAGACGCCTCAACAACGGGGAAATACTATAAGGAGATTTAACGTTGAACGGTTGCAATGGCAACAATCCGCCAGAACCTTTGCCGATCGCGTACCTATCCATCAACTTCTCGATAACTCATTTGCAGCCAGCATCAAGTGCTGAAGACCAGTGACTTAGATGCCGAGAAGCCATCAGAAATACCGTAATTGACGTGCTAAAATTCACCCGCCCACCATCACGAAACCCCTGGTTTGATGAAAAGTGCCACGGCAAAAAAAAAGAGGGAAGAACATCGGAAATAGAGAGGTGCTACTCCAGGAATAATGTTCGGAAGTTTTACTAAAAGGTAAAAAAACGTATCAGGGTAATAAGACCGGAACAAAAAAATAGATAGCATTTGCATATTACGGCAGGTTCTAGAGAAAGTCTATGAATTTTAAATTGACTCATAATACTTTCTCATTGATTTGAAGGTAATATCTTATCATGCAGTAAAGGAATGCTACCATCCACGGAAGATATAAGAGCTCAAAATGAGTGAAACGATTTCGAAAGAAAAAAATACAATCCACACTTTGACATCGACCATCAAGTCATCCAAATTCTTATAAATTTTGTTTGCTTGCCAATTTTTTAATGAGCGATAAAATTCAGTATGCGCCTCTGTGGGAGAGTATGCCGGATGATGAAGCAGCTCAAATCATTTATTTGCGATGTATTCGACGACACAAAGCTCAACATGCGGACGTACATTATCGTGCTGGAAGACAATTTTGTTCTTTTTTTGTCGGTTTCTTCGTCGGGATTGTAGCATGGAGGCGATCAAGTTGATCCAGGTACACGTCGCTGTTGAAATGTTTGAAATGATTTTCCAATGGATATTTCACCAAGCATATCACATTGCCTTCTTACAGTGGACGTCTTTCAGTATTTTTGATGTTTTTGAAGAGAAGGCACGATTCATCCCCAGTGAGGAGATTCTCTAGGAATGGAGTTTGGTCATTTCGCTGCAGCATATCGGTTCGGTTTTTGTTGTTGTCAGATTGTTGGTACGAGACCCATTCATAAAATTTTCACACTTTATCAAGACTTTTTAGACGACAGACGATCTTTGATTAGTCAACATTAAAGTTTTCGGCCAGCATTCGCGTTGTCATGATTTCTTCCTCTTCCACGGCTGCCGAGAGTGCCTGATCGTCAAAATCCGATGACTGATCTCTCCCTAGATTCTCCTTCAAGTTAGTATGATTTGATTTGAAACGGGCAAACTACTCCCGAGATTGTCTTCCGCTAAATGCTTAAATATTACTCACGTCCCTATCTGAACATTGGAAGGGTTAATTTCCACTTTGTTTCCAAATGAATGCTAATAGGAGACGACCATTCCAGTACCCATCTATTGTGTGTACTCAAATCAACTTTCCAAGTCTACTGCTGCATCCCTATGAAGTAGGCTTTCCGTGTTGAATTCAAAACCCACCATGGGTGTGGAATAAACGTATCTGTAGTTTCGGATGTTTAAGGGGTTTCACACCACTTTATGGCGAGCGATCGGAAATACCGAGAGTTTGTCTTTATGTGGAAAACTCACTCTCACTAACTATACTTGTGCAATTTTGTAACCAAGATTAAGTTGCTGCAGACATACTCGTAAGCTATGAAATGAACGGAGAATGGCACAAATTCGTTGTTGCTTCAGTTTATTTTCCCTATGACTCGTTACTGCCGCCACCACCGGAGGCGATAGTAGAACTCATTTAATATTGTGATCCTAGAAAGATAGGTCTTATCATATGCTGCGATGGTATTCATCTCCTGGATTTCATACTATCGTCTGACTTGGCTTTCAATTGCCAACTTTTGTTACGAGAGTAAGGCAGCAAGTAATCGACATAGCTTTATCCGAAACGATTTAGGGAAATGCTCGACAAGTACATTAGTGCTCCCCCAAAGTTCAGGGCAAAACAAAAGTTTCAGGAAGCAGAACATGAACGGCACCCTTACCAAATGTTTCGAAATGGCATGTCCAGCTTGTAAGCAATTCTGCAGATTGCCCGTTCCTTGGTGGAACGCAGACCTGCAGCGTCTTCGTCAAGAATCCAGAAAACTTCTAAACAGGTCACTTAATACTAATTTGGAGAAAGATTGGTATCTTTACAAATAAAAGCAAAAAGATTTTAAGAGGTTTATTTGGACTTTGAATTTCACCTCTTACAAAGCTTTTTGGTAAAAACTATGAGAAAATCCAGTAGGTTGATCAAAATCTCCAAAAGGAGAAGAAAAACCTGGCTGTAACTACTCAGAAAATCGGACGGTACCTATACCCAGTCGAAAGCAGAAACTCTCCGTCTCATGCTTAAATCTCACTTTCCAAGTAACCTAATCAGAACCAGCTCACAACTAGTTCCTATCAAAGAATTTGGTAGTGACCTGAAAAACACAACAGCCCGTAGCTGGTATATCTCATTATCTGTTGCTCCCTTTGATGTCTTCAAGTCGCCTGGCACCAATGGTATTTACCCAGTTATGTTACAAAAAGATATAGGCTAGTTGCTGGCAACTCTGAAGAGAATTTTCGTTGCTAGCCTGGCACTGGCATACATACCGAATACCTGGCGAAGAGTGAGAGTGTCCGCTCGCCTAGTTGTCGTTGTAACAAGCCTACCAACATGAAAGATCCTGCGAGATTGCGCTTTAGAACCTGATAGGCAGAATTGAAGGTGCAAAAAATAGGTGGTTTACAACAACATTCGGAGTAAGAGTCCATGATGCGCTCCTGTTGAAACACCGCAATCGGTCGGTCAACAAAATTTGTATCCCAAAATTGTTCAACTTCGAGTTGCTTTCACGCAATCAGGCGGTTAAATATTGATCTCAGCTCAATACATTAAAGCAAGCAGTGGAAGACAAAGTTGACGAACTGGAAGGGCATTGTTTTCCATCTGACAACGCCAGACCACAGTCAGCTTTAGTAACAAAACAAAAGCTGAATTTCTTTTGCTGCGAAGCTATGCAGCATCCACCGTTCTCTCCAGACCTTCCGCCTTCTGACTCCCATCTGTTCCGTTCCTCCCAAAACAATTTGGACGGAAGGCAATTCAATTCCAAAGACGAGGTCAAAACGTACCTAAAAAACTTGTTTACCCATAAGTCTGCTGACTTTTGAAAAAAAGAGGCATTATGGAAGAACGTTAGAAGAAAGTAATATATCATGTTGTATAATATCTGATGGAATAAATATAAGCCTTTATACCAAAAAATTGTATTTAACTTTAACCCTAAAAAAACCTCAGAACTTATTGAATAACCCAATAGATAACAGGAAAATAAAAACCACATCTCAGAGCTATTGCTGCAAAAGGCTATACATAAGGATTGATTCTCCAGTAGTTAATGAACTACTGATTATACTTAGCAAAGACAGATTTTACATTCAAAGATATGCTGATGACATTGCAATCCTAATGAAAGATAAATTTGAAGAAACAGTCTGAGATGGCCTTCGGAGAGCATTTAACCTCGTGGAAAACTAGTTTAAAAAGGTTGAACTCAATGTCAACCCTAAAAAAATACCATAATTACCTTTACCAAAAAAAAGAAAAAAAAAAAAAATTGGACAAACTTAAAGATTCAACACTTTTTGGTGAAACCATAAAATTTTCAAGTGAAGTGAAATTCCAATGGGTGATCCTGAATCGAAAACTCATTTGAAACACACATAAAAAATAAACAATAAAAGAAGCCAGGATCTCACTATAAACCAGCAAAAGTCTACTTGGTAAAAACTGGGGCCTTAATCAAAAATTGATACTGTGCATCTACACAGCAATTACTGGACCTTAAGTCACTAATACATTTCCATAAACTTAACAAAAGACTGCACAGACTATTGCCTGTGTGCACTACGGGTGCAATGAGAACAGTACCAACCGCAGCATTAGCGGTTCTCCTGAACCTCACACCTCTTCATCTTCACATACAGAAAATAGCTTTCGCAAACCTCAACATGCTTATCTCAGTGGATGAGAATAACTCCAAAATAGTTTTTCAGAGGTTCCAGTAAAGACTCTGGAGAAGTGAACTAATCGTATTTGGAATTACTCTTACAGAAAACTGTCTGAAAAAGTGCTACTTCAACCATGACTTCAAGGTTATATTCCCAGATCAGCAGAACTGGGAATAGAATAAACCCCCTTTTTAAATGAGATTAACTGGTGTGGTATTCTGACAGATCCAAAACAAATGAAGGAGTTGGAGCAGGCATATAAAAAGAAGCATATCTGTATTTCAAGCTGAGATACACGCAATAGAGCTGTGCATAAGGGAGAACTCAAACGGTCTGTCACCGTATATTCCCTCTAAAAACAAATCGGCCCTACGCTTTTGAGATTACATCAAAAATTGTATGGAATTGCATTGTACTTCTCATAACACTAGCCAGCACCAATAAAGTCTATTTATCATAATATGAGTGTCAGGTCACAGTGGTTATGATGGTAATCAAAGAGCAAACGAATTAGCCAGAAAAGGTTCGGCCTCAACATCCATGGTACCACGACCATTTCACAGTTACCAATTAGCTCCACAAAAAGCTATATAAGTAACTGGCCAAAAACTTTTTACCAACCCTTTCTTTTAAAAAAATCAAAACAACTCCTACAGCTTTCAAGGGGCCAGATACACGCAGCAACCAGTTTCCGAACGTCTCACTGCAGAGTTAAAAAAAAAAAAAAAAAAAAAACCCATATGATTATGGAAATTGCCACACGCACAGCATCCTTTGCCACTGTAACCGCCTATGCAAAACACATCTATGTGTTCTAGGCAAGCTATACCTTGAGGCATAGGATATCATTGCCAGCTCACACAAAGATAAAGCCGGATTTATTAAAATTTCAGGCATCATGGGTGAGCTATAACTTGGCCGCAGTGATAAGGGTACGTAGTCCTTCCCTAATCAATCTGATCTAATCTAATCTTCACAATTGATTACACGTGATTATACACGTACATGTCCAGCCAATCATACCAGTCGGCACTCCATATGAATAAAAGAAGGTTTCTGGCAATTGCTTAACAGAGAAAATCGAGAGTTGACCAGATAACGATAGGAAAAAAAATTAAATAAAACAAAATTGATTCTGGCTTTATTTTGAAACTACGTTCATGCCATTATGTGTAAAATAACACATCATTCAAATGGTCAATCCTTCAAGCGGTCGGTTTAATTTTTGATGTCTCAGTCCAATATGTGCGCTGTTATTCCCGCAATAGCGTATCGAATGCTGGCCTCGAGGCCGTCGAAAATGATTGGTTTGTTAGCATAGACGCTAGTTTTAACTTTCTGTCTGGTTGGTGGCTTAAGATCCAAAAGAGTGCGTGAGTACCTACTAAAGCCATAATGACGACCGTCCTCACGAGGAAATGCATGTGGCGTATTTACAAAGGAGCCGGAATTTCAAGCGTAAAGTGTTGAATGATGAAATGGTAAACCCTACTAGATATTTTGACAGCTGAATGTCATTAGTAACTTTGACAGCTGCAGAAACATAACAATTGGAAAAAACTATTATTCTGTCTGGTCAAAATATCAGACTAGCAAAAATGGTCTCTTGTAGGTTATACAATGGAGTCCAAGTCAAAAAGGATATAGTTCATACAGTTCAAGTCCAGCAGAGAAATAGAGGGTTTATGGTCTTTGCTTTTGGTTTTATTTCAAATAATTCTTCAGGCAGTTCAAATCAATAAAAAATAAAATTGTTCCCATTCTTGAAGTTATTTATTTAAGCTCAGGTTTAAGAAGTTACTCTTTCGACTTATTGCATTTTTATCATTTTGTTACATATTTTAGATTGCATTATAACAAGGTTAACTTTCTTTGCCTTACAAAGTCCTTCTGGCACTTTTTATCGTGAGTGGGAATACCGAGCTCTGGTGGAGAAGGAAGGCAGCTAGTGGTCCACCAACTCCAGACCTCGGAAAAGGGCCCACATACATAGGCGTTTTTCACCGGAGACGGGAAAGAAAAATTCGGTCAATGAAGCCCTAACAACGGTAGGGAGACTCACAACGAACCAGGAACTTAAGGTACGACACGAGGTCCACGAAGAACATCATTATCATTGTCAGAGCATGTAGGGTAGACGGGAAATTCGCAACGGGTGTGGATGGACGGTCCTTTTAAGCCAAACGCCCCAACACAATGGAGACAGGTAGGGAAGGAAAAGCCAAGAAGCATGAAGGCTGATTCTAGATCCCGCAATCAATGTGGGTATCATTCAAACACCGGCATCACATCCTACAACTGATGTGCATGCATCTAGCCGGAAAGCTAGAGAGCAAATCGATCGAAGGGGGAAGAAACGAAGATCTCTTTTATAGAACACCCCAAACGAGGGAGCAATAGAGAAAAAACAATGGTGTGTAGGCGGATGGTCAACATAACCAGACACACTTCAACGACCTACAAATATGATTCTAAAAATCGGGCTCGATAGGAGAAGAGACGTCGACCTTTTTTAAGCTAGCTCTCCACTGACGGAGCAACAAAGGAGCAGAGGCATGTAATCGGACGGCCGAGATATATGACAGCCTCCAACGGGGCAACATAGAAACGGACAAAAAACAATACTGAACAATAACAACAGCGCAGCAGAATAATAAAACACCTACCAATAACAAAAATATAAAACCGGCCAAGGCCAGTGGGCAGAAAGGCCCCAAAACAGCATAAACACACAAAACAAATAAATATTTGAAAGGAGTACTATAACACACCATTTGTCGGTCCCCATTTACCCCAAATCTGAAAGCGAATCCACTGGAGTAGTTAGAGAACCAAGAAAAAGTTGATTAGACACAGACACTAAGCTTTATTAGGGGCGGTGATCCAGAGGATACCTGGATCGAGATAGAATCCCTTATTGGATTATATCTAGACATTCTTTTATTCCTACCAACATTCCAGCTATATTTCGATCGGATTTCCTTTCGTGTTTGCGTTTATTTTGTTTTTCAGGTACAGTCTTGGAAGCGAGAGATACAAGTTACAAACCCAACGCGATCAGTTTGCCCCAAAGTCGGAGACAGAATAATCAATTCCATGACGTGTATCCGCCATTGATATACTTTCTATTTTCTAACAGGACGAGAGTTACCAGTTTTCATTTTAAGAGAATAATATTATTTTTTCGCTTGTATTTCACAAGCTCTTTTTCTTTTCAAAAGCTGTTGCGAGCTTTAACTAATCGAAAAGAGCTGTATGTGTTGCCATATGGAAATGTACCAAACGTTTATTTGTTTTGTGGATGTTAAAATGCTTGGTATAGAGATCATTCTACATACAGTATGCAGCAAAAGTCTTGATACCCCAACCCATTTTCTCTTCAACGCAGGATAATATGTTATTAAACGCTTGTTTGTTTGCTCATAATATATGTTTATTTGTACATTTTGAAATCCTAAAATAAAAAACCAAATAATTCATTAAAAAAATAAAAAAAAGTATGCATGTTGTTTTACAAAAATAACGGTAAATTTTAAGCGATAAGGATTGTCTGTCAGAATACGATGATCTTCGATGCAAAGTAAAAGTAAATTTATTTAGTTCGACAAAATCCGAAGTTGGTGTAACAATAAAGTGAGTAGATAGTAATTTTTTAAAATGGGAAAGAAAAAATTAACAATAGAAGAAAGAAAAATTATCATAAACTGTCATAAAGATGGAAAAACAGAAAAAAAAATCGAAAACAAAACAAGATCTGGGCGTCCTCGGGCCTTAACGGCTAGAGATGAACGAGCGATTGAGAAAATTATGCAAGAAAATCCTTTTGAAAGTGCGCCAAAGAGAGCCACAACGCTAGAGAATTCTCTATATACAATTGTTTCAGCTGACACAGTACGCAGGTTCATACAAAGAATGGGGTATAGGTCGTGCACTGTAGAAGAAAGCCTTTAATCAGCGAAACAAATAAAAAGAAAAGATTAAACTTTGCTAAGGAATTCAAGAATAAAGGATTCGACTTCTGGGATTAGATAATTTTTTCAGACGAGTCAAAGTTCAATATTTTTGGCTCAGATGGGCGTTCGAAGGTGTGGAGAAAACCAAATAAGGCTTTAAATCGGGAAAACACGAGAAAAACGGTAAAGCACGGAGGTGGTGGTGTTATGGTATAGGGCTGTATGTTATGTCAACGTTAGGTGTCGGAAAATTAGTCATTATCGACGAAAAAATTTGCTTCAAAGTGCACAAAAAACGGGAATTGCCAACAATTTTTACTTTCAACAGGACAATGATCCCAAACATGTCGCCCAAATTGTAAAAATTTGGTTGATACATAAGAGCCCCTCACTTGCTGTAACACCACCACAAAGCCCGGATCTCAACCCAATAGAACACCTTTGGAATTATTTAGAGAAAAGCTTACGCAAACATGTTATAACTTCGAAGCCTCACTTGAAAGCCTTACTTCCGGCAGAGTGGCAAGAAAATTTAACTGAATATCTAAAAAAATCAACGCATTCGATGCCAGAACGCCTTAAAGAAGTTGAACCAAGTATTAGGTAAATCTTATTTAAGATTTGTTATACTTTTCTTCAAGGGTATCAACACTTTTGCTGTGTTATTTTTGGATGCAACGGAACATTTTTATTTTTTTTATTATTTTTTTTTTTTTAAATGAATTGTTTGGCTTTTTATTTTTGGATTTTAAAATGTACAAATAAACATATATTATGAGCAAAGAAACAACTTGTTTGAAGGCGTTTAATAGCATAATATCCTGCGATGAAGAGAATATGGGTTGGAATATCAAGACTTTTGCTGCATACTGTATATTATTAAGCAAACACGAATCTTCTACAAAACATATGGTATGTATGTATTGTATGTTGAGAGTTTAGTAATTCGGTTCGAAACCAATCGATAATCGCTCAATAACTGATCAAAGCACTAAGCACAAAACAAGCAGAGTGCTCAAGTCGATAGAAGAAGCACACAGACTTTTCTTTCTCACTTCTCAAATGAAGTATAAAAATAAATCGAAAACGTGGTTTGTTATTTTTTTTTTCTCAAACACATAGTTGATTCAAAACGGATAGTTTGAAACCTTATGGCAATTATCTTCAGAAATTCTTGTCGACAAAAAAGCATATCAAGATATCCCTATGAGAGGTTTCAAGAGCGAAGGGCTTATGCATTGTAACCAAAGTGGAAGGAAACTATTCCTGTCTTCCCTGTTGTACAAAATTTTGTTGAACAATGTATAACAAGCCCATAAGTTGGGTCCGCTACAGCCAAATGAATGTGGATGAGTCTGACGGGAGTTTGTGGAATTTTTTCTTATAGTTTGGGCACGCTTAAGGAATTTAAGTACCGATGAAAGTTGGTTTTAAATATTTAAAGGTTATAACGACTAGGAAATAAAGAACTAGAGAGGACAATCCATAAGCGAGTTGTACAGTTTACGAACGAATCACGATATTTTACAGTACGTCCGAAAGTGGGCTTAGGGGTATACGCATAGCGAGATGGGTGTTACGGTCAAAAGTTTGAAAGGGCGGAATGCTACTGGCGATTTCTATAGAGCACTGGTGGTGGAATTAGCGATAAAACAGAGTGAAACACGTGTTCATTGTCTGAGTGATATAAGTATCAGCTATGAGTTTTATGATACGGTTTTGAATCCTATCTAGCAGGTGCGGAGATGTTTTGGGCGCATCTGACCAAATGTGGGTAAAGTATTTCCTACACCGTTTGCGGAAATGGGGTTACAAAATATTTGTTCTCAGTGGGATTTCAATATTTTCTTATAAAATTGAACATGAAACGGGAGCCGAAAATGTAGTCCTTCCGGAAGAGCCTGACTTGGGAGCATCATCAAACGTGGTTGTAAGGATGGCCCGAGGGATACAAAGACATAAAAATTATGTCTTTGATATTTATTTTTTTGATATTTTATTTATTTTGATAATTACTTCACTTCTCTGCCTTTGGTTGAGTACTTAGCTAAAGAGAGTATCTTGAGTCTAGGTAGAGTACAACGCAATCGAATTCCTGATTGCAAACTGTCCACCGACAAGGAAGTGATGAAAAAAGAACGCGGTTTTTCCGTTGAATATGTGGCTGATATGGATCTTGCTATGATGGCGGGGATAAACAAAAAGCAGCCGCATGTGTATAGAACTGTATAGAACTGGCTTTTGTTAACTCTATGCCTAAAGAGCTTAACAGTCCTAACGCTCAAGCATACTTATATATTGAGGCCAGATCAGAAGGGGTAAAATATTTCTTACACCGTTTAAGGAAAACCTAGACATTTCGCAGCATTTTTGACGACATCAAATATATGCTCGTTCCAACATAAGCTGTCATTGACATACATACCAAGAATGAAAAGTCTTTCGGTTTCGACGATGCAAGTGTCATTCATGGACCTGGATACTTAAATTTCGCTTTGATGACAGCAGACAGAATTAAATTATACTCTGTTGATAGTTCCCCATCAGCAAAGGAATATATTGGATTAGAAGTAGCAGACAAGAGATCATTAATGAAAATTAAAAGGAGTATCGAAAACAGAACGGAGCCCTGGAGTACACTAGAATTTATTTTGAGACTTGAAACCATCAAAGACAACTTGAATTGAACGTTCCGAAAGATAATTTGTAGTCTATTGAAGAAAAGAATCATCAATCGCAAAAGCACGGATTTTATACAAAAGACCCGGATGCCAAACTCTGTCAAATGCTTTGGATGGAGGATGGAGGATGAGGCGGAATTTCTAATGCTTTTGATATTGATTGCTAACTTAAATTGCTTATTGACTAACGAATGTTTGTATACCTTGCACTTTCCGAATGTCTTATGCTTTCCTTCAGCTAGAGGATCTTTCGACAGTTATACCATTACTTCCCCACATGCAATATATTTGATACAAAATAAAAACAAAAACCAAACCAAAAAAAGCTCCTACTGCCAGCCTATTAATGCGCTTTTCTAAATCTCATCCAATAAATCTAAATAGTGAAACACCACGGACTTAAAATCAAAATTGTATAAACTCAGATATAGGGGTTCACTCGCTACGTGGAAACTTATGCTCAAATGAAATGCAAAAGACCAACCCAATGGTGGTCAATTGAAACAGCAGTGAACTTTAATTTGACATTATCGGTAATGAATGAAGCAAGCCTTACTTATACTCGCATTTTTTAAATGAAAAACCTCTCAAGCATATGAAAACGTTGTCCTTAAGAAGCACACTCTAAAGGATAGTCATTTAAAATTCAAATGAGGAGAAGAAAAGATGTATCGCACAAGAAGACTGCAGATGCAGTTAAAAACGCAAGTGTTAAAAGCAACACTCTCCCAACAGCGCCGGAAGCATAGATGAACTAACATAGATGGGAAACTTTCCAGATATGGGAAAATCAGAACCAGTTTTCTAGTGATCGCCTCATCAAAGGCGATTTCCCTCCCTTTTTACACAAAACCTACCCATTTTATTTGAAAAATGGCCATCCACATTACACACACGCGTGCAAATCGATCTAGTTCTAGCAACTTTTCTTGTAAATTGCATTCATTCTACCAAATTCTGGAAAGTTATAGAGATGTAAAAGTGTTGCTAATTCACTTACAGTGTGTCTGTACGAAGTTATGGGATTAGTATAGTTTGACATTTCGGTTAGTTCATCTATGACCGTAAGTGAAAGCAACTGAAACCACTGTGTATAAGATGGATGACAATTCACACGTATTCACAACAGGATCACACGGTGGAACGCCCAAAACCTGGAAAGTTAACCATCTAAGTTAGTTCATCTTTGGGTTGTAGGACCCCAAGGCAGCTCAGCATCAAGGTACATATAATTAGGCAATATAATTGGCGCAATTATTTTGATCTGGTTCTGCGCATCTGTGAAATTCTGGCAATACGGACGACCACAGTGACGACAACGGCGGAAATATTGTATTTTGGTTGCGATAGATTTTTGATTTAAAATTGATTAAACAACGTTTAAAGGTGTTAAAATGCGTTGTGCTGTGTACTGGTGTTGTGTTTACAACCATAAAAACAGAAATAAAACTGAAAATGAGGAGATATCGTATGACTCGTTTACAAAACAGAGTAAAATGTGCAAACAGTGGGTTTTTTTGTGCCGCCAAAAAGACAAGTTGAATACAAAAATGGCGCGAATTTGTGACAAACATTTTTTTAAAAAAGTGATTTTGTCCATTGTCCATTAATCCATTGTACGAGCAATATGGAATAGTTCTGAAAACAACAAGAATTAAAGAAGATGCTGTTCCTTCACTTTTGTTACTATTGCAAAAGGATAAAGAAGTGACGAGCCCACGGATTTACGGATTCAAAATAGACTTTTGATCCCAAGGTATGTGAACAACAATTATTATAATAGTTATTTACACTAATAACACTCGGTATTTTTATTTCAATGATGCACTAATTGTGCATGACTAGGAGAACATAGATCTGGAAGTCCCCACGGAGAATTTATTTGTATCAAACAAGTGTGAATGCTCTACGCAAACTGATGCTTCCAAGGTAGACTGCGGTACACTGACGTCTTGATGGTTAATTTCCATTTAATATTTGTAAATAAGCTATGGTTGTAGTATTTATCTATGATATTTATTCAGATTAATCTTCAATAAGTCTGCCACTGCATACCAAGGTACATATTAGGATAATTTGGCTGACAGATGGCAGTGAGTGCCAAGTTTTTAGTATGATGTACTTAATTTACTCATTTTATTGATGCAATAAAGACTGTAAATTATTTGGAAGTATTTTTTTCTCTCTTTGGTATTTTTTTTTTTTTTATTCTAACATCCTGACAAATTCAAAATGGAATAATGCAGTTTATTTCCATTTGGTAGTTCAACCCGTGAAATGTGTGCGCAAATGTATGATATTTGTGTCGATCCTTCCAGAATTTGACCCGAGCGACGAAAATTCGTTAAACAGGGCGCAATTTGTACTTTGGGTGAGTCGGTTGATTTCGGCGTATTGCTGGCCCGAACCAACAAATTCTTTTTTCTGTTCAAATGAAATTAAAAGGACATGCAAAAAAAAGGTTGGCTAACTGAGGGTGCAATAATTTGGTACGTTTTTACGAGGATTAAAGCGTCCAGAACTACAGTGCGCGATATCGGGACTAAATATTCTGTCGACGAATGAGCTTTTGTGTACAATAAAATAGTTTTTAGCAAACAATGCTCAGCTTACGATCGTGAAAACAGTTCCGAAAATTATGTTTAATGAGCCTGTAACTGACGGGCAAAGAACACGGAGAATGTCCGACGGCTTGACGGCCCGAAGTGCTTTAACTGTTTGGAACGTGGCCATTATATATCAATTAATTTACAAAAAACTCAACGTTGGGAACAACGTCTGAGGGCTCTTCCCACATGCGTATGCAACGTTAGATGGTATCGTCCTCTGCTGCGCTGTCTCTCAGGCTTAAAATCGCCCATTCTCTTACCATAGCCCAGCTATTTTTAACTTTGGAATCGGACAAGTGCTTTTTCATAAGAGCAGGTCTCTGTTAATCAATTACCTTCTGAGTCCAAAGAAACAGTGATTGACAAAAATAATTCTGCGTTGAATATCTGCACTGATGACATTGCTGCCTGTAACTACTGAGAAGGTAGACGAAATCCTTAACTACTTCGAAACTATGACACCCATAGTTATGTGTCGTTACGGTGTCGATGGCGTGCACCTTTTTCTGATTACAGCATATAAAGAGTGTTTCAAGATTTGTTTTTTGAATAAAATGAACAATTGATGAGATATCTCTGAAACCTTAATTGGTTTATAAAGAAGACACATGGGGATTATTTATGGAACACAATATCTTTCAAATAATCGCCTCGGCTTTGCTTGTGGACTCTCATTCTTTTCTCGAGCTTTTCGATCAATCTTTCACATAATTGGGGCGAACTCGGCGATGGCAGTTCCAATGTTCGCTTTTAGAGTTGGAATTTTTTGCGGATGATTTGCAAAAGAAAGAAGTCTAGCGGTTTTGAATCGCACGATCTTGGTGACCAATAGATGTCTCTGAAACGCGAAATTACACGGCCAGTGCGCAAAAACTCGATTATTTGGCGGAAAAGTATGCCCCTATGACTCCTCCGGTCTATAAACCACACCAAACAGTTTCTTAATCCAATTTTCGAAGTAATTTGTTTATTAACGTAACCGCCAATGTAAAAATGAACTTCATCCGAAAACAGATTCTCTTCCGAAATTCAATGTTTTCATGTTTTCCAGAACCCAATCGAAGACGTATAGCTGGTGGTTGGCTGGCTTCAGTTTTTGCTTTAGTTGAACTTTGTACGCATGGAGAGCCAAATCTTACGTCAAAATTTGGTGCAGTATGAAGAAAGCAAGCTCCTAATAATAGTGACGAATGGAAGTGTTTTCATCGTTTTTAACACTTCATTACCTCGGGGACATTTTCCATTGAATGTACGGGCCGAACACGTTTCGGCATCCTCACATCTTGCACTGAGTCCATCTCTTAAATTTTTTTTTGACATGTGTGCGGACGTCTCGAAAGACAAATGGTTACATGCAAAATTGGCACGCATTTTTTGTATCGTGCGTTGCCGCCATTGAACGTGAATTTTCGTAAAAAATTTCAATTTCGTACTTTTTCAGCAACAGGAGTTTTGATGTTAAAAAGTGTCAAAACCCGGTCGGGCCGCAAGGTCATTAAAACTCTAGAGCTTATAGTACCAAAGAAAACTTATTTTTAAATGGAAAATGGCTTTAGGGGGAGAGAAATCCTCATTAGTTTGTCTAGAATGGAGGCAGGGATACTTCGAAAAGTGACCATGCAACTAAGACAGGGCGTTCTTAGAAGTCTGGCAGAAGCAGTAGTGACGTATTTTTGTGAAAGTTGGTTAAACCAGACAATTGTTTGTATAGCCATGTCATAGCCAAGTATTTCCAGAGTACCATTCTCGGAAGCTCATTACACATCCAGAAAGTCGGCAACGCCAAGGAGGTTTTCGACTTAAAATATTTGGTCGAAGGAAGTTTGTTATCCAAGATAACACCCAGTTGGAGTTGGAGAAACGGCTGGTGATGCTGTTAAGCACTACGTGAATCGCAACAATCAGCTTCCTGACAAAGTGAACAAACTCAGTTTTGAGAGGATTTCTAGTGCACAATACTTCAATCATGTATAGTGCTCCCTACGATTTAGAGCAGAGAGTCGCTAAGACTTTCAAAGACAGCAACAAAATTTATATACATATATTAGGTGCGCAACTAAGTTCTACAGCAGTGTGCTGGTCGATTTTGACATTTCCAAAACTTCGTAAACCAAGTTTAGACAGATGGTAAACTGCTACATTTGGTTGTGTGAAAATGTTTGATTTTGTGTCAAATAATCTGCATTTGCAGGAAGTGTTGATTTATTTTTTTCATTCGAAGAAAACGGCGGCTGAAGCGCATTGAGAGCTTCAAAAAGTTTATGGAGATGATGCTCTAAGTGAAACAACATGCCCGTCACTTCAAAGACAGTGATATCGAAGTTGACGACCGTTCGCGTGAAGGAAGGTCAAAATCCTTTGAAGACGCTAAATTGGAGGCATTGCTCGATGAGGATCCGTACCATGCAAGAAGAGCTAGCTTCAGCATTAGGAGTTACCCGCCATGCTATTTCCAAGCGATTGCATGCGTTGAATATGATCCAAAAAACAAGGAACTTGGGTTCCTCATGATTTGAAGCCAAGGGACGTTGAGCGTCGTTTTTTCACCTGTAAACAACTATTCCAGAGGCAAAAGAAGGAAGAGTTTCCTTCATCGCATCCTGACGGGTGATGAAAAATGGATTCATTACAGCAACTCAAAGAGAAGAAAGTCTTGGGTACTGCCCGGTCATGCATGTATTTGGTCGGATCAGGTCGGTGTTATTTATTATAAATTGTTGAAACTAAACGAAGCCATCACTGGGGAACGGTATCGACTTCATCTGATGCGATTGAACCGAGCACTGCGCAAAAAACGGCGACAATACGAGCACAGGCACGAAAAAGTGATTCTACAGTATGAAAACGCTTGGCCTCATGTTGCCAAACCCGTTTAAACCTACCTGGAAACGATCAAACAGAAAGTCCTACCCCACCCGCCATATCCCCATATTCTGCCAGAAAGATAGGAAAAAATTGTAACTAGCGATGGGAAATACTTTGAATGATTCATTTGTAACCATTTTTTCACAATAAGAAAAAACAGCGATAACGTAGTTGAACACCAAATACATGCTATAAGTAATACATGAGCTGAAAAGTCCATGCCGTTTCTTAGAGAAGGCACCAATTGAATTAAATTAAATTAGTACCAACCTTTAAAAGAAACGTGTATAAATTTGACAGCTGGCGGACGATTAGTTCTAGATAGCGTTGTCAGTGAAGCAACTTTTGTTATTGTGAAAAAAATGGATTCAAAGCAATTTCGTGTGTTGATTTATTATTGCTTTTTGATGGGAAAAAATGCAGCCGATGCAAAGAAATGTCTTGATAGGTTTTACCCGGACTCTGCACCAGCCAAACGAACCGTTCGCAAGTGGATTGAAAAATTTAAAAGTGGTCATACAAGCACCGAAGATAATGCACACAGTGGACGTCCAAAAGAGGCTGTTTTAGATGAAAACATCAAAAAAGTCCACAAAACGATTACGAATGACCGTAAAGTGAAGTTGATCGAGATAGCTGAGGCCCTGAAGATATCAAAATAGCGTGTTGGATATATCGTACACGAGTATTTGGACATGTGAAAGCTCTGTTCATGTGGGTGCCGTGTTTGCTCACAGTCGACCAAAAACAACAACGTGTTGATGATTCTGAGGAATAACGCCGAATTTTTGCATCGGTATGTGACAATGGATGAAACTTGGCTCCATCACTTCACACCAGAGTCAAGTCGGCAGTCAGCTGAGTGGCGAGCAGGCGACGAACCTAATCCAAAACGACCAAAAACTCAACAGTCGACTGGCAAGATTATGGCATCCGTATTTTGGGATACACATGGTATAATTTTCATCGACTATCTCCAAAAGGGGCAGATTATCAACAGCGACTATTACATTGCGTTGTTGGAGCGTTTGAAGGACGAAAGCGCAGAAAAACGGCCGCATTTGAAGAAAAAGAAAGTGCTGTTTCATCAAGACAATGCACCATGTCACAAGTCGATGAAAACGATGGCAAAATTGAATGAATTCGGCTACGAATTGCTCCCTACCCACCGTATTCTCTAGATTTGGCTCCCAGCGACTATTTCCTGTTCGCAGACCTCAAAAGAATGTTCGCCGGAAAGAGATTTAAGACCAATGAAGAAGTAATCGCCGAAACAGAGACCTATTTTGAGGCTTAACTGAAATCGTACTACAGAACTGGTATCGAAAGATTGAAAAATCGTTTCAATCAGTGTATCGCCCTCGAATGCAACTATATTGATAAATAAAGTTGAATTTTGCAAAAATTTTGTGTTTTACTATAAAACGACACTGACTTTTCGGCCCATGTGTTATAGTATATACTAATAGTATGTATTCAGCAGCTTTGCTCTAATCCACAAAACTAGTGATATGTTTATGCCTTGTTGATTAACCGAGTTACATTGCCCTCAAGATTTGCGTGTACAAAAGAATTCTTAACGTCGATGAAAATCCTCAGCGTGTACCTACTCCTTCAGATTTTGAAACGCAGTCTCGCTGGGTCCCCCGTGTTGGTTAGCATGTTGCAACTTGGACAAAAGATGCTTTAACAAAGCAGTTTTGCGCATATGGAGCTCGTTCATTCCCTCGATCATTCCCAAGGTCGGACTAATAAACCTAGAGCTATTGACGAGTAGGTAGCCATCTTTTCCGATTTTATATATAAAGTCGGTTCGCGACAGCGTAAAAGTGAAGATTATCTTCAGAGTTGCCAACAGCTGATTTATAACTTTTTTTTTAGCATAACTGGATATATACTATTGAGGCAGTTGACCTAAAGCCATTAAAAAAGCAACAGCATGCTTAATGGCCTCATTCGGCACCACAACGGATGATGATAGATAGCAGCTACAACATGTTGCGTTCCTCAGCATGCATCTACGGTGATAGATGGTTGCGAGCAATTACAATAAATGGGGTAAGCGTGCATTTCAACATGTCCTGCAAAAGTATCATTGAGAGTAATAATGACACCGCGGGTGGCTTCCTCAATAAATACGAGTATACAGCTTACGCTCACACTAGGCCGCAGTTAATTACGGCTAATATGGTGGTGTTGATACACTACTGTCTAAGGAGTTCAAGCAACCAAGTAGCACAGTGGATTAGTTCTAAATATTAGAATAGTGCAATGATATCCACCAACTATTATAATTGAAATCTTTCGGCCGTAGTCTATAACTCCTAAGGATTAAGAACATTAAAAAAAAAAATCAAATCAACTCCAAGCTATTTGACGAAAATTTAATAATCTATTCGACCTTGGCTATCATATTGCCCAAATACCCATCCACTCTTGATGATAAATCTCCGGTAGAATTATTTACCTTTCCACCTTCAAACTGTCTCTCGAATTTCTTCCCTTAACAACAGACAAATTTAAGTAGGAAGAACAGTCGTACATAAAAGTAAATAACCTAGAAATGTCTATTCCTGAAAATGAAAAAAAAAAAAAAAAAAAAAATTCGAAACACTGACCCCACCTAATAAACACAATATGTATTCGTACATATCCCTATATCCCTCCGTTGGTCTCTGATTTCTCAAAGACTCTCAATATTCCAAGTTTAACCTGTACAATATAGATACATACTTTGTATCTATGTACATATGTATATCTATGATATAATAAGCCGACACGAGCCAACGGTGAATACAAAAAGTACAAGCAGCCCAACAATATCCTTGAAACTTTCACTTTTCCCAGTCTCATACCATCTAGCCGGTCTTCCATTTGCCATGTTTGCCCTCATGACTTTTCTCTGTTTTCTTGGAAGAATTTATTTAAATTTAATTTTTTCCATGAATAACCAGGAGCTTTAGTCTCATCTCGTCGTCCTTGTCCTTAGAGAGAGTACCAAGTGCAGATTTCTACTTGATTTCGTTTCGTAATTCAGCCATTCCCTTGAACCGGCTACAGTCATGTATAGATGGTTTTAGCTACGGCTGACGGCTAGCAACCCTTGGATTGCATAATTATTGGGTAATTTTCGGTAATTATCTTATTGATTATTTTTCGCTTAAAATTTGGGTTATATACCGACTGACGTACATACCAACCGGATATACTCGCATGTATCTATGCCATGCCAAAAAAGAAGTCGATCAAATTTCACATTCACTATGTACTAAGTACATGTGCCGGCTTACATATTTGCCAGCCAGAGAAGCACAGATACAGAGAAAAAGAGAAGGATATACAAAGAAAGAGTGAAAAGTGAAATATTATATAATTGTTCGTCGGCTCATCATCGTCGTCGTCCGAAAAAAAAAAAAAAATCCAAAAACACGTCGAGTAAGATATTTCTGACATCTCAACAAAAATTGTATTTATCTGTTACATATGTAAGTCTTTTAGGTCCTTGAATATATATATGTACAATACATACTAGACCAACTTGATACATATGCCCATATACATAAGTAAACTTATAATTGGGCCAAGTTAGCAACTAATATTTCTAGGCACTCTCAACTATGTGTATAATTTTGATTTCCGAAAAATTCAAAAAAAAGAGCACGAGTACAAAATGTTAAAAATAGAAATGGTATTTAGTTTTTCTTTTTTTCGAAGTGAGGAGAACTAAGGATGAACACACGCGAGCAAGGATATCCTCAAACCCAACTCGAGACTAGATACATTTACCCCGTCCCCTCTAATAAAAATAACACCGTATACTTATAACCTCACCTACCTACAACAAATTTATGTATCCGAACACATCTGACGAGTAAATAACAAATCAGGTGTCCTTGAGAGGATATATAATAATAAAAGCTATATACAGAAACCGAAAAAATATGTACAATATATAACATACCTTCTTCACGGTCCCTTTCTATTTTCGGATGGATTTTTCCCTTATGATCGGCTGAATTGAGAAAATTCAAATCGCCTTGCGGTTGCGAATATGGTATCGAGATATTTTGTCCGTATTGCATGTTATTAGCTAAAACAAAAACATTTATTAATTAAACACTTTTTTCTTTAGAAATGCACTTTGTTTTAAATTTAAAAAAAAAAAAAAAAAAAAAAAAACAAACAAACAAACAAAAAACAAAAAAAGGCAAAGAAGGAAAAGAACTTCAAGACAAAATTTTGTTTGAACATAAAACTGACAGAAAATCTCACAAAATTCACACATCAATTTACACACTTTAGGACTATTTGTAGCACCCGATTTCGTTGTAGAAAGTAAAAAACTCCCCCGAAGAACAAGAACAGGAAAAAACAGCAGAAAATGCACCAAACACACCGAGCACACACCGGTTTAGCGAGAACTCAAAAAACTCAAAAACTTACAGAACTGTCGTCACCAGGATATCGGGATATCAGGATATCAGGATATGTACTTCTTTTCTATGAGGCTCTTTGCCTATCCTGATTGCTCTCAAAAACAGGCGGCTGCTTCGAAACCACTTTAGGGAGAAATTCCTCTCTTATGTTCTCTTTTGGTGTAGTGCTATCCTTCTCTTGGGGTGGCACTGCTTTTCACTTTCGAAGGATAAACGAATACTGAAAAATGCCGACCGATAGAAACCCGATATAAACACACTCTCACTCTTTGCCCCCATGATCATTCCAATATCCACAGAAGGAAAATTAAAAAAAAAATTTACATTCATATATACATATGTATGTATATAGATACTTTGTATATAAAAAAATAATGAAAATAAAAATCACTTTGCCGAGCGCGCCCCGGCCGTTCTATCCCCAGCTATCGTTATGGCCGTCTCGTCTTCTTGTACATAGTATACAGGGTAGCTGTTTTTGCAGTCAACGTCGACGTCGTCGTTTTATACGCTTGCTGTTGCTGTCGGCTTTTTTTGTTGTTTTTTTTTTTTTTTTTAAATATAACTGTGTTTGTAGCACATATCATTATTCCGGTGTGCTTGCACACCCACATAAAACAAAGTCGAGCTGAGCCGGGTTTTATGCCGGTCTGGGCTGATAGGTGGTGGGTGCTGGTTCCTGACTGGGATTGGAAATAAACTACCATCAAGCATATACGGACCCCAACCGTCCAACCGACCGAACGACGATGAAAACGACTGAATTCCTTTATTATCGCATTCACCAACCGGCCTAGAGAAGAGGGTGAAATGCTTGACAACAACAACAAAACAGCAACAACAAAACAGCAGAAACAGCAGTTTTCCTCCTTTTTTTGTTGGTATTGGGGGAGAAACAATTGTAGAACTATAGGGGTGGCGATAAGTAAAAGTGTTGCCGTGATAATGTGAACTAACAACAATAAAACGTAGACGTTTTACATTTTCAAAGATTCACATTTTTGGATATGAAAAAATTCGCCCCATTTCATGCTTTTTGAAATGGACTGTACGTTGATTACTGAAAAGTAGAAAAAAGGAAACAAAAAAGTAGTTTGATTATGATGTTAACACTTAAACACTACCCTGGGATCTTAGCTATTGTCATTTTTTTTTTTTTTAGCTACAAAATGCACGATAGCAACCTCTGTCTTGTAATCCACCAGCCATGGTAAATATGTTTTTCAAGCAACTAAGGGGATCTGCGCGCCAATTGATCGGAAAACTGGCTACTGTCCAATAACTTGGTTTGGACCAGCAGCGGAACAATCAAGTTCGTAATAATGTGTAATAGCATGTGTAAACCTTTACTCAAGCAGGCTAAGATATACGAGGGCTACTTGATGAGAACCCGGATTGGAAGATAGGTGGTGCTACTGAGCCAAAATGAGTGTCCCATCATTTAGTATAACATCTTTTAGCCCGCTTGCAAAAATTTGGTGACGCTTAGTTTTGTTTTGACAACCATTTCAAAACATCGTGATTCTTGTTTTTGAGTTGCAAAATCTGCGAGAAAATACAGCCCATTCTTGTTGGTGTGTATGAAACAAATTCAACTTCCCGTACAACCATTTACCATTGGTTCGCGGAGTTTCGCTGTGGCCGCACGTGGGTTTTTGATGAACCGCGCCCAAATGACCCAAAAACGGACAAAATCCATGATCTCATATTGGCGGACCGCCGAGTGAAAATTCACGAATTGGCTGAGATAGCATCTTAACTGAACGCGTTAGTCATACCCTCTACGAGATTTTGGGTATGAGAAAGCTGTCCGCACGATGGGTGCTCACACCGGAGAACAAGCGAAATCATGAGACCGCTTCAAAGACTTGCTTGGCCCTGTCTAATCGAAGTCCAAAGGAGTTTGTTTGGTTGTTTCGTGACCGTCGATGAGACTTGGATTCATTGGTACACACCAGAGACCAAAAAATAATCGAAATAATGGGTTTTACCTGGTAAACGCGCTGCAAAAGACCATGCCTTTGGCCGGAAAGGTGATGGCATCCGTTTTTTGGGCCGCGCGAGGTGTGATCCACGTTGACTTTTTGGAGAAGGGAAAAACAATCGACGATTTATTGAGCCGATTCAACGCCAATTGGAAGAAAAAACGACCACGTTTGGCGAAGAAAAGTTCCAAGCTTAAGTCTTACAAAGTTGCTGGACCCAATGACTTATATGCCGGGCTGCTTAAAGCATAAAAAAGTAAGTAAGAAATTTTTTCTACCTTGGCTCCACTATCAACGCGAAGAATAACTCTTGTAAATCGCTGCTTCGTAGTAAGGCCTTCTCTCGAGCAACCAAAAAGACATTGTACAAGGCACTGATCATTCAAATCCTGCTTTACGGCGTTGGACACTGATAAAAGCGGATAAAAATGCTTTCGGGTGCTTCAAGACAAAAGTACTTTGGGTAGTTTTTCACTTACCACTTGCATCAATGGAGAATGGAAAAGACGTTTCAACAACGAAGTGTATGGGATGTACAGCAATCGACTTCGTCAGAAAAGCTCGGATAACCCGGCTTAAATGGCTAGGTTACCTTGCGCGCATGGTCACCGCCCTCCCGGCTGAGAATGTTTTAGACTCCAACCGAGAAGGACAACGCAGTAGAGGACGATCTCACCATAGGTGGCGCATGATATGTTAGCTTGAGCCCTGATCCCCTCCGGACTGTAGCGCCTTCTAAGTAAACTTGAAGCAACTGAAGATAAGTGAATGAATCAATTCTGAAATGAATGAGGCACGGCCGACTAGTGCTTGTTTCACAGTAATGCTCTTGCGCATGGATCGTTATTGGTAAAACAATTTTTAGCTAAAAAATCAATTTCTCTGATCAATAAAAGAAAATACTACAATGAGCACGACCGATTTTTTTTTCTATTCCTTAAAATCAAGACTGCCATGATAGGAGATGTTTTGGTGACTTGGAGGATATCCAAAGCAATGTGACGAGGTAGTTGCGAAATATTCGCGTAGAACATTTCTCGACGGACTTACAGAAGCTCTACGACCGGTCAAATATTTGTAGAGGGGGCAATCAGTCATAACAACCTCCATGCACCCAAGAGTGCAGGGTAGGAATACTGGAATATTTTTATTTTTTTTTTAATTTGTTTGATTGGTAAATTAATAAAAAAATTCAATTTTATTAAAGATATTAATCAAAAATTAATTGTTTAAACAATTATATTTAATTTTTTGTTACTGGTATAATATTGTCCTTTTGTAGTTTCGAAAAATGCTATATGGATGGACAGATGGGATGTGAAGTTGCATGAAGATGATGTAATGGAGAAAGTTCCTTACATCATGGTTCCTGAAAATCCGAGTGACCTTGAAGAAAGTGGATTCATTAAGGATTACCATTAAGAATCAGCGGCAAATAATAATGATTACTTCTCTTTGGATTTGGATTTTCTTTGTGTTTTAAATATTCCAAGGAGATTAAAAGAAAAAGTCGGCAAGGCCTAGAACACCAACAAAAAACATTTTACTTCATCCTCCTGGGTTCAAAGGTAAAGCTCGTTAATTGACAGCAGAGGAGGAGGCCTGAAGACTATTTTTTACGGACGGAACACTTTAAGCAATAGTCGAAAATAACAATATTGAAATCGGAAGACAAATATAGAAAAGAAAAGGGTTTTGACTGTGTGGGTTATGATGAAAATAGAATTCATCGAGCTCCAACAGTGTGCTCCCTTTTTATGCTTAGGACACATACATATAGAAAGAGAAATAAAGTCCTTTTTATACGGTACTACTTAGCAGGGATTCTTAACATGAATCATGTCGCTACTAAGGAATTATACGACAAGAATTGTTTTTTTTTTTTTTTGGGTCACTATTGCTCATCACTGCTTGCGCTTTGAAGAATGCTCCACAACAAAAGAACGTGGGAGAGATGTCAGACTGGCGCCAACAAGAGACCTTTTCGATCATTGTCAGTATCAGTATTGTCAGTGTTTCGAGTGATGCGTATAGTCCTTCAATTGTGTACTTTAGACAAAATATCATTGGACTGCAAAGGTAGATATATATTTATAATGTACATTCCGTGTTAGATCGATAAACACAGCACACACATTTTGATGTTATGAAACTTCGAAACAGCATATACGAGTACACAAAATGCCTTCGTATATTTGAGCAAAAAATCGGCACCTTGAATTATTCCATATGCGCATTTTTACGGTATTAACTTGAAGGAGACAGTTCATGATACTAATCCAAATCTCACTTGCTATAACTACTCGTAGATTACATCAATACCAGTAACAAAGATATTTTTACAAAAGAAGTGACGTTTCTAGACAAATTTTACCTTGCGATCTCAACGCAGCAAAATTTACTTTTTTTGACAAGCTAGTTCTTTTATCATATTACCCGCTAAAATCCAATCTAATGTACATCATCTTCATCGATTTAGAAAAAGCTTTCGACAGATCTTATTTGGTCTACACTCAATTGCACTCGAGGCGTATTATTAAAGAATGATGTTCGATGTGTACGATGGCGTTTAAAACCAATTAGAACAGAATTGACAGCTTCTTTAGGAGTTTTAACTGACTATGTTTCCTCGATAACGATGTAAATGCCATTGGTTGTATGATCACAAACACTATTCTCATTGGAAAAAGATCCTTTATTAGTCATCGGATGAAAAGTATCAACGCGATACAGAAAAACCGAAAAAATAAAATACGAGTAGTTGGAACGAATTTAATCGTGTTAAATTTCAATACAATCAAAAACTGAGGCAAAAAGAATACTACAATGCAATGTCCCAAAGGTAGTACAAGCTACCTCATCCTCAACCTCAACGCTTGTTTATAATGAAATTCCACAAGTATATTCTTTGGATAAGACCCATCTCTTTGATGCGTACTTTGTAGCTAGCTCAACACTTGTGTCTTCGCATGCACCAGAGTCTCGAATATTTAATGGGACGAATCCACTTTCGCTCTCGGATAGTAGCAAGATCTTAATATAACAGCTGATTAATTCCTAAACTGACACATAAGTGGCGATTCTAATAACATATCCATAAGAATCTGCTCCGTCGAAAGCAACCATTTGTCGCTGGTTTGCTGGATTCAAAGGTAATCGTACAGATACAAATGTTCAATGCTCTGTGAGTCCAAAAGAAGCTATTACTATACGCAGAAAAGCATAAAAAAATCCACAAAATCATTTTGAACAACCGTAAAGTGCAAGTGCTTTAGATAGCTTACAATGTAAAGATATCAATATATTATATTTTCCACCAGTATTTGGGTATGAAAAAGCTTTCCTCAAAGAGGGTACCGCTTGTGATCACAGTTGTGGCTTGCCGTATGTGACAATGGATTAAACACAAATCCTATTCAAAAAAAATGTACACGGAAAGGGATATGATCCAAAGAAGAGTAGATTACCTCTTTTACCGTCCTTTAATAGGTCTCTTCAGTGTTAAGAACAGGACCAATTATTCGTCACCAATTCCAATTCGTTACCTTTTGAGCAAGTCAGGATCATCATTGACGTCATTCAAGAGCTCCTGAGCGATGCTCATGCGACGGTTCTTCTGATCAAAATTAAGAAGCTTCGGAACAAACTTCGCTTACACACATCTTGTGCCCAAAAAATTTGAAAAAAATTAGTGACACGAGCTGACCGGTTTGCCAACATCTCCAGCAACTTGTCTTATGATAATTCGACGATTTTTCCAAATAAATTTTTTCACAGCTTCGACGTTATCATCTTTTGTTGATGTGCTAGGGCATCCAGAGCGAAATTCGTGATTGGCATCTTCTCAGTCATCTTGGAAGAGCTTGTATCACTTGTAAACATTTTTATTACTTAGAGCAGATTCACTGTAAGCCACTGTCAACATTTCAAGTGTTTTAGAGCCCTTGATTCCATTTTTTACACAAAATTTGGTGCTAATTCTTTGCTTCATTCTTTTTATAATAATTGTAAATCGCCAGGCACACTAACCAACGTCTTACCTTTCTTGCTGTCAAGAAACTAAATATGCTATGAACCTGAAACTATGAACGCATATTCGGGTAAGTAAAAATAAGTCACCTTATTTTTTGAACACACCTCGTATAAGGACTTAAAAGACCAATACCCATATATGGTCAGGTGCTCCTAAGACCACTTCACTTGATATATAAGATTCAAGACTGTACGACAAAGCTCATAGGTGATACTAATACTAATACACATTTTATTAAGACCTTCGAACGAGGACGAGAAATTTCTCTTGCCTCCTAATATCTATTTAGAAGGAATCATTTAAATTCATAGGCGCTATCATTGTCCAGCAAGGAAGTTGCGATGATGATGTCACACAAAGGATCAGTATGGGACGACGTATATAGCGTAAAAATTCCGCAGTATAATGTGACATAAAAATTCGTCTTGAGCTAAATGATTTGTTATGCATGACACGCGTTCGTTCATCTTTAACATACGCATCGCAGTGTTGGACGATATAAAGAAAATATGAAGAAAAAATAGAAATGACCGAAATGTAAATGTTACGAATCTCCGGAGATATAACAAAATGTAATCAAAAATGATGCCCATTGTACAAACAGCATGTGGGCAAACAACCAGATTAAACCAGATGGTCTTGCCATATCCAAAGAAGATTGTCGAAAAACAAGGTCCATTAGAGATTCATGTTTCAGTCGAGCATTAAACAAGAGGCAAACAGAAAAACAACTGGATAATTCAAATGCGAAAAAAATCAGAAAACTCTTGGCCGTTACAAGGAGGTGATCCAAAATAGAGTGGCCTGTAGAATGATTCTAAGGCCCACAAATTTAGCCAAACACACAAGCGGCGCAGGAACAATGAAAATGTAACATTAGATGTGATTATATGAAGTCCTTGATGACTCTTATGCTAGTTGGAAAACATATCCCGCAGACACCACATTGGACAGCAAACTTAGCCTAATAGACAGCAGGACAAAAATAGCAAAAAGCGTTTCCCACACCTCAATGCCCACAAAGTAGTAGTGGTGATCATAGCTACGGTATTTTTGATGTCTGAATATTCTGTGGAATCATTAAATCGGGTTAAGCAAAGTCGCAAAGCACTACTATTTTTTTTTTCTGGTCGAGTTTCCCAAAATCACATCAAAAGTTTGCTGCCACCACTGAGGACACCGCTTCTCCATAACAATCACAAGAAAACCTTTGGTGTGATGTGCACCGAAAAGAGCATGCGAGTGATTCTCCCAAACTTTACGGGCAAAGTGGATGGAAAAACAAATTTTCCGAAAGAAAAACTACGAGCTAGAGGATGATCAAGACCTTGATAGTTGCTATTGCAGAAATGATGGAAACACGCTCAAAATTTTCTTATTCAGATAAATAACTACATGCTCTTATGATTGTGATACAATTTCTTGTAACTTTTTGGACGTATCAGTATATATGCATTAAAAATAGTCATAACCTTGTAAATATGTCTCATTCGCTTAAGTACTACAACAAAGTTATAACCTTTAAGATTCGCCTATCCATCCGTCACTATGATTCGTGAAGAGAAAAATCCTCTTACACTTGACATCAGACATTGAGTTTATATGGACGCATCGCACGATCTCCCGCAAGATTTGGCCGGCACACATCAAATCCAGAAACAAAACGTCATATACGGAATACCTTCTGACGTCGAAAGGTCTGTGGTAATAATAAAACAAAATTTCACGTTTTTTTCCGGATGTCGACCATGGGCAAGGTTAGTAAGTTAGCGTACTAGATAAACCGTTCTATTACAAGCTTTCACACATCTCAGGCATACTATACAATTATATTATATTATATATATGTATATTATAGAACTCAACGCTTCATGCTGGTTATGAGTTCCGTATCCGCCGTTCAAAAATTGTACAAGTCACGTAAATAGGCGCTTAAACGCGGTGTATTCTCTCATCAGGGGGCCAAGAAACCAGCTACTTTTAATAATACATAATAATAATACATTTTCTGGGTTTGCAAGTTCGTAAGAATGCTTTTCCTCTGCAGACACGGAAATAGTGTGATCAGATTTATTGACACATAAGAAAAGATTCTGACATTCTGACATACAAATTACATAACGACGAGATGAAAAAGCAAACGGAGAGTTCTCAAGATTTCGACCAAGCCTCTTTTGGGTTTTCTATCAAATCACCTCCCACTGCCTTAATAAGCAGTGTATATAGAGATTATCTAGTCCAGTATACTTGATATACTTCAGTAAATGTATTGCCATCTTTACTACATTTTGTTAAGAGTTCAATATTCTCAGAACGAAGCAAAAATTAATGGAAAATTTCCTAATTCTAAAGAAATGGCAAAGTGGAGAGATTACATACCTAGTACTTTCATAAATAATGTTACAACTTTTAACGGTTCCCTACATCTTCTGGTATTACCCGCTCTCTTGTGTCGGCTTGCGTCATTTGTGAGCTTATGTACATTTGGCCTATTAATACTCAAATTTAAATTGAAATTCGCAAAGTTTTTAACATGGAGTGGAGCGATAAGGAAAACAGGATTGCGGTTATTGCCCTTCATAAGTGCGATATGGAAAAAGGGCAAATTTTTTCAAAAACTGCGGGCGTTAGGAATCAGCCGCATGTTTGTCTGAGGATACAGATACAGATGATATCAAAGGCAAACAAATAATGGGAAGACTATGTACCCTTAGAGCTGTAACTGAAAATGTTAAGCAGGTTTATGAAGTTTATTTTAATTGTTCTATAAAACAAAATAAAGTGTGGATTCCGAAATTGTTTTGTATCTCATGTTATGTTACACTTATCGAATGGTTAAATGGGAAAAGGCTGTTTTTCCATTCCAATGATTTGGCGTGAACAAGTGAATCATTATGATGACTGCTATTTTTGTTTAACTAAAGTCAAAGCGTTTTCAAATAAAAAAATAAATAATAAATAATAAAAACAAAAAAGAATACTCTAAAGTAGCTTCTGTGTCCATGCCAATACCTCATAGTGAAGAATTTTCTATGTCCACACCAAGAACACAAGAAACACATGCAAAGTCAAGTTATGAGGATGAACGTGAAGAAAATTATGCGCTAGAGAAGGAAATATCCGAATATGCTCCTCCTAGAAGTTCATTTAAAAAACCACACATGATCCAGCAGCAAGAGTTGTAGGATTTGGATTTAAATTTATCCATCAGACAGTCTGAAATTCTCGGTTCTAGACTACAAGAATGGAATCTGTTATCATCAGAAACTAAAATATATTTTCCAAGGAAAAGGAACAAACACTTAGTTGCTTTCTTCGCACAGAACGAATCCATATGCTACTGTAACGACATATTTTTGAAAAAAAAAAAAATTAGTTATTTATTCGTCTACATTAATGTTGTCGACTTCAAAATAGTCCCTTCTCAAACTCGATCTTTGGGATATCCTTTAGCTCTTTCAGCAATGCGCTTTTATAATGCTTCTAAAACAACGGCCATTTAAAGTTCCCTTTATTTTTGGAAATAAGAAAAAGTCATACGGATCCTTGTCTAGCGATGTCTGGAGCATCGTTACAGTATTGTTTTTGAACAAAAATTCGGCGCTGTTTTTGTTCAAAATTCAACAACTGAAACAAATTTTGCTGCCATGCAATTTGAAGAATTTCGTAAATGCTATGGACAAAACTAGTTAAGGCTTTTTACGTTTAAGATCTGTATTCCCCAAATTACAGTAAGTGATGCCAAAGAAGTTATATTTTTACGACTGCAAATACAAAAACTTATGAACGATGCCAATTTTGACCTTAAACTAACTACCAGGTTTACCAGTATGAAGTGAGCGTCAAGATACAAATGTCTTGATAGGGAACATTTATTATAAACGGGTTTTATTTATTTATTTATTTATTTTTTTATTTTTTTTTTTTTTGGTTGCTATGACACCTGTCAAACATATGATGTATACTTAATCAAGTCATTGAGCAAACAGCATCATATTTTTTTATCGTATTAAAAATGTCGAATTTTGTACCAGAAAATGATGACTTGCGGAAAGCATTAATTTTTTGTTTTCATTTGAAGAAAAGTGCTGCAGAGTCGCATCGAATGCTTGTCGAGGCATATGGTGATCATGCTCTATCAGAAGCAACATGCAAAAGATGGTTTCAACGTTTCAGAGATAACGATTTTGATTTGATTTGATTTGAAGACGCCGAATTGCAAACAATATTGGATGAAGATGACACTTTTATTCAGAAACAAATAGCAGAAATGTTAGATGTTGCACAACAAACAATTTCTGACCATTTAAAAGCTATAGGAAAGATCCAAAAGTCTAAAAAATGGGTGCCACGTGACTTGAATAAAAGACAGATGGAAAACCAAAAAGACACTTGTGAAATTTTGCTTCAAAGACACGATAAAAAATCAGTTTTGCATCGAATTGTTACTTGCGATGAAAAATGGGTTTATTTTTAGAATCCTAAATGGAAAAAATCATGGGTTAATCTGGGACAACCATCTACTTCGACTGCAAAACCAGATCGATTTGGCAAGAAGACAATGGTGCGTGTCTGGTGCGACCAAAAAGGTGTGGTGTGCCAAGTGCTCGTAAAACCTGGTGAAACCGTTAAACAGATCGCTACCAAAAACAAATGATCAATTTGAACCATGCATTGATCGAAAAATGACCATAATGGGCCAGAAGACACGGCAAGGTAATTTTGCTCCATGACAATGCACCTGCACACAAGACAAAACTGGTTCAGAATACAACCAAAGCACTTGGCTGGGAGTTGCTACCTCACCCGCCGTATTTACCAGACTTGGCTCCTTCCGACTACCGACTTGTTTTCATCGATGGGACACGTATTAGCTGGGCAGCACTTCGGATCCTATGCGCAAATCATAAATTGGGTGACTTTTTGGTTTGCTTCAAAAGACAAACAGTTTAATTGGCGTGAAATCCATAAATTGCCTGAAAGATGGGAAAAATGTGTAGCTAGTAATGGCCAATACTTTAAATAAAATGTTTTTACTTTCCCATTAAAAATTAGTGTTTTATTTTCACAAAAAACGCTCACTTCATACCGCTACATCTGGTAAATACAAAGGAACTAGAAGCTTGGACATAGTTGAAAGCTGTAATAAACGGATTTTTGGGAAATCATCGAGCCGACAATTCTGAAATGTTAGTCAGTTGTTAAAAACTTATAAGGAATTTAGTTGCAGAATGTCATTGAAAATACATTTCTTGCATTTACATTTTAGTTTTTTCCATAAAAACCTTGGAACAGTGAGTGACGAAGAAATAGAACGTTTTCACCAGGCCATAAAGAAGATCGATAAACGTTATCGTGGTCGGTGGGATGCAGCTATGTTAGGAGATTACTGTTGGTTTTAATGCGAGAAAATTCAACAACGCAAACGTAAAAGTTGAATCTTAGAATACAAGTTTTATAATAAATAAGAATTACAAATATTTATATTTTAGAATGAATTAAATGAGTTTAACTTTTTAAATTTTTAAGTTTTAATATTAATAAACGTTTTGTCACTTCTAATTTCGTATGTATTTTGATATTAATTCTCGTGTCCATAACACGGAAGATAAAAAGATAATCATTGCTATATCCTTAAATACAATTCCCAATCGATAAAGGAATACCTTATTTTACTAATGTTACACAAAAAAATGTTAACCTTAGCCAAAGCAATGTTGATGAGTGGCCAAGGGGTCTCAAGGCCAACTAGTCTCAAGGACTATAGAAGCACATGGAGGTCATATTGAATGAAACTATTTTTTTTTTTATATGTTAAAAATAAATCAATAAAAAATCGTGGAAAAAATTAAGTCAAAATCTTTTGTTTTTATTTTTGAATACCTATTTACATCTGTAACAGTATTTATGATAGTACTAGGTACAATAATGTGTTGAATGACAATGGTTCGCGTATGTCGCATCGAACTGCAAGATGCAGCCTCGATTTATTAAGTGTGAAAAAGAACATAAATCGGAGAAAAGCGATCTTTGAAGGAATAAAAAAAAGCTACTTTATACAGGAACTCGGGACCTTCGTGATGCAGTACGCCTAGAGCACCGGAAGTTGCACTTAACATACTAGCTATCTGGGGGCAGATGGCTGGGTTACAATATCAGATACAAGAGCATATACCTATAAGATAATGCGCACAACGTCGTTGTGTTAAATGGACGTTTAAATTCACTGATATTGATCGACAGAGCGTCACACTGTTTAATCCACTCAAAAACTATTTGTCCGATGCGCTTTCCATAAGTTATTGGATAGCAATAGATAAAACATAAAATGAATCACAGAAGATACAACACTGTAAGGAGATACGGACCCACACTGAGAAAAACCCCGGTAAAAATTTGACAAGGCTCCTGTTAAATTTACAAGATGGAATTTCCCATATAAAGTGACCAAAAATTGAGATACATATTTACATGATTTCCTTAACATTATGCAAATTGTTAAATCAACATGGGTATACTGCTTCCATAATTAAGAACGTTGTTAGTTGTTTTAAACAAAAAAAAAAAAACAAGTGTTTCAACTTTATTTTCTTGTAAGTCAAATACGAACAGAAGAAAAATAAAGTTCTTGTTATTCTAACATAAGTCCCTTACTAATGACACAGAAGTAAATTTTAACTTGACCACATAGCTTGTTGATACAACTCTGTGTCTGTTTGTTTTAATGCTAATGAACAGAGAATATCATGTTTATATTTAAAATACTTTTTTATCTATGCTTAACCTGATCGTAGTTGTACTACGTATCTATTCATTTCAACACAAGTAAACAGATCTTCATGTTGGTATATAAAATTTACCATTGCCTCTATATCTACCCTTAACCTAAACACATCGTTGATGTTGTAACACTGTATCTGGTCACTCATCCCAAGTAAACAGATTACCATCGTTCGCTTATCAAATTGCCATCTATCCTTAACCTGATTACAGAGTTGATATTACACTGTAGCTGCACATTTCAACACAGATTAAATGTTTATCGCATATCTGTAATCGTAATTGGTTCAATCCTTCAATCATGGTGCACTTGCTTGTATTTTTAGTTAAAAAAAAAAAAACCTAGTGAAAAATAAGTGTAAGAACTTATTGTGAAAAGTTAAAAAAAAAAAAATAGTTAAACGGGAATCAGAAGAGTTTTCTGAAAATGTACAGGCACCATTTTTTACTGCCCCTCAACAGGGATATAAGAAAAGAGTCTACACTTCGGTGAGTTTGCGATGGAGGCCTTCCTCGATATTGAAGAAGCCTTCACTGACGTTGAGCGCACCGCCATTAAAAATGTTCTAGTAGGTGCTTACATTGAACAGAGCATTACAAACTAAGTTTGCAACAGGGAAACCCCTCAAGGGCTAGTAGTGTGAAAGTAGTGAAAATACTTTAATATTTTAAAAGAGATTATGCAGGTTGCTCTAAAGACGATCAGCACTTGGGCAAAAAGCTGTGGTCTGAATGCCTGGTTCTTTTTACCAGAAAGTACAAGATATTGAAATTCAAACTCCCAAAACTCAATGAAATGGAATTGTCCCTTTCGGACAGCGCGTAGTATCTGTTTGTGATTCCGGACAAAAAACTGAATTGGAATCTTAATGTAGCGGAAAGAATCAGAAAGGCATATAATGTTGTTTTTATCTGCAAAAGAACAGTAAGAAATCTTTGGGGCTTAAAACCTGCTATGGAAAGCAATAAATAAGAAAACGCATTACGGAAAATTAGCGGCGGTTCAAAAAACGACTTCCATAGACATTACAGCATTGGTCCTAGCGGAGCTACTACCAGACAATCCAATTCTAACGGATGAGATTCCTTCCTTTTGACTTCGACATACCGTATGATGTAATATATCCGAAGAGGGAGGACTGGCAAAAAAATGCAATATTTAGGTCAAATGAAATTGCAATTTTCACGGACGGCTTGAAAACAGAGAAAGAAACAGGTTCTGGTATTTTCTCGAAGACCCAGAACTAAAAGTGTCTATAAGACTATCGGACGCAGGACTCAAGCATTGTCTTCCAATCAGAGGTTCTGGCTGTCCTAAGGGCGGCTGAGCTAACGCAGATGAGATCGGTATCCAAAAGAGATATCACTATCTACATAGCCAGGGCATACTAAGACAATGGAATCAACCAACATCAACTTTGATACAGTCAGGGGCTGTCGCACAGTGCTTAAAACTCTATGCAGTCAGAACAAGGTAAGATTCTGCTGGGTACCAGCACACTGCGCTATTAAAGGAAATGAACAAGCGAAAAAAAAAATGTGGTTGCCAACATCAACCCACAACTCTGCCTAGTGAGGGGCACTATCGAAGAAAAAATCACGAAGACTGTCAACCTAAGATGGTCAAGTCTTAAAGGATACAGGGTATTCAAGGCTCCTAGGTCGCTTTTTGACGAAACACACAAAAACACTCAAATTGTTTAGATATGGATATTTGCAGATTCTGTGGTGATCTGTTGAGGACATAACACACATACTGTGTGAACGTGAAGCAATATCACGTAGTCGAAGAAAGTTTTTAGAGAAATACCTTTTCGAAAACCTAGAGGAAGTAGACGGCGCCAACTTCAAACACCTTCTTGGCTTTTGCAAAGAAATTTGCTGTTTTACCAGGAAGATTGTTTAGGTTTTTGCCATTTGAAGACAAATTCAACTGGTTCCACAGGAATCACGATGGGTTCGTTTTAAGGTCCGGCGTCTGAGTGATACATCATATCCCTGTTTAACCTAATCTAACCTAATTAAGTGTGAGTGTAGTGAGTGTGAAAAATGAATTTGGTTAACTTTAAAAACAAGATGTGAATACGTTCGTACTTTATTTTGATGAGTCTGAATTCAACAACTTGCTGAGTTCTCACGCCTCTGAGTTAACAGTTTGCGGATTATATTAATATTTTCCGAATACTCCAAAATATCAGTTATCAAAATAGGAGAGAATATTTGTTGCCGTGTTTTTTTTTTTTTTTTTAAATCAACATATCGAAAGGAGTTTGGCAATATGTACGAATTTGTTTGGGATTCTTCATATGCTTTATGTAAAAAAAACTCGATAAAAATGGGAAATATCGCGGAAAATACAATCGAAAAACTGTCTGCAACCATAATCCTTCTTAAAATAGGAAACGGCAACCTGAATGTATCATGGTGCTGCTGTCAAAGTACCACGACACGCCCAAACCGTCGAGCATATACGCGGTTTTGTTATGGTCTGGGGATGCTTCTCTTTAATTGGAGTGGAAGATCTGGTTCGAGTGATTGAAAAAATTAATAGAGAGCCATCAAAACAATATTGGAAGAAGACGTTGTGACCTTTGGACTAAGGTTAATTGGCAAAGGATTCGTATTTCAGCAAGACAATGACTTTAAACACACGACAAGACTTTTGACTACCTAAAATAGAAGGGAAATGAAGAAATTTAACAAATCATTATATGGCCGCCGCAGTCACCAGATTTAAGCCGTATAGAGCTGACGTGGGAGGACCTGAATAGAAAGGTCAGGAATCAGAGTTTGCCTTGTGGAATATATATTCCATTAATGACAAAATATTTTTATCTTTGTTTTAATGAAACACAAATTAATTGAGATATCCTATTAGTATATCTCATACCATTATGAATAGATCTTCGTTCATATGTCAACCACGAGAGCGCTTGCATTGATCGATTCGTTGGAGACAACTTTTGACAACTCTTCAACACATTTCAGCCGATATTCCGGCAATTTCGCGCCCAGTATTAACTTTAAAAACGCCTTATATCTCTAGCTTGTCAGCATAGACTAATGACTTAACGCATTAAGCCCGAAAAAAATCCAGGGGTGGGAAATCGACTGAGGACGCTAATTCACTAATCCATTTCTTTGACTTCAATAGTTCAATTGTTTAGCCAACAATTCCAGCCAAAAATAACGTTCTAACATGTCCCGATAGTGATTTCTACCACTACCACAAACGAAAAAATACGGCCCAATGACTCCGGCAAAATGATAACAACACCAAACAGTCAACTTTTGTGGATGTAGTGGCTTCAAACTCAGTGCACTCCCTGCACTTCTTTCTCTCACAGGCATCGGAATATTAAGCTGCGAATACGTGGACTCAAATTTCTGCACCAAATTATGAATTACAAGTCTGGTGGGGCGATTATAACGACAAAAAGTTTGCATCAGCGCGCTTAAAGTTGAGGCAACTGACTCCGAATTTTGGTAACAAATTTTAATAATCTGTATACCTTGCTCGTTTGAGTATTGAACCCAGACTAAATGGTAGATATTGACAAGCAAAATAGTAATGACAGTTCACAAAAAAAAAAAAAAAAAAACAGTAAAGGTCCGTTTACATTAAAAAATTGCTGAAGCAATATATGTACCATAGCCAACATTTCAATGCCAGGAATTGTAAGAAAAGTAATCGAATGGCTTTTTCGACGTAAAATCGGCTTAAATAATTTTTCTTCTTTCTAATAAGTCCCTTTATGCTTAGAGCAATTTCCTAAAGAATTTTTTTTCGATTTCAGATTTTGTTTCTCCTTCGAAATCGGCCTCAAACGTTTGGTCTGCAATGTACAAGTAGATACATATATACATATGCATATATGTAACATAAGACATACTTGCATTGAAGACGAAAAGAAGTTATAAAGGAAAGATTACAATAACAGTAAAAGCATTAGAATGCTTAAGGGGGATTTTAAAACTCCATTGTTTCAAATTATATAAATACGACTAAAATATTGACTTGAAAGATGATGCTCATTGCTAAAACACTCAAACAAATTTATTATTTTCCAGGATACAGGATGCAAATTGTTCAAATTTCAGTAAACCATATTAATTATAAACTAAATGGTTGGCTCTGCTGAATGATAAACATTTTTATGATAACAAAAGAAGAGGAAATTATTTACTTTCGCAGTCACCTAATTTTTTAGCCACAAAAAATCGAAAACTCGATGAATCTTTATACGGCGGATCTATGATAAAAAATGTCAGAATGATCTGAATTCAAGATTTCTAATAGTTTCACAGTTCTATATTAAAAAAAAAAAGGTTTTACAAATAATCCACTATAAGATTATATTAACAGCTGCAAAACGCAAGGGTTTAGACGGTCATGCAACTTCGTCGCTCCGCTAAGGGTATGTCAACAACTTTCAGGCGGGCGCTTAGGTCTTACAGAAACCTGCGTAGCAAAAGCGGTTTCAACTCCCTTTTCGCAGGGTTTAGCCACAACTGTCAGGCGGGCACTTATGTCTTACAGGTGCCTTTGCAATACTACGATTTTTTTTTTTTTATTATTTTTTCCAGATTACCCGTGGTCTGCTTTGCTGAAAACCACACTTACATTACGGCGCCACAGGAATCGTAGAATCCCCAGTACCTGAGTGGCAAAAGGGATTTCAACTCTATTTCCGCAGAGTATAAGCGCGAACGCAACTTCATCCCTCTGCTAAGGGTACGTCTATAAATGTCAGGCAGACACCTGACAAATATCATAAAAATTTAGTAAATTTTTTTTAAGCATTCAAAGCCATAAAACTATTGAAAATACTCTATAAAAAAATTTAAAAGTGGATTTTTCGATATTTTGTAACCAAAAAACCGGTGATCACGAAAGTAAATAAAAACCAAAGAACAATTGTATTGAAAATTGAAATAATACCCGCAATCTATAAGCATATATAAAAAACTAATGCTTTTAAAATGTGGCATTGATAAGATAAGGCACATGAGCAGAAATACCTGCTAACAGGGAAAACGAGATTTACAATAGAAGGAAAGAGTACGAATATCTACTTTAACAGTTTATTAAATGAAGAACTCTAGTGAAATACCACTCATTCGACTATCGCACACGAAGAGACAACCGCAAGCGGAAGCTGAAGAAAGCGAAGCAGTAAAAGTATTAGCGTGCAGATAGTCCGAATTGCATACCCCCTGAAGGCTTAAATGTCCTTCGATTTTGTTCAATTAAATGATGAGAGTCGCTCGAGTGCCTATCCAGTGAAGCAAGAGCTTTCTTGTTCCACTACATAAAGGCAGAAACGACAACTACTGGTCAGTAGTCGAATACTAAAAAAATATACGAGTGAGTTCTAAACAGTCGGCAATGCAATATGTATTACTAAACGATATAGTGGTCAATGCGACTTTGTATGAGACAAGCCGACAAATGACGCGATTCAAAGTTTGGAGATAATGATTTAAAAACATCGCGACGCTTCGAGGGACTTACATATCTATATAAAAAAAAACTTTAGAGTTCCCAGAGATCTTACATAGACGCGCTAAAAACCCAACGAAACAAACATAGCCTGGGACATATGAATGAAACACGATTAAGTTAAAACGAAAATTAAATGCACAACGGGAATAACAGGAGAATTCGAAAATTTGGAGTGTTATACACAACATTCAAAGCTTCGTTGCTTTTTGATGTTGTAAAAGAATTTAAGAAGCTTCTTCTATTCTCTTCACCCGTTATAGGGCTCTCATAATCTACGAGAGCAACTCTAAGTCGTATAAAGGCGAATATTTTGTATGCAGTATTTCCGAACCTACATCTACCTTCCGATATTTATTTAGATTAAATCTTCGTAAAGAGATATGGTAAATATAGCTCTAGACAATCAATTTGATTTTAAGGTTTTAAGGCGGGGCATGATACGAGGATCTTACATGTTGCCGTTAAACTGGTGTCGCTCAGTGGAACCATAGGAATCAACAATGCTCAAGTGTCTAACACCGAATAGCTTTACTTCAAGCTTTTCTTCTAGCCATAACCAAATCAATCGTTCTGTGTGTCATAAAGAAATGTCATACCAAGAACAAAATTTCATTAGAAAAAAAGGAAGCAAACAAATTTATCTCATTTAAATCACAAACCATGGCATATAATAAACAAAAGGCAATGCAACTAATGGCCGAGGCCGAAAAGAAATTAACCCAACAGAAAAGTTTTCTCGGATCTTTGTTTGGCGGATCCAACAAAGTTGAAGATGCCATCTAATGCTATCAGCGTGCTGGGAACATTTTTAAAATGGCCAAGAACTAGTCAAAGGCTGGGCAGGCATTTTGTGAAGCAGTTACCTTACATGCCCGATCTGGTAGCTGTCATGATACTGGCACAATGTATGTTGACGCATCTAATTGCTATAAGAAGGCGGATATTGAAGAAAAACACACGATATGCGCCTTTTTACTATGGTCGCTAAACATCACATCATTTGATGTTTGATACGAGGCAGATCCAATTACTTTGGCAAATACAATTCAGCATTACGAACAAGCAGCCGATTACTTCTGCGGGAGGAATTGGTTAGTTCACCTGTTGTAGTTGCTGCTCAATTAGAAGATTACGATAAGGCAATACTAATTTATGAGCAGGTGGCATCTTCATCTTTGGAGAGCTCACTTCTCAAAGAATATTTCTTCCGTGATGCTCTATATCATCTTAGTGTTGATCTTTTGAATGCACAGTGTGCTATTGAAAAGTATGCTCAACAATATCCACCTTTTTAGGATTCTCGAGAGTATAAGCCACAGTTGTATGATGGATTATTTTTAATATATTCGTCAATAGAAACTTTAAGATTTCTGCTGACATGTGTACGAGTAAAAGCGTTCTTGTGGGATCACCTCACTCTGTCATAGCATACGCAGACGCGCACAGGTGAGAGGGAATTAATATGTTCTTGCAAAGTGATTTCCTTTCAACTAAGATTAAATGATGTTACGATAACTGAAAGTTGAAGATCAACTTTAGTAAGTCAGAAATGATTCTTTTCAGAACCCGTTAATCTGAGCCTTCTTCGGATATAATAATAACATAGACAGCCACTTGTTTGTCAGATTGTAGTTATATATTTAAGTGTTTTTTTTTTGTCTAGAACTAGATTAACATATTATTAAAATAAGATTAAGAATGAAATGTGAAAAATTTAAATGCTTCTGTCCAACGAAATGAAACTCCGCTGTATATTGTACCAGAAAAATACCTGTTTAATTCTAAAAATTTGTTAGGACAGTCATTTGTTCAGCTTTAATATATCAGAAGTATGAATGAAAATTACAGAACGTGTCTGGTGAACGATTGACAATAGATGACTTAAGTTAACATTTATGAGAGCCAGGATACGCCTGGTGAGTAGTTACCCACATTAGTAGTGTAATACCAAAGCGGAAACTGGTTTAAGTCACAAGCTTCACAATCGGTATAAGTCTAGGCCGATCTTTATTGCAATTCTACATCAAATCAAGATAAACTGGAAAACTCTTCCTGCTGCCATGGCGCTCCCATAAGTGGGAAAACTATATATCAAGTCAGGCCTCGGCCGAAGTCCGCAGGGCCCTAATTCTTACGGTATCTCATTTTTTAAAAGCCCGGTAAGTACTACGGGTAGTCCCACCCATCAAAGGATCTTAGTGACCGACAGCATGTATTGTTACTGGTCATATCATAGCAGTCCTCGGTGGCGTCAATCTGAAAACGTTTATTGTACTAAGAGACCAGTGTTTCTCTACTCCCATTTTCATTAATGGGCGAATCCTTGATAATGAGGTAGAAGTCCGGGCATTCGCGGAAATCTTCAAATTAGGAAACGGATGGTGTACAAACTTCAAACTGAGGAAATCAGCTGGGTTCGCCATATTCAACGAAGATCGTTGGAAAATCTGGTTCAAACATGCTGGGTTTGTCTAGTATAAAGTCGTCGAAAAATTGAGTTTTCAAAGCAATTGAAACCTAAATTCGTGAAATTTTAAAAATGAAGCCGAAGTTTCGGGATTTGCTAGCAAGTTACTCAAATTTAAAAGTGTTAAAATGACTTTCATAGTTGGATAACAAGGCCTGAATAGTTTGCGTCTCATCAGTACACATAAAAAAACTTAAGATAGCCCCTCAAAAAATAATTGAGTTGCGTTAAATCTCAAAATCTCGGTGACCAATTCACTGATCCATTTCAGAATATAATGCACAAAACCCAACTTTGATTCAATAAAAAATATTTATTTGTTCATCAGTATTAATGTTGTCACCCTTCAAAGTAATCTCCCTCTCCGATATAATTCACTTGTGCCAACGATTTTTCCAATCCTCGAAGCACCTCTCATAAGCATGCTTTGGTATAGCCTCGAGCTCTTTCAGCGATGCTGTTTTTATTTCCTCAATCGTTGTAAATATCCGTCCTTTTAATGGTCTCCTCAGTTTTGAGAACAGAAAAAAGTCGCATGTGGCTAAATCCGGTGAATATGGTGGCTGAGGCATGATTGTTGTGTTGTCTTTGGCACAAAATCTCTCACAAGCAACGACGCATGAGCAGCTGCAATATCAAGATGCAGAAGCCATGAATTGTTTTTCCACAAAAGTTTGACATTTGATCGAACGACATTCAAGAGCTCCTGAGCGATGCTCATGTGACGGTTCTTCTGAATAAAATTAACAAGTTTTGAAACAAATTTTGCTGACACACGTCTCATGCTCAAAACATCCGAAAAATTTGCATGAGACGAGCCGACCGAAATGCCAGTATCCTCAGCAACTTCTCTATGGTACGATGTCGGTCCCAGAAGTATCAAAAGACTTGTTGGAAATTTTGAAAAAAAAAAAATTTTATTTATTTTTCAACATAATCGCCTTACAGCTCTATACACTTTTTCCAGCGATGTTCAAAAAGTTCGATACCCTTTTTATAATAAGAACGGTCTTGCTCCTCAAAATAGCCAATAACTGCCGACATCACTTCTTCGTCGTTGAAAAATCTTTGACCACTGAGCAATTTTTTCAAGTCTGGGAACAGAAAATAATCCGCGGGGGCTAAATCTGGCGAATAGGGTGCATGAGGTAGCAATGCAAACTTTAATTCATTAATTTTGGTCATTGCAATAACGGATTTGTGAGCTGGTGCTGGTGGATTTGTCTTGATTAAACATCACTTTCTTCTTAGCCGTTTCTGCTGCCGTTTTTGCTTGATTTCTTCGCTCAAACGTTGCAATAAGTTCGCATAATACTTTCCGTTGATAGTTTTTTCTTTTTCAAGATAGTTAATAAAAATTATCCCACGCGCATCCCAAAAAATCGACGCAATGACCTTGCCTGCAGATGAAACGGTATTGGAGCCAGTTCTCCCTTTTGAATCCATTGTGTTGATTATTCTTTTAACTCGGATGTAAAGTGATGGACCCATGTTTCATCCATTGTTATGAAACGGCGCAAAAATTCTACTTTGTTGCTGTGAAACTTCGCTAAACACTCAATTGAAATATCTTCACGACACTGTTTTTTTTTTTTGCTCGAGTGTGAGCAAATGCAGCGCCCATCTTGCACACAGCTTTCTCATGTCCAAATTTTCAAATAATATGCGATGTACCGCACTTTTTGTAATGCCTACAATGTTTGCTAGCTCCAGTACCGCTTTGTGGATTTTCTTCACCATTTCTAGAGTCGTCACCATCGACCACTGCGATGCTCGTCTTGGCAGCTCGTACGACATTGTTTAAACTCAGCAGCCCAAAATTTTACTGTTGTAAACGAAGGAGCAGACTCACCCAGAGTAGAATCCAGTTCAGATTTTATATTGGTTGGGCTGAGGCCTTTCAAATAAAAGTGTTGTATCACATAACGATGACCAATTTTCTCCATTTTCACAAATTTACTGACAACGTTCACCATTGATGGCTGCCAAACAAATGCTAAACAACATGGAAACATAGACTTTATAGATTGCGTACTTTCCAATACAGTGATATTTTCAAATAACTACCGCCATGTCTTGGTCAGGCCGGGCACTTTTGGGACCGCCCTCGTAATTCAATGATTTTCCAGAACAATTTTTTTCACAGTTTCAACATTATCACCTTTTATTTGATTAGCTGTGGCGTCCAGAACGAGATTCGTCATTGGCATCTTGGAAGAGCTTGTACCACTTGTAAACATTTTTTTTTTACTTAGAACAAACTCGCCGTATGCCACTGACAACATTTCAAGTGTTTTAGAGCACTTTATTCCATTTTTTACACAAAATTTGATGCAAATTCTTTACTCCATTTTTTATAATAATTGAAAATCGCGTATCACACCAACCCACGTCTAACCTTTCTATCTGTTAAAAACAAATTAATATGCTATATACTGAGGTACATGAGTACCAACGCAGCAAAAAAAAAAAATCGATAATCGAATGTACGTTGCCCGCGAAATTTCAAAAGTCACCTTACTTTTTGAACACATGTCGTATTTTCGTTGGCCCAAATATGTAAGTCTAATTATTCGATTTGCCTCACTCCATAAACGGCTATACGAGTATGTTTATTCATAAACCAATTGAATCAAAAGTAAATCTCGTCACTAACCACGATTGTTCGATTAAAATAAGGGTCGACTTTAAGCTGCACAAAAGAACAAACTCACATCGTAAGTCATTATCTCGTGATTTTAGTTATTGCACTAGCTGGGTCTTATACGGGTGTAGGCTGAGATATTTTCGGATACAGGCCAAACTATTGCGATCGACGCTAAATTCACAAAGTCGAGTATTCCCCACAATGTCACTCACACAGTTTTTTCTCTACGTACATTACGTTGACGCATTGTTTGCTTTAAGTCATATCCACGAATAGCGAGTTCAGTTTGTCGCTTATGAGGACTGAAGACTTAAAAATCACATATCCGATTTTCAAAATAAATTATTGGAATGGGTTCATCCGGTGTCAGGCTATTCATGATTTGTCCAGCACGATTTAAATGTTATCAATATTGAAAGATATATTTCAAAAAAAAAAAAAAAAAATCACTACCTATCCACATATGTACGTAACATCAAACATAATTACATAGCGTAACATACTCATATTTCAACAATTTATTAAAGACGAAGAAGCTCATGAAAAAGAAATCAAAGAATGAAGGATTTAAAAATGCTAAAAAATAAAATAATCGCAATGTTCCAAATTAGATTAGTACGAATACAATATCGACTTTCAAGGAGCTTTGAATGAAAGTTAGTGCTTCCTTATTGTACTGCCTACTTCCTTTCAGAATGTTCGAATTTCAGTAAGTCATTAAAATATGAAACAAAATGGATGGTTGATTGTGCAAATGGAACCAACTACTGAATCAATCGTACTTCATACAGATCCTTAAAAAAGATCTGAAGAGCCGAACAACAGAAATGAAATTTTCGAAAAGTAAATTTTAATTTACTTCATCCAAATTATATTAAGTACTCAATGTATTTATGTTATATGACCCCAATACAGAGGCGTTGTAGAATTTAATTGAAGAAACCCAATGAACCATTGTGTTTCAATTGGACTGCACGAAAATAGGGTGATGTTGCCGAGTAAATACATGTAGTCAGCTGTTTTTTTTTTTTGGTTGCCACATAATTCAGATTCTATCGATCTTCCCCCATTTACTTGACTAGATTAAAATCTAATTAAGAAAGCATTTTTATAATAGTTAAACTAGAATTTTCAGGGCTCTTGCAGTCTTACATGAGACTTACTATGGCAACACTGATGGCGAAGATTGTGCTATTGGTGTTTGGCTTAGGGTGTGAGTTTGAGTTTCATTTGGGGTGGGTTGAAGAATGAAATTGACGACAGCGGTAGATGGTGGATGGTGAATGGTGAACATTTAGTGATGGTGGTGGTAGTGGTGGTTTTTTACCCCACAAAATAGAAAGAGGGTGGAAGCGAAATTGTATGGCGAGAAGAATCATATACATATGTGCAAACCATACATACATATATATGTATGTACTCTACACACGGAATACAAGCACTATATTAGTAGACTAGCGATATCCCGGTGAAACGACTGTAGGACTGTAGGAAAAAATCAATAAAAACGCCATTACCCGAGCTGAGTAAGGGAAAAAATAGAAAATCAACCGAGAAATTTCCTCCAGTCTGGTTGGACTGCACCAAACTTGATCACTTTTTGGTTAGACAAACGAAAAAATGGGGAGAAAAAAAGAAACAAAATTCCACGATCAATTATATACTCCGACTAAATAGGATACATAGGGAAATAGAGGGTGGAGGCAAAAGGATTATCAGACGTACTTGAATTTGAAAACAAAAATTCAAAGTGCAAAGTGCAAAGACTTACCTGTGGGTGCATTCTGATTGAAATGATTACCATTAGTCTGATATCGTTGGGCAGCAGCATGATTGTCGTTGGCGTTGCCATTAACTCCCGGTGTGGTAAATGCGCCCGGCGTTTGTGCATCGTGTCCAAATTTTGCCGCAAACTGATGGATGCCCGAGAATGGACCCCCGAACGCGGAAAAATTCATCATTTCCTTGTTTATTGGGATGTAAACCAAAAAACAACAAAAAAACCAAAAACCGACAAAACCGAAAAAACACCAAAGTCTCCTCACTTCTTTCGTTTGGGTATTATTATTTAAATTGTGTAGAAGTAAAAAAAGTAGAAGTAGAAGTAGAAGCAGAAGTACAAGTATCCCGGTTGTAGCGAACGTATAAAGTTGAGTCTATCCTTTGTGTTACGACGGTTACCACCCCTTCAATAGTACTAAACACAAGCAGGAGCAATAGCGGAGCAATACTCACTCTCACTCAAAAATCACCCGCACCGCGTCGCACTTCTACTCAAATCAAGACTTTGGGTCTCCGGATTCGACTTCGGCTCCGGTTCACTCACGATGTACACGCGTTACAAGTACTACTCCCCTCTGCAATTGTGTGATGCGTGATGTGTGATGTGATGTGAGATGTGACCAACAAGGAAGGACGGTAACAGCAAAACCACCCGGATGGCTACTTCTGCTGCTGCTGCTGCTGATGTTGATAATAATGTGGATGACGACCAGGATGGTACACGAAGCACAGCACTGAAGAAGGCAACGAAGAAGAACTCACAAAAGCCAAGGCGAAGAGGAAGAATACAAGAATTGTGGTAACGGCCGTATATTTAGAGAGGTCTCTTGATTTTGTCGCCGCACTACCCGCGCGACAGCACTATACTAACGGGAAAATAGCGGATGACGTGATGAGGGTTGAAATTATAATTTTCCTCCTTTTGCCGTACTCTCCGTTCTTTTTTCGGGTTTTATCGTTTTTCTTCTTGCTGGGTGTTTTTTTTTTTATTATTTTTCTTTTTTACCTATTCTATCCTATTCAATAGTGTTGTATTGGCGCTAATGTGTGTTTGAGATTTTTCCTTATGTTTTTCGCTCTATTTTCCCGAGGGGAAGTTTGTATGCGTTTATTTTCTGCCTTGCTATATGAGCCTATGCCTGTGTGCATCTGTGTTAGTGAGTGAGTTTAGGGAGTTTTATGCCTGTTTGCCTGTGTGGTTTTGGCCGTAGTATGTACGATTATGTTGCACCGCGCACACCGCAAACATACAACACAACAAAACTATTATTTTCATCGCGCACACACCGACACACCGTTAGAAACAAAAACTGAAAGAGGGAATTTTGTTAGGATTTTCATTTTGTTTTCCCTATGAGTGGAAAAATAAAAAGTTTTTTTTTGCTTTTATCTTTCCTCTTTTTTTTTCTAATTTTCTTTCACTCGCTGTGGTTTTTTGTTGTTTTCTTTAGGAAAATTTTCACTTTTTTTTGAAAAAAATATGACAACATTTATGATTTAGAAATTTAATGTTTGAAAATGATTGGAAAATTGTTTTTTTTTTTTTGTTTTTTTAATATATAAAAAATTCAAAAACCATTGAGGAGATGTTTTTGGTTAAGTGTGCCGCGGGAGAGCAGTATGTATACACTATTTTGTAAAGAACTGTGAGGATGATGCCATTACCACCAACCAGACCAAGGCACCAAGACCAGCCACAGCTTTCTGAAAATCAAAATCAGAGGGAACAAAAAATGAAAAAAAAAAAACGCCGTCAACGACGACGAAATGGGTGTATGGCGTTTTTGAGTGTATCGACTTTGTAGCGAAAGGGAGCGAAAGTCCTTGAATATAAGGCATTTAGTTATTTGGATATATACAGCCATAAAACCATATACGTATATGGAGGTAATAATGGAAGTCGATTGTGTGCATGTGTTACTTTATCACTTTCATTTTAGTGCGGGTGCAAGTGAAAGAGAATGTTTCCCGGTAAAGTGAATGCACTTGCCTGGCTTGTTTTGATGGTGTTGGTGGTTGCGATGAAGGAAGTGACATAAGCGAATGCCGTATAGGTATTTCTATTCTTCCTAGTTACAATGGCAGTCGGTAAAGCAGATCTCTAACAATGTAGAGTAGATATTGTTTTTTTTTTTCAAATTCGAGTGAAAATCTACCGAATCGGTTGGGGCAATTTCCAATTAGAAAAGAAGTTCAAAAAATTATTTTATTTTGTTTTGGTTTGCTTTTTTTTTAATATAATTGTGAATTTTTGAAGGTTTTTTGAAAAAAAATAATGGAATGATAAATTTATATAATTTTTTATTTTAACAACATTAAGAGGAAACGTAATTGACAACGCCATCTGTTGAGGGCGAAAAAATACTTTCATCAAAAATTTATAGTTGCACAGGATAGGTTGGCATGCTACACGAATAACTGTACTTAAGACAATATCTCAACCCCACAGTACCCAGCAGCAACCAGATATTACTACGCTTACACCAAGATTGGCAGATGTCAGCTGTTTCTTCAGGGGACAATAATACGTTTAATGTCCGCAAGTATGGAAACCAGCGCTATTCAACAACAAGACTGTTCGGAACAAAACGAGGAGTTTTATGTATATGTAATACATGTACAATAAAAGTCTGCTGTCTGCTGGAAAGCTTAATTAAACTTCTCTGCTTACCCCTGTTATCGTTTAGAGAATATAAACGTCCACTGGTTAACATTTAAATTATTATTGCAATTGGTCTAATAATCAAACATAAATCATGTGAAGAGTCTGCCAAACATTCGGAGTTTAAATAAGTCATACTAAATTTTAAAAAGAAAGCGGACGTTTATTTGGACGTGCCTTTGATTTTTGAAGGCGACTTTCGCGTTCGCTTTTTGCGAACTATCACATAATAATCCGCATCAAGATCTCATTCAAAGGTATAAGCCTGATTTTCATTCATGCCCCTACAAAAGATAATAATGAGAACATTAAAAACAAATTCTAAAGGTGTTTCACAAGAGGTGTAGCATTTGTTTTTTATTTGTTGGGATATCTATAAAACCTGTATGTAGTAGACACATGGGGATAATTTATCGAATACAATACCTTTTAAATGACTGCTTCGGCTATGCTTGCAGACTCTCATCTTTTTCTCTAAGTGTTAAGTCGCATAATCTTGGTGGCCAAAATTCTCAGCTTGTCTGGCACGTAGAAACATCCTGTTAAAAGTAGAAGTCATCCATATCCATATCCTCTATCACCGGCCAATAAAAATTATTTATCATGTCTCAGTAGCGCACTGCATTGAACGTAATGGTTTTTCCGATCTTATTTTCGAAAAAGTACGGATCACCGTACCGCACCAAACAATTACACGTTCTGCGTATATTTGCATTTTCTGAATCACTCGCGGATTTTCGATACCTTAGATGCGGCAATTTTGCCTATTATACGGAACTCATCCGAAAACAGGATTTTCTAGCAAAAATCAATGGACTTTCCACCCTTCGTCAAAATTCCGTGCAGTGTGGATGTGGGGAGATCAAGCTCCTGAAAACGGTGACGAATGGAGGTGATTGGGTCGTTTTCGACATTTTCCTTTATTGCAATGATATGTTCCCTTGAACGTCCGGGGCAAACATGTTTCGGCGTCTTAATAACTTGTATTAAATTTTTTTGGATTTTGTCTTTCACTGTGTATGGAAAATTTTCCAAATTTGAAGATGATATCTGTCAGCATATGCCAACCATGCGTCTATCAGCTGTAAAATAATTGGCCTTTCAAATCCTACACCTCTTGTTGAAACACCCGTCATGGCTTTCTAGGCCGAACATAGGCTCAGTGCTCCGGCTATGACAACAAAATTGTGCTAGATTTAGTAGCCAACACGCGGTTCCCACACCTCAACATTCATGAAAGGGCTTAATCATCCCTTACCAATCAACCGTTAACAAGATTTATCACTTTGCGTTGGACGCCAGACACTTCTTCAGCATGCTGGGTGTCCAAACTTTCCGAAGAACCAATATTGACTCGGATCATTAACTTAATGCACACCGGGTACGAAAGAGCATATCGCAAGCACAACGAAACCAAGTAAGACCACCAAAGTTCGACGTGGAAAAGCTTCTTTCAAGTTCTCTCAAAATTCTAACCACCAAGTCGTAGAACACCAATGGTAATATTGTCATGAGCCACTAAAGAAACTGCTTCTGATATTATTGGTTTCAAAGCGCCGCCACTAAGAAGCCTCTGGTTTGACGACGAATACAGTCAGACTGTACATGCAGCCAAACAAGAAGCAATTACATAAAGGTGTGCTGCATCAACGGACGAGAGTTGTTGGTTGGAAGCACAGACTTCTCGACAAATAAGTGAAAGAGGTGGAAATGCATTTTGATTTGATTTGAGATTTATTAAGGCTTACTGCAAGCATGTTCTTAAAACTTACAATTTCACTTAAAACTAAAAATAAAAACTAAAGGTAGGGAGTGGTCAAAGAGGAGGTGAAAATAAGGATGTTCTTCATGGAGAGTTTGCTGAGGTGGTAGTCGAAGGGAAACAGAATATCGTTAACTTCACGAAGCATTCTAGACATTGGCTACGGAAAAGTATAAATAATTCTCTCAAAAAGCTTAGGTATGCAGGACAGCTTAGCTATTGGTCGATTGTTGGAAATATTGTCTTTTCTACCTTTTTTATGTAGGGGAATAATAAAGGACCTTTTCCAGCTTGAGGGAAATAATCTCTTGCTGATAGAAAGCTAAAAAAAAGCGTTGGGCTTGGTGCATTTCACATTTCTTTTAAAATATAGAGGGAAGATCATCTTTCAGGTTTATTATTTCATCTTTTACTTGCTATAAAGTTATAGACACCGATTCCAGAGGTGTCTGTGGACAGCTATTTAAGTAGGAAAAGTAATTATTGGGAATGGATGGCGAACACTTGGTTTAAAAAAAAAAAAACTGCGAAGAGATTTGCATTAATTTGGGGATTTCCCGAGGACTTATCAAGAAAATTCAGAGATGATGGATAGTTATCCGATTTACTTTTAGTTTTGATAAACTCAAAGAATCGTTTGCGGTCGGAAATGAGTTTAGAGAGTTTGGCAAAGTACAGACAAATTTATTTGGACAGACTGGTAGTAGAAGAAATCGACGTCGGAACGTGATTTTAAGTAAGTATACCAGAGCTCCTTTATCTTGTTACGAAGAGATCGCAGCTTTTTATTATACCAGGGCGGTAAAAGTGGGGGATTCGTTTTGGGTAAAAAATGTACTAATTGGGAGAGACATTTAAAAATTTCGGTATAAAAGGATGCGAGTGCGTAAGATTAGGATTATCATAGAGAAAGCTTGTTCAGTTTGGCGTAGTTAGCCCTATGATAATTAAAACTGTTAGAATACTTATAGAAAACGGGATTATAGAGAAGGGAAGGTGGTAACTATCCAACTTAGAGAGAAAATATCTACTTTCTAAAACTTCTCAGTTATCTGTATTATTATTATTATTATTATTATTGTTATCAAGGGAACGATACAAACTAATTTGTCCGGGATTTAACGCCGGGGTACTATGCCCATGTGGCGCGTTTTGTCAACAGCACGCGGAGTACTGAGTTCCCATGTGGTCACCTACCTACGTACTTACCGCGCCCAGCACTGCTTGATTTCGGTGATCTAGTGGGAACCGATGCTTTCAGTGTGGCGAGGCCGTTGACTTGTATGTATGACTTGTATGACTTGACCCATGTATTGCCGAAATCTTCCCTACATTGCCAGAAAGTGGAAAGTTTTTGATGCTCCAAAGATATTATTGTCTGTATTAGTGGCAAAGACTAGGTCGACTTGTCTGCCAATGTTATTGGTGACCCTACTTAATTGATACAGACCAGAGTCAATAAGGCAGTCGATGAAAAGATTTTCTTTATCATAGGTGGGTTTTGTTGCAGTAAATAAAGACAGGTCAGTCTGAGCCCATAGAAGCTTACGTAGGTTAAAGTCACCTAAAAAAATAACATCATTGGGATCAGGAGCCTTCAAAATACAATCGATTGCATCAATAGCTAACTGGTAACCTTGAATTCTAGCTTAAACGAATTCAAAGAGCGTAGTAGACGATTGTTAAAGTGGCCTAGACTCGAGACGAGAGTGTATAGCCAGAAGTACAATACGGCTATATAAATTCTCCTCTTTATCTAGACCATCGTTACGGTCTAGATCAAAATCTTGGGAAAATAATTAATTATTCTCAATATTAGGGGTGAGACTGGTTTCTGTGAGGGCAAAAATGTCGTAGGGTAGAAACTGCGAGTTAAGATATATAGAAGAAACCTTAGTTCGTAATCCTCTAACGTTTTGATAATACAGGGACAGACATTTGGGAGGCTTTAGCAAAGAATTAAGTGGTTGATTAGGAGCAATGGTAATTTTTAAAACCATTAGTAAAACCATGTGTAGTATGAGTTTGGAATTTACGTGAGAAGCTAAAGAAGGGAAATCATTAGCCGCATCATTAGAAGTCATATCTAATTGTTCAAGAAAACGTATAAAATGTTACCGCTGGTCCTTATGATTAGTGGGGAGGCTTTCTTGCAGAATAAAAACCATTGCAGACAGAGTCTGGCTTATCATGTAGATAGGCGAGATATAAACGAACATTATCGTAGAATCTGCGGTCTCTGAATCGAGAGAGAACATACCGGCCATCCTCCCCTGAATCGGTAAGAATGCTTGGTTAAATTTGCCTTAAGAGGAAGTATGTGGTCTAAAAAAAAGCGGGTGTGGTAAAAGGGTGGGAGTAAGGAGTAGAAGATGGGGAGGGATTGTAAATATTGGAGCGAATAAAGTTAAGGTCAGAGATGTCAGTGCAGGAATGATATTATCGAGTTTCATCAGAGGATTGCAGAGGTCTGCAAAGATGAACATGGATAATTAGTAGTAAAGTCACAGTAGTACGAGAACGAAAAGACTACTCCTGTAGATTGTAACATATAACGACAAAAAAGATCAAAGTACTCCTTTAGGCAGACTGAATCACTCACCGTGGCGAAGACGATAGCGAATTCCGTCCACTTAATATCGAACCTAAAGTCTTACAATGCTGCTGAGACGGACATTTATCAGCCCATCTGTAAGATACGATCAATTCAGAATGCTCAATTTGAATTGAACTAGGAGGATGAAAGGCTTGTTTGCAGAAGATTAGACATTTAAATACATTGACATTTCGAGCTGCTGAGACCGTTAATAGTTATAACGCAGGGAATCTTGGCCTCCAAGTCATCCATCGCCTCAGGTTTATCAATGTAGAGCAGCGACTTTATAGGTATATCCCCACAGATAATAATCGAAAAGTGTTAATCCACACGACTATGGAGGACAATTCAAAGCTCATCAAATGATTCCTTCACATGGACGATTATGTCAACCGTAATATGGACATAGTATGCAGCAAGTTCTCTGAACTGAACGACGATTTTCGAAATAATTTTGAACAACTTGTTCTGGCATAAATTTACTTATGGTGAAAGAGCAAACCAAACGAACACAAACTGAATCGAGACCTCCGGTACGTTTACTATCCACTGACTTTAACTTATAACTCATGACCTTTCCCAAAAAAGGAAAATTCATCGGCATTTCGGACTTCGTTGTCTATTTTCTACAGATATCTCTGCCAACTTAATCGTATGTAGAAATACTTTGGTTCCATTTTTCAGTAAGATATTCCATCTCGAGCTCGAAAAGAGTACTTTACGATTTCGATCGACCAGGAATGAATAGACAGAAGCTGCCACTGACGTTAAAAACGAATGTAATAAACTTAAGGAAACAAAACCGCTAGGAATGACAAACATTTATTGATAATATTCTTTTTTTTTTAATATACTTATTTGTATTTATAATATGGTTGCTAATAATATAAACATAAATATTAACATATCATATAACAGATTCTTTTTTTCTTTTAATTAATAAATAATTGTTAGTACTGCTTTTAAAAAGATGTTATTTGTATTTAATCTATGTTAAGTACAAGCAGAATTCTTTAAACTCATCATTTACATACAACGGTTTGCTTTAAAAAATGATAAGATTTAGATTATCTAAACTTTAAGGTATGCATTAGAAATTATTAAGTCAAATTAGTCTATCATGGATTACATTAAATGTAATTCAACATAAACTATCATACAATAGTAAGGCATTCACAAGATTTAAAAAGTATTTATTTATAGGTAAATATTTGCTTTTATTGATATTTGTTTTCATTTGAGTATCTTTGCAAAAATATCGTACAACTTAAAGCAAGCTTGAACAAATTATGAATGGTGTTGAGGATACAGCTGACGGAAATGATACCTGCACTATTCATTTTTACTAAGAAAATAACTTAAGGAAACAGAAATGCATTAGCACTGCTCATTCAGATACAAGTACGTTAAAAAACTGATAAATAGTTTTTTTTTTTATCTTAACCGATTACAACTATACATAAATTAAACTAAAGCTCAAAGAGTGTCATTGTACGAAATTAGCCTGGTGAACAGCCATTGATTCGCTCTATGTAATGTATACCGAGCTTAGTGTATACACGAACTTCGAAATACTTATGCATGTGAAACTGTTGCTACTCAAGAATCTGTTCTCCTGCAGTACAAATAATATATAATTGCGATTGTGAATATGTGGTGCAAACCAAAACTTCAATGTTTAATTCGGATGTCATAAAGGAATATCTATACCCGAGAAAGCTGCATTCATATCACATATAACACATCACGATTAGTCTGAAAAAACTATCGAGGAAGGGCTGTTTAACTTAGTAACTACTCAGAGATGTCAATACCAAAATCATCTTTGGCGTTTTATCGGCAAGCGTAACCTCATCAATACAATAAAGAACCGCTTTCACTGATGCAATTTGCTTCTAATTTTTGCATATAAGATGATTAGTAATACCAAGTCTTTAAAACTATGAAACTGCAAAGCAACCTTATTATCTCCATGCAGTCTACCATATATCGATGCAAGGAACGCAGCCAATATCTTCAATATGGGCATATCCATAGAGCAAATTTCGACTTGGAACATAATGTGTAGCAACTAAAATTAGAACTTAATTATCAAAGAAAAACAAGAAGCAAAATACACAGAAACAATATCCAAATGTTTTAAAAGAAAGCCAAGAAATTGGAAGCTGGCATAAGATTTGGAAAGCAGAATATTTGTTAAAGTGAACGAAGGTCATCATCAAAGCAAGCAATAGCCAGATTAGCAATCGGCAAGAGACAAGTTCAATTATCTAGAAGCTTAAAAACAACAGAGCAGCTGGCTTCAACCGAACTAAGAGGTAGCGCTTTGGTATGGTGTTTACAAGCATAGGCATTGAGAAAACCGAAGCATCTTTATATAAAGGTCAACTACACAAATGATGCTGTATTTATTATAGAATTCAACGAAGAATTTCCATAGAAAATCCATTCCACTTCCGTTTTTATGAGTTAAATACTCCTTTAAAAAAATATTCTATCAGTTTTACCGGCTTTGTGCGCTATGCAATCACCAGGAAGGCGAAACAGTTGCTAAACTTTTTGAATGAACAATTTTTCGGATATTATAGTCACATTCGCCGAACTCTTTGAGCTCTATGAATACTCTGATGTTTTAATTTGTAAAAGCATTTCGATCACATCCGTTTAGTCATATACGAGTACACCGAATAAATTATCAATAATGCCCTGACCAAAATAATTTTCGAATTTTTTCCACACCTGAGGTTAAAGCTTCAAAACAAGACCGAATCTCCGTTTAAAAGTCTAAGCGTCGACGGACGCAAGAGCCCTGGTCTGAATAAATGCAGGCAGAATTTCAAAATGAAATGCTCCAAAAATCCCCCTAAAAAATGAAATACAATATGCAAAAGTGGTTTGATAGTGAGTGCTTACAGGCTAGGAAAAAGTCATGTGCCTACTTAAAATTCCTGAAAACATTCTACACTGACACTGTTAGGAGTATCTATGTATATGGCGAGGCTAACAAGAAATTCAAACATCTCTGTTATATAAAAAAGGTAGTAACTATTAAAAGAAGAGAAAAATGTAATTGCTCGTTATTTACAAGCACCAAAGCTTCGTGACCATTTCAAAAAACTGCTTAACTCTCCCCAAACAGCCCCAGCTTTTCGGACAAACCACTCATCATAAACGAAATTAAATAGGCTATCGAAAACGCTTAAAACAGGAAAACGCCAGGAAATGACCAAATTGCTCTTGAGCTCTTCCAAAACTGTACAACAGAATTCTTAATCTCTCTAACATCTGAGCTCGATCGAATTCTCGATACAGCTGATGTTCCAAGCAATTTCAAAAAATCAATTCATGATCAACAGGCTTGAGGCATGCTGTACTATAAATCTTAGAATTTGTTCGTGAACCTCGAAAATAATGATATTTAGAGGCGGTGGATATTTCCGATGCGAAAAGCGATACTATCGTGGAGAATGCATTAAAATTGTACGTAATTATAAAATCTAATATATCAACAATCTCAATCTCAATCAACTAAGTTCGATGTATAGAAAATAAAAACATAGCACACTCGTCTAAGCAGAAAATATTGCGTGCAATTGCAATATCAATAAATCGTTATGAAGCACAAGTATGGGGACTCCATTTGTTGGATGCAGTAGAGAAATTTCTCCGTTACTTCCTCAAACCGATCTTTCGGCTGGCTACTCCCGACTACATATTGCATCTGGAGACAGATTTACACCCCTGTTCTTAGAAACGTTAAAAATGCATCTGGACTACATAGTAAAAGTTATGGCAATGGGAGAAGAAATTTTGCCTGGATTGATTCTTTGTTACGTTTTAACGATGTACATGAGTGGAACGAACTAGGGCCAGAATGCGGTGTCAGCTTACACATAGAACCCAATGAGAGTCAAACATCTTCTAAAAGCATTCTTCCAGAAGATAGAGGACATCACGTCTGTGACAAACGTTCTTCTGAACCTCAGTAATTTAAGGATTAACTTACAAGAAACGTCTTACTTTCTGAACTGTCAAAAAAACCGAAATGTTTTATACAATTTTTAAAGTAAAAGATGTGTTGTTAAACTTATACTACATGCCGCATCGGCCCGAGTTTCCGATCTTGTGTGACCTCTGTAGTCTGAAAGTGAGAGAGATGTGTTCCATTCTTCAATAATATGGCCGATACTAAAAGCACTTCAGATGTAATTCTTTGGTTCATATGGTATGTGGTGGAGTTAGAACAAGCTATGAGCTTTTTGAATGGAGAACTAGTATGGGACATGCTATATAATAACACTTCGAATGCAATAAGCTACAGAAAAAAAATTATTGAAGAAGATTTTTAAGAAAATTTAATATATTGTTGAGCACCAATCTGATAGACGGTCAATGTGGCCAAATCAAATTATACTTAAGAAACATGAATTTGTACATGTAATGAATATTTTTTAATTAAATAAAAGTCAAATCTAATCTAAACCTAAATCTATCTGTTTTGTTTACGTAGAAAAATGAAACCAGGAAATGTTATACCTAGAATATGTACCTACCATACACTCGCAAATTATAAACAGGCGACAAGCGACAAGAAAAAACAGAGAAACAAGCTGATACAATATTTTTAAGAAAAAACTTGCAAGATATATGATACAATCGTCAGAATATATTAAAGACAGGAAAGCTTGCTAGCAGTGAAATAATGAAAAGAACTGAATCAAATGCCCTTCAAGTATGGCGATAATTAAAAATCTTAGCTTGAAACGGCCGGCAATTCAAAAAATCTTGCAGTATCTAAGGTCCACCAGATTAGTTACATAAATAATTATTTAACTTGACTTCAATTCTCTTTAAAACACAACACGTCGGGAGTGCCGGATTCCGTTTATAACAATTATTGCATGGAAATATCTACAACTTCATGATACACTCCCAAGCGCTCTCTAAGCCTAACAACAGATGGATATTTATATATAGGGTCCATAGTCCTAAACAATCAACATTAAGAGGCTGATGTCTCTCACTCACAAGCGTTATCACTTATCACAGTATTCCTTATAGGCGCTGCAGGAAAAGTAATCTGTTGCACACTTCCTTTAGAACTTAGAGGAATATGAGATTTAAACAACCTTGACAAATTTGTGAAAAGATCCCTATAGTGAGTAGCCATGGCATCGCACTCTCACACTTTCCTTAATACTGACCACTCTAACCTAAAGCCTAGCTAACACCTACGTTCCCAATCAAAATCGTCCAAAATTGAACTTTTTTAAAGCTTCCTCACAGGATTCATTTGAACTTCTAAATTCTTACTTCATCATCCTTTCATAGCACAGACGCCCACGAATTCTTAGACCTCATATTAAAATCTAGACTCTATTTTAAGGATATCACTATGACAGATATATTTGGAAACTCAATTCCATAATTCAAAAGATCTCATCAACATTTAAAAAAATACCGAAAGTGATATTGACAGTGAGAAACTCGGGGCAAAATATCGGCTGACAATCGAGGCCTTATTCGTTATATCACACCTTATTACCGAAGATTACTTAATTACAGAGAATAAAAAGCAATAAAAATAGAAATATGCGCATCCTTTAAGGGTATTGCTGACAGTCATAAGGCTAAGAATACTTTCTCAATATTTTTTGGAATTAATTTGCAAATATCATGCCCCCATAAGTCCTTAATTTTATTAGCAAAAATTTGATTCAAGAGCCGTAAAACACACTAATTATCAACTGAAGATTCTTCATTGAAGGAGCTTTGCAGTGAACGAAATACAAGGAAATAAGTACGGCGAATAGATGGCAACATTTCTTACAAATTTCTTGTAGCGGCGTTATGGTGCCAGACAATTCCATATTTGCTATCAATCGGTTTCATGCGTTTCTGCTACAATTTTCCTACCTATACACATTAGATGTAAACATTTTAATTAATCCTTCTGCCAAGAAGGAGAGGTTTGCAATAAATGAAATCTTGTTACCCCTATATCGAGAACAAAACCATATTTAGATCTAAATGAACTTTAGAAAATTTTTGGCAGCTCATTTTTATTTTGATCTTGTCTACAAAGTTTTCCAAAAAAGGCTCGTTTTTAGATGCAGAACAAATATGAAAATTCGATTTGCTAAATTAATTGTGAGGAACTTAAGTAATAAAACGAGAATCTTAGCTAAGTTGCCGCAGGTAATAGTCATTACTTGATTTTGTTATATTGAGCCTGAAACAAAGAGACTGGAATCCACCATAACACACCGCACGTCAATCGACTCTTGTTTTTCTTTTTTCAGATAGAGTTAAATTGGATAATAGTGTGAACTTTTTAAGCGTACGCCTGGGCAATACAACTTATGTTATGGCAGGGTGGAAGCCCTGGTTGAGCTCCTTTCTTAAGGTGTCACTAAAGATAGCACCACCACTCAGTAAAATGAGCCTGACTGTGGAAATGAAACAAGGACCTTCAAAAGCAAAGTTTTTTTTTAACTTCAGTGCATAAACATGACAAAAATAAAGCCCAATATGAACGTTTCGCAAGAATAATTCCCAATTATGGAGCCAACTGCGACGGTAGGGATAGATCCAGCCATAATCTCATTTAAGCGACCTACTTGGAGATCAGATCATTAGATATAGAGATTTTGATGGAGGAGTTTCAAACAAATCAATTACAACCCCCGTAGTGGGCTACTGACACTATCCTCTGAAGGATCTGGCCCTCCTTGTTGTCGGGACTACGCACCACGTAAGACACTATGAATATTCTGTGTAGCAATAAACAGCGAACATGAATAAAAATATATTGAGCTACCTCCATTTGACCAATTAACTGATTAAAATTTGCACCTAGGGTAAATAAGGCAACTTCAGCCTTATATGTGCTCATGCCCTCACATAAAAAAAGGATGGCTTAATCAATGATTACTTCTGTGATCTTTTCGACCAAATACATGACTAATAACCTTAGTACGACGTTACGACCAGTTGGAAAGCATAACTTATACAACATCAGATATGAAAATGGCCTTAGGTTAATCAACTTCGCAGTGCTGGATAATTCTAGACAATCACAAAGGCACCTGCCAAATATCTGAACTGTCAACCAGATTGATGACATTGCAATCGACGCAAGACACAGCTCTAATATTTTAAAAGTCCGAATCTTAGTGTAGCTAAATGCTATATGAATGCGAATATCCCGGACGATGACACACCGAAGAAATATTATAAAGAAATTCTAAGTCGGACGCAAGACACGTTGTCGGCATGCACCAGAGACACTGTATATATGATAGGCGTAACCCGACCACAACAATGAAACCTCTGATTTGACAAATAGTGTCGGCAAGCAGTCGAACAAGGCGGCGCTACGAAGAAAGGCTAGAGCTGCTTGCAAACTCTTTCAACAAGATTGAAGGAACACCGGATTCAGAGGTGAGTATGGGAGCATAATATTATATTAAATTCGCAGTCGGTGCTGCAAACTGATTAACGACATGAACATGAACAACATTCGGCTCTAAGGTAGGATTTAGCGTACAAAATGATCTAGCACTCTTTCTACCCGACCAAAAATAAGTCTGGGCTAAACTAAAGACTAATAGAGCTGCTCCTTGTCTAATTATTTAAAATAGCTGGGTTTTTTATAAGGCGCATACGCCAATCAATCCGTAAAATATTATGAAGCATCGTTTCCCCGATTCTCAAAAAGAGAGACTGTCCAAGCTGCACCAATTGTAGAAGAATCAGATTTTTTTCGAATTAACCCCGGTCAGTAAGACCAGACCTCGCCTTTGAAGCCGAACTCAAGCGGAAATGCCATTCAACCCAATGGTATAGAACTATTGCTATTGCGTGAGGCCCATGTCGAACGCTCGCTTTACCTTCAGTAAGCCACTTAGCAACTTATTGGAGCACCTAATAAATATTTGTAATTTGAGCTAAGGGTTCGTCATAAAAAAAAAAAAAAAAAAAACATATAGGAGTATTGGAAAGCGTTACGTTTTGTTTTTCGTCAGCTGCACACTTGTACTAGAAAAGTAAAATTAAAATTTTGATACCAAAATACCTAACCATTAGATTTGTTAAAAATAATTCAATTTATGTTAATACGATTAATACTTTTGTTATTTTTGTTTATGTTATAAGTGAATATGTATCGTTATATGAGAAATATATTGTTCCATTCGTTATAGTTATCAAGTCCATTACATTCAAATAATAATATGATCTTAATAGAATTTTGGTTTTTCTTTTTGTTTCTGTTAAACAAAAATTATTCATTCAATGGCCTTAAAAATCTATAAAATACTTGAACGTTTAAAATATACTAAACTTTACCAAATATACATTAACTTGAAAAGAAAAAACAAATAAATACGCTTGTGCTTCTGTACAAAAGTGATGTTTTGGAGAATTGTTTTTTTTTTTTTTTTTTTTTTTTTGTTTTTCAAGGAATTTTCGACGTAAATTGAGTAATACAAATCTCATCGTTATACATCTAATATAAAACAAAAAAATTCCCAATCATGTCAAAATAAAATGTAAAACATTTAATCACATTACATACCCGGAGTAGGGAGAAACCACCCTTGGAAGAAATTTCACATTCATTCAGTATAAAAAATTCAATTAATAAAAAAATAAAACAAAACTTAATTAATTTTATGTAATGTATAATGTATATTGAAGTTTTTGATCTTTATCAATTTAACAAAATAAAAGATTTATTAATAGAAATTGCAAAAAAGCGGAATATTACTTTCAACTCGCATGTACCAGACATAGTTGAAAGTATTTTGTAAAAAAGGAAAAATAAAAATATTCAAAAATAATCACAATTCGCTTAAATAAAAATAAAGAAAAAAAAACCCATGAAATGAGTGTCAAGGACAAATAGAAAAAAATTTAAGAGAGTTCAAGAGAGAACATGAAATTATTCTACTTAAAACTAAAACGTGAAAAAAATACAAAAAAAAAAAATAAATATCACAAAAATATTATAACTTATTTACTTGTTCTACAATCCATTTAAAAAAAAAAAATGTTTAACAAATTTTTTTTTATTTTCTGAGAAAAATAAGGCTTTTCTCTTTTTTTTTTATAATAGGTTTTGTTCTTTTCATTATCCAAGTCCAATAGATAAAAGTTATATGGTAATACATATTATTAGATAAATTGTTCTGTTTTAGAAAGAGGGGTATTCCTAATCTAGGTAATAATTAATCATATATACTCGTAAGTTATTTTATAATTTATGTGTGTGCTTCTGTATATGTAGCAAAAATATCGAAAAAAAATAACCACCAATCGTTACATTGTATCCATCTGCTTACAATGGATATCCGAGAGCAGCCGACAGAAGAGGTTCCCACGATCGCTGAATGTCCATGTAAAGAGCGGTACACTGTTCGGATATAGTATCATCTTCATCCAACACAGTTATGGGGAATAAATCATTCTGAAGAAAAATTCAAAGAGAAACAGCGTTTAAAAAATATCTTGTATTAGAGAAGGGAATGTGTAATAATAGTTTGTGAACTACTAATTCATCCGTTTTGATATTTAAATAAATCTAAACAACAAAAAAGAAAAAATGTCAGTAAATGTTTAAGATTGTTTATGAATATAATAAATCTTAACAGGTAAAATTGGATTTTATTATTCAACATGTGCCCATTTTAAAAGCCAATTTTTCCCCCGTAAATTTGTATTCAATCAAAATAGGATCCGTTGGCATCTATGACATTCTTCCAACGTGATACAAGGTCAAATATTCATTTTTCGTAGAAGTCCTAACTTTTTAAGGCAATGAAATCTTCGAAGACTTTTATGACCTCTGATTTCGGAAGACCTTTTGCCGGCAAAATGAATCCAGATTGCGGAAAAGATGGTAATCCGTTTCGGGAAATATCAGGAGAGTACGGTGGATGCAGAAGAATTTCAAATCCCAACTGCAACAGTATTTGCACCGTTACTTGTGAGTTATAGGGTCTAACATTGTCATGCAAAAAGGTTGGACCGTGCCTATTGACCAACGCAGGTTGCTTTTCAGCCAATTTGACATGCAATATGTCGATTTCCTCACAATATATGATAGCGTTTATTGCTTCTCTTGGTTGAAGAAATGAAAAGTGGATTGGTCCTTTTGATGTCCATCAAATTGTCACCATAACCATTTTTGGGTGAAGATCGGGTTTGAGGGTGTGTTTTGGTTTTTCATCTGCATCCAACCACTGCTCAGATGTTTTACTGTTATCATACAGTATCACAGGTGACTATCCGGTGCAAAAATGGTTCAATTTGGTTTTTTAATGGAAGCGATGCGCAGAATTCCAGGCGCCGTAGCTTTAGGGATTCGTTCAGTTCTTGGGGTACCCACTTATCGAGTTTTTTTACCTTTTCTATGAGAGATTTATTGCCGTTGGGGATACCCCCATGCTTTGTGCGATCTTCCGCACTGATTTCGTTGGGTCCGTATCTACCGTTGTTCTTAAAACATCGTCGTCAACTAACGTTTCCAGCATCCTACATGGTTCATTTTTAAGGCTGAGATCTCCCGAACGGAACAAACCAACGTCGTATAGTGCCTTCGATAACCGCTACATCCTTAAATGCGTCATTAATGTTTTTCATTGCCAATGACGCATTATGTCCCATTTAAATTTCGTAACGGAAGAAGGTTCGAATTTGAACTGCTGACAGCATGGTAAATAATTGCTAGAAAAAAAATAACGGTACTTGTAATGAAACCTAAAATTCTCACACGTCAAGTACACGTACCGCTTCAATTTATAAAGAAAGAAAAGTTAACGTTCTAGCACAGATGTTCAATCGAGAACTTCTTATATCCAACTGAGCGAAAATCGGATTGCCTTCGAGGGCAATACAACAATTATAGCGGTCATGTAATTTTTCTATACGATTTCTCTTTAGTCTCAAAATAAGCCTCAGTTTCGATTTTTTCTTCCAATCACACGGGCCCGATCTGAACAATACGGTAGATGGGCAAATAATTCGTAGCCTAATTCATGCAATTTTGCCATCGTTTTCATTGATTTGTGACACGGTGCATTATCTAGATGAAACAACATTTTTTTTTTCTTTTTTAAGTGGCGCCGTTTTTTTTTTGTCCAACACAAGAGCTCTATGAGCAAAATAGACAGGAAAACGACTTTTCAACGTACGAAAGTTTAAGCAACAAGTAAAAGAACATGTCAAGGTAACAAAACCTATACAGAAACCTGTAAAGATGAAGAAGGAAACCTTTTAGTAGTCGGTGCTGAAAAGCTTCTTTTGAAGACTGTATAACAGCCGCTAAGCACAAATTTCTGCCCTCAGACAGAAAAGACCATTCAATTTTAAACAACGATAGCGAAAAGGAAACCTTCTAGTAGAGTCACAGCCGGTGCTGAAAAGCTTCTTTTACAGACTGTATAACAGCCGCAAAGAACAAAATCCTGCACTCAGACAGAATAGACCATTCAATTTTAGATAACGATAGCCAAAACTTCCGTTCTCGTGATTAAAATGAAATAAAGATAGCAATACCTTAGCTTAAATCCAATAAAGCTGCTGAATCTGTCGACTTACTGGCCGAGGTATACAGGGCAGCTGGAAGTGACTCAGCGTCGTTTGTTCGAGAGAAGAAAAAGAAGAGAAAACTCCTTTAACTGCGCTAACTACAGAGGTATAGATCTTCTAAACATTACATATACGATCTTATATGCCATTTTTTGAAAACAACTGAAACCTTCGTCAACAATCTGGCCAATCAGATTTTTCAATGTGGTTTCAGGTCAGAAATGTTTAGAATCGACCAAATACCCACCAACATTCATCGATTTTAATGTAGGATATTACAACATTTTTAGTAAAGCCACATCTACATATCTGTACACTCGCTGCTCTGTCTAGGTTAGTAATAGCTTAACCAAGACCTTTAAGAATATTTAAGACAAGGTGACATGCAGTCATGTGACTTCTTTAACATCATACTTAAAGGTAATTGTGCGGAATTCACAAACTAACACCGGAGGCACACAATCTTTCTTTAAAAACTACTAGCGTACGGCGATGATATTGATATAATAGGGAACTGTTTCGCTTGTATTGAATTTGAAGCGGCAAAAATGGGTTTAGTCACGAATGATGGCAAAACCAAGTAAATGCTGTCAACAGGGCCACACAACATCGACGAATTGGACAGAACGTTAGGGACTTTGTCTACTCAGGCTCTGCCAAAAACACCGTAGTAGAAATAAAACGAGGAATTACTCTTGCCATGCAACCGATGTGTTGGGTTTTCTCCAACCACCTACACGAAACACATTGTTTTATGAAGAGTGCGGGCAAGCATAAAATAGTTTAACAACTTGCCTATGTAGAGGCACGGTATAGAAAAACGACTAGCAAAAGAGAAGGAAAGAAGATTGACTACTCCGAAGAAAAAAGGAAGAGCATGAGAAGCGCCCAAGCTTTACCAAGAATTAAAAGGAACAATACCAACAGGCCTAAAGAGATGAATAAGGAAGCAGGAAGTCAGAGTCGGTACCGAAGGTATGAAAAAACTCTTCTGCAGACTCTTATAGTAAATGACGAGGACAACCGAAATTCCGCTGTCAGGCAGATGAATCATTCAACCTGGACCTGGATGGGGAAAGTCAAGAAATCCGTCCACCTGACCAAAATGAAGTGAAGATAGCAATATTTAATTTTAAGTATAACAAGACTTCTGGACCGGGTGCCCTACCTGCTGATATACATATTTAAGGCAGCGAGAGATAATTTGGTAGAAAGCGTGCACCAACTCAAAGTATGCCTGCAGAACAGAAACTTAGAAAGCGTTTGTCCGATCCACAGAACGGCCTGTTAAGTTCGCCAGTTTAGAGACATCAGCCTCCTTAACACCGTATATTAGATCTTAGCTGTGTAAACGCCTAAAGCCATTTGTTAACGATCGGACTGGCCACTAGGAGTGTAGTTTTAGGTTTTTTCGGTCAAAAAAAAAAAAAAAAAAAAAATGAATAAATAATAAAGCCTTGTTAAGAAACACTATGGAGACTCAATGTAAGACCCTCATCAGTCCAGCCCTGCTTTATGGTGCAGAAGCGTAGACGTTACGGAATGTGTATGAAGATAGCTATGCCGTCTGGAACATAGATTTCTTCGAGTGATTCTTATTCCCATTTGCGTTGAAAGGGTTGGAAGGAAGAAGAAGCGAGGAACACCTCGACTTAAATGGCGCGCAAAAGTGAAAAAGGACCTCAAACAACTTCAGTGCGCAACTGGAGGTAACTAATCTAGTCCTTCTTGCATACAAAATTATGAACGTTCATCAAGTGAAAGAAAAATTCAAAAGGGAAGCGGTATCCATAAGGTCAAAGATATCGATTTGAATTTTAATATTAAAATATTTCGTTTTTAGTCAGAATATAATGATGACTGTTCTTCGCACTTATGTGTTCCTTGGTGGCAATCCTGTCCTGACAATCGTCCAGAAATTACTCGAGCCCTTGCGCAATCCCTTCGACTAAAAGAACCAATGAATAGCAGTAACTTAAGAATTTTTTTTTAGCTGCTTTTAACTGTAATGATGTATTCTCACTCTAGCTTATAGCCTCCTAGGTTTATATACATCATCTCTTCTAACAATAAAAAATCAAGCTTACACAAAACAGAATCTTACATTCTTAGCTTGCCACAACTGCTCCAGCATACGTAAAAATCTTTGCATCTCCGAGCTACTCGCGAAGAATATTACCAAATCATCGGAACATTCTCGAACCTCCTGACACGAAAACTCTAGCACACACCACCATGTATCATTATGAGATGGAATTTTGATTCCAGTCATTTCTTTAATATCAGCACACGTGAGTATTTCAACGCCCGAATTCTTTCCGTAAACACTGCTCATGTTTGTTGAGCTACGACCATCAATACAGGGTTGAGGGAGTTGTTTTGAATTTGTTGTTGTTGTTAGTGTTGATCGTGAAGCTTGCGACAATCGAGTTGGTGTTGAATTAAGTGAAGAATTTGAGAGACCAGTATTTCTTGTAGGTGTACTCATAGTAGAGCTTATCTAAAAGAGAAAAGGTAACAGAATCATGTGGGTAAGATAAATAGATATAACTTACAACACTGCTTGTATCGGTGGCATTCGGTTCGAATAACTCCTTCAGAGGTGATACCTTGCTGTCATGGGATGTATTACTTTTGCTTGGACTCTTATTTATTTGCCTAAGTGGTGCGGTAAAGTCTTCTCGTAGGGTAATTAAGTGATTTTGGGTCACAACTAATGTGCAACCCAGTGTTTTGTGCTTTTCTTGCATTTCAAAAAGCTGGAACGAGACACAAGTCTTAATGCCGTATTGTAGTACAATTGATATTTAATACTAACACCCACCCCACTGGCTGATTGCAGTAGAGCTTGAAGCCATTCTGAAGCTACATACTCATCTGGAGCAGCCAATTGCAAGAGTTGATTTCTAAGTAATATTTCAAAACAATGTGGACGACCTGCTTTGAGGGAACGACGAGCCCCTTGACATTCAGCCAACGCCATTGCCCATGTTGGTAGTTTTTGATTTGAGTCATGGAACATGTACAAGACCCCAGCTCTAATGAAAAGAAAATTTACACACGTCAAGTTTGGTAAGACGGTTTACTCTCACTTTAGCAAAAAGTATCCAGGATGCCACGACTCCCTGGAATTTACAGCGTGCTCCTTAATCCGCCTGTGCATCAGGAAACCCTTCACATTCGGTCCAAGTGGTTCTTGTTCAATACCCAAGGTTCCAGCGGGAACATTGATCACTGCATAATACATCCAGATATCGTCTACAGTAACTGATGAATTTTCCCGCACAAATGCTTGCAGAGGTGACAGATGCTGTAAAGTCAACTGGCCAACAGCTGGGAGAATAGATCCACCTCGACGAGCACACAACTCTAGATTTGCAACCAAACCATCTGCAGGATATGGACCTCCGGCCAGTAGTACTTGTTGCAAATCACGGTCGCTATTGCTTAGTAGGACAGTATTGCCATAGGGCCCCATCTACAAATAAAACAAAGAATTCGCAGTGAATATAATATTTAGTGCAAAAAATGTACATCCTTAATGTAATATCCTTACCAAAATGACATCCAACTCAGAGTAGGGTAGTACAAATTTACTGCACAACTTATTTCGCACCAAATCAGCAACGTAAAGTGTTTTATCAGTCAGAAATACTAGCACCGGAGTCATAAATCCTTCACGACTGTAACCAGTGTACAATTTGAATACCTACAACGAAACCAAAGTCGTCAAAACTCAAACAAAACAAAAATGATATATGTACGAGTAAATCCCACCTTCATAAGAGTTTCACTTCCATTTCGAAGAATATGCAAATAGTTGCCATTGAAGATGTCAATGGATATTTCCCCAATGCCAAGTTCAAAACGAGAAATGTCTCCTGGGAGTCCAGCTTCCATGCCAACTAATTCACGTCGCGGTGAATTTGCGGCAGACATTTCAATCTCCATAGCGATTTCTGCATTCAAATCCTCAATCAAATCGATATTCTTTGGCTTGACTCCCTTCACGTACAAGTTACCGGTGAAAAGTTTCTGTTCATTCTTGATTTTGCCAGCAAAGAAATTATTCTTCCTAATGGTGGTCTCAATAATTTTTTTCTGTGTGACATTTCTCAGGAATCGATTGATGAGACTTGTTTTGGTTTGTGGCTTCAATAGATTGTTACTTTGGATGTTGGGTACTGTGTATTCACTGCGTTCACTGGATGTTGTTTCGGGGTAGTCCACTATCACAATATCACTTTCGTTCTTGTCCGTGTCAGTGGTTATGGTAAGAATATCATCAAATTCTTCACTAAGTATTGTGCTCTTGGAATCTCGACCACAACCACCGCGTCCTCCACCGTATGCATTGAAAAGATCCGGACTCATTCGATTGGGGTGTTCGTAGCGGGCGGGTGCTGTTGTTAGATGACATGATCCACTAGGTCGTTTCTTCAGTGGTGAGGGTAGATGCCGATTTTGTTTGTCTAAATTGCTGCGAATATCTTGTTTAGTGCTACTACTTGTGAGTGGTGAAGAGCAGACTGGTTTTTGCCAACTTGAACTTGTAGACGATGTCATGTCAGAAATCATGGACTTTGAATCGGATGGATCACTTGGCGTTGTTGTTGTCTTGTTGGTTACACATAACTTCGGTTGATCTTTAAATGATTCTGGAGTGACACCACTCAACATTGCATTGGTGTAGTCTTCTTTTTTTGCTGTCGGCGATGTAGCTGTCTCCTTTAAAGTGCGAAAAATATTTGCAAACGTTTGCTTTACATTCGGCACAGAAAAAGCGCCTTTAATCTGATCTGGTTCTGGCTGAGCGAATGGAGTAATATTCTCAACTGAAGGATCTATTTGATTGCCATCGATATCTAGCCCATAATTCTCAAAGGTATACGAGACTCCAGTATGTTCAAAAACTGTACTCTCACAGTTAATGATGAATTTATTACGAAATTGATTTATTCCGGTCATCATTTGCATATCGGGGGTTTCGAATTTTTGTTGCTCTGGCTCCTGTGTATCCTCTCGAACAACCGGAGGCTTGTCATCAGCACTGTTTTGACGAGTTGGCGCAAACATATCCTCTTCATTCTTTCGACGTAATTGATCGTCAACATTGTGTACAAATTTTGTTTTATTCTTATCTTTTGAACCATCTAAACTCTTGCTAAGAAACGGCTTTGCTCGTATAGGAGAAAAATTCTTCACTGGACCATCTGCTTCTGGAACACACTCATAAACTGATTGTAAATCTTCCGACCCCTCGGGAACACCTCTTTCTGGGAGGGGAATAGTAAAGATGCTCTTCAATGAGCCAAATATCATTTTACTGTTGTCAATGAGGTTATTTACATCATGCACGTTAAACTTTTTAACCTTAGTGTTGAGATCCTGCTCGTGAATGATGTTTGTGTGACGTTTTGTCTTTTTCAAGCAACTAGTCTTTGGCCTCTTTTCCTTATTCCACACTGATTTTCTCTCGTTCAGATTTTCCATGTTCGGTTCGGAGAAATAACAATTATCATTGATAAAATTGTTGTTGGCGTTGTTGTTGACACCAATGCAGTCACATGAATTGGACTTTGCCTGGGCGTAATTAGATCGACTGTTGGAATTTTTGTCTATTTCATCGGAATCCAAACTGGAATTCGAACTCGAACACGAACATTTGTAAAGTACTGGCTTCCCTTCTCCCTTTCCAGCAGCCAACTCGTGATGCTTCTGTGAATGCTGTGGATGGTACTCAAAAATTCCCGAATTGTCATACTTTAAGTTGTTATCAGTATTCTCGTAGAAATCTGAGTTTCCATAATCGAGCACATCCGAGCAGGCATTTCTATAAACCACGCGTCTCTCTGGACCATCAGACTCTTGGCTACACAATTCAGAACCACCGGCATCACCTTCGGAACACCATGAATATCGTCCAGCTACCGAAGTAGCTACAGCTTTTCTACCATTTTTATATGTGACAAAACCATGTTCAATATGAATATTGTCAGTGCGAGTATTTTTTAAAATATCCTCGTGAAAGGAAACCCTTTTTTTTGGTTGCTTTGCCGTTGGGTGTGCCTTTCTCATTCTTCGCCGATAAACAATGTTCTCAGCATCAAATGTAGAACAATTGCTTGTTGTCATTATATCATCGACATTTCCAGTTGATTGGTATTCGTTAGTCGAAACATTCGAATTGTCCAAATCACTTCTGACGATTTGAGTAAGTTTTCCAGATAAATGATTCGGGACGAGATCTGGTAGTTGATTGGAGTGCAAATCTGCTTCGACTGTTGGTTTTAGATCCTCAAAATCAAAACCTGTTTGTGAGGTTATTGAGTCAACCATCAATTCACTGGATTCGGAGTCTAACATTTGAACACCAGAATCACTGGGTGTTGTGTCCTCCAAATTACTACCTAAACTGGATGACATTTTCACATCAGTGGTAGATAATGCTCCAGATGCGCCAATCGTACCGCTGTTGTCTAATTTGTTCTTTTTTAGTTCAAATAGTGACTCCATGACTACATCATATGTCATAGGCCGCTCAACAAATGTTTCTAAGTGATTTAGATATAAGTGAGTTAAATAATTTTTTTTTTTATTTGGATTTTTGTTTTTTGTTTTTTTTTTTTTTTTTTTTTAGTTTTTTGGGTGGATGTGGATAAGTTTCTCTAATTAGATGGGAACTAGATGCAATAAAACTTGGGAAGATAAAATGAGGAGAAGAGCATGATTACTAGTTGAATTAAGATAAAAATTATAACTAAGCAACCAAATATTAAAATAGTAAATTAAGAAAATAACAAACTTTTAAAAAGTATTTTAACTAAAAATAAATAAATGCAAACACCTCTTATTTTCGGTGAGGCGCGACTGATACAATGAATGGTTAAATTATTAGATCATGGACTCAGCACTTGCAGAAGATTCTACTATCTCACTAATTTTGCCACTAATTGAGGAATTTCGCAGATATATCTAGATCTAGATATCTAGGATCTAAAGCACTTGAGACTCTTATTTCGAATCTGCGCGTAGGTGTATTTTTCTTACCACGAGAACATAATAATGTTAAGAAGCAAAAAAACATCCTGCGAAGAACAGAAAACAATTACAGAAGCGTTTAAGCAAACCTCTGAGTCGCTGAGGATAGCCAACACCATCATTTAGCAGTATGCTAAGTCTGACCACGCACTCATACGGACATAGTAAGCTATTGCCACTATTCAGTTTGAAAGTCGTGTCTTTGGGTTACCCGGCCACGTAAAAGTACACATATTGTAAACTAACCTACAGATGAACTTACTATTGAAGATTTTAGCAAACAAAAAATTTATAACGACTTTTGGCTATGCAAATGGAACGTTCACAAGCTTAACAGTCTAATGTATAATAGATTGAGCAACAGAGAAAATGATGGGCAAGAAGTCTTCAATCCCGGGTATCCAAGCAACCACCTAAATAAAACCGGTATCAAGGGTAAAGTAGGCAATATAGGCATAATATGGAAAGAACAACTTTGCCTAAAATTGCACGATCGTATCGACGAATTGTATTAGCAATGTCTTAAGCAGTTCAAAAACATAACCTACGCAACACATGATCAAATGTCGGCAACCAAATTGATCGCACTATGATCGACGCAGGACACATCTCTAGTATTTTGGATGTCCAAACGTTTCTAAAAGCCAACATCGATTTACAACTCTACCTTATTGTTGCCAAGGTGTGAATTCGTATGTCCCGTTTGACAATGTCAGAAAGTCATTAAAGACATCGTACTGGGTTGCACCCAAGCACCACGACGAAACCACTTGTTTGAGGCATGTAGAAAAGGAAGATCTGTGGAAGGCGGCTAAAAATGCTTGCAAACTCTTTAAGCAAAGAATGCGGCTTCTCAAAAATAGAAAAAATAAAAGTGTAGAAAACCACTCGACCAAGGACATGGAGAAGTCCTTCTGCAGAAATGAAGTTCTAAAGTGCTCCAAAAAGCATTCAGATGTAAAGATGAGAACATAATATTAGTCATAATCGGAAATAAAAACCTGGAAGAATTACTTCTACAGAGAGCTTAGTATCGAAGACGACCAACATAACATTATCAAGCAGAGTGAACTGTTCAAAATAGACGTCCAACTGACCATCAAGAAGACCAATCAGCGGGGATTGATTTGATTAGGATGCAAGTATGCTCTGTGAATGGTATCTCAGAATCAGCTGCCCGATCGTCAAGGAAGGGAACTCTCAAAACTGCACTAACTATAGAGGAATTAGTCTCCTTAATAATCCGTACAAGATTTTATATACCATACTAAGTGATCGCTTAAAACTCAACAATCTGTAAGTTCCCCATCAATGTGGTTTTAGGGCGGATATCATAAATTCGCCATGTTTTGGCACCTCTGACAAGTTTGTCAGATTGTGAAAAATGACGATGGAACGGTCGCTATAGACGTGCTCTGTTTGACCGAGCCTTTAATGCCAAAGGTTTAGACAAGATGATTCGTTGTCATATTCGTTGTCATATGACTTCTTTAACACCTACATGGTAGAGTAGACATCCAAGACACAATTTTCTAAAAGTGTGTGCGATGTCTTGCATACGATCATGATATTCACATTATTGGCAGAACGTAGTAAGCTGTCACTGTTTGTTTTCCAGAAGTGGTAAAGTAGGTTAAGTTGTGATTGAGGGTAAAATCAAGTATTGGGTCATATAAAAAGTCTCCGTGGTCTTTTAGTACATTTTTGGAAAAAAAAAAAATTCTTTATTCAAAACCAATTTCATTCGACTACAGATTGGTCATTATTATTTATGACCTTTTGACATCTTATAGGTAGCTTCATAATTCCATCGGTTTAGAACTTCTGTGGTTTATCAGCGAAAAACTTGGCAGAGTGATTTTCAGCGGCTCTTCGGCAAAGACCGAAACAAATGGTAATCAGAGGGTGCAAGTTCCGGGCTATACAATGGATGCATCAAAACTTCCCAACCAAAATCCGTCAATTTGTTCCGGGTCTTAAAGATGTGTTTGACCTAGCATTGTCATGATGGAAGACAACTCCCTTTCTGTTGGTCAATTCTGATCGGTCTTTCTTGAGAGCTTGATTCAAACGGTCAAGTTGTGCACAGTAGAGGATCGAATTTCGTCACGTTCTAGTAGCTCATAATAGACAATTCCCTTCCAATCTCAGCAAACACTCAACATAACCTTGTTTGCCGTCAATCCAGGCTTTGAATTCGTTTGTGGTCGGCCACCGGTCTTTGACCATGATCGCTTGCGTTGGATATTCTCGTATTCAATCCAGTTTTCATCGCCCGTAATGAATCGCTTCAAAAATGGTTCCATTTCGTTTCACTGATGGTTATTCGGTCAATTAAATTTCTATGCGTTAATTCATGTGGCACACAAACATCAAGCTTCTTTGAGTAGCCTGCTCGTTTTAGATGGTTCCAAACTGTCATACGGTTGATGTTTAGCGCCTTCGCTAACTTCAGACAGCCTGCTTCATCAGTTGCAAAATTTCATCGCACAGGCCGACCAGTGCGAGGTGATTAGTGTTTCCAGATAAATGGACACCAAAACCATCTAGTGACAGAAAACCGCGGAGACTTTTTATATGACCCAATATATGGTATACTGTTGACAAGAAGGGATTGACAATATCGATAAATAGGTCACAATTATTAACATAGCTTTAACATTGTGGTTTTCAGCGATTTTTTCTAATTTGACTCCGCTATTATGTAACTATAATAATGATACCTCGTCAGAAAACAAAAGAAGAGTTACACTTGCTACTCGCTCTTTCTTTGGCCTAAGAAATCTAGACGGTAATAAGGTCTATAATCACAGTCCTGCTCTATAGCGGAGAAGCATGTTAGCAAAGGCCGATGAAGATATTCTTGGTAGCTTTAAGCGTCTACATACCATATATTGATGTATAAGTCTTTAATTCCTACCTGGAAAAGTAGAGTAGAATAGCGTGTACGAGTAAGTGGAAAAAAATCTCAGCCATGGAATTCATAGCTTCAGTAAGTTGTAAGTAAGTAGGATTTACTTTTCATCGATACGACAAGGTAACTTGCAAAAGATTTTTTTTTTTTTTTCAGAAACTTAAAGTACCTCCTCCCAGAAACACGTAGGAAACCCTTTTAATCGGAGAAGTAAACCCTGTAATAGATTCTCATAAAGTCATTTAGGACATGCAGGACGAAGTTAACACAATACTTAAAATCTAATAAGTTAACATGCAAAACAAAATTTTGCAATTGCCGATGTTATCAATATAAATTGTCCAATTTAGCTTTCTATTACCAATATGTTTGGGAGTGAAGCCACAAAATGTATTAAGCGGTGAACGAATTTAAAACCAAGTACGTGTTAAAAAAGATAAACCTAATATTAGCAGCAATGTTAAGGGCTTTATGCATTTTAGATCCGTTATTACAATAGAAAACAATAGCTCATCCAAAACCTAACAAAGAGTGGCAAACAACTTTTAACGTTTGTTGAGACTGAATGAGATTTAATAAGACCTTAATCATTTCATGCACTGCTAAATAAGTTAGCCAATTAAAAGCAGTACTTATGTACGTACTCCAAAAATAGTAGTGCATCAAAGTCGACGTAATAACGAATGGATAATGCATTTGACTCGTGTTGCCTTCCAAGGCGAAATAAAGTATTTTCTCTTTTGAAGCGTAAATCAAATATTTTGGGTCTGTCACGGTAAAATTTGACAACCCGTCTTCCAAATCACTGTAGCGTGTTCCAGGCGGAAATTTTGGCGATTAAGAAAGCTCTGTCGTGGCTGAAGAAAAACTTGATATATGCAAAGGATATCCGCACCTTTTCGGATAGTCAGGCCGCTATCAAATCCTTAGACTCGGTCTCAGTAAACTCTAAAAGCGCCCTTAAATGCCGATCATCTCTTACGGAGATAGCAGAGCAGTTCAACCTACACCTTTGTTGAGAGCCGGGCCACAGGGACATTCCAGGGAATTGTAGGGCCGACAAACCTGCCAAAGTTGGAACCACTCTACCTATTCTACCGGAAAAGGGCAGCATAGGTATACCAATCGCTACGTGCAAATTATTATTTAGGCTAGATATTAATAAAAGAACAGACCTTAGATAGACCGGTGGGCCAATATGTCTAGCGACTAAACAGATCTGGCCAAAGCTGAATCTGAATCGCTCTAAGAGTCTGATTCTTTTAAATAGGAAACATCTCAGCGCCATTGTAGATGAAATCACTGGACACTGCCTAATAGGCGAGCATGCAAGAACGCTTAGCCTTTTTACAAACGATTTCTGTAGAAGCTGCATGGACGAGGAGAAAGAGGAGACAATACTCCATATTCTCTGTATACGTCCAGCTCTCTCCCAGACTCCACCTAAGAGCTTTTTTCTACAATGACTTAAACGATCTAAAGAATATAAACTTTAGCATTGTCTTGAGCTTCATCAAAAGCCCAAATTGGTTGCATGAGTAAGAGGATCATAGATCCACGTGGCAACCGTGGATCTCCAACCGCCACTTTCACCTACCCTAAACGTTGATCAATGACTTTTGACATTGAATTTAGGAAAATATCGTGACACCAGAACTGCTATCAGAAAGAGTGGTTCAGGGAGGGTAAAAATGTTAATTCCAGTGGAAACACGTTTTTCGGTGCTCCGAAACCGTCGGGATCAATTCAAAACTCCTAGTGATATCAAAAATAATCTACATAAGCTATTTCGATAAGTTAAGTGAAAAAAAGGGTCGTAAAGTCTGGACTTAAAGCACAAAAGTCAGAATGAAGTCTCAAATTACTCATTACAATTCATTACATGTGAATGTGCATGATGGAAGTGGAATGATTTTTGAATGTGGCGAACCAAAGAAAAGACTAAGCCATGAATGCCTCTAAAGTTGCCCATAAAAATGTAAGGTATATTGCTTCTCTGGAGATGAATAAAGTAGAGTTGTCTTCTTAGAATCGAAAGTCAATACAGAAGTTTATCTACGGGTCCTAGAAAATGAATCAGAGCCTTGTTAGAGTGCAGGTTAGGTTTTCAACATTAAAATGCTTTTTGCCATACAGCCAAAAGTCGTACGTATGAATATGCTTTTGGTTTTTTTAAGAAGAAAGATTACTTCTCAGCATTAAAATAAGGTAAAACTTTTTAGACTAAAAACTGTATTTGTGTTTCTTAGTATAAAAAGTATTTCGAAGTAAGCAAAGTGCTAAGCTAGACTTTCTAAAGCACATACTTCAATCCAATAGTGAATACAATATTAATCCTGAATCACAAGTCTGCAGCGGTAATAAAAGCTTAAGAAGGTCCAGCAAAATACTGATTCAATAGATAACAGAAGTCACAAAAGCATTTTGCATTTATTTATACAAATGAGCTAGGTATCGAAAAGTAAACCATATCTGGGTTAAGCAAGGCTTTGTTTTAAAAATGCCTAAGAAACTAAAAGCTCATTTGATAATATGTAATTATTGTAACCAATTCGGCAAACTTCGTATTCTGAGCAACATTTTTAAATGACACTATAGCCCGCAGTGCAGCATTGGCTCCCAACCAGCGTAGGAGTACACATTTCTATCACATATTTAATTTCAAGTACAGAAAATAGTATTTGTAAATTTGTTTTGAACAGAAACAAACAAAACTTGTTTGAAATAAAAGCAAAATAAATAGTCTTGGGACTCTTGGGCTGACAAGATATGGTTAATTCCATACATGCATACTATGGAATCTATTATATATTTAATAAAAATATCTACAAATGAAAAATATATTCCATATACGAGTATGTACACATATGCCAGAGCTCGTTTCTTGACTTGTTAATTTGTTCCTACAGTCACGTGGCCTCGGTCACTGTCAATGCCACTTGACTTGTCTTATCGCAGAAACATTGACGTAGTACTCTCATATGCAACATCTTGGAAAAGAGGTCTAATGTAAAATTATTTTAATAGGCTAATTCATTGATAATATGATATAAATTTGCACTTCCCAACTTTCCTTATAAGAACCGGATTAATGTCGGATATAGAACAACTAGTTTGAAAATCGCCCTCGTGTCTACGCTCTCAACATGCCACCATCCACGTTTATATTATAAGAACGACGTTGGCAAAAATACTGCGAAATGTCTGGGTTTCCTCAAGCGATGTAGAAATATTTTACCACCTCTAATCTGGCCCTAATATATAAGACTCCGCAGATGCTTCTAAAACTTGCCTGCGACTGTTGGATGATTATTCAAAACTGTGCAATAAGGCTTATAGGTGATGCTAATATCACACAGACGAAATATCTCCTGTCTCACCTTGTTCTATCGCATTTATCGCCACCAGTGTTCCATTGAAATTGCCACAAGCATTCCGCCCCTTCAAACCTTTAATCGTAACACGCGTCCCGCTATCAGTTTACCCTCACGCCAACCTTCGGACGCACATTGAAATATCTTGATTCTTCCTAAGTCGTACAACTCGCATTCCATTAGCGAGACCAGCCTAGCTCCTTATTTTCAATTCATTTTAACCTGCAAACATTTAAAACCAAACGCATACAAACATTTTAACGGTACGCAAAATTATTAAAACAAAGTATGAACGTGCTCACTGTGCAAGTGTTGCTAATTATATAAATTCATAATTCTTGAAATGAGCAGGACTTATTTGAGAGATCTGTCTAAACTCCTAAATTGTAGCTCTATCGACGTGAGAGTAAGTAAATGTCCCCGAGGTGACTTTTGTAAAGTTGCTCGAATAATTGTGATCAACGTATGACGTAAACAGATCTCTTCAAATCTTTAGAGCGCATGCAGTTCGAATCTTCAATTCGCAAGAAAAGGTAACATGAAATAAGCACTTAGCACTTCTCACTGAGTTCGCTAAAGCCCATCGTCGATTACATTCGAGGCACTATTCCACAAATTGACTTCTACGGAATTGATGCGAGTCATCAATTAAAAATAAACGAATTGCCAATTTATGTACATGAGTACATTACCAAAAACACACACACAAAAATATTGTCTCGTGTGCCACAATGTTAGTTTTAAAATATCTAACTGAAATCATGCCTTGTAATTGATAAACCCGTCGTTCTCGTAGCGATAGAATTTGGCCCCTCTAAAAACCACTGATAATAAAAAAAAAAAAAAAACAACAACAAAAGCAACAGACCTTATTAACGTTTCAAATGTAAACGACCCAAATGAAAAATCGTACCAACACCAGATAAAACGACAAACTCAACACAATTGCAACCATAAAGTAACAAAAACCAATCGGGAATCGTCCACAGTATTTATCGGCAAAACAGCAACAACGCATTTTACTCATAAGACTACGCAAGACCGATTAAAGACAAAAAATAAAAATAAAACAGCAACACAAAAGGATCCTCAGACAGAGTCGATTTTCATTCAATCCTCTGCCAAATAATCCGAAAATAGATTTGGCCAAGAACTTGACAAACACCAATGCAGTGAATTAGCAAATCAATAAAAACAAAAGTAACCAATTTCTTTTGTGGAAGGAGTCCAATTTAAAAGTTTGTTCTAAAAACAGCATCGACACCTGCAGCAGCAGTAGCAGGCAGGACCAAGTAAGAAAAAAGAAATACACACAGGACGGGTCACTGGAGCTTACCTTCGATTTGTTGTGGGAATTCCATGTTGAGGCGTTTGTTTTGTTTAATTAGATTTCTTGCACTTTTCTTGTGATTGAATTTGTTTGATTAATTTTTGACATTATTTTGTCTTTGCAAAGGATTAGACTTTTCTTTTGCCGATAGATTCCGCACTTGCCCCTATTCCATTTTGAAAATCGATTTTTATTATGACAGCAGAAAAAAAAAGTGCTGTAGATGGCGCGGCGTACGATAACTGGTATACAATTTCAGCAATTTATTGTTGTTTGTATTGGGCTCGGTCGAATGTATTCAGAGATGAGAAGAAAAAATTCTGCTAGAACTCTTAGATTTTCCATAACGCAATGAATAAAACATATGTTCCATTATTTCTTTGATCTCCGATAGTAATTATTTTATGTTTTTAGGCCCCGTTATATTTATTTTTAATATTTAATATTTACTTATCGGGCTTTTGACCCATGTAAAGTTTCTGACTGTGATTTAGTTTACTTTGATTCTCTCCTTGGGCCAGCAGTGCAACAATCAAGTTGTGGTGTAAATGAAGATGGTAAACGTTGACATGAAACAATGACATTTATTCTTACACATTCTAGGACAGAAAGGGAGGAAGTAATATCACAAATAAATAAAATGGAAAAAAGATGAAAGATTTTTACAAAAATGGCAGAGGTGAGACGAGAATAATATGTCAGAACCTAGGTCAGGAGATATGTAAATATCCCGCTCTTTTGGAAAAAAATGGTTGAGACATGAGGTATTTCGTATTTATTTATAATTTTGGTTTCAAAGTTCAATATTAAAGATTAGAGAAACCAACAGCACAAACATTTCTTCAAAGGATTTAATCAAAGCCTCCAACCAGCACCAAAATCGACTTAACAAGAGGCAAAATGCGTTACCTTAAAAGTATATTTCTTTCGGCTGTCAGGTAGAAGGGCAAAACATGTGCTGGTCTCTTAACCAATGGAGACGAAAAAAATATGGCAGAAGTTGTACAAAAACTTCGACCTAAGTAAACTCGAGATTAGAAAAAAGAGTTGAAACTCGCTAATATATTCAACGATTATTTTCCACGTTCGAATGCTTCCATTTCAGCATACCCTCATTACCTGAACGAGATTAAGTCCGATTTATCTAAATGCATCTGACCATTTGTCATCGAACAAAAATGTCATTGCGTTATTAGCAAATTCGGCAGTTATTCGCCCATAGTAATTTTTTTTCAATTTCCTTTTTTGCATTTCTTTTAGTGTAAATAAGAATATTTCTTTATTTCTGTTCTTTGTGTATGCAATAAACATTAGCAATTGAGCAAATTAATAGCAACAAAATGCCCCCAACAATAAACAACGGCAATGCCGCCACAACGGATAAACGACCGCCGCGTCCAACCGAGCGAAAGTATTTTCCCTCCTACAAAAGCAAAACATTGAACATGTGTGTAATTTTCTTAATTCAAATTGCAGGTCCGAGTTGATATGTCGCGTGAAATATGGAAACAACCTCCCAGATATCCCTTTCGACCTGAAATTCCTCATGTATCCGTTCGATAGTCATCGCTTTGTGCAATACAATCCAACCTCGTTGGAGCGGAATTACAAATACGAGGTGCTGACAGAACACGACCTTGGTGTTACCATTGATTTGATTAATCGTGATTTGTATCAAACGGATGCCTACCCTCAGCTAGACCCTGCAGATGAAAAGCTACTCGAAGAAGATGTCCATACGCCACAAGATTCAATACGTTCGCGGCAGCATTCGCGAAGTGTATCGTGGTTGCGTAAGTCCGAATACATTTCCACTGAACAAACTCGCTTCCAACCTCAGAATATCGAGAAAATTGAGGCAAAAGTCGGTTACAATGTTAAGAAAAGTTTGCGTGAGGAAACACTCTACCTGGATCGAGATGCACAGATCAAGGCAATCGAAAAGACCTTTGAGGATTCGAAAACAGAAATTAGTAAACATTACAGTAAACCGAATGTTGCGCCAGTTGAGGTGTTGCCGGTGTTTGCCGACTTTAAGAATTGGAAGTACCCCTGCGCCCAGGTCATCTTCGACAGTGATCCAGCTCCAGTTGGTAAGAATGTTCCGGCTCAGTTGGAGGAAATGTCTCAGGCTATGATTCGTGGTGTGATGGACGAAAGTGGCGAACAATTCGTCGCCTATTTCCTACCAACTGAGAGCACTTTGGAGAAACGTCGCGAAGATTTCGCCAACAATCTCATCTACAAGGATGAGGAGGAGTATGAGTACAAGATTGCAAGAGAATACAATTGGAATGTTAAGAGTAAGGCATCCAAGGGATACGAGGAGAACTACTTCTTTGTCATACGGAGCGATGGTGTGTACTATAACGAACTCGAAACAAGAGTACGTCTCAGCAAACGTCGTGTAAAGGCCGGTCAGCAACCTAACAACACGAAGTTGGTAGTAAGACATCGTCCACTGGATGCAAACGAACATAGAATTCAAAGATACCGTGAGAAGCAACTTGAACCGGCTGGCGATGATGATGAGGAAGAAGAAGAAGAAGATGAAGAGATGGAAGAAGATGAAGTAGAGGCCACCCAATCAAGTGAAAAACCAGCATCAGAAGAAAAACCAACTGATGAAGAAGCTCAAGCTGAAAAAGATCGTATTTCCCGTTCCAGGTCCAAGTCACATGGAAAATCTCGTTCTAGATCTAAGTCAGTGGCTAAATCAAATTCTAGATCACCGTCCGGATCGAAGTCAAGGTCGCGGTCTCGATCACGTAGCCATTCTAAATCAGCCTCTAAATCACGATCGCGCTCCAAATCACGATCGCGCTCCAAATCACCATCAAGATCAAAGTCCCGGTCTCGTAGCAAATCTGGTTCACGTTCACCAAGTCGTTCTGGATCACGGTCCAGCCGCTCGGAATCGCGTTCTCAGTCGAGGTCTGTAAGTCGATCTCGCTCACGAAGTGGCTCCAAATCTGTATCACGATCCAGATCACGATCTCGATCAAAATCAGGCTCTCGGTCACCGTCTGGTTCGAGATCTGGCTCTGGATCACGTTCCCCCAGCCGCTCAAGAAGTGGATCACCCAGTGGATCTGGTTCTGGAAGTGGGTCTGACGAAGAATAAATATTTAAGATTAAGATTGCTTCCTCATTTATTGTGTGAGACTTTGTTTAATAAAAAAAGAAAATCCCTTTCAGTGGTTGTCCTGGCTCCCTTTCATTTCTTCTTCAGATACAAATTCGTTGGAAAGTCAATTGAAACTATACTTGGCAGAGTCGATGTGGTCATCTTTGCGCAGGAATTAATGGAGTTGACTGATCCACTTGATCGAGATGATAGCATTTCTTTAAAAGAAGAGAAAATTATAAATTGGCTATAGTGATTGAAGAGCACATCTACCTTTTGACGAAGTAAATGAGAGATCTGAGAATTCTCCACGCCACAAAGATATAGAGCGACACTTTCGCGCCTTGGGGCATTCGATACCTTTGCCGTATAACATCTTTGCTACGTGTGGTGACAAGTCGATATCGGTTTCAATTAGATCGGCAAATAGTTGCAAAGCTTTGCTATTGCGCTGTTCAAGCTCGTTGTAGTCCAATTCTTTATTATAAATTGACAAGAAGACGGAGTCAAATGAGCGTTGGCGAGTTGTTTTCCAGGCGGTTTTGACTTCTCGTTTGGCTCTTTCAATTTTCACCACCTGATCGAGGAGTTCCTTGTGGACTTTGGTAAGTACTTCATTGTTATCGAGTCTAGAAAGAAAAAACAAAGAAAAGAGTTTTGTCAACACTAAACATGGCACCAGCTTACAGGTAATAAGAGAGTTTTATGCTACTGTTAATTCTGAAGTAACGAGCAGGTATGAAAGCAGAACCATTTATATAATTACCAAACAGGTGGTCATCGCTTAAGTCAACATCCGGTGAAAGTCTTAGATGATACCGTACTCGTTTGGAATGCGGATCAGCGCAAGCGATGGAAGGAACATTCTGCTACGATCCTTAACTGCGCATTCGCCAGCGATGCACACAAATTAAAATGAGCTGCCCGAAGCGACAATTTACCGAACTCGCACCTCCACTCCCAGTAAAAGTCAGATCGCTACCGTTATCAACGTGCTGAAAAACAACAAGGCGGTAGGACTAGATGATATTCTCGCAGAGCTTTTGCATTCTCTGGTTTAGAGCGCTTTTGAGGCAGAAAGTTTCCCCGACGAGTAGAAGAAGGGAATGATTGTCAAGTTTCCTTAAAAAAGGTAGACTAATGGAGTGTTGAAACTGGGGAGACGTTTGTGAACCTTTCGCAGTTCCTAATGTAATACCCAAAGTTATTCTTGAGGGAATAAAGGTACACAACGATACACTCGATGTCTAACAAGAAGCTTTAAGCTCTGTATCCTCCTGTGTCACCGTCACCGTGCCGTCCTTTATTGAACAGCGCGTTGAATACCGATCAACACTTCAGCTGCAGTTCAATGATTTTGAGAAGGTGTTCGACAGTGTCAACAGACAGTTTATCTGGCTAACCTTGCGAGGAAAGGTATACCCTCAAAATCATGGCTATTATAAAGGCAACCTATCATGGGTCTAAGTGTCTACATACGAGTAGATGAAAGTTATCAGAGGAGATAAAAAGTGCGGTTCTACAAGGTTGCATTTTTTAATTATGTTAATTAATTATGTGCTTCGCGCTTCAAAATCTGGAGTGCGAAACTTAAGCGGCACTCGACAAGAAGGAAAGCGTGCTGGATGATGCATTCGGTAACCCTACTTTTAACGGCATGATATACTCGGGCAGACAATACGAATCACCTGAAATTATATTATATTATATAATCTTATATACATGCCGTCTGTTGCAATGACACCAGAACAACTGCTACGGAAAAAAATACGAAATAAATTTTCCTTGTTTATAAGACTGCTTTCGGCCAGAATATGAACCAGGGAAGGAATGTAGTCAAGTCTTCACGGATGGCTCCAAAACCAATTTAGGACGCATTTCTGGAGGACAGCAATGTTAGGTTTTACTCCTAGATTTATCCGCAACTGTATGGTGGAAAATCGATGGAGGGGGCAGAGCATTTGCAAGTCTTTACTGAACGCAGTCGAAAAGCTTGATTCGCTGAGTCTTGTATGGGTCCCAAAACTGGATGATCAGAAATGAAATCATCGATGAACTCACAAGTTCATCAACTCAGTAGGAAAGACTGCAGGCTCCTTACTGGAGTCGTGACGGGGCATTATACTTTTGCTAAGCATAAGTGATAAAATTTCCTGCGACGCTTGTTGTGAAAGTGATGATGACACATCGGAGCACGCATCAGGCTACAGGTACTTGGCGCTGAAGTAGCGGCTGCTTGTACTGTGCACTTTATCACTGAAGCATTCGCTCATTCTGACGAAAAGCTGAGAAAGAAAGTCAAAAAATATACGAGGGGTGTAGTGAAGGAATTCTCTGAATGCTCTGTTTCGACAGCTCAATAAAGTGAGCTAAGAGATTACTTATCCTTTTACGGTTCAATATTCTGTATATATGTACCATATACATACATATAAATATCATTACAACTTACTTCTTCCGAATGAGTTCTTGAATATTTTCTTCCAGGGCTTCTTTTTCTTGTAACAAATTTTCAATCTGACGCTCCTGTTGCACAATTTTATTCCTCAAAGTTTTGAGTTGCGTTAGTAGTTTGCAGTAATTGGATTGAAGATCCTTTAAATCTTGAAGGTCATCAGCTTAAAAAATTTATTAAATTTAGGACAATATAAAAACAGTATATCAAAACTAATCTCAAGATCTACTCGTAACATACCATCTTCATCAAGCTCTTCAAAGTTTCGACGGTAAATCTCATTCGAACAGTTCATTAGAGCTAAAGTATGTTCCATGGCTTTTATTTCTTGTTCAGCTTTAAGTACGTTGGAATTAAGGGCATTACCCTCATCGAGAAGCATTTGTTTTTCTTGGGCGTTTTCAATTTTCATTTGAGTAGCTGTTACTAACGAACCATCTTCGTTGGTACCCAGCAAGTTAGAAGAAAGTTCATATCTTGCTTTAGCTGCCTGAATTTTAATATTTCTGTCCCCAATGTCACATTTCATTGTGCTTAATTCTTCTAGCAGATGCTTCTTTTTAAGATATATCAAATCATATTGCGCATTGGTTTCCACCATTCGCTCTTTGATGGTTTTGCTTAGTTGGAGCCTGTGCTTATCCAAATTAAAGGACTTATCTTCGCATTGAGCGATTTGATCTTCCATTTCATTGACACGCATCTTTAGAATGCTCAGTTCGACTATCTTCTCCTGATTGTATCTAGTTGTTGCACGGACCTTTTTAAGACCACCTTCGCAGTAAAGTTGGGCTTCTTGTATCTTGAAATTCTAAATTAGAAAGAAAAGGAATAAAAAGCTTCGCTTTAAAAATATGGATTCTGTAAATACCGGTTCCCCGAGAGGGAGAAAATGAATAGCTCTCGGGGTGTAGAAACTAACGTAAATTGCGATTTTTATGTTGGCAAAGGTAGTCAATATCGTTAACTAACAATAAGCTGTTATTGAAATTCTTTAAAATTGCAAATTTAAAGAAAAAACAATTAAGTTCTTGAACAAGATGGTACGAAAAAAAAAGTTAGGGACCCATTAAATAAAAATCAAGGGCGACATAACATTGAATGGGGAAGAGAGTATCACCGTAAGGGCGGTCGTATTAATTTGTGACCTTGATACAAGGACAGAGGTGAGGACGTAGTAGTACAACGGAAATCCGTTCATTTGAATGACCACCCGACGTTTTTGATATACAAATCACAAAGAAAGTTATTTTGCTCTTGATTGGATTTTGTATGCAATTGAAAGTTTATTTTCAACAGAAAGTTGTTCATCAGCATTTCCCATGGTGTGCTTTTGGTAGCTAGTGTACGTAACTTGCGAGTGATCAATCCTAAATGGATTGGAAACCATGCCAAGTGGATTTCTTCATTCTACGCGATTGCCAACGAAGGATAATCATTGAAACTAGAAACTTAAATTGCAACAGTAATGCAAAATCGTCCCCGTTAATAGAGGCAATTATTAGAAATAATAAAACGGAGTTGTAAACTGAGATATTGAAGTTAAAAATAAGCTTTTTAATTGCTAGCAGCAATTGCAAGCGGTTCCGTGGGGGACATTTGAATAAAATGTTCTGTTGAAATGAACTAGAACTATTATACATGGGATATTATGTTCGGGATCTTAAATCTGGCTCACAAAGGCCACTTCGGTTGAACAGTGATGAAGCAAAGAGTCCGGAAAGTTGAAAGTATGCTTGTAGTATGTATGTAGAAATTGCCCTGACCGTGGCAAAATTACTTTTCCTGGATAGGGATGTGGTTAAATATAAACAATATAAACCTTTACAATGAATTCATTGTGGCTAAGCCTATCCTGCAGTTAAAATGGTAGACCACGAAAGGAGTGAGATTAGAGTGAAAACTGGGACGTACTAAAATCATTAGATGACAGAAAAAACTCCCTGCCACACAAGCAAAATACCTTCTAATTGCTACTCAGACCCCACAGGTACCAAAATATTAACAGCACCAAACGGAGATCCGGTGATCAGAATTACTACACGGACTGCATCAAAAACACCAGAAACGTCGAACTCCGATTGACGTTGAAGCTGAAAATTACAAAATGGATGTGGCACGGGATCCGCTTGAGGGAGAGACTCAATAGTGGGTACATAATCGGGGTTATAGGAGTTTGGAGTTTTATTGGCTGAAATCAGATTTACAAAAGTTTTTTAAATGTAGTTCCAAACGAATCTATGTTTATGAATCTTACAATCTTTATTCAATCGAGCAAATTACTGATTCTAATTGAGCATATGACCATTGCAGATGGTTACCCGAAGCGAATGCATGACGAGTTCGATAATTTGAGTAATTGCATCTTTACAGTTTCGGCTATCTGACAGCCTGAAATTGTATATGTAGGTAATGTGACGGAGGTCATCCGATTGAAGTTCAGCCCACTTTCATGAAAACGAATTTGCAAATGCAAATCTATAAGCACAGCAGTATAAACTTGGTCCCTGGGAAGAAATAATGGGCCAAAAAAAAAAAAACAAGAAGAACCATATTCTCCGTAGAAAGAAAGTGCCTTTCATCTTAAGAAAATTAAAAAGTTCAAGGATTGAAACAATCTCCAATTTTGTTAAAGTATACGAACGAATTGGCAGCTGACTTCAACCCCGGAATGAAGTCTTTTGCAATAGTTGAGCCATAGATGGCAGGCTTTACTTATGCTTTTACAAACGCTTAAACTTCCCACAGATGCACTGTAAGTGTACAACACATTGTACAAGCCTGTAAACTGCTAGAATTTGCAAGAACCGATAGCAAATTCGTAAAGTTCACTTTGTGTGTGAAATGTAGATAACGTTTTTATTGCTTGCTGGTTGTTTTCAGCAAAGCATCATAAAGGTAACAAAAAGGTGTTCTAAAATACTTGACACTTGACAGTGTCATACAGTGAGTCTGCTCTAAGTAAAAAAAGTGGTTCAAGCTCTTCCAAAATGACCGAGAAGATGTGAAGAAAATTGTTTTAGAAAATCGTCGGATTGCCATAAGAGAATTTGCTAAGGATGCAGGCATATCGATCGGCTCGCGTCATGCAATTTTTTCGGATGTTTTTGGCATGAGACGTGTGTCAGCGAAGTTTGTTCCAAAACTCCTTAATTTTGATCAGAAGAACCTTCACATGAGCATCGCTCAGGAGCTCAGGATGATCTTGACTTGTTCGAAAGGATCATAAATGGTGACGAATAATGGGTATATGGTTATGATGTCAAAACTAAAGCCCAATCGTCCTAATGGAAGCACTCAAGACCGAAAAAAGCACGCCAAGTTCGATCAAATGTAAAAGTTTTGATCACTGCTTTTTCTGATTACCGTGGCGTAGTGCATCAGGAGTTTTAACCTCGAGGCCGTACGTCAATAATGAGTATTACCTGAAAGTTAAGCGCCGTTTGCGAGAAGCAGTACGAAAAAAACGTCCGGAATTGTGAAAAAACAATTCATGGCTTTTGCATCACGATAATGCACCTGCATGCATTCATTGTTGATTGTGAGAGGTTTTTTTGTCAAACGCATCACGACAATCACGCCTCAGTCACCGAATTCACTGGATTTGGCCCCACGCGATTTTTACCTGTTCCCAAAATTGAAGAGACCTATAAAAGGACTAAGATTTGCAACAATTGAGGAAATAAAAACGGCATCGCTGGACGAGCTCAGGTTATACCAAAAAGTGCTTATGAGAATTGCTTTAAAGATTTGAAAAAGCGCTGGCACAAGTTTATTATATCTGAGGGGAATTACTTTGAAGGGGACAACATTAATATTGATGAAAAAATAAATATTTTTTATAAAACCATTAAGTCACTTCTCGTCTTTGAAGATGAAGAAGTGGAGCTTCAAATAGTCCTAAGCCAAGCATGTGGAATTTTCAAAACGCCTATTGCTTTCTATGATAATAACATCAATCCTGCAGTGCAGATACTTGTTTTAGACTTTGACCTACTTGAAAATGATTAAATTTGAAAAAGCTTAAGCTTTATATGAGAAAAACGATATAATTTTGGAAGATGAAACGGCATTTATATTATGATAACTTTGCGTTTCATATTAATCGTATGCTTAGCGCGGCAACAGATGATGGTAACTTCTTCGTTGGGTAGAAGAATCAGCAATTCACTATCAAGAACCGATGTTTCACAATAATCAGTTTAAAGAGCAAGAGCAGCATTTTTTTATTCATTACTCAAAAGAAAATGTATCACGTATCTTACCGGTAAGATTTGCGAGGTGCTAAGATGAAGAAAATTACCTTCAATCGGAAAATGAAGAACTTAGATTGTTGAAGGTAGATAATAATAGATACAATAGGTCAATTTGTATTTAAATTTATTTAGGGATCGATGACACACGAAATTGCTTTTGATATTTAATATTGTTCACATAAAGCTTCAAGGTCTGAGTCATTTTATAAATAAAAACAAAAAATAAACAGTCGCGAAAATCATGTACCAATGTGGTGCTCAACCAATGCAAGCCAAAAGGGACAAGCGTCCCCTGTGATTAATGGTCGGCAGCTGGGTAGACTAAAATTGTATAGCAAGGGGAAGATTCTTAGATTGGTTATTATTACCATTTTAATGAGTTCTAATACATTACGCAAACCATTCGCTTTTTATTTTTTAATTCGAACAATTAAGGTGTGGCAACTGCGGAGGTGTGAGCTGGTGCTTTATCGTGGTGAAAGAGCACTTTTTTCTTCGTCAAATGTGGTCGTTTTTTCTTCAAATCGGCGTTGAATCGGCCCAATAAATCGACCTAATATGCTTCTATGCTTGTTTTTCCCTTCTCGTGGACACCTCGCGCGTCACAAAAAACGGTGGCGAAACGACGCAGAAACAGGGCTAAGCACGTCTTTGAAGTGGTTTGCGATTGCGCTTGTCCATCGCGCGGATATATTTCTCATAGCCAAAAACTCGTGCAGAATATGGCTGACGCATTCAATTGAAATGCCAGCTATCTCAGCCAAGTAGCGAATTTTTATTCGGAGGTCCTCCAATACGAGATCATGGATCATGGATCCACGGTTTCCGCTGTGGTAACAGTTTTTGGATCACCTGGGCGCGGTTCATCAAAAATCGACGTGCGGCCACGGCGAAACCCTGCAAACTAATGGTAAATGGTTGTACCAGAAGGAGAATGGGTCCCAAACACACTCGAAAATGGACTTGATTTCCTCGTAAGTTTTACGATTCGATTTAACTAAAATCGGATCACGGGTGGGTTAATTGATGGTATTTTTGGCTCAGAAGCGCCACCTATCTTCCAATCCGGATACTCATCAAATAGCCCACATAAATTTAATAAGCAGGGAGAGAATTTCTCTTAAGCCCAAAATCAAATGTGTGTCAAACGTCAAAAGTATTGATTAAAACAAAAAACAAAAACGTTCAAATCCGGAGGAAGAGTTTTAGATAGGTTATTATTACTACTTTATTGACGTAATAAGCGTCCAAGTGTGAAATTTAGAAAGAAAACTTTTTTTCATATTTCGATAGTTTATTTCTTTAAAAATAACACACTAAAATTTCAAATAAATATCTCAAATAGTTTTTGAGTTACAGCTTTCTAAAGGGTGGCCGCTCAGCAGTTTTATTTTAAAATGCGTTCTTATTGAAACTACATTTTCCAAATTTTTTGCAGTTGAAACTTGGAGACAAATCATCCGATTGCTCTGTTTTTCTACTTATTTTATATATGTTTCTCTATACAATGTCCCTCCAGTGTAATTTTGGCGGGCCAAAGATCATCAAATTTTCGGACAAAATTGGACTTTTTTTTCAAAACTCTGCCATTTCGTTAAACTTCAATTGAAATTTTAGAATCGTAGGTCATTGTGTAGGCAATACCTTCTTGTTTAATAATCTTTTTTGTTTTTTTGGTTCCAGACACGGTGAAGACCGCAATCAATGTAGCAGTGAAGGACCTTTTTTTGTGGTTTGATAGATAGCGAATAACTCGCTGAAAATGTAGTTTTTTTCTTTGAAAATTTCAGTGGATATTTAAAATTTAAATTAAATTTAAAAATGTTTAATGCGGTAGTTTTCTTTAAAAAAAAATCCCAAAAATAACCTTTTTTTGCGGTCGCACTAGGTGGGACCCTTAATGAGTTTTATTGAGTTAGGCGAACAATTCACTTCAATATGAAGCTCTGTTTTCATCTCTTTGTCCATGTCTAAGTGTGCTTTGGAGTTTGAAGTTCTAGACTTCTGTTGGTAGAATTACACCGAATTAAACTCTGCAACTGTGATGTTAAAATCGCTAGGAAAATTATATTTTTGTCGAAAAAGTTTGACCTCTAATTCACGAAGTGGTTTGTTTTTATATCATACTTGGTGCAGAGGCCTGGACTCTATCAAATATGGATGACGATGTACTCGCATAAATGTACAGCCATATTGACCTGTTAAGAATAGTAATCTAACTAATCTAATATTAATATAACGATAGGGATGACTACGAAATGTAAGCTGTTTAATAAACACCTATGTTGGTTGACACTCAAGTCTATCCCTGATTGCAGCCTCAACAAAGTATCTAAGACGTGAAAGACATAATGTTAACACAAGTCATGTAATCGATACATATTGAATTAAATACAACTCATAAGCAACACGATTAAACTTCATTGTCTTCTTACCATTGTGTCTACTTCCTTCATGTCGTTGTTGTAAGCCAGAGTCATATTACGTATGTCAAGATCTACTTTGGCTGTTTCGGCCTTCAAGGATGTAAGAGTTCTTGATACTTCATCATAGTTTGCCTCCAGTTTAGACAATTCTAATTGCTTTTGTCTTTCTTCCTGTAAATCCACGGCACTTCCTTTAATTTTTCCGATACGCCTTTCTAACAGCACGGCTTTCAGAGACTAAAATAATTTTACGAATAACTTATATGACTAGATAAAAGTTCAAGTTAAGCTGTATACCATTTCATAATGATCCTCCGTTTGTTTACTTAAGTACTTCTGCGTATCTTTTATGGAACTTTCCATTGCAGCAATATCTAGTCGTAAACCCCTATTTTCTACCTAAAAATTGAAAATTTATTACAATAGCGACTTCATTCAACTTACTCACCTCTAAAATCTTCTCGTCATCCTTAAATTTTCCCAAATGCTGTTGCGTTCGATACAAAAGATCATTCAACCGATTTGTTTCTTGAGTAAGTCTGTGCTTAGTCCGTTCTTCGGAGTCAATCATTTCCTCTAGTATCCTTAAACGTTCTTGTGCGTTCATATTCTTATTCTTCATATTTTCATGGCTTTCTTCAAGTTTCTTGTTTCTCTCCAGGCAATGCTTTAATTCGTGTTCTTTGTCGGATTTTCGTTGCATATCTTGACGGTTTTGCTGACGCTGCATTTGAACTCGATGTGCTAACCCTTGCAATTCCTTTCGTAAAATATCGACCTAAAGAAGTTAGAAATTTTTTGTACATGTGTATATTTTTTATAAACTTAAAACATTATTCTTACCTCATTATCCCGAAGAGCCACCAATTCGACTACATGCTGAAGCTGCTCCCTCAAAGTAGAGATTTCATCATTCAACAGTTGGATGTTTTCTTCAACTTCACGGTTATTGTTTATCATTTCGTCTAGCTTATTTTCTTCAGCTTTTAATTCATCTTCTTTGGTTTTACAATGCGCTTGGACTTTCTCTAATTCAACTTCCATATTGAGAATTTCTTGTTCTCGTCGATTCATGTTGTTAATAGCTGCCTTCCAAGTGTCAACCATATCTCGGCGCTCCATGTGAGCAGTTCTATAAAGATTTGCTGTGCGATCAAGGTTTTGCTCTAGAGATTTTTGCTCCTCAACTAAATCAATTAAGATTTTGCGTTCCTTGTTGATGGTATTCTGAAGAAGTCGTCGTTTAGTATCGATTTCTAAATATTTCTTGTGATCGTCCTTGCAATATTTTTCAATTAACTGATTAGCTTCATTTCCCTCTTCCATGCACTGATGCCACTCGACAAGTGCTGCCTTAATCCAATTAATGCGATTGCTGAGTTCATTGATGGTTTTATTTCTCTTTTTGATGTCATCTGTTGGTAGAGCGAAACGTAATTGTTATGAAATAGGTAAATCCTTAATTGAAGTCCAATATACAGAATTTGTATTTGAAACAAGACTCCATTCAGCTTTGTAATGCACTCATCGAACAGTTCAAAATTGCGATGAACAAGCTATTTTCGGAACAACAACCCTAAATCTGTAAAGGCCTTGTCCACAAGTAAAATAAGTTTTGCTCCTCTAAGTTTGTATATAGTAACCAACGCACTTAAATATAAAAAATCCTAAATTTAACTACTCTAGTAAACAAAAGGAAGATTTTAGAACTCTCAGGCTGAAGAATCAGCGGAGGAACTAAAAGGAAAAGAAGAAACTCCTTTTCGGTTACTGATTCGTTAAAGGTGATTGACTTAGAGAAGATGTGTTGACAAATGTCCTATAACAATCTGTTTTAGACCAACAGAGATCTTGGGACCAAATACAATTTATTAGCCCTAGAAAAATGTGACAACCTAGTTTAGTTCATCGATTTAAACTAAAAAACTGAAGTGGTTCTCCCATATTTTGTGATTCTACGAGTACTATCAAATTGTCTTGTTTGCGCCTGCGGGGTTTTCTTTGTATTTTCAAATAACTCCTTTCTTTTTGTCCTTTTTTTTTCCTTTGGATAGCTAGTATTCCTTCCTTCACTTTTTGTCATAGAGTTTTTAATATAATTGTTTTAATGTAATCAAAATTACAAATAATATCACTGAAATGGTGAGTTATCATATTTACTTACTTTATTTCTGATAGAGCGAACAGATCGGGGAGATCTTGAATCTCAATAATGTGTCTCCCAAACCCGGTTCCTAGGTATCTACAACAATTTAAGCATCTCCTTTTTTTTAGGAGGGGAGTCATACTTATACTCTTTATATCCGCATTAGAATTATTTCAGGGTGGAGCCATTGTTTGAATTCGTGGAACTCGGCAATCGTAACGAGCAAGCTCGTCTTTCATTCTTAAACACACTAACCGCTAGTACCTCGAAGTGTACCACGTTGTCCAAATGATGGGCTTTTATTTAGACCTCCTCCCATAACGACTGTTCGTTCCAATATTTCACCCACACGTCCTTGCAACTCAATATCCCGTGACAGATGTTTTCAAGCGTGATTACCAGGCCCCACCAGTCCACTAACAACTGCCGTTGCTTATGCCCACTTGCGCAAATGAAAAATGGCGACGTCATACATCTTAGGGCAATAGTCGCATGTGGATGATGCTTTCACCGCCATGCGGTGTAGATATGCGTTGAGTTGCATGTGTTCGGAAAGAAACTGAATAGAGTACTAATCCAGCCATGGCTTCAGCACGGGTAAAAGTGGGTGTGACCACCTACCCACAACCTTCTCATCCATCATGATGATTGCCATCACTCCAACATTATATTTCTCTTGTCGCTATTTTATTTGGCTTTTGGGAAATTTTCTTTCTGTGCTCCAGAACCAACAACCCGACGAACACAATTCTCGCAATTACCATTACGGCTGCCGTGCAAATCGTCCGATATCCTCACAAGATCCCAATGGACCCGATGCTTACGAAGACCTCGACTCGCAGCATATGCACCTACATCGTACAACAATATAAAGTTGGCAACCGAAGTTAGCCTCTTGCGGGCCGGGCATTTGGCAGCAGCCTTTACAGTGCGGCTGCCACCTTGGTGATTTTATCAACCGCCCTTCCAAAGTGCTTCACAAAGGTAAGTCGTCAGTCGACTCACATTACGAGGTACTAAAGAATTGGGCTCGCGCGGACTACAGCATCTGCGACGATTCCCACCCGAATCATCGCTACATGGTTAGGAGTTTGGGGTTTCTCTAAATAAGGCAATATTGGATAATTTTGATCACATAAAATTTAATTCTGGATTGGCACAGGGATTCCATAGTAGTGAAGTTTAGTAAGATACATCATTACTCACGTAAATGACGAGATTTCAGTGAGAGAAGAATATTTGCATTAGTTCGTAGCCAGGTAGTTTCAGATCTGAGTGATCTAAGAAGATCTGCAGACGTGGACGTACGCAGAGAAGTGATTACTTCTTAGCCGGCGTATATTTGCGATATCCACTCTGATTTCTCAAGCCTCAGTGCTGAGTTTAACGTACCATTAAACGGTACCGGAAATCTTGAAAATAAATCATGTTAAGACAGCCTAGAGCTAAAACTCTACATGTGAATCGGCTAATAGTCACAAGTAAATGAAAAACAAGACCCGAAATATGCGCCAAAATAAATTAATCACTATCCTTGACAACGGTCAAACGAGAATTAAAACATGCTGGAGTATTTGGCGAGTTGCTGTTCGAAAATTTCTGCTGCGACCACAGAACAAGCAGAAAAGGTTAAAAATGAACCAAAAAGCATAAAGACTGGACGAAAGAAGATTTCAATAGAGTCTTATATTTGGTACAAAACGGTGTGGACGAATCTGCGTTGTGGATTACTATTGGATTACTGGAACTGTGCCATATACCATAGGCAAGAATTCAAAAACTAATCGCTAAAGTGCCAAACCAAAATCGGTTTGTCATTTTTTCTTTGTAATAAACTCCGTTATTCATATGTTTACAACAAAATGAAAATACTTTTGTTCTTATTTTGGTTTCATATACATATCTTCTACCTTCATTTTACATGATTATTATTCTACTAAATAGTTTTTTTTCGATGTTAGATTTTATTTTTCCTTCGAGCACTGAGGGTGACCTCCTCAAAATTGTCGCCTGCAGCTTACATAAATAGCGAGCCAATCTTTTATGATTTTCTGGTCTAAATGACAGTTCAGTGTCAGTTAATTGGTCTTATCTTTTTAAATAACGTACATATACAAACACATGATACTACGAGTATATTTTCAAATTTTCTATCCTCATCCATATGCGCTGAATGCTGCTATCAATAGCAAGGTAATCTTAAATTGAAAACAATGCGGGCCATTCGTCAAATTCTTGGGTTTCTCAGTAAAATCCCACTTCAATCTAGCTTCAAATCCCACAATTTAAAAAAAATAAAAAACTTTACTCGAAAATGACAAACGGAAGGGGTTGACTAGCTACCATTGACCTGGATCTAAGTCATATTTGAGCCTTGAAATACCCGGAATGTACTGATTTCGAAAGGCCATTACGTAACTTTACACTGATGGACCAGAAATGCCGAGGAGCTAGTATCAGGACTTAGTTGGGGTCAAGTTGAATAAAAAAAAGCGGTCGATTAGGCTGACTCTATTGCAGGTACTGGTACTGGAAGAAGGACAAGATTATGAACAATCAATCTTATACCCAAAATATCATCAAAGCGCATCCGATTTGGGAAGTTAAATTTAGTGTCCTAAGCAATTCTAAATGAATACATTTTGGACGCATCATTATAACTATTTATTTTTACTTACTTTCGGTAGTGTTACCGTACTGAGCAATGGCCTCTTGTTCTTTTTGAATTTTTTTAAGGTCATGTTCCAGTTTAGACTTCTCTCGAGTAGCTAGTTTGCAAAGATGCTGCTCCATTCGCAGATCTGATTGAAAGGCATAAATAACTTTCTAAAAATAAATTTATAAGTAACCAATCTAATTTCTTAACGACTTCTCACCATATTTTGTTCAAAAGTTACTTCCGAATTGTTTGCATGGGTTATAAGTCTTGATGTTCGCTCATTAAAGTCTTGAAAGGTCGTCTGGAGTTGATTTTTTTGGTCGCCCATGTCATCGATCAGGAGTAATAGTTTCTTATTTTCTTCATTAGCCATGGGTAGGCCCTTTTCAGGGCATAAGCCCATTGAAATGGCAAACTCCTGTACGTAGTTAGACATCATTCTAATGAAACTGATTTATTTCTGAAAGTTTGTGCGCTTCTCTGATTCTTTTTGTCAGTTTTGTCAATAAATCGACACAGGTTATTCTGTTGAACATAGCAACATAAAAGTATTATTAGAGCCATAGTTGCAGTTGCAATTACAAAGCCAGTGTAGTAACAGTCAAATACGATGACAGCGGTTGTTAGGCAGTGCCAACCTAAAATATTGTTTGGAAGCAACAGATGTTGGATAAACTATTTGCTTCGGCTAATACTTTGGTCTAAGACGCACACGTACCCCGTTTTTTAAACCAGAAAAGGGTTGATTAGGAATATGGTAAACATATTTATGGAACATATGTCAGATTGGTTACCTATTTCTCTAATTTTATATTATGGTTCTTAAGATTTGTTATCACATATTAAGCCTGGTGTTGGCTTGCATAATTTTCTTAAGTATGATGTCACTTTCGAAACTTTGTGGAACAGCGAACTTTTTCCATCGCCATTCTACACAATCTGATGGTTTTATCGAGGATGTCAAAATTAGATATGGCTCAGTATAGCTCGTCCCTGTAGATGCGTCTTTAAAATCAATAATTGAATATCGATCAGAAATTCTTGTCTCTTCCCCAGGATCTCCTATAATGTGAATAATAATGTGCCCTTGAAACCAAACTGCCAATCAGATTGTTGGCAAATGGTTTACAAAATATTGGAGAAAAGATCTTGCGCTTCATGTCAAGTTGTATGATGCTTCTTTAGTTGGCGCAGTTTAACAGTCATCGTTCTTGTGTATCGCGCAAATGATGTTGAGTTTCTTTGTTTTTGGCATACTGTTTTCCTGGAAATAAGTCTGCCCCACTGTTTCACTGATATCCTTACCTCGTTTGGATGAAAAAATAATTGATTGAATAAATTGTTCTGTCTAACAGCGGAATTGGGGTTGCTGTTCAAGAGATAGCATTATCCTTGTTGCATAGACCCTTTCTGAAGTAACACGTCACTTTTTTTTTGGGAAAGTCGATGTTAAAAATTGTTCGCCTGTAGATCTGAAGGCCGTTTTTCTCATTTTGTTTGCATGGGTCGCCAGCAGTGGATCTGTTCTCATCCGATGCTTTTTTTTGGTCGATTTTATTTTAGCGTGATCGGGTAGTGGACACCACACAAATCCTTACCATGGAAAAACCGACCTTTTCTAGGGCCAAAAGTATACAGATATTCTGGAGACAGCAACTCACATCGGGCTAATGTTTGATTTATCAGAAAACTCGCTTTTTTTCTCTGTCGGAACAAAGCAATTACAGATTTCCTAGTCTTCTAAAACAAGAGAGTAACGGTTTCAGTTGTAAAATGCCAACAGTGCCAGCAACTTCTATAGTAATAACAACACCGAATACCTCCTGTCTGATACAAGTTTAGGCCGCACATTCGCAGAGATAATGGTCCGCGATGTCATTAGTCTTACAGCAAGCATCACAGCCTGTTTTGTCACTTATGCGCAGCACAATTTCGTGCCTAGAGGATGTAGTACTTCGTCACAACGCCAGTCTTTTCTACTGCGGAACAGCAGGAAAGTCTCTGTTTTCTTAGAGATATCGGGAAGTATTCGTTTGGTATGCCGACAACATGCAGAGTTATACCATCTGCTTATTGTGTTGATATGAAACCGAAATGACAGTGGAAGACCTTACCTATGACGAAGGCAATCCTAACCCAGGTTCGGTTCCTCAAAAACTGTCTTCTGAGCCTTGATTATATCGCCACCTGCGACCCAAACCAGATTCAGTGGATTCAACTGCGTTCAAAGAAGACCTGCATTCTCGAACCAGTTTGGAAATCGTGAGAGAATTTAACAAAGCTCTTTGCGCTGTTTATATCCAGACGCAGATGCTTCGCCTCAACAGATTCATCATAAAATGGTTCATGGCCACCTGGGTTTAAAATACATGCAAGTTTTCCTAACGAGAAGTCGTCCTCCATAAAGATATTAGCGCTGCAACCTCGTTCGGGTTCTGCAGACTCGACTACATTCCTTTCCTGGCTCTGATTCTGACCGAAAACTTTCGAATGCGTTTTCATATAACAGATATTCAAAAAAGAAGGTTAGATATTACACTAATGTGTAAGTTTTTTTTCAAAGCTCAAAGAATTGTTCCTACAAGAATACAAAGAAAATTCTGTGGCACTATTTTAAAAGAACACCTAAAAATAAAATGGAATTCATCAAGAATTCCCCCAATATCTATTTCTGAACTCATGTTATGGCTGAGAGTGGAAAATCGATTTTCTGCGTTGGAAAATGTACGCAGACTTTTGCTCTTTGTGGGTAGGTGCGACAGATAATTTTTCCGTCTTGTCAGTGTCAAAACATATTAGTTCTCCCGTGTTTACCATTGATTAGAAACAGAAGACCATTTCACTATCGACATAATCAAATCGACTAAAAACGAAAAAAAAAAAAAAATGATAAAACATTTCGAAAACACATTCATTCGTGGTCCATCGCCATCGTATTCAGATGATGTTGCTTCGGAAAACGCTATGCCCATCGGAAGTGACCATCAAAAGAGTTCCGAAAATTTTCTCGATGAAAAGTTTTCATCATATAATGACTCCCGAGCATTTCCAAAAGTAACGAAGGGAAGAAATACTTTTGCTTTTTGGACAATAGTTGCACTTCTATTGGTGTTGACTGTTGGCAACCTTATTCTCACGTTGACCATAATTGGAGTGCTGCGTTTAGGTAAGGGAATCCAAGGTATGGAAATGATACCAGAAGAAGGCATTATAAGATTCTATGGATTAACCGATTTGGATCGAATCTATAACAAGTGCAGTGGACAAATAGATGGTTTTGCTGACGTTCCAGTTACTATAACTGGTGATGATGGGGCTGTTGCTATAAAAATCAATCGTAATGGTCAACCGCACAACAGAATGATTATGGATAAAACTGGAATAAATTTTAAAGGTGTTAATACTTTCGAGATTAAGGATCCAAATAGTGGTGATGCTATATTCACTACACACAGACCGCAATATAATATTCCAAATGGTGCTGACAACCTACAGGCAAAAGCTATAAGTGCTAGTAGAATAACCAGTCCAATTGGTCGTCCTTTAAGCATTCAGACTGAGAATAAAATCTATATTAAAGGATCTGAAGGTATAAATATAAATGGTCTTAGTGCATTGTTTACTGCTGACAGTAGCATTGGTATAAACTCCACCCAGGGATCGACCGTTTTGCAGGCGGGAGATGGAGTATTCTTGGATATGGAAAAAGTTCCAATAATCAACACCGAATTTGGAATAAGGACTGGCAGTGTTCAATATAAAATTTGTGTTTGCATGCCACAAGGATCACTATTTCGTATAGCAATACCAAGGACTCACAATGGTCCGAAGATTTCATGTGTACACTTTAGTTCAAAGCATGATCCGTGTGCTTAAGTGGATGCAGTTATTGTATAAGCCCAATTAGACGTATAAAGAGAGTCTTTAAGAGAGTTGACATGATATACCCTTCCATAATTTGCACAATCTGTAAACAAATATTTAAGAATAAAAAATGTAAACTTAGCTGGATGTTTATTATTTTTATTATTTATTGGTTTTCTTAATTTTTTAGGTAACTTTCATGTTTTTAACTTCTCTCGATTTGGATTTTTAAGTTTTTTACAAGACCATACGTACGCTATGTGAGGATTTTGATGGACTGATAGGCCTAATATTTCTCGATTCTTGATTTCTCGATTTTTGATTTCTCGATTTCACTTACACTTTCCACAGAAAGCCACAGGAAGAGAAAGCTTAACCATCTGTCTTAACTTGTGTTGATGCTGCAAAGTATCTGGTTGAGTCAAAAAGTGAATAAACGCCATCAGTTCTATGGACTTATGGTTCCACTCGGCTGTGATAAGGACTGCTCTATGCCCTATGCATCTGGAATTTGAGAACAGAAATTTTTGGTATCACGTCGAACTTTGTTCTAGATGTACATATTGCTAGATCTTCTGCTCCTTAATATCCAAGTCTTGTGTTACACTTTCAAAGCCATGTTGGTTTTTTTTATTTTTCTATAATACGCCCTAATTTAAATGACCTTGTGCGTCCAAGGCTTTGACACGCAGAACTTATGCTGCTGCACAAACATGAAATCGCCAACGCTCGGAATTGGCTTAGACCAGTTTCAAAGACATGGACTGTTAAATCATTGGTTAACAAGTATCTATCTTCCAAAGGAAAACTTTCGCAATCTCAATTGACTTGAAGAACGGAACCAGAATCTCTGCAAATAGTGTTCTTATTCCAGAATTCCGATTTTGCTTACTTACTTCTCACTTTCTGTTTACTATTGCACCAATTAACAGCTTTTTTATTTAATGCAGTCTTGCGCTAATCCTATAAAATCTATATGCCACTTGCGCGCACCATAAAACGTGAACATTCCTTACTGCCTTATCCCTCAGAAATAGGTTCGATTACCAGAAGAGCCGGAGGATTGGCTTATAGCTTACTGCGGTGACGTGCTCGCCGAGTCGCTGATGTTGAATGCCCCTACAGCATATGTTATATGTGCAGCATATGTTACAATATATCTATCTTCGACGTTTCTGATTCAATTGCCGCCGATGCAGTAATAACAGACCGCTGATTTCTTCCCAGTAATATCTGAAATGCCCCTAAGTTCGGTCTTTGAAAAATGGTTTAGCAATACTATGGCTGGTTTTGACAAGAGCCAGGCATTCGCAAAAAAAGTGAAATACGTTTCTCTTGTGTTCACTTTATTACAGCGGCAGTGTGTACCCACATACAATAATATGAGATGCGCTGTTGTGCAGAGTGAGATTGTCACTCAAAGCTTAACCACGGAACTGTAGATGATTAGATATGAAACATACATCGATTCATCTCTAAAATCGGGGACTACGAAAGTATGCCTAAACATTATTTGTCTAATCGAAAACAAGGGAGATCCTCTGAACTACAGGGGAATAAGTCTCCTCAACTTCGAATACCTTTATAAAATCCTGTATGTCATATTATGTTAACGCCTAAGAGCTTTCGTTAGCAGTCTAATCGGCCACTATCAGAGTGGTTGCCTTACGTCAGAAAGATCTACAATAGATCAAATTTTCACACTATGACAGATCTCGGAAAAAAAACCCTGGTTCCAGATCAATATCCCCCACCTCTTCATTTTCTTCAAAGCCAAGTTTGACAGCATCGATAGGTCAGAACTATTCGACTATACAGGGTGATGATGAAGAATGTGTCCTGCTCTGACAAAACTGATACCTTCAATGTCAGAAAAAGACTTACACTTCATGTTTTCAACATCTTTCTAAAATCCATCCAGAGACACTATTTTTCAAAAGCCTGTTCAGGCATTGACATATTAGGAAGAACACAGAAGTGCTGTCGGGCACTTTACCTCGGTCTGGAAAGTTTTTGACTCCAACCCAGAGGGACAACAGAAGTCTTTAAACAATCAATGATAGCTGAGGCGCTGATCCATCCCGCAACCTAATATAACTAAGTAAGCAAGTACGACTCCCTATGGTACGTTTCATGTTATAGACGAGCCATATCTTTGTATTAAAGATGATATAACTCACTTGTGTTTACCACCAACGATTTAATTTAATTACATGAATGAAATTGTGCCTTTTGGATCCGACCGAAAATCGAACGCAGATCCTTCCGATTTCAAAACCAGTACACATATTGAGTGAAGAGATTTGATAGGGGCCTAGCTATTAATAAAGATTGATATATTGTGATAAGTTGTAGCGTTAGGACTGATAAATATAAATACATCTCTGATAGTCAATATACGTGCCTAAAATGCACTGTCGTGGTCAGAAAGGTAGGATGCACCGCAACTGGACCATCCTGTAGTTGGTCTATCACGTCGATAGCGCATATCATACATCGCCTGAGAAAACCTCCCAGCATGGCGACATATACGCGTATGCTCATTTCAACATAACTTTTCATTGATATACACACCGAGAATGGTAGGTTTTTTTTCGATTTCGGCGATGCAATTGCCACTCATGTATAATGGCTGGGTGTTTCAATTTCGTTTTAACATCAGACAGCACTGTGTTTTGGAAACATTAGATTCCAATTTGAAATGCTATATAATGCTGTTAATATTGGAATGTAATGAGATTAACATACGTTACTGTTCCCGATCTACAACTAAGGAGCATAGACGTGAATCCGGGAAGGAATATGAAAGGCAGGGAATACTGTCATTAGTAAAGGAATGTATTGAATTAAAAGTAACAGACATTTATTTTGTGAATATTATATTTAGTAGACTTGAAAAAGTCCGTAACAGCTTGAATTTAACGTTCCGAAAGGTTTTTCATTGAATAAAAAATTCATCTATCCCAAATGCATGCATTCCCGCCAAAAAAGCCTGATGCTAAACTCTGTCGAATGCCTTAAAATTGCAACTATGTTATCTTCGCCAGATTGAGTTAGACTTTGATTCCACTCTCCGGTGAAACATGCCATCAAATCACCAGTGTATATGTTGCTACAAAAACCGTACTGCCGGTCATTGACATGTTTTCGTCTCGAGATATTTCTTGAGCTGACGATTTATCAGCGTTTCATGAACTTGCACATACCATAGGAGGATAGATAAAATTCGTCTTTTTTTTTTTGGGATAAACAAGAAAAAATGCTGTTTTCTACCTTCTAAAAAATAACATTGATGAAAAAGCGTTCGTCTTGGTTTTGCCAAGTACTCATGCTACACGATTGGGAAATCGTATTCGTCCCATGGAAGATCCAACGCACTCTAGGCAAATCTAGGCAAGAAGCAGATTGACTTTGTCCAAAGAGCTGACAGCTGGAATGTCATTTTAAATGAACGTTGCGATGGACGATGAGGCAGCATCTAATTATTGTATAAAGTAGAAAAATAATCATAAGTTCCTTATGAAATCGTATAAAAAAATTTCTGGTAGCCATACCCAACAATGTTGTGTAGGAGTGAATCGATTTGCTTCACAATTGAAGTGTCGATGTCTTTATAACAGTGAACACACAGCTTGCTATAAATATTCTTGAAAGCAACGTAACATGAAAATAAAATACATTTTTATTTCCATATAGTTTAAATCTTATTTTGCAATCTTAATTTATTGTTCGTCAAATATTTATTAACATTTAAAGCTTTTTAAACGAAAATACCCACAAATTCATATGCGCAGTGTATTAATGCTTGAGCTCTTTTAATAATTCAGTTCAAATGACAAAATTTCTGTTACATCATTGAAATTAGTAAAGGTTTGCTTGTTTTATTTTCTCTTTACTTTAAAACTTTGTCTACTCGGTATTACTTATAATTTACTTGATGTTTGAGTATTTTCGCTTGGTGTTCGCTCAAAAATATTTCAATTTGTTTATTTTACTTAAACATTAGTCAATAATATAATAAATGTTATCTTTATACAATATGTTGTTCCTTTTCTTTTCACATGTATATGTTGGTTATGAAGAATGAAATTAATTTGTTATTATAATTTCCATTTTTATTTTTTTATTTTCTTATTTTTACTTAACAAAACAAAAATGTTTATTAATTTCTTCACTATAATTTATTGATGTATAAAATAATAATAATAATGATAAAAAAAAATATTTTAAATATTTTTTCCAAGCCTTAGACTTGAGGGTTTCATACTTTGTTCAATGCTCTAAAAAACTAAACAAATATGCTAAAGTTAGTTCTAATAATTGGGAAAGAAATAAATGTACAAAATATGCTATTTGCGAAAACAGACCTGGCGAGGGTGTTTTTTTTTTTTTTTTTTTTTTTTTTTTTTTTTTTTTTTTTTTTTGTATTGCAAATGGAAAGACAACCGGTAATGTGTGTGTTTATGTGAGAGAATTTGTAAGTTTAGCTCTTAGAAAAGGTAAATGTACTTGTAACAAAAGTAAAAATAAAAATTCATATTTAATTGTATTCGCTTTCTAGTCCCGGAGGCGGAGGTTCTGACCATCGCGCCCTCTTGTCGGGAGGCTGTTCTGTGCTCTTGTGAGTTATAATATTGGTATTTTCAATATCAATATTATCAGGCACCATGCTAAGAAGCTCAGCTTCACTTAGTTGCGCTAGACGACTGGGTTTTGAGTCCATATGTGAGTTTGAGACTAAAAAGAGTATGTAAGCATGTTAATATGATATTACGTGAAATAATTCTATGTGACGTACCTCTTGTGCTGCTTGATCGCATAACTGGTTCGGGTGTGTATCCCTCCTCTTCATTGTGACGTGAATAGGATCCTATAATTGGTGGTGGCGGGACCATTGATGGCACCTTTGGCGAAGGAGATGGTAATGCAGGTGGTTCTGGTTTGCTGTGAATGCTTGCTAAGATCTGTTGTAAATTTGACGGTATTGAGATATTAGCCAAAGATGGCGCAAGAGCCTGTGAGCCTGACGAAAACGACTGCAACAAAAAATAGAAATTCAATAAATAAAAAAAATTAAAAAAAACAATAGAAACGTTTCAAAGACACTCATTTTGAACCAGCATCTGTCGTACCTTAACAGGCAAATAATTATAGCAGTTCAATGTTAGACAGTCCGCAATTATCAAAAATAGACTGATATGTGGCACAAAAACCATTTCTTATTCATAAACAATCGACACATGATCGTCTAGATCGTTCTTTAAAAAATCACGGCTGTTCACCAGAATGTGGCCTGTAGTGGGCAAGAATCAGTATACTATACAGCATACTCTTATGAACGATTTACGTCTTCATGTCTGTGAACTCCAACAAATTCAACAACTTAGACCCACAGACTATACACATCGAAGAGTTCGTCATTCTAAAACAAGTGAAAGGGGTATTTTATGTTGACGGCTGAATAAACAAACAAAATTCCCGCGTTTGAAAACACGAAAATTCAAATATATTTCGTAAGAAGAAAATGCATTTATTTCCATTATATCATATACACTAAGGAAGTTAATGTAGGATTGCATAGCACTTCATTATAACCCTCTTTCAAAGAAAAGTCACTCTAAAGGTATTTTGAAAACCATCTTTGGCAAGTTTGAACTGATGCTGTCACCTCTTAAACAACTCCATACAAGTTTTTAAGTGTACTCTAACTTCATTCAAGTTGACGCTTCGAAAGCTAAACATTGCAAAACTAACATATCTAAAACCTTGCAACAGGAATTGCGCCGCCTCAAGGGTTGGCTAAATTTGCGGACCTTAGAACTACTATACCCAACGCTCTATTTCAGATCATTTCGTTAGTGAGGCCAAGAACTATCAGTTTTCCCCGAATGCGTATATTTCTTATTAAATAACGGGTTTAATATTTTCAACATCGCCGCTGTAAAATTTCCTAACAGTGATGTGTAATGTATGACATACATTTTAGTTTTAACAGTATTTCAGTTGGTAAATACTTACTTACTTACTTCCTTAGGTGGAACTACAGTTTGGGGTGAACCCGAGTCTCAACTTACAAGTCTCTCCTGTTAGTCTGGACATTAGGTTAATGCCTCAAGTTGCGCATTGCAATTCGTTTGAGGTCCCTTTCTACATGTGTGAACCAACTAAGGTGAGATATTCCTTTACTGGATCAGATTCGAAGACTCTGGTGTCCATTGATTCTAAACGTCCTACCCATTTCAGGCGATTGGTGCACAGTTTTTTGACTAGTTGATCATTGAATCTTCTCCTCCAAGACCCGTCAACGCAAAAGCGAATGAATATTTTTCTCTTGAATTGACTAAGAATACCTTCGTCTGTTTTCAATGGGGTTCATGCATCAGCGTCATAAAGTCGGACGCTATCAAGATCTTATATATTTTCCTTAGTTTTTCGGGATTGGGCGTTGCTACTCAATTGTCTTCTTAGACCAAACAAAACATCGATTGGAAAAGTTGATTCTTCGTTTTATTTCTGCTGAAATGTTGTTGGCAAAATTTATAGCAAAGTCAAGGTAGACGAAATCCCTTGATACCTCGACATTACAGTTGTCGACTTTGAAGTTCTGCTCAATTCGTTGGTGTGTCCCTTCTTGTTGATGGCATATATCATACTTGGTTTTGCCCTTATTTACCGCTAAACCCATTTTAGCAGCTTCCCTTTTTAATATCAGCCCACTGAGTTCTGTCGATTATGTCAATATCATCAGCGTACACCAGTAGTTGTATCAACTTTTGATAGACTATGCATCCAGTGTTCACTTGTGAGTACTTAACGCACAATTCTTTCAAGTATGATGTGAAAGAAGTCACATGACAGCGCATCACCTTGTCTAAAATCTCTTTTGACATCAAAAGTCTCGGTTAAGTCGTTATCGACCTTGACAGAGCAACGAGCATTCTGGCATACACTCTTCTGACCAGATCTAAAAATTATTGTGTGCTCTTCAGGTTCGGCTGCTTTGTTGGATTTCAACTTAGATATTACTATCCCTATTTCATTTTGGTCAGGTAGATGGAAATTTTGACTGGTTGACTGGTCTATTCTGCCTGACAGCGGGATGTTGTGCTTCTTTGGGGTTAGTCTGAAGAAAAGTTTTTCCATATTCCCGTGCTTTGCTTTGACACGTTCTTTTTACCTGTTGATAAAACTTTCGTACGTTTTTCCTCTCAATATCTTCGATCGCGCGCTTCTCGTGCTTTCTTTTCTTCTTTTATAGAAGCAAATGTTTTTCCCATCTTTTCTGCTCATAGAACTCACGAGTGGCTCTCGTTCCTCGTTGTAGCACCGCTTTATACGCTTCTTGTTTTGTTTTGGTGCAAGTGCCTGCCGGCACTAATCATTAAACCAGGGATTTTGTAAAACCCAGCACATTAGTTGCGGCGTCTCGATTGGCACGTTGGCAACGTTGTCACTGGTTTTCTGTACATGATGCTGGCGGCATTAGCGTTTTTGAGAAAATTCAGAGTACGCGTTTGGCGAACACTTTGGTCTCTCGCGATTACAGCTTTTCTACGTTATATCTTCTCACAGAAGTACTACTTTGCTGTGGCGCTTGGGAGATCTGCATTCGCACCTTGGCAAAGTGGTAATTGGAGGCATGTTTGACTGCAAAGAACTTTCCGACGTCCAGAATACTGGAGACATGTCTTATTTCTTTCTCAAAATGATTAATTTGATTTAGCGTTTGATGTCCGCCATGTCCCCTTGTAAATATTGGGGTCAGGAAACCCCGTGCTTGCTATAGTGATATTTCGTCACATCACAAAATCAATAAGCCTAAGTACGTTGGCAGGCGTGGTGTCGTGTAGACTATGCTTACCAACAAAGGCCTCGTTTTCATAGGCTTAACTAACTACAACAATCGTACTAACATAGGTGATTTTAACGTCCTACTTCGGGAATTGCTCATACGTCTTGTCGAAAGCTCGTAGAAACATTCTTATCTTCATAGGGGCATGAGTGCATATTAGATACTTACCATTAGCGAATTAAGCCTTGATGCGGATTGTTATAAGATGCTCGCTCACTTGTCGGAAGCTCAAGATTTCTTACCTATTTTTGCAATATATGACAATTCCGCATCCGAATATGCGCTGTTTCTTTTCTCTATAGCAATCACCTAGTATAGTAAATATCACATTTTTTTATCCTTCTTATGTCCGGAACATCTCATCGCAAGATGGCAAGGGCCTCTGCTAAATGTTCAGCTGCACGTGGTCGGTTAGGGGTCTGAACATTCCACGTGCAAATCCAAAGGTCTTTGTTCTTTAAAGGTTTCAAATGTCATCAACAGTGAGTCCATTTTTATCCGAAGCCATTATTTGGTTCGTCACATCTATTTAATCTATTCCGTATAGATTTGTGAGTTTTATGACGTCGTAGACCGTATAATGCTATTGGCCGGGCATGCTCTTACCATTTTAGCCTGCAGGAGTAAGTGTTTTTGATGCAGTTACCGGGGACCACCACTGTGTTGCGCTGCTGGCCCAATCCAAGTTTCAGGACATTCAGCCTTTTACCGATCAATTGCCACGCATATCAGTAAATACTGCTGAGTTTTCATGTCACTTATGTTAAATCACGCAACTCTTACTCTTTATTGTCATGTCAATTTCCTTGGTAAATAACAACAGAGGATGAGTATTGTTATTTCGTTGTAGCGTTATCATACATATCGCGTTCTATTCATATATACGTCTCAGAAATACTTTGAGATCTTAGCGCCTAACAAATAAGATCTCCAAGTTTATCTGCAGACATTTCGCGGCTTTCAAATCGCGTCATATGTTGATGAACCTCCCACCGAGCTTAATAATATTGCATTGTCGAGTTTCTTAATTTCTCTTACATATTTTTATAGTAGCATGCAACATTAGTTTCACCAAACAACAAAGCTCTCCCTCCACTGGCTAAGCATTGGATCGCCCCTTATCAATTTATTGAACACAATGTGATCTGTTCCGACTGCACGACCCCGGTCCATTTTTTTAACTGCTTTGCTAACTTCGGCTTCTGTTAAATCCGCCAATGTCCGTTGTGAGGCAATCTTGAAATTGTTAGATCATTTGCCCGTGCTCGACGTTACACCATTCTTCTACTACTTGTCACCTACTCATGGGGTGTAAGGGTTCCTTTTCTAGTTCCCAATACAATGTCTCCACGGCTATCTACCACTGTATATCTTCTCTCACAGAAGTCGTTTCCTCTTTAGCAGTATTCCTATGGATAGTTCTTATTTTTTGCGCTCAATAATAATGCATTTTGTATGCTTTCGATCGTTAGTTCAAACAGCGGCCTTGTTTCCGACATTTTCCCACATGATTACTTGATCGCTTACTATATATACGTTGCCGCTGAGCAAGCTGGTTTTCGTCAATAGATTTCTGCCTTATCAATGACATTGGAATTGAAAGTTACCGGCTCTCACCTTTGGCTTCAATTATACATGAACAAATAAATGCAGCAACAATTACTAGTTTTTTTTTTTTTTTTTTGCTTGTATACAAGTCTTAAGATTCGAAGTCATTTATACACAATATAAAAACGTTGTAAATTTCATTTTCAAAATCTATGATGAAACATAGTAGTAGTGCGACGCTGCAGTTCACCGACTACTGAACTTGATTATATTAAACTTTATGTTCCACTCTTTCTGCGCACAAAAAAAAAAAAAAAAAAAAAAAAAAAAAAAAAAAAAAAAAAATAGACAACCATAGTAAATGGATGGTTAGTTTTTAACCGAACTGTTGCGAGATCAATTTATATTCTATTTATAATTAAACTAAAATGCAAACTGTACTTACCGCTTGTTCATTATGTAACAACCCAGCGATTTCCATTTTCTGCGCTTCGATTTGCCTATTTATTTCATCCATTTTCCTCTTCAAGTCATTATCTTCTCGAACATTGGGCAGGGAAACCTCTTGCACATCATCGTCGGAGCTTCCACCTGGTGAATAAGGTTCATTAGCGTCATCTTTCTTAGCTGCAACAGTAGCTGCTGCTGCTGCGGCTGCTGCTGTGAATCAAAAGCATTATAAAAAATTTAGTTGACTTAAGTTTTTCACTTGAAAAAAAAAAGGGCAAACAAAACTACCTTTCGCAGCATTCTTTGTGGCAATGGGTGCTTTTATAATTGCATCAATATCAATATCGTCTTCATCAGTTGATTTGTGGGGCAGCCGCATCGCTCTGTTGCTGTTGCTACCTGCTCGACTCGTATCAGTTCGTGCTTTTGGACTTCCCGGTGGTGTGAAACTTGTATTTTCATCACCATCTAACACTGATGTCACGGAACGATTTGATATCACAGTAGCCTCCTTCTTTCGATGTATCTATCAAAAACACATTTTAAAGGTTAGTATGTTCAAATGAAAAAGGGGAAGAAAAACTTACCCTCGTGGCGGAGTTCGAATGGCGCTTTCCCATAATTCTTATGACGATACCCAAGAGCATATCTGGCCTCATAATGTCATCGTAAAACTCAAAATTTTCACTCGGATACAACACAGATGGCATTTGCAGTCCTACCCCCAAGGGCATTATGTAAAAGTCCTTTATATTCGGCGATGCTGTTTTGATCACACCTAAACGCTTTCGCTTGTCTAAATATTTATACAAAATAGTGTAAGCGATATTTTCCGATTCTGCTGATGGTACTAGTCGTATGATGACTATTTCCTTATTCGGACTCCGCTTGATCTTCGCAATGTAATCCCAAACAGTTTCGGGACTAATTCTACCGACAACATCAAGTTCATCGGGTAAATCGCTGCTTAGAAGATATGTACTACCAGTAACACCTTGTACGCTAACTTGAAATGAAGCAACATCAATCATATTAATGGGGCCAGTCCAAATTGAAGCATCCACATCGGAGGAATATTTGTAGTATGGGTCCTCTGGTGGAGTGGATATTGAAACTGTGCTAGATGGTTCCTGATCACTGTCTATAGGGGTTGGACTCTGTGGCTTCATATTGGTTGTTGATGCCGGATTCACTGCATTGCTTGTTAAGGCGGGGGTAGTAACTGAAGCAACTTCTTTTTCGTTTAAAAGATTTGCCGCCTCTTCGACAGTTTTTGTAGATTCGAGAATCTGATCGATCAGACTGAATTTCTCAATGGGTGTTTTTGTACTTTTCTTGGCTGAGACTTCTCGATCTTTGTGAAATTTTGTGGGAGTTATAAGCTTCGGTGCGGAGGTTGTTGTCGCCGGAACTGATATTTTCAAGGGTGGAACTAACTTGACAGGTTTTGGCTGATGATCAAGTTCTTCTTTTCTTGCCAAGCGTTCGTCCTTATCACGACGGTCGTCCTTTCGTGAACTACTCTTATGATGACGTTCTCGACTTCTACTTCTGCTACGTTTTCTTGATTTGTCGCGATGGCGATCTTTACTCTTGTGACGTTTCTCTCTATCTCTATCTCGGTCTCTTTCCTTACTCGAGGCTTTTTTCTTGTCCGAAGTTGAAGTTGCTGCTGCTGCTGATATGGTTGTATCTAGAGTAACACTGCTATCCAATTCAAATGAATGATCTTTACGTGGGGTCACTGCAGACGGCGGCTCAATTTCTGTTGTACTACTAACTGTTGCATTATTCAGTACCGTCACAACGTCTTCTACAGGAATAGTAATATCCAATTCTACACGATCAGTTGATTTGCCTTCAATTACTTCCTCGCCTTTGTGAGTCTTCAGGACAAAGTTCTTCGTACACGATAACATATCCAATTCGGATTTTTTGATCATCTCCAGCTGATGTTTGGCTTCGTTCTCACGCCATTGTGCCAATTCCTGACTAGCCATCTCCTCGGGGGACATGCGTACCAGCTGCTGTGGTTCAATAAGTTTTGCACATATCTTTTGGAAGAGCGTTTCATTCTTACGATCCTTAATGTTAAACATTAATGAACGATATTTTGCTTTATACTTGGTTCCTATGTCCTTGTTGAAGAGTCTATACATTTCTAACTCAGTTGCCTTGACAAACTCTTCAACTTGCTCTGGGCTTAGTTTTTTGTCATCATGAAGTTCGGTCATGCGAATAAGCAATTGCTCTTTTAGTGTGCGGCGTACATTCACACGAACCGGTTCACTGGCTTCACTACGGGATGGAGTGGCTGCAGCAGTCTCCTTTTCGGTAGCGACTTGTTTTTTTAATTGCTTGTGCGATGATGATGAGGACGAAGAGGTCGATGAAGTTGTAGACTTATCTTTTTCCTTTTCCGGTTTGTCGGGTTTTATACTAACTTGCTGAGAGTACTTGGACAATTGTTTCGGTGTCGAAGAGCGTTGTTGTGGATTGTTGTTGTTTTGGATTGTTTTGGATTTGTTAAGATCCAAAATTTTGATTGTCTTGGGTAATACTGGTGGCGGTGAGGTTAGTGTGGGTGGAGATAATGTGATTGCAGGGCTATCTGCTTTCACGGGCAGAAAAGTGTTATTTACTGTGGGTGAATGCAAGCCTAAACGTTGTTTTTGTTTTGTTTTCTAAAGAAGATCGTGAGAATTAGTGGGTGTTTGATCAATTTAAGAAAATCTAACAAATTTACCTCGATTTCGAGAGCCTGAGCACTTCCCGGTTGAACCACTTCAAAAGTAGGATTGTCCTGAAGCCATTTCTTCAAGTTTACCGTTGTGGGAGCATTGCTGCCTGTTAGAATTCTCCCAGTACGACGTTCAAATACAAAGACCTGTAAGGGCAACACTAAAAGTTAGATGGATGCTGTTGGATAATATAACAAAATTCATTTACCCTCTCAACCTTCGGCTTTCGATCGGCCATACTTAACAAGTCTTCAAACAGTCCTTTGCTCTTTTTCTTCTTCTCATCTGTGCCGGGTTTCAGGGCCATCGGGGATGCGATTGGCTCTGGGCTCTTTACAGCATTCTTGGAGGCGTTAATCAAAGCATTCTGCGCATGTTTTCGAATGCAATCGTCGCTGCAATATATTGAATTTGCTCTTGCGGGTTTCTTACAAACTATACAAGTTAACAGCTCAGTTGATTCCTGCTTCGATGTTGGATGCTTCTGCTGTTGGACAGTGCTATGAACTGTTTGCTGTTCTAAATCTCCAGAAAGTGCAGATTGTGCAATAGTTTTACCCTGTTGCTGTTTTGCTAAGGCGAATTGTTTCTTTTCAGCGGCAGTTGGGACTTTGGAAAGCTTTAATTGTTGCTGTTGAGTGGCAGTGGCTTTTTGCATTTTTCCTGTAGCTTTCGTAGCAGATGACAATACAATTACACGCTTTGTAACATTTCCAACTGTAGCAGTAGTAGAGTCTTGTACTTTTTTCACTGAAAAGTCGGTTAACTTCTTTTGTACTGCTTCGGATGGTGCAGATGTTTGTAGAGATGTTATTGGTGTCGAAGGTGTTGATGGCATTGTTGCAGAAATCACATTCATTGTAGGTGTGGTAGGTGTGGTGGGTGTGGCAGCTGCCGACTGGATAACGGATGCAGTTGTAGCAACTGCTTCTAAACGTGCCCGACCTTTCTTGGAAGTTTCAACTTTTGTCAACGAGTAGAACTGTCCCGGTTGCAATTTTTTCAAGTCAATAACTTGTTTCTTCTCACCCGGAAGAGGTGATAATGTTATTGTACTCTGTACCAATGAATATACCGGTTTAGAAGGTGTATCTAACTTTGGCATTGGCTGCACTAACGTTTTCTTATCAAACAGATCCGTAATTTTGCGCTGCTTTTTTGCCTCTAACTTTTTGACACACTTGGGACACGTCCATTCGATGCCTTTTTGCTCCATCTCAATGCCCATGGCTTTTGTTATGCTGACACAAGTGCCATGGAACCAATCCTCGCAGACATCACAGCATATCATGAACCGATTGTTGTGCGGTTGACGGCAAATACACCATAACCTGAAAATAAATTAAACATAAGGAACACTAAAGAAGACATCAAAAAGAAAGAAAAATTTACTTGTTGGGATCATCTTCATCTTCGTCGTCTTGGCTTTCAGTCTCTTCGTCGGCCTTTTGTGTTTTCAGTGCTTGTTTAGCCGTCTTGCCAACTTTTTTTTTCCTTCCTGCTGCTGTCGCCTTGGCAATGGTGGCGCGCTCTTTTGTAGGAACAGGAACAGTGGGTTCTGGTTTTTCCATTGCACTCAATTCTGCGAACAAAGACGTATCCGAATGCATTGAGACATCGCCACTTTCGCTGTCATTGAACGAAGTATCAGTCGTGGGCTGAGTTTGCGCACGACGTTTGGCGCGAGTTGTGGGAGCCTCGATTGGTGGCAATGTTATAACACGACCATTGCCACGTACGATTTGAATTGGTTCCTTCCGAGCGTAAGCTACACTGTGCGATTTACCAGATATTGGTGTTGGCGTTGTATCACGCGACGAACTCGGCGTAGTGGTGTTGGATATACTTGCTTCTATAATACTCTTCGGTTGCTTTAGAATTGGTATGGGCACCATTGCCGCATGACGTAATGGTTGCAGCAAACCGATGTGTTGGTGCTGGAGCTGCTGTTGTAGTTGCTGTTGTGACAGATCCAATGACTTCATTTGTTGTTGCTTCTGTTGTAGTTGTTGCTGCTGCTGCTTTTGTTGTTGGTGGAGTACTTCCTTCTCCACAGCCTCCTGCAAACTTTTATCCTCCATCAACTCTACGACATGTTGGAGAAGATCCTCCGGAATCTCATCGTCGGGGGTTTCCAAGAGTGGCGCATTCGCAATGTCAATTGGTTCCACCGATGACGATGTGAACGAGGATGTCAATTTGTTTTTTTCCAAAACAGCCTTCTCTGTACTCTCTAGCATCTTAACTAAGTCAGGTATGCTATTCTCCTCCATCGGAGGTTTCTCGCTCGACTTGAATGACTTCTTCAACTCGTCTTTGACAATGGAATCAATCAAATCTAACTGCTTATCATTTTCTGCCGCGATTTCAGAAGAACTTTGATGAGTCTGAATGGAAATCTGCGCTGGAAGCTGATTTTTAGCCGCAGTTTCAATACCCAGCGGCATAAAACCCTTCACTGATGACACATGGACAGGTTTCTCTGTTTTCAATTCTGTTACTCTCACATTTGATTGCAAATTGTCAGATCTTGTCAGTAACGTGCTCAGGTCGGTAAAACCACCCTTCGGACTGGCAATAACCTTGTTGATGACAATTTGCTTCACTGTCTGCGGCGATGAGGGCACCGGAGTTTTCGGTTGCATGATTTTAGGCGCCACTTCAACTGCCTTCAGCTTTGCTGTAATAGGAGTTACTGCCGTCGGTGGTTGAATAACCTGAACCGATTGAATGTTGATCAGTGGCTTTGGCTGAGGCGTAAGAACCGGAGTAGGCGGTGGCAAGGGAGAAATTGCCTTTACCGCATCAATACCCTCAGGAATTTGCTTTCTAGCTATGGCTTTGCTTACATTAAAACCACTTACCGATTTACGAGCATCAGCAGGCTGTCTATTCACCTTTAGTGGTGTCAAAACAGCTTTTTCATCCTCGTGCATGCTGTTGTCTTGACTTTGTTGACGACGCTTATTGCTGGTTGACTTTTGCATCATCACGCTTCGTGCGCGTTGTTTTTCCGCCTTCTTTCGACGTCTAGTTCCTGTTTTTCTCTTGCGTCCATGCCGATTGTTTACATCGAAATCTAAATCGCTGTCACGATCATTCTCACTCTCTGCACTTTGCTCACTTTCCTCACTGTAATCGCTCTCGTCGTCCTCCAAATCTTCATCTACTTCCTCTTCCTGTTCCTCTTCTAATTTCTCATCATCCGGAATAAACTCATCTAAATCCGCGGTCGATAGGAGTTTCTCCTTCTCAAGCAACTTGCGGTGTTTTTCATCGATTAGTTGCTTGCGTTTGTTAAGATACTGCTTGACGGTGGTCGCTGTTCCTGGCAACTTTCGGACGCTTGGAGCCTGAGGTTTGTCTTCACTTTCTGAAGATGTTTTCGTTTTGTTTAACTGTGATGGTGATGTGAAGGGAGTGTAACAGTGATCGTTTTTGATGATATAACGCTGGAACTCGTAGTCAACATTGCACTTGAGTGGAGTTACACCAGCATATTCTACAAAAAAAGCTTATTAATGTGTGTATTTGTTGCAACTATAAAAAAAAAAAATATTGGGTACTCTTTGTAAGAACTTTTGCAAAAAAGGATTACTTGAGAGACGTGAAAGAAAATCTCTCAATGTTTTACAATTAGAATTTAGAACCACTAGGGTAACACACTTTTTTTTTGCATTTAAAATTGCAACACAAATTGCACTATGTAAACATCAATAAAACATGTACAATCCTTACCGTGATATAGCAAATGTAATATATTAAAATAACCACAAGATAAAACGAAAGACACAAATACGAAAGCACACATTCAAACACGTCTTACTTAGGATCTCCTTTGCTAGTTCTTTAGCCGCTTCCGGTGGGTAGAACTTTTCCACTGAAAGACCCAATATCTCTGGGCGTTCTTTCGCTGGCGCTTTAAGCATCTTGGGTGCCACTGTCTCATCACCACTATCACTATTTTCTTGATCGTCATCCTCATCACCTGAACAACGACCTTTCTCATCCTCTTCAGCATTCTTCTCATCTTCCTTGCGTTTTTCTTCTGCTTCTTCCTCTTGCATACTCGGTGTAGGCGATGTTATTCGTATCACACTAATTGAGGTCAACGTTTTCTCATCTAAAACAAAAACAAAAAAATTTTTTTGAAAAATTAATCACACAACGTTTCACAAGATTATTTATCACTTGCCGATTAAGTTTTCCAATCCTTTGCGATCAACATTAATTCCATTTTTGCCATAGACCACGACAAGATTGGAATCAGCTTTTGCCGCCGCATTATCATCATTCAAAAGCGACTCACTGCCTGACCGCGATGTTTCCACAAACACTGAGCTTGACATTATGACAAATTGTTTATTGCAAATAAAATTGATAACAATTTACGACATGTTTGCCCCGTATCTGTTTCGAGAAGCAAATTAAATATTTCAAATTCGAAAGCAAAATATTTTTCGTTCTTTATGACGACGCCGCCATGGCAAACGCCGTTCAAAGAAAAACAAACACTTTGACAACTGGGCGGGTTGATGGAAAAATTTTTTTCACATGGATTTTTCACAGCCTTAAGGGGTTTACTGGTGTGTGTTTTTTGGTGTTAAACATTAAGCAGATATTGGAAAAAATTTTAATTGTTATCAAATGGAAATTAACACGAGAATAATTTGAAAATAAATAATTTTATTACAGCACCTCATTTGAACAATCTTGTGCTGCGCGCAACAAAAAAATTTTACTCGGCTGTGTTCACTGGGTGAGTGCATCAATTACAAATGGATGGATTCAGTTGAAAAATGGAAAATGTGTGCGAAAACGAATCTTTGGTGATTTTTTTGCAGCAATATTATGATATATTTATATTTTAAAACAACTGCAAAAATTGTGAATTTGTGTATATACATACTTAGAGTTCTTAATTTTCTTCTATATCATAAATTTTCCTGTTTTAACTGTTTCCAATAACGAGTTCTGTATTATATACATACATCAGAGGAAAACGATTTAAGTCTGAATCTCTTGTCATTATGTTTGTTTTCGACCACAATAAATACAGATCAAATGTATCATCACTTACAAAGCATCCACAGATGTAGGATAGGGGAACATCATAGACGCTTTATGCTTTGCAAGCTCACTATACACGTGGGTCAAAGAATGAACCAAAAGAATAAACAAAACAACATGAAGGCAAAACTAATATTTAATGTACGGGGTCAGAAGAAGAATTTCTGCCCCTCCCTCAGTATCTCAGATTGAGATAAGAGCTAACTCTCTTAATATCTGTGTAAAACGATCTTTTGAATATATGGTATGTATTCATATATAAAATACTAAAAAATATTTTATTAAATTATACAGTTATAGATATAAAGACAAGCTGATCGTGATCGACTCGGCTAATTAATCCACATAAGACATAAGTGTTGGTTCATCGCAAGGAGGGCCTAAGCATTCGAATGCTTATTATATTATATATATTATATAAAATATAATGCTATTGCTATTATAATGCTATTAGATATATATTATATATACATCCGACAACTCACTCAGAAGTACTTGGAAAAGTAAATGGTGCAAAGAAGAACCCAAGTGGGCAATCAAGTACATCAGGATTATTTTACAGTTACAGTTCAGTTACAGTTCAATGTTGCAATTATGCACTCAATGTAACCAGAAGAGGCATCAAGAAATGCCTGCTGGTGGGGGTACACAAATTAGACAGTAACGCCCCCTCCTTGGAATTTGCTATCTCAACAAAAAATGGCTGGCCATGCCATGACACAGAAATCAAGAATTAGCCCATACCGGCTGTAACAAAACGCAGACGTTACGATTATTCCATGTGTAAATATCTCCAAATAGTACACATGTGTCTTAATGATGATCTAACAACCAGGGAAGTCTTCCAAGGAGAGCGACAATGCGTTTTGATAGGAGTGAAAAGGTTCTTCACAAATTCTGCTGCAAATTAAGTGCTTAAAACAAATCCCAAGAGGAAACCAGACGTACAAACTGCGAACAGGTCAACACCTCATAAGATCAGCTCACAATAAAGGCTTATTGATGCCGTGGTGCCCATACCTAAACACCTTCTGGCACACGCAAGCAGCTTGATAAAATATGTACTCGCATCAAAAACGTAAGAAAGTTATCCTAAACGTGCTTAAAGCCCGAATACAGCACTTCGGCTTAACATGCTAGCAGCTTTGCCAACACCGCCCAACACAAAAAAAACTCACTGTGTAAAAAAAAAACACCCAGGATGAATATTTGTAAAACATAAGGACCTTAAGCGATCTCCATTCACTAGTAAGCCCAGCACCTAAAAGGTTTTTTTTTTAAGGAATAAAGACTTGATAATAAAGAAGAAAAACTTGTTATTGAAGCGCGGGTAACAGTGTTGTTTCAGAGCAATTTTTAAGAGGGCATGGAGTGGAAAGACGGATTTTAAGATGCAAACTTATCAAACATAACAAACAAACGTCGTCGTTTTCCTCGTCGTCCTACACCATGTGTTCAAACAAATAAACGTTTGGCTGACCACATGAAGTGCACAAAGAGCCATTGCATCTCCTTAATGTGACTGTTGTGTGCGGCATTTGCAGTGGTCCTAATTTTTTTAAGGATACCGAATGTACCTCCGTAACAGTAACCGAATGCTACAGACATTTTTTAAACAAGTTTTTTTTTGTCGCAAGTTGGGTGAATTGGGTCTCGAGCATTGTTGGTTCCAGTAGGACCACGCAATCACTCACACAGCTCGAGAAACGATGGAGATTTTGAATCACCAATTTCAAGGCCGTATTCTCGTTTTAGCGGTTTTAACTTACCATAACAAACCACAAATCAAACCAATATTGAAGAAGAAATCACCAATTTGAAGCTAGATGTTTTTCGAGCAATAATTGAAAATGCCGTAAAATGAGCACAAATGTCCATCAACTCAGGAGGTGGCCATTTTACCGATATCATTTTTTAACTTAATATCATCAATTTTACGCCTTCAAATAAACTTTTTGTGAAAACAGAGTCTAACATTTTTTAGTCCACGTATGGAAATAGAAGAAATCAGCTCACATATCCAAAAGTTTAATGAATGACAGTATACCCTCTGAATGGATTATTGGATCTACAAGCTCTGCTTACGAATCTCGTAGGAGTAAATTTTTCCAAAGGTCTGTGCAATAATATGAACTAAACAAAGAGTTACATTTGACAAACGGGGGTTTCCTTGCTCTAAGAAAGCAACTGAGTAAGAAGGCGTTGTCAGGAAACACTATGGAGAATCTATGTAAGACAAAAATCGTCCCAGTAATGCTTTGTGGCGCAGAAACATTTGCGAATCGAAGTGAAGATTCCCTGGTCATTTTGAACACAAGATTTTTCGAGTGATTTTTAGTTTCATTTTCTTTGACGGGCTTTGGATTAGGAGACATCAAAGTCAATAGAAAAATCCGCTTCGGTCATCTGAGATAGCTTGTACATATAAAATGTAGTTTCCAATCCAAAGTAACAAAGCGCAGACGTATATGTGGCACGTTGAAGACAGTTCGTCAAAAAACTCCAATGTATATATGGTATATATATAATTTCTTTTTTTAACTCAAGCTCACAATGGACTTCATATCTTCTTTCTCATAGTCTTTCCACCTCTAAATTGTTATTGATATCCAAAGTGCATTTGTTTCAAATGGATTTGATAATAAATATGAGCTGCTATATCATGGTAAGCGCATAAAGTATCAAGACATTTACTGCCTATATCTTGTATTATAGATGAGATACTTGAATCGTTGGGACCGTGCAATTACAACTTTTCTGTTCCCTTAATGCTTCTCATCTAGTTATAGAATTTCTATATGTTTGACTAATTTGTGGACGTGATACACATCTCTTTGCAACATGCTCACTCAAATATCGTAATTCTGGTAATTTATATTTTAAAAAAAATATAAATATTCGAGCAAATGACAACCCTTACAAATTCCTTTCTGAACCTTAAACAAATCCAATAATAAAAAAAATAGTTTTGACATTTCCGAAACCGACTCGACATCACCCACGGCAGCCGTTTGTTTACTCTTTCAAAATATTTATTTATTTTCTCGATTTGGCTAATATTGTATCAAAACATGTCAACGGATTTAAATCAAAAAGATAATAATGCAGTCCGTGAAGAAAATAATCATGAGTTCTCAGTTCAAAAGGGGGAAACAAACAGGGAAACTGCCCATAGCCCAGAAGAACTGGAGATTAATTCCAAACTTGGACCAGTTGCATATCGTATGCGTCCTTCCTTGGCTGATACTTTCAAGGCGAAAATAATCAAGGGAATTATTCAACAGATTTTAAATAAAACACTCCAAGGTATGTGTTGGGGTTTTTTTTCATAAAGTTTATATATAATTTTCGATTTATAGGGAAGAAGTACAACATAGAGGACGCACGAATATGGACACGGGAGATCGCTGATTCGGTTAGTTCATCCGTAAAAGAATTGAATATGCCACGGTATAAACATGTTGTGCAAGTGACCCTGGGTCAGCAACTGGGCGCAGGCTGTCGTTACATTGCGAAATGCAGTTGGGATGCAGAATGCGATAGTCATACATCGGATATGTTTTCAAATGCTACTATGTTCTGTGTTTGTACTGTTTTTGGGATTTATTTATACTAGAAGTTTGTTTATTGTTTTAATATTTTAATTAAAACATATTAAGAAAGTGAATTAAAGTCTTTTTGTTGTGGTGGAAGACGATTAGCGTTCGTTTAAGACAATGAATTTGACTATTAAACAACCTTTTGTGCATGCTACATTTCATTGAGATTTGAATGCAAAAGACGAATAGCACGTAATGTGAAGTAGAACTTTGTGTCTTTAAGTTAACTTTGTGTTCCAATTTAGAACAAAATCTCACAAGCAACCAAACTAAGAATAACCAGACAATCGAGAACGCAACTTCGAAGTGGAATTCCTTTCGTAGAAAGCTAGGTAAACACTTCGGTTGTAGAGCGCCCACAGAACTAGCACAAATCGCATCAGCTCAAAATATCTGCAGTCTACGGCGAGCGTAGGACGGACAAAGTGAGCTTTTATTATTCCTGACAGAGCCGAATGGAAGAATCAGGTTGAGAAAGAATGCTTTTTTTTACCGACAGATCCAAAACCATTGCAGAAAAAATTTTTTTGGCAAGTACTGTGTACTAGCAACTAAGACTGTGGACTCCACAGAAGACGTCTTAATTTGATAAGCAAATACAATAAAGTGACCTTATGTGCTAGGTCACATGGATACCATGGGTAATTAAAGACCGGGCTAACTAAAACGAAAATGGTGAACACTGCTCATATCCAAGCTCTTCCTCCAAAAATGTTCCGCTCACATCTTTACGTAGGAATTGGTAAATTCACCTTATGGTAGACCAATATGCATCCATCGTTTATCGCACCGTAGCATGTAAATGGACTCAGGGTCAATTGCGCGACGACTGCTGCAGGGATGAGATGATAAATGAATTGAATCTGATGAACAGAAGAATGAAAACTCTAGGTCAAGATGAAGCACCAGTACAGCTGGTTTGTAATGCCATGTTCCTACTGGAACCTTATATCTCCCGGATCAATGTTGTCCATATTATATGGTAGATGAAGTAATTTCTGATTATTGTTTGGTAATATTGACCATTGACTGTAACGCAAGCTCTGATATTATTATTGAAAAAGAAAAGAGCCCATAAGAAATCCATTAAGCAAAAAGTGAGCCTCGTCACTAAAAAATGAGCTCAAGAGCTCAGTCTGCAACCTCTAGCCGCACGCTATAGTCTCATGGCTTTAGTTTCTACCTAATTATCAAGGCTACGTTCATCAATGACGTAATAATAAACGGGGGTAGATATAGTGGTCTTATCATAAACGCTTTCTGACCGACACCATGGAAGGTTGCCACGATTTTACCAGTTACAAGCGGCCGGTCCTAAGCTCCTGTTGAGTGGCTGGACTACCAGTAGTCCTTAAATCTCGGTACCATGTGGGTTAAGTAGGCCCCCTAGTGGGAGTGTCATGGTGGCTGTGGTTTAAACCTAAAGTCGCAAGAAGGGTCTTCCACAAGTTAGTTGATCCGACGTAGGGTTGCAAGAGGACCGTGACCCTAAGATCAGCATAAGGTTTTAGTTCCGCCTCGTTTCAAACCAAGGGTGAAAGCTTTCGCCTCCAATACAGGTTCTGACTTCTTATTACTGAAACACGTAAGCGCTGGTCAGGCGTCTATATCCTGACCTCCATGGATATATGATTTGATTTGATATATTTATTTAGCCAATAATTTGCTTTTTTAGAAATGGGCATCCCGTAAAATAAAAGACGTTCTACGAGGTGTCGAAAAGTAATTTCAAAGTGACTTGAAATTTCGCGGGTAACGTACATTCGATTATCGATTTTTTTTTGCCGTGTTGGTACATATGTCCCGAACATATGTTCAACGTTTCAAGTATACGGCAAACTTACTTTGTTTTTGACAGGTAGAAATGTTAGACGTGTTTTGGTGTGCTCGGCGTTTTTCAATTATTATTAAAAATGGAGCAAAGAATTTGCATCAATCAAGTGCTCTAAAACACTCGAAATTTTGGCAGTGGCATACGGTGAGTCTGCTCTAAGTAAAAAGAAATGTTTATACGTGGTACAAGCTCTTCCAAGATGGCCAAAAAGATGACAATGACGACCTCGCTCTGGAAGCCCCAGCACATCAACAAAAGATGATAACGTCGAAGCTGTCAAAAAATTGTTTTGGAAAATCGTTGAATAATCAAAAGAGAAGTTGCTGAGGATGTTGATATGCCAAGTCGGCTCGTGTCATGTAATTTTTTCGGATGTTTTGAACATGAGGCGTGTTCAAGGTGCTCTTGAATGGCGTCAATGATAATCCTGACATGATCAAAAGAGTCATAACTGGTGACGAATTATGGGTATATGGTTATGACGTCGAAACCAAACCACAATTGTCCCAACGGTCGAACGGACGTTCGATCAAACGTGAAAGTTTCGATTATCATCATCATCAGGAGTTTTTACCTCAAGGTCGTACGGTCAGTAAGGAGTAATACACGGAAGTTTTGCGCTTTTTGCAAGAAGCAATAGAAAAAAAAAACATTCCACTCAACGAAAGAGTGGACGGCGACTTGCAACAATTGAAGAAATAAAATCGGCATCGCTGAAAGACCTCAAAGCTATACCAAAAAGTGTTTATTAGAAGTTTATTTAAAAAGAATTTTTTATGAAAATATAGTCACCTTACTTTTTGAACGCACCTCGTCTACGCGCCTTACGTTGACGCGTTGTTGATTTTGTGACATTTATGTATGAAGAGTATATTTTTTTACAAAATCCACCAACAAAGCGAATAGCGAGCTTTGTTGTCCGATTCTGAGGAACAAAAGTATCATATAATCTTCTACACATTTCGCGAATTGAAGGCCGTTTTTCAAACTATTGTAAATATGTTTGTATAATACTTAAGGCTTTTTTTAAGAGATACTGAAATACAAAACATTCTCGAGAAAGAACTTTCAAATATGACGTTTCAAATTTGTACCTATAGGAAGATCTTGTAGAACAAGAAAAAAAAAAAAAAAATGCTGCAATCAAAAAAGGACTTAGTCTGAACGTAAGAATGTACCTACATTAAACTATAATTTTAAAAAGTTAAAAATTGGTGGCATAGAATTTTTTCTCCTACGTTCAGCAATGAACTCCAGTATTGCTCTCGCAAACCTGGACTAAAAAAGCAATTGAATAGCAAAGCAATATCTTAAACAACAAAGAAAAGGCACAAGGCGCTATCATTCCGGTTCTGTTATACGGCACAAGAGAATGGACGCTTTCAAGAGCGGACGAAAGCTCTCCTAGGTGTTGAAACCAAAAACAATTTTGCGGAACAAAAGACAGCTAGCTTCAGACGGGCTAGCTGGAAACGCCGGTCTCGGTTTCGGTCTCGGTCTCGGTCTGTGAGATGTCAAAGTAAGCAAGGATAGTATCTTATAGACCCGGGCTGAAATCTGCTCCGTTGTTCGAGCTGCTAGAAAGATGAAAACAGTTGCATTTTTTTTACTGAGGAGAATATTGATATTTAAGAAAACAATAAATTACGCTTTTGAATAAATAATTTTATTCTTTCAAATTTCGTTCACTTTTTATTTGTTCTATTTTACTTTTCATTTTATACAAACGGCAGTCTAAAATACATACGTACGAGTAGTTAATAATAATAATCATAATAATCATACTCATAATAATAATTAAAGAATTAGAGTAACGAGATGAATTTGTTAAAAATTTTCCTACTTACTTAATATTTGGGTACAATTAAATGGAGCCATTGATATTGTTTTGTTAATGTTTTTATGTTTTTTGTTATTTTGGTTTTTATAATATTTGTTGATTTAATTTTATATTCTTATTTGAAAATGTACACTTGGATGTTTTGTTTTAGATTTTTTTATTTTTATTTATTTTATTTATTTTTTTTTTTTTTGATCTTTCAAATTTATATTATATAATTTATTATCTAGGTACAGTTTGTTTTTTTTTTTCGGTTTTAGTTTTGTTTATACACAATAAAAAGATTTACAATAATAAATATATAATGGACATTTGTGCAAAATGACTTCTTACATACTTACATACTCGTATTACAAATTTAATTCATCTGTTCTTATTTAATTAAGTAATTTACTTTTTTATTATATTGGTTTGGTATTTTTTTTTTTTTTTTTTATCTAGGATAAACACTTAGATCGATCACAAATATAATGCAAAACAAGAAATAAGATAAAAAAAAAACAAACAAACAAATCAATGAAAAAAAAAAAACATCTTATGTAGGTAAAATGTAAAAATGTAGAAAATAAATTTGAATTGGTTCCATTTGTTTGACGGCAGAGAGTTATTTTTTATATTTTTTATTCGAGTTTTGGAAAACTTAAAACGGAAGTTGTATTCGGATCAGACTTTCACACTTGGGTTTTTAGTTTTGTTTTGTTTTTATTTTTATTTTTATTTTTTTATTTTTTGTTAAGGAAACCAGTTTCCGACAGTGAATTTAGGTGGTTTATACCTAAATATCGGGTATTTTTCTTTTCTAAATATTTGCCGTTTTACTTAGTCTTTTTTTTTTGGTTTAGTTTTTATTTTGGGCTCGACATGGTGAAAAATAAAACCTTTACGCCGACTTTTGGTCTAGTTGTTTTTCTGATGGTTTTCAGTTGTCGTTCGATTGGATTGGATATAAGTTCTATTGAATGACGCATCGGTGTTGTCTTAGTCGTAGGTAACTGGACGGCACAATGAGAATACGTACATTATGGCGTACCACACTTCGGTTAGATACAACGCCAGCATAAGGGTGCACATAAGGTATTCCAGTCGAAGCTTGTAGGCCTGCAAAACGAGAATATACGATACACCCATAAAGCATGGAATCGTTAAGAAGACCGATACGATAACATGCCAACCTGAAAGCAAACACAAATACAAATTAGTTCAATATAATTATTAGCAAACATATAGTAGAACATTAAATTAAGTTGTCATTCTTCTTATCAAAATAGATTTTTATTGTTAGCACCTACGCATTTAAGCAAGCAGTAAGCAATCAGAAAAATTGATTTTAAGCAGAATATCAAAGGAAGAATATTTTTATCGGTATATTCGTAGATTCAAACGGACACTTCGAATACGAAGACTGGCATATAACAAAGGTGTTGGTATAAAATTAATGCAAATGATAAGGTTCTAACTTAACTCTTTCTCTTTACACTTATTTTATTGAGCACGAGAGCCACTTTATTACATACCAGAGCAGCCCAGAAAAATACCATCTGCGATCCGGTGAGAACTTTTCGAGATATACGCATATTTGTAAGAACGTCGCGGACTTTTAAAAAAAGTAGGCGGAACACAAATCGGAGTAGCAGCTGCCCTTTTATTTCTTTGTGTTCCCAGGTATTAAAGGACCTTATGATTAGTCCATTTTATTCCTAATGACTAACCCGAATTATTTCATGTACGAAACAAGTGAACATCATTTCAAATAGCTCTGCTACGTTGTACAGTCTTATGTTCAGTTTTAACTTTCTCTTCTCAATTTTGCGTTTTTATTTCAATTAAATTGACTTAAAAATCTCACGCAAGTGTAGTAGAAAATAAAGAGCAACTAAAAAAGTGTATCACGTTCTAAAAGAAGGAAAAATATATTTAATCCAAAAACATCTGAGACAGATGAAAGACAGAAGGACATTTTAGTTCCCCGTCATTCTTCTATTAAATATAGAATTTTGAACTGTGATTCTGTAAAGTGTAAAACTTGTGCAGAGAAATAAAATTTGAAACAACAATGTCTTGGTTTTAAAATCGTTTTGCTGTGTGATAATTGTGAGGCTCGTGCCATAAACTTCAGTCCTTTTGTCAAGCATTCTTATATGTAATGAGAATGCTTGGAATAGGATTGACAGGTGCAGCTAAATACTTTAGATTGATGGACATGCCAGCTTGGTTGACACAAAATACTTATGACTAAGAAACTTTTCGAAAAGGTTGTGGGACTGGTGAAAACCAAGGTGATGAAAGTTATGAAGAATTAACTGTATCTGGCGATAGAACCTGGTAAAAGCGAGGATACATTTCTTTATACCGAGTAACACTATTGATTGGATACTATGCAGGGAAAATTATGGATACTGTTATAAAAAGTTCGTACTGCAAACAATGCTGAATACTGAAAAGTACAACGATTGGCTAGAAGATCACAAAGATAATTGTTCTGCAAATCATAATGGCTCTTTATGAAAAATGAAAGTCGATGTAATCATTGAAATGTTCGGACGTTCAATGATTACAATTGCCGTTCGTTAAAAAAATTACATCTGTGATTGTGACTTCAAAACATACTCTGAGATTTTAAAAGCTGAGCCTTACGGTAATATTAAAGTGGCCAAAAAAGAATATATTGGACATGTTCAAAAGAGAATTGGTTTACGATTCCGAGAATGTTTAAATAAAACTACTGAAAATGCAGATAAAGCTAATAAAAAAAAAATATAAAAAAAGGACTTTGTTGAAAAGGTAAACTCACTGGGAAAATGATCGATAAGTTAATATTTTATTATGGCTTGACAATCAGGAGACACTGTGATTCCGTTGAAAATATGCATAATTCAGTATGGGCAACTTATTATCATTATTGTTCAACTGATGAAAATATTCAACACGAAAGGTGCCTGGTCGGAAAGGATTTATGTTGTTGATTATCTGTCTTTACCACATAATGTTGCTAAAACTATCTTTCCAATTTATACAGATCTCAGCGATAATTTTTTATCTTTGAAAAGATGTGTTAGTGGTTTTACGCAAAATAACAATGAGAGCTACAATCAGTTGATATGGAAAATAACTCCAAAAATCGTTTCGTATGGCTCAAAATTAGTTGAAATAACAGTTGACATCGCTGCTGGAATCTTCAATGAAGATACAAATTCGATTTCATATTAAATGAATGCACTGGTAATATCAATTACCCATGCCTATATCGAGAAATATGGCTCGTAAACAACATCAATTTGAAGTACTAGAAGTTGCTGATGTTACGGAGGGTCCATCTTATGGCCTTGAAATAGATGTCTCCATGTAGGTAAATTTAAAAAAATTTAATTGTGTGTCTGAAATTTTTTTACACAACCTTCTCAGATATATTTCTCAGGTATTGACCCATAAGATTTCGGATAATTATTTCTATTTTTCTAAACAATTTTACGTGGCAATTTCGATTATTCCTCCGATCAGTACCTAGTTTTATTTATCCATTAAAAAAATCGTTCGGGTTTTTTGATTTCAGATGGACTTAAGCAGAGATATCGTGATCACCGCCGAACACCTATTTTTTGGAGCACCTTCAGAAGATCGTCTGCAGGAGCACACCAGATCGATATTTTTAGAACTCATTAGTGTCATTATTAACTTAGATGTTGTCACTTAATGTACCTATACTTTTTGTTTTTGCAAAACAAAATACCTTTTCAGAAAAAAAATTATAAAAAAACGTCTTTTTTCCTACTTACAACTTCGTTGAACCTAGTTTTGTTTACAGAATTTAGGCGAAGAATGCAAAGAAAACCGGAATCAGCCGAGCAAATAAACTGGCACAACTTCACAAGGAAAGAGTAGGATCTAAGCGCTGAATGTGCGAGAATTTGTCCAAAATGTCGTAAATTAAAAGGAAGAACTTAACTCGCATTGTATGTGAAAGAACCTCTATGAAAATCGCATATACATAAGGAATTGGATAGTCGAGCGACGAAACGAAAATGGTTGTAAGGAACAAATAACTATTCTTTGATATGTGCACTAAGTGCAGTTGAACTAGCAAAGCCGATAGAGTGCGCCTTGAAATATGTTAGATTACACCATACGCCATTGCAAGAAAGAAGCAAATAAAGTGGTATATAGGACACATTACCTGGTAGTAGAGCCATTGTATGAGAGGACCTTTACAATCCAAAATCAGAGACAAGCAATGAAATAAGTAGATTTCGAAGCACCAGCAAACGAGCCGATTGTGACTCTACTATAGGTGACATGGTCGAAGTTACAAAGTCTGAAAGTGAGCGGCAAAAACAACTTCCTATCGACAAAGATAAATCACATTTGTAAGTATTCAACGAAGAAAGTAGTTTAGTGTTATAACAACAGCACGAGTCACTCAAAATAAGGAAACTCAGTGAAAGAATTTGCATGATGAAATCTTTAGTTAGCAAGAATAACACATCAAATTTAGGTTTTACAAACTAATTAAGGGAGTACTCTATAAATTGAATCGTCATATTAGGGATGTTTAGCATAAACATGCGCCTGCACCAATTCAGTTAATCATTGATCAAAATCATAGATTTCTGCGAAAATTATCTGAAAAATAAAATCCGATTGAATAAAAGTCGGGTAACTATTTTGTTGCTATCAAAGCGTGAACTTAAATATACCGAAAGAAGCAAACGATTCAATAGTCGACGATTGTATGAAATTGTAGTTGAATTTTATCGAAAGATCTGTACTTTTGGAAAGATACAAATATACATGACTACAATATGTAAATTATCATATTAACATAATACATAAACACAACAAATATGTGTAAAGTCTTTTAATAACTATTTTTGTCAGTATTTTCCAATATCTCGTATGAACTAAATGTACTTTTTTAAACATAGAATAATGAAATGGATTAAAACTTGAGATAGTTAAAAGAAAACTTAACATAGTTCAAAGGAGAACTTGAAAAAAGGTCAATCAGATAGGCGGATTTGAAAATGTTTTATATGTTAGATCTACAGATACTTTAAAAAGATGAAACAAGGGAAAGTTTATTGAATTTAAATCAATCTTAAATATTTTCAGTCTATTTTAAATTTAAAATGTAAGAGAAAAAGTCTTTATTAGAAAATGAGATTAGCTCCCGCCATTGCTCAAATTCAATATGCTTAACCAATAATATTATATTATAATTCTAAAGACACATACTATGGAACAGATACGAAGAACGTATCTGCAAATATACTACAATCTTTATATGGTATTTTCCTATAACCTTAAGTCGATAACTTCTGCAAGGATCCTAAGGGAATCAACCCATTGTGATTTTAAATTTAAATTAAAATCTATCAGTATTTCGTAGAAAGTTAATAATTTTTTTCCTGTGATCTTACATATTATTATTATCTTATTTCGATTGTTTCTTGCAGTCACTAACTAGCTTAAAAGCGATAATAAGGCAATAATCGACAACAGTCGATCTGTGACCAAAGACGCAGATAAATTAGCCTATTGTACTTTTTGCAATTAAAAATGTGTAAATCTTCGCTTGGAATATTTATCTAACCAGGCCCGATGCAGAAAATTGTTGGCCCTGGCGAATACGCTACCTCGGATTGGTTTTTTGTTCGGCCATAGAGACTTAGCTAAATTCCTTTTCAGAGAAAAGCCTTGACTAAAGCCAGTTTTCCTAATAAATTTGATATTTTTGAAGTAAAAGACGAACACATTTTTTTGGTGGGGTACTGACCCATCAATTGCGGTGGGCACTGCGACCTAAAAAATCTATTTCACCACAAAGTCAGTTTAAGAAACCAGATGAACCTCAACTGTAATATAATAAACTGGAGTATCGCTGTGGTGAAGAGTGCACTGCACAATGACTTCCTCGGTCATTAAGATTTCTGTGAGAATGCCGCATAGAGCCACGCATTCACATAGTATATGTTCTGCGGTTTTGTCGTCTTATAGACTAATACTGAGTTTGTGTAAGTGATGTCGAAGCTGTCAGTGTCCCATTAGAAAGCTGACCAGTCTTCTGATATCATATCTTTTGATGTTAAAACATAATTTGGATTTGTTTTCGAAGAGTATATTTTCTCAACAGGATATACGCATTTGATTCTTCCAACTTTTGATCGTTGAATGTATTGCTGAAAGGGTCTGGGGCATTGAATGAATCTGCTGAATCTTATCTAGCCAGTTCATCGGCTTTTCCATTTCCTCTAATACTTTTGTGCGCCGATATCCAAAAGATCTAGACTTGAAGAAGAAGTATCGAAGTAGTGTATCACTGATTTAAGGTCAAACAGATTTGAGCTTAGCGTTTGCTATTTGACTACCCGTGAGTATATGGATGAGGGCGCCTTTCATTTCTGTTCCAATAATGATACTGACACTTGATAAAACAAAGCTCGGCTTGAAAAACGCTAAGTCTTTTTCCCAATCGCCTTACAACGTTTGTTGTTGGCCCATGTATGCCTAAACCTACCCAGGTCTCCATTTTGTATCCTTCCAATCATACTTGGTTTTGAAAGTTCCATTATTGTCGATTTGAGATCACTTGGTTGAACCTCCTTTTGAAGGATAATGTTTTTTGTATGCGCAAATCATGTCGAGTTAAGGAATCTCTAACATGAAACTTACTAGTTTTATTTCTTCGTTTCTCCTGTTTGTTATTACCTGTGTACTGCGGATTGCTACTTATTTATGTATATACATATGTGAAGTGGAGTGAGGCAAATGAAAGCTTCAGTGACAGCTGTGACCAGCTTTGCATAACACTGCAGAAAAACTCCTTAAACGCAAGCGCCAGTACTGTGGACTTTTTTCAACAATTTTTCAATACTTCCAGCAAGGTCATAAAATCCCTGGAAAGAAGAGGAGTGACTAGTTTAATATCCAAGGTGATATGTGAGCTGCTGAGTACTAGATCAACATACGAGGCAACAGCATCAGAAAATTCAACTTTGAAAAAGATTTCCTAACGAAACCCAACATTTATTTTTTTTTTTTTAAGGAACTCAACATTCAACTCTTAAAATGCGGGATCATGTTTTAAATTTTTCGAAAAATTTAATAGAGAGAGAGAGAGTTATTAGTGTAATTGGACTTGTTGTCCAATCTAGCTGCCTAAGAAAAAGAATGTCTTTCAGCTGTGGTTGGTAATGAAGCCCGAATCGTCTGATTTGGAAGCCAATACACTAAAACTTGACGCCACCCAGCGATGGAAAACACTCTTTAAGTTAGGCAAAAACAAAATAAAGTGGTACTCAGATGAATAGATCGAGATCTCAAGAGGAAACCATCAGAAACAAAATATGTATATCAGTAGATATATACATCATTAAAGAAACTATAAGATCTAAAGCTTCGAAAGTTTTCGAAAGAGGCAACATAAAACCTCTCCAAGGTATAAGTACGGGTACAATAGAACATAAAGTTTTCTATAATTTCTATATTTTTCTATTACTATTATTATTATTTTAGTTCCTACTAATTATTATTGGCTATGTGTTGTTACATAGAACAGAGCGAAAACTTCGCAGTCCACCTGCATCGGAGTGTTGGATTTTGTACGGAAAATATAAAATAAAAAAAAAAGTGACAAGATGGCTATATTCATCATCAAAACCGAGTTCGGATTCGTTTTTTCTGGTAGCTTTTCTTGACCCAGGCTAACTTTCAAACAAACCCTGATAAATATCAATTGCAGTACGCTATTTCTACATCTTAAATAGAAAAATTCTTATAGGATATTCGAATTAGCCTCTTTTTTCCTTAACCCGTAAAGATTTCAGTCTACATCCAAATAAGGGTTAGGCGACATATATATCATAGAATAACTCTGCCATAGTTGATCCCAGACTTATCTAAAGGTTAGTTCGCCACCACTTTGCTGTATTCTGAGGGTGACGAATCCAATGCAACAAAACATTTGGGCTTGCACAAGCTCATCTGAGTGACCTTCAAACCCTATAGACGTTTCGGGAAAGAAATTCTTCAGATTGAATCAACGGCAGCGTAGCGCCAATTCCAGCAATTACACCTACATATTTCGACAAATCAGAAGTAAAATCATGTTAGCACGCATTTTCAATACAAAGAGAACTCGAAGCCCAAGCAGTCAACCAGATTGATCATATTGCGATCAATAAAAAGAACAGCTCCCATATTCAAGATCGACTCAAACCATTACCTTATAGTAGCCAAAGTGCGAATGTAGATACCCTAAACGCCAAAATACAGAAAAAGCAATTTTGATGCTACAGTTTAATTGATCTACTGTCGATGACAGCATCAAGCGCACGAAACCAGTGGCTACGTTGTCAGTCATCAGAGATGTCACAACTTACGTGTCAGATTTCACACCCCACAAGTGCTAAAAAAAATGAAGCTAAGCCGAGAGTCACAAATCCCGAACAGAAACATGTATAGATAAAGATGGTAATATTCTACCTTGATCAAAAAAAAAATATATATATATATACATATATACCACCTTGTGGCGCTCCCAATGTTCCGATTTGGGTTCTGTTTTTTTGTTAAGTTGACAATCCCTCTTAATCTTAGCGTCATAGCTTGACATTTACAAAAGTTACGTAGCCAAGAGTACATCTATCTCTGTTTAGAAATGGATTTAAATTTGCAACAACGAACTTATATTAAATTTTGCTTTAAAAAACGGATTTAATGGTGCGCGAAAAGTGTTTCGGCAACGATTATCTAAAGAAAACGGTCGTTTACCAATGGCACAGCGGATCAAAAGGAACGCAGTGGCAGACCATCGACATCGACATTGATAAAGTAAAAGAAATGTTGGTCAATAACCGCAAATTAACCATCAGAGGGATAGGGGATGACTTGAACATTGCCTATGGATCCGTCCAAAACATTTTGGTTATGATTTGGGTTTCCGTCGTGTAGCAGCAAAATTGATGCCAAAAGACCTCAATTTCATGCAAAAAAGAGACCGTGTTGACGCCGTAAAAGAGATGATTTGCGAGGCTGAATCCGATCTCACATTCATCAAAAGGATCATTACTAAAGAGACGAGACGTGGGTTTATGAGTACGACACGCAATGAGCCGTGACCAAAAAAATAAACGTCGTTTTCAGTCAAAAAAGTAGGCAATGTTCACGGTTTTCATGAATTACAACGGTGAAGTGCATCATGAATTTTTGCCAGAAGGTCAGACAGTAAACAAAAAGTATTATTTGGGCGTTATGAGACGTTTACGAGAAGCAATTCGCCGAAAGAGACCAGAATTGTGGGCAGAAAACTGGTGGATTTTGCACCATGATAATGCACCGTCGCACATTGTCATCATTATTCGTAATTTTTTGATATCTACCAGAAAGACCAAAAAAAACATCTGTAGCAGACGAAATACCTTATTTCAAAGAGCAGAGGTTGGTTTGACAATAAATAAATGCGCACTCATCTGTACAATATGGACAGATGAGTGTCTGGTGAATAGAATTTCAGCAGCCCGAATTTCAAATATGGACACCCTCCAGCTGTAGAGGAATTAGTATCGATCGATTCAAGGCATTCCCCCATTGTTTTGGTTACCCGAACGTTTTGGGCAGCTAACATCGACTCGGATCATTAACTTGTAGCCAAGATGCGGATGTAGATATTCGAAACAACACAAGGCCAGCGAACCATTGTAATGGAGTTCAAAATCGAGCGGCTGCAATAGCAAAAGACAGCCAGAGCTTTCTCCAATCAGAAAAGCCGCTTTTGATGTGCTACTAATACATTTTAAGTCACACCATCAAAGAAACCCCTTGTTCGATGACAATGTAGTTGAACTAAAGTTGATGTTAAAAATTTGCAGAGATTACAACATCTTTTAAAAATCAGTTTAGTTACTCGCTTATGCAAACGACATTTAGGCCAAGCGGCAAAGATTGGTTTAGCGATCAATGAAGGAAAAACAAAGTATATACAACAAAGAGGGCCATACAACGTCTAGGACAAAACAACAACGGACTTTATATACTTGTACCTCATTTCCACTAGCATCCACAAAACGACACCATGGGCGAAATCATGCGTAGAATTACTGTTGCTAATCGCTGCTTTTCGGGCTTAGAAGCTATTTCAGTAATAAAGCCCTATCTCGAACAACCAAATCTACATTATACAAGACATATCATACCCCAGTCCTATTTTACGACGCAGAATCTTGCACACTGTCGAAAACGGATGAAAATGCTCTCGGACTCTTACAACAAAAAAATTCGTTCATCACTTTTCGATACCATTTGCGTCAATGAAGAATTGAGGAGACGTTTTAGTAGAGAACTATACGAGCTGTAGATACAGTGATGTCGAGCTCGTCAGAAAAGCTCGGATAATTTGGCTTTGATGGTTAGGTCACCTTGAGCGCAAGGACACCAGAATCCGGCCGAAAAGTTCTTGACTTCAACTCAGAGGGACAACGAAGTAAAGGATGATCTCATTTTAGGTGGCACACAAAAAAGTGAAAATTAACTTCGGGTGCAATATTAGGGCAGCTGGCGATAGACTGCTCTAGATTGAGACACATTTTAGTTGAGGTCCAGCCCAGCCCGAACTGTAACGCCATATAAGTAAGTAAGTAGTTAATTGCTACGAGAAATTAATCTTATGGCAGATCTTGGAAGACACATACAACATATGGAGTTGCATATTACAGTATATATAATGATGAGCTGCATCCCTGTAATCACCTTTGTCAATTGTTGTTTTTTCCAACTAAAAGAATGAATGAAAAATAAGTCCCTTTCACGAACAATGAAGAAACCACTGTACAGTGTGTCACGGTAGAATGGATTTAATCAGAAGCGGATGAATCTTCGAATTCAGAGAAGAAGGTACAAGATGAATTGTATAGGCTATACAGCGATATTGTCGGAACCCCACAATTTTTCATCTTAGATCGCTAGAACGAAGATTCTCTTGGCCGGTTTAAAAGAGGTTTTTATTTACCGGCGGAAAACATGACATATCTGAAAGGAGAGGAACTATTAGTTTTATGCACGCCTAATGAAAAGAGCTATTGGTTGAGAGCCAGATTCACTGTATCACCACATTAAGTAAAAAAAAGGAATTACTAATATGAAATTAGTAAGAAAGTTGGATTCCACCATGAAACAGGCTACTCGTAATCGTGAATATCGCCCAAAATCTGAAACTATTTGTCATCACAGGACAAGGGAATATCTTCTAAGAGGCCCATTAACACATTTAAAATAATAAAAAAAATAGATAGGTTCAAACCATAAATATACTTTATTTTTATTTCCATTAACTGTTGGATCTAATCACTTCAAAAAGCGCTAAGTGAATAACATCACGTGTTTACAATGGGAAAACAAACTTTTATGATCGCTGAAATAAAAAAAAAAGGCAGCAGGGGGCTCGTTTTATTATCACTGGTTCCCAGCACAACAATCTTTGGGAATACAAATGAAAACAACATTGTCTTGAAAAAGAACTACTTTCACTTTAACCATATTAACTCAATAACAATTGTGTTACAAACTAAAAAAAAAAATTATGTCAAAGCACTTAGGGTATATGTAATTAATTAAAATGAAAATTTACCATATGGGACGTGAAATATTTTTTCAGCCAAATTAAATGTGTTTTTTTCTTGCACGTATTTATGTAAATAGCTATGTGTGCTCGTATCTACACACAGATGTAAATGCGAATGATGATTCAATACTTAATTTATTTCAGCGTTTTATTTTGAACAACGCGTGAGTTTAATAACCGAGAAAAGAAGAAAAACTGACTCATGCATCTAGGGGATACTTCTCACCAACTTATTTACAAATGGAGATTTTATTTCTCTTCCTTTTGAATACCCTCTTTCATTGAATTACCCAGCTTTATTTGCCAGATTGTTGCCGTTTTTCGTTTCTTTTTTCTTGTAACTACGTATAGTACTCTTATCCTTTTTGTATACAAAACCATTCAAACAGATTTTCGAGAGTATCGTCATTGAACCGGAAAATAACAAAAGCCTTACGAGCTCTATTTATAGCACCGTCTCAACCGAAAAAAAAAGGAAACCAAAATAAAAATTTCGTAGAAATTTTACACCGAAAATCAATATTCTATAAGCAATCACGTATCAAAATGGAAAGTATTCATCTCTCACCTCGTTCTGCCAATGATCCCTTGCGACCCAGTTTAATGCGAATTGTTTCCAAAATACACAGCCCGATTAGTACGCAGGAATCCTGCGCCAGTATGTGCCCATTATACGACAAGTTAATCGCTTTCAAAAGTCCCATCCCGAGTTCACAGCACGCAAACATACCAAAGTAAAATGAGTTCAAGTAAATGAGAACTTCATAGGCTAGACTAGGATTACCCATGTTTGTGGGGTCGAATCCGCGTTCTTATCGAATTAACTTTAATATTTGTCACTTCTGAAATGCATTTAGGTCAATTCATTACCGCTGGCGATCTAAAGGCACTGACCTAAAGGGTCAGCAGTTCAGTGACAATTTAAAAAAAAAAAATTTAAATAAAAAATAAAAAACGAAAAAAAAAACACAATAAATTCTGTATATGTAGAGTTACAAGTATCTACGAATACTATTCAGGTGGAAATATGCAAAAACACTGATTCAATTAAAAATAGAATATTCAACGTCGTCGTAGTCGTTGTCGTCGACCAAGTCAAAACTTGCTTCAAGCAGCATAGAGCAGCAGATTTCTGCGATTTTTTTTTCCCGATTTATTCATTTTTTGAATAGTGGCTGCCGAACCGACACAAGGGGGTATAGAAATGGGTGCTGGTCTTGTTGGGTCGCCTGACGGTATTTTTAGATTACAACGATATCGAGTGTGGATGATGTAGCCCCAAAAACTCAGAAGGAGGTTTCTCAGGGGCTATTGGGGATGGATCTTGAATGTCGAAACACTTACAACTTGTTTGTAATAGCGACAATGAACCGAGCACATATGAGTTGGCTATTAAAATATTTGTTGTTTTTCCCTCACTTTACTTACAGGACGTTATCGTACGTATTAATAATATGTATTCGTTAGTTCGTTGGGGATACTAAATTGAGATACTCACTTTTAGAGATTCTGTAATTAAAGCAAATCCTCTCACGCTCGAGTTCAATTTGAATTCTTAGCAATGTAGCTTTGATCAGAATAGCCACCTGAAATGGTATGTACCTTTATTTATATACTTGTATTAGCTGATTCATCAGAAATTTGGAGTACATTGTGGATTAAACTGAAAGTAATTTTAACTACAATTAGGCGGAACGATTAAAGAAAAATTTCCTCAACAGAGAATTAATTGTTACCATCTATCATTCAAATTAATGGCACTGCACTTGGTCTTTATGAATGAAAAACTTAATGACTTATGAAGAATTTTCAGCGATGAAAATTTAGATTTTTATCTTACTTGAATTGTGAATTAGGGCACACTTATAAGAAAAACCATCGAACGTTTTAATAAATTATTTGAACACCACCTCTTAAATGCATCCGATGAATAACGTTATCTCTGCTTTGAGATGAAGCTTCTTTCACTTTATTTTGCCAGTAAAACGAGGCATCAATACAGCTTGGCTGATTCAAGGCATTTCAGTACTTTAAGTAGTCTTAGCAGATCACTGAAACATGAGGAAGGCGTTACAGAGTACCTGAACACCAAGTAAGGATCAACTTTTTTAATTCGAAGTGGGATGAGTGTATGCATTTAGGATGCAGTTCAACAATTTTCGAATAGACTTGAAGTAGACGATTTATTACAATATATATATATATGTCGGGCTGATATAAAAGGTTTTACAGCCCTCAATGGACTGTTTGTCAAATTAGAGGATTCGGGATGTAGTTGTGTAGTTTATGCAGACGACATTACACTCTATGAATCGGAAAAACGACCACAGGCTCATTCTCCCATTCTCCAATATGCATTAGACATACTCTTCTCTTGGGCACGTACGTACAGCTGCAGTTTTAGCGTAAATCCTAATCGATACCTTACATCATCCAACACAATCTAAATCATCACTAACTAGTCACTTGGGATAGCCCCACAGAAAATAATCCAATGGCATCAAATCGTATGATTTTGTGGCAATTGACGGTCAATTTTTTGAATTGATTCTATTACCTAATTGAGTTTTTAATAAAGTGATATTTTCATTGGTAGTATGGGTTGGAGTATTATACTGTTGGAACCATAATCTTTGATCATCGCAATGCAGCAGTGTCTTTTGACACTAACTTGTGTTCCAGCCCCATTTTAGAAGAAATAAAAACCAGATGCCATTCTTAAAGATTGTCCTTGCTCCAAATACGGCAAATTGTTATGGCTTGTTTAAGTAGCCGTTTATCTAGAAAAGAGCCTCATCACCGAATAAAACTTTACGGTAAAAAACTGAGCCAACCTTCAGTTGATTCAAAGAAAATGTAAACTGAAATTTTTCACCCAATTACGTATTTGATAAATTTTAATAATTTGTAAATGTTGCTCATTCGAATACTGAACCATGACTAAGTTGTAGCATTGACAAGCGAAATGATAAAAAAAAAAAAAAAAAAAATGTAGTTATTAATGGAAAACCCTGTACATTGAAGACGGTTAGAAACATTTACATATTGAAGAAAATCAATAAAGTTGGAATAAATATTATAACGCATTAATAAACGCAAAGTGACATTTAAGAAAAGCTAATGTAAGATAAGAATAAAAAGAATTTTGTAACAACGTAAACTTATTTTCAATATTTTTATTCAATTGTATACATTTTTAATTTTTATAACGCTTTAATATTATGAACTACTGAATTCTTAGTAACTTTATTATTCTTCTTTTCAAGAATATTTTATTATTATTGCATCTGAATTCCTTTATTATTTTTTATTCCAATATGCAGGACAACAAAAGGTGTACCTTATGTTGAAGTAGAAGTAGAAAGTTTTGAGCCAACAGCTTTCACTAGAAAATACTCACCTCTTTACTTGGAAGGATAGGATAAAAGCCGAGCTCACGCATATGCATTTTAAGTCAGGTTTGGCACTTCGCAGCAATCTTGCCGGGTTTTCTTTCACTAAACTAAAAAAGTGCTACACCTGCCTTTACACTGTAAATTTTACTTGCTAAGCCGAGCTTGGGTGATTTATACGATGGTCGGGTGAACCACTGTCTATGAAGCATACACGCTCGATCAACTCGATATTTTTCGGTTGCCTTACATCTAATTTAGAATTTAATTTAATTTAATTAATTTTGTTCTTTTTGCCTAATTTTGTTAATAAAGTTCCAAGGAACTCTGCCTTTTACTTGCTGGTTTTGATTTTTTTTTTCCTTCTTCTTTTTCGTGTTATCGAACCATTTGCTGGGTTGCCTTTTCAGCGTTTGCTGCGGTGCTCGAACAACACAATTCGCGTCAGAGAATTTAACAAAGCGGCGAGTATTGGGTTTCCACTGAAATTGTTGGTGGTGGGAGCAGCAGTATCACGCTACATTTTAATGTAATATACCATATACGAGACGTCAAAGAGACGAAAAAGGGAAATGTACTGCAAGAATAATCTTAGAATTCGAAGCTAAAGTTGGACTATACTAGAAATATTTAAAAGTTTCCACTCTAGAAAGCACGTCGACCACAAGTTTGACACGAACTCCCATCTTTCCAGATCACTTATACAAAGGCCTTTCTCGTTCTCGTGAAGCCAAAAAAGAAGGATTGATCGTTGTAAAGAGCAAAAAAATAAAAAATAAAAAATCAAATATGATGCTTGGGCCCCGTCGTTAACCAAAAGAGAAATTGTGATGACGATGTCATATCTAAAAGTAGCGTCAAGAGGCTTTCAAATCACTATTCACTTGCGGTTAACGGGGACCAAAGTTATTCACAGCAAAGTATCCCCGAAAGTCAGAAATGATATGACGAACTAATATAGAAAGCATTGACAACCTGGCTGAACGAGGAAAAACAGAGACCGGTTCAAAAGCTGTAGAAAACAAAGTGGTCGCATTTTTTGAATAAACTAATAGGGTTTGCGTCAGAATGCAAAGTAAATATGAAATTGGACCAAAATTACTTTCACTGACGAAGCTTTTTTTATTTTTTTATTTTTTATTTTTATTTTTTTTTTTTGAAACTGTCGTCAGACGAAAGGTAAACATCCAGTGGATTTGTATAGCTGTTTAAATGCAGCAGGATTCGGGAAATTAGTGATCTACACCAACCGACCAACTATGTATATTGTTAGCATCCGCTGTAATGGATTTCAGACTTGAGGAAAAGATGATAAGATAATAAGATTGATTAAACTGTTTTTAAAAAGAATTTGACGACAATTACTGCAGGACAATGCTTTTAATTGTAAGTTGCCGACAAAGGAGTGAAACGATAATTGGGAATGCAGGCAATTACACATTATTATTAAATGCATTAAAAATAATATTAAAAGCCTTCAAAATAGATAATCTTTTTTCCTTTTAAATCAAACGCGTTTTTAAAATACACTGCAATGTCCAATTACGTACTGATTGACTTTGAATAACCTATACGTACAAAGAGGTAAAACGGTTGAACGTCGTTAGATTAAGGACTTTTCCAACACGCTTACGACTAAGGGAAACAATTATCAGCTCAATGCCATTCCAAGATTATACGAATGCTGTGAAAATTGTTTTTACATCTGACGATAGAACTGTCGTTCATGACCCCAGTGACCTCCACTGTGGTTTAGTCACTGGGAGTGTCACTTAAAGGCTGAGAATTCCTTTCATTGAATGAAAGGAGGTCAAATCAGAGTTTCGAACAGGAAGCAATTTCCTTCATACTTCTATAATCTAATATTCCTCATCTTTGTTACATTTCGAACTAGAAATACCTAACCACATACATATAATACAAACACAGATGGTACTTTTAACTTGATTTATACTTCTGAGTAAATAAGGGCAATAAGTCCATGGGAATTGAAACAAAAGTCATGAAACTGTATGTACATGCATATGCTTTTAATTAACCTGATGAAAGATTCACTTACTTACCACCTTGTTTATTCTCATTGTTTTGTTTGTTTTCACTTTTTTATTTTTGAAAAAAACATTAAAAAGGTAATCCCAATACGCCAATTTTGTTTTAGAATTCGCTCGCTTGTTTGTTTGTTGGTAGAGATGGCCCGTATTAAACACGCCCTCGTCTTCTCGTATCATATCCTTACAATTAAGCTCTTTAACACGGGTTTCAAAAACTGCTAGGTGTAGGTTACTGGTTGACACATTGTGCAGATAAAAATTAGCGCGAACATGGATTCAGCCAGCTGTAGGCATAACATTAAGGCACAAAGAATGTATTCGAGTTTAAGAACGTACGTTTGAAAACCTAATAAAAATATCACACCGAGCATGCACGGGAATGTCAAGGCCGCCGAAGTTATTGCCTGCCATCCTGCAAAAATAAAAAATAAAAAATAAAAAATAACAAAATCAAGTCAACACAATAAGTGTTATGTTTATAATCATCATCCCAAATGGATGTGCAGACAGGATTTATTAAAAGGAATATACCCTTACCCCGATCGCTTAAACTGCACTTTCTGCCTAAAATAATGCGAGCCATTTCCATAATGCATAGCACCACCAATATACAGCTCTCTCCAAGGAGCACGTTCTCAGAGTATTGCAAGTTGATTGCCTTTAATACTCCAATGCTGACCTCACTGATGGCGAACATACCAAAATAGAATGAATTGAGATACATTAGTATTTCGTATGATAAACTAGCGTTTAGCATTCTTTATTTGTTCCTCTGCACCGGCAGCTCCTCCTCCACAGATTCAGATCTCGATTCCAAATCCAATTCGAATTTCGATTATTCGGTTATATAAATTGTTTTTTCTCTTTTTTCTGTTTCTTTTGTTTTTGTTTTTGTTTTTGTTTTTGGTTTTAGTTTTGGTTTTGGTCTTGGTTTTTGTTCTGGTTGTTTGAGCGATGGCTCTTTTGTTTGTATGCGCGATGACGGGGGCTGCTAATAGGGAGAGCTCCTCTCTCTTTTCTTTTTTTTTAGTCTATTCTTCCATCCGAAAGAAATTTGATTGCTTTACACTATATTTGAAAGATTAAATGACCGTTCCCGACGCGTTTTTTTTTTTTTTAATCAGTTTCACTGGATTTGTTTTATTTTTTTTATATATATTTTTTTGTGAAGGATTAAACTACGGCGAGGCGCACATTGATATCTAATTGGATTAGAAAAAAAATAATAAACTAACTACGAATTGAATTTTAATGTACGACTGTGAATTGTTTTGTGGTTGATTCCCCTGGAGAAGTCATGGAAACGAACTGGACACAACTTTGATGACAAACACGACGAGGATAACTATAACTCCGACAGCAAGAGCAACAGCGATAGCGGCGACAACGAAGAAGACGCCCGAGATGTGACAAGTAACCACCACAACACCCACTTGGAAACGACATCATCAACGCAGCGACGGAGACGACAACGACGACAACGACGACGTGATGAGTGCTTTGAGTGGAACAGGAGCGCGGTAGCTCTAAGCGATCTGCCACTGATGCGTGTTCTTCTTTGGAACTATCTCTTGAATTCTCAGTTCTTGTGTTGGTTTTTTTATTTTCATTTTTTAATTTCTTTTTTAGTTCGCTTCGTTTCTATTTAATGTTTTCTCGGTTTTTTTTTTTTTTGTAATTTTAGTACGTCCAGATAGTGCGCATCCGCCGGATAAGTCGAAGTTGCCTGTAGCAAATGACGTTCCAGATAATCTGTACTAAATCATTGATTAAAATGGAAACAGAAACAGAGAAATCGAGAACAGCAATTGAAGCGATACTCGAAATTGCTTTCGCCGAGTGTTGTTTGACGATTTAGTTAAACAGTGTAAAATGATTGTTTATCCGTCAATAGAGGGGATGGGAACGAAAAGCGCAAGCATATATTGGGAAAATTGCCAAAGATAACAATTGATATGAAAGTGACAGTTGGCAATTAGTACATTCGAAAGTCTATTTTTGGAAAATGTGTTAAAAAACATATTTCAATCCTTTTTTTTTCGTTTTTGTTTTTCAAGCGCGACATAGTCGTCTCGCAATAAATTTGCTTTTTGTACGCAAATATAGCGATAATTAAATTGAAGCTAGGAGCGATTTTTTTTAATTATAATTGCCGTTTCCAAATTTTACATTACATGGCAATTTTTACTATGTTAGCACCTAGATAAATTTCTTATCATTATGTTTGATTTATGGGGGAAAAAAATTACGGTTTTCATTTATATGCGTACAACTTAAATGGGTAACCTGATTTACCCGTTTAATTACCCTGAATAAATAAAATTTCTTGTAGAACTTTATGCCAAACCTTTCGGCACAATAGTTGGCGCGGATACTGAGCGCGTACAAAAAAAAGAAAAAGATTGTTTTGAGAGTGTGGTCTTCCGAGACATAGGACGTTCGTAACAAAAGAGCGCCATAGAGTTCTGAATTCTGCAATGCAATTAAGCTTCCTCCAGTATGAATCCAGTGTTCGTGATTCCTCCTCATCAGTTTTGCTTCTATTTTGCCATAGCAGTGTGTTATCTGACTATCATTTGTTCCTTCGTATGAATTTCTATAGGGTCTTGACCTATAATCGCATGAAGTTGGTTGTTCTTTCTACGTTTCGCTATAAGACTCTTAAGATGTTGCGTAGCCATCTTTTAATGAACGTTTCCAACATTATCGTGTTATGTTGTTTCGATTGATCCCTTAAATTGTGGTATAAGTTAACGACGCGTAAGTTAAAAACTCACAAATAATGTTCGCATTTGAACAATGTGTAATCAGCATAGAAATCATTCGTAGGAACAATGCATTGGTTTTCTGTCGACACAGTGTTTGGATTAAATTAAGAACCGACAACAGGTTGAGTGACCACTGATGCTGATGCAATAGGCTAAGTGTTTAGAATTAATTTTTAAGTAAAAAACTCAATAAAAATTAATATTTATAATTGATAGGCCGACAATACCCTTTTTTATGATTTATGGCCTACAGTGTCTTTTATCATTTGTCGAAGCCTATGTAAACATATTGTATACTACTTTATATCATTGGTATACGACGGACTCTTTATGGCGACTCTTTGTCTGTATCCTTTTGATTTCTTTGTATAGATGGCAAACTCTATAGTACTAATACTTTTGCAAGACCCAGACCCGTTGCAAGTGAATTATCAACACTGTGCAAGCCTGTAAACTGCTTGAATTTGCTAGAATTTGCAGTTTGCACGTAAATTTCACTATATGTGTGTCATATTGATAATGAGTTTGTGTAAAATGGGTGGCTTTTGAGTAAAATGGGTGAGAAATTGACATTTATATAAATTCACACGTATTGAGTTATGGTAGAGTATTGCATGATTTTATTAAAACAACGTCCTTTATATTATTTGTTATAAATTCTTTGGTGATATTATTTTGTATGACGGAGCTGTCGGATGATGGAGGACGGAAGTGCGTGTATTTACTTTTCTTTTAATTTTGTGTAATGGAATGAGAGGCTTCACTTGTCGTTCTCCGCTTGTCCGTTCGATGTGCTTTCTCCTACATCATGTGTATGCGAAAGCCAGTCACACGACTGTTAGATTTGGTAATAGACATGTACAGATTTTTAGTAAGATATTGATAATAACTGGTAATTTTGTTAGTGTTATTTTTTCGGTGTCAATCATGAACACGGTAAGATAGATTAAGTGTGTAAGAACTTATTTGAATCCGTGCCGAATGGAGTTGGAGGATCTACTCTTGTAGCACGGATGGTGGAATGGGGTGTACCTCTCCATTCATTGCTCATGAAATGGGAAGTGCCTTCCATGCACACTTTTATTTAGATATATTCCAAACACTCGAACACGTGCGGTGCTTCCTGCTTCGAGTATCGCGATCGCCATTCGCACGACACTTGATTGCGTTTGGCCTCGTACCATTTTAGAGTGAAAAATTGGTAGCAGACCACATGTGTTTAACTATCAACCAGTGTTTATTATTATTATTTCTTTCTTTTACCTAAATATTTCACATATACGTGGAAATATGAACTTTTTTTAGTATTTAATGTTCTCTTATCGTAAAAAGAACAAAGAACACATGTATTTGTTTATTTTGATTTTATTGTTGCAGAAAAGAAAATCATTGGAACGCTCACGATATGCCATGTTTATTTTCATGACCATATCATTTCTATTTTATTCTTATATTTATGTTTAAAATTTTTTTAGTTTAAAACACTTATTCCAGCGATTTTCCAACTTCTTGATCAAGTCCGATAGGTAATTTTCCGGAAGATATGCAAAATACTCCTCCGTGGCGTCGATGATTCCCTCGCGTGAGCTGAATTTTTTTATTGATTAGCCATCTTTTGAGGTTTAGGAAAAGATAATAGTCCGAGGGAGCCAAATCGGTGGATGCGACAGCAATTGGAGCCGTAAGTCATTGATTTAAGTCGTGGTTGTGATGCTCTTGTACGCCGGTGCATTGTCTTGGGGAAACAAATTTTTTTTTTCTCTTCATGTGAGGCCGTTTTGCAGCGATTTCGACCTTCTATCGCTCCAATAATGCACAGTAATACTCGCTGTTGATAGTTTTTCCTTTTTCGAGGAAGTCCACTAAGAGTATGCCACGACAATCCCAGAAAAGCGACGCCATAACCTTTCCGACCCTTTATTGATCCTGTTGACGTCCACGTCTGTGCCTCTGTCTTACGAGACCATACTTTCAAGCCAAAAGAAGTTGGTTACCTTTATGACTTGTTCTCAGGAAATGTTGATTTGAGGTTTCGGTTTTTTTAGGGATGGGCTACACAAATGCTGTTTTCCATCTACTGTAGAGCGCGAAAGTGGATTAGTCCCATTAAAGATTCAACGCACTCAAGTGTACGAATAGATAAAGCTCAATCTGGATTGTTGATCTAGCCTCAAGGCGTGTAGCAAGCAGATTGGCTTTGTCGAAGAAGCTGACACCTGCAATGTCATTGTAAATGAGCACTGAGATTAAGGATGAGGCAGAATTTCCAAATTTTTTGACGAACGACCAAAAATATTTACTACCTTCGGGACACAGTAATATTTTTTGCCTCAGTTATTGGTCATTTCGGAATTTCACACGCTTAAGAAAGGTGTTGCAGTCATTTCTGGCTCGTTTTTTTTCTTCAGTTTTCCTCTGTCAGGTTGGTCTTGTAGGACTGAAAAAAACATTTCTGTAACCCTAACAGCCTCTTTACAGATCAAGTGCCTTTTCTTTGGGTTGGATAGTCATCATCCGATGAGGGATAAAGAATTAGCAGCGGCATCCACGTCTTTATCAAGGAAACATAACGACCAGTTGAAATTCCTACAGAAGATAATAAGTCCGCTCCAATTGGCTTTCTCGTATTACCATACAGTTCATTTAAAAATGTTCGCTCTAATTGTGTGATCCTTATAAGAGAAATTAACTGATATGACACAAGGGTTAGACGAGCCCAGATTAGAGAGTACATTAGCAGTGTACTTATCAAGTTGAGAAGTTAAAAACAAGTCTAGGGTGTTTGCAGTATGACTATCAATGTCTGGTATTCGCGTGGGCTTATTTACAAGCTGCATTAAGATATTTTCCGCAGCGAAGATCTAAACTCATCGAAATAACGGTTTCAAAATGAAGATACAGAGATACAATTCTTTGTATGGAATCAAACAGCGCATCAAACTTGTTAAAAATTTAGCTTCTGTAAATAAAGCTAAAGTAGTGGATAATTTGTTTACAGGATAGAATTTTAACCACAGGAAATTGAAACGTTCACACAATATGGCAAATAAGATCTTGTATGTTGACGTGGTTTCTTTTTTTGTGAATCGAGCAAATGATGCTAAGGTTTTATTAATCAGGCATACACTCTTCTGATCAGATATTAGAAATAGGCTAGAATATGCGGCCATTTCAGTGGCCGGATGGGCAGATTAACGGAAGTTTTGGCTGTCGTAGCCTAAGTTGAATGGTCTATTTTGACTGACCACGGGATGTTGATCTTCGTCGCCATTTGCAATAGAAATTCTTCTATATTCTCAGCACCAACTATGACTCTACTACAAGGTTTCCTTCTTCGTCCCTAAAGGTTTCTGCACAGGCCTTGTTGCCCTAACACGTTCTTTTTACGTATGAGTAAGACAACCGAATGTCGTTGTCATATAATCTTTTGTCATAGTTATTATCCGAGGCTATTAACTTGTTTATTACATTTTTTTTTTTTTATTTCTTCGGTTTAGGCTTGTGAGCCCTATGACTGAGTGGGTCAATATATATGCTACTGGTTCAGCACGCTCTTCCCGTGATTGCCCCTAACTGTATGACCTTGTTTGTGAATAGATGTGAAATAACAAAAATGTCGATTCGTCTCATATTTCAAGTCAACGTCATCCATATTACACATAAATATTGAACTTTATGTATGAATTGTTGTGATTGTGTTAAATTTAAGCCCAACTGTGCATATGCTTAGACAAGTGTGAGTTTTTTTTTTTTTTTTTTTTTTTTGTTCAGTGGATTTATAAGTAGTGCTAATTGTTGCAAAAGCATTAGTAGAATTTACTATCTAAAGGCTCAGTCAAAGATAATTTAACACTGCGGTGAAATAATTTTACGTCACGTTAAAGCCGCCTAACCAAGACCGTCAAACAAAGACCGCACAACATTTTATTTTAGAAACTTTGCATAACTTCTCAAAATGTCAATTCATTCAAATCTTTCCCAATAATTTCCAATATTTAGGACTCTGAAAATATGGTTTTGTAGTTTTATTACTCCGGTATTTAGATAAGTGAGTACAAATTGTGATTCGATACTTATTTTAATTAGATTTTGGTCTCTCATTTAATTTCTCCTTCTTTACACACTGCCTAACATTTCTGACTGTACACATGTAGCAACGACATTTATAAAATACAAATACAAAGTTTATAAACTTTTCGTTTTGCTTAAACACCCTGTGGGAGTAGAACAATCAAATGGCATCACTTCTTTATGTCAGGTGAAAGCGTCTTCAATTTTTCAACTGACATTCTAGTGTTTTTATTCGGTCTGTTTACTGTACTTTTGCGAATTCACATACAAAATTTGGCAAATTGAATTAAATTCATTTAATTCCACATTTTCAACATGCCAGCCGATCAAATTCAATACTCTGAAAAGTACTTCGACGCCATATACGAATACAGGTTAGTGCATTTAAAATTAACGATGATAAATGCTAATTTACCAAATACAAGTACCAACCTGTTGGATTGGACGCTTGTGTAAAGGAATCTTTTTAATTTGATTCATTGCATTTTGGGTCTAGTTTGATTTCTTTAAATAAAATCATGTATTTGCCCGTTTTACAGACATGTTATCCTTCCACCGGACTTAACACGTTTGGTTCCGAAATCTCATCTAATGACAGAGACCGAGTGGAGAAATCTGGGTGTCCAACAGAGTCCTGGATGGGTACATTACATGATGCATGCACCTGAGCCACATGTTATTTTGTTCCGACGTCCACGTACAGATCTCTCTGAGTCATCCTCCACAGAGATGACCGAACAACAAACGCAAACAAATCTTGTTTTGGGTGTTTAAACACTGAGGACCATTTGAGACATTGGTTTTAACCTGATTTCCTGACATTACTCATTAACATGTATTATAATAATCTAACGAACTTTGTAACAAAGTTTCTGTATAAAATATGAATCCTATTTTCCTATTTGTATAAGATACATCAGTAAAAGTCCTTTTAGAAAGGATTGTATAGAAATAAACTTATGAGATGCTTAGCAGCCAAGATTTCTGTTTTAATTCGTAATTGGGTCATTTGGAGTGGAAGGATTGGATTTTGGTAATTTCAAGGTTCGGATCTGATCAGTTTTTGGGTGAAGTTGACTTTAAGTGAAGTGCTGAGGAGCTGCATTTAAAACTTGAATTCAAGCATGACATGAATCCAGTTCAAGGTCACTTGAAACTATCCGGAACTTCGCATATACGCTGTCAGATATTTTGCTTTTGGTGAGAAAAGAAGTGTCTGAGCTCTATGTCTACTAGTCAATTGTTAGGCCAAATATTATATCAATCTAAGGCAACACAAGATAAGTAGTTCGCTGTTTATTCAAAAAATAGTCAAGATTTCCTACCTGTCTGATTTAATTTAATGCGTGTAATATTCAAGACAAGTCTTAACATAGAAGTTAAATGCTGGACTTGCTGAATAGCTGAAAGATATTACTAGTAAGTCTCTTTATTTTTTGGGTCGGCTCCCTTATTCGATGTCGCCTGGATTTAACTTTTGCTTATGGTTTTTGGAGGACTTCTCCGTGTCATCTTAATCACTGATAAATCCATGCTTTACAGTATAATACAACTACCGTCGTAGGCGGTCTCAATTATAAGTTGAGAAAACAAGATGGAGCAGATTCTATGATAACTTAATTTTACCTACTTCAATATCTTGGAGCTTAGGTCATGTGAAGATTTTTTGGCACCTTCCCGAAATTTCAATATAACTTAATTGCAATCAAGGTACGTTCACTGATATCTCAAATGCCTCGACAGCAAAGACATACTGTGAAGAGATTTAATGTTGAACGGCTGCAATCGTAACAAGCCGCATGAACCCTCGTGAGTGCTGAAGACCATGAGAAATGCGCGATCGGGGAAATGAAGCGTTGCTGTCCCAGGTACAAGATTCGGACGTCTTATGAAAAGGTAAGAACAAGGTGTGAAAGCAGCAAGACCCGCAGGAGTTGACCTGGTAGAGAACGTACACCAATTGTTTTCTAAGAGTCGGAGTCGGAAGAAAGTATGCCTGGCGAATTTAACCTTAACATAGCTTGTCCGATCCATAAAACTGGAGACTCTTAGCTGCTTTAAATATAGGGGTACAAGTCCCCTTAACACAGCGTATAAGATCTAGACTGCATTTTTATGCGAACGCTTGAAACCATTTGCTAACATTCTGATTGGCTCCTTTTACTGCGATTTTAAACTGGTTTATTCCACAATTGCCCAAATATTCACGTTACAACAGATGTTTGAGAAAGCTCAAAAAGTCCGGAGGGAAATACAATTTTTTTATTTTAGTGGAAAAGCTAAAAACGACGAGAAAAATTCTCGCTCTATTTCAAGTATTGTGGGACTTGGTGTCATTTTCTTTTCCCTTGGGCGGCCGCTTTTTCATATTTATCTTCTTGTGCGGGCTTATTCTATATTTCCGGTGAAGATTCCATAAGTCTGTTGAAGGTGTATTTGCGTCTTGCTCTCTTTTTTACCGAGTGTGATTTCTACGAAGTAACAAATTTGGGTTCAGGTCTGATCGCTCGTTAGCATCTTTTCAACCATGTTTTCTGGGCTAATTACGTCGCTGCTGCTTTCCACCTCCCATTGTTGAGTTCCCACCTATTGTAAATGAAAAAAGTGTGGTTTAAGAGTCCGGTAGTAGTTTATTTCGCTGTGTTTCCATCCACTCTATTAAGCCATGTCGTTGATCAGCGCAGTGCATTGTCATGCGTAGAGCTCTGCTTCTATGCATTGCTGCCTATATGTATTTTCAACAGATTTAAAAATTATAAACATATAAATCTTGATCAAAAACGTTGCACGGATGAAGATGGAAATATTTTATTTATAGGCTGTATAGGCCAATAATGATTATGATCATTATTTCGCCATCAGCCGATCTCGATAAGTGCAAATTTATAGTTTGACCAATAATCAAGAAGTGGTCTATCCTTTTTATTTTAATAACAGGCTTTGCTTTCCTTTGGCAGATATTTCGATCCATCTTTTAGCTGAGTTTTATTCTATGACTTCAACGTTTCTTTTTTGTCACCTTTTTCTGTTTTCTTTTATACTTTTTTCTGGATCACCTCTTAACTAAAGCCAAGCGTTTGCTTTTATTATACGTTTGAATTTGATCGATACAATTATTTTTCCTTCGGCTGGAACTGCGGTGTATATGTATTGCTTTTGCAACAAATCGCCCAAATGTTATCGATGCACATGGCAAAACCAGCTGATTTGCTCAACTCGGATTTTGTCCACTATCGGTTTTCTATAGTGAAGATGTCCGCGAAAGCGCGAACGTCCTATGGGATCGAGTTTTGTCAACATTCATAACATTGTTGAAAATGTTCCTTTACAATTCTGGTAAATCGTCAAATACTGCGATGCGTATTTGAGAGTTGAATGAACGCGTCTTATACAACCACCATTTAAGCCACTACAAGCTATGTATGTAGCACATCGTATCCGCAATTTCCTGGACGATCGAAACGAAATATTTCAATTTTGATAAATTGCTTCTTAATAGATGTCCAGACTGGGGTTTGGGTTTGGGGTTTTGGAACATCGATAATGCAGATATTCGGTTTAAGAATGACTGATTCATAGCCCATACTCCGCTTACGCCTTTATACAAATTTTGGGAGTTGCCTGAAAGTCGTTTGAACTCGTTAATGTGGTGATTCAATAGAACTTCTTGCACGGCATTAAAAAGCAACGGACTTTGTTCACTAGCTTAATGTACTCCAGCGAACTGTACTGCGAAGTGATGGAGCCAAGTTTCATCCATTGTCACATACCGATGCAAAAATTCGGCTTTATTGCGGTTGAACAGCTTTAAACACTCCTCTGAATCATCAACACGTTGTTGTTTTTGGTCGACTGTGAACAAACGCGGCACCCACTTTGAACAGAGCTTTCGCATGTCCTAATCTTCGTGTATGATATATCCAACACGCTCTTTTGATATCTTCAGAGCCTCATCTATCTCGATCAACTTCACTTTACGGTCATTCATAATCATTTCGTGGACTTTTTTGATGTTTTCATCTGAAACAGACTCTTTTGGACGTCCACTGCGCGCATCATCTTCGGTGCTTGTATGACCACTTTTAAATTTTTCAATCCACTTACGAATGGTTCGTTCGGCTGATGTAGAGTCCGGTTAACACTTATCAAGCCATTTCTTTGCATCGGCTGCATTTTTTCCTATCAAAAAGCAATGATAAATCAACACACGAAATTGCTTTGAATCCATTTTTTTTTCACAATAACAAAAGTTGCTTCACTCACAACGCTATATCTCGAAAACTAATCGTCCGACAGTGGTCAAATTTATACACGTATCTTTTGAAGGTTGGTACTAACTGAAAATGTTATGAAAGGCAAAAATCCATTATCCGAATATAAGCCATATAAAATATGTAAAAAATATCCTGTTTCATATAACAACCCTGTTTCTCATGGCATCACAGTTCCCCAGTCAACCTAAATCTAAACTCATCCAACTTCGTTCCTTTCAACTGCCCAAAGCAGTAAAATAACTTTATGTTGCAGTTCTCGCTGGAATCGTGTTAAAATTTTCTTTTGTGGACCGACTAAATTATAAAAAACAAACGCTGAGAATCATCGCAGAAGCATCCGGGTAAGTCTTACATAAAAATCTAATCAAAATTTCATTTACATTTGTAAGTAATTAGCAAAAATTTCCACCACATGGGCCAATTACGTAGCGAAAATGAAGGAGCTCGTCTAATGCTGTTTTTTTTTTTTTTTTTTTTTTTTGGTAGAGTTTGGAGAGTTTTCTCCTGTCTATTCATGTTGAATCGTGTTATGATTTGACAGTTGCATGCCTATTTACGTCATTTTGACATTTTTTTTCTCGAAAATTCTCGCTCTATCGTTTCAAAGTCAATGTGAAAGACTCATAGTTGGAAGAAGATTTCGGAATTTTCTAAATTTAAGTAGAAAAATTCAAATTGTCTTAATTTAGATTGAAATCGAATTGATGTTCATGATGGCATTGAGTAAGAGTAGATGAATCATCTAAAAACTACCGGACTTTGGAGAGAAATTGGATGTGGCGTATGGCAGAGGATTGGTCCAGTTGTCGATTTCTTCAAAGTTGAGTGGGAGTTGGGTGATGGTACTCCAAGTGGGTATTTCTTGAAAATTCGTGCTGGACTGCCGATGATAAAGAGTTTCGCATGAATCAGCTGATCAAATTCGATTGGAAAAATTTCAAAATCTTCCTTAATGGACTAATTTAGCCTTATTCGCAGGGAATACCTATAACTTTTTCTTGAATTTTGGCACAGCATCGTTTAGAATTGAGCAAAAATTCGATCATCTTCTCGAGGAAATATTCTTAATCATTCGCGACGGTTAACATGTTTACTACCCTCAACGATGTGCGTAGAAATTTACGCAGAGGGGCGTAGTTGAACGTTTTATCGATTTTTTCATTTCTATTTTATTCAAACTCATGTTTTTTCTATGCAGCTAAGTGAAACAACAACGGATTGGAAATGATATTCAGCTCGTTGTTGGGCCCTTTATCAATAAAATTAACTGTCTGTGTTTTCGCTGTGATTTAGGAATGAAGGAGCATGACTTGCTTTGGCTTTAGGCCATCGGTTGTCGTCTGATTGTATAATGAGTTCTTTGATGATTAGTTGTCATTGCTTCGAATCATACTCTTGTAGTGCAGTGGAACTCCAAATAATACCGCCTAATCAATTCATTATGATAATCGAGTCAAGGAAGTACGATATTTTACTATCCAAACATTTGTTTTTAACGTTTATCGGTCATCGTTCATTTCAGGTCGATAAGAGGGAGCAAAAAAAATGCATAGGGTCATGCCCAAGGTCAACAAATTTGTTAGCATTGAGGCCAGTTTACACCATTAATATTAATATTAAGATCCAGATTCAAGAGCTCCAAGTGAGCGTACACGTGCCAATCTGTTTATAGTATTGATAGTGAATTCTTTTCCAAATATGCTTCGCCTCCTACTACACATAAATAACCAGTTTATCGTGGGATAAAGTCATCGAAAATTAAAACGCTTTGGTTAATGTAAGACGCAATTGATCAATACAGCCCTCATCAGTACGTCGTTTTGCTGGTTGCAGTGAGTTTTTTTTTTTATTCGTTTTTAGTGGATTAATTCTGAATCTGTTGGAAAGTTCAGCCAGTGACAGAGGTTATTTTGTTACGGTTTCTTTGTCTCTAATTTAACTTGAATTGGATTTATTTACGATTCGATTAATTTGTGCGACGTACATACATACGTATGAACATGTATATTGTGCTTGGTAGGTGGAACGTAATGGAAAATTTGTGTGTTGCCGAGAGGCTTGGTTTGGAGTAAAGTAATATAGGTATCTCTTTAGGCAGCATGGACATAAGGAGATAATGGAATGACAACCCGTTGACACACTTTGGACAAAATAAATGCCACAACGTTAACATTTTAGACGTCAGAGAGATGACTATATTATTAGATATCTGTTTCTAATAGCAAACGTTTTTGCTCTCCAAATATGGTGCAATCTCATGCGTATCCGTTATTGATGATCCGTTATTATTGTAGGATTGCTAACCTCTTATGCGAAGTTTCCTTCTTAGGAGACAGTGAACAGTACACTGTTAGCTTAGACCGTTAGCCCCGGTAGTATGTTTCGTCTTTAGTGCTAATTTATAACTTAGTTAGATAGTGCCACCATACGATGCTCAGCCAATTAACGTCTCAAATTAAAACGGTCAACTGCCTGCAATTGCGCACCACGATTTTGTTTAGATCATGTTCTGCTTTCGCGCGCCACCTCTTGCTCTACACAGTTGTCCCTGCGGGTTTCTTTAGTGTCTCTTGATAAGACCTTACTACACTTTCGTTTGATTTCTGTTGAGGTGTCATTATCAGAGTTAATTATGTAGCCGAGGTATAGATTAAACTTCTAATTACCAGTCTATTAACATGATAGATATAGTGCGTTTCTTCCAGCTGACGTTTTCGACGCTTTTGTATTTTTACACGCTGTGCCAGACTGAGAAAAAAGTGTGGAAAAATCCGTGAGACAGTTTGCAGAAGTGATTTTATCATATCCATAGTATCGACTGGAGGCTTACTACTAAATTTTCTTGCTGTTCTAAAACAGGGTTTGTTGGCTTGAAACGTTCATATTGCTATTTAGCAAAATTTTTGAATATTGTTTTTGGAGTAGGACTTCTATATTTCCTTGATCATTCTTTTTTCGTCCGTAGAAGCCGAAGTTCTTACTTCCTTCTTTGTTCCTAGAACGCATGATCCATTCTTGCATGCAGTGCCGTTTCATAGATAAATTGTTTCGTTACATGCGCTTGTCAGCACTCTTATTTGGGTCACGGTTCACGTGGGTGGTCGGATGAAGTTTTGGGGTTTCTAATGCACATTGCATACGAGCTTCACCAAAGCTTTACGTGCTTTTTTTGGAATTGCATACGAGCTTCACCAAAGCTTTACGTGCTTTTTTTGGAATTGCGTACAAGTTCAAGTCTATATTGGGCGTTTGGAATGTTCAGTCTTTGATGATATTGATTGGTGGTTTGGTGATCCGGTGACCGTTTTGTATCTTTGTGAATGTTGAAGTGGGTAAGCCGTGTGCTGGTTATAATGACAATCCGCTACAGAGAATATTCGATCGATATGGGTTTGGTCCTAGTCTTACAGTTTCGGTGATTGCTCTTTTATTTTCTGAAGCGGAAAAATACGAGATCTCCTTTTGTTTACTGTACCTGAGTTTTTTGCCGTCTACTGAAGTCAATTTCAGAATTTTCGAATTCTGTTAAAGAGGTTTACCACGTAGTTGTTCATTTTTTTTTAAATCCCGTGGTTGGGAGTCCGTATTTTACTTTTCTTGGCACTCGATATGATTTCGGTTGGTGCACATCCCGTTGAACCCGGAACTGTATTTATATAGGTCACCAATGTTCATTTAGGGCCGTGCGAATTCGCTTGATTATTCTGTCCGATTAGGGATGAAGTGGTGTTGTGTTTTTTGTCATGTAAGAAATTGGCGAACCATCACCAACACTCCTTGGTCGGTGTGTAGCTCCATTGGGAATCCAAATTTGCTCATTCAGTTTTTGGCACTTGTTTTTGCTTCGGTTTTACCCTCTTGATTACGCCAGTGATGTCAATGCCGGTTCGTTCCAGTGAAGCATTTAGCTTTTACTGCAGAATTTTACCCCGAAGTCCCTTGGTAGTACCGCATGTAACGTATTTTCGTAGTAGCACGAGTGATGCATTTTCCGCATCAACCTTCAAAATCTCCCAATTCCAGCGTCATTGATTCATGTTGCATTTTGTTGCTCCGTTGGGCAATTTTTGGAGTACCTTGGAAAACTTAGATCGTGTTGTGACTAGCCATTTCCTTTACACCACATTCAGCTAGTCCCACTGATCCCTTTGTCATCCTGTTGAGCGAACCGAATTACCGAACTGGTGATGTGGAAATCCAAAATTATAACGCTGCAATTGCCCGATCCATCGATTGTTTATTATTTCTATTGATAACTAAAAGTTACATAATGGTTATATGTGAGTGCACCATAGGGTGCCTTAATGGAGGATCTGCTTGTAAAGGAATACAATCCAACTGAGGTGGCTTGATAAGAAAATTGTCAATATCCATATTATCCACTAGGAAATACGTCCGTATTGCTTCTTTATTAGAGACTTATACTTCCAAAATGACTTACAACCATTGGTTTTATTTCAGGTTTTTTCCACAATCTGGGCTTAGTCACTAGTTTCCGGCGATGGGTCTGCAAAAGTAAAATTAATGTTAAAAAGTTTTATCTGCGTTTTCTGACTATGTTATGTTCCTTTATATTATGTATAGAGCTGGCGAGATTAATTTCAAATAAAGTCATCACCGAAACATTCCCTTTACTAGTTATTTTGTATTTTATGTGATGAGATCGTGGGTTGCAATTGAATGCCGCATATCGATAGGTAATGTTGTACGTACTTACTATATATGATACAAGTCTTGAGGCATTTTGTGAAATTGTCCAATGCGTCAGTGTGCATGAAGCGACATGCTCAGAAACTGCACAAGTTGCCCCGGAAAGGAGTATTACTAAGAAGAAAAAGGGAAACGTATAATTACGATTTACCGGTTACATTTTTAAATTGCACTGACAATTGGTTTTTTTATTTGTGCAATAAAAAATGAAGATAACATTAATTAACAAGCTTTTGACAAATTAAATTAAGTGATGCATTGTAGGTAACGACGTAATGTCTGGTGGGTTGGGTGTGTCTCCCAAAAACATTTGTTTGCTATTTCAACGTATTTAGAATTAGCTTCGGAAATTTTTCAATGACAATGAACTTACTGATATGATGTTCTCATTATTTAGTTTAGATTTGAATGTGGTAGTGAAAAAAAAATTTTTCGAATTGTTAAGACCTGCTTTACAATCAGGCTTCGACAACTGTAAACGCTGAGATAATACTATGAGGAATACAAGACTACGGAACTCTATGTTGGGTAGTTAATTCTCCGAATAAAACAAATTACGTACATTTGTACATACATACATACATACATACATACATACATACATACATACATACATACATACATACATACACATATGCCTATAATATGGGTGCCTGTTTCAGATGTGCTCAATATGTAATGAAATGTTAAAAAGATTACTATATAGCGATTATATAAGTGTCCCCTGCGCGGACCGAGTTTAAAATTGTAATCCCACATTCCTCCGAAACATATTGAAGGGTGGTAGTGGTTGAGAATTAAATAGGACGGATCAGAACCAGCCTAACTTGTAGTTTCCAGAAGATGATGATAAATGCTTTAAAAAAATTTGTAACATTGCTATATCTACTGGCACAAATTGTCTCAAAAAGAATTTCTGAAATCAAGGCTGCATGTTATGATGCTAAAGCTGTGCGATGTGCTATCCTTATACACCCTGACTGACTCGAACTCCAACTTTTTAAAATGCTATAATTTTTTTATTTTTTGATAAATTTTATCGTGCCAAAGCAAAAAATGTTGGAAAATACATCACAGTCTGCACGCAAGTGGCTCTGCGGGATTTTGGCCCATTCCCGGCGAAGTTCTTGTTTGAGGTGGTCCAAATTTTGGTATTTTTTAGTGTCAACCTTCACCTTAAAAATACCCCAGACAGAGAAATCCAACGGATGTGCATCCGGAGAATTTGCAATCCATTGTGTCGAAGAAATGAAGTGTGGAACATTGTTTTTTAAAAAAATCTTGGTTAACGCGTTTGTTGAAATGTTCACGGTCTCCGACCGAAATGATTGTTTACCCAAGGCTTCAATACTACCTCTAAGACAATTTTACGATCGCATTAATTTTGACGCCATGGTCCAAAAATTCTGTGCTGCCTGCTTTCTAGTGGCCCTCCGAAGGTGTAAATTTTCGAAGGACCTCTCTGGCAAGTAAATTCGGTCATTTTGTTTGTTGACATAATGCTCGATAACAAATGGCAACTCATCGGAAACTTTTTTCTGTTGCGGTGTAAGATCGTGTGCTTTTTGGAACTTCAATGGCTTGAGACCAAGCTCATTTTTCAGTATGTGTTGCATCCGTTCCAACGATATGTTGGAAGTCACTCACACAGTCATAGTCACACACCTGACGTAATATTAACTCCACTTAGCTCTTTCCATAGTTGCCGGATTTCGCTCTCCACATATCTGTGCTACGTCATATGAAGCCTTAAGTAAACTCGCTCGCTGGAATTGTAGAAGTCGATTATCTTCTAGAATTTATTATGTGGTCTTTGAAAAATAACTCGAAAAAGTGTACGAGTGTTGTGGCTGGTTCTGATTAAAATCGAGCAGAAAAAGTATTACATAGTTTCTCGTCTCTCACGTTCTTAGAGATGCGGCGGTGTGTGTTATATGAGATGGCAAATTGCACAGCATGAGTGGAAATGGACCAATGTACTGTAATTAAGGCTGCAAGCCCTGAAGTCTCCGTATGAGACCAATTTATTAGTAGTATCTTTCTCGTTATAGGTAGGCCATATCCCTATTAGACAAAATTTACCTGAGTTTTCCACTTGTGATTGACAGACAGTTGAAAGAAAGTGTGGGAAGCTCACCAGTTAGTGTGTAGAATAGTGCGTTTGATTTTGTCTTTTTGTTTTTACTAGTCACTGCAATATAGCTGTCCCGAGTGAGCTCTTCGCTACCATACACTAGTAGTATTATTGTATTGTATGGAGGGACTTAATAGTGGCCTCCGAATCAACATACTATTTGGATCACTATTTGGATTCAGACATGGATTTACGAATTTTTAAAGCTTTCTGTTAACATTGACGGTGGCTGTATATTACAGGTACAAGCGTAGCACGCTGCTTCACTATGTTCTTGAACACGTACCAAATGCAGCTGCCGATATGCGCTTGCTAAATTGGTTCCACCGTCAGTAAAAATGATACTTCCAACGTAACAAAAGTTATCTACCTTCTCGACATTTTGTCTAGGAAGATCGAGAATATTGGTTTCAGCGAAATTATTGTTATTATAATTAAATTACATACTAACTTTTTTTTTTTTTATAATGCCGCGCGAGCACCAAGGGGGTATGAATACCCTTTTACTGGCTTATCTCCAGGGCGCGATCGGGTGGTGTAGTAGTTTGAAACTCAGGTGTATTAGGTTTCGATATTTTTCCCAGAGGTGATTGTCAAACTGGACGGGACGAGCCAGTGCATCCTCAACCAGTGGGTCTTAGTACATGCTAGTTGTTAGTTCGTTACATTTTAACCCAGACAGCAATAACTCCAACATCAGTGTTATGCCTTCATGTCAGAGTTGACGCCGACGGGATTTTCATATAACTACATACAAATTCTATGAAAAGGCTTTTTCAGAGAATTGCCTTGCACGGGACTCGAACCTGTGACCCTCTACTTGAGGAGTCTATGCATATAACACATGGGCTGAAAAATCAGTGCCGTTTTATAGTAAAACACAAAATTTTTGCAAAATTCAACCTTATTTATCAATATATTTGCCTTCAATGGCGATACACTGATTGAAACGATTTTTCAATCTTTCTATACCAGTTTTGTAATACGATTTCGGTTTAACCTCAAAATAGGCCTCTGTTTCGGCGATTACTTCTTCATCGGCCTTAAATCTCTTTCCGGCGAGCATTCTTTTGAGGTCTGCGAACAGGAAATAGTCGCTGGGGGCCAAATCTGGAGAATACGGTGGTGGGGAAGCAATTCGTAGCCGAATTCATTTAATTTTGCCATCGTTTTCATCGACTTGTTACACGGTGCATTGTTTTGATGAAACAGTGATTTGGTCCTTCAAACGCTTCAACAACGCAATGTAATAGTCGCTGTTGATAGTCTGTCCCTTTTGGAGAAAGTCGATGAAAATTATTCCCAAAATACGGATGCCATAACCTTGCCAGCCGACTGTTGAGTTTTTGGTCGTTTTGGACGAGGTTCGTCGCCTGCTCGCCACTCAGCTGACTGCCGACTTGACTCTGGTGTGAAGTGATGGAGCCAAGTTTCATCCATTGTCACATACCGACGCAAAAATTCGGCTTTATTGCGGTTGAACAGTTTAAACACTCCTCTGAATCATCAACACGTTGTTGTTTTTGGTCGACTGTGAGCAAACGCGGCACCCACTTTGAACAGAGCTTTCGCGTGTCCAAATCTTCGTGTATGATATATCCAACACGCTCTTTTGATATCTTCAGAGCCTCAGCTATCTCGATCAATTTAACTTTACAGTCATTCTCAATCATTTTGTGGACATTTTTTATGTTTTCATCTGAAACAGCTTCCTTTGGACGTCCACTGCGTGCATCATCTTCGGCGCTTGTATGACCACTTTAAAATTTTTCAATTCACTTGCAAATGGTTCGTTCGGCTGGTGCAGAGTCCGAGTAACACTTATGAAGGCATTTCTTTGCATCGGCTGCATTTTTTCCCATCAAAAAGCAATGATAAATCAACACACGAAATTGCTTTGATTCCAATTTTTTCACAAAAACAAACGTTTTTTTCACAACGCTATATCTCGAGAACTAATCGTTCGACAGCTGTCAAATTTATACACGTATCTTTTGAAGGTTGGTACTAACTGAAAATGGTATGGATTTAATTCAACTGGTGCGCTCTCTTAGAAACGGACTTTTCAGTCCATGTATTACCACTACACCATGGCCACCCCCACCCCCTCTAACTTAGGTATAGAGCGCTAGCTGCTAGGGCTTACAGCTCTATTGTACATATTTAAATGTCTACATTTAATTTTTTGATGAAATTGTGGATAAGGGTTATATTTTTTACAATTAGGGAATTTGAGCAATTGACAGACAAATGAATGTGTGTTTTGATTGCAGCGTGCGAGCCCCAGAATGTGATTGATGTCGTACTGTCTACTCGTAGTGCAGGTGTTGCATGTTGGGTAAGTGCTGGTGTGTAAGTTAGTGGTGTGGAGTTAGCGTATGTTGGCCAGGGGCAATCTGGATTGAGCGACGTGTAATGATGTTGATAATTTTGCCAGTTTGATAAATATTTAGCGTCAAGTTTGTTCTTCAGAAGGCGTAAGCTGTCTTGCTTGGTGGTGGCATCGAAAAAGTACAGCGGGCACAGTGAACAAGACCAGCTTCTGTGTCTGCTAGTTCGTTTCCCTTTATACCTATGTATGTGGCTTGGAACCCACATTAACTTAATTTTTTTGGGTGCCTTGATGATGCTGTTGCGAATTTTCGAGATTATTTCCGTGGCTTTTATAGGGTTTCTTATTGCATTTAGCGTGGACAAACTGTCAGAGCAGATCACATGTTAACCAGATTGTTTTGCAGTTGTGGCTATAGCAATGTAGGTGGCTAGGGCATCTGCCGTGACCACAGATGCGTGTGTAGCTAGTATACCTGCGCTAATTAGTTCCCCGTTTTCTTTGGTAACTGCAAAAGAGCTGTCCGTAAAAATGAATGCCCACCCTGTCTCCTTTAAGGATGAAGCAATGCGGAGGAAATCAGCTAGATAAGTCTCTTTAGGAGTGTTATTTTTGTTGTGGCACGCTAAGTCTAAAATTAGTGATCCTGGCAGATGGAGTCTTTTTAATGTGCACCCCTTTTGGGAGGTCCAGACTTTTGGCAATAATTATGGCTCTTGTTATAGGGGATTGAGCTCTTATTGGACGCTTTATAGTTTTTGCTGAATCAAAGTAACTTTTGGTGGTGGCGTTGTTTGAGTGAAGGAGCCTTATGTAGAGTTTGGCCCAACAGCTTCTATGCATTGTTCCACTGTAGGGGCGTCCCGCTTCAACGAGAACATTTCTTACTGGGCTTGTTCTGAAGACGTTGATGCTACAGGCGGCTTGATGGTAAGGAGATTTGATTACATTGATGATTGATAATATAAAGCATCATCAAAATGAGCACAGGTGAAGTTTAAAGCCTTCCCGATTATCACTTCGTTGCTGAATAAGGCAACAACGACCAACAGTTGTAGTGCACATCTATACTCGATGTATTATTTAACAATGCTTCCTAAGGTATTAGTGTTGTAATCCAAAAGGGAAATCTAATGCCTTTGTGCTTTATGAAATTAATAGATCTGCAATTATTGTAGATAAAGTTTTGTAAAGTGTAGAGTGTTAAGTTCGCAAAAATGATTTCAATAAGTTCACAAAGAGAGCACATAATTTTTCACTTAACCTTTCACTGTCTATTTTATTCAAAACTTATTACTTTACAAAAATGGAGTATTTCTTTTGTGAAATCTTCGGTTGGATTTTTTTTTTTTTTTTTTATCGTTTTAAGGGAAAGCCGTGGCCAATAACACTTAAGATTTTCTACAATTTGGTTACCTGAATGTGCTGGTATATACAGAAAATTTATTTGTGGGTATCCTGCTTTTGTTTGTGGTTTACGTCTATTAAATCTCTATTAAACAATCTACCTGAATGCGTCGACCCTCCATTTTTATTTGTCCAACATAGTGAATTTATTTGAAATACGAAAGAAACACGAAGTCGTGGCAAAGGTTATTGTATCCTTGGCAGTAAAAGGGGTCAATTTTTGTGGCTGTCGTTTCTATTGTTAAGATTGACACGTCATTTCGAAAGAATGCTTATGACAATGAATGTGAATAATGGTTAAATAGTTGGTTCCTAATCTGTTTATATTATCAAAAATACAATAAATCAAAGTTTATAATTACTGCAAGTTATATTGTTCTATTTATTTCCTGTCATTTACGGTTTTTATCGGAAGTAAAAGTAAATAAAATAGCACTGTGCTGCATACCTGTAAGTAGTCTTCATATGAATATATAAAAAATAGGCTAATGCATTCATTTGCTACTGATGAGTCGTCAGTGATTTGTTTGTGAGACTTTGATTTGTTTCCGGTCCTTTAAATGGAAGAGATACATAGTCTTTCTATTATTAGCTGATTCTACTTATTGACCTTATTTGAAACACATCCATGTTTGCTGCTTTTTGTTTGAATGGGATCCTTTTTAGTTCTTGGATTTTAATGTTATCACCTTCCTGCATTTGACGTGAGGTAGAGATGGATGATCGTTTTTAGATTTGGGTATAGGTTCTTTAACTTCCTGTAAAGACGTACGTCGTTTTTAAGACCTTGTGCCACGGCATATCGGTTTAATCATTGGTACCTTGAGTCTGAACAGTCGATTTATATTGTAATTTGTCGCTGGTGTTGTCCAGCTGCACAAGAGATGAGTAATTGATTCTAGTTTGAAACTATGTTATTTGTTTTTCCTACTAATTGAGAGTAACTTCTCCTTTTAGTTAATATTGCTTAAATTGCCCCGCTGTGAACTTAGAGCTTTGTTTATGCGAAAAGCATGTGAAGATCCTATTTACATTTGCAGAGGTCATGCGTTGACACTTGTCTTGCCTGGAACATTTTTTTGTTTTGAAATTCATCATAGAGATAGTTTTTTTCATTTTATAATTGGGGTTCTCTTCATAAGTTTGACTGTTGTGAAATCCCTCTATCTTCAAAGAGATAATTTGATAGTGTAAGAGATTTACTTATCATCAACAAATGTTCTTTTTTTATCTCATATTCTTATCAGATCCTCTGCTACTGGAAACTTTAGTTTTGATTTTTAACATCGGAGTTTTGGGAAGCAACTTGGTATGCGGTATTAAAAGAACCTAAGAAAAAAAAAAATTAAATTATTTAAAAATATGAGTAACTTTTAGTGCAAAATAATATTAAAGCTGTGAGAAAAAAGAAAAAAAAAAAAAGAAAAGAAGAAAGATAAATGCTCTTCAGAGAAATGTTTAAATATAGCTATCCTAAATTGAGACGCTCTTGTTGCTCTTTTTGTGTTCAGGCAAGGAAATCCATAGCCTAATGGCGTGAGTGAAGAAAAGACACGACGAAATAGTATAATTGAAAGGTTGTATTATAAAGTTGAATATTTTAGCCGACTGTGTAAATTATACAATAGTTTTTCATAATGATATTGTGGTGATTTCGAATATATGATTTTATGCAGAAAAATACTGTTTCTGGAATCAATATATTGTGTCAGTGAACAGCCTTAAATACTGTTTTGGTAAGCAGATACATGATCATATCTTCTAAGACCATATACATAGCGAATCATTCCGTTAAAAGCAACTTGCAACTTGTTTTTCGAAGCAGAATCAAGCTTGCAGTAAATTACATCAGTATAGGTTATAATGGGAACTAACAAAGTTTTCATTAATCTTAGCTTAGTATCGTGAGGGATAAAGCTGGCACATGTCCATAACTTGCGAATGCAACCATAGATACGGCTTATTATATAATTTATATGGTCATTACAGGAAAGATTACAGTTTATTATAAAAACTAAGCAAATTTAATTTGTATATTTGATAACATAGAAGGTAATATATCGGGTTGATAAAACTTTTTTGAAATTAAAATTGCCTGGGTCTTAGATGAATTCAAATCATTTTCAAGACCAATAGGTCTTGACAAAAAAATTTGGATTTCATCGGCATAAAGGTGAAAAGATACACTATTACATACATGGGTTATATCATTTATAAAAATACAGAAAAGAAGAGGACCAAATATAGAACCCTGGGGTACACCTTCACGCAGATATCCGAAATCTGAAAAATCTTCACCGACCATAACTCTCTTTCAACGATTACTTAAATAGCAACATATCAATTTGATTGCCCTATCTATCACTAAAGCTAAAATAATAGCGGAGCTTTTTACATAAGATGTTGTCGTTAACCCTGTCAAATGCCTTCGAAAAATCTAGCAAGCAAAAGTCCGTCAAGATGCTTTGATCATACTATTTCCTTATATCATCTTTCCTGGGAAATATATGAACTTAGTATTTGTTGTTTTATGCCATCTATAAGAAATATTTGCAGGAATATATGGTATTGAGATAGATCCACTTAACCAAATGACCCTGACTTTTTATGTGGTCAATTTGGTAAGAACAACTTGGCAGTCACCCTATCGATCTGTTTTTATATTTAAGTATATCGAAGTTAATTTGAATCAATTCTTTTACAAGAAATCGAATTTGAAACTTTAAGGGCTCTTTGACAGCAATAAGAACGGTTCTTTTCACTATGACAATGCCAACGGGTCATCATTATTTGATTTACTATTTACCCTTGGAAAAGTTATTTTAAATTATTGTGTGTAGATTCTTAGTCAATATTTGTTTAAATAATTCTGCACTGTTGCTAACCAATTGACTTATCAAATAAAGTAGAAACTCATTTGATGACATGCAATCATGTCTGAAAATATTATCTAGCCCATGGAAATGTGAAACTTTTATTTATTTTTTAATAATAATAATTGGAATTCATATGAACAGATTTGCACCCATTTGTATAATGATGATCCTGTATCAACAGGTATGTCTATATTGTTTCTAAATATAGAAAAAAGATTGTCGGGGTCATTGGACAATTTACGCAAATACAAAAAAAAAAAAAAAAAAAAAAAAAAAAAAAAAAAAAAAAAAAAACGATTTATAGTTTCCATGACATTTGCTGGTGTTCTAGAAAAATTTTAATATTAGAATAGGTACCTCAAGATAAAAACACTTTTGTTTTTATGAAATACCTCACACTGTTATTAAGACACTAAAAATCCTCAAGCTTTTTATTTATTCATTTCTCGCACAGAAAACCACACCGCCACCAGTGTAGTGTGTCACATCTACAAGTAGGTGTTAATTATATAGTATATAACATGCGAAGTTCAGGGGCAGGGTTATAGCGATTGATGCTTAATAGATTATTATTTATTATATGAAGAAACGTCAACCACGGATTTATGTTTAAAATTTAAAATAATAAATTATAGACCATGGAAACTTGGGAGTCTATTTCTAGAGATTTTCCTCATGAGTACTATGTATGTGAACCTTGAGACTCGTTACATAATAGTCATTCTTATCGAAGTGTATAAGTCGAGTTTCTTAAAAGAACATGATAAGCTAATTCAATTCAAGTGTTCTCTGATGAAATCAGCTCATGGGTAAATCATTACGTAAATTTCATATGCCAAATAGTAATCACATTGACTGCAAGAGGGCAATCCCCAATGCCGGAATATTAATAATGAGTCAATATGCATTGGTAAGATGCTGTGCATTTCATCATGTTTCGCTGATTTTGTTAAGGATTCCAAAACAAAGAAATCCTTTAAAACAGAAAAGAGAACAGCACAATTTACTTTGCAATATCAGAATAAGGCAAATCAAAACATCACTTTACTCAATCCATACCCAGAAAAATGTAAACACTGTCTGGTTACCACAGCACCACAAAGGAACAAATAGAAATTGAAATAACAAAGTCCAGTTATACGAAGAGAAAAAATTCAAATTCAAACCACACAGTCACAAATTTCCTTCGATATACATACGAGTAGATACAAAATGCAGAAAGCCCGTTGTCGAGTCCAATCACAATGTCATTGTGCTATTCAACCATTTTGATTCGATTCCAATTCGTTTTTAATCAACAGCTACAACGGTAACACTCCCAAACGCCATCAACGCCAGAGTTCTCTCTTTTAGATAGTGTTTGTGATTTGTTTGAGAATGTGTATGACCACTTTTGCATATTTTCAGTCAAGTTTCATTTCAACTTTTCAGTTTATGTTTGACAACAATTGAGAAAGGTTCTGTGTGTTTGATTTTTTTAATTTTATTTTACTTTTCCAAACGGAAAAAGTGTAGAAGAAAATCGTTTGAAACGGAACAGAAATAGAAAGAATCACAAAGATTTTGTTACTATTTTTTTTGTTTTGTTACAATTTTATCAGTAATTTGTCTCTCTAAAAGGAAAAAAGTATTTTTTTTTTTTTTGTATCTATCAATAAATTTATTTACATGTTTTTATGTAAATAAGAAAACTACAGACCAAGGAAAAAGAAAATACAAAATGTATGTCTGCTGAAAAGGAACTGTAGTCAACTTTACTGTGCGCTTCTATCTACCCGCGTAAAATTAAAATTGTGATTCTAAGTACAAATTAGACTACATAAATGGAATACAGTAATTCGTAGTATTGTATATAGCTAAGTTCAGCAAAATTAAATCCCCCCACACCACATCATCTTTCAAGTGCAATAGTTAATCGTTCTATCAACATTCCTGCTTCAACAAAAATGGCTGTCAAAATGTAAGAATTTAAAAAAAAAAATTATTTTTTCATTTCTAATTTGTTTTTATGGAAAAAAATTCTACAAACAAAGAAAAAATATCAAATTTATGCTTTGACAAGTAGAAAACAAAAAGTGTTACGATTGGGGGAACAAAGAAGACAGCCTAAAGTTTGTCTTAGAGAAAGTTGAAAAAAAAAAAATATATATATATATAGATACATATGGTGCATATATATAGTCGAAGACGAGCAAAAAAAAAAAAAACCAATAAAGGCTGTGACAGGGGTATGGCAAATTTCAATGCTCTCTGCCCAGGCTATGGCTAAGTTGGGCTTGATTTTTTTTTTTCTCAAACAATTGGAAAATTCCCACAAAAAAAGGTATATAGTAGGCCAGTTTAAATGGTATTGAAACTTAACAAATATGGGAACATGTGTGGGTGTAATGTTGAAAGGGGAATGTACATAGTGTTGCCACTTGTCGGTATATCTAAGTAAATGATAGTGAAGCTTGAACTTGAAGACTACTACAGAAAAAGATGTCGTGTGTCGTGTTTCATGCCTTTAAGACCCTTAAAATGTTTGTACATAATGGATTCGAATTTGGACATTTATTCTTTAATGACCATTATGGAGGTTGCCTTTACAGAAATGTAGAGGCTGCTGTTCATTCTTCCTTTCGCACAACCAGCATCACTCGATGATATTACTGCAACTTAAATGTCACGCAATTAAGATTGTACTTTTACGCGTTCCTCCTGCTAATGAATCATAGACAGCACCAAAAGTTGTGAAAGTCTATAAACATGCTTTCCATTGCACTGTTTATCTCTGGTCTCCTTTTTTTAAGTGGAAATGGGTTCTTGATGACATTGTTTCCATTTTGGCTAACGAGTTCGGAGCTTCTGGGTAAAACGTCTCTTCATGTGTACAGTGCCTGCCCACGACACATTATTTCCAAAAAATCTTAACGTAAAAACATCAAAATTGTTTGTTCATCTTACGGTGGTAGTCTAGTTATTATTGATTAGATACGCTTAAAACTAATACACCTAATTCGTTCCCACCGCAAATCTCATCCGGACTCGCTAATAAGAACTTTTAAGAACCAATTATTTACAGTTTGTTTCTGAAATACAACGGAAAAAAAGCACCATCCATCATATGTTAACATCGCTTTAGATAGCTCTGTTGTAAATGACGACAGCATTTTTAGTTCGTGCATCAGCTATATTTGATGAAAAGAGGTGAACACAAAATGTTCTTTTGCGGGTCATTGAATTGGCCGTGTAAGGAAACGATTTCGATTCATGGAACCGCATTTATCCTTCTGAGATCTTTTAGATGCTTATTTTTTGTACTTTTTATATTCTGGTTTGCTTTTAAACTTTCTGCCTTTAAGTGCTGATATTTCTTGAATCTTTTGTGTGTCAAATAAATTACTAGCTATTAATCCGATGTGGACATGCGAGAACACTCGGACACAATTTTCAAGAATACAATTCCAGGTAATATACAATTCCTCCGTCAGTATTTATAACTGAGAGCTCACCTTTTTTTCCAGATATTCATTTAAAATTAATTGTGAAAAAGAGACAGTTTTATCAGTCTACGTTAACTTTATCTTGAGTTAAGAATTAAGGACTCATTTCGAATTTGGCCGTGACAAGCACATACTGGGCACCATTTCATTTTGATTTAATGGGCATCACGGTATTTACGTGCTCTCACCGTTGTTTAGACGGTTTAGAGACAAATATTAATTTTCAATTACTAATTTTTGATGTACCTACACAAATTAACTCTTGTATAGAGGAAATGTTTATGTTACAATTGTATAATTGCTGCGTAACTTATGCCATTACTTTGATATCATTAGTCTAAAAAGTAACATTCAAAATGCAGCAATTAATTTATTCATATACAATAGTTCCTGTTGGAATACAAATCCGGATCTTCCAATCCTCGAAAGTTTGAAGTGCATGATGGCCATTTGGTTTTAGCTCTCGGATCAATACGATTTTATATAAACGTTCAGCCTAATCATTTTGCAAAATTCTCCACAGTAATGACCGAGAGACTCCTAGCTCTGAAGAATGTTGCAGTCTTGACTTACCCAGTCGCGTATAGCAGAAATATTCTCTTAGCACCTCACTGGTATGGTAATGGGATTTTTTTACTAAGTGCTGAATTATTCGCTTAGTTCGGGAGGATTATAACGGTCGAAAACTGCAGTTAACGCATGCAACGTTGTCGTAATTTGCCCCGAATAATAATAAACTTTTACTAATAAAAGTTGGATTTTAAATGTTCTTGAAGCGTATTAGGTACCATTCCATGATTGAATGATAAAAAATCAGGAACGGAAATTTGAGGTCTATGTCTGAATTCAGAGACTACATGCTGGAAAATGCGGCACATTTGATGAGAACCCTTTTATAATAATTCTTAACAAATACGGAAAAAAAGGCTTTCAAAATCGACGAAATTCAGTCATTTTCTTAAATTGTTAAAAGTGGCATCACTTATGTTTCAATTCCATCCATTCTCTATTTTCTTCATTTATGCTCAATTCGTCTTTGTTTCCTTTTTTATTTTTCAACTCTTCTCTATCCGTCGGGTAGGCTTGTTATGTGTTGGTAAACAAAATTTACGTTATTTTATTTCTGTTGTGTGTGTCTCTCTTGTACCTTACAACTACTTTCACAAAATATGTTTGTAAAAAGGCAAAAAATAAAAATTAATCAGGTTTTGAGAATTGCGTCAGAAAATTTGAAATTCGCTTCTACGCGATCTGATTGAATGCGTAAGCTCTACCCTTTTTTTTCGCAACAAAGAAGAGATTTTTTGCTATTATTATTATTTTTTTTTTTTTTGTAAATCGCTTCTGTGTAGTATGCATAGAGGTACTGTTACAAGGTTTAGTTGTTTTTAATCCTACATGTTGCTGATGGGTCAACTGAATTATTGAGGTTCTTGTATCTTATACATTATACCTCCTCCCACTTGTGTTTTTCTTTTTCTTATGTCGTCGGTGATAAACAACCTTGCGTGGGGATATGAAGCGACACATTTTAAGTATTTATACTAATTAGCCGAAAAAAAAAAATCTGAAATTCCAATTAGTTTGATATTTACCCGTTTAATGTTCATAAAATTCTTCTTAGGTACCTATAAGATTTCACTCTAGAGTAGAGGAGTTTTGCTCCCACCTGAGCGGGAGTCGTTGACCCGCTTTCTATAAAAAGAAAAATATGTACCAAAAGGCACCTTCCTACTTACAACCCACCTGGTTGTGTCATGGTAATCTGTCGGTCATAAAATAGACATATTATCTTCAACATCCTCTAGATTTCTGGTATTGTTATTCTCCGGAAAATAGTAAGACCTCTGACCCTGTGAGATATTTGTCATTTGAGTTTGAATAAGTTTTTACTTTGCCTTTTACTGCCTAGCCACAATGAAAACCCTAAATCTAGAATTTCCTTTTGTTTTTCAAATGCTTGTTCATCACTAATTGTTGTTTACGTTGTCTATGAATCTGGTTTCATTGTTTACTTAATAATTTCTACTTGCAATTGTTTAGTTGTCGTCTGAGAGTACGAAGCACTGTCTCGGAGACGCTTGATAATTGTTTTTGATCAAATTATGGCATTTGGTTGAGTAATTTCAGACAAGGATAATAATTTTGTGTCAAGTGGCGAGAAACAAGTACAGTTATGGTGTGCAATTACGACTCCCTATGGGGGATATATGATATAAAATAGATAGTCCAGACCAGACACCAGGCACACAGTAATTTTGATGACATGACTTTGCACACGTAATTGATATCGGAGAAATTGAAGAATTACGTCGCGTGTGTAAGAGAAGTTGTTGAACGTTGTTTGTAAGGGTTAAAATTTCACAGACCCATGCGGCGAGTAATGTACGTCTGCCAAAGAATCAATCCTCTAAATCTATGTTTTATCAAATTATGACACATACATACATACATATAATTTAGAATGGTTTTGCAACGAAAGTGTAAATTTGTTTTTAGAATTGAAACTTAACTTGGAATGTCAGGTTCTAAAATAAGCTCGAATTGCCATCTTATTTCCTCTTATTACCTAAACAATAAATTATTTCAAAAAATACCGAGAAATACTACCTACATATTCACGTTCTTGAACTGTTTTGCCTGGACAATCTAACGACCGTCTAAAATTTGGATGGGAATTTTGACCATTATGCGTTAAATGAAAACATTCAGAATAAAGGCATTAAAGATGATGAATTTTGTTTAGATACTTTGTTATTGGACATTATCTTCGTTTTAAGCAACTACATGGATGCACATGTTGAATTTCTATGCGTTCCACCTTACATTTTATAATCATGCGAACGAACGATGCCCACAAAGTGTCCACTTTTTTTTTTTTTTTTTTATGTCACCTGAAATATTCGTGATCGATTCAAATCAAAACCGAAGATTCGGTATTTCCTTAGTTCTAAAAATATTGAGCTTCGATTAAAAGACACTCTTGGCTCTAACTTTGTTGTCTATTTTTTCGATGAAGTCGAGGTAGTGTTAGTCTTCGTATCTAAGCTTCTTGAACTAAATACCATATATCTGCATATTCGCGAAGGGAACATTTTTCTTTCGAAGAAGCCCAAAATCTGTTTCGCCTTTCTTGATTACCTTGTTGAAGACGAACTATAGTGCATAGTTAAGGTTGTCAGTAGTGACGTCTTGCTCCAAACAATAAGCAGATGATACTTTGTGTGCGGATTTATTATCATAACATTGAAATATATCCTGCTTTTAAAATGTCCTAAAAGCTTTTACAACCTAATGTCACATAGGTATGGTTGATGATGTCTATGTCGTCAGCGGAGCCTAACAGCTGCAGGTGCTTGTTGAAGGTAACGCCTTCTAATTCAACACTTGCTCATGCATAATGGCTTTAGATTTAAATTGAAGAACTTACTTAATATGGTATCAGCTTTCTGATGGAACACACGAAGTTCCAAGCAGGAATTTTAATTGATTATTTCTTATATGTACTTAAATTATGTTAAACTATTGGATAAAATTCTAAAGGCGTTGTGGACGATAAGACACATATGACAACAGCTCAATTTGTTTTCGAGTTCAATGTTTGTCACACATTAAATGATTCTTTTTAAAAATAATTTCTCAATTCGTACAAAAACCTACGAAAAACCAACTACTACCGGTTCTAGAAATTATTTCATTTACATTTAGGCTTTTATGCTTCAATCTCCTCTTCTCTGCAATAATAACTGCCTATTAAAAGCGAATAACCATGGTCTTATCAATTATGTCTTAGTCTGTTGCTCAAAGAAAAACATAATCCATTAATCTTTCAGCTATTGTGATTAAGAAAATATCAAGGTCGTCAATAGCAATTACCTGTTTGTTGCTGTGTCCTATCACACTGATTTCTTTGTCTGCCTAAGCAGATCTACTTGTTGACTTATTTGTTGGAATTGTAGAAATGTAGATTATTTTTTTAGATCTCTGGTTTTCTTTATCGGAAGTCATTTTTGAAGACATATAACTGCAGTTAATTGTTTTTTAAACAAGATTACGTTTAAATCCACTTATTTATGTATCCCAAAGTGATAAAGAACTACTGGAATACAGAAGAATAGGTACCAAATAAAATAAAGAGATGAATACAAATGTTTGAAGAAGATTTTGTGCTTACTCAGTTATTAGGGCATGCAGCCGCTTTTAATTACCGGAAAGGTGTAAAATGTATGTATTTAGCCCTCTTTCAATTTGTTTTATTCTTGTTTTCAAAATTTTAAACATTTCCTCGCTTTACAACCAACCCCTCAAAACTGTTACCATTGTTGAAGACCTAAATTCCGGTTTCAGAAATCAAGTTTCATTTTATATTTTTGAGGGTTGATCGGAAGTCACCTCATGTAATTAACTTCACTGGTGGCTTTTTATGAAATCTATGTATGTATGTACGTATGTACTCGCATATTTAAATGTTCAACGTTGTAGAAATAATTTGCAGTGGTTTCCAGTGGGTTCTATTTTTAGTGTGTCATAAGAAAAGAGTAGTTACCCCCTAGGTGTATAGGTACACATTTGCGTACAATTGAGGTCAGACAGGTGTTATTGAAATACAAGCTGAACTCAAAACAATGGCAAAACTACTCCAATTGATGGTCACGCCGGAATAAAGTTAAGAAAAACTTAATTAAATAAGAAAATGAGTAATTGAATGACTTTACTCATCATTCGGTTGAATTTATGTAGAAATAGCTTACAAGAAAATTTGTTTATATTATTGATTATACCATTTATTTAGATCTTAGCACTTGCCAGTTGGACGCACTTCTTAGTGTTTGTTACACTCAAATGTATTTAAATTTATCAAACAATATATGCCTCTAGTTTTTTTGTAAGCAAAAACTTTTGTTTTTATTTTTATTTTAAAATTGATCAAATGTGAAAGTATTAGATATGACATGTGTTCATATCTACTCAAGTTATGAGAAAATAGAAAATAAAACATAGATGGAGGTGTGATAAACACGGCTCGGGTAATATCTTTTTGTCATTTTATTCATATGTATTATCTACCCATTAGTAGCAGTAAGTACCATTAGCAGCAACAGCAGCTGTGGCACACACAATTTATAAAATATTAAAACGTGTAATCGTACTTGTACTTTTCAGCGTATAAACATTAAAAACGGTGATGCAATTCATTGCAAACTATGTCTAAGTATGTTACATATAATAAAGTGCAAGTGTAGACAGTTTCTATTCTATTCAAGCCATATCTAAACTATTTATGGACTAACAAGAGCAAAGTGTGTCCTCAATACATTAGAATAGAGTTGTGCGTACATTACATGCGTATGTCTATTCTCGTTTATTGTTTAATGTTAGAATATTGTTAAACGCTTCTACAAGGCTAACAGACTGCGTAGACAAATAATCGTGCGGACAAATAGATTAGTTTATGCCTGAAGTATTTCTCAGTGAACATTAGTTTTTATTTTTCTTTAAGCAAATTGGTTTTTAAAAACAATTGACTTAGACGACAGCCGTCTGAAATGCATTAAATTAGCAGGGTGTGCAATTTCACGATGCAAACAATAGACATTTTCGTGTTGATATGTCACAGTTTTTTAGAACCCTACTAAAAGTGAATATTGTGTCAATGAAACGTTCCGTTACACTTAAAAAAACATTCTTAATCGTAAAATTGATAATTGTAATGAGAACCAGTAAAAATTGAACATAATACTCACTTCGCCGATTTATAAGGGGTTACTTGTTATTTAAAATGGTTGATGGGTGTGGTGTATTGCTTCTAACCGATAAACAACAAAATTCTCAAACCTCTTGAACAATTTCAAACTACAATTTATGAAACAAGTATCGTATATACCCGAGTCACTGAAAGAGGCCGTTCTAGGCATTTGCACGTAATTGGGGAAATAGAATTTAGCGTCAGTAGTATTGCTATAAATTCTTTTTTGATGTAACACCCAGATAAGAACTTTTCAAAACCTACCCTCGAAACAGTTGCATGAAAAATAATCAAATCCAATCAACCCTTGGCATAATTTCTTCGTTTTTCTAAATGTTTGTCCCTATTGTATGTAATCATCTCCCAAATGGCATGGCCTCGTGCCATACTCATATTTGCACCCTATTCATAGTTTTCATTTTTGTTTTGCCGTTTCAATACGCTTCAGTTAATGGCATGTGACTAAAACTCCAGGTGCTTCGATAACGTGTACACCCCATATGGTTAAATTCATGCAATCAACTTTTAAAGCATCGCATATGCATAAATACTTTTTTTTTTTTGTGCCAGTCTCTTAAATATAAGACCAGCAAGGGACTAACGAACAAAGAAAAGAACCCAACGAGTACGAATAAATTTTGTTATAATCAGGTAAACTGGTTTTGGGCCATTAACAGTCGAATGACTTATCAAAGTCCGTCATTTATTGATAAGATTGTGCAAGTAAAAGGGGTGGGAAGAAGGTGTAAACAAGTTTATGATTATTTTCTCTATATAAATACTTATAATTTGCCTTGTAGTCACCACCATCTAAGGTAGGTTCATTAAATTGCTGGCAATGGCGTGATAATATTTGTTGTTATGATTTTAGTTTATTTTCTTTTCTGTTTTACTTTTGTTGTTGCATTTGCAAAAGGCTTATTAACACTAAAGTGAGACGACTTATCAATTCAACCTTGAAATTATCGCACAATAACGTTTTCATCATTTTGATTCAGTGTCGTATAATCATTTGCGTCAGTGCATACTTAGTTATAAGTATACATATGTATTATGTTCTGTTATATTGGAGGAGTATATGCATACATATATGTATATGCACATACATGCGTATATGGGTATATACACCTAGGTTAAGGTACTTGCATATCTCAATTGAGGACATTGACCTAATAATCTAGATCAGGAATTGTAAATGGTTTCATAGACTTATAGCAATTGTGTGGGTTATGATAGACATTATCAACTAATATTTATTGAGTGGCATTTGAAGAGGGCTGAAAATGCAATGTGTTTGATGCGAATTGCTCGAGTAAAGGCGCAAAGTCAAATAAAAGCATCACTTAAGGTTGTCTGCCCTTTCAATAAGGAGTCAAGACAATAGAGCTGGTGAGAACTGTGTAGAGGAACAGTAATTTCCTTCGTTTCGAATAAGCTTACTTATAACATATAAGAGGCTCTAGATCTGCAGGTTAATGAGGGTGTAAAGTTTGAGGGTGACTTGTCTTAAATACAATAAGAATACAAATATCACTCAGACAAAGACGTAAGAGATCGTAATCATTCTTTCCATCAACTATGCCAATCATTTGATATGTTGTATAGTTACAAACCCTCTAGATGATCTTTGGCGTCGTATCTTCTAGAAAATGTTTACAAGATGAATGTTAATTACTATGCCAACGAACTCTGTTACAAATTATGTAATAATAATAAATAATGATTGGGCTAGTTTCAAATTGAATAGGTCATGATTAGAAAGATCTATTTGCTATAGGAGCTTTTGATTTGGAAGATTATGATTAGGATATAAAAAAAAGTGAGGTTTGTCCTTCCAATTTATTTTTAGGAGATTATTAGAAACAGTCTTCTTGATTTTTAAACCCAAACCTGTAGGGATGAGAAATTTTACGGCAGAACCGGCTTAAACAGAGATTCTGTTAAGGATACTTGCACAGAAGAACACTTGTAGTGTCTCTCCTTTTAGACCATTTTATTTGCTCTTAACTTCCAGAAAGAGCTTAACGTATTCGTAGATGATTATAAAACAATAATTGCTACGGCAAAGCATATAAAAAGGTTTTCGATTTGGAAGTAGTGAAATATTATTTATTTTAAAACTAATTTTTCAATATCTCAGCTTAAAAAATGATGCAATCAGCTGTCAACTTATGTTAAGCGTTTCGTCCCTAGTTAACTTCATAAAGCGATGAAAATCAGTTACGCCCTTATCATTTAAATGGAAGCCAATTGACCCTATTTTCGGATCGAGGTCAAAGTCATTCAGCTTTTCCATGATTCAAACTATGTGATTTTGGCTTGTGATTTCAATGGAAAAAGAAGTCATGGTTTCATTGATTTGAAGACTCGCTTATGAAAAAGGCTTCCCTTTTCTTTATTAAAGCCAAATTAAAATATTTTTCAATTGATTCTCAATTTTTATTTATTTATTTTATAAAGAAGACATGTGGTTCGAATAACTCGCGCAACAAAAGAACTTAAAATACTGTTTATGAGGAAATCTGTATCTTAATAAGATTCCGGATTCGACAAACACAAAACAGAAAAGAAACTACTTCATCTTAAAAAATGAGATAACACATGTCGATAATAAAAAATCAGCAACTACGTGACGAAATGATTCGAAATACAAATATGACATACTTTAAACTTTTTTTCTTCATTATTTCTTCTCGAATTTGCATTTTGTTTTACCTACTTCTATGTCACATCTATAAAAGTTTTGATGAGACAGGTTTAAATATATATTTAATATATATAGTATGCGTATAAAGTACGCACAACTTGGGCAGAGGTTTACCAATTGTTTTCTATGTGCTGTAGCCCTGTTTGGTCTGTTCGCAAAAAAATTTCTTTTCCGCATGTTAATATGGCCTTAAAGGAAAAAGAAAAAAAAAAAAAAGAAGAAAAAAAAAATAGTTCCTCCGATGTTTGAGAGTGACTGACGGCAGTTTTCTCTATTTAGCTGTTGTATATAGCGTTCGAGTTGAGCTTTGTTAAGTGTAGTATTTCTCATGGCCAATTTATGAAATTTATTTGTCTTAGTTTTGTCGCAATTGTTTAACAAGTTCCTGAGACATGGGGAAAATATTAATAAATTATATGAAGGAGAAAGCGTTTGCACTTTTAGGTGAAGTACACCGTTATATTTAAGATAGGTTCATATGTATGTCTATTAAAACGCGTCAATTTTTAATGTTTACAAGTGCGTGCGTCTGAAGGTCAGCACTTTATAGTCACTCATCGATTTCAACAATTTTCCAATTTCATAATATACATAGTGCCCACATACAATCGACCAACCGACAACCAACAGTAAGTTGTATTGCGTATACTTGTTGAATACAATGGGTCGTCTTCGGTGGATATATTTATGTTTCTTCCGCTATCAGCAGCATTTGTTACGGCCAATGGGTATCAGCGTTATTAAGTATGGTAATACCAAGATAATTGAGACTGACATTGAAGTAAATTGCTTTGTTGTTTTAAGAGACGACTGGTGTTTGGACTGGTATGTACGGCTCGTATGGCTTATTACTTTTGTATCATATTTCCTTCCTTCAAAATAGTAAATAAATAAGCAGACTTGGTATGAGGTTTCGATTTGCATTTTATGTCAGACAGTCACGTTGTATCCCTAAACTTTTAACCATACTCATATGTCGATGAAAAATATTTGGCTTCGTCACTAACTTTAGAAGTACGAATACTGATCTTTAAAGTTTATTTGACTTAGTCATTGCCTTTGTTTGAAAGTGATTCATAAGGCCCATACATGAGAGTTCGATGAATTTAGATTTAAATTGAAAACCTCTATTCAGGTTTTGGAAATCGAATGCTTCCTCCTAATTCACATCGAAATGTTGTTTTTATTTGTTCTTATACGATTAAATATGTTTGAATTGTAGAGGTACCTTTTCATACTGGTATTCGGACCCGTACCCGTTTTATTGTATTAAAGTCTCAACGGCAATTAATTCTGAGATCTTAGATCTAAAACTCAATCAAAGAGGTTCATTTCAATCAACATCTTTTTATTTAACTCGCACCTGTGACGCTCAAATCAATCATTAATCCAATCCATTACATTGCACTGAAGTGGAGTATAATATTTCAGACAACTAATCACAAGTGGCTTACAGCGATGACGACCGTGCGAGTTGGATTGCACTAGGCTTGTTATAGCGCTATACATACGGGAATCTAATAAATGATGATCCATTTCGTTTGTTGCTTTATTTTTTGATTTACACTCAGACATTACTGCAGAGATGATCTAAAAGACGATGACGGGAAGAGAAGAACATAGAAAATCGTATCTAATACCCGAACATAAACTAGTGTTTTAACATGTGCCATGCGAGCAAGACGTGATACAATTACATACTCATATCACTGAATACTGAATTAGAACACACTTAGTTCGTATTGAAATGAGTTGGGACGAGTACTCGTACTTCTCTCGTATCTTCTCTTTTGCTTTTGTTGTTTTACTTAGCGTTCTTCCCAGGGCATTTCCTTAATAATAGCGTTGTTTTTATTTTTTTTTTTTTTTTATTTTTTTTTTAGCACCCGTTGTAAGTAATGATATTTTATGTAAGAAGTGCTGATGAAAGAGAAGTTTATGTTTTGTTTAGCTAAACGGGTGGTAGTGTGAGAAAAAAAGTCGTTCTGTTTTTTTCATATCTAGGGTACTCTAAACATAAAGAAATGGCTTGGAAATAGTGTAGAGCATTTTTAATGGAAATGATTGTTTATAAAATACATATTGCAATTGAAATGTTGTTTAGATCTTTGTCTGTTTTCGTTTACGCTGCTGAAGCGTTTGTTTTTCTCCAGTTTGATGGTGCTGTAACGGTCTAATGCTTTCAAGTACAATAGTTTAAAATATTCTTTGATTTTGAGATATAAATCCAATGGTCTTTTTCCATGTGGTCATGTAAGAAACACATTGATCGCTTGAAATTATTTTTTTTTTTTTTTTACAATACATAGACCAGTGCTGAAGGTAAATCTATTTCCATTCCCATTTTCAAGCTATCAAATAACAGATCAGTGGTGAACAGATTGGCCTTGCAGAATTTTAAAACTTTTGTGGAGTGTTTACTGGTCGTACTTTCTTAAGTATTTTTAGCAATGTTTTCTGAAAGACGTTTCTAATATCTTTCCTGATATCCTGCTTTTCAATTCTTTAAATGGCCAGCAATTGTTTACATATATGGTACTTGAATAGAGCTTGAATTCCTTGTCCTAAATTTCTTGGTACATGTACGTATAACTATTAATTTAAGTAGTTGCCATGATTACATAATCTTCTTCTACAGTGGAATTCTCATGTTGGCAAAAAGCTTGAGTAGTGATAGCTTAGCTATCCTTCCCCTTTTTTACTTTTATTAGGTATTTCGTTTTTTATTTATTTATTATTTATTTTTTTTTTAATCAGCCTACACCGTAGGTTTCTGCATACTGCTATCAGTTAAAAATATAAAAATTTTCGATGCTCAGCAATGCTTGATCATTAAATTAGAACTGAAGTTTCTATTTCATTATGCAATCGATGAGTGGCAAGTACACAGAGTTTGCTCGGCAGTAATGCCTTCTCGTACATCCACCCTCTTTCCACATAAAATATATTAGGCGGTAAAGGACCCTAATTTGTCTGATATGGCTATTGGACTAAAACGAGGCTTAATCTGATTGCAGGTACACACCGAAAACAAGGTGGTGCCGTGGTCCGGTCGTCTACCATGTCAGAGGGTCAGAGTTCGATTTATAAGGCAAACACCAAAAGACAGGAAAAATTAATTCTGACGTCACCACACCCTAATCGGCTTGGCTAACTTTTCAAAGTAAAAACTGCCTCTAAAGAAAGTCGACAAAAAAAAAATCGTAGATTCTTCTGCCCGTGCACAGAAAATGACACAGTTAGTTGGAAAACTGGGCCTTGATCCACACCCGAGTGTTACGCTTTCAAATTATATTATTTTTATTCAATTTACAAACCATGTTATTGGAATTGATTATCGAATGGCTTCTGGAACTTCAGTCAAAAATTACATGTACACATGCAAATGGAACAAAAAAGTGGCATCTAAAAATGGCCCGGATAAAATCTGCATACATTATCTGTTTGCAACTACAGATGCCTCTAAATGCATCTGCTTGCTATGATCTGTTCAGTATTGACAGTACTTTTATCATACATCGGATAATGTAACTATGTAAATGCAAATGGCTGCTGTTTTTCCGTTTTATTTAAAGATTCGAAATAGAATCCATAGATCTTCGGCGGTTTTACTTTTTAAATCAATACAAACCGGCTGTCATCCGCAATATTATCATATAATCCATTGGCATCTATAACAACACTAAAGAGTCACACTTCAAAAACCCACAAAGGTTACTGGCCTTTGTAATACCTCAACAAACTACAAACTAAATGTAAATTTAAATCCATAACAGAGGTGACGACCTCTGTAATTCTGATTCCATTTGAAATACAATTTTTGTTTTTTGTTCCACTTTTTGCTATGTGGTCATAATAACGTCACCGCATACGATTTAACATGAAGTCTAAGGTTCACCTCTGCCAAACTCTACCCGTAGACGATTTTTATTATTTTTATTTTTTTTTTTTTTAAGTCTCAAAAGTCAAATACTACAACTACACTAAAAACTGTAATTGAAAATCGAAACAAAGTAGATCGTTGTCTCTTTGTTTCTCAATCAACGACGACGCGACTTTGCATACGTTATGCAAATACTCGTCCATAAAATTTAGACTTTTATTTTGCTTTCATGTATAATTTTAATTTAATCATTTATCTTCCTCCCTTCAGCATTTACAGATCGTAAGTTAAGACATTTCCAAAAAAAATAAAAAAAAATAAATAAAAAAATAAAAAAAGGATATAAGCATTTTCATTGCTTATTATTAAGGTTTATTAGCAAAAGCTTTGATTGACGCTTCTAAACCGATTTGTACCGTAATAATCATAATTAAAAGAAAAAAGCGTACAACGTACAGCAGCATACACAGGGCTAAATTGTTTTTGTTTGCAAATTGTTTTTGAGATAACAATCAAAAGAATTGTACTAAGGTTGGTAGATGCAAAATTAACAGAGCCTAGATAGTACTCAACTTCGATTTTGTACTGTATCTTCTCTGAGTCTATCCGACCAATGTGTACAAAACAAGTAGCAAACAAAGATTAAAAAAATTACTTTGGTTTGGTGTAACACTTTCTTCTACATTACATTTTGTTTTGTCAGAGCATATTTTTGTCTTCTTGCAATCGTTTTTTTTTTTTCATTTAAGTTTGAATTTTTTTCATAAAAAAAAAAAATTTGTAACCGAAGCTTTAAAAAAGACTAGCTTAGAGATTTTTCTCGTTTCAATTGGCTTTTCTACTTTTGAACGTAACTAAAAAAAAAAAAAAAAAAAGTGATAAAAACCAACCAACACATAAAAGAAAAAAAAATATTTATAACTAAAATCACAGGTACTAGGCCAGCCCTCACAATGTCTGTCCCTGTGCGCTACTCTGCTGCCGCCAATTTCGCCGTCGTTGATAGTGGTTTGTCATTAAATCTACAACAAGAAGAGCAATACCACCAACAGCAACAACAGCATTATCAACAACAACAGCAACAACAATTCTTTGCTCATCACAATTACACTTGTAATAGCGAGGAAGAGTTTAGGTACCACCAACACCAACAGCAGTTGTTGATGCAACAGCAGCAGCAGGAGCAGCAGCAGCCATCGATGATGTCGTCTACAGCGTCTTGTCAAGATACATTAGGTTCAGAAGGATCCCATCATTATCAAATGATGTTGTCTCAGCAATCAAATGGTATGTTAGCAACGACGGCGGCGGCAGCAGTAAATGGCAGCAGCAGCGGCGATGATGATGAGTGGATGTTGCCAAACGGGGGCCGGCTTGGAACACCGGGTGCTGCTGGAGTTCAACAATATCAACATGAGAATAATTTAGTTGAGCAGCAACACCAACAACCAATGGGGCCTTCGTTAACGGACAATGCAAAAGAACACAATGGCAAGAAATCTACATCATCATCTACAGTTAAATTAACATCATCCACAAAAAAATCATCATCTTCATCAGCAACATCATCTACATCATCGTCGACTAGTTCGACATCAAAAATCCAACAAGAGCAACGTGAAATTTTGGAAAACGAACTCCATGCAATGACTTCAGAGGAGTTATTCAATGCCCTTAAGGAATATGATGCTTTACAGGATAAATACCACACTGTACTGCTATTGCCCAAGGAATCAAGGGTAAATTCAAAATAAATCACACTTAACAACTTTCTTCTTTTTACCATGTATTTATTTATTTTTTTTTTTTATCATTTGTATAGCGCGAAGTAACAACAGGTGGACGCGATGGCTCGGCATATGTTTTACGATGCCTTAAAATGTGGTATGAGCTGCCGTCAGATGTCCTCTTTTCATCCATGAGCTTAGTCGACAGATTTCTAGATCGTATGGCAGTGAAACCGAAACATATGGCTTGCATGAGTGTGGCATCTTTTCATTTGGCGATCAAACAGTATGGATTAAAACCAATTCCCGCCGAAGATCTTGTGACAATATCTCAAGTACGTTATGTGTTCTCTGTCCTCTATGCTTTTTTTTTTTTTTTTTTTTTTTTTTTTTTTTTTGTTGTTTTATTTGTGTCAGTCATGGTTGGATGAGCAACGGCTGTGTACAATATTAATCTTAAATTTTCTTTTCCAACGTTTTTCTAGTGCGGATGCACAGCTGGTGACTTGGAACGTATGGCGGGTGTTATTGCCAACAAATTGGGCGTTCAAATGGATCATGCACCCATTACTGCGGTCAATTTCTTACGTATGTACTATGCACTCTTCCGCAACATGGCCAAGGAGCTTAATCCAGAATTCTTTAAATTCTACACTCAACTAATAAAATTACAAGAGTTGGAGAATCGTTTGGAGAATTTATTGTGTGATGTTAGGACCACTGTCATTTCACCATCAACTTTGGCGCTGGTCTTAATTTGTTTGCATTTGGATTTCCATATTAAAGAATCCTACACCAAGGGTAGTCCCGAATTAAAGCATGTCTTTGATTATATTCTGTTCTTGCAACAGTTTATGAGGGTAAGTTGTTACAACACACTGATTATGTATGCATGCGGAATTCAAGTTTAATTGTAATTTCTTTTGTTTGCGGAATAGATTCCCGATCGGGTATTTACTTGTGGTTTCAGTATTGCCTCTGGAATTTTGTCGCACTACAATGGTCAAAATAAACAACCGTACAAGCAACGCTTGGTATGGAAGTTGTCTAGCCGCACACTACGTGTACTACGACCAACCAATCGCTTCTCATCGGACCTGCCCACCATCGAAGAAGGAATTTCGAACAACATCGACGACGGCTGCCGATCGAGGTAAGTTATTATAAAATGTTCTAATATTACGAGGTTTTTGTTTTTTTCGACTGTAAAACAGATAAATCTTGAAGGAGGAGGGGGAGGGGGTGAAGATGTATTAATTCCGTGATTTTAGTTCTTTGGTTTCTTGAGACTTGCCCTATAATAGGTTTCACATTGTTGGGTAGGAGTAAATAAGATGCTGGTTTATTGATTGTTGCATACTTGATATAGTCCTAAAGGCCATGCTAGAGAATTTGACACAGAAGAACGATTAGGGGTTGACAACTGCCAACCTAGTTTTTCTCCACAATATGATAGAAGTACTTCGAAATGTTGCCTTGAATGATCTTACTAGGAGAAGTGAAAAGCAACCTCCTTGACCGCCAGATGCGCTGCTACTGCAAAAAATGTTATGGTGCCTTGAAGTCCGTTCATATTTAGGTAGAGATGCCAAATTTCAGTGCGATACTGTCTTTAGTTTTGTTTTCACAGCTGATTGTTGTTTGGCATCATGTTGAGTATAGACAAAAATGATTTTCATTCTCTCTTAAAACATTATTTTTTGAGAGGCAAAACGGCCAAAGAAACAAAAGAGAAGTTGGATAAATATTATGGGGCTAATGCTCCGTTAGATTACTCCGTCAAATATTGGTTTCGAGGGCTTCGTGATGGCCACACTCCACTACCGATCAAGTCAATATTCTGTATATGAAAAAGCTATCCTGCCGCTGGGTGCCGCGCATACTCACTCCTGACCAAAAACACGAAAGCGAGAGCACTTCATAAGAGTTTTTGGACTTGCAGATTGGTAACTGTTGAACACCAGAGAACAGAATGAGTGCCCGGTATTTGACTGAAGCCGGCTCGAGTGCTCCGAAGCGGCTGAAGGGAGGCCGATGGGTCGGAAAGGTTATGGCGTCGGTTTTCTGGGATTGTCATGGCATACTCTTCGTGGACTACCTCGAAAAAGGAAAAACCATCAACAGCGAAATCACATGAAGCGAAAAAATTTTTTTTTTTGCAAGGCAATGTACCGGCGCACAAGAGCATCGCAACCACGGCTAAAATCAAAAGATGGCTCATCAATAAATAATTCCGCTCACGCGAGGAAATTATCGACGCCACGGAGGAGTATTTTGCTGATCTTCCGAAAAATTACTTTTCGGACGGGATCAAGAAGTTGGAAAATCGCTAGAATAAGGGTATCAAACTAAAAGGGGACTATATTGAATAAAATAAAAAAAATATTTAAAATAAAATTTTTTTTCATTCCCAAGGAGGTTACTTTTCACCCCACCTATTAACAATCTGATAGCTAAGATCGAGCTATGGGAGCAATAGCTTAGCACTGGGACAGCACACTGGCAGATATTTTCAGGAGTGTTAAAACAATCGGACCGAACACGGTGTCACAATAATCTGATTGGTTACTTAGAAACAGGTGAAGGCCCTAACTTTTTAAAATATCGCTGATTTTAAAGATTGTTGTAAAGGCCTTCATGATTCCTTGACGATCAATAGGAATATTATTCAGAGGCAAACTGACGCAGACATACTTTCAAGAAGAGATAGTACTTGATAATATGAGATCTGCAGTGGGTGTTTTGTTCCATGGATGAGCGACTGACTATTACCAGTAATCATGTTGATATAAAAAAATTAGGATGTTGGCCCTTTGAAAAAAGTCGGTGTTCTATTTAAAACAAATATTTGTTAGCAAACCATTTAAAACATACACAATTTATATAGTATTTTAAGCAGTACCTCTGTTGTGTGTTATAGTATCATGGTTACCTACTGTTTTTTTTCGGTAAAAAAAGGCTTTGAGCCTTAAGCAGAATTTGTAGAAACCTTTGCTTACGGGCACTTTTCATCATCCTTGTTTAGCACTTAAAAATTCTAAAGGAAAGTGTTGGTCTTATATTGAAGAAGAAAGCTGTGGTTTGAATGTTTGCATTTAAATAATTTAAAGGTTACCTCACCAAAAACGGATAATTTGACTTAAATTTTTGGTGTTGTGCTTTAACCGTCAAATCATTATAACAGTTCTGTGGTAGACAGTTTTCACTATTATTGAAATTGGATCGATATTCGATTTTCCAAGTATACCAACTATAAAAAGAGCAGGTGGATGACTGATGTCAGACCGTCGACACGTCCATCCATACCATACCTTTCAGCAGAAAAAGAGCTAAGAGTATGTTCGGCGTCTTGGTCGGGAATTGAACATTTCAAAAAAATACAATTGACTCAAATAACTCAAGCCTACAACAAGACCATACTCCAGCTAAGAGAGTTCGTCAATTCGTTCGTTGAACAGCAACGTGTGACCGAAAATCGAAAAGGAAACATATCCCAAACGTGTAATTGCTTGGTGTGAATTTTCCAAAAGTAGTACACTATGCACATGCTACACATCACGTAAAGCAATAGCATTATTGCACCATATGTTTTATGGCTATATAATCTCAAGTTTGGGGGATGGGAATTGGTCGCTGATTTAATGTCTTAAGACTTCTTTCTCTAGGATTTTTTGAACTCCAAAGTTTATGTCACGACCACCTAAGCTTTGTAGGAGTAGATTAGACCCTATAGCGTTGAAATTCAACGTGATCGAGAAGTTCGTCGAAAGAAAGCAAATGTGACAGCAAAGTCGAGGAGGATATTTATCAAATGTGTTGCTCTATGGATAATTGCCAGATGCTACTTTATGATTATTACAATTTCAGTATTTCCGTTAATTGATCTGCTGTAACATATTATCTTCTTTCCAAAGCATCAGCGAAAAGTCTAGCTTTACATTGTAATAATTAATAAATCTAGATAGATCGTAAAAAATTAAAAATCGTTCGTAGGAGTAGTTTAATACAAACTATTTAAAATCATTTTGTCGTTTACCCGATATCGTAAAGCTACCGCATGCTACAAAACACAAATTTTCCGCATGAATACCATAAATTATGATGTGTAAACAGCAACACCTAAATTAGTAATGACTGCAACAAATAATTACATCAGGGCCAAATTACTTTCGATGTTTTCATTTTCAAAACACTTTTCGGTTATTTCACGGTGTTTACAGAGTTGTCTATACCAATTTTTTTTTTTTTAGTGTCATTAACATCACCGTTTGAACATTTAAGATAATGACTTGCTTTTGTTATAACATCTATATCAATGACTGATTGGTTACGAATAATGTAAAGTTGAAAGTAGATGGTCTCTAGCCTTAATTTTATGAGTTCTGTGCTGTGCTCCACACTTAGAATTAATTGTTGCAAGACATGGCTACAAAAAATATGGCATAACATAAAGAACGCTCGTGGCTACTGACGTTTACCGATAGTAACTGTAACCTGTTGATTACAATTAGAAGAAAGAAAATTTATTGTGCATTCAGTGTTATTTTTGTTGATAAATATGTATCATGTGATTACTTCCGCTCGATGGCAATGAACTCTTGCTCCAACAATGAGTCGAGAACGTTTCAGATAAGTGAAAGACTGAAAATTTCGTAAATGATTGAGCTTTTGTTTAGTTGTTTAGTCTTAAATTTTGTTTTTAATTCGTCGATGTAGTTAAAGTTGTTTATTGATAAGTAAATTGGCTGTTATTTTGCGTGTGTATTGTATTTGTATCAAACAGTAATCCACGGAAAATACCGCGATTAGTTTTTTGTTTTGCTGTTGTAGGAAAAGACTTGATTTTACATCGTTTATTGATGAAATCAGTGTCCTCCTGCTAGGAAGGATTGATGTTAATTATAGATCATCATAAAGATTATAGATTGATTAGATCACTTTTACATAATTTGATTATTTCAAACTTGTTATTCAAAGCAAGTTTAGGTCTTTCATAACGTACAACTAGAGACAACTGAGATCTAGAGGTCATGTTTTATGCCGCAAAGTAAACCAAATGACTGATTGAGGCATGCAAGCTTTGTTGAGTGATCTGGTGTAATTATTTACTGACCTGTGATCTTATAGCTATTTATAGTATAGATCTTTTGTTGACCATACGGAAAACTATATACGTATGTACTTATGAAGTTAGGGTAGACAGCTTTTCTGGCCTTGTTCTTAGTCAAGCACCCTCAGAGCATTTTCTGACAATTGACGAATGTTTCTTAATGTATGAATTACTCTACACTGTAACATCACCATACAATAATCTACGACAGAATCAGTAACTGCTTACGTTGACTTTTGATCTGGCTTCTAATTTCTTTCTTTCATGGCTTGGTATCATGGCGTGTTAGTGCATTATCATCGAAAACCCCGATAGTTTCATTTTCTGAGAGTTACTGAATTTGCTTATTGATCGCTTGAAGTAACCTGAAACATTGTGGCAGCAATTTCATCAAGAGTTTCTTTAAGGGAAAATGCTTGCAAATTTGTTGGTAGTTTCTGGTAATCGTAGTAGCTAATGCTTGGGATATGTCTGCCATGGTACTGGGACATTAATGTACACCCTGACTGACTCGAACTGCAACTTTTTAAAATGCTATAATTTTTTTATTTATTTATTTTTTTTTGATAAAATATGTCCACCTTTGGTGCGAATAATGGCCTTGAAACGCCTGAAAAAAAGCATCGCACGCCCCATTCCCGGCGAAGTGCTTGTTTGAGGTGGTCCAAACTTTGGTATTTTTTAGTGCCAACTTTCGCCTTCAAAATGCCCCAGACAGAGAAATCCAACGGACAATTTGCAATCCATTGTTTCGAAGAAATGAAGTGTGGAACATTGTTTTTTAACCAATCTTGGTTGACGCGCGCTTTGTGAGACGGTGCCGAGTCTTGTTGAAATGTCTACGGTCTTCGACCGTGTGCTTTTTGGAACTTTAATGGCTTGAGCCCAAACTCATTTTTCGGTATGTGTTGCATCCGTTCCAACGATATGTTGAGCTCACAAGCCATTTTTCTTCCACTTCGATGCGGATTTCGCTCAATTCGAGCCTTCACTTTCCGAATCATTACTGAAATCATTACTGATTTTTATTACTTCCATGTCGTTTTGCAACACTGTCAGTATCACGGTAACGAGCTATGGTTTGAGACACATGATTTATTCACGTTCAGGTGCTGGAGGGCTCTAACGATAGCTACTTGTGGTTTTCCAGCCAAATATATATTAAAGCAATCACACTATCACGTTTGAATTTCATCGCGGATAAAATTTTTTCAACACAACTGAGACGCAAATCGTTTAAAAGGCTTTTGTAAATAATAAAATTATCTTTCATGTGTCAAAATTTGAACTCACTGTCATGAACGGTTTGGAAATTATAGCAGTCTGGAGTTGGTTGCAGTTCGAGTTATTCAGTCATAACCAAGTTAGTATGTATTTGCTTTTTTGAGATTTGAATTTAAAATTGATTCTATTGAGAGGCTCTTAACTATTGTGCGATGAACTGCGATAGTTGGATTTAAAAGAAACGTTTTTAATTCTTGTAGCCCATTTATGCGTTTCAGATTCGAAATACATTTAATAATGTGTTTAGCTTTTCTAAGAGTTTCTTATTCTGTTGAAAAAGTTTTCTCTAAAAGTATGTGTTTGTCTTCTCATTAAAGAAGGTTCGTTATTGGGTTCTGACCTGTCAAAACATAGTACCTATCCTTGTCCGGATGTTATGTGACGAAATAAAGAAGTTTAAGAAGTTGAAACTAGATCTTCTGACACCTTTCTCAGATGTAATTCAGTTTTAATTTTTGTCTCCGGGGCTATGCTGTGTGTGGCTCTCATGGCTGCTGTTACCCCGATGTCTTACAGAACCGCCTTATGTTTGTTTGCACCATTCGCCCAGACTTGGAGGTGAATTGTTTTCCAAAGGCAAAACGTGTGAAAATTGTTACATATTTCTGAATTAAAAATTCCATAGTAAATATGCTCCATAATCAACGTGCAGATTATGGCTGATATAACTGAAACAGCAAACAATTCGATTTAGTCACTTCAGGCAGCGAATAGATCTTCGTATTACTAAAAATGTGCTTCAAGAGCTAAAATGGAATTCATCCACGACGTTTGTATTATTCAGATGGCTTTCTATTGCGAATTCTATATACAAGATGCACTTAACACAATAACTCAAACTTGGAGACCATGGAAAGTTGATAACTCGCTGAGATTGTGTGGTAGAAAAAGAAGTAGAAGAACAAGAATATAAGAATATAAGTTTATAAGGAGGATTGTCATATAAGGAGAAATGAGAATCCTCACCTGATTCAGTAAAGTTCATGTGCCAGGAGTCCTTTTTTTTAAAACGATGGAGGTGAAACATTTACGGTCAACGATCTCCGGCGTATTAATGGAAGATAAACGATTATTTGAATGGTATTAGACATGAATCGACAGAATTTTCATGTCATAATGCGATAAAATGTCGCCACTCCTTTTTTTTTTTTTTTTTTTTTTTTTTTTTTTTTTTTTTTTTTTTTTTTTTTTTGAGATACATGAAGGCTCTTGCCTGTCCCCATAATTGGAAGACGTTGTAATATTTCAAAGGCGAGTTGTAAGGAAAAATTAAGGTTCAGAAGATTGAGCGAAATTGTGTGATTTAAAGAAACAAATACTTAGAATCAAAAATAACCCTGCATAACACAGGCAACAAATATTCATTCAATTGGTTACTTTTCTTCTGACTGGCTCTCTATTTGAGGACTTCTCTTCGTATGTAGGTTAAATAATTGTAGATGTCGTAAAATAATAAGTTGTAGGTCATCGTCTAATCTCATTTTTAAGAAACAAAGCAACAATCTAGAGAGAATGCTTCCGTTATGCTTCTTTATGCGTTCGTTTGCTTGTTCGTTACTGTTTCAAATTCTTCGTAATTTTGTTTGTTATGGTGAAATAGGTCAATTAATGTAGCTGCCAAAACAACTGCTTTTCCCATTTCGGTGAAGTGTCGACGGAAGCGATGATATCATCATGTTCATGATGGCTCTAAATCATGAAAGTACATACTGTCCTTAGCAGCACAACTTTGTTTTTCTTTTTCTATGCGTGCAAAAGTTAATTGGCCTCGAGGGGTTTCAACGTATAAGAAACATTTTTTTTTTTTTTTTTGTTAAGAATCTCTCAAAACGTTGGAAAAAAAATCCATAGCTCTTTTAAATTGTTTACTAATTTTATTTGGCTAAAACTATTCCACTATCCACAATCTAAAATGCCAGTGACGTAGCTTAGCTAAGCAAGTATTCAATAATATTTTGGCTAAAAATATTATTGTACGTTGTTTACGAAACTCACAAACATTGTCACCAATTTTAAAAAGAAAACATATACATACTTGGAATTTTTATTTATTTTAGATAAGATTCTAAATGACTCTTTAAAAGAATGACATTTTATTTGTTAGTTTTGCTGGTTTTTCAGTCTACAAGGTTTAGAAAACAATCAACAGGCTGTCTCAATTAACGTTGTCTGTATGTGTGTCCTCCTTTCGAAACAGATGACCTTTGATTTGTGCGATAAAACCAAGTTTTTATTCAACATAGTTCGAAAATAATCAAATTGTTAATTACAGCGGTTCTGCTCATTGTATACAAACAAGATGCCTGTTCTCGTAATGACCGTTGGCATACTTTTTTTTTTTTTTTTTCAAAATAAAATGATTTCCATTTTATTTATTTTTTTTTTTACACTCCTGCCAGCAAATATGTATGTATTCTTTCATATATAACATATGTATATATATTTATGTAAATCAATGCAGAAGAATCTAACGTACAGTTATGTAAATTTAATCCAATAAACATAGTATATGGGAGAGGTTTGTTTTCGCGTAGCCCCTTTAAGTTGATCTGCGATAGCAATAGCTAATTTGTTATTTTTAGAAATTTAGCCAGTGCGTGTATGTGTATTTATTTTGTTTATTGTCATTATGTGGACGGAAATTTGACTTGTTTTTCTTATTCATTTCTTTTTTGCTTAGAAAAAAGTTTAACAGTCATGCGAATTTATTTTATAAAACTTTTTGCTCGTTTATGATGACTGCTTGAGTTGAGGTGGGTCTGGTTGTTGGGAGGCTTGCCCTTATTATATTCCTCACTTTTGTTAAAAATGATTTCAATTATATTGATAAAAATATTAAAAATAATAAACAATAACAATTAATTGTTGTTCATTCGTTTGTTTTTGTGCTTATTTTCGTAAGCATACGTGGGATAATCTCTCAAACGGATATTTTGCACTTTGTTGCCTAAGTAGATGGCAAAAGTATCTGTGATTTAAGATAAATATTTGAATTTTTGATTGAACATATTGTTTATCTTAATAATTGTGATTTGCTGTTTCTAAATGAAAAGATTTCTTTAACATTCGTAGTTAAGTCTTCATTTTTAAAATATGTTACATAGTGTTTCGTTTTGATTATGTTGAGGTAAATGTATTAATTCTCTAAATAAACGAAACTTCAGAGTATTAATTATAACACATCCTGGTTATCAATACATGCCTGGTCTAGTCATAAATATTGATACATCGAAAAATTAATACCTAATGAGAACAAGTTTTTATTTTTTTTAAATTTTCTACTGGTTTATTGGGTCTATCAATAGCTACAAATAGAATAATTGTTTATTAAAAATGGCCACACTTGTCCTGTTCCTCCAGCACACACCACATCCATGAAAAAATTGTCAACTGTTTATTTTAAAGAATCAATATTACGGTGCTGAGAAGGCCATGCCTTCTATAACACACCCAAAATTGTATTCATCAGATGGTAGACTGGAACACTAGCTGGCCAATCTATCGGTGACAGGAAGTTAAGAACGTTAGCTGCATTTATTAATGTAAAAATACTGCTGTATTTGTGTTCATTTTTACATAAATACAGCAGTATTTGAGTAACATTTGGCATCACTTGTTTCCACTTTTGCAGAATTACAGTAAGTATGCTGTCAAACGTGTAGCGCTTTTTGTTTTGCTGCCTAACTGCACAGTTTTTATTTTATTCTCTGAATTTGTACTGCTTATTAGAGAAAGAACAATGCTCAAGACTATTTTTATTCGTCATTTCACTTGGTTGAATTAAAATGGACTAACAAGAAATAATTGCAAAGTTTTCTGTTATACTATAGTTTGACAGAAATGCCTGTGGAACATTAATGAACGATATTTTAGAGGTGTATGATTGCTGTACTAATGCAGCAGAAATTGTGTTCATTAATGCTCACAAAAATAATTGCAGCAGTTTTACAGCATATGTTTTAAATTAATGAACTCAGCCGTTGTTTTTTTTAGCCACTATTCATCAGTTTTGTTTTCAAAACTGAAACTAGGTAACGCAATCATAGTTTACTCCACACCAAACTATTACTGATATGTAATGGTGGCGACATTTTACGCTGGAAATGAATTCTAATGCTTCTTTTGATGACCGCACATGAAGATGGAGATACATCGATTCATTTCATCAATAAACAGAATTCATCAGTGAGCGTTATTCGCGTACCCTTTGCCCAGAGCATTAAACTTTTGCTTACTTTTATTCATCCAAAGCGATTAATTAAATGTCGAGGGTTTACTTCCTTTTTTTCATTTAATTTTTCTAAAAATTTTAGATAATGTGTTTCTATATCGGTTTTTGTCTGATTCGAGATTGCATGGCTTTGATGGCTTTGATAAGCTATTATATGCATTTATAGCTTGCGGCCCTGATTTTCTCCTGTATCAAGCAACTTACGTTATAATAAAAAAATTACGAATAATTCCAAGCAGAAGTGTAAAGCCCAACTACAACATTATTTTCGGGAGACATCGACATGTCGCACGTTATTGTACATAGCTGTCACGTATCAGTATATAGTTGTATGAATAAAATTGGTACAATTCTCTTAAAAGGCAGCCATTTTTTCACAATTTTTAGTTCGAAGAAGGGATAAGGGAATAACTTTGCCGCTATGTGGATTGATATTAATTCCTCTCATACACAAAACGAACTGCAGTAATTCAAAAACAAGATCATTTTTCTACATCCAAAAAAATTCAGCAAGCCATACCATATATGTATCGAAAACTTTTCACAGGGGTAAGCCAGAATTTGTATGCTTGCCTGCAATTGTTTTTGGATTTTTGGTTAAAGCGTCTGATATTACGTTTTAGAATACCTCGAAGCTGAATGTAAAGACCATCCCATTGTGTAAATTTGATCATCTGGAACGCTGTTTTCATTAGTCTGCATAACTCGGCAGGAGGAGTGTTTGGTTTTTGTTCATCAAGGTCGTTTTGGTCTTCCGAAATATTTTATTTATTTGCTGGAATATGCTCGGGTCGCTGGTGTTTACAGACTGAATTGTTTGTTCTGAAATAAGTCTGCAGCAGCTCTGCAATTTTCTTTTTATCATGTTTAGGGATTTTTAATCGCGAATTAACTGTCATAACCTCCTAGTTATGAATGTCAGTAACCTATCTGTTAAAAGTTTTTAATTTTGTCAATATTCAATTTTTTTTTATTGGTGAAGTGCTTCGATAGTTGTGTTGTGGAATGTATCTTTGTTGTCAGTGTCTTGATACTGAGGTACTGATATCGTATGGTTCCTCGTTTTTCTGAATATTATAAATATTTTCTAAGCTTTGGAGGCACTGATGCACCGCAATTTAAGTTCCACTTAACAATACAAATTCTATTGTTATTTGTTGTACCGCTGTCGAAAATTGGTTCCTTATTGTTGATTGTCGGTGTTAGACTCGATCATACGTATTTAGCTTTGAAAAAAAAAATTTCATTTTTAAAATATTAATTGATGCACTTCTTAAAAACTTGCAAGTTTAAAAAGATCTATTAAAGACAGTTTTACAGTCTTCTTCATAGTCTTTTTGTTTAAACAAAAATTATGGGCGAACTCATATTTAATTAGTAATTGTATTTTTTCTTTCTTTTCAGAACTGAAAGTATTAGTTCAGAAGAAGAAGAGGATTGGCCCACTTCTCCCATTATTCCAATATTTGAGCAGTGTTAGTACAATCATACACATGCCTGGATAAACATAAAAGTTATTCCATACCCAACAGCTATGCCAATTATTAATATGGATCTACAACTATTAGTATTGGATGTGTATGTACTGTATTTTCCTTTATTTTTTGCACCATGTACATGTTTTGTTTTCCTACAAAAATGAAAGAAAGCAAAATGCAAACAAAAAACAAACAAAAAAAAAATATATATCATATTTCCCCGGCTAAGGTAAGAAGTCAGCGAACCAACATTTACAAAACAAAACTTAATAAAAAAAAAAAACAAGGAGGCAGGATATTATTCCGGACGATTATATGATTAAAAAGAGAAGTTTAAAATAAATATTTGTTTTCCAATTAGCCAACCAAATGATGGTTAAATGGAAGAACTAACTTCCATCCATCAGCAAAAAAAAAAAAAAAATTCTCTATAGTGGTAAATTTTAATAGTTTGTGTTTAAATGTATGTTTTTCCTTTTTGTTTACATTTCAAGAAAAAAAATAAACTATACAACTAAGAAGAAACGTAAAAAAAACTCCACCCCCAAAAAAAAACAAAAAAAAAAATATAAAAAGACTTAAAAAAATATTCAAAAATGCCGATTAAAAAAAATCTTAAAAAAAAGTACAAAAAATTTATTTAATAAAAAAAATATTTAAACAAAAAAAATACAATAAATATTAATATAAATTTTCCCCAATTTTTTTTTCTCTTCATTTAAACAACTTATAATAACTTTTCTTAATAAAATAATTTTTTTTAAAAAGATTGTATTACAACACCAGAAAAAAAAACCATTTAATAAACTTAACGTAGATTAAAGAAAAAAAAATTAAAAATAGAATAAAATCAAAAAAAAAAAAAAAAAAAAATGTTCTAATACATAATCTCATCAGATCTAAATTTTTGTTTAATAAGAAAAAGAAATAAAAAAAATGACAACAAAAGAAAACAACAACAACCAACAACAAGAGAGTTTTACTCTGCGGGAAAAAAGAACAAATCAAACCATGTAGATGATTCAATTCGAAAACAAAAAAGTTTTTCCTTTTCAAATGTATTTTTCTTGTTTGTGATTTAAATTAAAAAAAAAAAAAAAAACGAAAACATACTCTAAGTATATATTCATATATATTTTAAATTGTTATATCTATTTTGTTATTTCCTTTTTTCTGTTCCTTCTTCTCCTCCATATATGTATTTTTTTTTTCGTTTAAAGTTATATTTAAAAAATAGAAAATACAATAACCAAAACAAATGTTAAACAGAGAACCATCAAATGAAATTTTCAAAAAGGGAAAAACGAACAAAAACTTCTTTTAAAAAAAGTTAACATCTAAAGAAAACTATAAATTGCTTTCTTAAGTTCTAAGTCTTTTTTTGTAAATGATATTCATAAAAAAAAAAACATGAAAACAAAACAAAATCGAACGGAATAAAAAGTTTTGCGTGAGGGAATTTCATTGGCATCGTGGAGTTTCCTCACTCGAATTATATGCAAAAAACCAAACAAATTCGGTCTATCATTCATTTTGTGTCTTTGACAGAGAGGAAATTGAGAAAAGTTGTTATTTTTCTTCTGTTTCTCAAAATTCTGTAGCTGCTGTTGCCTTGCCTTACAACGCGGGTAATCGTTTGCTGATGCAAGGTGATACCATAAATCGACTCTTGACATTTTGTGTGAGTATGCAAACACTTTTTATTTAATTCGTTTTTTCCTTTTAAAATTTTGTCTTACAAAAAAAGAAAACACAAAAAAACCTTACTTTTCTCTCTAAATCATAAACAAGAACAAAAAATCAGGAAAGACTGTTTTAAAAAAAAAAAAAAAAAAAAAAACAATATGCAGCATTTAAAAGAACCAAACAAATTAAAAAACAAAATAAAACTAACAAACAAAACAAGTATTGTACAAATGGCTGCCACTTTAAAAAGATGAATAAGAATTCTTAAATATTTTTATTCAAATACTAATACTAATTGTATGTATATCTTAAAAAAAAAAATTGATTGTGATTCAATTCGCAAGACGAAAACTTTGTTTTTATACACATTTGCATTTTTAAAATGAGATAATCTCAAGCATAAATCATTAAAAATCGAATCACTTCAACAATGTATAAAAAAAACAAACACACTTTGTACAATTAAAAAAAAAAATTACTATATAATATTAAAAATAATAATAATAAAAATAAATGTGATCGACGTTAACAAAAGTGATATACTGAATGAAACAAAACAAGAAACAAAAATATAATTAAAAAAAACAATGAAACGAAACATAAGAACAAAGTAAAAGATTTCTCATCAATTAGGTAAATTTTCCAACTCTAGAAAAATGTATTTTTTTCTTAAGTTTAAAATAAATTACTATTCTTTAGTAGAGTAGTGTAAAAAAAACCAAATCGCCTAATACGAGTAATCGAAGTTAAAAACAACTTTGAAATCAAAAGGGGGGGAAAAAAACACCAACACCTGCATTCGATGTGTGGATGAGTAAAGATAAGGGAAAGGATTTTTTGCATGATTAAATAATTTAAAAACTTATGTACTCGTATATTGAAAATATGTAGTTCTTAACCACTTCTGATCTAGATTGTTAGTATTCATTCGAAAATTTTAGAAATCTAGTAGATTTTCTCGTATACACTCAGCATATGTTGTTGAGTTCAAATCATTCCAGAACCCTGTTATTGTGGCAAGAAATTTGTCTAGTTTTCCTTACACAATTTGGGATTGACCTTGTGCAACCTAAACCAACCATGCGAGGCTTAATATTTTGGATTTCTAGCCAATGCTGGGCTTTAGATTGTATCGCATATATGTGGGAATATGCCAACCTTTCAATCTTGTCCGAAATGAAAACGCTATCTGTGTAGAGGCAATATTCACTGTTTGTTATAAAATTTTCCAAGTTTCTAAATAGCAAATGTACTATAGTATCCTTTAAATACCTGCCCGGCGTACTGTCTTCTAAAACAAGATTAAGTAAGTCACCGCTTTCGTGGTTCTGATTTAAAATTTCACTATGTATCGCGTATGTTCGAGCGTGCGACGCAGTCGTTTTCAATTCAGGATCACAAAATCGGCTAAAATTTTCGTATGCGGATGAATGTTGTCGTATGCGGTTTTGAAGACGATGAAAAGCTTTCTTCACAGGTCCTAAGTTTTTGTCAAAAACATTTTTTAAAATACAGAATTGAGTGGCATCTTTTAGTTATACTCAATGCACGTAGACAGGCGAATAAGCTTGTCTCTGATATTCCACTTTTGTCAGTCATTCCATGCATCCTATTTTCGACGGTCTAAGAACGACGTTACATTCATGATATTTGACTTACGTTTCAAACAGTGCAGGACCTGTTTGCCTAGAAATTCATCTGCGAAGAAATGTTGAGTTCTCTCTTCTATGTTTCATTTTATTGGTTAAATGGTTGGTCCTGTAAGTGATGTGATTCAGTATTCATTGAGTATGCACTGCATTAATTTTAGCTTTTTGGTATCAATGATATAGAAATGATTTTTTCATGCCATTGTATTCCACAATTTGTATGATGCCCTCCTATTTAGAACTTTATGCTAAAGTTCTATTTTTGTTTTTAGCTTATTTATTTTTTTAATTTTTTTTAAAGGGATATGTTGGCAGGGTCTAAATTTATTTGTTTGACTGAGATTTGTTTTTGTTGCAGCCTGTTGTTAAAGGCGCATTTCATATCTCATTACTGGGCTAACATTCTTGCCTTTCCTACTCTGCTAATCTAACAGCAATCCTATTCCTTAACTACACATTTAAAGTAAAACGAATTTCATCTAACATCTTTTGCCAACTGCTTATTTCGTAAAAGTTTTAAAATCAAAAAAACAACTTTCTTAAGAAAAATTTTTAAAAAAGAAAGCTCTTTCAGTATATATCGCACTTTTGTTTAACGTTCCCTTTTTCTCTCTTTTAAGTCTTTTTTTTTTTTTTTGTAAGTATATACATACACACATGAGTGTATGTGCAGAAAAATATTTACTTATTTTAAAGTAAGTTTATACATATTTTCATATTTCCTTTCTTTGGTTTGTTAAAAAAAAAAAAATCAACAAAATCTTAGTCATGTGAGTTGCAATGTATTATTTTTTATACAAAAGTTTAAAACTTCATAAAAACATATATTAAAGAAATATTTAATTTCAATAAACATTATATGAATAAAGAACAAATTTAAATTCGTTCTTATTTTCTTAAAATTTTATTCTCTATTTTATTTTGTCAAGTTCCACTCATAACTTTAGTTTTAAATTTAAAATAAACGAAAAATGGCTAAGAACAATAAAAAAAAAAAAAAAACATTGTAAATGGTTTCTCTTGATTGTTCAAATTATTCTTATTATATTAATTTTAAAACAAACGAAAAGCTAAGCTAAAATGATTTTTATTTCATTAAAGAAAACACCAACTATATAAAACGAGTATGTGAGATTCAATTATTTTTCCAACAAAAGATACGTGAGATTTGTTAAACAAAATAAAAAAAGAAGAAAGTTTGATGAATGATAATCACCATGAGAATATAGTCATAACGGATTTATATAAAAAGAAAGAAAATAATAATAATGAAACAAAACATTTGAATGAATTTTTGTACGCGTGATTGCTATACGAGAATATAAGTGTATTTTGTGTAAAAAAAAGTTTACAAGAGCTATAACAAAAACGACGCAGAAGAGAATTTTTTTTATTAATTTTAGATTGAATTTAAAACTGATTTTTTTTTTTTGTGTAATTAATATTTAATTTATTTTTATTTAATTAATAAGGAAAGATTTACAAGAACAAGCTGAAGAAACGGCAAAAACAAAACAAATGAATATTGAAATAAAAATATGAACAATGAGTATTGAAAAAAAAAAACAAAACTGAAAATATTTGTCTTTTATTATTTCTATGGCTATTGCGGAGTGCGTTTTCCTTTTGGTAAAATTCAATTTTATTATTCAACATAGTTGCTTTTGAGGACAATACAGTTATAGCTGTCGTGTAATTTTTCGATACCATTTTTATAGTATGATTTCTCTTTAACCTGAAAATAAGCCTTAGTTTCAGCGATTACTTTTTAGCAGTGCTGAATTTTCCAGTAAGCATTCTTTTGAGGTCTGCAAACAGAAAAAAGTCACTGGGGGTTAGATTTTCGGGATACGGTGGAGCCTAATTCATGCAAGTTTGTCATCGTCTTCATTGATTTGTGATTGATAAACAGCCGTTTTTTTTTTTTTCAACATGCTATTTTGATATCTTTAGAAACTCAGCTATCTCGATCAAATTCACTTTACTAACATGCCCTATAATTATTTTGCGAACTTTTTTCACATTTTCGCTCGTAACAGCCTCTTAGCTCATTTCGCCCCGTTTAAATGTGACAAACCACTTCTCAACGGTTGATTTTCAGAAACCGAATAATGTTTACCAAGCCAAGCTTTGGTTTCAACAGTATTTTTTTACATAATAAAACAATGCTTTGTTAACAAACTAAACTCTTTTTTTCATTATTTTCACAATAACAAAAGTTGCTAAACTCACAATGCTTATATCTCACGAACCAAATGTCCGACAGCTGTCAAATTTATACACGCATCGTTTGGAGGTTAGTACTATTAAAAACCATATAGATTTAATTCTAGTAACACCATCTATGTGTTCGCCTACGAACTTTTCAGCCGAACTTATTAAGCTTGTCTTTTTCTTTGGTAACAACGTAACATCTTACATCAGAAATTTTGCCCTCCGTTCTGCGGCACTGGGAATTCGATAGTGAATCTAACTAGTCAAAAATAACATGAAGTAGTTAAAAATTATTATTATTATTATCAAGGGAACGATACAAATTAATTTGTAGGGTCCGGGACTTAACGCCGGGGTACTATGCCCATGTGGCGCGTTTTGTCAACAGCACGCGGAGTACTGAGTTCCCATGTGGTCACCCACCTACGTACTTACCGTGCCCTACACTGCATTATTTCGGTGATCTAGTGGGAACCGATGCTTTCAGTTTGGTGAGGCCATTGACAAGTAGTTATAAATATGCCAATGTTATTTTTGGCAAATATCGACATATATAGGGTGTTCCGGATGATGTGTTGAAAACTTTAAGGGGAGGGTGGACAGTTCATAAACGTCCACATTTCTAACTTAGTACAATAGCAGAACTTTTCTCGTGCGTTTTCGAACGCATTCACTGAGCAGATATATCTTAGTACAACCGCAATTTGTTTTGCGTTCAAAAACGTCGTATCAATGCAACAAAAAAAAAAAAAAAAAAACTAATATTCAGCCAAATCTTGGATTTGCTTTGACTCCCATCCTTTGAACAAATAAGGTATTGTTGAGTTCATAATTATGAGCACTGTAATTGTTTCAAAGTAATTCTAGTTATTGAAGATCAAAAGTGATTTTTAATTTTTTTAACTTAAAATTTTGACTTGGTCATCATTTTTTTTGAAAAACCTAACTACTACTAACCCACACTGTGTATTTATAAACAAAAGAGAAATCAGGTATATCATATCAAGTCAGTAGTTTTTAAAATACGACCAAACTTATTGAAAGAGGTAAAATTATAAATTATTAAAGAACAAATATTGATTGTACATTTTTATTTGTTTTCATCAAACCTTGTATCATATCAATTGTTCACAGTGTGAAGCATTGCTTTGTATGTACGCCGGAGTTTGTCTTTAAAAAGGGTTTAACAATGTCCATTCCTTGCAATTCAACTCTTATTTTCGCCACTGCCTCGTCAATGCCATGATGCTATTTTTGATGAGTAAACAATGTCCTTCATCCGTCTCCGTAAAAGTCTATTAGGGCCAAGTTCGGAGACTTTAGAGGCCACAGAATGAATCCACGAATTTTTATACATGCGATCTAAACACTCTCTAACTGCATGGTTATAGTGTACGGGGTACACAATAGCTGTTATGTATTTGTTGCAGTGGTATATCACCTAACAATTCTGGTAATCTGTTTCGCAAAAGTTTCCGGTAGAGATTCAAATTAAGCGTTGGAGGAAGCCGATAAGGTGCGTTCAGCTTGTTACCCAATATTCCTGCCCAGTCATTTACCTTGAACTTATGTTGAAAAGCTCTGTGTTTCATAGAGCGGGACTGATTTCTGACTAGGTACATATGTATATACAATAAATTGTGGAAATTAGTGATTCCATCCCTGGCGAACTGGGACTTATCACCCGGCCAATGACGTTGTCTTATAAGTGTATTTCCAGAATGTAATTGCGAAATACCAAACGCTTTTCTAATTTCGCGGCTTGTAGCTCCTGTACTGGTATCTGATGGAAAGTTTGCATGCCTTATGAAAGTAGAGTTTTTCAGATGTAAGTCATGCTGAGTTTAAAATGTCTGCTTAGTTGCTAAGACTGGTATTTGGATGTTTTCTGACGTAATGCAAAATGCCTGCGAACGCTTTCTGCTAAAGCAGGATGCGAGCCTACCGACAATTTCCAAGTAATTTTTGTTTCCCTCAACCTGGACAATGTTCTTATATATGTCCTGCCATTTCAGACAAACTTATCAGGGTAGCGTCTCAGATATTCCAGAAACCATAGGCATAAGCCACGACTGCATATTCTTGTGTTGAAAGGGCGAAGGAAACTTAGGGAGGAAGAAAAGAGAAGAACCGATGTACATTGGTCTTAAATGTTTGAAAGTTATAACGACAGGGAAATAGAGAGCAGGGCATTCCATAAGCGAGTTGTACAGCTTTGGAACGAATCACAATATTTTAGAGTACGTCAGAAAGTGGGTTTGAGGGTGTACTGATAAGAATTCATAGCGTTAAAAGTTAGAAATGGTGTAATGCTACTTGCGATTTCTATGGAGTACTGGTGGTGGAAATAGAGACCGAGACAAAGTGAGACACGAGACTGTCGTTGTTCGAGGGTGTCAATTGACTGAATGATATTAGTATCACCTATGAGTTTTATCGCACGGTTTGTAGCCGCGCCTGATTCGTTGGGGTCATTGTACTCCAATTTTGGGCAGTTAAAAGCAAGTGAAGTACTTCTTACATCGCTTGAGGAAACTTAGACAGCATTTTTGAGGACATCGAATATGTGATCATTCCAACGTAAGTTGTCATTGACACACATACTAAGAATAGAAAGTTTTTGCGGTTTCCACGATGCAAATGCCAGTAATAGCAAATCCGAGAGCTAACAGTTGATTCGTCCTCAATTTAGTTTGACGTTTCACCGTACATAGACGACTAACACCAGAACGACACTTCCAAATTGTGCAGATTTATTTCGAGAATCGTGGTTAAGTTCGCGAAACTTTCCGCGCGTTGCGTCAATTGCACCGGTGACATACTATACTTAAATATACTGTGAATATATATATTCGGAACACCTGCACCAACACAGCAAAAATAATCGATTATCGAATGTACGTTGTCCGCGAAATTTCAAAAGACATCTTAAGTTTTGAACACACCTCGTATATATGCCATATTGTATATGTACCACACGAAATGTTTAATTTTGCAGTAAAATTTTTTTTTAGATCAAAATATGATCCGTATGCATCTATGACTCTTCCAACGTGATTCAAGGTCAAATATTTATTTTTTCTAAAAGTTCCAAATTGTTAATGCCTTAAAAAGCTCTGTTAGGATTTTCTGGATTTCAAATGATAGTGAATGGGGAAGAATTTCAAATTTGAATTTGAAACGTTACGCGTGAGATGTGGGGCATGGCATTGTCATGCAATAGGATTTTATTATATATATTGTTTGCATTCTACCACTGCCCAGGTTTTTTTAGGCTTGCCATTCAGAACCCACTTTTTATCGCAGTTGGTTATCCGGATAAAAAACGGCTCACTTTAGTGTCTTGAGTTGAGCGATACACAGATTTCTAGTCGCCGTATTTTTTGTTAATACTCCCATGTTCTCCGCAATGTTCTACACCAACTTCGTTGAGCTTGAATCTACCATTGCTCTTAGGACATCCTCGTTAGTAAAGTTTCCGGTTTCCGTCGTGATTCGTTTTCGATGCTAAAATCTCCGGAACGAAACTTTTCAAAGCAACGGCGGAATAGTGTGTTTGTAAACAGCTACATACTCAAATACGTTATTAAACACTATTATTCTCTTAATCACTTCAGGATAAAAATAAGATGATATGACAGACGCAAGTTCGTATTCTTATAGTCATTTTTAATGAACTCTGTTGCATTTAATGAGATTTCTTTCCTTTTGTGACAACTCTGCGTATTTTGTTAGTCATTTTTCATCACAAATATGTAGATTAAAAAATACGATAGTTTCATCATTTGTATTTTTATGAATTTGTAGTGGACATTTGCATATAAATTTGAGAAATGTAAATATTTTCGGTAGTTACTTTTGTCGAACGAAATAAAATGAATTGTTACAATAATTTCTTTTAGTGCCTTAAGCAGAGCAAGAAAGCTATCTGAATGCTTATTTCAATCATAGCGTGGCCGTGGCTTAAGTAGTAGTGTATTGGCTTCCAAATCGGACGGTTCGGGGTTTAATACCAGCCGTGCCTGAAAGATATTCTTTTTTTCAGGCAAAATCTATTAAATTCTATTAAGATAAATGGTTGCCTAGAATTCAACAAAAAATCCAATTACACTAATAATTTAGTCTCCCCACCAAATGTTGGGTGCGAAATAACCACTTTTTTTCTCTCAGTGTCCCATTTTCCTAAAAACTTAACACGCGCTCAGGCATTTTAACCCTCTACTGCATACGAAGCCAAATATGGCTTTGCAAAATATGCATTGCACGATGCATATTTTGCCAAGAAAACTTTTTCGAGAGGACCTGAAATTATTTTTTTCCTTTAGTGTGTATCCTTTTAAACAAAAAAAAAAAAAAAAAAAAAAAAAAAAAAAAAAAAAAAAAAAAAAACGGTACTTTTTCTTTCTGCCTGATAATTTTAGTAAATGATATTAATTTATATAGGTGATTTCAACACGAGTGCGCATTAAAAATGGAGGTAAAATAAAAGATGCGAATTTAAGTGTTATTTGGTAAGTATAGTTAGCAAAAAATTATTTTCAAAAAAATTGTTTAAAAAATTATAAATCAATTTTTTTAAATATTAGTTTATCTTTACGAGTAATTTTCTTCGCGGAGCCATATATGTCTTCGTATGCATTTTGGGTTGCGTTTTTGAACATTTTTTTTTCTCATATTTTTATTTATTTCATTTGACTTTTTTTCAGAGATAGATAACTTAAGCGTTTATGGACCAATTTCAAATGTCAACTATATTCCTGGAGATGGATCTAAAAGTGTAGATGATGAAGTAGCAAATTCTGATGTGGAACTTGAGACCGCTCTAAATAACAGAGACTGCCTTATAAAGCCCAAAACTGAAACCGAACCTGAGCCTGTAATCGAACTAGTTGTATCGACCCCAAAACAAAGAGAAACAAACCTGAAAATGTTTTGCATCGGAGAAAAGAACAAAGGAGTTAGTAAGGAGTTAGGAGGAGTTAATTTAATTTCTCATCGATCAGTCAAACTTAAAAGCTCTTCAATACAACATAACTAAGCCAGAAAATATAATAACAAAGAATTCTCGAAAATGCACCTGATTTAGGATACATTGGAAACTTAGTGACTTACATCTACAGTGGTTAAACATGTCAACCACCACAATTGGTATCACAGTCCCAAATTGCAAGTTCACCTGAACACAGTCAGGTTTTTGAGCACAGTCAGACTAAGCCGAGTCCCCTATTCTAAAATTCCAACAAAAAAAGGACTGAGAAAACAAGGTTGTGGAAACATGATTGAAAAAATTACTACACTTGATGGAGTGAAATTGGAACTGGTATTCTATTGTAGTTTGATAACAAGTTTGGAAACAAGGCTTTCACAGTGTGTTAGAAGCAAGCCAAACATCATCAAACAGTGAAAATAAAAACAGTACAGATATATTTTTGTTTCTCAAGCTGTTGAGGTTTTTAACAAACATATGGCTGGCGTTGATTTGCTGGAATCCACGCTTGTAAACGTATGGCTCCGTCAGAATGACTTCTGCCTGCCATTATATGATTTTAAATGAAACAAATTACTTTTAAAAAAATGTGGTTGACCTGGCAGTAGGTCATCTAAAATTAGATTTGATAAATGTATAACATAAACCTTACACTTTTCTTAATGACTTGGTTTTTTATTTTTTGAACAAATAACAATTTTTAATTCATTTTAATAAAAGTTGGTTAGAAATCCTAAAACAAAACCATTTTAAGGAATTTTAATTTTTTTTCCTGCTCAGAATTTAATTAATGCAATAGAGGGTTAAGTGTAGTAATACCCACTTGAGTGTTAAGTACCTGAAAAAAAAAACGCGAAGTGGCCGAGGGATTCTGCTAATTACTTACTAATTAATTTCACTGACAATCAATTTTTAAAAGCATTTTGGAAACGACCCCAAACAGTCTAAATTACTAGCGCCCGCCTTTACAACATCACGTAACGTAGGTTGGCAAATGGTTATTTTAAAGGCGATTTCAGCATATAGTTCTTATTAATACCAAATTATTTCGATATGACTGGTATGATTTCAAAATGAAAATAAAATAAAAAATTGCATATAAGAATCAAAGCCTTGTCAACTTCTTAGATTTATTTTCAGTACGAAAATATTCACTCCAATTACATTTGTCTGGAGTAAAAAACGACTCAAGTCGGCTGTCGGGTTGGGTCGATGAAAAATCTAGATTCCATAATTTATTCGACCGATATGGGGTGTACTAGATTTTTTTTTCAACATCTGGCATACGTTTTGTTTTTGACGGCTCACAATTAAAATTTATTATCGTGGAAATACATGTCTTTTTTTTTTTTTTTTTTAAGAAGTTGAAATAAATAAATAAATGTTAAGTATTGAGCATATTAATAGTAGCAGACGAGTAGTAGACAAAGAAAATGAAAATAAAAAGAAAATGTTGCGTTTAAGCGGGAAGACGCTGCGAACTAAGTCAAATCTTTTTGATTTGTCAGACACGAAGTTAGTTTTTATATCGAGTGGATAAAGCAAAAACGGTTTAATTCCTAAATATTTAAAATAGGTTTGTGCAATAATTCTGGCTTACAAAAGAATCATTCCATGTTGTTCTTCAACCGATGGTACCCACGTATCGATAATCACAATCAATAAGTAAAGAACAACAGCATTTGTTCTTAAGGGGGTCTTAAGTCTTAAGTCCGAGTTTAAATTTTGACGGTTTTTAAGGATTTTTTTTTTTTGGAGAAAATGAAATACAATCTTATGATAATTATATGTTATTATAACATAAAAAAAATTTGTTAAATAAAAAAAATATTTTAACGTTATTTTCGTGATGTAGAGTAGTTATCTTAAAAAAAAGTAAGTAGTTGCCCCCCCCCCCTATTCCTCCTTTTGTAATCATCTGAAATCAAAATTCCAAAAAGATTATTATTCAGTAGGGTTGTCATTCTGTCCCGTAGCAGATTTAAAAGATATGACTGAAAAATAACAAAGAAGCGGTCTTGTAAATTTTTTTTTTCAAAAATCTACTTTTTTCGGCTTAAAATCGAGATAAAAAATCTAATTCTGGTACCGGACAGCACCAGTACCATTCATGTGTAGAATATTGTGTTAAAATATTACCCGAATCGGTCCAAAAATTTTTTCTTAGTCATCCGGGACGACGGATTAAAAGAGTAGTTTTTAGAAAAACGCGTTTAAAGTTTGAAACTGCGCCGCAGCTGAAGGGTACGCTCTCCCCTATTATTTGCTGTAACTTTAAAATGACTTGGTGTATCGGTCTTAAAATTTCACAGTATATTCTCAACTTATTAAACTTTAAAAAAATATTAAAAAAATCGATATTTTGAAGATCGAACATGAGACTACCCCCTTAAATAGAAAGGGTTTTTATAGTCCTAATGTTATGATTCGTAAGCGTTTTTTTTTTTTATAGAAATTGTTTAAAAAATAAAAATAAAAATTAAAGTGTGTGACCATAAGATGAGGATACCAGGTTTCCTGGAATTGGCCATGACGCACACAATTGGAACCTTAGTGGTATACGGCCAATGAGCGTGCAAAAATTTAAAATTGGGAAAGACGTACGTGGCTACCCGGTGTAGGTAATCCTATATTTTATATCATGAATGCTTACTTTATTTTGGTTATTTTAATCTTAAAAGATTGGATCTGGAGATTGGAGCAGGACAATTCATATATTACAAAAAATGTAACCTTATTTTTATTTGTGTTTGCAAAAATAAACTCACTAGCACTTTCAATTAAAATAAAAACACTTGAAACACAGTTAAAAACAAGCAAACAATTTATTTACTTTGTTTATAAACAACCAGTCGTTTATCTTTTTCCTCACGACTCAAAATGATTTTTATCCGCCCGCACACTGCCAAACAGAATAGCAGCTGAAGTTTAAAGTATGTCGTAAGTTTAAATTCATAATGAAAAAGAATTGAAACTACTGACAGTATGATATTTGAGTACAATTCCTAGAAAATACAACAAAAACTATAAACGGTTTTTTTTTTTTATAGAGATTTAAGCCTTTTGTTTAAATAGAATACAAAGAAATTTGTTTCATGCCATTTAATATTTATATATTAGATGCACAACAAGTAGTTGGTTGTGTGAAAATGTCTGATTTTGTGCCAAATAAATGCCGTTTACGGGAGGTGTTGATCTTCTTCTTTCATTCGGAAAAAACGGCGGCTGAAGCGCATCGAGAAGTTCAAAAATTTACTGAAATGCTGCTCTATGTAAAACAACGTGCTGTGATTGGTTCCGTCGCTAAAAAGATGGTGATTTCGATGTTGACGCAATGCGCGTGAATGAAGACCAAATTCCTTCGAACACATTGAATTGGAGGCATGGCTCGATAAAAATCCGTGCCAAACGCAAGAAGAGCTTGCTTCAGCATTAGGAGTTACCCGCTAAGCCAAGCAAACGTTGAGAAAGATTCAAAAATTAGGAAGTTGGGTTCCTTATGATTTGAAGTCAAGGGATGTTCAGCGTCGTTTTTTCACCTGCGAACAACTGTTCCAGTGTCAACAAAAGAAGGGTTTTATTCATCGCATAGTGACAGGTAATGGAAAATGGATACATTACAGGAACTTAAAGAGGAGAAAGTCGTGGGGACTGGCCGTTAATGCTTCTACGTCGTCGGCTCGCCCGAATATTCACCATGCGAAAGCTATGGTGTGTTTCTGATGGGAACCAGGTCGGTGTTATTTTTTATGAACTGTTGAAACCCAATGAAACCATCACTGGGGAACGGTATTAACTTCAATTAATGCGATTGAGCCGAACACTGCCTGAAAAACGGCCACAATATCAGCAGAGGTACGAAAAAGTGACTCTACAGCATGACAACGCTTAGTCTAACGTTGCCAAGCCCCTTTAAAATTTTCTTGGAAACTCTCTTGTCGTATTCAATAGATATTGCGCCGTCAGATTATTACGTGTTCCGTTCGATGGCACATGGTCTATCTGATCAGCAGTTCCACTCATATGAAGACATCAAAAACTGGTTTGATTCGTGGTAACGGTATTCGAGATCGGCTAGAATGATGGGAAAAAGTTTCAGCTAGCAATGGAAAATACTTTGAATGATAAATTTGTAACCATTATTTCACAATAAAGTTGCATTTTCATCAAAAAAAAAAAAAAAAAAAAAAAAAAAAAAAAAAAAAAAAAATGATAACTTAGTTGCGTACCTAATAATAGTTTTAGGAACATATCCATTATGGCTGCCTCGTTCAAAGAGCATAGTAGAGATCCAATTTTCTACCACTTTTTCAAGCAATTTGGGAGCATAGCGCGTATTACTCGAAAAATGTTTTGCTCCAAAGCGTCAATCGTTATTCGTTTATATCCAAATTACACACACATAGTGAAAATTACGTGAAAATCAGTCCCATTCTAGCAACTTTACTTGTAAATTGCTCTCATTCTTGCAAATTCTGGCAGTTTATAGGAATGTAAAAGTGTGTCTGCGCGAAAGTTAAGGGTTTTTAAAAGTATGAGTAGCTATTGTAATTAATAATCCGAAAGATGCAAGCTCTTGGAGGCTGCACAAAATTGAAGATACAAAAATCGTTTTTTTTTTTTAACGGTTATCTATAAAATAAGGGAATATTTTGTTAAGATGCATTATTGTTCTCACCACACATTCAACAGAAAACACCTTAAATATACACGAAATTTTAAATTCGTGTCAAGATTTTCATCGACTCTTAAGTCTAAACAAAACAGTGAATATCCATGCCCTGACATTAGTTCGGTCATGGATTTTTGTGTCACTACTGGACACGCTCATGGTACACACTGCGACAAAAATATTGCACATTTATTTTATTTTCCAAAAATACAGTTTGCAATGAGTTTGAGCAGCTCTCTCCTCCTAGTTTTTTAGAATCTTCTATATATGCGGACTAATGTTTAGCAGTAAGGACGGAATTAAATACCGTACGTAAAATAGCTTGTTTTTCTTTGGACGTTACAGATCTCAGTCGTTCACCACTGTGAGCTTTGCCATAATTCTCGGGATTTTTAAGTAAATTCATAATTATTTTTTGAATTGTGCATAAATGTTTTGCGATTACCCATTTTCGACTAAAAAAGCTATACTTATTCCCTTAAAAGATGATTTTCTTACAAAAAACAAAGTTGCGTTCTTACAATGGCTCAAAAAAAAAAAAAAAAAAAAAAAAAAATACAATTTCATTGCAATGTGTTATCATTTTGTCGCACCACATATTTCATTTTTTCAGGATAATGGTGAATTTCTTTGAGTGTGTTTAAGGTACTATACAGTCAGAACCGGCAAAACTAGGCTGGGTGCCAGGACTCTGCGGTAATAAATGATATGAAGCAGATGAGCTTGCAAGAAAAGAAGGGCTACTCGACAATAGTGAGGTTGCAAACATCAAACCATCCCTTTGCATAGTGAGGGGAATTATCAAGAAAAAAATCACAAAGACTGCCAACCTAAGGTGGCCAAGTCTTGAAGGATGCAGGGCATTTAAGACTCTCTGGCCGCTTTTTGAAGGCAAAAGATCTAGCAAGTTAGTAAAATTAAACAGGGATAACCGTAGGACAGTAATAGGAATCCTGTCAGGACACTGTCGCCTACGGAAGCACGCAAAGAGACTCAAATTGTCAGATGCGGATATTTGCAGATTTTGCGGTGATCTGCAAGTTGTTGAGGGAATAACACATATACTGTGTGAATGCGAGGCAATATTGCGTAGTCGAAGGAAATCTGAAGATAAATTCAACTGTTTTCACAGGAATTGCGATGGGCCCGTTTTGGTGTCTGTTGTCTGTGTGATGGCATATCCATCATACCCCTGTTTAACTTAACCTAACCTAACCTATTATTTTACTTCAAGTGGCATACCAAACAGTCCCTTTGAGGGAATGCAGTGGTTTTCCGTGCATTTCATGTGCATTTTCCGTGCGCCAGAAATGCAAACATTGTTTATTCGCATAACCATTTAAGTGGAAATGGTTTTCATCGCTCTCTATGATTTTGAATACGAAATCATCCGCTTCTTCGCTTCTTGCACCAAGTTTAACAGAGCATGGGAGTAAGTTAACCTCACTTGAAGGTCAGCAAGCAGTAATTAATGAACGTATTGCACTTTATAAAAAAACATCTTTAGGTCTTTCACCAAAATTCGATGCATAAACGTCTGCTGATGCCAACGTATATGCATCGTTGTCTCGTGGATGTTTAAGGACTCTTTCGGACGTCCTTGTCCACAGCAGTGATATTCTCGGTCGAACGTGCAATACGTCGCCGGTCACCTCTTCCGACATCTCTAGTGGATCCAGTTTGCACGAGACGCTCAGCCAAACGCTTAATTGTTAGAACACATGGTATAGAACGACGATGAAACAAGAGACGGGAAATTAGTCAAATTCCGCGTTCTTCAAGTGTATATTGCTCCGTTGCTTGTTGTCAACTAACTCTCTAACTGTCTAGCACTTTCTGGCTGGCTTAATAACACAATTGACGCCATTTCACATTATGACATTACTTTTGGCCCACCTTGTATAAAATGCAAATCTATAGATGATCAGGTGAGCGATATACGTAATGCTATATCGTTGCAAGAGTGGCTTATAGTGGTAATTCAATAATGGTCTGTGGTATATGATATATGTATTTTTCGGAGCCCGTATGAAGTTATAATGCAGAATGATACCTGAGGAAAGGCTTGCGTCTTTTTTTCCAATTATCGGTGACAATATCTTTTTAAGGACCGCTCATCCCTACATTTCAAATGTACTTAGTACCATACTAACTCGTACAATTTGACTGAGAAATCAATCAATTTCATGAATGAATGAAAATCATTATTTTAGGTAAAATATCCTGTATATCTTCCAATTAATCTTAAATTAAGGACGATAAGACTTACGCGAGAAGCTTCTTTGAGAATGCGTGAGTTACATACAAACGTGATGAGGCTACAACAAATGTTAAGTTGTACACCGAAATCAATGTAAACCAATGAACGACAAATATAACGACTTAAAATAGTATTGTAAGTAGGGCACATGGCATTTTAAATGAAAATGTTCAAATCGCTAACACTAGGTCTACGCGAATTTAGCGCAAGCCACTTTATGCTTAATATTCATTTTTTCAATCCAATAAAGACAAGTGAAAATCGCATAAATAGCGTAGTATGATATTGTACTTCTCCTGCCACCATTCAATTTTAATTCTTTTTATAAATAAATGTAAATTAAAGTTTTTTTTTATATCACAAAACTTTATATTTAATTAATTCGTGCGCGTATATGAAGATTATTATTAAGTTTTGGAGCGAATTGCCATTAGGGGCACACTCTACAGCTCGGGAGCTTAAGACTTCTTGCCAGAGTTAAACAATAAATCCACATACGAGTAGGCGGTGTTTCCCTTCTCTTTAAAATTGCCATAGCATACATATACCCCAGTTGTTCTTTCTCCTTCAGCCTGACACAACACACATTAATTTTCACGTGTAGATACTAATATCTTTAACTTTGTTTCGGTTGTTAACGTCGCGCCGTATAGCAACGGCTTAAAGAATATTACACCAGCTACTTTTGGACAGTGCCGGCTCGAAAAGAAATATTTGTGTCAAACCTCAACGGTTTCGGGAGGTGAGCAAGACGATGCTTTTTAGAAATAAGTTAGGAACCGCAGCAGAAAAATCGGGTCAATGATCGGCAAAATTTGCGAATTAGAAAAAGTGTTATGGCAATGTAAAATCGGCATGATATGCATCCAAGAAGTCAAATGGCAAATGTTGGCAATAGGCTACGCTATTTGAGCTAACAAAAAAAATGTGTAATTATGGAACAGAACAAAATAAGAACAGAGGTGCCATCATCTTTACGCCTGAACTCCTAGATCGATCAGGAGTTTTAATTCGCGCGTTTTTTTTTTTTCAAAATTTGAATGTTTATTTAAGAAAAATATGTACAATAGTATTACTCAAAGTATTGCCCATCTGAAGCTATGACTTTTTCCCATCCTTGTGGCAATTTGTGGATCCCATTATAAAAGAACTGAGCCGGCTTAGCAGCCAAGAATGAATCAAGCCAATTTTTGATATTCTGCTTTGATGTGAACCGTATTTCAGTGAGGGCGTTCTGCATCGACCGGAACAAATGGTAGTCAGAAGGGGCAAAGTCTGGGCTATAAGGCGGGTGGGGTAAGACTCCCCATCCATTGTTTTCCAAATAGTTCTTAACCGGAATAGCAACGTGGGGCCGAGCGTTGTCATGATGGAAAATTATTGCCTCGTGTTTGGTCGCACATTCCGGGCGTTTTTCGGCTACTGCTCTTTTCAAATGGATTAATTGTGTTCGGTAGCGTTGTCCATTGATGGTTTCATCCGGTTTTAGCAGCTCATTATACAGCACACCCATCTGATCCCACCAAATACAGAGCATTACCTTCGCGCCATGGATATTCGGCTTTACCGCTGATTTGGCTGGTTGGCCGGGTTTCACATATGATTTTGTGCGCTTGGGGTTGTCATAATGGTTCCTTGCTTTTGAATATATCCAGCTGCTTTTAAACGTTTTGAAATGGCTGCTTGAGTGACACCCAAAGATTCTGCGAGCTCTTTTTGTGTTTGGCAACAATCTTCACAGAGTAATGCTTCCAGTTCTTCATCTTCATACTTTTTTGGCTGCTCAGGACGTTCATCGTCTTCCAAGCAAAAATCACCACTTTTCAATCGAGCAAACCACTTTTGGTACGTTTGTTCAGCTAGCGCATGTTCATTATAAACTTCCACTAAAATACGATGACTTTCGGCAGCAGTTTTCTTCATATTAAAGTAATGAAGAAGAACTCCCCGCAAAAACACTTTTTCAGGCACAAAGTTCGACAAATTTGAGTGAAAAAAAATTATTGTTGTTTACGCTTCAAATGAATTACATATACTGAAATGACGTACAATGACAGTAGCTTTCCAACGCATGTTCCAATGGAATAATACAAGTTACGCCATCTCTTAGCAATCCGCACTTAAGTTATAGACCAGTTAAGTTAAAGAAAAAAAAAATGCTGTAAACCCAAAAGAAAAACTAGGCGCACAAGGTAGGTGCAATAATTTCGAAGAAAAATGTAAGAGAAGAGCAAAAACTTTGCTCGATATTTCAAAAGGATGGTACCATATAAATAATAGGGAATATTGTGTAAAGGTGGAAAAATAAAATAAAGATGTCGGTAAGGAACAAAAATTAAGGGTTTCAGGCATGTACTAAGTACTCCGGAAATAGTGAAACAGATAAAGTGCGTTTTAAGTTAAACTACATACAAACAATCCAAAAAAGATGCAAAAGCGGTAACTAGTATCAGGTGTGAAACCTCCCAATCTACCAGTAGGTGACAGGCTTGTCAGGAAAAATGAAATTTTCAATAGAGTACTTTAACACGTTACTTAACGAAGAATTTCCGTGCAGTATTATTCCCTTGACTGTCGGAAACGAAGAGAATTTACCGAAGCCGAAGTTAGCGAAACAGAAAATAGAGGGAACCGGGAACGTGCCATAAGTTTGGATTACATAACCTCTGAAGAATGGGTGACAATCAGAGATTTTGAACTTAAATAGCTTTCGATTTTATCCCTAGCTAGCCAGGGGAGGGACAGCTTTCTTGTTGCATTGTATAAAGTCAAAGACGACACGAGAAATTGCAACAACTACAGATCGCTGAAACTAATTTCTCATATTATGAAACTATATACAAGAGAGTTCTAGATAATTGGCAACGGAATGTTATTAAACTCCACTGTAGGTCGACATACGACGCCATATAAAGTTTTTAAGACTTTAACCGAGCTGCTAATAATTACGAGTAGAATAAGCCGTTCTTTAGAACCCTCTTTCGAGTAACCGAAAAAATGTCAAACAAAACACCGATCATCCTAGTTGTAATTTACGGCGCACAAGCATGAGTACGTTGACGAAAGCGGATGAAAATGCTTTCGGATACTTCGAGAGAAAAGTGCTTTGAGTAATTTTTGGTCATATTAATTAAGAATAGATAAACAGCTATACAGCGATGCCAACCTCGTTAGAAAAGCCCGCCTGAGCTGGCTTAGATGACTTGGCCAACATGAGCGTATTGACATCAGCATCCCGACCCGGGAGCACATAAGTGGAAGGGAACCTCAGCCAACCTCGTGTGCCTAATTAGAGGCATCTGATAGAAGAACGCGCTAGATGGAGAGACATGTTAGCTGAGGCCCACGTCTACACCGGACTGCAGCGCCATCTAAGTAAGTAAGTAAGAAATGCAGAAACATCAGTAAAATGTTTGAATAACCTGACAAGAATGACTTAGAATGGCTCTAAGGTCTGCAAACTTAGCCAATCCTGCACGCAGAGCAGGATTCAGTAGCAATGCAGATTTATGGGAAAAATATGTAGTATTCGGTACAATATCAGGCGTTAAATAATTCTCCTACCTTCTTATAAAAGAAGAAGTTTCGGTTGTCCCGGTCTTTCGTACGGAGTACGTGGAACACCTAAACAATGAATCATGGCAAAAATCTTATACAATTATACAATTCCGAAAAGGTTATTCAATATCTGAGAAAAATTAACTCGGTGTATGGCAGATTTTTAATTTCAGGTTAATTTTCTTCGTTAGTCTGGCAAATTCAGTTTTCATAAGCAATTCTAGAGCATCGTAATATTTTTTGTTTTCTTGACATTAATAAGTCAGTCAACTACAAATTTGCTATACTAACTTGGCAGGTACAAGTATGGCGTAAGTATAGAGGCAGCATATGAACTTGTATTGTGCCACCATAATATCAAAACGATCAGCAGCACCAAGATAGATTACACTGAAGTCTGACTTCATGGTAATTTCACCATAACTGCTGATGAGTGAGTCAGTTCGATTTAAAGTTTGACCTACTAAAATATTTGTAAACATTAACTCGTATATAGAGAACTAAAATTCCCTTAGATCGAAGATAATAAAACTAATTTGTTGACATAAAACTTCAAATATTGAATTTTGTACGGAGCATTGTTAGTACAAAAGCTTGACATTGAAATGTATGAAGTTTGGACTAGTGTTTGCTTTCTACTTCTAACATATTACCCGCATTATTTTACTTTGATCTATTTAAAGAAAAGTTTCAGTTTAAAGCCTTGAACAGTTTGCCCTGAGTTCTATAAGGTAATGAGTAACTTTACGATGTTCGCATGTAGCTTGCCTCACAAGGTATGGGTAGGGCGAAGGCCTTTCTGCACTGCGACCATATTTATCTATTGTGCCCCATTCCTTCATTTATTGTATAATATTTGATCAGCCCTTTCTGTAAAATCGCCTTCAGACATTTTCATGGAGAATATAGTATATGTATTCGCTTAGAAATGCACCTGGTCTATGCGTTAGTATCGTCGGTGATAAAGTGATACTTATCTGTTTTGAATCAAAATCTTCTTGTGGTAGTAGACATGATTCCCAATCTGTAAGAATGTTTATTACAAGGAAAGTAACCTGTTAGTATTTCGAACAGTGTTCTTATTTGTTTCCTATCAAGAAAAAGACCTATTTTTTTACTATAATTTATTTGAGTGGTTAAGACCATCTTGATCTTAGCAGTATTTGACTGTGCATTTTTACTCAGTGTTTTATTTCCTGTTTTAAGTCGTTATGACTTAAGCTAGAGCTGAGGCAGGCTCCCATAAACGTATTTTCTGCACTTTTCTTGACCTGGTAGCCCGCGTTTTCATTGCCATCCTAATCCTCATACCCCTGGTAGCTATACAAGTCAGAATTTGTTCCTCCTCTCTCTTTCGAAACTTCCTTCTCACTCCTTTATTTCCTGGGTTGGATCAAGGTGTCATACCACCCAGGATCAATCTGGCTGAGGGCGCAGTATTTTAAAAATAGTCAACAAGCCCAAGGTGCTCTACATCAGATGCCGAAATGCTATACGAATAATTAATACCCTCGGATCTATTCCGGAGGTCGAGACAACTGCGGAAATGAGGAACAGAAAAAAGTAAGCTATCAGCATCCTGAAAGACGGATTACTTACTCATAACAAAACGCCAAAAGACTCCTGTAAGGGCCAGAAATCTTGCCGGTCCCAAAAGGCACAAAATCAAAAAGTCATATCTCTGAAGTTTTTTTTAGCAAAGTCCTAAAAGACGAAATAATGATTGTGGTGATAGGTGAAAGCGGCGCCGACGTATTAATTTTATGCGGGAAAAAACTGGACCACGTCAAGGTTATCGCTTGTGCCGATCGAAATCTCTCGATCTTTACACAAAAGCCGTTATTGATTTAGGAGAGGTCTGGTAAGACTTGAGGTTGTGGCTAAGAGGGATATAACTAGTGGACCCAGAACCCGCATGCAGATCTCAGGTAAACCGGTGGAGGAAAAGAGAGTATTTCAAAGTCCGTCCAAAAATGGGCTTCAGGGTGTACTGACGAGCATTCAAAGCGAGCCTGGTGTTACGGTTGAAGCTTTGAAGGGGCAGATTGGTACTGGCGAATTCAATGAAGCACTGGTAGTGGGAAAGCGATAAAACAAAGTGAATCAGGAAACATTACGTCGATGTTTGAGGGTTTCAACTGATTGACTGATATAAGTATCACATATGAGTTTAATTATACGGTTTTGAATCTAGGTATTGAACTCCAATTTTGGGCACATAAATGCTTTATATATTGTGGCAAGATCAGAGGGGAGAAAAATGTACTCGACCATAAGGGTTGGAATAGTTCCGACTTAACTACATACATACAATGTTAATTTATGCGTTGACCCAAGAAACTCTCAATTTTTCGACTCCGTTGATTTCTACGATCTCTAGACCACCAGGGCTGGGGTAATCACTTAGCTCTAACAGGTAAGTTGAGGAGATTACCAGCTGGAAAGTCCTATCCGAAACATATACCTAAATCACACCAATATGAATATGAATATGAGATAATGAATCAACCCCTATACGTTCTTTACAAGAACTCATGATTGACTTAACCCGAGATTAACCAACATCTAAAGGAAATGAATGAGGCGAAAGAACCATAAAAAAAAGACTGTTCTCGAGAGTTGAAATAGCTGCATAAGGACGTTGAGGTCAGTGATGCGGACCTACAATACTGGTGGTTGTCATAAGTTCAGAAAGGATCGACTCAGACGCTGGTTTTAGTGGGCATTTTTTCAAGGCCGGGTATACGGTGAAGAGAGAACCTATGACAGATGAATTACTTCTATCTGTACAAAGAGCTTTATATTTTAATGAAAAAAAGCGGCAAACACCGATGGACAAACAGCTGGTCAGTTGTTCGTGCAAAAAGATGAGATGCTTTTAGTCACTGTAGTCACTGCAAAACGGAAAGCTGTTGAGAGTAGGCTCTGTTCTTGGAAGCAATGGAAATTTTTACTAAGCTATTAAACAACGTGTTAAATAATTCAAAATAGTAGTGGTACATCCCATCACAATTTTTTGGTCAATTAGTTTACTGCCGAATATTATCGATGTATTTGAAGAAGTAGTACTTCTACCTATCAGACTTAATAATCGAAGTCATTAAGTTCTTTCCGATATGACTCGATAATAAAAGACAGAAACAATCCTGCTTAAAATTCCACTGAGATGGGATGCCAGAAACAATCAAGGCCATAATCAGAGAACAGGAGTAGCTTCTGTCGTTTATAAACGCAGTTAGTTGACAATCAATCAGTTTGACTCTAGGATGAAGGCCAATGTTAAGAGTCTCTAATCATGCCAGTCATCGTTTATGGTTGTCCTATGTGATTCATTATATGATATGGGAGTTTAGTTACACAACACCAGACTCAAATTATTATTCAAACCAGACCTTTAAGGATGGAGATCGAATTAGCAGAATTGACAATTTTTTGTTTGACTAAAAGGCACATTGCAAGAGGAATGCTCATGAATAGTGACCTAATTTTGAGGCTTATTACCCCATGCAATGTACCATGAGATTACACACTGACCTCCCTCTATCCCGAAGAAGGCATTTTTCCTCCGCTCTTCTGTGACACTTACGTCGTCGTTAAAGCTCAGAAAGTCATCAATGCGAATAGTAAACGAATCTATGCCAAAAATCAGTTCGCCGTTTTTTTTGTGGCTTAAGGAACGGAACAGACTTGATACATTTTCCTAGATCGATGCTTTACTTACGTAACATATTACTCTTAGATATAACTCAGGTTAAGACTTGGTATCAATTGCCCGATTATGCAATTGAGACGGTAACTCTTCGGAGCAACGAGCATACGGGGTTGCCCGTATTTTACAATGTATTTTTATTAGGTAGCTGAGTTTAAGCAACATAAACGGCTTAAACATCTAAAGATGTTAGATATTTTTAGTCGTTAGGTCTTTAGGTCCAAATGCAGTAGTTTAATAATGCTAGGCTTAGTGTCAATGAGCTATATATTGGGTCTATAACTTGCTAAGAGATGGCGTAACTTGTATTATTTAATTGTTATTCCATTGGAACATGCGTTGGAAAGCTACTGTCATTGTACGTCATTTCAGTATATGTAATTCATTTGAAGCGTAAACAACAATAATTTTTTTCACTCAAATATGTCGAACTTTGTGCCTGAAAAAGTGTTTTTGCGGAGAGTTCTTCTTCGTTACTTCAATATGAAGAAAACTGCTGCCGAAAGTCATCGTATTTTGGTGGAAGTTTATGGTGAACATGCGCTAGCTGAGCGAACGTGCCAAAAGTGGTTTGCACGATTTAAAAGTGTTGATTTTTGCTTGGAAGACTATGAACGTCCTGGGCAGCCAAAAAAGTTTGAAGATGAAGAACTGGAAGCATTACCCTATGAAGATTGTTGCCTAACACAAGAAGAGCTCGCAGAATCTTTGGGTGTCACTCAAGCAGCCATTTCAAAACGTTTAAGAGCAGATGGATATATTCAAAAGCAAGGAAATTGGGTTCCACATGAACTCAAGCCGAGAGACGTCGAAAGGCGGTTTTGCATGTCCGAAATGCTGCTGGAACGCCACAAAAGGAGGTCATTTTTTCATCGGATTGTTACTGATGATGAAAAATGGATCCATTACGACAACCCCAAGCGCAAAAAATCATATGTGAAACCCGGCCAACCAGCCAAATCAACGGTAAAGCCGAATATCCATTGGCGCGAAGGTAATGCTCTGTATTTGGTGGGATCAGATGGGTGTGCTGTATTATGAGCTGCTAAAACCGGTTGAAACCATCAATGGACAACGCTACCGAACACAGTTAATCCGTTTGAAAAGAGCAGTAGCTGAAAAACGCCCGGAATATGTGACCAGACACGAGGCAATAAGTTTCCATCATGACAACGCTCGGCCCAACGTTGCTTTTCCGGTTAAGAACTATTTGGAAAACAGTGGATGGGAAGTCCTACCCCACCCGCCTTATAGCTCAGATCTTTCCCGTTCTGAGTACCATTTGTTCCGGTCGATGCAGAACGCCCTCACTCAAATACGGCTCACATCAGAGCAGAATATCAAAAATTGGCTTGATTCATACTTGGCTGCCAAGCTGGCGCAGTTCTTTTGGAATGGGATCCACAAATTGCCAGAAAGATTGGAAAAAGTCATAGCTTCATATGGGCAATACTTTGAATAATACTATTGTACATGTTTTTCTTAAATAAACGTTCAATAAATAAACCGCACGAGTTATAATACAATATATGCCCAATATAATAAAAGTACTTGCTATAGTTAAATAAGATCCAAGCATTTTTGTTTAAGTTTCTGCCAAAAAGTTTCTACTAGCTACTACAACGCAACCTCTAGCATTGTAGTAGCTAGAATGCTGGCAAATATATGCAGGTGAAGTTTGGAACGTACAGAACGTTACTGCATAGAAGGACTAGAGCTGATCAATAGCTCTACGAGCAGAAAGAACGGGAATAGGTAGGATGATCGATGTCAAAACGAATTCCATTATAACCCAACATTCAGCACGTCTATCCAGCACGCGGCTGCCGAGAGAATGGTCTAGAGAACTACAAAAATTGTGCTCATGTTCAAAGGAGATGTGGTCGGATGATCTGATTAGATTTGAACTGTATCTTGTGACTTCCTAATGCACATATATATGCACATATGAAGTGCGAAGCTACGCAGGGATCTCTTTGACTACTTACTTACTTAGGTAGCGGTACAGTTAAATCTGGACCTGCGCATCAACCAACCGGCCAAGCCAGCCAACTCTGTTGTTTGCTGGCTGGTTTCAACTTCGGTCCCCAAGTGGGTTGACGTTTATCTACACGCTCGCACATATCTCGCCATCTGAGTTGGGGTCTTCCTCTATTCCTTTTTCTTGCGTTTGATGAATTCAAAGACTATCAACATTTTATGGAGCGCTATTTTGGTGGTTCGAGAGATGGGTCTGCTACTTATTTACTAAAAAAAAGAAACACAGGAGTTACCCTTTGATTGATTTCTAAGGTGATGAGGTTGTTTTTATTTACTTCGGTGAACAGGAAGAAAGAGTCCTTACTTACCCCGAAGTTATACCTCTCTATTGTAATGATTTGTCTGAGTCGTTCATGTTCTGTACTCTTTCTCGATGATAGTATGTACTTCATTCAATACCAAACAAACAGTTCGCTGGGGTCTACGGATAATGTTTATGTCATCCACAAGGGCAAGCACATATACAATACATACATATACCACCTTGATCAATAAGTTCCCGGTGGCGTCACCGTGTGGCGCTCCCATTGTTCCGATTTGAGTTCTGTTTTTTTTTTGTAAAGTTGGTACATTTGTTGTTGATATTCCCTCAACATCATGTCAAGCATCATAGCTTGGCATTTGCAAAAGTTACGTAGCCAAGAGTACATCTATCTCTGTGTGTGTTGGCGATTTTTATAATTTTAGAAATGGATTTAAATTTGCAACAACGAACTTATATTAAATTTTTCGTAAAAAACGGATTTAATGGTGCGCGAAGGTTGAAAATATTGGAAAAGTGTTTCGGCAAACGATTCTCTAAGGGAAACGGTCGTTTACTAGTGGCACGAGCGGTACAAAAGTGGTCGTGAGTCAATGGAAGATGATGAACGCAGTGTCCCCGTCCGGGACATTTTGGTTAATGATTTGGGTTTCCGTAGTGTAGAAGCAAAATTGGTGCCAAAAGACCTCAATTTCATGCAAAAAAGAGACCGTCTTGACGTCGCAAAATAGATAATTTGCGAGGCTAAATCCGATCCTACATTCATCAAAAGGATCATTACTGGAGACGAGACGTGGGCTTATCAGTACGACACGCAATACAGACATTAGGCAAGTGAATGGCGTTCACCAAATGAGCCGAGACCCATAAAATCACGTCGTTTTCAGTCAAAAAAGAAGGCAATGCTCACGGTTTTCATGGATTATAACGGTGTAGTGCATCATGAATTTTTGCCAGAAGGCCAGACAGTAAACAAAAATTGTTTCGAGGATTGGATCAAGTGCTGGCATCAGTGTGTTGCAGTCGATGGGGATTACTTTAAAGGGGACAATATAGATAAACTTGTTGATTCATGAATGATAAAGAAATCGCATGACAGTGGATCGGCTTGTCAGTAGTTTGACATAAGAAGTTTGGTAAAATCATTACCTAAGAGTCGGAGCAGCGATCTTTCGCCATGGCCATCCTCCAGAGCCTGAATAGTTGAACAGGGATGCCAAAGCCGGACATGGTTAAGTATAATTTCTTTTGATATACTCTGTCACGGGCGCCCACAAAACCAAGAGTTAAATGTTGGGTGGCAGTTTGAAATTTCCCAAACTTCCTGCAATGTGAAAATTTGAAAGATTGGGTATTTTCCCGGCCTGAAATAGTACTGATAAAGATCAATCAGTTCGTTTGCAAAAGGTTTTAGGCGAGACAAGAGAGTCTCGTATTCTTTGGAATACGAATTCTTTGCTTTCTTTCGTGCGAGCATATTTTAGAGATAGGTTGGTGCACGCTCTTCATAGAGTCAGCTAATCAGAAATGGGTTTTTATTCGCTGAATGTAAACTTATCACTATAATCCCTTGTTGATCTGGCATGTTATTTTTACCTAACTTTTTTTCGACTTTCTAAAAAGCTGGTGGTCGTCCACCCTTTTTTCATTTATCGCTAAATCATAAGCTTTGTGGTGGTAGTCTGCATATCTGATTGCTTGTTAACAGTTTCGCCGCTGTACGCATGGCGCAAGGTAAGGAGCAAAAGTTTTTGGAGTTTCTGCGATTGTAGGCTTTTGATGTCAGAATTCCCCCAGTATTTCCTCTTCTTAGCAGCTAAATTCATATTTTATCCACAATGTTGGTCCCTGGGACGTTAAGGCATTTAGGATTTTACAGGTGCGCCTTGCGTTCATTGTAATGTGATCAATCTGTTGGAAGAAGATTAATCGGAAAACTGGCAGATCACCTTATTAATATCGAGATGCGGTAAGCGTGTGATTGCCACCAACTGGTAAAATCATTCTAGGTAATTTTAACCTCAAGCTTAGGACACTCTTGCCGAGGAGGTTAAAAAAGCAGTACTTAATGTCATCGTGTTTCGTGTTCCATCATCTTTTAACTCCTTCATTGGAAAATGATTTAGGAGGTGCTTCGGTTGCTAACTGAGCCACTTAAATTAAATAAAATCGATGGTTGAAAGCTTTACTCTCGAAATGACCTGATTAAGTCATCATCTCTGATTGAGACCACGCTTTTTCAAATACAAATCGAAAATTAATTGGAAAAACCTAAATTAATTGGTGGTGGAGCTACTCAAGTATGATAAAGATAATAGGAGAAGCCTTTTAAACGAGCTTTACCAATTTATCTAAGCCAAGGTCTAATATTTATCGTCAATATTGATTTGAATGCATTTCAAAATACTCAATTTATGAAATGATTAAACAAATGTCTCGAATGTGCTCCTCAAACATCACCGTCCCGAGTCCATTCGAAGCTCGGAAAAATATCTCCTGAAAAACGTTATTGCAATTTTTCTTTGCTCTTGATACGAACATGCAAAAACCTTTCACTACCGCCTCCGCATAATATTCGTCTGGAATGCTCAACACTGCGTATCGGTTTTTCACTCTTTAATTATTGCCAATTGAATCTAAAAATAATAAATTTGCTTAAAAGAAGAGAGAAATAAAAACAAAACCAACCATTACAACAACAACAATAACAATAAATAAGAGTTAAATAACAAACTAAAAACAAATTCAAAAACGATCACAGCTAAAGCTGAAGTATTGTACTTTTGCACCACATCTCCAAAGCAGCACTCGTATGAATGCGATGTATTCGTGTATCTGAAATGAATTTAGACGTCTCTTCTTCGGCTTTATCGTCATCACCATCGTCGTCGTCGTAGTCGGTTCGTTCAACAACGTATTACAAAACCCCCCCGATGAATGCTCATTAAAAAGAAAAAGTGATTATGAGTCGACATCGTGGACCGTGAAATGCTTTAGTGAAATGGTAAGCAGCTGTTTTGGTTTCTGTGGCTGCGACTGTGAAGTTGTGGCTGGTGCGATCATTTCAGGAATAGTGGGGATCACCTTACAGACAATGTACCCACCTGATACTGAAACCAAAAGTCCAAGTCCATCTGTGGCAGTCTTCGGCGGTTGGCATTTACCATCGGAAGGTGTAACAATCGACACAAACATATCCGTAAGTAAACCTACTAAAATTCGAGACCTCCGATCCCAACGAAAATCGATCTCCAACGATCTCGTCTGATCGTAAACTGAGGTTAACCTTTGTTTTGTCACCAAATGCAGGGCACCCAACTGCCTTCATCTTCAATTTCGTCTCTGGGCTCGAGTGTGCTTCCAGCTTTGCCGCCTTCACCGCCGACTGACTGACTGCCTGTTTCTAAAGTGAAAATTATTCATTTTGTTTCATTGGTGTTACTTCACTTTAGTTTTGTTGTGCGCGATTGTTTATTTCATATTCCCTCTGGCAACTGTTGCGTGCGTACGTACGGTTCGCGCAAGTTCTCAAGTTCCGCGGAGCGTTCGTTAAGACATAATTACTTGTAATCGCTGCCGCGGCCGCCTCTACTGCGTCATCAGATAGCCTTAAGGTTTCAATTTCGGCTCGTTACCAGTTTCTTGCTTAGTTACTCGTATAATCATCATTGTTCGTATATTTTGCAAAAGACTTTCGTTTTCACTTCAAATATCGATACAGTGATGGCCGTTTAAACAAAACCCTTCTATGCAAAATTTTTGAAGTGCAGTTTCAGTTTTTTACAGTGTTTCAGTTGGAAAAAAATTTAAAGCTTGCAAAAAGGGAATTCCCCTTTCAACTCCGAATGTGAATGCATATTTCGTTAATTGGATTATAACTTTCATTATGAAATCACCTATGGCATTGATATGTTTGGGTAAGAAAAAATTCCAAAAAATAAAACCAACAATTCTAAGATTTTAGTTTTTTTAATGCTTCTATACATAATGTTGTACGGAATGTGAGGAAAAAGTCGTAAGACAATTGTAGGATGAAAGAAGTTCGTTCAGTATATGATTCAGATCAAAAAAAGATAAAAGATACCCCATTAAGAGTGACAGAAAAATAAAATAACTTTCGATTTTCTCTCATAAAAATATAAATCGAAACTATCGCAGAAGTTTCGATTGTTTTTATATATATATATAATTTTTTTTTTTCGTCTGAAAGTGAGATAAGGCACTACATTTGTTGGCCTACGATTTTAATCAGATCTCTTAAAAACAAAAGAGTTTCTAATAAATTTGTGACCATGTTTAAATGATTTGAATCACACTGTAACATAGGAAACTCGCAGTCTTTACTCTCTTAAATTATTTTAACGAATTTTATTAAATTTTTTCATTCAAACTCTTGTTTAGAGAAATAATGCGTGAACCACATCTTTCGTAATGAATTTCATCGCTAATTGATTGTTATTATAAAAGATGTTATTTAACATTTTTGAAGATTTTCCAGCTGAATAGCACGCCACAAAATTATGGAAATAAAATAAATAGAGTATGACCTCTATAAAAAGGCCAGATAGAAATTCGGTTGTTGCGGTCATTGAGGTTGTTCCAATAATTGAACCTTATGACAATTCTACAGGCCGCTTCTTTTGGATCACCTTGTTATTAAGGCCAAGAGTGTGCTGAGTGCATTCGTGCATTCGAGTGATATAATTATTTTTATTTTGGTCTCTTCTTTAAACCTCATCTATAACTTGTGCCTCTATTGTTTTTGAACCGGATATTCTGACGTTCAAAATGTTTCGCATGTCGGTATTTCAATGTGGGTACTTCCTCGAATGTGTGCACTTCATATGGGATCAGGTTTTGTCACACCAGCCTGACATTTGTAACATTTCATTTCCGTCGCTGTCATTTTTCCAACGTCCAACATTGCGATGCATATGTGAAAACTGGACGAACAACTGTCGTCTAAAACAATGGTTAAGGTATAATCGGAATTTTTCTGGCACAAAATACTGCAGAGTTTCAACGTCATTTAAGCTGTCTCATACAGACACTATCTGCGACATCTTCATCACAATTTCCTTACTGGTTAACCTTTGATGAGCCTAAATATGTAAATTTTATACACTTCGGCACGATGACTCGTTCTTAATAAATGTCACGAGTTGCATTTGGGGGTCGGATAAAATATAAATGCAGATATTAGGTCTTAGTGAGACTAATACTAGACTTGCTAATGTACTGTTTCAATAGAAAATCCTGCACGACATTGGAAAGCAATGTATTTTGGATACTGGTTTGGGGTACTCGAATCTTAACTTCGAATTCTCCGGATATACTCGCTGTGCATTTAACTTTCGTCATAATACACGACATTTGGGCCGGCCCCTGCCGAAAACTTCTTCCAAATTGATTAAGACCATATGCACTTAAACCAAGTGCCTTCTTGTAGAGATTATAGGCTTTCTTCTTTCTTCTTTCATCTTCAGTACTTTTATAATGAAAAATGCATGTAATCTTAGGGTGGAAAAAGTGGAGGAACTCCAGTTTCTTAATGCAGCATGATTCGGTGTATCTAGTTACTGGAAATTGAAAAATTTTCTTCAGAAAATACCTTAGGAATTGTTATACTTTCTCGAAATGACAATGACCTAAAACTTGGGCTCCGTAGTAGAATAGAGGCCGCTGTTGCACGCAACAGTTTATGATGCGAATGGTGTTCGATACACTTACGGTCGATGCATCGTTCCCAAATTGATGAAATAGCTCCTTTAGCTGCAACTTGTTTACATTCTAAGTGCTTTTTAAATTTTTTAAATACTCCTTTAGCTCCGACGCTTGTTAAGACGAAGATATTATATAAGCTCTTTCATATACAATTTTAGGCACTTTCTAAAGCTCTACCAACGATCTGGAAATGTTAGGAATTGCCATATCGCTTATAACTTGGATTTCTCACTCTGATAAGTACACCGTTGATTTGCTCTCCCTTCTAGGCTCATTGGGCTACTGTGTAATATTAGCTAATTTCTCACCGACCACACAATTAGAGAGAGGATTCCTGAAGAACCGTATGGCAATACGTGAAAGCCAGCTGGAACGGACTTGACGGTTTCTTTAGAAATTTTAACTGGCCGTTATGTTTCCTCGATAACGAGGTGGATACGCTGTTGATATGATCACAGACACTATTCTCTTTTGAATGAGATCCTCTATCCCCCATCGGATGAAGAGTTTTAAACCAAAGGAAAAGGCATTGTACGACTCGAGCATGGGTATGACACCTATTTACAGATTGTAAGGGTTAGAAATATTTTTTCGGTCCTATAAAACCAATCCGACAGAGGAAAATCGAAAAAAGTTTAAACGAGCGAGGAATGTTTGAAACGTCTTTCTCAAGCGTGAGAAATTCTAATACGACAAAAAACTGAGGCAAAAAATACTACTGCCCCAAAGGTAGTATGCCTTCTCCCACATCCCAATGCTTATTTACAATGACACTGCAACTGTCAGCTCTTTGGACAAGGCCAATCTGCTTGCTGCTTACTTTACGGCTAGATTTGGTTTGTATCCGCCTACGCTTGAGTGCGTCGAATCTTCAATTTGACAAACCCATTTTCATACTCGTGCACTACCGAGTGTTCTTAAAGATCTTAATACACACAAATTTTTCCGAGCAGATGGAAAACAGCATTCTTCCAGCCCGTCCCTAAAAAAGCCGAATCTTCCCACTTTTTTCCAACAGACCCATTGCACTTACGTTCCTTCTTTCCAAGGTCATGGAAACGCTGATAAACTAAAATATCTCGAAACATGAAAACTTCTCAATGAACGACAGTACAGTTTTCTTAGCAACAGGTGCACTGATGATTTGATGGCATGTTTCACCGAAAAATGGAACCAAAACGTACATCAACTGGGGCAAGATAGTTGCATTTGATATTTCTAAGGCATTTGAGAGAGTTTGGCATCAGGCTCTTTTGTCGAAAATGCATGCATTTTGAATCGATAGCTCTCTTTTTCAATGGATAAGAAATTACCTTTCGGAACGTTCAATTCAAGTGTTCGTGGATGGTTTCAAATCTGATATTCACAAAATAAATGCTGGTGTGCTCCAGGGCTACGTTTTGACTCCAAAACTCTCTTTAATCTTCATCAACGATCTCTTGTCTGCTACTTCTCATCCAATATATGGTATTCCTCTGCTGACGACAGTACTCTCTGCTTTTTATATTCGTTCCCTGACTCACGTCCCTGTTCTTGTAGAAGGGGGCCGGCAGCGTATATTAATCTCATTAAATTCTGAAATTAACAACATATCTAATTAGGAAACCACTAACAGAGTCGAATTTAATGCTTCCAAATGCAATGCTGTCTGCTGTCATTAAAATTTAAACACACAGTCATTGTCCATAAAAACCACTTTCCATTCTCGGTATGTGTGTCAATGACAATTTACGTTGGAATGGCCACATACTTAATGTTGTCAAAAATGCTGCGAAATGTCTAGGTTTCCCCAAACGATGTAAGAAATACTTCACCCCCTCTGATTAAGCTTCAATATACATATATTGCATTGGTACAATGCTCATAAAACATCTCTGCACCTGTTAGATAGAATTCAAAACAGTACGATAAAACTCACAGGTGATACAAATATCACACAGAGAATAGACACCCTCGAACCCCGGTGTAACGTCTCGTATTACTATTTCCACCACCAGTGCTCCATAGAAATCACCAGCAGCATTCCGCACCTTAAACCTTTTAACGGTAATACCCGTCTCGGTATGAATGCTCGTCAATATATCCTCAAACCCACTTTCGGACGGCCTTTAAAATATCGGGATTCATTCTTAAGCCGTATAACTCGCTTATGAAACTCCTTGCCTAACTCTTTATTGCCTAGTCATTATAATCTTCAAACATTTAAAACCAACGTTCATCGGTATCTCTCTTTCCGTCCTCCCTGATTTTGCTTCGTCCACCCTGTGTGCAAGTTAAAATTAAAAAAATTTAAATCACTTGAGCGCGAGAAATGGTGTTAACTTTTGCGGAGTTTAAAAAAAAAACAACGTTTACTCCCTTTTGGACTTTACTTGTTCATTCATTATTTTCGACGGACTCTCTTACAATTTTTTTAAGTTTTTACTGGAATAAAATGTTTGCGTTATCAAAAATGGGAACATACGAAAGTTTTGAAGTTGGGATCTCTATGGGTTCGTTCAAAATAATATTTTATAGGCGGCTAAATATTTTGTAAAAAATTTTTCCATTAAAAAAAAAGTTCAACAGGGGACTTTGTATCCCAAGGCCTTAAGAACTAAAAAATCATTATTTATTATCTTTTAAGAGTATATACATATTCTTCCGATGAAAAGAAAAAATATTTTCCTGTAATTACTCCTTGTGAAATAGGTTAAAGATGATAATTTTTCTTCATTATACTCCTGTGTGGTCACGTAGGAGAAATCCATATTCTTTAGATTTTCAGTTGCCCAGTTATATAACTATAAGGGAGTTGTTATGTGTTAACTATACGGTCTTTGTAGGCTAGCTCTTGCAGCCAGTCTTTTTATTGTACCACCAAGTCTATCGCAAGCGCTCTTACCATGAGAGGTCACAAAGAAGTTCCATTCAGTATTCACTCCAAAATCCTGTTCATGTAATGTTAAATTAAAAAAAATCTTTTTGTTTTTGTACTGCGCATCAGATCCGTCGGAAAAATTAATAATTTTCTTAAAAATGTTAGCATTTCTTGTGCAGGAACTCTAAGAGATGGCGCTGAAATAAGTGTATTGCGATGGTGTCATGCTTTAAGCAGTCACTTATTACAACAAAACTTTAATTTTTAATATAATCCATCTGGTTCCGGTAATATATTGCGAAAGGGTGAATCGTCGATTGTTAGTTAGTCCAGTGGTATCCTGCATCTTGCACAACAAAACCATAATTTTCGGAAAAATCCAATAAAACAAGTATGTCCATTTTCGTTAAAAGAGTTTTGACTTCCTTTATGTACCTGTTTTGTTGATCAGCTATAAAAACATGACGAATGAAAACATCGAAGCCGTTTCAAAAAGCTCTGAATGAAATCCTCAGAGTTTTCAATTCTCACTTTCAATTTTGACCGGCCTGTGTTGGTCCACTGATAGCATGTTGCGTCTTCTATGAAGTGATTACTAAAAGCAGTGTCAAAGATTCTTCTTAGTTTAGGATAAGCATCGGTTCCCACTAGATCACCGAACTCAAGCAGTGTTGGGCGCGGTAAGTAGGTAGGTGGGTGACCACATGGGAACTCAGTACTCCGCGTGCTGTTGACAAAACGCGAAACATAGGCATAGTACCCCGGCGTTAAATCCCGGACCCTACAAATTAATTTGTATCGTTCCCTTAATAATAATAATGATAATAAAATAGTTTGGGCAATTAAGGCACTTGCTTTAATTAACAATTTATATCAGGAGGGTTACAAATTACTAAAGCTAAGCAGGCTCTGCTGTCATTGAGATGCTTATCTTCGTTTTCTATAAGCCTTGATATATTGCTAACCTCAAACATGAGTTTGATATTTTGACGGATGGTGCAAGCACACACGGAATGAGTTTCTGATGCCCCAAGCAAAATTCAGTTCTTTGGTCTTAACCACGCGAATTTGGAAAATCTAATATTAACATTATTATGAACTTCTTTGAACTTATAATATATCTCCCATAGGTTAGCCAGAATTAGGCGTTTTTGAATAGCTTTTTTCTAATTTTCAATCTAACAAAAAAGCAAAACATCTTATTTTTGAACCAGAGAAAATACACTTTTCTTACCTTTATAGATACGTAGTCTTTTTTTTGTGGCATTAAACGGCTGATATCGTCTTCACAGTAAAAACTTTCTACCAATTGCTTGGTATCAGCATCTAAGCTTTTCCCATAAGTTGATGGAACGCTTTGATCTTCTTGAAGTTTTCTAGATTTCTTGATCATATAGCTTGTCGATCCTGGAAACTTTTCTATAATTTTGTCGACGCTCTATTCTCTTGAAAATTAATACAACAAAACAAGTTTGGTTTCTTTGCTTGTGGTTTAATGGAAATTGTCTTTTATTTTTCCTACGAAATATTCTTCCTCTCTGGAATTATCTTCATCATTATCATTAATCAAATTGAATGCAATGTCTTTATAGAAATACATTTCATCAACTTCAATTTAATCTTCAACCTCTAGCAATGATGGCGTTGTATCAAAATTTCGGATCTGACTCAATTTTTTCCTACACGTAGAGCACATTTCCAACTTTGTGTTCAATTTTGGTTGCATCGTAACCATCCATGGTCGTACAGGCCGCAAATCACGAGCACAGGGTTGATGAGGTGGTAAATCCAGAGGATTGCAGCACGTTTTCCACACAAAAGCACTCATTATAATTTTTTATTACTCACAACTCTTATTACGATACAATGATAAGAGGAGTAACATAATAAATATTTAGTTTTTTGATTTAGCCGCCTATAAAATATTATTTTGGCCGTGGGGCCTAGCATTGTCATGATGGAAAATTATTGCCTCGTGTCTGGTCGCATATTCCGGGCGTTTTGCAGCTACTGCTCTCTTCAAATGGATTAATTGTGTTCGGTAGCGTTGCCCATTGATGGTTTCACCCGGTTTCACACCCATCTGATCCCACCAAATACAGAGCATTACCTTCGCGCCATGGATATTCGGCTTTACCGTTGATTTGGCTGGTTGGCCGGGTTTCACATATGATTTTTTGCGCTTGGGGCTGTCGTAATGGATCCATTTTTCATCACCAGTAACAATCCGATGCAAAAATGACTTCCTTTTGTGGCGTTCCAGCAGCATTTCGGACATGCAAAACCGCCTTTCAACGTCTCTCGGCTTGAGTTCATGTGGAACCCAATTTCCTTGCTTTTGAATATATATATAGCTGCTTTTAAACGTTGTGAAATGGCTGCTTAAGTGACACCCAAAGATTTGGCAACAATCTTCATAGAGTAATGCTTCCAGTTCTTTATCTTCAAACTTTTTTGGCTGCCCAGGAAGTTCATCGTCTTCCAAGCCAAAATCACCACTTTTAAGTCGTGCAAACCACTTTTGGCACGTTCGCTCAGCTAGCGCATGTTTACCATAAACTTACACCAAAATATGATGACTTTCGGCAGCAGTTTTCTTCATATTAAAGTAATGAAGTAGGAATCCCCGCAAAAACACTTTTTCAGGCACAAAGTTCGACATATTTGAGTGAAAAAAAAAATTGTTGTTTATGCTTCAAATGAATGATATATACTGAAATGACGTAAAATGACAGTAGCTTTCCAACGCATGTTCCAATGGAATAATAACAATGGAATAATACAAGTAACGCCATCTCTTAGCACCCCGCACGAATTAAAATTATAGGCACAATATAAAACAAAGAACAATATACCATTTTTTGAGTTATTGAAGGATATATGTAAAAAGTATATTCTGCAAAAGCCTTCGTTCTTGAAAATAAAAATTATGCCAATTCTTTGAAAGTTCACCTTTTCCTGAATTTAACAAGATACATTATATCAAATTCTGATGAGCAGAGCCAAAGTTATGATTTTTTTAAATATAATAGAAAGCATAAATTTTGATTTTTTGTTAATTTTTGAAGTTTCGTTTCACTCAATTTATATCGAATTCTGCAAAACTTTTTTGCCTTATGATTCGTACCACTCCAATGAGTATTTCTACAACTTTTCAGCCAAATCGGAGGGATGTCGTTCAGAATGTCGGTCGATCCTTCATGGAATGACCCATAGGGTATTAAGGTTACCTAAGGAGTAACCATAACTCGCGCGCAAATTAATGAGTTGCATTGACGTTAGACAGAACAGATCTTTTAATAACTCGATATTATTTTGGTAAGCGACATGAAAACTGTCCTTTCAAATTAACTTGGGAAGAAGAGCCAGTTGTTTTGATTTCGAAATAGTCGCTTTTTTTTTAAATAGCCAAAGAAATTTCTAATGGCATATGGTCGGAAATGCTATTGCAAAATCGTTGGCAATAGAGTTGTAAATTCTGGACATTAAACAATAATCTATAAATGAGCACGATAATCCACGGATGAAAGTGAAGTTCACCAGCTATGTCTCGGTTACAGCTCCCATTTAAGATTTTGCAGACATATGGTATGCATCAATAATTTCCATAATCTTGGAACCTTTTACATCACACAATTTATGTTTAGATCTCCGAGTTGAATTTATAAATTATGATACAGGGCCTGTTGAAAAATTATTTTACGATAATCCTACTCCTGCGTTGAAATCACTACCATATAGATGAACTAACTTAAAAGGCAAACTCTACTAATCTTTTTGCAAACCTTTAACAGACACTGTAAGTGAATTACCAACTATTGTATTGTACATCTCTGTTACCTGTCAGAATTTGCTAGAATGAGAGCAATTTATAAGTTAAGTTGCTAGAGAGAGAGAGAGAGAGAGCAATTTGCAAGTTCACTATTTGTCTGTAATGTGGAAGACGTTTTTTGAGTAAAACGGGCGAGTTTTTTGTTAAACGGTAGAGAAATTGACATGTATGACAATTCACACGTATTCGCTGACATAGTCAGTCGCACGGATAGAGGCGATCAGTGGAAAGCGGGTTTTGGTTTTCCAATAGTCTAGAATTTAAGATCTAATCTGTTGTAGCTGCATCCAGTAACTGCAGTTCAAATAAATGCAAAGGGTTTTTAAATTTCTTAATTAAAATTCTACTACTTAAAATCTATCTACTTTCTTAAGAGATTTGCGATATTCTATCAGTTTTACGCTACTTCCTCTTCACGATAAATTGGTTTCGACTGATGGAACCCAATTCCTTTCGTAGTCCAGAAAAATAGTTTAATATTAGTGGGTTGTCCACTATTTAAAACTCTCGTGTCGCTTTTGTCTTTGTGTTACAATCCCAAAAATTATAACTCTAATACCCGTGCTTTGATGTTGCACTTTCTATAGTGCATGTCGCCTGCTAGTCGATTGTGAGAGTACCTCCTTAAATACTCGTTACAATGGGCCTTTCTAAGAACGTGACTTAAAAAAGGTGTCGACTTAAATGTTAAACATACTTTAGTCTAAATTGTACAAATAATGTTTTCGTAGTCAGCTTTTTCTTAAACTTCACTCAAAGAATCTACTACAATATATTTTTGTTGAATTTTCGACGGAACATTCGTTTGACTTTTTATATACCATATGCACTTGAATTAGAATTTATTTTAAAGTCGTGTGGATATATCAAAATCAGCAAAGATTGGTGCTGATTGGAATTGATTGCTTCAAATCATAAGGAACACAAGTTTCTTGTTTTTGAATCATTCCTAACGCATGCAATCGCATGGACATGGTTTGACAGGTAACTCCTATTGCTGAAGCAAGCTCTTCTTGTGTTTGGAACGGATCCTCATCGAGCAATGCCTCAAATTCAGCGTCTTCGAAGGAATTTGGCCTTCCTTCACACGGAAGGTCATTAATATTGAAATCACCGTCTTTGAAGCGATGGAACCAATCATAGCACGTTGTTTCACTTAGAGCAGCACCTCCATAAACTTTTTGGAGCTCTCGATGAGCTTTAGCCGCCGTTTTCTTTAAATGAAAGATAAAAATCAACACTTCCCGCAAATAACGATTATTTCGCACAAAATCAGACATTTTCACACAACTAAAAGGAACTGGTCATATAAAAAGTCTCCGTGGTTTTTTGGGACATTTTTAAAAAAAATTTTCTTTATTCAAAATCAATTTCAATCAAGTACATATTGGCCATTATTATCTTTGATCTTTTGCCATTTTCGGGGTACCTTCATAATTCCATCGGTGTAGAACTTCTGTGGTTTATCAGTAAAAAACTTGTCCAAGTTATTTTTAGCGGCTCTTCGGTCAGCCAATTTTTTACCATCAAGAGAGTTTTGCAAAGACCGAAACAAATGGTAGTCAGCCGGTTCAAGGTCGGGGCTATACTGTCGGTGAATCTAAACTTCTCAACCAAGCTCCATCAATTTGTTCACGGTCATCAAAGATGTGTGTGGCCTAGTAATGTCATGATTGAAGACAACTCCCTTTCTGTTGGTCAATTCTGGTCGCTTTTTCTTGAAAGCTTCATTAAAACGGTCGAGTTGTGCACAGTAGAGGATCGAATTGACCGTTTCGCCACGATCTAGCAGCTGATAATAGACAATTGCCTTCCAATCCCACCAAACACTCAACATAACCTTGTTTGCCGTCAATCCAGGCTTTGAAGTCGTTTGTGGTCATTCACCGGCCTTTGACTTTGATCGCGTTGAATATTCTCGTATTTAATCCATTTTTCATCGCCTGTGATGTATCACTTCAAAAAGCGTTCCATTTCGTTACGTTTCAGCAGCGTTTCAATGCGAGGTGCATCTTTTACATCGAAATTTCCGGAACGGAATCGAACAAACCACTCCTGGGTCCGGCGTTCACTCACAGCATTCTCACCGTAAACTGCACACATTTATCGACATTTTTTTGCAGCGTTTTTCCCTTTTTATATGTAGTAAAAAAAGCTTCACATAACGTATTTCTTCAGATATTTCACTCATATTCAAATCAGTATAACTTTTAACACGAGCAACGAATTACACAGCTGTCTTCACAAAAAATGTAGCCTGACATGACACCTTTCAAACACGTGTTCGTTTGACAAAATCAGATTAGTGTTTCCAGATAAATGAACACCAACACCATCTAGGGACAAAAACCCGCGGAGACTTTTAATATATGACGCCAAAACAAAATCACTAATGTAATTGTTTACCATATGGTATGTCTAATACCATGGTTCTTAACATTTTGAATATGTCAAAATCGACCAGCACTTACTGCTAAAGCCATCTATTGACAAACAGCGCACCTAATATTTTCAACAATTAATAACTTTGTATAACGAAGTATGTAGCACTTAATTGTTTCAATGAAACATTCACTTTGCAAAGTATTTCACTAAATAATAATGAAGGTAAATAAATTTTTAAAATTCATGAATGTTAAACAACGCTTATATGGTATAGGATGATTCATCGTGAGGTTTGATTTTCAATAGGCTTTTTTTGACAGATCACGCGTGACTCTTATCAAACTGCTTTTTCAAGTCATCATGGAAAGACTCACACCACAACAGCTTCTCCAAATTGTTCAGCTGTGTTACGAAAATCAGAGTTCTGTGAGAATTGTTTTTCGTGCGATTAGAGGAACTTACGTTGCGTATAATCGACCTACTGAAACCACTATCGCCAATACCATTCGCAAATTTGAGTCCCAGCTTACATTAGTGGATGATACTCGACCGGTTAGTCCACATCCAGAACGTAGTGAAGAGACTGTAGCATCGGTAGCTGAGAGTATACGCGAAGACCGTGACGAATCGATTCGTCGTTGTTCTCAGCAGCTTGGCTTGGCGTATTTTACGTGAGGGTCTTGGCCTAAAAGCGTACAAAATGGTTTATGGGCTTGTGCACTCATCGGTCCATATTTCTTCAACAATGAGGCAAATCAGAATGTTACAGTTAATGGTAACCGTTATTGCGCCATGTTAGCAGACTATGTGCTTTCTGAAATTCAAACACATGGTCTCGGTGAGTTCTGGTTTCAACAACACGGCGCTACGAGCCATACAGCGCGTGAAACAATGGACTTGCTGAGAAATCATTTTGGTGAGCATTTAATTTCACGTTTTGCTACTGTAAATTGGCCGCCTAGATCATACGATATCACAGTTTTGGACTATTTTCTCTGGAGATATGTAAAGTCTCAGGTCTTCAGGAATAAGCCAGCTGCGATTGACGCTTTGGAAGCCAATATTACTCGAGATACCAGTCGCTATGCTCGAACGAGTTGCCCAAAATAGTAACTTCTGAATAGACTATCTCAGACGTAGTCGTGGCCAACATTTACTTGATATCATTTTTAAAAAGCAAATTCCATGAATTGTTCTTTTAACCGATAATAAAACTTTTAAGTTCACTTTCAAATGTATGTGTTTTATTTTACATTATAAATCAAACCTCACGATCAATCACCCTATATTTTTCAAACGTACTTCTATGATACTTCTTGAAATCTAAAGTCTGTTAAGAAAAAATATACAAGTTCCATGGGAACCCCTCTGAACGTAGTAAAAATACAATCCTTGCTGACGAGAAAGGCCTTGTTTGCATGAACGGAGTTTGTAGACGATATAAAAACTAACGTTATGGACTACTGATGTGATCAGATGGACTAGGATTCATCAGTCATCATACATCATCATAGGATGGGTGGAACATGCTGAGCACCCTTTCAACCTCGAATATCTTCGAACCCATTACAGAAAGACACGCGACAACATGGGGTAGTTATGAACTGCTTCAGTGATGCCGTACTTTCGTACAAATACTTTTCTCATACCATTCATATGGTGGGAGTTAACGCTGTATAGATCAATAAGCATTAACTAAAGTATCATATATTATTATTGTGGTATTATAATTTTTTTCGAGAAATTTTGTATTCGATATTTGTTCGGAGGTCATCCAAAGAGTCCGGATATGGACATAGACCATGAACTTAATCGTTTTAAAGAAAAAGGGGGCTAATTTCATTAATTAATTGGTGTACATTTTTAAAAACAAAACGCCCTACTAACTTCGGAATAGTTAACTACAGATTAGTTATCATCAAAGACGCATCAAACAAACAATTTTTATGGCGGAATAGCATTTGTTAACCGAGATCTTTGATGTCAAGAAAGGTTTTAGACAAGGTGACACGCTGTCATAAGACTTCTTTAACATCATACTTGAAAGAATTTTGCAGGAATCACAAGAGAACACTTGAGGCACAATTTTTCAATAGTCTGTGCAACTATAGTACTAGCGCATGCTGATGATGTCAACATAAATAATTGGGAGAATATAGCTAGTATCGAAATGAAAGCTTCCAAAATGTAAGTGAGGGCAAAACTAAGCATATGCTGTCTATAAAGGTACATACGACATCGAAGAATTGGACAGAACCTAACAGTCGAACGCTGTAAGTACTGCCAACAACACCTCAGCAGAAATAAAACGAAGAGTCACTCTTGCTAATCTCTGTTTATTTGGGCTAAAAAAGCAATTGAGTAGCAAGACAATATAACACTGAAGCATGAACGCTATCGAAAGCGGATGAAGATATCCTCGGTCATTTTGAAAAAGAAATCCTTCAAAAAATACTCGATCACCCTTGTTCTAACGAGATTTGGAGAAGACGAACTATACGAGCTGTACGAAGATAGATTACATTTCCTTTCACCCAATCAGGTTGGAGTCAAGAATTTTTTTAGCTTAAGTCTAACAATGCTGCTGGACTTGACGGCTTAACTGCCGAGCTACTTAAACCAACAAATTATGATTGGATACGGAGCATACACATGAAAGGAACATCTGCATAGTTAATTCAATCATAAAAAAGATAGATTCCCTGAACTGCAGAGAACTACAGAGGAATTAGTCTCCTCAACATAGCATACAAAATAATAAAATAGTGTCTACCATATTACGCCTAAGACCCTTTGTAAAGGGTCTTACAGGTCCCTATCAATGAGGTCTTAGGCCAGGAAAATCCACCATAGATCAAATTTTCACATTACGAGAGATCTTGGGAAAACTCAAGAGTTATAAATTGATATAAAACACATCTTCATGACAACATTTATAAAGAACTATGCTAAGCCGTGTCTAGTTTCCGCATTCACGCCAAGCTCTTTCGACTATCCAGGATGATGATGGGGAATGCAAGGTGTTACTTCAAGGTCGGTAATGACAAGACCGATACCTGAAAAGTCAGAAATGGACTTAAACAAGGCCATGCGTTGTCATATGACTTTATTTACCTCACCTCCGCTTTCAACTCTGACAACGATATCACATCGAAAATCCTGCGAAAGATCGTTCTTGTTAATCATTGCGTCTCTGGGCTCGGACGGCAATTGAGTAGTAAAACAATTTCTCGGGCAACCAAAAATACAACTTTTTCATATTGCACTTCAACTTATAGATTTACAGTTTCTCGTGTCGTTTTGTCTTTATGTGGTAAAACTAAAACAAACTCACTGCCCGTTAGTGAGATTACAATACAAAAAGCAAAAAAGTAAGACTTTGGTGTAATGAGATTTTGTTGTTGGCTTATTTGAGAATAAGATTAAGTGAATGCTTGTTTTGAGACAATCGGCCACAGCTCACTTAGGTCCATTGGTCCACAATTTAGATTTTACCTTGAAACCAGTGAATTTATAGCTTGTTTAGGGCCATTTAGGTCAGGACATACATCTCAAGAAGTTGTTAAGATTAATTAAGCCTTAGTCATTCACTTATAATTCATAATTCATTCTCGAATCAACATATCAATATGGGCAGATGAACACTTTTATTTACTGTTTCGTTCTTGTAGCATTAGCAAGAGTTATTAAGAAAGTTCGTAAGACACTGTGCCTAATGATGATATCCTAAGAGGAAATCACGTCTTAATTATCAATCAAGAGACAATGCACATTCATCCATATTTAAGCATGTGCTGGTTATATTTATATCGATTATTGCTTCATTACCAATGAATTTTGTATGTACAACGTGGGGCAAAATTAGTGTCATAATGTTAAATGGCGTCAAGTGTTATTGTGCTAGACAGATAGAAAATAAGCACACAACAAGCAATGGAGCGATTTAAACTTAAAGAACGAGGAATTGTTGTTATTGCTTATTTGACCTGTCTGTTGTTTTAACGCAGCATGAATTTCGTCGTCGTTTTCCTTGTCGTCCTACTAGAGATGTCGCAAGAACTGACTGGTGCCGTATTGCTCGTCTGATCGAGAATATTACTGGTTAAACAGGGGCATAATGGATATGCCATCACACAGACACCAGACACCAAAACGGGCTCATCGCAATCCCTGTGGAACCAGTTGAATTTGTCTTCAAATAGCAAAAACATAACCTATCTCCCTGGTGAAACACCCAATTTCTTTGCAAAAGCCAAGAAGGACTTTGAAGTCCGTACAGAATTCCTATTACTGTCCTAAGATTATCCCTGTTTTATTTTATTAATTTTCTAGATTCTAGATTCTAATTTTGGATGCCCTGCATCCTTTAAGACTTGACCTTCTAAAGTTGGCAGTCTTGTGATTTTTTCCTTGATAGTGTCCCTCATTATTCAAAGGGGTGGTTTGATGCTGGCAACCACACTATTGTCGAGTAGCTCTCTTTTTCTTGCAAGGTCACCCGCTTGTTTATTTCGTTTAATACCGCAGTGTCCTGGCACGCAGCACAGTCTTACCCGGTTCTAATTGCATAGTGCCTTGGGCTTCGTTTTGGCTATTTGAACTGGTCGGATAGACCGCCAGATCTGATGGCCCCAGACTTTTCAAAATGCTGTAAAACGAGCACAGATATCATCATCATTAATTTCACACCTTCAAGTGAACTTTTCGTGAGAAAAGAGTCCAATTCTTTTCATTCACAAAATGGCACCCAATTCACGTTATGACATTACTTTTGCCCCACCCTGTATGTATGTATTAGCCCTCTTAAATCACACTCGAAAATTCTGCTTCCATATCTTATAAATCTAGTTCATTTGACACTAAAATTTTTGTTTTAAATTAAAAAAAAAAAAAAAAAAATGCCAACATTGACAATGTCATTGGACATTCAAATTTCGACCACTTTTTCAGCAGCTGCAGTCGTATTTCTACAATTACTCGCCGCATATTGTTCTTACTAGCTGCTGGTGTATCCAACGTACCCCCTTAGAAAGTTATTGAGCGGGCGGGCTTTGTCATTCTCCCACCAAACTTTGTTTTCAATAAATCAATGGTAATGTCACGTGTCCCTATCTTCTCGTTCGACATATAAACCAAATCGATGTTTTGTGATTTTTTAAACATTGAACTTCTAAATAAAAATATAAGGCCCCTTAATGATATTAGCGTACAAACCTCACCATATAATACATTTTTGTGCACGTATCTGAAGAGTCATTCGCGAATTGTTTTCACTCCAAATACTGAATTTTTGCTTATTGACGCTTTTGATGTATACAATTCCGTCAACAAACTCCGAATTATCTTGCAATGGACTCCAACCATTCAGCGAAAGGCAGACGAATATCATGATCCAGCGGCTTCAATTATCATACCAAATTAAATCTTGTAAGGGATCTTGTGGACGAACAAAGTTCAAGCTCTTGCCGTCTAAACTTAATTATCCATTAATATTGGCTACAACTTCGGCAATATTTTCATCGGAACGCACTGGTTTCATTCCTGTTGTCCTCCTAATGGTGGATAGCATCAAATTATTGCGAAATTTATCCACAACACGACGAAAAGTACGATAAGATGGACGATTATTTGGTCCATAAAATTGATGAAGGGTTTCATAAGTTCGTGTAACTGCATATTGATTTCAGAAGTATCATTCCACGATTTGGTAACATTTTGGTACATCGTCATTTATCAATCATGAATAGTAAGATCTGGTTGGAAACAACAAACACTGATACTTACAAAAATGTCATGCCGTCAGAATATGTTGACTTTCTGCTTATTGTTGTCTGGTCTACAAGTGGATAGAACTTCTTACTTCACGGCAATAACTTTTCATTGTGGCCGATATACGCGGGCTGTTTGATGAATAACAGGATTGGAAATGACAAATGAGGATGGGGGAGCAATTCGTAGTGGAATTTGACCAATTTGGCTGTGGCAACTGCAGAGGTAGAAATGTGGTCGTTTTTTCTTCAAATCGACGTAGTATGCTCCTGTGATTGTTTTTTCCTTCTCAAAATAGTCAACGTGTATTACACTTCGCGCGTCCCAAAAAACGGTGGCCATCACCTTTCCGGCCGAAGGCACGACCTTAGCCTTCTTTGGAGCACGTTCACCGGTTAAGACCAATTCTTTGGTCTCTGATGTGTACGAATGATGTTTCATCGACGGTCACGAAACGCCTCAGAAGGTTGGGATAAATTGGCGACCCTAAAAAAGAAAAAAAAAGGTCCACCCCAATACGGTCTGCACATGGAATATTCAGACTTTGGACAGGCCACAAACAAATGCACAGAAGACTCGAACATAAATACGAACATAAATTACGAGTACAGTCAGTGCTGAAGATATAGAAAAACTATTGGGTATATAACTTAATTCGGTTAGCGGTTTGCTAAGAGATGGTATAACTTGTATTATTCCATTGGAACATGCGTTGGAAAGCTACTGACGTCGTACGTCATTTCAGTATATGTCATTCATTTGAAGCGTAAACAACAATATTTTTTTTTTCACTCAAATATGTCGAACTTTGTGCCTGAAAAAGTGTTTTTGCGGGGAGTTCCTCTTCATTACTTTAATATGAAGAAAACTGCTGCCGAAAGTCATCATATTTTAGTGGAAGTTTATGGTGAACATGCGCTAGCTGTTCGAACGTGCGAAAAGTGGTTTGCACGATTTAAAAGTGGTGATTTTGGCTTGGAACACGATGAACGTCCTGGGCAGCCAAAAAAGTTTGAAGATGAAGAACTGGAAGCATTACTCCATGAAGATTCTTGTCAAACACAAGAAGAGCTCGCAGAATCTTTGGGTGTCACTCAAGCAGCCATTTCAAAACGTTTAAAAGCAGCTGGATATATTCAAAAGCAAGGAAATTGGGTTCCACATGAACTCAAGCCGAGAGACGTCGAAAGGCGGTTTTGCATGTCCGAAATGCTGCTGAAACGCCACAAAAGGAAGTCATTTTTGCATCGGATTGTTACTGGTGATGAAAAATGGATCCATTACGACAGCCCCAAGCGCAAAAAATCATATGTGAAACCCGGCCAACCAGCCAAATCAACGGCAAAGCGAAGGTAATGCTCTGTATTTGGTGGGATCAGATGGGTGTGCTGTATTATGAGCTGCTAAAACTGGGTGAAACCATCAATGAACAACGCTATCAAACACAATTAATCCGTTTGAAGAGAGCAGTGACCGAAAAACGCCCGGAATATGCGACCAGTCACGAGGCAATAATTTTCCATCATGACAACGCTCGGCCCCACGTTGCTATTCTGGTTAAGAACTATTGGAAAACAGTGGATGGGAAGTCTTACCCCACCCGCCTTATAGCCCAGACTTTGCCACTTCTGACTACCATTTGTTCCGGTCGATGCAGAACGCCCTCATTAAAATACGGTTCACATTAGAGCAGAATATCAAAAATTGGCGTGATTCATTCTTGGCTGCCAAGCCGGCGCAGTTCTTTTGGGATGGGATCCACAAATTTCCAGAAAGATGGGAAAAAGTCATAGCTTCAGATGGGCAATACTTTAAATAATACTATTGTACATGTTTTTCTTAAATAAACGTTCAAATTTTGAAAAAAAAACCGCACGAATTAAAATATATACGCAATACTTATGCAAACTGTTTTACGGGGAGATAACTTCGTTATCAGGCACAACAAATAACTCAAATTGAACTATGAGAGCTAAAATGTCAGTCAAAATTATGAAGAACAAGGCCAAGCACGTCTTTGAAGTGGTCTGACGACTGCGCTTGTTTTCTGGTGTGAGCAAATGCGGCACCCACCGCGCGGACAGCATTCTCATGCCCAAAATCTCGTGCAAGATATGGCTAACGCGTTCAATTGAGATGCCTGCTATTTCAGCCAACTAGCGAATTTTCACTCGGCGGTCCGCCAATACGAGATCATGGATTTAGTCCACGGTTTCCTTTTTGGTTTTGGACCACCTGGGCGCGGTTAATCAAAAACCGACGTGCGACCACGGCGAAACTCTGCGAATCAATGGTAAACGATTGTACGGGAAGGTGAATGGTTTCCATACACATAATTGAGAATGGGCTTGATTTCATCGCAGGTTTTGCCATTCAAAAACAAAAATCGGATCACGGAGCGATACTGCTTTTTTTCCATTATCGCAAAAAACACGAAAACGATGTTTTGAAATGGGTGTCAAAGCGTCGGATTGTCACCAAATTTTGATAGGCGGGCTAAAAGAGTTATACACTCATTTTGACTTAGTAGCACCACCCACCTTCTAATCCGGGTACTCATCAAACAACCCTTGTTTGAATGTTTTTTAATGTTAATCGTCGCCTCTTGTTTTTAACATCAAACTCGAATGTTTAACTTGTCAATTCCAGAAGCAGAACTTTATGGCTTATGCGATTACTTTTTCGTCAATGTTTTTACCTCTTTATACTTTCGTATCCAAATTTGATTCAAATACATGTAATATATTGTGTATTGCTTTACATTAACTATCACACTAATAGTAATATTGTAGCTTATCAGTTATTTCCTTAAATCACTAAGTTCATTAAAAGAATCCGGCTGCAAAGAATTTGTGGAGAAAGTTACCCGTAATTACCTGCCTGTTTGAATATCCTTATCATTCGTGTCGTTAGCTTGATTGCGCAAGATACCACAAGCCGCATGCAATGACCTTACTATGTTACTATAATAAAATTTAATGATACAGTTGGAAAAAAAAAAAATAAAAATAAACTAACATAAAGTAAAAAAAGAAATAATGTTTCCATTTAATTACTCTTCGGTTACCTTGTGGCCAACGACTGTACTGTGTTGGTTTTGTATCTTAAATTCAACATGTTAATTTGTTGATTTGAGAAGGCCTATTAATTAAAAGTCAAATTCGAGTGTAAGTGAAAGTTTTTGGCCAGAAAACTTTTAAATACGAGCAATTAAAAGCATACTCGAATGAATATGTTATGCAATTCATTTTAAACAGAACTTCATGAAACATTTTTTATTATCGTAAACATTGAGTGTGCATATATGTGTGACGTCTATTTTGTAATGAGTACGAACACTTTTCGTAAAGGAGAATTTTCAAGAGACATCCATCAGTTTTATTTAGCCAAAAGGAATGAAATGATTCCTACACCATTGCGGTATAATAGTATATTACATGTACAAAAATTGTAAATGTAAAATAGCATAGGTTATAAGCTAGAGCCTTGAGGCACCACAGAGTTTGAATCGTACACTTCCTTAAGTACATACGATGTCTAAGAAAATTACATTGCAGTGCGTCCCTTTTTTAAAAACGTTAATTAACACTAAAAATGTCGGTCGACCTAGAATGACTTTAAGGAAATGTATGTATACAAAGATCCATATTGATGTGTGGTTAAACTGTAAGTGCTGTCAAAACAACTACCATGGCTTATTTGTTTGTCAATCGACCTAAATTTATCATGAGACCCAAAATGATGTAAATTAGATACCTTGGTACTGACAAGTATAATATGGATCAATTCCGGTGAATTCCAATTACTGTCATAGCTTAGGTTAGAATGGTAATCCTTGAGGTTCACTTATACCAGTTATAGATCCATACTAATGGAGACCTTGGCTATTTCTTGAATCAAGGGGATACTTTGACAAATTTGTCTGGGTCGGTGCTTTTTAGAGATTATTTAAATCTTAGAGGTGCTAATTGCCTTGCGATTACATTTTGGTGCGTGTTCGCACAGAGCAGCTTTAAAGAACGTGCGTGATAGATCTTTTTCTTTCTTGTCCTCCTCCTGAAGAAATGTTTTGTGCAGAATACTTAACCGTTGGCCAGGACTTCTACAGACATAGCGTCCCGCACTTATACATATATACTGCTAGATCCGATCAGCTCACTTGTTCGTTTGGGATCGAGTATGGGCCATATAAGTTTAGATGTCCCACAGTATTCTGGGTGAGTTTATCTGTAACTGGTCCTAGAGAATGTGTTATTTGTTCGCGGTACAACTTTGGTGGCTTGTTAGCTTTCTACTATTTGTTCCCAGGGATACGAGTTCGGCCAGTTCATCAATGACATAGTTGCCGGGAATCTAACAGAATATGATCTTGTAGTGCTAAACCATATCGCTAAGACAATATTCGACTAGAGTGTTGTATTCAGGCTGAGCCAAGCAGCTGAATCCTTCACTTGAAAGACGGTATAGAATGTGGGTTAACTCAAGGACTGGTGTATTGAGAGATCTTCAAAGAAGAAGATAAGATTTCATACACAATTTTGAGAATATTTACGAGTATACTTCAAAAGTTGGCGGCGCAGTTGAGGGGGTCTTCCTTTTGTGAATCGGACAAACAATGCTGAGATTCCATTTATCAGGTATACGCTCCTCTGACCAGATCTGAGAAATGAGTTGAAAAAAGAAATATGCAATACAAAGGCCAAAAAGGACAAGAAATAGATGAATGCTGTGGTTAGATTTAGCAGTAGTATCTCAGGAAAATATGACTAAATTTGTGCCATACTGACACGGATTTGTTTTCTGCTGGATTGATGAATCTGTCGTGTGGTTTTCCACCTAATTTATGTGTTGCACTGTTTACCACCTATGTTTCGTTGAAAATGAATGCATACAGGAACATAGTAGCTACAAGCCAAAGGTTGAAGAATGACTCAATCCAATGGTATAATACATTGGAACAAATGTTGGAGTTAAAAAGCATACTGCTGGTATTATAAGCATACATAATTCATCGTGAGGTTTGATTTTCAAAAGGCTTTTTGCTTTATCATTTCTGTTCATTATCATTTGGCAAGTCATCATGGAAAGACTTACATCACAACAGCGTCTCCAAATTGTTCAGCTGTATTACGAAAATCAGCGTTCTGTGAGATATATTTTTCGTGCGATTCGAGGAATTTACGGTGCGTATAATCGACCTACTGAAACCTCTATTACTAATACCATTCGCAAATTTGAGTCCCAGTTTACATTAATGGATGATACTCCAACGGTTAGACCACATCTCGCACGGAGTGAAGAGATTATAGCAGCTGTAGCTGAGAGTGTACACGAAGACCGTGACGAATCGATTCGTCGTCGTTCTCAGCAGCTTGGCTTGGCGTATTCGACAACTTGGTATATTTTACGTGAGGATATCCGCCTACAAACGTACAAAATTCAACTTTTGTAAGAATTAAAGCCAGGCGACTTGAATTTGCGTCATATTTTCAGTGAATGGGCTCTGGAAAATCTCAATGAAAATCCGGTGTTTTATCGTGAAATTTTGTTCAGTGATGAAGCCCATTTCTGGCTCAATGGCTATTTTAGTAAATAAAATTGCAGTATTTGGGTACCCGAAGAGTACCAAGAGCTACCATTACATCGATTAAAAACAACAGTATGGTGTGGTTTTTAGGCTGGTGGAATCCATATTTATTCAAAAATGAGGCAAAACAGAATGTTACCGTCAATGGTAACCGTTATTGCGCCATGTTAACAGACTATGTGCTTCCTGAAATTCAAACACATAGTCTCAGTGAGTTCTGGTTTCAACAACACGGCGCTACGAGCCATACAGCGCGTGAAACAGTGGACTTGCTGGCCGCCTAGATCGTGCGATATCACAGTTTTGGACTATTTTCTCTGAAGATATGTGAAGTCTCAGGTCTTCAGAAATAAGCCAGCTACGATTGACGCTTTGGAAGCCAATATTACTCGTATTCGCGAGATACCAGTCGCTATGCTCGAACGAGTGGCCCAAAATTGGAACTTCCGAATTGACCACCAAAGACGTAGTCGTGGCCAACATTTACATAATATCATTTCCAAAAAAAATGCCATGTCTTGTTCTGTTAACTAATAATAAAACTTTTAAGTTCACTTTCAAATTTATATGCTTTATTTTACATTATAAATCAAACCTTACGATGAATCACCCTTTAATATTTGTTTTGGTTCTGAGAGGAAAATAATGTTTTGTGACATTTTGTAAATAAGCATTGGTTTCTGAAAATTATGAAAGACGCGATGATCACGAGTTTGAAAGATTGCAGCATTTTGAAACATTTGTATTGAAAATGACTAGGACTGCCATTGACCCACTCACGTTATAAAGCGAATTTTGCTTTTTTATGTTTGTGTCAGTTTGTTTTTAAAATTTCGTTGAAATCGTACGCTCACTAATTGGTTTGTCTGCTATTTATTACTTGCTATACCATTTTATTATTTATAATTATTGTAGATGCCATCGCCTTATAGATTTTTCCCAGTGAGAATCATTACATATCTGTATTAATAACTGTTGCCAGATGAAATTAAGATACAAGCTCGTAAAATCAAACGAAACGAAAACCAAATGTCTTTGTTTATTAGAATTTTTATAAAAAAAAAAAAAATAACACTACGTGATATCTTGTAAGCGGCGGGCAGGATAGGAATCTTATTCAGTGATGCAAGCTACGAATCATCACGTAGTGTTATTTTTTCCATAAAAAATTGCTGTAAATGCCATTTTAATACTAAATCTGTAACTTAGTATGGGGTTTTCCAATAGGGATTTGACAACTTTGGATTTAATTTGGGAACGCACTCTTTCACTAATCATCAAACTGTCACTGTCAATTTATTCAGTAAACTCAACATTTTCATCATGGTAAAGTACACTAACGAGTACACTAACGTCGGAGTCGGTGACTGCAACTTTAAGAGCGTTAACTCCAATTTTCGGTCGTAATTCTCGCTCTAGTAGACAGGCAATAACAAGTTAAGTGCAAACATTTGAGTCTACATATTCGTTGTGTGATGTTGCCGTGTCAGTGAGATAACGGGTTGGTCGAAGTGTCGAAAATATCGCTGCCGTTCAGACGGCATGGCGTTCTCAAAACCACATTATGGCGTATTTTGCGTAAGGATCTTGATTTACACCCAAACAAGATCAAGCTGACTCAAGAATTGAAGCCGATAGACCATTTGATGCGACGTACGTTCTCCGATTGGGTTCTGGAGAAGATGCGCCAAGATGATAAATTTCATCGCAAAATCATCTTCAGTGACGAAGCTCATTTTTGGCTCAATGGGCTCGTCAATAAGCAAAATATGCGTTATTGGTCGGGCGAAAACCCACATGTGCTTCATGAATCACCACTTCATCCACAATAAATAGCTGTTTGGTGCGGTTTGCATGCCGGCGGCGTTATTGGGCCATATTTTTTCGTCGACGATAACGATCGTCACGTTACTGTGAATGGTCAGCGTTATCGCGCCATGATCATCGATTATTTTTGGCCCGAATTGGAAGATATGGACTTGGATGACATGTGGTTTCAACAGGATGGTGCCACAAGCCACACAGCACACGCTACAATCGATTTATTGAAGAGTAAGTATGGTGAGCGTGTTATCTCAAGACATGGGCCAGTCGATTGGCCGCCTCGTTCGTGCGATTTAACGCCACTTGACTATTTTCTGTGGGGCTGCGTTAAGTCATTGATTCATGCCAACACGCCGACGACGTTGGAAGAGTTCAGAGCCAACATTGAACGCGAAATAGCGGCCGTTTCGGTCGAAATGTGTGGCTGAGTCGTTGAAAATGGGGTCTAACAAATCGACTGCTGCAAACGTGCCCGCGGTGGCCATATGAACAAAGTCGAGTTCCATTCATAAATGTTTTAATTGTACCTTAAGCCAATAATAAAGTTTTTGAAATATCTCAAATGGTTTGCCTTTTATTTAAAAAAAAAGTTGTTAAGTCGTTATTAGAAAACCCTATATTATTATAATTTGAAAAATTTCATGTTTTCTTTAAAATAAAATCTTGGCCCCCAGGGCAAGACGCTCTAAATTTGCCTAGGGTTCAATGGGTTAATTGAAATCCGAAGAAAAGTCTGCGTCGTTTCGTGACTGTCGATAAGACATGGATTCATTGGTACATACCAGAGATCAAAGAACCATCGAATACCCGGAAAGGTGATGGCCACCGTTATAAACCTAAAAGCATACTACGTCGATTTATTGGGTTGATTCAACGCCGATTTGAAGAAAAAAAACGACCAAATTTGGCGAAGAAAAAGGTGCTCTTCCACCAGGATAACGCACCGGTTTACATATCCGCAGTCTCCACAGCCAAATTAGTCAAATTGCTCCCCCATCCTCCTTATTCTCCGGATTTGGCTCCCTGCAACTTTTTTATGTTCCAAGATCGCTCGTCGGAAAGCAGCACAGGTCGAACGAGGAAGTCATCGCCGCCGCGGAGGAGTATTTTGCAGGTCAACAAAAGTCGTACTACCATATACGGATGCGTTAAAAAAGTTGCAGCACCGCTGGGAAAAGTGTATCGAGTTGAAAGGGGATTATATTGAAAAATAAATTTCAAAACCTAAAAAAGTTGCGTTGTCATTTCTAATCCGGGTATTCATCAGAAAGCCCTCGTATGTAGAGTGGATGAACAATAGCGCTGAGAAATGACTACAACAGGCTTACCTTGGATTGCGGTGCCATGTGCGCTGCAGTAGTATAGTTAGCGCCACAGGTCGAAGTGATCCAAAGACTAGTCAATCGAAATTACTTCGTCTTGTAATTTTGTGCATAACGAGAGGGTAAACACGATTTTTTGCCCTTTGAATAGCGTAATAGTGAGAAACTTTTTCAGCAGAAGTTAACACTTTCGGAGACTTGATACATATAGTAACACTGGCTGAAAATTCAGTGCCGTTTTATATTGTAGTAAAACACAAAATTTTTGCAAAATTCAACTTTATTTATAAATTAGTTGCCTTCGAGAGCGATACACTGATTCAAACGATTTTTCAATCTTTCGATACCAGTTTTGTAGTACGATTTCGGTTTAGCCTCAAAATAGGCCTCTGTTTCGGTGATTACTTCTTCATCGGTCTTAAATCTCTTTCCGGCGAGAATTATTTTGAGGCCTGCGAATAGGAAATAGTTGCTGGGGGCCAAATCTGGAGAATACGGTGGGTGGGGAAACAATTCGTAGCTGAATTCATTCAATTTTGCCATCGTTTTCATCGACTTGTAACACGGTGCATTGTCTTGATGAAACAGCACTTTCTTTTTTTTCGAATGCGGCCATTTTTCTCCGTCGCCTGCTCGCCACTTAGCTGACTGCCGACTTGACTCTGGTGTAAAGTGATGGAGCCAAATTTCATCCATTGTCACATCCCGACGCAAAAATTCGGCTTTATTGCGGTTGAACAGCTTTAAACAGTCCTCTGAATCATCAACACGTTGTTGTTTTTGGTCGACTGTGAGCAAACGCGGCACCCACTTTGAATAGAGCTTTCGCATGTCCAAATATTCGTGTATGATATATCCAACACGCTCTTTTGATATCTTCAGAGCCTCAGCTATCTCGATCAATTTCACTTTACAGTCATTCTCAATCATTTTGTGGACATTTTTTATGTTTTCATCTGAAACAGCTTCCTTTGGACGTCCACTGCGTGCATCATCTTCGGCGCTTGTATGACCACTTTTAAATTTTTCAATTCACTTGCAAATGGTTCGTTGGGCTGGTTCAGAGTCCGGGTAACACCTATCAAGCCATTTCTTTGCATCGGCTTCATTTTTTCCCTTCAAAAAGCAATGATAAATCAACACACGAAATTGCTTTGAATTCATTTTTTTTGCAATAACAAAAGCTGCTTCACTCACAACGCTATATCTCGAGAACTAGTCATCCGACAGCTGTCATGGACTTAATTCAAGTGGTGCCCTCTCTTAGAAACGGCTGGACTTTTCAGCCCATGTGTTATTGCCCGCCGAAGAGTTAGTGACGTCAAAAAAGTAGATTCGAGTTTTTCTTTGGATTTTGGTCGAGTTTAAGGCCAGACCCTCTTGCGTAGTCGTCAGTGAACTTAACCACTGCGCAACGCATCCACCACAAAAAGTTTGATACGCTGACCGTAAATAATGAGACTCAGAATCTTTGGGTAAAACTATAGGGCTATCCAACCAGAGGTGTCATTTTACATTAACAAATAAGTACAAAAGTTTTTCTCGTCAAGTGATGATATTTTTAGTGTAAACTAAAGTATGGTACACATTCTGTGGTTAGTAATGGAATACAATATCTGCCAAATGTCCGCCTCGGCTTTGCCTGTAGTCATAGTTATAGTCACTCTTTTGGTAAAATTTTTCATCACGTTTTCGCATAATTGCAGATGTGTTTCGCGAATAACAGACTTGATGTTTTCCTTTAGTGCATGAGTCGTTGGTGGAGCATTGGTGTAAATGTTATCTTAAACATAACTCTAAACTAAAAAGTCTGATGGTGTTAAATCGCACGATCTCGGCGTCTTCAATTCGAGAAATTACGCATCCACGAAGCATATTTGTGACATGTGGCGCCGTCCTGATGAAAATAAACGTTGTCGACATCCATAGCATTAATTCCAGGCAAAAAAAACGTCAGTGAACGGTCGCACAACATCATTTTCGAATAAAAAATCGCAGAAAACTGTCTGTCGTTATGGATGGAGAGGTTGTTTTATTATTTATTTTGGGTTTTCTGAGCCCTGGGTGCAGAGCGTGGTCTGCTGACTTCAATTCTTGTGTCAACTGTACTTTATAAGCATGTATGCCAAGATTTTTTTGCAAAACGTGGTGCAAAGTGGTTGCGGACAAGCCGAATTGCTGTGATCGTGTCGAAATGAACACACCTGGATTATCAGTCACACTCTCATATACTGCGGTGATATTTTCAGTTGACATTGCCGAATTCACATAAGTTAAAGTCTTTACATCGCTAACCTTTCCGAGATGTTCAAAATTATCGATTTAATTCACTAAAGCAATGATGACCAAAAGCAATACGAACTTTACTGAACGTATCCGTGATATTTTAATCGTTTTTGTGGTGAATTTTCACTATTCTAACACATTATGTGAGTTTGTATCTACCCATATTATATAATCTCCTAGTTTTTACTTACCAAAAGTCATCGTAATGGTAGTTGCATGATGACAGTTCAACAAATTTGAAGGGACACCTCTTGTTGGATGTCCTTCCACAAGAGCTTGATATTTTGGCTCTGGACATGCTTATTTCAACCGGTCGTACATTCCTTTCAACTGCTTGCTTGCTTTGCCAACTGTATCTAAATAGGTCGCATATTCCGGGCGTTTTTCGGCCACTGCTCTCTTCAAACGGATTAATTGTGTTCGGTAGCGTTGTCCATTGATGGTTTCACCCGATTTTAGCAGCTCATAATACAGCACACCTATCTGATCCCACCAAATACAATTCGATGCAAAAAATACTTCCTTTTGTGGCGTTCTAGCAGCATTTCGGACATGCAAAACCGCCTTTCGACGTCTTTCGGCTTGAGTTCATGTGGAACCCAATTTTTTTGCTTTTGAATATATCCAGCTGCTTTTAAACGTTTTGAAATGGCTGCTTGAGTGACACCCAAAGATTCTGCGAGCTCTTCTTGTGTTTGACAAGAATCTTCATGGAGTAATGCTTCCAGTTCTTCATCTTCAAACTTTTTTGGCTGCCCAGGACGTTCATCGTCTTCCAAGCCAAAATCACCATTTTTAAGTCGTGCAAACCACTTTTGGACGTTCGCGCAGCTAGCGCATGTTCACCATAAGCTTCCACCAAAATACGATGACTTTCGCCAGCAGTTTTCTTTATATTAAAGTAATGAAGAAGAGCTCCCCGCAAAAACACTTTTTCAGGCACAAAGTTCGACATTTTTGAGTGAAAAAAAATTATTGTTGTTTACGCTTCAAATGAATGACATATACTGAAATGACGTACAATGACAGTAGCTTTCCAACGCATGTTCCAATAGAATAATAACAATGAAATAATACAAGTTACGCCATCTCTTAGCTAACCGTACGAATAAAGTTATAGACCCAATACATATGGAGGTGATTTTGTAAAAAAATAAAGCTTTTTAAAGGTTTCTAATCGCTTTCAGAACATTTAAAATCTTAACAGAAACAAATTAAGACTATACGAGAGCTGTATGATGAGCACTCGGATTGGAAGATAGGTGGCGGTATTGAACTAAAATGAGTATACCATCATTATATATAGTATAACCTCTTTCAACCCGCCTGTCAAAATTTGGTGACAATCCGGCGCTTAGTTTTGTTTTGACACCCATTTCAAAACATCGTGTTCGTGTCTTTTGCGACCATGGATCACGATCAGTACTGCTCCGTGATCCGATTCTTGTTTTTGAGTGGTAAACGGTGTGTGTAAGACCCATTCAGTTTTCTGTAAAACCGTTTGCCATTGGTTCGCTGTTCCCTCATGTCAGTTTATGATGAACCGCGCCCAGGTGACCCAAAAATGGTTACCACAGGGGAAACCATGGACTAAATCCAATAAATGGCCGACCGCCGAGTGAAATTTCACGAGTTGGCTAAGATAGCACGCATTTTTGCTGAGCGCGTTAGCCATATCCTGCTCGAGATTTTGGGCATGAGAAAGCTGTCTGTGCCACGTTTGCTCACACCGGAGTACAAGTTCAATCGTGAGAACACTTTAAAGACGTATTTTTCTCTGTTAAGTTGAAATTTGGAGGAGTTTCTGTCTCGTTTCGTGATCGTCGATGAAACATGGATTCATTGTATACCCCAGAGACCACAGAACAAACGAACGTGAAAGTGTTCCAAAAAAGGCGAGGACAGTGGTTTCGGTCGGAAAGGTGATGGCCACCATTTTTTTGGGAGGCGCGAGGTGGGATCCACGTTGACTATTTGGAGAAAGGAAAAACAATCACATGAGCATACTACGTCGATTTATTGGGCCGATCAACGAAGAAAAAAGTGCTCTTACACAATAATAACACACCGACCCACACTTCCGCAGTCGCCAAAGCCAAATTGGTCGAATTGCACTGCGAATTGCTCCCCGACCTAAAAGCTCGTTCGCCGAAAAGAAGTACGGGTCGAACGAGGAAGTCATCGCCGCCGCGAAGGAGTATTTTGCAGGCTAACAAAAGTCGTACTGTACGGGGGGGTTAAAAAAGTTGCAGCATCGCTGGAAAAAGTGTATCGAGTTGAAAGGGGATTATAATGGAAAATAAATTGTCAAATCCTCAAAACGTTGCGTTGGTATTTCATTATTTAGACATTCATCAAACAGCCTTTGTAGGGGGAATTTTTCATTCAAATTTTTAACATCGTCTTCCTTTTCTGAGTAAAAATGTATGAAAGTTTCTCTAGTTATCGCTCAGATAAGACTATTATAAACCTGACATGTTGAACATTAAGTGCGCACAAATTGTATTTATTTACATTTTAGATTGTTATTGTTATTCTGAGAATAAACCGAATTAGTAGTTGGTGGGAAATGTTGACACTGGCAATTTACAATTACTTTTAATCTGCACGTATTTAAGAGCGCAAGGTTCAAAGACACTCCTTAACATATGGTACAACTTCGTGCATCAAACTCGTTTACCAAAAATGCAATATGAATTTATAATCATTACGTGCTCGTCATTTTTTATTTCATAACATTGGTTTTTGTTGTAACAAGCATTAGTAGTATGTTTCAACGTTGAAGTGAAATTTCTGTTGGTTTTATGGCACTCACGAAACATGCAACTCCTTTCATTCTGAAAGTAAAACTCAAGTGGCACACATCGCGGACGTATATTGCATTATGCGCACTCGGCCTATTAATTTTAAGAACCTTGTTTATTCAATCGTAGTCCAAATTTGAAGCTCTAGGTAATTTCATAATTATTTTTAGTTATCTTCAGATTCCTCGCCATCCGCTAGGGAGAGCTGTGCAAAAAACATAATTTATGACCACAAAAAAAAAAAAAAAAAAAAAAAAAAAAAAAAAAAAAAAAAAAAAAAAAAAAAAAACTGTCCCAAAATGAAGTCTTGTAGTACTTTGCTCTTACGAAAGATTCTAACACCTCAATAAAAAGTAAGCAGAGCGGAAATCTTACTTACGCGCTACAGTTCGGTGTGGAACCGGGCTCCAACTAGCAAGTTAGCCAGCTCGATCTTTAGCCAGTTGCCTTCAGATTCGCACTCTTGCCCGGGTCACCTGAGTCGAGGTGTTCCTCTACTGCCATGCCCCTAGAGGATGAACTTTCACTCTTCTGAGTAAATCTTAGCCTAAAACAGCAGTGATTGGTAAGATTTATTTTTCGTTTGATCTCAGCACTTGTGTCATTGTCAGAATTAATAGCGGAGCCTAGGTGAACAAAGTCCTTAACCTCAAAGTCATTTCTATCCAGGGTGATGTTCTGTCCTAGATGTCGGTGTTGGGTGTCCTTTCTTGTTGACAATGTATACTTGGTCTTGCCCTCATTGACCGTTAAACCCATCTTCGCCGCTTCCATCTTAATGCTCGCGAAAACCCACTGACATCATGTTGCTTTCTTCAGATTGTGTTAAAATCATGTGAGTAATTGGAGGAACTATTAAAGGATTGTGCCTCTTGTCTAAGCTCTATAAAAAGTCATCGCTTGTCGCTATGAAAAGCTTGACAGTAAGGCCGTCTTAAGTTTAAATATTGCTATCTTCACTTTTACCAGTCGGGTGGACAGAATTGCTGGTCTACATCGTCCATTTTAAATGTTATTGGTATTGGGTTCGTCATCACCGTTACACAAGTACAGTCAACAGAAATGCTCTTTTCAAATCCTCGGGATCGACTGCGACTCTTCTACTACTTTCCCTTGTTCGTCTCTACAGGCTTCGATAGGGCTTTTTGTCGGTGATAAGTTTCCTTTTTTTTCCTCTGGTAAATCTTCCGAATGTTATTCCTGGAGTAACATCTCACTTTTTCCTCCTGAGAAGTGTTTATCTCTCTTCTTCTGTTCGTAGAGTTCATGAACTGCAAGTGCTTGCCGGTACGCGTCGTCAAATCAGGGGTTTAGTTGTGGTGGCCGAGTGAAACCTTTCACATCAGAGGTAACAGAGACTTGATTGGGAAAGGATTTGGCAATCTAGTGCGATTGTAGCTCGTTCGAAGTCAAAATACCTCACAGTATTAGCTTGCCTTTGCGGTGATCGGGATATCCGCAACCGTATCTAAGCTAAGGCTAATGTTGGCAAATTTAACCTTAATAAGGATTGTTTCGAGGCAATCGTTAACACGCTGTAGACTTAAGACTACTTGCTTAAGTCTGCCTCTAACGACAAATCCGCATTTTTTTTCTGGCCTATCCTATCGCATTTCTTGGATGGCAATAACACAGCAGTCCAGGGCCTCCGCTAGGGACCTAGCGTTCCACGTGCATATCTGGAGGTTGTTCACCATGTTTGGTTGAAAAAAGTAGATCCGTCCGTATCCCAGGCTTGTTTTTGCTTCGTAACTTGGTTTATTTTTTCCATAGCCGGCGGCACAACCCCCAACTTGGATGACCAGTTCGGAGTGGTCAGTTACATCGAAGTCAGTAAGCCGTTCGGGGATGTGAGCTCTGTCGTTGGTTCTTTGGAGTGGAGATCTATACATGGCAAATTACCTGTTAGGTCTGGACAGGAACATTTAGATTGAAAACTTGCTTCTTTGACATTAAAAATTGAGTCCAGATGTTGTTTGGTCTTGTTTTAATATCCTCGTTACTATTTTCGCTAGAAGTAATTCCTCCGGGAAACGATCATTTTCGCATTTGTTAACTTTGATGGTCCCAGTTTCTTCTACTAGTATACCATATTTTAAGACGGATATTGTATAAATGCTCACGATTTTTTTTCGTAGGAGCCTTCATCGCAGATCTAATATCTGTTTTATTGGGAGAGCCTGTATGCATTCGGGAATTTAGTGATTCGAAACGCGCCATTTAACACCATCAAAAAGGGCTGCTTCTCGATACTGATCTGATCTTTTCCCGATATCAGCTAGATTTAGTCCTGTTTTTAACTGCGTATTCGTGTTTACGTGATTCCAATTGTCACGTCTACTCGTATATAAGTATTTTCTTCCTTTCCGCTCTGCTGCTAAAGCTGTTATTACTTGAACTTAGATTGAAATACTATATTCGGTCCGTTTACAGTTGTTGGCTGATAGTCATTTATTGTACTTTTATGCCTCTAATCGTCATGCCTTTGACCACCGGTTAAAAAAATATATATTTTCCACAAGTCTTCAGTAGTCGTCAACAGTTTTTTTTGTTAAGTTTCACTGATTGCCAATAAACTTAAATGGTCCTTGAATCGTTGACAAACTGTCTGTCCGAAGTCTGTCTGCATTATATCTTAATATATGTATTAAAAATGTTAAAGAGTTTACTAACCGTTGATTCAATAAGATTGTGGTCGTATTTCTTTCCGATCTCAATCTTCCACTTGTTTCGGATCACTACAATATAACTTTTGAATCGCCGGCTTTTTGCAAAGTTGTTTATCTGGTTCGAAGTTTTTTGTCAGGTCGGAGTCAGGTGATTTCAGAGAAAACCGGTATTTAAACAATGTACCTCCAACGCAGTGTTGCCAACCAGTGTCGTTCCAATTATGCCCACTCCTATGTAAAATTATGCCCATCTGGACAAAATAATGCAATTTAAAAAGTAAAGAACTTGATTTCTTTATCATTTAAATTTAGAACCACGAAAGGTTAGTATATATTAAATAGCAAAGCAGTAAAAAGAAACGATCACATAGCAATGCAATAAACGTGTATTTACAAAATTATTAAAGAAAGCAGATTATATAACATTCAGTCAATATATTGCAGTTCACTCTTCATCACTATCTTTAAAATTATACATTGATCTTTTAACGTTACTGAAATGACTTTAATTTAAATTTTTAAGTGTTTTTGTTTAAAACATACCATATAATGCATTTGAATTTAGTCTATTTCTCAATTCAGTTTAATTTAAATTTATGATTGAAAAAAATCATTCAATTGTACAGTGTTACTGACTCAAATTGCAACTTTTTAAAATGCTATAGCTTTTTTATTTTTTGATAAAATTGTGCCAAAGCAAAAAGTATTTTCAATATGTCTACCTTTGGAGAGAATAATGGCCTTGAGACGGCCAAAGAAAGCATAGCACGCTGCACGCAAGTGGCTTTGCGGTATTTTGGCCCCTTCCCGGCGAGGTGCTTGTTTGAGGTAGTCCAAACTTTGGTATTTTTTAGTGCCAGCCTTCGCCTTCAAAATACCCCAGACAGTGAAATTTGCAATCCATTGTGTCGAAGAAATGAAGTATGGAACATTGTTTTTTAACTAATCTTGGTTGACGCGCACTTGGTACCGAGTCTTGTTGAAATGTCCACTGTCTTCGACCGAATTCATTGTTTGCCCAAGGGTTCAATACTGCCTCTAAGACGCTACGGCTTAAAAATACAAGCGGAGAGCGACAATCGGCGGTTATGGCGGCCCAAATCATCACCATCGGTGCTGCCTGCTTTCTGGTGGCCGTCCGAAGGTGTAAATTTTCGAAGGACCTCTCTGGCAAATAAACTCGGTCATTTTGTTTGTTGACATAATGCTTGATAACAAATGGCGGCTCATCGGAAAAAATCAAATTCGGCAACTCATCACATTCGTGCATGCGTAGCAACTCCTTCGCTCTATTGACTCTAACTTTTTTCTTTTGCGGTGTAAGATCGTGTGCTTTTTGGAACTTCAATGGCTTGAGCCCAAGCTCAATTTTCAGTATGTGTTGCATCTGTTAAAACGATATGTTGAGCTCAAGAGCCATTTTTCTTCCACTTTGACGTGGATTTCGCTCAATTCGAGCCTTCACTTTCCGAACCATTTCTGCCGATGTTGCTGTTTTTTTATGACTACCTCCATGGCGTTTTACAACGCTGCCAGTATCATGGTAACGAGTTATGGTTCGAGACACAAATGGTTTATTCACATTGAGGTGCTGAAGGGCTCTAATGATAGCTACTTGTGGTTTTCCAGCCAAATATAAAGCAATCACTCTACCACGTTTAAATTCCATCGCGGATGAAAAATTTTCAACACAACTGAGACGCAAATCGTTTAAAAAGCTTGTAAATAATAAAATTATCTGTCATGTGTCAAAATTTGAGCTCACAGTAATGAACGGTTTGGAAATTATAGCAGTCTGAAGTTGGTTGCAGTTCGAGTCAATCAGGGTAGTTGAAGAATGGGGTAAGCACGAAATGTAGGTTACAAGGGCACAGGTTGGGTATTCTTTTAAATTATTATATTCTAGATTTCGTAAAATTCTGTATTTTATGTGTATTGCATTATAGCCGGACTCTAATATAGCATGTGGAAAGTTCAAGCATATATCAAGTTTCGATATATTTGGAGGATCGATTAATACAATATCCTTCGAAAAAGTCTAATTATTAAAAGAAAATCTTAATTCAATCTGTTTTGCAAGTTCTACAAGAAACTGGATGCAATTTTCACGATATATGGCTATATCGCTAGGATCTAGTGATGACAGTTGGGACTATAGGCAGGCTCTCAATTTCCGTCCTAAGTAAATTTCCTTCAGGTGTATTCAAAAAGTAAAGGGACTTTTGAAATTTCGATTATATATGCTGTGTTGGTACACATGTCCCGAACATATGTTCACAGTTTAAGGTATATAGCATACATCGTTTGTTTTTGACAGATAGAAAGGTAAGGCGTGTTTTGGTGTGTATTGCATCAAATTTAGTGTAAATGGAATCAATTGCTCTAAAATACTTGAAATGTTGACAGTGGCATACGGTGAGTCTGCTCTAAGTAAAAAAAAAATGTTTACAAGTAGTACAAGGTCTTTTAAAATGGACAAGAAGATGCCAATGACGAACCTCGCTCTGGACGCCTCAACAAAAGGTGATAACGTTGAGTCTGCGAAGAAAATTGTTTTGAAAAATCGTCGAATTACCATAAGAGATCTTGCTGAGGATGTTGGCATATAGGTCGGCTAGTGTCTTGCAATTTTTTCGGAAGTTTTGGGCATGAGACTTTTGTCAGCGAAGTTTGTTCCGAAACTTCTTAATTTTGTTTAGAAGAATGTAGTCAATGATCCCAATGGAAGCACCCAGGAGAGCCAAGATCAAAAAAAGCACGCCAAGTTCGTTCAAATGTTAATGATTTGAGCACTGTTTTTTTTTCGATTATCGTGGCGTGGTGCATCTGAATTTTTTACGTCAATGTCTTACGGTCAATAAGGAGTATTACCTTGAAATTCTGCGCTGTTTGCGAGAAGCAGTACGAAAAAAACGTAAGGAATTGTGGAAATTGTGGAATTGTGTGGCATCACGATAAAGTACCTTCATGCATTAATCGTTGCTTGTGATAGATTTTTTGGCCAAATATAACAATCATGCCTCAGCCATCATATTCGCTGGATTTTGCCCATGTACTTTTTCCTTTTCCCAAAACTGAAGAGACCTATGAAAGGACGGAGATTTGCAACGATTGGGGAAATAAAAACGGCATCACTGGAAGAGCTCGAGGCTATACAAAAAGTGCATATGAGAAGTGCTTCGAGGATTGGAAAAAGCGTTAGCACAAGTGTATTATATCCGAGGGTTAATACTTTGAAGGGGACAATATTAATATTGATGAGTAAATAAATATATTTTTTATAAAATTATATAAAGTCACCTTATTTTTTGAACACACCTCGTATATGAAATTAATTCTAAATAGATTTCGGTAAAAGGATTGCCTAAAGTTTCTCTAATACTTTTGCACCTATAACAGCATAAAATTTATCTTGGACTTGAAGTAGTATATAATGTTTTAACGGTGAAAGCCACCTGGTATTGCCAGGTGTATATATTTTTCCGTTTTAACTATAACAGCTCCTGAAAAGACTTAAATTCGAACGTCATTTTGAGAATAGAATTGAAGAAATTGTATAAGACTCTGATCAATTTCTCTACTGAATCTGAAGTGTGCTTAGAGGCTTAACTGGCAGGTTAGTGAAAGGAAAGGCAAATGTATTTAAAAAGATTAAAACATAACAGTCCTATAAACTACAGCAAATTGAATTTCGCTGTCCCACCATAAAGTTGTCGCCATCGGATAAGAAGTATTGCGCTATTCAATAAGTTCTACGGTTTTTTTTTTCTTGGAATTAGTGTTTATCGTTTCAGAAAATCTCTTAATATACATTGTTATGAGAATTTATTTTAAAGTGTTCAATATTTTTTTTTTTTTTTTTGAAAGTGCATTTTCGCCATATTTTGCTTTTTTTCTTTAAAAAAAGTGTCAAAGCAGAAGCGCAACGGGAGATTGCAGCATATATGGAGATTCGTCTATAAGCGCTGATACTTTTCAGTGTTGGCTTACATGCTTTCGTTCAGGAAATGCAGACCTTGCTGATGCTGTTCGCTCTGAACGTCCACCCACCACTGACGTAAATTACTATAAATTGTTACTTCGAGTTGATTTCACGTAATCAGACATGCCGTTATATATTGCTTCTAGTTTGATACTTTGAAGCAGGTAATGGAAGAAAATGGCCAGAGTTGGTGTACAGGAACGGCGTTGCTTACCATCATGACAACGGCAGGCCACACACAGGTTTAATAACAAAAGGAAAGCTGAATTCATTTGGCTAGAAAAATATGCAGCAGCCATCGTTCTTCGATCTCTCCAAAAAAAATTTGGACGGAAAGCAATTCTATTCCGAAAAACGTACCTGGAAAGCTTTTTTACCCATAAGTCTGCTGACTTTTGCAAAAGAGGCATTATGTCTCTTCCAGAACATTATCTAATGGATTAAATATAAGCTTTTATACCAAAAATGTTAGGCTATCCACTAATCAAGCCATTTTTTTATGTCTTCATATGAGCAGAACTGCTGATCAGTCAGCCGACGACGTTGAAGCATGACCGCGCAGTCTCCACGACTGCACACTTTGAGTTGCAGATTTTGACTTTCCTTCAAGCGGACGGTCGTCAACATCAAAATCACGGTCTTTGAGGCGACGGAAGCAATTACGGCACGTTGTTTCACTTAGAGCAGCATTTCCGTAAGCTTTTCAGAGCTCTCGACATGCTTCAGCTGCCGTTTTCTTCGAATGAAAGAAGAATTTTTACACTTTTCGCATATGACGATTATTTGGCACAAAATCAGACATTTTCACAAAACCAAAAGTATATGACGCCAAAACAAAATCATTAATGTGTTAAAACGGTTTGTTTACCATATGTCTTAGGTTGGCTTATAACGTTTTGGATATGTCAAAATCAACTAGCACTTACTGCTACTAACCGTAGCCAGTTCTTTCACGCAACTATTATTGATTGACTTGTCTGTGATCAGCGAAAATGGATTCTCTTTAAATTTCTTTGATGTTCTCTTCAAAATACATTCTTGACGATCATGGTAGCTTTTTACCTTTCGTATTTAAGTAATTTAGACGCATTTGGATCCTGAGCAGATCATTTTTTTACAATAGATCACTGGCGAGGCATGATATTGAACGGGGCAAGTTATGCTCAGTAAAAAATCCGCAAAGATACATCTCGACTTTTTGTTTTACTTTTCTAGCAATCTTTGAGAGTATCAGATATGGAAAGCAATGTTTTCAGCTTGCTGACATTAAAATGTGCTGCTTTAATGTTGTATGATATTTTATTGAGGTAGAAGCATCCTTTCCGCCATAACTGCAAATCTTGCAGTGGTAAAAGTGTGTAATATTCTTGTATGCCAGTGGGCATAATTATGCTTAAGTTGAAAACACTGCTTCAACGACTTCAAAGATTGACACAGCAGAAATTGATAAGCCGCACGCTGATGCCATTGTACGCCCATCACGTATTGGAACGCGGTGTTATCGCATCTTACCTTGACGGCCACCTTCACGATTACAACCTCACCGCTAACGTTTTAACGACGGACTGTAGCAGTTACCATTCTCATCCTCGGTTGGGCTGACGCACACTTCCCGCTGGTTTGCCAGATTAGAGTAAGACAAAGCTTTGCTCCAAGATTTCCATCTTCTACCGCTTATACTCACTTTCTTATAGTTTTTCTTACGATGTGAAATCCTCGAAAAAATTGCCAGATTGTGACGCGAAGAGGAGTAAAAGATGGTTAACTATCATAGGCTCTTTCTCTTTATTTACCGAAAGCTTACATTAGTCGTTGCTTTAGAAAATTCTTGGCGAACTAGTTAAGAAAATCGACAGGTCAAGCCGCAGTTCTATCAAGGAAATTCCCTTGAGTTTACTGAGTTTTGTCTGAGTTCTAGTAACAAGTCACAACGGTGTGGTCGTAAATTTATGATGAAGCGAAGTGCTCAGTGCATTTTTTTTAACGAGTTACCCCGATCCATAACTAAACATTTTTAGTCATGCACATAAAGATGGTTAACAGATCCTTTTTATATTGTGTTGACCTTAATTATTTATGTAGGTATAATATGTTGGCCATTATAGCTATCCTAAGCATCAGTGCTATGAGTGCTGTTTGCGTTTTTTAAAGAGGATTGACAAATTCATTTCAGCCAAAAAATGGAATTGATTCGTAAACATTTATATGCGATGATTTTTTTATGATTTTCCATGTGGATTATCTCAACATCAGTGTGCCGATCAACTCGCTTCGAATTTTCGTGATAAAGCATCATCCTGGTCGTCCTTCGTTCCAGGTCAAATTTTGCAAAGGTCGCACAATGTCGATTGCTGTGCCAGAAAACATCAATGCTGTGCGGGAACCTTAATTGCAAGATCGTCAGATGACTTATCGTGACATTGAGGCATGGTTGGACAATAGTTACACTCGCATACATTTAACATAATATTGCATGAATATTTGGTCTTCAAAAATATTTCTTTGTGTTGGATATTACATACATTGACAATGATTGGAAAAATGTGATCGAAGTGCTTCAATCGATCCTATGGGTCTTTCAAGTCGAAACAACTCCAACAAAAATTGGTCTCGAACGAAGCACTTCGAAGCATATGGTCACCTGTTTCTTCGGAAAATACTAACATGTCGCTACCTCCATTTGGAATGGTACTTCACCATTTGTTTGCTAGAAGTCTTTGAAGAAATAAGGAAAAACGCCGAAAACGGATCATTACAACGACAAGGCGGCTCAAACTTGTTGAGTACTCAAAACATCAAATTAATGGGTCATCTGTCGAACATCAACGACTTTACACCCAAAAATCGAAAATAAATTGCGTGGTCAACATTTTTCGACGCCTGAAAAAGTGGTTGTCGCGGATGAAACCGAGGGTTATACTTGCACTGGAGTTTTAATGATTTAGCGCATCGACTCCGAACTTATGGATTTGTAGTCTGATGCAGTGACACCAAAATTTCAGTTGCTGAAAAAAAATAAAAAGAAATTGACTTTCCATGTGTTTCGGCCAGTATCTGGGCTAGGAAAAGAATGTATTTAGGACACCATGGGTGGCTTTAAAACCGACTAAGGATATGGAGCTGGTGTCTTTCTGGAGGACAGAAACAGATTTCACTCCTCGTTAAGAAAAATTGCGTCTGTCTACCAAGCGTGATTTACGCATTCTGATGGGAATGTTGTTATATTGTGAAGAATCGGTGTAGCGCGGAAGCATCTAGCTCTGTAGTAATAGCTAAACGCCTTCGAAGCTAGTTCGAGAATTTAAGACTTCACTGAACACAGTCTGAACACAGCCTGTTTGATGGCAGGTCACAATGGGATCACGGGAAGTGAACTAGCCGATGAAAGAATAATACAAGGTAAGTCTCAGAGGAGAGTTTTTCAGAACCCGAATTTACGTTAAGACTACTTGGGTCCGCATATAGGACTCCGATTGACATTTGGGTTTCATGAGTGTGAAATAAACACATCTGTGGCTTCGGAGGTTTAAGGGCTTTCACACCTCTATGTGACGAGCGATCAGAAAAACTGAAAACTTATTTTTATGTACTGACTCACTCTCAGTATTTAAGCTTGGGCAGTTTTGTAACCAAGAATTAGTTGCTGCAGAAATGAGCTACGAAACGAACGGAAAATGGAACAAATTCGTTGTTGAGTTTACTTGGTTTTTCCCTACGATTCGTTACTGCCACCACCTCCGAGGCGGTAATCAAACTCATTGAATACTCTGATTCCAGCAAGATGAGACTTGTCTTATGCTGCTATGCTAATGCTAAGAATACTTTTTGGGACAGTAGCAAATGCAACGTGAGTGGTCATCATCTCCTGGATTTTATACAATCGTCTGACTTGGATGGCAATAATGTTACGAGAGTTACTTTTGTTGCGAGAGTAACACAGAAAGTAATCGACTTAACATTATCCAACATGTATGTCAAGAAAATTACTACTGGAAAATACTACCGGATATCTCCATGTCAGACTATAAGTTATGATACATCGAATTTAGAATCGGATGCGAGGTCTCAACTTTGTTGAAGAGGAGAAATACGCAGAAAACCAACTGGGCACGGATTAAAGAAGAACTCGGCAAGTGCTTCCTCTAAGCTCAGGACAAAACAAAGCTGGAGCAAGCCGTTCAAAGCCTGAACAAAGCCAAGTATTTTGAAATGGTATGTTCAGCTAGAAAGTAATCCTGTAGACCGCCCGTTCCAAGGTGGTACGCAGATCTGCACCGTCTTCGTAAAGAAGCTAGAATGCATCTAGATAGGTCGCTTAAGACTCATTTGGAGAAAGACTGGATTGGAAAACCGGACAACCCGCAAGGGGGCGTTCTGTCTCCAGTGCTATGGTGCATATTGGTCGACTTACTGCTCAACGTGCTCGATAGTTCTGGTAACTACCTACAAGCATACGCGGGCGATGTAACTGTATTGTCCGTTAGATTGTGTCTAACGACTGTCTACTTTCAAGCGCAGGAAGCCTTAAAAGTGATTGACGATTGGTGCACTGGAAATGGGCTTTTAGCCAATTCTCTCAAAATTGAGGTTATTCTCTTTACAACAAGAAGGAAGGTGTCTTTGTCTGACTCATCATCTGGTTTTTCAAAGAAGCTAAGTATTTGTGTGTCATTCTGGATATCAAATTTCTATGGACTAAACATGTTACGTCAAAAGGCTTTAAGTAGCTGTCGGCCTTCTGGCAGTAGAAGACATGGGGCATGTCTGCAAGACAAGACATTTTGCCTGTCACCGAGAAGGGTCCACTGGATCTACACGGGTATGATGGGGCTAATTATATCCTCCACGTTGGTTGTCTGGTTGAATGAGCTCTCACGAAAATACGTCATTGCTGTATTCACCAGACTGCAGAGAACAGTCCGTTTTGGTCCCCAGCATGCCTGACTCCGCTCTACATGCATTGATAAATCTCCTTACCCTTAATATTCATATCATGGGAAGCACTGTCAAATCCATTTTCAGTTTAAAAAGAAAAGGTCTTTGGTACAACACTCACTGGAGCTTTAATAATTCTGAGCGTCGGCTGTTTTTAGACTTTGGTTTTATGAACATACCATCTGACGCAATGACACACCTGCTGCGAAATCGCAGTGCTTAAGACTGTTTTCGGTCAGATTCTGAGCCAGAAAAGAAATAGTCTTCGCGGATGGCTCCAAAACCGATATAGGATGCAGTACTGGTAGCTTTCTGCAGGATGACAACGTTAGATTCCACTGCTCGTTAGAAAAATTTTCGTTTCTCTTCCAAGCAGAGATATACGCAAACCTGATGCCAACGAACTCTATTGTGAACAACTAGTTAAAAGTTGAAACATTTGCATCTTCAGCGACAACCAAGCTGCGTTTAGAGCTTTGCTGAACCCTCTTACAACTTCCAAGCTAGATCGAGAATACAACACAACACTTAACGCAATCGGAAGGCTGAATTTATTGAGTTTTGTCTGGCTCCGAAGTCACAATGGGATCACGGCAAATGAAATCGCTGATGAGCTTGCCAGGCAGAGTCTCAGAAGAGAGTTCTTCAGGACTCGAACTTGCGTTAAGTTTTCCTGTGTCCTTGGTGAAGGCTTCCATTGACAGAGGTTAGGTTTCATATGAGCACATCTGCAAATGGCATGACTCTCTAGTTTGCAGGCAGACCGAATGAATATTTCCTGACATCTCTATTACCGAAGCACTTATTCATCTTTCTAGTTTGGACCTCTATATACAGAAAATGTTTGCAGCCAATAAACAACGTTGGCCCCCTACGTGTGGAATAGGAAACTGAAGTCAATTCAGTGGATATACGTTATAGTTTATTTATCTACCATCTATAACAAACTGTGAGTTACTATAAAACGTATGTAGCTCTTTTTAGCTGCGTTATTTGCCTTTGATCGGTCCAGCAATCTGTCGCTTTTGTTACGCTTATTGTAACGGAAATTAATAACTTCACTCAGTGAATGTGAAGTTTAAAAAACCTCTTTAACACCTCAAAGTATTCGACGCTATATGCTAAAATGAAAGCTTGAAGTTAAATGACAAAACTAACTTGAGAGACTTTAAAATCAACTTCATCCACTCACCGCTAGTAATTATAGAAATCTTACAAAATACGCATACGCCGAGTCCCAAATAAATAGAGACCTCAAAAGCCAACATCTTAAGAAAGATTCGGGCTCTAATTGAATTAACCACCGCATGCTGACCAAGCCTGTTATGTCACACATTAAAGCTCACCAGCTCTGCATACAAATCTCGGCACACTTTCCAAAAACAAAAAAAAAACTCTAGACAAAAACCTCAAACCTCCCCGGGTTAACAATAAGCACAATGGTGTAAGTACGGATACCCTAACAAAAAAACGAAGAAGAAGGAGAAGTAACGAATAACAATGACAACAAAGTTTCGAATCCTCACCGCTAGGGGGGTTAATTTAAAAAACAAACACTGAAACACCCGTCGAGGCTATAAGAGAGGAACCCCGTACTAAGTGCTTCATAAAACGCCGCCGTGAAACCATGACGCGATGATTCATTTAATGAACGTCGTCGTTCAATGGACGACATTTAACGCCTTGATTGGCATGCAACGCACATACGTTGCATAATTCACATGAACTAGCGTGACAAGCTTCGTGACATAAAACTCGAAACGTACTCGTACGCTCTCAGTATGGGAGTTTGGTTTATTAGCGGTATGGAATGCCCCGCGGCCAGAGGGCTTAAACTTAAACTGTTGCATTGCATATAAAAAAGTCTAAGACGGTGCACGGTACAATGGACTCTCTGACTGATGGCCGGAAAATTTGTTTCATTACAAACAAAAAGGGGGAAAAAAATCCCATATATACCTCTTAATATGACGTCATATTAGAAAGTTGCAAGTAAGACGAATCCATTGGGGCTTACCAGTGCCCGTTGTGTTTTCTGCCGAGAGGTTAGGTTTTAAACAATTGATTTTGCAAAGACAGTAAAGCTGCGATCAGCAGTTTCACTTTCTTTCTCTTAACTCGGAATGAAACCAGTTTATGTTTCTGCTTTAAATTTGTTTATTGTTGCTTTTGCTGTTGTTATTTTATTTCCAATTTCATGTCGTTTATAATTGTATTGTAAGTTGGATGTTACAAGTCCATGCGTGACGAAATCTTTGTTCTGTGTACTGTGTTCCATGCACTCTGAAATGATGATAATAACATCAAGTACACCAAGCCGTAGGAGGTTAGGTTACCCGAGATAAATAGATTGTAAGCTGACGCTTATTTCCGCTGTTGACTTGTAAAAGGAAAGAATAAAAACATACCATATGTTCCTGTGGCTAAGTCTGCAAGTGATATTATACAATGTTGGTCTTAGGAAAATGATTTGATCCATGGTGATTTTTTGGGAGAATTTTGCAACTATTTTTCATTTTTGTCTTAAGCCTTATTGAAATATCAGGGAGTTGGTTATTTTACTTAGGATATAGCTACAGTCTAGCACCAATCCGATTATCATATGCGTACCATTTAAGACAAGGCATTGGTTGCGTTGTATTTCAGTAACAGGCCTTGATATGCTTTTTTTTCTTCGAAACCCGAAATAGTGAACCAAAGGAATATTTTCTTTTGTCTACACTTTCTTCGAATGCACTTTTCATTGGCGTACTTTTGGAAATAGAAACTAGAGGAGTTTGATAGAGTCCTACGTCTAAATTAACATACCTCAATTACACTACATTTGCTTACCAAATAGGATTATGGCGCTCCACCAAATACCAAAGAATGTTGAAGAAAATGGGGATAAAATTACACTGATATGACAAACAAAATCCCGGCTTAAAGACTTACTGCACTAGATATAGCCAAACTGAACTAGTGAGGCAAGGTCTGCGTTTGGTATGTTTTGCAAGTATGAATAAGGAATGTTGTAAGCTCAAAGACTTAAATTCGCATGATATAGGAGAAAGAGCTCTAACTTGGACAAGATCAGGTAAGGCTAGGTTAGGTTATACAGAGGTATGATTTCCTTCAGGTTTTCGAAAAATATTTCCCTAAAAATTTCCTTCGGCTACGCGATATTGTCTTGCATTCACACAGTATGTGCGTTATGTCCTCATCAGCTTGCAGATCACCGCAGAATCTGTATATCCTTATCTGACAATTTGAGTCTCATTGTTGTGTTTCCGTAGGAGACGATATCCTGTCAGGATTCCTATTGCTGTTCTAAGCAATAGGATGTTTAATTTTATTAAATTTTAAATCTTTTGCTGTCGAAAAAGCGGTCAGAGAGCCTTGGATACCCTTGTCCTTCTAGACTTGACCATCTTAGGTTGGCAGTCTTTGTGAGTTTTTTCCTCGATAGTGCTTCTCACTATACAGAGTGGTGGTTTGCTTTTGGCAAACACACTATTTTCGAGTAGCCCCCCTATTTTTGCCAGCTCATCCGCTTGTTCATTTTCTTTAATACCGCCGCATCCTAGATCTCATCTGCATTAGCTCAGCCGTCCTGTGATTGGAAGACACTGCTTGTGTTCAGTAGTCTTATTGATATTCTTAGTTCTGGGTCTTCTAAGCCATGTGTGAGAATTAGAATTTCATTTGGACTGATTATTGCATTTTTTTCCCAGTCCTTCCTCTCCGGATATATTGTATGGTACACAGGATGTCGAAGTCGACCAAGAAAAGAATTACATCCGTTAGAATTGGATTGACTGGCAGTAGCTCCGCTAGGACCTATGTGGTGACGTAGGGGTGGTACGGAGCAAATTCGTAATGGCTATGGATGCCGTTCTTTGATTTTCCGTGAACAAGACTGATATGGCTGAACAATGAAAAACTTATGACTTTCGGCGCAGAACACTAAAACGTTAATAGACCACAAGGCCAAAAATATTTGTATTCAAATCGGGCGAATGAAAACAAGGGAGTAAGCAAAGAAAAGCATCGTTGCAAGTTGTTTTGAATGTTCGAACTTCATTATGAATAGCGACAGAACATGATACGGCATAAGATGTTATACCTTTCGTTTTTCGGGTATATTCCAGATGCTTTTGAAATATCAAATGCGACTGTTTTGTTTTCGCCAGATTGATGTCGACTTTGTTTCCACTTTTCCCTGAAAAATGCCATCAAATCACAAATTGACTTGTTGGTACGATGGCGAAAACCGTACCGCTGGTCATTCAGAAGTTTTCGCGTCTCGAGATATTTCGTGAGGTGTTTGTTTATTAGCGTTGCCATGACATAAAATAAGAGACATAAGTGAGATTGGTTTGTAGTTGGAGAGGAGAAAATTCGGTTTTTTAGGGCCGGCTGATAGAATGATGGACTTCATCTACCTACTCATAAAGAGTTCTTAAGAGTAGAATTAGCAGAAAAAGCTCACGCAACAGCGTGAAGGAATAGCTCTCAGAAGAAGGGGAGATTCATTATCTGGACCAAAGAATTTGGGTATATTAATACCCTTAAGTAGTTTTACTACTACATGAGTGGAAAAGTGGATTATTCTCACAAAATGTTCGCCAGGCTATAGTATTTGTGGGGACATAACACAATATCGAAGTTATGATTTGATCGGGAAATGCGTATCAAGCATATTTGCAGCTTACGAATATCAATATACACCAACGATTTTAACTAGTCCTACAAGAAGCAATCGAATGACGTCAAATCGGTCGATTTGGATAGCCCACACATAGTGCTATGTCGATGGAACCACAAACCTTCCGGATAAATTCTAACGCGAGCTCTGGCCTTATTTTTTTTTTTTTTTTAAATAAGGACTGCTATTTTAAGCAGCGTGAAGACCACACCGATAATGGAACTTTCTAATTTACTCTAGAAAAGCACTTATGCTTGTTCACAAACGCGTTAAGCTAAAAGTGAGCCTAGACACTTAACACGTTTTTGGTTGACTTTAAGCTTCTGCCATACTTTCACTTACAGAGGCTACAGTTTCTTTTGTACGCACATTATGTTGACGCATTGTTGGCTTTGCGTCATGTAGAGTGTATGTTGTTTATGCAGATCATGATGAAAAGCGAGTCGTGTTGGCCGATTATGAACAGAAAGTGTTCTTCTGCTGTAAGTTTATCTATGATGATTTGTCAAGCAATACGGTAGTCGAGGATATAAGTCGGACATGACCTAAAATGGTCTAAAATCTTATTGTATTTGGGACTTTAATAAAAGGGCTGTACACATATTGCCTGTGAATTTATTATGGAAAATCGGCTATCGCCCAGAGCTATGCGAATGACGCTATTAAAGAGAAGTTTTTTGATCTTCACAACATAGTCTATTATAAATATTATCCTGAAATTGTACACATTAATTACAATGCTCAATTTAGCAAGAATATAAATACATGCTGTACTCCAAGTTGGTTGAAGTAGACTCGAAGACTTTTTGAGCTAGAGCTGTGAGGTCTGGCCACATTGTCTAGCTATCTGAGACGTTGGACGTGTAGGCGACTGACTAGAATGATATTGCTATACATCCATCCATCTCTTCTTCCATTCCTCATCAGTACAAACGGGACTTAAAATCAAGCGCAGTATCATTTTCTCGAAACAACCAAGTGCTTCTTCATCTGCTTTCCACAAAGTCCAAATTCTGCACCATAGAGCAGTGATGATAGGGTATAGAACCAGTTTGGTTTTATGTTACTTAATTTCCTCCTGAGTTCAAAGAACTATTATTTGAGTAAGTCTGCGTCTGATATTTGCATTTAATTTCTGCTGATGTCGTTACTGTTTATAAGTGTAGAGCTAAGGTCGACATAGTTCGAAGCTCGAAGTTATAACTGCCAATAGTGATGGCGGTGTACGTCCTTTCCTGATAATAGCGTGTACTACGTTTTGTTCCCGTTTATCGCAATATAGTATGTATTTTGACAGCTTCCGCCTTAACAATCACGAAAACTTCACTGATTGCTCGCTGTACTGTAGTTTTTGAAATGTTATTGTTTGGAGTAGAGATACAATATAAGTATCTGAGCTTGCCTAATTTCTTGAGTATTCCTCTAATATATTAGACGCAATTCTTTTCCCACCGGTTTAGTAGGGTATGGAGCTTAGAATGCGGATACGGTAGACGGGTTCAGCATTTTTTGGTAAATACCTTTCTTGCGTATATATCTGCTGATTCGTGGATTATGGACCCAGTACACCAGAATCTGATCTTTTACGATTAACTTTAGTCTTCGCAGGTATGACAAAACCGTTTATATCCCATGCGCCAGTTGTTTAGTGGAATAACCTAACATATTACACAAATACGTTACTGTTGCTTTTATCAGAGTTCAAAAAATTAAATCCATTTAAAAGAAAACAACTTGCACTGAAGTTTTGTTAACCTTGTGGACTGACTATCATTTGTTTTCGGTCTCAGGGCTTACGAGCTGACGCAGCGATTCTGAAATCTTGATTATTCCAGGAATACAAAGATACTTTCCTTCTATAGGGTGATTTATCGTGAGGTTTGATTTATAATGTAAAATAAAACACATAAATTTGAAAATGAACTTAAAATTTTTATCACAAAATTTACCATAGCAAAACGTGAAATTAAGTGCTTACCAAAATGATTTTTCAACAAGTCCATTGTTTCACACACTGTATGGCTCGTAGCGCCGTCTTGTTGAAACCAGAGCTCACTGAGACCATGTGCTTGAATTTCAGGAAGCACTTAGTCCCTTAACGTGGCGCGATAACGGTCACCATTGACGGTAACATTCGGATTTGCCTCATTTTTGAAGAAATATGGACCAATGATTCCACCAGCCAATGAACCACACCATACCGTTGCTTTTAATGGATGTAATGGTAGCTCTAGGTACTCTTCAGGTTGCTCATCAACCCAAATACGGCAATTTTGTTTATTAATGTATCCATTGAGCCAGAAATCGGCTTCATTACTGAACAAAATTTCACTATAAAACACCGAATTTTCATTGAGTTTTTCCAGAGCACATTCCCTGGTTATATGACGCAAATTTAAGTCCTCTGGATTCAATTCTTGAATTTTGGCCGAGATCCTCCGAGAATTTTTAGGCCGAGATCCTCACGTAAAATACGACAAGTTATCGAATACGCTAAGCCAAGCTGCTGAGAACGACGACGAATCGATTCGTAACGGTCTTTGCGTACACTCTCAGCTACAGCTGCTATAATCTCTTCACTACATAGTGGATGTAGTTTAACCGGTCGAGTATCATCCATTAATGTAAACTGGGATTCAAATTTGCGAATGGTATTAGTAATAGAGGTTTCAGTAGGTCGATTATACGCACCGTAAATTCCTCGAATCGCACGAAAAACATATCTCACAGAACGCTGATTTTCGTAATACAGCTGAAGAATTTGGAGACGCTGTTGTGGTGTGAGTCTTTCCATTATAAAGCAGTTCGATAGGAGTCACGCGTGATCTGTCAAAAAAAGCCTATTGAAAATCAAACCTCCTATACATAGGACTCGCTTCGGTTATAATTTGAGGCAGGAAAAGTATCTCCACCAATAGCTCCAGAACCAATCTTGTATGTGGCATTCGTTTATTTCTGGAGGACGACAATCTTAGACTTCACTAGACCACTTTCTGTGACGTGCGCTATAAGGCTTATGATGACACCGCAGAGCATTTCTTCCTTTTTTCCCGGAATTTATTTAGAAAACTAAAAATACAAGTTTATTCATCTAAATCTATATTGTAATCCCCATCGACTGCAACACACTTGTGTGTTTTTTTTTATTCGGTTTTCGGTATGTCCATCAATGCTTCCTGCGATTTTTCCATTACATCCTCTCGGCTTCTGAAACGCGTTCCCCGTAGTGGTTTTTTAACTCGATTGAACAGAAAGAAGTAACAGGGAGCCAAATCAGGTGAATTCGGTGACTGTTGGATGGTATTTGTTGCATTTTTCATCAAATTACGAATAATGATGGCACTTTGCGACGGTGCCCACAATTCCGGTCTCTTTCGGCGAATTGCTTCACGCAAACGTCTCATAATGCCCAAATACGATAATACTCTTTGTTTTCTGTCTGGCCTTCTGGCAAAAATTCATGATGCACTACACGGTTGTAGCCCATGAAAATCATGAACATTTTTGACAGAAAATGACGTGGTTTTATTGTTCTCGGCTCATTTGGTGAACGCCGTTCACTTGCCTGTCGTACTCATAAGCTCACGTCTCGTCTCCAGTAATGATCCTTTTGATGAACGTGGGATCGGGTTCCGCCTCACAAATCATCTCTTTTGCGACGTCAACACGGTCTCTTTTTTGCATAAAATTGAGGTCTTTTGGCACCAACTTTGCTGCTACACGACGAAAACCCAAATCATTAATCAAATTGTCTTGGACGGATCCATAAGTAATGTTCAAATCCTCCGCTATTGACCAACATTTCTTTTACTTCATCAATGTTTTCGTCGGTTTTCGATGTCGATGGCCACTGCGTTCATCATCTTCGATTGACTCACGACCACTTTTGCAATGACTGTTTTCTTCAGAGAATCATTTCCGAAACATTTTTCCAACATTTCCAACGTTCGCGCACCATTAAATCCGTTTTTTACGCAAAATTTAATATAAGTTCGTTGTAAATTTAAATCTACAAATCTAAAATTGTAAAAAATCGCCAACACACACAGATATAGATGTACTCTTGGCTACGTAACTTTTGCAATTGTCAAGCTATGACAATTTAGAGATTTAGAGGGAATGTCAACAACAGATATACCAACTTAACAAAAAAAAAAAAAACAGAACTCAAATCGGAACAATGGAAGCGCCACAACGAGACTCCACCGGGAAAGTTTTGATCAAGGTGGTATGCTATACCTACAACAAGTATATCTTTTCAGAGTCACTTTATCACATTAGTTCTGGAATGGTTTTCGCTCTCAGTTTGATACAAAGGATATAATCCGAAGCTGAGACTTTTTACTTTATTCGAGTTGTCATTCTAAAAAAGCATAACCGCAGGTAGTGTTATACTTACAAAAGACCATGAGCCATAACATTATACTCGAAAGAATCAACATAAGAGCATTGCGCTAATTGAATGGATTCAATTCAAAATTCCAAATTTCTGTAATTTTTTCTTTCTTCAACACCAAGTGCTACAGAAACCTAAACCACTTTATGCACCTCTAATTGAAATCAATTCAGTTTTCTTTCCCTTTCATGGTGGTTTGAATTTCTTTATCTATAGAGCTGTTTATTTATTGAGTTCGTAGTCAACCTATTATTTCCGTCTTCATGTTTCATAACTCTCACACAGTATTTACAAATCTAGCAAGAGCTGTCGGAAATGTCCCAAAACTACAATCTCAAGCATCAGTTCAAAAACCAGTGGGTTTAAAACAATTATCTCCACCAAACCGATTACGACAACCCATCACATGCGTTCGTGAATTGCTTGTAAAATAAATAAAAAAAAATTCAAGGCCGCATACCAAATTTCTCCACAAATAGCTCACACTTACACGCACGAAATAATAAGTCATTTTACTTTCGTCTTGACAAAGTATTGGGCACCATTTGGAAGCAAGTGAATTGGAACACAATACGAGCACAACAACAATCAAGAGCTCGACGTTTTGTCACTTTCACTGAGACTAAAATTGTTATGTTGCCTTACTGCATGCCAATGAGGCTAGAAGACATTTGGTTTCACGGACCAAGTAGTCTCGACTAGACTATTGACATGATCTTAACCTATATTCCAATAAATGACTGATTAACACTTATTGACACTTACTTTTGTTTATTTACAGCTGCCGTCTATATTAACTCGATATCAAATGTGAGTGGAGAATTGCATCAGACAAAAGCTCTAGCACCTAGAGGAGGTAAGTACCAAAATTGTAGCTTGATATATTGTACATAGCTTTTACGGGCTCTTAGCCAGGATTCCTATCTACTTTTAAGGCAGCATCTTACTTTCAGTCATATTTGGACAGCCCATTCTCGTATGACACCACTGATAGAGGTGTTCGTGTGCCAAGAAGTTCCGGCCAAGTGACCGACACGTGGAAGGATGATAGTGACGATGAAAGCAACGATGACGATGATAGTGATTATGCTTACTATGATGACGATAGTGATAGTTCCAGCGCGAGTAACGAGTCAGCTGAGGGACGCTTACTTTCCCAGTCGGCTTTTCATAGAATTTCGGAGACATTGGGTGCTTTGAATACTGTTGGCCATTTTATAGTGGACATGACGAGAGGTGGTCATGATCCAAAGACCGATTCAGATGATGATCGCACACGAGTTGTTAGTTCAACCACATCCACGACGACTTCAGAGCCGCCAGCTACGGAAAAGATCTTAGGTCCAGTAAAATCGGTTAACAAAACCATATTGGAGCCTATTAGGAGAATCGATCAAGATCTAAATATTGTTACTCCTGTTGACACCAAGAAAAAGAAGAAAAGAAAGAAGAACAAGGTGAAGAAGCACACTCATTCAAAACTATCAACCACGGAGGCTGTATTGGTCGCGCAATCATCGACTACCTCTACAAGAATTTCTACATCAACAACTTCAGTGGGAATCATAAGTACAACTACATCCACTCCCCCTCCGATTTCTTCCACTCCGATGTACATCCCAGCGGCTGTAGATGATAGTTCCGCGAAAGATGGGGAAAATCGCTGCAAAACGCCAAATGGGCGACCTGGACGCTGCGAAGATCTTAGTAGTTGTCCAGCACTTTTATTGAACCTTAGCAGTCTTAGAGAGTCCCTTTGTTTTAAGAGCCTTTTTGTGCCAGGTGTTTGCTGTCCAATTGTAGAAACAACAATTCTAACTACTCAACGTCCTCTTAAATTGACACCCAGACCCACGTCGCCGAAGCCAACGACCCTTAGACCAACCACCACAACATTAAAGCCAACAACACTTAGACCGACTTCTTCAAATCTGATCCTCATTCCGCAAATCAAACCTTCAACCACAACAATAAGTCCACTGCCAACTTCTGTAACTGGTTCAGGAACGAATGGTGTCGAGAATATGGAAGGAATCGTGAACGAAGATGAGTGTGGCCAGCAGGAGTATTCCACCGGACGAATTGTTGGTGGTGCTGAGTCACCAAATGGTCAGTGGCCTTGGATGGCTGCAATTTTCTTACATGGTGTGAAACGAACGGAGTTCTGGTGTGGTGGGTCGTTAGTCGGCTCGAAGTACGTTCTGACAGCTGCGCATTGTACGAGGGATTCTCGACAGAGGCCGTGAGTAGTTTTGTTTGTTTTTAATTAAGAATTGTTTTAAACTTGAAAGTCCATTTTACAGATTTGCCTCAAGGCAATTTACTGTTAGGCTGGGAGATATAGACCTGTCCACTGATGATGAGCCATCAGCTCCAGCGACTTTTGGAGTGACGGAAGTGCGAGCACATGAGAGGTTAGTATCTTAGCAATTTGCTATTATGATTTGCCCTTCTATAGATATAAATATAGAGCAAATCTGTTGAGTCTTCTTAAACCTTTGTTTCTGGAGATGTCAATATTTAAAGACATTTTTATTAAACTTTAAAATTTAGTAAAAAAATCAGTTTAATTAATAATGAATGTAAATAAAAAGAAAAAAAATTAATTTTTTTTAAATCGTTTATTTAAGTTTTTAGAGGTCGTTTCGCCACGTAACGAGTAGGAAACTAGGAAAAAATAACAGAAAAAATTTGCATATAATATTTTTAATAATTTTTTTTTACCGTTATGATATGATGCGAAAAATTTTTTTTTGTCATTCAAACAAAGTCCAACCTCGCAGCAAGAACAGGATCATCTTGTGCGATGAGGCTCAGATGCTGTACTACAATGTGCACACCGCCGTGATGAGCCGTGTTTCGGCAAATGATCACATTTTTCAAATCTTTTTTCAAACGGCACTTTGGTCTTGAAATGACTAACGGAAGAACTTGGGCCTGATTTTCTTTTTGTTGTTTTAACTGTCTTGCTCCCAACAAGTCTTGAGCAAACAGCTAATCTGTACTCTTTTAGCGACAATGTTTTCGAATCAGCTTTTCCATTGAATAGTACGTATGCATTCAAAAGTCTTATATCAAGCAAATACCAAAAAATCAGATGCCATCATTTTTCCGAATTGCAGTCTATTTCATTAATGGATTTTAGCATATCCACCTTATCAACTTAGCCCATGTGTTTACTATATTCACTTACAAGTTGTGTACATGAAACCTCCTTCTAACGGTTTTTTTTTGCATGCGCAATGCTGTTCCAGGAACTGATGGGTCATGAAAGTTACTCAGAAAATACACTGATTTTAAATATACTAATCCGTCCTTACTTACGCGCCAGTCAGACTGCTCTTACTGTAAATGTTTGTCATTTAGCAGATCAGTGAGTGCATATTTTCTTCCTTTCCGAAAAGTTCCACAGGAGTATATGATATCTGCTTGCAAATTTTTTTGAAGTTCTATCGAATTGAAAAAATTATCGAAGAAAACACAATGTCCTTTTCCTACTAACGTCCTGGTAAGGTCCTTCACCACACGTAAGCCAAGATCTTCTTCGGTATCTGTTTTCCCGGTAAAGATCTGATCTGATCTGAGATCTGATTCAAACCTTGTATCCCCGTTTGGTAGGTTTCAGGGGCATGTACTATATTGTAGAAAACAGCTCCGTCCTTTTAATTTTATCATTGATTCATATATGGATTGGAATTTAGATGGCTTTAGTGACGATAAAAATGTTTCCGATAGCCTCGCTATGAGGGGGTGCAACTTATGAAGTTTATCAAAATTTCTAGATGTTCTTTCTGGTTGTCGCAAACTGTCATTCAAATGAATATGACCATGAAGCCAGGCAAAACGATCCCTCGACATGAGTGATTAGATGACCAATAATCGCAATAACTTGGAAGTTTTTTGACGCCCACCAATAAGATTATTGCCAAGAGCACTTTGATTTCTTCTTGATTGGTTGGAATGTTGCTTCCACTATTTCCTCCAGCACGGCATACAAATTAGTTTGGAACGCAATATGTGCAATTAATTCCATTGGAAATAAATGAAGAAATACATCGGTAGGTGTTTCTAAGTCTTCAGGAATAGTGGGACCTGTTTCTTCTTCAAACTACCTTGCAGTAGTTTCTTTGATCTCGTCCAGATGATTCACTTAGCCCTCTCTTTTTGTTGAAGAATAGATAAAGGAAGATTATCCTCGCTAATCCATCCCTCGTCATCAATTTCCACGGGCTTTAAAATTATGAAGCAAGGATAAATCCTCGGCAAAAGCTGAGGGTTAATAGTGTATGGTAAATGATGGTTCAATGGATTTATTTGGTAGTTTACCTTATTCTTGTGACTCCTCGCTATTTTACAAATGCGCTTTCGCTCTTAATCAATACAAATGTCCTTGATTTCTCTTCAATTGTTCTGTGGCACATCTGTTTAAAGTGCCTTTGTCTTTCGTTGGTTCCATTGCATGGATTTGTTCGAAACGGAGGTGTATCTGCACCTTGTATGACCGATCCACTGCAATTGTCTTCCCTTTTTAATGATTTCCATAAGTTCGTAACTTGTTTTCCTTGAGCTGTTATGGGTCATGGATAGGCAAATTCATTTCAGAAAATTTTCAGTTTTCTTATAACTGCTGCCGTTGCTTTCGTACTCATACAAGAATTTTGAATCAATGTTAAAACGAAGCAGTCTTAGATACTCCCATATGGTATAGGAGAAAAATATACTCTTCCCTGATCTTCTGTCTTGAAGTTGTGAAATAATTTTAAAGGCTGAAGGGTTTGGTAGTTTTCAACACATTTATTTAAAGCCTTATTCTGTTTATTTTGAACTCTATGTTCTGGTTTATCTGCTGAATGTCCGAAACTTGTAATTCTACTTAAGGAGCTACAGGTAGGATCTCGCTGGTTATTGTATTCCGTACACCGCGTTTTAAGTTTCCCAGGTGGGTGAGTATCGTACAAGTGGTCTTAAAAGAAACACAAGTAGCGTTTTGATACCACAACTAATGTGTCCTGGGTGTTGAAGGGTGTTGCTAAGAACGTCGCAGATTCATACTGTGGAGTTCAGAAAATTTATTCTGGTTCAGAATTTCATATATCTGATAGTTCCTTGAAAAAGAGTTTGCCAAGTGTGCGATGCTTGGTTCTAGGTAATGTCGTGAGAGTTGTTACAGCTTCGGCAGTGGGGGTTAAAGGAAATGCTTAACTTGGTAGCGTATGAGCCAATTGGCCAGTGACCCGTGCTAATTGCTGTGATTCTTGCTGTCTCGGTGCCAGTTGTGTTGATTAAGTCATTCATCATTGGCAATAGAGAGGAAGTGTTAGTTAATTCTACCCTTGATGAGTCCCATTGGGGAGCAGATTGAATCCACGAATGAGAAATCGAAAGTTTAGCGATATTTGGCAAGTCTCAGAAGATGGTGATAATAAAGTGAGCGTTTACCTACGTGATAATTTACTTGCTCTTTTCTACTAGTTTAGAGTACGAAGTAAGTGAGTTGAGCTCTATGATGGCAGCAAAGCTGTCAATAAAGATTCCCATGTTGTTTATGGTAATGAAGCTGAGGCTAAGCATCTTGCAGGCCTCTCTAATCGTTAGTACCTCCGCCTGGAAGACATTTGAAAAGTTTGGAAGACTGTACGATTTGAATACGTTCAGTTCCGCTGTCCCGATGCCGCATTTCATCTTGGAGCCGTTGGTGAAGATCGATACTTGGCATTTCGGTAGGGGAAAATTATTGATTCATTCATTCCGGAAGATGAATTTGGATATTAAAATAAAAATTGAGTTTAGGTATCGTGTAGTCACTTATGGTCAAATTCAGATCCCTAGGTAACAGATCATGAGCTTTACTATGACCATGGAGTTTCGGGGACCAGAAACTAGATTCTCTGGGTCTGATAGTAATACACGAAACAATGTGTCTCCAGGGACAGTATATGGAGTAGCACGTAGAGAACTTCTGTCGGGCTCGGTCGTAGTGCACCCGTGGTCCCAAACCCAGCTATTCGTTGGACTTTGCTGAGTTTTGTGAAGTTAGGGCAGGCCATCTTCAAACGAGTGATCCATAACTAAGAATGGGAAGAAATACTGCAGTGTTTATGCAGAGAACCATCTTAGGCTAAAGTTACCAGTCTTGCTGCATACTTTCTTTATGCTGTGTGCTATGTTTATTTTCCAGTTGAGCTTAGGGTCAAGGATGACGTCAAGATACCTTGTATTACAGGATAGAGTAAGCGTTTGGTTGTTAAAACGTGCACACTTGAAAGTCGGTACTTCGTACTCGTTGTTGAATACTATAAGTTCAATTTTACTCGGATTAACGCCAAGTCCACCACTTGTGACCCAAGTGCTTAGTTTGGCAAGAGCCTTCTCTGTGAGTTCACTTATCACCGAGGGGAACATACTTGATACTATATTAATGGTATCGAACTCCGTCAAGTTATTGTCTATGGCTTCAAGTCATCAACGAGATAAATTTACCAAGTATGATGTTAAAGAAGCACTAACTCAAGTCTTCTAGGCCCTCGTGGTTAGTAGGGCATCAACATTGCTTAAACAATAGTGTGTTTGGAGTTCTGAAATACACTTGAGATGCCCCTAAGTCATCCGCAAAAATCTGGATTTCTCGTTGACTGTCGTTTTCCACTTACCTATCTTTTTGTGTAGGTGGATTACATTGCATGACGTACTTTTTCCTTCGTACACTCATGTTTTTTGGTTTGCAACGTCTTTGTATCGTGCTTTGTCACATTTTAAGCGGTACTGGGCTTGTAGTTCGTAGTGTACTACTGCTGAGGCCACTGGGTATACCTGGGTATTCGTAAACGTATATTTGTAGTAGCGCGCATGAGATGATGATCACTCTTTATTCCGATGTCAACCCCAAATAGGATGGCTTATGACCAGCCTGTGGTTGTTGCAGCAGTCAGCAAACTCCTCACCGTTGTCAGTACATATTCGTACTTGTTTCACCGAGGGTCTAACACTGCACTTCTAGGGAATAACAGATCGCTGAAAATATAGTAGTCAAGATCTTGAAGACAATGTTGAGGAGATTGAGGTTTCTAGTTGCTGTAGCTTTCATTGTCTCCATTTTCGTGCACAGGACAAACGATGATAAGGAACCAGTCGTCAGGCACACTTTCCTCTGGTTAAATCTTTAACTACACTTACATTTTACCTATTTCAACTCCTCTTAAAGCCGTTGTGTACTAGTCTCGTCCAAACCCACATAATCCATTAAACTTATAAGCGTAATATCTAGGCAAAAGAAAATAAAAACAATTTAATTCACTGTCAGGAATGACTGATGGAGGAGGCACGGCGGATGGTTTCACATCGTTGAATCAACGGTGGTCTCAGCGGTCAGACACCTTGTATTGGATATTTAAACTTATTTGGAGCTGAAGTCAGAAATGTCTTTCAGGACTAGTCAGAAAACAAATAGCATTTATTTTGGTGCGGGTTTGATTTAAGTGGCAGACTAAGGCTAGAATTCTTGAGTTTTCGACACGTAAACTTGTTTACAGTACCCACTATTCGCCAACATCAGCCTGATATACGTTAACGCGCTCATAGAGGAAAAGTATTTGTTTCCACTATTTCCTAGACAAAACTTTCGAGCAATGTCCAAAGTATGTTACGTTAAAATTGTCCAAGGTGATTTTAACACCAAATTAGAAAGGGAGGTCATTTCTGGTAACGCTGTCAGAATAAATAGCCCCCACAACACTATTTCTGGAAACGGACTAAGATTTATTGACCTTACTGAGGGACGAAGCATCACTATAGATAAATACAGCACACGGTCATCATCAAACCATCAGTCACATTGATCTGATGCTATCGGCGCAATATACATCTCAAGTATTACAAATATCCGAACAGCGAACACAGACTCCGACTATTACCTCGTTGCAGCCAAGGTACGTCTACGGATATCTGAAAATAGCAAAATAGCATATTGTAATCAAATTTAACGGCTGCAATCGCAACAAATCGCCACGTTCTATGCAAATCCTTCTAAATACCTCTGCATGTCATATGCAACCAACGGCAAGTGCTGAAGAGCAGTGGCATTGACACCAAGAACCCATCAGATACGTCACAACCGATGTGCAACCTTTTACCCAACCACCTCCACGAAACTCATTGTTTGATGAAGAATGCAGGTAAGCACACGTAGGAAAACAATTCGTCTATGAAGCAGCACTACGTGGAAAAATAGCTAGAAAGAACATCTGTTTCCTCGGAGAAAAAAGAAAGAGCATGCGAAGCACGCGATCGAGGAAATAGAGAGGTGTTACTCCAGGAACAATATTTGAAAGTTTTGCTAGAATGTATAAAAAACGTGTTAAGAGCTGAATAGAGGCCTCTGGAGATGGATAAGGAAACATAGTAATAGAGCCACAGTCGCTACTTAGTATATGGAAACATTTTTCTGCAGACTTTTAAACGACGAGTGCAACTAAAATTCCGCTATCAGGGAGAATGAACCAATAAACCTGGACGGTGATCCATATCCACCTACCCGACTAAAATAAAGTGAATATAGCAAAATCCAAGCCTAAGTACAATGAGTCTGCTGAACCGGACGGTCTATCTGTTGAGCATGCACCAACTCATTTCCAAGATTTAGTCGGCGGAAAGTATGACTGAAGAATGAAACCTTAGTACCGCTTTCCTGATCCATAGGAAAGGAGACCCTCTTATTGGCGTCAACTGAGAGTTTTCTCAACATCGCACATAAGATCTTATCTGGTGTCTTGTGTGAACGCTTGAAACCATTTATTAACGATCTAATTGACCCTATCAACCGACTAAATATTCACACTTCGACTTGGTGAAACCCAAAGAAGTATAGAGGTGAGCAATACCATGTCTAACCTTGGTATCCCTGCCAAACTGCCAAACTCGTGCAGAATGACGATGGAGAACATTGGCTGCTCTATAAAGGTCGGAAACAATCTTTCCGTGATGCGCTATCATGTAACTTATGCATAATGACATTTAAGAAAACTGTGCGAAACCCGCAAATCAACACCAGGGTCATGATGTCCTAAAATTTGTGTAATAACTTACTTGGATACGCTGACGACATTAACAGCAGCATCCTATGACCGGTGCGTTCGTAAGTACTGAAACAGAAGCGGCAAAAGTAGGTTCAGTCATGAATGAGAGCAAAACCAAGTTCATGTTGCCAATAAGAAGGGACACACAAGGTCAAATACGCGGACCGAACGTCAAAAAATACAGCTAAAACTTCAAGGTAGTCAGAGACTTTGTATAACTTGGCTCCGCTATTAAATCTTATAATGACATCTTATTAGAAATTAAATGAAGATTTACCTTCGCCAATCGTTAATCTTCAGCCAAAGAAGGCATATGAGTAATAAGGCCTTCTTCAGAAATACTAAAGAGACTATGTGTACGAGGAGTGTTCAAAAAGTAAAGTTAAGACTTTACATTTTTATAAAAATATATTTATTTACTCATCAATATTATCGTTATTCCATTCAAAGTAATCACCCTCAGATATAATACACTTATGCCAACGGTTTTTGCAATCCTCGAAGTACTTCTCAGAAACACTTTTTGGTATAGCCTTGAGCTCTTCCAGCGATGCCGTTTTTATTTCCTCAATCGTTGCAAATCTTCGTCCTTTCATTGGTCTCTTCAGTTTTGGGAACAGGAAAATGTCGCTTGGGGCCAAACCCGGTGAATATGGTGGCTGAGGTATTATTGTCATGTTGGTTTTGGCCCAAAAATCTCTTTCAAGCAACGATGAATAAGCAGGTGCATTATCGTAATAAAAAAGTCATGAATTGTTTTTCCACAATTCCGGTCGTTTTTTTCGTATTGCTTCACGCAAATGATGCGCTACACCACGGTAATCGAAAAAAAAAACAGTGGTCAAAACTTTGAAATTCGATCGAACTTGACGTGCTTTTTTCGGTCATGGCTCTCCTGGGTGCTTCCATTGCGACGATTGGGCTTTGGTTTTGACGTAATAACCATATACCCATGACTTGTCACCCGTTACGACCCTTTCGATCATCATTGACGTCATTCAAGAGCTCCAGATTGATGCTCACTGTGAACATATTTTCGAGACATGTATACCAACATATTTTTCAAAATCATCTTCACCCTTTTGTCGGGCAATTGCAAACCTCCGAAAGTCAAATTCTTCCTATGAAAAAGCTACTCAGGAGAGCCGTTCGGAACCGGCAATAATAGTAGGCCCTGCTCAGGAATGTAAAAATTCACAAAGTGAGAAACACAAATGAGTGCGAGAAGCTAGACCTTGGCCCACATCGGGCTGTCGCGTCTTTTATTTATTTATTTGTTTGTATACCAACAAAGCAAAAAAAAAAAAAAAAAAAATGATAATCGAATGTACGATTACGACTGTCATCACCCCGGTCTTGCATTATGGTGAACAAGCATAAACGTTAGCGAAGGTGGACGAAAATATACTTCGCGTAGACGGGGCATACACAAAGAACTACGGCGAACTCTACAACATGTACAGTGTCATTGGCCTGGTTAGAAAAGTGCACATTACTCATCGAGCAAATGAATAACAACGCTACAGGCCAAATTGTCTTTGGGGTGAAAATGCAGTCGAGGAAGACCACGACTTAGGTAGCCCACACAAGTGAAATGAAGACTCAGTTCACTTCCTGTGGGCAACTGGGTGTAAATCGGAAATGACCGCGCTAGCTCGGTCTACCTCGTCTATCGCTCCATGTCTCAGTTTTTATTCCACGAAAGGTATTTATAGTTTTCAACAACTTCAGCTCTTAGCGCACGTACGCAGCTTTAAGGTTCTATTCGTGACATCTTTTTTTTCAGTGTTTCAGTTGTATCTACTAAAGATATGCAACATCAAAACTGCACCCCTTCCATTTATCCCAAGGTATTAATATTTCCTAATCTCGAAAATTTAATCGAAAGTGTTGTCATGACACACAATTGTTTAGAGCCAATGATGAATTACGAATACATCCATTTATAAGTAGGTACAGTTTGCCACAAAAAGTGAATCATGAATTATCGGTAATATGTGGCATGATGCTGTTTGTATTTAGATACCGAACAAATTTGAAAGTCAGATAATTGATTTCTGTTGTACGTCGCTGTTTATCTGAAAGAGTTTCGTCATTCATTTTTTTTTTTTTTAGTTTTTTACTTTTTGGACCTTTTTCAGATTCTCTCGAATTGGCTTTTACAACGATATCGCAATTTTGGTTCTGGATCGTCCCGTTCGTAAATCCAAATACGTGATACCAGTTTGTCTTCCAAGACCCGGACGCACACCACCAAAAGATCGGCTACCTGGGCGAAGAGCAACAGTAGTGGGTTGGGGAACAACTTATTATGGTGGCAAAGAATCAACGTTTCAGAGACAGGCTGAGTTACCAATTTGGCGGAACGAAGACTGCGATCGGTCGTACTTTCAGCCTATCAATGAGAACTTCTTATGCGCGGGATATTCAGATGGAGGTGTGGATGCTTGCCAGGTAAGAAATTTCACTAAGAGATTCAATATGTATCTGATATAATTTTTTTTTTTTTTTTAGGGTGACTCTGGAGGACCACTTATGATGCGATTCGATTCCCGATGGATTCAGTTGGGTATTGTTTCTTTTGGCAATAAATGCGGCGAGCCTGGTTATCCAGGAGTTTATACTAGAGTGTCACAGTACCTGGATTGGATAAGAGATCATACGAAGGACTGAAATATTGTATATAAGCCTTGAAGTGGTTTCACTAGTGCCTTGACCGTGATGAATGTTGTTAAGTTAGTACGATAATTTAGTCTCTAGCATTATAGCTATTAGTGTAATTGGCTTGTTTTTGTAATTAAAAGTGATTCAGTTAATGTAAATTATTGTTTATATTATGCTAAGATAGTTATCTTTTTTGTAAGCGAATAAATGTAATTTATTTCTTTTATGTAGTGAGATTTGATCCTTGTTTTGTAGTTAAGATTTAGACTCACAACCGTGTGCTTGTACAAATGAAGTACCACGACAGCCTTAAGAGGTTAAGGGAGAGACTTTTTTTTATAGTTTCTTTATTCAGATTTAAAAAAAAAATTACTCAACTGGGCAATTAGATAACTTGTTCTCTTAAAGCTCACAGTAGGTGTTGTGTATTTATTAGATTTACGTGCTTTGTAGAACCCAACCCGTAATGATTCTGGACGTTTCTTGACAACGCTGGAAGCAGTATATATAGTATTTTCACATTCTGTGTTTCTATTTCTTGACGTGCTATGATAATGGACTTTTCTCTACTTAAAATACGGTTTGTGATCTCTGATAAAAGAAGGAATCTTCTAAATAGTCTTTTCATCCTGAAAATTAGTGTTTGATTTTATAATTTTCTTCATAAATAATACAAGGTGTTGGATAGGATCTTACTGGCTTTGGTTTATTCGTAAAAATTTTGATATATCGCGACAAGTTCTCAAAATTTATTTTGCGCTGATTTTCAATATTATATTTGTTATTTTTCTGAAATTGCATAAATCTGCGTTTGACCACGGTAATATAAATGCATCCTTGAGGCATCAAGTAAATGACAATCACTACACCCTCACAAACTGGACTATATTCAAGGAGTCATACAGTATGTGCAGAGGAACAGCCTTGCCGAAGGCGAAGTTAAGAATGATAATCGTGAGTGGAATTTTCGGATAGCTGCCCTCCATTCTTTAGTTGCATTTTTTTGGGCTAAAGATTGAAGGACACGAGTATGAATGTTCTGAAAAGATTACAGACATTGAACTAAGCTCTATATGGAACTAACAACTATATGGATTATTGTAAAAAAAAAATGGTTCTTACAGTTACGATATTCACCCGTGGTCTTTTCAGTCGCGATTTAGGCGGTTATTTAGAATTTGGTAGATTTTTTGATTTATTTGACTCTGAGGCTCTTTTTACTATACCTTAAGTTGATTTAATCGGACATGTGTTTGGCCAGAATTCTGCTAGTGAAACCGAGAGACATCCGTTGAAGGTAAAAGAGCAAAAAGCAACATTCTTACTAATTCTAATCAATTTCTAGAAGCCGAAGCGGTCTTCTTTTCTTCTGTCTCGAATAACCCTCCTACTGTTGATGGCTTTTCATTTGTACGATGGTTGAATGAAAACGGTGCTGCAACCATCCAAGGTTGTAATTCCGGTGGACTAAATCGGTCATACTGATCGACATAAATAAATGTATTGGTGGTTGCTGCAACTAGCAAAGGTTGCAGTTCATGTGGACAAGTATTGACTCTCGCCGGAAAATGGATTCACATAATAACCACGATACATTAAAGTGAAGGAAACTAGCTTATCTGTAAAGGTGTCTCTTTTTTTTTCTCTGACGTCTCGAACTGGAAAAGCTGACAATAATTACAGTCTGCACAACAGTGCAAACATTAGTTGTGTGAGTGAAGTAGAAGTCAATGACTTTGCATCTACAAACCTGGCTATCAACCATGGTAGCTCTCAACCAAGACACCAAATAATCAACTTTAATATTAACAATAAGTGTGACTACGAATTGAAAAGTACTATCAGATGTTTTAAAGCCATATCATAGATACATCGATTTCAGAATCGAGTGCTAAGTCTCGACATAATAATAATAAAAAAAAAAAACCATTCAGCTTAGGAAATGCCTTAAAACTCTATCTAAGTCCAGAACAAGATAAAAGATTTACTTGAAATATTTTTAAATGACGTGCCTTGCCAGAAAGAACACTTGTAAATTGCTCGTTCAAAGGTGAGGAAATGAGACAACTTCTTAACAAGTCCTTTAAGATTATTTTGGGAGAAGGCAAGCATCTTTATAAATCGAAGCGTAAAGAAATATAGGACTACTAGAAAGCCGAATTAATCAAAGCTGCTGGAAATAACTTTGTGGAAAGCATACAGTATTTCATTTCTCTGATCTGGTCAGAAGATTAGAATAGTAGTATCGTTTGAACATTCCTTAAAAAAGGAGATCCACTCAAGTATATGTTTCCTCAACATCGCATACAGGATCTGATCTACCATATTGTGTGTGATGATTGACCCCTATCAGTGCGGTTTCCCACCAGGAAAGTTCAAAACCAAATTCTTACACTGTGGCAGGCCCTGGAAAAATATTTGAAGAAGGCCAAATCGATACCCAACATCTTTTTATTGATTTTATAGAGCCATGTCTAGTTTTAGAATCCTTGATAAGCTTATCTGTCTTAACCGAGCCACCTGATGTCAAAAAAGGCGACGCGCTGTCATGTGACTTCTTTAACATCATTCTTGAAAGAATTTAGCGAAACTCAAAACTCAATTTTTTATGATATCGACATAATTGAGAGAATTTTGCGGTCTTTCATCAGTGCGTTCATTTGTAGTGAAACGGAAGCTGCCAAAATAGATTTAGTGGTAAATGAAGGCAAATTCAAGTATATGCTGTCAACAAGAAGAAACAGTTGCATTGAAACTGCGCATCAGTTACCTGAGATGGCGCATAGTCTTCGAACTTCTGACTCGGAGGGGCAACGCAATAGATTAACACCTCCGAACACAAGAAGAAAAGGTACCTAAACTGATTTGGAATGCCCAACTGGAGGCACTTAGCTAAAAACGGGGCTAACACTGAAAGGCTGGGAAGTTGAGGCCCAGGTTAATCTCGAACTGTAGCACCACTTAAGTAGTAAAAAGAGAATTTGAAGAGTGCTTCCTATAAAAACTACAAACGTTTTGGAACCAGCAGAGTAATCAAAGTCCTCAGGAGGATCAAGTCAAAATGGAAATATTTCAAAAATCTGTGGGACCTCAATTGCTCAAAACCGGCTCATAACTAGTATTTACAATTTTAACCCCAATTGAGATGATTGACATAATCCGTCGCAGTTTGTATCTGCCACCCGTTGTGTTGCAAAAATGTAAAGAACAGATGCTGTCAGATCCGAAAACAATTTTAATTGCTAACCTGGCACTAGCCCACATATCTAATGGCAAAATTCTAAACAATTACCTTATCAAGTACCTTCCCCACTGGCAACCTGCAGCCCTTGTTTAATACCTTCGCGAAAATGTCATTTTGTACGAAGGGGGGATAAATTTCCGTTCGGATCTCCTGACTTTATCAAACTATTGGGCAACAAATTATCTAACCCTTACGGGATTAGAGTGAACATAACTTTTGTTCGTCATGTATTTGTGTTAGTAGTCAAGCATAGTCTACCTTTCAGCGAGTTTGTGTGCCCAGAATTGAGAACATTAAACGAAATTTTCTTCGATTCGCTTTTCGGGGTATCCTCTGGAACGCGAACTGTTAGCCTTACCTGACGACATTACCTTGTACAAGCTTATTAATTTGAATACCTTTGAAGAACGCAACGACATAGCGGACATTCTGTTTACTTATCGAATAAACACAAGTTCTTTCGATTGCGTATTACTCTATTTCCCTAAGCACTAACGCTCTCAAGTTACGATGTCTTCACCTCTTCTATCTATCGACCAACAGCACTTCTTCTGATGCGCTTTGAAGGCTTTCAACTTCCAAAGAAATTTGTTATCCAGAATGAGATTCAAATACTTAGCTTCGTTGAGGAAACTGATTCTGATCACCACAGCTTTGAGAGCATTGATTGAAAACCCATTTCTATGGCATACAATCGCTTAGCATAATCCAACAGACAACTGCATTTACTTAAGCATAGGCGCTAGAATTTTTGAGAGCGTTAAGTATGAGTCAAACAACATGCACAATAACAGTTGTGACATAACGCCACGCCCTGCCATCACATATCAAGCACGCCGTGCTTGATGGTTTCATTCGTCACAACAACCAATAAGAGTTACGGCGTGTTTTGTTATTTCGTAGCTCACTTGCAGCTTTGATGACAGGAGCTGGTTTTGATTACGCTATGTAGGTAGAGATGCGACTGAGACTCTGGTTTCGATTTATTGGTTGTTCCACCAGGGTTTTCTGGGTGATTCCAGTTTGACATTTTCCCTTTTGACGACTTTGATCAGCCTGATAGTTTCACTGAGCTTTTCGATCTTTTTACAAACGTCTTTAGAAGAGCCACCCTTTGAGATCCGAATTGGCAAGTAATATCCTTTTTGTTCCAATTCGTAAAGATTGCAGTGTTCTTGCTTCAAATTTGTCTTCAATAACTTGTTAAGAAGTTTTCTGGTTTCATTAGGTCGTCACAGTAAATCTGTGTTCAACCATGGAACCTGCAATCTCAAGTATTTTTTCGTTAGCTCAAAGCACTTGTTGATTGCCCTATTTACGTTCCACATATTTTTTATTTTGTTTTGTTTTGAGTTTGTGGAGAGCGTTAACAAACTGAATGAGCTTTTCCTTTAACCGTTTCCAGTACACTTTCCACGAATTCCTCCTTTTCAACGAAACCTCGTGTCTGATTTTGAATTCGATGTGCCAGTTGCCTGACATAGAAAGCTCCAACAATATGTACTTTTCAACCGATAATCTACTGATCGTAGGTACCTATTGGACAGAGTAAAGTCGCCTGAAAGCTAACATTATTGAAACCAAGTCAGACGACCAGAATATCTTTGGCTCTCACGTTGCAATTTTTGCTGGCCCAAAAAATAGTCTGAGCATCGCAGACTAGGCATCGCTGCATACGATGCCTAAGTCCCACCTTCCTAGAGACACAGTATTTGAGTTTGGCTACTTCTTCTTTTGGGGGCGGTAGCATCGAAACATTCGGAGAATAGGTGGAAGGCATAGAGTAAACGCGCTTGTAACTTCAATTTCGTAGCACATAAAGCATTTTTAAAGGAATTTGATCATTCCCTAAACTAGTCCACGCTCAGAGTCTTGTCGGCGGACTAAAATCACTAGCGGAATTCTAGAAAATTAAACAGATTTTGGGCTATCTGACATCGCAACTGATAGCTACCAAATTCGTAACAATTGTCTGAACAATCACACAGCACAGCATTTAACCTTTGCACTTTCCCACTGCCTCGCTAAAACGTAACACAACTCACCAAACACTGTCAGACGTCAGGGCAACTCACTTCTAATGCAAAATTCCCAGCAAATTTAATTTTACCATTACTCACCTGCTCCGACAAAATAGCGATGACGAATTTAGAGCAACAACGAGATGGATTGCGTCACAGTCGCAAAAAACAACCCTAGTGTTCCGATTGTCATTCCGTCATTTGGTGAAAATGTCTCACTTTACATCTGTGTTAGTGTGACAGTTCCGTTTCCCCTTTCGAGAATACGAGCCTATGACTCAAATTCGACTCACATGAGTAGCGTCCATGCGTTACTTACCTAGAAAAAGTAAAGATGTGTGTGTTACACACAACGAACACATGCACGCGAGTATTGAATCGATAAAAGAATAAATAAAATAGAAAACCCCCTCCTGTTAATATCGCAACACACAACACTCAATACGCCATAAGCAACTCGCAGCCGTAGTTTAAGTTTCAAGTTCATGCAAACGACTCAGTCACAACTTTCGACTTCCGAGAAGGAGAAAATAGAAAACCATTTGATAGCGTCGTCGCCTCGCTCGTTTGACAGCAGCCAGAGTAAATCGCTAATTTGTGTGACGTTTGGAGTGTCAATTTTTTTTTTTTTTTTCTTATAAATTCAAAATTTAAAAGAAATTGTGCGCGAGTGTACGGAAACAGGAACCGGCTTTTTGGTGAAATTCATTTCTCAAAACGTTGAAATTGTAAAACGCATGTGCGTCTTTGAGTGGAATTTGATTACGGGCGCAGTGTATTCTCTTAAGTTGATTTGTTACTCAAGTTTGAGTTATATTTCTGATTGTTTGGAGTTCTCTTTTATATAACACATTTGACGTTGACGTTGACGTTGACGTTGACGTTGACGTTGACGTAATGAAAGTGAAGTTGCGAAATCCTATTCAGCCAAACGAAAGGCAGTATGGTGAATATGCTTTAGATGTACGGGAACAGAATGGAGTTACATCTTTAAGTGGTTCGCCAGGTTTAAGGTGGAATGGAAAAGGTATTAGGACTAGCACCGGCGACTCAAATGATGATAAAAACGAAGATGAGGTAGGTATGAGTAGTTTCGAAAGTTGTAATTCAATTTTAATAGCGGAAATCGATTTCGTTTTGAGTCTAGACTCTATACAATTAGGGAAGAGATTATCGATTTTTCATTTTATTAAAATAGCTAGACGCAACAAAATGCTCAGAGAAATGTACTTATCCATGCATACATAGGTGCTCTGATAATGTTGCAAAGGTGTTTTGAAGAGGATCCGTTTCGTGTCTAGGTACCACTGTAAGGATACTCGTAGTTCGCTGCATTCGACGAAGTAAACCTTTTATTTATAAATACAAATAGTTAGTAGTCAGACTCGGTATCAGTATTACATACGATTAGATATGTAGATAAAGTATGAGTATTTGAGACGCAAATTATGTAATTGGCAGGTCGTTTGCTTTGACCTACCTTTAAGTTCCAACATTAGAGGTAATATATGAAAAACGTTAACTATTCTTCTGATTGAAGATGAAGAACTGTAGCTTCTAACACAAATTTGACACAGTAAATTAGAAGATCAGAATTTTAAATGCGCTCCCTAAACAAATACGTCTGCGTTGCGTTTATGTCGAAATTGGCTCATGTCCATATATTTATTTATTTTGTATGGAAGGTACCAAAACATGCAGCGCATTGGCGTACACCAAATTCTATTTTCAATTTTCAAGTGCGCTACGAAGTGAAGTTGGGTACAATAAAAAAGAAAAAGAAGACTTTTAATTTGTTTTCTCTGTCAAACGTGCCCGTTTCTCGTTGCGTCTCATAGTAAAGGCATGGTTACCAGTTTAAATTGTTAGTACCTCCATAATTTTCAATAAGGTAAGAAGATACCGTTTTCGGTGATCGAAATTTCACATAGCCTGTCAACTTTTATGAAAAGTCAACTTTTCTCGACAATTTGCAAAATCTGTAGAAAATTAAAATTTTGTTCAAAAATAGTCTTATTTTATTGGGAATAATTAGTTTTATTTTTTTTTTAAGAGAAAACTTAAAATTTTTTAGTGATGTTCAACTGGTTTGAAGTAGCTGGAAAGAATGGTTTGCTTCTTATTTTTTGTAAATTTTTTTACAATGTTTGTACGTAAAATGCAATGCAATGCAATGCATTCACACTTCAAATTGCTTCTGGATAAGAAATTTTTGTCGTTTCCTGATATCTGATTCGTCATTATGAGTAATTACTTCCTCTATCTTGTCCTAGTTTTTGTTTTGTGCATATCCGAAATTGTCGATTGCTGCTGCGAGAATTGTGTGACGATTTTATTTAATCTTGGAAATTGTCTGCTTTGTGCACCATATTTGATTGCCAAATGACTGCCGTGAACACCATTTTCAAATTTCTTTAACATTTCTATTTTTTGTTTGTTTTAAATTTGATCCAACTTGTTTTCGTTTACCATGCTTGTTTGCCATTTTAGTTAATTACCGGACAGCAAATAAAATTCAAGAGGCAAATAGACAATATACGTAAAAAAAAGTCAGTTAAGTACATAAAAGGGCACACAGTTGCCATGGAAACATACAATACATTTTTCCAGAAAATGTAGCTGCTGTGTTATGTATTTTACATTGCTTATTTAGATTTGATATATGTAAGTATGTATAAAAAACCATGTCAGTAGGTGGCATACTTCTGCAGAACGAAATGAATAGCTTTACGCTTGAACAACGTTGAGAAATATTGCAAATTTTTTTAAGAAGTGAGTGCTGTTTTGCGCTCAAACGATGCGTTGATTGAAGATAAGTTTTGGCCGAAATAAAGCAATCACTGCACTTGCTGCAAGTAAATTTGTTAAAAGAGTTCGTGAGACTTGTTTGCTTGCGGATAACACTTACCGATGAGAATGTGGCTGCTGTGGCCGAGAGTGTTCTACTCAGTCCAGCAAGATCGACTCGCCATCGATCTCAAAGATCTCGGATTATTCTCTTTTTAAAATCCTATTAACTCAGCTATTGAAAGCAGACGACCATCCGCTTCGTTATCGCTTCTCAGGTTGGGCCTTACAGCAGATCGAATTGGACGTCGAATTTGGCCGAAATTTTCTGATAAGACGCAGACGTATGTTAACAAACAAAATTGCTGCACCAGGGGATCGGAAAACCCGCTCGTGATTGTCAGGAAGCCAATGCATCCTCAAAGACTAACAGTACGGTGCAAAAGCAGCTATTCAGCAATTGAATTATTGTCAGAACTTCGCTATGAGATTTAGATCATGAAGTCCATATTATTTAAATGAGGATGTGTGCCGCCTATAACGCAAAGATGTATCCATGTTTCAACGTCCATTAGAGCTACTCGACATCAGTTTACTTTTGGGGTGGTTTGTAAACTATTGAAGAAATTGCTTATTTTTAAAAAGTTTTTTGATCTCCACAATCTTGTTGGTTACAAGCTATTGACGGTGTGTAGTAAAGTACGGAATGTATTAATAGGTTTCCAGGCTATGAACATAGCGAGAGGATACACTGTCTATACAAATTCCGTTACGAGAGGTGGAGACAACTAGATCATTGTTGAGGTATAACCCCAATTTGATGTTCATAAACTTGAGATCACCTCCCGAAGATCACTATAAGCCTTTGACTTGAGAACAGAAGCAGTATCATGTTGACTAGTTTATCAAAGTACAAACAACATTTAACTGGATCATCTTGGTCGAAACTCATCGAGGTGTCGGGATCTCCTTTACCCGTCCATTCTTTACCAATCTCTAATCTATAAAGAAGTCGCAACAAATCAGACTAACTGCATTCGCCAGCGCTAGTGTCAGAAAGATAGTCGGCTTACCTATTTGCCGAATCATAGCAAACACTTCCTTTTTGCGAGCCATCCAGTACTGTACACTGATCATGTTGTCCATAAACTGTTTGTTCTCGAGTTTCTTCCACGTAAGTGTCTTCAGATTGCCATTAGACTTGAAAGTGCAGTGCATGCTTTCAGTCAGTCTCATGCGCATAATTTCCATAGTCATTAAGAGTACATGTACGGGTTTGTCACTGTTGGCCATCATGAACGGAGTAACATTGCTATTTCAAAACAGCGCGGTTCACCTAGATAGATTGAGGGAAACGACACTTCTTCGGCGTGCTCGTCATATAATAGAGACAACCGCCGTTTATTCATTTCAGGTGCTAATTCGAGATACTTATTTTCACTCCCCATCATACTCGTAGTATGTTGTTTCACCAGAAGAAGATCGTTGACTGATCTCCCGAAATTGCTTCGATGTCAGTTGTCAAATTGGTAGATTGGCATCTAAAGAGATCAATTGCGACTCATCAATTGTAATGCCGTTCATTCCATAAGGCTTTGACGCATGGAATCCAAGCCATTGTTTACGCTAGATTTTTTTACGTAATACGTAAATGATAAATTCATTTGTGAACTACAGGGTAACTGATTCGAACTGCAAATTTTTAAAATGCTATAATTTTTTTTATTTTTTGATAAATTTTATTGCGCCAAAGCAAAAAATATTGGAAAATACATCAATTTTCAAATTGTATCAGTAGTTTTGAATATGTCCACCTTTAGCGCGAATAATGGCCTTAAGACGGCCGAATCGTACGCTGCACGCAAGTGGCTCTGTGGTATTTTATCCAATTCCCGGCGAATTGCTTGTTTGAGGTGGTCCAAACTTTGGTATTTTTTAGTGCGAACCTTCACCTTCAAAATACGCCAGACAGAGAAATCCAACGGATTTGCATCCGGAGAATTTGCAATTCATTGTGTCGAAGAAATCAAGTGTGGAACATTGTTTTTTAACCAATCTTGGTTTACGCGCGCTTTGTGAGACGGTGCCGAGTCTTGTTGAAATGTCTACGGTCTTCGACCGAAATGATTTTTTGCCCAAGGCTTCAATACTGTCTCTAAGACAGCTTCACGGTCCAAAAATACGAGCGGAGAGCGACCTGCTTTCTGTTGGCCGTCCGAAGGTGTAAATTTTCGAAGAACCTCTCTGGCAAATGAACTCGGTCATTTTGTTTGTTGACATATTGCCCTATAACAAATAGCGACTCATCGGAAAAAATCAAATTCGGCAACTCACCACTTTCGTGCAAGCGTAGCAACTTCTTCGCTCTTTCGACTCTAACTTTTTTCTGTTGCGGTGTAAGATCGTGTGTTTTTTGGAACTTCAATGTCTTGAGCCTATATGGTTCACATAGATTTTTTTTGGGGGGGGGGGGGACGGAAATGGAGTCATCCACTTGTAATCCTTTATATTAACGTTTTCTCCCCTCCACTTCAAGCTTTACCCAAAGCGTCTCGCATTCGCTATTTGTTGGCTCTGCGTTTCGCATCTGCCTGTGTTTTATGCGATTCACGTTTACGATCAACAATATTTGCTTACATAAATTCTCAGCTCTTCCATAACTGGTCTCGCTTACGAAATTCCCGTATTAACTGTGAAATAACTGCAAATAAGCACGATATGCAAAATAAAAAAGGCGGTAAGGCAAAAACGATGCAAAATTTTGATGCACATAAAAAAGGTTGAAGCCCAGCGCAATGCCATGTCCATGTCAAAATATCTTTACAGGCGTCATCATAATTTAGTCCTACTTCCCAACGAATTTGATACCTGACAAGAAGACATCGTCATTTTGATGGGATATCTAAAGTCCAGGAAGGCACCGATAAACAAGGACTCAGACATGTTTTGAGCCTTCCTTCTGGAGAGGAATGGGTTCTTTGATTTTTGAATGGCAACCACTTTGTCATAGAGGTCACTTTGTTTGAGCCATAGAACTTCCATGAAGAATCATCTACGGGTGGCGGTCTACGGAAATTGAAATCGATCAGCTGGCGATAAAAATTGTCTCATGGAAATGGCGCATGACCACTTTATAAAAAGCTTCGAAAAATATTTGAACTTCCGCAGCTAAACGTGCTCTTGGAAATTAGCAAAAGTGGCAGAGCACGTGGTTTTTGAGGACAACTTGCCCACCGAATAAGGAAAGGAAAATTCAAAGAACTGGTCTTGCAACAATCTAAACATCGAGAAAGAATGAGTTTGTGTCACTCTGCAACATAACTATATATTAAAGATATTTGCACTTCGTTTCCCAATAAAGGTGAGATCACTGAAGAATATTAAGGCAGTAAGACTCCTGCACATACTGTTAGAGAAAGCCTGGGAAACTGATTTTTTCATCGAGGTTTCCGGAAAAGAAAAGTTTGAAAGAGAGCTGAAACTAGAGAAAAATTTGTGTGGTGTTTGTATTTGGCAAACGAATACATCAAGTAATCCTGAAGGAAACAAAGCACCACCTTGAGGCTACACTCGACGCCGAGCAAATCTGTTTTTTATTGGTATCCTGACCTGTGCCATGCACATCACTGCTCCGCGGTGCATACAGAGAAGATGTCGGAGCTGTTCAAAATCAAAAGCGACATAGACCACGAATATACCCCGATTTATTTTTATAAGTAATATGCAATGTGTTCTGAGTTATTCTATTTATCGGCAGGAAACGAAAGAATTCGACCGACTTTCACATCAAAATTGCAAGACCTGTTTTAAGCTGATGACGTTTGATTGCTATCTTGTTGGATCAAGGTGATCCACAACCAGTTGACAAATGGCATAGAGTGGAAAATAAGCGTTTTTGGCCTGAAGATCAATACAACCAATAGAAAAATCATCGGTCTTCCCACTGAATTTCACAAATGAACATTCCACGTCAACCAATAAAATGTGTTTTATTGCCAATCGAATGAGCAAGACAAAATCTGCTTTCGACATGTTGCCTTAAAAATGGAGAAACTCTGCAAAACCTCGAAAATGTCTTTTGCTATTGCAACCACACGGAAAACATTTTCAAATACTAGTGTATGAAACGTCTTTAGTATTTTCCGATTTGGAACTCCGTAAAATAGTTGGTTAGGGTCTTATAGACATTAACAAACAAAGCCAAAATGAGCAATGAACTACAAATGTTTTTTAAAGAGCCCAAACTTCCATATCTTTTCATACTATACAATGAAATCTGCTAACATGGCATAGAACGTTGAAAGAAAAAGCTCGCCAAAAATGATGAGGCTGGCGAGAGCTGAAATACATTTTCAGTAACCATGTGCAACGCCAAGTGGGATCCACAATAAGGAGATACTCGGCCAAAGAAACGTTAATAAATGAACACTCTACAAGTTTTGCTATTTCCGCATTTCCATACTAATGGGGTTTTGCCAATTAAATGAAGGCACATCCTCATATAATGCGCTTGGTCTAACTTTAGTCTTAATGCCAAAAGCATCCATCGACATCTATTTGACAGCCCCTTGGAAGATTAAATCTGTCAGGACTTCCTTATTTCGCACTCAACATTCTAAAATGTACCCTTAACTATTCCTCATCATCGTGCGCCAATATGTTATACTCGTAAATCACTATTTACCACAAAGTGCTGACTTAAGCAAAACAAAATTTGACCTCGAAACCAAAAAAAAATTCGGCGTGGCTCGGAAATACATAGTAAACCAAAATGCACATTATCCACACCTCATCACAGTGAATGTTCTTAAACTGGCACAATGGGTGGAAAACTCACCCAAACCCGCATATTTTTTTGGGCGGGAACTGTTTAAAGTACAATGCTTCATGTTACCCACCGCCTCCCTATCGGTAGTCAAGCATACTCGTACATAGAATGCCTATAAACAATAACAGCATTATCCAAAATAGCTTACAGCTTATCTGCTCGAGGACAGCCCCGAAATTGTGGAACAACCCAGTAAGCCAAATGAAACCTCAAACCTCAGACCGAAAGTCGAAAAACTCTATCGCGTTTGTCCCATATTTGTCCATGAAATGAGATTCGCTTGTACTTTAATGAATACCCCTGGCCATGATGCTTTGAATGGTCTGTGTGCCTATATTCGTACGTTGGCAGCTGCCTTGTATCCATAAACCCATCCGACTTGAAACGAGGGTGTCGAACTATTGATTAGCCTACCGTGACAACGTCGGTTACGGTGAAATCTGAAAAATTTGTAAATGGTCAAGACTAGAATGAACTGACCTTACCAACCCCCGTATTTGTATGATACGAGTAAACATTGGTATTCCGTGACAGCTATTCAAGAATACGGATCAGCAGTCCCCCTTTACATCCGTAATTCCAGCCCAACTAATCAAAGTTAGTTTGGTTTACGTATGCTCTCCTGGAGCTACAACGGCCACTGTCGTCCTATACATCAGTCTATAGAACAACTGGTAGGAGATGGGATGACAATGGGGGTATTAGGATGTAGCCCAGAAGCATGAAGATATTTCAACTTATGTGCGAATAACCTGGAAATTGTTTGGTAACATTTGGTACCAAGAACCAATTCGATGTAAACAACAACTGCTGGCGACGATGGTAAGGAAGTCGAAAGGTCACACATTTCGTGCACATTCACTGGGTTAGGCAAGGTAAGGCCATAAGCCAATAATCATTGGACGGTGCACTATTAAATTATATGGTATACGTCACCTGCCAGAAGTAGGTATAAACGGAGTCGAAGAAAGTGGTGAATTGCTACCCGGACTGTTGCCAAGTGAATGAGGGTAAATCTATAGTGAGATAGTTTAATAATGAGGGATGTGATGCAAAGGACACGAAAAAAAAAGAGAATTGATGGTATCCGCTATAAAAAGGGGCATTTAAGAAGAAAGAAAAATAAAGTTGAATTTAAAAAGGTCCAGCGAACGGTGGGGTGGGAGTCCACTATAAATTTATAGTTATCGGGACATTTTCATTTAAAAAAAAAAATATTTATTTAGGATTTCGGACTAAGGATTTATACGATATACGGATGCCATGCTCCTTGGAGAGTTATTTTAATCCGTAGTTTGGCAATTTGGTGTTTTTTTTTTTTTTTTTTATTGGCGATTGTGTGAAAACGTAAATTCTCTAGGACCTAGTCATTGATATGTCAAATCATTCGCTTGTCATGTTTGCACTTCTGGCATGGCGTGATAAGGTTTAAGATTTAGGAATGTTCACTGGCCGAAGTTTTGTTCCGTAAACTTCGTGTTACCTCTTGCTTTACTCGTATATTAAATAGTGGAGTTCTGTCGTTGTGTTCGTGTAATTTCTATAAAGGGCCGATGGCGGTCCCAGAAGTACCCGACCTGACCAAGACATGGCGGTAGTTGTTTAAAAATATCACTATATTGTACGCAGTCTATAAAGCATATGTTTCAAGTTTGAAAGCACCACGTTGTTTACTTTGTATTGTTTGGCAGCCATCAATAGTGAACGTTGTCAGTGAATTTGTGAAAATAGAGAAAATTGCTCATCGTTATGTGATACAATACTTTTATTTGAAAGGCCTCAGCCCAACCAATATAAAAGCTGAACTGGATTCTAATCTGGGTGAGTCTGCTCCTTCGTTTACAACAGTAAAATTTTGGGTTGCTGAGTTTAAACAATGCCGTACGAGCTGCCAAGACGAGCATCGCAGTGGTCGATGGTGACGACTCTAGAAATGGTGAAGAAAATCCACAAAGCGGTACTGGAGCTAGCCGACATTGTAGGCATTTCAAAAAGTGCGGTACATCGCATATTATTTGAAAATTTGAGAAAGCTGTGTGCAAGATGGGTGCCACTTTTGCTCACACTCGAGCAAAAATAGTGTCGTGAAGATGTTTCAATTGAGTGTTTAGCGAAGTTTCACAGCAACAAAGCAGAATTTTTGCGCCGTTTCATAACAATGGGTGAAACATGGGTCCATCACTTTACACCCGAGATTAAAGTACAATCAAAACAATGAATTCAAAAGGGGGAACCGGCTCCAAAGAACGCGAAGACAGATTCATCTGCAGGCAAGTTCATGGCGTCGATTTTTGTGATGCGCGTGGGATAATTTTCATTAACTATCTTGAAAAAGGGAAAACTATCAACGGTTAATATTATGCGAACTTATAGCAACGTTTGAGCGAAGAAATCAAGCAAAAACGGCCGCATTTGGCTAAGAAGAAAGTGTTGTTTCATTAAGACAATGCACCAGCTCACAAATCCGTAATTGCAATGACGAAAATTAATGAATTAAAGTTTGAATTGCTACCTCATGCATCCTATTCGCCAGATTTAGCCCCCTGGGATTATTTTCTGTTCCCAAATTTGAAAAAATGGCTCAGTGGTTAAAGATTTTCCAAAGATGAAGAAGTGATGTCGGCAGTTAGTGGATATTTTGAGGAGCAAGACAGTTCTTATTATAAAAAGGGTATCGAATTTTTGAACATCGCTGGAAAAAGTGCATAGAGCTGAAAGCGATTATGTTGAAAAATAAATAAATTTTTTTCCAAAATTTTTTTATTTTGTTTGTTGGGTCTTTGGGTACTTTTGGAACTGCCCTCGTACATAAGCTTTAACTTGAAGGAATTTTTAGAAAAGTTATCAAAAAATCTTTGTGATCACAAGGTTAACTTCGCTAATGCAAATGCTATTAGAAAAGTAATTTTCAAAAATAAATTAAATGAATATTAGACACTGAAAGCAGCAGTTCAATCCTACTTAAATGAACGACATTACTATGTTCTTTTTAGGTTCACGATTTCTGAACCAATTAAAGCCTCTTCTGCTGTGCCTCAAGGTAGCCACATTGGTCCCTTATTATGTATTCTGACTGTTAATGATGTTGATTGTATCATTGAAAACTTATACATATCTGTTTATGCAGATGATATGACAACACAAACGAGGCGTGTTCAAAGAGTAAGTTGACTTTTGATCTTTATAAAAAAAAAATTTATTTATTAATTAATATTAATGTTGTCCGTTTTTATTTCCACAAACGTTGCAAATCTCTATCTTTTCTTAGGTCTCTTTAGTTTTGGGAATAAGAAAAAGCCGCATGGGCCAAATCCGGTGAATATGGATGCTGAGGTTCATGCATCGGTTCTTCTGATCAAAATCAAGAAGATTTGAAACAAACTTCACTGACAAACGTCTCATGCCCAAAACATCTTAAAATAATTGCATGACATGAGCCGACTGATATGCCAACATCCTTAGCTGCTGTTCACAGCTTCGACGTTATCATCTGTTGTTGATGTGCTGGTGCGTCCAGAGCGAGGTCGTCATTGGCATCTTCTTGGCCATCTTAAAAGACCTTGTACCACTTGTAAACATTTTTTTTTTCTTAGAGCAGACTCATCGTATACCACTGACAACATTTCAAGTATTTTAGAGCACTTGATTCCATTTTCTACACAAAATTTGATGCAAATTCTTTGCTCCAATTTTTTTTTACAATAATTGAAAATCGCCGATCACACCAAAACACGCCTTACTTTTCTTTCTGTCAAAACAAAACTAAGTGTGCTATGTACTTGACACTATGTTCGGGATACATGTCCCGAACTCAGTAAAAAAAATCGAAAAATTAAATGTACGTCACCCTACTTTTTGAACACATTTCGTATATGTAAAGGTTGACCAGATAAGAACTATAGAAAAAAAGAAAAATAGATATAAAGTAAAAACGGTGTGGTAAAACTAAGTCTGGTTATATTGGGAAGCTATGTGTGGAAGAGCACATCAATTATGATGACCGGCCTAATTTTTCATGACTCGGTCCCATATGTGCAACGTTATTCTGGCAATAGTGGTTCTGGTTTTCCAATATCTGGAAAATGTGCCATCTATGTTAGTTCATCTACGATTCGTAGAAACAGATCGAGTTAGTGACATGCACACACTGTTGATGTGGCCACGGCGCTTTCAGTTATCACACACAGAAAGTCTCTTCCACTACTACAAATTTGTACAAAAACTTGTTTCCGATAGACCGATAGAAAAAAAATTGTAAAAGAAAATGCATTTGAGAGAGTAATTCCACCTGGCAAATTCTTTCAAATTTCAACACGAAATTTTTTTTTTGGTCATGAACTGTAAATAACATCAAATCAATTAAATTTAAAAAGAACTGTTAAATTTGTAAAGGCTTAAATTTGAATGAATTGCAACAATTTTATAAGAAATAACTCTTAAAAGAAGAAGACGAGAAAAAAGTGCGTCATCTTGAAGCAAATTTCGCGAATTGTTCACCTAATACAATAGAATGCATTAAACGCATATTACATCAACAAAATAGTGTTAATAGCCAATTTACCAATCTTAAAAGTTTTCTCTTGCTTTACAATTTCTCTTTTGTTTTGTTAAGTTTGGCGCTTCAAACACATTTTACAAAAACTTGTTTGCGCGAGATTTTGGGCTTAAGAGAGAATTCTCTTTTACAAATTGTAATGAAAGTCTCGCGGAAATAGACCTACAGCCCAAGTGTGTACATTGACCTCGGCCGTGTTGGGCGAGATTTACGGCGAAGAAAGTGGTCTTTGGATTTACTTGGATGTTTCTGGAAACCCTTTTGGTTTATCTGGTTGATATAAGCGGTTGCTTGCTTCGTATAACTCGTGGTTGCCTTCAAAATTTTTTATGCCATCTGTTTTGATTTGTACGCAGTGACTAATTCCTCAATTTCTTCCAGCGTCGGGTTTTTTATTTTGTATGGCTGCGTTGCGGATGGAATCGTGTGATTCATAAAACACAAGCATGCCTCTGATCATGATGTTAGAGTTAGATGTGTTACTCAAGAATCTACTCTGCATATGAACGACTTCGAATCATTTTCGTCTCAAAAACTTGCATCTCGATGCCATTACGTGTAGTTTTAATTGAAAATACCCAGTTAGTTTTGTAGTGAGATTTTGAAAGAATGTGTACTTACATTTTCCATAGCGAATAATTTCTGCAGAAGTTCAATGATGTGATTTCCGCATGTTGAGGGAGTTTGCCGAAAAGTGTTGTTTTAATTGAAATAAGTACCTATTTTATAATTCCTTCTCAACTTCGATAGCACGGAGTGGTGGTATGGTGGTGGGTGCTGTTTGATAACCTCTGATCATCTACAGATAACCTACTCTGTGTTAGGCTTCAACGTTTCAACGTGGATAACACTATTGCTGTTCATTAAGCATCTCTTTTACATCAGCTAGGTCCATCTTAAAATTTTCCTCGTCACCACCTATTGTGTTTTATAAATAAATGAATAAAATTAACCACGTTAGGTATATAACTCTTTAATGCAACTTAATATTAATTGATTGTTTGTACAGGAGAATAATGAATAAACAAACATGTGGCTGTGTAAATTGTCTTGTCAATCATTAAATTTTGTCAGATGCGTTCAACCATGCTATTGGCTGGGACTCGGTCGGATTCATCCCTAAACTGAGGCGAGTTTCGGCAAATCTGATCACACTCTTATTTCGTCGGATTGGGGTGGGATCCTTCGCCTTACAACTGCCATGCAAAAACTTGGATACATGCCTGTTGTTGTATCTTTCGATACACAACGTCGTTAGCTTATGATGATACATCTACCTTGGGTATGCCCTCAACCTTGTATGTAAACTCACTACCTATGCCATCCAACTACCTATTTGTCTTGTGAATGACCCCTAATCTTATCATCAAACTGCGAACATTAATCACTACCTAGTCTCGTTAGATAAGGAATTCTCAATAAAGCATTACAGAAATGAAAAACATGTGATATGTGATATACACACATGGGTGAGTTTTTTAACTTGAGACATCCAAATTACTCGAAAAATACGCGATATCGTGAAAAATGTTTCAGACAAAAGTCACAAGGTTCTGAAGGGGACAAAAGATGGTAACCCTTAACTGGGGACTTGACAAAATAGTAACACTATAAGGGACATGATGTCTCACAGGCTATTACTTTCAAAGTTAGTTTTTGTTATAAAATTTCATTTGGATGTTTTAAAATTGTGTTGATATTTAACTGTTAGTATGTTATAAAAAAAATATAAGTAAATTCAATCAGCTTTTATTAAGAATTATTTAAAAAAAATGTTATTAACACTTAGTGGTACTTTTCAGCCTCAACTGAGAGGAGGTCCTTATTTTAGCATTTAAATAAAAAAAAAACATAATAGGTACTTCTGAAAACAAAAAGTAAAAATTCCGACAACTACTCAATTTGGCATAAATCACTGACGACTTTTGCACATGGAGCGATAATATTGCAAGCACATGGGATTGCAACACCCGACACACGTGTACACTGTAATGCCCTTCGTTTGCCCTGACTAGTTTCATGACTTTGGACACCTTAACTGCAAACAACACGTCTTTCTATATGGGATAGAGCTAGCGAACGAGCTAATGACTTTAGAAAATCTCCTCTATCTTTAATCTTGGGTTGATGCATATTATATAAAATGTAAGCGTTCATGCCGCTCAAATTCACAATGCGGTAGAACACCACCATTATCCATCTTCTCGTTCGGCGGCTGCTGAAATAAATGGAGCATTTTTTATCAGCATCGTTAACACCTCTTTTGGTTGCATTGTAATAAAGAATCATTTCAGGCTTTTTAGTATCCTCGTCAACCTCATTATTGTGATGCATTAAGGACACAAGTATTACAGCTCTTTTCTTTTAAGGCATGTTTGATTATATAGTTTTTTTTTTTTTTTTTTTTTTTTGTTCGTAAAACCAAACAAAGTAGACTGGATTTGTCGATTCTTTTGAGGTTGAAATTGACTAGGTATTACGCGTTCATCAATGGTTTCTATAGAAGAGAATCAGTTATCAGCAGTCACATTTCGGTTGCTTCCTTCAATTGGCTCTGTCAATAGTAGGACACACTGAGTGGGCATGAGAAGTTTTTTATCTTGTGTGGTCAATCCTACACCTTTTCCAGTATAAACATATCCATTATAAAAATAGGAAAATTTTGTATCACATAAGGTTCATGTGATCAGTCCGTATTTACCTGATTTCTTAGGCATATATGAAATCATGTGACTTCTTCCTCGAAACTTCACTAACATCTCATCTACGGTGATGCATTCGCTCAATTCGTATAGTTGATGCGAATGGCTGACAAAATATTTCAATATAAAGGATATAGCTGCAAGGCTTTTTTTTTTTTTTTTTACTTTTAGCGCGATCATCTGAAATATCGAATCGCAAACAGAGAAGCAAAACGATAAATCTATTTTCTGACATGCAACATCTAAATATCTCACACCCTGTACCATCCCTAGCAAATAAGTAACTTGAGCTTTTATAGTAAGATTTCAAGACAGCCGAAAATAGTAAATGACCCACAAAAGCCTTTAGTTCAGGCATTTCTATGTCTTTCAGTTCAGGTTTATTCTGACGGGCAAACTTTATCCTGTAACTGGAGGATTTTCTTGTTTGTCCAAGTTAAGATTTGTTGAAGCATTTCTTCGTAAAATAGTTAATTCCAACAGCTGAAAGCCTGAGTAATTATATTGTGTTGAGGTGTACGTATCCTAGTATTAGGTGCCTTGGACCATTTATAACGATTTTTACCGTAATAAAAATTTGAAATCCATCTTCAGAACTATTACAGCCAACTTCTTTTCCAGTGATCTGACTGTCCTCATCGCTGCCATCTTCTTAGGGAATGATCTGACTCTTCCTTTGATCTTCATCTTGATCACGTATATGATGCTGAAAACTCACCTTCGCTATCATATTGGTCTCTCTGAAAATGTTTACCCGTAATATTTTTATCTTTGATGAACTCGTGGTCTGGCGTTGACGTATTCTAGAGTTTTCTGCCATTTTGCACTAGAAAATATAAAAATAGTTCGAAAAAATATTTTCATGACAACTGACATGTTATAACATACATACGAGTTATACAACTGACGACACGTCTGTCTTCTTTCGCGGTCGTTTTAGCACCAAAACAAAAGCTACTCAGACGCGGGGTCGTGGCAAACGAGGGTAAGTGGCCAATTCTAAGAATTTGCAAAACGTTCGATGCCTGTGAGACTTCACATCCCTAGTTAAAGTTTAAAGGGCAACATCAACATCGATGTTGCTGGAAGTGTGTTGTTCAAAATCCGTTGCTCCAAACAGAATCGATCAATAGAAGTTTTTGTGACGATTCAATGCGTAACACTTTTGTACATATATACTCGTATTTATGTACTTATATGTATGTTTGCGAAAATCAATAAATTTTGCGTTTGCTGCATTCTTTTATGTATTTATTAGATACATAGCTGCACTCGAATATTGCATACCACTTTTACTTTAAAAATTACTTTTAATTAAGATTCGTCTTATTTTCTGATTCTTACGTATTACGCACTTATGTACGCGTTGACTCAGATGTTTTGCTCCCCAAAGTGCAGAGCTTAAGGTTGGTGCGACTCATCGCTGTGACGATTTGATTAGAAAAGAGGAAGAGCACTGTGCGGAAATCATGATCGTAACATCAATATCGTAAAAATTTCACTGACCAAATTATTGGTCGAATTTGATATCGTATATGCAATGTTTTATTTTCTTAAGGTCAGGGATGTCGTTGGGAAAATTTTATTTTCATATTTAGATTATTATTATAATTTTTTGTATAAGGTGACTACTACAGGTTGCCAATATTCCCAGCTAGCCATCTTTTGTAATAAAAATCTTTGCAAAGAGAGATTCCTTCCTCATATAGGGTTTTCTAGTAACGACTTGACAACTTTTTTTTTAAATAAAAGGCAAACCATTTGAGATATTTCAAAAAATTTATTATTGGTTTGAAGTACAATCAAAGCATTTATGAATGGAACTCGACTTCGTTCATATGGCCACTGCGGGCACGTTTGCAGCGGTCGATTGCTTGGACCCAATTTTCAATTAATCGGCCACACGTTTCGGCCGCTATTTCGCGTTTAGTGTTGGCTCTGAGCTCTTTCAACGTCGTCGGCGTGTTAACATAAGCCAATAACTTAACGTAGCCCCACAGAAAATAGTCAAGCGGCGTTAAATCGCACGAACGAGGTGGTCAATCGACTGGCCCATGTCTTGAGATAACACGCTTACAATACTTACTCTTCAATAAATCGATTGTAGCGTGTGCTGTGTGGCTTGTGGCACCATCCTGTTGAAACCACATGGTTTCAAAATGGCCCAATAACGCCGCCGACACGCAAACCGCACCAAACAGTTATTTTTTGTGGATGAAGTGGTGATTCATGAAGAACATGCGGGTTTTCACCCGACCAATAACGCATATTTTGCTTATTGATGAACCCATTGAGCCAAAAATGAGCTTCGTCACTACTAAATTCATCATCTTGGCGCATCTTCTCCAGAACCCAATCGGAGAACGTAGCTTGTTAGTGTACTTTGCCATGATGAAAATGTTGAGTTTACTGAATAATTTGACAGTGACAGTTTGATGATTAGTGAAAGAGTGCGTTCACAAATTAAATTCAAAGTTGTCAAGTCCCTATTGGAAAACCCTATATTATCAGGATGTTTTTGAAGTTTTCACAGTGTCTTAACTTGTTTTTTCTTAATTTTTTTTAAAAAGGAAAATGTCTTTATCCACTGCTTCAAACCTTTAAAACTGTTTTTTCTTTTTTGAACTCGAAATTTTGTGAGAAACAAATTAAAACCAACGGAAGCACCAGATAAAAACGATATGAAAACAAATTTAAAACAACAACGGTGTGAGATGTAAAATTGATTCCGGCAATAGCGTGTCGAATATTGGCCTCGAGCTTGTCCAAAATGGTTGGCTTGTTAGTGTAGACTCGGGACTTGACGTAGCCCTAGAGAAAATAATCAAGTGGTGTCAAATCACATGATCGCGGCGGCCAATCTATGAACGCTCGCCGTGAGATGACTCAGTCGCCAAATTTCTCTTTCACAACCGCGAGCGTTGCGTCGTTTGTATGGCATGTTTTTTTTAAAAATATGAATACCCTTTTACTGGCTTTTTCTCCATGGCGCGGGCGGGTGATGTAGTAGTTCGAAACTCATGTGTATTAAGTTTCGATATTTTTCCCAGAGGTGGTTGTCAAACTGGAGAGCCAGTGCATCGTCAACCGGCTATGTTTTCTTCATTTCGCACCAATCTCTGTCTGGTTGGTGGCTTAAGACCCAAAGGAGTCTACCTACGCTTAAACTTTCCCACGGTGTGACGAAGTCATGATGACGACCGACCTTGCGAGGAAATTCACGTTGCGTATTTACAACTGAGCCGGCATTTTCATATTTCTTAATAATTTCCGCACGTTCGGCAAACGTAAAACGATGACGAAATGGCATAGCTTACTGAATATTTTGACAGCTGGTTATCATTGGTTACTTTGACAACTGCTGAAACATAACAATTGGAAAAACTATCTTGCTATCTGGACACCCTTTATAGTTATATGATGCCTAACATAACAATACCGGAGAAAAACTAACCAGATTTAAATAAGTTGCCCGAACAACATTTGAGGGTAGATGGATTGTAATGGATTCATATGAGGTATATCCAGAGTATTTTATTGAAAATCATTTTAATAGGCCATTTTCGAAAAAAGTCATCTGCATAAAATTTCCTTTACAAAAGTCATTTGTTCAAAAACGACATTACAAATCACACTGCGTTTGGAGCATGTTCGATAATGCAGCGCTTGCAGGGCAGATATTCATAAACGTCATATGCACGCAAAGAAGCAGCTAAAAATTGCGCAAAAGACATGCATTCGAAGATATGGCTGAATCAGATTACTCAGACGAATTTCTATCTCGTGGATGGCAAGCACATAAATATCGATTATATTTATTTGTTTTAACCAAATATTATTTTTATAGAGCTTCATTATCTACCTACTTCTACCGAAGTATGGGTCGAGTCGAACCATGGACGTGAAAGTATGTCAAATTACTTTTAAAAACAAGACTGGGATGTAAATCCTCTTTTGAAAATGGAAAACAAAAATCAAAGAGGACGTTATGTATGTTATGTTATATGTTATTACTTGTACTCTCACTAAAATTTTCCAACACAATTTTTGTTAAGGGCCCCATTTTGCTTTATTTGAAAACGTCAAATGCGATTGCAAGAAAATTATGCAGATGACAAAGATGAACGTTTGCAATTTCATATTTGCAACGATCAAGTGACGTTTTCGATATAGCCACAAAAAAAAAAAAAAAAAAAAAAAAAAAAAAAAAAAAAATAAAGAAATGACAGTGATTTTGGAAATCTTAATGGTCCATCAGATCTATGCTTTGACGTTGGTAAGAAACACAAACTAACAGTCCTGAAAGGTAATAGTTTGCATAAAAACAATAATTAATGTAAAATGCAAGTAAAGTAGGTACATCTGACTGCTTTTACTTTGCAATAAAAATTGCAATTTCTTATATCAGTTCTATTACGAACGCATTGCTGTTTAAAGAAGAACAAAAGATACTGTGACATCACCGAAAATTAAAAATATAATGCATGCTTGGATATGTACCTACTTACCTAACCGCACACAAGAAAATATAAAAACAAGAACAAAACGAGTTTCTCTCTGCCGATCTTTTCTACTTCAGTTTTATTATTTTAAAAGAGGGTGTTCAATAAGAGAAAAGAAAAAATACAACAACCACTTTAAAGCTCTGAGAGTGGATGAGCATTTGAGGGCAAAAGAATTGTGAAAAGCTTCGGGTCGTGTTATTGCCTGTTAACATTGGCGCCGTCAGGAAGATTGTCCGAAAGATAGGGAATACTTTTTATTAAAGTGGGAGAAAGACGGAGTACTTTTACCGAAAATCTATTTCTAAAGTGGATTTTTGGGTGAAGCACGTGGTTTTTTTCCCATATCGTTCCATTTCTGATATTTTAGTATTGATAGTTGATGTGCAAGGAAGTAACAGGTCATATAAAAAGTCTCAGCGGTTTTATGGTACATTTTTGAAAAAAAATTTTTCTTTATTCAAAATCAATTTCAATCAAGGCCATTAAAATCTTTCATCTTTTGCCATTTTCCGGGTAGCTTCATAATTCCACTTCTATGGCTTATCAGCGAAAAACTTAACCAAGAGATTTTCGGCCAATTTTTTACCATCAAGAGAGTTTTGTAAAGACCGAACCAAATGGTAATCAGAGGGTGCAAGATCCGGGCTATACGATGGATGCATCAAAACTTTCCAACAAAGCTCCGTCAATTTGTTCCGGGTCATCAAAGATGTGTGTGGCCTAGCATTGTCATGATGGAAGACAACTCCCTTTCTGTTGGCCAATTCTGAACGCTCTTGGTTGATTTTTAATAGCTTCATTCAAACGGTCAAGTTGTGCACAGTAGAGAATCCGTTGACCGTTTTGCCACGTTCTAGCAGCTCATAATATACAATTCCCTTCCAATCCCACCAAACACACAAAATAACCTTGCTTGCCGTCAATCCAGGCTTTGAAATCGTTTGTGGTCGGTCACCGGCTTTGACCATGATCGCTTGCGTTGGATATTCCCGTATTTAATCCATTATTCATCGCCCGTAACGAGTCGCTTCAAAAATGGTTCCATTTCGTTACGTTTCAGCAGCGTTTCACCGATTGCTATTCGGTCAATTAAATTTCTAAGCGTTAATTCATGTGGCACAAAAACATCGACCTTTTTTGAGTAGCCTGCTCCGTTTAGATGATTTTATACTGTCATACGGTTGATGCTTAGTGCCTCCGTTATCTGCAGACAGCTTCCGTTCCGGTCTTGCTCAATCAATTGCAAAATTTCATCGACTTTTTCAGTGACAGGCCGACCAGTGCGAGGTGCATTTTTAACATCGGAATTTCCGGAATGGAATCGAACAAACCACTCCTAGGTCCAACGTTCACTTACAGCATTCCCACCGTAAACTGCATAAATTTTTCGGCAGGATTTTTCCCTTTTTTATAGTAAAAAAGCATCACATAGCGTATTTATTCAGATATTTTAGTATAACTTTTAACACGAGCAACGAATTACACAGCTGTTTTAACAAAAAATGTATCCTGGCATGTCACCTTTCAAACACGTGTTCATTTGACACAATCAGATTAGTGTTTCCAGATAAATGGACACCAACACCATCTAGTGACAAAAAACCGCGGAGACTTTTTATATTATAAAGAAAAGCAAAAAAGGCATGTTTCATGTTTCAAAAAATGATCCGATTCAAATGTTCCGCTTGACAAAAAATCTTTCAACCCCATGAAAATGTGAACACGACGTTTAAGGGAAGGACTTTCATCCCCTCGCCAATGTGAACAGGCATTTATAGGGGCACACAATACAAAAATTTGTGTGAATTATAATTTTATTTGTCGTGCACTGTCTTGGTATCATATGGTCTTTGTTTAAAGCTACATGATTTTGAGAATCAGAGCCTTTGAGGACAAAAACAGATGAGGAGCAATATGTATGTATACAGATTTAAAGTTGTCGGCAAAGGGATTGCAATTGACTGTATTCTCTTTTTTTATTCATAAAGGTCCAAAAATGTTTACTATTGCTGTTGATTTTTGACTCTGTCGACAAAACATAGCTCTTTTACAAGGTGCAGCAAGAGAACCTATTTATTTCATAATGCAAAAAGGTAGTAAAGATATGTTTTATGAATATGTATGAAGGCCCGTTGGGTTAAAACCACCGAACGGCCGCTGGAAAGATAGTCCTCTAAGGCAGACGCACGCTACTCGTTACTCCAACGACTGAAAAATAAGTTAAAAAAAACCATTAGAATGTCTCTTTCCCTTTTCGAACGAGACTACGCACAGTATCAATATCAATATCATCTTCAGAGCGCTCGTTTCAAATTTGGAAGTTGACATGCTGCACCTTGTATAATGGGTGGCCCGAAATTAATGTAAGAAGTAATTTTGATATAAAAAAGGTTTTTAGTTAAACTTTTTGGATTTTTTATTGATTTATAGACTATACAGTATATGCTTATGTATAGAATAGCATGTCGGGTAAATGGCCTTCACGGCTTTGGTGACATATACCCACTTTTGTCGAAATTTTTCATGGCAGTTTTGTTTAAATGTAGCTTCAAGGCGTGGGTCGTAGTGGGCTTGTCAGCACAAACCGTAACCGACTTAAAAAAAACCGCCTTAAATCTTAAATTTTGATCACCGAAATGGGTAATTATTCGACCAGAAAATTACTGATGTAGTAAATGATTGTTTTTATGGCATGTATGGCACCGTTTTGAAATCTCATATCGTCCACATCCATATCTTGCAATTTAGGCACAAAAAACTATTGCCTGAGCAGCTGCATCTTCAAATAAACGGTAATGACACGTTGTGAAATAATCAAAATCGATACCTACTATCTTTTCATCGATTTTAAAGCCGCATATCACAGCACTTATAAAAATGAGTTATATAGAGCCAGGTCTAGTTTTGGAATCACTGTCAAACTCGTTCGTTTCTTCAAAATTCAGAACGCCCGCTATTCCGTCAAAGTCGGTAACAACTTAACGCGCTGTTATGTGACTTCTTTAACATCATACTTCAAAGAGCTATGCGGAACTCACCAGTGAACACTGGAGGTATGATCATTCTAAAGTCCGTGCAACTACCTGCGTTAGTCGATGATAACGACTTAAGTGGGGGAAAGCAGTGGGCTGTCACCGGTGAATTAATGAAGAACAACTCGTACCATAAACTTTTATATATGTATGTATATAGTATTCTGAGCTAACCATTTGATAACTTTTATCTTCCTGGAATTACAGTATTTAATGAGTTTGATTACAGCTTTTAGTGGTGGCGGTAGTACCGAATCATTGAGAAAATAAGCTGACGCAACGACGAATTTGTGCCATTCTCCATTCATTTCGTAGCAACCAAAACTCGGCTGCAAAATTGCCAAAATGTAGATGGTAGCCTGCGTTGAGCAAAAGCTAAAAAGAAACGAGACTAAAAAAGGTCCAAAGCACAGCCAATATTAGCACCACGGGCGCATTGAGGTCGGCCCCAACGGATGTCCTTAGTGTGCTCCTGCACCTTCTGCCTCTCGATTTACACACAAATAAAACCGCATTTCGCAATGCAGCCAGACTCAAAGAATCTGGGTGTTGGACTGTACGGCTTTACTGCCACTGAAACATCTTGGACTCGTTACTAAACGGTATGTTTAGGTTTACAACCGACTACGTAACTTCCAAACTAAATTTCAAGAGAAACTTCCACGCAGGATTTCCAACCAGAGATCAGTGGAAAAAAAACGAAGTGGCAAAGGACTTCAACGAGTTCATCTACACAGACGGATCAAAGATGTACTGTGGTGTAGTGGCAGGTCGGAATCACTAAGAGTATCAATGTCATACCGCTTGCCGAATTTTGTCAGCGTCTTCCACTCGGAACTACTGACAATCCGAGAAACAAACATAAACAAAACATTGCTTTCCTCATAGATAGCCAAGCCGCTTTCAAAGCTATTGACTCGGCTACCATCACACTGCTTTTGGTTTAAGGGCAAAATGACATAAAAGGAAATAAGCGTGCAGATGAACTGGCCAGCAGGGATCAGCTCTGTACAGCTCACTCGCGGCAAGCTAGGAGGGTTTAAAGGTCAAATCCAATCATATTTCTTGCAGAAGGCCAACCTCATATGAAGGGGTTAACCAACTGCCCCATATCAAGTATATATGATATCGCCGAGCTGCGATAAGAGTAGAACGAAAGGCATACTAAATATAACCCGCTAAGATGTCGCCAGAATCAGGGCGATAACCACGGGACATTGGAGACCATGCGGCCAAACTGGGTATCCATACCTATACAACCCCCACTGCTGCAATTGTGGGAACAAAGATGAAAAGGAAACTCCCTCACATTTTCTCTGCAAATGCCCAGCACTAGCAATAGCCAGACTGTGTGCACTAAACCAACAACCAGCCAACAACCAACCAACAACAGGTCATTCTTCAATGACCTTAACCCTAGATAGATAACCTACGTCTCAGAGGTATCTGCGCAGTAAACATATTGCTGTCTCTTTTTATTTGACGCGCGTATACACTTATCTTCCTCATCTAAATCAGTCGTCAGTCAACTACACCGGAGGTTGACCATTTTTGTGCGGTAGGTACTATACTTTTGCTACTATTGTGAGTTGATTTACGGAAATGTCTCTGTAAACGAAAGACTGTTCATTTTTGAGGTCTACTCATTAAGTTTTAAAATTAAAAAAAAATTAATTAATTAATTAATAAAAATAATTTAAATAAACGCAAAATCATGCGTTTTTAAAGCGTATGGTTGTCGTAATATGGTTGCATGTCTAGGATTAATGATATCTCGGGTAAACGAATACGAGATCTAATTTTCGGCACAAAAAGGCAGTTCTCAGTCTTTGCAACCGCTCCTCGCGGTAAAGCCTCATAATCACCCGAAACCATAATGCGTTTATTCTACACCCACGGATTCTGTTTATTTATTTTTTATGGAGAAAGAAAACTTCTACTAAAAGAAGTAGGTAGCATGCGATGTGCCAGTTTATCGTCTAAATACTCGTTTTTAACCAACAAAATAGGATTGTGAATCTATGCAATCACTATAACTGCAAACTACCTTATAAATATATCAATTCGGTGTTTAGACGGCAATCAAAAATGCACCCGAAATGAGAATGTTAATCGACTTCAACTCAGCCGATGAATAAGTATCTCACTCCAAAAAAAAAAAAAAAAAAAAAAAAAAACGGCTAGAAGCGATTTTATTCATTCAAGAAAGAATCATTTCGTGTGAAATATTCTGCGTGTCTGACTATTCGATTAATTTAATTTGTTCCTATGCCTTACCGTTCGGTGTGACGATAAACAATATGATAGATTGAGTTCCATCGTAGAACCCGACAAGAAAGTGTGCGCGTATTTCAAAAGTTTTTGATTACCCGTCGATTATAAATGGAAGTCTCAGCTAGGCAGGTGGCAGGAAAGAGTATAGGATATGCTTTCATAAGACGGAAACGGAAAAAAAATAGACATTTTTGATTGCCATATATGCCAATATCCCTCAAAAATAGTGGCAAACTATCTACAAAACATGGTTCCATGGAAAATGCTTTGTGGTTTTCCTTACCACGGAACATGGCTGTAGACAACACCTACAGGATCTATGAATAAATGGAGCTTGTCTCTATCAACAGCATTTGCTTTGGTGATAACATTTTCCATCCTTAGATAGAACGTTTATTTATAGACTTGAATCCGCGTGACCTCTGTCGAAATAGAGGATAGCATAAAATCCTGTGCAAGTACATTGTAGGCAGACAGAACATTGTGGTCAAGCCCTTTTGGCCTTTGGATTAATTAAAAATATAAACTCTGTGTAGAAAGTCGTCTGTGACCTATTGACAACGACCCCATGATGATGCACTCTGGTGGTAACTAAATCGATTGGCTCGGCATGAGCTGTATTTCTACATATGTACACTCTGGTGCTCTGGTTTCATTCTGCCTCTTGGCAACAAGCCTGAATGCATCTGGGCGTATTCCATTTAAACATCGATAGTTTGGAGAAAATTGCATTTTGCATGAAACTTTTATACGAGTATACCGGCTCAAGAGCAGTAGATGGATAATACAAAAGAGCTGAGTTCATGCCGAAAGGTCAGCCTTTCGGAGGGGTTTGCTTTTCAATTAATATCTGGATATAGACACTACGATGTAATCATGCCAAAACAATGGCCAAATGCGAAACGAAAGGGTTAAGGTTTAATGGAATAATTAATTGGATTTATTGTGCATTACAGATATGAATGCACATCACAGAAGTACAGAGAATGCAAGGTTTTGCCATTCGCATGGTTTTGATTAATTTTTTTTATTGAAATCATTAAAGTACAAACCTTATATAAATGGAGTAATTAACTTTACATGGAGTCATTAAAGCCAAATCTATTTAAAGCGTTTCATGAAATGCTCCGACCTTCTATAAAGTAAAAATGTCGCATCCGTCTGGTCTGTGTAAAAGCCATAATGTTGTCGTGCGTGCCCGATAATTTGTTTATATTTTTCTGAACCATGATATTAATTGACGATAAAATTACATGCTTGCATGTATGGTATTTTTATTTGACAGGTTCTGAAATAAAGCTATGGGATTGCATAACCATTTCCTTTGTGGTTTTGTGGATTTTCTTTTGTGAAAAATGGCATGCTTTTGTTAAATTGCCTGTTTCCTTTGCCTATTTACTTACTTACTCACTTATGTACCTACAGTGAGCAAAAGTCATATTCGTACAACCCTATTTTTTTTAGATCAAACGGTCTTCGGTAGAACACTTAAGGAAATGAAATGAAACAATATAGTACTTAGTATCATTTGCTTTAATTTTTTTAGTCATTGCATTTTTAACAAACAGAACATTTTTTGTTTGATATTTTTTTTTTTAATTATTCATCAAAAAACTATTTTCTGCTTAGAACGGGGGTGTACGAATATAAATTTTGCATACTGTATGTGGTTTTAAGAACTGTCGATAATATTGAGAACAATCGACTATAAAGTCAACTCCAGTTGCGCACTGGCAATTGGCATTTTGTCCATTGCTCAGTTTTCAAAATATACCAATAGTTAGAATGAAAATCCTAAAACAACAAGAAAAACATACCATAAGAGCTTGAAATAACTCTTTCAAATTATTATATTGTAAAATATAATAATATATAAATAGACAAACAAATAGCATCAGCACGTCTCCAATATGCATCTCCATTGATAATCGATGAATTCCTAGACAGCCAGTTTTTATTAGAAGTAATCAAAGAAGTTATTAACCCTTATGTTCATACCCGGGCACAAAGCTGTATTTATATTACAAAAAAAACTCATTTTGAGCTCCCGGATCGTCGTTATTTATTAACTTTTTAGTAACGGATCGATAATTAAACAGAATACAATCAAAAAGTTTTTTAACACATAAAAATATTTATATTTGGTCTATAACTTAGCGGTTTGCTAAGAGATGGCGTAACTTGTATTATTCCATTGTTATTATTTCATTGGAAAATGCGTTGGAAAGCTACTGTCATTGTACGTCATTTCAGTATATGTCATTCATTTGAAGCGTAAACAACAATAATTTTTTTTCACTCAAATATGTCGAGCTTTGTGCCTGAAAAAGTGTTTTTGCGGGTAGTACTTCTTCATTACTTTAATATGAAGAAAACTGCTGCCGAAAATCATCGTATTTTGGTGGAAGTTTATGGTAAACATGCGCTAGCCGAGCGAACGTGCCAAAAGTGGTTTGCACGATTCAAAAGTGGTGATTTTGGCTTGGAAGACGATGAACGTCCTGGGCAGCCAAAAAAGTTTGAAGATGAAGAACTGGAAGCACTACTCTATGAACATTGTTGCCAAACACAAGAAGAGCTCGCAGAATCTTTGGGTGTCACTCAAGCAGCCATTTCAAAACGTTTAAGAGCAGCTGAATATATTCAAATGCAAGGAAATTGGGTTCCACATGAACTCAAGCCGAGAGACGTCGAAGGGCGGTTTTGCATGTCCGAAATGTTGCTGGAACGCCACAAAAGGAAGTCATTTTTGCATCGGATTGTTGCTGGTGATGAAAAATGGATCCATTACGACAACCCCAAGCGCAAAAGCTCATATGTGAAACCCGGCCAACCAGCCAAATCAACGGCAAAGCCGAATATCCATGCCGCGAAGGTAATGCTCTGTATTTGGTGGGATCAGATGAGTGTGCTGTATTATGAGCTGCTAAAACCAGGTGAAACTATTAATGGACAACGCTACTGAACACAATTAATCCGTTTGAAGAGAGCAGTAGCCGAAAAACGCCCGGAATATGCGACCAGAAACGAGGCAATAATTTTCCATCATGACAACGCTCGGCCCCACATTGCTATTTCGGCTAAGAACTATTTGGAAAACAGTGGATTAGAAGTCTTACCCCACCCGCCTTATAGCCCATGCCTTGTCTCTTCTGACTGCCATTTGTTTCGGTCGATGCAGAACGCCCTCAATGAAATACGGTTCACATCAGAGCAGAACATTAAAAATTGGCTTGATTCATTCTTGGCCGCCAAGCCACCGCAGTTCTTTTGGGATGGGATCCACAAATTGCCAGAAAGATGGGAAAAAGTCATAGCTTCAGATGGGCAATACTTTGAATAATACTATTGTACATGTTTTTCTTAAATAAACGTTCAAATTTTGAAAAAAAAACCGCACGAATTAAAACATATACCAATATTATCAAAAAATATGTTACAGCAATGTGCTTATAAATAATATTATGCATTTCCTACATTCGATACATTTAACAATATTTTTGAATGTTCATCGCAAACCTTCGTCTTTTACTGTGATTTTCTTCCTTTCAGTTAAGTCTGGCTCAACTAACAGTCCAGGATTTTCTTAGGTAGCTGCTACTTGACGACGTCGTTCCGTTGTTTTCTTCGCGAACATTTTATGTCTCGAGTGAACATGTTGAAAAACATTGTCACTGGCCATCTTGAACATCGTCGTTGAGTTGTGTATCTTCTTAGCGTTTGATCCATTGTGTCAACGTCAGTTTTATATACATTAAAATAATTTATAAGATCAGGTTTATTTTTTGCATTGTCACTCATAGCTGTTTCCGAATGCATTGTGGATATTAAAATTACCGCTTTTTTTTTTTTTTTTTTTTTTTAAGTACGTAAGAGCACAACGTCACTTTCTCATGAAAACCAAAAACAGTCAAATATTGCTATTGTAATTATTGTAATTATTGTAATATTGGTATTGTAAATAATACCATTCAAAGGATACGCGTTTTTAGCATCGCAAATCCACCAGATTTGTATACCATACTTGACTGGCTTTAAAGGCAGATATTAAATGGATCCTGTACGGTCTCGAAAAGGATCTAATATCAAGTCCAATTGTTGAGCGATATAATGGATACGAGTTGGAATGCCACATGTCAGAAGTATGATCTGTATTGGAATTATTAGCATCAGCACAAATCAAAACGGAAAAGAATGAATACATTTCCGGTATTATAACAGATTTTTCATTGTCGTTGAGAATCTAGATGATCTGCATTAGAAATTTTTTAGAAAAATCTTTCAGAGGAGAGCTACTGAATCTGAATTTCATTCGATATTGTCCAGAATTACCCATCTTGTGAATCCTTTGCAATATGAGGATTCGAGAAGATGTATTTTAGTTTTAAAAGAAATACAATACAACTAGTTGGTATGACTAACAAGTAGTTTGAGTTTGGATGTTCTTTCAATAATTAATTTAAACTAGATATTTCCCTTTGGATTCTATAGTTACTCTGTTGTGTGGTTTTGTGCGTTTGAACCTTCTTATTTGCACGCGTTGTTTAAGGAGTTTAGATGATAGTTCGTTTACGTGCTGATTGAGACTATTCGAATGAGCTGTACTTTTTTATTTCGTTTGCAACGGTTTCAACTTTTAAGTCGATGGAAATCACTATCTCTAATGTACCATAGTGCATTTACTATACCCCGCTGTCTTTTGCACACGCCCACAGTTGGATGCCGTATGCCCACACAGGTTTTAGTGTTTGTTTATAAAGGATTCATTTATTGTGTAGTTGTAGTATTGATTTCCTGCCAATAAGCCAATTTATTTTTCTGAGTTTGATGTAAAGTTAATTTTTTTCCTTTTTGACATGTTGCTTTCAATCTTTTGCGTCGAAAGTGATGCGAATGTATTAGGTGCAATGCAACTTTATTGTAAAGAAATGGTTACAAGTAAATAATTTAAAATATTGGCCATCGCTAGCTACAACTTTTTCCCATTTTTCTGGCAGATCTTGAATACAGTTGTGGTAAAAGTATTTACCTTTTGAGGCTATCCACGAATCCAGCCATTTTTTTAATGTCTCCATATGACCGGAACTGCTGATCAGCCAGACTATGTGCCACCGAACGGAACAAGTAGTAATCGGACGGCGGGATATCTGGTGAATATGGCGGGTGGGGTAGAACTTCCCATTTAAACGTATTCAGGTAGGTTTTAACGAGCAACGTGAGGCCGAGCGTTGTCATGCTGTAGAATCACTTTTTCGTGCCTCTGCTCGTATTGTGGCCGTTTTTCGAGAAGTACTCGGTTCAATTGAAGTCGATACCGTTCCGCAGTGATGGTTTCTTTGGGCTTCAACAGTTCATAATAAATATCACGACCCACCAAATACACAGAATAACCTTCGCAGCGTGAATATTCGGCCAAGCCAACGACGTAGAAGCATGACCTTGCAGCCCCATGAGTTTTTCTCTTTGAGTTGCTGTAACGAATCCATTTTTCATCACTCGTCACTATGCGATGAAGAAAACTATTTATTTTTTGCCACTGAAGCAGTGGTTCATAGGCGAAAAAACGACGTTCAACGTTCCTTGGCTTAAAATTATAAGGAAACCAAGTTCCTGGTTTTTTTATCATTCCCAACTCATGCAATCGCTTGGAAATGGCTGGCAGGTAGCTCCTAATGCTGAAGCAAGCTCTTCTTGCATTTAAAACACATCCTCATCGAGCACATATCAATTTTGGCCTTCCCTCACGTGGATAGTCGTCAACACGAAATCACCGTCTTTGGACCGACGGAATCAATCACGGCACGTTGTTTCATTTAGAGCAGCGTTTCCGTAAACTTTTTGGAGTTCTCGATGCGCTTTGAATGAAAGAAGAAAATCAAATCTTCCCGCAAAAGACGATTATTTGGCAAAAATCAGACATTTTTACAAAACCAAATGTATAGGGTGAGGTTTGATTTATAATGTTAAATAAAACACATAATTTGAAAGTGAGTTTAAAATTTTTATTATCGGTTAAAAGAACAATTCATGGCGTTTACTTGTTGGAAATTATATTATGTAAATGTTGGCCACGATTACGTCTAACGTGGTCCATTCTGAAGGTCTAATTTTGGGCGACTCGTTCGAGCATAGCGACTGGTATCTCGCGGATAACACGAGTAATGTTGGCTTCCAATCGTAGTTGGCTTATTGCTGAAGTCCTGAGACTTTACATATCCCTAGAGAAAATAGTCCATAGGTGCGATATCGTACGATCTAAGCGGCCAATTTAAAGTAGCAAAACGTGAAATTAAGTTCTCACCAAAATGATTTTTTCAACAAGTCCATTGTTTCACACACTGTATGGCTCGTTGCGCCGTTTTGTTGAAACCAGAGCTCACCGAGACAATGTGCTTGAACTTCAGGAAGCACATAGTCCGTTAACATGGCGCGATAACAGTTACCATTGACAGTAACAATTTGATTTTCCTCATTTTTGAAGAAATATGTACATTCAACCAGCCCATAAACCACATTATACCGTTGTTTTTAATGGATATAATCCTAGCTCTTGGTACTCTTCGGATTGCTTATCAGCCCAAATATGGCAATTTTGTTTATTAACATATCCATTGAGCCAGAAATGGGCGATCAGTATAGGCTACTGAATAAAATTTCACTATAAAACAGCGAATTTTCATTAAATTTTTCCAGAGCCTATTCCCTGAAAATATGACGCAAATTCAAGTCGCCTAGTTTCAATTCCTAAACAAGTTGAATTTTGTACGCTTTTAGACTGAAATCCTCTCGTAAAATGCGCCAAGTTGTCGAATACGCCAAGCCAAGCTGCTGAGAACGACGACGAATCGATTCGTAACGGTCTTTGCTACAGCTGCTATAATCTCTTCACTACGTGCTGGATGTGGTCTAACCAGTCGAGTATCATCCACTAATATAAACTGGGATTCAAATTTGCGAATAGTATTGGCAATACTGGTTGCAGTAGGTCGATTATGCGCACCGTAAGTTCCTCGAATCGCACGAAAAACATTTCAAACAGAACGCTGATTTTCGTAATACAACTGAATAATTTGGAGACGCAGTTGTGGTGTTAGTCTTTCCATGATGATTTGCCAATCGATACTGATAAAGCAATTTGATAAGAGTCACGCGTAATCTGTCAAAGAAATTCTATTGAAAGTCAAACCTCACGATGATTCACTCTATATATGAGCTGAAAACGACGTCGTTTTTTTCGTCTCGGCTCATTTGGTGAACGCCATTTCTTGCCTGATGTCTGGATGTGTGTCGTACTCTTAAACACACGTTTCGTCTCCAGTAATGATCCTTTTGATGAATGTGGGATCGGATTCAGCCTCGCGAATCATCTCTTTTGCGACGTCAACACGGTCTCTTTTTTGCATGAAATTGAGGTCTTTTGGCACCAACTTTGCTGCTACACTACGGAAACCCAAATCATTAACCAAACTGTGTTGGACGGATCCATAGGCAATGTTCAAGTCCTCCGCTATCTCTCTGATGGTTAAATTGCGGTTATTGACCAACATTTCTTCTACTTCATCAATGTTTTCGTCGGTTTTGGATGTCGATGGCTTGCCACTGCGTTCATCATCTTCGATTGACTCACGACCACTTTTAAACCGCTCGTGCCACTGGTAAATAACCGTTTTCTCAAGAGAATCGTTGTCGAAACACTTTTCCAACATTGCCAACGTTTGCGCACCATTAAATCCATTTTTTACGCAAAATTTAATACAAGTTAGTTGTTGCAAATTTAAATCCATTTCTAAAATTGTAAAAAAATCGCCAACACACACAGATTTGCAAATGTTTACCTATGACGCTTAGATTTAGAGGGAATGTACCAACCTAACAAAAAAAAAAAAAAAAAGAACTCAAATCGGAACACTGGGGGTGCCACACGGCGGTAGTAGTATCTTAGTGCGTTTAAACGAATGTTTACCACTGTATTTAGCAATAATTTTGTGTGTGATCTATATGTTGTCGATCAGTATAGGGAAACTTCGAGTTTTTTTTTTTTTTTATTGGCGAAGTCAACGTGTGATGATTTCGAATCGTTAATTTTAATACGGCAGTTCTGAGCTCAGTTAGAGATGAGGTTGTTTTCATCTTGGAGCTTTCTAGTGGACTGTTCTTCCGTGCCTCTACTGACTAGTATAGCAGTATAATCGGCAAATTTAGTAATAATAATGTTTTGTGATGTCGGTAGGGCATTGGTGAACAGCAGATACTTACAACATTGGGTCAAAAATACTGCCCTGTGGAACTTCAGTTTTCTCTTAACTCGGAGAATTTGTCTTCTTGATTTACACGAAAAAAGCGTTGTGTTAAATAAGGTTTAAGTAATAGAAAATACTGATTGGGGAGTAGCTTTTGGAGTTAATGAAGTAGTCCTTTATGCCATACTTTATTAAAGGCCTGTGCCTGTGCACCTAATTCCTGGTCGAGTGTTTATCTCGAAGACCAAATTGATGGTTCGGTATAAGCTTTTTTTTTTTGATCCAAGATTGGCTTTAATCGAGAGAAAAGTATCTTTTCGAATAATTTGGACAAACTTGGAAGTAGGGATATACCATAGCTCAGTAATTATTTCAGCAACCTTTCAGTGGCTTGGAAATTGATTTAATGACAATACCTTTGTACCGAAGCTATTTTAATATTTTCTTTCTTGGGCTTTACATTACGCTTTATTATAGTCCTTACTTCTTTGGGTGTAATCGGGGGGATATGTACTTCTTCTTGTACTTCTGCCTCTCTTGACATATTAAGACTATTTCCTAGGTTTACTTGAAATATATTTGCAAGATTTTCTGAAAATAGAGCGGCTTGTTTTTGCCCACGTATTACCGTACCACCGCTTTTCCTTATAGCCGCTGTTTGTGCTATCGGTCTTCTCAAATTGTTGGTTGTTCTGTATAGCGAATTATCAGTATTTTTATTATGTGTGAGTTGTCTTAGATATCTATTTAATTTCATTGATTACTCGCCGGAGTTGTTGTGTACAATAATTCTATCAAGGTTCATTTTATCTTTTGGGGCGTGTGACTCATGGCATTTTTTTCGTAGCTTTCGTTTTAAATTTTAGCAATGATGTCCACTATTTCTTTAGGACAGTTTCGTTGTGTTGTTTTTCTTTTTTGGATCGGAGTACTAACCCGGGCCACGTTCTGGATCTGCTTGGTGAATTTGACATCATATTTAAGCTCTTCTGTAGGTTTGATTCAAGTATAGTTTAAGGTAAGCCCAGTCTGTGTTTCTTATTAATAGAATTGTATTTTGTTCCTTTGTGATTATAAAGGGGACCAGATAAGAACAACAACAGTGTGAGATATAAAATTGATTCTGGCTTTATTTTGAAGCTACATTCATGACATTATGTGTGGAATAGCACAACATTGAAATGACCTCATCGGCTTCGCTGGCAGTGCTACATACGCTTGGTCCAATTTTTGATGACTCGTTCCAATAAGTGCGTTATTCCAGCAATAAGGGTTTTTTTTTTTAAATACCGCGCGCGCACTAAGGGGATATGAATACCCTTTTACTGGCTTTTTCTCCTGGGCGCGGGCGGGTGATGTAGAAGTTTGAAACTCAGGTGTATTAGGTTTCGATATTTTTCCCAGAGGTGGTTGTTAAACTGGACGGGACGAGCAAGTGCATCCGCAACCAGTGGGTCTCAGTACGTGTTAGTTGTAAGTTCGTTACATTTAGCCCAGCCAGCAACCACTCCAACATCAGTGTTATGCCTTCATGTCAGAGTTGACGCCGACGGGATTTCATATAACTACATACAAATTCTATGAAAAGACTTTTTCACAGAATTGCCTCGCTCGGGACTCGAACCCACGACCCTCTGCTTGAGGAGTCTATGCATATGCCACTACACCACGGCCACCCCCGTGGCCTTGAAATTTGGCCTTGAGCTCGTGCAAAGTGGTTGCCTTGTAAGTATAGACTGAGGACTTGAGGTAGCCCCAGAGAAAATAATCGAGTGGTGTCAAATTGCATGATCGCAGCGGCCAATTGATGAACGCTCGCTGTAAGATGAACAAGCCATCAAATTTCTCCTTCACAACTTTGAGCGTTGCGTAGCTTGTATGGCATGTAGCGCCGTCTTGTTAGGATTACAGCTCAGATATATGGATTTCGTCGTGCTATGACCAAAAAATGTCGGTTAACATCGCTGCCGCCATACAATAAACTACACCAAACAGTCAATTTTTGTGAATGCATTAATGTTTGACCAAACACTTGTGTGGATTTCCAATAACGGAAATTTTGCATGTTGACATAGCCTCGTCTGAGAAGATTATTTTTTGACGAAAATCCGGATATCCAGCAAACTCACCGCGTTGTCTATGATCGTTCGACTTCAATTATTGGGTCACCACAATTTTATACGGATGTAGGCCTAAATCCAATCGCAAAGTAAGTCGGGTTGACTCTCTGTCGATGCCCACTTCAGCTGATCAGCGCTGAATGGACATTTCTGAATCTTCTTTGATACTGGCTACTACGGCGGCTTTATTTTCTTTATTTCGCACCAATATCTGCCTGGTTGTTGGCTTAAGACCAAAAAAAGTGTACTCACACTCAAACTTTTGTACGGTGCGACGAATCGCTTGCACACTGGAACCATGATGACGACCGACCTCATGACGAAATTCACGTTGCGTATTTACGACTGAGCCGGAATTCCGATAATATTTTTTAATAATTTCCACACGCTCGGCAAGCGTAAAACGATGCATGATGAAATGGCATGCATGACAGCTGGATGTCATTAGTAACTTTTACAGTTGCGGAAAAATAACAATTGGAAAAAGTATCATTGCTATCAAGTCACCCGTTATAATCACTTATTGCAAGGATATTTAAAGATGGGTCCGAGCTTAAATCATGTTTCTCGTTCTGCTTTATAAATAAGTTGTTATAAGTCTGGAATCCCTGTGCGCGTGTTGGGCGTTGAAGTCTCCACCCATTCCATGCCTAGGCGGGCTATAGATAGCCGTCAAGGATATTATCCGTTTTGATTGCGATATTTATTCGCTTTCTAGTTTTCTTCTTCATAATGCTCTATAGATTTTTAAATGATCACAGCATTCTCACCTCGGGTATTGTTATGAGAGTTGGGAGTAGTCATAATTTTTAAATTTGATGTACGAGTTGTGTTAAAAAAGTAAGGTGACTTTTGAAATTTCGGGGGTAACGTACCATACACGTACATTCATTTATCGATTTTTTTTTGGTTCGTTGATACCCATTTTCCGAACATATTTATATTAACAGTTTCAAGTATATAGCATACTTAGTTTGTTTTTGACAGATAGAAAGGTTGGACATGATTTGGTGTGCTTGGAAATTTTCAACTATTACAAAAAATGGAGCAAAGAAAGAAATCAAGTGCTCTTAAACACCCAAAATGTTGGTAGTGGCATGCGCTTAGTAAAAAAAAACAAGTGGTACCAGCTCTTGCAAGATGGTCTAGAAGATGGCAATGACGAACCTTGCTCCGGTCGCTCCATCACATCAACAAAAGATCATAACGTCGAAGTTATGAACAATTTTTTTTTTTCGAAAAATCGTTGAATTACTATGAGAGAAATTGCTAAGGATTTTGGCATATCGGTTGGCTCGTGTCATGCAATTTTTTTGGTGTTTTGGGCATGAGACGTGTGTCACCGAAGTTTGTTCCGATACTTCTTGATTTTGTTTAGAAGAACCGCAGCATGAGCATCGCTGAGGAGCTTTTGAATGATGATTTTGTCATAACTGGTGACGAATCATGAGTATATGGTTATGACGTCGAAACCAAAACCCAATCCTGCCAACGGAATCACCCAGGAGAGCCAAGACCGAAAAAAGCACGCCAAATTCGATCAAATGTCAAAGTTTTGATCACTGTTTTTTCGATTACCGTGGCGTAATGCATCAGGAGTTTTTACCTCAATATTTGGCCCCAATCGAATTTTTCCTCTTCCCAAAACTGAAGAGACCTATGAAAGGACGGAGATTTGCAACGATTGAGGAAATAAAAACGGTGTCGCTGGAATAGCTCGAGGTTATACCAAAAAGTGTTTATGCGAAGTGCTTCGAGGATTGGAAAAAGCATTTGCACAAGTCTTTTTTCTCAGAGGAGGAATACTTTGAAGGAGACATCATTAATATTGATAAATAAATAAATATTTGTTTCATCATTCATCAGAATGCCATTTCCGATATACTGGGCTCGACGAACAGTGGTGTAAAGTACCATATATGTTGCGAAACAAGAAGCGAACAATATGGTGCCACATAGAAAGAACTCAGTCGCTTGCGAACCTTATGATCAAAAGAGACGGAATCAACATTGCCATCTCAAAAAGAAAAAAAGGAGAGCATGAGAAGGCGTTCAAAAACTAGTTGCACATGTTAAGAGAACTAACTCGCTGAAGCTTGTAAAATGAAGGCTCCGATCGATGCTTGATTGTTATGTACGAGTATATTTGCAATATCTGTCGAGAGCTGAGTCAAGAAGCTGATAAATACTTGAAACTCGAGTTTGAAGGATAAGAGTCCTTGATAAGGTTGAAAATATTTTTAGGTTACATATGAAGTTTCTTTTGTAGTAATTTTGTGGCCTTCTTTACCAGTACAAGTGACGTCACGGCATGACAGCATAGCCGAGTGCAGTGTAATGACCGTAACGTAAACCGAGTGCAGGTAAGAAGACATTACTTCGAGTCTGCAGTAAAGGCAGCGAACTTCTTTGCTTCGTTGTACATCATTTTCTTTCCACCTCGTTTTGCTGTCTGGAATGAAACCAAGGTAAATTTTTCGAGAAAGATGCCACTTTGCCACTGTGGGCTAACGAATCGTGTTTACCTTAGTTGCGTGAACAGGAGGAGAGTATGGCTAATACATATTGGAGAATTTTAGAGAGTCTCTGTAGGTGGTTATGTTGACAATAAAGTGGATTAAGCTGTAAATCAAGCCAGTTGTATCTTTTTTGGAGAGACGTGATTATTAAGGAAGTGGCAACGATGTTGAAAGTTCTTCCATTATCAAGAAGACCATACCACACTCAATATCCCTTAAAAGAAACTTATTTTCAATTGCTTTTTAAGAGAGTGCGTACCTTTGTGGTAAGTCCGTTTAGAGTTGGATGAAGAAGAAGTCTAGAATGCATTTAGCTTGAAAGTCAAGACTAAGAGACTTTAATAGGAGGAAGTGCATTTTAATCATCTTCGGTGCCTAGGGCACTTGGAGTAAATGCAAGTTAGTAGTATAGTGATCAGGATAGGGGTTCCCCGGCCTGTTTGGGGTTCAATTCTCAATTCAAATGTGAAGAAAATATTCGAGAAGGGAAAAAGGGATTTTGATAAAAGCTTTCTATGTGACATGATCAAGACATCTTTAGAAGTGAGAAAATTTTCAGTAAAACAAAAAAAAAAAAACTGCTTCAGATGTGCTCATTGATTGCCCCCAAGTCCGCATTAAATTAACATATCAAGATGAATCCAACCACAGTACTCGTGTGTTTCAGCTGCAATCATTATCATTCAAATCGACTTATCCCCATCAAATTAAAGCTTAGCCTAGCGTGACCAAGTTGCTTCTGCAAAATGACTACAGTCGCAGCACAACTTCACTACCAGTCACAGTTGTTTCGCGTGCAAACGTTTAAATTTACTGCCGCATTGTAACAGCCCGTTGGCGTAGATTTATCTCAAAATCACTGACAGACTGCAATACCGTGAAATTCGAAATAGCAACTTTTCGCCACCAACTTTGACATTTTAATGAAGTTCTTCCAAAAGTCAGCCAAATTACGGTACCGTTTCCTTTTCCATTACATGCATGCCAAAGTCAAGAAGTAGGAACTGTTTAGCCAAGTGGAAAAGTTTTTCACAGTAGAAAAATAGTAAAAAAGACGGAGTGCTAGGCAACCATCCAATATAAAGTTTGAGTGTTCCTAGAAACTGTTGGTTCGATAAATTATCGAACCGGAAAATAGTTAAATATTCTCGAAAAAATTCTTTCCATCACTGCATGTGTTCTCTTGGTTAGGGTCGGAACTAAACACTGTTTTTTCGAAACCTGAATAGCAGTCTATAGTCAATTTTTTAAGCCTTTTACAGTGTCCTTAGTCTACCCCTTAGTGTACAAGTAATTGTAAATTCCAAAAAAGGAAACAAAATTACTCAATTTTAGTTGTTGTTGTTGTGTTGATTGTGTGCAACTTTTATTGCAGCGAATCGCAGTTTTGAGAAGCAAACCCTTTAATATGACTACGGATTCTCCAACCCCATCAATTGACGTTGAAGATCGCAACGGCTCGGCAATGGATGCCTGCTTCACCGCATTCGACAAGGACGGGTAAGTTGTAGCAATTTTTATTGTCAATAAATTTTCTTGTGCAAAATCAAATTAGTCAAAGTGACACAGAGTGTAGTGAGCCAGTTGGTTTAAGGGACCATTGCGCGTGTTGGTGTTTTATTATGACAGATGATAAAGCGATTAAGTGAGTTACTTGGTTAAATTTACTTTTCGATCATAACATTTAATTTACGACTAAAAGATACAAATACTCGTACTTGTATCAATGTGTCTCCATTTGATTCGCTTGGATAAGCAGATGTTCGGGAAGTGATTAAAAATTGAATCAATTGCGCGATAATAAAACTTTTGATAATTTTCTAATTGAGTGGGAGTGGTAATTGATGAACAATTGCGTAACTGCCTTTCAGTGTAATAGACTCAAAGAATATGAACGTCAACCCCCATTATTATCGAAGTTGATGAGAAAACTTGAATTTTACTACTACTGATTAATGTATCTTATAATTTTAACAAAAATCAACAACGCTGAACAGGAAATAAAGCGGCCCAACCCGCCAATGTGTCGTTACCTAATTAAAACCTAAATGTTGAGTAAGTTACGTTGAATGATGTGGGTTTTTATTAGTTGGACATAAATCCAGATTACGTCCTTAACTGATGTCAGGAAATTATTTTCAATCGAATTCATGTTTAAAAGGAAAAAACCGTAGTTAAGGTCCTGACTTTCGTTCTGCGTTGACCATGCCTGAGTTGGGGTCTTCCTCTACTGTGCTGTCCCTCGGCTGGGGAATTGGAAAATTTTTAAGGTAGGAGCATTGTCCATCTGCTCTACATGACCCAGCCACTTAAGTCGTTGGACCTATACTCTTTTGGCTAAGTCGTTGTCGTTGTACAGTATCTTCTCGTATTTTTAGAATTTTAGAATTTTCATCTAAAAGTAGCCAAGAGCACACTAATTCAATTTTGATAAATTTTATGTGTCTGCGCCATAGAACAGGTCTTAGACATATACAGGTAGGTTTACTTTTGTTGTACGAGAGATGACATTGCGAGTCAATTGCCTTCTTAGCCCAAAGAAGCAGCGATTGGCAAGTGTTATTCTTCGTTTGATCTTAGCGCTGGTGTTGGTATCTGAATTGATAGCGGAGCCCGGACAAAGCCCTTAGCGTTGGTGTTGGGTGTCTTTTCTCGTTGACGGCCTATGCTTAGTCTTCTTGCCCTTATTAACCGTTAAACTCATCTAATTGGCTTCCGTCTTAATACTCGCGAAAGTGCAACTGTTATATCAATATCATCGGCGTATGCAAGCAATTGTGCAAACTTGAAAGTCCGTGTAGTTGGCGCAGTTAAGAGAGTTTCCTTTCTTGATGATCGGACAAACAATGCTGAGGTTCTTCTGACTATTTTTTACAAATGAGTTTGTGTATTCTTGCTGCGAAATCATCGTTCTCATCGCCAAACCATCGTGGCATGTTTTTTTACCTTTTGGTAAAACTTCCGAATCTTATTCCTGGAGTAGCATCTCTCAGTTTACTGGACCCCACGGATCTCATGCTCCTTCTTTTCCTCCTTAAAAGCCGTTGTCCAACTTTCTTGTTCTGCACGTAGTGCTCTAGTCCTTCTATGCAGCGAAGCCTTGTATGCCTCTTGTTAAGCTTCATGTTCTTGCCGGTACTCGTCGTCAAACTACTTCAGCATATCAGAGGCTGCATCTCTTATGGCTTTTTGGCAATGTTGCCACCGGTCTTCGGTACTTGATGCTGGTGCCATTGCACATTTTAAAGGAGACCCGATCGGGAAAGGGTTTGGTGATCTAGTCTGAATATAACCGTTCGACGTCAAACTTTCGTCAAACGACGTCACAGTATTATCTTGCCTTTGCGATGATCGGGGTATCCTCAACCGTACCTTGACTACAACAAAGTAGTTACCCGAGTCGATGTTGGCCCAAGGAATATTTTAACATCCATAATACTGGAGGAGTGACTTTAGTCGATCATAACATGGTTAATCTGATTGACGATTGGTTGATCAGGAGTTCTCCAAGTTTCCTTATGAGTAACGATATGTGGGAATAAAGTCGATTAGCCTGAATCCGTTATCGGAGGTGGTATCATGAAGGCTATTCTTTCCGACAGTACTACCGAAGATTCCTCTCTTCCTAGCTTTGCACTAAAATCGCCTAGAACAATTTTATTGTCATAGCTAGGGCACTGCTCGTAGGTCTTGACTACAGGCTTGTAGAACTTATCTTCGTTGTCGTCATGTTTCTCCTCTGTGAGGACGTGCCCAGCTATGTCAGATTTACGAATGTTTGTTGGGTATTTTCCCTGAACTCTACATATTCGGTAATTGACTGTGTTATAGTGGTGTTTGTTCTGTTTCCATTCTAGTAGTTGTTCATTACGGCTTTCTTGATTGATTTTTCTTTCTGTTTGCATCTAAATGAGATAGGACGTTGAAGATAAAAGTGGGAGCCCTAAGCATTAAGCATTTTCCTTTATTTGTATTTGACCTGATGTCCACATAAGTTTTATTTTGATTTATTAAGATAATTTTGAACTTCGGTTACAATAATAGTGCCATTAGGAGGATTAGCGACACCTTGTGGTACTAAGAGACTATCAGCGTAAATGATCATTTTTTTTTTTTTTTTTTGGTATTTGTGAACATCTCCTTGCAGCTTCCAAAATAGCATAGAGGAAACGCTTAGCAGGATACCTTAAATGATTAAGCCTAGTTTTAGTTTTAGAGCCATCTGTATTCAGGTCAGAGTAGATTTCCAGGAATCATGAATTGTAAATGACTGAACGTGTCAAGTCATTGTTAATAGAAAAGAACTGATTCAGTGTGGAAGAACAATGCTGGTTGAGTTGATGTTAATTTGGATGTTCTAAAGGGTATCGCTCTAAGAACTTGTTTGAGGACTTCAGGATGCTGTGTATTGCGGAAGAATCTTCTGGTTGCGTTTGTGAGTAAAAGCTTCGTTTGCGTCCTCATTTACTACCTAATCTGTTTGAAAAAAAGAGTTTGGCATTGAGTTTTGCAATGACTTCAAGTTATCGTTCTCCTATTGATAGAAGCCCGGCCTTAGAAGGTATATTTATGGTTGGTGTAGTTGGAAGCACCAAGGCTTTCCTTTGCTGCTTGCTAGTAAGTTGGTGCAATTACGTTTTTCGTTGTTTAGCGGGAAATTTACTGTTGACCGAATGGTTCTCGCAATACCAAAAGCCGTTGTTTCAAGTGCCGCCGTATTGTTAGAACCAAACATCGTTGATACAACGGGCTTTCATTTCAGGCAGCAAAGAGTTCGTTATCATAGTGCGATAATAGGCGCCAATCACAATTACGTTCCTATGATTCCACCAGTCCATAGCCACACCAAACCGTTGTTTCGTCTGGATGTAATGGCAGCTATTTAACCTCTTTGAGTTGCTCAGCACTTTAAATATGGCTGTTTTGATTATTGATTAGGTTAGATAGATTAGGGCCAGAAGAAATGAACCACTCCTTAATTTCGTTAAGCAAGCGAGAAAAACACATTTTGCTTGATCTAGGTCACTGTGCTTAGTACACATATGGTACATACATATATGCATCGTCTTCACAGATACAGGGATCTAGATTTTTGAATTAAGATATTATGATACATTTATTTGTTTAAAAACGATTACAAAACAGATAACTGATAACGGAGATCCTTGTGGGATACCATTGTCGAACGGCATACGATTCGAAAATATGTTTCGAATTTTAGTATAGCATTTTCTTTTGGTTAAAAACGGTTTTAAGTATCCAAGAAGTTTCGGGACAACGCCTCCCATCCCCTTAATTTATCAAGAATAAGGGAAAACTGTAAAAGATTTTTCAAAATCTAAGCCCAGTATAGTAATGTGATTCAAACTACATATGTTCTCTTATATAGTACTCAATATGACGTAGGGCATCTAGACATTCTTTTTTTGGTTTGAATGCGACTTGGTTAGTACTGAAGAGCTGTTCAAATTTAGTATTTTATTATCTGAATGCGTTGTGTATTGTTCAGATAGAAAATTTAGGTAAAAAAAAAACAATATAAAATTATTCAAAAAATTCAATCGCCATGTTTAAATGAAATCAATGAAAGAGGTGCCCAAGTGGGGTTCAAACTTTTGGCCTGCAGCGTACATATGTCCTTATTTGTTTTGGGATGCTGAAGATGTAAAAACATTAAGTCAACACATTTCACTAAAATATCCCGATCGATCTTTGAGGTACACCTTGCCTATTATTCTGAGGATTTTTCACCAATAATAACCCTTTGCCACCTGTTGGAGAGATAATTTTTAACATAATAAGCTGGACAGCTCGCTCGCTGAAATCAAATAAATTCTTAAGCTCCAAGCATAAGATTTTATGATTAACTTATCTACTTACTACTTATCAAATGCTTTTGATTGAGTAGGCTAAGGAGTCTTACACAGCCTTTATCAAATTCACGCCTTGTATCGTTCAAGATATTAGATATCCGAGAAGCAACTATGAATGGATCTAAACCCTGATTGAAATGAGTCTAAGAGGTGATTCAAAAATAGATAAGTAGATATTTGTTTCGAAATAAGTTTCTCAAAAAACTTAGAAGCGCATGGTAAAATGCTCATATGCCTAAAATCACTAGCAGATATTGCATTTGGAAACCACATGAATATCAACTTGATCATATTCAGATCCAGAAATTTCAGTCAGATCAAAATCAGACACTCATCAGAAAAACTTTCCTTTATTCAGATCAAAGAAAAGGCATGGTACCACTCGAGCTGTAAAGAGGCTGTCAGGGTAAGAGAAATGTTTTTTCGGTCTTATAAGGTCAATAAGACATAGTTATACCGAAAAAAAGTTGAAACAAGCTGTTAATGGGTGCAACGTCTTTTTGAAGCGTGTGAAATTCCCATATGACCAAAAACTGAGGCAAAAAATACTACAGGTAGTAAAAGCTTTTGGTCGTTCATCAAAAACTATAGAAATTCTGGCTCATCCTCCATCCAAATGCTCATTTTCAATGACATTCCAGCCGTCAGCTCCTTAGACAAGGCCAATCTGCTTGCTGCACACTTTTCGGCCTGCTCAACAGTTCCACATTGTGCTTTGTCTCTTGACTGCGTTGAATTTTTAATGGGACGAATCCACTTTCGCACTCGTATAGTAGTAAGTGTACTTAAAGATTTTAACATTCATAAATCCGCTGGTTCAGATGGTATATCTTCTGAAGAAGTATTCTTCCTCACTGGCAAAACCACTACGTAACCTTTTCCTTCAATTCTACTCTTTAGGACTCGTTCCGAGCAGATGAAAAAAAACATTTGTCCAGCTCGTCTCTAAAAAAGCGAATCTCCTTACAGACCCTTTGCATTTACGTCCCTTCTTTCCAAAGTCATGGAAACGTTGAAAAACTGTTAACTCATGAAATATTTGGAAACCCGGAAACTTCTCAATGAGCGGGAGTGCGGTTTTCGTAGCAACTGGCCTACTGGTACTTTGATGGCCTATCTCACCGAAAATTGGAATCAAAGCGTACATCAATCTGCCGAAAGCAATGTAATTGGACTTGATATTTTCAAGGCATTTTATAGAGTTTGACATCAGGCTCTATTGTCGAAAATGCGCGCATTTGGGATCGTTGAATCTCTTTTTTAATGGATTAAAAGTTACCTTTCGGAACGTTGTTGGATGATTTTAGAGTATTTTTTATTTTTTTTTCCATATTTACAAAATAAATGCTGGTGTGCCTCAAGGCTCAGTTCTGTCTCCGACACTCTTTTCAATTTTCTTTAATTATTATCACTTATAAACTATTCCCAATCAAATATGTATAGTCCTTTGCTGACTTTCTGCTTTTCATATTCATTCCCGGACTCACGTTCCTGCTTTTCGACTGTAGAATGGGAGTGGCAGCGTACAAGTATGTTAAGCTCATCAGATTTCGATAATAACAGCATAACCAATAGCAGAATTGTAAACAGAGTGGAATTTAATGCTTCCGAAACACAATGCTGTCTGATTTTGTTAATGCGAAATTTACATACCCAGCCACTGTCTATGGAAAAACTTTCCATTCTCGATATGTATGTCAATGAAAGCTTACTTGGAATGATATCGGCAAAAATACTGCGAAATATTTAGGTTTCCTCTTAAGATTTAAAAAATACTTTAATACCTCTGATCTGGCATTTTTCCGCCCAAATTTGCAGTCCAATGCCCACATCTTTTCAACTGCCCCATGACCTCTTTGCACTTACTAGATAAGACTCAAAAGCGTCCGATAAAACATATAGATAATACTACACAGTCATTTGACATCCTTGAATATCGATGTAATGTCTCCTGTCTTACCTTGTTCCATTGCAATTTTTCCCACTAGTGTCACTCCGAAATTGCCAGTAGCATTCCGCCCCTTTAAACTTTTAACCCTGACACACATCTCGCGGTGAATGCTCATCAGTATACCTTCAAGCCCACCTTCGGACGTACTTTGAAATATCGTCTTTCTTCGGGATGAGAGATTACCGCCTGCCAGATGAAGCCTAGGAAGTATGGTTGAAGCATACCGAGGAACAACATAGCGAGTTTCGCCGGCTAAACCCAAAACTATGCTTGCTTCCAATATGCAATGCTACTCAGCAATAAAAAACTTTCAATTAGCACAATCTATCAAACATAAATTGATATGGTCTCGATCACCTTAGATTTCGGCCTACAACACCTCACCTGTCATACTAAATAATCTCAAGGAATGCGTTTCACTCAAGCACTATCAGCAAATCCTATTGCTAAACCCAAACACACATCTACAGTCAAGCTCAATATAATTTAATACTAGGTGGCGCAAAAGTCATCTCCCTATCGGAAGATGCTATAAGTTTTGCAAATGGCAGTTTGACATATGTGAAGAAAATGGATACGAGATCGCTATACTCGCTATAACGCGGAATAATTGTTACGATTTTTTTGCGGTATAGTTCGCCGGCGGTGTTCGCAGCGAGAATTTTGGCTCAGGTTTCCTGGTCGTCCAACATCAACTGGGCAAACATTACGACGTTTAGCCGCTCGCCTAGTAGAGTATGGGAGATGCTGCCGGGTCTGGCCGGCTCCGGAGCAGCCGTTTTACTGAGAATATGGCAGCTGTGCTTGAGGATGTTACAGGGGACCCTGGAGTATCGGCCACGCAATTGGGCATCAATCGGCCGTCTTTACAGAGAATTTTGGTGAAAGATTGTAAGAGGTCCCCTAAAAAGTGGAGAGAGTGCATTAGCTGTAAGCTGTTGATCGCAAAGCGCATATAACCTCTCGGCCACGAGAGAGACAACAAACATGATGAGACACAAGACTATTTCCATTTCTGTGGTTATGTGATTAACAAATTTATCGCTTCTGGGGCACCGAAAATCCGCGTATAACCCACGAAGAGCCATTACACCATGGTGTGCAGTTTACGTTGAAGACGTCATAGGGTCTTATTATTTTTTTGAAAATGCCGTGGCCAAATGACTATTGTGGACGGTGTGCTCTACAGAGCCATGCTCAACGGCTAACTCCTTCCTCAAGTGGATGAACTGGGACTGGAGAGCATGTGGTGCCAATAGGATGGAGCAACGGCACATACTGCACGAGCCACAATCGAAATTCTGAGGGCTACATTTCCGGGTCTCCTAATCTCTCGTTTTGGCGTTTTGCACTGGCCTGCATTTTTGTGATGTTTTTTGAAGTCACGAATCTATTTCAATAAGCCTCAGACTCTTGAAACTCTCAAAGAAAATATCCGTCAAGAATGCAAGGACCTATTTCCGGAAGTTCTGGCAAGAGTGATGGAATATGTCACAAATCGGGCCCAAATGGTCATTAATTTTGCCGGCGTCCACTTTACTGATATCATTTTCTCGACTTATTGGAAAAAAAGTTGAGGCAACAAATAAACATAATCCGAAAGCAGAGTCAACTTTTTTCATTCATAAAAAAAAATACAGCCAAACAATTCGATAAACGAATATATGTAATTCAAAACGAAAGCTCATGAACTATTCTATTCTATAAACCACTCAACGTGTAAATTAAAAATTTTGCCACATACAATACAACAACACCACTGGAAATGATCGCAGCAGATGCAAACCTCGCGACATACGATTTCCAGTCAATAAGGGGCTCGGCCAAAGTTATAGATGAACTCACCTAGTGGGAAGCTCTACTAAACTTTTGCAAACCTCTTACTTTCTCACAGACGCACTGTAATTGTATTACCAACACATTGTATGGTACATCTGTATAATCTGCCAGAATTTACTAGAAAGAGAGCAATTTACAAGTAAACTTTCTAGAATGAGAGCGATTTGCACGCATTGTGTAATGCGGATGACGTTTTTGAGTAAAATGGGCGGGATTTGTGTAAATGGCATTGCTGACAATTCAAACGTTTTCACAGATAGGATCACGAAACCGAGTTTTAGTTTTCCAATATCAAGAAAATATGCCCTCTATGTTAGTTCATCTATGGGGTCAGCATTGTATTTTGTCTTACACCGAAAGCAAATTTTCTTCCACAAATTGAATGTGTGAAAGGCAACGAGAAAATCCAATGAGGTAGAATGTATTCCCAACTTTTCTTGATCTCTCGTCGTTCTTAATCTTTTTCGTTTGTCATAACATATTCTGTCCACTTCCATGATTAATCGAAATGCATGATAATGAAATGATGAGTCAAGCAAAGGTCTACCAGCCAGCAGCATTAATAAGAAGTAGAAATGATGTGAAAGAAAGCATGATATTAAGAATTTCGTTCAACGTACTAGGAGAATGGAGGGCTCTGGTGGCGTCACCCATTGCCATAGAGCTGAAGCTTCCCGACGACGAATACCGCGAATTTCACAGAGGGACTTTGTTTCCCAACAATTGGTGTTGACATAAATAAATAAATAAAGGGTGTTTCAACAAGAGGTGTAGAACTTATATTTTGAATAAAATGAACAATTGTTGAGATTTTTTTTTTTAAAATAAATAATTAGCGCGCGCTAAAGGGTACATAAATCCCCTTAAAATGTTTGTACACAGGGAAATTTAGGGAAGACGAAAAGAGAGGTTTGCAAATTATAACGAGCATGGACTTTATCAAAAATGGATGAGGGTGCTCTCGGCTGCTTTATGAGTAATATTCTTCGGGCTTTGAAGCTGGAGATTGGAGGTGAACATACAACAAAAAAAAGATGCTTATCCTAACGATACTATTATTTCAGGATCTAGCGGAGAACTTCAACTAATGTCACTATTTAATCATACTGTCGTTTGCTAGAAGGCCAAAAAGAAGTTTCATCTAGTTTTACTGAATATCAGCTAGAATATGAAGTTATCCTATAAGTGGCGGTTTGATGAGGACAAATTCGTTACAAGCAGACATTAGATCATGGTGATATTGACTGCGGTGCAGATATACTTTAACCTTCTCTCGTGTCTTTATGATTAGAATGTTCAAAAAAGTTAATAGTTTTGCGAAATTCACATCCTTCTCCAACCCGCTACTGTAGGCCTATACGCTTTCGTTTCATTCATGAAGCTAAAAAAGTTTCACTAATTCAAATAGGTAAAAAGTGTTTTGAAGACCAGATTGCTGTTTTGGAAAAGTTCATGATAAAAATTGGTGAGAATAACATTGCTAAACTAAGTCACGAGCTTTTATTTACTATGATTGATAGTGAAGTCTATAATGTACATAGTAACTGAAACCATTTCAACAAAAAGGTGTTATATTTTAATGATCTTCAAAAAATGCTCAATAGATCAAGCGATTTATTAATACTAAACTTCGGTGCTTCAATATTGCATTGCTGAATTCGTATGTGCTTCATATACCTAGTCTACACTCAACTAATAAAAAAATGGCAACCAAAACTGAGAAAAAAAAAGAAAATTGTTCGTTAGCGACGAAACCTTATAAAAGATTTATTTAAGATACAAATGGGACTATTAGTCGATTATCTGAAATAATGTGGGATAATAACGATGATAACATCGCTCAATTATTTTTTCGAAACTAAGAATTATCTGCTTCAATAACTGGTATAGACGTAGAAGTCATAAGAGAGTTCCACGTTACTTTACAAACAATATGAAGATAGATACAGCTAAACTTTTTGTTTCAAAGTATCCGTGGTACTATATGCCACCATCCGTTCACAATGTCATAATTCATGGTGCTGAGCTAATAGCCGCACTACTTATCGGACAACTTTCACAAGAATCTCAAGAGGCGTTAAATACGGATATTAAACGGTATCGCGAAGGGCATTTTAGACCCTAAATTAACAGGTATGCGTGTTTGTGGTGAAATACCATCCTTAGTGGTAAAATACCAATGTTCAATGTTCTTTTTCAGAGTTAAAATTGTTTTCGGATGGTTGGTTTAGACCTTGCGTTTAACATAGTCCGAAAGAAAGAAGTCTAACTGTGTTAACGGTGTTAACGGTGCGATCTTGGCGGGCAATAACTCGATTGTTTCGTGACTTGTATAGTATGAGATGTGTCACCATTCTGTTGAAAGTGCAGATCTTTCGTATCCATATCCTCGAGCTACAGCCACAAAAATTTGTTAATCCTGTTTCGGTTGCCGCTCGGCCTTGAAAAAGTACGGCCTATGACACATCCGATTCATAAACCGTATCAAATAGTTACTCGTTCTGTGCCCCAGATGCGACAATTTTGCTTATTAACATAGTCGCCAATGTAGAAATGGGTCTCTTCCGAAAACACGATTTTCAGGCAGAAATCATTATCGGGATGCATGTTCAGTAAATTACAGCAACCGCAATTTCACACATAATTTATCCCGGTTTGTTTACTCTTCTTGTTCGAAACCCGATCAGAAATCGATATTGGAAAATTTTAGGCTGACGAAATCAGCTGGTTTCATCAGGTTCAATAGAGTTGGTCAAAAAATCTGGTCGAAGTCCAAGTCGAATAAATAAGATCACTCAAATGCAAAAACCTTAGCAAATGCTTGGCCTAGTTGAGTTCCAAAATAAGGCAGCTTTCCTGCAGAGTAGTTCTTAAGTCCGATAACACTGTTCGACAAAAATTAACTTTTTTTTTTGTGACATGCATAAAACATAGTGTTTCCTAAAAGAAATTACATTAGAAAACAGAAAATTACCTCAGATTTTTTCTGCTACCCATTGATTTTTTGCTATAAATTATTGTGTTCCATACTGAATCTAAATCTATATCAAAATGTTTGACATATTACACTTACTTCAAAATGTTTTTGCGGGTGTTTTACGGCGTGTGTCCCTGTGCACAGTAGGACTCTGTTTGCCTTGGTATCGTTTTTCCATTGCTGTGAGGTCCTGCTTACTACACCCAAATTCTCCGGAAAAAAATCGAGATGAGCATCCAGAAAGTGATGTTTTAGTGACATGTTACATCCCATTTCCTTGTAAGCACTAATCAATTCATATACAATAGTTTTAAAAGCTCGCCGTGCTCATAGTTCAACATCAGTTAGCAGGTTGTCAAATTAACTATTTTTCAAAAGTTTCTGTATTTGTAGTCCAGCAAATATAGTATGCCCTCTTTAATTTTTGCTTCACTAACTTTCGGAAATTTCTCTTTCAAATACAAGAACCCTCTTTCGGTCCGATCTAGAGCATTAACAAATTTTTTTACTAAGCCCAATTTGATATAGAGTGGTGGTAGAAATAAACGGTGATTCATCGTGATGTTTGATTTATAAAGTAAAATAAAATACAGGAATTTGAAAGCGAACTTAAAATTTTTATTATTGATTAAAAGAAAAATTCATGGCATTTACTTTTTGAAAATGATATCTATGTAAATGTTGGCCAATTTTGGACGACTCGTTAGAGCATAGCGACAAGTATCTCGCGGATAACATGAGTAAAGTTGGGTTCCAAGGCGTCAATCGTAGCTGGATTATTCCTGAAGACCTGAGACTTTACATATCTCCAGAGAAAATAGTCCAAAGCTGTGATATCGCACGATCACACGCAAACGTGAAATTATGTGCTCACCAAAATGATTTCTTAACAAGATCATTGTTTCACGCGCTGTATGGCTCGTATCGCCGTCTTGTTGAAATCAGAGCTCACCGAGACCATGTGCTTTAATTTTAGGAAGCATATAGTCCGTTAACATGTCGCAATAAGGGTTACCATTGGCAGTAACATTCTGATTTGTCTTATTTTTGAAGAAATATGGACCAATGAGTGCACAAGCACATAAACCATACCATACCGTTGTTTTTAATGGATGTAATAGTAGCCCGTGGTACTCTTCGGGTTGCTCATCAGCTCAAATACGGCAATTTTGTTTATTAACGTATTGAACCAGAAATGGGCTTCATCACTGAAAAAAATTTCACGATAAAACACCGGATTTTCACTGCAAATATGACGCAGTGGTCGCCTGGTTTCAATTCTTGCACAAGTTGAATTTTGTACGCTTTTAGGCTGAGATCCTTACGTAAAATACGCCAAGTTGTCGAATACGCCATTCCAAGCTGATTAGAACGACGACGAATCGATTCGTCACGGTCGAGTATCATCTGCTAATGTAAACAGGGACTTAAATTTGCGAATCGTATTGGCAATATCATTATTGATATTATCATCGGTATCAGTAGCTCGATTATGTGCATCGTAATTTAATCGAATCGCACGAAAAATATTTCTCACAGAACGCTGATTTTCGTAATACAGCTGAACAATTTGGAGATGCTGTTGTGGTGTGAGTTTTTCCATGATGATTTGCCAAACGATACTGAAAAAAATGACAAAAAAGTTTGATAGGAGTCATGCGTGGTCTGTCAAAAAAAACCTATTGAAAATCAAAACTCACGATGAATCACCCCTTACGTGTTGAGGATCAACCAGGGGTTCATTAGTAATATTTTTTTACACCCGCAGTTAGTGCTGGACATTCTTTCTGTATATTATGATGACTTCGTGCTTGGCTGTCCCATTCACACAAAAAACAGCAGTGCTTTGTATACATCAGCTGCAGTCTTTATAGTCTTTATACTGAATGTGTTGTAGGAGATATCGCATATTCTCGTATGATTCCTTCATATGAACAGCGTGAGCTATAGGATGGGTATTAATTGCCGTTGTTAAGTAAAACTGCTTTTAAACATAGTTCACTGGAATCAATAAATAGGCGTCAATTGTTTGGTTCATGTTTCTGTCCTAACGCATGAAATAGGTTGTCAATATTCATGCATCATGCAGTATACCAAAGTCTCTTCTTGAGCGAAACAATGTGCATGTCCTTTGTCACGTTTTCGGAAGTCACGAGGAGATTCCATTCTTTTATTCCGGATGCTAGGAGTTCTGATTTTAATTTCGCTAGTTTGAAATCTCTAATCAAATCATTCAATTCAGCTTGAAATTAAATGCGGCTGTGTTGAATATTCTGGTGTTTAAAGGTCTGGATCGTTGTCGATTTCCCGTTCTAATTGCATATCATCATTAGTTGAATCACTTGCACATTCAGGTTCTTCGTCCAAACTCCACGATTCTAGTGGTTTTGGAATAGGATATTTTTCACTATGTTCGACAGGCCGTGAAGTTGATTGTAAATTGGGATACTGCACAGTATGCTTGGACTTCAAGCCAAGTTAGTGAGACAAAAGTAACAATATGTGGCATGGTCTTTCGGTTATCTCTACACTATTTCATTGTACCTTTCAACCAACTTGTTTACAATGTTATACAAATTTTACAACGTATGTATGTGAGAAGTCCATGATTTATCTTGATCTCCTATTTTAATTCCAAAATAAAGTTCGTAAGCTTTTCTGACAAGTTGGGTGAAATTACCGATGCATGGTAATAAATAAATATGATGATGTAGAACACAAACATTACTAATAACTCCTTAAGCTTTCAAGTTTTTTTTTTTACTGAAAGTCAGGAAAAAAATTGGCAGTTTAAGGAATAGAGCTTTTTAAAGTAACTACTTGCTTACTTAGGTTCTGCTTCTATCCGGGATAAACCTGGGCGTCTTCTGCTAAATTGCCACTCGGGGTTAGAATCGATCATACTTTGGGCCGACGTTGGGATTTGCTCATAATGGTCCAGATATCTTAGACGTCGGATCCTAAGACTGATGTCACTGTACAGCTTATCGTTGAATCTGCTCTTTTAGTCCATGTCAATACAAACGTTGCAGAAAAACACATACGGTATCGGCTTTTTTTTTCTGAAGCGTCCAAGTGACTTTCTTGCCAAGCCGTCGTATAAACCGTTGAATATACTTTTCTATATACACTTGTTTTGTCCTCGTTTATCGTTAGACCCATTTTGGTCGCTTCCCCCTTGATACTCATGACATCTTCATTGAAGACTCGCTATGTTCGTCCAAACACATCAATTTCATGATATGCAATTGTGCAGACTTGTGCTCCTTTAGCTGGCTGATGAGTTTTACACATTTCTTGAACGTCGGAGACAGTTCTCTATAGTCATTCTTCAGAACTTGACGAGCTTATCAATGATGTCAAATCTAGACATTGCATAGGATGATGACTTGCGGCACAGAATTTGATATCTCGAACGATTATCTCCAGAGTAGGAAAAGTAGAGAGAATAGTGTGATAGGTAGTAAAACTAGTAAAAATTAAAACATAGCTCTGCATTTCTCATGCTTTTTCTTTACAAAAAGTTGCAAAAGTGTTTTTTTCTTCTTTTATGCTCGTAGAGCTCACTATCAGTTCTCGTGTTGGTCTAATTTGACTCCGTTGTGCCTAATCATTCTAACATATACCCAAACTCCTCGAAAGCATTTTGTACGAAGCCTTAAGCTTCCAGTACAAATCTCTTATTTCCCCTAAACAACACGGCTTTCTAAAAGGTAGATCAACTACCACTCACCTCGTCAAATTCTTGCCCTCTGTTTTCTCAGCCTTAGAAAGTGATAAAGAAATTGACGTTATAACAACTGATTTCAGTAAGGCTTTGACAAGATATCTCATAAACTAATCCTGTTCAAGTTGTCCGTCCTTGGCTTTGAACCTATTTTGCTTAAATAGATATCTTCTTACCTGGATAATCGTTTTTATAGTGTTCGTTTCAGGTCTGTCCTTTCGGCCCCTTTCTTGGCCACTTCAGGTGTTCCTCAAGGTAGTCACCTAGGTCCACTTCTCTTCATCCTAACCATTAACGATCTTAAAAGGGTCATTCACCACACAGCACTTTCTCTCTATGCTGACGATACCAAATTTTTTAAACCCATTTCCTCACAACACGATTAAAGCCTCCTTCAAATAGATCTAAATAGCTTTTCCACCTGGTGCATTAAGAACTGCTTAGAACTCAATGTCACCAAATGTTACCTTTTCACGTAAGTGCAACAAGTCTACTCCCCGAACTTACGTTCTCCACGACCAACCTACATATATCCCTTGTTCGGACTATTCGCGACCTTGGCATATTATGCGACAGGGAGCCTAATTTCCGCTCACATATCGATGAGATAATTACCAAAGCAAACTCATTGCTTGGCTTTGTTAAAAGATGGTCCAAAGAATTCTGTAAACCATACGTGACCAGATCACTATACGTCATTGATTACCAGCTCAAAAACCGCTTCGCTACTCATCCGTTAGTTTAGGTGCCATAGTTGGAGCACTGAGCAATGAGGTCACGGAATTCATCTTTGGTGCAGTCATCTTTATCGAAAATGATGTTCTTTACTAATAATCTTTGGTTAAGTGTACCTCAGGTACCTCAGGAACTATGTAGCGCATGTGGCATGGATTATTCTTGATATAGATTGGGTAGTTGGTGTTTTTATTTGAATAAATGTTAAACGGAGCTCTTCTCAGGTGAACATGTCAAGTTTATGTCACAAACTGAACTGCTATTCGCATCATGTAAGATAAATTTCCATAAGTTCTATATAGGCCATTTGAAATTAATGGATGTTTGAATTGATTTATTGTAATTTGTCTGTACTCCATGCCTCAAGACAACTTACTTATGAACCCTTTATGCCATTTAAAATGTCTATCAGGACAATTTTTGTTTCCATCTAAACTCTGAACTTTATCCACAATATGGGTCACTCATTTCATACCAAATATTTCTCCAATTAAATTCCTCCCCAACTTTTAGATTGTTATTGTCTTGGTCATTTCATAGTTTCCTTTCTGCCTTTGACTATTTAACTTGATTAAAACTGTCACAGAGTGTAGAACGAAATTTAATTACATATGTATGTGGGGAACTAGCAGGGAAGATGGACACATATTGTGATGTTTTGTGATGTTTTTTGTACCAAACTTTTGCATAAACTTTATCTGAAATTTAGAAATGTCATGTCTATTGAATTTTTTTTTTTTTTTTTTTTTTTTTTAGTGATGACCGTCTTAGCTTGACAGAGTTCAACCTCATATGTCGCGCCCTGTTTCGAAACGACAAAGGGCATATCTATGACGTACCTTCGGATCGATTAGAGCAGATATTTGAAGTATTCGATACAGACGGTGATGGATTTATTGATCGTGAAGAATTTAAATTTTGCTGGAATCGTTGGATTAAAACTGTAAGTAATTTATTTAATCATAAAAGCGTAAATCTTCCTTTAAATTGACAGTTCAGTAGCGAGTTTCGTTCTGCGTGGTGATTAATAGAGAAACTGCTGGGTGTCCTATAACTTGGATCGAACCAGCAGGGCAACAAACAAGTTCGTAGTGAAGTGCTTGCCTTACCTCGCAGTTAAACCTTGCCTTATCCCTGTGTAAGCCCTTACTTATAAAGGCTAAAATGGCAAGGGCATGCCTGGCCAGTGGCACTATATTGGCCTACGTCGGGCTCATAATCCAACCCTTGATGACCTTAGCAAACGTTTAAAGGACAACGATATTTGGATTTGCACGTGGAATGTTCGAACTCTTAACAGGCCACGTACCAATCAAACAATTATCAGAAGTCCTTCACTGCTATTATGTAGATATCACCGCCATCTAGGAAGTGCGATGGGTTCGGCCGGACATAAGGAGGATGAACAACTGTTGTATATAATTACTTTGGTAATCGCTATTGGAAAAAGAAACAGTGCGAATTTAGATGCGGATTTGCCATATGCGGCAGACATAGGCAAGAAGTCTTGAGCTTGCGACAAGTGAGCAAGGCGCGAGTTTAACGTCAGGGTAGGATAAAAGAATATCATTTCTATGACAGTTGGTAAGCATAGCCTACACGACACCATGTCTGACAAAGGACTTAGGTTTATTAACTTTACGGCGGGACAAAATATTACTATCGATTATTTTGCGAGTATTCTAGACATCCGAAAATTACGGGCAACCAGCACGACTCTGATCACTACCTTGTTACAGCCAAGGTACGGATATTAATCCCACAAGAAGCACAACAAAGAAGAACTACTGTGATAAGATATGATGTAGAAAAGATGTCATCAGAGACGCTGCAACTGATGTGCTGAGTTTTACCGGATCACAACCAAAAAATCACTGGTTTGATGAAGAATGCCGGCAAGGAAAGATGAAAGCCCTTCGGCTTCTCCAGAAGAAGAAGAAAGAGTACGAGAAGTGCGCGATCGAAAATATTCAGAGGTTGTACTCCTGGAATAACGTACTAAGCCTTACCAGTAGGTAAAGAGAATGTGTCAAGGCAAGAAAACGCGTGCAGATGCCCGTACAGTTGAAGAAGGACCCCTTCTAGTAGAATCACAGTATGTGCTGAGAATATGGAAAAACTCTTTCTACAGACTGTACAACGGCGAAGTAGCGCAACATCAGGCAGAAAATATCATTCAACTTAGATGGTGATAGCCAAAACATCCGTCCACCTGTCCAGAACATAGTAAGGATAGCAATATCTAAGCTAAATTCCAACAAATCAGACGGACTGACGGTTTACCGGCCGTGGTATTCAGAGTTGCTGGAAATGACTTTGTCGAGAGTATGCACCAACTCATTTCTCAGATGTCGTCAGAAGAGTGTATGCCTGATGAATTGATGAATTTCAGTACCTTATGCCCGATCCACAAAAAAGGAAACCCCTTAGAGACCATTTACATCCAAGATCCCTTGAAGAATGCAGACTTTAAAATGAAAATCAAATCGAGAAATCTCTTACTTCGATCTACTAATTATGTGAAGTCTTATGCGGTCAACAATTGACGTTGAGAATTGCCAGAAATTCGACAGCGCCTTGGAGGTTTCGACGTATCATGGTTAATCAAAAGAATTTTGCTTTCCAAAATGATACCCAAAAACTTTGTTGGAGAAACAGATTGTAAGACCTTTGCCACTAAATGCACTAAATGACCAGAAGGGATCAACGCAAATTTTAAGGGAATTGATTGCAAGCTATTTTTCGTTCACCAAACGCCGCCTACTTCTTACGTCTGTCTTTTCTATAGAGAAATGAGTCACTTATCTTGATCAGATAAGCAATTAATCTACGTCATCTCCATATGCCCGAGTGTATGTGTTATTTATGAAGTGTTATAATCAGCATACATGAAAAGACTTGAGACAGGACATCCTACGGGAAACCGCTTTTAACACTGCTTACTGGCAACGCTTTAATCCAGAAATATAGCGATTCGCAATCTCCGTGTTGTCTTGCCGTGTTACATATGTTACCAAAGGTTGCTCTATCGAAGGCACTCTCATTGTCAATTAAAAAAGACCAAATCAACTCTTCTTATCAGATTTTAAAAGGCGGTCTGACAAGATATTCCTCATTCTTCTAGTTCAAGTTGAGTCTTAAGGAGTTTTACGCATATTAACCTCATTATCTCAATGATGTTCATTTCAGGGGACTCAAAACCACTGAAGAATTCAGTAGCGACTATTCCAGATTCCAACTACAGCGGGCTGTAGCTTACTCTGCTTCATTCTAGTTTGAATGGTAGATCCTTTTTGTGAGCTGATTCTGATTGGGTTATTTTGGACGTGAGCCTCAAGCATGAGAAGGAGAGTCTCTACTTTTGACTCAGTGTAAGTGCGACCAATTTTGGCACATAATCGGTTAGCTTTTCAAAGATTTGCTACTACACGTAGACTGAGAACTACGTGTTTCTTATCGCAACCTTTCGATTGTATCCAAACATTCTCTGCTTTAGTTGACTACGAGAATTGATTTTCGTATGGTTTGCACTGTTTGCGTCATTAAAACTGATATTATTGCCCAATTCGAGACAGGAGATGATGACAGGGAAATTCGAAAATCCTCAATGTCTTGCGGTGTTCATAGAAGTGGATTTTCCGCGACATTGAATTTCCATTCGAACTACCGCCTTTGTTCGTTTAAGCGTCGGTATTAATCCAGACATCGTGCTTGGAGAAAACAGTTCGCAGAGAAAATTTCGAGAAACTTTTGTCCTCCTAGGCTTGTTCGAGAGGGAAGCAAATCAGCACTGATGTTGCTGAAAGAATGTTGTCTTTGGTACTTACGCTTCTCCTTGGACTGCACTTAAAGTCTCTTCGTGCATGCCTTTCTTTGAGCCCATTCAATCTTTTCGATTTCCCGAGTCAGATTCGTCAAAAGTAACACTCTGGTCAACTATCTATCTGTTTTGATTTGGTAAGGCCACAACAGGCTGATCTTTTCTGGTTCTTTCTTTCCACTGCTATTGCTAAATCTGCTGAACTGATATAGCGACTTCTGGGTCCTTTTTTTACACGGCAGCGGTGCGTTTTGGTAGCATGCCGGTCAGGATCTCTTAAATCTGAGTTTAGTCGATGTCGAAAGTACCACTGGTGGAATTGTATGATAGTTATGGCGCATAGTATTCGGAACACAAAAATTCGTTCATTTGGACTCTTTTCAGAAAGGGAAACAACCGAACGATCAGGTGGTACATAAGAGGTAACAGAATTTCAGATTTACTTTATGAATCTTCAACGTAAAACCGCGTCAAGACTTAAGCCATTGCATCGTGAGGTATGTTGTACCGATAAAAGTTGGACTTTCGAACTCTTGCTTTCTTATCCAAAGGATCAAATGTAAACCATTAAAGCCTTTATAGAGGATGTAAACCCATTTCATTGCATGTCAAAACTAAAACGAAATTTCCTTCAAATAAACATAGCCAAGAACACAACGTTTCTAACACCTACTTCATTTTAATCAGTCAGAAGCAATCTTCTGAAATGAACACACTCATATAGTGTTATAGGATTACATGTCAAATGTTACATGAATTCTCTGTGGTTACCTTACCCGTCATGCCAAAAAGAAAGGCATACCTTCGAATTGGTTCCGTACCGTAACTTCATTTCATTTAATATCGTCTACTCTCCGCAAACGCATTCGATTAAAAATCCAACGAGGTAATCAAATCACGGACGGGACTCAGTTCGAATAACCTTATCCGTAGATTCCGTTGCCCAGGAGCTATTGCGTGCGACAAAATCTCATTTAGTTTTACATCCGGTGGATGCGTGCCAATTGATATGCATAGCCTTACCCTGTCAAGGTAGGATTCAATTTTTCCGCTACGAACTTTTGCACGTGTGTAATCGTGTATATAAATCTACATATTTACATATTACTTCTGTCAATGGAGTATCTCTTGTGCCACTAACATTGGAAGCTCTGAATGGGAGGGATGTAGATAGACTTAAAGGAATGTGGGCATGGGTATGTAGGAATGTAAAAGGATATAAGCATCATAAATAAACACGAAAATGTCGCAAAAAATAATTTTATTGCGTTTTTAATGGGACCCCTGTGTATCAAGGAGGCAGGGAGAAGGATTCAATTGAACCCGGGAAGTAATTCGATTGAGGAATGTTTCCCGTCCTAGAGAGTGTGAAATTGTTCCTGGATTTTCGTCTTCTTTATTTTTTTATGAGATAAATGTTTGTGTACTCTGCACTTTAGATTGAATGCCGATGCCGTAAAATGTTTATACGAACACTCTACAATTCCGACGATTGAGAATAATCATTGTTTACAACATTTTTGATTTTTTTCGGTACATCAATTCGATGAACATTGAGATCCTGAACATGTGTGGATATGTGGAATATTTACGAGTATTTAAGGAGGGATTGAAGTTGGAGTGATGTAATATTTATTTTTAGCTTCTCCTGACTTGTTTTTGAAGGTCGAACGAAATGTTGTTAAAAAATGACACAAGATGTTTTGTATTGGGGACAGGATCAACTATGTGGGAATACGGCTCTTGGTAAAAGGTGACTGAATGGGAACTAAAATCGTACAGTAGCGTCTTAAAAGTACATCAGAAACCTACTTTAAGTAGCTACTTAAAGGATGTCAAAATTAGATATGGCGGTGTATATCCTTTATCTCATATACATAGTTGATGAGTGTCAATGTGAAAATTCCGGGTTTTTTTTCCAAGATTTGCTGTAATGTGAATATTTGATCTACGGTGGACTTTCCTCTCATGAAATTTTCCTGGTATGGACTAGACAGATTGTCTATAGTTTGTGCAGTGCAAGGGCCTCTTTCCTTGTGGATCGAACAAACGAGATTCAATGCTGGGGGTATGCTTTCTTTTGACCATATCTTACAGATGAGCTTGTGTATGTTCCCAACTAGGCAATCTCGCAAGTTGTCTTTCCTCCATTTCCCCAATTGCATGCTTCTCGTCGTCTTTTTTTTTCTGCCTAAGTGTCTGCGCTCTTTCCTTTTTTCTGCTCGTAAAGCTCACAAGCAGCTCCCGTCTTTCGATGCAGCACAGCTTTATGTGCTTTTTGCCTGCATTCATCTGCCTAAATCCATTCTCAAACCGAAGGTTTCTTTGTAATGGGGCATGGAAATCAATCACATCAGAAGCAGCGCCTCCGATGGTTCGTTGACAAAATTCCTATTCCTGTTCTATACGTAGTTTGTGTATGGGGATTGAAGGAAATGCGATCGACAAGAATTCTAGCAGTCTGTTGTGGTTTCAACTTTTCGACGTCGAATTTTCATCTTTCTTGACTCTGTTTTAGCTGTAATATCCCGTTCATACCCTAACTGCAACGTAATGATCCGAGTTGATGTTGACTCCACGGAAAGTTCCGACATCCAGAATGCTGGAGTGCCTGCCATTGATCGCAATGCGATGAACTTGATTAGCGTTTCCATCCAAAACTCGGTACATGGTCCCTTTGTGGATGCAGGTGTCGCATACTGGCTACTAAGAGGTTCCGCACAGTTACGTATTCTATGACAAAAACCTGAATCCTAGCACAATATTAGTGTCATACTTGGGGCACTGAGTATATGTTCGGTCTAGGAGGTCATAGAATTCACCTTTGATGCTGTTATCTTTATCTGCAGGGCATGTACGAAAATAAATTATATTTTCGAGATTTGATTCGAATTGTTATGAATTCCACATTCAAGTAAGCGTTGTCTTCCTTCTTTGTAGAAGTCGCCGTAGTTTTGCACTCGATTTTTTCCCACTCCATCCCATTGAACTTCTTGAATTGCGGTAATATCTGCTTTGTAGTGATACTGCGAGTTGTTCGGTAGAACATGGCCGGGTATGAACTCTAACATAACATATGTAATAACAATTCGTTCTCATATCCGAGGCGTAGTCCCCAACCCTTCCAACAGGGACTTAATAAAGCAAAAAAAAAAAAAAAATGTGTCTACATTGCACTGCGCCACTTCCAGGGTTGGAACTTAGAACCTTCCTACATTCGGCTCTTTCTATATCACCATGTTTCTGAGATGAAGAGTTTCCTGACATTTTTGTATTTTAGTGATCCATTTAGTGATTCATACTTTGAACCTCGTATGGAACATAAGATCCTGTGGCTTTTTAAAACGGGTTTTCCGACAATCATTGATTCCGATTACAAAATCACATAAATTGCTTAGCCTGAAGTTTTTACGTGATCGGTTTCTTAATGTGGAAATCTCACGAATGCGCGAGCTTTTTTTTTTGTAGAACACACTTACCTTCTGACATTCACAATATTTTTCCATCTGGGCTATATATGTTAAAGCTGCATGAACTACTGCCGTGTATACGAAGTTCAAGCAACGTTTTTCAGTCACAAAATAATGCGGAGTTAAAGTGCCAAACACATAGCTCACTCTATGTGCGACATCATCATCGTACAATCTTTCACAACGCTAAAAGGCAACGAATTTCAAACACTGCCCTTATGTACTCCACCTCCAGTTTCGAATTCTCTAGTTATTCCCGCTGCACATATACATTTAGGGTCTATAACTTCGTGCGGTTTGCTAAGAGATGACGTAACTTGTATTATTCCATTGTTATTATTCCATTGGAACATGCGTTGGAAAGCTACTGTCATTGTACGTCATTTCAGTATATGTCATTCATTTGAAGCGTAAACAACAATAATTTTTTTTCCACTTAAATATGTCGAACTTTGTGCCTGAAAAAGTGTTTTTGCGAGGAGTTCCTCTTCATTACTTTAATATGAAGAAAACTCCCACCGAAAGTCATCGTATTTTGGTGGAAGTTTATGGTGAACATGCGCTAGCTGAGCGAACGTACCAAAAGTGGTTTGCACTATTTAAAAGTGTTGATTTTGGCTTTGAAGACAATGAACGTCCTGGGTAGCCAAAAAAGTTTGAAGATGAAGAACTGGAAGCATTACTCTATGAAGATTGTTGCCAAACACAAGAAGAGCTCGCAGAATCTTAAGGTGTCACTCAAGCAGCCATTTCAAAACGTTTAAAAGCAGCTGGATATATTCAAAAGCAAGGAAATTGGGTTCCACATGAACTCAAGTTTTGCATGTCCGAAATGATGCTGGAACGCCACAAATGAAGTCATTTTTGCATCGGATTGTTACTGGTGATAAAAAATGGATCCATTACGACAACCCCAAGCGCAAAAAATCATATATGAAACCCGCCCAACCACCCAAATCAACGGCAAAGCTGAATATCCATGGCGCAAAGGTAATGCTCTGTATTTGGTGGGATCAGATGGGTGTGCTGTATTATGAGCTGCTAAAACCGGGTGAAACCAACAATGAACAACGCTACCGAACACAATTAATCCGTTTGAAGAGAGCAGTAGCGGCAAAACGCCGTTCCATCATGACAACGCTCGGCCCCACGTTGCTATTCCGGTTAAGAACTATTTGCAAAAGAATGGATGGGAACTCTTACATCACCCGCCTTATAGCCCAGACCTTGCCCCTTCTGACTACCATTTGTAGTCGTATCAAAAATTGGCTTTATTCATTCTTGGCTGCCAAGCAGGCGCAGTTCTTTTGGGATGGGATCCACAAATTGCCAGAAAGATGGGAAAAAGTCATAGCTTCAGATGGGCAACACTTTGAATAGTACTATTGTACATGTTTTTCTTAAATAAACGTTCAAATTTTGAAAAAAAAAAACCTCACAAATTAAAAGATATACCCAATATGTTCTGGGAATATTTAGAAATCTTAGAAGGACCTATGTAGTGTCACGATGTTTTTTCATTATTATCCATAAGCCTTGAGTCCCGTCATTTGTCAAGTTGCCACCCGCAAAGGTGGATTGTCATGATTGCCATGGAGCTTAATTATACTGTGTTGTCGACTGCCTACAACTTTTCGTACATTTTCATAATAATCGACATTAGCTTCGTCGATTTGTAGTTGTTGCAGTTTCTCGTGTCGCTTTTGCCTTTATACAGCTTAAGAAACTCTCCGTCGAATGGTAAGGCACCCAAGCCGTTTTAATCCACGATTTTTGATTGTCGTCTATGCTTGCGAGCATAATGATCCAGCCCACCTACGGTTCATCCCGAGAAAAAGTATTTTATCCATCTTTTGTGTCTCGTTAATAGGCATTCTTGCTTGTCTTAAATATATTTTGGCCATAGAATCACTTCTGAATTTTATCGGTTTCGCTATTTTTGCTGTGCTGGTAGTCTTATGGTTCTGCCAACATGTTTTGCCAGTTCGTTTTCTCGACTTATTCCGGTTCAAATTGGTTTTTGCCTGTTTTCCTATCAGTAAGGGTCGGTTCTGTTTAGTGTTCCACCCATGATGAATTTAGAACCTTTTACCCGCCGTTTCAGGATATTCTAGCATAGATGGTAAATTATATGGACTGGATGTCCACAGCTGCAATATGCAATCAAGTGCCGCTCTTGCTTATTTTGTATAGTTAGAGCATGTGTCTTGTGTGAGTTGAGTATGAAAGCGTTTCTTCTATGGAAGTTCTTGCATTCGCAATTCAGTTCCTCGACTTGTCTGTTTAAATGTTTGCCGGTGATATTCCATTGCCTGTTTGCAGTGCGTAGTCACCATTTCATATTCAACACCGCTTTCATGTCCACTGGTTGGCGGTTAATTTTTGATACGCTTGCGATGTTATTTAGTAATTCAGCTGTCAAATGACGGCAATTTTCTTCTTGCTTCGAAACTTTTACTCATCGTCGAGACGTTCCAGCTTGCGATAGCTAACTTAATGCTTATCCCGAAAACGTTCGAACACTGTCATAAATAATTCTATTTGCCCCAGGATCGCTCCTCCTTTGTGTAGATGAGTATGTGAGAGTGAATTAATGTTCATCTGAGTTTTCTTTGGCCCCAGACTTTTGCACTCCAGACTCCAGACGAATCGAATACGAGTATTGACTTGGGTTAGTCATTATATGTTAATGTCTCTCAAGCTCATCATTGTAAAAAGGAATCTTTTGAGGCAGTAAGGCCCTAGCAATGGTCTGCAGAGATGCGCAAAGAAACTAACTATTAAGTTAAAGTCGGTGCCGAGTATACGGATTGTCAGCTTTTGCAGAGTTCTGAGCGCCGGGGACTATTTAAATTTTGCCGCCAGGTAGGTAGACCTACCAGAAATACAAGTAGCGTGGATACACCGTTTTGATTTTAAAACTTACGTGACCTGGATGCTGAAGATGGCTGCTAACAGCGTAGTTTTCAGATCCATCCTGTGGAGTTTAGAAAATTAATGGTGTTGCAGAATTTTGTGCCAGAAATCTCTGATAATTCCTAGAAAAAGGATTCGCCGAGTATGCGAGGACTAGTTCCAGCTAGTACCGGACTAGGTTTATGTGAACCCTTACATGGCAGCGTGTGATCCAATTGGCCAGTGACCCGTGCTAATTTTTGCTATTCTTGTCATTTATCCTGTTTTTATTGTAGGCGGCCATATCTGCCTGGATATGGTACAGGGTTCTAGACTGTTCCACCTAGAGTTGGGAAAAGAAAAAAAAGTATTGGAGAATTCTATTCTTGATAGATTATTGTTCTGTTCCGACCTTTCCGGAATGTGAACCTAAATATTTTTATTAAAATTGAGTTTAACTATCGTGTGTGAGGTATGTTCGAAGGCAGAATCAGGAAGAACTATAGGGTTTCGGGGACCAGAATTCAGATTTTCTGAAACGATATTTTTGATGTGCAAATCCAAGGGCAGTATATCAAACAGAACTTTGAAATCTTTTGTCTCCAAGTAAGTCTATAACATCTCAAGGGCTTAGCTCAGTCAGAGCCCTCTTTGTGAATTTACTACTCACTGAAGCGAACATCCGTGATTTTAAAATAGCCACGTCGTTCGCGTATGCGACTGCCTTGATTGCAATGTTATCGAACTCTGCCAAGATATTATTGATGAATACGAACCACAGAAGAGACGAGATAGTTCCCCCCTGTGGGGTTACTCTATCTATGGATTTGCTTATGAGGCTGAATGGTTCTTGGCCTGCTCGAGCTCGTCTCAAGGTCGAGGGAATGCATTTGATTCAAAAGTAGGCACAGTAAATGGGGGTACCTTCTCCAAGTGCTTTATAACATAATTTGTAAAATCCCGTCAAGGTCTGTGATTTATAAAGGGAGGAATTGTCCCGGGAAATCTTTTCCTCGGTTATTAATGTGTTGATTACATTTAAGGGTGCGGGTAGAGTAACCTCTTTGCATTACGGGAAATGGGTATTCATTAGAAGTTCCAGTGATACTTCGGTAAAATCTGTCCACGTTCTTCGGACAGAACTTTGCTTAGTCTTAAATTTTTTTAATGGAGAGTTTTAATAGAGTGGTCTGTGGCCTAGCCTTGCTTATTGCTTTTTTGGATGTCCTTGTAATGCATCCAGAATTTGTGATTGTAGCAGATATTGTATTAAAGATGTCTCTAGTTAGTTCTTTTTAGATTGGAGAGATCCTGAGTTTATCACGATAGAAGAGTCTCCTCATCCTTATTTCCAGTGTTTCTACGGATTCAATACTATGATCAGGGTGCTCTTAAGTTTGTGGTTTAATACTTGGCTGAATTTCTTCCAGTCAGTGTGTTTGGGGTTTCTTAAAGGTGCAGAGAGTTCTGGTTGTTGCCCACATTACAGATGTTTAGATTTAGATTAGTACTCCTCCAAAGGAGTGTCTTGTGTTGGTTTATCGTGGCTCTTAGTCCTCTCTTAGGAAGACTATCCAATTTTCTAATGCACACTGAGACTGAATTGTATGATACTGAGCATACTATTGTTGTTTTTTTTTGCTGAATGGGATCAATCGGATCCCTTCCTTCGGCTAACTTGGTCTGAAAAACTTCAGCTTGACGAACTGTACGCCGAACCTGTGCCTAAAATCGGTTTTCTCCAGCTGCGAAAGGTTTTCATTATTTACTGACAGCAGAAGAGTTTGACTGTTTTTTATGGGACTCCTCAACCTTGATGACCTAATATGAATGCCAGGGCTCTGAACCTTCAGACATTGGAGAGTCTTTCCTTGTGGACAGCCATTGACTTCCCGACGATAGCATTTCCAGTTCGCATTTGTGGGTTTCTGTTGTACTGACCTCCACCGGCCTGTGTTTTTTTATCGTCCGCAGAAGTATGTGGCTTTCAGCACATGTATCTTTAACTGTATGTGCGATCTCTTTGTACGGTATATTTGACGCGATCGTCATTCTTCTTTTTAAGAAGCTCATCCGAACCTAATGTGGCACAAACTTGACGTAGTTTTAATACAGCTTTTGACTATCTTATCAGTCGTGCTATTCTTGATGGTATCAAAAAGGAAACAAAATCCAAAGTCAAAACTTCTTAATAGTGTTATGTTATGTTCCTATATTGTTAAGGATGACGTTTTTTTACGTCGAAGCATTAGCATTCTGAAATATCTTTCGTATCCTGGCACGCTACTTTCCGTTCTATAGCTACTGGTGTCAGCTAACTTCTTTTCATGTTCGTCTTAACGACTTAAATCCCATAAAAATATCATTAAATTGAGTTAGGCTTTAAGCTTTAATGCGTATTAAGCACACATTGTAACTCCATGAAAAAAAAAAAAAATTAATAAATACGTATGTACTCGTATATCTGGCGCCCTTATCCGAACCTACCCACGTGACTTATGCATCCACTTCAGACGTGGAACTCACATTTAAAATTGTAATTCCATTATTCAACAAACAATTTATTTTTATGCATTATTACGTCATGATCTCATGACGATACGTCCTTATTACGGCAAACGTCAGACATGCAAGCAGTCATAGAAACGTATGGCTCGTACTTGCTCCTTATACCAACCAAGACATTTGAGTAAATACATGCTATGTCGTGGACTCGTGCATTCCGGAAATATTACTTCATTCTCCAGAAGCTAATGACGTCAAGGCAACATTGATCAAATAAAGCTCAAACATAGCCCACTTCTATGTTTCTTGGTAAGAGAAATTCAAACTAACAACGCAGCAGTTTGCCGACATTAGCAAAGCGGAACACCATTAATCCTCCCCATTATTCTTGTTTTTGTTTTTGTTCTGAACTGAACAGTGCCTTTGTGCAGATTGACTTACACCTCATATCTAGATACAAGGATAATTACGAACTCCCACTAAGGAACTAAAACAACAGAGTGCTTCCATTCATGTTCCGACAAAATTAGAACATACAATTCCATGGCATGGTAATGTTAGTGGAAGTGGCAGACCGGAGCGGGGCTATATAATCTACAACAACTTCCGACAATGTTGACTCCAATGATTGTGGCCCTTCAACAGTAGGAGCTATTACTCTACTAGTAATTTCTCACCAAAGATTCGGAGACTCCTGGAATCCTGTTCTGAGTTGAAAATCGGAGATCTAGGGTGAGCTTTTATCTCTGCCAAAAGTGAAAGTGTCATACAACATTAATATTAAATTGCCGTGACACACCATGGAGGAGGAAATATGGACTAACTGGGTGGGTGACTATGTGACTGGGAATTCAGCACATCGTGCATTTCTTGTGAAAGGACATTATCCTTAATTTCATTCCTTGGCATTCATATGAAAATGGAAATTTATTATAAATTGCCTGCGATAAGAACGCGAGAACGATGACTACACCATGACGTAGACGGTGTAGATGATGCGGAAGGCGACGAGACATGGAGAAGATATAAAGGAGTTCTTCCAATCGTTGATGGGTACTTGTTTCTTGGCAGGGCTGCCAAAAACACTTTAAACAGAGTAGTTTAGTACTATTTTACTGACGGAAGTGCCTTATTTCTTTTTGACGAAATGAGATTTCTATTGGTATTTTTCTTTTATGCATCTATGCGCCCTTGGGAAGAGCGGGACCTTTTTTCAGTATCAAAATCAGGGTCGTCAGAATATGACAAGTTTATGTCATTGTAGAATTTCTATTGTTCATTGTATACGCTGTTCACTAGATGGGAGCAGAGTAGTGACTGCTTCCTGATTTTATCCTCAAATATGATAGTATTGAATAATGAACACTGTTTAATGGTAGCTTTTAAGTAGCTATCAAACCATGCAAAACTGTGTTCAAGATGTTGACAACAATGCCGTCATGTGTTCAAGATGTTGATAACAATGCCGTCAGCCTTTAAAGCACATTTGTATATATTGTCTAGTTTAAGTAACCTTTAATTCAAACTAATTTCTTATAACGGTGCAGGTATATAATTAGGTGATAACCACGATTGTCTCCGGCTTTTTGAAACTTACTTCGACGAAAACATGGAAAATCTTGAAATTTTTTTCTGCAACTACACCCTTTGCTGGAACATAGCAGCACGGTTATCTACATATGTCAGAGGAGGTGAAGGGTTGAGTTTTAATATTGGGTTACCAGATAGCAATGATAGTTTTTCCAATTATTATGTTTTAGTAGCTGCTAAAGTTACCAATGTCATCCAGCTGTCAAAATATTCATTAAGGTTTGTCATTTCATCATGAATTATTTGACGTTTGCCGAACGTGCGGAAATTATTAAAATTTTTATCGCAATTCAGGCTCAGTTGTAAATACGCAACTGGTGCGAAATGAAGAAAAAATAGCCGCCGTGGCGGACAGTATCGAAGAAGGCCCAGAAATGTCGATTTGGCGCTGATCAGCTGAATTGGGCATCGTCAGAGAGTCAATCCGGCTTATTTTTGGTTTGGCTATGAGCCTACATCCGTATAGGATTGTGCTGACGCAAGAATTGAAGATAGACGGCCATAGACAACGCCGTGAGTTCACTTATTGGGCGCTAGAAATGTTGGCCGAAGATCCGGATGTTGGCCAAAAAATCATCGTCTCGGACGAGGCCCATTTCTGACCCAACGGCTATGTCAATAAGTAAAATTGTCGTTAGTATGTAGAACGAGCACAACCCGAAGGTGTTCGGCCAAGCACAGATAACATTATCCTTCGTAGCTTCGTAGCTAGATATAAAAACATTTTAAACCAAAAAGTTATTACTGAGGACGTTCTTGTTTCCTGTATATCTGATACCGTAAAGATCTTTCAAACTAGGAGAAGGTGTAAAAAAAAAACAACTATGGTTTGAATGGGAATATGCGGCAGGCAACAGTTTTGCAAGAATTATGTACAGGGAGAGGCAAATAAGATATTCTGAACACTTAACTATGAAGCTTACAAGAATCAAGGACATAGATTCGTTTCAAAAATTCGCCCGAACCGTCAATAGCTCTCTTTTCGCACAGAGTACTTAAAGCGAAGCATCTGTACTCGCTGGTCATTTTGAGCAATTTCTTAACCCATCCTGTAGCACTGTAGAGAGTCGATGCATTAGATCGTACCATCTTATTGGAATATGTTGTTAGATTTGTACATCGAACAACTTACACCAAGAAAAGATCGTATCCCTTCCGAATTCGTCAAATATACGACCAACGAATTCTTGGATAAGCTAACAAAGGTGTATAGTTTAACTTTTTTGGCATGGGTGTTGTGCCACCCAGCTTCAGAACAAATATAATTTTTCAATTATACAATATAACAAGAAGACCCCAAAGACCCTCCCTACAATTATTTTTTTGATGAATTACCCCTTCTTTAAGAGAAGCTGTTACCCACCTCTTTGTTCTTTTATAACTTTTTTTAATCTCTTTTTATTTTATATTTATTTTTATATCTACCCTAAACCAACGTAAGCCTATGTAAGCCGGCCTAGGCTAAAAAATTAAGCTGACCGACTTTGCTTCGTAGTGAAGATATCTTGTATTAGAGAAATTCGACGAAGAAGCTTCCTCTCCTGCAACAAGCCACCAAAATTGTTGGTACTGCCGAGTAACATCCCTCATATTCGTATTCCCTACCCTCCTACTGAACCGGACGGAGACGCTCCGCACTGCCATGTGTGACGTCTCTGTCGTAGTTGAGTCGCTTGTCCGCAGTTAATCTTCGAGCGACGTGGAAGATTAACGGGACCGCTAATCTGTCCTAGATCAGACCTTTCATATCGAGGTAGAGGAACGCTTCTGGAGGAATAAAGTCTAGTCTCTGGTGTTCTATATAAGCGAAGACAAGCCCTCTCAAACACCCCAATCTTTTCCAATACACGGGACATCCAAATATAAGCAATGGCCAGATAAGGGCCATGTAGCAGATCATCTTAGCCCTCGCAACGTGTTGGCTTCTATAAAACTGTCGCTTTGTAAGGGCAAAAGAACCTTTGTCTCTGGCCAGAGGAACATCTTTACAAGTATGTTTTTTGAAATATAGATATTGCTCTAATCGGATCCCAAGGTATCTGACTACATTTCGATAAGCAAGTGGCTGTTCATGCTGTCCCACGATTGAAAACTTCCGCCAATTCTTTTTGGCGTTCCTAGAGACCCATACAAAAGCGTCCTAAACAGAATAGTTTCCGATCTCTGAAAGTTGATTTTTAATCATCGCAATAACGTTTAGTTTTATCGAAGTCACGTTGCAAAAGTATATTTTTGACCTCGATCTTTGGACCCACTGTACGCGTTAAGTCGTCTGCGTACGCTATGGTATGGTAAAGTGAACCTTTCAGCTCACTTGTGTAAATGTTGAATAGGATCGGCGAATTTATCGCATCTTGTTGCAGACCATTTTTAATGTGAAGTGTTCCAGCAGAAGTCACATCGCCATTTTCCACGATGAACTGTCTATCTGTTAACATATTGTGAATAATATACAGCAGTAGTTTACGAATGCCCAAACTGCTCAGCTTAAAAAAGAGTCCCTCTAACCATACGGTATTGAAGGCCTTTCTGAAGTCAATCCAAGTTCCATTGGATATCAGAAAGCAGTTAAGACGGGGCATGCCGTTTTTGAAACCGAGTTGATTATCCGGAACTATTTGTTTGTCCTTTTATGTTAGAAAGCCTTGTTGCTGTTTGGAAGAAGATTGATTGACCGGATTGGAGGTGTCTTTATCTATTTTGGGGATGGGATGTACAACCACAGTTTTTCAATGCGCTGGATAATGGGCATTAGTCATTGCATTGTTAAACAGGATGGTAAAAATGTTCACAGCTTCTAGTAAGAGATGTCGAAGCACAATGTTCGGTATTTCATCAGTTCCCAATGATTTCTTACTTCTTAGTGATTCGAAAATTTTTTGGAGCTCTTCTTTCGAAATGAAAGGTGATAGTATCTTATCGTCGGCGATGACATTATTTGCCATATTCTCATCACTGTACTGGGTGAAACCCGAGCTCTCGAATCGCCAGTTCATTATTTTATTTCGAAGGTAGAAATTGCGCATAAGGATTCGATTTTTCAGGTCGTGGTCGGGCCAATGATGTCATTCGCCAGGGCCATTCGTACAAGGCCTATGGTGAGTCTGCTATGAGTAAAACAAGAGTTTACGAGTGTTTACTAAAATTCCCGTTATTTTTTGAACACTCGGAATAAGTTGTCAATGTGTATCGTTATGTATATTGTTCGTTTAATTGTCTCGTCCATTAGTTTTAGAAACCTCCCAATCTCCTTTTTTGACAGATTTCTATTGGACGATAGGTAGAGCGCATTCGAGGAGAGTGCTCTTATAAGTGTTCTGGGGAAATGTATCCAACGCACCCTACTATAGTTGTAGGAATGCTTTTGAATAAACTCATCCAACTCCGCAGTTTCATTCGGGATAGTTATTTCGGTACTGAGAAGGCAATGGTACACATTGTGCGTAGACAGTTTGTACTCGTAGTATGTACCTGTACCTGACGAGTAGCTTGTCAGGTCTACTCGTGTGTCGAACAGCAGGAGATCAAAATAGGACTCGTGTCTAGGAAACGACGGATTATCCGTTGCCTTAAGGCCGAGTCGATACATTATACTGTTCCATCTAATATTTGGTGTATTATTTACCAGATCTCTATGTTTAACGTTGAAATCTGAAACGTTGAAAGTTTGACGTTAAAAATTAACATTCACTGCAAGGGTCTTCAGGGTTTGCTCCGCCATGTACGTACCCATTACGACAGGAGGTGCGTTAGGCCCGGCAGCAGCGCGTATATTTGTTCTACCCGCGTAGCCTGGTCTTGTATTTGACGCTGAAGCTGAGCCATCTGCTCCTGAATATGGTAGAGAGCCAGATAGACATCATGTCAGGTACAGGTTTCGCTGATTTAGGCGCTGGGGCCTGAGAAGCAACATTCGCTTGTTGTACCGTATTTCCCTTACCTGCCGCCATTTGGGTGTAAGTAATTTGGAGGGTAACGGTTGGAGTTTGTATATACACGGGTGGACTTTTAACTTCCACTTTCTGTTGCCGAGTTAGATTAATTTTTTTTATGTATTGGAATTTCGGACAACCCAGGTTTCCCGTGTTCCTACATAACGTACAAGAGAATCGCCTTTTTTCTAACGCTCCTTCCGTACCTAGAGTGCAATCCTCGGACTTGTGGTTCGTTCCGCACTTCAAGCACCGAGGCTGCTTTTCGCAGTTGGACGCGATGTGCCCGAACCTTTGGCGGTGAACACATTGTAAACTGTTTTCTCTCCTCTTTATTTTTTTCAGTGTAAAATCTCGTAGTTTAGGACTTTGATACTCCTTAGACCATTTAGTTTGCTATAATAATTAAGCTGGAGCAGGAAAAACGGTAGTTTCCATTTCTCCCTTTTGGCTCTAGCCTTGACAAATGACTTAACCCCTAATTTGAGCTCTTCGTACTCCTTCTTTTTCAGCAATGTAAGGAGCTCCTTCGGATCAGTCAACGGTTCTAACCCCCTCAGCAGCATTGTTTGCAGCTTCTCTAGGATAAGAACTCCGTCGTCATATCCTTAACTAAACTTTTAATTTTCTTGTAGCGCTCCACTGCATTGCAATGGAACGCATGCTTATCTAAACTTAGTCTTCAAATAAATAAATTGTTGCCTTTGGCATTTGGTGTCTTTTAATTCAATGTTGAAGGCTCTATGACTCTTGCTGTTCCCTCACCCTTCTCGCTATTTTCTAAGCTTTAATATTATTGCCTCATCGGCTGATTTAATCACGCCTTATACTCTATCCAGTGGATGTATATGGATGGATGGATACTATTAAATTGTCAGTTGTATCCCAACGCTAACGTCGAACTATGCGGTTCTAAAAGACAAAAACCAGTTCGCTTAATATCTACCTATGTCTGGTCACGGCAAATCAAGGTTGCACTAAGTAGTTCTTCTGCCTAGACTTGAACACTCCTGTAAATCCAACTTTATCACTTCCTTCCCTTGCATTTAAGGGTAAGTAGTTTTGCACGTACACTCTCTACTTAACTTCTAGCGAGCTTCGTAAGTTTCAAAACAAAATTCTTATTTTCTTTTGAATTAATTAAATATCTTTGTGATACAAAGATACGAAAGTAGTAATCCACGTTCTTATAGAAAACAAAAATTGGCAACTCTTTTTCTTAGTATTAATTTGACGGTTTTATTGTTTCTCTTTCATTTCATGCAAACAGATCGTTCGTCCTGTGAATGCCTTTCTCATTGTTGATGTACAAAATGATTTTATAAGTGGATCGCTCGATATAAGTAATTGTAGTGCACAGCACAAGGGCCAGGAGGTGAGTGTTAGTCCCTTTTGGATTGGAAGAATGCTAAGGTAATCAATCAACAATGAATCACGTGTACAAATGTTTGCAGATTCTGGATCCGATAAATAATCTTTTGAGTACAGTGGACTTTGATGCGGTATTCTATTCATTGGATTGGCATCCCAGCGATCACGTGTCCTTCATAGATAATGTGAAGCTAAGGGCTTTGGATCAATCGTCAACGGTAAGCTGAATACTATGAAATTGAAAAGAGTGATGTTGATTGAATTTTTGAATAAAGATTGATGCGGTCTCAGCTCAGGTTTATGACACCGTTATTTTCGCTGGTCCAGTACCTATGAAGCAACGTCTTTGGCCAAGACATTGCGTACAAGATTCTTGGGGAGCTGAGTTACATAAGGATTTACGGGTGAGTTTGTCTTGAGTCGCTAATTGTTCTATTTTTGTCATTAACATTGCATTTATATGAACATTAATTTTGCTGAGATTTTATAGACATCATTAGACTAAGAATCGATCGTTCTGAGTTCGTTGTAAATAGGAAGGAAGGAGTTCATTAGTCACTCCTGAATAAATGCAGATGTATAGTAATGCATTGAAGTCTTTAAGCCTCATTCTATGATATCTATAAACAAGTATGGGTTGTTAGCCAATATATTTACAGATTTGCTAGATATTTTTTTTGTAAGGCTTGGAGAAATGTCTTTCAAAGATTTTACTTTTAATGTGAGAGATTGCTGGGCACTGGCAGAAAAAGTGTGAAGTATTCTCATGCAAATCTTTATCTTCTGCATCTTCATCTTCTGCACAGATCATTTGTTCTAAATTTCATTTTCTATGTACTATGTCCCAGCATGTTACTCTCAGTGATACCACCTTCAAATGAGGACAAAGACGTGTTGTTAATTTGCAAGATTCTCTTGGTTTTTCTTTGTTTTAGAATAGTCTCATTTTCCTGGGGAGTCAAGCACATTCCATTTCTTATTTGCAATTGCTTATATTTTGTTTCCAAAATCGTGCTTAAGATTACCTGATAGGATCTTTACTGTTGTACTGTTCTTTAGCCTGGTTTGCGGCTAAAGAAAATATTTTCTTGCCAGTATATTAGTTCCTTTACCGCTCTTTGTCCAGAAACCCTTCAAGAATCTGTAGCTCTTCGAGGCAGCGATTGTAAAGCAGACAGAAATCTGCTTTTATTACCGTTTGGCTTTCAATAGATATAGGTAATGTGAGTGGATGGCATGATAGTGCCATGAATGCTGTTGTTACAGGAGCTCGGATTGGAAAATGGTAATAGTATTGGAAGTCTCAGAACTTCAGAGTAGAATTTTGCGCCATCCGTGTAGACAGAGACCATTGAATCGTTTGAAAGCGGTTGAGGAATGGTTTTGCTATTTCTAAACAGTGTGTTGTGTAGTTTGTGTGTATGCCGCCAGGTTAGCTAACATATCTTCCGGTTAGACTTAGTCTAAGAAAACAATAGAAATCAAATGACTTAAGGTGAAGTATGACCTACAACCGCTTGTCTAGGTACACTTTTTGACAATAAGAAATCCCATAAGGTTGACTGGTACTCTACTAATCGACAATCGATTGATTTGGTTTGCCAAGGGTCGACGTTTAAGAAATTGCACCTATGACGTCCATAAGAAACGTAAAGCCGACGTAAGAATAAAGGGAATCAGCTAGCCTATACGTCGTTGTATTGTATTGACATACCCTGGTATCCCCAAGTGTGGCTGCAATTAAGGGACCACCTTGCTCTTAAGAAATTCAAAGAGCATTGAAACACTGTGAAGAATTTTTTTCCTTTTGGAGCAGCTGCTATTGCAGTATTAGTAAAGACAAAAGCAAAAGCGGAAAGTAAACACCTGAATGGATTGATGAACTTGTTAAAGTCAACTTTGGTTCGAGTGAACGAATATCTTGATTCAACGCTCGACAGCGCGCAGGCTGCCATGAGAGTATTTAGTATATTGTAGATCCTGCGAAGCGCAGGAGAACAGCTAGTCGCTATTTTAAAAGCTATAAAGGCTTCTTAAGGTGGCGTTGGTTGTCATGTACGGTAAGCTGTTAATGGATTTTAAGATTCGCAGCGGAGTATGACAAGGTTGCATTCATTCGACACTACTATTCCTTGTAGTAATCAATGATGCGATACGGACAGCTCTCCCTGCCCTCCCTTATAGCTCTTTAATCACTGATCATCAAATCACCGCCGCTCGTCTTATGCTATCTGTTCCTGGAGATTTGAACGATGAGTAGAAGATAATAGCCCAAATTATGCTTTCTTTTTTTGACTGAATTTGTAGACTTTCCAGTCACTGTCTGTTCTTAAGCATTTTGCTACATTGACAAGTTTTCTAATTTTGTATAATTTTTGTTCACCATGGAGGTGTCATGTCGAAATTGGTCATGGTTTCGGTAAGGTTAGATTAAAACAGGGGGGTGTGATGGACATGCCATCACACAGACACTAGGTAACAAAATGGGCTCATCGCGATCCCTGTGGAGCCAGTTGATTTTGTATTCAAAGGCCAAAAACTTAAACAATCTCACTGGTGAAACATCTAATTTCTTTGCAAAAGCCAAAATGGACCTTAGAGTTCGTGCCGTCTACCTATTTCTTCTAACTTTTCGAAAATGTATTTCCCTAAAAATTTGCTACGCAAAATTGCCTTACATTCACACAATATTTGCGTTATGACCTCAGCAGCTTGCAGATCATTGCAAAATCTGCAAATATCCGTATTAGAAAATTTGAGTTCCTTTACGTATTTCCGAAGGAGACGTTTGCCTTTCAGGATTCGTATTATTGGCCTAAGCTTATCCCTGTTCAATTTTATAATCTCTATGCTTTTTAAGGATGTTATTTATAAATAGTACCCACTGAGGGGTTACCCTGGTTACAGTCATTCTAACCGAGCCTTGTCCAATGAAACAGTTTATTTCTAAACTTGCAAGCATGATGCAAACAGAATTGTTAATGCCCTGTTTAATATTAGCGTCTACTAGAACGCTTTTAATGGCGCTGCATTCCACGTTGAGGCTCCTTTTATATTGAGGAAGGTCGCCATCGAAAAATCATCGAAATGTAGACTCCTTTGCAGTTTGCGTAGCCTCAAAGCCTCGTCTGTTACCGTGATAGATTCACAGTACTTCAGTTTTTTTTACATTCGTAGTACTCATGCACCGTGACTTTTGAAAAGCTTCACACTATTGTAAATTTTCTTAACCTCTTTCCTTTTTAAATCTATTTCCCTATTCCCCACATTTTGGTTAAACCCCTTTAGGTGTTGTGTTTGCCGGACAAGCTTTCTCGAACGCCATTGTTAGCGGCTTACTAATATCTTCTATCGCTCTACCTAAGCTTATAACATTATCGCAGGTGATTGATTAGGAATCTAGGTGTATATTTATCACATATACTTGACCTAATTAGTTATCCTAGGATTTCTTCGAAATCTGCCGTCTAAGCCTCGTTTTAACGACTTTCCCAGGGTACGTGTAGGGATACGGAAACCATACCCATGTCGTCCACAAAGTGTTACTGGCTTACTCTGCCACCGTCGTGCATTTTAGTTTGATGCCTTCCCACAGCCCACAGAAGGCTACAACCTTGCGTTCGTTTTCCCAACTAACGCCATCGAATTGAAATTCCCTGTTTCCTGTGGTGGATGATTCCTTCCCTGACGTTTTTCCACTGGTCGATTGTCAGACGACCTTAAGGTACCAGCTCGTATATCACAGCAACGAAAAGCTTGTCTTTCGGGGTGCTTTGCTTGTGATGCATTGCGGATGAAGTACCAGCCAGTACTTCCTTTTCGGCTCCACAACGTCGTCGGATCTACCTCTTTTGCTGCTAAAACTACCTTTTTCTCCAGAGAAGCTAGCCCCTTCTTTTAATTTTCCATTTTAAGTTAGAGGGCGCCCGATCGGCTTCCACTCTCACCTTTGCAGCAGTATCTCCCTTGCCAGCATGGTCTTCGCTTTCTCAAAGGCGAAGCTCCACTTCTTACAATGGGAGATGGAGGGAGGGAGATGGATGATGTCGCCTTCACTCGCCTCTAACTCTTCCTGGTCAGGTATTGCCTTGCGGAGGTGATTATGGTTTAACTATTTACGATTTTCTATACCGGACCCTCCAGTAGGAGCATCCACTAGAGTAAATATTTTTTTTTTAACACCTAAAAACATGCAAAAATATGATTCGATTTGGAGTTGCTTCACCTAACTATGTTATCAAGTTCTTTTCGATTCATTGATGCTGCACGTGGCCTGTTGACACGCGTCTTGGTTATGCTCGCATTCCCAGCTAAACAAATTTTTACCCTTGCAAGCGACGTGTCATCAACTTACGAATGTAGTTGCATAGACTTGTAAGCTTTCGAGACTCGCACACTTGTCTCAAGTTCGCTGTTAAAAAAATCACACACCAGCGCATCACCTTGTATAGAGCATTTTTTTATATCAAGGGTCTCGGTGATATTGCTTCCGACCTTAAAGGAACAGCTTCATTTCTGTGCTAGTACAGTTTCTGTTCGTTTCTTGTTGGCTTGACACGTTATTTATGGAGTATAATCCTCAATATTCTCGATCGCTTGCTTATCATGCTCTTTGCATGCAAGATTTTCTCTCCTCTATTTAGACTCCTTTTAGTCTTCTATAAATCGCCCCTTCTTCAATCTTCAATAAACTAGGTGCTGTTGGGTTAAACCCAACACAACACTATGGTATTTCTGACTGCTTCTAGATATCGAGGCTATTGTTCTGTAATCCGCAATTTAAGCTGTTAAGCGTTATTGCGCCATCTGGAATATACATACACAAACATACCTTTGCTGCAACTAAAAATTACGTTTTCCTATTTTGACGTTAAAATCTTTCAAAACAATTTTAGGGTAATATAAGAATAATGCCATAAGTAAAATGCCGTGCTAACTGTTACTTACTGTTATCGCTTAAAGAGCTCCTAATACTGCTTCGAAGTTGAAAGGCGTATCCGTCCGCTTGTTGTCCACTGTAATCAATTGTGGCACCCATCTGGCTGTCAGCTTTCTTATGCTTAATTTATTATGTAAAATGCCGTCTCGTATTATATATCTACAGCCTCTGCAACTTCGCGCACTTTCATTTGGCGATCAGCAAGAATCATGTCGTGGACCTTTCAAACGATGTTCTCAGCAATCACGAGCACACAGGCTTTTACAAAAGCAGAAGTAGGGCCATGTTTAAATTCGTTGAACCAATATCTCACGGTCTTTATATAGCGTTTTCCAATAGGGACTTGACAACTTTGAATTTAATTTGTGAACGCACTCTTTCACTAATCATCAAACTGTCACCGTTAATTTATTCAGTAAACTCAACATGATAAAGTACACTAACGAGCAACGTCTGCAGATTATAGAAATTTTCTACAGATATTCGGAGTCGGTGACTGCAACTTTAAGAGCGTTAACTCCAATTTTCGGTCGTAATTCTTGCCCTAGTAGACAGGCAATAACAAGTTTAGTGCAAAAATTTGAATCTACATATTCGTTGTGTGATGTTGCCGTATCAGTGAGACAACGGGTTGGTCGAAGTGTCGAAAATATCGCTGCTGTTCAGACGTCCGTAGCAAACGATCCAAATCATTCAATTCCACGGCGTTCTCAAGAATTGGGCATCGCTCAGACCACATTATGGCGTATTTTGCGTAAGGATCTTGGTTTACACCCATACAAGATCAAGCTGACTCAAGAATTCAAGCCGATGGACGCTGAAATTTCCGCTATCTCGGAAGTGCGATGGGATGGAACGGACAAAAAGAGGATGAAAAACTGTGATATATACTATAGTGATTGCTATAGGGAAAAGAATCAGCGCTTGTTCGAATGCGGATTTTCTATATGCGCTAGACTTAGGCAAGAGCTTCCGACACGTATCAAGCGTCCTATGACAATACGCATTTAGGCTAAATTCGTTCAAATAAGCCTAATGTGCCCCCACGGAAAACAAGGACGACGTCAATAAAGCATGTTTCTTCGAGCTTTTTGTCTAAAGTATCCGGTACTACTCGTACCGTATCTCGTACTACTCCGGTTTAACTCCAGGATTGGAAAGAAGGGCATCTTTGGTAGGTCAATTGATGAGCACAGCCTACGCGACATCACGTTTGGCAACAGTCATAGTCTTATTGACTTTACGGCGAGACGAATAATCACTTTACCAAGTACACGGTTTTTTCATCTCAATATATACCAGGGAATATGGCGGTCTTCGGATCACGAAACGCTTATTCAAATTGATCACAATGCGAGAGACATAAGATGTTATCCAGTATGCTGGATGTCCGATGAATGATCCCGGCAGCCAACATTGAGTCAGATCACCACAACAAAGAAGAACTACTATGCGGAGATAGATTCACCGAACGCGAATCCCGATATATCTCAACAACTCATATGTCGCCAGAGACGCCGCAATTGATATGCTGGGTTTCACTCGACCACCACCAAGAAATCTCTGGTTTGATGAAAAATGCCTGCGAGCACATGCAGCTAAACAAGAAGAGTATAAAACAATGCTCGTGAGCTCTACAAACAGAAGAGACGGGAAGAACATCGGCTTCTCCAGAAAGAAGAAAAGGTACGAGAAGTGCGCTGTACTCCAGGAATTACGTATAAAAGTTCTACCAAAAGTTAAAAGAAAAAACGTGTCAAAGCAAGCAACCCGTACCGAAGAAGGAAACCTTGTAGTAGAGTCGCAGTCGGTGCTAAGAATATTGGAAAACTTTTTCTGCTGAAAACCAACAAAGCATCTGGATCTAACGGCTTACCGGCCGAGGTATTTAAAGAAGCTGGAAATGACTTTGTGTAGAGCATACATCGACTCATTTTACAGATATTGTCAGAAGAGTATGTGCCTGATGAATAGAATCTTACTAATGTTTGCATGATTCATTAAAAAGGAGATCCTCTCAACTGCGTCAACTATAGAGGTATACGTCTTCTTAACATCTCCTCAATATCTACCATATTGCTTGAACGTCTGAAACCTTTCGCAAGCAACCTGATTGGTCCGTTTTCAGACTGGGAAAGTCCACAAATGACCATATCTTTACACTCCGGCAGATGCTGGAAAAAACTCAAGAAGTCCAAATCAATACCCGCCATCTTTTCATCGGTTTTAAGTTCACATATGACAGTACTTATAGAAACGAGCTTTATGGATCTATGTCTAGTTTTAGCATCTCTGCTAAACTCGTCCGTCTATGTAGAAACAAGTGGGAATGTTCGTTTCTTCGTCAAAGTCGGTAACGACTTAACCGAGACCTTTGATGTAAAAAAAGGTATTACACAAGGTAACGCACTGTCATGAGAATTCTTTAACATCATACTTGAACTTATGAACATACTTTTACAAAAGTCTTTCAAACTACTAGCATATGCCGATTGTATCGACATAATTGGAAGAACACAGAGGGATTTCTCCGGTGCGTTTGATGCCAAGATGCGTTAAGCGATAATTAAGGGCAAAACTAACCATATGCTATCAACAAGAAGGGTCACACAACATCTAGTAATTGAACAGAATGTCAGAGTCTATAGCTGTAATTGCGAGAGAGTAAAGGACTTTGTCTACCTTCCCTCTAGTATCAGTACTCCCAATAACACTTCCGCTGAAATAAAATGAAGAATCTTTGTAGCCAATCGCTAATATTTTGGGCTATGAAGGCAATTTAGTAGAAAAGTTATATCCCCTAAAACTAAGCAGAGTCTAAATAAGACATTTATGGTGCTGAAACATGAAATCTATCGAAAGCGAATGAAGATATCCTAAGTCGTCTTGGAGAGAAACATCTTTCGACAGATATTTCGACCCCTTTTCATTGACAAGCTTTGGAGGGGTACATTAACCGATGAACTATACGAATTGTACAGCGACAACGACCTGGCCAGAAAACTGCACATCAGTCTCCTGAGATGGCTAGGACATACATACAAATGATCCAGCCCGCAGAGATTTCGAATCTAAATATGTTATCCTGAAGCTGAAGCCATGTTCAATAAAGATAATCGGAAAACTTGATTCAAAAAGCAATAGGATTTAAAATTCAAGCTGAGGCTCGAAGAAGGGGCCATGAGAAGAATATTTAGATCACTTCTGTAAATAAAAAAAAAAAATTCAGCTTAAAAAATTTAGGTTATCATTTGTTTCCGAGGTCATCAGCTATATCCTTTCATACATTTTTTTGTACAGAGCCGTACAAGATGATGAGTATCAAGAACTTATTCTTTCAAGGAGCTTGTTGGGTTTTTTTATTCGTGAATCCTAACTAAATGTAATAAGGTTTAAAATAGGAAAAAGTATTGTAGACACAAGGATTTGTGTTGTGAATGTCAGACTTTCCTCAATAGGAAGGAAGTGCTCCGATAAGGAAGTTCTTAGAACTACTTACAACCTAAAAAGGCTTTGCGATTTTTTTATAGGAGATTTAAGGTACAGCGATTGGTTTCCGATAAAGCACTACAATATTTTATGAGTTCTAGTGAATTGAAAATCCTATTTCCAAAGATAGTAGTTTACTCATTTGGCTTAAAGGTTATTTTCAAAAGTAGATTTTTCAATTTGTCGGAAGTTCTTCTTATCGTATTCTAAGGAAACTCCCAATAAATCTCTTCTCCAGCATCCATACTTATTTTTGGTTTCGTCCTTCTACTAGCTATAGTTATTTTGCTTCTTGTCTGCGCTTAGGTTCTATTCAACTTTTAATCATATTTCATCCTCGAAGGATGCTTGGTATCCTCTGGTAGAGATTCCATAGTGAATACAACATTTTTAGTCGTGTAACAACAATCTCAACAAACCCAAACACAAGTACGAGTACAACCTCCACTAATGTTCTTTAAATATTTTTTCTCTTCTCTTTTTTATTTTTATTTTTATTTTTTTTTTTTGCGGGGGTGAGAAAATAGATTGTGGAGCAAGGAATTAAAATCTACAAAGGTACTAATCCAGAAGTTGATTCCTATTCAGTATTTTGGGATAACAAAAAGCTCTCGGATACCACATTGAATGCCCAACTTAAGATGAAAGGAACCACAGACATTTACATTTGCGGTCTGGCCTATGATGTTTGCGTTGGTAAGGATATTCTCACACATTAAACTATTTTTTACGTACGATTAACTTGGTTATAGAAAACTTTATACCGCAAAATATATTTTAAACTTATGTACGAGTATGCATCGGTACTCATATCTATAAAAGAGACCACAGTTGTACCCCATTTTACACCCTTTCACACCTGTCTGCATTCTGGCAGTTTGGTTTTTATTGGTCCTTCATGTGAGGATAATTTTTACGAGTGTGTGATATAAGTAAAATGTCCCGTGGGATATGCGGTAATTAGATTACTGATTCCCAGTCCCATGATGCAATAAAAATTAATCACATCCGATTATGAGTATCTGAAAATCAAATAATAAAATAATTGTGTCTGCTCTGGTTGTAGGTGCAACTGCTGTGGACGCCCTATCGGCTGGATACCGGACAATTTTGATTGATGATTGTTGCCGTGGTGTGGATCTTCGGGATATAGAGTGTGTCAAGGGAAAAGTCAATTCTAGTTATGGAGTAATCGTCCACTCCGACGAGGTAAGTTAATCAATCTGCTTATTCAGCTGGAAGTTGAATGCTCGTTGCTATATCCTGATGGACTTAATTGATTTCCATTTTGGAGGAAGAATTAAAAAGAGTTTTTTTTTCTTTTTATTTATTATTTTTTTTTTTTTAGGTAAAGGCAATGGTGGAGGGTAGAGATCGTCGTCCTGAATTGGGTTACAAATTGGCAATGGAATTGAAAAATCCTGATTCAGAGCTATCGCAGAGTGATTGTGGGCATCCAAGGAATTTGGCTTAATTTCGACCATTGTGCACTTTTCTTTGCTTAATTTTGAGTTGAATGAGTTTAGAGGAAGCACTTACATATCACATGATGCGAATGCAATAACTAGATGCATTCATATTCCAGCTTTAAATGCCTTGGCTAAGAGTATTGAAGAAATCGCTAGAATTGTAGATTGATGATATTATTGGTAGTTTAGGGTTAAGGTTAGCAGTTAAATATTGTCTTAAAGTAAATTGCAATAAATAAGCGAATGGGATTACAATAATTTGTAATCAATTTTTTTTTTCAATTGCTTTTATTTTGTTCTGGTCGTGCTGGCAAATAGGTCAGAACAGCTATAGACCCTTTTTTTTTAGGGTGTACTGATCCGCCACAAATTCAGTTTAAGATGACAGATGTTGGTGGAACCAAAGAACAACATGGTTCCTGTAAGGATTCTAAGTCCAAGTATTACAGAAGGTTCGTGAAGGATTTTGCTTGTACTGCAAAGAGCCTGCATCAACTTACGGAAAAAGGCCGTCAGTTCAGGTGGTCTGTAGAGTGTGAAAGAGCATATCAATAATTCAAACGGCAAGTGTGCAATGCCTCCATCTTGCGCTATCCCATACTCGGAAAATTGTTCAAATTCGTGATGGTCAAGAGAAAGTGGTTGCATATTACAGCAATGCACTCTCCTTGCCTGAGTGGAACTACGACATGGGATTCTGGCTTTAATTCTGACAACGAAGCATTTTCATTCCCCGAGTTGGCGAGTTGGATCAGTCATTTCCTGGGATACTCGGAAGGCGTATTGGGCACAGTGGGACTCGCTGTGTGTACAAGATGGTTTGCAGAAGAGAATGGGAAAGTTTAGATGGAACAATATCTCGTATGCAGCTAATCGTGCTCCTGTCCAGAGTCAGCAAAGGGCTCCATATACATTGATAATACATGATGGAACCTCAGGAAGTCATTTGGGAATTAAGAAGACGTTGAAGTGGGTAAGGGAACATTTTATTGGCTATGTGTAAAACGTAGCTCGAAAATTGGAGCGAATAGTGCATAAAGTTTAAAACTACAAAGGGCCCACAACAATACAATGTCGGAGCACCATTTGAATGAATAATTGACGTGACTGGCAAGTTTCCCGAAAACTTTAATGGCAACCGATACACTCTCGTGGTCATGTATCCGAAAATGTTCTCAATCTCAAAGCAAGAGAATACCATAAAACTGTAGTAGAATATATGGGTGAGTAGAATTGTAGTAGAATTGGGGCCCCAATGGAGTTACAGTCTGATCAAGGATGAAAATTTGAATCAACAGTTTTCCAGGAAGTGTGCCAATATCTTTGAATAAGAAAGACAGAGACAACGCCACTACACCCTCAAGCCGATGGAATGGTCGAGCGATTCAATGTGACCTTGAATGAACATCTGTCTAAAGTCGTGGGCAATTGCCAGCAGGACTTTGATCGAAACAAACCTCTCTTCCTAATGGCCTAACGAAATGCGGTCTATAGTTCAACAGTTCCGTTGCTAAATGAAAAGAAATTTGGATCCTCACAGACGAAGCCTAAAAAGGTGAACAACTATGTGAATGACTTGCGTAATAGGATTCGTAAACTGCGCGAAAACATCGGAGAAAAGATGAAACTAGCGAGCAACCGCATGAAGACGAGGTACCTCATCAAAGCAAAATCTTCCGGCTTTAATGCCTCTACGTACGAAAGGCAAATCACAAAACTTGTGCTAGGATTAGGAAGGTGATAACACGCATCAGCATGGGAATCGAGAGAAAATGAATGTTGTTCATGCGGATGGAATGTTTCACTTTAATGGAATATGATAGATGTATGGCTCGTAATTGCGAGTTGAGTTTGGTAAAACTTCATGACGATATAGATTGGACGTTGTGATACCTGCATCAGCCATACCTCATGTAATTTTTTGAAGTCTTTATTGCCAGCGCCACGGCTACCTGTTTGTTGGCTCAAAATCTTCACGCCTGACTTCCAACAGCTCTGTGATAGCCCTCACTTACCATTTGATTGCTGCCGTGGCTCGTACCGATAAACACCTCCGGTGCAGTAAGAACCACATCCAATATCAGCATGCGAAGCGCTTTCACTTGGCGAATCATTGTTGCCGATATTTGTGCTCCCATCATTGGAGTCGACCTGCTGAGTCATTTTGGCTTACTCGTCGACCTTAAGGAACAAGAGGGTGCTTAGCAAAAAGCAAAATATCTCTCGCTCAAGCTTGTTCCATCCGAGTTCCTCCTCTAGTCACTGAGGAGCCGTATGTAAAACTTTTTAGCCAGTTTGTAAGTATTACACAACCAGAAGAGGCACCACAATCTCATCAGCACTGCATCCGAAAACATCCAGAAGACGGCGATCATCACCCCGTTCGGACTGTACGAGCTCCCATTCCTGACGTTTGGCTTGCAGAATGCCACACAGACGATTACAAGTTTTACAGATAAGGTGACACGGGATTTTTGTTTCGTCTTCACGTATGTTGATGTTCTGTTGGTGACTTCAGAGAAGCAGCAATAGCACTAACAATATCTAAAGACGCTGTTTCGGCGACTTCGAGAAGCCGGACAGTTACGCCTCGAAGTATCTTTTTGGGAAAGAGGAAATCGTCTTTTTGGATCATCTGATCTCTTACCATGGAATTCCCCCCCACCAAAGATAGTGTCAGGAACTATAGATTTTCTAACACTCAAGACAGTCAAGCCAGCAGAAAATTCATAAGGAATGTGACCAGCTTATCAGACCGCTCACCAACCAAATGACAGGGTCAAGTGCGAAAGCCATTCACAAAATCATCTGGACACCAGTGTTGGAGGAATAGTTTATGCATAAGCATAATTTTTGTTTCTATAAAAGGGGAGATATGTGACAACACCCCACAATAGACAAGTGTGGTATCACACCACATTTTTGGATAGTCTGCTGTCGCATTCAACAGATTCAGTAGAGTTTTATCGAGCATCCGTGTTGGATATTTATTAAAAAAAAAAACTGGGTTCTGTCTTATTTTATGTTGTCAACTGTCACATATACAATGAGACTCAGGTATTCGAAAAAGGATAGATGTTTCAAACCTCTATTTTGATTAAGAGAAGCCGATATCTATAATTACCAGAAGAATGTCCATATTCAAAGTGGTTCGAGTAAGACATTAAAACAAATAAACAACAAACAAAATCACAAAAACTTAAGATGTTGGTAAAATTTGGCTAAAAGCTCCCATTACCATCATTTTGTGTCGATCAGAACCTCTTCATAATTTGCTAACGTAAAAGAAGAATGGCAAACTTCCTGCGACAGATTTAATTTCTCTTAGTCTGTAAGCGACTGTTAAACACCTACTGCTCTAAAACGAAAACAAGTCCCTCGAACACGACAGATTAAATGTTGAAGATCTTTGGCTTTCCATTAAAGACGTCGATAATTTGGAAATGTAAACTCCCTCTTTAAATTAAAAGACTTAGGCCTTAAGAACGCTAGATTTCTGCATGTAGACATGCGATACAAAAGTAGTGCAGGCTTTAATGGTGTCTGTACGTCATATTCGAATCCAGGATCTAAGATAAACAATTTTGTCCTCCACGAATGCAGGTGGGGAATTTGGGAATATACTTCCTCTGTCGATAATTTACGAAAAATGGAGACATGTTTGGCATTTTATGGGTCCTCATTCCTCTCTATGTTCCTTTATTTGGGAACCTAAAAGAGAGTGATCTTAAAAAAAGAACCAATGCATTCAGACGGTTCTCAGCAAATTTAGAGATAGCCGTGTTTGAGTCATGATCCCTAATTGTTTTAGGAGAGTGGCTCACTCCCGATAATATCGGGAGCGCTTATGGTTCAAAACGACGAAAACTGTGCTCTTGTTAGTAATATAGCAGTGCATGTGCTCAGATACCTTACCATGGGAGAGCATAAATTGGTCTGTTCAGAAGGTGGTTTTAGCTGGTAAGAACTTGGGATTGTCAATGGGTGTCGGCCTATTTATGTTCCAATTCCAATTGCTGGATCATCCTCTCTCTCTCTCTGCTGTAGTGGATGATTCTGACAAGCTGTAAACCTTTTACGATAAAACACTCCATCCATATCTTATTCCAAATTTGTCACAACTAACCTCTTACAAAAGTTCTCAAATTCAATTCAAAAAGATTGAAAGCAACTTACCCTGCAATGCAAAACTTTTCTACCACCAATTCGTATTTCTGCGATGTCCGCAAATAGTGTCAACTCCAATTCCTAATGAAATTCCATTACAACTTTGAACGAATGAGTTCGTGGCCTAACCACACCACTGCAGGTACTGCAGATGTAAATAAATTTCCTTATGCCACAGCCAGGAGCAATTTAGGATCACCAATGACGTATAGCTAAACGAACCTAAACAACAGGGAAATTTGAATCTCTATGCGAATACGAGTATGAGTAAGAGTACTTGATTACAGATACAGTAGCGGTTTACTGTACTACTGCTGCATTATCCTTTTTCATTTGCGGAAAGTTCCCTTCGAAAATGTCAAATTCATTTTGTGAAAGTTTACGCGAATTCTGCTGTGCCATTACAATGTAAAGGCTGAAGTAGAAATTTCAATCTGCCAGCATTCTCATAAATTACATTTCACCTCACGTCCGCGCTCTTGTCTAATCTAATGAACAGAGTAAGCTCAGCTAGGACAAAACTTAATGCAGTGCACCATCCGGATTCTGGACTGGGCCGTGCATAGTTCTCGTCCGGACCATCAGTAGCACCAAATGTCAGAGGTAAATAAATTACGCTCTTCTATACCGGAAGGTACATGGAATGAACTCTGACCCACCCTGGGGTGCCATACGGATTAGCGAACACAAAAATAGAATAGGAGTACACGTACGAGTATCTAGTGGATCGAATATTGTTGTTCAAAGGGCACTCGATGATTGTATCATAAAAAGCATTCGGCATCCTGGATTAAAAGTTCATTTGACGGATACTGGCTTTGAACATGGAGCAAACGATTACCACCTCAGAGGACATACTCGTATCTGAGTTGTGAGTTGTGAGTTCCGATATACGGATAATTGAGAAATTCTCGTCCTTATGTCCTTATGGACTCCGCCGGCAGAGAAAGGTAGAATACAGCGTGTTCCATTGAGTTTTTGCTCTGGAAAATAATCAAATTTTGCCCCCAGGGCATTGTTTGCATTAACTTTTCTATTTGCGCTGGATATCTTAAAATAGATACGAGTAGAGAAGTTGCTGTTTATTTTTTTCTTTAAAACGTAACGAAATTTCCTTTGGGGTTTCGGATGTATTTTTAGGATAAATATCGTTCTACTGTAATACACGTGCAATAGTAATACAAAACTAAACATTAGGCAAGTTGTAGTTCTCCTCAAAAAAAAAATAAAAATAAAAATAAAATAAAATAAAAGAATAAATAAATTTCATGAGATTAAGGATACTTTAGTATTGACAGCACTTAACTCTTATGTTGAATGAAGACCTAACAACTACTTACAGTTTCCCGGCGGCATATTTTGTAAGTCAATAAAAATGTGTGTGACTTGTTACTTCGGTAAATTATGGATTTTTCTGGGCTTAAGCCGCACTTTCTTGATAAACGAGTATACACATACGAGTATGCTGTTCGTGACTCTGAGGATATTTAGCTCAGATATTACACAACTCACAAAATTATAGAGACATGTTGGTGTACTGTATTTTTATTTTTTGTTATCTGAACAGAGCACTCAGATAAAGAACTAATCCATTGTACTCTTTGTAAGTTCCTTTTGATGGAATATCTCAGTCTGTGATAAAAAGCCTACAGTACCAGCACCAACCATGTGAACTCCGATTACCTGCAGCCAGATGCGAGCGTAAACCGGACATTCATATAGATAGTGCTCAGCACAGCACACAGCAAGTACTGCAGGATGTTGTGTCGCTTATGCCCAGCTTATTTAAATCCTTAACAAAAGTATGGTGAACCGTCATGATGCCAGTAATTAGTAAAAACTGTACTACTGGAGGACAGCAGGACAGATGTCTCTAGTTTTTTACCTGAACTCCTGCCTGGTAGGCTTAATTTCACGGGATGCCCATACATCTATGGGAGCAAGGATACGCCTTGCCATCCCTCACTGTCATTCCTTTGATACCAAAGCGGAACTCGTGTTGGAGGCAAAAAGTTCTACCCTTGGTAAGGGTCGAGGCCGACCTAAAACTTCGTACTGCTCTTAGGGTCGCAGCACCAAGTATCTTGCAACTCTACATTGGGTCAAGACCCTTGACCCGCGACTTTGGGCTTAAGCCACAGCCACCATGACGCTCTACCGGTCTACCTCAACAAGTCAGGACCGGGCCGAAATCCGGGGGCTCCTGACTCTCATGGTACCGTGTTTTAAGTCCTGGTATGGAATACGGGTGGACCTGCCACCCAACAGGATCTCTGACCGGCCGCTTGTAACTGGTCAAATCGTAGCAGCATTCGAAGGCGTAAGTATCGAAAACCTTTACATTTGCTCTGCCTCCGCTTTTTATTAGACAACGTCATTGATGGGCGAACCCTTGATAATTGGGCGGGGGCCCAGACAGCAGGACAGCTGACAGCAGGACAGCAGGAAAGCAGGACAGCAGGAAAGCAGGACAGCAGGAAAACAGGACAGCAGGACAGCAAGACAGCTGCTAAGCTCTTAGAGAAGTCGAAATCTCCATGGAGTCAATGGAAAACCTAAGCGTGGAAGCAGGTTCATCGGGGACTTCATTTTTCGTGATCTCATTATGACATGCGACACAGACAAAATTCAGTGAATTTAGACTTCCGACTGCGTTCAGTGAAGTCTTGCATTCTCGAAGTAGCTTGGAGATCCTAAGAGGGTTCAGCAAGGCTCTAAGTGGAGCTTGGCTATTGATACAGATGCACATGTTTCAACCCCTTCAAGGATTCACCAAAAGATGTGAAGTTCCGAGTTTGTTGCCATCTTGACTGCGCATGTCTTTGCAAGTTTTTATAACGAGGAGTGAAATGTAACGTTGTTGTCCTCTACAAAGACACCAGCACCATATCTTAAATCGGTTTTGGAGCCATCCGTAAAGACCAAACTATATTCTTTTCCTGGTTCAGATTCTGCCCGAAACCAGAGAAGGGTCGATTTCGTATTTTCTCTGAAAAACGACCTCTGAGAAACGACCAGAATCGAAAGACGGTCGGCGCTCAAGGTTACAAAAGCTCCAGCACGTGTTGTAGTAAAGATCACTTATTTTTTAACGGAATATGGCTTTATGAGTGTAGACCATGATATGAATATCAAGGGAACGGAAATTCATCAGTGCATTTGGAGAAGAGCCAGGTGTGCTAGAGATATCCAAAACATACCATTCTTTGGAGTCTGGTAAAATTAACAGTGACGTATTTTCGTGAAAGCTTGTTCAACTAGACAACCAATGCAAAGGATATAATTGCCTTTTTCAAAGCCGTGTATATCCACGTGTAGATGCAGCGTGTAGATTCCCCTCCTCGGTGACAGGTCCCATATCTTGCCGACAGCTCCGTTGTACTGCCAGAAGACCGACAGCTCCATAGAGGCTTCTGACGTATCGTGTTTGGTCTAAAGAAGTTTATTATCGAAAATGATACCCAAACACTTAACTTATTTGGAGAATTGGATAGTGATGGCCTTTACCACTAGATGAGTGTGAGCAACCAGCTTTCTCCTTCTCGTAAAGTAAAGAACCTCAGTTTTGAGAGGATTAACTGAAAGTCCATTTCTAATGCAGCTACATCATCCGCATGTGCATAGACGTGTGAACTATTGAGCGCGTTGAGCAATGAGCCAACCAATAAGCATAGTAGCAGTGGAGACAGAAGGTCCCCTTGCGGGCAACCCTTTTTTTTTTATTAAAAAAAAATGTTTGTATGGCATCGGTACCAGGCGACTTGAAGCCATCCATGTTTGATGGGCTCATCCGTCCTCACAACCGATCAGCTAGGGCTTTTTGTGTTATACAGCTCACTAACAGCTTCGTTAATAGGAGCTGGTTATGAGCTGATTCTAATTTACTTGTTACTTGAGAAGTTAGGCTCAAACATAAGCAGACGCAAGCACGAATTCGTGGCATTCTCCAATCGTTTCTTAACTTATGTCCGCAGTAACTAAATCTGTGCGGCAAAATTACCCAGGTTGAGATGATGAGAGTGAGTTCGGCACATATGGTAGAGATATGTTGCCCCGTGATTGTTCCTTTTGGCTTTCGGGGTTTTCTAGGAGGTTGCTTTCCAGCGACGACCAAATTCCGTCCACGAGAACTACAATTTGTGCTTGTTGCAGCACTGGTATCAGCCGGATCTTATACGCTGGGAAATCTACCTGAGGCAGAAAAAAAATAAGTCGTCAGCTTATGAAATATCATGAAACGCTAAAACTTTCCGATGATCGGCAGAAAGGTTTTCGTAGCAACAGGTCCACTGATTATTTAATGGTATGTCTTACCGCAAAGTGGAACCAAAGTCCACACCAATCTGGCGAAATTTAGATGGTTAGACTTGATATTTTAAAGACATTTGGCAGAGTCTGGGATTGATTGCTCTCTTCTTCAATGAAACCTTTTGGAACGTTCAAATTAAGTTGTTTTGGATGGTTTCTGTCTCCGACACTTTCTTTAATTTTCATTAATTATCTCTTATCTACTACTTGTAATCCAATATAATTCTTTGCTGACAACAGTACTCTCCGCTTTTCATTTTCATATTCATTCCCAGACTCACGTCCCTGCTCTTAGGCTGTAGAACGAGAACCGCAGCGTATGTTAAGTTCATTAAATTCGGATATTAAAAATAGAGTGGAATGATTCCAAAACACAATGCTATTTGTTGTCGTTACAGCTAAATTTAAATACCCAGCCATTAACCACGAATGGCATTTGCATCATTGAAACTGAAAAACTTTCCACTCTCGGTATGTGTGTCAGTAACAATTTGCGTTGAAATAACACCATATGCTGCGAAATGTTCAGGTTTCCTTAAGTGATGTAAGAAATATTTCACCCCCTCTGATTTGGCTTCAATATATAAGGCATTCATTCGCCTAAAATTGGATTTAAATTTCACAGGTGATACTTATATCAGTCAGTCGATTGACAACATCGAACACCGATGTAATGTGTCCTGTCTCACTTTGTTTTATCGCGAAATTTCACCACTAGTCCTCCATAGAAATTGCCAGTAGTATTCCGCCCCTTTAAACCTTCAACCTTAGCAACCATCTCGCTATGAATGCTTATCAGTATACCTTCAGGTCCACTTTCGGACGTACTCTGAAATATCGTGATCCGTTCCTAAGCCGTACAATGGAATGCCCTGATAAGTCTTCTACATATTCATTATAACTTGCAAACGTTTAAAACCAATGAACATCGGTATTTCACTTCTCTTCCTTCTAAATTTTCTTTGCGTGTACAAATTTTAAATTGTACTAATTATAAAAATAGGATTGTAACTGATTAAATCGTTACAACCCATAGTGGCGTTAAGTTCATAAAATCGCTACGATAAGACTAGTAACTGCTCTGCCACCGCTTTTTGTTAGACAATGTCTTTGATGGAATGAGCCTTGATTATTCAATGGGGACCCCTGCTTGGGACAGAAGAACAGGACGCAGTTTTAGATTCGAGAGGTTGGTTGGCATCAGTTGGTATCACTTTCACCTACCTGTTTCTTTTCTACTTCGTTGCTATGTGATTGAGAATTTTAGCATTACCATCTTCGACACCACTTGTGACCTCTTTGAGCCCACGCTTGCGTCTCCTTTTCAACTGTCCCATAGACGGTAGTCCTTCTGGGTGTGCTTCTTCTGGAGCCTGTTCCACCTTTTCGATTTCCCGAGACAAGCTGTCTAAAACAGCACTCTGACCAACCACTGGTCCATTCAGATAACAAGCAGAGGCTCACCGGTACTCTCTTCATGATTTCAGCTACCTCTCTTCATCAAGCTACCGAACGTCTCGTAGAAAGAGCCGCAGGAGTAATCGGAACCAAGTGATGCAGCAGCTCTTACGAGAGCGCGTAAATTGGCGGGCAGATTTTGGTTGGGGCCTACAGTATCCGTGCCTCGGCTGCGGTCGAAAAGACTACGCGTGGCTTGTAGCTATTTCAAGTACCAAATGCAGATACACTTTTCGGTCATCTCTGTATCTATCTCTAGTTTAGACATTTTTGTCACTAAGTTCGACGTCTCACCTGGGTTCTCTGTCAAAACTTAGGATTTTTGACTCTTCAGCATACCTGCCGCCATAAGGCAGCCAAAAAAGGAAGGCACATGTATGTTCAAAATTCCTCAGTTTATGGGTTTTTTTTTTTTGTTTTACTGTGTTGCTCCTTCGGTATTAATTCAACGATACTCCAGGCCGAAGGAATCCATGTCCTAGTCATTCACTTTTGATAAAATCCATGTTTTGCACACCATAAGGTAGGACTGGGATGAGAATCGTCTTATAGTAGCAAATAAAATAGCTGTTCTTGCATACAATTAATTTCTCAGTTGCTTTCATGGCCCAAAGAAGGAGTGATTTTATGTTTGATTTCTACCGTTGTGTCGTTGCTGAAATTAACAGATAAGCACTTGTAGACAAAGTTCCTCTATCATGCCAATTGTAGGTAATTGTAATTGGTAGTATCCTTGCTTGCTGAAAAAAAAAAACACTTATGCCAACAACCTTGTAATTGTGGCTTCTGTATCAATGATAGCTCAATGATATCTTGCCATGATGATTGAAATAATCAGCAGATGTGAACTTTAATAACATTGTACTTCTGGTATTGGCCCGTTAGTTTTGATCAACTCAATGATGGGGACAAATGCATATGACCATATGAATGTGCCACCTTTTCGGATTCATTTTTTGAGATCAAACATTTCGGGGACTGTTTTTGATTTTAATGGTGCAGCGACCGTTACTTGTTGCCTCTCTGCAGAATCTGACACGTTCTGAGACGGCAAAAATAAATATGGCCCTATGATGTAATAATATGTGGCTCAATAGATAAAGAGGTGGTGCGTGTGTATATTGATTTCTTGGTTTTTTCCCATTTACCGCAATGTAAAAATTTGAACAATTTCGAACTTACCGGGCCTACAGCCAAACTCAAGAATTGGTCTAGCTTAGAGCAATAGAAATTCTTACGATTTGAGCAAACGAGGCAAAGATTTGACCATATTCCACAGATGAACTAACCATATCATACCCTGGCCTTATTGGCCTTTAGTTTAAATGTTTCTTTACAAACTTTCTCTTGGTCTGATGGACTGAGTTGTTGATCATCATTCACGTTAAATTCTGCCATATTTAGAGTTAAAAAATCCGTAAAAGTCATTCACATTTTTAGACAGCTGTCTCCAAAATTTATGTCTTTGGTATTTTTCTAACTTTTTGATAGAACTTCCGAAAATCATTTCTGCGTGATGACCTCGACTGGGCACTTCTTTACTAACATTCCGTTCTGTGAAGGCAATATTCCTCGATGTTCTATGCTTATAGTATTCGCGAGCAGCTCTGAGCCTCATGCTTCGCCACAACTCGAGTAGAAAAGCAGCAGTCCCTGGTAAATAAAACTATTTGATATCCAATTTCCTTGAACTGTTCAGCTAGGCTAGAACATGATGTTGACTGTTCGAAATTTTTGAAAATCAACAATATTGGAACAGTGCTTTATCATGATAAATAACATATATCAGGCTGACTGGAAACATTCGTTAACTGTGATGACCTGGCGCTTAAGTCACTTTGGACATTTCTTATTAGTCTGGTAAGAAGCATAGAAGCAATCCTTGGCAAAGTCCTCCTCCCCCTCTGTTCAAACGCTAACGCATTGTTGGCGCATTCAGCCCTAATGGAATTACAATCAGTTGTTCACACAAATGCCTCAAGCTGAAGACTTCTTGTCTTAGTAGAAGCACTTGTGAAAAGGACACATAAAATCGTTTCTCTACTCTATAACAATCACCGTAGTAGATGTCGCTGCATTTCAATCCTCTTTTGCTCGGCCTACCTCATTAAACTTCTTGGATGGTAGTGATATCAGCTTTTCGTGCGCTGGGGTGGTCAACAGTAAGCTTACTTGTGTCCGGGGCCTTGTCCCTTCGAAACATATAATGTTTTGGTAATTGTGGTGTTGGTGTTGAAATTACGCACAATATTTTCAAGTATGATGTCAAAGAAGTCGCATTATAGAGCGTCGCCTTTTCTAGGATTCGGTGATGTTTCTTCCGAGTTTAGTATAGTAGTGAGAGTTTAAAGTTTGAGTTTAAAGATGCTTTCCTAAAACCGTAAAGTCGATTGAAAGGTTGCGGTATGTAGATATTGAATTGTTGTTTTATATAATCTATGATGAACTTACTAGGTCTTAGCCCGTTCATTTCAGCGGATTTCCTTTTATAAGAACAGACAAATCTTAAACTTAGCGATCAAGCATGAGCCAATTTAGTAAAATCTTACGGCAGATCACCAGATGATTCTACTCAACTTTGAGAAGGTCATCGGTTTCTGTGATTGAGACAATGGTTCTTGTGTTGGATTGTGTTTTCTACCTGACAGCGGATAACAGACTACGATGTTCTCTTAATAGTCTGTTCTGTTGGGCTTACACTTCCTACTCTGATTTCTACATTCTATGTTCTTAGCTTACCGTTTTACGTATTCATTTACGTATTCGTTTTCTGCTAGAATCATTTGTGTTGAAGGAGTCCTCATCATAGCTTTCGCCTTACAGAATCACGCTTCCTGCTTAGCTATAGGTGCACTAGAGTTCAAGGTCGAACTGTAGATTTTTAAGTAGTGATTATCTTGTGAAATCTGTGGCATCAGATCATTCCGATTTACTATGACCACCCGATTTACCATGAGCGAGGATGATGGAAACCTACTCCTACTTGACATTGTCTGTAAAACCAAGTTTCCAATAGGGCGCTAAAACTAGGAAGCATCTATCAACGGGGAATCATAAAAAAAATGTTTTCAGGAAATTGTGTGGCAAATAAACAAGCCAGAAAAGGTTTCTCATGTGGAAACAACACTCATGTCATAATCGTTGTTCCCAAAATATAAACGGCCGTTGTACATCCTATTCACAGATCTCGAGTACGGTTTCATCCCTTAATTGATATGTAAAGATATGTAAGGTCTCAGGTCTTCAGGAATAAGCCAGCTACGATTGACGCTTTGGAAGCCGATATGACTCGTGTTATCCGCGAGATACCAGTCGCTATGCTTGAACGAGTCGCCCGAAATTGGAGCTTCCGAATGGACCAACTCAGACGTAGTCGTGGCCAACATTTATATAATTTTATTTTCAAAAAGTAAATACCATGAATTGTTCTTTATAAAAATTATAAGTTCACTTTTAAATTTATGTGTTTTGTTTTACATTATAAATCAAACCTTACGACGAATCACCCTTTACAACTAAGTGGAATCCAAAGGCATCTGGACTCAAAGCGACAGTTTCTCTACAATTATACATGATCACAATGCTCAACATGAATCTTAATGTTCTATCCTGTTTTTTTTTTTACTATTAGATCGGTTCTGCAGTATGATAAACAGGATCTGGCTTTTGGTCAAAGGATATAGTAAAATTCTATAATCACTATTCAGCAGAATATGCCTCAATTCATCTAACTGGGAAACTCAACTTCCAAAAATTCATTTCTGTAGGACTCCCAACCATTTCCCGAATCCTCGAAAAACCAACAGGACATAGTTTAAGGAAGAATTCCTGCAAATTGATCAATGTTCGGCATAAACTTACAAGAACTCAAGAGGTAGAGAAAGATGTTCACAACCTAAACAGAACCAACGACCAATATTGTGAGGGAGAAAAGAGACAAACTGCTTTGTCTCAGTCTCTTGCGTGGGACAGCTCACAACCAGCTGCCATCACTGAAGCTGCAAGTGGGCTTAGAATCATAAAAAACCGTAGGCGGCATTTGTCATCGGTTGTGGCGATAGATGGGCCCATAAAATATGCCGTTGCTTCTTTTAATCCCTATATGTCGCTTGGCACATATTCTGCTGATGCAGAATCGGGCGGACTTTTGGCGTCGATTGGTAACTGTTGAACAGAACACGTAACTGAATGAGTGCCTGGCAAAGGATTGAAGCCGACACGAGTGCTCCGAAACGGCCGAGGGAGGCTTAATAGGTCAGAAAGGTTATGGCGTCGGTTTTCTGGGATTGTCATGGCCTACTCTTCGTAGACTACCTCGAAAAAGAAAAAACCATCAACAGCGAGTATTACTGTGCAATATTGGAGTTCACATGAATGCACCGGCGCACAAGAGCTTCGCAACACGGTTAAAATCAATGACTTACGGCTCCAATTGCTGTCGCATCCACCGTATTCGCCCGATTTGGCTCCCTCGGATTATTATCTCTTCCCAAACCTGAAAATATGGCTCATCAATAAAAAATTCAGCTCACACGAGGAAATCATCGACGCCACGGAGGAGTATTTTGCAGACATTCCGGAAAATTACTTTTCGGACGGGATCAAGAAGTCATTCCCAAGGAGGTTACCTTTCACCCCACCTGTTTATACCAGAAATCGGAAAGGATGACAACATGCTTGCCAAACGATTCATATTGATGAACATGGAAATCGGAGAGGATTCTGCAAGATTGCGATTCAAAATCAATCAGAATCATATGATGTAGATGTACTCCCTGTTGGACTATGTTCGCTCTAAAGCGAAAGCAACTATAAACATAATTGACGATTGATACTAGAAACAGACTTTAAGTCAATTCTACCTGAACTAAGGTTGTTCTCTTAACGAGAACAATTGATTGGACTGCGTCTTCGAGTGCATAAAACCATCACCACAGGCTTCACCAACTAAGCTATCTACCTAAGTGTTATCTTGGATAATAGATTTCCTTTGAAAAAAAATGTCACATCGAAACTTCCACGGCGCTGTCGGATTTCTGGCAGTGTAAAGGAGTTTTCAGCAAGACATAGGGCTATGCGTTAGTTGTCTGGTGGAACAAGTTTTTGCGAAAATATGTCACTCCTGCTTTGCTATAGGTCTGACTCTGGTGGATTATTTTTTCTTAGTAAGCGTACTCTAGGCGCAACGATAAATCTTGCTTCTTTTCATATTTAGTATATTTGATTCTGAGCTTAAAGACATGTTACCGGATGGAACGATACCAGGACTCCTGTTGCTGTGAAAATACGAAATTGACTTTCCATGTGTTCAGGGATGGTTTCGACCAGAATTTGGGCCAAGTAAGGATTGTAGTCGGGTCTTCAAGGATGGTTCTAAAACTGATGATGACACTATTCGATTTCATTTCTGTTTAGAAAAATATACGTCTCCTTTTCAAGTGGAGATATTTGCAATCCAGATAGCGATGAGTTATTTTGTGAAGTACTTTGGGAAGAGTAGGAAAAGTATTTGCGCTCAGGAAGCCTGAGTTAACTGAGTATGTTTTGGGTTCTGGGTCACAATCAACAGTAAATGATTTCACCGATGAACTCCAAGAGGTGAGTTTTTAACGACCCAAGACTGCATTAGGATGGCCTATTTTGCGCTTCCATTGACAGGTGCGATTCATATGCGCATAAGAACAGTTTATCGACAGAACAAACGAATGTTTCCCGATATCTCTAAGAGGACAACGACTTTCAGAAAACTGCTAACTGGCTTCCGCTTAACACCTTAGTGTGAAAGGCATAAACGATACAACATCCTGCGACGTTTTCTATAGGTTTGATAACTATACCGCAAACTATAATCTTACTTACTACCTACTACGCCTACTCATCTTTCTACGAAAGTCTGATAGATTCCAGTAAAAGGAACAAATAAGAAGTACATTGGGTACTAGTTGTTTGTGTGCCCTGTCAAGAGAGGAAAAGTCCAACAAAATATCCTTTGTGTAATTAGTGAACCAGAGAAAACTGAAAAGGTTTCGCTAAAACTTCCTGAATGTGACGATGAAGCATAGTTAACTAACAAAGTCATGTTGATTCTGTTCCGGAAAATTTGGATTCAGCTAGTCATCCTCAGTTCTCATTTTGAAATATCAAAAACCTTCATTGTTCCTTAGTCATTCACAGTGTTGTGATTAATATTCGACATAAGTAAGTTTGTTTCTATTTTCATGCCATGTCCTGGGATATGCCGTTTCCATGAGTCATGGAGATTGGAGATCATATTTTGAAATTTCTCTCAATCCATTTCAGCACCAGTATAATTCTTCAGTCACACGTACATACGTACTCGTATTTAAACGTACGAACATTTGGCATTTTTGTGTCAAAACCCTTTTACGCCATCAATACGAAACTTTGATAAATGATGGACCATTTTGTGGAAAGTTACTTTGGAAAATGCGTATCAAAAAATTCTTGTTAAAAATATAACCATTGTCGTCTAATGGCATGGCTACACCCACGTAAGTCACTGTTACCCAAAGTTTTCCTTTCATTTTATCATCTCGGAATTTTCCTTTTTCTCCTCAACTAGAAGGACCATCGTTAGGTTCCTTGTCTTCCATTCATAGTTTTGACATGAAATCGGGCCATGAAGGAAAATGCTATTCAGTTCTTCAATGGAACAGAGCAGCTAACTAATGAGTCCCAAATTTAGACAGACACAAGTCCAGCTAATCTTCTTCAAACCAAGGACTTGCCATTGCCTTAGGGCTAAAATTCTTATTTGCTATTTTCTCATTTCCTTTTGAAGAAGGCTTTTCACTTCTTTTAATTTTCCAGCTAGAGTCTGAAACTATTGTTATCTACGATTGAGATACAGATACGTATTCTTAAACAATACTCAGAGAGAACGGTTGAAATCACGAGAGAGCTTTCATTGAAAGGTATGCAACCCCTCTTCGTAGTGCGCAGATGTCAGACTCAAAATTGGTCGGTTGATTTGAAAAGTAGAGCTTCTGCAGATGTTTTATAGAAAGGTGTTCCGCTGGCAAGGAAAGCGAAAACAAATCTTAGTAGACGGGTAAATGAATCTAATGTATGGAATATGATGATGGTTCTCTCCAGTGTCGGGACGGGACTGGATGTTATGTGATTTGATGCGATGGTGAGCGTTTGTAGTCAGTCAACCAGCTCTGGGTATCGAGAACGATAAAATTCAAGTCAATGACGTCACTAGAACAACCAGGTCATCATGAATGTCGGTCACGAAGGAAGTCCATAACTTTGGCTTCGCATGTTTCTAGTGTTGGATTTCGATTTTTTTTTTCTCAGTTGTTGTTTTTGTTATTCTATTGTTGTTGCGTTTTTGTTAAGTTGGTTTAGGGGGTGGGCAAATATTTGTCTTTGACTTTGCAAGGACTTCGATTGCGTGATAACTCAGATGATTTTTGCATTTGAGAATGTAGTGCAGTACAAAAGTGGTTTTATGCTCTTAAGGATTGAATAGTAAAAGGTATCTTGAGAGTAACTGCGATATTTCTCAAGTGTTAAGTGAATTCGGTGCCAGAGGGCGGGGACCAAAAAAGAGTTTTGATGGAAACCATAAGTAGCTAAGGCATTTTGTATACTGTGGTGTTGGAGAAAGTTTTATAGGATCAAACAGTGCGATATTGCATTGTAGCTAAGAGTGCTGCTAATGAATTGAATAGTGACAGTGGTAGTGCATTGTGGAGATTATATCAAAATCGGTGTAGAGATTTAAAGCTATTTTATGTGACATGGCGAGGTATTCTCTACAAACGACGATTATTTATGTTTATGGTTGCATTATTTGTTTATTCCAACTAAGCACTTACACAAAGAACTATTCTAATGTACTCCATCTTTCAAAAAAAAAATGAGTACCAAACCACCATATCAAAATCTAATACGATACACATCTGCAGAAAGGTTGTAAACTTCTTAAAGCTACTGGAAGAACTGGTTTGGGTATGAGGACGCAAACTATCTATCTTTCACCAGCAACTTCATTTCCCTTGTTTCCATTGTGTCCTAGGACAAGGCCCAGCCAATGCAGAATTCCAAAAGAATTCAAAGAGGTATTGCATTTCCGAACTAATGGATTGGATGCGTATGTATTTGATTGACCTTATTTTTAATAGTGTACTCTGTGCAGAACAGACGCAAGTTTGCTTATAGGATCGTCGCCTCAGCAAGAATCCCAGCGCCGTTTCCTACTTCGGTGAAGATCGACTTTGTACATTCCTATACTGGCTTAGATTTTAGACGAAGCTACTCCTAAGAACAGGGAAAGTCCACTTCTTCTAAAACGGAAATTCAGCAAATTCAGCCCATGAAAGAATATTCAGGAATGAAGATACATGAGTGCGTTTAAAGCAGACAGTTTAAAATTAAAAAAAAGTAAGAGAAACCGCTCCTTTATACTGCTAGAGGTCTTCGAGACATCACGTTTATTCCAAAGATGTTTGCTAATCGGGATTACTGCCAGATATTAACTTCCGTTGGAGTTATACAACGCTACGCTTATTAGCCTGAGAAAGAGAAAGTCAGCTACTTCTTTTTGGAAAAAGAAAAAGCTCAATTCTAAGGGAATGGACTGAAACCACATTTTCTGGTGTAACAGTCAAGTATTCAATCACTGAGGCTGAGAGAAGTATTAAAACCATTAATAACGTTAAACCGAGAGTCGACTAATATGTCCTATAGCATATTGACTCGTAAAAAAAATTGCAACGCTTTAGGGATCAATTACGACGTAAAGGATGTAAGCCAACACATATTTGATAACTTAAGAAAGGGTTCATGCAATGCCGATGACGACGACGACGATGTTGACGACGATACCAACAACAAATATGACGGCGATGAGGAAAAAGGAAAAAACCTACAACGGAAACAACAACGGGGACCAACTCAATCAACAAAAAAAGTGTATACAGATGGTGAAAGAAATTAGACAAAACAGTAATAAAGACATCATTAAAAAGGAGCAAAAAGGAATGCAAGCAGCTGTTAAAAGTGATATACCGCCGATTTCCAGATTTGCGATCAACTTCAGGGACATAGAGGACTCTATAAGACCATTCGCTGGAAACGAGAAAATATCCGTGGAAATGTGGGTAAGTGAATTTGAAGAAATCGCTTCAATTATGTATTGGGATGACTTCCAAAAATTTGTGTTTGCGAAAAAATCATTAGGAGGGCCAGCAAAACTCTTTATATCAAGCGAAAGGGGTATAACATCATACGAAAAATTGAAATAAGCTCTATTCGACGAATTTAGAAAAACAGAAAAGTGTCCAAGAGTATTTCCTGCATATGAAAGATATAGCCTCTCAGGTAAATGTCGAAGAAGATGCTCTTATACAGTACGTTATTGACGGAATAACAGATTCGAATATAAATAAAGTTATTTTGTACGGTTCTAAAAATATAAGAGATTTTAAAGACAAACTAAGATTTTACGAAACTATCCAAGAAAAAGCTTAACCAAAAAAATGAAATAAGAAAGCCTGAAAAAGATTTCGCTAAAAGTGAAAAGAAATTCAAAATACAGTGTTTTAATTGTGGCGTAAAAGGGCATAAATCCATAAACTGCAGAGATAAAGAAAAGGGTGTCAAATGCTGCGAATGCAATAAGTTTGGCCATATTGCGAGAGATTACATATCAAAAAAAGTTGACAGAACCAAAAGCAACATGCGGAATCTACATTCTAACGATGACATAATGAACAAGGAAGTAAAAATTGGAGATAGGAAGTGGTTAGCTCTACTTGATACAGGCAGCAAATTCAATATAATAACCGAAAAAATCTATAAATGTTTGAATATGCCGAAGCTTTCACAATCCAATTTTTATCTTGTCGGGTTTGGGCGGTATAAAAATGAGAATAAAATAAGAAGTCGAAATTGATTCCGAAAAATTTAATTTAATATTGCATGTCATACCATCCGACTGTTTAGATGTTGAAATATTTATTGGAAAAGAGTTTTGTCGACTAGCCGAAATAACAATTACTCCAGAAGGTCTATATTTCCAGAAGTTAAAAAAAGATGTCAATGATGAGTTCCACGCGATAATGAAGATAGATGCCTTATCAGAACTCAAAGAAATTGACAAGCAACATGTGACTGAATTGATCCAAAACTATCGCCCAAATAAGATCAAAACAACAAATGTCATAATGCATTTAATATTGAAAGATGAAACTGACATTACATGTAATCCACGAAGGCTACCAATCAAAGAAAGACATCTGGTCGACGATCAACTAGAAGAGTGGTTAAAAGACGGTATAATCGAAGAGTCAGATTCTGAGTTCTGTAGTCCAGTCGTACTAGTAAAAAAACGAGATGGTACATCAAGGCTTTGTGTCGATTACAAAAAAATTAACCTAATTATAGTAAGGGATCCTTTCCCTCTTCCTTTGATTGAAGACCAGCTCGATCGTTTACAAAACGCCAAGATTTTTAGTATCTTAGATTTAAAAAAATGTTTTTTTCCATGTGCCTGTTAGCAAAGCAAACAGCAAGTCAAAAATACACCGATTTTGTAACACATAATGGACAGTTTCAGTTTTTAAAAGTGCCTTTCGGACTTTCGAATTCTCCAGGGACTTTCCAAACACATGTCAATTCAGTATTTCGCAATTTAACTAGAAGAGGTATTGCATTACCATATATTGACGATATAATTTTACCCGCCAAAAATAAAGAAAAAGAACTATCAAACTTAGAAAAAGTTTTAACACCTTGCAGAGACTATGGGCTAGATATTAATTTAAATAAATGCATCTTCCTGAAAACAAAAATCCATGTTCTTGGGACATGTTATAGAAAATCAACAAGTGTCCTCGGCACCCGAGAAAATTCAAGCCCTAATAAAATCTTCCTTGGTTTACCGACTTAAAAAAACAGAATGCTAAGTTTGAAATGAAGGAAGAGCAAGTCGTTTCTTTTAAGAAATTTAAGAAAATTCTAAGCGAGAGACCAGTTCTTAATATATTCAAACAAAATTACGAAACAGAAGTTTATACGGACGCTTCTATCGATGGATACGGTGCGGTGTTGCTACAGAAATCACCAGAAGATTGTCAATTACACCCCGTATATTATATGAGCAAGAAGACCACTGAACAGGAAAGAAAATTCACAAGCTATGAACTCGAAATATTAGCTGTAATAAAACCCTTTAAAAAGTTCAGAGTCTATCTTCTTGGTTTACATTTTAAATTAATAACCGACTGTAATGCCTTTACTAAAACTTTGGGTAAAAAAGATCTCTGTACCAGAGTTGCTTGTTGGATATTGTTTTTACAAGAATATGACTACGTCGTTGAGCATATACCTGGTTCACAAATGAAACACGTAGACGCTCTTGGCAGGCATGTAGTAATGACAATCAACGATGCGAGTTTAATTACCAGAATACAACGACTACAAATGCAAGACGAAAGTCCGAAACATACAAGTACGTGTGCTGAATTTATGAACCCATGGCCGACCAGTCTTGACGACGACAACCTTTTATAGGCATTCGAGATGAATGCCTAGCAGGAAGCCAAATTGTGGGCAATCAGCAACACTGTCACGGAGGAATATGAGAGACAGGATATAAAAAGGACGCACTCGAAGGATGAGGGCAGTTGTTTTCCGGCTTCTCATCGTGGCAGTTCTTGCAACAAACAAATTCTTACAATCATATTTTATCAGTTATTTTAAGTAAATGTAAATATATAATTTTAACCCCTAGAAAATAAAACTGTTTTATGTTACCTAAGTAAATAATCTTACATTACTGCTCCAGCGATACTGTTCTGATCATCTGAGAAGTATCTAAGAGTCTCTGCTTTTGATTTAGAGAAGGTGCCGTCAGATTTTCTACGTTTTTCTGGCTTGTAGCTTTTGAACAGCTTGCTGGCTTCACCGAATGCTTTGATCTTTTCAAAAAATTCTTTATACGAGGCACTCTTTAAAATCCATAAGTTCTATTTGCGCTGATTTGTAAGGATTTTGTACTTCCTCCTACCTAAAAAGTCTGAAGTAATTTGTTTAGGATATTTCTGGTTTCCTTGTGTAGTGACTGTAGATCTGTATTAACAAAATAGGTGATCTGCAGGAGTTTACGGCTTCGAGCCAACCTTACTGATAGTAATATTAGATGATAGTATGACAATCCAAGAGGTATTAGCCTCTACCGGTGCTCCTGATATCAGTCAATTAGAATTTTGAGCATTAGAATTGCATCATATAATAAGTCTCATCTTCCTGGCGTCACAAGCCACAGTACGGATCCAAAACCGGCAAACACTGCTGGAACAATGTGATCATTTGTTCTCATACGATTATCGTAGAGTACCGTGGTCACGCTTCGTCAAAACTTTGAAGCCTAATTTATGTTCGAGCGGGATTGATTCTCTGAAAAACATGAATTCAACAAACGATACTGACCGATATTGGACAGAAATAGACATTGCATTTAAACAAACTAAGGAGCGACTATCCATCGGATTCAATACTCCGAAAACAATCAGACTAATAAGTACGGAACTCCCACAATCGACGCACTATATGCACACAGAAGTAGATTGCTCTCAAGGCTGACACAGCTATACAGATGGTTAACTACAATAACAGGAACGATACTTAACCTGAAACAATTAATAATAGGAAATTTCAGTACCGGAAAGATCACAATGACATCCAATGTGTTCGAATCACACAGACGACAGAAAACAGACAGTTAGTACTGACGGTATCTTAGTGGTCAACGTCCACAAGGAGAAAGTCGATTTGCTAGGCACTTACTTTGAAATCGTGCATACTGTGAATATTCCAGTTTACCGTAACCATGATATTGAAAGCAGAACTTTTGCAAATCACTTCTATCTATGCACCGAAATCCATAATTGGCGATCTGAGAACAACGGCTTCATCCAGTTTAATGAAGAAAACGCGGCAAACCTTATTTTCGCCAATCACCTATTCTGCGAAAAGATGAGATCCTGTGCACCTTAGTAGTAGACGGTATTCCAAATTTCGTATTGAGACATCTACCCCTGGAAGCGATGGATCTTCGATTAATTAGTCTACTTTCAAACATTGGCAGAGTATTTGAAAAGTTAGTCAACAGAATTCTGTTGAATTGGGTGGGAAATAAAAATATCATTCCAAACAATCAGTTTGGTTTTAGGACGAGGCATGACACCATTCATGCGGTGTCTAAACTGATATCTGGCATACAGTGAAACAAATGCAAGAAGCAATAAATCGGTGCTTGTCTGGTTGACTTGGAAAAGGCCTTTGATTCCGTATGGTTAGAGGGGCTTTTCTACAAGCTAACCAGAATGGCATGCGGATATATATGAGTTACGATATGTTTATGGGAAAACAAGTTCGTTGTCAAATGTGGCAACGTGATTTCAAGAAAAGTTTTTAACATTAAAATGGCTTATAACAGGGGCCGATTATTTATCCGATACTGTTCAATATTTACACAAGTTATCTAATAGGTACCTTCAATAACGCTATAGCTTATGCAGATAATTGAGTGACGTACAGATCAGGCCTAAAAATTCAAGTTATTAACACCCCTTTGCAACGCGACTTTGATCATAATAAAATTAAAATTAATTTTTAAAAGTCAGAAACAATCTAGTTTGGAACTGTATTGGGAAATAAATGGCGAAATTTGACCACAACTGAACAGCATGGACTAGTACTAGCGATAAGAAGCGCAATTAGGTATCTTGGTGTCTGGCTTGATAAGTATTTATATTTTGATAAACATATAGATGCTTGTCTGGCTGGAGCCAAGAAGGGTCTTAAAGCCAGTCTTCGATTGCACAGAACACATATACGGCACATATGTGCCGTACATATGTTCACAGTTTCAATTATGTACCATACGTTCTTTGTTTTTGACAGATAGAAAGGTTAGATGTGAATTGGTTTGCTCGGCGATTTTCAATTATTATAAAAAATGGAGCAAAGAATTTGCATCTACTACTACTCTAAGTAAAAAAAAAATTAACAAGTGGCACAAGATTGCCGAGAAGATGCCAATGACAAACTTAGCTCTAAGCCCCAGCACATCAAAAAAAGATGAACACTTCAAACCTGTAAAGAAAATTGTTTTGGAAAATCTTCCAATTACCATAAAAGAAGTTGCTGAGGATGTTGGCATATCGGTGGAATCGTGTCATGCAATTTTTTCGGATGTTTTGAGCATGAGATCTTTGTCAGCGAAGTTTGTTCCGAAACTTCTGAATTTTGATCAGAAGAACCGTCGCATGAGTATCGTTCATGAGCTTTTGAATGATGATCCTGACTTACTCAAAAGGGTCATAACTGGTGACGATATGGTGATGGTATATAGGTATAACATTGAAACCAAAGCATAATCGTCCAAATGGAAGCACCCCGGAGAGTCAACACCAGAATAAGCACGCCTAGTCAAATGTCAAATTTTTGATCACTTTTTTTTCGATTAGATTGGCGAAGTTATGTGCCGTTTGCGATAAGCAATAGAAAAGACACGTCCGGAATTGTAGAAAAAAAATTCATGGCTTTTGCATCACGATAATGCACCTGCTTGTTCATCGTTGCTTGTGAGAGATTTTTGGTCAAAAACTACACGAAAATCATGCCTCAGCCACAATATTAATCATATTTAGCCCTATGCGACTTTTTCCTGTTCCCGAAACATTAGAAAACAGGACTTAGATTTGCAAAGATTGAGGAAATAAAAACGGCATCGCTGGAAGAGCTCAAGTCTATACCAAAAAGTGATTATGAGAAGTGCTTCGAGGATTGAAAAACGCGTGAGCGCAAATGAACTATATCTGAGGGGATTTACTTTGAAGGAGACAACATTAATATTGATGAATTAATAAAATTTTGTTTATAAAAATATAAATTTACCTTACTTTTTGAACACACCTCATATGCTACAATGAGAGCCGGAGCATCTCTTCAGCCCATCGAAATGTCAGTAAGGAGTGCATCCTTCTGGAAAATTCAGCCGCACCTATAGCATTGTCAGGTTGAATCCCATTTTTCACCAGAGCAGCATTTGAGCTCAAGTTACTGACATTTTTATCAATCCACGGGCTGAGAACATATATTTTACGGCTTAAGGAGATGCTTATTTCTGAATCCCCCGACTCTGGGCATAAATGTCTGTAAAAATTGCTTCAAGAGGTCATCGAGTTGATAAAAAACCTTCACATCTCTTGCGGTGTTGTATATCTCCATTAATACGTCGTAGTCGTTCCCGATCCAGTTCGAAACATCAGAATGTACATCATGGTCGATGCAGATGAATAAATAATCGGGAAGTCTATTGCTCCCATGGGACCCCTGAGAGTATTTTCGACGTTTAAATGCAGCCACGGTACCGGGCAAGTACTTAGTGCCACATATTCCGGACTCTACATTTTTTCAGAGCAACCACAAATTCTTCTTTAAGCTGGATCTTTAATTTGCAACTAACGTAGAGGCATGCTACACACCAAAGAGGGCCGTTATCATTCAATTTGGACTTTTCGATGGCCAGATATTCCAACGATTTCTTGACAACATGCTCCGTGTTTTTAATCAGATAATACTCGTATTCACAACGAACAAGTGTAGGAACTCCGTCGCTTCCTTGCGACCATCAATTTTTATCTCAGATTCATGCTTAAGGCTGTTAAATTGCCTTCACGATTGCAGTAAAGTTGAATGGACAGAGAAAATAATCAGTTAATTTGAAAAGTAAAACCAAGCAGTGGCAGAAGCTCCCACCTTAGAACACCCCAATTTGAAATGTCAATTGACTTTAATTCTAGATGCATCAGATATCTTCGTAGAGTTAGCAAGTCAGATCAGGTATAGCAACTACAACCGGAATCTCTTCATAAAGGAGGCCGTAGCTTTGTTATATTAACTTTCGACAAAAAGCCAGAGAAAGCATCCCTTCGCCAAGGTTGTAAACTCAACCGATCAGGTATATTTCAGGGGGAAATAATGTTGTCGTCGACAGAATTACTTCTGCTGAAGCCATCGATTATAACTTTTTGCCCGAAGGTCAACAGCAGGATACTAAGTTGCAGGCGATACTTCGAAGCAATTCAACGAGTCTAAAGTTAAAAGAATTTCTGATTCTTGGAGATGAAAAATGTGTGGTGTACTGCGATGTTTCCACCCATCGAATTCGACCATCCATCCCCAAAGAACTTCGACGAGCAGCCTTCAATAGCATCCACAGCACGGCTCACCCGTGTACTGGATGTACTCGTACGTACATCATCTCGAATGTTGGCGATTGCAGGAAGTGGGTAAGATCGTCCTTCTAGTGTCAAAAGATGAAAGTACATATATCGGCACAACTTTTCACGTTTAAGCAAACATACAACGGTAAGTCAAAGATTTCAGCACACAATATCCTGGGTTAGTTGCCGTCATCCCAAAGATGCCGCTATTGGCTGACCATTATTGATAGGTTCCCGAAGTGGCCCGAGACTATCTCGATCAAAAACATTGTCGCTCGCACAATAGATTAGGGTCGATAATTTGAGATTTCGTTGTTCAAGAAGCTGAAGAAATCACTTGAAATAACACACCTGCGGGCGAAAGCGTATCACCCCCAATTCAATAGTTTCATTGAACGCTGGCATTGCGCACTTAAGGAGGTGATCAAATGCCACACATTGACGATCTGAGTCGAGTCGATATTTTACCGGCAGTATTGCTGCCCTTCGCACAACCATTTCTAAAATGATGTACGGTACGATTATCAGTATACCAGCTATGCTTCCCAAAAACTTCATCTCATTCGTTGAAACCATGTTTTCTTCAGAAGGAGTACAGACATGCCACCTTAACAAGCACCGTATGATGGCCTTAATGGAATATTTAATTGGCAAGACAGATATGAACCCATTAACAAGCAAGGAAAAGAAGTCAACGTCTTCATGAATCGTTTGAAAATAGCGTATACGAGTATGGAACAAACGGATAACGAAAACTCAGTTTCAGGAGGGGAACCACATCGCTACGAACTTGGACCATTATTGACATCACTATACCACCTTAATCAAAAAGTTCCGGAATTTATTCAGAAAATTAAAAATACAAGTTTATTCATCTAAATCTACATTGTCCCCTTAAAACTAATGCTGCATCGACTGCAACGCACTTATGCCAGCGTTAATCCAATCCTTGAAACATTTTTTAAATTCGGTTTTCGCTATGTCCATCAGTGCGTCCTGCGATTTTTCCATTACTTCCTCTCGGCTGCTGAAACGCTTTCCCCGTAGTGCTTTTTTAACTCGATTAAACAGAAAGAAGTCACAGGGAGCCAAATCAGGTGAATTCGGTGGCTGTTGGATGGTATTTGTTGCATTTTTCGTCAAAAAATTACGAATAATGATGGCACTGTGCGACGGTGCGTTATCATGGTGCAAAATCCACGAGTTTTCTGCTCACAATACTGCTTTCTTTCCGTGAATTACTTCACGCAAACGTCTCATAACGCCCAAATAATACACTTTGCTTACTGTCTGGCCTTCTGACAAAGATTCATGATGAAATACACCGTTGTAATCCATGAAAACCGTGAGCATTGCCTTCTTTTTTGACATTCACTTGCCTGATGTTTGGATTGCGTGTCGTACTTATAAACCCACGTCTCGTCTCCAGTAATGATACTTTTGATGAATGTGGGTTCGGATTCAGCCTCGCAAATCATCTGTTTTTGGCACCAACTTTACTGCTACACGACGGAAACCCAAATCATTAACCAAAATGTCTTGGACGAATCCATAGGCAATGTTCAAGTTCTCCGCTATCTCTCTGATGGTTAATTTGCTGTTATTGACCAACATTTCTTTTACTTTATCAATGTTTTCAATGGTCTGCAACTGCGTTCATCATCTTCGATTGACTCACGACCACTTTTGAGCCGCTCGTGCCACTGGTAAACGACCGTTTGCCGAAACATTTTTCCAACATTTCCAACAAAAAAACAGAATTCAAATTGGAACAATGGGAGCGCCACACGGTGGTTATTTTTTTGATAAAGGTGGTATGTGAACAAACCTTCCTTGCAGCTAACACTCTCAATAATCTCCACATGTTTGTAGATGACGTTCAATTATCTTTCTGCCGTCCGCTTTTCAGAAGCTTGGGGATAATCTTCAATGGGACCTTAATTAAGACTTATCATGCAGCTATTAGAATCGGCATAGTATACTTATATACGAGTACAGTAGATTTAGTCTACTGTGAGTACCTTAATGTGCACCCTCTAAGATTAAGATGTTTCTGATCTAGGAAACTCTTTTACTTTGACTTTTTGTGTGGCTGCAAAGTCTTCTGCAAGGTTGATTACGTACGAGGAGGAGTAATCAGCTTCGGGAAGACGTCGGGAAGCATTCGTTTGGTTTGCCGCCAATCTAGAGAAGCATACCATATGCACTTATGCTCATATGAATCCCAACTGCCAATGAAATTCGCATGTGAGAAAGCAGGCCTTGCAAACGAAGATCTGGGTTGTGAAAAACTCTCATCTTAGTATTGCCCAGCAAGTTCATCAACGTGATTCCATTGGGACTTGGGATACAGACGCAAATTTTTCAGAAAGACACCATTAACTCTACATCTGAAAACGGTTTTTGCGCCATCCGTGAAGACCTGACTATATTCCTTTCCTGTCTCAGATTTTGGCCGAGACCATTTACATGGTGTGTTCATGTTTCATATTTTTTCCTCCAAGAGACCAACGTTTTTAGAAGGTCATCAAAGTTCCAGTGCATGTTACACCAAAGACTACTTCTCTTTAAACAAAAGACGGCTTTGAGAGTGCAGACCAGGATATGCATCTGTATTAATGGAAATGAAATTCATCAGTGCATCTAAAGTAAAGCCAAGCGTGCTAGAGAAATCCCCGTGCAGCCGAGACAGACAGTTCTTTGGAGTCTGATAAAAATAGCAGTGACGTAATTTTCGTAAGGACTTGTTCCACCAGACATTCAACGCATAGGGTATAATTGCCTTATTATAGTCGTGTAGATCCAAGGGACCCATTTCGGTGCCAGGACCCATGTCTTGTTGCCAGCTCGTTTGTGCTGCCAGAAGACCGACAGCATCATAGAGGCTTTCGACGTAACATATTTATTTCCTTACGGGCAACCCCTGTTTACCTCCGCTATTACATAATGGTCGCAACCAGCGTTGCTTTTACGTGGATTTCACCATTTATCTGGGCATCGTAATTGCCATTCATCCTTCGATGGTTTTGTTTTTGTCAATGGGTTTATTCGATTGTCGTCTACTAGAACAGCAGCTTTTGCCGGTTCCAGCACCGGTTTCATCCGGACATCGTGCGCGAAAACATCCATTGACAGAGGAGTACCAAAAACTTTGTTAGTCCGACACAGATCTCTCTAGGGTTTTACGTGAACTTATGTGAAAACTTAATTTTATGGGATACGGGATACATGGGAGCAAAGACACGCCTTGTAATCGTCTGCTGCCTTCCTGAGATACCAAATCGAAACTGGGTTGGGGTTGGGGGCATCTTGCTGATGTTAGGGTCACAGCACTTAATTTTTTTTGCAACTCTATATCGAGTCGAAGTCAACTGGAAAACACTTCCCGCATTTAGGTTTAAACTACAGCCTCCATGACGGGAGGGCCCACCTTTTAAAGCAAAGCCCGAACCGAAGTCCGGGGGGCTCTGGATATCCATGGTGCCGTGATTAAAGTCTTTTTGTGGACTACCGGTGGTCCTGCCACTAACAGAACTTATGACCGGCAGCTTGTAACTGGTCAAATCGTAGTACCCTTTAGTGGCGGTAAATTCAAAAACCATTACGATATGACTAATATTTTGCTTTGCCCCCAAATTTTATTAGACACCGTCATTGATGAAAGATGCCTTGGTTATTGTACGGAGGCCCGCCCTCTTCGATAGAAGAAGAGGACATAGTTTCAGATCCCTGAGGTTGGCCGGTTTCAGTGGGTGTCACTTCTGGCGATCTATTTCTCTTCTGCATCGCTGCTATTTCTTTGCGCCGTGCGTTTGTCCCACGTCTTCGTTTCTACATCTGTCCTGAATGTGTCTCTTCTGAAGCATGTTTTACATTTTCGTGTTCCCGAGACAAGTCGTCAGAATCAGCACTCCGACCAACCACTGGAATATTATGATGGAATTTAACCGTAACAGGCAATGCCTCTTCGATACTTTTTCCATTGTTGTAGCCTAATCTAACGACTGTGTCATACATAGAAAGAGCTGCATTTGAGCTGCAGTCATTTGATTCCGCCGTGGATTTAAGTGAAATTTAAACTTCATCGTAAACATCAGTAGGACAGTAGATTATCCGTAACCAATTGCTAACTGTAGCAATTGTATAGTTGTTTACTGTCACGACCTGTTCGATTCGTCGGGTTTGTGTATTCTATTTTGCCGAAACCAGATATAGTTTTACATAAGATGCACTCTAATTTTTTTTTTAATTTGAAATAATTTTATTTAAGGTATCAATGAAATTTCGGATTGACATACTAGATGGGGTGAAAAGTAACCTCCTTGGGAATGAAATTTTTTTTTTTAATGTTTTTTTTATGTTATTCAATATAGTCCCCTTTTAGTTTGATACACTTATGCCAACGATTTTCCAACTTCTTGATCCCATCCGAAAAGTAATTTTCCGGAAGGTCTGCAAAATACTCCTCCGTGGCGTCGATGATTTCCTCGCGTGAGTTGAATTTTTTATTGACGAGCTATCTTTTGAGGCTTGGGAAGAGATAATTGTCCGAGGGAGTCAAACTGGGCGAATACGTTGGATGCGACAGCAATTGAAGCCGTAAGTCATTGATTTTAGCCATGGTTGCGATGCTTTGTGCGTCGGTGCATTGTCTTGCAAAAACAAATTTTTTTTTTTCGCTTCATGTGAGGCCGTTTTGCAGCGATTTCCCTCCAAAAATGCACAGTAATACTTGTTGTTGATGGTTTTCCCTTTTTCGAGGTAGTCTACGAAGAGTATGCCATGACAATTTCAGAAACCCGACGCCATAACCTTTCCGATTCATCAAGGCTCCCTCGGCCGCTTCGGAGCACTCGTGCGGGCTTCAATCCATTTCCGGGAACTCATTCTGTTCTCTGGTGTTCAACAGTTACCAATCGATGCCAAAAGTTCGTCCGATTCCGCATCAGCAAGTTCTTTCGAATGTTTTATGAGAGAACGAAAATCGTTTTTGTCCATACTCAACATAATGCCAAACACGTCAACAACAATCAGCTGTCAAAACAAAACTAAAGACAGTATCGCACTAAAATTTGGCATGTCTGCTTAAATATGAACGGACTACAAGGTACCATAACCGCTTTTGCAGTAGCAGCGCATTCTGGCGGTCAAGGAGGTTACTTTTCACTAAGTTATATAATATGGCATTATTCATATATCCTAGACGGAATCGCACTGTTCCCAATTTAATATGATCTTTTCGCATAATTCGGCCGACATACCAACAATTTTACGTCGTATGTTCTCTTTGAAGTCCCAAAGAAGAGTGTATAAACCAGTTGCACCAGCGGAGCGGTCAATTTGAGCGCGTCGGAAAAATACGAGGTGTCTTCAAAGAGTAAGATTTTATATAGGGTTTTCCAATAGGGACTGGACAACTTTGAATTTAATTTGTGAACGCGATTCAATTTATTCAGTAAACTCAACATTTTCATCATAGTAAAGTACACTAACGAGAAACGTCTGCAAATTATAAAATTTTTTTACAGATATTCGAAGGCGGTGACTGCAACTTTAAGAGCTTTAACTCCAATTTTCGGTCTTAATTCTCGCCCTAGTAGACAGGCAATAACAAGTTTAGTGCAAAAATTTGAACCTACATATTCGTTGTGTGATGTTGCCGTGTCAGTGAGACAACGGGTTCGTTGAAGTGTCTGCTACAGACGTCTGTAGCAAACGATCCAAATCAGTCAATTCCAGGGCGTTCTTAAGAATTGGGCATCGCTCAGACCACATTATGGCAAATTTTGTGTAATCTTGGTTTACACCCATTCAAGATCAAGCTGACTCAAGAATTTAAGCCGATGGACCATTTGAAGTGACGTACGTTCTCCGATTGGGCTCTGGAGAAGATGCGCCAAGATGATGAATTTCATCGCAAAATCATCTTCAGTGACGAAGCTCATTTTTGGTTCAATGGGTTCGTCGATAAGCAAAATACGCGTTATTGGTCGGGTGAAAGCCCACATGTGCTTCATGAATCACCACTTCATCCACAAAAAATAACTGTTTGGTGCGGTTTGCATGCCGGCGGCGTTATTGGGTCATATTTTTTCGTCGACGATAACGATCGTCACGTTACTGTGAATGGTCAGCGTTATCGCGCCATGATCACCGATTATTTTTGGCCTGAATTGGAAGATATGGACTTGGACGACATGTGGTTTCAAAAGGATGGTGCCACAAGCCACACAGCACACGCTACAATCGATTTATTGAAGAGTAAGTATGGTGAGAGTGTTGTCTCAAGACATGGGCCAGTGGATTGGCCGCCTCGTTCGTGCGATTTAACGCCGCTTGACTATTTTCTGTGAAGGTAAGTTAAGTCCTTGGCTTATGCCAAGACGCCGACGACGTTGAAAGAGTTCAGAGCCAACATTGAACGCGAAATAGTGGCCGTTTCAGCCAAAATATGTGGCCGAGTCGTTGAAAATTGGGTCCATAAATGTTTTAATTGTACTTTAAGCCAGTAATAAAGTTTTTCAAATATCTCAAATGATTTGCCTTTTATTTAAAAAAAAGTTGTCAAGTCGTTATTAGAAAACTCTATATTTTTATAAAAGATATTTATTTATTCATTAATGTTAATGTTGTCCCGTTCAAAGTAATTGGTGCAAGTCTCGGTCCTTCCATAGGTGTCTTCAGTTTTGGGAACAGGAAAAAGTCACATACATTTTAGGTAATACTCCTTACTGACCGTACGTCCTTGAAGTAAAAAATCCTGATGCACTACGCCATGGTAATTGAAAAAAACAGTGATCAAAACTTTGACATTTGATCGACCTTGGCGTGTTTTTTTCGGTCTTGTCTCTCCGGGTTGTTTCCATTGGTTCGATTGGGCTTTGTTTTCGACGTCAGAACCATATACATATGATTCGTCATCAGTTATGACTCTTTTGAGCAGTTCAGCATCAGCGTTGGCGTCATTCAAAAGCTCCTGAGCGATGCTCATGCGACGGTTCTTCTGATCAAAATTATTTTCGGAACAAACTTCGCTGAAACAGGTCTCATGCTCAAAACATCCAAAAAAGTTTCATGACACGAATCGACCGATATGCCAACATCCTCAGCAAATTCTCTTATGGTAATTTGACGATTTTCCAAAACAGTTTTCTTCTCAGCTTCGACGTTATCTTCTTGATGTGCTGATTTGTATAGAGTAAGGTTTATCATTGGCATTTTCTCGGCAATCTTGAAAGAGCATATAAGAGCACTTGACTTCATCTTTTACACAAAATTTGATGCAAATTCTTTGCTCTATTTTTTTTTATAAAAATTGAAAACCGTCGAGTACATCAAAAACAACCTAAGAATGCTAAACTATATACTTGAAGCTGTGAACATATGTTCGTGACATGTGTACCAAAACAAAAAAAAAATCGATAACCGAATGTTCGTTGCCAGCGAAATTTAAAAAGTCGTCTTACTTTTTGAACATACCTCGTATTTCTACCAAGCCCTTCAGTTCTAATTTATCGTAGAACTGTAGCCGACTCACAGGATGATACATCTTGGATTAATTACGGCTCAATGACACCTCCCGTATGAAAACTACACTAAGCTGTTCATTTTATTATAAAATGGATTCTACTGGAACATTTCCGATAGTTCACTTAACCAAATGCGGCAATTTTGCTTATCAACAAAGTCGTTTAATAAAAATGTGTAACCTCACTTAGAATGATTTTTCGCTGAAAATTCGGATGTTCTTCTATCTCCAACAGAGCCCAATAAATGAATGCTTGAAGTGCACGATTGTCATTTGTCTTTAGGTCGTATTGACCTATCTTGTACGGACATATAGTGAAGTTTTTCTGCAAAATACGCCACAGGGACGTTCTAGAGATGCCCAGCTTATGCAGTCTTGACTTATTTACTTGCGTATAATTGCAATATACCTTTCACTTTTGGCGATTTGCTGTCTCACTAGTCCTGAGACTGACACATAGATGGCGACTCTAATAACATTCCTGCCAATATTAGTAGAACCAATACGTGTCAACATTTAATGGGATTTTGACCATTAGAAAAAAATACAAATTTCCTACATTGATATAACACTGTTATTTAATTGGAAAAGATACCGATAAAACTCAAGTATGGCTTGAAAATTGTTATAAGGAGCAGATTCTCCGTCTGTCTCCGCGTATCGACACAAATGATCCTGTATCCTCTGGATGACCCAATGAGGCTGTTACACCAGAAAACATAAAAAATTCCACAAAACCGTTTTGAACAATCGAAAAGCTAAAATGCGTGAGGTAGCTGACATCGTAAAAATATTAATAGACCGTGTACATCATATGAAAATTTGCACGAGTATTTTTGAAAATGAGAGCTACGTTGGAAGTGGGTACCACGTTTGGACCAATAATAACAACAACGTGTTGATGATTCAAAGCGCCGTTTGGAGCTGCTTAAGTGAAATAAACATTGTCATGCGGCATATGGTATTGGATGAAACTTGAATCCCATATCTATGTTAGGCAATCTGCAACACAACATTTGTGAAAAGTTCTGAAAATCTTTATTAAAAAATGGGGTGTGCGTATTATGGCAAACCATTTACTTGTCGAATTTTGGAGTTTTGGAAATCTAATCCAAAGTATTGAGAGTAAGAGTTAAAGAAAATTCATGATCCTCGACTAGCTGCCAATTGTTTTCATGAATAAACTTCTGAACCTATTTCTATTTACCATAAGTGAGATTCCTCTTTTTTTTTTTTTTAAATGAAACACAATAGCAATTTTCTATATAACATATTTTAGTGATTTTTTTTTATTTAGTCCTTTTTACTTTTTGTAAAATATAAATACAAACATATCAATAAATTATAGTATTTTTTGTTTTCTTATTTCTCTTTTTGTAATATGTAGTGGTTACAACAATGACTTGTTTGTTTACACTATCCATTGAATTTAGTCTAAATAACTTTATATTAGTTACTGTCTTTTTTCATGTTTATTTATTTTTCTTTGGTTTTATTTTATTAATTTTTTCTGGTATTATATTTCTTATTTCAAAAATCTATCAACATTGATTTGGTTGTTTTTTTTTGTTTTCGGTTTTCGGTTTTTTGTTTTTTTATGAATTGCATAATATAATACACAATTTGATATATTTCCAAGAGGGTTTTATTTTTGTTTATATTTGTTTTATTTTTTTTTTTGGGTTCTACGTGTGTATATGTTTTTTTTTTTTATTTTATTTTATCTACTTTGTAAAATAAGATGATTCAGTTTACGATTAGTAATGTGATCTTGTTTTGGCATTGTTTGATTTGTTCTTAGAATTAACTCAGAGATAGTTTATATACGAGTACACATTTAATTTGTCTTGCTTTTTATGTTTTTAATTTCTTGTAGTTTTTCGTGATTGATGTTGGTGTATATACATTATATGTATGTTTCTATTTTTTCTTTTTTTTTCTATTTTTTTTCGGTTTTTGTTTTTAATGAAATGCTTTAGAACACTTTTATGTGTTAACCTACAATCAGCCGATTTAATGAAATTACTAGTTTTACTCCTTTGTTTTAACTGCGACTTGTACACAATCATATATTCTGTATGCTGACTATGAAATTAGATGGTGCATATTATATTATGTCGTCTATTAGTATGAATATTTATTCAATTTTCTTTTCTCTATACAAATATAAGAAGTGTATGTACAATTTTTTATTTTGTGAAATATGAGAATTAAGGGATCAAATTATTTGTTCTTTACTAAAGTGCTGAGAACCGATTTATGAAAGGAAAATAAATAAACAGAAACATATACAAGACTGCAAGGAAATTAATTTTTATTAATTTTATCAAAATTCGAGTAAAATTTGATCAGTTTAAAATTAAATCATTATTTTGAAAAACTTCTCAAATTAGCCAACTTCAACTCAACAAATTTTTGTACCTTTATAAAAGGAAATAGTTTTTATTGTTTTTTTGTCTATTTTTAATTTTGTGCATGATTTATCTCTAATTTGTTGTTAAACAGAAATTAAAAGTCAAACACATTTTACTGCATTGAATTGAATGAAATGTGAAGTTAAACTATATTCAAAAATACACAACCCGATTTATAAACTTGTACAGATTTAATTTTCTATATATACAAATTCGAAAAAAAAAAAATTAAAAAAGAACAAATTGTTTATAGGATTATAAAAGTAAGACGAGTTAGAAATTATTAACTACAGTAATTTATTTTTTCACTATTCCTATTTAACGCACGCCCCATTTTTTCTTAATTGTTTTTACATTTTTTTTTTCTTTAAAACCCTGTATTATATTTTCGTCAAATATTAGGTGTTAGAAGGTAATAAATGGAGTAAGGTCATTAGGGTTCAAGCAATTGACTTTTAACAATTTTTCTCCCTTTTAAATGAAAATATTTTAATTTTTTAAGTATTGTCCTTGTAATTTATTTGTTTTTATGTTTTTAAAGTATAATACTACAAATAATATTGCACCAGCGGCTTCAGAAAAATATCAGATTACAGATTACAGATTACAAGCAAGTGAGCCTTCAATAATATTAACGTCCCCGTTATACTCGTACGTAGAATTTAAGAACATGTCGGAGTTAGTTCGGTATAAAGAAACTTAATAACCATTCAGGTCTAATAGGACATCAATGCAACATTAGGATGCACCGCAGTGAAGGCCACCACCTCAAGAGGCGTACCACAAAGAGGAATGATATCATCTCTTCTGTGGATACTAGTTGTCAACGAAATATTTCTGAATCTGAGAAGGGAGGAAATAAAAGACATGGCGTAGCCCGATGATGATTGCCGCCAGCAACTTTCTCTCAACAATCAGTGAAATCCTAAATTATGCCCTTACAATCCTCTGTTAATGGGTTAAGTTCTGTGGGCTAGGAATCAACCCGAAAAAACAGAGCTTGTTCTCTACACACATAAATGGATATTTCCACAATTTGACCTTCCCTCCATAGATGCGATGGCGTCACGATTAATAAGCAATGCTAAATAAATTGTTAGGTATCGTACCAGTAAGGCCATTAATCAGGCTGCAGTAGAGATTAAACCAAAGATTTAAGGAGTGTCAGGCAGCGAACATACAGAGCTAGTTGGAAAAGTATCCTCTTTTGATAAAAAATTGACAAATTAAAATACTTTTCATTCTGAGAATGCAAATGGAGCAAATGATAGAAATCAAGTAATCGAAAAACCTTCTAAATTACAAAATTAAAAATAACAATTATGGCCGGAACTCATTAAAACTAGAACAAGTAACATTCTTTTAATAGGTAGAGCGGAACTATCAACGTTTGTTGGCTGAGATCCACTTAAGGAGCAAATATCAACTAAAGTGAAACAGAAAGTGGAATCCACAATCCAGTTCCCATTTCTTCCCACTTCGGGCATCATAATAGGCCAACACAGACCTAAGTTTAATGAGATTGTTCCGGTAAATTTTCCCTCAACAAGGTTGATTATCTTTCACTTACGAAATCCTTTCGTGCCCTCTTTTTTCAGAAGGAATACCGATCTCTGACTGAGGTAGAGGACAGACATGATCCCACCAAACAGTAGTTCCCTAACCCCAGACCTCGGAAAATAATCCGCAAGTGTACTTCTCCTCTCAGAGGAGAAAAAAGAGAAAACCTACTTACCCTACACCCTACAACTTTAAAAGTCAACTTTGATGGGTGATGGGACGATGACCATCTGATCCAACCTGAGCAGATATCTATTTGATTATTCAAATATTAATCTAGGTCCTAAGTCCAAACCATGATAAATAATTAATGAGTACTGGAGAGCTCCTAAGAAATCTCTATCCCAAGGCGAGCACAAGCACATGCTAGAATACGTGACTGAAAATTCTTGGGAATACCCTTTAGAATCCTTGTCTAGTACGCAGACACTTTGCTGAAATTTGTGCTTTATAAGACAAATACAGTTTTTGACAAGGCTATAAGTTGTAGTGTTTGAAACAGTAAATAGACACAGCCTCTGTTGAAATCTCTCCACCACTTTTTCAAAAAAAAAAAGAAAACTGTCTGTGAACTATTTGTATAACTGGTACTCTTCGAACAGTTCAAATATAACTGACTACTATAAGCTAGAATTACCAGAAAAGCTAGTTGTAAGTCTGACAGTATTCCTTATGAATCTGCGAAAGGAGGATTCACAGGTGGACTGAATTTAGCTCATAACTGAAGGATGCAAATATATTCCGGATCACATGAGTAACCACTGAATTACTCCCCAGGCATGGTTCAGAGGAGAGTTTTTCAGGACCCGAATCTACGTTGGATCTGCCTGCGTCCTCGGTTAAGGCTTCCATTAATAGTTGGGTCTCAAACGAGCACAACTGCAGATGGTACAGCTCCGCGGGATGTAGGCAGACCAAACGAATACTCGCCGACGTCATCACCGAAGTGATTCAACATCCTGCGATGTTTGCTGCTAAAGTGATGATCTCTGTGAATGTCCGGCGAACGCTCGCATCAGGCTACAGGAACTTGGCTCTGACGTAGAGGGTGCTGGTAGTGTAGGGTGCCTGAAGAGCTTACTTATCTTTCTTCGTAAGACTAAAAGATTTCATTAAAAGAAATTTTACCAGGGGTAAAATAAAAGAAAAAAGAAGTAATTGGAGTAGCAGCTTGATTTTTCAATCGGCTATTTAATCTACGGAAACGTTAGCAATATGATCAAGACTGGTAGCGATATATTTTGAACTGGTAGTGTACAATATATAATATGACTTCTCTGTGCTACCAATCTAATGCATCGGCAAGTCTTCAGCGTGAAACTGAGATCGTTTTCGTGATATCGAAATTGATGTAGCCAGATCAAAAATAGGATGACTACTATCATTAAGCTGAAACAATATAAGGCTATTTATATGGGAAACCTACGAGGAATTCGATAGTTAATAATTAAAACATGCACTCGATACATATGTGTATTCTACACATCTTCTACAGGTCTTTTTCTTCTGTCGATGAATTATCAAAAATCTCGAAGAACTAAGATAAAAAAGAGTCAGTTGATTGTAGCTTTTCTTTCTGTTAAACGTAGCACAACTATAAAAGAAATTTTAGTTGAATACTTTAAAAGCGGCCGAAATGAACGGAAACTTTATTGGATCCTGAGACCCTTTCAACTGCCTTATAAAATCTTTTCTGCCGTGAGAAACAACACAGTAGACACGTTACAAAGAGGCCACCCGACCCAAGAGTTTCAAATTAATATCCGCTTTTTCTTTTCGATTTAAGAAAACCTCGGGTAAAGGTGACTTCAATATTGATGTCCCTGCGGCAAAAAAGAAAGACAACGGTGTTCTAATCAACTAGCAATGTTCTTCACTACTACTAAGCAGATATCATCGCTATCCAGGAAGTGCGGTGGATTTGATGTCAGCGGCAGATTACGCTACGAAGTTTTAGGAAAATACCGTAATACCTATCATATGGTTCAATTACCATAATCTTAAGGTTTCTGACGGTCACATAACCAAACAAACCTCTTAATAAAATGATCATGTAAGTCTACGAATACCTAAATGAAGTAATGACTGAATGACTGCTGTTGGAGCAACCCCTCAAAGCTTTTGCCGCTCGAGTAACCGAATATCATTGCCGCTGATTTCAAGAAGCCCTCAGAAACCTCCCCGAAACCCGTAGATTGATGAAATGCAAAAAAGCCTATGTAGCAGACTAACTGACCTATGAAGCGTCGCTGTGACAGCATGAATGAATGAAGTGCATATGAACTTGAGAGGTGCTACTCCAAGATCAATGTTTACAAGTTTAACCAAAAGTAAAGAAACTTTTGAAGCCAACACGATTCAAACAGGCATTTGTAAAGATGAGCAAAGAGATTAAGTAGTTGAGTAACAGTCGATGCTGAGGGTATGAAATAATCACTTCATCAGTGGAAGGACAACTTGGTAGAGAACATACTATAAATCAATCCATTTCGAAAAATTTTCAGGGCAGTATGCTTAATGAATAAAAATTCTACATTGTTTGTTCGATCCTACCCAAAAAATTTACAATGTCTGGTAGACATCAAGGAACCATACTTCTTTAAAAATGAAGAAAATGTCACAGTTAGTTGCTGTCAGGTACACAGCTGCAAACAACGATTTACCTAAAATTTTAAGTATAATCCTAGAGGAAATATTTTTGAATCAAGTATTAACAACCATGTCCAAAGTTTTCAATAGGGGGTCAAAACATATATGCCCTGACATATACCATATATAAGTCTAAGTAGAATAAAAATAAAACAAGGACTTTACATTCAATTCATAAGGACTAGCTTAAAAGATTTACGAGTATATTTTCCCTAAACTTCAACTCCACGTATTACCTCCTCACAACCCATCAAATAACTTCTTGTGCGGATATCACTACTTATGTATCTTTTATTTGCTTAAATATATAATTCTTCAACTACAACTCTCTAAATATCTGTTTTTTTTTTTTCTTTTTTTGTATTTGCTCATAACATAATAATACAAACGTGTTACTCTCTGCTCTTACAATTTACAAAAATAAAAATCGAAATGAAAAATGAAAAATTATATAATTCGAAATTTCTAAATTTAATTTCTACATTCATGCTAATCATATAGAAAAAATATTTCTTTTTTGTAATTATTTTGATTATATATAATGTATATTCTCGTATAAAAATTTTACAGTAACAAATTGTTTTTTTTTTCTCCATAAACTTACCTTTTTTCTTGTTTTTTTTTCTTGGTTTCTTTTATAGTGATATATAAAGAATTTGTTATTATAATTATTTTTTTAATCAAAAAAAAAAAAACAAATAAAAATAAAAATAAATAAATGTTAAATGTCAAAACCGTATGAAATTACTTTATAAAAAGGAAATAAGAAATGTTTCTTTTTTAAAAATTAAGAAAGGAAAAAAATTTAGTTTGCTATGTAGAATTCATTTTCCAAAATACTTAAATTTGTTCATTTTTACAGTGCCGATTTATTATAAATATCTTTATTCAGTTTATTAAATTTTTACATGCAATTTTAGATAATAGTAAAAACAAAATTCTGTAGAAGGTGTCCAAAATTTCGCAAGTTTTTCGAAAGATGAGTGAAAAGTGAATTTTTTTCGATTTATTTTTTACAAAAGTTTCTTTAATGTGAAGATGAATTGATGGGTGACGAAAGAGAAAATATTATGCCGATTGAGGCAGAAAAGGCGTTCGAAGTACTACATGTCTCCTGAAATCATGTTATCATACTTTTGAAGCACACCTTGCATTTTTAAGAGACTTTCACATCCCAAAGAAGAAAGGATGAAACAAGAACCTTAGGTATGAATATTTGTTTAAAATCATACAGTTTGTGGAATCCGTGGAATTTCCTACTCCGAATTCGGACAAGTGAACAACAAATACGAAAGGGATACAAATTTTGGACACCTTACAAATATAACATGCTATAGTTTCTTTTTTTTTTTTTCATCAAAAATGAATCTAACGAGTGTATTGGAAGAGTATTATTTTGTTTTACTTATCCTGAATTTTTATTTATATATTTACTTATTTTTTACAAAAAATTGCACATAAAAAATTTGGAGTTTAGTTAAGTTGTTTTTTTTTTCATTTATGATTGTGTTTTTTTCTGAAAGTGATAGATATACACATCTATAGGTGTTTATGTACTTTTTTTTTTAAATAGATTTTACAATGTGATTTGAAAATTATTTAGTGCGAGTGAAACCAATTTTTTTGTCCATATGCTGTTTATCTATATACGAATGTTTTATTTTTCTTATTTTTATTATTTTTTTGTTTTACTGAATGTTAAGAAAATGTATTTAGTGAGAGCTAGATGCACATAGTATGATATCGTATACTATTCAAACAAAATAATTTCTTTTACTATATCAAGAAATTTCAAATAAATTCGCAAATAAAATATTTATTAAAAAAAAACCAAATTCTACTTTAGTGATAAATAAATGATTTTTGTAGAAAGAAAGTTTTTACGTGCTTTACAATCACAGGGACTGTACAAAATCCTAATTATTCATACGAGTATGTGTATTTAGTTGGTTTACCTATTAATTTAATTTTTAAATAATAAAAAAAAAAACATGAAAAATAAATTCAAAAAATCGATTTACAAAAAAAGTTAGTACCCACCGAATCCGTTATTGCGCTTAATTCATCTTTGATTAGTCAAAAATAAAAAAAAAATTAAATTTAACGCAAACAAAAATTTTATATATTTTAAAAATACAATTTTCAAAAATTCAAAAAAGTTTGAAATTCTTCTATTGAAATTTGAAGATACAGTTTTTTTTAAGACCATTCTCATTTTTTTTTTTTTTTTAAATGTATAAGAAAGGCTTTTGAAAAATATAAGAACACAAAAAGAAAAACGTTTCTCTCGTACTTTTGTCAATCGAATTAAAATTGGCATTCCAAAAAGTCTAGTGGCATGAAATTTTCAGTATTATTTCTTAAGTTTTGGTATTGGTTGTTGTTCGCTTTAAGACAAGCAGTATGGATTTAATTCTAAATATTGTTGCATCGATGTTAAAAGTATATGGTGGTGAAAAAAAACTTTTGATAGATTCTTATAGTGCTTCAATTCCGCCAAGAACAAGTGAAGTGTTTCATGTACTTAAAAGCACATAAATTGGATTACCCGTATATGCAACCCTACTGGCGTGGTCGCATTGGACTATCAGGGTAATCTGTTAGTCGAAAGTAAGATAAACGGTCAAATATGTACTCGTATCTTGAAAAATTTTGAACTCCAAGTCTTCATATCTGCTGAAATACACGTATAATAGGCATATCTTGCCGTAATTAATGTTCAAGAACTGCATAGATAGGTTTGAAATGAATCTTCCAACATATATGTTGATACTTTGAGTAACAATTACTGACACAAGGCCTCCTAGACCTGAATTAATGACCTGAATTGTCCAGTTTTTTTTATTTGTACTGCTAGGCTTTGACCTACTTCATGTTCTCGAAATTTCACCGAAAATTGCGATAGAAGTGTTATAAATATTGACAATCGTTCGAAACTCATCATAAAGTGATCCTTAATAGACCTGAATTAGCTTGATGGAGAGCTTATTCCAATACTTAATTACTGGTTTTTCTGGCATCTGAAACAGAAGTGGAAAACAGATTGTAATTCCACTACGATCAACTTCCGGTAACCACAACGTGAGACTCTGTGGTAAATCGTCCGGTACAGAAATGCGATTTTAAAATCCAGTAGACTGGTGCTACGTCTAAACTATTTAATGGTAGATTAAAACAACATCCTGGCTAAGATTAAGTCGGCTTCCTTTCATTATATCGGATAGCAATCGCAATCTAGGGCGAATTTTGACGACAATTTGATGATTTGGAGCTTATAAATGAAAGGAAGTGTTGACTTCTCGCGTTCCAAGTGTTCTTGGAGTGGATTCAAATATTTTTAAAGGTCTGCTAGCAAGTCCTATTTTGTAGGTATTTGCAGGACTTCCCGCAAATCGTTTTCAAATTTAAAAGTAATGTATACCCATGGATAGTTTTTTGCATTACAAGACTGGATAAAGCATATGAGCTAGTTTCCATGTGGTCCAATGAACAGAAATCTAAAAGAATAAAAGATGATCCGCAACAAGAACTATAGCCAACACTATTATATCACTACTCACAAGAGGTAATCACCACATCATATTCCTTTAACTCTAGCGATTGTTAATATCACACGACATAGCAATATAAACGTTGAATATTGTTTTCATAAAGTAATTTTTAGTCTACGTCGTAAACTAAAAGAAGATCTCTGCAGCTGATGCCATGTGTTTAAACTTTTCACTAACACCAAACATCAGGCACGATAGAGAAAGCTGACTTTCCAATACAAGAGGCATATAAAAAGGCGCTCCAAGAATGGATGGGATCAGCTCTAAAGCTTGACTTTAAAAACATACGCTTTTCTTAGAGAGAGCAAGGAAAAAGGCGCAAGTCCTCAAGAATATTGATAAATATTCTTCAGGAGCAGAAGATCAAAAAAACATATTCGGAGGGCATATATCATGCAAAATCCTGTGTGAGTGAAGAAAGAATCCTTGTAGAAGATTATGAGTTACTGCTGAACATAAGTCTGAGCACTTCAGCAGATTGTATATTAAGTATAACGAAAAATATATCTTTGTCATGATGAGCAAACCTTTTATTTGAATGGATCAGAGCTTAAAAATTTATCGTCCTGAGTAAAATAAAAGCCTGGTAGCAAGATTAATACCTAAGCTTAAACCTACCAAAACTTACACGCCAAGTCATTTTTGCGATTTGGTCAGATAAAACAATTTTATTATCGTCTACACGATTCATAAGCTAGAAGGTCAGACCAATTTCGTTAACCAAATAAGTTTCTGCTTCCTCTGCATCACAAACTAGATTCCATGTAGCATATTGTGCGAAACCCTAATAGGCTAGTCTTCAACAAACTGATAGGCAGCTATTATTGCCATTGAATACTAAGAAATCGTGCGAATTTTCTAACTCAGAAATGTCCTGGGCAAAATACTACACTATTCATCTTTTTGTCGTTTTTAGAGATGATGAAGACCAGTGGCTTAGATGTCGAGAAGCCATCAGAAATGCCGCAACTGATGTGCTGGATTTCATCCTTCCACGACCACGAAATCCCTGGTTTGATGACGAGTGCTGACAAGCACATGCAGCAAAACAACGTGAACGAGAGTGGCTCTACAAGCTAAAGAGGAGGGAAGAACATCGACTTCTTCGGAGAGAAATAGAGAGGTGCTACTGTAGGAATAATGTTCGCAAGTTTTACCAAAAGGTAAAACAACGTGTCAGGGTAATAAGACCCGAACGAAAACCTGTATAGATGAACAAGGAAACATTACTAGTAGAGTCACAGTCGGTGCAGAGTATATGGAAAAACCATTTTTGCAGAGTGCCAAACGGCGAAGACGACACAAATTCCGCTGTTAGACAGAGCAAACTATTCAATATTGACGATGCAAGTCAAGAATTATATCCACCTGACCAAAATGAAGTGAGGATAGCAATATCTAGCCGGACGGTCTACCTGGCGAACTGTTTAAGGCAGCAGGAGATGACTTGGTAGAAAGCATACACCAACCAATTTCTAAGATTTGTTTGGATAAATTTATGCCGTATGAATGGAACATCATCATCGTTTGCGCGGTTCACAAGAAAGGAGACTCTCTAAACTGCTCCAACTATAGAAGTATCAGTTTCCTAAGCATCGATCGATATAAGATCTTGTTTGCCGTATTGTGTGAGTGCCTGAAACAATTTGTTAACGATCTGATTGGACCCTATCAGTGCGGTTTAAGGCCCGAAAAACCAAGAAGCTTAATTCGCTAAACACCACCTTTTTATCGATATTAAGGCCGCATATGACAGCATCTACAGAGACGAGCTATACAGAGTCTTGTTTAGTTTTGGCATCCTTGCCAAACTCGTCCGCTTGTGCAGGATGACGATGGAGAAAGCTCGCTGCTGCATTAAGATCAGTAACGACAAGATCAGGAAGGCGACGCGCTGTGAAGAACTCACAAGCCATCACACAAGGTATGATCTCTCAAAAGTCTGTTCAATTGCTTGCATAGGCCGACGATATTGATATTATTGGTAGAACACATCGGGTTGTCACTGGTGAGTTTGCGAGAATATGAGCAGAAGCAGCAGAAATGTGCCTAGCGGTTAGCAAGGGAAAAACAAAGTATATGCTGTTAATAAGAAGGGACACTCCGGCAGCTTTAACTTTGGGGTAGGTGCTATCACATCTGAAAACGATATCTCTTCAGAAATCAAAAGAAGAATAACGCTTATCAATCGTTGTTTCGTTGAGCTGAGAAAGCAATTATGTAGTAAGGTAATCTCCCAAATAACCAAGGTAACTCTATTTAAGACACTTATAACCCCGGTCCTGCTCTATTATTCCGAAGCATGCACCCTTTCTAAAGCGGATGAAGACATTCTTGGTCGTTTTGAGAGAAAAATTCTTCGTAAGATATTTAGTCCCGTATGCGTTGACGGGTCCTGGAGGAGACGATTCAACAATGAACTTTACGAGCTGTGCAGTGACATCGATATGGTTAAAAAACTCCAGATTGGGCGCTTGAGATGAGATTCCAGCTCGCAGAATCTTCGAATCCGAAGAAACAACGCAGTAGAGAAAGGCCTCGCCTGCTGGCGCGTGCAGGTAAAAGGGGACCTTAGCCAACTTTAAATGCGCAAAAAGAGGAGGTTAGCCAAGGACCGCGTTAATTAAGAAGGCTTATTGGTTGAGGGGCAGGTCTATCCCGGATTTCAGCACCGCCTTAGTAAATAAAGGGTGGTTGCTTTACTGGCTTCTTTCTGAATCATATGTTATTTTGAAACTGATAGCTCTTTTCCGCTCGAAATATTGACTTGTTTTTATGGGGTGCCCTTAAAAATCGATGTTATGCGAACAATCTAGAAACGATTCAAGCCGGATCGTAAGATAGAGCCAGAAATAGTCAACAGTCAAAACAAGCCAACCGAGCCATGGGACGGTTCGCATTTTCTAATAAAGCCATATTATACTGAAAATAATTGATTTTTGTTGAAATTATTTTATTTTTAAAATTAAGCTTATCACCCTGTTTAGCTCAGCAATTTCTTTTGAATACGACATCTCATAGAATTTCAAGCGAAGTATAAAATTAAGAAATTCAGTGTAGGACCATTATTAATTCCTATCCTGTTCCATGGGGTTAAAAGAACGAGTCTATCGGAAGCGGATGAGGAAATTATCAGGCGGTACTAAATAATTATTCTTCAGAAGATATTTTGTCAAATTAGGATTAACGGGATGTGGATGTTCAACGACAATGTATATGAGCTCTGAAATAGCATCGATGTCCAGGACATGTTAAGCAAAATAAGACCAATGACCGTTAAGGGGATATAGAAAGGTTCCACGTGAAGTGGCTTATACAAGTGAAAAAGCCCTCATTCAATTAAACGCAGTTGTTGAAGAGAATTTCTGAAACTAGTGCTAATTGGAAAGGTTAGTTTGCTGAGGAAAAAAGTCTTATCGTCCCTAGGTGCAATAAAAATGTAAAAAATTATCGGCTAAATGTTTGATTACATTCGTTGGAGATGCAGTTAATCCATTACACCATTACGAGAGAAATTATCGGAAGTTGTTACTCACGGAAGATGATCGTTTTAGATTGTCGAGAGAGATAGCAATCGTTGTTATGATTTTTAAGAAAAACTAGGTACAATAGTTTAAAAAGATGGAATCCATAGCAATTTTTTACAAATAGAGCCAATTTATCCGACAGATCTATAGTGCATGGTAAATTCTTTCTCACAGTAGGGCTGAAGTCATCTGAAGTCATGCACATCTGGTGTTCGAAGAAGGACTATACTAGATTTTGAACATCTTTGTATTGTGATTGTTATATCCCGTCATAACGACTTTAGTTCCTATTGCCCCTAAATCCGTCTACTTGCAACCATACAAGAAAAGACTAAAAGATCGGATCTGAAAGTAAATGCGGAGAAGACGATGTATATTAGTCTTAACGCCGATAGACAAATAATCAGCTTTTCATTATCTGGACACTGTTGATAGCTTTATGTAAATTTAAAGTAGTTCATTTACCTTACTGTAGGTAATCGGAAGAAGCCCGGTAAGTCTGGAAGTAATTATGAATTAAATACTAATTTTGTTTCTCTTCTGAAGAAAATATTTTGCATAGAGCTGATGTAGCTATAATGTCTAGGTGGCCACCTACCGAAAAGTAGATTTAATTGTAGATACAGTAAATTATTGTGGGGTGGGGGTGGGGTTATTCTTCAAGAAAGTTTATTTTAAGTTCATCACGATGCGATCAAGTCATGCCATTCGATTTTTTTTTTTTAACAAAATATCAATAACTAAACTATTGGAAAAAATGCAATCTTAAAAAATTTGTAATAAAAGTTAATCAACAAAAACTAAATCTATATTCGGTTGAGTTTGTTCTACTTATGGTGGCTCATTGATACTAAGCACATTTTATAAATTATATGTTCGGACTTTAAAGAAAAAATAAAAACATATTTATTTGGACCTAATTGAAAAGATTACCGCATTAAGAAAGAGATGGCGCTACTCAATATGACAAACTCTTTGGATCTACTCCATCCAAAACATCTTTAGTATCTATGAGCTACCACGTAGATGTTTCGCAAAAAACTTGTAAAATAGATAAAATTTACATTCTGATATACATATATTCCTATGAATACAAAAGTCTTTAAGTGTTTAAACGGCTAAAAAAATTCGACTGAAAATCTGTAGACCTGTCTAAATGCTGTTAGCTTCACTTTGATAAATTTTTTAAGTACCTAAGCTATAGTATTTGTAGCTATTTGAGTAGTGTGTGTGAATTATTCTAATAGATGATTGTAAATAGATGACAGTAGATAACTGCAAACAACTGTGTTGGTGAGTTTTGGAATTTTCTTTGGATTTTAGTGATGAGGTGCGTGGTATGTTTATAAAATATTAATTTTCCGTAAACTGTACGCTGGATTTGTCTTATTTTTTTCTTTTTCATATATTCCATATCCTAGTATATAAATACATATATCTTTTAAAATACCTAATTTACATAAAGCTAAAAAATAACTATCCGCTACCATTATATGTATATATATATATCTTGTTTTCTTCGATATATAGATACCTATTATATACGAGTATATAACATCTTTAGCTCACATGTGTAGATTTAAATTATATTCACATTTTCTTCTCTGTCATTTTTTTTATTTATTTATTTATTTTTTTTTATTTTAGATACGCATATTCATATATAGTATATTCCAACATATTTTCTTTTAACCGTGATGTATTGGTTTATCGGATTTGATTTTTTGTTTTTGGATTCTACATAGCCATACAGAGAGAGACACACAAATAGACACAGACACAGATTGTGAGTGTACGAATAAAACGTCTTCCTTAAAATGTCCTTAAAAAAGGATACAAATAAATATATTAATATAATTTTTAATTAGTTCTACGAAAAAATGTTTATTGTATGATTTACTCATCCTCCTCTTCCCTGAAGAGATATGTACTCCAGTAGACCAGGTTGAATAGGGCAAATACCAGTGGGAACGTTATTCTTGAAATAACGTCGATTCTCTTCGATCTAGAACATTGTCTTGGATAAATATTTATGATTATTAATTAATTGGAAATCTAGAGATTAGCTTTTTGATTTGTGAATGTTGTTGGTTTTTTTTTTTTTTTTAATTAATTGTTGGTGGTTTTTTTTATTGTATTAAATATATTTTCAAATTTATTTAAAATTATTATTTCAAATTGTTTTGCTGATTTTATTTAGAATTGTTGTTTGTTTTTTTTTGTTTTTTTAATTTTAAGTCTGAAAATAAAATCTAAATAAAGAATTTAAAAGACAAAAGCAAAATATAACTAATGATATGGAAGAGGGTTGACATACTGCGAATGAAATGCACATAAATTAGAGCTAGACTTAACTTAAAAATTATAAAAATTAAAAGAAATTCCTCTATGTTGGTCAGTTTAGAGAAGGCTTTTTAAATTCTTCCTTCAGGTTATTCTGTCAATGTTCTGTACACTCACAAGCCCGATTGTTCAAATAGACGGTATGAGGCAGAACTTTTATCTGAAATCAATGATGGAAAAATCCAAATTTTCCGCCAAGTTGATAGTTGGAAACCAGATGACCTATGAAAATTTCTATCTCCTTAAAACTTCAACTTTTAGCTCAATGGGACTTATTTTGCGGTCTCTGACCCTGAACTTACAAGTGTAAAGAAGGAAAATAATGTGCGACTCAGGCTTGGAATATATGAAGTCTCACTCAATCAGATTTCAACAGAGCTCTCTGTAGTAATACTCGTACAAGTATATAGTTGGCTGTGTAATGTAAGTTGTAGTTACTGTCGATAAAAATCTTAACCCCTTTAACATGAAGCAAATGACTAGTGTGAAGCTGAAGACTATCTATGTATCCAGTGCAGTCACCCAAAAGCTTAAAATTGAAAATTCTGAGGCAATTGTTGGGGGAAATTTGGTGATCACATGGAAGGGTGTTTCGAAGCCTAAAATCTTGCATCTATCGGGTTAGGATAGAATTCTGTTACCTTCTAAGAGAATATATTTTGAAGCATTTATGGAAGCACTTTAAATCAGTTTATAAAATCAGATGCCACATTTCCTGCCGAGATTCAAAATATCTTTCTAGATTTTCTGCATATAGAAAGGTTACGGATGCAACTTAACATGGCTTAAAATATAACTCATCTTAGTCAGAACACAAAGCTAATCTTTTTCTGAAAAAGTTGAAAAAGTTCAAATAAGTGAAAATAACAGGCGCTCATTAGAATGTCTTATGAATGTCTACGGAATGTTTTATAGAAAATTTTCCGACATTGAGGGTGTCTCTAACAGTATTTAATCAGGCGTATTAGCAGTAGATCTAAGGATTTATAAGTAGCTTAAGCTTCTTACAGCCTACGTAGACGGTATTGAAAACGGTGACCAATAAGAACGATAGGAAAAAAATTTCAATAAAACAACAACGGTGTGGTTATATAATTGATTCTGGCCTTATCTTGAAGCTACGTTCATGCAATTATGTGTGCAATAGCACATTATTCAAATGGCCGCCTCGGATTTGCTGGTAATTCTTCAAGCGGTCGGTCTAATTTTTGATGACTCGGTCCAATATGTGTGGCGTTATTTCGGCAATAGCAATCCGAATGTTGGCCTCGAGCTTGTTGAAAATGGTTGGCTTGTTAGCGTAGACTAATCGAGTGTTGTCAAATTGCATGCTTGCGGCGGACAATTGATGAACGCTCGCCGTGAGATGACCCAGTCGCCAAATTTCTCCTTCACAATTTCGAGCATTGCGTCGCTTCTGTGGCATGCTGGAACTTAAGCTCGGATGTTTTGATATTGTCGACAGAAAGTCGGCTTACATCTCTCTATACCGAAGACTATTTCCGGTAACGGTGTCTCCTTCCTCATTTCGAAAGAAATAAGGTCCGATGATTCCGCCATGCTATAAACCCCACCAAACAATCAATCTTTGTGGATGCATCAATGCATAGACAAACACTTTTTGGATTGTGTTATCTCCAATAAAGGCAATTTTGCTTGCTGACATAGTCGCTGAACCAAAAATGGGACTCGTTCGAGAAGATGATTTTTTGGCCGAAATCCAGATATCCGGCCAACAGTTCCAGCGCCCAATTAGTGAACTCATGACATATAATCATCCAGTCACAATTATTGCGTCAACACAGAATAGCCGGGTTGACTCTCTGGCGATGCCGAGAGATGCCGGCATTTCTGGGTCTTATTCGACACTGGCGGCTACGGCGGTTATGTTTTCTTGATTTCGCACCAATTCTTATCTAGTTGGTTGCTTAAGATCCAAAAGAACGTACTCACGCTAAAACTTTTCCACGGTAAGGTGAAATGCCTGCACACTGAAGCCATAATGACGACAGACCTCATGACGAAATTCGTGTTGGGTATTTACAACTGAGCCAGAATTTCGATAATATTTTTTAATAATTTAAGCACGTGTGGCAAGCGTAAAACAATACATGATGAAATGGCAAATCTTACTGAATATTTTGACAGCTGGATGTCATTGGTAACTTTGACAGCTGCTGAAACATAACAATTGGAAAAACTATCATTGCAATCTGGTCACCCGTTAGTAGGTATTACTGACAAAAATTAGATGCAACTGAGGCCTAATGTAAAGAGATGTGAATAGTATTTTCTGTTAGACCCAAAAATATTGACTGGGTCAATCCAATTAAATTCGAGTTGAATTAGTTTTGTCCAAAAGACAACATTTCTATATTGAGAACTCCAAATTTCAAATTTCTTATTGGAGTTAGATCAACGGATCAACTGACGATTCTGGTCATTCCCGTCAGGAGTTATTCGCAAGGCTAACTACCCAAGTGACAATCATGACGTTTGGATCTTTACATAGAATGCTCCAATCTTGAGCTGAACAACGTAGACGTTTGTTAATCAAATATCTCTCCTATTCAGGAAGAGCGGTGGGACAATTTGGACAAAAGAGTGGTAGAAAATTATGACAAACTTTTCTGACTGCTGGGAAGGACATAAAGAATACAAAAACTACTTGAGTCCGGATTTATTATTGTAAGCGGCAAAGTAAGCCAAGAAGTCTTGAGCTTTCGGCATATGGTTGAAAGGAATCCGCATCAAGGCCACCGATGAAACAGATCATGATACGAAAGAAGCTTTAAGGTTTTTAAATACTTAAATAGGAAAAGATATCTTTCGTAGTACAACCGGAAAGCATAGAATAGAACAACATATCTGGAAATTGACTCAGGCTAATTAGTTTTTCTGTGAGACGTTTAAGTTGGTATACGGTCTCCTCAACTCAGTATCTAACAGGCAAGATGGTGGATACGTTTTTATAAATCAGCCAATCAAATTTTTTCATGTTGCGATCGACGCAGAGCATTCATTATTACACTTGTAGGTAACAAACGGACAATTTAGACTTGGACTACCAACAGGTTGCAACAAAGGTACATCGTTGGATATTTCAGATGTCATAACAGAGAAATACTGGGAGGAAATCTATCGTTGAAGGCCAGCAATTACAAAAACCGTTGCTACTTTTATATTCCATAAGCTCTCGTTTACGCCGTTACAACTTTTATTGAGTACTGAAGATCAGTGGAATCGATCGCAAAAAACCGACAAAAGCTTATAGTGTCGGGTTATAGAATTATACATATCATACCATTAGGAATGGAATTTAAAGAAATCGGCTGCAGCGATCGATTCGTTATAGGTAATTCTCGACCACTCATTCATATATTTCGACAAATTTGGGTTCAATAATAGCTTTGAGTATGTCAAACGTCTCTGGCTTATTAGCGTAGACCAATTACTTAATTGTAGCTCAGTGATTGTTTTAATTCAGTGACAAACACAAACGAGGTGGCTAATTGACTCGAGATAGCATGCTCACCAAATTTTGACTTCAATAACTCGATTGTTTGGCCTGCAATCGAAACAATATTGTTTGCCTGTTAACAGATTGGAATGGTTTTGGGTCGCTGTCAACAGATGCACTTACAATTGCACGTTGGGTGGAGCGATTAAAACGACCGAAAATTGGCGATAGCGCTCTTAAAGTTGAGGCCACCGACTACGAATTTCGGTAATAAATTTCAATATTTGTAAATTTTGCTCCTTCGAACTCTAAACCATGATTACTCGTAAATGAAAGATACTAAGAAGCAAAATAGCAATGACCTTTAACAAAAAAAAGAAGATCTAAATGGAAAGCCCTAAAGGGTCACAGCCGGTGCTAATGATATAAAAAATCAATTTTTGTAGACTATCAAATGGCGGGGATGAGCTAAAATGTGGTGTAAAGCTGAGAGAACCATACAATTTTGGCGGTGAAAGCCATGATTTTCATTCACTCAACCAAAATTAAGTAATGATAGCAATGACTAAACTCAGATATAACAAGTCTTCTCCGATATAATTTAAGACATCAGGAGGTAACTTGATAGAGAGCACATAGCAACCCCTTTCCACAATTCGGTTGGAGGAGTGTCTGCTTACTTTAGCATCGTTTGCCCAATCCATAAGAAAGGGACCTCAACTGGACTAACTATAAAGGTATATCAACCTGATTGGTCCCTACCGGTGTGGTTTCATACCAGAAAAGTCCAAAATGAACCAGATCTTCACATTTCGGCAGATCTTGTTAAAAAGTCAAGAAATCCAGTGTGGCAGACCAAGAAAGTCCATAATTGACCAGATCTTCACATTTTGGCAGATCCTGCTATCCTGTGGAGGAAGGTGGAGGAAGATATTCCTGGTCGTTTTGAACGCAAGATTTAAAATGATTTTAGGTACTGCTTGCGTTGGTGAGGTTTGGAAAAGGTGATATAATAAATTTTCGCCTAAAATGGATAGAATATGTAAAGCGAATGAATTTTCCGGTTTGAGAAGTCTTTGAATTCTACCTGAAGGTATAATACCGTAGAGGAAGGTCTGGTCTTAGGTTGCGCGCACATGTGAAAGGAGACAACCAGTTTGGGGTGCGTAACCCTCGTGTAAACAGAAGAAGTTTACTGTTTATTATTATTTATATTCCTCAAGATTATTTGAACGGAGTATTGTGTTGAGACAGATATCTTGGAATTAGATTTTGGCTGATGTTTCTAACATTTCCATTTTTTTTGTTCTTTCGGAACAGAGCGCTCAGAAAAAGAACTTATCCATTGTTTTCTTTGTAAAGTTCCTTTTAATGAAATCTTTCAGTATTACGAAAAAAAGAAGAGTAAGCGCTTCAGTGATAAAGTGCTTACAGTACCAGCATCCACTACGTCAGCGCCGAGTACCTGCAGCCGGGTAAGCCGGGCATTCACAGAAATAGTGCACCGCGGTGTCGGCATCAATTTTAAAGCAAGCACCGTAGGATATTGAGCCACTTATTTAAGTGCTTTTCAAAAGTGTAATATCTGACGTAATACGCTGACTTCCAAGAGACATAGGAAGGAATTCGTTTTATCTGCCTTCATTCCAGGAAGCTATGCCATCTGAATTTGTGGTCATATAAGACTCAACTGTTAATGGAAGCCTTAACCGAAGACGCAGGCAGACTCAATGTAGGTTCGGGTCCTGAAACATCCTCTGAAAATTGCCTTGCAATTTAATGGCAATTCATTTTCCGAGATCCTATTGTGACCTAAAACCCAGAAAAGGTCACTGAATTTAGCGTTTCGACTTTCAGTGATCTCTTGAATTCTTGAACTAGCTTGGAAGTCGCAAGAGGGTTCAACAAGGTTCTAAGCGCAGCTTGACTATCGCGTCAGATACGTCCTAACGTCCTAACGTGAAGTGAATCTAAGGTTCTCTTCCTCCAGAAAGACACCAGCGCCACATCTTATAATGGTTTTGGAACTGTCTGTGGAGACCCGACTCCATTCGTTTCCTGGCTTAGATTCTGGCCGAAACCATTCTTGAATACATGAAAAAAAGATTTTTTATTTTTTCCGCAAAAGGAGTCCGCGTGTTATACATTAATAATAATAGTAACAAACGGTGCGAGAGGGGCGGTGACATTACTGGAATCACTGATCGTGCGGATTTTTCAGTCACGATATCGCAGTGGCAGGGTGAGCATCGCGCGTTCGTTATCGTGGCATTTTTCAAAAGTAATGAAACTTATGTTATTGCCCGGCGACAATTTTGTTCACACTAAAATATTCGAAGATTAAATGATGGGCAGAGTGTAGATTTAATTTGTTCCTGGGTGCAGAGGTCCCGAGCACTATGAATACGGCTATGAATACCCCACGACCAGGGTCTAGTCGCTCTTCAAGGACCACCGAAAACATCGAATTGGTGGAACAGAGTTTACGTGAAAATGCAAGACTTTTGATTCGGAAACGGGCAGCCTTGCTAGGACTTCCGAGGGCGATTATCCATGATATATTGAAAAAGAATTTGAAGTTCCATCCTTTCAAAATTCAAATCGTGCAAGAATTGAAAGAAAGTGACTTTCTTTTATGTAAAAGTATTTGCCAAACGATGTTGGAGCGCTTTCATCTAAACGGGCATGTAAATAAACAGAATTGCCGTTACTGGTCTCCAAGAACTCACTATTCACGACTGAAACACCAATTGCCCCAGAGTAACTGTTTGGTGTGCTCTATCCACAAATGGGATAATTGGACCTTTTTTTTTTAAATTCCCTGGGCTAGGCGACGAATGACAACTATGGGCGCATGATTACGGATTGCTTTTTGTTGAGTCTGAGAGTTCAACCATCAACCGTTTGGTGCGACTCCACACACGGCTTCGTGAAAATTTTACTCAAAAGTTGATAAATCACTTCGGAGACATCCCGATGACACCCTAGGTCATCTGACTTGACTCCTATGGATTTTTTTTTTTGTAGGGCTATCTCAAGGAGAAAGTCTACATAAACAATCCGCAGACAGTTATGAACTTAAAAGAAAATATTCGACGAGAAGTCAACACGATTCCACCGAGTTTACTCCAGAGTTTACTCGAACAGTGTGTGCAACTCGATAGAAGACATTTAGATGAGATAATTTTTAAAAAATTAAATCCGCATCATTACAGTTTCTTTTCCGACTTTTATTAAAATGATATATTCAGTGGTTCGTTTTTTATTTAATTTTCAAAATATAAATCTGCCACCCTTTATCAACATCTCCATACAATGAGAATTTTCGATTCGAGTTCTGTCACTTTTCTTAATTAAGGATCATTGTCTTCCTTTGCTAAGAGCTTACATAGTCATAAAGCCTCACTGGTCTCTTAATATATTGTAAAATTGTTACTCCTTAAAAATAACCAACAACGAACAAATATTTTTTTTTAGTTTCTTACAATAAGATTAAGTAAAAATAAATTATAAACAAAAATACAAAAAGTTAATGAAATAAAAATATTTTATATTCAATATTTAATATTTAGTATATATTCTAAAATTAGTTTGTTTAAGTACATATGAATATTTTCATTATAATTATTCAAAAAAAAAAAAAAAAAATGTAACAAACGACGAAAAATGCGAAATTTAACCATCACTTGAGAACAATCATTTTCAAATGTCAAATAAACAAATTGTTTGCATTGGTTTTTAGTTTTCATTTATTTTTTAACTTTTTATTTTTTTTTTCAAATCAAATCTCTAAGCTCCAGACTGTATTTATATATATAAATATATATATTTTTTTAAAAATTGTATTTTGTCTTTGTTAAAAAAACCACATACGATATGCCAAATACATTTAGGCTTTAAACAAAGTTGGAGTGTAGAGTTATGTTACGATTATAAAGTATTTTAGAAAACAATAATAGGGGATATTTTATATTTTTTTTACAGTTATACAATTAGCTGTTTTTTTTTCTCGAAATATAATATCTAGCGACATGAATAAATGCAAATTATACAAGGTATTACAGTGCATTTTTGAAAATTTGACCCAGAAAATAATTGTGCATTTCTGTTCGTGATTAACAACAATTATGTACGAGAAAAAAGTATTTAGAATAAAGTTTTTAAAAAATTTTCGATTTGATTTTAATACTTAATCTCTTCTAATCGAAAACTTTCCAAAAAATACTTCTTAAAGTCTATGAGGAAACATTAAGCTTTTACGAAAGAAAGTATTTATTTAAATTTAAGAAAATTTAAAGGAACATTTTAAGAACTTTTAAAGTAAATTTTAACAATAAATTTTTAAGAAAAAATTACATTCACCGTTATTTGAAAGCCCGAATGTATTTTTTTTTTACGATTTTTATTTTCAGGACTTTAAGCAACAGTGTTTGTAATTAACATTTTTTAAATTTTTGAAATTTTCAGTTAAAAATAATTAAAATATAAGAAAATAAGAAAGCACAAGCATGTGGTAAATTAAAAGAAGCTTACAAAATAGTCAGAAAGCATAGTTTGGATCATACACTGTAGGTCTGAGTATCAAAATTTTTTTTTTTTTTTTAAAAAGTTGGCTTCAAAATTAAGAAAGTCGACGTCTTGATGAGGTATACGATAATGAATTTAGTATTTTGATAGGAACCTGCGAAATTACCATTGAAATATTCAAACTTAAACGGAGTTTCAGTTTATAGTCCTATAGCAGAGAATTCCGACAAGTACAAATACGAACTACGAAGAAGATGTTCGAAATCAAAATGCCATTGAGTTCAATCGTCAAGAGGATGAACTAAGCACGCAATGCAAGTGCAAAAACTTATAAGGAAACTGTAAGAGTAGTGTTTCAAAACGCCATACAAATAAATAATATAAAAGTGGTTGTGCAATCATGAGACGAAAATGGGCGTAAGTAACAAGGCCAAGGCTTTGAAGCGTGGTGTAAGTACAGCAGGAAAAGCGAAATCGAAAAATGCGTCTTGAGTTTGAGTATGAACTTTGTAATGAAGAAGCGAAAGAACACCAGCGGTGCGATAGGATAGGATTAGCGTTAGCGAAGCAGTAAAGAAAATGAACCGGTAACGTGAAGTTGGACTGAATTATATATCCTCCAAAACACCGACTATATCAGATATATATGGGTGCATTTAGTTCAATAAAATGATGTGAGGCGATCGAATGCTTCATCAGTCGCACATCATTAAATATGTCATAGTCTACAAAACAATACTATTAAACTCGGTTGTAGTTAATGCGACTTTATTGGAAGCAGGTTGACTACGAGGGTGGATCAACATTTGTCCATTTTAATGATAGGTGGAGTTTCAAGGGAAAATTGGCATCACCATCGAGCACTACCTTCTTTGAAACAATGCCGTACAAAATTTCAAATTGACTCATAGGTTATTTTTGATTTGGCAATTACGAGTATTTGTATAAAAAGTGTTTGATATTCTTTGATACAATAAAATATTGTTAGCAATTTAAATCCGTAGGCCAATTTTGATTTGTAGGTAGAAATGTGGGCAAAGAAATAAAAGCTAAGGTGGATGCCTATGGAGACCCTATAACAAGCGTGAGATATTGTCTTTACGAATTTAAACGTAGCCATTCATCTATTTTCTTGATAAGTATTACCTAGGCCGCCCTATACATGATTCTTACTGATCGCCAAACGAAAGAGCGCAAAGCAGCCGAGGCCGAAGGCGTATCGTAGGGAACGGAAACCAACATTTTATATGATAAGTGAAGCGTAAGGAATCTGTCGGCCTGATATTCGCCACGGAGAGCTAAATGATTCACCCTTTCGTATGATTCTATTAGTTTAAAGATAATGACTGGATTCCCAGAGGTCTTAATTGGACATTAACGTCGTTAACATTGAGTACATTGTTATAGTGTACATTGAGTATAGTGAGTCTGGGACAAATTCTCTTTTTTTTTGCCGACGAAATCACAATTATGAACATCGAAGTGACAACATTATGGCAAGTCTTAACAATTGGATAAAGTCGGAAGAAAATGAAGCTTACATATCAGCTGAACTTAGATTGAATTTCTGCATTGTCGTGTTCCTGAATCCGGAAACCCAACTCCTGACACATATTTAAAAGGGAGTCATCGTGTGAATAATTTACGACGATATCGTACCTATAGTTAGTGTGGGGAGGATTAAACGGTGCGGAAATTGCATTTATTTATCGCACTGGGGATTGGGGAAAAAATTAAAATTCCGGATAATAAATTCGGTTTTAAAATAGAGAATGATACCTCCATCCCGAGTTTAGATGGATATCCAATGGAATAAAATGTCAAATCTGCAGGCAAACTACTCACTTGAGGAGTTGATCCGTATTATGCTAAATAGTAGGATAATCAACTCCAAGCTGGGTGACGCTTCTTCCAAAAAATGTGAAAGCAGAGGTACGCCTCAAGGTGGTTTCCTTTCTTTCCTTCTCTGAAACTACTGATATACCTGGAAGCGGGTGAAATAAAAAATAATACCATAAAAAATCTACTTCAGCAAAATCTTAACAGATTAACCCGTTGTGGATTGGGAGTAAGCCCCCATAAAATTGATCTTGTGCTCTTTTCCACGAAGTATAAAATTTTAATAAAAGACCCTCCCTTAATAAACGGTACCAGTTTAGTCTTTTTCGATACAGCAAAGTATCTGGGTCTTATTTTTGACAGAAAACTAAACTGGAAACCTAACATTCAAAAAAGAGTCAAGAGCTACATTCGATTTATTCTCTTGCCAAAAAGCTATTGGAAACAAATGGGACCTTCAACCTAGCATAACCCACCGGCTATACATCTTAGTCATGTTGTCTGGTGGACAGCAGTCAGCTGCAGCAAACTAACTAGAGTTTAAAGAATAGCATGTCTCTGCATAAGTGGAGCTCTACGTTCTCCCTGTTTCACTTGACACCTGCGACTGCAGGTATTCGCCTTAAACCACGCTTATATTCTTAATATATAAGGCATCCCCACAGAGAACATCGTTTACACCATACCTGAACTTTGGTTTGATAAAAACTTTCATGTAATTTTCCCGTCTGCATCTTTCTGGAAAGAAGATACTTTCATGAAGGGAAAGTCAATCCACTTTTACACTGATGGATTTTAAACCGATAGCGGGGTTAGTGGCGGTGTTTTCTCAGGTATGATAAATCTAAGCCTCTCCTTCTGTCTTCCTAATCATTGTATTGTGTTCCAGGCTGAAATTTTGGCGATGAAAGGAGCTCTGTGCTGGCTGAAGAAAAACGTGATATCTGCACACGATATCCGCATCTTTCCGGATAGTTAGGCCGATATAAAGTCCATTCAATTCTAAACCGCCTTTGAATGCCTATTTCTTACGAAGATGGCAGAGAAGTTCACCTTCAACTTTGTTGGGTTAAGGGCTACAGAGACAATGCAGGGAATTGTAGGGCCGACGAAATCTACCTATTCTATCGTTAAATGATGGCATAGGTATAAAAATCGCTACGTGCAAACTAATATTAAAGCTGGATGAAAATAAAAGAACAGACCTTAGGTGGACTGTACAAGGTACCACACAGATTTGGCCAAAGCTGGATCTTAATCGCTCTAAGAGTCTGATTCTTCCAAACAAGAAACATCTCAGCTCCATCATAGGTGTCATCACCGTACACTGCCTTATAGGCAAATATGCAAGAAGATTTGGGGCCTTTACAAATTATTTCTGAAGAAGCTGCATGGACGAGGAGGAAGAGGATACAATCCTCAACTTTCTCTGTACATGTCCAGCTCTCTCCCAGAAAAGAAAACTACACTTAAGAGCTTTCCTCTACGATGACTTAAACCATCTAAAGAATATAAGCGTTTACAGTCTCCTGCGCTTCGTTATAAGCTCAAATTCGTTCCATGAGTAAGAGGATCACAGATCCACGTGGCATCACAGGCCAATATGCCTAAGTGGATTGGTCCGTTTCAACCTCCACTCTTACCTACCCCATCTTACCATAAAAAAGACGACATGAAATCAGCTGGAATAAATTTTAAATTAAAAACAGTCTGCAATAAGATGCAATTAATTTGCGGATCATTTTAAATATGTTTAATAGCAACCGTATTCAGACGGCTTGGTCGTGTACAGATTATTTCCAAAGATTGAGGTCGTTGGCATACTTCTGCAACGTGATTTCTTAGGAAACTTCTACGGCTACCAAAAGGATTTGGTGAAAGTTTTCGATCGCGAGGTAATACGAGTAACCACTTGCTTTTCGAAATATAGTTAGATACCTAGTGAATTGGGTAAATATAAATATATACTATTGTAGTACATATATATGAGTATTAAAGAAATAAACAAAGTAGGAGTAAGTGCACCTTGAAAACCTAACTCCTCAATAATTCAGAATACAATTTTAAAGCCACTTTCCTTCCTAAGTGTAAACACTATTTCAAACAAATAGGTTAGCAATTTATATTTGAAAACCCTCAACCAACAGTGTACGATTTTCAGTTTCATTAAATAGTTAAACTCAATATTGCATTCGATAAAATGCATTTCTTTTATTCGTTGTTCAAAATAGAAAATCATCAGGCAATTGATTAACTCCAGCAAAACAAGAAAATCGAAAGAAAGTATTGAATTCGATATTCAAATCGTTTTTTTTTTGTTTTTTTTTTTTTGGCAAAATTTAAATTTTATTTTTTATCTACAAACAAACTCGAAAAGGCATAAAAAGAATTATTTAATAAAAAAAAAAGGAAAAATTACATCATCAATCCACAATGTATAAGTATATAAAAGAATATATAATATACTCAAAGATAGTATCACAACATCAAAAAGGAAATCCTTCATGTAAGGAATTCAAGGATTTAATGGGTTACCTGGTTGGGAACTTCGATAGCCATGTCTTACAGCAATTTGGACGTTTTGGCGGCTGCATATGAACTTCACATTGCCGAAGTTTTTCTAATGCTAATGGATCACCGGGATGACGAACCAATGGTTTCTATTTTAAAGCATTTGATGAAAAGTGAACAAGAAAAAAGAAAGAAAGAACACAATAACGATTATTTTTGTTTAATAAATGCGATGGTAAATTTCCAAATATACGCAACAAGTACTTACCAGAGAAAACCTTGTAATAATTGTTTGACTTCCTTTGCTGTAAATTAGTATTTAAAATAATGCTAACTCCTTCCTGTCTAATCTCGGAGTTTGTGACTATTTAGATGAACCACAGAAACTATATTTTCCAAGCAAATGTATTGGGGGGGAGGGGTAGATTATCTATATACTGTTTTCCATGCTAATGGGATCATAGACGGGATCATAAGCTTCCCTGTGAAAATCTATTAGATCTATAGGCTCTAAGATATAGTGCTAATATATCTATGACATATCTAGTTCCAGAGGGAGTATAAGCAGATGGTAAACGATTTCCATGTGATCAAAATCAGGGGTAAAACCAGCCATATACGAGCTCTCGCATGCACCTTGGCCAGTTGCATATAGCCATACACAGGTATAGTAGGGCTGCCTGAGTCGACCAGTTCCTTCCAGATTTACACTTTTAAGTCAAATCAAATTGTAACCGAAAAAAAGAACAAGAAATAATAATAAAAAGATATACACTTTATTGTTTCAAACGATTGTACAACATCTTAAGATTTTGGATCAGAACAAATCTAATTAAGATAAAGAACTTTAAGCCATCGTTGCTCTCTCAGAGTGGAGCAACTAGCTGCACGCAACAGCAAAGATGGGAAGGTTTTATGTAGACGAAACCAAAAAGATGCTCTAGATATGGGTGCTGACATCCCTGCACTTTTTGGACCAGGAATCGACGACTCGGCTTAGGTATAAACAAATTTTTTATGTTTAATAATGAATTTTCTGGCATACAAAACTTTAAAGCGATTTTTTTGAAATTATTACGTAAATGAATATTTTTCATAATCATTCATTTTACAGCAACGAATTAACCCATTTTTTAGGCGAAAATCGGTGTTTTCACGCCACTTTTCGAGGCGTTCCCGATGATTTGCCGCCATCGGGTTAGTTATTAACAAATTACTCGGGTTAGTTACCCCTTATTCTTATCCAGGGGAACATAGAGTTAAGTGGAAAAAAGTTCTCGTCATCACCCATCCTCTCGTCATCCTGAAAAATTAGCTAGCGAAAGTGAGCAGTTGAATATAACCTTCATAATAGATACGAAATCACCAAAAACGGACTGAAACTCTCAACGCTGTTGTTCCTAAGGTAGAGAAAAAATGTGAAGAGCTGTTTTATTGCTGTTTTTACCGCTTCCTGTAGAGCAGCAACAAAAACGTCTAAACATGATCAAAAGATTTGTTCCGAAGTGGTAGGTGGAAAGTGGTCAGGTAAGAGGGGTGGAGTGAAAAAAAAAACACGTTTGTGAGAGTTAAAGCAATTCTGAGTGACCAACTGTTCTACCAATAGCTAAAAAATAAAGCAGAAGCTGGTCATATGGCACTCTCTTCGTCTAATTAAACCAGGGTAATGGCAAGCATCTCAAGCATGGTAAAAAGAACGACGTCAGGTCAGGCGATGCGGAGCCCTACGATGGATACCAAAAATTAACTTCTCTTTTTGTAAAAAAAAAACAAGGACACTTCGGTCTTCTGATCCCCCAGGCATTGAAAAGACGTTGGAAAGAAGTTTTAAAAATTGCTTATCATGAAAACGAAAAGAGGTTTTTGGTGTTAGAAAAAACTTCTCGGTAAAATTCGTAATACTGTTCTTTATAGATGATTGTGATGCATGAAAGGACATTAAATATAAATAAGCGACGACCGCAGATTTGGCGCGGTAAACGTGTGCCCATGCATGTACCCGAAGGGATTTCTAAGCACTTGCCGTTTGCAAATCGATACCTGCCAGAGTTCTAAACATGGTCAGCATTTTCTGCAGATTGTCAAAAGGGTGTATTTAAAGTTTGTTACGACATAGATGGGAATGATCATAAAAACAAGGATGAACATTAATCTCTGATAAAGACAGAAGTACTGCAGATAAACTTGTACCACATTAACACACCAGGGCCTGCTTGGTAAGGTATTTCATCGGACAGGACATCATGTCACCAATGATCTTGACTCTGGTCCTTCGAACCAGAAACTAAAATTAAGTTTTGTATTCTAATTAAAGGCATTATTAAAATGTTTCCTTTAAATAATTACTATTTTGATGACTTCAACTGCGATAATATACCAAAAATAAATGTGGAACGAAGTATACGAGTTGTGTTCAAAAAGTAAGGTGACTTTTGAAATTTCGCGGGCAACGTATATTTGATTATCGATTTTTTTGGTGTGCTCAAATTTTGTGTAAAAAATGGAATTAAGCACTCTAAAATACTTCAAATTTTGACAGTGCCTTTCGGTGAGTTTGAGAAAGAAGATGCCAATGACGAACCTCGCTCCAGACGCCCCAGCACATCAAAAAAAGATAAAAACCTCGAAGCTATGAGGAAAATTGCTTTGGAAAATTGTCGAATTAGCATAAAAGAAGTTAATAAGAATGTTGGCATATCGGTCGGCTTGTACCATGCAACTTTTTTGGATGTTTTGGGCATGAGATCTGTGTCAGCTCAGGAGCTCTTGAATGACGTCAATGATTACCTTATTTGCTCAAAAGGGTCATAACTGGTGACGAATCATGGGTATGTTATTATGACGTCGAAACCAAAGCCCAATCAATTCAATGGAAACACCCAGGAGAGCTAAGACCGAAAAAAGCATGCCAATTTCTATCGAATGTCAGTGTTTCGATCACTGTTTTTTTCGATTACCATGGCTTAGTGCCGACCGGATTTGGCCCCAAGCGAATTTTTCCTGTTCACAAAATTGAAAAGACCTGTGGAAGGACGGAGATTTGCCATGACTCAGGAAATAAAAATGTCATCGCTGGAAGAGCTCAAGTATATGCCAAAAAGTGCTTATGAGAAATGCTCTGAGGATTGGAAAAAGCGTTGGCACAATTCTAGTATATCTGAGGGGTACTACTTTGAAGAGGGCAAAATTAATTCTTTAGAAAGTTGCTTTGAACACAATAAGAAAGTGGACAGATAGCTGCGGAATCAGCACTAGCTCGTTTGGATAGCGCGAAATAATTTATCCTAACTCTACACAGGAAGTTATGAGGGAAAGAAAGTTATTTTTTTGAATGTTTTCAACTGCAAGTAAAAACGTTGGTACCTCGAGGTGGTAAGAAGTAGGAAAAAAGGAAACAACATTGGTAATGGTATATAGTACGGCAGTCAAAGTCATTACACTACAAATTTGCTGCTCAGGTAATCCAATAATCACGAAGGTAATTTCCTCCTTGGTCGACTTAGAAATGCTAAACGATATACTCTTACATATCGGGAAAATGATGGATGGCAATGGACAACAATTTTGTTGTCTTCTCAACATATCTAGAACTGAATATGCATATTAAACCCCATAGGACAAGGAGTGTTTGCCAATCTGATTTTTGGGGTGGCAGAGATGTGTAGTGGAGACATCGTAAACTACATTAATAATTAGGCCCCACTCAATGCAATAGAGTCTACTCTTACTAGCATCAGTTTTGAAATAGTGAGGAGCTATCGCATTGTGCAAGCTGCTTGCAGGTCATTATGCAAGCAAAACCGCGAAGTAACAAATAGGATCAGCACTCTGTCGTATAGGATAAAATACATAGCAAGCATCATAGAAAACGTATGATTCAGAAAGTGTGGGAATGAAAAATTACAAGGGAGTACAAACGGAAATTGTCATAAAAGGCATAGGATATCTAAAGCATTATAACATTTTTATTTTCATCGCTTTAGATGAGTACCTTTCGTACACCATCCAACACTGCGACGCTTGTGTTAAAGCCGGACGAATTACTGTTGTGTAGAACAGATCTTTAACTTTAAAGGGTTCGAACTTTCGCGTCCAAGATCGTGTAGGCTGTGATAAAATCAATTATATCCTAGCGTTGGTTTTTTGGTGAAATAAGTTTTCATATAAAAGCATCACTGATGCTACAAGATCTCGGCGGCACGGGTCTTTCCCTAGCATGCCTGGTTTTGCTTTTACCAGGATGTAAAGATGAGTTAACCTCTCAATGATATTTTGTTGAGACACGCACTGGAGCTTTGATAACCTTGCGCGTCTGATACAATTACATCAGAATTCCTGTACAAAATGATATTTCCGTGTACTAAAGATGATTTTTTGCCCAAAATCTGAGGCGTTGGAGTTTTCTCGTAGGATGACATAGTAAGATTTTTTTTTCGGTAAGTAATCTTGCGTCTGAATTCCAAGTGAAAATGTACGCAGTCCGATGGCAAACTATATTGTGAATAATCTTTGAGGGGTTCAAAGTGTCTACATTTGTAGCTCAACTAATTTGTCCTCTTTGAACCCTCTCACTACTTCCAAGCGACTTTTCTGAACACAGATGGGAGGCTGAATTCACTGAAACAATAGAAACCCAAAATTGGGTTAGGATAGCCCGCGTCCTTCCATTAAAAGTTTGTTTTTTAATGAATGAATGAATGACATGACTCTCTAGGATCCGTGCTGGCAAAACTAATGCATCCTAACATATTTGAGATCAAGGTATTAATAACTACCTTGAAAGTCTCACAGCGACAAAGGATACCAACTTCTCCATATGGAGAGCCGTTAAAAGTGTTCGAAAGCCCCAAATACACGTTGCGCCAATAAGAAGAAACCAGGATGACTGGGAGAAAGAAGATAAGGAAAAAGCTTATGTTTTCGCCGACCATCTTGCAGAAACGTTTAAACCATTCGATGGGGGGGGTTCTTCCTGAGAATGTCAATACGCTAGACGTGACGACAAACTTTCCAGTAGAAAAGGCTACACTAAGGGAACTTAGACAAGTTATAGACACGCTTAAGCCCAATAAAGCCCCGGGATATGACTTAATAACGGAAGAAATACTTAAAGCGTTGCCGAAAAAAGGTTTGCTAAAGCTGCTCCATCTTATAAATGCCAGCATTTGATTAGAGCACGTACCGCACCAGTCGAAAGTTGCCGAAGTTATAATGGTTTCGAAACCCGGTAAACCGCTGACTGAAGTCAAGTCATATAGACCAATATCGCTTCTCCCGATTACTTCGAAGGTCTTCGAGCGAATCCTTCTTAATCATCTTAAGCCAATTACCGACACAAATTCCCTCTTGCCTGATCATCAATTTGGCTTTAGAAGCCAACACTCTACAGTTGACCAAGTGCATCGAATAACCGATGTAATGGAACGAGCAACGAGTGTAAGTTAGTCTGTTCAAGCGCATTCCTTGACGTTTCGCAAGCCTTTGATAAGGTATGGCATGAAGGCCTAAAATATAAACTCCGACAAGCCCAACACCAGCAATTGTCTTGTATTTTAGGTTCATATCTGGAAGACCGACTCTTCCATGTGAGACACGGAAAAGAATATTCCACTTTTAAGACAATAAAGGCGGGGGTGCCGCAAGGAAGTGTACTTGGCCCTCTGCTATATTTGCTTTTTACCCGTGATATACCGCAAACGGATGACACTGTCCTAGCCACATTTGCTGATAATACTGCCATTTTGGCAACGGCTAAAACAGTCGAAGAAGCAACTGCCAAGTTACAACGTGCCCTTACACGGATTAACAATTGGACAAAGACTTGGCGAATCGCGCTTAATGAAAACAAGTCTGTCCACGTGAACTTCACTCTCAAGAAAATTGAGAATCCACCGGTGTTTATTAACGCAGTACGAGTTCCCTACGCGAACGAGGCTAAACATCTCGGTATGACACTCGACGCTAAACTAAAATGGAGAGCACACGTCAAGAAAAAACGTGAAGAGCTTGAAATCAAATATAGAGATATTTACTGGCTTATTGGAAAGTATTCCAAGCTTAGCTTAGAGAACAAGCTGCTGTTATACAAGCAAGTGCTAAAACCGATCTGGACATATGGTGTACAACTTTGGGGTTGTACTAAAAATAGTAACATTAATGTATTACAGACATTCCAAAACAAAGTTCTTCGAGGTATTGTTAATGCGCCGTGGTCCATTAGAAACGATGATATCCGCAGAGACTTAGGAGTCGAAAACGTTCAGAACGTAATTAAAATGTTTGCGCGAAAACATAATAATCTATTACAAGGTCATACGAATATTTCTGTTCAACAGATCCTCGACGAGACAAATTTTAGCAGCGCGTAATTTTTCTAAAGTACACAGGAATTTTAATGGAAAACCGCCTGCAGGATAGCTTATAAAAACAAAATAAAATGCGATAGAACTGCTTGTTGAGTGTGAACTCAGTCGTGGTTTGAATAAGGGATTTCTCACTTTCCTATGAAAAAAAAAAAAAATAAAAATCTTTGAGATTTCACCGACTTTCCTACTAAAGTTAGATAGGAAAGAGTGTAAGCTCCGAAGTAAAGGGCCACTACGCTTTTGCTAAGAACTTAAGTGTGTAAAGTATAAGTGACGTAATATAACTACGATATTGATGACGATATCGTGTAACATTTTTCGTATGAGTAAGCGGTATCAGGATTCAGATATTTGTGACCTAGCAGTTAGGGAAGATCGAGCTCATATACTGTGTGAAGTGAGGGAGTATCAAGAAATTTAATGAAATTATCAAAAGTTTAAGTGTTCTTCTTTTTAACTTTAAATTAGATATGGCCTTTCTGGCTCTATTTTTTTAATTATTATTTAAAAAAAAAAACGAATTTATTCTAACCTTAGCAAATTCAAATACAATTGAAAGCAAATCCTTACTTAAGTTACAAAACCACTGCTATCGGTCTTTGAGATATCGCCACATTGAATTCTTACGAACGCACAAATATGAAAAAGCCAGCATCAGGGGATACATTGGATAATCCGTTCGAGCTTTCCTTCAAATAATATCAATAAAAATAACCTATTATACGTAGTGGACACATTAATAAGAGTTCAATCAAATTTAATCGATAATTGATATACCTACTCTAGATCGTGAGAATCACGAAGAAGGAACTTTTCATTAAAATTTTATAAATAAATAAATCTATTCTCTGAGTAAGCACTTGATGCGTTTTTTGTAGATAAATTAACGAATTAATAAATTTAAGAATTTTTAAAATATTTATTTGTTTATATCATATAATAAAAGTAAATTTAATTGAAAATGTATACCATTGCAAATGTTGCATTACTATCGGTGTCGAGGAGATCTGAAGCAGCATCTAAGCTAGCTTGCTCCAAATCCCGTCGTTTCTTCTTCATATTCTCCTTATGCATGTCTGCTGCACGATCCGTTTATGTTGCATTGGGGTAGAAAATGTTTTCAAGAATTTATTTGTTCGCCAAATAAACGGTTGTAGACACGATTACACAGAGAATTTTGTTTTTTTGAGTTTTGTTTTGTTTTTTTTTTTTACACAAAAAATAAATAAAAAACAAATTTTTGTGCGTTTTGTACATAATACATACATTACAACGATTTTTATTTTTCGTAATTGAACGAAATGAAGAAAGAAGAAGAAAAGAAATCAAAGGAAATTGATAAAATAATTTTTTTCACAATAAATATTTTTTTTTTGTATATATATTTTTAGTAAATAAAATTAAAACATTAAAAAGGGAAAATGAAAAAAAAAAAAACATGAGAAAAATCAAAATGAAGTTTATAAATTAGACGTGGGGGAGGGGGTAAATTAAGAGGACCGGCAACACAAAAGTGAGGTATAAGCCAAAAAGAAAATTTAGTAGAAAGTATAATGGAAATACGAAATTGTTCGAAGCATAGTATTAGATTAGTAGATTAGAAGCAGAGACACAACAACGGTTTAGTGTTAGTAGCAATGCAGTTTTAGTTTTTTTTTTTTTATATATGAATGATTCAAGCAGGATACATGTGATACAGTGATGTGGTGTAGTGTTTGATTGTTTGATGAAATGAAATAAAGGCAAACGATCAGTACAAAATTGTATCAGTCTTATATAAATTGTTTTTTTGTTTTTTTATTTGTAATGATATAAGAAAAGTTTGTTAATTAAAAGTAATATTTAATGTTAATACATTGGAATTTTTCTGGGGCTTTTAGGAGGAGAAAACATATGTTAATTCCAGTGTATGACATCATTGCATAGAAAATGAATCTACGAGTATTTCTAGCATGTTTGTGTTTTTGTTAAATTTACAATTTGGAAAACAACGACAACAAATAGAATTAGTGGAGAGGAAGAGAAAGCTTTTATTTAAGAAACACCACATGAATTAAATTATTTGTTGATATAGAAAGCATAACGAAAAATAAATTGGAAAAAGAAAAAGAAAAAAAAAAAAAACATAAAATGTCAATTATAGCATTTATTCAAACCTGAACGCGATGCATAATTGACAAGGGCAAATTCTAGCAGAGCACCAAAGACAAATGTCAGACAGACACCAGTCCAAACGTCAATCGCTTTAGTGTATGATACGGGAGGCAACGATGCATTGATACCAGATGTTTGTGTTGCCATTGTTAGAAGTGTTGTTACACCTGGAAATATTTTTTTGTCATACATAAAGAAAAAAAAAATTTAATATATCTTATTTTTTAATTGTTAAAATTTACATAAACTTAAAATATTTTTTTTTTTAAATTGACTACGAAAGGGTTCGTTTAGTTTTGGAGTTACTGTGTGGAGCTATAATCTTCTTTTATGCTATGACTATAAGGGTGTTTAATTGTTGGTTGGTTCTATAAGTACTATATGTATGTAGACGGTAAAAATATGTGTAGCATTAGTTTATTTTATTTTTTTTTTTAATTTATTGAAAAATATAAAAATTGGGAAGGCAAGCATTTCCGTGTTGACAAATTCAAATGCATATAAAAATGGAATTCAAAAAATTTATAAATTCTTAATTTTGTGTAAACTTTGTTTATCTTTTAAACAGCATCTACTATATATGAGTATTACCTGAAGTAAGGAACACAATGGAATTGTCACCTTTGTACACTGAACCCTAGCGAAGTTCATATAAGATGGATATTCCTTAATCCAAGTAAATCGTCCTTTTAATGATTATGTGGCTCCAGTAAACCAAACAATGTACTTTATTGGGCGATGTGACATGTAATTAGATAGACTCTCATAGAGATAATAAGCTGGTTTCAATGTCCGAGTATATAAAAAGGTACCATTTTTTTTTTTTTTAATAATACCGCGCGCGCACTAAGGGGATATGAATACCCTTTTACTGGCTTTTTCTCCAGGACGCGGGCGTGTGGTGTAGTAGTTTGAAACTCAGGTGTATTAGGTTTCGATATTTTTCCCAGAGGTGGTTGTCAAACTGGACGGGACGAGCTAGTACATCCTTCATAACCAGTGGGTCCTAAGTACGTGCTAGTTTTTAGTTCGTAACATTTAGCCCAGCCAGCAACCACTCCAGCATCAGTGTTATGCCTTCATGCCAGAGTTGACGCCGACGGGATTTTCATATAACTACATACAAATTCTATGAAAAGACTATTTCACAAAATTGCCTGACACGGGATTCGAACCGCGACCCTCTGCTTGAGGAGTCTATGCATATAACACTACACCACGGCCACCGTGAGTGATTTAAGGAATCGTACATTAAAGAACTGGGTAAAACTGACAACTGTTCGATTGTAAGGCAAAGAATGCCAGTACTATTCGCAACCAATGTCTTGTCTTCGGGTGTATAAGGCGCTTTCTTCCAAAGATCACTGGCCATTTTGTCTAACAATTTATTCATGATTTTGAGAAAGTAATCCACATAGCTAAAGCTAACGAAAGTATAAAAAAACGCAGTTTCCGATTCTTATTAATAACAAAAATTGTATTGTTGTGCTACAAGATTTTCAGTCCAAAGTAGAGTGAAAGTCTTCATCATGACGTTCAATTATCTTCTTCTAAGAGTTTAAGTGGTACATGTGTTTGAGGCTTGCGACTATTCGGGTTTTTCAGCATCAAACAAGAGCAGCCTGGACTATTGGACGACGATGAAAGTAGTGCAGCCTATGACAATAAGTCGACAACTTTCTCTCTTCAAAAAAGTGAAGAAACTCGATAAGTGGATACCCTATGAACTAAAAAAGTCCAAAAACTTATAGATCCTAGAAATATGTGAATCATGAAAATCGTAAAAGACCTAAGACAGTATTTTATGAAAAAAGTAAAACACACCTCCAAGCCGGGTCTTCACTTAGAAAAGGTTATGGTCACAGTCAGGTAGACATCGAAAGGCTCAATCCCCTTTCTATGATATTTCTTCAATTAGGGAATACGATAAACATTGTCAGGTATTGTGAGGAAATTGACACAGTTCATGGCTAAAAAGCATCTTATATTGGCCGATATTCATGGTCCAATCTTATTGCATTCTTCCCCATCCCCTGTATTCTCTTGATATTTCACCAACTATCACCTTTTCCGGCAAAAAATCTTCCGAAACATAGCAAAGTTCATAAAAGAATTTCATTGCGTCAAGAATCATGTTATAGGAGAGTGTAATATTAATTTGGGTTGCTCGAGTGTTTTTATTATCTTGTCAGGATTAAGGTAAATAGAATGCTGAGTCAGGTACGATCAAAAATGAAAGGAATCACATTCTTAATATGCAGGTGTAAAGTTCAGGTAAATGTAAGCGATACGGACGAAATCTATTTCATCGTAGACAGATTGGTTGATGCACCGAATTTTAATCTATTGCTAGATGTTCGTAATATCGTACTTACGTATTTACCTTACTTATCAACTAATGCAAGGAAAGAAACTCAACTAAAGTAGTTACATCGGCAGCATCGGGCCGATAAACCAATTTCGTGATATCAAAACCTGCTGTTTGAAAAAGCTCTTGGTCGGAGATATAGGGATAATAAAATGTCGCCTTAGAAGATTTGTTAATACCGACGCTATTTGGTTCCATTGTACCCCTCGACACCTCTATCATCCCGCTCTAAACATATCCATGACAAACGTGTTCAGCAGACGGAGCCACACTGCAAAGGAGTGCAAAGCGAATTGTGAATGGGTTATATTGCGAAAGAAGGATGGAAGAAAGACATTTTCTTCGTACGAAGAATTTGTGCTGCCAGACGACAGGAACACGACTTTGAGATGGAGCAATTCCTGTAAGCAGTCACATTTCTACCAATGTCATAGAAAGTTGCTTATACTTCACATTAATTATTTAATTAATTGTTAGTACAACAGGATCGATGCTTAGTCTTTCTGATCTTCTTCATATGCTCTTCATTTAAAATATATAAAAGAAAATATAAACAGTTGGATGAAGAATAAACATATTCGGAACCCAAAAAAGCCTGCATACAATACACAGACGCACAGCTCCTCTCAAAAAAACAATTACAAAAAATCTGAGGCATCTATGTACGTTGGTTTTGTATGTTTGCAGATTATAATGAATTGATTATTTAAGCCTTGATAGGGCATTCAATATTCGACAGTGCCGAGCGACTAGGAATCGCGTTTCCACCTTTGAAGACTACTTGTGTACCGGATCAAATATGTTCTAAGGTATGAATTATGATGAAAAACATTGGATTCACATGTTTCGCGAGGCGATCGGATACTTTAATGAAAGGGCGATACACGAAGGCCAACGTACTTCAAAATTTACGGCAAATGATGGAGAGTATAAAAGCTGTGAACAGATTGGCATGATGATATCAATGAATATCGATATTTCATATCCTTATTGTTCCCCCTATCATAACCGATGAAAATTAGGCTCGAATTTCCCAATCAAACTCATCATCATCGCTTTTGTCCGCTTCCTCAGTAATCGGAGACTCATCGTAGCAGCAGTCTTGCGAAGAAATGTACACATTTCTACATATGCTCGTGGGCTACAGAATCGTAAAAACCGTAAGAAAGAACAAAACAAAAAATGCGGCCACTCATTACCGTCAAAAGAAGAAGCACTCTCCAATCACAGCTGATTTTCTACTAGCCTTGCAGAATGCTAGCACGAGGCTTAATACCTGAAAAAAAAAATTACTCTGCCAGAATAAGTAATTCCAAACAGCATTGGCCAGGTCGAGAATTTTATTTTTGAAACTCCACATTCATTCAAAATTAAATCACACACAAAGATTTAGAACTGTTTGCACCAGAATTTAAAGTGTTTCGTAGTGACGACCGTGAGAATTATGACTCTTCTATAAGTCGAGGGGTCCTCCTGATAGTTCGTGATTGCTTTGACCCTCAACTCGTTTAAATTCAGTAACAGCTGAATTCGTTATTTTATTATTAGTGTTACTAACATGTCGCTACCAGATTGGGGTTGACTCCTTTTTTAATATTGTTGACCCCTCTGATAATATCATAATTCTTGACAATTTAATTCTTCTTCAAATCCTATAGACCCTCCGTATGATGAATCTTATCTCGTTGCCTCCAATGCTGTTTCAGATAAAGAAATCCTCTTTAATGACTGCCTTTCCAACGCGGGCCTTTTTCAAATAAATAGTACTTCTAACAACATGGATAGCCAACTAGACCTGATCTTTACATGTGGTGCTTTAAATTATGATGTCGGTGGGTGTAAACTTCTGATTTCCAAATTAGATCTTATCAATATGAGGTCAACAATTCCATCACCACTTCAGAAACTCCCTTTAACTTCCGTTAAACAATTTACATTAAACTCAACAGTCCACTGTATTACACAAGCGGTCCCTTACTAACGAAAGAGAAATCCTTCACCATCTTCCCCTTGGTAGAATAAATAAAAACGTGCACTTCGCAATAAGAGAAATAATTCATGGTACGTGTGCGTTTAATCTGGTTCTGTATTTGACTATCGGAATTACCCACAAACTCATTTCTCACTTCCCTCAATTTTTTGATAACCATAACCATAAACATAACCATTTTGATACCCATTTTTCTGACTCTTAACAATTCTTTCCCTTTATTATTAATTCGTATGAAAACAAATGCTGTCTTGTCTCAAATTAATCAATATGTCATTGTTTGATCGCCAAATTTGAAGATGATTTTTGTTCTGGTCCGAATGGTCTTCCCGCAATTTTTCTGAAAAAAATATGCCAATGAATAACAGCGTCTCGCAAGAATCTTCAGTTTTTTTATCTCTTCTGGAAAAGTGCTTATATAATCCCTATTCATATGAAAGACTCAAACACAATATTATAAAATACCGACCCATTGCTAAGCTATCCTGCATTGGCAAGATATTTGAGGAATCATTTTTGAGGCTCTGTTCTTTTAATGCTTTGCATCGAAACAGCATGGATTTCTTAAAGGCAGATCAACCATCACCAACCTTATTAAGTTCGTTTCAAACATTTAACTGAAAAACTGAAATATTAGTGTAATTGGCCACTGCCACATTGGCCACAAGGCAGTCACCTTGGTCCACTTATTTTCATTTTTACTATTAATGATGTTGTCACTATTCACATATATATACTTGCAACTGATTATGCAAATCTATAGACACATTTCTAATTTTTCTGATTCTCAAACTCTACAAGACTATCTGAATAGGTTCTTAATATGGTGCACAAAAATATCTTTGACCCCAACATAAAGAAATACCAACCCTTCTCATACTCCCGGAAGCGTTCAACACTTTTTATATATTAAATCAAGATGTAGCGTCCTTCACTTCGATGCAGGACTTGGGCGTTATCTGTGATACTGAATTCAATTTTCGCACCCACATCTATTCCATAATTAGCAGATAACTTTTGTTTGGCTACTTCCTCATATCATGAAAACCATATCCTACGTATCGATGTTATCCGACACAGATTCCTAAGACTCGCTCTGTGTAGGTTCCCGTCGGTTGACCACTACTATATATGTTGAACGACTCAAATTGCTGGATCTTCAATCTTTGGAAAAACCTCGCGAATCCATCGATATTCTCTTAATATATCAACTTTTAACCGACTCCATCGACTGGTCCTCATTACTGGATCAGATTTTTTTTTAATAACAACCCACGCTATTTTCGTTTAATTATCCACCGAACGACACATGCTTTTAACGAACCATTGTCTCGGATGCTACATGAAGATAGAAAAAAAAGTCCTCAATTATCAACTCTCCCGACCTTTAGTTTTTGTTTTAGTTTAGGTTTAAGAGCAGTTTATACTAAACTTTATAAATTCGTTTGGGGGTAACCCGGGCTTGTCAAATTGCTTCCACCAAACAGATGCCGTTAAAAGTTGCACTGAAAAATGCTACTTCAATTTCAATAAGGATCTCCGGTGGTTACTGCTGTTCGAACCTGGTTTCCTGGGAAGTGAAACTCAACTTTGATACTGAGGGTCTCTGCTTTCGACTCAGTGAGTACTTCGAACAGTCCATTGGTTTCATAGACTTTAGGAGGTACTCTTTGAAATCCAACTTAGACTTAGAATCCTTGTCCAACTCGTCGGTACGAATTTAGCTGTGAATGAAGGCAAAATCAAGACGCAACATACTCTGCGTAATCGACGAATAAAACACAAGCTTACACTTGCCAACAATTATTAATTTGCTCTAAGAGGCCTGTCGAATAATAAGGCCTTGCCAAAACACACTAAAAAGACTATGTAAAGGACTTTCAATAGGAATGATCGAAATTTGTTTAGGTTATAGCGCCCATGTTGTTAGAGGAACGTCTGTTGTGAATTGTTCGGTTGTTTATGACAAATCCCCATGGAAGGTTATAGTGTTGAAAAACGTCTGCAAATCATCATTTTATTCAAAATCAGTGCTAATCTGAGCAAAATTGTCGGATTTGGGATGACACCAATCCGCACGAGATACACTAACACAAATTGCATTCTTAGAAAGTCACTGGTGCGGATTTTGGGGGGTTCGCTGGTCTGTTCTTCTTCCGAAACGAAACTGGCATTGCCATAACCATCAATGACGGTTGATGTTTGTGAATTAAACTGGATGACATGGACACTGACGACATATGGTTCCAACAGCATAGCGCCACTAGCCACACAGCGCATGTCATGGTGGACATTCGGTAAAATGGATGGACAAAATCGAATTGAGCTCATGGTTATCTGTCGCGGCGAAGACGTGATCTGGCTACCGAGATCGTGCGATTTAACGCCTTTAGACTTCCTCCTTTAAGGCTATCTTAAATCGCAGATCTATTCGAATAAATTGCAATCAATTGATGTGCTCAAGGTCATCATAACGAACATCATCCAGTAAATTCAGCAAGGTTTATGCGACAAAGTCATCGAAAATTAGATCTCCCTAATATAGGGTTTTCCAATAGGGACTTGACAAGTTTAAATTTAAATTGTGAACGCACTCTTTCACTAATCGTCAAACTGTCACTGTCAATTTATTAAGTAAGCCCAACATTTTCATCATGGTAAAGTACACTAACGAGCAATGTCTGCAAATTATAAAAATTTTCTACAGATATTCGGAGTCGCAAAATCATCTTCAGTGACGAAGCTCATTTTTGGCTCAATGGGTTCGGCAATAAGCAAAATATGCGTTATTTGTCGGGTGAAAACCCACATTTGCTTCATGAATCACCACTTCATCCACCAAAAATAGCTGTTTGGTGCGGTTTGCATGCCGGCGGCGTTATTGGGCCATATTTTTTCGTTGACGATAACGATCGTCACGTTACTGTGAATGGTCAGCGTTATCGCGCTATGATCATAGATTATTTTTGGCCCGAATTGGAAGATATGGACTTGGACGACATGTGGTTTCAACAGGATGGTGCCACAAGCCAAACAGCTACAATTGATTTATTGAAGAGTAAGTATGGTGAGCATGTTATCCCAAGACATGGGCCAGTCGATTGGCTGCCTCGTTCGTGCGATTTAACGCCGCTTTACTATTTTCTGTGGGGCTACGTTAAGTCAATGGTTTATGCCAACACGCAGACGACGTTGGAACATCTCAGAGCCAACATTGAACGCGAAATAGCGGCCGTTTCGGCCGTAATGTGTGGCCGAGTCGTTGAAAATTGGATCTAACGAATCGACCGCTGCAAACGTGCCCGCGGTGGGTATATGGACGAAGTCGAGTTCCATTCATAAATGTTTTGATTGTACTTCAAGCCAATAATAAAGTTTTTGAAATATTTCATATGGTTTGCCTTTTATTTAAAAAAAAAGTTGTCTAGTCGTTATTAGAAAACCATATATGTATACGTTAGCGAATTATGTAGTTTCGTTTTGAGCGTAAGATTCTTCGAGCAATTTTGGTTCTGGGCTTTGAAGAAGAAGATATAACAGCGCGCTCTACTAGGATATTTAAGGCAGTAACTCTCCGGTAAGACAATGAGGTTGAGGTAGTGCGTATATGAAAATGCAGAAAGTAGAGGCAGGTGGCCAAAGGTTGCTAACTGAAAAAGTTTGTTGGTTGAGGCCCGTCATCTTTTTGGACTATTGTTAGGTAGTTTTTAATATTTCCATCACCTTGTGAGGAATCTCGTAGGTGGAGTATTGTAGGTTTCTGAATAAAAGATTGGTAGACTGCACATGTTAGTTTTCCAGTAGGCTAACAAGCACTCTCAGTTCCTTAAATGGTCATTTCGTACTCCAGAAATGGTTTTGCTTATGTAGAAGAAAATCTCTCAGCGGCATGCTCAGCCTAACTGATACGAGTTTAGATCGCACACGTTCCTCGATTATCGATCGAGAATTCAAATTTGGAGCCATGTTCTTCAGATTATATAGCTGGGTTAGCCCAAGATTTATCCTCATTGCAGAATGAACGCCTGTCAGCTCGACCAATGTTTGAGAGTTTGAAAAATAAGTACAAAGATCGAGTTATTGGTTTCAGGCCGATTTTACTTAGAGGAAGGGTTGCTGTAAGTACGAGTATCATAAATCAAATATTGTCTTTAGCGTTTGTTTGTTTATATATATTAAATCTAGATTAATTGAAACGTACGAATGTAACAAGTAACTTTCTTAAAAATTCTAAAATTAACAAACCTTTTGAATTGTAAAAAAAAAAACGCCGACATTAGTTAGGTTTGGACCACTTCTCTTCCTATTTACCTTTTATTTTGAAGAAAATTATTTATAAAAGTACACTTAAATTTAAGTATGTATGTGAAGGTCAACTTTCTTATAATTGTTACGGTATAACTTTTAAATATTCAATTTTTACAAAACAAATGGAAAGCACAAGTTTTCCAACAATTTGCTAAGCTTTAAATGAAAAAAAAATATTGCGAAAACAATAAACATGCGCAAAGATTAAATAAACATTGATTGAATGGAAAATATTTTTTTTTTTTTTAAATTTATCCAAATTTTAAATGCATGCCAAGGATAATATTTGCCTCAAGGTGCGAACACCTAACTTGAATTTTGTAAGAGTCTGAAACTATGACTTTAGGAATTACCTTTTTGGGTTTTTTTTTTTTTTTTTAACTGACTAAGGTCTCAAATGGATATTTTGGATTATTTTTTAACAAAACAATTTTTTTTTTATAATGGGAAAAGAAAATATGCAATTGGAAACTTTCTATGACTAATAATTAATATTTATATATTGTAAACAATAAGCAAGCTCATCGTCCAGAGAGACGTTAGATTCTAAGAGAGGAGAGAGAGAGAGAGATAGAAAAAACCTGTTTCATGTCCAAATTATATGGCATGTCTTCACGTCTTCTATGTGTCAAGGTGTTACATCAAATCTTCGATTGCATTCGATAGATACAATGCAATGAAGACCTGACCACCCCTACAGATGCAACTTCCAAATTTTTAATTTTTATTTTTTTTCTGAAAGTTCGCACCAAGCAGAGAGTTCTGATATTTCTTATCTACGAGGCGGAAAGTACGATATTTATAGGTATTTACAGTCCAAATAGTATAATGCGAGGACAATAACTTAATTCCATAGATACGGATACAGATCAGTGATGGGTCTCCCATTTTTGTAGTCGTATGAGTAGTAGTAGCAGGCAATAATAAAATTCAAATGACCTTTGGCGACGTGAGATTACTTACCGAGTGATACACGGGCGGGTACAGCTCCTTGATCTAACCAGAAGGATACCCATGAGACGATGACCAACATACAGCATGGAATGTAGATTTGGATAAGGTAATATGAGAACTCTCGCTTGAATAGTAAATCGACTTTCAGACAACTGTACTCGCCTAAAATGATACAAAAGCAAAAAGAAGAAAAAAGAAAAGAGAATACAACAAGAACAAGAAATAAAAAATCAAACATAAAACAACAAATTTGTATCTGTCAGTACAAATATAAAAAAATTCAAAATTAAATCGTGTCATACAGATACTATGAAATCAAATTGAAAATTTCATTACATTTTGTTGTTTCAATTGTGAGTATGTTCGTTTAGTGTGGAAACATTTGACAGCTGTCAGAGTGTACGAATAGATTGTACTTACCAGTATTTGTTTTACTGTTACAATAATCAGTCAAGAATTTTTCCAATGTAAAGCGAGGTAGGTGTAAGTTTTTCACCACTTGCACAGGATCACCTTCCTTCCATAGGAATACTAAATCGTTTGTTGTCCAACCGTCTGTCATACAAATGTCAAAGTAAAAAGTGACAGTTAACAATTGTGTTATATCGTATATGATAATTTAGGAATTTTGTCAGATAGTCTTAATTAATTGTTTATTATATTTATATTTACTTACAACTTGCCATTCGTAGGGAACATATTTGTCTATCCAATGGATATAGTTTTAGATTCATTGGACAAGCTAGTGTGAGTGATATTCGTATACTGTACAGTACGGAACCATTTGGAAAGATACGTATATACACGTTTGGCATAATTATATTGTGAAAATGTCCTTCCTTTTCGTTTGAGAAGAACAAATCAGGCATCCATACACGATTTGCTTCAGTCAATGTTAAATATTTTAGGCGACCTAGAAAAAGCAAAGAAAACATTTGTAAAACTTTATTTTTCCTACAAAATTCAGCGAAATTCATAGTTGGTGTGATCGAAAAAGTTAGAAATGGAAATCCATTCAAGACATATCGTCCTTTCATCCAGCCTACCGCCGGTATAATTGGAATAACAACTTCACGAGAGAATGACATTTCGGCAACAGCTGTTAGATGAACAGGCTATGATACTGACAGATGAATTAGGCCAAGCAAAGTTGGTTTAGCATGAGGAGCTAATTGGGTAAATTTATATAAATGTACAGGCTCAAGAAACTTAAATTGTCTGAAGATTATCAAATAGAGAGGGCGGCTTTACTTTTGTTGAAAAAGGGATCTCGGTTGTTGAATCTATTATAGTGAGCAAGAACCCTGATCGAAATGTAACCGATCACGAAATCGCTCACGCTTCATACTGAAAGGGAACAAACCATAAATATAGGTCAGCTACCTATATTTTTTGGATGAATATGTACTAGCTCTTGTATTGAACAGGTCTTAACAAAGAAGTTCTATCCCACCTTAACAAGGATGTAGGCTAAATTGAGGACTCTACTATCCGGTTTTTAACCACAGCAAAAATTGTACAAGCACTTACCTTCAAGCGATAGTCATTGAACGAATGCTAATTTATAAGAGGCAGGAACTTCTTTCATGGATTCAGTGATGAAGTTAAAATTTCTAAAATGGAAGTCACGCTTCTACTGTGCTTATTTGACATATTTGGACCTCGAGCGGTAAAGAAATTCCTAGACATAGCTACGGTCTTGGAAAGGAAATGGAGGCGGATAGGATCCTACTGGTCGGCAATAGCGTATCATCTGTGAATTAGATTTTGGCTGACTCCCGAGTTAGTGATTTCTGGACGTTCTACATATTAGATGCTGTCCAAGAACATGAATCTGAAGTTCAAGCGAGACATTTTTTTTTGAGTTCAAAAGTCGATAAGTAATTGCATTGCTTTAATCAGAGTATGAGGGCTGCATTCCATAATACATGCACAAGCTCCTGTTGAAGATGCTGAAGGTCGTATCATAGAGTAATTCCATGATTTTCTGAATAATGTGTACACGTATGTCTGGAGTATGATACAAAATTTTAACTCGAGTATTTCAACGATAAATTCGGTAAGGAAATTATTTTCTCTGTATGTCAACTTGGCAATGCCCGGTGTTGTAACTGTTTTAACACATCAATTGTGCACCTCGAAGTGGTAACCATTGCTTACTAATCGATGTTTATCCGGACTCGAATTACCAAACTTATAAGCGCGAGTGTTGACTAGCAGTAATATAAACGGGGCAGTGGATGAAATCCTCAGATGGAATCGACGGAAAATTCCGAAATAAAGCAAAAAAGACCTTATCCGAGCTACTCCGATATATTTCGAGTAAAAGCTGGTAATAATTTTTGAGACTGAATCAGGGTTTTAGAAAAGAGATGGTGGCGGATGATGCTGTCCAAGATCTGAAAGAGATTTTCCTTTCAGCATGAAACCGAAACTGGGACTATCATAGTCTAACGGGGATAGGAAAACAGAAAACAGAGCATCTTTGATAGTACAGTTAGTAGGCATAGCCTACACGATACCACGTCTGGAAACTGACTTATGCTTACTGACTTTGCGGCGGAGTGAAGTGTTACTATAGCAATCACATGGCTTCCTCATCTTAATGTACTCAGCTAAATAAAATTGATCATATTATGATAGACGAATTCTGGACGTCCGAATATTTCAGGTAGACAACATTACCTTGGATCAACATCTTGTTTAAGCCAAGGTGCGAGTGCCGATCTACAAAGTGCCACAAGAAAGAAAAACTTCTGTGAGGAGATGTAACCTAGAAAAGCCGCAATCGTAAGAGAGCGCCAAAATCTTTGCCGAATGCGTAACCGAAATAACCTCAATAACTCCTACATCTCCTGCATCCAGTACCGAAACCCAGTCTAACCAGAGACGACGCGATTGATGTGCTCGGTTTCACCCGACCAGTACCAAAACATCTTTGGTTTGATGAAGAATGACGGCAACCAGATGTAGGTGAAGGAAGCGTACAAAGTGGCGCTGCAAAGAAGGACGAGAGATGCTCGTGAGCTCTGCGAGCAGAAGAAACAAGATGAACACCGGCTTCTCTAGAAAAAGAAAAAAGTAGCACGAGAAGCGCTATAATTTTTTTTTTTTTTTTTGTAGTTGCATTTGGTTGTTGACAATGAACGAATAAAGATTTGTTTCATCTTTTTATCGATTTTAAGGTCGAATATGACAAAAATTTATAGAAACGAGCTATGTGGAGACATGCCTAGTTTTAGCATCCCTTCTTAACTCGTCTGCTTGTGCAGAATAATCATTGACAACGGTCGCTGCTCCGTCAAGCTCGGTAATGACTTAGGTCAATAGACGTGCTGTCATGTGACTTCTTTCATACTTCAAAGAATTGGAGAAACTCACAAGCGAACACTGGAAGCACAATGTTTCAATATTGACATAATTGACAGAACTTAGCGGGCGGTTACACGCGCGTTCGCTATTATTGAAACGGAGGCTGCCAAAATAGGTTTAACCGTAAATAAAGTCTCAGTAAACAGCTATAATTTCGAGGTTTTAAGGAAACTTTTCTACCTTGGCTCTGCTATGTATTCGGCCAACAACACATCTACATGAAGATGCATTCTTGACAATCGGTGCCTATGAACCCTACCGAAAACGGATGAAAATATACTCGGTAGTTTCAAGAGAAAAATCCTTCGAAAAATATTCGGTCTCGTTTGCGTTAATGGCCTTTTGAGGAGAAGATTCGACGAAGAACTGTACGAGCTGCACGGTGACTTCGACCTAGTCAGAAAACTTCGTATCAGTCGCCTGAGATTGCTAAGACACGTAGAGCAAGGTATTAGTAGACAGAGACCTCATCTTAGGTGATGCGCTAGAGTAGAAGGGAACCTTAATCGATTCGGAGTACGCAACTGGAGCCGGACTAAGTGGAGAGGTCTGTTAGTTGAGGTTCAGGTTCACCCCGAACTGTAGCGCTACCTAGGTAAGTAAGTAAGCATCTATGTATAAAGGCGAGGCATTCCGAAATCACTTCATCCGAATTGGGAGGCAACTTATATCTGAGGATCTTTTAAAAGGTTTTATTGATGACAAACTTTGATTGTCTGAAATTTATTTATTTAGACACACACATGGCGAAAAATTAAATACCTTTAAACTAATAATGGCTTAGAATATTGCAGCCACTAATTTAATTTTTTTTTTTTTCATAAAGAAAATGGTATTAGAAAAAAATGACAGTTCGTCACTCTCCTCAGGAAATGGCATAGCGAAAAGGAAAAATCGCACTCTGGTGGAAACTACGCGATAACTAATATTGCAAGCCAAACCGCCACACATGTTTTAAGCTGAAGCAAATAGCCAACAATATCAGAAACAGATGTTAGACTTAGTCAGTTGACGGAGAAACCCTTTATAGAGCATGGACGGGAGTTCGTCCAACTGTAAGTCATCTTAGAATACCTGGAAGTAAAGCATTTGTTTTGAATAAGGAGCCGGGAAGCGGAAAGTTCGATGAAAAATCGGAGGAGTGCACTTTTGTAGGATACTGAAATAAAGCAAGAGGATATCGTGTTTGACCACTGTCTGAAAAAGAAATTTACAAATGATCTTAATTTTAATTCGAGTTACAAATACTGTTTTGGTGAAATGATTGGGAAAGACATTGCAACAGATGGAAACGAAAAGAACAAGAAAGTAATTAGTCGGCCTTACATCCAGAAGGGGACACTATTGAAATAATTTAATTTAATAATTTAGTGGTACTGAAAAATATTCATCCTATAGTCCTGGATCATATTTGAAACATGAATCTGCAAATTTAGCGACTATGCAGGATCACTTAACAATTGAAGAAGCTTTAAGCATAAATGAAGGTAAGGAATGATAAATTAAAATTAAAACTGAATATTCTGTTCATTTAAAAAAAAAAAATACTTGGGAAATTGTTTATCGACTACTAGATGAAGAAGTCATTGATAATAAATTTGTGGATGCGGATTGAGGGTCTCACTGGACAATTGAAAATCTAACACAGGATTTGAATTTTACGAATAATTTTTAGTAGCTCCTAAGCTCCGGTAGCACTTTGATGTCCCGAAGCTGAGTAAGCAAAAGCTACTAAGGAAGCTATATACAAGTTGCAACGACATATTTAAGAACTAGGGTTACCTGTGTACGTAATAAAAATCTTCAATGACAATCAAGGGGAGCAGAAATTAGCAAAGAATCCGGCTTTTCACAATCCAATTGGACTTAACATGTAACGTAGATATCCGCTATCACTTCTTACGGGATATTTAAAAATAAAGACTCGTTAATCAGAAGTACTAGTACCCATGAAGATTTTAGCAAGACTTAAACATCTTTTTTGTAGTATATTTCTTGGAATGGAGTACGAACTAAATTAATTAAAAACGGGTACGGGTACGGGTAGAAAAAGTTAACTTTTTTATGTGAAAGACTAATATTAGTTAAATAGTTTTGATTAGTATCGTGCTAATAAGATTAAAGTTTCATCAGGTGAAGAAATTAATGCTGATGTTAACTTTTGGTGTTAAAATATTTCAACACGAAAACCGGCTAATATGGTACAGTTGAGCCCGGCTAATGTGGTATAGTGTTCGCATCTAAAACACCGATCATAATATTTGTAAACTGCATGAGTCCAGGTGGCAATTCGTTCTTTATATTTTCCAGAAAAAATCAACACTCGCTTCTAATAAAGGAATATATCGCGATGGATTCAAATCTTATGTAAAACCTAGAAACCAGTTCGCTTTATTTTTGATGGACACTACATACAGTCAAACCCGAAACATTGAAGTGTTGAATCTTGCAAGGGATAACGGAGTAACAATCATATTATTACCACCATATCTAACCCATAAAACGTAGCTGTTAGATAAGACCAAGAATGTCTTCAGTAAAAGATTATTGTAACTATAAAATAGGCCGGTTTTCTCATGGAAGTGGAAGGAAAGTAATTCAGTATGATTTGGTAGCACTTTTCTCGAAAGCTTATTTAAAGGTACAAACGTTCCAGATTGCCATAAAAGTATTTAAATGCACTGGCATTTATCTGTTTAATTAACACCTATTTACAGAAGCATACTTCATTGCTGCGGGAAATTAAAAGAAAGAAGCGCCTTCTCAGCAGAACATCTAAATTTTCATCCAACGCCTATTTCCAAAGCGTTACTAGATGTGAGTAAAATTCCAATTGCTAGCACGAGTAAAAGTCTTTTTCCGAGTAAAGGTGATACTTGCGATACGTCGGTACAACTTCGAATAAAACAACCACATAGTAACCGTATATGAAGAAAGACGACTTAATCTTTTTTGAAAACTTCGCCCTACAAAAATGAAAATATTGCGGTGATAAGCAGGAGACTGTTGAGAAAAAACAAAAAACATCGAAATCAAAATCGTTTAGTAGCCCCGAGAAAATCATCAACCAGGAAGAAACGCTTCATTCCTTTGCCAATCATGTGAAGAGTAGAATCATTTATATTAAATATTTTTTATATAACGAAAACTGTTATATTGTACTTTTATTTATTTTAAATTATATTTAACGACAAGAAGGCGTTTTTTATGATTTTGTTTTCTGTTTATTTTTTACTTATTGTTAATTTATTGATTTAAAAATATTTGTTATGCTCTCAAATACAAAGTAATTGAAATTCGTTCAATTGTTTTATTTGTCAGTTTTTCGGTTAACCCGATATAGTATACCACATTCGACTAAACTTGTATACAGCATTACCCAGGCTTTTTCTTAAATACGGGGCATAATAACTAATTTTTCACTTTATAAGCGTATGTACAATTTCAATTTCCTTGAAATAAGCAGAAAACTTTTATTGCTATACACTCCGTCTCAAAACTATAAAGCTACCCTTAAAAATTGAGTTTATGTCGCTAAGAAGGATAACAGGATAAGGATATTAAATAAAATTTATTTAATTCGTTAAAAACAATATTAATTTAAAAAATGTGTTTCATAACAATATAGCCTTTAAAAAACATATCGGGTCTATAATTTAATTCGTGCGGTTTGCTAAGAGATGGCTTAACTTGTATTATTCCATTGTTATTATTCCATAGGGAAGCTACTTGTAGCGTTGGAAAGCTACTGTTATTGTTCGTCATTTCAGTATATGTCATTCATTTGAAGCGTAAGCAACAATAATTTTTTTTCATTCAAATATGTCGAACTTTGTGCTTGAAAAAGTGTTTTTGCGGAGAGTTCTTCTTCATGAAGAAAACTGCTGCCGAAAGTTATCGTATTTTGGTGGAAGTTTATGGTGAATATGCGCTAGCTGAGCGAACGTGCCAAAAGTAATGTGCACGATTTAAAAGTGGTGATTTTGGTTTGGAAGACGATTACCGTCCTGGACAGCCAAAAAAATTTGAAGATGGAGAACTGGAAGCATTACTCTATGAAGATTGTTGCCAAACACAAGAAGAGCTCGCAGAATCTTTGGGTGTCACTCAAGCAGCCATTTCAAAACGTTTAAGAGCAGCTGAATATATTCAAATGCAAGAAAATTGGGTTCCACATGAACTCAAGCCGAGAGACGTCGAAGGGTGGTTTTGCATGTCCGAAATGTTGCTTTAACGCCACAAAAGGAAGTCATTTTTGCATCATATTGTTACTGATGATGAAAAATGGATCCATTATGACAACCCCAAACGCAAAAAATCATATATGAAACCCGGCCAACCAACAAAATCAACAGCAAAGCCGAATATCCATGGCGCGAAGGTAATGCTCTGTATTTGGTGGGATCAGATTTGTGTGCTCTACTATGAGCTGCTAAAACCGGGTGAAATCATAAAAAGACAACGCTACCGAACACAATTAATCCATTTGAAGAGCGCAGTAGACGAAAAACGCCCGGAATATGCGACCAGACACGAGGCAATAGTTTTCCATCATGACAACGCTCGGCCCCACTTTGCTATTCCGGTTAAGAACTATTTGGAAAACAGTGGATGGGAAGTCTTACCCCACCCGCCTTACAGCCCAGACTTTGCCCCTTCTGACTACCATTTGTTCCGGTCGATGCAGAACGCCCTCACTGAAATACGGTTCACATCAGAGCAGAATATCAAAAATTGGCTTGATACATTCTTGGCTGCCAGGCCGGCGCAGTTCTTTTGAGATGAGATCCAAAAATTGCCAGAAAGATAGGAAAAAGTCATAGCGTCAGATGAGTAATACTTTGAATAATACTATTGTACAGGTTTTTCTTAAATAAACGTTCAAATTTTGAAAAAAAAAACCGCACGAATTAAATTACATACCCAATATAAGATAAAAAAGAATGTGAAAAAAACAAGAAACACTTTTAATTAATATGATGTTGAGTTGCATCGATTTTCATTTAAGCTTAACAATCTGTTAGGCATATTGTCAGGTTTGCTGAGAAATTTCACCCAAAGCTTTCACCATGGCTCTTTTTAGATCATTTACTGATCCGTATTGGGTGTTGTTGGTGTAAATTTTCCTAACCAGTATTTTAAAAGATTTTCGATTGGATTCTAATCTGGTGGGCATGCTGGCCATTCCATAATATTGATGTCATTTTGTCGCAACCACAGTTTGGTAGCCTTACTTGAATGGACCTCTGCGTTATCCTGTTGAGGCTCTTCTCCTCGTATTGTTGCCAAAATGTACTCCAAACTATTCATTTTTGTGGACGGAAAGGCCAATGGGAACTTAGATGAAAAACCACCCCAAACCATTAGGCTACCACCACCTAAATTTCGTTTAGAGAAATACATCGAATCTTTCCGTAAGTCCCTCCAATAGCACTGGAACCCATCTGGAGTATCAAGAATTTTTTTTTTTTCGTCAGAAAAGATAACCTATAAATTTGATAATTCATAAGTACGGGTTTTCTAAAAAAAATTTAACGGCTTTTACTAACCTTATTCCAGTTACAGCTCAGGTTATTGCTAGTAAATTTTGCTGCTTTGTGACTTGCACCAGCTTCTATTTAAAATGTTTTAAAATCTCTGACCTCAAAATTGTCCGGTGCATAGTGCTTTTTGATACATTAAAGTCAAGTTCTGTCTATAGTTGGCTTAAGCTTTTTGTGGAGTTGCTCGCCGTTTTTATGAGACGTCTTTCATCTCTAGCCTCCAATTTATTTTTTTTTTGGTCCTTCCATCTTATTTGATCCGTAACTGTCCGGATTTTTTAGGAAAATCGAAACAGTCAAATGGTGGCGACGCATCCTTTTCCCGATTTCCCTTAATGACATACCTTATTCTTTGAAGGCCAATATTTTGCCTCTTTCTTATTCACAAGGCATTTTTTTTAAAGCTTGTTTTCAATTATACTCAACCAAATTCTTAATTGGCTATATATGTAGTTTTGAAATGCTAAAAAATTAATTTTATGGGAGAACCTCGGGATATTCAACCCATGTCTTTACTTTATATCTTCAAATAATATTGCTTTTACTCTAAAACTATTCTACAACAGAAATATTAAAAAACCTTTAAGTTAAAATGCTATAAATGAACATTTTTGTTTGGTTATATAGTTATGGGATGCATAAAATTAACATGTACGAGCATACGAGGTATGTTCAAAAAGTAAGGTGGCTTCAAATTTTTATATTTATATTGAATAATAAATATTAATGTTGTCTCCTTCATGTTAATGTTGTCTCCCCAAAGATATAATACCCTTGTGCCAACGTTTTCCTAATACTCGAAGCACTTCTCATAAGCACTTTTTGGTATAGCATTGAGATCTTCCAGCGATGCCGTATTTGATTGCAAATCTCCGTCCTTCCATAGGTCTCTTTCGCGTTGGGAACAGGAAAAAGTCGCACGGACCCAAATCCGGTGAATATGGCAGTTGAAGCATGATTGTCGTGTTGTTTTTGGCCAAAAAATCTCTCACAAGCAACAATGAATGAGCAGGTGCATTATCGTGATGCAAAAGCCATGAATTGTTTTTCCACAATTTCAGACGTTTTGTTGGTATTGCTTCTCGCAAACGGCGCATAACTTCAAGATAATACTCTTCATTGACCGTACGAGCCTGAGATAAAAACTCTTGATGCAGTACGCATTTAATGGAATTTGACGTGCTTTTTTCGGTCTCGGCTTTTCTGGGTGCTTCTTTTGGGACGATTCGACATCATAATCATATACCCATAACTCGTCCATAGTTGTGACCCTTTTGAGCAGGATCATCACTGACGTCATTCAAGTGCTCCTGAGCGATGCTCCTGCGATGGTTCTTCTGATCAAAACTAAGAAGTTTTGGAAAAACTTTGCTAACACACGTCTTATGCCCAAAGCATTCGAAGAAATTGCATGACATGAGCCAACCGATATGCCAACATCTTTTCCATCTTGGAAAAGTTTGTTCCACTTGTAAACATTTTTTTTACTTATAGCGGACTCACACTATGTTATTGCCAAAATTTCATGTTGTGTAGAGCACTTGATTCCATTTTTTACACAAAATTTAATGCAAATTCTGTGCTCAATTTTTTATGTTAATTGAAAATCGTCGAACACCCCAAAAACTATCTATCTATCAAAAAGAGACTAAGTGTACTATATAAGTTGTGATTCATAGTGAGGTTCGATTTTTAATAGGCTTTTTTTGACAGATCACGCATGACTCCTATCAAATTGCTTTGTCATTTCTTTGAGTATCGTTTGGCAAGTCATCATTTTGAGACTCATTTTGGAACTTACGGTGCTCATAATCAACCTACTCAAACCACTTTTGCCAATACCATTTGCAAATTTGAGTCCCAGTTTACATTAGTGGATGATACTCGACTCGTTCTCAGCAGCTTGGCTTGGCGTATTCGACAACTTGGCGTATTTTACGTAAGGGTCTCGGCCTAAAATCGTACAAAATTCAATTTTTGCAAGAATTAAAGCCAGGCGGCTTGAATTTGTGTCATATTTACAGGGAATGGGCTCTGGAAAAACTCAATGAAAATCCGGTGTTTTATCGTGAAATTTAGTTCAGTGATGAAGCCCATTTCTAGCTCAATGGATACGTGAATAAACAAAATTGCCGTATTTGGACTGATGAGTAACCCGAAGAGTATCAAGAGCTACCATTACATCCATTAAAAACAACGGTATGGTGTGGCTTATAGGCTGGTGGAATCATTGGTCCATATATCTTCAAAAATGAGGCAAATCAATGGTAACCGTTATCGCGCCATGTTAACGGGCTATGCGCTTCTTGAAATTCAAGCACATGGTTTCGGTGAGTTCTAATTTCAACAAGACGGCGCTACGAAACAATTACTTGTTGAGAAATCTTTTTGATGCGCACTTAATTTCACATTTTGCTACGGCAAATTGGCCGCCTAGATCGTGCGATATTACACCTTTGGACTATTTTCTCAGGTCTTCAGGAATAAGCCAGCTACGATTGACGCTTTGGAAGCCAACATTACTCGTGGTATCAGCTAGATACCAGTCGCTATGTTCGAACGAGTCGCCCAAAATTGAACATTCCAAATGGACCACCTCAGACGTAGTCGTGACTAACATTTACATGATATCATATTCAAGGAATAGATGCCATGAATTTTTCCTTTAACCGATAATAAAAATTTTAAGTTCACTTTCAAATTTATTTGTTTTATTTTACATTATAAATCAAAGCTCACGATGAATCACTCTACACTTGAAACCGTGAAAATATGTTCAAGACTTTTTGAATACACTTTGTATATTATAATAATTTAGAGTTTAGTCGCCCGCTAAAGGTATGTAAATAACTGTTAGAAAGGGGCGTATGGCCTACAGGTACCTGCGTAACCCACTTCCCGGGCAAAAGAGATTTAACTCAGTCGCTACGCTAAGAGTATGTCAGTTACTTGCAAATAGGCCCCTATACCTGCAATACACTCACGAATCAATGCACCAAAGGGGCTTGGACAAATGAATAGCACTTATAAGAAAATAAACCGCTTCTATCAAGTAATATGTTGGAGAAAATTTATATGAAATACCGTGAAAAAAACATGAGTCAAACATTAAAATGTTGCCAAACTCTTGCATAGATATTATTGAACTAAGATATCTGCTATATACATTATGTGAACAATCTGGGGTCTTCCATAAACAAGTCAAGGGGAAGGGTTATACTCGTATCTTTAGGTTTCCAGGATTATATGAATCAGCGCCTAATAGCTTTATCAAATCGGATGACAGTTTCTTAAAAATAAAATAAATACATAGTATAGTAATCATCTTGGATCTTACCTTGTATATCATCGAATTTGAGACGTTCGTCAGTCCATTGTTCTCGAAATGTTAACTGCACGCTGTATTCCTATATACACAAGACTATATTAGTTTAAGAAAGAGTAAATTTTTTATTTTTGAAAAATGAGATTAAAGGTAAATAACTTCTTTATTGCGAAAGAACTATTTTTTTTATTTTTTATTTAAGGAACTTTGTAATTATTATTTATTTTTGGTTATTTTCGTTATTTTTTGTTTTAGTTCTTTTTTTTTCAATTCGGGACAAATAAGTATACAACATCACACTAAGCAAGACGCAGATCATGCCTTATTCTGGAAGGATGAACAAATAAAGCAGATGTTATCAAGCAGCATTCAATTTGGTTACTATCCGCAAACATATGTATATCATATTGCAAATTAAGAACCAGGCATTAAAACATAAAAATTACTGCATCAAGGCTTTTGCAAGGACAACCCAAATTAAAGCATAGCCCTTACAAACATTCAGATGCATTTCAACACAAAAAATATTTAAACGTACGCTAATAGAAAGATATGTAGATACAGATAATGACATGCACTCATATTATATTCAGCCAAACACTAAGATCAAGATAAAGTCATCATTCGTAGCAACAAGCATTTTCCCAAGCATTGAGGACGTTGTTTTGTTTTTTACTTTACCATGCTGATTTGATTATTTTTGCAACAAAAAAAATGAGTTTTTTTTTTTATTTTATTTCGATACAGAAGCAAAAGTTCAAAGGTAAATTAGAAAACTGAATGAAGAATGAAACAAGTGAACTCAGTGAAACTAAGATCAAATTAGTATAAATGTGAATTAAATTGAAAGAAATTATTAAAAAAATAATGAACTTAAGCTATGATTTCCTAAAAATATAAACTTAGAAAATTTGACAAAAAAAAAAAACCTTACATTTAATACGATATTTGCTATATTGCTAGAAACTATATCGTTTTAGTTCATTTTATTTAAAAAAAAAAAAAAAGAAGATACATTTCGACTCCTTACTTATTTAAGTAAAACGTTTCACCTCTATTAACCTAGAAAAAACATATAATTGTACACCACCTTCTTAAATACACGCTCTCCTTAAATTTATTTATTTAAAATAAAAATTACAAATTTCTTTGATTTTTTTTTAATAGTGCTCTGTAGGTGTTCCGGTGTTTGGTTATCTTTTAAAGTTTTTTGAGTGATTTTTGTGAGATGAGATAAAGTTAAACAAAGGGAGAGAAAGATCTGTTTAAAGATTTGAGATCTTTTTTGGAAATGTAATTATGATATGAAGCTTATTTAAAGTTTTTTACTTTTTTTTTTATTAGTAACAAATAATTGTCCACTTACTCTTAAAACACTTTTACCGAAAGGGCGTCTGCTTAGCTAAATTTTCTTTTAATTCTTATGCAGTATGCAGTGTGCTTGTTACTTTAGTTTTACAATTAAATATTTATTTATTAAAATATATGAAATAAAATGCCTTAAATGAAAACTTAAAAATTAAATAAAAAAAATTATGATATTTTTAAAATAAACCAAATACACTAAAAATATTTTTAAAATAAACCAAATACACTAAAATAAAAAGAACTTAAAATTATTGTCACGTTCAATTCTAGGAACGAAATTCCACTGGTTAAGGTTTTTTTGTTTTTTTAAATCTTTAAACGTATTTTCAGGTTCTCTTCTCATTTAAAATATTTTACGCGATATAAATTTTTTAGAAATTGTATACCTTTATTTTTTAAAATATATATTAGATCCTAGTCCAATAGCTATGATACTTAATCGAAATGTTGTTCTAAGAATGATTAGTTTTCTTTAGCTATGAATCGCGTGGTAGAAATTGCTGAAAAGTTGTGCTCAAGATGAAAGCCATTGATATTAGACTGTACAATTGGTGAAGTTTAGAAGCATTTATTATACATTAATTATAATATTTTTACTATATATTACGTGAGATTTTGTTGGAATCTTTGTGTTATTTTGAAGTAGAAAATGTTATTTTCTTTAGAGAATAGAAATGATAAATAAACACATATTCACAAAAACCAAATTTTAAATAAATAAATAAAATGAGAATAAAAATAAATAAAAAAAAATTAATGAGGTAGATATGTTACATATATTTACATTTGTATAAATTATTTTGAATTTTTGAAATATGTCTTTTTACTTTAAGCACTGTAAGTCTCTTGCGTTATAGGGACTACTGCTTGCCTGGTAATAAAATTTTAAATTAGATTTTGTTAGGAATAAAATTAAATTGTAACATCAATTGCTTTATAGTATTCATATGAAATGTAATATTTTATTGAGGTCCTGGCAAAGCAGACTGATAAATTTTCCAACAGGAGCAACTTTCAAGCCATGCTATCATTTTTGGCAATTCTTTGACATTTATTTTCAGTCTTGTTTGACAAATTATCTTAAGTAGAGGTACATATACTAGGTGGGGTGAAAAGTAACCTCCTTGTGAAAGAACAAAAAAAAAAAAAAAAAAAAAAAAAATAAAATTTAAATGTTTTTCTTATTTTATTCAATATAGTCCCCTTTTAGTTTGATACACTTATTCCAGCGATTTTCCAACTTCTTGATCCCGTCCGAAAAGTAATTTTCCGGAAGGTCTGCAAAATACTCCTCCTTGGCGTCGATGATTTCCTCGCGTGAGCTGAATTTTTTATTGATGAGATATCTTTTGAGGTTTGGGAAGAGATAATAGCCCCAGGATCGAGCGAATACGGTGGTTGCGACAGCTATTGGAGCCGTAAGTCATTGATTTTAGCCGTGGTTGCGATGCTCTTGTGCAGTGGTGCATTGTCTTGCAAAAACAAAATTTTTTTCGCTTCATGTGAGGCCGTTTTGCAGCGATTTTGGCCTTCAATCACTCCAATAATGCACAGTAATACTCGCTGTTGATGATTTTTCATTCTTCGAGGTAGTCCACGAAGGGTATTCCATGACAATCAGAAAAAACCGACGCCATAACCTTTTCGACCGATCGACTCTCCTTCGGCCGCTTCAGAGCACTCGTGCAGGCTTCAGTCCATTGCCGGGCACTCATTCTGTTCTCTGTTGTTCAACAGTTACCAATCGATGCCAAAAGTCCGCCCGATTCCGCATCAGCAAGTCCAAACATTCTTTCGAAGTGCTCTCGCGTTCGTGTTTTTGGTCAGGAGTGAGCACGGCACCCAGCGGCATTATAACTTTTTCATATGCAGAATATTGCCTAAAATGTGGCGTGTGCGTTCAGTACAAATCTTTGTGGTACCTGCTAGCTCGCGCACCTTCACTTTCCGGTCAGCAAACACCATTTCATGTATTTTTTTGACATTGTCCTCTGTAACCGCACCGAATGGGCCTGCCGCTGCGGACTTGATCGGTAGTGGAGTTACGGCCACCACGCATTAGCCCCATAATATTTATTCAACTTTTCTTTTGTTTCCTTCGCCGTTTTGCCTCTCGTTTTTGGCAATACTCAACATGATGCCAAACACATCAAAAACAATCAGCTGTCAGAACAAAACTAAAGACAGTATCGCACTGAAATTTGTCATGTCTGCCTAAATATTAACAGACTTCAAGGCACCATAACCTTTATTGAGGTAGGAGCACATTCTGGTGGTCAAGGAGGTTACTTTTCACTCCACCTAGTACAGTAAATATTCCTGGAAGCTTAAAAAAACAATCATATTTCCTTTGTGCAAGACATGAGATTATGGGAATCTAGAAAACTACTAAGGAATATCGTTTCTACCAGGTGTATGCATAAGTTTTTTTTCCGGTTTAACTAAGAGATGGCGCCAGCAAAAAGTATACAGCGTATTAATTTGACACATACGTCATTTAGTTCGTCTGACATTTAATTACAAACACACACAAGTTGAGTCCGCCAAAAACTACGGCCTTTGTTTTATCGTTCAGTGAACATGTCGAGTTTAGTGCCTGAAAAAGAATAGGCAAATCAAAAGAAAAAGGCTGTTGAAAGTCATCGTTTGCTGGTAGAAACTTATGGTGAACGCGCTCCATCAATGAGAACATGTGAGACATAATTTCGACAATTGAAAAGGGGTGATTTTAATGTGAAAGACTGAGCGTTTTGGTAGACCGCAAAAATTGTGAAGAGGAGCAATTGCGGGAGTTATTGGAAGTTTACGAGCAATGCGGAAGATTAATAAACTTGGTAAATGGGTCCCACACGATTTGAATAAACTTGAAATGGAAAATCTCAAAGTCACGTGTGAAGTGCTGTTTCAAACCCACGAAAGGAAATCACTTTTGCATCGTTTTGTTGCGGATGACGAAAAATGCATTTATTTTAAAAACCTGAATCAGACAAAATTTTGGCTTTCACCTGGCGAAGCCGGTTCTTCAACAACAAAGCCAAATCGTTTCGGCAAGAAGACCATGCTCTTTGTCTGGTGGGACCAGAGCGGAATTGTGTATTATGAACTTTTGAAGCACGGCGAAAATATACAACGCTATAACCAACAAATGATGAATTTAAACCAAACATTGACCGAAGGGCGACCGGAATGGGACAGAATGGGACATGGAAAAATGATTTTGTTACACTATAACGGCAAGACGGTGGTCTCACACAGCAAAACTAGTGAAAGACACCTTGAAATCACTAGAATAGGATATCTTTCTGCCCCCAGACCTGGCGCCATCTGACTATCAACTCTTCGCATCTTACGATGCACTCATGCCATGCGCTTGCAGAGTAGCCCTTCAGCGATATCGAGGAAGTTGGAAAATGGCTCGACAAATAGTTTGCTGTAAAAGACAACCAGTTTTTCTGGCATACTATTCATAAATTACCTGAAAGATTGGCGAAATGTGTAGAAGCCGATGACCAATATTTTGAATATTAAAAACAATTAATTTCGCTAGAAAATTACGTACACATACATACATACACCTGGTAAATATTTCCACCGACTTACGAGGTGGGCAATAAGGTACTAACAATGGCGTTCGAGAAAGCCTTGCCGGCTTACAGAAAACCTAAAGGGTTCAACCAAAATGGTGGAATAGGTGGAATAGAATGAGGTTAGGAAACTCTATAATAAGGCGAAGCGACAACACATGGAATGAGTACGTACATGATACGGCACATTGGGAACATTGATCTCTCTCTCTCTCTCTCTCCGAGGATATAGGTGTTCTTATTAATAGGAAAAAATTACGGTCAGCTATTTAGTAATTTTTTTTTTATAATTTGCGCGCGCTTAAGGCATTTAAGTACATAGCGCGGGCGAAGTATAATCAAGGAGGATGGAAAGAGAGGTGCCGATGAATGTTGGTTTTAGATGTTTGAAGGTTTTAATGTCTAGGAAATAAAGAGCTAGGCAGGGCATTCCATAAGCGAGTTGTTCGGCTTAGGAACGAATCACGATATTTTAGAGTACGTCCGAAAGTAGGCTTACGGGTATACTGATGAGCATTCATAGCGAGACGGGCGTTGCGGTTAAAAGTTTGAAAGCGCGAAATGCTACTGGCGATTTCTATGGAGCACTGGTGGTGGAAATAGCGATAAAAAAGAGTGAGACACGACGGTGTTCATGGGTGTCCATTGTCTGGGTGATATTACTAACACCTATGAGTTTTATCGCACGGTTTTGAATCCTATCTAGCAGGTACAGATATATTTAGGGCGCACCCGACCAAATATGGGCATTGTACTCCGATTTCAGGCGGATAAATGCTTTATATATTGAGATCAGATCATAGGGGTAAAGTATTTCTTATGAAGACACCGAATATGTGGTCATTCCAACATAAGTAGTCACTGATATACATACTGAGAGTACTGTCATCAGCGAAGGAATATATTGGATTGGAATAAGCCATCAAGAGATCGTTGATGAAAATTAAAAAGAGAGTCGGAGACAGAACTTACCCTTTGTCACATCAGCTTTTATTTTCTGAACATCAGAATTGAAACCATCCAAAACAACTCCATTGAAGGAGAGAGTCATAGAGCCGTACAAATCCCCCGGTCTGGATAGTGTTCTACCGATTACTATATACTATGTACACTCCAACAATCCAAAAGATTATTGAAATTTTTATATATACAGAATAATAGGGTACATACCAATAGCTTGGAGGGAAGTTAAGGAGGTTTCTTATAACTAAAGCTGGAAGACAGGACATAAAACAACAAAAGATTTCAGTCCAATAAATCTGTTATCATTCATGCCTAACCCTAGAGCGATTATTGAAGATTTACAATAAGAATATATGCAGTAATAGCTTTTTGACTGAGTCACATAAGACATATATAAAAGGAAAATCTGTAGAAACCGCCGAGGAAACTGAAAGACGCTAACATTGAACAGAGTATTTCAAACTGGGTTTGAAAAAAATGCTTGCGAGTAAAAAAATAAATTTTACGCTGGGCAAGGCTCGAGGGAAACCCCTCGTGAGGAGTCATATCGCAATTCCTGTGGGTGTTGGTTATCAATGACATCCTCAAAAAGCTCAGTACAATCAGTATAAGTGACACGGTATACACAAATGACGTGTTTACAATAGTACAGGGAAAATACTTAAATATTTTAAGCGATATTATGGAGGTTGTCCTAAAGACGATCAGCACTTGGGCAAGAAGCTGTGGTCTCAATGCCAACTCTTCTATAATGGAACTGGTTCTTTTTACCAGAAAATACGATATACTGCCTTTCAAACGAAGTATGGGGGGGTCTAGAATCAAGCAACTGAATGGGAATCTTATAATGGGCTTATAATGCTTTTTACTGGCTGTATACGGTAGTGGTAAGGCCCATACTTACATACGACGCACTAGTATGGTGGAAATCAACAAACAAGAAAACAGTTTACGAAATTTAGCTGGGGTTCATTGAACGGCTTCCATAGCCAATAAACCTCTACGGCAGCATTAGAAACCTTTCTGTACCTAACACCGCTTGATTTACAGATCAAAAAACTTTCTGGCAACAGTGCGATACGACTCACTAATTTTGGTTGCTTCAAGAGTGGTATTTATGTACAGACATGCTCCGTTCTAGCGGAGCTACCGCCAGCAATCCATTTCTAACGGATGAAATTCCTTCCTTGGTCGACTTCGACATACCGTATGATGTTATATATCTGGACAGGGATGACTGGGAAAAAAATGCAATAATCAGGTTAAATGAAATTGCAGTTTTCACACCCGGCTCGGAAAACGAGGAAGGAACAAATTTTGGTATCTTCTCAGAAGACTCAGAACTAAAAGTGCCTATAAGACTACCGGATGCAAGCAATGTCTTTCAATTAGAGGTTATGGCCGTCTTCAGGTATTTGGATAGATATCCAAAAGAGATATCGCTATCTTCATCGATAGACAGGCCGCACTCAAGGCAATGGAATCAACCGACGTCTGCTTGGATACAGTCAGGGGCTGTCGCACAGTGCTCAAGGTGCTATGCAGTCAGAACTGGATAAGACTGTGCTTGGTGCCAGGACACCGCGGTATTAAAGTAAATGAACGAGCGGATGGCCTGCAAAGCCTCACTATAGAGGAAAAAATCACAGAGACTGCCAACCTCAGGTGGTCAAGTCTTAAATGACACAGGGTATACAAGGCTCTTTGACCGCTTTTTGACGGCAAAAGATCTAGAAAGTTCATAAAATTAAACAGGGATAAGCTTAGGAGAGCAACAAGTTCAGGGAAGATGCATCAAGAATAAATTTGTAGAACATAGTTCAAAGCAAAAAGGCTGAGTAAACAGATGGTGTTGATGTTGTCTGTCGATTACTGTCATTTACTGAATTCAATGCGTTTGCATTGTACTTTTTCGAAGATGAGACTGGAGAGATAGTTAAAGTGAATGGAGAACGCTACCGCAACATGTTAACCGGATACTTTTTTTTTCCAAAATTGAATGAATTTGGTCTGGATGATCTCTGATTTCAACAGGATTGTATTACCGCTCACACAGTCAATCGATTTATTGCGCACGAAATTTGAAGCTCGCATTATTTCGGTTAGGTTGATTGGCCTCAAAGATTAACATTAATAGTTCAATCTGAAGGTGGGAACATGTTTCATGAATATTAACTGAACTGGAAAAATAAACGTTATGGTATATTCAAAATGAGAGGTGAATTAATAAACTTAAATTTTATACCATAAAGGCCTGAAATTCTTATCTCTGTACCCTAAGAGAAAGGGAAGGTGTGTTCCATTTCATTAGAAAGTACTCGGAGTCCGTACGACGTTCTCTGGATCAAATATAATAGGGTTGGAGGATACGATTCGTATTTTGATCAGTAAACGTGGTTGAGAAGAGCTATATACATATGCTGTTTTTTTACAAGAGATGCATAATTGATGAAGATTTGTATTGATAAATGATGTCAATTTGGTAGACGGCATTAAACCAAACCATTTAGGCAATAAGGTTTATTTTTGTAATAAGTGTATTCATGAAATATTGTACTTACTCAATAAAAACTAAACTAAAAAACTAGAGCTATTTATTTTGAAAGTCGGTCTTCAATTACTGAAAGGCATAGAATGTTAGGTTATTTGCTCGATCCTCATAGTCAACTATCTCAGCTATTTTTCGCGTTGTGGGAAAATTTTGTACCAAATACACATAAATTCCACACAAAACAATGGTGTGTTAATATAAGGTTTTCCAATAGGGACTTGACAACTTTGAATTTAATTTGTGAACGCACTCTTTCACTAATTATCAAACTGTCACTGTCAATTTATTTACTGAACTCAGCATTCTCATTATGGTGAAGTACACTAACGAGCAACGTCTGGAAATTACAAAAAAATTCTACAGATATTCGGAGTCGCAAAATCATCTTCAGTGACGAAGCTCATTTTTGGCTCAATGGGTTCGTCAATAAGCAAAATATGCGTTATTGGTCGGATGAAAATCCAGATATGCATCATGCATCACCACTTCATCCACAAAAAAAATATCTGTTTGGTGCGGTTTGCATGCCGGCATGCCGAATTGGAAGCTATGGACTTGGACGACATGTGGTTTCAACAGGATGGTGCCACAAGCCACACAGCAAACGCTACAATTGCTTTATTGAAGAGTAAGTATGGTGAGCATGTTATCTCAAGACATGGGCCAGTCGATTGGCCGCCTCGTTCGTGCAATTTAACCCCGCTTGACTATTTTCTGTGAGGCTACGTTAAGTCATTGGTTTATGCCGACGAAGTCGAGTTCCATTCATAAATGTTTTGATTGTACTTCAAGCCAATAATAAAGTTTTTAAAATATCTCAAATGGTTTGCCTTTCATTTAAAAAGAAAGTTGTCAAGTCGTTATTAGAAAACCCTATATAACAATATATAATGTGCGTACAGAAGAACTAAGGTCATGAAGCCATGGTTTGCTTACGACGGCTGTTCGCTTATAGGGATTTGAGAAGTTCGAAGTCGACTCTTACATTTATCCAGATTCATGAGGATCAATTAGGTACATCCAACACAGTGCATTGTTTGGTGTGATCTCCTCGCTGGTGGAATCTGTAGTCCTTAATGTCTGTAAAATGAGAAAACACTCGAGAAAGCAATAATTCATGACGGGTGAAACCTAGTTCTCAGGCTTTAAAAAAAAAAAAAACAGCCTTTACATGCATAAATTTGAATATAATGCTTAGAAGAACTTGACTTGAAAACTAGCAATTCTGCTAACTGTCACGCTGGTTCAAGCATTACAAGTATAAGTGGAAGGTTCATAGTATCTAAAGTTCGTTCGCTGAGTATCAAAATGGAAGAGAGGAGTAGATCTTAAATCAGATATATATACAAAGTATATGTCATTTGTCTCACGATCTGTTATAAGCCTATGTCTATCATAGCCTACCTATCAGTTTAAGGTAATCGAGGTAATGTAAGTAGTTGACCTCTGATTAAGGATATCTTTTTATCGATTTTGGTCTGTATCAATTCAGTAGTCTTCGTCACTGATACAGATAACTACGTCGTTTTAGAAAGTCGATGCACGTCGCGTATAGCGCGATTCGACTTGGAAAAAAGCATTTTACAGTGCTCTTCGACATTTTTCAATTAATCTGTAGCTTTTGTTCGGTATCGCATCGCAGTGTTGTCCAAGAAGTATCGAGGAAAAATGACACCAACAAAATTGAAAATGCCACGAATGTGAGTCGATGTAATAATACGTGATTTGATAAGTAGGCGCATCCACTGAAGTTTCCACATTAAGAAACCGATATTTGACATATTAGAACCGATTTTGGAACAGAGCAAATTAGTTGATTTGGCCATGTTAAGCAAAGTTCGTCAGAGAATGTGGTCCAACAAGCAATAAGATTCGATTTCCAGCTGACGTTGAAATCTTAAATCCAAAAACATCCGCCAAATTTTGATTTCATCAACGAGGTAATCCAAAATAAATGCAAATGGTGTAAACAGGCAAAAATTGAAATTGAATTAATTTTTTTCGATTCTGAACGGCGTGAGATTGAGAGACTTTCGAAGTCTGTAGAAACGAACATTTCTATAGACTTTATAACGCCGATAGCGAACCAAATACCGCTGTCAGCAGAATAAACCTTTCAACCTGGACGATGAAATTCCGTCTACCCAACCTAGATGAAATGGAGATAGCCATATCTAAGCTTAAGTCCAACAAAGTTGATGGACGGTCTGACTATTGAGCTCTTCAAGGTGGCACGCAATGACTTGGTAAGGAGCATAAATCAACTCATCTCTAAAATGTGTTCGGACGAGAGCATTCCCGATGAATGGAGCCTCTGTATCAGAGACATTAGACTTCTCAACATCCTCTACAACTTCACCATCGACCAAATATTCACATTATACAATAGCAGATCTTGGAAAAGATCCTATGAGCTCTATAAAAACGAGCTATAGAGAGCAATGCCTAATTTTGGAATTTCTGCGAAACTCGTCCATTTGTGCAAAATGACGATGGAGAATGCGTGCTGAACCGAGACCTTTGATATTAATAAAAGATTTAGACAAGGCGATGCACTGTCATGCGATTTCTTAAACATCATTCTTGAATAGAGAAAAACTAACACGCCAACACAAGTTCAATCTTTCAAAAGTCCGTCTAATTACTCGCATAAGGTGATGATATTAACATACTCGTATTCGGAAGGAAGCAGCGTGATCTCAGCGGCGCTTTCTCGTGTATTAAGGCGGAAGCGGCGAAATGGGTTTGAAATGAAGATCAAATATATGCTGTCAACAAGAAAGGACATCTATAGAAAGGACATGACATAGTTAAGGAGTTAGTCTATTTAGGATCTGCTATCAATGCAGACAACAACATCAGCACTGATATCAAATGAGGAAAAGCTCTTGCCAACCGCTGATTTTGTGGGCTAGGCAAGCAAAGTCCTCTCTCGAACAACAAAAGTAACCCTATATAAGACCTTAATAACCCCGGCCTTGTTCTATGGCGCAGATGCACGTACTTTATCAAAAATTGATGAGGGTAGTCTTGGGTAATTTTTGGTCCCGTTTGCATAGACGTTGAGTGGAAGACGAGACACAACGACGAACTGTACGGTCTGTACAGCGGCATCGACTTAATTAGAAAAGGGAAGTTCCAACAACTAAGGTGGTTGGGTCATGTAGAGTGAATATATGTAGTTTATAAAAATACTCTTGGTCGAAAAGTCTTCGAAGCTCCCCCTGAAGGACAACGCAGTGAAGGTAGGCCGCGACTCAGGTGACGTATGCAAGTTGAAGGGACCTCAACCAACTGTGCTTGCGAAACTGGAGGCAGCTAGCTGGAGACGCTTGTTTATTGAGGCCTAGGTGCACCCCGGACTGTTGGATCACCTTAAGTAAGTAAGTATTAAGAACATGTTACGAACGCTAATTATAAAGGTCATTTTGAGCCTAACTATAAAAGAATATATTTAAAATCGCTCTCACTTAGGTAGTTATTGATGGACACAAATTCGTACAAAACCATCTGCCTGAGTACAAAACTACAATAAAACTGAACCCTAAAAACAATTTTAATTGAGCAGAAAGACATATTTCAAATTTTTATTTCGTTTGTCAACAAAAACAAATTAAAAGTTACGAAAAATAAATTAAAATTTAAATTAATTTTAAGATCAAAACTCACTTAAAGTGATCATAAGCTAATATTGTTATCATTAAAGCCAATTTTTGGAATAGAAAATAAATAAGTTGGAAAGAAAAATCAAAAGAATATAAACATGTCAAGATTAAAAGGAATTGTGAAAAGCAAAAGCCAGTGAAGAATATATTTTTCGATTGTTTTCTTGTTTTTAAATAATTTAATTTTAATAGAAAAAGGGAAATTTTGATACAAAATCATTGAATATTTCTAATTTTTTTTTTTCGTTTTAAGGGAAAAATTTATATTAAAAAACGCACTCAATTTTGTAGAAAAAGAAAAATAAACTTAAAAAAAAGAAAATAAGTTGTTTTTTGTTAATTGTTAATCACTCCATTTGTTGGTATATATTTATATATATACATATGTTGAATAATTATATATCAAGCGTTTACACAAGTATAAAGTCTCGTCAATAAACAATTTTGTATGTTATGTTATCACTTTACATGTAAATATATAACAGATACAGATACAAAAAATTAAAAAAAAAAAGAAAAAGAAAAAAAAAAACAATCTTCATAGGAGGAGAAGTAAAGTTAAAGAAAATTAAAATTGTTAAAAATAAAATTAAAATAAAAACTTAGTTTAAAAGTAAATAAAACAATAACACAAAAGCTGAAATTTATTTTACACAATTGTAGTATATAGAAAATGACATGTATATAACATAGTATATATATTTCTCATATACAGATATTTATAACAAAAAGATCATTTCGTATAAATATCAGTCAGAATGGTGTCATTTATCAACGTTTACATTTAAAAAAGTCCAACTTAAAAACTCAACAAGAAAATTAAATACAATAAATAAAATTAGAAGGATATACGAAATTAATTAAATTATAAAACATTTAAACGTATAAATTTTGTTGAAATTTTTTTATATAGATTTTACTCTTTTTTTTTTTTTTTTTTTGGTTTCGTATAAACACAGATAGTAGATTGATTTAATATTTATATATATAGATGGTGTTTTGTATTTTGTGCTGTAGTTTTGATAATTTTCTATTTTTATAGTTTTTTTTTTTGTATTTTTTGGTTTCTTTTTAGTTTTTTTTTTTTTTTTTTTGAGAAACTCACTCACCATTTTGTAATCGTCGATTTTAGAAATTGACCGTAGAAACATGTTGACTGAGACATAGGTAGGCAAATTCTCTAAAATGTTTATGGTATAATTTTATTAAGTGATTCTTATGTTGATTTTAGAATTTAAGGTTTTTTTTTGAATTTTTTTGTTTTTGCTGATTATAAAGAAAAAAGTTTTATTGAACTTTTTGTTTCCCTTGGTTTCGGTTGACCTTAGAGCAGAGAAGAGTTAAGAAGCGAAGTAGAGTGTTGTGTAAGTGTTAAGAAAAGTATATAATATATTTGTTCTTGGTTTAGAGTTTCTTTAAAAAACTTAAATTATAACGTTTAAAATACTCATGTACGATGAAAAAAAAAAATTAAAAGATTTTGTTAATAATAAAATAAAAAAATAGTTTTGCTACTTTCCGAAACTAAGATTCCTGTCATCACAACTTGTTTAAGATGCTAGATCCTGCGTCATAGCTTTTTTTCTATATGTGCTTTCTTCGTTAATTATTTGTTAACATTCGATTTTTTTTTTTTAACAGACAGATTTTCATTATAATAATTATTTCGCTTTATCTTTCTAAATGAGTCAAACGTGTTTATAACTATTCATTACTAAATTTTTATATATAATACGAGTATACTTTGCGCCAAAAGAAATAAAATGATCTTCTATTTTTAACCATATTGTCGTGTATTGCTGTCAACATATCGATGACGCAATTTAAAATTTTTAATTAAAATATTTAAAAAAGAATATATAAAAAATAAAAAAAAACTTATTATAAGCTCAAGCTTAGGCACCAGACTATCGTAAATATTTTTTTCATTTTCTGAAAAATGCATTTGTTAAGAATGCTCTAACCAAATTTAGTAAAGAAATTCGTAAAATTGACGGAAATATAGCATTTTATGTGAAACCATTACAGGAAGACGTTCGGATTGCAGACTGGTTTGCTACCTGTCCATTCTTTATTGGCTCCTATAAACCCTTATCCGTAGCGAAGAAGAATCCGATGTTTTTCGGCAGTCGAATAACTCAATTCGTAAGTCGATACTCAATTCGTATCGTGTATTCTGTGTATCGTGATGACTTAAAAATCAAAAAGACATATCATCGGAGAATTGACAAAAAGGAGTGATGGGGAACGGTCGAAATCCGGTTCACTTAATATTGGTCTATAACTATTCGTGCGGTTTGCTAAGAGATGGCGTAACTTGTATTATTCCATTGGAACATGCATTGGAAAGCTACTGCTATTGTACGTCATTTCAGTATATGTCATTCATTTGAAGCGTAAACAACAATAATTTTTTCCCACTCAAATATGTTGAACTTTGTACCTGAAAAAGTGTTTTTGCGGGGAGTTCTTCTTCATTACTTTAATATGAAGAAAACTGCTGCCGAAAGTCATCGTATTTTGGTGGAAGTTTATGGTGAACATGCGCTAGCTGAGCGAACGTGCCAAAAGTGGTTTGTACGATTTAAAAGTGGTGATTTTGGCTTGGAAGACGATGAACGTCCTGGGCAGCCAAAAAAGTTTGAAGATGAAGAACTGGAAGCATTACTCTATGAAGATTGTTGCCAAACACAAGAAGAGCTCGCAGAATCTTTGGGTGTCACTCAAGCAGCCATTTCAAAACGTTTAAAAGCATCTGGATATATTCAAAACCAAGGAAATTAGGTTTCACATGAACTCAAGCCGAGAGACGTTGAAAGGCGGTTTTGCATGTTCGAAATGCTGCTGGAACGCCACAAAAGGAAGTCATTTTTGCATCGGATTGTTACTGGTGGTGAAAAATGGATCCATTACGACAACCCCAAGCGCAAAAAATCATATGTGAAACCCGGCCAACCGGCCAAATCAACGGCAAAGTCGAATGTCCATAGCGCGAATTTAATGCTCTGTATTTTGTGGGATCAAATGGGTGTGCTGTATTATGAGCTGCTAAAACCTGGTGAAACCATCAATGGACAACGCTACCGAACACAATTAATCCGTTTGAAGAGAGCAGTAGCCGTAAAACGCCCGGAATATGCCACCAGACACGAGGCAATAATTTTCCATCATGACAACGCTCGGCCCCACGTTGCTATTCCGGTTAAGAACTATTTGGAAAAGAGTGGATGGGAACTCTTACATCACCCGCCTTATAGCCCAGACCTTGCCCCTTCTGACTACCAGAAATACTGAAATACGGTTCACATCAGAGCAGAATATCAAAAATTGGCTTGATTCATTTTTGGCTTCCAAGGATGGGATCCACAAAATGCCAAAAGATGGAAAAAAGTCGTAGCTTCAGATGGGCAATACTTTGAATAATACTATTGTACATGTTTTTCTTAAATAAACGTTCAAATTTTGAAAAAAAAGCCGCACGAATTAACATATATACCCAAATGAAGTGCTGAAAGAAGAGCCTTAAGTGCGTGGGAGTGATTTAGAATTTTGCGAATTTAATCGAAGAGAACTCGGATTTAATATTGTGATAAAGTGCTAGTGCTGAACACCAAAAGAAATCACGTTATACCCGTCAATCCAAAATGCATACGAAGTTAATCGTCGATTTAGTTTTGCGATGCAATTGCTTTTGATTTTGTGCTTTCACGGACTTGCTGCGCCCTGTTTTTAAATCTTTCTACAATACTATCGTGGGACAGATTTGTGATGCTATAGAATCTATAAAGACAATGTCATTCGAAAAGTGTGGAAAAGTAGATGAATTGACAGTTTCTGGCGATGGAGCTTATCGCAAATGCGGTTTTAAGTCGTTAGATACGATACGATACGATACGTCACGATACTTATCGGTTATTGCTCGAAAAAAGTTATTGATATTTGTGTGAAATCTCTGTGGAAAGGCAAAGCTGATTCAGAGTAGTAACAAAATTGGCTAGAATACCATGCTGAATAATGTAACGCAAATCACGTCCGTTTTGCAAGAAGAGCAAAGGAATGACACGGAACGAAATATGTCAATAATATCGGGGACAACCATTCAAAAGTGTATACCAAAATCATGCAAATTCTTCCGTATGATCTGAAGAAAAAAGAATGTGTCAACCATGTTCAAAAACGGATGGGAACCAGATTAAGGAATTGTAAAAAAGCGTATAAGGGCCTCGGTGGAAAGGAAAAGCTGACTGGAAAGCTCATTGGAGAATTAACTGCATTCTATAGTCTTGCAATTTGTCGGAATAGTGATTCGTTGAAAGATATGGAAAAAGTTGTCTATGCTACAATACATTCTATCACAAATGTTCCACAGACGAGAGTCCCCAAAATTAGTATTGCCCGGAAGGCTCATGGTGTTCGTGGCAGCAGGCGAATGCCAAAGGAACTTTGAACGATTATACACATACTCCTGTATTGCCTCCAAATGTCATTTAGGCAATAAAACCGAGATACGTTGACCTTAATAAACGAACGAAGTTTAGACGCGTTTCACCAGAATACCAACGAGTATTTGAACTCTCATATATAATCCATAGTTCCATAGTTTAAACTGCGCTAATATTGCTTCAATGCTTTTCAACAATTATCATATTGGTCTCTTTAATGTATTGGAGATATTGAAAATAAAAATTGATGAAGCACTTTAGCAGTGTTTAGGAATATATCCAGGAATAGCTGACTGATTGTGTGGAAAAAAAAATCGATGTAAAATTGTATGTTGAATTATCCTTCAGCAAAACTTTGAACGTATTCTGGTTGACAACATACAAAAACAAACAAACAAAAACTATTTATCCGTTTTGCAAGTATCAAGTCTTACAATGCAATGCAATGGATTTTTTTTTTAATAAAGGTCCCCCTTCTATTTTTTTTTTCATAAACGATGGAAGTTGTTTGAGAAAATAGGAACTATATTGTAGTTATCTAGCTAAATTTTTCTACAGCTATAAACCTTTATATCTAGTTAACAAATATATTTTTTTTGTATTTTTCAGATGAACCGTATGGCTTAATTGCTGTTAACCACCAAGCAGCAACTTTGTCGAGTGTCCTTTTGGAACTAGGTACACAGAAAACTATTTTTAAATTTGTGTAGTGCCTTCTACATGTTTATATTGAGTATTCGTAATAATAAAAAAAAACCATAAGTCATTTGCTCGAAAAAAATCATGAATCATCACACTCGTACTGCGCCGCACCGTTGTCTGGTGCCTCACCATAAATGAGGTTTATTTGAATAAGATTCCTGGACCATAAAGAGAATAATATGGCCGATTGAAAATTTAAGTTGAATTGTGACACCCTTCGAAGGTATGAGGAATTGGGTATGAATTTTTTTTGAAGAATATCAAAGCATACACATTTTCTTTAGCTCAGAAGACAGAGAATAGGTTCATTTTAGAAAATTTAAATAAAGAAATACATTGTAACGGAATAACCCAATTCCGTAGTCATGAGGTTCGACAGTTTAAAGTCAATCTTTCATATCTCCTACCGATTTCCTATATTTCTATTGAAATGAGGGGCGCACCAGAATTTCAATGGAAGACCTATGGATAGTCAGTAGTCAGGAGAGAATTTAGGTTCAAGTCCCACGAGACAGTAAAAAAGGGGGTGTTAATATGGAAAATATATTTTGAGAATTATCTTAGCCTATATCCGAAAAAGATTCAGCTAATGCAGGAACTAGTAGTATTTTAGAGTAGCTTTAACTTGACTCTTATTTGCCTCAGTTTTGACTGAATAGGCTTGTGAACTAACAGAACAGAAATTTTCATTTCTGAAGCGAAGCAAATTCGGAAAAGGCTTATGATAACATCCACAAAAATGCACTCTTTAGTGTTTCAACCGGCTCTTAGCTTGTCAGCCAGTCAATTACCAACATTTCCGGTTAATGATCAGTGGAGGATATGTAGTTCTAGCTGTTCGGCGGTACTTCTATACTGCTTTTAAAACCATTGTTTTACTGAGAAGATGATAAGATGAAAACATATCGGACAATAGCCCAATGAATTGGCCACTGAAATCGTACGATCTAACGCCAATACGTTATTTTTTATGAAGCAATGTTAAGCCCTTGAAGCATGCTAGTAAACCGCAAACAATTCAGAGTTTGGAAACCAATATCCACAGAAGCGCGCGCTTCGCCAAAAATAATTGAGGAAACAATACGAGGTGTGTTCAAAAAGTAACGTACATTTGATTATTGATTTTTTTTGCTGTGTTGGTACACATGTCCTGATCATAATCGTATGATAACAATTTCAAGTATGTAGAATGCTAAGCTTGTTTTTGACAGAAAGAAAGTTTCGACTTGTTTTGGTGTACTCGGCGATAAGAAATTGAGCTAAAAATTTGCATCAAATTTGTGTAAAAAATGGAATCAAAGTACTCTAAAATACTTGAAGTGTTGACAGTGGTAAACGATGAGTCTGCTTTAAGTAAAAAATGTTTAAAAGTGGTACAAGCTGTTCCAAGATAATCGAGAAGGTGCCAATGACGAACCAATGAACGCCTCAACACATCAACAAAAGATGATGACGTCGAAGCTGTGAAGAAAATTGTTTTTGTTTTAGGAAATCGTCGAATTACTGTATACATATCGGTTGGGTCGCGTCATGCAATTTTTTCAAAAGTTTTGGGTATGAGCCAAGTTTGTTCTGAAACTTCTTAATTTTGATCAGAAGCGCATTAGCATCGCTCAGTAGCTCTTGAATGTCGTCAATAATGATCCTGTCTTGCTTAAAAGGGTAATAGCTGGTGGTGAATATCTGGTTATGTTCCCAAAACTGAAGAGACGTATGAAAGAACGGGGATTTGCAACGATTGAGAAAATAAAAACGGCATCGGTTGAAGAGCTAACGGCTATATCAAAAAGTGCTTATGAGGAGTGCTTCGATGATTGAAAAAAGCGTTAACACAAGTGCGTTATATCTAGAGGGGATTACTTTGAAGGGGACAATATTAATATTGATAAACAAATGAATGTTTTTTTTATAAAAATATAAAATCACATTACTTTTTGAACACACCCAGTTAATTCATTAAACATGTAAAAAAGCAAAAAAACGGACTTTGCTACGCTTCCTAGCTTCAAACGGACGATACAATACCTGCTGAGGTACAAAGGTCCTCAGATATTAGCCTGCCTACACTAGAGAATATCATGGAAAGCTGTGTAGAACTGATGTACATTCCACTGTCACTGACGGAAAATGCTTTCGACCAGACCCCAGACCTATAAGTGTATCATCTTTCCTTCTGAAAACTCTATAACGATTGATTAATATCCATATATGAGCTAGAATTGATCCAATACTTTTATCAACGGCTCAACATGCCTACTGTAAAAAAAAAATCTGTTGGGCAAATCGTTTTCATGCGAGCTATCCCTCTAGATTCTTCTGAGAGGAGTACAAGTAGTACAAGTATATCCACTTCTATACAGATGGCTGGTGGCGGTGTTTTCTCAGATAAGCTAAATCTAATCCTCTCCTTTCGTCTTCCAAGCAACTGTATCGTGCTCTGAAATTTTGGCGATTAAGGAAGATCTGTCATGGCTGAAGAAAAACTTGATATCTGCAAAGGATATCCGAATCTTTTCGGATAGTCAGGCCAATATCAATCCCTAGACTAAAATCTAAAACTGCCCTTAAATACTGCTCATATCTTACGAAGATGGCATAGCAGTTCGACCTTCACCTTTGTTGGATGCCGGGCCACAGCTACATTTCAGGAAATTGTAGGGCCGACAAACTCGCCAAAATTGGAACTATTCTACCTATTCTACTGGAAAGGGGTAACGTAGGTATACCAATCGCTACGTACAAATGAATATTTAAGCTGGATGCTAATAAAAGAGCATATCTTCTAAACAGGAAGCATCTCAGCGGCATCATAGGTGTCATCACTGGACACTGCCCTATAGGCAAGCATGCAAGAACGTTTAGCGTCTTTACAAAAGATGTCTATACAAAAGATTTCTGTAGAAACTGCATGGACGAAGAGGAAGAGGGGATAATCTCTCCTCAAAGTAGATAACTCCACTAAGAAGTTTTCTTCTACAATTCCTTAAATGATCTAAAAAATATAGACGTTAACAGTCTCCTACGTTTCATCATAAGCTTAAATTAGTTCCATGAGTAAGAGGATCACAGCTATATGGTACGTGGCATCACAACAGACCAATAGTCCTAAGTGGGTAGGTCTTTCCAACAGACACTTTTACCTACCTACCTACGTTGAGTACTGCAGCATTATTAAAAAAAAACTGTGCTAATGTCAAAAAAGTTTCAATTAATTGGAATAAGGAAACTTTTATCAAATTTGAGTAAAAATTAGCAGTTTTTAGCGATATCGATTAAATCGAGTATTTTCTCATTATACTTATAAATTGTGGGATTTAGTGAAGCAGATAGATAGGGATAAGTACATAAGAACGATGGATCAAATTTATATGGCGGAATAAAAAGGGGCAGATTTCAGTTTAGTGTACCACACTAATAATCAATGTCGTCAACCAAGTTGAAATTTAAAATTATCGGCAAATAGATAAGGATTATAGAAACCTAAATGCGTCTGTTGGCTTACTCATGGATATTTTTAGATGATGTCATTTATTTTAGGACTTGCTTGTAGCTGAAAATGTTGTGATCAAGGTGTAAACAACATATATAAAAAATTCATTGTGACCATAAAACTGAAATTCTACTGGAAATATTTAATTTTTTTTAAGTTTATAAAAAATATTTAACGTAAAATGTAAAGAAAAACTTTCTTTTATTTTTCTTTCGAACTTGAGCTTATTTGAGTTTCACAAACATTAAAAAAACACAAAAATTACTAAAAATTCACCTTAAATTTACGTAAATATAATTCATATTATGTTTTACATATTTATATATATTTAATATTTTGCTATTACTCTTGACCTTATTTGCGTGTTTCATCAGTAATTTATCTTTTTATTTATTTCTGTACAATTTAGTATAATAGAATGAAAGAAAACATAATAAAAAAAAAAGCAAATCAGTAAAACCAATATAAAACGGTGAATGGAATGAATATGGAATAAACTAAATAAAACAATTTTTTTATGTAATAAAAAATGTCTACATGGATCTCATTAAAATAATAATAAGTGCATGGTAAGAAAATTAGGATAAAAATCTTTGACAGTAAATTATTTCAATCTTATTGATCTTTATAAATTCAACCGATTTTTGTTATTTTACATTTTAAGACATAACACGCAGTTCAATATTTCAAATTTAAATTCTTCATCTAAATAATTGTAAAATAACACCTTATAAATGTAGTAAGGGTATAGCTTGAAGTCCTGTGAAAAAAATAAATAATTACCAATTCAAACCTGAAAATTTTGGGAAAAATAAAATTTATTTTTCAAATAAAATAAAATTGAACCCAACAAAATATTAATTTTAATTGAAAAAAAAACTAGTAACTTAATTATTGAACTGATAAAAATAGTTTTATATTTAATAAAATATAAAATACATTCGGAAAACAAATCATCATCAATACAAGACTAAGAAAGATAAAAAATCAAATAAGATATCGTTTTTAAAAATGTTATATGATACTTTAGAAAGTATATTGTTTGTTTCAAAAGGAAAAAAAAAATAACAAAAAGAAAATATAGGTAGTAGAAAAAACATCAAAAGTTAGATTATTCATTTGTCACGATTAAAGCACACAATACATTATTATTTTGTTAGATAACGTTCTTGAATAAAATCAAAAAAAAAAAAAAAGAGAAAACAAAAAAGTATCTTCAGTTACACATATTTTGTGTAGTCCTTTTTTGTTGTATATATAAATTTAAAATTAGAAAAAGTAGAAACATACACTTATTGCATTATTATTTAGCTTAATTAGTACTTTGCTTTGTTTTTTGTTTTTCTTTACTTTAGTAAACTGTAGATGCCATAAAATTAGTTGGCAAAAAATTAAATATGTATAATATATTTATGTTAAATATAAAAATATATTTATTATTTAAATTTTCTTACGAACAAATAGAAATATAAGAGAGATCCAAAAAGACATTTTAAAAAGGCCCTATTTAACAATTATATCAAAATTAATTAAAACCAAACTAAACTAAAAACTAAAACTAAACTCAAATATAAATCGAATTTGAATATCTTAAATTTTATCTATGAAACTTAAAAATGCAAAATTAAAATTAATTTTTGAAAACCAACACAAAACTAAAACCAAAAAGAAATGCTTCCAATGCAGATGCGATTAATCGAATTCCAACTGAAAGTTTAATTTTCGTTCACTTAAATCAAATTAAAATAACATAAAATAAAATTATGAATTTACTTTAAAATTTTATGCTTAAAATTAAAACTTAAAATTAAACAAATCAAGGAAATAAGGAAAATAAATCTAAACATTAATATACCGACATAGTAATAATAATAAGAAGAATTTCTTTCTCTCAATACGTCAAAACATCCACATTTTCAAACCAGAAAAAAATTGTTTTATTTATATTTTATGAGATATATGTATAGATTAAGTCGATATTGATTTATTATTATTTATAGTATGGTATGTAATATTTTTATTGCTTTTTTTTTCGTATGCCGATGAGGAGTCACTGTTGTATTTACCATGAGCTTGGAGAAAATTGTATATATTGTTATTGGCTGAGTTTTGTAAAACCAACAAATTGAAAAATTGGGAAGAGTTTGTTTTTGAAAAGAACCATTTCAACGTAAATTTTGAATGCTTTTAATGAAATTAAAAAATTACTCTAATAACTTGTATTGCATTATTTTCTATTAATTAACAGATATTGCCAAGTTTGGTTTGATTACGCATTGCCCGTTTACGGCGAGTAAATGACGACTAACTGGAAAAAAATATACATATGATATGAGCCTTTGTCGCATCAATATTTGATGAGAGTACTCGAACCTGTACGCATGTCTTCAAACGTGGACCAAATGAAACGTCGAATATATAGGGTTTTCCAATAGGGACTTGACAACTTTGAATTTAATTTGTGAACGCACTCTTTCACTGTCACTGTCAATTTATTCAGTAAACTTAACATTTTCATCATGGTCAAGTACACTAATGAGCTACGTTCTCCGATTGGTCGGATGAAAACCCACATGTGCTTCATGAATCACCACTTTATCCACAAAAAATAACTGTTTGGTGCGGTTTGCATGCCGGCGGTGTTATTGGGCCATATTTTTTCGTCAACGATAACGATCGTCATGTTACTGTGAATAGTCAGCGTTATCGCGCCATGATCACCGATTATTTTTGGCCCGAATTGGAAGATATGGACTCGGACGACATGTGGTTTCAACAGGATGGTGCCAGATGCCACACAGCACACGCTACAATCGATTTATTGAAGAGTAAGTATGTTGAAGGTGTTATCTCAAGACATGAACCAGTCGATTGGTCGCTTCGTTCGTGCGATTTAACGCCGCTTGACTATTTTCTGTGGGGCTACGTTAAGTCATTGGTTTATGCCAATACGCCGACGACGTTGGAAGAGCTCAGAGCCAACATTAAACGCGAAAGAGCGGCCGTTTCGGCCGAAATGTGTGGCCGAGTCGTTGAAAATTGTGTCTAACGAATCGAATCGAATCTGCAAACGTGCCCGCGGTGGCCATATGAACGAAGTCGAGTTCCATTCATAAATGTTTTGATTGTACTTCAAGCCAATAATAAAGTTTTTGAAATATCTCAAATGGTTAGCTTTTTATTTAAAAAAAAAAAGTTGTCAAGTCGTTATTAGAAAACCCTATACAACTGTACGAGGTGTGTTTAAAAAGTAAAGTGACTTTTGAAATTTCGCGGGCAGCGTACTCGTACATTCGATTATCGATTCTTTTTTGCTGTGTATATGTGTACAAAATGTCCTGAACGTACGAGTATGTTTACAATTTCAATTTGTTTTTGACAGATAGATGTGTTTTAGGGTGCTCTGCGATCTTCGATTTTGCTTCAAATTTTGGAAAATGGAATCAAAGGCTCTAAAACACATGACAGTGGCATACGGTGAGCCTGCTCTTAGTAAAAAAAATGTTTACAAGTGGTACAAGCTCTTTTAAGATGGCCGAGAAGATGACAATGACGAACCTCGCTCTGGACAGCCTAGCACATCAACAAAAGACGGTAACGTCGAAGCTGTGAAGAAATTTGTTTCGGAAAATCGTCGAATAACCATAAGATAAGTGCAATTTTTTTGTTTTGGAAATGAGACATGTATCAGCGAAGTGTTTTCCGTCGAAACCAAACACCCAGAAGAGCCATGACACAAAAAAAAGACGCCAAGTTCGATTAAATTTCAAAGTTTTGATCACTGTGCATCAGAAATTCTGACCTCAAGGTCGTACGGTCAATAAGGAGTATTACCTTGAAGTTATGCATCACCTGCTCCTTCATCGCTGCTTGTGAGAATTTTTTTGCCTCATTTCATGCTTCAGCCACCATATTTATCGGATTTGAAGTTTATAGAGTAAATTGCTGGATTTAAATACAATTGTCTCCGATGCAATAAGATCTACGGTGAGAAAGAAAAACAGGTAAACGATGAAAGCGTTGCGGATGTTAAGGTTAAGAAATTTCGTTCCGGAGCCATAACTGATCATTATGTGACTGTAAGAGGGATTGGAAAGAGTTATTTGGATCACACACAATTGTTGAATATTACGTAAACGTTTTGGGTTTCTAACAAACTCGATATTTGGGTTCCACATGAATTAAAAGAGTTTTTTTTTTAACATTATGAGTTAATATTTGCGATATGCATCTCAACGAATCATCACTGGTAATGAAAAATGACCTGTCTACAATGCCATCAATCGAAAATGATCACGGTCTAAGCACTAACCACATCGAAATATGAGCTGCATCAAAAGAAGAAAATATTAATACTTGGTGGGATTGTAGAGGTGTCGTGTATTTTGAGCTCCTTCCAAGGAACCAAATGTTCAATTCAGATGTCTATTCTTCACAACTAATAAAACTGGAATAAACTATCAAAGAAAAACGTTGAGAATTCGAAAATCGTATTCCATCGGTTGGTGTCAAGTGATGTCACATCGACTATATAGCACTGATCTGGAATCATCAGATTTTCAATCTTTATGTCATTTAAACAATAAATTAACGAATTTAAAGTGATAATCGGGGTCAACTGACCTTTTTCAGAAGCACTGCCTACTCAACCATTGTACGTAGAAAATGGTTTGAGTGTAGGATTGTAATGGAATGACTCATTCTAACCACCTGTCTATAACCGCTAGGGTTAACCTGGAGATAAATTCATGTTCATTCGTATCACAGGCAAGGGTATTACTAAGAATTTCCTGTAATCAGAGCTTCGCAGCTAGATATAAAACCATTCTAAGCCGTTAAGCTAACACTGTACATGATAATGAAATCCACTTCATACGCGGTATGGGTGTTCTTGTTTCCTGTATATCTGACACTGTAAAGACTTTTCAAACGAGGATAAGATGTAAGAAAAATGAATTACGCAGGCAACAGTTTTTACAAGACTCATGTACCAGTAGGCCAACATAACACACGAAACTCTGTGTAGGGAGAAGTAAACAAAGTACTCTCAATACTTGACTATGGAGCATTCGTTTTGAAAACTCGTTAGAACCTTCAATAATTCACTTTTCGCATAGAGTATTCAAACCGAAGCATCTGTATAGTACTCGCTGAGCATTTTAAACAATTGCTGAACCCACTCTGAACTGCATTATGCACTTTCTTTCCGGAGAGAAGATCGTATTTCCTACGAATTCGTCAAATATGTGACCAACGAATTCTTGAGAAAGCTAACAAGGGAAGATATGGCAGTCAGCTTCAGAAAAAATATAATTTTTCCACTTAATAAACAAGGAGATCTCAATATAGGGGGCCATCGTTCTTGAACTCAGTAATGAACTTCTCACGGGAATTATTTTAGAACGTCTAACAGAATAGTTACGGGCAAATGACCTATGGTATTAAGCGAGTTCCAAGAGTTGGGTTCAGGAAAAACTATTCCACAATGGACAATATTTTAACACTGACAAGTATTGCTAGGACTTACCTGGACAAGGGCAATAAGCTGTATGGATTATGCGTAAATTTTAGGGCGGCATTTGACTCTGTTGACATAAGGGCCCTCTTTTATTACCCAAGTAAGAGTAAGGAGTATTAACAAAGTTAGTTAAAGTTATGTAAGACCTTTATGAATATAATAATACAGCAGTATGGGATGTCAACATGTCAGGCTTGTTTGAGTCAAAAATGGGTGTCAGGCAAGGTTGTCTCATGAGTCCTCTTCTGTTTTCGCCGATCTTGGACGATCTAGCAGCTTTTTTACGCAGTGGAATCGAGTCCTCTGAGACTAAAATAAAGCTGCTTCTACGCTGATGACATTGTCATTTTGTCGGAAACATCAACGATGGTCTTAGCAAAACGAAGAACTAGACAATTTGAAGGAGTATAAATATTTGGAACCATGATAACAGCTCGACTAAATTTTAACTTACATGTGCAAGTTGAACTAAAAGGACCCAAAAGGACAATAAATTCCAGGAAAGATATACTTTGTGAAAAGAACATTACTTTAAGCACAAACTACAAAGTCTATGAAGCAGTAGTAACGTCTTTCATGTGTTATGCGATTCAGGTATGGGGTATATTTCAGTATGAAGATGCTGAGAAACTGTTGAAATACATACAATACATACAAAACATACAATAACCAAAAATTTCGGACTGGAAACCGGTCGGCGACCACTGAATATTTTTAATATAATTTTGGTGGTGGCTTTATTAAGCCTCAATTTAGTTGGCTTAATACAAGAAGGCGCAAAAGTTGTTACCTGATGTTCTTTGGCTGTAATTTTTTTCAAGAATGAAAAACTTTGGTTCTGCTTTTGGATTACGCTTATTTGATGTCTTAAATTTTGTTCCATTAACTCAAGAAAATGATATCTGCTTAGTGGCCGCCGCCAGAATATTTTTCTCGTCCTCGCATTCTTGACGGATATTCAAGAGTTTGAGGCTTGTTGATATAAATTCGTGACTTCAAAAAACCCCACAAAAAGAGGTCTAGAAAAGTTCAATCAAAACAAGAGATTAGGTCACCTGGAAATGCAGCCCTCAGAAGTTTGGTTGTGGCTTATGAAGTGAGCGTCGTTGCTGCACCCTGTTGGAATCACATGTTCTTTAGTACCAATTCATCTAATTGGGGAAGAAGAAAATCGTTGAGCATTAACTATATATCCCTGTAAAATGTAAAAATGTAAAAATCGCCGTCGATACTCCGAGGTCCTCTGCTTCGGGGCCGGCTAGACCTGGCCTCTCGTGTTGTCCCATACTCTTCTATGCGAGGGGCTAAGCGGCGTATATTTCGTCGACCGGGAAATCTGCGCCAAAATTCACGCAGTAAAAATTATTCCACGTTCTTAAGAAGTATATCGATTCATGTCTTGTTGGAGTGTATTTTGTATTTGTTTAGTAGAAGTAGAAGTAGAATTGACATTTGCCGCCATTTGCAAAAATTATAGCATCTTCCGGTTATGAATTTTGCGCCATCTAGTATATACAAGAATCTATCTACAAGCTTAATCCATCTTAAAAACCAGGACTTAAAAACTAAGGGGGTTGCAAAATTCTTTAGACCAAAATTCAATAGGAAAAAATGATGAGTTAGATTTACAGATTATCTGATCAATAAGCGAACGGAAGTTTTACTCTCTATCATATAATTTTGTATTCCAAGGTCTCAAAACGATTGAGTCTAGGGTATAGATTGGTCATGCAAAAAATAAAGTCGAGGAGGAGATTTCAAGTCACAAATTGGCATTTGGAGACATTAAGCTCTAAGCTTCTTAACGGAGAATAGAGTCTTGGGGTGAAGAAATAGTTTTGGAGAACTAAACGTCGTCGGCGTAAAGGGATAAGGTGCAGTGTTTAATATCTCTCTCAAGATCACTTATATTTAAAATAAAAATAGGGGACATAGATGGCTGCCTTTTGGGACACCAGAAGTGGCAAAAACTTTGTTGAGAAGGCTGATCCATTTCCTAGGCTGTAAGCGCGAAGAATTCGAATTCATCTAAGTTTGTAGTAGTTGATTCACCTTTCAGAAATCCATGCTGACAGGGTGAACTAAGTGACTTGCACTGAAAGCTTAAAATTTCATATAACAACTTTTAGGTATGTGAGAAAGGTTAGCAATGGGACGGTAGTTAGTTAGTTCATTTTTTAATGGACCGGGGTTATGAAAGAGGTCTTCCAAACTTGGAAAAAATTCCCCTTGTGTGAGAGATAGATGAAATAGGGAATAAAGTAGGAGAGCAAGATTGGAGGCACACTTTTTAATACGGAGAGCCCGTCTGACCCGGGTAAAAATTCATTATTAAGATTTTGTGACTTTTTTCGATAAGGGTTGGATCAAAAGATTGAGAGACGGAGGGAAGGTACTTAAAGTACATGGGGTCAAGTACAAAAAAGTTGTCTGCAATTGATTGTTTAAAAAAGGTTGCAAAAAAGTTGGAAAATAACCGTGTGATTTTCTTTTGTAGAATTGATAAAAAGTCTTAGGATCGTTGTTAAGGTTGGTCTTCGCAGTATAGAGAAAGCGTTGATAGAGGCAGTTATAGAAATGGGTGAATTAGAGGTAGGTTCCAAGATAGTGAGAGTAGTTAGAATAAGAATTGGTGCGAAGAAAAATTGGCCATAATTTGCGTCTTTTGTTTCGAAAAGAGCTAAGCCTTCTGTTATACCAGGCAGGAGAAGTAGATTATTATTTAAGCCAAGAAAAGGGGACGTAAAAAGAATTAAATTAAGAATTAAATATTTTACTGTAACATCAAGGGAAGATTTGCTGAGAAAGATATTGATTTTGCAAAAATTAGCTCTATGGAAGATGTAAAAAGATAGAGTTGTTGAAGAAGTCGATTGTGGTAGAAAGTTATGATAAAACGAGAGAAGAAAGGCTTCACTTCCTTAATACTTTAAAATGTCACTCCGCATCAACGCCTTCTGCATGCAGTGTCAAAGCACTCTTCTACGAGGCAAACTTTAGTTCTTTAGTGACTAATTTAGGCTGTACAGCGAACATGATGTTACTCTGATACACCATAATGTAACATATTGGAAAGAGACCATTTAGGAGCTATTGATGAAGATCGGTTTATCAATCCGTGCAAGAAAGTCTATGAACTGGAACGCTTTACTCCTGTAGAATGCGGAGTAATCTTCACGATATTTTTGATGAACAATTCTTTAGTGATTTTGGCGCATTGAAGTGGCCCATTTTCAACAAAATTTGCGGTTCTGAGGCACTAAAAATTCGCGAGTAATGCACGAAGAACCATGACATCTATTTACATCTGTTTACGCTGGAGAAGTTCTTTTTTTTTTCTTGAGAGTTATGATCCATGAACTTTTCACTTCCCAATTGTTCTCTGTTAAGAGATGAAGACGATTAAAATAAAATAAAACCGGGGCACCACAATAGGGCTTAATACTATAGATTCATTAGGATATCATTGATGCCTGCAATGACAAACTGGTAATTGTGTGTTTTGTGGACTATTAGAAAAGAACACAATTAATGCGGTTGTGGTGTCAGAAAGGTTCTTCAATCTTTGGTATCATCATCGTCTTTCTGTCTGTGAACTTCAAAACAACACAAGTCTAAAAGGTTCAGAAGTTGTATAACGTAGAATTTTTTCGAAGTTGAGATAGGTGATAGACATGTTTAACCGCATCTTCGCATAACTACTTTCAGTTCAGTAAGGTTTCACTTTTCAATGGGCGTGTAAGCTAAAGAGCAATAGAAAAGAGTAAGCGAATTACAATATCTGCAATAAACTGCAAACTCTTACCAAAGAATAGTCCTTTCAAGGTGATACCTATCCAAAAGGAAAGTTAACATGTTTAGATGGATGGAAAATAATCGTGATGTTTCATTTCAAAGGTCAAGTCTAAGACTAGTTTTTCTATGGATTATTTGAAGGACGATAATGCATTTACAAGTTATTAAAGCAATTTCATATGTAAGAATCCAATTTTCAAGATTCAATTTAAGTTTGTCAACGTGATGTCATTTTATACAAGAAGAAAATGAGAAAAAAAAATCTGTTTAGTTGTATATATTTATTTTTTTTTTTTTTTGTAAAAAGAAATCTTTTACATATTTACAGCATTCCCAAGCAGATTAATAGAAAAAAAAAAAAAAACAGAAATACCTTCTTCCAAAAGTGTATACCAAATGCACTAGAAGATACGGATATACAAATGCGACAAGTGTACGAGTATCTCACAATGCACGTTAATCAAAATGTATGCATCTGAGTTTGCTTTCAAGGTGAGATACGAATATAATTACATGACAAAATAGGTGAAATTGTTCACCAATAGTTTCTGGTTTTTCCTAACAAAGAAAACATCTCTTAGATAGACCAGTGTGTCTATCCGAATTGTAAAATTAGTTTTGATTTTTTTTTCTTCGTCATTTATTTTGTAATTATCTTTCACATTTTTTTTTTTTTTAATCATAAGTTTTCTATTTTCTTTTGTTTTTTTTTTATTTTGCTTTTTTTGTCATTGATTTTGATACACTATCAACGGACTTACCATAGTAACGTCATCGATTTTTGATATACTTCGAACGAAAATGTTGACGCGGACGACAGCTGGGCCATCTGTATTCGTAGAAAAAGTGTAACAGAGAAATTCAAATAAAGAAAATTCCAGAATTTTTTTCAAAATTTTTGTTTTATAATTTTTGTAATTTCTTCTAGTTGTTGGTTTAATGTAGACTAAGTTGTAGTTGTTGTTTTGGCTTTTGGAACCTAAAGTATTGGCTTCTTATATACAAAAAAAAAAAAAAAAAAAAATACCCACCCTGCAGCATTGATTGGGTTTTTTTTTTTGTATAAAAACAAATTCTTTCAATTTATATTGGTATAAATGTATTTATAGAAAAAAATAAATAAAAAATAAATTACTGTGGTTTTCCTAACTCAAAGAAGTCGACCCTTTTATTCTTATACACTACTTAAATTGTTCATAGTTTCCTTTTCCGAAAGACTAATTTACATTATTATTTATAAAAAAGTTTATAAAAGAAAAAAAATCTTTAAAAACTAAATTCTAAAAATACATATTATAATTTATAGAGAAAAGAATACTGAGAATTGTTAATATTTTTTTTAGTAAAAATAAGTAATAAAAAATTGTTAATGCAAAATATAAACAAAATTGTAAAGAAAAATTAATACAAATATTTTATAAATACAAGTTACTAACTATTTCAGACTTGTATGCATTGGATTTGTAAAAAAGCTATGAACTGCGTTTGATGTTAGTTTTATTTGACAGGTGAATGAGGATATCAGTAGATTTTGGATACTGGAAATGCGAAAATGTTAGCTGAGATTAAAATCAAACTATCATGCTAGCGGTCATTGTTATAAATTAATTGAATACAATGCTTAATTGAAATGATTTTTTGTGATTGTTCTCTGAAGTGCACTTCATTGTGATATGAAAATTCATGAGTTTAAAATTGAGTTTAGATATAAGAAAAGAAAAACGTAGAAAAGGTTTTATAAGAACTGAATCTGTTTCTAAAATGCATAGGTTAGTAGGATTAGTGGTTTCAAATTATTAAATTATGATCAAACTACAGAAACACTGCAAGGGATTACATAAACTTGATGGCGAAAAAGTGTCGTTTCCAACCGATTCATCTGTTAAGTTTCTTACTGCTAAAAAGGTTTACTTCTGTTTTTGACTCCAGAGTTCTGTCCGATATCTTCACAAGAATTGGCTGTTTCAACCCAGCTACTTACGGGGACATCAAGGCAGACAATCCAGAGCCGAGATGTAAACCCTTACTTATGTAGACTAAGAGGTAGCCCTATACTGACCCACACTGTCATAGGGCTCACAACTCTTTACGGAAAAGATTAATATATGTGACGAACCGAGCAATGGCCTCGGATACAAATGGGCTCAATGTTGACGGCTCAAGCAAACGTTTGAAGGAAAATGACCTTCGGAACAATTAGCAGAGGCCCTTGACTGCTACCACACATCCAGGAAGTGGAATAGAATAGGCTGGAGATAAGGACGATTAAAAATTGTGATATATATCGTATTATTGCGAAACTAAAAGAAGCAGTGCTTATTCGGATGTGGATTTTCCATATGAGACAGGCTTAGACCAAAAGTCTAGAGATTCAAACACGTGACCGAGTGTCTTATAACAATCCGCATCAAGTCGAAGTTCGTTAAAATTAGGCTAATGGTGCCCTACGAAAGAAAAGGACGATGCGACAAAAGAAAGCTTCTATATACTAGTATTTGAGCGAAGTGCTAAGTATGACGTAAATATCATTCTAGGTTATTTTAGCGGCAGGATGGGAAAGGAGGACATTTGTGGTAGGACAGTTGTAAGCATAGCCTACACGACACCACCTCTGGTTACGGACTTATCAACTTTGCAGCGGAACCAAATATTGATTATTTTGCAATAAACGTAAGGCATGCCTCCAGTATTCTGAACGACCGACCATTCCGGACAGCCAAGCCAAGGTGCGAATAAGAATTTTCCATAACGTAGAAGAACTACTGTTAGAAAATATAAAATAACGTAGGAAAGTTGCAATAGCAAGAGACCACCATATCTCGAAATGTCCCAATAACCCATATGCCGCAAAATCAAATACCAAATACCAATAGCAACGCGGCAAACGTGTCATTAGTGATGCCAGAACTGACATGTTGGGTTTTTCTCGACCTCCACCAAGAAATTCCTGGTTTGATAAAGAATGCCAGCACGCATATGCAGCTAAACAAGAAACGTACAAAATAACCCCACTTCATCGGCTTCTCCAGAAAAAGAAAAGAGAGAAAGAAAAGTGAAGTTGTACTCCAGGTTTCACCAGCAGGTAAAAAGAATGTGTCTCGGCAAGAAGATCCATACCGCAGCTTGTAGAGATGGAAAAGGAAACATTGTATTATAATCATTGTCGGTGCTGATAATATGGAAACACTTTTTCTTCCGACTATATAACGGAAAATAGGCCCAACATCCCGCCATCAGATAGAGTAGACCATTCAACTTTGACGATGATAGTCAAAATTTCGGTCTATCTAATCCGAACGTAGTAAAGATAGCAATATCTAAGCTAAAGTCCAACAAATCAGCTGGACCTGACGACTTACCCTTTGAAATATTCTAGGTTGCTAGAAACAACTTTGTGGAGAGCATACACTAACTTATTTCTTAGACCTGGTCGGAGCAGTGTATGCATGATAAATGGAATCTCAGCACCATATGCCCGGTCCACAAAAAATTAAACCCCCTCCTTGCGCCAACTATAAGGGCACAGGTCTAATCAACATTGTATTCAAGACCTTATCTGCTATATATATATTGTGTAGACGTTAAAATCCTTGAGGAAACCTGATTGGCACCTATCAATGCGGTTTCAAAACAGGAAGTCCACGAAATCTTTACAGTCCGGCAGATCTTGAAAAAAACTCAAAAAGTCCAAATCGATACCCACCATCTTCTCATCGATTGTAAGGATGCATATGACAACATTTATAGAGACGAGCTAGTTTCGGCACCTTTGCCAAACTCGAACGTCTGTGCAAAATGACGTTTGCTCATCTTAACTCCGTGCTCAGTAACGAAAGGTTTTAGATAAGATGACGCGCTGTCATGTCATTTCTTCAACATCATACTTCAAAAAGTTGTGCGAAACTCACAAGTGACACTGGAGGCACAACCTTTCAAAAGTCTGTGCAACTACTATGATATTGAAATAATTGGGAGAACTTAGTATTGAATCGGAAACTTTCAGCACGTTGAGACACATAACATCGAAGAATTGGGAATCATCTCAGCAGTAATAAAACGAAGAATCACTTCTATCAATCGCTGTTTTATTGGCCTAAAGGTAGTAAGACCCTATCCCAACAACTAAGGAGTCTTTATTTAAGATCCTGATTATCCCAGTCCTACCTTAGAGCGCTGAAACAATATATCAAAATATATTTGGTCCCGTTCCCGTTGACGGGCTTTGAAGCAGAACTTGGAGTTTTGCCATGTTCAACGAACATGATGACGGAATTTCAAACGACAGATAATTATCTTTCCTTTGCAACCTTATTTTTATGGTTAAATCGAGTATTACCTTTTGAAATCATTGCAGTTAAATTTAATGAAACGCCGACTCTACGAAGTTTTCTAAATTCTCCTTTCCACTCAAACAATACTAATCCCCACCCCGTTGCACCAAAACCCTAATCCCAACTCCAAATCCGTTCAAATTGAAGCCCTTGGCGCAGAGGTGGCAAAATTAAATATCGCAAAATGGTTCTCGTAAACGGGTTCATATGCAGGCCTTGAAAGAAGTTTAACACGATTTGCGTTAAATTTGCCTTCAAAATCATCCTTGGTTATTGCAGTGCAAATACTTACAAGGAAAATATATTTTGGGGACTACTTGGGAAATTCTTTCTTCACGATAACTTGAAAAAGATTCTCGCTACAAGAATTACCAGCTGCAAGAAATAAGATTATGAAGAGGTTAAGGCTTTCCATCGATAGGATTTACTTATCGACTAAGCTATCTCGAAATGATCCAAGCGTCTACCAAATCGGTCACGTTTCACGATCGCTGAAAGACATGTATATGCCTTTGAAGATTTAGCATTTACTTTTTTTATCATCGATCGGTTAGAGACCGGATTCCGTGAAGCTTAAGCATGTATGAAAGAGTAAGTGCCTCCAGCGATCATATGAGCACGAAGCTCTCCGATATCCTTTCATTTTTCACACACGATAACGAACAGTGACCTATTGCTTCATAATGATTCAGAAAGAAGGCAAGCAACTCAACAGCTTCACACTACGCCCCAAAAAGTAAATTCAGTACAAAAGAAAAGCTCTCAGAAACAACACACAAAAAAGTGTTACAGCGAAAGATCAACAAGGAAAATAAAAACTTAGAAAAAGTGAAAAGACTCATGAAGCTAACAGCAGAATGGGAAAGCATATTCAAAATTTACTATATCTGAAGTTCACCACCACCACCACTTCAAGAACCTAACAAGACTGTCACACTTTCCATGGAATTATTTAAAGCTGAAGGTGAGGGATCATGTACTTTAACTGCAAAAAAACAAAAAAACAAAAAAACAATTATCTGTACGAGTATTGTGTGAATATCTTTAACTCCTTTCACCACTCTTATCCTTATATCTAAGTGTGACTTCCGTCCCAGAAAAACCCTAAAACCCTTCCATATCTCGAAGAGGACTAAGAGCAATTAATCTTAAGTGCATACAATCTTTTAATCGACTTTAAGGCCGATGGTGTGTAGCGAGGTATACTACAAAGTCAACTGGTTTTGATCCTCTGGCGGAATTCGAATTTGATTGCTATTGGCGAGGATGGAATACAAATAAGTTTTACAAAAATGAATCTGAATTACATCCTGAGTCCCCTTACGCATTCAATCAATTTTTGTATTACTTCACCGACTTTTTTCGATAAATAGAAGCTGACTAAAATCATTCCTGTTAAAAAAAAACCTAATCCGCGGAAACAGGACGATTTTCGCCCAATAAGTGTGCTACTATGTCCGTAAAAGGTTCTTGAGGGGAAGATCTTCAGTTATCTTGCTCAATATAACTTGTTGTCTTCGGTCCAGTTGGAAAATTATAAGTGCGCTTCGGCTATGATAAGAATACTTGATGAGGTACGACCTATTTCATTTACAATATCGCTTTACTCTGCTTGCTCGATTTTTGAAAACATTTGGAAGTGTAAACTAAGAACCTTATATATGGGGATTCATCATGAGGTTTGATTTTCAATAGGCTCTTTTTAATAGATCACGTATGACTCCTATCAAACTGCTTTGTCATTTTTGTTCATTATCATTTGGCAAGTAATCATGGAAAGACTTACATCACAACAACGTCTCCAAATTGTTCAGCTGTATTACGAAAATCAGCGTTCTGTGAGAAATGTTTTTCGTGCGATTGGAGAAACTTACGGTGCGCATAATTGATCTACTGAAATCACTATTGCCAACTTTATTCGCAAATTTGAGTCCCAGTTTACATTAGTGGATGATACTTGACCGGTTGGACCACATTCAGCACATAGTGAAGAGACTTTAGCAGCTGTAGCCGAGAGTGTACGCGAAGACCGTGATGAATCGATTCGTCGTCGTTCTCAGCAGCTTGGCTTGGCGTATTCGACAACTTGGCGTACTTTACGTGAGGATCTCGGCCTAAAAGCGAATGGGCTCTGGAAAATTCAATGAAAATTCGGTGTTTTATCGTGAAATTTTATTCAGTGATGAAGCCAATTTCTGACTCAATGGATACGTTAATAAACAAAACTGCCGTATTTGAGCTGATGAGCAATCCGAAAAGTACCACGAGCTACTATTACATCCATTAAAAACAACGTTATGGTGTGGTTTATGGGCTGGTGGAATCATTGGTCCATATTTCTTACAAAATTAGGCAAATCATAATGTTATCGTCAATGGTAACTATTATCGCGCGTCTTAACGGACTATGTGATTCCTGAAATTCAAGCACATAGTCTCGGTGAGCGCATGAAACAATGGACTTGTTGAAAAATCATTTTGGTGAGCACTTAATTTCACGTTTTGCTACGGCAAATTGGCCGCCTACATCGTGCGATATCACACCTTTGGACTATTTATTATGTAAGGTCTCAGGTCTCAAGGAATAAGCCAGCTACGATTGACGCTTTGGAAGCCAACATTACTCGAGTTATCCGCGAGATACCAGTCGCTATGCTCGAACGAGCCGACCTAATGGACCACCTCAGATATAATCGTAGCCAACATTTACATGACATAATTTCCAAAAAGTAAATGCCATTATTTGTTCTTTTAACCGATAATAAAAATTTTAGATTCACTTTCAAATTTATGTATTTTATTTTACATTATAAATCAAACCTTACGATGAATCATCCTGTATATACGAGGTACGTTCAAATTTCGCAGCAACTCACATTCGATTATCGATTTGCTCTTTTTGTGTGTTATTGCACATGTCCCGAAAATATGTTCAAGTATATAGCATACTTAGTTTGTTTTTGACAGATCGAAAGGTAAGACATGTTTTGGTGAGCTCAGCGATTTCCAATTATTATAAAAAATGGAGTAAAGAATTTGCGTCAAATTTTGTGTAAAAAATGGAATCAAGTGCTCTAAACAACATGAAATGTTTACAATGACGTAGTGTGAGTCTGCTAAGGCAAAAAAAAAAAAAAAAATGTTTACAAGTGGTACAAGCTCTTCCAAGATGCCAATGATGAACCTCGCTCTGGACGTCTCAGAACACCACCAAAAGATGATAACGTCAAAGTTGTGAAGAAAATTGTTTTAGAAAATCATCGAATTACCATAAGAGGATGTTGGCATATCGGTCGGCTCGTCTCATGCAATTTTTTGGATGTTTTGGGCATAAGACGTATGTCAGCGGAGTTTTTTCTGAAACTTCTTAATTTTGATCGGAAGAACTGTCGCATGAGCATCACTCAGAAGCTCATGAATAATGTCAATGATGATTCTGATTTGCTCAAAAGGGTCACAACTTGTGACGAATAACTGGAACTGGTCCTGTTCCCAAAACTGAAGAGACCTATGAAACGACGGAGATTTCCAACGATTGAGGAAATAAAAACGGCATCGCTGGAAGAGTTCAAGACGAGAGAAGTGAGAAGTACTTCGAGGTTTTGAAAAAGCGTTGGCGTAAGTGTGTTATATTTGAGGGCTATGATGACGAACAATCTATTCTTAAAAACTCACTCAACGCTTTAACGGCTTCCAAGCTAGTTCGAGAATGCAAAACTTCAGTCACAAGGCTGAATTCACTGAATTTTGTTTGGCTCCCTGGCCATAATGGGGTCAAGAACGTTCGTTTGGTATACCTGCGTCGTCAGTTCGAAATTCCGTCGACAATTGGATCTCATATGACCATAACTGTAGATGACATAATTTTCCAGGTTACCGGCAGACAAAACGATTGCGTTCCGATGTCTCTAAGAGGGCAGCGACTTTCCAGATGTTTAGTTATGCTGGACATGAGTGACACAACATCCTGCCAAGTTTGCTGTGAGAGTGATGACTACACCGCGGAATACTATTTCTTGCATCAGTTTAGAAGTAGTCTGCATTGCCAGGTTGGTTGCTGGAATTGAAGTCACTTATCTTTCTAAGAAAGATCTAAACATTTTAGTAAAAGGAACATACGAAGTGTACAACAAGTTGGTGTGAAAATAATTCAGTCTAAAGAGGTCTTCAGATCCCAGATTCCTATTTAATTAATTGATTACTGATGCCAAAAGGATAACTGCGGCATCATATCCATGAGCGTTATTACGTCTCTTGCAAAACTTTTTAAAAGATGTTAAAAGATTAATTCAAGATTCAAGGGAGATCGGTTTTGGAGTTAAGAGATAGTTGATGCAAAAATTCTGAGTACGACAAACTTGAACTTGCATACCCAGAAAGACGAAAACAGGAAGTACAGAAGCTCTAATATACTCCACTTGGAATATATATGATTATTGAATTACCAGACGAAGTTGCATAGAAGAGATTGCAAGCCAATTTCTAGTTGCAAGCGGTCATGCTCTTATAAAGTCAGAATAAGAAGTTATTAATTAAAAGTGGGCAATATAGATGCCAATCAACTTAATTAGTTAAGTTATATTCGAGCATAATATGAGCTTAGAAAATGAACTACTCTTTTTCTTTTAAAGATGCGGATACAAAAAATAATTCGAAAAACTCTAAGTAAGAAACATTCGTTTAAAGCGTTTTACAAAAAGAATAAGACGGCTGATTATAATACTAGGGTCAAATTAAAAAAAAAAAAAGTAGTGGTGTGGTTTTTGTCAAAAGAGCTTAAATTTGACATGCGAATATTCAGTAAAAATCTGGCAATATTTAGCTAATCAAATATTCATTTTATTATTATTAAATAATGGTAGCAAAATCGAGCTACTACTACTACAGATTTAACTTAATTTTTCGAAGGCGAGATACATGCGTAGATACATTTTAAAAAGCCTTAGTAGACAAGTACAAAAATAGTTTGTTAGCATTTCCCATACAATATGGTAGCACAGCCATACCTAATTTCTAGCGATATGCAATGATATTTAAAAAAGGCAAATCCTTACTTCTAAACTCAATAATAACTCTAAGTGTTCAACATCAAAAAGCAGCGCTTGCATAGAACAAAATTTCTCTCAGCTAAATGTCAGTAAACTTTCTGTGAATTATGATCGGTGTTAGACCTACTAAGGTCAATCTTACTATTTCATAAACCTTTGGGAATTATTTTCATTCCAATTTGTGGATACTAACTCATGTCGAAAATGTGTGCAAAAGTGCGAAATTTCAAATGCCAATTCAAACCACAAAGGTGTACGAGTACGAGTATGCTTCATCTATTTTATTTAGTAAATATGTAGTAAAAAAATCTTATAGAAAAATCTGCACATAACATCTTAGCAACAGAAACTTTTTAAAGGAAACCAAAATAAAATAATTAAAATATCAACTAAAAGAAAGTAAACAAAATAAACATTACCATTCAAAGGAAATCAGTTCAAAATATGTCGAACAATTCAAAATTAACAAAGCAAACTTCGTTACAATAAAACGCAAACCGAACTCAAAAACTAAAAACAAAAAATAGAAATAAATAATTATCACTGCGTAGGGATTCAAAATTAGTCAAAACTCTCAATCAAGTAATATTTACTAGTCCAAAAAAAATTATATACCATATTAATCATAACTAAATTCATTAAAGGAAAAAAAAAAAAAACACTTTTCTTAAAAATAAATTTTCATATCTCAAACCATAACAATTTAAATCGGACTTGCAATGATATTATGACGAAAACGGATTTTTTTTTTTAAGAATGATTTAAGAAAAAAAAATTTAAGCCAAATTTTTGTTTGCTCTCTACGTAATTCCTGGTTTTTTCCCCCTCCAAAGCCAATTTTCTTTAATTTTAAAAATTTTCGAAAACACTTAATTTCCAATAAGGAGAAAAAAAACGTCGTGGAATTTTTTTTAACCAAATTTTTCGCAAAATTAATATATACGAATAAATGTTTATGAATCCGATTGCTCTAGAGTTTTCTATATTTGTTTGTTGGATTTTTTTTTGTTGATTTTTTTTAGATCATTATTGTAAAATTTTTGATGCATGTTTAAATGGCAATGACAACTATAATAATATTTAAATATGTAATATATATTCTGGGGGTAATAATTAAAGTTGCATTGTATACGTATACGTTTTGTTTTTAATTTTTTTTTTATTAATTTTTTTTCATAAACAGAATTGGTTAATTTGCATTCTAGGTTATAATAAGTAAATGGTATTAAAACAAAATATTGTTAAATATTGCGAGTATATAACTTTAATTGCAATGTACGAGTATAAGTTGATATATATTAATTTTTTTTTTAGTTTCTATTAAAATAAAATTATAATTTATTTTAATTGACTTTTTTTTAAACATTATTATGGGAAGAAACTGAAGCAGACAGTTTGGTATGATGTTTTTTTTTTTTTTTTTTTTTTTTTAATTAAACGATAGCAATTATTTTTGGAGGTTTTTTTTTTTTAGTTTGGGTATAGATTTTGATGATTGCTTTTTGCGATGTGGGCAATTCAAAAATTCCATGGACTTACCATTTTAATGTCACTAATCGTCATAATACTTCGAACGAAAAGATTGATTCTGACTATTGCAGGGCCATCTGTTTGGTATAGGTTATGTTAGAATATACAAAATTTAAATGTGGAACAACAGTAAAATGTTTTGCAACAAACAATATAGTTGGAGGTTTTTTTTTAATATTTTCTTATATTCTTTTTTTTATATTAATTTTTAAGTTTTGAATTTTTTTTCCTAAACTTTTCGATAGTTCGAATTGATGATTCAATAGAAATGTATTTATACGAGTATGTATAGGTATGTATTATATTTTTATACATAGTAAAAATAAATTTTAATAAAGAAGAGAAGAAAAATTTACTATCTTACACTATAGACAGTATATTTACATGAAAATAATAATAAAAATAAAAATGAAAATATATTTGTTCCTTGATAATATTCTACCATATATCCCCAGTAAATATTTTCTTCGAAAGCTAAAAAATTATATTAATAATTTAGAATTTTGTATTGATTTTTTTCTGTTTGGTTTTGTATACACGTTTCAGATAGATTTTCTTTTTCATTGCATAAAAGTCGGACGATATAAAATATACACGTTAAGGGTTTCGTATTAGATTTGACACATTTTCCGAATACTGATTCGCTGAACTCACTCATATCATCTCTATAAAGATGCCATATTCGTGTTTCAGATTATTCTCCTTTTAATCATGGAATGGTGTACCTTTCAGCAACGTTCACAATTTATTAAAATTTTTATTGCGGCCAGTAAGACAGTGAAACCACTGAATTGAAGAGAATAACGCAGTTATATGCGAATCGGTATATGCTGTTATATGCTGAGTATCTCTTGAATGTCCCTGCGGCAAGAGTTGGCAAAACGTCCGTATGAGATCATATTGGGTCACGGGACTTGTGAATATACCGAAGTGGTGGACACCAAACGCAGATAGATTACCAAAAACTAAAATTCTAGAGTGAAGACTCTAGGCGATCATTGATCTTAGGTATGACTTTTTCTGATAGAATTTTTTGTGGAAAAAAAAACAGGGGACAACCATCCAAAACCGACATTTTTAATAAGAAAAAAGGCCTCAAAAGGAACAGTGGATCCATGAGACGAAAATATACATAGAACATACAGCAAGCATTTGAGGTGTCGACTACGCACACAGAAAATAACGAAATCGATAAGAGAAAGAACAGTATCAGAATATGGGTAACAACCTAAGGTTATACAATGAAACGAGAGTTAATGGTGCGCACGAAATACATATTCATACAATATTGCAGATTCAAGAAAATAGCACAAAAAGCCCAAATCGATACGCTTTTCTCAATCGATTTTAAGTCCGCATATGAGAGCAATGTAGAAATGAGCTTAACTGAGTCAAATCTAGTCTTGGTATCCCTATTAACCTCAGATTGCGCAGTAAGACGATAGACAATGTTCGCTGCTCTGTAAACTTTGGCAACAATCTCTTTTTGATTTCAAAATTGGATTTAAGTAATGCGATGAGCTATCATGTAACCTTTTCAACATCATACTTGAGAAAATTGTGCCGTACGCACAAGTTAACACCAGAATCACAAGTTTTCAAAAATTAGTACAAATACGTGCAAACTTTGATGACATTCACAGTTAGAAGAACTCAACGAGCAGTCATTGATGCAAGTATTAAGACGGAAGTTAAAAAATTTTGGTATACTGGTATACTGTCGACAAGAACACACAACATCGAGGAATCGATGCTCGAAACGGAACGTCACAATAGTGTGCTATAACTTTAAGACATCGGTTCAGTTGTTTAATCTGATAAGGACGTCTCAATAGAAAAGTTACTCGAACTCGACGAACTCTACGAGCTGTACACTAACATTGACCTAGTTAGAAAGGTGCACAATAGTCATCCAAGATAGCTAGGACATATAAGGAGAATGAAATATCAACGCTTCAGCCTAAATATTATTTAATTCCAACTCGGAGAGACAATGCAGTAGAGCAAAACATTGTCTTAGGTTGCGCCCGAGAAAGGCGCTAGAAGGGTTACGAATCATACGTACGAGGACAGAATGTCTGTATTACAAGTAAATCCAATGCGTAGGTTTCCATATTGAAACACCAATGTTGGATAAACTTCGGGCTTAATAAGTTGACTGATTTTGTCTTGTTCAGCGAAGATCTCCGGAAAATCATCGAAGGAAAGGCTGGAAAAATCAAAAATTGGATCACTTAAATGTGAAAATACCAACAAACTGGTGGTCACACTAATGAGGTGATCTAAATAGACTGGCTTGTAGAATGGTTTTAAGATCCGCAAATTTAGCCAACACAACAATCAGTGTTGAAGCATTGCAGATACGTGGGAGAACCATGTAACATTAGATGTAATTATACACGTTACATAGCATATTTTAACAGTCAATATAAGAAGAAGATGATCGTATTCACCCAAGAGCTACAGCAAAGTGAGCATCGTGCACCGAAAAGTTATTCTCATTGACGAGGCACAATTTTAGGTAGCCTCAGTCGCTTGCGATGAAAGCTCGAAGATTCGTCTCACTTTTGGCTCAATAGACTTGTGACAAAATTTAATCGATATTTCTGTACTACAACGTATGTCATATTTAGTATACGGGGCAACGCTTGTCACAATACGAGCTAATGTAAGTCAGTTTCATCGATACAACAAAACGCAAAATTAGATCGATGCGTCACGAAAAATTATACAACTACGAAACATCTTCTAATTTCCATTGCAGAGACTTTATTGATTAAAAAAAAATATTATTTAATCGATCAGAGTGACTCTGCAGAAAGGAATGAAAAGACATTCTACTTCTGCAAGCAGAAAAAAAGGGCAGAACATTCAGAGAAACCCTTAATCGAGGCTTTAAAAAGGTGTTACCAAAAGAATTAAGTTCGGAAGTTTTACCAAAAAATAAATCGAATGTGTCAAAGCTGTAAAGACCTAAAACGGCTGGAAAAAAAAACAGTATGTCCGACAAATGGAACCCCGGAATTGTTTTTATGATCCTAAAGAACGGAAATCCTCTAAACTGCGCCAACTTCAGAGGAATAAGTCTCCCCAATATTATATATAAAATCCTGCCTGCCGTATTATAATAAGGCCTAAGGGCCTTCGGCGACAGTCCACGACAAATCAAATTTTCCAAATCGCTACATACCACCTTTTAATCGAATTCAAAGCCGTATATCACATACCATTTGAAATACTGAACTATACAGAGCCATGTCTTGTTTTGGCATCCCTGCCATTATCATTCGACTATGCAAGACGTTGATGGAAATGTCATGTGATTTTTTCAACATCGTTCTTAAAGGAATGTTGTAAAAATTACAACTTAAATCTTTCAAAAGTCTTTTCAGTTGTTCGCAAGCGCGGACTGAATTGACATAACGCGAAGAACAAAGCGAGCTATCACTGTAGCGTTTGCGACTATTGAAGCAGAAAATCCAGAGATGAATTAAGCGGTCATTGAGGGAAAAACGAAATTTATGCTTTCAACAAAAAGGCACACATAATAAACGTCTGGGACAAAACGTTACGACAAGTAGCTACAACTTTAAGGTAGTAGTAGCCTCCGCTACCAACTCGAACAACGACACGATAGCGGAAATCATGCAAAGAATCACTCTTGCTAATCCCTGCTTCTTCGGGCTTACGAGTAGAAGGCTCTATACAAGACACTGATAATCCATGTTCTATTTTTATGGAGTTCTGCTCAGTAAACATTAGTGAAAGTTGATGAAAATGCTCTCGGTCACTTCAAGAGAAAAGTTCTTCGTTTGATCTCCGGTCTCGTTGTCATCAATGGCGAATGGCGGAGACTATCTATTTTATGAAACCGTAAAAAGATAGATTGGATCGCATTAAGGGATGCCTTTGAGAACTACGATATATCCCCTGTAAAATAACAGATTACATCTTCCAGTGGTCGAATCACTGAATTTAGCATATGACAAAGCACTTGAAGACTCACGCTTTCTTAATAATTTTATCGGCAAGGTAAGCCAATTCGACTATCGCAAAAGTCGAAGGCTTGCCAAAAAAGCTTTAGCAACCAGAGCTGCCTCCGAATTTCTCGACAAATTCGAAACTGAACTATGGACAGAAGAAGAATTGAGGATGCTTCACCTGAACTGTGTACAGAATTGTACAAATAGCTGACCACAGCTTACCCCAACACAGATTGAATTTGGAGAGAATAGTGTATAGGTACGGTGCTTCATCTGCACAGCGGAGATCTGATCTCGGGAAAAATAAAAGAAATTTATATCAGAGCTCGACTTTTTCCAAACTGTGCCATAACATCGGGATAATGACGATTAATAGTTTCAAATTAGAAAACGTATTTGGGCAACGTAAAATCGATACGCAGCGAATATGAAGACTAGAAACGAAAAACCGAGCAGAGAAACATGTACTAAACTCATATAAATGACACTTTGAAGGAAAATGTGAGAGTATTTCAAAAATAAAGAAACGTGAAATGAGACGACAATGGCAAACAAAAGGCAAGCATTTCGACCACGCAATATCATAAAGCTCCATGGCAGTCGCCTTTGTAGGAGGCAGGTAGAGGTTTACAAAAACTGATGGAAAAACATTGCAAAGCTTCGAAGGATCTGCATATCGTCTTCATTGACTTGGAAAAAGTGACCAACAGTGTTCTCAGAAATCTTCTTTAGACGGTACTAGGGTCTCAGAATATACGCGAGACGTATACATATAAGGATGACACGCAATATGAACGATGACGTCGGAACAAAAGTTCCGGAAAGAAATGTTTAAGTTAGACTCCACCAGAGGTACTCGTACACTCCTCGGTAAATGATTTTTGATGTCTAGATGTTGCGAAAACTTAAATTATTGTTATACATGGCAGTCGTTCATCTATCTTTAACATACGTGTCGCAAAATTAGACGATGTACGAGTATGAGAAATATAAAATTATAGTGACTCACTTGAAATGTTACGAATGCTAGCGTGTAATCTCAGAAGAATAATAATTTCTCAGAAGTGAAAATTCGATGAGCAGGCCGATAGTTCATGTTAGTCTTAAAGCTGAGAAAATCAGCTGGCTTTGTCACGTTTAACGAATGTGGTCGGTAATGGTCGGCTATGACGTTTGAACTTTCATCAATGACTTTACAAACTGCATCAAGCACTAAAGATCGATAACATTTATACAAAAAAGACGTCAGAAATCTAGTAATCCCCCGCACGAAACAGCTGGTTTGATGAAGAGGGCAGGCAAGTACATACTTGCCTACGAAACGGACGGGTGCTGCTCCACGAACAATATTCTCGGAGATGTCGTCAAAATGTAAAAACAAGGAAAGATCTGAACAAAACCCTGTAGAAAAGTTAATGGTAGCGTCACGGTTGTTGCTTAGGATATTGAAAAACCACTTATTTGTGGTTTGCCCTGAAGAAAAAGAAGGGGATCTTCTATGCTGAGCCCACTTTAGACGCATGAGTCTTCTTTACATTGCGTGTAAGATTTTGTCTGCCATATTATATCAACCCCAGCTGCTAGTTAGTGATTGAGGATAACTAGATAAGGACGATGTGAAAAAAAAATCAATTTTCATGCCATTATGTGTGGAATCATTCAAAGTTCTTAAAGCGGTCGGCCCAATTTTTGATGACTAAGTTCAATAATTGCGGCTTTATTCCGGCAATAGCGTGTCGAATTTTTGTCTCGAGCTCGTCCAAAGTGGTTGGCTTATTAGCGTAGACATAGAGTATTAGAGTAGTCTAGTTCTAGAGAAAATAATCGAGTTGTGTCAAGTCGCATGAAAGCGGTGGCCAATTGATTCACACTCGCCGTGAGATGACAAAGTCGCCAATTTTCCTAATCATCCCAGTCCTGATAAGGCACAGAAGATATCTTTCGCCATTTGAACGCAAGATTCGCTAAAATATTGTTTGTCCCGTTTGTCTTGAGGAGCTTTTGAGGAGGGAATATAATAGTAAGCTCTGCAAACTGTACAGTAGGACGAGCGAATAGGTATTTATTCAGCAGTTACTCAGAAACATTACTAACTGGAATGTTTTGTACATAGGTGAAGGCCTAGGTCAAACCCGGATGGCAGTACCATCTAAGTGAGTTAGTAGGTTAGTCATATACTTTCGGCAACAGCAGCAAAATTTTTGGTTGAGCGTAGTTGATGCTCTCGAGGTCATCTCATCAAATTTTTTTATAAACTTGTATACAGCAGATGCGGTGGATGCAATATTTCCACCGAAATTCGCATATTTTCGGTAACAGAACCTATTTTTAAAATAAATTTTCTATGTTTTAGACATAAAAAGTTGCACGGAAAATCCAGTGAAAATATTTTTCGTGGCATCCGATAACTTAAAAAGCTAAATTTGGCTGGGTCTTAGTAGGGAAATTACCATTTCAGCCTGCTATCATACAAATATACTCTCTTACCTCTTTTCTTTGGATATCAATGCCATTCTGCAATCATTTGGACAACTGAAGAAGTCTCGAAACCAAATAGATTAGGGAACATATTTCTCAAACACATCGTCATGATTTAAACGGAAAATACGTTGTTGATCTTCCATTTAAATATCTACTAAAGTTCTCCAACACTATCAGCGGTGCAAAATCGCGAACTTTTTGAAAGCTACTCCAAATTCCTTGATGAGTATCTTTCGCTTGGACACATGTCTCGAATTCCAATTTCAGAGATAGCTAATTCAAATGTGTTCCACCAACCTCGTCACGCCATATTAAAACCAGACAGTGCAACTACGAAATTGCGTATGGTTTTCGACGGGTCCTACAAGTAAGCAAAAGGTAACTCCCTTAATGACTCACTGCTGGTAAAACCACCAATACAAGGGAATCTCTTTTCGGTCTGCTCAAGATTTCGTCGTTACCAATTTTTCTTTAGGCAGACTTCGTGAACATGTTTTACTAAATCATTGTCTCGGATAAGGATTCTGGCCATCAACGAATAATCTGGCGAGCCTCAACCACTCAGCCGTTACAACATTTTCGACTTCGAACTATGGAACCTCTTGTGCTTCCAAGGAAGAATTTCCAATCGCGTTCGAAATTATTTCGAATCATTTTTGTGTTGATGACGTTATCCCAAAACTTAGTAAACTTAGTAAACGACCGCTATTTCTTGGTAGTTCTGATAGTTTTACGTTAAACTCTATCTTACTAGATACTGACGCTTGACCTTCGTTGGAACTCCCAGAGCCATGTTTTTAGTTTTTGCAGTAACTATACTTCGAGCATACCCATTACCTGCATCAAATTTTGAAGGATGTAGCTTCTATTTTCGATCCTCTTCGTTACCTCCATCGAAAATCGTTTTCCAAGAACTGTGACACTTTAAATTTGTTTAGGATTACGAAATACCTGCTTTGATCGTAATCATTGTCCCATTGTCCCATTCCTCATTTCAAATGTGTGAGTTCTCGAATGTATCAGAATCTGCGTATCGTTGCTACTAAAATCTGGCGTTTTGCCCTTAAAAAAGCTAATTATTCGCCGCCTATTCGATTACATACAAAAATCATTGAATTTCGCCTCCGCCAACATATTCGCCTGTTTGGACTCAACAGTTGTTCTGTACTGGCTTTCATCACCCCTCCGATATTGGAATATCTACACTGCCAAGATTTATACCAGATCGGAAAATGATCTGATAGATTGTGACTCTCGAGGTATACTCCCATCGCACGTCCTTTCTCATCATATTTGGTGGACTGAATGTGGGTACAGGACCAAACTTCCAATCATTATTCCTAAGGGTCATATCATGAGGAAGCTGATTATTTTGCGCTGCCCAAGTTTTTTACATTCAGGAATACAAACAAAGTTCGCTCTTATTCACCATCGGCAGTCGTAATGTAATTCGCCAAGTAACTCATATATGCATTCGCTACTTTCGAAAACGTAGAACCACAATAACACGACGTATAATTGATTTTCCTTCTCAAAGTATCCAACCAACCCTTTAAGTATTGTGGTCTTAACTATGCCGAAGCAATCCTCATTGCGTTAAATATCTGATCATGACCTAGATCGACTAACACCTGCCCATTGCTTTCTAGGTGAACCAAATGCTGCTATACCATAGACGTTCCGCCAACTTTTAAAGGAACAGATTCAATGTTATTTTAAACTCTCGCAAATATAGTATTTAACATCTATGCAACAAAAACCTCTCTAGCAACAAACTCAAACTAACGTAAAAATAGGCATCTCAATGGAGAACAAAACTGAAAGGAGACCGTTTTCACTGCGTCAGGTAAGGAATAAGTCTTCTAGACATTCCTACAAATTTTGGGTGATCAATACCAGTACATTCAGGCAAGTAAAGTTTACCATTAATCAGATATATCTCGGAATTTCAGATCGCTAGTCACCACCTATTTGTCGATTTGAAAGGCGCTTGTGACATCACTTCCTTCGCTGCTCCAGCAGGGTCGGTAATGAATTACTTAGGACCTTCAATGACAAGAAAGACAACGCTATGTTTTTTAACATTGTCCTAGAAAAAATCTTGCAAAACTAACTGGTCAAAGAGAAAGAGGCATGACATCCGCACGTGCCTTAATGACATTGATGTGCGTCTTCGATAAAGCATTCGTGAGTATCGAAACAGAAGCGGCCAAAATAGATCTGAAGATAAACGAAGGCGAAATAAAGTACATGCTAGACTTCCTTAAGTTTGGCTTTGCAGAAATCAGACGTAGAATTCCTTTTTTTAATCGTTGTTTCCTTATCCTCATGAGATAATTAAATAATTTGACTTTGTCGAAATGAAGAAACTTGGTTGTTTTGAGAGGAAAATACTGCGCGTGATCTTTGATCTCGTTGGTATATTTATATTTCCTTATCCTCATGAGATAATTAAATAATTTGACTTTGTCGAAATGAAGAAACTTGGTTGTTTTGAGAGGAAAATACTGCGCGTGATCTTTGATCCCGTTGGTATTGGCGGGAGATCGAGGAAAGAATTTAATCACGTACTGCACGGGCTTTACAACGAACGAATAGAAACCATAGCTCCGGCTCAATGAGTCTTCGGTTTAGCAGAGGATGACCGCAAACAAGTGAAAAGCAGACTGGATGGAGGCACCTGGCGAGAGATCGTGCAAGCTGGAAAAGCTTGTCGTTCGAAGCCAAGGTTACTCCGGAGTGTAGCACAACAGGTTGCCCTATAATCACATGGCTCAGGAAAATTGAGAAGGGGTCAAAGAGACCCCTTGTGTGTTACCGATATTTATACACCTTTAAATCTATCTTGATACGTGTATACACGTATAGTAGTAGAACAAAAAAATTAGAAAAAAAAAAATTAAAAACCAATTAATAAATTTTTAGTTTAAAAACATAAACTTTTTCGGTTTTACCAGAAGTGACACATGTATACTTTAATTCAAAATTAAAACAATTTTTTTGAAAAAAAAAGTCACCGTTTCCCCAAACCCATTGGCAGTTATACTTATAATCAATTTATGCATTTGTAGATGTATCTAAACCCATTTACCAAAAACCTGAAGTTCAAATGAAACTTTCCTTTTGTCATTTGAAACTTTCATATCATACATAACTAGTTTAGCTAAAGTATCTAAAGGATTTAAACGTATGTGTAATGTGAAATCATTTTTCGATATTATCTAAATTTCTATCGTAATAAAGACCATCATCTCTCGAACTGGAGTTGATGACCAACGAGGACGACGACAACGACGACCAAAGTCGGATAAAAGGAAAATAAAATCAAAAAACGAACACAAAAACTCGATTCCAAAATAGAACAAATTAACAAAAAAAAAAAAAAAAAAAAAGTGAAACGAAACCGAAAAAACGAAAAATTCAATTTCAATTATTAGTTTTGCGAAATGTAATATCTTTACCTGTTCCATTGATTCCGGATGGTCGGATTCGGGCATCATATTTTCCAGCACCTAAAATTTGATCCAAAACTTTTTTCTCTTTTTCTCGGAAATTTATTTTTGCATTATTTGCTCTGAAATGGTGGAAACGTGAAATACGTGATTTAATGGAATTGAAAAATCTTTTTGAATTCATGATGATGGGGGCTGTGTCGAAAATTGAATTTCGATATTTTCAGTTGCATGGTAGAGAAGCGGTGGAAGTTGTGGTAGTGATATTTTTTTTTTTTTTTTATTTTTCTTTTTGTGGTTTAGTTAGTTTGGTGCTACCTTACTTAATCGATGAATAAATTATTTGCCGTTTAAGTGAGAATCAACCTCATTGTTTTGGCATCCCCTGGGGGTGGTCGTTTTATTTTTAAATTGATGTTTTATTCCTTGAAGGGGAATTACCAACAATTTTGGTGGTTAGATCCTTCCCTACCCGACAATGTAGTTATTCAATCGATTAGAAGCAAGGCTTTGCCATTGTTTATTTTCAAACAGATAAACAAAATGAGCATATAACAACAAAAATTCAATTGTACCGAGAAGATTTCTTTTTTTTTTTTTCTTTGTTTTTAAGTCTTTGTGCAAATTTTTTGATTTTTTTTTTAAATTGTTTTTTTTTTTAATTTTCTTTTAAGTGCATTTTAAGTGCGCGTTGCTTCAAATATGAGATACGAGAGAGCAGTTGTCGGTTGCCATTTGCCCTATTATCCATGGCACAGATTAAGGCTTAAGCTTTAACTTTGAAAAAATTAAGAAATAAAAGGAAAAAAAAAAAAACTGCGCTCCTTTGTGGGTTGAATACCCTGAAACAGAAATCTTTTTAAGTAACACAAACAAAAAAACAAACTTTCCACACAGAAACTCTACTCTAAAATACTGAAACAAAAGAAAATAGAAAAAAGAAAACTCAAAACGAAAAATCGAAAATAAAATGAATAATTTCTTCTGTTTTTTTTTTATTTTTTTTTTTTTGGAAAAAAGCAGATAAAAATCAAAGTTATAGATATTTGTGGTACTTACAGGGACGCACTACATAGGCAGGCAAAGTAAAATACGGCCCAGAAGCAGTGACCAGTGCCCATTTTATTGTTTGTTGCTAAAAAGAAGTTTAGAACGCTGAAAAGATACAACAAAAAGGACAATTGTTATTGGAAAGTAAAAGATACAGATAGATAAAAGTCGATTAGTGTAGTGTTGTGGTCTAAGTGTGAAGACATGGAAAAATGGGGGTAAACGAGTAAACGAGAAAGTTGTTTGTATGTCCTTTACATTTAAATGCTCTGGATCTTTTTTTTTTTTCTTGTATTATGGCCCTTTAGAGTGGGATTACGAGTGGAGAATAGATAAATATATATCAGATTTCGATAAATTTACAGAGAAAAAACTTTTGGGTTTAAAGAAAAAAAAAAAGCCAAATAGTGGGTTGTTCAATAAGTTCTGCGGCGTTTTCCTTGGAAGTACGGTTTATCGTTTCAGAAAATCTCTTTGTATAACGTTATGAAATTGTTGTTGTTTATTCAAATAGAAAGGGTTATCCTTTATACTGTTAAGAGAATTTGTTTTGATGGGAAGTGCAGAAAAAGTGCAAAGCGACAGAGGCGCAACGAGAGATTTGCAGCGTGTATGGAGATTCGGAGTCATTTGTAAGCATTGGTTTGCATGCTTTCGTTCAGGAAACACAGAACCACAGATGATAATAAAATCTTGGCTGCAGTTACAGTTGGCAGGCATTGGACGACACGGGATATCGCTCAGAGGCTTAACATCGGTAATATAACTGTTTAGCAGATACTGAAAAGGCTTGGAATGTCGAAAAAGGTAGATATTTGGGTTCCTCACGAACTCAGTGAAGAAGCATTATAGATTGCATAATGGTCTGTGAGACTTTGTTGAAATGGAACTCGCTTGAGACTTTCCTAAAAAGAGTGGTTACGGGAGACTGAAAATGGGTAAGTTACAACAACATTCAGCGTAAGAAGTCATGGTGCGCTCTTGCAGTAAACAAGATTTGCATCTCAGAAAAGTCATGTTGAGCATTTGATGGGACTGGCGAAGAATCCCTTACTTTGAGTTGCTTCCATCATGACAATACCAGACCACACATAGCTCTAGTGACAAAACAAAAGCGGAATTCATTTAGCTGGGAAGTTACGCAGAACCCACCGTACACTCCAGACCTTGCCTCTTCTGACTACCATCTGTTCCGCTCTCTCCAAAATAATTTGGACGAAAGGCAATTCAGTTTCGAAGAAGATGATGAAATCGAAACATTAACCATATATGCTCATCTTCTGCTGTTTAGCTCATTTTAAAAATTAAATAATTTAATTTCTCTTGAGTTTCTGTAGAAGTCAGATTCGAGTGACCACATGTCTTCTCACAGGACATTGCCGTGTGAAAAGACTCCTGATGACCATGGGCATAGCACAAGGTAATACATGCAGACTGGAAACAGCTGATCACATACTATGTGACATACAATTAACCAAAACATGTCAATGTTACGTAGGTAAATTCTACCTTGAAGCGGTGGGCATACCTGCCAGCTCACCGAAAGACGTAGCAGCCTTCCTAACGAAATGCAGCATCATGGACGAGCTCTAAATAGAGGATATCACAAAAGGCCCATCTGTGGATGCAGTGATCTAGGATTCTTTATACCATCTTCCACAACAATCTAATTTAATCTACTAAAATAGAGTTTTGGGCTCTTCACTGACATAATACCTCGATGATACCGGAGCTTCATTCCTCCTCTGAGTGAAGTGCTAATAGTTTGAAAAATGCCAAAAGAGAGCATAGTGTTGATGTCGAAGACATCATGTCTTCAAACATTAAACCAAGGAAAGTTGCTAATATGTAAAAACAGTGACTCTAATACTAATTACTGGAGGCCGATATTGATGATGACAATGACATCGCGATGAGTAAAAGACCGACTGTTAAATAAAAATAAAATTTCCTTTTATTGCAATAAGGAAATGTCATGCAGTGGCAGTTCTTCACTCATGAGCTTCAATCAACAAAGTCATTCAAGGTTATATTATACAGTCTTGATGAACTTCCAATCGCTTCACCTAAAAGTGAACTTACTCAAGTAGGACTTAAATGTGAAAACATAAAAATTGTTAAAATGTCATATGAACGATATACGCATGTGTTTTCGAGATTGGTTCCATTAGACTAATAGAACTAAATAAGAACTTTCGGTCGATTTTTAAAACGCAGGTTAAATGGGACTTTGCTGGAACACAAACAAACAAATTGACACAATGCTTCAATTGTCAAATGTTTGATCATGGCGAAAGAAACTGCAATATAAAAACTTTCTGTGGTACATAAGAAATAATGAAAAGGTGGATTCCAGCAAGCTCCTTACATTGGAAGAAATCAGCGCATTCACAACTGAGATGACAACTTTACTCAGTCAATGTAGCAGCAGATCGGAGCAATTTAATGTTATCACTCAACTTGAAATTAGGTGTATTAAATTAATTTATCTAATAACGAGTACAAGTGCTATCGAATGGATAGAGTAAAAAAAAGAGGTGGTGGTGTTGCCATTGTAATAAGATGAATTTAAGTCACTTACGAGCTGACTTAAAGAGTGATTTGATAAGACTGACTAATCGTAATAACAGGTTTATAATTGGGAGAGGATTGTAACCGTGAAAATTCTTACGGTAACATATTCTCTGATCTAAATATGAATAATAACTTCATGATTTTATATCCGCCGTAGCCAACATACATCCCTTCGAATAGTAGTTTAAACCCTTCCACACTTGATCTTTTCTTAACCAATTCGGTTGGAATTATGAGTCAACCAACTGTAATTAATGCTCTCAACTCGGATCATCTGTATATATGTATCATACTTAGTACACCTGTGATAAAAAATACCTTTATATATGATCTTTAGGCCACAAATTGGAATAGGTATAAATCAACTCTAAAAAGGAAGTTAGAAACCGTACATGTGGAAGAAATAAATGTTGTGAGTCCTCCTGTCATTGATCAGTTAATTGAAGCCTTAAATATTTCGATTCTTGAAAGTATTAATGTGTCAGTGCCCAAAAAGTTCGTTTTGTCCATCAATTATTGTCCTTTACCACAATATATGCTTAACTTAATTAAGTTGCGAAACAAATATAGGAAAAAGTGGCAACAATTCGGACTTTCGTATTGTCAAATACGAAATTGGGTCAAATCTCAAAACTAGAGACGAATTGGTGAAACTTAAAAATAAAAATTGGAATCAAAAACTTAGCTGCTTAAGTAATAATAATAAGACATTTTGGAATATAGTCAAGGTTATTAAAAAAAAAAAAAAAACATACTTATATTCCCACTCTTAGAAATGAAAATATTACAGTAATCTGAAACACGGAAAAAGATAACATGTTAGCAACATCCTTTGAATCCAACTTTATGTTAACTTTACACAAAAATATCGCCATTAAAAGTTTGTTGGAAGCTACTGTCAACAAAATGCATAACCAAGCTGTTCCTTAGCACCGGGAGTTTGTATCAATGGAAGATGTAAAGGCTACTATTTGTAACTTTAATAACCGCAAGTTAGCCCGGACCGGGCTGGAAGGATAATGAACATGTACTTAAAAAAATCCTTCCAAATCCGGTGTTAAAATCATTCAATTTATATTTAATATATATGCATACAAATTGGATATTTTCCAGTATCATCTTAAGTCCAGGTAAAGCAGCAAGTGATCCTGTTAGCTAACGGCCTATAAGCCTCTTAAATAGCCTTAGTAAGTGCTTTAAAAAAGCTTTTAAGCACAAACTAATCCTACATGTTGAAGAGCACATTAATCTTCCAGCTGAACAATTCTATTTCCGTTCTTCACACAGCACGACGCACTAGGTCTTAAGGATCAAACAGCATGTTAAACAAAACTTAAATGAAGGTCAAATTACTGGCATGGTATTCTTAGGTATTATTAAAGGCCTTTGATATAGTCTGGCTTAAAGAACTGATCTACAAATTGTTGCCTCCTTTTTAGAAAATAAATCCTTTCAAGTCAATTTAAACATGAAACTTTTTAACACCTATAATATTCCCGCAGGTGTTCCCCAAGAATATGTGTTAGAACCCATCCTATATAGCATATATCATCAGAATCACAAACTGTGATTCTGCAATATTTGCTGATGACACGTGTGTTTTTTCTTCCGATTGCTTTCCGAATCTGCAATCAGCCTTAAGCACACTTAATAGTTATTACGATTAGTGGAAAATAAAAATTAATGCTCTAAAATCACAGGCGATCGTCTTTACAAGGAAGAGAAAAGCCTGCTTCTTACCAAGTCGCACATTAACTATAGATGGGCTCCCTATTGAATGGAATCAGTCGGTAAAATATCTCGGTGTAATAATTAATAAAAGGATCACATTTGGTCCTCATATTTGCTATGTTATAAAGATCATTAACACATTTAAAACTCTCTACCCCTTTATAAACCGAAAATCAAAGTTAAGTATAGAAAATAAAATCTTCTTGTGCAAAGTCATTTTGTAAGCCATAATATTTTATGTAACTTCAGCTGGAGTAATTGTGCAAAAACTCATATCCTAAAACTTCAAAGGATGCAAAATAAAATATTAAAAATGATGCTTCACCTACCATGGCATTATTCTACCAACCTTCTTCACGAAATAGCAAATATTGATTTTGTATCAGATCGCATTAGTAAGTTAGGAAACAATTTCCGCCGATCACTCTTGATTTTTTAATAGGAACCCCTATTTTTTTTAACAGATTCGTAATCTGCGTGAAAAATTACAATTCTTTTACATGAAACACTTTTTTCAAAAATGCGTTATTTTCCCGTCAGAGGGCGCCATAAAACTTAAGACATCAAAATTACTCGAAAAGTACGAAATGTAGCGAAAAATGTTTCAGACAACAGTCACAAGGTTCTGAAGGGGATATAAGATGGTGACAACGAGTTTGACCTTGAGATCCATTTTCAAGGTCAAACGAAGGTCACTTTTGATTTTTCAAATGATAATTCCTGATTTTCATTGCTGAATTATATTCCCCAATGAGGCACACGACTTTGTCTCAAAGGGTTTATTCATTCAGTTATAGATACCACTGCACTGGCACGCATAAATCATTAATCGGTTTCCAACGTTGTTAGGATGTTAGAAGGTCGAGATTTATTTTGAGGAAGTCATTATTGCCTCGAGTGAAGTTAAAACTCAAAGAAATTTCAGATAGAGACAAATTGTCCTAAACTTATCTGAGAGTATATGATGTGCACTCTGCCCTTTTTTTCTACTTGAACGGAACTGTACTTCGTTTAGAAGTTCGACATTTGTTTTGAGGAACTGATTATTATTAGTAACGTTTTCCAGATTAATAATGCAGGCTATTTCAATTCAAGAGAAAATTGAAATGATATTGATTTATGGAGAAAGTGGAAGGAACATTGATGGTGCTGTTGCTCTTTACGCCCAACGTTTCTCAGACCAGATACGATCGCGCGCTTCCTTTTATCGGGTCATCCAAAAATTCACTGGTGAAGGAAGTGTGCAACCAAAGAAAAGGAATCGGTCAGATAGGGTGGCTGTTGAGGACAATGAAATAACAGTGTTAGCTGCGTTGCACACGATCCTCACATTAGCACTCGCCAAAGAAGTCGTGAATCAGGAATCTCTCAAACGACTGTCTGTAAGATATTACATCGGCATAAATACCATCCTTATCATGTTTCAATGCATCAAGAACTTTCTAGTGAGGATTTTCGCACCCGGATTTCCTTTTGTCAATGAGCACTTCAGCAAATTGAACGAGACCCCCTTTTCTTCGACAAGGTGTAATTCTCTGATGAGTCGACTTTCACCAATCACGGTACGGTCAATCGACATAATATGCATTACGGGGCTACCGAAAACCCTTTTTGGTTGCGACAAGTTGAACGCCAGCAGGAATCTTAATGTTTTGGCGGGAATTATTTGGGATAAATTAACAGGTCAATATTTTATTGAAGGCAACTTGAATAGCGAAAAGTATGTAAACTTCTTGCGGGACCATGTTCCACTCCATTCATTGGGGTTGCGACAAACAATGTGGTTTCAACATTATTCTCAAGTAGAACGGGGTGTATTAAACAATGTTTACCATCAACGACGGATCGGACGAGGGGGTCCGAGGCAATGGCCTGCTAGATCACCTGATCTTACGTCACTTGATTTCTTCTTCTGGGGCTACTTTAAAAGTGAGGCTTACAGAAAAAAGCCAACAACACGTGAGGACATGAAAAGACGAATAACTGAAGCTTGCCGGAAAATTACGCCAGAAATAGTCACATTTTCGAGCATTTGTTGAAATAGTCTTGGGAAATAAACGTCGAAATGGGAAGAATTCAATGATTCAACAGTGGGAGGCAAGGTGACCCACTTTAATTAATCACCTCGAAGGAAATAAAGTACTGCTACGTCCACGTCGTTGTTTCTGGGTTATGCTAAACACAGTATGTAAAAACAAATGACAAGCCTACGAGCAATACGAATGAGCAATGAAAATCAGGAATAATTATTGAAATGGGTCTCAAGGTCAAACTCGTGGTCCCCATCTTATGTCCCCTTCAGAACCTTGTGACTTTTGTCTGAAACACTTTTCGCGATATCACGTATTTTTCAAGTAATTTATGTCTCAAGTTAAAAAAATCATCCTGTATAGGTAGATTATATTTATTATACACCAAACAACTGTGATATTTTAAATGAAGGTATTTAAGTAGCTTTTCCTTCCACTGTTTGTTTCTATATTTGACTTGCACTCATTATCCATATTTTTCATATGAAAGGTGAATAAATGCCGGATCTATGTACATTACCGTTTAAATAATACCAATTTAAACATTTATGCTACAAAAAAATATATATATATATATATTTCTGAAAAATTACAATTTGCACAGTCGGCTAATTTTAATTTTATAGTTCAACATTTAAGTTGCACTAATTCGTCTTCCCTTTTCTTTACTCACGCCATTAGGCTATGGAATTATTTGCCTGAACAAATAAAGCGAGCATTGGGAGCATCTCAATTCAGGATATTTAAATATTTTTTTCTAAACAGCAGTAGATTTCTTTTCCTTCTTACAGTTTAGTTTTTCTTTTGCATTAAATAATAAAATGCCTTTTTAGTTTCTTATAATATTAATTTGTATCTATGTGAATGACTTACTTAAAATTATTTTTATTAGTACGCTAAATTCTACCTGTACTTAATCATTACTAAAATAAACCAATGGCTGAAAAGTCCGTGTCGTTTCTAAGAGAGGGCACCACTTGAATTAAATTAATACCAACCTTCAAAAGATACGTGTATAAATTTGACAGCTGTCGGACGATTAGTTCTCGAGATAATAACTTTTGTTATTGTGAAAAAAATGGATTCAAAGCAATTTCGTGTGTTGAATTATCATTGCTTTTTGAAGGGAAAAAATGTAGCCGATGCTTGATAAGCGTTACCAGGACTCTGCACCAGCCGAACGAAACATTTGCAAATGGATTGAAAAATTTAAAAGTGGTCATACAAGCACCGAAGATGATGCACGCAGTGGACGTCCAAAAGAGGCTGTTTCAGAAGAAAACATCAAAAAAGTCCACAAAATGATTACGAATGACCGTAAAGTGAAGTTAATCGAGTTAGCTGAGGCTCTGAAGATATCAAAAGAGTGTGTTGGGTATATCATACACGAATATTTGGTCATGCGAAAGTTCTGTTCAAAGTGGGCGCCGCGTTTGCTCACAGTCGACCAAAAACAACAACGTGTAGATGATTCAGAGGAGTGTTTAAAGCTGTTTAACCGCAATAAAGCCGAATTTTTGCGTCGGTATGTGACAATGGATGAAACTTGGCTCCGTCACTTCACACCAGAGTCAAGTCGGCAGTCAGCTGAGTGGTGAGCAGGCGACGAACCTCGTCCAAAACAACCAAAAATTCAACAGTCGGCTGGCAAGATTATGGCATCCGTATTTTGGGATACACATGGAATAGTTTTCATCGACTATCTCCAAAAGGGGCAGACTATCAACAGCGACTATTACATTGCGTTGTTGGAGCGTTTAAAGGACGGAATCACAGAAAAACGGCCGCATTTGAAGAAGAAGTAAGTGCTGTTTCATCAAGACAATGCACCGTGTCACAAGTCGATGAAAACGATGGCAAAATTGAATGAATTCGGATACTCACCTCAAAAGAATGCTCGCCAGAAAGAGATTTAAGAGCGATGAAACAGAGGCCTATTTTGAGGCTAAACCGAAATCGTACTACAAAACTGGTATGGAAAAATTGAAAAATCGTTTCAATCAGTGTGTCGGACTCGAAGGCAACTATATTGATAAATAAAGTTGACTTTTGCAAAAATTTTGTTTTACTATAAAACGGCACTGACTTTTCAGCCCATGTGTTAAATAAATTGAATTGAAAAAAAATTTAATTGAATATTAAGCGAGCTTTGCAAGGCCGGTGATACCATTAATTAAGAAAGCCTTTTTATCATTGTAGGAGTTTTTAAATAAGTATTCGCTTTTTTACATTCCTTCGAATGGAAGGATTTGTTCATTCCTTTGCCATGTTACCTGTGTATTGTACTAAAAATATTACTTCACATCGTGGTGGCTACCGTGTACTGATATCGTTAAACGGGACTTGACTTGTCAAACATCCAAGAGCGAGAGTTGAGCAAACTAATATATTCTGTTAGTCAGCTCAACAGTCAGCATTTTAGCCCATATATTTATGGGCTACTTCAGTAAAGGTACTGAAATAAAGACAGCGGTGGCTCTTATAACCCCAAAACAAGCTATTGGCCCCAGAAAATCCTGCCCCTTTTTCCTGAGGGATCTCCCTGCTAACCTTGTGGAAAAATCAGTATCAAGGTTTCATTCACCAACTTAAGGCTGGTATGCGCTCATTCCCCAAATAAGAAATATTTCAAAAGATATTTTTGAAGAGCTTTTTGAAAATATTTAAAGTTTCCTTATCTCAAAAGAACATGACAACTACTAGATTAAAGAACAGAATTGATTACATTAAGACTGACACATGGCACTTTCATTTTAGATGTTATGACTAGAGTCATAGACAGTCGACATGCAAGGATATTAGAACTGCAGTACGTGTTGTTCCACAGGCCATTTCTCTGAAACGGAAAATGGTTTTGAGTATATACCCCTTGATATAAATATCAAACGAAAGGAAATGCATTTGTTAATATAGAACGGAACAAGGCATGTTAGGGGAGATTTCATGCAGCTCAGAATACCCTTCTATTTAGTAATAGCAACACCGACGCTTATTTGTGAAAGTTTGTTTTAGCAGACAACCCACCCATTAAATATAAATGGCCTTATCAAAGCCATGTAAATCAAGGTCTCCTCGGTCTTATGTTTTATATCTTAAACTCTTAGGGATCCGACAGGCGATTTTTGAAGTTTATTATGCAGGATAACACATAAATACTTAGCTTCTCTTCGGTTTATATGCCAGTGTCTAGCTGATAATTACCAGCAGATATATACATGTACAATATATCAAAACCGAATCACGAAAAGATTTAAGAAAGCAATCAAAGTATTGCCACTAATCATAGCACTCTTATATTAGCCCAATATGCCGCTTTAAGAAAAACAAACCACAATAGCAGTGGGGCTGTGGGATCAACTACTAGACCAAAGTTTTTAAGGCAGCAGGAACATCAATCACATCGACTGCAGCCGATTGTTTTAGTTTTGGTACTCCTTTGTGGTTTTGACAAAGTCTTGGGAACAATTCACCTCTTACATTTGGTGCTTTTAAAGCAACTGCTTCTTATAATGACTCCACTTTTGTTGAGAATCAGAATACTGCCGCAGTTTTGATCTTAAGTTCTGGATCAGCAACAAATCATCGATTGGTGGTTTAACTTATTGAATTTACTCAAATAAAAACTACAGCAGCATCTTGAATTCCTTTTACTCTCTATTTGCCTTCGATATTAACTACCACAGCCGACACGGCAGCAACCGTTTCAAACTACCCTTGATGGGTTTACGATACCGACCAATAATAACAGCAGCAGTACCAACAACTGCCACCTGCTGCAAAATAAAAACCAGATGTCTCATAGAGCAGCAGTGATTCAACTGGATTTATTTTCAGTTGCCTTAATCTTTATACTTCAGCCTTGCCTGTCACTTTATTTGTTTCATCTACATGTTAAGTCAACCTCAGCATCAGTATCGTTATCCTGAAAATTTATTCAAGCCTGCAAGAATAAAGGTTTATTTAAGGCCGCAATTTGCGGCAAAGCTATTACAAGAAACGAAACGGTCCAACTGCTAATAGTACAACGATTGATACAGACAAATGCGTATTCGAAAAATCTTCCACTGATACAACTGCTGCCATACCTCTTCTACGATCGTAAAAACGGTGTCACCTATTTTTGCTCACAGAACTACACGGTCATTAATTTTTAGACTGTCAATCGCAACAACTTTAAATTCAATTCTAACTGGAAAAGTTACTGCGACAACCTCTGCACTATCATTTCCATTTGGCATTCCCGCGACGGGAGCATCCTTTCCTGTATCGAATGATGGTGGAACCACTTGAAATTTGAATTGTTCTCATAATCCCCAGACTTTGGATCACTAACACAACCAATCGCTAACATTGGTAATCATTTGCACAAGGGAGCTCCTTCGCTACTCAGCAAGGTTTTGGCTTACCAGGTACCACGGTTTTTGCTCAGCCAATATTCGGTGGTGCTAAACCGGCATTTGGAGAGGCACCAACTTTTGGCTCACCATCAAGCTTTTGGGATTGACCTTAATTTGGTGGCTCCAAGGGATGTAGATTATACCCAGCATCAGCTGTAAGTGATGCTGTTTTTCTTCTTCTATACAAAAAAAAGACTATTCGAGGCCTTAAGATCGTCCGACTCAAGATTGTCGTTTGAAAAATTAGCTCAGAACACGACTACAAATCAACAAAATCCAGTTGCTGACGGATCATCTTTCATGAGCTACAGGCTCTAGTTGTAACGAAGGTCATACTGGTTATTACCAGAGTCCTCTTTCGTGACGTAACCATACATGAAGTGACAGTTTCAATTGTTCTGAATATCTATTTATGAAATGGGCTGATCTCATATTTTCATTAAAAACACTTTATTCAAAGTCTTCATCTAAACTTTGATACCGTCGTCGTTTGAAGCATGTATGGTACAAGGCTGTTCTGAAGGTTCCACACCATGTTCTAACCATCACAATCATTATCTATGATATTTGCTTAAATTTTTGGGTCACCCAGACGGCTGACTTTTCGGATGGCGTTCAAGCGAACACGAGTAATATTCAAATTACGGATAAACAGTTGTTTTATCAAATTTAATATATTCAGCAATCATTTGCCTCTTGACAGTATCTCAGTTACTTTCAAAGTGCTCGCGCACTTACTGGAAATACGGATAAGACAATTTACGGTATGAAGCTTTTGGTTTTAACATTTGTGACAGTTGTTGCGTCATCTAGTGGTTATGTCATCTATAAGGAAAACATCAATAGTGAACTCAACTCGTCGGAAGAATACTCTAACACCGACTTGAGTAGTTTTGGTGAGAATGCATTCATAGATCCTGACGATGAGACTACTGGGAATGTGGTCTCTGAATATAAGGAGGACTCCAATTTGAATCCCGAAGAGTTGGGCACCTACTTTGAAGGTGATATCCTAATGCCTAATCGATTGGATGCTCGAAATCGCTTGGTGGAAAAGAGTTTTCGATGGCCCAATGGTATCGTCCCTTACGAGATCTCTGGGACGTTTAATTCCCAACAATTGGCAGCTATCGATTGGGCCTTGAAGGAATACCACCAGAAGACTTGTATAAAATTCAAGCCCCGCTCGAGGGAGAAAGATTACATTTCTATTGTGAATGGTAACTCGGGATGCTGGTCAGCTGTGGGTCAAACGAAAGGCAAGCAACTCGTTAACTTGCAAGCTCCTCAGTGCTTGCTTAAGAGGGGAACTATTCTGCATGAGTTAATGCATGTTTTGGGATTTATTCATGAGCAGAATCATTATGAACGGGACACCTATATAACTGTGCGGTGGGAGAATATCAAGGAGGGTATGATGGTAAACTTTGTTAAGTCACCAAGTAGTACAACAATGGGAATTCGATATGACTATGCTAGTGTGATGCATTATTCGCCAAAGTCCTTTTCGAAAAATGGAAAACCGACAATCGAGGCAAAGGTAAGAATTTATACTCAAAACATATGAAGCCTTACTTATTGTGACTTGTAGAAGGAAACACAGGAAGCTAAATTGATGGGACAACGTACTGGATTCTCAAGAGCAGATTTGGTCAAAATTAATTTGATGTACAATTGCAAGAGAAATAATGTTTTGGAAAGTCATTGAAACGAACTGGCGTTTGAGCAACCAGGTGATGGTAATAAAGTTAAGATTTTTGTATTTTTATTACAATATATTACGCTTTTGGAAAAATAAGATCTTTAATAAAGATTTTGTCAGTGTTTGCGCCATACCCATGACTGATTGTTGTTGCTTGAAATGAACATAAGGCTGACAGTTAGCATAGGAAATTATCCACGGATAAGCTGCCTGCTGTGATAGAGAGATCGAGAATGCCACTGATATTTTAAGGACGTCGAAACTCTCTAATTTGGTCTACTTTTTTCTCGTACAGTTGTGCTTGTGAGAAGCCCTGTTGACAATACAAAGAGTAATCGAGTCTGCAGATCCGGGTTTTAAGAATATCTTTTCTGAGCTTTGCTTACAATTTAAATGTGACATGGATCCAATGGTCTGCTAGGGCTTAGGTACAAACGTGTGTCTGTTCTTCTTAAAATTATTCATCTATTCAAAATAGGTGTGTTCTTCTGATTGACAATGGATTTGTTTTCCGAGAAAACATAGGCTTATTTTATTTTTTAAATAATTGAAAAATATTCGCTTTTATAACCTTTATTCGTTAAGTATCATCGGGTCACTATGCTTTAGTTGCCTTCTTCCATGGACGTTGTTGCTGGAAGGTATTTAAAACATATCCTGGGCGCATTTTCCAGTGTTGAGTTTATACTTATTTTAAAACGGTTGTCATCATAGGACTCAATCGCTTTTTACATCTTCAAATTCTGTTTCACTCCTAATGCTTAATTGCTAGTCTCTCTAGAGTAACGCTGGTTTGAATTTAACTGTTTATCTTCTTAAATATCATGTCCTGGTGTATCTGCAGCTTGTCTGTATGTATATTAGATGCATAACTTCAAGCCAATATCTCATACTATAGCTCGGATTCACAAAAGAGCCTGTAAAATCGAATAGTAACCCATTGAGACAATAGGAAAATATGCTTTTTAAAGGTAGGAGTGAAGCTTATCAATATGTAAGTTCCATATGACTGGGTTAGGTTAGATTAGAGTAACTGTTATTAAAACCAACAGACAACCTACTGGTCCATTGTGATGCCACGTGGACCTGTGATCTTCCTACTCTTGGAAGCAATTTAAGTTTCTGGTGAAGCATAGAACATTATTAACGTCTATATTGTTTAGATCGTTTCAATTATTGTAGAGAACTGAGCACGTACAAAGTAGGTGGAGGATTGTCTCCTTCTCCTCCTCGTTTATGCAGCTTTTGCAGAAGTCGTTTGTAAAAACGCCAAGTCTTCTGGTATGCTGGCCTATAAGACAGTATCCAGTGATGACGCAGATGATAGCACTAAAATTTTTTCTATTTTAAAAGATCAAACTCTAGAGCGATTCAGATCCAGACTTAGCCAGATCTGTTTGGTCGCCAGATACGTTGACCCAACAGTCTGCCTAAGGTTTGTTCCTATTATTGCATGCAACTTTAGTATTAGTCTGCAAGTAGCGATTGGTATACCGATGATAGCTTTTTCAGGTAGGATAGATTCTAATTTTGACGAGTTCGTCGGCTATACAATTCTGTGTGCTTTGGCACTCAATATAGGTGAGTGTTGAATTACATCCGAAAAGATGCGGATATCCCTTGTAGATATCACGTTCTTTTTCAGCCAATACAGAATTTCTCTAATCGGCAAAATTTGCGCCTGGAGCACGTTACAGTGATTTGGAAGGTAGAGGGAGAGGCTTAGGTTAAGCTTACAAGTATCTGAGAAAACACTACCACCAACCCTGTTATCAGTCTTTATCCAACTCTGCAGAAATGGATGGATTTATCATCGAAAGTATGTTTCTCACAGAAAGATCTAGAGGGAATGCTTGCATGAAAGTCTTTTCCGAACTAATGTTGGGGTGTAATGTAATCGATGTTCTCTTGATGTATTCCCAGCATATTAAAAATATTATCATTGTTAAATACTTTCTGGCCGGAGATCTTAACGCTGGGCATTCGGTATGGGGAAAAAATGAGATGAGATGCAAAGACGAGCTAATACTGTGAGGAAGTTTGACGTCGGACGGCTTAAGTCACAAGTGACTGCCAAATCCTTTCCTTATTGAGTCTCCCTTAATACCTCAGGAGGTTCTATGCAGCCTGCATTAAGTATTAAAGGCCAATGGCACCATTGTTAAGAAGTCATCAGAGATGACGTGGCGTTGCATAGAAGAGAAGAAGTGGAGAGACGAACACCAGCTTATCTGGAAGAAAAATATAAAGCATGAGAAGCACGCGGTCGAGGAGATAGAGAGATGCTACTCCAGGAATGAGATTTGGAAGTCTTACCAAAAGGTAAAAAAACATGACACGAACAAAAACCCCGAATCCCGAAGTCTTTGGAGACGAACAAGACTACAACGTTCGGAGTAGACTCGCAGACAATGCTGAGGATTTGGAAAGATCATTTCTATATACTCTTTAATAAATACAGCTGTCAAGCAGAAATAACCTTTCAACATGAATGACGTAGACAAACAATTCCGTCCACCCAACTCGGATGAAGTGAAGATAGCTATATCTAGTTTAAAATCCAACAAAATTGCTGGAGCCATCGGTCTGATTGCCGAGCTCCTTAAAGTGGCAGGCGGTGACTTGGTAAGGAGCATACACAAACTCATCTTTAAAATATGATCGAACTAAAGTGTAACCGATGACTGGATATTCAAGAAAGGAGATCCTATGGACTGCGCCTACTATAGAGGCATTAGTCTTCGCCTACAAGATCCTTTCTGCTGTATTGTGCAGAAGGCTTCCGCATTTCGTCAACAACCGGATTATTTCCGATCAGACAAGGAAAGTCCACCATCCACCATCCACCAAATATTCATTTTATGATTTTAAGGTCGCGTATGACAGCATCGAGACCTTTGATGTCATAAAAAGGATTAAGACAATCGCTGTCATGCGATTTCTTTAACACCGTTCTTGAAAGAATAATGCAAAACTCACGCGCCAATACAAGAGGCGCAATCTTTCAAAAGCCCATCTAATTACTAGCATACGATGATATTGACATAACATCAAAGATCAAAGAGGTGTTCAACACCCAACGAGCGTATATACTGTCAATCAGAAAGGACATCCAACACCGACATTTCGAACAGAACGTCACCTCCGTCACAAACCTCTGGGGTTGTTAAGGACCCTGTCTACTTAGGCTCCGCCATTTATTCAGACAACGACACTGGTATTAAGATCAAACAAAAAATAACTTTTTGCCAATCGCTGCTTCATTGACTAGCAAAGTCCTCTCTGGAACAACAAAAGTGGTCCTGCTCTATGGCGCAGAGGCATGGACTTTACCTAACATGGATGAGGGTGCTATTCGGTCCCGTCCGCATAGACGGTAAATGGAGTAGAAGATAGAACGACGAACAGTACAAGATGTACAGATACATTAACTTAGCCAGAAGAGTGAAGGTCTAACCACTGAGGTGGCTGGGTTATGTGGATCGGATAGACACCGAAAAATCCGGTCCGAAAAATCTTCGAATCCACCCCCGAGGGACAGAGTAGTAGAAGAAGACCGCGACTCAAGTGGAAGAACACAAGTGGAAGGGCACCTCAACCAACTTGAGGCCCAGGTCTACCACGGACTGTACCTTAAGTCAGTAAGTAACTGATGATGAGAGCTGGTGTTTTACCCATGTTTTGGAAACAAAATGTCAAATTGATATATTCATTCAATGACCAAAACAACTGAGAACTGAGACTAACCAACAATCAAAGTCAAAATGGAGAGCAAGCTATCTTACACATTCTGTACGAGTAGTTTTAAGAGTAAAACAACTCTCATTACATGAAAATGGTGATCTGCTGTGTTCGAATTACTTTGGCGTATGATACTTTTCCTAGTCAATACAAGCAATGGAAACCCAAAAAAATTTGCAGATCTTAGTCGCATTACTAACGCCAATTTAACCTGCCTTCTTGTCAGACATACTGTGCTAATGTTGACAAATTAAGCGACCATAATTACTGTAATTACTAACAAGAGAATTATTAATGCAATATACAACATGTATACATAACATACAAGCACGAATAGCAGTACGAGTATATGTCCTTGGTATTCCCACGCATAAGGAAGTTGTTTGCCTTCATCTGTGACTTGTATTAGTACTCGCATGTTGCGTTAATTCAAATCTACCCCCTCTAATACTAAACTCATTATTTCTATCGGCAAATGTAGTCACATCACACGGTGATTTACAAGCTTATACTACTCTTATTAAGGCTATCTAGGTTATATCTCTAGATTTAGATGTATCCCACGCTATACCTCTAGTTGTAACTGTATCTGTAGGTATAATTACTTTGATAAGATAATTAGGAAGTGTACATGTTCTCAAAGGAGGGTGCATTGTTTTGAAATTGTGCGCCTCTCTCTAGTTAATTATTTTGTTGCCTACAAATTCATAAAGAGTAATGAATTTGCTTTGTACGGATACGCATACTTGTACTTGTAGTTGGGATTGTGTTTGTTTGTTTAAGTGCGTTTGCATACATACTCGTATATTGTTTGGGGCTTTTGTTGTGTTTGCTATTTGAAAACATTGAACACGTTTTTATCATGTTTGCTCTGTGATCTAATTGTTATCAGAGGTGATAAAGTAGGTCAAGGTGATGCTTTAACCTTTGTAGTTCTTTTACTGTATCTACAAGTATGAGACAATATTTATTAAAGATGGTAGTAAGCTAAAGACGTTATTATAAGTTAACATAGTGGAGATTTCTTTTTTATGAAAGGGCGTGGGAAAAATGATCTGAAGTATGAAATCGGATATAAAGTTCACAATGCAAAGTCAGATATGACTCATTGTCAAGGCTGACTGATAAAACTCTGTTAATAAAAAGACATATGATTGATAGGAAATCCACTAAGAAATGATCACTCACTTAGAAATGAGCTTACAACAAGGAGTATATGAATACATATGTGAGTCAGTATATGTCAATACCACTTCGGGTACCTAGACAAAACTAACAGTAAGGAATGAAGAATTGCTTTTGGAATAAGTCTTTTGATGGTAAAACGATCTTGATCTGACTTCTGGAAGCTGTCGATGTAACATACTTAGTTCATAGACGTTTATTAACCAGTGGAGAATTGGATGGTGATGCCCCAAGGCACTACAAGAGTCAGACCAGAGAGCTTCCTTCTTCTCGTAAACAAAACAATCTAAATTTTAAGAGGATAGACTGAAAACCCATTTCAAGTGCACCAATCGTCGATAACGTCGGCCAATATGCACGTCACCATTGGCGATAGAACGCCGCCTTGGGGGCAACCCTGTTAACTCCGACGTTGCGGTAGGCATCGGAAATAAGTGTACTATTCACCAGCATTGCTTTTATACAAAAAACTAGTGATTCGTATACGCCGTGTTGTCTGGCCATTTTACGAATTCCGTCAAAAGTAGCATTATCGAAAACACCCTCAACGTTGGCCCTGTCCCTGGCCCTGTTCGGGACAGATCTCTCTAGGATTTTACGTAAGCTTCTGTTTGTGAAGACTTAATATCATAGGGTGATCATACATCAATGGGAGAAAGGATATGCCTTGCCATCGCCTGTTGTCTTCTTAAGTACAATCTCAGAACTGTGTTGGAGGTCCAAGTTCCATCCTTCTTGTGATTTTAGGTTTAAGCCACCGCCACCATCAGGCTCCTACGAGGGAGCCTATCTTGGCCTGTGCCGAGATCCGGGAGGCTCTAACACCCATGGCATCGTGATTTAAGTTCTGGTATAATGGTATGGACTACTGGTGGTCCTGCCGCCAACAATACCTATGACCGGAAACTTGTAATTGGTTAAATCGTAGCAACTTTCAGAGACATTAAGTACAGAAAATCATGATAAGAAGTAGCCTTGATAATTGGACGGGATAGAAGAAGAGTACACAGTGGGTGTTATTTCCGACATTCTGTTTCTCTTCTCCATCGCCGCTAGGGGAGCGTGACTCTCCGGTACTCTCTCCATCGTTTCAGCCCAATTTATGGAACGTATTGTAGGAAAAATCGTAAGGAATCATCGCAATCAAGTGATACAGCAGCTCCTGGATCAGCTCATACATCGCCGAGGGATTTTTTTGAATATGTTGGTTGGGGTCTCCAGAATCCGTACCCCGTTTTCAGTCGAAAAAACCACGGATGTTTCGTCGCTATTGCGAATACCACCTGAAGTATTATCCTTTTGGGTCACCTCTAAACTTTTAACAGTTTTAAATCTAGTTTGGATGTCTTCGACGCTTAGTTCGACGTCTCACCTGGATTCTTTTCAGATTCTTAAAATCTTAAACTCTTAAGACTTCTTGTCAGTACAAGATAGCCAAAGGAAAAAAAGGTGACACCATTTATACAGACAACCTATGTATACAGACTTGGTATGCCCAGATTTGGAATCTTTGCCAAATTTATCAGGTTTTGCAGAATGACGATGAAGAATGCTTGCTGCTACGTAAAGGTCGGACACAATCTCTTCTAGACCAATAAAGATACAATTTTTCAAAAGTCTATACAACATCTTGAATACGGTGATGACATTGGTAATTGGCAAACCTCAGCGAGCTATGACTGAAGCGTTCCCAAGTATTGATACAGAAGCGGGAAAAATGGGTTTAAGCGTGAATGAAGGCAGAACTAAGTACATGATGTCAACGAAAAAAAAAAAAACATACAACATTGACCAATGGAACAGAAGCTCACAAGAAACAGCTTTAACTTTGAGGTAGTCAGGTGCTCTGTATACTTCGGCTCCAGTTCGGCTCCGAGTAATGTAAAACACTAAATAAACTCTATGTAACACCTTGATCATCCCAAATTTTTCGTAAGATATACAGCCCCGTTTGCGATGACAGGCTTTGAAGGAGAAGATTCAACGACGATCTACGTATAAGAGGTGTATGGTCGATCTAGTCAGAAAACTGCACGTCAGTTGCCAGAGGTGGCTAAGATATGTTGACCGAATGGATACTGTATTCCGACCCTCAGAATCTTCAAATTTAATGCACAGGAACAAAACAATTTTCTTCGCCTTATGTGGCCCACGCCTGATGCGATGGCCTAATGGTTGGTTCACTGGCTGTCACGCCAACCTACCTGGAATCGAATCTCGGTAAAAGCTCAACAGCAAAATTTTTCAAATCGTCATCATCTTTTCGGGTGAAAACATGGAACCATCCCGCAAGAGTTTGAGGATTCCTAAATTTTTCCTATCCACAAAAAAGGAATTACTCAAAATCCGGAGAATTATCGTTGGATAAGCTTTCTTAATGTTTCATACAAAATATTTAACTCAATTCTGCAAAAGCGACTCAATAAGTGGACTAACCAAAAAAGGCTTATTAAAAGAATTTCAGGCCAGTTATAGGCCTAGTTACTCCACGGTCAATCACATTTTTGTGCTAAAGAGCATTGGAGAATCTTTCCTTCAAAACGGGGAAAAAAACTTTACAGTTTCTTTATCGTATTTAAGGCGGCATTCGTTGTGGTGGATAGATGTGCGCTTATTTACAAGCTCTATGGGCATTGGTTGTCTCCAAAGTTTGGAAAAGTTTTACAAAACATGTACAAGGAAACTATAGCCGCAGTTTAGAATGGAGTAGAAATATCAGAATGGTTTCAGAGTCTGGCGTTCGACAGGGGTGTGCACTTGATGTTCAGAAACGTTGGGGGAAGAAATAGCATAAGCAAAAGATGATTCTATAATTCAATACCTATTGAAGCCGTAAACGAATTAAGATACCTAGGAGTGTGCCTTACAAAAAAATTAAGTATGGAAAAGCATCTGAGTGAGAAACTTGTTAAGGCTCAGAGTACTATTGGAGCTACTTGGAAAAAGTGTTTTGCCAACAGAATTTAGCTGCGAAATCAATTATGTTCTATGCGTCACAGGTATGGGGATACAAACAATATGGAAGTGTAGAAAAGCTGCTGAGGTTTTTTATTAAAATGATATTCCAACTGCTTTCGAAAACATCAAACTACGCCGTAATATTAGAAACAGGACTATCTCCATTCTTCATCCAAACGCTCAAAACGCAAGTAGACTACGTTTACAAATTTTCGAACATGCATATTGAAAGACTACCGAAGAAGGCAGCCCTTTACGTAATCAACCAAAGACACAGCTGGTATGCGGAATGGAACGAGCTCGCGCAATGGTGTGATATGCTGCTGGACTTGCTTATTGAAAATCTCAACGAATGGAGAGGTAAACTGTATAAGCTAATGGTTGATGAGAAGCTTTGAGAGAAATTTATCGAAAAAGCCACCAGCTCTATCAATAGAGTGGTTTACAGACTGCTTTTTTATAAACTGGATCCAAAAAACTACTTCAGAGATGAGAAAAGTGTGGAGCATATCTCGATGATGTTTAGACTTTGTGCCGAGCTTTTACAATTGAATTGTATTCTACATAGAGAGGATCTCCCCGGTTGAGAAAGAGAAGATATATTTCATTTTCTAAGAAAATGCCCGGTCCTAGTTAAAACAAAGGCGGTCCTCTTTCGGCTGCAATGATTTAACTGACACGGAAATGGTATCGTATTTAAACGAAATGGAGGTGCAAAAACTTGTTATGTACTGCAAAGTAGCGCAAACTTACCAAAATAGAATTCTCAGCGAAAATCTCTGAATTCAAAATAAATAAGAATGATTGGTGTTAGATACTGATGCGTAAAAGACTAGTTTTGGATAGTTTTGAACAACCAGGGTGACGTTTCGAGATTATCGATCAATTTTGCTCTTTTAAAATACTAAGCAGCATGAAACACATTCGTTCGTTTCACAATTTCAAATCCATCTCCTGAATTCAAACGATTTCGTATTATAATTTTAATTTTCAAAGACCATGCTTCAAATGTTTAATTCCATTTGAATATGCTCAATCAAAGTCATGAGATTGAACACCTCCAATAAAAATAATTGAAATGATTGCCCTCAGATTCAATGTCTTCCAAGAAACCCATGTCAAGCGTGTCGACTTCCAGGCAAAGAGACTGAAATGCTTTCTCTTTCAAAAAGAAAACTTTACTCAATTCGTAATAGAAGTAGTAGAGATGGATGGATGGAGACAAAATAAGGTAAAAAGATGGATTCCCATCTGTGAACGGTTGTCTCATATTTCTAATTGCTCAAATGCACTAGAAATCCACTTAAGAGCAGACATATGGATGAAGAAGATAAAGACAATGAGCATAGATCTTACAGTCGTCCTCTTTAATAAAACGCACTCGCACATTTTATTTGGCTTTGCTTTGTGTCTAGAAGGACTAGAAGCACCGTGACGGCAGTGATATCATGTTTGTTTTGGTCTTGTCATAGTTTCCTCCATAATGTAGCTTTACAGGCTAGCAACACCCGGATAGTTATGCCTTTTACGGATGCAATTCAAAATTAAAGTCCAAAGTGCAATGGAAAAAAAAGGAGGTGAAGGTTCTTTGTAGTGCAATTTAGTGATGGCCGGCAGAGATGAAATTAATGTTCCAACGTGATAAGGTGGTATGTGATTCCACAAGGACGACACGAGCATAATGTGCTTAATGTGATGTTGTGGTATAAAATTCGTTTTTTTTTTCTCCTTTCACCGGGAGACTGATGTGAAAGATTGCACAAGGTTGTGCTTCAGTAAAATTAAAATTTTGTATCAATTCGGTCTATTTCTATTTATGAAAAGTTTTTAGAAAATATTGTAACTGACAGACACACGGGGAGCAAGTTCATTTTCATAAGTAAAGCCGTGATGCCTCCGAATACATATACCACGTAATGCCTCATCAATGTTGAACGTCAGTTTGTTGGAGATAGGCTTTGACTAGGTCTAAGAAGAGGACTATGGATAAAATTCACTTTTGTTTTCGGTTTCCACATGAACTTACACTAATTTAATCATACCACGAACTATGCAACCAGAATCTGTAATCAATTCTCCTAGTGTTCCTTACTCATTCCATGTTTTTTTTTTTTTTTTTTTGATCTAGCATTTGACCGATGTAGTAATGTTTTACTATGCCCTAAGCTGATACCACAAGGGCATGTGGGGCACTGATATCATCACCTTTAAGTCTAGATAATTGAGATGCTTAAAAATTCCATCAGCTCTCAAGGATAATGACATTATTTCAACGAGCTATTAGCACAGAGCTCCTCGAATTTGTCTTCAATTTGGCAGAAATTCGTATAAAACTATCCAATTGTTTACTATCAAATATACGCAGCTACAACATAAAAAATTTGCTTGGTAGATTGCTGGCACATTTACAAAGTTTCTGATGTTGTCTCGGCAATTGATTTCTAAAATATTTTTAAGACCTTATAGCAGTAAAGATACCTTAAAGGAAAAAATCTCAAACTTTTAAACAGCACAAAACTAAAAGTTCTATGATTAAGTTTACATATAATTCTGATGGCGTGTTTTCGTTTTCTTAGCAAAGAGTATAGTCCCAGGTCAACCCTGGACTTTAGCGGCAACTTAAGTAGGTACAGACTCTATGTTATTAAAACATATACCACCCCAATAAGATAGTCTGTACTGCAGCTTTGATTTCAATAGATCGTTGTAGATTAACTTTAAGATAGGTAGAGTACAGTGGAGGCTAAGGTGATATTCAGATACTGCTTTAAGTAGAAGGTATGCTACTTCCCACTTGTTATTTAGTAGAATACCTTAATACTTGAAATTGTCGACGCGATAAATTTTGAAGCAGGCGTCACTGCAATTTTTGTTACTGTTGAAGGCAAAAGCATCGTGGCAACTTAAATAGATGTTGCGTTTAAATCACGCCCCAACCCAACCTTTTGCTGCTCGTTTCACTTCTCTGCCCTCCTGTCCACTTTCTTTTCTTTCTGTCATGCTCTGGATGCCACTGTACAGGTGGGATTTATTGGATTCTTTGGATTCAGTTCCCCCTCTTTGCCTACTGCTCCAGAACTGAACATATAAAGGGTTGTTCAGTATATTGCTATAAAAGCTTTTATTTAATCCATTAGATATTATCCATCATGGTCTATCATTTTCGTCCAAGGTTCTTAAAGAGACATAATGCCTCTTATGTAAAAGTCAGCAGACTTAGGGGTAAAATATTTTCCAGGTACTTTTTGATATCATCTTTGGAATTGAATTGCCTTCCGTCCGAATTGTTTTGGAGAGAGCGGAAAAGATGGAACAGAATGCGCAAGTTCTGGAGAGTACGGCGAGTGCTGCATAACTTGTCAGCCAAATGAATCCAGCTTTTGTTTTGTCACTGAAGCTGTATATGATCTGGCGTTGTCATAATAAAAAATATGCCCTTCCTGTTCGCCAATTTTGGCCGTTTTTCTTCTACTTCTTGTTTCAAAGTATCGATCTGAGAGTAATACTCAACCGCAAAATTGCGCTTAATTGCGGTCTGATTGCGTGGAAGCAACTCGAAATAAAGGACACCTCGTCAGTCCCACGAAGTGCTTAACATTAATTTTTTTGGATGCAAATCTTATATACCGACCGATTGCAGTGTTTCACCAGGAGTGTCCCATGACCTCTATGCCGAATGTTGTTGTAGACTACCCATTTTTCGTCTCCCGAAACCAATCTTTTCAGGAAACCCTCAAGCGAGTTCCATCTCAATAAATACTCACAAACCATTGTGCCATCCATAATATGAGTTCGTTAGGAACCCAAATGTCCACCTTTTTCTACATTCCACACAGAAAACAATTCCAACGAAGGGACATCACGTTATGTGGCGCGAGCTAAATATATTAACATACACATATGTTATGTCAACGTATGACGTATCAACGTTTTGATCTCCGGCTCCCGTGCTACTAAGGGTTGTACGAGAGCTCCGATAGTACGAGTGCAGGAATTCTTTTATTTTTTAAAATGACTTTCAATCAGACTTATCGGGGCAATTCCAAATTGCTTTAGGATTTTACAGCTAATATGGAGGAAATTTTAGGATTGCTGGTAGAGATAGACGGCACAAGCTACGCTGCAATAATACTTAGAGCTATTCGGAATAAAGTCGTTGGAAAAGTGAATAAAATTTCGAATATGTATGGTACAAACTTAAACTGGAAAGATATACATCAACTTCGTCAAGGCAGCAGCACTGTTGAAAAATTCTATTCGGAAGTGGTTAAAATGTTGTCAACCATGATAAGCCACATTTGAGTAAATGAGAGGCCAAATATGCGCTATATGAAGAAATTTATGCGGTCTCAAAGAGTCTTTAGGGTGAATCATAAGGGCTATGAGACCACAGAAATTAACTGACACTCTTGTCATATATTTCTCGACAACATACCTACACACATAGACCTTCTAATACTTTTCATGGAACGCCATCTGTTAGACAATCGTATTCTTTGAATAGACGAGTTTCACAAAATAACTTTGAGTACAAGCAACCTTTTTGGCACAATACACAACCATTTTCCAGTAGAACGTTTCATGCGCGATCTGAAATAAAAAGGAATCAATTTTCTAATAATAAAACAAATATAAGCTTTCCTCAGAATTCTTATTCAGAACCTATATAAAATAAACCAGTTCACTAGTAGTAACGGATCACAAAATCGTAGGTTAGGTAGTTTATATATTTTAGAGGGAGCCAAGATAATCCTAGCTACTATCAGAACTACTATCAGCCTTTTGAGGGTTCTGATGTCGAAGTAGATGATAAAAATTTTAATTAAGAAGCCTCGGAGACGCAGTAGGGTACGTAGATTTAAATTATTTTGATTCTAACCTAATTCCAAATATAACCTAAAGATGCTTTAATCATCGATTAAAATTAATACCGGAATTAAAAGATCATTCATTAATCCGGATAAGGGTAATGGAAACCAAATTAAGGTTATTTACCCCATCGAAATCAAAACTATTTTTTGTACACATTTAGTTGACAAGCAAATAAGACTTAAAGTGGTAAAAGAGCTCAAGACTAATAAGGAAGTAATATTTATTTTGTTTTAGTTTCACAACTATTTCGACGGATAAATCGGAATAGACACACTGAAGAAAATTAGTATTAGAATTGATCTATCTAAATTTGTCTTACAAGCTGAAAACATAAAGATGAAGCTATATTGTATTATAAGCCTTGTATAACAAGAACATACAATGTACCAGCGCTAAGCAAAGTTGTATGCCGTGTACCGTTGTGAGTGAAGCAACTTTTGTTACTGTGAAAAAAAAAAAATGGATTCAAAGCAATTTCGTGTGTTGATTTGTCATTGCTTTTTGATAGGAAAAAATGCAGCCGATGCAAAGAAATGTCTTGATAAGTGTTACTTGGACTCTGCACTAGCCGAGCGAACCATTCGCAAGTGGATTGAACAATTTAAAAGTGGTCATACAAGAACCGAAGATGATGCACGCAGAGTCAAGTCGGCAGTCAGCTGAGTGGCGAGCAGGTGACGAACCTTGTCCAAAACTCAACAGTCGTCTGGCAAGGTAATGGCATCCGTATTTTGGGATACACATGGAATAATTTTCATCGACTATCTCCAAAAGGGGCAGACTATGAACAGCGACTATTACATTACGTTGTTGGAGCGTTTGAAGGACGAAATCACAGAAAAACGGCCGCATTTGAAGAAAAAGAAAGTGCTGTTTCATCAAGACAATGTACCGTGTCACAAGTCGATGAAAACGATGGCAAAATTGAATGAATTCGGCTACGAATTGATTCCATACCCACCGTATTCTCCAGATTTAGCGCCCAGCGACTATTTCCTGTTCGCAGACCTCAAAAGAATGCTCGCCGGAAAGAGATTTAAGAGCGATGAAGAAGTAATCGCCGAAACAGAGGTCTATTTTGAGGCTAAACCGAAATCGTACTACAAAACTGGTTTTGAAAGATTGATAAATCGTTTCAATCAGTGTATCACCCTCGAAGGTAACTATATTGATAAATAAAGTTGAATTTTCCAAAAATTTTGTGTTTTACTATAAAACGGCACGGCACGGCATTGACTTTTCAGCCAATGTGTTAGAATCAGAAGACATATAGAAAATCCTATACATACTCGTATGTTCATAAGGAAGAAGTGAGTTGGCAAATTAGTGATATGCTTAAACAGGGTATCATGGGGTGGCCGTGGTGTAGTGGTATATGCATAGACTCCTCAAGCAGAGGGTCGCGGGTTCGAATTCCGTGCAAGACAATTTTCTGAAAAAGTATTTTCATAGAATTTGTAGGTTTTTGTATGAAAATCACGCCGGCGTCAACTCTGACATGAAGGCATAACATTGATGTTGGAGTGGTTGCTGGCTGGGCTAAATGTTACGAACTAAAAACTAGCACGTACTAAGACCCACTGGCTGAGGATGCACTGGCTCATCCCGTCCAGTTTGACAACCACCTCTGGGAAAAATATCGAAACCAAACACACCTGAGTTTCAAACTACTATACTACCCGCCCGCGCCCTGTAGAAAAGACAGTTAAGGATATTCATATCCCCTTGTTGCGCGCAGGGTATTATAAAAAAAAAAAAAATTCGTTCCAGTAATTCTCCATGTTCATCCCCTATTTGGATAGTTCCAAAAAAGGATTTGGATAGTTCCAGTAGGAAGGATAAATGTAGATTATTAATTGATTATAGAAAGTAAAATGAGAAAACAATCGACGATCGATATCCCATTCCAAACATTACAGATATTCTTGATAAGTTAGGTAAAAGTCTGTACTTTACTACTTTCGATCTTGCCTCTGGGTTTCACCAAATTGACATAGAACAGGAAGACATTCTTAAAACAGCTTTTACTGTCGAAAATGGGCATTACGAATTTCTGCGTATGCCTTTGAGTGTAAACAATGCCCAAATGAAGGTTTAACCTCATTTTTCAAAAGGTTTCAGGATTCGAATTTGAAGATTTATATAGAAAAATCCGTCTTTCTTCAAAAAGATGTGTCCTTATTGAGACATCTAGTTACGGCCGAGTAAGTTAAACCAAAACCCGATAAAGTTAAGTCTGTTAAAAACTTTTCCCTACCTAAGACGCCAAAACAAATCAAATCATTTCTCGTACTCTTAGGATATTATAGAAAATTTATAAAAGATTTCTCAAATTTAACTAAGCCTATGAAAAAAAAATTAGATTTGACTCGAGGTACGTAAACTGTTTTGAATTCTACAAGAATCTCTTATGCAACGATCCAATTCTGCAATATCCAGATGCTAGTAACGTTGCAATCGGTGCGGTACTTTCGCAAGGACGTGTAGGAGCTGATAAACCGGAGTGCTACGCAAGTCCTTCCTTATCCAAATCCGAACAAAACTACAGCACTATCGAGAAAGAACTACTCGCAGTTGTATGGGCTGTGAAGTATTTGCAACCATACATTTATGGGAGGAAGTTCCAGATAGTGACAGACCATAAACCAAATTCAAAATTAGTTCGCTGGCGGCTCAAATTGTAGGAATACGATTATTTTGTAACATATAAAAAGGGTAAATACAATGCAAAATGCAGACGCTCTGTCCAGAGTTAAGATAAGTACAAAATGATATAACCTCACTGATATATAATGTTGACAATATGTCTGTTTAAAATAATATAGATGATGTAGGTGATATCTTTACCATTGGAAAATCTTGAAGATGATATCCCTATATCGGAGCGTCCGATAAATGATTTAAATTATCAACTAATCATTGAGCTAGATGATAGCATATCAAAGATCAGCGTTAGGTTTCAGATATTATTTAAAACAAAGAAAGTTCACGACACAGACACAATTCTTAATATTTTTAAAGACCCAAGGGCCTAACAGTCATTATAACAGATGACAAGACATTCAAACTGATTCAAAACATTTACTCATCATACTTAAATTGATTCGATCCACCATAAAACTTTTGGACATAACACATAAAGACGATATAGAAAAATTCATTAGAAAATACCATCATAAGTTCAATTATACAGGAATTACAAAAACTTTCCAACACCTTAGGCGAGAGTTCTATTTTCCGAGCTTGAAAAACGATATAACTCGCATTATTAACAACTGCGATATTTGTCAAAACACAAGTACGCTCGCGACAGGGTGGCATTAAAATTCCAACTTAGTGAGATACCCTGTAAGCCTTTAGAAATATTACATATACATGCGGTTTATAAACCAAAATTCATGACGATTATTGAGAAATTTAGTAAATTTTCCAGTGCATATCCGAAAATTCCAGAACTAGTATTAGTATAATTCAGTCCTTAAGACACTTTTTTTTTCTAACCATGGTGTTCCGAAGAAAGTTACAGATAGTACAGCTGCATTTTTGTCATCACTTTTTAAAGAATTCTTACAAATATATGGCATTGCCATCTATACAACTATTGCAAAAAGTTCAACCGAAAGATTTCATTCGACTCTTAACGAAACAGTTCGCATTATATACAACCAAAATAAAAATAAACCCATAAATGAAATAGTTAATAGAGCAGTTGTAACATATATAAAAACTCCATGTTATTTACGACGAAATTAACTCCCTTTGAACTTTAGTCTGGGCATTAAAATGCAAATCCTCTATTTCCTAAAAAACCTGTCCACCTAAAGAAGAATACCTTAATGAACATAAAATGAGATATCACAATTTGACTAAAATAATCTACGACAGAAGCTTAGCACATAAACAACCCATTATGAATAAACGTAACAAATTGCAAGCGGATCCACCTATAGATATGTTTGCCAAACGATAAAATCCATTAAATAGATGATCGACAAATAAACTTGCTCTGAGATTCAACGAACTTGAGATAGTTTAAAATAACGATGTTAGAGAGGTCCCAGAAGTACCCGGCATGACCAAGATATGGCGGTAGTTGATTGATATCACTGTATTGAAAAGTACGCGGTCTATAAGGCATATGTTTCAAGTTTGAAAGCGCTATGTTGTTTAGTATTTAATTGACAGCTATCAATAGGGAACGTTGTCAGTGAATTTGTGAAAATGGAGAAAACTGGTCATCGTTATGTGATACAATACTTTTATTTGAAATGCCTCAGCCCAACCAATATAAAAGCTGAACTGGATTCTAGTCTGGTTGCTGAGTTTAAACGAGGCCGTACGAGCTGCCAAGACGAGCATCGCAATGGTCGACCAAATGAGGTGACAACTCCAGAAATGGTGAAGATAATCCAGAAAGCGATCGACTGACCGCTGCTGAAAGTGGGCGAGCTAGCAGACATTGTAGGCATCTCAAAAAGTGCGATACATCGCATATTATTTGAAAATAATAAAGCGGAATTTTTGTGCCGTTTCATAACAATTGATGAAATATGGGTCCATCACTTTACAATCAAAACAATGGATTCAAAAGGAAGAACCGGCTCCAAAGAAGGCGAATACCGTTTCATGGAGTGGATTTTTTGGGATGCGTGTGGGATAATTTTCATTGACTATCTTGAAAAAGGAAAAACTATCAACGGCCAGTATTATGCGAACTTATTTCAACGTTTAAGCGAAGAAATCAAACAAAAACGGCCGCATTTGTCTAAGAAGAAAGTGTTGTTTCATCAAGACAATGCACAATATCACAAATCCAATTGCTACCTCATAGCAATTCAAACCTTAATTCATTAATTTTGGCTATTGCAAATATTCGCTAGATTTAGTCCCCTCGGATTATTTTCTGTTCCGAAACTTGAAAAAATTGCTCAATGGTCCAAGATTTTTCAACCATGAGGAGTTGAGGAGACAGTTCTTATTATAAAAAGAGTATCGAACTTTTTGAAGATCGCTGGAAAAAGTGTATAGAGCTGAAAGGTGATTATGTTGAAAAATAAATAAATTTTTTTCCAAAATTTTTGTGTTTTCTTTCTTCTGGGACTCCATCGTATAATTTTGGGCGAACAGTATTAAAATATGCAGATAGTCTTATACCTATATAGGTTATATAGAATATTTACTTTCTTATATCAGGTATGCCGGTATGAAGTAAGCGTTTTTTTGTGATTATAAAACATTAATTTTTATTGGGAAAGGTAAAAACATGCCAATAAAACTGTTCGTCTTTTGAAGCAAACCAAAAAATCACCCAATTGTAGTCGGCGAATACGGCGGGTGGCGTAGCAGCTCCCAGCCAAGTGCTTTGGTTGTATCCTTAACCAGTTTTGTTTTGTGTGCGTGTGAATTGTCATGGAGTAAAATTACCTTGCCGCCTCTTCTGGCCCATTCTGATCGTTTTTCGATCAATGCATGGTTCAAATTAATCATTTGTTGTCGGTAACGATCTGTATTAATGGTTTCACCAGGTTTTAAGAGCTCGTGGTACATCACACCTTTCTGGTCGCAACAGAAACACAGCATTGTCTTCTTGCCTTGAGGGTTGTTGATGGTAGTCCCGGATTAACCCATGATTTTTTCCGTTCAGGATTCTGAAAATAAATCCATTCAAATCTCCAGTAACAATTCGATGCAAAACTGTCTTTGAAGCAAAATTTCACAAGTGGTTTTTCGGTTTTTCATCTGTCTTTCATTCAATTCATGTGGCACCCATTTTCCAGACTTTTGGATCTTTCCCGGTCAGAAATTGTTTGTTGTGCAACATTTAACATTTCTCACTCATCCAATATTGTTTGCAATTTGGCGTCTTCAAACTTTTTTGGTGGTCTTCCACGTTCTTCATTTCTTATATCAAAATCGTTATCTCTAAACCATTGGAACCATCTTTTGCATATTGCTTCTGATAGAGCATGATCACCATATGCCTCGACAAGCATTCGATGTGACTCTTTTTAACACGATGAAAAAATTTGATGTTGTTTGCTCAATGACTTGATGTATACTAAATATGTTTGACAGGTGTCATAGCAACCAAACAAAAAAATTAAGGCCCGTTCACAATAAATGTTCCGTATCGAGATATTTGTATCTTGACGATCACTTCATACCAGTACAACTGGTATTTTTATGTTTTATTAGCAAACACATACATCAAAAAAAAAAAAAATAAAATAAAATGATATAAAATTAAAAATAATTAAAAGTTTTATCTGTCATCCGTATCTGACCTATCAAAACCAAAATTCCTAAACGCGGAATATCACCGATTTCCGAGGACTATCGATTGTCCTCGGGTAAAAAATTCTGTGCCAACATGCAAAATTCGAAAAAAAGGGAAGTGATCGCAGTTATAATTACTGGAGTCCCTTGCAATGCTTTTCGGATGGACAAAATATTTTTGCCAAATAATAATAATAATAATGAAAAAGTGTTATTGTCTCCAATCAAATTATTGCAAAAATCCGATGAATTTATGCACAACCTTGCAAAATTTTTAGATATAACAGGTTACTTTGTTAAAAAGATGTCTATAGGCATTAAAATTACGTACAATTCTGTTGACTCTTACAGTGCCATATTAGAAAAGCTCAAAAGTGAAAGTTGTCAATTCTTCTCTCAAACTCTCAACTCAGCTTGCAAAGTAGTTTTTTATGTATGAACGAAATGGACCCCAATCTTTTTAAAACTAAATCGCTTAAAATTGGCCTTAAGTGCAAAAATATTAAAAAAAAATAATGAAACAACTCAGAGCATTTCAAAGACACAATTATATCATACCATTATAAAATGGTTCAGTAAAATTGCAGGATCATTTGAAAAATTATCGCTTTATCTTTTACCCGCAAGTGAGCTGGAACTACCAACGTTCTAACTAACCCAATGTCACAATTGCCAGATGTTTGGGCATGGTGAAAAAAATCGCCAAGTCCAAACCTTCTGTGGCAACTGTGCCGGCCCACATAAAACTTCTGTCTGCACTAATTCTTCCGCTTAAAAATGTGCAAATTTCAACGGACCGCACAAATCAACCAATACTTCATGCGTTAGCCGAAGGAAAAATATAAATAAAATGTGACAACATACCATAGTCCACCACCCACTCACAATAAACATTATCCGGTTCCAATTAACTCTCTGTCAAAGTTCCCGCAAATTCCACAGCGGCGTCAGCTGTTTCCCGTCTCTCACACTAATCAAACAATGTGGGAAAGTATCGCCCTTCCAACAATCAACAATGTTTCCGGCAACATTCCACTTACGTTTAGCTACATTGCCGCCAACGCGACTTACATCTATATGTAAGAATAAGTTTGAACAACTTAATGTTATCACACGTTTAGCAACTAAGTTTTTGTGTCATCATCCTAAATAATTTGATAGATAGGATGATAAATATTTTTATTTGGAAATCACTGTTATTGTTAACTTTTTAAACGCTAGAAACGTCGATATAGCTCTTGTAACTGAAACAAGGCTTAAACTTGACTAACGATTGTCCACACCCGACTTCAAATGCTATTGATGTGATAGAGTCGATCAAGACGGAGGTGAAGGAGCAATATTAATAAAAAGATCCATTCAGCACTCGCTTTTGCCTGTAGTGAAAGCGCTGTTAATAGAAAATGAAATGATCTCCGCAAATTACTCTCACTCCAAGGTGAATTTATTATTGGTGAGGATTTAAATTCTAGACATAGAGATTGGGGTTGCTTACTACCAAATGCCTACGGTACGATCCTGTCAGATCTATGTTTAAGTTTTCCAGCATCTGTGATATTCCCCTCTAGTCCTACTTTTATTTATGTTAAATATGCCTGATTACCTTTCTCAACCGGTTTCTATTAACGACCTCATCTCTGATCATAACCCTGTGTTTTGTCGTCTTCGCAAATCAGGTGTGCAAAAGGACGTATGTGTGTTAGATCTCAAAGATTCGAATTGGAATCGTTTCCGGTCAGTAATAACTTCCAAATTCTGGAACTTTCCCTGTAATCTAGACAGCGTTACCTCCACTGACGATGTTGATTCAATTGTCTCAGATTTTAGCAAACATGTACTAGACACTATTGATTTATGTGTTCGTAAAGTCCCTAAAACAAACTCGGCAATCAAGCTTTTCTCTTACATCCTGGAACTTATTCAAATTAGGAGTGCTTGTCGAAGACATTGGATAGTCTTTCTACAAACATAAAGTTTCCCACCTCAATATTTTTATTTTGAAACTTATTTTTGATTACAACAATAAGAAGTGGAACACCAAATTACGATCTCTAGATGTAAGCTCAAAACCTTTTTAGAATACCATATTGTCAATGTGGTTAAAATTATGAATAGACAGCTTCCCTTTCTTAAGAATTTAGATACGCTAACACACTTGCTCTAAACTTTCGCAAAAATCCCGAAATATCTTCTAATTTAGGTGACGCCGGAACAATTAATCTAGTGAACCAATCCAAACAATATCTTTTGGGTGGTAACAATTATCCTCCATCCTCAAACATGTATATAACCTTAGATGACACCAAATTCATGATCAATGAGCAGAGCAATCGTAAAGTTGAAGGATTCAACCAAATTAAAAAACATATACATATGTATATAAAGCAAATGCCATAATCTACCCTTGAGCATTTAACATTTGTCCTTAAGGCCTGTATTATTGTAAAATGGAATAATTCCCAAACGTATAGAAAATCTCTAAGTTTGTTCCAATTTCCAAAGTTGGAAAGCCTCCTCATAGGATTACCAATTACAGACCAATTAGTTTATTAAGTGCGCTTAGTAAATTATATGAAAAGAAAAAATCTCTAAGCATGTTAAAGACAACAATCTACACCCCGATACACAATTTGGGGTCAGGCGCAACCACAGCACGACCCATCAAGTGCTGAGGATCTGCAATCATGTTAAATTGTCTCATGCAACAGGCATGTTATTATTACATGTCAAAAAAGCTTTTGATTCTGTCTGGCACGACAGGCTTATATACAAAATGATAAATTTCAATTTCCAACCAAATCACTGTAGAATTGTTCGTAGTTTCTTGTCCAACCGTTGCTTTAGAGTGCACATTAATAAAGATGTCCCCAGCACTGTCTACTTTTATTCTAGTGTTCCTCAAGGCTAAGTCCTTAGACCTGTATTGTATAACCTGTTTATGTCCGACGTACCATTTCTCTTCTCATGAATTCGCTCTCAACATTGAGAGGAATAAATGGAAAATACAACTAAATGAGCACAAGCTACAAGCAATCTTTTTTACTAAGAAAAGAAGAGCCTGTTTTCTACCTAGTGGACAATTACATGTAAATGGGGCTATTATGTATAAGTTGGGAACCCTCAGTAAGGTATAAAGGAATTCACTTCGATTCCAAACTAATATTTAATACGCACATCACAAAAACCTTGGGCAAAATTTCTGTTGCGGCCACGATGTTGTACCTTTTCATAAACCGAAAGTCAAGACTGTCAAATGCCAATAAAATAACGATATTTAAAGTTATTTTTCAAGCAATACTGCTTTATGGTTGCCAAGGGTGGGATAATTGTGCCATTTTAAGAAATGGCAGGTTTCTCAAAATAAACTTTTGAAAATGATGCTTAATTTACCTTGGTATCACTCAACGTGCGATATTCATCAAAAATGTTGAACTAGTCTTTGATAGAATACTAAAATTGAAGCAATGTTTTCTTGTTCGATGTGATTTTGTTGATATTCCTTTAGTTATTAACCTGAATGATATTGGGTCTATAACCCATACGTTCCTCGTATGGAACATAAGATCCCGTAGCTTTTTAAATCGGGTTTTCCGACAATCATTGATTCCGATTACAAAATCACATAAATTGCTTAGCCTGAAGTTTTTACGCTATCGGTTTCTTAATGTGGAAATTCTCACGAATGCGCGAGCTTTTTTTTGCAGAACACACTTACCTTCTGACATTCGCAATATTTTTTCATCCGTGGCTATGTATGTTAAAGCTGCATGAACTACTGCAGTGTATACAAAGTTCAAGCGACGTTTTTCAGTCACAAAATAATGCGGAGTTAAAGTGCCATTCCGGGTGTGTTACCAAACTTAGATCACTCTATGTGCGACATCATCATCGTACAATCTTTCACAACGCTAAAACGCAATGAATTTCAAACGCTGTCCTTATGTACTCCACCTCCAGGTTCGAATTCTCTAGTTATTCCCGCTGCACATATCACGTATCATCCTTTTATACATATTGGGTCTATAACTTCGTGCGGTTTGCTAAGAGATGGTGTAACTTGTATTCCATTGTTATTATTCCATTGAAACATGCGTTGGAAAGCTACTGTTATTGTACGTCATTTCAGTATATGTCACACAATTTTTTTTCACTCAAATATGTCGAAAAAGTGTTTTTGCGGGGAGTTTTTCTTCATGAAGAAAACTGCTGCCGAAAGTGATCGTATTTTGGTGGAAGTATATGGTGAACATGCGCTAGCTGAGCGAACGTGCCAAAAGTGGTTTTCATGATTTAAAAGTGGTGATTTTGGCTTGGAAGACGATGAACGTCCTGGGCAGCCAAAAAAGTTTGAAGATGAAGAACTGGAAGCATTACTCTATGAAGATTGTTGCCAAACACAAGAAGAGCTCGCAGAATCTTTGGGTGTCACTCAAGCAGCCATTTCGAAATGTTTAAAAGCAGCTGGATATATTCAAAAGCAAGGAAATTGGGTTCCACATGAACTCAAGCCGAGAGACGTCAAAAGGCGGTTTTGCATGTCCGAAATGCTGCTGGAACGCCACAAAAGGAAGTCATTTTTGCATCGGATTGTTACTGGTGATGAAAAATGGATCCATTACGACAACCCCGAGCGCAAAAAATCATATGTGAAACCCACAAACCAGCCAAATCAACGTCAAAGGCGAATATCCATGGCGCTAAGGTAATGCTCTGTATTTGGTGGGATCAGATGGGTCTGATGTATTATGAGCTGCTAAGACCGGGTGAAACCATCAATGGACAACGCTACCGAACACGATTAATACGTTTGAAGAGAGCAGTAATCGCAAAGCGATCGGAATATGCGACTAGACACGAGGCAATAAATTTTCATCATGACAACGCTCGGCCCCACGTTGCTATTCCGGTTAAGAATTATTTGGAAAACAGTGGATGGGAAATCTTACCCCACCCGCTTTATAGCCCAGACCTTGCCCCTTCTGACTACCATTTGTTCCGGTCGATGCAGAACGCCCTCACTGAAATACGGTTCACTTCAGAGCAGAATATCAAAAATTGGCTTGATTCATTCTTGGCTGCCAAGCAGGCGCAGTTCTTCTGGGATGGGGTCCACAATTTGCCAGAAAGATGGGAAAAAGTCATAGCTTCAGATGGGCAATACTTTGAATAATACTAAACGTTCAAATTTTGAAAAAAAAACCGCACGAATTAAAATACATACCCAATAATAACTTTCCAACTTGATAATATTAATTTGATTTATTTATGAGTAGGTACTCGTAAGTAGGTATTTATTATTTTTTGTTATTTCTTTAACTGTTATATTTATTTAACTATTTTTATTTATTAGTTATTTATTTTTTTTATTTACTTATTTATTCATTTATATATTTATCCTTATCTTATTTTTTTATTTGTTATTTATTTATATTCTCTATATTGAAGGGTTTTTTTCTGCTTTCCCTTCCTAGAGTTAATTAACGTCTATTTAATTTCAAATTATATTTTCATAATAATATTACAGATGAAAGCTAAAATATGTATCATATCTGTGAACTGTCAAACGTGTGGTAGCGAAACCTTGTAATTTTATGTGAAATAAAGAATTATCTATCTATGCACATATGAACATTTAACTTGAAGAAAGAAAAGAAACTTGATAACGCGTTTAAAACTACCTCAAACGATATTGTAAAAGTTGAAAATTTACAAGTTTGTGTATGCTATAAACCAATTTTTTAAGAAAAATTTAAAAGTTTGCTATATTATTTGTAAAGTACATTCATTACATGTAATATTTTATTTACAATTACGTTAAATGAATTAAAACTAATGAAGTTTCATTAATCCTTCAAATTATTTATTGTATACTGTAGTTATTACACTTTTCATTATTACTGCGTATAAGGTATTCGATTTTTTTTAATGTAAAATTCTAGATAAAATTAAGCTTAAAGCAATAACAAAAAAAAAAAAAAAAAAAAACTTTGACAAGAATACATGAACCTCAATAATTAATCAGTTAAATGTAAAAATGTATGTATTTCACTTTTTAAAAGAGAGGAAAAATTACGTATACGACACAGAAAAATTAGAAATTTTGTATCTATTATAAGCAGCAACATGATCAGAATACAAAATATCTTCAAATGTTCAAATCTCCACCATCAGCCTTATCACGGACATTTCATTCATTTGTCCATACTTTGGCGGGAGGATTTACAGATATGTAATATACATACACATATGTCAACGTACAACGTATCAAAGTTTTGATCTCCGGCCTCCGTGCAACTGAAGCTTGGAGAAGAACTTCTATTGTAGGAGTGCAGGAGTGAATTAAATATGAAAAGAGTACCCCCACCAAGCATTGGGGCAGGTACATACATATATAAGTTGTCACGTAGATATATCATGTCTTCCGTTTGATTTCTCCTCTCTGTTATCTTTTGTCTAGTCTGCTGGGTCGGATGGTATAATTCCCGCCGAGCTACAATAGAAAGATCCTCAGATATAATCTTGCTATCGCTTCAAAATATCATGAAGTACTGCATAGAACTATCCCACATAGCTCTGTCATGGAGAGAAGTAAATGTAATTTGCATTCTCAAAAGAGGTAAATGTTCTACTGTTGTCCCAAAGGACCTAAATGCTATTAGTCTATCATCTTTCCTTCTTAAAACTCTAGAACGACTGATTGATATCCATATACGACCTAGCTTTATTCATAGACTCCTATCCACGGCACAACATGTCTACTGAAAAGGAAAGTCGGTGGAAACGGCTCTACTCATTAACAACCCACTTTGAATGATCCTTACAGTATAGAGAATATACAATGGTAGCTTTCCTGGACATAGAAGGCGCCTTTAACAACGTCAAAACATTTGCAATTACGACGGCGCTATCAGCTCTGATGCTAACAGCAGGATTATCAACTCCAAACTAGGTGGATCCTCTGTCAAAAGAAGTGTCAGCAGATGTACGCTGCAAGGTGGTGTCCTCTGATCCCTTCTCTGGAACTTAGTGTTAACAAACTGCTGATATACCTGGAAGAGGGTGATAGCAGGGTGGTTGCGTATGCGGATGACATTGCTATAGCTGTCTCAAGAAAACACTTACACACAATTAAAGAGCTACTGCAGTATAATATCAACACATTAACAGCTGGTTGGATCGCTGTGGACTTGGAATAGATCCCCATAAAATCGATCTTGTCCTCTGGGTCTAATTTTCGACAGGAAACTAAGCTGGGAACCTAACATTCAAGAAAGAGTAAAAAAAGCCCCAGTAAATTTTTTCTTTTGCAAAAAAGCCATTGGGAACAAATGGTGCATCCAACCTCGCATCACCCAATCGCTATATATCTCGGTCATAAGACCGATACTCACCTTCACGATGGTTGTGTGGAGGGCTTTAGACAAAGCAGTGAACTGCATGAAGCTAAGTAAAGTCCAAGAAACAGCATGTCTGGGCGTAAGCAGAGCCCTACGCACTACCCTCTCCACTGCTCTGGACACTCTGTTTCACCTTACACCCCTCCACATTTATAGAAGACATGTAGCCGCCAAAGCAACAATTTACGTAAAAGCGACTTCACTGTGGGCAAATAAACATTTTGGCCACGCAAATACTCTTAACGCACTAGGAATCCTACCAGAAAACATCGACTACACCATACCCAAACAATGATTTGACAAGGGCTTCCATGTGAGCATTCCCTCCAAATCCTTGTAGGTGGAAAATGCCTTCCTGGATGACAATTCAATCCACTTTTACACCGACGGTTCAAAAACTGTCAGTGGGGTTGGTGGTGGTGTTTTTGCCGATAAGCTTAATCTTAGCATCTTCTTTCGCCTTCCCAATCACTGTAGTGAATTCCAGGCGCAAATTTTGGAAATTAGGGAATAAAAATATCATATCTGCGATGGATATCTGCATCTTTTCCGATAGTCAGGTCTCTATCAAATCCCTGAACTCATGCTCTCTAAATTCAAGAACAGACATGGACTACCGATCATCTCTAATGGAAATGGCGGAGCAGTTTAACATTCATATTTTATGGGTGCAGGGACATAGAGACATTCCAGGGAATTGTAGGGCCAACGAACTTGTCAAAATTGGAACCACTATACCTATCACACCTGAAAAGGAATACATAAGTATACCTATCGCTACGTGCAAAAATAGAAATAAAGCTGGATGCTAATAGAAGACCAAACCAGAGATAGACAGTTGGATCAACATGCTTAGCGATCAAACAAATCTGGTCAAAGGTAGATCTGAATTGCTCCAAAAGTCTAATTCTTCTAATCAGAAAACATCTTACCGCCATTTTAGGTGTCGTCACTGAACACTGCCTCATAGGTAAATATGCAAGAAGGCTTGGTATGTTTACTTAAGACTTTTGCAGAAGCTGCATGTCCAGATCTCTCCCAAAGAAGAAATCTCAACTTAGGGACCTTCTTCCACAACGACTTAAGTGAATTAAGCAATATAGACATTAAAAGTCTCCTATGCTTTATTAAAAGCTCCAAATTGATTCTGGAGTAGGATGATCACAGATCAACGTGGCATAACAATGAGCCAATAGGCCTAAGTGGGTTGGTTTTTCAACCAACCTATCTTTTGTCCAGCTTGTCATTAAGCATCAAGTATCTATAATAATGTGATGTTGGTTTTTATTCTTAGTGTCAAGTATCGTCAAGTGTAAAACGGGAAAAGAAAAAATGTAATTGAATTGAAAAATAAAAAATTAAATTGAATTTTGAAAAATGATAGGAATGTGTTTTACTGGTTAGGACATGTAATAATTATTTGCCGATCCCCATGAGAATAAAACAACTTTCCATAGGCAGAAGACTTCGCTTTTGGATGTTTACCACTTCCTGCAGAAAGGAATACTTTATTTTATTTATTTAACGTTGCTGGCCATGACGGACATAATAGTTGGCCAACTCAAACACTATCCTACAATATGTTTGAGATGCCGAAACGTCAAGTTTAAACTTTTTTTCAACCCAAGCTAAAGCACTCTCACCTGCACTTACGTGTTAATAAACATCTTCAACTCCTGCATGTCAAGTTCACTAGCTGAAGTTCACAAAATGCTTGAAAGGTTTATATTTTTGATTTATCTTGAAGTAGAAAACTTAGAAACTTTCAGTTGGCACTGATACTTTTGTTTCATATGCAAAAATTCACCGGAAATTGACACAAATTGTTGTTAGGTTGCCAAGAAACTTTCACAGACGATTTGCAAGCAGACGTGAAGACAACAAGGATAGACTTTACCTGGTCGTCGTGTTGTTTCTGCATCTCGAATACATTTTATTTATTTAAGAAATTCAATTTAAATTGTTAATATGCTCCGGGACTGATTGTCGGCAGGGTAAAGTTTGTTTTCCTGAAACTGTATACGAGTACATAGTATGCCAACGAGCTACGAGTATTGTTGACAAAAAGTTATAAATTTTGATATTGTCATTATGTCAGAGTTTTAGCAGCATGTACACTGGTATTTTCTGAAAAATTTATACAACAATTCTTTTCTTTGATTTGATAGAGAGTTCTAAGTGAATGATAAGTCCCGGGTAGTTGCATATGTGCATCTGAAATAAGATCCAAAGGGATAAGGACTCTGTCTGGTTGCTGAATACTTGAAATAGTAATGGGTAATACGGAAAAGTGAAATCATCATCTAATGCCAATTATGTAGACGAATTGATACGACCTTACATGTTTATAGTCTAACATTCAAAGACGACAGAGGAAAAATGTTTCAAACGGAGGTAACAGTAACCATAGAACTCCAAAGCGATATAACATACCTTGCTGAACATTCAATACTTTACTCTACTACAGATGTCGCTTCAATTCGGTTTGGTGCTGAGCTTGTAACAACAGCATCTCCAAATCCCTTGAGCGCACGCAAATTATAAAAAAAAATAAGCAAGATCTAGCGGTAATCACCTCTAGTTTCGCATAATAAGTTGGCACCACCTTAGCCAAGAATTTCCTTTACTGCATTACCCACATGGAATAGATTGGAAGATATTTCAGCCGAAACGATGGTGTTCATTCGGTCCTTCTGACTGTATAGCTTATAGAACTCACTGTTGTTTCTGCTGTTTTAATGTCGATTTATGCGGACGGGACCGAAAATTACAAGAAAAACATTTTTTAAGACTGAAACGATTAGGGTCTTATACAGTGCTTTGTTCGTTGTACGTGCAAGGAACTTACTCCTAAGTTAATTTATTTTTTGACTTCAAAGGTCCCAGTGAGATTACTTCTGATCTTTACAGAGAAGCGAGCGTTCTCGGTCAATATCATGCATAATTTGATAAACTTGAAAGGACGCTAAAACTTGGACATGCCTTTGTATAAAGATGTTGGTATAAGGGCTCATATGAGGCCTTGAAATCATAGAAGGGCTGAGTATCGATCTCAACTTCTTGCGTTTTCTCTATCATCTGCTGTATTGTGAATATTTAGTCAACTATGGACTTATCCAGCCCAAAACCGCACTGATAGGGGCCAATTACAATAGATTGCCAAAAAATGGTGTCAGGCGTTTAAAACATAGGCAGACAAGATGTTGTACTCGATCTTAAAGAGACTGATGCCCCTGTAGTTGGAGCAGATTAGAGGGTATCTTTTCTTGTCTAGTCTTCATCTTGGTTGCAACTAGATAATAGTCAGTATAGCCGCTCAGAATATTCGTGCATCTACCACATTTGAACAGTGCCTTGCACTGATCTCGTCTGGGTCACTTTATTTTCTTGCTTTATGATCAGAGTACCGCCTTGTCCTTTATGAGATAAAGAAAGCGTGTGCTGCAGACGAAGTATTGTCAAGGCTATGCTTTCCGACTGTACTACTGAAGATATCCTTCTTCCCCATTTTCCCTAAGGGGTCGTAGATACATTCTTTAAGAGCATCATCTGTTTCTTCTGTGCGAGAGTTAGTTCATATTAGACTGCTGTTGTTAAGTTAAGCTTTGATGCGGATTCTTAAAATGCGTAAGTATGCTACATACTACAAAACTGCACGGAGACGTGATAATCAACGGAGTATACGATTATGTCTCAGTATTTCATCATCTTTAAGTCTAGGTGATGCCTATTTTATAGAATTTAAAACGTAATTCGTACTTTTTCCGTTCATCCCAAGCTATTGGTTGGCTCCCAAGTCCTGTAAGGGTCTTATGTGCCTGGGGAGTTACCATCACCCATATCCCCAAACCGAGTAGAACCTTTATTGGACTTTTTGGGCAAAAGAAATTGGTTTTTTCAGAGCCATTTACGAGGTATACCTAGACATAATTAAAGCATTAAGTATCACGTATGTGCACAACACTTCCATCAGACCGAGATGGTCCGTATAGACGAATGACAACATTCACTAATCCAACGCAGTCTAAGACCAAGGTCAATAGACTGACACTATACTGAGGGATCAATGTCAATGCTCGGCAGAAAGACTTCTATTAAAGCAAACTAAACCAAAAATCGTAGTCATTATAAGGAATAATGTATGAATTTATTTACCACGAGGGCGGCTGCTAATATTGGCTTATTTATTTTTTACCTTTCTCCACAACTCCAATCTACTACTACATAATTACACAAAGGAATACCATCTTAACTCTGACCTTCGACATTCATATTAAAATGTCAAAGTGTTACAAAGTCCTTGAATTTAACTGCAACACATCAACTCAATTATGAGGACTCACATTGCAATCACACAATTACCCATGCCACCAACCCACCCACTGACTGGCAAACACTTCCAAAAGCATTATTCAATTTATGCGTTCCACCAAAGAGCCAATTATATATCCGAAAAGTCAATAAATCACTTACTGCATAGCGAACTGAATCCTTCCATTAATGTGGGTCTTCGATTTAAGTGGAATTAAGCTCACTCTGTGGCAATTGCCAATTGGAACTTTGACATTTAATGTGGCAATCGCAATCACAAGGAACGAGTGCATACAAGTATTCCATGTACTGGTATCTATGTATGTACCCGAGTAAATTGACAGAACCTCTTGGATTGACTCTTAACCTGATTTAATAACACAACTCAAGCTGGGACCATCTCATTGAATAATGGGATGAGTAAGAAAATAAAGAAGAAAAAAAAATCGAGAAGATTGAAAGATGCAGAATCATTAATAATTCCTCAGGATGTGCGACATCGACAACTGACACTGCTTAAGTGCAAGGGAAATACTCATTCTCTCTCATCAGATATTCCACGATTTCATCCTTTTTGATGTCTCACCTGAGATCTTCTGAGAGTTTGTAGGATTTCGATTATTTATAGGTCATCGAGCAAAGCATACTCGTTTATGTACATATAAGCATCTGTATGCATATGTATCAGTAGCACTGCACTTAACATACTTAGCCTGGGGAAATCATTTTCACAAAAGGAAAAGGAGAATACGAAATGGAATCAGTGATAATAATTTGATCAAGTTGGAGAAATGGTAATGGAAGGAAAAAGTTTTTTTTTACCACTGAATTATCAAAACAAGATCAAATCCGTTTTCATACCAAAACTTAATCTCAAGCAATATCTCGAACCGTAGTGAATCTACTCTATATCTACACCTAAACATCCATTGGGTGATTGACTAATTTTACTGTTACCAAATATTGTTTGGTTATTCATTAAAAATATAACAAACGCCCAGCTATAGTCACACTTAAGCTGTTAGCTTTTGGAGAAGCCTAACAAGCTCAAGCGGTTCCAGATTGAATCATATCACATGTAAAGAGCGTCGAACATTTTTTAGGACGAATCTTATTTCGCACTCGTGTACTAGCAAAAGTACACAATGATCTCAATATATAGTACACAAATCCACTGAGCTGGATGGTAAATCTGCTCTTCCTTTTTCTAAAAAGGGGTTTGGCAAAATATGACAACTTCGTAAGCTTTTTCGTGAATCCTACATTTAAGTACTTTTTCCGTGTAAATTAATTCGTTATTTCAGTACGTCCTTAACGAATTTGAGATATTTTCTTAGAAAGATGCTCATGTCCCTTCTTAACAAGGTCATGGAAACGCTGATAAGCCTTCAGCAACAGGACTACTAACGAACCGAAATGTGTAACCATAATCTTTATCAATCTAGTAAAAGCAAGATGAATGCACTTGGGGTGCCCCAAGCGTCTGTTTTGTCTCCAACAATTTTTAAATTTCTATGAACAATTCACTACATCCAATGTGCACTTGAAACCCTCGACGGTAGCACCCCCTCACAATGAATGTTCATCAGAATACCCATTAGCCCACCTTCCGATGTACTCTGAAATACCGTGAATCTTTTCTAAGTTAGTTCAACTCGATTATGGAAAGATTTCTAAACATTTTCAAACAACGTGTAGCGGCATCTCTCTTCCTTTTCTCCATATGGACGGTAAGTGTCCAGGGATCCCTTCATTTCTTTAGCCTCCTAACTGTGTCGTGAAGATTTAAGAATCAAAAATCCTAGGTAAGACTTCGAACTAAGCCCCAAAGATTTCTGGCAATTCTTCTAACGACCGCTTTTCTTGCATACAACGCGCCGATGATGCCGGCAATTAAATCAGCAAAGGTTGTACTTCAGGTCGATTAATATAGTCAAACTCCAATGGTAGCTTTACCTACACACAAGGGTCTGCCGAAACAGGTGCGGAAAATCTAATTTCAAGAAAATTCCGCTACGGGAAAGGGGACGAGACTGGCTTCCTTATTGAGTTTCCGCTTTTTTCTCTCCAATGCAGTAAAGAGGGATATTTTGGCGCGAAAGGAGAAATCAAGAGTGAAAAGTTGAAAACCTTTTCTCACAGAAAGATGAAGAATCAGTAAAATGAGGACGGCGCCTCTCCCGCTGTAGACTTAGACAAAGTTTCTGCCGAGACTACCTAATCAAGATATGCCTCACATCCACCATTTCCACTTAATTCTTTAATGAATTAAGACAAAAAACAAAGCTTCTTCTAAACTCAAGATAGAGGAAGCTGTTGAGACCCAAACCGGTTAACTCACTCAATATTGTGAACTGAAGAGTCATATCAAGAAAAACTCCTTTGAATCAACTGTTTTATAATGGAACGCAACTTCTTAACACGTCAGTGTTGGAGAAAGCCTTTAACCTTAACAGATAAGAACAAAAAACTAAAATATTAAGATTCGAAGAGTGAAACACCTGGTGAAACCAGCAGACTAGTTTAAACCCTTCAAAATGCACAAATTAACCAGATTTGAAGAACTTATATCATTTGATGGCACCTACACTGAATCGAATGCAGAGTCTACCTTTGTCATGCTTGAGATTTACTTCCCAGGTAACCGGCTTACAACCAGTCATTAATGGTTGTGACGCATAAGGCCATGCGCATATTTTGATGGCTTAAAGTCGTCTGGCGACGATGGCGTATATCCAGTTATGCTATATTATTTAATGGCACAGATAAGCTGCTGGCAATTTTGAAGAGAGTCTTCTCTGTTAGCCTGCCCCCGACACTTAAACCGAACCTCTGACGGACATTAAAGGTAGCCTTTATACCAAAAATCAGAAAATATGACTACATGCTCGTCAAAATCTTTGGACCAGTCAGTTAAATTTCACTCACACCTAAGAGCATGGTTGAGCTTTGTGCCAAACTGCTGAGTAAATACATCTGTCTAACATGCAAGATGTACAACATCCATCCACATAAAACTCTGTTCTACATGTCGTCTTAGGCAATGACATCATAACTTTTAATGCTGCCAAAGACAATAATAGATTTCACTCTTCTTTAGGACAACTTAGGCTCGTTTTCCTTACTTACTTACTTAAGGTGGCGCTACAGTCTGTTGTGGACCTAGGCCTCAATCAACAAGCATCGATCTTTAGCAAGCTGCCGTCAGTTTCGCACGCTTAGTAGGCTTAGGTGAGCTTCGACTTGCATGCGCCACTAGAGCCGCGATCTTCCTCTACGGCGCTGCACCTCGGGGCGGATTCAAAGACTTTTCGGGCCAGAGCATTAGTGTTTATCCGCTCTACATGACCCAACATTCCACTCTTCTGGCTTAGTCGGTGTCGATATACAGGCCGGACTGTTTGTCGTTGTATCTCCATCTCTACTCCACCAAAAATCACCCGAAGAAATTCTCTCCCATAGCAGCCAAGAGCATCCTCATCCATTTTTGATAAACTCCACGCCTCTGCGCCATCGGACAGGACCAGGATTATTAATGTCTTATATAAAGTTATTTGTGTTGTTTTGAGAGAGGGATTTGATAGTCAATTGCCTTCTTAGCGCCCGTGTCATTGTCTGAATTGATAACGGAGTCTAGGTAGACAAAGTACTTAACTACCTCAAAGTTATTATCGTGGTTGACGTTCTTTCCGAGAGGTCGGTGTTGGGTGTCCCATCTTGTTGAAAGCATATATAGGGTGATTCATCGTAAGATTTGATTTTCAATAGGCTTTTTTTGACAGATCACACGTGACTCCCATTAAACTGCTTTGTAATTTTTGTTCAGTATCGTTTGGCAAGTCATCTTGGAAAGACTGACATCACAACAGCGTCTCCAAATTGTTTAGCTGTATTACGAAAATAAGCGTTCTGTGAGAAATGTTTTTCGTGCGATTCGAAGAACTTACGATGCGCATAATCGACCTACTAAAACCACTATTGCCAGTACTATTCACAAATTTGAGTCCCAGTTTACATTAGTGGATGATACTCGACCAGTTAGACCACATCCAGCACGTAGTGAAGAGACCATAGCAGCTGTAGCTGAGAGTGTACGCGAAAACCGGGACGAATCGATTCGTCGTCGTTCTCAGCAGCTTGGCTTGGCGTATTCGATGAACTTGGCGTATTTTACGTGAGGATCTGAACTTTTTGCAAGAATTGAAGCCAGGCGACTTGAATTCTCGTCATATTTTCAGTGAATGGGCTCTGGAATAACTCACTGAAAATACGGTGTTCAGTGATAAAGCCCATTTCTGACTCAATGGATACGTTAATAAACAAAATTGCCGTATTTAGGCTGATGAACAACCCGAAGAATACCAAGAGATACCATTACATCCATTCAAAACAACGGTATGGTGTGTTTTATGGGCTGGAGGAACCATTGGTCCATATTTCTTCAAAAATAAGGCAAATCAGAATGTTACCGTCAATGGTAACCGTTATCGCGTCATGTTAACGAACTATGTGCTTCCTGAAATTCAAGTACATGGTCTTGGTGAGCTCAGTTTCAAAAAGATGGAGCTACGAGCCATATAGAACGTGAAACAATGGACTTATTGAGAAATTATTTTGGCGAGCACTTAATTTCACGTTTTGTTACGGTAAATTGCCCGCCTAAATCATGTGATATCATACCTTCGAACTATTTTCTCAGGTCTTCAGGAATAAGCACCTCCGATTGATGCTTTGGAAGCCAACATTACTCGTGTTATCCGCGAGATACCAGTCGCTATGCGCGAACGAGTCGTCCAAAATTGGATCTTCGGAATGGACCACCCATACGTAGTCGTATTAGTAAAACATTTAAATTTACTTTCAAATTTATATGATTTATTTTACATTATAATTAAAACCTTACTATGAATCATCCTATACTTGGTCTTGCCCTCATTGATAGTTAAACCAATCTTCTTTGCTTTCATCCAATTATGTCAATATAGTCGGCGTTTGCGAGTTAGTCGACTGACTTGAAAGATTGTGTCTCTCGTGTTGGTGCGTGAAATTTTCACTATTCTTTAAGGAATGGTGTTAAAGAAATCGTATGACAGTGCATCGCGTTGTCTAAACCGACCTTGATGGAGCAGCGTGAATTTTTCATCGTCATCCTGCACAAATAGGACGAGATTAACATGCATGCCAAAACTAGACATTACTTTATATGGCTCGTCTCTATAGATAGCATATATATACGGGGCCTTAAATCCGGTTAATAGATGGTGTTAATCTATAAGCTCATGGTTGACAGTGGGCTTTCCTGGGCTGAAGGCATTCATACAGCATGACAGATAGGAGCTTTTAGGGGATGTTAAGAAAAGTGCCAATATATGCTCCTTATCAAGTCATCACCTGCCCCTTTAAAGAGCTCCGCAGTCAGGACGTCCGCTAAAGCAGCTTTGTTGGACTTGAGCTTAGATATGTCTATTTTCACTTCAACTAGGCGAAATTGTTAGTCTACATCATCTAAGTTAAAAGATTCATTCTATCTAACATCGGTTTTTGGTTCTTCACTACCGTTATGCAACGTCTCGTCAGGCTTCGGTTCTGGGTTTGTGTTTGAGGCATGTTTTTTTATCTTTTCGTAAAATTTCCAAATTTAATTCCCTCGACTGAGCGCTTCTCATGCTCCTACTTTTTCCGAAGCCGGTGTTCAACTTTCCTCTTCTACCAGTAAAGCTCATGAGCAGCTCTAGTCCTTCTATTCAGCGCCGCTTATTATGCATCTTGCTTAGCTGCATGTGCCTGCTGGCACTCGTCGTCAAACCAGGGCTTTCGTTGTGATGGCCGAATGATTCCCAGCACATCAAATTCGTCATCTCTGATCTCTTAAGAAATTAAACGAGACTCGATCAGAAACTCTTGCGATTGTATCCGTCCAACCTTGGAAGGTTCAGACATCCATAATACTGAAGGGAACGCCTTGCGTCGAACACAATGTGGTGAATCCAGTTGATGGTTGATTGATCAGGAATATATCGAGATGTAGGAACCGCGTGGTAGCTACGACAACGTTTCGCCCCGCCGCAAGGTCGATTTGCATGAATCCGTTATCACGCATGTTAAGCGCATGTTGGAAAATCTAGCCTTGATACGGATTGTTACGAGGATGTTTAAGGTCTTGCTGAACTCACTACCACCAGGTTTTTCTGAACGCACTGCTTGTGTCCTCGGTAAGGGCTGTCGTTAGCAGTTTTCATGAGAAGGTAACTGCCGATGACATGTTTCTGTAGGAAGCCGGTAGACCAAGTGGTTGCTTCCTGACCTCTATAAAAGGTCTGCTGCCACTCAGTATGAAAGAATGTTGACTATTTATTGGCACCGTTGTAGGCACTACGCTGTAATTACCCGTCTAAGGGTAGTAGACATGACAGATATAACGAACTGCGATATTTTCTATAGGTTGTTTGCATAAATGCCCAATTCGACAGAAAAGACTGCGGTACACTAACTTTATGTTTCATTTAACTGAAGACTTGTGTCCAATAAACGACTGGTTGACAGATAACGAATTGTAATTGAGCTCCAAAAATCAGGTTATACTGATTTATTATAAAACTTTCCATCTAGTTCGGTTTCACATATTTATTTATAGAGTATTACATTGAAAGTTTAGGAATCGAAAACTAGTTTTTATCCTGTTGAAACCGGAGCCTACCGTCTCCAAACGCTCATCATTCCCATAATAGTCTATGATGAAACTCCTTTCCGATCCTTGTTCACTTTTTCTGTGCTGAACAACACATGAGCAAAATTTCTTCCATACTGTAGGTAATTGTCAAACTATAAACTAAAATATGGCCTCCTTCAACTACCTTCATTCTGCAAACCAACTAGACGGGCAGATAATAATTATCCTTGACCCATAAAATGTTCATCCGCCATCCTATATATTTTAGTATACTGGTCAGTCCTGAAAATTCCTATTGACATTAGGTCAACACACGTTGAAGTAGCTCACATAAGGTGTTTGCCATGCTGACTATTAACGCTACGGTTGATTCAATGGCGTGAATACGGTACGTTGCTATTTTCTTCCTGCTCAAACTTTATTGAATTTATATGTATGTTTAGCAAGCGAATTACGGATATACGATACTAGTACTCGGTAGCTACCACGTGGAGCTAAAATAAGCACAGCTAATAGGTAGTCATGGTTATAAAACTGAGTGTCCACAGGAACCTATCTTAATCATACATCATCAAATCAACCGTATGCTGCACTAATATGATTATTAGTTCAGCGCATTATAAAAAAAAAAAAAACTGTGTTCTGGCATTGAAATTAACTTGGGAGCAAGAAAGCAACTGTATTAAGGGCGATTATGCAATGGTCAGGTGGATAACCATAGAAGAAGAGACGAAAGAAGTGTACAAGTACATCAGTCAGTAATAGCAATCATAGGCACCCGATTTAAAGAGATTGATGCATTGGTTGACAGCAATTTAGTGGAAATCTGAATGAATGGATGCGAAATTGTAAAAAAGGGAATAAAGGCGTCGGTGAAAAGGGAAAGCTGGCTGGAAAGCTCATTGCATAATTAACTACATTCTACGGTCTTGCAATTTATCGAAATAGTAATTCGTTGGAAGATATGAAAAAAGCTGTCTGGGCTTCATTATATCTTGTTCCACAGACGAGAGTACCCAACATAAGTATTGCCTGGAAGGAGAAGACTCGTGGTGTTCGTAGCAGCAGGCGAATGCCAAAAGAATTTTGAACGATTATACACATACTCCTTGCATTGCCTGCAAATGTCATTGAGGCAATAAAATCAATATACCTGAACCTTAGTAAAGACAAGCTTCTTGAACGATTTTTTGGTGCGTTTCATCAGAATAGCAACGAGTATTTGAACTCTGTTATATAGAAATTTGCGCCAAAGACGTCGTGGAGCAACAGATAGACAGTAGAAACCGCCGCTAATATTGCTTCAATACTTTTCACCAATATTCGTTTTATCCTCATTATAGTCTTGGAGATATTAAAAATTAAAATTGATGAAGCACTCTACTAATATTGTCTAGACATTGATGAGAAGCGGATATGCGACGCGGAGCACATGTGTGTAAAAAAAAAAAATAAGTCTTTGAATGCTAAGGAACTCTTCTATGGTCCGAAAACAGCTGACTAATAGTGAGAAACAAAAGAAAACAAAAATACAGAAATAAAATTTAGTTTGTATGTCGAAATATCCTTCAACAAAACGCGTTTGAACGCATTTTTCTCAAAACTACGTTTTTCAACCTGGTTGACAACATATTTGAAAAACTTTTCATCCGATTTGCACGTACCAAGTCTTAAAATGTTTAAAAATACAGTCCCTATGGAAACACGTAGGGGTTTATTTTTTTCATAAACGATTAAATTTTTCTGTGAAGCTGGGGAAAAAAAATTCGCTGGACCGCTTTTTTTTAAGCTTATATGTATAGTTTATAAATATATTTTTTGTATATTTCAGATGAACCGTATTGCTTAATAGCTGTCAACCACCAAACAGCAACTTCGTCGGAGTGACCTTTTGGAACAGCAAAATATTCTTAAGATTCGAATAAAAAAATGTGTGCAGTGTCTTCTATATGTATATATTGCATATTAGTATCAAAAAAAAAAAAAAAACATTAATTGTTAGCTCGAAAAAAAAATTATAAAACATACAAACTTGTACCGCGTACCGCGGGCGCACAATGGTCTGGTGTCTTAACCATCTTGCTTTCTCTTTGGAGCTGCTTGGAGCAGTTCTTGCTTATTCTCTTATCCTGACGCAAAACTGGCTACTGAATTGAATGATATGTATTTGTGCTAGTTAGAAGGATTTGTGTACGAAATAAGAGCTGTCCTTGGTATATGACAGTGGTAATCGAGACTATCAAAGCTCGTAACAAGTTTTATAGGTAATGGAAGTTTAGTCCTTCTCCTTCCTTCCTTTACAAAACGATGCGTAACCATTCAACTGTAATAGCACGACACTCTAAAAGAAATTAATACGCCTCTAAGTTGTATTTGACATTTACTTCCAAAAAACGTTGGTCTAATCTGCGACAAATTGGGATTTCTAGTGAATCAAAATGTGAAATTATTACTGATATTCAAAATAAATTTTTTGTTGAAAACAGTATTAAAGACTGACTTGCAATTCTTGCACAGCTCTTCTACTGGTAAAGAAGAGTGTAACCCCTTGGCCCTTGTATGTTTATAAATAACCTGGCATCTATCTGTACTTATACATCGGGACATCTATATGCTGATGATGTTCAGCTGTGCTTATCTAAGCCATTTAGGAACACTACTAAACTTGTTAACCATTTAAATGAGGTTCTCTGCAGTATTCATTCCTGGTTTTGGATCCTTATAAGTCGCATGTTATTCCAATTTCAAATAAAAAGCTAGCCCTCAATACCTTACCTGATGTTTTACTCTCTGGTTATACCATAAGTAAAATGCGGTTCATACTGTTCACACTGTAACTAAAATTTAAATAAAACAAAAACGGTGTAAGATATAAAATTGATTTGAGCCTTATTTTGAATCTACGTTCACGCAATTATGTGTGGAATAGCACATCAATATGTGCGGCATTATTCCGGCAATAGCATGTCGAATATGTCTAGTCGTCTAGTTGGAACCCCAGAAGTTCAGTTTACATCGCTCTATATCTGAGACCATTGACGGTAAATCATTTCGAAAGAACTTAACACTTAAGTGGGTATGAATACACTTATAATGCCTCAGCATGTGTTAAGTTTCTTGCAAAGAAAGATGTTTGCGCTCAGTGGCTATTTCGCTTCATGGGTTTCATCCAACATTTAATGGTGAAACTAAGTTATTAGTGGAAGTTGGCTTGTTGTTGATTTCTAGTTAACTACTCACCTTACTTGATTTTAAACAAACGAAAAAAACGAATGTCTTTCGGGTGAGGCTGGGATTTGAACACCGAACCTTCCGACTTGGAAGCCAGTCCACTACCACTTAAAACACGGCCACCCATGGTCCGTCGATAACCTCATGCCATAAACCGCACCAATTAGACAACCTTTATGGATTCATTGATACTTGTTTGAACGCTTGTGGATTGTGTTCTCATAGCCGCTGAGAAAAAAATGGGCCTCATTTGAGAAGATGATTTTGGGCCAAAATTTCCTGCGCCCAATTAGCGAACTTACGGCGTTGTGTATGGTCGTCCGGCTTAAATTTTTGCGTCAGCACAATCTTATACGAATGTTGACCCAAAATCAACCGCAAAATCAACCGGGTTGATAATCTGGTGATGTTCAAGTCAGCTGATCGGCGCCGAATCGACATTTCTGGGTCTTTTATGATACTGGCCGCTACGTCGGCTATGTTTTCTTGATTTCACACCAATCTCTGTCTGGTTGGTGGCTTAAGATCAAAAAGAGTATGCTCACGCTCAAAATTTTCCTCCGACCTGAACTGAGCCGGAATTTCGATATTTTTTAATAATTTCCGCACGTTCGGCAAGTGTTGTTCTATATTGTAATATCATCTTCTTGTCCTAACGCAAGTTGCAAGTGGCATCTTATGATTCCGTAAGATAAATTCATGGATTACGCAGATATGAACACATTTCACAACATGCTAAGAACTTGTTGAGCACAACTCTTTCAAGCATTACATTAATGGCTGAAATTGTATTTTTTTTATATAAAATTATAACAAATAAGACTCCTCTGTATTTATATGAAAAGACTAATTTATCACGCTCCCTTATAACTTTAAGTTTGATCCCAAATGCCAAAGACGCTCTGATTGAATTTTTAAGTAAAGCGGTAGTCCCATAGCAATAACCCAACCGTGGTCTTCAAGACAGGGGCTGAAGCACCACAGCATAAATTATGGAGACATACCTCTACAAACTTTCGCTGATTATGGTGGTAATTCAGGAGTTACTAGATTTTCTATTTGCTATTGCTCCGTAGATTGAGCCATAACAATGAAGTGTACTTCGAAGAGGCTTAACCTGTTATTTTTGCAATGTATCAGAAGGTATTGGATGGTTAGATTGCTGCTCTTAACGGTGTGAATTAGTAAATCGAAATTATTCAATGGCTCCAACATAGACGAAAAGAAGAGAAAAACGTGAAGAAGTCTGGTCTAATACCTCAAAACAATCAGTTTACAACCAAAGTTTGCGTCTGGAATCGGATAGATTAATGTTTTACAAAATGTTTTATTCAGAAGCACACATTAAATCTAAATAAATGCTACCATGTCCCCTTAATCTTTCCGATCTACGAGTAAATTCCAAATATTTCTTCACTAAAACAACATCGCTTTGAATTCATTGCCAATTAAATATGATTTTTATTTACCCGCAAAACGTTTGCCGATTTTCTCTTCTATGTGTAACGTTCATTTTGCGTGCCGGAAGCGCTCACTTCCTGTATTTTGAATATTTGTTCAATATTAAACCTTAAATGTTAAATGACTGCGCTTAATTCCTTGTGGCATGACAATTGACAACTTATTTCAATGGTACCCTTGTCCAATGGTTTCTAGCATTAATAACATTACCTACACAGGTGGAATTAAATTAGCGTCAGAATATTTCGACACTACTACCTGTATCTTGTTCTGTATGCCTACAATTAGAGCAAGGATAAATATTTAGCCAACCAAACGTTGCCGATAAAATGCTATACCCCTAAATACACAACCACCACTCAGTAGAACGAATAGTTGGTTGCGATGCGATAAATTTCCAAACAACTATATCAGGGTAGTAGCTCTTCATCCTTTCTAAGAAAAACCACCACCCTTCTATTTCTGACAGGGCTACATTTAGTGCTGGAGAACTGTGGCAAGTGAACGGGTGACACTCACGCGAAATCGGGCTAAAATCTCCTCCCATTCAGTTGACATTATATTCTCACCACCAAGAAAGGAATTCGACGAGCATAAAACACAACATTTACCACCATAAACAAGTATACACACACATTCTATTCAATGGCACACGCAAAAGGAGTATGCCACCCTTTTGTACTATTCTGAGTCCTTTCAAATGGTGTGCGTTGGGAGTGATGTATGTAATAGCAAAAGAGAGAAATCAAAACCAAACGAAAGCATACAACAGGACACGTACATGGCAGTCAAGAAAACATCGATTTAAATAGCTGCTGCTGCTACCTACTACTGTTGCCTGCAGAACTTCATCAAATGACAGCACAACCCTCTCATCGCTCCCCTTATTGCGTCCTGGATTCCACTCCATGGTGGCAACAGTAAATCAACCAGAAGAGCTAGGTAAGATGAAAACCGATAGTGTTGTCGCGTCTGTAAGTTTATGTGGCTGCAAAAATACGAATGTCCCTAAGCGAAAAAGTGCAAAAAATGTGAAAAACGTAATATTACGTGCATAAGCTGGGTTGCAGTTATTGTAAGGTTCAGGGAGTATTTGAACTAAGAAGAAAGTTTCGGAGCCCAACGTGTCAAATGACTGTGTCTACCACCCTCCAACTAAACCTGAGTTTAGCCTTTGGAGCTCAGTGATCAGAGGTAGCAGCACAGTTTCAAAGGTAGGTGCTTAACTACACCGAGTGTAGTAAATAAATCTGACAGCTTGTTGATGTGGCTTAACAATCTGAGTATCGATGACAAGTGATATTGGTTGATTGGGTCATTAGCTTGAAAGTTTTGATTTGACTGACTCGATATGTAGGTCATCAAATATGCTACGTCTACTACCCACACTAGATCCTGCAGCAAAAAGTCCGAATACGATCCCAGCATTGTGGTGTAAAAATAGATAAACAATTATAACTAATTTCGAGCCAACTTCTGGGAAAAGAGAACGACGAAGGCATTAAAACTAGCCGAACTAGATTCATCAGTTCAAGTCAAGTTGAAAATTTTTAGCAGCAAGTGTCAGACAGCGAGTGAATTGAACCCATTAAGTGACATGACATCGTCAGACGATAAGAAATGCACCACATCCCATTGGCGGTTTGTAAACCTACTTTAAAAGAATCCTCAATATGTGTCAATAAGGGAGTAAAACCGCGTTCGTAATATAGTTCTAAGAAGACCCCCAAATTGATTAAACATATTTAAGCATTTATGTCCGAATTGTTAAATGAGGTAACATATTGAAGCTGCAATCGTAAGAGACTGCCAGAATCTTTGCCGAAGGTGAATCTCGAAACCTATTAACTCCTATGCTGCCACCATTAAGTGCCGATGATAAGTGACAACGCTGCCAAGGTGCCATCAGGGACGCCGCTGGGCTTCACTCGACCAACACCAAGAAAATCCTGGTTTCCTGGATGAAGAATACCGACAAGCACAAGCAGCTAAATAAGAAGCCTACAAAGGCGTGTTACAACGAAAGACTGGAGCCGCACGTGAGCTCTACGAGCAGAAGAGACGGGAAAAACATCGGCTTTCCCAGAAGAAGAAAAAAGAGCGGAAGAATTACGCGATCTAAGATATTGAGATGCAGAAATAACATACAAGACCTGTACAGAAACCTTAAGAGTTGATGAAGGAAACCTTGTAGAAGAGTCGCAGTCGGTGCTGAGACTTTACAACGACGGAGAAGATCAAAATGCTACCGATCATTGTCAAAAATTTCGTCCACTTGACCACAATGAAGTAAGGATAGTAATATCTAAACTAAGTGTACGCCTAATGAACCGAATCTTAGCACTTGGCCGATACACAAAAAAGAAGACACACTCAACTGCACCAAATATAGACTTATCAGTCTCCTCAACATGTCATACAAGATCTAATCTGTCATATTCTGTGAACATCTGAAACTCTTCATCATCTTCGATACCCACCGTGTCTTCATCGATTTTATGGCCGCATATGATAACATTTATAGACACGAGCTATATATATTAGAATCATGTCTTGTTTTTGTATACCTCGGTGCTCCGTATAGTTCACAAAGTATCCCTCCGAAGCATTTGATGGCAAAAAAGCTTTTGTAGAAGGTGTCATGAGACTTCTTTAATATCAAACCTGAAAGAATTGTGCGGAACTCGCAAGCGAACACTGGAGGTCTCTGCAACTTAGTAGCACGCCGATGATATCGGCATAATTGGGACAATTTAGCGGGCTGTCACCCGTGCGTTCGAGAGTATTGAATTGGAATCCGACAAAATGGGTTTAGCAGAAATAAAACGAAGAATCACTTTTGTCAATAGCTGTTTCTTTGAGCTGATAAGGCAATTTAGTAGTAAGGCCCTATCCCAAGAAAATAGGAAATTTCTATATAGGACCCTGATCATCTTAGTCCTGGCGCTGACGTATAGACTTTATCGAAAGTGGATGCGAAAAATATTCAAACCCCTTTGCGCTGACGGGCTTTTGAGGAAAGGATTCAACGACGAACTGTACGAGCTGTTCAGCGACATCGATCTAGTCAGAAAACTGCGCATCAGTTGCCCTAGATAGCTAGGACATGTAAAGCGAATAGCCGCCAATGCGCCGGCATAGCAGAGTCTTCGAATCTATCCTAGGAAGATCTTTAGAAGAGAGCCCCTACCGACTTGGAATGCGCAACTGCAGGCATCTAGCTTAAGACCGAGCAAAGGAGCAAGGAGAGGCTTGTTAATTAAGGCCCAGGTTCACCCGAATTGTAGCGCCACCTTAGTATTGTAAATAAATAACAAAGGATCGTATGGTCTTTCGCATCTTCAATCACGGAAAGGACAATCAAACAAGATCAGAACAGACAATTAATAGGTCATAGGTTCAAAGATGACATTGAGCATTCTACACTCACTGTCAAACTTAGGACCAACAGATCCTGATGCAATTGAATCTGAAAGGTTGTACTAACGATTTTAAAACTATGACGTCCTAGAATCTACGCAAAAAGATGTAATCCCTTCTTGGCCTAGTCTTTCAATCTTACAATTCCAATAACATCAGGTTAGGTTTATCCTGAAATTTGTTTGATCTTAACCTAGATTTTTAGTTCGGTATTACTGGTATCTAAAGTTATAAATGTTATCTACTCTAAAAGTAGCCACAGGTTCGTGCAATGTTGAAGTATTAGTTCGCAGTATTAGTTTACTAGGTTAGCATGATCACCCTTGTGATTATTTTCTTGATCTTCGTCGTATTCCGATTCTTTTGGGTATTCTTTGAAAGTCTTCAAATCTAAATCACTGGAGGTATTAGTGATGTCCAGAATGACCCAACAGAAATTGTTCTCTCCTAGGTTAGAGTTAAATAGATCATTACTCTAGCCAGTGTAAGTACTCTACTACTTCCTATGTCTCCAGTAATTGGTGACGTTCTCGACATTTCCAATTATTTGTTGGATACTTTTTCACCAAACATTTTTTACTCGACTTGCTATCCCGTTACCAACTCTATCGCCATGCCATCCCCTTAATTGTTTGACCTGTGCCCAATAGTTTATACAACAATGAGAGAAAAGCTGTTACTGAATTCGTCAGCGGGTATCCAGTAGGAGCCTCGCTTTACAAAGCCTAAAGGCTCGTAACCTTTAAACCAATCATCGTACAGGTTTTTTACTGGCTCCCTCTTAATATTATGGCATATTGGATGCGTCTTTTCTTTAACAGGCAAACAACCAATAATTTTCACTTGCTACCATCATGTTTCGATTAATCTAGTGTTATCTAGTATTCACTTCATTATACTCTGAACTTTCTGAGATTGCCGCAGTTTAAGAGCCTTCTTTGTGCCTATACAACGGTAAGATTGCTCTCGGTAACTGGTAACTGACCGCCAATTAATCTTTCTTTTCCTTATACTTGCACCTGTTGCAGAAGTCATTATGGTACATACCCAAGCGATCACTACGGTTGTGATGATGTAATGACGGCTAAGTGCTCCTAAATAATGGCGAATCTGTCAAGTTGTTTACAGCATACACTTGTTCGATCTATGGCCTCTTAATACCTTCTTTGACCGAGGTTATGGTACTTCGCCGGAAAGAATAGCCTGCCAATTCAACAGCTGGATTATTTTTTGGTTTCCAGATGTCCCATTCCTCCAGTTCACTGCAATCCATGATGTGAAAAAGTGGTGCATAGGACTTAAGCAGCCGCCTGGTTGTTCATTCCTGTTTAAATTGGTTAACTCCATGTTAAAAGAACTCGAGACATGTCGGAGTATGATCTACAAAGCCACTACGAGTTCAATTCAATGACTGACTCCTGAATTTTGAAAAAAAAAAATCTTTATAAAGCCAAAATACTACATATATTCGATTTATAAAACCATGTATCTAAAATATCAGTCAGGTATTGTGTTACACATAGGTAGCCTAAATTCAGTTCCTACATACCCTGGGAACTTGAAAATAGGGATTGATCCTTCAATTTAGAAAATTACCCCCAATTGCGAAGAATTGACTTCTAACTATGTGTAACAAGCCGTATTTGTCACCAGTAGTACTGCGTAAACTGCAACATCCTCAGCATAGGCTCTTGAGTAAAGAAATTGTACTTTAATACGAGTACTATCAGGTGGAGGTGAGAGGTCACCTCCATAGGCAGTTTCTCTGTTTCCCCAAGTTCAGGCGATATTAACGAATTGGACCATAGTGACAATCTGGTTATGAACACCAGTGCCCAGCTGAGCTCTTTGAAGACTGCCTTATTATAAATTTCAAGAATATTAACATTATTTGCAATTAGATAAAGCTATCAATCTTTCTTTACCCAACCAATGGCAAACTGTCTATCTGGCCTCAGGCATTTAGTAGTTTTTGCGACAGAGACTGGATACGCATTAAGAAAGGTTGGGTTAGGAGGTTACCGTATTTGGTAAGATTCACTTAAATCAGGCTGGTTCTATTAGTCTGACTTCTAATTAAGGAAATGTTGGTCTGATCAGAATTGGAACTTTTAGAGAACTTGCTTTAGATTTTATTAAGTATTCAAAGATTAATTTGAAGGATTTCGTGCTTTTGATAAATATCACTCAAACCTATTTCCATTTATGTTAAGAAGACAGCTATTGAAGTGCACTTTATCTCTCTTTGGATCACTGCATCATTTTCAAGTTTTCAAGTCGTCCACTCAGATTTATTCACGTATGCTACCTATAAATTGTTCCATCGTACACAAAATGCGACGTGGCTTTCCTACTCAACTCCAGAAATCTTTTAGGGAGTCAGGAACATTTCGCTTAGTGTGGTATTCCACACTAAGTTTAGCCTTCGGTACAATAAAAATAAAGCCTCAAACTCGGAAGACTCTTCAGTCCCAACACACTCCGCGAATATTTGGAAAATTGCTCTCTCCTGTTCATTCATTCACTTCACTTTAAATACTTAACACTTTAAGTACTTTGTAGGAGTAAAAATGTTTTATGGTGTAAAACTTAGGCCAATTGAAAGCCAATCTGTTTTTAGATAACTGATAGCATACGAGTATATTTCTTAAGCCCACTAACACGTGATTTCATGTTCAAATATTCATCAATTAACGCCTAGATACTTCAATTTATTGAAAAATTAATTTCAATGTAAATATTTGCACAACATCCTATTCGACAACGCCTTCCACAAAAGTGCGTAACGTAGAGTGCGTAGTTTTTCACTCGCCGTGAAGTATAAAAGATTAAATTGTATTTAATCGGAACATATCCTTCTAGACTGTTAAACTTAGCTTGTTTTCTTACTTATAACAAGTTTGTGCTTTGCCTGACAACTTGTAAGCCTTTCATCAATTTCATTATATAGGGTTTTCTAAATACTTTCAAAAACTTTATTATTGGCTTGAAGTACAATCAAAACATTTATGAATGGAACTTCATTCATATGGCCACCGCGGGCACGTTTGCAGCGGTCAATTCGTTGGACCCAATTTTCAACGACTCGGCCACACATTTCGGCTGAAATGGCAGCTGTTTCGTGTTTAATGTTGGCTCTGAGCTCTTCCAACGTCGTCGGCGTGTTGACATAAGCCAATGACTTAACGTAGCCCCACAGAAAATAGTCAAGCGGGGCACCAAACAGTTATTTTTTGTGGATGAAGTGGTGGTTCATGAAGCACATGTGGGTTTTCATCCGACCAATAACGCATATTTTGCTTATTGACGAACCCATTAAGCTAAAAATGATCTTCGTCACTGAAGATGATTTTGCGATGAAATTCATCATCTTAGCGCATCTTCTCCAGAACCCAATCAGAGAACGTAGCTCGTTAGTGTACGTTACCATGATGAAAATGTTGAGTTTACTGAATAAATTGACTTTAAATGAAATTCAAAGTTGTCAAGTCCCTATTGGAAAACCCTATAGATTCTAATAACTATGTTGTCCGCAAATGCAGTAACATTACTCATAAAGATTTGGTTGAAAAGTGACTTTATATACCATATATAGATAAAACTCAAAACTGGAACTATTACTGTAAACGTTATCAAGTTTAACCTTATGGGACCTTCATGGTAACTAAGATACATACCACTTAAAAGATTGTCTTCTTGTCAAGAAGAATCTTGTGATTAACCATGTCGAATGCTTTTGTCATGTCAATAAATAAAGAAATGATACTTTTGCTGTTGCTGAAGCTGTCATAAATTTCTCCTGTTTATTTTTAAATGGCATTTTAAGTAGACCTACCTTCACGAAATCCAAACCGATCATTAATAAAAAAAAACTCATTTTTGTCTTTTGAAAAAGTTTTGACAGTGTCGGTATTTATCATACATTAGACTTGGCATCACCGTTCTGTGGAACGAATTGACGATTTTTTGGAACTACCATAAAATCATATGTCACTTGTCTTTTATATTTTTCTCTTTTGAAATAAAAACGTGTTCGCTTTTCTTACTTTTCATTTCGAGTTTTAATTCGTTTGCTCGGCAGGAAATATTCGTAACAGGTTACAGATAACCGCGAGAATTGAAATATTAAGAAATAGTATAATTTAAAGTTCTAAAAGCGTCAGAAATAAAAATAAAAACGGTAGCAAGAATGGACAAATTCAACAGGGATAATTTCGACACATGACGTTTGGACAGGAGGCCCTCCTAAAAAAAAACAATGCATGGGACTTTCGTCAAGTCAGACGTGGACTTTCACAATGCGGCGTCAGTTTATGCATTCAAGCAGTCGAATGGGCTCGACTAAAAGGCGAAGTCAGACATCGTTCTGTCTATTACCGCAGCGAAATTAATTCAAGTAAAAGCATGCTACGCCAAAACTGGAAAGCGTCTTTCGTTCAAAAGCCTCCGCTCGTAAGGAAACGCTTCTAAAGCAGTTAATGATTCAGCGAATGCGTAACGGCGACGGTATACAAGAGCATCTACGAGTACGTAAATTTTTTGATGCAGTTGACAAACTCAGCGACTTGGATGATGACATAAATGCTGAATTGCTCGCATTAATGCTTAGCTGTAGTTCGTCGTCAAGCTTTGTCAACTTTCGATGTGCAATTAAATCTCGAGATACCATTATCGGAAACATTGCGTGTTAAGATCATCGAGCAACCCAAGCCACGTAAGAGGGAAACTCATGCGAGGTGTCAAAGCAAGAAATATCGTGGTCATTTGAAAAAAAAAGTCAGAGTGAGTGATCCGAAAATCAAATCTCTTCCTGTATCAGAAATATGGTTCACGAAGCAAAGTATTCGCAGATTAGGCGTGTCAAGCAACGACCACCGATTGAAGCCAGTCATGGTGTCTAAACAGCGTCTGCTCCTCACAACATGTGCCTTAGTCAAGTTTCAGAAGAAAAGTGCAACTTAAAAAATGGAACTGTGGAACTCTTCGTACAGGACTTGCGCACAAATCTATTGTCCGTGGGTGAGGTTATGAGGGTATTACGTATTATTCGAACAAGAATCTGCAAAAATTATGAATTGTGACGAAAACGTGGTTTTAACCTCGAAGCGTGATGATGGGTTGTATTATATCCACACAAGTGGTGATAAATGCCTGGCATTTATTGATTCTCCTCGTGAATTCATTAACAATAATAATATGCTCTACGTTAAGCATCGTCTGAGTCACCTCAATATAAGGGACTTAACTGAGGCTTTTCAAAAGGGACCTATGAATGGAATTGGAGTTAAATAGGGGATACAGAGAATTTCGTATGCGACGCTTGTGTGCGTACTCCATTTCCAAAACGTTCTTTTCGAAAATCTAAATTGGGCATTCCGACGTCTGCGGGTCGATGGGAACGGAATCTTTGGGAAAGGCAAAGTACTTTGTCACGTTCATAAATGCTCATTTAAGACGGTGTGAAATGTGATTTCTCAGAATGAAGAATTTACACTGATGCGTGTATGAAAATTTTCCAGTCAGACAACGGGTCGAAGTATAAAACCAATTTCTTTGATGATTTCTTGGAACGGCAAGGTATTCACGGGCGACTGACAATTGCATACAATCCGGAGCAGAATGGAGTTGCCGAATGGAAAAATCATTATATCCTCAAAATGGCAAGGTGCCTTGGCCTTTTTATACAGTCTGGACTTCCGAAATCATTTTCGGCCGAGGCTTTTTCAACGGCGAATTATATTCGAAATCGTAGCCCCACAAAGTCAGTCAACAGGAAAGCACCATACGAAATTCTTCGTGAGTTTATATGTAAGGTATTTGTTTTAGAATCCTCTTGCAAGGGAAAGTTCTATGACAGATCCCGAAAAAAACAAAGCCTTTAGAATTTGGATTCCGGGCAAACATTGTGTGGAAATCTCGCGCGATGCCACGTTTTTGGAGCGTTCGCCGTAGGATCACATCAAGAAAGAAGTCGATGGTTTGGATGAGCACGTAGTGTTGGAATTTCTATCAACACAAGCGGAGTCTTCGAGCGATATGACAGATCCAGACGAGATTGTTAACACGAAGTGCGTTAAAGTAGAAAACATTAACGATGTCCAATCAGTAACCGAAATCGCACAACATCCATCAGTGGCGGACATCAAATGTCAAACTGAGGAAGACTATCGCGCAGGGAAATCAATGAAGAAGATCTGTGGAAGGCTTTGCAGACATGAGACAGGATTGCTTATTAAGCCCAAGAAAACTTTTATCATGAATTACGGCGAACTGACCGAAATTGATTTAGATTTGGCAATTTTAGATCCAGATGTATCATCCAGCGTTCATCAAGTTACAGACAATCGAATGGTATAAGAAGTACGGGTCCGACGGAGAACTTTAACGCGGGAAGTCCAGAATTGTTGCAATGGAATACTCGCAGCGCCTCGGTATCTCCTTTGACGAAACCTTTGCTCCGGTGGCACGGTTAAGCTCTCCACATATTAGCTTTCCAATATGGAATGAATATCTATCAATTCGATATCACTGCACCATATTTCAACGAATCATTAACCGAAGATCATTTTTAAGGACATTATGGACATAGGGCTGGTTTATTCATCATCTGATGCCGGAATCACAAGACCGGAAACCAGAAGACCGACGATCATATTCTTGCCATTTTATTATTATGGGAGCCATTACATGGGAGTCACGGAAACAATGCTTAGAGGGTATAAGTACTCCTAAAATGACGAAGCACGTGTTCAGATTTTTGGAAAATGGATAGAGAGACAGAAAGATGTTTGGGCGCAGTGGTCATTTCGCTTCATGGGAGCGAAATTGTTAAAGTAAATTGACTTGTTATTGTATATTAGGCAACCATTCCTCCCAAGATTTCTGTTGCTGGTATTGAACTCCTAACCATCCGATTGGGAAGCTAATACATCAGCACTTAGGTCACGGCCACCCACTCTCTGAATCTATAAAGGAAGTCATACTTCTACAGAGATTTCTGAAAGAATTTAGATTCGTTTATCTCGTCCAGGATGTGCTGATATTCTGCGACAAAATAGGAGATCAGAAGCTGGCCTCGAATCTCATATACCACTCCCGTCAAAAGCACATCGACATTCGCCATCATTTTGTCCGAGAGGCTTTACTTAACAACATTCGTCTGCGGAATCTACGAACTGAAGACAAGGGAGCAGAGATGCTCCATACGCAGTGCTATGCATAAAAGGTGTATCGCAATAATAGGCTCCGGTACAAAATCAGTATTTTGAAGTGGATAAAACTTCACCTTAGAAGCAACAGATACACAAAGGATAACCAGATAAGAGCGAAAAAAAAAAATTAACAAAACAACAACGGTGTGAGATATAAAATTGATCTTGAATTTATTTTAAAGCTACGTTCACGCCATTATGTGTGGCAAACGGCCGCTTCAGCTTCGTTTGTTCTACGTTATTCCAGTAATAGCGTGTCAAATGTTGGCCTCAAGCTCACCAAAAGTGGTTGGTTTGTTAGCGTAGACTGAAGATTTAACGTAGACTCAGAGAAAATAATCGAGTGGTGTCCAATCGCATGATCGCGGCGGACAATTGATGAACGTTCGCCGCGAGATGACCAAGTCGACAAATATCTCCTTCACAACTTCAAGCGGTGCGTCGCTGGTATGGCATGTAGCGCCATCTTGTTAGAACCACAGCTCAGATATTTCGACATTGTCGAGCTCTGTCCACAGAAAGTCGGTTAACATCGCTCTATACCTGAAACCATTGACTGTAACGGTGTCACCTTCCTCATTTCGAAAGAAACGCATTGATGCTTGGCCGAATACTTATGGATTCTGTTCACTCCAATAATGGCAATTTTGCTTTCTTACATAACCACTGACCCAAAAATGGGTCACGTCCGAGAATCTAACCGCAAAATAAGCCGGGTTGACTCTGGTGAAGCCCAATTCAGCTGATTGGCGCCGAATCGATCGCTACGACTGCTATCTTTTCTTTATTTCGCACCAATCTCTGTCTGGTTGCTGGCTTAAGATCTAAAAGAGTGAACTTATGCTCAAACTTTTCCACGGTGCGACGAATTTCCTGCACACTGAAGCAATGATTACGACTGACCTCACGACGAAATTCATGTTGTCAATTTACAACTAAGCTGGAATTTTAATAATATTTTTTAATAATTTCCGCACGTTCGGCAAGCGTAAAACGATGCACAATGAAATGGCAAACATTACTGAATATTTTTACAGCTGGATGTCATTGGTAACTTTGAGAGCTGCTGGAACATAGCAATTGGAAAAACTAGCATTGCTATCTAGTTACCCGTTATATTCCGCCACTTCCAAGATATAATTGATCTTTGCTCCAAAATATCTAAATAGTTCAAGAAGTAGTCAGCACATCTTCATAACATTTTCTGCCAGTGGCATCACAATAGACCGACAATTTATCAAAGTGAACCTAACCACTCTCACTTCGTCTGACATTTTCTTTTACACAGCTTGGCACAGTAGGAATCTTTTAGCAGATCTTCCTGATTCAACTCGCTTCTATGTATATATCTAATTAAATTTAATTTTATTCATCTGTAAAGCATATGTATACATTAAGATAGAAAAATGTCTTATAAAGTAGTGTAGCTTAAAATTGCGGTAAGTAACAAGGTGTGTTCAAAAAATAACTGGATTATTGAAATTTCGCATATTTAGAGAGTCCGATTGTCAATATGAAATATTGAAATAGAGTGTAACAAAGGGTATGAAATGTTAACAAAGGCCTGTGGTGAGTCTGCTATGAGCAAAACAAGATTTTACGATTGGTATAAGCGTTTCCAGGATGGCCGTAAAGATGCTGAAGATGACTAACGCCCCAGAAGCCCCAGCACATAAACAACCGATAAAAACGTGGAAAAAGTGAAAGGAAAGATTATGAACGATCGCCGGATCACAATCAGAGAAGTCGCTGATGATGTTGACATATCGATTAGCTCATGCCATAAAATTTTTTCGGATGTTTTGGGTATAAAACGCATGGCAGCAAAATTTGTTTCAAAATTATTACTCACACTATATTGCTTGTTCGTGAATTTTTAGTCAAAAACATTACTGTAACGATGCCCCAGCCACCATATTCGCCAGACATGGCTCCATGTGATTTTTTCATATTTCCAGAAAATAAAGAGAACCTTAAAAGCCGTCGTTTTACAAGAATAGATGACATTAAAAGCGCATCGCTAAAAGAGCTTAGTGTTTTGAGGATTGGAAGAATCGCTGGCAGTGCATAATATCTAATGGGGACTACATTAATAAAGACGAATAAATAAATATATTTTAAAAACAAAATTCCCGTAATTTACTGAACACACCTTGTTTTCAAAAGGCTTTTTTTGACAGATCACGCGTGACTCCTATCAAACTACTTTGCTATTTTGTTCAGTATCGTTTGACATGTCATCATGGCAAGACTCAAACGACAACAGCGTCTCCAAATTGTTCAGCTGTATTACGAAAATCAGCGTTCTGTGAGAAAAGATTTCCGTACGATTCGAACTTGCTAATACCATTCGCAAATTTTAGTCCCAGTTTACATTGGTGCATAATACTCGACCGGTTAGACCACATCCAGCACGTAGTGAAGAGATTATAGCAGCTGTAGCTGAGAGTGTACGCGAAGACCGTGATGAATCGATTCGTCGTCGTTCTCAGCAGCTTGGCTTGGCGTATTCGACAACTTGGCGTATTTTACGTGAGGATCTGAACTTGTGCAAGAATTGAAGCCAGGCGACTTGAATTTCCGTCATATTTTCAGTGAATGGGCTCTGGAAAAACTCAATGAAAATCCGGTGTTTTATTGTGAGATTTTGTTCAGTGATGAAGCCCATTTCTGGCTCAATGGATATGTTGATAAACAAAATTGCCGTAATTGCGCTGATGAGCAATCCGAAGAGTACCAAGAGCTACCATTACATCCCTTAAAAATAACGGTATGGTAACGTTTTTTGGCTGATGAAATCATTGGTCCATATTTCTTCAAAAATGAGGCAAATCAGAATGTTACCGTCAATGATAATCGTTATCGCGCCATGTTAACGGACTATGTGATTCCTGAAATTCAAGCGCATGGCTTAAGTGAGTTTTGGTTTCAACAAGACGGTGCTACGAGCCATACAACACGTTAAACAATGAACTTGTTGAGAAATCAATTTGGTGAGCACTTAATTTCACGTTTTGCCACGGTAAATTGGCCGCCTAAATCGTGCGATATCACACCTTTAGACTATTTTCTCTGGGGATATGAAAAGTCTCAGGTCTTCAGGTATAAGCCAGCTACGATTGACACTTTGGAACCCAACATTACTCGTGCTATTCGCGAGATACCAGTCGCCATGCTCAATCGAGTCGCCCAAAATTGGACCTTCTGAATGGACCACCTCAGACATAGTCATGGCCAACATTTATATGATATCATTTTCAAGAAGTAAATGCCACAAATTGTTCCTTTAACTGATAATAAAAATTTTAAGTTCGCTTACAAATTTATGTGTTTTATTTTACATTATAAATCAAACCTCACGATGAATCACCCTTTACATGTGTGTAAACGTGTTTTGGGTGATAGGGGGAAAACAAGGATGATAGATAGATAGATAGACATCTACCTCAATTGGCCAAGTTTAACCTTCTTCTGGTCTTAATGTAAATACACAGATCTATAGACTTACATAGGGGCCCTGCTTATTTTTTCTAACCTTAGTCGTCATCGGTTCCCAAAAGGTACATACTAAATTGAAATTGTAAGTGTCCCAATTAAAGGTTCTGTGGTTTCTGAGGAGCAGTTTAGATGGAATGATAGCATTTCATTTAAAGAAAATAGAGTAATTCGAAATTTTACAAAAGTATCTCAAACGGCAACACTAAATACCAGGCTCCCTAGTCAGCACATACAATTGTATTTTGTGCTGGGAAAAATTTAGGTTAACTGTGTGCGAGCGTGTTCGCAACTATGTAAGTCAGAGAGAAAACCCGGCCGTCCTGTGTTGTCGCCAAATCAATACCTACATTCCACTCCTCCTGTCGACAAAAAGTATTCACACAGATTGTGTAAATGTGTACAGATAGTGACGGTGAGAGGGAGATTCGTGGAAGGAAAACGATGAAGAATCCTAGAAGCAGAATATGTGGAACATCGGGTGCTCCTCCACATGGCCACCATTCACAGGTTTTTTTTTTTTTTTTTCATCTGCTCATCATGTGTATGGTAGTATGTTGTTAAGTTGATGAAGCATCAGGATGCGGGTAGAAAAAGGATTGCATTTTGTAAGTACGAATAAGAGGACGAGTAATATGCTAAACAAAATGCGGAAGGGTGTCAGAAATGGCGCTAGTCAAGTGGAATCAACCAAAATGTTAATAAGACTCCCGGTCCTGATGGATACCCTGATACGAGTTGTAACCCAGATCCTTGATATTTTTCTTTTTGGGAGTTACTGTGCGTTTGCATGAGTGATTTTATTTGTAACATACAGCCCCTAGAATGTGTAGGAAGGAGTCTTAAATTTTTTTAAGTGGAAATCACGTTTTAGCGATGGCAGGAGATAAGGTAAGATTAATTTTGTAAGTACGTGCGAAAGTCAGAGTTTTTTCCATTACGGAATTCGCGTATGTATTTACACTTGTATGGAGTTAAGTAAGCTTTTTGTATCAACTTCACATCTCTTATTTCAGAATGCTAAAGGCGAATAAGCTCCCGGAAAGCAAGCCACGAAAAATAAATATGAAAAATGTTTTAACCATCTAGATAAGGCGTAAATACTTTATATAGTTTGAGCATGAAATCGATATCGTTGCCTGCAAAATTTTTGAAATACGAACACCTAAAATGACTAGTCTGTGATGGCACAAGAAGGCGAAATAACTTAAAGAAGACAGCAGATGTATGGTAAAAAGCAAAATCTTGTCAAGGGTACTAGCTTTAGAGTTCAGGTTCTCTTCTGGCCATTCTTTTGTAAGTTCACATACAATAAATGCCAAGAGTAGAACTGATAGAATTAAAATTTTATTATATTTCTTAGTATTTCATATTGAGGATCTACATTGCGATTGATCGGGAAATTTTTGACTGCTCAAGAATTGAATTTAAGCAAGTAGAGCAACAATTACGTTTTTGATTACTACCTGCTTAACCTCCTAGTGGTGGTCGCCGGGCAATCCTTCTTAGAGCAAGTGCAATTGGTCTAAGTTTTCTAGGGTTAACACCATGTGTTACCGAAAAATGTCCGCTATGAAAACCGGCGGCGTAATGCTGCCTCGGATAAAAAATGATCGAATTATGGCGATATTTGGCTATCGTACCCGGACTAAGATTGGTTTCTTGAATTTAAAGACTCTGCTCGGCTCACGGAGCGAAGTACCTCAAAATGCCAGATTCCTCCAAATGAAATGAAAGTTATCTCGATATAAGTTAGACATATTAGGATTGAGCGGAATATTCAGGTAAGCCGTCCGGCAGTCCCGTGAAGTCGAAGTGGATCTCCTGCAAACACCAACATCACGCGGAATTTTAATTTCCTGGCAATCATATGGTGAAAGCATCTTATCGACCAAATTCCGAACTAGAATACGGCGCGCAAACATATTGTGTTACGCCCCAACAAATCCCTAGAATGAGGATACAAAAACAAACTTCTACAATCATCTAAGCGCCATATTCAATGCAACTACGATATCCTCATCACGATGGGGATCTGAATTCAAAGGTAGGCAACGGCAATGTGATTGGGAAGGACGGGCTTGGCAACCGAAATGAAAATAGTGAAAAATGAAATGAAATTTCTGCAATATCAATCGTTACAGGCGGTACCATGTTTGAGCATAAGACCTGGCACAAAGTCAGGTCCAACCAAACCGATTTTACCGTCAGTCGACATTTCAGGTTGGTACGAGATCATTGCCTTATGATAGCTACTATCCAGTTACGTACTGGAACGCCTCAAGATTCCTTCAGTACGCCAACAATTTAGAGACAACTTTTCGTAGGAGTGAAAGCAATCAGCACCTTACTGCCGATGACCATCCAAGAACATTGGAACATTCACATTTTCGCGGAACGGAAAGTATTGTAGGTAGATGTCTTACGAGGCTAACCAAAGATACCTGGAGGCGTATTGAATAACGTTAACTACCTGAAGATCTTATTGTACTCACCTAGAAGTAGGGAGGAACGAGCTAAAGTCCAAGTGTAGAAGGAAAATGACAGAAGTGCAGCGTAGCTTACGATAGAGCAAACGTCACTATATCAACTCCCTGGCCACAGAATCAGAGAAAACAGGAGCAGATGTAATAACAGAATCTTTGACAGAATTACCAAAGAGCTGGCAGGTGGTCATCGCTCTCGCCAACATCCGGTTAAAGGTTAAAGCGATGTACTCCCAAATCAAACTGAACTGCTCGATGCAACAATTTCCCGATTTCGCAATTTTGCTCCCCATTAAAAGGGGAGATCAACATCCACAGATCCAGAGATCCACGCTTTTACATCCACATTGTTTAGAGAGCTTTGGAGGCAGAAAGTGTCCCCGACGAGTGAAAGGAGGGAATGATTGTCAAGCTCTTTCAAAACGTAATCTTATGGAGTATGAAAACTGGAGAAGCATTTGCGTACTTCCCGCAGTTACTAAGGTAATATCCAAAGTAGTTCTTGAGCGAATAAAGGAATATCAGGAAGATACCCTCGATGCCGAACAAACAAGTTTCCGCTCGGGATACTCCTATTTCGACTACATCAACACCTTTCGGATCATTATTGAACAGTGCGTTGAATACTGGTCAATACTCCACCTGCTCTTCGTTTATTTTAAGAGTACGTTCAACAGTGTCAAAAGGCAGCTTATTTGGTTTGCCTTATGGCTATTATCAAAGCAACCTATGATGGGTCAGAGGAAAATTGTCAGAGGAATTCGAAATGAGGTCCGACAAGGTTGCATTCTATCGCCGATACTTTTTTATTGGTGATTAGCGATGTGCTTCACCCACCCTTGTCCACTGGAAACGGAAGAATTCGTTGGACTCATCTCAGCTCAAACGTCTGGACTACGCTGACGACGTTTGTTTACTCTCTCACAGGATTATAAATTTACACCAAATGACAGCAAGAGCGGAGAGCGAAGCAAATGTCGCGGGTTTGAAGATTAACACTATCAAAACCAAAATTAACTGAAGTTAACATTGCTGGACAACCGATAGAGAAGTAGAGAGTTTCCATTATCTTCGTAGAATTGTCACTACCGAAGGTAGGATATTGGCAATCGAATCTAGGTCCAATAGGTCATGATCAACTTAATAAACTTAAACACCAAGCTACGACTATTCCGTCAATACACACCCGCATAATGTGTTGAAGCCGTGAAAATTCACTATACAAATGGTGATAATATCGTGGAAACGTTTCGTAAAATTTATACTGCTTGTTAGCATCATCAAGCGCTTTGTGGCACGGCTAGAGTGAATTTAATCGATAAATTTGAATATTTCGAACAGGATAGTAATGAAAAGACCCAAAAAAAACCCAGGTGTGTCTATTTCGAGATGATCACAGGAGTTGGGTCTGTTCTCTTAAAGAAGAATATGATAAATTCCAGGGACTGAATGCTATATCCTCCTGTATTACGAGCCATCCTACCGTACATGCTTAATGCGGGTAAGCAATCTAGTGTTGTCGCAACTTGTTTGGCTTCACCTAACATACTGAAGGTTCCAATAAACGACCGTGTCTTCGTCCTCTTTTTGTTTTCCACAACCCTCAAGCTAACTATTTCTGAAAAAAAAAAAAAAACGCAGAAGTAGTTCATATAAGGAATCTACGATCCTGAATGTTGACGCCACAGTTGAGATTTAGTCAATTTCGATACGGCATTATATGGTTCTAATTTCGTCCTGCTCAGCACTCGCACTTATAAGTTTGGTTAGATGAAACATATACTCAGTAGCTACCACAAGCAGTGCAATAGTAGCACTGAGTACCCCCAGTTTTATTCCACTTTTTTTGTTTTTTTTTTCAATAAAATACTAATTACTATAATTGAGATACCGAAAAAAAACTTTTATTTATCATTAAATTTTATCACGTACCACTATGAATGGAACTTGACTTCATTAATAGGTTTACCACAAGCGCGCAATTTTGGACCACTCTTCTACACATTTCGGCTGATATTCCGGCAATTTTGCGTTCAATATTGACTTTGAGTACGTTTAACGTCTCTGGCCTGTTGGCATAGACTAATGACTTGACGTTGCCCCATAGAAAATAGTTTAGAGATGTCTAATCGCACGACCGAGCGGGACTCGGTCCATTTCATAACATAACACGGTCAACAAACTTTGACTTCAACAACTCGATTGTTTGGCCTGTTGTATGGCAAGGGACGATGCCTTGCTGACATCACATCTCAGCAATGTTGAGGGCACGTACTTGCGGCCAAAATTAACGTTCCAACATGTCCCGATAGCAATTTCTATTAACTGTTTTGTGACCATACCAAACAGTTAATTTTGTATAATAGATAGAGTCGCGTCTCATGAAACTCATGTGAGTTTGTAGCCTTCCAATAGCGGAAATTAAGCTTCAACGCTTCAAATGGACATTTGGCTTAAGTCAATTTGGTCTTATTCGGATGTACATAGGTCGAGGATAAAATTGATTTGGGTCGGTGTCAATATTTTCAGCTCTCCTTGCATTTTTTTCTCTCACTGGCACCCGAATGTTAGGCAGCGATTTCTTTAAGCTCGTTCTAAGTCACCAAGTTTTAAAGAAAACAAATAGACTGAGTCTCTTTTAGATCGCCGAATCTATTAGAAAATTAGCTGTTCGGTCTGAATATCTGAAAACTGAAAACGTAAGAATCTAAGAATTCTGTATTTTTGTTATCCACGGTTTGGAACGCCATTCAGTTGATAGTACCACAGTCATGACTTAATATCAGACATCAAAAAGCATCAATGGTTGACGTACAGAAATGTTAAGATAATAAAATCTTCCAGGGGGCAAAATAAAACTATTCAATCTAAATAAATACATCCCTAATTGGTCTCCTCGTTATTATTCCAATCACTCAACACCCAAAACCTCGCACATTCTCGGATCTGAAGTAGTGCACAAAATCAACAAAAATCTGAATGCACAAATTTTATTGTGTATTTTTGTAAGCGATTTTCACAAATCATTTTCAAAAATAATGTTCACAAATAATCTTCATAACTAAATTTCACAATTTTATTTATGAACTTTTACGAGATATGAACACTCGTTCCTTATCCCATCTAAATAAAACCAATTTATAGTGTGAATAATGTTTATGACATTAGCAAAAGCATTTAGAGATATTTTTAGAGATCCAATAAATTCAGTTTACCTCCTGAGGAAACGTGCCACTGTCGTGTTGGGCTATATTACAATTTTACGCGGCTTGGTAAAATTATGGTATCTGACTTCCGACCCAAATGGTTGCAGATTTGACGGCAACCTGACCATGGTTTCGATTCGAATTTTCGGCTGCAAATTATTTCAAAAATGTACGAATATTTCACCTAAAAAACCATGAATTCGCCGGGAATGCACTAAAATAAAATTTAATTATCACGGCCGCATTGTATGTAGTTGTAGCCTTGACTGGCCGAATTGTGTTCCCCGCACTGCATTTGTGCAGCGAATCTCGATGACATTGAGCGTAATATTCACATTTAATTTTGTTGAAATTGTTCTCATTTTCATTCTCAATTTCTTGTATAGATTGATATACACAAGTTTTATTTTGATGAATAGATAAATCACAAGTAATGGCAGCTTTGGTGGATTTAATTAAATTCATCCTGATTTTGTAGAAAACATACAGACAACTAATTGCTTTAACAATTGGTGAGAGATTTCTAGATAAACGAGAATTTTTCAAATTATTTTTGACTATCGAACGAAGCACGAAATGATTGATTTAAAATTCAATGTTAGTCTGTAGATGTCCTAGATAGTAAAGGAAGGACAATCATAATTTTTTTATGTAGGTTTCAAGATTTATTAATTGATTGTGCAACCTCGTTTTCATTCTTCAAATCATTCTAATGAAAGGCTCTTAACATATCTGTTCTTCAGAGAAAACATATTGAAAACCGATTATTTAGGATGATACATACATTATTTCTTAACCACAATAGGTGTTGTCACATGAAGACAGAACAAAAGTATTTTTTTCCTGTCTCCGACAAAAAACTTGTTCATTTTATAGAAAAATGAGCGAACAATAAGATATCTATAGTAGCAGCATCCACCACATTAGCATCGAATACCTGCAGCCTGATCCGAACACTCCCAGTGCCGAACTCGCGGTGTAATCATCCTAACAAAAAACATCACAGGATGTTGTGCAACTTATGCCAAATGCACTTAAGTACTTAGCAAAAGTAGAGTGCTCCGTTACGACGTAAAAGTCTAAAGTTTATACTATTGGGAACAGCAGGAAGTTGCTGACTTTTTATTCACACAATAGGGAAGAAAAAGAAGCATCGGTGGACATTAGAACTGGAACCGCTTGATAGCTTTTACAAGAAACATCCACTAACCAATAAAAAATCACAAGAAAAGTGACAGACTGGGATTCGTACAAGGAATCACTCAAAATATATATAAAAAAAAAAAGAACTGAGGAAGACATAGCTACAATCCTAAAGATCACTCTGTGACAAGATAGCAGAGACCTCTACATTGCCTAGCTTTTTGAAAAAAAAAAAAAAACTGATGACTCTTATACGACCTCAAACGATGTATCACTCAACCTGTTACTGGACTTAAACTTTCTAGGTAGCTCCATATTCACAACCAGTAACAACGGCACAGTCTGATTACTAGAGACACCCAGGACTCTGTATATTTTCAAACCATACAAGTCTACTGGGCTGCATGGTATAATATCCGTGGAGCTATAAAGGTCCTCGCAAGAGAATATAATGAGGATCTACGTAATTTAGCTTCTAATATACCTTGAAGCAGGTGCAAGAGTGTGGTTAACAGTTTTAGGAAAGCATCTCAATACTATTAAATAACATACAACAAAATCTTAGCAGATTAACCCGTTGAGTAGATCGCTGTGGGTGCAAACGCCAATAAAACTGATTTCGTACTCTTCATAGACCCTTCCGCAAGCAACGGTACCAGCTTAGTCTTTTGGGATATAACGAATTATCTGTGTTTCGTTTTTGACAGAAAACTAAACTGGAAACCTTATATTCAAGAAAGAGTCAAGAAAGCTATAGGAACTATTCTTGCAAAATCCATTGGGAATAATGGGGACTACGACTTCAACACACTGGCTATATCTCTCGGTTATAAGACCAATATTCATCTACAGAAGCCTTGCCTGGTGAACGGCCTTAAGCATTGCATTCAACTGCACTAAACTTGGCAAGATCCAAAGTACAACATGTCTGTGCATAAGCGGAGCCCTACGTACTCCGCGGCACTAGATATTCTGTTTCACTTGACAACAGTCGATATTTTCAGTAGGTAAGCAGTTGTTAAGGTAGCAATTCGTCTTAAGGCGACTACACGGTGGACAAGTAAACTATTCAGTCACGCTAGTATTCTTAATAAATTAGGAATACTTCCAGATGTTTTCTCTAGTAAGCTTAACTCAAGTCTCTCCTTCCGCTTTCTAAACCACTGTAGCGTGTTCAAGGCGGAAATTTTAGCAATTAAAGAAGTCTTGTCCTGGCTGAAGAAAAAAGTTATATGTGTAAAGGACATCCGCATCTTTTCGGATAGTCAGGCCGCCATCAGGTTCCTAAATGCCGATCATCTCACAGGGAGATGGCAGAGTAGTTTAACATTCACCTATGTTGAGTACCGCACCACAATCGCCAAGTGCAAACTTAAATTGAGTTAAGTCGCTAGGACTAAACAAATCTGACCAAAGCTTGATCTTTAAAATAAGAAGCACCTTAGTGCTATTATAGATGTCATCACTGGACACTGCCTTATATGCTAGCAAAAAGACTTCTACAAAAGCTGCATGAACGAGAGTAAGAAGGAGACAATCATCCACCTACTGAGTACATGTTCAGCTCTCTTCCAAAGAAGAAACGCCACTTACTATAATGACTAGGAGCTCAAATTTATTCAAATAGTAGGACGATCAGACAGATGTGGTAGCACAATGGGCCAATATGCCGAAGTGGGTTGGTTTTTCCAACCTCCACTCTTACCTTACCTAACCTCGTTTAGTTTTCCGGGATTATGTATAGTCATGCCATTAGAGTTATGCCCAAGACAAAACCGACTATTAGTGGAAGCCCCGCGGCCTGACATATTCTCCCATAGTGAACTGGAAACCATACAAAACTCAGTGACTTAAGCTTTCCGACTGCGTTCAAAGATGCCTTGCACTCTAGAACTAGTTTTAAAGTTGTGAGAGGGTTTAATAAGGCTTTTAGCGCAGCTTAGTTCTCGGCACAGATGCTGATATTTCTGCCTCTTCATACGCCCTCTTCGTAAGTTTTTCTAACAAGGTATGAAATCTTATAGCCACGGGTCAACCTCGGACGAGTATATAAAGTTTAATACAAGTTTAAGGTCGGGATAGGTGATTGCTAAAATGAAGCTGCTACATTGGTTATCGAACACGGGTTGCATTCTATTAGCTTCACGTAGCATACGGCACAATGAATCGTTAAAACAATTTACCATTCGGTTGTTAATGGGTTGAAAACGAGAGACAGACCTTAAATTGCACCAGTTCAAATCGCAAAAGCCTCAACATAATACCTGGTGAAAAGGTAGTTTTTTAGGCTCCACAGATCGAAGCAATTGTTTAACCTAAAAGCAAAAGGATTACTAGATAGCTCAAAAACACGTTCCCTGAATAGCCCAGATACGAGTATTCAATGTCGTGTCACATCGAATAAGAACTAGCTCAGAAAATGGAGTGAGAGAGGGTTTTAAATTTCCATTTTAACGGCCATGCCACGGTTCTTAATTAGCATTTTTAAATTGAGTATTCATAAGAGCGCAATTAATCCCATTACCAAAAAACGACTATAGCCGCGACAAGGGCCCTCAAGAAAAATCAAGTGACTCTCATTAGTGGCATGAGAAAACGATACCAAAGAAAGGCATTGTAATGGGCCTGTCTTAGTTGGCGGGCTAAAACAATATGCGTGTTCTTTCGAGTTCCTTATGTATAATAAAGCAGGTGTATTCGTAGAGGTGATGTCGTAGAAGTAGTTTATCTCTCTGGATCGTCCTTCACTAAGCTTAGAAGCACCTTTCCGATCATTTTAAGGCAATACTTCGAAAATAGATCGCCACTCTATCTGGTTTTTGCTTTTATTTGTGGATTTATAGAAGGTGCTTAAATTCAACGCAATGGGAAGCTATCAGGCTTCTGACTGAAGATCAAAGCGAAGTACCATATAGTCCGCTTACTCTACTAAGACACAGATGCTACTTTTTGGCTCAACGTTAATATAGCATTTTTTTATGGAAAGAATCTATTCTGGTTAAAATTATAAATTGTAAATTAACCCCTTCCTCTGAGAAAATGTGAATTTCCTCCAAATATCGCTCGTCAAACCTTAAGACCTAGCTTAAACCTTAGCCCTACGAAGGGTCTCCAGAAAACTTTCTCAATTCGACGGTAGTACGGTCCTCATATTTTAAAATCGACTTTTTACATTTTATTCTTCAAAACACCTCTGGTCAGAACGTTACAAGTTGACGATTTCATTAATAGATTGTTTTTCTGCAAAGTTTTGTGCGTAAATACACCACATCCTGATTTTTACAACGCCTCTCAGGGCTCTTCCCAAATAATCAGAACACATAAAGTTCTAAAACTACTGACGACAGCATGGTACTCTATTTCTTATAAAAAAAAAACTGCAACTCATTGCATAATACGAAAACCACCTAAGCCTTTCTAATTCCCATCACAACCACTTACAGCATTTTCTTCATTCTGGATTCCTGCTATGCCCGCTATCCTTCTCTATCACTCTATTTTATTTTCCGCAGGCTTCCCAAGTGGGCTTGCCGTCATTCAAATTCCATATCAAATAGTCGTTACGTTGATTGGATTCCTAGCAGAAAATAAAGTCAAGTGTTTACAAGTGCTCCACAGGAGTGCAATAGACGACAGAGGGGCAAAAGCAGCATCTTTCACTGAAACTGCATTCATATTACAGATATCCACATACATATACCTACAGATACTCGTACTTATTCGTATTTGCATGCCGACATCATGAGTACTAGTTTCAAAAATTGTGTAAGAGGGATATATCCGTACCCATACATATACTCCCACCATTCGTATAGTGGTATTCTTCGCTTTCCTCTAACTCACTCAAATTATCCAATTAGAAAGTTTACTCTCAACCCATTGTAGATGTAATGTGAAAATTGAAACATTCAGATGGATATTAACGAAGCAAGATTCGTGTCATCCTTAAAATGTGTGTGCTACATCTGTCATTATCCCAAAGGCAAATCTCAGTATTTCGGGGCATTTTGGGTTCTTACGACACATTATCGTCATCATTATCCTTTAGAGATATGATTACACCAGAAATGTGTGCCCGTATTCCGAAAATTTTACACTTTTCCTTTTCCTCTGTCATTATCTTTATGAGAATAATGTGTTTTGACTTAAACCCAACGAACATGTATCTTTTTGACATTTTCTCGTTATTGTGTGAAGAATTTCTCGAACTCTCGCCTTTTGTCTTTATTGCAGAAAATTAAGAAAACCTCAATGGAAGCAGCTGGTACTGGATAAGTCCAGATTTCAAAAGAGAATGAATTTGAAACTTTTGTCATATCAAATCATTCCGAGTGATTACGAGTGTTATGACCAGCAACCTTAATTTCTATTTTCGAGAAAAGTAATTAACCCAAAGTCACCATTTGAATACGTTCTCTAATTTCCGATTCATTTAGGATTCAAGGATTCCATTTCTGTAGAAAAGTTAAAAAATTGGGGCCACATGTTTAGAAAAGAAAATTCGTTTGACCTAGTTTCCTCTCTTCTCTCTCTCTTCCGTGCCTTTCCAGTTGTCCATGGGACATTTAAGGATATTCTTCACATTCTAAGCACGCCTTCGGTACAATTTACTCTGCACTATGTGGAACCGCCTTGATCGAAGTTATTTCCTGAAGAAAGGAAAAGAGCCACTCAGGGACTCTGGTCAACTCTGAGTCCTTTTTTAAAATTGGATTTTTGCTGACTATGGTATAATGTTTCATCAAAGTGGTATCTCTAAAAGCCTAGGGATCCTTGGGAAGATACTTTTGTAAGAGAACTTCTTTCTAGATAAGGATTCATCCATCTATAGATACTCGTAGATACCATACATACGTACATACTCGTTCATTCGTAATTACTTGAAAATTGTTTTCGAAAAATACAGAACAAAAGGGTGTTCGGGTATTCGTACTTCTTGGCGTGAAAAATTTTGTCGGGCGAATACGGATACTGTGCATCCATTATGGTGGTACTAAATCTTCCACTCAAATGGTCTTTGCCAGTTGCAAAACCAGGGAGCGACGATGGTGTTTTAAAAGTAAAATTTATCTCACAGTCGACCAAGCAAGAGGGAGAATTATCTCCAATTCGAATGGAAATGACTAAAATGCATTACAATGTTGAAATGAGCTGGGGAATTTCAAATTACTTGATGCGAGTTAGGAGCGAAAATAGCTATTATTTTGTACGCGAGCATACCCACATCGCAGCTGCGTATGAAATATCTTCTTGTGTTTGCATTTATTTAAATTTGTGCATGAAATATGTATTTTACGGATTCGACTATTTATTCGATATTTGTATGCGGTTTTTTCTCTTGAAAACCTACCCTTGAACCATTACCACTGCGGAAATTGACTGTTAAAGGATAATTTAAAAAAAAATTATAGAATAGAAAGTATAACCTCAAGCTGATACAGGGCTCAACGAAAATGAATCTTGCGATACAAGAACGATTGTTTAGTAGCTAAATGCCACCATCAATTGACTTAGCATCCCATACTGATGAGGACAAGTTTCGGATAAAAATGACTGGAATATTGATAACCTAAGCAAACAGACCAAAGACAACTTGAAGAGTTGCTGGTCCTTCATAAGGCAGATATGAATGGAAATAATATAGGAGGTGCTGTGATGGAGGAATGGTGTCAAAAAGATTAAATCTAATACAACGATTAACATAAGAGGGATTCAGTAACAAAATCTGAGATAAAGGCCTACTACAGGAGAGAGAGTTTGAAGCATGAAATCTTTTCTTTTTTCTCCGCTATATTTTCTGTCCATTTCGAAGAAACCTACTCTAATTATCTTATTTTCTTCTTCATACAGTTTTCCTGTTCGCATAAAGATGAACAATAGTTTAAGTGATGATGAAATGAAAATGAAAACGTTAAACCATGTCGTCGCCATTATTTGGGTAATGTCACTTTGAGTGGACTGCCTAAATCATTTTTGTGATGTGACAGACGAAGTGTGATATAAATAGCGTAAACAGCTGCGCCGCACATCATAACCATAAGCTAATGAATGTCGAAGTTAACAGACGTGTTTCTGTAAATGGTATAACCAAGCCAGTTACAATTTTGTACATTATTATGAGGTGTAAAAATATTGTGAAAGAATAATTTTTAAGAGGCACACCTGGTGTTAAATTTTGAAAAAATCATATTTCGATAACATTTAAATTTCAAATGAATATCTTGAATAGTTTTTGAGTTAGAGCCTTCTTAAGAGTAGCCGCTCAGCGGTCAGAAAGTTACGTATGCTGCGGGGTCTACCAGATGTTATTTTTCGGGCAGAGTTGTCATCGTACACCATTTTAGTACGATTCCAATTTCTATTGTTAACCTTCAGGTATACAGAACTGCATGAATAAGTCTACTCTTTAGGGATTTTTTGTTTATAACTACGTCACATGTTTTCAGAGCCCAATACATTTAGTTTTACTGCGACCCTTATACTGAGCACTTCGTAAGTTATTTTAGTAAAAATGAGAGATCAAACTCTGTATTCAAACCGAAAAGGTACTCATGACATTTCCAGGCATAGATCAGTTCATCAAGAAATCGCCAGTTTACGGGAAACCAACATACATTTGAGCTGTCTACCGCGAATAGTTATAATAATATTGTGATTGATCCAACTTATGGATTTGGCATTATTCAGTTTGTTTCGGTTTTTTATGTAATTATTAATTGAGTAATGTGTAAAACTTGTAAAAAAAATGTGACTTTTAATCAAGCAAGTCCGTGAGGTTCAGGATTCAAAATTGTATTGCGAAACACCGCATTCACACATCAATTCCGGGCCTATGATTGAAAATGCATTTGAAATAAATAGACCTTAAGTGGCTGTGATGCGTCTTTTGTGTATCGGTATAAACGGAATTAATCTTTTTTGCGGTTTGATGAATTCCTGGATGTTTTACGAAATATGGATAGCAGCAGAATCAATTTGTAAATTAAGTATGGAAAGAAGCAGACATTAGAGACCGAAAATTCAGAGACAAATTTGTTTCGAAAGATGGCTCATGGAAAAAACGTGGCCATACTTCACGTTTTTGTGTAGTAACTCTGGCAGGAAAATATTGTAAAAAAAATCGTCGATTCGTCACTTACTCTTGTAAGTTGTGTCTTTTAAGAGAATAAAAATAAGACAGCGATCCTGTCGAAGAATGGCGCTTACGATACGAAGATGATTGCGACATAAATCATAAAGGATTGGCTTCAAAAATGGAAGTCAACAGTGTAAAAGACACGTTTGGTGAATTTACGGGATGAAATAGGATTAAGGATAGATGAAATGAATTAAGCAATCTGGGCTACATTTAATCATTTCAATCCGACTGATAAGAATCCATACCATGGAAACTATCCAGAAGGCGAAAAAAGTTGGTGCGCTTATCGCAGCGCCCTAAAAAAAAGCCCTAAAGCCATTATACGATCACTAGTAACGGCGTGAATTTCTTCATAAGTGTAAGAGTAATACGCAGAATAACAACGAAAGATACAATGGTTTACTTTGGCACTTTGGTCTGAAATACCTTCACAATGGTCTCAAAACTATTGAGTTATCATATTACTACACTTTGCTACTTCAATATTCAATGACGGTTATATAAGGTGATTCATCGTGAGGTTTGATTTTCAATAGGCTTTTTTTTAACAGATCACGCGTGGCTCCTATCAAACTGCTTTGTCATTTTTGTTCAGTATCGTTTGGCAAGTCATCGTGGAAAGAATCACACTTTCATGCGATTCGAGAAACTTACGGGCATAATCGACCTACTGAAATCACTATTGCCAATACTTTTATGGATATAAGATATGTTACATTGACATTAAAATGGTTTTAGACTATCTGCCAAAAATCATTACAGTATGTCGTCCTAAGAAAAAAGTACAAAATTATCCAAGGCAGTGAACAATCACAATCAGATGAAACTATGTAAATTGCTCAAAACAATTAAAGCTATTAAAATTGAAGAAAGGTCAATCAGAAACACGTCGAAATACTAAAAAATTCCAAAAATGAATTTGTTGCAGTACCTCAGTCAACTGATCAAAGAAGTACCCGATTTTGCTTCTGGTATACCATCTTCTTCTACAAATATAGGTGCTAAATACTCACCAAGTTGGGATGAGGACTTGATGGCCAGTGATAGATGGTACGATAGTTGTATGTCCCGGCACAAAGGGACATACTTTGCGTATTTACGTTAACTTTGCTTACACCCAAAAATACGCGCAAAAAGCATGTTGAAGCGTTTTGCAAGGAAAATATCAACTACTTCCTTGCAAACCTCCAGAAAGTGCTGACGGCCAAAAAGTATGAACCTGGCTCCATTTGGAACATGGATGAGACAGAATTCTCTTCAAAATTCAATGGTTTTTTGTGTTTTTAAAGAATTTAATACGACTACACTTATGATGCCAAAGCATGTTTTAAGTTTTTCGGTAAATATATTGTATTCTATGCAACCACTCTTCTCACATAATTTTAGTTGCATTAGAAGAAAGTGGTTTCGGGTGCAGTTGGGATTGAATGCCAAACCTTCCGATTGGGAAGCCAATACACTACCACTTGAGCCAATAGGCACCCGGTTAGCCAAATGTGTTAGAAAATTAGCTGAGTCTGGTAGCATATTAATAGTGGCTTTGGCTATCAAGGCTAGTGGAAATACTATGCCACTCGTCTTCTTGTTCAACAAAGTTAGGTGACTACGTCAGAAGAACCGTCAACATCAAGGTCGAGAGTGTCGACCTTACCATCTGACCTGAAAAAAATAAATGGGCACCTCGAGGTCGAGTACTAAAAAGTACGATGCTGACATCCCCTGAATTGCACGAAAAAAAGAAAAAAAAACGATGAGGTAGAAAGCCATCGTTTAAACAAAATACGCCATCTAAACCGATAAAGAAGGTTGAAAAAAAAAAGGGAAAACAAAACAAATTCAGCCAAATTACCTTCGTCAGAGGACACAGAAGTCTGTCCTTCAGATGGAAGAATTGCCAGCCATATTACGCCGTAACAATTCAATTACGTTCAACAAGTGTCAGAGGCCCGTGCATCTCATATATGCTAAGATGGATACAAATTACTTCACATGCAAACATTGTGATAATGATAACGACTTACCTTTTTTGAAAGTTTTTGGAGATGGTCCACTTAAGGTTACAATTACTTTTTTCTCAAAAAATTGTAAATTTTTAGCAAGACAGTCTTTTTTTTGCCAAATAACAAATCAAAGATCTTTTATCTGGAAAAGTTATCTGATGACGATGATGGCGATTCACTCAAGGTGACATTACCCTACAAAAACATTACCGGAAGTGGTTTTACTTATACCTAGCATACTCAGATGCATGGAAAAGTTTTTTTTTCTAGTTTTTCTAGCTTGGAAGTGGGTTCAGAGTTCATCAAGGCCATAAGCGCATCTTATCGCTCTAAAATTGCTCTTCAGTGTAAAGTTTTCATATCTGTTCACTTAAAGAACATATATTTGTTTGCCCAACGAGGATAAAGTTCTGCGATTACTGCCCTCCACGAAGATGATGGTATCACATCCTTGATTGGTTTTGGAGTAAGCCGCGGTTATTCGAATACCTTATATTGGTTTCCTTAAAGTCGACTTATTCCCGAGACTAACATAAAAAAGAAACGTAAAGCTTTTGACAAAATTTGACTTTATTTATCAACATAGTCTACTTCTAGCTATAGTGATATATTCATTCCAGGGCCATTTTTATGTCTTCTTTTAGAACAATTTGTGCAACACTTCAAAATACGCTTCAGTTTCGGTGTTTACCTCTTCATTAAAGCCATATTCAGTAAACCAGCAACACTTGGTTGCTTTTGACGGAGCAGATTCCTTATACCACTTTTCAAGCCAGTCTTGTGTTTTAATGGTATTTTTTCCTATCAAATAGCAGTACGAGCCATGGTTTTGAAAATATCAAAAGATGCATCATTAAAACTTCAATATCTTCGTGTCTGATGGTCAAAATGTCATAAAATTTTGACACATATTCGGTACCTACTAAAACTCATTTGAATATGTGTGTGCCATCTGTGTGTCAGTCTCTGGACCAGAGTGTGCATATGCAGTCTTCGAAAGTCCAGTGTGATTTTTACATTAATTGTTCTTTTTTCTTATCCGAGATAGCCCTATCTATAGCATGAAGATCAATGGGACAGAACCTTATTGGTAGAAAAAGATCATATAAGACAAAAGGAAAATATATCGATGTCCTACTATAGTTTCCCTTTTATTAACGGAACCGATACGCTCTGACATCTTAGACGCAACATATTTAGAAAAAGCTGTCCAAGCTAATACGCAGATGTTTACCATCGTTAAATAATCTGAAAGTAGCGCTTGGAGTAAGATCAGCCAGCTTCCTACATTTCATTACGAATGGTAGTAGCAAAGAAAATAACTTAATTTGAAGAATATTGATTCAAAATTCATTCCTTCAGCAACATTAAATAGGGCAAACCATACCTAAGCATGACAGTATTCTGACTTCAACTTCATATGCCAATTTGTAGATATGCTTTAAATCAGTAAAAATAGGAAACAATATTTGCACCTTCTATCATACATTAATCGATAATTGTGTTGTGAAGCAGTACCCTTGCCGAATTCTGTACAAGAGATTCTGGATTCAAAACTTGAAGAATAACCAAAACATCATTGGTTTAATCATTTGTACATAATATGACAAAACAAACAAATGGTCAGTGGAAGATATTAGACCTTCAACCACCCCGCACTGTATGTTTTCAAAGGCATCCTTAATGCCTCTAACTCCTTCTTGTGCAATTTTTCTCTAATAAAAAAATTAAAGCGCTCTCGTGCAAAATTTTTTATCTTGACTTTTACAAATTCTGCGCACATTAACCTGAACGAATAAAGTCAAATTGATGGATCTGCCGATTTTCGATACAAAATCTACTCTCACTATAGCCCAACATCGGCCTTGCTATGAAGATTTTCTTTAGAGTAAGTAGCAGGTGATCTAGGCCTCTTTGCAACAAAGCTGGAAGTACCATGCGATTAAAAGACGCAACAACTCTCTTTTTTAGTCTGTTTATTACTCAAAAATCAAGGAGAAATGCGTTCTGAACGTAACGTTAGTAAGGAAGGATTTATTTCCGAAATCACACATCATAAGGGAGTTTTTCTCGAAAACTATCTGCTTTGCTAAAGAGAAATTTTCGCGTCCTTCGATCTTTTCAGCGGAACTGAACGTATCCAAATCATACCGTCTTTATTTACGGGCGTAATGCTGTTTCTTACCAAACTTTACCACAATGTAATCCCTGTTCTTATCCGGAATTCGACTTAATCTCCGAAAGCAAATTATCATCTATTTTGTGTCTACAGAAGCCCCAAACTGGTCAGCAATTCGACGTTTAATGAGTTTGATCCGCTGTCTGACTCCATGCAAAGAATTGTATCCCTGTACCTCATACGGAAATCGTGATTACGGGCGATTTCAATATACACAATCCTGAGTGGCTTCGGCAGACAACAGCCGAAAGACGGTGTGTCGAGATCTTCGCTACAGACGTTGATATTCAAATCGCCAACACTCTGGACTTGTCTCTAACTTCTTACCCTTTACGCTCGCCGAACCATTTTCTCGTATCAAGTAATTTCTCGTACACGGACCATACAGTTAGAGCAAATATTCCTAAAAGAACCGTATACGAGAAAGCCAATAGAGCGGTTTTAACATCTACTTTAGCTAGTCGTTATGTTTCCCCGTTAACGACGTGAATGCCGCTGATATGATCACGAACAGTATTCTCTTTGGAATGAGATTCTTAATCCCTCATCGTTGAAACGAAAAGAAAAGGCGTGCTACGACTCGATATGTAAAGAGAAGGATTAGGTTAGTAAGAGAAATATTTTTTCGGTGCTACAAGGCCAATCTGAGAGAGGAAACCCGAAAACAGTTCAAACGAGCTAAGAATGACTAGAACGCTTTCCATAAGCGTATGACCAAAAAGTAAGGCAAAGAAATGTTTGGTCGTTGGTCAAAAATATTATAAATTCTGCGTCATCCTCAATTGGGACACCCATCTATAATAACATTCCAGCTGTTAGCTCTTTGGACAAGGTCAATCTGCTTCCGGCATACTCTGCGGCCAGCTCAAAACTTCCAGATTGTGATTTGTTCCCGCCTACGCTTAAGTGCATTGTATCTTCAATATGATGAATTCACTTTCGTACTAATGGAGTAGCAAGAGTAATTAAGGATCTTAACATTCGAAAATTCGTTGTCCCAGATGGTATATTTTCCCTTCTTCTGAATAGGTGTTCTTCTTCGCTGGCAAAACCACTGCGTAAGATTTTTCATCGATCTTACTCCTTAAGACTCTTTCCGAGCAGATGGAAAACAGCATTTGTCCATCCCGTCTCTAAAAAAGGTGAAACTTCTTCTCATTGCACGTCCTTTCTTTCCAAAGTCATGGAAATGCTGATAATCTATCAGCTCATGAAATATCTCGAATTCGCCTCAAAGGCGAAAGCAGATAGTTGCACTTGATATTTCTATAACGATCCACTAGTCTCTTCTTCATTGGATTTGAAATTACCTTTCGGAAGGTTCAATTTAAGTTGTCTTGGATGGTTTCAAGTCTGATATTCAAAAAAATAAATGCTGGTGTGCCTCAGTGCTCCATTCGATCTCCAACACACTTTTTGATTTTCATCTCTTCATTCATGATCTCTTGTCTGCCACTTCTAATTTAATTCTAATTCCTTTTTTTCGACCACAGTACTCTCTGTTTTTCATAATTCGAAAAACTTTCCATAATTGGTATGTGTGTCAGTGATAACTTAAGTTGGAATGACTACATATGCATTTGATGTCGCCAAAAATATTGCAAAATGTCTTGGTTTCCTTAAACGATGTAAGACATATCTGATCTGGGCTCAATATATAAAGCATTTATCCCCCACAAATTGGAGTACAGTGCATACATCTGGTTAGGTGCACCTTAAACCTTCCTGCAATTGCTAGATAGGATTCAAAACAGTTCGATAAAACTCGTAGGTGTTTTATTCAGTCAATAATCAAGCCCATTTTCAGACATAATTTGAAATATCGTGATTCGTTCAAGCTCATTCACTCACTTGTGAAATGTTCTGCCGAGCTCTCTATTTCCTAGTCATTGTAAAATTGAGATTTTTAAAACCAACGTACATCGGTACCGATCTTTCTTCCCTTCCTCATTTTTCTTCACCGGCGCTGTGTGACATATAAATATATCTTCAGTTTTTTCAGGCTAGGAAGATGGAATTGGTGGTTTTTAGTGTGAAAATAAAAACTGGAAATTGAAATTAAATTGAATAGTTTGGCCAGCCACACAGCAAGTGTAACATATTATTGTCTCTACTTCCTCTTCGTTCCTACATCTTTTACAATAATCTGAAGAAGAGGCTCCTATTTTGCTGACCATCCTGCCAATGAAGCAATTGCGAGTTAGGATACTTGTAGCGATACGGATGCTTGTTTTGTTCGAGGATGGTATGTGTTCTCCCGTTATTTAGATTTGGCCAAAGGGTGGGTTAGAAGATACAGCAACTCTTGGAGATCCATGTTTTGTTGGATTGTTCTATGGCTATAAGTTAAATTTTGCGTTTCAGGGTTTATGTCATTGTGTTTCCTACTCCTATGCAGAAAGACACTCCTCTTGCCAACTTATTCGCTTTCACTTTTGTGTGTCCAGGTACCCAGCAGATATCTACTCTGCGGGACTCGCAGACTCTACTTAGAGTTTGACGGCATTTTTGAACTTTTATTGATTTGGTAGTTTCAATTGTCAAAGCCTTTATCTCTGAGGGATCAAATTCCATGAATAGTACAGCCTGTGGAGCTTTAACAATTGGCAAATATTTCTGCCTGAAAAATGCTACATACGTCTGTGAAGACTCCAGTATCAGTACTTACCTTTCTCCATTTTGGAGCGGTTCGAGTAGGAAATGATATGGAGAAACTCCTATCAGAGTCCAAGTTCTCACGATGTAATAACTATACTTCGCCCGTTTTAATGATTCGTACTACTGTATTATAGATGCGTGTCCTATATTACGGTGCATCAATAGCCCCGATCTTTTGGTCTGATCAAGCTTTTGGAAACTGCAAATTTAAGGAAATTGTCTAAAGGAAGGAGGTTGAGCATTATTCCTAGTGCAGCATGAGGAGTAAACCTTAACGCTATTGTAACTACGACACATGTTAGTCTTTGAACTTGTGCGAGTATTTGAGATAACTAGTCTTTGCTTTTCTTTAGCTTTCCACCAAGCCAGCGCACCATGGACAAAAATGGGTCTAATTATGACCATGTACATCCAGTACATTCATATTCTTAGTCCCTAATGTTTACCAAAGGTTCTTGGGTAAATGTAGTATACTAATGGTTCTTTCTTCGATGTTACGCTTCCAATTGTGCTATTTACTTCGGATAAAATTTGTACCCTAATACTTTTAATTCTGAGAAGATTAAACCTTACTAGCTTTCTTTTTCTTAAAAGCAACATAAGTTTGGTTTCTGATTAGTTTATCGCTAAACCGTTGTGTGCTGTCCATTTTACGAATAAGCTAAAGGCCGATTTCATTAGTAAGCTGATCGCTGTAAGATGTTTTTCTCCCATCAGAATGACTATGTAGTCCATGGAAGCCTTAACACCCTTCTGTTCGAAACTTGTAAGTATGTCGTTTACAACAAGAAGAGAAATCACTTCTCCTTCTGGACTTCCCCTTGCCATCATTTTCCTGCCTGTGAATCTCCCAATTTCTGAACTAATAATTCTGCTCCTTAGCGTGTTCTTACTCAATAGTGCGATCGTTATTTCTACATGGAGCTTGTCCAAGGCCGTCTTTATACAAAAGATCTGGTGTTAACATTATTAAATGTTCCTTCGATATCTAGGAAGGCAGCCATGGTGTACTCTTTGTACTGTACGAGGGCTGTTTTATGAATACTTGGATAAGAAGTGACAACGTATCTATATTTTTCAATATATGGTAAGTCCCTTTCATCTCGATACACTTTTTCCAGCGCTACTGCAACTTTTTTACCCTGTCCATATGGTAGGACATTTGTTCACATCCGCGTTCGACCCGTACTTCCTTCCGGCAAGCGATATTTTAAGGTTTAGGAACAAAAAGAAGTCGCAGGAAGTTAAATCCGGAGGTGTGAGCCGGTGCGTTATCCTGGTGGAGGAGTACTTTTTTCTTTGCCAAATGTGGTTGTTTTTTCTTCAAATCGGCGATGAATTGGCCGAATAAAAAAACGTTGTATGCTCCTGTGATTATTTTTCCCTTCTCCAAATAATCAACGTAGAGCACACCTTGCGCGTCCAAAAAAACCTTAAACAAAAAGGAATAACCGTCGTGTGGCGCTCCTGTTATTCTGATGTGATTTCTGTTTTTTTTTTTTTTTTTTTGTTAAATTGGTAAATCTGTTGTTGACATTCCCTCTAAATCTTAGCGTCATAGCTTGGCATTTGTAAAAGTTACGCAGTCAAGAGTACATCTATCTCTGCGTGTGTTGGCGATTTTTTACATGCTTAGAAATGGATTTAAATTTGCAATAACGAATTTGTTTTAAATTTTGCGTAAAAAAATGGATTTAATGGTGCGCAAACGTTGGAAATGTTGGAAAAGTGTTTCGGCAAGGTAAACGGTCGTTTACCAATGGCACGAACTGTTTAAAAGTGGTCGTAGCTCAATAAAAGATGATGAACGCAGTGGCAAACCATCGACATCGAAAATCGACGAAAACATTGATGAAGTAGAAGAAATGTTGGTCAATAACCGCAATTTAACCATCAGAGAGATAGCAGAGGACTTGAACATTGAATATGCATTCGTCCAAGGCATTTTGATTGATTTGGATTTCCGTCGTGTAGCAGCAAAGTTGGTGCCAAAAGATCTCAATTTCATGCCAAAAGGAGACCATGTTGACGTCGCAAAAGAGATGATTTGCGAGGCTGAATCCGATCCCACATTCATCAAAAGGATCATTATTGAAGATGAGACGTGGGTTTATGAGTAAGACACGCAATCCAGACATCAGGCAAGTGAATGGTGTTCACCAAATGAGCCGAGACCAAAAAAAAACCACACGTCGTTTTCAGTCAAAAAAGAAGGCAATGCTCACGGTTTTCATGAATTACAACGGTGTAGTGCATCATTTTTTCCAGAAGGCCAGACAGTAAGCAAAGTGTATTATTTGGGCGTTATGAGACGTTTGCGTGAAGCAATACACCGAAAGAGACCAGGATTGTGAACAAAAAACTCGTGGATTTTGCACCATGATAACGCACCGTCGCACAGTGCCATTATTATTCGTAATTTGTTGACGAAAAATGCAACAAATACCATCCAACAGCCACCGATTTATCTCCCTGTGACTTCTTTCTTTTCAATCAAGTGAAAAAAACCAAGAGGAAGTAATGGAAAAATCACAGGAAGCACTGATTGACATACCGAAAACCGAATATAAAAAATGTTTCAAGGATTGGATTAAGCGCTAGCATAAGTGTGTTGCAGTCGATGGGGATTACTTTAAAGGAGATAATATAGATTTGGATGAATGAACTTGTATTTTTAATTTTCTGAATAAATTCCTAATTTTTTTTTGATCAAGGTGGTAGACAGAATCCCAGAGAAGAAACTCACAATGTTTCAAACTCCCTGCAGAAAATATCAACAGTCGCACTTTTTCTCTCTCATGGATGTTTGCTCATTTCATTTAAATTGTTCAATCTAAATATAACGCTGTCTGACAGAGTAACTTCTATACACTTTTTCTTACTTCATTTAGATCCAACATCCCATCCAAATAATTTGTTCATTATCTTTCTCTTTACAACGATTTCTGTCGATTTTCTTTCATCATAAAACACATTTTCAACGTTCACTTTTCCTTGCAGAACTTCGGCAAAGAATTATCTTGCTTTGTCATAAAGCAAAAATTAGAATGTACAATCTTCAGTCAACATTGGATATACGATGTAACTCACCGAAAGATCCGGATACATGGTCTCGGTAATAGGGAAAATGAACAAATTTGGAGCTTTGTCAAGTTTTTTTTTCGGAGTTCTGCTACATACAACGATGTGAGCCGGGTTAAAAGGACGAATGTTAAACAAAGAAAACACCAGAAAAAAAAACTAAATAACAACATTCGAAGAAAAAAGAAAACCTTTCTCTACATTGTTGCATTTAGCAGTAATGAATCCATCCGATGTTTCTGTTACCACCAAACAATGGGTTAAGACAGCACAGTGTCCCAGTTCTTTTGAATGTTGTTGCGTTTTTTTTTTTTTTTTTTTATTCAAAAGGTACGTTCTTTAGTTTTCTACTAGTTTTTTATTTTTATTATTATATTTGGAAACAAGTGTGTGTATCTGTGTTTTTATGGGGTGCATAAAACACCCCTTGAGCCGTCTGAGAAGACACCCTTTCAATTACTGGATGACTGTTCTTAACCTACTATAATACCAACTGACACATGAACACGAACAAATTGAAGTGTTTAGCTTACGTTTCTTTTTTTCTTTATTTCAAAACCTTAACAACAAAAACGTAACCTATTTAGTGGCACTAAAGGAGGCTAACTGATAGAATACAAGCAAGTATTGGCAAGAAAAATTTATAGTAATTCTGGGTCAAATAAGAAAAGAGTGTGTTAGATAATGGGCACTTGAATTCTAATGACATGTCGCATTCGCAGATAACTAGACTTTATTACCATGCTCCAACACCTCTGCTCTCAGCGGAATCCTTTTCAGGCTTCTTGATTAAGATTAATTTTAATTTTCTATTAGCTATAGCACCCGAACTAAACTTTCATCTGGTGTTCTTTGACAGATAATTGCTCGGGAATAACATCGGGTTCTCTGAAAAATGGAGAGGTGCTACACCAAAAACAACATTTGGGAGTCTGACCAAAATGTTAAAAGGATGTGTCAATTCAATAAAGCCCGAAAAGAAATATAGAGATGAACAAGGAAATTTTGCAGTGGAGTCATGTTGGGCCTAAGGATATAGGAAGGCTACTTTTGCGGACTGTTTAATGGTGGAGATGCCCCAAATTTTGCTGTCAGCCACAATAAACCATTCAACTAACGCGGTAAAAGCTAAAAATATGGGGTTTTTAGTCTCCAGACCAGCGCATTCAAGAACTTATGTACTCTTATAAGCCTTATTGTCTAAGATCCCGTATTAGTGCAATTTAAATACTGCTAGGTCAATAACTAACCAAATATTCAAGAAACAGCTTCTATTGTAGAAACAACACAATAAGCTAAGATCGAATACTCACTACCTCCTTCAATGCAGCATATAACAATATCTATAGAGCCAATTCATACAAAATTATGTTTACCTAGCTTCATAAAAGTGGAAAGCATTTAAAAAAAAGGCTTCGACAAGATTGTTGAAACCTAAATTCGGCTTTTCACAGCTTATTTCCAGGCAGCAATTCAGTTTTTTCATCCTATTTACTATCAAACTTATGAACTCAAATATTCACAAAGAGGTCTCCCACTATGCACTTAACACACCCGATACCTGCGAGAATACAAGATCACCGTTAAGGTATGACCAAACTGACTTTATACAAAACCCTTATCATCATGGTTCTGCTCTATGGCGTAGAGGCCTGGGCCCTGTTAAAACAGATGAAGAAGCACTTGGTCGTTTCGAGAAAGATACTGCGTATGATTTTTGTTCAAACTACCATATATTGCAGAGGAAAGAATGACCGCATCTAAGGTAGCGCACAGATTAGAACATGACTTCTACCAACTTGGAGGGCGGCACTGGAGGCAGCTAACGAAATATTTTGCTAGCTGGTGAGGCATGTTGGTTGAGGCTTAGATTCATCCCGGTCTTGTAGCACCACCTGAATAAGTAAGTAATTGCATAGTACTCACGATATATCAGAGTACGTTCGAAAGTATGCTTGAAGGTTAACCGATGAACATTTATAGGGAAACGGGTGCTGCAGTTAAACGGACGAAGGGATACTGGCGATGGAGTACTGTTGGTAAAAACAGCAATGGAAGAAAGCAGGACAGGAGACATTACTTCGAGGGTTAAAATTGACAATACTAACATCGCCTGATAGTTTTATTGCATGGTTTTAAATTCTACTTAGCAAGTGCAGAGAGTTCATTAGAGAACCTGATCAGATGTGGCCATTGTACTCTAAACTTTGTATAAATGCCTAATATACTGAAGCCTGGTCAAACGGGGAATAGTATTTCTCACACTTAGACATTTCGCAGAATTTTTCGCAACATCAAATATCAGATCACTTCAACATATAATGGTCAATGTCATACTAAGAACCCAAAGAAAGATTTACGATAAAAATAAAACGAACATGCCAAAGGCCAAAGCTGTAAAACCAGAACAGAAATATAAAGAAAGTCTCCAAAGTTTAGCCCGACGACTAAAACCTCAGTATTGTTTGTCGGATCGTAAAGAAGAAAGATCCCCTGAACACCGTAGTATGTAAGCACCTAAGAGCCTTAATAGACAGTCTTACCGGCCCCTATCAGTGCGATTTCAGACCAGGAAAGTCCAAAATCGGCCAAATCTTCACACTAGGGCAGAACCTGGAAAATAACTCAAGGAGTCCAAAAGTCCGCATATGACAGCATCTATGGTATAAAGACAAACTATACAGAGCCATGTTTAATTTTGGCACCCCTTCCAAGCTTATTTGACCTTTTATGTCAGAGAGTGACACAACAACCTGTCAATGGAGCGCTTACGACTATTAAAGCAAAAGCGTCAAAGATGGGTTACGCGGTCAATGAATGAAGAAAACTTATACGACATATAACATCATCGGCTAATACAAAACGTCACTATAGGCAGCTACATCTTTGAGGTAGTAATGCACATTGTTTACCTTAGTGGTACATACGACTACGTATGCGAGGTAATCATGCAAAGAATTACTCTGGTTAAAAGCTGCTTATTTGGCATTTACGGACCTAGAGCGCATAGACACCAATATTCCTGCCTGGAAAGTTTTCGAGTCCAACCTAGAGGGACAATACAGTAGAGGACGATCTCATCTTAGATGGCACACACAAGTGTCAGAAGACCTCAGATAACTTTGTTTGCGCAACTGGAATTAGTTGGCAAAAGACCGCTCTGGCTGGAGAAACATGTTGACTTAGGTCCGGGTCCACACTGGACTATAACCTTACCTTCTAAGTAAGCTAGAACTTTCCATGTTTCAACTTCAATAACACCCCAAACTATGTCCTTATGCTTGAAAAGCGCCCTTCATCGCTCTGTATTTAAATACTCAAACTACAAATTGACAACATACGATGTATTCTTAAAGTTTATCTGTATGTCACGGCTACTTAAAAAAGAAATACTCTTAATACGATTAACTCCAAAACTAGCCCATTGTTAACCAAATCTAATTCCATATCAGAAATATGGAAGTCGTCATCCAAAAAAGTCGTTTTTCCAAAAGAATTCCGATAAGTTGATGCAATAGTCTAGTAGCATGGTATTCTTGATATATTAAAGATATAAGTATATGGAAATGTCCATCTTCAACTTCGGTATCGATTGACGAAGCATAGTTTCGAAGATGGTAGTTTCAATATACTTTTCAAAAAATAGCGGGTAAGCTTATTTACTTCTTCAAACATTCAGAAGCCCCAGATTTGGGCATTGTAAGCTTGGACAGCACTCCAGACTGCCAGAAATATTATAGTTTCCACTTTTCCCTGAGGGTTATATTTTTGTGTTTCAAAACGCAATGCGACGTTGCGTTGATGCTACATTTTGCTGAATCGCTGAGTAATGGCATTTTGTTGGATCACTGGAAGGAATCAATTGTAGTCTAAATTAAAAATGTAAGGAAAACAGAAAATCTCAAGAAATCCTCAAGACCGAAAGTATGACCTGGAAAAGGTAGCAATTATTTGACGGACGGACAGTCAGGTAGTCCTGACTATGAATCACTTTGGAATGTGGTTGTTACACAATGGAAAATGGAATTTCACGAAAAGAAGGTTATTGTTTTGGTGTTTTTCGACCTTCAAGAGGCATTCGGGGCCTCAAAATCTGATTAGATAGGAGGTGAACTTGAATGGTTTAAAAGTCACTTGTTGAACAGACCTCAACGTTTTAAAGTGTGGGATGAATTTTATGAAAATATGGCGGTGAAACTAAAATCAAGGAGCAGTTTTTAGAACACTCGTCTGCAGATAATACATATCTATGAATTGGAAAATGTTCTACCTCATGCAAGACTCATGTTAGACTGCTTGCGGATGATACTCTTGTACAAGGTGGCGCAAAATTAATTATCAAAATTATCGGAAGATACTTAGAATAATTTTTGCAAATGGCGTCGTACGTCAATCATATTTGACGTATATAGACTAAACAGCTACAGTTTTTAAACAGATAAGCAATGGAGCGCTTTACTCTGCAAGATCGTGGAATAATTGTGTCGATATTTTTATCCAATAATCAGTCGGTGGTGTTAGCACAGCGTGAATTTCAACGTCGATTTCCTAATCGTGTCGCGCCAACTGGACAAACATTCCGGCGCTTAGCTACTCGACTCGAACTGAGTGGAACTACAGGAGACCATGCAGGGCGTGGCCGCCACCGGACTGGTCGTTCGGCCAAGAATATCTCGTCTGTAGTTGCCGACGGAACATGACACAGACTTACACATGTTCCCGTACAAAATGCAAACAGTGCATCAGTTAATGACTTCTGACCGTCAGTCGCGTGTGAATTACTGTAAAGTCGTCCTCAATCTCAACAACGAAGAAGACGATTTTGTGTCGAAAATCATAATGAGCGACGTAGCGCATTTCCACTTAAGCGGTTGCGTCGTTTCTGGGGCAGGGAAAAATCTCGTGCAAAGCACGAAGAGCCATTCCATCTACTCAAAGCCACACAGGAGGATTGGGTTGTATTTTTTGAGGACGCCATAGGCAATACGGTTACTGTTACTGGCGAACGCTACAGCCCCATGATTAACGACTTCTTACTGCCAGAATTGGATGACCTGGGCTTGGTGAATATGTGGTTTCAACAAGATAGTGTAACCACACACATCACAACCCACAATGGATATTGTGAAGAAAGCGTTTCCTGGTCGCGTAATCTCCCGGTTTGGCGATTTGGCATTGCCAGCAAGATCGCCCGATTTAACCATCCCAGACTTCTTTCTTTGAGGCTACTTAAAGTCGCGGGCTTATGCCAACAAGTGTCAGTCAATCGTAGCTCTTAAGGAGAATATTCGACAGGAATGCGAACAGTTATCACCGGAAGTCTTGCGAAAAGTCGTGGAAAATACGATAAAACGGATGATTAATTTAACGTCACGTTTACGTTTTTCAAAGGAGTGCTTCAAATCAAATTGAAACTTAATATAGGTAAAAGCAATGATAATTAATGGAGATTCTACTGAAAACATTGTAATTTATGAAGTTGATATTGAAGTAGTGAATGAAATAAAATACCTTGGAGTAATTATTCAAAAAAAAACTAAGTTTTGAGGACCATATTAACTATACATGTGATAAAATTGCCAAGATAATTGGACTCTATTCAAACTATCACTGAGCTGTGTAATAAGAATTTCACAGCGTGACAAGTGACATGAATTATGATATGTGTAATTGTTTCTTTTCAGTTTCTTAAAATAATAATGGGAAGCAAAGCTGTCCCATTACGTCAAAGCGCATCAATAATTCAATTTAGTCGTCTTGCTCGGTCTGTTGGCATCGGAATCGGAATAACTTAAAAAAGTGATTTAAGTTGTATTGAGATAGTTTTAAGTGAAAGTACAATACAAGCTATAAGCTAAATATGGAAAAAATCGACCATTGCACTTGTGAAAATTGCCCCAATAAATTTTGTTTTGTGTGTAACCAAAACATTGTAAAGTCCCAACGAAGAGCTGTAACTAAAAAAGTAAAGAAAGCTTATCAACTTTATTTTAATCGTTCTATAAAAAAAGACAAATTATGGACTCTGAAATTGTTTTGTATTGTATTTCGATGTTATATTACACTTACCGATTGGTTAAATGGAAAAAAAAAAAGTCGTTGTCGATTGCTATTTCAATAAAGTGGCTTCTGTGTCCATGGCAACACCTCATATGTTAGTGAAGAATTTCCTTTGCCCACGCCAACAACACAAGAACTATGTGCAAAGTCAAGTAATGACGTGAAGAAAATTATGCGCTACAGAAGCAAATACCCAAATATGTACCTCCTAGAAATTCATTGAAAGAACAACACATGATTAAGCAACAAAAGTTGAGTGGTTTGTTCCGTGACTTAAGTCTATCCATAAGAGAGTCTGAAATTCTCAGTGTAGACTACAAGAATGGAATCCGTTATGACCAGAAACTAGGATATTCCTTTGCCAAGGAAAAGTAACAAAGCTACCTTCTTCACACAGAACGAATCTTTATGCTATAGTAACGACATTAACGGATTGATGAATGAATTACGGATCACTTATAGAACAAATTAATGGCGTCTCCTCTTTATTAAAGGATCTAAAACGAGTTTGAAAGCAGTTCGTCTAAATAATGATAGCGAATATCCTTTCATATCTGTAGCATATTCAAATACTTTAAAAGACACATACAATACTATGCAATTTATATTAAATTTATTAAAGTTTAGAGACTCAAGTTGGAAAGTTTTTGCTGACTTAAAAGTGATAGCTTTGTTACTAGGACTACACGGTTGTTTTACAAAGTATTGTTGCCTTTTGTGTATTTGGTACAGTCGAGCCTTAGACAAACACTACTTGGTTGAGATCGGAATTTATTGCTGGACACTGAAATGTTAAATATTCACCTCTGATAGAGCCACAAAATGTTCTTCTTTCATCTTTACACATAAAGCTCGGTTTAATGAAGAATTTCGTAAAAGCTATGCACGAAACTTGTGAAGGCTTTATACATTTAAAATCTATTTTTCCTAAATTAAGTGATGCCAAACTCAAAGAAAGTATATTTGTTGAACCGCAAATACGAAATCTTATGAACGATGCCAATTTTGACCTTAAACTAAATACAAAACGGGTTTTCAGGAAATCGTCCAGCCGACAATTCTGAAATGTAAGTCGCAAAGTTGTTAAAAACTAATAGGGATTAACCCACATCCCAAGAATTTTTGTTTTTCGAGTTTTTTGATGAAATTAGGCCATTGAACTCAAATTTTTTGTCAAAAAAATTCTGCGAATTTTAGTTTTCGAGATTTGAGGTGTTCGATTTATATGCTATGTAAAAAAAAACTTAGTTATTATAATGTTATATTTTATTCAGTATAAAGTTAATGTTTTATAAAACATGACAGCAAAATATTTATTGTTTTTTTTGTTTTAAGTGACAGGACTCAAAACAATGAGTATGAAGTGCGATGTTGCATCTCTTGCACAAATATGAACTGGGCTAATGACACAATCTACAACTCCATTTCTTGTTGTTCTCAATTTTAACTATGAGATGCTGTCGTCGTTTAATAATATTGACGAATCATTAAATGTCTCTCCCTTCGTTTTCTTCAGCGTCTTCAGATTCCTTTTTATCCCCTGTCATTAAGAAAGTCTTTTTGCTGAAGAATATTTTTTTTCAAATATGAGATCCATAATGGCCAATACCACTTTTTAGATCTGATTCCAATATAATAATTCTGCTCGGAATTGTCGTGAAGATCCACTCCGCCCATCCCTTTATTTTAATTTTTTAGTAGTTGTCGTTGGTTGTAGTTGACATAACAACCATCTTCTTCCATCTTTGAACATGTACCACTGGCAGGATCTGGTCAAAGTTTGTGGCAATTGTAACCTCGCTATTATCCTACCAACGACAAATCAAAACCTTATTACTGCTATCAAATTGGAAATCATGATTACCTCTTTCCAGTTGCTTTCCGGTTTTAAGTTGTGCACCTCCAATACGATTTGCTCGTACGGTCCCTTTGGCACATAATCGTTTTTCAGATAAAAAGCACATTAGGTAGCAGGACGTAAAAAATTGTCAAAAAAAAAAAAAACATATGGCGACTTGGATACTTTACATTGTCCAAGCGTAAAACTACATCAGCTCCTTAACCAATCTGCTTATCATACTTATCTGCCGACCCAGCATATGGTATACAGTTATAAAGGTAACCAGCTGACGAACAAAAACACCACAAAACGGATGAGCTTGCTACTCATGAACATTTTGAAGGAATGACGGCCAAAACATGGAACCATTTGTTTATCGATCGATAGTTTTTCCTAACAAATACCAAATTGCATGAATTTTTTTTTTTTTTTTTTAGTTTCAAACAATGGACGAACCTTATTAAATAGAACAGAGTTAAAAAGTCAAGTTGACTAAATAATTAGCAATTGTTACCTTAGCGATTTTATCTTTCGTATCAAGGTTGTAGTTATTACTAAAATGGATGAACTTTTTAATTTCAAAAAACTTATTTCTGGGCATGCACAATTTTACAATATGCACACCTAAAGTTGGATTGTTCGACCAATAGTCTCGAATTGTTGGTAAAGTATGATATCCAGATAGAATTAAAATACCAAGAAATCGCTTTAATGTCACGTTGTCAAGTGACATTAAAGCGCAGCATATCTATTTGTTTCTTTTATAATCATCTCGAAAACCTCATTATCAAAAAAGAGTGCAAATAACTCAAATGGCGTCATATCTTTAAGGCTTTCGGCCAAGTTTTTTTTAACTTCCTCGAGTGGTTAAATTAATGGGACAATGTCATATTCAAATAGTCCCTCAGGATTTCTTCTCTATACCCACTTAGGCTTATTTAAAGCAGACAAAAGCTTATACAATTTGTTTGGTTTCGGTTTTGTTTCGATTCGCTGCCTTTTGGAAGAATGTGATCACTAGGATCTATACAAAACTTCAGTAGCTTTTCCAACTGCATCTACTTCAAACGTTACCGCACACTCCACTATATTTTCAGGCTCATAAAAGTATCATTCGAGATAAAGTTAAGATGGTTTAAGCTCTTTGTTTTATGATTATAATTATGAATATACCCACTTCATACATAGGTATAACATTATCATCAAAATCCTTTTCATCGGTGTTTTCGTCAACTCTGTCTGGTGGTATAATTGTAACAGCGGACACCTTCGTCTCATCGTCAGTCCAGTCATCAATAATAGTCATCAATTTTCAGATTTCGTGAGAGCTCGACGTCGAAGTTTTGCAGTACTTTTTTTTCCATTTTCAAATCACTTTACACTGCTTCACTTTCACTCGCAAATTGTTCTGTCTAATAAGGTTGACTTAATTGCAAATCATGGCATACTAAACTCGGACAGTTACATTCGGTTGAAAGAAATATCACTAGGTTACCAAACAAACGGGAAAGAGATATTTCAAACTGTGATTTTATTCAAATAAGAAAAAAATTGATTGAATTGCGCCCAGCGTTCGATAAATCGAACACCTGATTTTAAATATATGGGCCGCCGATTGAATTGACTCAAATAAAACAATAAAAACATATTATGCCTTTTTATTTACATGCAAAAAAAATTGTATACTTCATTTTTTAAATTTTAATTGTTTTAATTATTTTTTGACATCTTAAAAATTATAATAAAAATGGGTCTTTTTTTGGGGTCTTGTTATTAGGAGGGTTTGGCGTTGAAACAATATATATACATACAGCTGCGGTCAAAAAATAGCACCATAATCGCATTAAAACTTTTATGAGCAATATTTCTTATTTGATTATTTTTTTTAACATCTCACTATTGGAAATGTGCTCTTTGCTATTTTACTGACAATTTTATACAATGGTAACGGTAGTTTTTGTTATCTGCAATTTTGCAACAACACCTCTGTACGCGTGCAGTAAAAATAATAGCACCATCAGAGGATGTCGACTAAGAAATAGAACAATTTTATAAAATAACTTGCAAATCAATTTAATTCTGTAAATTTATTAAGTGATACATATTTTTCTTCAAAAAATAAAACAAAACAGCCATTAATTTTGCAGACATAGGCCCTGGAAAACACTGCACCGAAGTCAAAAGGGCTATAATAAAAAAAATTAATTTCTGAAGGTAAAACCTACAAGGAAATTCGGAAAATTGTTGAATGTTCGACTAAAAAGATTCGGAATGCGATTTTATACCAACCGAAGGAAGAAACACGTGGTAGTAAGCCAGCAATGTCGCCTCATGAAATAAAACTCATAGTTAGACTCGCTAAAAAGGAGCCCTTTAAATCAGCTGTACAGCTAAAAAGTGAACTGGATGTATCGCCCAGTGCGTCGAAGATTGGGAGAAGTTAATTTAAATGCCCGGAGGCCAAGAAAAGTTCCATTGCTGGGACCTTGTCATGTGGCAAAAAGATTCTCGTTTGCAAGGAACCACATCGATTGGCCAATTCAGAAGTGGAGGAACGTTCTCTGGACTGATAAAATCAAAATCGTGTAGTTTGGTGGTATTGGGTCTAGTTGCTATGCAAGAAGGCCCCTAAACAAACAATTCAAACCAGCTTATACCTTAAAAACAGTAACACATGGGCTGAAAAGTCGTTTCTAAGAGAGGGCACCACCATACCATCTATACCATTTTCAGTTAGTACCAACCTTCAAAAGATACATGTATAAATTTGACAGCTGTCAGACGATTAGTTCTCGAGATATAGCGTTGTGAGTGAAGCAACTTTTGTTATTGTGAAAAAAAAAATGGATTCAAAGCAATTTCGTGTGTTGATTTATCATTGCTTTTTGATGGCAAAAAATCCAGCCGAAGAAATGGCTTGATAAGTGTTATCAAGTGGATGGAAAAATTTACAAGCAACGAAGCTGTTTCAGATGAAAACATCAAAAAAGTAAACAAAATGATTACGAATGACCGTAAAGTGAAGTTGATCGAGATAGCTGAGGCTCTGTTCAAAGTGGGTGCCGCGTTTGCTCACAGTCGACCAAAAACAACAACGTGTTGATGATTCAGAGAAGTGTTTAAGGCAATAAAGCCAAATTTTTGCATCGGTATGTGACAATGGAAAAAACCTAGCTCCATCATTTCACACCAGAGTCAAGTCGGCAGTCAGCTGTGTGGCGAGCAGGCGACGAATCTCGTCCAAAACGACCAAAAACTCAACAGTCGGCTGGCAAGGTTATGGCATCCGTATTTTGGGATACACATGGAATAAATTTCATCGACTATCTACAAAAGGGACAGACTATCAACAGCGACTATTACATTGCGTTGTTGGAGCGTTTGAAGGACGAAAGCGCAGAAAAACGGCCGCATTTGAAGAAAAAGAAAGTGCTGTTTCATCAAGACAATGCACCGTGTCACAAGTCGATAAAATTGAATGAATTCGACTACAAATTGCTTCCCCACCCACCGTATTCTCCAGATTTGGCCCCCAGCGACTATTTTCTGTTCGCAGAACTCAGAAGAATGCTCGCCGGGAAGAGATTTAAGACCGATGAAGAAGTAATCGCCGAAACAGAGGCCTATTTTGAGGCTAAACCGAAATCGTTCTACAAAACTAGTATCGAAAGATTGATTTATTGATAAATAAAGTTGAATTTTGCAAAAATTTTGTGTTTTACTATGAAACGGCACTGACTTTTCAGCCCATGTATTAAAACACGGCGTTTGCAAGATAATGGTTTGGGTATGTTTTGGACCATGGTGTTGGTCCAATATATTGGATCAAGTCTTTGAAGTTATGTAGGCATTTGCTTCTGAGGTGGGTATTCCACCACGACAATGACCCCAAACATACCAGCAAAACAGCTAAAAGATGGTTCGAAGAAAACCAGGTCAATGTTACGGAATGACCACCTCAGTCTCCAGACTTAATACCACTGGAAAGTTTATGGGCCGATGTAAAAAAAAGAGTTTCGGCGCATCAATCGAGTAACATTTACCACCTTTGGTCAATAATTCAACGTTGCTGGTATGTCATACCCTTGCAGAGGTGTCAGTCATTGATCGATTACATACCACGACGCTGTAATGCAGTTATTTGCAATAAAGGATATGCAACAAACTATTGAATATTCAATAACTATATTTATTACTTAATTACAGAGACAAAAGGAAATAAATTTTTACTTTAGAAGTCCTTGGTGTTTTTATTTGCCTGGAATATTGTGGTTGATGCTATTTTTTTGACTGCACACCCACGGCGTTGTTGTTCGAAAATTGCATATAATAAAAATAACCGCTATTATTGTGAACGTTTTTAATTAAAATATTACAGACCATACTTCGATTAATAGTATTTTATTGTCAAGTTTGGTAAAAAAAAAGAACTTAATATAAAATTAAGCTCATAAATAAGATACTAATAACACACTCTTGGTGCTATTTTTTTGACCGCAGGTGTATATATATTTATATAAAAAATATTCCCTGCTATCAAATAATGTAAAAACATGGAGTCTTAACTTTGAAGAACTACAAAAAAAAAAATATTAACAAAAAGAAAATGAAATTCAAGTGTTCGACTTATCGAACATTGGGCCGATATGGGTTTAAGTTCCAGAATGTTAATGAAAATAAATTTTTTCCAAAATAACTTGGAGCGGTGAGTGATGAATAAGGAGAACGATTACATCAACACTAAAAGAAGATCGAGGTCGGTGGGATGCAGTTGGTCTTTAACGCAAGAAAATTCTACAAATCACATACGTAAAAGGTGGATCATAGATTACATTTTTTATAATAGATAAGAATTATAAATATTTATATGAATTAAATAAGTTAACCTTTTTGAATTTGTGAGTTTTAATGCCAATAAACGATTTGTCACTTCTTATTTTGTATGTATGTTGACATTAATTCTCGTATCCATAACACAAAAATGGTACGTGTTACAAAATCAAATCATTGCTATATCCTTAAACAGAATTTCCAATCGATAAAGGAATACCTTATTTTACTAAAGTTACGCAAAAAAATTAGTGAAACGTGTCACGCAGTGTATTTAATGTAATAATTTAATCCTATTTGGAATACTATTCAACAATATTCTTTTTAGGAACAAGTGAAATGACTAAATGCTTATAGAAATTGTAAAATAGGGGAAAACAATATATTAAAATTTTGATTGACACCTTAATGGCTTAGAATTAATCAAAAAACAATAATAAACGTACTTATCTGTATATTTAAAATAAGAAATAATTTGTTACCTAATTATCTGTTCAATGAAAAAGTTTAATTTTTAGATGCCCAACCATACATAATAATTTAAGAAGTATATAAGATTTTAGACTATCATTTTTTACAAGTATATTTTGACTTCTATAGGGTTTTCTAATAACGACTTGACAACTTTTTTTTATAAATATTGGGTATGTAATTTAATTCGTGCGATTTTTTTTTTCAAAATTTCAACGTTTGTTTAAGAAAAACATGTACAATAGTATTATTCAAAGTATTGCCCATCTGAAGCTATGACTTTTTCCCATCTTTCCGGCAATTTGTAGATCCCATCCCAAAAGAACTGCGCCGGCTTGGCAGCCAAGAATGAATCAAGCCACTTTTTGATATTCTGCTCTGATGTGAACCGGATTTCAGTGAGGGCGTTCTGCATCGACCGGAACAAATGGTAGTCAGAAGGGGAAAGGTCTGGGATATAATGCGGGTGGGGTAAGACTTTCCATCCACTGTTTTCCAAATAGTTCTTAACCGGAATAGCAACGTGGGGCCGAGCGTTGTAATGATGGAACATTATTGCCTCGTGTCTGGTCGCATATTCCGGGCGTTTTTCGGCTACTGCTCTTTTCAAACGGATTAATTGTGTTCAGTAGCGTTGTCCATTGATGGTTTCACCCAGTCTTAGCAGCTCATAATACAGCACACCCATCTGATCCCACTAAATACAGAGCTTTACCTTCGCGCCATGGATATTCGGCTTTGCCGTTGATTTGGCTGGTTGGTCGGGTTTCACATAAGATTTTTTGCGCTTGGGGTTATCGTAATGGATCCATTTTTCATCACCAGTAACAATTCGATGCAAAAATGACTTCCTTTTGTGGAGTTCCAGCAGCATTTCGGACATGCAAAACCGCCTTTCGACGTCTTTTGGCTTGAGTTCATGTTGAACCCAATTTCCTTGCTTTTGAATATATCCAGCTGCTTTTGATTTTGAAATGGCTGCTTGAATGACACCCAAAGATTCTGCGAGCTCTTCTTGTGTTTGGCAACAATCTTCATAGAGTAATGCTTCCAGTTCTTCATTTTTAAAGGTTTTTGGCTGCCCAGGACGTACATCGTCTCCCAAGCCAAAATCACCACTTTTAAATCGTGCAAACCACTTTTGCCACGTTCGCTCAGCTGCCGCATATTCACCATAAACTTCCACCAAAATACGATAACTTTCGGCAGCAGTTTTCTTCATGAAGAAGAACTCTCCGCAAAAACACTTTTTCAGGCACAAAGTTCGACATATTTGAATGAAAAAAAATTATTGTTGTTTACGCTTCAAATGAATGACATATACTGAAATGACGTACAATGACAGTAGCTTTGAAACGCATGTTGCAGTGGAATAATAATAATGGAATAATACAAGTTACGCCATCTCTTAACAAACCGCAAGAATTAAGTTATATACCTAATAAAAGGCAAACTATTTGAGATATTTCAAAAACTTTATTGCTGGCTTGAAGTACAATCAAAATATTTATGAATGGAACTCGACCTCGTTAATATGGCCACCGCGGGCACGTTTGCAGCGGTCGATTCGTTGGACCCAATTTTCATAAACTAATGACTTAACGAAGCCCCACAGAAAATAGTCAAGCGGCGTTAAATCGCACGAACGAGGCGGCCAATCGACTGGCCCATGTCTTGAGATAACACGCTCACCATACTTACTCTTCAATAAATCGATTGTAGCGTGTGCTGTGTGGCTTGTGGCACCATCCTGTTGAAACCACATGTCGTCCAGGTCCATATCTTCCAATTCGGACCAAAAAAAAATCGGTGATCATGGCGCGATAACGCTGACCATTCAAAGTAACGTGACGATCGTTATCGTCGACGAAAAAATATGGCCCAATAACGCTGCCGGCGTTATTTTTTATTTTTTGAGGATGAAATGGTGGTTCATGTAGCACATGTGGGTTTTCACCCGATCAATAACTCATATTTTGCTTATTAACGAACCCATTGAGCCAAAAGTGAGCTTCGTCACTGAAGATGATTTTGCGACTCCGAATATCTGTAGAAAATTTTTATAATTTGCAGACGTTGCTCGTTAGTGTACTTTACCATGATGAAAATGTTGAGTTTACTGAATAAATTGACAGTGACAGTTTGATGATTAGTAAAAGAGTGCGTTCAGAAATTGAATTCAAAGTTGTCAAGTCCCTATTGGAAAACAATATATATACTGTTTTATAGAGGTTTTAAAGTATTTAATTATCTAATAATTGAATGATTTCAAGTCAAAAATATTGTAATTATGTTTAAAAAAAATTTGATCTCATATGTAAGACTAATTATATATTTAGTTGCTTTTTGTGTCTAGTTCTTAAGTCAAAATATTTTAATAAATAGCTGAAACTAAATAAAGACTAAAAAGAGTCAAATGAGTTCAACCCGCAAAGCAGTCTAAAAGGCCCTGTTTTTATAAAAGTTAACGATATCAAAACAAATATTTCTGATGCTCCTTTTCCTTTTTTTAATAATTCAATTCTTCTATCATTATATATATTTTACAATTATATATCCGTAGCTAAGCTTGTTGATGAAATAAATAAATAAATAAATTGGATACATACGATATGCTACACATTTCTTAACTTGAGTTCAGAAGATATCGGTGAGTACACTTGTTATTCATTATTTGTCACTAATATTTGCGGTTCTTAAGCGTATTAGTTTTTTCTAATTAAGTCTAGTTGTTGGCAGTATAGTACAATATTTTAGTTCTTTTACAAATTATTATACTTTACATTCTCATTGGGCTCTCAAAAACCTCATTTTTATCACTGGATGTTTGTTTTCTGTTTTGAAATAAACTGAGAATTATACCACTTATTCTTTCGAATGAAGGTTTTTCCGCTGGTACTTTGTAGAATCACTGAATTCTTGATTATACTAATGAGATGGACTATCCCAATCGTATCTTTTCGAAGCTTGACGTTATGCAAGGTGAAGCTAAGTTTATTTTAATAGCCTGCGGTTTTATTATTGTAAAATAGCACTTTCTTATCGCGAAAGAATATAAACTGAAATCCTTAAAGCCCCAATCACAAATTTATTAATCAGGCGGCAAATTCAGGTTCGTATTGATGGTTTTATGAAATAAAAAAAAAATTAATATTGAAAAGCTTAATAGAAAATATTTTAATTAAATAACAAAAGAGTAACAAAATAAATATATTTTTGCTAATATTAATAAAGAAAACCACAAAACACTTATTTAAACACACTTTACTCATAAACGACATTTAATTATACGAACTTGTAATCCTTATTTTCTAGTCTTAATTACCTTCGTGTTAGTGATAAAATATACTGGTTTATACGTATCTCAATGGTGATTAGTTGCAAAAACAAAAAAACATAACAACAAACTACTCAACAAAAACGGCCTACACCGTTTGTAAATTAAATCGGAATAAATTCAACAATTTTCAGTAAAAGATTTAAGACTGAGGTTCAACACAATACACGAGTTACAGGGAGAACAACAAAAATACAATTTAAATTGAGTTTGTCACGAAATAATACGATAGACCAAAACAATATTTAAGGCGATGAGCTGTGGGACATGGGATAATTTACTTGTCTGTAGAACTCTAATAAAAACTGTTGCAACTATAATTTATTTTATTCATTCACAACGAATGTATTCAAACTTAATCTAGAGTATTTGCCCAATTTAAGTTCATGAAAACGGCTTATGTAGATAGTAACAATCATATTAAATGAACAATCTTATTTCGCGAATCGAAAAACAAAACCACAATTCGCATAGTTCTCGAGTAGTCAATATATGACGTTAACTTATAAATCATGAGTATCCTCCACTATTTGTATTGTGCATTTCAACTCTTACTATTTTTTCCATCACATTTAAATTGATGGTCATGATAAGACGAAATATAAAACCTGATTTTACCATCACATCTTTGGCCTTCCGAGAGATTTTTTACTGAGAAGCATCATTGTTAACGTTTAATCTACGGACTGCGGAATAGGATCTGACTATATAATCGACGACAGTACCTATAGTCGTTGCTAATGGTCACTTCCACATACATATTTGGCGCTCAGGCTTTCACAAATTCTTAAAACTGAACCAAGGTAATTCAAAGAAAAAGAGTGACAAAAGGGTTTCTTGTGGGCCAGTACAGATCTATATACCACAATGAATGGCCTTACCAATGAAATAATTTTCCACAGCGTAAAGTAGGAACCCTGAGAAAACTTTTAAGCAAGGACGTAAATATGACATAAAAATAATTATATTTCAATTATAATTTTGGAACGGATGGTATCTTTTGCAGCACAATATAGCAGTACAACTTAAGAATCATTGACATCATAATTTCAACTTAAAATGCATCATATTTGATCTCACAATCTGCTAGGTATTTTTTTGTTATCCTTTTTATGAGATCTGTGCGGCGTTTGATCGGGAAACTGCTGAGTGCCTTATAACTTGAATCTATAACTTGTCTTACCTCCCTCTGAATGTTACCGGTTACAGCATTTTCTGTAACTAGTATCAAAACACGGCCTATGCCATCATGGAGCCCGCAACCCTATATGGAAGAAACAAAAACATGTGTCGAACTTGACACAGATATCACCGTCATCCAGGTAGATCGATGGGATACGCCGAGCATAAGAGGGATGATAAACGGTGATATCTACCATGGAGACTACTACAGTATATGCGCGCCATAAACAGCAGCCGCAGCGTTTATTCGGATTTGAAAAATCTTGAGCTTCAAGCATGTAAGTGAACCTCTGACAATGATTCGCATAAAGGTTAAATACACCAATATATATTAAGTGGCTGAGAAAAGCCAAGCACAGCATGTCAAAAATTGCTTCTACGAGCTCCTCTGTTAAACCTGCGAGCAATGCCCTAAATATGGCGAAGAAATCGTCTATTTTAGGTAATACCGTGGAGTATAGCCTCGGATCGTCTCGGATCATTATTTTTTTATGCCCAATATACGGATGTAGATTTACCAAGAGCAACAACACCAAATATCTAGTGTGAGAAGACAAAACGTAGAAAAGCGGCAACAGCAAGAGACCACCAAAATCTTTGAAAAACGCGTATCTTGAAATCCCTCAACAGCTTCTATGCCACCAGCATAAAATACCGAAGACTAGTGGAATCATCATCACGACAACCCGACCACCAATAAGAAATCTCTGGTTTGATGAAGAATGCCGACAAGCACAAGAAGCGTGCAAAGCGGCGCTGCATCAAAGGACGATAGCTACTCATGAGTTCTACGAATAAGAAAAACAAACAAAAAAACCCGCGATAAATGATATTAAGAGTTTGTACTTCATAAATAAGGCAAGGAAGCTTTACCAACAGATAAAAATAACGTGATAAAGCTAGAATACCCTGTAGAGATGAAGAAAGAAACTTTGCAGTAGAGACGTAGTCGGTGAGTTGAGAGCTGAGAATATGGGAAAAAAAACAGAAGACGATAGATAAAAAGTTCATCTGTCTAACCAGAATGTAGTAAGAATAGCAATATCTAACATAAGCTTAAATCCAAAGGTATATGAGGTAATTAACTTTGGTTAAGTGACTTTATGACATTTCTAAGATCTGGTCAAAAGAGTATATGCCTGATGAATAGAACCTCATCACCGTCTGTCCGATTCACAAAAAGGAGACCTCCTTAACTACATCAACTATAGAGGTATAAGTCTCTTTATAAAATCTTATCTGGCATAATGTGTGAATGTTTAAGACCTTTTATCAGTAACCTAATTGGCCCCTATTAGTGTGGTTTCAAACAAGGAAAGTCCACAATTTAACAAGCCTTCACACGCAGATCCTGGAAAAAAATTCAAAATATCCAAATCGATACCCATTACCTTTTCATTGCTTTTAACGCTGCATATGACAGCATTTGTAGAGACAAGCTATATAAATACATATGTAGACAAATTTCTGGTTTTAACATCCCTGCTAAACTCGTCCGTCTGCGCAAAATGACGACTAAGAGCATTCGCTGCTCCATCAACGTCGGTAACGACTTAACCAGGACCTTTGCCGTCAAAGTGGGTACTAGTATTTCAAAAGTATTTTAAAAGTCTATGCATCTACTGGCGTACGCCGAACGGAAGCTGCCAACATTTTAAGGCAGTATGGGGCTTTGTCTATTTTGGCTCTGCTATAAATTTTTCCGATAATAAAGCGTTCACCCCGAACTAGGGCATCACTTAAGTAAGTTTTATGTTTGAGGTAAAGCTCGTCTCAAATCATGATGCAGTGTTTAAGTAATTTGAAAGGGAATTTGACTTCAAAACACTCTAATTACAAAAAGTTACCAACTTCTTTGCAGATTGAGTATCACTTTACTTCTCAAGCAACTCTATCTCAGCAACAATACCGATTGGTAAATACAGAAAAAGGTAATAGGCTACGATACCGACAAATATCAATATAGTTTGCTTCCGCCACCAGCAAATTCAATATAATTGCAATCTTTACCAAAAGCCACATCTTGGGAAAGATCAGTGAATTTTAAATATAAATGTCATCTTTCCATAGATTTTACATTAATTTTTAAAGTTCCAAAGGTGAAGAGCTCATTTCGGGGAACACGCACTGAAAATATATTTACCGCTTAGTTTAATAACAGAGTGCGGAACATCACCTTCATCCAGTGTTATACTCCACCAAACTATTGGAACGACAAAGTTAAGGAAGATTTTACATCCAACTAACTCTGACATCCTGGAAATGACAATACATGTAATGGACCCACAAGCCCCTAGAAACATCAGAAATGACAACGGCAAAAAGTTTTTTAACTTTTGCAATGTTAACCGCTTGGTCATTGGAGGCAGACTGTTTAGGCACAATGACTGCCACAAGATCAGTTAGTTGCAAATTGGTTAGTAGCGAACATCAAACCAGATTAACGGTATAGCCACCAGCCGATACTTAAGAAATTTAATCGAAGATGTCCGAAATTAACGTGGATTAGATATCAGTAGGAAGATGGACTATCATAGGTCAACAGCCACTACTTTAATTTGGTTAAAATGCCCAGGTATAATACCAATAGGCTTCGGGATTCTCAAACAGATAGATTCAAGACTGATAGTGAAGTTCACTGCAACGTGTTCCAAGCGGAAACGTGGTAAAAGAAGACCTGTCCTGGCTGAAGAAAAATGTTGTATCTGCAAGGGAAACAATAATACAAAAACATATAATAGGTAACATCATTGGACACTATCCAGTGGCAAGCATGCAAGAAGGCTTGACATTTTTAAAAATGAATTCTGAAGAAGCTGCATGATCGAGGACGAGGAGGCAATCCTACACCTTCTCTGTACATTCTCAGCTTTTTCCCAAAGAAAGAAACTTCACGTAGGAGCTTTCTTTTACAATGACTTAAGTAATCTAAACAATATAGACGTTAACAGTCTTATACACTTCGTCAGTTTCTCAAATTGGATTATCAAAGATCCACGTGGCACTACAACGGGACAATGGGTCTAAGTTTTTTGGTTTTTTACAACATACATAGCCTAACCCTATATCATATATATCATACAATGAAAAGTTGATAGTTAACAGTTAACAATCATGTTGTTTTGCTTGCATTAATAATACCGGTTTTCAAAAACTAGGTCAATCGATGTCGCTGGAGTAATTCTGCTGCTAGGCTCTATGTTGCTTGAGTTGACAAATAAAAGCCATGTCCAATCAAGCCAAATTTTGTTATTAAGCTGAAGTTTTACGTAAAATGATGATGATTCCTTTGGTGTTATTACCAAGTAATGTCTAGGTAGGCACGTAACTCATTCAATGTGCACTCATCCACGACATCCCCTTTATCGTTCATGGCTCATTTCGTACGAGTTAGTGCCACATCACGCGCATTATTCCCTCTCTTTTAGTATCCCACTTTGAGTCTGTCACCTTTTCGTTCCTCTTATATGTCTCACTCTACCCGAGCTACATCACCACGTGCGCAACCCTCTCCGATTTCTGTCGCTGTTTTATCGAAGTTTTAGCATTCACAACAAGATTGGCTTTAAGGAGGGTTTGAATTGGAATAGCTTAATTACCTACGTAACTGACTGACTGACTAAGGATTCGTTTTATCGGAGTTCGGAATCATTTCCTGTCGCTTTTTCGTTTCATTCGTATTCGAAATTACTACCCCATGAGCGATAAAAATATTCACTTCAAAAGGGCAAACGACATGACATGTGGAAACGAATCGAGGAGCGTACAGTTCTCCAAGCTCGGATGGTAGCGGTATCAGCAGTAGCGCAACCCGAGTTGGCAGTTAGATACAGAATGAAACTGAAGGAAATGCAGCGTTGTGTAAGAAGTGATAAGAGTAATTTTATCAATGCACTTGCTAGTAAAAGAGGAAGCCAATAAGCGCGACAGTAGAACCGTGTACTACGATTATATCACAAAGGAACAGGACGCAAAAATTACAAATCTCACCTTGCAAAAGACGATGGTAACCTATTCAATTCAGACGAGGAATAGCTAACTAGAGGAAGAGGTGATTTTCTAAATCGTTTACAAAGTAACGAACCGACCTTAGTCCTGATGAGTGTTTCGCTCCCAGTAACACTGAAATCACATCGGCTATCAGGGCCTTTAAGGAAAAACAAAGTACTCAGCTTAGATGGCATATCACCGGAACTCTTCCAAGCCGCACAAGGTGGAAATCCTACAGCCACAAATACGGGCAGACTTTCGGTGCGTATCCGTCTGCATTGACCACCTCAACAAACTGCGTGTCATTGCTGAACATTAAACGGAGTATATGTCTCCGCTAGCTTGCGACAGGGCAGTTTTCTTTGCCATTGCTGTTTCCTGTTAGAAGCAGCGATGTACCCCATGCAGCATTAAACAGTATAGTTTAGTATACAAGTATAGGACTGAGGTGAACAACGACATCGTAACTAAAAGATCTAAACTAAACCGACAACGTCTGCCTGCTTTCACACAAGATAATATACTTATACCAAGTGTTCCTTAATTTTAATGTTGAGGCCTATAAAGCTGAGCTAAAAATAAATACGGCAAAAACGATTGCAGCTAGTATTTCCGTATGATGGCTTAAATCTGGGAAATGTTTTCAGCACTTATAGTAAAGCAAGATAAGGCTGTTTCGATCCAACGTAGAGTTCTGCTTATTTGAGTGTAGTACGTGGAAGGTGATTAACACTGTCACAAGGAAGCTGCAAACCTTCACCAATAGATACTTTCACAACATCTTAAGGGTCTCAGGCTGAACCGTATATCGAGCGACCAACTTCATGCGATTACGCTTCAGGAACCTAATGACATCCAAATACGAAGGCGAAAATAAGGAAGACGATAATGCCGCTGAAAGCAAACGTGGAGAAGAATAATTAGGGAGGAATCACAACCCTTGGGGTTAAGGTGGACGGAACTTAAGAGAACACTATGGCGCTCGGATATGATGGATGCACAACGAGATGCTCGAAAACTTAAACAAATGAACAAGGACAATCGTTTGAGATAAAAATAAAAAAAAAAAAAAAGTTATATCTGTAAAAATGGACAAATCTTAAAATGAATCAAACTGGCTAAACAAAGACGAAACAAACAAAGAAACAACATTCCAGAACCTATTTCCAACCTGGGAAAATTTGCAACTGAAACCGACACCGCCCTACAAATTGAATTGATTCTCGGTAATTTAAAAATGGCATCCCCCTGGCACAAATACTGTTCCAGATCACACCTTTTTCCTGTCTATCCAGTATTGCATACCTTGGTAATTATATAATTGAAGATCCCTGAAATCCCAACAAAAAAAACCAAAAAAAAAATCCCCCTAAAGTACACATAGTTCTTAGATTACACATTACACATACCTTGGCGATTATTTTGCCGCGCGTTTCTTTTTTTCTTCTTGATTTTTTTTTTTCCTGATTTTTGGTAAGATGTTTATTGGATACAGATGCTTCAGAGGAATCAGGACTCAGGTTTTTCTCTGAGCAAAAATAAACTAGAAGAAGCGTTAGCAGCAGTAGGGGGCAGTAAGTAAATTAATGAAAGAAAGCTTCTCTCATAGATTTAACTCTCTTTCTCTGTATGTACGAGTATCTTAATATCCCTGTATCTTTGTATGTTATCACTTAGCCTCTCGCTCTCATTTAGTTTCTCTCTGTACCTTTGGTTATCTGGATCACCACACAGAACGATGGATTCTGTGATAAAGTTTACACAATTTATTTTGTTGTTGCTGTTGTTGTTGTTGGAGAAAATATTTTCCAGCTCCTCCCTGACGAAACGAGTATACACTTAAAAATGGAAGTTTTTGTTTTTCAAACAATTTAAAAATGAAATTGAATCTTTTTGGTTGTAGTTGACGTTATATGTTAAAGTGAACGGAAAAGGATTCTATGTACGAGTATGTATCTATCACAATGTACAATGGAATAGTTGTAATTCCTGTAGATACAAGTAGTTATACTTCAAATTCATATTCTCGACACGACAATTTCCGGTCATTAGTTTCGTGTATCCATTCGAAAACACACGCTATGCTTTCGAATGTCGCCAACACTCACTATTATTCACTCGTTCCTATGCACTGAACATGTTTTCTTCTCATGCTCTACAGATTCTTTTATTTTTTATTTATTTAATTATCTTAATTAATTTTCACTATTTAAATAAGGAAAAACAATTGGAAATTCGAATCTGAGATATCAACTAAAAGTCGCACTTGTACGACGAGTATTCGTACAAATACTCTGGGGGTTTGTAGAAATTTTCAGTTTTTTTGTTTTTTTTTTTTTTTTTAGAAATTCCACATCATCAAAGAACCCGGGTTCAGGTTATCATCGTTGGACATGAGAAGATATTTCAATTAATTTATCTAATTTTCACTATTGAGATACTAGTATACTTGGAGATACTCTCATTTATTAAAACCGAAGAAAATTTTTTGGTAAATTTTGATATTTCTTGTAAGAGCTCAGACGAAGAGAGTGATTACCGACCGACGGGATGTTGCGTAGTGAACAGGGAAGACAGTGTTTGTTCCCGAATTTGCCTTTTCGATGATGAAAGGATGGATGTAGCTGAAGTAGGCAACAGCAGCAGGCAGTAACAGATCAGGGTGTGGTGAGTATTTGTGTACCAGATGAAAAATTTAACTACAAAAACAACGAAACCCGAGCTGAGCTTTTCTCGTCGAGTATGTACGAGTGGCTGTGTTTTTATTTTATTTTTTTTCTTTTTCTTTATAATTTTTCATTGTTTTAATTGTTCCCTATCTAAGTCTTATTTTTTTTTTCCTTTTTAGCTCTTGGTTATATACGAGTACAAGTATGAATATCTACACCCGCCGCTGCATCTGCAAATATCTATATCTACGAGTACACATACGTGGGGCGAGCTAATTTTCTCTTCCTTTTTTTTTTTTTTTTTTTTTTAAATAACGGCCTTTTAAAATGTGTGTTAATTTTTTAGATTTTATACGATGGACACGATTGAAAATATAAAAGGAAAAAACTTAATAAACAAACAAAGGGAAATAGACCCAATAGACACTCTTGGAAACCGATGTAGCAAAAAACGACGATACCCTCTAACCGAACTCAAACACTGACTACACCTGACTAAAATCGATTCGAATAGCTGGTCGTAGTTGGCGGAATCTATCGTTCGGATTGGGAGATGAAAAGTTCTGCCTTCCCCTTTGGATGCTGTATATTTGGTCAGTAATGTATCTGAAGCAAAGCTTTGGTGAGTTCTTGTCTCGTGTGTTGGAATACAATGCCTACCCCAATTCATTTGAATTTTCAACTGAAATTTTCGGTCAGGAAGTTTAGGTTTTTCTGGTTTGTTTTTTTTTTTTTTTTAGGTATCAGTTTTAAGTCGAGAGAGAGAGAGAGTAGCGTGACTGAGAAGAGAGAAAGTTTGCTTTTAAAAATTGTTTTCTTATGTTGGGGGCTAGTATTTGTTGCACCCTTGGGTAATCGGGTAGCATTTAGTTAAAGCTGAGTTGCCATTGTAAGGAGAAGTAAATCACGATTATGCGTTGCTTTTAAATGTTCTAATTCTGAGGGAATTTCAAAACAAATGCCTTTCAACATAATTTTTATCATTGTCTCAGGTATAGACATGGAGAAACGAAGTACGTGTCAGTCGCAATTAGCATCATTTGATTTGATACAACGGATCGTTAGGTGCTGTAAATGGGGCACTAAGAGGTGTCAACTTGGCGACATCCAGTGCTGAAACTGTTTGTACATATCAATTGTGCTTATTCTGCATCCGAGTGGTAACAATCGGATTCTAGTCGATGTATATTAGCAATAGACCAAAGCAGCGCCTATTTGGATATGGATTTTTTGTTAGAGGTAGACATAGAGCGCCTCATAAAAATCCGTATTACGGTTAAATTTGCTAACATTAGCCTTAGCATAAGTCCTTGCGCAACGCCGCACAGAGGAGAAAGATGACGACACTAAAGATACCTTCTACGAGCTCTTAGGCAAAACCTTTGAGTAATGCCCTAGCTTTAATATTTAAACTGTCCTTTGCGGATTAAAGGCAAACCTATGAAGAGAGGGCATCTTTGGTATTACTGAATCCGATATCGGATTCAGCCTAATGAACTTTACGGCGGGACAAAACATTTTCATGGCTAGCACACGGTTCCCACATCTTGATAACCATATGGAGACTTGGAGAACTTCCTCCAGTGTTATGAATGTCCAAAAGTTCCGAATGGCCAACATTGACTCGGACCACTACCTTGTTGTACCCCAGGTACAGTTGCGGATATCCCGAACATCGCAAAGGCAAGCAAGTACAGTCAGGAAGTTCGATGTCGAACGGCTACAATCAAAAGATCGCCAAATACTATTCCCTTCGAGAATCTTTTAACTCTTAAAAAGTCCAGTACCGAAATTACCTAAAAGCCATCAGAGATGCCGCTTCTGAGGTGTCGGATTTCACTCGGTCATCACAAAGAAACACCTGGGTTGATGACGTATATAAAGCAGAGCTCTGTGAACAGAAGCCGAGATCCGAATACCGGTTTCTCAGGCGAAAAGAGAATAAGCATGAGAAGCGCGCGGTTGAGAAAAATCAAGAGATGCTACTCCAGGAATGAGATTCGGAATCTTTACCAAAATTAAAAAAAAAAGAAACGTCTAAGGCTTGCTGACATAGACTCGTGACTTTAAAAAACCCCAGAAAAAGAATTCTGGAACTGTTAAATCAGGCGATCTTACCGGCTTGCGCAAATCTCCAAAACTAGAGATTAGGCAACCTGGATATGAAGCCCTCATTTTGGAACCAAATGTTCTCCAGTTTCCAATTCATGATGATTTTCTATGAAAAGTTGTCTAGCTCGTGGTCGAGATTCAGGATGGCTTGAGCGTAGGCTACACGCTCTTGACAGTCAAAAGCTAACAGCTGGTGCACTGTCTGCACATTATAATGGAACATCTTATAACTGATGCACAATTACGTGGCGTATCGTCTAGTCAATACACCGGGGTTCTCTGCGACATGTTCAACCACAGCTGCGAAATTCTCATTAGAACGGCAACTTTTTGGTCGGCCAGGCCTAGATGTATCTCGTGTTGTCCCATATGCTTAACGTCGTAATGTTTGCCCAGTTTGTCTTGACCGACCGAGAAATCTGTGCCACCAACGAATATTATTCCGCAATATTCCGCATTCTTTAGGAGTATAAAGATTCATGTCTTGTTGATGTGTATTTTATATCTGTTTTCTTCACATATGTCAAACTATGTATAATATGGAAAATAGACTTTTTTATGTGATGTTAAAGAGACTTACTTGTATATGTAAGGTTCAGGGTATTTCCTATCTCTAGAATCGGGTAAAAAATGCTGAGTTTCATACCTTTTGAGTTTTAAGGCCAGAAATTTGAATTTCTCGTAAGCACATCAAAAGAAAAAACAAATGAATGCTTCATAACACCTCTAGAAAAATTAAGTGAAGTTTCTGCTACATACTGAAATGCTTGGTCAGCTTTAAATTGTTAGTGTATGAGAGATAGATAGAATGAATAGATAGAGATAGGATTCTAAATCACTTTAACACCGGAATCAATATGGTAAAATAATTTGTATTAAGCAAACCATTGTGAGCTATCATGTATTAGTCCTGTTCTTCCTTTACCCTCAAACAGACTATCAAGACACCTGTCATTGGGTCAAATGAAAGATCACCGATACATATACAATATACACACACGTTTTTCTTTCAGAAGAAATTGTTCCTTTTAGTTAAATTGCTCAGTCTTTCAAAGAAATATAAGTAAGCACTTAAGATATGTCCAACTAGTATCATAGGTGCTAAGCAAAAGCAAAAGCGTCACCTTTCACGGTGGCAGTAAGCTGCTGAATGACAGAATGAAAGCCTCTAACTTCCTAGAGACATCGGGAGACATTCGACTGGTCTGCCGGTACCCTGCCAACTGCCGATGGAAGCCCTAACTGAGGACTCAGGCGGTCCTAACGTAGATTTGTGTCCTGAAATACTTTCCTCTGAGCCTTACTCATCATTTTATTCTGTGACACAAATAAGTCTCAGCAAATTCGGCCTTCCGACTGCATTCACTGAAGTCTCTCATTCTTGAATTAGCTGTCTGTCGCTATAGATGCAAATACTTCGCTCCCTCCCCCGACTCTTCGTTACTACCTGGATTGAGTATATCTCCACTTGAATGACAGAGGCAAGTTTCTCTAAAAACAAGTGAATTCCAATATTTTCCTCCTTTAGAATGACATCATCGCTGCATTATATAGACATTCCATTACTGGCTTAGATTCTGTCCGAAACCACTCTTGAGCACAGGAAAAGTCGATTTATTTTCACTGTATTTCTTGAAAGCTTGTCCCTCAAAAACGCTATCGCTTAGGATATGATATTTTCATGGTAACAGGGCCAATGTCTTGCCGACAGATGTTTTTCATTGCCAAAAGGCTAAGAGTGCCTAAGAAGCTTTCTCTATAAATTGTTAAGTCGAGAGAAGTTTGCTATCTAGGGTGACATGCAAATACATGTTTCTTTGAAGACATAGATAGTGACGCCTTTAATCACTAGATGTGTCAGTCCTTCTCGTAAAATGAATAACAGGATTGACTGAAAGCACATTTCTAGTACACCAATCGTTATACAAGTCTATGCTGCCGGCACTCGAGAGCAAATAGTTATATAATATAACGGTTCCAGTTGACCTGAAGCCATCAATGCAACTCAATCTCATCCGTCATCACGACCGATGAGATATACCAGCTACGGCGTGTTGTATCATTCAGCTCACTAGCACCTTCGTTAATAATAACTGGTTGTGAGTTAATTCTCATTAACATGGCATGGGGAGTCTCTGCTTTGTCAGTATGGATGACATCAGATTTTCTGAATTCCAGCGCGCTTAATCATGCATAGTGTTGGCCCTGTAATTGGTTACCCCTATCTCGCACATCAAAATGGGTTATGCACCAATTATTTCACATCAAAACTGCTAATCAGGTGGCGTATACGCAATCTTTTAAAAAAATTCTCAATACATCACTGTCGTTTGCTACTTTTGTACTGGGCATTATTTCATACTCGCAACACTGTTTCTTTCATTAACAGATTCGTGCGCCTGGATACCTAGAATTTCACCTCACCCTAAACATTTCCCCAGCTGAGCTGGCTTCTGCGCAATCTACTCCAACAAGTAGAGAAGCTATTTTGCCAACAAATGTTATTCTGTTGGTTCTGTGTATCTTTTTTTTATAATTAAAGGACCACATTCAGCAGCTTTCGCAATATTTAATAATCACGTTAAAATTTGCTTGTTAATTTTTATTGTTTCTACTGTCCATGTGGGTGTGCACTTGCATATGGCTATAATCGGTAATCTTATCAGACGATTTCGTCGAAAACATCCAACGACAGTGTTGGACGACTTTAAGCTGAATGCAACCCCTAAAAACCACACTCTTTGGGTGAGGATACTTTCATTCTACTCTTTTTGTATGCTCTAGTTTGATTTGATTTGGTTTGAACGCTAATTGTGATAGAGTTCCAGTAAATATTTGCCCATAATTGAAAGTGGGACGGGACGGAAATATCCTTCTAGATACATATGTATACGAGTATGTATACTCGCACACGACCTTTGCCAAGGCTTCATTAATAGAATAAACAAAGTGTCCGTGTAAAGCAAATTTTCTGGGCTTTATTCTGGAGTGAGTGGGGGTATTAAGGTGGAGATACTTTGTTTGAATATATCCAACGTGTGTATGTGAGGTGGATGGGTGGTGGAATGGGAGAGAATATCATTGGTGTTAGTTTTGACGTCGACACTTGTTGATATCAATAAGATAGCGAGGAACATTTTAGAGCGTCTATCTGATATATCAATATCGAAGGGGTGTTCATCTTACATAGACATATGTGTATATTTAAATATTTGTACGTATATGTGTATCACATTTGACATTTTTTTCTCGAAAGCAAAATTTAACAAATATATATAGTTTGACTAGGTATTTAAAAAAAAAAAAAAAAAAAAAAAAAAAAAATTAAATCTACAGAAAGGGAGAATGTATGTAGGTATGTTAAGATCTCAAACTTTGTGAACACCATTGAAATTTGAATGACTGAGGGCACATAGTTAGGAATTTCTGATCTGGCCTGATCTGATTAACGATTCTACACTAAAAATTTTCAAACATCTGTTATGATATGACAGAAGGTGTGTCATGATCTTAATTATAAAAACTACTTTATCCACCAAATTAACTCTTTAGTAAGCGCGGTATTTGGCCAACAGCTTCCATTTATCCATTCCAAGATGGCTAATGTTCTATTCTACTTGTGCGGCATCTAAGTTAAGGTCTTCTTCTAATACGAATACGTGGTTTCTCAGAGTAAACGTTACTACTTATTTTCTCAACACGCCCTACCAATCTAATGCAACTGATGCGCACTGACATCAATATAACCGTATTGGAAGAATATCTTTATCCATCTTCATTAACGTCCATTCTTCTGCACCATAAAGCAGGGCTGGGATACTTCATAACAAAGGCTTATTACATAATTGCCTTCTTAGGTAAGGTTCTTCAAAGTAATAGCGATTTGCAAGTCTAACTTTAATTGATGACGAGGAATCACTATCAAAGTTAGCACCGGAACTGTGGTAGACAAAATGCCTAATTAGTTCAAATCTAAAGCTGTCTTTTGTGATTTTCCTCCAATTCGCCTATATTGGACACCATTTCTTGTTAAAAACATATATTCGGCGTTGTCCTCACAGTTACCTCTTCAATCCCCATACATTCTAACGCACCAGCGACATCTCGATGCGTGATGCCAATGATGTCATCAACATAGATTTGCACAGACTTTTAAACATTTTAAACGAGCGAAGGGAAGCTAGGAAGGAAACAAAGTGAGATACCGATGTTCGTTGGTCTTAAATGTTCTCAAGTTATAATGACTAAGAAATAAAGAGCTTGGCCACTGCCAAAAAAGAATCACAACAAGTGGGCTTGGCTGTGTACTGATGAGTATTCATATCGGAACGTGTGTTACGGATGATACTTTGGGATGCTATTGCCAGTTTCATTGGTGCCCTGGTAGAAGAAATAGGTGAGGCCAGATATATTACGTTGGTTTTCAAGGGCTTTAATTAATTGTGCAATATTGGCATCACCTATGAGTTTCATCGTATGCTTTTGAATCCTCTATAGCCAATGCAGAGAGGTCCTATAGGCATCTGACTGGATGCGGGCATTGTACTCTAATCTGGGCCAGACAAATCTCTCATACAATAAATAGAGGCAAGATCAGATGGGGAAAAGTATTTCTTATATCGCTGGAAGTAACCTAGATGTTTTGCAGTATTTTTAGCAATAGCGAATATGTGACCAATTCAACGTTTTTTGGTTCCGATGCAATTCATCGATAATGGGTGAGTGCTTAAAATTTACTTTAAAGACAGCAGAAAGCATTGTGTGTTGGAAGCATTAGATTCTACTCTGTTAGTGGCCCCGCAATTAGTTATGCTACAAGGTGTCTCAAAAGAAATTTCACATTTAAAAAAAATATTAAAAAAAGTAAGAAGTTTATTGAAAAAATATTTATTATATATTAAAATACAGTGTTTGGGAATTTATTTTTTAAAAATGACATCGTCCAAATGTAAACCGAGCACTAAAATTGCCTATGGCGGCTCGGCAGGAATTCTCCGTGATGGCTGCCATTTCGTGACGGATATTTTCTTTTAATTATGCCAGGGAAGCCGGTTTGTTGACGTAAACTTTGGATTTGACATAACCCCACAGGAAAAAGTCCATTTGTGTCAAATCGGCACTACGTGGAGGCTAACTTATGTCAATTCTCCTAGAGATTAATTTCCCAGGGAAAATTTCACGAACTCTTAGCAGAGACCTGTTGGATGTGTGTGAAGTTGCACCATCCTGCTGGAACCATGTTCTTTTTGTTTTGCAACTCAGGCACAAAGAAGTTGTCTAACATCTCCACATAACGCTCTGAATTCACCATAACTGTGCGTCCCCTTTCATCTTCAAAAAAGTAAGGGCCGATAATTCCTCGCGCCGACATTGCGGCCCAACCGGTCACTTTAGGCGAATGTAGGGGTTTCTGATGTTTTTGTTTTGGATTATTTGCACTCCAGTAGCGGCAATTTTGCTTGTTAACGTGTACATTAAGATGAAAATGGGCTTCATCTGAAAACAAGATGTTGGTAAAAGTTGGAAAACTCTCAATCATCTGGTTTACGAAGTCAAGCCTCTGACCAGCATCCTGAGGCGTTAATTCTTGCACCAACTGAATTTTGTAGGAGTGAAGTTTTAAATCTTTATGCAAAATGCGCAATAAAGACGATCTGTGCACGTTTAAGGCCACAACACGCTTCCGAATTGAAAGGTTCGGATCGTCCCGAATAGACTTGGTGACATTGTCTACGCTTTCGACGGTTCTTGAAGATCTTGAACGCTCGGATTTTGGTTTTTCCAGTATTGAGCTGATCTCTTCAAACTTCTCTCCAAATCATTTTGCAATGATTCGAGTCTTTGGCGCATCATTCAAGTGACGAATACGTCGAATGTTGCAGAATTTTCTTCGCGCTACAGTCACCGAATTACCGTTTTTATAAAACTCGCATACGCACAACGCACGGTCCGCTCCCGAGAAACGCTCCATAGCGACTAAATTCCCAAGAGCCAGGCTACCGATTGACACACCCCCCGCGCCCTTCGAAATAGTTGCGTTCACGCAATAACCAAAACAAATGTGAACTTTCTTTTGAGACACCTTGTATTATTACCAACATACGTTGCCGCCTTCGCCCTACAGCCGAACAGCAGGGACGTGAGTTCGTTAACTAATATGAAAAGCAGAGAGTACTGTCATCAACAATTGAATATATTGGTTTAAAAGCATAAAAAACAAGAGATGATTGATGAAAACTTAAAAGGGAATCGGAGATAGAACGGAGCCCTGGGGCGCACCAGTATTTATTGTGTGGATATCACACTTAAAACCATCCAAGACAACTTGAATTGAATGTTTTGAAATGTTATTTCATTTCCATTGAAGAAGAGATTCATCTGTCGTAAGTGCACGCATCTTCGACCAAAGAGCCTAAAATCAAACTCTGTCACCTGCCTTTGAATATCAACTGCAACTATGTTGCTTTCCTTAGATTGGTGTACGCTTTGGTTCCACTTTTCGATAAAAAAATGTCATCAGATCACCAGTGACCCGCATTGCTAGTCAATACGAAGTTTTTGTGCCTCAAGATTCATGAACTGACGGTTTATCAACGCTTCCATGACCTCGGAAACATAGAACTTAAGTGCAATGGATCTGTAGGAGGAGAAAAATGAAGATTCGCCTTTTTAGGGAAGAGCTAGACAAATGCTTTTTCCTAAAGAGTAGGATTAGAGTAGGATTAAATTAAAATCTTACGCAGTGGTTTTGCCACCAGTAATGTACTCTGCCCCCGCTTTTATTATTCAACGTCATTGATGGGCGAAGCCTTGATAATTGGGCCCGCACCGAATTATACTACGAATTTCTTTCCCATCCCCCGTATTCTCCAGATTTGGCTCCCTGTGACTTATTTTTGTTCCCCAACTTTAGAAGAGCGATCAAGTACGAGTCAAACGAGGAAGTCATTGCCGCTGCGGAGGAGTATTTTGCAGGACAACAAAAGTCGTACTATACGGAGAGGTTAAAAAAGTTGCAGCACCGCTAGGAAAAGTGTATCGAGTTGAAAGTTATTTTAGTATTTCTCTTCCATCTCTGTTGGTCTCTATTCGGGTATTTTTGTCTTGACAAGTCATTTTAACCTTTTGACAGACGGTTTCTGGTCATGTACAACATGTCACTCTTTGTTGACGGTTTATTATGATTAGAGACTTTCAATATCAAATCTCCTCATTTATTTATTCATTAAGATGGTGCTACAGTCCAGAGTGGACCCGGGCCTCAACCAACAAGCATCTCGACCCATATCTAGCTGCCTCCAGTTTCACATGCTAAGTTGATTGAGATCCTCTTCCACTTATGTGTGCCACCTGAGTCGCGATCTTCCTCTACTGCAAATCCTCTCGCTACATTTTCGAAGACTTTTCGGACAGGAGCATTGGTGTACATCCGATCTACATGACCTCAGTAGTTGTATCTTCACTCCTCTGATTAAGTCGATGTCGCTGTACAACACGTCGTTGTATCTCCACTCACAGTTTGTGCAGACGGGACCAAAAATTATCCAAAAAATTTTCCTCTCCAAGCAATGATTTTTTGATAAAGTTCATACATAGAGTTCTTCTTCGTTGGATCTCAGCGCTGGTGTCCTTGTCTGAATTAATGGCGGAACCCAGCTAGACAGAATCCTTAAAAACCCAAAAGTTATATCTGTCAGGGGTGACGTTTTATTCGAAACGTCGTTGAGGGGTGTCCTTTCTGGTTGACAACATATACTTGGATTTGCCAATATCATTTACGTATGCGGGGAATAGGACAGAGTTTTGAAAATTTGTTCCTTTTGTGTCGGCGCGTGAGTTTCATTCATTCTTTCAAAAATGATGTTAAAGAAATCGAATAACTCAATTTCTTGTATAAGTCCCTAGACATGGGTGTGTATACCTCGTCTCTATACATGCTGTCATAAGCGGCCCTAAAGCCTGTGAATAGGCGGTGTGTTTCTGTTTAGAGCTCATGGATTTTTTTAAAAGGTCTGAAGTTGTATGAATATTTGGTCGATGGTGGACTTTTCTGGCCTTAAGCAACACTGATATGAACCAATTAGGTTGTTAAAGAACGGCTTCAGGCATTCACTCAATACGGCAGACAGGATCTTATAGGCGATATTAAGAAGACTGGTGCCTCTAAAGTTGATGCAGTTCACAAGATCTTGAGGATCGGACATACCTATCATATCTTACAAATAAATTGGTGTATGCTCCTAAGAAAGTCCTCACCTGCTGCTTTAAAGAACAACGCAGTCAGGCGTCCACGCCAACAGCTTTGTTGGACCCAAGCTTAGATATGGCTATCTTTACTTCATCCAGGTAGTGGACAATAATATTGGTCTACATCGTCCAAGTTGAAAGGTTTTAGCTTTACCATAGCCGCTGTTTCCAAATCCTCAGCATCGAATGCGATTCCACTACGATATTCCCTCGTACGTATCTACAAGCTTCGGTTCGGAGTTTGTATCAGTGGCATGTGTTTCTTTATCTTTATGTAAGCTGCATCTGCTTTCTGGCATTCGTCCGGACTGGCATCGACCAGCACCCGATGGTTACCACGCGGAGGTAAAACAAGCACAATTGATGTGTTGAAACATTATAGCACTGGATGTGGATAGGTTGATACTTCTCACCCTATTTCTATAGCACCCAAACATCACTAAGAAGTAGTTTTGGTATCCAAGATATCCGTGAATGTACGCTGGCTGCAACAAGAATATTTCGAGTCTGCATTTGCCACTCAAATAGCAACATAATAAGTTTGATTGGCAATTTTATGATTGGTCATCTGGACGACTGCACCTCTTACCACATTCAATCTCACTGCACACCTCTAAACATAATCGAAAGGCTGAACTCATTGAGTCTTGTATAGATGATAGATCTTAATGGGATTGTGCAAAATGAAACCGCATTAAGACATCTAATAACAATTGCATTTCGTTCGAGCATAACTTTCAATGGCATGCCTCTTCAGGATGCCGGAAGACCAAGCAAACGCTTACCGACTTCTCTAAGAGGTCAACGACTTTCCTGTTTTTTTTTTTCTGTTTGAACGAGTTTAGGCGTCATACTGGCCTATTTGATGGAGCACTACGTTTTTGCTAAATACATAAGTGCACCAGGGATATGCCTAAGTGAAACAGCACCCTGTGATGCTTGCTGTGAGAGTTATAACGACACCGCAAAGCACTTCTTCTGTGTATGTCAGGCTTGTGCTTCCATCAGGCTAAAATTACTCTGCGCTGATGGACTGGATTGGTACAGTTGGCACTTTTTTAATGAAGCAAGAAATTTCAGTAAAAGGAACATAAACTAACCAATGGACTACTTCTTTATATCAGTGCTGTCTCTTAACGAAAGTGAAAACGCACTCACTCTCGCGGGAGTCACATAGCAACGAATTGTTCTGCTTTCATCCTGCTCCTTAGTTAATGAAAAACGCCATTTCTCAGTAAAGATTTCTAAAAAGGCTTTACTAATCGCTCATGAAAGAAGTGGAGTTTTCTATGACGACGTGCTTGCCTTTTGCGGGTAAGTAAATTCACAAAAGAGATAACTTGAGTTCCTAAAGCAGACTAAGGATCATCAGTTAAAGGAGTACTCAAACAATTTCAATTCTCAAACAATTCAATAAAGCCCTGTAAAAATAACTCACTAACATACATACGAATGCGATACACTTGACTTATGCTCCCATAACATAAGTGAGATTAACCTTCTTAAAAGCATGCGCTGCAATCCTTACTGGCAACCTTAACATACATTATCATGCAAACATTACCTCGACCTTGCATTTCATTTGGTTCCTCGTGGCTTCATTGGGAAAGTACCTTGAAGAGCACAAGATATTTTCTTGAATCCCTTACTATGTTACAATATTCTTCAACCCTATACTTCCATCCCCTCAACGACACAATGGACACCGAACTCAAATACGAAGTACGACAACTAGTCATCCTTCAAGCCCATAATAATTACAAAACTTTTAATCTGCTCCTTGACAAAACTAGTCAAACTAAATAATACATTACCAAACCATCTGTGCTCCAAGAAGACTTTGTGACAATGAATACACAAGGCGTTATGGAGGACGGCAAAATGGGACACACAAAGAGTAGGGGAGATGTCATCAAGTGTGCTCTTCTCATATTTTCGTCGAAATTGTCACCTAGTGGCTCGGAAAGTTTTGATGCTTTGTCAACAAGCTAAAGGGCGATCAATGTCCTCTTTTCGATGGAAAACACTTTTCAAGGCAACCAAACCAAACCAAAACTGAACCATGACACAAGCTCCTTTTCAGCCCCCTACCACTACCACATGCATCTACCCAACCACCCATGTAGTCGTGATGAGATACATATCTGCCATGCAGCCAAATGTTTCCTCAGTATCGTGCAGTTTTTTGGCCAAAAGCCAACTTGATTTTCTATTCGGAGCATCGAGCATCGAGCATCTCACCCGCCAGATAGAGGACAAAGGACACAAGAGCCAAAAAAATAGAAAAAAAAAAGCCCAAAACGAAACCAAACCGAAACAATGAAAGAGAATAAGGAAAAAAAAAGAATGTAACTGCCTACGTGCCTTTGAAGGCAGGATAAGTTTCAACATCTCTGGAACGTATGGTCTGCGCTGGGGGAGATGACGGGATATAATTTTCGTTCTTCGTGTTTGAATATTTTTTTTTTTTTTTTTGCTTTCTTTCTTTTCGTCCTGTTTTGACTGTTTGTCTATTTGTCCCTTTGTCTAATGTTTCACTAACGGTTCTCTTACTGTCAGCTTGTTTATCCAGCAGAACGATTCTATCTGGGCCAAAGAATTAAGTTTGCAAAAAAGGACCAAAATAAAATAGAATCTTTAATTGATAAGCATCTCTGACGGGACATGCTCTGACGGACGCTGATTTTGAAGTGGTATGAGAAAAATGGCACTAGGAGTGCAAGGGGTAGTTATTATTTCCGCCGCCGCCGCCGACATTGCCGCCGCTATCATTGTCGTCGTCACCGTCGTCATCGTCGCCGCATCTTAAGGGATATAAAGTTTGTTCAGAACAATAACAACTATTACTTCTGTTCTTTGTTTGCTGTTCGTTCTAAATGTGGATACAACTGAAACTAGAAGGGTATGAACTCCAGGTCATGCCTTTCCGTTTAGATAATCTTGCTCCACGGTGAGATGGAGGAAAAGTGGAGCAAATTAATTAAGAAAAAGGAAAAAATTAAATAAATTCAATTGAAGGCAGTCCAGTGAGTCCAGTGAATCTGGGGCCTAGAGAATCCTTTTATCTAATGAACGTCAATGCAAGTTATGGTGCATAAGACAAATAGCTTGAAGAAGATCTTAACATAGATTACGAAGAGATGAAGGAAAAAGAAGGAAATTTTTCTCCTTGTTCCCAAAAAATACTTTACGAGTATACACGCACGTACAACGAATTCCGGTGCAGTAGGTGTAGTTTTAATTTGTTCTTCTCCATTTAGATATCTACTCTGTACATTGTACTCTTGTCCTTATTTGGGTTGTCTACTTTCAGGTGAACTAAAGCCTTCAAGATCTGACAGCTCCAAGAACTAAATTGCTAAGGATAGCTCACTGAGTTGCAATCTCCTGACACTTGCTTGACATCAGTTTTAACTTAAGGCCAATGCGCAAAAATAAACAAATTAAACGAAAATTGTACGGTGAAACCGTTCATTGAAAAGAGCGAAACCAGAGTGCACACAAGATTGCAGTTCAGATGAGCGGAGTTCGGATATCACGGAAAAATCGAACTCCAAGAAAACTCTGAAACGCTAAGAAGGACAAGATTGGCTTACTTATAGCGGAACCCTATAAACTTTCTGACGCTTCGAATAAGGAAAGCTGGCAGTTAAACAGTGGGATCGACTTTAAGTACACATACAGCGGATGGTAGCTATGAACGGTACTAGGTACTACAATAGTATACCGAAAATCACCCTCTAGAAACCATGACTTTTGAGGTTTCCAAGCCGCCAACTGGCGAGTGTCCTACCCAGAACCCCGAAATCGACAGCAAAATGAAAAAAATCAGGAATATAAAGCCAGCTCTGATGACTTAGACAAAGTTTCTTTCGAGACCGAGATATGATTCGCATCCTAATCTTTGTTTGGACGGGTCAAATTCCATTTTATATCCAAATAAGTGTTTATCTATTATATTTTTTTAGTTAAACCCTCAATATTTCAGGTCTGTTACTACATCCTTAAGAAGAATGAGATATCCATTTTGAATACAAAATCCCATGCGTCGGGAGTTTCGGATATTTAAGGGGTTTCACACCACTATATGACGAGCGATCGGAAAGATCGGTACGGCTTGTCTTTTTGTGCCGAATTCATTCTCATCCTCTAAGCCTGGGCAAATTTCTAACCAATATTTAGTCCCAGTAGACATGAGCTACAAAACAGAAGGAGAACGACACACACTCGCCACCATAGGGCAGCACTCATTGCATACTGTGAGATGGGCTTTAACATATGAAGCGATTCTAAATTTTAAAATACTTTTTGAAGCAGTAGCAAAGGTAACGCGAAAAGCTCCTGAAGTCCATTCTACAGTTTGATCTAGTTCTGATGATGTTGGTAGAAAGAAAGTATTGTAATCGACTTAACACAATCAAACAGGTGAGCTTAGTAGATTGCTGGCTAAAAAGTACTACCCGAGGCTTCCATGTTATAATTTAGATGTAAGATCCGAAATATGATTTAAATGGAGGAGCTCCAAACTTACATCAATGCTTTGCCTAAATTAAAAACGAAGCACAAGGTAGTGGAAGCAATTCAGAACTTGATCGATACACTCCTTGTCCTTCTAAAAGAAACTGCTGTTTGTGATTCTTTCGTTGATGGAACGCAGATTTGCAGATCTGAAAACTTCTTAACAGGATATTTAGGACTAATTGGAAGAAATTGTTTCCAATGGAGCTGGTTAACACAACAAGCCGTAGCAGGTATCTATTATCGGTTATCATGACGGATCAGGCCAAGTGATGGCTTCAAGTCACATAGCATCAATAGTAAACACCCAGTTTTGCATCAGAATGGTGAACTCTGAAGAGAATCTTCACTGGCGGGTGGGCCGTGGTATAGTGGTATATGCATAGACTCCTCAAGCAGAGGGTCGCGGCTTTGAATTCCGTGCGAGGCAATTCTCTGAAAAAGTTTTTTCATGGAATTTGTATGTAGTTATATGAAAATCCCGTCGGCATCAACTCTGACATGAAGGCATAATATTGATATTAGAGTGGTTGCTGGCTGGACTAAATGTAACGAACTAACAATTAGCACGTACTTAAGACCCACTGGTTGAGGATGTACTGGCTCCAGTTTGACAACCACCTCTGAAAAAATATAGAAACCTAACACCTGAGTTTCAAAACTACTACACCACCCGCCCGCGCCCTGGTGATAAGCCAGTAAAAGGGTTTGCATATCCCCTTAGTGCGCACGCGGAATTATAAAAAAAAAAAAATGCTTTGATATTTGTGTCAGTTATTTTAAAGCAGCGTAAATTTCGTCGTCGTCCTGCACTATATGCGCGCACAATTAAGTGCTGATTGTCTCATGGGTCCACTAGAGATGCTGCAAGAAGTAGCCAGATCCGTAAGAGAGATCTAAGAGAGTCCACAAAAATCGACGAGACAATGCTGTATACAATTTGGCATCATCAGACTTTCGTAGCATTGAATAATAAAGTGCAAGCCATTCAGCAATTGCTGCCTGTTAACAGTCAAGTGATGCTAACTTACTCCCATGCTCTGTTAAACCTGGTGCAAGGAGAGGATGATTTCGTATCCAAAATTTTAATGAGCAACGTATCCAATTCCTACTTAAGTAGTTTTAAATAAGCAAAATTTTCGTTTCCGTGTCAAGATCGAAGATAATTCTGAGAAGCCCCGACTTCCACCGTACCGAGATTTAAGTACTGGTGGTCCTGCCACTCAACAGAACAAAGTCAGCAGCTTGTGTCTGGTTCAAATCGTAGCAATTTCAGTGGATTCATCTGAAGATTAGTGTTTGCTCTTCCCCTTTTTATTATTAGACTACGTCGTTTATAGGCGAAGCCTTGATAATTACCCGGGGTCTCCCCGTCACAACGGCAGTAGCAGCTTGCAGTGTTTCCAACTGAGGGACAGTAGGAAAGCCAGCCACTGATCTCTTACAGATCTCGCGAAGCATTCGTTTGGTGTGCCGGTGGCTTAGAGAGACATGCCATCTGCAGTTATGCTCATATGAAAGCCAACTGCCAATGGGGTGAAAAGTAACCTCCTTGACCGCCAGAATGTGCTGCCCCTGCAAAAAGGGTTATGGTGCCTTGAAGTCCGTTCATACTAGGTTGAGTTAAAAGTAACCTCCTTGACCGCCAGAATGCGCTGCTACTGCAAAAAAGGTTATGGTGCCTTGAAGTCATATTTAGGCAGACATGCCAAATTTCAGTACGAAACTGTCTTTAGTTTTGTTTTGACAGCTGATTGTTGTTGACGTGTTTGGCATCATGTTGAGTATGGACAAAAACGATTTTCGTTTTCTCATAAAACACTATTTTTTGAGAAGCAAAACGGCGAAGGAAACAAAAGAAAAGTTGGATAAATATCATGGGGCCAGTGCTCCGTCAGATTACACCGTCAAATATTGGTTTCGAGAGTTTCGTGGTGGCCGGTCAGGGGGTGATCAGGGGGAGAGAGATTCATTAGTGCGTCTAGAGCAGAGCCAGGCGTGCTAAGACAAACACCAGTGCATCTTAAACAGAATATTTGCTTGAATCTGGTAAAAGTAGCAGTTACATATTTTTCTGAAAGCTTGTTGCACTAGATAACATATGCATAAGATATAATTGGCTTCTTCATAACCGTAAACACCCAGAAGATCATCCCCGTGACAAGCCATGTCTAACTAAAAACTCCTTTACACTGCTAGTATGCCTTCAGTTTTGGCCACCCGATTTGAAAGGCAGTCATTATGTATCTTGGACAGAGGGTGCATTCGCAAAGAAGCTTTCCACACATGGATCTTAACCATTCTCTCTGTATTCTTCAACAGGAAGCCAGGTTAATTGGTCTAGAACTGTTGCAAAGCGTGTAGTCCTCATTTCCGATTTTCGGTATAAAGGGAACTTTTACTTTTCGCAGAGGTTAAAATTATTATAAGAGTTACCAATAACTGGTAGCCTTACTGGATTTACATGAATGTCATAGGTGCTACGTGACCTGAAGCCATTAACCTACACAGTCGATCAGAGACATCTACAACGACGTGTTGTGTTATTCAGCTCACTTACAGCTTCGTGATAGGAGCTGGTTGTGAGCTGTTTTTAAACAGGTTATCTGATAAGTGAGTCTGAGACATAAAGTCTCTGCTTTGATTTAGTTTAGGTGCCCTTGAGTTCCACTATGGAATGGACTATCTGTTCGATTGCTTCCTTGCTGGCATGTCCTCAACGGACTTGGTGTGATTTTGATGGCTATGTGCCTATGTTCTAACCAAGAAGAATGGCGTTATAGTCGATAACCCAAGACTCTTACATAGGAAGAAGATCTGATCTGCAATCATTTGGAAATAAACTGGAAATAACGGTCACAATATAAGCTTTGTCCAACCTCCCAACGATGAAGAGCCGTTTCTGTTTTCCCGATTCTGACACGATCCGTACAGATACATTTTCTATTTTTGAGTGTCTATTAAGGGGTTCTGGGTATAAGGACGCGTCAATACATCCTTTACCTGCCCGAGCTTTGGAACGTTAAATTTTCAGAGAGGAGATTTTCGGCACAGACTTGCTCAACCATTAAATGTAAACATTCTCTGCTTTAATTAGCTCTCACAGTTAATCAACACAGTTTTTGCACTCTGTTTCAGATTGTTGTAATTACCGGGGTCCCCAATTCGAAGCATCAGAGATGTGATAGCAACATTCTTTAGGTGTTGACCTCTTTGGTACTTTGCTGTTGCCTAGCAGGTGGGTTCTCCTCTGACATCCAAGCGCGTCCGAGTTCCAACTTTAACTAATCGCAACACTGGTTTCACCCGAATCTTGTGCACTAGGAAAGTCACCATCCGAGTTGTTTCTCAGCGTAGTTTTGATCGCATCAACCGACTTCCGTCAACCAGAGCTACCACCTTTGCTGGTTGTACGAACATCGTATAAAGGTAACCCACTGCTGCTTTTGTTTTTATTATTGGGTTTGGCCGCTTTTTTGAATTTACATTCACTGAAATAGCAGCTTTTGTTGATTGCAGAACCAAAGGGAGTGTCAAAAACTGTCTTCCTCTTGGCCCTGTTTGGGATGGAGAACCAGGTAAAGTCTCAGGTCCGAAAGATCTGTTTCAGTGGATGTCACTTATGCTTAAATTATGCATTCAACAAAACTTGTCGGGGTGCATTTGATTCACGACTTCTTTGCCTTTTTAATGTCCCCTTAAACGGTAACCTTGCAGGGTGTTCCCCTTTTAGACCCTTTTGGTTTTTCGAGGAAAGGAATTATTACTTGGGATTTACTTGTCCTTGAACTATGTGTTTTAGACGTAAAAGTACCCAACCAAAGCTTTTAACACAAATTATTCAGCAAACCATATGAAGACAAATAGATTTTCGTTGAATCCTCTTCATAACTGAATATTGAAAATAACTTCTTTAAATTTTTCAATATAAAAATGCGTTTCCCAACACAGATATTCGAACTATCAATTCAAATATCTTCTGTGACAACAAAATCACCATAGATATTTGCATTTCCGCCAAAGCAAATCACACTCTGTGGTTTTTGGAGAAACTTGAACGATTTATTGCATCGGAAGTTTCTTACCCGGATAAATAAACCACGTTCCTCCAAAAAAAGGAAGCAAATCAATTTCAGTTTGAAATTGCATTTCAAAAGAAAAGCCTTGCGAAAATCTTTTCGAAATCAGACAAAAGAATCAATTGAGTTCCTTTCAGTTCCAGCTGTGAGTTACTTCACAGGCAGTACATACAACCAATACCAATTTCATTGTACAGACTTTTCCAAGTTTGCTGAGATGGATTTTGTTATGTCTGTATATCTAGTTGCACATAAAAATAGTGTTACATTTGAGCTCGTTAGGAATCCAGCTGAGCATGTAACAATTTAACTAGACAAAAGGAACGAGGGAGTTTAGCTTCCTTCCACTCGTCCTCGTACTTCTTTATCTGAACATTCTCATCCAAGTACAGAATACACAGACGTAAAAATAAATATAAACAAATTATATAATGCTGCACCGTGTAGAAGGATGAGAAACATAACGGATGCTTCTTATTGTCGAGCGGAAATTACTTTTCACGAACACTACGACTTCCCGCAAGGAAGTACTTCTTTTGAGATTAGAAAGAGACACCTGTTGTGTCACAAGAGTTCATGTGTAATTACGTATTCAACTAACACACCGGCACACACATTGTTCAAGGATATTTTCAACCCTTGCACTCTTGATGAAAGAGGGATTAAAAAAAAAAAAAAAAACAACGACAAAATATGCACCTAGAGCTTTCCTTCTTTGTAGAGCCTTAAGAACTTTTGAAGGGCTAAAATCCTTTTAGAGTAGAAGAAACGTAGTCAAAGGGATATTTTCGATTTAAGCATGTTAAACATAAATGTTTAGCTTATGGCAAAGCGAAGGCTTTCATTGAGGGCATAAAGGTTCTTCTTCAAGTCCAAGAAAAAGGAATAATTTAAAAATATGGTGCAAATACTATACTTGGTATTATAGGTAGCGCTACAGTACGAGGTGAACCTGGTCTCAGTTAACAAGTCTCTTTACCTATCATGGTCTCTTGCCGGCTGCCTTCAGGACAGACTCCAATTGGGTTGAGGTTCTCTTCCCTTTGCGTCCTCTACTGCCCCGTTTCTCGGAGTTGGAGTCGAAGATTTTTTGTGTCAGCGCTTTTGTGTCCATTTACTTAATATGTTCAGACATCTCAGAGGTATCGTAAGCGCGCGGATAGGTCGATGTCGCTTTTCAGTTCGAACAGCTCATGATTGAATCTTGTCCTCCATTCCCAGTTAATACAAATTGAAAACGCGTAAGTGCTTTCTTTATCTGTTTTCAACAAGATTCGAGCCTCTGCACCGCAGAACAGTATCGGAATAATTAGAGTCTTGTAAACAGCCAGTATGTTGTTATGAGAGGAGGCTCTTGTTGAGTCCAAAGATGAGTCATTCTGTAGATGAAGGCTTAAACTACTTCGAGGTTAAAACTGCTAATAGTGACGGTCCGCGCAAGCCAGCGATATGTGCTCTTTTCTGATAACACCATGTAATTCGTTTCGCTCTCGTTTACCATCAGTCCCATATTGGCCGCTTAATAAATTTGGTATCTATCTGAAATTTGTAGATCTTTTAGTCTTTTTCAAGATCTTGCACAGTGTTAATATTTGATCAATGGTGGATTTTACTGGCCTAACATAACTGTTTTGCGACTTGTATGGCATGTAGCACCACCGTGTTGAAAGCAGAGGTCATCCGTTTCCATATGCTCGAGCATATGTTTATTATGCCTCCAGAGCGTGATACACTGACTTAAGTGGCTTTTCCGGCATCATTTTCGAAAAAGAACTTCCCTACGATACCTCCGGTCCATAAGCCTCACCAAACAGTTACTCACCCTAAGCACAATGGCATCTCCTGAATCACTCATGGATTCTCGGTGTCCCAGATGCCGTAATTTTACTTATAAACGGAATTTTCTGTCGTTTTCATCCAGAGTAAATGCTTCATTCTACCTGACAGGTAGTGAAGCCGAGTACGTCTAAATGAAAGTAGGGCACCCTATCCCTGCGTTCCGTCATTGCTTACTATACGACCGAGGGGTGAGGGTAAGACGGCGCATCGGAAAAACCTCATATACGGACCAATGGCTACATTCACAGTCAGCCCCTTCTCAGTTTCAGCTCACACTACCCTTTAGAGCTAGTGTTTTAGGTCTAAAAGGACTTCTATGATTGTGTCAGGATCCTGGAGCAGAAATCTCAGAACACTCTGATCTAAAGCTACCTGGCTACATCGTTAGTGCGTAGTGATGTAACTTACCAAACTCCTCTACAACGTGACCCGTGTTCCAAAGCGGATTTTAACTTCTTGTGGTTAAAATCCAATCTCCGTAAGCAAGGTAACCTGCTTAATATATAGAAGCCCAAAACTGGACAGTAATTCGACCTTTAACGAGTTCGATGTGTTGGGTAACTCCATTCAAAGAATTGAATCCCTGTATCCTCATACAGGACGCTGTGTTGAGATCTTAATTTCTCACCGTGATAAATACAAGGTCAATATGCTATCCCCTCTATGCTCGTCGGACCACTATGACATATCAGCTAATTTCTCGTACACCAACCGCAAAGTTAGAATCCCAACAGAACCGTTTGGCAACATGAGAAATCCAATTGGAGTGGACTTAACAGCTTCTTTGGGAATTTTAACTGGTCGTTATTTTTCCTCAATAACGACGTGGATGCCAAAATGATCACAGACACCATTCTCTTTGGGATAAAATCCTTTATCTCTCATCGGATGAAGAGTATCAAACAAAAAGAAAAGTCATGGTACGACTCGAACTGTTAAGAGGCTGTCAGGGTTAGAGAAATATTTTTTCGATCCAACAAAACCAACCTGACAGAGGAGAACATTGTTCTTAACCGTGTAAAATTTGAAAACGACAAAAAACTTAGGCTTAACTTACTACAATGTCCCAAAGGTAGTAAAAACAAAAACATTAAAAATTATGCTTCAACCTCCATCCCAACGCACATTTAAAACGACATTCTAGCTGTCAGCTCTTTGCATAAGACCAATCTTCCAGATTGTGATTTGTCTCCGCCTACCCTTGAGTGAGCCGAATCTTAAATGAGACGAATCCACTTTTGCATTCGTATAGTAGCAAGAGTACTTAAAGATCTTAACATACACAAGTCCGTTGGTATGAAGTGGTGTTCTTCCACGCTGGCAAAACTACTGCCTAAGCTCTTTTATCAATCCTACTGCTACCGAGTAGATACGATGATAAACCCTCAGCTCATGAAATATCTCGAAACGCGGAAACTTCTCAATGACTTGCAGTACAATTTTCGTAGCTACAGGTCCACTGGTGATTTGATGGCAAGTCTCACCAAAAAGTGGAACCAAAGCGTACATCAATCCGGCGAAAGCAAGATAGTTGCACTTGGTATTTCTTAGGTATTTGACAAAGTTCGGCACCAGGCTCTTTTGTCAAAAATGCGTGCATTTGGAAACGATGAATCTCTCCTTTCGGAACGTTCAATTCAAGTTACCTTGGATGGTTTCAAGTCTGGTTTCCATAAAAAAAAATTCTGGTGTGCCACAGGGCTCCATTTCGTCTCCGACACTCTTTTCAATTTTCATCTACGATCTCTTGTTTACTACTTCTAATCCTATATATTCCTTTGCTTTTCATATTCGTTCCCGGACTCACGCCCCTGCACTTTGGCTATAGAACAGAAACAGCAGTGTATGTGAAACTCCCAATATTGGAACTATCAACATAGTGGGATTTAATGTTTCCAAAACTCAATAATACCGCTGTCATTAAGGCGAAACCTAAATACCCAGCCATTATCCATGAACTTTTCTCACCGAGTATCTCTTAATCTCTTAAGAAGACCAGTGGCAGCATTGCCAAAAAGCCATCAGAGATGTCGCCTCTGGTGTAATGGGTATTACTTGGCCACCAAAAGGAAACCTCTAGTTTAACGAGTGCTTGCAAATACATGCAACTAATCAAGATGCATACAAAGCGGTGCTGAATGGAAGGACTAGAGCTGCCCACAAGCTCTACGAGCAGAAGAAGGAAAGTCGAACACTGGCTTCTTAGGAGGAAATATAAGGAACACAAGGAAATTGAGAGGTGCTATGCCAGGAATGAGATTCAGATATTTTATCAAAAGGTGAGAAAACATGCCACGGACATAAACCCCGAACCGAAGTCTGTAGAGACGAACAATGGAACATATTAGTATAGTCGCAAGCGATGCTGAGGATTTATAAAAACAATATCTGTAGACTGTATATCGGCGATGATAAGTTAAATACCGCTGTCATACAGAATGAACCTTTCAACCTGGACGATGTAGATTATCAATTCCGTCCACCCGACCTGGATGAAGTGAAAGTAGCTCAAGTGGTAGTAAACTGGTTTCCAAATCGGAAGGTTCGGTGTTCGAACATTTATTTTTTCAGTTAACAAAAAATTAAGTAAGATGAGTTGTTGACTAGAACAACTAGAACAAAAACAAGCCTTCTTCCGAATTTAGTGTTCGCCCCATGCAATATTGGATGTTAGATGGAGTGAAATTACATTGATCCCAAACATTTTTCTTTCCATCTCTATGTCACTTTCTAAAAAAAAACTTAACACATGCTGATGCATTATAAGTGTATTCTAAAAACAAAAGCTGCTGCATCGAACGGCTTAACTGCCGAGCTCTTCAAAGTGGCAGGCGACGACTTGTTAAGGAGCATAAACTAACTCATCTGTTAAATATGATCTGACGAAAATATTCCCGATGAATAGAACTTCAGCATTTTTTATCAGATCCTCAAGAAATGAGACCCTGAAACTGCACCAACTACAGAGACATCGGTCTTCTTAACATCCTGTCTGCGGTATTGTGTGTGAACCTAATTGGTCCATATCAGTGTGACTTTAGACCAAGAAAGTCTACTATCGACCAACTATTTACGAACACAGCGTTTAAAGGCCGTGTATGACAGTATCTATAGAAACGAGCTATATAGTATAAACAATGTCTAGTTTTGGAATTACTACCAAACTCGTCCGTTTGTGCAGGCGGACGATAGAGAATGCATGCTGTTCCATCGAGACCTTTGATTTCAACAAAGAATTACGACAAGGCGACGCTCTGTCATGTGATTTCTTTAACTTCATTCACAAGAGGCCAACACTTGCATCCGCCGATGATATTGATATAATTGAAAGAAAACAGCGTGATGTCAGTGGCGCTTTTCGGAGTATTAAGACAGAAGCCGCGAAGATGGTTTTAACGGTCAAGAGTTCTGGTTTAAGAACATTTTAGGATATGCCCAGGTCCAGCAGATGGCACTTAACCGGAAAACTTCATTAAATGTTCTCCTCATATGATATTTGCGGAAAATTGTGCTAATCTACTACAAGAGTGAACAAAAATCCCTAGGATTCATCAAAATCGAAGTACTTAAGCTTTTAACAACCGCCTAAACTCCGGGATGCTATAAACGTTGTTCCGGTGACGTGACATTTTAGTTTAACGATTGTATTTATGATACAATCCGACACGTCTGACAAACTTAACTCCAGACACAAGTAAGAAAGCAAAAGTCAATGCTACACTAAACCCTTAACTCGGTCATAATATGATACCAACCCAAACTTACCAGCAATCTAACCTAATAGGTTACTAATAGTTCAGCAATCAAGCCTCCACCCTTGCCGTAAGACAACATAAATCAAAAATCATCTCAACCGCGGCCGGGCAAAACTATTTGCAGATAATATCGAGTGCGATAAAACTGTGCCCTTCCCCATCGAATAGGCCCATAGCAAGCCAGACTAAACCAGACACCAGGCAGCCGCATAAATCATTCCAAGATAATCTCCGAGTAACATAACTCGTTTATCTCTTCAACTGAATCCTAGATCTTAAAAACATTTAAATTTCATTACGATGCCAAAGTCGAAGCCTTAAAACAACAGTGTGCTCGTAAATTATTTAGTTACTCTGTCCTGCGGCGCCTCAGGTACCACCTTCTTCAAACCGAAACCACTCTCACCTCTGTAAACGTAAAGCCTATCCGTACACCGTACACGACACAGCCCATTTTACGTTGTCGTTTAGATGATGCCACCTCTATTGCCATTAAACTACAATTTATGAAACCATAAAACACAGAAACCCCTTCTACGTCTGCACAATGGTCGAGATATAGCTAATGCCATCTGCATCCTTGGAGCTCATTCCTGGTTTGGATTTTTACGAATCACGTAGCTTTATGTGAGTTACGAGTACGAATAGGAGAACGAATAGTTCTGCTTCTGTTTTTGTTCCAGCTCGTACTCATGCTTCTGCAACTGCCATCGTTCCCATCGATTGTCATAGCACATCGTATCATAAAGTAGCGTACGTACGGATACTTAAGCGGGATGAATACCTGGTGATATTCGTACCACCTCTACTAGGTGGCCGGGTTGGGCAGCGCAATGTTTTTAAAGGCACAGGCAAACTTTATTGTGTGCTAAAGTTCAAATAAAACCACACAGCTCCTGCCTTTTTGTCCTTGCAAAAGTGGGGGAGAAGGACTAGGCACGTGGTTGGGTAGGTCGATAGTTAGATTGGTAGAAAGGTAGGTCCTTGGAGTTGGAAAACGAAGTACGAGTATGGATGGCACAGCAACCAAACCAAACGGAACGAAATTGTTTTCTCCTACACGACACGGTGACATAAGCACGACTTTCAGTTGTTATGAAGTTCCATGCTCCATCTCCAAATAGACAAAGGCAGTTGGGATCCAAAGAAGGGACAGGAGTAAAATGGACGACAAGGCGAAAAGGCGGCGGTTTCTGATGTTATGGGTGGTGTAGTTGTTTTATGGCCAACATTTCATCGGAAAATCAAGTAAACACACGATGGTAGACGATAAAGACGATAAAGAGGACAGAAGGCAGAACCAGGACAACATTGTGTACGAGTGCTTTTGCTTCTTGGGTGACAGGCAGGCCGTAAATAGAAAACGCATGGAATGCCCGAAGCACTGGCAATGGGTATTTAAGTTTGGATTCTGATAGAGATGGTGTAGCACTCATTGGCGGGAGTAGAGTGGAGTGATAGTGGAAGTGGAAATGGAAGTGGAAGTGGACTGCCTACCTTTTGAGACAGGATAGTATAGTTAATAGAGGATAATGGTAATGTTCTCGGTGGAAATCACAGGTTGAATAGTTTTTTGCTAATAGGGTCATGATGTTGCGGTTGGCACTATGCTCGTTTAGTGGAAATCTGTCATAGCTGTCAAAATGTTCTTGACACTATTTGCTTATGGAGATTTCAAATTTTATTCGAGGACGAACGGAAGATTCTTGGGTTAAAATGGTCTAAGACAACTATTTAGATTGAGTGCTTAAATGGATTAAGATATGTTTAATAAAGTATCTCGTAAAAGAAAGATATGTTGGGGAAACACCTAAATGAGTTTGATACTTACCCATGCAACACATGGGCTGAAAAGTCAGTGCCGTTTTATAGTAAAACACAAAATTTTTGCAAAACTCAACTTTATTTATCAATATAGTTGCCTTCGACTGCGATACACTGATTGAAACGATTTTTCAATCTTTCGATACCAAAATAGGCCTCTGTTTGGGCGATTACTTCTTTATCGGTCTTAAATCTCTTTCCGGCGAGCATTCTTTTGAGGTCTGCGAACAGGAAATAGTCGCTGGGGGGGCCAAATCTGGAGAATACGGTGGGTGGGGAATCAATTCGTAGCCGAATTCATTCAATTTTGCCATCGTTTTCATCGACGACACGGTGCATTGTCTTGATTTCGTCCTTCAAAGGCTCTAACAACGCAATGTAATAGTCGCTGTTGATAGTCTGCCCCTTTTGGATATAGTCGATGAAAATTATTCCATGTGTATCCCAAAATACTGATGATATAACCTTGCTGGCCGGCTGTTGAGTTTTTAGTCGTTTTGGACGAGGTTCGTCGCCTGCTCGCCACTCAGCTGACTGTCGACTTGACTCTGGTATGAAGTGATGGAGCCAAGTTTCATCCATTGTCACATAAACAGCTTTAAACACCCCTCTGAATCATCAACACGTTGTTGTTTTTGGTCGACTGTGAGCAAATGCGGCACCCACTTTGAACAGAGCTTTCGCATGTCCAAATATTCGTGTATGATATATCCAACACGCTCTTTTGATATCTTCAGAGCCTTAGCTATCTCGATCAACTTCACTTTACGGTCATTCGTAATCATTTTGTGGTCTTTTTTGATGTTTTCATCTGAAATAGCCTCTTTTGGACATCCACTGCGTGTATCAACTTCGGTGCTTGTATGACCATTTTTAAATTTTTCAATCCATTTGCAAATGGTTCGTTCGGCTGGTGCCGAGTCCGAGTAACGCTTATTAAGCTATTTCTTTGCATCGGCTGCATTTTTTCCAATCAAAAAGCAATGGTAAATCAACACACCAAATTGCTTTGAATCCATTTATTTTTTTTTTTTCACAATAACAAAAGTTGCTTCACTCACAACGCTATATCTCGAGAACTAATCGTCCGACAGCTGTCAAATTTATACACGTATCTTTTGAAGGTTGGTACTAACTGAAAATACTATGGAGTTAATTCAAGTGGTGCCCTCTCTTAGAAACGGCACTGACTTTTTAGACCATGTATTAGACTAATGAAGACGTCTTTTTGGGCCTTTAAAGATTGAGGATGGATACCACCACACATCTTCTACATGATGTTCTCAGAGTTCAGTGTAACCTAAGCCATAAACCATTACATAACCCGAAACCCAAAGGTTTCCATTCAATTATCGAGGGAAAGTACAATAGGCAATCTAGTTCCCTTTTTGGCGAAAGACTGATGAAGCCCCTATGATCTTTTTGTTCACATAGTCAAGAACTAATTCCATCTGCTCTTTTGCCGCGGAAAAGTTAAGAAAGAAGAAAGAAAGCTGTTGAATATTACACCACTAGTATACTAAAAATGACCGCTATCACCTTAGTGACAGATCTGTGAAAACTATGTAAATTTCAGTGCATAGAGAGCACAATACGGATGTTTCGATGTAGAGGTTTCCAAGACGAAGCATCAAGGCTAAATTCACTAACATAAGCGTAATATACGCTCATGCCCCTACTGAAGACAAGGACGACGCCACCAAAGAATGTTTTTACGAGCTCCTCAACAAGACATATCAGCAATGTCCAAAGTGATAACGCAAAGGAAATCTTTAGAAAGACAGTTGGTAAGCATAGCCTACAATACATTTGACAACGGAATTAAGCCTATTTAATTAAGCCTGGATGAAATTGTACTATAGCAAGCACACGGTTTCCTCATCTCCGGATTATCAAACGCTAACTAATAGTGATCATTTTGTGATAGACGGAAGGCATACCTAAAGTATTCTGGGCGTCCGAACGTTCATCATCCTATTGCAGCCAAGGGGCAAATGCGGATTTTCCAAGTCTAACAATAACGAAGAATTATTGTAAAAAGATGTAACTGTAATCGCAGGAGACCAACGGAATTTTCGCCGAACGCGTATCCCGAAATCTCTCAACAACTTCTATGTCGTATCAAGCACCGAAGACCAGTGGTAATGTTGTCAACGTGCCATAAGAGACGCCGCACCTAATGTACTGGGTTTCACCACCAAGAAATTGATGGAGAATACCGATAAGCACATACAACTAAACAAGAAACGTACAAAGCGGCCCTACAAAGAAGGACAAGAGCCGCTAGTGAGACGGAGAGAATATCGGCTTCTCCAAAAGAAGAAAAAAGAGCACAAAAGGCCCAAGATCGAAGGAATTTCAAAGTTATATTCCAAGAATAACGTACGGGAGTATACTCAACAAGACCTGAACAGAAGCCTTTTTTTTAAGAGCTTAAAACTCAAGTTTTTAGGAAAATGGGACAGAGAAAGAATGACACTTCGTTCCTTGGGTGTCATTCAACATTTAATAGGAAGACTAAATTATTAGGGTAATTGGATTTGTTGTTATATTCTAGGCAACCACTCATCTTGTGATTTTAGTTGCCTGAAGAAATGAATGTCTTTCGGGTGCGGTTGGAATGGAACCCCGAACCTTCCGATCTCTGCCTGTAGAGATCAAAAAAGGGAAACCTTTTAGTAGAGTCATTTCTTCTGCAGTCTGCATAATGGCGACAAAGCCCAACATTACGCCGTCAGGCAGAACTAACCTGACCAGAATGAAGTAAGGATAATCAGCTGGATCTGACGACAACTTTGTGGAGAGCATGCGCCAAATCATTTTGCAGATCTGGTGAATGACATCTCAGCATCGTATGTCTGATCCAGAAAAAAGGAAACCCCCCAACTGCGCAACCTACAGAACTACAGAGGTATAAATCTCCTCAACAATGGTTGTGATTTAGTGGCAACAATAAAGCACTCAAGTCGAATATCAGCAGAGCCATCGACATAGTGGATTAAGCCAACCTTAAAGTTATACGAGTAAGCTATCATAACTCCCTATTCCATATAGGGACACAAATGTCTTTGATTCACATTTAAATCATGAAAAAAGATACATAACAACTGTACCATCCCTCGATAGCCAGGACAAACTCATAAATTCCTTATTCTGGTGGTCTTCTCCCCTAAGTCACTATTACTTCAATATACTCGTATTATTGAGCACCATTAGGGAGTTTTATTGCATAAAGGTGGAGAACATAATGTACAACCTAAAGGTTATCTCATTTAGAAGTTGTCCTTTGTCAACATAGCTGAAGGCGGACATTTAAGAAGTCGACACATTTTATCGAAGATACTCGCACTTCAAGTCCACTACTTTTGTCATTTTACTTTACAAGTCCTTAATCGTAAAGACCGTCTGTCATATTCTGTGAAGCAAAATTTTGTCCTCCACTACACATCGGTTGTGATTTTTTATCCACAAAAGAAGCTGAAATCGTTTTTATTCACCATTTGCTCATGCCAATTACATTTTTGTAAGTGTATGTTCATAAAATACATATCCCTGGATCCTTCAAAGTCCCTCTGACAGCAGTCGGTAATCAATTTTGGGTCTACAACAAATTGAAGGTACTCCCTCTGACCCAATTCGATTAAGCACATCGATTAAGTAAATGAAATGCGATGCAAATTCTGCGTTTCGATGAAATTCAATACACCCACTCCCGGGGGTGCTTGGATTTTGATGAGCGGCACCTTCCATTAAACTTGGGAATACTTTAACAAATGACTCCTCCTTTAGCTTCTAAAGAGCTTCCCATTCATTTCGACCCGGTCTTACGAATCCTACTGCTTCCCTTAGCTAGTTATTATTTTAGTATAACGACAATGAATGCCGAAAGCAGGGATGCGAATTGACGATTAAAGGGGGACTGGATAGGTTGGATTTAAAATGAAAGCACTACAAATACTCCGTCATCAAAGTGCTTTAATATTATCGACACGCATTTACGAGTAGCTCAAGATCGTGCTACTTTAGGTCCAAGGAAATAGAATCGTTCTGAACTCAATGGGGAGTGAGTGTGCTAAAAGGACTTTGAAGGTAAAATAATTGAATCAATGAAAATGTCAATGCTGAGAGTTTAAATTGAATAAAATGAGAAATAGAATGTATCTTTAGGTAGAATGAGATAGAAGTCTGTATAAATACACAGATGTTTTTTTTTTTATATATAATTTATAGAAATTGCCCGTTGAGTAAGAAATTATGTCAAGGGCTACACCCGAGACGCTAATGGGGTGATTCAGATACTAATTTTGTTGTTTTAGATTTACTGCACGGATAAGTCGAGTCGACAGATTCCATAGAATTTAGTTAAGAGAAAATATTTAGAGCTGGAGATTCCTTTGACTAACCTTCGACGATTGTATTTTGCGTTTGCATGCATAATTTTTCATATATTCACACGATTCCAAATATTTGTACAATATATTCAATTCAATTTAAGTTATATAGAATATAAATACAATAAAAATCAGGGTTCCACATCATTTTTGTGAGGCCCATCAACTGGACAAGGATGAGAAATATATCTCAGAGATTCCATTTAAAATTTACTCGCAGTTCGTTGACACCCTCTAACGTGCGATAAAGTGATCCTGGGCCAAATATAAATATTTGTGTCAGAGCGCAACGGTTTCCAGGGGCGAGAATTATACAATATTACTTTCAAGAAACAAATTATATATCACAAAGCAAAATCATCGGCACAATGATGTGCAAAAGTTTCGAACAACAAACCTTATTTCGGCAACTGAAAGTCGGCAAAATATCTGAGACTTAGCCCGCTGGGTTGCAAAGAATAGGCAACCGCCTCGTACTGCACCCTGAATAACGCTAAAAGTCTTTTTACATTTGGAACATTTTCTCCAGCAATTGTTCGCATCAACATCTACAACCTCCCATACGCAATCTGCGTCTTTGTGCACTCACACAAACGGCACTTTTTAGTGCCGCTTGGCTGGAAATATAGACCTTTCTGTCCATATCTGGCAACTAAATATAAACACAAAAATTACATTGATATGAAACTTACTGCGTTAATGATTCAACTCTGTCGTCTCGAGCAAAACAAAGTGATTTTTTCCTAGTAGTCATCCTTTATTATTATAGCAACATGTGTCAGGTCCTCGAAAATATGAGTCACATTGAAACTAAGGAAAGTGACAACGTGCTTATCGTTATAATATTGATAGGTGACCTTAAAATAGCTAAAATTTGCAAACCTTCCAGCAACTTCTGGCCCTTAGAGATGATTCCAGTGTACACCCTGCCTAACTCGAACTGCAACTTTTTAAAATGTTTTATTTTTTTTATTTTTGATAAATTTTATTGTGCCAAAGCAAAAAATGTTGGAAAAAACATCAATTTTCAAATTGTATCAGTAGTTTTGATAGCTTTGAGACGGCTGAAGAAAGCATAGCACGCTGCACACAAGTGGCTCTACGGTATTTTGGCCCAAATACGGGCGAAGAGCTTGTTTGAGGTGGTCCTAACTTTGGTATTTTTTAGGGCCAACCTTCGCCTTCAAAATACTCCAGACAGAGAAACCCAACGGATTTTCATCCGGAGAATTTGTAATCCATTGTGTCGAAGAAATGAAGTGTGGAACATTGTTTTTAACCAATCTTGCTGCCTGCTTTCTGGTGACCGTCCGAAGGTGTAAATTTTCGAAGGACCTCTCTGGCAAGTAAGCTCAGTCATTTTGTTTGTTGACATATTGCTCGATAACAAATGGCGACTCATTCGAAAAAACCAAATTCGGCAACTCACCACTTTCGTGCAAGCGTAGCAACTCCTTCGCTCTTTCGACTCTAACTTTTTTCTGTTGCGGTGTAAGATCATGTGCTTTTTGGAACTTCAATGGCTGGAGCCCAAGCTCATTTTTCAGTATGTGTTACATCCGTTCCAACGATATGTTGAGCTCACGAACCATTTTACTTCCACTTTGACGCGGATTGCACTCAATTCGAGCCTTCACTTTCCGAACCATTTCTGCCGATGTTGCTGTTTTTATGACCACCTCCATGGCGTTTTGCAGCGCTGCCAGTATCACGGTAACGAGCTATGGTTCGAGACACAAATGATTTATTCTCGTTGAGGTGGTGGAGGGCTCTAACGATAGCTGCTTGTTTGAATTTCATCGCGGATAAAAACAACACAGCTGAGACGCAAATCGTTTAAAAGGCTTGTAAATAATTAAAAAATAAGTAAAAAATTATCTGTCATGTGTCAGAATTTGAGCTCACTGCCATGAACGGTTTGGAAATTATAGCAGTCTGAAGTTGGTAGCAGTTCGTATCAGGCAGGGTGTACTAACACCGCGCCTAATACACCGGAGATTTTAGCAGCCACCTCACTTTAGAAATACTACGCGGATGATTATAACGGCGCAAAACTGGCAAAATGGCTGAAATTGCCTAACACCCAATGTGTTGGAACTACGATTACAACCCAAATCTGTGCTAGACTAGACAGACAACTAGACAGCTCTTAACGCCGTCTAATTATCCTAGAAATCAGCATTAAGATTCTATTGGTAAATTCCATTCAGCAGCCAAGGCCGAACTTTCAGCAGTCGTCATGGCAAGATTTCCCCAAAAATCTCGAACCGCTGGATAGTTGATAAGAACTGAATTTTACCCGATCAAGCACAAGGGTTTTTGAGCCTGATCCGGAAGCTTGGAGGATCAAACTTCTTCCTATCATAACAACCTCTGATGATCCAGACTAGGTTGCAAATCAGATTGTCGAGGTTTCGAAAGCAAAGTCAGACATAGCTCACACCCAACGTATTTAGATGTTATTACAGAAGCTTGAAAATAAGACCCCTATAACCTCTGCATACTCTCGTGCTTTCACCATTACCGAGCTGAAAGTAGCCATCGCCTTCTGCTGGAAAAGCCACTTGAGTTGAAGGAATCCATCCTGCAATAATTAAAAATTGCAGAAAAAAATTTTGAATAGCATTCTATCATCCCGCAATCTGCTTATTGAGTTCAAAAAGTTAAAAAGCTTTAGGAAACCAGCCGACAGCTACCAGCAAATTGCTCCCCTAAGTGGATGTTATAAGATCCTAAAACGCTTAATTTACAACAGAAGTGAAGTACCCATCAACGAAGTTATCCCTGTAGAACATGTTGGATTGCAGAGGGTCGTAGTTGCACCAACCGGTTTCACAACAACTATAACACTTAGATGAAAACAGGCTTTAAACTGGTGTTGTGTTGATAGACTTTATTGCTGCATACGATACCATCTGGCGTACTGGAATAGCCTACAAATTCTTAAAGATGGTACGTTGCAAAACAACAGTAGACCTAATAAACTATATGCTGAGTAATCCCTCTTTCAAAGTATTCCCTAACAACAACGTGAGTAAGTCCAGGCAACCCAATGAAGAGCATCCACAAAGATCGATCTTAGCCCCACTTCTCTTCAACTTGTATACTTACGATATGCCAAACACTTTATCCAAACAAAATTTCACCATATCACCAGAGCATTGCTTGCCTGAAGCTTCTGGGGATAATCACCCAGAACTTATCGAACTCCCGCTTTAGGACTGGGTTATTCAACTTCTCCGCGTTTTGTTAAGTAGTTTACACACAACGAAATGCACCTAGTCTCTGGAACAATAAGGTACATTCCAACTAAAGGTGTAAGGTGTACTAAAAGGGCTTACATCGTCTGAAGTTCCAAAGTTCACCTCTGAGGACAGCAACTAGACTCAGCTTGTCAAACTTTAACAAAAATGAAAAGTGTGAAAGAGACTGAAGGAATTTTGCCCCAAATACCAGAAGTACAGAACGTATCTTGTGTCTTACTTGAACACCTGATAACAAACAACTTAAGTTCACAAGATGCCCATACATCCATCGGAGCCAAGATACGCCTGACCCATGGTTAGCTACCTTTCTGAGTAAAGGTCCATTCACAGGTCAGTGAATAGCGAATGAGCTGACTAAGAACAAACCATATTTTGTACATTTTGTACAGGTGATAATTTTACTATTCAAAGATATATAAATCTTACTCGTCCTTATCTTACTTACACGTCCAAAACATTTGCAGTTTACTGCGACTAAATGAAAAAAGAAGCTGTGAATAAAATGTCAACATTTGCGAATATTTCCTCGCTCGTATTCGCAGTTCAATAACCTGTGAATTGACCTTAATAGCGATACCTTATTGCTAAGCCAATCTTATCCCCTATGGTGTTTCGAAGCTTTTTTAGGATTTAATTTTTCGTAACGTCCAAGTTCCATCCACCTGAAATGCAAACTTTCCTGGGTCGATAACTTTGACCGCTTCTTCCGAACTTTGTCCTTTAGAAGTACATCATTTATTGACGCATCGGTGCGCGGGAAAGTCCATCAATAGAAGGAGTATCAGAAACTTTCTTCGTTTTGACTTTGTTTTTTGTCGGAAGAAAACGATGCAGATTTACTATACTTCTGACAGCTTGATCAGTTAAATTGTGTTTCTATATTCACTTTCACCGCTAAAGTAGTGAGACTATTAGCACTTGCGCCGTATACAACATTTACCTTTTTTTTTTGTTCCACATCTTTGCGTTAGCCTTTTTTCCTTTCAACGGTAATCCTTCGTAATGTGCCTCTTCAGGCTCCATGCGACATGTCAACCGTCAAAAACAGCCACCTTTCATTTCTGATGGGTTTTAACTGCAACAAGCTGAGTATTCTCTCCAATATTTCAGCCCAATTTCAGTGTCGTAGAAAAAGCCACAGGAGTTACTGCAATCGAAAAATCTAGTAACGTCGGGGTCAGCACCTAAATCAGCGCATCTAGACTAGTTAAGACGTCTTTGAGGATTATTTCCCAGCTGGGTTCTTCTTGGAACCTTAGTATCTTTGACACTGAAGCCTTCCTTTCACAATCAAGTAGCCAGAGAAAGAAAGATAACAAAGTGAAATTGAATACAAAAAAAAGACTCTTTTACGAATGATTTTGTTGAAAAATAAATAAATTTATTGAAACCAACTTTAACATAAAACTTAGAGAATGCATTGCATATAAATGTGAAACCCTAAAGAACAGGTCTAACTCTAAAATAAAAAAAGAGTCTACATAAGCCCTAGTTAAACCTAAGTGCGGATGATGATATTTACAATCAGAGAAAAAAAAATTATTTTACCAAATTTGTCTAGGAAGTCTCTCATCACAGAAGCCACAGTTTGATTGGAAGCTTCGAAAACACATTGTTCCATAGTCCAAGGAATATATCAGCTAAGCCTTTTTCCAGGTCCGGTCTAAGTTCGGAGATAATCTCATTGCCATTTTGATTTAGGAACGTGTTAATTGAGGCGCCCAGTATCTCGTTACCATTGAACAGATTCGTCAAATGAATTCTCATCCCGCCAACCAGAAATGTCACTTTCATATCTTCAATGTGAATGATTTCCTAAAATTAAAAAAAAAAATATTTAAAAGACGACATTTCAGATGATTTCTTTGGACTCGGAACCTCTGGTGCATTCCGCAAACTGATTTTGGTGTAGACAGCAGTCTTGACCTTCTTTAAGGCCATGTTAACGTCTCCATTTCCAACCAGCGGCAGGAGAAGAATATTTCCTTTCAAATTGTATTGTGCCTGAATTCTTAAGATTGGTATTTCCAATTCGAAGTTGAATGTATTCTTTTCCAAATCCAAACTGCAGAAGAGGAAATACAGAAGGTTTGTTTTATTTTCATTTATATTTCCTTACCTTGCCTTCTTTACAGTGGAATTTGAAGGTCCTCGAACGATAAGGTTTTGAAAACCACCTGATAGGACGAGATTGCCACTGCCTTTTGACACGGAAACAGCGTCAATATGTAGCGGTTCGAAACTTTCAACTCCGATTTCTGGAATACCTGCTGCCAACGATGGAAAGCAACCTTCGAAAAGATCTCGGAAGCAGTTGTTTTCATTTGGATTTTCACGTGGACAGGTTCGTAACCAACTGGCTGAAATATGAAAAGAAAAAATGTGTTGATATATGTATGAAAGCATGCCTTAGATCTATTTCATATAAATCCTTCCTTTTGATTACAGAAGCCTTTTAATGTAGTCGTTGAACCATATACGTCGGGATATCAAGCCCTTACTCTCTTCAATGGTGTAAGCACATGGGATACTAGAGACCACTACATTATATTGTAAATTCACCTTAAAAGGGCCTTCCACAAGCATTGACATCCCCGCTTGTGGGAGTATCAACCCTTACAAGAAATCTCTAGCACTCTCTTATTTGGTGATATAATAAAGGACCATTTGTTCATGTCGATGATGGACCAGGATCATGCGTCAAAACCACATACTTCATGGCGACATTAAAAATTTAAAATGACGCTTAAAATATGTAAGCGCAACACAATATGACAGCCTATCCAGTCACACATATCCTGTGTAACGTCGAATTTTCGTGAAAGATGAAGTGTAAACCGTGCACCAATTGCAGTCTGCTAACCGTCAAGTGAGGTAAACTTACTCCCATGCTCCTTTAAACCTGGTGCAAGAAGAGGACGATTTCGTATCCAAAATCATAATAAGCGACGAAGCCCATACCTATTTCAGTATTTGTGAATAAGCAAAATTTGCGTTTCTGGGTCACGGAAAGTGAGCCTTTCAAAGTGAGTGTTTGGGGTCCTTGCAGTGAAAAAGTGATTGACCCTTATTTTTTTTGAGGACGCCAGCCAACGGCGCCACCGTAACCGTAAATGGTGAGCGCTACAAGGGGTTAAACGAGTTTATTTTTGCGGCAACTTGCTGAATTGGGTCTCGAGCATTGTTGATTTGAACTGACCGGCCAGATCACTGAATCAGACAGCGGTAAACTTTTTCCTTCGAGAATTTTTGAAGTCTAACGTTTACCACAATAAAAAACGGAAGTCTTGAAAGCAAACTTTGAAGGAGAAATCACAAATTTTGAGACAGATATTTTGCGAGCAACAGTTAAAAATGTAGTAAAACGAGCACAAATGTGCGCCAAATCAGGAGGCGGTTATTTAATCGATATCATTTTTCTAACTTAATATCATCATTTTTTTTTTCATTTCTAATGTATATATAACAACCGGAAAGAACGTGAGAATGTCTACCACTCACATACGAGAGTGAGATACTTTTGCACTCATCACAAAAGAAGAGGAGAGGAGTCTTTATACATTTACACGGCGAATCGTCTGCGTTACAGAAGTTGTATAGGATGATTCATCGTGAGGTTTGATTTATAATGTAAAATAAAATACATAAATTTGAAAGTGAGCTTAAAATTTTTATTATCGGTTAAAATAACAATTTAAGGCATTTACTTTTTGAGAACGATATCATGTAAATGTTGGCCACTACTACGTCTGAGGTGGTCCATTCGGAAGGTCCAATTTTGGGCGACTCGTTCGAGCATAGCGACTGGTATCTCGCGGATTACACAAGTAATGTTGGCTTCCAAAGCGTCAATCGTAGCTGGCTTATTACATATCCGCAAAGAAAATAGTCCAAAGGTGTGATATCGCACGATCTAGGCGGCCAATTTGCCGTAGCAAAACGTGCAATTAAGTTCTCACCAAAATAATTTCTCAACAAGTCCAATGTTTCACGCCCTATATGGCTCGTATTGCCGTCTTGTTGAAACCAGAGCTCATCGAGACCAAGTGCTTGAATTTCAGGTCCCTTAACAAGGCGCGATAACGGTCACCATTGGCGGTAACATGATTTGCCTCATTTTTGGAGAAATATAGACCAATGGTTTCACCAGCCCAAAAACCACACCATACTGTTGTTTTTAATGGATATAATGGTAGCTCTTGGTACTCTTCGGGTACCCAAATACGGCAATTTTGTTTATTAACGTATCCATTGAGACAGAAATGGGCTTCATCACTGAACAAAATTTCACGATAAAACACCGGATTTTCAAGTAGTTTTTCCAGAGGCCATTCACTAAAAATACTAGGTGGAGTGAAAAGTAACCTCATTGACCGCCAGAATGCGCTGCTACTGCAAAAAAGGTTATGGCCGCAACTCCACTACCGATCAAGTCCGCAGCGCCAGTCCTTTGCGGTTACAGAGGACAATGTCAAAAAAATACATGAAATGGTGTTGGCTGACCGGGAAGTCACAAAGATTAGTACTGAGCGAACACGCCATATTTTGGGCAATATTCTGCATATGCAAAAGTTATCCTGCCGCTGGGTGCCGCGCATACTCACTCCTGACCAAAAACACGAACGCGAGAGTACTTCGAAAGAGTGTTCAGACTTGCTGATGCGGAATCGGGCGGACTTTTGTGTTAATGAAACTTGGATCCACTATTACACAGCAGAGAACAGAATGAGTGCCCGACAATGGACTGAAGCCGGCACGAGTGCTCCAAAGCGGCCGAGAGAGGCTCGATGGGTCGGAAAGGTTATGGCGTCGGTTTTCTGGGATTTTCATGGCATACTCTTCGTGGACTACCTCGAAAAAGGAAAAACCATCAACAGCGAGTATTACTGTGCATTATTGGAGCTATTGAAGGCCAAAATCGCTGCAAAACGGCCTCACATGAAGCGAAAAAAAAATTTGTTTTTGCAAGACAATGCACCGGCGCACAAGATCATCTCAATGATGGCGAAAATTAATAACTAACGGCTCCAATTGCTGTGCATTATTGGAGCGATTGAAGGTCGAAATCGCTGCAAAACGGTCTATATTGAATAAAATAAAAAACATTTAAAAATAAATTTTTTTTTTCATTCTCAAGGAGGTCACTTTTCACCCCACCTAGTATGACGCAAATTCAAGTCGCCTGGCTTTAGTTCTTGCACAAGTTGAATTTTGAATGCTTTTAGGCCGAGATCCTAAAGTAAAATACGCCAAGTTGTCGAATATGCCAAGCCAAGTGGCTGAGAACGACGACGAATCAATTCGTCACGGTCTTCGCGTTCACTCTCAGCTACAGCTGCTATAGTCTCTTCACTACGTGCTGGATGTGGTCTAACCGGTCGAATATCATCCACTAATGTAAACTGAGACTCAAATTTGCGAATGGTATTAGCAACAGTGGTTTCAGTATGTCAATTATGCACACCGTAAGTTTCTCGAATCGCACGAAAAATATTTCTCACAAAACGCTAATTTTCGTAATACAGCTGAACAATTTCGCGACGCTGTTGTGGTGTGAGTCTTTCCATGATGATTTGGCAAATGATACTGAACAAAAATGACAAAGAAGTTTGATAGGAGTCATGCGTGATCTGTCAAAAAAAGCCTATTGAAAATCAAACCTCACTATGAACCACCCTATATAATTGGAGAAAATTTCTAAAACTAAGCTTTTAAAATAGTAAGCCTTAACAAAAGGTATAAATGCATGCTTTTTAAATTTATAAATATCAGTCGGCTTTCAGCTTATATATATAATTTATGTAATAAATTTTTATGAAATAAATAATTTAACTGACTAAATTTAACTAACTACTTAAAAGCAGGAGATGACAAGCATGTTACATGCAATATCACATTAACTCATTTCCGAGAATCGACATCATTTGCCCGATGTACAAGAACTTGCCTGCTGTATTAAATATGCTTGAAAACATTTGTCGTCAATTCTTTTAATAAAGTTCTAGACTGCTTAAGTCCGCAATTGGCCAAAAGTTCATATTACTGTAGTTCCTTCAGATTATACATAATTTTTTAGGAGAAACGTTAGGAGAAAAACGGTCAAAAGCAATCTCACTATGACCTTTAGTGTCAAAACAGGGTTTGGATTATCTTGCACTATTAAGTGACTTTTCAACATCATACTGCAGAAAACTGTGCCGCACTCTCAAGGCACAAATGATGTTGATATCATTTGTAGAATGCAGTGAACTGTTGAAAATATCAGAACACAAGCAAAAATTGGTTTGGCTGTGTTTGAGGGCAAAACTACATATGTCAACAAAATAAGACACACAACAGTATCGACATCATATCAGAAAAAAATTAAAAGAATTACATATACGAATCACTGTTTTCTTGATCTAACAAGGCAATTGAGAAGAAAGGCCTTGTCCAGACACACTAAGGAGACTCTATATAAACCCTTTAGCATCCCTATCTTGCTTTAAGTCACAGAGGCATGGATTTATGCAAAGGGGAAAAAGTTCTTGGTCGTTTTGAGTTAAAATATTCCTTAAGTGTTGTTTACCACAGCGAATTCTACGATCTTTAGAGCGACATTGGCCTGGATAAACTAAATCAGTCTTCTCAGATGTCTTGAACATGAAAAGCGAAACCCATTCGATAGGTAAGTAACAATACAATAAAGGAAGACCTTAGGTGACGAACATAATTACAGGAACCTCAAACATCAACCATATGATGAACTATATTCAATGTAAATGAGGATATCATGGGTAAGTTCAACACTAAGAATCTTCAAAGATATCCGGCCTTAAATAATGGAGGCAGATACAAGGCGTCGTACAGCGAAATCGATACACTCAAAAAACGACATCTACAAGGACTAGGCTGCTATGATATTCATCCAATCAACATCTCAACCTGGAGTAACATAAAAGCAACACAAAACATACAAATAGATCTTGACCAGGAGGCTGACAATATTTTAAATCAACAAACCCATATACAGTAGTCACAAGCTGATTCTAAAATCTGTGTCTAGAATTCAATAGATATCTGTATGTTCTTTTCGCCACTTTAAAGTATAAACAACTCACCCAATATAGTACGTATAAAAAAAATAAAACAATCTTACGTTTTTCCTGGAACTGTGGTGAATTATTGACAATGTGTCTGTTGGCAGCCCAGGTGACACTCCAAGTACTCATAATTAGTACTCCAAGGACATTGCTGGCCTCCATAGTCCAAAACATTTTTCACTTTCACTCAATCACAAAGAATTTGCCTAGCAATAGTCACAACTATTTTATCGCATATAATCTCAAATCGAACACCGTAAGCGATGCGAGACTACAAATATTTTCAGGAAATAACTAAATTGTGTAATATCTGGTTTTTAGTCGTTACACTACCAGCAATCGATTACGAGTACAACTGCGGAACTTTTTCTACAGCGACAACAACATCAGCAACAACAATAAAAACAAAATAAACAACGATGCCGATGAATACCCTCAAACAGGTGCGTCCGCAGACTTCGGCGTACCGAAAGAAAGTGAATCTTTTGGATTTCGGTACTCAAATACCAGTGAATAGTAAACTATACCAGCAACGACAACTTGTATCTCGTCTTGATTTGGCGTTTGCATCTGATTGCTGTAAGCTTTACATTGCATTCCATCGAAGCATTATATCGCATCCGTACAGCTACCGACTAGTTTGTCTGAAATTACCTGAAGGCAGTCAACTTTTCTTCTTTTGGGCAGAAAACAACACTGCCTAACCGATAATGTTGGGTTAGAAGGTATGAGGTAGCAGATTTGTAACTTATTACTTGATTTTGGCTTAGAGTTGCTTTCTTACATTTTCTTTTTTTGCAAACAACTGAAGCTACCACAAGACAAGAAGCTTAATGGAAAAGGTTACCAGGCGACAGAGTTGAAGCTTTAGTTGGTGCTGTGGTTAAATGCAAGCTGATCCAATTTACGAAATGAAAACGAGTGCAAGTATGTATGAAATTTCCAAAGAGTGCGGCAATATTCTCCCCCCTTGAGACAAGTGAATGGCTACTAGTTTTTGCGTGCTATCGTCGATTATGCAAATCGATCAGTTGCTGGAATATTGCGTAAAAATTTTGCTTAGAAAATAGGGGCTGTAACAAACTGGATCATTGAAAAGTGGCGACTACCAGTCACTTCTTAAGGAGGAATGTGACTTATATGGAGATGCAGTTTATTTCAGTTATGTGAGAGTAAGTCCGTCTATCTATCAGTCTAATAGATGGGCTGAAATATTCTTTTGAGATGGAAATGAATGTAACTCATAGAGTAGAATCAACAAGCTATGATATGACATGCCAGAAGGTTGAGTTGTAGTTCCGCTACTACTAAATTTCATGGAAGTTGTAGGAGAAATTTTTCATAAGTAAGTAATTTTGCAAGTACTACATTCCCAGCCACTTTATCTTCAATCAGACATTGTGCCATTCGCGATTTATAAATTTGAAGTTGGGTCTTTTTTATCTTCTTAAAGGATTCTTAGACCTCAGCTAGACATTTGCAGTCAATTCGATCGGTACCTAGACGATGTAATTATTTACACACTAGACTTCCTTGTGAAAGTTATTTATCGGAGTCAGTGACGTGGGAACGCTAAAACCTGAAGGAGAAGATATAACATTCCGATGCTGCTAAATTATTCGAACGTTAATAGTTAACGCTGAAAGGCGTTTTTTGGGCTCTGAAAATTAAGCGCCGATACCAATGCCAAAAAAGCATACCTATTGTCTGCATATATCATATACTCGTATGCTGGTCGTCCGCCTGCAAACCACTATTGCTGCTTTGTTGTTCCCTCGTTGGGGTATTATTATGGAAAAGATCGTCGTCTTGTTATGCTATCTTTCATCGTTTTCACGTGCAAAAGACGACTGGGTCAAAGGTAGTTGTGTTTGTTTGTTTGTTTTTTTTTTTTTTTTTGTATAAAACCACGTCCAGGCAACGCAACTTTCTGAAGTCAACGGAGGTGCCGGACAGAAGATAGTCATATATTTTACCACAACCTACTACATAAAGTAACTGAGGTGTTTCCATCGCCAAATGTTTGCAGCATCTAACCACAGGTATTGCAAAATTGCCATACTTCATCCAAAGGTCTGTTCTCTTGGATCCAAGGACCGTAGTAGTACGTTTTTACCCTGCTAGAAGAGGGTTCGTCGATATCGATCCTAGAAGACGAAATGGCCCAGTAAATCGAGCTCTGTGAGGGGCGATGGCGGAATCATCTCGCACAGTATTCTGTGAACTTTGAGGAAAATGTCAGGAAACTCACCAATACGCATTACGTAACATAAGGACTCTTATACATATAAGCAACGTAGAATATTTAACCAAAATTCCAATTTAACCTGGCGCTAGTAAACCAGGGTATACCATATTTAACCCCTATAACATAGAAGCAGCGGACACATGCGTCACAATTTAGAATTCTCTGTCCCCTCTACTGAGCTGAAGTTGAAGGATTAGCTCATCGGTTGGTTGTTGCCATTTAGTGCCACGCGTGCCGTGAGAAGCGACAGGTTAGTTAATAGTGCAAACTTTTTTGTCACTTCAAAGATTTTTCTACAGCAGACATGTAAGAATGGAATTGAACGCAATTTCTGGGACAGTGGTAGCTTTGGTGGTCTGCGCTTAGGTAAGACGGTGTTTTTTAAGATCAGAAGATTTAAAAATCACTAATGGTCAACAGTGTGTCTCTCCATATTTTCAAGGATTCCAGCGAAAATGCGTCTGCAGATGTGTGCTCTTGTAAGCAGAAGTCGACGTTGCCTTCATTGCTGCGAAAACCTATCGTGCGCCGCCTAAGACGGTATTGATTCCTCTGTAAGAAATGCATTTTCCTAGCTGCAGTATTGTGAACAATGCGCAGAGGATCGCATAAATATAATATTGGAGTCAGATTTCCCATTCAGGTTTCCCACGGAATTTAATTATGCTGATGTAGTCCCCAGAGCTTCCAACCATTCATGCTTTAGTCTTGCCAGCCATTGCTTATCCGGGCTTGGATTTTTGCGTCTACTTATTGCCGCGTTATCCAGTCGATGCAGTGCAGGAGACGCTTGAAGAAGAAGTTCAACAAAGAACTTCCCATTTCAATCGTACAAGTGTAGCAGTTTTCATATGGCTACGGTGCCATGTGTCTAGAAGAATACATGGTCCTTTGTATATGAGACCGCTTGAGCGCCGTGGAATGTCTGCCCATTTAAGCTTACCGACCAATTATTATGGCACGAAAACTGTCATTCCCTGAACCGCAGAACGACGCCCCAATCATGAACGAGATCCGTCAGCGTTGCTGGCATTACGTTCCCTAATTCCGAGAACGAGAGGAAGTAAAACGCGACTCTAACAAATGAAAGTTCTTAAGAATCAATGACGCTACTTATGGAACAATTATGGCCAGACCGGGTCACGCCATTCACCTATTTTTTCTAACACGGGATTAGGATTAGGATTAGGTCATCGTAATGGTGGCTTAGAGCCATCCACTTGGAGTTACCTGCCAACCTGTCTATCAATGCATGCATATAATCGAAGTTCGTCAATCGCGTTAGAATACCAGTACGCATCCGAAACGATAATGAAACCAAGTCTATTGGTGCAACACCTTCCCGGAAGAAGTAGATTGTTGAGTGTTTGCTGATGCTAATGCTAAAAGCGGACACAGTAACACAAAACTCAAGGCGGGTGCCATAGTCTGAATATGTGACATTACCCAGCCCAGAAATCAATTGAGATTATTATGAAGGTGTACCTTAATATATAGATGAGTGAAGGTTTCTTGTTGAGGAGACACTTATTCTTTTGGCATGTTTTTCTGTCAAGCCTAGTGGTCTATGATACTTTTCTTCTTTTTCAATCAATATTAGGTTAACACAGTAGTGACGGAAAACAACGTTCCACCTTTTTTTTGTTCGAGGCGACCAACTTTACCTGGAGCTTTCATATAAGCAGAGGTGCTCTGATTAGTGTCTTCCCTTTCCAATATATCAGATTTTCATAAAAGCAACTTTGATCTAACACCAATCTCGCTCACAAATTTACGGGATTTCATAACCAATTTGAAGATTGCAGTTGACGATGCCAGCAAATGAACAATTGATTAACTAACTGTTGTTGTCCGCAAATTTTAACGGAATTTTGATGAATCTGTCTCTGGTTTAAGGGATCGTCTGGTTAAAAAATCATTTCTACAGAAGTATCTCTGAATCACCTTCCTCTCCTTCTATGGAGATGTTTGTGTTTGGTTTTTCTTCTCATCGTCATCTCAGTCCTCGTCTAGCATACAGCATCACATGCTATATTCATATTCGGACACTCGCACTTCAAAGGCTAGCGAAAAAGAACGTAACGTGACCTTGAGGATTTCTCATCCACTTACAAAATTAACTAGTATCTTTCCATATACGAGTGACTACCCCCCTCGTAATCGTCATTCGAAGTCTTAATGCGTGTGTATGACAGTGTTGTTATACACTCCACTTCAGTCACTGCAAGATTTCGTTTCCAATGACAATAGACTTCTCCGTGCTAATGATATTAGTAAGGGGTGAATTATCGTGAGGTTTGAATTTCAATAGTCTTTCTTTGGCAGATCACGCGTTACTCCTATCAAACTGCTTTATTATTTTTGTTCAGTATCGTTTGGCAAGTCATCATGAAAAGACTCTCACCACAACAGCGTCTCCTAATTGTTTAGCTGTATTACGAAAATCAGCGTTCTGTAAGAAATGTTTTTCATGCGATTCAAGGAACGCACCGTAAGTTCGACCTACTTCGACCTAATCGACCTACGACCTACACCTATTGCCAATACAATTCATTAGTGGCTGATACTCGACCGGTTAGACCACATCCAGCACGTAGTGAAGAGACTAATTAGTTAGTTAGTTAGTTAGTTGACTTTTATTTTCAATAAATGTTTTACAATGTAACGATTAACCTAAGTCTTTAATGGTTTGGCCTGTGGCCGTCTACCAGGTTGACAAAATACATACTTAAGTTATACATTAAAAATCTTATACGCTTTCTATAACAAAGTGCTGCTACTGAGTAATCATATAAGACTTTCCATTCTTTTTCTCCATTTAAAATGCTCATTACTTCATCTTCGTCTAAATCATGTTTTCCGAACATTGATAGTCGAAATTCTTTTAAAATCGGACAAACACCAAGAAAATGTAAGATGTAATGGTAAATCTGGTCTATGGGGTATAAAGTTTAGTTGAACGAGTTCCCCCCTCAGTTTGAAAATAGTACTTATTTTGTCAACTGCGTGACTATCTAGGAAGTATGTTTTTTCATTTAGAAAATGGTTTAGTTTGCTGTAATAGTTCCTAAACAGTGACGATTCTGCTTCTTCGACATATTGGTCATATGTATGTCCGCCAAAATTCTCCAAAACCAAGTTCAATTTTTCTCTTAAAATATGAGGATGCTCGTTCACTTGAATAGACCGATTTAATCCGCATTCAGAAGCTGTTTTCTTCCATTCCTCGCAAATGCCGCCGTTTATTCTAATTATGCTTCTTAAAACTACGTTTGATATTCTGCATTCATTCATTTCTAGTATTTTTAGGATATAGTTGAAGTGCATTTTGAGCGTGTACAAGAGCAAAGGAGGAGTTCCCGTTTCAAGATGTAGCATATAGTTCGGGGTATTATTTGGTAATCGGAAAATCTTCTTCACAACATCGTAGCCTTTGTAACCCCATACCTGAGCTCCGTAAAGCATTATCGACGCTGCGGTTGAGTGGAACAAAGTTTGTTTTGCAGTTTGCGATACATATTTATTTTTGAAGCAACGTTCCCAAATCGAACAGATAGCTCTTTTAGCAACAGCTAATTTTTCCTTAAAGTGTGGTTTGAAATTTAAGGAATACGATATAAGGACACCTAGGTATCAGTATCTGGATACTACCTCAATCTCTTCCCCGTCTAACTTCCAGTGAAGAGACTATAGCAGCTGTAGCTGAGAGTGTACTCGAAGACCGTGACCAATCGATTTGTCGTCGTTCTCAGCAACTTGGCTTGGCGTATTTTACGTGAGGATCTTGGCCTAAAAGTGTACAAAATTCAATTTGTGCAAGAATTGAAGCCAGGCGACTTGAATTTAAATCATATTTTCAGTGAATGGGCTCTGGAAAAGCTCAATGAAAATCCGGTGTTTTACCGCGAAATTTTGTTTAGTGATGAAGCCCATTTCTGGCTCAATGGCTATGTTAATAAACAAAATTGCTATATTTGGGCTGATAAATAACCCGAAGAGTACCGAGAGCTACCATTACATCCATTAAAAACAACGGTATGGTGGAATCATTGGTCCATATTTTTCAAAAATGAGGCACATCAGAATGTTACCGTCAATGGTGACCATTATAGCGCAATGTTAACTATGTGCTTTCTGAAATTCAAGCATATGGCCTCGGTGAGCTCTGTTTGCAACAAGAGAGCACTACGAGCCATACAGCGCGTGAAACAATGGACTTGTTGAGAAATAATTTTGGGGAGCACTTAATTTTACGTTTTGCTACAGTAAATTGGCCGCCTAGATCGTGCGATATCACACCTTTGGACTGTTTTCTCTGAGGATGTATAAAGTCTCAGATCTTCAGGAGTAAGCCAGCTGCAATTGACGCTTTGGAAGCCAACATTACTCGTGTTATTCGCGAGATACCAGTCGCTATGCTCGAACAAGTCGCCCAAAATTGGACCTTAAGAATTGGCCACCTCAGACGTAGTCGTGGTAAACATTTTCATGATATCATTTTCAAAAAGGAAATGCCATGAATTGTTCTTTTAACCGATAATAAAAATTTTAAGTTCACTTTCAAATTTATGTGTTTTATTTTATATTATAAATCAAACCTCACGATGAAACAACCTTCATAAACCCTTCATCGTACTTCCGCAGACTATCAACAGCGACTATTACATTGCGTTGTTGAAGCATTTGAAGGACGAAAGCGCAGAAAAAGAAAGTGCTGTTTCATCAAGACAATGCACCGTGTCACAAGTCGATGAAAACGATGACAAAATTGAATGAATTCGACTACGAATTGCTTCCCCACCCACCGTATTCTCCAGATTTGGCCCCCAGCGACTACTTCCTGTTCGCAGACCTCAAAAGAATGCTCGGCGGGAAGAGATTTAAAACCGATGAAGAAGTAATCGCCGAAACAGAGGCCTATTTTGAGGCTAAACCGAAATCGTACTACAAAACTGGTATTGGAAGATTGAAAAATCGTTTCAATCAGTGTATCGCCCTCGAAGGCAACTATATTGATAAATAAAATTGAATTTTGGAAAAATTTTGTGTTTTACTATCAAAACGGCACTGACTTTTCAGCCCATGTATCTTCTGAGAACACCACCCGTATAACACCATAATACCGGTTAAAGATGAGAAAAGTACAGGGCAGCATGCAATGTAAGTAACAATAATAAACACAAATGTGCCAATACGATAGGTGCGGAAGCAAAGCAACTACAGAGCTAACAGATGTTCACGCTCTAGAAAATGCAGAAACAACTTTGGACAGTATTTCTTCCTTCTTGTATGATAAAAATCTCAGAAGATCAAGGTAATATTTAGCTTCGGCTATTAACCGAGTCCTCGCCAGTAATATTCAGTCAAGTCAGAATGAGCTGGCTTAGGTAGTGATCGCCTTTACTTGAATACGAGTATGTAAGAATAATAAATCTTAAAGAAAAACATATAAGTAGGACTTAGGATCGTATATTTTCTGGTACAGAGAGAGCCCGACAAACTGACAGTCTTTTCCCGAAGAGTGGAAGAGTGCAATTACCATCTAGCTTCCGAAAAAGGTAGGTTTAATGGAGTGAAAAAACTGGAAAAAAATCGTTGTTGCAAATATACTTTACTTGCCATCTTTAAGCAAGTAAAGCACCAACTAAATGTATCATTGCCGTTTCCTAACTAGAAAGAATCTTGAGAAAGCTCAAACAAAGGTACAGAAACCGCGCACGACCGAATATACTTATGTGTGGTAATGGTCCTAGAATACTGGTCAGAAACTTTCAGCTGAAGCTGAAAATGAGCTTAGTAACATAACACGACGTAGGTTGTATCTGTCATCCGTTGTGGTTTCGGATGAGGCCATCAATCTTTGATGATTTCAAGTCGCCTGAGTCATGCTAAGGAGCATTTTGAGGAGCACTTTCAAATTTCGTGTAAGCAAAACTCCTTTACGAATGCATATTATATCAATTCTGGCCGGCAGAATTCAAGGTGGACACGGCCTTCTTCTTTGCCTGGACATTTTCATCAACATTGGAAGGTCTTTCAACAATAAATCTTTTGACTGCATGTGTTCTTCGGTCTGACAACAGAGCGTAGACGAATCACTAGTTTTGTGAATAAGAGCAATGCTGATGAATGGGATCTTAACTACCCCCAACACAGGCAGCCCCAGACGTGATTGAACTTAGGTGCACTACAAATTGGTCTTCAATCCATTCCCTCAAAATTAACGGAGTTCTCTTTATGAGTAGGAAGCTGACTGGCCTGACTGCTCTAGTGATTAAAAGCGTCACAATTCGTTTCTCCAAAAAATCTAGGTACATATAGTATTTCAGTGTTATCCTGGATAGCAAGCTTTTTTGGACGCCTTCGCGAAAAAACGTCCGTCCTGCGTCTATACTAACAGGCAAACTGGGCTCAAAGCTTTGCTGAACCACTTTTAAGTTAGATCAAATTGCTCACTGGCAATCAATCAAAATGTTTTAAGTGATACAACATCCTACGATGCTTGCTATGGAAGGTCAAGCTCGCATTAAACTGCAGGTACTCGGCGTTGATACTGTAGACACTTTATCACTGAAGCGCATTCAGTCTAAGAAATTCTAGTAAAATCGCCATACAAGGAGTACAAAGAACTTGTTCTTTGTTTGATTTTTTTTTTTCGAAAACAATACAAGTATACGAGTATATAGCCAGAAGTACTCACTAGTACCGAACTATCTCGTCGTTTGCACCGCACCGTTTGTACTCCCTTTTAAATTGAAGAAATCTGGCGATCTTTTTCTCGTCCATTGTCGGTAGTCTATTGACAAAGATCGTTAACTAACTACCATTCCATATAAGATGTTGATTTGCGTTTCGAAACATTTACAGTAAGTTCCCTGGTACACGACCAATAGAAAGATGTACTCTCTCCTGCCATTTGTTAGTACTTAGATTACGGGCCGCATAGAAATCATGTACCTTCAATAGTGCTGTTGTAACTTCTGGAGTTTCATGATGCTGATGAACCAGCAATATCTCTTCAGATTTCGAGATAAAGCACCAATGGGGGACAATGGACCTAACCGGTGGTCTAAGTGAAGCAGTCGCAGGGCACCCCATGAAGAAATTAATCTTCAATTTAAGAGATACATGAGGTAATACCCAACGGTCATTCAATAAGATATATTATACCTCACTATGATTGTTAACTTTTCATTTCTATGAAGCTGCAGTATGATATAAAATTACATCAGATAGCCACCAAGTCATACATTTAAGCTCTGACGGTCAAGTTTAATCAGTGAAAAAATGTTTTCCAAGAATGTATTATGATTTCTGTTTATGTAAATAAATACATGGCGGAGCACGCGATCGTATATCTAATTATCATTCCAAATCTTCGCTACAAAAGTCATAAAATCCAAACGCGATCACAATGTGAGACAAACAGTATCTTAATCGCTCAAATCATCCAAAATGTAAAAAAATTTTTTGGCGTAACGTTTGACGTTGATGGCCACAATATGCTATGGATGGATGTTGTGAGATTCAGATCCATGGGCGTTACGTGAAGCACGAGATCAGTCAATTGATCTCGCGTGATCAGATGTAATCCCAAGCTCTCACCTCTTCGATGTTGTTTCGATTTTTTTATTTTACTTACGTTGCCACCCGTAAATGTTGTAATACGACAACGACCCACATTACAATTTGTAAATTTAATTTAAAAGACAGAAAAACTGGAAACATCTTAATGAAGGCTTTGCATTATTTAAGAGACCCTCAGGCAATGTTAGTTTGAATATTGAGTAACATCTAATATAAAGTGACGTGCAATTTGTTGCATATTAGTTAAACATATCATTCATTTACATGAACAATGTATCCGTTCATTATTCGATTCACCAGAAACAGAGCGGAAGTATTTTGAAGCGAATGAAATTATCGCCAATCTTATTAGACATCGGACAAACAGCAAAACAGTTGAAGAGGCATGTTTCTTTGGTAACCACCAGCTGGGTGGTGAAAGTGAAATAAGTAAGCGATGCATATCCTCATGCGCCGACTATCTACTATCTACTATGCCCATCAAATAGAGCTAAAAAAATGAAACGGTCATACGTTTTATGAGATTTTATAATGCTGGTTAACTATGTTGTGAACATATTACAATTAAATTTACCATCTTAATTTTTCTTAAGGAAAACAGAAGGTTGAAGGTGTTACCATAAACGGCCGACATAGGGTAAGGGAAAGTAGACCCATGGTTTTGACCTAAGCCTTACCTAAACTAATAAACTTACTATATCCAGACAGAGCGGTTGTTGGCAAACTTCGTAGAGTTAATAATCTTTTTTTTCTCGAGTAGGGTGTTAAAGAAGTCGCATGAAAGAATCGCTTGTATAAACCCTTTTTAAAATGTTCTTCCTAAATTTATGTAGCACTGAGCTTTCTACAACATCATTCTGAACAACCTAATGATTGTGCCATACCTCTGTATAGTTCGTCTCTATACAAATGTTATATGCTGTCACAGAAGTTTTAACTTTCCTGAGGATCACTCTGATAGAGATGCGAGTCAGTCACTAAAATTTCTTAAGAGAGTTATGTCCCCTTAACAGGTATAAAGCCTTGCATTCACATAGTATGTGTTCTACTTTTTCGTCGTCCTTCATACAAAGGCGGCAAATAATTTCCTGATTAATACTGAATTTGTGTAAGTGAAATCGAGACTGGTAATTTCCCGTTAGAAAGCGGACCATTCTCCTAATATAATTTCATTTGTAGTTAGCAGATACTTTCGATTTGTTTTGGAAGGGTTTACCGGATCTTTTAGCATATGGAGCTGAACATATCCAAGCTTAGCCTGGTGAACGTGTATATGCCAGACGCGGCGTCTTTTGCCGAACTGTTGGACAAGTGTCCTCAAACGTCCAACAAGAAGGTCTCAGAAGGAGGATATGCAGCAGGACGGTGATGTCCTCAGTCAAACTAGCGGAAGCTTTCATTTTCTTACTTCGACATATTCGGAACTCAGGTCGATTTCAATACTAAGGCAGGATCCTGGAAAAGAGATAATGGCGGAGGAGCGGTTCATGAGCCAAGGGTGACCCTCGCATTCACGAAGTGAATTACTGATATCGGAGTACCCCACACCTTTTCCAAAGAATTAAAACCAATGACCTGACCCTACTTGTGCATCGAGGTAATATCTCTTGACTTTCGACACGTGGACGGGCATCTTGTGACAATCCAGGCTGTATTCGCCATCATAAACCTAATATGCGCCCCCACAGACACTAAAGAATATTTCAGAGAACTTCTTGACAAAACTTACGAGTAACGTCCGAAGTTGGACGTTAAAATTGTCTTCGGTAATTGTAACACAAAAAATTAAAGGGAGAACATTTCTGGCAACTTGCACAATACCACATCTGGCAATGGACTTAGGCAACCACACGGTTTTATTATCTCAATATACACAAAGAGACATGAATCATGACGTGCTAAATTAAATTGATCATATTGCGATCGATGTAAGACATGCCTTCAGTATTCTGGACGTCCGATCGTTTCATGCATCCAACTTTGAATCGGATCACTACCTTGTTGCAGCCAAGACGCAAATGCGAATCCCCCAAGCGCCATGACAAAGAGAAACTACTGTGAGAAGATATAACGTAGAAAAGCTGCAATCGCAAAAAGTCGCTAGCATCTTTCAACAACCTTTCAAACTTTTCAACAACCTATATTCCGCCAGCATCAAGTACCGAAGACCAGTGGCAACTCTGCAGACCTGCCATCAGAAACAACGTAACTGAGTGCAAAGCGACACTGCAATGACGGAACAGTGAGTTCTTCGAGCAAAAGAGACGGGAAAACATTGGCTTCTTAAGAAAAAGAAAAAAAAAGCACGAGAAGCGCGTGATCGAAGATTGAGACATTGTACTACAGGAAGAATGTGCGTAAGTTTTCCCAGCAGGTAAAAGAAACACTTCAAGACAACAGGACCCGCACAGAAAATTGTCTTCTATAAACTGTATAAAGACGACGAAGACCAATATCCCGTCATCAAGTAGAAGAGACCGTTTCACTGAAACGACAACGAATATAAATAAGATCATATTTACGATTAATTATGTTGGACCACATTGTTTTTTTTTTTTTTTTTTTCTGTCTCCAGAAATATGTTGTTGTTGACGAAAAAACACGTAGGCAATTATATCGAAGTAAAGTTTTTTTTTTAAATTGAATGTGCCGAAATTCTTCGTACCTATTTGCTTAATTAGGTGGCGCTACAGTTCGGGGTGAACTTAGGCCTCCACTATCAAGCCTAACCAGTAAGTCCGGTCTTTAGCTAACTACATCTAGTTGCGTACTCCAAATCCTTGAAGTCCCCTTCTACTTAAGCGCGCAACATAATGTGAGGTCTTCTTTTACTGCATCTGTGCAGAATGACGATGGAAACCGCTCGCTGTTCCGCCAAGGTCAGTAACAACTTAACCGAGTTGGTTAAGGTGACGAGCTTTCATGTGGTTTCTAAAATGTCATAATTGAGAAAATTATGCGTAACTCACAAGCGAACACCAGAAGCACAATCTTATTGTGATGATATTGACATACATAATTGGGAGAACTCGTTGGGCTGTGACCGGTGCATTGACTAGTATTGGAACGGAAGAAGCAAAAATGGTTTTAGTCATGAATGAACGGAAAACTATCAACAAGAAGGAACACATAACATCGACGAATCGGACAAAACGTCATGATCGCCAGATATAACTTTGATTTAGTTAGCGACTTTGGCTTTGAGATCAATTCTAGCAACAACCCCTCAGTAGTCATAAAACGAAGAATCACTATTGGCAATCGGTGTTTCTTTGGGCTAAGAAGGCAGGTAAGTTCTGAGTCTCTTTAAAAGACCTTGATCAACCCGTGTTAATTCTTCGTATCTTCTCTCTTTCAACACTTTGTTTAACTACATTATGCACATCGATACCATCATCCTGTAGTACTGTACCAAAATTCTTATTTTACGAACCTTTCATGGAAACCAAGAGACACTGAAATGATTTAAATGACTATAGCTATTGCATCGCTTACCAAAACGCCAAGAACTTGGGAGTTTAATGCATACCTTGAAGAAAATATTGCGGCTGCGTACGAGTCGGTTAGTCAAGATCACGATCAATCGATTCCGCGCTGTTCTCAAAAGCTGGGCATTTCTCGAACGTCTCTGTGGTGTAGGTTTGGCTATACATCCGATGTCCGTATACGATCGCACCAAGAGCTGAAGGCAAGTAGCCATCTTAAGCGTCGATGGGGAAAAGTTCTGGGTTTTCTATTAAAAATATCCCCTGCGATGAGGTATGTATATTTTGATTAATTAGCTTAGATAAGCAAAATTGCCGAATTTGATCAAGCGAACAGCCGGAAGTGTTGCATAAGGAACTATTGTATACAAAAAAAATTACTGTTTGGTGTGGTTTTCCTGTCTGAAATGTCACTGTGTCGTACTTCTTCCGAGATGATATCGACAAATCGGTCAACGGAAATCTCTATGTTAACTCTTTTTTTTTTTTTTTTTTTTTGCTATAAATCGTAACTGAGGGCTTGTACGATATGTAGATTTAAAAGGATGGTACCACTTCCTACACTGTACATGAAAACGAAATTTGGTGATCGTCTTATTGCCAGAACTGACCCTTCCAATTTGCCGTCGGGCCTGTGCGATTTAACATCTTAAGACTCTTTGGGACTACATTAGGTCTCCGGTCTATGCCATTAGGACAGAAACTTTAGAAGACTTGGAGGCGAGCGTAATACTTAAAATTACTGAAATATCGGCCGCATTATCGGAAAGATAGTGTATGTATTTCAATTCCAAATAAGACTGGATCAGTAAATATGCCTTAAATGACTCACCTTCTTACTGATGTCTAGTATCAAACTTAATTTCTTCGTACACTTCGTTCTTCTTCGGCGAACAATAACTTTCAAGCGCTTTCAACCGCTTTTACGACCGTATAATATTTTCCATTTCCCTTTCGTTCAAATGCAGTGTTAAATATTTTACTGCTTCTGGCTCACAAAGAGCTAAAAAACTATCCACCTTCAGTGACTCTTTTCTATCCTCTAAATTAATTGCAATAGAAAATTCATCATAATTTTGTTTAAAACTCTTCAATTTTCAACTTCCCTTTTCCGGAAACCATTTGTTCTACTTCAACCTGTCTTCTTTTTACTATCTCCTATTTCTCCTTCGGTTCTTATGGTAAGGATCAACTAAAACGACTGACGTTGTATGACGTCTCCTTATTGATTCATTGAATTCAAATTACAGAGTTGGCACTCAGATTTTTAGTTATGCAGGAACTGTGCTGATATACCTGAGATTATGCCAGTTGATAAGGGTATGAGGGTAGACGAGTATGTTGTTGTGAAAGGAAAAGCCTTCCAATCGTTTAATTGTTTTTCTTTTAATCATTTTATCTCTTACATGATAAGTAAAAATTAGTAAAAAATATAATTACATATATATTAAAGTACATATGTATATTTTTGTATAAGTAACTTTATCACATCGCTTTGTTTAGTATAAGATATAGAGAACCTAACGCCGACAATGCAGTTTTCTATTTTTTTATTATTGTAATTTTGCCAATGAAAACAAGGAAAACAATTACTCTGGTAATAATTGATCATAGGAATACACTTCAAAAAGTTTCCTTGTAGTCTTACGTAAAACTTCAGCCATTGCGTCTTCCATAATTGGTCTAATTTCCTCCGAAACAGCTCCCCAATTTTCATTCAAAAAAATATTCATTTTGTCTCCCAGAGCATTGTCACCATTGAACAGATTATCTAATCTCACTTTTATATCACCAATGTTATAGGTAATCTTAACATCGTTGATTTTTAGGTGTTCCTGTCCATTTTTAAAGTACCGACTGCCGCAAACATTTGCCCGAACTTCTACGTCAGCTATTATAAACGAAATAACATTAACAAATGACCTCTATGTGGTAGAGAACAAGCAAACTTACACAAATTAGCCATGCATATACCGTCTCCCAGGAGTGGCATCATCATTATCTTGCCATTTAGGGAATAGTTGGCCTTCATTTCTAATTTGGGAAAATACAATTCCATTATCAATGAATTATTACTAGTGTTTGCTGTGAGCATTTTCAATTTAAAATTGGTTAGCCCACGAATTTCAATGTCTCTGTATGTAGAATGAATGTAAATGGCTCTAGAATTTTGATCTAGTTTAACTTCTGGTACTAGTAAAGGCTCCATCGGTGGTATATAGAGCTGTGGAATACCTATGGGCATCCTGGGACGTATATCTTCGATACAATTTGTAATGCATTCATTTAAATTCGGGTCTGAACGATGGCAAACTTTCAAATATGTGGCTAAAGGTTATAAAAAAAGTGGTTCAATGAAAATATTCTCAAAAACAAAAAAAAATTGTAATAATAATAATTTACTTACGCAATACGCCTGCAAAGATCCCCAAAGACAGGAAACACAATAAAACGCTAAATATAAGTAGATTTTGTGCTTGAGACATGTTGAATAGATTGATGGCAGCTATGTTATGCTTACAATCACACAAGAAGGTCTCGAAGTTAACTCAAGTATCAGCAACTTTCAGCTGACTCAGGTAAAAAACAAAGTAAAAGAAATGATAGCGGAACACTTGTGACAACAGGTGTGTACGGTGATGATAATATTGCTGAATTCGTACTTTTTTCATAAATAAAGTAACATGCAGAAAGTTTTATATAATATAGTTTCTTAGAAGTAGACAAGATGACTAGTTTTAATTTTCGATGTTGAAGCTCAAGAACATATTGATTCTGCAAAGAAGAGAGACAAGAAAATGATTTTAAAAGCGTTTGACGACTACATAGTCAAACGAAATTTAAGTTTTATTTACATTATTTATGAAGACAGTCAGATAATACGCCATGCAGAAGACGGCGATGAAGAACTAATTGTTATCAGTAAGTTCAATAGTTATAGAGCATTTTAACAAAGAACTAGTTCATTGTAGTTCGTTGAAGCTTATGAGCTTCAATTATAAAGGAATAAATATAAAGGAACTCCAGCACCAGGACCTAGCTCATCAGCAAGCAGCACCTACAGCTGAATACTAGTGTAAGCCGAACGTTCACAAAGGAAGTGCTCCAAGGTGTTATCGTCATCCCCACTGCAAGCGTCGCAAGAGATAGTGTAACTTATGCTTAGGGCATTAAGGTGCGTAATAGTATTAATACCCTGTTAAAGCGTCAGGTAAAATGTCTACCGACTTTTCTGCCGAGGACAATAGTAATGTGGTTGACTTCTTAGATGTTCGAAAGAATTCGTTTAGTGTGTTCAAAACCTTAAGTTCTGGTGTCAGTGCATCAGATTTTACGTCTCTAAAAGACAATTGGCACGCAATAGCTGCTGGTCACAAAAATCAAATACATATGGAGGTCGACGGCTTATGCGATCGGAAACAAAAAGTGGACCACAAGAGTCTACATCTGTTATGGTAAATGGACGAGAGCGTGTGAATCTGGCAAATCTCAAACAGACTATGCATCGGTGAATGACGTAATAATGAATGGGTGCGATTTTAGGTTTCGATTTGGTGTAGGTAAAACAAAAGTTATGCCAGATAGACTTTACTACATTCCGAGGGACTTGATAAATTCCTTGTTCTCAACTATGATAAATGATTCCTTATCTTCTTCAGGGATATCTGCGATTAGACTCGGCTCGTTTATTGCCCGTTTTCGAAGATGAAATCCTAATTTATATAAAATGTGAGTGACATCTTGTTTAATTTTTATGTTCACATAAAAATCCCGAAGAATAATATTAGCTCCCATGGGAAATCCATGTAAATTTTCTCCTTCGAGTTTTACAAGCCATTTTGACCAGATGTGTTTAAATTGTCTTGCTTGAAGGATTCCTCCACAAGTGTTTACATCCTGAAGATACACAAGAATTTGCCTGCAGCTTCGGCGAATATCTGCCATGACAACGAATCGATGGGAACGAAAACGTATACCAATGGTGAAGATATCATCTTGAAGTGTAGATCCAGCATAAAGAATATTGTTCAATGATATTGCAATACAATTTACATTTTTTTGAGATGCGAATTTGGGGGAGCCTCTCCATGTATGTATAATCCTTCTGTAAAGATGGAACACATTTTAAGCTCAATGGATACCAACCGTTTCTTAACAACGTCGTAAGAACTTTCAAGTATAGAGGGATCTACTTGAAAAGATAATCGAACGATTAACTTGTTTGTGATAGGACAACGTGTTGTGGTATTCTTAAGAATCCTTCATTTCTTCTCCTTCGATTGAATAGAGTGATGAATTTGCTAGTTATTTTCTTTATTGATAGGAAATAGAGAGCTCGGCAGAGCAAGCGAGTTGTACGGCTTAGGAATGAATCACGTTATTTCAGAGTACGTCCGAAAGTGGGCTTGATACCAAGAGTAGGTAGATGCATAAATTCGTTTGTAGTAGAGATAAGTTTGCAGGCGAGACAGACCGTTCCATTTGTAAAAGCTTGTACCACCGACGCATATGATTATTGGATTAACTGACCTTATCATAGCCGAGTAGATCCAGAGGAAGCTCTTTTATACTGCCAAAAACCGAAGTTTTCGACTTTAGTCCAAAGAAGTTTGTTATCCTGGATATTGGGCTTAGCTGGAGTAAAGGATGGGTACGTCACTAAGCGCTAGATGTGTCAAGTGCATCCGATTCCTTCTTCTCATAAAGAGAACAACCTTAGTTTTGAAAGGAATGACTTAAAGCGCAGTTTTCGGCAATAGCAAACAGTCGCTAGGCATGATTAAGCAGCCAATATAAGTGCATTATATGCATATGCCTGACCGTGAATAACCAGATAAGGGATCATTAATGAAAATTAAAGAGTGTCGGACACAGAATGGAGCCCTGGTGCACACCAGCATTTATTTTGTGAATATTAGACTGACCGATAATGTTAGAGCTGTTGGAAGTGTTAAGCAACAGGTCGATATACTCGTACATGCACTATAGCAGTGAAGAAAAGATACCACTGTTAACCCCTGTCTACCCTTGTTTATCCCCGACTTTACACGGTCAGCATCCGAATTCTATTTATCAGAATTGCGTCTATCCACAAAACTTGTGATTCGTCTTCGCTATTTTGTGTGGCTGATTACTGAATGCGTACTTCTGCTTGTCGGCTGCACATACAATCCTGATCAATAGGATTTGAAATGCAGTCGTAAGAGACTTCCGCGTTAGTAAGTATTTTGCACCTTGAACAGAGCATCCGGTTGCAGAGCAGTTTTGCGTATATGAAGCGCAACCAATACTCAACTGGTATAAAAGTTAGTGACACTGTTCGCCAGGTGTTCGATATGCTTACCAATGCCAAATTATTATTTTTAGAACTGCCAGCAGCTGCTCTATATCTGTAGGATTACTAGGTACTCATGTATGACATCTGTGCCAGGTGACATGAAGCCATCAAAAAAAGCAACAGCATATTTAATGACAGCATCCCTCACCATAACCGGTGACAGGTGCTAGCTACCTCGTGTGTGTTATTTAGTTCATTGATAGGAGCTTGTTGTGAACTGGTTCCGATGATGTTACTAAGGAAGTGAGTCTCCGCCTTCGACGCAAGGAAAGTTTTCTTAATGATTCTCATCAGGCGGATTTCTCTCTTTGGAGCACTTTGACTAGCTTGCTGGTTTCATCGAATTTTTCGATCCTCTCGCAAAAATCTTCATGAGATGCACTTATCTAAGTCCGAATTAATTTCTTGATCTGTGAGTACTCCAATTCTCTTCAAAACAAGTCTTAACTCACTTGTTCAGAAGTTTTTGGATTTCCTTATGTAGTTGCTGGGTCCCACCATGAAACAAGTTTTTCTTGACTAGACACGTCAGCTTTGAGAGAAGAGACGTCCTTTTTTCGTGATTCTTCTTAATAAGATTTTCCACATTCTGTGTCAAGTCAAAAGCTGTGGGAAGGAGCAAGTCATTTTTTTTCACCTATATCCAGCAAAGAATGCGCTAAGTGGTTCAAGAACGACGTGGTTTAGAACAGAATTGGTTAGACATTTAAGAGGTTACTGTATGAGGCACTTTACCATAAGACGCAAACGTTCTCTGCTTTTCTTAGTTGCCCCGGCTAACCTCCGCACCTAAGGTGTTTGCACCCTTAGTCGTTCAGACTGTTGCCATTGTCTGCCAGGCTCCCTAGTTTTAAACATCAGAGAAGAGGTGATCGCACCGCATAGGTAAGTTTGTTTCTTCCCCTTTCATTTTTAAAGCAGTTGATTATCCCGATACATCTAATCTCTGTCTTTTCTTTAAAGCATGCCTTTTCTGTATCCGCTTTCCCGATCCGTGCGGTCGGAAGCAACTCATTGATCAACCACCTGACTATTTCGGTAGAATTTCACCGTAACAGCCTTAGATACTGTCTAATCTAAACAGGGATTCGACAAAGTGTGACTTCTTTAACATCATACTAGAGAAAGCTAACAGCAGAAGCACAATTTGTCAAAAGTCTGTGCAACTACTTGCATGAGTGTAGAGAAAGTTTATTGAATAAGTGCCAGGGCCACATACACCTTTTAATTACGTAAGTAAAACCATTCATTAAACAATGAATGTTTGACTCGCTTGGTACGTGTATCGCGTATTCACAATTGAACAATTATTTATATAAAATCTTTTAAGGACATGAACTCGTCTTTGCGACGTCAGTTGTTCCATAACAAAACGTCACCGACTAAGAACTGACAGCCAAACAAAACCTGAAATATAAAACGCACTCTGTACGAGTATATGTATAACAAAAATACTTACTGGTTGGTCAAATTGGTTGTTTCATCTATTATATTTAAGGTGGGCAGGGAAATCGCATCGTCCAAACTGAAAGTATCCATTTTAACAACCATACTGTCCAAATCCGATAAGTGCATACGACTCGGTTGATTTTGGAGGAATTCCTGTATCTTTGCCGTTGTCTTCTCAGCTATCTTCAGTTGATATATATCCATGTTATTCCTCCCCATAATACTCTTAATTATATGGAACTCTTTGTACAAGTTATATATGCAATCAAATTCAGTACGTTCACTGATCAATCTACTTGTAAAATAGTCTCTATTCTGCAAGTTTTTTTTAATTATCTCAAAGAATTCACCGCGTACTTCGAGAAAACCGGTGATGTGGTCCTTGATTTGATTGATAGCTAGAGATTTTGATGTCAAGAGTTTTTCAAATTCTTCTCTGGAAAGATAATTAAAGAAAATTTGAACAAATAAATTTAGTTATTCAGTTTTTTTAGTACAACTTACACTTTATTAATAAGTACCTTTAGATCTGTAAAATGTGATACGTCTCTTAGAAACTCACGAATTCGGGATAGAATTATTTTCGAACGACCATTAATGTTTTCGGCGCGTAAATTGTGCAAATTCTGGATGATGTTTTCCCATTCATTGTCGACAACATTTGGCATCTAAATGAGAATACATGAATTGGATCGAAAGAAGCGAAAACTTCATTTTGTAATTAAGATGTTAACACAGGGCAACAGTTCTAAATAAGCTAACAGCGTCACATGGCCTTTGAAATGAGAAGTCGAAAAAATTGAGAGTTTGTCTAATAACACCAGAATGTCTGATTTGTGAAGAATTTAAGAATTACCTGGTCGTTGGCATATTCGATCATGGAAACGACGACGGCAGTATTTTAGCTTTTCTCGAGATAGTGTTATCAGTAATTCAATTAGAAAGTGAATAGTCACAAAAAGTGCACACTCAGCAACATGGTTCACAAATGAAATGACAGCAAAACTACCAACTTAGTCAAGTGCCTATCAGCTTTAGCTGAAAACCAGTCAGGTGAAGTGAGGGTAAAAGCGTCAGCACGATGTAGAAGGCAACTACATAGGTGATAGTAATAGCTGCGCCTTGCTCCGATCCAGGGAACCAATCCTAGAAAACTAGAAACTGGAAACAAAAGGTGTTTGCTATTAAGCAGAAACAGCAAACAGCAAGAGACCCAGTACTCGGAATAACAACAACGGAAATTGTAAGAGCAGCCATAACAACAAGAATTTAGTAAACCACCTAACAACAGAATGAGCAGGTTAATATACAGCTAAAAAGCAGGAAAGGGGAAAAAAACAGCAGTAAAAACCACAATTATAACAAAAAAGGCAGCCACAACTCCTGCAAAACGTAAAAGCAACACCAACAGCAGAAAACCATCAAACAGAGGATGCCACCAGTTAACAACTACAAAATAGAATCTGAAGACACAAGTGTGAATTAAGCGAAGCGTCCATAGGCAGAAACTTTTTCATTAAACGAATAAGCTATAGATGATATGAGTACAGTAAAGCTCCATCGTAGAGTAGAAAATTTACTGAAGGAGAAGAGAGAAGTCTTACGATTTGGTAGAAAGCATACACCAAATCATATCCAAGATTTAGTCGGCAGAAAATATAGCTAAAGAATGGAAACTTAGCACACTCCTTAACATCGCATATAAGATATTATCTGCCGTCTTGTGTCACCACCTGGAGCCATTTATCAACGATCTGATTGGCCCCCATCAGTGCGGTTTTAGGCCTGGTAAGTCTACAATCGACCTATTGGGTCTATAACTAAGACCAAACTCTTAGCGGTTTTGTAAAAAGAATGGCGTAACTTGTATTATTCCACTGTTATTATATATTATATATCCAACATGCGTTGGAAAGCTATTGCCATTGTACGTCATCTCAGTATATGTCATTCATTTGAAGCGTAAACAACTATAATTTTTTTTTCACTCAAATATGTCGAACTTTATGCCTGAAAAAGTGTTTTTGCGGGGAGTTCTTCTTCATTACTTTAATATGAAGAAAACTGCTGCCGAAAGTCATCGTATTTTGGTGGAAGTTTATGGTGAACATGCGCTAGCTGAGCGAACGTGCCAAAAGTGGTTTGCACGATTTAATATTGGTGATTTTGGCTTGGAAGACGATGAACGTCCTGGGCAGCCATAAAAAAGTTTGAAGATGAAGAGCTCGCAGAATCTTTGGGTGTCACTCAAGCATTTCAAAATGTTTAAAAGCAGCTGGATATATTCAAAAGCAAGGAAATTGGGTTCCACATGAACTCAAGCCGAGACACGTCGAAAGGCGGTTTTGCATGTCCGAAATGCTGCTGGAACGCCACAAAAGAAAGTCATTTTTGCATCGGATTGTTACTGGTGACGAAAAATGGATCCATTAGGACAACCCCAAGCGCAAAAAATCATATGTGAAACCCGGCCAACCAGCCAAATCAACGGCAAAGCCAAATATCCATGGCGCGAAGGTAATGCTCTGTATTTGATGGGATCAGATGGGTGTGCTGTATTATGAGCTGCTAAAATCTGGTGAAACCATCAATAGACAACGATACCGAACACAATTAATCCGTTTGAAAAGAGCAGTAGCCGAAAAACGTCCGGAATATGCGACCAGACACGAGGCAATAATTTTCCATCATGACAACGCTCGGCCCCACGTTGCTATTCCGGTTATTGTTTATTTTCCAAATAAACAGTGGATGGGAAGTCTTATCCCACCCGCCTTATAGCCCAGAACTTGCCCCTTCTGACTACCATTTGTTCCGGTTCGATGCAGAACGCCCTCACTGAAATACGGTTCACTTCAGAGCAGAATATCAGAAATTGGCTTGATTCATTCTTGGCTGCCAAGCAGGCGCAGTTCTTTTGGGATAGGATCCAAAAATTGCCAGAAAGATGGAAAAAAGTCATAGCTTCAGATGGGCAATACTTTGAATAATACTATTGTACATGTTTTTCTTAAATAAACGTTCAAATTTTGAAAAAAAACCGCACGAAAATAATTATATTCCCAATAATAATCACACTTTGGCAGATATTAGAAAAACCCGAAGAATCCCAAATCGATATGCACATTAAACTTAAAAAATTCGTGCGAAACTTAAGAGTCATACCAGAGGCATAATTTTCCAAAAGTCAGGGTAACTATGATATTTGCATACTCTGATGACGTTGGCATTATTGGCGGAACTTAGCGAGCTGTAACTGGTACTTTGGCAAGTATTAGATAACGTCGTGTTATAACTTTAAGGTAGTCAGGGACTTTTTGTATACCTCGTCTCCGCTATTTAATCTGCTAATGGCATCTCATCAGAAATCAAACCAGGTGTTACTGTGTCAATCACTGTTTCTTTGACATAAGAAAGCAAATGACTAATAAGGCCTTATCAAAAAACACTAAGAAGACTCTATGCAGGGTAGCCCAAACACAATTTCCTTTTAAAAATGAAATAAAATTGACAAAAACCAATTATTTTCGGCATATGTATTTTGGCTTTACTAACAAAAGTGAACATTCCCATTAGTTATGAAAAACGATTTCATTCATATTACGTCGGCTGGCTTCACAGTAGCACATGCTGTCTGCCCGATTTTCCAAGATCTTGTTGACTGTTTCTGGCTCTATCCCACTAAGAGTTCGGACCATATTCGCCTTAAGGACTTGAATCGTTTCTGGGTTGTCTGCTTAAGATACCCCAAAGGAACTTACGGGGTCACATTGCAGCTCCGAAGTGGCAATTTTTTGATGGGCCTTTTGGCATAGCAAGCAATCGTGCCGTGTCTAAAGATCATCCAAGTCCATGTCTTCATTTCTTTAACCATGGCTTTGTAGCGCTCATCTTTAACCGAAATTGCATTTCTAGGAGCATTTTTGAAATAAGACGGGGCAACGATGCCACCACTCCAAAACCCACACCAAATTGTCACTCTGTGCGGATAAATTGGTTTCTCGACAATCACTCAGAAGTCAGTTAAATCAGGCAGGTGCATGAAATGTTGAGTTGCTAAGATCGACGGCGAGTCGATGTTTCTGGATTGAGTCGAACATTCTCGGCCACAGCTGCCATATTCTCGTCGGTACATACCTTCATGGTAGACTTTTATCATACTATTACAATTTAAAGTGTCCATTCGATACGTGAGCTATCATGTGCCATCATCCTAAATTAATTCGATCACTCGATAACATGTGCTAGAATTTGTCCCCGTAAGACCAGTGGGTCTCGATCAGAAACTTTTAACTGCGCATAGCCCATAGAGGGGTATTCTTAAGTAAGAAAAAATAAAATCAAACTATTACGACGAAAACCGCTATATAAAATATAAAAATATAAAGTAAATTCCGCCGCAACAAGGTTATATCTCTTCCCTGTACAAGGCCTTTTGCTTCCTTTTTTTTTTTTTTTGAGTGGGAATACCGAACCCACAGAACAGCAGAGAACAAATCGATCGATAGGTAAAGATACGGCGACCCGTTTTTAAGCTATCACCCAACGAATGCAGCACCGAAAGAACAGCAGAGGCATGTAAGGGAACGGCTAACAAATAAGACAGCTTCCAAAAAGGGAACAAATAGCAACAAATAATCAAAGGACAGGAACGCAACAAAATAAGAAAACAACCACTAAGAATAAAATACGAAACCTGCCGAGGCCAGATGAGTAACACGCTATCAGCCCCATTCCGTCAGATTTGACGATCCAGCGGAGTAGTTAGGAGCCCACGGGTGATCAAATAACAATGATGGGTTTTTCCAATTGTTATGTTTTAGCAGCTGTTAAAGTTAGCGATGATATCTAGCTGCGAAAATATTCAGAAGGGTTTGCCAATTCATCATGCATCGTTTTACGCTTGCCGAACGTGCGGAAATTATTAAAAAATCGAAATTCCGGTACAGTTGTTAATACGCAACGTGAATTTCGTCGTGAGGTCGGTCGTCATCATGGCTTCATTGTGCAGGCAATTCTTTCCACCGTTAAAAAGTTTGAGCGTGAGTACATTCTTTTGGACCTTAAGCCACTAACTAGACAGAGATTAGTGAGAAATGAAGTATTGCAGAAGACTCAGAAATGTTGATTCGGCGCCGATCAGCTGAATTGGGCATCACCACCTATCACCAAAGCCTACATCCGTAAAGGTTTGTACTGACGCAAGAATTAAAGCCAGACGACCATAGACAATGCCGTGAGTTCGCGAATTGGATGCTCGAAATGTTGGGCGGGGATCCGGATTTTGGCCAAAAAGTCATCTTCTAAGACGAGGCCTATTTTTAGTTCAGCGGCTATGTCAAGAATCAAAAGTGCCGTTAATGAAGGGAACACAATCTACAAGTGTTTGGCCAAGCATCAATGCATGAACAAAGATTGACTGTTTGGTGCGGTTTATGGCAAGGCGGCATCATCGGACCTTATTTCTTTCGAAATGAGAAAGGAGGTACCGTTACCGTCAATGGTCTCAGGTATAGAGCGATATTAACCGACTTTCTGTGGTCAGAGCTCGACAACATAAAGTGGTCACACTTTATAAGACCTATACTTAGCATTGAAATATATAATGCCTATAATTACATCCATTGTTGCATAATGTATTTCTCCGAATTGCTACTGCGCTGCTTGTGGGATTGATTAAATTTGGGAACCTTAGAAATATTTCTACGGGTCAGACAGTTTTCGCATTTCCATGATCCATTATTTTCCACTAACTTCTCGACAAGACATATCAGCAATATCCAAAATATGACGCCTTTGGTTGAACAATATTGATAATCATAGCCTAAACGACACCAGGCTGGCAACGAATTTAGCCTTATTGACTTCGCGGCGGGACGAAATATCAGTACAGAAAGCACACGATTTCCTCATCTCAATATACAAAAGGGGACATGGCCTTCTGCGGATCATTAAACGGTAAATTAAATTGATCACATCATAATTGGACATCCCAACGTTACGGGCAGCCAGCATTAACACGCATCACCAGCTTGTTGCAGGCAAGGTGTGAAGCCGATCTTCCAAGTGCCACCACAAAGAAGAACTACTGTAAGAAGATATAGAAAAGCTGCAATCATAAGAGACTTCCAGACTCTTCGCCGAAAGCATATCCAGAAATTTCTTAACAAATCATATGCCACCAATATCAAGTACCGAAGACTTGTAGCAACGCTGCCAACGTGCCATGCACGCCGAAACTGACGTGCTGGGTTTTACTCGATTACCACCAAGAATCCCTAGTTTGATGAAGATTGACGGCAAGCACAGGCAGCTAAATAAGAAACCTACAAACCAGTTCTGCAACGAAGGATGAGAACTGCTTGTGAGCTCTACGAACAGAACAGACAGAAAAAGATAAGCTTCTCCAGAAGAAGATAAAGGAGAAGCACACGATCGGAGATGGAGAGGTTGTACTCCAGTAATAAAGTACGAAGGTTTTACGAACAGAATGAGAGTGTTAAAGCAAGATGACCAGTACATAAGCCTGTAGAGATGAAAAAATGAAGTGGAGTCATAGTCGGTGCTGAGAATATGGAAAAACTGGAAGCCCAACATTCCACCCACCTAACGAGAACGAAGTAAGGTAAGAACATCTAAGGTAAAATCCAACAAATCAGCTGAACCTGACGGCTTACCGGCCGAGAGTTGCTGGTAATGACTTTGTAAATAGCATGCACCAACTCATTTCTTAGATCTGGTCAGAAAAGTGTTTGCCTGATGAATGGTATCTCAGCACCGTATGCACGATTCCAAAACAAAGTAGACCCCTCAACTACACTTACTAACGCCACAGTCGACAGCTATAATTTAGGGGTAGTAAGGGACTTTGTCTACCTTGACTCTGGTATAAATTCTGACAAAAACACCTCAGCAGAAATAAGACAAAGAATCACACTTGTCAAACGCTGTTTCTTTAAACTAAGAAGGCAATCGTATAAGGCCCTATCCCTAAGAAGACTCTATCCCAGTCCAACTTAATCCCTTTTTCCTCAGTCGTTCCGAAAGAAAAATCCTTCGAAAAATATTTGGTCCCGTTTGCTCTGACGAACTTTGGAAGAGAAATGACCTAATCAGAAAACTGGGCATCAGTCGCCTAAGATGGAATGCATAAATTTGAAAGTAAACTTAAAAGTTTTATTATCGGTTAAAAGAACAATTCATGGCATTTACTTTTTGAAAATGATATCATATAAATGTTGGCCACGACTATGTCTGAAGTGATCCATTCGGAAGGTCCAATTTTGGGCGACTCGTTCGAGCATAGCGGCTGGTATCTCGCGGATAGCACGAGTAATTTTGGCTTCTAAAGCGTCAATCGTAGCTGGCTTATTCCTTAAGACCTGAGACTTTACATATCCATAGAAAAAATAGTCCAAAGGTGTAATATCGCACGATCTAGGCGGCCAATTTACCGTAGCAAAATGTGAAATTAAGTGCTCACCAAAATGATTTCTCAACATGTCCATTGCTTCACGCACTGTATGGCTCGTAGCGCCGTCTTGTTGAAATCAGAGCTCACCGAGATCATGTGCTTAAATTCCATAAAAATATTGACCAATGATTCCACTAGCCCATATACCACACCATACCGTTGTTTTTAATGGATATATTGCTCTTGGTACTCTTCGGGTTGCTCATCAGCCCAAATACGGCAATTTTGTTTATTAATGTACCCATTAAGCCAGAAATTGGCTTCATCACTGAACAAAATTTCACGATAAAATACCGCATTTTCATTTAGTTTTTCCAAAGCCCATTCACTGAAAATATGACGCGAATTTAAGTCGCCTGCCTTCAATTTTTGCATAAGTTGAATTTTGTACGATTTTAGGCCGAGATTCACACGTAAAATACGCCAAGTTGTCGAATACGCCAAGCCAAGCTGTTAAGAACGACGACGAATCGATTCGTCACGGGCTTCGCGTATACTCTCAGCAACAGCTGCTATAGTCTCTTTACTACGTGCTGGATGTGGTCCAACCGGTCGAGTATCATCCACTAATGTAAACAGACTCAAATTTGCGAATGGTATTGGATAAAAGTGGTTTCAGTAGGTCGATTATGCGCACCGTATATTCTTCGAATCGCACGAAAAACATTTCTCATAGACCGCTGATTTTCGTAATACAGCTGAACAATTTGGAGACGCTGTTGTGGTGAGTCTTTCCATGATGACTTGCCAAACGATACTGAACAAAAATGACAAAGCAGTTTGATAGGAGCCACGCGTGATCTGTCAACAAAAGTCTATTGAAAACCAAACCTCACAATGAATCACTCTATAGTTGAGACCCAGGTTCATCCCGAACTGTAGTAACACCTAAATAAGCAAGTAAGTTACCGTTACCTCAAAGCGATAAAATGAGCAACAACACGAAAGGAAAATGCGGGCATATTTTCGTATTCTCCTTTGTAATGAACTCAAGTTCTAATGAACTAACACCAAGTGATTGAATCAACATTTCTGAATGCAAAATTATATCATTTAAATGAAAACTTTAGTTCTTACCTGGTTTCCTTTCGATAAGGCACATATCATTGTATTGTGTTGAAAGATTTGACCACAACAAAACTCAATTTTATTATGAAAGGTAGTTATCGAATGTTCTTCTTTAATGATATTATCTTCCAAATTCATTGCAAGCTCTTTTATACCATTAACGTACTCACGACTTCGTCTAAGCTCGTTGTGGTAAAAAAACAACGCTTTGAACAAAAACTGCTTCAACATGTCTGGTTTAAAGTCAGTCATCAAGAAAAATTGTTTTATTACATCGGGAATAAACGGTGTATCTGGGCAACATAGTCCAGTTTTACAAAAATCCGCTAAATATAGCATCGACACATCACTGGAGGCACAATTCTCATGATACCATTGTATTGATTGATCAGGTATGCAACCAAGTGTATTGTGGGCTTGTATTGAAGGGACAAGCATAAATTCGGATTTGTTTAAGCCAGTATCTCTTTCGATGGCAGCGTATAGAGCATGAATAGTTGTATATTCGTTAACATCATAACTGAGAGATCTGCATCGATTTATCCAAAACACTGTTATCATTTTCGTATTCAATGCCGCATCTAATTTCTTTATAAATAGAGGAGTTGTTGCTTCATGAAGTGACCCACGTTTTTCTCCATCATACTCCAAAGCAAGTTGCAACCATTCTTCGATTAACCTCCGAAATTTATCATTCAAATAATTCTCTGGAAAAACTTTGTAATGATAGATAAGCTTGTTGCTGTTATCCTTTGAAATGGCAATGCATCCTTGGGGTTTCTCTTTAATGTTTTTTATAACATCACACATACTTTGGTTATGTGGAAATGGATAGATCCCGCATATTATTTCGAATGCTACAATTCCAGCTGACCAATAGTCTACACTCGTTGTATAATAACCATATTCGACAATTTCCGGGGCATAGTAGTTTCGAGACCCAACCATGCTGGCAATGGCATTCTGATCAAGTTGTCGAGCATAGCCCATATCTGCCAACTGAAAGTGGTTGAATATTAGGTGGTTTACAATAAAACTATAAATGTAAGCTCACCTTATAAATAAGTTTCCCTTCATCACCATATTTGATGATAATATTTTCCGGCTTTATGTCACGATGAGTGATTTTATATTCATTGTGTAAATGGGCTATAGCGTTCTTTAAAGCACAAAGCACCTGGCGAACGTCATATTCACGAAGACCATTTATATTCTGGATTTGTTGAAGTTTACTTCTCAAATTTCCGCCATCACAGTATTCCATTACAATCACAGGCAGTTTTGTCTTAAGATTCAATTCATCAACTAACATAGGACACAAGTTGGGGCAAGCATGTACAATGTTTTCGGTTTTAATCATAGCTAACCACTTCCGTTCCTGTGACCACCTTGATTCCAGTTTTTCCCTTTCATCTGGGTCAAGATGATTAAGATCGACTGTACATGTTTTGATAGCTGCAAAGATAAATACGAGTAAATAAATGTATGCATTAACTTTGTTGTGCAGAAAGGTATTAGATAACATCGTTGATACTGAGAATTCTTGAGAGAAATCTTTCTCAAATAATAGTCGAATGCCAGGTAAGCACTTAGGCTTAGACGGGCTACAAAACAAACGGTGAGTGACAGGAATTCATAGTTGCACATATTAGATTCTCCTATGATTCGGTTTGACATTCGAGTATGTACTTGGAATGTGAGGACTTTCAACAGTTTCTTCACTAGATGTTCAGCGGCACCTGACACTGGAAGGAATATAACCGCCATCCAAGAAATGCGATGCGATGGATTGGACAATCAAAAACTGCGATATCTATAATACTACTGCTCGCGCACAGCGCATATTTAAATTGGAGTTATTTCTTGAAAGCAGACTTGAATATAATGTCATACTCTTTTGATTGGTGACAATCCGTATCAGAGCCTAATTTACTAATATCAGCCTTATATCAGGTAGACGACGCTACCAAGGAAGAATTTTATGAGCTCATAGAGAGAAACTATGAGGAAAGGAGGGCACCTTTGACAGCACCGTGGCCTAGCACAGCCTGTCATTACATCTGGAAACGGACTTAAGCTTCGTATGTGAACGCACACCGCTCCGCTACCTAGTTGTAACAATGTACGAATGCGGATATCAAAGACAACACAGCGCCAGGATCTTTAACATCGAGCGGCTACAATCACAACAGCTCACTAGAGACTTGCCAATCGTGTGTAACAATCCTGCAAGGAGAGCATCAGAAATGCCGATTGAAAACGTTCATTTTCACCCAAACGAAGACGAAACCCAAATTGCCGACGTACTGGCAAAGAAAAAAAATCGAACATCTTCGAAGAAAAAGACGGAATTCAAAACATCGAGATCGAGGGATACTAATTTTACCAGAAGATCAGGGCAAAAAAAAGTGCAAATACCACAAAAGGAATCCATGTTATTAGAAATACCATTGATTTGAAAAAGGCTTGAAATACTATGATAACGTCATATCAAAAAGGGAGTCAACCACATTAGTCGAAAGCTGGTAGCCATGTGTTAAATAGGAGGGGCAAATGTAACAACCAAGTATATATATGAGTACTCTGCGATTGGAATTAAGGGTCAAAACGATCGTGAATTGCCAAGATGAAATACTCTAAAATCTGGTGCAAACAGTTCTGAATCTTTGATAACAGATAACAGACAGATTATGTAGATTCGTTTTGATCAAAGCAAAAGTATTATATGAAAGCTTTGGGAGTTAAGATAGACAGAAGTTGTTTTTGTGCGCAGATCTCTTACATTTTGATCATAAAGTTGATAAACGTTATTGATGAGTGGGTTAAGAACGATAATAGTTATCAAAGCGTAAGTATATGAGAAGAGGTCGTTAGCAACATCTGTTGGGGCGATGCTTCCTTCTTGTTGGATTGAGACTATAATATTTGTTCGAGTTGTGCCAACGATGCAGATAGAGTCAGGCTTATCATGCAAATAAGGGAGATACAGGCGAACATTTGAGTAATCGGCTAGTTCCATAGTAAGCTTTACAGTGGGGGAAAAATTGGAGATGCAGAAGTTTTAGTGGCGATGAACGTGTTGGAGTTAGACGTGGGATTGAAAGATACTCGTTTGGGAAGACTAGATTTCATGAAAAGATGACTTTTGTGAGTTTATTGGTTAAATAGAGGATGGAGTGGTGAGAAATAAATTAAAATTCTAACCCCAGTTAGAATTTCGATGAGAAGTCAAGGGCTCAGGATAGTGACTGGGATTTGGGATAGTTAACAGCATACTTACGACTAAGCTTATTTTTAAGTTTAATACTTGATTTAGAATTCGGATTAACCACTCGGCTTGTGGCGCTCTTTAGTTTTCTTCTGATTTACTTTCTTTTCTTAGCTTCAATTCGCCAAAATGAATGAATTCTGAGGGGAGTTTGCTCAAAAGCCACTCGTACTTCGTGGAAATGCTTAATTTGAAGCGACAAGACTTTGATGGCCGATGTGATTTTTTGGCAGTTGAAAAGAGCGATTTTAAATTTACATTTGAAAAAAAGTCTTCAAGCCAGTTTGCTTCAATCTAGTTTGATAAACTTTTGATGGAAAATGAGACACAGTCAGGTTCTTTGCTGGTATTTAGCTTTTCAAGTTGCATCTTTCATTCCGAAGAAGTCCAGGAAGTACCAAAGCGAGAGATTGCCGGTTCAAGAGGTGGTGTAACAACTTTGGCTAACCGTGTTAATGACAGAGAAAGAGGTGACGGTAAAGAAGTCTCTCATTCTCAGCTAGAAGAGATGTATTGTACATTGCGCTACATCGAGGCTGTAGTTGTAAGTGGAGATCATCAATTTTGTTGAACGACGATGTAAGATCGTCAGCACTGTCACCGAGAAGTAAATGAGATGCTGCGACGTCATTGCTCACATCATTTACTTTGCACGCAATATTAGTTAAAATTGGGTCGGCTGCAGGACTTGATGAACCTTGAAAATAAATATTAATATCTTACCTAAGAGAACTCAAAGCGCCAGTGAAGAGATGTACGTCCTATGAATCTTTTTAAGCATTCGAGTATTTCAAAGGATTCGAGGTCATACAGTGCGACAACATAGCCACCCTGGGAAGGCTGAGAGTTCGAAACCACTGAACTTCGTTTTGTCGAAAAGAAAGAACCCGACCTAAAAGCACATTCCTGGTTCTTATATACCGAAGGACAGGAAAGAACACAATCTTCGACATCTCAAGACAGAGCTTAGTAGAAAGGAGTAGGAAGTAATTGAAATGCGAAACTACAGCAAAGATGGCATAGTGATTATGATTAGACTTAGCCACAAATCTATACCACTACTAAGCAAAGCCAACTACAAGACCCGGGTCGGGATAACCCGATGCAAGATCCCACCTTTCACAGTCGCCTTGCGTAGTAAACCGAAGAGTAAAGCGAACCGCCAAGCTGAAGATAGTACAAATAAATCTTCACCAGTTAGGCAGTGAGCGCCAACCTTCTCTACCTTCCTACTAAGGAAGACATCGACATCTCATAGATGAACCTTGGGTTATCCAAAGCAAATTGATCATGTGATGCTAACTTCCATCATATATAATGGGGAAGTACGGACAAAAATTAAGAGGCGAGTCCCTATTCCAATACATAATCGACCGTAATCTTTTAGTCTAGCAAAGAATTTGCATTAAATTTTGTGAAAAAATGGAATCAAGTGCTCTAAAACACTTGAAATGTTGAGAGTGGCATAGAGAGCAGCCTCACCGCTCTAAGTAAAAGTAATGTTTACAAGTGGTACAAGCTTTTTCAAGATGGCCGAGAAGATAACAATGACGAACCTCGAGGTTGTGAAGAAAATTGTTTTGGAAAAATTGTTTTGGAAAAACGTCGAAAGAGAAGTTACTAAAGACGTTTGTATATCGGTCGGCTCGTGTCATGCAACTTTTTCGGATGCTTTGAGCATGAAACGTATGTTAGCAAAGTTTGTTCCGAAACTTCTTAATTTTGATCAGAAGAACCGTCGCATTAACATCGCTCAGGAGCTCTTGGATGACGTTTATGATTATCCTGACTTGCTCACAAGGTTCATAACTGTGTATATGATTATGACATCGAACCCAAAGCCCAATCGTCCCAATGAAAGCACAAAGGAGAGCCAAGACCGAAAAAAGCAGGAGTTTTTACCTCAATGTCGTATGGTCAATAAGGAGTATTGCCTTGAAGTTATGCAAGAAGCAATACGAAAAAATCTGTGGAAAAACAATTCTTGGCTTTTGCATGACAATAGTGCACCTAAAAACAACACGACAATCATACCTCAGCCACCATATTCACCAGATTTAGCTCCATGCGGTTTTTTACTGTTCCCAAAATCAAAAGAGACCTCTAAAAGGATGGAGATTTGCAGCGATTGAGGAAATAAAAACGGCATCGCTGGAAGAGCTCAGGTCTATGTTATACCAAAAAGTGCTTATGTGAAATACTCCGAGGATTGGAAAAGCGTTGGCACAAGTGTAATATATCTGAGGGAAATAACTTTGAAGGGGACAACATACAACACATGAAGGGGACATACATTACTTTTTGAACACACCTCGTATATGATACAATGCGCCATCATAGCATCTCCAATAAATATTGATAAACCACCGACGTAATGCCGTCTACCTTAACATCGCTATTTTAGGGCACAAAAGTAAAGGGGCACGAACAACTTGCTGTGCAAAGCTATATGAAGATTGCAGTTAGCTGACTAAATTAGCTAAACTGGTTTACAGATCGAAGTGCAGTCCGAACTCTAGTAGCTGGTTAGATGTCTAGATCTTAAGACAGCCAGATTGCAATACAATTGCCAAAAAATATCTCTTCATTATCCATCAATATAAACATCTACCATGAGAAGGGTTGGCGTAGCAATAGGTTGACAGAGTATACTGTCTGTCAACTTTGGCTTTGAAGCAAAAATCACTAATAAGTTGAAGAATGCCAACCAGTATACTCGTATACCGCCAAACATGTCACAAACAATCGGTTCTCCACCACTCTCTTCGCCCACTACGGGTTTCCTTTACTGGTGTACCAAGCTGAACAATGTGTTGTGCAGGGTATCCCAAATCAATTTCTAGACCACCCCCATGGATTTCCACTTACGAGTCGGCATTACGTAGCTCAACAACGAAATTAGTTAGCGACGCACCCAATCCTAACGACTAAGTTCACGAATTCCGAGAAACTTATGCTTACTCAGTTGTTTATTTTTATTGTACGTACATGTGCACGTACGTCTGATTGAATAAAGATTGCAAGTTTGCGATTTGCAAATTCTGTTTATTATTTTTTTTATTTACCCACTGATTGCGAGGTCACGGAGTTGGTCCACAGTGAAACTTCAGCAAAAGCTCCAGAGCCTAGTTTCTGAATGAAATTCCAGTCAGCAATTGGATCATAGAAGTCATTCATGTCTCATGGAAAATCAATCGGAAACAAACTATAACGAAATATTAGAGAGCTCTAAACAAAAAAAAAAGCAAAAAATCCTCGAAACAATGCCAGAAACAACAACGAATTCGTGCGGATTCTTTGAGTTAACTAAATATATGTCTATGAGCTGTCAGTTTGGTGTCAAACATAAAATTGTAATAGAATTCTTCAATACGAGTGCCAGATGAGCCGAAAGATTGTTTTCATTTTGTTGGGGTCTTATAGTCAAACTGAATCTTAAAGCTCAAGTTTTAAAAAAGCTGTTGAAAAATGCCCATATCACTATTTTCGTGGATTAAAGCAAAGCTGGTGAAAAGGACTCCTTCCACTTGATATTGAAGAATTGGTCTTTGATAAAGCACGCACTGGAACCACCATCTCTAGAAATGTTCGTTTACAGTTGGCTGATCTGCTCGTTTTTGTTCATTTGGTGGAATATTATGGTGCACATATATAATAGTGCTTGCTGGTGTAATGGCAGAACTCAATTTGCGATGTCTGCTAACAACGCGATACGACATGCGCAGATTCGCGCTACCGAAGTTAACTACGCAGATGTTGATATTTTCCAAGTGGAGCAGGAACTTAAGTCCATAGCGGTGGATTATAAACGTTTTGTCCCCAATCATGAATCATTGCTTACTAGTGTAGTGGTGTAATGGCAGAACTCAATTTGCAAATGACTGCTATCAATGCGATACGGTGTGCGCAGAGTCGTGTTTTCGAAGCTAACTACGTAGATGTTGAAATTATTCAAGTAAAGCAGGAACTTAACGCGCATTATAAGCGTTTTGTCATGAATCATGAATCATTGGTAAGTGCAGCGGAGCTTAACGGATTTGGCTGAGCATAATATTCTTTGTGAACATGTAGAGGTTTCCTACGAAGCAGTATGTATTACTCTCAATCTAAGGTTGAAAAATCTCAGAAATATGTCGATATTACCATCAACACCACCTCCAGTCGTGCAATCATCATGTGGTCCTGTCGGCAAGTGCGACGGCGTGGAATTGCCTCAAGGTAAGTTCAACACATTGATGAAGTTAGATATTCGGTTGGATGCAGTTGCAACCCCTATCTTTGCTGGCTCATTACACAACTGGCTGACATTTAAGAATACCTTTGAAACTCGGGTGCAGAAGACGGGATTTTCAGAAACCTTTAAGCCGGCCATCGACCCGATCAAAGTACCACTCATTGGTGGAATATATTCGAGAGGATATGAGGAAGTATGACAGGCTTTGAAAAAGCATTTTGACAATCCCAGACTCCATGCGGAGATTCATGTTTCACGTCCCCACAATTTGAAGACTGCAGGAGAGGAGACATTAAGAGTATTGTTAGAGATAGTGGTACCGATGGAAGTATCAAAACTTCCACGCCCATTGCGGTGTGAACGGTGCATGCATTGTTCTTCATACGAAATTCTGCCTTTGTCAAGCTTGTTACAGTTTGTGGAAAGATGTGCTCAAAGACTTGCTACAAATCTGATGTGAACAATGAATCGAAACGACTCTTTAGCCACACGTCATTCGCGAATCCAAGCTTCAGCGAAGTCACATTACATTTGGTAACTGCGTGGGAAGGCAAATGCTGATATTATCAAAGGTCACATCGAATTATTCGGCCACGATATTTCGCCAATTTGAACGAGCCAATTATATGTTTAAATTGCCTCAATGGTGGTCATATATCCAAGAAATGTTTCGATGGTGGATGTCGACATTGTCGGAAAAAGTATCACAATATGTTCAATGCGGATTAACAGGTGCAGAGGATCCATTGCAACCATCGAACGAACCAGTCGTTTCGAACACAGCGCAATCGTCACGACATACCGACCACACATTTCTTCTTGTAAACGTGAGAGCATTCGCATTTGATGATTCGGAGCAATGCTTGCGCTGCAATTCTGGATTGCAAATAAGTTTTGTGACAGACGATTTGGCTAACCAATTAAATCTTCGAAAAACTCGGTATGAAATAGTAGTGGAAGGAATCGGTAGTCTCACAGACACCCAAACCAGGAACAACATTCTTTTTACATTTAGATTTACGATGTATGTTTAATTTAAAAATAAATACTTTCGTTTTTTCTTCCGTAACTTCTATGACTTTGATTGTGGATTTAGATGTGAGTCAATGGAAACACTTGGCTAGTCTTCAACTTGGCGACAGAGACTTTGTTTCTTCTCTGAGAGTCGATATTTTGATTGGAGCTGACGTATGCCTAAAGATAGCCGAAAGTGAGGTCATTGAAAGGAAAACTGATCAACCATGTGTTCAACGCACGAATTTTGGTTGGGTTATACATGGTCCAGCATCTTCTACATCGACACAAACACATCCACTTCCACATAGCATTCTGCTCAGGTAAGGGCGACACAGTCTAGCTGTGGCGACTGCGGAGGTGTGAGCCGATGCGTTAACGTGAATGCAAGAATACTTTTTTCTTCCCCAAATGAGTTAATTTTTGCTTCAAACCGGTGTTAAATCGGCTAAATAAATCGACGTAGTATGCTCCTATGATTGTTTTTCCCTTCTTCAAATAGTCAAAAACGGAGGCCATCACCTTTCCGGCCGAAGGCGCAGTCTTAGCCTTCTTTTGAGCACGTTCACCGTGTAAAAACCATTAATTCCATTGTTTTTTGGTCTCTGGTGTGTATCAATGAATCTATGTCTTATCGACGGTTGCGAAACGACGCAGAAACTCCTCCGGATTTCGATTAAACAGGGCCAAGCACTTCTTTGAAGTGGTCTCACGATTGCGCTTGTTCTCCGGTGCGAGCAAACGCAGCACCCATCGCGTGTACAGCTTTCTCAGCCCAAAATGTCGTGCAGAATATGGCTAACGCTTTCAGTTGAGATGCCTGCTATCTCAGAAAATTTTGGAATTTTCACTCGGCGGTCCGTCAATTCGAGATCATGGATTTTGTCCACGGTTTCCTCTGTGGTAACCGTTTTTGGGCCACTTGGGAGCGGTTCATCAAAAACCGACATGCGGCTACAGTGAAATTCTTTTGTCACCAAATTTTGACAAGCGGGCTGATAAGGTTATACTAAATGATGGTACACTCATTTTGGCTGAGTAGCGCCACCTATCTTCCAATTCAGGTTCTCATCGAACAGCCTCGTAATTACTGCACAGAACTGCACCATCTGAACGTTGAGTCCGTTGACTTAACCTATGTATTGTTGAGGTTGTACCATGTGCAAGCTGCGTCAGCATCTTGATGTTTCATATGTAGGCTTGAACAGATAATGTTTAAGAGACTGAATCTGTTGTGGCCGATCTTGCTTTGTTCGTTTCTTCGTTTTCTTGTGACGCGATCTCGTGACAGTAAGTGCCAGTTTTATTGTTGCACTTAAACCGCTGGCGTTCTCTTGTGCATTTTTTATATTCTCTTTTACCGAACTCGTTCTTTTGACTTGATTAATGGACTTAGACTTATCGGTTTTTGGATGTTTTAAACTTGGTTCCGGGTGTACTTGCTTCTTGTACTTGTGTATCGGGTCTATTTTAAAGTTCTTTGGCGATTTCACAACCTCGAAATTCGCTGGGTGGTTTCCCGTGCAATTGGGTCCTCATTTATGTTCCATTCTACTAAACAGTGTCTCCTTTCGTTTTTTGCTTTTCCTTCTTGATAATATTCACGGCGCCAAGAATTTTAATACCTTAGGCTACCAAATCTTCTAAAACGCCTTCGTTCATGAACGATGTGTGAAGTCCCCTAACGATGATTTGCTTTTTGAACCTTTATTCGTAAGTATACCATTGGATTTTCATGGTGTTGCATGGAGTGTTTCCACTCGTTATTCAGGAGTGAAGTTATATCGTTCTTCATCCTCAGCGTTTTTTGGAGGAGGTTAAGCAGCTTTTCAGAGTGCGCTATTCCAACGAAGTTTATTGCGGTTGAAGGGTGAGATTTCGCTTGGGCTTTTTCCTTATTTCAAAGGGCAAGTTTATCTTCTTTTAATTGTACGAGCTCGAATGAAAAACTGGCCTTATGCATGTGGCTAGACCTTTTCTAAGACGCCGGATTGGCTTCGCTTGAAACATTCGCTGGCTGAATGGTTCGGCATTGCCTTGCATAGATTCGACACTCGTGAGTTCTAGAGTTGTGAATAAAACAAAAACTAAGTATATATGGAGTGAGTAATAAGGTTTTTCAAGAAACATTAGGGAAAGTCTATATAAAACCCTCAGTATCCCAGTGCTGCTTTATTTTGCAGAAGCCTGAACACCAGCGAAGTTGGATGAAGATAACTTTGGCCATTTCAAACGCAAAATTCTTCAAGTGATTTTTGGTTCTTGTTCATGTAAAAACCATATAAATCTTTAGTTCGTAACCTCTTTGGTTATGGAAAGAAAACAATCTGGTACACTTTATGTATCTGTCCTTCATTTTGAAGGACACGAACACGTCTACACTTAATGACTAACGGGAAGATACTAACTGAAACATTTACTTTCAGTTTTTCAGCATATGAAAGTACCAAATGAACACTTCTTTTAAAACTGAGCGGCATTCTTGATATCTCCTAGCAGAACAGACCGCAGATAGGTAAACAGCCAAAAAATTGCACAGGTGTCTAGCTTCCCCCTCTGAACATAGGTCTAGAATCCTTCGTATCATCTTTCTTTTATGCACGGGAAAAAAAATTCCAACTTGAATTTAATTGCAAATAAAAATTTATAAAAAATAAAATTAACAAGATCTTTATGTTTTGAGGTCATAACATCATGAGACATTTGCTTAATCTAACTAGTCCTCCATTTACACGGGGAACAGCTCATCGAATGTGAATTTTTCCATAATTTGACCAGCGATGGATTGGAATTTCTTTTCAAGAGCTCGCTCAATTGGCGGAATCAGTTCCAAGGTGAAGGTCTCAAAATTTTGGTTAATTGTGTCATTGATAATGTCACCGAGAGTCTTGTCACCGTTAAAAAGATTATACAAACGCACTCGTCCTTTGCCCATTTTGATTTTTACATCTAGAGATTTGATTCCAACGCGATCTACGTCATCGGTGTCTTTCTTAATATCAAAATACACACGTACAAAGGCGGTAAAATTTGCTAAAACGAAACAATAATTTTACATCATTAATTTTTGATGTACAGAGTACACGGTATTCAATTTGAAGGTCTTACTGAAATTTCCACTGAATCGTCCATTACCCTTAAGTGGTAATGCCAATAGTTGTCCACTAACTTCATAGGCACCTTCACCATGTAGTCGAGGCAGCAGCAGCTCAAAATCGATGCGCTTCCCTTTGTCCAGTGCTCTGAAATAGTTTTTTTTTTTTTTTTTTTGAGTTAGTTTTGAAAGACGCTTTAAATTTTAAAAAGAGCCCTACGCTAATCTTTTGATTTCAAAGTTTGCGGCACCATAGATATTGAGATTTTTGGTTTTCACAGTGAAGCCTCCCTGGCCACCGTCCAAGATGTTAAGATCTCCGATGAATAGAGGTTCTAGAGGTGGGACATTGAGTTCTTTAATTCCATCAGCTAGGTAGGGTCTCATCGCGTGAACTGTGTTCTTGATGCATTCGTTGATTTTGGGATCATTTCGGTGGCAAATTTGAATGTAATCAGCTGAAGGGAGGAAAACATTTGTTTCGATACGCTTCAACATTACAAATATACAAAATAAAGACTTACGGAGCTTGACTGAATCAGTAAAAGAAATTTCAAGTGCTGCAAAAAGTACAACCAAAATAATGAGTTGCTTACACGTCATGATGAATGTTAATCTGCAAATATAGCAACAAAAAAGCTGAGGTAAGTTATGTTTATAAAATCAAAATAAACTTCTAAAACTGAACTACACAGAACTGTGAATGTACGAGTATATCACTTAAAATGAATAAAACCATTTGAGGTACCTTAAGATATAAGGCAGTGCTGTCCTTAACATTCATTGACCCGTTAAGGCTTTGCAATGGATTCACGGGCCTTCATGTCCGATATGTTTTGGAAACTGTGCGTAGGCAACTAGAAAATGGAATGGACACCAGAGCTGGAACATTCTTATCATAGAACTACGAGAAGTGAAAAGCTAAACTCATCATGAAATTGCGGTGCAATTTATGAACAAAGGCAATAAGGCCTAAAGCAACAATGGACGGATTTGGCGCCAGAGACATACGCAGATACTACAACTCGAAAACGTAGAACCTGTCACAAGCAATTCTAATGATCAGAGTCTTCTACGAGTGGCGGTGCTCCCTAACAACTTTTAAATGAAACACTTTCTGCAATCAACAATGGCTCAGCGAAGAAGAAAGACAAAGCCTTAGTTACTGGAGGAGGAAACCGACTGCTCTTTCTTGAATACATTGGAAAGGCAATTGACTCATGAGGATGACCTTTCAGCATAGCAGACCAACCTATACTTCTCAGTCGACTTGGGTGGTAATATATAACCCAGATTGTTAGAGACGGGGGTAGATCACGCATTTTGAAGCAAACGAATTTGTAAATGGTACTGCTTTATGACTTATGACTTTATGTTTTCCAAGGACTTCCATACCTTAGATGGGAATGGTTTATACCAGGGCCCTTAGAAAGAACATTTTCTAACGTCTAAAATCGAGTCGCTGGTGCCATCTGTGAGTTCCTTTAGAAACCGCGGGGAACAGGACTCTTTAGGCAAAGGATTGGTTGGCTTTAGCCTAGCAGAGTGAAATCCAATTTGCTCCGAAATGGAAATCAGAGCCACCCAAATGTGGCCTACGTTGGGTTTCAATGAGGATATTTTTAAGAAAATTTTAAGAGAACGTTCATGAGATACGAATGAGCTTTTTTGAATGGTAGTCCGTACAATTAGGGTGGTAGTTAATAACCTTTGAAAAATTGTCTTACTGTTTTCTGATCAACTAAGTACAACAATCGTATTCGTAGCGTAGTGCTTACATTACCTGTCAATGGTGGTAGTCCTTGTTAATATTATGAGTAAACCCATACGCATGCAATCTAAGATTGCAAGTATATTTTCGATCAGTAATATCGTATTGGCCTACGCTATTATAGGTGTTACAACCCTTTCCGGGCTAGCTAATAGCCTCAGATAATGACAGATTCGCTATTGTCGACCTTAGCAAAGGATTAACGGATTATGATCTTTTGATCTGCACATGAAATGTTTGGACCCTTAACAGACCGAGTGCAGCCGAACAACTAGAGCCTCGACTATTGCAGAGAAGACATCCTGGCATCCAAGAAGTGTGATGGGATGGACCGGATAAAAAGAGGGTCAACAACTAGGATATTTATAGTATTATGGTGACTGGAGATGGATATTAGTTGCAGCATTCATTCGGAAGCGAATTTGCCGTTAGAGGACGACTTAAGACAAGTCTTGAGGTTAAGACGAGTGCCTCGTAACAAGCACAATCTTTCAAAAGTCCGTCCAATTACTTGCCGATGATATTGACATAATCGGAAGAAAGTAGCGTAATGTCAGTGGTGTTTTCGCGAGTATTGTGACCGAAGAGGCGAGGAGGGGATTAACACTCAATGAGATCAAGACCAAGTATATGCTGTCAACAACAAAAGATACTTAACACCGACGTCTAGAACAGAACACTCGAAAGACAGAATTTTGAAGTAGTTAAGAACTTTTTTACCTATGCTCCACTATCAACTCAGCCAACAATACCATATCTGAGATATGGGCTAAAAAGGCAATTGTTTAGCATAGTCCCTCTCGAACAACAAAAGTGAACCTTAATAATCCCAGTCCTACTCTGTGGTTCAGAGGCATGGACTTTATCTAAAATGGATGAGGGTGCTCTTGGCTGCTTTGAGAGGAAAATTTTACGCGTAATTTTCGGTCCTATCTTCATAGACGTTGAATGGAAGAGGAGACGACGAATTGTAGGGGCTGTACAGTGACAACGAAAAGTAAAGGTCCTATGACGGAGGTGGCTGAGTCTGTAGACCTGATGGATATTAGTGTCCCGGTCCGAAAAGTCTTCGAATCCGGCACCGAGTAAAAGAGCAAGATCGGGACTCAGGTGTCACACGCAAATGGAAGTGGATATCAACCAACTTAACGTGCGAAACTGAAGGCAGCTAGCTTAAGATCGAGCTGGCTGGAGAGGCTTATTTGTTGAGGTTTCTAATAAAATAATAAAATAAAATAAATAAAAATAAATAAATTAAGTTGAGCTATAAGGCATAGAGTTATTGTTAGGTGTATCTTAGAGCGTTCGCTAAGAGCAAATAAGTTAGAATAAGATTACTTAAGTTAGTTAAACTTGAAAATTTCAAGAGCTTTTTGTCCAGCTTTAAAGAACTCAGAGTTTTTATCAACTTAAAATGTATTAAAAATTAAAAAAATTTAAATAATGCGATTGCCTTGCTCTCATCAATATTAGTAGGACTCCCTTTAGCAGCACCTTTACAAGGATCTTAGTTGGCTAAACCATCGAACGGTATCACAATGAGCCCACTTCTGGTTTGAGTGCATCTTATTTGAAAAGACCAGTTTTAACAAAAAGTTTACTCGAGACTGCTGCTTGAAATCCACATCCCCATCGACTATTATTTCAACGTTCAGTTGACAAGTTGACATATTACTATGCTTTAGGAGTAGATATCCGTATGCAGCTGGTGATAGAATTAAATTAGCAAAAGATGACAAATTGCCAATAGGGAAATTAATCGTTAGAAAAACTCATTTGGCGGCCATTATGACTTAATTTAAAGAACTCGGCATTGCCCCTCTTTTGCTGAAAATTCCAGTGCTTGAAACTCATTAAAATGGCCTAACACCCACACCCTAAAAGTTTTTGAACCGTGACCGGCGTGGTTAGAGAAAAAAGAAAAAAAAAAAAAAGAAAACGTGTCTTTATACCTGTCTTTATATTTAATAATTCACCAATTAATTAGTATTCTGCACGTGTTAGATACGATCAGTGTAACTACTTATACACACTCAACTAACGACCGCATAAGGTATGGAATGCAAACTAAGCGTTTTCAGTTTTGTGTTTGTTCGCGTTCTTTTATTATCGCGATTTCTAACGACCAGTCATTGATGACCTACGGAGCACTATCAAATAATAAAAATATAATAAAAAAAATAATAAAAAAAGTCGTTTATTGATGTCCAAGATCGGTTTGTTATTGTCGCATTCTAAGTGTGCGAAATTAAAATTTTGTTGTGTTGGATCTAATGTATTTATTTACAACTTGGCGGTTCTTGTCTGGCATAGAAGGTGTTCCTTGAAGGTCTGTCTATGGACATTTTTCACGTGGAACTATTTGTAATATTTTATTTTTGAAGAGAAACAGTCTTCATTGGATTTTCAGGTTTTTAAGGGATTGCATACAAATCAATGATAAGTGATCGGAAAGCCCGAGAACATGTCGTTTTGAATTCACTTACATCGTCTTAACTTAAGCAATATTCCTACCAAGATTTAGTTGCTACTAAACGAACAGAGAATGGCAGAATTTCATCATTGCCTAAGTCTATTTTTCCTATGATTCGGTACTATCGTCACCATCAAAAGCAATAGCCGAACTCACAGAATACTGTGATGCCAGGGAGTTGGACTTATCACATGCTGTGATGTTTATGATCAGTAACGTGAAAGGCAGACATTGCTTTGTGTTCACACAATCGTCTGACATGTTTGTCACCCAACATGTAATCGACTTAACGCCATTTAACAGGTAAGCTAAAGAGATTACGGAAGGTCTTATATAGAAGGTCAAACTATATGTACACCGAATTCAGAATCAGATGCGAGGTCCAGACTTTGATGCAATTTAAGGAAGGTCTTAGAAAGTTCAACAGTGCACAGGCCAAAACAAAAGCTAGAGAAAGCTGTTCAAAACCTAAACGGTACTTTCGCCAAGTGCTTTGAGCTTGGTTATTAATAGGAATAATAATAATAGTAATAGGCTAGTAATAGGAATGATTTGCGGTATAAAGTCTACTCTAACTGTTCGTCAGAGTTTCGGTATGTATGCCAGTGAAACGCTAGCATTCTATTCAGTGTTAACAGCGGCTGGTCTATACCTTTTTTTTTAACATAACAGGCTATATGCCATTAGTGCCATTCGACTTGGAACCACCGAAGAAAGCAAGAGCATATTTAATGGACTCATCCGTCATCAAAATCGATTAGAGATACCAGCTTATTAACAGCTTCGTTAATAGGAACTGGTTGTGAGCTGCTTTTGATTAGGTTACCTGGCAAAAGATTCTCAATCATGAGATGGAGATTCTCTGCCTTCGACTCAGTGTAATTGCCATCAGATTTCTTGAGTGATTTCAGCCTTGATTTTTCCCATTCAAGAACATTGGTTTCACTGATATTTTCTATCTTTTCGCAAAAGCCTTTATAAGAAGCACTCTTCAAAATCTTAATTAGCTTCGATCTAAAAAGATTTCAGTTTTTAAAGAAAGATTAGTCTTTAGTGACCTGTTTAGAAGTTTTCTGATTTCTTTACGAAGTCGCTGCAGATCTACGTTCCACCAGCGCACCATAGGAATTTACGATGTTCCCGTTTCTTCTATATTCCAACCCATCGCACCTTTCGTATGCTCCGAAACGTAAACTCAGCATTCCTTGTCCCAAAACATAATAGATCTTCTCCATCTTTTCCCTAGTTCCTAGCTCCTGGTTTTGTTAGTTTTTAAGTCAGCTTCTGTTGAGCTAAATAAATAGGCCCTCAATCTCAACCAAAATTAAGTTAAAACCTTAACGGGAACTACAACCGAACGACTATTCAAAAAACACTGACCTACATAATAACATAGCATACAAACGCGTCTCCAAATTCGTTTCATAGTATCTACTCTGGGATCTGAATAAAGACTCAGTAGTGCATATCTAAAATCTGCAAAAAGAAAACACAAATAGGACTTAATGCAATTCAATGTTTCTTCAAATGTCTGAGAAACTTAAAACCAAGGGATGGAACTTCATTTATACAAACGGATAGAAAATATCAGAAAATTCAGCATTTGCAGTTGTATATGGCCAAGGATCTATACTTATCCAAGAAATTGTGCCAAGTTCTGTGTAGTAGCCATACTTTGATCCATTTACAATTTGTTCACAAACTAAAGAAAATGGACAACCTCTCTATTACACAAGCGATTATGAACCCCAAAAATGGCTCAATAAAAGTATCAAAATTAAATTTTCATCTCAAGTCATGGTCATGTAGGAACAGTAGGAAATGAACTAGCAGACAAAGCCGCTAATAGCTTTCAACTACCGCCAACTTTCATGTTTAACAGCTATAGCTGCTGGAACAAAGAATTCTAGACGGTATTATGACAGAGGCTGGAAATATGCCGCTCTTCGGACAGCTGAAGGATTCAAAGTCATACAGTGTGACAATACAACCACCCTAAAATGGCTGAGGGAGTTCGTCGGCACCACGAATTCTCCATAGCAAGAAGCCGAACTTCGTATTATCGAAAAGATCTCACCAGACCTAAAGAACGGTTAAACATGGGATGGAATACTGCCAAAAGCTAAAACTTGTCCTCCGAATGGAGAAAATATAAAGCCAGTCTGAGAAAATACAAGAGCGCAATCTGCAGCGATTAAAGAAAAATCATGAACAAAGCTTTGCTCAAAAATTGAAAGCACAGCAGAGTGTGCGAGGCTAAGGAAAGTCATATCTATGAAATCAACAGTACTTGCTTCTTTGAGTTGGAGCATATTCACCATAAACTTCCATTAACAATCGATGACTTTCAGTAGAAGTTTTCTTTGAAAAAATGTAATAAAACTGATTGTTTGTACAATCACAACCTTTGACATACTAAATTTTATTGACAGATGTTTACCCTTCAAAATATCTTATTTATTATCATTGACACAAACCATAAATAGTAAAGGGTGAGAAGAACGATAGGAAAAAAATTTTAGTAGAACATCTACGGTATGATGTATAAATTAAATTCTGGCTTTATTTTAAAGCTACGTTCAAGCCTATATATATGGCAGTGCTTCAAGCAATCGGTCAAATTTTGGATGGCTCGGTCCAATATGTGCGGCGTGATTCCGGCAATGGCGTCTTAAATGTTGGCCTAAAGCTAGTACAAAGTGGTTGGCTGGCACGATTACGATAACTTATCAATTTTTGGCGCCAAAGTTATCGTACTCTAGCCGGTTGGCTTGTTAGCGTAGCCTAAGGACCTGACGAGGAAATAATCCAGTGATGTCAAATCGTATAATCGCGGCAGCCAATTGATAATCGCTCTCCGTGAGATGACCCAGTCGAAAAATTTCTTCTTCACATCTGGGTCTCCTCCTACAATTAGCGAACTGATGGCATTGTCTATGGTCGTCTGGCTTCAGTTTTTGCCTCGACGCAATCGTATACGGATGTAGGCCCAAATCCAACAGCAAAATTAACCGGCTTGACTCTCTGGCGATACCCAATTCAGCTGATCGGCACCGAATAGACATTTGGGGATTTTATTCAATACTGGCCGCTACGGCGGCTATGTTTTCTTCATTTCGCAGCGATCCCTATTCCAAATTTTTCCACGCTGCGACGAATTGCCTGCACACTGAACTTCACGACGAAATTCATGTTGCATGTTTTCGCACATTCGGCAAGTGTAAGAAAACTTTACTGAATATTTTGACAGCTAGATTTCATTGATAACTTTGATAGCTGCTAAAACATGTCAATTGAAAAACTATCGTTGCTATCTGGCCACCCGTTAGTTAAGCCATCTGTTAGTCATTTCGTATGCGCACACCTGTTATTATACATGGATCTCAGTAAAGCCAATGACGGAAGGCTAAATTCAGTGACCCTGTTCACAATAGCATCACGGGAAATGAAATCGCCGATGAACTTGCCAGGCATGGTTCAAAGAAGAGCACTATCTCTGTGAATGTCCGGCTAAAGGTACTCGGTGTTGACGTGATAGGTGCTGGTATTGTAGACACCTTATCACCAAAGCTCTTACTCATCTTTCTTCACTCAAAGATCTTATTAAAAAGAACTTTACAAAGAATACAATGGACTAGTTCTTTGCCTGAGTGCTCTGTTCCAATAGAAAAAAAAAGCATTTGAACCACTCAAAACTTTTTGAAGCCCTGGAGCATATTGGGATTCGTAGAGTAATAGCAGTTTGACTATACATACATATGGTATGACTATCTCAACAGCTGGTAATTTTTTTTAAACTTAAGGATGCGCATAGTTTAAGAGAACAGATGTATTACGGAGTCCCTCAAGGATCAAAACTAATGATCTTCAAGAGATGTACACCGGTATCATGCAGATGATACCAAATTAGATAATTGAAGTCGTGGAAACCTATAAATACCTAGAAGTGATCTTTGAAAGCCATTTTACATGGAACAAATACGTCGATTAAATTAGATTGGCCTTAAAGAGCGCCACATCGCAAATTATAAAGCAATGCTATAATTGAATCGAAAATATGGTGAGTTATGATATTCATACTTGGGTAAGCTCATCGCAAACGAACATCATGAAGTTTCAAAAACGTCTTTGAGGATAGTAAACTACAAAACTGTCTCCGACGAAAGACATTTAAGACTAACGCCAGTCCAACATATCTACAAGATGACCCTTATTCGTGAGTACTATGATGACATCCGTTTTAAAAGGCTAATAGACCACGAGATTAATTCAAGATTGGTACAATACATGCAACGATACCAGAACCCTTGTTGCTGCGAAAATACGAAATTGCCTTTCTGTGTGGTCAGGAATGTTTTCGGCCAGATCAGAGCTGATATAGGAATGTAGTCGAGTGTTCACGGATTGCTCCAAAACCGATCTTAGATGCGGCGCTGTCATCCTTCTGGAGGACGACATTGTTGGATTAGATTTTACTCCTCGTTTGAATAACTTGGTTCTGTTTTCGAAGCAGAGATATACGCAATCATAATGGCAATAAACTATCATATATTGTAAAGAATCTGTGGCGGGTAGAGATATTCGTACTTCGCTATCTACGTCAAATACTTCCTGAATCCTCTCATCGCTTCCAAGTTATTTCGAGAATGCAAGAGTTCTCTGAACGCAGACGTAAGACTTATCTCACTTGAGTCTTGTTAAGATGCCAATCTAACTAAATTCTAAAACCGCACTTGAATGTTGATCATCGCTTACGAAGTTGGAAGAGCAGTCTAACCTTCACCTTTGTTGGGTGCCGAGCTACAGAGACATTCCAGGGAATTGTAGGACCGACGACCACTCTACCTGTTCTACCAGAAAAGGTACGAGTATACCAATCCCAATCCCAATCCTTAAAGCTGATCTTAGGTGGACTGTTGAAACAACATGTCTAGCGACCAAACAGATATGACCAAAGCTAGATCCGAATCGCTCTAAGAGTCTGATCCTTTTAAACGGCAAACATTTCAGTGCCATCATAGGTGTCATCACTGGACACTGTCTTATAGGCAAGCATGCAAGAAGGTTTGGCGCCTTTACAAACGATTTCTGTAGAAGCTGCATGGACGATGAGAAAGAGGAGACAATCCTCCAACTCCCAGAGAAGAAAACTTACGAGTTTTTTTCTACCATGACTTAAACGGTCTAAAGAATATAGATATTAACAGACTCCTAAGCTTCATAATAAGCTCAAATTCGTTCCATAAGTAAGAGAATCACAGATGATCTTTCCAGCAGGCACTTTTACCTACCTACCTACCAACTTAGATGCGTATCAAGTAAATACTTCCCGACGTCTTTAAGACTTTCCTGCCTGATGTTCCCCAGTAGCAAAGACTCTAAGCTACTTACCGGCGCGCGGCAAAGCACAACTCTTTTTCTATGTGCCTCAAAAGTGTTTGGAAACAAGCTGCAGGTACTCGGCGCAGATATAGTGGGTGCTGGTACTGTAGGCACTTTACCGCTAAATCATTTACTTATCTTTCTACGATAGGCTGAGAAATATTCGTAAAAAACACACAAGGACTACAATGTACTAATTCTATGTGTGAGGGCACTGTTCCGATAGAAAAAAAAAAAATTAACCGCCGAGATAATGAGATTTAACACCGTGCGACGACTTTCTTTGGGCTACATGAGAAAGAAGATTTGCCCAGTTAATTGATGTATCCAAAGTCTATATCCGTGCTGTGCGCAAATGTGTGAAGATATGACAAGCTATAACATAAAAATAGCCTGAATTTGCAACAGAAGTCGAGGAGATCATATAGCTGATATTTCTTTTCATTATAAAAGAAAATCATTCCATTGATAGATAGGAGACATTTCACATTCTCGTTTAGAAAAATCAGGAGAAAATAAACTGGTATGGTATATCTACCGGCTTCACAGTTTCGTAACGATTAGAAAATTTGCACAAAGAAATACATAATAAAGGGATAATCAAACCAATACCATTAATCACATATAGACATCCTCGGTTAATTTCGGAGGCCACATTTACTTACAATTCTTTAACTTAAACAATTTCGAACTGGCAATATTTAATTTAGAGATAATCGTTCCATAAATTTAGGATCACTATTAGCTTAAACAATCCATTAGGAGTTTGATCAGTGAATAATCACAAAACTATATAAAGTTTAAATCTATTTTTAAATTTAAGCACTTTTACAAAATACCAAAATTCATTAAAAAAAAAATCCACAAATCCTTACTTTGATTAGGGAACTGGTGTATCCGTATTACCCACTAGAAGATAGTTTTTTTTTTTTTTTTTTTAAATTTTAACCAAATATCAAACACCAGTTAACTACGTTTTGGAGTAGAAAATTTTGTAGTGAGATAGTCTCACTTTTCAATGAGACAGCTTTAGAAGTTAAGTCAGGTTAAGTTAGCAAAACTTCGCACTGATTAGAACTGAATGTATCTGAGCTTTTGTCATCCCGTTTTATAGAATTTATCTACGTTTCAAAGTGAGAGAGAGAACTTCTGGCATGCTCAAGACTAGATTCATTTGGAAGTTGTTAACAAGAGTTTTTTATTTTATTTTATTTTTTTTTTTTTCAGTTTGCATCTAACGAGTGTAACTGTGGTAAATTATGAGTGTGCTCGTATTTGTGCTGTAACATCGATGATGTCCAATGTGATAACGTGCGGTTAGATTATTATTTACTAATTTGAATATTATTGATCATGCAGTAGGTTTTCATCCGATTTGATTTATCCTTTTCACATGCACCAATGTTCAATAGAATCTCATGACAGACTTTGGTACAGATATACGTACAGAAGACTGGAGTATAAACTTTTAAATTTCTGCCATTTTTGAACTTTGGATTTAAACTTTTTCAGTAAAAGTAGGGGATAATTTATATTTGATTAATTCGTGCAGTGAGCAAACAATCACTCTGAGAAGAAGAGTATTTGCATTTTAACTTGGAGACAGGTTTGAGCTAAGATTTCCACTAGATATAGTGCAACTTCGAGCATTCAGCGAACCAAACCTCCAAACCTATTTTCGAAAGGATCGAGTCTATAGGTGATATTACTGTTAAGAATCCCAGCAAATGAATTGCACGTGGAATGCTCAAAATCTGTAAAAAAAACGTGCAGCCAAGGAAATAGCGGAAAGTCTTGACCATGATGGCGAATACTATGGGGATTACTATAAAAATGAGAAACAGTGCCTATATGGATGTGGATTTGTCATCGGTGAAAGGCTTAGACCACAATTCTTGAGCTTCACGCACCCACTGAGATGAAGACCGCATTTGTCAAAGATTGTTTTTAGGGGCTTCTGGACCTCGACCAAAATTTGTTGTGCAGTATCCTAACACCAAGCTAAGAAAAGAGACCATCTTTGGCCACACAATTTGAAGTCATAGCCTGCATGACACCACCTTCGAGAAAGAACTTAGACTGATCGAACCAAATGGTTTGGTTAAACCAGACAACCACAATGAAAGCCCAGGTTTGATGACGATTGTTGGCTGCAAAGAAGGACGAGAGCTACTCGCGAGTTTTATTAACAAAAAATACGTGAGGAGCACTGGCTTATAAAAAAGAAGCAGAGGAAAAATAGAAGCATTAAAAAGCTTCTATTGCATAAATTAAGCCCGAAAGTTCTATCAAAAAGTCAAAAGAACGTGCCAAGAATACAAATCACCAACATAGGCACGCAGAGATACGAATGGGAACGTAATAGTAGAGTCACGAGCACCAGTGGTTATCTTGCTGTCGATAAGAAAGAAAAGGTAATCGACAATAGGAAATTACAATTTTGAAATGAAAAAGGACTTTAGACTCCTCTGCAAACTCGCATAATAAATCAATCGAAGATATCAAAAGAAGAATTACTCTTGCCGAACGCTGTTTCTTAAGACTAAAAGGGCAATTGAGAAATAAGTTCCTTAACGTACAACGATTGAACGAAAGCCCCAGTCGTCGGGACTAAACCATTTGCATAAGCAGAAATCGGAGAAGCAGAAACAAAGACGAACTTTATGGGCTATACAACCACATTGACCTTGTCAGAAGTTTTCTTAATTTTTTTTACAGACTATGTGTTTATGAAATTATATCAGCACTAGAAAATGACAGCCCTATAATTTCTGTAGACATTATTCCACCTGCAAACATTTTGATGTTATTGACGAGGAGCAGTAAAAAACCCTGCTAGTCGAAAATTATTGACTGGAGCCAAGGTTTGATGTGAGGTTTCATCGATGGAAAATCGTAGAATGGATTCCTAAGTCAGGATGATCAGGAAAACAGCTACCGTTTGTTCAGAGGAACCGCTGGCAAAGAAACCCAAGACTGTCATCAAAATAAGATCTACGAACTGGTGCGCTTTAATACAGAAGAAAATGCGATTGCCAAAGGACGAGTCAATTTCCGAATAACAACTAAAGAAGTGGAGAATTTGAGAGGTATTTTACCCCCGTTAAATTACAACAGAAGTTCGCTTTACAGACTACACTGAGGTCAGAGTATTGATACTCATCATCAAGAAGTTGCCTCATGCACGAGCCGTAATCGATTTGAAGAGCTTCTACGCTACGATAACTGCTGCCGTCCTTCCGATGACAAATTTGGCAAAGTAAGAGCTCTCTGGGATACGATGAATGAAAGATGGCTGCAGGTTTTTCGCAGAGGCAAACCAAGAAGCACATACATGACAAGCCATCCTCTTCGGGTATAAAATCTGGTCACTCTGCACTCGATTGGATTACTTTATTTACGGTGAGCTATACCAGGGAGCTAAAACTGATTACACAAATCCCAATCTCGGCGTAGGTGGCTCTGTCGTAACGAACTTGATTTCAAAGCTTCCAAGTGTTGGTCACTACAGCTATTATGTGGATAATTTGTTTACAGTTATTTGATGAAGTGTATCAGATGATTCATAACCGGTTAAAGGTACGAAACAAATGAGTTCTGGTCAACTTTCCATCAACTTATGGATATAGCTTCTAACATGACCCTAGTGCGCTTCAATGACAACAACATCGCAGGTATAGCCTCAACTAAAAGCGGTGTTCCGTCTCTTGGAAAAGTGCAATAAAAAACGAGGGAACGTCGACCAAGCACATCGTTACTAGTTATATGGTACATGGGTGGAGTGGACGTACTTGACCAAAATGTTGAAAAATAAAGGATAGGTAAAAAACTGAAGAGGCGGTATTAGCAAATGATGATGTGTGTCGTAATAATGCTTTCCAACTTTACCGATTTTCACCAGCAGGACAAGACAAATATAATTTTATGATGGATGGAAACTTCAACTCGAAACACCTACATTGGGATTTCAACCCTACAACAACTACAGGTCGCGAATTATATTTATATACTTATAAAGTACCATGGGAACAGGGTGTGAGTTCGTATATTTTTTTTTATAATCCCGCGCGCGCACCAAGGGGTTATGAATACCATTTTACTGGTTTTTCTTCAGGGCGCGGGCGGGTGGTGTAGTAGTTTGAACTCAGATGTATTAAGTTTCGATATTTTTCCCAGAGGTGATTGTCAAACTGGACGGGACGAGCCAGTGCAACCTCAACCAGTGGGTTTTTAGTACGTGATAGTTGTTAATTCGTTACATTAAGCCCAGCCAGCAACAACTCCAACATCAGTGTTATGCCTTGATATCAGAATTGACGCCGACGGGATTTTCATATAACTACATACAAATTCTATGAAAAGACTTTTTCAATCTTTCGAAACCAGTTTTGTAGTACGATTTCGGTTTAGCCTCAAAATAGGCCTCTGTTTCGGCGATTACTTCTTCATCGCTCTTAAATCTCTTTCAGGCGAGCATTCTTTGGAGGTCTGCGAACAGGAAATAGTCACTGGGGGCCAAATCTGGAGAATACGGTGGGTGGGGAAGCAATTCGTAGCCGAATTCATTCAATTCTGTCATCGTTTTCATCGACATGTGACACGGTGTATTGTCTTGATGATACAGCACTTTCTTTTTCTTAAAATGCGGCGGTTTTTTTGCGATTTCGTCCTTCAAACGTTCCAACAACGCAATATAATAGTCGCTGCCCCTTTTTGAGATAGTCGATGAAAATTATTCCATGTGATGCCATAACCTTGCCAGCCGACTGTTGGGTTTTTGGTCGTTTTGGACGAGGTCCGTCGCCTGATCGCCACTCAGCTGACTGCCGACTTGACTCTGGTGTGAAGTGATGGAGCCAAGTTTCATCCATTTTTACATACCGTTCGGTATCACATAAAATTCGGCTTTATTGCGGTTGAACCGCTTTAAACACTACTTTGAATCATCAACACGTTGTTGTTTTTGTTCGACTGTGAGCAAACGCGGCACCCACTCTGAACAGAGCTTTCGCATGTCCAAATATTCGCGTATGATATGTCCAACACGATCTTTTGATATCTTCAGAGCCTCAGCTATCTCGATCAACTTCACTTTACGGTCATTCGTAATCATTTTGTGGACTTTTTTGATGTTTTCATCTGAAGCAGCCTCTTTTGGACGTCCACTGAGTGCATCATCTTCGGTGCATGTATGACCACTTTTTAACTTTTCAATCCACTTGCGAATGGCTCGTTCGGCTGGTGAAGAGTCCGGGTAACACTTATCAAGCCATTTCTTTGCATCGGCTGCATTTTTTCCCATCAAAAAGCAATGATAAATCAACACACGAAATTGCTTTGAATCCATTTTTTTTTTCACAATAAAAAAAGTTGCTTCACTCACAACGTAATATCTCGAGAACTAATCGTCCGACAGCTGTCAAATTTATACACGTATCCTTTGAAGGTTGGTACTAACTGAATGGTATGGATTTAATTCAAGTGCCCTCTCTTAGAAACGGACTTCAGCCCATGCATTACTCTTCAATCAAGAACTTTACTTCCCGGCGCCACTAAGAACAACAACAGAGCTTGAAGATGATGACCTTAAATTCAACAAGTAGATCCAGAATACGGTCTGGGTTAGTATTTCGATTCGGAAAAGAGAAAAAGCAGAACGAAAATATCCTTAAGAAATAATGGACCTCATTGCTTAAAAACAAAACTACGAAAAAAGTAGCAAATGTGGGCGATCCCAGAAGTACCCGACCCAACAAAGAAAACTCAAAAATTTTGGAAAGAAAATTTATTTATTTTTCAACATAATCGCCTTTCAGCTCTACACATTTTTCCCAGCGATGTTCAAAAAGTTCGATACCCTTTTTATAATAAGAACTGTCTTGTTCCTCAAAATAGCCATTAACTACCGACGTCACTTCTTCATCGTTCGAAAATCTTTCACCACTGAGTCATTTTTTCAAGTTTGGGAACAGAAAATAGTCCGAGGGGGCTAAATCTGGCGAATAGGGTGCATAAGGTAGCAATTCAAACTTTAATTCATTAATTTTGGCCATTGCAATTGTGAGCTGGTGCATTGCCTTGATAAAACAACACTTTCTTCTTAGTCAAATGCGGCCGTTTTTGCTTGATTTCTTCGCTCAAACTTTGCAATAAGTTCGCATAATACCGCCCGTTGATAGCTTTTTTCCTTTTCAAGATAGTCAATGAAAATTATTCCTCGCGCATCCCAAAAAATCAACGCTATGGCCTTGCCTGCAGATGAAAAGGTCTTCGCCTTCTTTGGAGCCGGTTCTCCCTTTTGAATTCATTGTTTTGATTATTCTTTTTTCTCGGGTGTAAAGTAATGGACCCATGTTTCATCCATTGTTATGAAACGGCGCAAAAATTCTGCCTTGTTGCTGTGAAACTTCACTAAACACTCAATTGAAACATCTTCACGACACTGTTTTTGCCCGAGTGTAAGCAAACGTGGCACCCATCTTGCACACAGCTTTCTCATGCCCAAATTTTCAAATAATATGAGATGTACCACATGAGATAAAAGGATTCTTAATAGAACTACACAACAAATCCGTCGCGTAATCAAGGAAATTAAAAACGAACTCATAAAAAGATATCTAAGAGAACTCACACCGTGTGGCGCTCCATTGTTCCGATTTGAGTTCTGTTTTTCTTTGCTAAGTTGGTACATCTGTTGTTCACATTCCCTCTAAATCTTAGCGTCAAAGCTTGACATTTGCAAAAGTTACGTAGCCAAGAGTACATCTATATTTGTGTGTGTTGGCGATTTTTTACAATTTTAGAAATGGATTTAAATTTGCAACAACGAATTTGTATTAAATTTTGCGTAAAAAACGGATTTAATGATGAGCGAACGTTGGAAATGTTGGAAAAGTTTTTCGGCAACGATTCTCTAAAGAAAACGGTCCTTTACCAGTGGCACGAGCAGTTCAAAAGTGATCGCGAGTCAATCAAAGATGATGCAGTGGTCGACCATCGACATAGAAAACCGACGAAAACATTGATGAAATAAAAGAAATGTTGGTCAATAACCGCGAGACGTGGGTTTATAAGTACGACACGCAATCCAGACATCACCAAAAGAGCCGAGAATGCTCACGGTTTTCACTGACTACAACGGTGTAGTGCATCATGAATTTTTGCCAGAAGGCCAGACAGTAAGCAGAGAGTATTATCTGGGCGTTATGAGACGTTTTGCGTGAAACAATTCGCCAGAAGAGACCAGAACTGTGGGCATAAAACTCATGGATTTTGCACCGTGATAACGCACCGACTCATAGTGCCATCATTATTCGTAATTTTTTGACAAAAAATGCAACAAATACCATCCAACAGCCACCGAATTCACCTGATTTGGCTCCCTGTGACTTCTTTCTGTTCAATCGAGTTAAAAAACCACTACGGAGAACGCGTTTCAGCAGCCGAGAGGAAGTAATGGAAAAATCGCAGGATGCACTGATGGACGTACCGAAAACCGAATATAAAAAATGTTTCGAGGATTGGATCAAGCGCTGGCATAAGTGTAATCCCAAAGGGGGGGATTTTGAAGGGTACAATATAAATTTAGATGAATAAACTTTTATTTTTAATCAATGATGATCAAATTTATGATTTAATCACCGGAAAATATTAAAAGAGCTTATGTACAAAGGTATTTTTAAACTATTGTAACAAACCTAATTCAATTTCGAAGCCACTGAAAGATTGCTGAAGTAATTATGGTTCCAAAGCCAAATAGAATCCCACAAGCCTATATCCCTATATCCAGTTTTGTCCAAATTATTCCAGAATATACATACATTGTTCTCGATTAAAGTGCATCTTGGATCAAAAAAAGCTTATACCAAACCACCAATTTGGCTTACGGGATAGACACTTTTCCGTGGATCAGGTGCATAAAATCACAGATGTTGTCGAAAAAGAACTTAGAAGAAAAAAAGGTTTGCTCAACTGTCTTTCTTGACATTGTACAAGCCCTTGATAAAATATGGCATCTTTTTATTCAGTATTATTTAATACTGAAATCCTCGGGGAAGGGGATGGGTGAAAAAAAAAACAGTGCCATCAAAATAATCCAACGTGTACTAGGGGTATAGTAAATGAACCATGGTAAGTTAGAGATCTCTAAGGATCTCCAATGATCTCCAATGATCAAAACGTTGCAAATGAAATAAAGAAGTACTTTACAGCTTATTCGATTACGAAACGAAGAAGTATCTAAACTCCTTAATCAACGTGGGCAAATAAGAAGGCTCAAAGGCACAAAACTACACGAACTCGTAGCACAACAGAGTAATTAAAAATCCAAAGGGAAGCATCTAACTTAAATTAATAATTGAAAGAACATCTAAACTAAAACTAACATATTCGTTAGTCACACCAACTAGTTGTAGTTTATATTTCATAAGATACATAGCTCAAACTTATTTAAACTTGGAAAAGTTTCATCTCTTTAAAAAACGAATTGAAACTAACTCGCCTATGACAATCAACAAAAAAAAAAAAAAACTGCTCTATTCGATGAGACTAGATAAAATATTGTCAGAAGCGAGGTTGTCTGTTTTTAAACTTTTCACAAAAACAAATAATTTGTTTTCATTAATATTTAAATACTTTTTTCCAAGAATAGAATATTGAATTTTTTATCAACTTTATCAACAATTCAGTTAGTTTGTCAATTTTGTACTGGGTAGGTAATTTAATTCGTGCGTTTTTTTTTCTAAATTTGAACGTTTATTTAAGAAAAACATGTACAATAGTATTATTCAAAGTATTGCCCCTCTGAAGCTATGACTTTTTCCTATCTTTCTAGCAATTTTTGGATCCCATCCCAAATAAACTGCGCCGGCTTGGCAGCCAAGAATGAATCAAGCCAATTTTTGACATTCTGCTCTGATGTGAACCGTATTTCAGTGAGGGCGTTCTGCATCGATCGGAACAAATGGTAGTCAGAAGGGGCAAGGTCTGGGCTATAAAGCGGGTGGGGTAAGACTTCCCATCCACTATTTTCCAAATAGTTCTTAACCGGAATAGCAAATAGTTCTTAACCGGAATAGCAACGTGGGGCCGAGCGTTGTCATGATAAAAAATTATTGCCTGCGGCTACTGCTCTCTTCAAACGGATTAATTGTGTTCGGTAGCGTTGTCTATTGATGGTTTCACCCGGTTTTAGAAGCTCATAATATAGCACACCCATCTGATCCCACCAAATACAGAGCACTACCTTCACGCTATAGATATTCGGCTTTGCCGTTGATTTGGCTGGTTGGCCAGGTTTCTTATATGATTTTTTGCGCTTTGGGGTTGTCGTAATGGATCCATTTTTCACCATCATTAACAATCCGATGCAAAAACGACTTCCTTTTGTGGCGTTCCAGCAGCATTTCGGACAAGCAAAGCCGTCTTTCGACGTCTCTCGGCTTGAGTTCATGTGGAACCCAATTTCCTTGCTTTTGAATATATCCAGCTGCCCTTAAACGTTTTGAAATGACTGCTTGAGTGACACCCAAAGATTCTGTAAGCTCTTCTTGTGTTTGGCAACAATCTTCATAGAGTAATGCTTCCAGTTCTTCATTTTCAAACTTTTTTTGGCTGCCCAGGACGTTCATCGTCTTCCAAGCCAAAATCACCACTTTCAAATCGTGCAAACTACTTTTGGCACATTCGCTCAGCTAGCGCATGTTCACCATAAACTTCCACCAAAATACTTTCGGGAGCAGTTTTCAGTAATTAAGAAGAACTCCCCCCAAAAACACTTTTTCAGGCACAAAGTTCGACATATTTGAGTGAAAAAAAAAATTATTTTTGTTTACGCTTCAAATAAATGACATATACTGAAATGACGTACAATGACAGTAGCTTTCCAGCGCATGTTCCAATGGAATAATAACAATAAAATAATACAAGTTAAATTAGTGTATGTTCCCCGATTAGTTATGCTATTGGTATTGGAATTCAGTGAACTCAACATATGCTATCGTTCCAGCTACTAAAGAAGAGTCTGGGCGTAGGTCTGAAAACGAATATTGAAGCTGAACGTTCTGTCGTCAGCAAAGGTATATGAAGGATAAGAAGCGGATGGCATGAGATAGATAATAAAAATTTAAAAGAGTGTCGAAGTCAAAGTGGAACCCTGCGGCATACCAGCAGGTCTTTTGTGGACCTCGGATTTGAAACCATCTAGAGCAGCTTGAATTGAACGTCCCGATTAGTAAATCTTATTCAATTTGTCTTTTGTCAACAAAATACTAGGAAAGAAGTCCACAAACTTGAATGCTATTCTAGTTAAAAACTTTGCTACACTGCAGCCTGGTCATCTGGCGAATCAGTTTGCACAAAAATTATCTCTTGATATTTTAAACTCGGTGCACATATGCGAACATAAATCTTATGTTCTTAGATGATATTAGTGTTGGGGAAGTGCAAAATATTCTCCAGTTACTAAATGTCAATAAATTAGAAGGGGAAGATAAAATACGATCCAGAAACTTAAAGGATAATGCTGAAGTTCTGGCTCAATACTTTAATACTATCCGTAAAAGATAAGATACTCGAAGAGGCTGTCGCCAAAAGACTTACTGTATATTTAGAAAAGTATGGTATTCAAGCTAAAAACCAGTTCAGTTTTAGAAAAAACAAAAGCATTAATCGGTTACTCGGAGACTTTTCAAATCAAATTAATTAGAAAAAAAAAAAAAACAATATCATCACACTATTTATCGACTTTAAAAAAGCTTTTGATACATTTCGTCATAAAAACATATTGAGACAAATAGAAAGGGTTGGTGTAAGCGGACAACTTCAGGCATGGTTTGAATGTTATCTGACAAATCGTAAATATATAGTTAAAATAGGATAGCATCTAAGCGAAAAAGAAGCCGCATCATTTGGAGTTCCACAGGGATTAAAATTAGGACCGCGTATATCACGTATATGAACGAAATGGTTAAAGCTCTAAGCAATAGTACAGTCTACGCATATCCTGAGGATACTGCGATTATCGTTAACCACAAAAACGTAGAAGCAGCTGAAAAAATCTTGCAGAAGGAGTTTGATGATATCAAAACATGGTGTCATGAAAACGGCTGATCATAAACGCCAACCAAACCAAAGTTATGCATATACGCCCACCCCATATCTTAAAATATACCATAAATTCACAATTAAAATGCATAACTATGACTGTCTGTATAAAGTTAATGTCGATGTCCACCAGATGCCCTACAACAATGCTTTTTTAGACTTGTGGAGCCTTACTTAAGGTACGCCACAGCTCCAAAGGTTAAACTCTCTTCACGCAAGAATCCAGAAAATAATACTCAAATCAAGTCAAATAAACGGTGATGTGAACAGATAGTTTCTAACAATAGAGCAACTGTACTAAATGGAGGTGCTGTCAATCTTCAAAAATGACAGTACCTATAAGATGCCAACACAACAAGTAGTAAACACGCACAGACGACAGCAAAATAAATTACAAGTCCCTAGATTTTGGAACGAATATGGTCTAAGAAACTATACAGTAGCAGGTTCTAACGAATTCAAATAACCTTCCGAAAAAAATGTTTTTAAACCAATCTCTTCAATTGATTATTGTTTGAACTTTTCATGGGACTCGAGCATCTACTGCTCTTTGAAACGAATTTTCTTACGAGTACTATCTATATTTTAATATGGAAACTTCCGCGAATGCGCGTACTTACCTTCGCCAGGGTGATGTAGATGCCTTTTCCAGTGAGACGTCAAGTCAAATCATCAGTGAATCTTTTGTTATGAAAACTGTATTCCAACATAAGAATTGTCAGTCACGGAGAAGTTTTCGTTGATGAGGGTGAGAAGGGAGCTGGACTAGTGGACCTATGAATGTTGTGATCTTTAAGTATTCTCGCTTCTACAATACATGGACGGAAAATGTATTACTCTGTCTGGAAATTCTACTCGCGCTAGTTAAAGCGGAGAGATGATACATTCATTTCATATTCAATGCATATTTATTTTCATTCATTAATCAACTCTTACATGCCAGACAAAAAAAACTATTACTTAAGCTATGTCTTTCGACGTTTCGTGAAGTTATTCTTTTTTTTTTCTATATTAATTTAAACTAAAACTAGGAAACCATTTTTTGTTAAGGAGAAAAATTTAGAATATGGACTTTTTTTTAAAAAAAAAAAAAACTTACAAACTATCTACGTATAAATAAGTATTTATGCTAGCTTATTGTATAATTCGTAAAATTTTTTTCTATGAATCACTGCTACTTTTAAATAAGTTGTTACCCACCTCTTTATTTTTTTATAATTTTTCCTAATCCTACCTAAATTTATGTAAACCGGCCACGGATAAAAAAACTAGAAGAAGAAGCTTCCTCTCCTTCAAAAAGTCACCAAAATTGTTGGTGCTGCCGAGCGACATCATTTATGTTGCAACTTTATACCGCCCTATTGAACCGAAGACGCTTTGCACTGAATTGTGTGACGTCTCTGTCGTAGCTGAGTCGCCTGTCCGCAGCCGTTCGTGCGACGTAGAAGATTAACGGCACCGCTTATCTGGTCTGGATCAATCCTTTCATATTGAGGTAAAAAGGGAACACTTCTGGAGGGATAAAGCCTTTATAGCGTAATAAGCCCCGGAGATCAAACTGTTCGATGAGGTCATTGCTCTTGCAATGTGTGAACATAATAAAGAAAATGTCCACTCTTATTAGGTTCGCCCTAATATTCAAAATTTTTGAATGGTGTTCTATATAAACGAAGACAAGCCTTCTCAAATATCAGAATCTTTTCCAATAAACTTGCTCTCACGTTGAACCACATAGGTAGGATAAAGGCCATATATCAGATCACCTCGCATCGAGTTGGGTGCTACAAAACAGTCTATTTGTGAGGGCAAAAGCACCTTTAACCCTGGCCAGAGCAACATCTATATGTTTGTAAAATGTAGACATTGATCTAGTCTGATCCCAAGGTATCTGACTACATTTCGACAAGCAAGTGGCTAACCATGTTGTCCCACTATTGAAAACTTTTACCAATTTCTTTCTGAAGGCCAGAGACAAAGGCATCTTAGACAGAATGGTTGATTTTCAACTTCCAGTCACCGCAATATCGTTTAATTTTATCGAAGTCACGTTGCAAAAGTATATATAAGACCTCAATCTTCGGACCTTATCTGTACGCAATTAAGTCGTCTGCGTACGCTATGACATGGTGAAGTGAACCTATCTTTTCGTTGTCAGTGTACAAACACACTGGTATCGTTTTGTCCATTGTTCATTTAATTGTCTTGTCCATTAGTTTCAGAAACCTGCCAATCTCCTCGTTTAACAGATTTCTGTTGAACGGTGTGCAGAGCGATTTGAAGATAGTTGTAGGAATGACTTTCAACAAACTTATCCAATGTTTGGTAAATTATTTGTCCAGTTTTTATGTTTGGCATTGAAATCTCCGCCGATAATAAAATAATCTAATTCCAGCCTTAGGAATCGAAAAATTGTCTCGAGCTCTGCGATGAATAAGGTGGGTTGAGTTGCCTTAGGTGCATAAACAGACACCATGCACACCACCACTTTCCACTACAGAAAGGTGTATATACGACGCATGCTTACAGTATCTGGAATCTACCGGATAGTTGATTTGGATAAAAAGTAAGCCACCACTTAGATTGGCCTTGTCCAAAAGCTGACAGCTGATACATCCTTGAATATAAGCGTTGGGATTAAGAATAATGATGGAATCCTTATATTTTCGACAAAAAAATAAGTTTTCGCATAAAATGTTGATCAAATTGGAACTCCACACGCTTAAGAAAAGTAGAGCAGTCATTCTTAGCTCGTTGAAACTTCTCTCGGTTTTCCACTCTCGCGTTGACCGAAATAGTCTTCCCAACCCTTGAAGCTTTTGTACATCTTAAATCGTATCACACATTATCCTTTGGTTTGATATTTTTTACTTGGGGTAATAAGCCTTAAAGATCAATATACTACCACTGTTACTGCCATCGCTTTTGCGTTATACTCGTAGATAACTTTGAGTCAATCCTGTTTATTCGAACACTATCGTTTTTATAATTCTCGCCTTGTCCTGTCATATATCGGATCTATAACTTAATTCATGCGGTTTGCTAAGAGTTGGCGTAATTTGTATTATTCCATTGGAACATGCGTTGGATAGCTACTGTCATTGTACGTCATTTTAGTATATGTCATTCATTTGAAGCGTAAACAACAATAATTTTTTTTCACTCAAATATGTCGAACTTCGTGCCTGGAAAAGTGTTTTTGCGGGGAGTTATTCTTCATTACTGAAAACTGCTCCCGAAAGTCATCGTATTTTGGTGGAAGTTTATGGTGAACATGCGCTAGCTGATAAAACGTGCCAAAAGTAGTTTGCACGATTTGAAAGTGGTGATTTTGGCTTGGAAGACGATGAACGTCCTGGGCAGCCAAAAAAGTTTGAAAATGAAGAACTGGAAGCATTACTCTATGAAGATTGCTGCTAAACACAAGAAAAGCTTGCAGAATCTTTGGGTGTCACTCAAGCAGCCATTTCAAAACGTTTAAGGACAGCTGGATATATTCAAAATCAAGGAAATTGGGTTCCACATGAACTCAAGCCGAGAGACGTCGAAATGCGGTTTTTCATGTCCGAAATGCTGATGGAATGCCACAAAGGGAAGTCATTTTTGCATAGGATTGTTACTGGTGATGATAAATGGATCCATTACGATAACCCCAAGCACAAAAAATCATATGTGTAACCCGGCCAACCAGCCAAATCAACGGTAAAGCAGAATATCCATGGCGCGAAGGTATTGCTCTGTATTTGGTGGGATCAGATGGTTGTGCTGTATTATGAGCTGCTAAAACTGGGTGAAACCACCAATGGAAAACGCTACCGAACACAGTTAATCCATGTAAAGAGAGCAGTAGCCGAAAAATACCCGGAATATGCGACCAGTCACAAGGCAATAATTTTCCATCATGACAACGCTTCGCCCCACGTTGCTATTCCGGTTAAGAACTATTTGGAAAACAGTGGATGGGAAGTCTTACCCCACCCGCTTTATAGCTCAGACCTTGCCCCTTCTGACTACCATTTGTTCCGGTCGATGCAGGACGCCCTCACTGAAATACGGTTCACATCAGAGCAGAATATCAAAAATTGGCTTGATTCATTCTTGGCTGCCAAGCCGGCGCAGTTCTTTTGGGATGGAAAAGATGGAAAAAAGTCATAGCTTCAGATGGGCAATACTTTGAATAATACTACTGTACATGTTTTTCTTAAATAAACGTTCAAATTTAAAAAAAAAAAAGCCGCACGAATTAAAATATATACCCAATAAAATTAAGCCTTATAAAAAAAAAAAAAGGCCAAGAACATCTGTTTATGCTTCCACTTGGAAGTTGCTCATCTCTGACCTTACAAATCAAAGTCAAGTTGTTATGTAATGAAAAAAATTATGTTCAAAAATACCCAATTTAACAATTGTCAAATGAAACGTCATCCAAGACAACACTAAATTAATGTCAAAAGTTCAAGTAAACCTTGAACCTGAGCGATTACTTAACCCTTTCAGCGTGTACAGGTCTATAGGAATGTTACGCAGAAGTGCACATACAAACGTAAATACGAGTAATCGCGCGAAACAAATCATGTCCACGATCCATACATATGTACGATATGTATGCATGCACATAAGCGTACAAACAAATTTGTACAATATGTTTTCTGTTTACACTTGCGACGGCACAACGCAAGCCGAAGTCCACGTTGAAGTCGAACTCCCAATCATCTTTAGCGACACAAAACCGAAAAAGTGTTTTTTTCTTTTCTTTTTTGAATTTTATTTTAAGCCTTGCCTACAAAATTCATCTTAAGCAGCTACTAACGATTCGCAAATCGTGTTTCGAGTCTGGTTAGTAGGCAATTTGTATTCGTTGCATGCAACCCACCCATTGTTGTGCTGTGCGGATGAGCAATTGACTGTGACTTTCTTGGCAGGCGACATTGTTAGAACTGCAATTAGATGCTTGTCAAATCCGAGGAACCAATTTGAGTAAGGAAAAGGAAATGCCATTATCGGGTTTTCAAGATAATTTCGAAAATTACTTTTTTTTTCAAATTCTATTGTTTGGATGAACTTACATTTTTGTTGGTTTTCATTGAGTATGACACGATAAACTGAAGGTTGGAGATGTGACTTATGGAATAGGCATCGATAGAGATGGGTGACGTTTACGACTGGGATGTGCAGCATATTTAACTCTTGTCAAAAGTATTAAAACTGTCAGTTGTATGATACTTCTGGTTTCAAATGTTGTACGAGTCTGTATTGAGATTTGCATAGTATTTTACACTTGTAAAGAGAGACTTGCTCGGAAAAGAATTCAACGATCTCTTGTGATTGTAGCCGTCCGACTTCAAACTTTCTCACAGTAATAGTTTGTCTTTGTCATGTTCGGGATATCGGCAACAGCATCTTAGCTTAATCAAGTTAATGCCTGAATCGATGTTGGCCCCTCGGAACGTTCGGACATCCATAATACTAGAAGGTTGAAGTTCTACAAGTCCTCTTATGAATATCGAAATGCGGGAACCGCGTGCTAGGTACGACAGTGTTTCGCTCTGCCGCAAAGTCGGTGTCGTTCAGGCTATACTTTTCGACAGTACTTACAAAAGTAAGTACTTAACTTTTCATTAAAATCGCCGATGATAATTTTAATTACGTTGCTAGGACACTGTTCGTAAGACTTGTCTGAAACTTCATAGAAGCTATCTTTTCTGTCATCGCCTTTCTTCTCTATGGGGGTATGCGCCCATAGAAGGCTAACTTTGGCCAATTTTTTTGTACTGTTGTTGAATTAATCTACGTCAAAATCATAAAAAAAAAAACTCACATAGCACTCGTATTACAAAATGTTCTGAGCACGTGTACCATTAAAAATGTCAAACTTTATGATGCTGACGTCAGATTTAACGTACCTACACCGGTATTGCCATATCTCAAGACTTAAATATCACCGTACGAACATGGAAGTGGAAACGTATATATCACGCTCTATAGTGCGAAAATCATTCATCTGGCAAAACAGTGGAATTTTCCAAGTAATTTTGAAGAAGGAGAGGAACATTGAGAGTAAATTAGAGAACAGGAAAGGTCTGAAACATACGAAATTCCCGGGAAAAACAAAACGAAGGGGCCCACGTTAAGTCGATATTAAGGAGATAGTTATGAAACTGATCCACTGAAAGATCATTTCAGCAAATGCAAAAATCTGACCACGATGGCGTACAGATGATATAATTGATGGTCTGTGTACTCAGGCAAGCAAGAACTTCTAAGAAAATGACAGCAGATTTAATGATTTTGTCCAGACCATATTTTCGTTGTCATTAACTTAGCTCTGAAGCCCTGACAACAATCCAAAATTTATTTTAAAGCTTAACCAACACTTACATCCCACAATGAAAAACTAAAATGAATGAAAGCTGCGCATTTTAATTTCACAACCATTTTCTACGCCTCTTATGTAACTTGAGTCATGGGTGGTGTTAAAAGATATTAACAAAGTCGTAGATATGGATCACGCAAGGAAAATGACTGGCCGGCTCTTCGACCGGCCGGCATATCCCCAATACTTTGTACTGTCTATAAACGCAAAGAATTTCAAATTCGGTGCTATGCAAATCAGCTTCGATCTTCTGTCCGACTAACTACAGAACTGCTGACATGTAGTGATTACAAATTACATGAATTAGTCAGATGACAAATTACAGACTGGACCGACTGTACATTCATAATGAGATATACAATTTGGTCGAACTAAAGATATTCGTACTTCTGAGCTGTGTTTTGATTTGGTAAATTGTCGACTCGCATGACTGACAAACTTATGACACTTGCAATTTCCTAGTTTTCTACGTAGAACCGTTGCTAAGAGAGGAGGCTCTACGAATGACTGTGCTCTAGTTACGTCAGAGAAGGAATTTACACGCAAGATTATATCTAAAGATTATGTAAATAAAAATGTTGTTCGAATGCAAATGCGTCGTAAGTGACTATGAGGCAATTGTCTTCTTTCTGTTTTAGACGTATCAGGATCGATTTCTATTGATATATATCTTTTAGACTTACGTTTGAGAAAAATATCTTTATGCACAATACCATTTTTAAGAGGTTAGAACTTTTTGGGTAAATAGAATTTGATATTGAAACGCATAGCATCAATGACCGAAATTATTTCTGATCACGACTTCCTGCATCCGCAGCAACATTGCCTCATATGACGAATACATAAAGATAGAATCAAGAGATAATCTGCGCGGGAAGTCTGGCCTTGAGAGTGAAGAGCACGATGCGGATATCAAGAGGAAAAACAACTCCTTGGAAGTACCAGTGACATTTGAACGCTTGTTGCATCAAACAACCAACGCATAACATAAAATTGGTCTTATCGAACACGTATAAGTTCAAGAATCCTCTTTGTTAACAAGCGCCATGTCTCTACCAAAAGCTCCTTTACACTGACACAAAGGCGTCAGCACCATTAGTGTTTTGAAGCGACAATTGACTCAGGCACAGCCTACAGCATAACAAAACTTCGCAGAGCCAAACAAACAGTTGGCATTGGAACCATATGGGCCCTACGATCGAACTTGACAGAAACTCTCAACGTGCTACTCCATATACAGCACCTGGACTTGCTCATCACATAAATCGTTTCGCGTAGTGCTATTAGAATCAGCGAATTTAGATTCTGGTCCCCGAAATCCTATGGTCATAGTAAAGTCCTTGATCTGTTGCCTAAAGATCTGGCTAAAGAACTGACTACACAATGCCTTAACTCCATTTAAATAATATGAGTAATATCCAGGTTCACATTCCGGAAGGGACGGAACGGAACAATTATCTACCCCTATCGAAATATCATGTAGCGATCTATGAAATGCGGTCTTGGAGCAGGTGTTTTATCACCAGAACTGGACGTATCCAAATGGCACCTAGCGATTATGGAGGTATACAAATTACTTAGCCTCAGCTCCATTACACATAAACAACATAGAAATCTTTATTAACAATCAGACTGCCATGAAAGCCCTCATCTCACTTAATTCCTGAAAAAAAAAAACCGTATGGCAATATGAGAAAGCCAATTGGAACGGACTTAACAGCTTCTTTATTAGTTTAAACAGGTCGTTATGTTTTCTCGATAACGACGTGGATGTCGCTGCTGATATGATAACAGACACTATTCTCTTTGGAGTGAGATCCTTTATGCCGCATCGGATGAAGAGTATCAAACTAAAAGAAAAGGCGTGGTAGGTATTGAGCTGTAAAAAGGCTATCAGGGTTAGAGAAAAAATGTCGGTCCTACAAGACCGAACTTACCAAAGAAAATAAGAAAAAGTTTAAACGAGTCAGAAATAACTGCAATGTCTTACTTAAGCGTGTGAAATTCAAATACGACCAAAAACTGTGGAAAAAAAATACTACAATGTACTAAATGTAGTAACAATTTTTGATCGTTTAACGAAAATATTAGAAATTCTGCTTTATGCTCCATCCCAAAACTCATTTACAATGACATTCCAACTGTTAGCTCTTTGTACAAGGCCAATCTGCTTGCTGCATACTTTGTGGCCAGCTCAATACTTCCAGATTGTGCTTTGTCCCCCTCTATACTTGACTGCGTCGAATCTTCCACTTTTGCATTCTTGTAGTAGCACATATGGATCCGCTGGTCCAGATGGTATATCTCCCCTTCTTCTGAAGAGATCTTCTTCCTCACTGGCAAAAAAAAAGTTTTCCATGAATCCTACTTTTAGGGCTCTTTCTAAGCAGATGGAAAATAGCATTCGTCCAGCCTGTCCCTAAAAAAAGGCGAATATTCTTATCTTTCCTCCTATAGACCGATTATACCTATATCCCTTCCTTCCAATATCATTGAAACGCTGATAAACCGTCAGCGTCATGAAATATCTCGAAACACGAATACTTCTCAATGACCGGCAGTATAGCTTTCGTAGCAACAGGTCCACTGATGATTTGATGGCATGTTTCACCCACATGTTGAACCAAAGCATACATCAATCTGGCAAAAGCAAAATATTTGCATTTGATATTTCCAAGGCACTCCACAGAGTTTGGTATTAGGCTCTTTTGTCGAAATTCCGTGCATTTATGATCGAAGACGTTATTTTAACATTCAATTTAAGTTACCTTGGATTGTTTCCAGCCTAACATTCACAAAATTAATGCTAGTGTGCCTCGGGGCTCCGTTCTGTCTGTGATATTTTTTTTTAATTTTTATCAATGATCTCTTGTCTGCTACTTCTAATCCAATATATTTCTTTACAGAGGACAGTACTCTTTGTTTTTTATATTCGTTCCTGAACACTCGCCACTGCTCTTCGGCTGTAGAATAGGAACGGCAGTGAATGCTGAGCTCATTAATTTCCGAAATTACTAGAATAACTAATTGGGTAACTATCAACAGAGTGGAATTTAATGCTTCCACAACGCAATGCTTTATGTTATCGTTAAAGCGAAATTTAAATACTTAGCCATTATCCATTAACGACACTTACATCGTCGAAACCGAAAAACTTTCCATTTTCGGTATATGTGTCAATGACAAATTACGTTGGAATAACCAAATATTCGATGTCGCAAAAAATGCTGCGTAATATCTAGGCTATAATCAACGATGCGTTCATCCGCCCAAAAACTAAGTACAATGCCCTTATGTGGTCAAGTGCTCCCATAACATGTCTGAACCTATTACATATAATTCAAAACCGTGTGATACTTATATCACTCAGTCAATTGATAACCTCAAACACCGACGAAATGTCTCCTGTCTTTCCTTGTTGTATCGCTATTTTCATCATCAGTGCTCCATCGAAATTTCCAGTTTCATTCCGCTCCTTCATACCTTCAACTGTAACAACCATTTTACTACAAATACTCATCAGTATACCCTCAAACTCAGAACTCAAAGCAGAACTTCTCAAGATCTGAACCTTCGATAAGACTGCTGGTATGTTGGGGTAGGGCTTCCATCTACTTCAGTAAAAGGAACATACAAAGACTATCATGGACTAGTTCTTTGTCTGAGTGCTTTGTTCCAAATAAGAAATCGAGACGATCATACTAAGTGTCCCGATAATGTCGTAATATAGTATAATGGTAGAGCACAGAATTGGAGGAATCAAGAGGTAAGGAAATCTATTGCCAATAGCACTGCTTTGGTATACACTAGAACCCTTATACAGTTTCCACTCCCGAATACTAAGCAATCTCTGCTCTATAAAGTTACAGGAATAACGAGGGCATCCAGTTGTTTCACAATGGGCCTTCAACTGTTTTTAGTGAACCTCAAATGAGGATCTAACCTTCTAACATTAGTCAACTAGATACTTATGTACAAACCACTTAGCCTGTTGGGAAGGTTTGCTAAATACTTAAGTGTCTAAGCTTGTATCTCATTTGTATTGAGATTTTATCTCACAGCGTAAATGGTGACCGTAAGACTGTTTTCCTAATTGTACGATGAAGAGCCCGGGTAGTCGGAGTCATTTACCTAAATACTAGAAATTGGTGTCATTTACCATTTGAGGGGTTTACGACATCGTCTCTATTTGAAAACTCAGAAGTTGCTGTTAAAGTTACAGATTGAAGCCCAATGTCAAAGCAGTTGACGTCACCTTTGGTTTGGTTACATTACCTTTAGGATTTTTACTATGCTCCCTGTTTTGTTCGCTATTTCTGCTGACTATTTAATTCCATTGTATCTCCATGATGTCGGAATAGGCATAGATACAGCTTGTGTTTTCCTATCTAATCATGCCTTTAACATTCTGAAATCACAGTTGACGCATCTATGTCACTGTGTTTGAAATAACTATTTTATTCACCGACAGCGGCTAACAACGTCAGCATTGAAGGCTATATTACCTCGGTGCTCAAGGCGAAAGCTATACAAATTTATAAAAGCAGCGTTAATTTTTTATGTCCACATTTCAAGCGTTGTTTTAAGTGTTTTCTAGGGGTAAATTAGTTTATAAAAATCAATCATCCTTGTCATCCTTTGACCAAGCCATGAACGGTAAGTGATATCATGAGTCCTATAGGCATATCTCCCAATTGTATCTCTAATTGTATTCATCTTTTGTGAATTTGTCATACAGGGTTTTTAACATAAATTATCAATTTATTCAAATTTCGGAGAACATTTTCTATAGTTAAAGCCAACCTGTCAGTTCCAGGTAATAAAAGAATTCGCCAAGCAAAATAAAAATCCCCAAGAACTTTGTGAAGACCTTTCAGAGGTGAATTGGACTTATAATGAAATAGAAACAAAATGCAAATAGTTTCAGTGAATATACCCCAGTCTGATGTCATTCGACATCACACTAAATTCGTTTAGTAATACAAAGGGTGAAAGATACTTTCAATTATGTGATAATTTAAATGAGATTCTTCGAATTAAAGTTCGTGAGTAGGCAGTTGGAACTCTGCAGGTGGTGAACAGGTTAATTGCCATCAGAACTTACGCAACTTTAATTAGATGTGCTGAAGTTCGCGGTTTTACGGAGAGTTTCAATTAGAAGGAACTCGCAAAAAGTAATAATTTTTAAGAGAGCATGATCGATAAAATTGGATACGACTATATTTGAGGCAAGTGTCTCTTTGTTATGTGTGTTAGTTAAGAGCTATCAAATATACATATCTATACGTACATACCTATGTGCGAACGTGTCAATTCTCTCTCTCCAATAGCCTAACTGACAAGCATCAGTCTGGCTCTCGGCTTAGTAGATAGACCAAATTCGAAACAAATCTTTCCGGACAAACGAATTCAAAGCCAGAATGCACTACATATTTAGCGATCCTAAACTTGCAGATGAGACCCCTCATCTTCCTGTTGTCTACAAAGCGATGACCGAATTTAGGATCGTATCAGAACAAATCATGTTACGCACATTATGACCAGATGCTAAGTGCAGTTTTATGAGTAGCACAAGATTGTGCTAAGGAAATATATTATCATGTGACTTTTACAATCCAGTGTTGAAATAGATAGTCCACAGGCAGGTGTTAATACGGGCATCATGGGATTCATAGATGACATTGATCACTCCCAGCGTTCTGTCTTGAAGGCTTTAATAGAATCATGGCACATACGGAACGAGTTGGCGGTTATAAAAATGAGCGCAAAGTCAAGAAACATATTGTTCAACAAATAGAAACGTATCTGCCCACTGCCTAGTATGCAACGTCACTGTTGACAAAAGTATCTTCGTGATGTTTCAGAGGAAATGAAACAGAGGATTTAGTTTAACAGTTTAACGAATTAAAGCTCCATACTCGAAAGACAAAATGAACAAAACACATTTCTGCTAGTTCTACTCTACGGTACCTAGTTATGGGCGATAAACAGTTTTCATGTGCCATGTACCATGTGCATAAATGGAACCAGCTAGTCTTCCATGGTTCGACCATATCAAGCTAATGGACAAACTTAAGTGCGATAGGTATTACTCGTACATGGATTTTTTGCTGATTAGAGATAGAGACCTTATTCCTTATTCCGTTCTTGCCTTTAGGTGCCTTGTGTGGGTTGTGAAAGACCTAGGAGGTGATAAAGCGAACTTAATGCTAATAGTCTTTTTCTACGAAATGTAGAAAGGCTTGAACAGGCTCTAGATTACGCAGCTTATGGAAGGCAATTTTAATTCAGAAAGGGGGCATGAGGCAGACGCGATAATAAAAAGAAACAGGTCGGTGGAAGTAACATCATTTGAAACCATTCTCGCAGCTAAAGTTATATCCTTCTCCACAGTATAAAAGAGGGATAAGAAGACTGTGGCTTCAGCCATTCCATCGGCTTATGACTTTTCGCTGCTCGGATGAAACCAGCTCTCTTAACTATAAAAGCCTGCAGTGTTAAAGCAAGAATGCAGATTTGCAGCGACTACATAAGTAAACTAGAAAGCTTCTAAACAGATTATTTTCGACTTAAGTAATCTTGCAGACTGAAAACTTTACAGGTCAAAGCACCAAGAATATTAAAAGATAATTTCAATTTCGAAGAGTGACTCTTATAAGAACTTCGGCGAAAGAAATAAAACATTCAGTGAATTAATCAGGCTGGTTAGAATCCCAGCCAGATTGGAGACACTCAGAAACTTTGATTGCATCTTCATTGGATTAAAGTGGGGACTCTCTGACTAACTGCCTCTTGTTACAGACTCCTGGTTAGCTGAGGTCCGCTTCCATTTGTGCGCACCAGCTAAGACAAGGTCTTCCTCTATAGAATTGTCCATCCGAATTTAAATCAAAGACATGCATTGGTGCATTGGCACTTTCTTATACATGTCCTATCATAATTAGGAGACAAATGTGCACTTTTTTGGCCAGGTGAATGTCACTGTAAGCTAGGGTCTATGTATAATGTCACTTTAGTGTGCTTTAGTACTGATTTGACTTCCTTGGCCGAAGAAACAGTGAGTTATACAAAGTCGCTGACTACCTAAAAGTTATAGTTGTCTATTTTGTGTAGCTTTTTGTTGACGGCATATACGAATTCTTAGTTCTGCCCTCATTCACGACTTACAAGTATCTGTAAAAACTTTGAAAGTGTACCACCGGTATTGACTTGCGAGTTAAAAAACTTATTTTATGCATCATTTTGCTTTGCAGCAGTTCCGTTAGTTGTAGCCTGATATTTCACGTGTTTATTCGAAGTTCGTTATACATGTTTTGTTTGCAGCGGTTGTCAATAGTAAATCCGTTCGCATCCGAGGCTTGTTGTTACTTCGTAACTTTACTTTCCTTTCCATGGCCAGGTAGTTACCCCGGCGGCACAACTCATAAACTGGAGGGCCAGTCCCATTGTAGATATCCCTAGGTAGGGGGGTCGGTTAGAACAAAAGCAGTGACCCGTTCAGAAATGTGAGCGCTGCCGTTGTTCCATCTCTTTTCCTGACTGATGCTTACCGGCTTGAACTCCAAATAAGTCACAGTAGTCCGGATAATGTTTTATTTGGTTTGTTCCAAGATTTTTTTCACCATTGATTCCAACTGGGGAATTCATATGCTGTCCTGTTTAAAGTGCTGCTTTTTTTTACTGCTGATCAGAACTTGTCCTTATAAGTTTGACAGGTCGAGTCCGAGAGAACATCGAAGAGTACCAATAATTACCACTTCGAAATAAATTAAGCACAATTGATGTGTAAAAATTGTTACAATGCGGAACATAGCCAAGTTAACACCTCTCAGTGCGTACTTTATTTCTAAAGCACCCAACCATCCAGCACCTGAGAGCTTATGCCTCACAAAATCGGTTGAAGATACCAAATAGATCTTAACTTTCTTAATAAACTTGAAGATCACTCAGGTGAAGATACTTTAAAATTCCTTGGTTATTACAATTTCTCCGAAAAAAAAAATGTCTCCCTAAGTTTTGGGGTCTCTTCGTCTTCAAAAGCTAAATTCAGTTTCCTGAGTAGTTATAGGTATATACAAGTATGTTAATTGCCAAATAAACGGGATCCCATAGAAAATTGATCAGTCTTCTGAAATCATCATATGGGGGTGGCCGTGGTGTAGCATAGACTCCTCAAGCAGAAAGTCGCGGGTTCGAATCCCGTGCGAAGCAATTCTCTGAAAAAGCCTTTTCATGGAATTTGTATATAATTATATGTAAATCCCGTCGGCGTCTACTCTGGCATGAAGGCATAACACTGATGTTGGAGTGGTTGCTGGCTGGCTAAATATAACAAACTGACAACTAGCACGTACTTGAGACCCACTGGTTGAGGATGCACTGGCTCCAGTTTGACAACCACCTCTGGAAAAATATCGAAACCTAACACCTGAGTTTCAAAACTACTACATTACCCGCCCGCGCCCTGGTAAAAAAAAAGCCAGTAAAAGGGTATTTATATCCCCTTGGTGCTCGCGCGGAATTATAAAAAAAAAAATCATCCCTTTTGAAGTTAAGAAATAATTTTAATTTATTTTGAAAAGTTCCTTAAGTCTGTCGAAGGTCCCGTATATTTTCCAAATAGGATAGAAACACTCTTCTCTCCTAATTTTTGATCGTTGCATTTTTTGGTGAATTCGGGTTGCCGCAGAAAATTTAAAAATAAAGAATTGTAGTACCGTCTTGGAGGCAAACAAATTTGAGCTTAACATTTTCAATTCTGCTAGACAGTTCGTAAGTACATTAATGGGGCGCCTTTCTTCCCTGTTCCAATAATAATACTGTATAACTCTTTGATGGCATAAAGCTTAGCTTGAAAGATGCTGGGACTTTTTGTTATTAGCCGTACAATGCTCGGTTTTGTGCCACGGATACCTACTCCAGTGTCCATCCATATACCACTTTTCCTTTTGGAGATAGATGTTGGATTTTGGAAGTCGCATGCTTGTTTAAGATCACTATGTAAAAAACTCCTGTCAAAGCATTGAATTTTTGATATGCGGTCAATAAACTTATCATGTCGAGTTCAGAAATCTCTGAGATGTAGCTTACGGATTCCGATTGTACTGCGTGTTTCATCTCTTCTGTTGTTTTTAACCTGACTGTACTTTTGAGGATATCCTCCATGACTTACCAAATATGCATCTATCAACCCATATACATAGCTGTGAAATCATTGGTTACTGTGTTATTTATATGTGCGTTCCAATAAAGGTTTTGTCAAGAATTATTCCTGGATATTTGATTTATTGGAGAATTCTATAATTGCGTCATTCGGAGATATCTGGTCAAGATCAGCTTTTTTCTACGATTCGTTCCCCAATATAGTATATCAATCAGGCACTACTTTAAGGATATTTTGCATTCTGTTGCAAATTTCCTTTAGATGTGTATCTTTTGCGATAATAAACAGGTCATCAAAATAGCCAATTACTTTGTAGCCTCTGAACATTCCGAGTGGTCAATGTAGACTCGGATGACTACTTAGTTGCAGCCAAGATACTTCTATCGACATCTCAGGCGCCACAACGGCGAAGTATACTATATAGAGATTTAGCGTTGCAATCACAATAATAAACCTCAAGAACCTCTGTCGATCACGTATCCCTCAACCTCTTGTTAACGCTTCTGAAACCTTCATTTAGCGCTGAGTACCAGTGCATCGTTAGCAATAAGTAATCGGAAATGTCACAACTGGTATGCCAGGTTCTCCCTTATTACGACTACAAAACTCCAAATTTGATAAATTCACAACAGTGAATCAAAATAACAAAATTTGAACAAAAACCTCTCAGGATGAGCAAGGAATTTTAGTAGTTGGTGTTGAAAATAAAGAACAACCATTCTTTCAGACTAAACAGCTGGTACGAAGTAAAATCAACTATCAGCTAGAGCAATTCAATTCGGGTGGTTAAAGTCAAGATTTCCGTTCACTTAGATAAAATGAGGTAAAGATCAGATCCGCGGTCTGCTCCGGTCTGGAGGAGGATTCTTAGTATATTTAGAATATATATTAGAATTCTTAGCACATACACAATTCATTTTCAGGGTTTGATCGGAAGAAATTATGGCTGGTTAAAAGAGCTATATCATCGTTTGCGATCTACAATAGAGGCGATCTTCTAAAGAAGGTCCAGTTTTCTTGCCTTCACATACAAGATATTTTATGCTGTGTAATCAACTACTTAAGCGTTTTGTAACACTGCGACCTTAGGCCGGATAATTTCACTATTCAACGAATATTCATACTACCAACTCGTTATCGATATCAAAACAGCATATGAAAGTAAGAGCAGAGACGAGCAATATAGAGCCATGTCTACTCTTAACCTTCTTGGCAAACGCAGGGCGCTAACTGCTCCATAAATCTCGGAAGCAATTTTACTGAGACATTGAGAGACATGGATTAAATAAGTTCTTTAACATCAAACAAAAGAAAATTGTGAATCCAACAGTTAAGGCACAATTTTCCATTACATCACTCTATCAGAATATTTCGCATCAATTGCCTTAGATGATTAGGATATGTAAAAAGTACGAATAACAACGCTCCAGCCCAAAAGTTCTTCTGTTTATACCTCTAAAGAAAACATACTATAGTGGAGGAATGCCTCGCCTTTGGCGTGGCGTAAAAGTGGAAAGTCTTAGAATGTTAATCTGGGAACTGGTAATCGAAGACCACTCTTACTGGAGAGCTTCTATAGTCGTATTAATCTTACATCCCTTCATATATCTCGAGACACGAAAACTTCTCAAACTTCTCATCAATCTGGTGAAAACAAGAGAGTTGCACTTGATATTTCTAAGCCCTTTGACAGGGTTTGTCATCAAGCTCTTTTGTCGAACATACGTGCATTTGGGATCGACGAATCTCTTCTTCAATAAATTAGAAATTGTCTTGAATGGTTTCAAGTCTGATATTCACAAAATAAATGCTGGTGTGCCCCAGAGATCCGTTATGTCACCGACACTCTTTTTAATTTTTCTCAATGATCACTTGCCTTTTACTTCTAATCCAACATATTCCTTTGCTGACGACAACACTCTATTAAAGCGTATGCTACACCTATTAAATTTCGATATTAAAAACATTACTAAATGGGGGTATTGCATTACTTCCTGTACCTGTTCCCAAAACTGAAGAGACCTATGAAAGGACGGAGATTTGCAATGATTGGGGAAATAAAAACGGCATCACTGAAAGAGCTCAAGGCTTTACCAAAAAGTGCCAAAAGCGTTGTAATATATCTGAGGGGAAAATATTAACATTTTTGAATAAATAAATATTTTTTTTTTTAAAAATATAAAGTCAGCCTACTTTTTGAACACACTTCGTACCTCGAACTGCAGTTAAACACGAGCCATATGGATATGGTACAAGCATAACTTGATACCAATTTTTTTTCTTACAACACAATCAATAAGAGAACCATCGTCCTAAGTAAATTAAAACTTTATTTGACTTAATCCTTACCTAACATTTGTTTAATACATAATAAATGTAAAACTTTATTTCGGTTTTCAATAAATTACTTACATATGCCACATTTTGTGACACCTGCCAGCTGTCACTGACATGTAACACGACGTGTTCGTTTAAAAAATTTTGAGATTCTTTTACTCCTTCTCTTAACCACAATCTAAGCCAACCACTCTTCTACGGGAATCTTGGCAAACAACTTATCCATAAAGTTCCGTATAACCATTGTCAACTTGGTACGCAAAGACGGTTTCATTTCTTTTAGTAGCTCTTGAGCATTTGAATTGATGAACAAGTTCAGCGCAGCCTCTATAATGACACATAATGTCAAATCTGATAGTTCTTAGTTGATTTCAAATTAACTTACGTATAACTGTATTTCCATTGGCAATATTATCCACACCCATTTGGATTGACTTCACATTGAAGTCCATTTTAACTTGATCCACAGTTAGATAAGTCTTTCCATCTGCAGCCGCATTTGGAATGGCTTTAAAATAAATCTTCGCCTTGACACCCTCTGTAAAAGAAAAACAAACAAACCTATTAAAAAAAAAAGATCGGAAACATTTAGATAATGCGTAACGGTACCATATTCACCCCAGTAGTCGCCGGCGCCCGATGCCTTAACTAAAATTAACACACCTGTCGAACGATATTGTGCTTTGACTTTGATCCGTGGAATTTCGCAAGTCAACTGGAACTGCATCGTGTCGATGTCTGATCTGGAAACGTCAAACAAAATGATTATTTACGTACAATTAGCTGTCAAATGAGTGCAAGCGCTTCTGTCAGAAATAATAATCGGTGGCATGTTTTGTGTAAGATGGAGTTACCACCTGAACCATATAAACAGTGTCACAAATCGTTTGGAATTAATATTCACAAAGAGGTTATCGGCTAATTGAAAGGTGACAGAAATGTCAGAGGAGATGATTAGGTAGAGGTATTTTTAATTGCACACACTTGCACAGTATGACATCGAAGGGAAAATGGAATGGAAATAATTGAGTTGAGCTATTTGTGACGGAAGTCGTGTCAATGAGTTGGGTTGTATAACGTATGAGTGTGTAATAATAATCATTTGAGATAAATTGAGAACAATATATTTTGAAGTGACAGTTGGGACGGAGCTCCCGGTAGGAGCACAACAGCAAATCTTTCAAAACCGTCATCACCATTTCAATTTACAAAGTGAGAAACACAAATGAGTGCGAGAAGCTAGGCCTTGATCCACACCGGGCTATCGCGTCCCTGATTTATTTATTTTTTATTTTAGTTGGGACAGATATTTGTGAATAATAAAGAGCCAAATCGACATAATGAAATAAGCGCTTACTTGACGTTGACCTAGTTTGTTTGGATTTTGTCTCTTTCGAAATGACTGATGGAGAAAACATTTCAAAGATGCAGAACATTTTAAAGCAAGGCTGACCAAAAGTGGGTTTAACAACTATCAACTATTGTCACTTAATAGCCATATAATCGTTTGAAAGATGCCATATTAATATTCCAGATTGTATACCATTTAGGTATACGCCTCAACTACGTTTACAAATCGTAAAATTATTTTATCAAAACCTGCCTTCGGATTCGATAGCGTTAAGTGTGTGAGCTTCTATTTTCCACCGTAATTACCGTTTGGTGAAAAACTTTGCAAACTTGAAATGAAGATAATATAACCACTGTACGCGAGTTGGTAAGTCAAGACCGAAATCATTAAAATCCGCACCATTCCTAAGAGGTGGGAGTCTCTCGGACGTTCCTGTGGCATATTTTGGGAAAAGACATGTCTATAGGTCCATATAAGACGACTCAAAGAAAATGACAATAGTTCCCATCAAAATTTTTCGAATTTGGATAGATTTAAAAGGGAAGCAGATCTGGATTTTCAACGAAAAATCCTTCTCAGTGACGAGAGATGTTTTGGGTTAGTTAGTATGTTTGTTAGTATGCAAAATCGTTACATTTGGTCAAGCGAACAGCCGAAGGTATTCCAACAGCAGCTATGTACAATATACAGGTTGTCAGGTATAGTAAAGCCGTAGGCCGATCGCAAAGAATAAGTAACACAAGACGACTCATTGCCTCCATGGGGTTACCGCCAAGCAACGGTGGTAATTTCACGTCTAATGAATTCCCTTTGATATTGTAGACTATTCGCTCTATGCACTTGCAAGCCTACTAATTTGAAGGGTTCTTTTTTCGGTGCATGTGTTCTAGCTCACCTAGAGCTCACCTCTTTAAAAAAAAAAACTCTAACTCCAAGGTAGAACAGCAAATGGCGAGAAAACCGTGGCTAAGAGGGTGCTTAGTTGCTAATTTGCTCTTTTCGGATACCTGGCTACCTCCGACTTAAGACCCCAGCCTTCCTTTAAGCAAAACGGGCTCTGCTGTTAGGTGACTTTTTTATCCCAATTACATAGAGACATTAGTAAAAGCATTATCTTCTAGGGACGGAACCGTGCTCCCTGCAACAGAAACTGTCAATCGGACTGTTGCTGATAACTCTGACGCCGATATGAAAAGCGAGGAATGGAATGTCTCTCTTCTGAGCGACTCAGACTCTGACATTTTATGTGAAAACACAATTAGCATGCTATCGGATGAGTTATGTATACCATCCGTTGGAACGAAAGTAGCCGTAAATTCTGTGATCGTGTAACAACAATCTACCAAATACATTAGACTGAGACTGAATCAGAGCAGAAGAGAAAAGAAGACTTAAGCAACACTTGAAACACTCTAGGAAACGTCTTTTAAAGATTACCACTACCAAAACCGAAAACAACAACAAAAAAATTTCTCTAAAATCTAGGAGGAATGCGGTTTGAATATGATCTTATGGAGGAGAATTCATTTCAAAAACCACACATCATAAGGGGGTTCTTTCCGCAAAGCATCAGTTCAGTTAGAGAGACAATTCTCATGTCCTTCAGTGCACAAAATTCAATTCTAAACAACAGAAGCCTGGAGAGTCGTGAAGAGAGTGGAAGTGGAAAATCTCGTTAACACAAAAATCAACTGCTGTAGATAGACCCAAAAGTAGATCTCCTGTATCTCTACCGAGGAGTCAAGCGACAGATAACGCAACTCGAATTATGAGAGTGAGACCAAAAGGCCAGTCCCTTGGTAAAGTTCCCATACGCGTATAGCCACAAACGTTAATGGCTACACTGATGGTATTGCAGGTGCCTCATACACCACAAACGATGCGCAATAGAGAACATTGCCTTAGGACTAATTTAAGAACTTTGGGCAACTGGCTATTTCCCGAGCGAAAATTTGAATTTTCCCAAGACTAAAGGTTGCTTTACTGATCAGACGTAATCTTTGGTGGGGTCCCCCTTCTCCACTATCGGAATAGCCACCATTGCCTACTTGGCAATGTTGCTACTGATCTTCAATACTTGATGCTGGCGGCATAGGACTTTTTAAGAAATTAAGGAAGACTTGATCAGAAAACCATCGGCAAACGCTCACATTTGTGGCCGGCCGACATCGAAGTTATTCTTTGTATTAGCTTGTATTTGCGATGTTCGGGATATCTGTAACGGTAGCTGGGCTACAACAAGGTAATGGTCCTGGTGGATGTTGAGCCCTTGGAACGTTATGATATTCATAATACTGGGGAAGTCCCTTGAGTCTATCAGAATGTCATCAATCTGGTTGACGGTTGCTTGATCAGCAATTCTTCAAGTCTCCTATGAATACCGAGATGCGGGCACCGCGTGCTATCGACGACAATGTTCCAACCCGCCGCAAAGTCATTTGCCTGAATCCGTTATCGAAGGTGAAGTCGTGCAGTACTACCAAAGAGGTCGTCTTTTTCTAGTTTTGCATTAAAATTTTCATGTCATAGCTAGGACACTTTTCGTAAGTCTTGTTTCTTCTTCTTTATCTTCTGGTGCGAGCTTATATTATCTTTGACTCTAGGTGTGCTCGCTCATCAGCATTTTTTCAACCATGTTTTCTTGGCTAATTACGGCAATTACTTCCCAGCTCCCGTCCTGCAAACGAAAAAAGTGTAGTTTGCATCGTCTACTGGAGAGTCCCGTACTTCAGTCGGAAGTGTTTGCTTTACCGATCTTGCGAATGGCGTTGAAATATCCGTGTTTGGTGAGACAATGGGTGACGTAGTATTTTACTTCGCCGTGTTATTTTTCTATTCCATTTAGCCACGTCTTCAATCAGCTTTGCGGCTTATCTTCTTCTGCTTTCCGAATTTCAACGCTCTTGCCACTACCGTCTCTTGAGCTCTTTTGCCTCCTCGATTACCTCTTCAACTCCACTTTCCACCTTTTTTTCGTAGACGTACTTCCTTTCTGTCACTAGAAAATCGATAGGGGTCACTTCTGCGACTGCGGACTGCGACAAGTATAGCTGGTTCTGATACCGTTCAGTATGAGCTTGCCTCGCGTAGCTTTCTGTACTTTTCTTGTCGGACTGTGCCTGTGCACATCTCTCAGCAATATGGAAGAATGGCACGTTTAATTGACATTAGTAGCCTTTGTTTGCCGACCGTAAGACCCTCTACGTTAGCTATCAGTTTGATGAGTGATATTGAGACATTCAACGTTTGTTCCGATACGTAAGCTTCGTATTAACAGACAATCCTAAGTATTTCACTGCTTTCTTACTTGTTATAACTTCGGGTCCGATTTGAAAGTTAACGATAGTCGAGACTCTATACTTGATCAGAAGAATTATCTCGGTTTTTTCTGTAGCTGTGTTCATCCGTCCATAAGTTCACCCGTCTTATAATCTGGTTCAGCTCTTTTGCCGTAATTACCGCGGCGATATCATCTCCGTACCCTACCAGGAAAGCATCTTCAGATATATCCATGCAAAATATTCCATCGTATGAGATGTTTCAGAAGTCAGTTCCAAGGATCGGTCACTGTGCTGTTCGGGAGTTAATTTCCTTTCTTCGAGGGCCTTCCATGGTATCGTAGACCAGCTCCAGGTCTTTGAAGTAATTCCCCAACATCCGCATCAATTGGAATGTTGAAGGTATATTCAAGCGCATTCATTATATTCCTCCATCTGGTTGAATTTAAGGCATTTCGCACATTCAGGGTCTCCAACAGTTCTATATTCTTTGAGTAGTGGTTGCCCTGGTGGACAGTTTGAGCAGCCTTTTCTACTTATCCGATAACTCAGATCATGGAGTGGCTCTTTCTGAAGCCATACTGTCTCGTGGACAGGTCATGTGATCTTTATATTTCATCTATGAGCCGTGGTTACAGAATATTTTCTAGAAGTGTGTCCAGCATACAAAGTGATCTGTACACAGATTAAATCTGGTTCTCATTTGCCTTTGCTGATCAGTACCAAGCATTGCGTCTTCCAACTCCTGAGAAAGACGCCTTCGTTAAGGCAGCTGTTGTACGGGTTCAGCAGTAACTGTGGACATGTTTGGACAATCGCTTTCAGCGCTTCCATTGGCATACCGTTCAGTTTACAAAACGGATTTTCACCACTCGTCTCAACTCTTCGTCTCTGAAAATTGTAATTTCCTATCCTTGGGCCAGAGTCGTGTTCACCCATGACAGGGCGAATTGGAAAAACATGTCTACTATGCGCTCCATCTTTTCTTCATTTAAGGCAAAATTGCATGAAGCCCTAGGTTTTGTGAGTCTCGGAAAAGATCCTCGCACTTCTGTTTTTTTATCGTATAGATGATCCTTTTGAGCTCGAATGAGTTTCATACTGGCTTTAGTTTTTGTTTCTGGAGCACTTTCAATTTTGGAGTACAGCACTTTTTTCTTCTCCGATCACAGTCGAGAGAGGCGCTTCATTGAGTCTATTAACGTTCCATCTCAGATCTTGCCCTAGATTCCAATTTAGAACTCGTTGGTCCCCACGTAGATCAAAGATTACGTATTGGTTGTTGGTACCCGTATAGTCTTCGGTGACTCTTCTGTTCGCGAAGGTGATGTCGGGTTCCTTCGTATCCCGGTCTCCTGAATGCGTGTGAATTTTTTACATTTATAACATTCAGAGCGCGTATCGCAGACATCTCGCGTATCTACGTACCTATGTACGTCGGAGCTTTCACATCTACCTTATTTCAGGATAACAGTACAATCCAGAATTGTCTCGGGATCACTCATCCGGCATCCAGGAAAAGTGTCAGCAGGGATTGTGTATTCATATACATTCACTTACATGACGTACATGTGACACTCTCCTTTGAAGACCTAGGGTAGTCTCATGTAAGGACACATAAGACATATAAGGACACGATCAATCCATGGAAGATTTTCTATCCGTACTTCGTTTTAAGCAATGTCCAAGTCTGAAAGATACCTTCTTGCCAATTGTATAATTATCTACAAAATTGGATGAATTCCTGAACGTATTGTGATCATTGTAAGTAATTAAGCTGTCGCTAAACTGATTCGCCTTAATACAAAGCTGATTTCCAATGGGGGGATCGCATAATTGTGCTAATACGTATCTCCATCGCTTAACAATAGTTAAGAGATACAATTAGATATATTGACAATAGCTTTAAATCGATACTTACCTTACATTCGTTACTGTGATGTTACCAACACCATAAGCTTGAATGTTACGGAACACGGCACGATAGCCATCTGGGCCGCTTCCTAAAACGATGCCAATTTCATCAATGATCACTGGTTCAATCTGTGAAAGAAAGTAATCAAATACGTGTTTATTGTTGCGAATTAAATGTAATTTATATTTATCAGGTTTAGATACTTTCACTCATGCGTATGTATCTACATCCGTTTTTGGAGATACTCAAAGTGATATATTTTTCAGTAGTATTTCAGATTACATAGAAATTTTGGATGGAAGTTGAATTTTAAATGTTATTCAACTAAAAAAGATTTAGCAGTAATTGTATCTCTACATAGATATTGTCATACTGAGGTCATTGTTACGGGCAATTTCTGAGTGGTAGCGCATTTTGCAGTCATCGGAACACTTTCAGATTGTGCTACTTCTCCGCATGAACTTTAGCGCATCAAACAGAACACCTAAAAAAACCTAATCCACTGCACTCTTTGTATGTTCCTTTAAATCTTTCATAAAAAAATGAGTAAACGTAAGGGCTTAACTTCCAGTACGAGTGCCCCGTCATGACACCAGTTACAATTCTATAGTCTTTCCTACTACAGGACAGCAGAAAGATGTCTCAGAGATATCGGGAAGCATACAGTTGTTCTGCTGGTATCCTAAAGAGTCATACAAACTGCATTTATGAAGCAAGCAGTCCTTATGCAGGTTGAAGTCTTGAAAAACTCTACTCTGAGCCGTACCAAGTAATCATTGGCTACTTCATCTTCCATGATCTCACTATGACCTGCGACCCAGTCAAGTCTCAGTGAATCCAGCCTTTTAAATGTATTCGGAGAAGCTTTGCATTCTCAAACTCATTCGGCAGTCGGAGGAAGGATTAAATAAGCCTAGAGCTGACTCTACTGGTTCTTTGTAATATTTCATTGCTATCATAATTGTATATAACTCCAGTTGACTCACAGGCGCAAGTTTCTTCAACGAGGAGTGAAATTTAACGTTTTCGCCTTCAAGAAAGACAAAAGCACCGCATTCTAAATCGCTTTTGGAGCCATCCTTGAAGACACGACTACATTTCTTTCCTAGCTCAGACTCAGGCTCAGTCGAAACCATTTCTAGGCACAGAGAAAGTCGATTTGATATTTTTGCAGCAACAGGAGTTCTGGTGTCATTGAATTAGATAGCACGTCATCAAAACTCCAGTGCGTGTTGTACCAAAGACCACCTTTTATTAAACGAAAGGTGGTTTTGAGTGACACCCATGATATGCTTAAACCAGAGCCAGTTGTGCTAAGAAGAGCCCCATACTCTTGTCGACAAAACTATTGATTCGTCTACATCGTGTTGTCTGGCTGAGTTGCACATGCCATCAAAAATTGGTTTGTCGAAAGCAGTCTCAATGTAACTGAAAATGCCCAGCAGATTCAGATATTCAGAGACACCAGCAGCTGGTTTATACCTTTTGTAGCATAACTGGTTAAATTTCATCAGGGATAGGCGACTTGAAGCCATAAGAGAAAGCAACAGCGTATATGACGGCCTCATCCGTCACCACAACTCAGCTCACTCGCAGCTTCGATGTTAGTAGCTGATTGTGAGCTGGTTCTGAGCTGGTTCCTTTAAAAGTGAGTCTCAAACATGAGACAGATAGTCTCTGCTTTTAACTCAGTGTACAGATCAACAACATTGAACGAACAACGTTTCCAGTTCGGCTGATTTACTCCCACTTTTCCCTAAATTTGTCTTTAGTGACTTGTTTAGAGTTACCTTTCGTCGCTGCAAATCTACGTTATGACATGGAACGCTCTAACTTTTGTTTGGTTCTGATTTTAGGCAGAGTATTGACGAACTTGGTGAGAGATCTTGTCGAACTTTCTCTCTCATGTATCATATAATGTAGCAAGTATTCTTAAAGATTACAAGTCACAAGTCTGCTGGTCCAGATGATAAACAGGTATAATTTTTTTGAAGAGACGTTCTCTCAGACTGCGTAGCTTTCCCATTAAGCTTACACTTTAGGGCACTTGCCGAGCAGATGAAGAGCAACGTTTGTTTAGCCCATCCTAAATAACAGCCAATTTTCCTTCCGAAAGCTACAGCAAAAGAACCTGTGTCAAAGTCGGATTTCTAAATAAGAGCCACTGAACGAATTAGATGGCAAATTGTTGATTTCGAATAAGGACCAGCTTTAAAAACAACCTTTAAACAGCTCTAAGTCACTGGCGGCTAAGCATATGTTCGCTGTCTCATTGATTTAGTTTCTGTCGATCGTGAAATACTCGTATTTCCATCAAATTAAAATATCAAAAGAAAACGATTCCCATTACCTGTTATTGCTCCTCGATGTAGCATTAAATGGAGATAGCTCATACGAGTACTTTAAAGTTCCTCAGAAAACACAATGAATCTTCCTCAAATGGTCAAAAGCAGCAAACAAATCGGTGAGGCAAACACCAACCCTGAAAAGCAATGTTTGTAGCATTCAAACTTGTCATAGATACCTTCCTTTCAAGAACCGCAGGAAGGCTTAAGAGTTGAAGACCCCAAGATTCTGCAAAAAACTCAGTTGAGACGTTGAACTAAGCCGTGGTCTTTTTGACTACGGCTGGAACACGGATTCTGGAAGCCACAACCAACATACTTCCTATATCCCCCGCCGATTTCAACGGTGATGCAGAAGCTGCTGGAATGATGGAGAGAGTACCGGAGAGGCCTTGCCTCTCGCTCGGGAAACCGAAAAGGTGGGACGGGCAACGCAGACGTGGGATAAACACATGGCGCAATAGTACGGCAAAAGTCTCACTCCCCAGCGGCGACGGAGAAGAGAAACTGTTCAGTGGAAGTGACATCCACTGAAACCGACCAACCTTTCAGATCTGAAACTGCGCCGTCTTCTTTTGTCCTAAACAGGGATAAGAGAAAGAACGTTTCCGGCACTCCCTCTGTCGATGGATTTCTCTGCGTACGATACCCAGATGATACCTGTGCTGCAACCAAGAAAGGCTGCGGTTGAACCCATCGAAAAAAACAAAGCCACAGGCGGTTTTACACACACACTATGCCCGGACAAAGCCAGTATCCGGACGACCAACAATGGTCGTAGTTATGGTCAACGCAAGTCGGCCAATACGGTAAAATCCCCGCTGAAAAACACAGCCCTGAACATAAGATCCGGCTGAAACCAATACTTGGAAGTCGCTGGAAAAGAAACCTACAAGAAAACCCCGAAACGCCAATAGGGACGAGATCGGCACACCTATAGGAGGCCGCTAACTCCTCTCTGGTGCTTCGAGTTGGAAACGCAGGCAATGATACCAGTCTGAACTACGGTAAGTGCAAACACTGTGTCGATCAACTGTGGGAGCTATCCAAAGTAGGATAAGTTTGCATTCAAGCAGAGGGCTTGGAGAATGGTACCCTTAAAGTGAAGTGCTCCACGTAACACACTTTTAAATGATTAAAGAAGTTCCACCTCTGGAAACTAAGTCTTTCTAGGTTATCTGACAATCCAAACTGAAGCGCGCCATTTTCTGGGCCTCAGGGCAACTCAGGAAAATGGAGGACATGGTATTCTGAATTATCTTCATATTCAAAACCCTGATCTCGACAATGAAAAGCGGAAAATCTACTCTCAAAGGAGGAGAAAGAATCAGAAAAACAAGGACAGCTTTTTTCTTCCTATGGGCCTAATAAAGCTTCTGTCGAGACCATTAAGTCTAGATATGACTTACGTTCCTATCTGCATTTTGGAGGGGTTAATTTCAAATTTTTTCCAAATGAATTCTAATAATGGAGGACCAACCCAGTTCTCATCTATTTTATGTGCTCAGATCAACCTTCACATAATATCTATAAAGGAACAACGGGTGTGGAATAAACGCATCTGTGGTTTTAGATGTTTAGGGGTTTCACACCACTATATGTTATGATGAGCGATCGGACAGACCGAGCACTTGTCTTTATGTGCCGAACTTACTCTCGACATCTAAACTTGTGCAGTTTTGCAACCAAGATTTAGTTGCTGCTGACATAAGGTACGAAATGAACGTATGATTCGTTATTACCACCACCACCGAAGCCGATAGCCGAACTCATTGAATACTGTGATTCCAGGAAGATGGAACTCATCATACGTTGCGATACTTGAGAGGCTTTCATACTATCATCTGAACGAAGATTTCCTCTTATGAAGATTTTTTCGAAAATATCGAATGTCGGTGAAGCCAGTAGTCCTGCCAAAGTTTACAAAAGGTAAGATCAACCAGTGTGGAATCACTCAGAAAATCAGATGGCACCTAAACTGAGTCGAAAGCAAAGAGGCTTGACGCTCAATTCCAAGGATACCTAACCAGATCCCGCTCACAACCAATTCCTAATTACGAATTTGCTAGTGAGCTTAATAACACAACACTCCGTAGCTAGTATATTCCATCGGTTGTGGTGACTCATGACGCCATAAAACATAACGTTTCTGCCTTTGATGGCCTCAAGTCTCTGGCGAACAGTGAGAGTAGCCTTAAAACCGAAAATCGTCAGTCCGATATGCCCGACATATGTATATCATGTTGAACAGCATGGAGAGAATCATCGAGAACCATATGCCCAGAACTGCCTTGCGAATGCATGCTCTCTTTGTGATGCATTACGACTAACAAGGCGGAAGATCTTGCGATAGTGCGCTTCAGAATCTGGTAAGCAGAATTGAAGGCGCACTCGACAAAAAGAAATACGCGCTGGTCATTTTCATCGACATCGAGGATGATTTGTAACTCGGACAGGCAACATGGCATAGACGAATACTAGTTTTGTTCACCAAAGCATTGCTGGTGAATAGTATGTGCGGGGGTTGCCGGTAAAACGGCGTTCTGTCTCCACTGCTATGATGCATGTTGGTCTACTCGATGCTAAACTTAACAACTCAACAGTTCTGAAATTCATGCACAAGCACACATAAATGATGTACCTCTACTGTCTGCCCAGCAACTCTCTGTTTTAAAGTACATGCAGCTCTAGACGTGATCGACGATCGGTGCATTGGAAAGGCAACAATATCCATTTCTCCAACGTAGCTGAGTATTTAAGTATAAAAACTGGATAAAAAACTACTCTGGACTAAACATTTCACGACGGAAATGTGGACGGATTGTGTAAATGAACTTTCACTAGGAAACGGGGCTGGTACCGAAGAGGATCTATAGGGCTCTTATAAGGCCATACATATCCTTCAGTTGCCTGTTTTTTACCCAAAAACGCCACTACTGCTTTTACCAGATTGTAAAAAGCGGTCTGACACGGCTGAATGGAAATTTTTCCAAACACACCTGGCTTTGCTTTAGGCACACTGGTCAATCTCCCTCCGGGAACCTTCAGCTTAAAAGAAAGTTATATTTGGTAAAACACGGATTGGAGTTTGGATGATCTTTCCCACCGGCTGTTTTTTTTAACTCTGGTCCTGTCTGATGAAATTCCTCTTGCTACGAAGATACGAAATAGACTTGTTTGTGAGCTAGTTTCGGTTAGAATCTGAGTCCGGGAAAGTACTCTTATGGAATCACGTCTTCAAGGATAGCTCCAAAATACATCTCAGATTCTGTGCTGAATGCTGATGTCTGTTTTGTAGGGACAACATTAGATTTCGCTCCTCGTTAGGACAATTTGCGTCTATTTTCCAAGCAGAGATACACACAATTCTCATGACAACGAACAATTTTGTGAAGTAGTTTTTTATTTATTTATTTATTTTTTTTTTTTAAAGAAAGATGTTTCGGCTTAATGGTGAATTTAGCTCTATGGGTGGGGTTCAATATTTAATGGGGAGACTAAATTCTTAGTGGAAGTTGGCTTGTTGTTGATTTTTAGTCAAATACTCATCTTCCTTGATTTTCGTTAACTGAAAAAATGAATGTCTTAAGGACGAGTTTGGGACTCGAACACCGAATCTTCCACTACCACTTGAGCCACGGGCACCCGTAGTGGAAGGAGAAGAATATTTGCATCTATAGCGTCATCCAAGCGCACTTAGGGCTTTGCTCCTCTTGTAAGCTAGTTTGAAGATGCAGGACCTCTCCGAATGCAGTTAAAGGGATGAATGAGCCTTGATCTTAGGTAGAGCTACTATTGACAATTGGATTTCATATTTGCGTAACTGAAGATGGCAATCTAGTTTCAGACGTATCTAAGAAACTAGCAGGCAGGCTAGTTTCTGGCGTCTTAACGGTAGCACTTTCTTCAAGGGATTAGAAATTCCAATCAATGAAACATAAAAAGAGTACATTGAAGTTGTTCCTTGCCATTCCTTTGAAAAACAACTTTCTCTGATGACCCCACATGGAAAGATTACCTATGCACCTTAGTTATGGTAAGACAAAAGCATGCTCCACAGAAGGTTTAATAATCAGTAGTCCTCTTAGATTTGCCGAGAATCTATATTACCAACCAAATTGTTACCCAGCCATAAGCAGAAAAACCTCAATTAATTTGTTTCTCTTTCGGATTTATATTATGGACCTTAGAAATAGAAATAAAAATACATTATTCTTCATAGGTATGATCGGGGGATGCCAATATTACTGTTGGTCATGATTAAAAGTAACCAACGTTTCCAAGAAGATATTGCATTTCTGTATGGAGTCCCACCCCTATGACTTAAGCTTCAATTAAGCTTAAGCATAAACAATATGATCTAGCACCATTGTGTATAATTAATATTTGATTTATTAACATACTGCTCGATAGTACGAATTGATCAATTAATTAGAAACTCATTTGATTTGCATGAGCTTATCTGGTCATAACATATGTCAGACAATCTGTAATAATCGAACGCCATAACGAGCACAAAAACTACAAATCGTTCACATTCAGATATACGAGTAAATCCCATGAGACACACCACACGAGGTACATATATCTAAATTTCCAAACTAGTTCCACACACTAAAGTGTCACACTTTAGAGTTACTCATCTCTTACCACGAAAAAAGTTCACTGAACCTTCATACCTATACTACCAAAACTTTTATATGGACCAAAAGCCGTTGTTGAATTGGAGTTTTGGTAAAAGGTATCAAAACTGGTTTTTGGAATACTCATTTCTGGTGTAATCAAGACGAGATCTCATTCTCAATTTGTTTCCTTTTTCTGGGTCAGTAATTTAATACTAAAGACAATGACCTAAAAAAACAACTGACATACTCGTAAAAAACTGCATGCGAAAATCTCGGAATTGAGATACAACTAAGGGCTATAGATAATAAGGAAATGCAGTGAATTTTACCTCATACATATCCAGTTCTGGAACACCTTGGCGTAAAAAATGTACTAACTTATTTCCACCGTCCCGTAAACATTGATTGACGACCTCTTCGTCTCTGGGACATTGCTGGAGGTAGTAAGCTGAAAGTAAAAAAAAAAAAAAAAAAAACAGAGTCACGATCATAAATTAAATTCAACTAATTACAATAAGTATGTCTTTGAAATGAAAACAGAAATTAATATAATGTTAAAATAAAATTTAACGTAATCCCATAGCATGTTAATAAAAGTCAATTAAAATCAATTGCAATTAATTAATGAAATCAACTAATTAATTGTGCAATCTCTAATGACAACTTAAACCTGCACAATAATAAAACAAAAATTATATTGTTAAAAACTTAAATTAATTTCTAGACTATGGCAACCAGACAGACCAAACAGACAGATATTGATATCAAACGAAGAAGACACAGAAATTTCAGTTTTGCGCCCATCAACTGAATTGGGCATTACCAGAGTCAAGCCGACTTATTTTGCTGTTGGATTTTGGCCTGCAACGCCGTGAGTTCGCTAATTGGGTGCTGGAAACATTTGGCGCAGACCCGGATTTTGACCAAAAAGTCATTTTCTCGGACTAGGCCCATTTTATGCTCAGCAGCTATCTATGTCAGCAAGCAAAATTTTCGCTATTGGAGCTAACACAATCCACATGTGCTCGTACAAGCATCAGTGCACCGTCAGGAGACACCGTTAGCGTCAATGGTCTTAGATATAGAGCGCTGTTAACCGACTTTCTGTGATCGGAGCTCAAAAATATTAATATATCCGAGTTGTGGTTCCAACAAGATGGCGCTGCATGCAATACAAGCAATACAAGTGAAGGAGAAACTTGGCGACTGGGTCATCTCACGGCGAGCGTTCATCAATTGGCTGCCGTGATCATGCGATTTGACATCACTTGATTACTTTCTCTGTGATTACGTCAAGTCTTAAGTCTACGCTAACAAGTCAATCAACTAATTGAATGAACTCGAGGCCATAATTCGACACGCTATTGTCGGAATAACACCGTACCTATTCGACCGAGTCATCAAAAATTGTACAGACCGCTTGAAGCACCGCCAGCGAAGCCAAGGCAGCCATTTGAATGATGTACTATTTTACACATAGTAGCATGAACGTAGCCAGAATCAATTTCATATCTGGCACCTAGTGATGGGCAAATACCCGGTATATATTTTTGGTATTTACCGGTATTTACCCTAACAGGTAAAAATGTGGGTATTTACATTAAATCAATAAAAACAATTTATTTAATTTATTCTTAGCCTTTATTTTTATACAAATACTTTTTTAATAAAAATTAATCTGATTTATTGATTAACGTTGTCCTATCCAAAGAGATGGATTCTTCCGATTCAGTTTGTTTTTTTTTTTTTTTTTTTTGATGTGTTGGGTATGTTGATATTATGGTATGGTACATGTGAATTTTCCGGCCCTTTCAACAGTAAGACGGTTTCGTTTTTTGCTATGTATCCAACTAAATTTACTAAACGACCTTTCCGTGACTTCTGAAGTTACAGGTGCTGATAAAATTCGTGCTGCAATTTTGCTTAAATTCCCAAATTCAACTTCATAAATAAATTCCATTGACGTGACTTGATCAGAATCATTTAAAAAGCAGCCTTGATTTGATGGGTCAAGAAGTGCAGGGGCGAAATATAGGGTTTTCCAATAGGAACTTGACAACTTTGAATTTAATTTGTGAACGCACCCTTTCACTAATCATCAAACTGTCACTGTCAATTTATTCAGTAAACTCAACATTTTCATCATGGTAAAGTACACTAACGAGCAACGTCTTCAAATTATAAAAATTTTCTACAGATATTTGGAGTCGCAAAATCATCTTCAGTGATGAAGCTCATTTTTAGCTCAATGGGTTCGTCAATAAGCAAAATATGCATTATTGGTCAGGTGAAAACCCAGATGTGCCTCATGAATCACCACTTCATCCACAAAAAATAACTGTTTGGTGCGCTTTGCATGCCGGCGGCGTTATTGGGCCATATTTTTCCGTCGACGATAACTATCGTCACGTTACAGTGAATGGTCAGCGTTATCGCGCCATGATCACCGATTATTTTTGGCCCGAATTGGAAGATATGGACTTGGACGACATGTGGTTTTAATAGGATGGTGCCACATGCCATACAGTACACGCTACAATCAATTTATTGAAGAGTAAGTATGGTGAGCGTGTTATCTCAAGACATGGGCCAGTCGATTGGCTGCCTCGTTCGTGCGATTTAATGCAGCTTGACTATTTTCTGACCAATGACTTAGGTTTATGCCAACACGGCGACGACGTTGGAAGAGCTCAGAGCTAACATTGAACGCGAAATAGCGGCCGTTTCGCCCGAAATGTGTGGCCGAGTCGTTGAAAATTGGGTCCAACGAATCGACCGCTGCAAAGGTGCCCGCGGTGGCCATATGAACGAAGTCGAGTTCCATTCATAAATGTTTTGATTGTACTTCAAGCCAACAATAAAGTTTTTGAAATATCCCAAATGGTTCCCTGTTTCTAACAAATTGATTGCCGAATTAAGTAATCCCTCAAGAACTTGATGGACCTTGTGAATCAAGCACTTATCTGACTCAAATTTTGTAATGCAGAGCACAACTGGTTTGATTAAATCTATTAATTGCTGATTTTCCTTTCAGAGCGCTTCTTCATTTATCAGAGTTGTTCTTATTTCCTTTAAAAGAAAAGAAGTCTCAATAACCGCTAATGTTTAAAGACTGACTTTGTTGCTGACAAGGCCTTCTAGGCAAAATATGAAGCTCCCCCATCGAGTTTTACACTGAAGTTTCAGTGAAATGGTTACGCCTTTTTCTTTGTTGATTTTGTTGAGGAAGGTACCAATTGTCAAATGGATTGCATTTGATGATATTATTGCAAAGCAAATGTAATGTATGTGCTATGCACCCTAGGGGAATTAGATGACTGTAGTTTTCCTTTAGCAGCCGCAACACTTTTTGCAAATTTGCAGCATTTTCTCTTATGACAACAAAGAATTTTTCTGGCCCATATTTTTCAATTCTTGTCTGCATCTGTTCCTGTAGGTATTTTGCAGTGTGCTTTTTATCCTCTGTAATTGAGAAATCTACAAAAGTTGGATCTGGTTTTGATATAATGAAGTTAATAATGCCTTCCAACCATCACATTACAGGTGTAAATGTTGTGCAACATCTAGTTGATTTGCAATTTTGCTTTTATCCTCTTTGTATTCTTCCTCCAAATAAGTTTTTGCCAACTGCTTCCTGCATGGCAGTTTAATTGATGGCTGCAATTCTTCAAAAAATGACTTCCATAATGAATGCTCAACTAACGATAAAGGTGAACCGCTTACGTAAATATAGCATCTTGTTTAAGGATTCCTTAAATTAAATAATATTATTTTAATAAAATATCTAAATAATAATAAAAATAAGAGAATGATACTTACCTTTTTAGTTTTTGATATTGATGATGAATTTAAACACACATTTTCCCGGTCACCTTGATTGCTCTCAAGTAGCGTATTAAAGATATCACTACTTTCGGCATCGCTTGATATTTATTTATTATTTATTTATTATTATAAGGATTTTTTTATATGATGGACACTTTAAGCAATTGACTAAATGCTTAGCTATTTTATTTATATAGGGTGATTCATCGTAAGGTTTGATTTATAATGTAAAATAAAATACACTATTTTGAAAGTGAACTTAAAATTTTTAATAAAAGTTAAAAGCTAAAGTTATGGCATTTATTACTTAAAAATTATATTATGTAAATATTGGCAATAACTACGTCTGAGGTGGTCCATTCAGAAGCTCTAATTTTGGGCGACTCATTCGAGCATAGCGACTGGTATTTTGCGGATAACACGAGTAATGTTGGTTTCCAAAGCGTCAGTCGTAGCTCGCTTATTCCTGAAGACCTGAGACTTTACATATCCCCGGAGAAAATAGTCCAAAGGTGTGATATCGCACATGGTTTCACGCGCTGTATGGCTCGTAGTGCCATCTTTTTGAAATCAGAGCTCACCGAGACCATGTGCTTGAATTTCAGGAAGCATATTGTTCGTTAACATGGTTCGATAATGGTTACCATTCACGATAACATTCTGATTTGCCTCATTTTTGAAGATATATGAACCAATGATTCCACCAGCCCATGAGCCACGCCATACCGTTGTTTTTAATGGATGTAATGTAATGGTAGCTCTTGGTATTCTTCGGCTCATATACAGCCGAGATGAGAATCTACGCCAAGTTGTCGAATACGCCAAGCCCAGCTGCTGAGAACGACGACGAATCAATTAATCACGGTATTCGCGTACACTCTCAGCTACAGCTGGTATTTTCCCTTCACTAAGTGCTGGATGTGGTCTAACCGGTCGAGTATCATCCACTAATGTAAACTGGGATTCAAATTTGCGAATGGTATTAGCAACAGTGGTTTCAGTAAGTCAATTATGCGCACCGTAAGTTCCTTGAATCGCACGAAAAACATTTCTCACCGAACGATGATTTTCGTAGTACAGCTGAATAGTATGGAGACGCTGTTGTAGTATTGGTCTTTTTATAATGACTTGCCGAACGATACTGAATAAAAATGATAAAGCAGTTTGATAGGAGTCATGCGTGATCTGTCAAAAAAGGCCTATTAAAAATCAAACCTCACGATGAATCACCCTAATTGTGACAGGAAACCCATTTAAGCTCAATTATACTTTATTATGATAGTTATTATTAATTAAATATTAAAAAAACGAGAAAAAGAAATAATAAAATTTTTTCAAGAAAACAATCAATTTGGCCCGTCCTCAATTCATTTTTATAGGGGCTAACATAAAGCCATAAAATATAAATATTCAAATTGTTTGTACTTTTCCATCAACACTCTTGATCAGCGATTTCTTTGAAGAGAAATTGAAATAATAAATTAACAATCAGCAAATCACTCTTTTTTTCAGATCATCAAACTTTTTCTTAAACTAGGTTTTAAAAAAAAAAAAAAACTTATTCAATTAGCCCTTAACGTACAAAAAATTATAAAATAACCATTTCGGGTTGGTAAATACGATTTTCGTTATATACCCGGTAAATAAACGGTGCCCATCACTACTCGCACCATTGTTGTTTTATTTAAATTTTTATCCTTTCGTTTTTAACTGGTCACCCTTTACTTGTAATAATTACCTACCTTTAATCAAATTGACACCGTTTAATTGATCCTCAATCACATTCAATTGTTACTGATTTTTCCTCAGCACTATAGTTTAAATTATGATAACGTTTATGAGAGGTGCTTTGACGTGTATAATGATGAGGCTGGGAGAGTCGAGCAAAACGCCATACTATCTATATCTGAGCTATTGGCTCAATGAATTTAAACGTAGCTGTGCGTCTTATTTTGATGAGGATTAACGTGATTACTGGGAAAAGATCCGGGACATGATTGTTCGTTAATAGCCGAACGAAATAGCAGAAGCTGTTAAGTTAAGAATGAGAAAGCTGTCAGCCGGTAGTTGCTGGGTCATAGGTGTCAACTTCGAAGCAGTTTTTGGAACTCTTTCAGTGTAATCTATAAAAGTTTTTACACCGAGTTGTCGCCGCTGATGAAACCTGGATCGATTACCACACGGCAGAAACCGAGCGACCAGGGGGATCTGCTGTAAAAAATGAAAAGACGGTCTTAACCACTGAATACTACGATTTTTTGGAATTCGAAGGGAATAATCCTCATCGACTAATTGAAGAAAGAATACACTTCGAATTACTTGACTAAGTTTACAAGAAATTGACAGAGACATAACCCCATTTGGCAAAGAAAAAAGTGCAGTTTTACCACGACTACACAACAGGGATGTGCGTTCGGGAGTGAATATGAAAAGCATAAAGTACTGTCTTAAGCACAGGAATATATAATATAGAATATTTCGAAAGCAAAATTTTAATCCATTGAAGAGAAAATTCTTCGATACCAAATGATTGCATTTTTGACAAATGTGTAGGATGCCAAACTATGCCAAATTCCTTTGAAATATTTAGAACAACTACAATTTTCTTGTTGTCGCCAGATTGATGTACGCTTTGGTTTCATTTTTTACCAGTGGACCTGTTGCTACGGAAACCGTACTACCGAGCGTTTTAAAGTTTTCGTGTCGTACTGATTGTCCCATAACTTAAATTGGACCAGCGGTGTAGCAATTAAGTTATAACGAACTGCATACTCAATTAGGAAAAATTTCAAGGGCATGATCGGCTAAAAGCATAATACTGGCCTCGTCATCATAAGGTTCACAACTCTATATGGAAGAGATTAAAAAGATGTGGCAAATCAACTAATGGCATCAGATAGAAATGAACTCAGATTTAAAGGACAACGACCTTCGGATCTTCACGTTCAATATTCGGACCCTTAATAGGCCACGTGCTGCAGAGCAATTAGCAATAGCCCTTGACTGCTATCACATAGATATCGCCGCCATCCAGGAAGTGTATTTATGGTATTATTTTTTAGTTTTTGTTTTTTGGTGAATGTCAAGAACACTATCTTTCACCGTTTAATCTCTTACATACCACATCATTACAGCTGATAAGACCTGATGCAAATAGAGGCTTAGTCGTTTCCATTTACGAGAAAGCATCTCCATATAATCTAAGAAACCAACCACTCAGTGTTTCATGGACTCCGGTCTCTGATATTGAACAATATCCAATTTTTTTCGTTTGTTAACTAACTTTATAGATCACTAATGAGATTGAAAACTGTAAAACCCAGTATTTCGTATTTTTTAGTTTAAGTTGTTTTATGTTTATTTAATATAGTTATGCCAAAAAGAGCAGCACTGAGAATATATGTCGAAATCAAGCAAAATTAAGTGTAAAATTGTACATTCTGATTGCTCATGTAAATGTGAAAGATACATTTTGTTCAGTTTCAAATAGCCAGACATACTTACTAAAGTCGTCCACAAACCTAACTGATCGAAATTTTGCTATGTCTCAATAAAGTTAAATTGTAAAAATTGTCAAGCGCTCAATTATTGAGTTCCTTGGCCTTCATCTTGATAACTTTGATGTACTTGGTAAATCACACGTTTCTTCTGTTCTTTCAGTATCGACGTGGAGGCAATTTTCCGACCATTTCTTGTTCTTCTTGAAATTCTTCCTCAATCTATAGTCTGCACCCTATATTAATTGAAAATGCGCATAAATCGATGATATTTTCTTCCCCAATTTCGGACACCTGTTCGCTGACAAATTTTCATCGGAAAATTGGTAATCATTTTTCTAAGGCACACATGAACCCTTTTTTAATCGAGTCATACTTATAAATTCTTGTATGAAGTCCATTTTTACTTTTTAGCTAATATTTTCTAATAAAACCGTATAATTCTTTTTTTACCGCGAATCGTAATCGTAGCACAAAGGGCCGCAAGTTGCCGCACATAAGTTTTTAAGTATATATTTACAAATATAGGGTGACTCATCGTGAGGTTTGATTTTCAATAGTCTTTTTTGACAGATCACGCGTGACTCCTTTCAAACTGCCTTATCATTTTTGTTTAGTATCGTTTGGCAAGTCATTATGGAAAGACTTATACCACCATAACGTCTCCATATTGTTCAGCTGTACTACGAAAATCATCGTTCGGTGAGATTCACTTACTGAAACCACTGTTGCTTATACCATTCGCAAATTTGAGTCCTAGGTTACATTAGTGAATGATACTTGACCGGTTAAACCACATCCAGCACATAGTGAAGAGACTACGAGTATAGCAGCTGTAGCTGAGGGTGTGCACGAAGACCGTGACGAATCGATTCGTCGTAGTTCTCAGCAGCTTGGCTAGGCGCATTCGATAACTTGGCGTATTTTACATGAGGATCTCGGCCTAAAAGCGTCCAAAATTCAACTTGTGCAAGAATTGAAGCCAGGCGACTTGAATTTTTTCATTGAATGGGCTTAGAAAAAACTCAATGAAAATCCGGTGGTTTATCGTGAAATTTTGTTTAGTGATGAAGCCCATTTCTGGCTCAATGGATACGTTAATAAACAAAATTTCCATATCTGGGCTGATAAGCAACCCGAAGAGTACCGAAAGCTACCATTACATTCATTAAAAACAACGGTATGGCATTATGGGCTGGTGGAGTCATTGGTCCATATTTTTTCAAAAATGAGGCAAATTAGAATGTTACCGTCATTGATAACCGTTATCGAGACATTTTACCGGACTATGTGCTTCCTGAAATTCAAGCAAATGGTCTCGGCGAGCTCTGGTTTCAACAGCACGGTGCTACGAGCCATACACGCGTGAAATAATAGACTTGTTGAGAAATCATTTAAGTGAGCACTTAATTTTACGTTTTGCTACGGTAAATTGGCCGTCTAGATCCTGCGATATCACATCTTTGGACTATTTTCTCCGGGAATATGTAAAGTCTCATGTCTTCAGGAATAAGCCCGCTACGATTGACACTTTATAGCCAACATAATTCGTGTTAGCTGAGAGATACCAGTCGTTATGCTCGAACGAGTCACCCAAAATTGGACCGTCCGAATCGACCACCTCAGACGTAGTCATGGGCAACATTTATATAATATAATTTTTAAATAATAAATGCCATGAATTGTTCTTTTAACCGATAATAAAAATTTTAAGTTCACTTTCAAACTTATGTATTTTATTTAACATTATAAATCAAAGCTTACGATGAATCACCCTATAGATAGGAATTAATTAATAATTAATTTTTTAATGAATTTATGTCAGACCCTTTCGGACCTTTCTTTTTAAACTTAACATGAAATCTAAAAGAGTGTAATAGAAATAGTGTTCCAGAAAACACTTAATTAAATAGTATTAAAAAAAACTATAAAAAAACTGCGTCCAATTTAAAAATTACTGACCTTTGGCTGGCTCTACAAGCGAAACTATTCATCCAAAAGAAATAATTTATTTAGTTACCAAATATTTGTTAATCCAGGGAATTTAAAAATTTTCCATTGTAGACCCACTTGAAAATTGAATTATGCAAGTTGTCCAGTGAAACAATATTTTACAAAAATACATCCGAGTTGCTTTTAGCAGACTCCAAGGGATGTTCTCTATCATGCCTTTTTCTGCTCTAGACTGAACTGATGAATTTTTCTTGATATTTATATTATGGGTAGGGCAGATGAATAATATCACTGCAACGCTTCCTTTCCACAAATACATAGCGTTTGTCGTTAAAGGCGAAGAGGGCGACACATTTACGATCTTAAAATCGTCCCTTAAGTGTGCATCTGAATCCGTGGGTTGATACGACTGTAGATCACTGGTGTTAGAAAAGTATGACCAAACAAAAATCTAAAATCAGGAGCATGCAGGTGTCGAAATAAAAAAAATGCTTATACCCTAGGTTAGATTAGGTTATTGCACCAAAACGGACCCATCATGATTCCTGTGGAACCAGTTGAATTTGTCTTGAAATGACAAAAACCTACACCAGTTCCCTTGTGAAACATCCAATTTCTTTGCAAAGGCCAGGAAGGGCCTTTAAAGTCCTTGCCGTCTATTTAATCTAGGTTTTTGAAAAAGTATTTCCTTAAAAATTTTGTTCGACTACTCTATATTGCCTCGCATCTACATCTATATCAATATCTAAAAATTTGAGTCGCTTTGCGTGTTTCCACAGGAAACAGTGTCCTGTCAGGATTCCTATTACTGTCCTAATCGTATCTCTTTTAATTTTGTTAACTTCCTAATTTTTTGGCGCCAAAAAGCGGTTAGAGAACCTTGTATACCCTGTGTCATTCAAGACTTGACCACCTTAAGTTGGCAGTCTTTGCCAATTTTTCCTCGATAATGCCCCTCACTATTCAGAGAGGTGGTTTGATGTTGGCAACCACACTATTGTCAAGTAGCCCTCCTTTTCTTTCAAGCTCATCTGCTTGTTCATTTCCTTAAATACCGCAGTGTCCTGACACCCATCACAGTCTTTCCCGATTCTGATTGCATAGTACCTTGAGCAATGTGCAACAGCCACTGACTGTATCAGAGTTGAAGTTGGTTGATTCCATTGCCTTGATTGCGGCCTGACTATCGGCTATAGGATACCGGCAAGTCTTAGTTCTGGATCTTCTGAGAATATACCAGAACCTTTTCCTCCCTCTGTTTTCGTGAAAATTGCAATTTCATTTATCCTGATTATTGCATTTTTTTGCTAGTCCTTCTTTTCCGGATATATTACATCGTCGAAGTCAACCGTGGAAAGAATTTCATTCGTTTGAATTGGATTGCCTGGCAGTAGCTCTTCTAGGACCGTGCCATATCCGAAACTACTGCTCTTGAAGTAACCTAAATTAGTGAGTTGTATCGCAGTTTCCAGCAATTTTTCTGATCTGTAAATCAAGCGGTGCAAGTGCAGAAAGGTGTCCAATGCTGCTGTAGGGTGGCACGGAGCGCACCTGTAATGGCTTTGGAAAACGTTCTTTGAATCGCCGCTAATTTTCCGTAAACCGTTTTCTTGTTTGTTGCTTTCCACCATACTAATGCGCCATATGTAATTATGGGTCTTACCACCACCGTATACAGCCAGTACACCACATCAGGTTTTAAGCTTCAAATTTTTCCTACTGTTCTTTCCGCCACATTCAGATTTCAATTTAGTTTTTGTCCAGAATCACACCCAGATACTGTCTGCGCCCTCCGAAAGGGGCAGTTCCACTCCGTTGAATTTTGGGAGTTTGAAAAGAGTACCCTTGTACCCTAAAATTATGGAAAAGGACGCTAAAAAGAAAACCACTACCCCTCCAGCCACTACCATTGCTACGCGTGGATGTGATCCTGGGAGGAGCAGAAATGCCTGAGTTAGGGCTATTTGGTTTCCAGGGGATAACAAAATAATGCAACGGCATAGGCGTAACCTAAGAATCGTAACCTACCCCATTTTCCAAAAAACTTGACATGCTGTAAGGCATAATAGGTGTACGAGTATTCATACCCACTTGATCGTTAAGCTCTTTGAAAAAAAAAAAATGCTTAAGTCATACCATCTTATCGTGTAAAATACTATTATTGTCAAGCCGGCACCTGATCGCTTACAGCAGTGGCAGAAATGAAATCCAGAATGACTACTATTTGGTAGCCAGTTTAATGAAGACCTGGGTTAAAGATTGCAAAATGATTCTGGGAGCGGCGATCGCCCAGCATCACTGTCACTTGGATAAGCTGGATAAAGGAAAAGGTGAAGCTTTTATTACCAGCATGACAAATTACCTCTTTACTATCATCGATGAGATCGGTGATGAGAAGTGAAGAGCACAAGATTAATGGGATTCCAAATCACTACTTGGAACGTCGAAAGTCCCCTAACGATACGCCAATGAAACATGGTGATGGACAGATAAAGCTAAAGTTGTGATACAGGCAAAAAAAAAAAACGACTTTCAAGGCTTGGTCAGAATGCTCTTCTACTAATAGAGATAAAAAAGCTCGCATTGGGATGAAATATAGATGTTGCAAAGGTCTCGCAAAGAAGAAGTGCGCCCAATTTCAAGCAGTAAGTATGGATGGTTTCGACAAAACAACTTGAATAAGGGAACAACTATCTTCAAAATAACCGCCCTGAGAGGAAGAAATGCTCAGGAGATCCATTCCCCAAAGTTCATTAACAATGCTAAAGGCCAGCTTCTTGCGGAAGACGATAAATTGTAGATGGCGACATCTAGATCTTCTTCCTTCGCGGAAAGAAAAGCCCGATACGCGAAACTGCGATAACTATCGTTCTGTCAAGCTAATGCTACACAATGAAGATCGTTGAGCGGGTATCAGACGGCCGATTGCGGCAAATAATTTCGGGGTTTTCTCGGGTAAATCAAGAATAGATGTAATCCAAATATGGGGTTGTTTGATTTTGAAAAGGCCTTCGATATACAACCAAGGGGTCTCTTATGAATAATATGAAGAATAAGAAGTTTGGAAGATTCTAGGAAGCCTTCATGTAAAAGAACCCATCACAAGCAAGATAGAGCAAGATAGTTCAGTTGGTATTATCATGTTCAAAGGGGAGATCCTTCGAACCCTGTCAATATATGATATGCAATATCAATCAACGTTCGTCCACACTATTGCAGACCAACTTGGGCAGATCAAAAAACAAATGGAGCACACAAATGCAAGAACACTAGCAAGCAAAGTGATTTGAAACCGCCAAGTCTCTCGGTACTTCCTGGGGTCAAACTGGCACATCCCATAGGCAGGCCAATAGCAATGCAGTAAAGTGGAAGAATTGTGATCCTTCTTCTCCGGAATATAACCTCGCCGTAAGGAAAAAAGAAGAAGAAGAAGATGGACAGGACTCTCAAAACTATCTTCTCTTCAAAGAGAATTTAACTTTGGTACAATATATGTTTGATGACTTATCCGTTCTTGGTCTTAGAGTAATGTCGTATTATGTAATGAAACCAGAACCACTCTCACTGAAAAAAATTTTAATTTGCTCTCCCTGTAGACAGGTTTGGTTAGAATCTAAGCCAGGATCTCCAGGTATCTCTCTGGAGAACGAGAACGTTAGATTTCACTCTTAGTTAAAAAAATTTGCGTATGTCTCCCAAGCGGAGATGTACGCAATCCTGATGGCTACGAACTGTATTGTGAAGAATCCGTAGAGGGGCAAAGTATATGAATCTGTAGCGACAGATAAGTTATGCTTGAAGCCAAACTGAACCATATTACGATTTGAAACCTAGTTAGAATATGCAAGACCTTACTAAATGCAGTCAGAAGGCTGAATTCTTCTAGTCTTGTCTAGTTCGTGGGTCATTGTGGGATTATGCGAAATGAAATCGCAGATGGGTTTACCAGGTAAGCCTCAGAGGAGAGTTTCTCAAAACCCGAACCTGCGTTATGTCTTCTTGTCCGGTTGGGGTTTCCAATAACAATTCAATGACTTTGACTTTCCACGATATCGGCAGATCATACGAATGCTTTCCAACATCTGTAAGATGTAGCGGTTTTCCAGCTGTCCCTCAGTAGGTAAGGCTGCCGACTGCTTACTGCGGGGCATTAGTGATAAAAATTCCTACGACCATTGCTGCGAAAGTAATGAAAACACCGCGGAATACTACAATACCTCCGTGTATGTCCAACCTTAGCAGGTAATCGATGCTGATGTGATGGGTACTAGTACCGTAGGCATTTTATTAAAGAAGCGCTTACTTACCTTTCTTCGAAAGACTAAGAAATTTCAATAGAAGGAACATAGACGGAGTACAATGGACCAGCTCTTTGTCTGAGTGCTCTGTTCAGGCAGAAAAAAAAACGTTAAGTGACAGCTATCAAGTGCCAAGAGCAACGAAATCATAACTTTGAAAAAAAAAGCGAAAATCAGCAAACATAAGTCTATCTACCATACTTCTAAAATGCGAAATTCGTTTCTTGCCAGAGCCATAGTAGAGATCGAAAATCGCACGATCTAATCGAGAAACAAGTACTACACATTCAGTTTCAAACACAAATAGGACATGGACTTATGATATATACAATAATTAGAGCATTAATAATAAGTATAAAAAGGTTGTTCCTTATACTCGTACTCTCCACAAATATCTTCTAAGTTCACAACAAGTAGGTCAAGAGTTCGTGTCGGTATTGTGGAAATAGCTTTATGAACTACAAGTTCTTTTTGTATATAGTACTTCGATGCCCTGTCACCTGTCTCCTGTTCCACCCACAACACATATCGCATTCAAAGTTCATGTGTATCTTTTCTGCGGTTCTATGTAACTATTTGTGACGTCTTGATTGCCGTTGTTACCCCCTAATCTGATGTGCGGTTTACCACAGCCATTGGGACCATAGGAGGATTCACCAGAGTTTGGCGTACCACTTATGGCTCAATAATGTTTATTGTCATTTTTGATGTAAAAACTTTCCCCGCTCCACCGTTGGCGTTTTCCAGGATATGGTTAACAGCCCCATAAACACTCGAATCGACAGGCACACCAGCCTTTTTTGATGGTCAAACACATTACAGGACGCCCAATGTGAGAAAACAGACACCTTTCGTAACCCACTATGGATACAGATGCTATTTGCTACTGCTCATTCGCCGTCAGACTTTCATACCGCCATATAAAGTTTTTTCGTCTTTAGGGAGCTTTTGTACAACTCAAGGTCAAGATCATGCCCAGACTAGCAATGCTGATTTGTTTGCTAATCCCGGCAGCCATTCGGTCCCTTTTATGTACGTTAGCGTTACCTACTCTTTACCACATAGAGATTTTCCTTTCGTCGACTCTAGGTACCACAAGGCATTGACCTAGTTAGATGTTTAAATGTGGCTGCTAACAACAGCTTCCCAAAAAAAAGAAGAATTAAATTTTTTTCGAACAATCATACAAAATTCGAGCCGCTGTTGTATCGACTAAAATAGAATTCGTTTTCTTGGCAACTCATAACAAAACTTCCTCCTTAGTATTGAGACAATAGGTTACATTTGGATTCCCTAATTTATCTAGACCATTACGAATAACTGAAAGCTGCATTATCATGTCTTACTTTATTCTATCACCTTAACTTAAACTTAGAATACAAGAGATACGGATAAAGATAAATCTCACTTACGTTGCTCAGCTAGCGTTGCACAAACGAAAGCACACACCACAAATATCGTGAATTTATTCATTTTTCAGGTCGGCTAGAATAGTGAATTGCTTTTCTCCTTTTTTTTGTAACAAAATTCTTTTCTTTTTTTTTCCAAAAACTTAAATCAGCTTCACTCTCCAAAAAATTAATTAACACTACTCCGACAGCGAAAGTATCTACAATTTACTTATTTACTTTTTAGGGCTTTTTTTTTCGTTTTTCGTTTTTTTTTTTTTTTTTGTTTTTTTTTTTTTGCAGACTTTGATGTCAGAGTCTTCTGTACGACTGTATTTGCTGGAAGCGAAATCTTTTAACACCGTTAATTATCGACCAACTACCACCTTGTGCGGAATAAGAATCGTTGTCACCGTAGGTTTCTTTCGAGCACTTAAGTCCGATAGTATTTTAGAGTAGCTCACTCGAAAATCACGGAGAAATAATTCATGCCACACATGGACACTGTTGGACTATGAATGAAGTAGAAGATCCAACAAAACCGTACAAGTATCTCAAGACGACAAAAGTTTTTGGTGAACAACTTTCACGAGGTCTAGGTCACAAATGAACTGAAAACTGTCTTCGGTTAACCGTTTTAAGCTAAAGGTGCGTTACCACTCCACGACACAAAAATCCAATCCCATTGTGCTCCGAAGGTGTACCTTTATGCGGTTGGATTTGGATTCTTTTTTTTTTTTCTTTTCTTCTTTCTCCTTTCTTCTGTTTCTACTTTTTTCTATACGCCCGGAACGTGTGAAGAGCAAATAATGCATGCGAGCGACATACGTACAGGTAGAAGGCAATACCTGCTGAATGAAGAATGAAAAATGAAGAACAAAACCAGACCAGAACTGTCGGAATGAGGAAGCCCATGAAGCAACCTGAGCTTGAGAGTATTGTGTCCCTCTTTTTGAAGAATATACACGAGTCTTCTTGATGGGTAACCTGGCTCATGGTTGGTTATATTTTGTTAAGCCCCACTACCATGTACAGCCTTGGACAGGAGAGGCAGGTAGGACAAGAGTCTTCTGCTGATTAGTACTCTAGAGATGATGACTCTTCGCATAATACTCATATGGGTACACAATGACACGCTGCAGCTTAACCTGAAGTCTTAAACATGCTTCTCCAATTTGCATCTCCCCTCCCAGCGGTAGCAGCTCCTTCACAGACGACCTGTGTGTGCATGGAATTTAAATGGGCTCCTCACCTCTGTCCAAGTGCCCGGAATAATAAAAGTCGTGTTTAATAAAATCCAGTGCATGGAGAATTGTTTAATTTTCTCGGAGATGCGAATGTGAGTTCTGTTCTTTATGAGCCTGATGGGAATATTACTCGTACGTGCGTTCGTTTGGTGTTCCTTAGTGCGAAGCTCCATTGTTTCTTCGGTTGAAAGAATGTTTTGTTGGGCTACCACTGTGCTACAGTAACAAAGGGGGCTGGGAGAGCCTTCAACTCTTTTATTACCCAATGACAGAAGGTGGTGGTCAACAAAGAAAGTTGTCACACTCGGCAGCACTCGTATTCGTCAGTTAAGTGAAGATACAGTGGCATATGAGTGTTGAATGAGTGAGTGAGTTTCTTGAATTCTACTCACTCATCATTTACTACAATATATTGGGTAAATAAGTGGTTAAGCCAATTGCATACTCTTAGGATTCAAACACCAGATCACAGTGAAGGCGAGAAAAAAATGTACCGGCGAAATGTTGACTGCGATGATCTATGGATACTTTTACTGGATAGCATTTAAAATATAGCTATGAAATTGACGCAAATATGTTAAAGACTTGACTTGAGAGATTTATAACCTCAAACCCAAATAAATATATAATCACCCATGCAACAGTTAAGTTTTGTAAAGTTTGGGATTTTCTAATTTGAATTCACAGAATATTAGAACCGAATATAGAATAAATAAAAGTGATTGAAAGGAGACTCACGAATGCTACGGAGAGATCATGAATTAACCAGGTGGTATTTCATCGCTGCAGGGAAGCTGCCGATTGTCCTACAACTTGGCTGGGTGCAGCAACGCAACAATCGAGGTCATTGCTTAGTGCTTGCTTTACCTCCCATTGGTGGTCTCCGGCAACAACATGAGTAAATCCATATTCAGGGAGACTAAAATGGGAAAATTATGCTAGACCAATAGCATATTACTGCCCTGTGCCATCTTAGAGATTACAACCCCATAGAAGAGATTAAAAACAATGTGACAAACCAGATAATAGACGCGGATAAAAACGGATACATTGTTGACACACCTTGCGAACGATTAAAAGACAATGATCTTCGGATCAGGACCTGGAATGTTCGAACCATTAACAGACCGCATTTAACCAAACAACTAGCGAGATCTTCGACTGCTACAAAGCAAACATAACCAACCATATAGTCCGATGAGATGGACCAGTCAAAAAAATGTAAACTACAGCGATATCTATCTGTTTTAGAGAATGTTACAGACAACCAGCACGACAGGCAGAAATCGCAGCGATAAGCCTCATAAATGCACACCCTGACAGACAAGAAGAACGACCTTGCCAATAACTGGTTTTACGGGTTCCTCAACAAAACTTAGAGCAATACTCTAAAATGGATGTTTTGGCGGTTTTAATTCCAAGCTAGTCAAAAAGGTAATCTTTGATAATATAGTAAAGAAGTACAGCCTTCGCGCCATCACCTTCAGAAACGAACGCAGGCTTATTGATTTTGCGACGGGACATAATGTCACTACAGCCACCTCACCTTAATATCCATAAAGCAACCCAGCTGACTCTTGGTCATTCACCGTCAACTCGTCCGAATATTCCAAGCAGTTAACATCGACTCGGACCGTTATGTGTATATCTGTAATAGCCCAAAGTCACTAAACAATAGTCAGGTATTTCAACGGAATGAACGGCTACAATTGCAAGAGACCACTAGGGCCTTCCCTTCACCTCTCTAGGAATTTAACGCCGCCAATACTGAATGTAGAAAACCAGTGATATCACTGGCAAACAGCAAACAAAGAAACTGCTTTTAATGTATTGGGTCTCCATCCATCGGATCTGGTAGCCGATGATGAGGAGACTTACCATATACCTCTATAGCTGGAGCAGTTGAGGGTTCTCCTTTTTTGCGGATCGGGCAAACGATGCTGAGATTCCATTCATCAGGCATATACTCTTTTGACCAGATCTGAGAAATAAGTTGGATTCTGCTCCCCACAAAGTCTTTCCAAACAGCTTTGAATGCATCGGCCTATAAATCGTCAGGTCCAGCTGCTTTGTTGGATTTCAGCTTAGATATTACTATACTCACTTCGTTTGGTCGGATAGATGGAAGTTTTGGCTATCATCGTCTAAGGTTAATGGTATATTCTGCCTGACAGTGGGATTGCGGCTTCTTCGCCGTTATAGAGTCTGTTCAAAAAAAGTTATCCCATATTCTCTGCACCGACTGTGACTACTACGAGATTTCCTTCTTCATCTTAACGGGCTTCCGTACGGGTCTTGTTGCCTGTTGGTAAGATTTCCGTACTTTAATTCTGAAGGCTTTTTTAAGAAAGCCTATGTTCCTGCGGTCTCTTTTTTTGTAGAGTTCACGAGCAGTTCTCGTCCTTCGTTGCAGCTCCGCTATATATGCTTCTTTTCTAGCTGCGTGTGCTTGCCGGCAATCTTTATCAAATCAGAAATTTCATTGGAGTGGTCGTGTGAAACCAACCACAATAGTTGCGGCGTCTCTGATAGCATGTTGACAGCGTTGCAACTGGTCTTCGGTACTTGTTGCTGGCGACATAGGAGTTGTTGTTACGTTTCGGGATACGTGTTTGGCGGAGATTCTGGCGGTCTCTTGGGAATGAAGCTTTTCTACGTTATATCTTCTCGCAGAAGTTCTTCTTTTCTACGGCGCTTTGGAAATTAGATCCGAGTCAATATTACCTACCCAGAAGGTTCTGAAGTATAGGGTTTTCCAATAGGCACTTGACAACTTTGAATTTAATTTGTGAACGCACTCTTTTACTTTTTATCAAACTGTCACTGTCTATTCACTGTCACTGTCTATTCAGTAAACTGAACATTTTCATCATGCTAAAGTACACTAACGAGCTACGTTCTCCGATTGGGTTCTGGAGAAGATGCGCCAAGATGATGAATTTCATCGCAAAGTCATCTTCAGTGACGAAGCTCATTTTTGGCTCAATAGGGTCGTCAATAAGCAAAATATGCATTATTGGTCGGGTGACCAATGTGACCAATTCATGTGCTTCATGAATCACCACTTCATCCACAAAAAATAATTGTTTGGTGCGGTTAGCATGCCGGCGGCGTTATTGGGCCATATTTTTTCTTCGACTATAACTATTGTCAAGTTACAGTGAATAGTCAGCGTTATCGCGCCATGATCACGGATTATTTTTGGCCCGAATTGGAAGATATGGACTTGGACGACATGTGGTTTCAACAGGATGGTGCCACAAACTGCACAGCACACGCTACAATCGATTTATTGAAGAGTAAGTATGGTGAGCGTGTTATCTCAAGACATGGGGCAGTCGATTGGCCGCCTCGTTCGTGCGATTTAACGCCGCTTGACTATTTTCTGTAGGGATACGTTAAGTCATTGGTTTATGCCAACAAGCCGACGACGTTGGAAGAGCTCAGACCCAACATTGAATACGAAATAGCTGCCGTTTCGGCCGAAATGTGTGGCCGAGTCGTTGAAAATTGGGTCCAAATAATCGACAGCTGCAAACGTGCCCGCGGGGACCATATGAACGAAGTCAAGTTCCATTCATAAATATTTTGATTATACTTTAAGCCAATAATAAAGTATCACAAATGGTTTGCCTTTTATTTAAAAAAAAAAAAAATTGTCAGGTCGTTATTAGAAAACCCTATACATAACACTGGAGCCATGTCTAACGTCGATCGTAATGTGATCTATATGATTTAATGTTTGATAACCGTGTCTTCCATCATCCAGGGAAACTGAAACTAATTGTTTTATCGTGTGGGCTATATTTACCAGCTGTCCTATCAAAGATATCCTCCTTTCCTATCCTGCTGCTCGTAAGAAAACTCATAGAAAAATTCTTTGATGGCATTTTCCTTTTCTTACGTAGTGGTCTGGGCGCATATTAGGCCTATGTTTCGGACACGATGATGGATCACCTCAACAACAACCAAGCACGACATTGACCTAACTTTGATGTCGACGGGACGGTTATAGGATATTGGGTGATCAAATGCGAGGGCAAATTCTTCAAGGAATAGTGAATGAGTTGCTAAGGTTAGCTACGGCTGACTTGAAGCTCGAGCTTATCCCAGATAATGACATCCCAAGGAAGTCCAGTACCCGCATTTTCTTGCCCAATTAAAGACAGATGGGGGACGGCTCAGCTATTAAGGCGGAGGAATACCATAAGAACAATATGTCGTTCCTGCTCTCCATCAAAAACGAATGCCTGGTAGCACTAGAGAAAGCAATCTATAAACTTAAGTTTGGCATCAGGAATGATTTGGACATCATCAAAACCGACAAGTTGTTAGTGATCGCTGAAAAAACGTATAATTCTGAAGGTACTCGTATGCCTCCGATAACCTGCGTGTTATTGAAATCGGCATTATCCAAGAGCCCTTTGTGAGAAACTCGGAAAAAGAGGTGCTTCAAGACAAACAATACGATCTGTTCTGCAAAGATCAGGCTATCGGTAAGCCCAGTACATACATTCACGCTAATAAACATGTTAAAACTTTTTTTATGTCCCAATTTTAGCTCAAACGATTTAGCAGTCATTAGACTGAAGTATGCGAACGAAACAACATACCTTCTATCAGCATAATATACGGCTTATGAGAGACCACTACTGCCAGTTGAAGTGGAGCAGTTTACAGCCACCATAACAAAGAAGAATGACCTATTAATGAGCTGCGACGCCAACGCAAGTCATACAGTATTGAAAGCAAACAAACTAATGAAAGACTTGTGCCTTTTCAATTTTCTTCTAACCACTAACCTATCTGTCTACAATAAGGGGACGACCCCAACCTTTGTCCTTCCCTGTACGGAAACTTTCAGAGAGCGGGAAGAGGTCCTAGATATTACACTCAAAACAAACAATGTTAACTCTAGGGTCGAAAATTATAGACTTTTTGATCTGGAACCATTCTCAGACCACAGAAGTAGTCACTGCGATTTGAGTTTCGAAGTCGAGACTACTAAACCGGTTAGAAACCCTTAAAACAAAATTCAGAAACATACCCAAAATAAACACCGTAACAATCGATGAACCAGAGGCAAAAGTAAACACATTCGAGAAGACAATGGATGTTGCATACAAATTTCTGTGTCCAGTTAAACGTAGTAAAAAAAACACTTCCTCCTTGGTGAAACGAAGATCTCTCTAATCTCAGGCAGATGACCAGAGCGATTTTCAGTATCAGATTAGATAGCCATAAAGACATCCAAGAAGCAGGGCTGGATGGACTATTTTCATTCAAAAGAAACCCTCAAGGACTCAGCGAGGCTTAGCAAAATTCTGTTCAAGGAACATTCCAACCTTTTCTTTCTAAGAAAGTGCGATGGTGGGTTGACAAAGTCCTCTGTTTAGACCCCGTAACTTACATAGCAAGGATGTTGATACAATAAGAAAAGAACAAAGGACTTACTTAACTACCCACATATCGCCAAAATTACGGCGATAATCATGGGTCATTGTTCGATAGGAGACCATACGGCCAAATTAGGTATCCCTTACAACTCCCACTCCCACAGTTGTGGGAATGAAAATAAGATGGAAACCCTCGTAGCCAGACTTCGTGCACTAAACCAACAATTCGATATTTCGGTTAAAGGAATACGAGATCTAATAGGTTTTCTTAACTCATCAGTTTGGATATAGGCACTGTACATACAAACTTGATCAAAAAGTTCCCGGTGGCGTCACCGTGTGCGTTCCCATTGTTCCGATTTGAATTCCGTTTTTTTTTTTTTTTGCTAAGTTGGTACATCTGTTGTTGATATTCCCTCTAAATCTTAGCATCATAGCTTGACATTTGAAAAAGTAACGTAGCCAAGAGTACATCTATCTCTGTGTGTTAGCGATTTTTTACAATTTTGGAAATGAATTTAACTTTACAGCATCGAACTTGTATTAAATTTTGTGGAAAAAACGGATTTAATGTTGTGCAAACGTTGAAAATGTTGAAATAGTGTTTCGTTAATGATTCTCTAAAGAAACGGTCGTTTACCAGCATCACGATCGGTTCAAAAGTGGTCGTAACTCAATCAAAGATAATGAACGCAGTGGCAAACCATCGACATCAAAAACCGACGAAAACATTGATGAACTAAAAAAAATGTTGGTTAATAACCGCAAATTAACCATCAAAGAAATAGCGAAGGACTTGAACATTGCCTATGGGTCCGTCCAAGACATTTTGGTTTCCGTCGCGTAGAAGCAAAGTTGGTGCCAAAAGACCTCAATTTCAAGCAAAAAAGAGACCGTGTTAACGTCGCAAAAGAGATAATTTGCGGGGCTGAATCTGATACCACATTCATCAAAAGGATCATTACTGGAGACGAGACGTGGGTTTATGAGTATGACAAGCAATACGAACATCAGGCAAGTGAATGGCGCTCACCGAATGAGCCGAGACTAAAAAAGTCACGTCATTTTCAGTCAAAAAAGAAGGCAATGCTCACGGTTTTCATGGGCTACAACGGTGTAGTGAATCATGAATTTTTGACAGAAGGCCAGACAGTAAACAAAGAGTATTGTTTGGGTGTTATGAGACGTTTGAGTGAAGCAATTCGCCGAAAGAGACAAGAATTGTTGGCACCATGATAACGCACCGTCGCACAGTGCCATCATTATTCGTAATTTTTTGACGAAAAATGCTACAAATACCATCCAACAGCCACCGAATTCACCTGATTTATCTCCCTGTGACTTCTTTCTGTTCAATCGAGTTAAAAAAACACTACAGGGAACGCGTTTCAGCAGCCGAGAGGAAGTAATGGAAAAATCGTAGGAAACACTCATGGACATACCAAAAACCGAATATAAAAAATGTTTCGAGGATTGGATCAAGGGGACACTATAGATTTAGATGAATAAATCTGTATTTTTAATTTTCTGAATAAATTCCGGGAACCACCGAGAAAGGTGGTATCATCAACGAGCTTACACAAGTCGTGCTAACAAAAAGGCACATACTAGTGCTACTTGGGTTCATGGTGGAATGCCACCTCTATATACCTACCTTGTAGGCGCAACTATGTTTTAACTCGCAATAGATCTCCTTTAATGTGATTTTAGTAGAAGTGAACGATCGTTGAGCAGCGATTTAAAGTTGTCCCAGCAAATATCCTGATAAGAAGATACCTGCATAAATATTTTTAGGTCTGATATTATTCACAGCTCTGTGAGTCGTTTCAAAGTAGAAGGAGAACACTGATTTATGGAACCCTTGCTCCACTTTATACCTTTATTTGGCATTTGCATGTAGCTACACAAAAGGTAAGCCTGAATGGTTTCTTTAGAAGGTATTAAGCTCACTTTCGAATGCTTAAGTAATTTTAAGTGATCGCATCAAAAAATTATCAGAGACTGAAGTACCAACTTATTTCCATAAGGCAAGCATTCGTTGTCTGTCCTTCAGAGAGACCGTTAAAATCACTTGAACTTGAAAATCCATTTAATTGCTCATCTCATTTAACTTATAAGTACACTACCAAATATAAACATGGTCAATGGAAAACAAGAAACACAATTTTTGCTATTATTCTCGGCCAGATGGTCAAATTTTTAATTCGCTCGACATTCAAATGACAACAGATTTGTCGAAATATGTATCTATTTGCTTTATCAATTCCTGGAAAGCCTCTGCTTACTTACTTGACGGACAAATTTTTCGGTTATAGCACACATAAAACTCAAACCGAACCTTGACTGAGTTGAATTCGCCGTATTCGCCGTTGTAATGACTTTATGATTTTTTTTTTTTTATGTTACTCAACAGACTGACTGTCTGTCTGATTGTTAAAGTTAAAAAGTTCACAAACAAAAAAAAGAAGAAAAGAAAAGATAATTAGAATTGTTTACCATGATTGGCATTAGGAAAGAGAACATAGCTCGTTCCCAATGCGGCTTGAGCTTGAGCCATTGACCTTAAACCGATCAGAACGTGTTTGCCAGCTACAAAGTAAATTGTGTTGACTACAATTGTGTTGCACTGAACAAAGGATGAAGTAATTGAATAGATTGTTCCTGCATGAGACACTGACTGATTCTTAGCACGTAGATTTGACTTTGACAAGAGAGATTATTGTTTAATTTCTTCAAAAACACCTTCCTGGGTTGTTTTGAAGAGACACATCTTCAAAGCGTTATGCCGTCATTGTTTGAGAATTGTTTTGACGATCGGAAATAAATGTGACAAAGTTTGTTTGTTCTGTTTTTATGGCAAACAACAGAGAACAGAAGAGGTATATGTTTTGTCCTGGAACACTTTAGAATTTCTGCAAAACGACTTATGCTAGAGGATTGAATTCATACCTTAAAGTTAGTTATATATCGATCTGGGAAATATAACGAATTAAACTGCTCTTTGGTTTCGGAATACAGACTTTAATTCCCACACCTTGCAGACCTGATCAATCCTTTGGACCTCCTCCGAGTGCGATCATCGAGTTTCTCTATTCTTTTAACCGCAGATGACGATCGTTTGCTAAATATTCCTTATCAGTGCTTGAAACAAAATACAGTCTGGGAGTCCAAAAAGAGTCTTGACATCTATGTTGATTGTAGCACAGTCCAGTAACTTAAAAATTTGCATTCCGTCAATTAAGGTTGTACCATATTCCGTAAAATGAGACTGGCAAACGACATTCTCGCCGATGGACAAACTAGTTATTGTTCACTTGTTTATTCATTTGCGAACAAGTTAAACTTATATACCTTTCGGCATTTTTCAAGGTTAGTAGTCCGCGAAAAACCAACTGGTCACGACTGGAGCTCGCCAAAATCAACTGTGCTTCCTCTAACCTCAGGACAAAAAAAAAGCTAGAGGAAATTGTTCAGAAACTGAACAGTACCTTTACCAAGTGTTTTGAACTGGCATATCGAACTATATACATATAATAGAAAGCAATTCTGCAGATCGCCCCTTCCTTGGTCGTGGCGGCAGCGACTTCGTAAAAAAACTAGAAAACTTATAAACAGGTCACTTAAGACTAATTTGGAGGGAGACCGGAGTCTTTACAGAATGAAGCAAAATAATTTTGAACAGTCCCTTTACAAAGACTTTTGTGAAAAGAGCGAAACTGTCGGTGAAACCAGTAGACTGGTCAAAGTCCTCTAAAGAGGAAAGTCAACCACCATAGAATCAGTCAAGAAACCTGATGGTACCAACACTGCGTCCAAAGCAGAAACTCTCCATCTTTTGCTTGAAGCTAACTTCCTAGGTAACCTCCCCAAGGTATTCCTTTACTGCTCTGTTCCTTGGAGGCGGATTCGAAGACTTTTCGGACCGGAACATTTGTGTCCATCCAATTTACGTGATCAGGCCACCTCAGTTGTTGGACCTATGCTCATCTGGGTAAGTCGTTGTCGCTGTACAGCCCATGCAGTTTGTCGTTTTATCTTCCTTTTCCACTGACCGTCTACGCAGACGGGACCGATTATTTTCCTCTCAACACAACCAAGAGCACCTTTAAATATTTTTGATAAAGTCCACGTCTCTGCGCCATAGGACAGGATTAGAATTACTAGGGCCTCATATACTGTAGCCTTCGTTGTTCGAGAGAGGGCTTTGCGAGTCAAGCTTAGTCAAAAGAAACAGCGATTGGCAAGAGTTATTCTTCGTTCGATCTCAGCGCTGGTGTCGTTGTCTGAACTGATAGCGGAACATAGGTGGAGGAAGTCCTTAACTACCTCTTATATCTGTCGATATATGTTCTTTGTGGTTGAGAGCATATATTTGGTTTTGCCTCATTGACCGTTAAACCCATTTTTGCCCCTTCCGTCTTAATACTCTCAAAAGCGCCACTGACATCTGTCTTCCGATTATGTCAATATCATCGACGTATGCGAGTAATTGGACTGACTTTTGAAAGATTGTGACTCTTGTGTTAGCACGTGAGTTTTGCACTATTCATTCAAGAATAATGTCAAAGAAAACGCATGACAACTCATCGCCATGTCTAAATCTGTTTTTGACATCAAATGTCTCATGTCTCATGCTGCACAAACGGAAAAGTTTAGCAAGCATGCCAAAACTAGACATTACTCTTCTTTATAGATGCTGTCATAGGCGGCCTTAAAACCGATAAATATATGGGGTGTACCGAATTGGAGCTCATGGGTTTTCTCCAAGAGCTGCCATTGTATGAATATTTGGTCGATGATGATATGGAGCAATACAGCAGACAGGATCACACGGTGTGCTATCTAGAGGATCGGACAACTAATACTAAGGTTCCATTCATCGGGCATACTTTCGTCCGACCATATTTTACAGATGAGTTGGTTTATGCTCCTCACCAAGTCATCACCTGCCGCTTTAAATAGCGGAAGCCTTGTTGGGTGAACGGAATTGTTGGTTATACAGTCTCCTTCTGAATCCTCGGCATCAACTGCAACTCTACTACTTCGTTCCCTTGTTCGCTCAACGTGCTTCAGTTCAGGGTTTTTTTACCTTTTAGCAAAGCTTCCGAATCTTATTCCTCACCAAGCGCTTCTCACGTTCCTTTTTTTCCTCTTGAGAAGCCAGTGTTCGTTTCTCCTCTTCTGCTGGTAGAGCTCGAGCATGCCGGCACTCGTCTTCGAACCAGGGGTTACGTCATTTTCTCGACTAAATGAAAAAAAAAGGAAGACATCAAACAAACATAATCCAAAAGCAGAACCAAGTTTTTAATTAATAAAAAAAAAATACAGCCAAAGAACATTGGATGATAACCTTTGCGCCACCTTATATATACTGAGACAAGGGAAACCGTGTACTTCCTATATTGGCCGCGTCCCGCCACATAGTCAAAACCTATGTTCGTTCTCAGACATGCTGTCGTATAGGCTATGTCTCCCGACTGCACTGCAAAATATATCCTTTCGATTTTAACATCATACCTCGGGCATTGCTCGCAAGTTTTGTCGAACAACTCGTAGAAACATTCTTTGGTGGAGTCGTCCTTGTTTTCCGTGGCGATATGAGTGGATATTAAACTTATATTAGCGAATTTATTCCTGGTGCGGAATGCCGTAAAACTTTGGCTCACATGTCATAAGCTCAAATGCTCTTGTTTAAGTGTGCCACATATAACGAATCCACACACAACTTGGCACTGTTTCTGTCACAGTTTTTCATCCTCTTTGTGATCTGCCCATCCAATTGCACTTCATGGATGGCGGTGATACATGATTGCATGATAAGGGTATATCGCGTATACTAGATGTTCGGCTGCGTGTGGCCTGTTATGCCTCTGAAGATTCCGAGTGAAGATCGAAAGGTTGTCAAAACTGAAGTCATCCATACCCGGTGTGGATGACGAAACCTTTTAGTTTTTCCGTGGTAGGGAATTTGCCCCAATGCACAACCCCAAACCTAGAAGATCAGTTCATCAGGAGTTAAAACAACTACAATAAGGGCTCGGATGCTCGATATCAGTGATCCACTTCAGGGATGCTAACACAGGCCTTGGCCCATCAATCGCTCCTCCGCAACCAACTCTTTGATCAAGAACCTGGCTCAGTCTTGTCAGTTCTTTTTTCACTTGAAAACAAATTCCAGTAGTTTGATTGTTAACGTTACTGTCATCGAACCGGATTCCAACCTCTGAGGACACTTGTCTATCAGGTTAGCAGCCTCACCCAGCACATGCGTTCTGGGCGTTCGGCTGAGTTTGGGCTATTCCATGGTTGGTTCAGTATTAGATGAAGCGCTTTTATATACCAGGTTCGTGTAGCTAATCTTGTGAATAATTCTGTCTAACTTTTCTGGAGGTTTCCTCTTCCCATTTTTCATAATAGAATTGAGTGTCACGTATGACGTACCTTTCATGGCATGGTGCTTTTTATGTGTTACATATTTCAACGGTTAATAAAAGCAGAAGAAAAAGAAGAGTTTTTATGAAAATGCTTATTTTTTCAAATTTTTATCAAACGATAAATCGAATGAAACACTCCTTAACGTTTCGGTTTTAGGTAGATAGGCGATTGAGAAGGGTCTCTTGAAAAGTTTTTGATACTGTAGATACAGTGAATGAGCTGCCAACGTAACAACACAAAAAACCTTCACTGTGTATACATAAATCAGAAAATCTCATACTGTATTGACAAACAACATTATCCAACTTGTAACCTTCTCCGAAAACCCTTTGTGAAAAAAACATTTTAACAAAGCAATCAATTCTCAAGAAACAATAAAACTGCTTAAGTAGATAAACCATGATTACCGTGCCAAAATAAATACTCATAACCGTATTTGCTCATCAGATGTTTCATCGGTTGTTCCAATCCCTTTTAGTAGTACCTCGGTTTGATAAGTATTGCGCAATTGATTCAATGTGTGCAGATCGCCTCAGTACATAGAAATATTGAACATTTTCGCACATTCGTACGACTGTCCACAAATGCCACGGTCAACTTCCCTTTCAATTGCATAATCAGGAAGCAAATCTGCAACTTGCTGAAACATTCAATCCACCGATTCAATTAGAATAGATGATTTATGTCACCACAGGTTAAATTCATTAAATATGGACTTGACAAAACTTTTTATTTTTTTTTTTTTTTCAGAGATTTTTATCTTAAGTGCTTATAGTCGCTTGTTTCATGTTGACAAAAAGGCAAACGAATGCTTGCAAAAAGTGCGATTAAAGTTTAGATACATACTCATGTACGACGTATACGGTTATAACTTTTGATCGATCAATCAACAGGAAACGATCAAACTACGATAGGTAAATATTTTGCTATTTGGCTAGAGTTGGAAATAATTGTCTAAGGTACTTAGTGAGTCAAAAAGTGAAGGCAACTCGTTGATAAACTTGTTTACTCTGCTCAATCCACAAGATCAAAGGTGTTAGTCGGCAATCATGGCTCAACCAAGATTGTGAATTCAGTTCATAATTTCGTATGTAACATGACGTTGATGTGGTGAAATTCCAATACTAACTATGTGTAAGCTGTCAACTGCAGTATTGCATTCAGTCTTGCTGCTTAACAAAATTGACCTCTCTCAATGTATATTTTATCATAAGTTTATCCATCGCCACACCTTCTTAACTAAAATCACTTATTGGATGTTCATGTGACCTTGGAATTTTCAGCCTAAAATGAACTTAGTCAGCACAAAGACCAGATGAAGCTCAGTTTGCATAACATATGTTAGATATGTGGATACAACATGGAAAATGATACAAAATATCTCCTTCTCGAAATAACTTAGTTCGGTCTCAGATGTGTTATAACACAGATTTTCTCCTTTCCAATAGCTATCATTTATGACCTTTTTAACATGTCTAGGTATCAGCCTCACTTACTGCATCTGCGGTCCGTCGCTTTTGGCAGGAAGGTCTAATATGACCTCATTCGGTAATTCGTAATAACTTTACTTTACTTTTGACTTGGAATAATGACGAATCTTCTTTAATAACCGCTGAAGTATTTAACACGCGTATAATTACATCTAAAACTACATATTACGAGCATTTTTTCCACGCATCTGCATTGTAACTTCGAGATTGACGTAATTCCTGCACCCTCGTCGAAATTGCTGATGTTTTTGCAGCTCATCGATTCGATACTTTCTCTTTCGGCTTCCTCCTTGGATATCATTTGGAAAACTTGGTTTTTAACAAACTTCTGTGAATATGGCAAAACGAGCTAATTTGCCCATGATGAGGTTTTTATGACCTGGAGGATTGGTGTTCATTTGATCTACATGTCCCAGTTACTTAAGTCGATTAGTTCTGACTTTGTTTTGTCTAGTCCATATAGACCTAAACGTAGAGTAGAGCACTTAAATGATTTTTCATTGTAAATGACCAACTACAAGTACCTTCTCATCCTTTTGTAATTAAATCCATTGCTCTGTGCCGTAGAGAAAGCTTTGCTACCAAGAGTAACGATGACGTGATTTATACAACTATTACCTGTGTATATTGCATACCTGGGATAATTGCATAAACTTTATGTTTCTCTCGTTTGCCACCAAATCATCATCGCACCTTTTGCTACAATACTTCAAAATGCTTCTAAGGCAACTTGCTCTATTCTACAGATATATTCCAACTCATTCGAATAGGAAATGGATATTTTAGGTTAGGTAAGGCAGGCTGTTAGAGAGACTAACCCACTCATTATGATGCCAATTGGATCTGTGATCCTCCTACTCTTGGAACCACTTCGAGCTTCTGACGAAGGGTAGGAGACTGCTTACGTCTATATTGCTTAGATCTTTCAAGTAATTGTAGAGGGAAGTTCTTTCAAGTGGTTTTTCCTTCTTTGGAAGATAGTTGGGCATGTACAAAGTAGTTGAAGAATGGTCTTCTCCTCCTCCTCAACCAAAAAAATCATTAGTTAAGGCACCAAGCCTTTTTACAGACTTGTCTATAAGACAGTGTCCTTCAGTGATTACATCTATGATGGCGCTGAGATGCGAATATCCCTTGCAGATATCAAGATCTTCTTCAGCAAAGACAAGGTTCCTTTAATCAACAAAATTTCCGTCTAAAACACGCTAAAGTGATTTGGAAGGCAGAAGGAGAAGCTTAGATGAAGCTTATCTAAGAAGACCGCAACCAACGATCAGCTGTCAGTCTTGTATCTATCCATGTAGAAGTGGATTGACAATAACATCTAGAGGGGATCCTAGTCTTTGTCAAACCAATATTAGGGCATGATTTTATTGATGTTCTCTGCAAAGATTCCTAGTTGGTAGCCACTTGCCTGCTAAAAATGTCAAAGGGTCTCAAACTTATCTGAAACTACCAGTGCCGCGGAGGAGGTAGTACATAAAGCTCCTCCTATGCAGAGACATAATGTTCTTGGAACTTTACTTAGTTTGCTCTACTTGACAACAGTATGAAAGGCCGTCCACCAGACAACCACTCCGAAGTGGTATCACTCTTATAACTGACACGTATAGCCAGTGGCTTATGCGAAGTTGAAGGCCCCATTTGTTCCCATTAGCTTTTTTGGAAGAGAATAGAACTTTCTCTACTTTTTCTTGAATATTAGGTTTCCAGTTTAGTTTCCTGCCAAAAATAAAACCCAGATATTTCGCTGTATCGGAGAAGTCCATGGATTGAGGGAGGGTTTGCGATTGGAATTTTTATTTGCTGAGAAAGAAGACAGATCAGAAAAGATTGATGTTAGTTAAGCCATTTCCACCGACTTCATTTACAGTTTGCATGATGAGCAGCAGAGAGAGGTCGCGGATCAATTTAAGATCGTATATGATGTTTTCAGAATTTTCAGGAAAAAAGATGATACAATAGACTTATAGGCCTGAGATCCTGTGGGGCAATATGAGTACATTTTTCGACTTTGGGATTGAATGCTACATTAACTTCTCCCCATAGAAAGAGAGCTCCTTATAATATACTCTAACATTGGCAGGCAGGTATTATACCATCAGACCGTTAATTTTGGTCGCAACTGCATTAGTACTGCTAGGGTTGTTACTGGACGTGAATAGGGAAAAGTAGCAGGTTGAGTGATTCATCACAAGAGCCAAAGGGTTTTTTAAACAACTAAGCATCATCTGTAGAATTTTTCTCAGCTGTGATGCCCTAAAGGTTTCTATTATTTTGTCACTGAATAACCTTTGGCATTGTCGCTTTGCCTTCTCAGTTTTTTTTTTTAATATTTTATCTTGAAAGATTCCTTATATGGGTTTCAGTCAATCCCTTTTCTTCGATTTTTGCTTGGTTGGTTGCTGCAGACGTTTCTAAGCGGTCCCAATGCAGATGTCCATCAGTTCGTGTGTTTCTTGCCTCAAGGTTGAATAAGAGCACAGGTTGATTGAGAGGCAAGGTAAAATCTTTTCATGTCAAGCTCGTTGGTGTTATGCGGGGGACTTAAGGATGCTATTTGGGCGGGGAGCAGCATTATTTAGACTAAATTGAATATATCTGTGGTCTGAAAATGAGTGCTCAGATTGTACCATCCATTTCGTTATGCTGTCGGAGACAAGAGTGGCTTGCTGGCGCGGCTGAGCCTCTGATTCCTCATATTAAAGGCCTCGGTGAGTAATCCTGCAGAGTCGAATAAGCTTAGCAGCGATACCAGAACCCGATTTGACTCGGTTTAATTATTCCCGATAATCCTTGTCAAAGGCGTCCTTAAAACCGACAAATAGGTGTATGGTTTCCATTTATAATTTGAGGGTTTTTTCCAAGTTCTACCTTAATTCTGCGAAAAATTATGGACGAAAGCAGCCCATAAGCTTCATTATCGAAGGGGGAGGAAATAACATCTGTCTGTACAGATAAAGAGGAAGATGGCGAATGAAGATATCCTTCTTTTTTGCATGCACAATTCTTTAAATGATTTTCAGTTTGAATAGACTGAATTCGGAGGAAAAATACATATAAAACCGACCTCCAAACAAAGTGCTTATCTGCATATAGGTATAAAAAAAAAATCACTATGCACATTACTTCGATTAAGGATTTATATTTGAAATATTTTCAACAAATTCGTTATATCATTCCAATTTTTAGTTTAAAACTGAAGTAATTTCGATTCTTAGAATTCGTAATGACTTTCAAAAATTGAATTTGAGATAGTACGAGTACATCGTTGTTCTCGATTTCTTCAAATTTTGTACGTTTCCGGAATATCTAGCATCCTTTGGAAACGTCTTCTTTTTTTTATTTATGTTGCAGATAAGATAATTTTTCGAAACAAGTTTTCACTTTTTCTAGGTCAGAATCTCGTAGTTTTAGTAGTAGAAGCGAGTAGTACACCTAGTTTTGCACTTCCGAATCTAAGAATCGTTTTATACTATATACACCATGAGAAAGATAGTGATCTTTAGCTGAAGACGCAGGACATTTATATGCTCATGCCATAGGAAATGCTCGTCGATGATTACTCCAAGATACATATTTGATGCTTTTGACTACCTCGGCATAGGCATAGGCAGTAAATTTTTTGCATAATCTCAAAAGTTCGTTGGTATATAGAACAAATAAAATAGCACCCAACTTTGAGCCGTGTGGTACGATGCATAATAAAATGGCATTACTATGGTCTAGATACTATATTTTGACAGCTGGATGTTATTGGTAACTTTAACAGCTGCTGAAACATAACAATTGGAAAAACTAACATTGCTATCTGGTCATTCATTAGAATTCATAAATTAGCTAATTCTGCAGCACAAGTAACTCAAAATACGTTTTCACTCTCTTTCTTCCGCATATAAACTATTCCACTTATAGTCCACACATGTTTATACTCTTTTTGTCTTTTCAGCGACAATGCAGCATTTAGAAGTTGGCATGTCTGATACGTTAAGCCGTCGTTCAAGTACATGTTTTCTGGTTTTCCGTGTGCTTCGAGTAGTGCTGTTGACAATTGCACTTTTTTTTTTTCTCTAAGCATTCATTATTTTCTCTTGGCACTGGTGAAAAACTAATTTTACGCAGAGAATGTTTATAATTTTTGTTTGGTCATTGTTTAATTTTTTTGACGTTTTGTTATGCGTTTTTTTAAAGCAGAGGTCAATGACTTTCTTCGGAACTTGCAGAAGTAAACCATTATCAAGGCTTGATCGGTATTTGGTGTGTCTTTGTTTTAATAATAATACAATTAGAAAGGCAACTAAAGCCATGTGCGCTTGCTGTCATATGTATGGCAAGAACTGGGGATTAACACCAAAGGTCGACCATCTGTGACATACCTACTTATACATCAGTACTATGGTGGATAAGAACAAAGATAAATCTGCCATACAAAGCTGAAGCGGTTATAAAGGCTTGCCATACATACCTCGGCATCACCAGCGGAATGCATAGATGTCCCACAGCAGCTATAGAAGCCTTCATTCGTTTAACGTCACTCCATATCTTTATAAAGGAAATGGCAATTTGCAGCACGGTTAGGGTACTACACACAGGAGAGATTAATCAAAATAAAAAAATAAATGAATGGCGCGACAAACAGCCCGGTGTATGTTTATGTGTATGTTTCTCATTTTTACACTCCTGAGCAGGGCCTACTTTTTATTGCCGATTCCGAACGGCAGAATTTGACTTTCGGAGGTTTGCCATTGTCCGCCGAAAGGGTGATGACGATTTTGAAAAATTTGCTGTTCTGCTCCTATCAGGAACGAACCCAAGTAGGTGGCGTGACAGCCAGTAAGTCAACCATCAAGCCATCGCCATGATCTGAGCTTCATCACTCAGATTGTATAGATGTAATGAATTTTCTCTCCAAAATCACCGAGCCTGACATGAGCTGCGCAGTAAACGACATTCTAACTAAGACTCTGAGCATCAGCAGAAGGTTCAATATATGTAGTGACCTTAAGACGAGGAGCACCAAACCAAATATATCATAGCTGCCAATCGGAAAAAGTCCCAAGGTATTTCAAGCGGGAATACATGCTAATCACGCGTGCGCAGATCTCAGGCTCAAAAAGGGAATGGAAGGTGTCCCTATTCATGTAACCACTAACTGACTGTCAAGCAGCCATTAAGTCTTTAGACTCTAACCTCATTGCCTTCAAATCAGTTATGCACCGTTTCAGTAATTTACAAGAAATCTTTCATAAGAACAAAGTAAAACTTTGGTGTTTGACTGATTATAAAGGTATTGTCGACGAACTGGCTAGGAATGATTCCGCTTATTCTTTCGTTGGAACTGAGAGTTGGGAGAACAAAATGTATATATCCCATTTTTTCACGAAAAATAATAAGAATCCCTACAACTCAAAAGGGATGTTATGATATTAGAGGAGAGGTTGGATTCCTAACCGGACAACATTACCTTCAATATCACCTGCACCTTGATCAAAAAGTTCCCGGTGGCGTCACCGTCTGGCGCTCCCATTGTTCTGATTTGAGTTCTGTTTTTTTTTTTTTTTTTTTTGTAAAGCTGATGCATCTGTTGTTGATATTCCCCCTAAATTTAGCATCATAGCTTGACATTTGCAAAAGTTACGTAGCCAAGAGTACATCTATCTCTGTGTGTGTTGGAGATTTTTTACAATTAGAAATGGATTTAAATTTGCAACAACGTAATTGTATTAAATTTTGCGTAAAAAACGGGTTTAATGGTGCTCGAACGTTAAAAATGTTGGAATAGTGTTTCGGTAACGATTCTCTAAAGAAAACGATCGTTTACCAGTGACACGAGCGGTTTAAAAGTGGTTGTAACTCAATCAAAGATGATAAACGCAGTCGCAGACCATCAACATCGAAAACCGACGAAAACATTGATGAAGTAAAAGAAATGTTGGTCATTAACCCTAAATTAACCATCAGAGAGATAGCGGAGGACTTGAACGATGTCTATGGATCCGTCCAAGACAATTTGGTTAAAGATTTGTGTTTCCGTCGTGTAGGAGCAAAGTTGGTACCAAAACACCTCAAGAGACCGTGTTTGACGTCGCAAAAGAGATGATTTGCGAGGCTGAATCCGATCCCACATTCATCAAAAGGAACATAACTGGAGAGAAGACGTGGACTTATGAGTACGACAAGCAATCCAGACATCAGGCAATGGCGTTCACTGAATGTGCTGAGACCAAAAAAACCACGTTCGTCTTCAGTCAAAAAAGAAGGCAATGTTCACGATTTTCATGGATTACTGGCCAGACAGTAAACAAAGAGTGTTATCGTATTTTGGCGTTTTGAGATGTTATGAGCGACAGAAAACTCGTGGATTTTGCACTATGATAACGCACCGTCACACAGTGCCGTCATTATTCTTAATTTTTTGACGAAAAATGCAACAAATACCATCCAACAGCCAACGAATTCACCTGATTTGGCTCCCTGTGACTTCTTTCTGTTCAATCGAGTTAAAAAAAACTACTACGGGGAACGCGTTTCAGCAGCCGAGAGGAAGTAATGAAAAAATGGCAGGAAGCACTGATGGACATACCGAAAATCGAATATAAAAAATGTTTCGAGGATTGGATCAAGCGCTGTCATAAGTGTGTTGCAGTCAATGGGGATTACTTTGAAGGAGACACTATAGATTTAGATGAATAAGCTTGTATTTTGAGTTTTCTGAATTATTTTATGAACAATAATCAAGGTAGTATGTCTTATTCAGGAAACTGTATGTCGTCTTTGCATAGAAAACGACGAAATTGCGAAACGTAGTTTTTGTGATTGCATGGCTCTAAGTGCCCTAAACAGATGACACTTGCTCAGTGAAATTGTAATCCCTGTAATTGTAATCCACCAAAAAGATTCTCAATTTTATCAAAATAGTTGAGCCTCTCTTCTTTTCGTAATACTGATCTTGTGGTACAAAGTATCTTTTAGCTCGCAATGTCCCCGCAAGTAAGTTAAAATATTATTTATTTAATTTTTAAATTACTACAAATCATGAAATTAACATCTAACCTACGCTCAAAGTCATTGCATCACCTAATGCTTCTCAGGTAACGGATGTCAGGTGAAATATTGCACTTTTGTTTGTTTGTTTAGATGCTAATTTTACAGAACGGAAAAATTGTTCAAATTTATGAAGCGTATGCGTGGAAAATTTTTATTTGAATATTTCACATAAGTGTCGTTAACTTGTACTCATTTTCATACGTTTTGCACCTCGGTCTATTTTTCTACCGTCTAGGAAGCTCATCCCTATTTGTACACATTGGGATTATTTCAGTCGTAATCGATGGTTTATGTTTCCGTGTTCCTTTTGTAGTTTTGGTTCTATTTGCGACTAGTACAGCATATGCTTATATTATTCATTTCTCTTACAAAATAACATTTTTCCAGTTTGTGCTCTATTAGCTAATTAACTTTTTGTTGATTAATGTTTTTAACATCAGGTTCATCAGGCGTTTTGTTTTTTTTATTAAACAATGTAATGGTCAGTTTTAATTACCACTGAGAATATATCCAGCTTAGTGACGCTAATGCGAGTGTAGATATGGTCAATAAGCGTTGCAGTGTTATTTTTTATATAAACAAACTAAGGTCGTTTTATGACCCTAATAAAGCCTTTCAAGGCCATGATCTCCACGTATCTCAAAACAACGGAATTATTCTCACAATGTATGTTTATATTGACATCACCTAATAGAATGTTTTTCTTATTTTCTTTGATGATTCAATTTTCCTCGTCAACGAACCTTACACAGTTGAAATTGCAAAAAAAATTTTTTTTGATGAAAGATATTTTATGATACTGACTCTAGCGGCTAAGCTTTTGTTGACAAACAAAAGATGGTTCTTAAAGTTAAACCTAACATCGAATAGTATCTCAAGACTATTTACATTTTTTTTTGTTCCTTATTAAAGCGTAATAGTATTGTAGAATTTTTGGGCAGCTGATTTTTTTTTACTGATGTGCATAACTTTACATTTCCCTATTTTTTAGAGGCATTGCCTCGATGAGGATCCGTGCCAAACGTGCCAAGCCATTTCCAAGCGATTGCATGCGATTGGAATGATTCAAAAACAAAGAACTTGGGTTCCTTATAATTTGAAGTCAAGGGACGTTGAACTTCGTTTTTTTGCCTGTGAACAAGTGCTCCAGCGGCAAAAAAAGGAAGGGTTTTCTTCATTGCATCGGGACAGATGATAAAAAATGGATTCATTACAGCAACTCAAAAAAATAAAAAGTCATGGGGATTGCCCGGTCATGCTTCTTCGTTGTCGACTCGGCCGAATATTCAAGCTGCGAAGGTTATGTTGTATATTTGGTGGGACCAGGTCAGTGTTATTTATTATGAACTGTTAAAGCTCAACGAAACCATCAACGGTATCGATTTTAATTGATGCGATTAAGCTGAGCACTGTGCGAAACTCGGCCACAATACGGGCAGAGTTACTAAAAAGTGATTTTACAGCATGACAACGGCCTCACGTTTCCAAACCCGTTAAAACCTACCTGGAAACCTACCTAGAAATGGGAAGTCCTACCCCACTCGGCGTATTCCCCAGATATTGCGCCGTCCGATTATTAACTTGTTCCGTTCGATGGCATAGGTCTGGCTGATCAGCAGTTCCACTCATATGAAGACATCAAAAAATTGCTTGATTCGTGTACAGCCTCAAAAGATAAACACTTTTACCGTAACGGTATCCGAGCGCTGCCAGAAAGAGGGGAAAAAGTTGGAGCTAGCGATGGGCAATACTTTAAATGACTCATTTTTAACCATTCAAAATAAAGTTCCATTTTTATAAAAAAAAAAAAAAACTTAGTTGCGATAACTTAGTTGATATATAGGGTGATTCATCGTAAGGTTTGACGTAAAATAAAGTACAAATACAAGTACATTTTAAAGTGAACTTAAAATTTTTATTATCAGTTAAAAGAACAATTCATGGCATCTACTTCTTGAAAATGATATCATGTAAATGTTTGCCACGACTACGTCTGAGGTGGTCTATTCGAAAGGTCTAATTTTGGGGGACCCGTTCCAGCATAGCGACTGGTATCTCGCGGATAACACGAGTAATGTTGGCTTCCAAAGCGTCAATCGTAGCTGACTTATTCCTGAAGACCTGGGACTTTACATATCCCCAGAGAAAATAGTCCAAAGGAGTGATATCGCACGACCTAGGTGGCCAATTTACCGTAGCGAAACATTAAATTAAGTGCTCACCAAAATCATTTCTTAACAAGTCCATTGTTTCACGCGCTGTATGGCTCGTAGCGCCATCTTGTTGAAACCAGAGCTCACCGAGAACATGTGCTTGAATTTCAGGAAGCACATAGTCCGTTAACATGGCAAGTTAACATTGACGGTAAAATTCTGATTTGCCTCAATTTTCGAAGAAATATGGACCCATGATTCCACCAGCCCATAAACCACACCACACCGTTGTTTTTAATGGATGTAATGGTAGCTTTTGGTACTCTTCGGGTTGCTCATCAGCAGAAATACGGCAATTTTGTTTATTAACGTATCCATTGAGTCAGAAATCGGCTTCATCACTGAACAAAATTTCACGATAAAACCCCGGATTTTCATTGAGTTTTTCCAAGTTGTCGAATACGCCAAGCCCAGCTGCTGAGAACTACGACGAATCGATTCGTCACGGTCTTCGTGTACACCCTCAGCTACAGCTGCTATACTCGTTGTCTCTTCACTACGTGCTGGATGTGGTCTAACCGGTCGAGTATCATCCACTTATGTAAACTGGGACTCAAATTTGCGAATGGTATTGGCAATAGTGGTTTCAGTAGGTCGATTATGCGCACCGTAAGTTCCTCGAATCGCACGAAAAACAATTCTTACAGAACGCTGATTTTCGTAATACAGTTGAACAATCTGGATACGCTGTTGTGATGTGAGTCTTTTCATGATGACTTGCCAAACGATACTGAGCAAAGATGACAAAGCAGTTTGATAATATTTTGAAGTTTTTTTTAGGTTGTCTGCAATGCATTCAGGTGTGAATGGGAAACGTAGTCTCTTATCGGTCTTATTTTTTTAATTTCAAACGAATACCATTGTACTTTTTTCTGATTTATTAATTTTGTCAAGTTTCTGTATAATTCTTCGTCGTTTATTTTAATTTTGACACCATTTCTACATATAGGGTTTTCCAATAGGGACTTGACAACTTTGAATTTAATTTGTGAACGCACTCTTTCACCAATCATCAAACTGTCACTATCAATTTATTCAGTAAACTCAACATTTTCATCATGATAAAGTACACTAACGAGCAATGTCTGCAAATTATAACAATTTTCTCTAGATATTCGGAGTCGGTGACTGCAACTTTAAGAGCGTTAACTCTAATTTTCGGTCGTAATTCTCGCCCTAGTAGACAGGCAATAACAAGTTTAGTGCAAAAATTTAGACCTACATATTCATTGTGTGATGTTGCCGTGTCAGTGAGACAACGGGTTGGTCGAAGTGTCGAAAATATCGCTGCCGTTCAGACTTCCGTAGCAAACGATCCAAATCAGTCAATTCCACCGCGTTCTCAATAATTTGGCATCGCTCAGACCACATTATGGCGTATTTTGCGTAAGGATCTTGCAAGATCAAGCTGACTCAAGAATTGAAGCCGATGGACCATTTGAAGAGACGTACGTTCTCCGATTGGGTTCTGGAGAAGATACGCCAAGATGATGAATTTCATCTCAAAATCATCTTCAGTGACGAAGCTCATTTTTGGCTCAATGGGTTCGTCAATAAGCAAATTATGCGTTATTGGTCGGGTGAAAATCCACATGTGCTTCATGAATAACCACTTCATCCACAAAAAATAACTGTTTGGTGCGGTTTGCACGCCGGCGGCGTTATTGGGCCGTCGACGATAACAATCAACACGTTACTGTAAATGGTCAGCGTTATCGCGCCATGATCACGGATTATTTTTGGCCCGAATTGGAAGATATGGACTTGGAAGACATGAGGTTTCAACAGGATGGTGCCACAAGCCACACAGCACCCGCTACAATCGATTTATTGAAGAGTAAGCATGGTGAGCGTGTTATCTCAAGACATGGGCCAGTCGATTGGTCGCCTCGTTCGTGCGATTTAACGCCGCTTGACCATTTTCTGTGGGGCTACGTTAGGTCATTGACTTATGCCAACACGCCAACGACATTGGAAGAGCTCAGAGCCAACATTGAACGCGAAATAGCGGCCGTTTCGCCGAAATGTGTGGCCGAGTCGTTGAAAATTGGGTCCAACGAATCGACCGTTGCAAACGTGCTCGCGATGGCCATATGAACGAAGTCGAGCTCTATTCATAAATGTTTTGATTGAACTTCAAGCCAATAATAAAGTTTTTGAAATATCTCAATTGGTTTGCCTTTTAATTAAAAAAAAAAAATTGTCAAATCGTTATTGGAAAACCCTATAGTAGAACTGTATTAGGTTTTATTTTGTCTTCCTCTAGTATATTTATTAAGCCTTACTTCGTGATACAAATCACTATAATTATGGGTGGTTTCATTTGCTTTAGTGGTTTGATTTCTCTGTTTTTAATCTTTCCTGGGCTTTTCTGGTTTACTTTTGGCAGTGAAAGCTCCAGAGACTTGGTCACTTTTCTTTTAATTTTTCCTTTTTATCTTACTGAATGATGGTTCCGTCTCTCCATGTAGTTCTTTTTCATCGGTAGAATACATGACCGTTTTTGTTATTATTTTATATTATTGAACTGTTTTTTAAGCAACTGCAACTCAAGCTTTAGTTTATCAATTTCGTTTGTCAACTGTTTACTGAGTTAATTAAAATTGACTCTTTCTTCACAGGCTTTTTTGTCACAAGCATTCGACATTAATACTTATTTTGTTGGTTGGGATGATGGTGTTCTTACCATTTTTCGACTCTTCATGAAAGGTTAATGTTTTAGCAGTAAATGGTTACCCCCAGAATCCATGGAATTAGCCTCCGAAGAGGGCGCATTCACCAGTTTACCTGGAGGGGTAGTTGTATTGTTAGTTTTGTTCATTGCACATTTCATTCTTGTTCAAATTTTTATCAAAAAGTTTAAGAATTTAGACTTAAGTCATCTTATAGAACACGCATGCCTACCTCGGGTAAATTCTATTCCCTAATCCGAAGAGCTGTAAATACAAATAAAACAATTACAATGAACACATATTAAACCATATTCAAATTCATTTTAATAGTTTTACAACTAAGAAAGAATAAAAAAAAAAGACCCTCGCCATCAGCGGAATATACAGTGTCCCCTTATTCGACGACGATAATTTGATAAATGATTTTTGAGTATATTTGAAGAAAAAAAAAATCGTTCTACAGTAAGATTCTATCTCCAATGTTGACATCATATATCAAGGATTTAAGTAAGGGCTTACTTTGATGTACCCTTACCCATGTTAACGTAAATTGTACTGTTATTCCTTATGGTAGAAACTTCATTTAGGACTACTCTTTGTAACTTCGTTCACATAAAGTTTGAGACTTCAGATATCCAATTTAAAGTTCACTTTTCTCCAGAAAATACCTAATTAACATAACTTTTACACAATTTTTTTCTTATGAATATAACAATAGTAAACAAAAAATAATCATTCAGGTAAAAAACAACAGTTGAAAATGAGAGGGGTTTTCCAAGGAACGGCCTCCGAACAACGGTTTAATTAGCAAAATTCTTTGGACGGACGAATCTCGAATTACAAGAGATTGGATCACAAATTTTCATAATCTTCATACATGGGCTGCAGATAAGACACTTTGAGCGCCTATTATAAAATTATTTTTTATTAATAGCTTTTGGAGCTTAAATCAAAAAAAAAAACCTTTTTTTCAGTTTTACCTGTTGCAGATTTTCCCAAGAATCATAAAGTCTATGGGGTTTTCTGCAAACTTAATGATGGTTTTTGTTTATTATTGTTATATTCATAAGAAAAAAATTGTGTAAAGGTTATGTTAGTTAGGCATTTTCTAGAGAAAAGTGACTTGAAAGTCAAAAATTAGCATGAGCTAGAAAAATGGAAAAGACTTAGAAATTGGATATATGGAGACTCAAACAAGATATTAACTTTATAAAGGCTGATTATAAATATCCAAGAATTATTTACTAAATTATCGTCGACGAATTAGGGGACACCATGTATTTTGTTGCACGTTGCTTGAAGGGGTTAGGCAACTCTAGGATTTTCAAAAAATCTATTTTTTTTTTTATTGTTTTTAATGGTACCTTAGGATCTCAAAAATGATATCAAAAAATTATCGCCAGGAAATATCTCGAAGTACTTGTTTTACAAAGTATAGTACAAGGCCGAAAGGTATGACTTTCTATAACATAAAACTTTAAACGCGTTTATCTCAAAACTGCATTTTTTAAGTTGACCGCACCCATAACTTGAACAATTTTAGAGCAATTCATTTCAAATTTTAACTAGATTTTTAAAAATATAATAAGAATTTTGTTTTATACAAAAGTTCATTTGTAGTTCATTTGTAATTAACAATTTTCTGGCGATTTTTCCGCGAATTTTGCAAATTTGACTTTGGAAGTGCATCATTCGGCCAAAAATCATTACGAGTATATCAAGAAATCCTACGTACTTCTCTAGCTATTGTTACAATTAAAAAAAAATTTAGTGCCTCATCATAATTCAAAATTTACAAGAGTTGTTGGTAACTTCATAGACCCTTCCAAAAAGAGAGGTCATCTGAGAAACGCTGCACAGCCGCCAATTTTAAATAAATTATTCCATAACAATTATTGTTTCAAAGTCAATTATATGTGCAATAAACTTCTACCTCTGTAAACTCGATTTATTTTATATTTTTCCTGAAAAAAATTCCCAAGTTCGGAATTACATTTTGAGTAATCATATATTTATAAGTCCATACTTCGGAAAGTAAAATTAAGTCTGATAAATGGTTCAATGATGTTGGATGAGAGAAATTAGTGTTAAAATTACTTGTTATGCGTTGGATAATAGAAAAACCTGACGATGACTGAGAGTTAAGATGATCTATGCAAAAACTTAGAAAACTTAAAAACAATTATCCTTATTGAAAGTAGACGCGATAAAATTATTACTAATACTAAGACATATACGGGGATTTAATTCTGAATTATCTACGAGTATATTGGCATTAGTCATTTGTAACTTAAATAGCCTTAAATAAATTTTACAAGGATCTTCAAAACTCAGAACAAAAAATTGACGTTTATTTTTCGGCTTCAGTTTGTTTGCTGTTTTTTTATTTTATTTTATTTTATTTTAAGTGACCTTGTGTGCTCAGTAAGACAGTAATTAATGTAAATTTTATGACCCTTACTGTTGTTATGCTAATTTTCGGAAATCATTGAAGCCAAATTAAGTTTTCTCTCCCGTAGAGTCGTCGTTATAGTTTTTTTTCATTTTTTTTCAGTGCCAATGAAAAGAACTTAATGCACACGATAGAGTCTGCAGAGTTTCTTTTGTTGGTTTTCGACTTCAAATTTCTCACGTAACATGACTCGATAACGGTTGATCAACAAATCCATCGCCACCAATAGCTGACAATAACGTAGACACTTTCTCTTTTATATTTGTACTGTTGACGTCAGATATGCCGATAATGTCAACCGCACATCGTTTCTCTTGCTGCTCTATATTTTATGCCATAAGAAGGGGCCAAAGACTTAATCTTGTGGAACTGCTGCTAATAATTTATATTTGCTTTGTCCTAAATCTATGTAACAGATATCTTCAAAATAAATTCTTATTGTTCACAATAGGTTGTTTGGCACTTTATAAATTTCGTGATACACTAATACACATTTCAACTCCTAACATCGAGTCTCACGTCATGTGGAGTACTGGTTTTGCCACCTTTCCACCTGGTTCCAACTAATGCATCACGCGCAATACCACATACTGCTCGTATGTCATGTATGGTGATCCATTTTTTTTTTATTCCTAAAGTCATACTGCTGGTGGGAAAGAATATTGTCTTCTTTAGTGTAGTGCTTCAATCTTTCACGAATGATTTCTTCCTGTACATTTTCTACTTTATCTAGCGAATATAGGAATCCATATTACGAAATAGACCTACGTTTTCACCATCTGGAACGAGAATAAACTTCTGTCTTTTCCATTTTGTAAAAATATCCATTCTCCAACGACTCTTGAATAGAATTTCTCGAAATTAATAGGCCGCTGGCTGGTGTGGCCAATTCCAGTGAGTACTGTGAAACTCTTAAGATTGTTTTTCACGATTTTGTATGAACTTCTCCAAAGGTATGCTGTTGGTGTCCTTCAGAACAGCTTTTGCAGCTTTCTTCCCTTTTCCAGGAATTCTTTACGTACATATTTCTTCGCAGTTCTTTTTCTTGTTCACTTTATCCTGCTGCTGTCTTTGCAATCTGAGGCGCTTTCCCACATTAGCAATGCAATCCATTCACCTGGAAAACAGTCGAGTCACTAATAGGATTTAAGGTGCCAGCCTTGTTGGAAAGAAGAAATTTACGGAAAACCAACTGACCACACTTTAATTAACAGCTCTGCAGGCGTGTTGACACTGCCCCTAGACTCAGAATAAAACAAAAGGCAAACGAAGCTGTCCAGCCAGAAAAAATCACATGGAGTAAAGAAACAAAAAACATCTAAACAAACCAATTCAAGACTATATGAAGCAAGACTTAAACCTTTACAGATCGAAGACAAACGAATATAGCAAGCTAAATCGGATTTCGAAGAGTCTCTCTTTTAAAGTGATCAAAACACTCGATGAAATCATCAATTTGTTTAAAAACAAATTTCAATCAGTCAGATTGAAAAAACTCAGAAGATCTTATCTATATTGAGTCGAAAGCGGAGAATCTATAACTCACTCCCAGGTAAACTGACATGAACTAGCTCACAATACCTCCTATCATTGAGATGAAAGTGAGCTGAGTAACAAAATACCTCACAGTATGTATCCGCCATCGATTGAGTTGACGCATTAGGCCATTAAATACCCTGTTTCTTCCTTAAATGACTTCAAGTTTCCTGCCACAATTATCGTACATCCAGTCATGCTAGAAAACAGGAAAGACACCGGAACTCCTGTTGCGGAAAAAATACGAAATCGACTTTCCTTGTGCCCAGGACTGATTTCAGTCACAATCTCCACGATTCCACGAAAGGAATGCAGTCGGTCTTTCACGGACGGTTTCAAAACCAATATAGGATGTGGCGCTGGTGTCTTTCTGGAGACAGATAACGTTAGATTTCACTTCATGTTAGGAAAGCTTGCAACTGTCTTCCAAGCGGAGATTAACGCAATCCTGATGGCAGCGAACTATATTGCGAAGAACCGGTGGAGGGGGCGAAGCAATTGCATCTGTAGCGGCAATCAAGCTGCGCTAAGGCCTTTGCTAAGCCCTCTTACGATTTCCAAACAAGTTCAAGAATGCAAAAGATCATTGAACGCAGTCAAAAGGCTTAATTCAGTGACCCTTGTCACAATGGAATCACCGGAAATGAAATCGCCGATGAACTGCCAGGCTTGGTTCCAAGGACAGCTTTTCAGGACCCGAACCTACGTTTGCTCTACCTGCGTTGTCGGTAAAGACTTCCAGTAACAATTGGGTCTCATATGAGTACAATTACAATTACAATTACAGTTCCCCGGGATGCAGACAGACCGAACGAATACTTTCCGACGTCTCCAGGACTGCAGGTTGCTTACTGAGGTCGTGACAGAGCATTTCACTTTTGCAAACCACTTAAATGGGCTGGGCATAAGTGAAACTTTTGCTTGCTGGAAAAGTGGATGTCCAGCTTACTCTCGCATCTGGCTGCAGGTACTCGGCGCTGACGTGGTGGGTGATGTTACTGTAGGCACCTTATCACTGAAGCGCTTACTTATCTTTTTTCGTCAGATGGAACTTTACAAAGAGTATAATGGACTAGTTCTTTGTTAAGTGCTCTGTTCCGACATTAAAAAAAAAATTTATGCTGCGCTTAAGACCTTACTGATCCTTCTCAAGTCATCGAAACTAATTCGATAAAACAAGGTTTTTCTGATCGCAGTCGGAAGGCTGGATTTGCTTAGTTTGTTGGATTCCAATTCACAGCGCATACTTATTATAAAAAATGCACCAAAATATTTACAAATGGTCACCATTCACGTTTTTTTTTTTTTTAGTTCTGCCGGATGACGTTTGTATTGATAAATTGAAAGTTCAAACTACATTTATTAATTATAAAATACATTGCGTTAATAACAGCAACTACTACTTAGGTTTTCTTAATTAGAAAATAGGAGACTATAAAAAAGTTCCTTCTTTGTGATTCTCATATTTTGGAGTGACTACATCTAAGTACAAACCTGTATTTCTATTTTACACTTTTTCGTATCTGTTAAAATCAATATAACCTTTCTGTTAGTAAAGTATCTGAAATTGCTAATTTGCAAAACTAACTCTCGATTAATGGTTAATGATTCTATGACAAATCTTCCTAGGCAGTAATTTAATTTAAAGTCTATCTTCGCTTGAACTACGTAATAACAGATGCCATTACTAGATCTAACGTACTGTAATTATAATCATCATACTATTAAAAAAGTAGACACAGAAAAGAAAAATCTAACAAACTAACAAAGTACAAATAATAGTCACAAATGATTCACATATACCAGAGAGGATAACTACGTACCCCAAAGCTTTCTCGTAGCGCCGTGACGGAGGTAAAGATATCCAACAACTGCTGGACATCCTACTGCCGAAAGTTACTCATACCGATTTCCATACTCATACACTGCTAAACAAGTTTTTCCTACCTACTACCATTATTACGATCGGAAACCATTTCCACGATGTTACGAACACGAAACGAACGACTGCATGCATTATTAAAGTATGCGTAGGTACACCGTAAAAGCTCATGAGACTTAAAAAACAAAAAAAAAAAAGCTAACGACAACATGTATCTGATATCCGCAGCATCAACTTGAGATTGGTGTACCTTTTAGATAAATAGTGGTGCAGCAGCGAGATTGACTTTTAAGTTTGTGATCTTTGTGCGCGCATCGTCAGATTCCATCGCTCCATCGTTCCAGCAGTTTATCATCTCTTCACATTACAAACAGTCCCACTACTACTCACAACCGGAAAGGGAACTTAACTTGAATTCAAAATGTTGAAATCTATAGTTGTACTCGCTGTATTTCAAGTGGTTCTTGCCGCTAACAATGATATTCGTAAGTTTCGTTAATTCATCCTCTTCCTTTACTGTTTTAATTTTTGGTAATGGATACGAATACAACATTCGAGATACTCGTACAAGTACGAATAAGACTACGATGTAATCGTACTCATACTTTCGCTTTCAATTGGAATAAATTACGGAATATGTGATGGTACTACGATGGTTACGCGTTTCTTGTGCTGTGTTTTGCTTTCTTTAAAATATTTATGTCCCTCAATTGACTTCCGGTACACGGGACGACGGACATTCGAATAAAAATATCTACCACTGGGAATGTCTAATTTAAGATTTGTCACAAAACCAAACCCATAATTGTGATTAATGGTTTGACGAACAAATTTAACGCATTGTGATTCTGATTCTTGTTTTATTATTATTAGTACGGATGCGGGCATGTGTGACGTTTTAAGTGACTATCAGCGATTTGATGAAAAAAAAATAATAAATAAAAAATAGACACAACTCCTCCTCTTGAATCCAGTTATAAATACCTTGAACTTTATATTGCTCAACCGCTACGTTGCTGCAAGAAATTTGTATTAAACCTTCTCCGCTGGATTGTTGTCACCTGGAACTAGTGCCAATGGTGATTTCTTTGCCACAGAAGACAATATTGATATTGCATTCATGTATACAATTACGAATACGAATAACTGGTTTCGATTTTCATCTCTAAGTCCCTCTCTGCCCATTTGTTTAATTTGGGAATTTATTTTCAGTTTCCTTGACATTTATTTATTCGATGTTGCAAAATTAAAAAAAAAACACGAAAAATTTGTGAAAACGAAAATAATTGATTTAAAAACGAGATACGATGGTGCAAAATGATGCAACGATACACCTATGGAGTCAGTGAGTTAGTTGATAAATTAATGATTGTCAAAACATGCCGCATAATTAACAACGATTGAAAAAAAAAAAAAACAGAAATTTGTTTTCTGAAAAAATCTTGCAGTTAGTTACATTCAGGTCGAATACGATTGTGACTTATGTAAAGGTTTTTTTTATTTCTTTTCATTCACAAGCAATTAGGAAACCCAATAAGTTTATTGAGGGCCAGTATTCGTCCGAATACAATCACTTTCGATAAAGTTAATCCCTTTCCCTTTAAGAAGTGACGTAAACTTTAGAGTGTAAGACAATCGTTTTTTGAGATTTTAAAATTCAAGACAATTTGTTGTACATAAAAAGCAAAACTAATTCCGATTATATGGAAAATATCTCACAAGTTAGGAGCAAGATTTTCAAGAAAACTACATCACGGCTAAGAGAAGAAAAGATCTATTACTCGTACATTCAAACTGACGATCTTAAATTTTTAACTAGCAACTTCCAAATGCCAAGTTGTCAGCTCCTAGGAGAGTATAATATATTGTCGGCTCCCGCAAAAGTGTTTTGCTGCAAAGTTTTAAGCGTTCTCAGTTTTTTTACTAACTTAATCCTATATTGCACGGTGCTCATTCCAGGCATTTCTCTCATTGAAATTCGCTTTAATAACGCGTTCTTTCAACTTTCAACTCACTGAAGGCCTCTGCCTGAAACGCAGTCGTACAATCTTCTCGATCACACAGCTTACGGTTTATTAGACCAATTTTTTTGGACCCAATCCCAATTACATTTGGGATTCTAAGACCTCTTTTAACTGAAGAGTTGTGGCCCTTTATCTGGATGTGGTCTAGAAAATTTGGACTAACTTCTTAGCTTTATCAACCACACCCATGCCTTCGTGAAAACACAAAGACCGCTGTTATGCCGTTTTTTCCGTTTGTGTTGTCGCACAACGAAGCATCATTAGCAACATATTGAGTTTCTGAATTAGTTACTTACTAGTAACACAGTTCGGTGTGAACTTGAATCCCAACAGGCAAGTCTCTCCAGTTAGTCCGATCTTTAGCTAACTTTCTCCAGTTCTACTTGTGCGTGCCACCTAAAGTGAGATCTTCCTCTACTGCCATGTCCCTCCGGGTTAGATTCGAAAATTCTTCGAGTCTGAGCACTGGTGTCCATTCACTCTATATGTCATAGCCATTTCAGGCGACTGATGCGTAGTTTTCTTATAGTTCGTCGTTGAATCTTCTCCTCCAAAGCCCAAAGCTCGAAACGACTGAGGATATCTTCCTTCAGCATAAAGTAAGATTGGGATGACCAAAGTCTTATGTATGGTAGAGTCTTCTTAATTTTTTCAGGATAGGGCCTTACTCAATTGCATTCTTAGCCCAAAGAAACATCGCTTGACAAGAGCGATTCTTCCTTTTATTTCTGCTGAGGTGTTGTTGACGAAATTCATAGCAGAGCCAAGGTAGACAAAGTCATTTACTAGCTTCTAATTATAGCTGTTGATGTTGTGTGTCTCTTCTTGTCGACAGCATACTTGTATCTGCCCTCATTTACTGTTAAACACATTTTCGCAGGTTCCGCTTCAATACTGGTGACAGCCGTACGCCGAAATTTTGAAAAATTATGCCTCCAGTTCCGCAAAATTCTTTCAAGTATGATATTAAAGAAGTCACATGACATCGCGTCAACTTGTCTAAAACCTTTTATGACATCAAAGGTCTCGGATAAGTCGTTACTAATCTTGACGAAGCAGCGAGCGTTCTCACTTGCCATTCTGCACAGACTGAAGTGTTTGGTAGGGATACCAAAACGAGACATATCTCTATATAGCTCTTCACTACAAATACTGTCATAAGTGGCCTTAAAATTTGGTCGATTGTGGATTTTCATGGTCTAAAACTGTGCTGATAGAGGCTAATCAGGTTCTTGACGAATGGTTTTCAGACGTTCACATAATAAAATCTTTTTTGGAATGTTGAAGACACTTATACCTCTGTAGGTATAAGGCCTCTTTTGAGCTCAAAGAGTTCACTAACAGCTCTTGTACTTCGTTGGAGCTCGATTATGTAAGAAGCTGCATGTGCTTGTCGGCGTTCTTCATCAAACAGGGATTTCTTGGTGGTGGTGAGGTGAAACCCAACACATCGGTTGCGGCAACTATGGTATCAAGTTAGCAGCATTGCTTGTTGTCTTGGCTACTTGATGCTAATGGCATAGGAGTTGTGAAATTCCGGGTTACGAGTTCGACAAAGATTCTGGCGATCTCAGCTTTTCTGCGTTATATCTTCTTACAGTAGTTCTTCTTTGTTGTGACGCTTGGAAATCCGAGTTCAAACCAAGCTTCTACAAGGTAGTGATTCGTATCAATATTGACTGCTTGGAACTTTAGGACGTCCAGAATACTGGGGCTATGCCTTATGTCTGTCGGAATGTGGTCAATCTGATTTAGAGTTTCATGTCCCCTTGTATATTTTGAGATTTTTAAATTTAATAAAAAAAAAATTAACAAAAACCAATTATTTTTTCTATTTTATAGCTTTATTAGAAATAGCGTATATTCCCAGTTATGGAATATAACTTGATTTATGTAACTGCCTTGGCTGGCTTCGCAGGAGTGCATCCTGTCAATCCAATTTTCGTAGGTGTTGTTGACAGTCTCTGGTTCTATCTCACGAATGACTTCGACGATATCTGCTTTAAGAGCTTGAACCGTTTGTGGATTGTCCGCATACTATCGGTCTTTAAGGGCACCTCACAAAAAAAGGTCTAACGGTGTCAAATCGCAGCTCCGAGTCGCCTAATAAACATCACCAAGGCTGCTAAGACTTGCGTACAACTGGCACGATGATTGTTTAATTTCAGCCAAAACTTCTTTTCAATAAGTCCACTGTTTGGGAAACACAGCACTTACTCTTGAAATAAGTTTGCCATATTTCCCAACGTTTTTCAAGCGTTCACCGAAACTATTATACTGTCCGGCAGTCAAAATTTCGAGCGAAAAAGAGCTGCCACTGCTAAAATAGCATATGATTAAAAAAAAAAAAAAACGAGTGTTTGGACCACCCTTTAGTAATATTTCGTCCCGCGGAAAATTTGATAAGCCTAAGTCCGTTTCCAGACAAGACTCCGTGTAAGTTATACTTACCAACTGCCCTAACAAAGATGTCTTCTCTTCCTATTCTGTTGTAAAAATTGCCTAGAACGATTTTAACATCATATTTCGGACATTTCTTATATGTGTTGTCGAGGAGCTCTTAGAAACATTCTATTCGGCACTTATGTTAGCGAAATTAACCTTTATGTGAATGTCATAAGATGCTTGCTTACGTGTCGGAAGCTCAAGACTTTTTGACTAAGTCCGAATAAGCGATGTTTCTTTTCCCTATAGCAATCACCATAGTATCACAGTTTTTCATCCTCCGTATGTTTGGTCCATTCCATAGCACATCAAAACATTATTTCTGCAGATATAAGAAATCATATCGAATGCAGCTTTTGCTTTACAAATTCTGCTACCCACAACTAGTTTACTATCGTCATCTTTTGAAAAGATATTAGGAGCGCAACTAATTTATCGCAGTTTTTTTTTATAAAAATGCAACTTTATTGTGAAAAAATGGTTACAAATAAATCATTCAAAACTATTTTCCATCCTTCTGGCGGAGCTCGAATACCGTTACGGTGAGGCTACCAACGAATCAAGCCATTTTTTGATGTCTTCATGTGAGCTGAACTGCTAATCAGCCAGACCATGTGCCATCGAACTGAACAAGTAATAATCGGACGGCGTTATATCTGGGAAATGTGTTGAGTGGGGTAAGATTTCCCATTTGAGCGTTTTCATGTAGGTTTTAACGGTTTTGGCAACGTGAGGCCGAGCGTTGCCATGCTGGAGAATCACATTTTTGTGCCTCTGCTCGTACTGTATTGCTCGAGTTTCGCACAGTGCTCAGCTTAACCGCATCAAATGAAATCGATATCGTGATGGTTTCATTGAGTCCCACCAAATACAGAAAACACTTCCTTCTTTGCTGCCTGAACAGTTGTTCACAGGCGAAAAAACGACACTCGACGCCCCTTGGCTTTAAATCATAAGGAACCCAAGTTCCATATTTTGAATCATTCCCATTGCATGCAATCTCTTTGAAATGGCTTAATGGGTAACTCCTAATACCGAAGCAAGCTCTTCTTGAATTTGACACGGATCCTAATCGTGCAATGCCTTCAAATCAGCGTCTTCGAATGATTTTGACCAAGGATTTTCAATCATTGATGTGTCAACACGGTTTGTTTACCATATGTCTAAGCTTGGTTCATTACGTTTTGGATATATACAAATCGACCAGCACTTACTACTCGAGGCATCTATTGACAAAAAACGAGAACTTGATTGAGCATCTAATATTTCATAGATTGAGGGCAATGTTGAGTGGAGCGGTGCTGGTTTTATTTTGAGAAATTGAGGTGCTTAGGACTTTTGAGGCTTTTTTGTGATTTTTTTTTTCCAGAAAAAATATAAAATAAATCGAGTTTACAAAGGTAAAAGTTTATTGTACATATGATTGACTGTAAAACATAATTTTTATAGAATACATTATTTAAAAATGGTGGCTATGCAGCGTTTCTCAGATGACCCCTCTTTTTTAGAAAGGTCTACGGCTGTACCAACAGCTCCTGTAAATTTTGAATTATGATGAGTCTCAACATTTTTTTAATTGGACATAACAACAGCTAAAGAAATACGTAGGATTTTGTGATATACTCGTATTGATTTTTAGTAAATTGGTTGAAAATTGTTCAAGTTATGAGTGCGTCCAACTTTGAAAATGCAGTTTTGAGATAAACGCATTTAAGATTTTAAATTATAGAAAGTTATACCTGATGGCCTTATACTATACTTTGGAAAACAAGTACAAGTATACAAGATATTCCCCGGCCATAATCTTTTGAGATATCATTTAAAGGTCCTAAGGGCTCGTTGAAAAGAATGAGAAAAACAAAATAGATTTTTTTAAAATCCTAGAGTGGCCTAACCCCTTGATCGCCTCCGGCTGCAAGTTGTGTGTCATGTGACTCGAGTTCAATATGTGAAAAGAAGCAAACTCGGTACTTTTCAAGATGTTAAAGATATGATGTCAAAGTTCATTTCAGCTATATGTTATTGGCAGACATTTTGTAGTTGCCTGGAATAACAGCGGGAAAAGAATGATGTTTTTTGGGACTCTGATACGAACATTTACGCCATCAGTAGCAAATATTTTTTTCTGACGTACCTCTTCTGCGCAAGCTTTACCATAAAGCATATCAATTTATGATGTTAAAAGTTTCCTTGAAACTAATGAACTACAAATTTACAGGAGATGTAGTGATTTTTAATGATAATCCAGCTAGAGAACCTATCTATTCGATGTCGACCACCTTTCATTTAATTTCAAACGCATTTTTATTAATTTCATAAGATCTTAATTCTAGAAAAAAAAAATACTTAAAAATAAGCTTAAGTAACTTTACGATCTTAATTTAACATACATAGCGCCAGCACCACCTCTAAGCTACGCCAACCACTTGATCTATATTTTCGACAAGTGTAAGACAATTAGGAAAATATTTATGTAGAAAACTAGTAATTGGACTTTTTTTTTATAATTATTAAACTTAAAACGAAATAAAAAATAATTATTAGCCTACTTAAATTGTCTTAATCTGCATTACATACAATATTAAATGCGTAAATTTTCTTTTTTATTATCTTAATGCTACCCTAAGATTTACTCAAGATATGTACGCTCCCGTTATATAAATAGTTTCGTTAGAAAGCCCCTTTAAATGTCACCGATTCAACTTAGTAAATTTGACCACTTATATTAGGACCGCTCTATAGAGCAATACCTCATTAGGATAGAATTTTATGTACTCCGAATCTGGTGTACTGTACAAACGAAGACAAGCCATCTCAAACACCCAAATTGTTTCCATTAAACCTGCTCTAACGTTGAACCATATGAGACACCCAAACACAAACGTAGGCCGGATAAGGGCCATTTAACAGACCTTCACCTTAGCATCCTGTTGGCTGCTATAAAAAAGTTTCCTTGTAAGAGCAACAGCACCTTTTGCTCTGGCCAAAGCAAACATCTGTGAGTGCATATAAGTTTATTAAAATGTAGATATTGACCTAGACAGACCCTAAGGTATCTGATTACATTTCGAAAAGCGAGTGTCTGCCCGTCGTGTCCCACGATAGAGAATTTTCATCAGTTCCGTCCGGTATCCGTATCCGAAGCGGCCCCAGACAAGGGCGTTCTCAAAAGAATAGTTTCCGACTTCGAAAATTTATCTTTGGCGTCCAGTCCTCGCAATACCGTTTAATCTTTTCAAAGGCAATTTGCAAGGGTATATTAATGATCTCAATCGCTGGACCTGATCTGTAGTTGATCATCATCATGAGCTCTTTCGGCGAGCATTTTTTGTAATTGAATCCAAGTTATGTTACATCCGTTATTAGACACCGCATTTTTATTACGCTATTACAGGTCTAAACGCGGTACCCACTTCGAACAGAGCGTTCGCATACCCAAATAGTCATACAAAATATAATATAAACGGTCTATTGATATCTTTACGATGTTAGCTATCTAATGTATGTTCGCTTAACGGTAGTTCTAAACGATTTTGGGCGTCCAGAGCGTTTGGCATTATTTGTATCTGTATGATTGCGTCGCCATCTATGTGTTAGTCTCGAACCACAAGCTATAACAGGGTAGTGTTAATGTTCACCGCTTCTAGTGGGAGATTTTAAGGCCCAATGTTAGATAGCTCATCGCTTCCCATCGCTCCCGCTTCTTACTTCTAAATGATTCAAAGATCGTTTGGCGCTCCTTCTTCAAAATGAACGGCTGTAGCTACGACTCGTCCGCGATGACAATATTTGCCATATTTTTGTCATCGAACTCTGTAAAGGCTGTCTTCTGAAATCGCTGGTTAGAAATTTCAGTCCAACTGTAGAAATTATGGCCGATTTTCGTGATCGTGGCTATAGCCAATAACATCATTTTCCTTATACATTTCCTGTAAATTCCTATAGCTTCTACTTTCTACGAATTTTCGATCGCAAAAAAGTTATCATAACCTACAGCTTCTCCTGAATCTACATATACACTCTGTTAATAGTATCTGTTCGTTGTTCGTCTTTCAAGCTACTCTTAAACACGGAAAGTGATTTTGATTTGTCCTCCGAAATATTTTATTTATTTGCGGTTACATATTCGGGTTGCTGGTGTTTCAATTCAACTTTACAGGCATTTATACCCATTATACTAAGCTTTTTGAGGATGTCATTGATAACCGAATATTCTAATCTAGCTTTGCCGAATGAAACAGTTTATGTTACTACTTGCAAGCACGTTGCAAACCTAGTTTGTAATGCCCTGTTCAAAGTCAGCGTCTACCAGAGCATTTTTAATGGCGATGAACCCCACGTTGTTTAAGGCTTCTTCAATATCGAGGCAGGCAGGCATCACAGACTCAACGAAGTGTAGACTCTTCTCTGCTTTCCCCACTACCTCGTGCGGGACGATTTTTACGATACGATTTCATATATTCAAGCTGTAACTCAGTCAAAAATCCATTACTGCATCTATTCGTGATGTGAATCTCCAATATTCTCTCTGGGTTTTAAGCATGAATGGTGACAGACTTATTGGTCTAAAATCTCTTGCTGATTAGGTATAAAAACCACCTTAACTTCCCTCCAAGCTATTGGTATGTACCCTACTTCTAGACTGTGTCTGAGAATTTTCATAATTTTTTTGGATTGCCATCCGGACTGGCCGATTTTTACGACTTAAAGGACTGAATAGCCCAAAGTATTTTATTCTTATTAATAAGAACACCTATTTCCTTTTCGGAGAGAGAGAGATCAATGTTTTCAGTGTGCCGTAACATGCCAGGGTCGTCTGATACTGTGGATTCCGAAAAATTGTTTTCTACCAGAACTTCTTGGCTTCTTCCGGCCCAATTTCCATCATTCTTTCTGAGTTAACTAGAAATGCCTGCTTCCTTTGAAAGTATTTTACGTAACCTCGAAACTTTATTTGTCATCGCGATAGATTTGCAGTACTCCTGCAATGAAGCCATTTTTGACTTCCATTCGTAGTACTCATTCCATGTACTGTCGTTTTTGAAAAGCTTCACCCTATTATAGAGTTTCTTAACCTCTTTCCTTTTTGAACCTATCTCCCTATTCCACCATTTTATTTGAAGCCTTTTAGGTGTTTTATTAACTGGACAGACTTCCTCGAATCGCATTGTTATCTAAGTTGACAATATTATCCCAGGTGAATGATTGGGTATCCAGGTATGTGTTTAGCACTTCTGTATACTTGACCCAATCATTCTTCTAGGATTTCTTTGAAAACTACATACCCTGTTCTAAAAGTTTACCTTGAAGAGTATCCATAGATAATCCGACATTGAAGCTTCTTCGAATATTCTCCATTCCCTTATTTCTAGCCCTTCTGTGTTTGTAGCAAGGGTGATATCTAGCACCTCTTTTCTACTTTTTATTACAAATATTACAAATATTTTAATAACTTCCTTGACGCACAAGTAAAAATTTTGTAACAAGTATCTGGACCTGATATGAAACCTTTCGGAGCTGAAATCTTCTTACTCTCGCAGTTTCTCGTCAGACTTAAAACGATACAAAATCGTACATATTCAAAAATGTACACACGTATCTAATAGTTTTTAGATTAAAAATTATTATTGCATACCGCAAATGCCCTTATTAAATTAACTGAAATGCGAAATTCGATTCGAAAGGCCACAAAAGTTGTCCTAACCTTCAATCACTATCAAAACATCATACCCCTCCACCATTATACACAAATAGCATCTATAATATATTTCGAAAACTTTACGCTTTCTGGATGAACAACATTGCATTCGAGGCTAATATCTGTTTCATTTATTTAAACAATCGAATCACACCTATCAGTTTGGATAGATCTTGGCCAATCTTCGTCCGGAAAACGCTCCTCTGCTGTGAAAAATAAATATTTACAAAATTTTTCTTTGTATTATCCAATTCATTCTATGATACAGCGTAAATAGGTTTGATAATCTTACTTCACTATCTAGTCCCTTGAACATTGATGTCAATTAACACAGTCATGCAAAACAAGTTACTCTCCATTGCACTCACGGTGTCATATTTATTTTTTTTTTAAGACAACTGACGCAAGGTCAAGATCCCTGTTCGTATAAACCCGAAATAAAACAAGTCACTTGTTGAGATGTATCTACAAAAAGACGAAATAGTGCAAAAGTGGTAGATACTTAAAAATCATTACTTTTTCAGAGCCGAAACGGCATTCTTCTTACGGCCTTGGCTGCATTATCATCTCTCATGCAAGTTTAAGGTCGATACCATGGAATACATGTATTCGTAGATTTTATTAATTTAAGGTCTTTACTTGTCACTTGGTAAACAAAATCGAAAATTAATTTACGATGTCTTAACTGACGGATACATTCACAAATGTTATTTCTTTTTTCAGCTGAATACATAAAACCGTGTAAACGGAATGATCCGGAGATCGTGGAATGCTTCAAAGGCTCCCTGCAACATCTCAGGCCATATCTGAAGAATGGAATACCCGAAATCGAGGTAAGTCTATAAGGATAAAGTTTCACACTCATAAACGAATACCAGTGCCGGTTGCATCACTCTATGATCACATCACGATCCCATCGCTGTACTCTCATTTGTTCACACATTCAACATCGATCGCGTAACTCATGGATTCAATAAATTGCAACTTAGTATTACAAAATTGTACATTCATGAGTTGCAGCATAGTATATGGGGATCGTGGCTATTTTGAAAGCTAATACTCGGCAAGATCAGTTTGTACGAGTATGGGTATCTGTAGCTTTCAGGTAGTGGATACGAACTTATTTGGTAAATGCATCGGAGTTGTATGAGTAAGTTTCGTCGTGATGTTGGTTTTCCGCAGGAGTTGCAATTTTTTAATTTGTTGTTCATTACATAATATCCGTCAGTCGGGTCCGTGAAGATACGAGCTAAATGTTGAGAAACATAAAAAGTTTCGTGTTCAGATAAATCGATGCAATCCAAAGATGGTCGGTTATTAAGAAAACTCAGTAATTGTTCTGTTTAGAAGTTGAATTGTAATTTAAATGGCAATTACAATTGGTTTGAAGTTGTTAACATACATATTTTGTAGGTAGAAACCAGTTAACTTAATGGAAACGACTGTTAATTTAGTTTCTTAACATTAGTATTTCCGATTTGTTAGTATCTTAACGACCAAGGGGAAACTAATTGTTATCTACGAGTATACCATAATTAAGACAATAATGTACTTCCATAACTAGTTTTAGGGGATTTGACTCATTCTCTGACAAAACAAAATAAATGCAGAAACAATGGTTTACGTAATGAATTTAACAGCAAATTGTAGCAAATTGTACTTGTCGCTCCAGTTCTTTGTCGGGGAATATCGGTAAACAGTAGTTGAAGTTAAAGAAGTTATATTTTTGGTGTAACCGCTTATGATCTTCGTCCAAAATTATCCTTCAACACCTGGAACACTTTCCACTGTAACAGTTTGATACGTAAATTCTAAAACCATAAGCCGTATGTGATACGAATATTATTTAGAACAAGTTTGATTCGGTAGTCATCAGTGTGTAATCAAGAACAGTTCTGGACTGCAATCTTAACACATCAAATATCCAGTAGTTTGTTACATTTTTGCGTTATCCAATGTTACCTCTTAACCTAGAAAATATTTAAAATGAACGTAAAATTAGGCACCAAACGTACCCATCGCTATCGCTGGAGTAGAATCTAGCATATTTCCTCAACATTTTTAAAGCAATTTCCATTATTCTCATAATGCCCAGTTGGTAACGTTGTACCATTTCGACACCCGCTAACTCGCCTTCCTGTCACCGAAACCAGGGAAACATCAAATTGATAAGTGGCTTAACGCAGACATCATACGACAATCTACATCAAATCTTGCCAGCCACATAAAAGGTGTGCTGGTGTAAAGTGAGCGTCAAGATACAAATGTTTCGATAGGGAACATTTATTATGAACGGGCCTTAATTTTTTTTGTGTGGTTGCTATGACATCTGCCAAACATATTTAGTATACATCAAGTCATTGAGCAAACAACATCATATTTTTTCATCGTGTTAAAAATGTCGAATTTTGTACCAGAAAATGATGACTTGCGGAAAGCATTAATTTTTTGTTTTCATTTGAAGAAAAGTGCTGCAGAGTCGTATCGAATGCTTGTCGAGGCATATGGTGATCATGCTCTATCAGAAGCAACATACAAAAGATGGTTTCAACGGTTCAGAGATAATGATTTTGATGTGAGAAATGAAGAACGTGGAATACAAACAATATTGGATGAAGATGAAGATGTTGCCCAACAAACAATTTCTCACCCTTTAAAAGCTATGGGAAAGATCCATAAGTCTGGAAAATGGGGGCCACATGAATTGAATGAAAGAAAGATGGAAAACCGTTGTGGTTGATTGTTTTTCTGTTGCCACTATTACATTATTATATACACTTCACAGTCATGAATTTTTAAACCGTCGAAGAAGACAGCCGCAAATACACCACTTTTGTTACTAATGATGGCTTATTTGAATTCAACCGTGCCCCCTCTGGGTTTTGTAGCTCTTCCGCCGTATTTATACGATTCGTGAACCATGTAGTTCAGGTCCTAATCAGCGAGGGTGTTCTAGGTCTTGAGGAAGATGAAATGGAACAAATGCCATTTCCTGCAAACAGCAATTCACTGCTTGGGTCACACAATCGAAGTTGGGCAAATATGGCTTGGTAAAGAAAAGACAAATGCAGTCAACAAAATTTCCCTCTGAAGCCGGTCAGTCCTTTTTAGGACTAACTGGATTTTTCCGCAGGCTTATTAAGAACTATGCACACATCGCAATATCCCTGACAAACTTATTACGCAAGGACGCCGTTTTTAAAATGGACACAGCTGAACTTAATGCTATCCAGGAGCTAAGAAATGCATTGATACAGGAGCCAGTGCTGAAAATATACAGCAAAAACGCCTAGATCGAAGTGCAAACAGATGCATTGAAAGACGGAGTTTTACAGTGATTTAAGAGACGTCTGCACCCCGTTTTCATTTGGAGGAAAAAATCAGCAGAAGCAGAAACTGGGCAACACAGCTATATGTATATTAGAAGCTAAAGCAATATATCTGGCAACAAAACGGTTTCGCCACTATCTGCTGAGTGTTACATTCAAACTGGTGACAGACTGTGCCGCATTAAAGCAAACGCTGAACAAAAAAATACCCCACGAGAAGTGGCTCAATGGGTAATGTATGTATTTGCAAGATTTTCGGTTCGAGGTAGAGCATCCCGCAGGTCAACAACTTAAACATGTCGATTGTCTCAATCGCTACCTTCAGTAGACTATGATAATGTCTCTAGAAGTCTCAGCGCGTATAAAAAGGGCACAATGAAGGGCAGCATTGTATATAAAACGATAAACGGTAATGATTTGTTAGCAGTCTCAAAGCTGAAAAGGGAAATAATTGTAGATGAACACGAGGTTAGTCACTGTGCATTACAGAAGACTATGCATGCAATTCAGCAGCACTATTGGATCCAGCATCTAGAGAAAAAAGCTGCGCAAGTGATTACCAATTGCATGTATCATATACTATATAATAAAAAGCTGGGCAAAAAGGAGGAATATTTGTTTGTATCGATAAAGGTGCGAGGCCGTTGAAAACATTACATGTGAACCACCTCAGACCCACAGATGCAACGTCAAAGCAGTATTAATATATCTCCGCTATGGTGGTTAAGTTTACAAAGTTGATATGGGTATTTCCATCATAGACGACAAATTGCCACGAGGTGCAAGGAAGTTGAAGAAATGGTCTGCTGTTTTGGTCATCCAGTTCGATTTTTTTACTTCGAACTTATAAACGAAGTACACTAAAGCTAATGGAGTTGAACACGCTTAGAGCACTACAAGAGTACCGAGAGGAAAAGGCCAAAAATAAAGAGTTAATTGTTCCGTATCGTAGATTATAGCGAAACTTTCATCGGAAGAACCATCTAGGTAGTATAAGTTTGTGCCGATGGTTCAGAAGGTAGTGAACTCTCATGTACATGTTTCAACAAAAAATTCCCATTTAAATTAATGTTTGGCATCAGGATGAAAGTTGAATGTAACGATCGCATTATTCAAATGCTGGAACAGGAGATGTATAACAATTTTGATACGAAAGGCGAGAGAGCAAATTCAATGCACGCAGTCGCCCTATAAGAAGCAGTTTGATAATAATCGGAAAGGTGAGCACGGATTTCGGAAATTTGTCGTACAGAGTACGTTGGTGGCAAAAAATTAGCGAGTGAGTATCTTGAACCCCACGAGATCACGAGGATCAACCGCAATGGGCAATATCATGTCAAAAAAGCGGCAGATGTAGCTTAAGCAGCAGTCGTCAGCTGTAAAATTCTTAGTAAATCGTCATCAGTAGTAGCCAGTCAGTCGTCGTGGGCATCAGCCGTCTTAGCCGTCGTATCTCGTGTCCGTATAATGTAATTCAACAACTAAATTCTGCATATATGTGCATGCTAAACTATTCTTGTTTCCTATTATTAAAATAAACGATTATAAAAAATATAATAAAGACTGCGTGAATAAACCTAAGACAGTTAATTTGATTTGTGAATTTTTATTAAGAATTTTACACTCTGCCATTTATGTAAATATGTATTTACATAAATGGCAGAGTGACAGCTGACAGTTCAGGAATTTAAAATGAAGCGCCACACGGGATAACGACACGTTTTCATTGTTAAGCAATATTTTAAGGAAATAAAGGTTTGGCAGCTACATATCGTCGTTTTCCTACAAATGGTGGTTTAATTGTGAAGCGATTTATTCAAAAATTTAGGGAGACTGGGCCAATTATGATCTTAGACACTCCTTCGAAAAGTCGTGTAGCACAAAATATCGAAACAGTTCGTTGGAGTGTTGCTGAGAGTCCAGAAATATCAATTCGGCACAACAAGTTCCATAATCTTCAGCGATGAGGCCCATTTTCATCTTAATGGCTTTGTTAATTTTCAAAATTGTCGAATTTATAATTCGGAATATCTACGAGTGATTGTTGAGAAACAAATGCATCCACAATATGCAACCCACGAATTTCGGGCTCCAGGCATCATTAACAGTTAATGGCGCACGCTATCCTAACATGATAAGGCAATTTTATGTGCCCGGATTGCATGATATGTTCAAACAAAACATTGCCGCATGCTATACAGTTCAAGAAACAATTCAATTACTGTACGAACCATTTCTTGGTCGTGTAATTTCCGATTTGGTGATCAGAGTTGGACACCCAGGGGTTTTGGGGTCTTTAAAAGTCTAAGGCTTATGTCAACAAGTCCACCACCAATCGCACCTTGAAAGAACAAATTGAGCCCTGAATACCAATCTAAGCTTCCTATACTTGTCGCAATGGTACCTAATTTGCGGGCTATAACATCAAAAGACAAGGAATGGTACGACTGTAAGGAGAAATATTTTTTTCGGTAATACACGACCAACCCCACAGAAAAAATTCAAGTAAGCCAGAAATAGCCGCAACGTCTCTCTTAACCGTGCGAAATTTCAATACGACCAAAAAGATCTTAATATACCTAGTCCTGCCATAAGTTCTGTTACACTATTTCCAACGCTTGCCGTTCAAAACTACTTGCGGGAATAGAACCGTTAACTTTTTTTCAGAACACGTGCACTGATAAATGAAGAATGCTAGTCAGTTTGGTATCAGTTTGCAAACTATTAACATGGAGTGGAGCATTGCATAAGTGCGGAAAGAGTGCTGGCCAAATTTTCGAGTTGCTAAAACCACTCGAACTATTGAGAGTATTCGTTTACGGGCTCTTGCTCGCTTCGGCTAATTTTCTGGAGCAGAGAACGGACTAAGAAGTGGTCTTCCGTACGAATGCGGTAGTAAAGGCAATGCTTGAGCGAACTCGGGGAAATCCCCCTAAGAAGCATAAGATTATATCCAAGGAATTGGATATATTAACCAGATCCATGTCTAGGCTGATTCGTCGATCCACGGGTCATCTTCTAACTCCTCAAATATGAAAAATAAGTTGGAAAGATGTAAGCGACTTTTACAGTGGCACGCTGACAATGGCCATTAAAACATTCAGTTTACGGATGAGAAAATTATTACCGTGGAAGAAGTTTTTAACAAACAAAATTTATGCCAAGTCATCAAGGGAAGCAAACAAAGTAGTTCCAAGGGTTCAAGGTGGATATGGTGTCACATCCCTCTATTTCTGTGAAAAAGGCGTAGAAATTGGTGCAAAGGCTTACCAAGAAGATGTGCTGGAGGGTATTGTAAAGCGTTTGACCAAAACTCTTTTCGATGGATACAGACGGATCTTCTAACAGGACTCTGCTACAGCGCACAAAGGCAAAACAACTCAAGAGAGTTAATATTCTTGGCTTTATAGCAGCAGAATATTGGCCGTTGGGAAGTCCAGACCTGAATCCACTGAATTATGGTTTGTGGTCAGAATTAGAGAACATAGCCTGCAAGACTCCCCACAGAAATTTTGAAAGCCTTAAAACATTATTAACCAGAGCAGCGTCCACGATTTCCATGGAAATCGTACGTGCCGCTATAGCCCAATGGCCACACCGTTTGGAAGCTTATGTTAAAGCAAAATACAGTCATTTCGAATGAATTTTGAATACAATATGTTTACTGGTTTTGTTATAGCGTTTTATATTTGTAACAGAACTTGTGGCAGGACTAGGTACACAAATCCATTGGTCCAGATGGTTTATCTAACCCTGTGCAAGCTATTTCATCAATCCTTATCTTAAGGACTCTTTCCGATTAGCATTTGCCCAGACCCTTCCTAAAAAAGGCAAACCTTCTTCTCTCCTTTTTTGCAAAGTCATAGAACCGCTGATAAGCCGTCAGCTCATGAAATATTTCGAAACACGAAAGCTTCTCTATGACCAGTTTTCGAAGCAACAGATTCTTACTTACTTAAGGTGACGCTACAGTCCGCGGAGAACCTGGGCCTCAACCAACAACCGCCTCCAGTCAGATCAATCTTAAGCTAGCTGCCCTCAGTTTTGTACGCTAAGTTCCACTTGCGTGCATCACCGAAGTCGCGGTCTTATTCTACTGAGCTGTCACTTGGGGCCAAATTTGGACCGGAGCAATGATGTTCATCCGCCATACATGACTCAGTCATCTAAGACATTGGATGTTCACTCTTCTACCTAAGTTGATGTCGCTGTACAGTCCGTACGGTTTATCGTTGTATCTCCTCCTTCACTCACCGTTTGTGCACACAGGGCCAAGATCACCCGAAAAATTTTTTCTTTCATAACAGCCAAGAGCACTCACCTCTAACATAATGCCAGTGCGCCATAGACCAGTATTGGGACTATGAAGGCTTTATATTGGGTTTCACTCTTGTTGCTTGAGAGATTGTTTTGCTAGTCAATTGCCTTCTTGTACCAAAGAAACAGCAATTGGAAAGAATTATTTTTCGTTTGATCTCAGCGCTGGTGTCGCATGGGGCCAAATCCGGTGAATATGGTGGCTGAGGCATGGTTGTCGTGTAGTTTTTGGCCAAAAAGAGACGGTTCTTATGACCAAAATGAAGAAGTTTCGGAACAAACTTCACTGACACACGTCTCATGCCTTCTTCTTCTTCTATGGTAATTCGACGATTTTTCAAAACAATTTTCTTCACAGCTTCGACGTTATCATCTTTTGTAAGCACAAAATGGACAGATGTACTAGTAGTCCCTATATCCACTCCAAAAGTAGTCGATAAGATTTTAGCCTCATGTGGCTATTGTAACGTAGATGCAGGCAGCATCTCCCAACCAACATAAACAAAAGGAAGCTCCTTTCATAAATCTGTTATCACTTTTGAAGAACCTTTTTTTGTCGGCCTTCCTCGACATTGAAGAAAGCTTTAGCAAAATTGATTATTCCTCAATAAACAAAAATCTAGAATCTATTACCCGTGATCAACTAGACGCACTATTACTCAACAGAATATGTACACTTATGTTCAGCAACAGGTGATTCAACTCATTCTATGGACTTTGAGCGAGACGATGCTTCATTCTTTTCAAGAATGTTTGATTGAATAAAGGCTCTGAAAGTTTAAAAACTTTGGTTATGCCCGTAAAAAGGCAAAGATTTATCTGAAATATCTGGAACTGTTACTTGTTTGCTTTTGACACAAATACGCCACTGTTTATATATCATGGGCTGTACTTTCATCGACATCTTCTGTGTAAACAGATGTGGTTTTCGGTTCAATTCGCACTGGAATTCCAATAATCATGCGCACCCAATCCGATTAGTTGACCCGATCTTATGAACATTCATCTGAAGCTTTGACACCAGAACTATAGTTGTTGCGAGTGCACTTTTTCCGCATTCAGAACTGACTTCGTATAGATTCGAAAACCATACATCTCACATTCGTTAAGCAAACATAAGTCTATCTTTCAGGCGAAGCCACTAGCACAGTCAATAAACGATATTATGAGGAACACTTGGGGGAGGTATAGTATCCGCGTTTGAACCAACGACTTCTCAGGATTCTAACTCTCACTGGATCATCTGCGTCCACGGAAGGTGCTTCAATATTCATTTGGCCTTCTTATGAGCACAACCGTATATGGTATGATATGGTACTTCAATCGCAAGCATTCAATATAAGACTGAATAATCACAATTAAAGAAGCAAAAGAATGCTCTCCGCTATGAAATCTTTTCTATAATCAAATAGTGACCGAAAGAACGAGAGCGTGTATTCAAAATGCTTTGGAATTTCTATGGTATGTTGAGTTTCTTAAGTAGATAGACAGATAGATCTTCGAAACCAACTCGTAAGCACAGTCTAGGTGTTTTAAGCTAGGTACCATTGTGCATTGTATTCCTATCTTTTCCTTAGTTAGTGCCACATAGGCAACATCTCTAGCTTTCACATAACTTTACTCTTATTTTCAAAAGAATCCGACAGCATACCGAAGTTCAAAATACGACAACTTGCAACTTCATATGCAGTCTAAATAATACTGATGATTTTGTGAGGACATCCTGTCTGCGTAAGGCGCGATGATCTACTACTCATGTAGTTATTGCAGAAAGGATTCAGAGCGGAAGTCCATTTGTCTTCTTCAACATCGTCCGTTATCGAAAGAACACATGTAACATACTTGCACTCTTTCAGTTTTGTCAATCCAAGATGATCATCGATTCAAGTCGAGCTACCTACCAAAGTTCTTAAATTTGCGAAAGTCATCGATGTCCATCACCTTGTATTTCTTGAGAGCCTTGCTGTTGCCCTTCTTCTATATTTTCTAAACTGATTCTCAACAGATATTAGGGAGGAGCTGTCTGAGCTTTTAATGAGATGTTGCTTTGAGCCAAAATGTCGCACCAATATGCTGAATTTCAGCCTGTCCACCGAAAGTATTGATGTGAGTACTCTTGCCACGTCTTATACTTAGTTGTATTGCTTATCTTTAGTATAGTAGTGTAGGTATATAGTAGGTAAAAATAGCCCACGTGACACCATATTTGGGGTATTGTCTCTTGTAACTGATTGTCACTACGAGACTTTGCATCGATGAATAGTTTGCTCTTCGATGACGAACCCTGCTTCAAAGCTCTTTGAGGACAAATAACGAAATCAATAAAGGTTTCTCGGAAAGAAGAAAAAAATGGCATGAGTACCGCGCAATGATATTGTAATATGTTACCCCAGAAACTATGTCCAATACGGACGCAAGTCGAGCTCACTGCTGCTTAGAAAGTTTTCACTACATATTTTTACAATATCCTATCACCACGTGCTAATTGCTTGCCAACAAATATCTGTTAAAGGTAGTGAGAAGATATAGTCCTCTTAAAAACACATCCATCATTTTTCAGGTTCATTAACAATTAGAAATCAGTTCAAAGACTTAAGATTGAGGTTGAAGGTTTTTTCAATAAACTTTTATGAGGCTCACATGTGAGAAATTTTAAACAGTTTTAGCAAAGTAGATTGATTTCGATCAATATTCCATGTCCATCCGTTTTAAGCGAAATCGAATTGTAGTGACGAACAACCACAGGATTGACGTCTACGCGTGCAATAATTATGTTTTCAAAATTCGTAAGGCAACCCAGTTTTTATTTCGAATCACGTTCACTGACCAGTCCCAGACAAAATTGATCTTTTTTTGGTTTTGTTTTTTCAAAAATAATTTCCTGAATGGATCGTGAAAGTAAAGTGAACGATTTGAGGATTAAGTTTTGAAAAATGCACGAGCTGTTCCCAAGATGCGGTTAAGACCTCGAGATGAGATAGCGGTTAGCATAATTTCTCTCGACTTTTGAGGTGATGTTATTCCTTGAATTGCATTTGGATATTACTTAAGAGTTTTGGCTATTCTTAACTCATTCTGCACACTCACTATGAATGGCCAGCCTTGATCCTGTCATGAGATCTAAGGGGACCTTCAGAATTGAAAGGTTTATCCTGCCTTCTACGAAGTGTCTGCAATACACCGCATTTTGGACTTGCCATTGTGTCTAAACCTATAGAGATTTCCAAAACTTCCGTGCCTGGACAGGAACTGTGCAAGGTGGTGCTCTACTATTCAGTGACAAGAATTAGGTTATCGATCTACCTGCCTCTTGACCCAAATGGGTTGACACATCGCTTTTGATGCTGTACTCTCCTCTTCTTTCTTGAAACACTATTTGCATCTAATAACCGAGAATTTCGAGGGGATTCTGGCAAAAACAAAGACATTGTTCGAAGACGGCTGATAATCTTGATTGTGTAAAGCTTGTTCGTTGAAGACATCGTTTTTCAAAATCCTTTCACTGGTAGTGGACCAGTCCATACCGGGGCAGTATATAGAGCAATCGAACTGACAACTGAGTACAGCAGAATTCTGCGCTTGTCAATTAATGTTCGGAAGCATCTCAAGTCAGCGATGTCGTCAAGGAATCCGATTCTCGGAAATGTTTTAATATTAAGCGCCGTTGTCAATATGGTACTTTAGCCTATTGCTGCTAAAGTAGTCTATAACTATATTCAGTAGGTATTATTTTGTATCCATTCTGGCCATTTTATTTTACGACCAAGTTACTTTTCTTTGTATTGCTTCAGCTGTTGTACTGATGATCCGACAAATGACTTTAGATGCGGTGGTGTTCAGATTACATGGTTTCCTTTCTTAAGGATCAGATTGTGCAAACAAAAGTTCGGGTCATTTCATCGGGCTAACTTTCGTTCGACGATATTTGGCAGATGATTGATCTACTGTGATTCCCCGTTGATATTACATATGTGTTTGTGTATTATATTATTGTTATTATTAGAACTATGTATTATGGGGTCCTTTATAGCTTGTGTTGGTTGAAAATCAGCCAGAGCCTTTCACAAATCTAATGAGATCTATCTATCAGCAAAAAAAAAAAGCTGACGTCCTCAAGTTCTCCATAAAGTTCATACACAAGGTGTGTGACATGGCGTATTTGGAGGTTAGGCCAGTCGTTGAGTGATGGTCTATGTCTCCTGTTCGTTATTACAGCTTTTATAAGCTAATGAGACAGTGTTTTCTTTGTTTAGTCCGAGTAGTTTGGCCCAAGGTAACGTGAGATGTCAAAGTTGCTCCTTGAGAATCATGCTTTATTGGATCGTTTTATGACTATATGTACTATTTTGCATTCCAGCAGATATCCACTTTTTGAGATTCACAAACTCAACTTAAAGTCTGACTTTATGATTCAGAAGGGCGTGAGGGTAGATTAGACGCGATTCAACGTCAATATCCATCAGCTGATGTCTGTACTTTGTAAGAAATCATCTTCAAGTCTTTCACCAAAATTGCACGTCGACGTCGACGGAGTCCCTTCGACATCTCCAGCCGCGACAGCGATATTCTCGGCCGAATGAGAGGTACGAGGCCTTGAAATTCTTGCTTGGTCCCATTTCGTTCCAGTTTTCAAAGGTCGTGCGGCTACGAATATTCCACTTTCTTCAGGTGTATTGCGTTTCATTGCTAATACACGCAAATTGTAATTCTGTTTGCTTTACAAATGCCAAAACCAAATTTACATTCGACATCATTCGTGATATCTTTGCTGCGGAAAACAGCTTGACCCAGATTATAAATGAGCGCACGCAAATACCACAAGTTGATAATCATACTGCCAACATCCTGGACTTGTTTTTAGTGTGCTCTTCCCTCCAGGTTCCTCAGACCAAAGAAAAGATTAATGAAATAAGCGTATGACAGTACAAGAAAATCAATTGGAACGAACTTAACACCTTCTTTAGGAATTTTAATTCGTCGTTATGTTTCCTCAATAGCACAGACACTATACCCTTCGGAATGAGATCATTTATCCCTCATCGGACTAAGAGTTACAGACCAATAGAAAAGGCATGGCATGACTCGAGCTGTAAAAAGACTGTCAGAGTTGAGGAACTCTTTTTTCGACAGAGGAAAATCGGAAAAACTTAAAATAAGTCAGGAATAGCTACAACGTCTTTCATAAGCATGCGAAATTCGAATATGACCAAAAAATGCGGCAGGAAATGTTACAATGTATCAAAGGTAGTAAGTACTTTTGGTTCGTCAAAAATTCTGCCTCATCTTCCATCCCAACCCTCATTTACAATGACATTTTAGCTGTCAGATCCAATTCAATCTGCTAGCAGCACACTTCCAGATTGTGCTTTTTCTACCCCTACATTTGAGTGCACTTTCGCACTCATGGAGTAGCAAGAGTTCTTAAAGATCTTAACAAATTCACTGGTTTACATTGTATATCTCCTCTTCTTCTGAAGAGGTGTTCCTTCTCGCTGGCAAAACCACTGCGTAGGCTTTTCCATCGATCCTAATGTTCAGCACTCTTTCCGAGAAGTTGGCAAACAGCATTTGTCCAGCCCGTCCCTAAAAAAGGCGAATGTTCTTCTTTCTTCTTCTTTCATCAATCTGGCAAAATCAAGATAGTTGCACTTGATAATCCAAAACATTTGACAGAGTTTAGCATCAGCCTCTTGCATGCGTTCATTTGGGATCAACGACTCTCTTCTTTAATGGATTAGACCTGTCGGAAAGTTCAATTCAAGTATTTTTGATGGTTTCAAATCTAATATTCAGAAACTAAATGGTGGTGTGTCTCAGGGCTCCGTTCTATCTCCGACACCCTTTTTAATTTTCATTGATGATCTCTTGTCTGCTACTTCTAATCCAACATATTCATTTGCTAACGACAGTACTCTCTGCTTTTCTTATTCGTTTCCGGGCTCAAGTCTCTTCGGCTGCAAAATGAGAACAGCAGCGTTATGCTAAGCTCATTAAATTCCGATATAAATAGAATAGCAAATTGGGTAACAATCAACAAAGTGGAATTTAATGCTTTCAAAATACATTACTCTCGGCTATCGTTAAAGTGAAATCCAAACACCAAGCTATTATCCATGAATGACACTTGCATCGTTAAAACCGGAAAACTTTCCATTCTTGGTATGTGTGTCAATGACAACTTACGTTGGAATGACCACATATTTGATGTTGCCAAAAATGCTTTGATATGTCTAGGTTTCCTCAAATGATGTAAGAAATACTTCACCCCCTCTGATCAATCCGCAATATATTAAGAATTCATCCGCCAAAAATTAGTCAGGTGCTCCTAAAACCTCTCTGCACCTGCTAGATAGGACTCGTGCGATAAGACTCATAGGTGATGGTAATATCGCACAATCAATTGAAAACTGAAACTGAAACTAACGAAATATTTCATGTCTCACCTTGTTCTATCATTATTTGTGCTCCATTGAAATTGCTAGTAGAATTCCGCCCTTTCAAACCTTTAACCTTAACACCCGTCTCGCAATGAATGCTTATCAGTTTACCCCCAAGCCCATTTTCGGACGTACATTGAAATATTGTGTTTCTTTCCTAAGCCGTACCACTTCCCTTAGTGAAGCCCTGGCAGGCTCTTTAGTTCTGTGTCATTATAACCTTCAAACATTCAAAATGAAGTAACATCGGTATCTCTCTTTCTCCCCTCCCTAACTTTCTTTCATCCGCGCTGTGCGCTGTGCAGGCTGAGCACGCGCTAATTAAAAAAAAAAAATCCAGGAAGGCGAACATGGTGTATTGTTTGCAGTGCATATTCTTTTCGGATAGCTACATGAGTATCTACAACTTAGTGCACTCCGCATAGGTTGTGTTTGTTGTGTATTTTTCTTATAAGTTGATCTAGGATTCTCTCAGTGTTTTCAACAGAAACGAAGATAGGACTTATGAGTGTGTAGTCCTTGGCAAAGGAGTGTTTAGATCTTCCTGCTCAGTAAACAATTTTTTTTAAGTTGTTTGGGACGTAGCCCAGCTTTGGGCAACCAATAAAGATAATTTAAAGCCAAGGTATGATGTATGGAAGACCGTGCTGTAACATGGCCGGGACTATCTCGTCTGTTCCTGCCGATTTTTAATGATTGAACGATTTGACTGTTCTATTCCATTTTATCTGTGATCAGGCTAGAGATTTTGGGTTCGTTGGGAGTTGATGTTGTGGTGCCAGTTAATATCTGTTCATCAATAACCTTACAGCCCGGGAAATGAGTTTGCATAGAAAGCAATAGTGATTCTCAGCTGTTTTCTCTCCAAAATTCATTGGAGTGGTTCAGATATCCCGAGGCTATTGGATCTCTCTTAACCTAGCTGATTTGTTGTTACTTTCTACCGCTTCACAGAGAAAAACTCAAGATTGTTTCTTGGCCATTCGTACGTTTCTTGTGTTGGAGTTGAGTTCAGACCTAAATTTGGTCCAGTCCTCTGCGCATCTAGAGTTTTGGGCTCCTCTATGAAGTTTTCTTACATCGGTTCGGTGTCTTTTTAATTCTCCAAGGGGATTTGGAAGGCTTGCGATGATTAAAGGTGAAACAGTTCTTAATGTAAGCTTCCCTTAGGTTTAAAGTTACATGGTTTACGGAAGAGTAAATGGTTAGATGGATGGTTCCATGTTTTTGCTTATCCAATTGGCGAACCCTGTCCAGTTAGTTTCCTATGATTTCGGAATTTGTTCTGTGTGGTCATGTGTATTTTAGGGTGACCCGAGAAGAATTCATTTGTATAATTGATACTCCACAGTTATTGACTTATGTCGTTGCATGCATGTTTGTGATTGTTAAGTTGAGATTTCCTTGTCTTGTTTTTGTATAAAAAGTTTGGAAGAAAAAACAAATTCGTCTGTGCTTCACCATTGATTATGGTGTGCTTTGACATTGCAGCCGATTACCAGATTACCAGTCTTTCTTGACTCGGCGTATATTAGCAGTTCACGAATGGCTGTTGGTGGAGAGTTGTTGTCTGCGCCTGGTATGTAGTTCAGCTGAGACTAGGATAATATTGATCTCTAAGCTTGCTGCCACCATGTCCCCATCGCTGTGTCTAAACAAAAAGTGTTTATAAAACGGTTTTTCCTGTATATTTTCGGAAGAAAATGTTTGGACTTTAATCTTGTTCCAAGAATCCACGATTCTTGAAGTAAAGCCACGTCAATTTCTTATAAATGCACGTCAAAAGTGCATTCTTCCTGACTAGCACCTTCGAGTAGAAGTGTCGTGCTCGCTTTGGAAGACATATATCTTCAGAGTGCATTTACTCGATGCATTAACATCGTACTCGATGTCTCCCCATCGGCAAGCTTCTGCTTTTACATGGCAAGGAGAAGTTCATTTTTATCGTTGAGGGGGTGAATAGAACCACACGTGCTCAAGGATTTGGCGTTTATTTACGCTCTTTACCGTCGTGGTGGGCTTTGTTCATGATCATGGATTCATCTTACCTTTCGTTGTATCTCTACATGTTTCTCATTGTACTTCAAATGGGATGGTCTACCAGCAGACTTTTTCAGACATGGAGGTGATATTTTGGTAGGGTGCTTCCAGGGATGGTTAGATCCTGGAAAATACTGATGAATTTCATGTCCAGACTCACCATCTCTTCATTGAGATGTGGCATTTAAAGCCACATATGAAAGCTTTCTTCGTGTTGAATTCTACAAAGTGACGGCCGAGTTCGGGATCCCTACAATCCAGCTGTGTCGTGTGGAAAACTAACCAATGTGCCATTTGGAAAGAGTTCATCCGAATTATTAAAAGTCAATGCTGGACTAATTCGGTCGCATGGTTGGAAGATGTCTATAACGTGGGCAGTGAGCCGGTGAAATTGGATTATAAAATCGAACAGTTGGATGCTAAGTTGGTGGAGCTTCATTTCTTCAGTACTGAAGTACGATCGGTCGTATCATATTCATGATGATGAATTACGATTATGACGACGAAGTGTTGTCTTAGGATAATGAGGATATCATCGATCGTTTGTCGGATAGGTAGGATTGTCGATTATCGGGATATAGTGGATAATAGTTTCTCTCACATCCGGGTCTTCCGGATAAGTTGGTTCTCTAGGTCTTTGAGTGGTTTTTATGGTAGGTGTGGTAGTTGTGGTTGTTCTAGTTAGCCGAGCTGGATGCTGACTACTAGAATTATATGGTCCCCATTGTTTCTCTTTGGTCCCGTAGAGTTTCTGAATAGATAGTCTATCACCAAACTGTGATATATGCAAGAGGATAATCCAACAAGAAGTGTCATTTTAAATTTCACATCATTATTGAACTGCCAATACTCAACTACCACTGCGATGATTTTTGATAATTACAAACTAGTAGATTATTAAACATCAATTAATATAGAAATAGTAAAAATCGCAAAAAAAAACGATCAAAATATTGCAGAAACATTACATACATTTGGTACTGCTTTGGTCTATCGCACTTCGCTTTTTCGTACAGCTTTAGTGAATTTATTCGATAACTTTGAATGGGTGGGATAGCTTAGTAATGTCAAGATTCCGAGTCGTGTTCGTTTGGCAGCTGAGGGTGTGACTGAAAAACCAGGTGTGCCTATTTCGATTCTATCGAAGGGACTAGGCATATACGTAACCAGCTTGCACCGCATTGTCCAGGTGGCAGAAGATTGGGTGCCTGAAGTTAATATAGATCATTTTTACACCAAATTATTCTGAGTGATGAAGCTCATGTCCATTTGTCTACCCAGACATACACGTAGATAAACAAATCTGTAGCATATTCGCTTCCGTTAACCCTAGAGAAAATAGTGGAACAACCTCTCCATCCACAACGAGTGACAGTTTGGTCCGATTTTTTGGCTGGCATTTAGCTTGTTAAAACGCTGTTGGTTGACTTTTTGCTACATGCTATACAGCTAGTGAAACAATGGATCTATGTACTGTGTGACAAACTTCCTGGACGTGTGATTTCTCGAAATAGAGACTTCAAATGGCCAGCGAAATCATTCGATTTAACACTATTAGACTTTTTCCTTTGGCGCTATATTAGAGATAACATAAAGTCTACGCTAATGCTCCACCAACGATTAGGTCGGAGAGGAGAAAATAGCCGCAATTGCAAGAAAATGTGATGCAAAAATTTCATCAAAAGAATGGCTATTTGTAGGCAGAGCCTTGGCAGACATTTGAAAGATTTTGTATTCCATTACTAATCTCGGAGTTCGTACTTTAGACTAAAATAAAAATATCACCACTTTTCATACGTTTTCTATTAATTTAAAATGACTCCCCTTGTTGAAAGACCCTATATGACATTCGTTGCCCAATAATGTGAATTCCTTAGCATTAATTTTAATCGTAAGTCTGGCTTCTTGGTAAATTCTTCTCACAGCATAGAGTAATCGTCAAAGGCCTTATGATCACAAAATTTGAGAAAGTTCTCCTCTTTACTTGAAAATCCTTTGAAGCTATTGGTGATACTAATGACTTGTATTTTATTTGGTGTTGTCAGTATATAAGGTCTATAAGTGGGCTCCCGTTTTACTCGAAAAGCAAAGGTTCCGGTGGCATGTTCTCATTGGGAACTTGTAATTAAAGATGCGAATGATTCTCATCCAGACTCTCTATCAGCGTTGCTAAGGTACAACAGGGTGATGGAACTACTTTATCGAATCTTACATCATTAATGCTCAATATTTCTTTCATGAGCCATGAATCTTTCTTACTGAACAGGAGATCTGAAGTGAAGTTTTTTGATGTGTTAATTCCTCAATATTTAATCAAACTCGTAACACTTCCAAGTGCCTTTCGCTTACAGTAACAAGTATCTTCAGCTTATGTCATCCGAAAACTCTTTTTTAATTAAAACAAAACATCAACCGACAATTTATGTTTTCTATTTCTACTTTCACACTTATCTGCATCTATGATACACTCGAAATATCATTGTTACTCGTACCTAATCAACCCTTCATCGTCCGCAAAACATTCACACTTGCGTGATACCGAACATTTAACAAGATTACCCAACAACTCAAAATTAGGTACTTGTTCGTACTCAAGGCTGTATCTATTGGCACAAACCGCAAGTTGGAATCGTTTACGATTGCAAAATCTATCATATTTAACGTCGTTGTGCTTCGTTTTATATTCTTCTAACGAATTGTGTAACACATCCGACCTAATGTTGTTTCTACAATAAATTCCCACCAATTTAGCTATTCGGCATGGTTCTAACAATTAACACAAATTCTTGTGTTGACATTAGAAGCTATTAACCCAACCCCACCTGACGTTTCCATTAAACACCAGTTATTACCAACTACAGTCATTAAAATGACCCTGTCATGAATCGAACTAATCGTTGGTTACATCGTTTGTGATTCAATGTCATACGTGCCTATGTACTCATATACAGAAAACTCAAAGATTCTCCAAATATCTCATTTTAGCTACCTTCTGTGGAACCATTCAAAATGGACACACTTTCGTTGCAACTAACTGATGGACCGCAGGGATACAAGATTACCTTGAAGAACATGGAAGTTTTTGGCGCCAGCGATTTTCAAGTCAAGTCAATGAAGTTGAGTGAGAATAATGCCCCATTCGAGGCTACCATTACTATGCCAAAGTTGAGAATCGAAGCTTCATACACAAGTTCCGGAGTGTTACTTATCATCCCAGCCTCAGGTGGCGGAGATTTCCATGCTGTTTTTGGTAATTACAATGAATGTTCAATAATTCCAAGATCTTTATGACTTCGTATGCTTCTGCATCTATGTAGATGGGGTCATTGCCAAGCTGACTGGAAAGGTATCAACACATGAAAAGGCCGATGGTACTTACTTGCATGTCGATGCTCTGAACATTATACTCGATGTCAAGAAAATTGACATGAGCATCTCAAGGGCATTTAATAACAATCGTATCTTAAGTGAGTATCTCACACTAAGGGACTCATTTTCTGACCAATTAATTTTTTTTTTATTAATTGTATACCTCTTTTATTTATTGCAGCTGAAGCAACGAATCTATTCCTTCGTGAAAATGGCATGTTGGTAGTTGAAGCTATGCAACCGCAATTGCAGAAGAAACTGGCTCATGAATTTGGAAAGTTGGCCAACCAGCTATTGAAGCATGTGCCAAGGGAGAAGTTCTACATTGATTAAAAAAAAAATCCACCTGCTAACTGTGAAGAGATACATGTACGAATATCTTTGAGGACTTGACGAACAAAGCAACCATTTGATTATAAGATACAATGTATCTGCTCTTCATTATCTTTTCACCATTCGTCTATTCTACTCTAATTTATGTAAATTGATCATAGACACATGCATATTTCATAGACGGTCGACAATCTTGATGAACTTTATGTGTATTTTAATGTTGTTTGCATTTTTGTAAATATTGTTACGATTGTTGTAAGTTGTAGTTTATAAGTTTAAATTATACGCGCTAATGTGGGCTCAAATAATAGAATCTGGCAATCCCAGACGAGTACTAAGATAAGATTTAAGGCGATTTTATATATGAATAAATAAAATAAATGAAAACAATTTTTAAATTATTTTTTAATGATTTTTACTGATTTATTTTTCGACCTTTCTTTGCAATAAAAAGTATGAAAAGTGCTTTCAAAGTATGCTTGCACTATCTATTTGGCGTGAAAGAATATTAAATAGGGTATAGTCAGATTTCAACACTGTAACCTGAAGTTTGTGCAAAGCTTTTAACAAACAGATTTACAATTGGCAAGATGGAAAGTTGGCAAATTACGGGTAAGAGTTTCGAAGAAGAAACTGTACTACAGCAAGGTTTTTCCTTCTATCTGAACAGCGTACTCAGACAAAAATTTAGTTTCGTATACCACATTCATGTTGTTTTTAATTGTATTTCTTAATGATAAGGTGAACAGTGCACTTTTACTCTTACATCACTCCCGTGAATCTCCAGGCCGATGCGAGCGTAGACGGACAATTATAGAGATAGGGCTGCGCAGTGTCGACATCAGGAAGTTTCGCAGGATGTTGTATTACTTATGGACACTTTGGTGCTTACAGAAAGCGACGCACGTGGCTCGTCATGGCACCAGTAAGCATTCTTCAGTACGTTATAATAAAGGACACCGGTTTTAGAGACACCGGGAACTATTCGTTTGATCTGACTTTATTCTGGTGAGTTAAGCTATCTGACTTTATTCTCATACAAAATCCAGCAGTCAACAGAAGCCCAAACCGAGGATGCAGGCGTTCCTAACGCACGTAGAGGTCCTGAGGTACCCTCCTCAAAACCTTGCTTAGCAACTATTGTACATCGGCAATTCAATTTCCCATGAACCCACTGTTTAACTTTCTAACCGATTCCTCGTTCTATGGGCGTCCAGATTGGTGGTTGTGCGGCGGTAACTCTCCGAACATGGAAAAAAAAGTAACGAGGCAATAATAAGCCTCGGTTATGGAGAGATCTACTGTCGACAACTTCTGCAAACGATAACAGAACAATGAACTTTGGAGATGTAAGTGCAATGGTAGGTCCCTTAATAGCTCATGAACAACTACCGGACAACTAGCAGAGGCAGAGGACTGCTACAAAGCAATCTTAAACGATCTAGAAAATATACCATAGACGTTAACAGTCTCTTTCGCTTCATTATAGGCTCAAATTGGTTCCATGAGGAAGAGATCACAGATCCACTTTACAACACAATGAGCTAATAGGGCTAGGTATGTTGGTTCTTTTCCAATCGCCACTCTTACCTACCTACCTTCCTAAAGCTAAATTTGCCAACATTGGCCTTATACGCGCGTACACCCTCACAGAGGAGAAAGACGACGACACCAAAGATAGATCTTACGAGCTCTTAGACAAGACTTACGAGCTGTGCCACAGCTTTAACATTAAAATTATCCCCGGAAATTTTAATACAAAGCTAGTAAGGGGGAGCACCTTTGGCAGTACTGTCGAAAAGTATAGCCTGCATGATACCACCTCTGATTAGGTATTCATACGAATTGACTTTGCAGGGGGGCGATATTCATTTCGATATTCATAAGGGAGCTTGGAGAACGCAATATACCCCCAACCAGACTGACCACATTGCGATTGCCGCAAAGCAGTCCTCCAGTATTATGGATGTCCGATAGTTCCGGTTGGCCAAAATAGGCGGATATCTCTAACACCACAAAGAGAAGCTAATACTGTGAGGTAGTTTGACGTCGGACGGCTATAACAGCAAAAGTTCGCCAAATCCTTTTCCGATCGAGTCTCCATTATTCTCCTAAGAGATCCAGCAGATCTGCCAGCATCAGTTGTCGAAGACCAATGGCAACATTGGCAAAAAGCCATCAGCGTTGCCCCCTCTGATGTGTTGGGTTTCACTCTGATATCATAAGGAAACTCCTGATCCACACAAAGCGGCGCTTCATAGAAGGACTAAGGCTGCTCACGAGCTCTACGAGCAGAAGAGAACAGACGAACACTGGCGTCTTAGGAGGAAAAAGGAGCACGGGAAGCGCCGGGTCGAAGAAATTGAGAGATGCTATTTTCGAAAGTTTTTCCAAAAGGTAAAACAAAAACATGCCACTAGTACAAACCCCGGATAAAAGTCTGTAGAGATGAACAAGAGAACATAGTACAATGTGGAGCAAAAGTAATGCCGTAATGTGAATTGGCTGCCATTTTGTTGGAAATAAAAAAATTGGGCTCTGTTTTCATGAGAAACTTACTTGGAGGAGTGAAATTGATTACATTAGGTTGAGAAATGATATCGGTCAAATGACCACCTACTGGGTTGATGCACATTTGTGCTCGATTTGCGGCATTCAAGTGTATTAACTTCCCAATCGGGGTTCAATACCAGCCGTGACCTAAAGACTTTTTTTCAGGCAACTAAAATCTTATGAGATGAATGGTTGCCTAAACACAACATCAATTCAATTTACACTAATAATGTTAGTTCCCCTTTAAATGTTGGATGTCACCCATAGAGCGAAATAACCACTGAGCCCAAAAATCTTTCTTTTTCTCTCTTTCCCATTTTCCTAAAAACTTAACACGTGTTTAGGCACTTTAAATGTATTCATACCCACTTAAGTGTTAGGTTCAAAAAAAAAATGTTACTTGAAAAACACAATTACAAATTGGTGATTGATTCTTCAATGCTGGATTTCAAAACTTCAAAAGTTTTTGTAGTAAATGCGAGATATTAAAAAGGCTTAAAGGAAGAAGTCTGACACTGTCAGATCTGCCATAGGCGTCATCAAAAAAAATAAGGGTCAACCATTTTTTCACTGCAAATTCCGCACCAAACAGTCACTTTGAGGGGATGCAATGGCTCTTTTTGCATTTCATTCGCATTCTCCGTCCCCCAGAAATGCAAATGCTTAAGGTCTTTCACCAAAATTCGACGCAACGAACGTCTACTTATGACAAATTGTGTGCATCGTTGTCCCGTAGATATTATTCACAGCAGTCGAACGAGCAATACGTAGCTGCTGGAGCGGACGAGCGATGACTTGGTAAGAAGCATATAAAGAGTGATTCATCGTGAGGTTTGATTTATAATGTAAAATAAAACACACAAATTTGAAAGTGAACTTAAAATTATCAGTTAAAAGAACAATTCATGGCATTTAGTTTTCGAAAATGATATCATGTAAATGTTGGCCACGACTACGTCTGAGGTGGTCCATTCGGAAGGTCCAATTTTAGGACACATGTTCGAGCATAGCGACTGGTATCTCGCGGATAGCACGAGTAATTTTGGCTTCTAAAGCGTCAATCGTAGCTGGCTTATTCCTTTATACCTGAGACTTTACATATCCCCAGAGAAAATAGTCCAAAGTTGTGATATCGCACGATCTAGGTGGCCAATTTACCGTAGCAAAACGTGAAATTAAGTGCTTACCAAAATGATTTCTTAACAAGTTCATTGTTTCACGCGCTATGTGACTCGTAGCGAAATCTTGTTAAAATCTGAGCTCACCGAGACCATGTGCTTGAATTTCAGGAAGCACATTGTCCGCTAACATGGCTCGATAGCGGTTACCATTGAAGATAACATTCTGATTTGCCTTATTTTTGAAGAAATATAAATCAATGATTCCACCAGCCCATAAACCACAACATACCGTTGTTTTTAATGGATATAATGGTAGCTCTTGGTACTCTTCGGGTACCCAAATCTGGCAATTTTGTTTATTAACGTATCCATTGAGCCAGAAATGGGCTTCATCACTGAACAAAATTTCACGATAAAACACCGGATTTTCGTTGAGTTTTTCCAGAGCCCATTCACAGAAAATATGATGCAAATTCAAATCTCCTGACTTCAATTCTTGCACAAGTTAAATTTTGTACGCTTTTAGGCCGAGATCCTCACGTAAAATACGCCAAGCCAAGCTGCTGAAAACGACGACGAATCGATTCGTCACGGTCTTCGCGTGCACTCTCAGCTACGGCTGATATAGACTCTTTCACTACGTGCTGGATGAGGTCTAACCAGTCGATTATCATCCACTTATGTAAACTGGGACTCAAATTTGCGAATGGTATTGTCAATATTGGTTTCAGTAGGTCGATTATGCGCACGGTAAATACCTCGAATCGCACAAAAAACATTTTGCACAGAACGCTGATTTTCGTAATACAACTGAACAGTTTAAAGACGCTATTGTGGTGTGAGTCTTTCAAAAATAACTTGCGAAACGATACCGAATAAAAATGACAGAGTAGTCTGATAGGAGTCACGTGTGATCTGTCAAAAAAAGCTTATTGAAAATCAAACATTGCGATGAATCACCCTATACCAGCTCATCTGTACATTTTTGTTGAACAAAAGTATTCCCGATGAAATCTCAGCATCTCCCCAATAAGACTCTACTGTGACGTGGGAACAAAACAAGGCCTTTCGACTGCGTTTATAGAAGACATGCATTCTCAAATTAAATCGGAGTGCGTGTCAAGGCTTATCAAGTCATTAAGAATAGCTTGCTTCTAGCTACAGACTCAGTTACTTTGTCCACTCCATCGATTCTTCACAGTATATTCCATATATCTCGGCTCGGAAAATAGACGTAAGTTTTCCAAACAAGGAGTGAGATTTAATACTGAAAGATTTCGGTGCCACCATCTACTATACATTGCTTTCTTGGCTCAGGTGTTTTGAAAATGCGGCCCGGAATATGAGTATGAAGAAAACAAGGATTTCTTAGTGCATCTAACGCAGAAAGTGTATATGTAGTTTCTTTATGATTTTCTCATTTTAATGGTACATAAATAAGTATCTTAAAAAGTTGTGTTTAGGACCTTAAGCCACATATAGCTTTTTTTATATTTCTAAACGAATAAAACTCTTTAAGATAAATTATTTAAAAAAAAATTGGTAAAGATTCCTTAAACAAAATCATTTTAAGTGACTTTTTTAATTTGTTTTGCTAAGGATTTAATTCCCGAGGTAGAGAATTAAAGCTAAAATTTCTGACCAGTTTAGGATTCATAACAAAAGCAGTAGTGGGAATTTGCTTAAGGATATGGAATTTCTAACCACAGGTAGTTTAATTCCACATTGAAACAAAGTTCGCATTGTCATGGCATTTGGGGACTAAGCGGGGAGACCTCGGTGATTATATATTACCCAAGCAGTTCCACATCTAAATGATCCAAGAAATGAGGCCGAGAATCTACCCGTAGTTCACTTAGAGCCAACAGCTGGCCTGTTTTTACAGAGTAGGACATACGCCTCTTTGCTGTAACAGATAAACACCTGTTCCTCAATACAGCAGGATGATCTCTCTATAGACCTTACAAGTCTAAGAAACTTATATCTCAAGTTCCACGAGATTTTCAATTTGTTTCCCCAAGAAACACAGACAGCCTTGCTACTTTTGGTAACTATGTACACTTACGTGCACTGACTGAAACTAATCTAATTCCCAATATAAAGAATCAGGAATTATTCCCCCCTACTTTTAAGGTTTTAATAAAGATAACATTCCCCTGCAGTTCCCGGTACGTTATCTGTTTTTACATCCTACCCGCACAACCTATCGAATGCCACCAACTCGCTATCCATGCAATTGGTCAAATAGTTAACTTATTTGATCCTCTCGATGATATCATAGTATTCGGTATTCAATCTACCTCTACTGCTCTAAACTCAATCAGATGATGAACCTTTTTTTATCGCAAACCCTAACTCGAGTAAAGAATCCCTCTTCTTGGATGAGCTTACAGAATCTGGCTTATGCCAAGATAGTGGGGTGTCCAGCTCTATGGGTAGGCAAGTAGACCTCATTTTCACCACTGATCCCATAAATTCCTCTTTCTCGACCATTGATAACTTTCACCCACAACTTCTTCTTCCTATTTTCCATCTCCTATTTAGCCCACCCCATCTGTAGCTGCATCTTTTTACGACTTTTAAAAAGTGTTCTTTTGATTTCACTAATATATTCCTTAACGGTGTTCTTTCTATTTTCTACAGAGAATTATTTAATTGTATTTTTCTCTATGTATACTTTTCCCACAATAAAGCCTCCTCTACGAACCCCCGTGGTATAATCGTAGACTTCGCTCCTTACGTAACAAGAGAAACAAATTATGGGCAGATTTCCTTCGATCCAATTTTTTTGCTGATTATTCCAACTAGCTCGACTGATACTTCCAATTCGCCCAGCCTTTTAACGTTCTCAATGAAACCTTGTTAATACGCAAATTAAGCTTAGTCTTAGTCTTTCTACAAATTAGTTAACTACAAAATAAGTCTGACGGTTTTCATCCATCCCTCTTATACGGAAACATATCATCAACCGATCCTTTATTGTTACTTTTTTTAAGATCCTTCTTATTTCAAATGAATACTTAATTTCCCCATTGGCCCCTCCATTTCTCAAAGTTTTGATCATACAGTAGTATGATCAGCAACTTAATTCTGAATACTTACCCGGCCCCGATGGCCATCCATCCATATTTCTTAAAAAGTGTTCCTCAACACTTTCCTACCGCCTTGCAAATCTCTTCCGTTTATCACTCTCTCAAAGTGAATTTCCACAAATATTGAAGTATTCTTTCATAATACCAATACACAAAAAGGGATTAAAGAGCGAAGTCATTTATTACCGCCCCATAGCTAAACTTTTACATATACCGAAACTCCCCGAAAGCATTTTGTACGAAGCCTTAAGCTTACGAGTACAGTGCAAATCTTTTATTTTCCCTTTTTAACACGGCTTTTTAAAAGGTCAACTACCACTAACCTCTCCGTACTCGTGTTCTCTGTTCTCGCAGCCTTAGAAAGTGGTAAAAAAAAATTGACGTTATAACAACTGATTTCAGTAAGGCTGTTGATAAGATATTTTATAAACTTTGAACCCCTTTTTGCTAAAACGAATATCTTTTTACCTGGATAATCATTTGTATAGTGTTCGTTTCAGGTCTGTCCTATCGGCCCCTTTCTTGGCCACGTCAGGTGGTCCTCAAGGTAGTAACCTTGGTCCACTTTTCTTCATTCCAACTACTAACTAGGGTCATTCAACACTCACCAAATTTTTTTAAATCCATTTCCTCATAACATGATTCCAGCCTCCTTCAAGTAGATCTAAATAATTTTTCCACCTGGTGGAAACGTAACTGCAAGAATTTTGCAACTCGTACGTGACCAGATCACTATATATTATCCCTTCTCGAGTACGCTGGCCAAGCGTGGTGTCCATTTCAACGAGTTCATGTACTATGTATGTTCAAAAAGTAAGGTGTTTTTATATTTTTATAAAAAAATATTTACTTATCCATCAATATTCATGCTGTTCCCTTCAAAGTAATCCCCCTCAGATGTAATACACTTGTGCCAACGCTTTATCCAATACTCGAAGGACTTCTCATAAGCATTTTTTGTATAGCCATGAGGTCTTCCAGCGACGCCGTTTTTATAGTATTTCCTCAATCGTTGCAAGTCTCCGTCCTTTCATAGGTCTTCTCAGTTTTGGGAACAGGAAAAAGGGGCCAAATCCGCTGAATATGGTGGCTGAGGCATGATTTTCGTGTTGTTTTTGGCCAAAATATCTCTCATTAGCAACTATGAATGAGCAGGTGCATTATCGTAATGCAAGAGCCATAAATTATTTTTCCGCAATTTAGGACGATTTTTTCGTATTGCTCATCGCAAACTTTATGACTTCATGATAATACTCCTTATTGAACGTACTCTTGATGCACTACGCCACAATAAACGAAAAAAAAAAGTGATCAAAACTTTAAGATTTTATTGAACTTGGCTTGCTTTTTTCGGAAAAGCCCAGTTCTTTGGTTTCGACGTCATAACCATATAGTCATGATTCGTCACCAGTAATGACCCTTTTAAGCAAGTCAAGATCATAATTGACGCCATCCAAGAGCTCCTGAGCGATGCTCATGCGACGGTTCTTCTGATTAAAACAAATTTCGCTAACACACGTCTCATTTCAAAAGCATCCGAAAAAATTTCATGACACGAGCCAACCGATGTGCCAACATCCTCAGCAACTTCTCCTTTGGTAATTTGTCGATTTTCCATAACAATTTTCTTTGAAGCTTCGACGTTACCATCTTTTGTTGATGTGCTGGGGCGTCCAGAGCGAGGTTCGTCATTGGCATCTTCTCGGCCAACTCTGAAGAGCTTGTACCACTTGTAAACATTTTTCTTAGTTAGAGCAATTTGCCACTGTCAAAATTTCAAGTGTCTTAGAGCACTTGATTCCATTTTTTACACAAAAACACCAAAACATGTCTAACCTTTCTTTTTGTCAAAAACGAACTAAGTATACTGTACTACATACTTAAAACTGTAAACATATGTTCGGGACATGTGTACCAACTCAAAAAAAAAAAAAAAAAAGAACAATCAATAATCGAATGTACGTTGCCCACGACATTACAAAAGTCACCCTGTTTTTGGAACACACCTCGTATCCTGAATTGAGAGCATCCAGGGTCGTTTTCTTCGATTTGCTTTTCGGGGTCCTCTAATCTTACCTCCCTATCGAAACCGTCTCAAACCCATTATCCTAAATATCCTTGAATAAAGAAGATACGCAGCAAACATTCTTTTTGCACTTTTCAAACGAACCAATCTCCCGTATGCTGCGGAAGGTTAATTCCAAACTTTCCGATTTGAGTTTCCGATGTTTTAAGCCCTTGTGATCCTTAATTTTTGTTAGTTTTGAGTCCTAGTTTTTGAGTTACAGTCACGATCACGGTTTCTATTGTTGACCTACAGGTATACAGAAATGCATTAATAAGTCTAATCTTTAAGGATTTTTCGTTTATAACTACCATATGTCACATGTTTTCAGAGCTATACACATTTAGTTTCACTGTGGCCGTTATGCTGAGGACTTCGTAAATTATTTTAGTAAAAATGAGTGATCAACCTCTGTATTCAAACCAAAAAGTTGCTTACGAAATCAAACTTATGGATAGCAGCAGAATCAGTTATCAAAGGGTGATTCATCGTGAAGTTTGATTTATAATGTAAAATAAAATACATAAATTTGAAAGCAAACTTAGATTTTTTTATTATCGTTTAAAAGCACAATTCATGTCATTTCCTTTTTGAAAATAATATCATGTACATTTTGGCGACGACTACGTCTAAGGTGGTCCATTCGGAGGGTCTAATTTTGGGGGACTCGTTCGAGCATAGCAACTGGTATCTCGCGGATAACACGAGTAATGTTGGCTTCCAAAACGTCAATCGTAGCTGGCTTATTTCTGAAGATCTGAGACTGTATATATCCTCAGAGAAAATAGTCCAAAGGTGTGATATCGCAGGATCTAGGCGACCAATTTACCGTAGCAAAACGTGAAATTAAGTGCTCACCAAAATGATTTCTCAACAAGTCCATTGTTTCACGTGCTGTATGGCTCGTAGCTCCGTGTTGTTGAAACCAGAGCTCACCGAGACCACGTGCTTGAATTTCAGAAACCACATTGTCCGTTAATATGTCACAGTGGTAATAATACGCAGAATAATAACGAAAAATACAATTGTTTACTTTGGCACTTTGCTCCAAAACACCTCCACAGTGGTCTCAAAACTATAGAATTATCAAATAGCTTTAGTATTTCAGTATTTAATGGCGATTATACATCTATTTTAAAAATATTTATTGGGTCTATAACTTAATTCGGTTTGCTAAGAGATGGCGTAACTTGTATTATTCCATTGGAACATGCGTTGGAAAGCTACTGTCATTGTACGCCAATTCAGTATATATCATTCATTTGAAGCGTAAACAACAATAAATTTTTTTCACTCAAATATGTCGAACTTTGTACCTGAAAAAGTGTTTTTGCGGGGAGTTCTTCTTCATTACTTTAATATGAAGAAAACTGCTGCCGAAAGTCATCGTATTTTGGTGGAGGTTTATGGTGAACATGCGCTAGCTGAGCGAACGTGCCAAAAGTGGTTTGCACGATTTAATATTGGTGATTTTGGCTTGGAAGACGATGAATGTCCTGGGCAGCCATAAAAAAATTTGAAGATGAAGAGCTCGCAGAATCTTTGGGTGTCACTCAAGCAACCATTTCAAAACGTTTAAAAGCAGCTGGATATATTCAAAAGCAAGGAATGTGGATTCCACATAAACTCAAGCCGAGAGACGTCGTAAGGCGGTTTCGCATGTCCGAAATGCGGCTGGAACGCCACAAAAGGAAGTCATTTTTGCATCGGATTGTTACTGGTGGTGAAAAATGGATCCACTACGACAACTTCAAGCGCAAAAAATTATATGTGAAACCCGGCCAACCAACCAAATCAACGGCAAAGCCGAATATCCATGGCGCAAAGGTAATGCTCTGTATTTCGTGGGATCAGATGGGTGTGCTGTATTATGAACTGCTAAAACTGGGTGAAACCATCAATGGACAACGCTACCGAACACAAATAATCCGTTTGAAGAGAGCAGTAACCGAAAAACGCCCGTAATATGCGACCAGACACAAGGCAATAATTTTCCATCATGACAACGCTCGGCCCCACGTTGTTATTCCGGTTAAGAACTATTTGGAAAACAGTGGATGGGAAGTCTTACCCCACCCGCCTTATAGCCCAGACCTTGCCCCTTCTGACTACCATTTGTTCCGGTCGATGCAGAACCCCCTCACTGAAATACGGTTCACATCAGAGCAGAATATCAAAAATTGGCCTGATTCATTCTTGGCTGCCAAGCCGGCGCAGTTCTTTTGGGATGGAATCCACAAATTGCCAGAAAGATGGAAAAAAGTCATAGCTTCAGATGGGCAATACTTTGAATTGTACAAGTTTTTCTTAAATAAACGTTCAAATTTTGAAAAAAAAAAACGCACGAATTAAAATATATACCCAATAATATGATAGAAGTAATAGTTGGACTAACAACAAGAGATTATGTCGCTAGCAAAGATGAAACAAGATTAAAAGTAGCAAAGCATCGCCAACAGGCCAGCAGGCCAGCAGGCCCTTTTTGAAGAAGAGAAATGTGAATTAAATGGACCTGGAGTAGGAGATAAGCTCTAAGTATGATTTTTATCTATTCATAACAATGAAATTAATCATTTTATTTTTAAACGCGTTTTTCTCAAAACTACATTTTTCAAATTCGCTGCAGTTGTAACTCGAAAACAAATTTCATTAATTTTTTTTTTTTCACAATCGTGGGTCTATTTATAGGCAATAACTTCTAGTTTAAAAATTTTTTTTTTTGTTTTTTTTTTATTTTAGCCACGGTTAAGGCCGCAATCGCTGTGGAGAACCTTTTTTTGCGACTTGGGAGATAGCGGATAACTCGTTGAAAATTTAAGTCTTCCCTTTAAAAATTTCAGTGTACGAGTATATTTGTTATTTATGTACAAATATGAATATCCTCTTCATTTTAAAGCATTTGATGTAGTACTTTTCTTCTTCTGGCGGTCACCCCAGATGTACCCCTTAAGCGAAATAAATGGGGGCGTCAGTCCCTAAACTAAATTAAACACCGTTTTATATTCTAATAATTTTTTCATGTTTTTTTTTTTATTTATAATAATTTGTTTTATTAATTTTATTAGTTTATACTAAAGAGCTTATGTAAATTGTATTTATCGTTCGTTTCCTTTTATAATTGTTTTTTTTTTTTAATAAACAAGTTTGTTTTATTTATTTAAACTTTTACCTGTCAATTTTGTGTTATTATTTCAGTAATTCATTTCATTTTAATTTCCTTTTAATAAATATAAGACACAAACTTTGTCGTATTACGGGAATGCAGAGAAATTATTTATTTAACAAAGTGTTATACATTTCCTTACACAATATAATTTTTTTTTTTTTTACTTTTATAATTTTATATTTTTGCTTTTGTTGATTTTTTTTACAAAGAAAGCTTTTGTAAGACAATATCAAGAAAAAAACAATTAAAAGAAGTCTCCAAAAATTAATGACAACACAAAATTACTATACAAATTTGTTTAAAAAAAAATAAAGGAAAATATATATTCATTTTTATATAAGTATAAAAAAGAAATTCTAAATCTAATGTGTGACTTAATTTTGAATTTACAATAAATGTGTTCCAGTTAACAATTTGTGTGAGTGTTTTTGTTTTTTTTTAAATTGGTAGTTTTCCAAAAAGCTCAAAAATTCTTTTATTTAAATTTTTTAGTTGTATTGTATTTAGTTTTCATTTTTATTTCAATCTAATTAAAAAAATGTGTTTTACTTGCGAATGTTTCTTATTTTTATATATCTGTTTAGTAATTGTTTAATTTTTTTTTTTAATTTATGATTTTAGATTTAACTTGCTTCATCTATAAAAGTGTTTTTTTGTAGTTTTTTTTTATTATATTCTTTTATTTATAAGTCGCAAATTTAACTATAATATTAAACCGACATTTTGTGGTGAATTGGTTTTTATGTTTATCCATAACCGTCGACTATCTCAACATTTGATGGAATTTTGTTTTTTTTTTCTTTTATTTAAGAAATATTTCTATTTAAGTTTTGGTTTAGTAAATACAGTAAATGTTTAGTTAGTTTTTGTTTTTTTTTACTACTATTTCAAATTGTATGTATTGAAATAATTTTTCTGTGTACAAATTTGTTTAATAACATATTTTATTTTATTTTTATTTTCTTTATTTTTGTTTCTCTTGTAAAAGTCTTAAAAATGTTAAAATTTTTATGTTTTATTCTTTTATTTTTTTTTCTATTTTACTTTATTTCTTTACTTAAATTGTATTTTGGTTATTAAAACATTATACAATATACAATATTTTGTTTTATTCATTTTTTTTATTTTGGTTTACATAAAAAAGTTGTGTAAAAAGTTTTCTTTTCTGTTTTGTTTTTTTTAAACACAGATAAATAAATGAAATTAGATTATTCAAAGAAGACAGGAATCGAAAAATAAATACATTTTGGAAAATTATAGAATTCAACGAATGTAATTGTTGTTTGTTTTTTTTTTCTTTAAATACACTATATAAATTTAAATTTGCTTATATTTTTAAAATTGTTCTCTACATTGTTTACATATAAGTACAATAGTTTACACAAAAATCTACAATTGTTTCATTTATATAGTTTATTTTTTTCTTGTTTTTTTATTCGCTATTTTTTTTATGAATAGCAAGGTGTGTATAAATATTTGCTTTCCTTAATTTCATTTTAAGGGGATATATATATAACATGTTAAATATTTTTATTTTTTTTTTTTCTATTACTTTTTCTTGAAGGGATAATTTCGAAAAATAAATTATTCGTTTCTACAATAATCAGAAACTTACTATTCTTCTTTAAAATCTTTTATTTTAAATAAATTTCCCTTTTTTCTGTTTCTGTTTTAAACGCTTTTTTTCGGCCCTTTTTTCAAGTTTCAAGTTTATCCCTTGATCATGTGAATGGGTAAATTCAGTAAGGTTTTTCAATTTTTTTCTTTTTTGTTTATGTTTTTCCAAAAATGTCGCATATAAAAAAATAAATGAATTCTGTTGTGAGTAATACAATGTAATTCTATTTTGTTTTCTTTTTTGGATATACATATGTACTATTAATTTATTTAATATTCTTTCAATTTATTTATTTTATTTTTCTTTACAACAAAACTTGTAAATTTCACAAGATTTCTACAAATACATAATTTACCATTTCATCTGTGTGTGTTTCTATTAGTGAATGTGTTTTTATGTGTCATTTTCGCACGTACAAAATATGTTCAATTTGCGTAAAAAAATTCCTTATTCTGTTATTTTGTTTTTGTTTTTTTTTACGATATTATTTTATATATTGTATATTTGTTAATATTTTGATTATAAATTGATTATAAACATTTGGAATTCTTTTTTGTTTTAAGATTTTTATTTTAAGATAGAGAAATGAGAGAAAAAATTTTACAAACTTTTACAAGAAAGAGGGAGCTACTAGTTTTTCTTATAATTGTTTTTATTTATATATGTATATATGTATGTATATAATATTCACTATTTAACTACTTTAGTAAAATTTTCTTTTTTAAATATATGCATATATAGTTTATCATGGAAATGACTATATTATTTCTGTTTTTGTTTTAAAAGTGTGAGTTTATTTTGTAATAATAATAATAATAATGTTGTGTTTATAAAAGTTGATAAAAATATTTGATTAAAATTTTAAACCAAGAGATGGCATCTCTCGAACGTCCCTGTGGCGTATTTTATGAAAAGACATAGCTTTACGTTCGAGCTAAAGCCAAATGAGCAAATGAATTAGATATAAAAGGACATGTGGTTTCAACAAGATGCCACTTGCCTAACAGCACGTGTAGCAATTGACTTATTGAAGATGTCTAATTCGCTGGATGTCTTATCGACAGAATTAACGAGTTCCTCTCAAACGAGTCAGCGGAAATTTGCTAAGGTTATGATGATACCAAAACCAGGAAAACCACCAAATGCCAAGAAGTCTTATAGATGAATTTTATTTCTCCCAATTTAACCAAAATTATTGGGAATATATTGCCACCAGATTGATTAAAAGGCAGGCACTTAATTATTGATCTGGTGTATAGAATCACCGACATAATCGAGAAAGCTCATAAAGAAAGAAAGATTTGTTCAAGCACTTATCTTAATGACTCGCAAAGCATTGAAAAGATTTGGCATGAAGTCCTGCAATTAAAATTTCAACACGTCTTTCCTTAAAGCCTATATAATACACTAACAACTTCAGCTTTCCGTGTTAGATGCGTAACGAGGTTTCGTAATTCAAAAAATTTTAGCAGGACCTGGTGGCTAACCGGCCGAAGCTTCGTGTAGAGTATACCACACATCAACTCATTTCTCAAATCTAGTTAGGAGAGTGGTTACCTTATGAATTGAATCTTAGCACTGTTTTCCTGATCTACTGCATTAACCATAGAGGTATAAGTCTCCTTAGCATCGAATACAAGATCTTTTCTGCCATATTTTGTTAACATCTGAAACCCTTCGTCAACAACCTGATTGGTTCCTATCGGTGCGGTTTCAAACAAGGAAAGTTCACGTTCGACCAAACTGTGCGAAAGACACTCCGGCAGATCCGGAAACCGCAGAAATCTAAATCGATACCCAACATCTTTTCATCGATTTTATATAGAGCTATGTCTATTTTTGGCATTTCCGCCAAATTTGTCCGTCTGTGCAGAAAGATGATTTAGAATGCTCGCTGCTCCGTCAAAGTCGGTAACGCCTTAACTGAGAACTTTGATTTCAAAAAAGGTTTTAGACAAGGTGATGTGTCATCATGTGACTTCTTTAACAACAAACTTGAAATAATTGTACGCAACTCACAATTGAACACTGTAGGCACAATCTCTCAAAAATTCGGCGTACGCCATAAATATGACAAAATTGGAAGAACTCAGCGGGCTGTCACTCATGCGGTCCGCAATAACGCGTCAGGCTTTGGAGGAGAATATGCAACGACAAACTATACGAGCTATGCAATGGCATCGACCTAGTCAGAAAATTGCTCATCAGTCGCTTGAGATGGCTATGACAAGTAGAACGAATGGACACCAATGTTAGTTGAGACTCAGATTCACCCTAAGCTGGAGCGCCAACTAAACAGTAACTAAGCCTTGAAAATCAATTACTTATTACTATTATGAGACATTGCGACCCCGGAACTTTTTTTTATTGTCTGTATCAAGAAAATAGTTCAACAGAGATTAAGGAAAATATTATTTCTCACTTCAGCCACAGCATATTTTCGGCCTCACCAAGGGCATTTAGAAAATATGAGTTTTCTCATTTAGATGAACACAGAAGACTAATGTTATATATCAGCTTCAGTTCTAAAGTGAACAATCTAAATGGAAGTGTAGTCCATTTCATTTTTCTGGAAATCCATAATCACTCGCTAGATTACCTCCGATGGAGACCTACACACGTAGGTCCAGTACCGCTATCGCGACGAGGTTGCATTCTCTCATCGGCAAAAGTGGTAATCGTGCGCTTTGGTGAGATTCATTGTATGGTCAATGCCAGAGCACCAGTTGGAGTTATACTTTTTATAAAAAAAATCACAGCAGTTCGAGCATCGAATGCCACCGAAATCGTAAATTTATGAATAGAACACTGTCAATAACACCGCGCCTGATTTTTAAGTTGGACACCTGATTGCTGTTCATTTTACTTTTTGACTGCTGCGGCCGTTGTTGCTTTTTTTTTTTTTTGGTTGCGATAGATTGTTGGACCGATTTTAGCCCGATTGATTAGTTAAAAACATTGTCTACACTCTTTTGTTGTGTCGCAAGAAATTCAAAAAGGTGGTCTGGTTTCCGTTCTGTCCCTGTGCACACTGCTGGATGTTGGATGCATTTGAGCTGGTATTTGGTCACCTTATCTCGACTAGCGCACCATAGCTCAATAGCTTCTCAATCATATCATTAAGATCTTAAACTCATCATTAAGGCGTTGTGTTATTTTGATGCAATTGGAAAACAGTGGCTGCTAGATGCTGCCTGAGGAATCAGGTGGTTCGACTTTGTGTAAGAAAAAATATCCTAATGACAACTATGTACATATAAGGTATCTTTAGACAGGAATTTCAAGTCATCTTGTCAATGTATCGTCAATAATAGCAATGATCGCAGAGCCAACATTTGATTTAACAACTATCTTGCCAAAGCTAAGATACAAATACGAAGAAGTCGTCAATTTTTCGTGATTTTATCTGCTGCACAGACTGTTTGGTCTGACAAATTACCAAATATATAATCGAGCTACTCGTCACTGAGAAATCCACATTTGGTATTATCGCGCATAATCCGACTATCTATCAGTATTACAATTTGAAGTTTGCATTTGACACTTAGACAACGGCAACGAACGACGGCAACGGCTTGTAGTATAACATACTCCAACAGTTCGTTTCTCTGCTTATTTTCAAATCCGACCAAGTAGGGAAAAATCGTGTCCAGCCACTTTCACACCTACGATGTCTCTCATCGCCATAAACATCTAATCTAAGGTTCCCATGCTTGGTGACTACTGGTGGGATGAAATGAAAATCGAATGTACAGTATATGAATATGATGCTTCTCAGAAATAAACTAAGAATTGCAAGCTGAAAATTCGGCGGAATGACGGTCAAAATTAAACAAAGCGGAAATCAGAAATCTTGATTTAAAGGGCTTACCACTTTGTTCAACAAAGTAATGACAGGCGATCGAATGCCTAACCAGAGGGGAGAGAGCTTTTTTCTTCTATATACATATAGGCAAAGGTGACACAAGTAGTTTCAACAACTCTGATCGACTTCCGATCGGTGAAAATAATGTCATATACTATGAAAGTATACGACAGAGTTCTGGACAGTCAGTGCACTGGTATCAAACTACATGACAGTCAATAAGGGTTTTGTGGGAGGCAGACGACATATTAAGCCATTCAAAGATGTAACAACATCGTGATAAAGTGGTTTAATTAAAATATAAACAAAAGTAAAAGTGGTTGATATAAGTAATTGAATTATAAATCGATTGTTCAAGGAAATAAGTTCTATCATTGTTCTATAACTCTATCATCAATGACACAAACCCTGAACAAAAGACAATGGTGATCATGAAAAGAACGTAATGCGAGTAGTCTGTCTGTAGAATAATGGGTCCAGATGAAAGTCAGTTATTTCTAGTCCTCTGTTTTACTTCATTATGGGTTGTATCACTATCACAGTGATACTAGCTGAAAGCTAATAAAATAGCTAATAATTCAAATAGTCTGAAGTAGAGTGGAACTTACTATATAGGGCAAAAACTAGAAAACTATTTCGGGAGTATGAATAAAAAAGGGGAAAAATCTGTAATCTCAGATATGTCGTCCTTTTCCCCTAAACGACTTTAATGTTATATGCACTCAAGTCATATTCCGCTGGTTTTGTCGAGGAACTTGTTGAAATCTTATGAAGCATCTATTACTTTTCTATTCCTTCTGCGGCAATCAGCAAACTATTGTCAGAAATTTCAACATCAAACGGCTACAATCGCAAGAGATCTCCGGACCTTTTCCGAATGAGATTGCCCCAACCCGTCGAAAAAACCGATGTTGCCAGCATCGAGCATAGCACAACAGTGGCCTCTTATGTACTAAGTTTCAACCAGCCCCAACAAGCAAACCCCTGGTTCGATGACAAATGCAGACAGGCATTGGTGATGGGGAACGCCAAACTACGTAGGTAAGTTCTGGCTTGGAACGATTATGCCAAAGCTGTAAATCCCAAACAAAAATCTTTAAGGATATAGAGGAGAACCTCATAGTGGAACTACAGTCGGTACTGAAAAACTGGAAATTTTATTTCTGCAGATTGTTAAACGATGATGATAAATATCATCCTGTCAGGCAGAATAGACCATTCAACCTGAACGAAGATAAACAACATTTTTATCCACCCGTCAAAAATGAAGTCACGACAACAATTTTAAAGTTTAGATCAAATTTTCATATTACAGCGCAATTTAGAAAAAACCCAAGAGTTTTAAATCGATACACACTTTAAACAAAGAGGGACATACAATATTGATGCTTAGGAGAAAACAACGCGACAGGCAGCTACAACTTTGAGGTAGCAAGCGACTTTGTCTACCCGGATTCCGTTTTCAATTCAAATCATGCGAAAAATCACTCTTAGTAACGGATGCTTCCTTGGGCTTAGAAGGTAATTGAGTAGTAAAGCCCTCTCTCGAGCAACCGAAAAGACATTATACAAGACACTTATCATTCCAGCCTTGCTTTACCACACAGAGACCTGGACACAGACGAAAACAGATGAAAATACTCTCAGCCACTTTGAGGTTTAAATTATTCGGATAATTTTCATTACCGTATGTATCAATGCATAATGAACGAGACGTTTCAACAATAAACTTTATGGTCTGTACAGCGATGTCGACCTCATCAGAATGACGGTATAACAAGGCTTAGATGGCTAGATTACCTTGTGGGAATGAACACCAGCGTCCCTACCTGGAAAGATTTCGACACCAACTAAGTGTCAACGCAGTAGAGGATGACCTCATCTTAATTGGCGTACATACATACATACTCTTCTGCTCAAAAGTTCCACGTCAATCAGAAATCCGAACTGGAATGGCCTTAATTCTACGAAATCCTTCTAAAAATTTTTTTTTTTTTCATACAGACTAGATAACTATATAACTAATCCGAAATTAGATTTTTACAAGAGCAGACAACAAAAAAAGTTAACAAGCTTTTTTTATGAAACAATTAAAAACAAAAAACAAATTAAAGGCATTATTTTACGAGCAACCATCGTCATTAATTTACTCACATGGTGTCACTGATTGCGAAGAGTTAAAGCCGAATCAGTATTATTTATGACTTAAAAATGAAACGAAAATAAGAATTTCTATAGAAATGTTTCCCTCACAAATATTCGGGAAGAAATAGCCACAACAAATTTAGAGGATTTATTGTAAATATTAGAGTTATTTCAAAGAGGAATCGCCGACTTACAGCACCGGATTTTTGAGAGGAAAAGCAATGATAGTAGAGAGAACCTGCTGTCTATAAGGAAATTAGTTGCGGCGGGTGGAGGTCGTATTGTTCATAAATATCACATGCGCTGCAAAACATATTTAATAACATACATTCAAAAACGATGGCTGAATCAGACAACACATAAATGTCGATTATATTTATCTATTTCAAATAAATATTATTTTTGCCCAAGTATGGTTGGAGTCGATGGAAAGTATGTTAAATTATTTATAAAAACAAGACTGGGATGTGAGTGCTCCTTTAAAAATGGTAAACAATCATAGAAAACGTTATGGAATAATGTTCATCGAGATATGTTATTACATGTACTCTCATTAACATTTTCCAACACAATTTTCTCAATAACTTTTGTTAAGGGCTCCATTTTGCTTTGCTTGAAAACCTCGAATGCAGATGATAAAGATCAACGATATCAAATAACGATTCCAACCCATAAGTACTGCAATGACGATCAAATAAACGATCAAAATAACGATCAAGTGACGTTTTGGCAAACAATCTAAGTAAGCAACATTTCGTAAAAATATACTACTACTTGCGAAAATTTTGCCAGGCAAAGCAAAATTATAAAAACAAAACATCTAAAACTGCAAACAAAACCAGCCAACGAAACCAAACACAAAGAAATAGTCAACCAAATTTTAGAAAATAAAATAAAACGACAACCAAACATTATTTTTTTTTTTTTTTTTGTTTTGCTACATTTGAATTGAAATTGTTTATTTTCATTTATTTATATTTTTCTTTTTCAGTTTTTCAGTTTTTTGTTGTATAATATTTTCACTTTTATAAATCATAAAAACATAAAATCTAAGAGACGACAAATTAAATGAATTAATTAATTATTTAATAATAATTATAATTATAATAATAATAATATTGTAAAAGTAATAATTTTAATAAAAATATTGTGTTTTATATATAATAATTATAATTAGGAAAGAAAAACTTTAGTTAATAAAACAAATAAAAGTAATAATAAATGAATAGGCGGTAGAGTAAGATTTAAAAAAAAAACAAAAAAAAAACAAGACTATTTCTTCCTAAATTTAACTCATTGTTTATTCTCCTCGGTATTTTTAAAATTTTCTTTCATATGGTATTCTTTCTTAGTTTTTTCACTTATCCTGAGGGGTTTCTTTATTCTTTTGTTTATAATTTATTTGTTAAATAAATGAATTGAACATTTATCATTATGAGATGCAAGAGAAATTCAAAAGAAAAAATAAAAAAATTATACAGATTGGTAAAATTAAACAATACGAATCAAGAGAAAATAAAAAAATACACATATGTATTTATATAATAATGAGAATAATTAAAAATTATATATATAATTGTGAGAATATTTATAAAATGTATTTTACTTATTCTGGTTTTTGTTTTGCTTATGCTTCCTTTGAAAATGATGACAAAAATGTGTTTTCTCTCTTTTGTTGAACGTGTAAATGTGTTCTAAAATAGTAATTGTTTTCCATTTTTCTTTTCTTCTTTTGGAAAAAAAATTTAAATAAAATAATTTAATCATTTGCGTGCCAGAGATGTGTTTTGTTTTACTAAATTTTGTATATATAAAAATTTCTTTTTTCACTTTACTTATGTATTTGAGTGTTTTTTTTTTTTGTATTTTGTTTTTTGTTTTTTTTTTATTACATACATACATTTACAATTAATACATGGTATATAAATATTTTTTGTATTTTTTTTTTTTTGTTTTGTTATTTAATTTGATTCTACACGCGCAACTATGCTGCTTTTAAATTCTTCTTGTTTTTCTTGTCAATTTTTTGCTTTTGCTGTCGTCGATTTGTTCTACTTGTTGAAACAATTCATTCCTTTTTTATTCTTATTTTGTTTTTCTATTTTCTTATCTAAAATTGACACGGATACCAGTGTCGTTTTTTGCTTCTATATATAACATATATATATATATATATATTGTATATTTTATTTTTCTTTTTAAAAATCAGCAATTTTCGTTCAGAGAACAGAAAAATTAGTTTCTTCTGTTCTATTCTTCATCTTTGTTAATCTACATTTATTACAAATATTTATAAGATTTTACACTAGAGTATATATATTTATATTTAATATTTATATATGTGTATAATATGTTAGTAACGTTTTTTCTGTTTTCTTTTTGTTTTTGTTTTTTCTTTTTTATTTTGTATTTAAATATAATTAAAGGAATCTATATAATTTGTTTAGCACATTTTTTTCTTCTTTCATTTTTGTTAGGTTTTTTTCTTATCATTTTTACTTTATTCTTTTTACCATAAATAAATTATAGGAAAGTGAAATTTCCCTGCGTTTTCTACAATGTTTAAACAAACAAACTATATATGTATTACAAAAAATGTGCTAAAATTTTTTTTTCTTTTTTTTCTTTTAAAATTAAACTCAAACCGGAGTAGCTAAACGAAAATTTGTTACAGCAAAAGGAATTTAAAAAAAAATTATACCTTATGGATATACATAATTAAAAAAAAAAAATTAAATTAAATGTCTCATTACATTATCAGTGCATGCTTGATAGAAGCAGTAAAAAAAAAAAAAACAAAGAATAATAAAATAAACAGAAATAGAGTACACACAAAGTTTACAAAGTTTTATTTTGTTTTTTCCCCTCTTTATACTTAAAAGTAAGAAATTTATTACAAGAAAAAAATGTTTTTAGTATTTCTTTCGTTCTCTTTTTTTTTTTACATTACTACTTGCATATTTTGTTTAAATAAATTGATTTTTTTGTAGATTGGCTTCTGCAAAACAGTGGCTTACAAGATACATACTCAACATATTCCTTTGTCTATTCATGGGGGGAGAGCTCATCAAGAGATGTACATGTAGTTTTAATTAAAACAAAAAATATATATATACATATATATTTTAAAAATCCAACAGATAAACGTTTATCGTTGAAAAGAATCACAAAGTTTACGTGTTTGTTTTGTTTTTACATAATTTTACAGGAATTTACAATGCATGGTTTTGTTTTGTATACTTTTTTTGCGCTTCTAAATTCGTTTTTTTTTTTTTTTTTTTTTAAATGTTTTCCTTTGAGGGGATTAGAAATATTTTATCGAGTTTGGTATTTTGTTTTTGTACAATTTATTTAAATGGAGATTGATTGTACATAGATTGGGAAGAGGATATGGAGTTGGGAGTTGGGAGGGGAACAAGGAGCAGGGTTCGGTTTTATTTAAATCTAGTTCTAGTATAAAAAAGATAAATATTTATATAGATACAATATATCGACGCAAAGTTGGGCAATGTGGGTGTGATTTTTTGGGAAAATCTACGGTTTGGAAAATCTGTTGTCTTTCTGAGCTAAATCGAATAATGTGACAACTACTAGTAAACAAATCAATGAGTCTTAAATGAAATAGAAATCACTACGAATGTGAATTTTTCACTCCAAAAATAGACTTAAGTAATGCAGGTAAACTCTTCAAGTTAATACCATGTACTGACTATGGAAAAAAATGTTTGATAGATAGACAAAACTGAGATTTGAAATTGGTTCAATTAGTTCAATTTAGCAAGTTTATACCAAATAATCGTCGATGATCTTATTTGACGGAATGATGTCGGGTCTTGTCATAAAGCAAATAATTTGTCCGCACAGGTTTATAACAAATAATGGTTTGTAACGTTGTTTGCATCATCGAAACTACATATACTAATGCGGATTATTCTTTTGCTTACTACTATTCTTGAAAGTTACCGACATGCAATGAGAATGAAAAAGTGCCTGGATTGGTTTCTGATGGCTACTCCTCAACAGTCTTATTAAGAAGTTCTATCGAACACTAATTTTCATTGCTTTCAAAATTTAAAGCCTTACATTGGTAGCACTGCAACTATTCTCATGATTGTGTGGCAACAGCCTTTGTTACCTAGTTTCATCGAAATCGCTATCATTTAGTTGTAACTTAGAGACAAATACTAAAGAACTACTGGAAATGTATCAAAATGTTCAAGCAATATCAACTGAAAATCGAACGAGCTGAACGTCTGCAGACTCTAAAATCGTTGTCACAAATGAAACTGTACAAATCCATTCTTTAATGCCAAGTTGTTCGAATTTATTTCTGTTATTCTGTTGCGGTTTTTTTTTTTTTTTTTTTTTTAATCGGATAATTAAGCACTGATAGTAGGAAACGCCAAGCACGTAATCTATGGTCTAGTTTGGTTATAGAAGGGATAAACCGCAACTCCATCGGCACAGCATAACTAATAAAATGCTGATAGTATACCAACGTTAGAAATCAGCATTAAAAATATAAAGCTTACGAGAATGGTAGAAATATTAGAAACCTGGATTAGCATCTTCATGTTTTGTGGATGTCTCGGTTGACGTGTATTTGAGAATTGATAAGTAAACCTGCAGCATTTGTCTTGTGACTGTTTATGGCTTTCGAATATGAATCATCTGTTGGTATTCTTATAGTTTCAAGTCAAATATAAATTGCTAGTGACAGTTTGCTTTCTTCCCTTATTAGTTGCTAGGTCTGTGTGGAAAAAGACGTAACTATTGACATGCCGTGAAATAAGGAACTTCCTTGTTTATATGTGAATTTTATTGAGAACAGGCTAAGTAGGCAGGAAAGAATGTTTCATTTACTCAGTTGGCAAACAGCGTGAGATTTTGTCTAATAAAAGTCTGGCTTTAAGAAGAAACTACTCATTTTATATGCACCACAAACTGTTGAATCCTCTTTAAGACTGTTTGATGATAATTGGTTTTTACGAGCAAATTACGATCTTACGACTTCAAAACAACTATGTTACAAACTTTGATCAAAAATTCAACTTGGGACAGAACTAAAAAAGATGAACGGAGACATAGAACCAAACTACTGCATCTCTAAACATATGAAACAGAATTTAAATACATTTTCAACAAGGTTATTTGAAGGAACAAAGAAGTACCATCTTAACCCAAAGAATAGACGAACACAGTGTGATAACTTAAGTTGGATATGGATAGTCATTCCTGACAACCAATTATCTTATCTGATACTGCTATTCCAATTGGGAAATGCAATTAACCCATAAGAATACGACACATTGACATTGAGTGTTCATAAGTATAATACACTCCAAGCTTAGGGTCTTTTAACTTTGTATTTATATCCACAAGTAATAAAAAAAAAAACTATATAAATCACACAATATGAATTTCTTATTCTGCCTATTGAAGGTTATACACAACATAGCATCATAATTGGACTCCCTGGTCATTCCCAGATTGGATATATGGGTCCTAACTGTAAGAACGAGGAGTTTTTAGAATCTGATTATAAAATCTTATTAAAAGATTCTTACAGATATAAACTTCAAGAATTGATGTCGGAGATTCGAGATTTTTTTTTTTTTTTTTTTTTTTTTTTTAATAAGATGAGAAAGATTTGTTATTGAAAAAAATTATAAGGAGAAGATAATAAAGTTTTAGATGTCTCTCAGAGCGAGAAGACAGCATATAAAAAATTAGTGGATACGTTAAACCAAACTAAGATGTACCATACATCGAGGGATCTTCCAAATGCACAAATAATACTTACATCTTAGATAATTTACCAGAATCTACTTATTGTAGATCCATCCATGTCCATGTATTAATACTGGTAAAATTAAGATTCAATATAATACCTAGTTATAAAGAATATGAGAAAATATTGCAATAAGATTGCTAAGAGAAACAAAAGAGAACTTGTCACTCTAGCAGTAGAAGGAGCCATTATAATTATAAAAATTATAATAATAGAAAATGGCGGAGAGGGATAACAGGTCTTACTAAGCATAGTAAGACAAATCTGGAGACATTTTTCACATTCACACCTAAAATTGGTAAGACCCTCAATAATGAGAATGTATATAATAAGCAAGATTATCAACCAAACAATCGGAGATTATACAGCGACAAGCATATGCCTTAATGGTATAGCGTGTCCTCACGTACATGATTATCGGAAGCATTATAATTCGGCAATGCAAATTGATTATATCACCGGTTGTATGGCAAAGCAACTATCGGAGATTATTGCTTTAGAGTCTGGGATGAAGACTTGTTAATGTAGCATCATCAGGCAGCTATCTCTCTTATATCGGTATCAATAAAATCTAGGAAATAAGAAGAAAGACAAAGAACAAAATCAGAACAATCATTATCAGATCTTGGGAGGATGAGACAAGAAAATGAATATATACATCAGAGGTAATGCAGGGAGAAATATCTTAATTACAGAGATTACAGAGATGCATTACAAAAGGGCACAAGAGTACCTCAAATGCAATATTATAGAGAGTAATAACTTTCGTTTAAATGATGTATGCAGTAGACAACAATACAGATACAATTTTCAATCATTCCCAATATCCTATTATTTTGGGTTAATTTTGTGTAATTTTACATGAAAGATGTTCCCAGCTTGGTTGTTAAAACCTACTTAGATAGCATAGGCGTTTGGCCCTCCAAAAACTTCAAATGCGATTCAAACCCTAAGTGGTACGGCCGCTAAACTAACTTTAACGACTCAAATAAATTATTTAAAATAATTTCTAAAACGAAATACATGAATACTAAAAAGGGAAGCTCAAACAGGGTTTGTTTTAATAAAATAAATTTTAGATACAAAAGGTTCAAATATTTTGCTTACTTTATGTCTTTATGTTGTGAAACATCAATCTGCGTTTTTTATGACGCTGTAATTCACATGAAGAATGTCTGTAATAAAGTTACAGCAAGATAAAGAAAAACCAGTGCAGCTAACTTCCTGCCTTGTTCATATTCTGCGGTCAAAAAGCTTTGTGATATAATTTATGGGGTATATAAGAGGAAAGCCCTCCACAACTCTAAACTAACGGTATTTCGGGTTTGTCTGATCAGGGTACTAGTTCAAAAATTTCATAAGCTTTCAGACAAATGTTGTTGAAGAGGAGTTTACCATATAAAGATAGTTTCCAGCCACATAGTAAGAAGCCCAGCAGACACAAACTAGGATAGTTTGCACAATATCGTGTATCATTCATTCTTTTCCCATTTCCACCAGCAGATCGTCTCCCAAAAACACCCTTCTCGTCGCACTCGTGTGTGTGTTTAATTTTTTCTAAGGGTTTTTGATGAATGATGAATGCGTGAATGCTTTTTGTTGTTTCTGTACAATATTTTACATAAAAATTATTTATATGACGTATTAAAAAGAGAGAAAAAAAAAACTTATTACAAAGCAAACAAAATTTACATAATTCAACAAGAAAATAAAATAGGAAAATTTACGAGTAAAAAAACAAGCACACCTTGCTTTGTACACTATAAGCAAAAAAAAAAAAAAAAAAAAAAAAAGTTGCGCGACTTCAATTGATTTCCTTTTAAAAAACCGAGCAAAGGGTTCATTTTTTTTTTTCTCCTTCTCTTTTCATATAATTTTATTTTTTATCTACATTTAAGAAAATGAATAAAATTCAATTCTAAGAAAAACGAAAAGAAAAGAAAAATGATTTTCTTTTCTTTTCTTCTTTTGATTTTTTTTACAAAAAATTTACACATATAAAACAAATGAATGATTGAATGATTTGTTGTTAAATGTATTAACAAAGAGCCCTCTCAAAATCCCATGGTCATAATATATGATACCTTGTTAAGCATGTAATTACGGCAGAAGTCCAAATCAGAAAAACTCTGAAACGTCTCAATTAAAAAAAAAAAAAAAAAAAAACAGAATGAGAAGATGTAAGAAAGATTCTACATTTTCTTTTTTTACAAAATGTTTACAGAAGATTGTTTTTTGTTTTTGTTTTTGTTTTCTTTTTATACAAAAAATTGTTCATTATTTTCTTTTTTTTTTTTTAATTTCTCTTCATTTGTTTCTCGTTTTATTGTTTAATTTCTTAAAAGGCAGTTTTGTTTCTTGTTTTCGCTTTTTTTTTGTTTTTTTTTTCTTTTGTTTAGTTTTATTTTTAGTTTTTTTTTTTTACAAAAATTACACTAATTTACATAAATTGTTTTTTGTTTCTTCTTCTTGTTGTTTTGCATTTCTTTTTTGTTAAACCAATTTTTTGTTTTTTGAAATACAAATCGAATTAAAATTGAATTGGAAAAAAACAATACAAAAAAAAAAAATTAAAATTACAGCTTGCATGCATGCACTTGTTTTATACATAAAAAAAATTGTTTTTTAGTTTTTTGTTTTTTTACAAGAATATAATACTACAAATAAATTTTCAAACCGCGATTGGATTTTGTGTTTTTTACTTTTTGTTTTGTTTCTTTTTTTTTAAAGTGTTTACAAGTTTTCTTAGTGCAAAATACTTGAGCACTTATGATTGATGAGAAGAAATAACGCACGCAGCGGTTGTGATTCTTGATTTTTTATGAAAGAGAGGACACATAATGATGATTTTTTTTTTTTTTTTGTAAGTCTAAAACATAAATTTATCTTAAAATCTATAATCAAATAAAAAAAAATAATCAATAAGCATTGTCTAGAAATTATTAAAAAAAAAGACAAAGAAAAAAAAAAACATTGCGGGGTATAATTATATATAGTTTCCGTGTTTGCTTTTTTTAAGGAAAATTATTTTAAAATACAAAATTGTACAAGAAAAAGTCTATGAAATGAAATGTGAAAAATAAAATGATAAAAATGAAAAATTCTACAACATAAGGACAAGATACAACTTAAAAACTATGTTCCATATAGTCAGACATTATTTTTTCTTTTTTTTTTTTTTGTTTAAAATTTAAAATTATTAACTAAAACTAAAAAACATCATCATCATCTTCTAATTTGTCGCGTGTTTTTTCGTTTTCCATAATTTCTATTTATCTCCTCCTTGACAATGTCTCTATTGGTCTCCTTTTTCAAGGGAAGATTGTTTACATGAATTTTTTTCTTAAACTAAATTTTAGACATAGAATTAAATTAAAGCAAAAAAAAAAAAACAATGATATACTATATAGTCGATGATGATAAAAAAAAAAATTATGTATGACCTCCATACTCTTCTAAATCTTTCCTAAACGTCCCTTTTCACTCATCCATTTCTTCTTGAATTTCTTTGTGTGTCTATACTATTTTATATATTTTCTTTTCTCTTTTTTTTTTTTTTTTTTTGTTTCGTTATAGAGTCTACTGTTGTATGTATAGGGTAAAAAAAAAAAAAAATATTAAATATTATTATTATGTTGTGTGTCTCCTCTGATTTAGATGACACCGTTTGCTGTTGCAACAGTTGGTGGTCCAATTGGCCCTAATCCAGTGGCATTATTTGCCGTAGCTATGGCTACAACAGACGCTGAGGCTGGGGTTGATGATGATGACGATGACATAACCGATGTTACCGATGGTGTGGCTGACGAATTAGCTGTTACCGCTATTGATGTAATGCCATTTTCAGTAATCATAGCATTAGTTGCGACGACCGAGGTAGTTGTCACTACCGCTGTAGCCGGTTGTATAGGATTCGATGATTTCATAAAGAATTTCTCTAATTTAGCATTGATGTGCTTGCCATAGGTGTATTTACGTAATGCAGCCATGTGAGGGCGTATTTTATTCATCAGCTTTTTCAACTGCGTCGGTTCAGAAACATCAATCATTTTCTGGACCACATAATTCGCATATTGATCCTTCATCATGACATGTAGAGCACTGCAAAAGAAAGAACGGGTATTGATTTGACTAAAAAATAAAATCGATTTCATTTAATTAGGTTTACTTGTCATTGAATGTGCAGACTTCGTCGATGAGTCCGGTCCTTTCGGAACGTGTTGCATGCGTAACACATTTCTCGACGACATTCGAAGCGAATTTATGCTGTGATAGTACTAGGACTTTGCCACGTACACTGTTAATGAGAATCGATTTGTCCTCGGGTTTGCCGTGCTCTGAAAAAAAAAAGAAAATGAATTAGAGATATATGAAGAAAACTCAGATCATTGGGGCGTAGAGCCAATTCAGAAAAACAGAGAGCAATTATTACCTACACAATTGTAATATGAAGTACAACACAATGAGGCAGACACTTTAATGAACGACATAAGAGAAGACTTTTAATCTTCGACTTAAAACAGTGGATTCAGTCAGGTCAGTTGGGATGCTCAAATATAATATGCGGAAGTGAAAAACTAAAGTAAAGTTGGAAGTACAAATAAACGCAAAGTTACGAAACAAATAGATCTGTTGTATTTAACAGTTTCTTAACATTTACGTTTAGTATTTCTTGACAATAAATCATCATGAATAAGCTTATAATTATTCTGAATGATTTAAACTTATTTTAAAAAGTGCTTTTCAATTTGGAATTGTCAATTCAAAGTTTAGTGTTTGTTCGTTCATTATGTGGAAAATTTTGGTAAAAAGTATTTGTCTTCACTCGTGATTTCTGGTGAAATGGGCTTATGAACAGACAACAACATTTAATTGACAGATGGAAAGTCCTGAGACAAACATAAAAACACAATTTTTTGGCAAAATTATTATATGATATTGTAGTTTCCCTATAGAGTGATACAGTCATTCCAGCGCCGCTACATCTATTGTCATATATTGCATGAAAAACATGTTTTTATTTTCCTTAAACAACTCCAAACAGTACTTTGAATCATCGGAGTGATCAGAGCTTTCCCATACCCTAATACAAGTCCTCGTGCAAAATATGATGTACACGGTTTATGGATATTTTTACGATGTCAGCACTTTCGCCTTACGGTTGTTCAAAATGATTTTTTTGATGTCTTCCTTTGTAACAGTCTCATTTGGGCACTCAGAGGTATTATGTTTGAATACATTAAGTCAGCGAGGAATGCATAATAACTGTCGACGGAGCAGATTCCCATTGTCTTATCAATATCGTAAGGAACTGGTTTTTTTTCATGGTTTTCAAAATGTCAAAAGGTGTGTCACTAAAACTTCAACATCTCGATGACTATGGTGGAAATATCATTAAATGTTGACACTTATCGCTTGAAGGATATGTGATTAGAGTTGCCATCTATGCTCCAGTTTCGAGATTTTTGGAACTACCTGTTACACCCACAAAAGAGGGTGATAAGTTGGATGATCAATAATCAATCATTATGCTTTCAAAATTTAGGCCGTTATAGTCAATGCCCAACATTACCAGACAATGATGGCCGGTGATTATTTTTTCGGACAATATATGTTTCCAGCAGGATGGCTGTGTTTGGCAAAAAGTTGTATACGAGTATGTAGCTTTTTAAAAAAAACACCCTTTATAAAGAAGACACTAAACACAAAAATAGAAAACGATTCTAGTGTCTAAAAAAAACATTAGAGTTCACAGAAAGCTTAGTGAACGAAACAGTAAATAAAAAAATTATAATCTTATTTAATAAAATGATGAGAGGTGGTCTGATGAATGTCTAATCAGTAAAGAAAAAGAACAAACAATGGTATAAATGCGACACGAAAAACTGTAACTATAGAAGCTGATGTTACATTTAATAAAAATTTAAAAGCAGTTACTAGACAATCCCGGTAGGAGCACAACAGCAAATTTTTCAAAATCGTCATCACCCTTTCAGCGTGCAATGGCAATGGCAAACCTTCGAAAGTCAAAATTTTGCCTATGAAAAAGCTTCTCAGGAGAGCCGTTCAGAACTGGCAACAAACAGTAGGCCCTGCTCAGGAATGTAAAAATTCACAAAGTGAGAAACACAAATGAGTGCGAGAAGCTAGACTTTAGCCCCCACCGGGCTGTTGCGCCATATATTTACTTATTTATTTTACTAGACAATTGACAATGAAAACTACGTGCCAGTCAGTTTGGCTTTGTTGAAAACAAATCAACTTGTAACGCCATTTAGATCGTAACGGCGAAGAAGACATAGGATGAGAAGAACAACTTTTACGATAATTTCAGTCTGACAGCGACATTGTAATTGTGAAAAAAGATGTCAATAAAGAAAGAGATCAATATAGAAAGGGATAAACATGGAGTCTGCCTCTAGAAACGAAATGGTACGTTCAATGCCAACTATAACTATTCATCCGAATTATACTATTTGAGAATCACAACTGTTGATGCTCGTCTGATAGTCAGCGAACATCATACCCCATTAAACCATGTTGTTATTGTTCACCGATTAATAAGTTGTGTTCTGATGGTCGAAACAGGAGTCATCCTAATGGAATGCGGCAATCATAAAAGTTGCAGCTTCGTGCTGCATCCGTCAATACATATGTCAACATTCATTTCAACCTAGAAGCGGAAACAGTCATAAGCCTATTGAGAGAGCTTCGTAAAAATGTGTAAACAAATGTTTTAGCATCAAAAAAGATAGGGCGAAGATTCAGAAAAATAACATCAATCAACAGACACCACGGATAAAATTCGAAGAGGTATTTGACTATAACTTCAAATTGCAGCCCTCTCAGCAGTAGAGAGATCTAAACTTGAAGCTCAGTATTGTCTGAAAAGGTAGAAAGAACTCATCAGTGCTTAAGCTGCACAGGCCAAACAAGCAGCAAGCCGGCACAATAAAACCCCTTATGCTACTATTAAGGGGTCTAAATTAAAATAACGGGTCCAAAAATCATCTTGTAAAAAGATAATTCCTTGCTAATATTGAATAAGAATCTTCTGAAGATGTAACACTTCGATACCGCGTTAAAGCAATTTTATAGCATTGTGATGGTTCAGAATATGGTATGAATGAGCATTTTGAAGCAGCAAGTTCGGAAACAAGCAGTACTAAGTTAGCAAACACAGATCAAGTCCGACAACATACGTGCCGCATTTTTCATAGCTACGGCAAGTACATAGGAAGTGCTTTCAGCTTCCAAATTGGGAGGTTCGGTGTTCAAATCAAATTACAAACTTTCAACAAACAGATATGTTATGATATAGCCTTTCTATAAAATTACAACAGATATCGATCTTAAAATAAAAAAAAAAATAAAAATAAAAATAAATAAATTAACTTACCCAGCACATGTTGAATGACATAATTGCCATACTGATCCTGTATAAGTTGTTCTGTATGTTCATGCAGCTCCTCTAAAATTGGTGCGGTTTGCTCCTGTGTACAATGTTCCAATATACGCTGAATTACCCGACAACCATACGGGTGTGTACTCAACGAATAAACCTGAGACTTGAAAGCATTTATAATAAATTGCAACGCACTTGGCTCAACACATTCAATGCATTTCTGAACGACATGATTGCCATTCTGATCTTTAACACACTTCAGCACATGACCATCGAGTTCACGTACAATTTCTTGTTGTTGCTCGGGGGTGATACTTTCCAAAGCTTTTTGTATTACCCGGCATCCATACATTTGCAATGCCAATGGCAAAACATGTCCCTTCACTTGCATTCCTAAGGTGTTTTTTTGCTCTGGCGTACCGAATTCGAAGAATTTCTGAATAACATAATTGCCGAACACATCTGTCATAAGGCTATAGGCAGCGCCTAGAATTTCATTGAAAACCATTTGTTTCTCAGCGGCGGTAGCACGTTCCAATTTTTGCTGAATAAAACGCGAACCATGCTGATCCTGAGAGAACTCAACAATATGATTTGTTAGATCACGTAGTTGTAGATTTGGATAACGTTGATTTCGGAAATCTTCCAATAGTTTCGATCGACCCGGTGGACGTTCACAATTTGCACCTCCAGCAGCGGCAGCTGCAGCTACACCGGCTGCAGCAGCCGCAGCAGCTACAGCATTTTGTCGAGCAGCCGCTGCTGCATTTGTTGCAGCTGCAGCAGCAACCGCAGTAGCTCCTGGAATGCCCAAATGTTTGGAGAACAATGAACTATTCGAACCGAACATATTTTGTCCGGCTATACCAACTAGAATTTGGTTACGATACTTAGTTTCGGCACCTGGGGCTCGATTAGTTACTAGACATGATTCTGGTGGCGGAGTTATTGGTGCTCCAATAGGACTTGCTGAAGCGTTTGCTACTGATCCGAGATTTCCATAGCTGCTAACAGGCCATTTTCTGGCTACAGCAGCGGCAGCGGCAGCCGCTGCGACAGATGATGATACAGCTGTTGCTGCTACTGTACTTGTACTGTAATCCATCGAAGGGCTAAATGCCGATGTGTTGCGATCGAAAGAATCCCGTCGGGTGCTCAGTGACGAGGTGTTTAATGCCAAACCTTAAGAAATAGAGAGAAAATAAAAGGTGTTAATATGAAATTCAAGTTCAAATAGCTGATAAGAAATTAATAGAGAAATAAGACTTTTTGCATGCTACCTGGAAGCAAAGCTATCTGTGTCCAATTCCACATTCCTGGAATACCATTCATTTTGTTGTTAAAAAAATAATTATTATATTTTACAATAGATAGGAAAACAAAAACGAGCAGCACTTCTACCAATGTACTTGCTACTTGTTCGCGATTCAAAGTTAATCTACAAAGTTTGAAGTGCACCCCTGATAGTTATCCTAACTTAACCAAGTTCATTAAAGACGCACACAGACATCCTCAATTCTTCTACCTTCGTGTCGGTTAAGTGATTTAAATGTGTAAACATATCCTTATACAGGATGGCATATGCAACAAATGTTTTCAGTAAAAAGATTTAGATACGGAGAGACAGAGGCTATAAGCATTGACTAAGAATAAATTGCTTTTCGTGCAAGGGATGACCTTTTTGCGTGCACATGATTGCCTGTGTGTGTGTTAGCTTCACGAGTATCTGCCTGCCTGGCACAATAACCAAACAAAAATATGGTTATCCGGATTTTCCTTTTCCCTTATGCAAAACTAGAGACGATGAGCAGGTAGATAAATGGTTGGTTGGTTACAAAACGTACGAGAAAAGCAAACGTTTTGCGTAATATCCAAATAGACGGAAACAAGATGAGCGCAGAGGCCGGTCATTTCTGATACAACGTATTTAAAAGAGCAAAAAGGAGATCCTAATTAATAAATGTTTTAGCGATTAAAACAGTTTATTTTGCTTAAGGTTGTAATGAGCGGTTTTCGTATCTATTGTATTGAGTTGATAGATTTAAACTCAGCATTCTCCTGATAGACGAAACATTCATATTTTTCAGGCCATCATGATTTAAAATATTAGTCATGAAGTTCCTGAAAACTTCCCATCACCACTGCAATCAGCAAACATAACAACAACCGATATCAGAGAAGCATAGTAGAGTTAGCTTTTAAGCCTCAAGAATGCCACTCGCAATTTAAGACTGCAAAACTTAGATTTTTACGTATGCAGTTTGCCTAAACGTTTGAGCAAGACTCCCAACGAAATGGCTAAATCTAATGCGGTAATGCTCTTTGAAACGATTGGGGATGGGTGAGAATTCAAATTGAGAATTAATTCATAGTGAATAGTTGGAAATGATAACGATGAGTAAAGAAACGTCATCGGTTGTTACATTTTGATGATTGAACAGAATGAGTTGAATGAAAATGTGTTCCCAACATAGTCAGGCTATTCACATCTAGAAGATGATGCACTATCAGGATAACAAACAATATGTTTCAGTAAATGAATTGCTGGTAGACTTTCTTATGTAAGTAGAATTCTAAAGATTATCACCTATCGAATGCGATTACTCGAGAACCGTCTGAAGTTTAGTTCCGGTCATCTATAAACTCCAAAAATAAATGACACTGCTGACGATGATGATCTTACTGACGATTCAATGGCTGGTCAATGACAAAAGACCATCAAAAAGACATATTTCGGGAGTGAGTGACTATTCAACGCAGAGTTCAACCACTGGAGTAATGTAACCATTCATAAGCTAAGTGATGTGTCTTTTTTAAATGTACAGGTTCAAGATGGTACCCTTGAGGTGCTACATGCTTTTATCGTTAAATTTGTTAAATCTAAAAATTTGAATCGTGCTACTTTGGAATTATTTATTTTCAAGGAGAGGATACGCAAGAAAATTTAACCTATAAATGAATTTCTTCAAGAGAACACTTCGAGATGTCGTAATTTTAATTAATACAAGTCCCTGCTACTAAATATTCATAAACAGTAATTATTATTACTGTTATAAATTACTCCAAAGTAACAAACGATAATTTATAATCTCATTCTCTACGTAGAATATAGATACATATGCTCTCATACTCATACTCGTATTTGCATTTAGATATGAAATGCATAAGCAGCCGTATTTACTCGATAACCCTTAAACAGCTGCAGTTCTATTTGACATCAGATTAAGTAAGACATAGGAGTAAATTAAGACATTTTCGTTTCTCCAATACTGGTAATTTTTATTTGCTTAAAAAAAAGGAGTAGCCAGAAGCACAGAGTGCAATGAAATATAAATAAAACACAGATAGGTTTATCATGCAGACAGATGTGTCCATAATTGTTTTTTTTTTTTTTTTTACAACAAATTGCTTTAGTTTCACTATCTACCTCCCGGAATTTGACGAATCAGCTGACCTAAAACCTAAAAGTCAAGTAGGTAGAGACGTGCTTTTGGTAGTTTTCGGTTTAGTTTTATTATGGTTTTATATGGTAAAGTTTATGACGGTACAATTACCAACAGCTGTTCTACGAAATATTGTAGGCAAGGTATCTCCTATTCCATAGAATGGTAGCAAAAAAATGTGTAATGTGATTTTAGGAAATAGATAGATGTATTGACATCAAAGACAGGTAGCTAAACAGAATCTTTTCCAACACTGTAAACGAGGTCATTAAATAATAATGCGTAGTTGATCTATATGTTCTACAAAGGTTCCCTTTATGAACATACATACATATGTGTTAGTGGTACATTTTTCGGGGATTTTAGGATCTTAGTCCGATGTTCTTAAGATTGTTTTTCATTGGCGTTAAGAATTTGGAGATTTAGCAGACAGAAAAATATCATTAATCTACTTGATCTCCCTGAAATACAAATAGTTATATCGTACACTTCCAGCAATGATGGATTTGCTATCATACTTTTCAAACTCTTGGAAATAACTTGGTAGAAATCTGCGCTTATACATCACATACTAACTATTCCATTCAGGTTCATCGCAAAAGATACATATCAGACTTGTGGACCTGGCTGGCTGGAAGCCACAAAAACTTTTCAGAAGATATTAGGTATATAACTTCGATGGCGTAACTTGTATTATTCCATTGCTATTATTCCATTGAAACATGCGTTGGAAAGCTACTGCCATTGTACGTCATTTCAGTATGTCATTCATTTGAAGCGTAAACAACAATAATTTTTTTTCCACTCAAATATGTCGAATTTTGTGCCTGAAAAAGTGTTTTTGCGGGGAGTTCTTCTTCATTACTTTAATATGAAGAAAACTGCTCCCGAAAGTCATCGTATTTTGGTGGAATTTTATGGTGAACATGCGCTAGCTGAGCGAACGTGGTTTGCACTATTAAAAAGTGGTGATTTTGGCTTGGAAGACGATGAACGTCCTGGGTAGCCAAAAAAGTTTGAAAATGAAGAACTGGAAGCATTACTCTATGAAGATTGTTGTCAAACACAAGAAGAGCTCGCAGAATCTTCGGGTGTCACTCAAGCAGCCATTTCAAAACGTTTAAGAGCAGCTGGATATATCCAAAAGCAAGGAAATTGGGTTCACATGAACTCAAGCCGAGAGACATCGAAAGGCGGTTTTGCTTATCCGAAATGCTGCTGGAACGCCACAAAACGAAGTCATTTTTGCATCGGATTGTTACTGGTGATGAAAAATGGATCCATTACGATAACCACAAGCGCAAAAAATCATATGTGAAACCCGGCCAACCAGCCAAATCAACGGCAAAGCCGAATATCCATGGCGCGAAGGTAATGCTCTGTATTTGGTGGGATCAAATGGGTGTGCTGTATTATTAGCTACTAAAACTGGGTGAAACCATCAATGGACAACGCTACCGAACACAAATAATCCGTTTGAAGAGAGCAGTAGCCGAAAAACGCCCGTAATATGCGACCAGACACGAGGCAATAATTTTCCATCATGACAACGCTCGGCCCCACGTTGCTATTCCGGTTAAGAACTATTTGGAAAACAGTGGATGGGAAGTCTTACCCCACCCGCTTTATAGCCCAGGCCTTGCCCCTTCTGACTACCATTTGTTCCGGTCGATGCAGAACGAACTGACTGAAATACGGTTCACATCAGAGCAGAATATCAAAAATTGGCTTGATTCAATCTTGGCTGCCAAGCCGGCGCAGTTCTTTTGCGATGGGATCCAAAAATTGCCAGAAAGATAGGAAAAAGTCATAGCTTCAGATGGGCAATACTTTGAATAATACTATTGTACATGTTTTTCTTAAATAAACGTTCAAATTTTGAAATAAAACCGCACGAATTAAATTACATACCCAATAGATGGTCAGCAGAAGAATTCTTTCGAAAGAATCAACGGAATCTCTTTAGAATAACGCATATTTTATAGACATATCTTGACACATAAGCAGCTCAGCTTCATAAGGTTTTGAAGGCTTTTTTAGTCGAGTACGAAATAGGTTTATCTTGTAATAAAGAGACGCAAAACTTGTAGATAGCGTGTAAGTAAACTATATTCAAAGAGCCACGTAAGATTTAGAAAACTTCGCCTAAGCAGGTATGCTTAAAGATAAATATTTGACAGTTGCTTCAGCTTCCATGAAATTATTATAATGTTGTTCGATATAGTGTTAACTTTAACTTTAACAATGAATTTATGCACTTTTAGAGGTTCAAATAGCGATTCCCAGCTCTGCTAGAAAAAATGCCGCGGTAAAGACAAAGTAAAAAATTTAACATTGGACACCTCAAGGAGTACCTTGAGCATGTGGTAAGCGATGAATCATACAATTCTTCAGTATAACATAACCCTCCTACAAATCCGACAAACAGTAGATCAAATATCGTACATCATCATGAAATAGACGAAACAACTTTAGACTAACCATCGTTCCTGAAAAAATTTACAATTTATCGGCTGGCTTAAAACAGGAACGTATGTTCAATGCGAATTCCGTCACCTAGCAGGGAATCGTGGATGCATTCAAACAGCGCTCCCAACAGCTGTTTGTGGATTCGAGATTATTAGGGTATGGAGAAAACCTAATTCTTTTTGATAAGGAAGTGGCTTCTCTTCCTAGACGAGAATTAAGAGAATGAAATACAATACGACTGCCGGTTTTGTGGGATTAACCACAACGGCGATGACGAACCAAATACCGCTCTTAGACAAATTGAACATATCATTATGGACGATGTAAACCAATAATTCCGTCCATCCGACCTGAATGAAGTAAAAAGATAGCCATATCTAAGCTTAGGTTCAATAAAGCTGCTGGAGCGGACGACCAGACTACCGAGCTCTTTAAAGCTGCAGGCGATGACTTGGTAAGGAGCATACATCAACTTATCTGTAAAATATGATCGCACGAAAGATGCAGGCGGAATGGAACCTTAGCAAAAGGCAAAAGGACCCTCTGAATTGCCCCAACTACTAGTACATCGGCATTAGTTTTCTTCACATCGCTTACAAGATCCTATCTGCCACATATTGTGTGAACGTTTGAACAAGTTTGTCAAGAAAGTGTTTGGTCAATGTGGCTTTAGGCCAGCATCGACTAAATATTCAGCCTATGGCAGATCTTTAAAAAGGGGCACGTGCTCCAAATCGATACATACCACCTATTCATCGATTTTAAGGCCGCACATGACAGCAACTATAGAGACGAGCTATACAGAGCAATGTCTAGTTTTGGTATTCCTGCAGAACTCTTGCGTTCGTACAGGATGATGATGGAGATTGCATCAAGGTAAGTAACGAACTCACCGATACCTTTGATGTAAAAAAAGATTTTGACAAGGCGATACGATATCATGCGATTTTTTTAACATCATTCTTGAAAGAATAGTGTAAAACTCATGCGGCAACACAAGAAGCCTTATCTTTCAAAAGTTCATTGAATTACTCGAATATGCCGATGATATTGACATAGGAAGTCAGAAGATGTCAGTGGCGCTTTCGGAAGTATTGAAATTAAAGCGACGAAGATGGATTTAACGGTCAATGAGGGCGATACCAAATATATGATGCCAACAAGAATGGATACTCAACACTGACGTCTCGAACAGAACGTCACTCTCAACAGATATACTCGTAACTTTGATTGAGTTATACAGCGACACCAACGCTGAGCTCAAACGAAGAATAATTCTTTCTAATCGCTGCTTCTTTGGACTAAGGAGGCTAGCAGCGCTATCTCTCGAACAACAAAAGTGACCCTACATAAGAGCTTAATAATCTATGCAGAGGCATGGACTTTATCAAAAATGGACGGGGGTGCTCTTATCTGCTCTGAAAGGAAAATTCCTCGGGTGATTTTCGGTCCCGTCTGCATAAACGCTGAGTGAAGGAGTAGATACAACGATGGGCTGTACGGCGACATCGACTGAGCCAGAAGAGTGAAGGTCCAACGATTGAGGTTCTGGGACATGTAGAACAAATGAATACTAATGCTCCGGTTATAAAAATCTTCGAATCCACCCCTGAGGGACAGTGCAGTAGAGGCAGACGACGACTGATAGCTCGAAAACCATCCCATGCTTCTTTGTCTTGCAAAAACGATCAAGGCATATTCCTTATGAATGTTGTATACAAAATTCTTTCACTTGTACCACACTCATTGGCGAATATTAGATTGCCTTCCACTATGACAAATCGCCTAGAATCTTATAAGATGATTGCTGATTTCGCGATACTTCAAAGACAGATCCAGAGTAACGCGGACACTTAATGCGGACTTACTTCGGAAGTAAGTCAAAACCAGAGGAAATGCATACTAGCGATAAGTTAAAGTTAGCTGCCCATCTTTCGGTAGTTAATTTACCTGGGCTGACCATCGCAAACCGTTGCCACTTTAGTTTGCGGAACGACTTCTAAATTGAAGAATCAAGATAATGAGTATTCTCTAAAAAAACAAGATCCCCCCGATTCTATTCTACAGCGCTGAAGCAGGAAGTTGAAGCTGATATTGAGGTTTATTGGAAGACAAAATATTGGGTCGCATACAATGTGTAGCAGAAAAATTGCATTTAGCATCCTAAAGTCGTATATTTCTCCTAAAAGCTTAAGAAAAAGATCTTAAAATATTGAATGCGACGGATATTTTAAGTAAAAAGCCCTTGTATATGCAAATTAAAAGTAAACCTATATTAAATTTTAACCTGCAATTGAAATTGGCGCCTATTAAAGTACACACGAAAACATGAGAATCAAAGAGAAGGGAATGATAATAACACTGAGTTCTAAGCATTGGATTGCCTATAACTGATCATGGAGAGTACGGACTATTCACTAAGTTGCAGCTGGTAATCAGAGAAACTGAAATGGACACTGAGAATACACTTCTTAGCACATGGGCAGAAAAGTCCGTTTTATACAATAGTAAAACATAAAATTTTTGCAAAATTCAACTTCATTTATAAATATAGTTGCCTTCGAGGGCGATACACTGATTGAAGCGATTTTTCAATCTTTTGATACCAGTTTTGTAGTACGATTTCGGGTTAGCCTCAAAATAGGCCTCTGTTTCGGCGATTACTTCTTCAGCGGTCTTAAATCTCTTTCCGACGAGCATTCTTTTGAGGTCTACGAACAGGAAATAGTCGCTGGGGGCCAAATCTGAAGAATACGGTGGGTGGGGAAGCAATTCGTAGTCGAATTCATTCAATTTTGCCATCGTTTTTATCGACTTGCGACACGGTGCATTGTCTTGATGAAACAGCACTTACTTCTACTTCAAATACGGCCGTTTTTCTGTGATTTCGTCCTTCAAACGCTCTAACAACGCAATGTAATAGTCGCTGTTGATAGTCTGCCCCTTTTGGAGATAGTCGATGAAAATTATTCCATGTGTATCCCAAACTACGGATGCAATAACCTTTCCAGCCGACTGTTGTGTTTTTGGTCGTTTTGGACGAGGTTCGTCGGCTGCTCGCCACTCAGTTGACTGCCGATTTGACTCTGGTGTGAAGTGATGGAGCCAAGTCACATACCGACGCAAAAATTCGGCTTTATTGCGGTTGAACAGCTTTAAACACTCCTCTGAATCATCAACTTTCGCATGTCAAAATATTCGTGTATGATATATCCAACACGCACTTTTGATATTTTTAGAGCCTCAGCTATCTCGATCAACTTCACTTTACGGTCATTCGTAATTATTTTGTGGACCTTTTTGATGTTTTCATCTGAATCAGACTCTTTTGGACGTCCACTACGTGCATCATCTTCGGTGCTTGTATGACCACTTTTAATTTTTTCAATCAACTTGCGAATGGTAACACTTATCAAGCCATTTCTTTGCATCGGCTACATTTTATCCCATCAAAAAGCAATGATAAATCAACATACGAAATTGCTTTGAATCCATTTTTTTCACAATAACAAAATTTGCTTCACTCACAACGCTATATCTCAAGAACTAATCGTCCGACATTTGTCAAATTTATACACGTATCTTTTGAAGGTTGGTACTAACTGAAAATGATATGGATTTAATTCAAGTTGTGCCCTTCTTTTCAGCCCATGTATTATGTAATTTTTTGTTTTATTTTCATGCTCCTATACAAAATTTTAACAAAAATTTCTACTGGTCTGTCTCATGTTTCTTTTTTTAAACTTCAATATTTGACTCGCAGATCACAGTTTAGATCATGGATAATACGAAATTAACTCACACTTTGTACTTTCAAGACACTTCAATTTAATTACTTAAATTTTATTGAAAAGAATAGGTAGTATCTGTCAAATGAACATAGGCCAGATAATTACGTCAAAGCCAGGTGACTGAAAATAGCCACTGATTGCAGGATACAAAAACAGACATCCGCCGATTATTCTATATCCAAATTTTTCGTTCTGTATCACACATGCAGGTGAATACAAATTATATGTAAGGGTATTCACCAAGGTAACAAGTGTGTAAACCAATTCATGGGCTTGTCGGTGGTTTTAAGTTGTATCCTCGTATTCATTGGAATTGAATTTAGGTTGCATAATACAAGTTAAGAGAGAGTTGGGGACTGCCAATTCCACAGTGGCACATCAATCAATCCATCTCCTGGAGCGATTCTTACGGTTCAATCTAAGAAGCATCTTTAAAATTACGATTTTCTACTACGACTACGATGAGAGTGACAATTTGTTTTTATCGTTCAGATTTTTTTTTTTTAATTCTTATTTGCGTCTTGGTCCTGATGATGAGTAATCAATCAAAGGAGCACTCTAAACCCCCATAAAACCCTTACTTCTATTCGTACTCGAACCTGTGCAAGTGAAAGTGATTGAAATGACTTTAAAATGTTTTCTCTGTTAAGTTAAAGTGCGAAGCAGCAAACTTGACTGCTTGAATAGTAGTTGTTTTTAATATTAAATTTGCGTCATGTCCTCGATAATGGCGAATTGATTTTGTTGAAGTTCCGACGAGAGTTTGTGACTTGTTCAATTTGAATTATTCATTTATATTTTGATTGGCTATGGTAATACTCATTCTCCTATCTGATTTTGACGAGTAATAACGGCGGCGCTAAAGTTTGAAACACCAGTCCCAGTGGAATTATGATTAAAAATCGATTTGTATAGAAATCGGCAAAGTACTACACAAAAGCGTACACAGACACCCGTCACTTCTTTCCGATTGGAAGGATGTTTTAATTTAAATTTTCGAACAGAGCAAAACAAAAAAAAAAAAAAATCATTTTTCATTAGAATTTAAATTTCAAAACTTAAGGACCTCTCCAGTGCTCTATATAAAACCCTGCCTGCGGTGGCTTTTTGCGATACTTCTGTTTACGTTGATGTTTTTCAATTTAATTATTTAGCATTAGAACTAAGAGGGTTTTCTACCAATTGGGCGATGGAAAGATCAGACGAAGAAGTGACCTTGGAATAACCCTTTGTTTAAAAACCAAAAAGGAGTCAGTCGATGCTTTATTAACATTTGTAGAAGTTAAAAAAAAAAAAAAAAGAAAAAAAAACTGACATTGAAGCTTTTCAAGGCAAATGGAGGCCAGAAATGTATAATTGAAATCTTGTGGGAATATTTGATTAAAATGTTGGGTTCAAGCAGATTAGCGAGGAATTATTAAAGGCATTAAAGGCATCTTAAATTTGATGAAAGAGCAAATCCTTGAGCTCGAGGAATTTGCTAACTTCAAAGTAAAGAATTTATAACTTTATGAGAAAGAGTGTTAACACAATCCATTAATGTGGCTTCTGTAAGAGTACCTCAAGAGTAACTCCAATTATATTCAGCACTTTTAAAGAGATTTGGAAAATATAACATTTGACTAAAACAAAAATTCGACCGTCAAGGTGCAATCGAAAGTGGGATACCACATGGATGAATATTGTGTCGTATGCTTTTTAGTATAAGATTGTAAATGCCTGACTCGAGCTACATTGACAAAGTCCTTTATTCATTTATGTACATGGTAACGAACTAGCAGAGTAAACTTGATGCCAAATTTCATACAGGAAAAATGAGGATTGGAAATCTAGCATCAAGACTAAACCCACCAACTCGAGCGTGATGTGCACTGACGTTATTGCAGGACTTATGACTTCCATGCCAATTGAGAATATGAAGGCAAATGGTAGAGAAAGTTGGGATAACTGATGGAAAATTTGTTCAGACTATCTGCTTTGACGATGAGTCAAAATGTCACCATGCAATTGTTGACTTGAATTACAATTGTTGTAGCCAAACACAAAACGTGTTTGAAATATTGTAAGGCAATTTAAAATCGGATGGCTATAGCCACATGGGATTCCTTTCACAGACTAAGTCTATCAAAACCTATCAAGAAACCGCGTGGTTATTAATCCATTGTTATCAATCCATGGGAGGTGTCACAAATATTTTTCTGAGTGTTTTCCTACCACATAAACCTGAATCGATTAAGAATGTCAGGTGAAATGTGAAGTGGAAAGCCCGGAGCTGCTTAACAGAAAGAAAAATGGAAGTTTTTCCAAGAAAAAAAAGCTAACGAATGGCTTAATTATGTTTGGAAATTTTATGAGAAGCAGGTGCTAAGGATACAAATTCCAAAAAAGACCTGCAGGGAATAATGGAGATAATACTTCCGCAAATTGTTTAATGCCGATGACGACCGAGGTGCCACTCCCAGACAAAATTAACTATTCTACGGGGATAATTATCGATAGCAGTTCCGCTACCAATGAGGTAGTGATACTTAAATCTAAGCCAAATAAGACTTCTCAAGCAGATGGAGTCGTTTGCATTTGTGAACTAAAGGAACGTTCACTGAACCATAAAGGTTGGAAATAAGTTCCATTGATACTTTGTTGTCGAAAGGAGAATTCGACAATGTGGAAGAATTGTTTGAAATTCCCAAGTCAATATTACAGGCATGTTGTCATAAAAGTCTGTTTACCCGTTGGCATACTCTAATGACGCTGGCATTATTGAACGTAACTAATGAGCGTTTTCATCTATTAGACCAAATCCAGCAAAGATGAGTCAATTGCTGTAAGAGGACATAACAAAGTATATGCTGTCGGCAGGAAAGGCATACCCAACAGCAACGGCTCGATTTATAGGAAAAATAGGAAGCTTAAGCTTTAAGGTCGTGATAAACATTGTTTACATTAGTTCTAATATGAACTTTAATAACGACATAACTGTAGAAATCAAGCAAAATATTCTCTTCTCAATTCCTTTGAACTAAAAGGCAACTAAAACATTAGTAAGAACTAGGAAAAGCATTACACATGTCACTGTTCTACACTGTAGGAGGTTTGATTTATGGTATAATGTAAAATAAAACACATAAATTTGAAAGTGAACTCAAAATTTTTATTATCAGTTAAAAGAATAATTCATGGCATTTACTCTTTGAAAATGATATCATTTAAATGTTGGCCACGAATACGTCTGAGGTGGTCCATTCGGAAGGTACAATTTTGGGCGACTCGTTCGAGCATAGCGACTTGTATCTCGCAGATAACACGAGTAATGTTAGCGTCAATCGTAGCTGGCTTATTCCTGACCTGAGACCTGAGAATTTATATATCCCCAGAGAAAATAGTCCCAAGGGGTGATATCGCACGATCTAGGAGGCCAATTTATCGTAGCAAAACGTGAAATGAAGTGATCACCAAAATGATTTCTCAACAAGTCCATTGTTTAACGCGCTGTATGGCTCGTAGCGCCATCTTGTTGAAACCAGAGCTCACTGAGACCATGTACTTGAATTTCAGGAAGCACATAGTTCATTAACATGACGCGATAACGGTTACCATTGACGGTAACATTCTAATTTGCCTCATTTTTGAAGAAATCCGGACCAATAATTCCACCAGCCCATTAACCACACCATACCGTTGTTTTTAATGGATGCAATGGTAGCTGTTGAACAAAATTTTACGATAAAACACCGGATTTTCATTGAGTTTTTCCAGAGCCCATTCACTGAAAATATGACGCAAATTCAAGTCGCCTGGCTTCAATTCTTGCACAAGTTGAATTTTGTACACTTTGTTCTCACGTAAAATACGCCAAGTTGTCGAATACACCAAGCCAAGCTGCTGAGAACGACGAAGAAACGATTCGTCACGGTCTTAGTGTACTCTCAGCTACAGCTGCTGTAGTCTCTTCACTACGTGCTGGATGTGCTCTAACTGGTCGAGTATCATCCATTAATGTAAACTGGGATCCAAATTTGCGAATGGTATTGACAATAGTGGTTTCAGTAGGTCAATTATGCGCACCGTAAGTTCCTCGAATCGCACGAAAAACATTTCTCACAGAACGCTGATTTTCGTAATATAGCAGAACAATTTGGAGACGCTGTTGTGGTGTGAGTTTCCATGATGACTTGCCAAACGAACCTATTGAAAATCAAACCTCACCATGAATCACCCCTTAGAAAGTTTTTCAAATGAAATAGTTGATTGAGTTGAGATAGTTGCAATTATTGTCCGGAATTTATTGACATTTTAATATGCAATTGCTCACAGAAGTAGAAAAATGTGAGGTTTCGGCGGAGATTGGTTTTGAATGTATGAAGATCATAATGGACGAAAAAAAAAACTGAGTTCACAGCCTTATTCTACGACAAAAATTGCCCCTATTGAAGATAGGATTAGAAAATATGGACATGAAAAATTAAGACGGACTATTTTTTTAAAACTGCAAGTCAAACTACCAAAATAAAAAATTGATAACAACGGAACTGTCCTCGTATACTGATTTATGTCATTGATTCGACCCTAACTAAAAAAGGATATGATCATACAAATGTGTAAAATTCATGTCTAAATTGATGATAAGAAAGTGCATACACGGCTCTATCTAATTAAATCCAAGTTTCCAACTTTCCCATTTTTTCACAACCTCTCAGTGCTAGATTCCTCCTAAAAGGTATTTATTGTATGTGGTCTTCCATTAGTATGTGCACTCCATCAACAACATCGATTAAGTAAATTTCCAAATCCAACACAAACTGAATTGCACGAAGAACTGACAACCTATGACACAAATACAACACAAATACAACGCAAACAAAAGTAAGGACACCGAAGCGTCCATGTAATACAAGACGAATGTCTAAACCAGGTTGAAGTAATGATTTCATGAATAATAAATGACCAAGCAAGTCGGACAAGCGGGAGAATAAGGTAAAACAGCGAAGAAAAAAAGTGAATGAAAATTCCACCCACAGAGACAAGGATTTTATTTGTCAATTTGTTTGTTTATTTGTCATGTTATGTCTTGTTGTACTGCTGTTTGTGCACATACACACGGAATGCTTTGCAATTACAATTATTAACACTCAACAAGAGAAACTCCAAAGAAAAAAAAAGGTCGATATTGTCTCTGTAACTTTGAATCCGACCTGACAGGATACATGCTGATGTGTCATTTACCCGATTTTTTCTTTTTCTTTTTTTGTAAATTAAATACATTTGTAAACTCATGAACATTTAAATATTTTTTTTTTAAACTTAGGCATTTACTGTATCAATTAACAAGTGCAATAAGATTAACACGAAACGATGGTATTCCGCTGTCAATGTGGCAAAGGAAAGCAAAAGATTAAGTATCTATATATGTTTTTAAATGTCTATACAATAGAAAATAATTTACAAAAAATATTTAAATATATAAAGAATAAAAAGCTTAATGTATGAATGCAATATATATGTATGTATATATATAAAGTATACCTGTAGGTTGTGCGGGGCTCCCCAAGGTACCAAGACCTCCGCTAAATGCTTGGGGTGCAAATAACCCGCCACCTTAAAAGTATAATGGAAGTTTTATTCGATTTGTTTATTGCATTTTGTTACACACAAAATAAAATTTAAAAAAAAATATATAAAAATAAACAAATTAAATTAAATTAAATATATGTATATATATATAAATATATATATTTTTTCAAAAACAGTACAAATACAATATTTGAAACCCTCTTTGGTGGTAGGTATATTAACAGTGATTTTTAGTTAGCAATTTAAGCCACAATAAATATTTACTGGATTCCGTTATAAATTTTTCCAAATTGATCGATTAGGTTGCAAGATACTTTCAATATTCCTCATTCACTTATTCTCTTATTCGTTAAAATGCGTTTAGATTGGCTGAAGATGTGCTTTAAATGTCAGAGTGACATTAAGGTTAATATAAGGTATCCGGCGGGATTTTTAAAAAGGAAGAAAGTCCTAACATTTCGAAGATTAAGAACTGCGTTTAGAAATCTAGAAATAAACTTAAGATTCGAATGTTATTGTTCCTTTTATAAACATGACGTGCCTAGAAGTGGAAAAGTGAAAATGTTGTCACAATTTCATTTGATTTGATTTGATTTAAGTTCCGGTTCAGGACCGAACGGATTTGTTAAGCCTTATTGCTAGCATATTCTTAAAACTAATAAATTCACTTTGACTTAAACTAAAGGGTGGGAGCGGTCAAAGAAAGTTAGAACGTAAGGCATAAGTGGAAATAAGAATGTTCTTGAGGGAGAGTTTGCTGAGGTAGTAGTTGAAGAGAGGCAGAATATCGTTATCTTCACGAAGCATTCTAGACATTTACTCTAAATGTTCGTAATTCTTTCTGTGAAATTGAGCCGGAAAAGTGACACAGACCTATGATTGCGTGGGTTGGTGTTAAAAGAAATAAGTTGAAGTAAAGAAGGTCAATTAATATTACCAACCAAAATTTGATGAATAAAAAGAATATCGGTAACTTTTCGGTTTTGTAAATTTATAAGTTTCAGCCGATCATGTATGGTGGTAAGTTGTGGCTATCATCCTAGGGAAGGTCACATCTATTCGGAGTATGTGATTTCTGTAGTAGGGGCGCCATACTTGGCTTAACAAATATTATGTAAAGGGACTTGGTAACATAAGGATTGGAAAATTTCTTAGACCAGCGCTTGATGAACCCAAGGGCAGAATTCGATTCTATTATCAATGTGAGAACGGAAATTAAGTTCCTTATCACAGATAACACCTAAATCACGCAACTCATTCACTAGGGGAACAGGTAGATTAAAGATTAGATAGCAGCGAGGTGAAGTAGGAGGGCACCTACGGGTATAAGTTACGTTAAGCTCGAGGAAATTCTTCTGACACCAAGTACAAAATCTGTCTAAATCTTCTGTATTGGTAGGCTGTCTGAGGAAGATGATATACGAGTATATCTAAAGATTTTCATATCATTTGTGTAAACAAATATGTATGAATTTTTAATGATGCAATTAACACCATTAATGGTCAGATCAAATAATAAGAAACAGAGGTGGTTGCCTCGATTGACACCAGAAGAGGCTTTAAGAGGGTGAAAACCATGGACCTAACTAGAACATAGTAATGTCGATCATTTAAATAGGGTGTTATAAACCTTATTTGGAAACAAAGAGCCTTTAATTTTAGAAAGATTACATCATGAGAAATTCTATCAAAGGCTTTGCTGAAATTGTCAACTTCATTTTCAGATTCTACTGCACATAAAGTGCTTGATACAAATTCCGTAATGTTGGTGGTTATAGATCTACCTGTCAGAAATCCATGCTGATTTTGGGAAACAATAGATTTACAATGGAAAAGCATTTTGTCATAAATAACGCTCTCAAAGAGCTTAGGTATGTAGGACAGCTTAGTAATTGGTCTACCATCATGTTGAAACAACATTGTTTGTCGCAACTCCAATGGCAGTTCTTCTAGTAATACTGGAAGATGGTCCCGCAAGAAGTTTGCATACTTTTCGTCATTCAAGTTGCCTTCAATAAAATATGGACCTATTAATTTATCCCCAATAATTCCCGACCAAACATTAACATTCCAAGGGTGCCGGTGTTCAACTTGTCGGAACCAAAAAGGGTTTTCGGTAGTCCAGTAATGCATATTATGTCGATTGACCGTACCGTGATTGGTGAAAGTCGACTCATCAGAGAATAACACCTTGGCGAAGTGCCCATTGACAAAAGGAAACCCGGTTGCGAAAATCCTCACTAAAAATATCTTGATGCATTGAAACATGATAAGGATGGTATTTATGCCGATGTAATATCTTACAGACAGTCGTTTGGTTGCACATTTCCTTCACCAGTGAATTGGAAGGATGGATGATAAATCAATATCATTTCAATTTTCATTTGAATTGAAATAGCCTGCATTATTAACCTGGAAAACGTTACTAATAATAATCAGTTCCTCAAAACAAATATCGAACTTCTAAATGAAGTACAGTTCCGTTCAAGTAGAAAAAAAGGGCAGAGTGCACATCATACACTCTCAGATAAGTTTAGGACAATTTGTCTCTATCTGAAATTTCTTTGAGTTTTAACTTCACTCGAGGTAAAAATGACTTCCTCAAACCAAATCTCGACCTTCTAACACCCTAACAACATTGGAAACCGATTAATGATTTAGGCGTGCCAGTGCAGTGGTATCTAGCACTGAATGAATAAGACCTTTGAGACAAAGTCGTGTGCCCCATTGAGGAATACGACTGAGCAATGAAAATCAGGGATTATCATTTGAAAAATCAAAAGTGACCTTCGTTTGACCTTGAAAATGGATCTCAAGGTCAAACTCGTGGTCACCATCTTATGTCCCCTTCAGAACCTTGTGACTTTTGTTTGAAACATTTTTCGCGATATCGCGTATTTTTCGAGTAATTTGGATGTCTCAAGTTAAAAAAAAACACCCGGTATAGTTGGAAATATACTTTTTTAGGAAGGGGAATAATTAAAAACATTTTCCAGGTTAAGGAAAATAATCCCTGGGTGATAGAAAGCTGAAAGAGAGCTGTAAGGGGTTGGGATAGGTGCGTTTCACGTTTATTTAAAAATATAGGGGAAGACCATCAGGGCCAGCAGAATAAACATCTTTGAGGTTTATTATTTTATCTTTAACTTGATCTATGTTTATCTTTTGTCTTTTTTTTTTATTCTAGTTACTTATAAAACAATCTTGGAAAAGGATTAATGTTAAATTCCATAATTTTAAATAGGACCAAAGTCGTTGAATTTTATTTCACAAATAATTCCTCCATTATTTTGATCCAGATAGCTTATTAGCGTCAATTTAATGTGTGAAACCCTGTGAAGATATGATATTTCGGTCTCTTATAATATAAGACCATTTCATCAACAGAAACATGTAACTGATCTCCGCCAGACTGAAAGGCCTTGTCCAACTAATGTTTCCAAGTTTCAACATGTGGAGGTTTTAGATAGATCGACACGAAGGCGCTCTGGTCTGCAGGTCGATGTTAGAACTTTAGGGCGAATTGCAGATATTTCCATACAAAATGCAATTTGGAAAAGAGTTAAAGCCAGAAACATCAAAACGATTTAATTTATCATCTGATTCTACTTCTATTCTACTTCATTGGGTTCAAAAATGAACATAAATGCAGTCTGGTTGAGACATTCTTCTTTGAAGATGATTATATCAATACTGTAACCGTAAATGATGAAGAATATCGGGTTATGATTGCTAAGAGTCATGATATATAATTGCAAGACGATGGAGCTTTTGCGCACAATACTCGCATCACAATGGACATTTTTTCCGACCAAATAGTTTCACAAAATTCAGGAACTATTTGACATCCACAGGATGTCAAAACATTTATTTTAAACTACAAGCGCTGTGGCAAGGTATTTTGCGAAATTTCATGGAAAACAGTTTTGAAAAAGTTCGTCTTCGTTAGGTTGAAGCAGGTATTTCTTTAAAACATACAGCCTTTTACAATTTATGGTGGAAAAAATTTCCTTAAACCAAACTTTTTTTAATCTAAAAACAAAGAAAATAAAATCTTTTAAGTCAATCAAAAAATCACTTTACATCAATTAATGACATTTACGCCTCCCTGTACAATAATTCTACTAAGATCCTCAATTTGAATGATCTCTTCAGAAGAAATACCTAATGTACGTGATGTAATTACTTATTATAGTAGGTTTGGTACTAAGAATATGTTTCTTGCTGACTATCCTACCTTATCCTATCCTATAAAACTTTGGAGCAGATATAAAAGCAATAGATCTAAAGTAGAACTGTACAGAAAAGAAATAAAAATAATTTCTTTGGCATTATAACAAAAAATAGAGTCATAGTACGAGTATGGTACATGAGCTCTGATTTGCGAGATGTCATTACGGTCTACTTAAAACAAAAATAAAAAATAAAAACGGTCAAAAAGTAACATAAATGCAAAATTGTTTAAGTAGTTCCGCAGGGCTATAGTTTTGGGCTACCATTCTTTACGCTATGAATGATAATCATCTGCGAATGGCGGGGCTACTCTCCATAGTGAGTCAAAATTATTTGAAGTAAAAATTGTCAGCATACAATATGTATTTTATTAAAAATCTTGTGGCGTATAAGATTTCAGTAGGACTTTTTCAATTTCAAAATCATTATTTGATAACTCAAAATTTTAATAAAAATACTGCAAGTAGTGTATGCCAATTCGGTCTAATAAGAGAATTGAAAAAAAAAAAAGAAGTCGTAAATATTTTTGTTTATGGTTAAATACCACAAGATTCTGTTTTTGGACCTCTATTCCTAATTTTCGTAACGTAACTTACGTTGAAAACCTTGTTAGGAAGGTTCTAGAAGTTGTTATTAAAAACGCGAAAACAATAAAATTATGCCAGCGCATTATGAAAAACAAAAAATAAAAAACATGGCAACTGCGCTAATCAAAACGATTTAGAAGTATCTAGAAGAGGAAGTAATCACTAGTCTACAACATTAAAATTTCATAAAAAAAGGTGTTTTCAGAGAGAACAATGACGAAAAAAGGTTTGAGAAATTTGGAAGTTTTGTGCATTTAAAACGATTCCCCTGGCTTTGTCTCTGAAAGCTTATTCGGTAAGGGAAACTAAGAGAGGAAACAAAAAAAACACTCTACAGAAACTGGGCTTAATAAAATTGTATTATTTAAAGATGAAGTTGATACGTACATCAATGCTAACACAGCTTACTTCAAAGGAACGAAGTTCAACTTCGAAGCTGGTGTAACCCAAGTTGCACCTACATATATATATCTCTATTATTCTTTCTTAAAAAATGTAGTATTGGCGGATACTAAAAGGCGAACATAGTTAAAATAACTGACTTTAGACTAAGTCGAATGTGCATAAATATCGATACAACTAAGCTATTGCAGATTAGTTACAGCCACTAAAGACAGTTGTATTATCCAAGCAAACTGCAGACTCGTACAAAACACAAAACAAAACAATTGAATAGAACTACAGCCTTCGACAAGCTTCCCAGATTTGTTCACTAAAATTCGTACGCTTCAAATTCGGAGCCCTACACAGACGGATGGAACTGGGCACGGCCAGCCATAGGAGCTGCCCCTGTATATAACATATGAGAGTACAAAAATTTATTCTAATAGCTGCATTAGTATGTCGCACTTCTTCGTCGTACGTCTAGAAAGACTCTTTGCAATAAAGACAACAATTAATAAATAAGAATCGTCTTAGTTGGTTCTTGACAACCTTAATGACTTAAGAGACAATAGTTTCAGGTAACAATCTTTTCAGTGATTTTTATTATCAGCATATATGGTATGTCCACAGCAGACAATGGAATGGCAGACATACTAGCCATAAATACGCCATGAGCCCTTTCTGTGGATTACCTATTATCACTACGAAATGCTGTATTAAAAACTATCTAAAAAATAAAGCTCACCATTGCCAAACATCTTACACACAAGAATGAAACAACTCCTAGATTAAACTAGAAGTAAAATTCATATAGTCACAGGACACCTCACTCAGAAAACACCTAATGACTATGGGAATAACGCAAGATGTTTTCGGGTATCATAACCGAGCTCTAATTCGAGGAAATCTCAATAGGGCTAACTGTTGCCACAGTGATATGGTAAAATGCTTCCTTCTACCCCATGTAATCTACAATAATCTACAAATGTCTTGAATATCAACAATAGAAACTAGAGATTGTCGAACAAAGTCCGTTCCAAAGTAAGAGGAACTTTTTAAAATAGCTATTTCTAGTGATGTCGTATATTGACAATTACATGCGTTGGTAGATCCATCACTGATGTACTGCAAAAATTTCATGACATTTGAAAGAATAGAAGCGCAGTTATTGCGCCTGAAGTAAGTTTGTTTGTGTCATCACTACAAATATAACTGACGGTCAAAAATAGCTCAGAATTCAACATTCGAAAGACATCATTAAGGAGCCCAAAAAGAACAAAAACTTCCTGTATAACATCGTAAACCAAGTACCGAGTGATAAGCGCCAGAAGAGCCAAAACTCAAAAAATTTCGTTTGGAGAAGTCAAAAGTGAAGACAATGTTTTAAAGCATAATTCTATCTTGGTGTTTTGAAGCGTTTGGTGCATCGTATTCGGCCAGAATATAATGCGATTTTAACTGTCTAGGATCCTCAGTATTTGATTTAGCATCGTGCGACTTTTACCTTTTCGGAAGATTACATTTGCCGATGAAAGGAAAGCATTTTGTGGACGTAGAAGTCATACAAAAAGTTTGTACCGACATCCTGAAGGACATCCCGACTGACGATCTAATACGCTCATTTGACATGCTTTTAGAAAGTGCAAATCGCTGTATTGAGTCGGAAGGGAACTACTTTGAATAAGATAGATTGGTTTTTTTGTTGTTCTTATTTTTAAAAAGTCCCGTTTACTTTGAGACGCACCTTTTACGAATCTGTAAAAGATATTTAAACAGACTGGTCGAGAATTGACCACTTTTTAGTGGTATCCAGCTTTGCAGATTTACGTACCATGCTATCCCGTAGGTATAGCGAATTGCTATGCTCCGAATAGAGCATAGGTCAAGTGCACATTAAACTCTTGGTTTCACCAACTATAAGATCAAAGAAATATTGAATAGGATGTTTATCATTGTGATAACATAGTCAACTACAAAGAAAACAAGCTAGCAATAGAAGGTACAAGATGTAATACCACTACACTCACAGGACATTGCTCAACAGAAACATATAACATAATACACATAAAAAACAGATGTCGTCTTTATCGCCTTCTGTAGACTTTTTCTTTAGATGTATAGAAGAAAAATAAGAATAAACAACAATACAATACACTCAAGATATTAACATCGACATCGATATCAACAATTCTCACTTATGCAGAGTATAAAATCTAATACATCTCATGGGGTAAATCTTTGATTTACCATAAGTATGCCCTACACGAGGATTACTTTAAGAAAGCCCTGAAAAAAAAAATCCTTCTAAAAAATCCATTACCGAGACAAGCCAGAAAATGCCGAAAAAAGAAGACTTTGTCCAAAAGTCAAAATATAATGCTAAGGTTCCAAGCATTAGATCAAAACTAATTTAAAAAAGTAAGAAACTACTACTGAGCCCTGAGGTAGGCCAACATTAATATCTAAGATTTCGACTGTAGAGCATTCTGAATTTTGAAAACAAGAAAACAAAAATTCTTTCTATAGTAGGTAAGGAATTAAGTGTAGATCATAGAGAAGATATTTCATATTACCGGGTGTTAGTTCGAGATTCATGTGGGCTAATGTTTGATTTAGATGGCAATCATTATGATATCAATTTATTTATTATTATTATTTTTTTGTTTGTTTTTTAAATAAATTTAATACTGCAGGGCTTTGACCGGTTGATTAAATACAATTAACCCTACACTAATCGATTTTAATAAACTGTAATCAACTATACGAATATAACAAAGAAATGTTCTTCAACCAATTGGATTCGGTAATCGGTGTTTTTCAAAATTACTATTTTTTCTCTTTATACAATTTTCAATTACAAAACCCAATTAATTTCGATTTAATTCTCATTGCATTCCTGTGCATGAAGGCTTTTGTCAAATATCTCCATCTATACACTACACCCCTGGTATTATTTAATCCCCGCGCCATTCGCCGATACAATGTTGACAACGAATTCCATATTCCGAGTCAGTGATTTGCACGCAAAATTCTCCAATCCTTTTGCGTTTTCCGGTGGTACCCAAACAAGACAAAAAAAAAAAAAAAAAAAAAGACTCGCTCCGTTTCGATCGGGTCAGAAATTGAATAATGTAATTCACCAACAGAATGCAATGGTCAATCTGTTCAATTATTTAAACTGCACAATGCAGGGATGTGATAAGTAAAAAAATAACAACATACAATTTTTTTTTTTTTTTTGGAAAAAGAATTAAAAATGCAGAAGGATATATGTATAAGGTATAACGAGAGCGAGTTCAGGAATCCCTTATGATATCGGAAATGAGTAAAACAAAGAAAAAAAAAAAAAAAAAAAACATAAATGACCAGCCTCTGTTACAACACCACAGGGATCCGCCAGATATTTAGAATGAGCCTGCATTCCGTTGTTGATTGAAACCAGCAGCTATTTCCTCTTATTCGCCACATCCGACACACCACTATCCGTTGCTGTAATATTGTAGTATTTCGGATTTCGAACACTATACCGTGGTTTCAATAACCGTACGTCTCTTATTCCGTCATCCAACGACCACCGGTTTTTTGGTTTGGTTCAGGGAGGTGAGAGCGGTTTTTCTTTCATCAATCAGTGGAAGAATTTTATAGTTTGCAATGAAATTTAAATTATAACATTGCACGATTGTAATTAGGGATTCCGTGCCGTGCTATGAGTACGTACAGCCTATCAAGCCCTTCTCTGGTTCCGGCATTTCGAAACAACCAGAACCTTCCCATTTGGGATTGGGGTTTCCCAACTGAATTGACGACCGAAAGAAGAGTTTCTGCCATAAAGTGGATTGAGTTGGTAGATAGATATCTACCTACAAACGCACCTATCTACATACATATGTAAGTACTATACCCATCAATATACATAGAGGGTTTCAATTAATTATTCACAATCACACACAATCGCGAGTATAACTACAGTTACAATCATATTTGTTGCCATCATCTGTTAGGTACCGTTCTATGATGATAATAAAGACGGGTGATAAATCAAAACGAGGTTAGCACCAGCGCAAATGAATTGCAATCGATATTAACCAATAGCTCCAGAGAGGTGTGATACAATCGACAATATCGTGTGAGTTATCGACATGGCGTTTATCTTATAAGCCTCCAAATGTGTTACCCTACACTTTGAGTAATAATTATTACGGAATCTATGGCTTTAACCGACAAGTACTATGTTTTAATTAAAAAAGAAAAAAAAATTATATAGAACATTAAAAATTGATTCGCCGTTTTACGCAGGTGGGTTTAAGGTTTAAAAGTTATCTGTAGCTGTAGACTGTCAGACTATTAAACACTACATGTTCATGCAGCCATGGAAAAAACAGAAAATTTATGATTTAATGATGTGTATGAGCAATGTTTGCAAATGTCGGAACAACAAAATTGTTTTGTTTGTTGAAATCATGGAAGCATAGAAGAAAGTGCATAAGTCGATGCTTATCAGTGAATCGGAAAAGTGGACGCAAAGATTACCGTATACACTCAGCTTGACGGGGGCACTTACAAGTACTAGTACATTAATAAGACGGACTTACGGATTGGGTGAACCAATAAGTCTATAACTTTCGCTAATTCGTAATTGTATAATAGTAATAGCGGTAAGTGTATGCCATAAACGTATACTGTGGGAAACAAACCAAACGAAAGTTACATGTAGGTAAGCGACAGTGTATTCATCGTTTTTTACTAACGTTGTTGCAAAGATTAGCCAACAATGTCTCATAGCGAAGACTAGGCATTCACCTTCCTGAGATTTCAAAACCAGTTCTTTATACGTCAATCAAAATTACTGTTATTGTGACAGCTCAACCGTGTTCAAACTTAATAACTGTCTTATAAGAGCTCCGCTAATTTGGTTAATTCTGTGATGAATTAAGTCCACTCCAGGCGATTGAACCAAACCTACCGTTCTAAAGTAGAGCTAAGTCATAAAGCCGCAAGTTCGTTATTTTGTTTTTCTTGCTAATTGGCTGGAAATTGTACCAAATATAGAGGCTTCTTTACGTCGTGTATCAGATCTGTTCGAACGCCTCATACAATACGATTGGACCCATTAGTGCAATTTCAGACCAGATAAGTCAAGTTTTTATACTATGACAGATCCTGGAGAAAACCGAAAAAGTTGAAATCAAAAGTTGACAGATTCTGCAGAATGCCAATGGAGAACGTTCGGTGCTCCGTAAAAGTTGAAAGCATTTTGACCGAGAAGGACAAGATGATGCGTTGCACTGAAAGTTCTTCACCGTCATCTTTGAGGAAATTGTGTGGAACTCCCTAACCCTCAGCCAACGTTTTAGCTGTGAATGAGGGATATGAGATATGAATGAGACATGAGTCGTTAAGAAGTAGAAGAGTTATACTTCACAATCGCTATTTCTTTGGCAGGAGAAAGCAAATCAGTACTAGGACCTTGTAAAGAAGGACTTAGTATATTCTATACAAGACATTTGCCATTCGAGTAATATTAAATATATGGTGTAGAGGCATGGACTCTAGCAAAGGCGAATAAATATGTTCGTTTTGAGCAACACAAGATTTTTCTAATGATTTTTGGTACCGTTTAGGTTGACGACCTTTAGAAGGGGAGATATACGATAATAACGAACTCTACAACTTTTTCAGCAAAATCGACTGAATCAAAAAACTGCGCATCAGTCGCCTAAGGTATCTTACATGTAGAGCGGGATTCCAACCGGCCTGAAAAGTTTACTTAGAGAAACAGCGAAGTAGAAGAATATATTGAGAAATGTGGCGGGTAGAAATAGAAGGCGACCCAAACGATCTTGGAGAGCACAACTGGAGGTAGTGAAAGATAATTTATGGTTAAGGCCCAATTCTAACTCGCCATAAAAGTAAATAACTAACGGCATGCCGCAAGGCTCGATTGTAGGGTCGTTGCTGTTAAACGTTATACGAGGCCCAACAAATATATCACAATAATATCACGTTTTCATGTTATACATCAACAGAGCGTTTCCGCGCTGTGTTTGGGAGTATGTAACCATAATAAACAACCAAAATTTTTTTCAAATCATTTTTATCCCGTTCCGTGTATGAGTAATAAGATCGTGTAATGCCATGGAATTTTGACAAATGTTGAAAGTGTTATCGAGTTGCGACAAAATTTCTTTGTAATTTGATGACCCAATCACAGACTAGACAATGGATCAATGGATCAATGGATCATTAGGATCATCATGGGAGACGAAATTTAGTTTAATTGATATCACATTGAGACAAAAACCCAGTCATTGTTGGATTTTCAGACCCAAAATTATTTTTAAAGTCAACACCTACAAGAGCATCACGCTCTTTGTCGCTTCTTCCACTATTGTGCGCTAATATCGTGAGGTTAAGAACTGGATCTTTACATACAATTATTATAATAAAACATGAAATTGCTTTGTAGATGTAAGTTTAAGCCCTTTGCTGTATTCGAATATGTTTCTAATGCATTATATATCTCTGAACCTCATAAGACCATTTCGTTTCATAAAAAAAAAGGGCTATAACATTCCCAGCATCTATTTAGACCAAAATTTGAGGCATGTTATTGCTTTCGGTAGATTTTAAGGTGATTGTTGGACCTATTTTCACCGAAAAGACATTATTTGCTACAGTTGCCCCAAAAGTGATGAAAACAAAACAAACGTCAAAGCTACTAAACAAGATCTGTCTTTATGATAAATACGTCTCTATGGTCAATAGAAGACAGATCCTGTCGAAAATCTTCAACAATGTTTTTGCACCTTTGAAATATTGAGAAAGTTCCATTTTCTCAATGAACTTTGTTGAACAACATTCAAATCGTTGAAATCAAAGTTGAATAGTTCGATAAATTTTTAACAAAAGATAAACCGTCACACCTAACAAGCTACAATAAACACATGAACTTAAACAAACTTGTGAATCATTTGCATAAACCATATCGATTGGTTGATGAAATATAAACAAATTCTATATATCTTTGCTATTTCATCTCATGATGGACACATTTATAAACAAATCGGACGTATCTGGAGTATTAAATTTGCAGTGGTTAATAAAAAAATGGTTTAAAAACTACTGAAAGTTAAGTGATGAGAACTATCGGTTGAAAGAATTTCTCAAGGTCATCGGTATACTGTATTATTTTATTACCTATAGATGGGAATACCATGTATGGTAGTCAATATTTAGATTGATTGATTGGTGCACCGTTATATATGCTTTTCGAATGAAGTTCAGCAAGTCTATGGGGAGAAGAAATGCCCATCTTTCCAGTTTCAGTTTCAATTGATTTGTTTGCAAATATTTTAAATCATCGAAGTCTTATCCATGGTCACAGCGACTAATTTTCAGACTAAAACAGGTCTTAGTCCATACCTCTGTAGAACATCAAACAAATAAAATTTATTCAGCTCAGTTAAAGTAAAAGCAAAAGCAAAAATTAAAAATGACACTCAGAAATGGAATACAAAGATGTATGTGAACTGCTCCAGAGATTTGGTCATATGGTAGATTTTCATCCAATTTAAGCTGGTACAAATCTATTGAAATAGATTGTAACTTGCTGTTCTCCGATTTGTCTTGGAACTTAAGATGATACTTTCAGTATCGGTGCGCACTTTCACTGTATCGCCTGTATACGAATGCATACAAAAATGTATTTATAGCGGCTACTTCAAATGGCAGCTGGAATAATACATAGTTTCTAACGCTATGCTTAACTTTTTCGATTTAGGAACGATTGGCGAACTCCTGATAGTTCTGAATTTTCCAAGTTTCGATTTATCGATAAGAGATGAGAGCTATAAATACAATTTCACACTACGAGTAGTGATGATCCTCTAAAAACATACTCTGACAGGACAGGTATATGGTATAGGCAAAGAATTTGGATGTTAGATTATAAGGAATATGATAAGCAAACTGCATCGCCGTCAACAAGGGAGTACTGGTGTATTGGATTTGAAGTAGGAGAGTTAAAAAAGTGTCGGACATAGTCCAGAACCCTGTGGAACATTTAAAACCGTTTAAAAGAATTTTAATGTAGCAAAGAAAATTCCAATAATTTAAAGAAGATAAGAGATTAATTTTGACACTTATTTGAAGTATCAATTAAGACTATCTTGCTTTCGCCAGATTTATCTTAACTTTTGCTCTAGTTTTTGGTAAGAAAAGAAATCAAATTATCAGTGGGCCTGTGAATACGAAAACTTAAATGCTTGTCATAAAGCTACTTTAACTTCCTGATATTGAAATAGGAATTTTTTGAGTAGCAAATTTGCTGAGACAAAATGACAAAATGAATTTGGTATTCCATGGCTTTGTAAGATTAATTACAAATAACGATAGACTTGAGTTCATTCGTCTGTTACTGCGACTTTTTTAATTATAGTTAGCTTAAGGGAAATACCTAAAAGGTTTAGATCATATATCTAACATTATTAATTTAAAGGTTGTCGAACAAATTCTATTTGCATGAGTCAAACGATTTAGAAATCCTGATGACGACTTAGTTCTATTACTGAAGGAAGGAAGAAAACAAGAGAAAATAAATTTAAATTCGATCGAGCAGCTGTCAGGATTTGGAAAGTCAATTAAGTCTTTGTTGCAATATTCTGGCCGAGTCAGACCCAATCAGCATGTTTAGCCGTATATACCTTCAGTTTAGGTTGAGTGAGAAAATATGCTTGTTGATCGATATAGAGCCTATTTTGGTACTGGTGGCTTTACCTAGCGTTGAATATATTTTCCAAGCTTGCAGACATGGTACTGTCCTTTTAATACTTCTTTCACGGGTTTTATTGACTTACAAAGGTTGTTTTTTCCCACTGATATAAGTTTTAACTATTAATCTGAGTCGTCAGTTTTGTAAGGTACTTGTGGAAAAACTCCTGGTGAAGGAATTAAATTTCCATGGATTGCGGTCCTTATTTTTTATCAAAATATGTATAATGTTATGTGACGAGGCTCATTTGGCTCAATGTGTGATCTTGTTTTGGCTCATTTAAAGTATTGTATGATAAATCGAAAACTCTCTGTTTAGGCCTTAGAATCCAACATTCAAGCGGCACTAGTGATATGAAGCTCCAAATGCGCGAAAAATAGACTGACAAAAAATGCGACCCGTCAAAGACGCCACAAGTCGTGCTCAAAATAAAACAAAAAATATTGATTCAAACTCAATTGCTGTCCTTAAAAAAAAAAAAAAAAGAAGACTATGGATGTCTTTTAAGCCTTATACATTTTTGATAAACCGCCGCTATTGGGGCTATAACCGAACCCATAAAAAAAGAATGTCAAAGCTGGTAGAAAAATCGTTACTTAGAATTCTTGATTTTAACTGAGACTAAAATCTCCATATGCCGATTCTGATTTCATGCTTCTAAATCAAGGGCGGTAGATTGAAATCGCCCTGTATTTTGAAAGATTGTATCTTTTGCAGTTAAAGAGTCGAACTTCTTTGAATTAAGTGTATAAGAGTTCGGCACTGAAATAGTAGAATCTTTAAATCTTCGTATGCTAGAAGACCTACGTACTTTTTCCCCAATCAACACATCGTAGATAGATTCAAAATAATTACAAATGAATTGAATAGAATAAGAGAAAAGAATAATTGACTGATAAAAATTATTCAAGTGGAAAGCAATAAATAGTAATAATTAAACTTAACGTATATCACTTAAATTTTATTATCTTTGGACATGATTTTTATTGTTATCTGTGACTGTCTTTGAATGTAAAAGCGATAAGATACGACTTTACCCTGAAACACTGACAATTGCCATTTGATTAGAAAAAATAAGCGGTATCGCTTTCAAAAGTATATTTTGTTACCCATTGTTATCTTATACAAGTACAACGCATCTTAATTGATTTCTAAGTACGCGTGCTTGTGGGTACTTGAATGATAACGAATGTGAGTTAAGGTATCTGCTCGAAATCGATCAATTTTCTTTAAAAATCCTTTTTTTATTAGTTTCATGCAAAATTAATTAAAATGGACATGAACGTGTTATATACAAAAGTTATGAACAATTTATTTTTTACATTAAAAAATAAATACTTAGCGAAACGTTTCCCGAAAACATAATGAACATTTAACGAAATATAAAACAAAACCGATTTTTGAAACGAAAAACTTATTCTACACATATAAAATTTACAAAGGGATTTTATAGAAATTTTGTATCTTTTTATCTTACCTCCAACATTTGAACCGTTTTGTTGTGAGTAGAGATTCTGTTGAGCGGTCTGTGGCTGCGGTGGATACAATTGTGGTGGACCTTGTGGTGGTGGTGGTCCAGCTCTTGTTGCACCTGGTGGTACTAGCACTGGTGCTGGGCTAACAAGGCGCATTGGTGTGGTGGTTCTTGGTCCCATCACTAGTGAACCGCTTTGATCGAAAAAGGCCGGTATAACCTATACACGGGGGATTTATTGTACCGAGTTTATGTTGGGCGTTGACGATTATTGTTTTTGTTTTTATTTTTATTTATTTATTTTTTTTTTTTAGTAGAGAAAAGCAAAGTATGGGGAAGGATGGAATGAAAAGAAAAAGATACAAATGTTTATATATATATAAAATAAATTATATACAATTTTATTTTATTGTTATTATTATTATTCTTTTTTTTTAATTTTCAAACATATACAAAGTCCATTAAAATAACAACAAAAACTGATTTTATTATTATTTAAATTATATTTTTAATTTACCAAAATATACAGTAAAATTTATGTTGTTGACACGAGAAAAGAAAAATAAAAGTACAAACGCGAAAATGTGTTGCTAACAGAGTTGAAATATCGCTGACACCAGTAATCACCACAGGGCAAATGGATTTTGTTACAAAAATATGTGATTTATCGATTATTTTTTCTACAATATTATACGAGATATACTCGTAAGCCATATTTATAAATCTATCTATAAAATGTTCAGCGTTTTGATTGTATTTTTTGGTATCGATAAGAACTCTTTAAATTTACATTGCATGTGCTGTGTAATGGAAGGTGATTTAGTGTTTTGATTGCAAGTGAAAATTTGACTAAATAAATCGATGTTGTTTCATGTCAGTGACAACAGAATAAGGGCGAAATAATCGTATATTTTACATATTTTTACTACCAGTCAAGTTAAGATTTTATTAAATTTTTCTATAGTCTAGTGGGTAAACATATGGAAATAAGTTGAAAACTCAGATTCAAAAGTTCTAACCCCGAATAGGCTGATAAAAGGTAAGCAATCTCCAGAACAAAATGAACCTGACAACCCTATATAGCCTGTGTGCTAATAATGCATGTAAAAGCTTAAGTTGTGAATAACAACGGCCGCCTTTCTTATACGGTTCTGAATATTTAGTTTCCAACTGAGTTATATCTTTCAATGAATAATATTGACGGGTTGACGCCTGGTGTAACCTTATCAGTCTATTTCGTTAGCTCACTCGAAGTAGATTCAAGAAATTCTCTTATATAAGCTATATCATCCCCACAGACTATTGATTTGACACATCCTTAGATCAGCTAGAATTTGCCTTAGTTTGAATTGTTTCTTAATATTTACTTTTATATAGGGTTTTCTAATAACGACTTGACAACTTTTTTTTTAATAAAAGCCAAACCATTTGAGATATTTCAAAAACTTTATTATTGGCTTGAAGTACAATCAAAACATTAATGAATGGAACTCGACTTCGTTCATATGGCCTCCGCGGGCACGTTTGCAGCGGTCGATTCGTTGGACCCAATTTTCAACGACTCGACCACACATTTCGGCCGAAACGGTTTATGTTTTGCCATAAACCAATGACTTAACGTAGCCCCACAGAAAATAGTCAAGCTGCATTAAATCGCACGAACGAGGCAGCCAATCGAATGGCCCATGTCTTGAGATCACACACTTACCATACTTTCTCTTCAATAAATCGATTGTAGCGTGTGCTGTGGGGCTTGTGGCACCATCCTGTTGAAACCACATGTCGTCCAAGTCCATATCTTCCAATTCGGGCCAAAAATAATCAGCTATCATGGCGCGATAACGCTGCCCATTCACAGTAACGTGACGATCGTTATCGTCGACGAAAAAATATGGCCCAATAACGCCGCCGGCATGCAAACCGCACAAAACAGTTATTTTTTGTGGATGAAGTGGTGATTCATGAAGAACATGTGGGTTTTCACCCCACCAATAACGCATATTTTGCTTATTGACGAACCCATTGAACCAAAAATGAGCTTCGTCACTGAAGATGATTTTCCGACTCCGAATATCTGTGGAAAATTTTTATAATTTGCAGACGTTGCTCGTTGGTGTACTTTACCGTGATGAAAATGTTGAGTTTAATGAATAAATTGACTGTGACAGTTTGATGATTAGTGAAAGAGTGCGTTTACAAATTAAATTCAAAGTTGTCAAGTCCCTATTGGAAAACCCTATATATTAGAGATTAATAAAACGACAATATCGTCTAAATGATGATCGGTTGTTTAAAATGACTCTTGCAACCAGACCCTTAAAAGTTGGTTCGAAAAGTCACGAAACTGACACACAGATGGGGTCTCTGATAATATACTCGTATGAGTTTTTAGTTACTAATAATCTTCAAACGAGGACAATTTCGACCAAGATATTGATGCACCTTTTGATTTTTTCAAAACCATAAAAAAGACGAGTTTCGTACGTTCAGAAAGCACTATTATTGCGCTTATTTAATGAAAAAAAAAAAAATAATAATAAAACACGTGAATGGTTTGAAAAGTATATTAAGGTTCCGTCGAAAGCAACCATTTGCCGCTGATTTTCTGAATCCAATCGCGGTCGTAACAACACAAATTATGCTGAACGCTTTGGGAGCCTAAATGAGGCTGTGGAATGTAGAGGGCTTTTCGAACCACAAATATGCGACAGCAAAGAATAAGTGGAATGGGAGAAACTATACGACGAATATTTTTCTGTAGGGTGTGAATCGTTGGATCGGAATCGACTTGAGATGATTCCATTTGCGAACATGTCTTCTTGCGTGCTTGTTTACTCGAGAGAATTGCCCCGAACCTCTCCATCGAAGCTCTAGCAGAGTGCGAAGAGACACTGTCTCCTAATATAGAGTTCTATTGTGGTGAAACTCCGCGATCATTCGGTAATACATTTCAGCTGTCAATTATAGCTCGGGTAGAAATCACATACCACTATACATTTACGTAGCACATTGTTCAGTGCGTCTGAAAGCATTTAGCATCTTGTATGCGCTGAACTTTCATTTATTTTTTAAAACAATGTGCACTCCTTTTTCTCAGCAGAGTTTGGAATCTTTCGTGGCAATTTGGAAAGATTCCAATGGAAGTTGCAAGCCCAACTACATATATATCAATTTTGCCTTCCTTCACTATTTTAAATTTACTTTAAGTCTGCAGAATCTCTGTTATTACACTCCCCAACTTCAATATTGAGTTGGCCAATTACAGAGGATGCAGAGGGTGATGTCGACGAAAAAAAATGTTAGCCAGTAAACATTGCAATTCTTAAGCTATTGCCCGCTTCGGCGAATTGTCTGGAGTAGAGGATGGATCACGAAGTGGTCGCCCGCGCGTCTTCCGTATGAATGCGGTAGTAAAGGCAGTGCGTGAAGGAACTTGGAGGATTCTTCTTAGGGAACAAAAGATTATGTCCAAGGAATTGGATATATTAACCAGATTCATATCTAGGCTGATTCGGGATCATCTGAATACGTAAGCTTATCGTCGATCCACGTGTCATCTTCTAACTCAGCAAATGTGAAAAATTAAGTTGGAAAGATGCAAGCGATTTTTGCAGTGGCACGCGGACAATGGCCTTGAAAATATTCTATTTACGGATGAGAAAATTTTTACCGTGGAAAAAGTTTTCAACAAACAAAATGAAAAAAAATTATTCCATTTCATCCAAGGAAGCGAAAAAAGTTTTTCCAAGGGTTCAACGTGGATAACATCCCGCTTTCGGAATGGTGTTATGGTGTCACATCCCTCAATTTCTGTTTGACCAATACCCTTTACAATGAACAGATAGATCTTCCAACAGGACTCTGCTCCAGCGCACAAAGCCAGAACTACGCAGGAGTGGTTTAAAGTCAATATTTCTAGCTTTACAGCAGCAGAAAATTGGCGGTCGGGGAGTCTAGATCTGAATCCACTGGATGGTTTTTGGTCAAAATAGGAGAACATGGCCTGCAAGACATTCCCCACAGGAATTTGGTTTTCAATAAAGCAGACCTCGGGTAATCTGGGAAAATAAAAAAAATAAAAAATTTTCTCGAACAGTGTTTCAGATACCGAACTTAAAAGTTTGCATATTGTGTATATATGTAGAAAAATGACTAAGCCATCTGTGAGGGACTGAAGGCCCCTGACCGACAAAAATAGGTCGAGATAAAGTTTTTTTAATTCTAGTATAGCCCAATAATTTTCTGGAAAAACTGTCTGAACTGAGATCTCTCCTTAAAGTATAGCTCAATTTAATCCAGAATAAGTGACAGACAAATAAATGTAAGTATAAGACAATGGTCATCATGGTCCGATGGTCAAGAAGAAAAATTCGTAACATCTGTACTAAAAATCATAAAAAGGTTTCGATTGGCATGTCTAACTCTAAGAAGTACCTAGTCTAGTCATTGATACTGGTTCACATTTTATGTTCACTGTTTAACATATATTACTTATACAGTTATGGTATGTCATGTAAATTATTTTAGACGTCGGTTCTTTACTATCATGGTGACATAAGAACTTGTATTTTTGTCGTTTGCTTTCACAAATACAAGATTTTGCACAGCGTACCGTAAAGCTGTCCGATAAGGGAGAAAGGATTTGAGATTACTAAAAAGATTTCGGAGTGCCATCGAATGTTTGATGAATGGCACCTTCATTGACAAAATTTCACTAACTCGCTCAGTGGTCTCCAGATTTGATGAACCTTCATTGACAAAATCTCACTAAGTTGCTCAGTGATCTTCAGATTATGTTAATGGTCAATGATGTTGCAAACCTACTAAACACTGCAATAGACACCCCTGACCAATGGTTTCATCATTATATTCAAATCGGGCAGTAACGCGTTTGAAAAACAGCTACTACATTCCAATTAAAAGTCTTGAAAACAACTCTTTAACACGCAAGCGCAAAGATTTAAGAGCGAAAAGATTGGTAAGGGCATTACTACAGTACATAGGTTCCTTCCTAGGTGTCAAGATACGGCAATATTGGTGTAGATACGTCAAATCTGACATCAGTATCATAAACTCCGACATTTTTATTGGGACACGTGCTCAGAACGTTTTGTCGTACGACATGAATTTTTTTACAGATTTGAAAAATTCATCTCAGCCAAAAAATCTAGTTAAATCGTAAACATTTTCGTGCGATAATTTTTTATGATTTTTGACGTGGATTTACTTAACAATAGTGTACCGATCAATTTGCTTTGATTTTAAGTGTTCAAGCACTATCTCGGGCCACTGTGTTTCGCAGGTTTTCCGAATTTAATCATGGTCGTCGTTCGACTCAGGACGAATTTCGTGACATCAATGCTGTTCGGGAATTAATATTGCAAGATCGTCATGTAATTTATTGTGAAATTGAGCCATGCGTCGGTATTAGTTCCATTCGCATACATTTGGGTGTTAAAAATATTTCTTTGCATTGGATATCGTATGATTTGGTCATCGTTCAAAAAAAATCTCGTGTCGGTTGGTCCAAACTAAGTAACGAAGCACTTCGCAGCAAATGGTCACCTGTATCATTAGAACAATGCAGAATGGTCAATTCAGAGTTGTACAACACTATTTGTCTTTTTGAAAATATGGTGAAATAAGGAAAACACTGATCATTCCCCACTATGACAATGCGGGAACTCAAAACATCGTATTGATGTACTTGTACTGTACAGCCTGTGAGGTCAACGTATTTTTCAACGCCTGAAGAAGCGGTTGGTGCGTTTAAAATCTGGTTCAAACGCATGCAATCTGTAAACCAATAAGCTATTTTTGATGATAGATGTTTGTTTTTTAGATACTTGTTTTTTCTCAAAACTTATGGTAAGTCGCAACTTGTGTATCAGCATAGATAAAATTCAGACGTTGCTAGATACCTAGTTGTTCGATCTGAAAGATTCACTCAATAACTCTTGAATTTGATTAAGGACTGTGTTCAGCGATGGTAAGATCTGGAATCAGTCATTTTCCGGGTTGTATGCATGATCAGCTCTACTAAGTTAATTTTTTTACAGCTCAGGTCAAAAGAGTACACCTCGTACTGGTCGGCCTCTCACTGAAAAAGTCGATGAAATTTTGCAACTGATGGAGCAAGATTGGCACGGAAGCTATATGGGTATAGCGGAGGCACTAAACATCAACCGTATGACAGTCTGGAATTATCGAAAATGAGCAGCAGAAAAAGAAGCTCGATGTTTGTTTGCCACATCAATTAAGGCAAAGAAATTTAATGGACCGAATAACCATCGGTGAAACGCTGCTGAAACGTTACGAAATGGAACCATTTTTGAAGCGATTCATTACGGGCGATGAAAAATGGATTAAATACGAGAATATCCAATGTAAGCCTAAAGCTGGGTTGACGGCAAACAGGGTTATTTTGAGTGTTTGGTGGGATTAGAAGGGAATTGTCTATTATGAGCTGCTAGAACGTGGCGAAACGGTCAATTCGATCCTCTACTCAACCGTTTAAATGAATCTATCAAGATTCAGAATTGACCAACAGAAAGGGAGTTGTCTTCCATCACGACAATGCTAGTCCACGGACATCTTTGATTACCCTGAACAAATTGACGGAGCTTGGTTGGGAAGTTTTGATGCATCCACCGTATAGCCCGCCCGTACCTTGCATCCTCTGATTACCATTTGTTTCGGTTTTTGCAAAACTCTCTTGATGGTAAAAAATTGGCCGACCGAAGAGCCGCTGAAAATCACTTAGACAAGTTTTTCGCTCATAAACAACAGAAGTTTTACACCGATAAAATTATGTTGACAATTATTGGTAGATTGTTGTCCTGGCTAACTTGATCATATTGATCGGGGTTTGTATCTCAGGTAAGTCTGTTGGCACCAACCATCACCAAAGACCTGAATACCCAATGAACTACATTAGTTAATTTTCCACATTACCTAATACCTTTTAAGACACCTTGTACCTTGATTGATTGGTAATAAAATACCAAAACCTATTCAATCAGAAAATTACTTCTACTAAAGCGAAATAACAGTACCTGTGTGTGGCAGCAGATTTAAAAATAGGCGTGCAATTGCAACACTTTAATCGGTTACGCCTCACTACATAAGAATTGTACGCACTCCTTATTGTCGGGGTTTTAACTGAAAAAAAAAGTACCTCCAAAGTTGGTAGGTACGGATAGGAGAAATCCAGTACAAGGTATTGCACAAACACCTTTACAACAGACATACGTTGTGCATATAAAAAAAGATTTTTCACTTTTTTAATCAAACAAATGTATTACAACATTTGTTGAGGCAGAAATTAATTTGCACTATCTGTGCAATCACGTTCTCGCCACACGGAAAAGCACTTCTTTTTAGGTCAGCAAAATCAAATTAAACTATCCCCAGGTACGAAAAGTATCTCTATGTCCATCTGTTTGTCGATCTTGAGCTGTCTATTTGGATTAGATACACCCACCCATTGGGTAGATTAATCAAATGGTAAGGAAACTTCCAAGTATCTGCGCCCCAATTTTGTTAGCAACACATTTGGTACACTGGCAACATCTCTATTCTGTTAGTCTTTAGCAGCATTTTTAATTCTGTTCTGTACAGATTTACAATGATTGATTACAACTTCTTTACACATTTGTTTCTCACACTTTGTACATTTTGCAAAAAAAGATATAAGAGAGCTTTGGATAGATACAAAGATAATCGTATGAGAACGATTTTGTGGGATGGGGAATACAAGTACACATGACCCATTACTCACCTGATACGATGGATTCTCAGCACCTTGTTGGGATGGTGTTAAAGGCCTTCGTGGCTGTGATCCTTGCTGTGGTATAAGGTTACCCGGATACATGCCCCACGGTGCAACATTGTAGTACTGTGGCATTTGTGTTGCTATCAATCCCATATATGGCGTAGCATCCTGCCCGGGATTAATAACATAGGGAGCGGCTTGTTGCGCCGCATATGCATTTTGTTGTGCAGCCAAAAATTGCTGTGAGGGCATTGGCATCGGTTGTGGTTGCATCGTGCCATTTGGTGCTCCGGGCGCTCCTGATGATGCGGCTGCAGCCGCTGCTGCAACAGCTGCTGCATTTGTAGCCGCTGCTAGTCCGGGATTTTGTGATCTGAATAGTTGCTGCAAATAAATGGAAAGAAAGAGAGAACAAAATGTTCTTTATTAAAAATTGCGTATGAAGGTTAATTGAATAAAAAAAAAAAAAAAAAAAAAAAAAACAGTTATGGTCATACTCATACATAGTCGTAGTCGTCATAGTCATAGTCTGTGCGCTTTGGTCTGATTTTGATGTCGAATAAAACAAATAAAATGGCAAAACAATCGCTAGAGGGGTGAACTCTTGAGAGAAGAAAGGTGGACAACTGGTTAGGAGAGGGTAGAATTTTTTAGATTGGGTTACCTCCCATGTTTCGTTGTTTCTTTGCTTCAGCAACAGATGTCATAAGTCATGATCCGAATTTCACGAGAATTTCATCCTACGACCCGGTCTTTCGGTTTTTCGCTTTGGGATCCTAGGGAGCGGAAAAACTATATTTTATTTCTTTATTTCTTTATGCCCTTTGTTTCATTTTGTTGCTTTTTGAATGTAGTTGTTTTCTTGAAACAGGGGTAGTTTACGGTCATGCCATTCAAACATTCTCTGCTCTGCTGGTCTGGGTTCGTTGCATTTTGGCGTTTCTTTTACCGGTTCTCATTTATCCTTTTATTTTGGGCCAAGTGGAGGTAACTGATTTCACTTTGTATAGGCGTTGTAGTTCGTGACGTTTTAAGTTGGAATTCGGGAGGTGTAGTACTCAACCGCTGACTGGTTTTTGAATTGTTCAGCACCTTTCTGGTATTGGCGAAGGCATTTATTCGCTGGTGGGGATTGAGTTTCTCAGAAACGAAGGACTCGTACATAGCAGAAGAATTTTTGTTCTACAAATCGCTTTGAATGTACGTGAAGGTGATTTTGAATTAAATAGCCATAGATTGAGACACAAAAAAAGTCTGGACATAGTTTAGATTGAGTAGCAGCGTATAGTAATGAGGAATATAGTACTTTTTCAAGGAAAGAGAGGTCACATTGGTGAATAATGAGAACCTTGTTACCATATGCGAAGCCTTAACACCATAGATTTCCTGACCTGGTAAAACTAAAACCTTAAAACTTTGCAGACGATCTGTTGACAGAGAACTAGCCTTAAAGTAATCAGGAGAGGAGGTCTAAGAATCACTTTTATATTACCCAATTAATATAGGGTTTTCCAATAGGGACTTGACAACTTTGAATTTAATTTGTGAACGCACTCTTTCACTAATCATCAAAGTGTCACTGTCAATTTATTCAGTAAACTCAACATTTTCATCATGGTAAAGTAAACTAACGAACAATGTCTGCAAATTATAAAATTTTTTTACAGATATTCGAAGGCTCAATGGATTCGTTAATAAGCAAAATAAGCTTTATTGGTCGGGTGACAACCCACATGTGCTTCATGAATCACCACTTCATCCAAAAAAAATTACTCTTTGGTGCGGTTTGCATGCCGGCGGCGTTATTGGGCCACATTTTTTCTACGACGATAACGATCGTCACGTTTCTGTGTATGGTCAGCGTTATCGCGCCATGATCACCGATTATTTTTGGCCCGAATTGGAAGATATAGACTTGGACGACATGTGATTTCAACAGGATGGTACCACAAGCCACACAGCACACGCTACAATCGATTTATTGAAGAGTAAGTATGGTGAGCGTGTTATCTAAAGACATGGGCCAGTCGATTGGCCGCCTCGTTCGTGCGATTTAACGCCGCTTGACTATTTTCTGTTGGGCTACGTTAAGTCATTGGTTTATGCCAACACGCCAACGACGTTGGAAGAGCTCAGAGCCAAACGTGACTGCTGCAAACGTGACCGCGGTGGCCATATGAACGAAGTCAAGTTCCATTCATAAATGTTTTGATTGTACTTCAAGCCAATAATAAAGTTTTTGAAATATCTCGAATGGTTTGCCTTTTATTTAAAAAAAAAAAGTTGTCAAGTCGTTATTAGAAAGCGCTATACATTTTGGAGGACATCTTTGGGAGAGATGGTAAGCATAGCCCGCACGACGAATTTAGTCTTATTGAGTTTGCGATGGGACGAAATATAGCAAGCACAAGGTTTCCTCGTCTGAATATACACAAGGTGTATATTGTAGTAGAGTTACGGTGTTGGTAATATGGAATAACTTTTTTTTAGACCATTAAGCGCAGACGATGATAGCCAGAACTTCTGTCCATCTGATCAAAATTAAGTAAGGGTAGCAATATCTAAGCTTAAATCCAATAAAGTGGTATTCAAAGCTGCTAGAGATGATTTTGTGCAGAGCATACATTCAGATCTGGTCAGAATAGTGTATGCATGATGAATGGAATCTCAGCATTGTTTGTTCCTATCCATAAAAAAAGAGATCTCCTCAACTGCGCCAAATATAGAGGTATAAGTTCCCTCAACTTTGCATACAAGATCTTATCTGCCATTTTCTGTGAGCGTTTGAAACCTTTCGTCAACAACCTGATTGGTCCCTATCAGTGCGGTTACAGACCAGGAAAGTCACAATCCACCAAAAATTCAAGTCCAAATACATAACCACAGGCCACATATGAGAACATTTGTAAAGACGGGCTATATAGAGCCATGTCTAGTTTTGACAGTTAAATCAAGGTCGGTAACGATTTAACTGAAACCTTTGATATCAGAAAAGATTTAGACAATGTGATGCGCTGTCATGTGGCTTCTTTAATATCATACTTGAAAGAATTGTGCGGAGTTCACAAGCGAACACTGGAGCACAATCTTTCAAAAGTCCGTACAACTACTAGCGTACAACGATGCTATTGACATAATTGGGAGAACTCAGCCAGTCGTCACTGCCAAAATTGATTTATCGGAAAATAGAAATATTAGGAAGTGAGACACAACATCGACGAATTGGATAGAATATCACAGTCGACAGCTATAATTTCGAGGCAGTACAGGATTTTGTCTGCCTTGACTCTTTTAATAATTCGTCTAACAACACCTTATTAGAAATAAAGCGAAGAATCAATGCTCTGCCCACTAGAGTCTTTGAACATAACACGGAGGGATAACGCAGTAGAGGAAGACCTCACCTTATGTAGGCAACTGGGGGCAGTAAGCTAAGGGCCGGGTATAATTGGAAAGGCTTGTTATTTGTGGTCCAGGTTCACCTCGAACTGTAGCAAAGAGTTTGCTTGTCTATCAAATTTCTGAGGAAAATTTAGCGAAAAAGAAAGTCAGAGAATTTGAATAAGAAACAGGAAACCACTTTACATTGTCCCTATAAGGTATAAACATATACCATAAAGAGGGGTATAATCTGACACATTCAGAAAACTGGAGGTCAACAAGTTTTCCATTATGGGCCCATATTTTAAAGAATTAATTATTTATCTTTTAAAGGCTGTTGTTAAATGAACTTTTCACCAACTTTCCTTGATACAAAGCGAGATGATAGAGCAGAATAAAGTTATCTCAACGAGAGTTATTATAATCCCAAGTATCTTAGCAAAGTGGTTATGATGAAGACAACATTTTTGTTGCTAGTTCTTATTTTGGTGAGGGGCAGGAAGATAGAAAAGTAGGCAAACTGGTTTTCCCAGAATTATGCAACCCAAATCGCAACGACCTACGAAACTATTTAAAGATAATCCTGGAGATAATGGAATTTTTCGCTTCGTAAATAAAAAATAAAATCACGTTCTAACTGCCCTTAATATCTTATCGCTGCGAAGCAGCTCGAAACGTAGCCGCCATATTTAAGGTGAAATTTCAAGGGTTCAGACACAAGCAGTAGCCCCTGCGGGATACAATATTTACAGCAATTCCTAAAATCAATGTCTGATCTGAAGCAAGTAATACAGTCCCCATATCACCGTAACTTATTATTATTGTTTGAAGCATTTTGATGATATGGAACCTACCAAAAGAGTCTTTGTTATACATACTAGCTTCCTTTTTCCTTCCACTTCCTTAAAAGATTTTTTTAAGGAAACCACTGCCTCATCTATACTCTGGATTAGGTAGAAAGACAGAATTTGGCTAGCAATGTATTAATAGACGTTTCTCTTTCTACCACTATCAGAATGCAAGGAATTCAAAGCTCTCGTAAACCAGTCCCAAATTATATTTCGGCTGGCAAAGAAACTGTCGTTGCTGATGAAATTAAGCACGAGTTCTTGGTACCTTGTCTCTGTACTAAGAGGGAAGATAAAAAATACCAGAAAATAAGTGAATGTACCTAATGCATGTAGATTTGATAGGTAATGGGAAGAAGAAATGAAACTGGCAAAATCAATTCGCATCAACAATACTTTGCGGTCAAACTTACTCGTACAACCGACAAAAATAATTTCCCAAATTAAAGACACCACACCTATATAGTCCAATCAAACTTAAAGAACCAATTTTCTCTTATCTATTTCAACCATCTTTCTACGTCTTTCTACTTACAGGACATTAAGAAACCATAGGAAAATAAACAAAAGAGAAACAGAAAAAAAAGGAACAAATAAAACCGACTGATTGTCATCTAATGGACTGCAAAACCTATTAAACGAGACTTTCCCTTTGTCATTCCCACCACTTGCTTCTACTACTCAGCTTTGGAAAAGGAACATTAAAGAATTATTACTAATTTAACCAGAGACACTGTAATCTCTAATTTACACTTTATTTCAGCCGCAGCAAGCTCTCTAAAGTTTTATAGCTACCCTTAAGCTAAAAACCCTGCGGCATGCTATTGCCAATTATTTTCGCGTTATCCACTCATTAGTTTGATTAATTTCTTCTCCCCAACTCTCTCTGCGTCGTCACTGTATCCCATAATATAAATTTAAATCTAAACTTTAATCATTGTCTTAGAGCCCAGCAAAAAAAAAAATTAAAGAAATAAAAAAAAAAATAAATAAATAAATAAATAAAACCGAAACCATACCCCCTTTGTCGTTCATCACTTTCATCCATTATGCGCGCCTTCCAAGAGTAATTTCGACTTCCCAGTCTTCGTTCAATTTCTTAATCATTATTCAGTACGCATTCTTCGATACTAAAATTCCAATTAAAAGCCAATACCACAACAATACACACCATCAACCCCGAGAATATCTAACCATCGCAAAACTTAACCCTCAGTACAATCACTTTATCCCTGTGTCGTTAAACAGTAGGTACCACTTCTATAGAGTGACGATGACGCCGGCAAAGGGACTCAAATAATAACAAAGCAAGCAAATTTCAAAGCCAAGTCGAGCCTTCCAGAACAATTAAAGTCAAGAAAATCGACAAGAGAGTGAGAGTGCTAAAATGAAAATCGAGAAAAATGGCGTAATATACCCCTCTTCCAGCCCCCTCCAGTATTAGAATCGACGAGATCCTTGGAGGAACTGGTAAACTTCCGCTTTAATGCATTAAAGATTACTTCATCAAGGACAAGCGGCAGGGGCAAGATAGCTAGCTGTCTGCGAGAGATGGTAATGGCAACGAAAGTGGGAGGAATAACTCTTAGAAGTTATATAAACCAACCACCATGCCCCCTTACTCAGACCAGCCTAGCCAAGAGAATCAGATGTAGGTACATAAATAGGGATGACACAATGAAAACGCTTGCCTTTGTTGTATAATTAATTACGCAAACGCCAAGGCGTACAGCTCACAGTACCTATAGACTTCCACCCTACCATCCGCATACGTGCTCAACTAACACAAGGATATCGGTTAATCCCATCCGATATGCCCTACTTTTTATAATAACCTAATTGAGCATTAAGTTTAGTGATAAAAGCTGAGTAGATTATGCCCTAAGAGAATGCAGAGTAACTAAGAGAAATAGGACACAAAACCAGCTCACAGGATATTGATAATGGTCTCATGTTAGCCGACCATAATATCTGGGGTTGGTCTTTCCATTTTCTCGTTTTTTTTTTTTTTTTTTTTTAATTACAAGTACAAACATATCACTGGCGCAGAGCAGTCCGAAAAATGTCATGTCCTTATTTCTGAACAGATAGAGGAGAGGAGAAAACGACAGATATTAAATGTATTTGTTCGTGTATGGATATATGGTAGATAGTTTAGCCTGGCCAATTGGCCCCAATGGGAAATCCTGCCTCATCCCTAGAGTTTACACACTAATTACAGCGTTCCACATAAAAAGTCATCTAAGCAAGGATTCAACATGCACATCCACATACTCATGCATGAAAGTAAATAACTGAACAAAAAAAAAAAAAAAAAAAAAACAGGGAAACCATGGCGACTTAACAATACTATTCGTTTCTTCTATACAAGGACTCAAATTGTCAGCCGTCTCTGACTATTATCCTGTTGCGCTATTGCATGGCAGACATCCAACAAAACCCATGCCAATCCAAACAAACCTAACAGAGCATCTAATTAAATATATCCACTGTACCCACTGTTGTCCTATGTTGATGCTACAAGGATGCAGGATGCAGCTGAGGCTATGAATGGTGGACTGGTAATGAAAATCAGAGGAAGAAAATTCAAACTTTTTATGATGTCACAGAGTTTGGCCATGTTTTCTTTTTAGTGGCGCGGCGATAGAAACCATTTCCCTCAAATCATTTGGCACGCATTTTATGGCCGTCGAGGAACTTTTTTTTAGTCAATAAATCCTTTGGCACTTGATTGTGAACGAATTGGAAGACAGTGTTGCCTGTTTTACTTCGACGGTGGGAGTTTGCAGTCAGTATATATGGTAAATCGTACGAGTACAAGTACGAGTATATTGCCAACTTTCAGTTACATTCTCCAACAACCCGCACTGGATTTTTGAAGACCTTGCAATCGACTTTTCCTGTGAACAGGAATGGGCTCCGATTGCTCAAAGACCAATTTAGAATGAGGCGCTCTGGTGTCTCTCTAGCGGACGACACAACAACGCTAGATTTCGCCCCTCGTTTGAAAAACTTGCATCTGTATTCTAAATGCTGATTGAGATGAAGCTGCAGAATAAGGCTTTTGAAAGACGAGAAGGAAATTAAAAAAATTTAATAGTTCATGAACTTGTCTGGTCTAAAAACTACTCGAAATCAGGTTTCATATCCTTATTCATTCCAACATGTTTCGCATGTTTTGGTCAGACGATCTACCAGAACTTTTATGCTTTCGAACTAATCTTTATGCCACTCAATTTAGGAAAGCTTTTACAGAAGACTGAAGAGATTGATGTGTTTGTTGCTTCGAATTTGACAATGGGCATCAAAAAACTACCAAGCTACAGGGATTATTAAACCATTTCTAGACATTATGCGACAAAATTTGGAGCACAATTACAGACCTTTGGAGAAGATTGTCATAGACGAGCATTCTTTGAAACAATATATGCCCAAGAAGCCTATCAAACGAGGCTATAAAATATGGATGGCATGTGATGAATCGGGCTACTGCTTGAATTTTGAACTTTACACCGGTAAAAAGGGGTCTGAAGTTGAGACAGATCTTGGTGGCAGTGTCGTAAGGTGGTTTTTCTCGAGTCTCAAAGGTAAAAACCATAAAGTTTATTTCGACAAGTATGTCAATAGTTATCAGTTTCAAGTGGATTTACAAAGGAAAAAAATATTTGCCTTTGGGACGGTAAACTCAAAAAGGAAGCATTAACCAAACCTTAGATAAGATAAAGACTTGGAGAGAGGACAGCACGACTATAAAATCAGCGACACAAATATAAGTATCTTGAAGTGGAGAGACAACAGATCTGTATTGATACTGTCAAACTATCACGATCTTAAGAAAGTTGGCAAAATTACCTGCAAAAAATGTAAGAGAGAGAGTGTAGAAGTTTCTTGCTGTGAAAGATTATATTGCAAACATGAATTTTGTTGATAAGTTTGATCAATTAAGAAGCTGTTGCGAAATGGACAGAAAACCACATAAATAGTGGCATCGAATTTTGTTCCATTTTCTTTATTGCTGTATTGTCAATGCGTTTTTAGCGTATAAGGAACTACAATCTAATTCACACCCAGACCTAGAAGATCTGACATTGAAGGATTTTCGCCGTTCTGTCTATCAAGGGCTTTTGGCTCCAACATTTGTCAAACGGTGGGGAGTCCATGTAGTTCAGGAATATCTTCTCCGAGGCCGGTCCAAATAAAATGGCAAAAAACAAGCTTGAGGAAATCCGCTTGGAATGCAATCAACTATCAGCCAGAGCGATGCACTTCAAGAAGATGCGCCAAATGCAGTACAAGTAACACTCCAGTCTGTACTATTTGGAAATGTAAGACTTGTAATGTCCCACTACGTTTGCGTAAAGGAAAGTTCTAAGTTAAAAGAGTTAATTCATGCTTCGACAAATCAACAGTCAGATGATTTACGGCTCTAGTGTGTATTGCTATCAACATTCTGTCCTGATTGCATATCAAAAGTGTTCCAGTTCCCGTATTACAATATCATTTCAAAAACTTTCATTTAATTAAGAGTATCGTAGTAGAAGTAAGGTGAATAGTATGGATCTAAAGCAATGCTGGAGGCACAGGTCTTACCGGCTAATTTTGAAACCAAGTACAAAACCAGTAAACAAAATTTTGTCGACCTCGATATGAATTCATTTTGTTACACAAGGCTAGAACTTCTATCTATTGTAGAATATTGTACTGTTGATTGAGTACCTAAACGATAACATTAGATTAGTTCTACTCACTTCAGAAAGGCACAAATTTGCATCGACTCGAAACGGTATACAAAACTGAGGAAATGATTATGCATCTTAGTGAGTAAGACGTTAGCAATAATATACTATTGTATATTGAATCTAGCAATGCGAGCACATAACTTAAAATAACAAAATAAATCAAAATAAAGTCAGAGAGTACGTGACCACAAAAAAAATAAAAAATAATAATAATAATAATAAATAAAGAGTTAAGGTCTAAGATGGGAACATCGCGGCATCCCAAATATCTTGAATAGATATACGAATTTGTTTACTGATCAAGATCAACACTGAAGAAAAACAATTGAGATTATAGTATTTGAGGTATCCATAAACAAAGTCGAAAAAAACACTTTTTATTGAAAACAGGAACAAGGTATTGTTGATACATTTGGCAGGAAGGCAGAAGGAAAATAATCTAATAAGGAGCCATATTTAAATTGAAAATCAGTCATTGGATGGATAATAAATGTTGGCCTCATTAAATTGACTTCCAAATCACTTTGGGACCAGTGTTATTTATGCGCCAGGTGCTAAGTCAGCATATTACCCCAGATAACGAAAAAGCTTCGCACGACACCTGTGACAAGTGACACGACAACAAAAATTGCAGCATAAACAACAAAGATGCGTAAATAGACGTAGCAGACAAGTTCACGAAGGAATAAAGTAATTAGCAAAGATACACATAAGTTCTCGGGCAATCGATTAATAAATAAATAAAAAAATACAATTAATACAAGTATAATAAGTAGATAAAGTATAAAAAGAGAAGTATTAAGTTAAGTTTTGATTGTGCTTTGTTTTTGGTCGTAGTTGTAGAAATTGCAATTCATTGATCAACGTCTATGTCTGAAGGAAATACCAGGAGGGTGGACCCCCTTTTCAACTGGCCTGACGACACACACAAACGCCCTCTACAACAAAAAACAATTTTTTTTTTTATTGTACGTGCTTCACGAGGCATAACACTAGGAGTAACGAATAAAGGTGGTATAATCGTATGATAAGCTTATTCAGTACAGATTGACTAAAAATCAACTCCCATATACTAATCCAAAGTTGTTACGTTGGACTGGGGAGGCCAGAAACAGTCAACGCAAACAGACCATTCAAAAAAAAAAAAAAAAGGAGAAAATGTTTTATGCTGCGTAACATTTTAAACACAAAATGATCAGAGAGATAATTTTGTCATCCTTTTCCGAATCAGACAACAGTTTGGGTTAAAGCAGAGCAAATATTTAAACAGGCGCTTCATCACAATGCTCACATAATCATATCGCGGATGAGAATGAATGCGAGACTGAGGACAAGGACGAGGACGAGAATGGCACAGCCATACAAATTCTTCTATAGAAGGGAAAACGTAGTAGAGGCGACAAATGACAAAAAGAGCAAACAACAAACAAACACAAAACAGTTTTATACTCTGTATGTGTTTACTTTTGTGACAATTACGAAGAGTAAGTGGGCGTGAGTGAGTACGCACGTTTGCGTTTTGTTTGATCAAGTTCCTGATCCCAAAAGGATACACTGGATAAATATTCCACAACAGAATAAAATTAAATCAGCATACTTTAGGGCTATACAATCCGAATATGGTACGGATATACAAAAGCCAGGATAAGATACTTCACACAGATAGAGGTTTGTCGATGTTATTCGTACCGGAAAACGGTACACGGGACTGGGTGTATCCGTATTCCGTATTTATACCGCCGGTCGACTTGTATTTAGCTTAGTTTCGTTTCATAAATCCCGCTTGTAGCTTCAAAGTACACAAAAACTGGAAACTTGGAGCTGGAATTAATTGCCGCTGGGATGTAGATACATCACGTACCTATGAAGCGGGGGATTTTACTTTTGTTTGTTTTGTCGTTACTTTTTTTTTGTTACTACTCTCTTTCTCTCTCTCTCTCTCCCTCCTTCACAATGTACTTTTAGTTATTTGGTAATTTTTTTTAGCTGAAGGGGGTAACGCTGAACTTGAAATTAATTATTAATTCAATGATAATGCCATTAGAACGGCAGGGAGCTGAACTAATTGAATTAGTTTAGGCAAATCAAATAAAAACGGTTTCACTAAGGGAATGGTGGGAGAATAAATGTGCCGAACAAATGTCAGATGGATGAAAGGAAGGGGATGAGATGTGAGTTGACATTTGAGTAGTGAATATTCAAGGAAGTCGTTGATGTTCTCTTTTAAATTGTAAGAGACTTGGGAATTCAACAAAAAAAAAAAAAAATTATAATGATGTTCCACCAGGTTCTCACTTGGGACCTATGCTTTTTAGCAATTGATTATTTATTTAAAATTCAATTAACTTTTAGGACGTTATGAGAAAGAACTGGTTGAATTAATTTGCATGTAATTCTTGATTATTTATTACGCTAACTTACATATCTTGAATTGAGCTCTAACTTTCATGTATCTTTCACCTTTGCCAGCATTTTTTTTTTCATTTTTTTTTTTTTTTTCATATTTCCAGCTTTTTCTTCCTTCAAAGAAGCAATTATGTTAGTTCAGCTTGGCACAAACAATTATCTATTCTCCGAAGTGATTTGTGAAAAAGTTGCCCTGTTGTCACTTATGAACGTAAATGTGGACAACCGGTCAATATTCATGTCAATATCTATGAGTAGCTCTCTTGTCTCCCTAAGTTCAAGTCTCTATCTAATTGGCCTCAATTAAATTCTAAAAATCTAAAAAAAAAAAAAAAATCAACTGATAGAGTCACAGTCGACTTACTAAAAAGGAAACTGAGAGAAAATTCATTCGAAAGTAGACTACGAGTACGATACGTAAGAGAAGCGTATTCATTTAAAAAGTCTGACTGGTTCTGATGGAAATTGTAAAAACACGAGTATGGTCAGCAAATATAGACGAATGATGATGTTTGGGTTAACGTACAATTTCTGCATTATCTTTTATGGCATGGTACTGGTTAAAAGTGGCTCCAATTTTTTCCATTATTGTTTTTCCTGATTTTCAGGTCATTTAAAAAGAGCTCTTATAGAGAAAAACTAAAAAGTCAAACGGGTAGAAGATAGACGCGATAATTGGCAGTCTTTGACAGTCAATGTTGAATTAGTAAATTGCCATCTTCATAATTGGCAATGTCAAAACGAAAGAAATTAGAGTATTAAATGTCGGCTATTATGAAGTGTAAATTGGATGCCAACCAATAAGTGGATATAAGTAGAGAAAATCATTAGTTTGGTCGTCAAAATTTGCACTATCCTCCTGCAGTTATTTTCGAAATTGAGTGTGAACGATGGAGCCAATGAGGAAAAGCGATTTTAATGATTTTATTTCACTTCGACTTTTGCTGAACAACGCAAACGAAAGGTATTCACCAAAGGAGACAAATTCTTAATCAAATCTTGTATTTCTGGGAAAGACTTTTATCAAAAAGTACCATACACTTCTAACCAATACTAATAAACTCCTATTATATAGATTTAAATCACACATCACCGAGACATGTCTCTTATAATACTCGAAACATTCAGTAACACTGATTCGAATGTTGGTTCTTCTATTGGTGTAATTAAACATAGGAAAAGGGTAGCTCTTGAACCACCTTGTTTGACCTAAAAATTACCATCACTTTTTTTCTATTATTTTTAAATTTGCCTTTGATACAAGCCATCGTTTCGAACTGATTGTTTCACTGAAAGTTAAGGCTGACTTAGGCGCCTCAAAAAACGCTGGTCTGGCAATGTCGCTCCACATACATGATTTCAATAACTCGTGTGCTTGAGCCGAAATGCAAACAGGTCGTTGTTGTTATGATACACAGTAACATCAATATCGACTCCGAAGCCCAATATGCTGAAATAAAATATTAAGACGATGAAAGAGCAGGCTATAGATGTTCTGCCAGGAGTGATGACTAGAAAAATTGAGAGCCAGTACAACTTCCAAAACCAAAAATTTAAATACTTAATCTTAAAAAATCTAAAAAAAACTAAGAAGCTGTGCTAACATAAGTCCTATAGGGAGGTGCAGAAGACGACAGACATAGTACGAGCAGACGGCAGTTTTGAAGGAGCGCTTATTTAGGGGATAGTCAAAGATAAGTTAAATGAAGTTGACTTTGCTTAGCATTCAAGACATGGGTTCATTTATAACAGCAAAGTAAATTAAAACAGTTGATAACTGCTAAACAAAAAGTATCTCATCACGACTGTTGTAAGTCTATCAGTCTATCAGTCTTAGGCAAGAGAGTCCCATAATGTAGAGATAATCCTTCACTGTACAATACTATGAGCAATAAAGCTAACAGATTTGACGACTGACGAATTTTAATGGCCGAACAAAATATAAGTAAAGCAATTTAGTAACGTATGCGTAAGTGACGTATAGTCTGAGACTATGGGCACAGGCTCGGTATATATATAAAGTAAGTTCGAGATAAAATTTTAAGACATATTGTGTATTGCACAGTATTTCCCGCACCAAGTGGAAAGGTCGTCTTGCAACTGAAAACAGTCAGATCGTTACGAAATGTGGCGAAAGATAGATTTAACATCGATATTTGTCAGAATAAATAACAGAGGACCGATATGGCTTCCTTGGGATACACTGAAGAAGACGATTAAGGAATAAGATGCAGGTTCACAGTAGTGCCTTTTTCTGAAGTGGAAATTCATCCACATAATAAAGTTAAATGAAATCTAAAGGTTGTGTCAAGTACTTGACATATCTTCTTTAAATTATGGTGGTCATCAGAACCAGCAGAGTATTCGTGATTAATGTCTAAAGTTATGTCGATCGGAATCAGCAGTTTTTGTGGAGAACTCCATAGGTATAACAAGTGTTATACAATCTCTTACAAATGATTGCGCGGAACTTTTTTCTATACGAGGGTGGAGACGATAAGATGTTCTTTTGAGGCAAAAAGAACAGACTAGGAGAGTTGTTGGAAATATCGCTTAAAAAGTAGCAAGTCATGCTCAAAACTAAGACCTAGTCCAAGACCAAAATTTAACTTTTTTAAAAGAAGACCAAGAGCAAGAGCGAACAAGATTATAGTGGTCAAATTAAGATTCCTCAAGTTCTCGTAAGCTACGGAAAACATCTGAAAGCAGATTGCTCGGAATCATACCAATTAAGTGTACCAGTTCAGTTTGGTTGGTTAAAACCTGTTGAGATTAGGTTCAATCGTTGAACACCATAATGCTCGATTACTATTTTTTTGGCAGTTTTGTGACAGAAGGACTACTTTGCTTTGTTGCATTTGTGTAACTTTGTAGAAAAGTATCATTGTTACGATTGAGACTGAAAATCTCCAGCTTACATGGCTCTATGTGGTAAGAACCTTGCATTTGACTACTAAAAAGTTAAGGGTTCTCAAATACTTTCCTGTGGTACTCCATAAAAATATATGTGCTGAATAGCATATTTACTGCTCAAATGGAATAGGTTTTCAACCAACTTGAAACATACAATTAATTTGAGATTTTTCTGTCTATCAATACAAAAATAAAATCAGCTTTAAATGTAAAAGAAGTGTGCTTAAATATCTAATATCCACAAAGACTCAAATTATCTGAAAATTGTTCTTTTGAAAGCACTTTTCCTTCTAATTAAGGTCAAAGCAATTTTCTACTTTGTTCGATGCAATCATCCGCTTATGCAAAAATCTTTTTTCTGAATCCAATAAAATGACACCCAAAACGATATTTATGAATACCTCAGCAACTTTAAGGCTTTTTTTTTAGGTTTTCGGTTACGAGTTCCTTGAGTTCTTTAGAAACAGAAAAAAAAAACTAACTGCAATCAAAGAAATAAAACGATAGAGAATTGTTAATCGGACGATACATTGACGAGTTTTGTATCTATACGAGTACATAAGGAACATTTCTCCACTTGGGTTTCCCCGTCAAATGAATTATTGTACACCCTTCATCTGGGCATCGGTTTGTTCTCTATTTGGCTTTCCTAAGTTCACAAAGACAGCAGAATCTTTGTGTAGTTGATAACTTCAAGAAACGAGGTCAAAAATAGTTTAACGACACAAGAATTAAAAGGTGTCAAGTACTTTCCCAATCTGACATAGTACTCATGTCATCAAACATGTCAGACAAAGAACAATTTGAAATAGAGCAACAAACACATCTTAGTTTCGCTCTCTCTAATGATAAGTACACATAAGTAAGCAAACATACAATATTAGATCCTTGCATAAATCAAGTGCCGTGTTCCAAGCGAAATTTATGTATGAGCTCTGTACAATCGACTCATTTACAATGGCAAACAATTTACTTGGTAATTATTAACGTAGGTGTCGCTTGTTGTCAGCATAAATACTTTATAGAGACTGAAAAGGGGAAATACAAAAACACAGAGCTCTTATTATATACATATGTCTTCGTTAATTCCAGTCCGATGAAAACAATTTTAACCGTATATCCTTTTTTTTGCTCCTGTCGTAAACAACTTTCTAGAATGTCCTTAGAGAACTAGAAGAAGAAGCCATTCCTTTATGAGATATGTGTGTCTGGATTTGTCTATGTGCTTTGTCATCACTTTGGGGAACTACTCATGCTTACAAGATTATATGAGTTTAACAAAAAAAAGTACTAATTGCACTTAATCCACGACAATAAAAGTAAACGCACAGAATTAAACTCTGTGCTACCCCAAAAATTGGTTCAAAAAAAAAAAATAATAATAATAAAAAATGGACTAATAAACTAAAAAAGTAGCAAGTGAAAAGCAGATTTAAAGTCATATAGTATTGGGTATGTAAATTAATTCGTGCGTTTTTTTTTTTTTTTCAAAATTTGAACGTTTATTTAATTATTCAAAGTATTGCCCAACTGAAGCTATGACTTTTTCCCATCTTTCTGGCAATTTGTGGATCCTATCCCAAAAGAACTGCGCCGGCTTGGTAGTCAAGAATAAATCAAGCCAATTTTTGATATTCTGCTCTGATGTGAACCGTATTTCAGTGAGGGCGTTCTGCATCGACCGGAACAAATGGTAGTCAGAAGGGGCAAGGTCTGGGCTGTAAGGCGGGTTGGGTAAGACTTTCCATCCACTGTTTTCCAAATAGTTCTTAACCGGGATAGCAACGTGGAGCCGACCGTTGTCATGATGGAAAATTATTGCCTCGTGTCTGGTCGCATATTCCGGGCGTTTTTCGGCTACTGCTCTCTTCAAACGGATTATTTGTGTTCGGTAGCGTTGTCCATTGATGGTTTTACCCGGTTTTAGCAGCTCATAATACAGCATACCCATCTGATCCCCCCAAATACAGAGCATTAACTTCGCGCCATGGATATTCGGCTTTGCCGTTGACTGGTTGACGGCTGGTTGACCGGGTTTCACATATAATTTTTTGCGCTTGCGGTTGTCGTAATGGATCCATTTTTTATCACCAGTAACAACCCGATGCCAAAATGACTTCCTTTTGTGGCGTTCCAGCAGCATTTCGGACATGCAAAACCGCCTTTCGACGTCTCTCGGCTTGAGTTCATGTGGAACCCAATTTCCTTGCTTTTGAATATATCCAGCTGCTTTTAAACATATAGACCCAATATAAAGCGACTTAAACGGGGTCTTGGACAAAACATAGCGACAATTAAATCCCCTGTGTTCTTCTGACAGATCCTCCAAATTATAAAAATAGGAACTTAAATTGTTTTGGAAAATCTTTTACCATTAAATAAACACGAACTCAAGCTATGTGGTGGGTTGTATTTGGAGATTTTGATCTAAGGGTTTTGTGATTGAGAAATAAGTAAACCTTAACTTAGGCAAATATTCTGAAATTAGCACTTTTTTAAGAGCTTTGTAGTCAATAAATTATTGCGCTGACTCTAAAGGCAAAAATTCAGAAAGAAATTGAAACGCTCGTCAACGCATTCTAAGAGATTAAACAGTCCACAGTTCTACCACAGACTAGTTTTTAGAAAAAATGATATATCCTATACTTTTTCACCATCGCCTCCCAGTCTGATGCTTTTCAATACTTGATTTCTTGTTGAGATTGTTTATTTGAGTTATAAGTTGAGCCAAACATCGTTGAGAACCGTCTAGTCTAGTTGTTAAAATTGTGATGTTTTGAGATTGGTATCTTATTCTACAACTTTCAACATCAGATTTTCATCAATTGAGTCTTTTTTAGTTTGCTTCTTATTTTGTATCAAGTTCTGTCAAAGATAGTAAATATTATCCAAATCAGATAGGGTGTCTTTGCCCGTCTCGCTGTGTATCACTAAGTGTACTGTTTGTGCTCGTAGCACATCACTTATATAGGGTTTTCCAATATGGACTTGACAACTTTGAATTTAATTTGTGAACGCAGTCGGTGACTGCAGCTTTAAGAGCGTTAACTCCAATTTTCGGTCGTAATTCTCGCCCTAGTAGACAAGCAATAACAAGTGTAGTGCAAAAATTTGAGTCAACATATTCGTTGTGTGATGTTGCCGTGTCAGTGAAACAACGGGTTGTCGAAGTGTCGAAAATATCGCTGCCGTTCAGACGTCCGTAGCAAACGATCCAAATCAGTCAATTCCACTTCGTTCTCAAGAATTGGGCATCGTTCAGACCACATTATGGCGTATTCTGCGTAAGGATCTTGGTTTACACCCATACAAGATCAAGCTAACTCAAGAATTTAAGCCGATGGACCATTTGAAGCGACGTACGTTCTCCGATTGAGTTCTGGAGAAGATGCGCCAAGATGATGAATTTCATCGCAAAATCATCTTCAGTGACGAAGCTCATTTTTGGCTCAATGGTTTCGTCAATAAGAAAAATATGCGCTATTGGTCGAGTGAAAACCCACATGTGCTTCATGAATCACCACTTCGTCCACAAAAAATAACTGTTTGGTGCGGTTTGCATGCCGGCGGCGGTATTGGGCCATATTTTTTCGTCGACGATAACGATCGCCACGTTACTGTGAATGGTCAGTATTTTTGGCCCTAATTGGAAGATCTGGACTTGGACAACATGTGGTTTCAACAGGATGGTGCCACAATCCACACAGCATACGCTACAATCGATTTATTGAAGAGAAAGTATGGTGAGTGTGTTATCTCAAGACATTTTGATTGTACTTCAAGCCAATAATAAAGTTTTTGAAATATCTCAAATGGTTTGCCTTTTATTTAAAAAAAAAAAAAAAAGTTGTCAAGTCATTATTAGAAAAGTTGTCAAGTCGTTATTAGAAAACAAACCCTATATCAGCTAAGAACAAGGGTGTGAGCATATAGCCTTGCGGTTCTCCATTTTAAGCTTCGATATTGTCTGATTTCTATTGTGGAATACGTAGTTTTATAAAGAACATCGGAATATTCCATCTTGTATCTGGCTTAGACAATAACACGTCTAAGAATCATAAAATATCCTTGTCCAATGCTAATCAATTCTCATCCAAGGTAGGAAGTGGCTAAGTCCTGCCTTAAAATAATGTCTGCAGATTCTCTTGTGGTTGCAGAATACTTCGACACCAAGAAAATTAGTATATTTGATGTCAATCTTTACCAAGTTTGTTGAAAGAAATAGCTGTTTTTTCGAGTGAACAGTCACTTAAACTTAGTCAAGATCGGATGCGATGAGTACGAGTACAAGTAGAGCGCAAGCACATCCTTTAATTCCAACGTAGAGGAACGACCGTAACTAATGTAGCGGGTCAGTTGGAAGGAGATCATAACTGACTTCGTGGGCGCGACCAGGCCAGAGACCGCTGGCTAGAGATGGGGCTAGATGAGAAAATTTGTTTGATAAGCCTCGGTTCACCAAGGACTATAGCATCTTCAAAAGTAAAAGAAAATGAAAAGAGCTGAACGGTTAAAAAACGATGACTTCGAGCAATAGCACTGAGTATCCCCGTTCGTCTTCTAAACCTTCCTAGATTAATTTAGGTGTAAATTCCAGCATCTGCAGAAACTCCCTCCTGAATGAAGAGGCTATGATATTTACAATGAATATCTGCATTTGCTTTAATAAACAAAACAGCCCTGAAATCGGTTCTGACAACGTAAAAAATAGTTTAAAACCTGAGCCTACATATCTCTCAGTTAAAAATCCACATTCTCTAGGTACCTGTACATTGAGATATTCTGGGAAACTTTAACTTCGATGAATCTCTTAGATGCGGCAGAGCACTTAAAAAGGATATAGGAATACCACTTGTTGTAACCCATTACATGATGAGGCCAATTATAAATAGTCAGAGACATTAAAGAGACTAGTATCTGTGAAATGGTTTTCATCTGAGTGAATCCTTTTTTGATAAATTTGTAGATCTATTTGAAATAACAATTAATATACACTCCGATTTTGTTCAAACGCACCAAATGGTGCTAAAAATTTGTTGCCTTCTGGTTCACACTTTTTAAATCTGAAAACATATGACTATGCGGTATAACAAATAATTTTTTCTGATCTTAATGTTCCAGATCAGAACAGGCAGCCACTTAACCTAACCTAAGTTTACCTTGCCTTAAAGAGACAGTGTAATATTCAACAAATTAAATTCGGTCTTATTTGAAATAGTTCACAGGCAAAACTATCCTCAAAAAAAATACAGGAGTGACTACTGACTACTTACTCATGCGAAGATGTCAGAGCTGCACTTTTACTGACTTTAGTATGGCAAATTGTGGATGCCTAAATACTTGGTTGGATTAAACTTAGCTACAGCCCCATTCCCGTCCTATTATTCATCTAGCTATAAATAATCACCCCCTAGTCACATTGATGACAAGAATGGAACATGTGAATGTGATCGACAGGGACTCTTTAAGCATCCGTTGAAAGCAATCGAGCGCACAGAAATGCTATATTAGGAGAATGTGCTCCCAATCAAAACTTCGGCCAAATGTCCCAAGCATACACATCACGAATAGAAAGTGTGTCATATATGTCGTTGTCTTTCATCCGATGTATGTATATCTCGTATGCATACGTCAATCACCCGAGTTGAACCCATCTGCCGATCCCACAAAGTGGTAATGAAGAACAGAAGCCTCTACGTATACAACGCTATGCTAGCAAGGACTTATTGAAACGAGAGAGAACCTGGACGACTTTTCAAAGAAAAGGGCACACCAGACACACACACCGGTCAGCGGAGCAACCAAAGCATCTCTGACTGACTCAATTCAATACGTCGTAGAGAAAGCTTTTTGCCATAAGCTTACAAAAATAATTAAAAGTAACATAAAGTATCAAATCTGATGCCCTACGGCATTCCATTTTTTTTTTTTTTTTTTTTTTTTTTTATTGGGTCACAGTTGCGGCAGAATCGAGTGACTTTATAAATGACCTCCAAAGTGAACATTATAAATTTTCTTTTAAAAACTGACAACTTTAAGCGACTTCTTAAGACCTGAAAAGATAGTCCTCACATATGCACTGGATGGATAAAATTATGTTTGAAGAAAGAAATTAATATTTGTGAACTCATAAAACTTTATGATTTTGTGTTCCCCTTCTAGCCACTTTGAACTCTTCTCTCACCCACTTCAATAACCTATAGTTATTTCTATGCATTTAAATGAGATTCTGAGTAAACTGAAGGTAGAATCAAAGACTATACCTTCTTCAGAAGCGTGTCAAGGATAAATCATCATGTCACACAATTAGTAATCAATCTGTCAGTGATGTGGTTCTAGAGATACAAAACAGAAGTATAGCATTATGTGCAGGGATACAACGAAGTGCACCAAAGTGCAAAATGTAATTTGATGATGCACAATTCCAAATATGTTATGTATATTTTCCTCTTGCTTCATATTTCCACTGGTGTACTTTTATGTATCGTCGGATGCATTTGTATCTCCACCCTATCCACTCGCCTGTCAATGGGTGACAGACAATAATGGCTAATAAGGTATTCATAAAAGCTATCATGAAAATGAAAATGTAATTAATCATTCTCTCTTTTTGCATGACAGACTTGGTTTTTTTTTTTTTTTTTTTTTTTTTTTGCTGTATTTCAAACTGCTGTAGAGGATTACAAGGATTTCGTTTTTATTTTCTTTGTGCTCAGGATTCGGTGCTGTATTGCAAAGGATTTCCCTGCAATTAAAATTGCTTCATGTGGAAATCAAAAAGAACTGTTTGTTCTGCACTGTCACACCTTCTCTTTTATTTTTTATTTTTGTTTATTGTTTGTTGTTGCTGTTTAAGTGGACAAGTGGAAATGATAGGACAGGATTTTATTCTGTGGCTTTTATGTTATGGATGTCAAAGGGTGAATTCAATTGGAAAACGAACAAGATGAACAACGGATGAATTTCTCTGAACAAAGTGAAAATGCATTATTATACATAATATCACAGGACCGTACTTCAGACAAATAGTTAAAAAAAGGGGACACAGGGTATTAAGGGAGACTTTAACAAAAAGTGATACATTTTAAAAATTAAATAAGAAGTCACCTTCTTTATCGAATTCAGCCTGTTTTTTTAAGTTTTAAACTATGCAGCTTATTAAAATATCAAATACACATATGTTCTACCTGCCAGACTTTGAATCCAATCAAGTGGAAATGCTTAGGAACAATTCTGAGAAGATAGTAAATTGACCCGGTTGATCCTAGCAATTATATAGGGAAAACTCATGACGAAAGGAACCTTAGCTGTAACACTATAATCATGACTTTAGGACATAGCTATACACGTAACCAAAATTCAATGACCACGTTAATGTCCTACCGGTATGTATCTAAAACGAATATCCACTATTGTTTTTTTTTATAGAAGCCCGAAACTGGACAAAAATTCGACCTTTAACAAATTACTTACTCCATACAAAGAATTGTATCCCTGTATACTCATACTGAAATCGTTATTACGGGCGGCTTCAATATACACAAATCTGGTTGACTTCGACATTCTGGACAGACAGTACCCGAAGGACGGCGTGTTGAGATCTTTGTTGCGAAAATAACTTGACGTAGCTTGTAAGTGAACTCACGCGAATACCGGACGTTGATATTCAAACCGCCAATACCCTAGACTTGTTTTTAACTTGTCGCCCTGATATGTACACCGTTGATATGCTCTCCCCTCTAGGCTTGTCTAACCATTGTCTCATTTCAGCTAATTTTTCGTACGCCCACCACATAGTTATAGAAGAGATTAATAAAAGAAAAATACGGTGATACAAAAAGCCCAATTGGAGCGGTCTTAACAGCTTCTTTAGGAATTTTGACTGGTCGTTATGAAAAAAATTTATACGGCACAGCAATGACTGTAACGTCTTTCCTAAGCGTGTGAAATTTCAATGCAACTGAGGCAAAAAATACTACAAAGTCTAAAATGTAGTATAAATTTTTGGTTCTTCGTCAAAAATATCTGCTCAGCACTTTCAGATTTTTCTATGCCCCAGTCCCATGTCTCACTGAACAATGCAACCAAGGCGTACATCAATCTGGCGAAAGCAAGATAGTTGTACGTGATATTTTTAAGACATTCGACAGGGTTTGGCATCAGACCCTTATGTCAAAAATGCATGCTTTTGGGAACGATAACTCTCTTCTTTAATGGATGAGAAATTACCTTTCGGAACATTTTATTCAAGTTGTCTTAAATGGTTTCAAGTCTGATGTTCACAAAATAAATGCTGGTGAGACCCAGGACTCCGCTCTGTCTCCGATACTGTTTTTAGTGTTCATCAACGATCTCTTCTCTATTTCTTCTAATCCAATATATTCCTTTGCTGATGACAGTACTCTCAGTTTTCCTTATTCGTTCCCTGACTCACGTCCCTGCTCTTCGGCCGTATAACGTCCTATTAACAGAGTAGAATTTAATGCTTTCAAAATACTATGCTGTCTGCTATCGTTAAAGTGAAATTTAAGTACCCAGCCATTGTCCATGAACGCCACTTACATCGTCGAAACCGGGAAACTTTCCATTCTCAGTATATGTTTCAGTGACAAATTACATTGGAATGAACACATATACGGTGTCGTCAAAAATGCTGCGAAATAACTGGAATTTCTAAAGAGATGTAAAAAGTACTTTACCCTCTCTGATCTGGCCTCAATATATAAGGCATTTATCCGCCCGAAATTGGAGAACAATGGCCGCATCTTATCGGGTGCGCCAAAAACATCTCTGCACTTGCTAGATAGGATTCAAACCAGTGCAATAAAACTCATAGGTAAAACTAACATCACTCAAATAATGCACACTGTGTCACTCTATTTTATCGGTATTTCCACCACCAGTGCCCCTTTAAACTTTAAACCGTAACACCTGTCTCGCTATGGATGCTCATCAGTATACACTCAACACCACCCACGGACGTATACTAAAATATTGTGATTCTTTCCTAAGCCGTACAATTCGCTTATGAAATGCATTGCCTAGCTTTTTATTTCCTAGTCATTATAACCTTCACACATTTAAAACCAACGTTCATCGGCACCTCTTTCCATCCTCCTTGATTTTCCTTCGCCCACGCTGTGTGCAAGCATTTTAAGATTAAATGTCTTGAGAGCGCGCAAATTAGTATGCATTTAAGGCAAATATGATATAATATGAAACAATCAGCAGAGCATATCCTTTCTCACTGCAACTGCCTAAGCACAACACGTCTACATGTACTAGGTAAGCCATGCGTTGAGGCAGAAAATATCACTGCAAACTACTCAAAGATGTAGGCATCATGGATCAGCTTTAACTTAAGGAAATCACAATAAGTCTAACCTGGCCGCAGTGACAAGGTTACACAAGCCCACCTCCTCTCTCAATCTAATCTAATCTACACAGTATAAATGATCCTTGCTTGCCAGGCTTCTTATACTTGCAGTATCCGCCCATCTTTGTTAGAGCTACGGTATTGACTTAAACTCATATGCTAGATCCTTGGCAATCATGCCGCTCGTAAAGAATCTCTTTTTGCCATTGATCTATAAGTAAGGACCCTTTTTTTTTCAGATACAAATAACTATCCAAGAGCCTACTGAGACAGTGGTATTGTGCTATAACTTGCTGTAAAACATATTTATCTTTAAGTGAAAAGGAAGAGCAAACAGGCTCACCCAGGAAAGATATTTTTTTAGAAAGACTGGCTTTTACTTTTAATAGGATAAAGCGGTTTCTGAGACATCTCCTGCTATGAAGTGTGAAGTAGTTTTGCATTTACGGGCACCGAAAATAAGATGACAAAGGGTGTGCTCGTAACACTACTGCTACTGCTACCAATATTACCTGAAGTCAATACAAACGAGTATTAAAGCCTGTGAAGTCTTTTTCTCTAAAAAAAAAAAATTAAAAAATAAAAAGGTTCGTTAAAAAATCTTCACTTATTAAAATATCAATCTGGCATGATTTTTTTTTTTTTTTTTTCGGCATGGCAAACCACAGTCTACTCTTCATGCTTCGAAAGGGTCACTGAACTAATGTTTTTATTGTGCCCGAAGGTTACGCTATACAACGATAACCAATTTCCACCGATCAAAGATAATGAATATATCAAAATGAAACAACCATTTCCTACCAAAATTAAACCGATATTTTTCCCCTCATTACGCATAATTTTTCAATAAAAACGTTCTCTCTCCGTTGACCTACTGAGTACAAATCAACAAAAAATCAAAGGTACAAAAAAATAAACATAATAAAAAATAAGAGCTTCAGGTAAAGGGTACTAATCAAAAACACACAACTAAATTTATAATGACTCCTTAACAAATTAATCGGTAACCTACTGAGTCATGAGTAAAGCAGAAGAAGGACCTTCAGTAATTAACATTAGAGCCCCTTAACACAGTAAATAGTGGGGTGAGATCCAAGAGAAAAAATTTATTTAATTCACTGCCACCTTAATTGCACATGAAAACCCTCACCAAAATGCTTGAACTAATAAAGAATACAGAAAAAAAAACCTAGAGTCCCAAAAATAACCCTTGAAAGTAAAATAATTTATTTACCTTTTCCGGTTCTTTATTTATTTATTTTTTTCATTTCATTTTTCCCATTTCAACCCTCTTGACATTCCAAATACAGTGCCACCCTCTGTGACGTGTCAACTAATTAACAATTCATCAATGGTAACCTTCTGCAAGTTGCTATTTTCAAAGTCCAAATGAAGTACTCGCATACGCAGCATTACACCGTTAAATACGAACCAAACACACACAAATTCAACCAGACGACCTGAGTCGAAATAAATGGTAATAGGATGTCGCTCTTGCCTTTCCTCTCTCCATGTATTTTAGTTCTTTTGGTATTAAGTCTGTTGCGTGTGTTATGCCAGGAAGTGAAAGCAAGTAATACACACAGTTAATTACGTAAGCACATTTTAACAGTAAAATAGTAGGTATTCCCAATCAAGCTCCAATTCGGTACCTTTCTTTGTGCGTAATGTGCTTAAGGTTGAAATTTGAAGGCTTCTTAGAACATGAAAGTTTTCATTTTACCAATGAGCACTAGAATGTGTGCGAGTGTTGCTCATAAAATTAACGACAAAAGCATAAATCAGTGTCGAAATGTAGAGTATAGCATGGCTGGGGTGTAAAAAACAGGAGGTTTTAGTTTCTTTCCAAGTAACTGCTATATGTCAAAGATGTGATTAGCGCCTGTAAGGCGATTTAGTCACGCTAAGCAATGAAAAAATTGTGATGATGTGAGTATGAAATGTAGCCACCTTGAAGGGTAAAGAACTTCTAACAATCAATATTTACTCAATTTTTACTTATGAATTCAAAGACAGAAAATCTTTGCGGGATTAAAATAAAAATTTGCTGACGTACATCGATTAAAGTTGAAGTGAACTTAAGTTCTCCGGTTGTTAAAATTAAAAATAATAATTTTTTGAGATATTCCTAGGTCCAGTCTATTCAAAAAACGTTGCTTTTGCTTTTAATTAGCATTTATATTTGTCGTATTGAACACCCTTTAAATCAGAGTTGGTTTCACCTGAAAATATTCACAAAAAAATACATATAACTACATACATAAGTATGTATATACTTCAGCATGAGAAAAAATCTAAAATTTGGCGACGTACATCGGCTACGAATCAAGCCTCCCTGTTCTGGCTGTTTTTCGATTCGAAAAATCTTGAGATTTACCAGTTTTGCTAGGTGAAACATCTGAGAAATACAAGAGTATTTTCTATAACATTAAATTTTTTGCCCAACATATAGTTGTAGAATTGTATAAAACTTATTGAGCGGAAATTCATCGATTGAGTGTTCTTCATAAGCACTTCAGATGTATGTAGTGGGTGTGATCGATCATAAAATGGAGGCACTTTAGAATTGGTGTCTCACAATCATTGTGCGTCGGTCTACAAGTTTTTACCGTCAGCACTTCTCAATTAAAAGAAAAGCCCTGCTCTTCCTGCACATGACCATTGACTGACTGACTACAGTCGTCAATTACTTGAAAATTAATTAAAAATATATGTATGGATGGTGGTGGAGAGGGTTACTGCAAATACTCTATTAGAGTCTCTTAGTCTACATCACTTTTGCACAGATACACAACGTGTCGTTCCCGTTGTGCTGTCGTTGTGCATCTCGAATAATAATTTCAATTAAAAACTCAATTACAGATAGTACTTGAAGTAAAATAGATTTAGAACACCCTAACAACAATAAAAAGAAGACCCTTGGCTAGATATATACGTATGCGCATGTATTCATCTGTACCTGTAGGCAATCGTGTCAAGCTCTATCAATATGCTCTTATTTCGACGACACCTGCAGTAGTATCCAAGAGGATGAGCAAAAAGCACAGAAAAATATCCTTTTTTGTATCTACATGCAAGTCCTGGTTGACTACGTCAAGTAATATATCGTGCAACGGATACAACAAATGGTGGAGCTAAAGATATCTATTATATGTCATTGTATCTATTGGCAAAGGGGGTATTTGTTTTTTTTTTTTTTTTTTTTTTTTTTATATATAGAACGTGTCAGAAGTGGGATGAGTTGAGGAAGAAGAGTGTAAATTCACTTAAAATGTAATTAGCTGCCCTGACGTAGCATGGTAAAAGGAAATCGATCGTAGTTCTTAAACTATCTACTAAAAGGTTGGTGGGTTGTGTTGTCCTGAGTAAGTGAAACGTGTATCTGAAGAGTGGAAAGAATAAGATGAATCAGCAATATACCACGAATTTGATTAAAAGGATGGCAAAATAAATTGATCAGAGAATAGTGTCTGGTTGAAAGACAAAGTCGATGGTATAGAGATCTAAATGCAAGTTAACCAAACTACTAGAGTAGTTTCCGTTCTTTTAAGGACTAATTGCATTTACTGTAGTGGTACGGAGATGTGCTTTACTTTCAACTATTCGCACTCTCTTTTCTATACTCTCTTTGGGAAAAGTTTTCAATCTTTTACGTGTCAACAGTGGATTAAATTGTCTGGCAAAATAGTTGAATGGCTTGGAGAGGAGAAAATGCTTACTTTTAATTACTTCGAAATTGAACAGAAAAAATGAGAAGGAAAATATCGGTTATTTACGGATAGGTGAGTAGAAATTTTTGATTTAGAAGGAGTGAAGAAAAGAAGAGCGGGGTAAGGGTTAAGGCCAGAGTTACAAAGGTCGCATGTTGTGCAATGTGATGACCTTAACAGGAGGTTGAGTATAGGATCTGTAATCACAAGTGGATTGGACTAATCACATAACATAAATTGGAAATACTGAAAAGGTATACATTTGTTCATTTTTAATCACAATCTCTGGATATAATGCAGCCAGTGGCAGACGTTAACAATTTTTAAAGCTCTAACAGCAGCACATTAACAATTTGGTCTTCAAAACAAACAACCTCAATATCTACGACGGCAATCGAACATGCCAGCAACGATGTTCGTATATCTGCCGACACAATATTTTACACCAAAATAATTAAAGGCACAAAACAGTAGAGTCGTTTTTATGAGATTCTAAATATACTATACTCGAAATAGCTTGAATCAATCCACAATTGGGTTGATGCACACAAGACCAAGAGAAGAAAACAATGAAAGTAAGATTATTTGGGATACTACCTCAAAAATTATCAAAGACTCTACAGGTGAAAGTATTCTCAAAAACTTTTAAAAAAGAGCAACCAACACATTACATTTTCAGTCACGTATGGAGTTTCATACCACAGGGTTAGAAATAAAAGGTGATTCTTCGTGAGGTTTGATTTATGGTATAATGTAAAATAAAACACATAAATTTGAAAGTGAACTTAAAATTTTTATTATCAGTTAAAAGAACTCTTTGAAAATTACATCATGTAAATGTTGGCCACGACGACGTCTGAGGTGGTCCATTCGGAAGGTCCAATTTTGGGTGACTCGTTCGAGCATAGCGACTGGTATATCACGGATAACACGAGTAATGTTGGCTTCCAAAGCGTCAATCGTAGCTGGCTTATTCCTGAAGACCTGAGACTTTACATATCCCAAGAGAAAATAGTCCAAAGGTGTGATATGCCACAATCTAGGCGGCAAATTTACCGTAGCAAAACGTGAAATTAAGTGCTTACCAAAATGACTTCACAACAAGTCCATTGTTTTACGCACCGTATGGCTCATAGCGCCATTTTATTGAAACCAGAGCTCACCGAGACCATGTGCTTGAATTTCAGGAAGCACATAGTCCGTTAACATGGCGCGATAACGGTTACCATTGACGGTAACATTCTGATTTGCCTCATTTTTGAAAAAATATGGACCAGCCAATAAACCACATCATACAGTTGTTTTTAATGGATGTAATGGTAGCTCTTGGTACTCTTCGGGTACCCAAATCTGGCAATTTTGTTTATTAACGTATCCATTGAACGTATCCAAATTGAAGTCGCCTGGTTTTAATTCTTGCACAAGTTGAATTTTGTACGCTTTTAGGCCGAGATCCTCACGTTAAATACGCCAAGTTGTCGAATACGCCAAGCCAAGCTTACGTATTCGCGTACACTCTCAGCTAAGTGCTGGATGTAGTCTAACCGGTCGAGTATCGTCCACTAATGTAAGCTGGGACTCAAATTTGCGAATGGTATAGGCAATAGCCGTAAGTTCCTCTAATCGCACGAAAAACATTTCTCACAGAACGCTTATTTTCGTATTACAGCTAAACAATTTGGAGACGCTGTTGAGTTGTGAGTCTTTCCATGATGACTTGCCAAACAATACTGAACAAAAATGACAAGGCTGTTTGATAGGAGTCACGCGTGATCTGTCAAAAAAAGAATATTGAAAATCAAACTTCGCGATGAATCACCCCTTATTATCAGGACCGGCTCAAAGCGAACATCAGATATCACAAAAGCAGTTTTCTGATTGAAGAAATGTAACAGCTTCAAAAGGCCATGGACAAATCTAGTACCACGGACCTGTAAAATTTTGAAAGGAAATACAGACTCAACCTCAAAATAAGGTGCCTGATGTCAATATCAAACAAGAAAAATCGTTACATACACTGCGCCAGAAATATTCAGTTTCGAGATCTCAGACAGTCCAAACTCTTCGTGCCAACTACTTCCCAAATAATGACGAAACAACTTACTTAGAATTTCTTACATGCCACTGATATAGCAAAAAACATTTACTAGCGATAGGATTAGTTTTGAATCTCACATGCAAACTGTGCAGCAAAAAAGTAGAATCAGTTGAGCAAAAACTATCTAGGCTGATGAAATCAACTCCTCTTCCCTAATTTTCAGTCCTAAGTTGTCTTGACCATAAAATGCAATCAAATCGAATCCATAGAAAGAAGTGTGTTGATCTAATTTAACTTCATCCTGCACTGGTCTGTGTAATAACAAAAGTAATTCTCCGCATCCTTCGCTGGGGTCCCACAGGGTTCTAACCTTTCATCTCTGGTATTTCAATTGAACAAAGTTGCTAGTCCTAGAATTGTATTCATATTCAGTGGTCACCTGACTTATCAGACATGGATATATTCGCATTAATTTATACGTGCAATACTATATAAGATATTATTATGTGTTCTTCTATTACAAATGCAAGAGGAACTCTATAGACTTAAGAAATAAAACAAACAAAAACAAACATAAGTAGGACGAGGCAAAAATCCCATCAAAATTCAGCATTGTTTAAGGAGAAATTTGTAATACCAACAGCAAATACATAAATGTGCCATCATTTATGTAATTTCAAGCAAAACAAAACCCTCTTCACCGAATAACAATTGTGTCATCACATTAGCATTTAAAACCTCTTAAAACCGAATCAATTTCACTTCAACGATTAACACCATAAGCTATAAAATCTGTTCCAAACAAAGAAGTGGAAAAAGCAAAAATCATTTTAAATTTGTCATCTACAAAATGCATAGCGTTGGCTAGGCTTTTAACAGTTTTTTTTTATCATTTTTACTTCTTTAATCTTCTCGTATAACTCAGTAATAATTCACGGTTAGAAAGACAACGAATAATAACTACCGACAATATGAATTTCATAAATATTTACCGACTACTTATGAAAATGTCCTGCTTTAACACTTTTCCAACTGGTTTCCTATTCGAAGAAGAGAACTTCGCGATTATTTATGGAAATCTTTTACCCAACCAAACAGTCCTGGAAATATATTTCCGACGTAGCACAGCCACCCGTGTCGCTGTGGAGCCATTTTTTATGACAATTTCCTCTTTTTTTTGTAAATTTTTTGGTATGGAACTCTCTTTTCCTGGTTTTCTATTTCGTAATGTTTTACGCATAATTTGCCTTCGAGAAAAAAAAGAGCAAAAATAAAATAAAAAAATAAGAAACAAGGATTGTATATCTCTGAAAGTCCCTGGAACTTGCGACAGCACCAGCACTTGCAACAGCAAACCACATTTACTCGGAGCGGCATCGACAAATTATGCGCTGTGTTACAGAGGGTTGATGGTAGTGGTAGTTTGACGTGTTCTAGTATTCGCTGTTATATCATATTTCCTGTGACGTTGTAGTCGTTGTCCTGATTTTCCATAAGGAACTGTGCTACAACCATGCTCTCCTATCTTCAATCTCCAAGGTTTTTTTTTTTAGCTCCAATACTATACAATGGGAACCGATAGCTAGGCGGGCGTCAAATGAAATTATAATAATGAAGAATAATCTACACAGATTCAGCAATACACATAGTGACAGCTGGAGCAAAAAAGGATACGCTCATGGAATAAAGGAATAAGCGAAAGGTTATGCAAGTCACATCGTAGTTTCAAGGCGGCGTTATGTACTTGAGCATGTCGAATTCAACATCTACCACATCGTCGCCCATCTTCGCTTGACTAGGACTACCCCATTTCCAAACGGCACAATAGACAGGCACCCACAAAAAGAAATAAATAAAAAAAATCGAATTCGATAGAAATCTCAGAATCTCACACAGCTTGGTGTTCTGTGTCTGAGGCCTGTTGGAGTTGGTATGTGAGTAAAAATTCACAACTTTTGGAAAGTTCATACAATCATAACACAAAACTCACAAGATTGCATCCACGGAATGCATCAAAATTGATCAATTTGTTTGCCTAAATACGCTGAAAGCTTAAAATTTCAGGGAAAACGACCAGAAATATCGTGTTCTCGTAGTCAATATGTCAGATCAGAAACAACTACAAAAGCTCTACCGGCTGCAGAAGAAGTCTTGAGTTTCCAACATGCGAACGAGCACCTTGTAACAATCCGCATTAAGGCTACAGTTGCTCACATTAGCCTTATATGCGCGCACAACCCAACAAAGGAATAAGAAGGCGACATCAAAGGTAGCTTCTACGAGCTCTTGAACAAGGCTTACGAACAGTATCCCTGCTGCAATAATAAAATGATTTCAATGCAAAGCTAGGAAGAGGGGCATCTTTGGTAGTACTGTTGAAAAGCATAGCCTGAACGACACGAACTGTAGCGCGCAGTTCACCCATCTCGATATTTATGTGGATGTCAGAACGTTTCGAGCTGACAACATTGACTCGGAACGAGGTACGGTTGCAGAAATCCCGAACATCGGGAAGACAGGTTAATACCGTGAGGAAGTGGGACGTCGTTTGGCTACATCGCAAGATATCGCCAAAACCATTTCTGGTAGAGTCTCTCTTAATCCCCTGAGAGGTTTTATGCTCATCAAGTATTGAAGACCAGTGGCAACTTAGCCAAAAATCCATCAGTCATGCCGCCTCTAACGCGATGGATTTCACGCAGTCACAACGAAACCGCTGGTTTGACGACGAGTGCCGGTCAGAAGAATGATCCTTTTTATCTGGACAATGTAGACTAGCAATTCTGTCCACCCGACCTGGATAAAGTAAAGATATTCATATATAACCATAATAGTCGGACAAAGTTCCTGGAGCGGACGACCTGACTGCGAGCTCGTCTATAAAATATGATCGGACGAAAGTATACCCGGTGGATGGAATCTCAGCATTATTTTTTAATGCCAGGAAAGTTCACTATCGACCAAATATTCATAATACGGCAGATCTTGGAAAAGACACATGACTGCAAATCGATACACATCACATGCTCATGGAATTTAAGGCCAATGTGTAGTTTCGGCATCCTTGCCAAACTCGTCTGTTTGTGTAGGATTACCGTGGAGAATTCACGCTGGTCTATCAAGGCGGTAAAGAACTCACGGACACCTTTGATGTTAAAAAATAATTAGAAAAGTCGGTAATGCGCTGTCATGCGATCTCTTTAACATTATTCTTGAAAGAATAGTGCAAAACTCACACGCCAACACAATAGGCACAATCTTTTAAATGTCCGTCCAATTCCTCACATACGAGAACCCCGATGACATTGATATAATCGGAAGGAGGCAGTAGCGTTTTCGTGAGTATTAAGGCGGAAGCTGTGAAGATGGTCAATGCGGTCAAGATCAAGTATATGCTGTCAACAAAAAAGAACACACAACCTTGACGTCTCGGATGGAACGTCACCCTTGACAGACTGGGAGAGGAAAATTCTTTGGATGATTTTCGATCCCATCTGCATGAACGGTGAGTGGAGGGGGAGATACAATGGCGAACTGTACGAGCTGTACGAGCTGTAGAGCTACATCGACTTAGGAAGAATAATAAAGCCTCAACGAGCGAGGTGGCTGGGCCAATGCTCTAATCCGAAAAATGTACTTATCCGACCCCGAGGGACAATATATGGTAGTAGAGGAAGACCGCAACTAAGGTGGCGCACGTAAGTGGAAAGGGACCTCAATCAACTTAGCATGCGAAACTGGAGGCAGCTGACTAAAGATCGAACTGGCTGGTGAAGCTTGTTGGTTTAGGTCCAGGTCCACCACGGACTGCAGTGCCACCTTGAATAAGTAAGTCTTCAGACTCAAATATATCAATGAATTAGTAATGCAGGGTTGGCGACTGTAACTGCAGAAGAATTCAGTAAAACTAGGATAATTACGAATATCACAAGTTGACTTTACTAGTATCTGCGGATCAGCGATCATATCATCTTTTAAATTTAGATAAAGTAGCTGGAAAGGTTAGCAATCTGCACCTTAAAATGATGATTTGGTGTGACACACTCGTCGCCTTCAGTATGTCGATTGCAGGTACCTTGATCGGTTTAAAGATTAGAGAGTTCATATGTAAGATATTGTACGCTTTTTTTAAAAGGTATAGAGCATAGCGTACGTTTGGAAGGGCATCATCTTGGTCTTTATGAACTAACGATCGACGTACTCGTATGTTTATTGACCACGTATGCCAAATTGATCACTCGAACTGGCGAAAGCCAATTCAATTGAGTACAGGCCAAACGAAAGCAGTTTAGATATTTCTTTTTGACCTGACTGTCTAACAAAACTTAGGCAGCACACAAAAGGTACTGTAGTACAGTTTCGATTTGTGCATCGTCATCTATGACATCGAAAATCCAGCTGAAGCAGAAAAGAGTAGCATCGTTACTTTATCACATCGACAAAAATTACAAGGTCCGATTGCTTCAAAAATGAAGATCACTGACGACTTCACCGAAAACAGTGAAATAGATAGAGAAAATGCCTAAAAGTTTGGCCATAATTGTGCTTTATTTCGTTGGAATTGAAAGATAAGACTAACATAACTAATGTTTGTATATTCAAGCTAGGATGAGTCTATAAAGATGAATCAAAAATGAGCTATTGTTTGTTGATCTTCGACTTCAGTCCACTTCAAGCTCAATTTACCATATTTGCTCGATTAAAAGTTCGGCATTTTAAAATGGTTGATGACTGTGCACACAGGCCTAAATATTTCTACGAGAGCGATTTGGACTAGTAAAAAATTGATACTGTCTTCCTGATTAGAAATAATCAGTAGAAATAGCTAGGGTTCATTACTCATAGTCATTTAGATTTTTGCACAAAGGAGTTGATGATCGTTTTTAGTGGACTTTTAGAGGTTTCCTCCTCAGAACCTTGTTTGAAAAAAGGTCTAGACATAAGAAGTTGTAGCCACGAGGATAACTGGGGCTCAGTATAACACCACTAGGGAAAGCGACGAAGAACTCATCAACGATAGTTTGTTGCCTGTTGCCAGCATAAAGTTTCCAGAGGAATTGACAGAATTGATCAAATTTATCTAAAATGTTTGATCGCTGAGTATAACTAACTATCGATACTGGTTGAATTTCTGCCTTCGCTTCTTCCAATTCGAGATTTTCTCTCAACTTTTGGAGACAAACTTAAAAGAATGTGTTGTTCACTGCAACAAGTGAAATTATAGGAGCTGATATTATAATGCATGCCCTTATAAGACACGACAATTTGTGACTAAATTAGAAGGTAGAATGTTACAGCATTTCGACCTTTGAGGTCAGACAACATCTAGGACTTATTCTGGAATACCGGTAGTCGCCAGAACTTACCATTGAGTGAGAATTGATTAATCTAGTGCTTCCTATTTTCCTAAATATGCACCTTCCTTTAACTCTAAGCACTACTCGTACTCCCTTCGAAAATTGGAATACGACAGCACTGGATGGGCTGTTGGCTCACATTTTTCACCCAAAGCGAGGGACAGGAACAAAATGATGACGAAGAAGAAGAAGAAGAGCAGAAGAAAAGAAGTCAATTTGTATTCAAAATGTGCAGCGGTAAAATTCAAATGGAAAAATCCGGCATTACTTTCTTCACAATGATGTGCACCACTACGGCACGGATAAAATGTTTGCGCGTACCCACACAAGAGGGTGGACTGAGTCCATGTCTTTCTTTTCCTTTTCCTGGAGTTTCTGCTCTTTTTTTTTGTATTTAGTGGGGGTGAGCCAACACGCACGTCATAGAGCCGAACGCGTGTTGTTTTCGGTGTTTCAAGGATATGAGCAAACAAAAACAGTAATACACTCCACCACTCACCATCCACGACCGCATACTCGTAGATCTCTTAAGAACTACAGAAAAGCTTCATGGCTCCATGTTTTCCATGTTTCTATATTCCTCGGCATATCAAATTCTTTTCAATGCTGCCAGTATAAAGAGTAGGTGGTAGCACAGGAATTGAAACTGACACTGCCACCAATAAGAGAAAAAACAAAACCGTATGAGCTTGTGAATAGTCAGTCTTTCAGGCTTTCAGTTTGGAGTTTGGTATACGAGGTATGAGAGAAGATCCCTAAATAATACGAAATTCAGTTCGTGATGTGCATTTTCTTTATTTTATGTGATATTATTTTTTATTTTAATTTCATTTTTTTTTACTTTTTTAAGGACAAAAAAGTGGTAGTGGGTGATGGTTTAGACGATGGGTATACCAGTGGAGAATGTTTTATTTGGCTTGCGTCTGGCTGAGTTGGTGTATCGTGCTCGTATGAATATCCTGACAAACTGAGACCGACTTCTCCTTGAACTGTGCAGAAAATTTACTTTTGGTCTATCCATTTGTTATAGAATATAGATGTATTATACATTAAAAGTTTATGACGTAAGAGTGGGATAAAACTGGCAAAAATTCCTTTGGTATATCGAGGTCGAGTTGCTGTTGCGGATGTGGATGTTGATGTTGATGTTGATGTTGATGTTAATGTTGGTGTGTGTTGTGTTGTGTATGCGTTCAGAATGACACAATATATTTTTGAAGTCACACACTGGTTTTCATACAGCTTGGCTGTGCATACTCACACAATATACACACCAACTAAGAGTAAAGGAATGATGAATGAGGTATTGAGACTGAAATTAATAATGCATTTGGTTTGCATAGTCGACAAAAGGAGTCTTGCTCTACTACATTTGCCCCCTCTGGGGAGTTCTTCGATTCATATACTCGTACGTCAATTTGGGTAATGAAAAGGTTACTTAAATGGCTGTTTAGATCTTTGGATGAGTATGGTTCTTTGCTATTTCTGATGCTCCTTAAACTATGGTGAGCATAACAAATTGCTAATATTTATTTTAGGGATTAAGGAGATTTAGCTCAAAAAGGTCCTGAACACAGGACCGAATTTGTTTGGGTTTTCTTTTAAAAGAAACAAATATTTGAAAAAATTTGAATTGAAAGTAGATAAAGAATTAGTTGGATACGTTTTGGAGTGTCAAGTGTCATACGAAAGTATAAGTTATCGGTAGGATCGTACTCATGACCAAAGCAGTTTTATCTGTTGAATTAAGGAGAACATCCTTAACTAAGTTCTATGAATGATGGATATTCGTTTTTTAAGGCGGACTATGCCACATGGGCATTTTCAGTTCCTTGTAAAGTACCACAGGGTTGCATAATATCCCTCCTATTTGCTCTAGAAACCAGGTTTATAGGAGAAAAAAACATGTCGTGGCTGTGGAGTCCTTGACTTAAATACATATCTTTTGAAGGTGCCACAAGGTAGCGTATTTGTAGTCATCGCTACTTTTTCTGATGACACACGATAGTAAGATTACTCCGGAAAATAAATGAAGAGTTACCGCGAGATTGAACATTCAAATGTAGCTCAATATACATATGTAACTCAAGCCATACAGTTCAGCAACTACTCGGATTTCTCCTTCTCCTCTTATAGAGGATATCGAGACACATAGAACATTTTTCTCGTTCTGGAGCTTCTAAAAAAGTCGTTGTTGTGTTTATCCAGCCGTTAAGCATGTATGCGGACGTAACAGTGCATTGCTCATATATATGTGGGAACAATTAGCGGCCTAATGAAAAAAAAAAAATAATTAACAACCTGTCTATAAGCTTTAATCATTATGTGCATTGGTAAAACTGTTTAGAAAGCGAATATACTTTCCTTATCATTGCGAAAAATGTGAACTTGGTTTTGAGCTTTCTTCCTAGGGCATGAATTAAAATAACATTTAAATTTAACTCACCACTACTTGCAGGTGCTGCACTAAGGACCTATTGTATTATTTGTTCATAGAGTCAGCCTTTGCCAGCTTACACCGAGATGAAGACAAGCGGGATTTATTGAATTTTGTAAAAGTTAAAAAAACAAAAAGTCAGGACGGAACTACGCTGTTTACCTCCTGGTTTGAATCAAGAGCTACTCCGCTTTTAGTTGGCTTCCAGCAACGGCGAAGACTGTCTAGCTATTCATCGATTGAATGGAAAAATTTCTACTGCTCGGACAAGGGCGCTTCAAAAACTCAATACTTGGATGTCGAGTAGGGTAAACCATAGTCTCCAGAATGAGAGTATGACTATTGACCATTTACAGATGGTCAATCATCTGTGAAATTGAAGTTCGGAACGTGGTTTTTGAGCCATGTTTAAGTCATTTTCGTAGCTAGAGTGAAGTCTTGTTGCCAGCTCTACGTTTTATTTGCGAATAGTGTTTTGTTGGGAGGCTCCCCAACGTTCCCTTAAACGTCCGTTTGATACACTCTCGCCAAGGTTTTGACACAATTCTTGCAGAAACAGAGTTTGGTGACTCCATTTAAATTTTTTGGAACAGACACATGTGATAGTAAGTGTAAGGTGTTCATTGTGACATGCCGTCCATGCTGATATCCATTTCCGGAGACATGACTCTGCTCGCGCAGCGGATTTTTATGAATTCAGTTCTCCACGGACTCCGGACGGCCGGATTCTGCATGGTCGACTATTTCACCAGCGTTCTCAAATATCTTTATGGTACGATACATACCATAGTTTCGTGTGACTTTCAGTGACCGCATTTTTACAGGCTATTTACGACTAGACGACTTTACTTTACATAAATGTACTTGTCAAAAACATTTGCTGGTTCTAGGTACCAGGTGCACCGGTATGAAAGTGAGCGTCTAGATACAAATGTCTCGATTTTTTATTTATTTATTTATTTTTTTTTTTTTATAATCCCGCGCGATATGAATACCCTTTTACTGGCTTTCTCCAGGGCGCGGGCAGGTGGTGTAGTAGTTTGAAACTCAGGTGTATTAGGTTTCGATATTTTTCCCAGAGGTGGTTGTCAAACTGGACGGGACGAGCAAGTACATCCTCAACCAGTGGGTCTCGGTACGTGCTAGCATTTAGCCCAGCCAGCAACCACTCCATCATCAGTGTTATGCCTTCATGTCAGAGTTGATGCCGACGGGATTCTCATATAACTACATGCCAATTCTACGAAAAAACTTTTTCAGAGAATTGCCTCGCACGGAATTCGAACCCGCGACCCTCTGCTTGAGGAGTGTATGCATATACCACTACACCACGGCCACACGATAGAGAACATTTATAGTGAACGGGCCTGATTTTATTTATTTATTTATTTTTTATTTTTTTTTTGGTTGCTATGACACCTGTCAAATATATTTAGCATACATCAAGTCATTGAGCAAACAAAATCAAATAAAAATATCGAATTTTGTTTGATTTTGATGTGAGAAATGAAGAACGTGGAATACCCACCAAAAAAGTTTGAAGATGAAGATGTTGCACAGCAAACAATTTTTGACCGTTTAAAAGGTATGAGAAAGATCCAAATGTCTGGAAAATGGGTGCAATATGAATTGAATGAAAGAAAAATGGAAAACCGAAAAACCACTTGTGAAATTTTGCTTCAAAGAAAAGATAAAAAATCAGTTTTACTTCTAATTGTTACTGACAATGAAAAATGGATTTATTTTCACAATCCTAAACGGATAAAATCATGGGTTAATTAGGAACAACCATCAACTTCGACTGCAAAACCAGGTCGATTCGGCAAGAAGACAATGCTGTGTGTATGGTGGGACCAGAAAAGTGTGGTGTACCACGTGCTCCTAAAACTTGGTGAAACCGTTAATACAGATCGCTACCGACAACAAATGATCAATTTGTACCATGCATTGATCGAAAAACGACCAAAATGACCCAGAAGACACGGCAAGGTAATTTTGCTCCATGACAATGTACCTGAACACAAAGTAAAACTGGTTCAGGATAAAACCAAAGCACTTGGCTGAGAGCTGCTACCCCACCCGACATATTCATCAGACTTGGCTCCTTCCGACTACCATTTGTTTTCATCGACGGGACAGGCATTAGCTGAGCACCACTTCGAATCCTACGAGAAGGTCGAAAATTGGGTGACTTTTTGGTTTGCTTCAAAAGACGAATAGTTTTATTGGCGCGGAATCCATAAATTACCTGAAAGATGGGAAAAATGTGTAGCTAGCAATGGTCAATACTTTGAATAAAATGTTTTTTACTTTCCCATTAAAAATTAATGTTTTATTTTTACATAAAAAACGCTCACTTCATACCGGTACACCTGGTATATTGAGAAAGTTGACTCGATCTTAAATTTGGTTTTTTTGAGCGCATTGGCTTGAATAACAATTTTGGTTAAGGCGGCTATGCCTGTGCGATAATGAGTGACTTTTAGCAGAAAATTTTTCAGCGGGTCCACGAAGTCATTAATGACACCAAAACAAATTTTATTTGGGCTTAAATAGATACGAGTATAAAATAAATAATAATAAGAAAGGTATCTCCCCGAATGGGAGTCTATTAACGCAGACCCATAAAACCAATTATATAAATGCAGACCTTATAAATGCAGTCTTCATATAGAGGCTACTTCAGGCTTTATTTGCAATTCTACAAATAGTTACTCTATAGTTAAAGGCAGCACGAATAAAAGCTAATCTGAGCCAATAATAATTTTACTCTATAACTGCATCTTTTTAATCGGATAAACAAATGTAGTCTTGGTGGCTTTATCGATGAAGTAATTTAGAATCGAGTTCATAAAAGCTGCACATCTGTAAGTATGATATTTTCTTCAGATCAATGAATAAAAGTCTATGGAAAGAACACAATTTTATGAAAGTTACTTTGTAAATACTCCTAAATAAGGGCAATGCAAAGTATTTCTGCGAAACCAAGTCATTAAAAGGCAAAGGTTTATAAATAAATATAAAAAAATGACTTGTGACTGTTAGCTGTATAAAATCAGCTTAAAAATAAAATTTCAATACTGAGAATAGAAGTGATTAAAAGTAAACGAGGTCACGAGATTGTATTGCTGAAAGAAAAATTTAAGGGAATTCGAAAAAACAAAGATAAGCAAAACCGTTTGAACAAAGGACAGAAACAGGAATTCATCATAAGTTCGCTGAGGATTCTAAATCCTCACTTTAAAGACCTTTATTCGAATTTTTTTCTGAGAATAAATCGATTACTATAGAAACAGTCCACGTGCCCAAAGCTTTAAAGCTAATTCAATTCAAAACTGCCTTTAGAGAAAATGAAGAAAATCAGAGAGGTACTCGTAATCGTATATCTCTACAAAATATGTCCTTTAAATACGACTGCAGGCAATGGCCAAAGACCACTTCTTAGTCATCGGCAAAATAAAACGTATGTAGGTGAAAGCACTTGAAATTGAATGGGGATGGTCATTTCATTTCTGGCTACTCGTATCTCTACCGTTTCTCTTTCCTCTTTAGTTGATAGTTTTATATTCTATTTTCCCTATACATATATATATATATTTTTTTTTGTTTTTTTTTTTTTATTTCCTTTCTCATTTTCGTTATCCTTGAACTTTCTGGCCAGTACTTTCATTGCGAGTACATACTTAACTTTCGTGCAGAGTTCATGGCACACAAAAACACAAAACAAGATATCCTACTGTTTTTGAGGAAACTTCTTCAATTCATTCATAAATTCAGTTACCACCACACTTTCGACACTGCACAATGCGAAAATAATACTTCCGCAAATTATTTCAACCCAAATTCTAAGAAAATTTCTCCCTCCACCAAAAGCAATTTCTTCTTCTTTCATCTAATGTGTTACTTATTATTGATGTTAATTAATAAATTGCATTAGCATGTTTATGCTAATAAGCAGATACTCCAGAGTGGTAGTCATAAATTGTTTTTTTTTTGTTTTTTTTTGGAAGTATTGTACGTAAGTATCAAAATACCAATCTCATACATATCCAGAGTCTTGTAGAAAGTTAAAGATACGAAATTAACTCACGTATTCAACTTTAGCAAAAGTTAGGTCTTCGAAACGAATCTGAATCTGAATGCCTATGCATTAGAGGTTCCTTCTCACCGTTTAGTTTCTCGCTAATTTATGATGTGAATAGGAAATTTCCTATCTATACTCGTATCTATGTACAAAATGGTGCGTGTTTACCATAGTAGATACTTGGAATCTTATTTATCACGTCCAACCATTGTATTCGTATGTTTTAAGTTGGCCTCTGTGGTCAAGAGTGTCTATAATAAGTTGGCAAATAAGCACACATCAGCATCATATGTGGGTCAGAAAAGAATTTTTGTATCTAATTTGAATACTCGTATCTTTAAGAAATTTTTCGGCTAATAGCTGATTTGGATTTTTGTACACGCGCAGATAATTGTATACTTAGTAACGACCTATTGTTTATAAAGAGAAAAATTGAAAAGATCGGGGCCAACAATTACTCAGGTACATAGATACAATGGCCGCAGGTTTCTAGGGATCGAATTAAAAAACAAGGTAATTGCCTAGGAGATTAATCCAACATAGTGCCTACATATACGAGTTTGGCTTTCCTCTCTGATAATTTTAGAATCCATCACTTGAAAAGTTCTTTCGTTCCTACTGCGTTAAACAAGTGCTTGAATGTATTATTTTCCGACAATTCGGGTCAAAGTAAAACTTCTCACATGTGATTTGTGTGACATACAGACAGACAGGGGTATAACATACGAGTACTCGTAAACCTGGTATGGAATTAAACGTTCTATGTGAAATTGCTTCCCAAAAAAATAAAAATAAACCAAAGTCCCACAGTGTCTCTTATTCTTTTATTGGAACACGATTTTATGATCTTTTTTGTGGAATAAAAGATACAACACGATTTGTTCGATTTATAATACGAAGTGTGAAATTTAAAGATGGTCACTGGCTTTGTTAAGTTTCGAGTGTGAGATTTCGCACTTTAAAAAGCAGAAAAAAAAAATAATAATAATAAAAATGTCGAATGTGAAATAAGGGATTGATTTGATTGTTACCGGGTGTTTTAATTTTGTTTTAATGGAATACCGTAAGGAGTAGTTCCTAGGGTTTAACTATGATACAAGATTGATAACGAGGTGTGAATTTAGAAGATGACCTCAAGTATACCGTCCTCGTCCATGAATTAAATGCTAATTTGTACAAAACATTACTTTATATTTTATGATCGGTACTGCTAGTGAAGCAATATTCTGGCGATTTATGGAGATCATATAGCTTCAACTACAAAAGTATTCGGTCGAACTGGTATGAATTTGCACATCAAGACTAATGTTGTTAAAGAGAAAACCAGTTGCCAATTTAAGCAACACTAATCAGTCAAAATAAGATCTTCAAACGTGTGCTTAGACATTTGTTAACAAAACAACACAAAATTAAAGATTAGGATAGCTATTTTTTATTTTTTATTTTCAATAAATAAAACGATATAATAAAATCAATCAGACTTAGTTGATAAAGCATTTTTAAATTTTAAATATAAAACATGAATCTGTCTATTCATTTACAAAGGAGAAATACTATTGTATTTCCAAAAACGATTTATGACACTTTAAGTTATAGTTGTGTGAGATATTTAGTTCAGTACAAAGGAAGATCAGTGGAAAAAGTGTTTATTGGATCCGTGTAACAATATCGGAGGTTACGCAAAGTGCATTTCAGGAATAAGAAAACTTTAAGATTTAAACCGATAGATTCTCAAGGTTATTTGTGGTTTCTCGTCAATGCCTATATACCTATATTCCGAATAACATAATTAAAACAGTGGACAAGAGATATCTGGGTTCAATTGAAGACAGTGTACCGGAGAAATAGAAGCAATCATTGCTGACGTCACATTCTTTCGCAGCGCTGTACAGGGTCGACGTTTCTCTACTAACAAAATTACAGGAAAATTACAAGAAAAGTACTGCGAATGAAGAATAAAGAGTGAAGAACAAACAGTGTATTGACTACAGATGGTAACAAAGATATTCGTTGTCCGCAAGGCGACGTTATGTTACCACTGCTATAGTGCATGTTAATCGATTCTTTGTTTGTCAGTCTGAATAGTTCTAACATGTAAATTCAAGCAGTATGCATCTGTAATGACGGTCGGTTCATGCATATTGTCAATTGATTCTCAGTCAACCCTAATAGAATTGGAATTGTTCTATTCATTCGAAAAAGCTCTCATCAGATTACTTCTTCTTTAGAGCAAATACGTGAAAAGCCCTCAAGAACTGTGTTTCTGAAAGAGCAAGAGAGTCTATATAACACGTCTATGACAAGATCGTCCTATCATATGCGTCAGTTGTTTAAACAATAACCTTTCACGTAAATTCTCCGCTGCTGGTTCAACTCAACACCGACGGTATTTTCTCTAGACACACTGATCTTTCATATTATGGATTGCACTACCAAAGCTGTTTTTAGTACAATTTTCACTTGAGTTACAAAAAACTTGTTAAGCTGATTGTCTTATCAGTTTAGTCATATGGAGATGACATTCATCTACTTTTGCTGTATTCAGAAAAGGAATAAAATTTAAGTTTTAAGGATGTGATGCTACCGTCTTAATTGTGGCCTACAATCCTGGACTTGCGTCTGTCTTCCATGTAGATGCAGATATGTCCTAATGACAAATGTCTCTTGTGTTTATGTAGAAGGTCTTATCCCACGAAGCACCTACGCTCATATCAGGATTAAAACGATGCACCAATCAACGGCATTCAGATTACATTAATGTCCCCTCCAGTACCTACTAGAAGTCGTGTATAAGACATGATCTTCTACCTTGGTAAATGGTGGAGGCCTATCTAAAACCTCCGTCATTCTATGTGTCGTCATGGCACCCGTCAACACTCAAGTGGGTTTGAATACACTTATAATGCCTCAGCATACGAGGGCGGTCCCAGGAGTACCCGGCCTGACCAAGACATGGTGGTAGTTGTTTGAAAATATCACTGTATTGGAAAGTACGCAAGTCTATAAAGCATATGTTTCAAGTTTGAAAGCTCCACGTTGTTTAGTATTTGTTTGGCAGCCATGAACGTGAAAATGGAGAATATATGGTCATCGTTATGTGATACAATACTTTTATTTGAAAATCCTCAGCCTACCAATATAAAAGCTGAACTGGATTCTACTCTGAGTGAGTCTGCTCCTTCATTACAATAGTAAAATTTTGTCGTGATCGACCAAATGAGGTGACGACTCCAGAAATGGTGAAGAAAATCCACAATGCGGTACTGGATGATCGTCGACTGAAACACATTGACATTGTAGGCAATTCAAAAAGTGTGGTACATCGCATATTATTTTAAAATTTGAACATGAGAAAGATGTGTGCAAGATGGATGCCGCGTTTGCTTACACTCGAGCAAAAACAGTGTCGTGAAGATGTTTCAATTGAGTGTTTAGCGAAGTTTCACAGCAACAAAGCAGAATTTTTGCGCCGTTTCATAACAACGAATGAAACATAGGTCCACCACTTTACACCAGAGACAAAAGAACAATCAAAACAATGAATTCAAAAGGGAGAACCGGCTCCAAAGAAGGCGAAGACCGTTTCATCTGCAGGAAAGGCCATGGCGTTGATTTTTTTTTTTTTTTTTTGATGCGAGGGGAAAATTTTCATTGACTATCAGAGAGCAGTATTATGCGAACTTATTGCAACGTTTGAGTGAAGAAATCAAGCAAAAACGGCCGCATTTGGCTAAGAAGAAAGTGCTGTTTCATCAAGACAATGCACCAGCTCACAAATCCGTTATTGCAATGGCCAAAATTAATGAATTAAAGTTTGTATTGCTACCTCATGCACCCTATTCGCCAGATTTAGTCCTCGCGGACTATTTTCTGTTCCCAAACTTGAAAAAATGACTCAGTGATCAAAGATTTTCAAACGATGAAGAAGTGATGTCGGCAGTTAATGGCTATTTTGGGGAACAATACAGTTCTTATTATAAAAAGGCTATCGAACTATTTGAACATCGCTGGAAAAGTATATAAAGCTGTTGAAAAATTATATTGAAAAATTATGATTATGTTGAAAAATAAATAAAATTTTTCCAAAATTTTTCTTTGTTGGATCGGGTACTTCTGAGACCGTCATCGTATGTTAAGTTTTTTGGAAAATGGGATGGAGAAAGAAGGAATGTCAGTGGTTAATTTCGCTCCATGGATCGCATCCAACATTTAATGGGAAGACTAAATTCTTTGTCGAAGTAGGCTTCTTTTTGTGTTTCAGGTGAGGTTGGGATTCGAACACCGGACCTTCCGATTTGAAAGCCAGTGCACTACCACTTGAGCCACGTCCACCCACAAATAGTTAAATTGAAACCGTAGCACGAAACAACCTATGCTGAACTATGAGATTTCCAAGCTCCAGTCGATTTACTCCCAGGGCTCCTGTGTCCTCCTGTGATACCAGTAACTATTCACTGATCGAGCTTCGCAACCTTACGGTTACTTCCAGTGAGGCACCTTATCGCCCAGAACTGGCTGCATTTTAAACCTTCTCACTAAGCATCAGGGTATAGCTACCTAGAATGACGCCTAGCAAAAACTGTGTTCGTATAGTCCTGAATCCTTGTTATTTGCACGTTGTTCGCAAACACGTCTTCAAAACCTACGCCCATAGCTTAAAGGTACATCAAGTAATCATACAGAGAACATTAACACAGAACATGTGTCCAGTCTTCAAAAGGAGTTCCGCACGAGCAGCCTTACGTCCTAATGATAACGAGACCTACTCGTAAATTTTGAAGGAGGGGTGGATAAATAAAATGTTTACGCCTGTAGTGAAAGCTAATCTGCACTCAAAACTTTCTCAATTCTTTCAAAACATTATAATTCAAAAATGTTGATTCTTTAAACGCTGTCACAATTTGGATTATACGTCATAAAAGGATCGCATCCTCGATAGCATACATTGATAGTCGGATATCTCTTGACCACAACTGTTATGTTCTAATGTTATGAATAAAAGTAAAATAACAAAAGATGCTTCTTGGAATGCAGCGGCATTTCTACCGTTTCCCTGCGAAAAGGACAAAAGGTCTTTACTGGCGACTTCGAGAAGTACTATATTTTGCTTAATTAGTTGCACTAGACATTAGTCACATAATCTCTTGTAACGCACTTGTATTTAGACAATCACCAAGGCCAATTTCGTACTTCGCTTTTCGAGAAAACGACTCTTGTCTAGAGTTGTTGAAACTAAGGGTGGATGTTGAAATTCATGAAGGTTCTGAGGCGGGACAGACAGGAGTGAAAGATTCACAAACAAATACTTTCCTCAAAGAAAAAACAAAGGATAAACAGAGGAACCAAGGTGTCAAAGTCAAAGTCAAAGTCTTTGAGGAAGGAAGCCCTTTCCAACCTCCTCCTCAGAATTTGGGCAATAAATCTGAATGTGTGTATGTCTCCTTGGAGACGTTCAAATTCAGCGCAAGGCTATGAATTCGAATGTTTCTCTCCTGGGAATCGTTGAAACTTAGCCCAAGGCCATGAGTTATGTCGCAACATATGCGTTGGCATCTTCATTACATGATTCAAATGGATAGCAGTCAACTAAGTACATTTATAGTACTTCAAAAGCATCCAAAACCCATTAGCAGTCCATTTAAACCAGAGCCGACATATGTTAATTTCAATCTCTGCTGCAACAGAAAAGTAACCTAAATATCTACGAGCAGCAATTAAAAGTACATCTAAGGGTTAAGATCCTTTTTAACAAAAGCAATTCTGACTTCAACATTTTCTTCTTTTTTTTCTTTATCTGCACGTCCGCATCATCAAAAAGATGTCCCGAAAGTTTTTGAAAAATTTGTGTTTGTCATCGCAGACAGATTAGCCAGCCACACAAAAACAGATGGACAACCTCGCCATGCTCATGTAAACCTTAAAACGCATGAAAACAAAAAATAAAAAAATAAATAAAAAACAGACCAACATACAATGTCCTTGTTCGGAGTTTTAATTATTTGCTTTTGTGTTTTGTGGTTTTGAATATGTTTTTTTTTTTTTTTTTTTTTTTTTACCATAAAAGCTAGTCTCCCTTTGAACAACATCGTACCCTAGTGTATAACCCTGCTACACAAAACAAAAATATCCTTTTCCTCATTTTTTAAAATTTTTATTTTTGCACATGCAGAAGGGAAATAAAAATGAAATATCAAATAACAACTTTAATGACCAACTGAACAAATTGCACACATATCCTCGTACTCATACCGTACCAAACTTCTCCCTCACCAAATCAATCTCCTTTTCGTCTATGAATGTATGTATTTTTGGCGGGAGCAAGTAGCCGTATATGGAAAAAGGGCGAGCAAGTCATGATAACATGTACTTTCGCGTGGGTGTTAGCAAACTAAAACGCAGAAGGGAAATAAACTATCTATGGCCCTTACTTTTGATATCTGAAGCGTGATATGAGCGCCGGATATACAATAATCAGTTCTGGTATTGAGCTGGACTCCACAGTGACCTATTTTCGGCCGATTCTTTTGGAGTGATTGTATCTATATACGAATTTATACACCAACAACAACACAAAAAAAAAAAAAAAAAGGAATATGTATTTCAAAAAATGCATAGATGCTTTAATTGGGACCGAATTTTTGAGGTTAATTAATTTAAAAATATTGATGTTCTCGTTTGAGTGAGGGGTGGGTGGTGGACCACTCCAACGGAATGTTTTTAACCCCATTGGATAGGAGGTCATGGGTAAATCGCAAAAAAGGATTTGGTTTAGAGGGTGATATAAGGAAAACCCCTTTGAGGTGACCACCAAACTAGGAATCGACATTGCGGTCAAAATGTACAGCCAACAGCGGCAGTAATGAGTGGTCAGATGTTAATATTGAATGCAATTCCCTTGATTTGACGAAGTGGTTAGTGTGATATTAATATTATTTTCAACAGAAATTCAATTTTGCGGTTTTAGAGAGTTTGGTAAAGGGATCAAATCATCCCATCATGCGAAATAGTTATGATAAGTTGTCATAGAAATAAGATTAAAATAGATTTTTGATTGATTTGGCCGAGTTTATAAATGAATACCGGGAAATTAGGAACTAATTAATCACAAAGTTGTAGAGGCAAAATCTAGTCGAAACTGATTTTTCGAAGGTTCCCAATTAATTCTGAAGTTGAACTTCGGAGAACCATTTTTTTCCGCACAGTCGTGCTAAACCTAAGATATTTATATTATGAAACTATGTTTGTGTAACTTAATTTAGTAGAATTTGAGGCTTTTCTTTTTGTTTTTGTCGAATAATTTAAACGAATTTATGTGTCTCCGAGTCAATTTTACACATTTGTCATCGGAAATCGAAGTTACTTACGAAGATTTTGGGTTCACTTACCTGTAAAGACAAAGAAAAACAACGATAAGTATACAAGTATTTAAAACATAAATATCAAAAACAAATAGATACGAAAAAATGTTCAATATTTCACAAAATATTTTGACTAAAATATTCACCAAGCAGTAAAATTCCACAGGATTAAACTGTTGGACCTATATTTTATGGACTAGATAATCTTAAGAGCATTCGGGATGAATTCTAGATTTCAAAATTGAGAAGAACCCAAACATTGAAGAAAATGTCACTGGTCATGACTAATGCCACTCCATATCTGACAATCACTACTGAGCAGAGATTATGACTAACCAGAAGAATGGCTCGTCAGCCTTTACAGAAGAAGTATACTAAGGTAAATAAATACGCTCGTAAAATTTAGAATTCCCCATCATCTACTATCTGTTAATAGAATACTTTCAATTCAATCGGTTGAATTTGAGCGAAAATATCATAAAAAAAAAGAATTTCGAAAGCTCACCAATCAAAATTGGTAGGCGATATTCGAGCGGAAATCGAATGAATTTTTTTGCCTTTTCATAGCCGTGGACAAAATATGGATCCACCACAAAGAACTAAAAACTAACCAGCAACCTAAGCATAAGGCTTCTCTGAGCGATTCGGCAACGAACAAGACCAAGGTCAGTCTATCGCCCAATAACGACAGCGGTTGATTTTTTTTTTTTTTTTTTTTGATACACCCTGCATCGAATACCTTCAAAAGGGACAAACAGCCAACGATGTGCATTTATGCCAGCTTATTGGACCGATCCAGCAATGATTTGAAGTAAAAACGACCGAATGTGTCAAAGAAAAAAGTTCTCTCCCATCAAGAAAATGCACGGATGCATACATTGCTGACCTTCCTAAGCAACTAAGAAAAGTACAATAAAAAAATTAAAAATCCTTCCATGGGCTTGTTTCTCGAACGTATTGATTAATTAGGCTTACCGTAAATTATATTGTACGTAGAAGAGTTGGACCTACAATTGTGTAGTCAAGGCCCAATATGGAATTTGCCACATGTCACAGAAGCTGCCAACGAATAAATGCTACCGCTGATACTCGGGGTCTTATATGGTCCCGCAGGTTGGGGGTTGTAAAGCCGGTTTAGCTGCCGACCACTTAGAATTATTAAACGCCAATGCGCCATCCAATCTTGAATATGGAGCCCAACAAAAAAGTTTGCTTGTGAGCATATGCCTGGTTAAAATGTGCATCAAGGCTTAACTTCCCAACAAAAACCTTATGTACGATAGCGCTCTTTAAGAGTGCGATCGACTCTAATATTCTAGGTTTTCGAGCGATCTAGAGAATTGATATTGACTCAGACTTTTACTTCGAGTCTCCCAAGACCTCCCGAAAAGTCGAACTAGCTAGCATCAAGTTTCTAGTTAGATTGTAAGCAAACTTGGTCAGAGGCACAGTATCCTGAAGAGCTAGACTTCGTTCTATGCACCACAACGAACGCCTCGGTATAATGAAGTGCTAATAAACGTGTGCAGTGAAATAGGAAGAGTATAAGTTAACATTGTACAGTTGTGCATATGTTAGTGACGAGCTATGGAAGCAAGTGCCTGCTCCGCAAGAAAAGGAGGAAGCCCCACGAAGAGAGCTACTGATTTGTGCTGGAAAAAAAGAACAGCGCGAGTACATGAATCTTGAACAGAACCATGCGTGGATGAGACTTTGATGACAAAGATGATCAACATTCCACTGTCAGACAAAATATGAATATCTCAAATGGATCAATACCAACACCAGGATGCAAAAATCGGCCAAATTCATCCCGCAGCACTAAAACAAGAGTCCTTTTGTAAGTTAATTTGCAAAACTTGACGGGTTAAGCACAAAGTCGTGATGGAAAAACCCTATCACCACAAACAAGAGTAAATACTTAGAGTTAACATCCAGTGGCCAAATTTTTTAACGCAACTGAGTACAAGCAGTTTTCCTGCTCGTTGGGCATTTTAAGACAAAACGAAGTTGCTTTGGTCTATCGTTCTAGTGTAGAGCTGAGGCCGAGGTACCATCAGAAGAATTTTGTAGTAAAAACACTTAGATTTGGAAAGATTACAACTGCAAAGATAATCCTCTTCCTGGGAGATACTCAAATTATCATATACTAAACTCTTCTATTAAATTTACTGTCAATTAACAGTAAAGAGTCAGCGAATAACACAATGTGGGCTGGAGGATTACAGCAAGGGTGACTTTTGTCACCTTTTCTTTTTTTATACAAAAAAACGCTATTATGACCGTGCTTTGTTTCATTAAAAAAAAACCTCTATGAATATGAGCGACTCTCAAAGTGGAATAACACATCAAAAAATAAGGGAAAACATTTTAATTTGATGAACTCTATGAAATTTCTAGATATTCAGAGCACAATGCATTTGCTTGAGCTATTCGACTGTATAATTTCAAATTCCTAGTTCTTCCAAATAGAAGACCCCTTCCTGTGTTGTCACTTTACAAAGTCCTATTTTAAATTTTAATACATTCATCTATTCAAATCGGCAAACTGATGTCGTTGTATTACATTTTCTTCTACTATCGTTTGGTTCAGCTACGAGTACTATATTACCATAATGACAAAAACTATATACTCGTTTTTAAGAAAATATTTTATATTAACACTCCATGAATATTTAGACCGCCTGCGTTCTTTGAAAAGCTTTAGCCCCTCTGTCGGGGGCTGATCATCCACTGCGCTATGTAGGGAGTCTCTATTCCTATTCAATCACAATCATCACCCCATCTTTTCAAGAGATACTAACCACCATTTGACCTTTTCATATACAATGGCATCTGTGTCAACCCGCGGTCTTCAAGCTACGTCTTCTAAATAGATTAATTTCATTTCTCTGCAGGCCAATATCTGCTATGACGAGATAAGATGACGACAACTCGATGACTCTTTTGTCAAAGAAAGGAAAAAAAAATATTTAAATAAATAAATGGAAGTAAATCCTGGGAACGGTTGAAACGACACAGAGACTAAAACTGAATGGAATCCCAGGATAAAATTACTGAAAATATCCATTCATATGTCATTCACAGGTATTGAATATTTAATGGTTATTCTCTTTCTTTAGATATTTCTTCATTCACAGAATTCTTAGGACTAACGACTCAGGACAATCTTCAGCCTTTTGACATTGGCATGGAATATTCATACAAAGTTAACGAAGGAAAGCGAATGCTAGCAGATGAAGATGACACAGAAGAAGGGTTAAATTTAAGTCGTTGTCGTCGGTTTACTCTTTATGTAGCTGTGTGCAAAAGCAATATCCTTGTATTTTTTTTTTTTTTTTTTTTTTTTTTTTGGAGGCGGTTATGTATAAACGATGACATAATATCATGTAAAAGGCGGCAACGACTACATTCTCGACGACCTCAATCTCCCATCTCTCTATCTGGAAATAGAAGAATGAAAGGACTATTACTAAGGCTACTAAAGTCTGGAGTCCTTTTTACTGCGTAGTGATAGGCACATGCTAGCTAACAGATTGATATTTACTCATGCAGACTACTATAAACAACAACGATACTCGTACATAGGTACATATAGTAACTCAGAATGGATGGATGATAACATCATCCTCATCATAATCATCGTGTCCTTGTGTCCCCAGTTTACATCCCTGTCGTATCCCCCATGGTAACTCGTACACAGATATTTTACTCATTGTCATCTTATTCAAGTTGTCATGTTTAGGAGGGTTATATTGGGGGTTTCGTTGTATGAGATTTCCCTAACTCTGTCTTCCTCTGACAGTGGGGGTATACCACCATGTGGTATACAGACGTGGTAGCGAAAAAATATATTTCCTTAGGTTTGCATCGCAGAAAAACATAAAGGACAACGTGTGCCCTTTGCGGAAAGCACAGAAGTGTTTGTCTTTTTTCCAACATTTTTTTGAGAGGTAAAAGGAAAGATAAGTATCTACTGAGATACAATATTTCAGACATAAAATGTGGCATGTTGTTGACTATACGAAGACGGTGATGAGGATGACAAGAACCAGCAGGGACGTCCAGGAGGATAATAGCAACAACAACGACACCAACTACGACGACCATCATGCTGATGATAATGTAGATGGCCCTGATGGGTGGTAGATGGTGGATTGCGGTAGATTTTAGATTGGCTGATGGGTGAGCGACAATGATGATGTGGTCGAGTATTTTATTTAGATCCAATTTAATAGAGGATAGTACATGTAATTATACTGTTCATGTTGTTGTTTTGGATACTGTGATTATTATTAAGATGTTTATGATTATGATGATGATGATGATGACAATGATATAGTTTATGATGCAACGTGATACAGAACTTTTGTTTTGTCATAAAAATCTTCTTTGAGTTGTCAACTTGTTGGCAGAGGTTCCATGTAAAAGAGACAGTTTATGTTCTTCCCAAAAATTAGTAGCAGTATTATTTTCGAACATCATAAATTCACATTGTAAGCGATGGAAATGAAATGAACTTAGTAGCTATCAATCTTTTTTTCTTAAATATTAATCATCAAATACATGGGGTACCATATGGTTGTACACTTAGACCTGAGCTTTTTGTTTGAGCCAATATAATACTTAAAGAGCATTATGGATGCGAAAAATATTTATGCCATGCATTGTCTTGAAAAAAGCTTCAATGTCAGTCTGTGAATAAGGAAAATGGTCGCTGTAGTTTAAACAAGAAGAAAATATTGGAAACGATTACAAGGCAAAGTCGGTGACGAATGAATTTATTCAAGACAATCAACTGCGAGCTTGTTTTATTTGTTTGTTTTCCTCACTTGAAAACAAAACAAAAAAAAAAATTAATTAGATTCATCATGATATATTGGGGGCAGAAAAAACCCTAAAGCTATAGCTTTACATTAGGATTCGATATAGACAGAGATAGATATGATCGTCAGTATATACCCACTGACATCGATCTGTCAAGAATGAATCTTCTGCATAAATTTGATCCTCCACAGAAAGTTCTACAGAATATCGGAACTGAGCATCAAACATTTACATGTCATACTGATCTTACAGAATCTTCTTGCTTTTACAGATAATGGATAAATTGCTGAATATAGGAACTGACCCTCTAGAAAACTTCCATTTGCTTCTGGACATCGATTTGATCTCATGCTGAGTATGCCGTGAGTAATTTGGAATTTACAATTTTTTTTAGATAGCAAAACTAAAAACGAAGAAGGCAATGACTAGGGAAATATTTTATTCAAGAGAACGGCATTTAAATTTTTGTTGCCCTTCATATCTTTAACTTCTTGTTGTAAGAACTAAATACAAAATTATAAGCCGTCGTTTGAATGGTAATTAGTTCTATTCAAACAATTAAATCCAAAAACAGGTTCAAAATGCTATAAGTCGCTTTTACTTATCATACTCGTATTTCAACAACAAAAATTGTCGTTTTTTTCCATCGAATCGATGATCTTATTAAACATAAAATTCAGATAATTAAACTTCACATAATTAATGCGGTTCGTACTCTATGTTGTCTAGGCTGATTTGTTGACATGCGTGATCACTTGGCCTCTAATTTTGAAACTAAAACTAAATCATGGTAAAATCGCAACAACGTACTCGTATATGTTCTTTTACACTATCAGATTAGATCACACCATTAGATCACTAATTACGTCATCTTAAATAACTGATCAAAGAATATTCTTACTGGACCGTATTGTGTAATACGTACATACGAGTACATATGTATTTCTATCTAGAAAATGTTTTGGTAAAAATATGAAGCCAACAGGTCGCTAAATACCGCGTTGGTGTACAAACTAATCAAAAAGATAACTTGTCAGGACTGACTAATGATCCAATTCAAGATACGGTCTACGCTTATAAGCTTAAAATCAGACCATGTTCAAACAAGAATTGCAAAAAAAACTATAATGACCATTGATCTAACCAAAGGGTTGGTCATTCAGCCTACAATATCGCAGATGTGGCTGCCGATTTTGCTGAGAACGAAGAAACATGAACCAGACAACGGGCCACGCAATTGAGTATAACCAGACGGACCCTACAGCGAATTTTAGTGAAAGACGTACACATGTTGCCGTACAAAGTGCAAACAGTGCGTCAGTGCATCCTGATCATCAGTTACGTGTGAACTACTCTAAACCATCTTCAATCTCAACAACGAAGAGGACGATTTTGTGTCGAAAATCAAACCGAGCGACGAGGCGCGTTTCCATTTAAGCGGTTACGTCAATAAGCAAAATCTTCGTTTCTGGGGCACTGAAAATCCGCGTGTGAGGAACTAAGAGCCATTATATCCACTCAAAGCTACTGTATGGTGCGGCGTTCACGCGGGATTGGCACGTATTTTTGTGAGGACGCCTTCGGCAATACGATCACTGTTACTAGCGAACGCTACAGGGCTATAATAAACGACTTCCTACTGCCGGAATTGGATGAGCGGGGCTTTGTGAACATGTGGTTTCAACAAGACAGTGCAACCGCACACATATCACAACCCACAATGGATATTGTGAAGGAAGCGTTTCCTGGTCGCGTAATCTCCCGTTTTGGCGATTTGGCATGTCATGCAAATTAAACCATCACAGACTCCTTTTTTTGGGGCTACTTGAAGTCGCGGGTTTATGCCAACAACCCTCAGACAATCGCAGACCTTAAGGTGAATATTCGACAGGAATGCGAACAGTTATCACCGGAAATCTTACTGAAAGTTAGGTAAAATGCGTTAAAACGGGAACAAATATGTATCAAGACTGGCGGCAGCCACTTGGCGGATATTATATTTTCTACTTAACGAAAACAATTGTAAAGGTCCAAATAAAGATTTCCATCACTCAAAATTAGTTTTTTTTATTTAGTAAGAAAGTAATTCAAAAATAAAATTGGATGATTAATTTGGCGCCACCTTGTACAAACCAACAGCTAAGCACCCTAACCTTTAGATAGGTCAGTAACCAGTTGGTTTGATCTTAAACTAACTCGCTCTCAATCATGAATTTGAATATGTTAGCAACGTTTGATTAATTGAAAAAGTACACTGTGAATATATACCATGGCTACAAGATAAACCGAACCTACCAGACATGTTTTACTTGGCCGTACAGAAAATGAGTTGATATCAGTGATAGGACTCAAAGTTTCTTGAAAATTTCTTGAAAACAAATGACAAAGTCGACACAAAGGTGAAAGTTTATAAGAGTACATCGTACCGGTTTGCTTCGAATCGCAGGCAATGCCTTCATGCCTCATTCTTATTAAAAAAAAAAAAAAAAAAAAAAAAACAGCGAAGAAATGATTATAATTCTAAAAGCTTAGGGTCAGTTACCTTTTTTTTTTTCTTTGTTTCACAATAAACAAATGGAAAAACAATTCAAAGGAACAAACACAAAACTATGCAAAAACTGTAAAAGTACTTTACTCCTTTCGTACTTGTTGGAATGTTTATCATCTCTGCTCTCTTAAAGAGGAATGCACATAAAACAATTAAAAATTCCTCAAATACACAAAAAACTTCAAAAACAAACTAATGAAAACATTTATTTAAATTAATATTCATTCTCCTCTCTTTAAGTGTAAAAAAATGAAGGGCCATGAGAACACAAGTCACTGTGAAAGAATAAAGCGACTCATATAGTCATTCAAAGTTTAAAACTCCAAGAATTCAGAAAAAAAGAATTTCAACACTTTTTGCGGATTTTATTTTCTGTACTTAGAGTATTTAATCAACAGTATTTAGTAGATTGAACCTCAGAGAGAATTTCTGGCCCTTCCTTAGATTTCCAAAGACTTGGGGCTACCACATCTGAGAATTATTCCCACTACCATTCATCAACCTAAATCAGGTTAAAGGGAAAATTTAAATTTATTTGAACGACAACAAATATCCACTGCTTCCGCTAGATACACTGTCTCAATTTGGTTTTCATCATTTGGATTTTTTTTATTTGGTTTACCTTGTAGACATCTTCGAAAGATGTTCATCCGGTTTGTTGTCTATCACCCACTATCACACCCCTCCCTGAGGTATATTAGTTTGTTACTGCCTGCTAAGGACATAAAACCACCCACGTCTGACGGTGAGTTTCTCACTTCAATATACGAGTATCTACGAGTAACTCTCGGTCTCGTGCAACTCATTCCGATCTCTCAATTGGAACAAATGATGACAAACCCTTAGTTGTACAAGACTTAACCAACCGCCTGACCCTTACTTCGGTCGAATCCTGGTTTACTGGTTGCTACTGGTGTTACTTGAATACGAGGAAGGATCTATAGCTTAAGGGGTAGAGAAAGAGATCGGGAGTACTGCGGAGCTGGTAGAATGCCAAAAGAAAAGATTGCCCGGAAGCGAATTTCGGTAGAGAGATGAACTGTAATTGCCGTTACAAAAGCATTAAGGAAGGAAGAAACAAGAATGGCTTTTCCACAAAATGTTCCCTTGAATTACGTTGTCGTCGTCATCGTCATCGTCATTGTCGTTCCTGAAATGCTTGTGAATGTCTTAAACGACGATGCTTCTTGGATAGATAGACATTTAACAACACAGCTATATTGGCATGGCAAGGCAAGAGAAAAATCAACCCCACCGCCTCCCCACCCAAAAAAAAAAAAAAAGATTACGAAAATAAAAATTGTATTTTCCTACTTACAAATCTGTGAACATCCTTTTTGACTTTCTCTCTACTCTTCGTCGTTTTCTTGGGTCTTCTGATGTGTTCCTGGGCTGTGGTATGTGGTATTTAGATTCCTTCTTGTTCTGAAACCTACGACATCCGTAGGAAAATTTTGTGGAAACAAACCGATAAATATATAGAAATGAAGAGAATAGGAAGAGACAGCCAAAAGTGGGATGATGCTGATGATGATAATGGTTTCTACAAGGATTCCTTGAGAACTTGTAGTCAATGGATGAAGACGTGGGGTGAGAAAAAAATCATGAACAGAAGTGCAGATGGCAATGGAGATGTAGATGGAGATGTTTTGTTTTTGGTTAATACTTTTGGAAAAGTATCAAATTCGCAAATGTTGTAAAAACAGTGGGAGACAGTTTTCATAAGGTCATGATGGATTTTGGCACTGTTGCATGAAGCAAATTCTCCTTGTGTTTGTTAGTGGTTTAAAATAACGGAAGTTATAGAATGGAATTGGATGTAATTAAGAAGTAACGCGAAACATGATGATTATGTTGAGGTTATAACCTGTAAAAGGAATCAATGTATGACATCTATTTTTAACATTTCAAATTTATGCTGACTAAGGTGTATCTAAATTCACCTTAACCACATACTATATACAACAGAAGTGTCTTCATTTCGACTGGGTATGAACACAAACTAAAACCAGTCATGGAAAGCTCTATGATAATATTGGATTCATGTTAAGCCTTTTGTTTGTCTCCTGGTACTTCCTCTGAATCATCTTGAAACGAAGCGCCATTTGAGGGTTTTAGTCTGGTCACAAAAAATTTCTTCAAATGATGCTTCACGATCGAAGAAGGTACATTTGTATACACAATAAACCTTATCTCAAACAAGATTTGCGATGACTAACAAACGTCAACAGCCTTCTGCGCGATATTCGGCTGGCCGAATATGACGAATGCTCTTTAAAACACCAAGATATAATTGTGCATTAGCTGCTTAGTCCGAACTCTTTATGAACCATATCATTGGAATCGTAACAGAAAATCGACATGGTCTTCACTTTTGACTTCTCCATATGAAATTTTTTGCGATTTGGCACGTTTGGCCCCTTCTATTGGCATCAAGTTCTTCTATCATCTTGAAAACACCATTATCATCCCCAGTCACAATGTTGTAAAGAAATTATTTGTTCTTTTTGGCTTGATGGTGTCCTAAAAATGTTGAATTCTGCGCAATTTTTGATCGATGCTCATTTTTGATTCGATGAAAAACAAATTCTTACTTCAGACGCAATTATGGTTTTTCTAGAAACTTACTAGAAATTTTTAAAAAAGTCCTTATCACTTTGGAACGGAATATATACAAATGATTTGGGCGTTAAGTTAATGATAATTAGCATGGGCTCAGTCGTATTTATGAGAGTGAAGCCAGACAAATATAGCTACCACCTGACAAATAGAAAATAACCTCTGAATTTGATAAAGCAAACTGTAGAATCGTAAATGCAAAATATATATAAATATGAGTACCATTAATGAGGATGGATGAGTACATTTGGATCTAAGATCGCAAATTCAAAGAAATTCCCCTCAAAACGCTTTTCCCAATCTTCGAAGCACTTCTCATAAGCACTTTTTTGTATAGCCTTGAGCTCTACCAGTGATGCCGTTTTTATTTCCTCAACCATTGCAAATGTTCATCATTTTATAGGTCTCTTCAGTTATGGGAAAAGGATAAAGTCGCATGGGGCCAAATCTAGTAAATTTAGTTAAATGTTTTTAACTGAAAAATCTCTCACAAGCAACGATAATCGATTGTCGTGATGCAAAAACCAAGAATTGTTTTTCCACAACTCGCAAAACGGTGCCTAACTTTAAGGTAATACTCCTTGTTGACCGTACGACCTTAAAAAACCAATGATCAAAACTTTGTCATTTGATCTAAATTGGCGTGGTTTTTCGGTCTTGGCTCTCCTGAGTGCTTTCATTGGGACGATTGGACTTTGGTACTTCACAAATAAATGTCTCATGCCCAAAACATTCGAAAAAATTGCATGACACGAGCCGACCGTTATGCCAATATCAGCCACTCCTCTTATGATAATTTGACGATTTTCCAAAAAAATTTCTTAACAGCTTCGATGTTACCATCTATTATTGATATGCTGGGGCGTCCAGAGCGAGGTTCATCATTGGCATCTTTTCGATCATCTTGGAAGAGCTTGTACCACTGGTAAACATTTTGTTTTTTACTTAGAGCATCACTTGTCACTTATCACTGTCAACATTTCAAGTGTTTTAGAGCACTTGATACCATTTTTTACACAAAATTTGATGCAAGTTCTTTGCTTCATTTTTTATGATAATTGAAAATCGCCCAGCACACCAAAACACGTCTAACATTTCTATCTGTCAAAATCAAACTAAGTATGCTATATATTTAAAACTGTGAACATATTTTCGGGACATATGTACCAACACAGCAAAAGAATCGACAATCAAATGTACGTTGCTAGCGAAATTTTAAGTCACCTTAACTTTTGAACACACATCGTATGTCGTCGCAGGATGTTGTATCACTTATATCTAGCACACTTAGATGTTTAACGAACACTTAGCACCACGTCACGACTTCAGATTGGCAGTCTATAATCAAACCTTCCTATCAAAGGGCAGTAGAAAAATCTAACCTTTTAGAGAATTCGGGCAAAATTCGTTTTTTTTCACTAGCATCCTGAAGTTATGCTCACACGAAATCAGCTTTCAATGGAAGCTCTAACAAAGGACACAGGCAGTTCAAATGCAGGTTCAGGTCCTGAGAAATCATACTCTGAGCAAATTCGTTTTTTTTTTTTTTTTTTTAGTTAAGACCATGTCCAACATCAGTCGCATTAGTTATGAGCAACGTTTGCTTGTGAAACTAATAGAAAGCTTTTCCTTATGAAGGTTTTTAATATATTTAAATAAAAAGGTACCATCTGTCTGATCTGCACACATTTTTGATATTCGTCTTTTGTCCATTTGGAGAAATTGCAAACTCATAAATCGTATTTGATGTGGTGTCCCACAGGGATTAACATGATGACCCATAGTGGTAACTCTTTACAAAAGTGGACAATTTTAGATATTTATTCATATATCTGTACGAAACAGAACCAACAATTTAAACGATAATTTTTTTTACAATAGTAAGAAATGTTAAATAGTAGGTGATGCTCCGATTTCATCAATAAGTCCTATGGTAAAATTTGTTTTACAAAATACTTATTTTAGCAAGCTCAAATCTATGTAGGTGTTGTTAGAAAACTTTTTGATTTCTACCAAAAACCAACTGAATTTATTCCTTTTACACCTACTGTACACTCACAACGTATCGATAGTAATGGCTACTACTCTTGTACATTGGCTTCAATTTCAAACTACTACTGTGCCTAGGAGTCTTGCAATAAAGCTAAAATACAAGCATAGCATAGGGAATTATTCGGACATATATTTTAGTTAAATCTGAGCAAGTCGATAAAAGAGGGATTACATATAGAACCCAATGTTACTTACTCGTGTACGAGTATGTACTTTTGACTTGTCTTTTTATGACCCATAGTGAGTCTTCATAGTGCCTTCCAGCCTGCCTTCTAAATCCAATTCAAATAAAGAAGCGTAAGCACACTTAAAGTGATATGTTCCTACTTTTCTCTGCAGACTAACCATTAATTGATAATGATTTTCTCTTCCACATCACACCGCAGGAACTGAATATACGAGTACCGACTGAGTACTTCCCCTAGTAAGAAGTACACGCAGATGGAGTAATCCGATAAAACATTTTCATTCACTCTAAGATACTTGTAGTGTGGAGAAGATTGAATTGTCTTTTACATAAAGTGAGAACGAAGTCGATTCTGATAATTCAGCAAAAAATAAAATAAAAATAAATAAATCTAAGCAAAGGATTCACCCACAGAAAAATACAATAAAATGAATTCTTAATCCTTATGGATGTCCTTAATTATTCAAAGTAGGTTAATGGTAGCTTTGGAAGTTTATATTGTTTCGGAGGAGTGAATTTTTACGCGCGCCATTAGAAGTGTGTGTTTGGTATTAATAATGCATTGACATAGAAGTACGAATACGAATAACTCGTATATGAGCTACCTTAAGGTCGCCTGATACTTGAAATGGGCAACAGAATTTAATTAGGCATCCATAGTGTTGTGTGATGAATGCATTATTAATCGAATTAATAGATTGGGAATAGCTATAAAGTAGATATATTAACTTAACGATACTATGACCTCGATTGTGGATGGATGGTTATACCTACCACACACCGTAGTCGTAGGCGGATAGGTTGGTGATAAATTCTCTTATGGATAAGCGAATGTAGACAGGATCATGAAGTGGACAGTGGATTACATTTTATCTGCTTATGGATGGGTTTAATGTAAGACTTTATTAATAAGAGGATTACAGACGGTTTTTCTTATACTCCGGTAGACGATCTTCTAGGATAGGTGTGAAGGTTTCTTTGGGACGCAGGATTCTCACAATTTGTTGTTCTAGCAGAAATTTTACTGGTATTGAGAATAAAAAAAATAATGTTAAGCACCAAATTCACAATCATTATGTTTTTGTTCTTATTTAATAGATCAACGTTGATGAAGAAAAAGAAAACAAAAACTATATGGAGTTCCACAGATTTCCAGGTTAAGACCTGTACTTTTTAACTTCAAATATTCGTATGTCCAAATCCAACAAAATGTTAAAAAGATTATGGGAGTAGTTTAACTGCCTTATCTGCTGTTAAATGCTCTAAAGTGCGGCTGTATAATTAACTTTGATCGGCCGGTTTTTAAATAAAATGGTATTTACGTCTCTGTCGCAAGGTTTCGAAAAATTTTTATAACTGCAACATAACATCGGACTTGTTTTGAGGATTTTCCCTCATCAACGTGCTTCGGATATTTTTTCTTTGAGAAATCCCTTCTGATTTAACAATAATACCGATTTTTAAGAGCCCGCGTGCTGCCTTAAGTCTTCTTCTTCTGGATATCAAGTTTGACATACAACTTCAGAAGATAACGCCGAATTTATTAATGCTGGACAAATTAATGGCGGATAATATGAGCGAAAGCAGACATTTCAAAATATAATGCCTTTAAAAATGTTAGCCCTCAGAATCAAACATGTGCTTTGATTATGGGATCAAATATTATATCTGGTTATTAAATGATCACCATGATCAAAGCCATCGACCATTAGGGTGAGTTTTAAAGCCCATGAGGCTTACTATGTTGGGCTACATACTCATACTGCATGGTTTAGATGAGTTACGTTTCTAAAGCAATATTAAATATACAACAATGTTCATCAATGGCAACGATCTCTGTCCATTATCCAAACTTAAGCAGGTTCTTATTCAATTTGCTAACAAATTTGTATATAGTTTTTATCGTAATCTTATTCGTAGAACTCCCAAATTGAAAGAACAGTTCCATCGTCATTGGAATGACACTTTCACCTAGAATTTGATGACACTCTTCAGCCGGTGAAATGTAGAGAATCCATTTCGAAAATGGAAACAATGTTGGATTACAGTCAACATTGCTGACAAATAATTGAAACGAAAATATGATATAATCGAGTGGTTTTTAAGTGCTTGGTTTTTGAATTGTCAAAAAAACAAAGGAAAATTGCAAATATGTATAAATTTTTTATTGGAGTTGATAAATCAATGCTTGCGATTTTCTTTTTAAAGATTTTAATTGGTCTATTCGAAAAGAGTCCAATTTTGAATCACTTTCTCGAGCGTATTGGCTGGTATCTTGCTAATAAAACGTATAATGTTGTCACAAGGCTACAATTGACACTGGTTTGTCGGCATAGACGAGTAATTTGACGTATCTCCATAAAAAATAGTCTAACGGCGTCAAATCGCACAATCTGGCCGGTCAATTCACCAGACCAAAACGATAGATAAATTGCTCATTTCTTAATTGGTCCATCGATTCACGTACTGTGTGACTTGTAGCGCCGTCTTGCTAGAACCACATATCGACCATGTTCAGCTCGTGCATTTTGGGCAAAAAAACGTCGAAATCATTGAACGATAGACGCCATTAGCGGTAATGTTGTTCTCAATGTCATTTTTGAAATAATACGGGCCAATGTTTCCGCCGAACCATAAACCGCACTATATAGTGCATTTTTCCGGTACATTGGCAGATCTTGAACTCCCTGAGGTTGCTCAAGAACCGAATATGGCAGTTTTGCTTATCAACATACTCGTTCAACCAGAAATGAGCCTCGTCGCTGAAGACAATTTTTTGATAAAAAAGTGAATCTTCCTCCAGCTTTTCTAAGGCCCACTCACAGACGCTGCGGCAGGTCGTTTTGCTTCAGTTCTTGTACGAGCTGTGTTTTTGTATTTTGTTGTAAGGTTTTAGACCAAGATCCTTGCGTAAAATCTTCCACGTAGTCGATTAACACAATTCCAATTGCAGTAATCTTTTTCTTTGTAGGCACTTTATACATACGGGTAAATGCCAATAGCATGAAATTGGTGCGAAATCTCGTCACTGTGGCTTGAATTGCTTGTACAGCAGGTCGACTATGATGACCATAGGTCGAAGTGCGCGAAAAACTTTTTTCCCAGAGCACGAACTTTGAAAATAAACTTCAATAATTTGTAAGCGATGTTCTGGCGCAAGCCTTTTCATGATGAAATAGCAACGCTGATTGCGCTTGTTTGACTTTGACACATGTCAAATAGACTTGAACTGACATACCAAACAGCAAAAATTAATCATTTTTAAGAGTCCAGGCAGGGTATCAACACCATTTTATATTTACTGCTGCACATTCAACGTGAGTGTTGGCATCAAAACATAAACAGTGTGACTCTATTTGCGCTTGGAGGAATGACTTTCGAGTCATCGTAAACAAAGCCAAGGAATGTGCTATACTGATGTAGACCAAGGGCTTATCGCACTGCATCGTACATAATGTCATATATTCTAAAACCGCAGACATGATATGCCCACACCTTTTCGTAGATGAATTTTGCTTACGACATTTAGGATCACAATAGCAATCGCAAATGCTTGTATCCCTGGTTTACGATACCATTGATAGAGGTTGGCCTTCAATCTTCTAATAACACTAGAGGCACTAAAGTTGGTTCTCAAAAGAGTTTTAAAATGTATAGATTCTCATGCCAACGTGAAGGCATTAGCCTTCCAGGTAATTATATATACGGGATCTCATCATTTTGTTAAGTACTATAACATGAAGTAATTTTAGAAGTGCATAATCAAAGGAAGCTCTCTTTTGAACAGCGCCAGATCCCAAGGATGTGAGGCAGTTAATTACAACAAACAAGGACGTCCTAATTAATGCACACTAAAATTGGGCGTATTTGTTCTTTTTGAATTTTCTTAAATCAAATACCGCCCCTTACGGTAATAACAGAAGTATGACTTTCAAGATTATATAGTAATTACTCTCAAATTATGTAAGAAGCATTCGTAAACAAACAACATCACGATCTTGAGTTGGCGTCAGAAGTCCTACGCTCTTTTAATTTGTTCGTTTATTACGTTCCATGAAATCACATTAATAGCTTCCATCATCAATTGCCAGTAAATTTCATCATCGACTTCTGTGTATGAAGAAAATTTGTACATTTTACAGTAAATTCATTTTACAATCACTTCTAGCCGATAAAATCCTGTATATTTCTGTGGGTGGTGTATCAGAAAGCCAGCCAAGAGATTATTACTCCCAAGTGCCAGTACCATTCAAAATTTAATTCAAAATTTATATCCAAATCAAAATTCAAACCGTCATACGTATGCTGAGACTGAGATACTCTGTATAGATACCAAATATTGAGAGATATGAAAACATGTACGAGGACATACCCTCAATGGATCTGTATAATATCCGATAATTTCCCGAACGAAACGAAACACTCACTTCAGCAAATGGGTAATAATTAAATTTAAATGAAATTCCCGTGAAATTTATTTAAAATTCAATGCAGGACGGATTACGTGTATTATCCTTCTTCGCCTCTTCCAATCGAAAACTCCCTTACTACCGGCGCCCACATATCAGCGTCCCCCATGTGAAACGGACATAATTATCAACCTCTCTACTCTCGATGGGCAAAGAGATGCACATGTGTACAAGTACGTATGTAAGTGGGGATGTATTTTTTAAGGATTTTGTAATGGAAAGTAGCCCTGCAATGAATATCGTATGCATAATCCAAGTGAATCCATCATCAATGAGTTTGTGTACCGAAGGAGGAGTACGAGTATCACATCAGAGAAACACCATGACCATCGTCACCATCAGATGGGAGTTAAAGGAGTGTACCCCAAACGTTATCCTTTATCCGTTCACCAGCATCGTCAAGCGGCAGCATCAACATCATCAGCAAATCAAATTCATGTCGTGCTTTTACCCTTCACATGAGAGGAATAATAATAATCGGAAGAGCACAGGGAAGTCCCGGATTATCCTCATTTGCATCATCGAATCTAATCATCTATCTATGTACACCCATATACCGAAGCCGGGAGTTCTTCGGTTTTTTTTGTTTTTTTTTTTTTTAATCCGCTAACTAGGGTGTTGCATGATGTTTTCATTTCAGATATATGAATCATTTTCACCTTTTCACTCTCTGAAAACGTGACGCAGATACGGGGATACCACGTTTTTGGGAGGATCAGCTCAATTTCCTAACCATGGCGTCAGTGCAATACCCACAGACCGCGTGCAACCAGCAATACTGCACATTGGTGACCGATACAGACAGATAAGGATGGACACAGATCTGGATACTACAAAATGTCAAGGGACATACGGTATATTCATGCATTCATATAGCCAACATCATTATTACTGATTGGATTAAGTTGAAGCGCTCACGTTGATGTGGTGAGGTAGAAAAGCAAAACCATCGAGTACAAAAATTCATACACGTGCTTGTTGAAATAAGTGATTGGCATGAGTGAGGATGTTCACGGAAATAAATTAGATGAGTGAGATATTTGTGAGGATTTTACAGCGATAAATTAGATGACCAGGTTGCATTACATTTTATTTCGTTTCATGGTATCGCTCTCCTGATTGATGTGATATGAGAGTCATACTCATTACAGTTCTGATTGATTATATTGTACTCGTAAGTAGACGACATTTACTGTGTTAATTTCATGATGCTCAATATATGATACGAAAGGATTTAAATATATATATATGTATGTATATAGAAACGAAATTAATCCCTGGCAACTAAGAAAGCAAACCCTTATAGTTATTACATTGTCGTCACTACTGACATTGGCTTTCATATCGTAATCTAACCAAGGATACTTGTTTTGTGACAATGATTACGATAGCGAAATAAGAGTTCGACCGATGATGACTACGACAACGACAATGCCAACGACGTCCCCTGCCAAAGTTGATGACGATGACGACGATGATGATGATGACAACCGGAATGCTACTTTTCTGGTCGTTATGTAATATTTTTCTTGTTTAACATAAGGGCGTGTGTTTCGAACATTTTAAGGCGAGTACTTCAAGTGGAAATGCTGACAAGACTGGATGGATGCCGAGTGGTTTTGGCTGAGGGTGAAATGTTTACTTCTACTTTTACTTCCCATCGCATAGGGTATGACAAGGTTGAGGGAGTTTCCTTGCAACGAATAAAATTGTTCGCTATAAGACGTCACATTGAGTGAATTTGGTTTAACGTTTATCTATCAATCACCTATGTATGTATGTGTTTACGTTATTTAAACGGAAAACGTCATTTGCATCAATTATGAATTAAAATAGATACACCTGCATTAACGTCATTTGTCAAATATGACAACTTACTCATTTTGACGTCTGACAGTGGACAAAAACATACAGAGGCCGTAGTTCTTCAGAACAAAAAAGCAAACAAATATGACAAGTGTTGAATGCTCTGAGACATTTGTAGTTAATATTAGACGAAACGCCATCAAAGTCACGACATGTCAAGCATGACAATCGAAATCGATTTGACATTATCTGACCGATTGTTTGAAATTATATTCTTTACGTGGTTAGGCAATTTTATTTTGACAGTTTCATGTTGTTGTCATAGCTGAGATAGTGGAATAATTTCGGTAAATGTCAAACAAACAACCTCAGCATTTGCGATTATGTCAAAATTGCAAACCTGAAATCCGTTTTGATGCTCGTCAAGATCAAACTGTCACCACAGCCAAAAAAAAAACTTTTATTAACTACAGCTACTGTTTGACGTTAGAACAAAACCAAGACAGTGTTTCATCAGAATTATAAGCAAAAATGCCAGCAAAAGTCTAAGCTGTCAAAATTACTTGTTTTCTTCTTCCACTACAGGAGATAATTGTAATCTAGAGGTTTTTGGACCAACAAAATGAAAACAGCAGATGTCAAAGAAAACAAACTATTCAGCCTACTTAGCTACAAGAAATTAAGAAGTGGATTTTTGACAAAAATAAATAAGGGGTGACACTATTCATAGTAAATGTCAAATACGACATTCGGTTTAGTTTAAAATTAAATGTATGAGTAATGGCAAAAACATATCAGACACATTCAAATGACAACAATTTAAGAATTGTGTAACCTATAGGTTAGGTCACCTCAGTACGATAAATGTCAAAATAAACGTCAGTTTGATATTCATCTGTTGACGTGGTTGAAAATCAGATTTTACAGATAAAACTAAACCCCAATTCACATCGTCAAACGTAAAAAATGGCAGCTTATAAAGTTTGACAGTTGTCACAAATAGCTTCTGTCATAAGCTATTCAGCAGAAGGAATGATAATATCAATATTTTTCTGTTCAGAATAACTAGATGTGTCTACGTCTATATAAAGCTTACGACACCCTTTGAAATTGCCTTTCTGACGTTTAATAGTCTATTCTTCTTTCTTCGCAAATGTCATTCTGTCTGGCATTTGAACTGTCACTTCTTACTTTATTTACTATGTATAATCTTCAAAAACAGTGTCAGAAATGTCACTGTCTTGAAGTGTACTAGAAATGTCAAAAACAACCATTCCCGTTTGACATTTGTATATGGTCATCTTTTCGAAACATCTGTTCAGTAACTATAGGGTAACTCAATACATAGTTTATCGATATCAAAGTTACTCACAAATTTTGTCTTTATATGGTAGATTTGTCATATCAAAATATAACCCCCTCTATCCACCTATATATTCGCTACATTGAAAGACAATCCCGACAAGACAACCCTACCAAACTGCAGTTTCCTTCCATCTTTTTATATTTTCGTAAATTACATTTCTAACGGATGGTTAATCAATCAAATGGAAAGGACACAACATTTTGGGAAAAATACGATTTTCCTTACCATTTGGACGTGAATTTTGGATTAGGACAGATTGGACGACGGAGAAACGAACTCAAGATATATTTCAATGATATAAATTTACTGATGTTTTCTAGAAATAAGTAGTGCTTTTTTTTCGCTTCAAGGGATCAGAACAATAGTCTACGGACATACATCCTAATCCATAATCATTATTAAAAGAGCTAACTTGGTAGGTCTAGTGGAAAAGAAAATGATGTTTTCTGTCAAAAGATGTTAACAGTGTTAATCATAAAGCATGTGTATCTTAAGGTCTTTGATAAGGGATTAGGTATAATAACGTAGTTAGAGGAGGTGTAAAGTAAGATTTAAGGGTAATTTATTATTACGATATCAGTCTAAGTAAAGCTGGAGTAAATTCTTTCAATCCAAGCTCAAAGGATAAGATAAAATATGAGTTGCCACAGGTTGCGGTGGTAGGGTTCATACTTTTCGTTTTACTAGGTGCAATGAAAAGTAACCTCCTTACCGCCAGAATGCGCTGCTACTGCAAAAAAGGTTATGGTGCCTTGAAGTCCGTTCATATTACATTATTTTTTGAGAGGCAAAACGGCGAACGAAAGAAGAGAAAAGTTGGATAAATATTATGGGGCTAATGCTCTATCAGATTACGCCATTAAATATTGGTTTCGAGAGTTTCATGGTGGCCACAACTCCACTACCGATCAAGTCCGCAGCGGCAGGCCCTCCGATACGGTTAAAGAGGAAAATGTAAAAAAAATACATGAAATGGTGTTGGCTGACCGGAAAGTGAAGGTGCGCGAGCTAGCAGATACCACAAAGATTAGTACTGAGCGCACACGCCATATTTTGGGCAATATTCTGCATATGAAAAAGTTATCCTGCCGCTGGGTGCCGCGCATACTCACTCCTGACCAAAAACACGAACGAGAGAGCACTTCGAAAGAGTGTTTGGACTTGCTGATGCGGAATCGGGTGGACTTTTGGCATCGACTGATAACTGTTGAACACCAGAGAACAGAATGAGCGCCCGGCAATGGACTGAAGCCAGCACGAGTGCTCCGAAGCGGCTGAGGGAAGCTCGATGAGTCGGAAAGGTTATGGCGTCGGTTTTCTGAGATTGTCATGACATACTCTTCGTGGACTACCTCGAAAAAAGAAAAACCATCAACAGCGAGTATTAATGTGCATTATTAAAGCCATTGAAGGATTGAAAAAAAATTTTGTTTCTGCAAGACAATGCACCGGCGCACAAGAGCTCATCGCAACCATGGCTAAAATCAGTGACGTATTCGTATAGAATTACGTATATTATTATTTACGTATTCTCCAGAATTGGCTTCCTCGGACTATTATCTCTTCCCAAACCTCAAAAGATGGCTCATCAATAAAAAATTCAGCTCACGCGAGGAAATCATCGAAGTCACGGAGGAGTATTTTGCAGACCTTCCGGAAAATTACTAGAAATAGTAATAGACATGACATAGCTCTGGGTTACTGTGCTGAAATAAGGTTCAGTGACCTTCCAGCTAAGTTGAATTCTAAGAAATTGGATACAGAGAAATTATCGGTTTAAAGTAGGAGAATGTATCCATTACCTAAATCCACCTTTCCGGAATAAAGGAAGCAACGGACCTACAACGAAGGAACTCAAGTGCGTTATGCACTTACATCGATTGTTAAAATTTTATTGCAGAGTTCTCGGGTAAGTTTTCTACTAAAAATATAGAACAAGAAGTGAAACCGAACCAGCAACTAGTGGTACACACTTTAACGAAGGCTAACGAAAGCTGTAGAACATATAATTGTATAGAAAAAACTGACTCAGCTATTTAAAAAAACGCAAAAGAACAATAAAATTGCCGGCTCTGATGATTTCCCCATTTAAAATTAATAAAGCATGGGTACACGTATGACCCAAAAGGCAATTATATCAATGCAATCATATCTTGTTTAACAAGTGCAGAGGCACATTCATTATAGATATTTTAGCAGTATATTGTATACACTTATAAATCCCTTCTCCAGCACACTAATCAGTAAGTATCAATGGTGTATCAGGCAAGACAACCTTTAATCGCAGCGATTCTGAAATCGAGGTTAGTTTAAGATTAGGACTTATAATTACTTAAATCATCACAAAAAAATCTGCCAGCAATAAAAACATAAGTTGTGTCAGCACAAATCTAGCACTTTACACCTGTCATCTTAGGCATGCAAATGAAGATGTTTATACTAGAAACAAGGCCCTTTTGGTAACCTTCATCGCCTTTTCAGAAAATGGATTTTCTCCAACCATCACCTTTGCTCGTCACTTTAAAAAATCGATCATCATTTTTTATGTCAATAAAAGAACAATTTTGCTTTCCACCTCACCCATTGTGTCATGTCATGTGACATATCTTGGGACAAAATTACGATTAAAGCCAGCTTTGTGTTTGATAAAACTCTACAAATAAACCAGGACGATGAGGAAGAAAAGGAAGAAAACAAAAACAGAGTGTGTCAACTAAAAATAATGATTTATTATGGCGGACAACAATAGAGTGACAGCTCATGGAGCGCCCAGGAACTCCTCCTCTCGAATTCAGACCACAAATTTTTGGAGAAACTATAGAAAAACGCCACAAAAACCGACAACATAGAATCTATTTCGAATACAAGGATACTGATACTGAAACAGAACACGTCTTAGGAGTTGGGATAACTTAATAGATATAAACGAATGGGCGATGGATGATGACTGACAGAAAGATCTTTTTTTCGGTTTTTGTCAACTCTGTGTTTGTTATGGTGGTACGTTCTTCTCAAACGAAAAACAATTATCGAAGGACATTCTGTTTTTTTTTCTGAATCGGATTGATGACATTTTTCATGGCATTTGACACTCTGTTCTAGGATAACAGGTTTGAAAAATAAAAGAAGGAAAAAAAATATCATCATCCAACAACGACCACTGCTTCGTTTTCTGAGCAAAGCTTATTAAACTGCGGTCGTTGTGGGTTGATTATCGGGTTTTTTTTTCGGGCTGTATGTTCTGGATAAGGGGGGGGGGGGGGAGGGTGGAGGATATCCTTTATCCGCCCCCATAACCCCGATGATGAATTACAAAATAACAATTTAGTAGACGTAAGGCTGGACAAAAACCATAAGAGGGATACTATCATATGTACGAGTATAGTATAGTCAGTAACAAGGGGATGTGGATTATGACCACATTTCCGGACATACTCTACCTTCACCATCCTGCCAGCAGATCAACTTGTATCGCTGTTACCGTTGCTCTGTTGTTGTAGTTAGTAATGTAGTTGCTGCTGATGGCCGAGGTAAAATCATTAATTGAAATCATAATCTTCGCTTTGAGAGAAATACAAGCGGTGGTTTTACAAAACCCACACAGAATGGATACATGCCTGTCTCTCTCTTTCTCTGTATAAGTGTATGTTTCCTCGACTCAAATTTGGAAGTCGTAAAAGTGACCGGAGAAGACTCGTGTATTGACTGTATTTCAGGCAGAGGAGTCGAATCCCCGGAGTTTCCTGTTTGATGACCGCAATGAAATTTGGTTTTGCTATGCAAGTGAAGTCCTTATGGAATCAACTGACCAACCAGGTAGTTTAAGCTTTCCGGTATGTACATGACTGTAGTACGGGATGTAAAAGTCTACCTATACCTCGACCGCATATGGTATATGCACAGGGTTAATTTTTTACTCATACCCAGAGATTCCTCCCAGTCTATATTATAGGGGTGATGATGATTTTTGATGTCGATGCCAAGTTTATTATGATGATGTAAGCATCATACAGAACCATCCAATAGAATTAGTTTACAAACTCGGCCCACGGAACAATCACATAGATAGCAGATCCTAGGCAAAGGTGAATACAACCAGAATTTACGTGTAAATTTTGGGAACACGCATGGATAAGGAGCTGGGGCTTTTGTAAAGATCAAATGCAATGTTTTGATAAGTTTAGTTCAGACGTGACACTTGATGCATACTTTATGAAAATTATCAAGCTCAAAGAGATTAAAGATTTCCCAGAATTTCAAGACCACATAAGGTACAGGATATAAGACAGACATATGGGCATCTCTGTGGCTTGTTTATCAAGTGTAAACGGCCAGATTGATGTATATGCGGGATAGGGATAACATGTGATAGAATGTTATGTTATGTTATCTATCGTATCTCCAGATACGAGTAGTAAGGTTTTCCATACGTAGATAAGAAATTTCGAAGTTTAGTTTTCCTTTGTGACGCTTGAATGGAGAAAAATTTGTTACAGGAAACATGTTGAAATGTGATTGACTTATGATTTGTACATTGACACAGTTTTTTTTACGAATAAACAGGATGAGGATGTATGAGGATAAGGTAAACTTTAAGGTAAACTTTTATAAAATAAACCGCATGTTATCAAGTTCTGCCAAACAAGGTAAAAAACAAAGTTCGTGATACGGTTTGGCAATGGTACAGAGATAAAGTGGAAAGAAGCAATAAGACAATAAGAAAATTCGAGGATGATTCAGTTTTGTAAATTTTTATTGGAAAACAAAGTGCAGCACTATTTTAATGTCATTAGGAGGAAGATATCTTAACATTTTAGCAAGTATAAAGCTCAAGAATTAACGCCACCTTTTGCCTCTGGGGACAAAATTAAACTGGACAGCCATAAGGTTCCATTCTGAGAACTCTAGTGGATCCTAATACTGACTTAAGTATTTATTTGTACATAAGAAAAAGTTGTATTCAAAATCTTATGATGATACCCACATGCATGAACCGAACGCAGTATGTATAATTAAACCCAAAAATTACGGACTAACGCCTACAATCACCAGCTTTATGACGAGAAAGTCGAATATGTTAGTTATGTGAGTAAGACCTACTTTCATACTCATGGCACACCATTTGTGAATTTTTTAAGGAACATAGTGCGTTTTGTTACAATACATGTTTACTGTCGATTGACCGCGCCTTTTCAGAAACTGAAAGGCGGGAATTGCTTAGACACATGCCGTACCATTTCGGATGCTGACAAAATGGAGAAAAATCGCAATTTTTACTTTTACAAAATGTGGCACTTGCCTACGAAAAACACTAAGTTTCATTATTTTGGCAGATTAGCTAGCAGCTTCTAAAAATCAGGTTTATGGTTTATGGTAGCTCTAGCAGACACAAAGTACCTTAATTTTTGAATTGTCACAGGCATCAAATATTCACACAAAAATTTCTAGATATCGCCATGGTAATTACGAAACGAGAGCAACATCGAACTATAGAACGTGCAGATAGATCGCTGGTTCGGAAATCAAAGTGTGACATCACGAACAATTTACGGACTTCCAAAATGATAGTTAATCGGTGATTAAAGGCGCACTACTTCAGCAACACGGTTAATATCACATATAGTCACATTGGTTTCACATATTGCCTCTTACATGTTTTAAAGCTAATATTAGAAGGCCAGCTATTGCAAGAGCTTCTTAACAATGGATCTTTACATCAGTCAATAGCAATGGTCTGCACTCAATGGAAAAATTAAACAGGCTATGGAATCCGAAGTGCAGAAAGATCTTAAAGAACTTTGCTTAACGGGTAAATCGTACAAGTAACGATGTGCTCGAAAGACGTTACTAAAGTGTGATTCATCGTGAGATTTGATTTATAATGTAAAATAGAACACATAAATTTGAAAATGAACTTTAAATTTTTACTATCGGTTTAAAGAACAATTCAAGTCATTTACTTCTTGAAAATGATACAATATCATGTAAATGTTGTCCACGACTACGTCTGAGGTGGTCCATTCGGAAGGTCCAATTTTGGGCGACGCGTTCGAGCATAGCGACTGGTATCTCGCGGATAACACGAGTAATGTTGGCTTCCAAAGCGTCAATCGTAGCTGGCTTATTCTTGAAGACCTGAGACTTTACCGTAGCAAAACGTGAAATTAAGTGCTCACCAAAATGATTTCTCAACAAGTCCATTGTTTCACGCGCTGTATGGCTCGTAGCGCCATCTTTTTGAAACCAGAGCTCACCGAGACCATGTGCTTGAATTTCAGGAAGCACATAGTCCGTTAACATGGCGCGATAACGGTTACCATTGACGGTAACATTCTGATTTGCCTCATTTTTGAAGAAATATGGACCAATGATTCCACCAGCCCATAAACCACACCATACCGTTGTTTTTAATGGATGTAATGGTAGCTCTTGGTACTCTCGGGTTGCTCATCAGCCCAAATATGGCAATATTGTTTATTAACGTATCCATTGAGCTAGAAATGGGTTTCATCACTGAACAAAATTTCACGATAAAACACCGCCCGGCTTGAATTCTTCCACAAGTTGAATTTTGTACGCTTTTAGGCCGAGATCCTCACGTAAAATATGCCAAGCCAAGCCGCTGAGAACGACGACGTATCGATTCGTCACGGTCTTCGAGTACACTCTCAGCTACAGCTGTCAGAGTCTCTTCGCTACGTGCTAGATGTGGTCTAACCGGTCGAGTATCATCCAATAATGTAAGCTGGGACTCAAATTTGCAAATGGTATTGGCAATAGTGGTTTCAGTACGTCGATTATGCGCACCGTAAGTTCTTCGAATCGCAGGAGAAACATTTCTCACAGAACGATGATTTCGGTAATACAGCATAAAAATTTGGAGACGCTGTTGTGGCGTGAGTTTTTTCATGATGACTTGCCAAACGATACTGAATAAAAATGACAAAGCAGTTTGATAGGAGTCACGCGTGATCTATTAAAAAAAAGCCTATTGAAAATCAAACCTCACGATGATTCACACCTTATACGTGATGATACTAATTATTTGGAGACATATCTATATCTTCGAAAACCTGTGGTGTAAGGAGGATCATAGATCATATGGGTGTAATGCTATGATCTACAGGATCACTACAAAACTCGCTCTTCAAAATAGGCTAATAAGACTGGGCAATGAATTCTATCCCGAATGGTCTTTACACGGACTTGGTGATCCATCATTACATTTACTATACATAAGAAATCTCTGTTTATCCATGACCAAGTTATTAGGGATAATTTGAATATCGCTTGGACCTAACTTTACAAACCACATAAAACCATAAGAAAATTGATGCGGCATATATTCCTCCGATTCTGCTGAGAGCAGAAAGAAACAAAGCTTTTACTTGCACTGCTTCGTCTTCCAGAAATCTTAAAAACTCGAAATGACAATCGAAAATCACGACGGTGTCTCCACCTCCAAAGCTGACCTGAACACAAGCCCTTTCAATCCACCCCCAATCTACCCAAATTCCGCCATAAATTTCAATATTACCATGGTAAATGGAAAATAAAAGAATCTGTAGTGAGTAAAGTGCAGAAAAATGGAAGAATTTGCTCGTTACCAGCAGAGAAAGTCCACCAATGGCAAACGTAAATTTCAATTACACGTCCCTTTGTACGAGTATCTGGGTGTCGTTAAAGTCTCCGTACAAATTGGAGTTGCCACTGCAGTCACCACAAACTGAGTATGTCCGTTCGCCATCTGACTCTCGTAAAAGCGGTGGTTTTTTTCTCGACCAATCCTTTGAAAATTGGCCTTCCTCGTTCGTTTGTTTTTCCACCCTACTCTTTGTCTCAATAAAACCTTCAAATTTATTTAGCTCTCTACTTCCTCTTTCATCTATACCTCTTACCATCACTCTCATTAGAATTTCACACAAATTTTGGTCGTCGTGGTCACTTATTTTAACCCTTCCCAAGATGGGGATTTTACATTTTCTTTTAAAAAACTCCTCCAAACCTCCAACTCCAACCCTAACTTTACTCAATGGGGACGGGTGGGTGGCATTTAAGTGGCCACTGTAGAGAAAGATACTCTCCAGCAAATACAATTCACAATTTATCTATACGTGAATGTTGGGTTGACAGCGACGATTCCTTTTTCCTGAATTAAAGTATCTATTACAGAGTAAAGCTACAACAATAGACGGTAAAATAAAACAGACCATAAGGAGTTACTCTGAACAAGGGTTGAGTTGAGGCTTTAGTGGGGCTTCCAACCTTCTGATGGGTAGGTCTATCGTCTATCGTTGAGTATGATATCGCCTTCTTCGTCTGGTGGTAATATAAACTAGAATTAGGTGCGCCGTAGATAGTTTATTTCAAGGGATTGGCATCGACTATGGCTAGCAGTTACCGGCACCAGTACCGGGACTCATTTAGTGTATGTAATTTACTCCAATGTTGTCACACCCAACCATGGGTAAGCACATCTTTAGAACTATAAATTAATAGCTCTGGACAAGGTGTGGTCATAGTTTTTACTTAATTATAAGTCGTTAGAGTAGGTTTTGAGGGGCGGCTGGTCATCTAAGGTAAACTCTGTGTGCCGTTCTGCTGGTTTATAGTTATTTCAACGAGAATAAAATTTTGACAAACACAAGTTCTGATAGTTAATCACTGGTGGTAAGTTCAACTATTTATATATGCAATCCCGTTAAGGATAACAAAATGATAAATGATGATAGGTTATCACAAAATTTATGCAGTGTTTGTTGTCTTCTCCTGCCTCAGGTGATGAAGGACGAAACATTCTTCATCTTCAACTGGATAGTTCTAATGCAAATATGACAGTTACAAATGACAAGGTTTTTGATCATCTTTCTTAAATCATGAGGGGTGAGAGGATAAAGGTATGGATACGGATACGGATACATATAAGGAAATTAGCTTCTATCCACACATGTGTAGATAGTATCTATGCCAACGGAAATGTAATATATTTTACTCAACGTGAGCTTCAAAACTCAATTAAACTTGTTCTTCAGTTGGGACTTCCTTTCAACTCCTTTAGGTAAGAGGTACGGTGTCGTCGAAAGCATATGTCAGAAAGTGGTATCCTACTGAGGATGGTTTTCCATTTAGAGATGTCTTTTTAAATTTATACATCCATAATAGCAATAGGTCCAAGGCATGCAGATAATACAATTGAATTTATGAGCACGAAACATAGTGAAATTCCAGTCTTCATGAAGCAACTCCTTGTTCCGATTTCGATTGAATTTCTGCCCTGTAACTTCAAATATATTACCTACCATGAAATGGACAATGAAAATTAAATCGCTAGTCCTGAGTTACGTTAGAAACGCCTGTAAAATACTTCAGTTTCCTGTATTTTAGTTTCTAACCTGCTTCCAATAACCACCTATTATATCAAGACTTTCTGATAAAAGACAACTACAAGTGAAGAATAGGTGATAAAAAGCTGAGGTACCCCTAAACGTTGGTGTTGAATGTATGGAGATTATAATACAAAATGAAAGGTGATGTAAGAAATATTTTAGAGATGTCTTAATGTTAGATTCTCGAGACCTATGGCCAAAAACTTGGTATGTGTAAATTAACACGACATTGACGGCATTTGTTTAGCCCTAGGTTGGTTATAAGAACCAACATAGACAAAAATTATTACCATCCAGACAAGGTTGAAATACTACACAACATTAAAAAAGAAGGAGAAAAACACTAGCGAAAGACCATTGGTTGACATCTCATCAAAGGACGAATTGCTGGCCTCCAGCGGCAATCGTCTGTCCACCGGAGAAGGAATCCGGTAAGAACCAAACGTTAATTTTGTACCTCATCAATAACGAGTGTCTGGCATCACTAGAGAAAGCAGACCATGAACTTATGTTTGGCCTTAGGCAAACCAAGCTAAAGATTTTCTTATCACTGGACCCCGACAACGCCATGTGGACATCGTCGAAACCGACAAGTTGTTGAAGGACCTGGTGATCGTTGGTGGGCCTGGATCGATGAGCCATCACAGGGTGGCGATATTTCCTCTCTACTCTGGCTAATGGTTTTGAACAAAATTCTGGCAAAACTAGACAGACGAGTCCCAGTGGTCGCGTATGCGGATGACGTGGTGGTACTAGTGTCATGCCCTTACCGTGTTTTTTGAATCTTTTGACATACAAAAAATACCTCACTATGCAGCGCAGTCAGACTTACAGAACCTTGGTGCTGGACTGCACGGCTTTACGGCCACAGCTACACCCTGAACTCGTTACCTACCAAACCGCATGGTAACGTTTTCAAACGTCTACATCAGACCCATACTAAACTTCAAGAAAAGCTTCCACGTAGGATTTCGCACCAGAGCTTAGTGGAAAAAAAAAAACGACGAAGATATAAAAGACTTCGACACGGTCATCTACACCGACGGATCAAAGAAGAACTGTGGTGTGGGACCCGGTGTCTACTCAGAATCACTGAAAATCTCAATATCATACCGCTTGCCGTCTTCCAGCGGAACAAGCTCGTAACGGGTGCCGAAACGAAGAACACACTGTCCTGTGTTACAGGGCACAGTGACACTAGCGGGAAAGGTTCACATCCCGCTGAAAGTGATTAAAGGACAAATCTACTTACACCTTATGCAGAAGGCCAACCTCCGTTGGAGGGGGTCAATGATGATATGGTCGAGCTACAACAAGAATAGAGCAAAATACCCACTTGTGGGTGGCCGTGGCTCAAGTGGCAGTGTATTGGCTTCCCAATCGGATGGTTCGGGGTTCAATAGCAGCCATGACCGACATAAAACTGAACAGAACATGCGCAAATGTCGCCAGGAATCACGACGATAATAACTGCGCTTTGGCCAATTGGAGACCATACGGTCAAACTAGTTAAACCTTAAAACCCCCACTGCCGCAGTTGCGGGAATGAAAATGAAAAGGAAACTCTCTCTCATTTTACCTACAGAGGTTCGGTGCTAGCAGGAGACAGACTGCATGTACTAAATCAGACATTCTTCGACGACCTTAATAACTTTTCGTATAAAGGTATACGAGATCTAGTCCATTTTCTTAATTCCACAGGCTGGATCTAGGCAACGACTGTTTCACATCCTCAACCACAGTTAAACACCAGTCTTTCTCAATACTCCAATCCGCAAAGGGCATGACGGAATAATATCATATGATATGACGAATTAGTAATAGATTATGATAACCATATCATACCATGGTATTCGCTGCCTTGATTTACTTTTGCTTCTCAGTTTTGAGGTCGTTCTAAGAACATGTTATCTAAGCAATGTGTATAGTGTACGAGTTATTTATTATTTTTCAAAGGGTAATCCAAATCCTCATAATGCACATCTCAGTTAAATCGACTGCGATTCATATACTATATTCGATTACATCATTACATGTAATCATTATATTACGTGTAATCCTAAACGATTACTTGTATCATGTAAATAAGTAATGCGCAATTGAAAATAATTTAAGCAAAAACAATTACATTTATCTCTTGGAGAGGTAAGTAAGATTTTACAGTGAGATACTTGCTTCAATTACAGCAGATTGTAATTGTTAGCCTTTTACCGCTTACTTGAATGCTTTATCTCAAAAATTCAATCAATTCTGTTATCAAGGAATCAATTAGACGGTAATCAATTGGTTTACTTTACATCTTAATCCAAACAAAAGGGTAACTACGTCAAAAGCTTAAATTTTAAATAGACAAATAGAAACTCTAGGTGATTATGATTACTTTGGTAATAACGATACCAAGAATTGATTACATTTTTAAATAGATAGCATATATGTAATTTTATGTCTATGTTGTTCTGGAAATCAAAGAATTGGGCGGTTTAACTGAATTTTTGGGTACCATTTTCAAGTAAAGTAGTTTTACTTTGAATTTCGATCGACTGAAGGATTGATTACATTTGGTAATGGATAATGACCCACTACTTATAACCTTATCATTTATTGCAGTTCTAGAATGTGTTAGAAATTTTTGAATTAGAAAGGAGTAATCCAATAGCTAAAGAGTATTTAACCAAATTTCGACATCATTACTTACGATTACATTCGCATTACCCCGTGAATGAAAGTCTAATTAGAGGAACCTAAGATGTTAATATAGAGACAAATGCATTTCTAATTAGGAATCAGTACTACACTACTACACTGCATGAAGAGTCATTTTAAAAACTTTAAAGGACAATGGTTGCATAATACAGATTGTTTCAACCCAAATGTCACCAGTACACCACGGGAGCAGAGAAGAAAAATGTTGCACTTAACAAAAGTCATGGAAAAGTTCTTCCTTTTTCTTTAGCATCTTTTACTTCTAACTTCTACTTTTGTTATACGAGTTTGTTTTAACGCTTCCTTGAAACTTACCTGAAAAGAGAAGACAAAAAAAAAAAAAAAACAAAAGAAACGAATTAGAGCGATTTTTTTTTTCAAGTCAGCAAAATGAAAAGAAAAGAGAAATAAATGAAGAGATATAGATACATGCAGATGGGATGGTTTCCTACTTTTCTTTCTCTATTTTTTCCTTAAAAAAGATTATAATTTTTAATTAATGAAACCAGTTAAGGGCTGACCTAGAAGGTAAGAGAGTAGATAACAAAAAAATATAAAAAAGTATAAGACACCAGTGAAAGAAGAAGACGATAGTGAGCTAATTGCAAAATCAACTTACATAGTTTATGAGTTCATTATAAATGTTTAATTATTTAATTAGGAAAATGGAAAAATGAAACGAAGAAATGAAGATACACAGAGTCTGGAGCAGCAGTTAATTTTCATCTAAACGCGATTTTATTTTATTTATTTTCGTTTTATTCTATTTTTTATGTTGTTTTGCTTCTGGAGGCATAATTAATATTTTCTAAATTTGAATTGGATTGTGATTGCGAACCAAATCAAAGAGAATTTTAGGATGCGATTTGAGTTTGAAATGCTGAGTACATACAGTAGAAAATACTTCTCTAATTCTGGGTTGGGGTGACAGTAGGGTATTGTTTATTCGTTTACACAGACTTTGCTATTACTTAATTAACTCCAGATTGATTCAATAGCTACCTTGGGTGTTTAACTACCATATTTATGGTTCACAAACGAATGATGGAGTGATTTCCAGGGCGGAATTATGAAAAGATTTCATTTTTTTTTTTTTTTTTTTTTTCATAAATTATAATCTTTAACTCTTTGAAATAATAAAAAAAAAAAAAAACTAAAATATAGGAATTCGATCTAAGAAAGCCAAACAGTTTCGGAGTTCGGAGATTACTTTCTAACAAACGCATAAATAAATTTCTAAAAGTCGAGATGTGGGAAATTCTTATGGAAAAACAAAGTAAATTTATTAAATTTTCAAGTTTGCAGTGAACGCCCGAAGAAAGCCAAATAGGGTATCCCCTGGTGAATGCTTGGGATGACTTTTCAACTTAGTGTCATAACCAATTATTTAGTACCTATTTAAGAGTATGTTAGGTCGGGTATGTTGGTATAAGCGGTTGTCTGGTAAGGGCATACCAGAAACACAAGTAACGCTAATGAGCCGTTTTGATATACCAACTCATGTGATCTGGTGTTGCTAAGAGCGTAGTTTTCAGATCCATCCTGTGGAGTTCAGAAAATTAGTAATGTTGCAGAATTTTATGCCAGAAATCTCCGATAATTACTTAAAAAAGGGATAGCCAATTGTACGATGCCTGGTATTGCAGCTAGCGCCGGGCAGTCACAGAGAAAGTAGAATAGTGTTTCCTTTTTGTGTAAGCTGTTAAAGCTACGGCTGTGGGGGCTAAAATGAATGCATAACTTGGCAGCGTGTCAGCTAATTGACCAGTGCTGTGATTTTGCTGTCTCGGTGTGACTAAGTTATTCGTCCTGATTTTACTGTAAGCGGGCCATATCTGTTTGGATATAGTACAAGTTTCTAAACTGCTCCAGATAGAGTTGACAATAGAGAGAATGTATTGGAGAATTCTCAAACATCACAGACCCATCGGAGAGCAGACTGATTCACGAGAGAGACATCGAAGGTAGAGCAACATCTATCTGATTAGCGCGTCGGCTCTCTCATTCCCTCCATTGCGGCCAGGGACGCAGAGGAGAGTAGTATTAAACTAAGCGCTCACCTGCAGTAGTTCAGAGGCCGAAGTAAGTGAGTGGAGTGCTTTGATACCAGCCTGGTTATCAATAAGGATTCCTATGTTGTTTATGGTAATGGAGCTGAGGTTAAGTATCTTGCAGGCCTCTAGGCAATAGCTCAACAGCTTTATTATGATCAAATAGTTACGAGAATAAGTATTTGGTGTGCAAGCCCAGGGAAAATATTTTTAGGGACTTATTGACACACACTCGTATGCAACAGCACATTGAAAGCTTCTAAAGTTCGTTAGACTCTTCTAAGTTTTGTGATGTTGCAGGCTTTACTTAAGGCGAGTCACTTACGAGCAATTCATAACCAAGAATGGGACGAACTGCGGTAGTGCACATCCATAGGATTATTTTCCCAAGGGTGACGTCAAAATACTTTACCCTGAAGGATAGACTAAGTGTTTGGCTGTTCAGGCCTGGTGGTAAATAGCATTAGTTCAGTTTTACTCGTCCACAACTGGTGGCTCAAGCGCTCAACTTATGCAGATCCCTCTCTGTGAAGGCATTACACACGTTGCATTACTCAGCGGCTAATAATAGAAGAAAAGAAAACTCTACTTTATATTCTATTCTTATAAGACAGTTTTAGTAGATTAGATTAAATCAAAAGTTCAAAAAAAAAAAATATATATATATATATTGGGGTGACCAGAGAGACATCCTTTTCATAAGCTGGACAACAACAGATTCGCATGAGAAAAACCGATCTCATTACCTTCAAGCTAGTCTAAAGTCGTGATAGACATGCAAAAGTTTTGAAAATACCACACAGATTAAAACAACGAGAATTTTACAAGAAACAATTTTGAAACGAGAAAAGGAGGATAAATTTAACACATACGGCATACATTTAGCACATTTTGTTGGTTTTATTCTCACGTATCATTAACCCATCTTGCCTGTCAGTTTTCAGAAAGACTATTCTGTAAACTCCGAAAAGTAGAGGTTCCACAAGGTTCTTTGTTTTCTATCACATTTCTCATTTTTCAATAGGAAGTTCTCCAAACATGAAGAACAGTAATGACTACTAAACCATTTGTCGTTCTGTTAAAATTATCTAATATCGACAATATCCATGTAGTAGTACACACGTAAAACTATTCCCATATTCAATACAAAGTACATTGTAGTCTCTTTTAGAAATGGCGAAATGAATCAGATAACGAGAGGTCTGATTAGAAGCATGCATTGCCCTTTCTTTCCCTTTTCTTTGGACAAAACATTTTAAATATTAAATCGAGTTCAATGTGCTTTTCCTTCCTTCCCCACTATTTTTGAGTTGACTCCTTTATATTTTACATGACGAAAACAACAATTGCAAAAAAATGAAAAGAAGCAAGAAAAAGAAACTACAGTTTTTCCACTGTGAGATCGATAAACTTGAATGTAAAGGTTCGCGCGCCCATTTAGGTGTATCTGTTACATGTAATCCCGCACCCTTGGCCATATTGCCAAGAAAATATAGCAAAAAAGAGGAATACATATGTAAAAATACGTTTAGGATTTTTTTTTTTTAATGATAAAATGAAAATCGAGTTGCTAAAGCGGTTCTGCCATATCTAACCATATCGACAAACCCACTGATGTATTTCTAATGATGCAATATTGATATGATTTTTCCTTTTTTTATATTCACACATAAGCACAGGCAGATACCCCGACTACCATTAAGATACGAAGGAAACGCCGCATGTGGGGTGTTCTATAGACAAAAATAAAAAAAAAAACAGGAAAAGAATAGAATAAAATTGGATATTAGCATTTTTATAGAAAAATCAGGAATGCATATTTCCAATCGAACATATTGAACGCAGCTCCATACGTGGATAAATATTTAATACAACGGTTTTTCTTTTCCCTACTTAAAATGGGTATTAGCACATGCCAATCAGAGAGAGAGAGAGAGATGGGAAAAGGGAAAGAGAGATAGGGGGAAAGGAAGAGGGACAGAGAGAGAGAGAGAGAGATAAATTTAAGCACGTTAGATTGGTTCAAGTATATTTCGTTTAAGAAATTGGTCAATTTTAAGATTTTAATTCTTCAAATTTTATAAAATTTTGTCTTTCGGTTAGTTATCTCTGGCATGCCGATAACTACAGAGCAAAACATTTACAACAATTTTTTTCCTAGGTCAATGCGTTGTAAAGATAGTCAGAATGCCTCAGGGGTAAATCTATGGACCTAAACTTTAACAAACTAATAAGTTAAAATGTTGACATGTCATTTTGGACAAGATTTTTGAACAGACTGGAGTTGTGATGATATTATACCTTTTAAAATTTATCGCGAATTAAAGCCGGGCTTTTCAGTGTTTATTAGCAAAGTGTTTTATACGCCCTAAAAAAATTCACGTCTATTTCAGAGTATTTAATAGAGAATGTGATGATCCTACCAAATTATTCATGAAGTTTATATCCAATTAAAAGGATCTCAAATAAACTGTGATTCATTACTTTACCAAATCCATTTATTGTACAAAGGAGATACATGTGAAGCTAATAAAAAGACCTTGACTGATCTAAAAATGTGTACTTATTAAACGTGTAATTAATTAAATTAAATTCATATTACAATATGAAAACAAGTCCAGTAGATTATCTGAAAAAGTAAAAGGAACCTGCAGATACACAAACCAACATATTTGTCTATTTAAAGGATATGATCAGGAGGCAACAACAGTTTCGAATTTTTTCTAGAAATCACCAATTTATCCATAGGTTCAAGTATTATATTGTCTTTTAACATAACTTCGATTATGTAACAACAAAGAAACAAGAAATGAACACAGCAAATAATACTCAGATTGATCCTCAAAGAGCTGGCTCGAATTGTCTGGAGATTTACACCGATTTGAGAATCTAGAAAATGTAGCTATATGTAACGATATTATTAAGGCAATTTAACGTACAAAATGAAGTGCCACAGGGGACAACTTTGGAGTCTACCTGTCTATCTGTATTAAAAAAATATGAGTGTATAGTACCAGATGCTAACTTTACTTGGGTCTCAACCAACAACTCTTTTCATTTAGCACGATCTTACGATAATCGTCTCCAGTTGCAGACACTCAATTCCCAATTCCTTTTTGAGCGCGCTCCTCGGAATAGAAGACATTCCGGGTAAGAGCAGTGGTTTCGTTCAACATGCTCTAAATATTAGAGCCGATAAACTCTAGCCCTTCTTATTATGTCAATGTTAATGTATGGTACATCCAGTTTGTTACTTTATTTTACGAGGTGTTAATGAGAGTGATTCTTTTTGTAGTTGGCACAATTAACAGGGTCTTCCGTCTTGAGGATCAGGCAAACGACTTTGAGATTCCATTCACTGGGTATACTTTCATCCGACCATATTTTAAAGATCAGCTGCTGTGATCTCTTTAAATTTAATAGCCACTGCTATTAATATTGAAGTTCGGCAGGGAGTCCCCTACTGCTCCTTAAGTCTTACTGGGCTTTTAGTTCAGATATCTCTATCCAGACCTCTTTTTGGTCATGATGACAAAGTTGTTGTCAATCATCATCCATAGTTATTGCTTCATTCTGCTTAATAGCTTCAATACAGGCAGTGTTTATACTATTACGTTTCCATCATATCTCTGTAGACTTCTGTTCGATATTTGTGTCCTTGGCAAGTTCGTTTCAAATGTTGGTAGAACTTTCGAGCATCATTTCAGCATAAGCATTGCTTCTTTCTTTTTGGGAAGCCGATGTTCGCGTCGTTTACTTTGCTCATATAGTTCATTGCCTTGTATACTCATTGTTTCGCTGCATGGGATCGTCAAAGCAGGAGCGTTTCGCTGTAGTGTCAGGTGCAGCGTCTCTAGTGCGATTGTAGCCCCTCGGCGTAAATTTGTTTCATAGTACTTTAATGGCATACTTCAAATCGCTGTTGCCAGATAACCGCCAGATTCCCTTCTAGATGTTGAGGTGTGAGAAATGGAAACGTTAGGAACTCCATTTAAAAGCGTATGATATAAGTAAATATATAATCTTGAAAGAATATCTTGCCTAACAACTTGACTTTCTGAAATCAGTCGACAAAATATACAAACATATATGTATATCATATATTCATCCGATATATTTTCTCTATTGAATGAACTATGCTTTTGCTGAAATTCCCACACCTTCATGTATAAAGTGTTTGTGATAGAGAACTTATATGTCAACTACCTGAAACTATATGCAGAAGTAAGCCATGTAGACACACTTCCTACTAACAGCTTGCTTCGCAGGTGATTGTGTCACGTATTCCAAACGTAATCCTTTAAGATGCTAATAAGTAATTCACAGTCTTTTCGATTAACAGATAGCAAGAATGTCTGAGATCACTTAGAGCCATCTGGAAATATTCGTTTCTTCTGGTTACAACCTGTTGTAAGAAACGAACAGTAGAACCCAGCCTCAAGCGCTTTTTTTAATACTGCATTTCGTCTGACTCAAGATGAAAGTCTTGGAATAAAAAGCAATTTGGTCTGCTTAAAGGAGTTTAAATAGCATTACGGGCGCGGAAACTGTGCTCGATGTGTAAGTTTTCAACCAATTAATCATTCCTTAGTCATAAGCTTGGAATACATTTTCGATCGGAAAATTTAAACTTGTTTGCAGTGAAATTGGAAGATTCAGTTCGACACTTTTAAAAACTTTTTAATTGGTATCGATTAATAAAGTGATAAATCAATGTGGATCAGATCAGATCACAACATTTAATACCAAGAACTTGTCAAAAGCATCTTTTCATTTCAAATGGAAACATTTCATTTGATGGTCCACAAAGTTCCATAGTAGGTCCCGTATTCTTAAAATAAAAATAATTTAGCCCACATAAAGGAAATATTCAGTTCACCAAAACGTAAGCAAATTAATCAGAGTTTTGAAAAAGCGATAAGACCAGGGGAAGCAAATGAACTTTGCCAGTGTTGAATGGTGTTAAATGATATTGGTGTCACCTATGTCTGTAATCCTATCTAACAAGTGAAGAGTTTTTAAGAAGTGTCTTACTGGATGTGGGTACTCTAGGCAAATAAAAGCCTCATACATAATACTTAATATAGTGAGGCCAGATCAGGAGTGCAGTATTTCTAACATCTTTTGAGAAGCATACGACGTCTCGCAGTAGTTTTCGCGGCTCTGAATGTTTGGCCATTCTAACGTAGATTGTCATTGATACAACACCGAGAATGGAAAGTTTTACGGTTACAGTAAAATTTTCATTCATGGATAATTGCTTAATTGTATTTAAGGATTGTCTTAGGTACATAAGATATAATCGATAGAGATCGTTCCTCAATGAATTATAATGTGAATGACGTACTTAAATACGATAAGCATATGGTTCCTTTCTGGTTCTACAGACTACGGACGGCTTAGATTTCCTTGAAATCTTAAGTAATAAGTGGATTGCTGCAAGAGCCCCTACTAGGGCCCATTCTTTCCTCTGAACGCTTGAATTCGAATTTCATACGACTTCAGAAAAAAATCCTCAAGCTCAAGTAGCCATTAAATGGAATGTTTAATGCCTTAGGGTAATGAGAAGCGGTATCTGAAGGCAGTCAGTAATAATCCGTATGTTGGATTCCTTTTCTTTTTCCAAGCCCGTTTCTTTTTTTTTTACAACCCATCAAAGGATACAAGGTTAAGGTAAACTGTTGACATAGACCTAGTAAGTCCTTAAACTTGTTCAAAGGTTCCACAAAGCTACTTAAAGGAAAAAGGCACATCCCACATATTCCACCATACACCCCCCCGTTTATATTTGCTTTGATATTGTCTACCATGGTAGACTTGTATATATAATGCATATATCGTATTAAGTGCATAATTTTCGTTTTCTCTGTAGTTCGTTATTTCGTTATTCGATAAATAAATATTATAAAGCATTTCCAAAGTGAAACCCATCCACAAGGACTTTTTTTCATAATAAATAAAAATAAAAATAAAAATAAAAGAGATCTGACATCCTTTTAACTGCTTGCACTTTCCGACATCAATTTAATAAGAAAACAGGAGACAAAAAAAAAAAAAATGTAGAAACGGTGGAATCATTCCCATTGCAAATAAATATTACACCGTCATGATGTGCGAGTATCTCATGGATACAACATACGAACGACAACACCTCGTACTACATTGTATGATATATGCTCTCGTAAATGAAAGTTAAGTGCAACTTAAAAAAAAAAAAAAAAAAAAAAATTACAAGAAGCACTACAACTCAACGAAACGTCACTCTTTGACAAGGACAAACAAAAAGAGGAGGATAACCACCCGCTCTTACTAGATACCCGTAGACACTCGTATATAAAAAACCAGAAAGAAAAAAAAGCCTTCTAACAGCTTATGAAGAACACATTTTGGAGCCATCCCACCATGAGGATACACGAAGTTTACATGATTACATTTACATGCACTCGATTAGATCCTTTGGGTCTAACAAGGTGAAATGGTTATTTAGCCGAGAATTGCACTGCAATTATTTTTTTTTTTTTTTTTTTTTCACTTCTCAGCCGTTCTTCTTGAGTGGTAATAATCCGTCTATCCACTTTTTTCCTTTAACGTATGAGTACAGAACAAGGCTTTTCCCTGTTCCAAACCCTGTTCCTGTCCCTGTCAACTTTTACCAGGCTTTGTAAATAATTTGTATCTACAAAAAGCAGAGAATACTCGTAAGGAAAAACAAAGGGAAAAAAGTCCTTAAAACGGAATTCAAATGGAAGCACATTTCACTTTGCTCGTTGTCGTTGTGCCACATCCTTACAAATCCTTGCGATAAGAAAGAAGAGCAATTTCCAGCCCTCACAGGGTGCTTATGTTAATTTCTAATAGTAGTCGGCTCCGAGTATTTGGCATTCAAGCATGCAAAATGCATCACGTTTATGCAACGTTTAAGTCGCGTGAAAAAAAAAAACACTCGATCTCTACTTAATATGGGAAGGGTGAGACAAAAGGAAATAAAGTGGAGGCTCGATGGGTTTGAAAAGTTTCTTATAGAATATAAATTTGGATGCAAAAAGAAGGTGACACCTTAGTCATACATTGGTGTTCTAAAGTACAATACTTATGCAGATTTGCAAGGGCAGGAACAAAAAAAAATCTGTACTGCATGTTAAGGATGCCATATCGGAAAATGGACACAAAATGAAGACGCTAATGTTGCATTGCTGTTATATTGTTTGACCTAGATGAATTGGAAGGTAGGCATGGGAGTTGCTGTTATGTAGTGGTACATGCATAGACTTCTCAAGCAGTTGGAGTTTGACAATCACTCCTCTGAAAAACATCGAAACCAAACACACCTGAGTTTTAAACTAGTATACCACCCGCCCGCGCCAGTTAAAGGATATTAGTATCCCCTTGGTGGTTGTGGTGGTTATTATTATGTAAAAACCAACTGAATTGGATTCAAGAAACAAGTAAACCTTAAATGACGCAATGTGTCTTGGGAAGGTTTTTATTTTAGTTGTTTACAAGATGAAAAATACGAATCCTTATTTGTTCCGACCTAAGAGAATGGCGCTGCAAAATAGATTAGAGCCAATCTGCAATATCCAAATGTTAATACGAAATTACATTCAAAAGTCTTTATGAATACAAGATCCCTGATCTGATTGAAATAATCGCATCTGAAGAATGCTTTAACGCCACATAGCGCCAATCTTAAGAAAGACAAAACTTCTAATGGGCAAACGAATACCTTTATCATTTTGAAACAACAGGATACGATTTAAGGCTGTGAGAGGAAAATTGATGAACCCAGTCAATTTTTCTCCTAAAGACCAACGAGCAGCACATGAGATGCCAATTAAAGATTGACCTTCTTGTTCTTAAAGTCAATAAAGTTATTGTCAATGGAAAAAGCCGACAGTGTGTTCATTTATATCTAGGGTTTGCTTTTACTTCCCAACATATAACATTTTATGTGGTTGGCAGTTAACACGATGACGCACCCTGAACGGCCAGATCGTGCAGATAATAGTGCTAGATGTACACTCATTACGGAGATGTGGGAGCAGACTCCTCCATCACAATCTCTATTCGATATCCTGACTAGATGTACAATGTTTGAAAAAGGAGCAATGAATTATAGCTGCACCAACGCAATGCAGAAGGAGCTGCCACGGTTAGTATCATTTAAAAGTTATAGAAAAGATATTACGATTAAGAAATTATGAAGAGTTAAGGATACTATATGAAACCAGGCGGCACATCAGAATCTACTATGTAAACTTCAGAGTAATTTCTTGTTCATCTAAGGAGAATTTAGGTGATGGTCGATGCTACAGTAGCAGCAAAGTGTCATTACTTATTGAGCTTGATGTGGACGAGCCAATATAGAATTTGATTTCTGGCCTTTTAGACTAAAATCAGTTCGTAGTTTCGGGATGTTTCTTTTCTTTAATTCACCTTTTAAGTACCCAAAACTTTTAATGTCAGCTCATGGATTAGAATTGACAATACAAGGGCTTTGTAGATCATCATATTGACCTTCCGACTTAAGAGTTCTGAATAGTTAAGTCATACTTAAAAATTAAGTGGCAATAGCTTGTTTGGTGCGGTCTTCGTGCCATCTTTACTAAAGAACCAATGGCGAAGCTACAAACCAGTTTCAATCAAGCATCCTCTTATGGGGTTAAGGATGATTAAAAGATAATGTGACTCAAAGTGCAAAGATTTAGTTTATCGTTGACTTTCCAAAGTGTAAGTCATGCTTGTACGTTATTTCCCAATTGTGGAGCAAATGTCTTCAACATGAAGTCAGTATGCCTGACAGAATTTTATATGAGACATTGAAAACTCTCATGCAAATGGAATATCAAGGGCTAATGGACTAGTTAACTAAATTTGGGTGATCAGATTCCGTTTGAAATAGATTTATCGAACCATGCGTTGACTAAGTTTGTCATTCACCATAGTCTTAAAATTCAAAATAGGAGAAGTCTTAATATTTACTCCTTTGGTAAACGGAATTTAAAATGATTTTGGCTCACTTAACTGGTATTTAAACGATTTTTATGTGCAACATTTCTATTTGTTAAAAAAAAAAAATTCAATAAATGTGGTCTGATAATCTACTCCTGTGGCAGTCCAGTTAATGAAGAATTAGCCGGTTAAAAGCAACATTTTTAAGAAGATTTTTTTATTTTGCAAGAATTACTAAAATTCCGCCTTTAAATTAGAAGAATTTAAGCTGATCGCGACATGAATTGCAATTAAAGCATTTAATGGCGGAATAACACATCTCCTCCAAACGTCGACTAAATATTTAGTGTCTAATTTCCTAACAAGCAACCCGCCAACGTCCATTAGCCCGGCTGGGTTGCCCTCATTAACATTTTAGAAACCCATGTATAGTATGCAAACAATGAAATAGGAGAAAGAAAAATATCCAACATTTATTTACGTTAATTAAATGTAATTAAACCTAACATGTAGCGCGTACTTGACAAAATCGAATAAAATTAGAAAAACCATATATTCGTATCCACCGGGTAGGCCAATAAGCTTTATGCAGACAGGGTTGTTGAAAGCATGGCTCTACTGCCCATGTCTGCTTGTTGTAGGGATTTTTTATTTTTTATTTTTTCGTAAAGGACATACGAGTACAAAAAAAGCAACAAAAACAAAAACATTGGCGGCGTAAAAACCCATTCGAAGCTATTATTATAGCAATGGTTCTAATTAAATATTAATGGTATGCAACTACTAGACGGTCACACAACCTAAACAATGAGAACGATGTGGGAGGAAGTTAGTAGCGTACATACTAACCCCATCTTCTTCATATGGTTAGGTCGATAATTCTCCAAATTAAACCCACGCTTAAGGTCGAAGGGTAATTTTGGATGACAATGGTGGTATAAGAGTATGTGTTGAACTTAGAGCAGAATTTGACGGTCGACTATCCAAATCTGTTCCACATTTCGTTAAAAGCCACAATACAACACAAATCGTGCACAAATATATTCGGTGTCCTGCTACTTTATAATGATAATGTTGACGATTACTTTTCACAGCGTATAGCTCGTTCATTTACTCGTAGATACAGACCTTTTTACATTAGCTTTGCACCACAAAATGCAATCGAGGAGGAGTATTTGCTGATAGAACTAGTACGAATACCCGTTAATTTGTTGTACTATTTAAATCGCATTTTAATGCTGGGGCGATTACATTAATAGCGTTACCAGCACATGACCTTTGACACGCAACTAAAAAAAGAGCATTTTGGATTTATTAAAATAAGACCGAGTAAAAATTGTGCTTATAAATGAAGATGATTTGCCCGTCATTAGAGCCATCTGTAATAAGAAAAAGTAGAGCAAGAAAAGCGCCAACTGTCAAGGTAAACACAGATTCGAACGATTTCGTTAGATCCGTTTTGAACATTGTATTCAAAACAAGCCGACGGAGTTTGCTTCTCAACTGAGGTAATAACTGAAAAAAATATGGGTAGGCAGTGAAGTTTGAATAGAAATACATTCCCTGGAATGTATTCTTATTGATTTAAGGCGTTTTAGCTTAGAATCTCAGAATTTTTGAAACTTGGGTTTTATGAAGATAAAAGTTCGAGATCAACAGAGTGTTGTTTAAAAGATTGACTTGTGGAATAAAAACGCTAATAGCTAGGAAAGCGGGTTGATGAGATATCTGGAGCCGATTCCATTTTACATATACCTCAACACACTAAGGTCTGTGTGAAACCATTGCAATGTCCGGGTGGGGGAATTGGAATTTGATTGCGATTCCTACTTCTGGTTCCCTCTTCTCGTAACGAGTTGCATCCGCAAATCTGAAAAGAAATGTAAGTGGCACAAAAAGTGGAGGATATCCTCCTGTGAATCTATGTACAGAAGTAGTCGTCTCTAAATCGCTGCTTTATTTCGTGTGTTCCCAAAAGATTATGTTCTGAGAGTAATCTAACATGCGTAAGTAGTTCAGTTCTAGTTTTCAAAATATTCTTACTTGTTCTGGATTCGGTGAGCTCCGGCTATAATTGTGTTAAAGTTGCAAGGTTTTTTCACTTTTCATTAGCTTTTATTGTGCAGAGTGTAATTTTGAAACTTTGATCTTCCAGTTCCTTAGGGGGAAGATCCTTTTCAAGCAAGCTTTCTGCTGAACGGTAAGAGATTAAAACTCTTCGCGAAACCGCTTCATAAGTCTCGAGTTGATTGACAGCAGCCTAGCTATCAATAAAAATAGTAATATTCTCGTGGCATATTGCCTTTATTGCCACAAGTTTGGCTGCTTCTACTACAGCCGATATCTCCGCCTGGAAGACACTTCGATCAGAGAAGATCCCGGCACCAGTTCCTATCTCCATCCATAGGATGATCATCCATTCGTGAAAATGGATACCGAGTCTTGAACAATTTGGTTCCTGTTCCGTTTCTATCTGTTCTATCTGCTGTATTTGCTAGTGTTGCATTGATGCTCCTGTTTCGGATCATACAGGTTATCAGGTTCGCTAGTTCGTAAGTTTCTTCTTATGGCGGAGATTTCGACATTCCTGAAGTCTCCCTCGATGTCAAGGAAGACTGCTTATGTGCGCTTTTTTTTTCATTTTATCAATGCGGTTTTCAAGACTTTCAGAACAGGCTGTATGATGTTTTCTTCTTAAAAAGATGAAAAGGTCTAAGTGCTGTATTTTATTTTGTTCGAAATCTGCCTAAACAGAGTTTTAGACGTTTAATTCTTTGACTGCTATCTCAAAAGGATATATTCTCTTGCTAGAATGTTTTTCCAAGGAGAAAACAAAATAAAACTTAAACAGACCGAGTTTAAGACTTCTAGGAACTACCCAATGAGAGAGATGTGGTCACAATTGCGCACCTGAGTTCAATTAATAAACTGACTTTCCTTATTTTCACAAGGCCCTTGGAATAAAGGGGCAAATAAGTCTCAAAATAGAGTAAAGGAAATATAGAAGTTTATGTGTAAATTTTGCCGCAAAACTGGGAACAATTTATCAGTTCATCCTTTTCAAAATTAAATTGTTTAATTTATAAGAAGAATAACTATGATAGATGTATGGAAATCTGTCTCTGACATAATATTTAGTGAGCCTTCGTAGAAGAGGCCAAGTTTACGTATATAGTACAATGTCTGTGATTTATGCAATGATTTAAGCTGCGAGTTAAAAGCCTTAAAATCACTTTCCAAATATCACATTAACCTAAGGAATCTATTAACTTCTCAATACCTTAATATACGAGATACGATGCTGTTTGTATATTTGCAAAATTAGCCAAAGAGGAGAGTTTCCCAGGACTTACTCTTGTTTCAAGAGTGCCCTTAACCGCTTTTATGGCTTCTATCGACGCATGGTTACAACAAAAATAAACTACATTATTTTTTAGGTTGCCGGCAGACAGTATAATACCCACCGACGTCCTCAAGGTCAGCGGCAGCGTACTCTTGCTGTGTCCCAAAAGAATTTATGAAACTTAAAGATGAGGGTGCAGAGAAGATACAAAAGGGTTTATGGAACTTCCTATTTAATAGTCAGTCCATATTCAAGACACCTGTCAAACCCAGCTTAACATTTTGGATTTCTGACAACTTTTTTAGTTCAAGGAAACCACTGTAAAAAAAAAAAATAAACAAACCCACCTTTGGAAAAGAAATATGAAAAATTTTGAGCAAAGTAAATCAGAATGTAAGCACTAAGGCAATCGTTCAAAATTGAATAGGACTTAAAGGTATGCCATCATATCTTGTTCAGCTTTACCATGCTGACAAATGTAGTGAAGAAAAGAGCTCATTTCAACGGATGGTCTTAGATAAAATTATTCACAGTTAGACAGATGCCTCTCTTGTTGCCATTTTTATAGGTCAATCTGCCATTATTGGGTCAATTTTACCACTTTTTGCCACATCAATGTCATAGTACTAACCAGGCATGAACCGAAATGTCACAACCATTCTCATTATTGCCATCAAATTAGTAAATATTGATTTAAAAACGAAATTTTCCTGGTCCGTTGCCAGGATTTTATCACTCATAAAAACCACTTACATCACCAACAAATCCTGATTGGTCCTCAACCAATTATTTCTGTTAGCTGTTGCTAGTGATCAGCAATCACATTTGAGCACCTAAAATGTGTGTCTCATTAGAGAAAAAAATACCAGTCCATAGCAATTCTAACTAATCCTCCTGGCATTGCCAAAATCTAGTAAATATTGTACGATACCCTGTCGTACCCCTCTCCGATCGCATTTATGTATTGGAAAACAATTTTTTAATTAATATTCCTGAACAACAGCGGCAGCAACAGAGTGTCCATTCAATGGTATGCCGAGTCTTTGTGCGAAATAGCGCAATACCTGCCATCTACCTACAAGTACTTGCCATTCCATATTTATCTCGTTTCATAATTAATTAATTTATCTGTATTGGCAACATCGAGATATATTACAAAAAAAAAAAAAAAAAAAAACGAATAAATAATAAATAAAAGCCTTTTGACTACTCTCTCTTTCGCTCTATATCCACACAAGGCATCCGTCCGATACAATTTTGTTTGCTATATGAATGTCCACTTTAGCCGCTCCGTCGCATCGATTCACTATGGGGCTGAGTTGGGGATACATTGCACAATTAAAAATAGTCACTGGCACAATTATAAATACAAACCTACATACCTGCGTTCGATTGTATGTATGTAGTGTGATCGCATCCAATGGATACTTTGTCACACTCTCGCTAAAGTGGGAAGAAAATTGAAAAAAAAAAAAAATGTAAATACAAAAATTCTATAAAAATCGCCTGTTGCCAGCGTTGTCATTCTGATAGATGTGCTCTCGAGCAAGCAAGAGATACACTATAAAAATTAAAGTGTCCAATTAAATCATTGCACGAATAATATTTCACGGACGGACGGAAAACTGGTTTTACGCCAGAGAGTACAAAAAATATTCAAAATGGCTGTTTTTGAAAATTGTTTTCCTGAATTTATAGTTTTTCTTTTCAATTTTCAATATCTGTGCGGCATACCGCACCGATGAAGATACATAACTGAAATGTGGTCACAAGTGCAAACTAGCTGCCTCTCTGATGGAGGAGGAAGTACAAATATCTGCTCCTGCTATTTCGCGGTGCGAAACATGGTCCAATTCTTTGATTTTATATATTCTATACAATGAATTGCAAATGGCTTTTAATGAGGCACAATTTTTTGTCCCAATCTCTGCCCCGTAGATACAATATAATCGGCCAACAGATAGAAGCGAATATGACAAGTGGCATGTGGCGCTGTTGCTATTGCTGGTACTGGTGCTAGCGCTACTGAAATGCAACTGCTGCAATGCGTAATCAGGTCCTTTATAGTTTTATATCGATTTAAATTAATTAATTATTATGTTGAGAATTCGGTTTATCATTTTAGTTGTGTTACAGTGTTGTTCAAAATAAAAAAAATCATTTATGGCCAATGTGGTCATTGGCGGATGAAAATAGTTGATGCAGCCCAGATGGCGGTCGAGTCTTGAAACTGTCTTAAAACTGTCACATATGTTGCGCGCACAATAACCTTGTGACTTGTCAAAGTGTCATGGTACAGGGAATGCAACACATCCCCTCTAAACGAGAAGGACTGATCGTAAGTTGTTTAAAATTTATAGTCACGGGCGTCTCGTTTGGACTTTAAATAAGTTTTTCTCTCAAAAATTTATCAGGTTATGCAATGTTCTGACAGATTGCATTACGAGAAAGTTTATTTTTCAAGACCAAAGCCACTATGTATCGCATTTCTTACGATTAAGGATTAGCATGGTGTTTTAGGAGAATATCTCATATAAATGGTTGGGTGTTGTAGAAATATTGCACGCACTCAAAACTGTCAACTAGCCGATGCCCAGTGTTTCTAAACATCAATTGTGCTTATTTCCCCACCAAGTGGTAACCATCGGTTACTGGTCGATGTTTATCCGGACTCGATAAGGGTGAGTGCAGACCAGCAGATAAAAATTCCAACACTATAAGCGGAACAGCGGATGAATTTGAAGCTCAGGTCGGTTATTACTTCTTAGACTAGGTTAGGGTCTTGAATAAGAGATAGAATGGACCAACGGCAGTGCTCACATCGCCGAACGGCTACTGGCTTCGGTTTAACCGACTCCTCGTCCTAATGGTGTATACAATGGAACTGACCTTCCAAATTGGGTTTTATGCCACCGGGGCAACTGCCCGGACGGATTTAATGTTGACAACCCCTGCAAACGAAACAAGGACAATAAACTTTGTCTTTGTTTGCACGTAGAAAGTTAGGTCCCTCAATAGGCCACATAAGCCGAATAACTAACGAAGATCCTGGTCTGCTGCAAAGCAGATCTTACCACCATACATTGAAAAATTGCAACATTTATTACAGCGATTGTTATCGACGTCAAAAGCAGTAACGACAACAAAGATAGGTTCTAAAAGCTCTTAGACAAGACTTACGAACAGCTGTTGAAAATTGTCCTCGGCGATTTAAATGCAAAGCTAGGAAGAGTGGGCATATTTGGTAGTACTGTCGGAAAATATATCCTCCGATAACGGATTTAAGTTAATCGACTTTGCAGCGGGGCGAAACATTGTCGTAGTTAGCACGCGGTTCCTGCATCTAGATATTCATAAAAGGACTTGGAGATCTTCTGATCAATCAACCGTCCGCCATATCGACTACATTTCGACAGACACAAGGCACTCCTCCAGTATTAAAAATGTCCAAACGTTCCAAGGGGCCAACATCGACTCGGAACATTACATAGTTGAACATTGCAAGCACAAGCTAATACTGTAAGGAAGTTTGACGTCGGATGGCTAAAATGACAAGAGGTCACTATATCCTTTCCAGATCGAGTCTTCCTTAATCTTTTAAGAGGTCTTATGGCTATGATGACCAAAAGGCCAACAGAGATGCTGCCTCTGATATGCTGGCTTTCACTCGACTATCGCAACGAAGCACCTGGTTTGACGACGACCTAGTTTAACACCGGCTTCTAAGCAGGAAAAAGAAGGAGCATAAAAAGCTCGCGGTCAAGAAAATTGAAAGTTGCTACTGCAGCAATGATATTCGGAAGTTTTCCCAAAGGGAAAAAAAGATGCACTGCTATTCCAGCCCAACTCGATAGATGGTGAATTAAAAACAATTCCCAGTCGGTTGATCAGATCTTCTAAAACCAATCTCTGGAAGCCATATGAAATTTCTTAAAAAAATCAAAAAGTGGGGATGGTGGGTGATATGGTGGGTGGTTGGCAAACAGTATCCCACATAACTTTCTGAACTTTGAGCCTACAAAGTGAAGCTTCCCGGGGGCCTCTCATATGGTATGTATAGCCTCCATCTATGAAAATTGAAAAAGACACTAGTCAGAGCGAACAAATTTCAAAATTCTTTTACGACTTGTCTCAGACTATACCATGATGGTTTTTGATGTAAATGCAATTGCAACGGGCAAATTGCCATCCAGATGTTCGTCTCTGATTCCTTTTTACGGAAAAAAAATCACATTTCTCCGTATGAGACATTAAACTAACTTAACATAGAACCACTACCCAATTCCACCCCCTCAACGCTCAATCTTTGTTTAACCACTTCGACAACTATAAAGCAAAAAATAAAAAAATATCCCAAACCAACAAAATAACCTTCTTAATGGGTACGTGACATTTTTTCCAGTAGACAACAACGATAACGACGACGTCGTCTTCTTTCTGAATTAGTTTCACATTGATGTCACAACATTTTCAATTCCTTGTAGTTTATATGTCGTTCTCCATTACAAACACGATACAAACTCTTTTCCTTTTGTACTCGTATACGTCTATCACAGTCGCCTTTCGTTGTAAGCCTTTTACACAAAGTGACGGTAAAAGCGTATAAAAAACAAGACGACGCCCATAAAATAAAAAAGCAATTTACCTTAAGGTACGAGTACGTACAGTCTAAGGACGATACGAATACTAAAGCTTCTATATCATCATATATTCTCCAATCCCTTGATCCATTCGCCTATAGTGTCGACACAGTGTGTTGAAACAAAGATAGAAAGATAGAAAGCTGGGCCTTTCAGGGTTACGAAAAAAATAAAGGAAGACAACGCCAAAAAGCACAGAGGGAAATATCTATTAAAGAAAAGCAACAAACCCAGAGAACTGGGTATTAAAAAGAACCACATACAACAATCCCCTAAAGCCGTTCAAGGCAAACCACATCAAAGACTATTCTACGCCTCAGGGCAGGCCACCCTGTATTCATACTTCTCTCCACGCATATTATGACTATGAATATATATATATGCATTGGTATCTCCACCTACACGTTATGCCAAACAGAAACCAAATTACCCCAGGACAGCCATGAGCAATACACGAATCCACATGACTCAAACCAAAATGACCATTCCTCGGAATATCTACATATCCATTGAGACCGACAAGGAGTAGACTTCTGTCTGCTAAGGGGTTAAGAGGTTAAAGGGTTAAAGAGTTGATTTTTATTTAATTTTTGTTAGGTGCTGCCTGTTATTTCTCCATGTCCTGGGCTTGAATCCTTGATGCGATCAGGGCTGATGATATGTTGGTGGCATGTCCTGATTTGATGTATTTTCTTCCCAGATTTTGTTACTTCATTTTTTTTTTTTTTGGTTCTTGCATGTGAAATTACCTCGTTGATTTCTTTGGATTTCATTATCCTCACACAATACGATGACAACCGTGATGAAAAATGTGAAGTCCAGGAACGGATTTGTAATCCGAATAGTAGCTAGTAGGTAAGCGGGTGGAAATCCTTTATTTTGTCCTTTACGTAGGCACTTGCTGGTAAAATTTTTTGTGTTGAACGATCAGCTTCTGCTAATGATTTACACGCACGCTTAAATCAGGCAAGGTGATTCAGAAAAAGGTTGGAGACAACCTTAAATCTCACTTGTAAAGTCCAGGTGTCGAGGCACCTATGAAGAAGGCTGCATGACTTTTAACTGAAGAGAATTGGTATCTTATGATGCCTCCGACGCACTGCAAAGTCGGTTGTATTAGTGCCTTATCCCAATATGTCGGCTCTGCTGTGACTAACATACATAAAAATAAAATGAACCGAACAAATAATGAAGAAACAGAGAGTGCAAATAGTACAGAAATAGCTGCATTGAACATATATAGCTGCGGGGGTGCCAAATCCAGGCACTTTATCCGATGTCAAGCTACTGGCTTCGAGTCAAGAAACCATATTTGATCTTTCGGAAGTCCAAAATAATAGCTGCAGAATCTCAAATCACCAAACGGACAACAATTCTGCTACCAACGACAAAATGGACAAGTCGGCAGCCAAAATGACCGCAAGTTTCTGGTAACATCAGGTATTATAAGGCCGTCTTCAGTCTCAGCAGGATTGCTATGGATGAGGCGGCGGGTACTACTATTCTCAGGACAAGCTGAAATACCAAGCCTTGGTTGATGAATATATCAGGCATATTCTCGTATTAAACACCGAAAAACAACCTAAAGGAGACACGGTTCCCAAGACGAGAACGCACATGCCTTCAAAAGAGAGAAAGTTGCCTCAGCCTCATCAACTATTCACTCCATTGCCAAACGGAGCGAGATTCCAGCTTCAGGTATTATTGATCGACGAACTTTCATCTAATTGCAGAGCAGTGCTGCCAAAATGGGCCAGCCAAACTCTTCTGAAATCAGTAAATGAGGAGTGCCTAAACGTAACTAGAAAAAGCCGATTTCATACTCAAATTCGGCGTACGGTTCTCCCATCTGAAGATCTTCAGATCAACGGGCCCTGAAGACGACAACGTCGACATGATCATCGACGATGATCGATGGAAGATGATCCGATTGTTCCTATTTAGCAAAAAAAGCAACAAAAATATGCTCAGTGTCATCCATAATAATCTCCAGCACAAACCATCGCCGCCATACGAAGCTCAGCATATACTATACCATCTTCAAGTGAAGGAGGAGCACTAAAATCATCGGGGTGAGTCTTTATTTGATTTCCTTATAACCTCTGATCTGGGCAACGCTCTAATCTTCATGTTTCCAAGTACTTGACATTATACAAACAACCAATAACTCTGAATATAGGTAGATAACAGGAGATAACATGGACACTCAATATGAGTCTTTCGGTAGAAGCCCGTGATCCTTTTAGAAACTCCAAGTAAACTTAATTAAAAAAAAATCAGTCAGGTCTTAAGCCCCAAACTAAGAACCATCAACGATCCTTGTATGGAATCGATGAAGGCACTGGAAGCAAAGGTGAGAACACTCGAAAATGCTATTAAATAGTCTTCAGAACTTTGTGTCTTTCGTGTCAAATTTAGGAAGAAAATTCTCCACCCTGTTGTAAGGAAACTGACTAGGGACATCTTCAATATCTGCTACAAGCACAAATTCTACAAGCCTTACAAGAACTACCGTAAAATATACAAAAAAGCAACAAACAAGGCTACGTCATAGGTTTGGCCATGATACTCGTATAACTATCAAAAAAACGGTTTCTGTAAAGAAGTCGAAACAGCTGAAGCTGTAAAAAAAAAAAAAAATAATAATAAAAAAAGTAATAATTTTTTCATCCGTAAACAGAATGTTTTTATGGCCATTGTCGGCGTGCCACTGCAAAAATCGCTTGCATCTTTCCAGTTTTAGGAGTTAGAAGATGACCCATGGACCGACAATAGGCTTTCATATGCAGATCATCCCGAATCTGCCTAAACATGGATCTGGCTGATACATCCAATTCCTTGGACATGATCTTCTGATTTCTAAGGGGATTTCTCTGAATTCGTTTACGCACTGCCTTTACTACCACATTCGTACGGTAGACGCACGGGCGACCACTTCTTGGCATATCCTCTACTCCAGACAATTCGCCGAAACGAGCAAGAGCCCGATTAACGAATATTCTCGATATTCCCAGTGGTTTTAGTAACTCAAAAATTTGGCTACCACTCTTTCCGCACTTATGCAACGCTATTACGACTGAAGAGACAATGGTTTCGCTTGTTTTTCACTTTGAAGAATCATTTGTGAGAAGTCAGGGTTTCTAAGAAGTTGTAAACTCGACTTTAATTTTCATGACTTCAAAACTCAAACGACATTTTATATGGAACTATTAAGACTTGTGTCATAATCGTCCTCTCCACATTGCACGGTGTCAAATTAAGTTTTCAAACTGTAATCAAGCAGTCAGTATGGTATACACAGTGTGCCAATAAAGTTTCCGGACTCGAACTATACCTTCATAGCCAGTGACGCCATCTATGTGTTGTAACATGCATTTTTGAGGCTTGAATCTTTTTTTAACACATTTATTTCGATTTTCAAATAACAAACATATGACAGTTCTTCATTAACAACAACATCAATAATTCAGGAGAAATTGTCACTGCTGCAAAAAATGATCCAAACTTGCTGAAAGCAGTTGCTACGGGTGATGAAACATGGTGCTTTCAATACGATACAAAAGCCACGCATTAAAGTGTTGAATGAAAGGCGAAAAATTCACAAGCCAAAAACATATGAAAATTTCTTCAAAAATCAAATTCTCAACACATTTTTCGTTAGCAAAGAAATTATCCGTAAGGTGCTCGTTCCACGTGGTTACTGGTGAATAGTGTCTCCCAGTTTTTAATTATGATATTTGATGGCCCGAATTTGCATTATTCAACCCAAAATGCAATCCAGAAAGTTGGTCTCTGCTACAATATAATGCGCCGATCACACCTCACTTATTGTTCGTAAATTTTGGGCTCGAAATTAAGTTTGTGTGTTGAATCATCCACCGTATTCACCTGATTTGGCACCCTGCGACTTCTATTTTTTCTCAAAATTTAAATCGAAAATGAAAGGACATTTCTCAGACGACATTTCGACCACTCAAATTGAGCTGAAACACGCATTTAAATTTTTATTAAATCGTTGTAACAACCGAAAAACAAAATCAAAAAAATATTAAACTATCCTTTAACATTTTAATTTTTTTTTTTTTTCAATACCAGTCTGGGAACTTTATTGGCACACTGTCTATGTAATGAGGGTTAAAACTAAGATACAGTGAACTGATATGGGCTTAAGTCTCTTTACCAAAAATGGTATAGATTTTGAATGGGCCTAACTGAGATATGAGGATAAATTGCTAAAAACATTGCATGATAAACTGAATAGAGAATAACCGAGATAGAGAAGGCTGAAATATGACTGTCTCAGGCAAAATTTCAAATGCATAGTTGAGAGCCTGTTTTGTAAGTAAAAACTACAAAGGGGTCTGTAGTTGGTTGGTGGACTTATTCAGTAATGGACTTACCCACAAAACTTCAGTTTTTCTTCGAAGAAACTGGGAGTTTAGCATTGGCTTATCTGAACGGTCTGCCCTTAATCTAGCAACTGTTTTTTTTTTTTCTTTTTTTTTCGTTGGAAAATGTTGTGACTGTGTCATATGTTGTGAAAATTTTGTTATCTGGGCAACGTGGTAAAAAAAAAGGAACCCAAAGACGTCATATAACCCTTTCGCAGTGCGAATTTTGAACGTAACGAATCCACTGTTGAAAATGTAATAAATTTCATAGTTTCAAAGTCCAATTTAAGACATTTCGTAAAATAAAAGGTAGTTCGAGACTGACACAAATATGGCGACTCTAATAACTTGTCCATACGATTTTTAGTCAATATCAACCTGTCAAAATGACATTAATGACATTTCCAACATTAGTCATCGAGATATTGAAGATTACTAACGCACCTTTTGAAAATTCTAAAACCATGAAAAAAAAAGTTTGGTACGTTGGTATAAGGCTGTTATTTAATGGGGAAAAAATACTGCTTAGACTAAGGAATGCCTTGAAAAATATTATAGGGATTCTGCTCGGTCGAACGCAACCATTTGTCGCTGGTTTGCTGGTTTGCTGAACGCCTTGTACACAGAAATCCACAAAACCACAAAACAAAACTGACATTGTAATGATATCACAAGACCGCGTATATCAATCATATTTTGCACGCGTCTGGGTATTTCTGGGTATGCGATAGCTATGCTCGAACGGAGTTCCGCATTTAAACCGAAAAGAGCAACTTGAGCCATGATGATGCAGAGCGCTGCACATGGATCCTAATCGCAAAACTCAAAAAAATTCACGTCGAAAAGAGATATGTATCACTCTAAAAGGACCCTATGTTGATTAATGAAGTCAATTTTTGAAAAAAAAAAAAATAAGTTTCTATATGTTTTTACATACAATATATAATTGAACAACTTTAAGGTTACTTGCAGCCATTTAGTGATCAGTTGTACAGTTGCCAGAACCGCCTGCAGACGGTGATTGGTTTCACTGTCGTACTTATGCAAAGTAACGGGGTCTATGAATCCATATATTCGAACAACGAAAGAACTATACATTTAGAATTTTCGGCAACCGCATTTAGGTAACTTATGGTCAAAAAGAAAACACCCTAAACCTTACGTTACTAGGAGTCAAGCGCCAAGAAATTGAATCTGTACTTATCCTGCTACCATCAATTGTGGTGTAAAGACCTTAACAGACAAAGGCAGCCTTTATTCTGCTCTGAAACCTCAGTTTCACGCTGTTACAATAGTTTCATGAATAAGTCCTGGAGACTGATGGAGGGATTAACAAAGCCAAAACGTATCACATTCACTTATGTTTCAATTTTATCGTAAATTTATAGGTATCAAATAAACCACTATCCAAGACCCGTTTTGGTTCCACTTATCCCAAAATATTGATATCCATATGTCACTTAGATTCAAGCAAACAAAATTAGACCCAATCTGAGTGGCCCTTAAATTGATTTCTATACAGCGCCCTCAATCACTTCTTAGCTTGACATCCTGTTCTTAATCCGCCACTGTCGTTTCGAAGTTCTGAAAACTCGCCAAACATCGAAACAATAAGCCACGCACATACCTCGTTTAAATGACATCAGGGCGGAGTGGGATATTTTTGTGAGAGGACATTTGTTTTATAGTGAGAATAAAATAAAGTTCAACCGCACACCGACCCGGATCAAAAGGGCAAAAGGTGCAATCGTTTGCAGAAAACCCAACCGGAACCAGGACACGTTTCATCTTTTATCCACTTTCCTGGTTGTTGTATACTTTTTTTTTTTTTTAAATACATTATATCTGCGGACTTTTCTCGATATGTTTCCTCCTTTTGGATACGAGAGACGATTTACTCCTTTACTCGTGGCATCGGTCGTTTGGGGTTACGAGTATTGTACATTTCGTCACCATTGTAAGGGATTATGTCGATGGTTATGGCAATGGCTGGGTTCCTCAACCTCAACCTCAACCTCAACCTCAAACTTTTTTTTTGCGATATACGAATGAAAATTGCGTTACAACAGTGCACCCTGTCAGTGTCTATTTAATTCTTTTCTCTGACTTATTTCCTGTTTTGCAGTTTCTTGTCCTGACGTTAAGGAAAATGGTATCTAAAATTTATTGTTACATTGAGGGCATTCACTCATTCATTCGTCTCGTGGGAGATGTAATGTAGCTGTTGTTGCACCTTCTTCTCGAATTCATGTATGGAAAAAAATGCGCATAGGAGCAACACAAATAGCCAAACAAAAAAGAAAACAAAAACAAAAACTGAATCCTGGCGATGGACATGCAGACACAGGAGGAAACCCATAGATACCACGACTGCGAGAGGAATGCAGAAAATAAAATGAAAATATTCAAATGAATATTTATAAGATGAAAACTGTAGTAGACGCGAATTTTGTTTCCTCCAATCCTCACACCCGCTTCTTTCGATTTTTTTTTTTTAACAAATGCTATTCTGCCTGTTTGGTCCCTTTTATAGGGTGTTTATAACGAACAGGCAGACATTGGAGTCCATTTTTCCAGTGGATATTTTTTTAATGGTTACACAAGTAGTATGGAGATCAGGTCGTTGTTTTTTCAACGAAAAGAATCTGAATAGGGTGGTATATAGTCGATTTTTTTCCCTCCTGTTTACCATTGCCAGTCCGCATTTTTTATTGGATGTAAACCGAATCAGGGAAAACATAGATCCAAAGGTATGAGTACATTTCCTACAGAACTACTGAAGATTGAAGGAATCGCTGGTTGTATCCCAATGTGGCAATCATTCAATGCAGTGATCCCTGTTGTAATTGAATATTTTAGCTAAGCAAACATTGGCTTGTGCTTTGTTTTTATGCTTTTTTTCTGTTTTGCTCTTCCAGACGAGGGTTGTTTGTTTCACGGGGTCAGAGATATTGCATACACAATAAACTGATATTTCCGGGAGATGTTTTCTTTTTTTTTTTTTTTTCCTTTTTTACTTCTACTTTATTTGTTTATAAATTATTAATTTACTGACGTTGTTAATGGAAAGTGGAGGAGTTTCGGAACAGTAGCAATAAACAGAGAAACAGTAATGCGAACATTACCACGAAAGTCAGTTAAGCATGCTGTATATACACAGAGAATTCTGACACAGAAAGAACTATTCGAATTTCGACTTCAATTCTGAAGAAGTATTGTACAAGCGGTGTTTTTTTTTTTTTTTTAGGCAGGAAAGCGAAATACAGAATTGACATTGATTTCAAGTAACAGAGAAAATAAAATTTAGACATGTGAAAGTATCTCAATATCCGAGCTGCAGTACAGGTTATATTTGTAACACAAGGTACAGCAAAACTAGAGTTGAAAGAACGTACATGTACAGATTATTGACTATGTCATTTCTCTCATCTTGTTGTACACCTTGTAAATGCAGTATTTAACAGCGACAAATTTACAGTCCCCCAACATCTCTTACCAATGATGATAGCGGTCTTTCTGACACCAAAAATGGATTTATCAAAAATTTCGATATGAAGTCTTCCCAACTTCAAGACAAGTATTTAGAAAGCATGCAGATGGAAAGAGATAATGGACTAAATGTTGGACTAAAATCAGATCCTCCAACACAGCCCAAACACCCTCCAGGCATATGTTTGAGCCCCTGATGGACGAATAGGATGGCTGCATTGATATATATTTTTAGTTTGTTTAGATGGCGCGAACTCAAGGGGTTTTTGGTACCCTTAAAACGTTTCCACACAGCGCGGGCAAAGTAAAACTTAGGAGGGAAAAAAAGAGAGATACCGATGTATGTTTACCTTAAATGTTTGAAAGTTATATCACGTCCGAAAATGGACGTGAAGATATACTGATGAGGATACAGATGTTACGGCAGAAGGTTTGAATTGACGGAATGAACCAATTGGCATTCTCGTACTGCCATACGGTTCTTTTAGAAATCTTTTCTCTAACTGTGTGGTCGGTGTACGAGAAATTAGCTGATATAACACAATGGTTCGACATAAACGGTGAGCTTATCAGTATGAGAAGATAAAACCAAATCCAGAGTGTTGGCCATATAACTATCAACGTCTGATATTGGGGTGAGCTCATTTGCCAACTGGGTCAACAGGTTTTCCGCAGCGAAGGTCTCAGCGCACCGTCCTTCTGTATCTTCATCTCTAAGACAGGTGGCAATGACTAATATAAGGCCCCGCAGAAGTAGCACATTCAGGAAGGTGTCAAGTACTATTAGTCCTACTTTGCTCTTTCAATGGCTTAAACTAAGAATTCTTCAGCGCCTGTGCTAAACCATTGGATACAAGTTGATTCTTCGTCGACGACACTTGGTTATCGAGTATAGACAGCGAGCGATCGGATTTTGTAACGCAAAGACTCTATCAACATCGCACTTCCCAACTTGAGAGGGATTGATAGATTATGAACATCCTGGAACTGAGTGAATAGAAGGAAGCTAGTGAGTAAGCATCTTCTAGAACCATGAACACTGTCTTAAAGGTAAAAAGACAAAGCACGATAAAAATCTTTGCAACTAGTCGACGATTTATTTATCCATAAGACCGACGAGAATTCTGGTATGCATCAATCCAGCCTATAACAAGATCATAAGATCTGAGATACAATTGCGGACGACCACTGGAAAACTGACAAAATATTTTCGCAATCGGAATGCCGAGGTAAGCACATGGTACATGGCTAAAACAGACACCTGAAGATGGGTCAAAGAACGTAATAGAGATCCCGTTAAATGCTTTGACAACTGATATCGGATAAAGAGCAGGTCGTGAGATGGACGGAGCGCTGCGAAATGGTATTAAATTATTAGAGTGACAGCGAGAAAGTGCTGAACTTTAGTGACCGATTACAGAACAGAACGGTAGGCATTGATGAAATACATGCAGAATTTTTCAAAATCATATTAGCAATAATATCTCTGCTTTTAAGACCCATCATAGCAAGCGGTTGCTCGGCAAAAAATCTATTACACAGAACGAATAAGATAAGAAATGTCATAGACGGTCGCTTAAGTAATCATCTAATATTTACTGAACTTATTTATGGGAATGCGGCAAAAACTTTTAGTAACAGATCAGTACTAGTCTTCTGTATTGCTGTCAAAGTAGGATTCTGAATAAGGTCTTCTGTAAGACAGCTCTATACGATTTATCGAAAAAGTAGTTAAGCGGGAGACACTAGGTCTTGGTTAAGTCAACTATAGATTTTGTTTTTTTATGTCTCAGTAATACAGTGCATACACATAGCGCGTTTAGGAATGCAATGATTGGTTCATTAGAAAGTATAACACTCGCCGAATGCCTCAGGGCTCAATTTTAATGCCTGGTCTATTGAGATTTCTCATTCGATAAGAAAAGACGACACAACCTGGCGCAGATAGAAAGATAGAAATCATTTAAAAAAATCCAAAAATCCACATCCTCATCTGAATAGAAGATTCCAAATAGTTCAGTGCGATAACCAATAAGGAATCAAGAAAGAACATAGAAATAGATCCCTTTCCACTTAGACAAATAAAGAAAAACTTCATCTAAGAGAACACAGACTTATGGTTACGACGGCGCAAGACAAAGGCCTATTTTATATGTAAATCATGAATACTATTATAATAGATATGGACTGGGACATGTACAGAAAGCCCTAAGCTTCAATTTCTATGTCATAAAGACGAACGCTTAAGGCTAGAGTTTCAGAACAGTACCCCAAATATTTTTATGACCTCAGAGATGAGAAGATGTGATGGACGAGTGCCAAATGAGATAAAATTTCGGGATTCATAGTCCCAAAATAACATATATGTATGGTAAACGTTCTAAAACTGATAAGGTTCGTAGTTGCGAAGCATTATCGTACCCAGTCAATTCTCAAATATTGAAGCTTTTATCTGGTGTATAACGCAATCACCAAAAAGGGCCTAAAATATGTTTCAATGGGCTGTTAAAGGATAGTGATGGATAACAATATGCTGAATGAATATACTTTGAACAGCTCTAACTAAAGGGATTTCAATTTTATTGCTATTTGTTAATATATTGGTTGATTCTGAATAGTCTACGTAAAAGCAGATATTCATCCTTCGCCAAGAGGATAACCAACGTCCCTGTCAGTCCAAGCGCATTCGAATACACCAGACGGGGGCTCAAATCCTCGTTGCTAAATAATAATTATTACTCGGATAATTCGGGAAACGCAATATTTATGGGTGCCTTTCACGTGTTCTCCATCATATCGTGCTTTAATAAATACCCAAAAATTTGCAAACAACCATAGAAGTAATCTTCACTGCTTTTTCAGAAACGAAATGTATGTAGTAAGGACCTCTTAGTAGAAGATCTCCAGACTATTTTTGAACATTTTAAGTCGAAGGACATCTCTATTACGCGAAAGATAAGCACTTTAAAATAACGAAATGGTGGTGGATGCCATTCAAGCGAGGCAGAAAAGAAGCAACGGCTATTGACGATAGAACACATCCCTCTGAAAAATCTTTTTAGAATTGTGTGATGCTAGATGAAACCTATTAAGCTGCTTAATATAATCAACACCAAAGGCATATGGGAAAAAGAAAACCCTTTTGGATGTAGTTATACAATAGTATAGTAGTACGGTTTTCCCAAAAACGAAAAGACGTCATAATTCATCTTATAAGTCTCACAAATATTGCTGGCGGCAATTCTGACAAGCACTAATGAGTAGTGACGTCCATCCGTAAATATTGAAAGAAAAAAATTGAGATTTTATTGAGTGCCACAGGAAAATAAAACCACCATAACTACAAACTGTGTCACCATGTAAAACCTTTTCAACAATTTAACCATTTCAAGTTGTTGCTGCCACTCCAATCGTAAACCCTTAGGTTTCATCATTCGTAAATGGCTTTTATAGCTTTGGCATTTCCAACTGATTTCAATGCGAACAAATATCTTTCACACCCTTTTACACCTTCATACGAGTATGTATGTATGTGCCATAGCGTAACGTTCCACTTATTTACGAGTGTAAAAACCGACGAAAATTTATGCATCCTCTCGCACCAGTACTTCCCACATCCTTTAGGCCACTGCCATCAGTAGTACCAGTTGCATAATTGCAAGGACAAAGTTTAAAATTGTTCACGATTTAAATGAATTAACACACGAATGCAACTGCTAGACGACGGTCTCCAACGGTAGCACATCAACTTAAAAAATAAAAAAAATAAAAACAAAAGAAAAAGAAAACAAACAACTATAAAACAAGGCTTGACCCCTTTTAAGCTTATTATGCGTATCATTGGACCGTTTTGCTGACGACCCCACTAACTGAAAAACCGAGACATTTTGTTGAAACCTTTTTTCTACTGCTACCATCACCGGCCAACCCTCCTCTTACCCTTTTCGTAATTACGTTGCGGAAGAAATCACACCTGTTAACCTGGAAGAGGGCAATGCAAGTACGAGAATGAATCACCTCACCTTCCAGTTGGGGTTATATTTCAGTTTTATTGACTTTAAAACAAAATGAAAGCAACAGAAGTTGGAAAAAAAATGGTAACACTCGGAAAAGGATTGCGAATACACTGAAGTTTAAAGCTATTTTTATTTCTGGTAATTTAATTTGCAAACGAGGAGTTTCTCCGCTCCGTTTGCTGTGTGGTGTTTCTTTTGAAACCTTATGACCACATTCTTAGGACTTTACTATAACCCGTTTAATCTTCAAATTCTACCACACTGTCGAGGACTTGATGCGGTAAAAATGTTTTTAATTTATCACTAACTGCATGTAAGGATGTCCAAATGGCTTAGTGTAACGATCACTAATTAAAAGTAAAATAATTTTTTTAAAGTGCAACAAATTTACCAAGTTTCAGGATTGGAAGGACACTTGGGGGATAAAGTAGGAAACGTTCCTCAAAAGTTCACACTTACCTAAAAAGAGAGAAAAAACATTTGTTAGCTAAAGTTTGAAGGATGCAAAATGGTAAAAAGTATATAGGTTATTTATATAATAGAATCGTTCTCAAATTAAGATTATTTCGTTTGAAAAATGATACTCGTAAAATCAGATTTAACATAAAAAGTGAGGCACCACAGGGTTGAATGATATCCCACATACTTTTTATTACAACACTTAGATTTACTTTTCATCCAACGTGGGGTATAATGTTTCAAAAGATTGACAGAAGAACTATGAACATGCAAAGCCCTTATTACTCGATGATTTTTTAGACAACCTTTTAGTCCAAGTAAAGACGTAAGAGGATGTCCATTCTTTCTGGCCGGAATCATTGGCATCACACTTAGGATAAACCTGGAAAAGGCCAAGGAATTTCAAGTCAGGACTTATTTCTACGACTTTAAAGCCGCATATGATAGCATTCATCGTCTTAAGCTCTACAAGGCGGTGGCCGAATTCATAGTCCTTGGCAAACTGATCCAGCTAAGGCGCGTGATACTGAAAACACAATGCATGAACAATTTGGAAACATCTGCGGTTTCGGTTTGGCGAAACATATGAGGTCAAAACTCATAGCGCAGAGGGACGAAATGCATGTTTTAAACATTAATGCTGCCAGTTCAGCTATATGGAGACGAGCGCTTGACAAGCAGGAAACCAGAGAAGATATTGAACACTTTCGGGACAAAAATTCTTCGTCGAATACTTCGAACTTTATAAGGTGAATCAAAATGCGGATGTCCATCTTGTCCATCAGAATGTCAAGACGGCTCGAATGCAAGTACACTGTCCACATCGAGTCTGGGCAATAATTCTGCAGAAAAGAGGCTGAAATAAATAAATAAATAAATAAGTGGCTCGACAGCCCGGTGCGGGCCAAGGAATAGCTTCTTGCACTCATCTGTGTTTTTCCTACTTTGTGAATTTTTACACTCCTGAGCAGGGCCTACTGTTTATTGCCGGCTTCAAACGGCTCTCATGAGAATCTTTTTCATAGCTCAAGCTATCGGGGATGCTAAACCGTTTGATCTGGGCAACTGAAAACAGTGGGCCCGGGATCAAATAATGTGGAACGTCACCGTGTCTTAGGCAAACACTCTTCAAGAATTGAGAGCCCATTAAATAAACTAAGCTCTTATGATATTGTTAAGGAAAATGTGTTAAACTATTACAGGATAGCACAAGGTTGTATGCGATCACCTTCATTTATTTATTGATGCTGATTTATGATAGATTGAATGCTATTCCTAATACTATTTACGAGAAAAATTTATGAAATTGGTTTACAACTTGTGGGTAAGGTAGACTTTGAGATTGCTTAAAATACAAAATATATTTTGTATTGTTTTGTATAATTTAACTGTGCTTTCACAATCCAAACCATAATCAATTCCATATGGTAGGAACCTATATTGAATTTTCGGCTATAGTCTAGAGTCCATATTTGGATTCTGTGCTACCTCCCCATTGTTGTATGAGCCCAAAGCGATTGGATCTAAAGCTCTTTTTATTATAACTTGGTTAGTTGCTAAGTTTGAATGTGCCCTGTATATAGGCCACTTATATCAAGATGGGTTCAATAAAGTGATTAGAAAATAGTCAGCTTGGTCGCTCTTATAGCCAATTGATTTTTCTGGTGGAATTTGTAATAGTCACCTGTATAGGCATCGCTTAGATCGTGTTGATCTTAGAAAAGGTAATGGACATTCTTGTACTCGCCAACATCCATACAAATGCAAATCAATGTTGTCTGCTTTACTTTCGCGTATCACCAACTTTTGCAGAAGTCATTGTACATGACGATCAGCTTTTGAACAAGTCTACATGGTAATTTGTTAATTGAATCCACTCTGATTCGAATTTCGTCATATTAAATGGGCAGTGCTTTTTTGTTTCAGGCAAACTGGGTCCATATAAGCTTTGTCTTATTCATATACATATAATATGTATATATGTACGTATAAGAAAGATTCAAGCAGAGAATGACACCACACCCAACAAAGGCTGATGCTAAACTGTTCCTTAACCTTGTTAAACGTTTGCAGTCTTTCTTAAACTTGCTCCTTAGAAGGCCGGAGGGAGGGATTTGAAAACAGTTTGACTGTCGAAATTCTCGTATTTGGCGATTTCAACCAATCAGTCAGCGGTTTCTTGAAGAGCGTTTTCTTCGGAGCGAAATATACTGCAATGGTTCGTCGAGAAGACGGCGATGTATACTTTTTCCTGGGTTTTTTAACTTGGGAGAAAGAGTGAGTATGAAGGCGGTCTACTTGATCTGGCAGTATTACAGTCCGAAACATACATTTAGCTAACCCTATCCCTGTCGTCTTATTGGGTTTGACGAGCGATAAGTTAAGAAGCGCATTAGACAAAGAATAGTTAGTTTTGAGAATTCCAGAAAGTAAGCCTTAGGGTTCCACATTGGTATCTGCATCGTTGAGTCTTTTTTTGATAATTATCCTATCTTTTTATATTATCTTACTTGAGAATCAAAATATCGGGTATCGCAGCAATTAATAGACAAAAAAGGGTTTGTCTTGTGTACATTGTTGGCCTTCGGTAAAGCCTGAAAGCTTCAAAGAATCTAAAAAAAAGTCAGCTTTTGTTGGCGATACGTCGTTGTTGTATACTCCTTCCTTGATAAACCAATCAATTAAGGTTATTCCATCTGGAATTAGTTTTAGCACCCACGGACTAAAAGAAGACCACATCGTGGCTTTTAGATATGCAGTTGAAACTGAGTAGCCTGCACGTTCCACTTTTGATGGTTCTTCTGCCAAAATGAATTTATATTAATCTGGAAAGCAAAAAGATTTAAATACCTCCAGTTCAACTCAAAACACTGCAACCAATTTTGAAAACATCGATGCGGAAAGAATATTTCAGCGTCTTCTTTAAACTGTGTTTGTATACGGAATTCGTCTTGGAATATATCGTAATCGGTTTTGAATGACCTAAAGTTTCAGGCAACATGCCTTCTCGTAACCGTACAATTCTGCCGACCAGTTACAAGATTGTTTGTTTTTTTAGATAAAAGAGAATGCAATAGTACGTCAAATGTTCGAGTGGTACCTATTCTGGATATTTTCTGAAGTCTGTTTAGATTAAAAATGTTCCAGGCGATTACACTCATGACCAACAACGATGAAATGCACATGCAAAATGGCAATGTACAATTATAAGAGTTCTATATACGACCTTCAAAGATGCGAGGAGGCTCTAACTCTGAAAACCAAACTAAATACCAAAAACAGTACCTCTGTACTCAATGGTAGACAAGCTTCAATTTGCATATTAACGTTAAGTGTGATTTTACAGTGTATCTTATAAAAAAAAATTGTAAAATGAATTGTCTACAGGAACCCCTTTAAATAACTCGTCTCCTATCATCTTCTATTTTTCCAAACAAAATTGAACGTATCCATAAAATTCTTTCCGTTAAAAGACAATCCGTCCCACACCACATCCTGTGCTTAAAAATAAATCTCAACCCCTCCATCATGAATAAACATCAATCAAAGCATTCTTTTAGCCAGGCATTTCACTAATTCCTCAGGACAATTGAAAATTGAAAAGAAATGAAAAATTGGAAAAAAAAAAAAATTACAATTCAAGAAAATCCTGCAGCTAGACTATCTTTTGAAAAGCTGTCACTACAGCCCATGCACATACATATACACATATAAGTTCTACCAAATCTTTATGCAAATTTCCATTTGTTCGTAACTTTTACCCTTCGTTCACTACATTTTCTTTTTGTTCCTTTCTTTTAAGGCGCGCTTTATCCCCATCCCAGTCTGTCAATTTGTATGCCTGCCAGGGTGATGCGATTAAATGAATAATTGAATCAAATTGTGCGTACCAGAGGTTGACAGATAAATTTAATCTTAAAAACAGAAAAGGAAAAAAGCATGCAAACAGAAAACAACAACAGCAGCAACAAGAATTCGAAAACTTATTTTTAATTTCCTCCTTGTGCCTGCAGGATTCGCCGACGTAATAAATCTCTTTTTTCCCATTTTTCTGTTCGGTTCGTCCTTCATTTGGTTATTTCATTTGTTAGCTCCTCTTGTCGTGCATTAAAAATTCAATAAGCCCAGTCGTACCGAATTGAATATATTTGAGTCTTTGACAACGAAAACATGACCCTTTGCAGATTATCGCAACAATTATGGTAATTTGTTTCATTTAGAGATATGTGTGAGGTGTAATCCTCGAAGGAGATCCTTGAAGTAATCATGGAAGAGTGCTGGTTAATCAGAATCTCCAAAAGAGAATTGATAATGAAATGACGAAGTTTACCGACTCTGGTTCTTTTAAACATGAGCTTCCAAAATTTTACTTGGAATGGCTGGCAGACAAGCAAGTGCGTCGTAATCTCATAAGTCGAATTCGGAAGAAGTGATCTGGCCGGAATTGAAGAATACTTGGTAGAAACTTTTTGTTTATTTATTTATTTATTTATTTATTTTTTTTGTCTATGTGCCTCTTTTAATTTTTTGAATGCTTGATTGTTTTCTTTACCACCTAAAGCACCCTGTAGATAATCATAAATAATCTCAAATTTGTAAAAAGAGAAAACATCATACCTGCCCATTTCATCAGATTCGAGATTGTAGAGAAATCGATGCTCACTTGTATAAGTATATGTCCTATTTGAATACTCACTTCATATACATATAAGATTACACCTAAAACTCATTACGGTACCTTCTTACTTTACCGCCGCCAAACGGAATTTAACAAATATAACCTTTTTCCAAAATTATTTCACGAACTAACTTATTTTAAAAGTTTAAAGTAATGACTTACGAACTGAGTGGTGAAAATAATGCATGTAATTCTGTATGTTGGTTTTGAATGTACGAAGTTTATAATGAGTGGTAACAGAGTTCAGTGGAATCTTTGAAATTACTCTAGAAAAAGAGCTGGATAGGTTGGCGACTTGAGAAGATAAATTACATGTATTATGAATTTCAGAAAGTAAACACTAGTCTTCAGCTGGACGGACTCTCTGAAGGTAACGCCTATAAAGGCATCAGTCTAATCAAGAACGTCTACAAAGAACTATCTACAGAAATATCTGAAACTCTACTGATACCCTGAGCAGATCTAGGATCTCCGGGTTTTTTAAGGCTTTACACAGATTTATAGAGACTTATATAGAGCCATGACTTGCTTTAAGATCCCTAACTTATAAGTCCGCATATGAAGAACGACGATGGATTTACTTCTTCATAAAAATAGGGAAGATATTAATTTAAGAAAGTAGTAGTAAAGTACCGGCATAGAAAAGTAAGAAATGGCACGCAATTCTAAAGTCGAAGAAATCAGGGAAAGGATACCCCCAACCACTACTCTTCATAAGTCCCTTTGACAAACTCTTAGAGAGCTTCTTAGAAACTCATACTACCTCAAAAAAAAAAAAAAAAAAAAAAAAAAAAAAAAAAAAAAAAAAAAAAAAAAAAAAAAAAAAAAAAAAAACCTGAATTATAAAAGTATGAACGTTAAAAGAAGCGAATGAAAATAATCATGATTGCTCCAAGTTATATTCGGTCCCATTTTCATAGACGTATGTCGAATAATAACACCGACTTTTCAGGGCCCTCAATAGTTTTGACGTCTATGCACAAACATAAGCGGATGATGATGCACTGTCTGCTCCAAAGCGCAGGTAGCGCTTGTGTACTAGAAATGAGTTTCAGTCAATCCTCTCAAAATTAAGGTTGTTCTATTTACGAGAACGAGGAAGCTGTCTGATCTGACTCATCTAGAGACATCACCACACAATAATCTTCTATGGACTAAACATGTAACATTGAAAGTTTCTAAGGCGCTGTCGGCCTTCCAGCAGTGTAAGGGAACTATCGGCAAGACATGGAGTTTGTCACCGAAAAGGGGCCTCTGGATCTACAGGGCTATGATCGGCTCAATTATATCTTATGCGTCGGTTGTCTGATGAAATAAGTTTTTGGAGGACGACAAAGTTAGATCTCATTACTCATTAGAAAAACTTGTGTCTATCTTTTAAGCGGAGATATACGCAATCCTAATGGAAAGAAACTATACTTCGAAGAACTGATGGAGGTTTATACAGCCAAGCTGTACCCCCTTACGACTTCCATGATAGATCAAGAATGCAAAAACATCGCTGAACGCAGTCGGAAGACTAAATTCACTGAATATTGTCTGGGTTCCAGGTCACAATAGAATCGCGGAAAATGAAATCGCCGGTGAAATCGATACTAAGCAAGTCTCAAGGGAGAAACCTTTTGAGACGTTAAGTCTGTCTGCGTCCTCGACGTTAAGTCGACTGCGTCCATTAGCTGTTGGGTTTTATATAAGCAGACTGTATGATTCTCTAGGTTGCCGGCAGACCAAACGAATTCTTCCCGAAGTCTCTAAGAGCTCAGCGGCCTTCTTTCTGTCCCTCAGCAGGTAAGACTGCCGGGCTGCTTACTGTCATCCTGACAAGATACTACCCTTTTGCTAAGCACTTAATAAGTGACACAATATTTTGGGACACCTGCTGTGAAAGTAATGGCAACAACGCGGAGCGCTACCTTTGTGAATGTCGGGTACAAAGCACTGACATGGTATGTGCTGGTACTTTTTCGAAAGACAGGAAAGTTCCAGCTAAAGGAACTTTCAAGAGTACAAAAGACTTGTTCTTTGTCTGAACGATCTGTTTCAACAGAGAAAAAAAACAAAATACAACTCCACTGAATTAAAAGCGAAATAGTCAGAAGGTTCTAAATTTATCAAATGAGAAATGTTTAGCAAAGCTTTATGAGACGGACTAAAGTGAAATAGGACTCACTGGACTTGACGTGCGCAACTGAGAGCATAAGTCAGTTAAGCAGCAAAATAAAACCATACGTGCTTGTAACCATTTTCACCAACTTGGTACAATCAAATAAAAACTAACAAAAAAATGCCAGGCAGTAAAGTGAACCTTGACGAACTCCATCCTCCTTATGGTTTAAACAGACAATAGAGTTTGAGATAGTGTCTGTATTCTCTTGGAAGTTAGTACTTCTATATTGAATATATAGAAAAACGTTGGAACAAAAGCAGATTAACAAGAGCAGTTCAAAATGATACGTAGGTTGCTACTTAAGTTTTAAGATATGTCCATACTGGCGTAGTAAGTTTAACGTTTTTAATGGTACACGTGTTCCAAACCTTTTGTCATACTGCTTGTTTACACAAAGCAGATCCATATTCAGTTTCGTCCAATTACTTATTGAGTATCGATTGACTTCTACAACAAACTTCATCTTAAAATGTATAAAAAGTATAGAATATTAAATAGAATCTTGCGGCATACCATGTATTATTTGTCAATTACCTATCTTAAACCACTTTGAATAGCTCGAAGGTCTAGACATTTTAAGACAACACAGTATTCGTTAAGTGCATTGAATTATGTATGTCTAGAAAGATCCTATTCTATCAGGACTCATGCACATATTTGTTCCTGCTTTTAATCAATTCTAAAATATTAGATAAATGAATTCCAATATCCTCTGTGTAATTTATGAGTGCTCTCCTATCCAACTATAAAAGGGTTGCCTTAGCAGCGTTCCCTGAACGATTTCAAAGATTTTTCTTAATGGAGTCTCTGACGTTTTCCCCATTCTCTTGCTCGTTTTTCCATGTAACATATTTCCTGCGATGCAGTTATAAGTAGGAAATCCATAAGTTGGCCTCTTATCGTTATGCTAAGATTTCCGTTCGTCGCAGAAAATTGTTTCAATAAAAATAAAAATATTTCTTTCTCTGTATCTACAAATGGCGCGATAAGAGAGTAAGTTCTTGGAATTCGACCACTAAATGAAAGACTGTAAGCATTACTCGCATGCAACTTTTGTTATTTCATATTCTTTATCAATACATTCTTTTGTATTTGTTTTTTTGAGATTTTTTATTTATTTTTATTTTATTTTTTTTTTTTTTTAGTTTGTCCTTCATTTTTTCTGCCGCTCTGTGTGTAGAAGCTCCATCATAGTCACATTAACGTCGCAGGGAAGTTTATTAAGTCATAAAATTAGAATAAGAATCAACGTGCACTGAATAATTTTCCCTCAGTCTTCTTTTACTTCTTTCGAAGGTTTCTTCTTCTTTGGGTTCGTCTTACCCTGGGTATTGTCAAATAAAAATGTCGTTGACTGGAGAATTTTTCAGTTGATTCATTTTTACTCGTGTATCTCGTCGGGGAAACGAGTATTGTTGCAGTATCCAACAGCAAGAACAGCGGCACGTTGCTCCATCTTTTCTGCGTTTCAGTGTCTCCTATTTCGAATTCAAAACAGAAATCGCAATTTAAGTAGCTCGAAAGTGACTCGAATTGGCGCCCAACAGAGCAACTCTATAGCTCTACTGCTGCGACAAATCGACATCTCATATTGTTTACAATTTGCCTTCCGTCTTCCATCATCCCTTTAGCAGAAGTGGATGGGGTGTGATGGGTTCTGTACGAGTACAGTATACCATTTCGCAAGGCATTCTTTGGTGTCTTCTTTCCATTTTCTATGTTCCTTTAATTTATCATGAAAAACACCCACGTTCGTCTGAGAATAAGAGTATTTTTTATTTCACCCTTCCTCTATATAAGGAGAAGAGTTTTAGATGGTAGATGGTGCGACTTGAACTGGGTTTGGGTTCTCAGTGGGGTACTGTGCCATATGCCTTCTCAGATTATTACACCCTTCGTCCTCGATTTGCTGCAGATAGACAGATACAAGTTCTCGTTCTCGTCCTCTCCCGTCTTTCTAGTCATCTTCGAAATGTATATAAAGATAAATGGTCTGATGCTGCACAATTCGCGCATCTTCTTGGCTCGAATAACAATGCTGGCGTAATTGTTTTAATGTTTTCCGAGAGTTTAATTTTCTTCACTTGCTAAAAATGATAAAGCTGATGGAGAGCCATAAGAATAAAGAGGATAAGGACACCAACGAGGATGATGAAGAAGATGATGATGAAGATGACGTTGAGAAAGAAAATAAGTAATAAATGGTTTTGGCATTAATTTTGCGGACACTATTTTGCAGAGCCAAACTTCTAATTTCCATGCAAAGAGCAAATAAAGAAAAGACAAAATAATGAAGGGGAAACGAGTAGGGGAGACATTAATGGTGGCAAACGCATCATAAATTTTTATATCATTAAGGCGGACAATTTTATTTCTCAAGTAACGATCTTCAAACATTGTGAAAGCTTGTGGAAATGAAAAAGATTCTTACTAGTAGGATGTGATGGATTTTTGTTTGTGAATCAAGAACTTGGCTTCGTAACAATTTGTTGATGTAACGCCTTTTAAAGCAGTTTGTTTCCCATTCTATTTAATTGCTGCTATATTTTCCTTAAAGTATTCTATACTTTAACTTTAAATTTATTTTCGTTTAAGAGTAGTGGACTAAACTGTGTCTCCCGTGGCATCCCATATAGCAACATGCGTGAAGGGAAACAGATAACTCAACTATTCCATGCATAAAGAAATTGTTAACCGCCAGCCTACAGAAAACAATATTTAAATTGAACGACAAAGTATCTAAAACACAAACAATTTTCGAAAACGGATACGTATTTAGGGAGGATTTGAATTCTTAATTGTTCCAAGGTTACCAGCAGATTTTTAAGTCGTTTCCTCATTCAGTTTTATTCCCAATTTATTGGCAAGTAAGCTAAATCTTAACCCTAACCCGATAAAGATTGACTTCTGATTCATTTTCTTTGCCTACCATTCAAGTTTAAATTTCAATAGAAAACATCATCTGGCATACGTCCAAATAAAAAAATTGTTTATATTCGATGCCAATCGTAATTGATTCTATTCAATTAAAAATGCAATTAGACACTTGGTCGCGACATTAACACATGCCATCTTCGTCATAATTGGGCAATCATTTCTCATGTCAGTAAAATCACTTAAAAATTTTATGACAGAAAGATTTGAGAGACCAGGGGATTGCTTCTCAAAATTGCGATTTTTAGTTCAAGATAAAAGTGAACTAAAGTGAAAGTCTAAAGACAAACTATCGAACAAACTTGTATGACTGGTGATGACCGCGGATATCTACTAATTCTATAACAGAAAACGTGGAAAGGCAATATATTATATGATATTATCAACAAAGTCAACTGACCAGTAAGTCAGGGTAATGATCCTGGTGATTGAAACCATTCAATCAATCAATGAAATTGAGTAAAGATAAAGTTCCTCTAGGATCAGACCTTACTCCATTATTATTTAATATTTAATTAAATATTCAATATTATTATAATTAAATTTTTAAGCCGGAAATCTTGATATAAAATGTAACACAGTAATAACTACAACAAACGATGTTTAAATCCTCTGGACGGAGAGTGTAGGGAAGTGCGAGAAAAATTTCTCGTAGGCTTTTTGTGTAAAAACCAAAGTTTAACCATTCGCAAAAAAAAAAAAAAAATAATAATAATAAATTTATGTTATTTTAATGGGGTTCCACAAGAGCATTAACTTGGTCTTATATTGCAGAGAACATGCTCACATGGTAAAGAGAATATTACGCTGATGATCTAAAGCACTTAGTCAACAGTGATTTCATTTGAAGTCGTGAGCGATTTACGGTATGGATACTTTCATTGTTGCCTTTCCTAGATTTTATCTGCGAAGTGCTATGCATTAATAAAGAAATGTCGAGGTATTCAACTTGAACTGCGCCGACGATATTTGTATTTTCTTACACAAATCATGGTTCTGCATTTCATGGTATTTTATTTGTAAGCTATAGTGCATTACATCCCTGCCAAACTTTTCAAAGTGTGCAGAATCACGATAGAAAATTAAAATATTTTTCGTTTTGAAGATTCTTTGAGCGCATTTCCATACTATTTGCGTTGACAAGCTTTAGAGTAGGAGATTAAACACCAAACCCTACGAGCTGAACAGCAACAACTGCCCGATTAGGAAAATCCGTGCAGTGGAGATGAACAAGAAATAGACAGACAGTGCTATAAGAAGATGTAAAAATCCCTCAATTGCAATAAATAGAGGCAACACATTTGAGGAAGACGTCACCTTATATCGCGCATATAAATGGAAGACGAACAAAAGCAACTTGTACCACTGGAGTCAGTTAGCCAATGAAATAACTAACTTGACAGGTGATTATTTAATTCAAACGACCGGCTCAGTCTAAAGCGTCAACTTAATAACTTAGTAAAAAGAGATATGTACTCTTTGCTGACGGTATAGCCAAATTCAATGTAGGCAGCAGGAAATGTCAGGAAAGAAAAAATTACGTTTAGGATGTTATCTAAGATCTGATGAAAAACACCGATATGTGTTTTGGGCTTAAACATTGACATGGTTAAAATATGTATTCTTTTCATTTTTCGGATCAGTTCGCACTTGGCGTAATTAAATTGAAGATTAATCTTTTGAACTCTTCGTGCTTTTGAGCCCGAACCTTTATACACGCTCACACTGTTATAGTTTTGCCGAAAGTAATGTCTATAACACCAATAAAATTTGTGAAGTCCTCATGATTGCTTTTCTACACAAAGATATCCAAAGTTATCGCAGTCTAATAATTCTTCACATTGCCTCATTCAGTTTTTCTTGATAAATCTGACTTTGACTGGCTTCATACCAGAATCTAATTAAAGTAACATACTAGCTCCTACAGCTAATTGTGAAAATGTACTCAATCAACAGCTGATGTTGATTCTTTTCAGTTGGCAGTTTTAGCTCGACTTACGAAAATAATAGCATCGAGGAGCGTTTTTATATATATAGACATCTGGTTTTTAGAAAAAATTCGTCTACCACAGTTGATCAAAATTAGTAAAGCTAACGTCATAATTTTTATAAAACAGAATAGGTCCCAGAATGGATTTGTGTGGTACTTCATTATATATGAAAATTTATTTTCTCCAGTGTGAATTTCAAATAATTTGGAAGGAGCCCAGTACCAATTTAATAGAACATCACTGTCTCATGATGTTTTTATGCTCTAAAGGGGTACATATATATATTTCCTCAAATCAATAAAGACAACTGACATTGTAAATACTTCGGGAAAAACACTGTTTTAATCTAAAATTCAGACCCAAAGACTTCCGGGTTAACTGCGTTAGTGTTCGGAGAAAATACCATTTCCTGAAATTCTATTTAAATCTTCGTACCATCAAAAAAAAAAAAAAAAAATTCACAAGATGTTAGTTATGTTATTTCGAGAAGTTAGAAACCACACTGTGGAAAAAAAAAACGGCTACAAGTGAATTTCCAAAACCGTCACTAACGAACGGCACCCTCTTCTACCCTCCGTAAGCTTTTCAATGGTTTTCGAAAAAGTTATTCTTCTCCTCCCTCACAGTTTCACGTATCTGTACTTTATTTTTTGTATGAAACAAAGCAGCTCATCTCCTTTTTATACACTTTTGCAGGCTCTTTGACTGTACAGGCAACTTTTTTGAAGTGCAAATACTTTAGCCGACAAATCCTTTTGAATGCGAGACCGTTCCGTATCTTTCACTTCGCGTATAGTTTGCTTAAAGCACTGCTCACAAGTCGCGCAATACAAAAATACGAAAATGTTCACAGTCCGTTGAATTTCTACATGGCATACCGCAGCTGCAGACATTTTCCAATGGTGTGGACAGAACAGAGAGCTAAACAAAGTAAGAGTATCTCAAAAGTTTCAACAATGTGATTATGAAAATAATATCCGCAGCACAGATTTAACTTGATTTTGGCTTTGAATGATAATGGGGAAGGAGTTCTTGATGATTTTACGGCATCAGAGTACTTGAAAAGTCTTTTCTATTGATACTATCTCGTCATTTAATTAGTGGTTATTTTTCTCCACCCCTACACAAGAATGTACATCGTATTCCTGCCTATAAATTTATCTCGTATCTTTGAATGCTTACAAATCTCGTAAAACATTTTAGCAAACCATTCACAGCTAATTATATTCAGGCTCACCCTTAAATAGATATTGACAACCCCATTTTGCCTAACCCTCCATTGGCATCGCAACTCTTTTCATATGAAGCAATGAAGGACATGAACGCATTTTGCATCAGAACCACTTCTGTTTAGAATAGGCGAAGTGAATGGAACGAAAGGACAACCAGAAGAGGACTTACAAGTGCCTATTTTAAAAGGTCTACGAGTATCTACGGATAGCACTACATAATATTTTGCGACAGTGTGTTTTTGTGCTACTAGGGGTGGTTGTACTGAATGATGATGATGAGTACGAAGGATCCCATTTAATAATATTCGAACACGACGAATAGTTTGTTGCAAGGACTACTCGTAGAAGAGCTATTTTTTTTTTTTTCTCTACTCTTAAAAGAGAACAGGGTGTAGATGAAAAGTGTCAACAGAAATTTACATCATTAACCAACTGAGCAGCAAGTTAACAGGGAGACCAACCCTCTACTAAAAGCGGAACGATGAAAGATTGGCAAAGAGTAAGCTCTTAGGTGGTCCAAGAAAAGATGAATGATGTAGCGTTATTTAGTTGAGAAGCAAGGATCATTTAGTAAATATGCTTGCTATCCACTTCTCTTGCGCCCTCAGTTTCTTTATTTTTTCCTACTTCGAATCTTTTAACAAAATTTAATTGAAGACGGCTGGGCGGGTAAGGAACGAAATGAAGTGTAAAGTTTATTCAAAATGGCACGACAGCTATTTATCATGGCAAAGATGCTCTCGTCTTTTTTGTCCTTGTTATCACACGGCAAAAGATGTGAACAAATTGGAAGAGGAGTAAAATTACAAGCAAAATAAGGAGAGCCTTTTTTTATTTTTATTTTTTCGGAAGGCTCTGTGCAAAAAGAAATGACAGAATTAATAAATTAATTAGGGAATATGATTCCATTGGATGGAGAAGTGGATTATTTATCGGCGTTTTTGAAATGAAATATGGAATTTCCTAATCATGTCTTAAATTTTTATTTGTTTTACGCTTTTTCTTCGTTTTTCCTGTTCATTGGACTGGCCTTAATGAAGTCATTTGTCAGGTGGAAAAAACACCCCTGAGATGGCTATAAATCTTGTCGTAAAGTTCGCAATGATGAACTTAGACATTTTCCAGTTAATTAAATAAATTTCTGCAGGTAGATGACACGTTGGATACTCCTTTAAAAAAAATTTAAGAACCTTCTAAGAGTGGCTTACATTATTAGGCTGGTGATTAGTGCACGGAACTAGATCTTAACGAACCAGAAAAAACTGTATCATCAGTTAAGACTTTGCTTGTTGACACCTTTTCCTGGCCTAGGCATAGAGGGGAAGCTTGAATGTTAGTGGTCCCAAGTAAAATTTGCATCTTCTAACTCAATGTTTTACCCGCAAAATTAGAATAGAAAGAAAGGATTTGTGTTTTGTAAGGATCACTCTAAACAGCCTAAATCCACCCATAGTATTCTTGTCTGCTACTTGCAAAATGTTTTAGGAAACCAGAACCCACATACTTTATTTATTTTAATTATGAAAAGTAATGTTTTGTCGAAGAGTTTGAATGGTATGAATAAAAGTTGCTCTCGTGAAATGATAAATATTGTATCCAAATATCGGCAGGGATTAAAAGTTTACCACGTTAACGCATGAAATCTAAACAACTTTAAATTATTGTAGACTACTCCTGTACTATAATACATATTTTTGAAGTAAAATGTTGATGTTATGTGTTAATGAAACTTAGTTTAGACCGCATACCCCTGATATTTTTTACTCCTTACGCATCTATTTATAAATGGACACGATAGGAGAAGGAGTAGCAATAAGTGGTAATTCTACACCAAAATGTGACGTTCTTAGTGCATCTGAACCGACAGATATTAAATTTCTGATTGTAAATGTTCATTGTGGCTTTTCTAAATATGAAGTAGCCTACAGTTTTAGCCCCAACATAAGTTGCTCCCCCTTTTTTAGTGCTCTTTTCGAGTTTTCTGCGCTATTTCTGCATGTCTTTATAAAAGGCGACCTCCATATCAAAGATCTGATTTATTATTTTGGGTTTCCAAATCGTTAATGGCCTACGATTTTCTAACAGTTGAGCTCGCAGATTACTTGACTTTGTTGTTATTATTTCAGATTCATTATCTGTAATATTGTAATTTTCGTCCAACTTTCTCTAGACTATATTTCTGACTATGATTTCTTTTTTAGCACTTATAATATTGACTTTGCTTATTCCTCTCTAGCTTTGTTATTTACAACACAAAGTTTTTAACGTTGTCGACATCGCAGCTTTACTTATCGCTACGCGTTCAGTTCCTTGGTAACTAAAGCTGAATTACTTTCAATACTTTGTATGTAAACTTTATAACGCATGTGTACCCCGCTAAGTCTGTAATCGTTCGCAATAAGAGTTGTTCTTTGCTTACGGGTGAAGTTGTTACACAAATTAAAAATAGAAACAGACTTTATATGAAATGGAATCACAACCCCTCTACTTTTAACTAACTCTTATACTTTTAAGTTGAGCACATCACTTCCATCTAAACAAATCTGGACTAACTTGAGTCGTATTTGAGTCCCTAGTGGTATAAAGAGCCCGACACGTCTGACTTTCATTTAAATTAAATTTCTGTTCTATTGGGTATGTAATTTAATTCGTGCGGTTTTTTTTTTTTTTTCAAAATTTGAACGTTTATTTAAGAAAAACATGTACAATAGTATTATTCAAAGTATTGCCCATCTGAAGCTATGACTTTTTCCCATCTTTTTGGCAATTTGTGGATCCCATCCCAAAAGAACTGAATCAAGCCAATTTTTGATATTCTGCTCTGATGTGAACCGTATTTCAGTGAGGGCGTTCTGCATCGACCGGAACAAATGGTAGTCAGAAAGGGGCAAGGTCTGGGCTATAAAGCGGGTGGGGTAAGACTTCCCATCCACTATCTTCCAAATAGTTCTTTACCGGAATAGCAACGTAGGGCCGAGCGTTGTCATGATGGAAAATTATTGCCTCGTGTCTTGTCGCATATTCCGGGCGTTTTTCGGCTACTGCTCTCTTCAAACGGATTAATTGAGTTCGGTAGCGTTGTCCATTAATGGTTTTACCCGGTTTTAGAAGGTCATAATACAGCACACATATCTGATCCCACTAAATACAGAGCATTAATTTCGCGCCATGGATATTCGGCTTTACCGTTGATTTGGCTGGTTGGCCGGGTTTCACATATGATTTTTTTGCGCTTGGGGTTGTCGTAATGGATCCATTTTTCATCACAAGTAACAATCCGATGCAAAAATGACTTCTTTTTGTGGTGTTCCAGTAGCATTTTGTGACATGCAAAACCGCCTTTCGACGTCTCTCGGCTTGAGTTCATGTGGAACCCAATTTACTTGCTTTTGAAATGGCTGCTTGAGTGACACCCAAAGATTCTGCGAGCTCTTCTTGTGTTTGGAAACAATCTTTATAGAGTAATGCTTCCAGTTCTTCATCTTCAAGCTTTTTTGGCTGCCCAGGACGTTCATCGTCTTCCAAGCCAAAATCGCCACTTTTAAATCGTGCAAACCACTTTTGGCACGTTCGCTCAGCTAGCGCATGTTCACCATAAACTTCCACCAAAATACGATGACTTTCGGCAGCAGTTTTCTTCACATTAAAGTAATGAAAAAGATCTCCCCGCAAAAACACTTTTCCAAGCACAAAGCTCGACATATTTGAGTGAAAAAAAGTATTGTTTACGCTTCAAATGAATGACATATACTAAAATGACGAACAATGACAGTAGCTTTCCAACTCATGTTCCAATGGAATAATAACAATGAAATAATACAAGTTAATCCATCTCTTAGCAAACAGCACGAATATAGTTATAACCCAATACTTGCCCTATTTGGAGTGATGTTAAAGTGGTTACCGAAGGCGAAGAAGTTGACTGCGTTGTGGCTATAAAATCTTATACGACTGGTGTGCATCTTATACACATTTTATTCATTAAACTTTTATTACAAGAAACTACAAGCCACCTGACTCATAGTTTTAACCACTTTATAATGACATCCATATTTACCAAGTCTTCGAAAATTGGAAAGGTCATACCGATTGCCAAAAAATCGAATGCAGACTACGTCAGTGACTTCAGGCCCATAAGCATTTTACCGTGCCTTTCTAAAGAAGGCAGAATGCAAAAAGGCAGTTCGGGTAGGTTGGCAATGATAACAGTCTGAACGACATAGTGTATGTGTCAGTAGATGCATTCTGTAAGACCTAGCAATTAAAGGTTATATTTGTAAACATTCCAGGCGGCCAACATAGACTCGGATCCCCACTTTGTTGAAGCCAAGGTGCGAATGCGCCAAAACAAAGAAGAACTGCTCTGAGGAAAAGACCGCCAGAATCTCCGTCGAACGCTTCTCCCGAAATCTCCCAACTACTTCTATGGTCACAAGATCAAGTACTTAAGACCAGTGAATACGCTGCCAACGTGCCATCAGAGACGTTGCAACTGATGTGCTGGGTTTTACCGGACCAACACCAGGAAATCCCTGGTTTGATGAAGAATGCCGGCAAACAAATGCAGCTAAAGAAGACGAGAGACGTTCATGCGCTTTACGAACAGAACAGACGGAAAGAACATCGACTTCTCCAGAAGGAGAAAACAGAGAACGAGAAGCGCGCTATCTAAGATATTGAAAGGCTGTATTCCAGTAATAACGTACAGTAGTGCTATCAACATGTAAAAGGAATGTGTCAAAGCAAGAAGGCCTGTACAAGAAGGCTTGTACTGTATAAAGCCGAAAAAGCCATCAGACAGAATAGACCATTCAACTTAGTCGATGGTATGCAAAATGTACTTCCATCTAACCAAAATGAAGTAAATCAGTATCTAACTTAAAATTCACCAACCCCGAGGTATTCGAAGCTGCTGCAAATGACTTTGTGGAGAACATGCACCGATTTATTTCCCAGATCTAGTCAGAAGACGATCCACAAAACACGAGACCCTATCCATTACTCCAACTATAGAGACATAAGTATCCCTAATTTCGCAAACAAGATCTTATCTGCCATTCACGTATTGTGCGAATGTCTTAACTTGATTGGCCCCTATCAGTGCGGTTTCGGAATAGAAAAGTCTATTTTATTATTTCTCTTTTACTAAGGACATCTTTACAAACGACCTCAATACTGAGGTCCTTTTTTTGTGAAGGAAGACAGCCCGAGATCTCATTTTGTACTGACTTTCAAGCGGAGGCATGTGAAGTTCTAATAACAATGGGCTCCGTTGCGAGGAATAAGCGGGGCCTTTCCAAAGGCTCTAAACATTATTTATTAAGGTTTTTCTGTGTTCAAGCTCACAATGGGATCATGCGAAATTTTATCACCTACGAATGTGATATGCAAATTTAAAAAGAAGAATTTTCAGGACCTGAATTTGAATTAATACCCTGCCTAGAACTTCCATTAACACTTAGGCCTCTCTCTCCAGAATGTAGAAAGAACAAACGAATACTTCTCGAGGAATGCACAAATTCAGTGGGATATCTTTTATTCCTCAACAGAAAGCTCTCAGCTAGCATCGTATTCGGAGCCCTATACTTCTGGTTAACATATGAGTCATGTTCGGTGTTTTCAACATTTACCTTGACGTTAATGTTCTCAGATTATGAACAAGGTGATACCAAATCGAGGTTGGCATACTTAGTCAATACAGTCTAGGGTTTTGACTTGATAACAGACCAAAAACGAAGGACTGATGGGACTGATTTACATAAACACTGACATCACAGTGCTACTTTAGCTCTAGTGGAAATTCCAGGAAGGCTTTGAGGAATATCAGAAGTTCATGATCCCAACTTGTCTTTTTAGAAAGGAGGCTATTGTCGGGTATTCCAAAATGGGAAATAAAATTCAGCGAAAATAATGACTAATGTTCGCCAGAACTGAGAAATGAACTTCTAAGAAACAAAATGGCAAAAGTCAACTCGAAACGGTTAGCAAAAAGGCTTAAGTACACTTACCAACCATGAATGTGCCCACTCCCTTTGAATATTCAACATTTTTTTGCATATCCTTTTTTGCTTCGCATTACTCAGATTTAAACGATAGTTTCCGTTCACTGTTCTCCCTGAACAAACAAGAAATTACAATGAATGCGTACCACCGTATTTACATATTCATAACTCGGAAAAAAAAGTCCTCAAGTACATCTCTTGGAATAAATTACACCCCTGCAAGCCGCAGAATACCTTCAACAATGTTTGAGGCATAATTTAGAACCCACTCTAACCGCATCACGTACGAGTATCTAAATTCCTCGCTCTTCGAGTAACAGAAAATAAAATATGAAGTATTCAAATGCCTAATTTCCAACGCTTTCCACTCGATTACATCGCAAAATTACGTCCTTAAAATACACTCCCAACACTAAGCCCCTAATTTTTATCGGCATTTAGTAGCAACAGACACAATCTTCAACTTCAACTCTAACCCTCCCCAGGCTCGACAAATAACAACAAGATAAACTCTGACAGGATAAAAACAAAAACACAAACCCGACCAAAGATATGTTCAAATGAAAGCACCCCGAAATAAAGGACTAGGACGGCCGAGAGTATATAAAAAAAAAAATCCCTAAACCACATAGCCAACAAAGCCTCGGGGGAAATCAAAACCTCACCAAAAACACAAACGTCATCTTTAAGAGCTTAAATTTTTAGAAAAAGTCAAAAACGAAAAGTAGTCAAAAATGTAGATAGATAGATATATCGTTAGCCTGAAAGCTTATAACAAACCTAAACACCCCCCTAATATGCTCTCTTACCCCTCAACAAAAAACCAAAAAAAAAAAAAAAAAAAAAAAAAAAAAAAAAAAAAAAAAAAAAAAAAAAAAAACGCAGACAATTCTTTTCAGCAAGTCACGAATCTATCCTCGATATAACCCCCTTCGAATACACTTAGGACTAACAACCAGATACAATATGGTTGACTGACTGCCTGTTGTACGAGTATGTACGAGTATCTAGGATGATATGAAAATAAATCAACCCAAAAATAAAATCAAATCAAACAATTTTTCATCACTTTGCCCACAAAACGCGTTCACGCCCACCAATATTCTACACCCCGTACGTCAGGACATCGTCCCAGCGCTTCAGCTACAACATTCCGTCTCATCATTCCACCAAAATTTTGAAAACCTGAGGCGGATTTTAACTACAAGGGGATGGAAAGAAAAGGAAGGACATACCCTCACTTTCGTGTTCTGGACCATGAAACATTGTTGCTATTCTCTTGTTTAAACATGTGAAATTAAGGGTGGTGGTTTCAGGTTGATGGGCAAACCAAAAGCGAAAGGCGAGAAGCGTCAACCTACATGGTTTGCACTAAGAACAAACACATGATGTAGCAGAAAAACTAACCATCTCATGGCTACCATATACATATGTATCTGCATTCTAAAATAAAAATAAAAAAAAACTGCGGCAACAGAATGGAATGTGTTTAGTCCTTCTACGGATACTTTCAATAAAAGTATTCGTATCTACATATTGCGGTCGTACTTTTTATCACATCTCTCATATCTCTGCTTTCTTTAGAGTTTATACTTCCGTTTCGTTCGATATCTTTGGGGTGCGCTTAACCTACATCCGCATAAAGTTTAAAGAAATTCTCAATACCATAAAACAAAATATAAAAACCAGTAAGGGATACCACACAGGAATATAGGATAGGAGTTTGCAAAAAAAAAAAGAAAAAAAACAAGAGGGGCAAAACTTTTTTCTACAGAGTGTGTGAACATGTGAATGTTCTCACATTTCACTCAGTTCTCAGATAAGAATCAGTGTTGCCAGATTTTTTTTTTAAATTAAAAATCTGTCGTATTCGTAGAAGAGAACCGAAAGCCACATCAATTTAACTTAACTCACAGCATTTTGTTTAAATGCATAGTATGTGTTTGTATTCGCAAATCTTAAGAATCACAAGAGCTTTTTTTAAAAAAAAAAAAAAAAGGTGGGTGCCTTAAAAGATGATTCTTTTGGAATTGTTGTAGGCAGCACTTTCTGACATGGGTTACTGTTTCATTGCAACTCGTAAAGATGTTTAGTTGACATGTTTTTCTACTCTGAGATGGTTGTTAAATTCTGTAGATCGATTTGACAAAGTTTGAAATCATATTTTCCCAAAAACCTAAAGGAAAGGTTATGTAAAAACTAATTGTTCGATTCTGTAGGAAACATTGTGGAAAAACCAACTCATATAGCGGAAGGTACGAAGATCCGCACACTTTACTTAAAGGATATCTTTTTGTCTCTATGATACTGTGGGGCACTCCAAGCACATTGGTTTTGAATGTTCAAGAACGAGAATGACTGGGGAATTTGTCGTAGGAAAGACTGAATATGATTTGTTGGTTTACTTTAGGATTTCTTAATGCAGTTTCTAAGCTCTGGAATGCTTGAACGTATTTAAAATAAGGAAAACGAAAATTCTCAGATATGGCAACACCTTGTAAATTCCTAAGCAGAGCATTAAAACTCAAAGGAACCGTGATTTATAATTTTTTAACTTTTATTTCCTCCCTATTCAGTCATCTTTCACTTATTTTCTTTCTTTAGCTCTACCTTACATTTTGTCTAAGATTTTTATTTCAAGGAAGACTTGCAAATACCACCAGCAAACATACTCATGCATAGGTACCTTCTAAACGAGTACGAATAGCATGCCAGGTATTTATTAAAAGTTTAAAGATACTCGTACTACGAAGACCTATCCGTATCTACATAGTTACTTGTACCATGCAAACGTACGAATATTTGTGTTGAACCGTAAGCTTTATACACTACTCTTCACTCGCACTATGAAAAAGGTTAGTGGTTTCTGACAGACAGAGAGAAAGATTATCCTTATGCCAGTTATTTGCCTCTCTGATCCGACAAGGAATGCTAAGCATTTTGAAGGTAAGGTATGTTCTTGATGCCCCTTCCAAGTTTTCTCTCAGAATGCCGTTAGGGATGATAAACAGAGGCAAAGGATGTGATTTTTGAAAGTTGTGCCGGGGCAAATTAACACGTAAATACTTTTGAATGTGGTTTTAGGGAAAATTAGAAGAGAATGGTAGTTTTTTTTTTGTTTTTTTTTTGTGGAAGGTCATGAATCTAAAAAGAGGGCAAAGTGTCTGTTAAGCTGAAAAAACTGGTAAAAACAAAAATGAGAAAAATTTTGTGTTTTAAGCGAAATCATGGGCACGTGCCTGAGGTTTTGTAAATCCTAATCGTTAAGTTTGACAGATAGTAATGTTTGCTCGCTGAAAAGTGCTATATGAAGGGTTATTATGGATGAAAAACAACTGAGAGCTCTGCGCCATAGACCAGCACGTGTGTATTCATATATAGAAACTTATGATTACAAATACAAATGAGACACAGCTATTAAAAAACTAATCTTATGAAAACCAGAAATATGTAGTATCTTTTAAATTACAAGCCCATCACCTTCACCCTTCGGAGTTACCAGAGGTCAATTTCCTTTCAAACAGTTTCAACTCATTACCTCCGAATTGCCATAAAATCGAATCGTTTATCCATAGATTGCTCGGTGAGACCATCTCAGTAGATCTGCCACCAAACTATTTTATTAAGGCGGTTTAGTAACTGATTGCATCTATGCACTAAGCACAAAAAGTCCTTTCTGGAAGCTTCAACAGCCTAATCTCAGGGGGATTAGGAGACCAAAGGAAATCACCCCAAGCTACCTATGTGCCATATTTAAATGCAGAACAAATATGCTAGGCAATGAAAAGACATTTTACGGAATACGAAACCTCAAAAGACTTTAAGGGGACAGTCTGTGAAAAGGGAAAGAAGACGATATAAAAAGCCAGGCTACAATAATTCACCGACATTTGCTCACAGCTTTTCCGGACCAAATTGAAATAACGAAAGTGATGAAGGAAGAGATCAAATGCCTAACCAGTCCAGAGAATACAAGAGCTTGGTGTCACTCTGAAACATCTACTCATTGGTCATTCAAATGTCCCAAAAAAAAAAAAAATAAATAAATAAAAATAAAAATAAATAAAAAATTACAAGAAATCTCCCCAACAAAATATATGTACATTACATTCATCGATTTTGAAAGTGCGTACGAAAGAGATCGTAGATGTCAAATTAGATTAAAACGAAAGAAATCGCCCCAGGCATTCAATGTTGTAATCAGAGTACACACTGGCATATTTAAAATTCTTTTGCTTTTCCATTTTGTGCAAGATTGAACACATAGATGATGATAGTGCAATCATAAGCGACGTGATAACCTTTAGACAGGGACTCTATATGTATAATACATATAAATGACATGATGGCAATATAAAATCAGTCAGTTTTTGATATGTAGCCTTTCCAATTTGTACGTAACCTAGGGATAATACGAAGTAACTGAAAAGTATATACCAGATCCATGCATTGTACTTATTTAAAGAACAACATAAGTGCATCTACATATGTTGTTGTCATCTATTATCCATAATCCAACAAATTGCATACGATTTTCAGAGTTCTGTCCCTACTCAATACCTCCATCTCTCCGTGCAAAAACCTCTTACTCTACGTAGAACTTAAACCGCAAGCCAGTTCTTATTAGCTGATCTAATCAACGTTCAATAAACTCCACAATCTCCAAACTAACAATCAACATCAGTAAAAGTATCCCCTTCGAAGCTGCAGACTTAATAAACGAATATATCTTCTCGTAAAATGGTCATTTTCGTCAGTAAATTGAATCGAACACATCCCCTCTGATGTTGCTGATGATGAGGATGCAGATGATGATGATGATGATGATGATGATGATGATGATGATGATGATGATGATGATGATGATGATGATGATGATGATGATGATTATGATGAAGATGATGATGATGATGATGATGATGATGATGATGATGATGATGATGATGATGATGATGATGATGATGATGATGATGATGATGATGATGATGATGATGATGATGATGTAGATGTTAATGTTTGTTGATAATAACATTGTTGATGATGACCTGGAAAGTAGTACTAGATACTCGCTACACAAGAGCAAAACAAGGAGCAGATTTTTTTTTTTTTTTTTTGCCAGACATTAACAAATTAAAAAGCCATCAGAAACCCGTAGATACTATATTAGGAGCAATCCCATTCAATCAACTCCGTTGGCTTAGACTTTGAAATATTTTTTTTCATGCTCGTATTCGTAGTCAGCACTCGCATGTGCATACGAACGAGAGTACCTCAACTGAGTACACCGATCCATTCTAAAACATGAGCATCTGGTACAGCGCTTGTAATCATCTATCTACTACGCGGTAGCCAGCAAAACTCTCTCACAGATGAACTCTAATGAAAGTTGATTGAGCTTGATTAACTTTTATTAGTTTTGTCCGAGCCAAACTGAGCAAAAGAGACCTCTGAACACTTTGAACACCGATCTGCGTACGGATCCAGTACCATAGAGCGTACGAGTAATACAACTAAAAATGACAGATACAAGTACGACAGCGTGTATTATTACCTTGGATGGCAGAAAAATCACTTGAATACATACTACGAGTACTCCAGCCGTAATTGCACTACCTACCGTTTATCATCACCCAAAGCACCATCTATCCTACGATGTTTAAACCAAACCCTTCTTGCCTGTTCATCAACTTAATTAATAAAATTGAAGTCGCCACTTCCTCGGACTCGAACGGACTCTGTTGCACACCCTTGCACGAGTACGAGTACTACGGATAGCTCATGCTTTCTCGCACTTAGGGCTGACTGACTGCTTCTATTACTGATTGTCAGATTGTATGCACTGATTTGAAATCAAAATGGGGGGAATGACGTTACTTAATTTACTGTTGAATGACTGATGGTGCCATTGTCGATGGAGGGCGGGGAAGGTAGTTTCTTGGATGTAGCTATACATACATAGAATGTATCTATACGTACATTCGGGCTGAGCTTTTATCCACCCTCTTATTAAAGTATCTCCCTATCTACATATGTTATTTCGTATGTGCAGTAGAGTTCGAATTGGATGTCTGATTTTGATATAAATGGAAAACGTGTAAATGAGATTGATATGGAATGACAAAAATCGAGGACGTACAGAAAGATAGCAAAGACCAGCGGAGGACCGCATACGTAAGTAATTTCATTTATAATGTCCGGTGATTTCAGTCATTTTGTTGCACACCTCCCTTATGTACGAGTATACAAGTATCTGAAATGTCGCTCTCTGACTAGTGTGAGGGCACATCATGTCAATATGGCAGAGGAATTGGAGAAAGAGGAACTTTTCTTATTTTCGTTAACAATTTAGGAGAATTGGTTACTATATTGTTTGTTGCTGCTTTGGAGCTATTGAAAGTGATACTTGTGCTAAAAGTGATTAAGTGCAGATGTATGAGTATCTAGAATGGAGGTTAGGCTATCGCCACAAAAAATATCTTAATGGCGAAGCTATTTTAGAGTGATGGCAGAATGCTGGAAAACTGTTTCATATCATCATAAGTATACCCATTATTAAAACTCAAAAAATTAGGCTTAAGTCTTCTACAGCGCCTAGCAGGAGAAGCAATTTACTAATGTGCAATATAGATCAAGACCATATAAAATATTTACTCTTATTGTCTGTTAAAAAAGAGACGACGCCAGAAAAATTACTTTTTCTGCTTTTCGGTATTGGCCTTAGCTAATAGTCGACAAATGTAACCAGTATCCCAGGCCAAAAATAAAAAAAATAAAAAAAATAAAAAAAAAATAAATAAATAAAAAAAATAAAAAATAAATAAATAAATAAATTATATACTCGGAAATAAGTTTCTGTGAGATCGCACAAGGTTCCAAGTTTGGACCTCTCTTGATTCAAAACAATCAGTGATTTGGGGAGCGCACCAATGCATCAAAGAAATTACAATTTGAGGGCTATACGGGGTAATTAGGTCAAGACAAGCAAGTACTCAAGTCTTTTGAACTACAGCATTTTAGTAGGCACTATGTTACGAGGGATCCAAAAAGCTGTAGACGGTTCTATTACCCAATAGTTATGTAGAATTCGATATTACTAGTAGAAACGCGTTTTAGCTTTTAGTTATTCATAAGTAGCTGATTAGGGAAGGTTTATTGGCTGCCAGATGTATTATAGACAAAGTAGAGCCATAACACCTTGATTTTAGATCTTAGGAATCAGTTAAATGTTCGCTAAGAGTTTTTTTGTATGATCCATTGGTGGAGACGTGGTGACAATTGTGAGTTAGCTGGTGGAGATGTTTACATTAATGTTTTTTCTGCTAATATTAGTAGTGTTACGACCCAGCGATTTTTTGTGCACATTATCAACGAATTTATTCAAAAAAGAGTTGAATCTCAGGAAGTATCGAGTGGAATCTACTGATTTTGATCAAACGTATACATATCAACCTTCTTACTCAAACTCTGGGATTATGTAAACTGTCGGACAAAATAAAGTAAAAAAACAGTTTATTCACTTTAAAAGCCATACTGGTTAAAAGCAAAAAGCTTTTATGGATCAATTCTTTTGTGCTGACGTCACCTAACCATGTGCTTACCGTATTGTAAAAATTAACCGTTAATTACTTCAATTTTGGTCATTCTGCAGCAGTTGTTTTTTAGACACGACAAAATAAAGTGCATTTTATATTTTGTGTACCACGGACTGGAATATTGTAAACAATTTTATAGTTTTTTAGAAGAGACTTTTACTATTGATAAAAAATAAGAGGTACAGAAGCATTAAATCGAAATTGGAAATTTTATTTTCTGGTTTATTCTGGTATGAAATCGCTAGCACCCGAGGTGAAGGAACTTTTGTACCGTCAAAGTGGTTTGACATTCCAAAAACTATCACAAAAATATGGATTGTCAATTTCTGGCGTAAAAAAGATCTGCCTTAATTTTGAACAACGAGGGACAGTGGCCAGTTTCAAGACTTCTTGCGGAAGAAAGCGGAAGACCACACCAAGCGAAGACCGACGAATCAAAATTATGGCCAGGAAAAATCCCTTTTCTTCTGCAAGGTATATTAAATAAGATTTTGAATTAAGCATAGTACCAAGAACAGTGCAAAGATGACTGCAAGAAAGTGGATTACAAAATTTTTTTGCGAAGAAAAAGCCTATGCTTCGTACAGTCAACATCCGAAAACGTATATCCTTTGCGAAAAAGTATGCATGAAAGCCGCAAACGTTCTGCCAAAGTATAATTTGGTCCGATGAGTCTAAATTTGAGCTACGGAATCCCAAACAAAGAAAGAAAGTTTGGTGCAGAAACTCTGAAAGACTGAGCGAAAGGTGCATACGGAAAACTGCAAAACACAGAGGAGGGTCAGTAATGGTATGGACATGTTTCACCTTTAGCGGCGTTGAGTTGAAACACTGGTCAAAATCGATACCAAAATGACAGGTCCAATTTACGTCAACATTATCAGAGAAAATTAAGCTTATTCTGCTTCTAGAATGTCCTGGGGAAGTTGTATCTTTTCTTTTTTTTAAATATTCTTTTTCTGATTTTCGTTTGGGTTTTGTAAATAAGCTAATACAATTACTTTACTTGTCAAATATATAGTACAAAAATTGTAAATAACAAGATAATGAATTAAAATGAGTTAACAAATAAACGTAATAACGCTTTAAAAAAAAGAAATGCTTCTGGGTTTAGTTTTGCACTTTATTTTGTCCGACAGTGTACGTCTGCAGAACGCAGTCTTCACTTTGGAAAGTAAGAGCGAAAAGATGGACTCCCACAGGGTTCCCATTAACAACTCATTGTTTTTTTCTTAATGTATAAGAGAATACGATTTGGAGGTTTTTATCTGGTGATAGTTGTTGCCAAAGTGTCTTTAAAATTAGTAGGAACGCAACACAAATGCAAAAACATACTTAACAAAAGTAGTGAAGGAAGAATCCAATATCTTAGCCTCGATAAACCACAATTATAAAAAAAAGATTTGTTTACAATCATGTCAACTTGGAATTTATCCATTCCAACTTGAAACATTTTTGAAGAAATCTTGGCTAAATTCACTACAAGATTTGCTTGGTGCAACAATTGAAGCCATTGGATCATTGGAAGTAGTGTTTATCGTTTCAGAAAATATCTGTGTATACTGTTACAAAATTTGTGTTGTTTATTCCGATAGAGAGGGTTATCTTTTGCATTGCTACAAGAATGTTAATAAAATCGAGGATAAGAAAGTTCATTTTCGCCATATTTTGCTTTTTTTTCTTTAAAAAAGGCGTCAAAGCGACAGACACGCAACCGAAGATTTGCAGGGTGTATGGAGAATCGAGTTAAGCGTTGACACTTCTCAGCGTTGGTTTACACGCTTTCCAGCAGTAAATACAGACCTTCCCACCACAGATGACGATCAAATCTTGGCTGCAGTTAGCGTTGATAAGCAGCGGTTTAACATCGCCCGTAAAACCGTTTCGCAGAGACTGAAAAGGCTTGGAATGTCGAAAAAGCTAGATGTTGGGTTCCTTACGAAATTAGTGAAAGAAACATTATGGACCGCATTATGGTCTGTGAGTTTTTATTGAGATGGAACTCGCTTAAGGCTTTCCTGAAAAAAGAATTTTTTTTGCATCCCAAAAATGTCATGTTGAGCATTTGGCGGGACTGGCGAGGTGTCTTTTACTTCGAGTCGCTTCCACGCAATCTGACAATAAATGCCGTTAAATATTACTCTCAACTTGATACTTTGACGATACGATGACTTGATACGATGACAACGCCAGACTAAACACAGCTTTATTGACAAAACAAAAGCTGAATTCACTTAACTGGGAAGTTATGCCGCACCCATCGTACTTTGCAAACCTTCCGCCTTCTGACTAATATCTGTTCCGCTCTCCAAAAAAATTCGGACGGAAGGCAATTTAATTCCGAAAATGTGATCCAAACGTACCTTGAAAACTTTGTTACCTATACGAGTAAGTCTGCCGACTTTTACAAAAGAGGAAAGATTACACCATGATGGACAATATCTCATGGATTAAATATAAGCTTTTACACAAAAAATGTGTGTTTAATTTCAACTCTAAATGTAAATAATTTTCTATAATATAACGTACGTTTGCTTAGTTGGATAAGTCAACTTAGATCGCTGCAGTCTAAAGAAAGATAGTGGGATGCCACAAGGGTTAATTCTGGTGCCAACACTATTCATTTATTTAGGTAAAAATACTACTTGAAATCTATGCATACAACAGAAATTTGATTTCGTCAAAAGATCGACACCTGTTCCACCTAACATTTCGGAAACCCATTAGAAAAATCAGTTCCCAATAAAAAAATTTCAAAAGCCCCACTCTGACTAATAATCCTTCTGTCTTAGATTTCTTCCTGTGATTTATGTTAAAAGTTCTAGCACCGAAATGGATGGCATGTGCTAGCTAACTTGTTGGAAATGGGGTGTTTTTGGTTGTTCTTAATTTTTTTTTTTTTTTTTTTTTTCGTAAAACGCTTGTGGATAGGGGTGCATGCCTTGCGGGTGTTAGGAATAACGCCTACGAAAAGGAAAGAACAAAAAAACCTATAGATACATATCGATAAATCATAATTTATTATGGGATATTTTTTTTCGTTCGTCTCTTCTAACCCGTCTTCGGCAAAGTCGAGACTTATAATGCTTATATGTTCTATTCATTCTTTTTTTTTTTTTTACTTTTATTTTGGAAGGAGAAGGAGTGTTGCGTTCCTTCTTTCATCAATGAACAAGGACTCTGACGATGGATTTTTTTTTTTCTGTCCTCTCCTACTTCATTCCTCTTCATTTCTGTGCTCTGTGTTTTTATGAATTGTTTTTACGGCTCGTATGATGAATGGAGTTTTTGGCTTCAGGGTGAAAGAGATTCCATTCTTTATGCGCCTTAATTTTTCTTTCATTTTTGTTGTCGTCGAAGTTGTTGTTGCTGGTTTTTGCTGTTGGTGTTGTCGTTCTAAATATATGATGCCATTCGAATATGTGCGAAAATATGTGAGTGCCTATGTGTCAAGATATGTATGTAGGGTGGCGGGAAAATGTAGAGGTTTATTTAATCGGTGATGGATGGGTTTGCTTCTTGTCTACTAAGCCAAGGAGGAGGTCTAAAGTAAAAAAAAAAAAATAGAAAAATAAAAGTAAACACATAGGCATTTGTCGTTATGTCGGCTTACGTAGCCCTGTAGCAAGGTAAAATATAGAAGTTTTGATAGATAGGTGGTAAAACCCACCATCACCCGAACTGAGACTGTGAAATTAATTGTTGCTCATTATGACCATACAGAAGTTGATACAATTTCTCGGGGTAATGATTGTTTTTTTGATTAATTACATCGCAAGAGTTGACGGCAAATCGGGAAAAATCTAATGAAACAGAATTTGGAGAGGATGAAGATTTTTGAAAAAAGATGTATGCCCGTTACCTCCTGTAGCAGAATTTCGGGCTAATTGCCTGTGTGTAGGCGGTACCTGGCACAACATCTGACTAATGCCAGTTGTTGTTCTGAATAAAAGGAACTGCCATCAGTTAACTCACATTGACTAAAATCGGAATAAATCTGAGCTCTAGTGTGTAAGAGCTTCATACTCACGAGCTAACAGTAGACAAATAGACTAACTAAGTACAAAGTAAGGAAACAAATATTAAATCAGACCTTACTTACGCCTAATACACAGCCTGAACGAGTGTTGGGTAATACATTCTGGTTACAAGTTCCAAGTTTGCATTTTTTGACGGAAAATTGTAACAGATGCAATCATCAAAAATTAAATTCTGCTAAATTGCTTCGAAGCATGTAGATGCTTTTTTTTTTTGTTTTTGGCGAGAACGTGATGACATGAGTTAGTGTCTAGTTGGAAACACAAGGACACAGGATCACATTTGTAAAAGAAAACGGTCGAGATCAGGGAACAAGACATCAAATCATCTCATAGGAACTGCGCACGATGATCTTGTGGCGAATAAAATACAGGCTGTGACTAAATGAATAGTGCGACCGGTATTAGGCATTGCTGAACTAATTTTAGAGGGCTAGTTTCTTGTTGTCACCATCGATAATTTAAAACTATTTCAGTGGATTAAGTGATTGTTAAAGTAGGTGCGGATCTAAGTGAACGTGCATCCCGTATACTAGATTTGGACATCCTATAGCACATATTTGTTCTCTAAGTCCGCCCATATATTAGAATAGGAAAACATCAATAATAGGGGACATAACATAAATCAGAAAGTAACTAGATTAAAAGTCTGTTAAGAATGTTTGGCATTTTGGTATTGAATCTTAAACGGATGTTAGAAATATCTAAAAAAAACATTAAAGGCATTCTCGTAATGACTGATGAGTAAGGTCCTATAAGCAGAGTGCTATTTGCTGATTCTCCATCCGATGAGCTTGGATTTCTAAAACAAATCTGAGTCCGTATGACCACATATTTTCCATCGAACAGTCGACCAAAAAAAATTCCATAATTTCTTGGATGAAAACAGGCTAAAAACAGGCTCTTTACTAGCCGACTTCAAAGTTACACTTTGAGAAGCAAAACAGGAAGCTCAAACCAATAGCAGTTGTGCTAGAGGATAAGATTTTATTATACGTATGATCCTTTCAAAGAAACTAATAACTCCATAAAAATTCGGTGTATTAATCGGCACATATATCCTCTATATACGTTGCATAAACAGTTTCACCTGATTTTTTATCCATCAAATCGTACAACGGCGGCAAACAGCACTTGATTACATACGCTCAAATTGATCACGTACTCATGAAGCCAGGGCCACATCCAACATTCTGAATATGTACAGGTCTGTAGGAGCGATCGTCATATTTGACTTTCATCTGGAAGTAGCCAAAGCTCGAGTGTCCACTCCAGAAAAGATGGATTAGGCAAAATTCAGAAGAACATCCGAATCTTTAACAAGAAAGAATAAGCCAGCCGACTAATAAAGAAACTCCTATCGCTGAAGACAAGAGAAGCAACCACTTTGTGCAATCGCTAATGGGCATCGGGAACACTCTCTTGAGAGTTCCTTGCCACCAGATCGGCAAAAAACAATATATTCACTGGAGAAGAACAACAAATTGTATGTCCTGACTTGTCATCTTTTAATTGGATATGATAGTACCTGTTGTCTTTAACTCTTCACAAAAATAGCAGAAAATCGGATTCCGGTAAAGCCTAGCACTCAGGTCTGATATACGAAGTTGGAAAGAAGTCTACTGAAGATTTAATGTGATTTTTTAAGTCTGACAAAAAGTTGTGGTGTCATTTTTATATATATACCTCTAGAGTAATATCCAGTGGATTTAACCACTAAACTACGTCAATCACCCAAAACATCAAATGTTGTTTCACAAAGTGTTTTTCTAATGCAGACTTAAGCGGTAGGTCTTAGGAACTAAGTAGGTATGGTAGTACGAATACCTACGTCGTTGTATTCATTAGGATTAAATTAGGATTAGATATGGGAGATGGATTAGAAAACGATTTCCACGATGATGTACCATATATAAGAAAAAAAATTACTGCTGTCAGAATGCATGGAAAAACTGTCGGCGTCCCTTGAAAAATTCAATTTCAAAAGTCTTTAACACAGCCCATCTCGGGGAATAAAGTTCATTTGCCCCGTCTCGGGAAGACCAACTAAGCGACCGTCTCTTCCATTATACCTTCATTTTGTAATTGTTTAATTGTTTGCGAAGATTAATGGATACTCATGGTGTCTCGTCTCATAGTCAAGTTTGTTGTCATTGTCATCAGCTCAAGTACGTTGTTGTACAGGACACTATCACTATCCAAGCAATTCGAAAATTTAATGTCTATTGTTGCGCGATACCGAAAATTTATAATTCATGATGCATGGCATGATGCATTTGATTACTCATCATGATGTCTGCAGCATGGCACGGCACAGCTCATCACCATGCATCATCGGGTCCATCATTTGCACTACATCAGAAATTAAATCGAATTAAGAACCACGGTAGAATGGTCGTTGAATAAATGGGCAGCTAAGTGGATTGTTGTTGTTTGCAAGAAGACATCAACATCGCCCGAGACGTTTGTCTGTCCGTCGGAATCGTATATGAGTAATTCTTATTAATTAAATTAAATGTAAATCACTTTAAATCACAACAACAATGAGATAAATTACGACTGTATCTAACTACAGAGTCTAGGCGGTCTTGGGATGAGACAGGATGTATGGGATGCCATCCTCTATCTTATGTGTTGTATTCGTACTCGTATATCTGTGCTCGCTTAAGTCATATTTAAATGTGACAATTAATAGTTTCACACATATTTATATTAAGTACAGTATAGTTGGATTTAATTGAACTTAATTGCTATTTGGCGTTTTGTCATTTTGTCTATTTGTCTATGTGGCTGTTTGTTCATGCGATGTCGTTATGTTGCGAGCGATAATTTAATTACGTTACACATTTGTTCACCTCATTGCTCATCAATGTCTTATTGTAGGTACATGAGCAAATTTATACTCTCTACTTTATATACGAATTGTCCTCGGTCCGTTCAGACCGTTGTTGTTGTCGATTTATAAAACGGGTGAAGATTGACTCGGCCGACTCCTAATTAATTAATTGAATAAATGCAATTTATTGTTGTCATTTTTTGTATATTTTTTTGCGCATAATTGGTTCGGATGAGCTGGTAATTAGTGCTCAAAGTAGGTAATCAATTTTGAATGATGTTTCCTTTCGCAGAGGACCATTTGTACTGTTGCTGATTGATTTAGTTGGATAAATGCCAATAAATGGATTTAATTAAAGTAAACTTTAGCACTTGGTTTTCGGATTTAGTTATGAAATTTTAAAGCTTGTGATGATCAATTTGGTGGATGATACAGATTTATAAAAATTCTCTCGAAAGTTTAACTCTGATTTGATTTGTTTTTTGATATCTATATGTCAAATCAAGGCTTGCTACTTTTTCCAGTGACATGTAGCAACTTCATAGACAGAACTGTCTCCTGGAGTAAGTTTATTTTGTGTCTGCAACCATTTTTCGGGGCGTATCAGGTAAGAAGGGTGCTCTGAAGTCGTAACAATTTGGTCCCTTGGTGGGTACCACTTTTGACTGCAGCTTATGGCATTTGAAGGTGGACAAACTATTTACGTTGGAAGAAGCAGGGAGAATTCAAATGCACACAATTGATAGTATAAAGAACCAGCGGAAGTTTTATTAAAATATAATGAAGGACTTTGAAAGCAATGCTGAGTTAAAAGAAGCGCAAAGATGTACCCTAACCACTAAACCTAAGAGGATCTAAAAAAGACAGAAAATATTCTTATTCTTGTATTACAGCCAAGGTTACACGAAAAAATATCTGCTTACAAAAGAGGTACCACCAAGTACTAAAAAGAGGAAAACACTGCATAAGCAGAATCGTTAGTTTAAGCCAAAACCGCGACCATTCTCCCAAGTCACTAGAGGAAAAATTCCATTTGATTTTGGTCTTCCTGTTAAGTGAAACGTATAGGATTGGTATTGTATATTGTATATATGTAGCATTTTCCGACGAACGTTGATTTACAGAAAACAGGGCCGGTTAACACCCGTAGATCTTCCAGTAAGTTCAAGGATTCCTCTTGGTGCATCCTGAGAGTCGTATCGAAAGGATTGAAATGGGAAATGCTACAATTATGAGATGATCTGTGGCCCAACCACCCGTAATCGCAAGCTGCTATTACTCCAACACATATCATTAAGATTCGAAGAAGGTCAATTGAAGACCGACAGTGAAGGAACTCTAAAACTGCAAAACTCCACATACCTTCAACTGGTAAACGAAATTCTGCGGTACAAAATTGGTATTATGCTGTTGCACGAGGCAAAGGCTTTAGATGTAAATGAATTTCACCAGCTCACAAAAAAGTATATATGTATATGGTATGTACCTTGTTCCCCTCTGAGAAGCGAATTGGATACAAATGTGTGTACGCCGTAAACTCATGATTTTCTCTTGACAGAACATCTCTTGTGTTTTATAGGAACACATGTCAATATTAAAACACAAGTTCACGCGATGCCATGCATGCATGGGAACAAGAATACGCATGGCCAGCGCTAATGCATATCAGTAACGTAATACCAAAGGGAAACCTGTATTGAGGACACAAGCTCCACTCTTGGTATGAATCTAGGCCAACCTAAAACCTCTTGCCGATCTTAGGTTGATGGCATCCATGGCATCCAGTTCTTGTTGCAACTCTATATCGGGTACATCGGGTTAAGACCGACTGAAAGACACTTCCTGGGTTTAAGGTTAAAACCACAGGCATCGTGACGCTCCCACTAGGGGTGGTTACCTCTAACAAGTCAAGACCGGGCCGAAGTCGGGTATCATATATTAAGTCCTGGTGTGGACTACCGGCAGCCTTGCCACTCAACAGAACTTATGACCGGCAGCTTGTAGCTTCAAATCGTAGTAATCTTCGGTGGCGTCAATCTGAAGATGCTTACGATAAGACCAGCGTTTGCTCTACCCCCGTTAATTATTAGATTACGTCACTAATGGGCGAAGCTTTGATAAATAGTAGGGTACCTTGCATCTTTGCAATGGGATACCGACGGCTAGGTTTCGAAGTTTTCTAACCTTTAAAAATATCACTCACGAATGAAGATATGAGGAAACTGAGTTCTACCGACAATAGTATACCAAAGGTTAACTTCGTCATATGGTAGACATTGGGACTCTTAGGACCAAGATATGACAAATCGTTGTTATGAGAAAATAAGCCCGTTATCCGAAATGACAATAGTTGAAGATGTATTGACTTTTGCAATTGTGAGTCACCATATCACTAGTTCCTTACTATTGACGTACAACACCTGTCACAAAACAGTTCCGGTACAATTGATCTGTAAGGAGATGTCTTTTCTAGAATTCTCTCCTTGAAGTATTCTACTTCATATACTATATACTGTATACCACTTCATGATCGCTTGACAAAGTGGATTCTTCTGAGATGGTTCAAAGGATAGTCGACGAAGAATAAAGTTTTGCCTTTGTAAATCACATAGAGTGATATGCTATTCTATTAAATATATGTATCCACTTCGCGAACTCGTTTCAATAGCCATGGACAAGAAATTTCAAGGAAATATCAGAAATAAAAATCATGGCAAACCTCATTAATAATGTTAATTGCAAATAGGAACAGACAACAATAATGGCGCAAACTTAATGGTAATGTGTAGGCTCCCCTTTTGACGCAAATGTAGTTCCAAGCCATTCAATGGATTCCACTGATGCAAACTGGCTGGAAATTGATTTAACCTAAGCATAAGTGTTGTTGAATAGTTTTAAAAAAATCTGACTTTTACACATTTTAGGAGCAGAAGATCCGAACAGAAAAATGATCTGGAAGTGGTATGGGTATATAATCTAATGGCGCTAAGGGAATGATAATCTTTTCTCGATGATTTTTGAATCCCTTCCTGACTAAGGTGTTATCTAGGCATTCATTAAAACTATTATACATATGAATGGGTTGTTCTAAACTGCTAAATATTTAAAAGTCAATGGGTGCGCTATTAAAAAATAGTACATCTGTGCGACAGATTGTGGTTCTTGAAATGAAGACGGGCTACTCCTACAACGTCTAATGCCTCATGATGTATCCTTAAAAAAATATTGTTAGCATTGGTATGCGAACTGAATTTCTGACAAGATTCTCTGGATATTCGAAATGCCTCTACGGTAGAACCAGAACAGAAGTTTCTCGTATCACTCAGCTTTCTTGACGAGGTTTAAGCTCTTCGCATGGTATGGTATTTTTTTTAATTAACGTGGTTAAGAGGTCCCCTAAGATGTTTGCACATATCGCGGGGGAAGGAAAATTAGGGAGGAAGGAAAAATAGGTACCGATGTAAAGGTAGGATTCTACGTGAGGTTTGATTTTCAATAGGCTTTTTTGACAGATCACGCGTGACTCCTATCAAACTACTTTGTCATGTTCAGTATCGTTAGGCAAGTCATCATGGAAAGACTCAAACCACAACAGCGTCTCAAAATTGTTCAGCTGTATAACGAAAACCAGCGTTCTTTGAGAAATGTTTTGCGTGCGATTCGAGGAACTTACGGTGTGCATAATCGACCTACTGAAACCACTATTGCCTTACCATTCACAAATTTGCATCCCAGTTTACATTAGTGGATAATACTCGAACGGTTAGACCACATTAAGTACCTAATGAAGAGACTATAGCAGCTGTAGCTGAGAGTGCACGTGACGACTGTGACGAATCGACTCGTCGTCGTTCACAGGTAAATTGGCTGCTTAGATCGTGCGATATCACACCTTTGGACTATTTTCTCTGCGGATATGTAAATTTCTCAAGCCTTCAGGAATAAGCCAGGTACGATTGACGCTTTAGAAGCCAACATTACTAGTGTTATTCGTGAAATACCAGTCGCTATGCTCGAACGAGTCGCTTAAAATTAGACCTTCCGAATGGTCCACCTTAGACGTAATCTTGGCCAACATTTACGTGATATCATTTTCAAAAAGTAAATGCCATGAATTGTTCTTTTAACCGATAGTAAAAATTTTAAATTCACTCTTAATTTATGTGCTTTATTTTACATTATAAATCAAACCTCACGATGAATCACCCTTTACGTTGGTTTTAAATGTCTGAATGTTATAATGACTAGGAAGTAGAGTGCTCGGCAGAGCATTGTGCCTGTTTTGATAAAGTTTCTGTCAATCTTGAAGCAAGATATTAAGAAAAATAGATGCAGATATTGGCCCATCTCATCTAAAAGACAATAATTAGATTATTGTAGCCCAGATGAGCAAGCAAATCTCGACAGAGTGAATTAGCAAGACCCCTTCAATGGAAATTATCATTGAATCTGAGAAGAACTTCTCCTCGGAAAAATGTTGGGGAGAGACACAGTAAATATGCTGTATTGAATGGCTTATGGCAACACCTTTAATATTCCTCTTACTGAAATATATCATGAAAAATACGCCGTTTAATTACAATTATTTGTAATTAATTAAAAACCTTAATCAATTTGTAAATAACAATTTCCGCTTCATCACTCGTTTTCATGACAACTCACCCAACCTTGACAATATTTTTTTTTTTCTTTGTTAAATGTCATACTCGCACACAACACATTTCCTATAACCTTTCGCATTCAATCGAAATCTACCCCCTAGGAACCTCAATCAAATATGGTATGAGGTTATCATATTTATAGCTCAAAAAATAAATGTTCTTCCGAAAATACATTATGTTCCATTCGGACAGTATATACTCGTATAGGTCAGATAAATACCAGAACCATTATTGAGATATATGAGAACAATTTCAGAGATTTCTCGCCGTTGTGTCGGAATTATTATCGATTGCCTGTTAATAATGACATAGTTTGGGGAAATAAGGGGATGGTTTTCTCAAAATATCCGCTGATTTATGAAATAATTTGTCGACACAAATGTGTCATCTCATCAGCAAGACCGGTAAATGAATACCTCGCAATGAAAGCAATTGGTTAATTGAACGTCAATGACAGGGTAGATATATCGATGGATCCATGAAGGATTCACAGTCAGAGCACTTGGCTATAAATCAGCAATTAATTTCATAATGTTCTTGTACTTTTTGTTCTAAAAGTATCTTTGTATCTGCAGATTGGATAGCCTTGAAGCCATGTTAGAGTCGAACCGCCCACCTACTGTTGTTTGCTTAAACATTCAAAACTCGGGCAAAATTAGCTCACCTGATTCATCAGAGACCAGTGAGAGAATTGAGTTTCTTTCTTAACCAAACATTTCAATAGACTCTTGCAGGAGATTGAGGATTGTCGGAATGTTGGCGTAGATATTTTTGGAACTATTGTACATACACAATATAGTTAGTTCGGTTAATAAATTTAAAATTAAGTGTTTTTTTTTTATTTTTATTTTTAAATTTTATTTCGGTTGCATTGGCACACCTTAAAGATAGTGTCTTCATAGTGATCATAATCGTATTTGTTTTGAAAATAGAATTTTATGGGGTAAGTAGCATATGCAGTTGCTGAAGGAAAGCAAAATCTGTGAAAAACTTCACATGAGTTATTGATAGTCATGAAAAAATGCCCGGAAGTTGGCGCCATCAATCTCAAGTACGTACGAGTATGTACCAAATACTATTTAAGATCATCTCATTTGGCTTAATTGAATTAACAAATATTTGTTTACAAACGCAGATTATTGTGGATAAATAAAACAGCCAACACTTTGGATATAATGTTGTTTGGAATACATCATTAAACAAAAATATGAGAAGTGTTTATATTACGTTTGGGATCATTAAACTTGCAAGCTGCTGAGCTATTATTCGTTTTGAAAAAGGAACTGTATATTATGAGATGGGTTGGTGCAGTAATTTATTATATTGATTAAAACAAATGATCAGGTTGTTGTTATTGAAAGCAATTATCCTTCAAAAGTGTCAAGACAGCTGCAACACTTTGCTCTGTATATATTTAAGTGAGTATTTATTGTATAATACAAGCTCGACTATGGCACTAGGTATAGGTAGAGAGCAGCTTCATATCCAAGCAATTGAACAGTGTGAAAAATCGGAAATACATGTACGTTACATAGTACACGACGACCACCTACGAAATGAATTACAATTTCAAGAAAAATTATGTACAGCAGAATAGGAGTCATAATAAAATAGATCCTTTGCTAGTAAATATAGATACGTTTGCCGAAATCTACGTTTTCTCCTGTTATGATCTTCATACATTCAAAATCAACGCGCCGCGGTACCTTACTTCTAAACCACTATAATCGTACTTTTCATATGCGCTGCTCCCTAATCCCACGCAAATACTATGATTTTGATTCATTTCTGAATCCTTGTAATCTGGCAATCTATGATCTAAGCAACTAACAAAGACTCATTTCATAAAATTGCCTGAAACTCGTGGAAACTTATTTCCAAAAATAAAGTTCTATTTGCCAAACTTCGTGCGTTATCCTACACTTCAACAAATTACTATTGACAAATTTGCATACATGACTCTTCTGAACAATACCCACAGTACTGTGCGCAGAATTAAAAATTTTGTTAGGTTAGATTGACCTTGCTGAGGTGCGCTAAACCAGTTGTTTAAACCAGTAGGGACTTTATTGGCTGCTGACTGTCATGTATGTATACATACGAATTCATCCGACCAGTAAATTTAATTCAGACTGAACCAAGCTGTTAAATATTTGAAACTTTGACTTGAAGGCGATACAGTGGGTAGAATGAAGAATTAATGTATGCGGTGGTCGTAAGATATGTCCTTTTAAACCCATCTGTAATCAGGTCAATTTGAGTTAATTGAAGGTCTGTTGGTTGGCCTCCCTTATGCACCCTTAAAAGACTGGCATGTCTTAGGTTTAGCTCTGTACATTGATGTGTGTATCTCACACTGAATTACAAAATGCCAAAGGAGTCTTTAGGTATTCTAAAGCAGACTTTTAAGCCATTCGATGATGCTTAAGGCTCCATTGGTACTTATAAAGGCATCCCGTTACGTTTTTATGATAACATATATGGTAGTCGGTCTAAGCGATACTGTGACAGAAGATCCAAGAATACCGAAGAAGATTAGGGGTAAACATCTAGACATACACTCCTGTAAGATCCAAATGGTGCAGGAATTAAAGCTGCAAGAGTATATAACGCATAATTCTTTCGCTGATTGAACTCCGGAACATTTGGAAGTCGATCAACTTTTTTATTATTATTATTATTATTATTATCAAGGGAACGATACAAATTAATTTGTAGGGTTCGGGATTTAACGCCCATGTCGCCCATTTGTATTCAGAAATGAACCTGTTAATTGGCCTCCAAAATCATTTTACTTATCACCTTTCGTGTCCGGACTTTGGGCCACCTTTCAAGGAATTGAATTAGAGTGTTAAAAATCAGAATTCCATTTCCAAATGCTGATCTTGAAATACAAAAAAAAATTTTTGAAAATAGCCTTACACAGCCCTCAAATTGTGTCTTCCATTATCCGGCAACGAGACAATACATCAAGGATCTCTTATTTTTTTTTTTTTTTTTTTTTGTAAGAAATCTTAATCTAGATGTCACCAAACTAGGGGATGTATAAAACTGTTGGAATTAGGTAGACATTGTTGACCCTTAAATAGACTAATTGAGTTTTTAAGGATTTTGGATGGTTCTTTTGGTTCCACCAGAACTGAGCATCCATTTAGTTTGTTTCGGTATTTAAACAAATAATTTCAAAATAGTTCAGCGAATCGCTGTTTTTCTGTGGCCCAGAAGGCTGTTGAGTAACAGAGCCCTCTCTCGGATAAATGTTGATCGTACCAGACCTCCCTTTGACGCAGAGACATAACCAACGAGTGATCAACATCCTTGTCTTTATCGAAAAAGAGTGAAGTAGGAAATTTACCAAGGAATTCATCAGTTTAGATAGCTGCAACATGTAGAACGGATAGACACCAGAGCTCCAGCAGAAGACCCACGTCTGAGAGAAGTCGAGAAGTATCGCAACTAACTTGACGTAGGTGATCAACTCTTCTTAAATTTTGCACTGATAAATTTCGGGGATACCATTGGTTTTGTGGCCGAAGAGTCCGATCAGGACAAAAAGTGCTCGGCTCTTTTTATAAAGATATTTGGTTCGAAAACAGTAACTACCTTTTTGGTTTAAGACTTACAAAAAAAAAAAAATAAAAAAATCTGTCCCGCTTATACTACACTACATTGAAAATATTTTTATTAAATCGTCTTATATCTATGTTCGACTACTTTCAGTAAAATTGTAATGTGTGCAACTAAATGCATTAAAACTATAATTAAGTTTAATGAAAAACTACACGCACTAAAAAAAAACTACAACCTAAACTCCAGTGCAATCTACGAATACCGTGTGCTAAATACGAATATGCTGGTTTGTACAGCGCGGAAACAATTAAGAATGACAGGGAAATATTTGAGGCAATAAACGTAATTAGGCGAGAAAAATTAAAAAAACAAAAAAAAAAAACCGCATGATGTGCGTTTGCAGAGGATAATAATGTTCACAATTCCACAAAAGAAACGTTGGTTTAATATACAAACATTCGTTTACTTAATTTTTCGTGTTGGTAATCAACAATTTGCTGTCTTTTCTTCAGGTTGCTTTGTGCGGTGCTCATTATTTTAGAAAGTAATGAGACTTATGATACTGCTCATTAATGTACTTACTGAATATGTGCTATGATACCAAAAATTGGGAAAAGATACTTTTGCAGATGCTGAAGTATGTTTCCGTACAATTGCCCTGCATCAAACTATGTCATTATTCATAGTCATAAAATGTTACGGGAATCCACAAGTTTAGGAGTATACTTCTCTACTTTAGGCTTTCAATACTCGGAGTTCAGTATAAAGCAAATGCACCATATTTATGTTGGTCAAAGCTAGTATAAATTTGCAAAAGAAACCACTCAGTAGTTAACCATTCTAAAAACTTCCTAAATATTCTAATCCCTTTTCTTTACGAATTTTAAAGACGAAATGAGCATTGGGTAAGACTTTTACTTTAATGTTATACCGGCGATAAATGATAGTTTCTGATTTGATGGATTCCTTACGAAAGGTTTACTAAAATATCGGACTGCAGTTTTGCAGTGGTTAAAAATAAGATTTTTTCTTTTAGTTGATAGTTCAGTCTTTGCATCGGGTGAAGCAGGGCTGCACCGCGAACTTTAATTGTTTCTCGCCATTTGTCTTACTGTGGTCATCAAGATAAACCTGAATTTTATTTCTGACGGAGATTTGTATTTTAAAGGGGCTAAAACTATTCCCTCTACTTCAAGAAGTGCGTCTCTCTAATTGTAAACATGCCAAGCAAGATTCACAGTAAGACGCCCCAAGGCCTGAACTTGGGCAAGGGCTGCTAGATCCGCGGTTATACTTCGCCTTGAGGATTGAGTCTACGAAAGTCAGAGAAAGTAAATTCACTTCCCTGGATGAAGTGAATTTTACTAGGATGGCTTAGACTTTTGTGTCATTCTGAAAACAATTTCGTGTTTATTTTGATTAGCCATATCGATCAATATTTTAACCTTTAACCTATACACAATGAGAGACTTAGCTCTTACTATATTGCTTTGACTGATTTTACAGTAAATTACAGTATTTGAAAATCAAATTTCATTCGTTTACTGACAACTTGAAACTTGAGCCAATAATGTTTTACTGACGTATTTCGGCTACAAGCCAATATGCACATATGAAGTTCTTGACATGCATAGAAAAGGTCTACATCTATGTTATAAATTGCCATGATCGTATGAACTAGAAATAGATCGGATGAATCCTATAAAAATTTCTAGCTAACTCACAAAGTTGTTACAACGCAGGTATGCACTGCTTTTGTTTAGCTATGCCAAAGGTTTGAGATTAATCCCAGGGTTACATAAAAAAAAAACTCTTGCATCGTTATTGCTTTAACATGAAAAGACAAACTTCCGATACTTACTCAAAAATTCCTATCTATGAAAATATTTCGTTTTGACTCACCTATCAATATCGCCTCAGAGATTCAATTAGAAGTGGCACACCAAAAAATGATAAAAGACAATTTTGACGTCATCACTCCTGAAGCAAGCAATGACAAACCTCTAGTAATTAAAATAATTTTGTTGAAAGTCGGCCAAAACCAGTGATATCATAACTCTCATCATACAGGGGGCACCAAAACCCTTTTTTTTTAAAAAATAAATCAACAGTTCCTTGAATTTGATCCGAAGCATTCGCGCGAATGTTACTGCAAAATTCTCTTACTTCTTTGAAAAAGTAGCTGGGAATGAAATGTAAAAATTTGCGAATATTCCCTCATTCGTATTCGCGGTTCGCTGAGCTGTGAATGAACCTTAAAGTTGCGATGGCTGGTCTTTTGGCATGCTTTCTGAAAAGACAATCACTCAAAGATTTCTAAATGTGTTCTTAATGGTCTACTTTATTAAGTTATTTTGCTGGTACTCTTCTGACCTGGCAGAAGTGCGTGTGTTGTGAATGATGGATGGAATTAATGTGTGATTGTGAAAGCGTGGATGACTTCAGGGTTCCATCTGTGGTCCATTAATTTGGCAGATAATGATGGATCCCCTTCTTAAGTAGGTACGTGAGGTTTGCAATTGCTGCGCATATGCGGATGACCTGCTTCTCATTTTTAAAAGTCGGTCTACAGCTGAATTAGAATAAATGGGAGTAAAGTAACCTCAATTGTTGCAAATGGGAGTTGCAGTGTGGGTGTGAATGTGTGGCGGAAGAAGACTGTGACAATGTTACTCAACGGCAAATTGTCAACAAGTCGACCTCCATTGATCAGCGTGAATGGTATTAGTCTGAGATATACGACTAAGAATAAAATGGGTAAAAGGCTGAACTTCACGACATTTGGTAAGAGTCGGAGAGGGAATAGGAGTGTAGTGTGGCAGTGTGGTGTCATATATAGTGGCCCCTGTGTTGCCGATCATCTCTTTTCAGACAGTGGTTTTGCTTTTCTGTTTGCCTGTTTACTGCAGCCTGAGCTTAGATTCAATAGCAATTTGGGTTCCTTTAATGTATTTTTGTATAAAAATGATCTTAGCCAGGTGGAAGGCTGTCTGTGGAAGCTACAGTTGTGAGCTGGTTGTACGTTTTGTGTACTTGTCAGCCTTGTGAAGATATAAGACATCTCGAGGCTATGGGAGCAGGTTTTGAAGACGCAGATTACGACGTTAGCGACATTCTGCCAATAGAGCACAAAAAGCTGGGATTCGAGACTATGCAAACATCAAATTCGTAAAGCGTCGTTAAGGCAGTTTTAATTTGAAGATGCACAGTGAGCTGTTGTTTAAAACGCCGGCAATATGGTGCCCTGAGCACCACCACTGTTACTACGGGTGGCCAGAAGCCCCTGGAAATTCTGTTCCAGTCTGATCTACGAGTTGACCTCCTTGTGGCAGTACCGTGGTGGCTGTGGTTTACACCGACTATCGCCATCCTCCGTGAATTATAAACAAAACCTATGGACAATTGTGAAATGGTCGTTGCAGATTTTTGATGAGTTGAATGTGGAGTTGCACTGCAACGATAGTATGCCATGGCCCATAGAATGGCAAAATTGTAGATAGGCCTCAACTGCTTACCAAGGGAGAAGAACATACTTTATATACGACTTTTAGTAGGTACTGAAGGTAGTATTAATACCATCCGAAGAGCGCTGATTGACGCTACGATATGAGCGTAAGCGTTATATGCAATAAAGCCTACACGGCCTAACGTCGGTCAATCGGTTTTAGATACAATATAATTTTCACTGTTTCTCCATCTTTGTTTTGCCATTTATCTTATATTCTCTAAAGGGATCACCCCAGAAGGGTGTAATTAAACACAGTCTCTTGATGGACTGTCAAAAATCGAATGCCAAAAATTTATTAACTAAACTCTGACCTTTATCGCTATTTAAATCCACTTCTATATGGCACACTCATGAAGTCCTTCATATCTTCTCACATTATTTTTTCTTAAATCCTCCGGATGTAATTTACAGATAAAATTAAACCACTCATCAAATGTATCCATCAAATGTCATTCATATCATCAACAACAATTGCCTCTAAATTTACTACCAATTTGATACACTTTCAAAACATCAGAGACTCTAATTTCCAACCGACACTATAGGTTATTTCCCCCATTTGACCTACAAAAACAACCCAAAGCATTTAAAAAAAAACAACATCTTTTCTTTCTTTAGGGCACGATGACATTTTACAGATGGAAAATGGAGAATACTATAGAGAATGGGAAATATTCGTACTCGTATCTCAAAGAAAGAAAAAATAATTCTTCCTTACCACCCACACAGGGTATAAGTGTTTTCTTGGTTTATTTTTTTTTTTTTGGCTCTTTTTTTTAACGTCAAAATCCCATTTCATATACACAAACCACAACGTAATAGATAAATTTAATTTCCAAAATTTGATAAAAGAGAATTTCCAAAAAAAAAAAAAAAAATCTCCTTTTCAAGTTTAGAAGACAAGATGGCATGTCCCCTATGTATATTGTCCACACAATATATTTCTTTTCACTCTGGAGTCGAAAATATATTTCTTGATTGACAAGGATATATTTGCTGCCGATTTTCCTTGAAACCATTGATAAAGACTTTTTTCGTTATTTTATCATTTTGTTTTTAGACACCTTGTGTTGATGTAGGCCATTTGGAATCACTTACCTGAAATGAAAAAAATAAACAATTATATTAGCTTGCGTCATTTAAATTTGAAGATATTTTTAAAAGTGATATTCAATAATTAAAGAAAAACATCCCAAATGAATTAGCTTAAAAAGATTGACGGCCTCGAAGTTGTGATTAAACCGATTTTAACATTCAGATCTATTCAAACTATCTTTTTCTCGAAACTTAGACAAACAAGATGCCAAAAATAACATCAACTGCGTAGATAAAATGCTTGTAATGGGCACACCTTTTAAAGGCCTAATAAAGGAAAAGAATCCCATCATACGAATATTTAAAATTCAATCAAATGGTAATTTAATCGGTTTAGGTTGTCTGTGACAATAAATATTGAGAACCTGCTTAACACGGTGGATGCGTGACGATGGCAAGCCCTATAGAATCGCCAACACTAATATCTGATAGATGGATGATAGATAGGTAGAAAACTGCTTGACTACTTCCTTCTTCATTAGAACCCTGATACTTTAAGGACCAAATAACCAATTGGTTCTTTGGTCTTTTAAAAGGAATTTTCGTCATCTGAAAGATGTCCAAAGGATAAAAAGTACGTCTACGGAATCAGGGTATATCTTAAAGCAGTTATGAGATATACAGTTGGTCAGTTTGCGTATGGCCTCCAAACTGATACATGTTAGATTTATAAGGATTTGAGATTGAGGTCCCCATTTTTATCTAATGACTTTGTTCGTCCGCTGCTGGACATCCAGCTTCCAATTTTAGTTTTGATAAAAATTTAGTTGGACTCCGAGGAACACTTATTTCCTGATGAAATTGTCTTCTTCAGAGACTTGCGTGGCGATTGATCGTGAAACTGCTTAGTATCATATACACACTTGCGGTCATAAAAACCGCACCACCTAATGAGTTCTCAAAAAATGCCTAATTACATTAGATCGTAAGGATTTTTCCCATACTAATGAAGGGTATTCCCCATAGTGGAGTTTGGCCTCGTATTCAGTGCAAAAAAAAAAAAAAAATCAGTTTGAATTGAGTTGTGACGGTGACAAGTAAAAAAAGTAAAATGTCTGGTAAATGTCATCAACTGACTCGGGACGAAAAAGTTCAAATATTGACGTTAGTCGAAGAAGGGCTTGGCTATCGTGAGATTGCGGTTAAAAAAGGGTGCTGTCATTCAACTATCGTACGACTGATAAAGAAAAAAGAAAATTTGGATCCACTGGAAAGAAAAAAGGCTCGGGACGAAAACGTAAAACAACCCAGAAAACGGACAATGTACAATATTACAACGAATATGCATGAAAGATCGCTTTAAAGGTGCTGTCCGTATAAGAGCAGAGCTGAGTGAATTTCATCAAGTTGATCTAAGCGCCGAAACCATACGCCGACGGCTACGGGAGATAGGAAGACGATTAGCGAAAAAACCTCTGCTAACCACAGAAATGAAAAAAGCTAGCTTGACGTGGGCAAAAAAGTACGAAGATTAGACGCAGGATGATTTACAATGTGTGATATGTTCCGATGAAAGTAAATTTAATTTGTTGTGTGCCGACAATTTGCCATACGTACGACGGTCAGCAGGTGAAAGGTTCAAGGACGAGTGCATAGTCAAAACAGTGAAATTTCCTCAAAGCCAGATGGTTTGGGGATGTTTTTCTTTTTACGTTTTGGACCCTTTGCACTTTTTTAATGGAACTATGAATGCTCAAAAGTATGGAGAAGTAGTAAGGGAGTTTTTGATACCAGCAATTGAACAGCATCATTCGTATACTGACAAGTGCATTTTTCAAGATGATTCTGCACCTTTCCACCGCGCCAAATCCGTAAGTAAAGTGTTATAAATCAACTTCTAGATGTCTACTTTATAAATAATAAACAGACAAGTAACTAGAGTCACCCGATTTAAACCCAATCGAACACTTGTGGCATGTAATGAAACGTAAGGTGATAGATAGAAATACTTATAAACTACTGCGGAGTACTCAACAAAAATTTAATTTCATTATAAAAATTATTATCGAAGTTATTAACAATTTTTCAATCATTTTGATATGGTGCGATTTTTATGACTGCAAGTGTAACTTGTATTGAGCCAGCAGCGCATCAATCAAGATCGTAGCGTAGTTCTTCCCTTACCACCCTTACCAACCCGAGCACTGGCCTACGCCGTCAAATGCCTCACAAACCAATACTTACGCTTACTGACTTTGCGAAGGGACGAAATATTCCTCACGGTTTCCTCATCACAATATTCACAATATTCAAAAGCTAATTAAATTTTGCGATAGACATAAGGCATGCCAACAGTTTTCTGTACATCCGAACGTTCCTGGTAACCAAGATTAACTCGGATCATCACTTTGTTGCAGCAAAGGTACAATATGAACGCGGATTTCTCAAGAGCCACAACAAAGGACAATTACTGTAAAAAGATATAATATAGAAGAGCTGCAATAGCAAAATACTACCAGAATATTCGCCGAATGCGTATCCCAAAATCTCTCAACCACTCCTATACCGCTAGTATCTAGTATCAAAGACAAGGGACAACGCTGCCATCGCACCATAAGAGACGCTGTTTGATGAAGAATTCGGCCAAGCACATGAAGCTAAACAAGAAGAACATCGGCTTCTCCTGAAGAAGAAAAAATAGCAAGAGAAACGCACGATCGAAGGTATTCAGACATAAGACCTTGATCATTCCAGTCCCACTTTATGCCGCAGAAGCATAGACTCTGTCGAAAGCGGAAGAAGATATCCTCAGCTGTTTCGAGAGAAAAATTCTTTGGAAAATGTTCGGTCCCGTTTGAGTTGACGGGCTTTGTAGGAGAAGATTTAACGACGAACTTTACGAGCTGTACAGCGACGTCGCCCTAGTCAGAAAACTGCGTATCAGTCGTCTACTAGCATGTTCATTGCAACTGAGTTGCACTTCAAGGACTCTACGTTTTCTGATAGATACCAAGTTTTGCGTTGTTTCCCCGACAGCTGTCACTTTACTCCTTAAATTTACGACAGTAATATTAGTTCTTTGAAATCAGATTAATTAAAAGATCAAAGCCAGGATGTTTCATTTAATTTATATTGTCGCCCTACAAAGTTTCCACGCTTATCTAAGGATGATGTTTGCTCTGAGACAATGTAGAAAATTTAATTAAAATATTTGTTATTATTAATTGTCGATACAATAGGATTGTTCAAAAATTGCAGACTCCTGATAAAATTGTGTCGCCTGAGCCTTCAGTGGACAATTTCGCTGTTGGGTGTTGGGTGCTTAAGATCCCACTTAGAGCTTAGTTCGATGTGTGATTAAACTGATTTCTTTACAAAATGACGCTGATTTGGTTGTCGATGTGATGTCGTTCATACTTCATAATCCTCTTACAAGGCTACTTACTATTTCAAACTCATTACATGCTCCTCTTTACGTAGCCTCAGTTTCTAGGACAACCATCTACCTTGAGTTATAGTATTTTATTACATCTCATACCGCAAGGTCTCTTCTGTGCTAATTTATTTATTTATTTATTTTTTTTTTTTTTTAAGTAAAAACTTTCTGCAAATCTCTACCTTTGTAAATGCGTGCTTACGTTTGTAAAAGTAAAAGAAGCCACCCTTGTTAATGCTGCCACCTTCCACCAATGCATCCGACAACACCCGTCTCTCTGGCAACGTGTCCATTCTACATGAATGGCCACGAAGGCTGCTGTGTACCAAAGGATATTGCTACAACACAATCCGGAAATTTGATATTCATTAGTTTTATGGTAATACCATTCTAGACGCCAATCCTCCCACGTTCTTCCATCGCTCCCCCACAAACCCTAATGAATGACGGGGTGCATGTATAATATATTCACGAAGGGTTGTTGTATTGGACCCGTTTCACTCACGCTCTCTATTTCTCTCTGTCTGCCTTCTCCTGTTGAATATATTTCGTTTTTTTTTTTTTATATGTTTTCTGTGCCGTTGCTTTCGCTTCAATAAACTTTGACGTGCATTATTTATAGGCTGGCAATGGTTCGACAACACAAACAGAACCACCATACCATACCACCGCACCATCAACCCTCTGTTCGGTGGCATAGATTAGTATACGAATACCTATACACCAACACAACAGAATTCATCAGTGCGCACTCGAATATTTGCCAATTTAAAATTAAATAGATCTGTCAGGTGGAAAATATTATTATTACAACAACTCTTGGTTGCCAAAAGCCCGACTTGGTGTGGCTTGGCTGACGTTAACACTATTGAGTGCTACGCAACTTTGCTTCCCTCGAGTTCCCTTATCCATCCCTGACTGAGTGGAAAGGCTACAGACTTCAGACTCCGAAGTACGTAGATGTGTCGCCTTTATGGGATGTGCTCTGGCGTTTTCCTAAATGTCAGAGACCTAACCCTTCGTTTTCGTCGTCGTTGTCGTCGTTGTCGTCATTGTCGTCTTCGGTAATGCCTATGCCCTATCCTTGTTGCGTTTTGGGTGTTTTTGAAAATTCATAAGTTTTATTCATATCGTAATTATTATTAACGCTGATGACAGCCATTCGAAATTAGAGTATTCTCTTTCGCATCGGTGCGTGAAAATGTGCTCTCCTTTTACACCCTGTAGTGGGCGAGCAAATGAAAGGAGAGTTGTGTATATGAAGAGGTTGGGAGGTAATACGTTGTTCTGGTAGAACACAGCACCAGTAAATGCAAAAAGTTGTTTCGCATAATTTTAGTGCTGAAAAATATTTCTGGATTATGTCATTTTTGGTGCGACGTGATGTCGATAAAAAATAAATAAAACCTCCCTCTTTGGATGAAAATAGGAAGGGGGTGGATGTTGTTGCAGAGAAATATTCTCAAACATGGTGTGAGAGTGCATAAGGGTTTTGTCGGGATTATTGTTTGGTGTTTGAAAGTGCTTAAGTGGCCCGATATCGGTTGAGCCCTGACTCCAAGTAACAACTTCGCAGGTGGACTAAGTATTGGATGAATATTAAGATAAAAATAATCGAAAAAGACGTCTCTAAAAGACCAGTAGTACTTATCACCAGAAAAAATGGTATACATCGCATTTTAACAAGAGCTGAGGTTAATCTGACTTCTCTCATTATAATCCCAATACATTCAAAACCAACGTGAGCCAAAACCGAAAAATCTGATCTGTCTGAGGCTTATTATTGAAAATCAATTTATTTCTACATATACAGATAGTTTCAAGACGAAAAATACGCAGGTTGTTATGGTTCTTTTCACCTTGCACAGAATTTTAGCATTTTTAAGCCACAATCACTGCGATGAAATAAGCTTTGTTTTAGATGAAATACGATGTCAACCTATTAGAGATATTGATTTCTTCAATATGACAGTCAATTGGGAACATAGTAACCGATAATTTTCACTACCTTGAAATTATATCTGTCGAAGGTGATGTTCTGTCCGAGACGTCGGTGTTGGATGTCCTTCCTTGCTTAGAGCATATACTTAGTTTTGCCATCATTTACCGCTAAACCCATTTTGGCAGCATCGGTTTCAATACTAGCGAACGCATCGGTATCATATCATCGACACACTTTTGAGAGATTGTGCGCTTGTGAGTTCCGCACAATTATTTCAAGTATGATGTTAAAGAAGTCACATGACAACGCATCACCTTGTTTAAAACCTTTTTTGGCAAAGGTCTCGGTTAAATCTTTACCCTGCACAGACGGACGAGATTAGCAGGGTTGCCTAAATGCTGTTATATGTGACCTTAAAATCGATTACAAGATGATGAGTATCGATTTGTACTTCTTGAAATTTTTTTAGGATCTAACGTAGAGTGAAGATTTTGTTGATTGTGGACTTTCCTGGTCGGAAACCATATTGATAGGGACCAATCAGCTTCTGGCAAAGGGTTTTAGACGTTCACACAATATGGCAGATAAGATCTTTTATCCTATGTTAAGGAGACCTATACTATTGAGGCGGTCAGCGGTCGGTTCGGTTTCATAGCTCGTAGAGCCCATGATCAACTTTCGACCTTCGTTGCAGCGCCGTTTTGTGAGCTTCTTTTTTAGCTTTATATGCTTGACGGCAATCTTCTCCAAACCAGGAATTCCTCGGTGGTGATTGGGTGCAACACAGCATATCAATAGCGGCGTCTTTGATGGCACATTGGTAGCAATGCCACTCACTGTCTTCAGTGTCTTGAGCTGTCAGCATAGGATTTCTTTAGAGATTTCGGGTTCGGCGAAGTACGCGTAGTATCAATGTAACGACTCTTCTTTATAGGTTTACGTGACCAATTCTTCTATGGCCTGAGCTTAATGAACTTCTGATCTAAGCGGTAACTACTTCTCATCAGAAGGCACTCATCGACCTATAGTGTTTTGAGGGTGTACGTACTTCTGTTTTGAATGTTACGGCAAGGCACATCGAAATTGAAGATACTGAAGCAGAAGAAACTGTGGGGGAAGAATACGAATTAAGGGAAACGGAGATAATATCTAGGAACAGTATCATGAAAGGCGTGCATGAATTGCTAGAGGTTTAGGAACTGTCAAAACGTATTCCTAGGAAAGTTTGAAGCCATGTAACATTCCAAAATTTGCTCAGAAATGTCTCCAAATATGACATCAATGTTCCGTCATGAGGATTGACTCCTCTGAAGTCGGACTTTTTTAAACTTAATTTCATTAACCTCATGGTCATTGTAATTTGTAAACGATAATGGAAGCATTCATCTTGTAACCTTTTTCTTAAAAGAAAAAAAAAAAATAAATAAATAAAGAAATGAAGTAATCCCGAAGCAAACGTTCCCTTTATCTTTCGCTCCTTTCATTTACTTTTTCTTCACTTTTTTAAATACAACAAATTCGCCCTTCATTTGATGTTAAACTTCTTTATAAATGTCCATAAAAAAGTCTCATAAACTGCTTAATGAAACCGAATTAATTAGCATCAAATCGCTTAAGGGTTTTTTTTTTATCACGGTAGTTCTTCAAGTTTTTTTTTTTTTTTTTTTTCTTTCTGGAGCTCTCAAAAGCTATATCACAATCAGAGTGAAAAGAAATAAATTTTCGATGGTTTTAGTGTTTGTCCAAAATACATAAAATTAGTAAAACAAAGAAATAAAAGAGAAATAATTAAAATCCTTCACCTCAATCGAATCATCGTCTCTAATGAAGTGTCTGATTGTTGTCCACGAAAACTTGTCACCATTCTCTCGATTTCTTCGCTTTTTCGTAACGCACATCTTTATAATAATAAAAAACCAGTTTTCCTCCATTCATTCCAAATTTATGACAAAAAAAAAAAAAATACACTAAACAAGCGACAAAAGCAACTACTGTCATAAATATGTGTCAAAAATGTTTAAAGGTGGAAATTAAAAAAGTCCGAAAACGAGTGGAGTTCGCAGACTGAAAAAACATCGCGACAAGATAATATGAATTTCATTTTCATTATGCTAATACTTTTGAGTCCAAAAAAATTCAATTTATCAGTGGAAAAAAATCAATACGTGCTTCTATCATCAGCCAGTTAGGCAAAGAATCGATCTTCTGACATTCCTATGATTATTCGGACATTAAGTTCGACAATATGCGGGTACTTATCGTTATTTCCTTTCGTTTTAGCGGTGTCGAGGGATATGGGTATAAAAAATCGACTCACTGACCTCAATTTATGCTACATAAATGAGTCAAGAGACTACAGAGATAAAAGAATAATGACACTTCAACCCTCCGAAACGGCGATGAAATTTCCAAGTGAACCCCTAAAACGCAAACAAAATTAACATTTTAATTAATCATAACTAATAATCAAGTTGGAGAGAACCACGAACTGGGCACAGTATGTCCAAGTAGTAGAGGGCTGTCATAATGACCGTTGCTGACAAACGGACAGCAAACATTCAAAGTGTGACAAGTTTACACCCTAACCGTCTGCACCCCCGCAAACACATAAACCACCTTAATTATCTGGTCAATAAATGTCAAAGTTTACCCTTTAGCACCAACACATAGTTCAGAGTTGTAGACCGTAATACTGTGGCAATGTCAGGCGGCACATACAGATGACCTCAAATGATCAAGATGAGTTATGCAATTGCCCGTTTGGTTAAATTATTAAATGTCAACCCTTGTTAGGCACATCTTCTATACTATCATTAAATGCGAGTGTGTACTCGTATCGTATCTATGAGTACGAAGATATTAGGTTGTCATTTGGTTTGCTTGTCCGGGTGACGTTTGCTAAATTATTCAGCGAGATTTGTTATAGGGCTAATTAAAGAAAAATTAGATTACACTATAACAAAGTAGTACTCATCAGCAGGAGGGTTAATTTGTGGGTGACTTAAGTATTTTGTAATTCATTTAATATTTGGGCATACATTTTCTGTGTGTATTTCCATACAGTTGGTCATAGCTTAGAGTGATTTTCGATGTATTTTTTGGTATTGTAATACTCTTTGAGTAGACAAAATCCAAAAAAAAGTCACAGTCACAGACTTTTTTTAACTCTTGATAGATGTTAAAGAAATATTACACACTTGAGCCAATATAATGAAACATCAAAAAAATAAATAAATAAATAAATAAAAACGACACGACATCGGCATATTTGAGGTAGATTTTGAACAGGTTAAGACATATTTATGACTAGATAAACATCTACTTGTCCTTATTATTCCAAGGGAATTTACATAAATGTTCACAGTGTGAAGAAAGCTATCGTGTTCATGTAAAAAATATATAAAGGCAAGGCCGACACGAGAAACTGTAACAACTACGAGCGGAGTAAGAGAGAAAATTTATGGAGTTGATAACGCAGTAAAGTAAAACATTATGGCAATTAGTGCTGCTTTGTTGGAAGAAAGTTGACCTACGTATACAAGCAGCACCGATTCAAAAACCTTCGGATAACGAAGCTAAAAATCTACATATCATCTTCATCGAGCTGGAAAAGAATTTGACAGCGTTTTAAGAAATCTGTTGCTCAGAACTCAAAAAGAGGCATAGACGAAAATAAGAATATGATGCATGTATACGATTATCCAACAAGAGGTGACGTTTTAAATCAATAGGAAAATGCAACATTTTTTATGAAAAGTGGTGATATTTTTATTTAAATCTAAAGTAAAAATTCTGAGGTTAATAATGGAATACAATATTGTAGACTTTGACTCTGCCTATTATATTCATTCATTTGATGAAATTTTTCATCACGTTTTCACTTTTATATTTTCTTTTAGTATATATATCGTTGACGGAGCATTGGCGAAAACTTTATCTTTAATATAGCCCCTTTCCCCCCGAACAAAATGGTGTTAAATCGCACATATCGGCGACCAATTGAAGTCTTCATCACTTGTTCAGAAAATTTATCACGCAATAGAGTCATGTGACGCCGTCGTGATAAAACAATAATAAACTTCGTCCACGTACATAACATCAATTTCAGTCAACATCGTACGATAACGCAATCCATTCATTGAAACAGTCGCATCAGCATCATTTTCGAAATAAATATGTCCCACTGACACCGCCAGTCCAAAAATCGCAGTAAACTGTCACTCGTTGTGGATGGAAAGGTTGTAATCCTATAGTATTTCTTATGGGTTTTCGGAGCGTCAATTTTATTTGATTACAGACCCAGACAAAGAGAAACGAGTCCCATCACTCAGAATAATTTTGTGTAAAAAATTGTGATCATGTTCATTCATTTTCAACACCCAATCAGAGAAAGCACGGCGCTTTTCGTGATCTGCTATCTTTAGTTTTTGCGTCAACTGGACCTTGTTAGCATTAAGGCCAAGATCTTTATGCAAAACGCGGTGCGAAGTGTCTCGGAACGGACACATTTGGGTTTTCAGTCACACTTACAGGTATGCTGGCGATATTTTAAGATATCGCCGAGAACACGATTTGGATCTTCACATCATTAACCTGACTGAGATGTTCAAATTTATCGATTGAATTCGCTACAGCTGTGCGAGAAAGTGCTGGATAATTATCAATAGCAGTACGAACTTTATGAAACGTTTCCGCTATATTTTTACTCTTTTGTAGTGAATTTTCACTATTAACCACGTCGTGCGAAGGTGTATCGCCCCATATTTAATAAGATCCTATTTTTACTTATCAAAAGTGGTCGCAATAATAGTTCAATGTTGACATTCCAACAATGACACCACTTGTTGGATGACCCTCTATATTTCAATTAAATACTCAAAAACGCAAACAACGTTAGAGTACACCAAAACTGCGTTCATAGTCCATTACATCAAAATTTCCTTCAGGGCTCTACACTGCAGAAGCACATCAACAGCACGAAACAAAGCACGTAAGTATCTTCCTTTTACCAACAATATCCTATCTTGAAGTAGAAAAAATTGTTCGTTGCTTTGCCTTAAATTCCGCTTAAGTTCGAAATGGATCTGTGGGTCAACTAGCAAACTTCTCCGTCCATCTTGATCCAGCCTCCTAGATGTATACTAGATTTAAAAATTCTCTGAGGCCAAGCACTACTACTCATTCGCTCAACATGACCCACCAATCGTAGTCGATGTATTTGGAATCTTTTGGCTGGGTTTATGTCGTTTTACAGCCTGTACAGTTCATCATTTTTCTCTTCTCAAAGCGGCATAGGGCGTTCATGTACCACATTGCGACTGAATATCTGACAAATTGTTGTAAATTACTCGTAAGGAACTGTTAAACAGATCTCTTACAGATCCTGTAATAGGCCCTGGTCGAAGGTAATTACCCTAATAGTGACTTAAATTTAGGAACATGCATAAATTGCTAGGAGGAAACCGGAGTTCTTGGTGTTAACGCCAATCTTTTCTTTTTTAATTTTTCTACTTTAAATTACTTTTGTTGCTGATGAACATTGGCTTTAACAGGTTTCTTTATTTAACACGAGCCACCCCAGTCTGCAATTTGCATAAAGAAGTCTGATGCAGTACTGTGGTGCAACAATACCTAATACCTAATGACACTTTTGAGTAATACAATATATGTCATTCGCACTATCAAGGCTTTAAACTTTTACATAATTCAACATCATGACCTCAACAACGATTAGTATCTTGTCAAATAAAACTTCACATGGTTCTGCACTATTTATTAAAAAATACTGGGTTACCTGCATTTTAAATCGCCTCATATGATACGTTAGATTTGTTTAATTCATGAAGGTAACAATCCAAATTATTTGTCATCTCAAACTGTTGAGAATATCACCTTCCGATTAGATAGATTAGCTTTGAAAAGCTCAAAATACACAAACACATAGAAACCAAATAACGTCAAATAAGTTAGCGTCTTTAAATTCAGAGAATCAATCACACTATGACTATTCACAGCTCATCAATCTGAGTTAGTTAGCCGATTTTGCAGACAAGCTCATGTCGACAGATTTTTATTAACGAAGAAGTTTAGCTGATAAATGTAATTTTTGGATAGTTGCTAACTTTAAAGTAGTGAGGCTTCGACTCTATAGACGATATAATGAAGCATATCAATTCACACCACATTAGGTTAGGTTGATGTCATATCAAAGAAGGCATTTTTAGGACCATGAAGAAGGGTTTCTAACATACCTGTTAGAAGTTCAACAACTTTTTCAGACAGTGGTCTGAAATTTTCGAGAAAACAGAGGGAAGTACGCTCACGTTCTTCATTTCATTCATCCAACTTCGGCAGAAGTCTTTAAAAAAGAACGCGAATCTATTCCTAGAATCTCTTCTCTGGTTGGTTTACAGGTTGTTCCATTTACCTTCCGTATAATGGTTTGGTAGATCCATTTGCTTTACAATTTTCCTGAATATCTGAGTGAGTAGGTGTCGACCTTAACCACCGTTTAACACACTTCCACCGCATTTACTTGGATCTACACGCCACTATATTATAATTAATTGGTGTACAACCATGGCCGACCTACCGAAGGTGCCTTAAGATATTTGATCATCTAAATAGAAGATATCTCTATGAAACCAACAGAAAACAGACTAATTAGGTCAGTGGGGAATAATGAGGAACAAAAGTTAAGTCACTGGAAAATTCCCTCAAATTCTCTCTCTGAATCAGAAGTGATTAACACGGTATAAAAATTCACAAATGGGGTCTATTTTGGTAATGGAATATGGGTCTAAATCTAAAAGACACTAGACATGTATACGAACGTCAACTGCAAACTGGAGCCGGCTCAAAAGGTGTCGCCATCAATGCATTCGATGATGTTCGAATGTGCATTCAAGGATACAAGATTGTTATCGTTTCAATTCACAAAAGCTCAGCAGACTTCTTCAGTGCCCGCAAAACTTATCATAAGGTCAGATTCTGGTAAATATATGTTCAAAAATTTCTTTAGTTTCTAATGTCAGCAATGACATTAGAAAGCTTACTAACGAACACTGTGATCTGGAATATCACCAAACGTAAATTAAATTTTTCCCGAAACTAAGTACTGATTTTGTCCCGAGGTAGATGAAACCTCAAACAAATATTGTACGAGTAAGCTGCGTGACTACGAGGCCCTCCCCTATCTAAGAAAGCGCATCTTCAAAAGGACGCGTCATCAAAAATAGATTGGTCCCATACGCAGCTTTATTGGGTATATATTTTAATTCGTACGGCTTTTTTTTTTTCAAAATTTGAACGTTTATTTAAGAAAAACATGTACAATAGTATTATTCAAAGTATTGCCTATCTGAAGCTATGACTTTTTCCCATCTTTCTGGCAATTGGTGGATCCCATCCCGAATAAACTGCGCCGGCTTGGTGGCCAAGAATGAATCAAGCCAATTTTTGATATTCTGCTCTGATGTGAACCGTATTTCAGTGAGGGCGTTCAGCATCGACCGGAACAAATGGTAGTCAGAAGGGGCAAGGTCTGGGCTATAAGGCGGGTGGGGTAAGACTTTCCATCCACTGTTTTCCAAATAGTTCTTAACCGGAATAGCAACGTGGGGCCGAGCGTTGTCATGATGGAAAATTATTGCCTCGCGTCTGGTCGCATATTCCGGGCATTTTTCGGCTACTGCTTTCTTCAAACGGATTATTTGTGTTCGGTAGTGTTGTCCATTGATGGTTTCACCCAGTTTTAGCAGCTCATAATACAGCACACCCATCTGATCCCACCAAATACAGAGCATTGCTGGTGGGCCGGGTTTCACATATGATTTTTTGCGCTTGAGGTTATCGTAATGGATCCATTTTTCATCACCAGTAACAATCCGATGCAAAAATGACTTCCTTTTGTGGCGTTCCAGCAGTATTCCGGACAAGCAAAACCGCCTTTCGACGTCTCTCGGCTTGCGCTCATGTGGAACCCAATTTCCTTGCTTTTGAATATATCCAGCTGCTCTTAAATGTTTTGAAATGGCTGCTTGAGTGACACCCAAAAATTCTGCGAGCTCATCTTGTGTTTGGCAACAATCTTCATAGAGTAATGCTTCCAGTTCTTCATTTTCAAACTTTTTTGGCTGCCCAGGACGTTCATCTTCATCCAAGCCAAAATCAAATCGTGCAAACCACTTTTGGCACGTTCGCTCAGCTAGCGCATGTTCACCATAAAATTCCAGCAAAATACGATGACTTCCGGGAGCAGTTTTCAGTAATGAAGAGGAACTCCCCGCAAAAACACTTTTTCAGACACAAAGTTCGAGTGCCTGAGTGAAAAAAAAATATTGTTGTTTACGCTTCAAATGAATGACATACACTGAAATGACGTACAATGACAGTAGCTTTCCAACGCATGTTCCAATGGAATAATAACAATGAAATAATACAAGTTACGCCATCTCGTAGCAAACCGCATGAAGTTATAGACCCAATAGCATTTCAAAAAAAAATAAAATAAAAACACTTTGTTGTATCCAAGTTACAAATGCAAAGGAGCATCGGCTGCTCAAAAAAAGGAAGAAGCAGAAAAGATCGGAATTTCTCTCAAAATATGAAAAAAAAAAAAAAAAATCAAAATTTGTCAAGGACACAAATCTCGAACAGAAGTATGAAAAGATAATACTAAACGTAATAGCAAAGTCAAATCGGTGCTGATATGGAAAGAGTACTCCTAGAGACTGTCAGGCAAAATGAACCATTAGTATTGGATGATGATAGACAAGAAATTCGTCGTTCGCTCGAGGCGGACATCCACCTACATCAACGGTTTATTGATTATTATATTATATTTATAGAGACAAGGTATGTATGTATATAGATTCGTGTATGTCAAGTTTTATCATTTCTGCAAAACTCGTCTGTCTTTATGGGTTGGAATAGAGAACGAGGAGTTCGATGTCAAACTACTTTTCGACAAGGTGACGCATGTGATTTAAAAGAATTATGCGAAACTCATAGGCAATAACATGGACACAATATCCAAAGTCTGTACAAACATATACTGAACACGATGACATAATGTGGCCACTAAAGCTAAACGCGCTAAAGATGGATTAAGTAATAAATGAAGATGAGCTAAAATATATGTTTTGGATAAGAAAGTTCACCAAACACTTAGAGAACTTACAAATAAGACACTCTGGCCGTCTTTCCACAAGTCGTTCAACACAATACATCGAAACAGTTCGAAAGAGTGTTGCTGAGAGTGCAGGAACATCAATTCGGTAAGTAAGTCAAGAAAGGGACTTCTTGGTTGCTTGAGCCCGTATAAAATATAGAGAAGAAGATATTGACCTGATCAGAGGAGATAGGATTCATCGTTGACCAAATGATTCTCACTACTGCGGTCTAGAATGCCTTCGAATCTCTGCTAAACATGGTAAAGATTAGCAAAAGATGAAGCTAAGTTCAGAGAGCTGCTGGTTGAGGGCCGGATCTAAAGAATAAAGAACAAAAAACAAAACTAGGCTGGCCATTGTGACCTGCAAGATATATTATGCCTCTAAGATGATGTAAATAAGCTACAAAAATATATTTTCACTGTCAAAGACAACAATATGATTTCTTTGAACTTGAACATGCGAACATGTATCCATATGTCTAACATAATTCTTCGTCGTAAATTGTAAAAAGTCTAGAAATTTTCTTTTTATATCTCCCAACTGCTACGAAAAATTTCCCGTGGCCATTTCTTTATCTCCTCACAACCAGAGACAGATGTTAAGAACTTTGACAAGAACAAAAAAAAAAAATTCATTTTCTACCATCCCCAGAGGCGTCGCTCTGCTGCTGTCTTTGCGAGTACTTAAGGCCAGTAAAAGTAAACTCGACTTAATTACACAAAATAGTCTGTGTCCCGCAGTGTAAACAAAATAAAAACCATTGTCTGCTGTATCTTCATCTTCTTGGTTTAGGCGGATTCTTTTTCTTTTTATAATATCCATAACCATTTCCACCCCCAACCACACAGATAACGAAAAACCGCAAACACCTTCAAAGAAAACCTGCTAAAAGGTAGTACGCAATAAATTTAAGCTGTCATCAGTGCGCCATCACTCCAGTCATCAAACAAACCATCACCCTCCCCATTTCATTGCGACCACCCTTGTGTAACCTTCAGCACCCACGACTTTTTCCAACATTGTTTCGGCTATCTCAAAAAACATGTTTTTACTCATCGAGTGTTTTTTTTTTGTTTTTTTTTTTTTTAAAATTGTTTTAAATATTTTTAGACATTGCGTCGATGCTCTGAAAAACCACTAACGCCCACGGATCTGCTTTATTTTTTGAGAAATCGCTTGAATTTTGATATTCTACGATACGAACATAACTACAGTCATCACCCACACCCCACTCATACAATCCAACCCCTAACTTTGCCTTTACCACACTATACCACTGACTATCAAAATGCTTGGGGGTAATTAAAAATTCTTTTTCCAGCTCTCTTCGTACAAAAGTAGAGAAAACAAAGAATAGAGTAAAATGCGAAAAAAAAAAAAAAATTAAAACAAAACAAAAGATGGGGAGCAAAGTGGGTTAACATGGGGTGGAGATGAGATCCATCTTTTGGTCGAATTGATAGAGGTAAACTTGGGGTTGATGTTTCCTATTTTCTTGTTTATGACGTGTTCAAACATGATCCCCATGTGTGGTAAGAACTGTGTACAAAATCCGAAAAAAAATAAAAAAATAAAAAAAATAAATAAATAAATAGAAAAAAACTTCACAACTAAACTGAACAGAGCATATGATTATTATTAATGAGATGTCAAGTGGGATGTGTGTCATAAGTTTTGTGGGGGAGACCAGATCCTAGAGATACGAGTACTCCTTCGCCATCAAGGATATACGGATATACGACATATGGAGTAAAAATAAAAACAAAAAACGAAAAAACTAAACAAACACTAAGAATTCATGTCGGTGCAAATAGATTGAAAATGGGAAATCTTTTCTGCTCTTCTTCTTTTTTTTTTTTCATTTTGCTGAAATACTCGTACGGGACTATGCGATGATATTTGCATTTTTGCTAGAATTTTTGAATTGTTTTTTTCTTCTTTTCTCGTATTCAATATTTCATGGATTAAGCAAACAGTTTTCCGAGTAAGAATAAGGATTTCAATGGTGTTTGAACCATATTTTGAGATTTTCCTTTATTTAAAATGCAGAAGAAGTACTGTCCAAACAAAAACATATTTGTTAGAATCTCTTTCGTAGGAGACTCAAATTTGTCAGGCTTTGAGAATGATGTTGTCCTCACAGCAAATGGATTTAAGTATTTACACAAATGTCAAAAGACAATACTTTGATTTGGGGATGTTTCAAGGTAGACTTTCCAATGTAGCTTACGGTGAATAGCTAAATCGAGTAAGATAAGACGATTGTTGCAGCTTTTCAAACGTTCGCGTTCTGGGCGCAACCGAATTACTACCGATCGGTGAAACTAATGTCGCACACTATGAAAACGTATGAGAGAATTCTGGTTAGTAAATTCCATGGTTTATACAAATTCTTACAATTTTCTATTGGGTTGTACCACATAAAATGTCCGATTTTATAGGGTGATTCATGGTGAGGTTTGATTTTCACTAAGCTTTATTATTTTTGATCAATATCGTTTGGCAAGTCATCAAGACTCACACCGCAAGAGCGTCTCCAAATTGTTCAGCTGTATTACGAAAATCAGCGTTCTGTGAGAAATGTTTTTCATACTATTCGAGGAACTTACGGTGCCCATAATCGACCTACTGAGAACATGGTATTATTGCCAATACCATTCGCAAATTTGAGTCCCAGTTTACGTAGTGAAGAGACTATAGCAGCTGTAGCTGAGAGTGTAGGCGAACACCGTGACGAATAGATTCGTCCTCGTTCTCAGCAGCTTTTCTTGGCGTATTTGACAAATTTATTTTACTTGAATTTTCGTCATATTTTCAATGAATGAGCTCTGGAAAAAGTCAATGCGATATCACATCTTTGGACTATTTTCTCTGGGGATATGTAAAGTCTCAGGTCTTCAGGAATAAGCCAGCTGCAGTTGACACTTTGGAAGCTAACATTACTCGTGTTGTCCGCGAGATACCAGCCGCTATGCATTTACATGATATCATTTTCAAAAAGTAAATGCCATGAATTGTTCTTTTAAGCGATGATAAAAATTTTAAGTTCACTTTCAAATTTATGTGTTTTATTTTACATTATAAATCAAACCTTACGATGAATCACCCAATCAATCAAAATAGGATCCGTTGGCATCTATGACATTCTTCCCACGTAATACAAGGTAAAATATTCCTTTTTTGTAGAAGTGCTGACTTCTTGAGGCAACGAAATTTTGAAAGGCTTTTATGACATCTGCTCGGTTCCAAAAGACCTTCTGCCGGCAAAATGAATCCAGATTGCGGAAAAGATGTTAATCTGTTAGAGAAATATCAGGAGAGTATGGGGGATGCGGAAGAATTTCAAATCCCGACTGCAACAGTTTTTGCATCGTTACTTGTGAGGTATGAGGTCTAGCATTGTCATGCAAAAAAATCGGACCGTGCCTATTAACCAACGCAGGTTGCTCTTCAGCCAATTTGGAATGCAATATGTGGATTTCCTCACAATATTTGATAGCGTTTATCGTTTTTCCTGGTTGAAGAAATGAAAAGTGGATTGGTCCTTTCGATGTCCACCAAATTGTCACCATCCAACCACTGCCCAGATTCTTAACGATTATCATACAGTATCCACTTTTCATCACAGATGACTATTCGGTGCAAAAACGGTTCAGTTTGGTATCTTAATGTAAGCGATGCGCAGATTTACAGGCGCCGTAGTCATGGAGTACCCACTTATCGAGTTTTTTTACCTTTCCTATGAGAGAAATGTGTCGACTTATTTCATTGGGGATACCCCCATGCTTTGTGCAATGTTCCGGATCGTTCGTTTACCGCTACATACTCAAATGCGTCATTAATGTTTTTCATTGCCAATGACGCAATTTTCCGCATTATTCCCATTTTAAATTCAAAAAGGAAGAGGGTTCGATCTTGAACTTTTATTTTCTAGAAAAAAAAAGGTACTTGTAACGAACCCTAAACTTCGCACACGTCAAGCATACGTACTTTATTTTATAAAAAAAAGGAAATTTAACGTTTTGGTACAGATGTTCACTCGAGAACTTCTTTTTTCCCACTGAGCGACAATCGGACATTTCATGTGGTACAACACAATAAATTATGAGAATAGTTAATAAAATTTTGGTTCACCTCATCAGATTTTATTCAGATAAATACAATGTGGGGTGAACAAGTGTATGTCTATTCAAATTCAAAATTAATTTAATACTGGTTTGGCAACTAAGCAAATGCCGATGTCTTTGGCCATATTTCTGTCAATGACATATTTTTCCTTCTGAAATTTGTTAGCTGTCAGTCTTATTTTGCTTTCGAAGCAAATTGAGCGAATTCTTTTATGAATCTTTTTTTTTTGCGTCAGTTTTAATGCGAGGGCTGTTTGATAAATACCAGGATTAGAAATGACAACCCAACTTTTTTAGGTTTTGACAATTAATTTTTCAATATAATCTCCTTTCAGCTCGATAAACTTTTCTTAATGGTGCTGCAACATTTTTAACCCCTCCCTATGGTACGACTTCTGTTGGCCTGAAAAACACTTCTCCGCGTCTGCGATGACTTCATCGTTCGATCCATACTTCTTTCTGGCGAGCGATCTTTTAAGGTTTGGGAATAAAAAGAGAGCACTGAGAGGAATGAAGAGCACTTTTTTTCTTCGCCACATGTGGTCGTTTTTTCCTCAAATCGGCGAAGAATCGGCCCAATAAATCGACGTAGTATACTCCTGTGGTTGTGTTTATCTTCTCCAAATAGTCAACGTGAATCACACCTGGCGCGTCCCGAAAAACGGTTGCCATCGCCTTCTATGGAGCACCTTCACCAGGTAAAATCCACTGCTTCGATTGTTCTTTGATCTATAGTGTGTACTAATAAATCCATGTCTCATCGACAGTCGCGAAACAACGCAGAAACTCCTCCAGATTTCGATATTAAAACAAAAGTAATCGTCGGATTGCCACAAAATTTTGACAGGCGGGCTAAAAGAGGTTATTCTAAATGATGGAGTACTTATTTTGACTCAGTAGCGCCACCTATCTTCCAATCCGGGTACTAATCAAAAAGTCTTCGTATGGAGTACAAAAACCAGTGTTTTCGTCATATTTTACTTTTTTATTTCCGTAAAATAAGGAACGCATCGCAAGCTGGTAAAAGGTTACCTGATGTGTATGGTGAAAAAGCCTTAGAACAAAGACATTGATCCGGAATTGGTTTGACAAATTTCGTTCCGAAAATTTTTTACTGAAAAATGAACAACGATCAGGTCGACCAGATGGCCTAATGATTGAGAAACATTTAAAAAGCATGAAACTCGTTAAAAAGCTTGATATTTGAGTTCCACATGATTTAAAAGAAATGCATTTAACGAAGCACATCAACGCTTGCGATTTGCATCTTAGACGCAATGATTCCCGACCCTTTTTTGAAACAAATCATCACTGGTGATTAAAAATGAATCGTTTACAGTAACGTTAATCGAAAACGATCATGGTCCAGGCTTGATGAGCCACAGCACAATCCAGTTCGAAAGCTGATATCCACCAAAAGAAAGATTTCGCTCTCAATTTGGTGGAATTGGAAAGGTGTTATGTATTTTGAGCTGCTTTCAAACAGTCCAACGATCAATTCGTATGTATGCTCTCAACAACTCGACAGATTAAATACAGCGATCAACGAAAAACGGCCATAATTGGACCATCGAAAAGGTTTCATTTTTAATTAAGACAACGCTGATATCGTACGTTCATCTTGGGTCACACGTTAAAAATTATTGGAGGTTGGTTGAAGCTCTGAGCTTGCTCTGATGATGACGCTGTAAAATCACAGAAGTTTTACGAACGTGGAATTATGAAGTTGCCTGGAAGATGGCAAAAGGTCATCGAATAAAATGGAAAATATATCACTGATTAAAGTTTATTTGTTGTATTTAAAAAAATATGTTTTATATATATGAAAAATTCGGCAATTACTGAGTTGCTAACCTATGTTAATAGATAACAAAAGCATCAAGACAATAAAGTGCGACAAAGTATCAGTTTTATTGTGATGAATTCTCGTAAGAAGAAGCTGCACTTCTCTTTTTTTTTTAATTTTGGTAGAGTTCTAACGATTCGTATTTTATCGGGAGGAACAAGAAATCAGTCGAATAGAAGTTTCTAAAGCTAGAGATGCGAAAAGAAGGAATAGAGACGAAGGTTCCTGTGTTGCTTCGTAGGATATAGAAGTCAGAGTAACGCTTCTGCAAGTAGCTACTTGTTATGAAGAGCATGCCTTTATTGAAATTAAAAAAAAAAAAAAAAAAAAATGGAGTGTTTATTTGAAAAGTTCCGATGTTTTTATTTTAATAAAGCGTGTAGACATGAAGGTGATATATGGAACACAATATCCGATATATGGCCCCCACGTCGTTTTGACAAAATTTTCGATGACATTTCGACATCGGCTCAATTTCATCAAGGGAGCGTCGAATCTCGTCTTTCAGTTTAGGAATTGTTCTTGGGTTATTAGGATACAACATTCCTTTCACAAAGAAAAACGTCCAATGGCGTCAAGTCACACGATTGATTGGCATCAACAACTGACATTGCCGCGGCAGGACAAAATTCTCCCTTCAACTTTCGTCTCCATCCTGTTGAAACCACATGTTTTCGAGAACCGATTCAGCAATTCAAAGTAAAAAGAAATTTTGTATTATCTCACCATAACGAATGCCGTTGACGGTGCCTGCATTCTCGAAGAAGACCTGTCCGGTCCGCCAGCCCGAAACGCGCACCAAACAATGGTTTGTGGTGGATGCATGGGACGTTGATTGATGATTCTCAGCCCTCCAAATGCGACAATTCTGTTTGTTGAGGTAGCAATCAAGTTCGAAATGCGACTAATCGGAATAGATGATTTCCGAAAATCATTATTCACTTGTTGTTACTGTTAGATCAATTCTGCGAACGTTCGGCGTTACGCATGTTCTACCGACTTTAAATGTTGTGTCCACTGAATCTTGTAAGCATGCATATGAAAATCTTTAGACAAAATTCGCTGTAAGCTGAAAGTCTCAATTGCTGAGAACAATGGCGAATCGAGGTAGAAGGATTCTTGTTGTCACTTTCGCTAACTGCTGCAATGTTTTTATTAAACCGAGCTGCACGAATACGGACAGGTATCCTCTGGGTTTGAACTGACCCAATCGCCTGAAATTTCTCGATTAATCGGAACCTTGACGATTATGTAAGCAAATTATCCCCTATTGTTCTATTTACAGAAGTCTCAAACTGGACAGCAATTCTACCTTTAACGAGTTCGATGCGCTGTCTAACTCCATACAAAGAATTGTATCCCCGTATCCTCGTACTGAAATCATTATTACGACATTGTGGACAAACGGTGTGTTTAGATCTTCGCTGCGAAAAACAACTTGACCCAGCTTATATAAGAGCTCACGCGAATACAAGATGTTCATAGTATAGGGTGATTCATCGTGAGATTTGATTTATAATGTAAAATAAAACAAATAAATTTAAAAGTGAACTTAAAATTTTTATCATTGGTTAAAAGAACAATTCTTGACATTACTTTTTGAAAATGATATCATGTAAATGTTGGCCACGACTACGCCTGAGGTGGTCCATTCGAAAGGTCTTCTTTTGGAGGACTCGTTCCAGCATACCGACTGGTATCTCTCGGATAACACGAGTAATGTTGGCTTTCAAAGCGTCAATCCTAGCTGACTTATTCCTGAAACCAGAAATAAGCTTCGTCACTGAACAAAATTTCAAGATAAAACACCGGATTTTCATTAAGTTTTTCCAGAGCCCATTCACTGAAAATATGACGCAAATTCAAGTTTGCACAAGTTGAATTTTGTACGCTTTTAGGTCGAGATCCTCACGTAAAATACGCCAAGTTGTCGAATACGCCAAGCCAAGCTGTTGAGAACGACGACGAATCGATTCGTCACGGTCTTCGCGTACACTCTCAGCTACAGTCTCTTCACTATGAGCCTTATGTAGTCTAACTTATGTAGAGTATCATTAACTTATGTAAACTGGGACTCAAATTTGCGAATGGTATCGGCAATAGTGGTTTCAGAGGGTCGATTATTGAAAATCAAACCTTACAATGAATCACCCTATATTACCACAAACAGCCTGGACTTAGGTACTCATCCTGATAAGAAAAAAGTCGATGTGGTCTCCCCTCTAGGCTCGTGGGACCATTTTGTCATATCAGCTAATTTCTCATACACCGACTACACAGTTAGGGAAAAGATTCCTAAAAGAACCGTATGGTAAGACGAAAAAGCCATATAGGGCGGACTTCACACCTTCTTTAGGAGTTTTAACTGTTCGTTATGTTTCCACGATAGCAATATGGAAAGACGTGCTGATATAACAGACACTATTTTCATTGGAATGAGATCATTTATTCCTCTTCGGATGAAGAGTATCAAATCAAAAGAAAAGACGTGGTAAGATTCGAGCTATAAAGATGCTGTCAGGGTCGCTCCTTTCAAAGCCAACACGATCACCGAAAAAGGTTGAAACGAGCCAGGAATGATTGCAACGCCTTTCTTAAGCGTGTTCAATTTTAATACGATCAAAAACTGCAGCAAAAAATATTACAATGTCCCAAAGGTAGTAAAAGCTATTTCATCAATCCTACTCTTCAGGACTCTTTCCGAGCAGAGGAAAAACAGGCGAATTTTCTTCGTTCTCTTTCTACATACCCATTGCATTTAACATACGTCCCTTATTTCCAAGGTTATGGAAACGCTGATAAAGCATCAGCTCATAAAATATCGCGAAACACGAAAACTTCTCAATGACCGGCAATATAGTTTTTGTAGCAACAGGTCCACTGGTGATTTAATGGCATGTCTCACCGAAAAGTGAAATCAAAGCGATCACCAATCTGGTGAAAGCAAGATAGTTGTACTTGATATTTCTAAGGCATTTGACGGAGATTGACATCAAGACCTTTTAAACGTTCAATTAAGTTATCTTGGGTTGTTTCCAGTCTGATATTCACAAAATAAATGCTGGTGTACCACAGAGCTGCGTTCTGTCAACTACACTCTTTTTAATTTTCATCACTGATCTCTAGTTTGCTGGAACGCTCTGAAACATGGTTTTATATCTAGGGCAGAGAGGACGAAATAGGCAAACATCTGGAAACGGATCGATGAACGTGTTGAATACAGAGCGCGGATTACAGCAGCCTTAGCAGTAGAGCTCTGAATATAATCTGAAGAAGTATGAAGTAGGTCCGTTCATAATATTACTAAGCTGATGGTCAAAGTTCTAAACTACATGTCAACTGGTGAGGTATATGTTATACGCTCTTCCAGGTGTGGCATAACGGAAAATGAAGTCGCTATATAAAAGCTACCTATGATGATGGCATTTACCATGTCAGAGGAATTAAAAGTCAGCCTCCGGGTACGAAAGCTGTTATTTTTTACAGAAATTTGTGATGTGATCCAAGTACTTTTGTCTGAAGAAAACATGATGGGATGATGGAGATGGGAAATGACAAAACATGTACCTTAAACATTTTGTACACAATATATTGAACCTCCACGGAATAATCCACAATGAAAAACATTTCTGAAGGTTCTCAACGAAACCCATAATGTCAAGAAGAAAGAGGTTTTAGACAAGAGGATGCGCACGCTAATTACATTATTATCATTGGCAGAAAACAACGAGCTGCCATTGGTCCGTTTCCAACTGAAAAACAATAAGTGGCAGCATGTAGCTGTTAATTAGGCCAACACCAGGGTTAAGCTGTGTTAACAAAAAATTAACTTTAATAATCAAAATAGATCAGAAACATCTCAAAGAGTGCCGATTGTTGCTTCTTTTCCCTTAGAAGGCGATTGAGTAATAGGTCTTATCAAAAAAAACACCAAGAAAGCTCTATAAAATTATGTCCACCCAAACAAGAAGAGGTAGATATCAAAACTAATTCCGCACTTTCTGTGGGGCTAGAGTAGCAGAGTGCGGTACGCAAAGGTTAAACAGTGGACTAGGCTGAAATAAAATTAAGAGCTCGCTGTCATCAAGGGAAAACACTCAATACCACCATATTGGACACATATGGATACACCGCAACATTTTCGACTTCCGGACACATATTAAATTTGTATCTTCCTTGACCCTATTTCTTACTCGTTCCTATATCCACGAAACCACAAATTCCAGAACATTAAGGTAGTCGTTTTGACAAAAAATACTTCCCAGGACCCACTATCAAATGTTTTTTTTTTTTCCTAATCCTGAGTTCTACAGATATTAACTGAAAAATTACCGCCACCATGTCAATAAGTCATTCTAATATCTCGTCTATTCTACCGAAGGAGAAATCGTTAAATGTCATTTCCTTTCTCAAGCCATTCCAAAGGACTTCTAGAGTATGAAAGAAAAAAGAAAATAATCTCTAGACAATAAATAAAAAAATTATTGCAGTCAGTTAATTTTCGACTTTTTCGTATGTTCAGCTTTTTTTCGCATCTCTCTTCCATTTCACTAAACCTTTTGCGATGTTGCTGTGCTCCTGAATTGCCTTTGCCACTAGTACTGTCACTGCCACTGACACTGCTTACTGGTTACTGCTGGACTCTGGCCACCCTCTAGACATTACAACAATTCCACACACAGAAAATGCCATTTCACCGCACCAACCTAACTAATTGAACACCAACGATAATGGATAAAAGTTGTTTTGTGTGAAATTTATCGAAGCATTAATCGTTAAAAGTTATATTCTCTCACTGCAAACGTTGTGTCATGTTGTTGCTGCTGTATATTTTTGGTGAAAAAAAAAAAAAAAAACAATAAACTTTTCTATAGCCAATTTTTTCTTCCCCCTTCTCTCTACGTTTTCCTATAGATACATTTTGAAATAATGTTTTTGGTAAGTTTCGGCAATGTGTAAGTAAATTGAATTTAATTGGCAATTGTTGCTTGATGTGCGAAAGATACGAGTACAAATATTCGAAGCGATATAGACGCTGAATGACTAATAAATAAATTGTATCTGATCTGGGATATTTGAAAGAAAGGATTCCATAAAAATTAACGCCATTTCCGGGAGACTATAAAAGTGATAAAGAAATAGACATTAATATCCATGGATGACACTTGTTTGCACTTGTCAGAAAGTGGAATTGCTATATGAAATTACGTTGAAAGTAATTTTAATGCCAATAATCTTTGAAATATATGTTGCAACTGGAAAAAAGGTTTAAAAGATCATCTTTAAACCCGTCTGTTTCGTTCTAAGAACTTATACAGACTTTGTTCGTAACAATCCCTCTGTCCCAAGATGGGGTTCTTTGGGCACCACACAAGTTCAATAACAATACAAAACTTGCTAGGATAACAAAAGATTGTCTAATAGGAAACATGTTCGAACTGTAAGCTGATTAAAACCAACATCATGCGATCAAATAAGACTTACGATACACAATATATTTACCCGATGCATACGAGTAAGTAGGGAATTTGAGAACCCTGAACCGTGCAACATGTACGAGTATCTACAATGTACCTGAAACCATATGTTTGCGAAAGGATTCGGAAGCACAAGTGTAGTTTAACACGAAAGAAATCGACAATCGGCTTATAATTTACACTATGCGAAATCTTAATTTTAAATCGATAGTTACCCCCTACTTATCGATTTTAGGAAATTCTTGTGCTGTTAATATGTATCTTCCTTAAATTGTACAAGCACAATAAAAACGTAAATCTTTTGATCGTCCATTTTCATAAAAACTTTGCTTTTGATTAGGAATGAGAACGAACCATGGGTTAAAGTGTCTATGATACCATATGAGTTAAAAAGATATTAAACTTTCTATAAAGTAGTTAGAGGTGGAAGGAAAGTAGAGAAATCTAAGGTTTCCCGTAGAACGTGTACTAAACATTTTATCACAAGAACAATATGAATATGATTGATCGGTATGACAAAGGTGTCTTGCAGAATTTGATGCAACTTGATGAACCACAACTTCGATGAAGCTCGGGGAAATGTCAAGAATTCAAGGACCCGCATGTTAGTAAATATTCATGATATAACAGACAAACGTTTTTCAAAATATAACATCACACGTTCATTACAAACAGGTCTTTGGCTGAGTTAGACTCCTGATCTTAAGTGGCGACACACTCCGTTTGCCCAACATTTTTGTTTGGTCCTGTGAGCTCACAGCGTTTAATGTTTACCGCGAAGGGACGGCCCCTTCTATACGGAAATTAAATTTGGCAAATACTCTTTACAATAGCCTACAAACGTATCAAGTAGAAAGGAAATTGATGTAAACAGTACGTTTTCTTAGTTGTCTACTTTGAAAGAAGAGGAGAAGAACCACGATCTTGGGGAGATAACTCGATTTGCTGGACACAGGTCCAGCACAATGAGGTTCATTCCATTAAAAGACAAATAGGCAAGTCAGATTAAACCGTCGAGTATATTCAAAAATTCACTTTAGTCTTCGTCAAGAAATCAAAACTGTGACCTTAGTTTTTCCCGAGGTCATGCCGTTTTGTTCGATATAAGACAGAAGCCTCCACCAAAAACGTGGACAACTGAAACTTAGTTCCATTGATGAAGATATTGTTCTCTGAACCCTCGTAAGGAAAATCTTTTAATGATTTTCTTTTTAATAACATCCGTCGAAAGATAGTAAACAGTAAAGGTTATTCTACATCGCGGTGGGATTTATAAAAGCAAACCTATTGCGAAAGATGTCAGTAGTAAATCATAACATTATAAGACACACTGATACAGCACAGCAGAAAGTATCCAGTTTCCGGCATGTTAACGAGCGCCTCGTAATAATCCGTATTAAGGCTAATTCTTTCAATATTAGCCTTATAAGTGACGACACCAACGATCACTTCTATGAGTTCTAGGACAAGACCTACGAGCAGTGCCCCAGCTATGACATTAAAATTATTCTCGACGATTTTAATGCAAAGCTTGGAAAAGAGGGGATCTTTGGTAGTACTGCCGGAAAGTATAGCCTGCAAGACACCACCTCCGATTAAGCATTCAGGCTAATCGACTCTGCGACGGGTCGAAACACTGTCGTAGCCAGCTCGCAGTTCCCGCATGACGATATTCAAAAGTAGACTTTGCGATTGACCCAAGGCACTCCTCCAGTATTATGGGTATCAGAACGTTCCGAGGGACCAATATCAACTCGGACCATTACCTTATTGTAGGCAAGGCATGGTTGCGGATATGCTGAAAGTCGCAAAGGAAAGTTACAATCACAACAGATCGCCAAATCCTTTTCACATCAAGTCTCCCATAATTTTCTAAGAGTCTGTAACCACATCAAGTATCAAAGACCAGTGACAAAATTACCAAAAAACCATTAAAGATTTCACCCCTGATGTATTATGTTTCACTCGCCCACTACAACGAAACCTCTGGTTTGACGAGGAGTGCCGCTAAGCACATGCAGCTAAGCTAAGCTGCTCACGAGCTCTAAGAGAAGAAGAGGCGAGATAAACACCGGCTTCTTAGGAAGAAAAAGAAGGAGCATGGAAGCGCACGGTCGTGGACATTGAGAGATGCTATTGCATATAGTAGTAAAGCTGCGGTGGATTTAGAGGAGTTGGAAAAACCATTTCTGTAGACTGTATAACGACGATTGAGAACCAAATACCACTGTCAGGTAGATCCTTTCAACCTGGACGATGTAGACCGACAGTTCCATCCACACGACATGTATATAGTCATATCTAAGCTTAAGTCCAACTAAGCTGCTGGAGCGGACCGATTGACTGCTAGGCTCTTTAAAGCGGCGTGCTATGACTTGGTAAGGAGCATACTGCAGCTATGTGTCGGATGAATGGAACTTCGGCATCCTCAAGAAAGAAGACTCTCTGAAATGCGTCAACTAACTACAGACGCATAAGTCATCTTAACATCGCTTAAAAAGGTACTATCTGCTGTATTGTATGGAAGCCTAAAACAGATCGTTCACACCACGGCAGATATAAAAGATGATAGCTTTTATAGAGAAGAGCACTGTCTAGTTTTGGCTAGATATCTGTGCAGATTAACGATGGAGAATGCACGCAGTTATATCAAGATCGGAAAAGATGCGCTGTTATGTGATTTATTCAACATCACTCTTGAAAAAATAGTGCAAAACTCAAGCGCCAACATAAGAGGCACAATCTTCCAAAAGTTCGTCCAATTATTCGCATACGCCGGTGATATTAAAATAATCGGAAGCGCGATTTCAGTAGCGCTTTCGCGAGTATTGAGATAAAAACAGTGAAGACGGGTTTAGCAGCCAACAAGGACAACACCGACGTATCGGACAGAACGTCACACTCAAAAGATATAATTTTAAAGTAGTTAACTAGGCTCTGCTATTAATTCAAATAACGACACCAGCGCTGAGATCAAACGAAGAATAACTTTTGTTAATGCCTGTTTCTCCGGGGTAGGAAGGCAACTGACTAGTAAAACCCTTTCGCGAACAACAAAAGTGACCCTTTAAAGAACCTTACTTATCTTATTCATGATTAGGATGAGAGAGAGACTGGAGGCAGCTGACTAAAGATCGAGTTGGCTGGAGACATTTGTTGGCTGAGGCCCAGGTCCACTCCGGATTATAGTGCCACCTTAAGTAAGTAAGTAAAATACAGCACCATCTTAAGGGGACTTCAGTGCGCTAATAATTAAAAAATCTGACTTCCCCAGGTATGGTAGCAAATATCTAATCACATTGGTATGATGTTTGTAACGAGGAGAATTTATTTTCACCAAATATTTGTACTTTTGTGGGGAATATCAGAGTCTGGCGGTAAGCGATACATTAAACCGTCGAGTACCTCTAAGTACTTGACGTTATCGGCGCCGATGCGCAACTGCTTTTTGTCGCCAAAGTCTTCAATAAGTTGTGATTTCATGAGAATTTTCTCGCTACGACGGATTATGGCGTGGTTACCACCACAGGCCCATTCTCTATCTTTAGAAATGCAAAGAACAGGCTGCCGACCCGACATGGGCTTGTCTGTATCTATAGGTACAACATTTACTACGAGTAGAACTGGACAAATTCGATCCTTTTGTCAGATTTTTATTGTGAAGCGTAGGGACTGCAAATTGGTGCCAATTATGGCAGCAGCTTTGGTATCTAGCAAGCTTAGACCTCCTTCAGCGTTTCGATATCTAGCAATTTCGTCTTTGACTGAGTCTAGTTCACGGAAACAATAAGCGGAACCTTTTCATACTCATTTTCAGGGATATTTAAGAAAACTTGAAGCTTCTCATTGAGAATACCGATTCTCGATTCGAACTCAAAAATGCGATCTTCAAGAAAGTCACATTGAGAATATGGTAGGTGCTTTCTTCTTTATAGGCTTGAGTTGCCTTCGCCTGAAAGGGGTCGGTTGTTTGTAACGTTCTACCGTCTCTAAATTAGCCTTGAGGCCAGCTTCCATTTTGTTGACCAATTTTCTAATCCGGTTAATCTCCTCTTCCATGTTAGTTACCTTCTCGCTGGTTTAGCAATAAACCTCTCCTGGATCACTTGAATCTTCACTGTGACAGTTTTTGAAATGTAGAAAATGTTTCGGTCATAGCAAACGAGGCCAGGAAAATAAAGCTCAAACTTCACCAACTCCACCTCTAGTAAAAAATCGGTCGTTCCCCACTATGCTGACCAAAGAAAAGTGAAACAGGTTGTGGAGTACAGGTCATCAGAATAACTACGTGAACACTTTGGTTGTTAAACCAGATGAAGAATCAGTAAGTATATGCAATATCTACCGAATCAACAAAAAACTATAACCTCTTTGCTGTTCAAGACAATATTAAGGGAAAGGCTCAAGCAGATCGATCATATTTTTCAAAATGACAAGACTTAAATGGTTTTCTGTGAAATATATTGGAACAAACAAGAAAGGAAAATTAGTCAACAATGACTTAAGTAATGGAAGAGGAGCGCCGAAGGCTCTTTGAGTACATAGACAAGAAATAACGAATATCTGTTTGATGTCGGCTGGAGCTGTGTGAAAACTGTAGTTTTAAACCGAATAGAAAGCCGCAGCTATTCAAAACTACTCAAACGACAGCATTTATCCTCTCATTATTTATATTACCTTTGCAACGCAATATTGTAGTTCTGTTTCATCAAAATTACTCCAAATTTGTGTTAGGTCTATTCAAAAAGACACGTTGTCATATGATTTTTGCAATATCAGCCTGGCGTACGTAGTTCAGGCGTTAATATGCTAGGCTTACGACTTCAGAGCTTTATATTAAATAGGGGGACAAAGAAAGAGCGCTGAGTTAAGGTGAAAATCTTGCACAGTTCAGGAGCCCGTTAAGTTAATTAAAGAGCCTAAACTTCAAGATGTTTGACCCTATTGCACTGCAGTTAGTCTTGGATAAAAGCTTTTCAACAATCAGGAGACCGTAAAGGTAAGAGTGATGAAAGGATATGCATAGAGCGTCTTGAAAAACTTTGTAAATAAAACAGTAGCATTTAACATGTATCTTTATCGAATTATTCGACCGAACTTTGTTTGATGGTAAGTCTTTAGTAACTTGCCGAAAGAACATGCGTTTACATTCTCTCAAAATCTTCTTTACTTGGCGCTCTTCGACTTAAAGTGGGAAGAAAGTATTAAAGATCTTTCTGCCCGGGATATGCAAATAAATGTTTTGATGAATTTGAACGGGTGAACCACAAGGTTGTTAAATCAGACAGGAATATGACACATCCCAAACAGAGGTTGCGAGTTCAGACTTTGTTCCTCCTATAGTATATCAGTACAAATCTGGCAGAATGGAAGACCTTTAGATTTGACTTCAGCTGTCTGAAACCTTGTTACATTAATATGGTTTCTATTCAGATTTCGCGCTAAGTTCCACTAAAGGCCTAGTGTATCTTTCGGTCTGAGAAGCACTCTAGACCCCAATTCCTCGTTCTAAAATTGTGCGAAATTTCATAAAATCTAACCAGTTCTTCCTTAAAGCGTCATTTTGTCATTTCTTAATATTCTCTTTCCTGTTAAATGGAAATTGCACTTCAATTCGCCTTTGACCAAAGACAGAAGTACAAGCTAGATGAATTATAAATTGAAGGAGCCACAAATAAACGCACGTATATGTACATATGTATCTACTACCACAAACCCCTAAAACAATGAAAACTTGAAAGTTACCTCCGCAACTCTCTAAAACCCTTCTCGACATCGACATAGCAAATTTGTTACAAAAAGCACTCGAGAGCATACCATCGATCATATTGCACCTCTTGAAAGCCAGCCGACATTTTTAGTTCAGAATTTTTTATTAAAAAAATAAAAATAAAAAAGAACACTTAAACAACAAAATCAATTTAAACTTGTAGACCAACTTTACTACACACCATGGTGTAAACAACATACAAATTACTACCTTGCCCTATTAACTGCAGCTTAAAAATAAGAAACTAGTCTCTGTGCCCTCCATCATATTACCCGTCCGGTTTGCCGTCTGTCTGTTCCTTATGAGCTCATGAAATTACATCATCTTCATTTTAGATGAGATATAACAATAATCATTTTAAATTCAACACAAGGAATATCCTTAATGTCCTGCAATTCAACCGAATGAATTATATTATTCATATTGCCAGAATTTTTCCGCCGACTAAACAGATATGTATCCAGGCAGATACATCTACTACCTCCAACCAACTCAAGCCCACAACTCAAATTCAAACAATAAAATACAGAGTCAGACATATGCACAGGGCCGTGGTCTATATGAGAATGTAGTAGCACATCAACTAACAATGAGATATACCAGATACAATAACTATCTACTTGTGTACAGCTGTTAAATTTATCGCCTCTGCAGACAAAAAGAAATGACGAGAAGATAAAATTTTGTTATATTTGGCTACAATGAAGGAAAGAACCCTCGAAGAGGACCGGAAGAAAGAGATACGATACTCTAAATATACGAATAACACCAATAAGAAAAATCGCGCGCGAAAAGATACATATATAGAAATAAAAAGACAAACTGTCCGTACTTACTCGCACATATTGCAAATTCCTTGGTTGCAACATATGTGTTCTAGTACAAGGATATCTCATAAAAAATGCACAAGGATATGGGATTATACGAGTATATATTTTCTGTTCCTTGAGTGTACTTACTACACGCAGTTCCTACAGCACACACGTTCTATATAATTTTAACACTTTTTTTACATTTTTTTTTTTCTTATATAATTTTTTACGGACTCATTTCGTCTCATTTTGTGGTGTAGTTTCATACTTCTTAAGGATATATTCGTACTAAGAACATAAAATGAAAGTCTATTTGTGTATCCTTGTTGTATCCTTGGCGGTCGTTGCTTATGGCCCAGATGTGCTTATATTGTATATCTATGACATACACTGACAACAAACAGAGGCACACTTTGCTATGTGATGTCAGGAATGGATTTAGTATCCACATAGTGGCTTTGGTTAATCCCTTAATGGATACGCGCTATCTTAAAATGATTATTATTACAGAATCCTTTCAAAGATATTGCAACTATCAAAACTAATATAAAAAATAAGAAAGAAAAATCCATTCTTATCCGTACGATTTTGAGACAAATTGAGGGTTGAATAATTGGGGTAATTTTTCAAAACAAAATGCGTGTCAAATTGTGAATAAATAAACTCTTGTTTGTTGCAGAGTCCATTGTCGTCCATTAAAGTAACTCTCCTCATCATTTAGACCAACAAAAATAAAAACAAAGCCAACATCACTTTCTTCGGATATGGGATGGATACATACATACATATGTAAGTGAATTCGAAAGATGGAAATGTGCCAACTGTTGTTTATTTTAGAGATGAGAAGGTAATGATGTAGAACAATGTAGCCAAATGATAAAGTATGGGATTATAACATATGGGGATGCGTCGATCACACAGGAAGTCCATGAAGGAAGGAGAGATTTTTTCTGAATTCAGACAACTTTTTATGGTGGATGAATAAGTCGAAGCATAAAATGAATTGGAATTCCAAAAAGAAAAGTTGAATGAATGAATATATAAAACAATAACTGGAATCCCACAAGTTTACAAGCTGTCTCTTAGACGTTTTTTTTATGACAGAATTTTCATCTAATATGTATCTTTAATGGCTTTGAACGCAACGCCGAATGGAGATATCGTCATTGTAATGAATGCAAAAACAGACAACGACTATAAAGGGCTCAGACATGTGATTAGGAAGCACGGACTTGGTGACTGAAATGACAATGGTAAAAGATTTGTTGATTTATGCAAAATGAATCGTAGAAGGGACCGTGTTTGACCATAAGAGCTGCCACAAAGTCAGCTGGGTGTCAATTGTCATGCAATCATTCCTCCAAGTAAATAGACCATTTGGCGATCAGTCGACGTTTTAGAAATAGTTTTTTAGAACCGACTACGAGAGATCATCACCTTATGGTAGTTACTGTTCAGTAACGCACTGCATCCAGCAGTATGGAAGAACGAGTTAGAGTCCCTGTATCAAAGGAAAATAAGAGAAGTCTAGCTTAGCGTACCATAGGACAAAGGTAACCATATCAACACACTGGCTATAGAAGCCAAGGAAGCAGCGAGACGCTATCATAGCAGAACCGTTTACAGAATCATCAAATAATTAAAAGGTGGTTATCGCTCTAGCAAACATCTGGTGAAATGCGTAGATGGTTCTGTCTCGTTCTAAATAAGGATCAGCTCAAGCATGTGCACCCAAATTTAACTGAGCTGCGCGAAGTGACAATTACCCGAATTCGCACATTCACTCCCAGTAAAGGTAAGATCGCTGCCACGATTAACACACTGTAAAACAACAAGGCCCTTGTACTAACTACAATAGCTTTTATTCTCACAGAGCTTCTGCACATTCGCTCCGGCGGCGAATGGAAGACATGACTGATTGGCAAGCTCCCTAAAAAAAGTAGTCTGATGGAGTGTGAAAACTGCAAAGGCATTGGCGTTCTTCCCGCAGTTACTAAGGAAATAGGCACAGTAGCTCTTGAGCGTATAAAGTAACATCTTGATTATACACTCTATGCCGAAGGAGCAGATTTCCGCTCTGAATCCTCCTGTTTCGAATACGTCAACACCCTGTGGATTATGATTTAACAGTGCGGTGAATATCGGTCATTACTTTATCTTCTGTTCATCGATTTTAAGAACGGGTTCGACAGTATCAACAGGTAGTTTATCTGGCTTGCCTTGTGCATATAGACTATGAGCCTGCATCTAATAAGAGCAAGAGTGGACAGAGTGGCTAATGTCGTGGGTTTGAAAATTGGCACTGCTAAAACCAAAATCATCAATCAGAACTGCTTTACAACCAACAGCGAAAATAGAGAGCTTCAAATATCTTAAGAGTATTGTCTCTAACGAAGGTAGAACCGAACAGAATATTGTATTCGGTATGAATCTGTGTTGCTGTATGGGTGCAGCACTTGACTGCTGCAGGAAGGAAGGAAGTTGACCTCTATTATAAAAAAAAAATAAATAAATAAATAAATACAAACGTTCGTTAATATGTACCTACGAAATATATTAAGAGTTTTCTGCCCTAGCCGTATCTCTAACGAACATCCTTTCTAGAGAACGGGTCAAAAACACCAGAAGTGTTAGTGAATTGGTCATACAATTCGAAAAGCCGATGGTTCCCTAGAAAATTACGCGAGGCAATGGAATCCGTTATCACAGCACAGTAGAAGAACGGTCCAGTCGAGAAATATGCATGGGGCAGAACACTTAAAGGTGTACGGTAACTGGGGAAGAGTTGGAGAGAGATGAAGCTCAGTGTCAGGAACCGTACACGTTGACATGTAGGCGTTGTTGAGACCCTATAATTGACACGAACTGAGTATAGGGTTTTCCAACAGGGACTTGACAACTTTGAATTTAATTTGTGAACGTACTCTTACACTAATCATCAATGTCACTGTCAATTTATTCAGTAAACTCAACATTTTCATCATGATAAAGTACACTAACGAGCAACGTCTGCAAATTATAAAAATTTTCTACAGATATTCGGAGTCGGTGACTCCGAATTTGAGTCTACATATTCGTTGTGTGATGTTGCCGTGTCAGTGAGACAACGGTTTGATCGAAGTGTCGAAAATATCGCTGCCGTTCAGACGTCCGTAGCAAACGATCCAAATCAGTCAATTCCACGGCGTTCTCAAGAATTGGGCATCGCTCAGACCACATTATGGCGTATTTTGCGTAAGGATCTTGGTTTACTCCCATACAAGATCAAGCTGACTCAAGAATTGAAGCCGATGGACCATTTGAAGCGATTAACGTTCTCCGATTGGGCTCTGGAGAAGATGCGCCAAGATGATGAATTTCATCGCAAAATCATCTTCAGTGATGAAGCTCATTTTTAGCTCAATGGGTTCGACAATAAGCACAATATGCGTTATTGATCGGGTGAAAACCCACATGTGCTTCATGAATCACCACTTCATCCACAAAAAATAACTGGTGCGGTTTGCATTCCGGCGGCGTTATTGGGCCATATTTTTTCGTCGACGATAACGATCGTCACGTTACTGTGACGTAGCGTTATCGCGCTATGATCACCGATTATTTTTGGCCCGAATTGGATGATATGGACTTGGACGACACATTCAACAGGATGACGCCACAAGCCACACAGCGCACGCTACAATCGATTTATTAAAGAGTAAGTATGGTGAGCGTGTTATCTCAAGACTTGGCCAGTCGATTGGCCGCCTCGTTCGTGCGATTTAACGCCGCTTGACTATTTTCTGTGGGACTACGTTAAGTCATTGGTTTATGCCAACACGCCGACGATGTTGGAAGAGCTCAGAGCCAACATTGAACGCGAAATAGCGGCCGTTTCGGCCGAAATGTGTGGCCGAGTCGTTAAAAATTGGGTCCAACGAATCGACCGCACGAAGTCGAGTTCCATTCATAAATGTTTTGATTGTACTTCAAGCCAATAATAATGTTTTTAAAACATCTCAAATGGTTTGCCTTTTATTTAAAAAAAAAAGTTGTCAAGTCGTTATTAGAAAACCCTATATATAAACTCATAAATCTGATGAAGTCGTAAGCCTAAAGAACTCTAACATTCTTTCAAAGAATAAGGTTTGTGAATGTCAGGTTGTCGATGAATTTACTTAAACCATAAGTAAAAGAGATCCATAACCACCAAAATAGTCAGGCCTCAGGTGAGCCCTAAAGCAGGCAATAAACAAACAGAATGCTTAAAAGGTTTTGAGTAACCAATAATGTAATCATAGTATGTAGCCGAACGATAACAGAAAGTAATTAAAACTTTAGTAAGGATAATACTCCTGCTATTGCGTTTCTGTCTGCCATAATATCGGTCTTCCTTATCTGTTAGGAAACTGTCTTTTTAACATTGAGACTACCAGTGTTAACTACAAGGTGTTTACCGCAAATTTGCCATAACCAAATAAAAGAAAATGTTCAAAGTATCCAATGTCATCCATAAAATAAGTTTACACAAAAAAAAAGAGATAAAAAAACGCGACTATAATTTTAAACCTTGTGTTACTCCATACAAATTGCATTTTAACGGGAAGACAGAGGGCAAAATAACAGTCATACTCATAGTCATAGTCACCTTTTTAAAAGCGACAATTTCATCAAAGGACAACTTTTTTTTCTGCAATCTTACACCATATTTGCGTGACATTGTCGTAAACGAGTATAAAAGTACGTACCGTTGTATCATACTTTATGCCTATCATTTTTATGATGTAATAAAAAATTTAAATTTACTTCTTTCTTGCGTGAATAACTCGACATTTTTTTTTTATTTATTTATTTTTTTTCATAAAAATTTCACTCTATCTTGCAGGTTTAGTTTAACAAATTTCTGTCACACTTTCAAGGCGCGGTGGGTAATTAAAAATCGCTATTACCATTGTGAAATATAAAAACCGTTTACGGGGTGAACAAAAACATCACGTTTTCACACGGCAAAGTATTTCAAAAAGAAAATAATAATAAAACTAAAGACAATTTCTACTTTACACACAAAAAAAAAAAAAATTAATTAATTAATAAAAAAATCAACAAACAACATAAGCTCGTTATCAACCTTCTGCAGTAAAAGATTGTTGCGCTGTTTAGATGTATTTTCGGCCTGTTTTTCGTCATCCTTCTGCGAAGACAGGTACGATGGTACATCGTTTTGCCATAATGAGACAGTTACCGCTTCGAGACTTGGCTTGGGTAAAAAGACACACCCTATCAGAGCAACAGTAATGAAAAAAAGTTCTATTGTACATGCCACACTCAAAAGTCAGACCGACAATAGCGAATGTCATGTTTTTGTTAAGATTGTTTTTTTATTTTATTTTATTTATTTATTTATTTTTTTTTTAGTATCATAATTTATCTCAATTTTTGCCTCTGAACCCAAATGCGTAGCGTAGCGTCCTATTAGTTTCGCCAGTTTCTAAAAACTTAATGTTCTTTTACTTTCAATCTTCTGTCAACAAGAGATAAGGAATATAATAAAAAATAAAAAAAAAAAAAACCTACAAAGTAGAAAATATCTGTGGGGCAGGTTATACTCAAGTGGGGGAAGTTGGCTGTGGCTGGCTTCACAATTTTCGGAGATGTGTGCTACTCAAAAATATCTAAGATACCTTGGCGCAGAGAATATCTATTTTCACTTTTGGTGACATCGTTGAATAGATAAAATAACTCGTAGGTATACAAAACAAAATTAAATAATAAAGAGGAAATCCGTTTTTGTTGGAATTTGACTTGAATGTGGTGGAGGATGGGTGGGGAACAGATTTGTCATATTTTTACTGTCGCACCTACTACATACGATATTTCTTCACAGGTTTTCAGATTTTTCTTTCAAATGTGGTGAAAATACGTGCGCAAATATATACATACATACTTTCCATGCTTGTACTTTTGACGCGTATTCCAATTTGAGATGTCACATTGTTCACACGTGTGCTTTTCAAAAAAATTATTTTTTTCTTAAAGGAAAAATCTCAAGAAACCCCATGAAATAGAGTGTCTGGTAAATATATACACACTTTTTTTTATTACAATAATTCTTTTAATGACATGCCACAAAGGTGTATTGTGTGGCCTATACTCTTAATGCTGCTGTTTTTGATTGTGTGAATAAAGTAGAAGATGCGTTCAACATATGCAACTATAATAAATGGTTGCTTCTTTTCCGGTACTACCGAGCATCATGGCAAAATTTCAAAACTTCGTGATTCTTTTATGTACATATTACAAATCGGTCTTATGGTAGTCAATTAAAATTCTCACCATAATGAGCGATAGATATCAGCCAAAATAAGCATAATGTACTGAATGTACGTAGGTTGCTATAAGTTGACAGAGTATGCAAGTTTAGAAAGAGAAGACTTGCATGGAAAAGGAAATCAAAATAAAGCCGGACAAGGAAATTCCCGTTAGAGGAAGAGAACTTGTTCATCTTTCTAGCTCAGTGACTTTGAAGAGTATAGAGATTGAAACCAAGACATAGATTGACAACACCTGAGACCATAGTTATCTTTTTACATAAATCCAGGTCATATATATTGAGTTTTCAAAATTTATTGAAAAGCACAGAAACTGTGTCGTGTTGAAGATAATAACATACATATACTTAGTTTCCTAAACCATCAGCTAAACACCGATGTTATGATCCTGTCCAACATTTGGTTGCTTCCAGTCTTTCTGCTTTGCTCTCTACATATCCATATCCATTCTCTACATACAATTCCACAAATGTTAGCTAAGACGATGACGATGAAAAGCCGATAAAACTTATTTAACTAAATTAAATGACTGTAAAAATGAAACACAATACGCCTCTTTACTTCGGAAATAAGATACACTTTTATGTGGTTCCTCTAACATCGTATCTCTTCTTTTGTCTTTGAATAGACATCAGGCATAAAATTTTCGAGTCCAAGCCGTACAATAAGTTTAAATTTTAAAAACAACGCCCGAGATCAAAGAGACGCTTCGCAGAATAAGAGCCCTCTTAGAAATCTCAGATACTCGTCAACACAAAAGCACATAAAAGGCACAACATTTTCAAAGCAATGACGGTTCGTCATTCGAAGTTCGATAAGTTCGAAGATAAATTCGATAATCTTCAGAACGATTTAAGTGTTGCACTTTTGACTGATGAACAACTCTGTATAACATCAAAAATGCAGTCGATTTTATTCCTTTTTAAATGTTTCAAAATTGACGAAAAAGGAAAGACCAATACTTTGACCTAATTTTGTCACTTGATTTACATATTCATATCACATCGCACATCCAATTCGATGTGTGACTAGTATAGGTTCTTTAAGGGTTCTGTGAGGGATCCCATTCGAAATATTTGTTTTCTTTTTTTTTTTATTACTATTATATACTATTATAAGCGTGAAGATTTTCACAAACTGCAATTTCAAAACATGTCCTTTTCGGATCTTATCTTTCAATACCTTTAAAGAGTACTATACATCAACCACAAAAAACAAGCGACGCCATGTTGTAAACCCTTAAAGCTTATCTCAATCATCACAAAAGAGTTATAAGGAGAGCAGAAGCGTATACATATGTTATATACTCGTATACAAGGCAACAAAACCTGTTTGCGGATTTACGGGTAAACGAAAGAAAGAAAAAAGAGGTAGAGGCGATCTGAGGAATCTAATTGTAAAACTGATCTTTAGGAGTTTTACAAGAAGGTAAAAAGAATATAAACAGAAGTACACAGGCATAAGGATGAGATCGAGTTGAGAGTCACCGCTGAAATTCTGAAATACTGTGGTTATGAAGGCTGCTGTGTGAGTTTAATAAGCCTTACGGATTTTAACGAGTGCATAGGAAAATAGATACTCTAAATTTTGCCAAAAAATGTGCCACTGCCGAGCCTACGGCTATTTGACATATAGACGGGAAGGATAGTTTAACATTGGACAATATTGAGCATTTAAAGACACAAGAAAAAGTACCAAACTAAGTGGAAGTTATAACTGTCTCCCGCTGTAAACGGAAACAAAATTCAGTACGATTATTTTGCCATTTTGTTGTATTCGAAAGAAAACTTACCACGAATTTGTTCTTTAGCATGAGGAATTTCTTAACTTATTTCCAGAATGATATACCCAGAATCAGAGTCAAATCATAGCCGAAACCAATTGCGACCGTAAAAAACCAGTCTGTACCGTCCAAAAAATTGACATTTTTGACAACTGTTGAAGTCATTTGCATTTGATTATACGGAACAAGATTTTGAAACCAAGAATAATAACAAAATCGTCTTTTCACTTTCACTATACAACCAAAACAACACATTTTTAGTAATATATCTGCAAAGATAATGTGTATGTTGATCTTAAAAATATACAAAAATCCTTACTCGTATACCTGTCCTAGAAAATTCACTGGAATAAAGATCTACCGAGTGGATAAAAGGAGTTATACATACAACTCTGCAGAAAATGGAACTCAGTTAAGATATAGTAATCTAAGGAATAAGAAACTAAAAAAAATACAAAAACATGTTCACACAATTTTAGATTTTTTTTTTTTTTCTTTCTTTTTCTGTCACCATATTTTCTTATAGCGAAGTAAAGCAATAAAATTGAAAGAAATGCCGATGATATCACGAATATCGTTTTAAAGATACAAATATCTAGTAAAACCAGTTAAACCGCCAACAAAATCTGTTTTCATTGAATTTGGGACAAAGAATTAGAAAGAATAAATAAAATAAAAAGTTTTAATGTATCTAGAGTCTGATAGTGATGCGATCTTTGATGTAAGAAATCAAAACGACGGTGAACAGTTGCCTGGTTTCTACTCTGGGAATTTTACCTATTTAAGATTGTCAAAACCTGTCAAAACCTGGCCTTGATTCTCGATTATCTAGAGCCTTTCTGCCTTTGTTTTCTGATCCAGTTGGTTGGCATATTTCTTTTTTTTTTCGAAAAAAATATATTAGAGCCGATTTTGGTAAACAAGCTAGTCAAATATATTCAAACTCAACTGTATGCTAATTAACCACATGCTTAGCATAGACTCTTGAAAACTGGCTTCAGCTAGGGACAACACTCGTTTGTCTATCATGTTATTCATAAATGTTAGTTATTGCCGATGTTAAGTGATACATACTTCCATACTCATACTCTTCGAAAAGCAGTTATTTTTAAAGGCTATCAAGTTTTTTAGGTTAAGCATCGGAAACAGCCAGACATCTTAAAGCTCAGTGAATGGAATAAGAAGTGATTTACAATGTCACTTGACCCCGCAAGATAATCTTATTTAAATCGAATTCACGAATTGACTTCAAGCCAAGTGTTCATCAACACGAATTATGCTGAAAGTCAGGGTCATGAAAATGGTTATAATATACACAAGCGATAGTTTTAAAATTAATAAACGGTTAATACTGACGCTAGAAATAAAAGGCTCCTGAGTTTGGTAATGGATTAAGTCAAAAGCGATTTGATTAGTTTTTTAATCGGAAGACCATAGAATTAAATCTCTTTCTAGCTTTTTTCTATCTTGGCAAAGGTTTATTATATGACAGGTCTCGGGTTTAAGCCAGGAACTCATGATAAAAAGCAAATCAAAAGCAAAACTCATAATCAAAATCTTAAACCGGATAAAGATACCGCTTGAGCGGCATGTCAAATCAAAATTCTTCATTTTGCGCCAATTAAATACAGCGATGATTCTATTTTTTCCGAATTCTAAAAAGTCACTTTCGCAAAAAAGACAATAAAGTCGGATTTGGCTCTTAGCATTGAATAGCATAGAGTACCACAGGGAAAGCAAGGTTGGCCTATAATTGTTTTAAGTGTATGCCCTGTTTTTGGCTAGGTTTACTTTGTGTACAGATTTTTATATACGATATTTAGGAGACCGATAGCTCCACAGTTTATGTTTTTCTTTCTTGTATCGTAGATCAGTATCGTGTATCAGGTTTATCCAATCAAAATTTGCAGATGAGTTGGACTAGGTTACATACCAAGTTCTCAGCTGCTGCTTTCAATAGCTCGAAGGGATAGTGCTTCAGCTCATTGTTTTGGGTGGACGAGATTGTTGGCTGTCATCATAAGGCAATAAACGGAAGTGTGTCGCTTCAAAATTCTCACTATTGACAGTGAGTCATCTTGAGTCATCCTGAGTCATCATTTATTAAGATAAGGATTCAAGCCTTAAGCATCGAGGTTTTTTCAAAATTAAGCCAAAGTTATTATAAAAAGGCCTTCAAACGGGTTAAGGCATGGCGCAAAGATTTTATAAGACTGCATTATTTCAAAAATTAAGAAGCTGGCATGATGAAATTAAATAAATTGTAAAGGGTGACAACAGCAGATCAGTAATAAAAAATTATTTTTTTATATTGTGCCAGCAATTTTTAAGATCCCTTATCAAGTACAATATTTTTATTAACACTGAAAAAAAGCAATGTCGGCTTCAACGATTTCTCTAGTTTACTTTGAATTCTGTGAGCAATATCAGCAAGAACCAAAACACACTATAAACTTAAACCTTTTCCTGATCTTAAACAACGCCGAAAAAGCGACAAGGCTTCAATAACATTAAATGGAAATTGAGCTGATATTATCATTTAAACTGTTGGACTTCGATAGCGCTATGCTATGTGAATTGACCAAAGCTGAACCATAGAATGTTTTTGGAAAACGTAAAACTACACTAACATAGTTTAAATCAGTTTAATTGAACCCTCTAATCAATTCAATATAAACATAGAAGATAGATTGCAGACTCTCCTACGGCAAAATGGCTGAAACGATCTTTTTTTTCAAATTTAAAGGAGCATAGCATCCTTTGAAAGGTAGTTTAATACATACAGCGACCATTCTAGGTTTCATACCATTCAGGTGTGTACGAATACGCTTATAATGCCATAGGTGGCAACATTTAATCATTTAATGGGGAGACTAAATTCTTAGTGAAAGTTTGCTTGTTGTTGATTTCTTTCATCTTCCACAATTTTCGTTAACTGAGAAAATGAATGCCTTTCGAGCAACTAAGTATAAATAAAATATATAAATAAAAGGTTAAGTTCGTCGACTTTGGCCAAGAAGGTCTGGGTTCGAATCTCAGCCAACACAAATTTTCTGACGATGCAGTTTTTCGACATTACGATTATAAATCGTAGATCCCATAATTTTGTCCACAAAATGACAAAACGAACTTTGTACCATACATATTGATGAACCCCTATGTGATTTTGAGAAAATTGGAGATAAATCTTGGAAGCTACATCAAATCCTGGAGAGGTTTCAAAAAGACCTCACACCTTTGATTAGAGGTTGGTCGCAATCGCAATCGTTCGGTCCACTTTGAAATTTATTAAGAGATAGGTGAATTAAGATTATAAGGGAGATAGAAAAGATTTCAGATCCACATAAGAGAATTTCCACTTCACAGCCCGTTTCTTTTGGAAAAGAATGCGACTGTATTGTACAAAATTTGATTTTAGCCCACAATCAGAAAATAGCCTCAACCAATATAGGGCAGGAATTTTGTATATAAATTTTGTATTTAAATTAAAACGATAAAAATCTTTGTCACATAAAATTTTGATAATTTATGTAAATGACCAGGAATCTTGGTAGGTATGAAATAATATCAAAAAGGACAGACGAATGCTAAAATGGAAAGCCCTTAAAAAAGACTTTGACTACGTACGAGTATCTTTACAACATGACTTCAGAAACGGGAATCTACTAATAGCCGAAACCGCACATGGAAGGGCAAACAGTGTTGCTGGTGTTTCTTAGAATCAATTTTCTTAGTCCGCATAGAACATTATCCAGTAACTCCACCGCAGAAAAAATTTAAAATACCAGTAATGATCTCGATTTCCATCTTTCTGGCTGTCTAAATATAAAAGATGCGCTCGGCAATATTTGCAGTTGCGGACAAAACTTATTTCTGTGTTACTCCTGTATGAAGACTAGCCTTCAACTGAAATTAGGATCATAATAAGAAGGATGACCGGGAAGGTAGAAGTATAGGATGATTCGTCGTGAGGTTTGATTTTCAATAGGCCTTTTTTGACAGATCACGCGTGACTCTTATCAAACTGCTTTGTCATTTTTGTTCAATATGGTTTGGCAATTCATCATGGAAAGACTCACACCACAAAAGCGTCTTCAATTTGTTCAGCTGTATTACGAAAATCATCATTCTGTGAGAAATGTTTTTCGTGCGATTCGAGGAACTTACGGTGCGCATAATTGACCTACTGAAACCACTTTTATTCAATAGAATTCGCAAATTTGAGCCCCAGTTTACATAAGTCGATGATACTCGACCGGTTAGACCCACCCAGCACGTAGTGAAGAGACTACGAGTAAAGCAGCTCCAGCTGAGGGTGTAAGCGAAGTCCGTGACGAATCGATTCGTAGTAGTTTTCAGCGGCTTGGCTTGGCGTATTCGACAACTTGGCGTATTTTACGTGAGAAGCTCGGCCTAAAAGTGTACAAAATTCAACTTGTGCAAGAATTGAAGGCAGGCGACTTGAATTTGCGTCATATTTTCAGTGAATGGGCTCTGGAAAAACTCAATCAAAATCCGTTGTTTTATCGTGAAATTTTGTTCAGTGATGAAGCCCATTTCTGACTCAATGAATACATTAATAAACAAAATTGCCGTATTTGGGCTGATGAGCAACCCGAAGAGTACCAAGAGCTACCATTACATCCATTAAAAACAACGGTATGGTGTGGTTTATTGGTTCATATTTCTTCAAAAGTGAGGCAAATCAGAATGTTACCGTCAATGGTAACCGTTACCGCGCCATCTTAACGGACTATGTGCTTCCTGAAATTCAAGCACATGGTCTCGGTGAGCTGTGGTTTCAATAAAACGGCGCTATGAGCCATACAGCGCGTGAAACAATGGACTTGTTGTGAAATCATTTTGGTGAGCACTTAATTTCATTTTCTCTGGGGATATGTAAAGTCTTAGGTCTTCAGGAATAAGCCAGCTACGATTGACGCTTTGGAAGCTAACATTACTTGTGTTATACGCGAGATACCAGTCGCTATGCTGGAACGAGTCCCCCAAAATTAGACCTTTCGAATGGACCACCTCAGACGTAGTCGTGGCCAATATTTACATGATATCATTTTCAAAGAGTAAATGCAATGAATTGTTCATTTAACTGATAATGAAAATTTTAAGTTCACTTTCAAATTTATGTGTTTTATTTTACATTATAAATCAAACCTCACGATGACTCACACTATAAAATTAAGGCTCACTTCGCTGTATTTTGTTTTCAAAATTAGTATTGAAGCACTTATTGGCAAAACCTATTCACTAAACCCCTTTACGACTTTTATCTCCGGAGCTATTACTTTATCGGAAAAAGTCTATTTTATATATAAACAAAGGGTGCGGCATACAACTCGACATTCAGTTTATTGGCAGAAGTTTGATTCATCGCCAAAGGGATATCGCATCAAAAGGGTGTAAAATTCATACAATACCATCGTACACATGGCAATATTTACACAATATCTGTTCCTTCGGGTTTTGCTACTCCTTGTCACTACATCGATAACCGTTGCTGCTGTGGCATACCCTTGTCAATCAATTTTAAGCGACATACTACACCGGCCAGCCCCGTATCCATATCACGTATCACATCAATCCAAAGCGCCATCTATAATAAAATTCCACTTAATGTGGCCAATGTGTGGTTATGTTTTCATATTAATTTTTATATTATTTTTAGTTTTAGGCATTTTATTCGAAAATGTGTTGCTGTGGACGATAGACGAGAACGACAATATTCAGCCGAAGAAAGGACGAACGATTCAAGACTAACGAATGAAAGAAATAAAAAAAAAAAAAAAAAAAAAAACAAAAACAAATTGCAAACAAAAAAAAAAAGGTAGAAAATTGTGTTCAGTTCGACGCCAGAAAGGTCTCTATGATGACAAGTTTCGACAGTGATTGATGATGATTAATAATGTTGCACTTCTGTGTGGTGTTTCATCAAGCACCATATTTATCCTCTAGATATACAAGTATGTTGGTAGCCGTCCGTTCAATGAGATAAAAAGGTTTTCCCTTGAATTCTTTCTTTTTTTTTTTACTGCTTTTGGAGCGATAATTGCGTTATGTTTGCACTGTCATATTTCATTACTTTCTATTCTTGTTTTTCACATATTTGGCGATTGTAATTGGAAATTTTGATGAAATCCAATGTATACAGAAGATGGGGGAAAAAATGTTGGGAAAATAATTGGATTCGACATCAACACTAATGGAAAATGTGCATATGTTGGGGATAAATTAAAATGTTGTCTCATTTTTTTATATGGAACTGGCTAAAATAAATAGGTTTATGATATTTTTGTAGTTTACTTTGACATTTATCTAGATTTAAATCGATTTTTTAAATGTTTCAAATATCATACAGACAAAATTTATATGGTCTCCTACTCCTATGTGAGGATAGATGTAGATTTATGAGACTAACCCTGGACATGATATAGCCAGGTTATCAGTATTTACGTCCGTGTGGAATTTTTTTGTTTTAGAACAAACCGTTGCGTTGACTAGGTATATTCTCCTATAATAGATATTCGAAGGCTGTTTGATGAATAACCATATTAGAAATGACAACGCAACTTTTCTAGGTTTTGACAATTTATTTTTTAATACAATCGCCTGTCAACTCGATATATTTTTTCCAGCGATGCTGCAACTTTTTTAACCCCTCCGTATAGTATGACTTTTGTTGGCCTGCAAAATACTCTTTCGCGGCGGCGATGATTTCTTCGTTTGACCCGGCGAGCAATCTTTTAAGGTTTGGGAACAAAAATAAATCGTAAGGAGCCAATTCCGGAAAACACAGAGGATGGAGGAGCAATTCATAGTGCAATTCGACCAATTTGTGGTAGTTTTTTCTTCAAATCGGCATTGAATCGGCCCATAAATCGACGTAGTATGATCCTGCGATTGTTTTTTTCCTTCTACAAATAGTCAACGTGGATCACATCTCGCGCGTCCCAAAAAACTGTGGCTATCACCTTTCCGGCAGAACGCACGGCTTTCACTTGCTTTGGAGCACGTTCACCAGGTAAAGCTCATTGTTTCGATTTTTCTTTGGTCTCTGGTGTGTACCAATGAATCCATGTCTCATAGACGGTCACGAAACGATGCAGAAACTCCTCCGGATTTCGATTAAACAGAGCCAAACACGTCTTTGCACTGGTTCCACGATCGGATTTATTCTCTGGTGTGAACAAACGCGCCACCCGTCGCGCGGACAATTTTCTTATGCCCAAAACCTCGTTCAGGATGTGGCTAACGTATTTAGTTCAGATGGCGGTTACCTCAGCTAAGACGGGGACAACTTAAATTTTGATTATTAGAGTATAAGAAAATGGAATTGTAAAGAAAAATGCAATCAACAGAGCCTGAGAGGAGTCGGTGAATAAAAAGAATGTCTTCTGCGTCCCTTCGTTCCTCAAGGGTATCCAAGTTAATGAGTTTAAGACGATCACGATAGGGAGATAAGATTAGAGGATCGTTCCAAGGTAGACCCCGATAAGCAAATCGAAGAAAACGACGCTGAATGCTCTCAATTCGGAATATATGAACTCGTTGAAAGGGACACCACGCTAAGCTAGCATACTCTAGAATGGGCGAACAAAAGTGATACACGAGTATAGTGATATGGTCACGTACGGGTTGCAGAATGAGTTTGCTTTAGTAATTATCTCATCAATATGCAAGCGGAAACTAAGCTCCCTGTAGCATAATATGTCAAAATCGCGAAAATACTGAACATGGAGTACAGGTTGGCCTAAGGTCATTTCGAGAAAGAGACTTGTTACACTTACGTGAAAAATATCGATTGATTCAGTTCTAAGCAGTTCTTGATGCATCAGGTAGAAAAACTATTAAGATATATTTAAAGGAGGCTGGAGCCATGTTGTGAGGAAATGGGTTTAAAACATTTGGTATGGTCAGCAAAGACAGAAAGTGTCGAGTACTGAATGACCCTTTCAAGATCGTTAATAGTTAGGATGAAGAAAAATGGACCTAGGTGACTACCTTGAGGAACATCTGACGTGAACAAGAGAAAGGGGCCGATCGGTCAGACCTAAAACGAACACTACAAAAATCATTATCCAGATAAGAAGATATTTATTTTAGAAAAATGAGATGAAAACCAGGACAGGACAAGTTTATGAGATATCTTATCAAAGGCCTTACTGAAATTACTTGTTATAACGTCAACTCTTTACCACTTTCTAAAGCAGAGAGAACAGTGGACACGAATTCGACGAGGTTAGTGGAGGTTGATCTACTTTTCAGAAAGCCGTGTTGATTATGAAAAATGAGGGATTTTCACTGGAAGCTTTAAGTAGTTTGGGTATATGTAAAAATTCAGAAAAAATTGGCTATGGCTTGCGGATCAGTTGATGATATGTTTTCGTATGAGAGGAATGAAGGAAAACCCTCAGACTTAGGAACGTTTATAAGCTTAGATTGCGCGTTATCAAGGTATCGCTGGTGGAGAACGTTATAAAGCTGAGCGAATTGGAGGTATGATTCGAGATAGTTGTAATAGTCAGCAAGAGAATTGGAACGAAGAAAAACTGCCCATAATTTGTTTCTCTTATTACGTAAAGATCAACAATGTACACCTGTGAATTGCGTTAGCTCCAAAAATGACAATTTTGCTTGTTGACATTGCTGCTGAGCCAAAAATGTTCTCGCCTAAAATCAGGATCTCCGGCCAACATTTCCAGCGCGCAATTAACGAACTCACGGCGTTGTCTATGGTCGTCCAGCTTCAATATAAGCCGGGTTAACTCTCGGGCGATGCTCAATTCGGAGCCGAATCTACATTTCTAGATATTTTTCGATGCTGGCCGCTATGGCGGCTTCATTTTGCTCCAATCTCTGTCTGGTTAGTGCTTTAAAAGCCAAAATAGTGTACTCACGCTCAAAATTTTCTATGGTGTGACGAATTGCATGCACACTTAAGCTATGATGACGACCGACCTCACGATGAAATTCGCGTATTTACAACTGAGCCAGAGTTTCGATGTTTTTAATAATTTTCGAACTTTCAGCAGGTGCATGATGAAATGGCAAACCTTACTGAATATTTTAATAGCTGGATGTCATTGGTAACTTTGACAGCTGCTGAAACATAACAATTGGAAAAACTATCATTGCTATCTAGTCAGCCGATACTTATGCGCGCCAGCAAAGGCGAAGTCATTCTCTATTCGAAGACTGCCGACCGGAGTATTGTAGCCCATTCGCTCTACATGTCCTAGCCATCTCAGGCGAACGTTAGCAGTTTTTTGACTAGGTCGATGTTGCTGTACAGCTCGTATACTTTGTCGTTGAATCTTCTCCTTTAAAACCCGTCAATGCAAACGGGACGAATATTTTACAAAGAATTTTTCAATCCAAAGAACACAGGATATCCTCACCCGTTTTTGCTACAGTCCATGCTTCAGTGCCATAAAGTAGAACTGGGATGATCAAAGTCTTACACAAGGTCTCTTTAGTTTTACAGGACATGGCAATTTACATTCTAAGCCCAAAGAAACACCGATTGGCAAGTGTGTTTCTTCGTTTTATTTTTACTAAATAGCAGAGCCTATGTAGACAAAGTCCCTTACTACGAGTATCTCGAAATTAAAGCTGTCAACTACGACGTTCTGTCCAATTCGTCGATGTTGTGACAGCGTATACTTGGTTTTTACCTAATTCTCATTTTGACAGCTTCCGTTTCAGTACTAGCGAAGGCATTAGTGACAGCTCGCTGTGCTCTCCTTATTATGTCGATATCATCGGCGTACGCTATAAGTTGCACAGACTTTTGTAAGATTGTGCCTTCAGTATTAATTTGTAAGTTCCGTTGAGCTGCATAGCCTTTCGTCACAATGTCACAGACGACATTGGTGCGTGTTTCCCGAGTTGCTTACAAGACCAATTGAACTAATTCAGTATAAATACTCGTAGGTCTTCGAATTAATGGAATATACCGTATCCCCGAAAGGTCTTAAGAACGTAACTGGAAATGAAAGCCCGTGATCGCTCCATAAAACTAACCACGAGAAAGCCCTTAGCGAGAGATGTGTCCAGCTAAAGAAAGACACGCATTCATTTTTATTCGCATACACAATACTTACTCGAAAAAACAGTACATAATCAAGAAAGTGTAGCACGTTAACGCAGAACATAATTGATTCGGAGACTCTCTTTCACACGATTGTCGTTTCTCTGTTTATCCGATTTAAAAATCGAAAACTTCGTGATGCATCTCTAATGACGAATTAGATCAAAACTACATATGTATCTTGAAAAGGACGAAGAGACTGATATTAATCACCAGGAAAACCACATTGCTCGAGAAAAAAGCAATCAGTGACATTAATCGCATGATTGTGGCGGCAAATTCACATGGCTAAAACGTGAGTTGATGCGGCCATCAAACTTTTTAAACAGAACTTTATGGTAATCGTAGAAGCGAGCCGTGTATAGTGGGTAATATCTATTTGCTGTGATTTTGACTCTTGAGCTACACTTTCACTGACGGCGGCGATATTTTAAGTCGAATTAAGTACGCCTGCAACATTCCTAGCCTTTTGAAATTAAATTACCAAGTTCGTCGGTCATTTCGTCCATAATCAGAACATAAACTATATTAAAGTGCACAGATATTGATGAATATCAGGAATTTAACGGATCGCTAACTATTTCTCTTTCTATGATCTAGCAATTAGTTACTTAGTGTGCGCAATAGTATTGAATATGTTAGAATGACAACCCTTTAACACCGTTAAGCTCACAATGTATTACCTGTAATAAGCGGCCAGTTTGTCCCAAGTTGTAGCGCTAACGATTATCCTAAACTCTGGAGTTCCATATCGGATGTTACAAATACAAGAGAACAATCGGACTATGATATCGAATATTCTCTTAAATTCAGGATAAATCATAACATTTTCAGCTAGACACACAACCTTCAAGATAGACAGTTTAAATCCCTAAACCAATAGCTATTAGCTTGCCAATAAGCACTAGCCAACTCTCAACTCTGAATTCTGTCATTTACAAAATAATCGGTCTTTTCATCATCGAGTTTCATGATAAGCCAACTTTATAACTTTATAAGACAGCATATATAGCAGTTCAAACGTTACATTCTGTAGGGTTTTAAAAAGAGGAAGAACAAAACACTAATATTTCATTGCTTATACGTTCTAGGTCTTCCATCACACAACGCATTCATTTTATCGCGTATGGCTTTTAGGAATTCATATCAATTCTTCCTAACATCTTTCCAATTACCATGACGAATTGTGGTATCCATTAAATTCTGACCTACCTCCCCATAAAGCTCGAAGTTTAAATGGCGTAAAAAAAAAAATCTTAAAAATAAGGATCATGTGCAGGAAGCACTTTTGAATCTATCATACAATATACGATTCACCGCTTCTTTTAACCAAAATAAATAAAAGGCAAACCGCTAGCAATCTCATATATATCAACAGCTCACAGTAGCTTACTTACGACATTGTATTTAATTGGACTTACCTGAAAGAAAAAAGAAAATAAGGTTTATAAAAAACGTTATTTCAATTTTTAATTTGATAATGAGAATGCAAGAACAGCATTATAAATAAAGTGATAGAACCGAAAAAAATAAAATAAATAGTCTGTACACCAGCAGGTATACAAGGGCGTGATTACATTATTTGCAATTGCATAAAAACGTTCTCTTAAGCCCCTTAATATTCTGTACTATGGCAAATAAACCCAATAAACCCCTCAGAGACAGGGTGATTTTCGTTACATGTGTAAAAGATTTAAAAAGAACCATACCGCACAAAAAAAAATTTGCTTTAAATTTAATAAATAAGAATTATTATTGGAGATTTATGTGTATAACGACGCGTTAAGGTTTTTTTTTTTTTTTAACATTTGAGGACCATTGACCTCTGAATTTTTAAGACAAACAAACAAAAAAAAAAAAAAAAAACGAAAACAACATCTAAACGAATCAAATTGTTCTAGTAACAATTATAACTGACCTCATGTCTAATAAAGAATCTCATTAAGATTACCATTAAAAAGGAAGTTATTAACAATTCAAAATGATTTATTAGATTTCTTGTAAAGGCAGATGTACAGAATATAACAAACTGCATTCTCATGCCGTGTTCCACATTTTATACAGTTACAATGTCTAATGACTTGTAATAAGAGAACAGAAAGAAAGAAAGAAAGAAAAAAAAACTGTAACAGCAAAACCCAGTTTCAGGATAATTTATTCCATTACACCGATCATTTCCCTCGATTTGCCTTGCCCATTAGCCATTATCCCAAACGTTCCATAAACAAAAATCATAAAGAGGTAAAATAAAAAAATTTAAATAAGAAAACAAACCGGTTCAAATGATATCCAAAACCAAACGGGATATGCAAAGAATCAGAGGAGACCAAAATGTACACAAAAACAGGAAAAAAAAATTAAATAAACTGATTCCAGAGACTAAAAACCCAAGATCCCCAACTAACCACAGATTACTTAACCTGGAAAAGAAATGCAAAACGTTAACGGAGCGTAGGCCTGGTCAAGATATAATCATATCTTGCGGTAAAAACATACGAAAGATACTTGTAGGAGTTAAGCCCATCTTACATATTGACGGAAGAAGAGAATCCCGTTATATAATCGGTCAACATAACGGCATCCAACACAGTTAAACGGTCTCCAGGTATATAACAGAACATCCAACACACATTCGAAAAAAAAAATACTTCTTTTGTTTTAAGTTCTTTGGTTCTACGGTTCTACACAGTTTTTCTTTGCTTTCTCTCTTTCTGCAGTTTTGTTATATTATGTATCATAGGTATTTGATGTCTCCTTCTAAGTTAAATGTATCTGAATATCTTTGAAGTACGTAGTATCAGGCGCGGTTTGTTTATTTTGTTAGTGTGTTGCTGATGGAATCGATATGCGCAACACACTTTTGTACGCTGGTGCACCTTTCGCAATCCATATAGCCATTCCCGTCGCCTTCTTACAAATAAAACCCACCTCACCACATAAACCAAATCTTAACAGCAAAAACATGGAAGATATAAATACAAAATAAAAAAGATATCAGTACGAGTGTTCGTTCATATGATAGGCCCGTGCTAAAGAGAAAATAAATATTTGCTCTTACATATGTTATGTTGCATTTGAATCTTTTGACACAATAACAATGTTTTCTCCTATATTAACTAAAGTTTCGATTGGAACACGAAGTAGGTATAGTATTTGTATTTTATAAACTTAAACCTATGCGTCGACAAACCTCCAATGTTGTGATTGAGAATTTAAGAAACTTCAAAATGTAATTGGATGACAATTGTAAAAGCAAATAAAACGAACGAAACTTTTTGTTGTAGTCCGTTGTTCAATTCGACTCGGTTAGAGTTTTTGTTTTGTTGTATTATGCATGCTCCTGTTTCAGATTTCTGTGTATTTTGTGGAATTTTAATTTTTTTTTTTTTTTTTATTTCTTAAGTGGAACACAAACAGGTAAAGCAGGGTTTGCGGTTTTATTGTTTCTTCTTCTGCAACACAACATCAGCAAATTAACTGAAGACAGGTACCTAAGCAATGAACAAAATAATTTGGATCAACGGACCTACATTCAAGTTGTGGCTTTTCCTGCGTAGGTTCTTTTTTTTTTTTTTTTTTTTTAAATTCGTCGAAACATCTCAAGGTGAGTGAATTTTTTCAACAAGACAGGCGCAAATTCACTAAATAACACTACTGAATCTGGTTCAAGACCAAATGGGTTTTGGTGTCGTTACATTACCTTATCTTAATTTCTTCTCATCAGGTGGTAATACCCAATAAAAATTTCGAATTCCAGGTTTCTGAATCACCAAAATCCACCAAGCAGTTCTTTTAGAGCTCTCTGAACTTTGTCAATTGAATAGAAAATCACATACAAAATGTTCCTTCTTCGTGATTCTCATCATTTCGAATAGGCGTGTGTTGGATTTCTATGTTAAATGGGATGTTGATTACATTGCTCACAAATATAGTAATGAACTTAAAAATATAGTTAATAATCGAAACTGCATGAAAAAGATTTAAAAGGAGGAATCAGATCTCACATGCCGATAAATTAACGACATGACAACCAAGAATTTCATGAGTTCACTCGTTCAACATCATATGTCTTCAGAATAAAGAAGAATTAAAGTTCATCGACCTGTATAATAATAAAAAAAGACAACAAGATTATATTATGTTATATTTTTACCGTATCAAAATCATTTTAGAAGAAGTAATCAAATAGGGGGCTTTAGAAAGTCTCCTCATTTCTTCTAATCTTTCATAAATTTGCATTTTAATCATCATGGGTATCAGGTGTACTGGGCGTGTATACCCACAATATGTAGAGGAGAAATGAAAGGAACAGAAAATAAAGTGGGTTATTACTTTTATTATTATTATTATTAAAAAAAGAAAACCCGTAGCAGAAAAAGAAATGATAAAGTGTGACCGAATTTGGACTTAAAGATCATTGACACCAATCAAAAATGACAAACCAGCATTATATTGTCGACCTCTGTTCGCTTGTCATGGTTTTTATATTTAATTTTGCCTTTTTTTTCCACTCTTTATTTATATCGTTTTTATATTTTTTATGTTTTTACTTTACACTCTATTTATGCTGTGTAGCGAGGAAGTCCGTGTCGGTGCTCTTTTGCATTTGCTGGAGTTGAATTTCACAGTCTCTGTACTTTGGTCTCGTATCTATGAATATGTATCTATAGGTGGGTGGGATTTTTTTTTTTTTTTTTTGGGTTGCAATATAGCGGACAAGTGGCAACTATATTGACCCATGGGTACATTCAACCGCACACGGTAATTACAAATTCAGAAACCGAAGTCGGTCATTAAAATTTACTAATTGGGAATTGAGCAGGCGGGTCACTAGCACTAGCAATGTCGTGTAATTTGTATGTAAGGAGAAACATTATGGATAGAGAGCATTATGAAATGGGGAAGCATTTCTAGTTTATATATGTACGTATAAACGATGCACCGGGCGTCGTCGGCAGATAATGTCTGAGTCTGGTGTTTAAAGTTGATGGCGTCGTCAATAGAAACGTTAGTCTGATTCAGCTGGTGGTAAAGACTCGAAATGAAAAATAAAAACTCACACAGACGGTTGCATGGATAATTTATGGTTAATGCGTTTTAAATTTAATTTATAACAACGTTAAAGTTGTGTAGATGATTTCTTATGGCGTCGACAGCAGTTGCGTGTATTTCCATTAGAATTTAATGCAGAATAATGAATTTTCTACGGTTGCAAAAATGGAAGCACTTATTTTGCACACTTTATAAAATTACGCCTGACTGAACCAATAAAAAGAATTCTTGCACTGAAATTGCTATTAAACACGCATGAATAGCAGGACTTACACGTAAATGTTCTGACGGACATTGTTGTTTTTATGATTCACGGACTACTTTTGATTTGGACTGTTTCCATACACTCAATTCATGTGAAGTGAAGAAAAAACAAAAAACGTAATAAGCACCTGAAACTATATCTCATTTAACATTCATGTTAATTTCTAATTTCATTCTTTTTTTTTCACTATAAAAGACAAAAAAAAAAAAATCAAAAATCCTTTTTTCTATTATCCTTATCTACTGTTTGCAGGTTGGCTGAAAAAACAAAAAATCCTTTCCACCCTCTAGAGTAAAGCAGTAGATAAAGTATTATAGATAGATACGATGATTTGGGCAGCATACAGAGGACAAATTAAATTCTGCTCGTGTAGCAATTCAACGCATAGATTCATAGACAGTGAAAAAATGCAAACCAAAAACAAATCCCGAAAACTCATTGTCTTTTTGTCATTCTAATAAAGTAAACCCCAACTGGGAAAACATGACACAACACAGCGGTACACAAGCTAAGGTACATATCAATGTCTATCCCCGACTGTTAGTGTCCTCTGGGAGTACTAGCAATCCTATGTCCCGCTTCACTGAGTCGACTACTAGTTTTTTCTTCAAACGAGAGAAATCGTGTACCTGGCTTATAGCAGGCAAAACACATGACTGCATTCGTGTTGCATCAGTTAGCGCACAATTCGCGACGCGAGTATTTCCTCCAAAATGAAAGAATAAAAACGAAACGCTGAAAAGACATATCGATGGATAGCAGGTTCTTTTGATTTTTTATTTTTTTTTTTTTTTTCGAAAATAAAAATAATAAAAAATAAAACACCAAACGCAACAGAAGAATCATTAATTTCCAACAAGAGACAGAGATGGTTTCCCTGGCAACCACAGAAATAAATAACCAACGGGGGTTTCATGGAAAAGTTCTGATAAAGAAGGTAAATTTCTGCGTTGACACTTCTTTTTTTTTTTTTTTTTTTTTACAAAAAATTTCAACGGCTTTTTGCTGCACACGCCTTTCTTGTTTCAACTCGGTGAAATGTGGGTTTTTTGCTTATTTTTTTTTTATCCGCAGGGAATAAACAACTCATAGCCAGAATCGCATCTGAAGCATCTAGTAACTAACAATACGGATGGATGGCGACAAAAATTAAATTCGTTCAGAGTTTTCAGTCTTTTAATTCGGAATGTCCCATTGAGAACTGAGAAAGTATTTCTGTCGGTCAGTGTCGAATAAATATCTAGAAAATCCGTTAAAAATTTTATATGGTATAGTAATACTAAAAATAAAAAATAATTAATACTTGCATTGCACTTAAATTTGATTTTTTTTTTTTTTAATAGAGTGACAACAAAATAAAACTTAAAGACTCTCATCAATGTAAGGCCGTAGTTTTTGCGAAAAGCGGACTAGAAATTCACTTCATTTTATTCATTTTAGAGAGGAAGGACTATTCATTCTAAATACTTTTCACGGCCAAAGTAGCTACATAAATTTCGGTACGGTTCTATGAAATAAACAAACTACAGGTTTGATGAATACCTGAAGTAGAAATGACTACACATCATTTTTAGGTTTTGAGAATTTATTTTTCAATATACCATAATCCCCTTTCAAATCGATACACTTTTCCCAGCGGTGCTGCTACTTTTTTAACCCCTCCGTAAAATACGACTATTGTTGGCCTTGAAAATACTCCTCCGCGGCGGCGATGACTCTCTCGTACGACCAGTACTTCTTTCCGGCGAGCGATCTTTAAAGATTGGGGAACAAAAGTATCAAACAAATCCAGAGAATATGGAGGATAGGGGAAGCAATTCGTAGTGTAATTCGACCAATTTGGCTGTGGCGATAGCGGAGGTTTGCGCCGGTACGTTATCGTGGTGGAAGAGCACTTTTTCTTCTTCACGATTTTCTTCAAATCGGCGTTAAATCGGCCCAATTAATCGGCCTCCAAATAGTCAAACGGTGGCCATCGCCTTCTTTGGAACACGTTCGCCGGGTAAAACCTATTTTTTCGATTGTTCTTTAGTATCTGGTGTCTACTAATGAATCCATGTCTCATCGACGGTCACAAAACGGCGCAGAAACTACACTGGATTTCGAATAAACAAGACTAAGCACGTCGTTGAAGTGGTGTCAACACTGCGCTTGTTCCCCGTTGTAAACAAAAGTGGCCCCCATCGCGGGGACAGCTTTCTTATTCCCAAAATCTTGTGCAGGATGGTCCCCTCCATGGCAACCGTTTTTTGAATTGAATTTGGTGGGGGCTAATGCCACCATTTATTTCGCTTAATGCAAGCTTAAACTAACTTAAAAAACTAGGACTTAAAAAGCTAACTTAAAAACTAAAACTAACTTAAGGGTTAGGGTGTAAGGGAGTGGTGGAGGAGATCAAGTTTAAGGCGAGAAGTGCTCAGGTTAAAAGCAAAAAGGGGGAGGTTTGAGTTGACCTTATGGAGCATGCGGGAGATTGATTCGTTAGAGCCATAAGGGGTGCGATGGGTTGGGATATAGAAGAGACGAGGACAGCGTAAATTACGAGGATTAGTGTTGAAGGAAATAGAGTTGTAAAGGGAAGCGCAGTCCACAGAACCGGTGAGCAGTCGATGAATGAAGAGAATGTCAGCTACGTCTCTGCGTTTTTCGAAGGTACTTAGGTTAAGAAATTTGAGGCGGTCGTGATAGGGAGGTAAGATAAATGTGTCACTCCAGGGTAGTCCACGAAGAGTTCGCTTAAAGGGGGACCACACTTGGCTGGCATATTCAAGAAAGGGACGAACAAGCGTAATGTAAAGTGACCTTGTCACATAAGGGTTGCTAAATTCTTTAGACCAACGTTTGATAAAACCGAGCGATGAGTTGGCTTTAAGGATTATCTCATCAATATGCGAACGGAAGTTTAACTCTCTATCGTATAAAATTCCGAGGTCGCGAAGGGATTGCACCTGGGGTACAGGTTGGTCATGCAGAAAATAAAGTCTAGAGGGGGATTGATAGGACTTACGAGACAAAGTCATAGATTGGCATTTGGAGACGTTAAGCTCAAAGCAATTTTTTCGACACCAGGTGGAAAACCTATCGAGGTCTTCTTGAAGGAGAATAGAGTCTTGGGGTGAAGAAATAGTTTTGGAGAACTTAGTAAATGGATACGGAGCAGTGTTTGATAATCCTCTCAAGATCGTTTATAGTTAGAATGAAAAGGAGGGGACCAAGATGGCTGCCTTGTGGGACACCAGAAGTGGCTTAAAACGGCGTTGAGAAGGCTGACCTAAAGCGAACACTATAGTAACTGTTCGCCAGATAAGAAGATATCCATTTTAACAAAATGGGGTCAAAACCGAGGGAAGACAATTTGAAAAGAATCAATTGATGTGATATTTTATCGAAAGCCTTAGCGAAATCTGTAGCAATAACATCAATTTCGTTGCCATTTTCTAAGGCTGAAAGCGCAAAGGACACGAATTCAACTAAGTTTGTATTAGTTGATCTACCTTTTAGAAATCCGTGCTGACTGGGTGATATAAGTGACTTGCACTGAAAGCTTAGAACATCATATAAAACACTTTCGAACATTTTAGGTATGTGAGAAAGCTTAGCAATGGGACGGTAGTTGATTACTTCATTCTTTGATCCCTTTTTGTGAACCAGGGTTATAAAAGAGGTCTTCCAAACTTGGGGGAATTCAAGTTGTGTGAGGGACAGATAAAATAGGAAGGAAAGTGGATGCGAAAGATTGGAGGCACACTTTTTGAGAAATATTGCTGGGAGCCCATCTGGACCGGATAAAAATTCATCATTGAGATTTTGTAACTTTTCTTCGATAAGGGTGAGATCAAAAGGTTGAAAAAGAAAGGGGCCAATGGAGAAATTGGGAAGGTACTTGAAATACATGGGGTCAGGTACGAAGGGGTTGTCTGCAAATGATTGCTTAAAAAAGTTTGCAAAATAGTTGGAAATAATATGTGGGTCGGTCGATGATATGTTATCGAACGAGAGAGGGGGGGGGGGGGTATCCGTCTGATTTTCTTTTGTAGTTGACGAATTGATAAAATGTCTTAGGATCATCGATAAGGTTGGTCTGCGCTGTGTCGAGAAAGCGCTGATAGAGGCAGTTATAGAGCTGGGTGAATTGCAGGTAAGTTTCAAGATAGTTAGAGTAGTCGTATAAAGAATTGGTGCGAAGAAAAGCTGCCCATAATTTGTTTCTTTTATTACGTAAAGAGCGAAGTCTTCTGTTGTACCATGGAGGGGAAATATAGGATGTTTTATGCCGTGAAAAGGGGACGTAGAGAGAAATAGAATTAAATATTTCGCTGTAGTAAATGGAGACAGCATCAGATAAGGATAGGTTAGTAAAATCAAGAGAACATTTGCTAAGATAGGTATTGATTTTGCGAAAATTAGCTTTATGGAAGTTGTAAAAAGAGATGATAGTTGAAGAAGTGGGCTGGGATGGAGAGTTATGGAAAAATGAGAGAAGAAGAGGGGGATGAAAGTTGTCGACAATTGATAGGATAAAGTGACAAAACGTAATTGTGGAGTTTGTAGGATCACTAGTGAAAATAAGGTCTAGTTGCCTACCGATAGAGTTAGGGACGCCACTTACTTGGCACAGGCTTGAGTCAGTTATGCTATCAATTAAAAGACATTCCTTGGATGAAGTGGCATTTGACGCGGTAAAAAATAGTGATCATCCGATGGAATCCACTTCAGCAGGGGCAGATTGAAGTCTCCAAAGATAAACATATCGTCGATGGAATCACTTAGATCAATTAGTTGGTCAATTGCTTTAATAGCAAGGATGTAGGATTCGATAGGTTGAGCTGGGAGAATGTAGCAGCACATAACGTACAGGGACCTATTGGGAAGTGTTATTTTAATTGAGACAAAGTCAATTTTAGCATTTAGATAGCGATGCAGGCAAAGAAGGCAAATTAGGAATGAAAAAATTTATCATGGTCAACTCGGCTGCGCTGAAGGTGAGAAACTCTTTTAGAGTGAACATAGCTGCGGAAAGCAGCGAGGTCATCCGTAACTTTTTGAGGAGGTGTGTCGAAGATTTCGTGGTACCTGTTGTAAAGCTTTCTGAGACTAGTTATATCCGTAGAGCGCGGTTTACCAAAAACCGACGTGGGGCTAACTATGTGAACCGATGGTTTACGGTAAATGGATCCAATACAAAACCTCACAGGTTTTGCCACTTAAAAACAAAAATCGGATCACGGAGCGATACTGCTCTATTTCGTTGATCACAAAAAACACTAACACGATGTTTTCAAATCTGTGTTAAAACAAAACTAAGCATCGGATTGTCACAGGCGGGCTAAAAGATGGTACGCTCATTTAAGCTCAGTAGCGCCACTTATCTTCGAATCCGGGTACTTATCAAATAGCACTCGAAGTAGCAGTTTTCAGAAAAAAAGTTTAAGGAAAAGAATGTTTGCTTTTTAAATAATACAAAATTCTTCAGCTCAGTTCACTATAGTTTTCAAAAAGGAAAAAAATCCACCGAAGAGGTTCTTTCACAATTTTGTTCTAATCTTGACGATAAAAAGTTTACGTACGAATTTTTTATTTATAAAACAAGGGACAAGGACAATGGACATGGTCAATAATAAGATTTTATTGGGGAAACTAGAAAACGTTGATTTTCGTGACTTCATGTTTAAATGCTTTAGACCTTATCTGGAAAAACGACATCAATGTGTTAAAATAAACGATTCTACGAGTAGTTTTTTATTCTCTAATTTGGGAGTTCCTCAGGGCTGATTTTTAGGACCTGTTCTCTTTTAAATCTACATTGCTTCATTGTTTAGATTGAGATTTAAAAGCAGATCAAGATTTCTTGCTGAACACAAAATGATTTTTAACTTGTCATCCTTAAAGTCGTTTGGAACTGATGTTCCCTATCATGCCCCTAATTGACAGGAATTCAATCAGTCTTTATTATGTTATTAATGAACTTCCATAGGTAATCAGAATATTTTATTATTTTTATTGTAATGATTATTTTTTACTAACATGTGACTAAAATTAAATATGCTAACAGTATCTGAGCATTAGCTGCTAGCTGTCTGTGGAATACTTTTAAAACGTGTAATATATTGGCTTTTTTTCCTCTTCTCTTTTATCATGCTATTAAACTATAGTTTTTTCTTTATAGTTGTATTTTAAAAATGTCTCTAAAATATGTATGATTATTTCTTTAATCTCTTAAAACAATTAACTATAAATTATTTATGTATCTCATACTAAATTCAAACCACTTATTCGAATACAAACATCCTTTTTAGTCGTGACCTCGTTAAAGTGGCATTTTACACAAAAATATTGGGCATATATTTTAATTCGTCCGGTTTTTTTTTTTCAAAATTTGAACATTTATTTAAGAAAAACATGTACAATAGTATTATTCAAAGTATTGCCCATCTGAAGCTATGACTTTTTTCCATCTTTCTAGCAATTTGTGGATCCCATCAAAAAAAAAATAAAAAATTGCGCCGTATTTCAGTGAGAGTGTTTTGCATCGACCGGAACAAATGGTAGTCAGAAGGGGCAAGGTCTGGGCTATAAGACGAGTGGGGTAAGACTTCCTATCCACTGTTTTCCAAATAGTTCTTAACCGGAATAGCAACGTGGGCCCGAGCGTTGTCATGATGGAAAATTATTGCATCGTGTCTGGTCGCATATTCCGGGCGTTTTTCGGCTACTGCTACAGCGCACCCATCTGATCTCACCAAATACAGAGCATTACCTTCGCGCCATGGATATTCGGCTTTGCCGTTGAATTGGCTGGTTGGCCGGGTTTCACATATGATTTTTTGCGCTTGGGGTTGTCGTAATGAATCCATTTTTCATCACCAGTAACAATCCGATGCAAAAATGACTTCCTTTTGTGGCGTTCCAGTAGCATTTCGGACGTGCAAAACCGCCTTTCGACGTCTCTCGGCTTGCGCTCATGTGGAACCCAATTTACTTGCTTTTGAATATATCCAGCTGCTTTTAAACGTTTTGAAATGGCTGCTTGAGTGACACCCAAAGATTCTGCGAGCTTTCCTTGTGTTTGGCAACAATCCTCATAAAGTAATGCTTCCAGTTCTTCATTTTCAAACTTTTTTGGCTGCCCAAAAATCACTGCTTTTAAATCGTGCAAACCACTTTTGGTACGTTCGCTCTGCTAGCGCATGTTCACCATAAACTTCCACCAAAATACGATGACTTTCGGCAGCAGTTTTCTTCATATTAAAGTAATGAAGAAGAACTCCCCGCAAAAACACTTTTTCAGGCACAAAGTTCGACATATTTGAGTGAAAAAAAATTATTGTTGTTTACGCTTCAAATGAATGACATATACTGAAATGACGTACAATGGCAGTAGCTTTCCAACACATGTTCCAATGGAATAATTACAATGGAATAATACAAGTTACGCCAGTACAAGTTAAAAACCCAATACATAATGCCATTAAAATTTCTTTATGTTCATTAACTAGGTTTACAAGAAAAAAAAAAAACATTTATCTATCTATCTATTGATAAGAATTCCTTCTTTCCGCACAACATAGTACAGAAACTTTTAATTTATTGTTACCTGCAAGCTCTTTAATAACGTTTAAAAAATATGTCTTGGTTTGCTTTATTCTATTTTAATATTTGTGTTAATTATTTTATTTAAAATTATTAAATGCGTTTTTAATATGAAACATTGTTCGGCCCATGTACGAACGAACGAACGAGTATGTGAATAATAGTTTTTTTTTAAAGTGACAACACTAATTTCAATACAAATGCCACTATCTATTCTTAGTCATAGTTTAAACAATTCATTTTGGTAATCTATTGGAATCCATGTTGTTGGGTCTCAAATCTTTCGCAATAGATATATTTCTTCGAAAGTAAACTTGTGAATAATAATAAGTAAACAAACTGGAAGTTTCCGCTTTATTTTACTAAATGACGCCTAAAAACCTCCGAAAGACGAAATTTCAACTTTTATTTGCAGCACAACCTTACTTAAGGTAATTGTATCTTATTTTGTATTTTCAATTTTGTTTGAATCCTCTGAAGCGTTCTATTAGATAAGGGTAACCCTTTTTAAAAAAGTGAGAGAACAAAAAAAGAGAAAATCAATTTTCGCAATAACAACTCTCTGATAACAAAACCAATGAAACAACTCATCAAAGAGTAGCGCTATTGTGAGCCTGTCATTATGATTTGAATTGAATTCCCTCCAACATGATCTCTGTCCTTCAATTATCCTCAATGTGAAATTTGATATTTGCGGTTTCATGTCAAACCTAGGACTCAGGGCCCAGCCAAACGGATGAAGAAGGAAACACAAAATTGTTCAAAAACAAGAAAAGGAAATCAAATGCACAATGTAAGGCAAACATGGTTTTGTTGGATTAAATAATTGGCGCACTGTTTGTAAGACCATTTGGTTCTGGCTGTCGAATTCGAGTTAGACGACTCTTATACTATCGATTTAAAATCCATTTTTTTTTTTTTTTTTTCCTCCTCATTTTGAACAATTTCTTTGTCGTTTGTAACATTTCGTGATTTCGTGATTCAATCGGTGGTTTGAGTTACAATTATTAACTAGCTATGCGAGTACATACTACAATGAAGGGATTTTGTAGTATGTTATTCCCTTGGATTCACGTGAACACTGATTACATAGACCAGGGAACTAGTAGGTTAGTCATTGGTTGAGTAAGTTTTTTTTTTTTGTGCAGAACAAAATAGTCATTTGAAAGTGATTTCCTTTAATGACCCTTCGGGCTGTCTAGGTACACAATTGGGATTCAATTAATTTTAAATTGCATGACGTGATGCGGTTGAAGGAATACGAACAGTGTACAAACAGAACGATTTCTGTTTGTTGTTGGTTTTGAAGACAAGGACACAATTTGTTGTATTGCACTGCATAGAATATTGAATAATTTAAGGGCAACTTAGCAGTACCTTTGGAAGTCTGCTTAATGTTAATTAATTTGTCAACGTAATTTCCATCATTAGACAACACTTCTGCAACTTCTTAATGTCGTCACTACAAAAGTTGTTTGACTTTGACGAAAAAAATACTCCAAGAGACATCATCCCGAGATCTAATTGAAGAGAATAAGGCGGATGCACTGAACTCGTGTAACTTTGTACAGGTGGTCCTAGTGATGGTAATGCTGATGAAATAAAACACCCTCGATTAACTAGCACCTGACAAATTCTGCTCTAGTGCCGAGTTCCATCTGTACAGCTGTTTATAGTAGACTTCTGCGGTAGTAGTCTGGTTACGAGGCAAAAGCTCAAAATGGATTATTTCCTCAGCATCTCACCATACAGACAGTAATACCTTGAGGTCGGAAGTCCATTTCTGCGATGTAGTGCTGATCTGTCTTCTGGATTAAGCCATTGGTGGCGACATTTGACATTATTGTAAAGAACCCATTTCACATCTCTGGTAACGATCTGGTTTAAAAACGGCACCTGATTGTAACACGACAGAAGCGTAGATTGTTGAAGATTATTTTGTGATATGTGGTACGCATTTCTCAACTTTATTGCTTAGGTGTCGATGTAGTGTCATATCTTACGTTCAGTCCTTTGCGAGTGTTTTCTTAAAGTAGCAGTGGGATTTCTTTCGACGGAGGAATTTAGGAGCTAGATCTTCTGGCCTATCCGAAGGAAGTTCATCCTTTAGGTTAAAATTGATATTTATAATCTCTGCAAACCAACACCTTCACTTAGACTCGCTGAATTGCTCTAGTGACTCTATTTCCATTATGTGTTTTTCCCAAAAAAAAAGTCTTCATTTTGCTACTTAATGTTCCAATGCCAGTGAAAGAAAGAAATGCAAGGAGTGCTGTAAATATTGAGGCCGTAAGTACATTTGTATACAGCGACCCAAATCATCATCCAAACCATCCATTCGCAGGAATTGGCCATCGCTCAAACAACATTGTGGCCAACTTTGCGAAAGGATCTCGGCCTACACCCGTTTAAGATCAAATTGACTCAAAAAGCCAGATGACCATTTGAAGCGTCGAACTTTCTCAAATTGGTCTCTGGAAGTAGTTACAACCGTTCCGGATTTTCATCGCAAAATCATGTTCAGCGATGAAGCTCATTTCAAACTAAATGGCTGTGTCAGCAAACAAATATGCGATATCGGACGGACAGACAGATGTGCATCATGAGAAGCTATTACATCCACAATTTGGTGAGTGTTTTCATGCTGGCGGCGTCATTAGGCCGTGTTTTTTCATTGGTGAGGATGGCTGCCACGTTACAGTGAATGAAAATTGCTATCAGGATATGTTGGAACGTTATATTTAGCGGCAATTGTGAGCACTCGACATTGGTGAGATGTGGCTTCAACAGGACGGCGCCATTTGCCACATAGCAGGCCAACCAATCGAGCTATTGAAGTTAAAGAAGTTTTGTGAGCGTGTTATCTCAAAAAATGGCCGTCTTGCTCGTGCGGCTTGGCACCTCTGGATTTTGAATTTGGTTTATTTCACGGGATCTCCCTTCTTAGGACTGGATGAATGAAACTTAGAATAAACTATCTATCTAAGTTCTCATTACATACTGTGACGCTACTGCTACGCTACCTTGTTCTATTAAATTTCAAACTCATCTTTATGTAAACCAATGTATTGCTTTGCTTGTAGAGTTCACAAGCACCTCTGTTTTTCTGCATGTATCTGCCCAAAGCGCAGCGCAACAAATACGGGCTTCTTATGATTTGCTCAAAATATCACAGAAGACCTTGCTATATTTTAGCATGAGGTATAGAGAGGTTCGATTGGGACAAAGTATGGTGGTTTAAATACATAAATGAAGACAAATCTACTTCATAATAAATTCATATTTTCAACACCCTGTCAATAACCACGTATGTATGTGTGTGCATGATTGAACGATTCCTATAAAATCTCAGGGCAGATCTTATACTTTACAATTATCAAAGGCGCTTGATGGTCTGGAATTCAAATAGCCTTCGGAAACTTTTTCAGAGTAACAGTTAAGTTTTTACTCGTATCTGGAGAATATTCAACTCGTGCTTGTAGTTAGAACAAACGAAATCTCTTCAGACACTAGACGCTCGTTAAAATATCAAAAAAAAAAAAAAATCTGAGAGATAGTTCACGGTACGTGGATAAGAAACGTCGCTTTAATAACCAAGACCCACCAATTTAAATTCGTGAATGAGTTTTTCTGTTCTAGGAGCCTTGAAAAGCACATAAATACGATAAATGAAATTTCTAGAGCATCTTCACTTATCGCAAAAATGACTGTCATTAAGCGGCTGGCAAGTAAAATAGACCTTCGTATAAGAGGGAGAATGGATTATGCTTTAAAAAGTCTACGAGAACAGCGAAAAACTTGAACAACTACCCTTCTCCGCACCGGAAAAAGTAGATAGATTATTATATACCATATAGAAGGCCACGACACACTAAGGCAAGCTCTAAATTTGCTAGAGATGAAAAGAATACCAATAACTTAAGCAAACAAAAAAAAAAAACATATGAGAGAGTGCTGTAACCGACCGCAAAACCGAAGACAAAACAGCCATTCTATATCGTATAAGGAATGACAAACCAAAATAGGACTAAGGATCGAACAAACATATGGTATACAAGCAGGAAAGTGATGTTGTTTATCTCAACTAAATTATATTGGTCAATAAGGTGATTCAACCCTAATACAAATTTTCGGTATCAAAAGTCAAATTGTACTGCCGAGAGACATTTGAACCGACGATATTGTTCATACATATATGTACATGCTCCTACAAGCTTGATGATTTTCTTATAATTTTTTCTAAGTTTACTTTATAGATTTATAAATATTCATAAGGACTCCAGATGTGCCAGTTACACTTCTTAAAATGCAAAACTTTCACATCCATTCACTAGTCACTCTTCAGGGCACACCTTTCTCCATGATCAATCTCTCGATGTCATCGTTGGAAATTCACGAAACAAAAGCATGTCTCTAGATCGCTTAAAATCAGTGTCAATGCCACAATATTTGTTGAGCCATTTTGGAACGAGGAGAATGTGTGAATATTCACACTAAACACTACTTCATTTGATTTCTTTTTAAATCTAAATCCACTCTAAAATCTATTCAAAAGCAACACTTAGTCAATATTTATTGCCCCACTTCAAAAATGCTTAAAACAACGAAGATAACGCGGAAAATAGCACGAAGGTTGCTCTTTACATACAAACAAACCGCAAAACCGGATAGACCCAGATAAATAAATGGCATGTCCCATGACTCGTTACGGTGTGATCTTACTCGGTCAACTATTGGGGAAAAAAAATCATAAAATACGTATGTGTCACTTTTACCGTGAAAAAAAAAACTCCACCCATTGACTTAACCTGAAGAAAGAATCTTAATCTATTTCTACATTACCAGCCAAAGCTTAAGCATCTAATAACGTACATTGTCACCTACCTGAAAAGATACAACAAGAAAAATAAAGATAAAATTAATAAAAATAAATAAAAAAAGGAAACGAAAGATGAAATAATGATTAAAAGGACTTAAACATAAATTGTAATAAATTTCCGACGGAACTTATGTCACCCGCATAGAACGACAATGGCCAACCACATCCGCCAGAAAAACGAACAATGCCAAAGCCACCACACCGCAGTAGTGATCCTGTGGATAAAACGAATCAGGTACCATTGAAATTGTTCGCAACATTGAATTTGTTCCAAAACAGCGACGACTGGGCAAAGGACAAAAGACTACTCTGACTGATAATTTCACCACCACAGAGCTTCCTTTTTTTTGCCGAGGACATTGCACTCTGGTCCTCGGCCGGTTACATCATTAATATGTATCATTACCAGCATAATCTTTACTTCACCCTCCCACTACTAATAAAACCAGGATTGTAGAAAAAGTAATGTCCTGGTGACATAGCCAGGGCAATTTCATACTACTGGCACCTTCACAGCGAACTGTGCACTTTCAGACTAGTGATACTTTTACTTGTGCATAGCAGCACCACCACTTGTATAGAAGTAGCACCTTTATGGAAAGCTGCTTCATCACTACAACCATCACTACGAAAAACACACCATAACCATCAGTAGCAAACAGTAGCAGGATATTCGAAAAAGCAAAAACTGATTATATTAGTGGTTAGCATAATTTTCCTCCGCCGTTTTAATTGAGTCCAAGTTGGTTTTTCTAGCTCAAAATCACGGCACAGCAGCTGGAATTCGAGAGGAAGTTGGAGCAGGGGTATCAACAAGGAGCATCAACTACGAACATGAATTAGAACTAAGGTGGGAGTTGAAGAAGAAACAGTTCCAACAAGATTTAATAGTCAGCCTTTCTGCTTTACAGGAAAGAGAAAACATCGATTTTGCTCCTTTTTTAAGTTTTTTTTTTTGTTTTTTTTTTTTTTTAAGAATTGTTGACACTAACGGAGGATATAAATCATTTTTGCAAAGCTTGTCTGTCCAGCAAACGGAGAGAAAGATTTCGGTGTACTTTTGCGTGGATAATTCTTTTTTTTTTTCACCTAAGGTCTGATAAAATAGTGCGCTTGTTTGTCGTATAGATTATGAGGTAAGGTAAGCCGTGGAGAAAGACATGTATATTTACATTGTGATGATAATAAATAAAAAAAAAAATAATATGCTGAATGCGTGAGTAAGAGTTATCCATCATATTCCACATACATTCAAGACCAACGTTCATCGCCACCTCATTTTTTAGACTTTTCATGTGACGCTTTGTTTAGACAAATATTTGATCCGTACAGGGATTAGAAGAAAGGTTTTCTCGAAAGGTACCGAACTGATAATTTTCAACATCGAGTTGCGACAAGTTTTGGCTAATAGCCAATGTCGAAAATTAACTAGATTGTGGTGCAGTAACCAAAGATATACACAAAAAGATTCTGCAAGTAAAAAGTAGAACAAAGGTAGTAGGTAAGCGACTGGCATATGGCTTCAACAGGTCTCTGGTCATAAAGCATTGGAAAAATCTGATAAATACTTCTCTCATGAGAATCTAATGGTAGCGTGTATCTATCCTTGCTCCGTAATCGATAGAAAGATCTCTTGTGTGACAAGAAGCTGAACCAAAATAAAGTATTCAGCACGACAGCCTTTTTACTTTCTTTCTATAGAAAGTGCGCATTTCATATTTCTATTTCTGTTCGTGCACCGTAGATCAAGAACAATCCATAACCTTGTTCCGCTTAAACACTTTGTCATAGTATTTCTATCTAGTACTCGATAATTATCTTCCAAGCTTGCTCATTGTACTATGGAATGTGTTTCGTCCCAACCCAATTTAAAATCGTTAAAATAGAAAAAAAGATTCCTCAATCTGCATAGCTATTAAATTTAAATTTCATTCTTTCCACAATCATCTGCCGCATAACCTAACTATCATATCTCTCTATATGTAGATGCGATAATTTCGACTTAGTACAGCCTACAGAAGAACGACCATAAAAAGCATGTCATCCCATGATTTATTCATTTGCCATCACTATACGAGTACATATTTTCTCTAAAATATGTTTCCCAGGACCTATATATGTATGCATACATATGTGTACAGTACCATTCCCATAGGGCTTAAAGGAGCAGAAAAAAAAAGCCATCATCCTCTGCCGGTATGAAAATCCTATTCAATTTCCGTTCTCCAAGAGAAAACGTATATTTTTACCCTTCATCAATTTTTTGACACTTGACAAATTCCCTGGACACCTTTAAAATTGCATTCTTTTCATTCCTAATACACTAACCAATCGATGTCAGAGTATACTTCAAGCTTTTCTTTTCTTGCTTTTTTCCTTCTATCATCTACATGTGTATTCCATCTACTATCTACTACTTGTATCTCCGGCTTTTTATACCCCTGGTAACCATCTTTACTTGGCCCAGTGTCCATCTCTTGTACGAGTATACTCGAACTCGTATTCGTATCGTTCCATTGCATTGCATTGCTCTTCGGGATACTTAAATTCCCATCACTCTAATACAATAACAAAAAACCAATAATAAAAAGACGGTGATATTGCAGTAGTTCAAATATATGGAAAACCCAGGTACCCTGGTACCAAGGATGTGCAAGTGGAAATTCTATTGAACAACCATTTCTTAAGGCGATAAAACGGAACGGGACGGTACACCACCACCGCAAACGCTCCTATAAAACATTTGTGGAGGTATATATGATAAGCAGCTCCATGAGGTGTGTATGGGTTATAAGGATACTATTGTAAGGATGCCTTTTCTATGTACCGTATGCCATAAAATACCTCTGTGATATTTCCTTATCGAAAATACAAAGCAAAAGATCTGTCTTCTCTAAGCTTATTAATCACTATACACATATTAATCACTATACATACACACATGAGTATTTCACTAGAGTTGTCGTTTGCTTAAATACTGTATTAGAATTTAAACTACAAGTACTTCTCAGATTTTTATTACTCATTACCTACTTAATAATTACCAAAACTAATTGTCTGAGTCAATTTTACATTATCGTGGTAAGCATTTCGTAAAGTACGTTCTGAAATTGATTACGATTGTAATCGATTACCAATTACCCGAATACAATATGTAGTTGATTTCAATTTTAAAGCACATCAACTACAAATGTAATCATTATATCAAAAAAGTAGTTTTGAATAAAATATAATCAATGATATGAACTACAAAAACATGAAAAAGTAATCAATCAGTGATATGAGTGAGTAAGCGGTTGATGGTGTTGATGTTCCGCCGACGCTATGACCTCATTGTAATATCCACACGCTTAAATAAGAAATGCTGGAGAATTTTAATGGCAAAAGTGATTACCCAGTAATCAAAAACAATGATGTGTTAAAATTACGATGTGATCTTAACTGAAACTTGTAATCGTAACTTGTATCGATTAAACAATTCTGTTATAACACAAATACCCCAGAGGTTCTTAAAAAAATAAGTACTGCGCTCCAATAGGTTCCATTGGGCAAACTTAATATTGATTATACGAATAAGCAAATGTTGTCGTTTCTACAGTAAGCCAAATCAGAAAAGTCTCATGAGACCTTACTTACAATCTTACTTACTTACAAAAGTACACTATCATCAGTCCTTAATTTTGCAAAAAATTAGGACGGAAATGGGCCAGTGAATTGGCTGCCAAGCTCAAATGATTTGACGACACTCGATTACTTCTTGTAGAGCTCTGTTATGTAGTGATAAAGGGCAAACTATTCAGGCCAATTTTTGAGACAAAGTTAAATTTATTTTTTTTTTTGTAATAGGCGCGCGCTGAAAGGATTTTGGGTAACCTTGAAATGTTTACACACAACGCGGGCGAAGGAAAGTTTGGGAGGAAAGAAAAAGAGATACCCATGTATGTTGGTTTAAAATGTTTCCGGGTTATAATGGGTAGGAAATAAAGAGACGAGCAGCGCATTTCACAAGCGAATTTTTACGACTAAGGAACGAATCACGATATTTAATAGTTAGCCTGAAAATGGGCTTGAGGGTTAGGGTTAAAGGTTTAAAGATAGGCAATGCTACTGGCAATTTCAATAGAGCGCTGGAGGTGAAAATACCGATAGAACAAGGTGAGACAGAAGTCATTTTGTCGGTGTTCGAGGTTGCCAGTTGACTTTTGAATACTATTTTGCAGAAAGGTTTTAGAGGCACTTGACCAGATGTGGGCATTGCACTCCAATTTTAGGCAGGTGAATATCTTATATATTGAAGTTAAATCAGAGGAGGTGAAATGTTTCTTACATCGCTTGAGGAAACCTAGACATTTCTAAGCATTTTTGGCGACATCGAATATATGGTCTTTGACACATACCGAGAATGAAAAGTTTTTCAGTTTCAATGATCTAAGTGGGTGGGTGTTTGGATTTCGCTTCAAAGATAGCAGACAGCATTGCGTTTTGGAAGCACTAAATTCCATTCTATTGGTGGTTTTCCATTTAGTAATGCTATTTATAGCGGAATTATGCTGTCGTTCCCGTTCTACAGCCGAAGAACAGAGACGTGAGTCCGGAAACGAATATGAAAAACAGAGAGTACTCTCATCAGCAAAGGAATATATTGGATTAGATTTAGCAAACAAGAAATCATTGCTGACGGTTAAACAGGATGTCGGAGGGAGAACAGCGCCCTGGGACACACCATCATCCATCTTGTGAATATCAGACTTCAAATCACCCAACTGAAGAAGAGGTTCCTTGATCAGAAAGAGATCAGGCTCTGTCAAATGTCTTAGAAATAACAAACGCAACTATCTTGCTTTCGCCAGATTGGTGTATGATTTGGTTCCACTTGAGATATGTCAGTGGGCCTGTTGCTACGAAAACCGTATTGCCGGCTATTGAGAAGTTTTCGTGATACGAAGTATTTCATGTGCTGACTATTTATCAGCGTTCAGGGTGTCTGTAAGAGGCGAGACGGCCTGGGCAAATGCACCATCTTGAAGTGTTGAGCTAGCCGCAAAGCGTGAATCAAACAGATTGACCTTGTCCAGTGATCTGAGAGCTAGAAATCATTAAAAATGAGCGTTGGAATGGAAAATAAGGCATAATTTCTAATGTTTTTGAAGAACGACCAAAAGTTGTAAGTACAATTGGGACATTGTAATACTTTTTGCCCTAGTTTTTGGTCGTATTCAAGTTTCACACGCTTAAGAAGGGCTTTGCAGTCATTTCAATGACTAGAATTTTTCTCAGTTTTCTTCTGTCGTTCTCTGTTTGAAAGCCCTGACACAATCCATAAGCCTGAAGACATGTTCAAAACAATATCTCTTGAACAATAATAAATTAATAAAAAAGGTGTACATACAATATACTGTTCCTAAGACTTTAGCCATAAAAATTTCTAACCAGATCTTGGGTAGAACTACGAAGAAGTCTGTTTTTTTAGGATCTCTTATCGTCAATTACGTTGATCTCCTTGTGGAGTGTACTAAGTCCCTGATTCAAGAAATTGATTCTAAACGCAAAATTCAAATATGAAGTACAGACATGCTCGGATATTGTTTAACAATGTAGCCCAGAGACATTCCCGTAAATGAGCGAAGTTGGACTGAAGCATTGGCTAAAAATTGAATTGAATTGAATTGGTACTACAAACTAGGGCTTCCCAAGTAACACCTTTCTAAAGAGTAACATATAGCAATGCAGGTTACGTCTCTCATTTGACAATTGCAGTTGCCAAGATGTTAGTTTTTGTTAACGGCCCAGAACCGATGCAATGTCAAGTTAGTATAGTTATAAGAGTGAAGTCCGCGGAAAGTAACGCTCACAGTTAAAAGAAAGCTATTAACCTTCGAACATTGCCATCATCGCATAATTTCAAAAGTTCCGCGGTATAACCATATTCTAAGCGAATAGCTTTCATAAAAGAAAAAGGCAGTTGATCGACAGCTCGACTGAGAACAATGCCAAGTAATTAAATGAGTTTACCGAGGCAGATAGAGGAACTTGTCGACCTTTGCCGACGTTTACCAGTAAAGTAGAAGAGGAATTGAGAACTCATTGCAAGAACTGGAGATAAATAAGCGCGCTAAGGAAAACCAAACATGACGATACAGAGGCGTTATTGACACCCTATAAGCCACGACGGGTCACAAAAATACAAACTCAATATCCCCAATAAAAATGTGATCAATTCATGCTGGTATCAATCATGGTCTTGTGTTCTAAAGGCTGCAAAACCTAGATTCTTGAAAGGTTACCTTTCAACGGAGCCGAAACCTTCAACTTCGACACAGCTTCTTAGTTCTTTTGGAATTTGCTGACTAGTACCCAGTTTCTGGAAACCAGAACATTCTATGAATCCTCAGTCCATGAAAGCCAATTTTAATACTATAAAACCTATCCCAGTGACAACGCTGGGGATTACTAATATATACAAAACCGGAAAAAGGAAGTCGAACAAAAATAGTTGTCCACAGTTTTTCCAATTTTTTGTCATTTTACCCTTCGTGTGGCATTATAAACCGCAAGGATGCGGATAATAGCTCGGTTTTCTCATATATATATATTTTTTTTTTTAAATTCAACAGTCTTCTTATAATATATCTCCGAATGGGGAATACCAACTATTGGATATTGATGTGGAGTGTGTAGATACTGCATACATGGATGGTTTGAACATAGTAATAGCGCACATGCCAGGGTATAATATGCTGAAAATTTTCGGATTACAATCATCCTTTTTTGACAGATTACATTATAAAATATAAACGAGTAGAGAAAGAGCGCACACAAATTTCAACACAACACCAAAAAAGGACGAACACATGAGGGGACAACCAACGACCGACACAACGATGTGGCGGGTTTTTGGAAAAATATGAAAATCCACGGTTATCCTGTTACTACTATGTGTTTCTACGTTCTTCGTCTGTATGATGGTGGTGCTTTTATTTTTATGACAGTCAAATTTGATATTAAAATTCATAACCTTACCAAAGGTAAATGGGATGGAGGAGAAGAAACAAAAGAGAAAACACGGCCAAAACAAATAAGTTAATTACATTTTAGCTGGATCCAAAGGGATAATCATTGCAAATTACAGAAGGCGCGCAAACAAAAGAACAATTTTCGGCACACTCCTGTTGACAGAAGTTGTCATGGTGGAAGGTCATGAAAAAGGTTAATAAAAAGGACTAATGGTGATTGGGAACGGAATAAGTTTACGATAGGAGCCAGATATGCGTAGTTCAAAATATATGTAAATGTCACTTGAGACGATTTGTTTTTGCGGCGATAACTTTAAGAAAAAAGTGTCATTCCCAACAAGATTAGTAAGAATTTGAATTTGATCACATATTTCGAAGTTTCTGGACATCATAGCATCGATTTCTTATAAAAAAAAAAATCATATTTGAGTGGGATTCTAGCCATATTCGCATATGTCGTTATCATTACAACCGTCAAACATTCAAAACCAATGAAAACTGGAATCTGATGATTATTCCTAAGTTTTCGAATTATACATCGATGTTACTTTTTCTGCAAGATGCAGAGAACGGAAGTTGAACGATTTTACGGGCTTTTTGTGCCAATCGGTAATTGATGATCGTTCTCTGGTGCTTGTCGAATCGTCTTATTACAATGAACGTAATCGAATTAGACTAACTTCCAGTTACAGCTCGTTAAATATTCTGATATAATGAGGTGAAGATTTTTTCATGTGCATAATTGTAAGTGGAAATTTGTTAATCAACAACTCTAGACCGAATTGTTTTATTTCATTGAAGAAAAGTTGCTCAATTTTTTTCAACAGTTGTAATGAATTTTCTGTTATTCAATTAAATCATTCACTATTCGACTGACTGTGCACCGTTCCATGACTATAAATTGCAGTATACCTGCACGATAATCATAACGTATACGACTCGATTAAAACTCTGACGTTATAAACCTCTTTTGACACCTACACTTAACTTGATCATATCACATGCAATGAGGGTTAAATGAACGTAATCTCCAGATATAACAGTCGCTTTCTGACACTAACGTAACACTTATCTTGCTTAATGGCCTTTGTATGTAATTATCTACTAACAAGTGAAACCACAGAACAGATGGGCCAATCTCTAATCGAATATTAGATACACAACAAATATTTCGAACTTTTTTTTATATTTTTTTTTTTTGGTTAAGGTTTTAACGATTCATAGCAAACTCACTGGCGGGAGTCGTTGTTATCTTATCATCCCTAAGTCATGTATTTAAGTGATCTATTTTTGAGACTGCCTTAACCTTAAACTTTTAATGAACTCATAGTCTTCGTGTTTGATGGCAAGATCTGCACTCGTTTAAGATGCTAACACTTTCTGAATAAGTACTTATATACTAAGATCCAATCTATTAACTGATGTATAACGTTGTGAGGTGGTTAAGGAATTTATTATATTTGTGACACCTAGGATCTGTAATTACACAGGGCGAATATTAAACGGATAATGCCTTTCGCCAACCGCTGTTTCTATAGGATAAGAAGGTAATTGAGTAGCAAGGCTCTATCTTGAGCAACGAAGAAGGCAATATACTAGGCCCTCATTATCCCTTTCTTATTCTGCGAGGAAGCGACATGGACACTCTGAGCAGTTGCTTTAAACGAAAAATTCTCTGTGACATTTGGCCCGGTCTCCCATGGCAGAGTGTGGAGAAGAAGTTATTACAAAGAACTATATCGGCTGTAGAAAGATGACAGTGCCCCAGTCCGAAGGTTCTTCATTTAGATCCCAGTGGAGCCCACGCTGCGTAACTGGAAGCAATTAGCTAGGGATCAAGTTGCCTGGAGGAAAATGTTGGTTAAGACCCAGGACCGCACGACTTTGTAAAGTGTCATCAAAAGTAAAGTAGGTATCCTTGCATACGCTTTACAACATATAAGGTTGAACAAATGTCCGTTGACCGACAAATTAATGGGTTTCACTATGTTGTTCTTCGATGTAATTGGAGAGGAGAAAATAACTACAAATCGAGGCAAAACTCAACTTCATACGAGGTTCCAATTAGGAAGGCCATAAAGAGTGAATCACTTTAGAAGGCCTACATCAGGTAGAGACAGTTCTCTGTCAACCCAGCTGTTTGTAAATTGATACTTTCTAAACGTAACCGACTTCATCGGTAAATGACCACCTCTATACACTAAATTTGAGACAATGGCTTCAAGGGACAAAAAAAAAAAAAAAAACTTTAAGAAATTCGTTGGTTGAATGCAGATAGGAAAGGGTAAGTCACATAGATCGATTCAAGCCTGGGAAAGTGTTCGCTCGTAATCGAGCGAAAAGCTGGGACTGGTTCAAGGAAAAAAAGAAGCAAGAAATGCTCGTGATTTTGTTGCATTTTTTCCACAATATAAAGGCAAATGCGTCACGAAAGTCTGTAACTATTGGTTGAAGCCATGTCAACTACAAAGACAATTTGTCAATAACGACTTAATCTGATGTCAATGAAGGATTATCGACTGAAAATGCGATTTAAAATTGAGGAATAATGATATGTGTAGAAACATGTTGACGCCGCAAAGATCTGCAAATCATCTTAATAGACTTGTGGAAAGTTTTCGGGAGATTACATGGTGTGACATTCATGAGGTATGCCAATGGCCTACATGTGTATGTCGGAATGAAAAGTTCAAGTTCATTGCATTTTCCCGTCCAGCTGCTTACATGGCTCAAACTCTACTTAAGCTGCTAAGGATAATAGTATTACAAATTTGTATTAAACTTGGTGCTTTTCAGGCAATTTTTCCCCCCGAATATTACGGATGTTATTATATTGTAAAAGACGATGAGTGCATTCTGTACTTAAGATACATCGATTTTTTCCTTCTGATTCATAGTCATAAAATGAACTACATATATTAATGAGACTAAAAAAAAAATCCGTGGTTTTAAAAATTCACCCAAGGTGGGAATCTTATGACCCACTAATCACACAACTTCAAACCACCTTTTATGACGAAAATAATTACGTCTTCCCACGTTTTGTGTCTAGCGAATGACACCATTACTTTTCTTTGGAAAAATTCTACTTCATATATATATTTTTTTTTTTTTTCCATTCTCAGATACTTTTTTGTAACATCTTCCAACACCCACATCAAGGTTAATTAATAGAAGACAATTTCCCAACCTTATCCTATTTCTCACGCCTTACTTCAAACGAAACGACACATGACACATCAACGGAAAAACGGAAAGAGAATAAATGGGGCGACAACAAGAAGAAACAAAAAATGTTATAACGAAAATTCAATGAACAATTGAAAAGCCATGTTATTGACCCAAGCTAACGCAACGCTGGAAAAAGGAAAAAGATACGAGCACGAGTACTCGTACTTGTTCTCATATCTCTTCATCGTTTTACCGTTTTCGCCTTCGGCTTGAAGTCAGTAAGTCAATTGGTGTGTGTCGTATGTCTAGAGATTCTCAATTTCAAAACAACCAGTAACAGCATATGTAATAAGCTAAATCGAACTTTTTTTTTTTTTTTTTTTGAAAGACTTTTCTTCTTTTTTTCTTTGCAAATTGAATTAAGGTTGTGTGCCTGCCCGCCTGACTGTCTTCGTGAAGTATCTTGCTTGCCTCGTCTTTATCAGAACAAGGGCGTTGTTTCAAGACGAAACGAAAGAAGTAAGGTCTCCAATTACAATTGATTCAATCAGGGGGGATATTTTGAGATTTTTCTGTCCTTGTTATTCTCCACAGAATACTATGTACGATGAGGTTTTTATAAGAATCCTTAAAAATTATAGGCACATGCCTAATGGACTTTTAATATGTAGCACTCTAGTTGGAAACCCACTCTCATTCCCATTTAATGTCTTTACTCCCTTGTGATAATTCAATCAATTTCTAATAGCACTTAAGTGTGTATCTATCTGTGTATGTTGTTGTACCTATCTATCTATCACTCTGATTTGAGTGTGCCGACGAAAAAAAAAAAATAAATAAATAAATAAAAATTTATTCATAGGTTCTATCGATTTTTTAAATTAGCAAAACAGAGTTCTGTGAGTTGTAGGTGATTTAAAATCACAGGGATTTCTTCCCTCATAATGATGTCATTTAAATTTATATTTGAGGCAATTTTCTTAAGAAAAAAATCTTTGCCAGACCCATTCTGTAAAATGGAATTCTATTCTTTGTTGATTAACTACAAAATTAAAGGTACAACGGCCAAAGACCAACATAAATAATTTTTCCCGTAATTAACATGGCAAAATTCACCTGCCCCAAGGCGAGGATTCACAGGGGCATAGAGTAAAAAATAACGAGAGTATGACGGTAAAAAAAAAAAAAAAAAGAAATAACAAATGCAAACAGCTGCTGTCAAACCAACCTCAGACACAATATCCGCCCTAAAGGAGAAAGACATGCACAAATTGAAAAGCCTGTGCTACTGATACTACGAGTACTACTACAACTACGACTACGATGACTACTAGAGGAAAAAAGAATGAAAAGAATGAATCCAAATGAATGAATAATGATCTAGATACGGGTACACTTTACCGGCCACAAAGAAAAGGGCCAAAGACAAGCCTTTACTTTTGCTCCAGCTTCGAAAACATGAATAACTTTAGTTAAACATCGTCCCGTCCTGAGACGAATGGATTGATGTTATTCCTGATGTACTACACAGACTGTTGGATTTAATTCACTGCCTCCTCCATCCATGCCCTCCTCTTTAGACCGACCAATGTTTATATTTTGTTGTGTTCTGTCGTCCATTAATAGTCGTCAATTTGAATTCGCTGGCCTAGTTTTTATTGCTGGTGATGTATCCTTTTTTGTATCTGTATATTATTTTTCTCCTTTTTTTTTTTTAAGTTCCATTTGCCTACTTCTGTCTGCGGGTTGAAATTATAAAAAAAAAGAAAAACATCACTCTGCAAATTGATTTTTAGTTTTTTCTCTTTTCATTCGTCTTTGAGGTGAGTTGGATGGAAGAAGAGGGTTCAAACATTTTAGTGTTTAGTCGTTTGAAGGTACCAAAATCGGTAGCATGCAGACCAGTACCAGTAGGCGTGCTCTTGTTGTGGGTAATTGTTTTGTTTTAAAATTCTTCTAAACGAATTTTTTTTTTAAGAATAAAGTAGACAAAGGTTAGATAATTATTTTGTTGAACTTTAGCGTGTTTATTAAAGGTCTAAGTTCAGCATCTGTTTACAATCCCAACTCACTTAAGAAAAACAATTTAAAGGTATGTACAAACGACTATTTATCCTAGCATAGGTTTTGCCGACTGCAAAAATGTCACGGAATCAATGACACTAATATAAAAAAAAAAAAAAATTAAAACTTCAAATTGGCATAAAAATCCATAAGCGAAGGATGTTCAATTTGCCGATGCATAAATTGTATACCATAAATATGTTTGACAGGTGTCATAGCAATCAAAAAAAAAAAAAATAAGGCCCGTTCACAATAAATGTTCCCTATCGATACATTTACATCTTGACGCTCACTTTATACCGGTACACCTGGTATTATCAACAAATTCTTACTACAAACAGATGTCAGTTCTGTGGTTCAAGATGCGAACTCAAAAATTCCGGCTTACATTCCTCTTGTCGAACAAGAAGAATCTACAGAAAAAAATTTTTTAACACCTACCATACCGGATGAACTTTGACACGTTGACATCCAGACTTGAAGATACACGTCTTGAAAAATTGTAGGAGTAACTATTCAAAATGTCGGATAAATGGTAAAAAAATATAAAATTCTCACCTTGACCGACGAAATGTAAGCAAGTCGAGCGCTTTTTGGACATCACACAGCTAAGAAGGCCATACCAAAGATCAATAAATGATTTTCAAACATCGAAACGTGACAATAATTAGATTATCGACCTGTCTATCGAAGAATAGAATTTATTTTCCTTTCTATCTAATCTCAATTTCGGCATTTGAAGTTTTAAAAAACCGTTGGTCACAAAAACCCGCATAGAAAAATGACAGACAAATGTTCGTGATCCCACGTAAACTATTTATTATTAAGGATCTAGCTATGAGCAGTCTTGAATGGTATGTTAATAATCGGACTTTCTTAATTGTATCACAAAACCATACGTACTGCAATCTACCTACAATGTCCAGAGCAATTCTCCTTAACCAGCAAATGCTAAATGAAGGTCTATTACCTTTCAGAACCTTGGTGAATTCGGCACTCGACGGATGTTGGTTTGCTAAATGACAAGAAATATCCATTTTATAGAGCTTCTAAGCGAACAAACATCTTCAATTGGTGTTTTATGAGAATCTCTACAGAAATTTTGAGTTGGAACTCGAAGCCTAAAAAAAAACAGGGTGAGTGCCGAGTGTCTTCAAACCCGAAACAAACTATCAACTAAAAACAATGATTGGATGCAGAAAAACTGAGACATTTCACGTCAGAAAAGAAAAAAATTAAAAGTTTAACCGCGCGAGTAGAAATACGGAGGCAAGACTTACAGAATTTGGGACACATCTTCGATCAGTGAGGTATAACAGCAGCTCGGCCTTAAGAAACGAGGCGTCAGACATGTAAAAAAAAAAAAATAGCAAGAATTCTTTGGTTCTAGTAGAAGAAACTTGTAGTTTCTTATGCCCAATATTGTAGAAATTATCTTGAAGACCGAAAGTTAAAATCTAACGTCGGCATAATCAAAGCAAACTGTTACAACCTGACTCAACTTTCACTTGAAGTTGAAAGGAAATGACTGTGTTATGAACATAAATCTTGAAATGGTGATATTTAAATTTACAATTTTCAATTTTTGGCAAAAGTGGACCTAGTCTCTTCATATCACTGTGTCTGATGGCCTCTGACCTATTTTAAATTCTTTTAACTTAAATACTTTAAATCCAAATAGAGAAAGCTATACTCTAACCACTTGTTTCAACATACGTTTATATGTAAGTGAGTCGCAAATATTTAATGAAAAACTTTGTTTCAAACCTCAACTCATACCTAAAGACAAAAGAGATTCTCTCACTTATCCGTGGTATGTTCATAATCTGTTGCAAAACTTTACAAGTTTATTTCCTCATCCCACATTTACAAAGTTAACAATTCCGTGGCACATTCTTGTCCACAAACAATCTGTGACAGTAATAACTAAAATAGTTTTCTACCAACGACATACTCGTACAACCATAGACAATAACTACGAGAATATCCTCAGATTTAATTTCTAGAGGTCACCCAGAAAACATTTCATATGTGTGTTTAATGTTCTAACGACCTGATGTGCAGTTATAGCTGTCCTTTCTGTAACATCTTGTGTTCATTTCTGGAGTATTACATGATGAAGATATGAAACCCATAACTGTTTTTCGGTTTTAATATCACCGTTACGTTTAGCAAAATGAAATAATCTACACACGAGTGGACAAAGTTATTTTTGCCAATATTCAACAGCAGTAAGGTTACAGATACATTCCATTTATTTATTCACACTCTACCTATACCCCCAACATACACACGTTCAATTTCCTCAACTAAAAAGAAGGTTCTTCAAACTCGCACTCTGAAAATAAAAGTGGACTTCTTGAGTGATAAGAATGTGCGAGATATCCTTGTGAGACACGTCGACTATGACAACGACGATAACGATGACGATGACGATAAATGTTAAAAAGAAGAACGGACCTTCACAAGTGGATTATTGGATTTATTTTTGCAATTGAAGATGCATAGAGCGTGTGGGAAAAAGTTTTTCTTTCCCAAACCGTTCAGAGAGGACAATAGGTATTCGAACCAGATCGCCATCAAAAATGGATTAGAGAAACAAATGTCTTTAGTTTCAAATGGAGGGGTTACTTTTTTTTTTCTTTCTCTTCGTTTTCGCTTTAATAAAACTTTTCAAAACAAATGGAAAATAGTTTGGTGAGATACGAATACTTTAAAAGCTAAAACCATGTATCGCAAGTCTCTAATGGGACATAGACAGAGTAACAGAAAAAGACTGTTAAGGCAAAGTAGCTTTATTAGGTTAAATTTAGTTTTAAAACCCTTTTTAAAGGATGTATTGCTAAAAGCATGAGATTTTGTTTGTTACAAGTGTCTAAGGAAAAAGTGTCACTATTTACAAAAGGATATCTTAAAACAAAGCGAGCAAAATACCATATATTCAAAGATAAGATTAGGAAAAACTGTCGGAAAAATTCATCGATATTTTAGAGACGTCGGAACAATTTTGGTCATAGATTATCGATGCTTTTTCATGTCATTACGAATGTTTCAACTTGAAAATTGCACTAAAATCACGTTCAAATGCTTACAACCTTCAGTGATCTACGAGGATTAATGGTAGATGCGACTACTTCTATACTTTCATATCAATCTTTATTGATGCAGCAGAAGAGCCTTCAGGAGGAAATAATCTATTGATTTTTTGCTGTGAGACAGATTTCTGTTAGAAATGATGTTTAATGCGCAAGTTAAGCCTTGATCATGATTTATGTAAGAAGCAAATGGCTAAGAAGCACTCCGTTCTATCACCTGTGTTGACCTATTGGCATCGACTGACAGCAAATATACGCAGTGTTTACTTTAACACCGCCGACTTGATCTCTTCTTTTGTGATCGATCATTCATACAGCTAAAGTGACCATTATAAGTAGATATGCACATCGAGATTCCGCAAATAAAGATATTTAAGTCTCTCAAGATTGATCATCGCAAGACCAAGCAAAACCAGTGCAAACAAACGGATATAAAAGATAATCCACGAATTGCAAGAACTGTGACATTCATTATTGTGAGTCTGGATCCTCAGAAGTGTGATTTCAATGCATGTAGAGGTAAGATCATTCTGTCTGATCCCGTGCACATGAGAGAGATAGTTTAGTCAATGATCTTTCACAAACGCGATCTGGTTTTGTTGTAATTCTATTTACAAATGATTGACCTTGCCCGTACATTAGGATGAGTATAGAACTCTTATCGCTGTTTAAATTCTTGATCACTATCTTGTACTCATAAGCATGATCGCTAGAGCAATGAACTGTTGATCCTGAAAACACTTTTCAACAATGATCGTTTGTATGTATGTAATTTTTTACATACTTTGATGCATGCATGTTCTAAGATATTAATCAGATTGATTCTGAATAAATAATCGTGTCTATAATTTGCTTTGGATGGCAGTTACAAACCATGGGTCATGGGTTTGAACCTTCGATCCCTAGCCAACCTTCTCCAGTGGTTGCGTTGTTATGATGGGGTGGTTTTGGAAATTTAAACGGGAACAGTGATGTCCTACACTCTTATTCAGCTTTGATGCAGCTTTTGAACTAGGTTTACTCATATGTCGCTTTATTGGCGAAATAGTTCTTCAATTGTACTGACTCACCCACATTTTTTGACACCGAGAATCTTTAGCTCAAAATATCTAATAGAGTTTTCAACCACTCTCAAGAAGGTATATGCCCTTGCGCCGTATAACAGAGCTGAAATGATGAAGAGTCTTGTATAGCACAGGCTTTGCTATTCAATTGGCTTCTTAGGCTATGAAATAGCAGTTGAAAATGAATAGTATTCGCTAGATATCCGCTCTGATGCCATCACATCAAAATAACAGCTTAATCCTTCTACCTCAATTCTCCTTCATGCTCTACTAACAGCCGTTGATATCACCCGATTTTGTCACATGCATATGTGACATATTGTACTGACCATACCGAAACCAGAATTTACTAAGTATAATTCGTTTCTAGAGACGCTGTCATAAATAGCTTTAAAATGGTTGAAGATCGACTTTGATTCGATCGGATGGACAGTCGATTTCGTGGTCTTCGCACGGATTGAATCATGCGTCCTATTTGGTGACGATGTTTGCAGTGCACGCAACTTAGCGGTGTGAAGAAGTGCTTTGGTAACGGCGCCAACTGCGCGCTTGCAGATTTTCTAATTCTCAATTCTACACTAGTTTATCTTGTCTGGTATGTCAGGAAAAATTTTCATCTCAGCCGTTGTGAGTATCGCACGCAGTTGTACGTGGAACGCTTTCTACTTTGCTGGAAATAAATACCAGCATTCATCGACGAACCACGTGTTTCTTGCGAAGCCAAGGTATTCTGAGTCTCTGACTTCCTGGTAGACCGACAACGGTGCTACGCGCATGATGTTAGTAACGCAGATTTATGAGACAAACTGTCGAAAAATGGTCTGTTACAATCGTAACTGACGTCTTGAATACTGAAATATTTCAAATTATCGGAATGAACCGGGAGAGCGCTATGTGCCCCTGTGGATCCTTAGATGCAGGAAACGCGAATATTTATGACTTCGCTTTGGGGAATTATGGTCAACTAGTCAAATTTGTACGGTGTACTTCAGACATTACTCACAGATTCTCACTTAAAGTTTAGAAAACTTCCAAAGGCCAATTTGTTGGATAATTTTTTCCTAGGTAACGTCGATGTTCTTGTCAGGATGCGAAATTTTTTATTTCCCCCATAAGCACTAGACGTGTTTTGCTCTACACCCTGCCTGACTCGAACTACAACCAACTTCAGACCGCTATAATTTCCAAACCGTTCATTACTGTGAGCTCAAATTTTGACATATGACGGATAATTTTATTATTTACAAGCCTTTTAAACGATTTGCGTTTCAGTTGAAAATTTTCTTATCCGCGATGGAATTCAAACGTGATAGTGTGATTGCTTTATATTTGACTGGAAAACCACAAGTAGCTATCCTTAGAGCCCTCCACCTCACCTCAACGTGAATAAATCATCTGTGTCTCGAATCATAACTTTGGCGTTGCAAAACGCCATGGAGGTGGTCATAAAAAAACAGCAACATCGGCAGAAATGGTTCGGAAAGTGAAGGCTCGAATTGAGCGAAATCCGCGACGAAGTGGAAGAAAAATGGCTCGTGAGCTCAACATATCGTTGGAACGGATGCAACATACTGAAAAATGAGCTTGGGCTCAAGTCATTGAAGTTCCAAAAAACACATGATCTTACACCGCAACAGAAAAAAGTTAGAGTCGAAAGAGCGGAGGAGTTGCTACGCTTGCACGAAAGTGGTGAGTTGCCGAATTTGGTTTTTTCCGATGAGTCACCATTTGTTATCGAGCAATATGTCAACAAACAAAATGACCGAGCTTACTTGCCAGAGAGATCCTTCGAAAATTTATACCTTCGGACGGCCACCAGAAAGCAGGCAGCACCGATGGTGATAGTTTGGGCCGCCATAACCGCTGATAGTCGCTCTCCGCTCGTATTTTTGGACCGTGGCGTTAAAATTAATGCGATCATATACCGTGAAACTGTCTTAGAGACAGTATTGAAGCCTTGGGAAAATAATCATTTCGGTCGGAGACCATGGACATTTCAACAAGACTCGGCACCGTCTCACAAAGCGCGCATTAACCAATATTGGTTAAAAAAGCAATGTTCCACACTTCATTTCTTCGACACAATGGATTGAAAATTCTCCGGATGCAAATCCGTTGGATTTCTCTGTCTGGGGTATTTTGAAGGCGAATGTTGGCACTAAGAAATACCAAAGTTTGGACCACCTCAAACAAGCACTTCGCCGGGAATGGGCCAAAATACCGCAGAGGCACTTGCGGTACAATTTCAAAATTGATGTATTTTTCAACATTTTTTGCTTTGGCACAATAAAATTTATCAAAAAATAAAAAAATTATAGCATTTTAAAAAGTTGCATTTTGAGTCAGGCAGGGTGTAGAATACTTGGAATGTTGACAGTGGCATACGGTGAGTCTGCTCTAAGTAAAAAAAATGTTTACAAGTGGTACAAGCTCTTCAAAGATGGCCGAGAAGATGCAAATGACCATAAAAGAAGTTACTGAGGATGTTGGCTAATCAGTCGGTTAGTGTCATGCAATTTTTTCGGATGTTTTGGGCACGAGACATGTTTTAGCGAAATTTGCTCCAAAACTTTTTAATTTTTATCAGAAGAACCGTCGCATGAGCATCGCTCAGAAGCTCCTGAATGACGTGATAACTGGTTATGAGTCATAACTGACGATGGCAAGGACGTCGAAACCAAAGCCCAATAGTCCCAATGGAAGCACAAAAGAGACTCAAGACCGAATAAACCACACCAAGTTCAATGCAATGTCAGTTTTGATCACTGTTTTTTTTTTTCGATTACCGTGGCGTAGTGCATCAGGAGGTTTTACCTTTAGGTCGTACGATCAACAAGGAGTATTACCTTGAAGTTATGCGTAATTTGCGAGAAGCAATACAAAAAAAAACGTCCGGAATTGTGGAAAAACAATTCATGGCTTTTGCATCACGATAACGCACCTGCTCATTCATCTTTGCTTATGAGAGATTTTTTGGCCAAAAACAATTCAACAATTATGCCTCAGCCACAACATTAACCGGGGTTAGCTCCATGCGACTTTTTCTTGATCCCAAAACTGAAGAGACCTATGAAAGGACGGAGATTTGCAACAATTGAAGAAATAAAAACGGCATCGCTGGAAGAGCTCAAGGCCATACCGAAAACCGAAAGGTGCTTATGACAAGTACTTCGAGGATTGGAAAAAGAGTTGAAACAAGTGTATTATATCTGAAAGGTGTTTCCTCTAAAGGGGACAAGATTATTATTGGTGAGTAAATAATTTTTTTTTACCCTACTTTTTGAACACACCTTGTATGCAGCTTTTTACTGTATCAAATCAGAAAGAACATGAGCTGTAAGTAAGTTTAAGACTCATCTGATGCACATGAACCTTTTTGAAAGGTCTTTTACATTTTAATCAGTCTCTCTCTGCTTAACCATAAACCCTCTACCGTTCTAAGCACAGGGTTAATTTTGAATAGTCTTACTTAGCACAAACCAAAGGGCAAAAAGAGGATAATGCAAAAATTAATTAATTTTAATTGCTGAACAATGGAGAAACAAAAGGGAAAAGTTAAAAAAAAAAAGAACAGCAATATAATTAAAAAGGACTCTCCAAATTAATTAAAAAAAAAAAAAAAGAACAAACTGCATGGCGCTGCTAAAATTTGCTTCTCCTTTTTTTTTTTTTTTTTTGTCTTCATATCCTTAATTGCATGAAATTCTCTCGCCTATTAAAAACTGCTTAACGGAAATTATCCTTGTACAACAACAGGATACACAACGAAGTGTTTAATTCGAAAAGACAACAAATAGCAGAGCCAAAGTGGAAAAGACAGTATTTTGTTGTTTGCATGCTCCAGTTTATCTGATTTCCTTTTTCTTTTTCTTTGATTTCCTTTTAACTTTGCCATCAAAAATACCCTTTTTTTGGAAATTCCTTTCGAAGTGTACAAAGAGTACGTTTTTTCTTTACTTTATGTAAAGGAGTCCTTGTTAGTGTTTTAAGAAAATCTTGTCACAGATAATTAATAGTAAATTTAGTTAACGATGACTCTGACTGTGGTATGGAAAATTTTCCAATGGCTAACGAATTAATTCGAATGATTACTGTACAACCTGAAACTTAAGTCAAATAGAATCAAGCATGCTCTTGGAACAAGCACAAGCACCAAGGATCTTCTTAAAACATTCTTGATTTCAATACGGAAAAGTATTGGAATCTGTTATAGCGGTTTGAGTGGGTCACAATGCGGAAGTTCTGTATTATTATTCGTTTGCCCGATGATACTTGAATACCACAAAGTTATCTCCGGTGTTATTCCAAGGTATCAGCACAAGAAACAGACTATTTTAATATATTTCTGAAAAAGCATCAAACCCAAGACGGAACCTTGTGGCAACCCATTATATTTAGGCTATGTAGGGTATGGGTAAGGCCGTTGTTTATCTGAATTTTGCTCACAAGCAAGAATTGCTTGTCGATATTAGCGAGCATGGCAGTGCTGGTGTTTGAAAGGTAAATTTGGGTTAAAGGTCCTTAAACCGATTCTTAAGTAACAGCACCAACAATGTACATTCGTGCAAATTGTTTAGGAAATCTAAAATGTGTCAGAAGCAGCAAGGACCCTTGTATCGCCATTGGCCTCACAAACAACTATGAAAAAAATTTTTTTAAATTATATAAATTCCTGAAGTAAAGCTAAAAGGCCCAACAAAAAAAGAAATTTTACTAAACCACAATGAAAACCACTCTACAAACTCTACAAACTTTCCTTCAGAGGTAACTTTGTGACGTTTTCGGTAGCAAGCAATGGCGCTTGTCAAAAAGGCATAACTTTTCACTGGATACCAGCAATTGTCATGGAGTTCTTTTTTTTTTTTTTTTTAAATTAAAATAAATTTCTTATTCCGCTCAGCCTATGACATACATACTTCTTATTTGACACGCTTCTATAAGAGTACACGTATGAATACGAGTAAGAGTAAGAGGTACGTATTGTTGTACATTTTATCTGGTTGTCAAGTCTTGTACGTGACGTAAATCCAGGCCAGATGCAAATTCATTTGGAAGAACTTTTTCAATTAAACTTTCAATGCAAATGGGAATCTCTCGTTATCGATACAAAAAATATGAAGAAATAATAATAGAAATCTCACCGAGTACAACACACTGTTGGTCAGGCCGATGACTAGTTATGCCCTTTACATAACATTATCATCATTCTTGGTTTCAATCACTACATACAAGAAAAAAAAAAATCCGGAGGAGATATTCATAATGGAACAGTCAATGACCTCAGAGCATTCTCACCTCAAAAAGGTAACTCATTTCATGCAATCTGTTGTCGACATTTTAATTCTAACTACGATGACTACGATGGTTATGGTGATGTTAAAAGTGATGGAAATGATGATGATGAGAATATCAAACTATAGAACATGTATACTAAACAGTGCAGAAGAACAAGAAGAAAACGAAACAGATAAGAGGCAAGCGATTCCATTGTTTACTGTGTCGTATTTCGAACGAAAATTATACTCATTTCGAAGAAAAAGTTCTGATGGCGAAGAGCACGACAAACGTTAACGACTGACGACAACAAGTGGTTTGAATTCGTTGAACCCCTCTTAAGTTTTGCATGAGCGACTTCCTGCTCAGTTGCCCTCCGTGACCATAAAATATGACCAATGCATAACAAATTTGTACCAAGTATTCTTTCGTTAAGAAATGACAAAATATAGAAGTGTACCTACCTACTGCTCACCGAGCACGTAAGTGTAACCAAAGGAGGGTGAATCTAACGCGGTTGGTTACCAGCATTCGGTTCGGTGATTTTTAGAAGAAAAAAAAAAAAAAATAAAACTACGTCACCGCAAGATAGTAATGGGAAAATATATACAAATGCTCGTAGACTTTTCAGATAACTTGGACTAGTGACAAATGGAAGTAATTCATAGCCTATGATGGCTGATGGCCAAAAATTGATAAAAAGCCGACTGAGGACGTACTAATCTTCCATGTTTTTACCAAGCCGGAGGTGTTTTTCTTGTTGGGTGCTCTCAAATTGCATTTTCAAAATCAGATACTAATACGATTGTTTAGATTACCCTTTAAAGGCCAAAAACTTAATCAAAATTCCTAGAGTAGAAACACACACTCGTACAGCATCTATGTACATTTATGAGATACAATAAATTAACTCTACTAGCGATCAACTTTCTTCATGAAATATTTATTAAAAAAAAGTTGCTTTTTGTACATTCTGATTTTATAAATTTTCCGAAATGTAAATCGAGAATAATTTTTGGAATTCGTAAGTTTTGTGAGGGAAAATATTTCTCCATCCAGGACGCAACACAGGTGTGGATGAGTACACCCAAAAAATACTAAAATATAAATTCGATTTCCATTTTAATATACTCTAGCAATTTGAATATTTAAACATGGTGTTGCCCTTGGCTGGCTGATGTATATGAGTTTTCCACAAATTATTTCTCGTTCAAGAAATTGATTGAAGTTGACTATAAGTTTATTTACGTGGTTCAGGGATGACTTGTCAATAGCAATCAGAGAATGCATTTCGTTTTCGAATTGATGGTTGTCTGCAAAGGACTCGAAGAATTTTCTTTATCATCTCTGAGCAAAAAATACAGCTGTTATTGCTATTTGAAATAACAAAATCTGGGCAGTTTTATGAATGATAGATCTAGCTTTGTCATTTTTAAGTCTTAATTGAATTGTGACAAAAACTCCCCTGGTGCTGGACCAAAGAAATGACAAAGACCAAAGGAAAATTTCGTTAGGAATACTAACTTCCTAGGTTTTTGGTAATACCGATAAGATTACCGGGACAAGGTATCTTTGGAAGGCACACTTTGCACGACCGATGTTTGAGTAATTATACAATTTATATGAAAACAACTAAACGATCGCATCAAGATCACCACGAATTTAAGACTTCTTTCATAGGAACTTTTAGAATATATCACAAGAGGTAAAATACTTCGATCGTAAATAGTATAAATGGATGATTTTAAGAGCCATCACATTCACGGAGGAATTAATGCGGACAACTACGCCTGATTGGATGTTGGGACTATATCAAAGCAATAATCGACGTGTCGTGACAATATGAGCAGGTATGCCTAAGTGTAGCAAGCCGATTTGAAGCTAGTTTTGCTTCTGCTTTGTCATTTAAATATAGTAAAGGTAAGCAAATGAGTCGTTAAGTCGTGTTAAGTTATTTTTACCATATTTTAGTAGGCATTAACAAATCTTGTAAACAGAAAATATTTATATTGAAGTTCACACATTTGTAAAATGTATTAGAAAGCATATTTTATTTGTGAACAAAATGATGGCATGATGGAGAAGCGTACATTAATTTATTCAACTTATTTTTGTGTCACTATTGCAACGTCATTGTACAGAGAATATTTTAACTGCTCAACCTTCTCAGAAGGTGACGACAATGTCATACAAATGTTTACATTGGCAAAAACACTTATCGGTACGAGTACCTATTGTCATGGGTGAATTTTGACGATAAGACACTGTGGGTTAATGTAACTATGTATTTACTGAATCTAATACGTTATAGTTGAAAATTTAGAAGCTATAGTGGAGGAGCCAAGTCACGAATGAAACTTAAAATGTCTTAAAGCTTAACGTTAGAAAAAAGTGAGAGCATTTTATCCAGGTCACGGTCTGCCTGGGCGAGAAGACTTCCGTACATATGTATATCGTATGTATATCGTGTCACGCATCGACTTTTGATAAACCCGTGCAATTACCATTTCTACTTGACGACCTGTTAGGAAGTAAATCTTAACCTTTAATAGCTCGTACATCCTTTTTTATCCTCACGTTGTAAAGGAAAACCATAAAGAGTCAGATTTATCGTACATTTGACAAAAAATAAATCTCGATTTGACATTAAGAAAGCCTAAGAACGATACGGAGGGCGGCAAAATGGTCTACATAAAACCACAATAAAGATAAATCAAATAGCCCAGTAGTATTACAAATTTAAACAAATGTAAAGGCAGCGTCATAACCTGCTCAACAAAGTCCGTAAATTATCTATATTTATTCGAAACATCGAAACTGCCAATGACCATAAACACGAGTAAAACAAAATAAAGAAGAATGGAGTCAAATCGACTACGACTATGACTACAACTTGCGTGTAACACTGTTTCGAATTTCTAAAAAAAAAAATAAAAAAATAATGCTGGTAATGGGTTAAAAAAAAAAATTAGTGACATAGCACGTGAAGCTATAGGCGGTTGTGCACAATTTTCTACCGTTCTGATAGAGGTTTACGGTTTCATTTGCCAACTACAACTCCACATAACGCCGCGCCGTTAAAATATGTGTTCCAAAAGAGACACGTACGTATTGAAATCGTAAAACAAATTGTACATTTAGGGAAATATACCCGTATGTAGGTGAGCTTGTAAATAACTGGTTTCAAAGGTATAATGTTTTTGTAAGTGTGAAAGCGTCATACATCATTTAGTTTATACAACACAAAAAAAAAAGAAAAAAGTTAGAAACTATGCGACGCATAAAATTGTGCTCTAAATAATACGAATACTCGTTTGTTTAATAGAGCCCCATGGCAGTTTTCAGTGATTCAATAAAAAATTATTATATTGTACTTACATATAATTCAGGGCAACAAAATAATGTTCCCTCTTCGTGATTCTCATTCATTTTTGTGACTTTCTTTCGCACATTTTTTTTGGCAAGAGTTGTATTTAACCAGCGAAATGACGATTGTCTCCTCTTTGTGATTCTCATATTTTTGAGTGGCTTACATAGACATCCAGTTTTTAATTTCTTTCGGAAATCATACAGACTAATCGTCTGCCCAACAAAGTTTCAAACCAGTTGACATTTTACTGACTTTGAAAATCATATCCGAAAAAAAGACGACCAACAGGTTCCCCTAGCAAAGAAGCAAACAAGTGTTAACAACAAGAACAGATAATGACAAACCAAAACCATACTCAATAACCTAAACAAATCACCATGTCAAAAAGTCTTATCGTTAAAATATATCAATGTCATGGTCAAATGCGATGGAATGTAATGTAGGGGAGACAAGAGACCCCATGCAGGTCAACTTAATTAAACTGTCACCTATAATGAAATTCACAAAAAAAAAAAAAAAACAAGAATTCTTTGTATACGAGTATATATACATTTTTTTGTATTTCTTTATAACAAATTTCAACCTACCGCAAGTGATGTGGAAAACTTAATATTCCCAACACCATGGCAATCTATGTTATATCAGTTAATTTCCTCTCAAACTCTCCAATTGATCTCTACCGGGACTTAGTCTAAGCTTTAGTATGAACTAAAAAATTCCTTTAAAATTGATAGCATACGAGTATACATACATAGCATAGCGCTCGGCAGCGAAATTGATTTTATAATTTACTTTGCAGTTCGTGATCTAATATTATTGGCAATCGTTTTACATCATAAACATAAACTTAGGCCGTAGACGTAAGCTTGCTTGCAAAACCGCACGCGTGATGCTAGTCGGTTTTTCTTTTTTTTTTTTCAAAATTGGTTACCTTTTGAAAAACCTGTTATTGAGTTTGATCTCTACAAAAATGAAAAAGGAAATTAACAAACAAAAAATAAAATAAAATAAAACGGACTGCCATGGAATTATGAAAATATTTCTCTCTCTAGGGTTTTTACACGAGATTCGGATTTGGATTTATTTTTTGCGGCCATGCTTGGAATGCAACATAACATAAATAAGCGTGTGGTCCGTCGATCTCTCTCCGGTAAAAGGTGTGGCGGTTTGTTTTTGAACTAGTGACAACTTTATAAATGTAAACCGATGGATTACAGGGTGTAAAAATTACAACAACAACAAAAATAGAGAACAAAAACAGATTTGTTTGCCTGATTGGGAAGGTGTGGTTTTCTCAAGTATATCACGAGGGACAAATGAGGTCAGCATAAACTGGGCTTATATGTAAAATCTTTTACGTGATTGAGTTGATTTGATGACTGACTTTGAATGCGACACAAGAAACCCATCCTAGTTGTGATTTTCGATGGAAGACAAAAACCGGTTGGAGCAATCCAAAAAGGTGTTAAAGTCAGACATACTGGAAATGTAATTACGATTATAGAATGTACACCAAATTACATCTCCTAGTAACAACTATGCATATGTCTTTATTGAGTAGAATAATTTTTCTAAATAGATCATCATCACAACTTGTCATGTTTATCTACACTTAACCAACCTGTTGACGTTTTGTTAAAGTGAAAGAAGTTTGTGTGCGTTGACCAATTACTTCTTTGATTGACTTTGAATGTGACACAAGACAAGGATCTCTTTTTTCGCTTGAGGACAATACATCAGAGGCATTGTTCCACAATGTTCAGGTGATGAAGGTTATCTTTGATCACACAAATAATTATTAATCAGATGTAACGGGTGACAAGCCGAACGTGCGGAAATTATTAACAAAATATTATCGAAATTCCGGTTCAGTTGTGGCTACGCAACTTGAATTTTGTTGCAGGCAGAAATGAAGAAAATATAGCCGTCGTAGCGGTCAGTCGATTCGGCGCCGATTGGTTTAATCACCAGAGAGAGTCAAGCTGGATGACCATAGACAACGCCATAAGTTCGCTGATTGGGTGCTGGAATCGTTGGCCGGAGATCCGGATTTTAGCAAAAAATCATCTTCTCGGACGAGGCCCATTTTTAGCTCAGCAGTTATGTCAACAAGCAAAATTGTCGTTATTGGAGCGAATACAATCCACAATGCATCCACAAAGATCCACTGTTTGATGCAGTTTATGGTATGGCGGCATCATCGGACCTTATTTCTTTCGAAATGCCGAAGGAGACACCGTCACCGTCATTGGTGTTAGGTAAGAGCCGTGTTAACCGCCTTTCTGTCGACAGAGCTCGACAACATCGATATATCTGAGCTCTGGTTCCAACAAGATGGCGCTACATGCCATACAAGCGACGCAACGCTCAAAGCTATGAGGGAGAAATTTGACGAATAGGTCACGCTCACGTCGAGCGTTCATCAATTGACTGCAGCGATCATGCGATTATTTTCTCTGGCAGATACGTCAAGTCGTTAGTCTACGCTAACAAGCCAATAACTTCTTGCCCAACATTTGACACATTATTGCCGAATAATGTAGCACATATTGGACCGAGTCATCAAAAATTGGACCTAAGCTTGAAGCACTTGCAGCGAAGCCGAGGCGGCCATTTGAATGATGTGCTATTCCACACATAATGACATAAACGTAGCTTTAAAATAAGGTAAGGATCAATTTTAAATCTCATACCGTTGTTGTTTTATTTAAATTATTTTTCTTATTGGGTATGTAATTTAATTCGTGCGGTTTTTTTTTTCAAAATTTGAACGGTAATTCAAGAAAAACATGTACAATAGTATTATTCAAAGTTTGCCAATCTGAAGCTATGACTTTTTCCCATCTTTCTGGCAATTTGTGGATCCCATCCCAAAAGAACTGCGCCGGCTTGGCAGCAGGAACAAATGGTAGTCAGAAGGGGCAAGGTCTGGGCTGTAAGGCGGGTTGGGTAAGACTTTCCATCCACTGTTTTCCAAATAGTTCTTAACCAGAATAGCAACGTGGGACCGAGCGTTGTCATGATGGAAAATTATTGCCTCGTGTCTGGTCGCATATTCCGGGCATTTTTCGGCTACTGCTCTCTTCAAACGGATTAATTGTGTTCGGTAGCGTTGTCCATTGATGGTTTTACCCGGTTTTAGCAGCTCATAATACAGCACACCCATCTAATCCCACCAAATACAGAGGATTACCTTCGCGCCATGAATATTCGGCTTTGCCGTTGATTTGGCTGGTTGGCCGGCTTTCACATATGATTTTTTGCGCTTGGGGTTGTCGTAATGGATCCATTTTTCATCACCAGTAACAATCCAATGCAAAAATGACTTCCTTTTGTGGCGTTCCAGCATGCAAAACCGCCTTTCGACGTCTCTCGGCTTAAGTTCATGTGGAACCCAATTTCCTTGCTTTTAAACGTTTTGAAATGGCTGCTTGAGTGACACCCAAAGATTTTGCGAGCTCTTCTTGTGTTTGGCAACAATCTTCATAGAGTAATGCTTCCAGTTCTTCATCTACAAAACTTTTTTGGCTGCCCAGGACGTTTATCGTCTTCCAAACCAAAATCACCACTTTTAAATCGTTCAAACCACTTTTGGCACGTTCGCTCAGCTAGCGCATGTTCACCATAAACTTCCACCAAAATACGATGACTTTCGGCAGCAGTTTTCTACAATTTAAAGTAATGAAGAACTCCCCGCAAAAACGCTTTTTCAGGCATAAAGTTCGACATATTTAAGTGGAAAAAAAAATTATAGTTGTTTACGCTTCAAATGAATGACATATACTGAAATGACGTACAATGACAGTAGCTTTCCAACGCATGTTCCAATGGAATAATACAAGTAACGCCATCTCTTAGCAAACCGCATTAAATTATAGACCATATTACAATTGAGCAGGAATTTCGATAAAATTTTTTTTAGTAATATCCGCACATTTGGCAAGCGTAAAACAATGCGTGATGATATAGCAGATCTTATTGAATATGTTGACAGCTGGATGTCATTAATAACTTTAACAGCTACTGAAACATAAAAATTGGAAAAAGCTATCATTGCTATTTGGTCACCCGTTAGTTACCAACTATGCTCGAAGTTTGTTTGCTTAATCGGAAGAAAGAAGGTGGTTGCAAAAATTGTTGCAGGAGTATCAAGGCTTTTTTTAGTTTCTCAAGTTTTCATGATTTCATATCTCATTTCGCGAGACAGATAGTTAAATAGTGCACCTTGAAAAACCTCATATCCAAAGTTGTCATGTTCTTTTCGGACAAACCTTCAGAGACCTGACTAAATGACAAAGACGACTACAAATCCTCATATTTTTGGAATCAGGAAGCTGAATTATATTGGCTCCTATAAGGAAGAAACGATTGTCAATTGTTAAATTTGGTTCACATTTAGCAAACACAAAGATCGAGTCACCGGATGCATCATTTAATTAAAACCTCCTAATGTGTGAACAATTTTAATTCTCTCATTCAAGGAAATTTTTAATAGAATTATTCACCTAAATCTGCCACTTGGTCAGTGGTTATAAATTAAAATAACCATTCTTGGATGAATGTTTTCCAAAAACGTCTATTAGCCATTAAACAATGAAAGATGATTTTTTAGTCATTTGATGCGGTCGAGTTCTAGTTTTTCTATCCGACATATGGATGTTCACAATTTCAAGGTTAATTGAGTATCTATGTTATATAGGAAGTGATGCCGACAGGAAAAAACTAGTCAAACGCACTATTAATAAATTGTTTACACTTTTTTTCAGAACGATATTGCATGTCACAAAAGGTTAAGTTTTGTTAAGCAATCGTAACAACATACTCGTATTGAGCATTGTGTCTGTTTTAAACATCGTAGTCAACAAAATTCAATGTCACACTAGTAGAAGATTAATTGATTTATATATCTGAAAAGTGATGCTGAAGGAAATACGGTAATGAAAATGCAGATGAATACATGGGGTGATTCACTAAAAGGTGCATTGCATTGTTGCATTTGGAGATGTGAAAAACTAAATTCTCCACATTCGAATAAACTCACAAAATCACACAAAGACAATCTAAAGAAGACAAAGTCAACACATTTTAACCAATTAGAGCACCGGAAATAACAGACCACGATGAAAAACATTCAAATTATAAAAATATGAAAACATTCCCTCTTCGTGATTCTCATAATTTTGAATTATGTCTTTATTATTGTATTTCCTGTCAGTTATGGTTATTTGGCGATTTAACTTCTATTAATCATGTTTTTAAATAAATCATGGAATGTTGTGTTTTTATCATTTGGAAAAATATAAATGTCATTTTCGTCTCGTGTGGGTTTAGTTTACGAGTATGTGGATATAAAGAGCTCAATAGGATGAAAATTCTAAGGCGCTGATTACACCTAATTCAAAATTCTAAGAAAACAATCATTTATACATAGATACGTAGTGGGTAGATGTTTATCATGAAAAAAACCAAATAACCAAACAATTATATCTGTTTACTTTATCACGTACCATTGGATTTTTTGTTTAAAGGGAAGTTTAGAATGAAACCTGATTGATAAATAGGAAGTAAAATTACACTTACAATATGTTCCTTCAGTTCTTTGGTGCGTAGTGGTCCCAACCATTGATGTAATCCAATATAACGTTTTTGTACCATTTTTAAAGCTGGTGCCCCTTGTGCGTAAGGGCCGCCCAATAGGGCGGAGGCAGTTTCTAAAACTACCATTTTTATATTTTTAAATTTATGTTTAAATTAATCTTTTCCTTTGATATATATATATTTTTTTTTTATTTCTTGATTATAGAAACTTAAACCGAAAAATAATTATTTTTCTCTTTATTCTATTAATTTTTTTATTTAACTTTAAATTAAATGATTAAAGCACTTTTTAAGCATATATTTAAGCGATTAATGAAGGATTTATTTTTAATTAATTATAAACACATGTGGATAAGAAGAACAAATTAATAAATTGCACACAAAATATACTTCAATAAAACCTAAACAAAGAGATAAATATCTACATGAATTACGACTTTAAAAAAGTTTGAGATAAATATGTTTCTCTTCTCGATTTATCTTTTTAATTATTTTAAATATTTTTCAACGCGTATCACAGCACTTTGGATTTATTTATTTTGAATTAGGAATTAGATTTTTTTTTCTTTCCTTTTACTTTTTATTTGACACTTTATTTCACATCGACAGATACGTGTACGAGTAGATGGATAGATATTTGATTTAATTTTATCACAAAATTCAAATCATTAGATTTACAATGAAGAAAATCGAATCAAGTTAAGTGGGTGGTGGTTGTGTATGGAAAAAGATAGCAGGAGGTAAAATTTCAAAAAGAAAAAAGAACAAAAATTATAATCGTAAGAAAATCCTTGCTTGATGATGATGGTAAGAGTAAATCCAATTAAATTATTCGAATGCACGTCGCCCGATAGACCGAACACAAATTAAATTTAAATCCTCGCACTCTCAAGTGAGTAAACACACCTGTTTCCACTCCACAAGTGGTGTGTGTCCGTGGTAGTGGTGCGGTTTCTATGGATTTGAATCTGCACAATGAGATTTGGGTACACTTTTGACATACGCAAATCCTTGCGACAAATTGACGTTCTTTTTAATTTTTTTTTTTTTTTTCTTTTTAATTTCTTGTCTCTAAAGCATGCTTACAAGGACCTTGTCCAGATACAGGATGATGAGATAAATTGGTTATTAATTTTTTTTTTTTTTTTTGTTTTTTTGTTATAAAGTTTCTATTTATAGGCACACCTTTTAGATACAATCTGAAGCCGAAGTTATCAGAAAAGTTGAAATCTAGGGGCTTAGGAAAGAATGACAGAACAGAGTTTGTAAACGACCGAAACCGATTTGTAGATACGCGAACAAAACGTTGTTTCCTTTTAGGGAAAAACGGATACAATGTTCGACGCGCGGTGGTTGTGTGTTTTCCGTTTCAAATCTGAAAACAAATAACAAGTTTTTTTTTTTTTTTTTGGTTTTTTGTACGAGTGGAATTGTTTTTATTCTCTCTTTTGGGGGTTTTATACGATCCACAATCTTCAAAGTTCCATCGCGAACTGTCGCGTTGCGATGGTGTTCACCGTGGAGAGTTCGTGTTCGGGTTCTCGTGTCTCGTTGGAAGTTTGAGATATTTTATCTAATACTTTTCTTTCCTCGACTTCCATGGCTGTTTTGCTCTGTGAATTGTGTGTGGTGTATTTCAGTTTATGTTACGCTTTGGTGGCTCTTCTCAATGTTTGTTGTTGGATGAGCGTATGTTTTTGTTTATGTAGAGAAATGAGAGAAGAGAAAAGATTCACGAGTAACCAGCATGATGTTGAGATTGGAATGAAAATTGGAAGCGAAGAGCAGAAGAAAGAGTATTTTGTTTTGTGGGTTCTTTGATTCTTCGGTTGTTTTTGGTGTCTGCGCAATGTGTATGGTGTGGTGGAAGTTTGAGTAACTGTGATATGTAGGCTGAATGTGGTAGAATTAAGAGAATGTGTTCGGGAAGGGTAGGGGGAGGGGGAGGTTGATTTATTTTTATTTATATTTTTTTCTTTATTTTATTTTTGTTGTTATTATTTTGAGGTTGACCAGGTGCGAAAAGGTGCTGCAGGAAAGTATCGTATTTACTCTATTTAATTTCTTTTTATTTTTATTATTTAGTGTAGGTGTTGGTTTATTTTTTTTTTTTTTTTTTATCCACAAAAAACAAATTCTTTTTATTACGACCGGAGGAGAGTAAGAATTCTTCTAACACAGAGTACAACAAAAAAAAACACAGGATTTATAAAATACTAAAATTAACATCGAATTAGAAAACTAAGAATGGTGACAGTTACAATAAACTATGTATATAGGGCTTGTAATAGTTTTTTTTATTTTTTTTTTATTTTTTAAATATCGAAAGCTAAAAGATACTTTTTTATTTAAAACGTTTATACCTAATCGCTTTTCATTTTTATTTATTTATTTTTATTTTCCCATTCTTTCTCGTAAAATATCTAATTTTCTTGATGTTGGATGTAGGGAAAATAATAGAAAGGAGCTGGTATCTTATAAAAAAAATAGAAAATATTCAAAATTCACTTGGGGGTTTATTTGAAACAGAAACTGTTGGATATAGAGAATGAAACTCAGGTTACTAGTATATTTATTATGTATTGAAGTAAAAGATTATAAAATAGAAATTTCGTAAAATAGTACAAGGTAATGTTTATGAAAAAGAAAACTTACTTTGGAAAGTGTCATATGAGACATACACTGCTGTGCAAAACATTTGCAACCACAATTGCCATTTGATGCGTCAGCATTTTTAACTTAGTTTTTAGTGGTTATTTAAACAGAAATATTTCTATAAATTATCCTTATACATTTTACTTAATTGGAAACAAATCAAATTGGACATATTTCTTAACAACAAAAATAAGCATGAAGTTTTTGCACTGAAACCTACAAATTACCTGTGCAAAACATCTGCAACTAACAGTTCGCTACTACTATCCGGTACAATGATTTATTTTTTAACGGTAAATTTTATGTTTGCTTTCGCTTTTTTGTTTGCATTCATTCCTTAGTTTCGTCTGTCGATTTGCAGCGCATTACTCAAATACAAGTAGTAGTGAACAGACTTGTAGTTAAAACAATTGTGTTCTTATTAATAAAATGGGTGGAAACAAATATTGCCAGGAGCTGAAGTCCAAAATTTTAACAGATTTTAATAATGAGCTTACCCAAAAAGAAATTGCGACCAAATAGTCGATCCACAAGTCAACAATTTGTCGTGTCGTTAATAGTGGAGTTGTGGTATCAGACCATAAAGGTGGCAGGCCCCGCAAAACAAGTGGAAAAGAAGATAGCAAAATTATTAATTTTATAAGGAGAAACCCCAAGGCGTCTTCCAAAGAAATCAAGGTAGAACTACAGCTGGATATTGACTCATCAACAATACGGCGCAGAGCTCTACAAGCTGGTCTTCGAAGCTACAAGCCAGCCAAAAAATCGTTTATTTCGAAGAAAAATTTGAAGGCTCTTTTGAATTTTGCTGAAACACATTTAAATTGGAGCCCTCAGAAATGAAAGACTGTCATATTTTCTGATGAATCGAAATTCAATTTGTGTGGATCAGACGGAAAGCAACATGTAAGGAGACCGAAAGGCGAGAGGTTAAACCCCAAATCCACCAAATGAACTATCAAGCACGGTGGTGGGAATGTTATGGTCTGGGGCTGCTTCTCGTCACAGGGCATTGGTCCAATTCATCGACATTCTACAAAATGTCATGGCCCCTTATGCAGAATTGGAAATGCCGCTGGTTTGGTGGTTTCAACACGATAATGACCCCAAACACACATCTAAACTGGTCAAAAATTGGATCGTGGAGCAAAATATAAACATTCTGCAATGGCCACCACAGTAACCAGAACTTAACTTAACAAATTTTTTTCTTTAAACGACTGCCATTTTTGTGAAAACAATTTTTTTTTTAATTTAGCAAGGTTCGGGATATAGGGGTATCTATACTAATTAAGCATCCATTCGGCTTTTTTGTTTCAGATAACCAGAAGGGGTGAAATCATGCCAGGACCCCCCACTTTGCCAGCTCATAACTTTGTGAATTTTGATTTTTTTTTTAATTAGATTAATTTTGTGCGTAATCTTAATTTTTTTTTCGTGGGTAGGTAAAAACCTACATAGGCATCTAAGCACCATAATATCATGAAAACACCACCACAGCATGCACGAGCACCTACTGCCTACCACAGTGGCATAGCAGCGCCCACCATAAGCACGCGCTCATGGTAGTGTGAGATTCTTACTCATTAAAAAACCTCCCATTTTCTATAAAACTACGACTAAGTTTCCTTAACAAGTAGCACAAGCTTCTGTAGTTTATCGGTAGGTAGCTTTCCAGCGAAGGCATCTACTATTACCATTATTTCATACAGTTTTTCCATAAGGCGCTAAGTCGAACGGTCTTGTTCTTTGAGGTCGCCGTACAAGGTTTGTGTCGTCCAATCTCCGGATTATTTCCTGGTTGCAATGATGCACAAGACGAGTGCGAAGTTTACGAGCAAAGCTTGTTGCTTCGTCTTTCTCGGTTGCATTTCCCAGATCGCGGTGAATATCGCTATTCCTTATATACCATGGAGCATTTATGATTGCTCTAAGTGCTTTGTTCTGGAACGTCTGTAGGACAGACATATTGTCTTCGAGGTCTTCACGTTTTTTTTTTACGTGTGATTTCCACTTCAGTTTTGCATCTAGGGTCATTCCCAAATATTTTGCCTCGTTTGCATACGGTACCGAGTTGATGAATAAAGGTAAGTGAAAGTACGTGAAATTGAAGTGTGTTGACTTAGTGTCGTTTAGCACGAATCGCCAGCTCTTCGTCCACTCAAATATTTTGTTCAGAGCTCGTTGAAGTTTTGCAGTCGAGGATTCAACTGTTTGTCCTATGGCGAGAATCGCCGTGTCATCCGCGAACGTGGCTACCACAGTCTCTCCATCTAGAGGTATGTCCCTCTAATAGGTATGGCCCCAGAACGTTTCCCTGTGGAACGCCAGCTTCAATTTCCTTTAATTCAGAGTATCCAATCCTATATCTAACCCGAAACAGTGTATTTTCAAGATAAGATTCGAGCATTCTATTCATTTCTCTCGGTAAAATTTGTTGTAGATTATACTTCAAGCCCTCGTGCCATACCTTGTCTAGGGCTTGCTATACATCGAGAAAAACGCTTGAACATATCTTTTTTCCCTCTAGCGCGTTTTCAATTATAGTATATTTGGTATCCGATAGACCTGATCGATTGTGGGATGTTTGACCCTAAAGCCGAACTGTTGATCCGGGATCAATCGTCTTTCTTCAGTTATCGGTTTTAAACGTTTAAGTAGAAGAATTTCGAAGACTTTTGAAATTATCAGCAGGAGCGAAATGGGTCTATATGAATTTTTGTCGTTTGGACTTTTCCCCGGTTTTGGAACCATTTTAACTTCTGCGACTTTTCATTGGCTTGGAACGTATAAAAGTCTCATGGAAGCAGTTATAATGTGGAGGAGCTTGACAAACGTTTTTAGAGGTAGCTCCTTTAGAATTTCACTTGTAATCAAATCGTATCCGTAGTCGACTTCGCGGCTTTCCAGAGCGAATAATTGGAACTCTTGTCCGCAGTCAAGCCTTCGAGGTAATTAGAAGTCTCACGGTTCTTATATTCTTGCAGCATTTGCTTTAGTTTATTTGATAGGCGGTTCAGATAGGATTTATGCGGGGCGCACGTGATTGTTGCCATCTCCTCCGTGCTTTTCTTTTTTCTCGTAGGAGACCTTCTATATCGGGCGCGTGTATTTCCTTTCCGTGTTTTATTCCTCTTGTTCAAAAGGAAGAGGAATCATCCTCTTTTGATGATTTCCACGAACTTGTCAACTTCGTCTTCTATTTGCAACGGCGTCGTAAGTGGAACACATAAAGCAATATTTTCCTTGCAATTTCTTCTGAAACCATCCCAGTTTGTTTCCTTATTCGTCAATCTGGGCGGTCTTTCGGGTTTTGCTATACTCCTGCCGATTTTAAAGATTACTGGCGAGTGATCTGAGCAGAGATCACAGGATTCTTCTAAAGTCATGAGATATTTGGGGACCCATTTTGTCATGAAAAAATCGGTCAGGTCAGGTATTTTATTTGTGTCGGTGGGCCAGTAGGTTGGCTTGTCCGTCGAAAAAAAGTCCAAGCCATGTTTCATACTTGCTTGGTATAGTAACCTGCCCTTCTTCAAAATGAATCTTGAACTCCAAAATATACGCTTTGCGTTGAAATCATCACCGAGAACAAAGTTTGACCCATGTTGGTAAAAAAGGCGATCGAGGTCGTCGTCTGCCATCTTATATCTCGGAGGGAAATAACAAAATGCTATATTATAGTCTATATGATTTACGTTTACAGAAACTGAACTTATTTGCATAGATTCAAGTTCTATTGTCACGTTCTCGGCATGCTTAATGCAGTCTTTAATATAAAGTTATTTTTGTTAGATTTTTTCCGAGCAAAGAACTCCAGCTTGCTTAGTTTTTCAAACAAGAGCTTGTTTATTTTTATTTGTTCATCTAGTTTGCGATGATTGCGAGAATTTGAGGCAGCGGATCTGTAGTGGCCGAATCTATATTGTTGGCTTTTAACGCGACCTCAGCGTATGAATGGTTTTTTAATTGCACTTGATTCGGCAACGTTTTTTGAGCACATTTATGCTTTTGCGTTACCGGTTTCTTCATTTTGACTCTCTGAGCTGTCTTAGGCTCATCGGTTTTAGGATATTGCACCTTTAGGTCTGGATGAATGAATTTCGTGGAACTTTTTCGCCTCATTTGTATTTCTTTGGCGATTTCGCAACCTCGGTAATTAGCTATGTGATTTCCTGCGCAATTAGCACAAACTGCTGGTATTTGCTTATTTGTTTCGCACTCTTCCAAGAAGTGTTTGCCTTCGCATTTTATGCATCGTGAATCTTTTTGACAATACGCCCGCGTGTGGTTAAAATCTTGACAACGTTTGCATTGGATTATTGTTTGTTTGCCCTTACGCATGGGCTCCATTTTGACTCTGATATTTAAGATAGATTTAATTTTATAAATATCGTCGACTTTCTCGTTTCGATCAAAAGTTAGCATAAAAATAGGAAGTCCGCGTTTGACTACGGTATCTTTGTCGCTATCCGTTTGTTGCTTTACTTCTTGATTATGTTCACGGCGTCAGTAATCTTAAAATCTTGTGCTTGAACGTCTTCTTTTCTGCACGACGGGTGAAGTCCCCTAGCAAAGACTCGTAACGGTTTTTCAAACTTATATTCATAAGAATACCATTGAATTTTATCGGTGTCAAGATTCAGCGACAATGCGCGGTAAGAATCGGAGTCATCGACATTAATTTTCCACTCGTTATTATGGAGTGAAATTATATTGAACTTTCCTTTTACTGTTCTTTGGAGAAGGTCCCGTGACTTTCCGTAGTCTACAATCCCGACCACATTTATTGCGGGTGGAGGGCGAGCTTTCGTTTGGGGTTTTGTCTTGGTTGGTACAGTGGGCTAATTTTCATCTCTTGGTTGTAAAACTTCGGGAGATGAGCCTGCCTTACGTTTTTTGTTAGGCCTTTTCACAAGTACCGGATTGGTTTCGAGAGTAAGTTCTTCTTCGTCTGTAAGGTATTCCACTAACTTGCAATCTATAGATAAGCGATAGATTTTTAGAACCTTCTTTTATTTTCGAAGTGAATCTACTTCATTTTTAAGTTCGTAAAGGAATCGTTGCATTTCATTGAGAATAGGAAACTTGACAAAACTGAAGAAAGAAAGTTTTTTTTTTTTTTGTCTTAAAAAAGACGAAAATAGGTGCTTAGCAACTTTGGATGCCTCTACAAAACCTATATTAGCCAGCAAAAGCTTATCGCTGTCAAAATACTTACCCATACTTTCGTTAAATTATAACTCCCGACGAATGGGTACTATTTTCAAAATTCAATTCAACTTTAAGGATTAGACAAAATATTCTTCTTCCAACTATTTCTATAATATGTATATCAATAGTAAGCTAATAAGTTATTGTTCTACATATTATTTACAACTGGGATACGTTTTCAATTTGTTTAGCGATGTGACTGTACGGTGACGCTGGCACTTAAAGAGTTTGAATTTTGAGAGGATATTTTTTTTTTTTTTTTTTTTTTTTTTTTTTTTTTTTTCTAGAGGCTGTAGACTATCTTCAGCAGCTAAATGAAGAAAATAATGCATCTGATGACTTGGTCAACTGTTTCGACTTACATTTAACCACCCGATGAAGATAGAAATATCAACGGAGAGAATGATCCTGATAAAAATGAAGGCCGTACGATTGATGATCTGAACGGGAATCAATTGAGAGCCAGTTGGGAATTAGTATAGAATTTTCTAATAACGAATTGACTTTTTTTTTTTTAAATAAAAGGCAAACAATTTGAGATATTTTAAAAACTTTATGAACAGAACTCGACTTCGTTCATATGGCCACGGCGGGCAAGTTTGCAGCGGTCGATTCGTTGGACCCAATTTTCGACGACTCGGCTACACATTTCGCGTTCAAAGTTGGCTCTGAGCTCTTCCAACGTCGTCGGCGTGTTGGCATAAACCAATGACTTAAAGTAGCCCCACAGAAAATAGTCAAGCGGTGTTAAATCGCACGAACGAGGCGGCCAATCGACTGGCCCATGTCTTGAGATAACACGCTCACCATACTTACTCTTCAATAAATCGATTGTAGAGTGTGCTGTGTGGCTTGTGGCACCATCCTGTTGAAACCACATGTCGTCCAAGTCCATATCTTCCAATTCGAGAAAAAAAATAATCGGTGATCATGGCGCAATAACGCTGACCATTCACAGTAACGTGACGATTGTTATCGTCGACGAAAAAATATGGCCCAATAACGCCGCCGGCATGCAAACCGCACCAAACAGTTATTTTTTGTGGATGAAGTGTGGGTTTTCACCCGACCAAAAACGAGTATATTGCTTATTGACGAACCCTTTGAGCCAAAAATGAGCTTCGTCACTGAAGATGATTTTGCGATGAAATTCATCATCTTGGCACATCTTCTCCAGAACCCAATCGGAGAACGTACGTCGTTTCAAATGGTCCATCGGCTTCAATTCTTGAGTCAGCTTAATCTTGTATGGGTGTTAACTAAGATCCTTATGCTAAATACGCCATAATGTGGTCTAAGCGACCACATTGCCTGTCTACTAGGGCGAGAATTACGACCGAAAATTGGAGTTAACGCTCTTAAAGTTGCAGTCACCGACTCCGAACATCTGTAGAAAATTTTTATAATTACCACTTGATTCAGGAAAATAAATCCCATCCTGTCTGATGTGCCGATAAACTGCTTCCGACAAAGGAACAGCTTTCAAATGAAACAATTGCTGAAATACCAATGTTACCTGAAGCTAACTTCGATGTTAGCTATGGTATGGTATGCCATAAAAAAAGAAAGAAAAGCCAATTCAAAAATTTTCTACTCGTGAAATGCGGACTTTCATTGCCATTCTAATGGTGACTGGGTACAATTCGATTCATAATTATGAGGCCTATTGGAATACTTCTGACGAGGGCGATTTGAAGAAATTCTTATTTTCAACTTGACTGCACCACATGCAGATAAGGATATGCTCTGGATGTTGCATCCCATGACCGACCATTTAAAGGCAAACATGGTTAAAAATTTCCATCCAACACAACATTTGTCTTATGATGAAAGCATGATAGCTTATTATGGAAGACATGGTTGCAAGCAATTTATCAAAGGTAAGCCAATAAGATTTAGTTTCAAAGCCTGGTCGCTCTATTCAACCTCTGGTTACATATGTAGTAAATTTTGAAATTAACCAAGGAAAAAATCCCCGATCAAATCCGAAATATGACAAACGATTTGGCAAAACTTTGGCACCTCTCTTATCAATGATTGATGACTTCCCAGAAAATATCAGAGGCCCGCCGCTTTTCTTTTAATTTGACAACTTGTTTACAGGCTTTCCAATTCTCACATATCTGAAAGCAAGAGGATACAATGCAACAGGTACGATTCGTGAGAACCGTATTCCTCCAAGTTGTCCTATAGAACACAAAGATAAATTTAAAAAATTGTCTCGTAGAACGTATAATGGCAACGTATAGAATGGGTTGATAATTCTGTTGGTTCAACCTGAACCAAAGCGAAAACGACTTGAAGATGATTCACGAAAAACATTCAATATGATAGAACTGATTATTTTGTAGGTCCACATGCAAAAAGCAGACATTGCGCAGGTGATAATTGCAAAACTGTTATTTGTGTCAAATGTTTTCAACACTTTCACACTCCAAATAACTAAATTTTTGTTGACTTTTGACTTTATTAACAAAAATACTGGTGAATTCATTGAAATTTATTAGATATGTTCTATGATTTTTCAGATAATCCTAAACAAGTACCCTAGTAGGGCCTGCGTCTTACCTGTATTACCTGCTCAGGTAAAAAAAAAAACTGAGGCAGTAAAACATTCAAATTCAAGGAAGTTCTAGCCTAGCAAAAAATTGTAATATATTGTATAATAAATAAGGCTACAATCTGATAATGACAAAAGCCTATTTTGTCCCATATTTTACACAAAGAAAGAGAGACGTCTAACAGTTTTTTGCTCTCTACACAGCGAAGGAATGAACAATTTTTTATGGGCAACAATTTTGTATTCAACCACTGCCTACTACACTGGTACATATTCGTTTAAGCGCACAACTATGATTTTCGATTTTACACTTTTGAATACTAAAATACTTTGCAATTGGCAACTTTGTTAAAATAAATTTTATCTACGGAGTAACGGTTTTTAGCTGCGATAAGGACATGGCATCTGCTGTTGTTGTTACGAAAGAAAACAGACAAAGTTGCTTTATAGTAAACGAATTGTGGACATATTCGTTTTTATCCAATTTTTAGTAATTTTTTGATTGTGGAAATTGATCTGCTGCCGGATAATAACCTAACAGTGCGTACTAAGTCTTGTTTAATATTTAAGATGCATTAGAAATAAATTTTATTTCTTTTTTAAGGTTATTGAAAAAATGCCTTAAGCAAAGTAACTTACCGACGCTGAAAAAACTCAAATTGATCTTCTGCATAAGGAAAATTATTCTAATCGAGAAATTGGGCGTCGCATTATCGGATCAGAATGTGTTATTCGTAATTTTTTGAAGAAAAAAGAAAAATATATATTTAAAAAGCCAACGAAAGGTAACTGGAAACTCAACAAACGACAAATTGAAACCATTAGACGAGAGGCAACGGAAAATAAACTTAACGCCAGTTAAATAAAACAAAAACACAATCTTCCTGTTACAAAAAAACACATCGCAAATATTCTCCGATCAACTCCTAACATCAAATGGAAGAAGCCTAAGTGCAAACCCTTTTTAAGATCGCATCATATTGCAGCCCGTCTGGAATTTGGTCGCAGATACATGCGCTGGACATTTCAGTGGGACAAAATTATATTTTTGGACGAGAAGAAATTCAATTTAGATGGTCCCGACTCGATGGCAAGTTATTGGCATGATTTGCGAAACAAAGAGGTCCGTATGTCCAAGCGAAATTTTGGAGGTGGCAGTGTGATGGTGTGGGCGGCTTTCTCTGCCCGAGGGAAGGCCACAATTTACTTTGTACCCACAAAAATGAATTCGCAGACTTACACGGATATGTTGGATGACGTCCTCATAAATTTTATTGAAAATAAAATGGAAGATGACTTCATTTTTCAACAGGACAACGCCTCTATCCATGTCTCACAGGCGTCTTTGGAGTGGTTTAGAGAGCAAAATATCCCGCTTTTGCAATGGCCAGCTTGTAGTCCTGACTTAAGCCCCATAGAAAATCTATATGGTATCATGGTGCGCAAGGACCTTAAAACCAAAATAAAGCAAGTTTGGAATAAAAGTAGTACCGAAATCCTCCAAAACCTTGTTAAATCGATGCCAAACAGGATTTTCGAGTTGATCCAAAAAGGATGGAAAATTTTCAAGTTATTAACTTTATTATTTTTTAAAGATTTCATGAGTACGTTTAAACGAACATACCTCCCATTTTGCTTAAAAAAAAAAAAAAAATAAAATAAAATGAATTTGAATTGAGGGAAACTTTTGCCACAAATTTAAATTGCTTATTAAATAATATTAAAACAAATAATAAAAAAATGTTTTCTTGCATTGTTTGTTTTTTTTTTTTTAATTAAGAAAAATTTTTAAAAAGGTATCTGCGCTTAAACGAATATGTACCAGTGTAATACCAGAATTCTCTTCCAGTGTTTCCGTGTACAACATGGGAACTAAACTCAAACCTCTGAGACTGGGCCACGCAAACTTTTGTATCTTAACTTAGAAAAGATAAATAGTGAGATTTCAAATACTTCCTCAATGTCTTCAAAGTAATTACTTTCTAGCAGCGATAGACAAAGTGAGGTGTATTTTCATAACACTTATCATCACTGCAACTTCTCTACATATCATTTGGAGATTCAGTTTCAGTTTCATCGTAGGACTCATTTGAGAGTTGTGCACAATATGTGGACACTCAAACATTGATAGAGATTTGCTGTATTTTTTTGCCGTACGCTTTCTTCGTGGACAGCCTTTTCTCTGTAATTAAAAAGTATCAGGTTGTAAAATATATGTATTGCGCGATGCAAAAATTCGACGATAAAAATTCCACAATAGCCGATTATTTCCATGAAAGATCTTTTACAGACAATAAGTACTAAAACTGCATAATAGGGCAACAATTGTTCTCAACTGAACTCCTGTAATTGTGTACATGTGGTCCTAGCTGTATGAGGGCGAACATTATGCTGATGGAAAAGAACACCCCTTGATTAACTAAACCTGGTTGTTTCTGCTCTAGTTCTCTGCACATCTTTGTCAACGATCCGGTTCAAAAACGGCACTTAATTATGACACAACAGAGCGCAGTGCAAACTTCGATCATTTTCCCATATTTATTAGATGTCGATGGATAGTCATATGGCTTACGTTCAGTTCCTCTGCGGGATTTCCTTCTACGGTGGACTTCAGAAGCTTATCGTCTAACTCTTCTGTCCTATCCGAAAGAGGTTCATGCTTTAGGTTTGCCATTTCTAAACTTTGTTAACCAATGCCAACACTTTGTCTCGCTGAGAATATATTCTTCATACACATTTTTTGGATTTCTCTAGTAGCTTCACTTCCATTCTGGTTTTTCCGAAATAAAAACAATAAAATATGACGAATATGCTCTTCCGATACATCCATTTCAAAGTTAAAAACACTTACAATGATGTTAACACAATGAAATGTGCAGGTTGAATGAACAATGTATCACAAATATTAATATCAATGACGGTTTCAGCATTAATTTGGTTAAATGCATTTTATGGCAATTAGAAAATAGCCCCCGAAAAAAACGAACAATATTATGTTACAACCTGATAGTTTTGAAGTCATTTCTCCTGCAAGTTTATCAGCCACCTCACAGCCAATTGTGTCTGTACATTTATATACACTTAAACGCTATTCAAGTTCTAAAGCAGGCAGTACGATTTTAAAGAAGACAATAGCCTTTTTTTCCAATTGTAACCAGTAACTTAACTTTGTCCTATAGAAATTAGTCACGATATGCGAAACCGTACGTAACTACATACAAGAGAGAACTGATGAATCCATTACTTGATAATAAAATTTGGTGTCAAATTGTGTTGTAAATGATAGTCTCGTGGCTTAAATTCATTCACAAGTATGACCTTATGCGAGTGAAGGCCAACATCCTCGAGCAAAATTGGTTAAGTGTTCGAAAGAACCCTTACAACAGAATGTTGTTTAGCACGCAGATTCCTTCTAAGCATCGGTGTTTGGCGTCATTCATAAAGTATGTGGCATAAAGCTTGACGGATTAATCGTTAAATTAATTATATAAAAATAACGTTGTATTCTTTAAGTTATACGAGTTGGAGACTAATTCTGTTCAAGCACGAATCAGTTCATGAAGATTAGCAACTTCACCGGTCAAAATGGCATCCCAGTTTGACAGTAAAACAATTACAATTTATTTTTAACTTAAAATAAAGAGGACGATTGAAAAAAAATCTTTTTTTCTTAATAACACACAGCCATGGATGACTGCAGAAGACTTGCAATAATTAAAACTTCCGCGGCAGTACCTAACCTAATGCAACTTATTATTCTTGCTTCTATCTAGTAGTAAAGTTTGTGAATGTTATAAACTGTGATGATTAAAATCTTTCTATCGTTTTTCTAGATCAACAGCAATTACAAAACTTATTGCTCACCTCTATTAATTAACATTAGCTTTCAATTTGGAACACGTGTATGTATGTAAATACTTAATTTACCCACTGTGATAAACAATGTGTTCCATGTAAACTTATCCCTAGAGATAAGACAATTACTCCTTTCCTGGCCACATGAAATTCTCTATATTTTGAACGTGTATTTTTATTTGTATGTACTCGCAGGTACACGAAATACTTTTGCCAGCCTCATATCCATATATTCCACCATAGACTGATACAAAAAATACTACATTGTGCCAAAAGTAGTAAGAATTCTTGGTCGTTTGTCAAAAACATTATAAATTCTGCCTCATAGTCTATCCCAACGCTCCCTTATAATAACATTCCAGCTGCCAGCTCCTTGGACAAGGCCAGATTCTGCTTTATCTCTGCCTATATGTTAACCAACACGTCGAGTATTCAATGAAACCAATCCACTTTCGCGCTCGTGTAGTAACAAGTAACAACAATCCTACTCCTAGAGTCCCAAAGACCCTTTACGAGCAGATGGAAGCAGCATTTGTGCATCCCATCCCTAAAAAGGGCAATTCTTCTTCTCTCTTCTCCTATAGACGGATTGCAAGGTCATGGAAACGCTGATAAACCGTCAGCTCCCGAAATATCTCGAAACGCGAAAACTTCTCAAGGACAGGCAGTACCGTTTTCGTAGCAACAGGTCCACTGGTGATTTGATGTCTCACCAAAAAGTGAAAGTAAAGCGCCCATCAAAGCGAGATAGTTGCATTTGATATTTCTGAGACATTTGACAGAGTTTGTCGTCAGGCTCTTGGGGATCAAGGAATGTCTTCTTCAATTCATAAGAAATTATCTTTCCGTTCAATTCAAGTTGTCTTGGAGCCCTAGAGCTCCATTCTGTTCCCAAAACTCTGTTTAAATTTCATCGATAATCTTGTGTCTGTTGTGTCAGTACTCTCCACTTTTAATATCCGTTCCCGGACTCGCGTCTTTGCTCGTTGGTTGAAGAACGGGAACAGCAGCATATATAAATAGCATTACTAAATGGAGAACCACTAACAGAGTGGAATTTAATGCTTCTATAACACAATGCTGTATGGTATCATCAAAGCGATATCTAAACAATCAGCCGTTAACAATGAATGCCACTTGCATCGTCGAAACCGAAAAACTCTGCATTCTCAGTATGTGTGTCAACGACAACCTAAGATGGATTGACCACATATTTAACGTCACCTAAAATGCTGCGAATTGTCTAGGTTTCCTCAATCGCTGTTAACTATATTTCACAATTCACTCACTCTGATCTTTCTTCAATATATAAATCATTTATCCCCCATCAGGTGCTCCTTAAACATCTCTGCACCTGCTATAAAACATTTAAAACCTTGCATTCAAACTCATAGATGGTGCTAATATTGCACAGTCAATTGATATAATTAACCACCGACTGAATGTCTTTTGTCACACCTTGTTCTATCGCTATTTTCACCACCAATGCTCCACCAAACTTTTAACCGTTTAGTTTACCCTCAGGCTTACTTTCCGACGTACTCTGAAATATCGTGATTTGTTCCTTAGACGTATAACTCGCTTATGGAATGCCCTCCCGACCAATTTAAGTCGGTACCTCTCCTTTCTTCCTCCTTATGTTTCCTTCGCTGCGCTGTGTGCAAACATTTTTTGGGCACTAACAACTCTTTAAGCTCGCTCTAATTATATAAAAAAAAAAAAAATTGTCAGACGTGAGTATCATCATATGAATTAGTTCAGATCATATCTTATCAGATCTGTTACACTCAGTTCTTAGAGATGGGGCTTATGTCCACTTTGACCTCAGATAACACATTTCTGCTGTGATACTCGTCAGCATTTATCCACTAACCGACAGTTTGTCAGCACTTATAGCTTCACGCTCCAATTTACTTCACCTTATTGCTTTAATCTGGCAGATACTAAAGCATTACGATATGCAAATGGAATAACCAACGAAGTTAAAAGGAAAGATTCCGCTCGTTTTATCAACGGATCTAGAGTCTTTCTGCAACATACCAGAATTAGCAAGCATTTTAGCTATCAAATCCTAACACTGCTTACTGAAGTGGAGTTTACGTCAGAATTTTTATTTTCTGTTTTCCGGGGTATTACCTGGGAATAGAACTCAGACCACTGACGTAGTAGTCGACGAACAATTGCAGATATTGACGATAAAGATATTATTCCCCGGCTTGCTTTAACCTTTTTTTAAGTATCATGGCAATCGGAGAAAAATTAGGATTGGTTTGGGGATATTCTTGCCAATTGAGTGTCTTTTAAATTCTCACTGAGTCTTATGCGTATAGAGCGCAATACCGCATAGGTGAATCAAAACAGGTAAAGATTTAAAGGAACAATTCGTAGAAGCTGGCGGATCAGATGAATGAAGATGATATTATATTATGAAGACTTCCAAAATTTGGTTTCCGTGCAAAAGAAGATCTGCAATAAAACCACTTTTAACCAAACAAAAGCGACAAAAACGTATTTAGTGGGCAAGAATACGAAAACTATATCGGATTGGAAAAATGTTAGTCCGGCGAAGAACTGGAGAATGATCTAGTGAAGCTCATGGATGATTTGGGAATGCTTTTCCTATCATGGTGTTCGACGGGCGGTTCTAATATGAACATAAATGGAACAGTGAACGCAGAAAAATTTATAAAAAAGAAGAAAACTTTGCACATTCAGAAGGTGATCTTTCTTCGCCTTGTCACCGCACGAAACTTTTAATTTTCAGTTTTATAACTTCCCTAAAGTGTTGTCAATACGATACACTTTTATCGTAGTAAACCGCTTTTACAATTTCCAACAGAAAGGGCCATTTCAACATTGGAATGGGCTGGGGAAGAGTGATTGAGAACCTTTGGTACATAATGAAGGTTCAGGTAGTAAAGAAGAGGCCACGAACAAGAACCGAGATGGATGAATTCATTGAAAAAGTGTAGTAAAAGAAAATTCAACTGGATACCTTACAGACATTGGTTGCTGCAATCTCGAACCGATCATTAAAAAAAAAAAAAAAAAACACGGATGTACCCGAACTACAAATAACCACAGTTTTTGTTCAGTAAATTAACGACAATAGTTTCCTGCAATTAAAATCTTAAAATCAACCAGCAACATAAACTATAGTATAACTAATTATAACACATTTATTGAAGTGGGTTTTTCAATGAAACCTGAAAAAATTGAAAATGACTTGTGTTCTTCTTCTGATAGTAGTCGATTTTCGGCTTTTCTTTTCCAGTTTTAGATTCCCATTTCATTCAGTTCTTCTTCAATGTTTTCTATCTATCTTAGTTGTGGTTGGCCTCTTTTTCTTTTTCTTTATAGTACCGCTTGTCACAGCGCATTGAACGTGGCTTTGATATTTGATATGTGTTACTACGTATAATTTCAAATTCTATAATTCGTTGTTTGGTTTTATTCTACGAGGTGTGTTCAAAAAGTAAGGAGACTTTTGAAATTTCGCGGGCAACATACATTTGATTATAGACTTTTTTCGCTATATTAGGACACATATCCGAAATGTATGTTCACACCTTCAAGTATATAGTATATTTAGTTTGTTTTGACAAATAGAAAGATGAGAGATATTTTTGGTTTGCTTGGCGATTTTTAATTATTATAAAAAATGGAACAAAGAATTTGCAAACAGTTTTGTGTAAAAAATAGAATCAACTGCTCTAAAACACTTGCAATTTTGACGGTGAATGCTCTAAGTAAAAAAAAAAAGTTTAAAAGTGGACGTCCCAGCACATCAACAAAAGATGATATCGTCGAAGTTATGAAGAAAATTGCTTGGGAAAATAACCGATGTTAGTGAGCATGTTGGCATATCGGTCGGCTCGAGTCATGAATTTTTTTCTGATGTTTTGTGTATGAGACGTGTGTCAGCGAAGTTTGTTCCGAAACTTCTTAATTTTGATCAGAAGAACAACGCTCAGGAACTCCTGAATGACGTCAATAATGGTCCTGACTCGCTCAAAAGGATCTTATCAAAAAGTTAATAACAGGTGACGAATTATGGGGCAGATGGTTATGAAGTCGAAACCAAAGCCCAATCGTCCCTAGAGAAGCACCCAAGAGAGCCAAGACTGTTTTTTTCCGATCACCGTGGCATAGTGCATCAGGAGCTTTTAACTCAAAGTCGTACGGTCAATAAGGAGTATTACCTTAAAGTTATGCGCTGTTTGCGAGAAGCAAAACAAAACAAAAAAAAAAAACACAAGAAAGTAGTGGTTTATTGTTATGTTTTGTCATCGTCGTCTTTTTTAATTTTTAGAGAGTTTCTGGTATTTAGTTTTACTTGTGTTTATTTGAAGCCCTACCTGGTTAGCACTTTTTTCTAATTTTTCAAATATTTCTTTCATTGTGTTGTAGTTTCTGATACCTATTAAAATGTGTCCGCCTAAGCGTGTATTTGGATTTAATAAAAATATACGATATTGAATTTGAGGTCATATAACGCGTCTTCATTTATTGACTCCAGAATTGATATTTTATTCTTGATATTTTATTTTGTATAGCGACCTTAACTTTGGTTTTTTTAAATGTCATTAACACTAAGTTTCAGAGTTTCGTACGACTTCGTATTCTCATAAGCGCTTCGTTTATTAGACTTCTTTTGATGCTATCAAATGCTCGCCTAAAATCAATAAATACGGGGGCTGTTTGATGTGTACCCGGATTGGAAAATAGGTGGCGCTACTGAGTTTAACATCATTTAGTATAAGCTCTTTTAGCCTGCCTGTCAAAATTTGGTGACAATCCGATGCTTAGTTTTGTTTTGACACCCATTTTAAAATGTCATGGTAGTGTTTTTTGGTTCTTGTTTTTAATTGACAAAAACCTGCGAGGAAATCAAGCCCATTAGGGACCCACTGATCTTCCCGTACAACCGTTTTATCATTGGTTCCCAGAGTTTCGCGGTGACCGCACTTCGGTTTTTGTTGAACCGTTCCATGATCTCGTATTGGCGGACCAACGAGTGCAAATTCCCAAGTTGGCTGAGATAGCATAGAACAAGCGCAATCGTGAGACCACTTCAAAGACGTGCTTGGCCCTTTTTCATCGAAATCAGAAGGAGTTTCTGCGTCGCTGCGTGACCGTCGTTGAGACATGGATTCATTGGTACACACCAGAAACCAAAGAACAATCGAAAACATTGGTTTTACCCGGTGAACTTGCTCCAAAGAAAGCGAAGACCATGCCTTCAGCCGGAAAGGTGATGGCAACCGTCTTTTGGGACGTGCGAAATGTGATCCCCGTTGACTATTTGGAGAAGGGAAAAACAATCATAATAACATACTACATTCAACGCCAATTTGAAGAAAAAACGACCACATTTGGAGAAGAAAAAAGTGCTCTTCCAGCACGATTATGCACCGGCTTACCGGTCGAATTGAACTACGAATTGCTCCCCCATCCTCCGTATTCTCCAGATTTGTCTTCCTGCTACTTCTTTTTGGTTTTCAAATCTTAAAAGATCGCTCACCGGGAAAAAGTACGGATGAACGAGGAATTCAACAAAAGTCGTACTATACGGAGAGGTTAAAAAAAGTTGCAACACCGCTGATAAAGGTGTCTCGAGTTGAAAGAAGTTTATATTGAAAAATAAATTGTCAAAACCTAAAAAAGTTGCCCTGTCATTTCAAGTCCGGGTATTCATCAAACAGCCCTCATAGGTTGTACTCGTAGCATTTATCTGTTGTTTGTTTTATTATAAATACTCGTAGTTGTTCTGTTGTTGACGTGCGATTCTAAAGCCACTTTGGTCTTCTCCTATTTTATTTTTTTGCTACTTCATTAAGTTTGTCGAAGAGTTCATTTGTCATTATTTTGTATCTTGTATCAAATAGTGTAATGCTAAAAAAAATTAAATTAATGTTAAAAAATATATATAACACTTAATGTAACTGGTTTAATGTGAGCGCCTAAAAACCAAATTATCACATTACGGCAGATGTTGGAAAGAAAAATAAAAATTTACTCCATCTAAACTTATATTTCTTATTTCTCATTACCGTCATTGCTCACCTATTCATTCGAGATATTTCTCTTTAAAACAAAAAACTTGTTATTTTCTAGCCCGTAAATATTTAAGATTTTTTTTTTTTTTCATTTAGACGTGTAGTAAAGTCGCCATGATAAAAATGTTTCACCGAATATTTATAAATCAATCGTTTAAGATAAGATTAATAGCACCAGCTTAAAAATGTGTTTTTTGATGACCTGCTAATCAAAGGATCCAAAAATTCTTATAATCTAAGACCTTGATGCTCTATCGAAGCAAAGAACATGTTTTACCAGAAGCTCTAAACAATTTTAGATTTATGATCAAGTTTAGAGAATAAGTTATTGCTTGTGTCCACTCCTGCATGCTAACATCTTATCTAGCCGATTTTATTTGGTTTCTTAAAAAATTTGTTATTTTTAATGGAAATAGAGAAAAAGATAAATTCTTCTGTAAATATTAAATACGCTCACCTGTATTAATATGCTAAACACAAATGGACTTCTATAAAACATTGCATAACGCTATCAGCAACATTTAGGTATTTTGTCACGGTTGCATGTGGAAAGAAGTTTTTTTTTTTTTTATTTATTGTTTCTAATTGAATCAGAATTGAAAAAACTCAAAGATCGATGTTAAAACATTTTTTTTTTAACCCAAAAATTATTAATTAATAATGATTATCTAGTTAACTCTTGACTTGCTGTCAGGCGAATTGATCTCAGACGATACATGAAACCAAATCCGAGTCGTGACACACAACATCTGAGTGAAAATTAAGACGGGATCATGTTCAAATATCGGCGGTAGTCTGTCTAATTAATAAATTTCTTGACTTTATTGCTGAATGAATTTAATTACGAAAAGATGTGTATAGGGCGCACCAGAGACCCAGTCAAATTCTTTATCAAATATGGTATACTTGCAAGTTCAACTAGTTACCTCTAGGGAGGAAAAAATCAGTTAATTAGATATTAAAAAACGCGTTCTAAATTATTCATAAGTAAACTCAAGAGCACAAATAATAACTAGAGGAATAGCAATTGATGGGTAAAATAGGTAAAAGGGAACTGACCCGGAATCGAGATGAATACAAAGTGGTCACTGAACACTTTGGAATAAAATAGGAGAAGATAAGTACGAATGAAAGGTAGAAAACACAGATAAGAACAAATCGATGCACATTTTACCTATGTATATATACCAATTGCAATTTTATAGCAATCTGTTTTGACACCAACAGTCAAGTGAAGTCATGATGGCGCCTGACTTATGAGCTCTTAAATTTTCAACGACATAAACAGCCATTACGCTGTTTAAATTGACAGAAAGTTGGTGGAAATGAATTTCTCTATCTGGCTATTCGTTTAAGTACATCAGTCTAAACGAAGAAGTCCTTCAATTCTCTATAAAACTCCACGGCAGATACATACGTGTAAAGAGACGTGTGTAGAACAGGAGTCGTATTCGATAATCATTTTGATTTTTGATATTACTTTGATTTTCCTTTGACGTTACAGAAAAAAGTTGTCAATATATGCATTATCTACATCAGCCAGCTGCCGATTTTCTGATTCGCCTATTACTACTATTTGAGAAGCCTTAGCAAACAACGAGGTATCTCTGACTTCAAAAATATTTACGGTGCGGCAGTAATAACTCACAATGACATAGGCCCATACCTTTAAAATATTTTTTTTTTTGATCAAGAAGCAGCAACAGCAGTATCTGAGGAAGCAAACAAAAAATATTCGACATATTCCTCTAAATAAACTGAGTGCACATTTGCAAGAATATTTACCCTCGATAGTACGGTTCGTGGAAAAATATTTTGGTACTATGATCCTTTTTTTGTCGGATCTTGTCAGAGAAAATTAAGTTCGCCAATGATTTTAAATATGGAGTGACTGTAATATAACTTGAATTAAACAAGCAGCGCAATAATCAAGTTCGTAGTGAAGTACTTGCATTATCACCCGGTGGTGGTCCACGGTAACTACATGAGTAAACCCTCAATCCTTATGCAGCTAAAATGGCAAGAACATGCCCGGCAAGTAGCATTATACGAATACAAGCTTACGTCGTCAAAGTGCTCACAACCCTATACGGAAGATATTTAAAAGACGAATCTACTCTTTTAAAAATGGACTCAGTGTTGCCGACCCTAGTAAACGTTTAAAGGACAACGACGACAACGAAAGACGAGAACTGATCGTGAGGTCTACGAGCAGAAGAGACGGGAATAATATTGGGTACTGCAGAAAAAGAAAAAGAGAGAGAAGCGCACGGTCGCAGATATTGAGAAGTTGAACTCCAGGACTAACGCACAGAAGTTTTCCCAACAGGTAAAAAGAACGTGTCAAGGCAAAAAGACCCATACAGAAACCTGTAGAGATAAAGAAGGAAACGTTGTAATAGAGTCACAGTCGGTGCTGAGAATTTAATTTAGACGATGATACATAAAATTCAGTCTCCTTGATCAAAACGAAATAAGAATAGCAATGTCTAAGCTGAAATCTAACAAAACAGCTGGACCCGAAGTCTTACCGGACGAGGTATTCAAAGCTGCGGGAAATGACTTTACGAAGAGCAGGCACTAACTCATTTCTCAGATATGGTTAGAAGGGTGTATGTCTGATAAATGGAATCCCAGTAACGCTTGCGCGATTCAAAAACATGGAAACCGCCTCAACTGCTCCAATTGAAGAGACTTAAGAGTAATTTTCCTCAACATGGCATGCAATAAGGTATATTATCTGCCATACTGTGTTAACGTCTGAAACCCTTCGTCAGTAATCTGTTTGGCCCCTATTAGTATCATTTTAGATCAGGAAAGTCCACAATAGTCCAATTCTTGAAAATCCTGGGAAAAACTCAAGAAATCGAAATCGATACCCACCATCTTTTCATCATTACGAGCTATTGTACTATAAATAGAGCCATGTCTTGAGAACCAAGACCTTTGATGCCAGAAAAAGTTTTATACTAGGTGACGCGAAGACATGTGACTTCTTTAACATCATATTTGAAATAAATAATAATCACAAGTCAACACTGAAAGCTCATCGATGATGTCAACATTTTTGGGACAACTCAACGGGCCGTCGTCAGTGCGTTTTCTAGTATTGAGACGGAAGCTGACAAACGGTAAATGAGAAGAGACACATAATATTGACGAATTGGACAAAACGTCCCAGTCGACGGCTATAAATATGAGGTAGTAAGGAACTTTGTCTACTTTGGCTCTGCTGTAAATTCTATTAGCGACACTTCAGCAGAAATAAAACGAGAAATCACATTTGCCAATCGCTTTTTCTTTGGGCAATTGAGTAGTAAGGCCTCAAACTTTGCATAAGACCTTGATCACCCCTGTCCTACTTTATGGCGCTGAAACATTGACTCTATTGAAAGCCGAATAATGATATCCTCAGTCGTTTCGGAAGAAAAATCCTTCGAAAAGTTTTCGCTCCCGTTTGCATTAACGGGCCTTAGAGAATAAGATTTAACGACGAACTATACGAGTAGAAAAGTGCGCATCATTCGCCTGAGATGGTTAAGACACATAAAGCGAATGGACAACAATCCTTCTTTGAATCCAACAACACAAAAGGGGAATACCTCTCTATAGGTAACGGGGACATAAACTCGTATAGGACCTCAACCAACATAGAGGTTGCGCCTGGAGGCAATTAGCTAAAGACCGGAATAACTGAAGAGGTTTCTTAGTTGAGGCCCAAGTTTACCCCGAACTAAGACGTAATGAGGCCATAATGATTGGTTTTTCAAGCCGACTATAAATCTGCTGGCATCTGTTGAGAAATCTTCCTGATAGTATACCACCGATGCCAAATTATCAGGGAAAATGTCCAAATGAGTCTCAGGGAGGTATCGAAATTTATTTGCCTTTCTTATACTCCCTGTTACGACTTGCTCAAAATAAGCACAGCCATTTCTGCTAGAACTGACGGCCTAAACAACAAGCTGTGTAAACCTTAGTAAGGAGTATTTGATGGTCGAGCAAAACTGTACTCGTTAAATGAAACCTTAAGAGTAAATATTGTATCTTTTAAGTTAAAACAAACATTGGACCGTAAGTTTCCCTATCAAAATATCATATTTGGTGTACTGCGTAAACATCTTTGAAATACAAACAGCAAATAAATGACGAAAATTACGAGACTACGGTTCCTGGGGCTTAGTTTTTAGGCGACAGGAAAGTCGCATTTTATTTGTAAAGACCAAAGCAGTATTTATGTCGACGGTAGCACTGTGCTAGATATAAAACGGATAAAGGCTAATAGCGCTTAAATCAAAAACATTATGAGTCGGGAACACAATTGAAAAGATAACCAGTAATGTTTAATACTCATTAATTGATTGTTTTTTTTTTTTTTTTTTTTAGAATCCTGTATTTTCTGGGCCTTTAGAATCTAGAAATCTTTTCTCCTTTTCTCTAAGAGGTGCAGTCAAATATCATGACAAAATTATTCAGCAAATAATAAACTTGTAAATCTATTATTTGAGATAAGATTGAAAGAACTAGATTAAAAAATTCTTATGATGATCTGGTCATCAGAGAAGTTTCATTGTCAAGTTGAAGAAACATCTACCCGCTCGACGGAGCTCTAGGGTACTCCGGTGTCTCAAATCTGCTCAAATTCTACCACAGCTAGTCACTAAAAAAATTTGCTATAAAGCAATTTAAATCATCCGATTCAGCAGTTGATTAGCCAATTCGTCTTAAAAATTTGGATGTATTTGGACAAAATTGAAATAGTTCTGAACAGAATCCACTGGACGTTAGTTTTCTGAAAAAGAAATTACATTTCAAAGCCAAATGCACTTAAAGATGACTACGTACGTTTTAAGCTAATGAGCAAATTTATAAACTTTTGTGTTGTCGTCAGCATATGCTGACGATTCAGCAGACCTTGTATCGGCAAATTACATTTCAACTTAAAATGACATTATTAAGGGCGCCTTTAACCAGTTCATAATTGGGCAAAAAAGTCAATCAAATACTACTAAAAGGTAAAAGATATGCGATATCGAAGTTCTGATGCAGAATTCGTTCATCGAGAACTGCAACCACAGCATTCAAGAATGACCTCCAAAAAAGAAAGCGAATGCGAAAAGTCAGCATTGAAAGGGCATTTACTAGGAATACATAATTATTGTTAAGTTAATACTAATGTATAGGGTGATTCATGGTGAGGTTTGATTTATAATGTAAAATAAAACACATAAATTTGAAAGTGAACTTAAAATTTTTATTATCGGTTAAAAAAACAATTTATGGCATTTCCTTTTTGAAAGTGATATCATGTAAATTTTGGCCACGACTACATCTAAGGTGGTCCATTCGGAAGTTACAATTTTGGGCGACTCGTTCGAGCATAGCCACTGGTATAGCTGACTTATTCCTAAAGACCTGAGACTTTACATATCCCCAGAGAAAATAGTCCAAAGGTGTGATATCGCACGATCTAGGCGGCCAATTTACCGTAGCAAAACGCGAAATTGAGTGTTCACCAAAATTATTTTTCAACAAGTTCATTGTTTCACGCGCTGTATGGCTCGTAGCGCCGTCTTGTTGAAACCAGAGCTCAACGAGATCAAGTGCTTGAGTTTCAAGTAACATTCTGATTTGTCTCATTTTTGAAGAAATATGGATCAATGATACCACCAGCCCATAAATCACACCATACCGTTAGTTTTAATGGACGTAATGGTAGCTCTTGGCACTCCTCGGGTTGCTCATCAGCCCAAATACGGCAATTTTGTTTATTATTGTATCCATTGAGCCAAAAATGGGCTTTGACACTGAACAAAATTTCACGATAAAACACCGGATTTTCATTGAGTTTTTCCAGAGCCCATTCACTGAAAATATGACGCAAATTCAAGTCGCCTGGCTTCAATTCTTGCATAAGTTAAATTTTTTACGCTTTTAGGTCAAGATCTTCACGTAAAATACGCCAAGTTGTCGAATACGCCAAGCCAAGCTATTAAAAACGACGACGAATCGATTCGTCACGGTCTTCGCATACACTTTCAGCTACAACTGCTATAGTCTCTTCACTACGTGCTGGATGTGTTCTAACCGGTCGAGTATCATCCACTAATGTAAACTGGGACTCAAGTTTGTGAATGGTATTGGCAATTGTGGTTTCAGTAGGTCGATTATGCGCGCCGTAAATTCCTCGAATCGCACGAAAAACATTTCTCACAGAACGATGATTTTCGTAATACAGCTGAACCATTTGGAGACGATGTTGTGGTGAGTCCTTCCAGGATGACTTGCCAAACAATAATGAACAAAAATGACAAAGCAGTTTAATAAAAGTAACGATTGATCAGTTTAAAAAAAGCCTATTGAAAATCAAACCTCACGATGAATCACCCTATGGTATACAACAGTACTTTTTTCGAAAATGAAAAATCAGCAACTATCCATTATCCGTATGACCGGGACAGTTCTCTTTTACAGCTGCGATAGAAGCTTAACTTCAGTTGCTTCCTGCTGATGCTCTAAAAAGACTCTTTTCAGCAAATAGTCACACAATAGGTGTCCGGAGTATTAGCCTCATTTTTACCAATGGACCGTACGAGTAAGTTAATTTGACGATTTACACTGGCAGTCGAACAACCACTTAACCCTTGTAATTGTCAACTATGAGGTCATGTAATGCCGAAAATCTCTGAATGTAATCCCTGTAACCTATCTTTGTGCAGGATTCCAATTCAAAGTGAAATTCTAAGCATCTGCAGAGCACAAATTTACTGCCAAGAGATGGTACTATAAGCAGGGCATTTTTGAAAGCAAGAAAGCATTCCTTATGCCCGTTTATTATTTAGTCATCGACGAAGCAAATCACTTTACGAGTGATCTGGACTTGTGAAAATCTAAAACGAACAAAGAGACACATATCATGTTTCAACAAGAGGTGTAGGATTTGAAAGTCCTGATGCACGCAGGTTTGGCATATTGTGACAGTTGTGACAGTTGATTTCACCGTTCTCAGGAGCTTGAGCTCCATAAAGCCATACTGCACTGAATTTTAACAAAAGATTTGGCTCTCCATGCGTACAAGATCCAATTTATGCAAGAACTGAAGCCGGTCGACCAGCAGCAACGCCGTACGTTCTCGTATTTTTTCCTGGAAAATATGCATGCTGACATAGATTTTTCCATATTGGCGGCTACGTCAATAAGTAAAACTGGCGCATCTGTTGTAACCAGAACTAGTATCTGTTTGGTGCAGTTTATGATTTATGGACCGGACTGGACTTTTTCAAAATTTGAGGCTGGAAAAGCTACTACGGTTAATGGAGAGCATTACCTGGACATGATGAACAATATTTTATAGTCGAAGCTCGAGGATGTGAATACGTACGACCTCTTCATTCAACAAGGTGGTGATACATGCCATACATGTAACGAAACAATCAAGTTATTGCACACGAGATTTCCTGCCCGCTTAATTTGGCTCTTCGGAATCACACATTAACCACCAAGATCGTGCGACTTACCACAGTAAAGTTACAAGCCCCATGGCCTACGCCAACTATTCGCCGACATCGCCGAGATAAAGCCCCATATATGTGATAGAGTGGTTGAAAATTTCGAGAAAAGAATGAAGGGCTGCATATTGTGTTCCATGAATACTCTCCACATGTCTACTTTATAAAGCAATAAACATTTCAAAATCATCACAGCAATTGTTCGTTTTATTCAAAAAAAACAAATTCTACACCCTTTGTTGAAGCACTTTTTATTAGATGCCTACAATAGAAGGAAGGTTCACAGGCTATTGTCAAAAGGATATAAAGAATGAATGCCCCCTTTAATAATTTTTGCAAAAGAGGAAATCTTAAAGGAAGCAAAGGTGTTATACACATCTCTAATAGGATAAATTACTCGGAAATGTTAGCTTCTTACAGGTCGTTAACAGCTTAAATCTTGAATGTTGAAGAAATTCTTAATGATGGCAATACGGCCAAGATGCTGCGACTTATAACCGATCTGATGTCCGGTGAGATTTGTACAGCTGTCCCTGCTTTTGAGTCAGTAAATAGGAATAGTTTTATTAGTAAACTATAAGACAATCAAGACAACTACTTGTAGTATTTCTTTATAGCTACTCAGTAGATTAAACTTCTGATACTTAAGTTTAAAAAATGCAAATAATTAAGTCATAGGCCCGCCTTCCAAAAACCTTTTCGGTTTCGAAATCTGATTTTTATTGGGAGCTTAAAAGTCGTCCCACAATGATGTCACTTTCGAAGCATCCAATGACTAAAGCAATACTTTAAGTGTGTGCACCCCAAAATCTAAAAAGCATTCTCAAACTTTCTTGGTCCGCAGCTACGGCATCACTTTTAGTATCTTTCGTACTTTGTGTAGACATAACGCCCCGTACTCCCACAAATTTTCGTAGATACATTCAACAGCATAAAGTCTATAAGTCTCCAGGAGACAAATCCAAAACACTTTCCAGTTCTCTAGTCAAAGAAATAGTACCAAATTCCACTGGAAATGAGAGCATAGAAAGACGAGAAGCTCTACATATCAATCGAGAATTGGACTAATTTTTTCATTTCCGAAGAGAGAGAGAAAACGAATTTCGGCCTCTCTAAAAGAAAATTCACATACTCTCCACTCTTCTTCGGAGGCTCGGTTAGTACCAAAAACAGGTTGGTCTATTATTGGGGGTTTTGGCCGTTTTGGGTGGCCGTTGAGTTGGCACATATTCACCACACTCTACACCGGTTGTTTTCCTGTTTTTTTTTTTTTATTTATTTCTTCCATTCGCTTTTTCTCTCTCTCAATTCTTCTTTTCTCTCTGATTTAAAGTTTCTTTTGGTCACCGTTTTGTACTTTCTTCTTTGATTTGATTTCCTGTTCGCACGGTAGGTAGGTAAATCACAAAGAAAAACCGAAACAGTTTATGTCGCTTTTCCACAAACACACATAAGCACAAGTGCACAAAAAGAAACAAATAGACAGAGATAGAAAGAGAGGTAAAAGTATAGTGAACACTTAGCATAGCCGACAATGCATAGAGGCGAATAAAGTGAAATGCAACAGGCGATTTTGAGCTTGAGAGAATCTACAGCTACAGATGCGGATACGGATACGAGTAAATGGCGGAATGGTGTAATGGTGAAGTGGTAGGTAATATTCGAACAAAAGCGCATCTACCCGTGGCGGTAAGTACTAATATTTTCTCTTTTTCTCTTCTTCTGCCTTTTTTATGGCGATATAACGACTGACTTTAGTGACAAATAAAAGTTGTTCTTTTTTATATGTAAAATAAAACTAAAATTAAATGAATGAGTATCCACATACACGGTTAATGTATCTATGCACATTAAAATTGTGTTGTAGGACAGTTTAGATACTATAAAGTGGGTTGGGCGCAACACAATTTAGCACAAAGTCGTTAACTTTGCTCTTGATTAATTCTTTACGACTCTCTTATAGTCGGATGCGAATTAAGGCGAATTCCACAATTGATTTGAATAATTTGATTAAGAGGATGATTGTGTCGTAGGTGTTGGATAATAATTAGGAAGATAATTTTTGGAGTATTTACCGTAAGATTATTCCAAATTTGTAGACGTACGTTCTCACAGCATAATGGAACCTCCATTTTAAGAAACCTGACCTGATTCCTTTCTTAATATCAGCCCATCATTCTTTTTTGTTCGCCAATGTCCCACCTTGAAAATTCGTTTTAGGTTCGCTTGCCATACTAATTATCAAACATTCAAAACCAATCAACAAGGACACCGTACTTTTTTCGGCGTTTGCTCGTATCCCGTACCTATAAGCAAGAAAGAAGGAAAGGAATTAAGAGAGCTATTTTTCTCTATTTTTCCGCAAAACTGAGCGCTAACTTTTTACCGATGAGCTCGATTGAGACGTATTAGATCAGGTTTTGTTTCTTGTTTTTATTAGTGTCCTTGGACATATCTTCGTATAGGAAAATTGTTCTTATTACCAAAATGTAGAGCCAAGGCATTATATTGGGTAATATTGTGAACTTTATGATGAGTCTGCGGCCGTTTATCTGGGTACAAGATAACATTGAGATTCTTGACTTCCTTTAATGCAAAGTAGTTGGTGCCGTTTTAAGAGGATATAATGGAACCTATTAGTGTGGGTAGTGAAACGAAAGGCATTTTTCAGACTAAGACCGCATTTTTTTATCAAGAAGACTGTCGAGCAAAGCTGGAAAAACATCTATCTGAACTATTGCCTGTTGTGCCCGTTTCCAATATAATTGTCCATCAAGTAAAACTAAAAAAATTTAAATTTACGAACAATTTGGTTCTCATTTTATCTAAGGCTTCCTTTATGCCGTTGGAAGCAAGTAAAGTGAATTGGTTGAATGTCTGCAAATTTAAATTGATGTGAATTGGGTTGTGTAATAATACTTAAGGAGCATGGAAGTTTTATAATACGAAGAAAAGAAGTACCAAACAATGAATAAATTCGCTTTAGGAATCTTACAAATATGTGTATTTATCTGTAAAAGACAAAAATGCGGATTCCCATTGCTCTGGCTACGCAAAATGACATTACGGAAAAATCCCAGTTTTGTCGATCGCCTTGCAACCCTTCGGTTCTCGCAAAGCTCTAAAATCCATTTTAATTTTTCTCTCTATTCCCGACCAGGACTTGCTTCATATTGTTCCGTTATCTGTGTTGTCTGGTATTCTAACACCGTTAAACATAGACACAATATACCATACATCGTTCGTTGCTTCACTATTAGATCTGTTTCCAGAACTCAAAATTTAATGGATGACCCGAAACAAGAAAATATACATCACAGAGATCAGATAATCATTTCTTTTTCTGTTTTGTATATTGGTATGGGTTCCCAAGTTAAATCACAGTAGATGGTAATAGTGCAAGTTCAAATCAGTTACCACTCCAATTGAGCATTTGCGTATATTGCTGGCAGTTTACAAATTATTTCCAGTAGACTATTGAAGTCTGCCTAGACGTTAGTCATTTGGAAACAAACTAAGTTGATTTATGGATTCATAGCTTTGGACACCTTATTTTTCCAATCCGTTGAAAACTATTTTGAAATTTAAATTCAAAATTCTTTTGAAGTAAAAGAAAAAAACATCTATCCACTCCACTGCTAAGGATTAAAGAATCATAAGTCTCTCCTCGTTTCTACTAAAAACACTGGCGAGAATCGAGAGAGCATTTAATAATATAAGCATCGGATCTATGATATAAAGACGGCCTTAGACAAGTTCCATGTAAAAACAACGATAGCACAATGGATTGAGAACATGCTAATGAGCAAAACCATCAATTGAGGATTTAGGAAAAATACAGTCAGGGACACATTTGCAAGAGGAACTCCACAAGGAGGAGTAATTTATCCCCTTCTGTGGCTTATTGTTGTAAACGACAAACGCCGACGATAATGAAAAGATATTCCAACGATCAGGGAAATTATGCAGTCGGCCTTGACTACATTCGCAAAATGGAAAGCACAAAACGGTTTACGGGCAAATCCATCAAAAATCGAACTAATGTTGTTCACAAGAAAAAGAAAGTTAGAAAAATTTGATCCTCCTAGAATCAACGGTTGTAAGTGTAATATCAAAGGAAGAACCAAAAAACACATTAGATTCAGTGTACACATGCCGAAGAACCTTTGGTAAACGTTGGGGACTAAGATCATGTATAAATACACTGGATGTACATGACCATAGTAAGACCAATTCTTACTTATAGTGCGCTGATATGGTGGAAAGCCACGGAAAAGGCTAGTTATCTCAAAACATTTACACACGTTTAAAGATTAACGTGTATTGCAATAACAGGAGCGTTAAGATCCACTCCTCAAGCAAGCACTACTACTGCGAGAGAAATCGTGTACGTACATGTGCCCTTTTTATTTAAAAAAAAGGTCACAACAAACATTACAGTGAAGTAATGATGCGATAGAAACGTGGCCTCCGAAGGTCAGAATTTCTGTCTGTCCACGTATTTTAGTGGAAATTTTCATTGAAGCTACACAGTATTAGCATTTGCCCTTTGGTTAACGACTAATATTTTCTTTTAAAAAAACACATCCAAACAGTAAGTCAATATTCTAACAACAAATCCGCCCAAAATATATCTCCTCCCTTTATAGCTGCCCCGAAAGGTTAATACTGAAAACCAAAAAGCGAAATTGCTTCACCTTTTCCATCCACCATCGCTCACAATGGAATTATTAATCACCTGCAAAAATAAATTCGCAATTTTATGCCCACCAAGTCCCTAAGGTTAACCAACCATTGTTCTCACATTCACTGCCCTAACAGCAAATCGTCTTCTTCAGACTAGGAGTGTGTTTGTCCTCCGTTGGGCTTGTTGCAATCTAAAAAATGTGAACCGGCGCAAAACAGAAGCGAATCCCATATTTATACACATACTCTACACATTTCAGAGCTTGATGGATTCATCTACGGAGGTATGGATGTATCAATGTGTAGCTGCTGTATTGTAATGTCACAAATCAAGTCTTGAGTTCGATCAATCGCTGAGCATGTTGCCGATAAATTTGTTACTTGTTCTGACCACAAATCATGATGTAGACGAGCATACAACGAGTCGTCTAAAACCGAAAGACGACAAAGAAGGACAGTGAGAAAATAGAAGAAAAAAAAAAAAAAAAAACAATTTAAAGAACGTAATCTAACTGTATCTTTTGGATTGGACTTCATTCCACACCTGGCAAAGTCATAGCGATATAAGGAAACTAATTGTCGATGAGGTAAGCCAAACGACAACACAAGCTCACACATCACATGCACACACTACGTAACTCCGACATGCTTCTACTCGTATGCTGCGAAAACAGGTCGCTGGCCGTATACCTTTGGACTCGATGTCATGCCTACCACAACAAAGCCTCCGAGCCAAGTTAAGTTACACGCTTTAGTGAGGCTGCGAAAGCAGCTCGCTTCAATGATGGCAGTAGCAATAGCAACAAATTCCAATGTTCGTTGGAAGTCTATTACCATCGTCAGCAAGCCATTGACTTTTGCGCCCATTACTCACACCACTCACTCCACTCATTCCACTCAGTCTACATGGACTGAGATACATTGCGTCCAAGTCAGAGCCAGGTTTTGCTCAGTTCAGTGTGCTTCCAAGCACCAAGCTTCTTTCAGTGAAGCGAACTACTTTAAGTTCGTTCACCGCACGCAAGCGTGACGTCTTACGGATTTTATTTTCTCCTCTCTTTCTGTACTTTACACACTACACCTCTGTACTGGTATCTACGAGTATACCTGGACATAGTGTATCTTAAGCGTTGTTTTCAACAATATCGAGGCCAATTCACATGAAAATTTATTCGACAAGCTTTTTAGTGAATAGTAAATGCTCATAAGTATTTCAGACTTCCTTGATGCGCACATGCGCGCTTGTTTTAACATCAGTAGCCGCCACCAACTGGGCGCTGTGCTACTTTCAGGTAAACTCCTAATTAGTCACTCTTCAAGAAGTTGCACTGTGTGTGTTTTAAGTGTGGATACCAAGTATCTGGGTATTTGGATGTTAAGGCCAAACATCGGTACGTATCTGACGTATGAGATGAAATAGTTGTGACCGTCAATCATCTGTCAGTTGAGCGTGCGCGTAGACTTACAACTGTCAAAATGTCAAATAAGTTTCTGAGCACATCGATTTGTGTCGTATGGATACTTCTGTGTTGTCTTTATGAAAAGTATTTTGATTTATGATTGATGGAGAGTAGAATAATTAACTGTGAGTAGATTTATGATCTACAAGTACGTTATGATTTTTTCTAAGAAAGTAAAGCCATCTCGTTAGAGGAGGAAGGAAGCTGACTCACGTCTACACAAAGATGCCAAAGTTATTGACCCCGGTTGGTTTATGCCATGAAATTGAGTTATTGGTAGAATTTTGATTATATTCTCTTCCTCGTCTTTCTATTCCACGAGACCTGATATAAGAGGTCAAATACCTTGCTTGCGATAAAATGGATTTAGATTAGACAGTACGCACAGATGTTTTCACGGTTTAGTATAAAAGATACATAGGATAAAGGTGAAATCACATTTTAGTTTTATGTCTGTTGCTTTACGAGTATGTATGATGTGTTTTCTGTGAGTTGTATGTGCTGGGTGTTAAATTGACTAAAATTTCTGCCGCAATTTAGATCACACGGCATTAATCATATTTTAATAAGATTTATTTTTTCTTTATTATTTTTTTTTTTTTATGGCTGTTTTATAATTTTGTTTTATGAGTTTGTTCTTCTTGTTTGCACTTTCTAGGAATCGCTCTTCTAGAGTGAATTTCCTCAGAATTTCCTCCCTTTCTTATAAGTTAATTAAGGCCTATAAATTGGAAAGCGGACTGAATTTGATGAGTGAGTTTTTCTTCACGCACGCGGAAGTACATTGAACTGCAAAAGGAAGAAGGAATCACACAGTAAGTAAGGAATCACAACGTAGCGAATAATTTTTAAAATATTACTTTTGGAATTGAGGTTGGTGTATGTTGATGCATTATTTAAATACCCCGATATACATATTTTAAAAGTCTAAATGACGTTCGAAAATGAATTGTTCCTATTTTCAACTCCTTACGAATCCAATAATGTATTTCAAAGTCATTTAGAAGTAACTGTGAGACATGAGCTCGGTTGTGCCGACCTTTCACTCATGGGAACATGACAACGATCATCATTTCTTGGCTAAAGGATTGCATACTAATCAATGAATGAAAATGTACACCAACATTATCACTGCCACAGGGATATGAGATGAGGTGGGACCAAGTCTCTCTTTGATTTCTGAATATCTATCAGTGCTTAAAATCAAAACATCTTAAAAAAAAAGATGCTACAGCCACTGTATTCGCCCCCAAAATTTGTTGCAAAAAAGCATCTGCGCCGATCGTTACATTTACAGAACTTTGACCGGTCTTTCCCGCTTAAAATCTTAACTGCCAGTCTGTATCATACCTCTGCAGAATGAAGAAAACCAACATGTGATTGTCGAGAAACCAATGCAGCCGCAGAGAGTGACAGTTTAGTGCGGATTTTGGAGTTGTGGCATCATTAGCCCATTTTATTTCGAAAACGCTGCTGAAAACAACATTTTGTCAACGATGAGTACTACAGAGTCATGATTATCGAATTTTTGTGGGCTGAAATTGAAAACAGCACGATCTCGTGCCATGCCACACAGCCCATCGAACATTCGCTTTTTTGTTGCCCTATGTTGGTCAATCGAAGATGATGAACGCAGTGGCAGATCATCGACATCGAAAACCGACGAAAACATTGATGAAGTAAAAGAAATGTTGGTCAATAACCCTAAATTAATCATCAGAGAGATAGCGGAGGACTTGAACATTGGCTATGGACCCGTCTAACACATTCTGGTTAATGATTTGGGTCTCCGTCGTGTAGCAGCAAAGTTGGTACCAAAAGACCTCAATTTTATGCAAAAAAGAGACCGTGTTTGATATCGCAAAAGAGATGATTTTCGAGGCTGAATCCGATCCCACATTCATCAAAAGGAACATAACTGGAGACGAGACGTTTGATTATGAGTACGACACGCAATCCAGACATCAGGCAAGTAAATGGCGTTCACCAAATGAGCCGAGACCAAAAAAAAAACACGTCGTTTTCAGTCAAAAAAAGAAGGCAATGCGGTGTAGTGCATCATAAAATTTTGCCAAAAGGCCAGGCAGTAAACAAAAAGTATTATTTGGGCGTTATGAAACGTTTGCGTGAAGCAATTCGCCGAAAGACACCAGAATTGTGGGCAGAAAACTCGTGGATTTTGCACCATGATAACGCACCATCGCACAGTGCAACAAATACATCCGATTCATTTACCAGAAGTCCTTCAACGGGCAAAGCGATAAACGTGCAACGTAAAAAACCTTAAATGACAACATTAAATCGTAAGTACATTTCATTCTTAATTACAATAGAATGCAAAAATCTTCATATTTTTAAAAACAAATCTAACCATGAATATACCATATGTCGGTCGATTTTAAACTGTCACGAAAAAATGAAACAGTAAGTTGGCTTATCTACAATAATTTCAATGATCGAAATTCGGAGATTCATCAATCCTTTGTTTGTCAGGCTTATCAGTGTATGTTATTTTGAGGAAACAAATAACATGTGATTCCGTGTTTCACGATTTCGTGACGCATCTTAAATTCTAGCGGAAATTCTATATCTCATCAGTGTCGTTGCGACTGAAAGAAAAAACATTTACGTGGAAAAAATGGAAGACGAGTTCCAAAATATAATAAATGCGTAAAAGATGTTGACAAGCCAAAATATGGTCCCAGTTAATAAGAATATAAAAATTATAGCTCAGAATTGTAAAGTTAATAAAACCTCCGGTATAAGAACTATTGGACTTTAGTCCATTCATTGGATTGGAAGGTTTATCTGCGCTCTGAATCCTTTGCTTGAGCAATGGTCTACCTTCGATTTCATTACTCACCTTAAGACAATCTTACATGGATTTTATTCAGTTCAAAGTGCCGATATTCATTGAATAGAAATAGAGGTACTTTGCGAATAAAAAATTCATTCCAAAAGTAAGCTCTTTCTAGTTCACTGATTTGAAAGACCCAACTCCATTGCCACCTTTCAAAGAATTGCCATTGTTTTAGGCCTATCAAGAGCGGACACTCCATCAACAGATAGATCCTAATGGAAAAACCAAGAAGCAAAAAAAGTCCCTTACAAACTACAACCCTTTTGTGGCACCCTTCAGAGTGGTTACTTTTTCTCCTTTTATCAGATAAATTCCTTTACTCATTGACAATACTATGAAAACTATGCAGCATTCGTACTAGGAATACAAAAAACAATTCCTCTGTCTATTTTTATTCAAATAGACATATCTGTGCACAAACGTTCTCGTATATAGGGGCAGACGTGAGAGAAATCAATTTATCGAAAACCGAGCTACTGCATAAGGGGGGATATGTATGTACAAACAAAACTGAAAGACGAAGAAGAGTCTGAGAGGGAAGAAAAAAAATTCAATTACCGAATGACGACGGATGGAAATTCATCATCAAACCATCAGAACATCATCATCATCGTAACTGCAATTCGGTTTGTATGAAGTGAATATCAGGACATCGAAATAGGAGGACATCAGGATATCAACCATCATGCTCCGTCTAGTACGGATACAATCCTGTATCCCTTTATCCATGAAACAGAAAAATGGTGAAGAAATAATAAAAAGAAATTCAGAGATACGAGTAAAGATACAAAATCCAAATATCAGTAAAAGAAAAAATATACATCATGTATAAAACGCACAACTTTCCCAATGGGACAATGTAGAGGGAAGGGATAGATTAATCAGTGAGTTGATATCACATATCCAGTAAAGCTCCACGAACGCTGCTATGCCAAAAGGGTTGTTAAGACACTTTTTCTGTCACCCTTTTGGTATTCCTTTTTTTTTTTTTTTTTTAATTGCAAACAAACACGACGAATGAATTATTTCCTTTTTATCTGTGTGCGAAAGAGAATGTGCTAAAAGCTGGCGATGGATGATGGTTGGGACAAACTAAGTTTTGTGGCCGATTAAATCCAATTTGAAGAGCAAAACCCTGAATGAGTATCTATGTACTCTAGTCAGAGAATCAAATTGAAATTCGATTTAAGCTTTACAACGCGAGAAATAGGAAAAAAAAAAAATACAAACAGACTCCGAGGATGGCAGACGAGTATGTATATCTCTGTATACGTGTATGATTCTTGATTTCTGTTTAATCAAAGGGGAGTTTTGTGTTTCATCCTTCGCTTCGGACATTTCGGACGCCAAATTGACGGCGACGGGGATGTGCACGATAGGAGTGTTAATTGTAGAAAAAAAAAAATGTTATATGTATGTACACATCTATCGAATTGTTATATATATATATATATGTAATTAATTGATTCTTTTTATAATTTATATAATTTTTCTCTCTATAGCATTTGCATTAAAAATTAAAAAATTAAAAAAAAAAAAATGTATTCATCACAGGATATTGACCGAATTAATCAGTTTTAATGTATCTTACGAGCGAATGACGGGAAGTGGGTTACTGAATTCAATTTAGCAAAATGAAAATTATTAATGTTGGAAACGATTAAACCTTCCGTTTACAATATTTAAAACTGGATTTAATGGATGTTACCTCATTTAATCTATAGGTATACACACGTGATATAAATTAAAACATTAAGATGGCCTAGCGCGTTTTTATTTTGTTTTGCTGATGAGTTCCTAATTCCTCTTTTGCTAAGTAAGAAACTTTGAAATTTCTTCAGAAAAGGATACAGAATGTATACAAATTCAAATATGATATAATACTACGGGTAACCACGTCATTTTTCGGAGTACAGACTGAAATTGAGTATCCCTGTCTGAAGAGATTTTCGCTCGTAATTCTATAAAAGTTAGCGTAACCTGGTTCCTCGTTTATCAAACGTTCTCAACGCGTTACGGATGTTTAGAATTTAGAAGGTGAATATTCACAACAAAAACTGAAACGAAAACAGGTGTTACATACTTCTGTTGCATATGCCGAATTCCAATGAAAATTCTTTAGAATCGGTACGTGTCAGTTTAACTAACACACTTCAATTTTACATTAAGTTTTTGCAGCGATTCCAGTTCACTTTAAGAATTTAAAGTCGTCACGAAAAGTGAAACGGTAAGATGACTAAAACTCGTATAACTCAAGTGAGTAATGGTAAGGGAATGAGATTTAAATTTTTGTTATGATTGACATATGTATAATACATGGTCAATGCTGTAATCAGATCTATTGTTGCGTATTCTGCGCCTGAGAAAAGAGTCCTTTGGCAAATAGGTAAAATCTTGCGAAATTTCGGGAGGCTTGAACGAATTCGGCAACTTTGTGGTATTTGTGGTATGATAGTTGACAATGTATTAACTCAGAAAATGGAAGGTTAGTACATGACACTGATGGTGATAGATCTAAAGAATTATTTTTTTTTAATTGTTCCGTCTGCAGAAGTTTACTACTTTGAATTACCTTTTTGGATGTGTTTGGGGATTGGTTTGTCTGCGCTGATATTGGATATTGATACTTTTCTTTCGAACGGGATTGGTCTAAATAAGAAGATCCATTGACATAGAGAATTCATAAAGTATTAGATACAGTTTTACGATGGCTCAGTCGGTTTCCCACTAATTAGAGATTACTTAAAGGAATAAAAGGCTATTCATCTGTCCTACGATCGAATCAGTTTTGTAATGTGATCGGCCATCCTGAGTTGCGAAAGTTTCGTAGACTTATGATTGGAAAGGATAAGGTAGATAACAAAGATGAGCTAAGCTGCCGGTGTTCAACTACGTATAAGTAATTGTTTTAAATTACATAGAATAAGATAGTTCGTTGTTTAGATTAGAAGTACTACTCACACTTGTTTTGACACTCTGTGAAGATAAAGATATGTCTCAGTTGATTATTGACAATATTATTTAGGTTGGGAATCCTGACGGCAAAAGTTTTACCCCAAACGTTACGAACAACTTACATAGTTCGATTTAATGCATAGTTCCTCCGTTAACAGTAGAAGAGGTAGAATGAATAAGTGGATCCATAATACAAGTATAAACTAACAAAGATGGATTGAAAATACACCATGGAGTAGAAGCCGAGGTTTTCCCTTTGAGTAATGAGCAATAGGCAGACTCTCATCATTCTCAATAGACCAAAGGTAAGCATTGGAAGTCAGGCAGCCATTAAGACTTCAGCTTCAACAACTGTAGACTCCAAATCGATTAATAGATCCCGAGTTTCTGAATAAGATGTCTATCAAATGGAAAATATCTCTATGCCAGATTTTTATTTATATATATATATATATATAATTTATAAGAAAAATAAGAACCATTTTATTTTAGATGCAAAAAGGAAAAGCATTTCATAAGGAAAATTTATTAAAAGTAAATTAAAAGTTATTACTCAATGTACAGGGTGACTGACTCGAACTGCAACTTTTTAAAATGGTATAATTTTTTTATTTTTTGATAAATTTTATTGTGCCAAAGCAAAAAATGTTTGCAAATACATCAATTTTGAAATTGTATCAGTAGTTTTCAATATGTCCACCTTTGGCGCGAATAATGGCCTTGAGACGGCCGAAGAAAACATCGCACGCTGCACGCAAGTGCCTCCGCGGTATTTTGGCCCATTCCCGGCGAAGTGCTTGTTTGAGGTGGTCCAAACTTTGGTATTTCTTAGTGCCAACATTCGCCTTCAAAATACCCCAGACAGAGAAATCCAACGGATTTGCATCCGGAGAATTTTCAATCCATTATGTCGAAGAAATGAAGTGTGGAACATTGTTTTTTAACCAATCTTGGTTAACGCGCGCTTTGTGAGACGGTGCCGAGTCTTGTTGAAATGTCCATGGTCTCCGACCGAAATAATTATTTTCCTAAGGCTTCAATACTGTCTCTAAGATAGTTTCACGGTATATGATCGCATTAATTTTAACGCCACGGTCCAAGAATACGAGCGGAGAGCGACCATCAGCGGTTATGGCGGCCCAAACCATCACCATCGATGCTGCCTGCTTTCTGGTGGCCGTCCGAAGGTGTAAATTTTCAAAGGACCTCTCTGGTAAATAAACTCGGCCACATTGTTTGTTGACATATTGCTCTATAACAAAAAGCGACTCATCGGAAAAAAACCAAATTCAGCAACTCTCCACTTTCGGCAAGCGTAGCAAATCCTTCGCTCTTTCGACTCTAAATTCATTCTGTTGCGGTGTAAGATCATATGTTTTTTGGAACTTCAATGGCTTGAGCCCAAGCTCATTTTTCAGTATGTGTTGCATCCGTTTCAACGATATGTTGAGCTTACGAGCCATTTTTCTTCCACTTCGACGCGGATTCCGCTCAATTCGAGCCTTCACTTTCCGAACCATTTCTGCCGATGCTGCTGTTTTTTTATGACCACCTCCATGGCAACCACGGAACAAATGGTTTATTCACGTTGAGGTGCTGGAAGGCTCTAACGATAGCAACTTATGGTTTTCCAGCCAAATATAAAGCAATCACACTATCACGTTTGAATTCCATCTCGGATAAAAATTTTTCAACACAACTGAGACGCAAATCCTTTAAAAGGCTTGTAAATAAAAAAAATTATCTGTCATGTGTCAAAATTTGAGCTCACTGCCATGAACGGTTTGGAAATTATAGCAGTCTGAAGTTGGTTGCAGTTCGAGTCAGTCAGGGTGTAGTGTAGCAAAATTTCGATTTCGTTCTGATTGTAGCTAAAAAGCCATTGTTTAACTCTTTTCATGAAAGTACGCAAATTACTTACGAATCTTGTTTCTACAGCGAGACTAATAGTCTTTGCAGGATAGAATAGAATATGAATTTCTGTAGCAGGTGGAATAACGACAAGAGATTGTTGATGGCTCCTCAATTTGTAAGCGTCAGAAATCGGACTCTGCATATAACCACCTCAGATGAAAAATATTTTTAAGACCTTAAAATAGACCAGATGTCTAACTGGTAGGATTTGCATGTATCTAAATAATTCCATGGATTGGGCCAGACTAGAAGAACCACAGATCTTCCGTATGACACACTTCTGTAGAGCGTCTTCAGTAGATAGCCCAGCTCTAAACCCAAATTGCATTGGATTGATGAATTTTATTTTGTTCAGATACTCTAACACTCTTTTCTTTACGAATTTCTCAAAAACTTTACTGATAGAAGACAACAGTGAAATTGGTCTATAGTTCCTTTTTTCATGTTTGCTTCCTTTTTTAAAGAGAGGAATAACAATAGCACATTTTAAAACTTCAGGAAAACATCCGCACAGGATACTCAAATTGAAAATATGCTCCAAAATATCTACAATATTAAAGGAAATGTTTTTAAACAAAACATTGGAAATACTATCGCTGCCACAGGAGTTGGAGCTATTTAAGGAGTGAATGGTCTTTAAAATCTCAACCACAAAAATTAGTTCGAAAAAGAAGCTATCCCTTTCAAAACTATTATCTGTAAGCCTGGGTTCAGGATATCAATAATTGCATATATTAAGATTATTTGTTTGAAAAGATTGATGACCAATTGAAGCAAAGTATTTGTTAAATTCATTTGCTATTTCTGTGGGTTCTGAAACATTAATATTTCCATTTTTTAAGACAAAAGAATTATTTTGCTTGGTTACACTTCGATTCATAATGTTACTGATCACTTTCCATTCTTGCTCTTATCTGATTATGATAGTAATCATCGCGGCATTTTCGTACTTCATGGGGGTGGCCGTGGTGTAGTGGTATATTCGTAGACTCCTCAAACAGAGAGTCACGGGTTCGAATCCCATGCGAGGCAATTGTTTGAAAAAGTCTTTTCATAGAATTTGTATGTAGTTATATGAAAATCCCGTCGGTGTCAGCTCTGACATGAAGGCATAATACTGATGTTGGAGTGGTTGCTGGCTGGGCTAAATGTAGAGAACTAACAACTTGCACGCACTAAGACCCAATGGTTGAGGATGCACTAGCTCGTCCCGTCCAGTTTGACAACTACCTCTGGGCAAAATATCGAAACCTAATACACCTGAGTTTCAAATTACTACACCACCCGCCGGCGCCATGGAGAAAAGCCAGTAAAAGGGTATTCATATCCCCTTGGTGCACGCGCGGGATTATAAAAAAAAATTATTTATGATTCGACTTATACGGTTGTAGCGGCTCTTAAGACTAGCATTCTTTGGATGTATAAGGCACTTTTTTCGTAATTTGTGTCTTTGCCTAATTTTCCTAAAAAGTAACCAGCTAATCCAAGGCCTGAAACCGATTACATAGCATCACAATGGGTCGTTAGAACTACTACTCCAATTCCTGGGAGTTCATTTAGCCCTCACCTTTGCTAGAAAACTTATCAAATTTGTGAAGATAACCTAATTTGTCAATTTAAACGCCAAATTTGCTCTAACAAAAACAAGTAGTCATTTTCGTCAATAACCTATTTCAAATTCATTCAAATTACAATTGGTATTTGTTATATTTTTTAAAATATTCCAAATTTCTAATGGAAACAGGAAAAAGCCCCTGACCTGACACATTTTATCAATTTTATTGTCATCCAAACTGCAAACAGTTCCATCTGACCCAATTCGCAATTTTAAAATCTCCAAATCTCCAAATGTATTACCACCATTCATTTCATATTCGTCTTTCTCTATCTTTTCAAAGAATAATCTGCAGCATTTAAAGGATATTTTTATTTCCCAGCAACAAAAAGCAACGAAAATTGTTGATAAACTTCTGAACAAAAAAATTTAAAATTAAATAAATATGTAAATAAAATAGAATAGATAAAAACTTCGTCAAGGTTCTTTCAGATGCAATGTGGTTAAAATTTCTATTTGACTTTTTAAAACTTATATCTTTTAACTTGTTTGCCACTGAATAACTACGATACAACTTGCTTTAATCGTCACCTTAAAATCACTATCCGAACACCCTATTCCCTACACCAAAATCCTTGTATCGCTTTTCAGTTAGTCACTTATGAATTCTTCCACTCACTCTCACTCTTCGTTATTTACACAAATTTTTATTTGTGGCATTCCACTTGGCGGAGCACGTGTACGTATGTATTATGATTGATTGCTTTTTGGGAGGGCGTTGAGGCAGACAAGTGGAACCTTGATGTTGACATTACACGAGAATTGTGGGTGCAAACGACTGTAAATTTCTCAACTCTGAAGAGCTTAGCGTGGGTTGGTGTGAGGATTCTTTGCCATTTAAACTAAGTAGTTGCAATTGTTTTCAATTTATTAGCACGACGATTATCACAAATTGTTGTAAAAACCACACTGAGGAAGTGGCATGTGCATTCATTACTTTATGGCTTTGATTAATAGGTAAGCTTATGATTATTCGTTTATCTGAAGAGGTTTTTATTTCATGCTGGATTTTAGCGTTTGAAAATCTCAGACAAAAGGAGTTTGTAAGAGGAGCGAAATTAGCTACATAAGAGATGTGAGAAATCTCTTAAGGCAGAGTTTCTTCCCTTTGTTGTTTTTTTGCAGCCGCGCTCAGAAAAAGTTCACCAAATTTGCGAATCCATTTAGTGATTTAAATTATGTTACAAAAAATCCAAATTACAAGATTGTGAAGACATCTGAGATTATGTATAAATACCATTTACCATATGACAGTGTTCACTGAGGGGAACGATAATAAATGCCCATATCCGTTCATGCAATCTTTTACTATATGTATAATGCAATTCGGTTGTACAAGCGCAGTTATCAATGTTGTAGAGGATATAAGGAAGGCGATAGATGATGACCAAGCAACTTTCTTAGTTCTTTTCGATTTTTCAAAAGCATTCGACACCGTGGATCACGACAATTTGTGTAACAAACTGGCATATTGTTTCCAATTTTCCGCATCGATCACTCGATTAGTGTCTTCGTATCTTCGGCTCAGAAAACAAGCTGTTTCGATTGGTCATATGCTACTGAATTTATTCCAACAACTAGAGGGGTTCCTCACGGTTCCTCAGGGTTCCATACTAGGACCCCCTCTCTTTTCTTAATATGTCAACGAGCTCCCTTCCATTATCAGTTTATACTCTATACATATGTATGCCGATGATGTCCAATTGTTTAAAAGTTGCCCTCTTGGGTTGATTAAAGACTGCGCAAGTAGAGTCAATGCAGATCTGAACAAGTTCTCAATATGGGAGGAGAGGAACGTACTAGTTCTTAATCCCAACAAATCTAAATGTTAAGTGATTAGTACGAAGCCCGTCGATCTATCATATTTTTCTAAAATTCATCTAAACGACTCGAACGTAGAATATGTAAAACCAACGACAATAAATTTATGAATACGATTTAACAGGACACTATCTTGGGATACGCATATTAATGTGGCGGTAGGCAAAGTTTATGGTATACTGCGCCTGTTATGGGCCACTCAATACCATACACGTTTGCTACTCCCAAAGATAGTAGTTGTTCCAACTCTCACAGATGGATGTGAATTTTTATGCGAATGCGATGCATTAGCAGAACAAAGCTTAATGTTGACTTTAACAAGACCGCGCGTTACATCTTTGGTTTGAGGGGCTTCGATCATATCCCCAACTTCTTCCGATAAATCTATAACATCTCCTTCGACCACCTTTTACGGTTTAGATCACTCATATTGTTATTCAATGTAATTCAGACACATCAATCCAGCTATTTATTTAATAGGCTACGTTTTGGTTCATTTAATAGATCTCAATAGCTTGTTCATTCGCGCTATCATTATCTTACTTCGGAGCGCCAGTTCTTCATCAAAGGAACCCGTCTTTGGAACTCCCTTTCACGGTGTTTAAAAAACTATCTGCTCAGTAACATTTTCCTAAAAAGTATATAACATGGGAAGCCGAGTGGACAAGGAGAAACTTTTCTTGTAAACCAGTATCCACCATTTAAAATAAAGTAACGGGAAACCTCTATCTGATTAATTTATTTGTCGCAGAGACAATATTGCTTGTCTTCAACGCTAAAAGCTTTAAGCGGGACTCCTGTTAAGAAAAATTACCTTCAACCTAGTATGATATATACAGATAGATACATATCATATAGGGAAAGGATATGTTTTTACAATAAATGTGACGAGGAATGAATGGTTAAAGGCTTAAGAGTTATAAAAAGAGCGGAATAAGCCTTTCCCAACTTTGGAGCCAAAAATTCACTTTATAGAGAATCATTTGTCTCATTTTTGTTGGATTCAAATTCTCCTTAACCATCTCTTTATAATGTTCGAGATAATATAAATGTCGGGTCCGATGTTAACACCTTGGTCGACAAAGCACGACTCTACTAATAATAAATCTATCTCGTTAAACCCAAAACCCAAAATCCAAATCATTCCATTTCCACAAGTGCAGTATTAACCCCACTGAGGAACATGGGCCTTTGCTGTGATAAAATCAAATCAAGACAGTCTGATGGATTGAACATCCTAAAACCATCATTGATGGTATGCTTTCAATGAAAAGGTAAAGTAGCAGATACTATATCTTTCCTGTATGTCATGTCTCATTTTAATCCTCGCACCGAACTGAGGGAATCCTCGTACTTTGTACACAGCTATCTTCGTATCTGAAGTTAAATTTCTCAATATCAAATTCTTTACCACACTTGGGTTGTACCTATTTGTGTAGCAGCTCAGTACACATTAACATTATAGATACGATGGGAAGTTTAGTACGAATAGAGAGGTGTTACCTCTTTTGAATGTATCCCAGTTACCGACTTCAACAGAATACGAATCTGAGGAGGAAGTGGTCTGGTCGGCTCAAGTGTGCACGATTGTGTATGGCAAGAGGATCTATGTCTGAGCTTCAGCACATGAAAATAAATCTTAAGCAATTAATTTTCTGTTGGAAAGAGGATGGATACTCTCTAGATATATTCTGGTTACACTGTTGCATTTGTTGCAACATTACGATTAAATTGATTGCAATAAAGACCTTTTTTTGTTTTTTGTATTTTTTTTTTTTTTTTGCATTTCTCATTTTCATTGTATGGAATATGTACTGCAAGATTAATTGTAGAGAATAGTATCGGGGATCTTTAATCACTGAGTGGATGATGTTCTAGTGATGATGCATGTTTTGATGGTTGTTTGTGGTATATTAGCATTTCCGCTTTTAGTCGTAAGTCGATTACTATAAGGGTATACGAGTTAATTTACTTACTTTTTTGCACGGAAATGTTGTATGTTTGTAAAAAAATGATTGAGGAATGAGCAGCTTACCTGGAAAAGAAGAGAAAAAACTTTTTTAATTATGTAAGTGGTTAAAAATATGATTATAATAAAAAAAAAAATCTTCGGGTTCCACAGGGAACTTCATTTGGGCCTTTATCTTTCTTTTTATTTTATATTGTTTACGTCGACATATTTTTAAAAATTATGCCAGTTAATTTTCAAACATCTACTCATCTGATAAATAATTTTCTGAAGAGATCTATTAAATGTACCTATACCATATATAGTATGAAGCAGTATATCGAAGGAAGTATATTTTTTTGTCGTTTCCAGATACTGCTATAAGGCACTGACAATAAAAACCCATTAAAGTATTGAGAATTTTCCTGGGAAATTTGAAGGATGCTGACGAAGAAACAGTATTAACCAAAGAATGCTGTTTTTGCTGAAAACAAGAATAAACCTCTGCAGACGATGAGATGCAGCACTGCTAATAAGTTCGAATTTAATGCCTGGATACGTATGGATTTAGCTTGACGACTTGGTTTAAGGTTACAGATAGAAACGGAACCAATCAAATGATACGTAACTCAACCAAACTACCCGAATGTAAAGAAAATGTAATTTTTTAAAGCCAACCAAGCGCTAATATCGACTTTACGGCTACCGAAGAATTCATGATCGTCATGTATGATCTACAATTTAAAACGGTGTACAGTCATGTAGTGCGTAGGTTTCAGGTGCTAGAAGCATGCACCCTGTTGTTGTTGGTGTGTGTCTGTGCCCCTGAACCTACTCAATTTCCCTTATTTATGTCAGAACTCGAGACACTTTTTCGATTCCTAAGGCTGAAATTTAAAGAGAATCATTTTATAATCGGCGGAGATTTCAACGCCAAATATAGATATTGAGGAAATGATGTACCAAATACTAGAGGTAATCTACTATTCAATTGATGGGGTCAGCACAAAGTAATGTACAGAATCGGAATAAAAACGACGGATAATTCGTGATTTCCCAGGTGCGGCTCCTATCTGGATCCTCTGTTGTTCAACATATGGGTAGCACTGACAAGCACGAATTGTCTATGTGCTTTCGTGTATGACAGCGACTATTGCGGTTTGGAACATTTTGTTAAAAGATATTCCTACAACTGTAGTAAAGTATGTTGGACGAGAGCAATCTCCTCGAACTCGCTCTACCCGCAGGAGTAGATTGTTATTGATACCAATAAATACAAAAAATCTATATCACAAAAGAAGACTGCTGTTGAGGCAGTTTATTGACAGACATAACCCGGAGTTCAGGACACTGAAATCGTCGATCAAAAACCTCCAAATATTGTATTAATAAAAGAAAATTACAGCGTTTCTGTGAGCTTGTTTTGGAACAATAAAATTCGGACCGTAAGCACTAGCAAGCCGAATACGTTCTCGCTGGCAAACAATTTAAAGGAGAGATTAAAATGAGCTTTATTTTCTAAAGATCCCCTGAACGACTCACAATGAGCAAATACTAATAACAGCATGTATACGAGTAAATCCGGAAGCAGCTGTAGATGATGACAACTCGTTTGCGATCTAGGATCAACAGAAGAAAGTATAGTCCATATGAGCGGCTTTTCAGAATGTATACGAACCGAATGATGTCATTAGCCCGAATCACAAATCACGAATCAATGAAAAGATTAATAGTGGGTGGGGGGATAAAAATAGAGTTCCCGGTAACCAATTCGATTTCAAAACGGGGCATGATATCTCACATGCCGCGTCTAAACTGGAATCAAGAAACAATGCAAAAGTGCCTGCCTAATTGATTTGCAGAAGGCCTTTGACGACATAGGATTAGACGAACTATTCTTCAAATTGAAAAGGCTTGGCATAAGTAAACGACCAGTAGACAGTTAATTCATCGAGAAGAATGACGATGTGATTTTAGCTGTAAAGTCTGCAATAAGGTGTCTTTAATTCGCCGATCCTATTCAACACCTCCACAAGTGATCTTTTGAGTTCAGTTCACCATGCCATAGCGTACGTAGACGACTTCTTCGCGTACAGATCCAAAGATAGAGATGATGAATATGCTCCTGTAACGTGACTTCGATAAGGATTGACGAATTGCGATGACTGGAGAAGAAGACCATTCATTCCGGACGCCTTTTCTGGGGCCTTTACGAAACTAGAAGGAACTGACCAACAAAACTTGCTTGTCGAAATTTAGTCAGATACCTTGGCTAGATCAATATCTACACATATTATGCCAAACATATATTCCTGATGCACAGGAATAAATCCAAACCGAGCTACTCTTTGGATTCCGAAAAAAAAAAAAAAAAAAAAAACAGTGAGGTACTTTCATGAATGAATGAATGAATAACGAATATGCGTCCAAGTTCTTTTGGTAGACCAATGTAAATTTAAGGTGACAAAGATTATCAAATCTTTTGTCAGTAGATCTACCAATAGTAACAGTTCAAACCCTTATTAGAAAAGGCACTCTTCAATTGCTGTTACTAAGAACAAAGAAGATAAATTTGAAATACGCATGTGACCGGAAGAATCGAAAAGACGAACCACTGGATTTGAAAATTCCACAGAAAACAGTTGGCCAGGGGTTATCGTGTCTGTGTAGCTTAGTTGTTTAAGGCCCTCGAGATACAATATGTTGTGAAGTCGTTTAATTTCACTACCGGAGAATTCAATCTAAAATTTTCTAAACAAAACCGGATGAAACAGATCGAAGAACTAAAAAATATCTGTGTTATGTGAAAATAGGTCCTCATGTCACATGCATTTGGCACATCAGCTTTGTCCTGTAAGAAATTAGTATCAATCAGTTGAAAATTGGAAACCAAACACCATAATGAGATTCTGCAAGATTACAGACCAAGGTCATTGGTCTATTTGTATGTTTGTCATTTCAATTGACTGCTCGTCAACGTATCCATAGAATCCACAGAAGTTCTACAGTGTTTTTACAAGTAATATCTCAGCCTATTGCCTGTCAATTAACTATTCCATGAAAATTGTGTCCAAAAGAGAAATTTCCTCTACTATGCAGGGTTTAAAGAGTTGAATGACTTTCCTCTAGATACTCACACCTTCATCATCCATCTCCAATTGCCACATTTTTTTTTTTATGACAACAACGACTCAGATTTAAATTCGTCAATTTAAAAATATTTATTTTGTATATTTCTTTCTTTTTAAGCAAAAAAAAAAAAAAAAGCACGGATTCGTATTTTTGTCGTTTTGAAATTAGAAATCTGACGCATTCCTTGTTGCGCGGCTGTTTCTAGCGTTGACGTATCTCACCTGCTTTCTACCTTTCCTTCGGTTATATTCCCCTTTTGAATTTTTTGCGGCTGAATTGCATTCATCTAAAAGTATGTACGTATCTTTTTTGAGGATAGAAAGGAAAATATGAAGACGAAAAGATATTTTGGCACAAGGCCTAGTTTTTTTTTTTTTATTATTAATGAGGAGGGAATCATTTATGTAGAAGTATCTCGAAAGGAAAAATTTCACACGACAACATTTTTTTAAAGTGGATAAGTAGAATAGATTGTGTGAAAATAGAAGAGTCTTCGAATGGGAGGAATTTTTAGACGTGTGTCTGTCTGTCCATCCCAAGCAATTTGCCTTGACTTCAAATAGAGGTGGGCAAAGCTAAAGTCGACTATGGTTTTTGGTCGGGGGACAGATTGAAAATGTTCCTCTGTATTTGTAGATGACTTCGAATGCCAAAATATACAGTGTGACGTTTATGATGATGATGTGCAGTGACGAATGATGGTTGAGGAGAGCCAAGGAATGATTGGTGCCCTGAAACTTATCCAATTAAAGTGTGTTTAATAGTCGGACGAGAGAGAGAGTGTGTGTATTTATGTGTATGTATTGTCGACAGAATGGGCTTGTAAGCGGCTTAATAGAGTCTCTTAACCGTCATCATCATTATCATCACCCATCACCGGAGGAGCTTTACCTTGATGTGTTGATTTGGAAGATTCTTCTGGGGTTTGGTTATTGCTTCAGGATTAAAACGACTTTTAGGGTCGATAAGTGAATAAAGTTGACATAAAGGGAGTGCCACGAAAGGGAATGGAATTGACAGATCCAACTCGGTGTTGAAGTAATTGTTTTGTTTACGGTCTTATGGTAGTTTTGCGGATGACGCACTCACACGAAAGTAACGATATAGTTGTACTTATAAGGTTAATATCATATTTAAAGGGACTGATGATTCATTATTCTATTAGCATTCACAATCATTTTCTTCTTCGAACTTGCAATTGCATTGAACGTGCAGCATTTTTAAAAAACCAAACACGTACTAAAGGTACCTTTACCCTCAATAAAGTTTTCTGGGAAACAAATAAAAGGGCTTCGAGTAAACCTTAGTGCGTGTTACAATTTCAAATCAGGTATGAAGGGAATAAAGAAAATTATGAAAATCGCTACCTTCAGTATAGTAAGAAGTCTTACAAATTACAACAAGTCTGGTTACGACTGATAGATATTTACATTTCAGTTTATCTAACTTTATTGGCATTCTTTCAAACCAAGGAAGTTCCGATAGTCATTAACATGGTGCACATGCGCTGTTATTATCATAAGATTTCGGCCACCTGTTGAAGACACTAATATCGAGGAGTTCATTTTCTCCGACAAAACTCCCTAACTGACCATACTATGTATAACTAAAAATTTCGAGGTACAGGTCTATTCTCTAAGTATTACGGTTTTTTTAATAAAATTATAAAATCACGAGATCGGGCGCATAACCAATACCACACTATCATCACTGACTTTTTCATTGTATAGTGGCAAAGGCGTCACGAAATATTGTAACAATTACTAATCACAAATTTATAAAATTAATAGGTATGAAGGATACTTCGCGAAAAATTTTTTTTTAAAGATATTATCAAAAAGTATTCTACATATACGTACATAGGCATACATATGTGCTGAAAGTGGAAGTATATGGTAAAAGTTACTTTTTTATAAGAAATTCAGTAGAAGGTTGCATTATGTCTAATCGGCGCCATGGATGGTTCAGTCCATTGATGGCAGATAAATACATAGCTTCGTCGATTTTTACGACGCAAGAGTTCAAATTTTGGCCAACACTGAAAAACAGAAAAATAAATTTATATCTTTGACGTCACTTCTCTTTCGGCGGGAAATAGCAATATCCGAGAGTGAAAGCTTCTGCTCATATAAAAAAAAAGTCTATAAATCTTCCGCTCTTCGTAGTTGGAACAAAACCATAAATTCCTTCTCAATGTGCATCAGATTGTTGAACCAGGTAAAGTATATACATTTCAGTTCCTGCCCTAGTCGTTATCTAAAAATAGGGATCTTTATGACTGAGTTTTGTTTCTTAATATAGTAGATCGGTTATAGATTATTGACTCATTTTTTTGCAAATTCGTCCGCCTATTCATCAGCTGCTTAACGGCTGTCTAGCTATCTGAGTGCTAACAATAGTGTTTTCTTCAGCAGTTTTAATACCATTATTGATGCCTGTGATTACATCTCGGAAAGTATGATACTACAGTCGTTACTATTTCTAACGGATAGATTGACTTCTAGTCTCTCTCTCTTTTGAGCCGACATCCGTCTTTAATTCATCGGTTCTATTTCCTTCTATTTGGTGACCATCCGATTCTTTCGTACAGAGCTGTCAGAAAATCTAATGAGTTCGTCTTAAGTGGCTGTTGGTCGGGAAACTGTTGAATGTCCTATAACACAACCAAGTTTGTAGCGGAGTGCATGTCTTACCTCCTGGTGTTGGTCTCCGGTAACTGCCTGATTAACCTTTATCCAAGCAGGCTTAAATGGCAACGACATGCCCGGCCAGTAGCATAATACTGGCACACGCCGTCATAGGTCTCCCAACCCCATACGGAAGAGATTAAAAATATGAGACGAACGAACTGATGGCCTCGGATAAAAATTGACTCAATGTTGACCTTCAGATCTGCACGTGAAATGTTCAGAGCCTTAATAAGCCGCGTGCGGTCCAAGAATTAGACTGCTATCACGCAGTCATTCGGAAATACGATGTAATTGGCCGGACATACCATAAGGAGGATGAAATATACGAGGGCTATTTGATGAGTACCCAGATTGGAAGATAGGCGGCGCTACTGAGCCAAAATGAGTGTACCATAATTTAGTATAAAAAAAGAGCAGTATTGCTCCGTGACCCAATTCTTTTTTTTTTGAATTGTAAAACCTGTGAAGAAATCAAGCCCATTCTCGATGGTGTGTATGGGATTCATTTACCTTTCCGAACCACCGTTTACCATTGGTTCGCAGCTTTTGATGGACTGCGCACAGGTGGCCTAAAAACGGTTACCACAAAGGAAACCGTGGACAAAATCCATGAACTCGTATTGGCGGACCGCCGGGTGAAAATTCGCGAGTTGGCTGAGACAGCAGGTATCTCAACTGAATGCGTTAGTTATATCCTACACGAGATTTTGGGCATGAGAAAGTTGTCTGCGCGATGGGTGCCGCGTTTGCTCACACCTGATAACAAGCCCAATCGTGAGACAACTTCAGAGACATGCTTGGCCCTGTTTAATCGAAGTCCGGAGGAGTTTCTGTTTCGTTTTGTGACCACCAGAGACCAAAGAACAATCGAAAAAACGGGTTTTACCCGGTGAACTTTCTCCAAAGAAAGCAAAGACCGTGCCTTCCACCGGAAAGGTGATCGTCACCGTTTTTTAGGACGCGCGAAGTGTGATCCACGTTGACTATTAGGAGAAGGGAAAAAAAAAATCACAGGAGCATATTTCGTCCATTTATTGGGCCGATTCGACGCCGATTTGAAGAAAAAGCTACCACATTTAGAGAAGAAAAACGTGCTCTTCCACCACGTAACGTACCGGCTTACACCTCCGCATTCCCCACAGCCGAATTGTTCAAATTGCACAGCAACAGATTGCTTCCCCTTCCTCCGTATTCTCCAGATTCAGCTCACTGCTACTTCTTTTTGTTTACAAAACTCCCGGGAAAAAAGTACGGGACGATCGAGGAATGCAGATTTGCCATATGCGGCAGATTTAGGCGAGATGTCTTGAGCTTCCGACATGTGCGCGAACACCTTATGACCTAATATGCTTCACGCTCCTACGGAAGACAAGGATGAAACCACCAAAGAATCTTTCTACGAGCTTCTCAACAAGACGTATGAGCAATGTCCGAAGTATGACGTTCAAATCGTACTAGGCATTTTTAACGCCACGATAGGAAAGGAGGACACCTTTGGTGGGACAGTCGGTAATCATAGCTTATACGACAACACCTCTGACAACAGACTTAGGCTTATTGACTTTGCGGCTGGCCAAAATATCACTATAGCAAGCACACGGTTTCCTCATCTCAATCAAATGCTAAATCAAATTAACCATTTTGCGATATATGGAGGGTATGCCTTCAGTATTATGGACGTCTGGACGTCTGGACGTTCCGGGCAGGCAATATTGACTCGAAAAGCCACCTTGTCGCAGCCAAGATGCGAATGCAGGTTTTCCAAGCGTATACGCATCGAACGCGTATCCTGAAATTCTCAAAAACTCCTATGCCGCCAGTATCGAGTCCCGAAGAGCAATGATAACACTGCAAAGGTTCTATTAAAGACGTCGCAACTGATGTGATGTTTCATTCGACCACCACTAAGAAATTCCTGCTGACCCTATAATCTCCTTATTTTGGTGCTGTTGGAGAAATGGCATTCATTATCGAAGAGCCTCACTGCTAAAAACTTTTCTGTAGCAAAAAAAAAAAAAATATATATCAAACCATAATGACAGCATTACTCTTCAAGATGAAGCCATTATCTTCCACCGTGATGATAGGGTGTCTATTGACCACTTTTCTGGAATTCACATCGATAAACGGAGGCTTTACCTTACGCCACCTAGCCTTAAGTTCGATCGCATCACACAGGATGGTGCGGAGCTGAGTTCAGGCTTCGTATGAATTTGTCAGACTTTACGTGGTTTAAGGTTGATATCAGGATATAAGCTCGCCGTGGTAGTAAAATCTCACCGACAACTGGACTAGTTCTAATTTATATATGTAATAAATATCTTCCAGGATTTTTCTTGTGGTGAATGAGCTTTTTCTAGATATTTTGGACACCGTCTGGCGTCACAATGTCTCTACTTAACTAATTTATGTCAATCATGATTTGCTGCAAAAAAGTGGGTTATAAAAGAGCTGTTTGGGCCATTATCTGGAATATCAATCGAAATCTAACCTACGTACATAAAACTTTCAACTGATGCAAAACTTTTCGTCTGGTCATCTCTTTGATGAGCCTTTTTCACTTGAACTGTTCATATTTTATGAAGTTTACAGACATGATATTTGATCCCTTATACGGTTACCTTCAGACACACGTTTTCCCCCACCACACCTCCAGCATATTACTACTAAACAAACAAATATGTGTGACATTTTACAAATTAACAAAGACTCGCTTGACTTTAATAATAATAAACCTGAACCCTTGCCGTATTCACACAGTCCCACATGAAACATTAAATCTGAAAATCTGACCACAAAAACCTTGTACGCTCCATTGGCAGTCTACTCTTGCAATAATTTGTCGTACTCCTTCCATTTTTAACATTTTCAGATCCCTGGACTTGTTTTCTTTGCCAGGAATCGTCGTCATCACCATCATCATCATCTTTGTCATATTCGTCACTCCGTCACCTTTTTTTGGCTCCTCGTCCTTTGCTGCGCTACTGACAACAATCCTTGCGGAAAAAACTTCTGACATAAGTCCTATTCCGAAAAAGTGGAAGAAAAAAAAAAATCATCCAAAAGCATCTACACGGCACGTATGTTTGTATCTACGCATATATTGAGGACAACAATGACCAGAAAAGAGGAAAGAGAGAGCGGAATAAGAATTTCTAATGAGACACCCTTTTGAATACTTCATGCTTCATTAGCACTTAAGCAATATGCCAAAGTGTACACAACACTTTTCGTCATGTAAACATTTGGCAAAGGATACGAGCATGGCTAAAAATGAAAAATATATACGTATATATATATATATCTACTAAACATCTCACATCCCTGACCCTAACCAAACACCAAAACTGAACCGAAAACTGAACCAAAATTGTCAACACAAGGACACTATTCAAGCCACAGGCGTTTTTCCGTGTAGTATCTATACCATGCAGTCTAAAAACAACAAAAATAAGACCAAGCAACTAAAGAATCGAAAAACCGAAGAGTACCAAACGACTGAAGGAACCCAGCGTGTCAGTGAGGTAGTATGTGTGTATGCCGAAAAATGTTTAAAGAAAGTAGGGTTGAAATGAAAACATATTCCCTTAATATCCTTAAGCACTCTCGGTCAATTTAATTTCGGACTTCGAGAGGGCTTTTCCTGATAAAGCAGGATGCTTACTCTTGGAGATGGATATAACTGTGTCGACGTCAGGATGGCACGTATCCGTATCCATGTCCATTTTTTTGCTTTTTCTCTCATATGAATATACAATAGCATGTGTGGGGATTTGTCTCAAGATATTTGGTCTTTTTTTTTTTCCTTTTTTTTTCTCCAAAGGGATATCACACCCTTTATCTATGTCTCCTGTATACGTCTCAGTCATCTCTAAATATGCCAGTCTTCTCTCAGTACGTGAATCTCAATAACATTTTCTAATAACGCCCCGGCATCACGTATTAATGCCCCTGTTTGTGTGTTCATTTTCCTTTTGGCATTTTAATGTTTATCTCCTTCAGAGGATATCAAACGCTTTTCCTTACATCTGCCAGGACACCACAATCGGAGTGAGTTGGGAGTGGTTCATAATGCCATGTCTTTTCCATCCACATCTCTTATCAAGTCTGGGAGTGTCGACACATTGACGCGAAGTAATCATAACATAGACAGCTCTAGCTCGAGAGATTGAGGACCTGCCTCTGTGTGCATGTGTGTGTATGTTCAACTGAAAGATGGTTCCATCCAAGAAGATCTGTTTAGCATAACGGGACTCTGACGAGAGTAATTGCTATAGGATATCTAAGAAGGAAAACACAACCTGATGAAACTTCAAAGTGAAGTGACTATTACTTGTTGTTGTTGCTGTTGTTCTTGTACAGTGAAAAACTTAAGCAATTTTCACCCTCAAAAGGTGTCCTTACCAAAGCAACTGGAAAGCGATATGAAGTGCGTGCTATGCTACGAGTATGAAGTAGTTTTGAATAAAGTTACTTAGAATTGGGATACATAGTAGCAAAGTAGCAGGAGGTTATGCATACTTAAGTGAATGTTGTTGGAGCTTGAGATTCTGGTGAAAAATAACGCATTCGTATGGGGTTGGTAAATATGATATCCTGACGTGGCATCTTTGCTCTTTTATTCAAATTCCAAAAACTAATTCAACGGCATCACGTGTGCAACGCAACAGAGATAGATTGTTGAAGAAACCCAACTAAAGAGATAGGAAGAAGTATCTATGTACATGCAAAACAGCTCTAAGAAGGTTTCTTACAGAAAAGAGGATAGTTTTCGAGAATAGAGGAATTTAATCTGGCTTTGGGAATATCCGGACATTGTTTAACAATTTGCCGTCTATCTCTACGTTTTTGTAGAGTCCGATTGGCATTAATGATGTAAAGACAGTTGATTATGAAGCCTTAGAAAGCAATATCGGATTAACAAAACCTAATTAATTTGGTTGTCGTCTGAAGCCCAAAGTCAATGGCATATCTAAGAGTACATTCGACTGCAAGAAACACGAGCATAATTTATAAAAAGCCACAATAGGTAACCTGGAATATAGAAGGCTTTATTCGTTTATTAGCAAAGTTAAAATTCAAGTTTCATGAAAACCCGAGTTACCACAAGGCTGTCTTTATACACCACTCCTCTTCTTAGCTTATTTTTTAATTAATTAACCTTACTTAGGTTGCTCCAAGTAATGAGTCTTGTAATTTGACTTATTGAAACAACTTATCTTTCTAAAGTTAAGAGGAAAATCAATTGAATATTAACTCGTGATGTTTAAGGTGAATATGTGGATGATATGCTCACTTCCACAAACATGAATGACAAGCAACCGAAAAAAGCTACAATCAGACTGACCGATAAGATGCAAACCGATGTGATATCATTCATCATCTGGAAATCTAGAAAGCAATATCCAACTTCGACATCTTCGGCTTATTTATGCAATTGTGTCTAGTGATCACCTCTGAAAGCATTTGCCCGATTTTGAGAAGAAGAAGGGTTATCATACAATTTCTTTAATTTCGTACTGAAGGCAAGTGTGCATAGGGAAGATGTCAACATCGATCATTCCAACGAAGAATTCATTTTTAACTATTTCATCCATCTCGAATATCCAATCCGAACGACATCTTTATCTTCGTCCATCATCAGTTCATTATCGGAGGTCATAACACAGGATTCTACGCTAACTAAAAAACAACCAAACCAAGTTTTTTTTTAATAGTATTAACAGCAGAGATAATAAACACCCTTAAAATGTTGGCATAAAGTACAGACAAAATAAAGTCAGGGAGAAAAGAAAGAAAGATACAGATGCCCGTTGGTTTTGAATGTTTGCATGTTAAAATGACAAGAAAATCAAAATTTCGTTATGATATTACTTGTGGTATGGTTTTGGAATTTCATAGTACGTCCTAAGATGAGTTTGAGGCTAGACTTAATGAGTATTGTGGCGCGAATGGTGTTACAATTGAAGTAGGAAGGGCGGTGATAGTGAAAATATCGATTGAATAAGGTAAAGGAACAGACAATTTGTCAGTGTTGACTGGACAATATAAGTGTTATCTATGAGTTTTAAAGTACACTTTTGAACTCTATCTATCAAATTTAGAGAGCTTTAAGTGTTGACGACAAAAGACAATACTGTGGTTTGGAAGCAATATATTCCCGGGAACAAATATTTTAAGCAGAGAATTATAAACGGACAAGAGATCAAATAAAAAGAGTATCTAGAACAGTGTGGAGCCCTGTGGTATACCATCATTTATTTTGAGGGCATCTTGGAAACCATCCAAGACAATTTGAATTCGAGGGGACAATAGGTTATTTCTAATTCATTAAGAGATTCTTCGACAAAAGAATTTTTCATTCGAAATATTAATTGCAACTGTGTATATTGCTCTTGCCAGATTGGTGTAGATTATTTTAATTCAACTTTTCAGCGAGACATAACATCTATCATATGATATTTCAGTTATATAATTATAAAATTACATAATGTCATTATAAATGATCACATTCGCTTCTTCAAGACAAATATTCAAAAAACGTAGCGCTCGATGAATATTGAACAATCATTATGCCGATCTTGCCGCGTAGCAGAGCTGCTTCTGAATGTATTGAGGAAACTACCATATCCATAGCCGAACACTTGATTCCATATGAAGGGAGAAGAAATAACCGAAGACTCATTAACTCGATCATGTCGAGTAAATAGCTAAAAGCGCTTCATCAATATACATTTTGAATATTAAATATATATATTGAATCAGCTTCGACACACCAAGCATGGAAGACTAAAGCAACGAATGCTGGACCGTTTAAATTCAGTCAAAGACTCTTTACAGTAAAGGCACGCAGTTGTCGATCATAAATCGAACCATTAGATAAACAATAACTTGTCCCCCAATTTTGGGGGATTTTTGAATTGATTAGAATCAAGGGCTTCCAGACCATATCAAGCGACTGTCGAACTGAGACCCGACAGTCACCACTTTGAAGTCCTTTGATAGTTTTACTTTACTCAAGTGTTTTTGGTGATTTATGAAAAAATTATGGTGCACATGCTGCGAGTTTTATACTTTAAGTTGACTAAAATCATTTGAGGACCTGTTACACAAAAAAAAAAAAAACCAATTCGACCCATTTGAAAAATAAACAAAATAACCCTTCAGGGTAAATTGATACCCTCTTCTTTTAGAAACAAAAAAAAAAAAAAAAAATCACAACACCCCCCAACCACTTCAACATTAATGACTTTATCCCGCCTTGAGTGGCAATTCACTTCAATGCACACTCCATTCCACTTCACTTTCAACTCAATCTAGAATTCCTCCTTCGTGGGGACGGTCATGTAGTGCATCATCAAATCCTTTACCTTCGCATAGTTTCACATGATTTATTGTAGTCCCTAACAAAAATTAGACATTAACATGACACTGGCGGGCTGAGAAGGAGCGCACCATCAGTGTATGAAGAAACAAATTCGATTTCCCTAAGGGTTCAACCAAAAACTTCCACAGTATATCTATGACTGTGTATTTGAATGTGTGTGTGTATATTTGTTGAGCAATTTTTAGTAGACACGCAATGAAACGTCAACAGCAACCTAGTAGAAAGCTTCTGCTGTGAACGAAACAGCAGCTTCAACCAGCAAACATTGAATGTGTTTTCCAATTCTTGACAAATAGATGGAACGAGAAAAAAAAATTAAAGCACTGACAAGGATGAGTTGTTGGCGGTGTGTAGCACCACAAGCCTTCCGGCAACGTCCACTAGAGAACTCGTATGGTTTTCTGTGTTTCTGTGATGATGGGATTGTACCTTCACGACGTAGTACTTCACCTTTCCGCCGCCCCAAAAATGGTGACTTAGGACAACAAAAAAATAATAAAAAATAAAAAAATAAAACGAAGCCTAGAGGACTTCTAATCTATTGCACTCTCACATTCGTTGTTTTTTTTTCTTCTTTTTCGGGACTTCATCCTCGTCATCATATAATCTTCATGAAATTCTAGAATTTTTATTTTATTTTTTGGCATCTTCTACAAGTGCTACCAGCCCGATTTGGCTGAAATGTTTGGCTCGTTTGGGTTATCTATTATGTTCCGGCTGGATTGTTGCATGCAATAGAGAGAAGTTGATGTCGGTTCCGTGGTTGGAGTTATGTATGTTGCTGTTCTGACTGGGAGAAGAGAAGGTTCAACGGCCGCTTTACCTTTTCCGTATTCTATAAATCCAGTTTTGCAAGTGGTTTCTTTTTTCTTTTTTTTTTTCTGCTGTTGTTCATATCCCCGGATACGTCTCAATACGTATTACTTGTACCACTGTACATCTGTGCCTCGGTATCTCGGTACCTCAGTATCTCAGTACCTCAATATGGCTCAGTAGCATCGAGTTATATGTGGAAACCTTGAATAGTGGTAGTCGTCAATGTATAACCATCTCTCTGCGAATGCCTTTGAGATACATATTCGAGAATCTCCGTAAGGCATCTGTTTTCACTCCGATCAAGTTTGGGACAAGAGGATTTTGCAGGAAAAAAGGTTACAAACAGTCACGACCTACAATCACTATTCCACCACCATAGGCAAAGCCATAACCAAAAGTAGTAGAAGAATTATCGAAGCAGCAGAAGAAGCATCCGTAAAGAAAGACCAACAAAACTAGCAGACTGTATTCTGATTGGCATTTTATTTACTTATTTTTCCTTTTTTTTTTTCGATTGTTCCTTTTCTATACTGTCTTTCAGAGTTTTCGGTTTTGGTTTCAGTTTTGCTGTTGTTTTTTTTTTTTTGCACAAGTTCTTTTCTTAGAGTCATCCTTTATAAGTAGTTTATCCATTTACTTCCTGGATTTTCACAGAAACGAAACTTTCCAGGTGGGACCAATGTATATACGATCGACGAAACCAACAACCGACCGACCGCCTAGTTGTTCGCTTGAGGAGTAAGAAAAACTTTTAGTTTAGTAGAATCAAGATTGTTTAATTTTATTACCATTACAATGCAAATTGGTTTGGAGATTGTTTGTAGATAGTTTAGTCGAGTTTAGGTTTTCCTTGAATTGGCCATGGGTTCATGGGATGCAGTTCTTAATGACTTGGCAGTTAAGTCAGAATTGTATCTAAAAAATGCAAACAATGCAATTTAAACTTTATTTCGTTGACATATGACATGTACATAACTTTGAACGATTTTTGGTATTCGGTCACCTTGATAGATATCTTATTTTATAGACTAGAGCGATGCACTGGTCTCTTCTTTTTTTTAAAGGATGTGTTCCATCTTAATATACGATAGTCGCTGACAACAACAAGGCTCTCAGCATCGGTATATTTAACACATTTCGTCAAAGTGTATGATACATTACATACCTAACGGCGAGCGTATAAGTTGTTGATATAGACACATTTATCCCTAATGAATATGAAATTCTATGGGTGATATAAGAAGGAAATAACATAACACAATTTGGCACAGTCCCTGTCCCAATAAGGAATTCAATATAATGTGGTTAAAATTCCATCTTTGTAAGCAAATTATCCACCACTGCTGTATTTACAGAATTCGACATTTAACAAGTTTTCCAGCTGACTTCGACATTCTGGACAGACAACATCCGTATTGACATTTTCGTTGCGGAAAATAACTTAACCAAGCTTGTGAGGAATCCACACGAATGCTAGACGCCAACAGTCTGGACTTGTTTTTAACTTCTCCCCCTGATAAATACAAGGTCAATGTGCTATCGCCTCTAGGCTAATCGGACCTTTGTGTCATATCAGTTAATTTTTCGTATATTAGACATTCTGCCTCATCCTCCATACCAACGATCATTTATAATGACATTCCTGCTATCAGCTCTTTAGACAAGGCTAATCTACTTACTGCATACTTTGCGGCCAGTTCAACACTTCTAGATTGTGCTTTGCCCCCGCCTACACTTAAAAGCGTCGAATCTTCAATGGGACAAACCCACTTACGCACTCTTGTAGTAGCAAGAGTACTTAATGATCTTAACATACACAAATTTGCTGGTCCAGATGATATATCTCCACTTCTTCTGAAGAAGGGTTTTTCCACGCTGAAAAAACCACTGAGTAAGCTTTTCCGAGCAAATGGAAAACAGCATCTGTCAAGCCCGTCCCTAAAAAAGTCGAATTTTTTTCTCTCTCCTCCCTACAGACCCATTGCACTTACGCTCCTTCTTTCCATCATGGAAACCCTGATAAACCGTCAGCTCATGAAATATCTCAAAACACGAAAACTTCTCAATGAACAGCAGTACAGTTTTCGTAACAACAGGTTCACTTCTGATTTGATGGCATGTCTCATCGAAATGTGAAACCAAACCGTACATCAACCGGACGAAAGCAAGATAGTTGCACTTGATATTTCTAAAGCATTTGATGATGATGACTCTCTTCTTCAATGGATTAGGAATTACCTTTGGGAACGTTCAATTCAAGTTCAATTCAATTGGATGAATTCAATTTTGATATGCACAAAATTAATGCTGGTGTGCCCCACAGCTCCGTTTTGTCTCCGACATTCTTTTTAATTTTCATCGATGATCTCTTGTCTGCCTTCTAATTTAATATATTCCTTTGCTGACGACGATACTCACTGCTTTTCACATTCTTTCCTGACTCACGTCCCTGCTCTTCGGCTGTAAAACGGAAACGGCAGCGTATGCTTAGCTTAATAAATTCCGATATAAACAGCATAACTAATTGGGTAACTACGAACGGAGTGGAATTTAAAGCTTCCAAAACACAATGATGTTTGCTGTTGTTAAAGCGAAATTTAAACAACCAGCCATTGTCCATGAAATCGTCGAAACTTAAAAACTTTCCATTCTTGGTATGTGTGTCAATGACAACTTGCGCTGGGATGACCACATATGCGGTGTTGCCAAAAATGCTGCGTGATCTCAGGGTTGTCAAGCTATGTAAGAAATATTTAACCCCTCAGATCTGGCCTTAATACATACGGCCCTCCAAAATTGGAGTAAATGTCTACATCTAGTCGAGTGCTCCCAAAGCATCTCTTTGCTTGGTAGATGGGATTCAAAACAGTGCGATAAACTTCATAGGCAATACTAATATCACCCAGACAATGGACACCATGGAACATCGACTTAATATATCGTGTCTCACTCTGTTTTTATGCTGTTTCCACCACCAGTGATCGTGATCGACGTAACATTCGTCTCGCTATGAATGCTTATCAGTATACATCAAACCCCCTTTCGGACTTACTCTAGAATATTGTGATTCGTTTCTAAGCCATACAACTCGCTTATGGAATGCCCTGCCGTGCTCTATATTTCCTATTCATTATAACCTCCAAACATTTAAAACCAACTTTCATCGGTACTTCTCTCTTTTTCCTACCTGGTTATCCTTCGACCACGCTGTGTGCGAGCATCCCCTGAGCGAGTGCAAATTATAAAAAAGGTGGGTCATAAACTCTTTCTCCGCTTACTATTTCCCTGGACGGGACGGAATCACACAAATCATGTTTCAAAAAGCTATGATACCATTCACTATTCAGTATGAATATGTATGAATATATGTCAAAATGCAGGAGGAAAGTAAAGACCACATTCATCCAAAAGACCTTAGGCCCATAAGCTAAACATTATTAATTTTTGGAAATTGCGTGACACTCATATTCGTAGTAATCTGCACCCAGAAGATTAAGCCTCAAACCAGAATGGCTATACAAAAGGTAAAGGCACGATTGAAAAAAGTCTTTAAGAAAAAGAGCACATACAGCAGTCATCCTTGTCATCGAAGGAGCCTTCACTACTGTCAACATTTCCGCTATAAATAGAACCTTAGAAAATCCTGGAGTTTATCCTGCATTAATGAGCCTGATAACTTGTATATTTCGCAACAGGAACATCACTGCAACACTAGGTAACAGGGCATTGAGGGTCTCCCCTTCTGTGGACCCTAATTGTTAATGAAATAATGCTGAATGTAAAAAGAGAAGAAATAAAATCCACTGCATACGCGGATGATGTGGTTCATCCGCGATACCCAGCATTCTTTCATCGATTTTCAGGCGGCATATACGAGTATAGAGACGAGCTATATATAGCCATGCCTCGCTGCTCCGTCAAAGTCTGTAATGACTTAACGAAGACCTTTGGTGTCAATTCATACTTGAAAGAATTGTGCGGAGCTCACAAGTGAATACTTTAGGCGCCAATCTTTCAAAAGCCAAAGATCGAAGAACACAGCGGACTGTCACCGGTGCGATCACTGGTATTGAAACGGAAGTCGGCAAAATGGGTTAAGCGGTATAAGAGGGCAAAACGAAGTATAGGAAGTAAGGGGACACACAACATCGACAGATGGTCACAATCGACAGCTATAATTTTGAGGTAGTAAGGGGTTTTTTTTTTACTTTCGCTCTGTTATTAATTCTGCCAACCAAACCTCAGCAGAAATAAAACGAAGTATCACTCTTGCCAATCGCCATCTAGAAAAATTAAGAAGACTCTATACGAGACCTTGATCATCCCAGTCCTACTATATGGCACTGAAGCATGGACTCTATCGAAAGCGGATGTAAATATCATCGGTCGTTTCGAGAGAACGATCCTTCGAAAAACTGCGCACCAGTCGCCTGAGATGGCTAGGACATGTAGAACGAATGGACACCAATTCACCCGCGCGCACAGGCAGACTTGGAGGGCGCAACTTGAGGCAGTTATCTAAATACCGGACTATCTGGAGAGGCTTGTTAATTGAGGCTCAGGTTCATACCGAATTGCAGCGTCATCTAGGTAAGTAAAAAGAAAAAACCAAAGTAAAGATTGTCAAAGAATGACGGACCGGTTGACGCGAACAATTAATATATGTATACAATAGATTAACTAGAAACGCTGAAGCGAAGAGTATCTGGACAAAACGGCTGCAACAAGTTTTAGCACCCAACAGAGGAAACAGCATCCTTTTTACGAATAAACCGCTCATCGAGTTTCACGAGGCAATAATGTACGTTACGATCTGCCTGCTGTAAAAAAAATATACGGCCAGAGATTAATTAAAGGACCTTGTTCTAGTTGGTAAGAATCTGACACTACCAAAGAAGTATGGCCACACGTCATCAATATTTATGTAAGATTTCCTCAGCAGCAAAAAACGTTCATTTCAATTCAAAATGAACAAAAGTTGAGGTTCCGCAATGGAATTGATCGACACATACATAAGCCATATTAGATGCGATAATGAGCATGAGGGAACTGAAAAGTTTTTCCCTATCACCAATCTCTCGATACAGAGACAGCGTTGTTACTTACGAAGATATCTACAAGGTGAATTCCAAAGTAAACAGGACTCTTTTAAAAATAAGAACAACAAAAGCATTTTGTTGGTAACACCAATTTATTTTATTCAAAACAGTCCCGACTCAATAGAACGAATTGAACGGTCTAACAGCAAGTCGAACGAGTGTTTTAGATGTTTTAGAAGGCCGGGTTGGCCATCAGAATGTTAGTACTAGCCTTGCGTATGGCTTTCATTTCATAGGCATATGCATTTTTCTGCAAAGGTAAATGTCATACGGCGCGTTGACAGTTAAAATGTGATAGTACAGCAATGAAAGATTTAACTTTCCGACGCATGCAATTGTCAATAGATGGCCTCACTAGAAATACTTATTTTAAAAAGTATTGTTTACTATGGAACTGACTTTGTATATGTCACGCTCAGATACACACAAACGCCGGCACAGCCATCTATTGCAAATAAAACGCAAGGACTCTTTGAACAACCCAACAATAATACATCCAATTACAGGCTTAGGATACCGCAAATTTAGTAGGCAATATCGAACTGAAATGGGAACATCTCTGTTCAGCTATCCACTTTTCAAATGCATCGCCACCAGCATCACACATATTTGTTACAAAGCCTTTACATTTAAAGCAACTCTTTGTGATTTTAGATTGTGAAAGTCGTTCAACCATAACACTTTCCCGACGGGAAAGACCAGGAATTCACTATAATTCGACACATTTTTATCCAATTATCTCCAGTACCAGAAAATCCTTCATTCCCAAATACCTACCCAGTATTCCCATTAATAATCCAGAATTCCAAAACGAAATTCCCTTTACTCTTCTCTAACATGATTAGTTCCGCTAACCTGGTCACATCATAAACTCGAGGGAAAATCCAAGCAAAATCCATTTATCCTCAAAACTATGCATTACATCCGCAACTTTCTAAGATTTCCCAAGAGAATTGCTTCAGCCAGCATCCACTGACCATCACTCAGAAACCTATCGTCATTGTCTATCATCCAAAGTGCAGTGTTCAGTGTTCGTCGCTTGCCTGAATTCCATGTGTCGTTGTCCTCCGAACTGGTCCGTTCCATAGAATCATCTTTACCGTAAAGATTACCACGTCACGATAATTACACTCGAATGCCAGTAGAAAGAAAACAAAACAAGAAACAACAGAAAAAAAAAAAGAATTGGTTTATACTATGAATGAGGAAGAGAAGAAGAGGAGCGAGAACCAAAAGACGGTAACCAACTTCATCATCCAGATTATGATGGCACGGCATTACGGCGTTTACCTAGACCCCGAGACATTGACTACATAACACAAAAACACATACAAATCTGAGTACTACGTTCGGATCTACACAAGAGACAACCTGGTCGACCTTTTGGTCGTTGATAAGGTTTCTCTTCTACTCTCCAACAACCACTGTCGTTATGGTGGTTTTAGCCAGCCAACCTGAACCGTGTTTGTCTGTCAAGTTCATGACCAAATCAGTTTCGAGGAAACGTTGGTGCGCACTATCTTAACCTATGCCTACTCCGATTACGAGTGATACCAATGTACACAGTTTTCGGTGGGAGGGTGGGTGATGTACGAGTACTCTGGGTATCTGTGTCTTGTAACCTTATTATGTTACTCCACTTCCTCGGACAACTGCAAACCGGAAAAAGCTGTTCAGAATCAGAATTAACAATTCCAAACGACTCCATGGTAGTGTTTTTCTAACGAGAGTTGTGAATCGAGTAAAGTCTCAGCAGGTCATTGCACTATCACTGGACTGCTATGGACAAGTCGAGGGGACGAGATGGGTCTTCCTGGTGTTAGTTCTCAGATTTTTGTTCTAAGAAACATTAATTCGTTCACATCCCACCTCACCTGATTATGGTTGGAACCTTAAGTCTTCTTTTAATTTTTTTTTTTTTTTTTTTTTTTTCGACAGTGGTGTTGGAAAAGGTATTTGCTAAGATGGTGTAATCATGGTTACAGGCTATTAGGGTCGATTCATGATTTTTCACTCCTCTCTATTGCCCTTGATTTCTGTTTCTTTCTCCCAATTACACCAGCGTGACGAGGCAAAAATTAAGAGAAGGCTAGGCCACGAGGTATGCTTCGTTTAATTGATATTTTCACATTTAACACGCATGTCTATGAGGAACAAGCAAAACATTCGAACCAGAACAAGCCGAAGAAGTCCGTTTTGTTCTATTTGTTTAATCAAGAAGAGTGGAGGGTAAGAGCGTGATACTAAAGATTGGATTAAGTTTCCTAAGTCTAAGGTGAATAACACTGGTGAATGACCTGCTACCATGAGTCGTTGACTCTCATTATAGGGATTTTCCCTAACAACACCCGCGACAACCCCAAAAACTTGGGCCAAATCGTTTGCCGAAGTGAGAGTAGAACGACGACAACATCCCATAAAGGGAACATCCCAAAGATACGACAACGATGACGATGACTACAAGCCGTGCAATATCGCTTAATATGAAAACACATTACGAGCACATTTCGAGGGGAAGTTGTTCCATCCTATTTGAGAAGGCTGACTTAGCACGGCTTGAGGGTGTTTTCAAACCCAAAATGGAACCGCGTCATAACACATAACACATCCTGTCTGCCATGCATAAAAATCGACGAGAAAATACTTTCTTTTTTTCTGTGGCATTTGGGGTTCGATTTTACTGTCATCAAAAATCGGTTTCGCCTAGAAGATATGGGTACATGTTTGGATGGTGCCTTTCACGATGATGTTGTCGTCGTCGTCGGTTCGAAGTTGTCGATTTGCTTGCTTCTACTTTTTTTTTTTTTTTAAGGATCAATGAGGATTTAAAAAAAAAAAAAAAAAAAAAAAAACGAACAAGCGTTTAAAGTTGTGTTTTTCTTCTTCCCGTTCAGATATCAGAGAAACGAAAAAATCGAGGACGAAGCGAAGGCGACAAATTTTATAGAGAATATCGGCGCTGGGTGCGATGGTCGTTTTGGAAGCTTAAGTTGTTCGATTACTTCTGGAGGGGAGTGTAATATTTGTCGAAATGAAGGTATAAACTTTGTATCCTATCACTTACTTTTTTTGAGGATTAATTCAGGAAAAACATTTTCAGGGTGATGAGTGAATAGGTGGGATGGATTTTTTTCTTCGTTTTTTCGAAAGATATGGAAGTGATGGGAAATTTAGATTTTCTTCTATGAATATGGATATGATACTTTTGGTGCATGATATTTTGAGAGGAAACACGTGCCGATTTTTATGAGTGGAATAAATGGAAAGAGCCCTCCAAGAGTTTTTAAACTTTGAGGAGGGCCTCATCAGTTGAAATTACTTTTCCATAGGATCGACAATTTGTTGATAAGAAAAATATCAGCTAGAAATACGCACAGTTTTTTTGTTATCTAGTAAACAAAAGTAAAATGTCGTAAATCATTTGGCCATTTGATTGTGCTTTAGACAATGCAGACTAGTTGTGCCTCTAATATATACTGGCAACCGTTTATAACCCTTCTAAGCTTGGCTTCAACAAGTACGAAAAGTATCAAAATGTGGGGCCACCCGTTGAGTGGGTGACAAGTGCATTAGCCTTTCCTGGATTTAAGGAAGTTTAGTGCTCCGCGGTATCATGACCATTTTCACATCAAGCGTCGAAAGGATGTTATGTCACTTATACCCAGCTCATTTATGTTATAAGCTTAACAAAAATTTAGTGTTCCGTCACGACACCAGTAAGCAACCTAAAGTCTTTTCTGTTGAGGAACAGCAGTAAGGCCGCTGATTCCTTAGCGACGTTGGAAAGCATTCGATTATTCTGCCTCCAACCGTCGTGTCTTGAAAAACTCTCCTCTGAGCATTGTCAACTATTCGACGATTTCATTCTTCGTGAATTAAGCCCTCCGACTGTGTTCAGTGAAGTCTTGCATTCTCGAACTACTTGGGAGTCGTAAGATGGTTTAGCAAGGTTCTAAGCGCAGATTGGCTCTATCTCATGTAGCTCGGATCGAGCGCAACTGCAGCTCAACCAATTCCTGATCGACTTCGGGTTCGTCACTGAAGAGACGGGACCTAGTTTTTGAATTGGTGATAAAATCATATCTTGCATACGACAACACTTATTTCACCGAGCACAAGATCTCGTGCTGTCCTGTGGTATTGCGCTAGAGCAGACAGTGGAAAAAGCTGTCCTAAACTCAGAAGGTACTTTATTTTAAAAACTCGACATGCAGACAATTAGTGACATACTCTGATCTTGCCAATCACACTTCATAAACCTCTTGGCCGACTTTTGTGCTAGTTCGAAACATCATCTGGCAAGTTACATAAACCCTGCAATACTCAAAAAAAGGGAAGTCAATCCTTAAACCAATTTGTTAAGTTCGTACCATTTTAAAGGACATCATTTCTCTTTTGATAATTCATCTCGAAAGTAAATATATATCTTTTATGCTGATAAAGGCCAATCAATGTTTGACCATCAGTACTGCACAATCAACCAACCAATTGGGCTTAACTCAGTCAAAGGCCAGGTAAAACCATCCCCTCATAGTTTATTGCGACCAAAAGGCTCCTCCATACTTTTAAGGCCTGTGATTATTATTTTCTCTTTTTTTTTTTTTTTGTATTCCCGCAAAATGTAATTAAAATCGGTACAACCAAATTATATAGACCACCACACTCAATTTTTATTCCTCCGCTGCGTAACGTAGTAAGCCTCGAAAAATGTTTAAAAAAGAGAAAAACTAAATAAAAAATAAAATAAAGTAAAATTGGAACCACCTCAGTAGAGTTTCACATCCTTTTAAAGAACCCTTTGAGCGTGTGCTTACTTGTAGCACGAGCATCAACTATCGCATGAAAGAACAGCGCTCAAACACCACCCTTGAACACAATTACAAGCACTCACAAACACACGCGCAATACACACGAGTGCTCACACAAATATTTATAGAAAAAATTGCATTACACATAATTCGTTCAGTAATTCTGTTACTCACTGCCAGCGCCCCAGTGAGCCACGAAAGCAGAAAACTACAAAACCGAAGCACAGGCATATGGGGCGTGAAAAAAAGCACACTTTCTCGCCCACTCCTGCTGCTGGTTTTTGGTCCACCAGCCCACTGTACATGTGCTCTTGAGATGTATGGTGTTATGTTCGCACCAGAGTGTGTCATGTCAAAAGAGGGTGGCCAGGCAGAATTGGATATGTGACAGAGGGGTAGGTTGGTAGCAATACAGGATGTTGGTTGTACTTTTATGTGTGGGTGTGTGTGATATGATACGCTAGGATGAGTTTTATGTAGTTTTGCATGAGAGGCAAAGGAAATTCCATTAAACGCACATGACTAGCTTTTAGCATGTGTCCCTGCGACCTATGCATGCACAAGCGCTCTCATGCTTTTATTTAAGTCACACGGTAGCCACATATACTACCAACCTTTCTAACATCACCCCTTAACTAACACCCCCACCCATTGTAATTGAAAAAGTTTGAACTTTTGGATCGATTTCATGTACACAGAAGCAGCAGCAGCAACAGCAACAGGAGCAGTAGATGGCATCATTCTTCTTCCTGGAACCCATTATTCGACACCAGAGAATCCTTTGAGGAGACAGATTGCTATTCTCACTTCGCTTTAAAAAGATTCATTGCATGGCTTGTGTGCCGCAAAATCAAATTCTGAACGCGCGCTCACCATAAAGTTTAATTGAATCGAAAATGAGGAGATGAACAAAAAGTGTGCACAAGTGCAAGATAGCGATTAGGAAAATTGTGGCACTTAAAACCGCCCTGCAAATGGGACTTTTTCAAAAGTCGGTGCATCGACACCGTGGTTGGAAAGTTTACCAAACATTGCAAAAGGAATTATCTTTCAAAAAATTTTGAATTGTCCATTTAGTGGAAGTGAAGTGGATCCAATCTAATATAGTTTTATGTAGGTTCCTTTGATTTAATGGAATACGTTACGGCTCCAATCTAGAACCCACATTCTTTAGAATTTGTTTTTGAGGTATTGTCCATACCCGTCGCAAGATTTGAAAAACTGGTCCATCGTAATCCTTATGTGTCGCTTTTACTGAAATGTCTTCTGGCGAAAGATGTATAAACGCTTCAGGGAGGACCTTTGAGAGGATTCAATAGGATCTTAGGTCCCGCCTGGTTCTCGATTTAAATGCAGATACTTCGCTGTTTCTATCGATTTCCCACATTCCATTAGGATTGCGTATATTTTTGCTTTGAGGACAGATGCATGTTCTCTTAACGAGGAGTGAAATCTACTTGGTCGTCTTTTAAAAAGATATTAACACCGATTTGGAGCAGTCTGTACAGACCCGACTATATTTCTTTCCTGAATAAGATGCTGGGCGATTACTTAGATTGGATTGGGATACTGGAACCAGTGTATGAGGTTTGCTTTCACTGTAACTGTTAGGCATTTTACTATCCTATTGGTAGTTTATAACATTTGTCCGACTACGACATTTCTTTCACAATGAGATCCTCGTCAATTGAACATAGATACTTCAATAAATGGGGGACCAGTTAAATAAAACAACAACGGTGTGATTCTGGCTTTGTTGTGGCTTTGCTACGTTCATGCCATTATGTGTGGAATAGCACACCATTTAAATGACCGACTCAGATTCGCTGGCAGTGATTCGAGCGGTCGGTCCAATTTTTAATTGACTCGGTCCAATATGTGCGGCGTTTTTCCGGTAATAGCGTGTCGAGTGTTGGCCACGAGTTCGTTCAAAGTGGTTGGCTTGTTAGCGTAGGCCAAGAACTTGACGTAGACCCAGAGAAAATAATCGATGAACAAATCGCATGAACGCTCGCCGTGAGATGATCCAATCGCCAAATTTCTTCTTCACAACTCCGAGCATTGTGTAGCTTGTGTGGCATGTAGTGCCGTCTTGTAACAACAGTCGAGCTCTAACCACTGAAAGCCAGTTAACATCGTTCTATATTTAAGACAAATGCCGGTAGCGGTGTCTTCTTCGCCATTTCGAAAGAAAGAAGGTCCGATGATGCCGCCAAGCCATGAACCGCACCAAGCAATCAATCTTTGAAGTCAAACACCTATAGATTGTGTTCGCTCCAATGACGACAATTTTGCTTGTTTACATAGCCCCTGAGCCTAAAATGGGCTTCCTACGAGAATAAGATATTTTAGCCAAAGTCCGGATCTCTGGCCACTCACGGCCGGCATTGTCTATGGTCGTCTGGCTTCAATTTTTGCTTTAGCACAATTTTATACGGTTGTAAGCCCAAGCCTAAACGCAAAACAAGTCGGGTTAACTCTCTGGTCATGCTCAAATCGTTTGATCTGCGCCGAATCGACATTTCTGGATTTTCTTCGATACTGGCCGCTACGGCGGCTATGTTTTTTTCATTTCACACCAATCTCTGCATTGGTGGCTTAAGATCCAAACGAGTGTAGTCACTTTTGATGTCAGCTGGACGTCATTGGTAACTTCAACAGCTGCTGAAACATAACAATTGGAAAGAGTGTCATTGCAGTACTGATGAAATTAATAAACGTTTTTGGTCATCTTTATTCGAAGGACTTGATAGCAGTAATTATTAGTAGATAAGATCCCAAAATCGAATCCTTATAGGCGCTGAAGATTACTTTCTATCGGTACCTAGATAGCAGCATAATCGTAGATCAATCTTTTTACTATTATTTGAGGATAACACAGTGTCGTTGGGTTGGGTGGTGTAGACATGAGGTTGATAGTGAGAGGTGTCCACATAACGATGCCCAGTTGATGCCCAGGGACAGCGGATGAATTCTTCAGATGGAATCAACGGTGAAGTACACGAGGTTCTTGGCAATATGATTAAACGCGAGTCGCATCTGTCATCCTCCCAAACGTTATAGCGTTTTCCAGGCAGATCTCCATTTTCTCTGACACGGATTTTCTCAAGCGGATATAAAATCCTTTAACTCAGCCTTGGCAATATCTACGAGTATGGTGTATCCTATCTCTCAACTAGATGACCAAATACTGAATTTGGTCTAAGTAAAAAAAAAAAATTCTTTACAAGTATTACAAGCTCTTCCAAGATGTCAAGTAAAATACCAATGACAAACCTCGCTCCGGACGCCCCAACAAATCATAAAAGATGACAACGTCGAAGCTGTGAAGAAATTTATTTTGGAGAATCGTCGAATTACTATAAGAGAAATTGCTGAGGATGTTGCCATATCGTTCGGCTCGTGTCATGCAATGTTATCGGATGTGGTTTGCACGATTTAAAAGTTGTGATTTTGGCTTGGAAGACGTTGAACGTCCTGGGCAGCCAAAAAAGTTTGAAGATGAAGTTGCTATCCCGGTTAAGAACTATTTGGAAAACAGTGGATGGGAAGTCTTACTCCACCCGCCTTATAGCCCAGATCTTGCCCCTTCTGACTACCATTTGTTCCGGTCGATGCAGAACGCCCTCACTGAAATACGGTTCACATCAGAGCAGAATATCAAAAATTGGCTTGATTCATTCTTGGCTGCCAAGCCGGCGCAGTTCTTTTGGGATGGGATCCACAAATTGCCAGAAAGATGGGAAAAAGTCATAGCTTCAGATGGATAATACTTTGAATAATACTATTGTACATGTTTTTCTTAAATAAACGTTCAAATTTTGAGAAAAAAACCGCACGAAGCAAACTACATACCCAATATTTTTTTATAAAAATATGGTCACCTTACTTTTTGAACACATCTCGTATATGCGAAAAATTATAGCTCGTTTTCCCATAACTACCTAAATATCTTCACTTCCTTTCATCATTTGCTCCTGCATGATATTTTTTCACTTCAAAAAGTTTTTCTTGTACGAAAACCAATTTTCAAATCGACAGATTTAATATGATTACAATGTCATCCAATGCAACAAGCAGACTACTGCCACGTCCTTAAAGGCATTGTAACAGGTCAAGACGTGGTCATAGAAATAAGGATACATCAGACATTTATACGTTAACTTGAATGTCACAGTTACAGTACTCATGTCAGTTGTAAGCCCTAAAGATACTTACTTCCGCCACACCCACTTGTGTATGAGTAAGGATTAACCTCCACAATTCTACGACTTATCCAAGTCTATTTCAACTTCATTCCCTTTGATCCACTAATTACTTCGAATCCAAACAATCCTTTGCCACTTCCCTTCACGCCCTTCAGTAATCACATTCTGAGCAAACAACAACCACTCCATCTTCGTTTATCTTTTCCGTATGACATCATGGCCCTAAGGATAAATAAATAAAACGACTCGAAAACGTTTGTTGTCCATCAGAGTACACTCTCCCATCACCTCGATGCCCCTCAAATTTCTAGATAATTCATAGGAATCCAGTGCTTGAGAGATGTGCAGAATTAGGAGTAATAACTCGGGCGCAACTTACTGCTTTTATTCTGGCAAATAACAAATGAATGATGAAGGAGAAGAATATGAAGAAAAATTAAATATTCGCATCTATCCGTACGCGCGCGTAAGTCCCACGAGAGTAATTTCTCCTACTCGGACTTTGTGACTACTAATACGTCATCCTGTATTCGGATCTGAGTAGTTCTTCTGGTATTCTGACTAACCTCACCCGAAGAAGTGCGTTCTGCGAGCATTAAATTCATTAATTAATTAAACTAATGAGAAATGGTGTTGAACGCGTAGTCACTATTAGTTGCCTTCAATGTTGGCCCGTCGTCCCTGGGGAGGATCCCAAATCCCGTCTAACCCGACGTAGTCCGCTCTGATCAGCCCGTTGTTATTTATTCATTTTTCCGTTGAATTTTACCAACTTAACGAGCCAAACAAATGTTTTCTGCAACAAAAGCCGCCCCGATGACAAATGACATTCGCACGAACTGAAATGCGAATATCAAAAAATAAAAAAATAAATAAAAATAAATAAAACGTTGAGGAAAAGTTGTTTGCCAAAAAGTATTCTGCCTGTTGTTGTTGTTGTTGTTGATGAGTCGAAAGTGGCAGCACAAGCGATGACACATGAAGCGCAAAATTAATATATTCTCCAGGAGCAGCAATTGCTCATTCGGCGATAAGGGGCTGGGACAGGCTGTAGGTACAAAGGACGACACAACTAAAGAAAGAAGGGTGTGATTAAAAGGTCCGGGATAGGCACCACGGCGAGTTGTCTGCCTGTATGTGCTCTTTTAATAAGGCTAAGTGGTTTTACACCTCTTGCGCTTCTACAAAGTAATTTGTATCCCCAAGAGAGGTGCATGTGCACACTATGGATACCAACCCCAGCCAAGTCACGCTGGTAATATCAGTAGCCATCACACCAAAAAAAAAAAAAAAAAAAAAAAATTACTTAATGCCAAAACTAGGAGACGACTACAACGAGAACGAGCAAAGGAATGAGGATGAGCATGATGACATGAGGACGAATACGATTACGAGCACGACTATGACATCGACAAAAAGAACGTTTTTTGGGGGCCCCAGAGGTATGCAGATCCATTCACATCTAGACGACAATACAGAGTACAGAGTGAAGTGTGAAATGAAATTTATAGAAATGATTAAAATTGGCAACATTGGTATGATTGGGTAGAGGACTTTTGGATAAATGGATAGACAAGCCATAGGTGGTAGTAGTGAATGGTAGCAATTTATCTATTACCTGTAAGAGTCTTGCTGTTAACACTGCTTCCTTTGTCCTTTGCTATTCGTTAAATCGTTATGTCAACGACGAGCTTTTTGCTCACACATCAAGAAGATGTATGACAACCATGTTGAAGAGTTGTGGCAATTGGGGAGCTTAAACGAGCCATTTGTAGAAGTATGAAAAACAGAAGTCAATTCGGGTCATTATCCTCTTTGGCAGATGTACTTAATCCAATTGAATGTGACTAAGGGAGTAAAAGATGAATGTGTTGAAATTCGGTAAAGGCTGTGTCATGAATCCTGTGATGGGTAAATATTAGATATCATCAACTACCGGAAGAAGTTCCCTGTCATCATACGATATAAATCGACACATTTAAATCGTTGCAACTTAAGACAGTAACAAAGTAATATAATATTGAATGCATTAGAAGAAAACAAACTCTTGTTGAGGTTTGGAGTTATACCAAAACCATACACTGAGTTCAATGTGACCGCTCATCTCTTAATGGATTCGTGTTCTTTCTTGAGGTTCAATTTAGATTTATTTCTATTCCTTCGGTATTGTTTTCCTAGTTTTGTGACTGTATAAAGCAATGACTGCCTTTCGATTATGGTCAATGTACCCCGACAGCTAAGTTTATGTGATATAAGGTTAAAGATTCTGGGTTCAACCTCAGGTAATACATCGAAAAGCAGAATGATAAAGCCTATAAAAACCTTTCTCATTGTCTCGCGGTATGCAGTCGAATAACCATGTCCTGCCCTTCGTACACAAAATGACGATAGGAGTTGTACAGTGTATTCAAAGAGCTGGCATTTCAGACCTGGTTCAAACACCAACAAACTATTTATCAAGATTTGACGAACCTCTTCAATTAAACCTAACGTTTCTAATGGCCGAGCTCAGCCAAAAGATACTATGAATCCGAGAGCGGATCTATTGTATACTCAGTAAGCTTATTGCGTGAGGAAAAAGGACCAAATGAGGGGATATGTGTCAGCAGGTTGTGTTGTTACACAACAATATTTGAAAATAGTTTCGGTAGTTTGATTGTAGTGATGATGAAATAGGGGGTGGAGTTGCCATCTAAGTCAAAAAGAAATTATTGTAGTATATATTGGGTCTATAACTATATACGTGCGGTTTTCTAAGAGATGGCGTAACATATATTATCACTCAAGTAGCCATTTCAAAACGTTTAAAAGCAGCTGGGTATATTCAAAAGCAAGGAAATTGGGTTCCACATGAACTCAAGCCGAGAGACGTCGAAAGGCGGTTTTGCATGTCCGAAATGCTGCTGGAACGCCACAAAAGGAAGTCATTTTTTCATCGGATTGTTATTGGTGGTGAAAAATGGATCCATTACGACAACTCCAAGCGCAAAAAATCATATGTGAAACCCGGCCAACCAGACAAATCAACGGCAAAACCGAATATCCATGGCGCGAAGGTAATGCTCTGTATTTGGTGGGATCAGATGGGTGTGCTGTATTATGGGCTGCTAAAACCGGGTGAAACCATCGACGGACAACGCTACCGAACGCAATTTATCCGTTTGAAGAGAGCAGTAGCCGAAAAACGCCCGCATTATGCGACCAGACACGAGGCAATAATTTTCCATCATGAAAACGCTCGGCCCCACGTTGATATTCCGGTTAAGAACTATTTGGAAAACAGTGGATGGGAAGTCTTACCCCACCCGCCTTATAGCCAAGACCTTGCCCCTTCTGACTACCATTTGTTCCTGCTGCCAAGCTGGCGCAGTTCTTTTGGGATGGGATCCACAAATTGCCAGAAAAATGGGAAAAAGTCATAGCTTCAGATGGGCATACTTTGAATAATACTGTTGTACATGTTTTTCTTGAATAACCGTTCAAATTTTGAAAAAAAAAAAAAAACAAACCGCACGAATTAAATTACATACCCAATAATTTAGTACCAAATATAAAAACTGTGGTTTTTGAAACAATTGGTATTGAATTAACATTGAATGATAATAATAAATTTAAAACAGTTTCCGTTTACTTTCCCGGGGGAGTTTCAAATGCTGAAGTGATTGGCTTTTATAAGAGTGATCTTAGAAAACTTATCACTAATAATGAAAAAAATTTACTCGGGGGTGATTTCAACAGCCGGCATCGTAATTGGGGTTGTAAAATAGCAAACAAGTGGGAAAATTTGCTTCTGGGCATCGTTATGAGGTATCCAGTAACCTTACTCTATCCAAATGGGCCAACATATTTCCCAACCAACAAAGAGTCTTCGCCATCAACTTTGGACATGATTATAACGAACTCGCCTGAAATCGTTACCCAGGCTTTGGCAATCAACGCTTTGAGTTCAGATCATATTCCAATAAATTGTCATATTCTCCTTACTAGCAAAATAAAAGATGTGCAATACCTAGATTTGAAAAACGCAAATTGAGATAGATATAGAACAAAAATTAAACAACGCCTTAGAAATGCACCCTGTGATATAGATAATATAAGTAGTTCCCATTAAATTGATGAAAAAATTTAATTTTTTACAAATTCCTAACTGGAAAGTGTTGATGAGTCCATTCCCAAAAAATCAAAAGCAATAAGAACAACCGCTCTTCTACAGTACATTCTAAATTTAATCAAACAAAGAAATCGATTTAGAAGTCAGTGGAAAAGATATAGGCAGGTTTATGATTTAAATTAAATGAACATATACACAAAACAAATAGCTTTCGAAATTTCAAAGTTCAGAAACAAAACATGGAACGAAAAACTTTGCACTCTTGATCCAAATTCAAAACCATTTTGGAAAATTGCAAGGGTGCTTAAAAACAAAAACAAATTTATTCCTCACTTAGAACACAATAATTCCTTGTTAATAACTAGCGAAGAAAAGGCAGAAGTTTTTTGCAGATTCCTTTGAAAAAATTTTTAATAATCCGTTGATAAATGAAACCAGCTCAACTGACAGCGTAGTATATAGATGAGACTATAAATGTTATAAATCATACTAATGAATCTTTAGCAGCAGACGTTTTCATTTGCGACGAAGACATCAAATACATTATTCAAAATTTACGTAGTAATAAAGCACCAGGAATAGATTCTCTTAAAAATATATACTTCAAACAGCTACCAATCATTGGAGTAACTTTTCTATGCTTTATTATTAACGCTTGTATCAAGTTACAATACTTTCCAAGCAAATGGAAAACGGCGATGATTATACCAATTCCCAAGCCAGGAAAACCACCTAAAAATCCCAACAGTTATCGCCCAATAAGCCTGCTCAGTAACTTAAGCAAAATCTTAGAAAAAGTAATAGAAATAAAAATTCTATATTTTCTTGAGTCCTCAAATGTCATGCCAGACCAACAATTTGGTTTTAGACAGCGTCACAGCACCACACACCAGGTTTTAAGAATTTTCAAACATATTAAGGAGAAAATGAGCGTAAAACAGTCTATGGGTCTTGTCTTTTTGGAAGTTATTTGGTTGTCCTTTATATCTCATAAAAATGATACAAAGTTTTCTCGGGAACAGAAAATTTCAAGTAAATTTGAATAACATACATTCATCTTTAAAAAATATAACATCGGGTGTAACTCAAGGATCAGTATTGGCTCCATTGTTGTACATAATCTATGTTGCTGATTTTCCAGAAATATGGAACTGTAAAATAGCAATTTTTGCGGATGACACCGCCATTTACAGCTCAAATAACTTTGGCCATGAAATTGAGAACGATTTACAACATGCATTAAACAAAATCTACGATTATTTTAAATTGTGGAAAGTCAAACTCAACGCTGACAAAACACAGTCCATATTTTTCACTAGAAAAAGGAAAGCCTTACCACTTGGTCAGCTTAAAATAAACAATTGTGATGTCCCGTGGGTTAATTCTGTCAAATATCTTGGTGTATATTTAGACAAGACGTTAACTTTCCGAGACCATATTACAAATACCCTCAACAAAATAAGCATTGCTACTAAAATGCTATACCCCCTTATATGTAGGAAATCACCCCTGAGTAAATTTAATAAGATTATAATTTGTAAACTAATTTTTCAAGCTATAATCGTAAATGCATGTCCAGTATGGGGAACTTATGCTAAATCACACATTAAGAAACTACAAGTTTGTCAAAATAAAACCTTGAAAACGATGACAGATCTACCTTGGCTTTTTTCAACCCAACTCTTACATGAGCAAACCGGAGTACATCAAGTTGCAAGAAAAATTGAAATTCTGAACTAAAAATCTAAGATGTAGTGATTCCAAGAATGTACTAATACAAAATTTAATAGATCAATAAAAATGTTCCTTATATAATTTCTTTATTCTCACGAATTTGTGTACACAAAACGAGTATATATAACACACATTTTTTAAATATTTATTTATTTATTCAATTATTAAGTTAAGTATTATTTAAATCATATTAAATGAAGGTTTTAATCATAGTTTTCCTTCAAATGTATTCTAAAATTCAAATTATCTTAAAATGTTTATAAAAATATTTCAGTTGTAAGATATAGTTTAAAAAAAAATCAAATCTCTGAGCAAGCTGCGTATTATAGTATTAAGCCTTTATCTATGAAAATAAAATATCTATCTCTCTCTCTCTAAAAAAAAAAAAACGTCTAATTTTCGAGCAGTTAGGGGCGTATATGACAAATTCGTTGCTGGTTTATCAGCATAAACTAGTGACTTGACGAAGCCCCACAGAAGATAATCCAATGGCGTCAAATTGCTCGTTCTTGGCGGGCAATTGACACTCCATTTCTTCAAATGGGTGTACTGCCAAGTAGTGTTTTCAATGTTTCCTTTAATAGTATCTGGTGAAGCGTAATTCTGTTAGAACCACAGTTCTTCCACATAAATTCCGCAAATTAAGGGACAAATAATAGTTGATTATTATACCGATACCTATCGACAGTAAGTCGTGCTCCAGCCTCGTTTTTCAAAAAAAAAACAAGGACTGTTGACGCCACCAGCGTTAAATCCTCACCACAAGGTACATTTTTATGAATGGCATCTGGTAGGTAGCCTCCTGCGTGGCAAGTGATCGGAAAACTGCTGAGTTTCCTATAACTTGAATTGGTCCAGCAGCGCAGCAATCAAATTCGTATCGAAATTCTTGTCCTACTTCCAGTAGGAAGAAGCAATATGATAGCCTACGCCGTCATAGGGCTCACAATCCTATACGGAACAGAAAAAAAAAATGTGATGAGCTAACTAATGGCCTCAGTTAAAAGTGGACTCACTGTTGACGACCCTAGCAAACATTTGAAGGACAACGGCCTACGGGTCTCCATGGAGAATGTTAGGACCCTTAACAGACCACGTGCAGCTGAACAATTAGAAGAAGCCCTTGACTGGTATCATGCAGATATCAATGCCATCCACAGAGTGGATAAAAAACTGTGGATACTATGGTGATTGCTTAAGGGAAATGAAACAGCGTTTATTCGGATCCGGATTTGTCATCGCGGCATATTTAAGCAATAAATCTTGATCCCGTGAGCGAGCGTCTTATGACAATCCACATTAAGGCTAAGTTCGCTTAGTATATGCCCATGCATAAGGACGACACCACCATAGAATGTTTCTAAGATCTACTGGAGAATACATAAGAGCAATGTCCGAAATTTGACGATTTTAATGACTGGATAGAAAAAGAGCACATCTTTGGTGTGACAGTTAATAAGCATAGCCTACACAAGAACGGGCAACGGACTTAAGCGTATTAACTTTGTGGCAAGCGGTTTCCTCATCTCAATATACACAAGGGAACATCGCGGTCTCCGAATCATCAAACTCACAAACAAATTGGCCATTTTGCGATAGACGTAAAGCATGCCTCTAGTATTCAGGACGTCCGAATATTCTAGGGAGCTAACATTTACTCAAACATATACCTTGTTGCAACCAAGGTGCGAATGCAGATTTCCCAAGCGTCACAACAAAGAAGAGCTACTGTGAGAAGATATAATGTAGGAAAGCGACAATCACAAGAGACCACCAGAATCTCTCCACAACTCCTATGCTGCCAGCATCAAGTAACGAAGACCAGTGGCAACGCTACCAACGTGCCATCGGAAATGCGCAACTGATGTGCTGGGTTTCATCCAACCAGCACCAAACCCTAGTTTGATGAAGAATGACGGCAACACATGCAGCTAAACAAGAAGCGTAGAAAGAACTGTAGGAGCAGAAAAGACCGGAAGAACATCGGCGTTTCCAGAATAAGAAAAAAGAGCGAGAAGCGAGTAATCGAACGTATAAAGAGTGTTGTACACCTGGAATTGTGTACGGACGTTCTAACCTATAGGTAAGAAGAATGTGTCAAAGGCAAGAAAACTCGTGCAGAATCCTATAGAGCTGAAGAATGAAACCTTATAATAGAATCACAGTTAGTGCTGAAAATATGGAAAAACTTTTTCTGCAAACATCCCACTATCAGGCAGAATTGACCATTCAACTTAGACAATGATAACCAAAACTTCCATTCACCTGACTAAAACAAGGTAAGAATAGCAATATCTAAGCTGAAATCAAACAAAGCAGGTTGACCTGACGATTAACTGGCCGACTTGTTCATAACTTCTGGGATTGACCTTGTGGAGAGCATACATCAACTCATTTCTTCTATCTGGTCAGAAGAGTGTATGCCTGATGAATCCAATCTCAGCCCCATATGCCCGATCCGCAAAAATGGATACACTTTACAGGCGCTAACTAAAGAAGTACTCGTATAATCTTCTCAACAACGGATACAAGCAGAATAGTAAACCCCACAGTTGATCAAATCTTCACACTCTGGCATATCCTGGAAAAAACTCAAGATATTCACCATCTTTCCATCTATTTTAAGGCCGCATATATAGAGATGAGCTATATAGCGTCATCTCTCGCTGCTCCGTCAACTGCTCCGACTTAACCGAGACATCTAATGTCAACAAACATTTTAGACAAGGTGAAGCACTGTCATGTGATTTCTTAAACATCACACTTGAAAGAATTGTGCAGAACTCAAAAGTGAACACTGGAGGCACAATCTTTCAAAAGTCTATGTAACTAAAAGGATTTTAGCAGTAAACGAGCGCAAAACCAAGTATATGATGTCAACAACAAGGGACACACAACATCGATGAATTGGACAGAAATTCACAGTCGAAAACCATGAATTCAGGTTAGTAAAAGACTTCATCGACATTGGTTTTGCTTTCAATCTTTCGAAGAATATTCTGTCCCGTTTGCGTTGACGGGCTTTGAATGAGAAGATTTAACGACAAATTATACGAGCTGTACAGCGACATTGACTAATACCTTGGACATGAAGAGCGAATGGACACCAATTCTCCAGCTCTTCGAGATTCTCTTCAAATCTAACCCAGCGGGACAATGCAATAGAGCAAGACCTCACTTTACGTAGTGCGCACTAGTAGAACTGATCTCAATCAGCTTTTAGTGCGCAACTAGAGGAAGTTAACTAAGGATCGGGCTAAATGGAGAAGCTTATTAGTTGAGATCCAGGTTCACCCCGAACTGTAGCGCCACTTAAATGAATCTCATTCGCACCAATTAAATTTTATAAGCTTTGAGACCAAGATCTTTTGCAGAATTTTCCAGATAGTAAATGGACAAAGGCCAAAATGCTGCGACTGACGACTAATCGATAAATTTGGGTCCTCCTCAACACAAGCTTTCACAACCGCGATGTTTCCTTCCCAACGGACTGTTCTCGTTTTTGTTGCTGTATGAGTATTCAATAGCGTAAAAGAGTTTTGAGCGTGAACGATTTGAAATCGTTGTTGTGGCGTCAATTTTTCCATAATGCAATGGCAATCTGTACTGAAAATAAATGCAGCTTGGCAGTTCAATGTTACAGCTGATTTGACATTTTATCCCTATGTGAGACTGAAACAAAAAAAAAACATGTATACATACACCATATTCAGATGACATATTTTCAGCTCCTTTGCAATTTATGATATTCCTTTACAATTACTCTTGACTTCCCACTGAGTGTCTTTTCGTTTCAATATTTTTTTTTTTTTTTTTTTTTTTGTTTAGAGTGTGCCTAATTCATTGTTGATTTCGTAATATTGACGTGATTGCACTGTCTTTCGCATTAAAGAAAACTCATTGAACGGAGCCGAGTTATACTCATAGATATGCATCTGCTAACGTTAAGTAGGGGATGACTATCAGTCAAGAATAAGCTTTCAAAGCAACAAAAATTATCTATTCTTCCGACCTGTTGGAGAGTTCCAATGAAGCCTATGGATATTTTTTTTAATTATTTAAATTTTCTGGCTAATAAATAAGTGGTCAAAAATCATCATCGTAGTCGAAAATAGTTAAAGGTTCTTCAAATTCAGTCATATTTACTAGGATAGAGGTAATCATCACAAGAAATAATAGTGGTAATGCAACCGAAACACGATTCTTTTGACAATCTTCGTAACCGCTCATCACTTCTTGCTATATAGTGAAAGTAGGGGAATGCCAAACCGTAAGCTGCATATATTCCGAAGAGTGCCCTCTAGGTGCTCTTTTCAACCTTCAAGGATTAACCTGATTATTTTGTAAGAACTTTCAGTTCTTTTTGAGTTGTCTTTCTTTGAGTGGTTTACAAGTAATCTTTGCCTAAGTTCCACTGTACTACTACTCTTATGGAATCAGTTTTTCAGATACTTTCACAAGCGCTAGCACCATCGGAAGTGACCTCATTCCGTGTCAATGTCGGTTACACACTTAATCAAAAGAAAACCTCTGAAATGCCGGCGAATAGTGATACGACAAATTTAATTGGAATTTTCCCACTCATTGGCCTTCGTGCCATTATGAGTATGCTAATTACGTATTGGGTTGCAAGCCGGGCAACTTGTAATTGAAGTTTAATTTGTATAACAGTGAATGATAGTGATGTCTCTTATTCAATCTCTATAAACTCTAAAAATCCAATTGTCATCTGAATATTTTTAAAGCGGAATCTTTGGAACTTTCATGAACACCCACTTCTCGGCTACAGAGGTACCATCGTCAAACTAATTTCATTAATTTCATCGGAGAACACCAAAAATGCATGAATCCGAAGAGCCATTTAAGCCTATTGAACTTTATTGGATGGCTCAAATTTGTTTAATAACACCCAACCAAGAACATCCTCCAACAATTACGTTCACGTATCCCACATTGTATATCACCACGCCAATCTTCTTACACTTTAATTTTATAAATGGCTTGAGCTGCCATCAAATTTTCCAAAAGTGCACGCCATAAGAGATTATTGCTTTCAATTCTTCCATACTTTCCTCAACACTCACGTTTAAATAGCATGGGCAAAAATGTGGATCCTTTTGGAACTCCATTCTGAGCGCATTGGGTAAAAGAATTTTCTTGATTTCTTAGTGAACTTGGTTGATTTTTTCTTACCTATAAAAGGTCATCGGTATGCAAAATAATATTACAGCTAGATGCTAATAGAAGGAAAAATCTTAGGTGGACTGTTGGATCAACATAGCTAGCGACCAAACAAATTTGGCCAAAACTGGATCTGAATCGCTCTAAGTTATCTTTCACAATAGGAAATATTTCAGCGCTCTCATAGTTGTCATCACTGAATACTGTGCTATAGGCAAGCATACATGAAAAGAATTTTTCATAGAATTGCTTGCACGGGATTCGAACCCGCGACCCTCTGCTTGAGAATTCTATGCATATACCACTACACCACGGCCATCTAGATTTCAGCAGTGTCCTACGCTTCATTAGAAGCTCAAAATGATTCCAACAGTAGGAGGATCACAAATCCACGTGGCATCAGAATGAGCCAGTAGGTCTAAGTGAGTTGGTTTCTCTAACAACCAGGCTTACCTAACCCTAACCATGGGTGAATGGAAACATGCTCCCAATGACGGGACTATTAACACTATATGCGCCATCTTCAAGAAAGGCGATCTTATGTCTTGTAAAAACTATTTTGAAATATCTCTGCTAAATGTAGCATATAAGAGTATGCAAAATCCTATCCAATGCACTGTATGATAGTCTCAAGCTGCAAATCGACTATAGACCAAAACACTAAGGCAAATACAAACGAATTTCAAGTCAAGACTCATCATCCTTTCATCGACTTCAAAGCCGCATATGACAGCATTCATCGTGTTGAGCAATGGCCGAATTCAAGATCCCGGAAAACATGCGATGCAATGTGCAATTTGGAAACAGTTCCTCCAAATTATTCCAAACTTGTACCGGATTTCGGCAAAGAGATGTTGGAACAGATAATGCTGATGAGGTGGAGACAATCCTCCACGTACTGTCTTCATCCCCAGTCCTCTTCTACAATAACTTAAGCGATCTAAATAATACAGACGTCAATAGACTCCTATGATAGGTCAGAAGCTTAAATTGGTTCCAAGAGTAGGAGGATGCCACGTGGTATCAAGCTGTGCCTAAGTGGGTTGGTTTTTCCAACAGCAAACTCTGACCTAAGCTAACCCAAGCTAGTTAATTCTTTTCAGGATTTCCTAAAGTATCTTTAAAGATTTACTGACAGTCTAGCATAAGCGAAGCTAGCACATAAAAAACATGAAGTATGTATTTGATGGTTAAAGTACTTCAATCCTTTGATCGCCATTCTTCAAACATTTTCTTCACTATAAATATTTAATCGTCAATCCGTTAAAACCTTGACACCAAATTTCACAAATTTTGGTCCCCTGTGAGTGCTTTTATGTTTGCTAATTCAAGATTCAAATCCTTTTCAACTTCTACAAAGTCACGGTCATCCCTTGTCTCTGCTGTCTATGTCTCTATTAAATCATAACCAAAAGTCACCCTTCAGTCTCGACCCACTTCGCAAAATGTTCCCATGCCTCCAGCGCCAGCCAACAGATCGTCAATATCTTTAACGATAAATCGAAAAGCCAGTTCGCATAGAAATGGAAAGAGCAAAACCAATGCCAGGACCAAGAGTATGAGTAGAAGCATAAACCAGATTTTGAGCCAGAACCACATCCAGACTAAGACCAAGACGAAGGAGCTGGGAAAACAAGAAGTGAAAAAAGTAAACTTTTTTTTAGCACTTAAAACCACATTCAGCCGTTGTTAGTCAAACTTTCCCTAATTGGCGGCACATCTGGCCCATCACCCTTCGGTAAGCGTTTTTGTTTGCCTCTCTACTGCCAGTTTCTGTGCTCTTTCTGCCGTCTTGTATCACATCTTTTGCCTTATTTGCTCAAACTATTTAAGTACCGTAAAAGGACAAATGAATGGCCACACTTTTCCCGATAAGTCTTTTCCGACTTTTTCAACGTCTGTGTCGTCCTTTGGTTATTGAGTGCCTATGAGGCAGCAATCTACTTCACACTCGCACACACACACAGCCACATCATCGATAGAAAAAGAGAAAAAAGAAAGGAATTGCGGTGAAGACAATAACTCTCAAAGTGTCAAAGTTTTTTCTCAGTAGGGAACGGCAAAAGGGAATAAAAAAATAAAAATAAAAATAAAAAACAAACGTAAAACTCTTCGAACAGATTCGACATTTTTTCTGGTCCTCTCTAACCTTTTTGGAAGAAGCTAGATAGCAATGGAGAAGGACGCGGTTTCAATTTTTTTTGTCTCTTTCTCCACCTTCAAAGTCTGTTGTCAAAATTGAGTCCTCATTTTATTTTTATTTTTTTGTCTCAAGATTGTCAACTATCAATGGGAAAACTTTGATGGAGGTTTGATGTTATCCCCCATTGAAATCCTGTGTTTGAAAATTCAAAGCAAGTCCTTGATATCCCCGGTAATAGTGCGGTTGATGGGTATAAAGGATAAAGGATTCAAACAGGGACGTCATAAAGGGTGGCTCTTGGGATAGATTTACTTGAAGGGTGCTTACGACAAGATAATCGTGCAAATACTTGTAGTTGTAACCCTTCATGTTAATGTAGCCCTTATGTCAACCACCAAATCTGAGAAGTAGAAGGGCGTGTGTGTCCTGCCTTGTCGGGCGATTTGGCGGAGATTAGAATTTTCGAACATCGCATGTCAGTAACCTGTGTGTCAAAAAAAAAAGCCATAAAAGTAGGCTCATCTTCATTTCAACGATGGTTGCAATATGGTTACAAGAATTTATTATTTAAAATTTGAATAAGCACAGTGGGGCTAGAAAATATTCTAACGAGAAAAAAAAAACTAATCTTAATGATACTCTAATTTAAAGATAGATCTCACGATCGACTGGTAATATGAGTATCTGCCATTTTTCAAAAGACTTAACAGATTGCGACCAAAAACTTCTTGAAGAAATAGAGTTCGGAAACCGACAATTCGTTTGTTTGTCGGCCCAAATCTCAAGATTCGAAGGATCGTTTGAAGGGTGGATTATTCTTAAATGCTTTAGACCATTATTGAGTTTTGCGCCGTTTAAATTTTAGCAGTTTAACAGTTCAAACAGTTTATAAAAGTTTGAACTCTGGTCCGATATTATCTCGTGGCTCCGCGATTGCTAAATTTACCACTTAGTATACACAAAGTAAATTTGTAGGATGATAAGATTCTGGGATTTTTAGTGAACTTAAAATCTGGGTGTTGTGCAATTTGGTACAGTTGCTGCTTCTTAAGAAGAAGGGCCAACATTTTATTATGTCCCTACAATCTCACCAAGCAGCATTCACTGTACTTCACTGCTCTATGTGGAATTTTTAATGTTGAGTTCAAAGTGTAGCATAGGTAGAAACAAATTAAGTCTTTCGATTAAGCTTGATCTCATTGATCTTGTGGTTACTTTCAATTCATTAAATAAAATCCATTGGATCTCACAATATTGGATGATTGGCTTAGGAGTTAAAGCTCACTTTTTTGCCGAACGTTTTGCTCGCTGATAAGAAATAGATACACAGAATCGGAGAACTCAAATGACAACATGGTAGAGGCTTCTCTGGTTGATTGTGGCAAGGATCCTACGGTTTCTGCTAATTAACATCCATCACTCCAATAACGCTTCGGCCGCTCCTTTTCCGCAAAAGGCATCTTCTTAATCAAAGAACCATGGATCGTAGAAGGCGTGGTTCGTGGATTTGGGACACATGAATATAGAAGATAAAGGTCAGGCAAGAACTTGTATATTAGCGACAAGTAGCTTTAATGTACTCTTACTTCCTAGTCTTACTTTAGTGACCCTGAAATAATCGTTGCTAGCTCAACGACTGCCAAATTTACCTACTGGCTGGCATCGGCATACCCTCTCTGACAAACTAGAAGGGCCGCTCTCAAACGCTGTAATGCAAAAAACTGGTCTCGTGTATTAGAAGTACTAACATCATTGTTTGCAATATTGGTAATGAGCTTTATAACTAAAACCGACAAGAAATGCTAAATATCGCTCTTATCCCCAACAACATCACTCAAATGATAACGAACTGGATTGTGTCGTAATATACAATCTCCGCTAACCAGCATTACGGAATTATTGGAAAACTAATTGGCAAAAATACGGAGGAATACTTTTAAAACTCTCATCTGTCCTCTCTGTAACACCAATGAAATAGACGTAAAATTCAAAAATTTTATCCTGGCTCTCAATCAAGCAACGGCTGCTTCCTGCATTTAACCTAAAAGTAAGAAAATTTGTCACCGGTTTACACCAGCACTGGAACTGTTTAGAAACGTATGTAGGAAAAAATTCCCCTCAAATTATAGGGAAAAATTCTAGTCTACAAAAACTCTTGGACGACCTTGAGTGCTGAATGACTCAACCTGCTATTGGACATCCACTTTTCAGGTAGCTCCTTATTCACGGCTAGTAACAAGTTTACTAAGACTAAGCCTAAGGACTAAGGACTCGGTCTGATTACAAGACACAAGCTGCTCTGGGTGCTGCATTGCTTCAAACCATACAAGTCTGCTGGTCCTGAAAGTATAATATCTGCCGAACCACAAAGGTTCTCGTATACCATCCTGCCAACGCTAGTGAATATCATGAGGGTTTGCGTGTAAATGATTCATATTCCCTCGTCATGGAGAGAAGTTAATGTAGTTTTTATTCGCAAAGGCGGAAGATGTTCTCATGTTGTCCCAAATAACCTCAGACCCACAAGTCTGTCATCTCTCCTTCTGAAAACTTTTGAACGACTCATTAACATTCATATAAGGCTTGATCCACGACTTTTGTCTACTGCATGTCCACTGTAAGGGAAAGTCGATTTAAACGACTCTGACTTCACTGAACGATCGTTACATTCTCTTTTCTGAGCATATAAGGTGCCTTTAACAACGTCAGCACATCCGCAATCACGACTGTGCTGTCAACTCTGAGTGTATATATTCATATGGGGAGTTGATCAGTCTTATACTACATAGCAGGATAATCAATTCCAAACTGCTATGGACTTCTTCTAAAGTATGTGTCATCAGAGGTACGCCACAAGACGGTGTCCTTTCTGTCCTTCTCTATAACTAAGTGTTCAAGGAACAGCTAATTATGGTACCCGGAAGTTGGTCGTAACAGGGTGGCTGACTATACGGACGTCGTTGCTACAGCCGTCTCAGCAAAACATCTCAATGCTATTAAAGAACTCCTACAGCAAAATCTTAAAAGATTAACTGTGAATAGGTAGTAATCCCCCATTTATAGACCCTCCCTCAATCAGCGGCACCAGCTGTATCTTTTGCGATACAGCGAAATATCTGGATCTTATTTTTGACAGGAAACTAAAATGGAAACCTAATTTTCAAGAAAGATTTAAAAAAGCTACTATGCATTAAGTTTGTTCTTTTCGAAAAAGATCCATTGGAAACAAATGGGTACTACAACCTTGCATTAATCACTGGCTATGCGCCTCGGTTATAAAACCGATACTCACCTATGGATTAGGTGTCTGTTGGACGGTTTTAGACAATGCAGTCAACTGCAGCAAACTAAACAAATGCCTGTGCGTAAGCGGAGCCTTATTTCCTTTGGCAGTGGAAATTCTGTGTCACTTGACATTCCTCCATATTTTCAGGAGGCAAGTATGTACTATAGTAACACAGCTATTCGCCTTAAAGGGACGAAATAGTAGACAAACAACCTAATGTTCTTAAAACCCTAGTAATCCTTTACATCGACTACACTTTGTCCTCACATTGGTTTGACAAAAACTTCCATGTAAGCATCACCTTTAGATCTTTCGGTGAAGGAAAATCTTCTAATGGACGACAAGTCAATTCATTTCCATATGGATTGATCCAAGACTGATAGAGGGGTTGGTGGTGGTATTTTTTTTTTTTTTTTTTCAGATAAACACTTCCAAATCACTGTTGCGTGTTCCAGGCTTTAATTTTGTTGATTAAAAAGGTTTTGTCCTGGCTGAAGAAAAACATGGTATCTGCAAAGAATATCTGAAACTTTTTGGATGGTCAGGCCGCTATCTGATCCCTGGACTCACTCTAATGTAATTTTAAAACCGTCCTTGATTGCCATTCATCTTTGAGAGAGATCGCAGAGCAGGTGACGGGTCACGAGATATTCCACGTAGGGCTCTACGTATCCTACCTGGAAAAGTTCTCATCGGTATACCAATCGCTACGTGCAAACTAAATCTAAACTTGGATGCAAATAGAAGAAAACAAAAAACCAAACAAATCTAGTCAAAATTTGATCTGAATCGCTCTAAGAGTTGGATCTTTCTAAATAGAAAGCATCTCAGCGCTATCATACGTCGCATCACTGAACACTGTCTTATAGTCAAGCATGTAAAAAGGCTTGACGCTTTCACAAACGACTTCAGCAGAAGCTGCATGGACGAGGAGGGGAAGGAAACATTCAGTCCTCTACCTAATCTGTACATGCCCAGCTCTCTACCAAAGACGAAAACTCCAATTAGGACCATTGAGTAGCCAATTTAATTTAAAAAAAGTCAAATGACCACAAGTATGGTATTTTTCATTATTTTAGGTCTTCAATCATCTCAGAAGGTTTGATACTTTATAGATAGGTCGGCTACTATACTCACTGTTTATTTTGACATGACTTACCTGAAAAAAAAGAAAGAAAAGTAGTGAATTAGAACATTTGAAAATACAGAGTATTGAAAATTTATAAATTTTGAAAACGAATACTTCAGATTCCAAGTTCGCATATTCTTTTATTAGGGAAAGGGAAAATTGTGAAACCGATCTAATGAGTGCTGAATTGGACTCTGAACTTTGCAAAAAAAAAAAAAAAGGCTAAAGAACGGGCGGTTAGAACACGAGCGCGAGCATTAAAAGTACGAGGTGCGTTCAAAAATTAAGGTGACTTTTTATTCTTTTACAAAAATATTTATTTATTCATCAATGTTCAAAGTAATCTACCTCAGATATACACTTGTGTCAAAGTTTTTCCCAATTCTCGAATCACTTCTGAAAGCACTTTTTGGTGAGCTCTTCCAGCGATGCCGTTTTTATTACCTCAAACGTTGCAAATCTCCATCCTTTCATAGGTCTCTCGCATTGGGCCAAATTCTGTGAATACGGTGGCTGAGGAAAGTGTTGTGATATGAATTGTTTTTCCACAATTACAGACGTTTTTTTTTTTCATATTGCTTCTGGCAAATGGCACATAACTTCAAGGTGCTTGGCGTGCTTTTTTCGGTCTTGGTTCTTCTGGATGCTTCCATTGAAACGATTGGGTTATCTATCTATGGTTTCGACGTCATAACTAAGGTGCGTCCCAAAATGATAGAGCATAACTTGGAAGTGCAGACAGTAAATCAAAAGTATTAATAAAAATAAAACCTGTAATGTCTCGATTATCTATAAAAAAAAACCTATTTCTTTTCAAAAATTCTTTACAAATTTTTTTACAAATTTTTTTTTACAGTATTGAAAATAATAATAATAATAATAATATTGATGTCCCAAAATGATAGTGCCACTGTTTGTATGTGTGTTTTGTGCACGGTTAACTACCGATGAATCCTCCTTTTTTTGTATGTGTCCCTGTTTCTTTTTTTTTTTTTTTTTTTTGATTTTTTGCCAATTTTCTATAATTGCGCTCTAAAGCTCAAGAACGTTGTAAAATTGCCGTCCATCAGCATACACCAGTCTTGCTAATATACCCCATAGGCTTTCGATTGGGTTTAAGTCTGGCGAGCGTGCTGGTCATGTCATAAGTGGAATATCTCTGTCGGAAAACCACTTTTTAGAAGAAGCCGCAACGTGAATTGGAGCGTTATCCTGTTGAAATTCTTCTAAATTTTGGTCCACTTCTTCAAGAAACGGTATAATGGTCTCCTCCAACATGTCTTCGTACTTCTCCGCATTCATTCTGCTAGAAACAATTGCTAAACGGGAAGTTCCATGCCAACTAAAGGCGCATACCATACCATACAACAACGTTTGCAAAACGAAATTTATTATTTTTTTAAATCACACCAGTAGTGTGTCCATCCGTCCGGCCCGTCTAAATTGAACTTTTTTCGTCACTCCACACAACTTTTCCCCAATCTTCATCAAACGTCAAGTGTTTTCGAGTCCAGTCCAATCTTGCCGTGTTATGCTGCATAGTAAGAGAGGCCTTTAAAAATCTGTGAACGATGGATTTGGCGGCTTCTATTCCAGGACATGCTGCAACACGTCGAATGTTGTTTGCATTAAAATGTGCCTTTTCTGATGATTCGTTAATGCCGGCGGATGGCCTGATGATTTTTTGTGCCATAAAAAGTCCTCAATTTTTTTAAAATGTTGAACGAGGTGATTGGAACGATTTAACTGCTTTCCAATTTCACACGTAGATTTGCCGCTTTTCAACAATTCAATTATTTGACCTTATTCAATTTCACTTGACAATGTCTACTCAAACACCAAATGATCGACTTTGATCGAGAGCAAACTATTGCTATTCATATTGGGTCTATAACGTAATTCGGTTTGCTAAAAGATGGCGTAACTTGTATTATTCTATTGGAACATGCATTGGAAAGCTACTGTCATTGTACGTCAATCCGGTATATGTCATTCATTTGAAGCGTAAACAACAATAATTTTTTTTTCACTCGAATATGTCGAACTTTGTGCCTGAAAAAGTGTTTTTCCAGGGAGTTCTTCTTCATGAAGAAAACTGCTGCCGAAAGTCATCGTATTTTGGTGAAAGTTTATGGTGAACATGCGCTAGCTGAGCGAACGTGCCAAAAGTAGTTTGCAATTTAAAAGTGGTGTTTTTGGCTTGGAAGACGATGAACGTCGTGGGCAGCCAAAAAAGTTTGAAGATGAAGAACTGGAAGCATTTCTCTATGAAGATTGTTGCCAAACACAAGAAGAGCTCGCAGAATATTTGGGTGTCACTCAAGCAGCCATTTCAAAACGTTTAAAAGCAGCTGGATATATTCAAAAGCAATTAAATTGGGATCCACATGAACTCAAGCCGAGAGACGTCGAAAGGCGGTTTTGCATGTCCGAAATGCTGCTGGAATGCCACAAAAGGAAGTCATTTTTGCATCGGATTGTTACTCATGATGAAAAATGGATCTATTACGACTACCGCAAGCCCAAAAAATCATATGTGAAACCCTGCCAACCGGCCAAATCAACGGCAAAGTAGAGTATCCATATCCATGTATTATGAGCTGCTAAAACCGGGTGAAACCATCAATGAACAACACTACCGAACACAATTAATCCGTTTGAAGTAGCCGAAAAACGCCCGAAATATGCGACAAGACACGAGGCAATAATTTTCCATCATGACAACGCTCAGCCCCACGTTGCTATTCCGGTTAAGAACTATTTGGAAAACAGTGGATGGGAAGTCTTACCCCACCCGCTTTATAGCCCAGACCTTGCCCCTTCTGACTACCATTTGCGACGGTCGATGCAGAGAGCCCTGACTGAAATACGGTTCACATCAGGCTTGATTCATTCTAGGCTGCCAAGCCGGCGCAGTTCTTTGGGGATGGGATCCACAAATTGCCAGAAATATGGGAAAAGGTCATAGCTTCAGATGGGCAATACTTTGAATAAGACTACTGTACGTGTTTTTCTTAAATAAACGTTCAAATTTTGAAAAAAAAAAAACCGCACGAATCAAAATATATACCCAATACAACCATGGATTACACTTTGTAAAACATGTTAAAATTTGGATCTATCTTTATGGGACATTACATTTTTGTGTGTTTGCCCAAATGACTGCAAATACCAGTAAATTCTTCAAAATAGTTGGAATTTTGAGTATTGTATACCATATTCAATGTTTTTGAATGTTTTTCAAAGAACTGAGTGATTTCTTTCCCGATTACTTGTTTCGCATTTTTAATGAATGGCACTTTCATTTTGGAATGCACCTTATACCACCTTGAACAAATAAAACAAAAAACAAAAAAAAACCGAATAAAAACCGTGGCAATCCCATTGTTTCGATATGAGTTCTGTTTTTTTCTAAATCTAAAAAAAAACCCTCTAAATCTTAGCGTCATAGCTTGAAATTTGCAAATGTTACGTAGCCAAGAGCACATCTATCTCTGTGTGTGTTGGCGACTTTTTACAATTTTAGAAATGGATTTCAATTTGTAACAACGAACTTGTACTAACTTTTGCGTAAAAAACGGATTTAATGGCGCGCGAACGTTGGAAATGTTGGAATAGTGTTTCGGCTACGATTCTCTAAAGAAAACGGTCGTTTACCAGTTGCACGAACGGTAGAAAAGTGGTCGTAAGTCAATGGTCAATGATGAACGCAGAGGCAGTCCATTGACATCTAAAACCGACGAAAACATTGATGAAGTAAAAGTAATGTTGGTCAATAACCGCAAATTACCCATCAGAGAGATAGCGGAAGACTTGAACATTGCCTACAGATCCGTCCAAGACATTTTGGTTAATGATTTGTGTTTCCGTCGTGTAGCAGTAAAGTTGGTACCAAAAGATCTCAATTTCATGCAAAAAAGAGACCGTGTTTGACGTCGCAAAAAAGATGATTTGCGAGGCTGAATCCGATCCCACATTCATCAAAAGGATCACTACTGGAGACGAAACGTGGGTTTATGAGTACGACACGCAACACAGACATCAAACAAGTGAATGGCTTTCACCAAATGAGCCGAGACCAAAAAAAAAACCACGTCGTTTTCAGTCAAAAAAGAAGGCAATACTCACGGTTTTCATGGATTACAACGGTGTAGTGCATCATGAATTTTTGCCAGAAGTCCAGGCAGTAAACAAAGAGTATTATTAGGGCGTTATGAGACGTTTGCGTGAAGCAATTCGCCGAAAGAGACGAGAATTGTGGGCAGAAAACTCGTGGATTTTGCACCATGATAACGTACCGTCGCACAGTGCCATCATTATTCGTAATTTTTTGACGAAAAATGCACCAAATACCATCCAACAGCCACCGAATTCACCTAATTTGGCTCCCTGTGACTTCTTTCTGTTCAATCGAGGTAAAAAACCACTACGGGGAGGATGCTCTGGCTCCAGTTTGAAAAAATATCGAAACCTGAGATTCAAACTACTACACCACCCGCTCGCGTCCTGGAGAAAAGTCAGTAAAAGGGTATTCATATCCCCTGGGTGCGCGCGCGGAATTATAAAAAAAAAAAAAAAAAAAACGGGGAACGCGTTTCAGCAGCCGACAGGAAGTAATGGAAAAATCGCAGGAAGTACTTATGGACATACCAAAAACCGAATATAAAAAATGTTTTGAGAATTGGATCAAGCGCTGGCATAAGTGTGTTGTATTTAAAAATTTTCTGAATAAATTCCGGGAACTTATATTGTATTGAGTATCTAGAAAGGTCATAACAACCCATCAGCAGAAGACAACTTGTTGAAGAAGTGTAAAGTCGGGTTAAATGAGACAACGTTAACACTCGAAAGCCATTCAGTCACCAAAATCGAATGCGGAAAGATATCTATGTAATTGGATAAATATGCTACAAAATAATAGGTTACGAATCAGTCGTACAGTCGTTTTGAGCCCGCAAATGCAACCTGATTTTTTATGATATCTTCATAAAGTTTTTGAGACCTACCAGTAAAGTTATCTAAAGGCCTACCAGATAACCAGATAACTTTACATCTAAGTTAAACTAAATATCTTTCTATTCTCAGCAAGCATTAATAAAGCAGTAGTTTCTGAGAATTGGATAGAAGAATAGAATAGTCGGTCGGATTTGAAGTTTCCATTCCGATTTTATTTAATTTCAATAAAACTTAAGATATTTTTGATTAATGATATCATTTATATAATATATAACTTCAGAGAGGCTCTGCTGCAGCAAAATTGAATGGAATGCCACAAAGGTAAATATTCACCCCCTTTCTTTTTTTTTTTTAAGCGATAAAACCGACAATAATCACAATAAAATGGAATATACGTCTGTTCCCCCAATCTGATAATCGAAATCATAAAAAAAATCGTTTGCCCGTATAATAGAGAAAACACGACTAAAGATCAATTTAACACGATCATTCTTCGCTACTGTCAAAAATGAAAAATTCCTTTTAAATGGGGATGCCGACTGGGAATGGACATAAAAGTTCATCAGAATGCGAATGCCTCTACTTAAGCTGCCCTTACACTTCCGTTTATTCTGAGAATAATTTATAACCCAACTGTCTCCTAATTGAAATATGAAATACGAATATGTGCGGACAGCACCTAGGGATCGCATGCTCATAATATGGCCAGACATCCGGGCTTCCGGCTTACAATATCCATTCAATTAGATGACACATAAATATACTCGTGATATGTGCGTGTGCACATTCGAACTTAAATGAGAAGACCAACGAAAAAGAAAAACGAGGAAAAATGGAAACGAATTCAAATTGAAACAAATTGGAACAATGACGTGTAATTAAGAACTTCATTCACGTTCCATTGAGATACTCGGTCGGTGTCGTACTGAGTACGTTTGTATGTCATACTCGTATATGACTTGGCTCGAAGTTGACACTTTTATGCACTCGTATGTAGGTATGAGATTGCCTTTGTGGCTCTGTAACTTTGTGTGTTTGCCAGGCGTACTCAATTGCGTACGTTCTCGACGAATATGATGGCCGAACAAAGTTGCCATTTTGAATTGATTACTACGGCTACGAGTACTGAAAAAGTCACCGACGAATGACACTCTCGGTTGACCGGCCATCGTATGCACAATTGAGGCCTAGGCATCCTCGACGAACCGACCAACGGACGCACCACCAGTTAAAACAACAATTCGACAACGTAATTTTGTCGTCGCTTTTAGGCTTGGTGTGGTGTACTCGTATCTAGTTGTGCTGCACTCGATTTATTATTCCAAATGCATTCGCTCTGGAACGCATCGACCAAACGGGCATAGCCGACTAGTGTGAGATGGAATAATCCAAACACTCAATGAAAAATGACTGACACATTTCGACAAGCAGACAAACTCACAGCCATACGGATCCACTGAAACTTGGATACATTGTTTGATTATGATGACCCATATCTGAATTCGTTTGGAGAAATGCACAGATACGAATCTGTGGGATACTTTTGTGTGGTTCGACAAATTTTACTTAATTTCCCACATTCATTGGTGTCCGCGATTTCCCCTCTACGAGTAATTCCTCACAGAGCTGTGGCTTATTTGAATGCGCGCAACGCAATGTGTCAGAAAAAGTATCTGTGATATCAATCACAGTAACATGATTGTGTCAGTGTCATGAGATGTGGGCCGAATTGTCAGAAGTCTCCCTCTCTCTCTCTTTACGGGTCTGAGGGTACTTTAACTTCAAAGTTGGATTTTTTCTTGTATGCTTTTTTTTTATTTTGTATTTTTGGCATTATTCCAATGCAACGTACTCGAAAGCTGGCTGACAGATATAGAGAATAATTTTTTTTTGTTTTTCAAGTGGCCTCTTCTAGGAATGACATGCATTGTGTAGAGGGTACGAGTACAATGTCATAACTGTTGAGAAAGATGTGATTGAAATGCCTGCGGTCGAAAATGTACAAAAAAAAAAAAAAAAAAAAAAACAAAAAATAAAAAAAATTTTTAAAAAAATTTCTTTTCCAGAAATTACGTCGCACTCATTAGATCCGTTCGTTTGTCGGGTTTTTCGAGCGATGAGCGGACTCAAGTGGTAGCGTCTTATTGTGTGATATGATACATGTGACGTTTTTTCATATGTGATTAAGTACTGACTATAGCAAACAGTGTTGTACAATTGAATACAATTGAGACTAACAAATATCGCGGTGCAATTTCGTCCTTTTTTATCCTTTCTCAATAGCATTCCATCTTTATTTGCAGGTGGTGATTTAGGCGGGACCAATCAAAGAAACCGACAAACTGTTGTTATTAAATCAACAGAAAGGCTCTGTTCCATGTTTGGGAATCACTTCCCAGGCAAATTGAAAAGAACCAGCTCACCGAAGCTACAAGTAAGATGAATATCAGCATAGCTTGTACCTGTCAATACTTGTGGTGGCGGATGAGACCATCAAATACTCGTGCATAGTTGCTTCTTTCGTTGAAGATTCTGCGGGACTGTAATTCCAAATCTATTGGTCAGAATTTAAACGCCCTTGGCGTTTTCATCGATCTTGAGGGTGCTTTGGACAAACCAAATTTTGACGGCGAGTGCACCTCCGCCTGGCTGCATTCAGCATAAAAGAACCACTAGTTTTGTGGATTAGACCAATAATGAAAAAACCGACCCTGATTGCGTATGCTGACTGCTACCAATCTGTTTTCGTTGCTCTGCATATTGCGCAGTACACACTCGATTCATGGTGTTTGAAGTTAGAAATGTGATCGTAGTTTGATACAGTATGTGGGTAGACTAGACGTTGGCAGTATAAGAGCTGTCTATGAAAATTAAAATTAATTTGTAATGCAGGACCCATCTTTAAGCTTACAGTGCTCTTAGGCAAGCAGAGTCTAACTAGAGATCTTCGGAACATTCCCTTTCCACCTCTGGTGTTTGTCCAGGATAAGGTGTAGCTACCTCCCAGTCTTTCGAGAAAACCAAACGGATGCCCCTTCGCTTGGGTAGAATGATGCAAAGATTTCAGGTAAGGTCACTCTGGGTAATGTTACAGAATTTCTATGGGTGTTTGTTTACCTGTTGCATAAAGAATGATATCGTCTGCGTAAGCTACTATAACCTCTATTCGCCTCCTCTTATTTGATAACGATCTAGGACTAGTTTCCTAGATTTCCAGAGCAGTATATACAGTGTGTAGCTCTGTTTAATTTCTTTCATGTGGAGCAGCGACTCAAGGTTGCATTTGTGTCTCTGCTTTTCAGAACAGTGGATCTACGCCTTAGTACTTAGGCTACATCTTTCAATGGCGTAGTCTGATAATAAACAAGAGTAGAACAAAATTTATCTTATAAAAAAAGTCAGATTGAAGTGAATGATGTAAATAGCATTTGACTAGCGACAAGCAACCAGCAGACATAAGGGCTCGTGGCCCGATAGAGGTTTAATTCTGTTCCATGGGAATCAGGAATCCCTGGAACTTCTGTAACAACATGACTGCGGCTTAAACCTTAAGTCGTACGCAGAGTTTTTTGACTGTCGTAGCAAATACTACAAGGCGCCATGACATGTAAAGTCTAACGTACATAATGCCTTTGAATGGGTACTGGTCTGAAGGATGATTAAAAGGTCGAGAAAGATAGTCACCATTTCCCATTGTTGATCAGGTCATTTAGGTCTAAGGGTCTTAAGGAAAAGTATATTGCGATTTTAAGAGATTTATTTTAATGGTAAGTTACTTTGCTCTTACACGGTTGTCGGCTCTCAAAGAGCCGATTTAAGGTGCCGATTTGCTGAGCTGCAGCCAGGAAACTGTGTGTTCTTTAGTATGTTTTAGATTCGTAGTGAAAGAATTAGATTCGCAAATTTTTTAAGTAGTAACAAAAAAGTTACATTACATACACATACATATGTTACACATTACATACACGATAGAATGTGGAATGCAGAAGATAGTTCCAAATCTATAAGAGCATGCCAAGTTTTCTCAAGCATTTTTTTTGCCCTCGAAGACGACAAGCCCTGCTATTCCTTCTGCAACAATTGAAGTACAACATCCCTTTAATGTAATTTATAATCGAATTCTATTTTCAACTACCATATAAACCAGACACCACTAAGACAGAGCACCCCTCACTGGATATTTCCCACCTTCAGCAAACGAACCAGTTTTCAATTTAATTTAGGCAAACATCTGATACTTATGAACCTTAAAATTTGCACAATTCGGAATAATTATTAATTGCCTATGAGTGCAACATCTTTGTATCTATAATAAACACATTCGGTATCCATGTAACCTGATGTGTTTGGTGTGGTGTATATTTTTCAGATTAGAGAACCATTTGCCTCTTGAAATAGTTCCGGCATACAAACTGCCACGTCGACGACTCTAAGCATTGGTGATTACATTTTGTGCATATTCACCTTATTCCAAAGGCTCAAGTCGGACAACAGTCCTTGATTTACTTGTTCTTGGTCTCGTGCAATACAAGTTGGATAGAAGAACCAAACTACAACAGAAGGACTATGTATCACTGTTTTGGTGTTACGGCTGCTACTGTAACTAAACTCTTAATTAAATTTATGCTGTTTACCTTTAGTGGAATCAGACAATTTGGCAAATTTTGTGAAATTTTGTAAAATTTACGAAAATTGGTAAGCTGGTCTTTTCTGGCAGAGGAATTCACTGTCTAAAGATACTCGTATGTGCTCGTACAATCAATTATGGTACGTAGACGACTTGTGTTCACATAAATAAATTTATTATTTTTTAGGAGAACGTCTAGATGCACTCGGGGCCACATATTGGAAAATTGGAATATCGGAAGAAGCTTTTTCTTAGAACTTCGAGGGTGGATCTAGCATTAGCAGGGGTAACTTTGATATAATGGAGAGAGGTTAGGCTACAGACATTGATTTATTTTAGGGTTTTTAAGCATCCTGCCCTAAGGAGCCCTGCTAACCAATCCGTGTTCACTTTTTAATTTAGCAATAGGAATGAATGCAATAGCAAAAACAAATTAAGACCAGAGTAACGAAGCCACTAAAAATGATGACTACACGTAGTAACTTAGATGGATCTGACGAGAAAAGAAAATGTCAAGTGGCCTCAAAATGCCAAGTAGACTTACTTTATTATCTATTCTTCGGTGTCTTGTCTTAATTTTAAGACATATTTTGAGTGGCAATTGCTATAAGGCCTCATAGAAAAAGCATTTTTCGACGAGTGTTGATTCGCTAAAAAATTGAAAAAGGCTTTCTACTGCAGAATACCTTCGAGACTTGGTGATCACCTTCCCGTGGCTTCATTGGATATCTCTTCGGCGATTGCAAATCAAACAGGAGGATAAGTGTTATTGGTTTTGAAAACCCTCAAAACATGGCCTTTAATACAAAGTGAAACTTTATTGGCTAGCTTTAGATAGATAGGTGCCCTGTAAATGCCTGATTACCACTGTTTACTTCGTCCGGTGGTTGGGTAGAATCCACCTATTTTGGACTTAATCTCGCAGTAAAACCAGTTGTTCTTGATAACGTTGGAATTGATGTGGTTAACCTATTGCGGTCATCACTACAAGGGTGTTCTTCAAATGCCAAACTGAATCAACTTTAAAAGAGAATTCATGGGATAGAAGATAATTTTGAAAGATGGTGAGATGTTAGTTAATAAGCACTGTTCCAATATTTTCAGCTAAAGGCATTCAGAATGCATTTATTAGCAGAACGAAAGAGCCTCATATCGCACTCAAATCGCGCAGCGACCTGATATTACTGACCAAAGTAGATCATGAAAGGTCGCTATAATGCTGGGTACTTATCAACAAAAATCTCGGCTAACATTGGCAATTTCTGTGCTAAAGTAGATGCCGCCTACAACTTAAAACAAAAAAAGGAAGGCATTCCTCTCAAAAATGTGCCATGACTTACAAAACGAACGATCTACACTGAGTATGCAACAGACTTGCAGCAAAATCAATTCCATCTTATAGACAGAGAAGATCGAATCAGACAGACCACATTGCAAATAGTCTCCTTCTTAAAAAATGTCATTACGACGTTAGAAACAGATAAGTAGCTGTTGCGATATACTACCACATTCCGACTGAGTATTGCATTCATTAAAAATAATTGCGCAACATGATACCTGCATACGTATAGCATATATAATGCAACACAAACAAGCTTCCACAATGCGCCAGCAATACAAAGAAGACTTCAACTAAGAAGTGGAACAAAAAGCAGATTTGAGTACATATTTTCACAAAGGGAAGGTACACCTATTACATCTGTAACAGGTAAGGGATAGTATAGTACATCACATGAATCGCAGAATGTATTTCAACCAAATTTGTCCGTTTCACCGATTCTTCCCAATATAGTTCGTTACCATCAGTGCCGCTTTCCAAATAAGTTTTAGAGACCTGATCTTTCGTGGTTCAGATTCAGGCCGAGATCGTTCCTGGCACAGGCAAAGTCGATTTTGTATTTTTTCCTCAAGAGGAAAATCAGAGTTAAAAGACAGTCGGCGGGCAAAGTCATCAAATCACCAGTGTGTGCTGTACCAAAATTCACTTCTCTTTAAACAGAACACGGCTTTGAGAATGCACCCTATACTGTGTGTCTGTGTGTCTAGAGCAGTCGTTTCGAGAGAAAAATCCTTCGAAAAATGTGCGGTCTCGTCTGCGTTGACGGACTCTGGAGGAATTACATGAGCTGTACAGGGACAGCGACCTAGTCACAAAACTGCGCATCAGTCGCCTGAGATGTGTAGGACCTGTAAAACGAATGGACTCTGGCACGTAGACCCTTAGAATCTAACCCGGAGGGACAACACAGTAGCGAAAGACTTCACCTTAGGTGGTGCACACAAGTAGAAGGGGACCTGAAATAATTTAGAGTGCGCAACTGAAGGCAGTTAGTTAAAGACCGGGTTAACTGGAGAGGCTTGTTAGTTGAAGTCCAGGTTCACCCAGACCGTTCTTTGGAGTCTGGTAAAAGCAGACAATCGGCGCATAGAATACAATTGGCTTATCACAGCCATGTAGATTCAAAACCCCATTGGGTCACAAGTTCCATGTATTGGCGACAGAGTTCCTTTATATTGCCAGAAGGTCGACAGCTGCTTAGAGGCTTTCAAAGTTACTATTTAATTCATAGAAATTTGCTATCCAGAATGGTACCAAAATTCTTAACTTCGTAGAAGAATTGGATGGGGGTCCCTTTAGATGAGTCTTCCCGTAAGGAAAACAACCTCAGTTTGGAGAAGATTAACTGAAAGCCCATTTCTAGTTTACTGATCGTCGCTATAAACGATTCGACGGACAGTACACCTATAGCGTTTGCATATGCTTAATCATAACGTATTCGCCAGAATTGCTTTTATCCACAAAACTAATGATTCGTCTATGCGATGTTGTCTGGCCGAGTTGCACTTACAGTTTTATGTTTCATCGTTGAAAGCACCAGCATCAGAAAGTCCAGCGTGTATTCCTTCTTGTCCAGAGCGTCTTTAATTCTGCCTAACAAATATTGGTAGGCATGTTGTATTCTAGACAGAGGATGCATTTAGAAAGCAATTTTGCGCACGTGGAGCTCGACCATTGTCTACATGTCTGACTGATTAATATGGTAGGTCTGAAGCCCTTGAGGAGCGTGCGGTATGTATGCCAGCGACAGGCTAGCAGAAAAGATACTCTTCAGAGTTACCAGCAGCTGGCCTTACCTTTTTGTAACATAATTGGGTATACTCGTATGCTATTGCTAACAGTCGACTTGAAATCATCACACATCGTGTTTAACAGCCTCATCCATCACCACTACCGATGAGAGATACTAGCTACGACATGCTGTGTTATTCCGCTCAGTAGCAGCTTCGTTAATACGAGCTGGTTGTGAGCTAATTCTGACCCGGTTACCTGTGTAGTGAGTCTCAAACATAACACAAAGGCTTTTGCTTTCGACTTGGAATAAGTCCCCCGGATTTTTTGAAGGATTCTGGCCTGGCTGATCTTTCCCTTTCGAGGACATTGACTAGCCTGTTGATTTCACCGTCAGTTCTGACTTTTTTGGCAAGAAACGGGCGATCTACACGGTTGTTTTTTAGTTGGACATGCCAGTTCAAACGACTTGATTAAGGTACCTTTCAGATTCTGAGCTGCTTCCTCTAGCTTTTATTTTGTTCTGAGTTTGCGACGAGCATTATCAGACTTGTCAAGATCTCGCATTCGATTCTTAGTTCGATGTACCTATGGTCTAATATGAAGACTTCCGATGGTACTTCGCAGCCTATAATATCCTAAGCGTACCTGGTGGATAACGTTAAGTTGATTACTTTCGTGGCAAATGTTGGGTGGGAACCAACATAGTTGACAACCAGGTCCGTATGAAATGAAAAACCATGGTATGAAATTTATCGTATCTACCCTCTATAAGCAGTATTAAGATGTAGGTGTAGTTCAAATAGCCAAAATACATCGACTACATTGGCACGCCCACGAGCGAATGGAGAATAATGCTCCAGCTAAAAGGATCTTCGATTGTCAGCCTCCAAGTTCGAGACGATAAGAAACGGCGAACCTCCGCTTTAAAGACAAATCCATCGCGGATGCCTGAGCACTTGGTTTAAATTGCAGAGGATGGAAGACTGCAGTGTTTCACGCAGACTCTTCACGGGTCGAGAGCCCGTTAAGTCAGTAATTAAACCAGTTGGGGAGGATTATTATCACGGGTTCACCACAGATTGTAGACTCGACTAAGTGTGTATGCAAGAAAGTTTTTACGATTCTTTCGTCGAACATTTTCCGACGGTTTCCTTCCGACTATCTTCGTAGGGCGATCTTTTGCGGCAATCCTCTTTTGGTTGTCCTGCTTTAGTGATCCTCTTCTGGGGATCTTTCTCTGTTGATCCTCTTCTGATGTTCCTCTTCCTTTTCTGACGACCCTTTTTTGTCAAAGATCTTTTATATCTACATGACAATGAACAAACATAAAGGGTTTTGGAATACGTGAACTCAACTACTGAGATCTTGATTTCAGCTACTAGGGAAACAATTTCACTACGAAGTGCTTGCGTGGACTCAAGTTGGTATTTCAGAAGTTTGAGTTGACCATGAAAGTCAAACAGATAAAAACCAGAACCCCAATGGTGATCTTTATAATTAGGCTTACACTACGAGTGCACAATGCAACCTTTGTGAGTTTTGAAAATTTATTTCTCAATATAATCCCTTTGCAACCCGATACACTTATCCCAGCAGTGCTTCTTCTTTCTTAACCCCTCCGTGTACTACGACTTTTGTTGGCCTGTAAAATACTCCTCCGTGGCGGCAATGACTTCCGCGTTCGATCCGGAGAATACGGAGGATGGGGAGCAATTCGTAGTTCATTTCGACCAATTTGGCTGTTACGACTGCACCTTTTTCTTCAAATCGGCGTTGAATCAGCCCAATAAAGCAACATAGTATGCTCCTGTGAATGTTTTTTCTTTCTCCAAATAGTCGACGTGAATCACACCTCGCGCGTCCCAAAAAACGGTGGCCATCACCTTAGCGGCCGAAGGCACGGTCGTCGACACCTTCGGAGCACGTTCATCGGGTACAACCCATTGTTTCGATTGTTTTTTGGTCCCTGGTGTGTACCAATAAATCCATGCCTCATTGAGGGTCATAAAACGACTTTAAAACCACTCCAGATCTCGATTAAACAGGGCCAAGCTCGTCTTTGAAGTGGTCACACAGCTTTCTCATACTCGAAATCAGTTGAAATGCTTGCTATCTCAACCAACTCGTGAGTTGGTACAGCATGCAAACGAGTTGTTTATCATAACAACTGAGTCCTTATTAAATGGGGCAGGGATAACTCGTATAAGAAGCTTCCTTTCGTACACACGTTTAAATGACCACAGAACCAGAGTACTACTAGGATTCTAAATACTTGACTTTATGTGGAATTTTACCATCAAGGCCCTTAGCTGGCTACGAAAAGTCTATTGATTAGAACAGTGTCAGTCGAAAATATCCAACAAACTGCAAAAAATTATTATTTTGCCGTTATCCTTAACTTATGTATTTTGTAAACGAATCCTATCTCTAAAGGATTAGAACTAGAATCTCAGATAACAGTTAGTTAGTTACAAGCGAAGAAATTTATGGTGGATTTGCTTAATTTTCTTAGACCCTTTACTTGCACTAGTGGCTACTACCAAAATACGCGCGTCTTAGCCGTAAAAGCTAAGTTAATCTTCTGCTTGTGTATGTTTACTTCCATTACCAAATAGCACACCTATCTCACATAATAATTGCAGGGGTTTTCTTTAATAAAGGATGTGTTTCTCCCACTCCTCTTAAGCTTTGTGTAGTAGGTGTTTGGTCACGCTATGACAGTGCATAAATTAGCCCCAAAGAAGAGTATCCTTTTTGGCGAATTTTAATCGTGCAAAGTCATTTAAACAGCACATTTCTCGTTAGCAAAGATACACAGGCTGCTCCAACGCCAATTGAATAATTTCTCTAGCAATTAAACGGAGGAGTACCCTTGCAAAAGTATCTCAGAATATATTATATATTCCCAAGAGAATTATTTACACATGGAGATCTCTAGTCCGGGAAGAGTGGACTTCAAATTAAAATCCCAATCCGAATCCTAACGTTGCATTTGGTTGCTTCAACAAATAGTAAGTAAAATCACAGAGTCGTGCAGTATCCTTAGATCCAGTGAATTTATTTATTTTTCGTTGGTAAATTTTTGAAATCTCATTTTTTCTAATAGTTTTTAAGCTGATGCAGGGGATGTTAGTAGCGGTGATGAAGATGATAGTGATGATGATGATGAAAATTTGCTTTGGGAGCCAATCCAGTTGTAGTTTTACTCTTCAATCAAATGCAACAGCACGAGTAGACTGAGATTCAGAAGGACTACTACTAGCAGAAGCATTTGAATCTGTATCTGCATCTGTATTTGTATCTATGCTCATTCTAATATCGCCACCCATTGAGTTAGTTTATTAAAAAACTTTTCAGACAACAGGCAGAAAAGGATATATGAGAGCTTCAGCATATAAGAGTATAAAAGCGCGCACAACATAGATACGAAACCTCGTATTGGATTGAAACTGGATGGATATATATGAAGCAATGATGACGCTAAGGATGCCTGGCTACTTCAGAGAGTGTGTGGAATAACATCCTACGAGAGTAGTTTGCAGCAGGAACAAATATACCAAACAAGACACAAAACATCATTATGACGTGCTGTGTTACACTCCGAATGTTGGGTAGGTTAGAAGGGGGGCTTTAGAAAAGGATCTACACACGTACGAATTCATTGGAATTAAAGGGTATACAAGAAGATGAGCATGTCCTATCTGTTTTCATGTTTTCAGAGCATCATAAGAGTTGAGTGGGATGGAAAAAGCGGGTAAAAATGAAAAAGAGTGTGCAGAATAGCATGTTAGTCCTTGTGAGCTCATCCATTTCACTTGTAGTTCTTTTCTTTTGACTTTTTGATTTGATGTTTGAAACGTTGTACCATCTCCTCGTACTTAGAACCATCGTCGTCATCATCATCGTCACCCACACACGTTGCTTCGTAGGAAGGGGGAGATTCTAAGAACTTTCGTCAACTCTTTCTTTAGTGCCTTTTTTTGTATTTACGAACTTTTTGGGATAGTGCTGATGAAGGAATATAGAGGAACACCAAATATTAAGTAGAAAGTTGTTTTAACATTGGAATCAAGTTCTATTTCAGAGAATCTCAGCGTCGTTGTCGTTGATAGTTACAGTAGTCATCTTCTCATAGTCAAACTGGTTCTAGTTACTTTTATTGCATTTTGGTGTTCGGTTCAGGGTTTAACTTGAACAAAGGATATGGGGAGTGTTTCTTTGAAAAAGAATTAAGAACGATGATATGAAATGTTTCTTTGTGTTCATCTTTGTTGTGTAAACAGATAAAATTTTATTTAATTGTTGTTTGCTAGGAAACTTTCGAAAAATGCAAATAAAAGCGGAAGGGAGCTGTAGGGAACACAACGAGCAAGTGTTTAAGAGAAGTGTCGGCATTATAACATCTCTGACGATGTTGTTGAACTTGAAGGTTGTTGAAGAAGCTACAAGGTTGGCTAGCTAGAAATGGTAATAAAGACTACAGATGTGAATCGAAAGTAAAAAAACGATTGCTAAACAAATGAGAATGTGGCAGCGCGTTTTATGAAGGATGACCCTCAACGTCAAACTGCAGTCCCAACAACTATCAGTACATTTTGAGCACCTCAAGGACATACTGTTATTATGTACGATAAGTATCACCATTCTATGTATAGATGCAAGTGTCACCTTCAGGATTTTAAATACAAGATGGTGGAGTAGCTAAAATGTCATCAACTTAGGCAACAACTCAGACTACTAATCCCACAAAAGGTCGAATGTTGCGAAATCATGTCCCTTGTGCTATCGTGATTCAAACTGAAACCATAAACAAAATTCTTACCACACTTTTTGAAGACTCCACTTCAGTACAATATTCAATGTAGTATTGGGCTCCTGGAATAAAGCAATCATGGCTGCAACCTCACATCAGTGAAGGATCTACCTTTCCGACGCATGTATTGTAAGTCCGAAGGATCTATTTTAAAAAAAAACTCCTGTTTTCTTTGGAATGGACAGCCTAGCTTGGCTGTCACTACACATGCAGACACGAAAACGCAAAGTCTTCGGAATTTTGGTGCTAGGTGTACCAAAGTCCATTCAATTTAAACGCAAGCTAGCCATTAGAGTGCATCTTGTGAAATCAAGGAAGAAGATAAGGAAAGCTCCATAAAGCCGAGACAGACTGTTTTCTTTGGAGCCTGGTGACATATTTTTTTGTGAAAGATTCTTTCAACCGATAACCGGCGCATAGGATATAATAGGCCTAACCATCGCAGTGCAGACCCAAAGGATCTACTCCGTGACAACACCATGTCCAAGAGATTTGCAACGCAACATGTAACAATACTTAGCTTGGAGAATGAGATATTGATAATTTTAAGCTCTAGAGGAGTCAGACCACACCAGGCAGCAAAGATTCTGTTCACTGTATTACTTTAATTCACAAAGCAATTTATTCATGTACGACGTGTTGTGTGGCAAATATATGATGCCAAGAGTTGCGTTGTCAAAGGAACAAAAGGTGTAATGTCGATGAAAATTTCCGAACTTTCTTTACTACAAGTACTCATTCAATTTCTTTCACTTAACTTTAAAAACTTTCTCGTTGATTTATATGTCGGATCTTAGACAGAGAATGCCAACACTTGGCAATTCTGTGCACATTGTGTTTAACCATACACTCCAGAGAGAGCTCCAAATACCGGTCGTCAAAAATATCAGAAATGCTGTTTCATTCTCAATCCATTGGAGTACAATCTAGGCAGGTGCGAGTAAAACATCTCTGCATCTGCTAGATAGGATTTAAAACCGTGCGATAAAACTCATAGGTGATACTAATATGAGTCTGGCGATTGACGCCCTCGAACACCAACGTAATGACGCTATTTCCACTACTTTATTGAAATTGCCAGTAGCATTCCTTCCCTACAAACTTTCAACCTTAATACCCGTCTCGCCGTGAATGTTTATCAGTATACCCCACAAGCTCACTTTTGGACGTACTCTACAATATCACGATTTGTTGCTAAGCCATACAACTCGCTTATGGAATGCCCTGCCAAGCTCTCTATTTCCTATTCGTTATAACTCGCAAACATTTAAGACCAATGTACATATCGGTACCTTTATTCTCTTTCGATCTATCTTCCCAAGTATTTTAAGCGCCCTAAAATTCCCTTGAGAAATTTTAAAAAGGTAATCACCTAGGAAAGAAAGTTGAACTTTTCTGATACCCAACCCAAGCCAAGAAGGTATTTCACATCAAACAAAGTTATTTTCTGAAGGCACCACATATCCTAAAACACCCAGTCAATATTATGATAAACAATGAATTGATGTCGAAACCATCCGGTCTGAGCCAAAGATCTCTCCTCTCAACGTTGTTTGTGTTATTATTTCGTGCGCACAGAGGGACCTACGGTTTTTATCTGACTCTGAGAATAAGAGGTTATTTTTTAATCAGAGCTTTGCAACCTCGAAGGCTTGAGAGGGTGATGATGTATGAAAATATAGTTTTGGCTTTTTCAGTATATCGCCTGGGTATCAAAGCCATACTTTTAGTATAGTAGCTACCTTCAAATAGCAAAGGAAGTTTGATATAATCTTTTCAGTAAAAAGTAAGAGTGATAGCCTGGACATGACACTGAAACGGAACAATCAGAATTCTAGGTAACAATATTTATAAATGAGAGGAAGCATTATACATATTTGAACTCCGGTCTTATTTCTCCAATGAGTTATTGAATATTTCTGTCAGTTGCTCAAGTCCATGACATACCTCAGCTAAGCTATTTAGGACCTCTGCTTTTAAAACAATTTCTAGTGACATAGGTATACTCGTATTCACCTGTAGAAACCTATTCTTCTCCGATTTTCTGCACTTAATAATGTCCATTTTTTTTCTACCTTATCTTTAAGTCTACAAAACATTTTTGGAAAACAAAAATTTCCCAGTTCCAAGTCACGAAACGTCATACCAACATTAAACTGACACCAAACAAATGACACTCTCGTACCATTAAGTACTTTATGACAAGAAAAATGAAAAAAATAGAAAACGTGAAACTCTGAAACGACAAATTACAAAGCATTGTCACCAAAGCAAAGAGTAGTCGTACAACTTCCATAACACCATGGACCATTTGTCTAACTTGTCTGACATGTTTGAGCGCACAAAATTAAAACCAAAACGCCAAATAAACGTCAAACAAAATTCAAATAAAAGTCAAAATGTTTTACAATACAACAATTCCGCTAGCTTAAGCACGACGTGCCATGGCTCCCCTTAACCTTTGAGATTTGTCATGCTGACATAACAGCAATTGCTTGTTGCATAAGTAGATATGGATACATAAACAAGTACTCCGGCAGGTAGCCTCACGTTATATAGTATTAGTACGTCACCTAAATTCATTGGTCCTTCGAACCGAATTCAAATCAAATCACAGAACATGCGACTATCGACAACAAACTAGAAAAGAAACACTTCATCCTATAGTCCTCGTGGTGTTCCGGGTATCCGTTCCCTAAACAAAGTAAACTCGTGTATCATGCAAGTGTACCTTTTTGACTTTAGGGTTGAGAGGACCGAACAAAGTTCAGTGTCAAGTCAGATTTCTCTCTCTCCAGAGAGGAGGATATGTAAAATGTAACATATCCCTATTCTGATGAAATAACGCCTCATCCAGGAATATACACACACGCACACACACACACACACACACACACACAAATAGATAGATATAGGATCACTTCCGTTCGGTTGCGCTTTGTTTGGTTTCTGTTTCTATGCCAAAGTCGAGTTTCGAAGAGGATGGTAGTGCTCCCAGAACGAACGTGATGTAGAAGCAGGAAACATTTGCTGACGCATTGTATCCGCTACCTTCACCATCGGGGGTGTTTTGTTTCTATTACGAACAAGTACTACCGTACTGTTATACTGGTGTAGCTACACTTGTTATCAGTTGGTTCTCAGTCACAGCACAATGTGCAAGTACTTTAAAATGGTCGGTCGTGTGGGGGTAACTATGCAGGAAGCCTTGTCTAGGGGGTGACTTAATATCCACTGCGGGAACGGAGGTGGTAATAAAGCTACATTGAGAGTAAAGGGTGTGAACACACTGTAAAGACGCCAAGCGTTTGAACTAAGCGGAAATTTTAAAATTTTCACCAAAATTAGAGAAGTTGGAGGAAGAAAGGACGACGTTGGTTGCGGGAATTTAAGAAAACAAACTGAAATCGGTAGAGGCAGAGAATATACTCGTATTTCTAGTGCACTTGTTGATTTTTCGTATCAAAACAATTAATCCAGTCGCTGTGTGTAGGGACCATGATTTTGGAAAATGAAGAAATTTTACTTGGCACGTTTGTCTTGGAAAATAAAACGCGAATAGGATAAATTGTACGAGTATTAGTTGCGAAGTTATATAAATTGGACTAAAAATATCTTAAGAAAGATTATAGAGATTTTGCTTGCCTCCATATTTATAGTTAGTCATATTTTAATTGATGAGGGACGGAAATTGCTATGTTTAACTGTGCCATACAGAATTACCTATCGCGTCACGAAAAATGAAACAAAAGAACGCATTCCCAAGTTCTTTAATAATGAACTAATAAACTGTGTTTCACTCTAAAATAAGAAAGTCTAAAGTGAGCGCTATTACGGAGAATTAAATGAGGAACAATTTGGATTTTTTTTTAAAAAAATATGTAGTAGAGAGCAGGTAGTGTTCACGTACGGAGTTACCTAAAAAGCTTCATTAGAGAAGGAAAAGTCAGAAGTTTTCAAATCCAAAGTGCAAACCTTTCCGTGTTCTAGAGAAAATTTTTTTTTTTGACCTGCAGCAACTATTGCATGAACCACAGATAAGAGGTCGGCAAATGAAAATTCAAAACATAAATCCGGTTGCAATATGATCTAATGAGTCGGAAACCGAAGCAGTCACTCACCATACCATCCAACAATAACTATGACTAAATTCTCTAATAAAGACAGTCCTTGACTTAGCTTAAACGGTTCTCGAGACACAAGAAGACATTTTTACTGGATATAGACAATCCTATATTTGTACATCTTAAAAGCGAATGAAGTAACATAAGCAAGCTGGAAGAAGACTGTCGTGTTTTTTTTTTTCTGATAAAATAAGTATCTGGCTGATGACTATACAGACAGCCGGCGAAAGGCTTTATTTTTTAGAGACAACTTAGTTACCTGAAATTGGCGGTCAATTTCAAGTTTCAAGTTAAGCGATCGCCACAATTGAAGCTCCAACTGGATCTCTAGTGGAAACCAGTGTTTGCCCAACTAGATTGATCCTTTGACGGTAGCTATCATATCGGTCGGAAGTGTCAAAAGGATGTATGCAACAAGCTGTTTCAATGCCAACAATCAAAGCCCAACCCGTTGGTATTACCTTATGTGTCTTCAGGCTGTAAGTCAAGCAAGCGACGAATACAAATACTGTAAAATACCAACACTAATATTACTATTTAATGTGCAAAACTAAGACAAAGACCTTGTGAATGATACCCTAAAATTAAGCTTTCAACCGAAGAATTTTATATTTTTACAAGAAAAACGACGAAACCTGGACTGAGAGTAGTATTGAGGTGGTAGAAACTAACTTTACAGATAGCTGCTCCTCCGCAGTCCCTCCGTTAAAGTTATTTTTCTTAAGGAATAGATAGTCAGCGAGAAAAAGACCACATGGACCATTTGGTCATTTGACCACTTGGACCGTATGGTACATACTCTCCTGGCCCTGATGGTATTTTACTTTTTATCAGCCCCGAAAATTGTTAGGAACAGTTTGACACTCTATTTCCATCTAACTAGACTACGTCTCCATCACTGAAAGGGAATAATGACAATGCTTAAGCATAAAACAGGTAAACAAGGGCCCAAAGGGGCTAAGCATTGGAGGCCCATCGTTAATTTTTTCTTAATACCTTTGAGAGACGCCTGAATAGCTGCATTAGAATCAGATTTGGTTTGGATAGCAATCCAAAACAATCTTATTTTAAAGGGAGATTAGAGATAATAGCACGACATAACATGATAGGATTCTTAGAGACCAGCCTCCGCCACAAGGATGTGGCACTAGCACTGCATTAGCAGTGTTTTTGGACGAGGAGGATATAAGAAACGTATATAAGATAAGAAACCGATTTGACGTTAGGATTCGCAACCAGAGGCGAAGCTGAAGGTGAAGTTATCACTTCACTTCTATAGGTGCTAATAGTGGTAATGGTATGCAGATTACATTGGTGTGAGAGCGATCGCTCATGGAGAGATCATTGGTAACTTTCTGGAAAATGCTAAAACGTTCTCAATGGCTCTCATTTAATACTAATCCCTCTTAAAGGGAACTAGTCCTTATCACCAAAAAGTTCAACATCACTTGTTAAAGACTTCCAAAGCTAAAGGCTCTTTTGTCGGGTTATTCCAAGTATTTTCTTCTTTTCAGGAAGTTGAACTGAAATTTAACTACTTACGAAAGAATAAATAACACTATAGGAACTAAACATCAGTAAGTCCACATAAACAGATGAAATTCCTGGGCTGGACTTCGACATATCGTTTAGAATTGAATACCTCAAAAGAGGAGGAAGTAAAGTAAAGTAGTAAAGCTTTCACATATTTTTCAAAGAACAAGTTCAATCGGCTTATAAACAATTCGAAGGAATCATAATCACTCCTCGGTAGGTCAAACATTTTAAAATTTTTTATGCTCTCTTCAATTGGAAGGACATTTTTTTTTTTTTAATGGCTTTTCTCCAGGGCGCGGGCGAGTGGTGTAGTAGTTTGAAGTAGGAAAAGCATTGTAGTTTGGTTGTCAAACTGGACGGGACGAGCCAGTGCATCCTCAACCAGTGGGTTCTTAGTACGTGCTAGTTGTTAGTTCGTTACATTTAAGCCCAGCCAGCAACAAACTCCAATATCAGTGTTATGCCTTCATGTCAGAGTTGACGCCGACGGGATTTTCATATAATTACATACAAATTCTATGAAAAGACTTTTTCAAAGAATTGCCTTGCACGGGATTCGAACCCGTGACCCTCTGCTTGAGGAGTCTATGCATATACCACTACACCACGGCCACCTTATTGACGGACGAGAACAAAATGTTGTTGTTGCTGTGCAAGTAAGCGGGTTTGGTAACAGTGAGGACATTTTGGGCATTTCATTCACAATTTAAGGATTTACCAAATTTTCTTTACTACTTTAGCTACTATTTGAAAATATAAACAAGAAAGGCTTGAAATGGTTTAGTCCTCCAGATTCTTGTTGATCGAAATCGGCTCTAATCTTAGCTTCATCCCTTGAAGGAGTTATTGAAATTTATGGAAGATGGTAAGTATAGGGTTTTCCAATAGGGACTTGACAACTTTGAATTTAATTTGTGAACGCACTCTTTCACTAATCATCAAACTGTCATTGTCAATTTATTCAGTAAACTCAACATTTTCATCATGATAAAGTACACTAACGAGCAACGTCTGCAAATTATACAGATTTTCTACAGATATTCGGAGTCAATGACTCCGAATTTGAGTCTACATATTCGTTGTGTGATGTTGCCGTGTCAGTGAGACAACGGGTTGGTCGAAGTGTCGAAAATATCGCTGCCGTTCAGACGTCCGTAGCAAACGATCCAAATCAGTCAATTCCACGGCGTTCTCAAGAATTGGGCATCGTTCAGACCAAACTATGGCGTATTTTGCGTAAGGATTTTGGTTTACACCCGTACAAGATCAAGCTGACTCAAGAATTGAAGCCGATGGACCATTTGAAGCGACGTACGTTCTCCAATTGGGCTCTGGAGAAGATGCACCAAGATGATGAATTTCATCGCAAAATCATCTTCAGTGACGAAGCTCATTTTTGGCTCAATGGGTTCATAAATAAGCAAAATATGCGTTATTGGTCGGGTGAAAACCCACACTTCATCCAAAAAAAAAAAAAAACTGTTTGTTGCGGTTTGCATGCCGGCGGCGTTATTGGGCCATATTTTTTCGTCGACGATAATGATCGTCACGTTACTGTGAATGGTCAGCGTTATCGCGCCATGATCACAGATAATTTTTGGCCCAAATTGGAAGATATGGATTTGGACGACATGTGGTTTTAACAGGATGGTGCCACAAGCCACACAGCACACGCTACAATCGATTAATTGAAGAGTAAATATGGTGAGCGTGTTATCTCAAGGCATTGGCCAGTCGATTGGCCGCCTCGTTCGTGAGATTTAACGCCGCTTGACTATTTTCTGTGAGGCTACGTTAAGTCATTGGTTTATGCCAATACACCGAAGACGTTGGAAGAGCTCAGAGCCAACATTGAACGCGAAATAGCGGCCGTTTTGGCCGAAATGTGTGGCCGAGTCCTTGAAAATTGGGTCCAACGAATCGACCGCTGCAAACGTGCCCGCGGTGGTCATATGAACGAAGTCGAGTTCCATTCATAAATGTTTTAATTGTTCTTCAAGCCAATAATAAAGTTTTTGAAATATCTCAAATGGTTTGCCTTTTATTTAAAAAAAAAGTTGTCAAGTCGTTATTAGAAAACCCTATACATAATCATGCCCATGGCCTCCCTATTTACGTTTCAAGTGACATACCGACTGTTTCATGAAGAGTAAGAGCTCTACTATAAGAAATTGGGCTTCAGCAGTTTGTCAACCTCGAAAGTGTTGTTATCAGTCTCAGCCTTATCGACGAGTTGCACAGTTTCGGAAAGATCTTCTTTCTCTTGTAGAATTTCCTTGAGCTTGCTCCTAATTGGCACGAATTCGACACAGTATTTGTCATAGAAATTATCTAAGGCACGCTTGTGATAAACTTGCTTTTGCAAGTTTCTTTTCTAAATCCCACAACGAGTCTATAATATTGAGTATAGCAGAAGTGACAGGATTTGAGAAATCATCACCATGAGGTGATGTAGCACTGACAAGGGAACAAACTATGACATGTAGCCAAAAAATAGATGGAATTACTGCCCAACTCTAATTAGCAATACTTCTGCGGATTTACCTGCTGATTGTTGCAAAATGATTTTGTGAATTGTCTCAGAAAGAATCAAAGAATTTTCAAATCTCAATGGCGAACGATCGCTTGCATGTACCAACCGTTTTAATACCTGAAAAGAAGAGGAAAACTAAATATTGCTCAATGGGCAAAAAGTGTTCGGTCTGACACATAGATGGCACCACTGTTGACAAACACATATGATTTCTGGATAGTACTAACCTTCAAACGATACGTATCGAAATTGTATGTCATTCCAACTTTTAGTTTATAAGTTAGTTACATTGATTTTATTGAAACCTTTGCTATTTTTCAAACAATGCATAAAAAAGAATAACGGGGAATAGGGGGGAAAAGTACTGTAGAAGCAAAACCGTGGCTTGATTACTGTTATGGAGACTCTGTACCAGGGAAATCAACTATTATGATTGGCATGCTTAATTTAAACGCGGTCGTACAAACACCAATGATGCTGCACGTTCTGGTCGCCACAAATCAGTACTTGTTCCGGAAAACATAAAAAAAAGTCGACAAAATAGTTTTGAAAGACCGTAAAGTGAAGTTGCGTGAGATAGCAGACACCTTAAAGATATCAGAAGGTACCCGAAAATTGAGCAGACGTAAGTTGCTTTCGTTGCTTTCGAAGTGGGTGCCGCGTTTGCTTACACCACACCGAAAATAATAACGCGTCGACGATTTAGAGCTCTTTTTGAAGCTGTTCAACCGAGATAAAAAGGTGTTCTTACGCCGGTGTGTGACAATGGATGAAACACTTGAATCAAAAAGATCGTCAGCTGAGTGGACAGCAGCCACGGATGGCAAGGTTATGGCATTCGTATTTTGGAACGCGCTATTTTGGTGTTTTGCCCATCGAGCATCTTGATTATAATGTCTAGGTGTCTGTATGTGTGTATAGTGTATGTAGGTTAGGTATACTAAGGTTTATTTTAAGTTAGATATTAAGTTTTTATAAAAATTAAAAAATAATGTCCATATGCTAAGTTTTTTTGTTAACAATGTGTTTCTTAGCTTTAAATATAGAAAATAAATAGTATAAAATAAAATAAAATGTAAATAAAGTCAAAAGACATAGATATAAGAATTTAGAGTAGCTTAGAGTGCCTGTGTGGGGCCAGTAAGTTAGTATAAGATTGTTAAGTAATTTTAAGCTAGCATATAAGCATTTTTTTTACGTATGTTAGAGTTAGTGATTACTGGTTTTTTCAGACCTCAAAAAGATGCTCTAGGGAATGAAATTTAGCTCAAATGAAGAAGTGGTTACCGGTACTGAGGCCTATTTTGAGAGTAATGACAAATCGTTCTACAGAAAAGGGATCGAACAGTTAGAGAAGCGTTGGAATGAATGTATCACTTTTGAAGGAGAGTATGTTGATATATAAAATCGAATTTCTTGATTTTCTTAGTTATACCGCAGATTTATTGACTGATGGTTAATATTCGTTGCAGTGGTTCATCCTCCTCTTGAGATATAGCGCAGGCTGTTTTCAATTCTCCAGAGCAGAATGTTTATAGATCTGACTTTGTTTATAGCTACTATTTGGCGGCACACTTACATGATTTTTTTCTACACATCTGCGTCCGGTATTACTCAGCGGTTCAACTGTCGTAACTAATTGCTAAGCACAAGGTGTATACTAATCGTAACAAACTGTGACTGAAATGGTCGTTTTGCTGTAAGCCCCTATATCTAGAAAAAGATTTCCTTTACTTTTATCTAATTATTCTTCCGGCCATCAGCTTTTGTTCTTCCTAAAACTTGGTTCAAAGCGATCAGAAGTTTTCCATTTATTTAGTTCGACCTTTTGGCAAAGTTAAAAATCATGCAGAAGACTCTAATCGTGCTCACTTATGCACGAGTATGAAGAATAAAAGAATGCGATTTAATTATACCCTATCCGTGCCTTTAAAACATTTTATTAGCTGAACATTATGTTTCAATTTAATAGTCTTCAGTGTAAGCGATGAGCCATCGGACATACTTACAGAAAACCAGATTTAGTTAAACCACAGTGGTTTTCACTCACCTGAAACGAAAAATAAAAAAAAAATTACATTACTACAAGTCTTCAAACAAATCGTATAGTGTGTAATAAAGTATAATTTATGACTCATATACACGACGCTTATCTGTAGTTCCCATCCCAGGTTTTAAAAGTAATTGCCAACATAATTCTAGATCCATTTTGCTTGACCCTGATTTTAAATCAATTTATTCGTGATCTTTATTGCTATGCGATTCGCTTTATGCAACATTTATGTGGCGATGTTTTCGTGTTCATGAGAAAACACCGCCTTAAAGCGAACGTCACTTGTAAAGTAGGTAACACAGAAATCTGAGTGTTAAGCTTTTCTCCTAAAGGTCGTGACAATAACATGAACATAATTAGAAACTGAGGACTGAGGTAATTAACTCAATAGTTAAAATGCCATTCAAAAACCAGTAACATTTTCTTGCTATAAATGAGCAAATTTTCAAGGTGCTTTCTAGTAGAGATGTACTCCCTCATTTAAGCAATAACTTCATAAACGTTTTACCACGATATCTACCCTCATCTCCGGTTATTCTGGCATCTGGCAAAAATTTGCAATGCCCACATAATCGAAGCTCAAGTGAATTAGGTTTAACAAAATCAATATGCCAATCAACTCTAGAAATATCTGCTTTGCAACAATTTTTGGACTAGTTGGACATAATACTGTACCTCGCATTCGTAAGAGTCCTTAAACAAAATAGAATAAAAAGTACCCATGTCATAGCTATACGACATAGACTGGGAATATAATAGCAACCTTATTTTAACATTTATATGAGTACTAGCAAAATCAGGGGACCTGCGGGATCTGGAAACTGTTAAGTGTTCTATAACTTGGATTAGGTCAGTAGCACGACAATCAAGTTCGTAGCGAAGTGCTTGCATTACGTCCCAGTGGTGGCCCCCGGTAACTGAATGAGTAAACCCTTACTCATGCAGCTAAAACGGAAAGGGTATTCTCATCCAGGAGTACAATGTTGGCCTACGCCGTCATAGGACTCGCAACCCTATAACGAAGAGATAAAAAAGATGTGATATCCAATTCACTATTGAAGGATATAACAAACGTTTGAAGGAACACGGGCTTCGGATCTGCAGGCCACGTGCAGCCGAGCAATTAACAGATTCCCAGTTTACTATCACGCAGATATCCCCGCCATCGAGGAAATGCTATGACTTGAGACATAAGGAGGACGAAAAACTGAGATACATATTATGGTTATTGCTTTAGCGAAAAGAAATAGCGCTAATTCAAATACGGATTTGCCATATTCGGTACGAAATCTTAAGCTTCAACACATAAGCGAGCGTCTTATGACAATCCGCATTAAGGCTAATATGCACCCATGCCCCTACGGAAGACAAAAATGGCGCAAAAAAAGTATTTGTTTCTATAACTTTCTCAACAAAACATACCATATAAGAAATGTCTGAAACATGACATTAAAATCATTTTTGGTAGGACAGTTGATAAGCATAGCCTATATGACACCACGTCTGACAATGAACTTAGGCTTGTTGACTTTGCGGCGGGACGAAATATCACTATAGCAAGCACACGGTTTCCTTATCTCTATATCACAAGGGAATATGGCGGTCTCCAGCTCATGAAACCACAAATCAAATTGATGATTCTTCGACAGCATGCTGAATTCTGAGTCCTCATTGTGGACATCCGAACTTTCCGGGCAGTTAACATCGACTCGGTTCACCACCTTGTCGCAACCAAGGTGCGAATGCGAGTTTCCCAAGCATCACAACAAAGAAGAACTACTGTGAGAAGGTGAGACTGCCAGAATCTTAACTGAACGCGTATCTCGAAATTTTTTAACAACTCCTATTCCGCCAGTATCAAGCACCGAAGCCCAGTGCCAACGTGCCATCAGAGACGCCACAACTGATTTCATCCAAACACTGTCCCTGGTCTGATGAGTAATGCCGGAAAGCACATACAGCTAAACATGAAGGGTACGAGCAGAACAGACCGGAAGAACATCGGGCTTTCCAGAATAAGAAAAAAAAGCTCGAAAAGTGGTAGTACTCCAGAAATAAAGCCCGGTAGTTTCACCAACAGGTAAAAACAATGTGTCAAGGCAAGATAACCTGTGCATAAGCCTATATAGATGAAGAAGGAAACCTTGCAGTAGAGCCACAGTCAGTGCTAAGAGTATGGAAAAACCTTTTCTGCAGACTGTATAACGGGGAAGAAAACCAACATCCTACTATCAGGCAGAATAGACCATTCAACTTTGACAATGATAACCAAAACTCCCGTCCACCTGACTAGAACGAGGTAAGAATAGCAATATCTAAGCTGAAATCTAACAAAGCATGAGGACCTGACGGTTTACCGGCTGAGCTGTTCAAAGCTGCTGGGGTTGAACTTGTGGAGAGCATGCATCATCTCATTTCTCAGATCTGGTCAGAAGAGAATATGCCTGATAAATGGGCACCGTATGCCCGATCCACAAAAACAAAGGCACCCTTAACCGCGCTTGCAATAGAGGTATAGTTCTCCTTAACATCGGATACAAGATCTTATCTGACATATTGTGTGAACATCTGACACCCCTCGCCAACAGGAAAGTCCACAACCGACTCAATCTTCATACTCCGGCAGATCCTGAAAATAACTCAGGAAGTCCAAATCGATAGTCACCATCTTTTCATCAATTTTAAGGCCACATATGACAACATTTATTGAGATAAGCTATATAACATAGACCCATGTCTAGTTTTGCTGTCCCTGCAATACTCGTTCATTTATACACAATGACGATAGAGAACGCTCGCTGCTCCGTCAAGGTCGAGAACAGCTTAATAGACAAAGTGGTGCGCTATCGTGACTTCTCTAACATCGTACTTAAAAGAATTGTGCGGAACTCGCAAATGAACACTGGAAGCACAATGTTTCAAAAGTCTGTGCAAGTACTAGCGTACGCTGATGATATCGACATAATTGAGAGTATATGATGTCAATAGCAAGGAACATACAACATCGACGAATTGGACAGAACGTCACAGTCGACATCTATAAATATGAGGTAGTAAGGGGTTTTGTCTACCTTGGCTGTGATATAAATTCTGCCAACAACACCTCTTTGATCATTCCAGTCCTACTTTATAGTGCTAAAGCATGAACTCTGTCAAAGCTCTGCTCTGACGAACTTTGGAGCAGACGATTCAACAACTATACATATATGTTATAACTATAAGAGCAATGGATTAACAATTCAGCTTGAGTGGCCCGCACAAGTAGAAGAGTACCTCAGACTTGGGGTGCTCAACTGGAGGTTTTTAGCTAAAGACTGGGAAGGGTTGCTAATTAAGGCCCAGGTCCCCACAGAACCACTCAGGTAAGCAAGTTAATATTTAAATGAGGAGCTACCGAAAATCAGCAAACACGAGTATCAAAAGTAAAATTACATATTAACTAGCTAACTATTGATATACAGTCAGGAGTGGACCTGGGCCTAAACGAACAAACCCCACTATTTTAGATCTTTGGCCAATTGCGTGCAAATACGCACTCCAAGATCGTCCTAAAAAAGAACTTGTAGTACGTGTCGCATAAGGAGAATTCTTCTACTATAGTGTTGCCCTTCAGAGACGAAACGGAAAATTCATTGTGTAGTGCGTCAATATTCACTCACTCTGCAGGCCCTAGCCATCTCAAGCGATTGATGTGCTCTTATATGACCAGGTCAATGTTGATATGGTAAGTGTAACTCTTCATTTGATTTTTTCGAGGTGTCATTTTCAAAGTCAGTTGCAGATCCGGATAGACAAAGTCTCCAACTACCTCAGACTTATTGTCCGATTCCTCGATGTTGTGCGTTTCATCTTGTTGGGGAAGGAGTTGCTGAGTATTAGTATGGACTTTTGGATTGCCTCCATCTGCAAATTTTGGGGTTATCAGAATCAAAAGCGAACTGTTCAGGAATTCACGTGATACAACAGACTAGATCTTGTATGAGATATGCTTCGGCGCCTCCATCAGGCATACGTTCTTCCAATTTTGCGCGCTATCCAGTGGTACAGCCTTGTTGCACTTACGTTTTGAAATTTCTACATAGTTTTACTTTGAGTTGTTCTCAAATTTTTGCTTTCATCGACAAGGTTCAGGAATTTTGGTCGTACATGCCGCTTATCAATCTCCAGAAGTGTTTTTTTTTCTCATATCGTGAATAGCAGCGGTAATTCTACTACTAAATTTGCTCATTTCTATATGTTTCTGACCGGAATCGGTTCTTGTTGACTTGAAACGATTTTTTCACCTTGTAAAACTTGTGAAGGTTTTTCCCTTGGTAGTATCGTTTATATTTTCTGTGGAGGTGTGAGTGTGTGTCATGCGGTTGTTGTCAGATTTAGCATTGATGCAGCTCTCTATCCTCCTTTTAGCAGCCCATTCTAACGACGATGATTTCTGATTTACAGTAGTCGGTTGCTTTCGCTAGTGGTTCAACTGCAGTTGGCCCGTGCGTGATCTGAGTCTCGTCCGAGCATCCTTTTGCAAAGACAATGACATGCATTCCAATGTTAGCCTATCAGCTCTCGATTTTTAATCACATTCGACAGTCAGAGGTATCGAGATGCAATACAGCATTGAGAGCCCCACACATTTTATTACACACATCAGACTGCTGCCCGTAAGGTACTGCGAAGACAGTTGAACTGCAGAGCACCTATGTCTATTGGAATTTCCAATCGAGGATTTCTATCTTTCGCATACAAGCCTGGGAAATCACAAGATATTACCGGATGCATCAAAGATGAATGGCACAGCAAGAATACTTGTATGTCTTTTCAAATGGCTTCTATCTAGTAACAATTCTTATTCGACGAACTTATTGAGTGGCGAGCCAAGCTTTCAAATATCGTATTAGGCAGCTTCAGACATTAGGAATAAAGCAACATACATAAACCGTTTATTCTTATTTAATTGCATCTGAACTCTCCTTTGGTAGGAGTTTGCAAGCCTCTCATATAGTCGTAGTATACCGTGCTTTAGGAAGCAAAAACGTTGATATATTCCAATATTCCACCATACAGTGCTTTCCTCATAAAACGTTTCAGCGCGAAGTTTGTGTTTAGTGCACCGCAAAGGAAGCCGCTTATAAGCCGTAAAAAAAAACTAATAAATAAACTAATTAATAGTTGGCCAAGGTAATCGATGTTAGGCTCAGAAATTCATGACGCAACTGGTACAAACAACTAGAGGAGGAGAGAAAGGTGTCAGTTAGGTTTATCTTACTAAAACATTAATGCGTTACATACAGGTAAACTATATACCTTCTCATATCATAAATAAATCTCTCTTCAACCAAACTCAAAAGCGCTCCAAATAAATGAATTTCAACCTTAAAAACCTGTAAAGCTCGCTATTTTTATTTTATCGCAACTGTAACTACAAAGTAATGTCCAAATTGCAACTGCAATTTATTGACCCATATCTCCAATCTCCGATTGAAAATGTCCTCGGCTACTCAAGCGATACAAACAAATTTACGATTACATCTGAGCTAAAACTTTGCTACCTTGGAAAATGCACTCTACCACTCTACAACGTTACTCCAATACTTATGCCAGCCCATTTCCTTTACTAGATAGGAACGCAACACATCTAAACTAAATCATGAAACTTTGACAATAACTAACGGTAATTGTGCATTAAAGCACTTTTAGTTGTGCCATTAAATTTGTCACAACCGACAGGAAAACTCTTCGCTATGGTACATAACAATTTGCATCAATCAAGGACGCGCTCTGTCGCATTGTTACGAACACGAGTACCTGTACTCCTCCAAAATGACCCAACGAATGTGGATATGTCTTTTGGCGAAAAACGGCAGCCATCTATGGTCTCATCAAAGGAGTTTGCATACCCAAGGAGTTCCCATTCTAAGGAAAGTAAATAAAATAACGGACACGAAGTGCGGCATAGTTACTCTCTGAAGAAGACCTCAGAGCTCAGAGCTCTGCGCTCTAAACTCCAAGCAATTAGGAAAATTAAATAAATAACCACCTGGACATGGACTGCATGCGCGACAAGGTGTGTTGAGATGTTCTAGAACTTAAATTGCACAAGGGATTCCACGAAATTCCATAGCTATTGCCCCCAAAAGTATGGACTAAAGCAACTTTGTTGTGTCGTAAAATGCTCTTCGAGCACAAGACTAGTGTTTACTCGTGCCATGCCTTCATGCACTCAATTACGTCAGAAGATCTGGAAACTGGTAACTGGTTATGGCTACAACTACGGTGGAGCAAGTTATGTGTCCGTATGTCTTGGAATGCACACTGAGTCCCTAATGATGTCACGACGAGATAGTTTGTTGATCTCTCTAATAATGAAATAAATCCACGCATTCAAAGTCGACTAGAAACTGCTCGGACCGGCGACACTGTGTTACTAGGAGATGAATGCTGGAAGTACGATAGTTTGGTAAAACTACTTCTCAATGACCGCATACCTTTCATTCTAAACATCCTTCTGAATGGGATTTCCTTTGTACAATAGAAATTCAAGGATTATTCTTTGCTTTTTTTTTTTTTGGAAGAGCAATGACCTACGATGCCCATATCAGGAGTACATAGATAACATCAAATGTCCTTTGGTAGATTTCTGACGTGTCTTCTAGGCTATCGGATAGCACTGGCGAGGCGGTTGGAATCATTGTACAACAAGGCAAAAGACATAACTCTTGCTTTGAAGTGAACACCCATTTCGTGTAACTTGATGCCTTAGGGACATTTTTCTCTCGTTTCATTTTACCATAGGAAGAAGGGAAGTGTCTAGTGTTCGGGCACCTTTTGAGTTGCAGTTCGTGTCGTGCTTTGCTTTTCATTGCTTTTGCCTTGTCGTCTTAGTAGTTTCTTCAAGGTACTTGCACACTCTTGTGCTCTTGTAAGGTTTCTTCTTCCTATTACTTCACATTCAGCTGGACGGAAGAGACATATCCTAAGAAAAGTCAATTCCAAAGAAGTCATATCCAACGAAGAAAGAAGGTCTTTTCAGGATACAGAAAGAAAAGAGAAAGGCAATTGCGATGTTACTCGTATGTATAAGCAAACCCCAAAGAAGCTAGTTTTTCATTTCTAAGCGCATTTTGTTGCAGTCACTTGAATTTCCTCTTCGCATTCATCTTTGGCGGATTGAAATTATTACAAAATGGAATTTTGAAGTATGAGACCATAGATATGCCGAATGGATATTAGGATATCCACTGAGTGGTGTACAAGAGCGTAGCTCACGATAGCTCTTCAGAATCGGATGTGAATTGGTGCAATTAAAGTGCAGTGTGCTCCATGAATTATGTGCAAAGGATTTCGGGATTGGATATGCTTTTTTTTTTTTTTCAGGGGTACACTTAAAGCAATCGAATTTGAAATTGAAGGACGGTCTACTCGACTATCAGCACGCCATAATCAAAAATCGAAAAAGTTTAATCGGAAGGGACACTACAAACTAAAGACTTTGTTGACCGTGCAGAAAATTACAAAGAGCTAAAATTATTTTCCACAGAAAACGCAAACTTTAGTCTTTACAAGGCGTAGTAAGGTTCAACAGTCAAAAGAGTTCTGCAAAAAAAGCGTGTAATTGCGTTAAGATACGTCAAGTTTGAGCGACAAATATATAATTTTTTTTTTTTTAAATAGCGCGCGCTATGTTGGTTTTAAATATCTGAATGTTACAATGACTAGGAAATAAAGAGCACGGCAGGGCACTCCACAAGCGAGTTGTTCCACTTAGGAACGAATCACGATATTTCAGAGTACGTCCAAAAGTGAGTTTGTGGGTATATTGAGGATTCATAGTAAGACGAGTGTTACGATTAAAAGTTTGAAGGGGTGGAATGTTACTGGTGATTTCTACAAAGCACTGTTGTTGGAAGTAGCGTTAGAACAAAGAGGGACACGAGACATTTCGTCGGTGATCAAGGGTGTCGATTAATTGAGTGATATTAGAAACATTTATAAGTTTAATCGCACGGTTTTAAATCCTATCTAGCTAGTGCATAGATGTTGTAGGAGTACTTGACCAGATGTGTGCATTGTACTCCGATTTTGGGCGGATAAATGACTTATATCCAGATCAGAGAGGGTGAAATATTTCATACATCGTTTGAAGAAACCTAGACATTACGCAGCAATTTTGGCGACATTAAATACGAGTATGCGGTCGTTCCATGGTAGGTTGTCACCGCTGCTATTTATAGTTATTTTAGACTGGGTGCTTGAAATTTTTAACTCACAAAGTAGATGTATCAATTGGAGGCTTAAATCTAGCCTTGAATATCTAGAGTATACCGATGACATCGTCCTGCTTGCGCACACCCATCAACATATGCAGTCAAGGCTTACTTAAGATAAATATAGAAAAAAACAGAAATTTTTACTTACGTGGGAAGTATACTCTCCATGGATGGAGATGCAAAACTGGACATAAATTATCGAATTCAAGGAGTAAAAGGAGCCTTCGCAAGGCTACGTAATATATAGGGCTTGCACATAACATCCACACAAATACAAAACTTAAAATCTTCAATGCATGCGTCAAATATGTTTTGATGTTTCGTTTTGTTTTTTCAAGGTTTGGATCGGAAACTTGGTTTGTAACAACTGAAGTTAAAATGAAACTACAATCGTTGCTTACGAAATATAAGGAAAATTCGGTGGGCGAGAACGATAACAAATGAAAAGCTTTGGAGGCAAACTGGCCAAATGTTGTATAAGCCGAAGGTTGTATAAGCCATACACTGCGTACGCCTTACGATAACATCCCGCACGCAGCGCTAACGACCTACTAAAACATGATCGGAGAACGATCTTTTCTGAAACTATCAAATCATTTAACAAGCTAAGACAAATCTCACAGAAAATCATTTGTTGTATTCTTAAGCTCCTAATGGAGTATGGAATACCATAAAATAATAATCGATGTGAAAAACACTTGGACACTTTCCTAGTACTCTCAAGACTTTAAATTTGTATCGAATATACCGCCGCAAATACCAGTCTCCACGGTAAGCTCCTCCATCAGACAATTGTATATAAAATGTTTAGTTTAATTCAATCAATTCGAGAGAGAACAATGTCAACATCAATTCAACCAATATCAAACGGAACGAATAAATAATTCACTTTTAAAAACAATTCAAAAGAAAACAAAGATAATAATAATTCCAGTTGGACGACTTGACAACTTGATTACTTGACGGTTCGGCTGCTTCTTCTCTTCTGCATTTGACGCGCCTGACCATTTGATAATTTAACAACCTCCCGCGAACACTGATGAGACCTTTAGAGTTCAACAGAGTTTCTTGCTCTACACGATTTGGAATTTGAATTTTTTAATTTCCTACCAAAAGAATGTATGGAACATGAAGCTAAATACAATGTTGAGCAGTTCGAACTCTATACTTGGAAGTTTCTCCTTACTTGCTTGTCTTCAATTTATTTAGTATAAAAGTGTGCAATTCAGTGGAGAGTGTTTGTAAGGCTTCTGTTATGCCCATATACTCGTTGAATAATACAAACGTTATTTTTTGATTAACACTCATCCACTTTAATTCAGAATTATAGGTTATGATTAACATCTATCTATCAGCTTTTATGGTATCATAATTTGTAGTTGCATACTGCAGCTTTTACCAACTATCAAAGTTAAGTTATATTTCGAGTCCTGGAAGTGTAGAATGTCAATGTGTTTCAATTAGCAGTCTTACAGCCAGTAAACTTCTTATTAAAGTGAATGTATTTTAGATATTATTCCAAAGCTTAGATTAAGATATGACATAGCAATTTCATTTAGACTTTTTTTAAAATACTTTTTTTTTGTTGTGTGAAAGCTTAACCATTGGAAATCCTCGATTTTAACACTTCTGTTTTTCTTTTCTTAAATTACATATAGAATTCCACATTGTACACCCTGACTGACTCGAACTGCAACCAACTTCAGACTGCTATAATTTCCAAACCGTTCATTACTGTGAGCTTAAATTTTGACACATGACAGATAATTTTATTATTTACAAGCCTTTTAAACGATTAGCGTCTCAGTTGTGTTGAAAAATTTTTATCCGCGATGGAATTCAAACGTGATAGTGTGATTGCTTTATATTTGGCTGGAAAACCACAAGTAGCTATCGTTAGAGCCCTCCAGCACCTCAATGTGAATAAATCATTTGTGTCTCGAACCAAAGCTCGTTACCGTGATACTGGCAGCGTTGCAAAACGCCATGGAGATGGTCATATAAAAACAGCAACATCGGCAGAAATGGTTCGGAAAGTGAAGGCTAGAATTGAGCGAAATCCGCGTCGAAGTGGAAGAAAAATGGCTCGTGAACTCAACATATCGTTGGAACGGATGCAACATACTGAAAAATGAGCTTGGGCTCAAGCCATTAAAGTTCCAAAAAACACATGATCTTACACCGCAACAGAAAAAAGATAAAATTGGAAGAGCGAAGGAGTTGCTACGCTTGCACTAAAGTGGTGAGTGGTGAATTTGTTTTTTTCGGATAAGTCGCTATTTGTTATAGAGCAATATGTCAACAAACAAAATGACCGAGTTTACTTGCCAGAGAGCACCGGTGGTGATGGTTTGGGCCGCCATAACCGCCGATGGTCGCTCTCTGCTCGTATTCTTGGACCATGGCGTCAAAATTAATGCGATCGTATACCGTGAAGCTGTCTTAGAGACAGTATTGAAGCCTTTAGCAAACAATCATTTCGGTCGGAGACCGTGGATATTTCAACAACATTAACCAAGATTGGTTAAAAAACAATGTTCCACACTTCATTTCTTTGGCACTATGGATTGCAAATTCTCCGGATGCAAATCCGTTGGATTTCTCTGTCTGGGGTATTTTGAAGGCCAATGTTGGCACTAAAAACTACCAAAGTTGGAACCACCTCAAACAAGCACTTCGCCGGGAATGGGCCAAAATACCGCAGAGCCACTTATTAATTATTATTGGCTTGAAGTGCAATTAAAACGTCGACAAAAAAATATGGCCCAATAACGCCGCCGGCATGCAAACCGCACCAAGCAGTTATTTTTTGTGGATGAATTGGTGATTCATGAAGCACATGTGGGTTTTCACCCGACCAATAACGCATATTTTGCCTATTGACGAACCCATTGAGCCAAAAATGAGCTTCGTCACTAAAGATGATTTTGCGATGAAATTCATCATCTTGGCGCAATCTTCTCCAGAACCCAATTGGAGAACGTACGTCGTTTCAAATGGGTGTATCTTGTATGGGTGTAAACCAAAATCCTTACGCAAAATACGCCATAATGTGGTCAGAGCGATGCCCAATTCCTGAGAACGCCGTGGAACTGACTGATTTGGATCGTTTGCTACGGACGTCTGAACGGCAGCGATATTTTCGACACTTCGACCAACCCGTTGTCTCACTGACACGGCAACATCACACAACGAATATGTAATCTCAAATTTTTGCACTAAACTTGTTATTGCCTGCCTACTAGGGCGAGAATTATGACCGAAAATTGGAGTTAACGCTCTTAAAGTTGCAGTCATCGACTCCGAATATCTGTAGAAAATTTTTATAATTTGAAGACGTTGCTCGTTAGTGTACTTTACCATGATGAAAATGTTGAGTTTACTGAATAAATTGACAGTAACAATTTGATGATTAGTGAAAGAGTGCGTTCACAAATAAAATTCAACGTTGTCAGGTCCCTATTGGAAAACCCTATACAATTTGAAAATTGATGTATTTTCCATATTTTGCTTTGGCACAATAAAATTTATCAAAAAATAAAAAAAATTATAGTTCGAGTCAGTCACCCTGTAGTTGCTTGTTATTTGTATAAAATAATGTTGTGTGTTGACGAACTTTTCACTAAGCCACTTATTAACACCAACGCACCCTAGAGTAAATTTCAATGTGGCTTTAACGAACTCCTTACTACCAAAAATACCTCATGGTTTCTTTCTCTTGCTTGGTAAATCTAAACTCAAAGCTTTACGTTCTATTTTTCCACAATGGTTCTAATAATGTAAGAATTTGAAGTAAATTAATGGATTGTTTTAGAGTTTCGCCAATTCTTATTTTTAAGTGAAAAGTGTCACACATTTAGATAGTGAAACCCGAAGTCGCGACACTTATAGCAGAAGTTTAATCAAAAACAAAAATATTATCCCGACCCACACAAAACCATGAGAATCACGAAGAAGGCACTTTTTTTCCTTTTTTTCGAAATCAACTTAATAAAACCTTTATTACTTATCATATTGAAAGTATTATTAGATTTCGTTGTTCCTAAAATCTAAACCAGGTAAACAAGTTAAGTTAGGGTGTCGTCGTCACAGTTTTTAAATGAAACAACGAACGTATTACGAGTTCCTTGGTTCTGTCTTGATGCCCACAACGTTACCAAGATGTAAAGATTCTTGTTTATTTTTATTCGCATAAAAAAAGTAAACACAATTTAAAAATACTATAAAACCAAAATACCTGGATACCGTTTCAATTAAAAATGATAAGTACAACGGCTGTAATAGATCGGCTAATTGGTTATATTGCAATTAAAATTCGTAGATGTTTATTTTTTGTATGGTCTTTCCAAATTCTTAAGCGTTAGAGCAGCTCTGAAGACTATTTCCATCTATCGTGTATCGATTTAATTATAAACAATAATATTCTTTGAAAAAAGAAAATCCCCACACTCATACACTTGGGCATTGCGTTGAAGTAGATGGATCGTACCATTCTTGATGCCGTAGACAACTAATCTGATAATTAGCATAAATACTAAAATCGAAATAGCCATTCGTCACTAAGTGGAATGTATCTATTTTACCTATTTATTTTATTTTTAAATAATATATTTTTATTTCATTTTATTTCTATTTCTTTTAAATTTTACCTGAATAACTTTTGGACGAGTTGATTTTGGCTGGCAGACTCTGCTGTTTCAGATGGATGATTTTCGTTTGAAATAAATTTCAGATGAAATTTTGGTTCATGATTTATGATTGGTCATTCATGCGACTATAATTTGTAAAATTAAACAATCACAAATATTGTACAAATAAATCTAATGTCACATGGTTGGTGGTGGATTTTAAGGATGAGCTAAATCGTTCTTACTCAAAGATAAATATAGTATATTGAGATTTAGTCAGCATTGTGTTTTTCTTCTTAGAAAATATTAATAAAAGTAGAACCCATCCACACACCTCAATTTCTTTCGAATAAGATGAAAAAAAAAATATTCATGTTTAAGTTATAAAGACAAACTGTACTTGTACTAAAATTAATCGTTCTTAGTTCGAGCAATGGAACCTGCTTTGTTTTTTAAGTTGCGTTAAAATGATGTCATGAATTCAAGACTACACGTAAGTATAAAATATGTATAATATGCAGATTCACTGGTTTATAGAAGAGTTCGAAAATGTCAGAAGTGAACTGAAGAGATCGTAATAAAAATTTTCAGTTAGATGTATTTAAAAGGTCGCCTAACTAAGCAAGGTACGATGTATAAATACCTCTAGGAATGTACTCGTATTACAGGAATTTAAAACATGAATGATGCAATCACAAGCTGAGTTTAGAGTGACCTCATGCATTTCTTTATTATTGTATCATTTAATGTTTTTCTTAATTCAAAAGGAAACTGGTATAGACTCTTTGGTAAACTAGAATTATTCCAATATAAATGAAAATAGGGACAGAAGAAGAATCTAAGGATCAGAACACATTATAGTTAACTCAAAGCCAGCTGCCATAAAACTGCCCTAATAATCTAAAACAAAGTTGGAATACGGTCTATTGTGATTCTTAACTTTTGCTGCATAAAAATTTATTCGAATATACTTGCAGCAATTGGAGCTCCTTGAAGAAAACTTTAAAAAAAAAGACTCAACTAAGCTAATTTACACAACTTAACGACGTAAATGATAAACTCTTTGTACAAGAAACTGAACGAGGCCATTACAATACTCTTTAAGTCGCTCCAAAAAAAGATTTAATTAGAGTAAATTGTAGTGGAAAGGTTATGGTTGGTTCCTTAAAATTGAATAAACTAAAATGAGGTTTTTTGTACATACCATATATACGAAATGGTGCAACTCGCTATCAGCATCTTGTGGCAATAGTTACTGCTTTTTTTCTTTGCCAATGTTTTTGCTTTTAGTAACCTAAGCCAGATTCTTGAACACAATACGAGGGCTGTTTGATCAGTACCCGGTTTGGAGGATAGGTGGCCACTGAGCCATTTCAAAACATTGTGTAAGTGTTTTTTGCGACCATGATTAACGAGCTGTTTCGCTCCGTGACTCGATTCTTGTTTTTGAGTGACAAAACCTGGTGGCCTGAAAACGGTTACCACATGTAACCGTATTCTTGTATTTGCGGACCGCCGAGTGATAATTCGCAAGTTAGCTGAAATATAAGGCTGTCCGCGTTATGGGTGCCACGTTTGCTTACACCGGAAAACAAGCGCAATCGTGAGATCACTTCAAAGAGATACTTGGCCCTGTTTAATCGTGACCGTCGATGAGACATGGATTTATTGGTACACACCAGAGACCAAAGAACCATCGAAAGAATGGGTTTTAGCCGATGAATGTGCTTCAAAGAAGGGGAAGAACATGCCTTCGGCCGGAAAGGTGATGACCACAATTTTTTTGAATGCACGAGGTGTGATCCACGTGGACTATTAGGGGAAGGAAAAAACAATCACTGGAGCATACTAAGTCGATTTATTGACCCGATTCAACGCCAATTTGAAGAAAAAACGACCACATTTGGCGAAGAAAGAAGTGCTCTTCCACCACGATAACGGACCGGCTCACACCTCCGCAGTCGCCACAGCCAAACTGTTCGAATTGCACCTAGAATTGCTCCCCCATCCTCCATATTCTTCGGATTTAGCTCCCAGCCACTAGTTTTTGTTCTCAAACCTTAAAAGATCGCTCGCAGGAAGGTAGTACGGGTCAAACGAGGAAGGAAGGAACGAGCCACAGAGGCCAACAAAAGTCGTACTATATGGAGAAGTTAAAAAAGTTGTAGCACCCCTGGAAAAAGATGAAATAAATGATAAGATCAAAGAAAACAATACGAACATTTTATTAGGTGACATGAATATTAATTTTCAAGATACGAGTAACTCTTTAGTCTTAAAGTATATGGAAGTCATGGCTGCAAAAGGCCTGTTGCATGTGATCATGCAAACTACCCGTGTTGATGTTAAAAAAAACACGGCCAGCCTCATTGACCATATGTATGTTAGCCTTACAAAATAGAAAATATATTCAACGGTAATGGAAACAGATCTTTTCGACCACTTTGCCATTTTGTATGCAACAGAGGATCCCAAAAAAAAAAAACCAAACAATGTATAAATTGAATGCTGTACAAATAAATCAAGAAATAGTAAATAGGCTTACAGAGCAAACTAATTGGAATGAGATTTTGAAAATAAACAAAGTAGAAGATTTATATAACAACTTCGTCAAAAAAATGGATTACATACATATATGGTATATATGTGTCCAAAAAGACACGAAAACAGAAACCATAGATCAGGAAAGAAGTATTGGGAATGTGCAAAAGGAGGTATGAACTTTATAGAAGGTGGAGAAACAGTCGAAGTTGTATAATCGTAAATTATGAGCAGGAGTATAAACAATTTCGAAATATTGTTAACGCAAACATACAATCAATCAAAACTAATTTTTATAAACAGAAATTTATCGAAAATAAAAATGATCCTAGGACATCATGGAACATAATAAATGATTTATTGGGGAGAAAGAAACTTTCAATAGACGAAGTAGTATGCAACAACTTTTTAATAAAAAATAACGATTTTTCTAAAAAAAAAAAAAAAAACTCTATCCATCTTACATTTATGTAATACTTAAGCATCAAGACATGAGAATGTACAGATGCATCAAAGTATATTTGTAAGAGAAGCTTTAGTAAAAGAAATTTTTCAAATTTTAAGTCGTTTAAACACTAAAAAAAGGACCTGGACAATATAGGAGCAAAAGATCTAAAATTAAATGCCCCTACACTTCCCCCTGTTATACAAGCAATTATTAATCGAAGTATTTCACAAGGCCGAGTACCACGGTTAATGAAAACAGATATCGTGCGTCCAATCTACAAGGCTGGTACTAAAAATAAAATTTTTCAAAAGTTCATTAGATATTAGATCACAGCCACATGGTCATCTATCCATGGCAGAGCAAGCGCTGGTGCTTATATGGCATTAACAAGCAGATCAACGAATATATCTAATGTCGACTTACGAACGAACTCAAAAGAATTTTGATAGAAGTATCCACTCCAGTCTTCATCAATTGTAACAAATAGGCATATATAACTTCTTGTTATTGTAAAATTCGAGAAAGAAGACTTGATGGTACCGCAATGCGAGAATGCGAGAATATGTAGTACACAGCTGCTAGAAGTAGAGAAGGAATTTTAACTGCATCACTTGACCAAACTAAACATTCTAAACATCGATGTACTATACTATCGATGCAGTTTAATTAAAGTACCAAGAGTAAATTGTATCCCCTACGAATTCTTCAGACATGCGACCAACAAATTCTTGGAAACGCTAACAAAAATCTATAATTTAATTTTTGACGTAGTTGCCAGCAAACTTCAGAAAATATATAGTTTTTCCCTTATATAAAAAACGGGGACCCAAAGAGACCCATGTAACCACAAAGGAATATCGTTCCTGAACTCAATAATGAAAACATTCATGGAAATTATTTTAGAATGGGCCTCATCTGAAAACACGATTTTCTTTCAAGACCCAATCCAAGGAAATACGGTGCTGCGGTCATTTGGAAAATATTGTGTTCCATAAACAATCCCACTGTACAATATCTGTTTCTTTCGTTCTTAATTTAATCGAACGGCATATATAGCTGCACTAATATGACAACTCTGAAAAGAAGTATGTTGTAGATATCTAGAGCAATCTTTCATCCTGGAAGTAGCTTCATTTACAACTGATTCTACTCCATGAATCTTTTTGTCAACTGTCATGAAAACTGTCTTACTCTCACAGGAAACATTAGTCATAGCACTCCGTCGTATATGGTGGTCTATAGTAGTGGCCCTAAGATCGATCCATGTGGAATTCCGCAGCAAATTTATGATGTTTTACCCATTCCTAAGTATTTTATGTCAACTTTTTGTTATTGTGATAATTTATCAATGAACTCAGCAGATATTATAACGGGTCCATGCTGGGAAGTCATTTTTAAGTCGAAGACCAGTTTGCATAGTTGAAGGGGTTTTTAACATCCAGTGCTGGTGGTTATTCTTATTGCTCGTTTTGACAGATTTTTTGACTTTGTCTGAAATTGGTATGACTGATGGGAAGAAAGATGGGTTGACTATTTGATGGCTTTAGGGTGTAGTAACTTCGACACCTGCTATATCTGTGATCGCTTGTTCCAGTAGTAAAAGCCTTATTTCACTTTCCATCCTAATTGGAACTCAGGATACACCCAAAAATATTCTATGACGGGTCTGCATTCTACAGGCACTTGAACTTGGAAAGCCATGATCAAAGATTGTCATAAAATCACCACAAGATCATTCTCAGTCAAACTTTATGATAAACAATTTGCTTGCATTCGAACTGCAAACACTCAAAATTAATCGAAAAACCATTAACATTATCATTTCTCACCCCCCTGACACAGGGGGGGGTGTCAGGTGATGAGTAAAAAATCAATAAATGATGCTCACAATCTTAAGAGGCAATATAAACCTCAATGCGCTTCGTTTCAAACTGAAACCACCTACGCAGTTACTCTTACAAATACTTCTACATAAGTACATATTCTCCTTCCCATTAACATATCATTTTCACTAATAATTAAAAGCTTTTGGAAAATCACAACTCACAAATCAAAAAATAAAATAAAAAATCTACAAAGAGCTGAATATTAATTCAATTCATTGGCTTGTTATGATTAAATTCACTTGAAAATTAAATTTCAATTCGATTCGAAATGGAAAAGATTTTCCCGCCACAGAGTACAGAGCAACAACCCCTAACCCTGGACATATGGATACATATGCAGATACGTATGTCCAGTACTCAGTACACCCAATGAATACATCATCATATGTCAAAAACACAGCAAAGCTATTTACCAATTCAATTAGTTCATCGATAGAGAGAAGTCCAATTATTATCAAAGGGAACGGACTCTATCCGAACGACCAACCCTTAACTCTGTGCATTCACTCTTTCTCTTCTCCCATTAGATCTGTCAATTCCAGAAGATTCTGAGGCGAAAATAGAATAAAAAATAAAAATAAAAAATAAAAATAAAAAAAAAAACGTAACAAGCCGTTTTGGGTTCTCAATTTAAAAAAAAAAAAAACAAAAAAGTCCTTATCACGTACGATTCAGGATAGAGGTGGTGGTAGATCTGATACCCCGGTGAAATTGACCTGTGAAATCAATGAAAGGATTTGCACCCGTATTCATAAAATACGAGCACCCTTCATCAACTGTTGGTGTAGGGTACGTACGAAGAGGTACTCTTTCACGCTCACTTTAACCCATTCAACCGTGTTATAGGCGAAAGGGATGTTGCAATTACCAATCTTCCCAACGTCGCTACATAGCAAATAGCACTAAATGGGTGGAAAAGGATGCTTTTTGGAATACGTCGTTAAAAAAAAAAAAAAAAAAAAAACAAATCATCAGGAGTCTTTAGTATTTATGCTCTTTTCTAGGAGATACTTCAGGAGATGAAATGGAAGCGAAAAAAAAGTGTCAACTCCTTGAACTAACCTCAGAGAATGTGTTCGTTAGTGCTGTGTTTTAAACCCTGTAGTATATTTCAGTTTAACAATCAAGCAACATGAACAATCTTTTCTTTTTTTTTTTTTTTTTTTTTTCTACAGCACATCTTCACGTACCCGAAAAGGACAAGGAGAAAATTACACTTTTCTTGTGGCTTTTGACTCAAGTTCCAAGTTTCAACGGAAGCCCTCTGAATGGCAGATAAATGAAGGACGACATAAGTGATTTTAGAATGATGTTTCTCATGGATTATGTGGCGCCTTTCTAACAGAAGATAACATACATTCCCAATGAGGTCCTTAAATATGATGGCAACTATTATGCGGTTCCATTTATTAAACATTTATGAAGACAAGATGAGACATCCGTACCATGTAACGATCGACGCAAATTTCATTCGCATTTGAAGGCATTTCGGAGTGGACTAATTAATTTAGGATTAATACAAGATGTGATAAATATTAATTTCCTGCTGAATTAATTTCCCAAATGAGTACTTCTTAATGCAGCTTCAAAGAACTACTACGCCTACGTTTAAAGGAAAATTCATGGGGGCAGCATTACATAGCACAGTTGCTAAAATAAAAAGGTTTCGCAAACTAAAAGAGTATAAACTGGCAGATTTCTTAGGATTTAGAATACGCCTTCAATTAATGGCTATCAAGAACTGAGGAAAGCAAAGCGGCAATCCTGGAGGTTATTCTGTGACAAAATAACAGAAACTTCCGACGCATCGCGGCTAGGAAAAATAATGTCTAAATCTGCTAAAAAGGCCTCAGGTATTGGTATCCTTCCAACGCTAGACAGTATCATCGAGAGCTACGTAGAAATCTTCTGAATTCCCTTAGCATGGAGAAAATTAAATCTTTCCTTATGAAAACGACTTTTGTCTGCAGCTCAACATGACTACTGTAAAGGAAAGTCGGAGTAAACGGCTCTACATTCACTGACACTGACTTCGAACGATGCTTTTATTACATAAAATACCCAATTATCGCTTTCATGTATTGGGTATATAGCTTAATTGTGCGGTTTGCTAAGAGATGGCGTAACATGTATTATTCCATTGTTATTATTCCATTGGAATACGCGTTGGAAAGCAAACCAGAAGTGGTTTGCACGATTTAGAAGTGGTGGTTTTTGCTTCAAAGACGATGAACGTCCTGGGCAGCCAAAAAAGTTTGAAGATGAAGAACTGGAAGCATTACTCTATGAAGATTGTTGCCAAACACAAGAAAAGCTCACTGAATCTTTGGGTGTCACTCAAGCAGCCATTTCAAAACGTTTAAAAGCAGCTGGATATATTCAAGAGTAAGGAAATTGGGTTCCACATGAACTCAAGCCGAGAGACGCTGAAAGGCGGTTTTGCATGTCCGAAATGTTGCTGGAACGCCACAAAAGGAAATCATTTTTGCATCAGATTGTTACTGGTGATGAAAAATGGATCCATTACCACGGAATATGCGAACAGACACGAGGCAATTATTTTTCATCATGACAACGCTCGGCCCCACGGTGCTATTCCGGTTAAGAACTATTTGGAAAACAGTGGATGGAAAGTCTTACCCCACCCGCTTTATAGCCCAGACTTTGCCCCTTCTGACTACCATTTGTTCCGGTCTATGCAGAACGCTCTCACTGAAATACGGTTCACATCAGAGTAGAATATCAAAAATTGGCTTGATTCATTCTTGGCTGCCAAACCGGCGCAGTACTTTTGGGATGGGATCCACAAATTGCCAGAAAGATGGGAAAAAGTCATAGCTTCAGATGGGCAATACTTTGAATAATACTATTGTACATGTTTTTCTTAAATAAACGTTCAAATTTTGAAAAAAAAAAAAACCGCAAATTCTATACCCAATACATAGTGCCTTTAACAACGTCAACACATCCGCAATCACGACTGCACTGTTAACTCTGAAGGTAAATGATCGAATTGATCAGTTCCAAATTGAGTGGGACTTATTTTAAAAGATGTGTCAGCAGAGGTATGCGGCAAAGCGGTGTGTATGCGGTCTAGAACTTAGTGCTCAAACAACTGCTGATATACCTGGAAGACGTTGCTATAGCCGTTTTAGGAAAACATCTCAATACCATGAAAGAACTCCAACCGCAAAATCTTAACAGATTAACAGACGGATCGCTGTGTTGTGATTGTGAGTAAACCCCCACAAAACTGATCTTGTACTATTTTTCTATCTCAAACAACGGCATCAGTTTATTATTTTTATTTTTTATAGGAAACGTTACTAGAAATTTTAAAGAAAGAGTAAAGAGGTGGGGGTGTTTTCTCAGATATGCTTAACCTAAGCCTCTTTTTTCGCCTTCCAAATCACTGTAGCGTGTTCCAGACGGAATTTTTGGCTATTAAAGAAGTCCTGTCCTGGAAGAAGTAAAACGTAATATCTGGAAGGCATATCCAAACTTTTTCGCATAGCCAGGCCGCTATGAAATAACTGGACTCAGTATCACAAAATTCTAAAACCGCGATTAATTTCCGATCATTTCTCAGGCAAATGGGATAGCAGTTCAACGTTCACCTATGTTGGGTGACAGGCCACAGAGATATTCCAGATAATAGTAAGGCTGACGAACTCGTCAGAATTGGAACCACTCTACATATCCTACCTGAAAATGATATCGTTGGTATACAAATCGCTATGTGCAAACTAATACTAAAGCTGAATGCTAATAGAAGAACAAAGCTTAGGCGGACTGTTGGGTCAGTCAACTTGTGTGGCGACCAAACAAATCTGGCCAGCTTTTGCTAAAAGAATTTGATCTTTCAAAATAGGAAACATCTCAGCGCTATTATAGGTGTTATCAATGGACACTGTCTTGTAGGCAAGGATGCAAGAAGGCCTGGAGTTTTTACAAATGACTTTTGCAGAATCTGCAAAAGACGAGAAGAGAAGGAAGAGACAATACTTTTCCTGCTGTCTACGTGCTCAACTCACCCAATGACTTAAGCGATCCAAACAATACATATACACGCTAACAGTCTTCTACTCTTCGTCAGAATCTCAAACTGGTTCCAATAGTAAGAATATCACAGATGCATGTGATATATAGGCCAATATGCCTAAATAGATTGGTTTTCCCAACAACCACTCTTATCTGGATTCACCATAACTTTATGGCTATCACCAGAAGGGGCACACCCTAAAACGGCATTCTGTCACCATTATTATAGTTATGGGTCGTACACGACTTACTGCAAATGCTCACGATATATGTAGCCCTCCTGGCATGTGGCAAATGCACTGTCACATTAAGACTAAACGACTTATTGTACAGATTTCAGAATACCATTGATACAATGACGTTCGGTGCACAAGCTCTCAAACAGGGCCAAATATATTGGACTTGTCCTTGACAATGATTAATGGAAACAGTCAATAAAGCATTCATATTGTAGTTTTGTACACCCGTCACGGAATTTTTCGTTAAAAATTGGGACCATCTACAAACGTCATGCATTATACTACTGGACACTGCTCCAAGCTCCATTGGCTCCTTAAGGACAACCATTGCAAGACCATTAATGCTCCTTCACTTGCTACTTTTATGTGTCAAATATTCCGACGCAGTAAGGCATCGAGAGCCAAGCAGCTATAGTAATATCCTCGATCTACTACCTGACACCCGAACTAAATTTCAAAAATAATTTAAAAGGCTGCTTCCATTTGAGAATCTCATAAATATGAGATGTCACAGAACTTATCAGTATTATCTGTACAACCCACTTCAATGTAGCAAACTTTGGTCAAAGCTATGCTGCTCTCTGAACACTCAACTCAATAACGACTTCATCAAGACTAGTATGGCAATATAATGAAAGCATTAGCAGAGCAGAGAGTAATGAGAATTAATATACCGACAATTTGGACCAATAAATTGGGGGACAGAGAAGTTTCTAATGTATCGGCGATTGATATTGTAGAGGATATATTATTCTAAAAGTTTCTCATACCAAGTGAATTGTTACATACATCATACACACATACACATATGTTACAACAAGATAGGCACATAAGACTTAATAAATATAACTCGCACCAGACTACGGCATATTGGCCCCTTGCAGCTTCTATATAGGTATCTTTTGCATTTCTAAGGCTTATATCCCAAGAGCCACAACTACCTACACAACTCGAAATTACCAGATCATTCTATGATTGATCTGTGGGTAGTTAAAATAGTTGCAAAATTCTCATTCGATATTTTAGCTATCCAAACTTCCGATCGATCAATTTAGGACACATTATTTTTGAAATCTTTCGATCAACACATATAGAACGGCAAGACCCACAGATTAAGTCGTGATCAATGTTAAGTTGAGCTGATCCAAAATATTATTGAACATAATAACGTAACAAAGTCAAAGTACAAAGTAGTCTATCTTGCTATACAGAATTCTGGATCGCTTACTGTTAGCAGTTAAGAGACATCTAGATCATGATCTTGTCACAATAGATATATACGTTGGTTGGACGCCAAATAGCAAGTCTTCAAACACCATAAAGACAATATTGGTCTTATCAAAGTTAAGATCAATTCAGAACTTCGGTGATCGAGTGCCTTTAAGCCCAACGAAAGAGTTAAAGCCTTAACCAGCCTTGGAATTAAATTGAATAAAATTAAGGTTTGTTCATCTTCTATGGGTCATATGAATATTGTTTTCTTTTATTTCGTTAGCCGCATCTTCCTACCTACTCAAAAATATGAATCACCGAAAAGTTCCGCGCCCACTTTAAATAGAAAAGATATTCAAATAAAACAGACAAAAAAGCTTTTTGAATCTTCAAAATATCTTTCGGTCTCAATAAATAAATAATAAAACAAAAAGCACAAAAAAGTGAAACAAAAATTTTTATTTAATAATCTCCAATATCCAAGGACACAGATTTGTATCTACGAGATGTATTGTAGATCTTTTTATTTTTAGCACATTATGTTGATTCATAAAAACCAGAACGATGAACCTAATACAGTTGCTGAAGAATAGCAGGTAAACAATTTCGGATAGATTATCTGATGGAAAATTGCGATAATTTTGTGCATTGTCTAAAAATTTCGCAACGGATGTATAGACTTGGGAACATAATCATATACATACGAATATATATTTATTTGTGAGCATCTCCTGTCATATGTGCATGTGTGATTAAACGACGACCAGATGGATACAATTCGAATGGAGCATCAGATTACCGATCTTATAGTAGTTGTTCGGGTTGGGATCATGTTTAGACCTAGGAAGAAATAAATCAGCAGCCGGAGGCTATACCTGTCTAGCATTTGGAAGCTGCATCAAATTTAAATACTGGATTGAATTCGAATGGTTGGTAGCATGGTACGATCACAGTATCTATCAATTCAATGTGATATTTTAATATAGCTGTTTCACCTTTGGTAAGATGCTTATGTACAAAATCTTCGAGAATATATTAAAATCTTTAAACACGACTGACTTTTGAGGAAATATTAAAAAGATGTCGTTTAAAGAAATAATCACACACGTGCTGAGCTTATTATATTGCTCTGCATGCAATCGTTTACAGGTTTACCTTATTTCATCAGCGAAAGGGACAATATTTCTCACATATGGCAATTGACTTCTCTATTTGTTACTTTAACTGTGCAGTTGCCATCATTTTAGCATCTAACACATTAATTTCATTTTGAAGTTATTTGGTATTAGGTACGCTCGGGCAGTAGCTTTTAGTTTTTCTCACCAAGTTTTCTGGCAGGGTGATCGCTTTCAAGATCTTCTTATCTGGAGTAATTTCATCCTATTGCTTAAAGTAGTCTTCATAGAAAGCACTTAGACAAACGGGTTCTGTTGATAGCGTATTTAAAGTTGTCCCAATGTCCAAGGCTGCTAGCACTTCAAAACAAAGTTTCTTTCTCTATCTTAACCCTACGCGCAACCTCTTAAGTCGAGGGTCGGCCTAATGGGATTTTACGATACGGAACACGGAAACCACTCGTAAACTGGAAATAGTGATTACAATGATAGAAATTCATTTCCATTCTCATTTTGATGGCGATATCTAGCAGATGTTGGAAGTCTGTGTGCTCAAAAAAGGCACCACTTACTATAACTTATGGTATACTCTAGTTCGAGCATTGTGGACACACTGGCGTTCCCCATTGTCATTATGACAAGTTTGGCAAAGATATCAGCATTAGACATGGCTCTGTATAGGTCATTTCTGTAGATGCTATCCTATGGCAATTCGATAAAAAGATAGTTAAAAACCTAATCAGATCATTGCCAAAAGGTTTTAGGTATTAACACAACACGAGATGCAATATTTTGTACGCGGAGTTAAAGAGACTGACTCCTCTATATTTGGTAGAACGGGTAACCAATGTTCTTTCAGACATACTTTCCTCCGACAAAATCTTGGAATTGGGTTGGTTTGTGCTTTTCACCAAGTTATCGCCCAGCTATACTTTCTCCGTCAGCCATTGATGTCTGATAAGTATCTACCTGCCACTTAGGGTCTAATCGAAGAGTTCACACCAAGTAATCAGGGCAGAATAAAAAAGCTCTTGTGAGCTGGGTAAGAAAACGATCTCAGAACTATCAGAGGAAATGCTTAACCTGACTAAATAATCAGTCGAAGATAAATTCCTCGCAACGTTGTGGCTAGATAGTTTGCCAGTTACACTCTAGCAAATTCTATCGTCATGGAGTGTGAAGCCATTGGAGAAAGTCCCCAAGATAGTTGATGCCATTATGGAAACCACACATCTAATGCCAACGACTGCTGCCACTTCTACGAGTAGCCCAACTATGTATATCAACCGAATGCCAGCTCGAGAAATTGATGGAACAGATAAACTGGAAACCAGGTCTTCGCGCAATTACACAGCCGCACGTGCTAACCAACATAAACATCAAAGGAAACGTGACCCCTGAAAGAAATCGAAGTTCTTCAGCACAACGTGGCGAAAAGTGCAGTCTTTGTTAGTGTTATTATAATTTTGGTTCCAACGCCACAAAATTTCGGCATCAATGCGCTTTTAATCCTGAGGGAAACTAAAATTCCAAACTCATATTAAGACGAATGAGTTTGGCGTATCCTCAAATTGTATTTTTCTCTACGCAACTTTCATGTTGTAATAGGTGACGATGTCTCTATAAATCCAAGAACAAAGTGGATTACAGTCTTTAAATTATCCAGTGATATTAAAATCTACGCAGCAAATGGCACTGAAAACAACACATACGGCCAGCAGCAATTGGTTCTTTCTCTAGAGTTGCAAGCCTTGACATTTCATAGTGACAAGCGTCCAGACTGCACTTTATGCTCTGATTTCCTTTGCTCATCGTACTTGCCGCAGGTAACATTAATCGACAAGTCTTATATTTTTGTTTCTTTTTTGAAGGTCTTTAAAAATCTGTTCCACGATCAGTCGACAATTACTTCGAAACCTGCCACCTGACAAATTGGCAGCAGCGAAAGCTGAGTTTCAGGAACTCATGGCTATCAAAGAACAATTGACCCCTGACCTTATGCATGGTTCCAAGAACTTTAACGACTTGGCGATGTTACGGACTATCGACTTCTGAATTTCATCACCGTTTTAGACAAGACTTTGCCCACATCATCCAAAGGAGGTATTCAGTATAATTGCATATAGCAATATAGCATATCACCAGGTACCTTACGAACCCTGCTATGTACCAAAAACCGCCGTAATTACGTCATTCAGTTTAGATGAGTTCCTTTTCATGACCTTCGGCCTCCGAAAGGCAGCACAGACTTTTTAGCGACTAACTGATAACGTTTTACGAGGATCTACAAAGATGTCATTTAAGAATCCTTTTCACGAGCCTAGAAAAATACAATCTCATGGTGAATTTATCCAAGTGCGTTTTTTTTTTTTTATTTAATTGGAAGTGCCGTTGGCATTTCATCTCAAAGGCTACCAATATTTAGTGTCGGTTTCAGTACTATATTAAGGATAACGTTGAAAACGACAAAACCTTTATGAATTGGACTCCGGATGGTGAAGAAGCTTTTCTGTCAATATAATGTACATCGGTATATTATACTCTCGCAAAGTTTCCTTCGGCCGAGCGGTGTGCAAATGTTTTAAGTTTGTAATATACCCTTGTCCAGTTCTATTTTGTTTGTACATCCTGCGAAAAATATTTATTAATTTTGCTCGCGGTTGATGCATCCGATTACTCAATTCGCTTGCCCGTACCGCATAAAAAACAGTTCTAGCTGTATTTTTCTTCTCCGGAGTCGGGATTTAATTTAATCCCATCAGCACTGATTCTCAAATAATTCTGGGTTCAATATTGAAACAAAGATAAAGCACATATGTGTTCATATGTCTCATGAACAATTATTTTAAAAAGGACCTCAACCGTCTTGATGTACTACGAAGCCGGATGCAGCTAGATCACGAATCAAATCTTATCGTTTGAAACACAGATATAGTGTATAGCACTACCTAGATAAGTGTTACCTTATCTGCATACGGTTCCAATAGTAGTATTTCCAGACTACAACTGAAACAAAGCGGAGATGCGAGTTTCAGCAATAGCGCAAAATTTGGCACACTTGAGAATCATTTTCGGGCTTTGCCTTCAATTTCCTTGCATTTTTTGTATTTTTTATTTTTTTCTTAAATTGATTTCTTTTACTGTCGAAAAAATTATTCGAAAAAATTGAGATTTATTGCAGACTAATTTAAAATTTATAAGAGGAATAATTTTTAAACTAAAAAAGAACTAATCTGTTTCTCGTTAATCTCACCAACACCCCCCGCACAACAGCTCTATCGTCTTGTCACTCGTTTTTCAATTAATCGCCCCTAAAATTGTTCGACAAGAATCTTAATACAACACTGACATGCATCATCTGTCCCGCTAATAATATCTAAATTACATCTCTCACAAACCATGTAAAAGCCCCTTCGGTCTCTCAATATCATGAGTTCTCGTTCGGCCCATCAATCAATAAACCCGTAAACCGAACACAGCTACAGATACAAATTCGTATATGAATTCGAATAAAATTACAATTTTCTCTTTTTTTTTTTTTTGTTGTTGCCTTTTTTCCGTTCTGTCCTTTTTGTTCATTCTGATATCCGTTGATGGAGGGAAACTGTTAACTGTTAAGGAAATTACTTTCAATCCTAAAGCTTTTATCCAATTCGGATCTGGCCAACCAACAGACACACCATCCAGCCCCCTTAAACCGTTAGATATGTACTCGTATATGCACCTTATCGTTAAAGGCCGCTTTCAATTTGTATCAATTAAAGCGGAAAAACACTCAATGGATCATAATCGATTTCTATTTTCCATTAAAGTATCTAACACTACACGTTGCAGCCTGTTTCACCCATTCAGGAAAGGGCAGACTGATGTCGAGCTCCCCACAACTACCCCACAGAACTTTGACTACTATGCGGGGTAAAACCAATTTTATTTGTTTGTCACTCAAGCGGCACTAGCACCAAAGGAATTGTTGGCAATCCTTTCTTCCTGCTTTCCGAACTCTTTTCCAAACTCTCATATCCTGAACCCGAGCCAACATCATTCATTTCAACTATGTAACCCTGTACTCGTGATCGTACTTTCACCGGCAAACTACTATTTGACAAGCATGCAGAGCGAATCGAATGAAAAAATAAAACGGATAATCGAATCCCTGACAAATAGAAGAGGAAGAAGAAGAAAAAAAAAAAAATCATACTCACACCGAAGCAACCTTCCTGTCTGCAAAAGAATAAACTAAAAAAAAAAAAAAAACCGTTATCAATCCGGAAAATCTACACGAACAATAGATAGTCTCCATTATAGTGCTGAAATCGTAACCTGTACCCATTTTCCGTTTCAACTGCAATTCGAAATTCAATAGAACAGTCTACCTAACCTAGTCATATCCCTACAATCGTATCCGTACTATCTCGTCTGTTTAACAAAGCACCAACGCTACCTTGAAGAGAATGGTGCTAGTAATCGTATATGCACAACTTCAAGCTCCCAAACTTCAAACTTTAAACCATGCCGAAGCAACCACCCTGAACCGAACCCTAATTTTAAGCCTTCCATTCCTAACAATCTTCCATTTGCGAGAGTGTTAGGTACGTAGGTAGCAGAACTGTTGTAACGAGTACGTTTGAGCGACAACAATTTTCACGCTATTTTTAGCCGGAAATTTGGAATTTTCCGTCGACTCTTTTTTTTCTTTTTTTTTTTCCGTTTTCTTTTTTGCTGCCACTAAACTATTTCATCTAAAGGGTGTGTTGCATTGTCTCATTGCCGTGGGGTTAGTGGTATAAAAGTAAATTTTTGGGGGAGAATGTTGTTTTTGTGTTATCTATCCCCGGTGATGACACTTCAAAATACTAGTGTAATTATTGCCTTAGAATATCGCGTGTTGCTCTGAAACCCCTTAGCACCCACAAATTGGTTTCTTCTTTTATGTGCGGGAATTAATGATGTTTTTATTGTCGTTTAGCTGCTGCTACTCGAGGTGGGTTGTTCTTGTTACTGTGTTCTACCCTGTGGATCGTTGGTTGTTTCAAGTTTACGTAAAAAGTTTTAAAAAGGGATAGACTGTGTCAGCACCCGTATCTGGTAAATAGGGATATCCTTGATGTCTTCAGTTCAAAACACAACAAAAACATCGTTTTTGGTGGAGTACATCTGGGTTCTGCTTTGAGACTCATTCATTTTTGTTATTACAAAAAAATTACGTCTGAGGTGATCCATTCGGAAGGTCCAATTTTGGACGACTCTTTCGAGCATAGCGATTGGTATCTCGTGGATAACACGACTGGTATCTCGCGGATGTTGACTTCCAAAGCGTCAATTGTAGCTGGCTTATTCCTGAAGACCTGAGACCTCATAGTCCGTTAACATGGCTCGATAATGGTAACCATTGACGGTAACATTTTGATTTGCCACATTTTTGAAGAAATATGGACCAATGATTTCGCCATCTCATAAACCACACCATACCGTTGTTTTTAATGGATGTAATGGTAGCTCTTGGTACTCTTCGGGTTGCTCATCAGCCCAAATATGGCAATTTTGTTTATTAACGTATCCATTGAGCCAGAAATGGGCTTCATCACTGAAATTTTTCACGATAAAACACCGGATTTTCATTGAGTTTTTCCAGAGCCCATTCATTGAAAATATGACGCAAATTCAAGTCGCCTGGCTTCAATTCTTGCACTAGTTGAATTTTGTACACTTTTAGGCCGAGATCCTCACGTAAAATACGCCAAGTTGTCGAATAGGCCAAGCCAGGCTGCTGAGAACGACGACAAATCGATTCGTCATGGTCTTCGCGTACACTCTCAGCTACAGCTGCTATAGTCTCTTCACTGCGTGCTGGATGTGGTCTAACCAGTCGAATATTATCCACTAATGTAAACTGGGACTCAAATTTTCGAATGGTATTGGCAATAGTGGTTTCAGTAGGTCGATTCGAGGCGCTGTTGTGGTGTGAGACTTTCCATGGTGACTTGCCAAACGATACTGAACAAAAATGAAAAAGCAGTTTGATAGGAGTCACGCGTGATCCTATTGAAAATCGAACCTCACGATGAATACCCCTATATAAGTGCTTGAAATGCACTAATAAGGCTTTGTACAAAATTCAGGAATACTCAATCAGCAATGAGTAAGCATTTTTTACCATACCATATTCTAAAAAAGGATTCGTATCTTATTAATTCATTCAACATATTGTATTTGATGAGTACCCAGATTGGAAGATAGGTGGAGCTACTGAGCCAAAAATTAGTGTACCATCATTTAGTAAAACCTCTTTTAGCCCGCCTGATAAAAGTTGGTGACAATCCGATGCTTAGTTTTGTTTTGACGCAATGTCGTGTTAGTGTTTTTTGCGACTATGAGAAAAGAGCAGTATCGCTCCGTGATCCGATTTTTGTTTTTTAGTGGCAAAACCTGCGAGAAAATCAAGCCCATCCTCAATGGTGTGTATGGGACCCAGTAACCTTTCCGTACAACAGCTTACCATTGATTCGCAGAGTTTCGCCGTGACCGCGCGTCGGTTTTGATAAACCAATCCTTAATCTCGTATTCGCGGACGGCCGAGTGAAAATTCACGAGTTGAAAATTCAACTGGACGCGTTAGCTATATCCTGCAATCGTGAGACCACTTCAAATACGTGTTTGGTCCTATTTAACCGAAACCCGGAGAAGTTTCTGAGTCATTTCGTGACCGTCAATGAGACATGGATTTAGACACCAGAAATCGAAGAACAATCGGATCAACGGATTTTACCCGGTGAACATACTCCAAAGAAGGTGAAGACTGTGCCTTCGGCTGGAAATGTGATGGCCACCGTTTTTCGGGACGTGCGAGGTGTGATCCACGTTGACTATTTGAAGAAAGAAAAAACAATCACAGGAGCATACTACATCGATTTATTTGGCCGATTCAACGCCGATTTGAAGAAAAAACTACCACATGTGGCGAAGACAAAATTGCTGTTCCACGTTCCACTTCCATTTGAGGTCATACTGATGAGCCATCATAACGAGCCGGGTGTACCTTTAAAAGTTTGAAAGGACGGAATGCTGGCATTTCAATGAAGCCTGAAGCAATTATCTTGCTTACTCCAGATTGATGTGGGCTTTCCGGTGATACATGCCATTAAATCACCAGTGGACCTGTTACTATGAAAACTGTACTGCTGCTCATTGAGAAGTTTTCGTGTTTCGAGATATTTCATGAGCTGACGATTTATCAGCGTTTCCATGATTGGAAAGAAGGGACGTAAGTGCAAAGGGTCTTTAGGAGGAAAGAGAAGATTCGCCTCTTTTTTTGGACGGGCTGAGCAAATGCTGTTTTCCATTTGCTCGGAATGATTCCTAAAGATTAGGATCGATTGAAAAGCCTACCCAGTGTTTTGGCAGCGTGGAAGAAGACCTCTTCATAAGGAGAGGAGATATACCATCTAGACCAGCGGATTTATGTATGTTGAGATCATTTATTGCTCTTGTTACTACAGGAGTGCGAAAGAGGATTCGTCCCATTGAAGATTCGACGCACTCAAGTGTAGGCGTAGACAAAGCACAATCTGGAAGTATCGAGCTGGCCGCAAAGTGTGCAGCAAGCAGATTAGCCTTGTATGAAGAGCTGGCAGCTAGAATGTCAATGTAAATGACCTTTGGGATGGAGAATGTAATAGAATTTCTAATGTTTTTGACGAACGACCAAACATTTTTACTGTCATTGGAACATTGTAGGGAGACTCAAGATTAAGGGGACTCGGTGGTCTAGAATTTTCAAAAAAATTAATTTTTGGAATTTAATCTTTGGAAAATATACTGTCAAATTTTTATAATGATATTGACGCTATTTTAGGTTTTACAGCGCTTTTGACAGGTAGCAAGCGGTTGCCCCGTCTCATGTATGAATCCATTGTTCGTAGAAATGCAGCTGCTAGTGTCTTTTAATAAAATTTAAATGAGTCATGTATATCTATACCTATAAAATATAGACCAGCAGGTCTCCTTAAAGGATACACATTTGCCAATTGGGTTGGACTAGGTGGAAGACAGTTTTATTTTTAAGCGACGACAAAGTGAAGTGAAGAAGGAGTTAAGAAAGGAGTTATTTTAAGAATTAGAGTTCAACCCATCAGAGAGAGAAAACGTGGCAGATGACCCCTTCTCAGCTCTCGCGCGCAAGTTGATTTGAAGCAACAAGTTAAAAAATAACAGAGCTGGCTCGTAAGGCATTTTGAACTAGAGTCACAATGCTGCAGTCAAATGCTATGTACACAGTCAGATTCAATATACAACGAGAGGAAGACAATACTAATTAACTAATTTTACCAAATTTATACTCTGAATTAGTTATTTGTGCATTTCGAACAAGGACAATCTGAACTTATTCAATTTTGTTTGCATTCATATGCATTCGGGGAAGAAATTTATGCAAAAAAAAAAAAAAAAAATTACTTCACGCCCAATCGACAAGGAGTAACATCACCTATAAGACATATGCAGCTATTTGCTTAATTCAGCAAAACTTCAGACTTCTCAGCCATGTCTGCAGTATGTTTCATCTTCAAGGCTAACTCTGAAAGTTTCCACAGGAACAATAAGAAATATAATCTTTTAATATGCATCTACTACTACTCATATGCAAGCAATTTTCTTTCGTAAATTGAAGAATTTTCCCAGCAAGCACTAAACGAAGACATTATTACCCGCTCTGATATTCAACTTTGCCGATGGTATCTCCATCTTTTGGAAAAAGGACGACCGAAGGTAGCTTAAATTCCATCCATATAGAATTTCTATTATCCACATTTCTATTTCATGAAACTGAAAATTCCATTGAGGAAAAATATCTTAAATTTAACATGTGACTACGAAAGTCCTTTCATATAGAGGTACGGTATCCTTGTGTCTCCAGATATGGGTTAAGAGAGGGGACACAGATAGGTATGCGAACATGATGATATCTCTGCTAAGAGGTAATCACAAATCCTTTGATACGAAATATTATAGTTTTCGAGGGAAAAATTTTATATGGTAGAAAGCGATACTTTTTGCTCCCCACCAAGCCCCCCCCCCCCACCCAACCCCCTCCCACATAGCTTGGGATACTAGTATGATACGAGTATGTATGGTATATCCCTCCCAAAAAACGAAGAAAATTGCACAGATTGCATAGACAGAAAGAGGTGCTGGTACTTTTTTTTTTTTCTCCTGCATATTTAGGATGGGAAATCTATTTGACCAGACAACTGGCTGTGGCTTGGGGAGGTACCAAAGCCGATATATGATATGGCAGAGATAGGCGGAGACAAGGTGTATCTAAATAAACATTTTATTTAATTTTCCATTTTTGTGGTTAGGTTGCGGTTTATTTATTTATTTTTTTATCAAACTTCCTGTTCTATTTTCAAGAGACTTCTTTTCATTTTAAATTAGACTAAGGAAGCGGAAATGCCTCCCTATAAATGAACTAACCAACCAATCCATGTCTAGAAATAGAGTCCTTGTAGGAAATTTTACTTTGTTGTGTTTAATTTTCTATCGTGTTGTTCGTCCTTTTCAGTTTTCTCCGGTAAAAAATTGTTTTTTTTTTTTTCTCTATTTTGCTCTCTATTTTCTACTGTTTTATGGTTTCTTATACGACACCGACATAAAGTAAACATGTTTTCTTTTTTGTATTTTTTTTTTTTCTTTTTTAATAAACAATAGACGAAATACAAATCAAATAGAAAATGTTTTTTATTGACAATTAGACCAAAGAGTGAGGAAGAGATCAGGATTGTTACTTCGAGTGGTAGTCGTTTTCTACGCTTTTAATAATGAAATTGAAAAGAAACCTCAAAATTATCAATTTATTGATTTATTTGCTTTTTTTCAATTTTTCTATTTTTCTATTTTACTTTTTTAAAAGGTCTGTATCCAGTCTATCAGTTGGGTGTCGTCATGTGAAAAATTAAGAGTAAGTGGAAGGGAAAATAAACCTGAGGTGTAGGGATACTTTGAAAGTTGTAGGCTTTCAAAGATGTCTCGACTATAGGAATGCAATTTGGCTTCTTGGGAATTTCTCTTTTATAGCAATGTTTGTCCACGTTTGTAAGAGAAAATTGCTTTCTGGAATAAAAGGATACCTCTAAAGACCAAATGCACTATAAGCCGGGGTAACCACAAAGCAGTAAAAATATCTTGCTTTGAATCGTAACCAGACCTTTATAAGTGAATTTGAACTGATTCACTCAAAATGCCGGCAAGATGAGCGAAACAGATTATTGATGTTTCTTTTCAAATATGCAAAAGTTTCATATTAAAGATAGTCGTCAAAGGACTTATATATAGATTTGAATAAATTTGCAGATGGGACATATGGACGAAAACTTCTGTACAAACGATCTACAGGAATAAAAGCGGTCAAAGGCTAACTAAAGAAACTGCTATAAAATTAAGGAACTTGAGCCCCAGTATCCATGCTCAAGTGTTTTAGGTTTTAGGCAGTGTGTGGAAGAAAACAAAAAACATGATCTACTGGATCATGTAATCATTTTAAACTCAGAACAGACAATTACCTCTAATCGTTTCCTGCAAGAAACTCATACAAAGGGGATACATAGAAGCCAATTAGCATAATACACACTCCGTATGGACTCTGTAGCTGAGAGACGAACTCTGTTCAGCAGACTTTATATTCTGGCTGCCAAAACTTTATATGCTACAATATTTCTTGTTTTTCCATTAGGGTCCAGATTATTCCAGATGAGTCAATTGTGAAAGTTTCATTGTTTCGGGAGCTGAATAGCTACTAAAAGGAAAGCTGAAGTCAAGTGGATCTCCACCAAACAGAAAATTGAGTCTCACCACATAGTAAAATATTTAGCACCAGAAAGAATAAAGTATAAGTTATAGTGGTGTTCGTTATGTAGAGAGTTACTTTGAAGACTACTAAATCGGAGAATTTTAGTTCGGTTGTCAAGTCAGACACTTGTCATTCCTCTCAGATCAGTTGATAGAAAGTTGTCCGGTTATGGAACATGAGTAAAGGGTTTTCCAATAGGGACTTGACAACTTTGAATTAAATTTTTGAACGCACTCTTTCACTAATCGTCAAACTGTCACTGTCAATTTATTCAGTAAACTCAACATTTTCATCATGGTAAAGTAGACTAACGAGCAACGTCTTCAAATTATAAAAATTTTCTACAGATATTCGGAGTCGTTAACTCCAATTTTCGGTCGTAATTCTCACCCTATAGGCAGGCAATAACAAGTTTAGTGCAAAAATTTGAGTTTACATATTCGTTGTGTGATGTTGCCGTATCAGTGAGACAACGGGTTGGTCGAAGTGTTGAAAATATCCCTGCCGTTCAGACGTCCGTAGCAAACGATCCAAATCAGTCAATTCCACGGCGTTCTCAAGAATTGGGCATTGCTCAGACCACATTATGGCGTATTTTGAGTAAGGATCTTGGTTTACACCCATACAAGATCAAGCTGACTCAAGAATTGAAGCCGATGGACGTACGTTCTCCGATTGGGTTCTGGAGAAAATGCGCCAAGATGATGAATTTCATCGCAAAATCATCTTCAGTGACGAGCTCATTTTTGGCTCAATAGGTTCGTCAAGAAGCAAAATATGCGTTATTGGTCGGATGAAAACCCACATGTGCTTCATGAATCACCACTTCATCCACAAAAAATAACTGTTTGGTGCGGTTTGCATGTCGGCGGCGTTATTGGGCCATATTTTTTCGTCGACGATAATGATCGTCACGTTACTGTGAATGGTCAGCGTTATCGCGCCATGATCACAGATTATTTTTGGCCCAAATTGGAAGATATGGATTTGGACGACATGTGGTTTTAACAGGATGGTGCCACAAGCCACACAGCACACGCTACAATCGATTAATTGAAGAGTAAATATGGTGAGCGTGTTATCTCAAGGCATTGGCAAGTCGATTGGCCGCCTCATTCGTGCGATTTAACGCCGCTTGACTATTTTCTGTGAGGCTACGTTAAGTCATTGGTTTATGCCAATACGCCGACGACGTTGGAAGAGCTCAGAGCCAACATTGAACACGAAATAGTGGCCGTTTTGGCCAAAATATGTGGCCGAGTCGTTGAAAATTGGGTCCAACGAATCGACCGCTGCAAACGTGCCCGCGGTGGTCATATGAACGAAGTCGAGTTCCATTCATAAATGTTTTAATTGTACTTCAAGCCAATAATAAAGTTTTTGAAATATCTCAAATGGTTTGCCTTTTATTTAAAAAAAAAAGTTGTCAAGTCGTTATTGGAAAACCCGATATCTGGGTTGGACTAGTGAAAACGATCTGTCCGATTGCAAAAACTGAAGTTTATTTATTAAGGAGGTCATCTGGCACTCTAGTTTGGATAAGGTTACGCTAAAGAAATAGCAATCTATATTGTATATTAAGAGGCCTATAAAAAGCATTTATGCTGTAGATAGGCACTGCGAGGTGTCAACTGGGCAATACCCAAAATTGCAGCTGTTTCTACACATCAATTGCGCTAATTTTACCTCAAACTGGTAATTATGGGGTACGTCGACTCCATCCGAACTTGACTTACCAACCTTATAAGCGCGAATGAATGCTGACCTGACCAGCAAACAAAATAGCAGCACTGTAAATAAATTTCCCAGATGGAATCAAAGGTGAAGTAAAATCCTGAAATAAAACAAAAATCAGTCAACGGCCTCCCAACACTGAAAGCATCTGCTCCCACTAGATCACCGAAATCAAGCAGTATTGAACGCAGTAAGTACGTAGGTGGGTCACCACATGGAAACTCAGTACTCCGCGTGCTGTTGACAAAACGCGCCACAAGGGCATAGTACCCCGGCGTTAAATCTCGGACCCTACAAATTAATTTGTATCGTTCCCTTGATAGTAATATTGTAATAATAATAATAATAATAATAATAATAATAATAATAATAATAATAATAATAATAATAATAATAATAAAACAAAAATCCGGGCTACCCCGATACATTTAGAGTTTAGGCTAGTAAGGATTTCCTAGACAAAGTCAGTATCTTTGAAAGGAGTTGGTGGCGGATGAACCCTTAATGGACAAACAGCAGCGCTAACATCATCGAACGGATTATTGGCTTTGGTCTATTCGAGCATGCCTTCCAGGTTTCGGGTTTTACTGCCGGGTTAACTGTCTAGCCATGAAAAAAATATGTACTAACGAAACAACAATAAGCCTCAAATACGGACGGATCTATTGTTGCAAACCCCTGCAAACGAAACAAAGACAACGAACATCGGATCTGCACATATATTAGAATGGTCCATTAATAGGTCACGTGCAGGCAAACAAATAGTGGATGTTCTAGTCTGCTGCGAAGCAGGTTTTATCGCCATCCAAGAAATGCGAGCACAAAAAGACCGTGAAAGACGGCAACATCTACTACGGCGATTGTTTTCGACGCAAAAGCAGCGCTTACTGTGGTGCGAATTTGTTGTTAAAGGCAGACTTAGACAAGAAGTTTTGAATTTTCGGAGTGACAACGAGCATCTCGTAACAATCCCTATTAAGGCTAAATTTTCCAACATTAACCTTATATGGGCGGACGTCTCTACAAAGAAAAAAGCGACGACACCAAAGATGGCTTCTACGAGCTCTTGGGCAAGATCTACGAGCAGTGTCCTAGCTACGACATCAAAAACGTCCTCGACGATCTTCGGTAGTACTGTTGGAAAGTAAAAGCTGCACGACTCAGGCGAATTGGCTGTAGCTAGCACGCGGTTCCCAAATCTCGATATTCACAAGGTGACTTGGAGATCAATCTACCGTCAACCAGATTGACCAAATTGCGATCATTGCAAAACACTCCTTCAGATGCGCGAGAGTTCCGAGAGGCCAACAACGACTTGGACCATTACCTTGTTGTAGCCAAGGTACGGTTGCAGATATCCTGAACATCGCAAAGACATGCTAATACTGTGAAGAAGTTCTACGGAGGACGGCTACAATCGCAAGAGATCGCCAAATCCTTTTCCGAAATATATATATACCTTAATATTTAGGATCCTATGCCGACTGCACAAAGATCCGAACTACAGTGGCAATATTGCCGAAAAGCCACCAGAAATACCACCTCTGATGTGCTAGATTTTACTCGGTCACCACAACTAAACACCAGGTTTAACGACGAGTGCCGGAGAGCATATAAAGTGGCGCTGAATGGAAGGACGAGAGTTTCTCACGAGCTCTACGAGCAGAAGAGGAGAAACGAACATCTGCTAGAACATCACCTGGAAGAAAAAAACAAGCATAAGAAGCGCACGGTCGAGGAAATTGAGATATGCTACTACAGGAATAAGATTCGCACGTTTTACCAAAAGGCAAAAATATGCCACGGATACATACATCGCGGCAGGCAATGACTTGGCAAGGAACACAAAGTGGACGAAAGTATGTCTGATAAATGGAACCTCAACAATGTTTGACAACTACAGAGGCATCAGTCTTCTTAACATCGGCTACAAGACCCTATCTGCCGTATAGTGTGAAGGCCTGAAAACGCTCGCCAACAGCCTGATTGGTCCATATTAGTGTGGCTTCAGGTAAGGAAAGGCAACCATCAACCAAATATACACACCACCTATTAATCGAATTTAAGCCCGCGTATGACAACATCTATAGAGACAAGCTATATAGAGGAAGGTCTAGTTTTTGCATTCCTGCCAAACCCATCCGCTTGCACGCTGCTCCATCAAGGTCAGTAAAGAACTCACGGAGACTTTTGAAGTTAAAAGAAGATTTAGACAAGACGATGCGCTTCCGTGTTTCCGTACTTCGGGATAAGTTCACCCGTATTCGCACCCGGCTTCCAGTTAGAAGCAAAGGACATTGTGATTATGAGAGCACTGAAAAATATCTAGACTGCAGGGCTTAAAAATGTCGATAGTATCTTTTCTTTAAAATTGAATTAAAATTATCGGCAAGCTTCCAAATAAGGAAAGTTTTATGGAGAGGGATTTGTATGGTGTCTGTAGTTGCCAATCCTTGAGTAAATAAAGCACACGCGACACTGATCAAGTAGGTGTTAACAGGGATCTTCCTGTGTCAACAACAATAATATTATGCGATTGACAATCGAAAAATGCATAAAATATATAGCTACTATCGGTTTTAAAAACTGCAAAACCTGTACTGTGCTGGCGACTTTTTCTTGCTATCCTATAGAATTATGGACCATCGCAATATAGCCACTGACATGAAGAGGAAGGCACACTTCGTAGTCCGGAATTTTAGCTCCACCAACACTAAAACCATCAGTCTCCCCACCTGAATCGAACAAGTTAGCACTGCAAAACAACCAGTATATAGGGTAGAGGGTTTCCAATACCATGAAGGTATCATCTCTGACGAATGGATATAGCCAACCTAATAGGTAGGGTAACAGTGGCTGCTAAAGCCAACCTAAGAAACAAGGCAGGATATGTGCTGGCTATATTAATAGTGAGAACCAATGCTTCCGGCTAAAAACCCGAACTAAGGCTACTCCGGTCAAATATGGTATTAAATAAAAGCTTTAAAATCGGTCCAACAGCTGGAAAATGTTCATTAATGTAACAAAAACGGTGCAAAATTTTTGAATAGGTGTCTGTGGTACATCTTCTAGCCAAACCACACTTTCAATCCGCAGACATAACAATACAAGCAAGAAGATAACATGGCATATTTACTTTTCTAAAAACTAACGACTCCGTTGCTTACCAGAATGGAAAAACAGTTCGAATGTGACACATATTGATTAAAAGGACATCAACTTGGAAGAAGCTGTGGGAAGCTAAGGCAAAACCCTACCAAATTAAAAGTGGCTAGTTCTGTTACCAAAAACCAATATAAACTAATCCCCCTAAGTGTGCTAACTTAAACAAAAATCGCTACCAGACTGATGATCTCCGCAAAGACGCTTTTGCATTCCCTTTCTCAAGAATGCATATGAACTTACTCGTACCACTACAGAAAAAAATTGAAATCAAAACATGGATTCCACAAAGATTTTTCTTGTCGCACCATTTTCTGAACTTCCAAACTACAAAACTTTCTGACTAAATGCGGAAGCAATAGGACAAGATATTAAAACGAGTTAAAACAATCAAACAGGATATAACCGCATTAATTCCAACAAACCAAATTCCATTCTTCCTCTCCAAATATGCCTCTTGTGCGGTTTTGTACATCCTTTAGCATCACTGTCATACCAACTCCGTCCTCATCGAGACCATCCCTTCTAAGAAACGACAACCCTTAAAAAAGTAGAGGCAACAAAAGGATAACCAAAGTACTTAAAAGTAGGTTTGTAAGTAGCTGCATGAGGTACACATATATACATACATATTTGTACCTAAAGTTTTCAAGTTTTCACTGCCTTCTGCCTTCTGCCTACCTGTCAAATATGCAGATACTTTCAAGACTACACAAGCACCCGTAGTCATATTTGAACTAGTATTCGTTTATGATCTTAAACTAAAACTTCCAAAAAGAAACCTTTCTAATTACAAGAAACGCTTGATACCTTCACCCGCAATAAGGACCATGGACAAAACTTCTAGGTTCGAAGTTTTTCGGTTGTGGTAGTCTTACAAGAGACTACAAGAAACAAGTCCACCCACAGGTAAATACTACTCGGCGTAGTTAGACCAAAACGGACTTAAGTCTTCAGACAACAGTTTTACCGTCCATATTTCTGTAATCCGATTTAAGTTTTCTCCACTTTGAGTCACTAGTAGTCCTGTCTTTGTCGTCGTCCTTTTCGTATTTCTCATTTATGGCATTTTCAACATTTTCGACATTTTCTATTTTCTATTTTCTATTTTCTAGCAGCGAATGATGTTATTGGGGTGTGGTACGACTAAGACGCATATTGTTTCAATGAAAACCAGTAATCAGCATTGGCGTCATCCTATCCTGCATGATGTAATCTATGCGTGTAGTGGGTATACGTAAATATATTATCACCAATTACCAACGGCGGCTGACGGTTTATTGCTAGAATTTGCTACGCAAATATGAACTCGTATCTCCGACTTCTAGGGTTGAATTGAATATGGACAATTTCGAAGCATCGGTGCAGAATGAATCCACTTTAGAATACCCCAAAACGTACAACCCTCCTGACACGTATACCTCATAATTTTTAATAAAATAAACAGCAATATGGAGTGAAAGTGGTATTGGCCATTCGAAAGGGAAGATTTCCCCCATCCAATATAGAGAATGCAAAAAATAAAAAAAATAAAAAAAAAAATAATTAAGAAGCTTTCGCTCCACCCTGTTTCAAGTGAAAGCGAAAATTTGCCAGAAAATGCCGACAAAGATATATTATCTACCACCACCTACAACCCACCACCTGCCTTGACACCCTATTGTGTTAAATGTTCGCTTTTAGTCGCACCCTATCAGTTTGGATTCTTCTATCCTTCTTTTTACTATCATTTTCTACAGGGTGCATGGGGGAAGAAGGTGACTTGGAGGCCGCATAACTGTTGAATATAAAATGTGCATGACAAGAGAGAGAATTCAGAATGTGTAAAGTATCTGGTTATCCTATTTCATGGTAAAGGAAATCACGTCATCCTCCCTTTGGTGGTTTTCCATAAAAAAATAAATTCCATAGGAAAATGAACAAATGGAGGATTGGAGTAAACGAAAGAATGAAGAAATGAAAATTGAAAAGAGAGAAAGCTTTAACGAAATATTCGAGTATCTCTACTCTATTCCAATAGAGAATTTGTGGTGAGTTTGAATGTTGTTGGTGTAGAGATTTTAAGATCTGACATGCGTACTGGAAGCAAGTATCCTTTTTAAGGGGGAGAAATTCCAGTAATTTTATCTGATGTAAGCATGTGACGTGTTCAGCACGGTTCTTTAGTTATTTACTGTAAACAGACACCGAATTGTTGCACATGCCGGTAGAAGTAATTCGCTTTGAAGGATAGAAAGAATATTTCGTAGTTTTACGACAGTAGAAGGGGCAGCTCTGAAAAATAATATGGTAAGGCTAGAATTTGTATCAAAAAGAGATATCCATTTACAACCAATAAAGGCAGAGCAAACAATTTAATTTTTTTTTGCTTTGCTTTTACTATTTTGTGTAAACACCCTGTAAAAATATTTTTGCCAGTCTATAAATATTTCCATGCGAGTATTACAAAATTTAATTTAAACTATGATACTTTAACTTTTGCAAATACATAAATAATTAGATTCATTTGACATACCACAATGTTCCATATGTTGGCCTATACTTTTAAACAGCGATTGTTCTCTCTCTGAATGATACGAAGTAATTATAAGCTACTAAATACTATATATTTCCAAACGACGAACTCAATCAAGCCTTTAATAGTTTGTAGATAGTAGCCCCACAGCAGAAAGAAACACAAAGGACCATTTCGACAAGTTTTTTGTAGAAGCGTTGATAAGCAAGACCTCTTAAAGGTTAATGTGCAGCGACTCAATCAACAAATCTCTTCAATAAGTGTTATAGGCTGGCGAATTTCGCACAATTTTCTCAAATTGGATGTTGAATAAGACACATGGCAACGCATCATCTTTTGATATAAGAAGTCTCGATGAGATTGCTTCCAACCTTTGCGAAGCAGCGATCGTTCTCTATCTCCAATCTGCACGAACTGACGAATTTGGCAGAGATACAACAACCAACTGTATCGTATCATACCATATGTGACATTCAAATTGGTAAAAGGATAAAGAGTATCGATGTGAACTATGATACCTTCAAAATCCGCCACTGTGTGAATATCTGGCCAAAAGTAGACATACTTGTCTTAAAACCACACCTTTGTATATGGGCCACTCAGGTTGGTGACAAGTTTATTGAAAGGACAGGATCTTATATGCAACGTTAAGAAAACCGATGCTTCTCTTGTTCGTGCAGTTTAGAGGGTATCCTTTTTCGCGAATCGTGCAAACGATGCTGAGGTTCTATATATTAGACACACAGCAGGCTTTTTCTATTCAAGTTAAGATTTTGCTATCCTAATTTTATGATGGTCGGGTAATCTTTAAATTCAATATTTTGTACTGCCTGAAATCAAATTTTGGGCTTTACTCGCTATCAGTTGGCCGTTCCTTCAGCACCGACTGTGACTCTACTACCTTGTTTACTTGTAGTAGAGTCTCTGTTTGGGTCTTACTTAATAATAGGTTCTTCCGAGCTTCTTGGGGAATAGAACCTCTCTATTTCCTCGATCGCGCGCTTCTCATTAGCTCGTCCCACGAGCCTCTTCCGTCATTCCATTTAGCCCGGATTCACAAGAGAGTAACCTTGAGATATACAGTCAAGTGCAGGTAATTAGAAACGCCAAATAAATAAAAATCTTATTTCCCTAAAAACACATACGTTTTTACCTTCAAGAACTGCAGTATCTTCATAAAATTTTAAGATGATTATCCTCTTTTACTGCAGAATAAAGTACAACACACTTATAAAAAAGTCAGGGAATTGACATAATTTACAGTTATATTAGCCACTGTATATGGCACAAGAAAAAGTTAATTAAAGTGGTCGTGCACATAATTAGAAACGCTAACATTCTTGAAAGGAATATTGTTAATTTTTATTAAAATAATTAATATATTGGGTCTATAACTTAATTCGTGCTAAGAGATGGCGTAACTTGTATTATTGGAAAGCTACTGTCATTGTAAGTCATTTCAGTATATGTCATTCATTTGAAGCGTAAACAAGAATGAAAAAGTGTTTTTGCGGAGAGATCTTCTTCATTACTTTAATATGAAGAAAATTGCTGCCGAAAGCCATCGTATTTTGGTGGAAGTTTTTGGTGAACATGCGCTATCTGAGCGAACGTGCCAAAAGTGGTTTGCACGATTTAAAAGTTTTGATTTTGGCTTGGAAGACGATGAACATCCTGAGAAGCCAAAAAAGTTTGAAGATGAAGAACTGGAATTATTACTCTATGAAGATTGTTGCCAAACACAAGAAGAGCTCGAAGAATCTTTGAGTGTCACTCAAGCAGCCATTTCAAAACGTTTAAGAGCAGCTGGAAATTGGGTTCCACATAAACTCAAGCCTAGAGACGTCGAAAGGCGGTTTTGCTTGCCCGAAATGTTACTGGAACGCCACAAAAGGAAGTCATTTTTGCATCGAATTGTTACTGGTGATGAAAAATGGATCCATTACGATAACCGCAAGCTCAAAAAATCATATGTGAAAGCCGGCCAACTAGCCAAATCAAAGGTAAAGCCGAATATCCATGGCGCGAAGGTAATGCTCTGTATTTGGTGGGAGCAGTAGCCGAAAAACGCCCGGAATTTGCGACCAGACACGAGGCAAAAATTTTCCATCATGACAACGCTCGGCCCCACGTTGCTATTCCGATTAAGAACTATTTGGAAAACAGTGGATGAGAAGTCTTACTCCACCCCCCTTATTGCCCAGAACTTGCCCCTTTTGACTACCATTTGTTCCGGTCGGTGCAGAACGCCCTCACTGAAATACGGTTCACATCAGAGCAGAATATCAAAAATTGGCTTGATTTATTCTTGGCTGCCAAGCCGTCGCAGTTATTTTGGGATGGGCTCCACAAATTGCCAGAAAGATGGGAAAAGGTCATAGCTTCAGATGGCCAATACTTTGAATAATACTATTGTACATGTTTTTCTTAAATAAACGTTCAAATTTTGAAAAAAAAAAAGCACGCGAATTAAGTTACATACCCAATATTTCAATATTTAGTTGCATAGCCATGATTTTAGACTACAGCATGTAATTTAAAGCATAGACTTCACCAACTGTAAGCAAACGCTTTGTGGAATATTTTCCCAGGTAGCCTTCGTTTCTTCAACAAGAGTGTTGAAAGTGTTCATTTGGTCTACCAGTAAATTTTTTGTACATCTCGCTGTGTGCTTTGGATCATTATCCTGCTGAAATCTCCAAGTGATGGGAAGGTGGTCATCAGCGTATGGCAGCATTGTATTCTGTAATATTTCACAACATTGGAATCTATTCATACGCCCTTCTATTTTTTTGTATTGGACCGATATCGTGCCAAGACATTGCAGCTCAATTAAAAATACTTCCTCCACCGGGTGTATTTTGGGTCATAAGCCTTTGAACAGAGGCGGCGTACAATGGCTTTACCGTCAGATGTTATTTGGTTTATTTCTGTTTCATCACTGAATAAAACCTTTTTCCACTGGGCAACGGTCCATCGCGTATTTCTTAGCAAACTCTAACCTCTTCTTGCGATTTTGCTCTGTCAAAAGTGGCTTTTTCCTTGCTATACGCCCAAAGAGCCCAGCGTTGCGCAACCTTTGCTTCACTGTATTGTCGCCAATACTCTCGTTCGAATTTCCACAGCGGTGGTATGAAGTAATTTTTTACTACTATATTCCGAATAATGAGTAGGTCTTCTTGGTGGATTAGCACTTTCACTCGAGGTTTACGGCTTACTTTTTGGACAGTATCATTCTTTTTAAAATATTGTACCGCATTAAAAACCTTCTTTTTAGAACATTTTAGCGCCTTCGCAATTTGACCATAACTTGTTCCTTGGTCGTACAAATTTAAAATAAACACTCTGGTTTCGACGTTGCAAGATAGATTTTTTCCCATTGCCTATTGCCCTAAAGTTTAGTTATTCTACTTTATATTTAATAAAAAATATGCTTAATCTAAAATACCAGCTGATTTCTACCCGTCTAATTAACTTTTCCTTGTGTGATATACAGTGGCCAAGATAACGGTACTTTATGTCAATTCCCTGGCTTTTTTTATAAGTGTACTCTATTCTACAGTAAAAGAGGAAAATCATCTTTAAATTTCATGAAGATACTGCAGTTCCTTAAGGTGAAAACGTATGTGTTTTTAGGGAAATAAGAATTTTTATTATTTGGCGTTTCTAATTACCTGCACGTGACTGTATGTATGTTTGTCTGTACTATAAGAAGTAACCGGATGAAACCTAGCACATCAGTTGTGGCATTTCCGATAGATTATTGGAACCGATGCAACTGATCATCAGCATATGATACAGGCTGGATAAGAATTATGAAATATGCGAATTTTGGGGTTTGCTGTGCTATTCAACATTCAGTTTCACAGTGTTCCTCCTTCATTGCTATGACATCTGAGATTTTTGGGTCTGTGTGGTGTTCATGGTGCACAACAGAAACCAAAAAACAAACGAAACATCAGGTTTGGGTGGCTATCTAACAAATGTGTTATCATCGAAACCTTTTAAATTAATTTTAGTTTCGTCCATACAAAGAATGTTTCGCGATTGGTTAATGCCCTGCGTTTCAGTTCTGCCAAACAAAGTTGCTTCGTTTAGCCTTCTCCGAACATTTCTAGCGCTTATATTGTCTTCGATTCCCTTTACAATACGAGTATCTTTTGAACACTTGAACGTTGTCTAAATGGCGGTAGTGAAAAAAATTGATAATGGAAAGACATCAATCATCAAGAATTTATCGGATTTAAATGATGTTGCAGCTATGAACATTTTTTTTTTTTTTTGTATTCATTTCAATTTTATCTAAGACACTTTTTAAAGGATTCTCTTTTGGATGCTATCTGTGTTGGCGAAACATGGTTTGACCCTAGTGTTTAAAAATTTGTTTACAAGATCGTGAGATACGAATTATATCGAATGATCGCATAACAGACACCAAAGGTAAAGGTATTACAAGCTATTATAAGTCAAATCTACGTTGTGTACAGATCGTTGAATGGGGGTCTACAGTTTACGGTATCTAATAAAAGATAGCATTTCTTATAAAGCCTAATATTTTTTCTGCCCATTAGCCTTTTTCATAGCTTAAGTCAAGTTTACTGCTCTTTATGAACATATGTATAATTATGTGCGGAGATTTCAACACAAACTTGTTAATATAAATTAAAATAGTTTGTCGAGACAATTTCTTTATTGATATTGCTTTCTAAATTGTCTTGCTATTTTAGACTCCTCGCCAACTCAATACGCACCGAATGTATTTCCAGGTTTACATGATCACATCGCTGTGTCTGATGCTGATAATGTTCTTCTTTGTGATCAAATTTCTCTTGCCAACCCTATAAGAATATAAATTTTGACATTCTACGTAGAAATGCTTATGCAATATGTTGAAGTCAATTCAATACAGCTTTTCCATAAAAATTTACCATTAAAGACAGTTAAAATTGAAAATTCGAAATGTCGCTAGTTTTTTTCTAAGATTCTCGACTGCATCAATGAGAGAAGGAAGCTGCATCACAAATGGAAAAAAAGACCAACTTCAAGCAACGTAGAAGTTTTGTCAAGCCAGAAACTACTCCAACAATGCAACGCGGCAGTCTAAACGCCAAACAAATAAAATGACTTTGATCGCTTATTGGACCCTGTCAGTTAAAACAACTCATTCTTATCGAATGTAAGAAGTAGTCATCACTTCTCTATGAATAGTGGAAAGTGACGTCTTTGAAGTAATAACTAATATAAATCAAAAGCAAACGGTGAATGTAAAATACCTCTTTGGTTTTTAAAATTAATTTTGCCATATATCTTAGGTTCACTGACTCGTTTTAAAAGTTTCTGTTTCACCTCATCTACTTTCCGGATTCTGTAAAAGTGGCTAGTGTTATACCTTTTGCTAAAAAAAAGCCTAATCCAAAGGAACCTTCTAATTGTAGACCCATATGCATAATTCCAATTCTGTTGAAAACATTTGAGAAGTTAATAGCCAAGCAGATCGCAGATTATATTTGTCTAAATTTCCTTATTTCCCCATATTAGTAGGGATTTAGGCCTCATCATAGTTGTGCAACAGCTATGATGATGGCTTTAGGTGATACCAGAGAAGAATTTGATCAATATTTGAGTCTTATCACTTCTTGACTTCTCAAAAGCGTTTGTTACGGTAAATCACGAAATAATTTGCAAAAAAAAACTGCGTTCTTAATTTGGACTTGATAAAAATCCGATGAAGCTCTCATCGACCATTTGTTTGTTCATAGTCAAAGGACCTATAGTCATGGAAATTGCTCTCAACGTAAATATCTACTTCAAGGTATTCCACAGGGTTCTTTATTAGGCCCGATTCTTTTTTGCATATGTAATTAATAATACTGCTAGTTATTGTCAAAGTGTATCCTATCATCTGGTTACCACAAATTAAAGACCCCCGTCATTGGAAAAAAAAAACTCGCCTTACAAGAATGTAAGCTTACCAGTACTGTACAAACACTCAACATCTGCATGAAGACTTTAGCAACATTTTCAAGGATTATTTTCATAATACTTTTGACTCCCAAGTTCGATGTTATCTTTGTCAAAAAAGTTTACCAATCAATCCATCCTGAGAAAAATGAACTTCAAACGTAACACCTATAATCCAGGCGATGGACCAGAACGTTACCCGTCTTACAAAGCTTTACTTCAGAGAGAACTTGTTGAAATCCATTGTTGCTATCGACCATAATATTGTTGATTCAATGTTGATACAATGTTGATTCAATAAAATCAATTTCGATTAAGGATGTCGTTTTCAATTTAGCTGTACCATGGAATCAACTACCCTAGAAGCAACAATGATTGAAAAGTGTTGGAGTAACGTCCTTAAAGCCGTAGCAGATGAAAAAGATGACTGTGATAATCAAGAAAATGTACCAATAAGGGTTTTTTAAAAAAAAAAAGAACTTTACACTCAAGAGGATATTACTACACTTAAAATGTCGGAGTACGTGTTAAGTTTTTCGGAAAATTGGATATTGTTTGGACTCAGTGGTTATTACGCTTCATGGGTAGCATCCAACATTTAAAGGGGCGACTAAATTATTAGTGGAAGTTGGCTTGTTGTTGATTTCTAGTTAACTACTCATCTTAAGAATATATTTCGGGCGAGGCTGGGATTCGAACACCGAACCTCCCGATTTGGAAGCCAGTCCACTACCACTTGAGCCACGGCTACCAACCCACCCTACAAGCAGTTAGAATTTTCAAAAAATCTAATGTACATATATCTGACTATATTCTCTGAAAATTAGCAAATTTGAGTCTCAGTTTACATTAGTGGATGATACTCGACCGGTTACACCACATATAGCCTGTAGTGAAGAGACTATAGCAGCTGTAGCTGAGAGTGTATGCGAAGACCGTGACAAATCGATTCGTCGCCGTTCTCAGCAGCTTGGCTTTGCGTATTCGACAACTTGGCGTATTTTACGTAAGGATCTCGGCCTAAAAGCGTACAAAATTCAACTTGTGAAAGAATTGAAGCCAGGCGACTTGAATTTGCGTCATATTTTCAGTGAATGGTCTCTGGAAAAACTCAATGAAAATCCGATGTTTTATCGTGAAATTTTGTTCAGTTATGAAGTGTTATCCGCGAGATACCAGTCGCTATGCTCGAACGAGTCGCCCAAAATTGAACCTTCCCAATGGACCACCTCAGACGTAGTCGTGGCCAACATTTACATGACATCATTTTCAAAAATTAAATGCCATGAATTGTTTTTATAACCGATAATAAAAATTTTAAGTTCACTTTCAAATTTATGTGTTTTATTTTACATTATAAATTAAACCTCACGATAAATCACCCCATTAAAGATTTAGGGTAATTATTTATATTTTTTAAACAATTTTACAATTTTTGATTTTTTTTTAAGAGGCCGTCGAATCTCAAAATTTCTACTATTCCTTCGATCAGTTCCTAGTTTTATCTATCCAATAAAAGAATCTCTCTTTTTGATTTTAGATGAACTAAACCGGATATATCGTGATCACCGCCGAACACCATGTTTTGGAGAATCTTAAGTATTGATATTTTTACAAATCTTTGGTACCATTATAAATTTAGATGTTGCCACTAAATGTATCTATATTTTTTTTAATAAAATACCTTTTTAGAAAAAATTATAAAAAAAACGACCTTTTTCGTCAAAGCAATTACATAGCAAATGACATTTCGAATGATGTCATTTATCAACCATATCACCTCCAAGATATCGCATAAAAAAACAGACGTCAGTAATTGGAGTGATGACGACATATGTAACTTCATGTATTGAAGTTATTGAAGCCGAAAACGTGAACGAAAAAAGATGAGGAGCAAGGAAAAGTATCTGAACATGCCTAGAAACGTACTCGTAAGTTCACGTATCGATAGCTTCATCGGTAAATGTTCTTATTTTCAGTATTTCAGTTTCAGCTGCACACAAGGTTTGATTCGAAAGTTCCCTAAAATAACGAAACCCATTCCCTGGTTAGCTAAAATTGCCTTGTCACCATCGTTATAAGTATAATTTAGGTACAAAGTGACTTGCAGCACTAAAATCACGGTACGTTACAACTCATTAATTGATTGAGCACTTGCTCTTTATAAATTTGTGCATTTTCATTGCGCGATAATTTAATGCCTCGCTGTGCAATTAATCAATTACTACCGATGATTTCCAATTTGCGCCATTGTTAGAATAGTATGGTCTGGCACAGTGTCACTCTGGCAGCACCTAGACCCACCAGAAAAAAAAACCTCCACTCATTAGGTGAAGTGGTCTGTTTCTAATGATTTTACACCGTACAACAACCCCTCAATCAGACGTGATCACATTCACGCAATTTACGAATACTTACACTACAAAGACTAGACTTATCCATCGGAACCAATGAACTAAAGGGGTGAAAATTCACATCTTACCTGTAAGTAAAAAAAAAAAAATAAATAAATAAAAAATTATTATAGATACATAAACACATACATATAAAAATTCAAGTGTAGATAAAAAATAAACTTTGACCACGAGAGAGAGTACTACTCATACAAAAAGTCCATTAGCCGAAGATCAAAGTGGGAATGGATTTCATAAACTGACCAAGCACACCGGACTCATCATCAGCACAGAAACAGCAGCAACAGCACCATGAGGAGTGATGGCCGGAAAAAGGAAGGAAACAAAATAAAGGAAACAGGAGGCAAAAGCAGGGCAAAAATTAACAAACTGAAATAATATAGCAATTACACAAGAGCTGTTTAAACAGACACACAAAAGCGGCGAACCTGGACCTGGACCTAGACCTGCACCCCTAAAGAAGCTAGTTGCAGAGAACAGTATAGTACGTGCTGTTTTTCATTTGAGTGAGAATCATGAAAAGGCATTATCTCCGCTTCATGGATTTTAGTCGAGGCGGCTTGGGCGCTATCCTCAGGAACAACAGCAGACGGAGCAGTACCAAGAGTATAGCATTTATATCAAACAACAAACACAAAGCCAGTTACCAGAGTGTTACATGTACCGCTTCGACAGTGTAAAATCCATTACACTAGACTAGCATCCGCACATCTGCACTTTATGATTAAATTTACTTTTCCTAACAAATACGAGAACAAAAGTATCTCAGTATCTACTCGGCTCAAAAGAGAAGGTGGAGAGTGCATTTTGTATTGTGGAATGCCGTCTTGTTTACTGCCATTAGGGTTGCCACTGTTTGACATTGAAAAGTGTCCGCAAAACGATGAAATTCCGTCTTGCTCTTTTCCATTATGAATTCGAAGAAAACTTGCCCTTGAAATGCAACATCTGATTGTTTGTTTCATCACAAATATCTCAGGAAGGTATATTGTGTGTTCTCGTGAAACTGTTAGACCAAGAGGACGATCTTTTCTGCCCAACTTTGCTCCTTCTACTCAAGCGAGAAAGTAATACAATATCAAAGTGTTTCACCAATTTTTCTACAATCTCCAATCTTATTATGACAAGAAATTGCTTAAAATGAACTTGGCATTTTAACATAAAAAAAGGTTCCTTTACTTCAAAATTATCAATTCTGATCTTAATAAAGAGGTGCAACTTTTCCGGCATTCAAAAGATTTAAAAGCAATACATAGTCGTAGCAGATACATATACGTGAATATGTTGCAGAACTCATCGGCTTATCGGAACTTATTGATTGACTATCTGGTAAGCAGGAAATAAACTATAAAGATCAGTACCTTTACTGTTGACGTTTTAAAATGGCACACCACAGGGAAGACGGTTAATTCCTGAACTCTTAACATTATTTTAATTAGATTTTTTTTTTTTAGACTTTTAAATGGTAACCTTGTAGTAGTCCAAGAGGTTGGTTTGTGTTTGATAGGAATTATTTGAAAATGGGAACTTTGATGGAAATCTTTTGCAATAATATGAATTAAACACAACCCTGTCGACGGGGTAACATTCAGGTTTCATTTAGAGAGATATTAGCAATGGTTGAATCCTACTAGTCATACAATTACATAGTCGACGTACAACTAGCATACAATAAGGATACAAATAACAGTTCAAGGCAGGAGAAATACCAGAGACTGTTCAAGAAGACGATATTTTGCAAATAATACCAATTTGTGATATCAAAGTTTTAATATCTGACTACAAATATTTGTACAAAAATAAACAATGAACCCTTTCTGCACCTTGGACCACTCGTTTTTCAGATCAAGCAACTCAATGATAACAGTGCGCTCCGGTTAACTCATTTGAGTTGCTTTAAAAGTGTCAGCATTACACATTTCACGACGAGTTATATGAATATGAAACAGCAGATGAAATATAGTATGTTCTGGCATCATCTTGGGAGATAAAATCCCGAATGCGTCTGGTAGAGATAAAGTGTGTGAGACCCTACAAAATGGCTGAAATTCATATGGACAAGTAAGGCTGCATTAAAGGTACTAAAATCTACTGAAGAATATTAATTCACAAAAATTAAGGAGCGGCCGAAAAATGGTCTGGTTATTATTCAGGTAGAACTGATTTACTACAATATAGCAAGGAAATAATCTACCTAATGAACAAACCTAGGCACAACCAGGCTACGATTTCAAATGAGACCAAACTTGGAGAATCTACTGCACTAAAGCAACATTTTGATCAATTGAGATATAAATAAATAGCAGGAAGCAACTTGCGACTTAAGTGGAAAAACTTTTAAAATAATTTTTCGTTGATATTTTTTTAATTAATTTAAATTTTTAATAATCGCTTCTAGCGTTCGCCTTAATTATAGCTAAACAATGTTCCCATAAATAATTAACTATACTCCTATGTATTGATGAAAGTTGAGAATGACAGAAATAGAACTATATAGGATCTACGGTGACCTACAGGCCGAAGAGGTCAAACGGATATATAATGCAAGTATGTGAAAGAATTGGGAACCCGAAAAAAATTTCTTCAACATTTGTAGGAATAGACAGATTCTGCAGGGAAACTGAGTGTCTTTAGAGCTTACTTACATTTCAATTAGTTTTTCTGAGATCCTGATGAGCCCTTTTTACTATAAAAAAAATCTTCAAAGACTATAGGGGTAATATTGTCGCAGAAAAAAAATTGAATATGTATTTGAGTAACATTTTCAGTATAATTCTGATAAAGAGTTCCTATGACATAGCTTATTTTAAGTCGTTAGAGCCATTAAAAGGCTATAGAAAAAGGACGCTATTACCGCTTAACGTAAGAGCTTTTCAAAACTACAAATAAATTGAGCTTGAAGGTGACGAAATGTTGTATCTAAGTTCACCGGCTATTATGCCAAAACTCACGGTTTCAACTTTTGGACTATGCACCGAAAAACCGAAATCAGATAAAATGAATGACGTCACCACGGCAAGTAATAATAAAAACCCTAAGTCAAATATTTTGTGATCGGTTTAGAGAGGGCAACAAGCCGTAGGTCTTGCACAAAATAACAAGACGATGAACACAGTAAGTAAGTTTATTTATTTGTTTATTTTTTTTTACTGGATTTCAGATGTAACAAGTCTCTACTATATCTCTTATAGTGGCCCTTTGATTAAAAAAGTATTCAAATGACTCCAATAAGCTTCAGTGGCAACCCTATTTACAACTACACCCAAAAATGTATAAATGGGAACTTAAGAGAGCCCTTAGGAGTGATAACCTGTGCTAAATGGACCAAAGCTGAATAAAGTATCTCTGGAAATTGCTGAGTGCAGATAAAAATGTGAACCAACAAGCACTTCAGGAAGTTCTCTGTGATGGTCTTTCTTCTTTTACGCTTCCCCCTCATTCCGCACCTTACTTTACACAAAAAAAAAACTTATACACGCCGCATGTTTCCGTGGTTAATAACAGAAAAAGAATTCGAAGAGCAGAAACTTTCATTGGCTGACAAACACATGAAGAGTTACATAAAAAACAAAGAAATACTAAAAACGTGCTCGCACTTCAAAACGGAAACGATTGCATGAGACGGCTTCAGATACCTTGGGATGGTTTCAGATGGATCAGTAGACAGATATTCTCGCATACGAGATATATGACTTTGCGGTGATTGGCTTTGAGTGGTTACCCCACCATGACATATTTTTGTGTTACACATGGAAAATTTTCCAACAAAAAAACGAAAACGAAATTGTTATAAAACACACTTCTTTAAATTCCTTAAACTATGTATTGTAGTTTCGAAAATAGAAACTAGGGGTTGCTTCGCATTAAAATTACTCGCTCGTCTTAAAGATTGTTGACCGTGAAATTCTTCCAAAACGCAATTTTTGTGGGCATACTCGTTTGGGTTAAAGTTTGTTTGCCTTGCAGGGTGCCCTCCTTTATATATCAAAGTTAAATTAAATTTTAATTTGCATTAAAAAGTTTACCGTTTGCAACTAGCAGCGATTCCTGACAGTCTGTGTGACATAAAATCTTCCTCAAATTCAAAGAAAAACCAATTTTAGCAAATGCAGAAGGAATAGCCTGTCGGATCATAAATGAGCTAATTTTGCATTAAAATATCCTTTAAAGGATAAGAAGCTAGGCGAACTAAGTGTATACCTACCTTAATAGTCTAGTCATAATTATTGTTACATTAAAATTAGATGCCAGATACAAACGATTTAAAACTTTTCAATTATTGTTGTTTTATATTGGGTCACTCAAAAGCTACAAGTCGTGGGGCACTTTGTTCCAATGTGTGGCTGCGATTAAGTGTCCAGTGTCCCTTTTGTATGCACCGAGTACTAAACCTTCTCAATAATGCAAGGATAGGGGTTTCTTTTTTTCGTAGCGCTTTTCATCTGATTCACTTGAAGTGAACTGACCAACTCAAAGCTAGCAGGTGACCTTTATCTGATGCATCAAGTTGATTTCTAAGGTTAATGATGGACTATCAGTGACCTTAAATATGCATGTCGGCAAGATCAGAGCCAAAACACTATTCGCCTGTAGAAACCCATAAAATGTGATTAATATACACAGCAAACAGACCCTCTTTTCAAGTGCGCGACTTCATTTCAGACGCATACTCAAAGCACTTTAAAGCTCAACCATGCTCTCCATGCCCTTCGACATTAAGGTGGTCCGACTGATTGGTTTGTAGCATTTGGCGAACGACTAGAATATTTCTTAAGATCATCGTGGTAAAAGCTACCGTTCTACCTCCGATTTAAAACCCCAACCTCATTTTAGCAAAACGTGCTCTGCTGTTACATGACTTTTCTCTTTCAATTACTCGAGGAAATCGCAATTGATCTTATAAAAGATTCATAGTCATAGTCTAAGAGTCAAATTCATAGTCATAGAGACTGATGTCTCTATTATGATGCATCAATTTCTAGGCACGCAACAGTGCAACAAACTGTTGATCAGACTTCTGCTGCCAACGCTGACATTGATATGAAAAGTGAGTAAGGGAATGTTTCCCTTCAGACTCAGACACCTTACGCGAACTATTGGATAAGGCATGTTCATTAATTACCATAAAAGTAGCGGTAGATTCTGATATCAAAATCACAAAAACCTTCTGGTTACATTAGACTTGGCCCTTCGGAGAAGAGACAGTTCAAATAAGCCTTGAAACAAAGTAACTCTATGGAACTCTCAGCCTGCCAAAGCTGAGAACGGCACACAGTCTAAACAAACCTAATCCGAAGACCCCACTCCCTTAACATCGGCAGCTAATAGAGTTCGAACAGGAAACGCCACTTATCTCAACCCCCATAGTCTTCAGCACAGGGCAATAATATAGGAGAGACTTATCGATGTTTCGATCAAGCTTCGGGAAGAAGAGATGAAGCCGTATTTTGACAGCTCTACAACTAGGACTAAGTCGTATTTGTTCGCTCCAATGAAGCCAATGCGAAATGGCTAAGGAAAATCTCGAAAATCAACCGCTGAAACGTGGTTTCAGCATGATGTTAGTGAACGAAGATTCATTTCCGAAACCACACATCAAAAAGAGTGGAAGAGAGAGACCTTGTTCACATGTTCTTTGCTATAAATGACAGTATGATGAAACAGCTAAACGAGACTCTTTATAAAGGGCTCCGACAGGTACCTCTACCACAACCAGCAAACAACTTTCAAAGAGACAACACTATGAGGTGATTAACACAAGAACTAACTGCTGCGAATAGATCCAAAAGCAGAATTCCTGTACCTCTACCGAGGGGTCAAGCGAGAAATATACGGATCTCAGCATATAGCTACAAACGTGATGGCTGCACTGAAGGTATTCCACGGAAACCTGAAGTGCTAAAGGAACCTTATACACCTTTAACCAACGATGCGCAAGAAAGAACATCGCCCTATGACTTGGTGAAGAACCTTGGACTACATTTTGGTGTTAATAACAGTGAGAGACATTTTCATTTAAATATTTCAGAAACCATTTAAGAGTTAAGGAGGAAGTTTCTTTGAGCAAAAGCATCGAGTTCATTCATCGTTTACATATAGTATCTTACATTTTATTGCCATAGCAGACATTTTAGGGTGATTTCATTGTGTGGTATTGCAATATCATCTGTACAGATCTTTTAAATAGTGCTGAGTCTGGGAGCCTGAATCGAAACTCATCTTTTAATGATTAATCAAGCTTGCCAATAGATTTCTGCAGTAAGCGTATTGCTCCATTTGCAGCAAGTCTCTTACACGAATTAACAGATGACTCGATTCTAACTAATTTGCAGTGAACATCCGACCAGATGACCGTCATAAAAGAAACCGCATCCTAGACATCCAAAAAAAGGAAGGAAACGATATCGGAATGACGCGCAATTAGTGTCTCTAGGATAGTTTTTGCACTATATCTGTCAAATTGCATTCTCTTAAAATATCTACAAATTTCCAGATATAACACCAGTAGCCTAGACTAGTATCAGTAGCCTACTGCTGCTGGTCAATCACCGGAGGGGTGTGGAAGGGGGTCTTATAGAAGGCGCGCACATATTAATTAGGTACAGATTCACGGAATTTATAGCCGAATTACGAGCAACTAAGTTAAAAAACAGAATTGTCTGAAACATCACCAAAACGTCAAACAGTGTTCCAAATACAGACCCTAAAATAGCAGGATCCTAACTTTAAATAAGGTGAACTTATTATAGAAGAAAAATTGGCGTTTGTGTTTGTTGACTTTAACAAGCAAGTTCAAGCCAAAAAAGTCCCGAAATGTGCATAAAACCTCAAAAGCTGTATATAAAACAAAAAAAAAAAGGCTTTGGTGAACTACAAGTATGCCAGCTATACGAAACGGACCTAAGCACGTCGAGAAAAATATCTAATCCAATCCCAAATATTGTATGTCAGCCAAGGCAATGATTCGCAAAAAAATGCAAAAAAATAGATGCTTGCTGGAGACTGAAGCGGAATATTCGTTCTGATGTATGTATGTACGAGTAACTAAAGTTTGAGCAGCTCGGAGTTTGATGTTAAAGAAATAAGTTTATTGCTACATACGAAAAAGATGGAAACTTTTCATATTCAGGGTCCGAAATAAAGTTTATCAAGATCGCATTAGTGACTTACATCACGCATTTTTGCATGAAGGTAGCCAAGGAACGAGGTGGAAAATCTTCTAACTTATAAAATGTTAACTGTACTGATGATATTTACAGCCTTTTTCAGACTTCAAAATTTGCAAGCTGAAAACAGGATATCAGCTGACGTTCGTACGTACGGAATGTAAGCAGCAAAGTCAGATGGAATTCCAAAGTCTGATGGTATAGGCCCGAATAATTTAAGTAAATAAAGAGGGAATGATGGTACAATAATTGTGTTCTGGTAGATTGAGTGAATTGGATTATATCCATCAAATAAGCAGGAGAATTTCTTTAGATGAACACACAATATCTTAATTCGAGGAACTGTTTTAAGGTACAATCAAGGAGCTACTTATGATGATGGGATACAGGATTTGAGACCCGAGTCACTTCCCTACGAATTTATGAAGGTTTATTGGAAGCATATTCTTAAAACTAACAATTTCACTTAAAACTAAAGATAAAAACTAAAGGGTGGGAGCAGTTAAAGAAAGTTAGGACGTGAGGCATAGGTGGACATTTGAATGTTTTTTTAGGTGGTAGTCGAAGGGAGGCAGAATATCGTTAACTTCACGAAATGAAGTGTGAAGATTGAGCCGGAAAATTGGCACAGACCTAAGATTTCGTGGGTTGGTGTTAATAGAAATAAGTTGGAGTAAAGAAGCGAAAACAATATTACCAACTAAAATGTGATGAATAAAGAGAATATCGGCAACTTTTTTGCGTATAGAAAGGGGTTGTAAATTTATAAGTTTCAGCCAATCAGTGCATGGTGTTAAGTTTTGTCTATCACCACACGTAAAGCAAATCGTAAAAATCTGGGTCTAACCGCTTCTATCCGGGGGATGTTAGTTCTGTAGTAGGCTGACCAAACTTGGCTTGAATATTCAATAAAAGACCTAACAAAGGTTATGTGAAGGTATATGGCAACATAAGGATTGGAAAACTCCTTAGGCCAGCGCTTGATGAAGCCAAGGGCAGTTGGTTATTTTTATTATTCTATCAATGTAAGAACGGAAATTCAGCTCCTTAGCACAGATAACACCTAAATCACGCAACTCATTCACTAAGGAAACAGGCAGATTAAAGATTAGATAGCAGCGATGTGAAATAGGAGGGCACTTACAGGTATAAGTTATAGTCTGACACTTATTGACGTTAAGCTCAAGGAAATTCTTCAAACACCAAATACGAAACCTTTGTAAATCTACCTGCAGTGATAGACTGCTTAAGGAAGATGATATATCGTATATCTAAAGATTTTCATACCATCTGCGTAAACAGATACCATATGTATGAATTTTTAATGATCCAATAGACATCAGAATTAATAATAAGGGACCAAGATGGTTGCCTTGAGGGACACCATAGGAGGCTTTAATTGGATCAGGAACCATGGACCTAAATAGGTAGAACATAGTAATGACGTTCATTTCAATAGGATTAAACCGATGTTATGAAGCTTATTTGGAAACCAAGGGCCTTTAGTTTTAGAATGATTATATCATGAGACATTATATTGTATTAAAGACTTTGCTGAAATAGGTGATAATCACTTTAACTTCATTTCCAGATTCTAGTGCACATAAAGTGCTTGATTACAATTTCGTTATATCCGTACTTATGTTTATCTTATCATACCGTTGAAGGCAACAAGCAACTTGTGTTGTGATAGAGAGTCAAGTTTGCAACAGACAACGACAGAGTTATCAATTATATGTAGACATGCATAAAGTTTTAATAAGCCTGAGTCTATCACCTATTGAGCGGGATTTAATTTGAACCCAACATTTGTAACAACGTCCATAAAATTTAGTAGATTGTCGTTCAGGAATATTGGTGGTATTTCCACTGTGTTGATTATGCTTTTACTTATAAATTTGAGCTGCAATTTGCTTGAATTAAGATTGAGTTCATTACATAATGACCACTTATATATTTGAGACAAGTCTTCGTTTATTCTGACGACTAATCCTTCACAGGTCTTGAAGGTCTCGGAACATACCAAGCGTACCGGTATGAAGAGAGCGCCAAGATAAAAATATCTCCATAGGAAACATTTATTGTGAACGGGCCTTAGTTCTTTTTTTGTTTGGTTGCTATGACACCTGTTAAACATATTCAATATACATCAAGTTATTGAGCAAACAAAATGTCGAATTTTGTACCAGAAAATGATGGCTTGCGGAAAGCATTAATTTTTTGTTTTCATTTGAAGAAAAGTGCATCGAATGTTTATCGAGGCATATGGTGATCATGTTCTATCAGAAGCAACATGCAAAAAATGGTTTCAACGGTTTGGAGATAACGATTTTGATGTGAGAAATAAAGAACGTGGAAGATGAACCAAAAAGTTTGGCGTCTTCAAACAATATTGAATGAAGATGACACTTTGAGTCAGAAACAAATGGCAGAAATGTTAAATGTTGCACAACAAACAATTTCTGACCGTTTAAAAGCTATGGGAAAGATCAAAATGTCTGGAAAATGGGTGCCATACGAATTGAATGAAAGACAAATGGAAAACCGAAAAACCACTTGTGAAATTTTGCTTCAAAAACACTATAAAAAATCAGTTTTATCTCGAATTGGTACTGGTAATGAAAAATGTATTTATTTTCAGAATCCTAAATGGACAAAATCATGGATTAATCCGGGACAACCATCAACTTCGACTGCAAGACCAGATCGATTCGGCAAGAAGACAATGCTGTGTGTCTGATGGGACCAGAAAAGTGTGCTGCACCACGTGCTCTTAAAACCTGGTGAAACCATTAATACAGATCGCTACCGACAACAAATGATCAATTTGAACCATGTATTGATCGAAAAACGACCAGAATGAGCCAGAAGACATAGCAAGGTAATTTTGCTCCATGACAATGTACCTGCACACAAAGCAAAACTGGTTCAGGATACAACCAAAGCACTTGGCTGGGAGCTGCTACCCCACCCGCCGTATTTACCAGACTTGGCTTCTTCCGACTACCATTTGTTTTCATCGAATCCTACGAGGAAGTCGAAAATTGGGTCACTTTTTGGTGTGCTTCAAAAGACTAACAGTTTTATTGGCGTAGAATCCATAAATTGCCTAAAAGATATGAAAAATGTGTAGCTAGCAATGGCCAATACTTTGAATAAAATGTTTTTTTTTTTTTTTACATTCCCAAAAAACATTCCCATTTTCACAAAAAAAAAAACCCTCACTTCATGCCGGTACACCTGGTATGTCAGAGCATCATCAGCATAAAGATGGATTGCAACATTTGGGCATACTTTAGGCAGGTTGTTAATAAAAATACAAAACAAAGTTGGTCCAAGTATTCACCCTTTAGGTACTCTTGCGGTTAAAGCGCGGAATTTAGAATAGTCGTTATTATGAACAACACTTTGTTGGCGATTCCTTAAATAATTTAAAAGCAGTCGAACAGATCTTTCACTGAAACCAAAACATAAGTTTCTAGACGAATACCATTTGATTGACACTGTCAAATACTTTGGAAAAGCCTAGCAAACATAGTCAAGAAGTCCTTGACTTCTAATTTTGTAGTCGAAATAGGGCGATTACGAGCGTGACAGAATATCCCCCAATAAGGATTTATTGGTAATGACTTTTATTTAGCATATATATATATATATTTAGTATTTTCATCGCATAGTGTACTTCCTTAGTGAACCATGAACATTTTTAATTATGTTTTTAGGATAGATAGATAGATAGATGTTGAAGTGAATACGATTATTCGCGCACGATAAGTTGCAACCCAGAAACACATATCTATGGCTAAGTGAAGATGTATTTTACTTGAATTACAGCAAAGACCTTTTTGATCAACATACTGTCACCTTAACAAATTTGCTTATCGTATGCAAAATTAAACTGGCAACTGCACCAGGTGAGAACTGTGAAGTTTTTCAACCACCTTCACATAAAATGCAACCTTAATAATGCTCCTGCTCATTCCATTACTTTAACCACACTTTCCGTTTTTTCCCCCAGTTTGGTTTACCTTTATGTGAGTTATGAAGCATACGAACAATAGAAGCCATCACGAAAAAACAACTAATGATTGAGTGAAACTTAAATCCTTTCGCATATTCATCTCTAACTGGCATTTGCCAAGTTTTTTCCTTCTCCTTCGAATTTTAACGATCAACAGAAGTAGCACCTATGTACATCCATCAATTTGTACAACTTCCAACTACTACAGCAACAACTGAAAGAGGCGGCAAAGGTATAAATTCTCATCGGTGGTATGAATAGGATGCCAACATGAAAACACTGAAAACACTGAAAACACTGAAAAAACTTTCATCCTATCGTTAAGAGGCTTCCACAATGCCAACACAAACTTGTTCACGAATCCAAAGCCACAGAGAGTTAGTTCTACGACTGGCGCACCACATATCAATTAAAAGTCAGTTTCCCCAAATAAGGTACTCGTAATGGAATAAAAGTTTTTTTTTTTTTTTTTCAACCCTCTTCAACCCCCGCCAAACAATCCTATGTTGAACGAAGAAAAATTTTTGGAACAAAAACATTACGAAACAACGAGTTAGAACCAAAAAGTTATCTCAGAGAGAAAAAGTTACAATTAAACAATTCAATGTTTGTGTTTGAGTTTGTGTTGTTAAGGAGGTCTCATACGGGTGTATGAGAGGAGAAGGGTTCCACCAGATACTAATGCATAAAGTCATAAACAATAAAAGTCGTTCTGGTAAGTGCTGAATGGTGGGATACTGGTTATGAGTGCATATTTTTCAAAATATACACCCGCAAAGATAAAACTGCGCCAGTGAACTATGAATTTTGAAAGAACTTAACGAGTTTCACATACGAAAAATACAACTAACGACAGCTCGGGTTAAGTTGTTTTGAAATTATGTCCATGTGGCCAACGGTGAAAGTGACAACAATTTAAATAATCACTCATTAATTAACTCGCACCCAGTTAACAGGGATATTCAGATAAGAGGTAACAAGTTTTAAGTTTAAGTTGAAAGTCAAACATCCTCATAAATTTGGCACCAATTTCAAAATGTCTTTTGAGTTAGGAGATTTGAAACCGTTTGTTTCGACAAACCGAAATAACAGCTGTTTCTTAGGATAAGTGCTGGCCGAATCTCCACTAGGGTGTGATTAAGGTATACTCCTTAACCAATTCAAAGTTACTGTTATCAACAGTAACGTTCTGTCCTAAGCGATGGAGTGAAGCTTCTTTATTTGTTGACAACAACTCGTTTCGCCTGTTCTTTAACGGCGCGCCGGGAGCAACCGATGATATCGATGCAGCTGGACAGGTTTGTTGAGAATAATGCTTTCCGTCTTAACACATGTCCTGCGCAATATCTGTTCCAGCACTAAATTGAAAAAGTCACATGACAGCACATTTCCTTGCCGAAATCCGGTACGTGTTTGAAATACGAGAAGGTCGGGGGAACTGTTTCCGAATTGCACATTACATCGCATGTTTTACAGCGTCACGCGACACAGTTGGATCAGTTTTGTTGGGATGCCGAATTCGGGTATCGCCCTATAGAACTTAAAACGATGAAATCTGTCAAATGCGTGTTTAAAGTGGATGAAAAGATGTTGAGTTTTGTTTTAAAATTCATTGGTCTTCTCCCGGATTTGCCTTAGTGTGAAAATGGAAGCAGCTTAAAATATTCACACAGTACAATGGATAAGATCTTACATATACGAGTACGGGTATACTACATTTAGCAGAGATATTCCTCGATAGTTCTTATACGACAGGATCGACTTTTTCTATGGGCACAGCTTCATCCACCCATAATAAGGGTTAAGTAAGAGTGGCTATTAGATATATAAACTTACTTAGGCCGGTTGGGCCATTGTGATGTCACGTGGATATGTGGTCCTCCTTCTCGTGGAACCAATTTGAGCTTCTAATGAAAACTGTTAATGTCTATATTGCTTAGATCGCTTAAGTCATTGCAGAAGTAAGGTCCTGAGTAGAATTTCCCTATTTCCTTTTTTGAGAGAGCGCTGGGCATGTACAGAGTGGGTGGAGGATTATCTCCTCTTTTCTCGTCCACGCAGCTTCTGCAGAAGTGGTTTGTAAAAACGTCAAACTTTAATGGCTATTACAAAAATTTAATTGGAGTGCCAAAAGGATCCACGTGTTTGCTCACACTATTTCGTGGTTTTTTCCTATTTTTAGTTAATTTTGAGGAGTGGGTGTTCATTGAAAGTTCCAAAGATTCTGCTTGAAAGATATCCAGATATCAACTGGATTTTTTTTTTTTTTTTTTAAGAGTTTCTAGAGATTCATAGCATGCTGATAGCAACATTCAAACAAAAGACATCACAATCATTCACTGTTATGCGATTAAAGAAAGTCTCCTTTCTCAACCGGCCTTGGGACTATATACAAGGTGGTGCAAAAGTTCTCAACCGATGTTCTTTGGCTGCTTTTGGATTACGTTTATTTGATGTCTTAATTTTTTTCTCTTAAGCTAAGAAAATGTTATCGGCTAAGTGGCAGCCGCCAGAATTGATGATCGTTCGGGTCCGATTTATGGCATTTTCTCGCATTCTTGACGTATACTCTCTTTGAGAACTTCAAGAGTCTGAGCCTTGTTGGCATAGACTCGTGACTTCAAAAAAAAAAAACCACAAAAAGAAGCTTCAAACGGTTAAATCAGGCGATCTTGCCGGCCAGTGCATTATATTAGCCGACCCAGAACTGCAGGCCTCAGAATTTCAGTTGTGGGACATGTAGTACGCGCCTTTGCTCCATCCTGTTGGAACCTCATGTTCATGTTCTCCAGTCCCATTTCATCTATTTAAGGAAGGAGAAAGTCTTTGAACATGGCTCTGTAGGGCTCGCTGTCCACAGCAGTCGTTTAGACTGCGACATTTTCAAAAAAATAAGGCTGGTAGCGTCACCAGCGTAAACAGCACGCTATGCAGTAACTTTGAGCGGGAAAATGGCTCTTCGTGGGTTATACGCGCATTTTCGATGCCCCAGAAGCGATAATTTTGCTTATTCATATATCCACAAAGGAGGAAATGGGCCTCGTCGCTCGTGATGATTTTCGATCAAAAGTTGTCTTCCACGTGGTCGAGATTCAGGATGGTTGAGAGTGAGTTACACGCGTTTGGCGATTTAAAGCTAACAGCTGATGCACTGTCTCCACTTTGTAAGGGAACACCATCGACTGATACCCAATTGCGTGGCATGTAGTTTGGCCGATACTCCGAGGTCCTTTGCGACATCCTCCACCTCCAACAGAACGGCTACTCTGGGGCCGGCCAGACCTGGCAGCACCTCGTGTAGTCCCAAACACTTCTAGGCAAGGAGCTTATGTCTTAATGTTTGACCAGTTGGTGTCGGACAACCGGGAAATTAACGCCCAAATTTACCCTGCGCCAACACCACTGACGAAATATTCCGCAACAAAATCGTTACAATTATTCCTCGTCCTTTAGGAGTATAGCGATTCATATCTTGTTGGCGTGTATTTTGTATCTGTTTACTTCACAAATGTCAGAGCATAATTGGCATTTGCCGCCATTTGCAAAAATTATAGCATCTTCCGATAGAGTGATAGCTTTTGCGCCACCTACTATAACGGAGTTTTTTTTAATGCTGACGTTCGAGGACAAAAGGTCTGTTCCATGAATTAAAGACTCCTTAACGAAATCTACGCACTACCCGTTCAAATGAAAGATACGAGGTTTTTATTTGACTATACGTACTTGGACCTTCTTATTCGGTAATATTCTAGCCTGGAAATAAGGTTTACCTTCAAACATTGTTCCCTTATCTAAAAGCCACAGTAGAGTAAGCTTCCAATAGCATCGCACGCGAATTGCCTGCCCCGAAATACAACGAGCTAACCAGAATACCAATGCCCGCCACCATTTTCTTCCAAGGCTTTCATTTATAGACTTAAGCCAATTTGCGATGGTTTCATTTTAATTTCATTTTGTTGACATTTTTCATAAGTCTGTCTACCGGTACTGGTACCCACCTTTCCAGAGCCAGAACGGGCTCTTTAAAATTAATTCAAAATTGCACTGAGTTGTGACGTGATGTCTTTTTTTTTTTTTTTTTTTTTTTTTGTGTGTCACACAAATATTCGCGTATCCTCGTATATTACAAAATACTTTTAATTTCCGTCACAACATGTCAAAAACCCCAGCACCAAGCAATCCAACGACAGGCGCGCTCACTTCCCAGGGAAGAACGACGATCAAGGATTTAATATTTGATAAATTGGAGTGTATCAACAGCGCCACCTGCACCTGCCCCGAGGAGGTTTGTGCTCCTCTTTTGTTGGCGTTGGCGTTGGCGTTGGCGATAGTGATGGTGATGGTGATGGTGACTGTGATGGTGATGGTAATGGTGATGTGGATGAAACTGCTGCTGCCGATGCCGCTGTCACTGACAGTGCACATAACAACACGAACTCAGAATATAGCGTGCTGCATGAACACTAGTACTCTCCGTGGAACTTGATGCTAAGTGTTGGATGACACGAACGATATCCTTTGGCGCGATTTTTCACTCCTCCTAAAACAGAAGAATACGTAGATAGAGAGAAACACTTGGAGCCTTTCGTGTTGTCTTTTCCATATCCTTCTCCATGATGGTGGTGTGTCATTCACGGTGTCACGGTTGATTTGTTCAAGAATTTAAATACAAGTACTCTCAAGTAACATTTCCCTTCTTTTTTTACCCCTCTGGGTGCCACCACTCCATCCATGTCCTGGTTTCGGTTACTGTCATTGTTGTTGTGTGTTACTTTTTTATTGAACATTTCATTCGTCTATCTCGATTTGTGTGTATGTATGATTAAATTCATTGCACTTGCTTTTGGGTAAGTTCTCGTTATTGTTATTATCCTTTCTCATCCCTAATCCCATTCCCGTACTCCAACTACTTGCAATTCCACCCATTGGCAATGACAGTGGTGGCAGCTCATCCTTATTGTCGGAAGGGGGTTGCTGTGGCTACTATATACTCTTATTCACGCCCCCAACTCCTTCCGGTTATGAAAAGGATATGTGTGGTACTTGATATTATTATTCGTGCTTTTTGTGTGTTATTTAATATAATACGAGGACTACACCGCGTTCTATGGAGAGGAGAGAGATTCTCCTTTTCGTCGTACTGCAGTAGCAATGGGGCTCTGGGATTTTGACAATGGAAGCGCGTACCGAATTGCACGAAATAAATTGTATAGAGGCGCGACGCGCGCTACGGGTACAAGTATTGGGCGGCATTTCATTTGGAAAAGGATGAGAATGAAATGGCTTTTAAAGGAGAACGACTAGAATATCGATTTGAAATTGATATGTGACGTCGTTGAGGCTGTCTTGATTTTATGAACTATGTCACGAAATCAATAATTTTTAATAAAAAATCCTGTCAGGCGTTTTGTTATTTCTTTCTTTCCGGTTTTTCCTTTCATCTTGATTTTTTTGGGTGCGTTTGGGTTTCTTTTTTGGCAGAGACTTTTGTGTCAGGGATATTAATGCTTAGAGCATGATCTGTATTGAATTGTGTCACGTTTTTTTTTTTTTTTTTGTTGTAGAAAAGAGGGGCTAGAAACAGAAATATGGTAATTGGAACATGGAAATCTTAAAGGGAGGAGTTCCTAGAAGATATTGTGGCTGAGTGGTAGTGCTGGTGGCATACATATGAGTATAATGAGCTTTCAAAAAAGACGTCATTTTCAAGGAGTCACAGTTAAGTTTTATAATAAAAATATCTTGGGATAGAATTGTTTTGACCACTAAAAGGTTCCTTTTGTATGTGAACTCGTTTCTTGGTTTCAGGTCAACTGTAGTTGATTGCAAGGATATTTGGCAACTTACCATTTGACATTTGTAGTAGCAAGCTCCTTCATTGAAAGTCAAGAGAAAACCTTGACACAACTTTTACCAGCCAACTTATAGAAGAAGATGTCTACGGAATTTTTAGTTTTCTGGTATCCTTGCAAAAGTAGACGCTTTTATGTCTACACTCTTAGAGTCTAGGATTTTGCATGGAGTGCAACATTTAAACTCAAAACAAATCTCATTTAAATTTTCTGTAATTTAATTTAATTTTCTGATTTGGAGTGATACTAAGGCAAATCGATACAAATCAACAGAGGGGGGCAAACAACTTCATAGACTTTTCCCACACCTCAACATCCACAAAATGATCTGGTCGTCAACCAGATTTTTGTAGTATTCTGAATGCCTGAAAGTTTTGGGGAGCCATAGAAAAGGTACAAAAAACACCCAAGTGTCATGAGGAATTTTGACGTCAGAGGGCTGCGATGGCAAGAGACTATTGAAAACATTTCTGATTAAATTATCACAATCAAGTGCAGAAGTGCATGCAGTAAAGCAATAGACATACAAGGGGTGATACAAAATAAGAACTGCGCTGCTCACGAATTCTATGAGCATAGGAGACGGAATGACCTAACCAAGTGGAAATAATAAAAACCTTAACAAAACAAGATAACAGATTCGGACGGATTGCCATCAGAGCTTTATAAAGCTGGTGGCGAAATTTCAGATGAAAAATTTAGGATAGGCGATTATATATATTGCGAGAACTACCGGGGCATATACCCGCCTAAACTTGCTTATAAGATCCTATTCCATGAACTGTCTGAATGACTAAATATTGACATTAATACATTAGACCCATCGATAAGTTTAATCTTTGCAATGTCTGGATTATAATAGCGAGTTCCAAGACGATAAGTTTATCGAAGTTATTGCCTGATACGCAGCATTTAAAGCCTCGAGATGTACCATAAAACTTGGTTTGGCTGCGTTGTGTAGTGTTTGAAATTCACAATACACAATACCACTTTAAGGCATGACAAGAAGGTGAACTTTCATGTCGTTATCGAAGCCATTCCAACGAATGAGAAATTGAAAAAGATGCAAATTAAGATTCGAAGATGTGGAGGTAGACCGAAAAGAAAACTCCATTGATTGCACTTCTTAAATCGGTAGCAGAGTTAGAAATAAAAACGTGCGCCTTTGTACATCTCTGGTGCTACTTTTAATCTCTGAAAGGATCAGCAGTAAAGCCGGTGATGATATAGCTAGCGAATGATGGATAGAAAAGTGTTTGCAATAAATCATGATTGTCAAACCATCATTCCGCAATTCCAAAAGTGAAAAATAAGATCTAAATGAATGACGGAAATAGACAGAAGTCATTTGTAATCTGTGACGCATCACGTAATATTCAGGTCAGAATGTGACAAAGAGTAGACTTACAAATTTTAACAGTATGACAGGACATAGTTATGAAGCCACGAAGACAAACCTCATTATGTCAGTCGAATTTTAGTCAGTTGAGGAGTGGAACACTTGGAAGTTAGTTCTGAGAAGGTACCTTCCTACCTCCCCGACGAAATACTGAAGAGTCCCATTAGAATATAAGAAGAGAATAATAAAGTATGTACGAGTATATGACCGATTATCGAAAGAAACAATTCTTTTTCCGAAAGCGAATTCGGATATGGTATTACTGGTAATCAACTATGACAATTTTAACAATCTTTATTTCGACGAGGAAGGTAGGTAGGTAGCTTAGAATAGTGGTTCCAAGAGTTCCAAGAGAGAACAGCAAGTTACACCTTACTTACTTATTTAAGGCGGCAATACAGTCCGACGTGAAATTGGCCTCAACCAACAAGCGTCTCCAGTTAGCTCTAACTTTAACTATCTGCATCCAGTTTCACACGCTAAGTTAGTTAAGGTAACATTCCACTTGCGTGCGCCACCTGAGTCGCTGTCTTTCTCTACTGTGCTGGTCCTCGGGGTGGGTTCTTTACCGGTTTTGATGGTACAGCATGCATTCTCCGTCCTCATCCCGAGTTTGACAGGTACGTCAAAACTAGACATTGCTTTATATAGCTCATCTCCATAGATGCTGTCATATAGAGACTTAGTCATCACCAGCTATGGTGGATTTTTAGCAATGATGCCTTTGGTCTTTAATACTTGATCCTGGCGACATAGGATCTCTTAAGAAATTAAGGGAGACTAGATCGGGAACGGATTTAGCATTTAGCGATGTCTTACGACTAGCTTGCTTTGCGATAGTCGGAGTATCCACAACTGTACATTGCCTGCAACAAGGTAATGGTTCGAGTCGATGTTGGCCACTCGCAATGTTCGGACAGCCATAATGCAGGAGAAGAGCCTTGCGTCCATCGCAATGTTGTCAATCTGGTTGACGATTGATTGATCCGTAGATCACCAAGTCCTGGCTAGCTACGAAAATATTTCACTCCGCCGCAAAGTCAATTAGCCTAAATACGTTATCGGAGGTGGTATCGTGAAGTACTTCTTTCCGACAGTACTACAAAAGATGCCCTTTCTTTCTAGCCTTGTATTAAAATTGTCCTCATAGCTGGGCATTGCTCGTGGGTCTTGCTCAAGTGCTCGCTGAAACGTGCTAGCATATAAATTTAGTCTTAATAAGAATTGTTATGAGGCGCTCGCAAACATGCCTCTAATAACAAATACCACTTGACAATAGCACTTTAGGTGAGAATTGGACGAAAAACTTTTGTATATATCCATAGGCCGGATAAAGTCCGCATTGCCATCAGTTTTATTGAAGTCTTAGATAACTAAACTTGGTTCTAGTTAAGCTTTACGTTTAGTGACTGCGTAATGTACACTCAGGTCATCTTTTTGAGTTTTGGAAGGCTGTCATTTACCCACGAAGGAAATTTCTTTTTTCTGTGTTTGGTTAGACATGATAACTTATGGACAGTACTAATTGCATTTTCAAAATTCTTCATTACTCTGTTCAGATCATCTGTAGAGTTAAATGAGTGAGTCAAATAACTTTCTGACTGTTTTCTGTAGGTTTTGGGAGTCTCAATCTTTAGAGTTAAGATAAGGTTGTTGGGCAAGGACAAGTGAAGACCTTAATAAAGAAACAGCAGTGTGTAGAAAAGATTATACCGGGCTTCATATCATAAGTCGATTAACCAGCTAGTATATAGAGCAAATATATAGAGGCAACCGACTGACATTTAAAAAGAACCTTTTTCTTGTCAGTAGAAAAACATTTAAGCAATAATTGTAGTATTTACCAGTTCTATATAGCAATAATAAAATTTTACATTTTCTATTTTAACTTACAAGTTGTTTGGAGTAATCTTTATAATTGTTTGTCATAGTAAAATCATTTGGTTACTTAAATTTTGGATCCACTTACCTGAAAATAGAGAAAGAAAAAACATTAGAATTACACAATTCAAGAATCAATTAAGGAAACAATTAGACACATCACGAAACCGATTGCCACAAGAGTAGAGTTTAGCCCCGGTACTTTTTGAAACGACTGTGATTAATAAATTCCTTATGACAGGATTGTCTTAGTTTATCGGACCAAACATATTTGAAACCAAAATGCATTGTACGAATACGTTTGCTTTGTTTCAATATCTAGCTTAGAAGGCTTACATCTAATAAACACACAGGAAGCGTGAAGCGTGTCTTGTAAAAACAAAACAGGCACCTGATTTTAGGGGCATACTCGTCTCCCTTACAACTTCTTGTAGACGCTCAGTGATTTAAACGACTGAATGTGAAATGGGCCACAATTTTGTGTCGTGTTTCATATTTCGGACACGGTTTTTCTTAACCACGATACAATACTCCGAATGACATTGCATTGTTGACGTCCAATGCATACTGGTTTTGTTATCCTCACGTCATATGGGGATATCTGAAGGTTTACCTTTCATCTTGAAGAAAAAACTGTAACCCACCCTCAGTAAGATCAGATCATTTTTTAACATAATTTTCTTTTAGCTCGATACACTTCGTCCAACATTCCTCCAATTTTTTGATTCCCTCCAACTATTACGATTTCTCGAGGCCCCAAAATAAGTGATTTTTCATCGATGACCCTTTTATTTGACCCAAATCACTTACTAAATATGGAATATGGATGAGGGAGCAATTCGTAACCTAATTCAAGTAATTTTGCCACTGCGACTGCGGTTGTTAGATCGACGCTCTGTATAATAGGCGCCGCCGGTAATTGTTTTACTCATTTCAAGGTAATCGATGTGAATGACACCGCGCGCGTCACATGATCTTGTTGGCCGATAGACGCATCTTATCTGTCTGAACTGTTCCTTGGTATATAGTGTGTTGTAATGACTTCATGTTTCGCCACGGTTACGAAACGGCGAAAAAACTAGTTCGGATTGTATTTGAACATCGCCAAACAACTCTTTGAAATTGTCAGACGATTGCCTTTGTTGTCAATTGCCCATTTGGCGGATAGCTTTTTGCAACACTGAAATCACTGATAAATTCGGCGTCACTTTGCTGGTACGACGCAAAAAAAAAAGTGCTTAAAGTGCACACGAAATTCACTTTTTTCCATTTTTATGAAAATCTCATAGGTATCTGTTTGAAATAGGTGCCACAACAAAATTATTTGACACAGCTGTCGAAACATGTGGGTGCGTTCTTTTGAAAAATACTTCGTGACAAGCAAAATGTTGGACTTAAGGTGGCAACATCGACATACCGAGGATGATTTTGCATTGTCCTGGAATCGTTAATTGAAAGTTGGTTGGTCCTATATCAAATTCCTTTGGTAAATTCCTGAGTACCAAAGCACATCCCAAAAAAGTTTACAGTAGAAAATGCAATAGAATGTAGAATTCTCCCGTTAGAGAGGATTTTAACTCGTCGGTGAAGTTTGCCAATGCATTCTCCACTAAACATCTATGCCATAAGTAAGTGTTTTTAAAATTTAAAATTCCTAAAGGATGAGTACACGCCATTTGACAAAATAATCTCAGAGCCAATACTCATATGTATGCCTCTGCGTGCATTAGAAAGCACTTCAGAGCTGCTTCACTTCCGTTTCCATTTGAAGTCAATTTTTACTTTTTAAATCAACAGAATTTCCACCTCTTAATGTCTTTTGCATAACTAAAGAATTTTGCAAAAAATAAAAAAATCAGATAAGGTCAATATTTAAAACACCATGCGGAAACCGGAAGGCCTTGCAATTTAAGGACTTTTTTCCTTCAATCTGTTCTCACTATGTGGATAAGTATTAAATAAAAATAATAAAAACTTCATTCTAAATCATTCACTGCTTCATTCAAGACCCAGAGCGTTTTTGCTGCCAAGACTATGTATCTAATAGAACGCATTTCCGGTTTTCTTTTATAATTTTGATTTTTGGCAAAATCTCATTTTTAATGCTGACATTGGAACTTTTTCTCTCTATGCCATTCACTTGCAGTTGGATAGAGGCATATTTGTTAGAAATAAAAATCCTCCCCTTGCAGATCGCATCCTATGACTAATTAGCCATGTTCCAAGATGCAGAGGATGACTGCTGCGAATACCCCCCGCCCGGGAGGGAATGCCAAGAGAAATGATAATCAGAATCAGAAATCTCCTACGACAAAACTGAATTTTATTGCCATGATAATTTAGGCGAGCAATTTTACTGAAAATCATCCCCCAATGAAATACAAGGACGAGTACGTATGAAAAGATACAATAAAACGGAAAAAAAGATTCACATTCAACTAGAGGAAATGAAGAATGAAGAAGAAAACGTTTCGAATAAATCACATGGCTGAGTATGAATAGGGTACGTCGTAACAGCATACGACTATGTATGTGGGAGATGACTTTGGTTGAAATTAAAAAAAATTTGTCGGACATTGTTGAGATTGTAATTGCTAACGATGCTCTGGGCTAGAAGTTTGTTCCTTTTGCTTGGCGGAATCTTAAATTTTAAACGTGAAATGGGGTGCTCACTCTTTCTTTAATGAATGTTGTGGACATACTCGTGCTCGTAGTTGAAGTGGAGACAATATTTTCATTGTCACTGTTCATTAAGAAGATTACGCACCAGAGATAATTTATGAAATACGCAAACGTTTAAGAAAAGTTGCAAGGGCAAGAGTGTTTTGAATTGATCAGTGTGATAACCCGAAATGGGAATCCTTCAGATGTATAAATTTAGAGGGCGCATCTGACGTCCTTTATTCTAGATTCAGGCGGTCAACATTTCACCCACACAAATTCTACGAGTACCATTAACCAGTTTTTATGAGCTTCTAGATCGCAATGACATGGAACTCATTTAATCCATTCATCGCTGGAGGTTTGCAAACAAAAGAACTTGGGGGGAAAAAAAATATTAGAACAATCCTTTTATGCATACGATTTATTTGAATTTATTTTCACACCCACACTATCAACAGCAAATCCATATGCGACCATCAATCGGCCTCAGGTCATATCTTCTCCGCTGGACAGTAAACGATTGGATAATCCTTTTGTTTTTCTCTCTACATTTTTCATCATTGACAGTCAGATGTGCTGTGAAGACTCCTGGTCCTTCCAGTATACTTTTCCTACTCTAAATCATCGTCTCTCTGAGGCTAAAGCTGTGATTAATATGCACAGAAACATTCCATATCACTACCCTCCCATCCACCACACTTACGACTACGTACGGTACGGATATGTGCCATAGAAAAAAGGATAATATCTTCATCCCTGACCGCTACCACTACCACTCACTCACTCACTCACTTACTCACCGCCAACGAACCAACCAACCTCTACACCCTCTCAGATAAGACATAATGAATGGATATTACAATTTCTTTAGAATATCCGTCGTGTCCTCACACCATTCATAGTCATATAAGAATAGTAACAGAGCCACACAGAGAGAAAGAAATGCGCCAGAGAATAGAAAAGAGATTTCCTTTTCGAATTCTACGTTCTGGAAACATGTCGTTGGTAAAAGGAATCTTTTTCCCCCTCTACTCCCACCACCTGACCAACATGCACTATTGTTGCTGGGTAATGCAGCTAAAACCTTCTAAGCGAAAAAATGTGAAAAAAAAATTGAACGACTAAGAAGGGAACGAAGAGAAATGTATGTACTATTGCCAAGTTTTAAGTGACAATAGTTGTTGGAAATAGCAAATAGTAGAAAGCCAGGACTAGAGCTGCAACAACTTTAAATGGCAAAGAAAATTCAAAAAAAACAAAAAATAGACGAACCGAACCGAATGAAGGCAAAATAACGCGGGGAAACAAAAACACTGAAACCAAGTGCCATCGCGTAGAGCAATATCTTTCGTATTACTGTCGTTTATTAGTTCTTCCTTTTTAGCATTGGCCATTGTTAAAGACTGAGGAGTCAGAATTGGAAGAATACATTTTAAGAACTGCAAGTAGGCTTGCCAACTTTTGTTAAACTAAAATTTTTGAGGATAGAAAAGTCACAACACAGCCGAAAGAACGAATGTGGTGTGCCAGAAGGTTTTCATCTGTTTCCTTTTTTTTTTATATAATTCTATGACCTTTATTTTGTCTGTATAAATACGAGTTCCTTCATGCAGCAGATGTGCAACAGCTTGCTTAGTACATTACTTCCCTTACCATTTAAAGACACAAGGAAAGAGACCAACAGAGAGACTATTTCATAAGCAAACGACTTAACTTTCGAAGGTATGTATGTTATTTACCAGTCAAAAGGATGGAGACGTCTTTAAATTTATATTTCTGTCTTTCGATTATACCATGTGATTCTAACTCAGATCCTTAAACACTTCGTCATACCACCACGTCACCATAGGTGACGATGAAAATTTTGTACAATAAGATTCAAACTATTGACTGCCAACAGAATCTTATTGCATTAATATAGGCTTCTGATCAGTTTTTGTATTGTAAGATATTTCTTTTGCTTAAATGACACTGTTAGTTATATTTAGTTCTGTTCTGCCTACAGCCAGCTCCATGGAAAGCTAATTGCCTTAACAATCCTTAACTTCTTTTGTGCGCTGCAGATTCAGAGTTTCTATAGGAGAGTACAGCTCATGAAATTCGGTGTTTAAAGATCCAAAGTTTTAGCAGTGATTATTCCCGCTATCGAGTGTGTTTTTTTCTTAAAATACGACCGATTCGTTGAAAGACCACAATTATACGTCAATGCAAAAAGATACCATTAATAGTTAACAAGATTTAGTCGTAGAATCATACCTATCAGTTGTTTCTCGTATCTGTATTGAACGTCGTCTTTTATCATGGAAATAGTAGTGGTAATAGTTTACAGCCTTGTTGCATTCCACTGATATTTTACTTTTAGATAACATGTGATGTTTTAAAGCTTTCGGATTAAGCTGATGAGTAAGCCCAAGCCCAAGCCCATATAACGAAATGGGAGGAACCAGGGAAGAACGAAATCGTCGTACTATGGAGAATATAGATAAAAAATAGGAACATAGCATGCCTCAACGTTTTTACCGCAGAAGTCGAAACTCCGAAAATAAATCCTCAAAGCACTGACAAGTGATCGCAATTTTAGATAACGTCAAATGAAAGCACTGGACAGCTTCTTGCTCATTTCGAAAGAGGATTTAGTAAGGATATGGAAGGTGTTTTTCGTTGTAGTTCTGCAATGTATATTCGCTAGCAATACACAACCAAAAGATCACTACATTGATCGAGACTTTAAAAAACAAAAAAGTTTACTGCTATCCCCAGCAAATCATCAAAAGCATCGTGGAAGCCACTGGAGCTCGAGCGGGCTTGCTGCCAACGGAAATACCACATGAGCGGCTTATTTTGTAGCAGTTTTGCGAAATGAAAAACCTTAAGTAGACATTATAGAATACCGAAAGAAGGCTGCGGAAAACATGTTCTTGGCGAACACAATGACAAAGGAGAACGCTTTGTTATTTTCTGAAATTTCAATCACATTATGTTGTCTTATGTCATATTCGTTTGGGACAAAGTCAGTTGCGTTTCAACTAAGAAATAAGTACGATTCCTACAGTCTGACTGTCTACAACTCTCGAAAGCTTAAGCATCAACAGACTAAAAATTACTCAGTTCGTCAACAATTAAGAAATCATCTTGCTCAATTGAAGCAATTAGCATTTCTCTATTCGGCAATATTTAGAATTATTGATGTGCGTTGAAAAACGTTATGAAAATTGGCGCATATATTATGATATTTGACTTTCTGAGGATGACAGCAAAAGGATCAAGCCACGGATAAAAGCACGTATTCCAGACATTCAAGCAGTAGAGGAGATTGGTTTAAAGTCCTTGTATCGCATGAAAATGCGTGACGCGATAATTTCAAAGCGATAAATACATACTCGTAAGCACAGAAAGCAGCTAGCAGATGTGACAGTACTATAAAACCACAATAGCCGTCAGCTCGTGGAAAGCTCTTACTATGTATCATACTACTCATGTCAAAGAAGGATCACATCAAATGTTATAAACATGGATTCACCAACGATATACCCACAGGTCAATTTGATTTGGTCAGGTAAACAACTACCCGAATGTGTAGTTGTAGAATTCAATTCCTGTCATCTGATCTTTTTCGACTTTAAAAAGGCATTCGACGGTGTCAATAGAGAGATGCGTAGTAGATAAATAAGCTGAAAGCGAAAGTCGTGTATCACAGGATAAAATGTTTCGTGAGCAAGGATATCTGACAAATTTGGGGCTACGAACACTCTTAAATAACTGGACTACGCTGACGACATATGCTTACTGCCTCACAGAACCTTGGACTTTCATGAAATGTCATCAAATGTGAAAGTGGATGCAGGCGTCTATTGCAAACACTGCAGAGAGAAAAATTATCCGAGAGAGCAGAATCAGGCAGGATATTGCTAATCGTAGAAAAAGAAATTCAATATACACTAACGTTGCTGGTGGAAAGCGGCTGTCACTATTATCAGAAAGTGCAAACTTTCATCAAAGATTTTTTGATTCTATCGTTATTCTATACCACCTTGTCAAAAAAAATTTCGAAATTTATTCAGAAAATTAAACTATATTGTTCCCTTCAAAGTAATCCCCATCGACTGCAACACACTTATGCCAGCGCTTGATCCAATCTTTAAAACATTTTTTATATTCGGTTTTCGGTATGTCAGTTGCTGAAACGCGTTCCCCGTAGTGGTTTTTTAACTCGATTGAACAGAAAAAAGTCACAGGGAGCCAAATCAGTTGAATTCGATGGCTGTTGGATGGTATTTGTTGCATTTTCGTCAGAAAATTACGAATAATGATGGTATTGTGCGACGGTGCGTTATCATGGTGCAAAATTTACGAGTTTTCTAGCCTTCTGGCAAAAATTCATGATGCACTACAGCATTGTAATCCATGAAAACCGTGAGAATTCTTTTTTGAATGAAAGCGACGTGGTTTTTTTGGTCTCGGCTCATTTAAGCTCATTTGGACGCCATTCACTTGGCTGATGTCTGGATTGCGTGTCGTACTCATAAACCTACGTTTCTTCTCCAGTAATGATCCTTTTGATGAATGTGGGATCGGATTCAGCCTCGCAAATTATCTCTTTTGCGACGTCAACACGGTCTCTTTTTTGCATGAAATTGAGGTCTTTTAGCACCAACTTTTCTGCTACACGACGGAAACCCAACTCATAAACCAAAATGTCTTGGACGTATCCATAGGCAATGTTCAAGTCCTCCGCTATCTCTCTGATATAACATCTAATTAACCAACATTTCTTTTGCTTCATCAATGTTTTCGTCGGTTTTCGATGTCGATGGTCTGACACTGCGTTCATCATCTTCGATTGACTCACGAACACTTTTGAACCGTTCGTGCCACTGGCAAACGACCGTTTTCTTTAGAGAATCGTTGCTGAAACACTGAAAAAAATTTAATACAAGTTCGTTGTTGCAAATTTAAATCCATTTCGAAAATTGTAACAAATCGCCAACACACACATAGTAAGATGTACTCTTGGCTACGTAACTTTTGCAAATGTCAAGCTATGACGCTAAGATTTAGAGGGAATGTCAACAACAGATGTGCTAACTTAACAAAAACACAAAATTCAAATCGGAACAATGAGGTTGCCACTCGGTGGTTATTTCGAAGGTAGAGACGGCTCAGATATCCGCTCGGACAATCATCCAACGACTAAAGCGGCCGTACATAACCAAGATGAAAGAAGACTAAGAACTAGAGGTCGCAAAACAGTCTATAACAAATCACGACAACTAACGAGCAGAACTATGACACATTATACACGTTGGGGCAAAAGTAATATCATAATGTGAATGTGCTATAATTTATGCATTTTGTCAAGTCTCATTGTGCTTTGAGATTTATGTTGCAGACAGATAGAGAATTAGTTTAGAATTTTAACAACGGAGCGGTACATACCTGAAGAATGCGTTTAGCTGAGCGTCTCGTGCAAACTTGGTCCACTCGAGATGTCATGAGAAACGACCGGTCCCATATTGCTCCTTCAACTGCTGTGGCCTAGGACGTCGGAGAGAGCGCCCAAACATCGACGAGACAACGATGCACACAATTTGGCATCCGCAGACAATCGTTGCTTTGGTGAAAGACCAGAAGATATTTTCTTATAAAGTGCAAACCGTTTACTAATTCCTGCCCCTCCTGAACGTCAAATGAGGTTAACTTACTCCCATGCTCGGTTAAACCTGTTGCAAGAAGAGGATGATTTCGTATCCAAAAGCCCATTTTTCCACTTAAGTGGTTATGTGAACAAACAAAATTAGCGTATCTGTGGCACGAAGAATCCACATAAAATACACGAAGAGCCTAAAAGTGCATTTGCAGTAAAAAGTGATTGGAAATGTGATTTTTTTTTTTTGTTTCTTTTGCCGCAAGTTGCTGAATTTGATCTCGAGCATTATTTGTTCCAGCAGGACAGAACAACCGTTCATACAGCTCGGGTAGCGATGGAGATTTTGAATCACCAGGCCAAATTGCCCGATCGCCAGATCTAACGGCGCCAGATTTTTCCCTTTGGGACAAACCTTACAAGTTTTGAAAGCCAACATTGGAAAGAAAATCACCAGTTTTGAGCCAGATGTTTTGCGCAAATGTTCAACTCAGGATTTGGTCATTTGACCGCAATCATTTTTTCAACTTAATGTCATCAATTTTACAACGTCAAATAAACTAATTGGGAAAACAAAATGGCGGCCAATTAACATCTTCACATTGTATATGAACCCGTACACGAAGACACATAAAAGTAAAATTTTATATGTAGATGCTGGGAGTCATAGCGTAATATGAGTAAATATCTGTCAATTTAGATGAACATTTAAAATGTAGAGAGCTGTCTTCAAGACCACGAAGTAATCGTATCGCATGGGATGTTAGAACTTGGTAACCTTATAAAAGCTCACCGATAGACCTTAAAAACATATCGAAATCAAATCATCTTTTGTATGTTTTTCAAAAGAAATCATTCTCTCGGAAACAACAACTCGTGGCAACCCTACTTGTAAGTGATATTCCACATAATGGTGTCCACTTTCTTTTCAGTCCAAATTGAACGAAGAAAGAACTAAGCTGCCCCCTTTCAGACCGGATGAAAATGCTAAAAAGGAATTGCATGTTTTGCATTTCCTGCAAAACAACCTAATCTTTCCGTTCCATCAGTGGAACAGGAACCCCTTATTTTTGCACTATCACCTCGTTCCCCAAAGCAACTGTTAATTTTTAATTTTTCGCTGACATTTTGTCAAGAAATATTGTGACTTGTTGGAACGACAACTTTTGAGATGACGATGAAGGGGGGCAACCGAATGATTTCCGGATTACAAGACTATTGAGTGGAAAGGATAATGGCACGCCATCAAACTTAATCGTTACCAGTTGTGAATAATAATCATTTCGGCAATAGGGGATGAAAAGAATCAGAAAATTTCATTTCTGCATATCAATGAGATATTTCTTCCGAAAGCCTTAAGGGATATTTCAAAAAAAAAAAAAAACCTAATTTCTTCTAGACAAAAGTACGAAGTGAGGATGGCGAGACCTTCATCTTGTAAATCTCCGGACATCACCACGAGTGATGGTTGTTGTGCTGGTTAAGACCATGAAGTGGTGACTACCAAGCCCAAGCACTGTCAATGTGTTCGTATAGATATGTACATTAGGGATGAAGGTGTTTCCATTGTTTTAAAAGTTTCCAGAGTTTCAGAGTTTCCATTGAACAATGGAAGGAGTACGAATACGGGTCTGATTCTTTATGGTGCCATTGTAGAGTTTCTCTATATGTCAGGGACAAGTTTCTGGGGGATGGTTTTGAGCGGTGGATTTTTAAAATCAGCACGTACCAGTTGTTGGACATTTAGGTGTTTTAATTTTCGTTTTCTCTTCGAAGCGAATGGATTTGGTTTCATTTGAAATGAAAATGGAGTACTTTTCATAGTATTGGATGAAAGGAGTGCAAAATTGCATAGAGAGCTCTTATCCATTGATATCTACCCTCTCTACCACCACTTTGATGAAGAGTGTCAAATGACACTTTCAACAGAGGAGCGATTTGGTAAACAAAATTTGTCGAGGAGAATGGGAATGGGATTGTGTTGATAGTTCTAAAGTTGGTAATGTATCATTCTCTAGAAGTGAAAATAGATGCGCAGGAGGAAGTTTTTTTCTTTTCTCTGTTTGGATCAAAGTGTGTGTCACTTAAAAATCAGGGTCAAGTATGTACTCGTACTTAGAGGAGATTTTGAGTGTTTTGAGTGGGAGAAGGTGTGATTCTGGATAAACTTGGAGTCAGGTGGAAGGCGAACAGAATGACACTGTATGAAACTTCAGCAATTGTTAAGTGGGTGATGCTTTTTAAGTAGACCATTAGCTCCTCGCTGGACTCTTAAACAGGTTTCAAACTCAGCGTACTCAAAACAAAAATATCTCGAAAGTTATCGATTTGCTCTTTAATATAATTTCAGTTGAGGCAACAGCACCACTTCAAAGCCTTCCAGAGTCAGCTCTCAAAGATCTTCGAGTGTAGTAATTAAAGACAAAATAGGTGGCAGATGCTAAAGTTAAGGCGATCAGGTAGATAATTATGGATTGGAATTACATCAAATAAGTGTTAAACTCCCCGCTTTCGATGTCCCAGTAGCCACCCTCTCTTTCACTTTACAAACAGAGAAGACATTGCCCTGATCTATGGTAAAAACGCTGTGTTGTCAATAACGTGGTTCGCACCCAAGGTTTTTGTGTACTACCTATATTCGGTAGAATATATTTAGGAGCCGATGAACTGCCGCAAAAAAAAAAAAAAGTATGGATTTGTTGTTAGAAGCAAACTTAGGCAAGAAGTCTTGAGTTTCTGGCATATTAACTAGCGTAACAATCGGTATGAAGACTAAATTTTTCAACATCAGCCTTTTATCCGCGAAAGGCCTCCACAGAGAAGATGACAATACCAAAGTTATTTTCTCCGAACTTCTGGTCAAGACTTACGAGCATTGCCCTAGCTATAAATAATATGGCATCTTTGGTAGTACTTTTAAAAATTATAGCCTGCACGCCACAACCTCCGATAACGGACTCAGGCGAATCGACTTTGTGGCGGGGCGAAACATTGTCGTAGCTAGCACGCGGTTCTTGCATCTCAATATTCATAAGGGGACTTGGAGATCTCCTATCCAACAGTCAGCCAGCTTGACCACATTACGACCGAAACAAAGCATTCCTCTAGTATTATGGATGTCTGTCAACGGCCTCGCCACACTGAAAGCATCGGTTCTCACTAGATCACCGAAATCAAGCAGTGTTGGGCGCGGTAAGTACGTAAGTGGGGGACCACATGGGAACTCAGTACTCCGCGTGCTGTTGACAAAACGCGCCACATGGGCATAGTACCCCGGCGTTAAATCCCGGACCGTTCAAATTAATTTGTGTCGTTCCTTTGATAATAATAACAGCCGAGGGGCTAACATCGACTCGGACCATTATCTTGTTGTAGCAAAGGTACGGTTGCGGATATTCCGAACATCGCAAAAACAAGCTAATACTGTGAGGACGTTTTACTGATTCTAAACATCGCCTACAAGATCCTAAATGCCGTATTGTATGGACGGCTAATTATGGACCTGATTGGTCCATATCAGTGTGGCTTTAGGCGAGGAAAGTCCACCATCGATCAAATATTCATAATATTGCAGATCTTGGAAATACCCCTTGATCTCCAAATTGATACACAATACCCATTTATCGATTTTAAGGCCGCGTATGAAAGCATTTATAAGGGCGATCTATAAGAGCAAGGTCTGATTTTGGCATCCCTGCCGTTTATGCAGGGTGACGAGGGCCAATGCATGCTGCTCCATTAAGGTCCAAATAGCTTACCGAGACCTATGATGGTAAAAAAAGGATTTAGACAAGATGATGCGCTGTCGTGCATTCTCTTTAAGATGATTTTGTTGCAAAACCACAACACAAGTCCGTGCAATTACCCGCATACACCGATGATATTGACATAAGTAATCGGATGAAAGCTGCGTGATTTTAGTTGCGCTTTCGCGAGTACTGAGCCAGATGCAACGAAGATGAGTTTAACGATCGATGACAGCAAAACCAATTATGTATATCCTGTCGACCAGAATGGACGCCCAAAACCGACGTCTCGGACAGAACGTCACCCTCCACAGATATAATTGTGAGGTTAATAAGGAATTTGTCTGTCTAGACTCAGCTATCAATTCAGAAAACGACACCAGATCAAACGAAAAATAACTCTTGGCTGCTTATTTTTGCTAAGAAGGCAATTGACCAGCAAAACGCTTTGTTGAACAACAATGACAAAGGTAACCCCACATAAAGCTCTAGTGATCCCAGTCCTGTCTTGTGGCGCAGGAGCATGGACTTTATCAAAAATGGATGAGTGTTTTCTTTGCTGCTTTGAGAGGAAAATTCTTCGGGTCATTTTCGCTCTCGTCTGCATAGCATAGACGGTGAGTGAAAGAAGACGTACAACGACGAACCCTACGAGCTATACAGCGACATCGACTTGTCCAGAAGAGTGAAGGTCCAACGACGGGTCATGTAGAGCGAATGGGCACCGGCCCGAAAAGTCTTCAATCCGCCCCCGAGAAATAGCGCAGTAAAGAAAGACCGCAACTTAGATGGTGCCCGCAAGTAGAAGGGGATTTCAATCAACTTAGCGTGCAAAATTGGAAGTGCGATGTGTGGAACTTTAGACGATAACGTAGAGACAAGTTCCATTTTTGCTATGCTTATCTTAGATGGACTCTGTGAGCTCAGCTTGAAACCTTGTTAAATGCAGATATTTAATGTTACGAAGAATCAACGCATGAGCGACAGGCATATATCGTTTTATTTCATAGCAAAGCTAATTCAAAAATAAAGGATACAACGGAGCCTGACCCTATTTAAATTAAGAAACGTGGTGGTAGAGCCATGAGACGTAAATGGGGGTATACTTAGTGCAGCGGAAATAGCGAAACAGATAAGCGTCATTCCCTGGACTGCGGCACAATGAAAAAAAAAAGATGATTTTAAATAGAGAACGGTGTTAAGGCCCGCAAAGTGTCAAAAGCTGCGCAGTACCAATCCAGATAAGTGGGAGAAATGCGTAGTATTATATGGTGTTATACGCGTTACAGAAAGGAAAAAAAGAGGAAGAAGGAGACCATTCCAACTGAACAAATTGACAAGAGGAGTCAGCGGTTTCAGATATGTACATTATACACTAAAGCTGGTCTGAAGTAGGAAATCAAAATGACACTTGGCTCTGATTGGATAAGGAAAACCCCCAATTTCCAATCAAAGAATGGCTGGTGTAGGTGCTACCTATCTGGAGCATTAGTCTACTTATACCTATAAGATGTGACTAAGGAATCATCATGGGCCAAATGAGCACCTGATAACTGTGGAGCTGAAGATGAAACAGTGAAGCCTAGGTAAACGAATAAAATACGACTGCGGCTTGTCCTAAAAATTGCAGCAATACACATTATATTGTAAAAGTTGTGTAGCCCTTTGAAATGTCGTATCTGCCTCACGTTTTTTCTCAGATGTGCCATAGGAAACTTGTCCAGTATAAGATCTTCAACCGGTTCTCGTATAAATTTTAATAATTAATTATCTGAGTGCGACGACCGCTTAACCACCCAACGTTGATTGCAGCTTTCATCGTACAAGAATTTCAAATGTCTCTTATTAAAATCAAGAGTTCTGAACCTTTTTCTAAATGAATTTTCATTCATTGCCTTAAGTTTGGAGTAAGATCAACATGAAGTCTTGAAGGAATCCACATCACAATATAAAATTATGCTTCCACAAGACTGCAGCTAGATTAAAGGCTACCTCTTCCCGAAAATTGACTTTAATTTGACTTCATTGTCGACGGAAGTTACAATCCGAGATGCAGAGGTACATATCTATATTTGTAGTTCCCACCCAGTATTTCTCCCACTCATTATTGACGCACCTGAACTTCATTTAGATTTTAGAAATTCCCTGGCAACTACCTGAAACAAAATCTCTCTTCACATCCCTTGAAGATACAGAAATCTAATGAAAGATTCATCTTCTCTTAAAAAAAAAAAAAAAAAAAAAAAAAGAGAAAATCCTAGAATGGAAAAACAGTCGAGGAATGCGAAGTTTTCGTTTTTCGTTTTTCGTTTTTCGTTTTTCGTTTTTCGTTATTCTTTTTCATTTTCCACTCATTTTTGCATTCTGAAACCAGAACCAGGTATGAAAGCACCCCCTGTAAGCCTCTTGCATAAGGTGAACCTTGTGGGAGTGTAACCTTTGCGCGCCGCCCCATTCTAGGTAGGGTTTTGCCCGTATTCAGCATCAGCTGCCCCTAGCTAAATGTCAGTGTTCATAATCAATTTATAATTTCCAGTCTACCAGATCCTGGTTCCACCTGGAGGCATGTATGGGAAACGGCAAATGGACGGATGGTTAAGAGGGTTGAGTTCTGAAATCAGTTTGAGTAAAGGTGAATCCAGAAGATGGATATTTCTTTCGTTTTAATTTTGCCCAGTTGGATCCTGGGATCCATGGTTCCATGGTTTCATGGTTCTATGGTTCACCTTGTTCACTCTTTGCTGGTATTTCTGTTTTTTTTTTTTGTTTTTTTTTTTTTTTCCTATTTACTTTGGGTTTGAATTATCCATAAAGAAGGCATCGTGGAGATGGTCTGGTTTGAGGAAGTCGCTAGACTTCCAACCAACCCCTAATTAGTTTACAAATGTTTCGCATCTTCCTGAAGTAGCTATACGAATATATAGTAGTTGGCGGATCGACGGAAGGTGATGTACGAGTACTCGTACTCGTACTCGTACTCATTGGAGGTTGGTTGGTTGGTTTGGGCTTAGTGGTGGAAAGTGGAATCCTTAAAAGGAGGACATGATTCAATTTCGTAAGATTTCTTTGACCGTGAGGAAAAGTTAAATTGGTTAGGGGTTTTGCGCAACCTCCCTATTTGCTTCGATTGAGTGAACTTTGATGCTGCACAACATACACTTGTATCACCACAAACACACTTATGATCAGACCCATAACATACACTTGGGGGAGAGGGTGAAACTATAATTTCCAGTTACCCTGTCATAAGTTTGCAATTTCAATTAATTACGTTCCTTCTTGATCTTGTTGTTGTTAGGATAGTACTCCTGGTAATGTTATTGGTACTGGGGTTGGCAGTAGGACTAGGACTGCTACTACTACTTGTAATCTGTGGGTGGATTGTGTTATGTTGTTTGCACATCACGTGTGCATTTCTGCTCCTGACTATGAAAGGGAATCACAAATTGGCAATTAGCAAAGGGTGGGTCTTTTCTCAACTTCCCAAGAAAGCTAAGACATCGTCGAACTAAGGCAAAGAAGATTCCCTCTAGACTTAGTTTTGTGAGGGAGATCCCCCTCTCTCTGAAGGTGGAAAAAAAAAAAAAAAAAAAAAAAAAGAGCAACCAATACCAAAGTACACTCTGGGAGACTATAATTGAATTATCGTTGCGGAATGATTGAAATCTGTTGCAATGAGTAGTATATTGTATATTGTTAAACTAGTCCTTGACTCATGTACGATTTCTCTCCACTTTTCGCGAATTTCAAGTATTTTATCCATTTACTCATTAACATTTCTCCATTGCCTCGTCTACTCCCGCCCTTGACGGTTGATTCTATCTTTTCGTCTACCCAAATTACGTTTTATTAAGAAATCTTGTTCATCTTGTATATGAATGAAGAGTGTACGAGCTCCTGTTACCACCATCCTAGACAAGAAGAACGCGACTTTGAAATGTTGATGTTATGCCACCTATTCGGAATGAAAAAAAAAAATTTTCATTTTTCGTCATGGTTTTATAGGAATACCACAAAAAAGTTTTCCTTCACAGCTCCAAGGCAGAATTAAGCCACGAAGCAGTTGAAGAGCGACTTCCATGGTAGCCGACTTTGCGTCTGCTGATACGGATGCTGCTGATACAACTCATGCTTATCCTACCCCTCTGACGTTAGTCCTAGTCTCTAGGAGGAGATATTCTACCACTGTGCAGAAGTGTGTCCTTGCCCCGTTGAACTGTGTTTGCTTTGTTAGGATGTGCATAATATTAATAATAATGCTAACTTTAAATGAGATTTCATTTGTGTACAAGTTGGATTTTTTGGCGCAGGAGGAAGGTCGAGGTAGCGTCTGTCCGGATAGGTAGGTAATGTGGGTTCTGGTTCTTGGTTTGCATAGGGATTTCTAGTACTCCTCTTACAGCGAGGATTGTTAGATTGCTTGTGCAGCAGGGTTTTCTACTCTTTTTTCTTTTCTAATTTCAGCCGCTTTCTGGTGCAATTTTGTGGGCTTCTCAAGTAGAGAATATCAAATAATTGCAGTGCTTTTGGTGATGCCGTATTTGCTGGTGTAGTGCATAACTTTTATTATTATCTGATGGAAAGGCAACGAAAATTTTGCGAATTAACCCGAGTACTCATAAATGAGGCCGGCCCTGAGTACCTGGGATAGCCGCAGTGAAATTCATGAAATTCATTTGTGGCCGAGGTGTTGAAGAGATTGTCGGTATAGGATGCAGGTACTTTCGAATTGTAACTTCTTAAATGCCATGAAATTACATGAATAGACAACTATTTGCTTTGAATACATCATTGCGGTTAAATTTAGCCCAAAATACGGCAAAATAGGGTAACGACGGTCGAGCTTTATAAAAATTTTTGTCTTACAAAATTGTGCCAGTTTGACTGTTGGTCAGGATTAAAGCAGTAAGAATGTGAATAAATTAAAGTTGAATTAGTCCCTGAAAAATATTGAACAATTTGGATGAACTTCTACAAAGAAAAAAGGTGTTAGATGGCCAAAGAGTGCTTCTTTCAGCTTCTAGAGATACAGACTGTTAGGTACTCCTACACTGATACAGATAACATTGTTTTGCCTAGACATGATTCTGACAACTTCAAGAATATCAAAAGAATCTAGAGATCTCCAGATGAATAATATTGAGCTAGACCTCAAAATTTTTCCTTGGATGTTCTTGCCTTACAAATAGCCAATATGGACATGCAACTTTATCTGGTTTAAGACAGCGTATGCTACCAAATCGAACAAAAGAAACTACCTGAAGACTAGTGATAATATTGCCAACAGACTATTGGAAATATGTAAAGTGTGCTTCTTGGCTTCACTATGAAACCTCTGTTTTCAACGAAGTCTGCCAGCGAGTGTATGCAGTCATAATGGCTCGGTAAGATCCGTTAAGAGCTGTAAAAGGAGCATTTTAAGACTATTAAGACCAAAAAGAGATGAGCATGAAGACTGTACGGCAGATTTGAGGGACTCAAAACGCCAGGAAGCTCCTAAACGGCAACGAAGGACGCAAATCCTCCATTTGATGTTGAACTACTTAGAATAGCGAGAGGTGATTTGCGAAAGAGCGTACTCCAATTCATTTGGTAAATTTTGATTCAAATAAAGCATATTCGATCCACGAAAAGAACATCACTTGGATTGTACTAATAACAGAGGCTTAAGTGGTTTGAAGATCCCGAAAGTCAATCATCGACGTGAATATTACCCTCTAAAAGATCTTGATTCAGGAACTAAATATCTTACAAGATGTACAGACACTAGCTATTCTAAGACATTCCAAATCATCTTGACTTTTGGAGTTAGTCCTTTTCTGATTTTCAGTGTATGAGCTGAGAATCGAACAAAGACCTTTACCTTTGCAATACACTGAGCATACACTTTAGATTGGACACGTAGATGATAGGGATCTAAACCATAATGATGTGCTTTTAAACCAAATCGAAAAATTTGTAGGAAAAACTGCTTGCCGTATGCATTCACTCTTTAAGATTCAGTTTCAGTTAACCTTCTGCCAAAAGTTAAATTTTGTAATTTAAATTCTTTTATTTTGAAACAAGTAACGTTTTCTGTTGCGAAAAATTGCGAAATATTTTCTTATCGAGCACAAGTACTGATTTCCGGGTGCATAATGTTCGTTCTGCTTCACATCATGTTTCCATTCATTGTTTTACATTTTTCTTTGGTAATTTAAGCCAAAGGACACACATGCGAATTAAAATTTAAATTTTAAGTAAAATAAGTTTGTCAAATGCCGAGACAGTAAAAGGTTCAAGGTTTCCATGGGTTAAAAACGATGATGCAGACGTAGCAGATCAACTAACAAGTGGTAGCCAAAAACAACGCTGGTCAAAGCAAGAAAGTGAGCCGACCAACTGTACTACAGTATATTAAAAGTCGTCCTTTGGGTCAACACGCATACGTAAGACCCCTGTTAAACCTCTCTTGACTGAAAAAACATTACTATGTGATCTACTGATAAAAGAGGGATTTACTGAAAATAACGAGACAAGTCGCAAGCAGCTGGGCCGAATGCTTTCAACCGATGAATCACCAGTTCAACTGTTCTCCAAATCTAATCGACAAAGTATGCGGATCAGAACAAATGATAAAACCGGTACAAAGACCAAAACAAGGCTTAAAAATAATGATTGCTGGAGGAATAAGCGTGTTTGGAAAATTAAGGCTGAATATCATTGACAAGAACCATTCAGTAGATTGAAGCTACCATAGGGAACGCATGCTGCCATGCGTTTCAAAAACAAAAAACAATTTCCAGGACGATTGACAGGAATTATAATGCAAGAGCAAGATGCCATACCGCAAAGGCAAGCTTTATGACTGCAAAAAAATGATTTCGGGAAGTATGGGCGGATTGGCCTAGCCTAATTCTACGGACTTAAACCCAAAAGAGAATCTTTTGACTAGGATTCAGCGGTCAGTTTTTACGGATCCAAGATCAAGAAACAGAGCCAAGTTAATTTAGAGTGGGACTCTAAATATATTGGACAAAAATTTACGTGTTTTGTGTGAAAGCTTTTAATGTAGAATCAATGAAGGTCACTTACACGACGGGCTTCATACTTGAAAAAAATGTGTTTAATTTTTTTAAAACAGTTTTGTGGTGTACAGAAACTTTTGAACCACTCTGTAATATAGAAAGAGATATACATAATGTTAATACTTAAATGAAGATGAAGTACCTGATAGAAAAAAAAAAATAAGAAAATAAAATGCAAAAATAAAATAGAAGGATAGACATATGCTGATTGGAAAATGTTTGTAAGAAAAATGTTCTCTCCAATTATAGGGTTTTCCAATATTGACTTGACAACTTTGAATTTAATTTGTGAACGCACTTCACTAATCATCAAACTGTCACTGTCAATTTATTCAGTAAATTCAAAATTTTCATCATGGTAAAGTACACTAACGAGCAACGTCTGCAAACGTTCTCCAATTAGGTTCTGGAGAAGATGCCCCAAGATGATGAATTTCATCGCAAAAGCATCTTCAGTGACGAAGCTTATTTTTGGCTCAATGGGTTCGCCAATAAGCAAAATAGGCGTTATTGGTCGGATGAAAACCCACATGTGCTTCATGAATCACCACTTCATTCACAAAAAATAACTGTTTGGTGCGGTTTGCATGCCTGCGCCGTTATTGGGCCATATTTTTTCGTCGACGATAACGATCGTCACGTTATTGTGAATGGTCAGCGTTATTGTGCCATGATCACCGATTATTTTTGGCCCGAATTGGAAGATATGGACTTGGATGACATGTGGTTTCAACAGGATGGTGCCACAAGCCACACAGCACACTCTACAATCGATTTATTGAAGAGTAAGTATAGAGAGCGTTTTATCTCAAGACATGGGCCAGTCGATTGGCCGCCTCGTTCGTGCGATTTAACGCCGCTTGACTATTTTCGTCGTTGACGACGTTGGAAGAGCTCAGAGCCAACATTGAACGCGAAATAGCAGCCGTTTCGGTCGAAATGTGTGGCCGAGTCGTTGAAAATTGGGTCCAACGAATAAACCGCTGCAAACGTGCCCTCGGTGGCCATATGAACGAAGTCGAGTTCCATTCATAAATGTTTTGATTGTACTTCAAGCCAATAGTTTTTGAAATATCTCAAATGGTTTGCCTTTTTTTAAAAAAAAAAAAAGTTTTCAAGTCGTTATTGCTTCATTGCAATTGGTAGTGAATTTCATAGTCTAACCGGCTTGGACAAGCCGTTAGTAATTGTGGATTGGATTTAAGAAGAGATATGAAGGTTTTCTGGTTCTAACCATATTAATTAGTATACAGCATTTATTCGAAAAATTTCGGTAGTTTACAACCAATTACTCTAATCATATTGTTAAAAGCAATGAGCAATTTTTGGAAAGAATATTAAAATTTCAAAAGAAAAGTTTACCATAATATCCACAGTAAAATCAACCATACCTTGCGAAGACCACCATATATTATATATTTGGGAATTTATATGATCGCAGAAGGGGGCAAATCATTTTGAAATCTGGCCTGGTAACTTTTTTTTTTTTTTTTGAGAGCAAAACCAGGGGCATATTATTCGTGTCAACGTAACGTTTTGATATCAGTATGGATTTTGATTTATTTGAATTAATTAAGAGCCCAATGCTTTGCTACTAATTGTAGAACCTTCAATAAAGACACATGTCCCAAATATACGAGGGCTGTTTGATGAATACCCGGATTAGAAATGACAACGCAACTTTTTTAGGTTTTGACAATTTATTTTTCAATATAATCTTGACACACTTTTCCCAGCGGTGCTGCAACTTTTTTAACCAGTCCCTACTTCCTTCCGGCGACCGATTTTTTAAGGTTTGGAAACAAAAAGGTGTTTAATGGAGCCAAACCCGGAGAATCCAGACGATGGGGGAGCAATTCGTAGTGCAATTCTACTAATTTGCCTATGGCTACTGCGGAGGTGTGTGATTATGTTTCCCTTTTCCAAATAGTCAACGTGGATCACACCTCGCGCGTTCCAAAAAACTGTGGCCATTACCTTTTCGAAAGAGGGCACAGCCTTCGGCTTCTTTGGAGCACGTTCACCTGGTAAAACCCATTGTTTCGATTGCTCTGTGGCCTCCGGTGTGTACCAATGAATCCGTGTCTCATCGACGGTTACGAAACAACACAGAAAATCCCCCGGATTTCGATTAAACAGGGATAAGCACGTTTTTGAAGTAGTCTCACGATTGCGCTTGTTCTCCGATGTAGAGTACCAATCGCGCGGACAGCTTTCTCATGTCCAAAATCTCGTGCAGGATATGGCTAACGCGTTCAATTGAAATGCCTCCTATCTTAGCCAATTCGCGAATTCTCACTCGGCGGTTCGCCAATACGAGAACATGGATTTTGTGCACGGTTTCTTCTGTTGTAACCGTTTTGGGGCCACCTGGGCGCGGTTCATCAAAAACCGACCGACGTGCGGCCAATTCAAAACTCTGCGAACCAATGGTAAACGGTAAACGGGAAGGTGAATGAGTCCCATACACACCATCGAGATTGCGCTTGTTTTCATGAAAGGTTTTGCCACTCAAAAACAAGAACAAAGAAGTTGCATCAAATTTCGGGCAAAAAAAAAAAATGGAATCAAGTGCTCTAAAACACTTGAAGTGTTAACAGTGGCATACGATGAGTCTGCTCTTAGTCAAAAAACTGTTAACAAGTGTTACAAGCTCTTTCAAGATGGCCAAGAAGATGCCAATGACGAACCTCGTTCTGGACGCCCCAGCACATCAACAAAAGATGAGAACATCGAAGCTGTGAAGAAAATTGTTTTAGAAAATCGTCGAATTACTATAAGAGAAATTGCTGAGGATGTTGGCGAATAAGTCGGCTCTTGTCATGCAATTTTTTCGGATGTTTTGGGCATGAGACGTGTTTCAGCGAAATTTGTTCCGAAACTTCCTAATTTTGATCAGAAAATCCATCGCATGAACATTGAGCTCTTGAGTGACGTTAATGATAATCCTAACTTGCTCAAAAGGGTCATAGCTGGTGACGGATCATGGGTATATAGTTATAACCTCAAAACCAATCGTCCCAATATAAGCATCCAGGAAAGCCGAGACCGAAAGAAGCACGCTAAGTTCGATCAAGTGGCAAAGTTTTGATCATTATATTTTTCGATTACCGTGGCGTAGTGCATCAGGAGTTTTTACCTTAAGGTCGTACGGTCAATAAGGAGTGTTACCTTGAAGTTATGCATCGATTGCGAGAAGCAATACGAAAAAAAACTTTGTGGGAAAACAATTCATGGCTTTTGCATCACGATAATGCACCTGCTCATTTATCGTTGCTTGTGAGAGATTTTTTGGTCAAAAACAACACATAAATCATGCCTAAGCCACCATATTCACCGGATTTGGTCCAGTACGACTTTTTCCTTTTCCCAAAACTGAAGAGACATACCAAATGAAAGGATGGAGATCTGCAACGATTGAGGAAATAAAAACGGCATCGCTGAAAGAGCTCAAAGCTATACCAAAAAGTTGTCATGAGAAGTGTTTCGAGGATTGGAAAAAACGTTGGCAGTGTATTACATCTAAAGTCGATTGGTTTGAAGGGGAAAACATTACTATTGATGAAGTAAATATTTTAGTTGGCTCATGCTCTTCGCAAAATTATTTCCAACAGTTTAGAATATCTCGGCCGGAAGCCGTCAGGTAAATGCTCGTAGCACGAAAGGCTATTGTCTTTTGTTGCAGGGCCGCTTTCGAGGTTTCTTGTTTAGCTGCATGTGCTTGCCGGCGATATTCATTGAACCTGGGATTTCTTGATGGTGGTCGGGTGTGCTGATGGCACATTGGTAGCATTGATGCTAGCGGTATAAGAATTATCGAGAGATTTCGGGATACGCGTTCGATGCATATTTTGGCGGTCTCTTGCTATTGCAGCTTTTTTTACATTACATCTTTTCAGTGTAGTTCTTCTAAGTTGTGGCGCTTAGGAAATACGCATTCGCACCTTGGCTGTAACAAAGTGGTGATCCGAGTCAATGTTGGCTCCCGGAACATTCGGACGTCCAGAGGCATGCCTTACGTCTTTCGCAACCTGATCAATTTGGTTTCGCATTTTATGATATGGAGACTCCATGCTTCTTATGTATATAGAGATGAGAAAACCGAGTGCTTGCTAAGTTCATTGCCAAACCTGGTGTCGTGTAGGCTTATCAACTGTCCTACCAAAAATGTTCTCTTTTCCTATCCTGGAATTAAAATCGCCTAGTACGAGGAGCTCGTAGAAACATCCTATGGTGGAGTCGTGTTTGTCTTGAGGAGAGGCATGGGCGCGTAATATGTTTATTTTTATTAGCCGTTATGTCATGAGACGCTCATTCATAAATTGCAAGTCCAAGACTTGTCTCAGTCTGAATTATATCCCAAATAATCCGAATAAGCGCTGTTTCTTTTTCTATTGTAATAGTAATCATCATAGTATATATCACAGTTTGTTATCCTCCTTATATCCGGCCCATTTATTAGTCTGAATCTGTGACATCAGGTGGTGGCTTTCGATGGCTGCCAATTCTTCTTTAATAAAGACTAAGGCATCTGTTTGGCCGCATTTAAGATATTTAGACACATTTAAACCAATGTGCAGATCAATGTCCCAAGGAACGTTTGCTACGGTTACTTGCTCATCAAAACCTTTTAGTTATTTCACGAAATATTGACCTTTTTACGGCACGACTACTAATCTAAAGTATTATACAAATAATTGGTATTATTCCGCTTTTTAATTCATATCCAAGTATCTTTGGTCCAGTTTCTCATTCTAGTAGTCTCCATGAACTTCTACGTTGCTTAGTAAAATAAAATAAATTTTGCTATCCAATCTGTATAATAAAGAACTATGGTGCTAAATACTTAGTTAAAGTTAATATCCACTTTTGAAACTGCTAGGGACCTCAATGGATTCGTAATTAGAATCGCTAACAATGCTATTTCATATTCGATAGAATGTCGAATATCTACCAATTCCTAGTTTTCTTAATCTCCAGCACTAAGTTCCTTCAAACTTTTGCCTTTCTAGAGCGCTACAACGTATTTCATTGTCGCTTCACATAGCAACACCATTACTGTCATCATTAAAACACGTACGATGCCATAAAGCCCTACTTTAAATCCCGACTGTTTCAAATAAAGAACCTACTTTCGTTCTCGCAAATAGTCCATAAAATTAAAAGCAAAACCCCCATCTTTAAATGCGATGTAAGCCACCACCCGACTAGTTAATAGAGTAGTACTTGTAGGAGCTCTAAGCAATTCTGAGGCAATTCTGAGGCAGAACAGTACGGCACATCAGTATCCAACTGCCACTTACCTATCAATGTAATTTAAAATTCAACCCTTTTACGATCGAGAATTGAATCCTGTGGATTCTTTAGCTTCTTTAGCTACTTGGTTGCCTGCTACATTGCTTCACCTGCCCTCTCTAGAGTATCATAAAAAATAGTCACCCTGCAGGATAAAGTTTCTTTAGCTATTAAACTTTGAATTGATGAATGATGATGATTCGTCTTACTGTTCCACTCTTATATACATACTCGCACAGTCCAGCCCTTCTCTTTTATTGACTTTTCTCTGAAAAAAAAGTGTCCTTTAACTTGTTCGGATCCGATTCCGTTGAAACCAATACCTATTCCGGTTACGATGCACAGAATAAGGAAAGTATCTTGCACTTGGACTTGGACTTGGACGACTCCACAAAGAAAGAAATGCTCGTACATCTGCCATTCTGTTTGAATATACATACATTCCATCTGTATCTCTCTATTCGTATTTGTTGACCAGTTTCGTGTGTCCCTGATATTTATCTTTGTCTATCTACCTTATCGAACTCGGTTTGTAACTTGTACTTTTTCTTATATCTGCTACTCATCTCCTTTCGTTTCTCTTTGGTAATGCATAATTTATCAAATAGAAATAATTGCCCGGGGAAAGGGGGCAATTTCAAAATAAATAGAAAAAGGACAACTCTCGAAGATGAATTGACAAGCGAGGATAGAGAAGCAAAAAATTGATGTCCTGAATTAAGTCCGTTTGATTGATGTAAACTTATCGTTCCTTTTGAGAATATTTTCAAACCAATTTCGTTAGTTTTTACGAGTGTCCTTTGAATTCAGGTTTTCGGCAAAGCGATGGGAGACGTCAAAATGTCCTTCCGAAATTAATAGGAAGTACTCGTACTAGACTTGAAAATCAATAAACACTTCCGGTTGGGTCTCATGTGTAGTTTGTTTGGTTGCATGCAAAGCCCACTCTTTTAGTCCTATTCGTACTCGTTATCCGTCGCACGGTGAATACAATTTCGCTGAAAACTTTTCTAATTGCGAATAAATCAAAGGTGCAACATGCGGGACATTCTTCCAACACACATGCACATTATGACACAAACATGGACACAGATGTAGTTGAAGTTGCAGATCCATAGATACACAAAGCAATGCTGGATAACAACTAAAAGTGGCACAGGGGAAGAAAGTAAAACAACTTCCGGTAAACTGGAATAGGATGTGAAAAAAAAAAAATGTCCTTGTGGCCTCTTTTGTTAGCTCGAAGCATAGTCATACAAGCTTATATTTGTGTGGAAACTATCGTCGACGTGACTGTCGTCGCTGCTGTCGTCGATTTCGACCACCCAACGGATACACATTTTCCGGTGAGGATAACAAATGTCCCAGTGAGGGCACAAGTGTATATGGCTAACGAAATTTTCCCAGTCGCCGGTCGGTGAATTTGGTTAGATACTCTGCGTCGATAATCAAGGTGAACGTGGGCTGATGTTAATTTCGCTGTTGGCTTGAAAACGTTGCAAAGATGCACTTTAAACGAAGTGAAAGATAGTCTAAGGAAAGAAAGCTTACCAGTAGCAGGAAGTATTATAGATTTCGGTTTCGAGCTCAATTATTCTTATAGTTTTGATATGCTCGGATAATCACATTTTTAATTTTTTAATGAACCTGTTGAATTGTATCGTATTTGCTACAAGCGCAATAAAGTGAATTTTAATCTGAGATAGGAAGCTTTGTTTTTTAGGAGTACATATCTCTTGAACATCCCTTCGGAACGAAGGAAACAACAAAGGAAGAGTGGTACACCCGAAACAAATTTCAAGGTCAATCAGCAGTATTTTTAGCTGATTCAGATGAGACGTCCATAAATAAAGAAAAATACATACACATGCACTGATAGGAGTTGTCTGCAACAATTCATTCAAGAACAGTAGAACGAAAGCTTGCATTCGGATTAAGACAAATCCTGGTTTATGACATCATTCATTTCCTGGAGCTCATGATTGAACTCAGGATCACCATCACGTTGATCAATTGGTGCAATTCGGAGACATTTCTTTTCGATTTGACTCTTTTGCGCAACATCAGTGGGCACTGAAACCTCACAGATCTTTTGTGCTGGAAACACTAACCGACGCCTTGGTAATGTCAAGGAACTTTTAAGAAAGGCACGTAAACCATTATCTTGTCTTAACAGAGCTGACCCTGTCTTTTTCGCTCACCTGAAGGTTAGCCCTCTGATATCATTTTGATTCAAGATATTTTCTTTAAGGGGAAGATAATTCTCCTAGTTTGTCTAATTCTCTGATCGTTACTCCTATATATTAGGTGTTGATCCTTGTCCCACCTAAAGTCAGGGATTTTGCAAACGCTCTTACGCGTTTCTACATTTTGGTGAAGCCTAATGTTCCACTTCGTTACCGTTAATGCTTGTGATCTGAAACTTGAAAGACACTTGAACAAGTCCCTAGTATCTTCGAGACTGATTTAATTTGATTGTCAATTTGAAATGTCGTTGGCTGAGCGAATGAGGAAAGTTCTAAATTTTCCATTGAAGTATGCAACGTAGTGACTCTGATTAGAGCTTCTGGGGCTGCCCTTAGACAAGCAATACCACCATCATGGCTGCTATTTTTTGATTGATTTCCATCTACCACACTGCAGAAGCATAGATGATGATAGCTCTAACTATTATGGAGCATAACCAAAACCTGACCGACGAGGCGATTGATGGGGAATCAACTTTGTAGCATAGTAATTGCCTTACCTCCCAGTGGTGGTCCCCGGTAACTCCGGTTAAACTGGCAATGGTATGTTCGGCCAGTAGCATAATACTGGCCAATATCGTCATAGGGCCCACAACACTATACCGAAGAGATCAAAAAGATATGATGAACCTAAAAATGCCCTCAAATAAAAAAGAATTACTGTTCGGACCCTAAAACAGGCCATGTCCAACCGAACAATAACAGAAGTCCTTGACTGCTATCACGCAAACATCACCGCCATCCAGAAATTGAGATGAGGATGAATAATTGTGATATACTCGTACTAACAATACTGCGGTGATTGCTATGATCGTGAGCCTTAAGGCTTAATTCACTAATATATGCCTTATATGTGCACATGCCCCTACGGAAGACAAGGATGACGCCACCAGTTTCTGGGACCTCCTCGACAAGGCAAGGCATGAAGTATGACTTCAAAATCGTCAAGATAGAAAAGGAGGACGGTTGGTAAGCATAGCCTACACGACACCACGTATAGCAAGCACACGGTTAATATACACTAGGGGATATGGCGGTCTATATAACCATAGACGCATGGCATAACTACAGTATTCTGGTTGTCCGAATTTTTCTTAATTTAGATCACCTCCATCCCAAAAGCAACATCAGCATCTTTAATCATTTTGTACCCAAAGTTGTTGGTCTCGTTAAATGGGTTACCTTTGACGACAGAGCAGAACGACAGGACATGGTCTTATGAACATCCCATTGCTGCAAATACTGTCACGGAAACGTCGCAAGAGGCAGCTGTGTCGTCGTCGGCTTCTGTGAGATAAAGTATTTGTGATAGAATCATATCCAAAATCCTTCCGATGAAGAGAGAAATGCAGAAGATAGTTTGGAAGCACTCATCAACCTCCATGATTACCCCGAGTCGATTATCCATTATAGGTTATCTGTGCTAGAGAACTGCAGAAATTATGTTCAATATCATCCCGCATGAAAAACTTTGGATTATGCAGCAAAAAAGAGGCAGGGAAATGCAAAGCGAGCAAAGTTTCAAGAATTTCTTGAGCTTGACGGCGAAGTTACAGCCTACGATGACGGTCCCAGAGGTACCCGGCCTGACCCAGACAAGGCGGTAGTGTTTTGAAAATATCACTGTACGCAGTTTGAAAGCGTCACGTTGTTTAGTACTATATTTGTTTGGCAGCCATCAATGGTGAACGTTGTCAGTGAATTTGTGAAAATGGAGAAAATTGGTCATCGTTATGTGATACAATACTTTTGTTTGAAAGGCCTCAGCCCAACCAACATAAAAGCTGAACTGGATTCTACTCTGTGTGAGTCTGGTCCTTCGTTTACAACAGTAAAATTTTGGGTTGCTGAGTTTAAACGAGGCCGTATGAGCTGCGAAGACGAGCATCGCAGTGGTCGACTAAATGGTCGACTGAAAGTGCGGGAGCTAGCATAAGAAAGACGCGTGCAAGATGGGTGCCGCGTTTGCTCACACTCGAACAAACACAGTGTCGTAAAGATGTTTCAATTGATTGTTTAGCGAAGTTTCACAGTAACAAAGCAGAATTTTTGCGCCGTTTCATAACAATGGATGAAACATGGGTCCATCACTTTACACCCGAATCAAAAGAACAATCAAAACAATGAATTCAAAAGGGAGAACTGGCTCTTAAGAAGGCGAAAACCGTTTCATCTGCAGGCAAGGTAATGGCGTCGATTTTTGGGATGCGCGTGGGATAATTTTCATTGACTATCTTGAAAAAGGAAAAACTATCAACGGCCAGTATTATGCGAACTTATTGCAAAGTTTAAGCGAAGAAATCAAATAAAAACTGCCGCATTTGGCTAAGAAGAAAATATTGTTTCATCAAGACAATGCACCAGCTCACAAATCCTTTATTGCAATGACCAAAATTAATGAATTAAAGATTGAATTGGTGCCTCACGCACCCTTTTCGCCAGATTTAGCCCACTCGGATTATTTTCTGTTCCCAAACTTGAAAAAATGGCTCAGTGATCAAAAATTTTCCAACGATGAAGAAATGATGTCGGCAGTTAATGGCTATTTTGAGGAGCAATACGGTTCTTATTATAAAAAGGGTGTTGAACTTTTTGAACATAGCTGGGAAAAGTGTATAGAGCTAAAAGGCGGTTGTGTTGAAAAATAAATAAATTTTTTTTTCAAAATTTTTGTGTTTTCTTTGTTGGGTCGGGTACTTTTGGGAACGCCCTCGTATATACTCGTATTTTTGAAATTTGACCGAGTTTATTAGAGACAACCCAATAAACAGAACAAGGCTTTAGGCCAAGTTTCAAATGATAACGACTACTAGTTGATAAATAAACTTTGAAACTAGACCATACTTACTATTTGTTGAGCCACTTCAATGAAAAATTATTAAAGAACAATCGGCTGAACAGTCGGCAGGCAGTTTGGTAGTGGCACGATACGTAACCATAGTAAGGATCTATTTTCCTTATATCAACATTCATACTGGCATGACGACGTCTCCATCAACAAATCGTCATACATTTCGAGCAGATTAAGATCAATGACAGTTTAATTGCGCGAATGCGGATACCGATGACAACTGAAAGGTTGAAAAAAGGCTTCGCCGATTGTGCATACTACAACAAGTACAGAGGGTCTGTGACATTGGTATCAAAAACTTATTCTAAAGGAAAATGTAATGGGCTTCAGCTGACCATGACCCTGAAGCGACCTTGTTAAATGACGAATTCTGACTTGGACAATATGCAAAGAGTGAAAAGGATTCAGAAGAAGACCACTAAAAATCGAATAAGAATGGCGTTGAAGCTAAATAACAAGTCACAAACTAGAACAAATTTAAATTTTTCTGTGATCAGTAACTCTTAATCGGTAAATGGCTGCTTGCTTTGAAGAATTACTAACTTTCTTTCTAACTTTTATTGAGAAATTTTAGAAATCCGCAATGGACAATGAAAAAATTCTTAATAAGACCGTCCATGACGAGTATAAGTGTAACGTCTTAAAGGAAATGAACAGAGAATGAAAAATTTGAAAAATTTGAAAAATTTGAAAAAATAGCCGCTACCGCTTGTAACATACATCCGGTTGGTACGTAGGACTATTGCTTACCAGAAAAACGATGAACAGCCCTCTAATCTGGAAGGCACCCAGTAACAGGATATTGACAGCAAGATTTCAAAACAGAGGCAGTAATATTATCATCATTCACAGCTACCAACAAAGAAAGCCACTGAGGATGAGGGCTTTCAACGCCAAAGAAGGAAGCAATGTATCGGAAACGACTAAGTGACAATGGCGAAAGGTGCACCAGCTTCTGAGATGCTATGATCTATGAACTAAAGTCATTTTAAGAAACCTGACTTCCAATCCGACATCGGATTGGATCGACTTTCTGCTGCATCTATCAGCAGCACGGTAGATACAAACGTACAAGGTGGGCCATAGTGTATGACCCTATTTTCTTAGGCTACATCTATAGAGTAGAACAACAATTTGGGCATTCTAGTTGTTTTCCCATCATGTGATATGATATCGCTTAATTGGGTGCCTCCATTGTTGCTTACCATTTAGGTTATTTTAATGACATTTCTATAGTTCTCTTTTCTTCTCTACGGAAGTTTTCCTTGACTGCTAACAGAGTTTTCGGCTTGTTCACTTTAAATGACCCCACAGAAAGAAGTCTATGACGGTCAAATCGAGTAATCTTGCGGTCCAGTGCAAATCACCAAAACGCGATATCAAACAACCGGGATACGCCTGCTTTAAAATGTCGGTTACGGCTCGTGCAGCACCATTGATCCGTTCTGTTGGACCCACGTGTGAAAAATTCATTTATCATGGTTCTATAGCGCTCACAATCCACCGTTTGGCCCGCGCCGTTCTAGAAAAAAAAAAAAAAATGGTCAAGCGTAAACATCACACCATGCAGTGACTTTGAATGGATGTAATGGTTCTTCGTGCATTACTCGCGGATTTTCAGTACCCTGAAGTACCCGCAAATTTTGTTTGATCACGTATCCACATTGATGCAAAATCATCTACTTCGTTGTTGAGATTCAGGAGGGCGTAAGCGTAGATTAGATGCGATTTATTTTTAACATCTTCATCTTTAAAACATCTACAAGTATTTCAAGTAGAAACGTGCGTGGAATTGTGAATTAAAAGAGAAGTTGTCTGGTAGATGTCGATGGATATGGCTGTTAGCAAACGAAAAATACATTGTAATCCAAGCACGGATTGTAGCAGCCTTAGAAGGAGAGAGATCCAAACTTGAATAACGCGTAACAATTAAGGAAGTTCAACTTAGTTTAAGGCGCGAAAAGCCTATCTACGTAGACTCATTAGTTGCACAAACAGAAGAAGCAGCGAGCAGAAGCAGTATCAGTGAAGCTAGCAGGTGGCTATTGTTCCAAACAACAAATGGTAGATACATAGGTTCATTAAAAACATTTTCGAATTGTGTAGCACAAAGATTGTTAACATTTCAGCAAAAATTCTTTATCCAGTTATAGGGAGAATAAATATTTGCTTGATGAGCGGAATAAAATCCAGGCGAAATCATAACGGAATGTGCGAATTGTAGAGGTACGTCTATCTTTAATTTTTCACTGTGAAATCAATATGATTCAACTCTCGATGTCGAGCAGACATAATTTCACTTAGGATCTTCTTGTATCTACCTAATCTGGGTACTGATCATTATGTGGCAGTGCATCGCGTTTAGGATTCCGCTGTCAACGGTCTTGCCACGTTGAAAGCATCGGTTCCCACTGGATTACCAAAATCAAACATTGTTGGGCATGCTTAGTACCTAGCCGAGGGATCGCATGAGACATCAGTACCAATCCTAAGTGCTGTTGGCAGCCGGAAAAAAAGGAGTACAATTTCGTTTCAGAGTGCCACTTTTCGGAAAAAGTTGTTCCGAATTACAATATATACAAGTAAAAATTTTCATTCGCATATAAATAATTCGCAGAGTTTGGGGTAAGGCAGAGTTCCAACGTTTCAACACTGCTATTCCTTTTGGTCATCGATGATGTAATACTCGCATCACTACCGAAGGAAAGCTGATAATTTCAAAGCACGATGTCGATTAATCGAACATCTTGACTAGAAGAATTGTATTAATAGTTTATAACTCTAAAAATATTGAACTTCTCGAATTCATTCGCACAATTAAAGCTTGCTGTCGAAAAATTTAGTAACTTGTTTTACCTATGAAGCATAGTCTCTATCGATGGTAATATCGAAAAAAAAAAAGACCTTCGTGATGTTTACGTATGTATCTATGTTGCTACAGATTTTCTTGCCGAGCAGTGCCTCGTTTGATCGCTTTTTAGCGAGTACGGGCTGAAACCAACAAACATCATCATATGAGGAAGGAAGGGCCAGTGATGGGGTGCAAAATACGTGAAGTCATTTAGGATGAGTTGAAAAGAGCTGAAATACGTAGATGATGCTCACCCCCATTTCCCCAAGGGTGGTGACAAACAGAATACAAAGAAAAAGTAATAAGTAGACATTCTTGTAGACGAGAAGCAATCAAGATTTCCTGACTTTCACTAATTCAACAAACAAATAATGCATTCGGACAGTAACATCTGTTAAAATAAGTTATCTACCATAAGTCACTGTCGCTCAAGTTAACGATTTCATCAATTAAATAAATGTCGACCGAATGACATCAGATATTCATTCACTAAATAATTATGCCAAGTGTTCACCAAAAACATAGAATATTTTTAGTCCTTTGAAGGCCAACTACTGCCCTTTGTTAAGTCCTTACAAGTTCGAAGGCGTTTTCACTACAACTTCAATAATGAAGCAAACAATTAAAACGAAATCTAGATCAACACAACCGCAAATACCATTTGCGTATCCCTCATGATATGTTAAGTGATTTGTCATTGCCACCCACTATGACATTATTCCAAACACTCAAACAAATACTCCACTCCAGTGTGCGAGTGCTCCACATATCCCTTCATATCGACTCAGTTCTCCAAATTCATTCTGAATGTCTAAACAAACGTACAATACATATCGACAATGTTGGTAGAGGAGGTATTCTACTCAGCCAGCCTAACTAACTGCCTGTCTGCTCCCTGAGTGGGATTCCCTCGAATACTTCTTTCTCGGAAGTATTTTATCAATATGGCACACACATGACCCAGCAAACCCATGCTCCTACTAAACGAATATCCTCTCAATCTAACCATCTGGAAACTATCACAAAAGGATCAAATTGAAATTAAGTATCCCCCATTTCTGCCAAACAATGAAATACATGCGAATATGTCTCCGAATACGAATATGGGGATGCCTCCAACTCTCTGACTATCCGTACGAATGAGGAATATCGATTTGAAGTCGAAACAGAATGGTATTCGTAGTTGCAGCTAAATTGGGCTGGTCTGATGGGTGTCAGCAGAGTGAGCAGTAATTACACCGTGACACAGCACTCCCTTGTAATGTACATACTCGTACATACACATGTATGTATATGTGACTTAAGGTCCTTTATTTGTCGTTTGCTACTGCTGCTGGTGTTTCGACTCTGGCTCATGTTGCTCTAGAAATTGTTGGCACTTGTACTGCCCATGGAATGTCAATTGAAATTCAAAAGTAGTTGGGTTTGATACAGATACACGATATTTGCAATTTAAAAAGAAAAATAAGACAAGAGAACTTCAGCTTTCTTTCGAAATTTTCACTGTCCCTATCCAGATGTGAATACAAAATCCTCTCCTCCTCGTTGTTCTTTTTTGCTTTTTCAGCACACTTCTTTTTTACTCTGACAAACATAGGAAAATGCATGTACTTCGCAGTGAATCTTCGAAAAAAAAAAAAAAAAATAAAGTAAAAATCCAGCAAGTAGAAAGTGGGAAGCTCCTTACCACAATAACAAGGGCTCCTAGGGGCACACATCTCATGTATCCCCACTTCAATCCTCATTTGCTGTCTGACATCCCATGCGAGCCTTTATTATTTCATCATTTGTATGATTAAATTAAAACGAAAACAGAAACCAACAATGAACGTAGCCTCCGAGATGAAGACGAAGATGAAGCTGATGATACTCGAACTGTAACTGAAGAGATGTAGATGGAGATGGAGCTGAGAATGCCAGGACAACGAGGACATAATTTTAAATAACCATATCATGCCAACATGGCTGGCGGAAGTTAGGCGGGAAGACCCAGAAATGTAACAATACACTGAGGCGTATGTGGAACGTTATTCTTATTACGTATTTCGTTGGTTTTCCTTTTTTATGCCAGAGCTGGTTATCTCCGTTTTTCTTTTTTTTTTTTAATTTTTTTCTTCTTCAGTTTTATATTTTTCTTATTTTTATTTATTTATTTATTTATTTTTTTTTTTTTAAGTTGATTCGAGTGCAGCTGTGGGAGTTTATTGTATGATTGCATTGGGAGTTGCAGCGGAGAGACGCAATTAATTTTTTCTTTTTCTTTTTTTTTTCGTTTTTGTTTGGCTCAGGATAATTATGTTTTATTTTTATTACCGAGTAGGATGCAGACATGTTTTTTATGGTATCGTAGGACGGGCGTTCGTGAGCAGGAACTGCGCTCTTTTAAGGCTTGAGCTCATGTTTTTATACGAGAAGGGCTCGAGAGTATTTATATTTTTAATTAGATGACGTTCTTTTTATCCCTTCATTTCAGGAATGAAATTGTTTCGAACACTCAAAAATGTTGTCTTTATCGCTTACAAGAAAAAATTTAACAAAAGACAGAAAGCCAACGACATTTTCTACGTTTCTTTTTGTTGAAGTGCCTCCTTTGGTGACATTGAGCCGCACTTTTATGGATGAAATAAACCCAGTTATGCTATAAAGAGTTATAGACCTTCTGGTGGTAACTCTGAAAAGAATCTACGCCACTAGGTTGGCACTGACATACATACCGAAACCCGGACGAACAGTGAGAGTAGCCTCTATACCATAAACGGAAAAGATGACTACACGATCGCTAAGAGCTTCAGACCTAGTAGCTTGACTTCCTTGATATGGAAGAGCATAGAGAAAATGGTCCTGCTCCAGAAAATGGTACGCAAAACTGCTTTGCGAATGAGTAATCTGTCTAAAATTCAACATTCCTACCAACGTCGAAGATGCTGGGGCTAGAATTGAAGGCACACTTTACAAGGAGTAAGCGCTGGGCATTTTTATCAACGTTGAGTGTGCTTTCGACAACACAACTTTTGACGAAATGTATAAATTGGCTAGTTAACACCGCGTAAACGAATCACTTGTGTCGTGTATGAGAATAGTGTTGGTGAATTTGAAAATCTGACGGCGGGGGTTAGCAGGTGTTACAGTAGTATATTTGAGTGTTATCCTAGATAGTAAATATAGTGAAATTGAAAGAGCTTTCGACAAGATATGGGGTTTATCACCGAAGAGGGTCCTTTGGATCTATGTTACAAATTTATGATAAAACCAATTATGTATGCGTTCGTTGTCTGATGGAAAATAAATACGAAAACACGTCACCGCTGCTTTCACCAGACTCCAAAGAATGGTTTGGCTGGATTGTATGGGATCTAAATCTATCACATTTGGCTCTGCTGCAGACGCACTAATGTATCTCCTTTCCATTGATATTCATATCGTAAGCTTCACTTTCACAGCCATCTTCCATCTTCGTCTTTGGTATAACACGCACATGAATTTTGATGAATTAACGCGCCGGCTGTCTTTTGACTCTGATCTTATGAACACGCCATCAGACGCTATGACACCAGAACTGCTGCTGCAGAAAAAATACGAAATCGACTTACCCTGTGCCCAAGACTGGTTTCGGGCAGGACCGGAATTAGGTAAGGATGGTTCCATATAGGATGTGGTGCTGATGTCTTTCTGGAGGATGAAAATTTTAGATTTCACTTCTTGTTAGGAAGAATTGCATCAGTCGAGCACAGTCCTGATGGCAACGAACGATATTTTGAAGAATCGATGGAGGGAGCGAAGCGTTTGCATCTGCAGCGACAGCCAAGTTGCGCCCTCTCACGACTTCCAAGAAAGTTTGAATCTACAAGGCTTTACTAAACGCGGTCGGAAGGCCCAGGTCATAATAGGATCATGGAATATATATTATGATCGCCGATGAAATGGATAGGCATTTCTCAGGACCCGAACCTACGTTAGGACTGCCATGCTTCTCGGTTAGGGCTTCTATTAAGATTTAGGTTACATGGAGCATAGCTGCGACTAATCTCGTTAAGTCGCACGATCTCGGCGGCCACGCAACACGCCAAGCCAACAACCGCACCAAACTGTCATTCATTGTAAATGGAGACCTTGTTCCACTATTTCCATTTAGCCACACAAATCGTTCAAAAAATCTTTTACATGATCGGGTCTTCCCCGGACGACTTTATTGAGTTTAGTACAAACTGTTCTTATAAGTAAAATTAAAACCAAAGGTCAGGGAGATCAAGGTCAGGAGAGGTGATAATTGAGGGTGGTTTTGAGGGTACTTCTACTGCAATAGAAATTATATTAAAAACATGGAAAATTTCTATCAGCTTCGCATAGCATTCTATCATAGATAGTGGTTCGTTAAAATCATATGTCATTCAGTGGTTATTTGGACAAAAAAGAGGAACAAACCTTAAATTGCAGGGGTTGATATAAAAAAAAAAACAATCAGATCCGCCCGAGATGGACAGTCGATGGAGCAGATTAAGAGTTGGTGTACACATAAAGAGAATATCCACGGATTCGCGACGTGTCTACAGTGAGAGTAGACCTTACAATTTGATTTGGTCATTATAGAGCACAATGATGTATTGATCAGCATATGGGAGCCTGCGCAGGGCGAATCGATACGTACGAGTACAATAGAATAATCGAGAAGTAATCTTACAAATGGTTTTGTACAGGGATTTAGTGATGTGAGGGTCAGAAAACTCTTTGGACCATCATTTGAGCTAAGCTAGTTAATATCTGATATATTGTAAGTTCGGTCCAGGAAGTTTGATATGGATTGACATTCATTAATTAATTAATATTTACATCATTTATAATCAAAATGAAAATTATTGGACCAAAGTGACTGCCTTGTGGAACACCTGAAATGCCTTTAATTGGTTCAGACAAATGAGAACAAAAATGGACTAGGTTCTTGAAAACCAAGTGCAATGAGTTTGAAAAGAATTAAGTTTATTGCGATTTTATCAAAGACCTTGGCAAAGTTAGTGGTAATCACATTCGCTTCTTTCTCTTGCTCTAGGGCATACAATGCATCAGAAAAGAACTTAATAAGGTTGGAAGTGATGGATCTGCCTTTAGAAAATCCATGCAATTGCATCACAAATCTGCTCTCAAAGATCTTGGGAATGCAGAATAACTAAGCAATGGGTCGGTAGTTGGTAATAGTTCTTTTTTTTATGATAGAGATTATATAAGCGCCTTTTCAGAGGCGACGAAAAACCCCCTGGGAGATCGAAGGTCTGAAGGTACATACGAGGAATTCAATAAGATATTTGGCATTAGAGACGTCTAAATGTATCGGTTACTCAAATAACCGAAGTCTTCGGGAACTGGGTTTTCAGTTTGGAGGGAAAAGGATATACTTAAGAAATTAGCAAAATAATTGGCGATGTTTGTAGGATCAGACAACGACAAATTCGAGAATTTGAGACAAGACGGATAGTTATCGACTTTTTTTTTCTTCATATTAATAAATCGAAAGAATTGTTTGGAGTTAAAAATGAGGGTAGATTGTATTCGGCTGAGGTGTCTGTTCTAGTTTGTTGAACTTGTAAATTCATTACTAGCAACCTATCTGTGAAAGTACGGGGTCACGCGTGGTCTAATGTATGAAGTTCTTGTGTCAACTGAACCGTTTACATATGTAGGCTTAGATTTTTATGTAAAAGATGCAAAGGTGAACACACCTGGGTTTTCAGCCACACTCTTAGTTACGGCGCACAAACACGAGCTGGAGTCTTCATATCTCTTGTCTGTTCGAATCCTAGACGTTCGAATTTAAAGATTAAATTCACTAAAGCTGTGCAAAAAAGCGCTTGATGATGACCCAAACCAGTACAAACTTTACGAAACCTTTCCAAAATATTTTCACCATTTTTGTAGTAAATTCTCACTATTTTATCACGTTGTGCGAGTGTGTATCGAACCATATTTATGTTAATAACCTCCTGGTTTTCACTTATCAAAGGTCATCGCAATGATAGTGAAATTTTAAGAGCACAACGTGAAATTTAAAGCGACACCTCTTGTTGGATGACCTGTTAGATGCGATCGGCATAACCAATACGGTTAAATTGTACGACCTACAACCTAGCCAGACAATGGAAAATCTCATATAAATGGGTAATTTCGAAGCATAATTGTCGCAGTAAGGACTTGGCAATATAACACCAAACAGAGTCTGCATAGTAAGCATGTATATTAAGTTAAAATTATCTTTTTTAATGTAGAACTGGGAGAATGACTCGAGAAGAAATTTACCTGACGAAATAGACGTTAACAATAATTCCAAGTAACTCGAGTAACCTCCTTGAGCGCCAGAATGCGCTGCTACTGCAAAAAATGTTATGGTGCCTTGAAGTGCCGTTCATATTTAGGCAGACATGCAAAATTTCAGTGCGATACTGTCTTTAGTTTTGTTTTGACAGCTGATTGTTGTTGACAGGTTTGGCATCATGTTGAGTATGGACAAAAACGATTTTCGTTCTCTCATAAAACATTATTTTTCGAGAGGCAAAACGGCGAAGGAAACAAAAAAAAAGTTGGATAAATATTATGGAGCTAATGCTCCGTCAGATTACACCGTCAAATATTGGTTTCAAGAGTTTCGTGGTGGCCGCAACTCCACTACCGGTCAAGTCCGCAGCGGCAGGCCCTCCGATGCGGTTACAGAGGACAATGCCAAAAAAAAAAATACATGAAATGGTGTTGGATGACCGAAAAGTGAAGGTGCGCGAGCTAGCAGATAACACAAAGATTAGTATTGAGCGTACACGCCATATTTTGGGCAATATTTTGCATATGAAAAAGTTATCCTGGTTACGATTGGTAACCATTGGCAATGGACTGAAGCCGGCACGAGTGCTCCGAAGCGGCTAAGGGAGACTCGATGGGTCGGAAAAGTTATGGCGTCGGTTTTCTGGGATTGTCATGGCACACTCTTCGTAGACTACCTCAAAAAAACCGGCGCACAAGAGCATCGCAATCATGGCTAAAATCAATGACTTACGGCTCGCTCCAATTGCTGTCGCATCCACCGTATTCGCTCGATTTGGCTCCCTCGGACTATTATCTCTGCCCAAACCTCAAAAGGTTTATCAATAAAAAATTCAGCTGACGCGAGGAAATCATCGACGCCACGAAAGAGTACTTTGCAGACCTTCTAGAAAATTACTTTTCGGACAGGATCAAGAAGTTGGAAAATTGCTAGAATAAGTGTATCAAACTAAATGGGGACTATATTGAATAAAATAAAAATAACATTTAAAAAAAAATTTTTTTTTCATTCCCAAGGAGGTTACTTTTCACTCCACCTAGTATTGCGCCCGCGCCGTCCGATTATTACTTATTTCGTTTGATAGGACATGGCTAATTAGCAGTTCCGCTCATATGACGACATCTAAAAGTGGCTTGATTCGTGGATAGTTTTAAAAAATAAACACTTTTACCGTAACGGTATTCGAGCTCTAACAGAAAGATGGGGAAAAAGTTGTAGTTAGCGATGGCCAATACTTTGAATGATTCATTTGTAACCATTTTTTCACAGTAAAGTTGAATTTTCATCAAAAAAAAAAAAAAATCAACGATTAGTTGCTCACCTAATATAAAAACACAATTTTTTGGCATATTTCGACTTTATTCATCAACAAAGTCTTCTTCATTCCAGCACGAATCTAACATTTCTATTCGGCGATAAACTTTTAATTGGAGCCATATCTCTTTCTTTCCGGCGAGAATTTTTTTGCGAACAGGTAATAGGATCCATGTTTCATTCTTTGTCACATACCGCGAGTATGTGGAGAGTTGTTTTCCCACAATATAAACAAACATGCCCGAATAAATAGAATTTATAAACTCTACTTATTTTAGTGCATATCGCCTCAAAAGATTTACAAGAAAAGAATGAAAAACATTAAAAAGAAAAACCTTTTTCAATGCGACATCTGGATGCTAGAATAATATGTCGTCCGTAAAGTGAGCATTAGTGCCACCACAGATATGTTATTAGAGTCGCCATCTATGTGTCAGTCTTAGGAACAGCCTATTATTGGTGGCAATCGGTAATCTTTCTTGTTGGCTGATGATAGCCCTATTACAAGGAACGCCATGACAGCCCTTCGGGGAACTCTTAATAACTGAATAAAATACTAAAAGAAAACATGTTAGGAATCAGTCGTACTAAGACCAAATATTTGCATTATTTTTTTTTTTCCAGTTTTTGGACATCCTTCTATCTTTGTAGAAGGCAACATAATCAAAAATTTCTAAGAGATTGCCTCAGTACAAGAATTGAAGACACCGAAACGTGTTCGCTCCGGTTATCGAGCACGACCTAAACACCTCCATTCGTTACCACTCTCAGGAGCTTGATCTCTCCGCAGCCACATTGTACCGTATTTTGACAAAAGATTTGGTTCTCCATGCATACAAGGTACAATTAACGCAGGAACTGAAGTCGGCCGATCACCAGCAGCACTGTACCTTATCAGTATGGTTCCTGATAACGAACGAAGATCCACGAGTGATTCAGGGAATGCCAATACACACAGAACGAGAAACTGTTTGGTGCGGTTTATGGACCGGAGTATCATAGGGATAGATGTGCACTTTTCTAACCAGATCCATATCGCAATACACCTTATAGGGTTCGCTATACTATTTGTTTTTGAAAAGTCCCTCGATACAAAGAGGGCAAACTTAACTTCAACAATCAATACGTTTCCTTTTCGCGAAATAAAACCCCTTCTACGAGCCCTCCGTGGTATAATCGTAGACTTCGATTTATGGGCAATTTTTCTCCGATACAATTCTCTTGCTGACTATTCATCTCGGGTCATACCTCCAATTTGCCAAACCGTATAACGTTCTCTTCCAGCGATACCTTGATTGTGGGCAATCTAAGCTTATAAACGATCCTAAGTCTTTCTACCAATTCGTTAATTATAAAAAATAAATCTAACGGTTTTCCTCCATCACTCTCATACGAAAACATATCATCAACTAATCCACATACCAAAGAAAACTTTTTTGCTACTTTTCTTAAGCAATCCTTTGCCGATAATTCCTTCGAACTGGATCCCTCCTATTTCAAATACTTACTTAACTTCCCCATTGGGCCCCTCTATTTCTTAAAGTTTTGATCATACAGGTACAGTAATAGAAATTAAGTTACAGCAACTTAATGATGAATACTTACTCGGCCTAGATGGCCTCCCATCCATATTTTTTAAAAAGTTTTCCTTAATACTTTCCCACCCCCTTTCAAATCTTTTCCGATTATCACTCTCTCAGATATGGAAGTCTTATTTCATAACGAAATCACTAATTACCGCCCCATAGCTTAATTTTCACATATATCCAAACTACTCGAAAGCATTTTGTACGAAGCCTTAAGCTTCCAGTGCAAATCTCTTATTTCCTGTTCAAATTGTCCGTCCTGGCTTTCAACTCATTTTTCTAAAATGGATATCTTCTAACCTGGATAATGGTTTTTGTTTTAGGTCTGTCCTGTCGGCCCCATTCTTGGCTACGTCAGGTGTGCCTCAAGGTAGTCACCTAGGACCACTTCTTTTCATCCTAACTATTAACGATCTTTAAAGGGTCTTTCAACACTCAGCACTTTCTCTCTATGCTGACGATATCAAATTTTTTAAACCCATTTCCTCAAGAACTGCTTAGAATTCAATCTCACCAAAAGTCAATCTTCTCACGTAAATGCAACAAAGCTCCTCAACGAATATATACATATATATCCCTTGTTCAGTCTATCCACGACCTTGACATATTGATGAGATAATTACTTGGCTTCGTTAAAAGATGATCCAAAGAAAAAGCAACCCCTACGTGACAAGATCACTGTATATCACCCTTGTTCTACTCCCCTCTCGAGTCTGCTGCCAACCGTGATGTCCCTTTCAACGAGTTCATGTATTCCGAATTCACAGACCATGTCAAACTCATTAACCTGAACACCCTTGATGAACCATTGGTAAGTAATACTCTTCGTTTGTGCTTTGATAAGGGGTGGTTATCAAAGTTTATAATGGAGCCGAGGTAGACAAAATTCCTAATTACATCTAAGATATAACGCTCTGTCCCCTCCTTGTTAAGAGTATACTTTACTTTGCCATAATCACAGCTGAAACCATTTTTGCCGCTCCTACTTCAATGTTTGCAAACGCTGCATTCTCAAAATTATATCAGTGCCATCAGCGGATGCAAGTATAGTAGTTAGACTTTTGAAAAATGATTCCTCTTATGTAAATTTGCTAGTTTCCCACAATTTTAAAGAATCACAACACAACGCATCATCTTGTCTAAATTATTTTGCTTGCTTCCGACATTTACGGAAGCGTTTTGTAACGCACAATCTGTGTGTGTTAATATTTGGTAAATTCTGGACTTACCGGGCCATAAGTCGTTGGCAAATGGTTACAGGCATTCACACATTACGACACACAATATCTTGTACGTAATGTTACATAAGTACATTGATTCTTAAAAATCAGGGTAAACCGTTTCTGTTCTTGTGAAACCGTCAAACGATGTTAAGGTTCCATTTATCCTCCATTCCATTTACTCTCTTCTGACCAAATCTGGAAAATGGGTTATTGTATCATCTTTATCAAATCATCTCGAATTGTTTTACATAGTCCGGAAGCCAGGGTGCCCTTGTTACACTTCAGTTTATGTGAATGGGTGAATAAAAATCTTCGCTTTTGAGATCCAGCGGCAGTGGATCGTTCCCCATGTTTGACAGCCTGCAAAAGTTATTTTTTTTATGTTTCAGTACCGACTGTGATCGTACTAACTTGCTCATCGCTGAAAGTTTCTGCTCGGGTTTCGTTGGATTGATTAGTTCTTTTTACCTTTTGACGAGGCTTCTAAACGTTGCTTCTGGAGTAGCACCTGTCTATTTCCTCGATTGCTCGCATCTCATGCTCGTACTTCTTTATCCAGAGAGAGAGAGCATGCAAGCCGAGTTCATTATTCTATGTAGCGTCGTTTCATAGGCGGGTTGTGGTCGGATAAAAACCAGCATATGAGTTGCGACATTTCTGTCAGGTTTTTGGCATCAATTTTACTAATTTTCAGCAAAAATCGCACTCGAGATTCATTATAAAAGTCAAGCTTCACCTGAGTATTAGGGTTTTATTCGTCACTTCTCGCACTCTAGTGACACCTTTTCAAACCAAACTATGATAAAATGACTCCGATTTATAAGTAGGTCAAGTAATCTATTGTGTCTTACACTTAAACTCCACACTATTCCTCATTGTCCATAAGTCCGAGAAAACTTTCCCATTCCGTCCCAATAACTATAACCACAAACACGATCTTTCTTTAGCCATCAAATTTTCTGACCTCAAAAGCCCTATTCATCTTGTTAAGCAAATTAAAACCACTCTCTATCTGCGTCTAGCTAGGCTTCCTGTTCACACTCCTTATCACTAGGACATTCCAAGTATATTCAAATAATATCTCTTAATCAATACCACACTCCTTCGGCCACCCTTCCATTTCCTTTTCCCTTTCATTTGCCTCTTTCTAATCGGTCTGCAGAATTTGGGAAATTATTCGATAATACATTGCGGAATATGAGTACGAGTACATCGGAAAAGCAATTTCAGAGTTATCGAGAATACTCGTAACTGAAACAATGAAACACAATTAAAACTCTGGTATTTACAGAATCTCTGGAATGGTATCGATAAGAGTACGAGTATATCTCCACTTTACCGATCGAATGGGATATGGGCACAACGAAGCAAACTCCTGTGAAGCACTTTACTTCGGCAACACAGTTGCAAGGCAAAGATATCATCCTAATAATTGTAATCGCATTGCGTTTTAGTTGGAAAACAACAGCAGAATGCACAACTTCCTGCAAATGCATCGACCTGAGGTCTTTCTTTCTTCTTCTAGAGAAAGTTACTCGTATACTCAGCATCAGTATCCTTAATTGCCGGCTCTACTCGCACAATGCCCATCTGATAACCACTTCTCGTTCCATATGCAGAAAAAGAGCCAGAATACTTTTAAAATCCCTCTCCTAGATAGGAATGTAGTCACAGGTACAGATGATGGTTGTGCTACTGATACGAGTGCATGTGTATATCCCTGATTCGCTTCCTGGAACCAACTAAAGGCAATTCATTTCAATTCTTCTCTAACAGAATGGCATCCTTAATCCCACCTGCAACGTTCCTATGTGCAAACTGTGCCACGGTTACCTATTGAGACAGCCCTAAGGACAATTCTTTGCTTCAAACTCGGATATCTCTACTCTGGGCAATATCTAGGCATTCATGCCAACAACGTCTATGACCAACTGTACCACTTACCTGTACATCGAAATTTGGCGGTTGCTGTTGTAGTAAATTAGCTGGAGATTCGATTTGATTTGGTCCTTGACCTTGATGATTCAACATGGGGCTCTGAAATGGAAGACAATTTTCCCAATTACAAGGAGATTACAACTTAATCGGATTTTATGTGAGTATACCTGTGCCATCTGGATCCCACCAACACCGTTCATCACTGGTGGCTGTAGCTGGCTCATCGGTGGCATCTGATGATGCGGATACGAATTCATTTGTGGTCCTGGACCTTGATGGTCCATGGAACCAAGCATATGATGCAGCGTATGCGGTGCAAAACCATGCTGCGATGGGTCGAGCAAAGTCGGTGGCCTTGGTAAAGATTCTTCGGCTGGTGATGGTTGACGTGAGCCGGGAGTACGACTATAATCATGAAAATTCAAATAATTATTACAACTGAGGGAATGGTTTGAGAAGTTCTGTTTTATAAAAAGCACTAAATCTAAATCGTGGACTCAATCCATTTTTGGTTTATCGATTTTTACTTCATCAAAAATGGTTGAGACCCACGAGTTTCGTTTGATTGATGTGGTTCATGTATAGACTTTTAAAATTATGGCAAATTTTTCTTCAATTTTGTACTAAAACTATCAAAGTTTGGAACCAGTTTTCTAAAAACACGAGATTTATAAACCGATCGAATGCACAAACCTACATTAAATTTTATATGCTATAAACCAGAATGAGAATAGTAGAAGGGGAAGTGAGTTCCAAAGTACTAAAGAAAGATGAGGAGGCTATATCTCTTCAAGCGAATGGAACGAAGGACAACTGTGTGCGAAAAAGTTGTTCTAAAAGTTACAGTTTGAAAGAAATTCGAACAGAAAAGTTTTAGGTCTAAGAAATAATACTCTGGTTTGGGTGTTACCCTGCAAATGCAGTAGAGGCACTGAGAAGGAAATGCTTTATGTATTCAGGAGGCATAAATTCGAGATTTCAAAGTTGTGATAAAGGTTCTCTCCGAGCACTACAGAAACCTAACTGGAAATAATTGGCTCACCGACGCAACAACTAAGTCAGCAACTTGGGTTTGCGGGAACACTTACATTCAGGAATACACGTAGCAACCTGAGGATTACTTTCTACGGGCTAAGATAGGCGATATTTACACACGCTACTATCGAAATAGTCGTGAAAAGGCTTGTCGCCGACGTTAATTGGCAATAGTCCTAATATAATCGCGGCAATTTCAAAGAATGAACCTCAAAATTGTGCAGTTGATACAAATCGCAAAGGATCGGCCCTACTTGAAGCATTTCCTCCTCTGGATATTGTTTTAAATAACATCGGAGCTATAAAAACGTTTAGCACACCAAGACCAGGTCCTATCATTGATATCGCTTTCGCAAGCAGCGGAATGCTCAGAAACTGTTTGCCGCTGGCATCGGGTTCAACAATCCACATTAACCGGACAACGCTCAAACGCTCTAAATGGAATATCAGTATTCTGGATGAAGATTTTCTAAGCCTCGTCGTTGGTGAGTTTATAATTGAAACCAGGACTGTATAGGTGCCTTTGTAACCCAAGTATCGCAGTCTAGGCTGGGAAATGAAAAACACGGACCTCTTGCATACTGGTGGTCAACCGAAATTGCAAAACTAAATCGGTACGTCACCGAATAAGATGACCTTACCGGATTCCAATGATCAGCAAGTGCAGTGGACACGCAATTAATTTCGAGAAGCAAGAACCCGATTGAACAAAGCGATAAAGTCTAACAAATACCTTTGTTTTAGAGATCTTTGCGAATAACTTAACCACGATGTATGGGGTAGGTTAGGTTAGGAGAAACCACTTAGGCCCATTGTGATACCACGTAGATCTGTGATCCCCGTACTCTTGGAACAAATTTGAGCTTCTGACTAAGCGTAGGATCTCTCTTAACGTTAACGTCTTTATTTTTAGCTTCTGCAGAAATCAGTAGTAAAAACGCCAACCCTTCTTGCATGCTTGCCTATAAGGCAGTGTCCAGTGATGATATATATGATAGCTCTAATGTTTCCTATTTTGAAAAATCCATCTCTGAGTGATTCAGATGCAGTTTTGGCCAGATGTGTTTGGTCACTAGAGATGTTGATCCAACAGCCCATTTAAGGTTTTTTCTTCTATTAGCATCCAGTTTAAGAAATACAATAGTTTGCACGTAGCGATTGGTATACCATTTCTAACTTTTTCCGGTTGGACAGATAGAATAGAATGTCTCTGTTGCCTGGACCCAACGTAGGTGAAGATTGAACCGCTGACCAAAATGAAATGAAGTAAAGATAGCAATATCTAAGCTGAAATTCAACAAATCAGCTTAACTTGACGACTTGCCGACCGAGGTATTCAAACTTTGTAGAGGTTTTGACTTTGTAGAGATAATACGCCAACTCATCTTCCAAATTTGGTCAGAAGAATGTGTGCCTGATGATTGGAATTTCAGTATCGTTTGCGCGATTTACAAACACGGAGACCTCCTCAACTGCGCTCTCTATAGAGCATAAGTTTCCTTAACTTCGCATACAAGATTATATCTGCCATATTATGTGAACGTCTGAAACCCTACGTCAAAAAGATGATTGGCCCCTATAAGTACGGTTGCAAACCAGGAAAGTCCATAATCGACCATATTTTCAGGCAGATCAATATGTCAAAATCAATACTTTTCACCTTTTCATCGGTTTTAAGACCCCTTATGACAGGATTTATAGAAACGAAATATATAGAGACAGGCCTAATTTTGGCGCCCCTGCCAAGATCGTCGATTGAAAACGCACGCACTCCGTCAAGGCCGGTATCGACTTAACCGAGGCCTTTGATGTCAAAAAAGGTTTAAGACTGTCATGTGACTCCTCGTCATACTTAAAAGAATTGAACTCAATCGGAACTCAAGTCTGTGCAACTACTGGCGTATGCCGATGATATTGACATACGACTAATTGGAAGATCTCAGCGGGATATCGCCGGTGTGTTCGCTAGTACTAAAACGGAAGCTGCCAAAATAGGTCAATCGGTAATTGAGGCACACAACATTAACTTATTGGACAGAACATCACAGTAGACACTTATAAATTCGAGAAAGTAAAGAACTTTGTCTATCTTGGCTCTGCTATAAATTCTGCACACTTCAGCAGAAATGAAAAAAGAATCACTCGTACCAATCGCTGTTTAGTTGGAGTAGGCAATTGAGTTGTAAGGTCCTATCCCGAAAAACTAAAGGGACCCCATAGAAGACTTCGGTCATCACAGTCCTTTACGATTAAGATATCCTTCGAAAAATATTCCCATTTGCGTATACGAGCTTTGGAAGAGAAGATTCAACGATGAACTATTCGAGCAACGAAATCGATATAATCAGCATATCAGTCGCCTGTAGAGCGAATGGACACCAATGCGCCAGCCCGCAGTCTTCAAATCTAACCCGAGAGGATAACGCAGTCGAGGAAGACCTTCTCAAGTAGAAGGGAATCTCAACCGACTTGGAATGCGCAACTGGAGACAGTTACCTAAAAACAGATGCCATACCATCATTCGATATTTCTATACAGGTGTTGCCATATCAAAACTTAAATAGCAAAATACAACACTTTCTAGGCTGCGCCAACTACGTATATAAGCATCTGACTTTTAGGATATTGCCTGTTGCATTGTGTGAACGCTTGAAACTATTTGTTATTGATCTGATTGACCCCTATCAATGCAGCTATAGGCCCGCTAAGTCCATAATTTACAAAATAAATAGATTTATACCATTTGAAAATCAGTCTTTAATTAGTTCTCATAATCGAACAACTGAGCTCGCTATTCGTCGTGTTGCGCACTCTTCAAGATGCAAATCCAGCAAGGCGTCAAAGTAGTTGCCAAGGACTGCGCTAACTGAAGAGATTTATCTGCCCACCCCGAAGGCTGTTTTTTTAGTCTTTATCAAGTTACACAAGTTGACCTTAGTCCGACCTATTTTTCGACTCCGTCTGACCTTCGAGGGAAAGATTTCAGCATCGATCAAAGACTTGAATAATTTTGAATGTACTGACGTGTGATCCCTAAATGCATATCCAAACCTGTAGCCTATCAACCTACGCTAAACCGAAAGTGAAATCCCATGTTGAGACATTAGATATTGAGTACAAGAACATGGATCCTCAATATTGTTCTAAAACCTCTTAAGATCCAAGGCGTACCAATCCGTATTGTACGGGCATAAAATTTGACCAATATTTTCAACCAACGATCTGATAATGAATAGTAACGAGCGTGTACGAATAGATGAGATACAATCATTGTTGGTCAGGTTTGAGCAGTCTAATATAGGGTACTTCAGAATCTACTCCTACATTTTTTGTAGCTGTCCCATATCTTTTCTTCGTAAAAATTCTTCCCATCTTTGGCATGTACTATCCACCAGACGACGAATAAAAAATACAAAAAGCAATATTTTCACAGATTTTCTTTTGGCGTACGAATCTATAGAGATACCCATACCTCTTGTGTGGAAAAGCGACTTCGCAGACAGAAATAATTAAATTTTTCGACGACGACTGGAGCTGCGGTTGAGACCAAAGTTAGATGGTGGGGTGTTGACGGTCTCCGCATTAAAGATATCAAAGTAATATGAAATCATAAAACAAAATTCGTCAAAAAATGTATCCCCCCCCCCCCCCCCCACCCATCCTGCTGTATTTCGACCACGAACAAGCGAACAATCGCCCGACCGAGTGTGAAACACGCAGGCCATAACTTTTATCTCTCCTCTTGTATACTCCGCGGTGTTTTCGAAGTTAATTTAGTTGGTTGCCGCCTTTGACTGGCGGTCAGATTTCTTGACGGTCTCTGTACGAGTCCCGGCTACTGCTGCTGAAAGAACCGACAATATGTGTGCATAAAACAATTCACAGTTCGCCTTGGGTACCTGATCAGTTAGTTTAGATTCAAAAAATGTTCACATTGTTATGATTAAGTGGTTCATTTTGAACTTGGAGTGTGCAATTATGTGATATTGACAAACACACACTGAAAAGCAATTGTAATTATCTTTTAAAGAGACTGGCTAGCCAGATGGAATGAGTTAATCAAGCTGTAGATAGTCGAAGACTGTGTTGTAAGCAGACTGTATTTTTATGTTTGTAGCGATTAAATAAGCAGCTGCGAATTCGAAATGGTTACAAAACGAAGTATTAGTGATAGTGACTCTCGCCTTTCATGATATGGTATTCCAGTTGTCAAAGAATCGGTGTATGCCTGAGCAGATAAATCACATAGACCGCATTAAGTTTAAGTCTCTACACAAGAATGTTTCTTATGAAACCGGCATCACACACTAATGATGTTTCAATGAATTCCAATAGCCAATATTGGGAAAAGCAGTGGTCCTATGCCACTATCTTGTGGTTCACCAATAAAACTTCATAAAGCTGTTGAAAATTTAATGCGCACCGTAAATCCGGTCACCAATTATCACCTAAGAAATGGAAATTGCTGAAAACTCTTCTTTAGAATTGAGAGATGATTATTCAGAAAAATCGCATAAGTCATCTTAAGTTTATTGCAAGAGTACCTCAGAGATAGTATGTAGACATCGTGTCAATCAGTTAAATAATACAAAATGATTTAATGAATTTCAGTAGACGGTAGCATGGGGAAACCACTAGCGGTCCTAGTTCCCTGTTGTACACCAACAAAATCAATAAAAAAAAATAATCTTGAACAGCATTCGAGATATCGATATCTGCATATTGTGTACATATGCAGGAAAATGGCTGAGCCACCTGTGGTGGAGCAAAGGCCCCTAACCTAAAAAAAATAGGTCGAGAAAAATTTTTTTTGTCATTTTTGCAGCGCCATAGAAATCGTAATATTGTCGAGCGTTCCTTAAGAAGACCGTCACATTCGTCTTTGACATTCGGGCAAAATTGTGCAGTTGATACATTTGCTACACAATGATCAGAGGACAAACAGAAATGTAAGGCTTTTTGGGTTTTCTGTTACTATCACAAAAAGCCTAAGGTCCCTTTGCTTTGAAACCAAACCCACTAAAACGAAAAAGAAACTCAGCTTAGATACAATTTTCAGCAACAATTTTAACGATAAAAACAGAAGATGGGCGGCGAAGGCTCCAAATCTACGCTTTTGTATAGCTCCTAAGCGGTATACATTGTTTCCGAGATTCCTTTTGTACAATAGATCTAATTCCGCTCAAGGGACTTTTGGTACCCTTACAATGCTTGCACACAACGCAGGCGAAGAAAACTAGGAACAAAGAAAACACAGATACCGGTGTACATTGGTCTTATATGTTTGCAAGTAATAATGACTGGGAAATTGAGAGCTCGGCAGAGCATTACACAAACAAGTTGCACGGCTTAGGAACGAATCACGACACGTAAGGGTAAGGCTACATTGTGTTTTAGAAGCATTAAATCCCACTCTCTTGATAGTTTCCTAATGGTTTATGCTGTTAATATCGAAATTTAATTAGCTTAACATACACTGCCCTTCTCGTTCTACAACCGAAGAGCTGGGGCCTAAGTCAGGAAACAAATATGAAGAGCAGAGGGAAATGTAATTTCTAATCCATTGAAGAAGTGAGTCGTCGTCCATCCGAAATTCACACATTTTCGACAAAAAAGTGCAATTATCTTGCTTTCGCCAGATTGATGTACGCTTTGGTTCCACTTTTTGATGAGACATGCCATCGAATCACCAATGGACCTTTTGCAACGAAAACCGTACTTGAGCATTGAGAAGTTTTCGTGTTTCGAGACATTTCATGGAGAGAAGGGACGTAAGTGCAATGGGACTGTAGGAGGAGAGAAAAAGTTCGTCGTCTTTTTTTGGGACACCTGTTCAGAAGAAGGAGATACATACCATCTGGACCAGCGGAGTTGTGTACGTTAAGATATTTAAGTACTCTTACTACTTACACGTGTTCGAAAGTGGATTCGTCCCATTGAAAGTTCGACGTCGTCAAGTGTAGGGGGACAAAGCACAATCAAGAAATATTGCACTGGCCGCAAAGTGTGCACCAAGCAAATTGGTGCTGACAGCTGTGATGTCATTATATATGCGCGTTGGGATGGAGAGGATGAGACAGGATTTCTAACATATTTGATAATATAATAGATTACTACAGACGATGGTTTATTTCTTGATCACGATGGGAAGTCACTGAAGTATAGGACAAACCGTGATATCAGTAATGGAGAATGCAATTGTTGGTTAGTGGCAAGACAGCATTCACACTCGTGATGCTCAATATCAAAAATATCTTCATTAAAGACGCATTCGATCTGTATCTGAAACTGTATCCTAGAATTCAATTTAAGGGCACAGATTAAAGATGCATCCAGTACACATTTCGAACGTTGCACCATCAATGATAGAGTAAATTGATTTGAAAAACGGACGCAAATTTTCATAGCAAGGAGTCAAATCTTACGTTGTTAAACAGATTTTGGAGTCGACTACATTTCGATTTTTACAACAACAAGAGTTTTGATGTCATAGGGTCAGACGGCATGTCCATAAGACCAGAGTCTAAGATCGTGTTGTATCAAACACCACTTCTATTTTATAAGAAGATGGCTTTGAGACGGCAACCGATGATATATCAATGGGAAGGAAAACCCATCTTTGAAGTCTGCTGTTACTTGTTCAACGTTAATCGAAAAGTCTCTCGCCGGTGATAAGAGTCCGCCAAAAAATTTTGGATAACCTTTAGCGGACACAAAAAACAGCTTAACCCAAGGAAAGACAACGCCAGGTAGTCACAAAAGCTGGCCGTGGCCTGCTGGCTGCGAGCGGATGTGTGATCGAATAGTGCTCAAAGTGTTGGACAGAAAAACTTGCCCACGTCAACGAGGTTAGACGATAATTTGACAGCCTCGGATGAGGATCAGTACAATGTGTGGAAGGAACATTAGACAATTTTAAGATTTAAGGGAGCTCGAATAGGTCTTTGGCAACAGAAAGTTTTGTACTTCACAACGAGCACCGAAGGGACACAGATATAATGATCTGCATTAGGTCTCCTTAAAAAAGACATAAGGTATCGAAGGCTCCGAATTTAAATCACATAAATACCTTACAGATTATTAAAATCAGAGCAATACGTCGAGCACACAAGCTCACGGGATTCTATCCCAAAAAATCTCATAGTACACAATTACACCCTGCCTGACTCAAACTGCAACCAACTTCTGACTACTATAATTTCCAAACCGTAAAAAAACAGCAACATCGGCAAAAATGGTTCGGAAAGTGGAGACTCGAATTGAGCGAAATCCGCGTCGAAGTGGAAGAAAATGGCTCGTGAGCTTAACATATCGTTGGAACGGATGCAACACATACTGAAAAATTAACCTGGGCTCAAGCCATTGAAGTTCCAAAAAGCACACGATCTTACACCACAACAGAAAAAAGTTTGAGTCAATAGAGCGAAGGAGTTGCTACGCTTGCACGAAAGTGGTGAGTTGCCGAATTTGGTTTTTTCTGATGTGTCGCCATTTGTTATCGAGCAATATGTCAAAAAACAAAATGACCGAGTTTACTTGCCAGAGAGGTCTTTCAAAAATTAACACTTTCGAACAGCCACCAGAAAGCAGACAGCACCGATGGTGATGGTTTGGGCCGCCATAACCGCCGATGGTCGCTCTCCGCTCGTATTTTTGGACAATGGCGTCAAAATTAATGCGATCGTATACCTCGAAACTGTCTTAGGACAGTATTGAAGCCTCGTCCAAACAATCATTTTGGTCGTAGATGGACATTTCAACAAGACGTCTCACAAAGCGCGCGTCAACCAAGATTGGTTAAAAAACAATGTTCCACACTTCATTTCTTCGACACAATGGATTGCAAATTCTCCGGATGCAAATCCGTTGGATTTCTCTGTCTAGGGTATTTTGAAGGCGAAGGTTGGCACTAAAAAATACCAAAGTTTGGACCACCTCAAACAAGCACTTCGCCGGGAATGGGCCAAAATACCGCAGAGCCACTTGCGTGCAGCGTCCGATGCTTTCTTCGGCCGTCTCAAGGCCATTATTCGCGCCAAAGGTGGACATATTGAAAACTACTGATACACTTTGAAAACTGATGTATTTTCCAACGTTTTCTGCTTTGGCACAATAAAATTTATTAAAAAATAAAAAAATTATAGCATTTTAAAAAGTTGCAATTCGAGACAGGCAGGGTGTATGTTACATTTCCACACTATGGTAAAGTGTCAGAATACCTTAAAGTTCTGGTTCTACTGTTCATATCCGATGTTACCGATGTTTTTTTGTGCAGGTACAGACATTTCGTTATTACCACGTTAACATTACAAAGGTAAGAGCCACATGATTTTCCACATATTCATCATGCGTTCGTCCGTCTGCTCAGAAAAGGCCAGCGGGATTTCGATCTGTGAGCATATACGTTAAGAAGTTTTAACGCATGGTTGTGCCCTTACCATACAAGACAGAGTCTGAGCCGTCTACAACTGCATAATTTAGTTCAAATTTGCTGAGAGAGAATTTCTCTGATTATTATCGCAAAGAATAAAAGAGCGTTTGCTCAGGCTGCTACGACGGTGATCGTGATGCACAATCTGCTGCAGTTAGAGCTCGGGTAATGTAGGGTATGGTTCGGATTTTGTCCAAAAGCACAGGTTCTACAAGAAACATTACCAGGACCAATCATAAAGAACGAATAACTTTATTTTGGGGTTTAATTTTAATCCAGAAGCGCGAAAGGTGTTTAAACTTATATAGACAAGTTTTAGCAACAGATTCTTTCACATCTATTCGAGTGTCATTTGTATTATATCCTAGTTCCAATATTCAGAACAAATCAACCAATACCCTATGTCACCCAGAGTCATACTCCCCAACAACAACAAAAAAATCTCTCAACTGTCACATTGTTAATAAAGATGCCTGTGTGTGAGTGTGAGAGACGAGAGTGATGAGTCATTTAAAGAATTTATGACTCCAAAGTCGGGTCATTAACACATGCACCATCCAGCCGTCAGTGCAAAGCACCAGCAAAGTTGTCGGAGTCAACATCTCCACCTCATCTCCATCATCATTAACAACATCATCATCGTCGTCATCACCGTAGTCGTCGTCACAATTTTATTTAAACGATACTTTGAAGCTGTTCGTTGAGTACAAGTATTCTTCAATGATTCTACTCGTATCTATGTATCTCTTCAGCTACTGCCGTTGTATCCAATGGAGATGCAAGTTATTTCGCCAAGCAGATGGTGATATCGAGTTATCGAGTAAATCGAAACCAAACAATTCAAGCAAGTGGTACAGAAGCACTGGTCAAGTTATTCATGTTCATTGGCATTTGGTGGGACTAATTCTAGTGAAAAGAGGAGCACAAAAACCGAACCACATCGAACATGGCACTCTGATTGGATTAGGTTAGCTGTGTTTCTTTTTTGCCTTCCTTTTTCGGGGTAACGGAATTAATTATCCGCTGATTTGTGTAGAAAAAAAAAAAAAAAAACGCCAATACTGAAAATTGTTTGATTGGATGTATGGAAGAAGATACGGCACCATCGATAGGAGCTAAGGAAGAGGACACACGTACTGCGCCGTGGAACGCATTTTTTAATTTGACTCATGCCCTAAGCCGCATACACCTAATATCAAATAGGATGGCAAAATGCATATCTACAACAAATAAAATAGGAACAGAAGGAATAACAGGGCGGGACGTTAAGAAAAACGGCCCAGAAGTAGCAAGAGGAGGTACGACTCAAATTAACATTGTGCAACATGCACCTTGAATGCATAAACAATGGATGTCATCCCGGGAACGCATTACACTTAAATAAGAACAACACATCTTGGCCAAAGCGAGCAGAAGCCTATACAATGCACAACCCGACTCCGGAGGAACGTCCTCGTCCTCATCTTCATCTTCATTCTCGTCGTCATCTTCGTTCTTCCCGTCGTTGTCGTCGCCGTTGTTGTCATCATCATAGCCAAGGAGAAGAGTATAAATTTATTTCTCATTGTGTATTCATCATCGTTTGATGATTCCTGGGGGTAATTAGCGAAGCTATTTAGTGCATACAATTACGAGGAAGACCGACCCCAAATGGAAGAGTTGAAACTGAGCCTATACGACGATGACGATGACTGCTATGACTGCAACGACAACTACCACCAAATGGAAAGAAGCAGCCACGTCTAAAGAATGTTTGATTTTGCCGATTTCGTTCTAGAAGATGCCTTTGATGGAATCCGTACCACATTGCCATCACACCAACAACCACACCGCAATCCTCTGTTGTTGTTTGGTACAAAATAATTAATTGAATTGCATAAACGATTCGGGTCAAATGAAGCCAAGTGCAGTACACTATTCGTATACTGCTGTTGCTGCATGAATTAATGGAAATATGAAATATTTAGAAGCTAATCGATGAAAGAGCCACGAATTAGGTCAACTTTTGTGGCTATGAAGGTGGTCTCCAGAGCCATCTGGGTCATGAAGGAGTAGTGAGCATTTGGATTTGCAATTCCGGAAGGTGATGTTCTAAATTCTAAATTCGAATGCAACTGTTAAGTAAATAAATAAATAAAGAGAGCAGCATTAGCTGCAATGCGAACATTCTATCGCTTATCCGAGTCAGTAAGGGTAGTATTGTGCCAGAAATTCGATCACAATGTTGACAAAAAACTAAGCCCTGTTGCACAGAAACACACGATATTGGTTGGCATGCCACAAAGGACTGTGCTAGGGCCTACTCTAATCTATTAAGTGTAATAAAAAACACTAGCATCCCTAAAAATGTCCGAAGTTGCCGACGATATCGCGTTTGTCACTTGACGAGCCACCGTAATCTGAAGTTCACCCGATTTTTAAAATTCTGAAAAGTTTTTATCTTTGATTGTTCACTGGGGCCCAAAATCATTCACTGGTAAGACGTGTCCTACTATATGATACGGTTGATTGGTTGCAGTGTCTTAAAAAGTCAGTTTATAGTCAATTAGGGGAAATAAGTGACTAAGCGGTAGACTTTATATTGTTCCTCCTCGACAATCGGCTTAGGTTAGCGGCTTCGTGATCCGAGAACAAAAAAAGGATTATACTGCCAAATTGTATGGAAGTTTACCTCAGTTCAATAATACGTAGACCTATGTTGTGGTGCATTCTCTGAAAACTCAATTTAAACATCGCTTTCTGCGATTTCGTAAATGATGGTGATAGAGTAAGGCTTATGCTAGGTGAAGTGTAATGCAAAACGTGTCAGGGATCAGCTACGAGATCAATTCATCATCATCACATTGGTTGGCGCTTCAAATAATTTTTATAGAAATTGTATTCGACGATCTTAGCTCCATGAAAAAATTCGGTTTGTTGAACCAACATCTGAGTATCCAGAAATTGCTGCAGTACTCGCACGTGAAAGTAGTATTTGAGATTCAAGACAGCTTTGACTTAGAGCTTAGACCGTATAAAATTGATTATTCGGGATTGATTTTATTTTATCCACGGTCTCCTTTGTGGTAACCGTTTTTGGGTCACATAGGCGCGGTTCTGAAAAACCGACATGCGGTCACGGCGAAGCTCTGCGAACCAATGGTAAACGGTTGTACAGGAAGGTGAATGGGTCCCATACATACCATCGAGAATGGGCTTGATTTCCTCGCAGGTTTTGCCACCCAAAAATAACGGATCACGAAGCGATACTGCTCTTTTCCCATGGTCACAAAAAACACTAACACAATGTTTTGAAATAGATGTCAAAACAAACCTAAGCGTCGGGTTGTCAAAAAATGTTGACAGGGGGGCTAAAAGATACTAAATGATGGTACACTCATTTTAACTCAGTAGCGCCACCTATCTTCCAATCCGAGTACTCATCAACCAGCCAACGTACTAGCAAACGTTTTGGGGTTTTTGACTAATAAAATAAAAACGAATGAATACTTTTTCAAAACTTTTCTATTTCTATTTATTGCCTCACTCACTCAATGGCTACAAATTATAGAACAACCTATTCGAAACGGCTCCCATTTTCCTTTCAGCAACGGCCAGTCATCGATTGCAGTACGCACCTCATGTATTGAGAAATTTTCCACTTCTCAGACAAGGGCGCGTTTCAAAGACTCAATACTTGGATGTCGAGTAGTGAAAGCCATACAGTCCAGAACGGACCATAGTTTGTTTGTCTGGGCTACCATCTGGCAAATCATCCGTGGAAATGAAGTTGGGAACGTGGTTTTTGAACTGAACTTATGAGCTGGAGCGAAGTCTTGTTAAAAGATAAACGATTTATTTGCCAATAGTATTTTACTAAGGAGCTCAACAACGTTATCTAAAAGGTCCGCTAGATGGTGGTGAATTGAATTGAATTCTTGGAACGAGTTCAAAGGTATACCGTGATGGCAGAGTATACATTTTATCTTTCCGTTTATTGAGTTTCTTCAACGGTGAAAATTTTCTCGTCAGTAAAAAGAATTCGCCTGTGACCGTTCTTCAAGCAAGCAGCAAGACTTTCGATTTTGACTTTCGGTTCTGTTTCAATGCTTCTATGAGTAAGTGGCCGGTATGTCTTTTCTATGAGCATCATCACGTTTTATGATGTGCGACATGCTGTCCTTGCTAATATCCATCCCCCGCTCAGTATGCGAACGCCACGAGTCATCAAAGCCGTGGAAAATCGAATTCAAACACATGTCGTAGATCTTATAAAGATTTATTTAACAACATTTACAGCCCAACGCTACGCAGCGAAAGTATCTAGCACTTCAAAAATGCCTAGTACCAACCCGAATTTACCTCCCCCTTTTGACTGAAAAATGGCGTTCCATAGATGGCGAGATTATTCCATTAAATATAAATAAATACTTGTTTGATAGAAACAACAAAAGGTTACAAAGGTAAGAACCAATCGTGTGAACCCTATTACCATTTTAAAAAGCCTGAGTAGGATTTTAAGCAGCTATTAAAACAGATTCATGAACTAATGTCCTAATCAACAGAATTAGAATTGAAAGGTGTACAAGTTGCTCAAGTAATTCTTGTGAGCCTGGATGCTCTCTCTCTTACGGGCGATTCCAAATGAGTTTTGTAATTAAAAAGTCTGCAACTAATCAAGTTTTTAAAGACGGAATGCACACATCATACAATTCGATTTAACAATATCAGCTCGAACCATTACGTTTTTGCTGCCAAGGTCAAAATGCTGTAAAAAATACAGCGTAGAGAATGCTTAGGGACTAAAAGCTGAAATTAAAACAACCCTACCCCCACAAATCCTCTCTTAATTTGACAATACATGTACACAGTGAAAGCAAATTTTTCACATTAGAGGCGACAAAGTGTTCTGCTTCCAATGCCACCGAAAAACCTAATAGTAAGCAAAGCGGTTTTGTGACGCTATTGCAACAAAAGCTACCCTCCGGTCAGTAGTAACAGAAAATGCTTAGAAACTACACAGAACGAAGAGGCAGGAGGCTTCTCAGGTACAAAGAATGGGAATGCAAGTAATCAAGACGATTCGTGGCTGGCATAAGAGCTGACAACCCTAATGACTTAAGTCCAGAGCGTGCTGATCATTAAAAAGGAAAAGCCGCCCTCTCTGGAGGTGATGATCCCAATAGATCTTTACTGGTGACGGTTAGGTGGTCAGTAGACATCCTGCTGCTTGACTCAGGAACAACAAGTACTGCTCTAACAAATAGCACCAACATTTGCTTTGTATGAAGAACATCAAACTTGTTTCAGGTAGGAGACAGGAGAAATGGATCTTACATATTACATAAATATGTTCTAACGATCAGATGAAAGCATACCTAGCAACTTACTTGAATCTTTTTCTCAATTCATAAGAAAAATGAACACACAGTCTGCATACTAGGTAGTTGAAGATCTTTTTGGAATTGTATTTAAGCTTCTAAGAAGCGTATAGTCGGAACCATCAACAAACTATTTTAATCTTATCTATGTGGCTTTAGACAATGTGCTCGATTATACCAGATATTTACAATACATTGAGCCTACTTTGAACTACTTTTTTTACTAAATAAAAAAAAATAATAATAATTTGAGTGATGAAAATCTTTATTTGGACCTTTACAATTGTTTCTGTTAAGTGGAAAAGATGATATCTGCCAAAGGGCTGCCGCCAGAGTTGATACACATTTGTGCCCGTTTTATTGCATTTTCCATGACTTTTCGCAAGATATCTGGTAATAACTGTTCGCATTCCTGTCGAATATTCTCCTTAGGGGTGCAATTGTCTGAGGTTTGTTGGCATGAACCCACCACATCAAGTAGCCCCAAAGAAAGAAGTCTGGGATGGTCAAATCGGGCGATTTTGCTGGCCATGGCAAATCGCCAACACGCGAGATTATGCGACCAGGAAACGCTTCCACAATATCCATTGTGATTCGTGCTGTGTGTGCGGTTGCACTGTCTGTTCACTAAGCCGCGCTCATCCAATTCCGGCAGTAAGAAGTCGTGAGTGAACGCCCCGCACCACACAGTCTTTTTGAGTGGATGTTCAAAAACATCGATACTATTAGTCCTCGCTCTTGCAGAATATATCGCTCCATTACTTGTATGTTTGTACACTGCAACTCTCTAGTTCACAAATGTCAAATATGGTTGACGTATGACGCCATATGGTATGCAAAAATTATACCATCTTCTGATAGGGTGGTTAATTTTACGCCACCTTGTACATACATAGATGGATACCCACTACTTAAGGTATCACTTGTATGTTGATGTATCTGAATTCAGTACCCAGCTTAGTTATCGAATCTTTAGAGGCCAACGAACATGTAAAATTAAACGGCCAGTAGCTTTCCAATCAAAAATGCATCACAGCCTATGTATTTGATGGTGGAATTCGCAGATAAGAAGGTCATATCCATCGACGGAACGCGTAAATAGCGTAACATTTTGAAGGTGGCCAAAATTGATTTCTAGTAGAAAGGCCTGCCTGTAAGGCTATGGAAAAAAAAAAGAAAAAAATTAGAAGCAAATGTAGATAAGACGAATCTTATCAACCTAGAACAAACTAGGACAGATCTAAATAATGAATGGTCTGTCCCATGTTATATATCGGCTTCAGCAGTCAAACAAAAGCAAAACTAGCAATCTAGCCGCTATACACCTAAACTGGAAATGGACTGACATCAGTAAAACAGAGAGGAAGAAGAAGAGTACAAATTGTACCTGACCGTGAAAGTCACAAAAAATTTTGTTCTTAGAAGAGTTATCTAGTGGTGCTCAATGAGTTAGTCATTTATCATCAACGAACCTTTGAATAAAGCCTCAAGGATAGTTTTCTTCTTATGAACAAGATGCCACAAACCTTCAAGCTTCCACTACATTCATCTCTGAATTAGGTAAAACTTCGTTCATCCTATCTAATTCCAGTTAAGCAGGTCAAATAAAAAAATCCACACTATGTTTCAACCACGCAAATATCCTTCACCTAAAAAAAAAAAAAAAAGAAAATATAAGTTTCCTTTCCGAGTTTTTTCTATTGGAAATTATCTGCTTGTGTTTGTCACATGCACAATAGTTTTAAACCTCAATACTCAAATCAGTTTACAAAACATTACCCGAATAAGTTGAGTATTAACTTTTTACCTACCAGTCTCCTGTTTCGCCCTGTATTCCCTTCAACTACTTTTCACTTCATATAGGGAACATTGCCTTCGAATGGATAAGATACTTAACTCAGAGACAAAAGAATACGCGAACTTCTAAAACAAAAATCCAAACAGAAAATCTGATAACAAATTGTATATTTTTTCAGGCTGATTTCCCATCATCATCAACCCATTTCCAGATCTCATCCCAACTTCTCCCTATCCACTTATATTCAGCATTAGTTTTCTCGTCGTCATCATTCCTCTTCCTAGCCTTATTCATCGCGTTCGCTTGCTTAACAAAGACTAATGGGAGTTAGTTTGTCTTTTGTTCCCCGCGCCAGTGTTTGAGGTATGCTGGAGTAGATATTCGCTTCTGATCACAATACCAAGAAGCGTACACGGCTTCAAAAGAAGAAATAACTGCTGCTACAACAGTTGAGGTAGCTCAAATTCCACACGCATCCACAAAAGGGGTAGAATTTCTGATGTAACAGCTACACAACCAACTGCAACAACAAACAAACAGCAACAAGATATAAAAAAAAAAAAACAACGCAACGAAGCCCCAAACAAAAACTCGACTCCAAGCCGTGACTAGTTTTGGGGCTGAGAAATTGTTCAAAGTAAGTTGAACCTCTACCGTCATATGGTTACCAAAGTAATGATGGTCTAGCTCCTCTTCTGGTACGCGTTCGACTGCCGTCACACCGTCATCAAAGGAAGAGTAATATAATATCTCAAAGTGCCAAGTCTCCCATTCCGCAAATAATTCAATCAGACTTTAACCAAGAGCCGGACCAAAAGTAAGCACTGCAAGTAACATACTGACGGCATACACCGAACGAGCGGAGTTATGCTGTGAACCGACATCTCTTAAAAAACAAGTACCAGTACCAGTACGACTATAAGTAACGAGTAACGTGTAAGGAGTATTACGTTCCAGATGCATGGCTGATGGTCACCAAGAACCTTGAAGGAACCAGTTAAGCTATTCTAATGTCAATGCCATGCGAATAACTGGCCAAAAGAGAGCAAGTGGCAGTTCACGTTTGGTCTACAACTACTAGATACAGTACTTGTATCTTCATCTATACAACAAACTCACCGATGCAAAAAAATAAAAAATAACACCACGCTGCTGACAAACAACAATGTGCTTTTTGCTACGAGAATTTCGTGCTACTCAAACACTAACACCGGCAGGCAAATGAGTCTCCAAAGTAGGGTTGCCATGAATCTGCATGTATTAATCATTAAATGCAATTCAAATTTGAGCACGAATAGGGATAAACGACTTTTCGATCACTTTTCGAAACATTAAGCCATATCTGAATTTCAGATCACATTGGGACCGTGGAAAAAATAATCCCGATAAACTTGTTAGACACGTCCAGGAAAATTATTGCTTAGCACCTAAACCTGCGCTAAGACTATTCATTACGTAGGGACACTAAATGTGCGCTTTTCATTGCTCCATAAACCTAGTGGCTTTCTTGCTGTCCTTAAACAAAAACTACTGCAGACTCCATACAGATGTTTCAATAAGTCACTATGCTTTGATTAAATTTCTAAATGGGGTAGTCGCTCTTGCAACGCTTACTGTGAACGTTAGATGACATATCATTTTCTCAGTGTCTGGCCATTTTATGCTGTAGTGTACACTATCCAACTAACTACCAAACCGTTGCTAAGCATCCCCAGCTCAGTCTATGCATCTCTGCACCAAACCGACACAAATTTGTTAAAGACAGATCAACAACTACCAGACTTATTGAATATTGTGAGTATTAGCACACAAAGTGCCTAACAGAAATGATAGTGATCGGTATAACACCAGCAAGACTTTTGATAAAGCCGAGTACACTGTCATACCGAATCCCTGGTGAATAGTGAGAGCGAACAGTGAGTTTCAGACCCATGAGTCCTGACTTCCTTCATGCTGAAAAGCATCGAGAATTGCGCACATCGAATGGTCGAGATTCATGTGCGCAAAACTATCTTGCGAATGCATCCTCTGTCAGCGATGCAATACGCCTACCAACGCGGAAGATCTTGTGAATGTGCGCTTCAGAATTTGTAGGCAGAATTGAAGGCGCATTCGACAAAAAGGAGTACGACTTTGGCATTTTCATCGACGTTGAGGGTGCTTTCGACAACGCATCTTTTGACGGCATGTGTAACTCGGTCAAACAAAACGGCATAGACGAATCTCTGGTTTTGTGGATAAAAACAATGCTGGTGAATAGGACATTGATTGCGGATGATGGCCGCGGCCAATATGTGGTGGCGTGTGTAAACATAAAGTTGTCGCAAGGCGGCGTTCTATATCCACGTATTCTACGCGATCGACGTGATCGCGACTGGTGCACCTCTCAAAACTGAGATTGTTCTCTTTACGAGAAGAAATAAGTTGCCTGGTCTGACTCATTTAGTGCTTAACGACAACTCCATCCAATTCTTCAGGAAAGCAAAGTATTTAGGTGTTATCCTGGATAATTAACTTCTCTGGACTAAATATGTTAAGTCGAAAGCATATAAGGCGCTTTCGGCATTCTGGCAGTACAGATGAGCCATCGGCAAGACATGGTCCTAAATCACAATTGGATTACGGAAAATCAAATCGCCGATGAACTTGCCAGACATGGTTCAGAGGAGAGTTTTTCAGGACCCGAACCCACGTTGTGTTTACCTGCGATCTTGGATAAGGCTTCCACTGACAGTTGAGTCTAATAAGAGCACAACTGCAGAGGGCACAACTTCCCGGTATGCAGGAAAACTTAATGAATGCTTCTCGACATCTTTAGGAGGTCAGCAGCTTTTCTGCTGTCCCCCAGCAGGAAAGACTGCAGGTTGCTTACTGGCGTCGTGACAGGGCATTATATTTTTGCAAAGTACTTAAATGTGCTGCGCAAAAGTGACACAACATCCTGAGATGCTTGTGCATCTATCTCTGTGAATGTCTGGCTTACTCTGGCATCAGGTTGCAGGTACTTTGCGTTGACGTGGTGGGTGCTGGTACTGCAGGCATCTTATCACCAAAGCAGTTACTCATCTTTCTTCGTAAGACTGAAAGATTTTATTAAAAGGAACTTTACCAAGAGTACAATGGACTAGTTTTTTGTCTATTCCAACATAAAAAATCTATTTCTGTCATATGTCGAAAACCTGGCAACCCTTTTCTCAAATCTAACTTGGCTCTCCCCAAATAAGAGCAGCTACTCTCTACAAACAGCGAGTTACAAGTATCTACGAGTTAAACACTCCACTTATGTAGTACCAATACCACATTGTGCATGTGCCCGGCTGCCACTGCTATTGTGTATCTTGCTTTTTTTTCTATTCCGTTTGATTAAAGTTGGTGACGAAGGCTCAGGTTGGGGCTGGTTAGGGTAGCGATGGCAAAAATGGAATCACGAACGTAAAAAGAAAAAGACAATGAGAACGAAGACTGACGTGATTGACATGACTAACAAGACCATAAAGACGTAAGAGGTTACAAATGAGATCTGAGAGTTACACAACGAAAGAATTTAGCCAGTTACGACGGCCGCTTCAAGACCTCTCCTCTTATCGTCTAACACACACATTGACAACATAAAGTATCTATGTGATGCGTGGTTAGATTGTCAATAGTGTTGCCGTGAGAGATAGGGATTTATTTATTTTTAAAGAAATGGTTACTTTTAGGTAATGACATGTACGCTAAGCCATTGGCAATGCATTTTTGAAAGTTTTTCTTGGGAAAAAATTTAAAAAGCCAAAAACCGACTGCTAACCTAATTGATGAAAGGGCATGTGTCAACACCCTCTGCACTGCAGCAAAAGTAAAAGGCAAGGAAAAGTTGAACTCAAAAGACCACCAGTCTATGCACGTGTTAACTTTTATTCAGGGTCATAAATCAATTTGAAACATGGATCATTAAAGCCATGTCAGAGACAAAGTTGTGTTACAGGCTCTATTTGAGCGTCATTACTTTCGTATTACAATTATTTATTTATTTTTTTTTTTTTTTTACGGATGACAGTAAAGTATCTAAGTTGGAAGATTTTTTAATTGAATCTCATAGCATCCGTGGGAATTTTGTGCCATTTGCGCCACATTAGTATTATGGAAAAAGGGGTTGTAGTAGCTCATTATATCACTAAATTATTCAAACCTCATTATGGGGTGGAAATAAACAAATCATGACATCCCAGGACGTAGACAAGTCAAAGAAATTTTCGGGGCCGCTTGTATGGATGGCGCTTGTCTTACAGTTTCTTAGTAGTAAAAATGCCAATTGAAAGACAAGTCCGAACTTTTCAATTACTTATGTGACTCTTGAGAATTCTTACTATTTCACGGGCTTATATTCGTTAGGTAGAAGAAATTTTGAATAACTTAAAAATTTTTAATCGTTAATCTTCACAGTTAGAGGTAGATGAATGACAAAGAGTATTTTTCAAAATAGAACACAATAGAAATACAAGTTTTAGTCACCGTGCGAAGTTCATAAAATGATTAACAAACTGCAGACTAAAGCGTCTGAAAATTTGTAACGAAACGATTGAGAAAATAATTTCAATCTTCGCAAACAAAGCGTGCTCAATCGAGATCTACAATTAACATCGATACTTGTTTATTTTTCGTTATTTACCAATTACGTACGCCAAAGACGAATATTGGAGGGCAATTGGCAGATTCATTTCTCGAAGTCAATGAGAATCCTTCTTCAATGGATTAGAAATTAGCTTTCCGAACGCTTAACTTAAGTTGTCTTGGACAGTTTAAAGGCTAATATCACCAATATAAATGCTGGTGTGCTAAAGGGCTCCGTTTTGTCTTCGACACTCTTTTCATCAATGATCTCTTGTCTCTTTGCCTCCTTTGCTGACGACAACACACTTTTCTCTCTACTTTTTATATTTTTCCCTGGAGTCACGTCCCTGCTCTGCTGCTGTAGAATGGGAACGGCAGTATACACCAAGCTCATTACATTCTGATATTACATCATAACTAAATACGGAACCACCAACAAAGTAGAATTTGATGCTCCCAAAACACAATGCTGCCTGCTGTCGTAAAAGCGAAACCTAAATAGCCAGACATTATCCACGAATAGCATTTGCATCGTCGAAACCAAAAAACTTTTTATTCTCGGTATGTGTGTCAATGACAACCTACGTTGGAATGACCACATATTTTATGTCGCCAAAAATGCTGCGAAATACCTCATCCCCTCTAATTCGGCCACTTAAGCCATTTATCAGCCCAAATTGGAGTACAATGTCCACATTTTAGTTAGGTGCACCTAAAATCTCTCTCTGCACCTGCTAGATAGGATGCAAAACCGTGCAAAAAAACCTTAGGTGATGCTAGTATTACACAATCAATTGATACATTTGAACACCGAGGTAATGTCTTTTGCCTTATCTTGTTCTATCGCTGTTTTCACCACCAGTGCTCCAATGAAATTGCCAATAACCATCGGGCCTTTAAATGCTTAACTGCAACAGCCATATAACTATAAACCAATCAAGCCCACTTTCGGCCGTACTCTGAAATATCGTGATTCATTCCTAAGCCGTACAATCCCCTTATAGAATGCTCTGCCGATCTCTTTACTTCCTAACCATTATAACCTTCAAACATTTAAAATCAACGCACATTGGTACCTCTCTTTCTTTCCTTCCTAATATTCCTTCGTCCACAGTATGCGCAAGCATTTTAGTATGCCACTGTCAACATTTCATGTGTGTTTTAGAGCATTTGATTCCATTTTTTTTTCATAAAATTTGATACAAATACTTTGATCTATTTCTTTTAACAAATGAAAATCGCCGAGCTCATAAAAACACGTCTCACTTTAGCGGCTGACACGGACAAAATAAAAAAATGAATACAGCTGAAAATTTTATCATACTTCAAGGGCATGTATACCAACATAATAAACATGACAATCGGATTCTCCAAACCCGTGAAATTTAAAAATTACCGTTATTTTCTGAACACACCTCGTAAATTGGCGATCTTGGTGAGGTGTGGGCACATGACAGGCATAAGATCTGTCATAGACCGTATGCTAAGTCTTCCTGAAATGATTATACCATAAAGATTCTGGAGTTCCAAAACCCCTAGCTACCGGTCAAAGATTTGGAGTTTCTTCTCGATGTTGCGGTTCGGTTCCTTCCTTGGTATCCAAATCTATTGATTTTACAATTAATTCTGCAGTTTAAAATGTAGGAATGAGGCTGATGTTGAAAGAGTAGAATACCACCCTCTTTGACTGGTGTTTTGTCAAGACACCACACCGAAAAGACTGTGATAAGTCGTTTCCTGATTACATGACACAATTATTGAGATATCTGCACCCCCTTGTTATTGATGCTAGTACACATTCACATAGGACCCATTATTTTTCCACAAGAACGATTTCAGAGAACTCACCCCTCATTTTATCGATTCATTTCTTCAAAGATAAAAAAAAGGTATCCCCACATGTTGTATTCTTGCAACATACGAATTTAATTTATCTTTCTTCCTCCAACACAGCACAACAGATGACTTTGCAATTGTAGTACTCAGCTTTAAAAACGGTAAAACGGCATGGTTTGCATCTGGGTATCTACTCTATGACGACCATAAATCTACCTACCAGCTAGGCACCTCAGGAAGCTGGTTGATAAGGTCGCACGTTATCAAAAGGAAATTATGCTGAGCTGCGATGGGAAAAGCACAATTTAAAGGGTAGAACAAACATTAACGCTAGAGATGACTCAATATGAATCAATAAATATCTATTCTAGTAGGAACTAATCTTGTAGCAACGCATATAGGAGTATGTATGTTATTAACAGTCTGAATTTTGTATTACTAAAAAACACCAGTAAATCTTTGGTGCCGCCCTGGTCTGAGATTATCTTCTAATTCGATACATAACTGGAAAGTGTTGAATGAACCGTAATTCAATGACTTTCGGTACTTGATGCTTATAATTCACAGCGTGATTAAGCAATTATCTCCCACCGCAATCGACTGGGAGACACATAGTAGTATCATTTATGGCAAACTCGCTGAATCCGAAAATCAAATATTTATTTAAGTATATAGGGCTTCAGGATTTTATTTTATCTTCCCTGTACAACTACAGAATGACGTTGAAGATATTCTGCAATGTAGTCTTACAAACTGGATACCTATCGGTAGACGTGGTAATGCGTGGGCTGAGGTAAACATAGTTTTGATACTGAAATCAGGCCAAGTATACTATTATTCTTCCTAATAAAGACCCTGAAAATAATTCTTAACGTTTTCATTAAGTGCAGTAAGTAAGTAACTATAAAGACGTACCTACGTACTTACTGGAAAAGAGGACTGAGACAAGGACTAGAGGAATGCAAGAGTTTCACCGCTGTGAATGTTAGGCAACTCATTCAACGACAGTCCTGTCACCACCGCTGAAAAATTAGCTTAGAATCCCTGGGAATATGTTGTATCTAGGCAGATTGATCATAAAAAGCTACTAATGTCGCACGTCAAACGAATAACACATTCTCAAGCGCTTTCTAAGACACTCTTTTAAGGACTCATCTGGATATCTGCGAGACATCTTAGATTTCCATACTCTATCCCAAACCTAAGAAAAAATAACACAAAGAACCTACAATTTGAAAGTCAACCCCTCTGAGCTTGCCTAACATACCTAATCGTAAATTTTTATCAGCTAGCACCCTTTAGCACCGTCTTGATAAACAATTACCTCGATGTAATGTTTTTGGTACTTTTTGGTGTAAACAGGTGTTCACCAAACTAATTCACCAAAAATTATTCAAGTTCCATGAATTTGCTCGCATTACTAAACTGTTTCTTATAAAAACATAATCCGCTGGAATTTTCTCATTTAATGAGCAATAAACTGGATTCGCACAATGCCACAGCAAACTCTAACATCTTCCCCTACAGTGAAACTGCCACCGAAACTTATGTAGCATTTCCACTTTTCGAGACAAGTAATTGCCTACTGATTAAAGTAATTTATGTACATTTGCCTCTCTTTTCCGAATCAATCTTTATCACCCATTTTGTCTTCTTTCCTGTCTGGTTTCTGGTCTCATGTCTGTGGCATAATTTCCAATTATCCAACCAACACAATCTACCTGCGGTACTCGGGTTTCGTTGACGAATGCGTAATACCCGCTGCGCACAGAGAAAACACTCACCAACACAAACAAGCGCACAGAAAAAACAATCTAAAAACGAAGAACGAAAGAGGGAAAAAAAGAAATTGTAATCGTGGAACAAGGTGTAAAAAGCGAAGTATGCCAATAAAGCCGACGCCGACCTACGTCGAAAAAATGAAGACCTCTACCTCTAACAGGCCAATGCAAAAATGCAATTTCCTCATTTTCATCTCTGCCTCTATCGCCATCAACATCACAATCACCATCTTGTTCTCCTTCTCAATTCCATTCGCGTCCAAGTCGCCGGTGTTCAAGGTTGAAGCGGCTAAAAACTCAGCATCGGCATCAATAACATTAGCCAAAGTGAAAAATGAAGAGAGAACAAAATAAAACGAAAAAAAAAGCTTTTTGGAATTCTAATCACCTGCCCCATCCTACACTAGCTAGCCCACAAGACTTTTATGCATTTCCGGGTGTAATGACGTAAGTCCCAATTACATTTGCATTAGCATTACATAATATCACCCTGCCACCCACATCCGGTGTAGCGTGGGGTTGAATTTCGAACTCAATTCGGATTTTTCCTTTTTTTTTTTGTGGCAACCATGACCTCAAAACACCTTCTCCAAGGGGAGCGAGCCAAACCAAAGATGACCCAACAGACCAAACAGACCAAACAGACGAAACATTATATGTCCGCGATTATTACTTAATGGGGTACGAACTGGAGACGTTGGAATAGGAGGGAAACAGGGTACAAGTTGCAAGCTGCAATGATTGCCACTTACGAGTATCTAGATACCCCATGTGCATAACACCTCCAGCAGACAGCGATGACTAAAGTTACAACAGCGACCATGATGACGACGGGACGGCACAATCTAAAGAGTGTACAAGTTTCAGGGTACTACTACGAGTAAACGGCTGCCAAGTTTTATTTTTTTGTTTAATAGTCGAACGTTCAAGGTGATTTCGGTATACAATGTCGGAAGGTACCTGTCTCGTAACTACATGTAAAAAAGTTTAAGATATATGAGTGCCAGTGGAGTACGAGTACGAGTTCGAGTAATAGTTGTACACACCTCTGCTGTATATTCACACACCTGTCTGCCCAGTCTTCTCCTTGGACTACTCAATGGATAAGAAAGAGAACAAGGGGTTATGACGCACAAACTGGGATTGAGACTTGTTGGTAAGTAGCCCCTTTACACATTTGAATGTTCGAGTGTAAAATTGTGATTTTAGTTAGGTATATACCCATTTCCACTCGAGTTTCGGATTAGGACATCATGCGACCTGTGTCCTGAACCGATAGCGAGGCTGAAGAATTTTGTTGGTGGGGGGGGGGGGGGGGGGGGGGGGAATGATACGTAAAATAGCCTAAAAATTGTTTGCACCGTGCCTTTCCATTTCCTTCAATTTTATTTAAAAAAAACCGAGATACTGAAAAACGCTTTTATCTACTCCCTCATCGTTCTGGCATAGTTCCAACTTCAATCACATCGATAGAGACTGAAATCTTTGCCCTAGAAGGCATAATAAGAAAGTTTTCCCTCGGTCTACCTTATATAAGACAATCAGCCATATTGGGGTGATCGCCTACATGATCAATGATCTTCAAATCCATTTAAACTGATTTTGGAATCAAGTGAAGCATGGATCGATGCAAAAGCAGAATAAAAAATTCTTATGGACCTTTCGATCGTAACAGACAAAAAAACCAAAAACCCTTAGATCTGCAGTTCTAATTCCGGAACAACACTAAGAAAATAATCATTTTGTGCGATATTAACTTCGACATCAAAAAAGTTCATAATTTTCAGAAGCCCCGGTAACTAGTGTAACTATGTGATAGCTAATTCCAAGTTCAGTTGAAAAGAATAAAATGAATCGACCACTTTACAGTATGTCAAGTTTGACTTTATCTTGAATTTTAAACTTGATAGAACACTGCTCAGTTCAAATAGGGCACAATACAGACGGCTTGACTCCCTACTTGAAGTCACTGGCGACGTAAGAAATCAATTCAGCATTCAGTACCTTCATTTGAACTGCCTTCACGTATTCGTAGCTCAGGTCAGCTGAGGATTTTTCGATATCTAGCCAAGACGTAAAAATAGAAAAGGTAACGAAGAATTCGCCGGAGTAACTGCCCAGCCATGGAAAAAATTTAGTTATGAAGCAACAACAAGCCTCGGATACGGACGGTTCTATTGTTGGTAATCCGATGGCTTCTACGAGCTGTAGGACAAAATTTACGAGCAGTACCCCAGCTATGACTTTAAATGCAAAGCTGGAAAAAGAGGGCATCTTTTGTAGTACTGTCTGAAAGTGTAGCCTACCCGACACCACTTCCGATAACGGATTCAGGTTAATCGACTTTGCGAAACATCGTCTAGGTAGTACGAAGTTTCCACACCTCGGTATTCATAAGGGGATATGGAGAATGTATTATGAATGCCCGAAAGTTCTGAGGGGCCAATATCGACTCGGAGCGTTACCATGTTGGAGCCAAGCAACTGTTGAGGATATCCCGAACATCGTAAAGTCAAGCTTATACTGCGACAAAGTTTAACGTCGGACAGCTACATTCGCAAAAGATCGACAAATCCTTTTCCGATCCAGTCTCCCTTCATGTTTTAAAACGTTCTATGCCGACCGCATCAAGTATTGCCAATAAGCCATCAGAGATGTTGTCTCTAATGTATTGGATTTCATTCGACTAACACAACGAAACTCCTGGTTTGATGAGGAGTGCTGGCCAGGGAGAAAAGAACACCGGCTTCTCAGAAGGAGAAAGAAACCCGCGGTCAAATAAATTAAGAGTTGCTACTCTAGGAATGAGATTCGGAAGGTTTACCAAAAGGTAAACAAAACATGCCACGGACACGCAGATCTTTACACACCACCTACTCATCGATTTAAAGGCCGCGTATGACAGTATCTATAGAGATGAGATATTGACATAATCGGAATAGAGCAACATAATGTCAGTGGCACTTTTGCGGTAAAGATGGGTGGTAGTTAGGGACTTTGTTTACCAAGGCATCGCAACGATACCAGGCTAAAAACAAGCAAACAATTACTCTTGTTGATCGTTGCTTCTTTGGGCTAAGAAAGCAATTGACTAGGAAAGGTCTTCCTCGAACAACGAAACTTACCCTCTATATAAGACCTTAACAATCCCAGTCCTGCTCCACGGCGCAAAGGCATGGACGTTATATGGTTGCTTGGAAAAAAAAATTCTTCGGCTGATTTTCGGTTCGGTATGCATAGAAGATGAGTAGAGAAAGAAATACAATGACAAATTCTACGGGCTGTATTACGACATCGTCTTGGTCAGAAGAGTGAAAGTCTAACGACTGAGGTCCGAAAAAACTTAGAATCTACCCCCAAACGACAACGCAGTAGAGGAAGACCGCGTCTTAGATGGCGCATGCAAGTGGAAGGCGACCTTAGCCAACTTAGCGTGCGAAACTAGAGGAAGCTAGCTGTACGTAACAAAGATTCGGTCAACGTGGTAAGTTCGTCAATTGCTACGCAAGACGCTTGGGTTCGACTCACAGGACATACTCAGAAAACCATAAATAAAATTTCTGAAGGCTTATCTCCTCCAGAACTGTAAACTTTTAGCTGGGAAAAGATCTCTCATTCTTCGGGCATGTGCATGTGCGGAAAGTTAAGGAGCTAAAGAGATTAGAAAAAATAAAAAAATGAGACTAAGTAGGAAAGAATCAGGTATTCGAAAACCAATGAAATGGAAGCCATATTAGGAATGTAATGGATTTATTTAGGGGAACTTTGCAGCGACTTTGGGAATTCATACCATATGTCCGATCTTCTCCAATAAGATCATTTCATACAATCGTTTCGTTGACTTTGTCAGAAGGCTTTTTAGTTGGCAGGCCTAATTATTATTTAAGGGTCACATTTGGAAGAAATTTAGAAATTCCGAGGCTCGATCTTGTCGAAAAGGATCAATTCATATCATCTTTTCGTTTACTTCGTCTGAAACTATTTTACATAATAAATAAACGAAATAGAGATGCTTTGACAAGGAATTTGCTAATTATATCCGATCTTGTCCAATAGGGTTATTTATTATAATACGATCGCTTACGATCCGAATTCGGTTACAATAAAGCAATATTTTTGAATTCAATTTAATATATGAAAACAAGAAGCTAGGCAACATTACGATGAAAGTCACAGTATTTTATAAAATACAAACAACAACTAATAATCCAGATGTTTTCTAATGAACCACATCATCCAAACAGAAACTGAAAATTGATAACAACACCAAAATACTCACTTGAATCCTTTGTCATCATCGATTCCATTGACAACAACCCCATTCGTGGTAGTGACTTGGTCGTCCTTCTTTAAGCCATTTGTATCAAATGGAGAATTGGCCTTTTCTTTGTCGTCATGAGTCTGAAAATATACAAAAAAAGAAAAAAAAAAAAAAGGAAAAAAATAAAAATGGAAGACATGAATAGATACAATGTCCATATACTCGTAGATACAATTTATTATTAATATATTTACAAATGACACTGAACTGCCTAGCCGCTAAACCGCCTTGTAGCGAATAAAGTGCCAATTTACAAACAACAATAAAAAAAGATGCATTCATATATTCATACCTACATACATATACACATGTATATACACATTTATGTATATATAAAAATAAAAAATTAATCGCGATTATTCAGTATTCCATTTTTGGGATGAATTAAGTTATCGACCGGAATTTTGTTTTGTCTCTGTTCATTTCGAGGTCAGATAAATATTTACATGCAGACATAGTGCCGAATGGCAAATGGGCGAAAATCTGTGGCACAAATGGAATATCATAAAAACGAAATGAAGTGTGTGTCTGGAACTTGAGAGTACTTGCAACAGTACTGTAGATGTTTGGGCACAGCCAACCTTTAAATCAACCAGTCTGAGATAGAAATTCGACTTTTTGGGGCCGCATTGTGGAGTAAGAAGAAAGTCATTTGTTTGGTTTTACAAGCAGTACACACAGCTTTGATTCAATATTGTGACCAACTGATTGATTACAGAAGAGTATCTGAGGAGTTGGTCTTTTTTGAGGTGACTTTCACTTTGGCATATCATAGCAAACAATGTTCTTTGTACATTTTGCATTGAGCATAAGTACTTTGACATGTGCTTCACATCTTTCGTGGAACTCATATTTGCTCACTAAGAAACCGTAGAACTCAACAGATTGAAGAAACGTCTTTATGTGTAACGTGTTTATCAAAAAACGAAGAGAATTGCAAAATCCCAACACTATATGGTTCTGGAACTAAGTGTTGCTGAAATAGATAGGTTAGCATCCTGACATGTTGTACATATATAAATCAAATTGTTGTTAGTATTGTATTGTCAATTTAGGCTAGTAAGAACACATCAGAATAGCAGTTCTTAAAAATGCTACTCAGTGATTTTTTTCTGTGGAAAAGAACTCAAGAAGACTTGCGACTCTTAAATGTGTTTCGTTCGTTCCTCGATGATGATGGTATTAAGATGTAATGCTATGAATGTTCTCTCTGGCACTAACGAATGCAATATTTCAGGAAATAGACCTCGCGTGACGGTTGATCGCGAAAATGCTAAATGACCAACAACTTGGATTGGACCGTGAGTTAACCCAATCGCCAAATTTCTTCTTCACAACTTCGAGCATTGCGTCACTTGTATTTCATGTTGCGTCGTCTTGTTGTAACCATAGCTCAGATAAATCGATGTTGTTGAGCTCTGACTACAGAAAGTCGGTAAACATAGCTTTATATTTGAGGCCATAGACGGTAACGCTGTCCGATGATTCCGCCATGCATAAACCGCACCAGGCAGTCAATCTTTGTGGATGCATTGATGATTGGCCGAGCACTTATGGATTGTGATATAGCCACTGAGCGAAAAATGGACCTCGTCGGAGAAGATAATTTTTTGGCCAAAATCCAGATCTCCGTCCAACATTTCCAGCGCCTAATAAGCGAACTCACGGGGTTGTCAATTCTTGTGTCAACACAATCTTATACGGATGTAAGCCCAAATCCAACCGCAAAATAAGCCAAGTTGACTCTCTGGCGATGCCCAATTCAGCTGATCAGCGTCGAATCGACATTTCTGGGTTTTTTTCGATACTGGCCGCTACAGCAGCTAGGTATTCTTCATTTCTCATCAATCTGTCTGATTGGTGGCTTAAAATCTAAGAGTGTACGCATTTAAAAAATTTTCCACGGTGCGACGAATTTCTTGCACACTGAAGCCATGATGACGACCGACTTCACGACGAAATTCACGTTGCGTATTTACCACTAAGCTGGAATTTCGATATTTTTTACGGCAAGCGTAAAACGATCCATGATAAAGGAAAATAAAAGAATATATTAGGCTTCTCGTATGTCTGAATACTCTCTTACGGAAATAAAATTTTGTAGAACGAGTGGACGGTTGACGTTCTATTGTATATTTGCCCCTGCAGTATCCTTCTACCACTTCACACTAGTTCGAAAATGAAATTCTTCTCTGAACGCAATTAAAAGATTTAATTATCGTCCTTGTCCATGTCCCAGGTCGCTATAAGGTGGCCGACTTGCTCGCCAGAGCTTATACCATATTAAGCTTGGATATGGATTTTCCCAATTCCTTATCGACCGTTTCGTATTCGTACGAAGACCTCCTTATGTTCGCCTTTGTGTACAATTTTCTTCCTTATGCAGGATGTGACTAGATGTGTTTTTTCCATACTAATTCTCTAATAAAATTGTATCAGGTCTGCAAACAAGTGAAAAACTGTACAATGTTTTTCTTTTTTTAATTTTTTTTTTATTCAAAGTATTGTCCTTTTCCCACCTTTCTGTCAAGAGATGGATACCACAAAGAAGTAAACGTTTCATCTATTGAGGATATTCACGAATGGACCAAATTTTTGGTTTCTTCTAAAGGCGTGAAGCGCTGCTCAGACAGGCCATGTGCCATCGATTGAAGCGAGTGATAATCCGAAGGAGCAATATGAGGGGGTAAGAGCTGTCAGTTGACTGGAAAGTAGCTTTGTCGTATCTATATAGTAGTAGAGTGTTCGACTTAATCTCATCAATGGTTTCGTTTTTTTTAACCAACCCATAATATACGACATCAAACTGATCACTCCAAATGCACGGCATAAGTTTATTTTTGGAATGAATATTCTGCAGGTGATCCCCATCATTTTTCCTGTTTGGATTATCGTAACGTATCCAATTTTCACTGCTTTTGAATCATTCTAAATACTTTTAAACGATGTGAAATTGCATGCTGAGTTACTCTTAACGTTAATGCAAGGCCTTGTTTCGTTTGGGACGAATCTTCTCCAATATTGTTGCCATTTCCTCGTCTTTGTACATTTTCGGACTTTCGCTATGCTTTTTGTCGCCGACGTCAAAATCACCGTGCTCAAACTTCTCAAACCACTCACGAGAATTTCTTCACTGAAGGCAGGCCCACCACGTCTAAGCCGAACCGAAGAAATAAATCAAAAGTTCCCACAAATGATGCTCATTTGGCCCAAAATTTGACATTTTCGCTTGAATTTGATATAATTTAACCATATGACGTTTTACATACCACATGAGACTTTTAATTATTACTTACTCAGGCAGTATCTTTTGTAAAACAGCGGAAACTTATTTGTAGGCCTGATACTTTTCTCAGATTATATCACTGTCTTTGATGTATCGTATGCTGCTTATTTGTGACATTGACAATCATTTCTTCCGCAACTTGGTGTTAAACTGATTGTACTGCATGTCCTTATTTTTATCAATATTCCAAATACAGCATTCGCTTTTAGTATGCGACTACTAATCAACTGGAGTTGATTGTCAGTCAATAAATCGGTGATCATTTGATCTAAGCAAACATTTTCCGGAAATTTGAGGTGCTTAACAGAGATTGTAAAGGAGGTTAGAGTATTTAACCTCTTGTTCTCAGAATGTACTGAAAAACATCACCAATCACCGTGTTTTTTTAATTTAAACTCTCTGTTTTTAGTTTATTTAATCCTTTTTCGAAACCTTTTCTGAAGTCGATAGATCAATCACTACAAGCTCTCCTAGGGTTGATCAGCTCTGGTTGATCGCATGGAATTGACTTTGTGTAATATCAGTCTAAGTCTTGCAATTATACCGATAAATCCACTTTAGGCTAACCTTAGAAAACACTCTTGAAAGCATGTCATCTGTTTGGCGTAGAATAGTGTTGCCTTGACACAGACATGCTGGCGGCAGCTATTTGTTTTTTGAGATTTAAGTTTAAACCATTAAGTCATTTAAGTCATTTTATTCTATTTGAATATTGTTTTTGGAGAGAAACACGCCCATGGTATAATGTTCAAAGAAAGGATATAGAATAATGCGACATTCGTAGTGGATTTTGGATCTAAATCAAGCAGGGGGCCTGAAAAATAGCTCAGGTTTCTGTTTATATAAAAAAAAAAAAAAAAAAAAAAAAAAAAAAAAAAACACTAATGTGGAGGAAGGGTAAATGTATGCAGAAGTCTTTAAAGAAAGCCCATGTGTCAACAATTTTGACCGTCAGTGAAATTGAAGATAATCCTAAAAATGAGTTTGTCTTCCCTCCGTTCGTTCCTTTTAAGAACGAAAGCCTATGCTGAAGCCTATGATGACCCCTATTCTGAAAACTATGCTGAATCCTATGCTAAAGCCTATGCTAAAGCCTATGCTAAAGCCTATGCTAAAGCCTATGCTGAAGCCTATACTAAAGCCTATGCTGAAGCCTTTGTTCAAATATATGTTGAAGCCTATGCTGAAGCCTATGCTGAAATCTATGCTGAAGCCTATGCTGAAGCCTATGCTGAAGCCTATGCTAAATCCTATGCTGAAGCCTATGCTGAAGCCTATGCTGAAGCCTATGCTGAAGCCCATGCTGAAGCCTATGCTGAAGCCTATGCTGAAGCCTATGCTGAAGACTATGCTGAAGACTATGCTGAAGTCAGTTTCAGTAAGTTCAAGTTCGGTTTATTACAGAAGACCACATTGCAGAACTAAATGAGCTATTCTGAGAGCCACTCATCCTGGTGGCAGAATTATTTACGAGTAACTAATGAAACAGAATATTGAAGGAACTGTTTGGGTTAGTTAGACTTTTCTTCTTTTTATTTAATAATAATAATAATAATAAGAAAATGCTCGGGTGTTAACAGCGCCAAATCATTCGCATCAGAGGTCCAGAATTTCTATATAATTGATTCCATTTGAACTACAATGGTCGGAGTTCTTCATACACTAAAGAAGCTTCTCCTAGATACTTAAGTAAAAGAATTTTGTCTGATTTATCTCTGTCTTCCCACGTGCCTCCAAAGTGAGGGCTCGAGGAGGTATGTGTTTCCAGTTAATACCTAGTCTCACACAACTTGAATCAATGAAAGATTGTATTCCATAAGAATTAAACACGTTTTTAAATTTGTTTAAGTTGCTTTTTCGTGCTTGTAAAATTATTCACATTCTCGCAGTGTAAAGTATGACATATTCCTCTTCGGTCAATAAATCTTTTAAGACAATTAATTAAGGCTTCTGCAGATATGTAAATCACCTACGACTTTTGTAAAGAAACACATGGATACCTCAAAATACGACTTGGTAGGAATTTTACCTCGGACCTTATAATGTGTTTTAATGGGTCCACAAACACCAATACCTGGTAAAATCTGCCCTCTATGGATAGATTGCTCATTAATTGTGCTATTGACCTTGGCTTTAACTAAAAGCACTTGACACATCTGGAAATTTTACGGGTTTCTCTTCCAACACTAAGAATCCAATACCGTTGCCTATATATGGCCGTAAGTGTTCTCTGGGACGCATGCTGGTACTGTTTTTTAGCAATAAGATCTGATTCTTTACACCCGGAAGTCAGAGCCTCTAAGCCGATTTTGCAAGATCTAAACTCCTAACCCTCGAGATACGAGATCTGGGGAGTTAAGTTCTCATTTAATGTAATTCCACTGGCTTATGTCACATACTGCCACAATTTTATCTACACATTTGTGATAAATGTTTCGCAGGTATATGACGGTGACTTGATGCAAGCTAAGACATTTATCGAGTAAATATAATAATAATTTTTATTAATTGTTATTATTAAGAAAAATAGGGATCAACCTCTGTACCTGTCTTCCCATAAAAATAGCTCCCTGCAAATCTAGACGTGCAATACTAATTGTTTGTAATGGTTCTAATGGTATTTGGACAAAGGCTTTACCATCATAATTCAGAGATCTTAAATAAACACATGTGCCAATCGTACTCAGGCTACTACAATAAGATACCACAAAACGTGGTATACTGAAATTTTGAGGACTTGACATCCGAGATAAATATTTTAACCACGTATCAGTTAGATTAGTTGGAAGCCGTCCGTCCCATGAGACCTTTAACTTCCGTAGTTCTTGTAGAAATATGTTTTTAAGTAAAATAACTGGCCCAATCAAGCCAAAGGGGCAAAAGAACTGCCAAATCGGCAAGAACACTTGTTTTTGAATAACGCTTTTGGACATTATCAAATGTAGCTGAATTGAAATAAAATTTAAATTGATCGAGAATGGGATGCCAGATCAATTCAACTGTTTTTATCACTTTTGATTGATAACGTTTTAACGCGGTTCTGATTGGAAATATCATTAAGGATACCGAGATCATTAGCACAGGATTTTGTGAGCTTAAATTGTCCTCTTAAGTTGTTTAAAATGACTTACAGGAATCACTGATGGACATACCGAAAACCGAATATAAAAAATGTTTCGAGGATTGAATCATAAGTGTGGCATAAGTGTGTTGCAGTCGATGGGGATTACTTTGAAGGGGACAATATAGATTTTATTGAATAAACTTGTACTAATTTTCTGAATAACTTTTGATCAAAGTGGTATTGTCTCATCAACAATGCGGTGTAAAGCTTTAAAAGCCGGTCTTCGAAGTTACAACTCAACCAAAAAATTATTTTTTATCTAAGAGGAATTTGGAAGGTCCTATAAATTTTACGAAAATGCAGAGCTGTGTCAATTTCTGATGAACTGAAAATGAATATGTGTGGATCAGGCGAAAGGCAACACGTGAGGAGATGAGAGGTTGAACCCAGAATTCACCAAACGGACGATCAAGTACGAAGGTGGTGATGTTATGCTCCGAAACTACTTCTCTTCGCAGTGTATTGGTCCAACTCATCGTGCTGAACAAATTTATGATGTCCGAAGATTACAAAAACATCTTACAAAACGTAATAGCTCGTTATCCAGAATGGGAATCACCGATGGTACCGTAGTTTCAACATGAAAATGAAACCAAAAATGGCCACCGCATTCCCCAGACCTTAACCTCATCGAGAACCTATGGGAGATTGTGAAGAAGAGAATAGGAAATCAAATATTCCAAAAAAAAAAAAGTATTCTTCGCTGAAGTGGAAAGGCAGTGAAAAAGGTATTCCGAAATTATTTATTGATAATTTAGGAGTAATTGTTTTGATGCCTTGGTGGAAAAAAGAGCTATAGAAGAGAGTAAGGGAAGAGACATTACAGAGTCACATATGAATTTTATTGCTTGATTTTGAATCCAGTCTAGCAAGTACTGAAAGGTTTTAGGAGCACCTAAGCAGATGTTGCCATTGTATTCAATGGCATATGGACCCCTATATCTTATCATCATCATCTCTTTGTGAGTGTTGATGGATGCACATGCGCCTATCTTAATTTTAAAAGATGAAAATTAAGTGCTCTTCTTATGAAGAATTCCTTTATTCCAACTGCGCCAAATTGGAAAAAAATTAGATTGAATTCTATGGAAAAAGTGATAGTTAAATTTTGTACGTTTTTAGGCCGAGATCCTCATGTAAAATACGCCGAGTTTTCGAATACGCCAAGCCAAGCTGCTATAGTTTCTTCACTATTTGCTAGATGTTGTCTAGCCAGTCGAGTATCATCCACTAATGTAAACTGGGACTCAAATTTGCTAATGGTATTGGCAATAGTAGTTTCAGTAGCACGAAAAACATTTCTCACAGAACGCTAATTTTCGTAATACAGCTGAACAATTTTGAGATGCTGTTGTTTTGTGAGTCTTTCCATGATGACTTGCCAAACGATACTGAACAAAAATGACAAAGCAATTTGATAGGAGTCACGCGTGATTTGTCAAAAAAAGCCTATTGAAAATCAAACTTCACGATGAATTACCCTATAGTAACTGCGTTGGCAGTGGCGGCAAGATTTTCATCAATGACTGTCACACTATGCACACAAAATCTCTTCTTGAAAAACCGAAGCAGTTCAGACAAGACTAAAAATGCCAGTATGTTTGGATAAGGAATTTATCTGTGCTTATCAGGAAAACAAAAGGGGACAAGGCGATTAAAGTTATAAGTTTTTAGGACTTTAAAATACTTGAAAAATTATTTTTAAAATAAAGGGAACGTGGTAAAATATTAGAATATTTTTGATCAATTAAACTAACTCTAACAAATAAATGAAAAAATTTATCTTGGTTGCAACTGTTTTGCACAGAAAAGAACGTAAGTTTTTGAATTCCTAGCTGCTTATTTTCTTATTGGATTATATTATGTAGATTTTGTTACCTTTTTAATAAATTGTAATACCTAGGTAAAGTTTATAGAACGATACATTTACATACTAAAATATACGTTTCATTGGTCGCTGCAACTATTTGTAAATGTTTTGCATGGCACAGTATATTTAATAAGTGTAAAAATTGTGTTATAAGTTATACTCACTTTATCATTATCATCGAATTTCAGTGCCCTCAAACGAGGCTCCAACCCTGACAATGGACTCTCCTTATTTGTTGGAGAGCCACCAAGTACATATTCAACCATTTTCACACCTAAGCCGCTTGTCGAATCCCGAGGACTGAAAGAAGCAAAAGCAAGTAAAAGTTTATTAATATTATTGGTTAGTAATTAATTTTTTTTTTTGTATTTTTTATTGTTTTAAATTAAATAGATAAATAGGGACTAGGTCAGTAAATGAATTTCAGGGAACAATACAGATATGTATGATATGTTTTGCCATAGCCTTTTCTGAGTACCATAATTATTTCATTTCTATTCGATAGAAGAAAGTATGCTTTAATACTTAATAAAATCAAATATGAGAATAAATGAAATTCGACACAACCCTGGATTGGTATTTTAATTTTATTTTGCAGAATAACCGAGAATGCATTGTCATTGTTCTCTGAAATCCACCCGTGACTCAGTATATTATTTAATCAAAAAAATGATATTGTATTTGCAATTCAAATTTGGCACAGTTGAAATTATATTACTGGCATTTGTAGAAATATTATCTGAATATCACCCATACTCGTATTTCTATCCCATCAAGGGGAACAACTCGGGTTGCAAATTCTTCAGAAATCAACTACTTATCAACTTACCGTGACTTGAAAAACGCGCGATATTTAGGGTTTCTAAACTGCTCTTTTTTGGTGAGTGAAATCGGAACATCCCTTCCCTTTCGAGGAACATCCCATACAGTTAAATATTCTAAATTGCTATTGCTCATCTGAGTCCACTTCAGCGTTCATCTTAAAGGCGCCCGTGGTTGCAATTGTGAACTTAAACTTAAAATAAAGGTAAATACATTGCAGTTATATCATACATACAGGGTGTCCCAGTTTAGCAGTATAATCCTTTAAGGGCATATTCCTGGAGTTCCGCTGAACAAAAAAATTTATGGCATTTCTGACGAAAAATGACTTTTACTACAAAATCAGTTGATCGTATGTAAAAAAGTTTTAAACTTTCAGACTTCATAATTTTATGAAATTTTCATAAATTTTAGTTTAACGAGCCATAACTCTTTTTTTTGTTGCTGCACAGATGTACACAACGCATTTAAAACTTGTATGTACTACTACTTTATCTTTAGATAATAGATAAAAGATAGATAGCGTTTAAAGGGGTTACACCACCAAATTAGAGGTCACCAACTTTGATGGGCTGTAACTTGAAATGGGGAGAGAATAAACCCCTCCTGCCATACAATTTTTTGTTCGGCGGAACTTTAGGATTATGCTCTTAAAGGGTTATGCTGCTAAACTGAGACACCCTGTATAGTATGTATAGCATAAAAGAACCATTGGTGAAAAACTAGGGATAAATTCGCCAACATCAACTTTATAGCCTTGACCAAGTGTATTAGGCAGCCTTTTGCCCTCTCTTTACTGGGAACTCTCCTTTCGTGGAATTATGAATTTTGTGCTTAAATTTTGTGATTATAAACAGTAGGAGGTATATTTTAGATGGCTTAGAAATCTATCTTTATAGTGCAATCGCAATCTTAAGCATTATTTCCAGTGTGAGATCAGAGTGCGATAATTGGTCGAAATCAATAGACGCATGGTCCGTTTTCCTTCTACTACTCATAATAGTGCAGCTTGCATTCATTTTTCTTAAAATGCCTAAAAGTAAAATGAGTCTGGCACAACGTGTGAAAACACAGCTTTTATTTGAGCAAGGCCGAAATCTAACTCAAATCGTAAAGGAAGTGACATGTTCGCAGTTAAACGCTACAAGGAGACTGGTTCGCACGAAAATCACAAAAACTCCGGGAAAAAAAAGATTACCACACGTCGAGAGGACAGAAATTAAACACAATCTTCGCTTAAAACTCGGAAGAAAACTTCATTCGAGCTATCGCTGGACTTAGAAAATGTAAGACGAGGAACTGACCGTGGTTCTCATAAAAAAACAAGAATTTACTCTAGAAGAAGATTGGTCCATTATATAGGGTCTTCCAATAGGGATTTAACTATTTTGAATTTAATTTGTGAACGCACTCTTCCACTAATTATCAAACTGTCACTGTCAATTTATTCAGTAAGCTCAACAATTTCATCATGGTAAAGTACACTAACGAGCAACGTCAACGTGCTCGCCAAGATGATGAATTCCATCGCAAAATCATTTTCAGTGACGGAGTTTGTTTTTGGCTCAATGGGTTCGTCAATAAGCAAAATATGCGTTATAAGTCGGGTGAAAACCCACATGTGCTTCATGAATCACCACTTCATCCACAAAAAATAACTGTTTGGTGCGGTTTGCATGCCGGCGGCGTTATTGAGCTATATTTTTTCGTCGACGATAGCGATCGTCACGTTACTGTGAATGACATGTGGTTTCAACAGGATGGTGCCACAAGCCACACAGCACACGCTACAATCGATTTATTGAAGAGTAAGTATGGTGAGCGTGTTATCTCAAGACATGGGCCAGTCGATTGGCCACGCCGACGACGACGTTGGAAGAGCTTAGAGCCAACATTAACCGCGAAATAGCGGCCGTTTCGGCCGAAATGTGTCGCCGAGTGGTTGAAAATTGGGTCCAACGAATTGACCGCTGCAAACGTGCCCGCGGTGGCCATATAAACGAAGTCAAGTTGCATTCATAAATGTTTTGATTGTATTTCAAGCAAATAATAAAGTTTTTAAAATATCTCAAATGGTTTGCCTTTTATTAAAAAAAAAAAAAAGTTGTCATGTCGTTATTATCACAACACCCTATACAAGTTGTGTTTAAAAAGTAAGGTGACTTTTGAAATTTTCTCGGGCAGCATACATTAGATTATCGATTTATTTATTTATTTATTTGTTATTGTTATTATTATTATTTTTATTTATTTATTTAATTTTTTTTTTTTTTTGCTGTGTTGGTTGGTTGGTGAACATATATTCACAGTTAAGTATTGGGTATGTAATTTAATTCGTGCGGTTTTTTTTTCAAAATTTGAACGTTTATTTAAGAAAAACATGTACAATAGTATTATTCAAAGTATTGCCCATTTGAAGCTATGACTTTTTCCCATCTTTCTGGCAATTTGTGGATCCCATCCCAAAAGAACTGCGCCGGCTTGGCAGCCAAGAATGAATCAAGCCAATTTTTGATATTCTACTCTGATGTGAACCGTATTTCAGTGAGGGCGTTCATCGACCGGAACAAATGGTAGTCAGAAGGAGCAAGGTCTGGGCTATAAAGCGGGTGGGATAAGACTTCCCATCCACTGTTTTCCAAATAGTTCTTAACCGGAATAGCAACGTGGGGCCGAGCGTTGTCATGATGGAAAATTATTGCCTCGTGTCTGGTCGCATATTCCGGGCGTTTTTCGGCTACTGCTCTCTTCAAACGGAGTGATTGTGTTCGGAAGCGTTTTCCATTGATGATTTCAGCTCATAATACAGCACACCCATCTGATCCCACCAAATACAGAGCATTACCTTCGCGCCATGGATATTCGGCTTTGCCGTTGATTTGGGTGGTTGGCCGGGTTTCACATATAATTTTTTGCGCTTGGGGTTGTCGTAATGGATCCATTTTTCAGCACCAGTAACAATCCAATGCAAAAATGACTTTCTTTTGTGGTGTTCCAGCAGCATTTCGGACATGCAAATCCGCCTTTCGTCGTCTCTCGGCTTGAGTTCATGTGGAACCCAATTTACTTGCTTTTGAATATATCCAATTCTTCCGATTCTTAAACGTTTTGAAATGGCTGCTTGAGTGACACCCAAAGGTTCTGCGAGCTCTTCTTGTGTTTGGCAACAATCTTCATAGAGTAATGCTTCCAGTTCTTCATTTTCAAACTTTTTTGGCTGCCCAGGACGTTCATCGTCTTCCAAGCCAAAATCACCACCTTTAAATCGTGCAAACCACTTTTTGCACGTTCGCTCAGCTAGCGTATGTTTACCATAAACTTCCACCAAAATATGATGACTTTCGGGAGCAGTTTTCGGCAATGAAGAAGAACTCACCGCAAAAACACTTTTTCAGGCACAAAGTTCGACATATTTGAGTGAAAAAAAATTATTGTTCTTTACGCTTCAAATGAATGACATATACTGAAATGACGTACAATTACAGTAGCTTTTCAACGCATGTTCCAATTTAATAATACAAGTTACGCCATCTCTTAGCAAACCGCACGAATTAAGTTATAGACCCAATAGCATGCTTAGTTTGACAGATAGAAAGGTTATAGTAGACGTGTTTTAGTGTGGTTGGCGATTTTCAATTATTTTAAAAAATGGAGCAAAGAATTTGCATCAAATTTTGTGTAAAAAATGGTATCAAGTAAGTGAGTTTGCTCTAAGTATGTTTACAAGTGGTACAAGCAATGACAAACCACACTCTGGACGCTCCAGCACATCAACAAAAAATCGTCGAATTACCATAAGATAACTTGCTGAGGATGTTGGCATATCGGTCCGCTCGTGTCATGCAATCTTATCGGATGTTTTGGGCATGAGACGTGTGTGAGCGAAGTTTAATTTGAAACTTCTTAATTTTCATCAGAAGAACCGTCGCATGAGCATCGCTCAGGAACTCTTGAATGACGTCAATGATGATCTTGACTTGTTCAAAAGGATTATAACTGGTCCCTGTTTCTGTACCTGTTCCCTAAAGGACAGCGGCATCGGTGGAAGAGCTAAAGGCTATACAAAAAGTGCTTATGAGAAGTGCTTCGAGGCACAAACTTTGAATGGGACTACATTAATATTGATGAATACGATAAATAAGTATAATTAAGTCACCTTACTTTTTGAACAACAGGAGATACAACAATGTTCTCTGAAAGCGTTGGTTTATTCAGAAAAGTCTAGATTATTTAGACGTCTTAGATGACTAGGACATATAGAGCGAGATTATATATAATCTAAAGAGGCAGCGCAGTAGAGAAAGACACCGCCTTAAGTTGTGTGCACGAGAGGAAGGGGACCTCAACTATTTAGGACTGCGTAAGTGGAAGCGGTTGGCCAAAAACTGTGCTAGCTGGAGAGTTTAAATGGTTTTTTATGATGATTTCATCAGAAATTTTAGTTAAGACTTAAATATTTAAATCGTTTGCGATTATATCAGCTCCTTACGTATTTTCAGATGAAACAAAGCCGAAACTGCGATTATTAGAACTCACGCCGCTAAGAATACTTCGAAAAACTTGAAATGAATATTGTTTATTATATTTCTTAGGAATTTCTGACGTGTGAACGGAATAGTCTACCCATCCATAGATCGAGCATAGATAAAATGATATTAAAACCAATGCGACAATATTTTAAGATTAATATAGTTTAACATCCCGCTGTGATATGGTAATTTGATCAAACAAACTTGTCAAATATTCACACAAAAGAAAACTACCTTAAACCTGAATAGCAACTACAATAAATAAAAACGGAATTGTCAGTTACACCAGCACTGAATTCCAAATTTATAATCTGATTTCGTCTTTCAGATATTTTCGACTCATTTCAAATGCAAAAAGAAACTCCTAAATCACATTCTTAAACACGTGTCTACATGTAACAAATGCAATGTCACCTTGCGGCACATGTTGCGGGAAATATGTCAACAACCTTGGGCCTCTTTCAATCCTACTACTCCTGCAAAACAACATATGAATATATCCGCACAGACAATTATTACATAGTCCTACGAATGGATATGGTTAAGTCTATAAAAAAAAGGAGAAGAAAAAAGAAGGAGAAAAAAAAAAACCTCTCACCTTAGTATACCAGCGTTTCCGGTTGAATTTGTATCTGGCGCCTGTGGAAATGTTCTCGGCCTTGGTGGTGCTAATATATTCTCTCCCTGTGTCGACCATGTTGAATCCTTCCACACCGGATGATCAGCTACTCCAGGTATATGCAATGGATTCAATGGTCCGCCAGATACTCCTCCACCATTTGGCCCTTTACCATCTGATTTCTCCCAGAGTTTCTTTGCTGTCGATGTTGTTATCTGCAAGGAAAATTGAAAAAAAAAAAATAAATTTAAATATAATTTTAATGATAAATTTAAAAATAGATTTAAAAATATAAAATATAAACGTCTACATCTGTCCATTTAAGAATTAAATCAACCTCCTTCCGTCCGGCTTTTTCCATTTACATTTTTTTTTTTTTCGGTTTGCCCCCTTCAGTTTTTATTTTTCTTTATTTTCTCTTTATTTTGTTTGATGGTTTTTCCTCTTTGGCGGTTTCATCATTCACCTGGATCCACTTGACCTATATGCATAGCAATTGTCAAACCGATGATGGAGAGTGAGAAAAAGAGGGATATGTAGCGAGTAAACGACTCCAAGGACTCAAGGGGACTGACCTTAATCAAACCAGCGTACGGATAGGGCAGAGGACAGGATTTGAGAATTTTTGCGAAACTCTAAGAGGAGCCACGAACTTGAATGAGGAACCTACCAACTACTTGCACTTTATGGACTTTTTCCTTCCTCCTTAGTGGATTTTCATTTTTTTTTTCTTTTTTTTTTTTTCTTTTTTTCAGTTTTACATTTTTCTTTGAAGTATCCTTGGCTCAATAGGAAAAGTCTACATAAAGTCTTCACAACGTACATAAGTACCATCTCTGACTCGTTTCTAGCACCTGTATGTGTGGTTTGGCCTGCGATGCAGTTTTACTGCTTTGCCTGTAAATGCTTGACGCGTTTAAGGGAAGGTACAAACAAGACGGCCCAAACAATGCGCAAGGTCTTACTCACTAGCGCTGCTGCTACCGCTGTTATGCCCGGATGACAAGGTGTAGTGCAGTAGCAGTAGCAGCCGATTGCTGACAACTCACCCATAAGCGGCAGTCAATGATCTGAAAGGAGTACAAGTGTAGAAATGCGCCTCACTTACCAGAAAGTCAGAACAGAGGGTATAACGTGGACGGTAGAAGGAAGGTACAAAAGAGGTGGGGAAAAAAACACTCGCAAAAAACACCACCACTACCACTATTGTCGTCAAACAACACTATGACGATTGCTGACAAACAAGGACGACGTCGAGGAGGACAAGACGAAGGTGGTACAATAAAATATCTTAAAGACTTCCATTTACAAAGGTATGGAGTACGAATACAAGCACCATCATCTTCACCTGGATAAGTTGGTGGCACTTGGGCCGTTGCCATTTTTTTTTCTCCTCCTTCTGCTTCTCATCTAATTTATTTTTTTCTTTTTTTAGATTTTCTTTCTTATTTTCTGTTTTACTGTGTACACTTCGTCTTAAGTTCAGTTACATAGTTGTTGTCTAGAATTCCCTAACAAGATACTTTTAGCACTTTTATTAGTTTTTACTTCTATCCATTGGCACAAGAGAAAAATTGAAGCAGAGACGGCAAACGAAGAATGGCTATAAGTGCATATATACTCGTAGATGCAGAACAATAGGGAGAAAGAACTATAAAGAGCATTTGACGTCTTGTTACATTGAACTTTGTTAGAGAATGCGTTAATAAGCATTGCGAACGAGATGAATAGGCAATAAAGCAGAAGATGTGAAGTAGTTTTCTTAATTTGCAAACGAACGGTTTTATGGGAAAGTTTGAAGGTGTACTCCAATCTGAAGGTGATTTTTTTTTTTAGAAATTGGATATGTTTAAAAAAAAAACAAAAACAAAAAAAAAATTAGAACCTTATGGAGAATTGTCAGATTATTTTTAAGGTCCAGGGCCTATGAAGTGGCAAATTGGATACGTGAGTAAAATGTTAAACATGAATTTATGTATCCAGAAAATTTTGCGCCTATATAAACGTAACTACATACCTCTACGATGTCGGCAGGCTCCTTAATTTAGTCAATTCGATTGTAATGCACTACGCCTTTGGAGAACCTAACCAATTCAGCGATTTGTTTGGCTTTTTCGATCTGCAAGCATTATAATTCAACGAAAGTATTACTTGAAAATTTGTGGAATACAACACTGAATAATCGACTATCGAAAACAAATAACTGAGACGAATTTTAAATGTATTTTGAGTATCGGAGACGATTTTGAGAATACTTGGGTATCTGAGCCAAGTTTTGTGTGAAAATTCTTGATATCCCACCAAAGCTGGTAGCAGAGCTATGTAATGATCCAGAATGAATTGTAGTCGTGTCCAAAGCTGCAGCTTTGTCAGCACCTCAACGACATATTTAAATTAAGTCAGCCCTCAGAAAACGCAGCAGGCATCTCTGAAGACAAAACATCTACAGGCCTGCAAGTCAAGAATAGAGGAAGTGGATTCAAGTTTTTGATCGAAACTGGAGCTGATATTTCAACTATCCCGACACTTGACTCCGTCGACTCCCGATGTCACTCAACCTATTCTAGATAGTGATTTCATCAAACATAACGGACTCTTCGTCGACCTTCGTCGCAAAGTATTGATCAGTTTACAGAAGCTACAATCGCCAACATGACTTATTTATTCTCCACAATAATCAATCTTATTAGTTAATTTCAAGCATTCCTACTACGATCTAATAAAGTAGTTCGAAGACGTATTGAAACAAAGTGGTGGTAAGTTGATAGCCCATTATGTCCAGCATTATACATTTGATCAAACATTAACCAGCAGTAGCTGAATTTGAAGTTATGATGCAACAAGAGCTTTGTGAGCCCTTCAAAAATTAATGCGCAAATCCGCTTCATCCCGTGAAGAAAAAGAATGGCGAGTCTGTGGTGCCTATCGGACTATCCATCTACGCGACTTTTCATGAAAGGGAAAGGGGACTTATTGTACTACCAAATCCCCGTCCTGGCAGAAAATCAATATAAAATAGCAGTTATAACCCATTTTTTATTTTTCCAGTTCAAGGTGATGACTTTTGATTTGTGTAACGCCGCCCAAACGTTTCAACGATAAATGGACTCAATACCTCTCGAACTGGAGTTCGAATCTGCTCGTAACTATATAATCTCCTCATCGCCTCTGATTCGATTGCGGAACACGAACAACATTTTTCGTCCTCAGAAGACTTTTAATCAACGTGGAAAACGTGTCTCTGAAAAGCCTGAAGTAAATTACCTTGGGTATCTTGTCAGCGAATCCGGAAAAAAGCCACCAACAGAAAGGGTGGAAGCTATGCGCAACTACCCTGAGCCGAAAACAGTTGTAGTGCTATATTGTTTCTTGGGTGCATGGAATTTCTACGGAAGCACATACCCCACTCATCCACTTTACACCTAGAATAACAAACGCGATATCATTTGGACCATAGAAACTGAACAAGCTCTCGGGAAATGCAAGCAACTCTTTATCAACGCCGTTCAGCTTGCATACCCGGCACCAGACTTGACAATGTCACTGCGATGCGACGTCGATGGGAAACGACAGCCACGGAGATTCTAAACGAGCAAATTGAATAAAACCCAAGCAAATTACAGCACAAATGACCTCAAACTCCTAGCAATATTTTTAAACACCTCCCAGGTATATCGTTATGCTATGCATGCATCATTTCAACGAATGACATAGTCAGTCATCAGGAGAACGATGAAAGCCTACATCATCTTCTGAAATCTACTTCACCCTTACAACAACTTCGCAAGATTAAAGCATACAACTCAGAAACCTCCATCTATTGCGATATATCCGATAAAACCATTCGACAATACATTCCTCTTACATTGAGACAATAAATTTTCGACAATATGCACAACGTTTCGCATTCCAACAAGCGCACTATTATAAAGTTGATAAGTCGACATAAGGCCTTACATGAACAAAGACATAACGAGATTCCTAGCGAACGATTTAAACATATCCACAGCCACTGTCACAAGGTTGCCGATACTGTTTAACACTTATCGACCGCTTCACTCGTTAGTCAAAAGAAGAAGGTTATATCAGTCGATACTCTGGTAAATTCTTTCTTTGTCGGTTGAATAAGTCGTTTTGAAGCACCTCAAAACGGCTTCCAGAGTGATTTTTTGTTGATGAGGAAGTTACATTTAACCCTCAAGCATTCATCGAAAATTTCCGCACATTTATCACAACAAAACAGGAGTAGAGGACCCTACGAAATCCTGGACCTCAGCAGCTTGGTTTGGCGTATTCGACAACTTGGCGTATTTTACGCGAAGATCTCGGCCTAAAAGCGTGCAAAATTCAACTTGTGCAAGAATTGAAGACAGGCGACTTGAATTTGTGTCATATTTTCAGTGGATGGGCTCTGGAAAAACTCAATGAAAATCCGGTATTTTATAGTGAAATTTTGTTCAGTGATGAAGCCCACATCTGGCTCAATGGATACGTTAATAAATAAAATTGCGGTATTTGTGCTGATGAGCGACCCGAAGAGTACCAAGAGCTACCATTACATCCATTAAAAACAACGTCCATATATTGGTCCATATATCTTCAAAAATTAGGCTAATCAGAATGTTACCTGTTACGGACTATGTGCTTCCTTAAATTCAAGCACATGGTCTCGGTAAACTATGGTTTCAACAAAACTGCACTACGAGCTATACAGCGCGTGAGACAATAGACTTGTTGAGAAATCATTTTAATGAGCACTTAATTTCACATTTTGCTATGGTAAATAGGCCGCCTAGATCGTGCGATATCACACCTTTGGGCTATTTTCTCTGGGGATATGTAAAATCTCAGGTCTTCAGGAATAAGCCAGCTACGATTGACGCTTTAGAAGCCAACATTACTCGTGTTATCCGCGAGATACCAGTCGCTACGCTTGAACGAGTCGTTATGCTCGAACGAGTCGCCCAAAATTGGACCTTCCACCTCAGACGTAGTTGTAGCCAACATTTACAAGATATCATTTTCAAAAAGTAAATGCCATGAATTGTTCTTTTAACCTATAATAAAAATTGTAAGTACACAAACCTCACGATGAATCACCCTTTATTATTATTGATGAAATGCCGACAACCATTTCGATAGAGAGACTGAAACCGGAGTTAATGAAAAATCTTCTGCAAATGTCAGTTTTATCAAATACTTTAACGTCATTGAAGGTTGCGAATGAACATTGCAAAAAGTTTTTTTTTTTTTGGAAAAGGGATGATGTGATAACAAAGGAGACGAGATCAAGCAGAATTGCTTCTGTTGGTTTCTGTGCAAACAGTCTCTGATGAATCTGTTTCAATTCATGATGAAAAAGACAAAGTTTGTGCGAAGAAGACCTAGCGAACAAAATAAACTGGAGTGTATTATGCCCACAATCAAACATCCACCATCAATAACGATTTGATCTGTGATCTTCCGACGAAGCACAGGACGGCTTTATCTTGCTGAAAAGACTATGCGAGAAGATCAGTAACACAAATTATTGGAAACAAAGCTGATAGTTCAAGAATGGTTTCCCGTGCATGAGGAACCCATATTTATGCACAATGAAGTTGCTTGTCATAAAGCCATTAAGAATGTTTTGGGGTCCTGGAACCGTGCGTTGACTTAAAACGCTATAACAACAAAAAAGGAACTGTTGGAAAAAATTACTTTTGTGTGGAATTACAACCCACATATCCAAGATACCGCGTAATCTTGCATAGAAAGTATGCCCCCTGTCACTTATAGCCGTAAAAGAAAAGCACACGAAATATTTGGTCATAAAAAAAAAAAATCTGCGGTTTTTTGTCACTAGATGGTGTTGGTATTTATTTATCTGGAACCACTAATCTGATTGTGTCAAACGGTGACATATCTGGCTACATTTTGTGAAGATGTGTAATTCGTTGCTCGTGCTAAAGTTATACTGATTTGAATATGAGTGAAATATCTGAAGAAATACGCAATGTGATGCTTTTTTACTATGTTACAACGCTGCAAAAACATGTCGAAAAATTTGTGAGTGAACGCCGGACCCAGGAGTGGTTTGTTCGATTCTGTTCCGGAAATAGATGTAAAGACGCACCTCGCACTGTTCGACCTGTGTCACTGAAAAAGTCGATGAAATTGGCCAACAGAAAGGAAGTTTTCTTCCATCATGAAAATGCTAGGCCACACACATCTTTGATGACCCGGAACAAATTTACGGTGCTTGGTAGGAAAGTTTTGATGCATTCACCGTATAGCCCGAACCTTGTACCCTCTGACTATAATTTGTTTCGTTCTTTGCAAAACTCTATTGATGGTAAAAAAATTGACCGACCGAAGAGCTTCTGACAATCACTTGACTAAGTTTTTCGCTGATAAACAACAGAAGTTCTACACCGATGGAACTATGAAGCTATCTGGAAAATGGCAAAAGGTAATAGATAATAATGGCCAAAATGTACTTGATTGAAATTGATTTTAAATAAAGAAAAAAAATTTTTTTTTTCAAAAATGTATCAAAAAACCGCTGAGACTTTTTATATGACCTGTTATTGAATGTCTTACAAAATATGCTCCATTAATTTTAAATTGATAAAAACTTAATATTTTATTTACTAGTCACCCAAGTTTTTTTTTTCTTGCTACAGCTTTTATAATAAACAATGCCCTTGTAACGGTACGATACGAAAAAAAAAAATAATTAAAACAATAAAGGTTTTAGATATAAAATTGATTCTGGTTTAATTTTGAAACTACGTTCATGCCATTATACAGGGCGTCCCAGTTTAGCAGTTGAATCCTTTAAGAGCATATTCCTGAAGTTCCGCTGAACAAAAACTTGTACGGCAGGGGGTCTATTCTCACTCTATTTCAAGTTATAGCCTATCAAAGTGGGTGACCTCTAAATTGAAGGTGTAACCACTTTAAATGCTATAACTTCTAAGTAATTATTTGTTACTTTTTTTTAATTTGACATTGCAGTACATTTGCGATAATTATTAGCACAGCTTTGCAAATATACCGCAACTTTCTTTCAACTGATCTACAAACGACATTTTGCTCTGTAAGTGAACAGCCAATTGATAAGTTGATCTTCACAAAATGTATTCAAAACATGAATTCGCGGAAATAGTGTGTGTATGCGGGTTCTGCAATGATCTTCATTGGCAAGATTGGAGTACTAACGAAGATACCCAAATCGTAGAACACCGTACATCCGCCTATTCGCTGATACGTATCAGCGCCTCGTTGATACTGGGCCAACTGCACAAAAAAAAAAAAAAAAAAAAAAAAAAAAAAAAAAAAAAAAAAAAAAAAAAAAAAAGAGAAGGACGTACAGACGCAGCGGTGGCAGAAGTTGAGGATAAGATTTTGCGTGCTGTGGAAGTTCAGCCTTCAGTAGGCGTCCGCATACTAGCTGTGCAGTTGGAACTTCCCAGAACCAGAATTCACAGGACTCTACAGAGAAATAGATTAAACCCTTTCCATTTGACACCAGTTGATGCGCAAAGAAGAGTGGAATTTTGTCAATGGCTACTACTACTATGCAGAAAACGGGCAATCACTCAAGAACATTCTGTGGACTGACGAAGCACAGTTCACAAGAAATGGGGTTACAAACTACCATAATTTACACCATCACCATTGGTCGGACTCTAATCTCCATTTAATACGCACAACATCCTTTCAAAGGTAAGAATTTGATTATTGTAAACAACTTCTCCAAAATGTGTAATTGTTTAAGAGTAAGTGTTTGGGCTAAATTGATAGAAAACACTTTCTTCCACAAACAGTAAATTCCTATTACTACCTGGAATTTCTTAGAGAACGATTGCCGGAGCTCCTTGAAGATGTTCCTCTTGTTCAGATAAAATCGAAGTTCTTTCAACAAGATTGAGCACCTTATCACAGTAGCAGCGAGCTAACTTTGTTCCTCAACAATACTTTTAACGAACGGTGGATTGGTCGATTCGGCCCCAACCCTTGTCCACCCAGATCTCCTGACCTAACACCAATGGATTTTTTTTTCTGGGGTGCTATGAAAGAAAAGGTTTACTTTAGAAAAATGTCGAGTCTAGTAGAGCTCCAAGAAAATATTAGTGCCGCTTCAGAGATGAGAAGAATTTTGCTGCCGGTTAAACTGCCATCCAAAATGGTTAAATATCTAAGAGATTTTATGAGTAATTCAATAAGTACAATTCTTTTCGGCCATTTTTTTTTTTCTGACAAAAAATGGCTTTTACTGTCAATACTACGTAAAAAAGTTTCAAAACATAATTTTTAGGAAATTTTGCAAGAATAAAAATTTCACACAATTCCAGAAAAAAATGCATTTTAAGTAAAAAAAAAAAAAATAAAATAAAATAAATAGAATTAAAACAACTTAGAGTGTTGCGTCGCTTGTATGACCTGTAGCGCCGTCGTGTTGGAACCACAGCTCGGATATATCGATGTTGTTGGGGTCTGACCACAGAAAGTCGGTTAACTTCGCTCTATACCTGATACCATTGTCCGATGCGGCATGCCAGAAACCACATCAAACAGTCAATCACGAACTTGTGGATGACGACAATTTTACTTGTTGTAGCCGCTGAGCCAAAATGAATCATGTCCGGGATGATTTTTTGGCCAAAACCTGGATTTCCGGCCCACATTTCCAGCGCCCAATTAACAAACTCACAGCGTTGTCTATGGTCGTCCGTTTTCAATTATTGCATCAGTATAATTTTTTACGGATGTAGGCCTAATTCCAACCGCAACATAAGCCGGATTGACCCTCTGGCGATGCCCAATTTAGCTGATCGGCGTCGAATCAACATTTATGGGTCACCAACATTTGACAGCATTTATTGTCCAATTGAGTGGGAGTAACTCAAAGTAAAAGACATGTCGCCAGTCCCATTAAATGCTCAACATGACTTTTTGGTATGGAAATCTTTTTTACCGACCGATTGCGGCATTTCACTAGAACTCTTATGCCGAATATTGTTTAAACTTAAATTTTAAATAAAAATTAAATTTTTCGTCTCCCTTAACCACTCTTTTCAAGAAAGCCTCAAGCGAGTTCCATCTCAACAAAGACCATTATGTAATCTATAATGTTTTTTTCACTGAGCTCGTGAGGAACCCAAACACACACTTTTCTCGACATTTCAAGCCTTTTAAGTCTCTGCGAAACGGTTTTATAGGCTAAAGGTTAAGACGAAAAATCAATCTTGTCAATCACTGTTTCTGTTGTATGATCTAAGGAGACAAAAAGGAATACCTTTGCCAACCAACTGAGCAAATTCTCTATAATAAATATATTTTTAGCGGGGTAAACCAAGGCTTAATCTCTTCCACTCACTGTGTTGTTAGCCTTGTCATTTTGCGAACAGTAAGAGGGGACCTATAATTTTTTGCCGACTTTGAACGGCAGGAGAGTGTGACATAAGGCAGAAATTTTCACAGTCATTGCCCGCCCAAAGAATGGTGACGCCAGAAAAATGGGAGAAGAGAAAGTAACTCTGTTTGATATTGGCGAATTTTTGAACCCAAAACATCTCAGGTAGTAGTCGGCTAACATATGTTATTATTGCGCCGCGCCACCAAAAAGCACTCGTGCACACCCTTATCAACACAGTCTTACTGTTTGGCGTGCGAAAGATTGACAATGAGTCGATTTGAGAGAAAAGCTTCCATGTCGTAGTTGGTTCTGTTTGGAGATACAATGATCAACTACACGGGCTTTATATAACAATATTAGTATTTACTAGATAAGTACAAAAGAAGAAAATTTAAAGCAAAGGGATATCAACGATTAGCTTTCACTGGAATCCGAACTCTATCCGTTCCAGAGAGACAATCCGTTAAAGGATTGCCTAGACTTCGATTGCACATCAACCAGCACCAGCACATCAACAAAAGATGGTAACGGCGAATCTATAAAGAAACTTGTTTTGGGAAATCCTCGAATTACCATAATAGAAGTTGCGGAGGATGTTGGTATATCGGTCGGCTCGTTTTATGCAACGTGTGTCAGCGAAGTTTGCTCATCGCTCACGAGATCTTGAATGACGTCAATGATGATCCTGACTTGCTTTAAAGGGTCATAACTGGTGACGAGCCATGAGTGTATGGTTATGACGTCTAACCCAAAGCCCAATTGTCCCGACGGAAGCACCTGGGAAAGCCAAGACCGAAAGAAGAATGCAAAATTCGATTTGATCACTTTTTTTTTTCAATTACCGTGGCGTAGTGATTCAGAATTTTTTTTACCTCAAGGTCGTACGGTCAATAAGGAGTATTAACTTGACGTTATGCGCAGTTTGCGAGAAGCAATACGAAACAAACGTCTGGAGTTGTGGAAAAACAAATCGAGGCTATTGCATCACGATAATGCTCATTAATCCTTATTTGTAAGAGATTTTTGGCCAAAAACAACACGACAATCAGCCTCCATATTAACCAGATTTGGTCTCATGCGAATCTTTCCTGTTTCCAAAACTGAAGAGAACGAAGATATGCAACATTCGAGGAAATAAAAACTGCATCGCTGAAAAAGTGTTTATGAGAAGTGCTTCGAGGATTGGAAAAAGCGTTGGCACAAGTTTATTATATCTGGGGAAAATTATTTTGAAGGGGACAACATTCATATTAATGAATAAATTAAATTTTTTTTTATATAAAAATACAATTTCACCGTACTTACACCTTAAACAAACCTCATATGCTCTACTCACGAGGATTTTCGAATTTAATACAACAGGTACGAAACAGGATGGAATACCGAACCTCCATTCCGAAAACCAAACTATCACGGATGGATATCACAACACTTGGTCTTGGTCTTTTTCAGGTTCGATGACGACGGATACTGTTCCAGCAAGATATTCCTCATATTCCGAGAGCCCTCAAGATGAAAAAAAATCTGTATTCCGACTGAAGTGAAATGGGTTTTTAACCTACTGCTCTGGATGAGAATGTAGTCGAATACTCGTATAAGCAATCGCACATCGATTTAGCAGATTCTAAATTAAATTGTATACGAATTTGAATCATTAAATTCTATGAAGAGGCTTATTTTTCGGCAGATGTATGACATTGAGTCCTTAGGCACCCAAGTCTTTGCTAAATTCATGCTTATTGAACCAGTCAAACTTGTTTCAAAACAAAAATAAACCATATTACATGTTTATTCTTAAGAAGCTTTCTTATTTAAACTATGAAAATGATACTGAGTCATCATCTTATGATTGCTAGGGTCGCCTACTTGTGCCGTCTCAAGATTCATTAAAAAAATTGTCATTGGTCATTGGTCAGGGATGAAAAGGGAAACTGAACATTGTTATAGTTTAATAAGTCACAGAAGAACCTCCTCTAATTATCAAACAAAACATAACTTCGTACAACCTTATGGTGTACCTAAGTTTCCCAGAAAAATAGTAGCAATGTTCGCATTTTTACGTGTTTCGTCCCAAACGTTATATGTACAATACTTAAATAATTCTACCTCAACCTATATGGGGGATATACGTACAAGAATACTTTATCTCGGGGCACAATTCCCTTGTTCAAAGTTAATCCATCGATAATTTTGAAAGCCTCACACTGTGAAATCTAATTCACTGTCAGTCAGATATAACATCGAATCAAGATAGGACATCAGGACGTCAGTAAGCCTTCCATGCTCTGCCCAGCAAATACAAGTTATTGTATGCCATAAACAAATCTTACAGGGGTTCAATAGAATGAATTATGACTTTTGTTCTTCCTTTTTCCTGCCACACCGACATTTTTAGAACAACAACTTCAATTAAGGGCAACGTAGTAGTATGTACCAGCTTTGCCTTTAAAAATAAATGCTTGTCGTGCTTCCAGGTTCTGTAGATAGTCCGGGTTCTTTGGATACTCCACTAGGGTACCTAGCCCCGTTAAATTTTGTTTAACATATAATCAGTAAGGAATTTTTTATTTTTTGTATTTTTCTTTTCCTTAGATACAACATAATCCATTTATAGATAGAAAGCATACAGTCGCCATGGGTATGAGTCTTAAATTTCAACATCGATATTGTAGAGGTAGCCATCACACCATCATCACACTACTCATACCCACCATCGTTGTCGATGTCGTCGTCATCGTCATCGTCGTCGTCGGTCTTCATTGTCGATTTTCTGTATTTTTTATTTTTTCGTTCTCAAGTTTTAGTGTGAATTATTGATTACACTTTGCTGGGAAGGAGCAGCTTAAGAATACTTAACACGAATTTCTAATTTTTTCTATTTTCTATTATATTCCGGAAGGGCTTAGACTGAGGTAAGGTAGTTAGAACCTACGTACGTACAAGTAGGGTGCAATACACATACCTTTAACGCCATGGCTCTAATTATTCAATAGATATAACAGAGTTCCTTCCTTGTCTTGACATATGAAAAGCGTTCGTAGTCCGATTTTAACTTATGTTGATAAAAGGTTCACCTATACAGAACGACCAAGTAGAAGATTGGGAGTAAAGTGTACCCCTACTAGAATGGCTTGGCACCCGAGAAAATTGTTATCGCCTATGTATGCCAAAATGTAATCGATACGTTAATGAGATGAGAAGTGCTAAGAATAAAACACTAGAGAAGAAATGAATAAGATGCAGCAGCGAAAACAGAGGACGCAGACGAAGCTTAAACAGGAGATACGGTTGCAGTTCAAAGAACCTTTGCTCTGAGGCAGGCCATGCGGCTTTATGTTCTCGTTTTGTTATCTTCGGAACGAAAAGTATTTTAAATCAATCTGAAGGGAGAATCAAAAAAAAAAAATAAAAAAAAAAAATAAATAAGAACAGAAAAGATTGATATAAAGGGACATTGATAGATGAGAATATAAATTAAAGGGTGGCAGGCAGAGGAGGCAACGAATGAAATAGTGATTGTTAGAGGAGAAAATATAAGCAACGGACAACAAAAGTTATATACGAATGGGAGGACAATAGATTTTTTTTTTTTTAAGCTGAAGCTGTTTAAGGGGATATCTATTTGTTTGATTATGATTCGTCGTTCTATCAGCAGTCACAGAGATCTTTAGGGCTAAGTGTTTCTGTGAAGGTTTTCGCGTTTTTTTTTTTATCTCTTTAAGCCGCTTAGACATTGCAACCATATGAGACTGTGATAACAAGGTTTACAGAAGGAGAAATTAATGGATGTTCCTAAAGAATTTAAGCCCCATTTACTCTTTCAAAAGTAAGTGAGTAAAAGTGAGTCGTGCACACGTATTTCGTCTTGGCAGTAGTAGACAAAACCTAGCCGATTTTCTACTTAGACTCTCTGATCGTTTCTTGAACAATCGCTGCCATGGTTCATATAGAGCCCACACACCGCACCTTGTAGATACTACAACGTGCGTTTGGTGACAAAAAAGGAAGCTGAACTAACTCACCAAATTAAGTCGTGCGTCAGAATAAAACAAATGTTTTAGTACATAGCTCAAAATTGTATGTGATAAGAGCCTCAGTTTCTAGTGACGACCTTTGAAAACATATTTTAGGCATCTCAAGTATATATGTCCAGGTGTTCAACAGGAAGAAAAGTATAGGGTTGACGCCGCAACACTACAGACGATGTGAAAGAAGGAACAGAATTTCTCTTAAAACTCCACATTGTGACATTAACTACTGTTGCCTTATGCAAATGCATGAATTTAGTGTCAAATTTGTAATTCGGCAGAAAACTTCCCAACCTTGTGTCCAGGTTTATACCACTAATTGGTATGAATTCACCAGAATTCAAATATGACCTTAGTTATGCCCACAAGACAATGTGACCAAGGATGTTTCCTACTTTTCAAGCAACCATATGAACGAAAACATATGCAAAACATAGAGCTCAAATTTTCACTACTCGATTTTTTTTTTTTGCACAAAACCTCCCCCAACGGACGAGATCGAAAAAATCGTTAAACGGATTGGATGCCTCAATCATGGTTTAAAAACTAGAACCTACCCCTGGAGAGGCGACAACGCTAATCTCGTAACAATGTCCAAAGGGTATGTATGGAACATATTTCGAATGATAATGAAAATACGTATCCAACTTCGAAGCCGATAGAGTTATGTCATTCTACTTTCTGCCTTAAAAGAAGTCTGGAAAACTTTTGCTTGACTAAAAAACAACAAAGGCGGTGCGCATAATGTGGCGACAGATCTATTGAAGACTAGAGTTTAGATGTGTAATATGGTGTAGAGTGGATGTTCGACTCTAGTTAAGTAATATACCATGCCACCAAAAAAACTCACAGCATCTGCCACCCGGGTACACCGCCTACGAAATTATTAGTAAAAGTCCATTGTAACTAAAAAGAATTATATGCATTCAATCAATATTTAATTATTCATACTCTAAGAAGGTATTCCTACCTGAATATAACAACCTTGAGAGTCCTAAAGCAAGTATAAAACAGAAGGGCAGAAGCAGAAGGATCGATATTTTTGTTTTTTTATAACTGATAACCGCTTATAAAAGATCTGGCCGGAACAAAAGCATGGCCAGATTTTTTCACAAACTTACTGTTGGCAGAGAGTCTTTTGTCATGAAAGCTCACTATTCATTGCTCAAGAAATGAAATCGTCGAGCTTTACACCGTTATTGTCAACGCTATTTGGATTTCACGAAAAGGTTACGATCTGTTCGTATGTTCCGATGAAAAGCGATGATTCTTGTCAGTACGGTGCACAATCATGCCACGATCTCTGATGCATCGCTTTAGTTTTACAACAAAACCAAAGCTGGCGTTAATACTATGGACCAAATGTGCATGAGCTATTTCACCCAACGGCGAACGTGCAGATGGCTGCTAGCTTTTTTTTTTACAATATTTTGGATTTCGCCGGTTTTGCTGCGTACGTTACTTACTACGAAAACAATGATATGCTTGCAAAAAACCCTAGCAGAAGCAGACTTTTCTTACGCCAGGTCTCAGATGAACTAGCCATACCAATGATAGAAAAGCGATTTTTTAACCAGCAAGACATGAGAAATGATGCAATGAAAATCACATTCGAAAGTTACTATGAAAAGCCAGTAACAGAAATGGTAACTGATAACAACGAACAACGAGAATATATTTATATTTGCAACGAGCAGCCTTTTCGAAAGAGAAAAAAGACATGCGCGACAATAAGCCCATTTGTGATCAGCACACATCACACAGCTGATGGGTACCCGGGTAGCAACACTAGGGTTAAAAAAATGCGCAGAAACCTATTAAAAAATGTATTTCTTTGAGGAGACCGTATTCACAGGCATCCTGTCTGGGGACTGCAGTGTCCGTTAGCATTCTTAAAAGCCAAAAGACAAAATAAACTACAGAAGGCATGCGAAGGTGACTTTAACAAAATGTAGTTGTATACTGACCGAGATGAAACAATTCTGGCGTGTTTCCCAAAAAAACAAAAGAAAACTTACCGAATTGAACTCCACGTCAAACTCCTAATTAAACAAGAATGTCTCGTTTAAATTGACGAGTCTATTTGTATCTATTTGGTAAAGCCCTTAATTGTAGTTGGAGAAGCTTTTAATTGTAGCTGGAGAAGCTTTTACAGAGCTTTTGCAAAACATATGGTTTAGGACAATATAACAGAAGAACTTTTGTACAGAATGAATTAACATTCTACAATTAAAGTTATTACAAACATTTTATAAAAAGAAAAAATTAAAATACATATTAAAGACTTACAAAAAAAAAATAAATAAATAAATAAATAAATAAAACAAGGCATAAATACTATACAAAAAGAAACAAAAATTCATAACTACGAAGCCAAATTATAATTGGATTGTTATAGATATACTAATACAGTGCTCTGCTGAATTTAAAGAAAGGTAATCACACAAAATGCGCCAAGTTCCCTAGAATAACCCTTTTGAGTATCACAAATATGAGTAGAATTCTATCTTAGTTTGGGGTCTACTGCTGCAATTATGATCAAATGCCACTTTCGCCTTTTTTTTATGTACAAAATTCATCATTAGATGCGACCCAGTTTAGTTTTTATATAAAAATATGTAGGTTTCAATTAATTTTTTGTTTTGGAATAAAATATAATTGATACCATCAGTTGGGATTGACAAATCTCCTGCACTTTGGTCTGCGGCCCAACGAGTCGCAACCGTAAAACACAATTAGCTACGAAACGCAAACAAACACCTCGAATGGATGCTTTCTTGATAACCAGTGGCTATCGACCTAGGAGAACGATTGAGTTCTTGGAAGTTAAGAGCCTGCTCAACTACGGGAAAAAAGTGTCCAAAATTTTAGGGAGCTTATGTTGAACAGGAGCATACTACGTCAATTTATTGTGCCGATTCAACGCCGATTTGAAGAAAAAACGACCACATTTGGCAAAGAAAAAAGTGCTCTTCCACCATGATAACGCACCGGCTCACACCTCCGTAATCGCCACAGCCAAATTTGTCGAATCGCACTACGAATAACTCCCCCGTCTTCCGTATTCTCTGGATTTGCCTCACTGCGACTTCTTTTTGTTCCCAAACCTTAAAAGATCGCTCATCGAAGGAAGAAGTCATCGCCGCCGCGGTGAAGTATTTTGCAGGCCAACAAAGCTCGTACTATACGAAGGGGTTAAAATAGTTGCAGCACCGCTGGGAAAAGTGTATAGAATAGATTGTCAAAATCTAAAAAAGTTGCGTTGTCATTTTTAAACCGGGTATTCATGAAACAGCCCTAGTATATTGTTCAATTACTAAATGCAACATCAAATGTTGCCTCATGTGCTGTTTATCACTTTGTGATAGGATATTGGCTTGTAATACGAATTGTTACGAAGCGCTCGTTCACATGCCGGAAAATCTAACAATAAATCCACATCTAAATAGGGGTTGCTTTTTCCCTTGATAACAGTGGCAGTAGTAGATGTCGCAGTTTTTCATTCTCTTTTTATCCGGCCGACGACCATTTCGTAGATTAGACCAAAACCAGTAATCCGTTCGGAGATGTGAGGGCTGCCGTTGGTCCATTAATTGCTCATCCGAGACGATCTGTTTTCCAAGACTCTGAAATATGTCGGAGTAAGTAGGTAAGTAAGGATAAGTTCTCATCTCCACCTGTGGAATTCATTTACTGTCCCGTTTGTAAGCACTCGCGGTTAACGTGGGAAGTCGAGTCCAAATGGACATTGACCAGTACCCGATGGTTACCACTTGAAGGTAAAATAAGAACAACTGATGTGTAGAAAGCACTTGCAACACTGGGTATCGCCAAGTTGACAGCCCCCTCAGTGCTTACCCCATTTCTACAGCATCCAACCAAGCAAGCCTTAATAAAATCCGGGTGTATGTCATCGAATTCAACCGGCAAAATGAATCCAGATTGCGGAAAAGATGGTAATCCTTTGGGAAAACTACAACAGTTTTGCACTGTTACTTGTGAGGTATGGGGTCTAGCATTGTCATGCAAAAGAATCGGACCGTGACTATTGACCAACGCAGGTTGCTTTTCAGCCAATTTTGCATGCAATATATCACGTCGATTTCCTCACAATATTTGAAAGCGTTTATCGTTTCTCCTGGTTGAAGAAATGAAAAGTGGATTGGTCCTCTCAATGTCCACGAAATTGTCACCATAACGTTTTTTGTGTGAAGAGCGGGCTTGGGGGTGTGTTTTGGTTTATTCATCTGCATCTAACTATTGCCCACATCTTTTACGATTATCATACAATATCCACTTTTCATCACAGGTCAGTTTTCAAACTGTTCAGTTTGGTTTCTTAATATAAGCGATGCGGAGATTTCCAGGCGCCATAGTTTTTAGGATTCGTTCAGTTCATGGGGTATCCACTTATCGATTTTCTTTACCTTTCCTATGAGGGAAAGGTGTCGACTTATTGTCATTGGGGATTTCCCGTACCGATTTCGCTGGGTCACATCTACCTTTGCTCTGAAAACATCGTCGTCAACTAACGTTTCCCGCTTCCACGTGGTTCATTTTCGAGGCTGAAATCTCCCCAACAGAACTTTCCAAACCAACGTCGTATAGTGCGTTCGTTTACCGCTACACCCTCAAATAAGTCATTAATATTTTTTATCATCAATTTGTAAAGGAAGAGAGTTCGAATTTGAACTGTCGTCAGTATGGTAAATACAATAATTCCTAGAAAAATATATCGGTACTTGTAACGAACCCTAAAATTCTCACACGTCTAGCACGTCTTTTATAAAAAAAAAAAAAGAAGAAAATCAGGCATTTCATTGGTATATCCCAATAAAATGAATGGGTATAGAAGTATTAACTAGAAATAGGATAAGCACTTGCTGTCAACTAGTGACGAATCTACAAGAACGTTGCTGTTAGAATCTCAATGTTTTACACATGATTGGTGCCACTTAGATTTAAAAATTTAGCATCTTCTTAAAAAATATTGTTATTCAAAGTAAACACAAATTAGTCGAAAATTATTTATAAACTAAGTTGTTAAAATTAACAACAAAAACGAAAAATCACGATCTCTTCACTCCTCCTTTGCATGCAAAAATGTACCCTCTCATAAAGTTTGGCCGGGTTTGTTATTAATATTTTTTTATTTTATTTTTTTTTTTTTAATTTAATGACTATGAAGAAAAATTTGCGGAATTACTCAATAAACAGAAACAGCAACAACAAGACAACAAGATCAAAAACTCTAAACCTAAATAAATCAAAAAAGAAAACAAAAATCAAGATTGGACGTTGCGTGTTTCAGAATATTATTTTTTAATGTGTTTTGCTGACTTTGAGACAGTGCAGCAAGGCGTCTCTGTGGTATTCGCCGCAGCCTACCACTCAAGGACAGACGGTAGAACACTGTGCCGACGAAGGGTCATTATTAGAATATCTTTCTCAGATCTTGTTCTCTTTTTTATTATATAGTAGACAACCAAACCATGTATGCTTTTCAAAATGTGTCTTGTAAACAGCCAGACGGAGTCAGAAGGTGGTTTACTGACCTAAGGCTATTTACTCTTAAAATATTCGTCATCATTCTAAGAGTAGTCGCACAACAATTTTAAATTCAAACAAACAAAACATTTAAAATTTGAGAAAGCTTGTATGTCTGACCCTCAAAGAGTAATAGAAAATCGAAAACAATAAAAAAAAAAAAAATTACAAAACAACGAATAGGAATGAGAAAACATAACAAAAAAAAAAAAAAAAAAAAAAAAACATTCTGAAGGGAAGTCGAAAGTGTCTAGTAAACTGTTGCTAACGCAATGCAGAACGTGATATATTGGAAAAGAATGAAATATGCAATAAGTTGCGCGGTTTTATGTAAACATTTATTCCACGATTGCTTTGAGATTTTCGACTTTCAAAATATGTAAAACTATGAAAACAGATCGCAGTACATGTATACGCAATAGGGGATAGATGGAGTGTTGATATCTATAAAACATACGAGTATGAGAGAATTTCTTAATTGGAGCAGCAATTGACTTTTGTCCTTAATATTTGTGGAGATTGCTTTAACTACATAGTTTTGCAAGGAAACTGAATTGGACATTCCAAGCAATAATGTGATAACTATTAGAATAGGCTGTAGACTATTATAAAGCAGATAGCCATCCAGAAAATGGATGACATATATACTGACGCATATACTGCGCTGCAGAATTGCTACAGTCTTATACTTTAGCTTTCGAACCATGCCACAGTCCGCATCAACATGCGCTATATATATAGAAGAAATATGGAAAATATTGAGGTACAAGTCCTTGACAAAACCAATAAGTGATGGTAGTATGACGTTAAAATCGTTTATGATGATCTTAAAGCCATAATAGGTAAAGACAACATCTTTGACAGTCAAAAAGCCTAGCCTACACGACAGCACCTTGCAATACAACAAGGTTCAAACAGAAGTCTGTAGAGAAAGAAAGAAAATTAAGTATTAGAGTCACAGGTCATGGGAAAACCAATGATAGTAGCAGAGATAACCCAAGTTCCGCTCTGTCAGACTGCACGAACTACTTAACTATGTCTTGTATCCAACCGACCAAAATAATGTAAGAGTAATATCTAAACTAAGGCACCGCCGGTACAGATAACCTACCGTACTATTTGGGAGCATACGCAAATTCATTTCAGGGATTTGTGATAAACATCTCTAATAAATAAAACATCAACATCGTTTGCCTGATCACAGGAAAGAAAGCCCTACAAACTGCGCCAATTGTAAGAGCATCAGTGTCTGCCGTATAGTATGAATGCATAAAACCGTTGGTCAAAGATCTGACTGGGTTCTATCAGAGTGGTTTTACGTCCAGTATGCCTACAATTGACTAAATATTCACACCACAGCATATCCTGAAGAAAACCCAAGAAACCCAGATCGATAGTCAGTACTACCAATCTAGAGGAAGAAGCCCTTTCCGGGGACTTGTATTCATGAAAGCAACCATTGACGCATTAAGTGTTACAAAAGTAGAGAAATCTGAGTATGTTATCCTTTAACCACAGCCGTTTTTCGATTAATATACGAAACAAGTTATCTTCTTAACAACTTAAATTGAAGTAAGTTCAGTATGGCAACTAAAAAACGAACTGACACAGGGGTCAGTACTAGTAACACCACTTTGCAATCTGTACATTTTTGACATCCCCGATGTACAGTCTGAAAAGTTCACATACCCAAAAGTTCAACTACCCAAAATCAGCATTTCCAAACAATTGAGCACCCTCTCAAAAGATATGAGGGGAGTGCGTAGTTTAGGTTCCACCACTGTATGGCATTAAAAAAAAGATGACGCTTAATATATGTTGTATAAACAAACACCTGTAACTCTGCAGGACCCTGAATATCTGGATAAGACAGATGGCGAGTCGCTTGCGCTATTAAAACAGGATAAGATTTGGTAAGTCTATGACCGAATGACTATACCAACTCATTGGATGGTGGAATTCCAGTATCGTTTACGTTATCCACAAAAAGAAAGACCTCTCAACTGCACCAACTATAGAAGTATAAGTCTCCTATGCCATGTTGTTTGACCGTCTAAAACCCTTCATCAACAACCTGTTAGATCCATATCAGTGCGGTTGCAGACCAAGTAAGTGCACAATTATCAAAATTTTCATACTCGAAGAAATCTAAATCGATACCTACCATCTTTCCTCGACTTTAAGGCCGCATATGACAGCTATACAGAACCATGTTTAATTTTGGCATAACTGCCAAGTCTGCCTAGAATGAATACACGTTGCTCCATCAGGGCCGGTAACGAATTACCCGAAACCTTTGAAGTCAAAAAAAGTCGCTTGAGATGGTTAGGCAAAAGCATCGGGTGACCGATTATTCTGTGTTCCAATTGTTATGTTTCAGCAACTGTCAATGTCACATGTCAATGCAAAAAGTAAAATGACATCCAACAGTCAAAATATTGAATATGGTTTGCTATTTCATCATGCTTCGTTTTCCGCTTGCCAAACGGGTGGAAATTATTAAAAAAATAAATACACAACGTGAAAAATTTAAGCGTAAGTACACTCTTTTTGATCTTAAGCCACCAATCAAATAAACTGTGTCGAAGAAGACCCAGAAATGTAGATTCGGCGCCGATCGGATCGATTCGGTGATTTTGCGGTTAAATTTGGGCCTAGATCCGTATAAGATTGTGTTAACGTAAGTATTGAAGCCAGACGACCATTGACAACGCGGTGAGTTAGCTAATTGAGCGCCAGAAATGTTGGCCGGAGATCTGAATTTTGGCCTAAAAATAATCTTCTCAGACGAGGCCCAATTTTGGTTCAGCGGCTAAGTCAACAAGCAAAGTGCCGTTTTGCCGTGCAAGCCAATGACAGGACAAGCATTAATGCATCCACTAAGACTGTGTGACTGTGAATGTTATGGCATGGCAGCGTCAATGGTCTCAGACTCAGCTCGACAACATCGATATATTCAACAAGACGGCGCTACATACCATACAAGCGACGCATCATTCAAGAGACTGGATCATCTCACGGCGAGCGTGAGATTATTTTCTCTTGGGCTACGTCAAGTCCTTAGTCTACGCTAACAAGGCAACCACTTTGGCCAAGCTCGAAGCCAACATTCAACACGCTATTGCCAGCCTGACGCCGCACTTATTAAACCGAGTCATCAAAAATTGGATCCAATCGCTTGAAGCACTGCAAGCGAAGCCAACTGAATGATGTGCTATTCCACACAAAATGGTATAAACATAGCTTCAAAATAATGCCAGAACAAATGTTATATCCCACACCGTTGTAGTTTTATGAGGCATGTTCAAAAAGTAAGGTTACTTTTGAAATTTTGCGGGCAACGTATATTCGATTGTCGATTTCCTTAATCAAAAAGTTATTCAGAAAATTGAAAATACAAGTTTATTCATCTAAATCTTTATTGTCCCCTTCAAAGTAATACCCATCGACTGAAACACACTTATGAAAGCGCTTGATCCAATCCTCGAAACATTTTTAATATTCGCTTTTCGGTAGGTCCATCAGTGCTTACAGCGATTTTCCATTACTTCCTCTGGGCTGCTGAAACGCGTTCCCCGTAGTGGTTTTTTAACTCGACTGAACACAAACAAGTCACAGGGAGCCAAATTAGGTGAATTCGGTGGCAGTTGGATGGTATTTGTTACATTTTTCGTCAAAAAATTACGAATAATGATGGCACTGTGCGATGGTGCGTTATTATGGTGCAAAATCCACGAGTTTTCTGTCCACAATTCTGGTCTCTTTCGGAGAATTGCTTCACGCAAATGTCTCATAACGCCTTCTGGCAAAAATTCATGATGCACTACACCATAAAATCCATGAAAACCGTGAGCATTGCCTCCTTTTTTGAATGAAAACGACGTGTTTTTTTTTTTTGGTCTCGGCTAATTTGGTGAATGCCATTCACTTGCCTGATGTCTGTATTGCGTGTCGTACTCATAAACCCACGCCTCGTCTCCAGTAATGATCCTTTTGATGAATGTGAGATCGGATTTAGCCTCGTAAATCATCTCTTTTTCGACGTCAATACGGTCTCTTTTTTTGCATGAAATTGAGGTCTTTTGGCACCAACTTTGCTGCTACACGACGGAAACCCAAATTATTAACCAAAATGACTTGGACGGATACATAGGCAATGATCAAGGTTCACAGCATATACGATTACCATACTTTATTTTATTTTTGACAGATAGAAAGGTTAGAAGAGGATTTACATCAAATTTTGTGTAAAAATAAGGAATCAAGTGCTCTAAAACACTTGAAATGTTGACAGTGGCATACGGTGAGTCTGCTCTAAGTTAAAAAATGTTAACAAGTGGAACAAGCTCTTTCAAGATAGCCGAGAGGATGTCAATGACGAACCTTGTTCTGGGCGGCTCAGCACCTCAAATATGTATACCGGGTGAGTTTTTTAACTTGAGACATCCAAATTACTCAAAAAATACGCGATTACGCGAAAAATGTTTCAGACAAAAGTCACAAGGTTCTGAAGGGGACATAAGATGGTGACCACGAGTTTGACCTTGAGATCCATTTTCAAGGCCAAACGAAGGTCACTTTTGATTTTTCAAATGATAATTCCTGATTTTCATTGCTCAGCCGTATTCCTCAATGGGGCACACGACTTTGACTCAAAGGTCTTATTCATTCAGTGCTAGATGCCACTGCACTGGCACGCCTAAATCATTAATCGGTTTCCAACGTTGTTAGGGTATTAGAAGGTCGATATTTGTTTTGAGGAACTGATTTATATGAGTAACGTTTTCCAGATTAATAATGTAGGCTATTTCAATTCAAGAGAACATTGAAATGATATTGATTTATGGAGAAAGTGGAAGGAACATGGATGGTGCTGTTGCTCTTTACGCCCAACGTTTCCCAGACCAGATACGATCGCGCGCTTCCTTTTATCGGGTCATCCAACAATTCACTGATGAAGGAAGTGTGCAACCAAAGAAAAGAAATCGGTCAGATAGGGTGGCTGTTGAGGAAAATGAAATAGCAGTGTAAGCTGCCATTGCACACGATCCTCACATTAGCACTCGCCAAATAAGTCGTGAATCAGGAATTTCTCAAACGACTGTTTGTAAGATATTACATCGGCATAACATAAATACCATTTTTATCATGTTTCAATGCATCAAGAACTTTCTAGTGAGGATCTTCGCAACCGGGTTTCCTTTTGTCAATGGGCACTTCAGCAAAATGAACGAGACCCCCTTTTCTTTGCCAATGTGTTATTCTCTGATGAGTCGACTTTCACCAATCACGGTACGGTTAATCGACATAATATGCATTACTGGGCTACCGAAAACCCTTTTTGGTTACGAAAAGTTGAACGCCAGCACCCTTGGAATGTTAATGTTTGGGCGGGAATTATTGGGGATAAATTTTATTGAAGGCAACTTGAGGCGAAAAGTATGCAAACTTCTTGCGGGACCATCTTCCAGTATTACTAGAACTGCCATTGGAGTTGCGACAAACAATGTACTTTCAACATGATGGTTGTCCAGCCCATTATTCCCAAGTAGCCCGGGGCACATTAAACAATGTCTACCATCAACGATGGATCGGACGTGGGGGTCCAAGGCAATGGCCTGCTAGATCACCTGATCTTACGTCACTTGATTTCTTCTTGTGGGGCTACTTAAAAAGTGAAGTTTACAGAAAAAAGCCAATAACACATGAGGACATGAAAAGACAAATAACTGAAGCTTGCCGGAAGATTACGCCAGAAATACTTCTCAGTTCTGTTGGTTCATTTAGAGCGCGGATAGACAAGTGTATTAAAGTAAGTGGTCACATTTTCGAGCATTTGTTAAAATAGTCTCGGGAAATAAACGTCGAAATGGGCAGAATTCAATGATTCAACAAGGGGACCACTTTAAGCAAGGGGACCGACTCTAATTAATCACCCCGAAGGAAACAAAATACTGCTACGTCCACGTCGTTGTTTCTGGGTTATGCTAAACGCAGTATGTAAAAACAAATGAAAAGCCTACGAGCAATACATCAATTTTTAAACTATATCAGTAGTTTTCAATATGTCCACCTTTGACGCGAATAATGATGTTGACGTGGCCGAAGAAAGAATCGCACGCTGCACGCAAGTGGCTCTGCGGTATTTTGGCCCATTCCCGCCGAAGTGATTGTTTAAGGTGGTCCAAACTTTGGTATTTTTTTAGTGCCAACCTTCGCCTTCAAAGTACCGCAGATATAGAAATAAAACGGATTTGCATCCGGAGAATTCGCAATCCATTGTGTTGACGAAATGAAGTGTGGAACATTGTTTTTTAACCAATCTTGGTTGACGCGCGCTTTGTGATATGGTGCCGAGTTTTGTTGAAATGTCCACGGTCTCCGACCGAAATGACTGTTTGCCCAAGGCTTCAATACTGTCTCTAAGACAGTTTCACGGTATACGATCGCATTAATTTTGACGCCACGGTCCAAAAATACGAGCGGAGAGTGACCATCGGCGGTTATGGCGGCCCAAACCATCACCGTCGGTGCTGCCTGCTTTCTGGTGGCCGTCCGAAGGTGTACATTTTCGAAGGACCTCTCTGGCAAAGTAAACTCGGTCATTTTGTTTGTTGACATATTGCTCGATAACAAATGGCGACTCATCGGAAAAAAACCAAATTCGGCATCTCATCACTTTCGTGCAAGCGTAGCAACTCCTTCGCTCTTTCGACTCAAACTTTTTTCTGTTGAGGTGTAAGATCGTGTGCTTTATGGAACTTCAATGGCGTGAGCCCAAGCTCATTTTTCAGTATGTGTTGCATGCTTTCCACTTCGACGCGGATTTCACTCAATTCGAGCCTTCACTTTCCGAACCATTTCTGCCGATGTTGCTGTTTTTTTATGACCACCTCCATGGCGTTTTGCAATGCTGCCCCAGTATCACGGTAACGAGCTATGGTTCGAGACACAAATGATTTATTCACGTTGAGGTGCTGGAGGGCTCTAACGATACCTACTTGGGTTTTCCAGCCAAATATAAAGCAATCACACTATCGCGTTTGAATTCCATCGCGGATAAAAATTTTTCAACACAACTGAGACGCAAATCGTTTAAAAGGCTTATAAATAATAAAATTATCTATCATGTGTCAAAATTTGAGCTCACAGTAATGAACGGTCTGGAAATTATAGCAGTCTGAAGTTGGTTGCAGTTCGAGTCAGTCAGGGTGTATATAATACATGGACTGAAAAGTCCGTGTCGTTTCTAAGAGAGGGCACCACTTGAATTAAATCCATACCATTTTCAGTTAGTAGCAACCTGAAGATGCGTGTATAAATTTGACAGCTGTCGGACGATTAGTTTTCGAGATATAGCGTTGTGAGTGAAGCAACTTTTGTTATTGTGAAATAAAAAAAAATGGATTCAAAGCAATTTCGTGTGTTGATTTATCATTGCTTTTTGATGGGAAAAAATGCAGCCGATGCAAAGAAATGGCTTGATAAGTTTTACCCATTCGCAAGTGGATTGAAAATTTTAAAAGTGGTCATACAAGCACCGAAGATAATGCACGCAGTGGACGTCCAAAAGGGGCTGTTTCAGATGAAAATATCAAAAAAGTCCACAAAATGATTACGAATGACCATAAACTGAAGTTGATCGAGATAGCTGAGGCTCTCAAGATATCAAAAGAGCTTGTTGGATATATCATACACGAATATTTGGACATGTGAAAGCTCTGTTCAAAGTGGGTGCCGCGTTTGCTCACCGTCGACCAAAACCAACAACGTGTTGATGATTCACAGGAGTGTTTAAAGCTGTTCAACCGCAATAAAGCCGAATTTTTGCGTCGGTATGTGACAATGGATGAAACTTGGCTCCATCACTTCACACCAGAGTCAAGTCGGCAGTCAGCTGAGTAGCGAGCAGGCGACGAACCTCGTCCAAAGCGACCAAAAACTCAACAAGGCGGCTGGCAAGGTTATGGCATCCGTATTTTGGGATACACATGGAATAATTTTCATCGACTATCTCCAAAAGGGGCAGACTATCAACAGCGACTATTACAATACATTGCGTTGTTGGAGCGTTTGAAGGACGAAATCGCAGAAAAACGGCCGCATTTGAAGAAAAAGAAAGTGCTGTTTCATCAAGACAATGCACCGTGTCACAAGTCGATGAAAACGATGGCAAAATTGAATGAATTCGGCTACGAATTGCATCGCCACCAACCGTATTCCCTAGATTTGGCCCCAAGCGACTATTTCCTGTTCGCAGACCTCAAAAGAATGCTCGCCGGAAAGAGATTTAAGACCGATGAAGAAGTAATCGCCGAAACAGAGGCCTATTTTGAGGTTAAGTCGAAATCGTACTACAAAACTGGTATCGAAAGATTGAAAAATCGTTTCAATCAGTGTACCGCCCTCGAAGGCAACTATATTGATAAATAAAGTTGAATTTTGCAAAAATGTTGTGTTTTACTATAAAACACTGACTTTTCAACCCATGTGTTATAACGTCGAAGCTGTGAAAAGAGAAGTTGCTGAGAATGTTGGCATATTGGTCGGCTCGTGTCATGCAATATTTTCGTATTTTTTTTTGGGTACGAGACGTGTGTCAGCGAAGTTTGTTCCAAAACTTCTTAATTTTGATCAGAAGAACCATCGCATGAACATCGCTCACGGGCTCTTGTATGACGTCAATGGTCAATGATGATCGTTTCTTGCTCAAAAGGGTCATAACTGGTGACGAGTCATGGGTATACGGTTATGACGTCGAAACCAAAGCCCAATTGTCTCAACGGAAGCACCTAGGAGAGCCAAGACTGAAAAAAGCATACCAAGTTCGATCAAATGTCAAAGTTTTGAACATTTTTGTTTTTTTTTTTTCGATTACCGTGGCGTAGTTAATCAGAATTTTTTTACCTCAAGAGCGTACGGTCAATAAGGAGTATTACCGGAATTGTGGAAAAACAATGCATAGCTTTTGCATCACGATAATGCACCTGTTCATTCACTGTTGCTTGTGAGAGATTTTTTGGCCGAAAACAACATGACAATGCCAATGCCTTTTTCCTGTTCCCAAAACTGAAGACACCTATGAAAAGACGAAGATTTGCAACGTTTGAGGAAATAAAAATGGCATCGCTGGAAGAGCTCAGGAGTACCATATACCAAAACGTGCTTATGAGAAGTACTTCGAGGATAAGAATAAGCGTTGGCACAAGTGTATTATATCTGTGGGGAATTGCTTTGGAGGGGAGAACATTAATATTGATGAAAAAATAAATATTTTTACGCCTCGTACATATATTACATGGATAAGTACAAAGAATTTACAAGCATTAAGAAAATTAATTTGGTATAATGGTGCAGTGTGTTACTAAAAGGCTTCATTAATTATTTACTCTCGGTATTCCCAGACGGTTTCCCGATTAACAAGACATTCCACTCATGGCCATTCAGAATTAGAAGTCAATTACATCTTCTTTCAAGCGCAGATTACCCAGAGTGTACTGTTCATTATCCACAACTCTATGCAGCATAAAATTTAAATGTAGCAGTTCACCTCTGGTCTTGTATATCGTTTTGCCCAAACTGTTATGGCCGCAAAAGTAGTCCTTCGTTTTAGGGTCAGGGTCTAGCGTTCGATATGTCATCCTAGATATACGAAATCCATCAAACATCCTCCCGATAAAAGTGTTGTGGTGGTCATCTAAGTACAAAGAAAAGAAAAATGGACTCAAAGCCACTCCTCTTTAACTCCTATATGCGACTCAAGCCAGTTGGATAATTTGTTACCATCTTACATCGAAGTCATTAAGGTTTTTTGATATTCCTATATTTCTCAGCTCATAGAAAAGGGCTTTTCTATCAATGCTATGGAAGGCTGTTATTCGCAAACTTGCTGGCATTTAATAAACAAATTGCTCTGCAGAAGCTCATAAAGTTGGAAAAGCATTTCAAAATTGTATCCAAATATAGCCAACACTCAATCAGATTTGATGGATACCACTAAATGAGTGATTGATTGAATCGAAACACCACTGGCATCTATCAAAATACAATACTTTTGCTTGTCTTCGCTTTGAGGAATCACTTCCGTCGTCCAATTTTCACGATTTTTTTTTTATGAAACCAAAGTGAAAGATCTTTCTTATTGAATTCCCAAAATAATTTTAACTGCTAATGTCCACTCTTACTTCCAATTCGAAAAACATGATTTTCTCTTACACTCCTTGCGAATGCCCCAACGAAGGTCATATTCATTTCTATGGACTAACAACTCATAAAAATCCTAAAGCATCGCATCTTTATGGGCACCTACATACACTCGTATGGCTATGGTGGAAAACCTTGACAAGATACGAGTGCTTTCTCCTTCATCATCTCGTCGAATTTCACATCCCATATCAAATGAAAACCAATATAATTTTACGATGGAAATCGAATACATATACGAATAAGCTTAACCCATGACATTTTTTCTTTCCCCCGGGGTGATGACTCCCTTCAAAAGGTGCTTCGAAAGCCAAAACAAAAATAAAATACTCGGCAGAGTACATAGGAATTGAGCTTGCATTAGAGGGTTATGTGCAAACGCGCAGCATACTGTCAATTTAAATTGAATTTTATTCCGAAAGCCATTATAAAAGTACAGGTACATATATAAATGTACAAAACGTACATAGATGCCATAAATATACTCGTATGTATGCAGCTCTTGAACGCCTGCCAACGCTGCCAGCTGTCCTTTTTGTATATGGTATTCCTCGTAGTGGTACTGCAGTAGCAATAACAAAATCATCATTCTACTGCATAGGACATGATTGTCTGGAGTGTAGCATTGCTATGTCAGATTTTTATACGTTTCGACAGCTAATCATCATAATAATCGTTGTCAGCAGAGAATCTGTCAAGATAGTGTTTCCCAAAAATCTTAAAGTGGATTTCCTTTCAAGTTGCAGAGACAGGAAAAAAAAATACCTCAGGGAGTGGCACCAAACTAAACGAAAAAACCTCGTCGACCGTAGGTACCACCAACAAATGCAAATTCTAATTATCCATGAATCCGATGAGAGATCTGATCGTGATGGCGGGAATTCTTACACATGCCTTCAAATGTGATAATAGTGGCGAATCAGGCGACAATACTCATCACCATTATTGAGTAGCACAGCAAATTGGCAGCTTTGGCAATGTGGATAGACTGCACTTGCTGATGAAAATGATGAATTAGCAGCGCTGTGTCGTCACTATCGTCGTCATCGTCGCTGTTGTAGTCGTTTGTAGTGTAAACGATGCACTTTACGACAAGAAGTACGAGTAATAGAATCTCATTGATGTTTCCGACATTAAATGGAAATCGTTTGAGTAATTGTTTCACACAAATTTTGGAAATTAATTTTACACTAAATGGGAGATAGTTATGAAATAATAATCCAAAATATATTTTCATTACTGGCGGCAACTGGAGGTCGCGTGAATATATATTCCAGAATACGAAGCATTTCTGAAAATTGTTCTAGAGACTCCCACTATTGGGGCCGAGTCGAGACTTAACATCTTTTCCAATTAACTTCAAGTAATACCATTCATCGTCAGAAGCAGAGTACTTTAGATTCCCTGAAAAATTGCGATCTAGGAACAGCTGTTTGGAACATTTTTTAAACATGTGGCAGATCTCGACTAGCACTTGATTTAAAGATGTGACAACAGATAAATACGTCAATTTAAGCTCATAGCTGCTCCTAAGTAGAAAACGGAATCCGCCTGCCAATGAAGAAACAATAGCTCCGAGCTCGAGCTTAGGCAGGTAACGATTTCCGCCATGAAAATTAAGTTAGGAAGCCACAAGCCTCGGATATTGACGAGTCTATTGTTGACTGCAAACGAAATAAGGACAACGAACTTCGTACTTGTACCTGGAGTTTTAAGTCCCTTAATAGGGCACGTGCAACCGAACAACTAGCAGAGGCTCTGGACAGATGTTAACGCCATCCAAAAAATGCGATGGGATGGTTCGGACAAAAAGAGGATGAAAAATTTCGACATCTACTACGGGCGATTATTATCGATGGCAAAAGCAGCGCCTATTTGGATGCAGATTTGTTACAGGCTGGCTCAGGCAAGAAGTCCTAAGTTTCCGGTATGTTAACGAGCGCCTCGTAACAACCAGTATTAAGGTTTTATTTGCCAACATTAGCCTTAATGGCGTGCGCGTTCCCACAGAAGAGAAAGATAACGACATCAAAGATAGCTTCTATGAGCTCTTGGACAAGATCTACGAGCGGTGCCCCAGATAAGACATGATATTAAAATTCATCATCTTTGATAGTACACCACCTCCAATATTGGATTCAAGCTAATTCACTTTGCAGTGGGGTAAAACATTGTCGTAACTAGCACACAGTTAACGCATTTCGATATTCATAAGGAGACCTGGAAATTTCCTGATCAACCAACAGTCAGTCAGATTGACCAAATTCCGATCTACGCAATGCACCCTCCGGTGCTATGAATGTCAGAACGTTCCGAGGAGCCAACATCGACTCGGACCATCACCTTGTTGTAGCCGACGTACGGGTGCGCATATCCCAAAAATCGCAAAAACAAGCTAATACTGTAAAGAAGCTTGACGTCGGATAGTAACAATCGCAAGAGATCGCCAGATGCTTTTCCGATCAAGTTTCCCTTAAGACGTCCAATGCTAGTATTGCCAATAAGCCATCAGAGATGGCGCCTCTGATATGTTGGGTTTCACTCGGCTAACACAACGAACTTCTGGTTTGATGACGAGTGACAGCAAGCACATGCAGCTAAACAAGGGCCATATTAGAGCTGCTCACCAGCTGTACGAGCAGAAGAAGAAACGAAGACCGGCTTCTCAAGAGAAAAGAGAAGGAGCACGAGAAAAAAGAATAAAATTCAGAACCAACAATTCCGTCCACTCGACCTGGATGAAGTAAAGATAGACATATCTAAGCTTCAGTCCAACAAAGCTGCTAGAGCGGACGACCTAATTGGCGAATTCTTAAAGCGGCAGGCGATGACTTGGTAAAGAGCATAAACCAACTTATCTGTAATATATGGTTGGACGAAAGTGTGAACGCTTAAAATCGTTCGTCAGCACAATGATTGGTCTATATCAGTGTGGCTTTTGGCCAGGAAAGTTCACCATTAACCAAACATTCAAACTACGATAAATCTTAGAAAAAATCAATAAACTCCAAATCGATACATGTAGAGATGCGCTGTACAGAGCAATGTCTTCATAGTTTTGACATTCCTGTGAAACTCGTCTGTTTGTGCAGGATGACGATGGAAAATGAACGCTACCCCATAAAAGTTAATAAAGAACTCACCGAGATATTTGATGTCAAAAAAAAAAAGGATTTAGACAAAGCGAAGAGGTGTTTGTTGTTTAACATCATTCTTAAGAGAATAGTGCAAAACGAACCCGCTAACACAAGAGACAAAATCTTTTAAAAGTCCGTCCAATTACTCGTATACGCCGATAATATTGACATAACTAGAAAAAAGCAGCGCGATGATTCTTTGATGTGGGTTTAACGGCCAATGAGGGCAAGATCAAGTATATGCTAACAAAAAAAAAAATAACACCCAACACCGACGTGTCAGACAGAACGTCAGCATCGACAGATATAACTTTGAGGTAGTTAAGAACACCAGCCCTGAGATTAAACAAATAATAACTCTAGCCAATCGCTGCTTCTTTGAAATAAGAAGCCCAAAAGCCCAGCAAAGCCCTCTCTCGAACAACAAAACCATATACCATATAAGACCTTAACAATCTCGGTCCTGCTCTATAGCGCAGAAGCATGGACTCTATCAAAAATAGATAAGGGTGCTCTCAACCGTTTTGTATGGAACGTGAGTGGAGGAGGGGATACAACGACAAATTGTAAACCGGAATTGACTTAGCCAGAGGAGTAAAAGTCCGAAGACTGAGGTGACTGGGTCATGTAGAGCGGAAAAAAATGCTGCGGTCCGAAAAAGTTCTTCGAACCCGCTCTAGAAGGACAGTGCAGTAGAAGGGAACTTCAACCAACATAGATTGTTAGTTGATGTCCAGGTCCACCCCGCACTGTAGCGCCACCTTAAGTAAATATGTTAGTAAGTTCGCCGGAAAGAATATCGAAAGCTTCATCTTCAACAATTTCCATTGCACCCACGAATCGTTCATTTCATCTCAATGGTTTTATCTTATCGAATTTCTCGAACACAGAATTATTTCCGTTACCACGTGTATACAAACGTGAATAGACTTGAAGATTGTGGGGACACGTTGTATGGGTTTATACTTCAATTGAGTTTTCCTGATTTTCAATTTATATATGGTATTTGTATGTATGTTTTTGTATGCGTTATACGCGAATTGAAATAGTAATGCAAACTTTAAACGAATCAAACAATTTTAATCATCTTCGTCGTCACTAACGTAAAACACAACCTTCTGAGTGCCATAGGAATGAGCTTTATTTCTTCACATCTTGGTTCGTATTAATACCTACAACAGTTCAATTATTCCAACTTCTAAATACTGGAAATCGATAGAGAGTGCGTTGAGTTACCATAACATTATTTACATGGATATGAAAGATGACTTCATGTCTTTACCCAAAAATACGTTGAAACATTGTCATTAATAACTAAGCATATTTGTTTTTAAGAAATTGATTTTTGGTTTATATAATTTTTTTTAGTAAGAAAACGAAAAGACCTTTTTCCAAGACTCCATACATTGTGGACTATATAAGAAAGTTTACTATGATCTTTATTATGAACATAATTTACAAAGCTCTTATGGCTTGGATTGGATAGTTTGATTTATTTAACAATTCTATTATTCTACAGCTGTAGAAAAGGGACATGATAAGAAAAAGAAATTCTGTCTAATGCTTCCAAGTTGAAGACATTGATTTCATTCGAGTGATATCGCTCCAGTATTCGACAGCAGTTTTCGCTGTATATCAAAACCAAAATAAAATTCATTATAAGTTCATCACAGCACTGTTAAATACTCTTTAAACTTTCGAACTGAATACTAATAACTAACAACGTTTTCATCTGCCAGGACCTGTATTCATTTAATTTTGAAAAGTTGTTCCGCACACTTTTTTTTTTTTTTTTGGCAGGACTACCAACTCTAACATTAAAGGAACATAGCCCTTGGCTCGTGTTGAAATCGACGATGCCATAATTCTTAAGCGATCAATAAAAATTTTATCAAAGAACTCGATGAAATCCTTACATCTTTTTCCCTTATGGAGCATACTCGCATATACTCGTATATACCATTTGTACCGTTGTTATGAGATTTTTTTTATATATATGACGGCATGATAAGCGTTCAACACCTAAATCCTTTTGTTAAACCGATACCGATTCTACAGCTCTTATAAAGTTGAGACTAATCCGAACAATTTAATTCTAATTTGAAACAGCATTTTTCTTTAAGGAAATCGTTTCTGTTGGAAAGTTAGACTCACAAGTGAAGTTTAACACAAATGAATCGTATACCCTTCCGTCTCATTCTATCTTTCTGTTTACCAACCTTATTCTTCTAACATACATTGTGCACATTGTTAACTTGACCCTTATTACAATAGTTTAGTTCCATCAAGTTTAAACCATCAACTAGATCGAACTCGTCGTTTTACTCTCTTGGTTTCATATCTTAAACAGTTTCAAAAAGCCAATCCATTTCCTAGAAACCAAACGACAACTCCCACTTGTATCGCTAATTTATTTATAGTATTTCTGATCTGATTCAGTTTAAGATTATAAGCAATTTGGAATGAACTGACATAACAATACTCACATCTTTACGCTGTGACACAATATTATTCAGAAACTTCCCACAGAATTAAGTAACATAACAGATGCCCAAAACTCAATCATCAACATAGACTGTGAGCTTGATACTTGATCTATCATAAACGATATACATACGAGTACATACATAAAATCTTCACTTGTTTGTATATCCATTTAGAGACAAGAGACAAGTATCTCAGAATTTTCAGCTGCTACAACTTTTTTAAAGTGTTTCGTGTGCTAATTACTTTTTATCTTATTTACAATGTAACATTTTCTTACAATTAGCTTTAAAATATCCACCCCCATTAGCCCCCATTATTTTGGGAATACTTTACAAACGGCCTTGAAAAATTAAATTCGCTTTAGAGAACAAAAGTTTCTGTGTATTTGTCATTCTATTTATTCATTGTTTCTTTTTTTTTTTTTTGTCCTCTCCGTTTCTTTGTTTCCTTGTAAGATGTCCCGTATTTTACTAATTTTGCAATCTCGTCAACTTTCTGTCATAATTCAACAAAATATATTCTTCCCAGTAATGCCGAGAGTTCTAAGAAATCTTATTTATTTTAAATTTAAAAGATAATTTGATGCAAATACAGCATTAACAATTGCATTAGACTATTAGAGAATTGTTTTGTTTGTTGTCTTTGAGATACGAATGTTTACATGGCTCTATTTTGTTCAGAAGTCATCTCGTTCGTGAGAAATCGAAAATCAATTTGTGTTTGCAGTTTCAGGCGCCGAAACCATGCCAGCCAGTATCAGTACCCGTACAGTACAAATGTATATGAGTTTAGATCTAGAATGAAGACCATAACAAAGCACAAACGATGTTTGATAGGGTTTAACGTCATTAGCTTTGTTCTATTTAACAGTACCTACTAAATTTGGGGCATTCCAACAGTTCAAATATCTGTTCCAACATGTGAAACAATTTTTTTTTTTTTTTAATATTTGTAAGTGGCTTTTTAAGAGCCTTACATGCCAACACGAAAACATGAGAATCACCAAGAAGGAACTTTTTCTTTTCATGTAATTTAGCATTACCTTTGATTTCGTGGGGGAAAACGGTGGTGAGCAATTAATACCAGATTGGAAATAAAAGACTTTTGGTCATCCTCGTTAACTTGGAAAACAATATCATATTAATTGTAATGAGTCACTGAAAATTTAAATAAAGAACAATCGTGCTTCGTTTCTCCAATTTTTTGATGTCCACCCAATAATATGATTTCTCGAGGCCCTCAAACTAGGTGTTTGCTTCATCGATGACTTCATCATTCGACCTAAATCTCTAATCGCCGAGCCATTTCTTCATGTTTAGAAACAGGAAAATGTCGCAGGGGGCTAAATCTAGAGAATATGCTAGATAAGAGAGTAATTTGTAACCTAATTCATGTAATTTTACTATTGGCACCTGTGCACCGCTGCGTTGTCGTGGTGGAAAATAACTTTTTTCCTCGCCAAATGCGATCGTTTTTGCTTCAAATCAGAGTCGAATTAATCCACAACCTCTGTATAATAGGACTCGGAAATCGGTTTACCCTTTTCAAGGTAATCGATGTGAATGACACCGCACCGACACACCCAAAACACTGTCGCAATAACCTAGTTAGCTGACATACGGACCTTGGCCTTCTTTTGCTTTGATTCACCAGGAGAAGTCTACTGTTTCGATCGTTCCTTGGTCTCTAGTGTAATGTGGTAAATCCGATGCAAAAACACGTTCGGATCGTGATTAAACACCGCCAAGCACTCCTTTGAAGTTGTCAAACAATTGCGTTTGTTGTCAATTGTGAGTATACTCGGTACCCATGTGGCGTATAGCTTTTTTTATGTCTACAATTTTTTTTTTTTATCACCGATCCATGTGGTAAGCCTGTGCCTCTTCAAGTTCGCGCACCTTCAGTTGCCGATCGTCCACTATCATTCTGTGGATTTCGTCGACGATTTTTCGTTTGCTAACCTCAATTCGGCGATCATAATGTTCGGTGTCACTTCTGCTGGTATGACCGCTCCGAAATTGAGTAAACCACTGGTGAATAGTTTCAATGGATGGTGAAGAGTCCTTATAATACTTTTCAAGCTTTTGTTTGATTTGCTTAATGATAATGATAATGAGCACACGAAATGCACTTCTTTTCCATTTTTACAGTACAAATGACTGTCACAACAAAACTATTTGATAGATCTGTCTGAAAATTTGAATGCGTTCTTTTGAAAGATGCTTCTTAACAAACAAAATGTTGCATTTGAGGTGGCAACGTAGCCTGTTTTAGTTTTCAGGGACTTATTAACCCTGGTCTATAAACAAGTAGCATACTAATCAAGGTTAGCAAAGCTAATAGTCATAGGCAAGAGCGAAAAAACCGCTTGCTCCTGATAAATATTACCAGGAAGGTCAACGTAAAATCATGCATTGGACAGCGGTTTTCTACGTTTCCAAATCACATATCAGTGTAGTTTCTTAATCATTACTTGTAATTGTTAGTAAAATCGCAACGAAAAATATCTTCAAATCAGTTTCAAAAGAAGGGAAACAGCTCCTAGAGGAGTCTTTTTTTTTTACCTTTTATCATGGCAAAGAGTTCAGATTTAAGACGCTTTCGGTGTTTCTTTCGAAGTTTTACTTTTGTTGTAGTAAGTCTGATAAAAACTGTCTTGAATGTTTTATTATATTTATTATGACTGCTGTTTAATAATTCGCCTTAGATACAGTTTTAAGCCCAAGTCATTAAAGAGTGGTGTACGTGCAAAGTAAAGATGGCGGGCTCAAAATGGTGTTCTTTAACATACCAAAACGAATTTAAAAAAAAATAACTCAACACAACTCAAAGGTGATTCGCTGTCTACATACTCCGACTCTGCTTGATTGATAAATTAGACATCGTTTACTTACCTAAAAATAAAGAAAAAAACAATAAATTAGATTAAAATAAATACAATGTTAAAGTTTATCTTTATATATATATATAAATCAGTCCTTATAAAACTAAGGCGGCTAAAATGCTTGCAAACATAAAATGTAATGATTGAATCGTAAAATAAAAGGTTGTACACATACGCACACACGAGATATGAGTGAACGTTGGTTTTGAATGTTTGTGGGTTATAATGACTAGGAAATAAGGGCATTCCATAAACGAGATGAGGAAAGAATAAATATACTATGGAGTACGTCCGAAAGTGGGCTTGACGGTAAACCAATGAGTATTCACAGGAGACAGGAATACCGGTTGAAGGTTTCGAAGGCAAGAAACACGTCGTGGATATTGGATTCAACTGATTATGCAATATTATTGTAATCTATACGAGGACTGTTTGATTAATACCTGAATTAAAAATGACAACGCAACTGTTTTAGGTTTTGAAAATTTACTTTTCAATATAATATGCTTTCAACTCGCTACACTTTTCCCAGAGTTGCTGCAACTTAATTTTCTTCAAATCGGTGTTTAATCGACCCAATAAATCGACGAAGTATGATTGTGATTGTTTTTCCCTTCTCCAAATATTTAACGTGGATCACACCTCGCGCGTCCTAAAAAAAAAAACGGGGGCCATCACCTTTCCAGCCGAAGACACGGTCTTCGCTTTCTTTGGAACACGTTCACCGGGTAAAACCCATTGTTTTGATTGTTCTTTGGTATCTGCTGTGTATCACAACGCAGAAACTCCTCCAGATTTCGATTAAACAGGGCCAAGCTTGTTCTCCGGTGTGAGGAAACACGGCACCCATTGCGCGGTAGAATATGGCTAACGCGTTCAATTGAGATGCATGCTATCTCAGCCAACTCGCGAATTTGCACTCGGCGGTCCTCCAATACGAGATCATGGATTTTGTACATGGTTTCCTCTATGCAATATGTCCCTCGAAGGGTTTACAGCTTTTATTGCAGTTGCCTACGTAGTTTCGTACATAGTAACAGTAGAAAGCATGCATACGAGTTCCTCTCAAGCTCAAACACACACAAAAGCTCCATCGCAATACGAACAATATTTAAAAATATTTGGAACAGTAGTTCAAGTTCACATAGAATATAGATTTCAGAAATAATCTTGCATCTTTCAATCTAAATAGTCCTAAATTGACATACAAATTATGTGGTAACCTAACAACTTAATGTCATTGGCTTCTCGTCAATCTTTTTAATGTCTCATGTCGTTAATTACTTATCGTGAATAAATTTTGATTGACGATCATGTACAACAATGTGGTATTGACACAATCTGATTCAGTAGAACGATTTTCATTGTCATTATACGAATTGCGCGCCAACATTTTATACCGAACAAACTACGAATACAAACACGGTGTCTGATTACGGCGAGTTTACGAGAATACTCGTATATTGATGCTTGGCAATTGTAGTATCTGTGTATCTTTAGCAACATAAATAAAAAATTCATTTTGACATTCATGAACTACCAAATATGTATATTCTAGGAAAAGGGGGTGACGATAGCGATGACGATGACGATTGCAGTGATGGTGACGGTTAAGCTGGTTGAATAACTACCGCACCGGAGACGACTATTTGTCTTTATGCGTCTGATGCTAGTAAGTCCATCGTTATTGGGTTCTATTGTCGGTTTGGTCAGTTAAAATGTTCAGTGTACGAATGGATAGATGGAGAGGGAAAAAATAAAAGTATCTTTCTCTTGCGAGCCGTGAAAACTGTTAAATGGGAAACTCAATTTAAACTAAAATAAATATTTTCCGGTTTCAATTCAACATTTTACCGAATGGCTACAGTCCATTTAATGCTTCAATAGATAGATAGATAGTATACTCGTAGTACCACCATCAATATGACGACTGACTGAACGGAGGGAAGTATCTACAACATAATAGCAAAAATTGTTAAATGATCTTTTTGGTTCCCCTTTTTTCGAAAGTCAACCGGCGGCGTGGCAAAGAAAGAAGAGAAAATAAGAGAGTAGCCAGACAATCTAAAATAATAAACAATGAGTTTTTATACAATCAGATCCATAGTATATTGACAGGGTGAACTGGTATTTTTTTTTTTTTATGTTTTTAGATACAAAATGCGGAAGAAGGGTAACATTAGTCAACACATAGGCACAGACAATCTCACTTTGGCTGAAAGAGCCTGAGGAAATGCTTCTAGTGATTTAAATGCATATAGGTACATACGTAAACTTCTGTTGTCTACCGGAACCGGAATGAAATTGGAAAATTACCCTTGTTCATGCCGGTTGCTTGCCGGGACTTAAGTTGAGGCTGCATATTAGTTGCTGTTGTCTTTTCCTACTATGCGCAGAGACTCCACTCCTTTCAGCTTCTCTTTCTTTCTCCCTCTTGCATTCCTCTGAAAGCACGTGTTGTATGTGTGTTTAAGTGTACCCCAACAAAACAAGGAAAGAAGGTTATGATTAGAAGAATTGAGATAAACGCACGTAATACTTGTATATACACTCTTACTAAACTATACGGTACAAGTATCTTTTTTATAAGAGTATCTCACTTCCTTCGACAGAATAGAGATGCTGTGCTGTTCTATGCTGTGCTGTGCGTTTTGAATGCGGTCGATTTCTGGGTGCAGAAGAAATTCCGGATACATTAAAGGGAATTTCGGTAAATCACGTTTCAACGACGCACAGAACTGTAGACTGTAGCTTTTAGTCTATTTGCATTTGCTTGAGAAAACTGATGATTAGTTAGATGGATGAGTGTTGTTTTTGTTGTTGTCATTGTACGGGTATCTTTTCAATTTGCCCTCTTAAATAGTTGGCTGGCAGAGTTTTAACAATCCTTCAGAATCACACCAATATAGAGACCAGCAGGTGGTATTTCAAAAGCAGAAACGTTTAAACATTAAATTAGATTGTATCTCTAATAGTATGGCCAACGCAACTGAGTTTATTGGAAGAATTTACCAGTAAAGACATCTGACATAAGCAATCAACAAGTTTAAAGATGCGACAGCTTTAGTCTACCTATAGTATTAGAAATTTATTGATGTTAGATTTCATCTAATTAGGTGCAGCAAAAAATGGGGTCAAGCCTAAAATATGTAGATACTAGTACCAGTTCCAAATGGATAGATATATAGATAGATGGATTTTTTTTTTTTTTTGTTTTTTATTTAAGAACATACAAAATTGTTTTTATAAAAATCGTTTATGCATTGCATTATGCCAAATTGACAATTGTTCTTATTAATACAATGGAAAATTAAAGTTTTCGTTTTAATCACATATGTATATCAAATAGCAAATAAGTTAAGTTTATTTTTTTTTTTTTAGATCAAACATAATTATTAAGGTTTGGTACAGTACTATATACCAACTTTTCCATTATTACCAAATTGCAATTGCTTATTGAGACCGAATTATTAATGAAGCGTTTTAAATGTATTGTCTCTAGTATAGTATAATTGAGCTTTATTGGCTGTGCTCGCTTGCGGAAGTAGTTTTTTTTTTCGCATAAATTGTGGTTAAGGCAGTTGTATGTATATCTATATACATCGAAGAATGGATGAGGTAGCTTGATTAGTGAAGTCTTGTCGTTGTTTATTGTTGTTTATCTAAACCAAATGGAGTGCACTTTCGCAGTAACCTGCTGGATCCTTTAGTTTCACATACCATTTCACTACTATTTTTTGGAGTCTATTACCTCACATTTCAAGAACTTTTGTTACATAGTACACACCTATACAATCCTGTTTCGATTATAACCATGTAGTTTGTCGTATTTCTAGGTTAATATAGGGTGATTCATCGTGAGGTTTGATTTATAATGTAAAATAAAACAAATAAATTTTAAAGTGAACATAAAACTTTTACCATCGGTTAAAAGAACAATTCATGGCATTTACTTTTTAAAAATGATATCATGTAAATGTTGGCCACGACTACGTCTGAGGTGGTTCATTCGGAAGGTCCAATTTTAGGCGACTCGTTCGAGCATAGCGATTGGTATCGAGTAATGTTAGCTTCCAAAGCGTCAATCGTAGTTGGCTTATTCCTGAGATCTGAGACTTTACATTTCCTGAGAGAAAATAGTCCAGATCTATTCGCACGATCTAGGCGGCCAATTTACCGTAGCAAAACATGAAATTAACTGCTCACCAAAATGATTTCTCAACAAGTCGATTGTTTCACGCGCTGTATAGCTCGTAGTGCAGTCTTGTTGAAACCATAGTTCACCGAGACCATGTGCTTGAATTTTAGGAAGCTCATAGTCCGTTAACATGGCGCGATAACGGTTAACATTGACGGTAACATTCTGATTTGCCTCATTTTTGAAGAAATATGGACCAATGATTCCGCCAGCCCATAAACCACACCATACCGTTGTTTTTAATGGATGTAATGGTAGCTCTTGGTACTCTTCGGATTGCTCATCAGCCCAAATACGGCAACTTTGTTTATTAATGTATCCATTGAGCCAGAAATCGGCTTCATCACTGAACAAAATTTCACTGAAAATATGACGCAAATCCAAGTCGTCTGGCTTCAATTCTTACACAAGTTGAATTTTGTACTCGGCCGAGATTCTCACGTAAAATATGCCAAGCCAAGCTGCTGAGAACGACGACGAATCGATTCGTTACGGTCTTCACTACATGCTGGATGTGGTCTAACCGGTCGAGTATCATCCACTAATGTAAACTGGAACTCAAATTTCTGAATGGTATTGGCAATATTGGTTTCAGTAGGTCTAAACCGCTGCTGAACAATTTGGAGATGCTGTTGTGATGTGGGTTTTCCATGATGACTTGCCAAACGATACTGAACAAAAATGACAAAGCAGTTTGATAGGAGTAACTCCTGATCTGTCAAAAAACGCCTATTGAAAATCAAACCTCACTATGAATCACCCTATAGAAGCGTTTCTTACATAGTATCGTAGTAGTTTTTCAACTACGCTTTCGTTTTTTTTTTTTTTCTTTTTTTTTATGAAAATGAAAGACGATTTTTTTAAAAGTGTATAAATATTTGTCCATTATGGTCCAATATCTTTTGCCATCTTTCTAAAAGTAGCATGATTTCAAGCTCTTAAAATGTTTGTTCTTTGCTACCGAAAAACTGGTCCAGGTGATTTTTGACCTCCTCATTTAAAGTAAAGGTGTTACCGTCTTAAGAATTTTGTAGAGACGGGAACAAATAATAATCAGAAAGTGTCCGATCTGGAGAATATGGTGGGTGTGGCAATATAACCCATTTAAGCTGTAAAAACACTACACCTTCTCTATTGACCAATTCTGGCCTTTTCTATTTAAGTGAATCATTCAATTTATCCAGCTGATGAGAGTACACTTCAGAATTGATCGTTATGTTGTGTGATAGAAGCTTAAAAAAAAAAACGATTCCTTTGAAATCCCATTAAACAGATAGTATCACCTCATTTTGATGAACATCGAATTTCGAAGTGCTTTGAGCAGGTTCATCTTTTTTATTCTATGAACTCTTGCGTTCAGCATTGTTAAAGACAACCCATTTCTCATCCCAATTGACGATTCGCTTCAAAAATGAATCATTTTATTGACGTTTGAGAAGCAAATCACAGACATCAACGCGACGGCAAAAATTTCTTTCCGTAAGAACATGAGGAACCCATATGTCGAGCTTTGAGATTAAAACTAGGCGTTTCAAATGATCATCTTGCATCAATTTTTGCAATAAATTAATTAACCAACTAATTCAATAAAAATGAAGCGTTTCTTCTAAGTAGCAGTGATTGCAATCTTTGTCTTTACTAGCCTATCTTTTACTCGTAAGTATGTTTCTAAGTTCAGATTGCTAGTTATTGTTACCCTCTGACATTTATTGGTTCGACAACTAATTAATTGCCGATTTCACACATAGATGGGAGCTCTCAACGACCTCCCTCCGATTTGGCTAAAAAGTGATAGAAATACTTATTGGAGTGGTACGGCAAAAAAAGTTTTGCAGAGTTCGATATAGTTTGCGTGTAACAGAACTTCAAAAATTGGCAAAAAATCAAAATTTATGCTTTCTTTTACTACATATTTAAAAAAATCATAACTTTGGCTCTGCTCATCAGAATTTGATAAAATATACCTTGTTGGATTCAGGAAAAGGTGAAATTTCAAAGATTTAGAATAATTTTTATTTTCAAGGACGAAGGATATTCCAGAATATCCTTCTTACAATATCAAAAGATGGTATTTTTTTTTTTTTTTTTTTTTTTTTTTTTTTTTTTTTTTTTTTTTTTTTTTTATTTATTATATATTGTATTATAGAGATTCGTCCTCTATTTCCATTTCAAATTTCAAGGTTGGATCTCAATGGGTTTGGCCAAAATAATATTTTATATTCTGTAATAAATATTTTCATTTAAAAAAAAAGTCACACTGGGGCCTTTGTATCCCAAGACCTTAAAAACTAAAAAAATCATTATTTATTGTCTGAAACGATTTCCCAATCTTTCGATGCCAGTTTTGTAGTAGTAGTTTCAGTTTAGCCTCAAAATAGGCCTTTGTTTCGGCGATTAATTCTTCATCGGTCTTAAATCTCTTTCCGGCGAGCATTCTTTTGAGGTCTGCGAACAGGAAATAGTCGCTGGGGGCCAAATCTGGAGAATACGGTGGGTGGGGAAGCAATTCGTAGCCGAATTCATTCAATTTTGCCATCGTTTCCATCGACTTGTGACACGGTGCATTGTCTTGATGAAACAGCACTTTTTTTTCTTCAAATGCTGCCGTTTTTCTGCGATTTCGTCCTTCAAACGCTCCAACTACGCAATGTATTGTAATAGTCGCTGTTAATAGTCTGCCCCTTTTGGAGATAGTCGATGAAAATTATTCCATGTGTATCCCAAAATACGGATGCCATAACCAGCTGACTGCCGACTTGACTCTGGTGTGAAGTGACGGAGCCAAGTTTTATCCACTGTCACATACCGACGCAAAAATTCGGCTTTATTGCGGTTGAACAGCTTTAAACACTCCTCTGAATCATCAACACGTTGTTGTTTTTGGTCGACTGTGAGCAAATGTGGAACCCACTTTGAACAAAGCTTTCGCATGTCCAAATATTCGTGTATGATATATCCAACACGCTCTTTTGATATCTTCAGAGCCTCAGCTATCTCGATCAACTTCAGTTTACGGTCATTCGTAATCATTTTGTGGACTTTTTTGATGTTTTCATCTGAAACAGCCTCTTTTGGACGTCCACTGCGTGCATCATCTTCGGTGTTTGTATGAACGCTTTTAAATTTTTCAATCCACTTGCGAATGGTTCGTTCGGCTGGTGCAGAGTTCGGATAACACTTATCAAGCCATTTCTTTGCATTGGCTGCATTTTTTCCCATCAAAAAGCAATGATAAATCAGCACACGAAATTGCTTTGAATCCATTTTTTCTTTCACAATAACAAAAGTTGCTTCACTCACAATGCTATATCTCGAGAACTAATCGTCCGACAGCTGTCAAATTTATACACGTATCTTTTGAAGGTTGGTATTAACTGAAAATGGTATGGATTTATTTCAAGTGGTGCTGTCTCTAAGAAACTTTTCAGCCCATGTATTAAGTCTTCTCTTGTCGAATGCATTCATTAATCAAATTGAATGCAATGTCTTTATCGAAATACATTTCATCAACTTCAATTTGATGTTCAACCTCTAGCCATGATGGCGTTGTATCAGAATTTCGGATCTGACTCAATTTTTTTCCTACACGTAGAGCAAATTACCAACTTTGTGTTCAATTTTGGTTGCATCGTAACCATCCATGGTCATACAGGCCGCAAATCACGAGCACTGGGTTGATGAAGTGGTAAGTCCAGAGGATTGCAGCACGTTTTCCACACAAAAACACTTATTATAAATTTATATTACTTACAACTCTTATTACGATACAATCTAAAATAAATCCCGAGCTCACGACAGATAGACATCAAGAGAGTGCAAATAAATTAAGCATAACTTCTAAAATAATCAAAAACGGGAAATGTGCAGTTACTAGTCATTGAAAAAATAAAACAAGCTAATATATGTACTTATGTATGTGCACTCGGGTTATATGTAAGAATGATAAGAGGAGTAACGTAATAAATATTTAGTTTTTTGATTTAGCCGCCTATAAAACATTATTTTGGCCGAACCCATAAAGATCCAACCTTTCATCATGGTAAAGTACACTAACGAGCAACGTCTGCAAATTATAAAAATTTTCTACAGATATTCGGAGTCGGTGACTGCAACTCCAATTTTCGGTCGTAATTCTCGCCCTAGTAGACAGGCAATAACAAGTTTAGTTCAAAAATTTAAGTCTACATATTCGTTGTGTGATGTTGCCGTGTCAGTGAGACAACGGGTTGGTCGAAAATATCGCTGCCGTTCAGACATCCGTAGCAAACGATCCAAATCAGTCAATTCTACGGCGTTCTCAAGAATTGGGCATCGCTCAGACCACATTATGGCGTATTTTGTGTAAGGATCTTGGTTTACACACATACAAGATCAAGCTGACTCAAGAATTGAAGCCGATGGACCATTTGAAGCAACGTACGTTCTCCGATTGGGTTCTGGAGAAGATGCGCCAAGATGATGAATTTCATCGGAAAATCATCTTCAGTGACGAAGCTCATTTGTGGCTCAATGGGTTCGTCAATAAGCAAAATATGCGTTCCACAAAAAATAACTGTTTGGTGCGGTTTGCATGCCGGCTGCGTTATTGGTCGACGATAACGATCGTCACGTTACTGTGAATGGTCAGCGTTATCGCGCCATGATCACCGAATATTTTTGGCCTGAATTGGAAGATATGGACTTGGACGACACGTGGTTTCAACAGGATGGTGCCACAAGCCACACAGCACACGCTACAATCGATTTATTGAAGAGTAAGTATGGTGAGCGTGTTATCTCAAGACATGGGCCAGTCGATTGGCCGCCTCGTTCGTGCGATTTAACGCCGCTTGACTATTTTCTGTGAAGCTACGTTAAGTCAACGTAGAAGAGCTCAGACATTGGAAGAGCTCAGGCCGTTTCGGCCGAAATGTGTGGCCAAGTCGTTGAAAATTGGGTCCAACGAATCGACCGCTACAAACGTGCCCGCGGTGGCTATATGAACGAAGTCGAGTTCCATTCATAAATGTTTTGATTGTACTTCAAGCCAATAATAAAGTTTTTGAAATATCTCAAATGGTTTGCCTTTTATTTAAAAAAAAAAAGTTGTCAAGTCATTATCAGCAAACCCTATATATAAAAAAAATATCAAAAGTTATGATTTTTTTAAATATGTAGTAAAAGAAAGCATAAATTTTGATTTTTTGCCAATTTTTGAAGTTCCGTTACACGCAAACTATATCGAATTCTGCAAATCTTTTTTCGCCTTATGATTCGTACCACTCCAATGATTATTTCTACCAATTTTCAGCCAAATCGGAGCGATTTCGTTCAGAACGTCGGTCGATCCTTCATGGAATGACCCTTTGACATTTGTTAGCTGTCAGTCTAACTTTGCTTTAGAAGCAAATTGCGCGTATTTTTGTGAGAAGATTAGTTTGGCGTCATTTTTAGTATGGAGTGCAAAAACGAGCATCTTCGTCATATTTTACGTTTTTATCTCCGTAAAGGAAAAAATGCAGCGCAAGCTTCTAAAAAGTTACGTGATGTGTATGGTGAGAAGCTCTAAAAGAAAGACAGAGCCGGAATTGATATGACAAACTTTGTTCCGAAAATTTTTCGCTGAAAGATGAACACCGATCAAAACGAACAGATGATCTTAATGATGATCAAATTAAAGCTATAATCGAGTCTAATCGTTATGTAACTATATGAGAGATAGCAAAAAAGTTAGAAGTGTCACATACAGCGATTGAGATACATTTAAAGCATATGAAACTCGTTAGGAAGCTTGATATTTGGTTTCCATATAATTTAAAAGAAATTCAATTAACGTAGCGCATCAACGCTTGCGATTTGTATCTTAGACGAAATGAATACGATCATTTTTTGTAACGAATCATCACTGACGATAATAAATGGATTTTTTACAGAAACCTCAACGCCGATTTTAGTCCAGACTTGATGAGCTAGCATACTAGGCTGAGTGAAAAGTAACCTCCTTGACCGGCAGAATGCGCTGCTACTGCAAAAAGTTATGGTGCCTTGAAGTCCGTTCATATTTAGGCAGACATGCCAAACTTCAGTGCGATACTGTCTTTAGTTTTGTTTTGACAGCTGATTGTTGTTGACATTTTTGACATCATGTTGAATATGGACAAAAACAATTTTCGTTCTCTCATAAAACATTATTTACTGAGCGCACACGACATATTTTGGCAATATTCTGCACCAGAAAAAGTTATCCTGCAGCTGGGTGCCACGCATACTCACTCCTGACCAAAAACACGAACGCAAGCGCACTTCGAAAGAGTGTTTGGACTTGCTGATGCAAGTAATCCACTTCGAAGGCTTATATCCACCAAAAGAAGTTTTTGCTCTCATTTTGGTGGGATTGGAAAGGTGTGGTGTATTTTGAGCTGCTCAAAATGACCAGAAAGGTGTAATTTCTCAACAGAACAGCGCTAGGCTACATACATCTTTGGTCACTCGCCAAAAAATAGTGGAGCTTATCTGAGAATCGATGTTATACATCGATTATACCCTGACTTTCTTTCATCAGATTACCATTTATTTCGATGTTTGCATAACTCTTTGGATGGTAATTTTTTTAATAATGATAACGTGGAATTGCGAAGATGCCATGAAGATGGCAAAAATTGAGGAAAATATATCATTGGATAAACTTTATTCGTTGAATTTAAAAGTGTTTCATTGATATGAAAAAAATCAGCAATGCTAACTAGTGCCACTTCTCGTTTCTGCAGTTCCTCCCTACACCTTTGGTTTGCACAAATTCACCGTAAGATTTCATAACTGGAAGTATTTTTGAAGTCGATTTATCAGGAGTTGAATGATTTCAGGTGTATTCACGAACAGTACTAAGGCATCAGCAAGCAGAAGTGTATTGGTCGTAATTCGAGCAAACCCTATTCCTCCCGGTAGAAACTCGATAAGATAGTCAATGAAGAGTGTAAAAGTGCTTGACATTTACATTTTAAAGATTGTTTCATGTAAATGTTGACCACGACTAATGTCCGATTCTGAATCACTCTTTCGAGCATATTGACTGGTAATTTTTCAAAGATGACCATGAGAACAACGTTAACGTCAATGACGCCCGCAATCTGGTCAACATGTGGTGCCAGCTAGACGGCGCTACATGCCACACAGCACGCGAATTGAGAAATTAATTCGGTGAGCAATTTATCTCTCGTTTTGGAGCTGTGAATTGGTTGGCTAGATCGTGCGATTAGATGCCTTTAAACTTTTTTTTTATGGCAATACATCAAATCGCTCTTCTATGCCGATAAACCAGTGTCAATCGCAGCCTGTGAAGACAACATTACAAGTGTTGTTTGAGAGATACCAGTCAATATGTTTGGAAAAGTGTTTCAAAATTAAAAACCAAACACTTAAAAAATCACCTATGACATGATTTTATAGATATGCGTCATATATGTTCGCTATTTGATTACTTTTTTAGTGCTATTTCATGACCAAATCTCTTTTCCTTGCTTTAATTCTCATCACGCTTTAATCTTTTTAACTCATGATCTTCTTATGAATATTAAACATTCTACATTCTTTGCATAACGAGCCCTCAACTTGTCCGTGGTGACTTGTGCTGGAATATATCAGATGTCGATAATAAAGTGATTTTATTTGAGACAATAGTTACGTAGATTTTCGATAAATATATTCCACTCAAAAATAGTCATAAAAGATTCTAAGCGACCTTGGTTTACGTCAAATATAAGAAAGCTAATGTGGCTTCGTGACAAAGCTTATCATAGATGGAAAACCTACCCAACGTCCTTAAATAGAACTAGTTTTGTCAAGTTGAGAAACACCACAGCTGGCGAAGTTGGAAAAACTAAAGAATATTACTATAGTGCCAAACTTTATGTCAATTATAGTTCTCGCCATAATTGGAAAAGTTTGCATGAGCATCATCTTCCAACGTGCTGCATCTATACTAGGCATAAGCCTTTCTTTTGACAAATCTGAGAGTTTTAACAGCTCTCTACATAGAGTATTTAGGTCCTAGATTTGTTTTTAAAATTGTTACTAGTGCTGATGTTAATTTTCGCTATCTCCGCCATAAAATCTCTTGCTATAGGATTGGATAGAACATCTTTGAAATTCATTACACTAATAATACCATTTGTGGTTGAATTTAATATTGTAGCTGCCTAATTAGATCTTGTTTTCCCACTTCTTGAAAACTCGCAAATATTACACCAATTGCAAAGAAGTCAAACCCTATGGAATGCTCCGGCTTTCGTCCAATTACCATTATTTCTGACTTATCAAAAGTAATTTAATCATTAAGAGTCAGCTGCAAGTACATCGTGACACCCAAGATCTAATTAGCCCACATCAATCTGCATATTGGGATTGATGAAGATTTAATAAGCACTACTGCACTCACAAAAATTAGTGACGACAACCCTGCTTTGTCTTTTCAAAAGCCACAGCAACTCTAGGTTCGGATTAGATAGGAGAGCCGTTGAACTGATTTGGAACTGTCTTAGCGAAAGATTTCAACAAGTTTCCTTAAACAGAGAGGCTTCTACCTTCTAAAGGCGTTCCACAAGGCTCAATGCTTGGACCTCTGCTCTTCGTTTATACATTAATGACCTCCCCCAAGTTTTTAACCACACTACGTTACGCTTATATGCAGATGATGTTCAAATAAACTTGTTGTCTTCGCGGTCACAAATCGGAAATTTTTTCAGCAAATTTAATTTAATAAGGAAATGGTCTTCTGTTTAATTCTAAAAAGACCCTATGCTTACCGATAGGCAAGAACATCGAGATTGTTGAAGACTACCCTGATGTTTACATATATAAAGAAGATTTCTTTCTTTAAAACCGTAAGAAGTCTTGGAATCATTTCACATAACCGTCTTACAGCCTATGACCATATACACATATTTGTAAGAAATATTTATACGGCGTTGCGCATGCTATGGACTTCTTCTTAATTCCCTATCTTTTCGAAAATCAGAAATTGTTTTCTAATGGGTCTATAGCTTCGTGCGGTTTGCTAAGAGATGGCGTTACTTGTATTATTCCATTGTTATTATTCCATTGGAACATGCTTTGGAAAGCTACTGTCACTGAACGTCATTTCAGTATATGTCATTCATTTGAAGCGTAAACAACAATAATTTTTTTTTCACTCAAATATGTCGAACTTTGTGCCTGAAAAAGTGTTTTTGCGCGGAGTTCTTCTTCATTACTTTAATATGAAGAAAACTGCTGCCGAAAGTCATCATATTTTGTTGGAAGTTCATGGTGAACATGCGCTAGCTGAGCGAAAGTGCCAAAAGTGGTTTGCACGATTTAAAAGTGGTGATTTTGGCTTGGAAGACGATGAACGTCCTGGGCAGCCAAAAGAGTTTGAAGATGAAGAACTGGAAGCATTACTCTATGAAGATTTTTGCCAAATACAAGAAGAGCTCGCAGAATCTTTGGGTGTCACTCAAGCAGCCATTTCAAAACGTTTAAAAGCAGCTGGTTATATTCAAAAGCAAGGAAATTGGGTTACACATGAACTCAAGCCGAGAGACGTCGAAAGGCGGTTTTGCATGTTCGAAATGCTGCTGGAACGCCACAAAAGGAAGTCATTTTTTCATCGGATTGTTACTGGTGATGAAAAATGGATCCATTACGACAACCCCAAGCGCAAAAAATGATATGTGAAACCCAGCCAACCAGCCAAATCAACGGCAAAACCGAATATCCATGGCGCGAAGGTAATGCTCTGTATTTGGTAGGATCAGTTGGGTGTGCTGTATTATGAGCTGCTAAAACCGGGTGAAACCATCAATGGACAACGCTACCGAATAAAATTAATCCATTTGAAGAGAGCAGTAGCCGAAAAACACCCGGAATATGCGACCAGACACGAGGCAATAATTTTCCATCATGACAACGATCGGCCCCACGCTGCTATTCCAGTTAAGAACTATTTGGAAAACAGTGAATGGGAAGTCTTACCCCACCCGCCTTATAGCCCAGACCTTGCCCCTTGCCCCTGACTACCATTTGTTCCGGTCGATGCAGAACGCCCTCACTGAAATACGGTTCACATCAGAGCAGAATATCAAAAATTGGCTTGATTCATTCTTGGCTGCCATGCCGGCGCAGTTCTTTTGGGATGGGATCCACAAATTGCCAAAAAGATGGGAAACAGTCATAGCTTCAGATGGGCAATACTTTGAATAATACTAATGTACATGTTTTTCTTAAATAAACGGTTCAAATTTTGAAAAAAAAAAAAAACGGACGAATTAGTATATATACCCAATATTTACGAAATTTCGACCATATTTCTACGTTTAGACAGTCAATCTTAGGAACTTCGCTTTAACAATCTCAAGACCAGTGTATGTGCTTATTTCTTGCAAATTTAATAAACAAGCAGAAGCCCAAACCCCAACTTATACATTAAGGTGCAATTTCCGAGATCTTATAGCACCGGTATTTTTGTGGCAGGAATGTGATCGTGCCTTCAGACAACATCAAATGAACAGAAGAACTGACAACTGAGTGGTGGCGGCGTTTATCGTTAAGTTTGTATCGTCAAATTTCTTTGAAATAACTGATTGTAATATTTCTGGGAAACATATCATATTTGGCAGCTTCACCGCAGACAAGCTTGCAGAGTGGTATTGGCGGCCTCACAGCAAATCTGAAGTTTTAAATATTGTATAAAGAAAATATAATTTAAGAGGAATACTTATAAACTCTGTGTTTCCTTCCACGGATCTATCTTAATCCCCATACTGACGAGTTCCCAAACACTTTATTTCCTACCTTTCATAAATATTTAGAAAGTAGCTGTCGGTTCTTTGTTGTTGCCATATGAATTTAGGCAATGTCAAATGTGACATTCCTAATGACCCACGTTGGCTATGTGTACCCCTTTTTAGCATGATATCACCTTCCTCCAACTGAATAACCTATCATCGAATTGTGTTTGCAAAAGGAAGGGTTTGCATGATTTGGCCGTATCCAAATGGAAATATTCTGTCGGTGATCGGAGTCACTGGTCTGGTAGTGGGAGATGCCATGAAACTAATTTAAATGGTGCGTCCGATAATTTTATTTGAATACTAGTCTGAGATTCTGTGCAGTGAAAATGATTGCTGCTAAAGTCCAACTAAATTATTAAAATCAAGATAAAAACGTGGGAAATCAAGTAAACCTGGTTAGGCTAGGTTAGATTAGGTTGACTGCGCATATTTATCGCATCGGGCAGACTCGATTAGGCTATAGAATGTTATTGTTGTGAAAATCATGAGGAGCCCAGTGGATTTAATTATACCATAACTCGAACAATTTAATATTTTCAGCAAACCCAAGAAGTCCATGAAGTCTCCTAAATTTTCAAAGAAAAAATCATCGAGATACTCGTATGTAGGTATTTTTTTTTTTTTTTTTTTTTTTTTTTTTTTTTTTTTTGAATTGTTGCAACGCAATTTCCTACTTCACTTTAGTTCTTGCAAAAATCGTGGTAAACAAAGCTATATCTAATGGCAAGTCTACCAATTACACAATGGCGTATCATGATGCCACTTAGATGCTGATGTGTAACCATTAAGCGTACAGAGTCTTTTAAGTTAAGTTCTATGCCTGGTGATATCTCAGCGCTACAACACCGGAGATTTTATGTGCGAAGTTTGGATGGCCCGCAATAAGCCGCCAGAACGACTGCTGTTATCCTTTACATCACACATAAGTGGATGCTGGGGACAAAAGAAAAAAAAAATACCTAAACTTAAGTATCATACAAGGCTGTTGGACAGAAAGACGTTCCTGCCGAAATATTTCAAAAACCAAAACTTCTTCGGAAGTATCATAATTATGAAAAATAAATGGAATCTTAGCTCCTCTAAAATGCGTTACCTAAAAAGGCATCAATTGAGAAAATTGTGAAAAACTAGAAATTCAATACCAGAGGCACAATTTTCCAAAAGTCTGTGCAACTACTTACATAAGCTGTAAGAAGACATTCATGTCATTGACAGAACACAGCAAGATGTCACTGGTGCGATTGAGTATTGAAACAGAGTTGAAAAATTGAGTCTAAGTGTATACTGACAAAATGTTACAACACATAACATAGCTATCAATTTGATGTAATTAGGGGTTTTGTAAACCTCGTCTCAGCCTTTAACTCTGATAATTATACTTTATCAACAATTTAACAAAGATCTGCGGTTGCTTTACTGTTTATTTTGGTTAAAGCGAGAGGTGAGTAATAAAGCATTGTCAAGAAACACTTACAAGACTCTACCATATATCTCCCCTGATCATCACAGTCCTGCTTTATGGTGCAGAAGTATAAGTGAAGGCGGATGTAGATGTTATTAGTTGTTTTCAACGCAAGATTCCTTGGTGGTCATGATTGTGTTGATGGGCTCTTAGTAAAAAGATTTAGTAACAAATTCTACAAGCATAACAGCACAACGCAAAACAGCGCAACGAACGTGTAGGGTACATATAGGGCGAATAAACACCAATACCGAAAGCGTCGTCGATTGCAGCCAGGAATTTTCCAATCCAAAAATGTAAATATGCAATTTCCTTCATTTGACATCAACACTGCCCACCTTTCAGGAAACTTCGAAATGCCGTCCTAAAAAAATTGTTTGGCTTTGACGGAAAACATAACCCAAGACCCGCTTGAACATTATCCCATCCCGTGATCTAAAATTTTTTTATCGATGAAATTTTGTGGACTTCAAAACAAGTGGAATTGTGAAGTTGATAAATCTGGAGAAAGAATAAGGCAGATGGATTACTTTTTTTCCAACTGAACTCATGTAACTGTGTGCAGGTGGTCCTGTGTATCAGAGAGTGTTATCCTGATAGAATATGATAGAACATAGTCGCTTAGGCTTACATTGAAAAGTGGGATTTCTTGATTCTGTTTTTTTTTTTTTGGAAGCTACGCTTCTGCCGTTATGCATGGAATAGCATCACAATCAAATGGCCGCCTCGGCTTCGCTAGTAGTGCTTCAAGCGGTCAGTCTAATTTTTGATGACTCGTTCCAATAATACATGGGCTGAAAAGTTTCTAAAAGAGGGCACCACTTGATTTAAATCCATACCATTTATTTAGTTAATACCAACCTTCAAAAGATACGTGTATAAATTTGACAGCTGTCGGACCATTAGTTCTCGAGATATAGCGTTGTGAGTGAAGCAACTTTTGTTATTGTGAAAGAGAAAATGGATTCAAAGCAATTTCGTGTGTTGATTTATCATTACTTTTTGATGGGAAAAAATGCAGCCGATGCAAAGAAATGGCTTGATAAGTGTTATCCGAACTCTGCACCAGCCGAACGAACCATTCGTAAGTGGATTGAAAAATTTAAAAGTGGTCATACATGCAGTTGACGTCCAAAAGAGGCTGTTTCAGATGAAAACATTAAAAAAGTTCACAAAATGATTACGAATGACCGTAAAATGCAGTTGATCGAGATAGCTGAGACTCTGAAGATATCAAAAGAGCGTGTTGGATATATTATGCACGAATATTTGGACATGCGAAAGCTCTGTTCAAAGTGGATGCCGCGTTTGCTCACAGTCGACCAAAAACAACGTATTGATCATTCAGAGGAATGTTTAAAGCTGTTCAACCGCAATAAAACCGAATTTTTGCGTCGGTATGTGACAATGGATGAAACTTGGCTCCATCACTTTACATCAGAGTCAAGTCGGGAGTCAGCTGAGTGGCAAGCAGGCGACGAACCTCGTCCAAAACGACCAAAAACTCAACAGTCGGCGGGCGAGGTTATGGCATCCGTATTTTGGGATACACATGGAATAATTTTCATCGACTATCTCCAAAGGGGCAGACTATCAACAGCGACTATTACAATACATTGCGTAGTTGGAGCGTTTGAAGGACGAAATCGCAGAAAAACGGCCGCATTTGAAGAAAAAAAAGTGCTGTTTCATCAAGACAATGCACCGTGTCACAAGTCGATGAAAACGATGGCAAAATTGAATGAATCCGGCTACGAATTGCTTCCCCACCCACCGTATTCTCCAGATAACGCCCCCAGCGACTATTTCCTGTTCGCAGACCTCAAAAGAATGCTCGCCGGAAAGAGATGAAGAAGTAATCGCCGAAACAAAGGCCTATTTTGAAGCTAAACCGAAATCGTACTACAAAACTGGTATCGAAAGATTGAAAAATCGTTTCAATCAGTGTATCGCCCTCGAAGGCAACTATATTGATAAATAAAGTTGAATTTTGCAAAAATTTTGTGTTTTACTATAAAACGGCAGCCCATGTGTTATGTGCGGCGTTATTCCGGCATGTCGAATGTTGGCCTCGAGCTCGTTCAAAGTGGTTGGCTTGTTAGCGTAGACGCAGAAGTAAAAAAAATGTTGGTCAATAACCGCAAATTAACCGCCAGAGAGATAGCGGAGGACTTGAACATTGCGTATGGATCCGTCCAAGACATTTTGGTTAATGATTTGGGTTTCCGTCGTGTAGCAGCAAAGTCAGTGCCAAAAGACCTCAATTTCATGCAAAAAAAAAGAGACTGTGTTGACGTCGAAAAAGAGATCATTTGCGAGGCTGAATCCGATCCCACATTCAACAAAAGGATCATTACTGGAGACGAGACGAGTACGACACGCAATCCAGACATCAGGAAAGTGAATGGCGTTCACCAAATGAGCCGAGATCAAAAACACCACGTCATTTTCAGTCAAAAAAGAAAAAGGAAAAAAAAAAAAGATTACAACGGTGTAGTGTATCATAAATTTTTGCCATAAGGCCAGACAGTAAACAAAGAGTATTATTTGGGCGTTATGAGTCGTTTGCGTGAAGAAATTCGCCGAAGGAGACCAAAATTGTGGACAGAAAACTCGTGGATTTTGCACCATGATAACGCACCGTCGCACAGCGCCATCATTATTCGTAATTTTTTGACGAAAAATGCAACAAATACCATCCAATTCACCTTATTTAACTAATTTGGCTCCCTGTGACTTCTTTATGTTCAATCGAGGTAAAAAACCACTACGGGGAACACTTGTACCATATGTTTACAATATATGGTATAGCCAGTCAAAAATATATCAGCTCAGGTAAACCGGGTACCAGATCCGAATAGAAATCTAAGCGAACTCAATGCTTCATAATTATTATTCTTTTTACCAAATAGGAAAACAGGACATGCATCCAACAAAGTAACATAAGTCCCTTCAGAATACAACATCGTTTAATCAACCGATGATTCAGGACACTTTCTCCCGCGACTAGCCCAAGGTAATTAATTTGTATACTAAAGCTTAGTCCAACAACAGTCATCTGCACCTTGTTCAATTTGTCTAGTTTTCAAGTAAATCATAAATGTCCATAGAATCCAGATCATACAGCATCATTTCTGTCGATTGTAATTTCACTGAATCCACTGAAAGCAATCAGAAAAATCTCTGCCACGCTTCTAAAGGAAACAAAAACTAACCATCAACGTAAACTACTTTCCATGACTATGTTTGGTAGTACTACTGTTGTCGTTAGTACCTTCGGCATATTAATTCCTACCCCAAGTATGATAACAATAGAGAAACGAGAGGTGGTGGATATAGTCTAGATGACACCTTTTTAACAGTTAACCAGCAAAAATCTAACCGACATCCGTTCGTGTTATTCACTGCCTTCATGGACACGACTGACGGAACAAACGACCGAACGAATAAACGAAAATGAACGAACGAACATCATCACAAGCTGAAAGTGACTTGAATAGATATGCATCCAGTACCGAGTACTCAGTGGCACCCTGTTTTTGTTTTATTCTGGGTCACAATGTGCTTTAGAGTATCCTAGATATGCAGGGTTAGGGGAGTATGTTCACTCGCATTAGTGCATCTATTGATTCTGGCTATTGCTGGCGTAATGTTCACATGGCAAGAAACAAAGCGTTGGCATAAATAGATCTACGGTTTTGTGGATTTTCTATTTTTTCTTTTTTCTTTTTTTTTTTTTTTTTCTTTTTTTTATGGCGAAGGGGGTTCTTCAAATTGTATATCAAACGTTTCAAGGATCTTAAAACACTTTGGTAATAGAGTGGAAAGAATCTGAGTTTCAGAAGGTGTTCGGAGGAAATTTAAAAAAAAAAGTGACGTTTTCATCATAAAATTGGATTAAAACGGTCCAACGCAAAAACAAAGGTATAGAAACGCTTTATGTTGTCAATTCTACTCAGTTTTTTAACATGAGGTGTAACACAAATATTGTCTTCTGCTTATAAGAGCTTAGCTGAAATCCTGACCAAATAAACATTTGTCATCTTAAAAGACAAGAAAATATCTAACATAATTAAGAGTACGAAGTCTTCCTCACATTTCGAACATCAAATCATCTCTGCATAACACTTTGCAGATCATCTCTATGAACCACAAATTCTACTGGACTTATTCAATGAATGAACGTGAGGTAACGACTGGTCTTGAATGTTAGCTGGTTATAATGGCTGGAAAAAAATTTTTTTTTATAATTTGGATACCGACCTAAAGAATAGATCATAACTTTAGTCATAGCGAAAGTCAGCGTTGATACCTTTAAGAAATGGAGTGCTATTGATAATATTTTTTTGTGAGTCAAATAAAAAATAAGATAAACCAAAAACGAATAATGTTTGCTTCGAATTTGTATTCTTGCCTATTGAATATGATACACATATGTATATTTCTTTATAAGTCCATACGAGTATATCACTTATAAGTTAGCATGGTGCGATATGGAACCCCGCCTAAAAGATGCAGACATATTTTAAGAACTCTATAATTATGAATATTGTGTGACGGCTCTTCGACTGATAGGAAGCGCTTAGTTTGTGATAGAAATTTTATAAATTAAAAGTCTACTTGAAGAAGAAAAGATTTCCGATTAAGGTGTCACAGGTGTCAGGGGTTACAGCTAGGAGTTCATTTATCAAAATCACTTCGTTTTAAACAGAAAAAGACGAAAATCTGGTCATAAAGTAATTATGGTAGCCGGTAGTCGCTAAGATTCACCAACCGCAAATCGTAAGAAACAACATTCTATACGAGGTGGGGACGACTAACCAATTATCTCCATGCAATTAATTAAACCAGGTTTATTATGGTAAATTAAGCATTCCGTGATAATATCCCTAATCAAGAATCTAACTAATGTTCCGATACAAACAGAAAGGACGTTAAGAAACAAAGAACACTGTCATCAGAAAAGCAATACTACCATATATTGGATTTGAGTAAAACACCATGAGATGCATCAATGGAGATAATAAAGAGTTTTGGAGATAAAACGCAACCCTGACGGACAGTGTAGACTTTGGTTCCACATTTCGGTGATACCTTGCCAGCGAGGAAGAATACCTCTTCAGAAGAAGGGAAGATACAATATACCATCTCGATATAAGATCTTTAAGTACAAAAGTGGATTCCTCCCGTTGAAGTTTCGACGCCCCCAAATGTAGCTGGAAGTGTTAAACTGGCTGCGAAGTGTGCAGCAGGCACATTCTGATTCTGCAGTATATTTTGCCATGATTAGCAAGTGTAAGGGCAAAAATCAGCGAATATACATATCCATCCATAGCCTAGTCCCTTCAAATACTATGTTGTTCGTCTTGTTGCCTTGTGGTCAGATAAGAGGAGCCTACGTCTCCGAAAAATTTCTCAGGCAGAGGTTCTCACTTCCGGAGATTTATCTAGTGCCTCTCGAAGATGTGATGACGTCGGAAATTAGTTTTTCTGATTATCAGTGTATAGTTAGGTAGTTGAACCCATACACTTTTTGCACAGTAACCATCCACTACGCCACCGACTACTAAAACCAACCTTTCTCTGTTTTGATATTTGCTGCTACAGCTTTGCTGCAACTATCTATTGCTCCTTGAGCTTATATTCTATGTGATGAAAGATCATCTTTATACATCTACCTCACCTCATTGCATTCAAAAATAAGCAACATTACATCGTTTTCTTAAACACAAAGTATCGAAGCACATCATTTCCACATTAACAAATGCTTTCCGGTATTTAGATTCTGCAACAAATCATAATGCTTTACACAGAAAAGTGTACTATCAGCCATACTATGAGAAATGCTTTGCTGTCAATGGATTTAGCTTAACTAAGGGCAAGATAACATACTGTTTCCTTGCTAACGAATACAGACCGAGCTTAATCCCTTCAAGACTTAATGTCTTAGTTCACGTATACACGAAGCTACACTGAATGAACATTCGCCGATTTGTTAGCCAAGTAAACGAATGCAAGTTTTAATATTCTCTCCGAATTAACTGATCAAGCAAGGAAAGCAAGGAGAAGCGCTGAGACACATTTTTTTTAAAACATGGCTTCGCCGAAATAATAAAATTTCGACTTTACGACTAGCAGCGGATTAGCGGACTCAAAAAATCACCACAACCGTGATTTGTCATATTCGGCAGACTTAGGCAAGAACTGTTGAGCTTCCGATTCGTGAACGAGAGTCTATGACAATCCCCATCAAAGCTAAATTCGCTAACATAAGCTTGAAATGCGCTTAGCCACTACGGAATACAAGGACAACGCCACCAAAGAATGTTTCCACAAGCTCCTCGATAAGGCATATGAGCAATGTCGGAAAACGTTAAAATCGTACTGGGAGGTTTTAATGCCAGGATAGAAAAGGAAGACATCTTTGACAGGCCATTTTGTAAGCATAGCTTACACGACACCACGTCTTGCAACGGACTTAGGCTTATAAATTTTGCGGCGGGATGAAATATAACTAAAGCAAGCATATAGTACGTTTTCCTCATTTCATCTCCTGGCGGTATCTGTGTCATAAAACGGTTGATCAAATTGAGGTAAGGCATGCCGGCAGTATTCTGTACTCCCGAACTTCCTGGGCAGCCAACATTGACACGGATCACAACCTTATTGCAACCAAATAGCGAATGTGGACTACCACGATTACCACAAAAAAATCTAAACAAGAAACGTTCAATGTTGTGGCAAATTAGGACGAGAGCTGTTACTGTTAAAAGAGATGGATTCTCCAGAAAAGAGAGAGATATTAAGAGTAAGTAAGTAAGTAAAAATAGGTAACAGAACGTGTCAAGAACAGAAGCCTGTAGAGATGAAGAAAGAAACCTTGTAATAGAGTCACAGTCGGTACTGACAATATTTTTTACTTTTTTTACAGACTGTATAACTGAGAAAGATTCGCCGTCAGGCAGAATAGAGCATTCCGTCCACCAAAACAAATCGAAGTGGGGATACCAATATCTTAGCTGAAATCCTACAAAGCAGCTGGTATTGAGGGCTTATCGCCCGAGATATTTAAAGCTGCTGGAAATGACTCTGTAGAGAGCATGCATCAACTCATTTCTCAGATCTGCCTGATGAATGAATAACAAATCCACAAAAAGGAGACTCTCTCAACTGCGCCAACTGTAGAGGTATAAGTCTCCACCACATCGCATACATCTCTCATACATCTCATATGTCATGTTGTGTAAACATCTAAAACACTTCATCAACAACCTGATTGGCCCTTATCAATGTAGTTCAAGACCAGAAAAGTCCAAAATCTACCAAACCTTCACACTCCGGCAGATCCTGAAAAAATGTCAGAAAGTCGAAATACCCAGCATATTTTCAGCGATCTTAAGGCAGCATCAACATGGCGCGATAACAGTTACCATTGAAGGTAACATTCTGATTAGCCTAATTTTTGAAGATATGTGGACCAACATATGAACGTTGTTTTTAATGGATGAATGGTAGCTCTTGGTACTCTTGGGCTCATCAGCCCAAATACGGCAATTTTGTTTATTACGTATCCAATGAGCCAGAAGTTGGCTTTATCACTGAACAAAATTTCGGGATAAAACACCGGATTTTCAGTGAATTTTTCGAGAGCCCATTCACTCTCGCTTTTAGGCCGAGATCCTCACGTAAAATACGCCAAGTTGTCGAATACGCCAAGCCAAACTGCTGAGAATGACGACGAATCGATTCGTCACGGTCTTCGCGTACACTCTCAGCTACAGCTGCTATAGTCTCTTCACTACGTGCTGGATGTGGTCCAACCGAATGGTATTGGCAATAGTGGTTTCAGTAGGTCGATTATGAACACCGTAAGTTCCTCGAATCGCACGAAAAACGTTTCTCACAGAAAGCTGATTTTCGTAAATTCAAAAAAGAGCCTATTGAAAATCAAACCTCACTATGAATCACCCTATAGAAGCTGAGAAAAAACAAAGGTGAGTCAATACTAAAGGCCTGAGGCCGTCTTATACCCCCGGCTCAACATCACCGCCGTACAACAAGTCCGGAAAGTAGACAACATACTTTAACATACCTAAAAAATTACAATTAATAGCGATGGCAGCGAATTAAATGTATGCAGCAGAGTCGTAAAAACGAAAGCTTCCATCAGAATGCTATTCAAAGCTGCAAAAGAAATGTTCTAAGCACAAGAATCAAAGTACGACTGCTTCAATGTATGTAGAATCGTTGCTCCTATACGAATGTACTTGAAAGTAGGAGGATCGCATTAACGCGAGCAAGAAGTAGATCTTCATATAGAGATGTCTAAGATATATTTCAGCTCAATCGCATCTCCACGAATTTATTACAGAACGGCCCAAGAAACTAAACAAACACATGGTAGTGGAATGGATGGACCTTAGAGCCTAGTGAAAAAGCAGGGACACTCAGACACCCAAATCTATAAGATTGGCGTGTAACCAGAATCACTTGTTAGGCACTTCATAACTACTCCTGTCTTCAAACATTTAAAACCAACGTGCTAATGTGCCTGGTTATATCTTCCTCCAATTGTCTACTTTCAGGCTTTATGTTTCGGCACGTACTCGCACATAAAATATATTCGAACGAATATCTGAAGGAATTTACGTAACAGAAAGTCTTCGCATGAATAACTGGAAATTGTATACGAATATATATATACATATAGGTACTTCAGCCGTTACGTCGGCAATAAATTGGCAAAAAGTCATCAGTTTTGCAGTTAAGTATCATAATATCGATTGACATTCTGTTCGCCCTAATTAAACTTTCCCTACTCGTTGAATGCCAATTGACGCCTTTTATATTGACTTAACCCAGTCTCCTTTTTCTAATTGTATTTAAGGAAAATTCGTTTTCTTGTCTGAGACAAAGAACATAAAGTAGACTAAGGGTTGTTAATGGTTACAGTTTAGGGTAAGAGCTGCCGAGAGAATGCATACACTTTCGAAAATGTGATGCAGTCTATTTATAATATTGTGTAATGGGTAGTATGCCCCAGTCAGAAGAAAGTGTTGTCATTGCTAATGTCCCTAAATTACGATTAAAATGTCGCATTTTCTTTACCTAAAAATCATTAAGTAATAATGATACAGGACAACAGAATATTGAACGAATTGTCATTCTGAACGACCAAGGTCAACAGTTTATTTTATCATCATCATTAGCATGGCCAAACTTTGAAAATTCTCCACACAATCTGTTACCACATTTTAAATTGCCATTTAAAGTGTCAGTCATACCATATTCAAATGCGATAAATTCGCCGCACAAATTTCAAAAACTTTTCCCAACAAAAAAGTTAACGAAACTCGTCGCGACATTAGGATCCTTTATCATTCAGCAATGACAACGTGACAATGTTCACACGATTTTCTCCTTTTTTTTCGGATATTTTCTAGAGTAGTTGACGGTTGTCAAACATAAAAACTTATCGCGGTTCATTCATGGGATTTTTTGGTTTTCTTTTTTTTTTTTACCAGCGAAATGATTTCACATATAAATTCCAGTATGTGCATGCATTCATTCATTTTATATAGTTGAAACTACCCTCTTCGTAGTGGTAATTCCGCTATAGTATGTGGAAAAACCTTAAAGGTCTTTGCACCTGAAAGGCGGACATGGCAGGCAAACAATCGATGAAAACTTCAATAACGAACATCGTTTGATTAAAGTTGGTTTTTAAGAATTTTTTTTTTTTTTTTCTGTTTGAATTATGAAACCACAAAAACAACGAAAAACCTACAAACAAAGCAATAAAAGATACGAAGGCAATAACGGAAAAAGATAAACAAACATACATAAGTGCATGCGGTTATTTAAAAAATAAAAAGTATAGAATAAATAAGGGTAGGCTATTTCTTTATCATGAGTCTATTTATAGGATAAAAGTAAGTGTTCCGCTGGGTGCCGAGGACTACTTAGTATCAAGTTGAGGGAAAAAAGAAAAACCAATCCGAACTCCGTCTTCCGAATATGTGTCAAAACGAATTTTAAATTGATTATTCCTTATGAACCTGACCTGACGTAAGTAATTTTAAGAAAAGTAGTCGCATTAGGAGGAATTTTAAGTGGCAAACAAGTACAGGTCTGACATCGCTACCATGTGGAACCCCAATAAAAATGAACTCTTTGTTACGGTTCTTTACTGAAAACCCAACGCACTTTCTATATTTAAAAATAGAAATTGAATAGATTGTGTCTCGTTCTAGCACTAGATGAAGGTATTGAACTCATAACCTGCCCAGCTAAAGGCGACAATTAGGGACATTTTCATTATACGGTGTATCTCCTGCTCAGTGATCTATTGTTTGTAGTTCTTGTCATACGAACACCTATGAAGTGCATTGCATTTCTAAACGTCGTTGTATTTGTCATATTTTATACGTCTTCAACAGCTGAATCAATCTTATTCGGCTGTTGTTGCTTTCGTCACATAGGTATTCTCTTTCAAATCGACTTGTATGGACTCAGACATTACAGTATGACCTTGTTTTTGTTTTTCCCGTAGGCCTTCTTGTTATGAATCTGCATGGCTGCGTGGTCGCAACCAGGTAAACAAGATATATACCCACCACACGATGTACGAGTATGTTAAATTGCAGTTTATGGTTGCTTTTTATAAGTAGCTTTTTAAAACACCTTAGAACTTAACTTGAGAAAGCTTAACAGAATATCTTCTGTGAAGAAAAGTCCTCTGAAGCGTTGACATTTCGGAAATTGTTTACATCAAATCCAAGCCACATAGTAAAACCAAGTGGCTCCTACACGAACTATACATAGTTATAGAAACGGTTGATCTTCTGCTAGTATATCACTTTTAATGGTGTTCTCAGATGCCACTTAGAGACGGCCTGCTTCAATTTAGAAAATCCCATTACCTCTACCCAATTGGGTTATAAAAAGTTCCGATATTCATAAGACCAGTTAAGATCTTTCTATTGTATAGTAAATCCAAAAGATATCTGACAAAGCTTTACCATAGCTAGACGTCATCCACATGGCTATTTACACTTGGTAGACAGAGGTCAGACCTATCAGCCTCTTTTGATTAACTTCAAGAAATTGATTGATACTGATTGACTTCTTCAGCAGAGCAAATATCCAGCTTCCCTTCGACGACTCAACATGCATAGTGCATGAGTAAATCATTAGAAATCCCCCTGCACTCAACAGTATGACCAAACGAGCAGATATATAAATCTGTCTGTCTATACACAGGGTTTGCTAAGACTATAGGAGGGCTGTTTGATGAATATCATTCCGGCCAAAGGCACGGTCTTCGACTTCTTTGGAGCACGTTCATCGGGTAAAACCCATTGTTTCGATTGTTTTTTGGTTTCTGGTGTGTACCAATAAATCCATGTCTCATCGACGGTCACGAAACGACACAGAAACTCCTCCGGATTTCGATTAAATAGGGCCAAGCACGTCTTTGAAGTGATCTCACGATTGCGCTTGTTCTCCCGTGTGAGCAAACGCGGCATCCAAAATCTCGTGCAAATTTTCATTCGGCGGTCCGCCAAAACGAGATCATGGATTTTGTCCACGGTTTCCTTTGTGGTAACAGCTTGTGGGCCACTTGAGCACGATTGATCAAAAACCGACGAGCGGCCACGGCGAAACTCTGCGAACCAATGGTAAACAGTTGTACGGGAAGGTGAATGGATCCCATATACACCATTGAGAATGTGCTTGATTTCCTCGCAGGTTTTACCACTCAAAAACAAGAATCGTATCACGGAGCAATACTGCTCCCTTTCCATGGTCGCAAAAAACGTCGTCGAATTATTAACAAATTTTGACAGGCGGGCTAAAAGAGGTTAAACTAAATGATTGTACAGTAGCGCCACTTATCTTCCTTTCTGAGGATTAATTGTAGGTACAAAGCTAGAAAGATTCCCAACTTAAAGATACGTCAGACGAGACAAACTGGAATATGAAAATCTGTCTGCCTTTCCTGGGAACTTAGCATTCAACAAGCTACTGAGACTTCTGGAAGTATAAACGGTTTGCTAAAGCTATATTAGAGTTGTGAATTGGCTGAAATGATCAGTAACTAAACTAAACTATAACAAAGTTGGAGGCAGCCGTGGATAGCCCCATTCCGGAAGCGCGATTACTATAAGAGATCTCTGCACAAGAAGAAAAGTCAACTATTGACTACTGATCGCATCCGAAAGAATAGTGTCTCGTACCGCGTATGTGGAATGATCATGATTGACTGCAAAGATTAAATTTCATTTGGCTTTGCACAGGCTAACGTATCCAACTTGAATATTTAGGAAAGCTTTAGAGCCATTTCAAAGCGGAACTAAGGAAAGGGGTTAAGAGATGCTCGGCTTCTTCCAACAACAGATATGAATAATACGGTAGTAATCGGTAAAGAATAATCCAAATATATTTACGGGGACTTCATTATTCTTATAAATCAACTAACAAGCGTATTGTTAGAATACAACTTGGTTACCTTTTTTTAGAATTCGAAGAATGTACCCAACCTATCAAAACTCGTAAGATGATTTAATACATTATATAAATATGATGATATTGCTCCAAATGAAGCTGCACCGACTTTGACAACTTGCTAAAAGAGGACCAGCTTAACCCAAGGATTCTTCACAAATACGAGATTGGACTAAGGTCAACAAATTATAAGATATTCATAATATAATGGCTATACCTCCAAGATGAGAACTTGTACTGTAGCTAAGAAAGCCCTTCACAAATTATCGTTCCCTAATTTGAGCTCATGCAATCTGTCGGTAATAAAGATGTAACATCTAAGTATTTACCATACCCAATGACGGTGGCATCAATTTTCTTCTAGAGTCATCCAGAGGCCTTATATATACAAGAGAATCAGCAAAATAAAAAAAATTTAGTCTTAGGAGCAGAAGCTCCTACCCCAAACTTTATGGGGTAGCAATAACATAAATGACAGAAGCGAAGTTTTCTGCGATTTTATACAGGAATTTTATACAGATCATGAGCATGCCGCAGGAAATCACGCAGCTGACTAACTGACAAATAGGTATTAAAACGAAAATAATGTACCTCATCCTCTCCGATTTAGGTTACTTATTAATTTTAATTGGGTCTCTCTAGCTTGTCACCTCTACCTATGCACGGCGAATTGGGTGAAGTCTTTTTCCAAACCCAAGTACTACCTTAAGTAAGGTCTTTATGTACTTAAGGCTTAAAAACTGGCATCCGTTTGACCTTGTTATCTTAACCACAGTAGGCCAGTTTCCTGACAAACTCCTGGGTCAAACAGAGTATGTTTCGCTTAAAGCAGCTTAAACACTATAAAAATTGATTTTTTTTTTTTTTTTTTTTTTTTTGTTACTCGTGATGCGACTTGGCTACTTAACTGCCTCTGGTGCTCATAAAAACAGCGACTAGCAAGAATTATTCTCCGCGTGGTGCCCGTGCTCCAGTGTTTTGATTGCCCTTTTTTATGACAATATAAATAATATTTTTTTTATTTTTTTTTTTTTTTACTTTCTGGTTTTCCATCAATGTCAATGTCATCGGCACGTGCAATATGTTGCACAGATTTTTTAAATATTATGTCTCTGGTCTTAGCACAGCGGGCATGATAATCGAAGCGTGTCACCCTTTCTGAAACCTTTTTTGACAATAAAAGACTTTATGTAGTTTCTTCTGAAATCTTGCGTTCTACATCAACAGCCTGTACAAAAGAAAGAAAGAATTTCTGCAGAAGTGCCAGAACCAGACATGGTCTATAAAGTCCTTTATAGCCCCTATAGACGCACTCGTATGCAACGTAGTGGGTACGTAAGTTTTCAGAAAAACAAGTAAAAACAAATAACCTTTATAAACGAAAATAGATTTGTTGTTTTTTTTTTTTTTTTTTTAAATACTTCCCATGAAGATCAATAAACTTGTGCATGTGTTTGAACCAATTTTCGAAATTTCCACTTCAAACGAGGTATAATAACTCCAAAACCGCTTCTCCAAACGTCGAAAAACGTTGACTTTGCAATTTATTTTGGACGTGAGACGATAAAAATAAGCCATTGGGTGCCAAGTCAGAACTGTGCGGCGAATGACCCATCAATTCGAAGTTTTGAGTGCTCAAAAAGTCATTTGTCTAAGCTAACCTGAGCTCGCATGGTGGTGGCGGTTCCTTTTCCTTACTTTTCCAAAGACTTCTAGTAAACAAATGGTGGTGTACTGTTCCGAATTGACCGTTTTACGTTGCTCTAATGGCACGGTGGTGACATGTCCAATTTTTCTGAAAGAACACTTAACCATTTGCTTCGAAATATTAGGTGTACCATGTGAAATGTCCGATTTTCACTCAGTTCGCAATAAGAAGCGATAAATTAGTGCGTATGTTTGACGTGTGAGACTTTTCGGGGTTCATTGCAGCTACAGTAATTTTTTTTATCCACGAATTGTTTTTTATCGTGCTGTCGACAGTTCAAACTCGGATTCCCTTCCTTTATGAATTTAAACTGAGACATAATGCGTCCTTGGCAGCGAAAAGTATTAATGGCGCATTTAAGGATGTAGCGGTAAATGAACGCAACATTCGAAGTTGATTTGCTAAGTTCCGTTCATGAACAACAAAAACGGTGCGGGACATTGCAGAGAACATGGGAGTATTTCCCATGACCATAACTCGACACCAATCTCTAATAGGAAAAGTTAAAAAAACAAGAAAAACGGATACACCATGAACTAAAGTAGTTACAAAAACTACGCTGCTTAGAAATCTATGCAACGCTGAGCTTAAGGCATCAAAATGAACCGTTTTAGCACCGTATAATCACGTGTTATGAGAAGCAAATTTTTGTATGACAAACGTAAAAAATCTGAGCAGTGGTTGGATGCAGAAAGAACACCAAAACACATCTCCAAAGAAGGTCTTTAGCCAAAAAAAGGTTATGGTGACAATCTGATAGACATCGAAAGGACCAATCCATTTTTCATTTTTTCAACCAGAAGAAGCGATAAGTGCAGTCAAATATTGTGAACAAATCGCCTTAGTGCATGCGAAATAGACGTAGTACGACCCTATTGCATGACAATGCTAGACCCCAACCCCATACATCACGCGTAACGGTGGGAAAACTGCTACAGTCAGAATTTGAAATACTTTCGCATCCACCGTACTCTCCTGATGTTTCTCCAACGGACTATGATCTTTTCCGCATTCTGGAGTCATTTTGTCGGCAAAAGGCATTTGGAAACCGAGCCGAGGTCATAAAAGCCTTTGAAGACTTTATAGCGTCCAAAAATCAAACATTGGAAGAAAGTTATAGATCCTGACGGTTCATATTTTGGCTAAATAAAAAATTATAAAAAAAAAAAAATACCTCAAAATAATGGATTTGAATTAGTTTGGGACTCATATACATAGATCCATGATTCTTGGCCCATCACGATCTTATAGACGTCTTTCAAAGCACCGCGATTGAAAGTTTTCAACATTACTTTGGACCAATCAACACGACCTTTTTGATGAGCAATTGTCAAATTATGGAGTATCCAACGCCAGGAAATATTTTTGATGGAAAAAATTTTAATGCAATATTAAATGTATGCAAGTGGAACAAATGCCCAAACATAACTCAATTTCTCAAATGACGATCATTCAATATCAGTTCACGGACAGCATCGACGTTTTCTGGTACAACAACCGATTTGGAAAACCAACAGGTAACTCCCATTCAGAACAACGATATCGCTAAATCGATCCTCTCCCATAGAGCGGAACCACAATATACGAGGTGAGTTCAAAAATTAATTTTGTGGGTAAAGTCCATTCGATTATCGATTTTTTTATATTTGCTCTGGTGGTTCATATGTCAGGAACATATGTTCACAGTTTCAAGTATATAGTATAGCCTACTTTGTTTGTTTTTGACAGATAGAAAGGTTAGACGTGTTTTGGTGTGCTCGGCGATTTTCAATTATTTTAAACAAATGAAGCAAAGAATTTGCATCAAATTTTGTGTAAAAAATGGAATCAAGTGCTATAAAACACTTGAAATGTTGTAGGTGGCATACGGTGAGTCTGCTCTAAGTAAGAATATCCCAATGACGACCTCGCTCTTTACGCCCTAGCACATCAACAGAAGATTATAACGTCGAAGCTGTGAAAAAAAAAAATGTTTTGGAAAAACGACAGAAGAGAAGTTGCTGAGGATGTTGGCATATCGGTCAACTCGTGTCATGCAATTTGCATGACATCTTGGATGACGTCAATGATGATCCTGACTTGCTCAAAAAGGTCATAACTGGTGACGAATTATGGGTACGAGGGCTGTTTGATGAGTATCCGGATTGGAAGATAGGTGGTGCTACTAAGCCCAAATGAGTATACTATCTTTTAGCCCGCTTGTCAAAATTTGTTGACAATCCGATACCTAGTTTTGTTTTGACACCCAGGAGGCTCAAAAACGGTTACCACAGAGGAAAGCATAACAAAATCCATGATCTCGTATAGGCAGACCACCAAGTGAAAATTCGCGAGTTAGCTGAGATAGCAGGCATCTCAACGCATTAGCTATATCCTTTACGAGATTTTGGGAATAAGAAAGCTGTCGGCGCGACAGCTCGGCCCTGTTTAATTGAAGTCCGGAGAAGTTTCTGCATTGTTTCGTGACCGTCAATGGAATGAATCCGACATGGATTCATTGGTACACACCAGAGGCAAAAGAACAATCGAAACAATGGACCATACTACATCGATTGGAAAAAAAAACAACCACATTTAGCAAAGAAGATAACGATAACGCACCGGCTCACACCTCCGCAGTCGCAACAGCTAAATTGGTCGAATTGCACTACGAATTGCTCCACCATCTTCCGTATTCTCCGAATTTGGCTCCCTGCGACCTGTTTTTGTTCACAAACTTTAAAAGATCACTCAGGCTAACAAAAGCCGTATTATACGGAGGGGTTAAAAAAGTTGCAGCACCGCTGGGAAAAGTGTATCGAGTTGAAAGGGGGGAAATAAATTGTCAAAACATTAAAAAAAATTGCGTTGTCATTTCTAGTCCGGGTGTTCATCAAACAGCCTTCGTATATGCGCAATATGTAGATCAAGGATCGTTATTTAATAACTGTTTAAGAGAATATTTTGAGTGAACAACGTAGTATTCGGATATTGCCATTGTCCGGATACTAGTGCCCCTAGTCAGCTCAAACTTAAAGTTCACGTAGATGTCCAGGATCCAACTCAGGTTTGCTGTATGAAGATCATTCGTTCACTAAAATAGGCACCGTGAAGAGATAATGATTTGACTTTACCCACCACTCCTCGCCGATAGGTTGTAGAAAGAAACTATTTCAAGCTTCTTTGGCACAGTCATTCATTACATTTATTTACATCAATTCTAAAAAAGCTGCTTTTATTTCTCATTTATATTACCTGTCTTCCATCCAAACGAATTAAGATTCTTTGACTAAAAAAAACCGGCTTAACAACTAAGCCAAGTACCCAAGCCCTCATCGCCGTTTCTCTAATTAAATTAACAGCTCTAGGCCCAAACTCAAAACCAATTACGATTTTAACATGACCACCAAGAGCAAGTGATAACAAGAAGTTCCATCGCACTTTGCAGATAAATAACAGATTTGACTCGCAAAGATTTATCTTTCACAGTCAATTTCAAAAGATTAAACTATTTTACAGACTTATTTGCTCAGGCTAATCATCGTGTAAGTGACAAGTCAATTAATTACTCTTAAGCCACTACTACTTATGTACATAGCCGCCCTAAAACCTCGTCGTTGTATTATACATAATCATCTAAATCTAGATCGAATCATGACATAAATTGAATAATAACCTTGGGGTAGGAGGACCAACCGATTGCCGACAACAACCCCTTTTTCAAGTCTAAACATTTCGTAGTATTATAAACTCTAAACATGGGTGTTCCCCTGAACTAATAATAAATAGTAAAGAGCAGAACTGGAAAAATAAGGAAAAACGAAAATAATTCCAATTCCAGCAAATAAGGAAACATGTTTTTAGCATCGACATCGGAGTCATGCGTATACGACATGTGATTTACCTGGACAAACTGACATGTGCCCAACAAAATTTGATGATGAATTCGCCCACAGAAAAGGTGATAATACAAAATAATTAAAAAATAAAAAATAAAATGAAAGGAAGATAAATAGAATCTAGATAGTTGTAAAGGAAAACTTTGTATTTACCATTTCTTGTGTCAATTCGATATCCTCTACATCGCGCGTGGATGAAAATATAAATTCCTGCAGCAGTTTCATCATGTGACGTCCCTGTTTTTCCTACAAATTCAATTTAGTGATTTTTTTTTTTCCTTTCAAAACATTTTATCCCTTCACCATGACATTCCAACACTTATAAACACTTTCAGGCTCTTTCTCAAAAACAAAAAAATAATAATAAAAGGATTACACCTTTGACCGAGAGCAGCTGTTTTTAGCATACGAAGGACAAATGACAGATAACAAAAATGACACTTACAAACAGCTGATGGAAGGAGGGTTATGATGAAGTTTAACCCTTTTATTGAAGAGACGAGATATTTTTAGTTAATCAACAGGTAAATAAGGATACTGGAGATCACATAGAAGGATTTTCACAATTTTTTATTTTTTTTTTTTTAATTTTTTTGTTTCTAAAAATTGCAATTCATTTTAAAACGCCGACAACAATTTCACGCTCACGCAACTTTGACTTGGAGACCATAAAATCGACAAACACAGGGGAGGACTGGGTAATTACTAAGTACAAGCAACACACCACAGACCACACCGACAAGAAAAACACGCTAAAACCGGCCGATTACTGCCGCTTCTATGCCGTAACAAAAATGAGTATGAACATAATGCGAACGCGAATACGAAAACGAATACGAATAGTCGTCCGCAGAAATAAACGTGCACAGGGAAAAAAAAAGTGGAGAATAAAAATAGATAGAAGAACAGCGCGTAAGTCATGACGAAATAACGATACATGATGAATAGAATATAAAAACAAAAGAGAAAACACAAGTGCAGCGTTGCCGGTTTTAGGTTAGAATAGTTGTAACCATTAACAACTGTCATTTGAATTGACAGCAATGACCTTACTCTGAGGTGATAATGATATTTGACAAATTGTGATGTTATTTCTTTTGATGAGGTTGACTTGTTTCCTTTTACATTTAAATTCGTCCAGTTGTCATTGGATTTCTGTCACATTTGATGCAGAGATGGCATTTTCTATTGGATACAAGTGCAATGATGATGACTTGAACTTACAGGAGTTGTATCCATTGACAGCTGTTTATTTGAGTTGGTATCTCTTGAAATTATAGTGGTATTTGACAAAGTCCGATTATTCTTCTCTTTAATTGAAAGCATCAGAATTTGACGTTATGTAGTGGAAACGAGTAAAATTATGTCAATTATGGCGTCATTCGAATTGCTACGATTGAGTTGTCTTAAGGTGGCAGTTGTATGTGACAGTTGACAGGGTGTATACAAATATGAATACCTCTACATTTTTTTGCAATCGAGTTCTTATAATTGTCAAAGACTTGTAAAGAGTCATCTGTAACTTGACATGTAGGTGATGACTTCAAGTGATAGATATCGGGTAGGGAAAAGACAAAGTGATATATATATGCAAGTCTGTCAGGAAGTTAAAGAACAAGAAATGTTTTTTTCTGTAACTTCTTATTCCAAAAAGACCCAAAATAGCTCGCTTCGTTTCAGGTACAAACAGCTACGAGTACTATCGTTTCGTTTCAGGTAAACAGCTACGTACTATCGAGTACGAGAAATTATTTAGTAGCCTTTACAGTGTCATCTATGAATTGGAGCTGCAATTAAGTAGGAAACTAATTTGTTAAATTTTTAAACCCCACAACCAATCAACCGTGAAAGAGTTTAATCCCATTTCAAAGGACACGAGTATTCCCCCAGTATAACAGAAGCCCGAATTTTTAGAGGCAGAACCTTTATTCGGATCATTTCCCCGTTGTAGATATGGTACGGTTGTAGACAGACATCCCAAAAACTAAAAAAAAAAGTGTCTTGGTCGATGGAGTGCTCATTGATATCTCAATAAGTCTCATGCAGGCAACAACAAGTACTGAAATCTCAAAGCAGGACTACCAAGAACGCATCTCTGATTATGTAGACTACTCTCGGCATCCACAGTGAATCCCCGGAAACCACGTGCAGCCAAGCAAAAAGTTCAAAGGTCCAGAGCTACTTGTGAACTCTATGAACAGAAGGTAGGAGTTGAATACCGGCTTCTCAAAAGGAAAAAGAAGAAGCATAAGAAATGCAAGAAAGAAAAAAAGAGCCTTGAATTGCAAGAATTAGGACTACAAAGCTCGGGTTGAAGTCTGTAAGACGAACAAGCGAGCATACCTAGAATTACCAAATGTTTTGGTACACGAAATGAACACATTCGTTCTCAAGAACTAATGAACGCATTTACTTTAGTTTGACGACTATTTGACTAGTAAAATTTATGCAAAGTTCCCCTGTAAAAAGTTTTTGACGTCAGTTGTTTAAATCATGGAATTTGGCTAACTCGAAAATCGTATGTTCGTAATTGGCCTGCAAAAATGCAGCTACGAAAATAGCAAATTTTTTCGGATGTTGCGTACACTGAATATCACACGAAACCACGTCTCGGGAGATGAATATCAGTAAGGCCAGCATGTCCGGTATCTTAAAACATGATTTGGGACTCAACGCATACAAAAGACATACAAAGGCCATTTACTCACAGAAGCATTGAAGAATTGTTTACCGTTAAAGAATTGTTTAACAAACAGAACGACAGAATGTATACTGTCATTAGCACTTGCGTCTGAATTCATTCCGACAGTTCAACGCGGTCACCACCCAGCTTCTATTATGATATGGTGTTGTTGGTGAAGAATCGCCTACGATGAGGCCCCCGAGCTGCTTTTCTGTGAAAAAGGTGTCAAAACTTCTGCTAAACTGTTTCAAAAGGACATTTTATGGAACGTTGTGGAGCCCCTCAATAAAACGCTATTCGCAAATAAACCATGGACCTTTAAACAAGACTCCGCTTCAGCTCATAAAGCAAAAAGGACTCAAACATGGTTCAGAAACCACGTTCCTAACTTAATTTCCGGGCCGAAACGTTTTTGCTCTGGGCGTTCAATGGAAAATATTGCCACAGCCACACTGAACCGAGTTCTGACGCTCTCCATGCGTATAAAGTCCAATTAACGCAAGAACCAAAGTTGGCCGATAATCAGTAGCGCCGAACGTTCTCGGACTGGGTGCTGGAAAACATAGAAATATGGGAAAAACATGAAAAATATTTTTTTCCATAATTCATCTCCACGGGTCTTCTTTGTTAAGCAAAAAAAAACATTTGAGAACTTTTGCGTTGCCAGAAGTTGCTTATTTCGAGCCCGGTTGTGTAAGGATAGCACGCCCTGTCATACAATCCTCAACCAGTATTGAAAAGGGTGCCACAAAATTTAGGCAGGACTTGAATGTTGCCAACCAAAAAATAAAGAATAAAAATACTGACAGCTGAATTATGAAATTCAAAACTACACGAAAGAACAACGTCTTTTCATTATTGAACAATATTTTAAAATTAATGAACGTTTGACAGTTACAGTTCGCGATTTTTGTCCAAATATGGTCGGAATAGTGATTTAACTTCATCAACTAAGAAGAGATTAATTCAAAAACTCATGGAGACTAGATCAATTTGTAATCTTAGCCCCTTTAGCTGCCCTTCAACAAATCGTTCAACATAAAACATCGAAGCATTTCGTGAGAGTGTTTACTGAGATTCCAGGAACGTAAATTCGGCAACATGGTCGAAAATTAGATTTTTCTCACACGAAAGACTTGCATCTTCATGCATACTGACCACGCACAGCAAAGAGGGTTCAGTGAATAGATTATAGAATAACAGTGGATGCTGATTTTTCGAAAAATGATTTTCAGCGATGAGGCTCATATTTACCTTGATAGCTTGGTTAATCGTCACAATTGTTGAATTTGGGGGTCAGAAAATACACGAGTGATTATTAGGAACGAACAAAGGACAACGACTTTCGAATCTGCACCTGGAACGTTCAAACCTTGAACAGGCCGCGTACAGCCGAACAATAAGCAAAAAAACTTTTATGTTTACTACGAAGATTGCTATAGAGAACCTAAGCAGGGTCCATTTGGATGCGGATTTGTTGTAAGCGGCAGACTTGTGCAAGAAGTCTTGAGCTTCCAACACATAAGTGAAAGCATGATAACAATCCGTATAAAAGGCAAATTCGCTAACATTAGCCTTATATGCGCTCACGCCCGAACAGAGGAAGAGGAAGATGCTACCAAAGAAAGTTTTTACGAGCTCCTCGGCAAAACTTACAAGCAATGTCCGATGTATTACTTTAAAATCATCCTAGGCGACATTAATACCAAGATTGGAAAGGAGATCATCTTTGGTAACACAATCGGAAGAAATAGCCTACACAACACCACGTCTGGACCTAGGCTAATCGATTTCTCTGCGGGACGTAACGTTACTATAGCAAGCCCACGGTTTCCTCAACTCAATATTCACAAGGGAACATGGCAGACACCAGATCAGCGATCGACGTGAGGCACTTATCAAGCTTTCTACAGCTATAACTTTGAGGTAGTAAGGGACTTTTTCTACCTCGGCTCTGCTATCACATCTGCAAACGACATCTCCTTAGAAATCAAAATCAAGAATAACGCTTGCCAATTGCTGTTTCTTTGAACTGAGAAGGCAACTATAGGTTTTTCTAATAAAGATTTGACAACTTTTTTTTTTAAATAAAAGGCAAACCATTTGAGATATTTCAAAAACTTTATTATTGGCTTGAAGTACAATCAAAACATTTATGAATGGAACTCGACTTCGTTCATATGTCCACCGCGTTCACGTTTGCAGCAGTCGATTCGTTGGACCGAATTTTCAACGACTTGGCCACACATTTCGGCCGAAACGGCCGCTCATTCGCGTTCAATGTTGGGTCTGAGCTCTTCCAACGTCGTCGGCGTGTTGGCATAAACCAATGACTTAATGTAGCCCCTAGAAAATAGTCAAGCGGCGTTAAATCGCACGAACGAGGCGGCCAATCGACTGGCCCATGTCTTGAGATAACACGCTCACCATACTTACTCTTCAATAAATCGATTGTAGCGTGTGCTGTGTGGCTTGTGGCACCATCCTGTTGAAACCACATGTCCAAGTCCATATCTTCCAATTCGGGTCAAAAATAATCGGTGATCATGGAGCGATAACGCTGACCATTCACAGTTACGTGACGATCGTTATCGTCGACGAAAAAATATGGCCCAATAACGCCGCCGGTATGCAAACCGCACCAAACAGTTATTTTTTTGTGGATGAAGTGGTGATTCATGAAGCACATGTGGTTTTCACCCGTCCAATGAAGCATATTTTGCTTATTGACGAACCCATTGAGCCAAAAAAGAGCTTCGTCACTGAAGATGATTTTGCGACTCCGAATATCTGTAGAAAATTGTTAGTGTACTTTACCATGATAAAAATGTTGAGTTTACTGAATAAATTGACAGTGACAGTTTGATGATTAGTGAAAGAGTGCGTTCACAAATTAAATTCAAAGTTGTCAAGTACTTGTTGGGAAAACCTATATGTAGTTAGGCCCTCCCCCGAACAACCAAGAAAACTCTCTATGATTCTGGAGCATGGATTCTTTCTAAACTGGATGAAGATGAAGAGAAAAAATCTTCCTAAGGTATTTGGTCTAGTATGCGTTGACTGGTTCTGGAGGAAAAGATTCAATGATGAACTCTACGAGCTGTACAGCAACACCGACCTGTTCAAAGAACTGCGCATTGTCAACGGCCTAGCCACACTGAAAGCATCGGTTCCCACTAGATTACCGAAATCAAGAATGTTGGGCGCGGTAAGTACGTAGTACTTACGTGTGCTATTGACAAAACGCGCCACATGGGCATAGTACCCCGGAGTTAAATCCCAGACCCTACAAATTAATTTGTATCGTTCCCTTGATAATAATAATAATAATGGATTTTTGAGATGCCTGGGACATGAAGATCGAATGAACAACAACGCTCCAGTTCGCAGAACCTTCGACTCTAATCCGGTGAGACAGTAGAGGAAGGCCTTGCCTTAGGTGACACGCGCAAGTGGAAGGAAACCTCTACCAACTTTGAGTGCGCAACTGGAGGCAGTTAGCCAATGACCACGCTAATTGGATTAGCTTTATTGGTTGAGGTCCAGATCCACCCCGGACTGGAACGCCGCCTAATGAATGATTATTGAGAAACAAATGCATTCACAACGTGTCACTGTTTGGTGGATTTTTTGGGCTAAAGACATCTTCGAACCATTCTTTGAAAATGAGGCTGATCAGGCAATAGCAGTTGATGGTGATTGATTTCGCGACAAGACAATCCAGATGTGGATGTTAACGACCACATGTTAAACAGCCCAAGAAATGATTTAATTTCAAGTTTTAGTGATCAGAATTGGCCGCCCATATCATGCGATTTAACACCGTTGGATTTTTTTCTCTGCGGTTTTTTTTGATACGCTAAGCGCTGTATCAACGAAATAGAGTCAAATTATGTATACAAAACTATCATGGAAAATTTGGACAAAATAGTGCGTATTTGCGACAGCATATCCGTGGATGCCATTTACCCGAAATTTACAAATTTTAATTAAAAATCCAAAATTTTTTCTTCGTAAGTGAATTGTTGGAACGCCTTTAGATCAGAAATCCAAAATCCGTATAGATGCAGTGTCACAGTGACCGTGAAATTGGAAGACGGCTTTGGTTCGAGCTCTTATGAGGAATTCAGGAAGTATCTATTGAAGAGCTACTACATATCTATCGAAGAGCTTGTAGAATCACTTTTTTGATGACTTTGTCCGACATTTGCTCATGTGCGAAAATCAAGAAAGCTCAAGAATGGTTCAGCTTTTCTTACATCACCGGGAGCGTTTGTTGGATGCTGATTGTTTGAATCAGTTGTGAGTCAAATTGGGTTTTTTTTCCAGAGTAGTAACCACGGGATATGTTAATGCTGAATAACAGAGTTACCACATTTAGATGGCTAGTAGTATGCAAAGGTAATCGGCGTAAGTAACGCTACGATCGCTAACAGCATATAATTTTAACCTACTGCAACTATAAAAGAAAGCTAACTTGACCCCTATTAAGGGTGGTCGATAAATAATGATTACGTTGATTTCCGGTTGGATCAATGAGCAGTTGGTTCAATTTATCTAGATCTATGTTTGCACCGACCTTCATGATACGGCTACTCTTAACTACATCCATTGAATAACAAATCAATTAAAATCTGATCTTAGATATCAGATGTGTAATTTGCAACGTTAGGTCGGGTTTGTTTCTTTCTTCTTACCCCACAACGAGAAACAATATGAGTGCAACGACGAATAACGACGATCAAATGAGAGACAAATGAAAAACACGTTAATTATTTTATTTGACAGTTTTCTTTACGTTTAAACCTTTAATTTCTCCTCTAATTGATACAATTATTCCCATTTGTTCGTTTATAAAGATTAGATCGATATCGGTACTACCTTCTTCTTCCTCATCTAGTATCTAGATTTCTTCCTATTCTTCTTTCTTTTTGTATCTACATCAAAGTTCATACACATGCATATGTACGTATATGTAATGTGGGTTTAACTCATCACTTTACGTGTTCCATTTTTATTTTATTTCCTCGAAATGAAGATGCAAAAAGATAAAGGAAAATAAATAAATATCTCAAAACGGGATGTCAAAATGACGCGAATAACTTTGCCAGACATTACGAATACGAGTACGTATACGAAAACGACGCAGTCAACGCAATTGTAACGCAAACTCGACGTATTCGTTCCTAATAACGCGCGAATAATAACAAAACAAAAATAGATTTTAAATACACTTAACGATCAGTTGTGATCGTAAGAAAACACAGAGAAAAAAAGCAGCAGAAAACGAAAAAAAAAAAAAAAAAACGTGAATGCAGAATGATAAGATGCAGAAAGACACAGAAAACGAGAAAGAGAGAGAGAGAAGGAAAGGAAAAATAAAAAAGTTCAACAGAAACGTAACAATAACAGATAGAAAAAAGCCGGCAGTTTCTGAGTGTCTAATCACTTTTTAGAGATTTTCATCTATCCGTTTGCCTTAGCCTTTTGCTTCTCATTATCAATGCTCTTTTGATTTTGCAATTGCTGTTTTCTTTTCATATCGGTTCGTATTCTTTTTTCCCTTTTAATTGGCGCTGCAATTTATATTTATATCTTCTTTTATTAGAAGGGGTTTGCGGCGGAATTCTCGATTATGTGTAGTGGTTAGTTATTTAGTATGGCCTGGGCTTTAGAAGCTTTGTTGGATGAAGGTGTGTTGGTGGGTCAGAACGTTGCCAGTTTTAGGGGAGGTCTACAAACCTAGTAGACAATTTGACAATTGTTTTGTTTGTAAGTTTAAGTTTCGCGCCAAACGTTGCTAAAAGATTTGGTTGTCATGTCTGACAGACGTCAAGAAATTGATACGGATGTAAAGGGTGAGCCAACAGCTAGTGTTGAAGTTTTCATTAAATTAAACACACACTTATTGTTAAATCAATGTAAAATTTTATTGATGAATAAAGCCTATGGCAATTATGAATGAAACCATCCAGCGACCATACAAAAGTCAAAATTATCGATGACTTTTTGAAGTGGGTCCCATGGCCACAATTTCAGTTTGGATGTTATGTTTTGGATCATGAATTGTCGCTGAGTTATTGGTATCGACCTTACTCTTCAAATAACCACGCAGAAAGAAGTCTAAAAGTATCTTATCGCATGAACTTGGAGCCCTATCAACTTCTATGCGATAAATTGATTGATTGTGTAGGTGGTAGCAACATCCTGTTGAATCCAGCAATCGTCCAGACCCAATTCATTCAATTTTGAAAGAAAATAGCCGGTCAACGTATTGCGGTATCGTTCTCCATTTACTGTAACTGTCTCTCCAGTTTCATCTCAAAAAAGTACGGGCCAATGGTGCCGATCATAACCCGACACCGCACTAGTTTCTTCAAAACGCACAAATTCCAAACTCACTCGGGCGATTTTGTTGACCGAAAAAATCACGAGTTTGACGAAATGTTACTTTTACAGATCGCCCATTTTCGTAATAAGATTGAATAACAAAAATGCGTTGTTGCGTGGTAAACCACTCCATGACTAAAATTGCCAAAGATTTTATGATATCTATAAAAAAAGATCAACCAAATTAAAATCAGTGAATGAAAGTAATTGACAGCCAACTTCCACTCCATGTGTTGTCTCACCCTTTATTATAAGTTGGTTTTAAATGATTATGGGTTACGATGGTAAGAAAACATAAAATGGAAGCATGGAATTATTTATTCATTGACGGATTTATGTACTCGTATTTAAAGAATTTTTATTTTTTTTTTTTTTGTTAAAGCTATTTAATTTTGATTTTAAACATTAACAAGAGGAATTGAATTTAAATCAAGAATTAATAGATTCATTATGATATATGGTTCATGAGATTATGTTAAGCAGTCGTTCTCAAGCATTTGGCTTTGTTGGCTCTGTTTGCGACGAAACTCATGCTGTCGGCTATATTTTCGGAAACTCTTTGAGCATTCTGGACGTTATCTCACCAATAACGCCCTACATATAGACTTCCGGGGCCTGAGTAATTTAGTAGCCTTACAAGAAATAATCAACTGGCGTTAATTCGCACGATCACAATGGCTAATTCAATGATCCATTTCGCTACATAATGCTGCTGTAGAATCAACTCCCCAATAAGTCAATGGTCATTTTGTTGCAACCACATATCGTTCGGGGCAATGTCGTCCATATTTAAGAAAGAATAATTGCCGATCATTGTTCATTAACGTTGGCCATTGACTGTAACGCGCCTCTGATCACATTTAAAAAAAAAAAAGCCCAGATGATGCCACCAGAATGCACTAAATCGTGAACTTTTGTGGATGTAATCATGAGTCTGATCTGCATTTTCCACTCTCTAGAAATGGCAAACCAAAATTCCACTTTACCTGCTTTGTATGGACTTCGACGTCCAAGGAAAATTTTCATGTCTCCATCATGTTTGTTGAAAATCATTGAAAAAAGTAGCAATAGCTACTGCAAAATGACAAAATAAGCCGGAGTTTACATGAAGTTTACACTCCGGTATAGACGAATTATATTTCTGATAAAAACTTATATGTATTACCGACGAGACACATTTAGACTTTGTAAATAAACAGAATGGTGCTACAACTTTTGTGAAATAAGGCCGAGTATCTCCTATATTTCATAAGCAGAGTATTTCACGGTAGTGACGGCAGAAAATAGACAACTTTTTGACGTCGGCCGAGTTTTGAACACAGACTTTCTTCCTTAATAGTCGCTGAATTCACTTATTGCGCCACGCTTGAGTAACTATATGGTTAGCCATTTGGAACGGTGGCGTCATTGAACAAATTTTTTTGAGGGTGGTAGAAGTATATTAATTCTGTTACCGTTACTAGTAATCTTTATCGTGGCATAATGTAAATAAACCCACATCACATATTAACTCATCCTATTGATAAGATGATAATATGATGCAAACTTTGAGTTAATCCCAGCAGTGATATCAAAAAGTGACAACAGTGACTGCTCCTATAGTTCTATAATTTAGCCGTCCCGAAATCTATAGAGTTACTTAAAGAAAAAGATGTGCACCACCAAATAAATCACAATCCTGATGTTTAAGAAAAATATTCGAAAATAAATTGTCAAAATAACATCAGAAATATGTGAGAATGTTGTAGAAAATATGCTTAAAAATGCGCACATTTTCCCACGGATAGAGGGTTCCACTACGAATAGATCGACATCTGTTGAAGATTATTGAATAAGTCAATAAAATATAAAATACAAATTTTTGTTTCATTTAACATTTATTACAAAAAAAAACATCGATTTTAGCGATTTAATTTTTAACGCCTAAACTTGTAAATTTACTAGATGCCAAGATGACCGAAGAAATATACACATGGAGATTCCTTCTATACGGTACGAAAAAGTTCGGAATGACAGTCACTCTAAAACATTGAGTGAGGATGAAGGTAATAATATTGTCACCAATAAAAGCCGGCTAATACAACTTGAACTACACAATCTGTGATAGATAAAACTTTGCTGAATCTTTATTGGTTATAACTACTTGCCAACTACTACGTTATGTGACTTGTATTACCCAAGGACTATAGACGTAAGCACTATAGACATGAAGACTATAGATGAAATGATTACCATATATTCGTTAAGATTATAGGCACACCTATTTGTAAAGCATCGTTCTTTCAAATTTCTATGATCTGATATGAACAATAAAAATAAAAAGGTTCAGACTAGTTTTTGTTTGTAAAAAGGATGGTACGAAGAATTCTGTATCATGTAAAGTTTTGTAGAAATATTCTTTAAATGTGTCAATTTTTTTGTTGCTTTCAAACAGTAAGGTTTATTTGCATAACCATTTTGTGTTTCCCAGTTGAACGTTCTTCTTTTTATCATCAAATTAAACAAAAAGTCATTCCCAAATTTTCACGACACGATAGGTGATCTTGATTCTACTATCTACTACCAATAAGATAGTAAAATCCTAGTGGTAACTCTTCGGGAATACTATAATATTTAAAGCGGTGTGATGGTCATACCTCATGACGGTTGGGTGCTGTGGATATAATATAGGGACTGAGAGGTTAACACATCTGGCGATACTCAGTACTCTAATTGTTTCTACACATCAATTGTGTTTATTTTACCTTCAACGGTACTGGTCGATGTCATCCGTATTCGACTTGGCAATCTTATAAGCGCGATTGCTGACCAGCAGACAAAATATCAGGACTATAAAAAGGACAGCGGATGAATTCCTCAGATGGAATCAACGGCGAAGCACAATCCCAGAATAAATCAAACCTCGGTAAGGATTTCCGAGACTAAGTCAGGGTTTTGGAAAAGAGATTGTGGCGGATCTGCCAATGGACCTATGACTGCGCTCAAATCCCCGAACGGACTATTGGCTTCAGTCTAACCGACCACTTGTCCTATCTATAATGGAACTGCCCCTCCAGATTGGGGGTTTCGCCTCCAAGATAACTGCCGGCCATGGAAAAAAAAAAAAACTTAAGTTACGATCTATTGTTGACAACCCCTACAAACGAAACTAGAACAACGAACTTCGGATTTGTACGTGGAATATTAGATCCCTTAATAGGCCTTGTGCAGCCGTACAACTAGCAGGGCCGCCGGACTTCTGCAAAGCAGATATTACGGCTATCCAAGAAATGCGATTGGATGGGTCATCTGTGGGGATTTTGGTTGAAGGCAATTCCAATTGAGAAAACCATCACATCTAGGATGATGCATTCCTTGAATATTAATTGGCAGGTGATAGTGCTATGGTATTTCAAGTTGTATTGAAGAGAATGCAGATTTACTCATGTCAGTGAGGTTGATAGAAATCAAATTGTAAGCAGAAAATATGCTAAAAAGTCTTGTAGTTACGTACAAACGTCAGATCCGCAATGTTGGATTTCTTGATCCTACTCAAGCGAATAAGTATTCATTCTATCAATAAAAAGAATTGCCTTAGCGAAGGTTTGCTGTTTTGGTGTGTGCATAAATTACCCATTGTCTCACTCCACATAAACTTTCATACATTCTAAATCAACGATCAAAATCAATCATCAAAAGTGTAACAACCAGGCTATCGATAAGTTTCAAAAGTCTTATGATTTATTGCAGAGTCTTTAATGAAAACATTGTACTAATTGCAGTTTGTGCATTTTTATCAAATTACTCGATTCTGTTGCCGTTTACTAAGTAAACGGATATCAAATTATAGCCAAACAACGCACTAACACTTCTGGGTGGTCGCCAGTCGCCCTCTCAACAAATGATCAGCCGCTTGAACTCCCTTCTTATTTTCTACTCTGTCTGACTATTTGTCATTTTTGTGTCTGTTGTATCCCTCCAATCAAGGCAATCATAAAGCGAATAATTCGATTCCTCTATTTAGTTCTTTTTTTTTCTCTTTTTTTGTTTCTTTTTTTTTATCATGTTCTTCTCTTAACTGCTCGTTGTGTTCCTCGTTTTTCGTAATTAGAACAAACTTTGACTGCGACAGATAATAATTGAACAGTTCTGCGATGGCAGCATAGCAACATGTTCACAAGCCCGGTCAGTCGGCTAGTGATCAGATGAAACCAGAAGCCATTGCTGGCGGCTGCAGGCAAATCAATGACCTGACCAGGCACACCGACACACAGTAGGAGTTCTCGTACATTACCGGTGGCGGCCGTCAGTGTTATAATAATCACAGTTGTCGGTTCCATTTCGTCACAGTGAAGTCAAATAAGCCAATTCGATGATAGTCACAAACAAACATATGAGTGAGGCAGGGACTTAGGGTGAATAAATTGGGAGGGATGGATAGATGATTTATGCAATGGAGGCAGGTCGTCTCTCCAACAAAGAATAATAGATACCATGTGCCAGGCCAGCATTCTAAGCAGACAGATACACATTCATACATTCACCACCAACAGAGGTGTCGTAGAATTGTACTCATAGTTCCCTCTTTCTCTACATATCCCCATTCGGTTGTAGTTACTAAGGATTTTAAATCTGGGAATATTCTGGAATGAATTTCATTCCACCAAGTGGGAATCACTATCTAGTTGGTCATATTATTTTTCTGTAAAAGCAACTAATTGAAAAATAGAAACAAAAAAAGCCAACAAAAACCGGCGTAAAGGAAACACGTTTACGAAAGGAAACGAGCAAAAAAGGGAGATAAATTCAAACACACAGATGTAACATAGAAAAAAAAAACCTACAGATAATCCTCCTCAATTGGAGAATTTGCTGAATTGGTCATTATACGGCAGTGGTAACAAACCCTCATTTAACAAGCTTAAAGGTTAATCCTCACCAAACGTATCTAGCAAATGCAAAATGCTTGTATATGCAGTTCTCATCAGGTTCCGCCAGTCACGGCAAGTTCTTAATAGATTTACATTGAGGCGGTAAGCTTCATCTCAATCGATTATTTTATGACTATGCGATGAAGATGGTCATTCAATTTAAATTTTTGTTAATTAAATAACCCTAAATAGGGATATAAATATAAATAAGTGGAGTTTTTAGATGCAAATATTTTTTTTTGAGAGCCTATTGTAGTGCCTTAAGGTACCTTGAAGTATGTAACCCTGGCTACGAAGTGGATAACTTTAATGACAATAGTAAGAGCTAATTATGTTCGACCCATCTGGCTTTATCAACAACTTAGTTTCGAGTATCCCTGGATGAGCCGGCACTCAAAAGAAAATTGATGAATGACAAATTGATCTAACATCTTATTAACAGATGAACGCCAACCTCTCTCTCAACCATTACAACGTACCGAATCAGGTGGCCTCAACTTAAGGTTCCCACGGTATTGCCTGGGCAATGGTCGGGATAAGACTTATGGAGGGCCGGGCCTGTATGGGTTTTGTCAATTCGAAAGTTAGCAAAACAGTATCTACGAAATGATGAACTTCAGGATATTTATCTAGTTAGTCAATGATCCAGGTGCTCTATCTGACAATATGACCCAGTCAATTCAGAACGCCAAACAAGCTCTAACAAAGAAGCAAAATACTGCAATTGTCAGTGGATTAACTTGAGCTTGCACTGTTAATAACGACCTGCATTCTACAAACCCGCATTGACTGGCATACAGCTCAATAACCTTTCGTCAACTGTCTAGAACTCTCTCGCTATGCGACATTATTTTCACTGGTGGTCGTTGCAATTTTTTTGCTACGGCATTGCCTTTAGAAAGGGTGTTTAAACAAGATGTGTAGGATTTTGTTGAGATTATTTATGGAACACAATATCTTCTATATGAACACATCTGCTCTGCTTGCAAACCCTCATCCTTTTCTAGAAATTTTCAATCACTCTTTCACATAACTGGGTCTTTATCAGAGTTGAAATTGATATCGGATGATTGGCGTAGACCTTGCTTTTAACATACCCACAAAGAAAAAACTCTAACGGTGTTAAATTGCACTATCATGGCGTCCAATGGGTGTCCCCAAAACGCGAAATCACGAGGGCATGAAACTTCGGGCACAATAGCTTGATTATTTTGCGACTTGTATGGCATATAGCACCTTCCTCTTAAAAGAGGTCGTTCCTATCCATATGCTCTCTTCCAGCCACTCAAAATGTCTCGATAGCACGGTCCATCGACCGTAATAGATTTTCCGACCTCATTTTAGAAAAAATACAGGCCTATGACACTTTTGGTCCCTAGACCCCAGTTTAAGAAGCATTAGGATGCATGTTTTGGAAGCATTTAATTCCACTCTGTTGATAGCTCACCAATCGGTTATGCTGTAAATATTGGAATTTAATGAGCTTGGCATACGCTGTCGTTCCCTACAGCCGAAGAAATGTACGTGAGCTCGGGACCGAATATAAAACGCAGAAAGTACTATCGTTAGCAAAAGAATATATTGGATTAGAAGTAGAAGACAAGAAATCATTGATGAAAATTAAAAAAAAGTGTCGGAGACAGAACGGAGCCCTGGCGCACACAAACATTAATTTTGTGGATAACAGACTTGAAACCATCCAAGACAACCTTGAATTGAACGTTCCGAAAGGTAATTTCTAATCCATTAAAACAGCGAGTCATCGATCAAGTGCAATTATCTTGCTTTCGCCAGATTGATGTACGCTTTGGTTTCACTTTTCGGTGAGACATGACATGAGATCACCAAGGGACCTGTTGCTACGAAAACCATACTTTGCCTAAGTTATTGAGAAGTTTTCGTGTTTCGAAATATGTAATGGATCTGCAAGAGGAAAGAGAAAGTTCGCCTTTTTTTAGGGACGGCCTGGACAATTGTTGTTTTCCATCTTGAAAAGAGTCCTTATATGTAGGATTGATGAAAAACCTTACGCAGTTGTTTTGCCAACGTAGAAGAATGGACCATATGGACCAGCGGATTTGTGAATGTAAAGTACTTGCTACTACACAAGTACAAAAGCGAATTCATCCCATTGAAAATTCAACGGACTCAAGTGTAGGACAAAGCTCAATCTGGAAGTGTTGGGCTGGCGAAGCAGATTGGCCTTTTTTCCAAATAGCTGACAACTAGAATGTCGTTATATATGCTCGGTGGGATGGGGGATGACACAGAATTTCTAATATTTTTGACAGACGACCAACAATTTTTACTACCTTTGGACATTGTAGTATTTTTTGCCTCAATTTTTGGCAAATTTGAAATTTCACACATTTAAGAAAGACGTTGAAGTCATTCCCGGTTCGTTTAAACTTTTTTCGGTTTTTCCCTGTCGGGTTCGCCTTTTAGGACCGAAAAAATATTTCTCTAACCCTGATAGCTCGTACCGTACCACGCCTTTTTTGATGAGAATAGTGTCTTTGATCATATCAGCAGCGGCATCGGCGTCGTTACCGAGGTATCATAACATAAGAAGTTAAAATTCCTAAAGAAGCTGTTAAGTCCGCTCCAATTGGGTTTCACATATTGCCATACGGTTCTTTTAAGAATCTTTTCTCTAACTGTGTGATCGGAATACGAAAAATTAGCTGATATGACACAATGGTCCGAAGAGCCAACAGGGGAAAACACATCAACAATGTACTTATTAGGGTGAGAAGTTAAAAACAAGTCCAGGATGTTGGCAGTATGACTATTAACGTCTGTGGGCTCATTTACAAACTGGGTCAAGTAATTTTCGACAGAGAAGATCTGAACACATCGTCCTTCGGATATTGTCTGTCATATTGAGGCCCCCCGTGATCCCGAGTATATAGGGATACAATTATTTGTATGGAGTCAGACAGCGCATTAAACTCGTCAAAGGTCGAATTGCTCTCCAGTTTAGAGCTTCTGTAAATAAAGCAATAGTGGGTAATTTGTTTACGGAGATGGAATTTTAACCACTGGATATTGAATTCTAGATCGGTACAGAAACTTCATTGTGGTTCTACGTACGCTACAGTTCGTAGCCAGGTAGCTTCAGATCAGAGCCGTCTGAGAGGTATGGGGTGGGATCTACCTATGTTTGACCTAAGCGCCAAAACTGCTGGTCTGTACAACTTATAGACGTGGACGTACACAGAAAAGTGATTATTTTTTAGCTCGCGTATATTGGCTACATATACATACTTTGCCAACGGTAGTGTTGACGTGGTTATTCCACTTAAGCTTTCTATTAAAATCAACTCCTAGATTTTCTGTGGTGTCAACATACTGAATCAAGCACTTTTTTAAATTTATACATATGTTACATAGATGAAGTCAAAACGGTGGAAATTCAATTTACGTAAAGCGAGACAGAAGAGGTCCCAGGATGGAGCCCTGTGGAACAATGAGGCAGTTTGCTTTCTAAGCTTTAGGTAAGATGAATTGTTAATTTTTTACTGTGTTCGATAAGAAAAATAATGAAAGCAGCTTGTTGCAGGTGTTAGTGTGGTTAAATTTCGAGAAAGCTTTGGCCTTTCCTAAATCCAAATTGCAATGGAGAAAGCAAGTTCTTGTAACGAATATATGAGTTTATTGATCTTAAAAATACTTTAGATAAGTAGGGCCGTATGGGTATCGGCCGATATTCCCTATTGATATAACTTTTGTGTATACGAAAAATTTGTATATTTTTCTATTGAAAAGGGTAAATGTCTGTTAGAAGAATAATTAGCAGGATTGTTTTCACAAATTTGGTGATTTGACCGAAAACAATTAGCAAACATTTCAATATCATCTATACAGGAGAATTCAAAAGTACTGTCCAGAGAGTTAAGATTAAGTGAGTGAAGATATAGGATCAACATTAAGGTCAGGAAAATAGAGGGATTCAGTCAGGATCAATATTTTTATTGTTTCCAGGTTTTCAAGTCTCTCGGAGTTTTTTTTCCAGACCTGACGACCTTTTGTTGATTGTACGATTTTATTCCTAAAGAAATTCTTTTTTTCGCAACATTGATTTTACCGACATCCTGATTGCGCATATAACAATATAAATTCAGTTGAACATCTTATTTTTAACGCTTCCTCACGTACATAAGGTTACGCTTATGGATCAGTAGACCAATTTCGGGTTTAAACCGGGGACATTGGGCAAAGTGAAAAATGAATGAAAACTCGAAGATCACTAACAGGAAGTCGTGCATACAACTGGTTGTGCAAACGAGCGTCATTGGGATTATTTACAAAGAAAAATGAGTACTCGTTTATTCAGTAAAGTGTGTAGCATTACTTGTATTAATATAAGTACCCACCGACAATCATTGTCAACAAGAAGGCTGATGTTTAAATCACCGCCCACTAAAACTTTTTGATAATAAATTGAAATAGATTCTAACACCGAAATAATCGGAGATGGATCAATATATGTATGTATTTGTTCGATCTGTAAATAGATTCAATGAGATGTCACTGCCCAAGACTCTGTTACTTCAGATCTTGGGTCTAAGACAGCATTTTCTTCGAATTCTAAAAACTTGTTCGAAATCTTAAGTACGAAGCTTCAGTAAATCCTTAGAAAATTTTTCATTAAAAGCGCTAATTTTGGCATCGTTTAAAGCAGTTTAAACATGCTACAATACGAGTAGTTCTCTTTTACTACTTAGATGTTCCAAAATGTTTCCCCTACATTGAACCAACCAAGTTAACTACAAAAAATCAACAAAAACCGCTCTCTATCTTCGGACGATGCTCGACCTAAATCATTCTAAAATTTAATCTAAACACTTTTCCAGAATTTTTCTCTCTGCAGCCAATTTAATCATCGGCAACAGCAACAACAGGAGAAAAAAAAAATGTTTCAATCTTCCTTCACTATCCGCATTTTCAACGCCAAACCAACAGAAACATCATCGGTGGTGAGTCCTTTGAAAGTACTCTACCTCCTTCTTATTATAGTCGTTCAGTTAACTTTACTTCCACCCGATAAGGCAGATGAATTTCTATTATAAACTTGACAATGATGCACTGGCGATAGAACATCACACAGACTGAATTACAAAAAAAAAAAAAAAGTGGAAAGACTTCAAATAGATATCAAGAAAGAAACCACGATACCTCTTCCTTGGAGTCGTCAATCAGTAGCAGCAATTTCACAGATCTAGCTCGCATCTCAAACTTCAGCCAATGCCAAAATGTTGTATGTTTTTGTTACTTTAATAGTTCGACCAACTCAACTTTGTGTCGTTCTTCACCATTCCAATCTTCAGTCGTATCTCTCGGTTATTTATATTCTTTCTTCCAATCTCTTGCGTTTGCTTTATTTTTTCTTCTATTTGTGTCGGCATTTTGCTTCTTTTTTTCACTTCATCTTTGTCATCGTCACGGGTAAATATAAAGAAGAAACAAAAAACAAGACCCAATGCAGACACAACTCTAGAGTCATTATGAGAATCATGTCTGTGAATCTGCTACAGAGTCACTCCAGTTAGCGCAACTTTTGTCCACAGTGACAGTGAGAGCGAATTCAAGAAAAAGACAACGCAGTGAAGGAAACGAATAGGCAGGACCAGGGAAAATGAAAGAAAAACCAGAAGATATCTCAAGTGAAAAAGAAAAGTGGCCAAACGCCAAAGTTAAACATGAAACCGAAGCAAACACCAGACAACACATAGCAAAATGGGGAATAGGATTCACAATCCAGACACTGCTGCAGAGGCAATTTTTTATTTTATTTATTTTTTTTTTTAAATGCCTAACATACTAGAGTGACTGATAAAAGTATTGTACAAACGCGCATTGTGGTGATTCTTTTTTAAATAGCACCTCTCCATGATTTCTATTAATGTTCAAATTGTGACCATTCTATTATTTGCTTCATTTGACTTTGATTTGAAAATCAGTTGACACAGTGGATGTATCAACAGTAGAAATAGTAGCATCAGCAGCCCCAACGGCTTCCCTATGCAAATGTGGTTATCAATGATAAATACGAAGCCCAGTCCAGTAAGAACTTCCCAATGAGGTGGTAAGAAATGACTCAATTAACCAGTCAAATTGAATGACTAAGTTATTCCATTTACGAGTATGGCTCAAGACACAAGTACATATGTGTTTTGGTTTTAATTGCTTTCTATGTGGTTGTTATCATTGACGAATGGCTGCTCTTTCCATCTTTAATGAGAGTTGGCTGATTGGCAATTGGTGTCAATAATACCAAAGGAGTTTAAACAGAAACGTGAATTTAAAATATGTATTTGGATTTTGAACTACACGCCGTATACTTAGTTAAACCACCAAGAGTGTTTTACTAAGGCACACCAGCTAAGGCACACCAGCTAAGGCACTGGTGACAACCAGCTGAGTTCTCCCAATTATGCCGATATCATCGATGTACGCTAGTAATTGCACAGACTTTTGAAAGATTACATCAAAGGTCACGGTTAAGTCGTTACCGACCTTAACGCAATAGCTCGTCTCTTAAAATGCTGTCATATGCGGCCTTAAAGTCGATGAAAAGATGGTGGGTATGGATGTTGGTGTGAAAATTTGGTCGATTGTGGAATTTCCTGGTCTGAAATTGCACTGATAGGGACCAATCAGATGGTTGACGAAGGGCTTCAGACTCACAGATGAAATGACAGATAAGATTTTTTACCAGGTGTTGATGAGACTCATATTTCTATAATTTGCGCAATTTCCTTTTTTGTGGATTGTGCATACGCTGCTGAAATTCCATTCATCAGGCATACACTCTTCTGACCAGATCTGAGAAATGAGTGGTGCATGCTCTCAACAAAGTCACTTCCAGCAACTTTGAACACATCGGCCGGTAAGCTGTCAGGTTCAATTGATTTGTTGGATTTTAGCTTATTTCTTTCTGGTTGGGTGGACTAAAGTTTTAGCTATCATCGTCTAAGTCGAATAGTCTATTCTGCCTGACGGCAGAGTCTTCAATCACATTTTCCAAAACGCGGACACACCAGCAGGCTTTGTTAAATTGATTATATTTTCATTGCACAAGAAAGGTGACTATAATGACACACATTGATTGCTGAAACAGTTATGCGGTGGGACAATAAAAAAAATTTCGTCCAAGAATTCCAAGCGGGGTTCATGCAAAATCATTCCACATTCATTCATATATTCATGCTAACGAACACTACCGAAATCTATCTAAGAAGAACCACAAAAAGCCATACGCATTTTTCGCTGATTTCCCAGCAGGCTTTCATTCAGTGTCCCCAGAGGCACTTTTCTAAAAACTTTATAGATACGGAGTATCTACAAAAGTAGTGAACGTTTAACGAACATTGTACGAAAATAGCAAATCTTTCGTTTGTCTGTCGGAATGTTTTGAGACTGGAATAGGTGTGAAGCAAGGCTGTACACTAAGTACAATACTATTTATATTGTATATCAACGACATAACAAACATTGTTAAAGGAAGGATTAAGCTAAACCAAACTAAACTACCCGCACTGATGTTCGCAGATGACATTGTCTTTCTCGCTTACATTGTTAAAAGCATGCAAATGATTGTAAAAAGGCTTGAAAACTACTGCAAAAACTTGAATCTATCGGTAAACCTAACGAAGTCAAAGATGATGATACTTAGACATGGCAGTGTTAGATACAATCGGCGTGAGAAGTGGATATTCCAAGGTGATGCTATTGAAATTATACGGGAATATACAATAAGTATCTTGAAGTTTTGATAACCTCCAACGACAACATAAATTGGCAATCTGTTCAGTTCGAATTAAATCCAGTAATAATAAACGCGTTAAACATAGTTCAAAGCAAAAGATATTCCAAGCATTTGCAGCCTCGATTCTTTTATATCGAGCACAAGTGTGGGGCTTCGCTTCTTACGCAACGATTTCCTTCTTTATTCTCTCAAACGAGCATTAAGATTGCCGAGTTGTACGACCAATTACGAGTACATGACGGCTACACTACCATTGTTTTTGAACACACCTAAGTTGTACTTTAGTTATATGGTATTGTAAAATGGTTAGCTATGGAAAAAGAGAGACCACCAAAAAAAGTTCTTACGCACATTATTAGGACATTATGAAGTCTAGTAACCGAATGAGAGCTTCTTGCGACAGAATCCCACCAGACTTACAGCCAAATTCCCTTAAAAGGCAATTCGACATAACATAACAGAAATACGTAAATGAAGCGAAGTCTTTCCAATATATATTAAATTGTATCATAGCAAACTGAAATACTAACTAACTGAAAGAACACAATTTTATAACTGCCACACACAAATTAAATAGGCAAAATTTTTAAGATAAGAGGAAAGGTGGTTCAGATGAACTACCGGCAAAACTGTATATATTGTGCAACAATTGCAATATGAAAGCAAAAGAAGATGTAAGATACTTCATTTTTAAGCAACACGTCCAGTCTTAAGTGAGCTCCGCAAAAAGTTGTTTGGATATCATATATTCTGGACGACGATGTTGCAATTGATATACTAAATGGAGAACAAGGCTGAGATCTTTTGTACAAGTACACCATAAATATACTTTACTACGAGTATAGGAAGTGCATTATTTAATGGTACTTCTAACCCACGATGAGACTTAACACTAATTTACCACATAGACAACATTGTATCTTATTTAAAGCCTATCTGGTAGACGGACTTGGGCTAAACCAAAATGGGCTTAGAGTACTTTTTCATCAACAGTCAATACTATCTATTACTACTACTACTACTACTACTTGGCTTTGACGCGCAGCCGGTCTCGATAAAGAAGATACTTTTAATAAATAAAAGTAAATTCTTGTCAAAACCTTTCAACTAAATAAACGAGTAGGATAATCTCTAAGGACAATAGGTATTCTGTAACAGATAGAAATAAAAATGAAAACTTACCGCTGCTGCATTGCGATTAGCCGCTGTCATATATTGATTCTGTGGCATCATTCCCATATGTGGCTGGCCACCTAAATAAACCAATTGTTCAGCTCCCTGTGGTGGTTTAGGTACACCAACTCCATTCATATTAACGCCCGGATGTAAATGATCGTAGATGTTACCTTGCGCAGGTGGCATCGGCAATGGCATACCTGCTGCAGCGTGATTCAAAATATTCGAATTCAAATGATTTGGAGCGCCTAGATGATTTTGCATTTGCTGATGCGATGGATGTGGCGGTTGTTGTTGTTGCTGTTGCTGCTGTTGCTGTTGTTGATGTTGATGATTTAGCATTTGTTGATGTTTAGCTGCAGCAGCTGCTTGTTGCATTGCAACATTCATACCTCCATTACCACCTCCAACATTAGGCATTTGATGTAGTCCACCATTTGTACCCATACTACCGATATTACCACCGCCACCCATACCCATCCCAATTGGGCCAACTGGGCCAATACCTCCACCACCAGGCACCGCATTACTCGAGTTCATAGGATTTGGCGGATTGTATTTCCATTTATCGGGATTCTGCAAGTAAACAACGAATACAAATAAATTAGTAAAGAGCATTTATCTGTGTATTAAAAAAGGAAATCGTAAGAGACGTGTACAGAAGGAAAATAAAAAAAGAAAAACAATATCTGCAAAGGGGATTACATGTAGTTCATTATTCTAATATCGAAACGTAGTCGGTATGGTTTTTCATGCCAGTTTCCTCTCTCCCAATCTCTCCTTACTCCTGTTTGCCAATATTTCTCGCAAAAGTTTCACTTTTTCTTTTTATTATCGAGCGCGCCATTGCTTTTGCTGGTGTTTTGTAGTGACATGGCAAACAAGAAGGCAATTCCTAACTGTGTCCTGTATAGAACTCCTTTACTGTCGGAGTCGACAGCGCCAGCACCAGCACCAACAGAAGAAGCACATTGGAATTGTGCCAGAAATTTGATTTTCAGTTTCGTTTCCAACTCTTTTTCTCCTTTTGGTTGTTCTGGAATGGAAATTCCCTTTCACATCTAAATTTAGAAGCATTCCTCCCTTTCGCAACTGTGCCTGTGGGAGACACTAACCCAAACCTAACAGCGAACAGGCAAGCCAAAACTCCACAGCCCGTTCAGACTGAGTACTCTTAATCCCTTGAATGATTTTATTAAAATCTAGTTTTACACCAGCCATTAAAAAAAAAAAAAAATAAAATAAGTTACCCCGACATTTGTTGTTCCTGTTTGATTGTAGGAAGGGATGGTGGTCTAGAAATAAGTCGGCTTTGGGATGAGATTTCATTTGACATTCTGATTCTGGTTTGGGTGTGGCGGCAGAATGTCGAATAGGTAAACAGACAGAGCGGATGACAAATGTCACTAAGTATTGGCAAAGAGGAAGTAAACTGCAAAGGCAGCAAAGCAACTTTCTTTGGACGCTTATAAGAACTGCAACAACAAATCGCCTAACTCGAATAGACGTTCACGGTTGGAACCAGGCTGGCAGGCAACAAACCTTTTCAAAAAGTAACAGTTTTACTTGAGAGAAAAACGTCAAATAAAAAAATAATCAGGAAAAAAGGATCAAAAACACATCCTGAAGAATCTTTCTGGTTTGGAAGGTACATTGGATGGACTTATTGAGCAGATATTGAATTTGCTTGAATCTTGAATCCTTTCAAATCCAAGTAAGTAAGTACTTGGACTATAACAGTCGAATGGACGCTGCTGTTGGTAGATTTCTTGTTTAACAGGTAATTTAGGGTCCAATGCACATTGCTCAAAGGATTTCATCCTTTTAATGTTATACGAGTACGTGTATAAAAAAATAAATGAAAGAGCAATGTGTGTCATGGAAGCCAAGGGTGAGATAATCTAGAACTGCATTTAGGGGGAAAAAAGTTTTGAGAAACAGTTTGCATAGGACCTTAACTGCTGTTTCAAATGAATGCCAAAGCAAATATGAATCAGCTTAACCAACAATGAATAATCTGCCAAAGAGCAAACAAAACATGTTTGTACTGTTTATAGTGTCACTCTGTGTCATGTTGCCATAAGAGTGAAATCCAACGAATATAGAAGTCAGGGTATATTTGTGTGAAACTTTAGAGTGGTGATCAAGATGGATTTTTTTCGGCAGGAAGTCCGATATAGACATTGCTGGTTGGGATACAGTCAAGATTTTGTTCAAGATTCTGCACGTGTCCAACTAGCAAGATTAAGCTTTAGCGCGCTTTCAACCCCAGTGTTCATAATGTTTAAACACAAGAATAGAAAGCAGATCAAAAACTACTTACAGCGCAGCTGTTGGGTAGGCTGGCATTGCATCCATGCGCAGGCTAGCCTTTGCACATTGTTAAAGGTCGAGCATTTAAAGTCTTTCTCTTCACACAAGTCATGTATAAAACTATTGTAATGACCTACTCTTGACAAATTAAGATAAAGAAAATAAAATGGCTTTAGACTGTCGTTGATTAACGTTATATTGTAGTAGTTCTCGACATTGATAAATCACATCGTCCATCTAAAGATCGGCAAGAGCCATGTTTTAGATGTGATGGATTCGCGATACCAACATAGAAAATATAAGCCAATAGTCTCAGATAAAGGCGAACGCACTCTTAACGACCCGACGGTTGGATAGGCAGATGGAAAGTTCGAACTTTGAACAGGCAGCGTACAGCCGAACTCCCCTAATTAGTGGAAAAACTTAACTGCAAATACACCGCCATGCAGAAAGTGTCGTAGGATAGAGCGCATATGGAGAAGAATGAAAAACTACGACATATACTGCGGTAACCGCTACAGAGAAATGAGGTAACTTATATTTTGGTACGAATTTGTTGTTAGTGGTCAGGCTATAGCAAGAAGCCGCTAGCGTGAACGTAACTATCCGAATCAAAGCTAAATTTGCAAATATCAGTCTGCCATGAGGTCTAGTCCGCACAAAAGAAATATAAAGGACAATGCGACGATAGGATCTCTCCTTGCCGTTAAAATCATTTTAGGTTACTATCAAAAGTACAGTTTGATAGCAGATTTTAAATCACACCACGTCGTTAGGCTAATTCACGTTGGTGCAAGGCAGAATATCACTGCAGATAGCTCACAGTATTCTCACCTCAATATTCACAAAATAACAGCGATCATCTGATCACACAACTATCAACTAAACTGTTCATGTTGCGATCGACGCAAGGTACTACTGCAATATTATAGAATTCCAACTGGTCAAAGTAGACTAGGACCACTTCCTACTGGTAGCCTTGGTACGTCTACCAAATAGACGAATATTTAAAACACCACAAAACGGAAAATACTGTTAAGAGTTTTGTCTTGAACACCTATTATCTTGAGCTTGAGAATTTGCCAACACATTCAAAACCTGTATTAAGTGCTGCAGATTGATTCCAAGAAGCTGATGTATCGAAACTATTCAACAATGAAGCGCCAATGCACAGAGGAACGAGGGCGGCTCGACCCTTTTACTACCAAAAAAATAGGGAAGAACATCGGTTTGTCTGACGAAAAAAGAAAGGGTTTGAGAAGAATCGCCATTGCGCAAATAGAGGAATGCTACACCAGAAATAACATTTGAATTTTTTTTTAAAAACACCTGATCAGAGACATGAGGAGATGAGGAAGGAAATTTTGTGAAAGAGTCGGAGTTGGTTCTGACGATGTGGGAAAATCACCTCCTCTGACTAAGTCGATGTCACTGTACAGCACGTACATTTCGTCGTTGTATCTCCTCCTCCACTCACCGTCTGTGCAGACTGGACCGATTATCACCCGAAGAATTTTATTCTCAAATCAGCCTGGGACACCCTTATATATTTTAGAACAGGAATGATATAAAAATTTTATATAGGGTCACTTATGTTGGCATTTTGAAGCAGTACTTTGTATGAGTTATTCTTTGCTTGATCTTAACGTTGGTGTCGTTGTCTGAATTGATACCGTAGCTTAGATAGACAAAGTTTTTAAGTACCTCAAAGTTATGTCTGTCGAGGGTGACGTTCTGTCCGAGATGTCTATCTTGGGTGTCCTTTCTTGTTGACAGCATATACTTGATGTTGCTCTCATTGACCGCTAAAACTATCTTCACCGCTTCGTTCTCAATAATCGCGAAAGCGCCACTGACATCACACTGTTTTCTTCCGATTATGGACGGACTTTTAACTTTGCCAACACAAGGGGCACCAAGTTTTGAATTAATCTCTCAAGGATCATTTAAAAAAAAAAATCACATGACAGCGCATCGCCTTGTCTAAATCCTTTTTTGACATCAAATGTCCCGGTGAATTCTTTACCGACCTTGATGTAGCAGTGTGCATTCTCCATCGTCATCCTGCACAAAGGGACTAATTTGGCGAGGATGCCAAAACTAGACATTGGTGTGTATAGCTCGCCTCTATAGATGCTGTCACATGCGACCATAAAATCGTCGAATAGGTGGTGTGTATATTTTGCCGATGGTTGGCTTTTCTGGCATAAAGCCACACTGATATCGGCCAATCAGGTTGTTGACGAACGATTTCAAGCGTTCATACAATATGATAGATAGGATCTTGTAGGCGATGTTAAGAAAACTAATGGCAGTGGAGTTGTTCAGACTTCGGAGGATCTCTTTTTCTTGAGCATCGGACTAACAATGCTGAAACTACATCCATCGGGCATTGCATCATCCATTACAGATGAGTTGGTGTGTCCTCCTTACCAAGTCATCGATTGCCGCTTTGAGGACCTCGGCAGTCAGGCCGTCCGCTCCAGCAGCTTTGTTTGGGGATGGAGGCTCGATCGGAAAACGATTTGGCGATCTCTTGCGATTGTAGCCGTCCGATGTCAAACTTTTTTATTAGTATTAACTTGTCTTTGCGATATCATGGATATTCGCAACTGTACCTCGGATACAACAAAGTAAAGGTCCAAATCAACTTTGGCGTCTCGGAACGTTCAGACATAATACTGTAGAAATGCCTTGCGTCGATCACAATTGTGTACAATCTGGTTTGACGGATATCGAGATGCAGGAAGCGTGTTCTAGCTACGATGATGTTTCGCCCCGCCGCAAAGTCAATTAGCCTTATTCCGTAATCGTAGATGTTGTCGTGCAGGTTATACTTTCCAACAATATTACCAACGATGCCCTTTCTTCCTAACTTTGCATTAAAATCGCCGAGGAGACTGCTCGTAGGTCTTGTCCCATTAATTCCTGAAAATTATCTAATCCGAGAAAACCGGCAGCGCCTTGGCAGTCTTGATTAAAATATCTCTAGTCCAGCGAAGTTTACTCACTTCAAAGTTGATAAGAACAAGATAGTGGTACGATTAATTTATTGAACTTTTTGGATTATAATCGAATTTTCAAAATTCTGCAACTGTGCAGTCATTAGATTTTCTAAAACAGAATTATTTAAAATAGAAACCTTTCACTTTCACCAAAAGTTACACTCTGGTTCTCTGATGCTCTAAGGTCATTGGCTCCTACTTTTTCGAAAGTGGTAATGGTTAGACGGCTACGGCCAACGAAGTGCGATATGGCATTGATATGCCATTTTTTGGCATTTGAACTGGACGAAAATGAAATGGAGAATTACTGATTACAATAGGATGGCACAACATGTCATTCCACTCCTTGTGAAATAACCAATTTATTGGAGACGATGTTTCCTAATCGATTGATTGTAAAAAAAATTCGGCTGGCCACTACGATTATCTGATTTGGCACTGCCGTGGACTATTTAGCACCCAATATCAAAACTGATTTAAACGCCTAGGAAAGGTATTAATCCCTTATCATCAAACAGCAAAGGCAATCCGAGTATATCTCCTGATGGTAATAGTCGATTTATCTTCCGGTATCTCAATTTACCAAATGAAATTCTACTAAAGCAAGACAATAGTTGTCTCCTGAAAAAAGTCAAGAACAACAAACAATGAGTGTTTCCCCAAAAACATTGAAAAAAGCTCGTAAAGCAAAACAAGTGGCCAGTGGCCGCACAGACATACGCACGACAGTAATTCCATTCATCCACAGGAACATTTAATTGTAGAGCATTCCAAGTTTAAACCTCACCATCTGAAATTTTCTATTTCCTATTCTTTTACAGGAACCACAAACCACAAAAATTCAAAATAGAATTTTAAAATATGAGCCCGTCACCGAAGCTACTACGCCAGATAGTCATTCAGCAAAGTATATAGAATAAAAATTCAAGTAGAGTTTCATGAATGTGTAAATTGCCAATCCACTCTTCAACTGAAGAAAAAACTCAGAATCTGGAAACACCAACAATTCAATAATCCGTTTAGGTTATTTGCAATTTTTTAGCATTCGCTAACAGAGGGGTTGTTGACTCGTTAGCACGACGTTGATAACAGGCAATTTAAAAAAAAAACAGTTAGAGCTTCCATGTGTTTTGTTATAAATGATTAACGCAGCCGATCTCCAGGGAAGAACCACAGAGAACTATAATTTAAATAAAAAATGAGTTAATCTGGTTTGTGAACCGCTCAACGATGTATAAATAGATACTCAGAAATAATCCAGTAGGAATATGTGTACGTAAGTAACAAACATCATTCTTCTGCTGAAGAAAGCTTTCACTTACTTGTCAATTCTTTCCCAACAAAATGCAACAACAGACATTTAGGCACGAAATCTAAACTGAGAAAAAACATGCGCCAGAAAACCAAACAGCCACCCTTCTCAAGAAAAACAAATTCAAAAGAACTACACGTTGCAGCGTAGTCGAAGATACTCGTACATATAAATACTTTCGCTTTGCGCCTATGGAACAGACATAGCAAAAATATATATATAGCCACACCAGGACGACATCGGATTACATAATTTAAAGTCACGTTGATAAGTCTAGAGGAAAAAAACAAGATGACATAGCAGGAGCAGATCTCTGTTCGGTTTCTTTTGATATTATCTTAAACCAGTCATACGCCGAAGTGTTGTCAAAGTGATGGGTGAATTCGTGAAGCCACTTGGCAGATGGTAAATGTACTATAATCGTATGCAGATGTGCTACGGATACATCATAAAAGCATGTCAAATCCTCCTGCCGTATATTTCTAAACGTGATGTCGAACAAGTTTCTCTCGACACTAGATATCTTGCCATAGACTTTTCAAGTATCGTAGTACATATCATTAATTATTGCAAAACGGACCAATTATGTGAGTGCTACACCAGAGGCTTATGACTGCGACTTGAGAGTAGCTTCGTAGGGCAGCCACAGGTGTACGTATGGTTAAGAGTGCAAACATTTGCAGAGTATACATTCCTGTTTCTATGTGGAAATCGTGGTCAATCTAGATGGACAATCGGATCAGTTAAACAAGTAAAACCAGAAATCAGTCATATTTTGATCGAATGAACCCAATAGCCAGTGAAAATGCGACTAACAATCTGTTTAGAATGATACATAGAAGATCGATTTGATAAAAAAAAAAAAAAAGGAAAGGATTTAAAAACAAAGGACCAACTTAAACAATCTTTCAACAAAATATCTCAAAAGACTTCTTAACTTACATCAATTGAATGTTCGTCGCCGCAAGCCCATCTGGTTTGTTTTTGGGCAAATTGTGCAAATTCCGCTTCATGAGGTGGTTGCCGCTGGAATACGTACCCAACGGCTGCATCATCTTGGGAACGTACAGGTTGTTCCCGTACAATTCGATCATCATTACCGCCCAGTAACTTCATGTGTTGCTGTTGTGGATGATTATGATGGTGGGTCGAAATCGAGATCGAGGGGTAATTGTTGGTACTGCTTAACAGCTCTATTTTGACGGCTTTTTATAAAACACGTAACACAAGAAATTTTTTTTATCAAAAGACAAGCACAATTTCCGTTTTTGCTTGATTTCGCTTCTTTTTTTCTTTTGTTTCAAAACGACTATGCAGTGGTTGTATTCTTTTGTTTATTTAGTTTATATACAGAAAAAAGTAGACGAACGCGATACGCGACGCACACTTCGAACACTTAAAAAAAATAAATAACTAAATAAACACGCGGACACGAATTTAAGAAACCGAACCTTTTTTAAGGACTTGAATACGAATGCGCGGAACTACAAGAAGATTTCTTTATTTCTTTTTGTTATGCGAGCCGGATATTTCGATTCGTTTTTATTGAAGCGACTGCAATTGATGTTTCACTGATATAAAATTCAAAATCTGAAAAGAAAATTGAGAGAAATTATCATTAAATTTGTTTTTCATTTAATTTTGATTTTTTTTTTTTTATTTATTAGGATTTAATAATGTTATAAAGAGTGTCCCGCATATAATTTGATGTCATTTTTGTGGTTTCGAAATTAAATTCAAATTATTGTTACAGTTCAATGGTAGTTTGTCCGATATTGTTAAATATGCATCGCTATTCGACCCAACAACGGTGGTTTGTTGTTAAAAATTATTTGAGTAGCACTAAAAGATTGACTGCAACGATTCACAAATTGCGTGCAATTTTAATTCCAACTGAGTTCATCCACAAGAGGCCGTTAGAATCATTGCCGATTTCCCTTTTATTTAAGCTCTTTCAAAATCCTAACCCTCTGATCTACACCAAAGGATACCAATGGGATGTGTTCAACGAGCCATCAGTAAATGTGCTTCCTATATGATTAGTTATTAAACCCCGGCCACAAAAGCAATATCTGATTTGGCGATGAATGTAGGTAGGTTTATGCAGCAAAACAAAAAAGCACTGCATCAAAGAACGAAACCTGTTTGTGAGTACAGGTTTCATAGCACATCCACAAAGAAACCTCTGGTTTCTGCAGGTCCAAGCAGCCAAATTAGAAACACAAAAATAAAGAAATTGCACAGCCTTCTCGAAAAGCAAAAGAAAGAATAAGAAAAGCGCGGATCGAGGAAATGAAGAGATGTTACTAACAGGAATGTCTTATTAGCCAAAAGTACAAAGTCAGAATTGAAATCTTCAAAAATGGACGGTTGGCCTGTCAAGACGCAGTTAATGCAACAATATCAAGATTATATCAATAAACTGTTTAAAGTAGCTGAAAATGCTTTGGTTAAGAACATGCACCAGCTCATACTAGGTGGAGTGAAAAGTTATCTCCTTGGGAATGAAAAATAATTTTTTTTAAATGTTTTTTTTATTTTATTCAATATAGTCCTCTTTAAGTCTTGATCCCGTCCGAAAAGTAATTTTTCGGAAGGTCTGCGTGAGCTGAATTTTTTATTGATGAGCCACCTTTTGAGGTTTGGGAAGAGATAATAGTCCGAGGGAGCCAAATTGGGCGAATACGGTGGATGCGACAGCAATTGGAGCCGTAAGTCATTGATTTTAGCCGTGGTTGCGATGCTCTTGTGCGCCAGTGCATTGTCTTGCAAAAACAAATTTTGTGAGGCCGTTTTGCAGCGATTTCGGCCTTCAATCGCTCCAATAATGTACAGTAATACTCGCTGTTGATGGTTTTTCCTTTTTCGAGGTAGTCCACGATGATTATGCCATGACAATCCCAGAAAACCGACGCCATAACATTTCCGACCCATCGAGCCTCCCTCGGCCGCTTTGGAGCACTCGTGTCGGCTTCAGTCCATTGCCGGGCACTCATTCTGTTCCCTGGTGTTCAACAGTTACCAATCGACGCCAAAAGTCCGCCCGATTCCGCATCAGCAAGTCCTAACACTCTTTCGAAGTGCTCTCGCGTTCGTGTTTTTAATCTGGAGAGAGTATGCGCGGCACCCAGCGGCAAAATAACTTTTTCATAAGCAGAATATTGCCCAAAATTTGGCGTGTGCGCTCAGTAGTAATCTTTGTGGTATCTGCTAGCTCGCGCACCTTCACTTTCCGGTCAGCTAACACAATTTCATGTATTTTTTTGACATTGTCCTATGTAACCGCATCGGAGGGCCTGCCCCTGCGGACTTGATGGTAGTATAGTTGAGGCCACCACGAAACTCTCGAAACCAATATTTGACGGTGTAATCTGACGGAGCATTAGCCCCAAAATATATATCCAACTTTTCTTTTGTTTCCTTCGCCGTTTTGCCTCTCAAAAAATAATGTTTTATGAGAGAACGAAAATCGTTTTTGTCCATAAACAACATGATGCCAAACACGTCCACAACAATCAGCTGTCAAAAGAAAACTAAAGACAGTATCGCACTGAAATTTGGCATGTCTGCTTAAATATGAACGGACTTCAAGGCACCATAATATTTTTGCAGTAGCAGCGCATTCTGGTGGACAAGGAGGCTACTTTTCACTCCACCTAGTATGTAAGCAACGGTTAAAGAAAAGCATGAGCGAAGCATGGAATGTAAGCATTATTTGTCCTATCTACAGAAAGAAGTCCCTTTTGACAGGGCCAAGTCTCCTAAACCAGGAAAGTCCATCATCGATGAAATATTCGCACAACGACAGATCTTTAAAAAACCCATGATTTTCAGATCGACACTCGCCATCAATTCGTTGACTTTAGGGCCGCTATATCTAATTGGGACATCTCTGTCAAATTCATCACGTTACGCATGATGATTATGAAGAATTCTCACTACTCCATCAAAAGTCTGTAAGAAATTAGCCGAGACCGGCCAAGAAAAGTTATAGACAAGGTAACACGCTGTCTTGTTGTTACAATACAAACATACAAAAGATTTGTATTTCGCTTTAATTTACTCGTATACCGGAATGAAGTGAGCATCCCATAATAATTTTTAATGGGAAAGTAAAAAACATTTTATTCAAAACTTTGTCCATTGCTAGCTACACATTTTTTCCATCTTTCAGGCAATTTATGGATTCTACGCCAATAAAACTGTTCGTCTTTTGAAGCAAACCAAAAAGTCACCCAATTTTCGACTTCCTCGTAGGATTCGATGAAAACAAATGGTAGTCGGAAGGAGCCAAGTCTGGTGAATACGGCGGGTGTGGTAGCAGCTCCCAGCCAAGTGCTTTGGTTGTATCCTGAACCAGTTTTGCTTTGTGTGCAGGTACATTGTCATGGAGCAAAATTACCTTGCTATGTCTTCATAGGGAACTCCGCGTATAGCCGCAAACAATGATGGCTACACTTAAGGTTTTGCAGGGAAACTTGCACCACTTTAAGGATGCTTCGGAAACCTTTAACCAACGATGCGTAAGAAAGAACATCGTTCTAGGACTAATTCAAGAACTTTAGGCTATTAAGAGTAAGATTTTTGGACTCAATAATAGTGAGCGAAAATGATTAATGTACCTTTTGTTTTACTATGGAACGACACTTGTTGTAACAAATTTTCCCACAACAAGGTCTGACTGTCTTTCCCTTGCAACAAAGTTCTTTGGGTTGCTTTTTTTGCTTTGGGGAGAATACTGAGCTCTTGAGGAGGTAGAAGCCACTCATGGTCCCATCAGCCAGTCCACCAACTTCAGACCTCGGAAAACTACCCACAAAGTTTTTACGTGCGGTTCTCAGAGCAGAATGAGAAAGTACGATCGGTGAAGCCCTAAGGACGATATGGAGACTCATGAACTATCACAGAGCAAATCGATCGATGGGTGAAGAGACGATTATGATTTTTTAGTTAAACCCCAATGAGGGAGCAACAAAGGAGCAACAGTTTTATGCAGGCGAACGGCCAACATAATCAAATACACTTGAACGGCGCATAAACTTTAAAAGTCAGGTTCGAGGGGTGAAGGGACGACGACCCCTTTTAAAGCAAGCACTCCACTGATGGAGAACCAAAGGAGAGGCAGCAGAAGCATGGAAGCGGATGTCCAAAAAATAAGTTTCCTTTTTTTACTCGTGGAAATTTTTGATTCCTTAAAAATCACGTGGCGCTCAACTGCTTTTTTCCTGGATGTAGTTTGCCGCGTTATTGCCGATAAACGGCCCCAGCCGCTCGAAAAATTGTTAGAAAATAAGATTACCAGATTACAGCAACCGCGAAGCATCAACCAATGGCATAAAATAATCTTTTTAATTAAGCCATTGTCATTGCTATTACCAGGATTTTTAGGTGTTTTATTTCATTTCAAAGTTCTATACCTCTATAAAAAAAAACGCCTTTTATTAGAAAGTCTGGCGTTTCTTCGTTTACATGGTCTGGTTTTGTAAGCATGAATTTAAATGTACTCGACTCGATCTAAATCAAACAAACGTCCCTGGTAATGTTCTTATTTTCTATATATATTGGGTCTATAACTTAATTCAGTTATATAATTAACGGTTTGCTAAAAGATGGCGTAACTTGTATTATTCCATTGGAACATGCGTTGGAAAGCTACTGCCATTGTACGTCATTTCAGTATATGTCATTCATTTGAAGCGTAAACAACAATAATTTTTTTTTCACTCAAATATGTCGAACTTTGTGCCTGAAAAAGTGTTTTTGCGCGGAGTTCCTCTTCATCGTATTTTGGTGGAAGTTTATGGTGAACATGCGCTAGCTGAGCGAACGTGCCAAAAGTGGTTTGCACGATTTAAAAGTGGTGATTTTGGCTTGAAAGACGATGAACGTCCTGGGCAGCCAAAAAAGTTTGAAGATGAAGAACTGGAAGCATTTTTCTATGAAGATTGTTGCCAAAAACAAGAAGAGCTCGCAGAATCTTTGGGTGTCACTCAAGCAGCCATTTCAAAACGTTTAAAGGCAGCTGGATATATTCAAAAGCAAGGAAATTGGGTTCCACATGAACTCAAGTCGAGAGAAGTCGAACGGCGGTTTTGCATGTCCGACATGCTTCTGGAATGCCACAAAAGGAAGTCATTTTTGCATCGGATTGTTACTGGTGGTGAAAAATGGATCCATTACGACAACCCCAAGCGCGAAAAATTATATGTGAAACCCGGCCAACCAGCCAAATCAACAAGGTAATGCTCTGAATTTGGTGGGATCAGATGGGTGTGCTGTATAATGAGCTGCTAAAACCGGGTGAAACCATCAATGGACAACGCTACCGAACACAATTAATCCGTTTGAAGAGAGCAGTAGCCGAAAAACGCCCGGAATATGCGACCAGACACGAGGCAATAATTTTCCATCATGACAACGCTCGGCCCCACGTTGCTATTCCGGTTAAGAACTGCAGAATGCCCTCACTGAAATACGGTTCACATCAGAACAGAATATCAAAAATTGGCTTGATTCATTTTTGGCTGCCAAGCCGGCGCAGTTCTTTTGGGATGGGATCCACAAATTGCCTTTCAGATGGGCAATACTTTGAATAATACTATTGTACATGTTTTTCTTAAATAAACGTTCAAATTTTGAAAAAAAAAAACCGCACAAATTGGTGGATTTTTATGCCCAGACAACTAGGGTACTCTAACGCAACTTCTACAAAAAAGGAAAATCTTCAATTTTACGTAATTATATATTTTGTACATATACAAAAAAAAAAAGAAAAAAACGTCCTTAAATGATTCCTATTACTTACACACAGGCATCAGTAAAATCCCATTTAAAACTGAAAACAGAAACAATGGAGCTTTGCTACTCAAGAACGTACAACTTTTCGCAGAGAATATTTTAAATCATTTTCGAGACAATAGATGCATATCGTCCTTGGGAATTCTATTGCAGTAAAAAGCTTCTTCCATAGTAACTTGCAACAAAACAATTAAAGGGATATCCTTTTGAAATAAATGTATAGGCGGGTAGTGTGAATGAAAATGTACAAACTCTGCAACAGAGTTTCATTTTTTGTTATGAATGGAAAAAAAAATCTCCGCTTTGGGTTTAGTTTTCTAAAAATAAATGAAATCTCTTGCTTAAATTGGGTATCTCAAATGGGAGGTGGTTAACTACCTGACCACGCAAAAACAAGACTGTTACAGAGCAACTAAAAGCTTTAGATAAAGACGGATTTACTGCTGACGACCAATGCAAACGAAATAAGAACAACGAACTTAGGACTTGCACGTGGAATGTTAGGCCTCTTATAAACTGCGTTGAACCGAACAACTAGCGGACATCCTAAACTGCTGCAGCAGAATAATGGACATTTGAGAAAAACGTGCATAAGCTCTGCAAACAGGATAAAAAACTGCAACAATTGCTGTAGAAGTTAATGCTGATATTAAAAGCAGCTCTTTTTTGGATTTGCAATTAAAACCCAGACTTGAGTAAGCGAGCACTTCATGACAATTTTGATAATAAATTTACCAATGTCAGCCACATGCGAATGGACATGGCCTTACAGAGTAAAACAACGACGACATCAAATGCAACTTCTACAAGGTGGCGCAAAAGTTGTTATCCTATGTTCTTTGGCTGTGATATTTTTTATGAATAAAAAATTATGGTTCGGCTTTTGGATTATATTTATTTAATGTCTTAAATATTTTTCAATATAGTCGGCGAAAGGTCCTCGCCTTCTTGACGGATATTCTCTTTGAGGGCTTCAAAAGTCTGAGGCTTGTTGACAGACTCGTGACTTCAAAAAATCCCACAAAAAGAAGTCTCGAACGGTTAAATCAGAAGATCTTGCCGACCAGTGCAAATCGCAAAAACGAGAGATTCTGACCCGGAAACGCAATCCTCAGAATTTCGGTTGTGGCCCGTGCAATATGCACCGGTGCTTCATTCTGTTCGAACCACATGTTTTCCAGTCCCAATTCACCCAATTGAGGAAAAAGAAAATCTTTGAGCATTGCTCTGTAGCGTTCGCAGCCCACAGTAGTCGTTTGGCCCGTGGCGTTTTCGAAAAAAAAAAATAAGGCCCAATGACGCCTCCAGGGTAAGCAGCACACCATGCAGTAACTTTGAGCTGGTGTAATGGTTCTTCGCGGGTAATAATCGGATTTTCGGAGCCCCGGAAGCATAATTTTCGCTTACTTACATATTCAAAAATGGAAATGGGCCTCGTCGCTTATGATGATTTTCGATGAAAAGTTGTCTCGCTCGTGGTCGAGATTCAGGATTGCTTGAGAGAAGTTTACACGCGCTTGGCCGTCAAGAGCTAACAAATGATGCACTGTCTTTGTAAGGGATCATCTTACAGCCTTTCTGTGTAAAGTTCTCCGATTGATGCCCAATTGCGTGACACATCGTCTGGTCGGTACTCCGGGGTCCTCTGTGACATTTTCAACCACAGCTACGATATTCTCAGAAAAAAAGCTGCCACGCGGCCCGCCAGACTTGGCAGCATCTCGTGTTTTCCCATACTCTTCTGGGCTAGCGGCTAAACGTCTGAACTGGGCAAACACAGTTGGTGTCAAACGACCGGGAAATCTGCGCCAACACTGCCGACGAATTATTAGTATATGAGTATAGCGATTCATACCTTGTTAACGTGTATTTTGTGTCCGTTTACTTCACAAATGTCAAAGTAGAATTGATATTTGCCATCATTTGCAAAAATTATAGTATCTTCTGATAGGGTGATGACTTAGTATTAGATCCTTGACAAAACGGTATGACATCATATGTATGTATGTATAACGGCGAGGATGATCAAAAATGAACATAACCAAAAATGATAGCCATATATTAACTCGACTCCAACAAAGCGAAGACCTACCTATTGAGGGTAGGTGATTTCGTAAGGCGCATACATCATCCCACAAAAGTAAAATGAGATAATCCAGGAGTGCCACGTATCTAGACCTCACCCTGAACAATAAACTGGGGTGTAAAGAAAATGTAGAACAAAATAATAAACAGCCCTATTTGCTCTCTACACGTTTGAAAAAGCTGCTGGTTTACCACGGTCGTGAGATTAATTCTCACTTAATCCATAAAAAATTGAGAGCTTAAACTGCAAAGACAAAAGCTGTTGTTTTTGCACGCATGTTAGCGATTGTCACAAAAAAACGACCCATATACGCTTAAGAGTTAATCACAACTTGGTGGCACTGACATGTCAGTTGGTAAATATATTTAATTAGTTATGAAACAAATTTGTTGGTAAATGTTTGACATTTCTAAAAAATTCATTAGAAAGTTAATTGCAAACGAAGAAAATAGGATCTCCAGTCTCAAAAACATAATCTCAGGACTCTGTACCAAACGACATTTTCTCACTATGATATCTGCGAGAGTTGCAAGAACAAAGAGGAAGTGCAAACAACAGCACCAAGTACATAGGCGTCAGTTTCCTTACATTCGTGCCCAGTATATCTATTTATTGGTCCATACCAGTGTGGTCTACTGATCTACCATTGACCAAATTTTCCCATTGCGACAGTGGGACAGACGATAATGAGCAACATCGCTTTGCTTTGGCATCGAATCCATTGTGGAGGGTCGGCGAAGCAGAGGTAAGCCTGAGGTGCCACATGCAAAGGACTATAATCAATCCGGTTCACATAACTGAAGGCAGCTAATTGACGATCGAAGCTGAAAAGGGTTGTTGGTTAAAGGTTAGATCTTCCACAGAATACAGTGTTAAAGTACTATAACGTAAGTAGACCAGTCCATATATATTCTAGACTTGCAAGACAGCAAACTTAAAAAATATGGCTTAAGCGAAAACATCACTAACGTACTTCCAAATAAAAGGCAGTTCCTAGTCAAACTTAACATAGACAAAAAAAGAAAAAAAAAAAGTGGACCCATAACATCTTCACATACACCTTCAGGATCATTATCATTGAACCAAAGTGAGTTCATTGCTTGTGTTCATAATAAAGCTAAGAATATGCTAGGAACATGTTGTATTGTAGACGCAGAAGAGGACCACCACCCCAAACCACATGAAATGGACCCTCAGACAATTTACATTTTCATAAAGCTTTTCGAGTTTTCTGAACAGAAATGGTTTTACACATGTTTCTATGGCGCTTGATGAACTAAAATTCAATGCGAAATTGAAAGACTTTAATTGAGACAGGACAGTCTCCAGTTGACTGAAGAAGTCAAGTAACTAGAAAGCCGTCTGTTTGAGATTCGGATTCGGTTTTCTACGGATATTGTGAATGCGACCTGAGACTAGAGAAATGATCTATCACATCTTCATTGATCTATTACACTTTCATTGATCTGTTACATCTTTAAATTTTTTCTCCATTTTGTTTTGTCACTGTCATATAAGACGGAGTTGGTTCTTCTTTTCTTTTTTTTTTTTCTTTATTATTCAACACGTTGTAGAGACAACTTATAATTTGGAATTAATTTTGTAAATGAATTTATCTTTAAACAAAATAAAGTTGTGGTTATTTTTATCGAACAATATCAATCGAACGCCGTAATGCTGGTAGACATGAACGAAAGCACAAGGAACACGATGTTTTTCTTGTTTTTTTTTTTTTTTAGTTAGTTAGTTACATTTATTTAGCGTATCTTGCTATTCAATATCAATAATACAATATATATATATATGTATATACATATTCAACTTTAACCTAACGCGCAAAATTAATAATTAAAATTTACTGCATTCAATACAAGTTTCTATATATGTGGAAAAGTGCATCTTATATAATTAGCTGCTAATTGCTTGAATCTTTTAAAGTTCATTTCGTTTTTCAAGTTCAATGGTGGTGAGTTAAACAGTTGGTAACATTTATATACAATGCTGTTTTGCGTAACAGCTTCCCGATAAGCGGCATCCTGAAGTCATCACCACTTTTTAAATTATAGGGTTGCGAGTACCTTACATATCGCAAATATTTTTTTTTAGATAATTCAAAACATTGAACAATATTCTCTGTTTTATTTTTATTTAACCACATCAGTGTATCCAGCATCATTCTAATTGACGTTTAGCGATTGCATTTTAAAATTATTCGCATGGCCCTATTTTACATATGTTGTAACTTAATAATCATAGTGTCACATAAGAGATACAAAACTGATGAGCAATACTCGAAGTGAGGTTTGATCATGACATTATATATGTGTATTGCACTTATAAAGGAGATCTTACTTCTATTTCTAGCAAAGAAATCTACTTTTTTTGCTATTTTTTTAACAGTGTACTCTACATGTGGACTCAAATTCAAGTCAATGACTACTCCTGGGTATTTTATATTTTCTACCTGTTCAACTATTTCATTTTCAATTGAGAAATTTAAATTTACTTTGTGTTTAAGTACCATGCATTTTGTTTTGTAAACATTTAATTTAAGTTTATTTACATTTAGCCATACACTTTATCTATGTATTGTATGTAAGTCCTCTTCCATTCGTCGTTCACATTCCTCCAAGCTCTTTCCAGTTATAAATAAGAGAGAATCATCAGCAAATAAGGCTACCTGTGCGTATTTTAGCTGTTGATTTATGTCGTTGATGTATATTATATATTATAAAAAGCAGGGCCATCAGAATTGATCATTGGGACACTCCTAAAGTTGTTTCAATGCTTCTCGATGATACTCCATTAACCATTGTTCTCTGACCTTTTACTTAGAAGTATACTTGTTTGTTTGATATCTCGTTAATGTACAATATCTTAAAATCTATACTCCTTATTGTCGATAAATTAAAAATGGGACGCTCTACTCCTTGAGGATCTTATTTTAGAAATGTTTTTAAGGCTTCCAAATTGCAACGAAGCCTTAAACATTGCTGTACAACACCGGATACAAGCAGAGAATCTTAGACTATGTGTCTCTGCATTTCTTATCACCTTTCAACTTCCAATACCACAAGCTTCACTTATTAATAAAACCATTTGACCTTAAAACCACAAGTGTCGTTACTCCTACCCCCAAATGCGCCCTTCAAGTTTCAAAAGTTTAATTAAAAAGTTCGTACGCTTTTTGAATTTTCCATACCTGGTTTTTTTGGATGAGATGGTATGCTGCGCTGTGTGTTATCGCAGCCGCTCCTATGTTCCTTACAATGGGTGTTCGCATATTTTAGAATAAATTTATTACGTATTGTGTTTTTGCTTTGTTATACAGTGGTGACCTTGGCTCACTTGTGACTTCACATGAGTGGCTACAGAAAAATAGAGAGGAAAGTAATATCTCATTCTTGCACTGTGCTTACGATGCTTTCAATGAACGACTCTTTCTATATTCAAATTTTTAATGCACGCAGTGATAGGAAATATACATATGTACCATATATAAAAAATATAGAAAACCGAAAAACAGATCTTATTCAAACTAAGTTGCACCAACCGCGGATGCCAAAAAATCACCACCCAACTCAAATTCGTCCAACGACATTCAACAACGAGAACGGGTGCCACCAGGTGGTTTCTCATCCGTTGGATTTTAGTAGAGAGGACATGCAGGAAATCCACTTTCCATCATCCCAAGTTCTATTTATTTATTCTATACATTTAGGTGATATCTGTTATTTTATCTTTGTAATACGCTCGTTTTAATGTTGCTAATCTTCGTAATCTTCTGTTGTAAGTTGTTTTATGTTGCGTGCGGTTTAAATATCCGTTTGGCTCTTACAAATAATGCCATTTTGGGATAAGCGATTTTAAAAGAATGTAAACGACTGTAAGTTTCACCTACTTAAAGGGAAATTTTGCAGAACATAGAATATGTAACATTTTTAAATGTAGACCTGATAGATGACTGGGTGGAAGTACCAAATCTTCGAGGGCTTTCCAGGGAAAGAAATTTGAGTAATCACTTATGTATATCCTTTTACTATCAAAATCTAAGACGGTTGCGAACAAAGACTTATACTAACACATCACTCAATAAATTTCCGATCTGAGACATAGATGGCACCACTGTTGACAAACCCAAATGATTTCTGGATAGTACTAACCTTTAAATGATACGTATCAAAATTACATGTCATTCTAACTATTAGTTTACAAGTTACATTAGTTTTAGTGGAACAACTTTTGATATTTTCAAATCAATGGATAAAAAAGAATTACGTGTGTTGATTAAAATTGTTTTTTGATGGGGAAAAATACTGTTGAAGCTTGACAAGCATTATGGAGACTTAGTACCATAATTGACTGGTATGCTGAGTTTTAATGTCGTGCAAACACCGATGATGCTGAACAAAAATCAGCAGTTGTTCCGAAGAACATAAAAAAATCAAAAAATAGTATTGAAAGACATTAAGGTGAAGTTGGGTAAGTTAGTTGACACCTTAAAGATATCAGAAGGTAATGTTTTACAATTTTACACGAAAATTTGAGCATGCGTTAGTTGCTTTTAAAATGGCTCGGCAACCAGACCACACACTAGACCAAAAACAACAATGCGTCGACGATTCAGAGTGCTCTTTGGAGCTGTTCAAACGAGATAAAAATGATTTTTTACATCAGTATGTGACAATGGATGAAACATGGATCCACTACTACACACCTGAATCAAAAAGATCGTCAGTTGAGTGGACAGCAATCGGTAGAAGCCGTCCAAAGCGACCAAAAATGCAAAAGTCGGCTGACAAAGTTATGGCATCCGTATTTTGGGACGCGCATGATATTCTGTTCATCGACTATTTTGAGAAAGGTAAAACTATTAATAGGAAATATTACATGGCATTATTGGATCGATTGAGTGTAAAACTCAAGAAAAAACGGACTCATATGCAAAAGAAAAAAATGTCGTTTCACGAAGACAATGCCCCTTGTCACAAGTCGATAAAAACTATTCATGTACTTTGAATGAATTATGTTTCGAATTGTTTCCCCACCCACCTTACTCTCCAGACCTGAAACTAGACCTCAAAAAGATGCTCCAGGGAAAGAAATTTAGTTCAAATAAGCCACTGCCGAAAGGGAGCTCTATTTTAGGAGCAAAGACAACTCGTTCTACAAATTGTTGTATATTTTAACGCTACTGACCCCAACGATACTGTAATTTTTTAACCTGCCAAAACTTTAATGAGCTCTACAGCCACTAATCCCATCTCTGAAAAGAGTACATTGACTGCCTTACCGATTCTGGTCTATATCAATTAAGTGAAGTCACCAGCTGCATTGCCAGACAACTCTATCTTGTCGACCTTGCATATTTTCAGAAAGCAACCACCTTTCTAAATTAGATAGTTACCACCCACCATTTTCTCTCTCACTTTTTTATATGGTAATGGTCTAAGAACTGTCCCATGCGGACACTCATGTAGCTTCAACAGAGAGAGAAAATTGATATATTGTAGTTCACTTATCTTAGTTTACGCTCCAATTCGTTTGCTATATAGAAGTGGTAGCAATTCCGCCTATATAGAATTCTCTGAACCTTGTCAATCTCTTTACCATAATTATTTGAACCGAATGCACCACACTCACATCACCGATCCCTAACGTTACTTTCAATTTATCAACATCCGATAACTACCCATCTTCCTTCAAGTTCTCTGACACAACCTCTACTGATCCCAAGTAATCGCAAATCTTTTTGCAGAAAAGAAGTTAACCACTTTTACTTTTCGTACTTAAATAACTGTTTGCAAACAACGTTGGAATTAATTAACAAAACGTTAGAACAAGTAAGTAACAAATAAAAAAATCTCACTGATGACCACTAAGATATGCAAATTATTTAACTTAACACCTTACAGAGAGTTGTACAGTTCAGGTTTTCATATCCCAAGGAATCTTTGGATATCTCTTATCATCGAGTAATCGCTAAGCTCTCCTACATCCCTAAGCTGTTTAAGAGTATACTTTAGGACTCAGTGTTTTTTCATTGCAAGTCTATCTTGTCCCAAAATTAACATGAATTTCTAAAAGGTCGATACACAACTACAAACCTTTACCGAATTCTAGTCAAACACTTTGTGCGCAATTGAACGCACGGTAAAAGTTGATGTGATCGCTACCGATTTCAGCAAAGCTTTTGATAAGATATCCCATGAAATCATTCTGTTCAAACTGAATGCTTTAGGCTTTCAATCGAGTTTTACTATATAGATTAAATCCTACTTAGAAGATTGACATTACAATGTTTTATTTAGGCCGATGGTTTTTAAACCCTTTAGAGCCTTTTCTGGAGTACCTCAAAGTAGCCATCTTGGGCCCGTATTATTCATTCTAACAATTATTGATGCCGACTCTATTATCAAAAGTTTATTTATACCCGTCCACGCGACGACATGAAAATCTTCTGACATATCTCATCACCCTCTGATTGTTTTCTACTGCAAGATGATCTGGATAGATTTTCTTAGTGCCAAATGAATTTCCTTGAGCTCAATTTAAACAAGTGCCAAGCAATAACATACACTCGTAAACGCCTTTCAACTCCCTCTCGTACTTATTCAATCTTAAATCAACCCGTCCTCTTGGTAACTAAATTGTGTAATCTAGGTGTAATCTATGACACGGAACTTAATTTTCGTTCCCATGTAGATAATATAAAAAAAGCCAACTCCGCTTTTGGCTTTATCAAACGATGGTCAAAGGGATTCTCCAACCCTTATGTCACTGAATTCCTTTACATAACATTTGAGCCCCCTCTTTTTGAATACGTAATCCAAGTCTTATGACACAACGCACTGTTCAATGTAGGTTAATCCAAATCGCCTTATGAGGACTTACTATATTTGGACTGATAAGATGATTTTACCACAACTCTCTTGTTCATCAAATTTTGGCTGACAACATCGATAGCCCTCCTCTTTACTTCAACTTATCGCTTTTACCACTAACCCACTTAATCTTGGGTCCGTGCTCCTCTTTTGCTTCAATCTTCACCGAACAAAGGGAAGTCAACGATTTCCAACCTCTCTTCGACTTCCACCTCAACAAGCTGCACTCCTCCCACCCTTTGCTAATGGTTATAGTTTAGATGTTAAGTTCATTTTAGTTAGGAACACGGTTTCTTCACAAATATTCCCAATATTCACTCCTCCAGTATAATAGATGTCCGAATATTCCGAGCGGCAAATGTAGAATCGTACCGCATCTAGTTACAGCCAACATAAGTCTACAAGTGTCTTCAACACCACAAAAATGAAAAAAACACTGTGAAGAGTTTCAAAGTCAAATATTTGTATCCACAATAAACTGTCAAAACGTTTGCCGGTAACTTTCGTAAAACAATCATTAGCCATAAGAAATGCTGCTTTCATCCAATCATGATCATGAAATCTTTGGTTTAATAAAAGAAGACCATACGAACATACCATATGTTTCAAAACAACTCACCTATGAAAAGGAGATACATAGGAGAACGAGAGCGACTCTACGATGGCAAGTGGAGGGAAGAACATCGGCTTCTCCGAAGAAGAAAGAAATATGACTGTTACTCAAGCAACAACGTTCAGAAGTTTTACCAAAAGACAAAAAGAACGTTCCAAACCAAGAAGAGCTGAAGAAAAACTTGGGTGGATGCGCCAAAAAAAAAAAAAAAAAAAAAAAAAAAAAAAAAAAAAAAAAAAAAAAAAAAAAAAAATAGTAATAGCCATTATCGGTGCCGCCGAGACTACATTGTCAGTCAGAACGAAAAATTTAACTTGGGTAATGAAAGGTAAGTTTTCCGGCCAGCCGCCCAAAGTGAAGTAAAAGTAACAATATCTAAGCTTAAGTATAAGAAGGCTGGACAATCCGCCGCCTGGTTCGGCTTTAAAAGGAAGCCTAAAGGAATTGTGGCACGCGCTATTGGTGGGATCTAAATCACCTGGGAGTGCACAACTGGAAGAAGTTGTCTTAAGACCACGTTAAACATGGAAGTTTATTAGAAGAGGTCTACATTCACTTTGTTCACGGAAGCCCCATCAAAATATGTAAATAAATTAGTTAAATTATAACTGGGACACGCCAAAAGGACTAGACCGACTTAGGGAGATTACTATCATATCGGTTGTGGTGACTAGGTGATGTCATTACATACATATGTATGTTGTTGCACCCTTAAATGACTTCAAGTCGTCCGACATTGGGATATATCAGAATGACCAGGTGCTGGCAACTTTGAAAAGAGGGTTCGCGCGGCCCTAGAAGTGATCAACGATTGGTGTACTAGTAATGGGCCTTCAGTAAGTCCTCTGAAAAGTGAGGTAGTTTTCTTCACGAGAAGAAGAAAGCTGACTGGTGTCATTCTAGATAAATATTCTCTTTGGACTTAGCGGGTGCCTGCTGGCAAGACGTGGGACTTCACCGAGGAGCCCGTTTCGATCTACACGGCTATTATAGAATCAATTAAATCAATTTTTGGTGGAGGAATATTTCGCGAAATACGTCACTGTTGCATTTGCCAGACTCAAAAGAATCCTCTTTCTCGGCTGCATGGGGGCTTTCCTATGAATTTCTCTCCCATTGATATCTTTGATACTCAGAGGCACACGGCATTAAATTTCGGCGAAAGATTTGACTCTCCATATGAACAAAGTTCAATTTCCGATCGCAGTGAATTGAGTCCTGGAAAATATGTCTGCTGAAATCGATTTTTGCAAGAAAATCGTGCTTTCGGATGGCGGTTACGTTAATAAACAGAGCGCGATAAACAATTTTTTGTGCCCGGAGCTCGATTATATGGATACGGACTACCTCTGCTTTCAACGGGATGTGACCTGCCATAAACGTGACTTATAGTGGTAGAAGTTCCCTAACCGCATATACATACGCCAACATTCCATAACCAATTTCAACTTTAAAAACAAACATTGAAGCCGGCATTGCCGACATAGAGCCCCAATCATGTGAAAGAGTGATTGAATTTTTCGAGAAAAGGTTGAGGGTATGCAAGCCGAACCTAGGAAGATTTGGAAGATAAATAATCCCCACGTGTCTGCTTTATAAATCAATAAAGGTTTCAATGATATTTCAACAGCTGTTCGTTTGTAACATGCTTTACAAGAAAAATGCAAAGGAGTACAGTGGTTAAGTTCCTTGCTTGAGTGCTCGTTTAAGATAGGAAAAAAGGAAGAGATACCTAAATATTTAAAGAAAATCGTTTGACACAAAAATGTGCTCATTCAGAATTAAAAAAAAATAAATAAAATAAAAAATTCATTCAAAAGTGACACCGAATCTCTTTTATTCCGTCACAACCCGGCAAAGATAAAAAACCCAAAACGAATTTGAAATATATGTACATGTACTTGTACATAAGAACGAACTCGTAAAATACAAATTTCTATCGACAGGTATGTGAGTGTGTCGTCTGACTATTTGGCTCTTCTGACCCCCCAAAAATAGAATACCTCAACCAAGAGACGTCAGATGAAAATAAAAGAAATAGAAAAAATAAAAATAAAAATAATTACTTCAACCCGTTTACGCACAACGTAACGTGAAACAAATGGCGCAATAGAAAAATTAGTCAAAGCTAAACAAAAACAAAAAATTCTAACAATGTGTTTTGCGCTTGATAGCCTATTCAAAAGAAGCAATGTCATCTCTGAAAAAGAGGAGGGAAACGAAAGGCAAGGAACCTTAAAATATCCATACAGCGAAGGCAATGCAATGCAATACAATTATTACGAAATACAACTGTCCAGTCCACCATCACTGGGAACTCAAAAATAAGAAGGCTGCTGAACCTAGGCCTCCTTCACCTAACTCACAACATTCATTTGCATTTTGTCTGTGAAATATGTAAATTAATTTTTGCGGCAAAGAAACAAGCCGTCAAGAACAAGAACGAAAACAACAATAGAAAAAGGAAAGGAGGTTGGTGGGGGGGGGGGGGTGGAATACACACCAAGCTAAACTACGATCAACTAAGAACCCAACTTAAAGGAAAAACTTTTTAAAAATAAATAAATAAATAAATAAATGAAATTAAAAAAAGGTTTTTTTTTTCCTTTCTAAATCATTTCTTTATCCTCCCCCTACACATGGTCACACTTCTCACTAACACACTTACTTGTTTTCTTGTGTTTTCTCTCTGCACAAGAGCTTCTCTCTCTTTCTTGCTTGGGCACTTGTACAAAAATTGACGGTGTTGTTTTATTATTTTTTTCTTTTCTTTTTTCACTTTTCGTTGCTATTTATTGTTATTGATGCGGTAAATTGAAAATTTTTCTTTATTTTGTAATTCTTTTCTGAGAACTGAAGAGACCAGTGACAGATTAATTTCAAAAAAATTTAAACACACACTTACACACTGTAACAAACACTAGTGCATTGAAAATTGAAAAAAAAAAAAATTTAGAACTCAAAGCCGACGACTTCTTAACACGGAAAAATTGATTTTTCCTCACCACATGCACGTTGTAAGGAAATAAGAAATACGAAATTCGAGATACACCGTCACTTAACACTGCCGCACTGGTGTGTTGTTTATTCTCTCTTTTACGTCTCTCTATTCTAAATTCTAATTTCTTTGTTGACAATTTTTTTTTTACTCTAGAATTCTCTATTATACACGGGAGAGATAAAAATTGTTTTCTTTATTTTTTCGTTCTATTTACAATTTATACAACAAATACAAAAAAAAAAAGTGTGTTGCGAACAAATTTACAAGAGAAAAAAGGAGAAAAGATTTTCTAAAGATTTTTTAAAGATTTTCGACCTTCGACTTTCGAAGACAATCTGTCAAACAACTGTCAAACGAGAGGTGAAAATTGTAATTTCTTGAAATTCTGACCGTCAGGCGGTTGGTTGTTGTTTTCGTCTCAGGACTATACACAAACAAAGCTAACGCACACACAAACGCGTAAACGATTTTTTTTTTCTTTTTATTTGGTTTGATTTCGATCTTAATGCCGATGTCGCTTTATTAGCACACAATCAACGTTTTCACACAATGGCGCGGCAGCGACGAATTGTTATTTTTCGAAATCAATCAAGATTGAATGAAAACGTTCTAAGTCCCGACACCGGTTAGAAGAGTGCGAACAATTGCAACAAAATACTTGAACTCAAGCTAAGCACACACGTTGTGTGATGGAGTAAACGCTAGCGGTATAATGTACACGGAGAGCAGAGTAAAACAATTTCGAGGAAAATTCTCACAAATTCTCAGGATTTTCTCCTCGCAAACTTGAATGTGAATGAAAGAAAGGATTTTGTCGTTTCTTTTCTTCTTTTTTGTTTGCTTTTAATTTCTATTTGGTTGAAAATTTTCTGGATTTTCTTGATAGTTGTTCTAGCTGGAGGATTTTGACTTTTCGCAAATAGAATTTCTAGATCGAAAAAAGAAAAATAGATTGTTTGAAGGAAGCTACTGTCGGTGGTGCATGCTATTTTTGCAAGCTCCACTGTCCACCACCGGGGGGCTGTTATGATTATGAGTGTTGAGTTTGAAAGATTTTTCTTTTACTTTTCACTTTTCCTGGCCGAATGGCGGTGATGGTATTTTTTTTTTTTCTCTTCTTCTTCGTTTTGTTCTATTCTGCTTCTACTTCAAGTTCTTCTTCTTTATTTGTCCGGGGATACTTTTTGCTGCTGTTGTATTGTTGGTTTCACTTTTTTTCTTTCTGTTGGATAACTCCTTCGTAAGGCGACCGCCGCAATGTTCCCTTTTTTTCTAAACACAAAACAAAATTGATGAGAATTTTACCCCGAAGAGAATGGTGAAAATATTCACCGACAAACTGAAAATTTGACAAAAGCAAAACGTATTTACGATTTCAGTTTTATTTTTTTTTTAGATTGAGGGGGAAACAAGATGGTTTTTCGCGTTTCTTTTGTTTTCAACAAGGAGAATGCGGCAAAATTGTGCGAGCCCGTTTGCGAATGCTTTTCACGTTTCGCTTTTTTTTTATTTTTTCCGTCACCGATTTATTTGCGGTTTTCTGCGGACTTTTTTCCGTTTTTCTCCCTTTGCACGATTTTCCGGTTTTGTTTTATTGGTTTTCGATTTTATTCTCGGGATTTATAAATTGAAGAAAGAAAAGATGATTTTCCTTTTTGATGGATTTTTTTGCTTTTCTTTTGCTTGGGCTGTTCGCTCTTTTGTTTGATTCTAAATTTACTAACTGTACACAGAGAGATTTTTCCTTTTTTCTAGGGTTTTATGCAGATATTTACAAGATGATTAGGTAGGTAGATATTTTAATTGATTATTTTAATGATTAGAATTAATTAGAAATGCTAAAAATGAATTTATTTTAATTAATTTACACGATTTTATACACACACGGATTTTTCGACGGCCCGTCTTGCTTTAAGCCATTTAAAAATGAGAATTGCGAAAAAAGAGTGAGCGAGTTTTGATGATTGTTTTAGTTGTGTGAGTGGGGTTGTGTTTGGATTTGTGCGGTGATGGGTTTGTTTTCTTTGTTTGGCTAATGGTCATTTTAAGCGGGCACAGGGTAGTTTGGTAGGGTTGTACTGCTCGCAGATAGTTTGTGTGTGAGATTCTCCGTTTTGGGCGAGAAAATTCGAAGATTGAGAGGGAGATGGATAGCGGTGTTAGGGTTTGTGTGGTATTGCCAGAAGGTATGTTGTGGACAACGATGGATACAAATTAAGTGACAGTTTAGGAAGAAAGCTAGTGCAGATGGCAAAATATTTGCATTGGAAAAGTGTTCTTTTATTTGCTATGAGTTTTGTAGTAGTTTTTGAGTATTTTGAGAAGCAGAATCAGTTATCCTGTGGAAGGTTCAAAGAACTCACTTTTGTACCTTGTGGTGTTAAAGGGCATTTTGCCGGTATGTTTGTTTCATTTTCGAATATAGATTTTGCTAATTCGTATCAGTGAGTTCATCCAGGGAAGTTCTTAGTTTTTACTTTTAGGCTGTTATTGCATTTTTGATAAATTTAATTTGTATTATATGACAAATTTTATATGTTTTAATTATTTATCTTTGTTTGGGTTTCTTTTATTTATTTTCATTGAAACTATTTACATTTTCAGTTGTTGGGGAAAACTGCGGTTTTTAGTGATAGATGACGTTAAATCCAAAGAAGCTAAGTACATGTCATTACATTGACAACTTTAGACGCTCGCTTAAAAAGCGACAGCTTGTGAGGTGGCTTAATTAATCTACATACAATATAAAAAGCATTAATAGTTATATTTTATAAACTAAACTAACTTATTTTTAAACACAACAAATCTTGATTCAGATTTCATTTCACTTGGAAGACTGTTAAAAAAAGTTCAATACCCTGTGCATAATGAGACAATGAGCTTTGTTGCTCTATTGAGCCTCATGCTGTTAACATTCTTTAAATCGTAGGGTTGAATATTACGCACATTTACAATATTAGTTGTATATACTTGGGTAACATTTTATTTTTAATTTTATATGCAAAAGTCTTTGCACTGATAATAAATCGCTGTTCTATCTAGCATCTAGCATTATTTTAGCCGGAATATAAATACTGCATTTTAGAGTTACATGCATAGCTTCATTTTGCAGAATTTAAAGCCGATTTTTATTCCTTCTTACCGGCATAAAGAAGTGTCGAGTACTAGTCGATAATGGTATGATATATTAAAATCGCACTTTCATAAGTTAATACCCTTCTTATTCTTTTTAGAAAACCATATTTGCAATCTTACCACATATATAATCAACATGCTCATTAAAGTTCAAATCACAGTCTAACGTCTAAAGTATTTAATGCTACTCATACACTCAATAATCACTCAATCCATTCTTACATTCATAACCGAAGAATCAACAATTTTAAATTGCATACATGTTGCCTTTTTTTTTACATTTAATTGCAACTTATTCATTTTAAGCCACTCAATTTCGTTTTTCAAGTTCGTATACATACTCTAAACATTCTTACTACTTATATAAATCAAATTATCACCAGCAAACAAAATTGTCTTAGAAAATGTAACACAGTATTTAATGTCATTAATGTATAGAAGAAAAATAATAACTCACAACACCGAACCTTGTGGTACACCCAGTTCTACATTCAATAAACTCGATAATACCCCATTCATTTTTGTTCTTTGAGACCTGCTAAATCATCTAAGTTGATGCGCTGTCTGACTCCATACAAAGAATTGTATGCTCATACTGAAATCGTCATTACGGGCGATGTCAATGTACACAATTTTAGGTGACTTCGACATTCTGAACACACAACACCCGAAGGACGGTGTATTGAGATTTTCGCTGCGAAAAATAACTTGACACAGCTTGTAAATGAGCCTCTGATAAGCACACCGTTGATGTGCACTCCTCTCTAGGTCCGTCCGACCATTGTGTCATATAAGCCTATACCATATCTCGTACACCGACTACATAGTTAAAAAACAGATTCCTAAAAGAATCGTATGACAATACGAGAAAACCAATTGGAGCGGTCTGAACAGCTTCTTTAGGAATTTTAACTCTTCGTTATGTTTTCTCAATAACGACGTGGATACTTCTGTTGATATGATCACAGACATTATTCTATTTGGAATAAGATTCTTTATCTCTCATCGAATGTAGAGTTTCAAGCCAAAAGAAAAGGCATTGTACGACTTGAGCTGTAAAGAGGCTACTTGGGTTAGAGAAATGTTTTTTCGGCACTTCAAGAACAACCCAAGATAGGAAAACCGAAAAAAGTTTAAACCAGCTAGGAATACCAACAACGTCTTTCTTAGGCATGTGAAATTTCAATACGACCAAAAGCTGAGGTAACAAATATTACAATGTCCCAAAGGTAGTTAAAATTGTTGGTCGTTTGTCAAAAATATTAGAAATTCTGCCATATCATTAACAATCACATTCCAATTGTCAGCTCTTTGGACAAGGACAATCAGCATGCTGCACATTTTGCGGCCAGCTCAACACTCTCAGATTATGCTTTGTCTTCGCCTACACTTGAGCGCGTCCAATCTGCAATGGGAAAAATCCCACTTTTGCATTCGTGTATTAGCAAGAGTTCTTAAAGATCTTAACATTCAGAAATCCGCTGGTCCAAATGGTATATATATCTTCCCTTCTTCTGAAGAGGTGTTCTTCTTCGCTGACAAAACCATTACGTAAGCTTTTCCATCAACCCTACTCTTTAGGACTCTTTCCGAGCAGATGGAAAACAGCATTTTTCCAGCTCGTCTTTAAAAAGGCGAATCTTATTCTCTCTCCTCCTACAGACCCAATGCATCTACGTTCCTTCTTTCCAAGGTCATGAAAACGCTGATAAGCCGTCAGCTCATGAAATATCTTGAAACATGAAAACTTTTCAATCAGGCTCTTTTGTCGAAAATGCGTGCTTTTGGGATCGATGAGTCTCTTCTTCAGTGGATTAGAAATCACCTTTTGGAACGTTCAATTCAAGTTGTTTTGGATGGTTTCAAGTCTGATATTCACAAAATAAATGCTGGAGTGCCCCAGGGCTCCGTTCTATCTCCGACACTCTTTTTAATTTTCATCAACGATCTCTTGTCTACTACTTCGAATCAATATATTCTTTTGCTGACGACAATATTCTCTGGTTTTCATATTCCTTTCCTGACTCACGTCCCTGCGCTTAGGCTACATAACGGGAACGCCAGCATACAAGTATATTAAGCTGATTAAATTCTTATATTAACAGCATAAATAATTGGGGAACCACTAACAGAGTGGAATTTAATACCGGGAAAACACGATGCTGTCGCTGTCGTTAAAGCGAAATTTAAACACCATAAATTTAGTCCATTAATGGCACTCGCATCGTCGAAACCAAACAACTTTCTATTCTCGACATGTGTGTCAATGACAATGACATCACATATTCGGTGTCGTCAAAAATGCAGCGAAATGTCTAGGATTCCTCAACCCATGCAAGAAGTATTTTATCCATTCTGATCTGGCCTTTAAAAAAGCTTGCATCTGTCTTTCAAGCAGTAATTTACGCAATCCGGAGGGGGCGAAGCATTTAAAAATGTAGCGACAGCCAAGCTGCGCTTAGAGCGTTACTGAACTCTCTTACGACCTCCAAGCTAGTTCAAGAATTCAAGAGATCACTAAACACAGTTGGAATGCTTAATTCAGTGACCCTTATTTGGGTCCCACTTCACAATGGGATCACGGGAAATAAAATCGCGGACGAACTTGCCAGGCAAGGTTCAGAGGAAAGTTTTTCAGGACCCGAACCTACGTTGGGTCTACCTACCTACCTACCCGCGTCATATGAGCACAACTGCAGATGACGCAACTCCCCGGAATGCAAGCAGACCAAATGAATGCTTTCCGACGTCTCTAGGAGATCAGCAGCCTCTCTGTTGTCTATCAGCAGAAAAGGCTGCAGGCTACTTACTGGCGTCGTAATAGGGCACTACACTACATAAGGGACACAACATCCTTGCGATGCTTGCTGCGAAAGTGATGACAACACCGCGAAACACTGTCTTTCTGAATATTCGACTTTCGCTCGTATCAGGCTGCAGGTACTCGGCGCTGAATTGGTGGACGCTGGTACTGTAGGCACCTTATCACTGAAGCACTTACTCTCCCTCATTCGATGGCCAGACCTCATGCTCTACTTATAAGCAGTTTTAATGGCTGCCTGAGTGAACGACCGGGACAATGAGTAGAAGTGCTATAACAATTGCCTTGCACGGTCCTTCAGTAGAATTGTTGCAAATAATAGACATCGAAAAGCATAAAGATTATGTGGCTTAAGTACAGGCTATCGAAAAACGGCTTTGGGATAGCTAGATGCAGGAGGCTAACAAGGTTTAATTGCAAAGCCGAATGCAGCAACGAAGAGAAACACTGCAGCAGTTCCAAGTAGATGTGAGTAGACTGATGCATTTGTCATACCCCACCACAGTCCAAAAAATTATCGAAGAAATGGCAGAGGACGCCTTCACCAAAGCAAATATGTATTCAAACCTACTGTCAGAAGTAAGGATAGCCGAGAAAGGACCTCTTGCTGAAGCACTTGCGTTCGCTGTGGCAATGGAAGCAGCCAGGTTTGGGAACACATTTCGTCAGGGAAGAAGCATTTGCTGAATGCTCCCGTACAACAATTAGTGCTTAAGAACGAGATACTAACCGGGTTAGACGAAGAATGCACTGCTGGAACTTCAATATATTGTAAAATAAGACATTTTTAAAGGCAGTGTAAACAGCCGGTGCGACGAGAAAGCTGTCCTTACTGTGGTAACAAACAAATAAAGGGAGAAACCGGCAGAATGGGATATCAAGGAGCCGGTCGACCTTCCCGGAGCCATAAGTTGGAAAATACTTAAGCACCAACTTCGCGAGGCAGAAGTAGGTAGCAGGAGTCCACGCCTCCAAGTCCAAGTTTCGCTTGCAAAACGATGCAATGAAAGCGTTTTAGTAGAAGGAGGGGGAAAATGGATGGCAACAATAGACACCGGCGCATGGTCTCAATCATCAGAAGGGTTCTGGTGCAGAAATCCTGGTTGAATAATACCAGCAGTTACAGCTTAAATATAGCTACGGGAGTAACGGCTAAGGTATATTTTCCGCATAAAAATAAAACAGGGTTTTTCTGGTGGCTGACATATACGACGAGTGTATTATTGGTACACATTTCATAAGAGAACAGGTACTAGAAGTTGACTTTGGGGAACGGAACGGAACGGAGATACCAATGATATATGGAAACGATAATACTTTCATTTTAGAAGTTATCATCTGCTAAAATCAGATTGTAGATCCTTTGTTGGAAAGAATTGTTTGGACAAAAGTGGGAGGTGGTCCTTTAAGCTACTAATTCTATTTGATGGAACCAGAAAATATGAAAGAATTCATGGTGGGAAAGACTATAGTGAATCCAAAGAATAACGTGGTTCCTGTAAGGATTCTAAATCCAAAGATATTCGGCATAAAGGTAAAAATAGGAGAGATGGTGGGAAAATGTGCACCTTTTGAAGCTATGTCAACCACAACGGAAGAACATTTCGATATTTGACTAGCAGAGGCCTCAATCATTGGTGAATGGGGAATGGAATCGAATTTTCTAACAAAACGAAAAATTGTATGAAACATCAGCACCCTCCAAGGTATAATAGGTAGTTTAAGTGGAACTTGAAATTAGAATTACGAGTAGTGATAAAGTGGTTTAAGTAAAAGTTAAAGAAAAATAAAAGTGATTGAGAAAAACGATTGGATTGTAAATTTTAATTGTAATAAATAAAGTGATTGTATTGAAAGGAATAAGTTCTATAATTTGTACCTACACAAACATTTTACAATACTTTAACAATGATGATGTGGATGCTGATGATATTGCTAGCACGTAACTCGTGTATTGTGCACTCATCGCCGACGCCGCTTTTATCTCTCATGGCTAATTACCACCTCCCTTTTGCTTATCTACTCCGAGCTTGATGCCTTCGTTCCTCTCCCATGTCTCATTCTGCTCGAGCTGCCTCCCCTCCAATTTCCTGTTGCATTCACAACTAGATGGGTCTTAAGGAAAATTTGAAGTGGAAGAAGTTTTTTGACTCATAGAAGCATTACTGTTGAAAGAAGCAAGACAACATTGTGAAGCAAGGAACTCTTCTTCCTTGTTGGATAAAATTAGTGTTATTTACAAGTAAAATATTAACGCAAGTACAAGTACAAAAGCTATAAAATGTTTCACTTTAAAAATTATAGATAGTTTGGCAGTAATCCCTGTCGGAAACACAGTGCATCTCAAATAAACACCCATTATTAACCGTTGAATCATGTAGGGCGTATTATTACATCTAATATTGCATATTTCTTCCACATATGTACACATTGCTATTGTGCCACTTGTAAGGTTCGCTTATTTTACAAACTCAGAAACCACATTACAAGCCGCTCGATGTTGAATCATCTCGTCTGTGAAGCAGAGAGTTTGCTGGCGGTTTTGCATAACCTGACTTTATTTTCCATATCTTCAACGCAATTGCGGTGATCGTTTACGACTGAGGACAGAGTTTTTGATAATAACTCCTTTTACATAGATGTCGGGAGTTTTGCGGGCGAATTCTGAAAAGCGGCAATGAAAATATTCGGCCTTTGAACCACTGATACGTAAATTGTTATTCTTCATTTTTCTTAGTGGTTGCTTAATTCTAGCTTTGGTAAAATCTCCGGTTTCCCTTAATCTTAAAAACATTAACTCGTTAGCCCGTGCTTTGACGTTACATTTCCTCTACTGCTTGTAGCCCGCTTGTAGATTATGAGGGTACCTTTTCTAGTGCCCGATAGATTTCGTCTACTTTTAACAACGTTCATATCTTAACTCAAAACACTCTATCGGTTTGCTATTTTTGGTGTATTTAGTCCATGCTTGATAATTTACCTTTTACATACAGACACATAAATACCATATGTTTTTCACTTTTATTTTGCCACAGGGATTGACGACGTGCGAACCGGTTCACGCATACAAATTGATTACGATAAAAGGGGATCAACCTCATATTTGGGCTTAAAGTGCCTACGAATATGCATTTTCCCAATATGGTCTTTTAGTTTTAAGTAATTTACACAATTTTTTTTTAACAAAAAACCCTACGGTTGTCTCTATACACTTATTTTCCTTTTTAATCGCTGGACACGTCCATCTGTTTCAGTTTGATACTTCACCCTCATTTGTTTACTTTTATTTGTTTGATACGGGCGCAGCACTTTTCTAAATGTATTTGGCGTTATTAAATGATTAGCCAAGTCACGACATGAGTAGCGACTCAGAAGATGAAACGATGTTTGGTAATCAACTGCATATTCCATTTTCCCAACCCCTGCTAATTATCTCATCCAAATTATAGGACAGATCTGCCAACTGGTAACCACCAACATGGACTCGGTGATTCTACAATACCCGAAACTATGGGGACTAGGTGATCTGCCTGAAAGAAATCCCGATACTTGCGACATTCAGCTAATCAACTCACCAGACGACTTTCGTAGTCAGTTTCACATGAGTCAGTCGTGTTTTCAAGTAAGTTTCAACGTCAAGTGTTCCTCCCAATCTTCATCTAAGGACTAAAACTCCTAGGAACTACTTAATAAAATAGGAAGCACTACCAAAGTCCGCAACCTTGACAAGAAACTCTTATTCACTCTTTGGATGCTCTGTACGATTGAGTCTTATGAGGCGGTAGGAAATCGCTTTGGATACTCCAAGAGTTCTGGCCATTTGGCGTTCAACGAGGTCATGGATGGAATTCTTTCGCTGTTTCCTGAATACATAAAATGGCCTAAAGCCGATGACTATCCAGAAATCTCCCAGGTAAGGATGGTGATTGTGTTGTCTCCTTCTAAATTAATCTTTCCTGTGAAGGCATTTAAAGAACTAAGTGGTGGTTTCATTCCCGGGATTATTGGCGTCATCGACACATGTCATATAAATATAAGGGAACCCAGAAAAAAGCAGCAGGATTACAACAATAAACATTATTATTACTCAATCGTTGTCCAAGGTAAGAAATGTAGTTTGCGATCTTAAGCCCGATTCATTCATTGCAATTCGGTTCCAGCTGTCTGTGATCATCGAAAGCTATTCACCGACGTATATGTAGGAGCACCTGGGGGACTATCTGATAGCGATGTTTTCCGCAGGAGTAATATTTACAAAGAAATGGACAAATTTGTCCCCTCTGAGTACCATTTGGTCGGCGGCAGGGCCTACCCACTGTTAAGGAACTTGGTGGTACCTTTTCGCGAGTCAAGTGACCTTACCGAGGAAGAATTACGTTTCAATTTTCTTTTGGGCAACGTAAGGGCATCCGGCGAACATGCCTTGATTATCCTTAAGGAGAGGTTCAAGAAATTAAGATATATAGACTCATCAAGTCCGGAAATGGCTATAAAAATAGTTTGCGCCTGCTTAATACTTCACAACCACATACTGGTGCATGATGGAAATGAAACTGAGAATGAACTTCTAAAAGGTGCCGACCAACAAAAGGAATTCGTTGTCGAGGATGAGGAATGGGACTTGCGGATGGAAAAGAAGAAAGCTGGCTTTGCCAAGAGAAACTACTTGATGTCTATATGTGATTGAAGTGAAAATATATTTGTTAAGAAGTACAGCAACGAGTTTGTAGGGCCTATTTTTTTTTTCTGCCGGAACAGAGCACTTAGGCAAAGTATTTTTTCCTTTTGCTGGAATTTCTCGTTCTTTCGTAGAGGTAAAGTGCCTTAAGTATCCGTACGAGCATAGCCCGGACACAGTAAGCGTTGCAGGATGATGTTTCACTTGTGCTTAGCACAGTTAAGTACTTAGGACAAGGGGACCTACTCCGTTACCACGCCAGTAAAAAGACTACAGTCTTTTGATGACAGTAGGGAATTTGATGACTTCTTCAACTGCAGTTATGCTTATATGAAATCCTACCGTCAAAGTCCTTCCAGAGAATACATGCAGTCTTAACACAGATTCGGGTCCAGAAAAACTCTTGTCTGAGTCTTACATAGCAAATTTGTTGGCGACTTCATTTCCGATGATACCATTATGACTTGGGACCCAAACAAAACATGCCTTTCGAATGCGTTCAGAGAAGCCTCTCATTCTCGAACTATCTTGGAATTAGAATTATAGCATTTGATGATATATCCAGAGTCAAGTCGGCGCACAAGGTTATCAAAACTCCACTGCGGAGTTTTCTTTGAGGGTGCAGCCCATGATATGAATATCAATGATCGGCAGATTTATCGGTGCGTCACGAGCAGACCCAGGCCAAGAGCTAAGAAAGAACAGTGACGTTGGGTGGAGCGCTGGTATCCAACCATCTAAGCCAATGAATTATGTCAACCCGGCTTATTTTGCGGTTGGATTTGGGCCTACATCCGTATAAAATTGTGCTGACCCAAGAAATGAATCCGTACGACCTTAGAAAATGGCTTGAGTTCGTTAATTGGGCGCTGGAAATGTTGGCCACTGACCCGGATTTTTGCCAAGAAATCGTCTTTTCTGACAAGACCCATTTTTGTATAAGCGGCTCAGCAAAATTGCCGTTATTGGAGCGAACATAATTCACAAGTGTTCGGCCAAGTATCAATGCATCCACAAAGATTGACTGTTTGGTGCTGTTTATGGCATGACAGCGTCATCGGACCTTATGTCTTTCGAAATGAAGAAGGAGACACTTACCGTTAATGGTCTCAGGTAACATATAGAACGATGTTAACCGAATTTCTGTGGTCTGAGCTCGACAGCAACAATATATCCGAGCTGCGGTTCTAATAAAAGGTTGTGGTGGAGAAATTTGGCAACTGGGTCATATCACGGAGAGTGTTCTTAAATTGGCTGCTGCGATCATGCCATTTGACACCAATCGATTATTTTCTCTGTGGCTACTTAGTCTACGCTTACAAGCCAACTGCTTTGGACGAGCTCGAGGACAACATTCGACATGCTATTGATGGAATAACGCCACACACATTGAACCGAATCATCAATAAAATTGGACAGACCGCTTGAAGGACTGCCAGTGAAGTTGGTGCGGCTGCTATTCTACACATAATGGCATGAACGTAGCTTCAAAATAAATCCAGAACCAAATTTATGTCTCACACCATTGTTATTTTATTTATTTTTTTTTTTTACAGTTCTTATCTGGTCACCCTATGTAACTTCTTTGGAGAATTGGATGATGATGTCTCTAAGAACTAGGTAATTCAGATCAATCGCCCTTGTCCTTCTCGTAAAGAAAACAACCTCAGTTTTAAAAGAGTTGAATCAAAGACCATTTCTTGTGAATCAAATGTTGATCACGTTTAGGACTGCGTATGCTTAAAAATAGAGCTACATTATCCACAACTGCTTGTGCGTAGGCGTCAGAAATATAGAAAACGTTGATCAGTGAGTCAGCCAACATCCACAATAGCAGTCCAGATGGAACTCCACCTTGCGGGCAACGCGTGTTTACGCACACCAACACATATTGCCAGCATTTGCAATCAGTGTCTTATTCACCGGCATTGTTTTGATCCACAAAACTAAATATTTGTGTACGCAATGCATCGCCATGGATCTATTTTGGTTATCCGTGAAGTGAACCTCAAGCATGAGATGGAGAGCCGCTGCTACCGATTCAGTGTAAGTGCCATCAGATTTTTTGAGTGTCCGATTTGTTTCGCAAAAATTTTTATAAGATGCACTCTTCGAAATCAGAATAAACTTTTTATATTCTCTTTGCTTCGATCTGTAAGGATTTCAATCTTGCTATAAATTAGTCTTAAGTGACTTTTTTAGAAGATTTCTGGTTTCTTTACAAAGTCGCTGCAGATCTGCATTCCACCAAGGAGCGGGCGACCTGCAGGACTTTTTTTCAAACGGAAAGTAGTGGAAATGTGGTGTTATTAAAAATGGCAAGGATATATATATTATGTATTTATCTTAGGAAAGCTCTGATTTCTTAAACGAAAATCAGTTGATTTTAACATAAATCTTAGTGATGCTACAAATGCCTTTACAAAATCAAATAAATCAAACCGTAAATATCCTATTTATTCAAGTTGCGAATAAGAAGTGAACTTTGCCATGTTTTATAAAGACAAAAAGACATCTTATGAAAACCACACTCGCCCTTACGGGAATATCCCGCCAAACAGCTGTCCGTCCGTATGACTCACAATCACAAATCGTTTGAAAATTTCCCTTATTACTGTACCAATTTCAAAAAAAAAAGAAAAAAAAATCCCCTACACTGTTTTTGTTCTTCTGTCCAACTGCAACAGCGGGCACTTCAAGTTGTAAAAAAAATTTTGCGTTGACGGTTGAATTGTCTGCGTCGGTCGTCGTCGTGTAATAATTTTTCCCCATCTCCTCTTTATTTTTTCTTAAAAAAAAAAAACACCATACTCCCAACTATTTCTACATCTCGCTAAATTTGTTATTTGTTGTTTTCCTCATTACGAATTTCGTTGCTTTTTTTTTTTTTTTGTTTTTTGCTTTCTATCTAAGACGTAATTCTTTGTGATACGAGCGGAAAAGAAAAATAATAAGTTTCGCGTGAAATCTTTGGCAAAGTGAAAAAAATATTTTGTGGAAAGGAGAAACGAATAAAGGAGAATTCAATTGAAAAAATAGCAAAACGCCATAAGTGAGACGAACAACGTAAAGGCCCGTCGACTGAATACTTCTATATTTCTACATTCTTCGGTGTGCGACTTCCTGTTTCGTAATTTCAATTCGCCAACTCTAGCACAACTTTAAAATTGATCATTCTTCACAATTGCAGCGTCCACAGGTTAGTAATTGTCTTGTGTTTTTTTTTTTTTTTTTTTTTTTAATTTTTTAATTTTTTAAAAGAGCTACAAATTGTAGACAGGACAAACGATCACACGAATGAATTCATAGAGCGGTCCTAGGTTAGTGGTCAATGGCCAACGGGGCTTAGGTAATAAACGGCACTACTTCCAAATATTTCCAGTTTTTTTTTTTATCTGTTTTTGTTTGTTTTAAGTTGAAGAAACTCTGGCGTTCAGAAAACAAGGTCATTTCGATTGTATGTTAGCAAAGTTTTAATTAAAAAGCTAAATCTCTCATGGCCAGATTAACGTGAGACGTTGTCGATGACATAGTTGCATTCACTGTCACAGCCAGCGTCAGAGAAACACATTTACACTGAACTCACACTTTGCAGTGTGAAACTCGAACTCGAACGATTGTCTTGATTTGGTCTCTGAGCGCGAAGCGAACAAACAAGAGCAGGTGTTTCCTTCTTTTCTACTGCTTTGCTGTCTTCGCTGCTTGCGTACCTATGCCTGTCAGGCAATTTGCAAAGGGCATCTCAATTCGAAGTAACCGCCGGTTTTTCTACAAAAATTACCATGCTGTTTAATCTCCAAAAGTTTCACGTTCTAATGACTTTCTTTTTCAAGTTACGAATTATGAATCATCGAGTCGAAATGCGTTATCGTGATTTTTTTTGAAAACCTTTCGAATAGCTTTGCAAGTTAGAAGAGTGAAAATATCTATTGGCAATCACAAAACACTCAAATGTGACACACTTTGGTTGTTTAACGTTTAAAGTTGTGTTTAACGACACTCGTAGATTAGTAAAAAAAAAAATATATGTTTAGTTATTATGTTTGCGTTATCTTGAAGGCAGACATATTAACTTTTTTACTATCTTAAACTTGGGCTGTTTTAACAATTGTTTTGTTTTTGTGTTATGAACGAAAATGAAATATGGGAATATAGGAAAAAAAGAAAACGAGTGATGATAGCAAGACACTTGTTCGAGTTGCAGCTGATTCGATGAAAGAATTAGGAATTCGCCAAGAGACAATGGAGTTCTTTGTTGCGTATATGTCTTGCAAATATTTGGTTGAGTGCATCGATTAGAAAATTAGTGAAGTAGTTCCAGTTATTAAGGGCCTTTTAAGGACGAGTTAAATAAGTTCTGTGTGGCAGCATGGCGTATTGCTGTATAAGTATGGCTTTGAGTTTTAAGTAAAACAAGAAAGTACAAATATTTATGATTACAAATACATAGCTTTATTGTTTTACAAAATACTTTCCATGCATGCAAAGTACTGCTTCCACTCCTAACGAAGTGATTACAAAGTATGCGTTTTAAATGCATTAACCGCTTCTTCGGACACCGAAGAATATTGATCTCGCAATTTGTTTTTGATGTGCGGGAATAAAAAGAAGTCATTGAGAGACAAATCAGAGGTGTACGGCGGATGATCCATAAATTCAATGTATTGAGTGCTCAAAAAGCCACAAGTTGGAGTCGACCTGTCTCAGCTCGCATTGTCGTTGTGTAGAATGATCCGCGTGCAGCTGTTTTTCTTTGTTTCTCCAAAACCTTTGGCAAACAAATAGTTGGTGTATCATTCGGAATTGACCGTTCTACGTTGCTCTAATGGGAAGGTGGCGGCATGTCCGGTTTTGTCGAAGAAAAATGCTACCAATTGCTTCGAAGTGCTTACTGCGCAAACAACTTTTGTTGGATTTGGCTTGTTGAGAAAGACCCATACAGTAGACTGATGATAAGTTTCGGTCTCATATACATAGATCCATGATTCGTCGCCTTTCACGTGAGTACATGGATTGGAAGATGGGTGGCGCTACTAAGCCAAATTAATTGTACCATCATTTAGTATAACCTCCTTTAGCCCGCCTGTCAAAATTTGGTGACAATCAGATGCTTAGTTTTACTTTGACACATTTTGACATTTCTAAACATCGTGTTAGTGTGTTTTGCGAACATGGAAAAAGAAAAGTATCGCTCCGTGATACGATTCTTGTTTTTAAGTGGCAGAACCTGCGAGAAAATCATCTTCCCATACACCGGTTTATTATCGTTCACAGAGTTTCGCCGTGGCCGCACGACGATTTTGAATGAACCGCGACCAGGTGGCCTAAAAACATTTACCACAGAGCAAACCATGACAAAATCCATGGAGTGAAAAGTAACATCCTTCACTGCCAGAATGCGCTGCTACTGCAAAAAAGCTTATGGTGAATTGAAGTCCGTTCATATTTAGACAGACATGCCAAATTTCAGTGCGATACTGTCTTTAGTTTTGTTTTGACAGCTGATTGTTGTTGACGTGTTTGGCATCATGTTGAGTATGGACAAAAACGATTTTCGTTCTCTCATTAAACATTATTTTTTGAGAGAAAGAAAAGTTGGATAAATATTATGGGGCTAATTCTCCGTCATATTACACCGTCAAATATTGGTTTCGAGAGTTTCGTGGTGACCGCAATTCCACTACCGATCAAGTCCGCAGCGGCAGGCCCTCCGATGCGGTTACAGAGGACAATGTCAAAAAAATACATGAAATGGCGTTGGCTGTCCGGAAAGTAAAGGTGCGCGAGCTAGCAGATACCACAAAGATTAGTACTGAGCGCACACGTCATATTTTGGGCAATATTCTGCATATGAAAAAGTTATCCTGCACTTCGAAAGAGTGTTTGGACTTGCTGATGCGGAATCGGGCGGGCTTTTATCGTCGATTGATAACTGTTGAATATCAGAGAAAAGAATGAGTGCCCGGCAATGGACTGAAGCCGGCACGAGTGCTCCGAAGCGGCCGAGGGAGGCCCGATGGGTCGGAAAGTTTATGGCGTTGGTTTTCTGGGATTGTCATGGCAAACTGTTCGTGGACTACCTCGAAAAAGAAAAAACCATCAACAGCAAGTATAACTGTGCATTATTGGAGCGAAATCGCTGCAAAACGGCCTCACATGAAGCGAAAAAAAAATTTGTTTTTGCAAAACAATGCCCCGGCGCTCAAGAGCATCGCAATCACGGCTAAATTCAATCACTTACGGCTACAATTGCTGTCATATCTACCTTATTCGCCCGATTTGGCTCCCTAGGACTATTATCTCTTCCCAAACCGCAAAAGATGGCTCATCAATAAAAAATTTAGCTCACACGAGGAAATCAGCGACGCTACGGAGGAGTATTTTGCAGACCTTCCTGAAAGGGAGGACTATATTGAATAAAATAAAAAACATTTTAAAAAAAATTGTTTTTCATGCCCAAGGAGGTTACTTTTCACCCCATTTAGTACCCTGTGTCTTTCAAGACTTGACTACCTTAGGTTGAAAATCTTTGTAGATAGTGCCCCTTACTATGCAGAGAGGTTGATGTTGGCAACCACACTATTTTTTAGTAGCCCCTCTTTTCTTGGAAACTCATCCGCAGGTTCATTTCCTTTTATTCCGCAGTGTCCTGACAAAAAGCACAGTCTTATCCAGTTCTGACTGCATAGTGCCTTAAGCACTGTACCACAGTCTCTGACTGCATCAGACTTGATGTTGTTTGATTTCATTGCTTTGAGTGCGGCCTGGCTATCGATGTAGACAACGATATCTCTTTCGGATACCTATCTCATCTGCATTAGGCCCTGAGGACAGTCAAAACCTCTGATTTGAAGACACTGCTTGTGTTCCGTAGCCTTATAGACACTCTTATTTCTTGAGCTTTTGAGAAGATACCAGAACCTCTTCCTTTCTCTGTTTCCGAGTCGTCTGTGAAAATTGCAATTCCATTTGACCTGATTATTGCATTTTTTCCCAGTCCTCCCTCTCCGGATAATTTACATCATACGGGATGTCCAAGTCGAGAAATTAATTTCATCCGTTAGAATAAGATTGCTTGGAAGTAGCTCCGCTGGGACCGTGCCATGTCCGAAACTACTGCTCTTGTATTCACGGCTAATAATCTCATTGTTTTGAAGCTTTCATTTTGTTCAGGTGAACAGCAGTTATCACAGTTTAAAAGTTTACAGAGATGTTTATTCGATATGCAGCTATGACTCTAATATGAGGTTTCTGCTCATATCTCTGTTGACGAAGGATTAGTCCTATCATGTTCTTAAATTGTACCTATAAAATGGATTTTTTTTTTTTTTGAGCAGCTTATCTCATATTTTTTACTATTTAAAAAAAGGACAGTTTAAATTTTTCAGCAGTAAAAACACTGTGCTTTTGGTTTGGGTACATGTGGTGAGAGAACAATTCGAAGCTGGTTCACTGAGTTCGAAGACGGAGATTTTTTGTTTGAATCTAAGCCAAAACGAAGACCAGAGGATGTAAATGACAATAAGGAACTTACAATAGCTATTGAAGAAAATCCAGTTACTTGCTTTTCTGCAAAGTTCAAAGTTCTACTCATCACTTTTCAGCCATTGGAAAGGTAACAAAAGTGAAAAATGGGTATTCGACCTCTTGACATCAAATAATATGCTGCGACGTTTGGAAATTGCTTTAAGATCTTTAACGAATAGCCATTGCGTGGATCTTTTTCTGCATCGTGTTGTCACATGCATTGAGAAGTGAATCCTGTAATATAGTAGGAAAAGGTCAAGGGAATGGTTAGGCACAGAAAGGTAATGGTGACTGTATAGTGGATCAGTGAAGGTGCTGTGCATTACTCGTTTCTCAAACGCGGTGAAACAATCACAACAGAATCATACTGTAGAGAAATCGAAATAATGACAGCAAAAAAAAACAGCATTCACTGGTAAATAGACATGGTCCCATATTCTTTCACGACAATGCAAGACCACATTCAGTACAATCAACGCTCCTGAAGCTAGCAGGGTTGGGATATGAAGTTTTGTCTCCACCCCTACCCACAAGAATTGTCCTCTACCGACTACCACTTTTTCAGAAGTTTAGGCAATCACCTTAAAAGTAGGCAGCTTTTAAACCCGAATATAGAATAAGAGGACTTTGAAAACCTCTTTACCCAAAAAGATCCAGACTTTTTCAAGTGAGTCATATTACATCTAGTGGATCACTTGAAAAAGACCAATAATTAGCGATTATTTTTAGGAATAAGCTTTGTTATTTTTTTAAATATCGTTGTTTTATATGTAACGACGCAATACAAATTGGAAAATAAAAAAAATAGATACCGTTGTGTGCGTTGGTTTTGAATGTTAGTAGATTATAACGTCTAGTGAATAAAATAAAAAGTCCGACAAAAAATTGCATAAGCAAGTCGTATGAGCTTGGTGGCAATTTCGATGGAGCACTGATTGATAGATGCATGTCAGGGAAGCATCGGTATAGTGTTTTAATTGACCAGAAAATATTGGTGTTATCTATAAGTCATATCGTATGGTTTTGAATCCTATTTTCTAGTCACAGAGAGATTTTGGGAAAACTTAACCATACGTGGGCATTTTGAGGAAATGTATGATGGTATTTCTTACATCACTAGACTTCATAGCATTTTTGAGAAATGTGTGGTCATTCCGAAGTATGTAGATTGTCAGACATTGTCACGTGACACATATACGCTATATTGAAGATTGTTCGGTTTCGGCAATGAAAATGTCATTTATGAATAATGGTTAGATGCTTGGATTTCGTTTTAGGTAGACTGCATTGTATTTTCCAAGAATTCCACTCTGTGGTTTTTCAATTGAAATTTAATGAGCTGCCATACCTGTTCTGCACGCAAAGAGCAGAAAGAAAAGTAACCTCCTTGGGAATGAATTTTATTTATTTTTTTTTTATTTAATATAGTCTCCTTTTAGTTTGATACACTTATTCTTTTATTCTATTATTCCAACTTCTTGATCCCGTCCGAAAAGTAATTTTCAGGAAGGTCTGCACAACATTGATTTTAGCCATGGTTGCGATGCTCTTGTGCGCCAGTTCATTGTCTTGCAAAAACAAATTTTTTTTTCGCTTCATGTGAGGCCGTTTTGCAGCGATTTCGGCTCCAATAATGCACAGTAATACTCGCTGTTGATGGTTTTTTCTTTTTCGAGGTAGTCCACGAAGAGTATGCCATGACAATCCCCAAAAATCGAGCCTCCCTCGGCCGTTTCGGAGAATTCGTGCCGGCTTCAGTCCACTGCCGGGCACTCATTCTGTTCTCTGGTGTGTAATAGTGGATCCAAGTTTCATCAACAGTTACTAATCGAGGTCAGAAGTCCGCCCGATTCCGCATCAGCAAGTCCAAACACTCTTTCGAAGTGCTCTCGCGTTCGTGTTTTTGGTCAGGAGTGAGTATGCGCGGCACCCAGCGGCAGGATAACTTTTTCATATGGCGTGTGCGCTCAGTACTAATCTTTGTGGTATCTGCTAGCTCGCGCATTTTCACTTTCCGGTCGGCCAACACCATTTCATGTATTTATTTGACATTGTCCTCTGTAACCGCATCGGAGGGCCTGCCGCTGCGGACTTGATCGGTAGTGGAGTTGCGGCCACCACGAAACTGTCGAAACAATATTTGACAGAGCATTAGCCCCATAATATTTATCCAACTTTTCTTTCGTTTTCTTTGCCGTTTTTCCTCTCAAAAAATAATGTTTTATGAGAGAACGAAAATCGTTTTTGTCCATACTCAACATGATGCCAAACAAGTCAACAACAATCAGCTGTCAAAACAAAACTAAAGACAGTATCGCACTGAAATTTGGCATGTCTGTCTAAATATGAACGGACTTCAAGGCACCATAACCTTTTTTGCAGTAGCAGCGCATTCTGGCGGTCAAGGAAGTTACTTTTCACCCCAAATAGTATGTGTTCGGCAGCAAATATGAAAAACGGGGATCACCAAAGGCATAAACTGGATTAAATGTGGCAAGAGATCGTTAGGAAAAATTAAAGAGTGTTTGGAAACCTCGGGCAGAACATATTTTGTGAAAATCAATATGTACTCGTAAATTGTTGGTGATAGATCTGTTTAGGTTCTCTCTAATTTTATTTTATTATTATTTTTTTTTTTTAAAGAACTTAATACTCTGTATGATTGTACTTAAAGTGTCTGAGCACGTGTTGTAAAATTGTTAGGAAAAAAGGGGCAGAGAGAGAAAGAAAGATTTTTGGGCTCAGTGGTTATTTCGCTCCGTAGGTGGCATCCAACATTTAATGGGGAGTATGAGTGTAAAACGACTTGCTGTTGTATTAGCCAACCATTCATCTAACGAGATTTCAGTTGCTTGAAAGTCTTTCGGTCACGGCTAGTATTAAACCCCAATTGGGAAGTCAATACACTACCACTTGAGCCACGGTCACCCACATTGCTCTATTGCGTGTATCTCAGTTTGAAATATGCCTGCACTAACTCCATCGTCTGTTTTGTATCCGTTCGTGTACACACCATCTCTTTTAACCTGTTTTTTTTTTTTTTTTTTTCCATTTCTGTCAACCAGGAAACGTAACCGTTTTGGGTTAATACTTCAGTTTTTAGTTAGTAGATCTTGGTTTTTTGTATGGTTTTTTTGATATCTAAGTTCCAAGTAAGTCTTTGACCCAGGGTAGCTCTATGAATTTCACTTTACTCGAGAACTTTATATGGTTTGGATCTTTAAGTTTGTTCAAATTTCTTCTCTTGGGGAATGCAACTGAGGGTGCCCTTTTTGAGGTTGACGTTCAGGCCAACTTTCTTGCACCAATTAGCAAAATGGCAACACAAGTGTCGATTCGGAAAATTCATTTTCATTTAACTTCCAAAGAACCGACTTTAACAAACTTAAAAACCTCATCAGCAATATTAACTTTGATTTTATTGCTGAGACAACTAACATTGATCTTGCCCTATCTCCTGCTTTGCCCAATCGGTTCCATATACCTTCCGAAAGGACTGCATGTCAGCTCCTCATTGCTAAAACAAGGAGTTGCGCTCTCTTCGTAACTATAGTTGTAACAAGTTGTTTCTTAAGAACTCGATCTGTAATTAACAGTAATTATCGATTGGTATACAATCGTTTTTCTGAACTTTGTGAGTCTCTTTACCTTGAGCACCTCTACCGCATGTAATTTAGCTTAGTCTCGGACCCGAAAAGTTTCTACCAGTTTGTTTATACCAAAAGAAAGTCAGACGGCTACCCATCTACTTTCAAATTTCTTAGTAAATCTTCTGCCGACCCCAAAACCATTGCAATTTTTTTTGCCTGTCATTTTAATAAATCCTTTTCTAAGAAAACAGCTGATCCCGATCCTAGTTACTTTAGCTACATGAGAAACTATCCTGAGACATCATTCATCTCGCTAAATATAACATCTTTGGTATCTGAAAACATTACAAAACTTAAAAATGATTTTTCGTCCGGCCCTGATGACCTTCCGGCTATTGTAATAAAAGAGTGTGAAAGGTACTTTCCCTTTCCTATGGAAGGAATCTTACATCATCCCTCTTCATAAAAAACGAAGTAAGGGCGAAGTCGATAATTATAGGCCCATAGCAAAACTCTCTTGCGTACCCAAACTTTTTGAAAGCATAGTCTATCAACAACTGCTTCCGTACTGTAATCCAACTATCTGTACAAATCAGCACGGATTTATAAAAGGTAAATCAACCACTTCTAATCTAACAGAGTTCGTCTCTAGGACGCTTCATGCGTTAGAAGACGGTGATGAAGTCGATTCAATTTCCACTGGTTTCAGCAAGGCATTTGATAAAATTTCTCACCAACTTATCATTCTGAAACTAAAAAAACTTGGCTTTTCCCCTCATTTTGTGGCATAGACCAAATCCTATTTAGAAGACCGAGAATACAGGGTAATCTTCAGATCTTCACTTTATCTGCGATGAGCCAATTCCTTCCCCTACCCAAGTACGGAATCTAGGAATAATTTGCGACAGAGAATTGAATTTCGATGCACATATTGACAGCATTATAAATAAAGCTAACTCTGCACTTGGTTTTATCAAACGCTGGTCAAAAGAATTTTCCAACCCACACGTTACAAAGTTCCTGTACATTACTTTTGTAAGGCCTCTTCTCGAATATTGCAGCCAAGTTTGGTCACCCTATAAACTAATCCACATACAAAGAATAGAAGCAGTGAGGTGAGGTCGTTGATGTACTTTTAATCCACCAGTTATTGACTGAAAATATCGACTGCTCGAGAATAACCCAAAATATTGCATTCACTCCCAATCCCCGTAATCTAAGATCTGTCCCACTCTTCCTGATCCGAACTCACCGCACCAACTACGGTCACTTTGAACCCATATCTGGAATGTTGCGTATACCGAACAACTACACCGAAGTCTTTGACCTGAAACACGAAATAAAAAAAGCACTGCTCAATATGCCACTCCCTTAACATCTCCCTTGTCCACCATTTCTCCTCGTCCCATTAGGTTAAGGATATCTTTTTTAGTTTTAAGTCTAGCTTTAAGTTTTTGCTTGTCAATAAGCTTAATAAATAAAAAGGTTGAGTGCTCTGTGGAGGAGTTCTGAGATAGTTTCTTCGAATTTGCCTCTGATAAGAAGGCAAAGGAAGTCTTTGACCTTCGAGGCTCTTTAGCCATTTCATGTTCTACCTAGATATTATGGGTTCAGTTGTCTGGTGATTCTCTTGAGCCTTATCAGCTCCAAGTGTACACTCTTTCTCACTCTTTCTTTACTCTGGACTGGCTTCTTTTTATTCTAATCAGCGAGTAATTGAGAAAAAGTTTACATCCTTGGGTTAGGATTAAATCCTTGGTTTCAACTCCGCCCTTTTTCTCAATGATTTTGAGGGCTCGCCAGATTTTGTAGACCCGCCTGGGTTTTGCTTAGCGATCCGGGCCATGAAAACGTCCTTGGTAAAGTTGTCTGGTTCTGGAACGAAAACAATGCAAGCAAAAAACTTGGGACCCTTAGTTATTCGCAGGTTTGCGTTTTTCCATGGTTTAAATCTGGCATGGCAGGTGATGGATAGTCATCCCTATCACGCTGGAGTGACTACAAATCTTAAGAAGGGACAGATTTTATCGGATTTGTCCGTCTGTTTCAGTAGGCTCTTACGTACTAGTTTGATTTCACGATCCGAAAAAGCTGCTCTTGGTGGAGTTTGGCTGCAGTACATGATATCGACCTTAAATTGAGACATAGAATTCCTGTAGGCTAGGCCTGATGTGCTATGTCGCTTCTGTATAGTCTCCGTCCACCCGAACCTTTTAGGCAAGCTCCCTTTTATTGTGCTCCCATTTGAGCTGAGAAGACAACTATCTACTCGTTATAAGGCCGTCTTCCGAACAACCAAGGAAACTCTATATTGGAGGAGACGATTAAACGATGAACTAACTCTACGAGCTGTACAGCGACATCGACCTGGTCAAAAAACAGCGCATTGGGCGTTTGAGATGGCTGGGACATGTTGAGCGAATCAGCATCAACGCTGCGACCCGCAGAATCTGCGACTCTAATCCGAGGGACAGCGCATTACAGGAAGGCCTCGCCTTAGGTGGCGCGCGCATGTGAAAGGGTACCTCAACTAACTTGAAGTGCGCAAGTGGATGCAGTTAACCAAATAACGCCCTAATTGGAGAGGCTAATTGGTTGAGGCCCAGGTCCACCCCGGACTGTAGCAGAGTACTCTTGCTACTATACGAGAGCGAAAGTGGATTGGTCCCATCGAATTTTCGACTTTACGATTGGCCAAACACATTTACTACTTTCAGAACACTGTAATATTTTTGGCCTGAGTATTTGATCGTACGGGAATTTTAAATATTTAGGAAAGCCAGTACAATCATTCCTGGGTCATTTGAATCGTTGTTGTCTAACCCTGACATCTCCTTTGCAGCTCGATTCATACCACGCCTTTTCTTTTGGTTTGATTCTTTTTATCCGATGAGGGATAAGGGATCTCATTACAAAAACAACATTGCTTGTGATCATATCGGCAGCGACATTCACGACGTTATTCCTCGTATTGCCATACGGTCCTCTTATGAATCTTCAGCCTAACTGAATAAAGACTACTCAAACCACTGGAAATTATCTGATATCACACAGTAGTTCGACGAGCCTAGGGGGGAGAGAACACCAACTGTTGTTCCAGTGATTCATCACATTTCTTTCTACTTTACCATACGGTATATGGCAACAGCAATTAAGATTTGATTTTGTATACAAGTGGAGTCTCTCGATGAAACCATTCAAATGCAAACCACTTGATCGATATGTTATCAAGTGGCAATAGATTAATCACATTGGAGGCAATAGGAAATACCACAAAGTATGAGTGGGCGTATAATTGGCATCCTAATATCGAACTTAAAAGCACAACTAATGGAAAATAAAATTTAAAAGCATTGTGAGAGTATTTATAATATATCCCATTGCCAGCAAATGAATTGAATGAATAGGGCACTAATTACTACTCGTACCTTTGTAATTAGTTTGCACTTCGGACAGATTCTACATGAATTGTTATTTACTGAAGCCATGCATGATACCTTGGGCTGTACACTTGTACTTACTTATCGAGTCACTAATTATTGAGCCGTCATTAAATAGTTTATGTTCATTCAAACCATCACAAAAATGAAATGTAATCAACCCAAGTCGCTGTTTACAAGTTAAGGTAGCTTTCTGAAATGTGTAATCGATACTAGCACCTGCAAGTTATTTCTTTTTCAAGTAATGATCGAGGACATCTATGTATTCCCCAGTGGATTTTTGAATTTTAATCAACATTTCACTCAATTCTGATGGAATAAAATTGTTAATTCTGGTGTTTTTGATGCGAACAAAATTATTGATCTATCGTCCAATCAACCTCCTTCGTGCTTAGCCCAACCTTTCCAACTGGTATATGTGTAGATGAAAATAGAATTTAATTATTCGAAAAGGTTGCACACGTTAAGACTTAAATACTTTCCAACTCAAATTGAGTAAAGACAGAGCCTTCAGGAAATTAACTCCCTACACTCTATGAAGTGTTCCTTGTCCGGTAATTTCTTAAAAGTTGCCTTCAACACTTTAATAACCATTGAACCGATATACAGGTAATTGGCAAAGTTAGTTGGAAACCTTGATACAGGGTAATTTCTTATGCAATGTTTACACTTTTCATTTTCTATATTACCGCATGATGCTTTAATAGCTTGACGGAGCACAGTTCAAATGGGTTTTAAACATGAAACCGAGAGTATGGTATAAACACAACTAATCTCATAGAAAGTGGAAGAAGAGCTAAGCATTTGCCCGGAATGTTGTTTGGTATGATATTATGCATGCAACCTAAATGACTATCTAACAATTTATATTTCTAAACAAAAGAACTTCAACACTTTGTTGTCAGTTCGTCGTATGTTTAATGGCTTTTGTTACCTTGGTTCCAAGTTGTTGGACTCGGACACAAATAGAACTCAGTCGGTGAATGAAAATTTTAAGCATATGGATATGCATGTGAAATGAATTGACTTTGGATGTATAACTGATTTGGCGCCGATTAACTGAAATTGCTTTGTCGTGCTGGTCAAGGAAGAATTAAAAAACACTAGTTTGCATGCATAAGTGACAGTTATTGTTTTTCCCTAAGTTGAGGACAAAATATTATACAATAGTTGGGCTAGGTGACCTCTGAATAACTTCCCTGGACTTTCCTTGCCTGACTCATATTCATTAAAGGGAATCCCCAAACGAAAAAGAAGCCTCTGCTATGCTCACTATTCTCATTAATCGTCAACGTTTTCATAAGTTAACCGTCATTGCATTCCATTGTCTTGACATTGAAAGAAGGATGACGATAGCACTATCCTTCATCCAGACAGTACGATGATAGGGCTGTTAAACATTAGATGATAGCTTTTGCAGGACAAAACTTTTAATTGAAAAAATTTGAATGGTTATAACTTAAACATATAAGGTGTGCCCTATGCTTCAGGCTAATTTTGTTTGCCAGTCATTTTGTTTTGACTTTCATTTGTCAGTTTATATTTGACAGTCGTAGAATGTAGTTATTGAAACATTTTATTGAAATAATTGTTCAAGTGTAAATATGAGTACGAGAAGATTTTCTTTGGGTTAATCATCAGCCAATCAAATAAAGGAAAAACCAATGACTGTCAAATATGAAGTGTCATTCAAATGACAGTTAAAAAATAAAAAGTTTCCTATACAAAGAAAAAAAAAAAAAAACTGACTGTTATGCTAAATGGATGTCATTGCCAACAAATATTAATTGGGAGATATTCTGTCGCGCTCGTAATCTACTTCCATAACAAGAAAAGCAAAAAACAAAGATATTTCTTATCTAAGTTGAGGCCTGAACAAACGTCCAAAAAGCTGTCGAACAACATGCGTTCAATTGGGGTTGGAAACACATCGGCAATTGATAGAATCTCCAATGTCAATGAACTTAGCAATACATTTATTTCTTCTGCTATTAACAAGCCACGTTTCACCCCTAATCATGATCTATAGGGTGATTCATCGTGCAATTTGATTTCAATAGGCTTTTTTTTACAGACAACGCGTGACTCCTATCAAACTGCTTTGTCTTTTATCATGGAAAGACTCACCTTACAACAGCGTCTCTAAAATGTCCAGCTGTATTACGAAAATCAGCGTTTTGTAAGAAATGTTTTTCGTGCGATTCGAGGAACATACGGTGCGCATGATCGACCTACTGAATGTAGTGGGACTACTGAGTCCCAGTTTACATAAGTGGATGATACTCGACCAGTTAGACCACATCCAGCACGTAGTGAAGAGACTATAGCAGCTGTAGCTGAGAGTGTACGCGAAGACCGTGACGAATCGATTCGTCGTCATTCTCAGCAGCTTGGCTTGGCGTATTCGACAACACTTGGCGTATTTTACGTAGGGATCTCGGCCTAAAAGCATACAAAATTCAACTTGTGCAAGAATTTAAGCCAGGCTATTTGAATTTGCGTCATATTTTCAGTCGATGGGCTCTGGAAAAACTTAAAGAAAATCCGATGTTTATCGTGAAATTTTGTTCAGCGATGAAGCCCATTTCTGGCTCAATGGATACGTTAATAAACAAAATTGCCATATTTGGCTGATGAGCAATCCGAAAAGTGCCAAGAGCTGCCATTACATCCATTAAAAACAACGGTATTGTGTGGCTTATGGGCTGGTGGAATCATTGGTCCATATTTCTTCAAAAATGAGGCAAATCAGAATGTTTCCGTCAATGATAACCGTTATCGCGCCATGTTAACGGACTATGTGCTTCCTGAAATTCAAGCATATGTTCTCAATGAGCTCTGGTTTCAACAAGACGGCGCTACGAGCCATACAGCGCGTGAAACAATGGACTTGTTGAGAAATCATTTTGGTGAGCACTTAATTTCACGTGTTGCTACGGTAAATTGGCCGCCTAGATCGTGCGGTATCACACCTTTTGACTATTTTCTCTGGGGATATGTAGAGTTGCCCAAAATTGAACCTTCCGAATGGACCACCTCAGACGTAGTTGTGGCCAACATTTACATATTATCATTTTTAAAAAGTAAATGCCATGAATTGTTCTTGTAACCGATAGTAAAAATTTTAAGTTCACTTTCAAATTTATGAATCAGCCTATATTAGGTGCGCAACTAAGTTCAATAAATGGCTCTAGGGGTAAGTGCTGGTCGATTTTTCTGTTCCTGCCTAGTCCGTTCGGCCAAATATTCACACTGCGAAAGTTATGCTGTGTATTTGGTGGGACCAGGTCGGTGTTATTAATTATGCACTGTTAAAACCAAACGAAACCATCACTGGGGAATGCTATCGACTTCAATTTATGCAATTGACCCGAGCAGAGACATGAAAAAGTGATTCTACAGCATGACAATGCTCAGTCTCACGTTGCCAAACCCGTTAAAACCTACCTGGAAACGCTCAAATGGGAGGTTCTACCCCACCTGCCGTATTCACCAAATATTATTTCGTCCGATTATTACTTGTTCCGTTTGATGGCACATAGACTGGCTGATCAGCAGTTCCGCTCATATGAAGACATAAAAAAATGGCTTGATTCGTGGATAGCCTCAAAAGATAAACACTTATTGTAACAGTATTCGAACTCTGCCAGAAAAGTGGAAACAAGTTGTAGCTAGCAATAGGCAATACTTTGAATGATTCAAAAAAAAATTAAAAATTGTGGTAGTTGCGCACCTTATACCTTATTTTCAAGATGATGTATGACTCACATACCATGACGGTCAGATGCGTCGTAGCAAATCTGCTATAACATAATGTGAATATCGTGTCATCAAGGTTCAATGGTTTCAAAGGTGCACATCAAAGCCAAGGTAACTCAAGCCACATATATAAAAGTGTGTTCATAAATCTCTATTTGTTTGTACCGATTCAAACTACCAACCCAAGCTATTAAACTTTGATCAGGTACAGGTATACATGAATGGGAGGTGTGTGAACGTATACAAAACGATTAACACTGTATATCTGGCTCCCAGGAAGGTCCAACCCAAACCAAACCCAAACAAGGAACTCTTGGTGCAATACTGTAAACGCATTCATTATAGGTGGTCTTTTAAACGTATCCATTACATGTTGACTGCTATGTGATATTTGTAAACATTTTTCGGCTCCAGTACTTCACAATAATTAAATGTTGTTGTACATACATAGTTGGCCTTCACAAATGCAATATGAAAAAAAAAAAACGAGATTTTGTTTGTTTGTGGATACCGGAAGAGTTTTAAACCGCCAAAGGTTCGGCATTCAGTCAGAATAACCGTCAAAGTTATGCAATATTAAATGACAAAAACCACTCCGAAAACAGAAAATCTTGTCGCAGGAGTTGAAAATTTCGCAATAAATCCATATCTCATTGTTAATTATGTCATTTCTCTCCATTGTCAAAAAAAGATGCAGGTCTCGCTGCATACAAAAGATACAATGAAATCTTACTAATCGAAAGCAAAGATAGCTTTCCAACAAATTCTGTATACTCGTACTAAAGAGAAACTTTTTACCGTTAAACGACCGAGTGAATGATCGATCATTAAGAACTCATTCCAATGGTCGAATGTGACCACCATCCCGGATCATCAATGGTACTCATATGTTAGGCAGTGAGGTTTTCTGACAATGGTATAAACCATCGCCAAAAGTTTGTCAAACTACTATTTTGGATAATAATCTATGGATTCTATATTCTGGATGTGGATTCTGATTCAGCGTTCTTAAAATGAATGCCACTTCATAAAGACCCAAAACCAATGTTCTGAACTTCATTTCACTGGATGATTATCCAGGTGGTAGTTCAGACCTCAGCCCGTTGAATTACAATATTCGACCTGTTTTAGAGAGCACTCGACATCCAAGCATTGAGTTTTTAAAGCGAGTCCTTTACCAAACAGTGGGCAATTTTTTCGTGAATATGATGCGTGCTGCAATCCAAGGCTTGTAGTTATTGAATAAATAAAGCAAAAAAAACTCATCATTATTTTATTATATTTATGACAAGACTAGGTACTGCACATTATGAACCAGCAAAAAAGAATTTGAAGAACACACTCAGCTCAAGAACGAAGAAACCTCTAAAATTAATCGGTTATTCATTTCTTATATTTCATTTCATCGATTCTGTCGCCTTCAAAGTAATCCTCATTGATTACAACGCGTCTCCGATAGCATTTGATTCAGGAAGAAACTCATGATGCAGACCACCATATAAAAATAGTGATTCTTTCTGCTCTCTTTTTCGAAAACCACGTGGTTTCTTCGGCCTTAGCTCATGTGGGGCTTGCGTGTTGTACTCAGAAACTCACGCCATTATTGAAAAGTTTGATGAATTTTTGGTCGGAATCAGTCTCGGAAAGCATGTTTCATTCTGGTTTTTCTTTGAAGAAAATTCAAGTCTTCGGCACTAGCCGAACACTCATCCAATAAAGATGTTGGCGATCTTTGCTAACTCCCTGATGGTCAATGTGGTTCACGACCAGTAAATCTTTGATTTCATCGACATCGACCATGTCTAATGTCTGGTAGAGCGGTCGTAATAGTCGACGTCTTCACGATTTCTTCTAAAGCGTGCATGGCAATCGTTAACCACGATTTCCTTTAGAGCATTATTGTATTAATTCGCCGCGAACAAAAACGTTGATGTAATCACAAAGCTGTAGCTTTTACAAGTGTCATGCTGCGATGCTTCAACTTCGTGAGGATATCAAACACAGTTGTACCAACACACTAAAATTCGAATCAGTCAAACAAGAGCGCAAAAAAACCTTCTATTTCTCTCTCAACATTGTTTCCTTTGAGCTGAATACACTTCGTTCAAAATTTCTCCAATTTCTTTATCCCTTCTAAACCAATCGTTTACCTGATTTTATCGTTGAATCAAACCTCACTTCGTTCAAAATTTCTCCAATTTCTTTATCCCTTCTAAACCAATCGTTTACCTGATTTTATCGTTGAATCAAACCTCTTTTCGTCGAGCCATTTCTTTAGTTTGGAAAACAGTCACTGTTGGCTAAATGTAGGTGAAGCGCCGCTTTGTACGTTTCTTGTTTAGCATGTGCTTGGTGGTATTTCTTTGCGGTGGTAGGGTGAAATCCAGCACATCAGTTGCTGCGTCTCTGATAGCCCATTAGCAGTGTTGCCACAGGTCTTCAGTATTTGATGCTGGCGGCATAGGACTTGTTGAGAAATTTCGAGATTCTTCGGATTGCAGCTTTTCTATGTTATATCTTCCCACAGTAGTTCTTCTTTTTTGTGGCGGTTGGGAATTTCGCACTTGCACCTTGGCTGCAGCAAGGTACTGATCTAAGTCAATATTGGTTGCCCGGAAGGTTTCGACATCCAGAATACTTTATGCATGCCTTACGTCGATGACAATTTGAATAATTTGATTAAGCGTCCCATGAACGGAAGAACGCCATGTTTCCTTGTGTACGATATATAAATTGAGATTAGGTAACTGTGTACCAGGCGTGGTGTCCTGTAGGCTATGCTTACTAACTGTCTTACCAAAGATATCCCACTCTCCTATCATTATTCCTGTTATACTTGGGACATTGCTCAAATGTCTTGTCAAAAAGCTCGTAAAAACATTTTTGATGGCGTCGTCTTTATCTTCTGTAGGGGCGTGGGCGCATATTAGTAGGCTTATGTTAGTGAATTTAGCCTTGATGCGGATTGTCATAAGATGCTCGTTCACGTGTCGGAAGCTCAAGACTCTTTGCCTAAATCTGCCGCGTATGACAAATCTGTTCGTCACATTATTTTTTTTTTTTTCATCTCTTCCGTATAGGGTTCTGACGGCGTAGGGCATTATCTTGCTATTGGTTGAGCATGTTCTTGCCATTTTAGCCAGTAAGGTTTTATTCTTGTTGTTACTGGGGACTACCACTGGGAGGTTAGGCAACATTATGCTACGAACTTAGTTGTTGGACTGCTGGCCCAATCCAAGTTCTATAAACAATCAGCATTTTCCTCAAGCTATTAATCCAGCAAATACATTCTTAAATCAGGTCAGACAATATCAATTTTCACTCAGTGAAGGTGAAAAGGACCCAATAAAGCGTTACTATCGCCTAGGTTCTAGGAAGACATAGAAGGCAAAGAGACTGCAGATGAACTGGCCAGGCTAGGGTTAGCCCTTGACGACTCGCTAACTTAAACAGTCAACATTTCGCTGGGAATAGTCAAACGCAATACATGTATACCAACACTTTGTCATGTTGGCCAACCCTGTCTGTCATAGACTTACAAACTGCTTCATGCCAAGTAAAAAAACAACAGATCAAAACAAGAAATTGGTAGAGTAATATCCATAAATATATGCCACTGGCTTTTAGAAGATCTTTCAGTCAAGCTATGTACGAGTATACTTTAACACCTTCTGTAAAGGTCGCAAAGGAATTAATGCGAAAGAACCTTTTACCCACTTTTTTTTGCAAGTGCCCGGCTCTAACAAAGACCAGGCATGTTCTTGATGTAAAAGCACTTTCTTCATCGCAAAATGTTTTTGTTTTTTCTTCAAATCGTCGTTGAACCGGTCCAATAAGCTGAGATAATATCATATTTACCACGTTGCATGTGGATTGTGTCGCGTGCATCCCGAGTGAATCGCCATGACCTTGTTGGCCGAGAGACCCACCGTTGAGTTGTTATGCGCCAATTCAGCATTATTTCGACTGCTGCTTGATATCCGGTGTGTTGTGGATGATCCATGTTTCGTCCACGGTTATGGAAACGGGTGAAAAAGCTCGTTCGGATTGCGGTTGAACCCAGTCAAACAATACTTCGATATCGTCACATGAAATTCACTTTTTTCCATTTTTTAAAGGATGTCACATACAAATGAAATGACGTAGAATGCCCAAGATCTGCCAATAATCTATGTTATTACCAGATGATACTGACAGAAGCAGTGTTGGTTTTCATGTTAAATGCGGAAAATTAAAAAAATTCTAGAACTTGTCGACCCGCAATCGTATCGTTACCTATTTCATTGTCCTTAGCCTCTCCTAGCCACGTGAAACCCAATTTACATTTCTTTGGTTTCCAATTTAATACTACAAAAAACTTATAACAGGGAATTAGATAAAAAGAAATTCATGGCGCTCTTTAGAGGGGTTGTTCAAAATGGAATTATTTCAAACCAAACGCCACCAATTTACCAGTTAAACTTCTGCGAAACGAACCATCAATCAAGTTACAAGTATAAGCGGATACAGATCGTTGTTAATTACAAAACCACATAACCGTTTTGTACTATTTTTAACATAACGTACGGATAGATAAAAATCAAAAACAGAGCAATTAGCACTTTTTTAAATTACGAATACTTCAAACCCTATCGACATTTTAATTTCTTCATTCGGTTGAGTTGGTTGTGTGCCAACGTAACTTTCTGTGAATACGTGATTTCAAAATTAATATATTCATCAGAACTACGTTACAGTTATGCAAATAATTTCTTTTTTTTTTATAGTGTAGTATTTCGTTGAATTAAATTATAAAGAAATGATTTCACGCAGAAAGCGGCATTTCCATAAACGAATGAATGTCTTATTAAATGCGGCCCAGGGTCATTTAACTTGCTAAAGGCAGTTAGCCAGGGAGTGATGTGATGTTTGGAGTTGAAAATTTTGAAGCTAAATGCACGTTTTGCCGCACAGACCAACTGTCGTGCGTAATCGAATTCAAATCAATTTCTTCAAAGAAAGCAAAAAAAAAAAAAAAGATAATAATAATCCCACCAAGTGATTCAATTAAACCGATCGCCAAGTCAAGAAGCGCAAACATACGAGTATTCGCCGCTCGAATCACACGACCGTATACGATAGATGGAACAAGAAGTCTCTGTCCTGTCCGACTGGTGATCTCGTCATCGCCGAAGCCAGATGATGTCAATTGAAAAAGTCACAAAGTAGACGGACATGGTACTCGTAAATTTACCCAAAGTGGCAACAGCGCTGCTGTCACAGACGACATTAGAAGGTGGAAACAATTAGAGCGTCAATGTAACATAACACATTACAAATGAAGCACTAACAAATTGTGGTTGCCATGTTTTTTTTTTCTCATACAAAGAGGAGCTTTTCTGAATCTACAAATGTGCCAGAGACAATAGATAGTAGAGAGACTTGTTTCTTTTTTCAGCTCTTTCACTTTTGTTATCGACCTTGATTTTTATTTAGTTTTTATATTTCTCTATTTGGACTTTACTAATAGAAGCTAACGTCTAAACGTGTATGTTTATCTATTCGTTCATTATACGAGTATATATCCATTATTCACAAAGCTGTCGTATGTGGGTTTTCGCAAATTCTTAGTTGTTTTGATACAAGAAAATCAAGAGAGCTAAAGATGTTCGCATGAATTCGAAACTAGTTGAAGAGATTAACACACAGTTTGAAGAAACATCAGAACATCATCAGCGAGCGGTTTGTTTTGGTTAAACTTATTTAACGCTGTCTGAATCGTAAGAAAAGAAAAAAACAATTTATTACGTCTGGTCTACTAAAGTCTACCCGGTGGGGATGGAATAGACCCTGACAAGGTGCTTCAAACGTTGTAACAACGGACATTGCGCCAGTTTTATGGTCGGTTTCTTGTAATTCAATCAGTTTAGCTAAGCTTATGCATTGCATCAAAATGTTTCTCAAAAAAAAAAAAAAAAATAAATAAATAAATAAAAAACTGTAACATATGGTAGCTTCCGATTCAGATAGTGATTGCAGTTTTTAATTGGAAATGGTTAAATGGACTCGTTTTTGTAAAGTTGTCTAGTAAAAAAGTTTCTTCAAATGGCGCAGTGTCATTAGTTTTTTGTTTTCCATAAATAGACGAGTTGATCAAGTGGAGTTTTACTTCTGTGTATGATAAGTGTTTTTCTTTGCGTTACACTTGTTTTAATATACAGTCGACTCTCGATAATTCGAGACTCAAGGGACCTTACAAAAAATTCGAATAAACGAGATTTCGAATTAACAAAAAATTATCGAGTTGGAGCGAAGGACAAAAACGAAATAAGTATGTATAGGGTTTTCCAATAGGGACTTGACAACTTTGAATTTAATTTGTGAACGCACTCTTTCACTAATCATCAAACTGTCACTGTCAATTTATTCAGTAAACTCAACATTTTCATCATGGTAAAGTACACTAACGGGCTACGTTCTCCGATTGGGTTCCGGAGAAGATGCGCCAAGATGATGATTTATTTTTGCTTCAGTAACTTCCAGCGTTCTTGGTCAAAAGCATTGTCTATAACAACCAATGCCGAGTAAACTCAACATTTTCATCATGGTAAAGTACACTAACGACCTACGTTCTTCGATTGGGTTCTGGATAAGATGCGCCAAGATGATGAATTTCATCGCAAAATCATCTTTAGTGACGAAGCTCATTTTTGGCTCAATGGGTTCGTAAATAAGCAAAATATGTGCTTCATGAATCACCACTTCATCCACAAAAAATAACTGTTTGGTGCGGTTTGCATGCCGGCGGCGTTATTGGGCCATATTTTTTCGTCGACGATAACGATCGTCACGTTACTGTGAATGGTCAGCGTTATCGCGCCATGATCACCGATTATTTTTGGCCCAAATTGGAAGATATGGACTTGGACGACATGTGGTTTCAACAGGATGGTGGCACAAGCCACACAGCACACGCTACAATCGATTTATTGAAGAGTAAGTATGGTGAGCGAGTTATCTCAAGACATGGGCCAGTCGATTGGCCGCCTCGTTCGTGCGATTTAACGCCGCTTGACTATTTTCTGTGGGGCTACGTTAAGTCATTGGTTTATGCCAACACGCCGACGACGTTGGAAGAGCTCAGAGCCAACATTGAACGAGAAATAGTGGCCGTTTCGGCCGAAATGTGTAGCCGAGTCGTTGAAAATTGGGTCCAACGTATTAACCGCTGCAAACCTGCCCGCGGTGGCAATATGAACGAAGTCGAGTTCCATTCATAAATGTTTTGACTGTACTTCAAGCCAATAATAAAGTTTTTGAAATATCTCAAATGGTTTGCCTTTTATTTAAAAAAAAAGTTGTCAAGTCGTTATTAGAAAACCCTATACATATATGCATATGCAACGATAAATACACACACTTTATTACAAAACACACACTGAATTGCTATTGAAATCAGTGATTTATTTTTGCTTCAATAACTTCCAGCGTTCTTGGTTAAAAGCATTGCCTATGACAACCAATGCCGAGTTAACCTCGTTGTCCACTTCCGTTCTTAGTATTGAGTCTATAACTTGCCATCTCGTTTGCTAAGAGACGGCGTAACTTGTATTATTCCATGTTCCATTGGAACATGCGTTGGAAAGCTACTGTCATTGTACGTCATTTCAGTATATGTCATTCATTTGAAGCGTAAACAACAATAATTTTTTTCACTCAAATATGTTGAACTTTGTGCCTGAAAAAGTGTTTTTGCGGGGAGTTCTTCTTCATTACTTTAATATGAAGAAAACTGCTGCCGAAAGTTATCGTATTTTGGTGGAAGTTTATGGTGAACATGCGCTAGCTGAGCGAACGTGCCAAAAGTGGCTTGCATGATTTAAAAGTGGTGATTTTGGCTTGGAAGACGATGAACGTTTTGGGCAGCCAAAAAAGTTTGAAGATGAAGAACTGGAAGCATTACTCTATGAAGGTTGTTGCCAAACACAAGAAGAGCTCGCAGAATCTTTGGGTGTCACTCAAGCAGCCATTACAAAACGTTTAAAAGCAGCTGGATATATTAAAAAGCAAGGATATATCCATGGCGCGAAGGTAATGCTCTGTATTTGGTGGGATCAGATGGGTGTGCTGTATTATGAGCTGCTAAAACCGAGTGAAACCATCAAACCATCAACGCTACCGAACACAATTAATCCATTTGAAGACAGCAGTAGCCGAAAAACGCCCGGAATATGCGACCAGACACGAGGCAATAATTTTCCATCATGACAACGCTCGGCCCCACGTTGCTATTCCTGTTAAGAACTATTTGGAAAACAGTGGGTGGGAAGTCTTACCCCACCCGCCTTATAGCCCAGACCTTGCCCCTTCTGACTACCATTTGTTTCGGTCGATGCAAAACGCCTTCACTGAAATACGGTTCACATCAGAGCAGAATATCAAAAATTGATTCATTCTTGGCTGCCAAGCCGGCGCAGTTCTTTTGGGATGGGATCCACAAATTGCCAGAAAGATGGGAAAAAGTTATAGCTTCAGATGGGCAATACTTTGAATAATACTATTGTACATGTTACATGTTAAATAAACGTTCAAATTTTGGAAAAAAAAAACCCGCACGAGTTAAAATATTTACCCAATAAATATTGACGCAATGTACACAACAAAGACTTTGCCTCCTTTAGTATGAAGGGCGGAATTGGTTCTGCTTCCGATTCTTCTTCATCTTCGCCTTCATTTTTGTTGCGTGAATTTGAAGCTGTCAGAATTTCGTCGTCACACAGAGCACCGCAGACTTCTTCATCATTGCCAGTATGTACAAAATCATCGAAAGTCACAGATTCATCAAAGTTAGAAAGAATGCGAGGTAGAATGATCCAGTTCTCTTCCCTCCTGTTGCAATTGATTCACTGACTGTAATAAATCCGCATTTCTTGAAACAGTTTGAGACGTTGTCGATTTAACCATGGCCATCTCCGTTAAAAAATTTATGTTGGCTCTCTGTCCATTTTCAATGCTATCCAACATTATCATCACTACATCTTTGCGATACAAAGTTTTAAAATTCTGAATCACTCCCTGGTTAAGCGGTTGCCATTTAAAGATGGTGTTAGCAGGGAAAAAATTAAGATTCACATTACTGAGAAGCGGCGGATTATTGTGAACTGTGAAATTATCCAGGAAAAGTACAATTTTCCGCTTCTGCCGTTTCATGTCAATGTCTAGTTTCAACAGCTACTCTTTTATTGGAGCGATTAAACATAGGAAAGGATTTTATACCCTTGAAACATCTAGGGTTAGCAGCTTTCCTATCATAAGAGGTTTCATTTTTTGTGACCCGTGCTTACTGCGAGTAATAATGTTAAACTTTTCTTGCTATGTTTCACCCATGGCATTTTTCGTTTCTGAACATAATAGTTCGATCAGGAAGACACTTAAAAAAAAAAGCAGTCTCACCCACATTAAACACATTTCTTGAATCATAATGTTCCAACCGCCCGCCTAAGTCATTTTTCCATGCAGAACAAACAGTAACATCAACACATGCGCTTTCTCTACATATTTTTTTGAAAACGATGTTATGCTGTTTTTTTTTTTTTTTTTTAAATTGGAGAGCCATTGTTCACTGGCGGTGAATCCTTCAAACTAACAGCGAATGACTTAGTTTTCTCCTTCAGCATGCAACCTACGTTTTGTCCTCTGCATTGATTTAACCATTTCAATAAGCATTCTTCAAGACGGGGAAATTCACTGTGCCGCTTTTCTCTCTCCGTGTACTTCTAGCTATGTTATCCTTTTGCTTTAGAATGGTTAACAATGTGGAAAACGGAATTTTGAAAGTGTTTGCAACATCCTTTTTTTTTTTTTAATCCATTTTCCACGGCTTCAATATATATATATTTTTTTTCACCTAATGACAAACCCTTGTATTTTTTTGCACTCATAATTACGACTGATTATTGCTGAAATATAAACGTATGTAAATCACATCGCCAAAGGGAGCGAAAAATGCTGACTTAACGGGATCAAAGCAAGCTGGGTAAAGAACAGAGAACAAAAACAAAAACGAAAAAAAAAATCTAATTACTGAGAGGTAACAGCTTCTGAATTCGAATTACAGCGTGTTTGCTGGCGGCCTGACTTGACAATCACAATCAGTTTGAATTTCGGATTATCGAGAGTCGATGTAGATCGTCCATTGGTTTCGACGTCATAACCATATAGCCATGATTCGTCACCAGTTATAACCCTTTTGAGCAAGTCAGGATCACCATTGACTCAAGAGTTCCTGAGCGATGCTCATGCGACGGTTTTTTCGGATAGAAGGTTAGAAGTTTCGGAACAAACTTTGCTGATAAATGTGTCATGCCTAAAACATCCGAAAAAAAATGCATGACACGAGCCAATCGATATGCCAACATCCTCAGCAGCTTCTCTTATGGTAATTCGACGATTTTCCAAAACAATTTTGTTCACAGCTTCAACGTTATTATCTTTTGTTGATGTGCTGGGGCGTTCAAAGCGAGGTTCGTCATTGACATCTCGGCCATCTTGGAAAAGCTAATATAGGGTGATTCATCGTGAGATTTGATTTTCAATATGCTTTTTTTGACAGATCACGCGTGACTCCTATCAAATTGCTTTGTCATTTTTATTCAGTATCATTTGGAAAGTAATCATGGTAAGACTCACCACAACAGCGTCTTCAAATTGTTCAGCTGTATTACGAAAATCAGCGTTCTGTGAGAAATGTTTTTCGTGCGATTCGAGGAATTAACGGTGCGCATAATCGACCTACTAAAACCACTATTGTCAATACCATTCGCAAATTTGATTCCCAGTTTACATAAGTGGATGATACTCGACCGGTTAGACCACAACCAGAACGTAGTGAAGAGACTACAGCAGCTGTAGCTGAGGATGTACTCGAAGACCGGACGAATCGATTCGTCGTCATTGTTAGCAGCTTGGCTTGGCGTATTCGACAACTTGACGTATTTTACGTAGGGATCTCGGCCTAAAAGCATACAAAATTCAACTTGTGCAAGAATTGAAGCCAGGCGACATGAATTTGCGTCATATTTTCAGTGAACGGGCTCTGAAAACTCAATGAAAATCCGGTGTTGTATCGTGAAATTTTGTTCAGTGATGAAGCCCATTTCTTGCTCAATGGATACCGTAATATACAAATTTGCCGTATTTGGGCTGATGAGCAAACCGATGAGTGCCAAGAGCTACCATCACATTCATTAAAAACAACCGTATGGTATGATTTATGGGCTGGTGGAACCGTTGGTTCACATTTCTTCAAAAATGAGGCAAATCAGAATGTTACCGTCAATGATAACCGTTATCGCGCCATGTTGACGGACTATGTGCTTCCTAAAATTCAAGCATATGTTCTCAATGAGCTCCGGTTTCAACAAGACGGTGCTACGAGCCACACAGCGCGTGAAACAATGGACTTGTTGAGAAATTATTTTGGTGAGCACTTAATTTCACGTTTTACTATGCGAAATTGGTATTACACCTTTGGACTATTTTCTCTGGGGATATGTAAAGTCTCAGGTCTTTAGGAATAAGCCAGCTACGATTGACGCTTTGGAAGCCAACATTACTCGTGTTATCCGCGAGATACCATTCGCTATGCTCGAACGAGTCACCCAAAATTGGACCTTCCGAATGGACCACCGCAGACGTAGTCATAGCTAACATTTACCAGATATCATTTCAAAAAGTAAATGCCATGAATTTGTTCTTTTAACCGACAATAAAAATTTTAAGTTTAATTTGGTACTTGCCTTCGAAATTTCAAAAATCACTTTACTTTTAGAACACACATCGAGTTTAAGACTTTAATACTAGTTCTATCCGTTAAAAAATAAATAGGATATTTTAAAAAAAAAGGTATTTCTAGTGAGGCCATCTATTGGTAACTATTTGCGTTTGAAAGGGAGATCCTTCACTAATGTACTGTCATGACATTTAGATGAATAAAAGCAGGGTTATTGCGTTAGAAGTGACAATACGTTTGTGTCATCGGTACTGCAGTGAGCCTTGTCCGAAAATTGCTCAAAATTCAATATTCAACAATGTTGATTTCCTTTTACGATTCCAAGGGCATTATCCATAAAGAGTTCGTCGCACCGGGCCAAACAGTTAACGCAAAAATCTATTTTGGTGTTTTCAAGCGTTTAATCATTTCACTTTTTTTCACGTTTAACTGGTCAGAATATCGAGCAAAAGAAAGTTGGGGTTTGTTGCGTGGTAATGCGCCATCTTATCGATAGAGACTAGTGACCAATTTTTTGGCTAAAAATTACATTTTAACTATCAGCCACTCCCCGTATTCGCCTGATTTTGCAACGGAAAAATGCATTGCCAATTAAAGAAAAGCTTTTTTTGGAGTTAGACGCCATTCAAAAGATTTGTATTGAAGCGGATGAGACTCTTTTGAATACAAAAAATCGGTTTTGCAAAAAAAAAAAAAACCTTTTGTTGTCATTTTTAAAAAGTGTCTCTTTGGAACGCACCTTGTAGTATAATACTATGTGGTACCTGCCTCTTTTCATTGGCCGCTTTTGTTCGGGCTGGCATTGAAGCAACCAGTGCCTGCAAGGCAAACTGTTGCATTTCCCCATACCACACTTTTTCAATGAATTCATCCAACTCGGTTATTGTTCGTGGTCGCTTCTTTGCCACTTGAAACTTTATTATATACCAAAGGTTCTCGATCTGTTTCAGGTCAAGGCTGTTTCTAGGCCACTCCAATGTCGAAATACCCCTTTCTATTAGAAATTGTTTAACCTGAAAAAGTAAAAGTGATAAACAATAAGAGGTCTGAAGCTTATCTGAATGTGGAAAGTGTTCCTCTAATGATGGTAGCACATTTTCTTATATTTTTCTGCGGTCACATTTCCATTTATTAGACCCAACCGTCCAACACCATAATGTAAAACCATTCCTAAACATGCGTGATTCCTCCATGTCTGATGGTTGTTGTAGTGCATTACTAAATCGTTCTCCAGTCTTTCGTCGGACGTACTATATCCCGCGGTATCCGAAGATTTTAAATTTTAACTCGTCCGAGATTATATTTTTCCAATCAGTTATGGTCCGGTTGAAGTCGTTCTTGGCACATTTGTTTTGTTAAAAGTCGTTTTTTGAATAATGGTTTCAGGCGTCCACGCAATATGTATAACAAGATCTTGTACACGTTGCTAAGGAGATTGATGCCTCTATAATTGGCACAGTTTCTTTGCAGTTGTCTCCTTTCTTGTAGGTCGAATTACAGGTGCCACGGTTCCATTCATTAGGCATTATTCAATTTGGTCGGTTGGTCCAAACTCATGAATGGTTAATTTTTTCGGGACTTTGTGTCGTCTTCGCCGTTTTACAGTTTGCTGAAGCACCGACTATGACTAAACTATTAAATATCCTTGTTCGTTTGGACGTGTTACTTTTTGAGCCCATAAAATTTCCGAATTATTTTTAACTAAGTAGCACCTTACGCTTTCTTCTTATGCTCTTTCTTTTTTTTCCGGAGAAGTCGATGTTTTTCTGTCCTCGACTTGTTTAGCAAAATGTGCTTGCCTACATTCTTCATCACACCAAGGGTTCCGTGGTCTTGGTCGGCTTTCAGCACTTAATTCAGGTTATGAAGGCTTTGGCGAGAAGTTAAGGGATACACGATACTATATATTGTTTTAATGATACAGAAGAAACAATTTTCTAAATCGAATAGTAGCCGCTAATGAAGAAGAGATCTATAACGACAGCTCTTAACAGATGCTGGTGAATCAAATCCATGTATTTTGGACTTCAAAAACGGTTCGAAATCAACTCGTTTAAAGTCAGTTTTGGAAGATAAGCAGCCAGAGACAATAAATATGAAAAGTTGATTTTGGCAGATCCCTGTTGCAAAACCGGTACAAAAGCACTACCCAAACATGAATCTTTCCAATTTTCACTTGCGCCGGTCCATGCTGTCATTTCTTTTTTCGAGATACGAAACTTATGAAAATGTCTCAAAATGGTTCCAAAATTAGGAATTTATTTGCTGCCTTCACACTCAAGGCGGTATGACTACACTTAAAGTGACCGAGTACGTGTTAATTTTTTAGAAAAATGTGACATAGAAAGGAAAAAAAATCTTTTGGGCTCAGTGGTTATTTCGCGCCATGGGCGACGCCAAAATTTGATGGGGTGACTTAATTATTAGTATAATTGGACTTGTTTTTGTATTATAGGCAACCACATATCTTACATGATTTTAGTTGCTTGAAAAAAAGAATAGGACGCGACTGGTATTGAATCCCGATTTGGAAGCTAATACACTACCACTTGATCCACGGCCACCCATCAGCCTGAAAAAAGAGAGAAGGCTATCACTTTAGATGGGGGCGTATTTCGAATAAGACAAAACTTTTTAATTGTTTAAATAAACGACAAACTTATTTCTAGTAGTTTTTATCACAGAACCGCCTTTCTCCGGCATTGCTTACAAATGAAAGTGAACCACTTATTAAACTTATTTCTTCACTTCAGTCTACAGATTCTTCAATCAACCACACAAACAAAACAAAAGAATGCCGACGCACAATGGTGATAGTTAATTAAATTTGGCAAATTATTAATACTTAGCCCGTTTATTAAACTTTAAAATTTACTTGGTTAATTGATTGACATTAATTTTAGCACTGCCTTGGCACAAAGATAAAAGGAAATTATACTCGCGGCCTTTGTTTTATTTTTGATACAGTCACGTTTAATTTTTATCAAATATACGTGCGCAATATGCATTATGCATTGTTGTATTTTTTTTTTAAACATAAAAAATGAGGAAGCTAAAATTAGAATTGCGACCAGTATAGTGGCTTTAACCCTTATAAATACATCGAAAAATGCGTAAATGTATCAGCAATCTAATGTATCTATTCGAAATGGTAGATCTCAAATTTATATACGAGTATTCAATATGTATATGAGTCTTCAACTACAGTCCGCTCTGAAGGCTTTACTTCAATTCAGTTCAATGGAAGAAGTGCCTCTGCTATAGATTTTATAGATGCTGGTGAATCCCAATTTCATCGAGAAGAATAGACAAAAAGGGATTATCCATCATGAATGCCTGCTGTCCAGACAAGAAAACAAAAGCTTCCAGCTGCCAGAAAACCAGACACGGATGCTATAATCAATAAGTCTCTCTTTCTCTCCGAATACCACAAATCACTTTCGAACAACCTCACATAATATTGATACAGAAACTTTAGGTGTTGGAGAAAACACAATTCTGGTTTATGTTTCACACTAATATATGACGAGTGATCGAAAAGACTTATAACTTCTGTTTTGATGCCCACCATCTAAAATTGGTCAATCTTGCCAACAAAATTGAGTAGCTACAGACATAGGTTATCAAACGACCGGAGAATGACACAGATACGTCATTGTAACACTAAAAGGAGAACAAGTTACTTAACTCATTCAATACCGTTATTTCAGGAAGATGAGACAAATCATATGTGGGGATGATAATGCTCAGACCCTTTTATGTGGTGGATAGTGGAAATAGAGAAGCAATCCTGAAGTTCTAAGTATCGCCTATGTCTCCCAGCAAACATTTGATACGAAAGCAAAACAGCAAGTAATCGACGTAATGCCATCCCACGAACACGATAAGGAGCTTCTCGACTGGAATATTCTGTTTGAAGCCTCCATGTCAGACTTTTTTGAAAAGGAGCAATTCGCAAAAAATCAACTAGACATAGTTGAAGAAGGAGCTTCGCCAATCCGTCAACGCTACTTTTAGACTCAGAACGAAAGAAAGCTCTTCAGAACTTGAACGGTGTCCTCACCAAATGTTTTAGGACTAGCTTGGAGTGAGACTGGAATCCTTATTGGAATTGTTATAAACACTTTTCCCAAAAGATAGATAAATTCGCCGAGACCAGGAAGCTGTTCAAAGTGCTCAAAAGGGACAAATCGGATGTCACCTATGAGTACACTGAATCGAAAGCAGAAACTCACTTCTCAGGCAACAAGATATAAGACATCCTGTCTCTTCGAAGACAGTGTCGGCTTCTTGACAGTGTAAAGAATTTTTCGGCAAGTCATGGGGTTTTTCTTCGATGTCTTTTTGGATGATGATAACGTTAGAACTCACTCGTGGTTAGGAAAACTTACGTTCGTCTCCCAAGCGGAAATATACACAATCTTGTTGGCAATGAACTAAATTGTGAACAATCTTTGGAGGGGGAAAAATTTTCATGTATATTGACGGTAAAGATGTGCTTAAGAACTTACTGAATCCTGTCACCTGCTAGTTGGAATATGCAAGACCTCGTGTGCATTTTGAAGTCGCTGTTTGAACTCTCTGAGTCTTGCTTGGATCCCAGTTTACGATGAGATCTCGGGAAATCAGATCGCCGATGAACTTCTCTGGCAGGCATGGGGAGGAGTTCCTCAGGACACGGACCCTCGTTGGGTCTGCTTTCATTCCATTGGCAGTTAAATTTCCTGTAAGTATAACTGCAGATGGATGCATGATGCCGGCAGCTCAAAGAAATGCTTCTCGATGTCTCTTAAAGTCCAGCGATTTTTCTAATGTCTCTCAGTAGGAAAGTCTTCAGACGACACCTCATGGGAGTATATCTGTGAGTGTCCCCCCTATACTCGCATAAGGCTGCAGGTACTCGGGGCCGATGTGGTGTCTATACTGATTTCGGGTTCTCACTGAGGAGTTTACATATTTTTATATGAAAGTCAGAAATTCTATTATAAGAAGTACATACACATGTACATTGCGTACAAGAAGGCGAGGAAGCACGAAACCAAGTGTCACTGATCTAAAGTGCTCCTAGCCGTGCAGTTTAAGGCCAGGTAAGAACACACATATCCAACGGTAGATTCAAGAGAAATCACAAAAAGTCAAGATCAATACTTACCTTTATATATATAACTAGAACCAGGTCTAGCTTTGGCATTCCGCTAACAGTTCTGTAGAATGGGGATGCTCGCTGAAGTAGCATAAGTGGGAAGGAATTACGCTGGATAATTCATGTTATGCGAAACTTTCTGTGCAACTACTTGAATATGCTAATGACAATAAATCATTGGCAAAACGTAGCGAGCTGTCATTCGCGCATTTGCAAGTATTAAGACAAAAGTGGTTAAAATGGGTTTACTTGTCAGCAAAAGTAAAATCTGTCTGTCAACAAGGATTGCAAAACATCGACAATATTTGGGAATTGCACAGAATATCACAAAAGATAAAGATTTTGTCTAACTTGGCTATGCCTTTAACTCTAATAATGAAATCAAGCAAATAGTTACACATTGCAAATGGGTTTTTCTTTGGCTTTAGAAGGCAATTGAATAATAAAGCCTTGCCAAGAAACATTAAATAGTCTCAACATAAGGTGGGTTAAGATAACCTTGGACGCAAAATTCGTTGACTAATTTTGAAGAAGGAGATGTACGAGTACATGCTGTATAGTGATATTGTCATGGTCAGAAAAATGCGTATCAGTTGTCTGAGGCAGTAAGGGCACATGGATCGTCGAACAATCGTAGACGTTTCAGTCAAGAGTATTCGATTCCTAGCTGGAGACAAAGAGAAAGACTTCGTTTTAGGTTGCACGCACAAAGTGAAAACGGAATTCATCTATCTTGGAGTGCGTAGCTAGAGTAAGTCGGTCGTCGTTTTTGCACGACTGAATAAATGAATGCCATTTAAATTTAGAATACATGTTGCAATATTTTGTTTTTTTTTTATCGTTATTACAATCTTGGAATGCGAATCTACAATCAAACTCCACGTAATACCTCTTCCAAGTTTGTAGATTTGTGCATTAAAATTGTAAAAGTTTAAGCTGGCCAACTTATTTTGAGACGCTCCATATCTCAAACGGTCACCCCAGCCCAAGATAACTGATAACTTATCAAACTTACGCACCCACATAATTTGCAGTCTTGTCATCTGTATTATTTGTCGCATTGTCGTATCGCACAAGATTAAGCCAGTATTTGTACCGCAATGTGATGTTTAGCCGTTCGTCTCATTACTTTGATCTCACGATAGCACTAATCAAAATTGGTAAACATATTTCTAGAAATTTCAGACGGCGAAACGAGCTTCTTGTTACATTTGTTCAATGTGTTCATATAACAAAGTCCACTTAATGTAAACAAATGTACACACATATTTTGCTTAATAAATTAAAAGAGGAGTGAAAGTGTTGTTTCTCGCTTCAACAGAGGCAACGTGCATTGAACAGGAAGTCACTTGTATTGTATCAACGTCCAAACACTCCCCTTTGGGAAATTAAAAACGTTAAATCCCAAATACGACGCATTTAAAAAGAAGAGAAAAAAAAATTTTGCAATCAGCTTTACGTATGTATTCCCCTTAAATGGAGCAACACCCATTTCCATCTTAAAGGCCAAGTTGATTTTATGAAAATGAAGTTTGTTTTCACTCAAGCAAAGTTATTCGCTCTGCGCGATAAGAATTTTCTTGATAACGGTAGCCCAGAAATTGATTTCTTTTATTTTGTTGTTTGCTCTTACAATTACAGCTGCTGGTCTTTTATTATAAATAAAATTAAATTGTTTATTTTGTTTCTTTCGTTTTAGATAAACCATAGCATGACAATTCCATCCCGTCCTGCACCACCACCACCTACAAACATCAGTAATAATAATAATAATATTAACAATAACAATTTATCACAATTTCAACAACAGCAGCAGCGACATCACCAAAATGGGGGCGTCGTACCAAAGTTAACAATTAAACTCCCACCACCGCCTACAAAAGGCGGCACAAACAGGAATTATGCATCCACATCTTCCATATATCGTAGCAGTAGCAATAATTCCTTAACAACAACAACAACGAATTCATCGTCAATAACAAGAAAATTTCCAGCCGCAAATGTACGCTATGCACCGACAACAAATTGGGATGGATCACCATTTGAACCAATGGGTAATGGTAAGAAGGTACCACCACCACGACCTCCACCACCTAAACGTCCACCGGCACCAAAGTTAAATGGTTATTCAACACCTCCAGCACAATCAGTGAACATCTTGTCGAATTTATTTGGTCGAAAGAAAAGTACCAAAGTTCCGGGACGATCTCAAAGATCTGGCATCACTAATACACAAACTGGTTCTTTATATGGAAGCTCAGGTCAATCACACACAAATTCATTGTATTCCTTTCCAGCGACGACACTGGCGCCGCCATCATCCGAAACAAACGTCCAGTTAATAAGTTTCGATTCACCTCCAAGTTCGCCGACATTTACCCAAAAGTCGAACAGTGACTGTGTCAGTGTTGATAGCTTCAGTTCGGATTCGAATTTCAGTTCACCCAATAATGGAAGTGTTTCACAGCCCGAATCTGGATTTGAAGATGATTTCAATGCTAGCCGTGCAACAACAAGTCCTCTAGATCCATGGGATGCATTCGGAAATAGTGGTGATAATACCTACAGTGGTGCTAATACGGTAATTAGTGGTGCACCAATAAGGAACTATGCCATAGCTACTGCTCGAGTACAGCAGAATACGGATAATCCGCTTTGTAATGGAAAGAGTTTGCTACCGCCAGCTCCTGCTTTGAGTATGCCAACCATAATTAAACCTAAAATCTCACAGAAACCAAAAGCACCAAAGCCACCAACCTTAGAACAGGTGCGGTATAATCAAGCGATCGGTAATTTACAACAGCAGCAGTCACAAAATTATGGGGATGGTACGCCGCCCTCGCCGCCAATGCCAAATTGTCCACCACCACCACCACCGCCGGTTGGTGTTAGTATTATAGATGTTATAAGTGGTAGAGCGGATGCGTCATGTCTGGTTACTTATAGTGATGCGAGTGAAGGCGGTCAGCCATATGGTATTGCACTATATGATTTCGAAAGTAATGTGGAAGGTGATCTTAGTTTTAGGGTGAGTATAACATTGAATTGTTTATATATCCAGAAGTCTATCATTAGTTTATAGTCTTTTATAAGTCGCTTAAGACTTCCAAGTCTGTAAGCCAGCTGCAGGGTATTTATTAAGCTTAGTTTTTTAAACGGCCACTTTGAATATTTTGAACTCTTATATAATTAAAAATCTTAAGGACACTCACTTACGCTTACGGTTTGCTATGGATTGGGTTGCTTTACTCGGTTGTCTTGTTTTGCCTTTTGCCTAGATTTTCGGTGTAGCACTTAACCATTTAGTAATCACATTTCTTAGTTCACGTTTTCTGTTTATGTTGAAATTTTTTGATACATCAAACATCCTTAAGTTAGTTATGTATATCATGTCAGTTGAACAAATCTTGAGTCATCCATGTGTTTTTTAAATAACATCATCTTGTATATTTTGCATTAAAATCTAGAATTCCAGAACGTGAGTTTAGAATTTAATGAAACGATGTTGCATTTTTGAAATCCAATCAAAATGATGTGATAATTTTGAGGCGTTTCTATAGGCCAAAATTCCGTATCTTATTCCAAATTCTGAACGTCGAAGTTTAGATATCCATTAAGATATACAGTGTTGTGCAAAACATACCGGATTTTTTATGGAATATTTTTCTTTAGTGAATTTTAAGACCTCCTTGCATCTTTTATGAATGGACGAGACTAGATTCTTAAAAATTGCTTTTGGAATGTTTTCTCATTCTTTCTTTAGTAACATCATAAGTGGGTTTTTGGGTGTGTGCGTCTTTGACCCTATCCGTCTTTTTAAAATGGCCCACAAGTTCTCGATAGGGTTCAGATCGAGCGATTGAGAGGACCATTCCAACACAACAACATTTTTTGCGGAAACCACTCCTTAATCAACTTTGTTGAATGTTTTGGGTCATTATCATGTTTTTAAACCCAACGCAGTGGCATTCCTCCTCAGTGTGTGGTAGCATCACGGTTTCCAGTATAACGCTATACTAAAAACAATCAATAATACAACTAATCTCATGTTTTTTTCCGCACCAGAAAAACATCTCCACATTATAATGGAGCCTTCTCCATGCTTCACAGATTGACGACAATGTTTTGGCTGAAGACGTTTCACCTTCTTTCGTCTAACATGAATACTTCCATCGGAAATACTCAAGTTGAACTTACTATCGTCGCTAAAAAGTACAGTTTTCCACTTCCTTTGCTGACTAATTCAAATGATTTCTTGGGAATTCCAGTCTAAGAAACGATTAGCATTAGCAAAGTAATCAAAGACTTGTTAGAAGAATAAAATGGTACCTTTTTTGTCTATGCTTAGCAGTAAGTAGAGGCTTTTTCGCTGGTCGAAAAGAACAAAAAACAATTTCTGGATTAAGTTCACTAATAATATTTCTTGAAGGCAAGAAAGGTTCCTTGAGAACCATTTTCTTAATTTGCCGATCCGTTTGGAGTTCAGTTTTTCTGGGACGTCGTCCACAGTGAATAATTTCGACCGGTTTTTCATTCCGAAACTTTTATAATGTCACACACTGTCGATGATGGCATTTTATACATTTTGGCTATAGATTTTTGTTTAAGTCCTGCCCTGAAATCCGCAAGCATGGCATTGAGTTGAGCTAAAGTTTTCCATAAAACTCTAAAAATAATAATAGCAATGCCTTGTTTTTTTTTCTCTTTGCAAATTATTCAATAAGTTTTCTTAAATTCTCAAACAAGTGCACTTACTATATTTCTGTCCCCTAGAATTCTTCAAATAAAAATACTCATACCTAGATATTTTTATTATTTTAACAGTTTAAATAAATGCATTGTTGCCTAATAGTGCCAAATTTTTATTTATTTTTTTTTAATAGGATCACATTATAGTTTTCCTCGCACTTTATGGATGTCGTTATCTTATTTTCCAGTTCGAATAATTAATCCTTCATCATGTCACCATTTAGAGAATGCGTCGTCATATGACATTTTTATTATTTATAGTGCCGAATTGAACTTTTTGTGTTCAACAACAATAACTACTTATGTGGTCTTTCTAAGTAAACCAAAAGTTCATTTTTATCCAAAACAAACAGAATTTGACCTAATTTTGCAACCTTGAGGAACCCCAAATGATGTTGACCGTTTGACACTTTTATATTAATTTATTATTTATTTTAAATTAACACTCTACAGGGTTTTTCATTAAACCTGCCTCAATATATGTAAGAGCGGGGCAATAAGATGATCACCGAACTTCCGTTTTCAATAAGTTGGTTACGGCAAGTGCTGTAAGGCAAGTCTTGTTGAACTCACATTTCTTCAAAATTATTCCAAAAAAGAAAGGCTAACATGGAGCATTGTCCCCAGACAAAGGCCGATCCTACGTCAAGCAATAAGTACCGCGGCATATCCCTGCTTTTTGTCGCTTGTCCTGTCCAGAGTACTGGATTTTGAGTCGCATTAATTGACATGTATGTGACTTTCCTTGATCGGATGCGGCAATTTTGCTTATTAAAAAGTCATTTAATCAAAAATATGACACGTCAGTGAGGGTTAATTTTCTGTGAAAATCAATACACGTAGCTTAGTCGTAACTGACCGGAAATTTTGATAAAGTATTTGATAAAGAATTTGGAGTCCTTGTTGAAGTTTATAGTTTTCCACAATGAAAGTGGTTAGGAATCATGCCGTGTTACACAATCAGTGAATGCTTATCCACATTCTCTTCGAGGATCAGACTTTTTTTAAGGTATGAGACAATATCCGAAGACTGAGAAGACATAACATATGAGAAAGTATTATTCTTAAAATTTTAAATTTTCCCCAAAGCAACCAAGAAGAAAAATCATTTGTATATATTTTATAGATCGGTTATGATTAAGAAGGTGTTTTTTGTAGGGTTGGAACTTGGGAACCGAGAGCTATCAAGTGTGTTTTGCGATTTTCAACTTCTTTGGGCAAGAGCACAGAACTTGGACTTTCCAACCGGGCGCAACCCAAGATGAGGTCGTCTTCTACTATGTTGTCCCTCTAACTTAGAGTCGAAAACTTTGCTGGCCGGGTTTGGGTCGGCATCGGTGTACAACCTGTATAGTTCGCTGTTTGAATAGTTTCCGCCATTCTCTGTTCATGCAAACGGGACCGAAAATAACCGAAAAACATTTCTCTCAAAGCGCGAGTGTTCAGTTAATTATCTTTTATTAATGAAATTGATTAAAAAATTGATGGCAGGACCGCCGGTAGTCCATACCAGGACTTAAATCACTAGGACTCCCAAACGGCTGAACCGCTTTCGATGATTTTTTTTTTTTTTTTTTGATGAAAGGTGACTTGATCGAGATTGTTCTTTTTTTTTATTCAAGCAAATCTATTCAGCCGTTTTTTTTTTTTTTTTAATAAGTTTACGTCGGGGGTTAGTAAATTTTTAATTTAATTTTACTTGTTTAAACTTAAGAGCTTAGGTATAAGAAGGCTTACGGACTAGGCAACCTATCTGCCTTATTAAAGCAGCAAGAGATGACATGGTAAAGATCACATTCTAACTTATTTGCATGATAGATTTGGTCAAATGGAATTATGCCTAACGATTGGAATTTTATCATCGTTTGTCCGATCAACATAAAAAAAATACTTTTAATGTCGCTTATGGCAAGACGTGCAGATCGATACTCATCTTATTTTTATCGATTTCAAGGCGCAATATGACAACATCTAGAGACATGAGCTAAAAAACAAATTACGCAAAGGCCGAAACCAATCACACCGATATCTTTGAGGTCAAGAAATGGTTTAAATAAGGTGATGCGCTGTCGTGTGACACGCATACAAACGAATGTATGAGATTAAATTCTGTTGTTTTAAATAGAACGTACGTAAGTCTTGATGTAAACATTTATGGTTCCCACTATAAGGGCAAATATTTAATCGTGACCACTTCAATCTATTAATTATGATTCCTTTCACATGGCTAAGACATTTCATAATTTAGAACAAAATGTCTTACACCATGAGCCAATTACGTGTACGTCTAATGGTTTATGCAAGCTTTTTCGCACGACATCATCACTTTTACTGATTTTCTAACATAGTGTATTATTATTTATTCTTTCTTTCACCCTGGTATTTTTTGACAAGTTCAAATTGACTTTCGTTTCACATTGTCATAACAAATAATTGATGATCGAAGCATTTTTCATATTCACGTGCAGTTTGCTATGAACTTCAAATTATAGTGATGTAACACTGCATCAAGTTATTATATATTCGTTACAAAATGTACATATGTATACGAAATTAACTTTGTGTTAAAGATGTAGATATTAGTTGACTGATTTTTAGTTAGGTTGGGCATACATATATAGTATAGGGTGATTCTTCGTGAAGTTTGATTTTCAATAGGCTTTTTTTGACAGATCACGCGTGACTCCTATCAAACAGCTTTGTCATTTTTGTTCAGTATCGTTTGGCAAGTCATCATGGAAAAACAAACCAAAACAGTGTGTCCAAATTGTTCAGCTGTATTACGAAAATCAGCGTTCTGCGAGAAATGTTTTTCGTGCGATTCGAGGAACATATGGTGCGCAAAGTTGACCTACTGAAATCACTATTACCAATACCATTCGCAAATTTGGGTCCGAGTTTACATTAGTGGATGATACTCGACTGGTTAGACCACATCCAGCACGTAGTGAAGACACTATAGCAGCTGTAGCTGAGAGTGTACGCGAAAACCGTGACGAATCGATTAGTCGTCGTTCTCAGCAGCTTGGCTTGGCGTATTTTACGTGAGGATCTCAGCCTAAAAGCGTACAAAATTCAACTTGTGCAACAATTGAAGCCAGACGACTTGAATTTGCGTCATATTTTCAGTGAATGGGCTCAAGAATCAGAATGTTATCGTCAATGGTAACCGTTATCGCGCCATTTTAACGGACTTCCTGAAATTCAAGCACATGGTCTCAGTGAGCTCTGGTTTCAGCAAGACGGCGCTACGAGCCATACAGTGCGTGAAACAATGGATTTGTAGAGAAATCATTTTGGTGAGCACCTAATTTCAGGTTTTGCTACGGTAAATTGGCTGCCTAGATCGTGCGATATCACACTTTTGAACTATATTCTCTGGGGATATGTAAAGTCTCTCGAACAAGTCGCCCAAAATTGGACTTTCCGAATGCGCCACCGCAGACGTAATCGGGCCCAACATTTACATGATATCATTTTCAAAAAGTAAATGCAATGAATTGTTCTTTTAACCAATAATAAAAACTTTATGTTCACTTTCAGATTTATGTGTTTTATTTTGCATTATAAATCAAACCTCACGATGAATCACCCCATATATTCCAGTAAGAGTTATTAGTCAGGATTAAATTTCTATAGTAACCCCAAAACCTCTGATAGACAATGAATTAGTTTTTTACACCGAAATCGATACTTTTAATACTCCCTCCAACGTCTGTAAATCTAGGCCTAAATGAAACATTAACATTTGTAAATGACTTTCAGTAAACACATCAAAAAAGAATGTTGTTTCGTTCATTAGAATAAGGAAGTTCGCCTGTTCGCTCGGTTTATCGTTACAAGCTTCTTTAAACTAAGCGTGTAGAATCGACATAGTCTAGTCGTCTGTTTGATACTTTGATTGTGAGAAAGTATTATAGAAGACAAGGAGCTTGTCACTGATCTTCCAGCCCAGTTGTGTGGTGGAATAATCATTTACTTAAATACATTATTTCTGCTTTTACTTGACTTCAAACAGCGGTTTGCTGAGGCTTGAAATGAGCTTATTATTATTATTATTATCAAGGGAACGATACAAATTAATTTTTAGGGTCCGGGATTTAACGCCGGGGTACTGTGCCCATGTGGCGCGTTTTGCCAACAGCACGCGGGGTGCTGAGTTCTTAAGAGATTTTCTTAAATCTAACTTAATCCTACCTTAAAACTGTGTAAGTCGGCCATGACTAAAAAATTAGGCTGACCCACTTTGCTTCACATAAAGCTACGCAGTACTTGAGGAATTCGTCAACGAAGCTTCCTCTCTCTCAACCAACCACCAAAATTGCTGGTGCTGTTGAGCAACATCCCCAATGTCGCGACTCCCTACCGACCTACTGAAATGGAGACGCTCCGCACTGCCACGTGCGACGTCTCTGTCGTAGTTGAGTCGCCTGTCCACAGCTGTTCGAGCGACGTGTTAGATTAGCGGCACCGCCAATCTGTCCTGGATCAGACCTTTCATATCGAGGTAGAGGAATGCTTCTGGAGGAACAAATCCGTCAAAGCAAACTCTCTCGTGATACATATAATTAGGGTAGAAAGCCCCAGAGATCAGGTTGTTCGATGAGGTCATTGCTCTCGCAATGTGCCCTCGAGTCAACTTAAAAACAAAATTGTCCACTCTTATTAGGTTCGTCCTATTGTACAAAACCTCATTAGGATAGAATTTTATGTACCGTGGGAAACCGATGCTTTCAGTGTGGCGAGGCCGTTGACAAAACTAATACTAAAGCTGAATGCTAATAGAAGACCAAAGCATAGGTGGACTGTTGGGTCAGTCAACATGTGTGGCGACCAAACAAATCTGGCAAAAGATGGGAATTGAATCGCTTCAAGAATTTGATCTTTAAAAATAGGAAACATCTCAGCGCTATTATAGGTGTTATCACTGGACACTGTCTTGTAGGCAAACATGCAAGAAGGCTTGGGGTTTTTGAGCTTTTACTTACAGAATATTACTGCTTTAGATATTCATATTATGCACTGAAACATTAAAATCATTTTCCGGTAAAAGTAAAGCTGTCTTATAAAACTCTAACTGGAATTAACGATTACTTTTTATCATTTAAAACAACGACTCGGGGGCATTCATTTAAGCTACAAGATCAGCAGCAGGTAGGTTTCAATATTTTTTTGCTAGTCAAGCTAAAGAAGCTATTTAACTCTATAGAAACTGCTCTTACTTTTTTATTGCGAAGTTTTGTAATCCTCTCTGGTATCCGTTGTATAACGTATATTGCATATATGCATGCAGAGATCTTTTTTTTTGTGAATACTAATATGATTACGGCTTGACTTTTTCGTCAAAATAGCGTGTTAATCCAGTAAAATAACATTTATGTTTAGGTCAAAAGATCATTTTGTTGCATTCAAGCTTAAAACAATTCATGTTAAAAAGTCTAGGCAATATTTGCAATTGTGGTGCCCTTACAATGAACTGCGAATATCGGTATTAACGAAATATTGTTTTGCTCATAGTTATTACGATGCTATCTTAACTAAGAACTTTTTAATGTAAACGGATAACATTGCTTTGTGATTTCATTTCAACAAAGCTGTACCAACGATGATAAAAATAATTTCCAGCTTCTGAAATTCCAATGCTTTTGCTCATCAAAAACGTGCAGGATGAAGATTGTTCAAGTCTATTAAATCCGAGTGAAACTGAGCCTCACATAACGAGCTTATTCACCTAGCACGATCTCTTGCCAGCTGGCTCTAGTACGGGATTAGACTCGAAGACTGTTTTTTGACCGGTTTGATCCGTAAGCGCCTGACTACACCGATGTCGACAAATTCCAAGCCTCTGCCCCGGCCGGAATGATAAGAGTATTGTGTTGTGTAAAGGTAGTTTGGTCTTACGATAGGGCTCTGTTACTCAATTACCCTATCAATCCAAGGAAAGCGGGATTGGCAAGAGTTATTCTATTTTTTTTTTTTTATTTTTTTTTTGGGAAAGAGAATAATTTTCATAGCATTCTTATTGTTATCTAAGTCCAATGACACAACGCTTTTGATTGCACTTAGTTGCTAGGATTAATATGAAACCGTACTGGACTAAGATAAGTTACCACCTCTGAAGTTTTGAAAATACTTCATTACAGTTATGATTTGAAAGCATAGTACAATAATATGTTTGTGTAATGCAACAAGCGAAGTTTAAAGATATTTTAAACAAATTTGAGTGGATTCCAAAAAAGCAGTTTACTTTTGCTTAAGTTTTTTTTTATCTGACGTATCCCAGCAGAGGATAAAAAAAATTAAAACTTTATATGTCCACTACGCGCCTTGATTACCGCTTGAATTCTGTGTGCCATAGCATTTATTAAACTTTGACCGTGTTTATTTGTTATGTCATAAAGCAATTAATACTGTCCTAAATTCTTCTTTGCTCTTCTTTGGTTTCAAATCGGGGCTGATTCCAGGCAAGCGTAATGCTTTTAACCCGAGACTTGTTACAAAATCTTTCACCTAATACCACACAAGATACAGAATTATAAATAAATGATGCCATTTAGTTTTTAATGAGCCATGTAAGGAAAGAACTTATCTTTTGAGCATACCATCCATACAAGGATATCATCTAATTAAGGTACATTTATTTTCGTCAGTAAAGATAACAGTTTTCTAATAATTTTCGGTTCGATTTTGATAAGTTCTAGCAAATTCCAACCTTGTGGCTCTCATTTTTGATGCCAAAGACTTTTTTTTTTCTCGGCCTCCTGGCTACCAATCCGAATTAATTCAGTCTACCGCTGACAGTACAGTTGCTAGTTTTTTTCGTGTTGCTTCTTAAAAAAAAAAAAAAAATAAGAGATAAATAAATAAATCCGAATTTATTTGCTTTGCCGATTTTCTTTTATTAGCGGCACAATATTCGTTTTAAAATCCGGTTTTCCTTTTGCGTCGTCTCTTTAGCTAAACCTGTGTCAGTTCTCCTGGCCGTCGTTTCAAACATGTAAATTTTTTTTTTGTTTGAATTTTAATATGGTCACATGGCTGTATCCAATTTTCATAGAAATACCCTGGGCTATTGAGTTCAATTGAGTTAAACAGTTTTGTTCACTATAAAGTTTTTTACCCGTTTTGACTGAACTGCACTTAAAACGAAGCTGAACTGAACTAAACTTCAAATAACGAAATGCAACTGTTTTTTAATCATTAAATATTTTTCCATGGAATAAAATGTCAGATTGTTAACTTTTTTGTGTCCATTACGGTAGATTTTGATTCCTCAAAGTATACATTTATTGCTTGTACAAAATGCTGCAGGTCGAAGACGAATGATAGCTGCCTTAAGGTGATGATCTCTTTCCATTCAAATGTTAAATATATTTTCAGGCATAAGTACTTCTCGGTTGTTGTTAACAAGGCGCAACATATTTGTTAAATTATGAACTACTCTTCTAAGTATTTGGGCCTATATGCCTTATGCAATGCCGCGCTAAATACAGGCTTTTGAAACCTCAATAGTACAAGAAGATATCGGATGGCGTCAATCCGCACGATCTAGGTGGCCAATTTATTGATCTAAACTAAAGTCTTGTCATTGTTCCAGTGGTTTACGTCAGTAGTCTATGAATCTATTCCTGATTTGCCTGACTTCAGGAGCAGCAATTTTCCTTGTTTGCAAACGGCTTACGAGCACTCAATCCATGAACTCCCGTTACCAGCCATGCTTTCGGGGCTTTTTTTCTGTGTCAATTAGATTTCATACGAGTAAGGGCCTCGTCCTTTGTGCAAAATTTTCCACATGGGCTAAAGACAAATTGTTGTTATTGACATTGATGATTGCCACACATTGCTTTACCCCCAATTTTTGGCATGGATTAAATTCTATTTATAAGACGGAGATTACAGAGCCATTTTCAGATCCTTAAGATCCGAAAGCTTTAAAGCAACATCTTAGGGTCCCTCAGGGTAGTCATCTTACACCTATAACGTTTATTCTCGTTATATCGTTTTAACGAATTCTCATCTTTCTATTTTCGCTAATGACATAAGAATTTCAAAAGTCATTTCATTACCTTCTAGCTCTCATTGCTTGCAAGACGACTTAAATAAGTTTTCAGTATAGTGCAAGCAAAACTTTGGAGCTTAATGTCAAAAAATTCTAAGCGATAACCCATTCTCGAAAACGGCTACCGCCCTCTCAAAGAAACTGCTTTATCTGCAATGAGCCAAATACTTCTATTTCAGAAGTAAGAAATCTAGGAATAATTTGTGACAGAATTAAATTTTGACTCACATATTGACAGCATTATTAATAAAGCTAACTCTGGACTTGGCTTTATCAAACGCTTTTCAAAATAATTTTCGAACCCTTATGTTACAAGGTCCTTGTACGTTACAAAAGCCTCTCCTCGAATATTCCAGGCAAATTTGGTCACCTTAGGTTTAACGTTGGTTTATTTGTTTCGCCCTTGGTCGTCTACCTTGGGCGAACGATATATATTACTTACTTCCCAATGAAAATAGTCTAAAGCTAATTAGCTAATTAGTGGTATGCATCACATCGCGATGTCGCTGATGTACCTGGGCATTTATGCATCAGTTATTGGCTGGAAAAATGGGCTGTCCGAGAAATATGCAATATATTCCCTTCTCCTGATTCGAACTCACCGCGCCAATTATTGTCACTTTGAACCAATATAAAGAATATTGCGTACAAAAAACAGCTTTGCCGAAGCCTTTGATTAAATAGCTCTGGTCAATGCAAGTACTCGTATAGTATTCCCTTAATACCCCCTCGATCACACATCCATTTTTTCTCGCCCTAATAGTATAAAAATATTTTTGTTACTTCTAAAAATCTAGTTTTACGTTTTTTTTTTTTTTTTGTGTAAATAAGCCAATTAAAGTTGTTCGGAGCAGACCCGCTGTTGGCTTTGCGTCATGTAAAACATATGTGGTACAAACTTTATCCACAAAACGACTACCCGTTGGTTTTTCTATTAGATAATATCGAGTTGCATGAACTTATTTTCTAGCTCTCGAAATCTTGAGGCATCTCTTTTGAAAGCATTTGATCTAGTCTAGAATTGCAACTACATATCTGCATACATGTTGTATGAATCCTTGTTTGCATCACCATCAAAAGGTAAATGAAGCCCTTGTGACTAACTTGACTATTGTGCTATTGACTCAAACCGTCTCCTCGGCTGTCAGTAGATAACCGTTCAATCGCAATACAAGTTTCTCTGACACGTGTATACGCATATGTACATTACTTAGATTGTCGTTTAACCAATAAGCTTCAATTTGTCTTTTCTTAAAATAATAATCTTTACCAAAACTACCCAACTATTATGTAAAGAGTAATAAGTCTCGCTTGAACAAGTATTTCCAATTCTAAATTTTCGTTTCAAATTGTTTCAATTATTTGCAGGCAAATGAAAAAATTTACATTTTGGAAACACTCAACGATGAATGGTTGAGAGGACGTAACCGAAGTGGCTGTGAGGGTATATTTCCAATCAACTATATTGATATCAAAGTTCCCCTAAATGATAACGCATCAAGCACAACTTCATCAACTGCTGTCTCATTAAGCAGTTCATCGTACAGTAAAAGTTATCACGAAGAAAATAAACAAACCACTAATAACCAATATACGTATAGTACAAGAACAACTAAAACGACGACAACAGCAACATCCACAGCAAATTATAATCCAAAACAAATACGAAGTCTCTACACATTCGATGCTGGAGAACCTGGAGATTTAATCTTTCAGGTAACCACACAAACATATTTATATCCTATGTTCCCTATTAACTTTCTGTTTTTGTGTATTTACAGGAAAATGATTTAATCACAGTTCTATATAGAATCAACGAAGACTGGCTCTTTGGGGAAACATCAGACAGAAGACAGGGGCAATTTCCAGCGAATTTTCTTGAATATGTACCCGATAACATACCAATGCCTTGAATTTTTATCTCAAAATTAAAAATACAAATAAATTTCAACTTACAATTTTTTATACACAATTTACACATTTATATATATAAAAAAAAAACTGAAACACTGAATTAGTGAAAAGAAATGAAACTTTAACTACTAAAAATACAAGTCTACATATATTTTTTATACTTGGAAAGTGTGCAAAGGAAACCACGGAGAGGGAGATATGGCAAAAGTCCAGTCTTAAGACATAGCCATGACTTTTGTGCGCGTGTGAATGTTATTCTCAACTAAAAGTAGATTTTGATAAATATTTGATAATGGAAAGAAATACGAGATAAAATACAAAATTCCATTTCTTTCCTAGCTTTGTACGTAAACATATAAAAAAAAAAAAAATTATAATAATAATACTAATGTATCCAACCACAAAGCACCAATTAAAAAAAAAATAAAATAAAATATTAGTACGAGTATAGGGTTCAAAATGTATGCCTAAGTTGTATGTTGTGTATGTGTTTAGATTTTTTTTCTTTTTTCTGTTCTGTTTTGTTTCCAAAGGGCTAAAGAGATTTAAGTATTTGTTTTTGATATTTTTCTGTTTTTGTAAATTGTTTTTCTCTCTCCTTCCTCTCAAATTAAAATAAAGTGAATCCATCAGTCAGAGTGCTAGGTATGAGATATTAATTTATACAAACATTTATTTTTTTTTGATTTTTTACAACAATTGAAGTAATACTGTACTACGACAACCTTTTTTTTTTTTTTTTTTAGTTTTTCTTTACGCTGTGTAGAATATATAGTCAGCGATGATGATAAATATTGTAGAGAAGTTATCCACATTCAAATAGATTGTTATTATTTTTGCTAATATTTGTTATATTTATTAATATTAATTCTATTGTTTATAAGAGAGCATACACAAATTAAATCAATAACGATTATTGGAAAGATGCAAATGTAATGTTAAGTTGACAGATTTTTGTTTCTTATGATTTTTCTTTTTCTTTCTTATTGTGTCCTAGCATTAAGCGGCGAAAACTGAATAAAGAACACAAATGTGAAATTGTTTTTCTCTTTATTATATAAACTATTTTAGTAAATAAGATCAAGGGAAATACATCTTAAAACATATTGGGTCATATAAAAAGTCTCCGCGGTTTTTTGTCACTAGATGGTGTTTGTGTTTTTTTTTTTTTTTTTGAAGACAGCTGTGTAATTCGTTGCTCGTGTTAAAAGTTATACTGATTTGAATATGAATGAAATATCTGAAGAAATATGCTATGTGATGCTTTTTTACTATAACAAGAGAAAAACGCTGCAAAAACATGCCAAAAAGTTTGTGAAGTTTACGGTGAGAATGCTGTGAGTGAACACCGAACCAGGAGTGGTTTGTTCGATGTAAAAGATGCACCTCGCACTGGTCGGCCTGTCATTGAAAAATCCGATGAAATTTTGCAATTGATTGAGCAAGACTGGCACGGGAGTTGTCTGGAGATAGCGGAGGCACTAAACATCAACCGTATGACAGTTTCGAATCATCTAAAATGAGCAGGCTAATCACAGAAGCTTGATGTTTGGGTGCCACATGAATTAACGCAAATAAATTTAACTGAACGAATAACCATCAGTGAAACGCTGCTGAAATGTAACTAAATGGAACCATTTTTGAAGCGATTCATTACGGGCGATGTAAAATGGATTAAACACGAGAATATCCAACGCAAGTGATCATGGTCAAAGGCCGGTGACCGATCTCAAACGATTTTAAAGCTTGGATTGATGGCAAACAAGTTTATGTTGAGTGTTTGGTAAAATTGGAAGGAAATTGTCTTGTCTATTATGAGCTGCTGGAATGTGCGGAATGGTCAATTCGATTCTTTACCGTGCACAACTCGACCGTTTGAATGAAGCTATCAAGAAAGAGCAACCAGAATTGGCCAACAGAAAGCTAGTTGTCTTCCATCTTGGCAATGCTAGGCCACACACATTTTTGATGACCCGGAACAAATTGCCGGAGCTTGGTTGGGAAGTTTTGATGCATCCACCGTATAGTTCAGACCTTGCACCCTCTAATTACCATTTGTTTCGGTATTTGCAAAACTCTCTTGATGGTAAAAAATTGGCCGACCGAAGAGCCGCTGAAAATCACTTGGCCAAATTTGTCGCTGATAAACCACAGAAGTTCTACACCGATGGAATTATGAAGCTACCCAGAAAATGGCAAAAGGTCATAGATAATAATAGCCAATATGTACTTGATTGAAATTGATTTTGAATAAAGACATTTTTTTTTTCAAAAATGTACCAAAAAACCGCGGACCCAATGACCCAATATTTATTTATTCTTACTCACTTAGACTGCACTAGAGTTTGAAGCTGACTTGAACCTTAGATATTAAATTCCATTAGTTAGTACGGTCTTTCGTCAACTTCCTCCAGTTACGAACTCTAAAAATGTTGAGATTCTCTCCCACTTGTGCGCGCTATCAAAAGTGAGGTCTTATTTTACTGTGTAGAAGTCGGAGCATTGTGTGAATCAATTCGATTCACATGTGCCAGCCGTCTCAGGCGACCGATTTTAAGGTCTCAACCCATAGAATCCGTCGATCCTTTGACGGTGTCCACATACTGTTCTTGATGAGAGTGTTTTCTCTTTAAGTTGACAGTTTATGAAAACAAAAAAAAGTGATTCTATGTTTTTAGCTACTCTGCAGAAAATTTTACAAAATTAAAAAACAATTTATTAAAAATAATAAAAAGTATGGAAGATGAATTAAACTTAATCTTTTTTGTCCTCCATATCGAAGGCTTCAAACATGTATTTATAAATAATAAGGCGCACTTTTGGGTTCTTGTACAACAATGATCTGGGGTAATTTAAACTGAAAGTACGGGTAAACAAGGAGGTATTATGTGCTTTTATTTAAGATCTTATTTAAAATGTTCACCTCTAAGGATATGTGGCATATGGGGGCAGTAAGTAAATGTGTTCAATTGCTTTTAAAATGGTGCTGAAAAGTTTTAAATGAATCATGAATAAAACGTGCGATATGCTATGAATTCTCTTGTTAGTCCTAAATTAAAGCGAATGGAAACGAATTCCAAGCGATTTTTACTCGATGTGGAATTTCTCAAACTGTGTGAGTCCATTGATGAGAAACATATAAACGTCACTTACCTCTTAAATTCCCGAAATCTTTTTTTTATAATCACAAGGGAATATATTCTATTGTTCTTTTGGGAATCTGCGATGCTAACAATAATTTTATTGGCATCGGCATTTGGCGAAAAATTATTTGGTAACCAGTTGAACCTACCAGAAGAACAGAGCCTGCCGAATTGTAACGTCAGTTGTCTGCACTATTTTGCTGGCGATGCGGCATTTCCTTTAAAAACGTTTTTGATGCGTCCATATTCAGGTGTAGTACATGTGAGTGACAGTTTTTTTTTTTTTTTGTCATTAATACGTTTAATTTTATTTGGGAAAGAGGTTATCTTAAGACCGAGAGAACTTCAACAAGCGTTTCTCATGCGCTAGGCGTGTCATTGAAAGTGCATTCAGCATTTTAGTGTCCCGATGGGGGATCTTATTTAGCCCACTAAATATTAGAAAGCAGCTTTTTAACTTTACTACCAGACGACGTAGTCGAATACCACGGCGAGGGAATAGTTAACGGTTTGTGGCGAAAAGAAACAAGACTTCCCTTAAATAAGCTGGAGAGAATTTTCCCACACAACGAGTCTAAAGACGCATTCAAGTTGCGGAACCAGTTGAAAGATTACCTTTTGTACAATTAGGTTAAGGTTGATCTAAACATTATATTTATGTACTTTTCTTTCATCTGCTAATCTCTTTAATTATTTTGATTTCTCGATTTGCTTGAACACTTTTAAAAATTGTAATGCTGTAAAAATTTCCACTATTTTGCCTCCAGCGCACTGCTGCCAGATGTTGACTTCTTATGAAGCTATTTGAGGAAACGGTCTCAGAGTGATCTCCACCGGCTCTAGCACTGCCCCACTGTAATAAAGAGAAACATTAACTATAAATTTAAAATTGTTTTTACATTATCTTCCACGCCAATAGCATCTGACATAGTCATTTAAGCCTTTTTTTTTAATAGCTTGTTCCTATATGACTTTAAAGACTGGTCATATAGACAAATATAAAAGTTAACAACTTCAATTACCCACTCCTCAAACATGACACTTTTAATGTTTCAATATTTCAATATTCTATAATTAAATAATATTTCTAAACAAAATTTGAGTACAAACTTCTTTCTTTTTAAAATTTCAAAAGGAATAATTTTACATTGACGTTTGTAAACGGTAAAATTCTCTCGATTGTTCCACCAATAAATTTGCTTACTCTATATTTGTGAATGCTTGAATTTCAATATCGGAATGTGTGAACTTCAATGCGTGAATGCGTAAACTGCCAACGGATTAACGGATTGAAAAACTAGAAATCAAATCTAATTGGACGGACTTTTGTTGCCGCGTGAGTTTTACACTATTCTTTCAAGAATGATGTTAAAGAAATCACATGACAGCACGTCGCATTATCTAAATCCTTTTTTTGCATCAAAGGTCTCGGTGAGTTCGTGCGTGTATTCTCTATCGCTATCCTGGGACGAGTTTGGCAGGGATGCCAATCCTCTGAATAGCTCGTCTCTATGGATGCTGTCATACCTGGTCTTAAAACGGATGAATAGGTGGTGTGTATCGATTTGGAACTCATGGGTTTTTTCCAAGATCTGCGGTAGTGGGAATATGTGGTTGATGGTGGATTTTCCTGGCCTGAAACCACACTGATATAGACTAGTCAGTTTGTTGACGAACGGCTTCAAACGTTAATACAATAAGGCAGATAGAATCTTGTATGCGACGTTAAGAAACTGATGGCTCTGTTGTTGGCATAGTTCAGAGGGTCTCCTGTCTTGAGGATCTGACAAATATTGCTGAGGTTCCATTAATCTGGAATATTTTTGTGCGACCGTATTTTACAGATGAGTTGGTGTATGCTCCTGAACAAACTATCGCCTGCCGCTTTAAGGAGTTCGGCGGTTAAGTCGTCCGCTTCATCCAGGTCGGGTGGATGGAATTGTTTGTATACATCGTTCATTCTGTCTGACAGCGGTATTTGGTTCGTCATCACCGTTATACAGTCTACAGAAATGCCCTCTCTAAATCTTCAGCACTGACTGTTCCCTTCTTCGTTTCTACTTTCTTCGTTTCGTGGTTTGTGTCCGTTACATGTTTTGTTTACTTCCGAGTCCTATTCCTGGAGTAGCACCTCTCAATTTCTTCAACCACGAGCTTATTATGCTCCTTATTTTTCTCCCTGAGAGTCCAGCTCTAGGCCTTCTTTACAGCGCCGCTTTGTACGCACCTTGCTTAACTACAAATGCTTGCCGGCACTCGTCGTCAAACCAGGGGTTTCGTTGTGGTGCCCAAAACATGGATTTAAACAGCCAACACACGCAGTAATACTCACCAATAAAGATTTTCAGGCGCTTACAAAATATTGTCAATAAGATCATGTACGAGAGACTGGTGCCTTTGTAGTTGGCGCAGTTGAGTGGATCTCCTTTTTTCCCATACCTTCAAATAATGCTAAGGTTCCATTCGCCATGGTTTTCTTTTTTAAGGCGTTGATTCAAAAACGGTGAATTGATGGGAGCTACCAAGATATTTTTCATATAAATGATGTGTACCCAGTTTGGGTCTTTTGATGCTCATTAAATTGTCTGATTTCTATCACTTACACTGAAACCTTCGTTTCCTTATAAAAAAAACTTTCAACACACTTTCGTAGTATTGTTTTTTTTGGTTGTAGTTAAATTTAAGATCCTATCTTCTGTTACCTTTCGGAATAAATGCTTAAATACCATAGGGCTCCGTTCTGTCTCCGACACTTGATTTAATTTCCACCAAATTAATATGACTCATGCTACTGCTCTTCGGCTGTCGAACGGAAATGGCATCGTATGTTAAGCTCATTAAATTCCGATATTAACGGCATAACAAATTGGGGAACCACCAACAGAGTAGAATTTAATGCATCCAAAATACAGTGCTGTCAGCTGCCGTTAAAGCGAAATCTAAATACGAGACTAGACTTTCTATTTTATGACAACCAACGTTCTATGGCAAACAATGTTGCTAAATGTCGAGGTTACCTCAAGTGATAAAAGAAACACTTTTCTCGTCTGATCTTGGCATAGTATATATAAAATGGGTCCATCTGATCAAAATTGGAATACAATGGCAACATCTGCTTAGGGGATCCTAAAACCTTTCTGTTATTGTTCCAAGCAATAAAACTCATAGATGACTCAATATTTTAAAGTCAATTGACACCCTCCAACCCCGACGTATTATCACTTCCTTTACTTTCTTCTATCGCTATTTCTTCCACCAGGGCTTCAACGAAATTGTTAGGAGCAATCTCCCCATTCAGCAGCCTTGCTATGAATGCTAAGCATCAGCTTCCCTTTGGACGTACTCTGAAATATTGTGATTCTTTTTTAAAGCGTACAACTTGCGGATCTCCCTTTCGAACACTTAATTCCTAGTCATTATAAGCTCAAAACGTTCGAGACCAACATTCATTGGTATCTCTCTTTCTTTTCTTCCTATTTCTAGTACGTCCGCTCTTTTAGTAAACAATTGCATGTTGTTCATAATTCATTCAGCGCACACAAGTTATAATAAAATAAAATGTGGGAACACGTCGATCAGTTTAAAAGTCTTGTGATATAGGTTGTCTCAAGACTTTTGTCAATGATATTTGAATTAACGGTGCTAAATAGTAGTGGTCATTGTCCTTTAGACGTTTTGCTATCCCATGGTTACACACATATTAAACAACATGCCCATAAGGGCAAGGATGCTCATTTGGAATTTAAGTCATCGAGATTAAAAAACATTGTTAAATGTTTCTCGAAATCACTGTGAGGATGTAAGCTTAAAATTTAGATGTTGCGTTACTGGGTAAGACGTACAGAACCTCTGTGCAATCAATAGCAAACCGCTCATTCGCTACAGGCACTTTACCTGAAGAAGGTTTTTGTATTATTCTTGCTTTCATGGTAGTAGCCTCGTTCGGATTCAAGTTATTTTTCATTTCATTTCATTATTCTTAGATTAACGAAAACAATTTCTATAACTGTATCTAACAAAGAGTTTTAACTAAGAACAGTTAATGACTTTGGTATTTAAATTAAAAAAAAAAAAGAGTGTTAATTTTACTTCAAAAATTATTATTTACATTATTATGTACGAGTATTGTATTTACTATATATTACGAACTTATTTCCTACTACATACTTTCCCTTATGACGTCAAAATACCCTTTCCCATTTTTCTAATACTTATAAGAATTTCATTGTGAACTACGTCGACAGTTGATTGAAACGCTCATTGTGAACACTCACCGAATTCATCGATTCAATCCCTGCGCAGTGGATGTTGCATACTCTCAGGCTCTGCCATTGGATTACTCCTATATTCAAGAGCAGTGTTTGAATTGTGAAGGAGTAAAGTGCCGAGGTTGACGTCGCATCCCCCCCGAAAAAAGAAAAAAGTAATCAATCACTTTTCTTATTCAAGAAAATGTCTCAATCTTCATCGGGTAAGTTGGACCTACCATTCCTACATAGAATTACTTAATTTTCTGAATCCCAAATTACAGAAGACCTGAACTCCGAGTCTGTAGAAGTACTTCGCGAACGTCTTAATTCCATGAAACGCCTAATGGCCGAGCGCAACAGTCAACAATCCTCGCCCGCGAGCACCGAAGAGATTTGGTCAAGGACCCGTCGCACATCGACGGGAATAATAGATGGCAACTTTCTGAGTGTAGCCTTCGGTGGTGCATTGCTGGTGATTGTTACAGTCTCCGTCTATGCGTTCTACAACTTGTATCATGCCATTCTGAAGAAGTTCCCATCTCATCACACTGAACTTTAAAATGGGCGGTGTTATGTGGCCTGACAGGACATCACCTTTGTATTCATTGCTAAAATTTAGCAAAAATATTATAAAAAAAAAACAAACATTGATAAAATTCTTTTTTAAAAGTCCTTTATGAGTAGTTAAAACAATTTTTTACATTTTAATATTTGTGTAATTTGTTGGTGATTAGATATATTTTGCAGAAGAAAGTAGAAAATGTAATAAAAGTTCAGACGCAAGAATAATGAAAGGCGTTTTTAAGAGATCCTACTATTTTGTAGAGCAATGTAAAATTCTATAAGCAGCAAACGCGGGTGGTGTCCAAGAGATTTAACTCCTACTCTTGGAATAATTAGTTTGTAACCTTAAGTCTCAATTGGGCTTCCGAAAGTGCCTTTTCTGTTAACACCATTAGAAACAAGCCGAAACCGCTTTGGTGAAATGTCGCGATTTAACATCGATGTTTTTCTAATAGTGATATACAGAGTCTGAGTCAGTATATGTGGACTGAGGCAGGGTCTTGAAAAAGAAAAAGTGGCGGATTGGACAGCAGCGCTCGTATATCCGAAGTGCGTTACTGCCATTAGACCATCTGACCCCTCATGCCAGGGGTTAAAAACAAGGACCTGGTTCTCCTACGGGATGGACCGAATAAAAGTAGGATGGAAAACTGTGACATCTACTATGCTTATTGCTATAAGAAGCAGAAACAGATCGTCACAAGTCTTGTGGATAAAAGGAAAGCTGGCGAAACGGACCCGAACTGTGGATGGTGACTGCGGCCAATATATGATGACGACAGTAAACAGATGTTAGTCAAAACGTCCTGTCTCTGGTGCTATAGTGCATCTTGATTGACACTCTGCTTAATGCTGCTCTAAAGCGTAGGCCAGCCTAACATGATCCACGTTTGGCGTTTCAATCAATTCTCTCAAAATTAAGGTTGTTCTCTTCTCATTTGGATGTAATCTTTGATAACAACACGTCCTTGGACTAAATATATCGCGTCGAAAATTTCCAAGACGCTGTTGGCGTTCTGACTGTGGAAAGGAGCTACAGCTTTACCAGACTACAAAGAACGTTGTGTCTCGGCTGAATAGGACTTTCCTGATGAATGTTTTTTCCCTTGATATTCATGTCAAGAGCTGCATTCTCAAAGCATCAATATTCCAAGCGGAGATAGTCGGAGCATCTGAGTCTGTACCGGCAGGTAAGCTTGAGTAAGAGTCTTGCTTAGGTCTCAATGAAATCCCGGGATCGAAATGAAATCTTTTGGTAAGCACCTAAGTGTGCTAGGCACAAATGGCACAGCATCCTGCTAACTGTGAGAGTGGTGACGACACCGCTCAGCACAATTTCTGTGAGTGTCCGGTCTACGTTCAAATTTTACAGATTACAGGTGAAACCGAATATCTCCAAAAGTCAGAAGGTTTTGTAAGGAAGTGGGTGCAATGATGAAGGACACGTTGACAATTTGCCTGAATGTGAAAATAGAAAGAGCATTTCTATACCAATTGAAAGCAAAATGCTTAATATTTCTGAATAAGGTAACGAGGTTCTTCTTCCTAGGTGGCGCTACAGTCCGGGGTGGTCCTAAGCCTCAACCACCAAGCGTCTCCAGCCCACTCCCCTTGAGATTCCCTTTCACTTGCGTACGCCATCTGAGTCGGGGTTTTCCTCTGCTGCGCTGTTACTCAGGGCGAATTCGAATATTTTTAGGACCGGAGTGTTGATCTCCATCTGCTATACGGGACCCAGCCACCTTGGTCGTTGGATCTTCTTTATTTTGATTATTTAAATGTCACTATACAGCCCGTACAGTTCATCGTTTTTTGATAAAGTCCATTCTTTCTTAGCCCATAGATTTGCAACAGTTATTCTTCGTTTGATCTCAGCGCCTGAATTGATAACGGAGCCTAGGTAGACAAAGATCTTAACTACCTCAAAGTTATATCTGTCGAGGGTGACGTTCTGTCGGACATGGCGATGTGAGGTGTCCTTTCTTTTTGTTGACAACATGTACTTGGCCTTGCCCTCATTAACCGTAAAACCCATTTTTGCCGCTTTCGTCTCAATATTCGCGAAAGCGCCACTGACTTCAGACAACCTCTCGTTTGCAAAGATTGTAAACAGTAATCCGTCAGTAACAGTAACAGTAGATCCGTCCGTATCCGAGGCTTGTTGTTGCTTCATAACTATGGATTTTTTCCCACATGACTGGGCAGTTACCCCAACGGCACAACCACCAACCTGGAGAGCCAGTTTCATTATATGTACCCCTAGGACGAATGGTCAGTCAGATTGAACTTCGTAAACTGTTCGGGGATGTGAGCGCTGCCGTTGGTCTATTAAGGGTTCATCATTCTCAGAAATTCTTGCCGGCTTGTATTACAAATATGTTGGAGTAGCTTGGATAAGGTCTTACTTGCTTTATTCCGGGATTTAATCTTAACGTTGATTCCATCTGGGGAACACATACGCGCTTATAAGTTTGGCAAGTCGGGTCCGGATGTATATCGACTTAACGCTTAGAGGTAAAATAAGCACATTTGATGTGTAAAACCAGTTAAAACACTGGGCATCGCCAAGTTGACACCTCTCAGTGCCTACCCTATATATTTCTACAGCACCCAGTTACCAGTAACCTCAGAAAAACAAAGGCAAATATTATTAGAAAGTGGTCACGAGGTTGTATCTTATGCATTCACAAAACTCTATGTAAAAAATATTTTAACTATAAAGCCTCATTGTAACAAAGATACTAACTGGACCAATATTGTTTTCATTGAAGAAGCTTCATTTTTTTAAACAATACCCTTGAAAGGGTGTGGAATATACGTGGTAAACATATCATCTAATAAACAATGATGCATCTGGCAAAAGTTGCTGCTTTTGAGCGGCGCGATTCGGAAAATGTGTATCCTTAACATAGAGTCTTTACGAGCAAAAAATTATACAACTCAATATCCTCTTAGTCGTGGAAGCCGCGATTTGCTTCTACAAGAGCAAAACAATCCGTAATATCGTAGTCGGATCTGTCGCGGCGTCAAAGAGAAACATGGCCTAAAACATGTTTGGGGACTTATTTATCAGCTTAAATTGCTTTACAAGGAAATTGAATATCGGCAAGGGTGAGAAAAATATCGGAATAGGAAAGACTGAGTAGGAAATGTTAAATAAATATTTTTTCTTCCCCACATCAAGTGGTTTTCTGCTTTTAACACTCTGCAAATAATAAGCGAATTTATGTTTTAAATATCTCTGGCACTTATTTGCCAAAGTATAATAATATAGATCATGTTGAATATGTTAAATTGCCTGTAGTATCACCTAGATATATTGTATTCGCATGTTATACCTAGCTAATTTTATGCATACCATACACAGGTCATAGAATTATTTTTAATTAATTATTTATTTATTTTTTTATATGTCGGAACAAAGCATTCAGACAAAGAAATAGTCCATTGTATTCTTTATAAAGTTCATTTAATTGAAATCGTTCAGTCTTATTGTACAAAGAAAGATGAGTAAGCGCTTCAGTAATAAGGTGTCTACAGTACTAGCACCCATCATGTTCGCGCCGAGTACCTCCAGCCTGATGCAAGCGTAAGTCGGACATTCATAGAGATAGCGCTCCGCGGTGTTGTCATCTTTTTCGGAGCAGGCATCGCAAGATGTTGTGTCACTTATGCCCAGCACATTTCAGTGATTTGCAACAGTGTAATGTCGACCTTAAGCAACCTGCAGTCTTTCCTTCTGATGGACAGCAGAAAGGCCGCTGACTTGCTAGTGACGTCGGGAAGCATTCGTTTGGTCTGCCTGCATCCCGGGTGGCTGTGTCATCTGCAGTTCTGCTCGTATGAGAGCCAACTGTCAATGAGGCCCTAACCAAGGATGTAGGTAGAAAAAAACTTTCCTCTGAACCAAGTCTGTCAAGTTTATCAAGTTTATTCCCGTGATCCCATTGTGACCTAGAACCCAACCAAGGGTAACTGAATTAAGCATCCTTGAACTAGCTTGGAAGTCGTGAGAGGGTTTATCAAAGCTCCAAGCGCGGCTTGGCCGTCGCTACAGATGAAAATTTCCGCTTGGAAGACAAATGTAAGCTTTCCTAACGTGAAGTGAAATGTAACGTTATTCTCCTTCAGAAAGACACCAGCGCCAAATCCTATATTGGTTTTGGAGCCGTCCGTGAAGACCCGACGGTATGATGTATTTTCGCGAGATCTTATTCCACATGACAACCAACGCATAGGATATAATGGTTCTTATCATAGCCATGTAGATCAAAAGGACCCTCCTCTGCACTATCAGAAGGCTGACAGCGCCTTAGATGCTATCGATGTAACATTTTTAATAGAGAGAAGTTCGTTATCCAGGATAACGACCAAATACTTTGCTTCTTTAGAAGCACTAGATGAGTCAGATCAGGCAGCTTCCGCCTTCTCGTAAAGAGAACAACGCCTATTTTGAGAGCATTGACTGGAAGCCCATTACTTGTGCACCAGTCGTCGATCATGTCTAGGGCTGGCTGTGCTTTAGAGCACCCTCGATGAAAATGCCCAGGGCGTATTTCTTCTTGTTGAGTGCGCCTTCAACTCTACTTACTAGATTCGCAGGATCTTGCGCGTTTGTAGGAGGGTTGCATTGCCGACAGAAGATGTATTCGTAAGGCATGTTTGCGCACATGGATATCCACTATTCTTTTGATGCCTTTCAGCATGAAGGAAGTTAGACCTATGGGCCTGAAACTCTTGGCGAGCGTGTAGTCCTCATATCCGATTTTCGGTAGAAAGGCCAATTTCACTACTCGCCAAGGATTCAGTATGTAAGTCAGTGCCGAGCTAGCAGTGAAAATTCTCTTCAGAGTTGCCAGCAGTTGGTCTTTACCTTTTTGTAAAATAACTGAGTAAATACCGTGGGTGTCAGGCGACTTTAAGCCATCAAAGGAAGCAACAACATGTTTAATGGCCTTATCCGTCACCACAACTGATGAGATATACCAGCTACGGCGTGTTGTGTTGTTCAGCTCACTACCAGCTTAGTTGATAGGAGCTAGTTGTGAGCTGATTTCAATTAGTTTACCTGGGAAGTGAGACTCAAGCATGAGGCGGAGAGTCTCTGCTTTCGACTCGGTATAAGTACTGTCAGATTTTGAATGGTTCCAACCCACTAGGTTCATAGATAATCTCGATCTTTTCACAAAATCTTTGAAAGAGGCACCTTTCGAAGTTCGAATAATGCTTTTAAAATCTTTTTGCTTCGATCTGTAAAGATTTCAATGTTCCTTCAAATGAGTCTTAAGTGACCTATTTAGAAGTTTTCCGGATTCTTTATGAAGACGCTGCAGGTCTGCGCTTCACCAAGGAACGGCCGATCTTCAGGATTGCTTACTATCTGGGCATAAAATTTCGAAACACTTGGCGAGGGTGCCGTTCATGTTCTGAACAGTTTCCTCAAATTTTTGTTTTTTTTTTTTTCTGAGCTTAGGGGTAGCACTATTGTACTTGTTGATCTCCCCCTTAAATCGTGCCCAGTTCCTCATTCTCAATAAGATCGAGACCTCGCATCGGATTCTGAATTCGATGTATCTATGATCTGACATGAAGATCTCCAATAGTACCTTACAGCCATTAATCTCATTAGCATCCCTGTTGGATAAAGTTAAGTTGATTACTTGCTGCCTTATTCTCGTAACAAAATTTGGCTGAGAGCAAACATTGTTGACAGCCAGATCAGACGATTGTGTAAAGTCCAGGAGATGATTACCTCTCACGTTGCATTTGCTACGGTCATAAAAAGTGTTCTAAACATAAGCATCGCAGCATGTCCAACTTTCTTGAGTTCTGCTACCGCCTTCGGTGGTGGCGGCAGTAACGAATCATTGGGAAAATAAGCAGTCACAACGACGAATTTGTGCCATTCTCCATTCATTTCGTAGCTTATGTCTGCAGCAACTAAATCTTGGTTAAAAAATTGGACAAGTTTAGATGGCGAGAGTGAGTTCGGCACATAAAAACAAACTCTTGTCATAAAGTGGTTAAAATCCCTTACACATCCAAAATTAAAGATGCGTTTATTCCACACTCATGGTTAGTGTGGGTCATAGACCATATCGTGACACAAATTCAAAAGATGAGTTTTTTTTTTTTTTTTTTTTTTTTTTTTAAATAAATTACCTGAACAGATAAAACTTAATTTTAATCTCAAAAAAAATTCTAAATTTTCTAAATTCTTGATCCGAACTAGGTGTCTATTGTACGATTCCCTTTAAGCTCTATTGATGACTGGCACTGTATCAAAACAATTAATCAATTGAAATGTTGCAGCACAGCAACTATTGCGCATGCCAATGAGGCAGGTGTCAAGAATTTAAAAAAGCACTTCACTCTTATTAGTGAGTCAAAACGGCTGCTGCAACAATCAGTGACATTGATTGTACCTATTTCAATTTGTAAGTACCTACTCGTAAATAAATAAAAAGGAAATAATTTGCCGGCAAAACTTTATGTATTTATCATTGTTGTGTTTATTTTTATATTTGTTGTGATTTGCTTCTTCGTAAATTGTACGAATACCTACTTCTATTTGTGTATTTTAAAGTGTTAATTGTAATTTCTCTCTTGTGTGTTAATTTAGTTAAAAATCGATTGTCAATCAATTTCATCATATTTTGAAAACATCTGAAAACCGAGAACTTTTATGTCAGAGATTGAAAATTTTCAACGAATTATTAAATAAAATCTTGAAAATAAATATTTCTCTCACGATGTTAACGCAACTGCAACGATTCACAAGGCAATCTACGTTTTCCGTCAGGTAAGTTTATTTTTGGTAACTATCCGTTTAGTTTGTAAAAGGGTGAGGAATGTATCCATAAAACAAAAAAAAAAAGTATTGAGACGATTTCGGTGTTCCTGTCAGTTAAATCAGTTTACGTAATCAAGTCTGAAAATCTATGAATTTACTCAGTTTATTCGATTTTGTAACGGAAAAGCCATTCGCAGCGATATTGGTGAGCATGCCGCCTTTCTGGTTACCTGGTTTCATTTTGAACGTGGAGCTCTATTTTTTTTTTTTTTCGTTTTCATTGGCGTTCGCTGGATTTCTGAACCGGATTTCCGTTCCTGCATCGCAACTTGAATCAAGTGGCTGGGATTGTGACCCCTTTTTATTGGAGCGTGCCCATTTATTAGCTCGATGTGGCTAAGCCAATTTAGCCTTTGTATTTAAGAAATTTGTCCTTGGAACATCTTATAGAGATCGCAGTTTTTGTTTTCCTATCATTCACCCTCTTCAAGGTAGTACTGGTTGTGCGATTTTTTTTTTTTTTTTTTTTTTTTTTTTTTTTGTCATCAAACCTTAATAGTTTTGAGTGAGTTTTCCAGTGTTGTCTGATGTGTTCCAAATTAGTAGTGTTAATATCTTCTCAAGCATAATAAACAGTTCCCATTGCAGGGAAAATTAAATTCAATAATTCGTCGACAGAACTAATAAAAGTTATAAATAAATTGATCGGTGGGGCAACATGCCAGATTGTCGGAACTGCAAAAATGCTATTTACAATGAATCGGGCATAAGTTGCGTGGGAGTATATGGTCGTATGGGCATATGGGCAAGCAGCGTTCTGTGTGAGTCAACAACTAGTGTGGAAGTTGCAAATGGCCACCCAAAGGTCAAAATTATCGATGACTTGTTGAAGAATAAGTGGATCAATGGCCACAATTTCAGTTTGGATGTTATGTTTGAGATCCTAAATTGTCGCTGGGTTATAGGCACAAATAACCCTACAGAAAGAAGTCTAAAGGTGTCAAATCACATGACCTTGCAGGCCAATCAACTTCTCCTTTAACCGAAATAATGAGATTTTCAAATTTCTTGCGTAATTAATTGATTGACGAGCCATCAATCGGCTTTATGTGGGTGGTAGTATAGAGATCATCCATACCCAATTCATTCAATTTTATTAGAAAAAAAAAAAAAAAAACCGGTAACGTTCTCCATTCATTGTAACTGTCTCTCCAGCCTCATTTCCGAAAAAATATGGGCCAATGATGCCGCCAATCCATAATCCGCACCATACACTGAATTTTTTAGGATGCATTGTTTTTTTGTGAATCTCGTATGGGGTTTCCGGTCCCCAGAAATGACAATTTTATTCATTTACGTACCCATTCATCCAAAAAAGGGCTTCATCGTCATACATTCAATATTGTGTAATTGGGATTTTATAGGCGTGCAAATGAAGATTAACTTTTAAAATTGGCCGTAAATTTTAAGTAAAGGACCATTTTTAAGAATTTTTTTAGACGTTACAGGTAATACAAATTTATTTAATTGATTGTGACATTGTAATACAACATACCTATGAACAGTATTTCCTTAATGTTGATAATTAAGTCAATGGAAGCAAATTTTTTGAGGCGCCTCGAAAAAATTTGTAAGCCGGTGAACCGTATCACTTATGACTGGGTCATCTCAAATCAAAAAATCAAAATGAAATAAGTAGATAATCGCTTTTCCAAGGTATCCTTGGGAGAATTTTTTTTTTTTCGCTTAGAAGTGAAAACACGGATTTTCGCCTTAAAAATGAGCCAATTTGTTATTATAAAATTGACAATTATGGTACCTGGTCATTTATATAAGGATGTTATATACTAAATTACAAAAGAATCAGTCGAGTAGATTTTGATTTAAGTCATTCACCGGCTTCAAAAATGACAAATGTTAGAAAATCCAATATTGAGCAAGAAAAGTTTGTTCATACCTTAACAAAGTATTCAATGTACGAACATGTACGAACAAAGTGCAGCAATGTAAGCACCCACATCTAGAGCATCTTTTTGTTTTGATCTACATAAAACTCTGCCATCTTTGCTGTCATGTGCAGTTTGTTGCCCCACTCTGCTGATCAGATTACTGTCCTCTGTACGCGCCCAACAACCTTCATGATACAATGTTTTTCAAAATTCTCCTCTAATTCCAAACTAGTATTCAATTTGATGACGCACTACTACATTGCACTTTACACTTTTACACTTTTTACATTTCTGTGGAGAAGTATCATTTTTTCGGTCAACTTAAATTAGCACCAATTTTTTGCCTTTCTTCTCTGCTTTCTTTTCTCGGATTTTTTTTTGAGAATAAATATTAAATCATTGAAAAAATCAAACGAATCAGAGATAATTATGAACAAACACCCACAACGAGATTTCAGCGTCGTCTACAACTGGTAAACGCAACGTGTACTTTTAAACTGATTTATACTCGTATACCATACACTACAAACCGGAAGTATAGAACACTAGTATATATATAATATTCTAAGAGCACAAAGCTGACAGGTAAGCGCGCCGCGCAGCTGCTGGGCAGGTATACAAAAACGTATCGGAGCAGCGAACGCTTAAAGTTCTACACTTACGTTATTTTTGCTCCGATTTGTTTCAAAATTTGGCACAACAACTCCATAAGTGAGGCCCAATTGTTGACTTCCATGACGAATTGATCTGCCTGGTGCCTGGTTTTGATCACTTTCGCTAGCAGTGGTGATGTTCTAGGATGTACGTTCTGGCCGAGCATGCTGATATGGAGTTTGAACCGATACCGAACCAGTTTTTTCAAAACGCTTCACCATTGCACGAGTTCGGGATTCACTAGGGTGATTATATTGAACGAAAAATTCACAAATTTTGTGAAATTTACCTTTTGCAGATTGCCCATTTTCATAATAATATTAAATAACAAAAATGTGTTGTGGTGTGTATCATCATTTAGTATAATTTCTTTAGCCCACCTGTTAAGATTTGGTAACAATCCGAAGCTTAGTTTTTTAATTGACACTCATTTCAAAACATCCGATTCTTGTTTTTGAGTGGCAAAACCTGCGAGGAAACCAAGCCCATTCTCGATGGTATTAGACCCATTAACCTTCCCGTATAACCATTTACCATTAGTTCGAAGATTTTCGCCTTGGCCGCACTTAAATTTTTGATGAACCGTGCTCCGGTGCCCCTAAAACGGTTACCACAGCGGGAACAGTCGACAAAAGCCATAATCTCGTATTGACGGACCGCCGAGTGAAGATTCGCGAGTTGGCTGAGATGGCAGGCATATCAACTGAACGCGTTAGTCATATCCTGCAAGAGATTTTGGGCATAAGAAAGCTTTTCGTGGAGAACATACGCAATCGTGAGATCACTTCAAACACGTGCTTGGCCCTGTTTAATTGAAGTCTGGAGGAGTCGTATCTTGACCGTAGATAAGATATGGAATTATTGGTACACACCAGAAACCAAACAACAATCGAAATAATGGGCTTTACCCGTTGAACGTGCTATAAAAAAGGCAAAGACCGTGCCTTCGGTCGAAAAGGTGATGGCCACCATTTTTTGTGACGTGCGAAGTGAACCACGATGACCATTTTGAGAAGGGAGGGGGGGGGGGGGAGAACATGATCATACTTCGTCGGTTTATTGAGCCGATTTGAAGAAAAAACGCCTACATTTGGCTTAGAAAAAAGTGCTCTTCCACCACTATAACGTACCGGCTTACACCTCCGCAGTCGACACAGTCAAATTGGTCGAATTGCACTACGAATTACTCCCTCAAACTCCGTATTCTTCGGATTTGGCCCCCTCCGACTTTTTTTTTGTTCACAAAAGATCGCTCGCTGGAAAGAAGTACGGGTCGAACGATTAGCATTAGTTTTTTCTGACTTCTTTGGGCACTTAAGATGGGAAGTTACCTATACGTATCCGCTTACGCGCTGCATTAAGGTCTCTAAACAAACCCGGATACAGGCCTTATAGAATGAATCCGAACTCAATTTTTTTGCAAATCTAATGCACATCTAAAAAAAAATATAAAGTTTAACACAAAAAAAAAAAATAATAATAAAAAAGTATCTTTAAAAAAAAAATTATAAATGTACGTCATATTTACAGACAAGTACTACTGTATCCACCATTAAATAAATATTAAATATTGTCTATTTCACCACAACATATAACTCGCTAAGAAATTCGTTAGCACAAACAAAAGACAGTTATCATTACTTAACGAATGTTTTTTCCTTCAATTTGAAAGAGTTCAAACTTTTCTCGACCAACATCTTTTCTTAAAATGAACTGTCGAAGAATTCCCAATGCATTAATTACATCACCAAAGGTTTCTGCAATTTCTTCTTCTTCATCCCGATCTGTCTTCTCTTGATTTTTGCAACATTTTCCATTAAAATGTCTGCACTAGAGAGCTGTCCATACTATTATAAATCTTCGTCGCATGACACATATTCAATAAACACTTGTCTGTCCATATGCACGAACTCTAAATCAAGTTCTTTTACAATACCATCATTGTCCAATGTTTCTGTTTCCTCAAGTGCATTTCCAGTCAATATTTTATACCTTTCGAAAGCATTTCTCCATTGTCTCCTTGGAGACAAGCCACCAGGCTCGCTTAGAGTGCTCGCTCGTAATAGAGTGCATCTAAGAGGGTAAAATCTCTGGAGGAACCTTTTAAAGGCATCTTGTTTCCCAAAGCAAGGACATATTTTCGTACTAATAATTGTCGGTAATGTGCCTTAAAGCTGTGTATAATGTCTTGGTTTAATGCCAATAAGTTCAGTTGTATCGGACGACACTTTTTGGCATGCAGCGTTATTAATTAATCATTTCTCTATTTACCGATTGTAGAATAGTATTCCATAGAATTGACGGCATCCAAGAATATTATTCCTTAAAGATTAGGGCCTTTGTGTCTTTCCTATTTCAAACACTTTTTTGTATGTCCTGTGGCATTGCATCCAACAAGAAAGTTATTCGAAATTTCTCGTCCTTATATAGTGCCTTTTGGTAATGCTTAAGAACAATCCGGTTTCATTGGCATTTAAAATATTTTCGGAAAAATAATAATGAAGGCAACACATATGTGGTGAAATCGTTAGCTCCACAAACATTTGCGGCAGCACTTCACCGTAAATTTGTTTGAATTTAATGTTTTCTTTCTTTTATCAGCATGTTTTAACACACTGACTAGTAGTGAAAAATTATTTTTGACGTCAGCTCAAAATACAATTCAGTTACGTGTATTAACCGCCGAAGTTCAGTCATTTATTTCAGGACTTTATAGTATTGCTATAATAATAACCTGGCGTCGCCAAGTTGATGCTGTCCCTACCCTAATCGCTCAACACTAATCCACCCAGGTGATACCGAACTAAGTTGGCATATGTCGAACTTAAGACACCTGAGATTTGGTTTGTAGCTTTTCACTTCAGAAAAGTCCAAGTTTAGGTGTCAATATCTATAATACTCTGTATAAAATTTATTTATTTTTTAGATATCTTGAGCGTTATATCGGTTCAGTAGTGCCAAACATCGAACTCCCTCACAATGAGCTACAAAACGAACCCGTCCTGGAGTACAGGGAATGTTCTTCTGAGAGGGAAACACTCAAAGCCGCCCTAAAACAAACCTCTGCTCAATGTGAAGACATTCCTATTGTAATTGGTGGCAAAGAATTTCGTACAACTGATGAACGCTATCAAGTCATGCCTCATAACCATGCACATAAATTGGCCAAATTTTACTACGCCGACAATAAACTTATAGAAACTGCAATAAAATCGGCCTGTGATGCACAAATCAAATGGGATCGCACCGCCATCAACGATCGGCTGAAGATATGGAACCGTGCGGCAGATCTAATGGCGGGTAAATATCGTCAAGACTTAAATGCTGCCACCATGCTTGGTCAAGCTAAGACCGTAATACAAGCTGAGATTGATTCAGCTGCTGAACTGATTGATTTTATTCGGTAAGAAAGATGATTAATTATGTGAAATGGTCACTCAAATCATCACTTAAATTACAGAATGAATACGTACTTTTTGAAAGAATGCACAAAGTATCAGCCGATAAGTGAAAATGTTAAGATAACCAAAAACTCGATGCGATATCGTGGTATTGATGGTTTTGTTGCTGCTGTTAGCCCCTTCAACTTTACAGCGATCGGTGGCAATTTGGCCTATACACCCGCGCTTATGGTAAGTCTGTTTTCAAAAACTCAAATTCAGACCTTCAAAATATTTTTTGATCCTTTTACTTAAGGGCAATGCAGTCCTCTGGAAACCATCAGACACTGCTGTACTTTCCAATTGGAGGATCTTTAATATAATGCGAGAAGCTGGTGTGCCCGATGGTGTTGTTAATTTTGTACCAGCCGATGGACCGGTTTTTGGAGATACCATTACCAAATCTCGTCACCTAGCTGGCATCAATTTTACAGGATCAGTTCCGTAAGCTTGTCACTGTTTTTGATATTCGTGATTTATAAATTTTGTAAAATTTTTATCTTCTGCAGGACATTCAATCGGTTATGGAAACAAGTGGCTGAAAACATTGACAATTATGTAAACTTTCCGAGACTAATTGGCGAATGTGGTGGTAAAAATTTTCATTTTATTCATCCATCGGCCGATGCTGAGTCCGTGGTAGTAGCAACCGTACGATCGGCATTTGAATTTTGTGGACAGAAATGTTCAGCCTGTTCGAGGATGTATGTCCCAGAATCACTTTGGAATAAGGTAAGTTTATATTTTCATTACTGCAGCTGTTTGGTTTGCTTGGTGTTTGTGTCCTTTGGACGTTTGGCAAAACGAATATCATTTCTATAGAAGCACCTCTCCATGGTTTCGATTGAGCGCTCCTCTTTTTTTTTGTTTTAATAATCCCGCGCGGGCAACAAGGGGATATTGATAACCTTTTACTGGCTTTTCTCCAGGGCGCGGGCGGTTGGTGTAGTAGTTTGAAACTCAGGTGTAATAGCTTTCGATATTTTTCACGGAGGTGGTTGTCAAACTGGACGGGACGAGCCAGTGCATCCTCAACCAGTGGGTCTTAGTACGTGCTAGTTGTTAGTTCGTTACATTAAGCCCAGCCAGCAACCACTCCCGCATCAGTGTTATGCCTTCATGTCAGAGTTGACGCCGACGAGATTTTCATATAACTACATACAAATTTTATGAAAAGACTTTTTCAGAGAACTGCCTTGCACGGGATTCGAACCCGCAACCCTCTGATTGAGGAGTCTATGCATATACCACTACACCACAGCCACCCCCATGTGCATGTGTTTCTCCCATGGGTGGGGTCTCTAATCCCTAGTTGAAGATATTGCCGCTGGTCTTCAACATAGAACTTCTCTAAAGGTTTTCGGAAGCTGCAATCGACAATCTTCACACGGTGAGGATGCCAGTATGAAACTCCTTCTCACTAAACCTTATCTTCGAAAAGAAACATCACCCTGCGGAACCGCCTTAAGGCATAACTTCGTGTGGCAATTCTCGAATTTCGTTCTGGCTTATTAGGCCAACCACTGTTGGATGCTGTTCTACGTGGGTGTGTTACGAATTTGGAGTAAATTTATGTGTCAGTGTGGGTAAGTGTGCGAGAGAAAAATTAGAATGAAGTGTGTTGGTGTATGCCTGTGTATGTGACACGTATCTGTAACTTTTATTCGTGTATATACAATATGTTTGTGTATTTATTTGGGTGTACTAACGTCGCTGCGAAATTTTTGATTTTCACCACTCTCCCCGCAAACCTCTCTTATTCCACGAGACTAGTTAGCAGCTTTTTCATTGTTTGCATCTGCTGTCAGGCAATTTAATTTTCTTCGTCATTTTGCGAGCGTCAAGCTGTCGGAAATCTTCCTTTAACCTTTGTCATGGCGATCCTGTAGGTGGTTCCCCAAGAGTCTATGTCTCTCCACTTTGGACCAGCAATTTTGGGGCAGTTTCGTTGTTTCTCTTTTAGGAGCTCGCCTATCGGAAAGATTTTTGCGTGTCCGTGTTGCGAATATCTTGCGAATGTTCAATGTCGTCCTGCTGCCCCCGCTTCTGGCCCATGCGTTGAAATCTTACCTTATTACTACCAGGTTTTTTCTTTTTGCATCCGCTTTTAAATTATCGAGCAGCTTTTGATATTGTTTCTAGAATAAACTTGGCGCAGCGTAACAGCTGTAGAAGAATGTCATAGATCTTGGCGCTGGCGAAACCTTTTGCCGATTCGCTTGTTTTCTGAAATGCATTGTTTCCAAATTATTCATATTGCTGATTTTGTTGTTTTGCTGTTCTTTGGTCATTCGGCTAACAGGTCTTGTGCCGATTAATCTGAATAATCTTTATGGTTTGATACTATTTAGACCCTTCTAAAACACTGGGTATTTTTTGCGAACACAAACTTACCTCGCATACTCTGGTTTGCGCCTTTTACAGGAAAAGCAATGTGGTTCCGTGCATTTGAAACATTGCTTTGAGAGGTCTAGCTTGCCTTTCAAGGCACTTGAAGCCCGTCATAGGGATCAATCGTTCGCTAATACAACCGTTTACCCATCCGATTTTGAGAGTGTTAATACTACTATTGGTTAATTGATAATTGATTCAGCATCTTGAACTCTGGCTTACGGAAATTGTTTGGAATAAACTTGTGTTATCTGAGTGTTTCTAAATTGTGGGTCAGCTATGTAATTTGTTAAAAATGTGTTTTGCATTGATTTGAAGACTAGCCTTTCATGGTGATATATGTATTTTCATTTTCTAAAGGAAGCATCCGATTAATATTTATAATAATTAAGTTAGGGTAAAGTTGTTGAGACCCGCAGTGATAGTTTGTTGAAGTGAGCTCCCAATCTTTTTAAATCAACCGGTCTATTTTCATGAACATGCGTACCTAGATGAAACATCAATGGTATACATATTTCCTGAATCAGAAGATCTACCAGAACATCTTATCCTCAGTTTCATAATCGCATTCCAATTTCTTATCGAATTTTTTTAATAATACTCGTAATTTAGATTTGTAGCAACCTCATGTATCAAATTCGAAGTCAGCCGAAGTTTCAATAGTCTTTAACGCATTCAACAGAAGATTTTCTCCTTCTTTAGATCAAATGTGACTTAGTGGAAAAGGTTTCCCAGCTGAAAATTGGGAACGTTGAAGACTTCTCATCATTTACATCTGCAGTTATTGATGATAAAGCCTTCAAACGAATTATTTCGTATATTGATCATGCTAAAAACAGCGCCCAAAGCGAAATCATAGCCGGTGGAACCTATTCAGATGAGAAAGGCTATTTCATAAATCCGACAATAGTTCAGTGCAAGGATCCACTCGATAAACTAATGACAGAGGAAATCTTTGGACCCGTCCTAACAGTCTACGTATATAAGGATAATGATTTGGACAAAACTATGGATTTGGTTTCTACTTCAACACCATTCGCTTTAACAGGAGCTGTATTTGCTAAGGACAAGTAAGCTTATAAATACTCAGTTTCCTATACGAGTACATGCTATCATTTTCGCGAAATACCCTTTTTATTTTAAGGTCATTCCTGGAGCTATCGCTTGATCGATTTAAGATGGCAGCTGGTAATTTCTATATTAATGATAAATCAACAGGTTCAGTTGTGGGTCAACAACCATTTGGAGGTGGTCGTAAATCCGGTAAGCCAAAGGCTACTTTTAAAATTCTGAAAATATTTTTCAAATTACATTTTAATTTTAGGAACAAATGATAAAGCTGGTGGGCCACATTACATCCTCCGATGGACATCACCTCAATCGATCAAGGAAACATTCGTGCCACTACATCATATTGATTATCCATACATGAGAGAGTGAATTTATTAAATTAAAACAAAATGTTATATTATTTTATTTTTTAACGTTCGAAGATGATGTAAGTTAGGTTTCAAATGTTTGAATGACAGAAAGAGCACCAAAACCATCCAGAAAATATGTATTTAGAACTTTTTTTTTCTCACATTATGATCGTAAAAGATAATATGTATCTTACGCGCTAAGTTAAACGCTCACTTATACCTTATTCCTAAATAATTGATCTGGGAATTAATTCCTCAAAAGCGGATATATTTTCAGTAAGAGAAGATCTATCTTTACATTTAACTCATCAAGTACTCGTATATGTGCTTGAATGTGCAAAAAAGCTTTCTGAAGCCAAGCTATAGATCACTGTTGAAACAACCATAAAGTATACTTGGGTAGATTAGTTGAGAGCTCTCGATAGGAAATCCCATTTCTCTAATCTCACTAAAGAAAATCGATTAGTCTATATATCCGGATCTGAGAGTCTAAAAGCAACACCCAAACTGGGGATGGAGATCGCACTAGGTCTCATCCCACTAGATCTATACTGTAAATAATGCGGCGCTTTAGACTGGGCTTAGACTAAGGGATGAAGAACGTGACCAGTGCCATATGAGCCACCACTACCTTATTGATTTTTGTAAGAGAATCATTATGAAGTCTCCCGACAGAGTGAATGGAACAACCAAATGGTCACCAATGAGAAAGAACTTGTTCTCTTTACTGGTGGATTGCAGATAACGATATTACCTTCAAGGTTTCTATTGTGTACTCTTACTTACTTACTTAGGTAGTGTTGAGCCTCAACTAACATGCTCCTCTAGTTAGCCCGATCCTTAGTTGACTCAAGCTGCGCACTATAAATCGATTAAGGTCCTTTTCTACTTGCACGTCCGACCTAAGGTACAGTCTTCATTTATTGATTTATTTCTCTGGGTTAAGCTCGAATACACTGTGGAGCGGAACATTAATGCCTATTCGCTCTATATGTTTTAGCCATCTTTGGCGACTAATACCCTATTTTGTGACTAGATCGATCTTCTCTTCTAAAGCCCCTCAAAGCCGTTTTGCTTTCCCGAATATTTTACGATCAATTTTTATATCGTAAGTACATATGATATCTTCAGCCATTTTTATTAGGGTCCATGCATCAGCGCCATAAAGTACGACTGGAATAATCAAGATCGTATTAGTTGTTCGGGATAGGGTCTTACTACTTCTTAGCCCAAAGAAACAGCGATTCACAAAAGTTAGTCTTCGTTTCGTTTCTAAGGAAATATTGTCTGCAGAAAGTCAAAATAGCAGACCCAAGGTTGACGAAGTCCCTTATACAATACATACGTACTATGATACTTCGAATTTATAACTGTCGACTGTGAGGTTCTGTTCAATTCGTCGATGTTGTGTGTCCCGTATATTTGGTTGTCCACCGCTAAACCCATTTTGGCAACTTCCGTTTCAATACTACTGAATGCACCGGGGACAGCTGACGTCCATATAATTGAAGTACGCTAGTAGGTGCACAGACTTTTGAAAGATTGTGCCTCCAGTGTTCACTTGTGAGTTTCGCACAATTCTTTTAAGTATGATGTTAAAGAAGTCACATGACAACGCTTAACCTCGTCTAAGCTCTTTGTGACATCAAAAGTCTCGTTTAAGTTCACATAATAATTCAAATAAGATCTTATATGGTATGTAATGTTGAGAAGACTAATCTGGCCTGAAACCGCACTGGCAAGGGCCCATCAGGTTTTTGATGAAGAGTTTCAGATGTTCACATAATATTGCAGATAAGATCTTACATCATATGTATTCGAAATGTTGCTAATACCTCTGTAGTTGGCGTCATTTGGGGGGGGTCTCCTTTTCTGCAGATCGGGCAATCGATTCATGAGATTCCATTCATCAGGAATGCACTCTCTTGACCTGTTCAGAGAAATGAGTTGGTGTATGCTTTTCACAAAATCCTTTCCAGCAGCTTGGAATATCTCGGGAGGTAAGTTGACAAGTTCACCAACTTTGTTGAATTAAACGGAAGTTTTGTTTGTCAGTGTCTAAGTTAATTGATAAATTACGCCCGGCGGCGGGACGTTGGGCTTTATCTCCGTTATACAGTCTGCAGAAAAAGATTTCTTAGCACCGATTGTGACTACAAATTTTCCATCTTCGACGCTACTGATTACTATACTCGTCTTTTTGCCTTAACACGTTGTTTCTATCTGTTAGTAAAACTTTCGTACGTTGTTTCTGGATTACAAACTCTCCTTCTCTCTTTACTTTTTCTGGAGTACCTGATGTACTCACGAGCGGCTCTAGTTCTTCGTTGCAGAGCCGTTTTGTACGCTTCTTGTTTACCTGTATATGCTTGTCGGCATTCTTCATTGAACCAATAATTTCTTACACATTAGTTGCGGTGGCTTTGATGGCACGTTGGCAACGCGGCTATTTGTCTTTGGTTCTTGATGCTGGCAGAATAGGAGCTAGATCGTAAAACGATCAATTAAGTTTAACGTTTCAATATCCAGAGACCGCCATGTCCCCTTCTGCGCGAATATATTAAGGTGAGAAAGCCGTCAGCTTGCTATAGTCATATTTGGTCCCATCACAAGGTGAATAAGGCTAAGTTCATTGCCAGACGTGGTGTCATATAATTATTCTTATCAATTGTCCAGCCAAAGATGCCCTTGTTTAAGAGCTCCTAGAAATATACTTTGGTTGGCTCGTCCTTGTTTTCCACGAGAGCATGAGCGCATATTAGGCTTATGTTAGCAAATTTAGTCTTGATGCTGATTATCACAAGACGCTCGCTCACCTGTCGGAAGCTGAAAACTGAGCTGTTTCTGTTTTCTATAGTAACCACCTTAGTAGATATCACAAATTTTTATCCTGTCTTTAACAGTTAAGGGCCTCTGCCAACAGTAAATCTGCTACTATCTGAGGCTATTCACTAGTTCGTCACATTTTGTTTATCTCTACCGATGATGGCTTAGGCCAGTATTATGCTATTGGTTGAGCACACAGCTGCCGTTTTAGCCTGCATGAGTAAGGATTTACTCATACTATTACCGGGAAGTATCACTGAAAGGTAGAGCAAGCACTAAGCTACGAAATTTATTATTTTAATACTTATTATATCGATTTTACCTTGCCATAATATCTTTCTAGTTCGAAACTTTTACTCGTCATTGCACCGAGGTTCCAGCTTGCTATATGCAAACAACAAAAAAGCACGTGCATCAGCATAACTCAGTCGAGATATGAGTAATATCAGAAGTGAACAATTTGTCACAACTTAGTAATTAAAGTATTACGATTACATTCTGAACTGGAATTTGTGGATATCGATACATATCAGCTTGTGCTGGTATTAATGCGAAAATGAAAAAATTTCGTTAGGATTGAAAGTAAGAAATTTTGGGTGAATTTATTGATACTTATGATTCTTACAATAAATTACGGATATGCAGTGTACAAGAATTTTAAGTCTGCACACGAATTGCCTGATGCAACATATAAACAAAATATCAAAGAGAGATACTCGGTCTTTAAGAACACTGAAATCAGAGTATAAAGGCATATTGTAAGGCGATGAACAACGACAATGGTCTAACCTTCAGGGCTTATTACCACAAAGAAAGATATCATGAGAATGCTTTGCACCTTGACTTTATATCGCCGGAGAAAATTTTCTATTCTAGTATTGATGCTAAGGGGTTAGTGGAGGATAGGAATTTTACCAGTATCTCACTACCACAAACGCTGGGCGGGAGAGCGGGGAGAGTGGAAGACATATGACGGGTACATCGTCAATGCTCCGGATATGTTCCTTTTAGTGCGCTATTGCTGAAAATCGGATCGATCGGATCGTATCGATAGTGTGTTACTTATGTAGGTAGTATATTACCTTTAATTATAAGTTACGTTTAAAAAGCGGATTCCTTCAAAAGGTGATCGAAATTTTACGGCCTCGATTAAGTATCAGCTTCGCGTGTTAACGACAGTCAGGCGCCCTAAAATGCTTGGTTCGATAACCACTCGGATCATGTTCGATATCGCGATTGTATTTTATAATATTTTAATGAGGAATAAAAAAATTAAATTGAAAACTATAATTACAAGAGTGTTTTAAGAGAAGTCCTCTTAGATAATTCCTGTTGAAATTTAAGTTGTTTTAAAATGTTGCAGGCATCTATAGGCCCCTTAACCTTATTGCTTGAATATTACTTACTTCAATATGTCAAGTGTCACATAATATCTACATAGCAACGGTGGTTGTGGAAAAATTGATCTATTGTTTCAGATATTTAAGTGGTTTCAAATCACCAAATGAAGAGTGATCGAAAAGCGCACTAAATTATCATTTTTTGCCAAGTGCACTCTCATCATCTTAACTTTGGCACCAAGATTTATTCTACGAATAAAGATTCAAAGTCTACGAATAATATGAGAAAACATAATAAAGCTTCGTAGGACCTGCATGTTGTCCTTACCCATTTGGAAAATGCCGTTTAAGGATGTGTTGTATCATATTCGAGTATGACTATCGTTCATCCAGCTTTAAAACACGCATCACAATGTTGAACGAAGTATGAAAAATATAAATGACAAATAACCATCGATAGAAATGAAAATGTTATGAACGTCAGCGGGTGTAACAAAAAGTGATCTTATAAGAATACGCATAGCCGCGGAAATCTCCACATTAAGAAACTGATAGTAGAAAAATTAAAGACTGAGTAAATCATTTGGTTTTGCCATGGACAACGAAGATCGTCAGAAAATAGAAATAAAGGGCCAAGTTCCAATCGAGGCTTAAAGATGTGGAAAAAGAAAAATAACTGGATTAATCAACCGCGATAATATCAGGAAAATCTTTGCCTCATTAACACAGTGATTAAAAATAGGGTTGATTGTAAAGGGTTCTAAAGGCCGTAAATCTATGATATAGTCGGCCTCACAAACGGCGCAGTAACAATATAGATATGTACGTGGAAGGAATATGTAGCATAATATGCTATAATAGGGATCTACGCGGCGATTTATCGGGCAACTGCTGACTGTTTTATAACTTTGATTGGGTCAGCAGCGCAACAGTCAAGTTCGTAGCGCAGTGCTTGCCTTACCACTATTGTGAAGTCCCCGACAATAGCATGATTAAATCGAATCTGAGGCTTGTTGTTGCTTCACAACAAATTGCCGTGGGATGTCACCGATGCGTTCGCTAGTATTAAAGCGGAAACTGTCAAAATGAGTTCAGCAGTAATTAAAGGTCAGGTATATGCTGTCAATAAGAAGGAACAACCAACATCAACGAATTGGACAGACCCTCACAGTTAAAAGCTAAAACTCTGCTATCAAATCTGCCAGCAACACCTCAGTAGGAATGAAACGGAGAATCACTCTAGCCAAACGCTATACTCCGAATAACTTAAGACTTAAGGGACTCTATATAAGACCTTGATCATCCCAGTCGTACTTTATCGCGCTGAAGCATGAACGAAGATTAAGATGGACGAAGTGGATGAAATCGTTCTAAAAATATTAGGTTTCGTTTGCGTTAACGGGCTTCGGAGGAGAAGATTCCTCGATGAAATATCCGAATCGTAAGCGACATTAACTCAATCAGAAAATTCCGCAACAGTCACCTGAACTGGACATGAAAGATGAATGGGTACATGTTTTTTGGTTCACAGTCTTCGAATTTAAACGGAGAATAACGCAGTTGAGGAAGACCTCACCTTAGATTGCGCACATCAGTAGAAGGAGACTTCATCCGACTTGGGTGTTGAACTGGTGGCAGTTTACTTAGGCTAACTGAAGAGGCTTGTTAGTTGAGGCCCAGGTTCAACATGCGTTGAACATATTAAAAAATGCATAAGAGAACCCAGCCATAAATACATCAACATGACTTTCAGTAAGGGTCGTCGCCACTGGAAGAGCACAAGATTTAAGTTGAAAATTCATTAATATCCGAAGCTCGCATAATACTAAATGCTCTTTTAGCCAAAAATCTATCGGTGTTTACTGTTCCACACCGGTGTTAAGAGCAAAGTCGTAAACTACGTGGAAGTTTGAAAAAAGGTAGGGCGCAAAATTCGCCTGGTTGCTCCTTCATTCAACCTTCCACCTCACATAATCACATGAAGAGTATCACTTTGTTGTACAAATAAATAAGAAAAACAAAACAAAACGTTCAATTCAAGGATCTAAATGTTTATACTTTATTACTGGTTTTCTTAATGGGATAATACATTTCTACATTCTATATTATTCTTCTTATTTTTCCATATATGTATAAAGTTGTGAATAATTGTTGTTTTCGTTTTTTGTTTGTTTTTGATTAAAAGATTATTTTACTTGTCAAATACGTATATTCCTTACATTAGGTATATTCATTATGTTATTAATAATACATATTATTATTCGATTAAAATATATATAATTGTGTTTGTGTATAAAATCACAAAAATATGTACCATTTGAGTAGATTTTTCTTCTTTTGTTTTTCTTGTATTTTTGTAGCATTCTGTTTGATTACAAGTATGTATGCACGAGTTCAAGAAGTTGTAGTAAGAATACATCGAATACAAACATTTCTCTACAGCAATTTAAAAGAGAATGTACATTAAACAAAAAAGAAAAACTAAAATGAGATGTCGTACATGCAATCAATAAAAAAGAAGTGAGAATAGAGGAACAACAAAAGAGTTGATCTCCATGCTCAATGTATAAATGGCAATGTTTGTTTTTAATTTGTCTAGTCTTGCTTTTCAATTTTGTAAAAAGATTCGTAGTATATGTAGCATATACATTTTCGGGTAAATAAAATCAAACTTGAGTATACCGACAAAAGAGAAAAAATAAAATAAAATAATAAGGACACCTCCTTCAACACACCAATTGTCGTTCTCCAGCACATCAGTTGTCGTCTGTTCTTTTTCTATTTGTTCTTTTGTTGTCTGTGTTATGGGTTTCGTTTTGATTTAAAATTCGACTGCGGCTTTACTGTGGCTTAAGTGCCATCAGTATGTCCGCAATACTGTTAGGGTTTTACTCACGCCCCCCACCGAGATTTTTGGAGATCAATTTGTCCCTCGAGAGTCTTGGCCAAGTAGATGACGAACAGTTGCATCAAAGCGATCCCGAGAGCAATGCCAGCTATCGTGTAAAGATTCCTTTCAGCCCATACACGAACAATTTCAATGCAGCCACTTGTCCAGATTCGCTTGCTAGCTGCTGCAACCGATTGGCCTTGCACGTCATACCCACACATAATATTAACCAGTCCTGAGCTGATATCGGTGGCATTAATACAACAACTGTAGGGTACTCCACATTTTTCCACGCTCGGCGATGTGCAATTGAAATACTCATTCTTGCTCCAGTCCTGATAACCAGCATTACTCAATCCACAGCACTTGAATTCCTGCTGCGCAAAGTCAATTAAATTCTGCAAATCCGGATCATCACGGTAGGTGTGGATGATTTTATCGGTGAACGATTCCTCTAGGAAGGAATGCATATTATGAGGGAATACGAAACCCATTATAGCAATTGCCATTTCCAATAGGAAAAACAGCAGCAAGCACATAGAATAGAATTTCAGCAGGCAAGTGTTCTCTCGCAAAGCACCAAGACACCCCGCAAAGCTTACAACAAAGATAACAACGCCAGCTATCATCATCACCAATGAAATATTCAATACCACATCGTAAAAGGTTTCAAGGCGCACCCATCCAGTTGACTCCCACTTTTCTTTGAATGCATACAAACCGATGCCCATTAGCAGGCCACCGAAAAGCCAAAAAACAAAATTCAGCATAAAGATCATGTACTTTACGCACGAGCTAACGTAGGTAAAATTTTGCGAGATTCTCGGATGCATGTCGCGAACTTCAATTCCACAGTAGCCGTGACGATAATTACTCATTACTTTTGATTCCTCCTATGCAATCCGTGATGCGCGAGTATTTTCGTTTGCGTTGGCAAAGTTAAGAGATGAAATTTCGCCAAATTCGAGTGGTTTTCGTGTTTGATTTTAGATTAGAGATTTAGACTGGTATGTTAGGGACATTTTTGGCAAATTAACAAATGTTAGCACAGTGGAAAATTAGAAAAAAAAAATTTTTTTTCACTTGAGAAAGATTTTTTTTTTTTTTTTGTTAACACAATAAATAAAAGGCTGTCACTTCTGTGGAGAAACAGGTACGGTATCTGCAATTATGGCAGCAAAGTTCTTCACGCGGAACTGTTTGATTTCTGTTTTTGTTGTCACAAGAATTTGTCGGTAAACTAGTTGGATTTGGGAATTCTAATTGGAATACTAGTCTTAGTTTAGTAATTGGAAGGTAACACGCAAAAAATACTCTAAAACATTTAAAGGTATTTAAAATCATTTAGCAGAAGTGTTTTTGTCCAGCAGTACGGTGTTCATATTATTTGAAATTTCTTAGATTATTGACAGAGCTTGACATCAAGCTTTTTTTTTATTGATAAGGCGTTCATTTTAAATCAGCGAATCTCCTTTTCTATAATTTAGAATTTCCAAAATGGACGGCTTGAAGTCTGATATCCACAAAATAAATGCTCGTCCAAAGTCCCGTTCTATTTGTAAAACTCTTTTTGATCTTTATTAATGATTTCTTGTCTTCTCTGTTACTTCTGATCCAGTATATTCCTTTGCTGAGGACATTGGTCTCGGGCTTTCATATTCATCTCCGGCCTCACGTCCCTTCTCATCGGCTGTAGAACGGGAACGGCAACGTATTTTAATCTCATTAAATTCCCAATTGAGGAACCTCTAACAAAGTAGAATTTAATGCTTCTCTTCTATTAGCGAATGGCACTTGCATTGGAGAAACTGAAAGACATTCTATTCTCGGTATGGGTGGCAATGCCAAAATACATTGGAATGACCAAATATTCGATGTCGACAAAAATTCAACGAAGTGTTTAGGCTATCTCAAGCGACGTGAGAAATATGGTATGTACTTCACCCATTCTGATCTAGCCTCAATGTATAAAGTTTGTATTTATCCACCCCAAATTGAAGTACAATGCTCACATCTGTGCAGGCGCTCCTGTCTAATGTCTCCTGCCTTACCTGGATCATTATCATTCATGCGAAATGATCCACAATAATGCAAAGCAAGGCGTTATCTAACAAGTTCAATTAGACCGGTCAGGTAAATAGAGTATGAAATATATCACATATATATATGATCAAACATATACTGCAACTTATATTAAAAATAAAGCAGTTATAACTTGATTGTGGATTCTCATTGGAGTAAGCCTACGAGAAATGTACTAAGTATGACTTTAAAAATGTTTTAGGTGATTTTTACGTCGAAATATACATGAAATGAGTACATTTTTGGTATAGTACATATCCTAGAATAATATACATTAGTCTGCTCAAAATATCAGTATACGCAGAAAATTCTTCACCAAAATAATCATATTGTAATTGATGCAAAGCACTCCCCCGGAGTTTTAAATATCTGAAAATAATATATAGGCTTACACCACTATCCAATTACACACCGGGATCGTGCACGTGATTTTTTCTATTCCCTGAAAATCAATCGCATCGAGAAAATAGAAAAAGCTTAAAAAGCTTATTTCACGAGGAATGGTGAAATGAAAAAATGGAGAATACTGGTGTTTCGTACAGGTTGGAAGCAATCTCTCATAGAGCTTTGATGTCGGAAAAGTTTTTGAACACGTTAATGCACTGTCATGCGAACTCTTAAACATTATACTTAAGAAAATGATGTGAAACTCGCACACCAACACCAGAGGAAGTTTGTTAACTGTTTCTTTGGTATAAGAAGGGAATTTAGTAATAAGGCCTTTTTAAGAGACACTAAGGACATATTATATCACCCCATTTCTGGTCTATGGCACACTAGTTCTCTAAGATGGCTCGGGCATGAAAACCTAGTAAACTTCCAATGGTATGAAGGATATTCGATTATTATCCTAGGGACAGCAATAACAATAGAGGATCTGTAGTACGCAACTAGAGACAGTTGGCTAAAGACCGGGCTAACCGGATGGTTTATTAATAAAGTCAAGGTAAGTAGGCGAATAACTGCAGCCTTTGCTGGTTGTACCACTAGTTCTAACACTAGGAAAGTTACTAACTCTGCCAGTATATCTAACACTTTTAAAGTCTAATTGATTGATAAGAGTTATTTATCGTTTTATTTCAATTCTAACCTAGAAATATGCAGTTGCACAGTGCCTCTCTACAGCTACAGATAGTAGCTTAATTTTATCCCCGCTAACTGCTAAACATATCTTCGCTGCTTACAAAGCGATACTGATTTTGTCCCATTAACTGCTTGACACATCTTCGCACCTGAACAGACTTTTGAAAGATTATTCCTATGGTGTTAAGGTGAGTTTTGGTTTTTTTTTTTATTAAAGGTTTCGGTGAGTTTGTTACCGACCTTAAGGAACTAGCGTACATTCTCTATCGTCTATGCAACCGTAAGCAGCGATTTCGTATTTATGCAAGTAAATTCTATTTACTACTGCCGTCATATCAACATCCCCATCAAAGTTATGTTTACTAGCACTGTCTTAATCTACAAAACTGATCATTTATCTACGTCATGTTGTCTAGCCGAGATATACATCAAAAGATTTGTTTGTGATAAAGTTTCGATGAAAGCGCCCAATACGTCCAATCTACTGTTCATAAGATTTTGAAGCAAAGTCTCATCAGATCTTCCAATTTGGTATGTATGTTGCATTTTAATAGAAAATGCATTCGCAAAGAAGTTTGGGGCACTTAAAGCTCAACCATTTCCATTTATTGTTCGCCAAAGTTCGGTTTGTAAACCATTGCCAGGTTAGCAATTAAATGCCTCGATCGCATACCTACGTTGATAGATGAAACCCGATGACATTTTGTAATTGCGGAGAGTGTTTTCTGTTCAAGCGATGATAGTTTCTCTACATTCTTTCAATGCTTCCGCTAATGAATGTGCTTACTCTCAATGCATGCATACTTAACTTCAATGTATGAATGTGTGAACTACCAACGGATCAAAGTTCATACATCTGTTGGTATCTGGAGTGTTGCAGACTTAAGTACCAGTAATTTCGCTTCTTCTTTGCGCTCATTTGCAAATTAACCCATTTGAGATGCATATACGGACTTTCTCATAGCTTTAATCACATTTTGTCACACATAATAATGTCAAAAGAAGTATTCTCAAAACCTACAAGAATTTTTCTATACGTATTTCTCATATTTTCCCCATTCTTGCTCCCACTTTGAAAATAGACTTTACACTTTTTAATGTCAAATTCGGGTTCTGAGATTCTGGGTATGAAGCCGTGTCAACACATCTTACTTTTCTCTGAGTTGCCCCGTAATCCAGAAGGGATATCGAGTCAGCTTCGGCGGCCTAAAAAAATCAAAAGTTCTATGATAGTACACACAAGGAGATTTTCGGCACAGACTTGCCTAGCCGCTCAAGAGTTTGCTATGTGAAGTAGTTCGACATAAAATTTATCTTTTCTGTATCGCAGTTCTCTGCTTGATGCAAACATTTCCTGCTTCAGGTAACTACCGCAGTTAATCAATGCAATGTTTAAACTCAGCGTCATTCAGAGTGTTATTTCAATCGTTAGAGGGGAGTAAGCGGCAACCTTATTGGTCTCTGGCCCTTTGGCTTTTATGGACTTTCTTATAGGTGGATTTTCCTGCGACATCTAAATTCCGTTTAACCAAGCTGGAAGCTTTGTTGGTCTCAGTATCGGTCTCATCCGAATATCGTGTACATGTTAAGCCACCACTGGTTTTATTTTGTAAGGAAGAGTAAGCGGCACCCTTATTGGTCTCTGGCCCCTTGGTTTTTTAGGCTTTCTTGTAGGTGGATTTTCCTGCGACATCTAAATTCCGTTTAACCGAGTTGGAAGCTTTGATGGTTACAGTATCGGCTGCCAGCCTACCGAGAATTTTCGTTGCGAAATCTCAAATCTAAAACCTATATGGGTAATCAGTGATTCTAATACGTATACTATTTTATCTTCTCAAACTTGGCATAGTAATATCGAGAACTAAACATATTCGTCTTCTTAATATACGTAAGTTTTTAGGTAAGTTTTAGATATGACAATACCGGTGTAGATACATCAAGTCTGACATTAGTATCGGAAAGTCTGACCTTTTTTATGATACACGTGCTCAGAACGTTTTGTCATAAGATTTTTACAGAGATTTGAAAACTTCATCTCAAACAAAAAATGGAATAAGATCATGAACATTTTCGTGTGGTGATTTTATATGATTTTCGACTTGGATTAACTCAACAACGGTGTACCGATTAACTCGCTTTGACTTTTGGTGATGAAGCACAATCTCGGGTCACCGTCATTAGCTCAAGAATGAAGAATTTCGGGAAAATCGTCCAAAATCGGTTGTTGTACCAGAAAACATCAATGGTGTGCGGGAACTTATATTGTATCATGTGTCTTATCGTAAAATTGAGACATTTGTGGGTATTGGTTTCACTCGCATACATTTAATATTGAATGGACATTTGACTATCAAAAAGATTTCTTTGCGTTGGATACCGCATACTTTGAGAATAACTCAAAACAATGCTCGTGTCAATTGGTGCAAAAAAAATGTTGAAAAAACTCAATCGCGGTGCTCTTAAAGATTTCTATAAGATAGTGATAGTCCACGATTTATGCATATGAGCCCTAACTAAACAGCAATCGACTATATGTTCACACAAAGCAAATAGTCACCTATTTCTTCGGAAAAATCGGATATGTCGCCACCGTTTTATTAGGGCAACTTAAGACAGGCAACCCCCGAACACGCATTATTCTCTACCAAGCCCAAGCAAACTCTCATAGGTCTGCTCAAAGTGACTTTTTGAGCACTCAAAACATCGAATTGATGGGTCATCCGCCGTACAACTCTGATTTGGCACCCAATAATTTTTTTATTCCCGCACATCAAAAATAAATTGCGAGGTCAAAGTTTTTCGACGCCCGAAGAAGCAATTGATGCGTTTAGAATGCATGTTTTAAAGTTACTCCATTTGGAGTGAAAAACCTGTTTCGAAAATTAGTTCAAATGCATGGAAAAGTGTATTGTTATTCCTGGAGAGTATGTTGAAAAACAATGAATTTTCAACAATAAAAACAATTAATTTTCAAAAAAATATATATATATATCAACCCCATCAACCCACGTAATACAACAAAAATATAGGAAGCATGAGTAAATTTGTATATATTTTGAAGTTATTATCTTCAAACCCCAATTCGGATCGATACGACTCTTATCACTATCCCACTAACCACCTCTTATAATCGATTAAAGTTAAAGTCCTAACTTGAATATTCTTATCATACCTTGTTTCACACTACATTACCCTCCAACTGTCATTTTTCTATAACCGAAAGTCCTTCACTTGCACTTTGTTTTGTCTATTTACTTCTAAATAACTCGCAATGTAATCGGAAATCCTTTTTCATCTTATAAGCAATGCAACAACTCGTCTCGTAAAATGTTTTCAATTCCACTTCTAAGGTATTTAAACCCATCCCAAGTGACGTAGACGTAGACGCATACGTTTTTTTTTTTTTTTTTTTTTTTTGTTTGTTTTTATCATGGAATTGGTTTGACCTATGATACATTGATCTATGAGTGTACTTCTTGCAGTCGTGCTGGCTAAATCCGATAACAAGTTCTTATCAAGTACATAGCTCCACACACTCGCTACGATTTTGGTTAGTTTCTTTCATTCTTACAACGCGCGTGTCTGTTATAGTCGTTTCCCAAAATTAGAATTGAACTACAATGGGCCTCCTAGATGTCGCGTTTTTCTTCTTCGATCCTTTTGGTATCCTCCGAAGGCTTTTCCTACGGCCAGCTCTTAGACTTGCCCTCAACATTTTCGATCATTTTCACGCGCGAACAAGAGATAGTGTTGTTACTATGAAAGATCTCGTATTGAGGTTGTTTATTATCAGCTTTGCTGTGGTCTTAATTATTTGGAGCGCTGTGTTTCTATATGTAGCTTTCTACTATGCGTACATGCCGGCTATGTCGCACATTCGACCTGTTCACATGCAGTTCAAGTAAGAAAATTTATTCACTTTATTAAGTTTAATTACAATTTGTTTGTTTGAAATTATGTAATTGAAGGACCTGCTTGGATACGAGTGGACCGTGTACATTTCCCCATGCGCATGTCTCTCTAACAAAGAAACAGCAACTGCTTATGGTCGGCCAAGCTTACAAAGTATTCATCGAAATCGATATGCCCGAATCACCAGTAAATCAAGAGCTCGGCATGTTCATGGTTTGTGCTGAAATGCGCGACATAGAGTCGCTGCTGCGTGGGCATTCTTGTCGTTCGGCAATGCTGCGTTATAGATCACCATTAATACGAACCATATCCACCTGGGCCCTGAGCCCGCTTTTTATCCTCGGCCTCAAGGAGGAATTCCAAAAGGTTCCTGTGGAGATTTTCGCACGATACCTTGAAGAGCGACAGCATCCCATAACTGATGTCTACGTGGAGATTCAGTCTCATAAAATCCAATTCTATACTGTGACCCTTCATATTAGCGCTGATTTCACAGGCCTGCGCTATGTTATGTTCAATTTTCCAGCAATGTCCGCTGTTATTGGTAAGTCAAGCAACCGCCTGCATGTGATCGGGTTTATTTAGTGTAAATTCTAACAAACAGAAATGATTGCTCTTATCCTCTCATAGGAATCAGTACGAATTTATTCTTCATAATGATTGTCTTTGTGTTAAGCTGGTACCATTGGTCTGATACGACTTGGGTGAAAAATCTTCAAAAGAAGTATATGCGACTGAGTGGACTTTCGATAAAAACTACACCGTCGGGCCGTGAATCAAGAAGGGATAAGACATTTGAATCGACAGCCATCAGTGGGAGTATTATAATAGATGATGAAGAACTTAGTTTTCTAGATGACAAATCTTTAAGCAGTGCCGATGGTATTGAGGAACTTAGTGCGCCATCTGACCAGACAAGTGAAGAACAACCAAGCGGCTCTAGGAAACGACAAATCAGAGCAGCAGAAGGGTTTTTAAATTCATAAGCGAGCAGCTAGAAGCAAATTAAATGTGTTAAATCTGTGGAAGCCATGCGCATTTAACTGCTTCCAGTAAATTTATTCAAAATTAGCTTTTATAAAACGGAAAAAAATGTATATGAATTTTTTTCTTTGTGATACTGATATAAACACTGCTGTAGCTTTTTAGATTTTTTTTTTATAAATGAATTCTTTTATTAATACATTTTACATGTAATTGTAATATAAAAAAATAATATACGAATTATTCGAAAATTGAATTCTGTTTTATTTAGAAATCGATAATGGAACGAATGCTCTTGCCGGCGTGCATAAGTTTAAATGCTTCGTTGATGTCATTCAGTCCCATGTTGTGTGTAACAAACTCATCGATCATCAATTCCTTGGCCAAGTATTCTTCAACTAATTTGGGTACTGATTCAACACTTTTCCATCCTCCAAATGCTGTTCCCTTCCAGGTACGACCTACAACCAATTGGAATGGACGAGTGCTAATCTCTTGTCCAGCTGCTGCTACACCGATAATTATTGATGTGCCCCACCCTTTGTGAGTTGACTCGAATGCTGCGCGCATGGTGTTAACATTACCGATACACTCAAAGGTATAATCGAAGCCACCATCGGTTAGATCAATTAAAACATTTTGAATGGGGCCCTTGCCTTCGTAATCTTTTGGATTGATAAAGTCGGTAACTCCGAACTTTTTGGCGACTTCAAATTTATCTGGATTAATATCGACGCCATAGATTTTAGAAGCTCCAGCTTTTCGACAGCCCATTGCGACAGCGAGACCAACAGCTCCTAGACCCCATATAGCACAAACACTACCGGGTTCAACCTGAAAGTAGAAAAAAATAAGAACTGTTTTAGATTTGTTATAGAAAAAAAAAAATAATAAGGGAAAGTTCAGGAAATCATAATGGGAGGTCGACTTAACACACCTTTAAACAACTTCTATGTTTTCTAAAGATCAACGTGGTTTGACATTGTCAAATTAGTTTAATCTCAATCAAAAAATGTTTTAAATAGTTTAAATTCATATTAAAACCAAATGGCATTACAGTAGGGATATGACCTAAAACACTAAACTAAACACTAAACTAAAAAAGATTGGGAAAACAATTGGATTCTTCTAATCACATCAGAAACCTAAACTTTCTTTCAATTTAAAACTTTTTGAGAAACAAACTCCGCATGTATGGACGAATAAAGTGTTTCGGGTCTCCCCCACAACAACACTAAATTTCTGCACCGAGGTGACTATATGGTAGTGAACGAAAAATAAGCGAATGCTAAATTTGACTTGACTGTACGTGGAGAAGCACATTCAGCGAGCGAACTTCAACCTTACTAACTTACATAGGTAGCGCTACAGTTCGCCGTGAATCTGGGCCTTAACTAATAAACTTCTCCAGTTAGCCCGGTCTTTAGCTAACTGCCTCCAATTGCTCATTCCAAGTCGACCTCAGATGAGGTCTTCTACTGCGTTACCTCTCCTGGTTAGATTTGCTCTAACCATCTCAGGCGACTGATGCGCAGTTTTCTGATAAGGTCGACGTCACCATACAGTTCGTATAGTTCGTCTTTGAATCTTCTCCTCCAAAGCCCGTCAACGCAAGCAGGATCGAACATTTTTCGAAGGATTTTTCTCTCGAAACGATTGAGGATATCTTCATCCGATTTCGATAGAGTCCATGCTTCTGCGCCTTAAAGTAGGAATGGGATGATCAAGGTCCTTTATAGAGTCATCTTAGTTTTTCGGGATAAGGCTTTATTACTAAATTTGACATCAAAGGTCGCGGTTAAGTCGTTACCGACCTTGACGAAGGAGAGCGTTCTCCATCGTCATTTTGCACAGGCAGACAAGTTTGGCAGGGATGCCAAAACTAGACATGGTTTTATACATGGAACTCGTCTCTATAAATGCTGTCATATGCGCCTTAAAATAACGAAAAGATGGTGGGTATCGATTTGGACTTCTTGAGTTGTTCCCAGGATTTGCGCGAGTTTGAAGGTTTCGTCGATTGTGGATTTTTTTGGTGGCATATGGTGTTGGAATTCAATTCATCAGGGATACATTCTTCTGACCAGATCCAAGAAATGAGTTGGTGCATGATCTCCACAAAGTCATTTCCAGGTTTGAATACCTCGGCCTAGCATAGATGTTGCTTAGGTATTGCTCTCTAAAGGCTTCTGTTTTACCTGTTGGTAAAACATCCGTACATTATTCCTGAAGTACGCGTACTTCTCGCCCACTTCTGATCCGGAGACCACGATCTCTCCGTGTGTATATCGAGGTAAGGAAACTGTATGCTTGCTATAGTGATATTTCGTCCCCCAGAAAACTCAATAAACCTAGTCCGCTCCCTTACGTGCTTTACTTAGGACGTCCTATAGTATGGTTTAAACGTCATATTTCGGACATTGCTCATATGTTTTCTCAAGGAGCTCGTAAAAACATTCTTTGGTGCCGTCAGTAAAGGCTTACCCATGCAGTTACCGGGGACCACCACTGGGAGCTAAGGCAAGCACTTCGATATGAACTTGATTATTGCGCTGAGTAATCGTCCGGAAGGCAGCAGTTAGGATGTTGGAAAAGGAGATAATGTCGGCTGACCTTTCAATGGAAAACCGGGAGCTTTCGTATTATATTGGAATATATGATCAATTGTCATACTGGTCTTCCTTAAGGCTCTATTTCTTACAGTTGGTGACTGTGCCGTCACGGCAACGTTTCCACTATGGAAACACATAATTACGATTTAACAAAAAAGGTTCGGAGATGAAAAAAAAAGCACAATGACATATGGATCTGCGCGTCGTTGTTTGTTATAACCAATGTTCGGTTGGAGGTATTCCGAAAATGAAAAAGACAGGAATATATTAAGAAGAAATTTGATTTCGAATAGGAATAGGAATTTTCCTAACCTAGTGTTCCTTAAGACTCTTTAGAGGTCCGATGCCATTATAAATTAACTAAATTAGATGGCAAGTTCTACGCATTCTTTTACAATCGAGGCTTATCCTTGCATATGCACTGTTAAGAGAATCACGTACACTTTTGCAAACAAGTATCCTTCACGAAGCCGACCTCAACTTTTAATGCATGAAAGGGCCGAAAATTGAAAAGTTGTGCATCTAAGTTAGCTCAATTATGTATACCACCAGCATTAAATTCTGAACACCGTTTGTACCGGAAAGATACCAAAGATGTGCTGTCCAAAGCCGGCAAAAATAAACAAGAATTTAAGAATCATATTCGGGTAAGGTATTAGTTGTTGCGTTGTAAGGGATGATTCATCGTGAGGTTCCTTTGTCATTTTATTGTTGTTCAGCATCGTTTAGCAAGTCATCATGGAAAGACTCACACCACAACAGAGTCTCAAAATTGTTCAGCTGTATTACGAAAATCGCCGTTCTGTGAGAAATGTTTTTCGTGCGATCCGAGAAATTTACGGTGCGCATAATCGACCTACTGAAACCACTATTGCCATTCGCAAATTTGAGTCCCAGTTTACATTAGTGGATGCTACTCGACCGGTTAGAACACATCCAGCACGTAGTGAAAAGACTATAGCAGCTGTAACAGAGAGTGTACGCGAAGACCGTGATGAATCGATTCGTAGCCGTTCTCAGCAACTTAGGGTATTTTACGTATTCGGCCTAAAAGCGTACAAAATTCAACTTGTGCAAGAATTGAAGCCAGGCGACTTGAATTTGCGTCATATTTTCAGTGAATGGACTCTGGAAAAACTCAATGAAAATCCGGTGTTTTATTGTGAAATTTTGTTTAGTGATGAAGCCTATTTCTGGCTCAATGAAAACGTTAATAAACAAGATTGCCGTTTTTGGGCTGATAAGCCCGAAGAGTACCAAGAGCTACCATTACATTCAGTAAAAACAACAGAATGGTGTGGTTTATGGGCTGGTGGAATTATTGGTCCATATTTTTTCAAAAATGAGGCAAATCAGAACGTTACCGTCAATTATAACCGTTATCGCGCCATGCTTACGGACTATGTGCTTCCTAAAATTCAAGCACATGGTCTCGGTGAGCTCTGGTTTCAACAAGACGGCGCTACAAGCCATACAGCGCGTGAAACAATGGACTTGTTGAGAAATTATTTTTGTGATCACTTAATTTCGCGTTTTGCTACGGTAAATTGGCCGCCTAGATCGTGCAATATCATACCTTTGGACTACTTTCTCTAGGGATATGTAAAGTCTCAGGTCTTCAGGAATGAGCCAGCTACGATTAACGCTTTAGAAGCCAACAATACTCGTGTTACACGCGAGATACCAGTCGCTATGCTCGAACGAGTCGCCCAAAATTGGATCTTCCGAATGGACCACATCAGACGTAGTTTTGGCCAACATTTACATGATATCATTTTCAAAAAGTAAATGCCATGAATTGTTCTTTTAATCGATAATAAAAATTTTAAGTTCACTTCCAAATTTATGTGTTTTATTTAACATTATAAATCAAACCTCACGAAGAATCGCCCTTTACATGGTAAGCTCTCGTAAGAATTTTAAGTACAAAGTGGTCTAAAACAATGCTGCATACTTTCACCATTATTAAGTTACTTTTTCAACATTGTTATAAGTGATATTTTAAAGTACAGACTAGAGAAAAACCGAGAAAATCTTAAACATTTTCACTATGCTAATATCTGTTTGCTATCGCACAAAATTATAGACCTACACCATATTAGTTCACAAGCCAAAAAAAAAAAAAAACATCGTCACCAACATATTCCATAATTTAACCTATCGTACAAACATTGAATGTATTGATAACAATCGATCGGTCGTGCTTGTCGGGTAATTTAGACGGCCATTGCGAGCTATTCCTTTCCTACCATCATATATAAAGCTTTTATCAGAAGAACAGGTAAGAACTTTCCAATACATAACTTGTACGATACAGATATGTACTTACATACATATGTAAAATACAAACACTTAGCCGGTATTGCATGAAAAAAATTTAATAAATAAATACATCAGCAACAGAAGATTTACACTCACTAACTACAAAGCAACTGCAGGCTATTTTGAGGAGTCGTAATCATCCGATAAGATATAATTTAAAAACAGATCTGATTTCAAGATTGGGCGGCAAAGGGGTTACCTACTCAGTTTAGGTCTAAAGAAAGTGTAGAAGAACGGAGAGACGAGTTAAAAATATCTGAACTCGAAGTCATTAGGGTTACTAGTCAAGGTTACGAAGAAATCAGAAACAAACAAAATACGCAAGGCAACTAGTGGTGTTCAGAAATAACTTTCAATTGAAATATATACATTCAAGATGCCTTAGACAAGTTTAGCGGTGAAATTTTGAAAATGTATCTGATATTTGGGGGTTGAATGACGTTAAAAATTACCTTTACGTTCGAAGATCACTTGTAGGTCAACCGATCAGGGGCTCTGGAATCCGAGGTAGGCGTTGTAGTTAAAGTAGTTTGGAATCAATGCTTAGAAAAGATTTTGCTGAAAGAGAGTTAGAAAACGTTTATGAGATTCTTGAAACGACGAGACCTAAGATTAAGTGGGTTAGTGTTGATAGAGATAAGTTGAAGTGAAGAGGGGATATCAATGTAACTAGCTAAAATCTGATGAGCAAAGAGTACATTAGTAACATTTCGGCGTACAAAGAAAGGATGTAAGTCTATAAGTGTGAAGAGTGATAAGATCATGACATCAGTCCAGGGAAGTCCTCGTAAGCCGAATCGGAGAAACCTACGTTGAACATTTTCTACGCGAAGAATATCTGTTGTGTAATAAGGTGACCAGATTTGGCTTGTGTATTCATGAAGAAGGCGGACTAATGTTATGTAAAGGGATTGAGTGACATAAGGGTTGGAGAATTCCTTAGACCATCGTTTGATAAAGCTAAGAGAATATAAGGCTTTCCTTTTATTATCCACCTTTACCTATACATGGTAAAGAAAATTACACCTAGATCACGCAATTCTGTTATCAAGGGCACGTGTTGATTTAAGATTGAAAAAGTGCAAGAGGGAGTTGCAAGGTCGCTTAAAAGTGTATGGATTGATACAGGTCGTAATGTAATCATTGCAAGAGAGAGTGTACAAAAAGATCTAGGCGTACAAAACACGGTGTCAGTGGTGAAATCGCACGCAGTCCCCACTAAATATCCGTTATTTAGTTGATCTGATATCGAAAGCATATGTAACATAATCAAATTATTGAATGTCAACAGTGGCATTGAACATTATTAATATTAAACACACTAAAATCAATATCATTTTATAGCTTGACAGATTTTCAAAGATATCAAAACTTTTCGCTGTCCTCTCTTCCTGCCTCTGTCTTTCTTCTGTCCTCGAGGAACATATGGTGGCAACAATTTTTTTCTTAGTTATAATCTCGATTCATCCTCAATTGGTAAGTAGATTACATTACGTGACATTTTCCCCAACGGAATTGCCTTCGCACCGTAGAATGGGGTGTCCACTACCATTACATTTGCGGTATGGTAATGTCTAAAGGATCCATATCCGTTCCGATACGGTTCAACATGAAAATCCGCAGCAATATATGTAAACATCACCTCACAAGAGTTTGGAGCTTGTGAATTGCTGTCCATGTTTTACACCCGTAAAATAACACTAAATCCATGCTGGGGCAGAGCAGTCGTAGCCCAATTTTTGTGCTGGGACATAATCCTTTAGATATAGAACAACACACTGAATGCAGCCTTTGCTTTCCTTATTCACAAAAGTACGGTACCATCCTCGGTAGAGATTATACTTCTAGGTAAGCAAAATTGTGAACTTTCTCAAACGTTTGCCAATCGATTTTTAATTGAGCGTTGGAATTTGAAAGCCTTAGGGAACTCTTCGGCAAGATGTAGTTTTTTTTTTTTCTGTTATTTTATATTACAGTATTTAATTAACAATATTCCCACTGCTGCTCACTTCTCACCATGCCAAATGCAGGGCTTAAGCACTTAAAAAATCTGTCAAGCTATAAAATAATATTGAAATCCGAAGTTAAACATGGGTAAGCATGCCAATATCAATCTGCAAATATAGAGCCTCATCAGCTAACAAATCATGTTGGGGTGAAGAGTAAAAACATAACACGACTCATGATATATTATAGATACTAACCCTAGAGGTGAATTAGTCTTTTAATATCCTTCTTTTATTACTGAAATGCCTTTTTCTTAATAACCTCTTCTTCCGATATATAAATGGAAAATATCTAACGAACTGTCCTTCTCTGACCACCGACACTTACATAAAAACATATAGTAAAATCAATTGTCTCCCACCATCATACTACCGCAGAAACACAATCTTAGGAGCGTACACGGCAAACTTAACAACAAACGGAAACTACATTCGCATATTTCAGCTGAAGTATTAAATACGAATGAAATTTTCGAAACTAAGGCAAGTGCTGATTCATACAAGCAACCAGGATCGGATGGTATCTTCCATTCACAACTAAAAGATATCAGGGACATCCAGGTAAAACCCCAAACAACCCTATTTATGTGGACGACAGTTTACCAGGGGCAAATTCGTCGGACGAAGCGATGCTTAAAAACGAATCCTATATCCAACTTCTTTCGAAAGAAGGGTTCACAATAAGTGAGTGGCAAAGCAATTGCGCTGATCATCAGCAAAAGTATGGACGAATGCCGGACGGAGCTGTTTCGACGCACAGCGGTGCTTACACTTGGATTGAGGTCTTAGGATTGTATTAGTTTTCGCTTGTACCTTACTCCTTCTAATCGTGTTACAAATCGACAAATTTAAAGAGATGTAGGTAGTATTTTCGATATTCTCGGGTTTTTTTTTAATCTTCTATCATTCTTCTAAAAATCTTTTCTCAAGATTTATGGCATCTCAAGTTCGAATGGGATAATGATGTTCCGAACTATATCACAACACAGTGACGGATATGTTAAGGGAATTTAAGAATCTTTTCATTCTTCGTCTAATTGGCTTATCAAATACATCAGTTCAACTTCATGCATTTTGCTACGTTTCGGCAACCGCTTATGCAGCTGTCATATACTCGCGGTTTCAGCTACTAAACTTTGGGATTCCCGTTACGATTAGTTATTTTTGCCCATCGTTGGACGTCTTCGTTTTTTTATTATTTGTCGTCGCTGGATTCGTTGGAAAATTATAATTCACCACTTCTACGAGCTTCTTGGCAAAACCTACGAGCCTAGCCCTAAGTATGACGTGAAAATCGTCCTCGGCGATTTTAATGTCAAGCTAGGCAAGGAGGGCATTTTTTGTAACACTGTGGGAAAAGACAGCCTCCACGCCATCATCTCCGTAAAACGGACCCAGACTTATTGATTTTATGGCTTTGAAAGTCCTGTTTTACAGCGCATAAACTCGGACACTGAAGAAAGTGGATGGAAACATTCTCAGGCGCCTCAAGAGGAAAGTTCTTCCTGTAATTTTTCGTCCCGTTTGCATCGATGGAGAATAGGGGTGTTTTAACGGCGAGCTGTACCCAGCTTAGATGGATAGGTCACGCTGAGAGCATAGACACCAGCGACCCATACTGGAAAGTTTTGACTTCAACGCAGAGACGTAATGCAGTAGACGACGACCACATCGTAGGTGGAACACAAAAGTGGAAGGAGACTTCAGCTTACATTGTGTACCAGAAAAAGGTTTAAAATCACTTGCTTTGAATTGCGTTCTATCAAATGTTAAATGTTTGATCGTCTGCTAGTGTTACCTTTTTTCTTCATTCTATTCTATATTAAGGACTACATGTTTTTCTATTATATAAATTTGAAAAGTCCAACTCACCTTTGCAGTGTTAATTGCTGCTCCATATCCTGTCGGAATACCGCAACCAAGCAAACAAACCTTATCAAACGGAGCCTTTTCATTAATCTATAAATAGAGTACAGTAAGTTTCACTCAGTTGCTATATGCTCCAACATTTTTGCACTCATCACCACTATGTGTAGTACAAACCTTGCATACTGAAATATCTGCCGCCACAGTATATTCCGAAAATGTTGAGGTTCCCATAAAGTGGTACAACTGCTGTCCCTTGCATCTAAATCTAGATGTTCCATCCGGCAATAGTCCTTGTCCTTGTGTAATGCGAATTTTTTGACACAAGTTTGTCTTTTTACTGAGACAGAACTTACATTCTTTACACTGAGGCACATACAATGGAATAACATGATCGCCAGCCTTAAGTTCAGTTACACCCTCTCCAACACTCTCAATAACTCCGGCTCCCTCATGACCCAGAATAACTGGGAATATTCCTTCTGGATCATGTCCATCCAATGTATATGCGTCGGTGTGGCAAACGCCGGTTGATAAGATTTTTATACGCACTTCATGAGCTTTGGGGGGATCAACTTCGATTTCTTCAATAGATAATGGTTTCTTCGCCTCCCAGGCTACTGCAGCACGACATTTAATGACCTAGAAAATTGAAGCAACAAATTCTTATCATCACACAATTATCAATGGAAAATTTATTTACCTTTCCTTCGGTTGCAGACATGTTTTTTTACTTCCTTTCCTAATCAAATCTGAGATTAAAATTAATTTTGAAATTTGGAAAGATGCGTATTAACCTAACTGGTATGGTAATTCAATTGAAAACAAAAGACAATTTAATGGGAAAAAAGATGAAATTATGCCACTTGAGAATAAAACTACTTTTTGCCGGGTAATCTTCCCGATGGCAAATTGTCAAGAAAAAAGTTCAAACAAAAGCTTAACAAGCACAGAGGTGTTATACGAATTAAGCTGTTGTTTGATTTTCTAAACACGAAGTTATAGTCTCCGTATAACTATCTACATTCGTCGGTCGTTGTAGTTTCATTAATGGTAAGTATACATATTATATAAATGTTTAGGCGGACTGAAAATATTGTTAAGGTTATTTTTTCAGTGCAAATTAATAAATAAATTAGTCGATGCGAATTGGGTGTAATAAATACACTACAAACTGCTCCTATACTTCCTGTAAAAGTTGCTCTAGCCATACTTGTTTTCTCAGCTTTTTAGATTCTCTGTTCTTCATCTCAAATCTTAATGGAGACAATTTTAAAAATGACTTATGCTATGACCTATGACTTATGACCTTATGCTATTTTAAATAAGGATTCTGTATCGTGTATACCACTCCAAATAATTGACACCAGTTACTCAACGAGATTCATCTGACGATAGCATTTTTTTTTGATCAGCTCTCAGAATAACAAATCATAATAAGAATAATAAAAATCATTTAAGGAATCTTAAATATTAATAATATTAATCGAATCACATAAGCCTGGAGTAATGTATATGCTCCTGTGTCATAGAGTAAAACTGGGAACATTGAGGTCTTATACTGAATCTCCCTAGTGTTAATTTCCAACTATTCAATTACCTTCTTAGGACAAAAACCAACGATTGCAAAGTGCAATCCTAATGAGGTGTCGTTCAAAATCTCTTAGCTCCTCAAAGTGACAAGTTGTACAGGAATTTTAGAACTAGACATATCGTCATATGTGGTCTTCAAGTTGATAAAGAGGAGAGTATGTTGATTTGGACTTTTTGAGTGCTATCCAGAAACTGCAGTAGTGTAAATACTTGGTGATACCCCGCCAGAATGTCATTGACAGAGGCTAATCAGATCATAGACAAAGACTTAAGATATTTAGACGCACACATAGTACTCTTACTTGTTTACTTACTTAGTTGGCCTAAAGTTCGGGGTGGACTTGTTCTCAACTAACAAGCCTCTCAAGTTAGCTTGGACCTTAGTTCACTGTCAGTTGTACACTCAAAGTCAGCAAACGTGACCGCATATCTTACAAAGAATTTTTCTCTCGAAACGACCGAGGATATCTTCATCCGCTTTCTATATGTTCCATGCTTAAGGGCCATTTCTTAGACCAAAGAAACAGCGATTCTTTTTTTTTTTATTTCTACCGAGCATTGTTGGCAAGGACGAGAGCATATCTAAGTCGAACAAAGTCCTTTGCTTTTTCTAAATTTTAGCTTCTGTCTGTGAAGTTCTGTCCAATTCGGCGACGTTTTTGTTGACTGCATATATTTGGTTTTGCCCCCATTTACCTCTAAACCCACTTATGCCGCTTTCGTTGGCTGAGATCTGAGAATTATTGTCAATATCATCTGCGAACGCTAGTAGTTGCACAGACTTTTGAAAGATTATGCCTCCAGTGTTCGCTTAATTCGCTTAAAGAATTCACATGTGCAAAACCTTTTTAAAATTGGAGGTCTCAGTTTAGTTGTTACCGAATTAGAAGGAACAGCTAGCATTCGCCATCGTCATTCTGAACAGACGGACAGATTTTGCAAGAGTGCCAAAACTGCACATGGCTCTATATAGTTCGTCTTTACAAATGCTGTCACATGCGGCCTTAAAATCGGTGAAAAGACGGTGGGTATTGATTTGGACTTCTTGAATTTTTTCCAGGTCCTGCCGGGGTGTGAAAATTTGAAATCACACTGATAGGGGCCAATAGGTTGTGGACAAAGGGTTTCAGGCGCTTACACATTATGACAGATAAGATCTTGTACGCATTGTTAAGCTTCTCGCCTTCTGTTTAATTCTTATGGAGAAGCCGTATCCGCCACGTCAATGCCAACTGTCTGCATTCTGCTGCGAGCGCAGGTCAGACATTTACAGAGAGAGTGCTCCGCGGTGTCGTCATCACTGTCACAGCAAAAAAAGCAGGATGTTGTATTACCCATGCCCAACACATTTATGTACTTAACTAAAGTTTAGTGCTTTGTAACGATGACAATAAGCAGCCTGCAGTGTATCTTGAAATCCGCTGGCTTGTTAGAGAAATCGGGAGTTCTTTGTTTGATCTGCCGACAACCCGGAGAATGATAAAATCTGCAGTTGTGCTCAAATGAAACCCAACAGGCAGACGTAACGCAGTTTCGTGCCCTGAAAAGCTCTACTCTGAGCCTTGTCTAGTATGCTCATCGCCGATATCATTTCCCGTAATCCCATTGTTACTTGAGACCCAGTGAACTTAGCCTACAGACTTGGTTGTCGCTAGAGATGCAAATCTTTCGCTCCCTTCATAGATTCTTTACAATATAGTTCGTTGCCATCAAGATTGCGTATATCTCCGCTTGGAAGGCAGACGCAAATTTTCTAACGAGGAGTTAAATCTAACGTTGTTGTCCTTCAGAAAGACACCAGCGCCGCATCCGTGAAGACTCGCCTACATTCATTTCCTGGTCCAAGGTAATCAAAGCTCCAATGTGTTTTGTGCCAAGTACCACTTCTTTTTAAACAGAAGACCAAGGGGTAAACCGATGCAGCCGTGACGGACCGTTTTTTGAAGTCTGGTGTAAGTAGCAATAACGTATTTTTATAAGAGCTTGTTCTAGCAGACAACCGACGCATAGGATAAATTTAGTGTTACCATAGCCATGTGGATTCAAAGCAGCCTTCTCGATGAAAGGCCCCTTTGCACTGCCAGAAGGGCGAAAGTGCCTTAGAGGATTTCGACGTATCATGTTTAGTACAAAAGAGCTCTGTTACCCGGGACAAAAACCAAATACTTAGCTTCGTAGGAGAGTTGGATGTTCATGTCTTTAAGCACTAGATGGGTCAGACCAGTCAGCTTCCTCCTTCCCGTGAAGAAAACAACCTAAGTTTTGAGAGAATTATCTGAAAGCCCATTTCTATTGCACCAATCGTCGATCACGTCTAACAGACAGGGCAGCTTCATCTTCCACGTATGCGTGTGCAAACATTTTAAGGGTCCTCAAATACCTTAAGCGTGGTAGATTGTAAAAAAATCTATGTATGCGTACATAGACGTCAGAGCTATTAAGAGCGTTGAACAGTAAATCGACTAACATGCACCATAGCAGTGGAGACTGAAATCCGCCTTGCAGGCAACTCCTTTTTACACCCGCCATCACATTTTCGCCGCAGTCAGCACGCATAATCAATGTCCTATTTACCAGCACAAGTAGTGATTGTTGCATTGTCGAAAGCACCCCAGCGTCGATGAAAATGGTCGGCACGTATTCGTTGTGGTTGAATTCTGCCTACCATATTTTGTAGTGCACTCTTGCAAGATCTTCCACGTTGGTAAGCGAGTTGCAGTGCAGTCTGAGGATCATTCCCTCCATGTTCTTCAACATGAACACGGTCTATACCTTTCTGTAACATGACTGGGTATAAAGGGTGATTCATCGTGAGGTTTGATTTATAATGTAAAATAGAACACATAAAGTGAAAGTGAAAGTGAACTTAAAATTCAAGTCGCAAACTCAAGTCGCCTGGCTTTAATTCTTACACAAGTTGAATTTTGTACGCTTTTAATCCGAGACGAATCGATTTGTCACAGTCATCGCGTGCACTTTCACCTATAGCTGCTATAGTCTCTTCACTACGTGCTGGATGTGGTCTAACCGGTCGAGTATCATCCACTAATGTAAACTGGGACTCAAATTTGCGAATGGTATTGGCAATAGTGGTTTCAGTAGGTCGATTATGCGCATCGTACAACTGAACAATTTGGAGACGCTGTTGTGGTGTGAGTCTTCCTATGATGACTTGACAAACAATACTGAATAAAAATGACAAAACAGTTTGATAAGAGTCACACGTTATCTGTCAAAAAAAGCCTAATGCAAATCAAACCTTACGATGAACCACCCGTTACATATGTCATTGGTGCCAGGTGACTTGAAGCCTTCAAAGGAAGCAACAGCATGTTAAATGTCCTTATCCGTCAGCACAAGTGATGATATATATCGCCTACTGCGTGTTGTGTTATTCAGCCAACTAGCAGCTTCATTAATAGGAGCTAGTTCTGATAAGGTTACTTGCCAACTTCAAGCATGAGACGGTCCAGTTTATATCGCATGAATTCAAATTCTTGTTTGTGAAACCTGTTTGTTGACAACCCAAACAATTAGGGTCTTGATGCTCCAGAATCAAGTTATTGTTCGTATTCGTCGGAGATATGTTTTGCGGTTGCCATTTGCTACAATACATTCAAATGCTGTTTCTGTTTTATAATAGGTAGCGCAAAAGTTTTGCAATTCGTCGTCGACTCCCAGGAGTCGCCACGTGGAGACGTTGAAGTAGGACTTACTACTAGTGCTGTCTGCAGAAGCATACTTTCGTTTTTTATGAACCATCATTCATCAGCCAATGCTGCTTGTAGAAGACCTATTACTAGTCGTTCCGCACTCCAAGTCCCGAAAGTCATTAAGTTGCTGGAATTATCAAATTTATCAAGATATTTCCGTACTCTGCTGAATGCCATATTTAACAATTTTCTTGATTCAGAAATTAGGACTTATGGCTTCTGTGCGTTTAAATTGCTGAACAACTGGGTTTTACCAAAAGGGGTTACCTGCTTGTTTACTCCTGAAAAGTCAGAAATTTAAACATTGATATTGTCGTCGAAGACTCAGTATAATTCACGCTTATAAAGTTTATCGGGGTCACCATCCATTGGGAAAAGACAAACATCTATATGCATTCAGAGATCGACCTGTCCTGGGCACTAACGTAAAAAAAAAAAAATAAACACTACTCTTAGCATACACATAATATTCTTGAATATATTTCGTATGAATTCTCAGAAACACTACAAATACTTGGCCCTAAACTCTTTTATTTCGACATCAATACGAGCGCGAAGTTCAACACTTGTCGTCATTTTCTTTTAGCAAAGGAGTAAAGAACAAATTAAAAAAAAAATAATAATAATAGAATTTAAATAGAGAGATACAATAAATCTCTGGTAAGGGACCCTTAAAACTAATTTATAGCCAATGAATGGTGGATGGTCTTCCCTAGGTTTGAGTCGATGGCGATGGTGGGACCGGAATAATACTCGGCGGAACAACTGGTTGCGGTGGTTGTTGTGGAATCTGCTGCGGGGTTGCCTGCTGTAAAGTGGTTGCATTTACTGGTGGTGGTGGTCCTTGGTGTGGCATAATGGATTCGATTGGACCAACTGGTGGCAATGGTGGTTGTTGGGAATGTGGCTCTAAAAAATAAATGGTAAGTAAACAGAAATAATTGAGTTTTAATTCATTTTTATATACCTAACGGAGTGGATGGTTGCAATACACTTGGGGGTTGAGATGGAACTGTACCGGCTGGTTGCGCTGTTGGTTGAGATGATGTTGGTGCTGTTACACCAGTTGATGATGGTGGAGTTGGCCCAGTAGTTCCAGGTATTGGTGCTGTACCTGGGGCGGCTGGTGCACCGGGTGGTGCTTGTGGGGCATTTCCTTGCCACTGTTGTTCTTGTTGCAAGCGATGATGAGCTTGTTGTCTTGCTCGGAATTCAGCTGCTTTCAGTTGTTCTAAATGAAATTGCTGACGCTCTGTGATGAGCTGCTGTCTCTGGTACTCCAAACCTTCACGTTCTCTTTCCATCGTTGTTTCTAGTTCCTCAAAATGTCTCAATTTGATTTCTAACTTCTTCATTTGTGTTTCCACTAATAACGCTACAAGGGACTTGATCTTGCGTTCTTCTAACGCAGCTAAATGTTTGGCTTTCACTGCGGCAGAAGCAAGAGCTGCTGCAGCAGCAGTCTGAAGATTAGCTTCGTTGAAAATTTGTTTACGGCTCCCATCACCATTTTCCTTTGAACCGTTTGTTGCTTCTGTGCTACCCGATGTGGATTCCATTGAGGATTCCTCCGTTTTAATTTCCTTATCATCGACACCTGATAGAGATTCGGGTTTAGAAGATTTACTAGATTCTACGGCTTCTGAAGTAGTAGGACGGGAAGAGTCGGAATATGGGGTTTCAGGGTTACTAGAATCAGCTAGGAATTGAGGGTAGATGTTCAACAAAAGAAAACAAAAACAAAGCAAACAAAAAAAGAGAGAAAACGCATTAGAATTTACCTGTTCCCTCTTTCTTGGAAAGGTCCTTCATTTCTTCATCTTGGGATGCCGTTGGTGGTAAAATTGCTGGCTGTTTCGTTGGATCTTCATCTTCTTTGTCAGCTCCAGTGCCAGCAATACCGCTATTAGACAAACCAGCGTAGGGATCGAATTTTCCAGTAGAATTGAGCTTCTCAACATTTTTGTAGTGTGTGTCCATTATGGAGGACGGTACCTCATCCTTAAATGATAATTTGAATTTCAAATTGACTGACTGAGGTGGTTTTTACAGAGAGACTCACTTTAATAGCAGCAAATTCTTCCATAGCCGCTTTAGCCGCAGCAGCAGCTACTCGTGGGTCAACAACAGATGCTAAAAATGCCACAGTGGACATAATCGGATTTCCAGACTTGCTAAACGGAATTGGTTGGTAGCCAAGTGGGCCCAGAAAACCTCCATCATCTTCTAAATAAGGATCCTCGATTGGCAAGCGAAGGAAATGCAAAATGCACTCATCTTGTGTGCGTGTGCCAACATGCTCGCACACTTTATTCCAATCGTCTTTGTACATTTCCAATCCTTCAAGAAGTAGAAGTGTTTCCTGATCTGTCCACTCACGTGACATATTCGCAGCAGTGCGATTCTTCATTGCAGCCGGTTTTTTGGTGTACTGATCCAATTTTAAACCGAATTGACCACCTCCATTTTCAATGGACTCAACTTTAACAGCAGCTCCAGCTGTGAGTAAAATTGACTTTTCTCCTTCACCTTCTTTAATGCCCTCTTTTTTTTTGTCAAAGTCAAGCAGAGACTTTGCAGCCGATGGCTGTGGCGTCTTTTGTGGATTCAACGACTGCAGCCCAGATGGTGTGTCACTTAGAATGTGGAAATGTGATGTTGGCGGTGGTCCCATTGGTGTGGGACGCAGCTCAGCATCGATTTGATAATTAATCAATCCCCATTGTTCGAGGAAAGCATGAACACGCATGATTGCACAAACATCGCCGGCTAAATTTCGTCTGCAAGCGGTGCTGGTTAAATATTCTGTTGGGTTTAACCTGAAATGAAAATATATATGATATTAGAATAAAATTAAGTTTAAAATCCTGCGAAACTATAGATTTAGTCAGGTAACTGCCAAAAATCACAATTGACAATAAGACTTACAATCATGTCGTGGAGAAAAAACAAAGACGAGCAATCTTGGCAAGTCAAATCGCTCAATCCATCATCCACAACAGGAACCTCTAATCACGCTCGTATAAGCAAAAAAAAAGACAAATAACAAAATTGACAAGGAAATTACAGATAACAATTCCTAGCTGCTTCAAAAAGTTCATCAAAAATAGCAATTATCTCAGATAAAGACAAAAAAAAAAAAAACAAAAAACGATTTAAGTATTACGAAACATTTTTGTCTGAAACTTCTAATCCAATATATTTCTTTGCTGATGACAGTGCTCTCTGCTTTTCATACTCGACTGACTCACGTCCACGCTCTTTCGCGAGCATTACCATCATAACTAATAGGGGAACCACCAATAGAGTAGAATTTAAATTTCCAGAACACATTGCTTCTGCCGAATGATATTTCCATCGTCAGAAATGGAAAACTTTCCATTCTCGGTCAATGAAAACTAACGTTGGAATTAAGTTTCCTAAGACAATGTAAGAAAAACTTGTCGCCTCTAATCTGGTTTTAGTATATAAACTATTTATCTGCCCGATTTCGAAGTATAATGCCCACATTTACTCAGGTGCTTCTAAGACTCTTGTGCACTTTCTAACAAGGACAGTTGATGCTAATATTGCACAGTAAACTGACACCCTCGAAGCCTGACCTGATATCTTCTACCTTGTCTTGTTCCATCACTCAGCATTAGAGCACCAGAGCATTAACTTAGTTTCAAGCCCAATTTCAGACGTACTCTAAAGTGTCGTGATGATATACCCTAATTACTTAAGTTGGCGCTACACTCCGGAGTGGACCTGGAGCTTAACCAAGTGTTGACAGATAGCTAGGTCTTTAGCTAGCTGCTTTCAGTTTCGCACGCCAAGTTGGCTGAGCACCGCTTCCACTTGCGTGCACCTCCTGAAGACTTTTCGGACCGGAGCATTGGTGTCTATTCAGTCTTTACACCTTCTAGCTTCTGGCTTAATCGATATCGCTGTACAACCCGTAGAGTTTGTCGTCGTATCTTCTGCTATACTCACCGTGTATGCAAACGGGACCGAAAAACATCTTCCTACACAAACGGACAAATTTGACTGTGATGACAAAACTAGCCTATAGATGCTGTCATACGCGGCCTTTAAACCGACGAAGACTTGATGTTCATCAATTTGTAGCTCATGGCTTTTTTCAACCATCTGCCATAGTGTGAATTTTTCGCCGATGGTGGTCTTGTAGGTGATGTTAAGAAGACTGATACCTCTGTAGTTGGCGCAGGTCAGAGGATCTCTTTTATTCATAATCGGACAAGCAGTTATGAGGTTCTAGATACAGGATATTTTAGATAAGTTGGTGTATGCTCCTTACGAAATCATCGCCTGCCGCTTTAAAGAGCTCGTCAGTCAGGCCGTTCGTTCATTCAGGTCGGGTAGACTGTTGGTCTACATCGTCCAGGTTTCAAGGTTTATTCTGCCTGACAGCGGTATTTCCCTCGCATATTCTTCTGTGTCCCTTTATTCGTCTTTGGCATACAAACCAATTGGTAAAACTTCCTGGAAAAGCATTTTTTAATTTCATCGACCGCGCGCTTCTCATGATCCTTCTTTTTTTTCCTGAAAAGTCACTATTCGACTCCCACTCTGCTCGTAGAGATCATGAGCAGCTCTAATTCTATGCAGCGCCACTTTATATGTCAACGACGAAGACGAGTTCAGACATGAGGAAGGAAGACGCCCTCTGCAAAAACATAAGTTTTATCAACATATATATCTAATAGGGCAATGATACAATGACCGGATAGAAATCTGCAGGGACAAAAATGTAAACGTGGTAGTAAACCCATAACCGAGCAATCTGAAAGGATGAGTAGCAACTCCTGACTGAAGAGGTTTGGCTGCTGGGGCAGATGTGTTATTTGCTAAACTTCTTAAGCCGACTCAATGTGGGCAGAATTTTCGCGCCGTTAAGTGGGTTTCAATCTCTTTTACATTGACGATGTGTGGAGTTGATGTAACAAGGGGAAGTATACCGGACAGCGCAGAAGAGGAAGGCCATATTGAACGAAGCGCGTTTACCCAATTTGTAGTGAAAACCACTTGTTGCTATTTCAATCAGAAAAAAAAAGTCGAACCTAGGTCAGCCAAAGAATGTAGTAAAACCTTGCGTAAGAACTGAATACAATTCCTTGAGAGAGTATGTACCTGTATCTGCCTAAAATATAATACGTTCAACATTTAGTTAGTACTCACCTATAAGTGTCGATCATAAAGTTCCTATAAGCCATATAGATTTCGGGCGTTTTACTCTTATTTTTGCTGTTGAAGAACTCCGGCATAGCACGCTTTTCAATGACATGAATGGAATTGTAGTCAAACCAAGCCGAATACGAGGGCACAATTATGTGATGGGTCTGCTCAGTGACATTGTCTTCCATGTCCTCTTTTGTGGTAAACTCTTGCGTATTGCTATTTTCACTAGTCTTTCCGGTCTGAGAGTTCTCATTTTCACCTGGGGCCACTACTTGCCCACTCACAGCAGCATTACGATCCATATCCTCATCCAAATCTGTCATAGTTCCACCCTTAATCGGCATCATTTCATTATCCCTTGACTTTGAAGCCGGCGCAGGGCTTGCTGTACTTTGCATAGCCGAACTCTTAACAACTTCCTGAATATTTGGTTCAGCAATGGGATCATCCATGTCTCGTGTTAGATCTTCATCATCGTCACCATCGCCGCTGCGTGATTTTTTATGCAACACTGCTGGCGAACGTTTCCTTTTGCCAGGTTTTTGAGTAGGAGACGGTGAACGTCGGCGTTTTTGCTTGTTGCCTGACCGCTTTTTATCATCTCCTGAGCAAGACATCAAATCTTCAACTGATAAGCGATGTTTGTGCATTTTCTTCTTTCCACTTTCATCGACCTCGTAGTCCTCTTCGGCCATCCACTCGTTGTATTGTTCCAAATCGAGTATCCACGATGCCGAAACTCGCCACCTTTCAGAAGGTGATTCGGGATTCTCCGGCACATTGTCCGGCAAGTCAAATGTATTCAGTGTCCACGAATCGTAGGACTCCGGAAAGCAATACCAGTGAAGCATAATATGGTTGCCCCGCTTGAATATTGGTCGTGCATACTCTTCCGGATGAGGGTCCACTATTGGATAGATTACATGCGTAACCTCCTCTTCCTCGTCAGTGACTATCTCCACACGTCTCGTCGATAAAATATCACGGATTCTCGCCGCCAAAGCTTTGTCCACCTCTGGACGAATGTAAATATACGGAATCCTGTACAAGTCCGCCTCAATCAGCGCCTGCTCTATCTCCATCATAAGCTGAATGTTGGGATCCTTTCGCTGTGGATTCTTACCGATAGAGAAATCGAATTTCTTCCCACGCTGCTCAGCTCGAAACCTAAACATTGTGGCAAATATCACACACAATCCACCGCCCGGTTTAAAGTCAAGAAAACATCGCATCTGCAAGAAAAGTCATAACTTGAAAAGAAAAAAAAAATTTTTACGTATACATACAGGGATCCGGGTGGTCGCTGGTTCCGTTGTGTTCTTTCCCAACTTTGCCTCGACATATTGAAGAAATTGAATCAGCAGATTGCACAGCGATTGACTTGTTATTGGATCGGGGCTATTGGCCAAATACTGAAACAGAGTAATAGAAATCAATTTCAATTTTCACTCTACGTAAGAAATTCTCGAGGAAAGACCGCCATTTTTGTTTATCGACACGGTGCACACTCACTTTTTTATAATTCTTCTGCAGATAAACTCGAATGGTATCAAAACCTTGCATAGATTCTGGGGATTGGAAAAATTCCACATTAGGATTGCCGTCCTTTTTGGGACCTAAAGTAACCATTTTTATGCGATTTTCTTTCACGGATAGGGAGTTAAGGGTTTTTTTTGTGAGAACAACGAAAATATAGACGCACACAACACAATGCACAACTTGACAGATGTGATGCCGGACGAGATTTTGTTGTTGTTAATTTGCCGTTAGCATGGTAAGAATGATTTGTTCAGGGATGGCTGTTGATAAATATTGGGCAGTGTCCAACGATACTATGTTTGGATTCTTTGGCTTGGATGTGAAGACTTCATAACGTCTGGGTATGGTGAACATTTGGAGGACCTGACAGTAAAAAGTGGGCAATGTCGAAAACCCAGTTTTCGATTAAAAATTTACGAAATCACACCGAATACCGACCAGGATTTGTCGGTTTTTGTCAATGCCTTCCGAAAAAGTGGTGATGAGAGAAAAATAGATAGTTTTTTCTACAATATTTTTTAGCGCTAACGGAAGTTTGAACACAGAATCTCTTGGGTTACGTAATACTGTATACTTATTCCAATAGAATACGTATATCTCTTAAGTTATAGTCCATTCATTGTAAGTTGTATACTTAGTTCGAGAGCTTCGTTATCCGCTATTGCAAATTCGTTTTACGTGTAAAGGTTAGGTACGGTATGTTTAGCGGGTTGGTGTCATATCTGGAGCCTAGTTCACCCTATACTTCATCGCACTTATCACCTGTGGTGCCCGGAAAATGCCGGATAATCGAAAGGGAATGGGAATCAGAATGCGGTTCCTAGTTTTAGTTTCCGCTTTCCGTTTCGCATTGGCTGTCGTTTGAGCCTTGTGCGAGTCTAAGCCATATTATTGCATCCGCGAATCTAAAAATAGATGTAAATGAAGCAGCAGACAGCTCTGAGAGGTCATGGATGCAGTAATAGAACTAAAGTTCTTTATCTCATATTACTGAGGTTAGGACAGTGGCACAAAAAAGGGAAGGTTCCCCCCGTAAACCTACGTCCACACAGTCTCTTCAGAGATAGTCGTCAGTAAGGCGTTGCTTAATCGCGTGCGTCCCCAGATGATCATGGGCTGTGAGTAAAACATCAAGCTTAGATAATTCAGCTTTGCTTTTCAAGAGAATCTTACTTGTTCTAGGTTTGCTGAGTTGTGGTCATAATATTCTTAAAATTGTACAGGTTATTGCCACAAGTCTGGCTGCTTCTGCTACAGATAATACCTCAGTCTGGAAGACACTGCTGTAGTCCGTCAGGCGACGTGCGCATTTTAAGTCTACTTGATTGCAGGATATCGATATCGTGAATAGATATCAAGTCTTCTCCCATTTCGATCCATGCCTTTTTGTTTGGGAAACTAAATTCACAAAATTCGATTCAAAGTCCGGATGGGATATTATATCAAAGATATGTATAGACAGTATTGGAGCATAAGCCCAGTTCGCTTGTAAGGATTGATGCGTAGCCATTTGGGCTTAGTTTCCACATATTAAGTTGACTCATTCTTAGAGCACTCTTCGCTGCCGATTCTTTGATGTATGGATCTAGGGGCAAGAGATAAAGTATATTTTCTCTTCCCGGTATGAGTCGTTGACGTTAACCTAAGGTTGCTAGTTTTGTTTGTGGATTACCATCATACGAAGCTACCGCAGGTTAAGATGTGTCTGAAGACAGCCATAGCCCATTCACCGAGGATTCATACGCCGTAGTTTAGAATTTCACTGACTATGAGAAGGTACTTTCCGGCGGCCACAAGAAGCACATCATCCGCGTACGCAGTGGCTTTTGTTCCTTACCTTCACACCTATTTTGTTAACTAGGGTCCCCAGAAGAGATATGTGATATCACTCTTCATTGATGGGTGCCTCTTGAGATAGTGATTCTTAATACGGTGTTATCCAGTGTTGTATTGATGGTCCTATAGCGGGGCATACAAGCTATAAGTTTCGTTAATGCCAGATTATTGAACCGGAGTGTCAAGCAGTTTTTCCAAAATTTTTAAATTGAGCGATATTCGGTTTAAAGGCCTCCATGAATTTATAGCCCAGTTTATTTTCTTTCCCTCTAGTGTCTCTTCTTGGATTTTGTGCAAGCTTGGCAAATAAAGGGCATCCAAAAATACACGCAGGAAATAATTTTGACAGATTTAAAGTATACAGTATAGGGTTATGTATGGAATAGCATATGAGGTTATTGACCTACACGGCTTTGCAAGCACATACGTATACTTTTGTCGAAAATATCCATGACAGTTTTTTATAAATGTGGGTGGATTTCGTTGATGCAACGCTCAATTTTAATTTTTAAAGCGTGGGTGGTCGTGGGCTTGTTGGCATAACTATTGGACTTCAAAAAACCCCAAAGAAAAAAGTCCAACGGTGTTAAATTGTGTGATATGTGTCCGATTCCGATCAACAAAACGGGAAATTACACCATCGGGAAATGACTGATGCAGTAATTGAATTGCTTCTTGGGCTGTATGGCATGTGGCATATGGCAAGATCTTGTTGAAACCATATATGTATTGTCCGCATTCATATCTCGCAATCTAGGCACACAAAACTGGATTACTGGTATTATGTCGCGATAGCGAGCACAATCAAACGTTATTGCCTGACGAGCCACATTTTCAAAGAAGAATGGTCCAATGATGCTTTCAGCCTAAAATCCGCACCAAATATGGCATGTTGTGGATGCATTTGCTTTTCAACAAACACGGTTTTCTGAACCACAAATTTGAAAGTTTTGACAATTAACAAAGCTATCAAGATGAAAATAAGCCTCATCGCTGAATATTTGTAATATTTTAAGTTGCCATAACGTGTTGGGCTATTTCTCTCACACCCTTTGTATAACACTTCTCAACAGATGTTTTCACAAGAGTCCTTGGATTCGATAATGATTTCAGGCTTTTAAACAATATAGCAATAAGATCTTTTACACGATGTTAATGAGACCGATGCCTCTATAGCTTGCGAAGTTTAGAAGGACTTTTGGATTCGGCAAATGATACCGAAGTTTTATTACACAGGCGTCGGAATCAATCTTGGAAATGAGCAAGAATATGGTCTCTGTCAAGTAATATCCTTCTTTCAGAAATAAATTAACTGTAGACTGTGCAGTATGACAACCCTGTTTTAGACATAGCTTCATTTTGGTCGGGTGGACAAAAATATTGATTTTTATTGCCAAAGTTAAGTAGTTCGTTTTGTTTGGAACTGGTTTTGGGTTATTGTTCTCCGATTTACCGTCTGCTAAAATGATTTTACCATATTCTCAGTGATGACTGTGACTCTACCAATAAATTTCCTTGCTCCTCGCTATAGTTTTTATTTCGCATGTTATTGGCTTGACTTGTTCTTGTTCTTCTTACATATTAATAAATTTTTAAACATTGTTTCTGTGGTGGCACTCTTCGTTTCCTTCATGCTTTCATGCATGTTTTCATGCTTTTTTTCTCCGGAGAGGGCGATGTTCTTCAATCATCCCTTGGTCGTAGAGCATATAATTTGTTTCATTCTTCTATACAGTGCCCCATCGTTGGAGAGTTAATTTGTTATATGTGCTTGCCTGCAGAATTCATCAAAACAGGGGTTTCGTCCGTGGGGCATTTCTGACGGCTTCTTAGCAGCGATCCACCAGTCGTCAACACTAAATACAAATCGTAAAGGCGTTGATGAAAGATTGAGGGTGGCATGTTCGGCATTAAATCCAAACCGCGCACAAAAGGCAACTAAAATCACGTAGGACAAGTGTTTGTCTAGAATACAACAGGTTCAATTACGCTAAATTTAGTCTTCCCATTAAATTCTTTCCACAGAGCGAAATAGCCAGTGACATCTAACATCTTTCTTTATCTTTCAGTCCCATTTTCCAAAAAACACGTATTTAGGCATTGGTAGTCGTATTATCTTTAGTGTTCAATTCATTTTTTTTTTTTTTTTTTTTTTTTAAATCCGATTTGCAAAGATTTTGGCGATTTGTTGGGATTGCAGACGTTTACAATTAAATCTCTTTACATTATTTTTTTGAATCAATTTGGTTTACTGTTTTATGATCAGGTGAGCGCAACGTTCCTTTGAAAATTTGAAGTTGCGAATCTCTATTTCAACATTCTGACTGGTCCTAAAATCACACTGCCATTGAAACACGCCAATTTGATCACTACACTACTCGACTTCATTTACGACAGAATATTATAGCGTAGTTAAATTTTCCTGCCAGCACTGATGATCATACAAATATAGTAAGCAAGATTCGCTTGAATGCAACCAGTACTCGGTGCATGCCACAAAGTTAAATATTTGTTTTCAAATTGTACAACACCCGACCAATATCAAGTTATAACAATTTAATTCCTAATTAATTTTCACTATCAGCTAATATAATTTACATAATAAACACTATGAACTCTCAAAATTCAATTTTAACAATGATACTTTGGTGTGCGCAAGATCTACGAAAATTATTTCATTTCACCAATCAAATAAGTGACAACAAATTCACCAAATTCATATTTTCATAGACTTTTCAATGTGGCAATACCGCTTGACATTGCCTTAAATCGCCTTACACCGAAGGAATGGCTGACAGTATAAATTTGACTTTCGACGATGGCTGCTTTCCCTGGGAAAAGTGGAGATTCTTTAAATACATATATGAGTTTTTCTCCAAAGAAACCAAGTGTTAAATTAAAACAAATCCTCTTGCAAATTGTCCGAGGAAGTCTCATCCCCAAATCGAGTCCAAAAACAGTGCATCCCAAGTGATTTACGGATCGAGAAACCCCCAAAAACCATGAACTAGTCAAAGGTAATTGTTATTGTGTAGATCACCACCGCTAGCACAAGTACCAAATACCATTTCCACACCAGTGCTGAGGTAATCTGCCACTGTCGCGATTAGAAAAAAATTATTTTTTTTCCTCATAAAATTGGCGAGACAAAAGTTCCATAAAACGTCTCGAAAATATCCACAAAATCACCAAAAAATTATAAAAAATTGAATTCGATAAAAGTTCCAATCGATTGTGTAGTTTTTTTTTTTTTAATTTTGTTTTAGGGGAGGCGCTTGCGAATAGCAAAAAATTTAAAATAAAAGTGACGAATTGAAAAAAAAAAAAAAACTCGTTTAAGGCTGATTAGATGCATTGCTTGCAATGTCGATGCGAATCGATTTCCTTCCATCACACGCATGCAATTATGTTCTCATTTGGATTTTGGATTTTGATGATAACCTACGAGTACACCACGCAATTCAGTTTGAAATCCATATATCTACTCCATTTTCCAACACCAGTTATCCAAAAAAAAAAAATCTGAAAGCGTTTGTGTGTAAAAGATTTCAAAGAAAAAATGAAAAAAAAAAAAAAAAAGTTGAAATAGACGCTCGAGCAGCTTTACAACTCTTTTACAGCTCTTTTGGCTCTTTTGGCTTTTTAGATCTTTAGTTACTCAAATATTAGTAGTGTCAGGCTCTGGGTGAAATGCGTAGAGTTATAATTTGGGTGGTTGGTTTGTTGTTGGTTTGTACAGATAGGCAGGCAACAGCAGCGAGTACAAGAGATTCTTGTTTCCAAACACAGGTTACGAGTTGCGACTACGAGTCCCTACTCCTTTTATTCTCAATTTTTCTGTGGACAAGTTTGAAAGAGCCGGTTGTACTGTGTGTAATTAGTTGGTTTGGATGTCTGTTTTACTTTAATCGTTGGCCCTGTTTTATTATTATTATATTTTTTTTTCTAGAATGCTTGATAGTAAAGTGGGTGTGCACACTTTTGGAGAGTAATTAGCTAACTTTTGGAAGCCAGTTTGGAGGCGATTATTACTTACTCGTAGTACTTTATGGTTCATAGGGCTCTAATAATGTTGTTTTTCCGTTAATGAATTATTGTAACCTTCCCCTACTCGTTGTTCGAATTGAATGTTGCTTTGTTTTATCGCGTTTTGTTTTTTTGGTTTTTTTTTTTCCTTTTCTTTTACATTTGTGTCGTGCTCGTTGAAATAATTGAATATTAAAAAAAGTTGTTTGTTACTAATTTCGGTGTTGTCTTTATTTTTATTTTTAAGTTTAAGATAATCTACTCGGAAACATGGTAATGTTGAATTCGTTGGAAGTAAGCGTTTTGTGAATGAGCAGTTTAACCGTCTGTAGAGCTTATCAGCTTTTTGTGATAAACTAAAGGGAAATGAAACAGTTTTGTGGGAGGAAGCTTTTGTTTGCTTAGCAATAGGAAACAAGAACATAACATCCTATTCGTGATTAAGAACAAGTGATAACCGGAGTAATTAGTACAGTAAAGCTTCCCTTAATCTCCAACCTAAACAAAGGAGTTTGCGTTGCGTTTCTGTCAAAATTTGCTCATGGCCATGGATGATATCGAAACACGGGACACCAACGCACACCAAATTCAATTTTTAATTTTAAAGTGCACTACGAAGTAAAGTTAGGTATAGTACAGAAGAAAAATAATTTTGAATGACATTTCATTAAGGGGTTGTTCTCATTTTTTTGGTGAAAAAAGCATAATTTTTTTTATAAATTATCTCTTAACCGGTTTTATTATTTAAAGGAATATATTTTTTTTTTATTATATGCATACGCATATGGACGTTAAAATAAAGACACTTGATTGCATGATGCGAAAGTTCAAATTCGAAAGTCACCTATAGGTAAAAAAAACCCGTATTATTTATTTGCGTTATAACTTCCAATTAACAAGGAAAAATAATTCAGTTACTCGAAAAACGTTTGTCTGACGTTTAGGTATTTATCAGAATTGGGCAAATGTACATCAGTTTTGTTTCGACCATTAAAATAGCGGCAATTGAATAAGCAGGAGTGCAGTTTGCTTTACTATCATAAGAAAACCGAATTAACCGAACAAAGAGGGTAAGTTGCTACGAGAAGTTGCTATGCTGAGAATGCTCTTTTACTATCAAAAGTTTTTCAAACAGCTGGCGCAACTGAGAAAAACAAGGCTTTACGAATATTGCCTTCCTGTAAGACCTACTAAAGCTCATTCTTTTAAGTCTTCAAAAGACATTCGAACCGATCTTCAGTTAAATATTTCTGAAAGGACTGTTCAAAGGACACTCGTTGAAGGTAATCTACATAGGGAACTAGCAAGAAACTGCTTAAAAAAAAAGAAAGTATAAAATAATGTACAATTCGCAAGAGAATATTCGGATTAGAGTGAAAATGGTGATGTAGCCAGATAAAACAAAAATCAATCCGTTTGGAAGTAATGGCAGACAAACCGTTAGAAGCCTAATTATATAGACAAGAATTCAATCCACAATACAAGAAAAAGAAAAATTGTAAAGCATGCAGGAGGAAATATTCAAATCTGTATACATTTTTCAAAATGGATCAGCATACGCAGCGGAAAATATGCCTCTTAAATAAGTAACAGGACAACTAGCGGAAACATGTGTGCCTCGAAGTAGCGAAAAGTTTTTTTTTTTTTTTTTTTTTGGCGTATAGTTCAAAAGAGATTTACGAAGTTCTCGTTAAAAAATATCGCCATTCCAAACAGGTGTCAGGCGGTTAACAAAAATTGGGGTGGGCAACTTGTACGAGTCGATTGAGTCGTTTGAAGTTGGATTTTTAAAATTTTTGTTATGTGTCTCTATTTTAACGTCCAATGAAATAAACTGTTTTTACTTTACTGATTTTAAGTATGAGTAATCCAAATAAAATATTAGGTGCGCAATTAAGTTATCGCACTTTGATGAAAATGCAACTTTATTGTGAAAAAATGGTTACAAATGATACATTGAAAGTATTGCCCATCGCTAGCTACAAATTTTTTTTCATCTTTCTGGCAGAGCTATAATAACCTTACGGTAAAATTGGTTATTTTTTGAGGCCATCCACGAAACAAAGTATTTTTTAATATTTTCACATGAGCGGAACTGCTGATCACCAGACCATGTGCCATCGAACGAAACAAGTAATAATCGGACGACGCAATATTTGGGGAATATGGTGGATGGAGTAGGGTTTCCCATTTTAGCGTTTCCAGGTAGGTTTTAACGGTCTTGGCAAAGTGAGGCTGAGCGTTATGGTGTTAAATCACTTTTTAATGTCTCTGCTCGTATTATGGTTGTTTTTCGCGCAGCGCTGATGCTTAATCGCATCAATTAAAGTCAATACCGTTCCCCAGTGATGGTTTTGTTGGGTTTAAATAGTTCATAATAAAACACGCCGATCTGGTCCCGCCAAATACAAGGCGACGACGTAGAAGCATGATCGGGCAATCCCTATGACTGATCTCTTTGAGTTGCTGTAATGGATCTATTTTTCATCACCTGTCACGATGCGATGAAGAAAACCCTATCTTTTTTGCCGCTGGAACAGTTGTTCACGGACGAAAAAACAACGCTCAACATCCCTTGTTCTTTGTTTTTGAATCATTTCCAACGCATGCAATCGCTTGGAAATGGCTTAACGGGTAACTCCTAAAAATGAAGCAAGCTCTTTTCGTTTTGCACGGATCCTCATCGAGTAATGCCTTCAATTCAGCACCTTCGAAGGAGTTTTGCCTTCCTTCATGTGGACGGTGGTCAATATCGAAATTACCGTCTTTGAAGCGATAAAACCAATCACGGCACGTTATTTCACTTAGAGCAGTATCTCCGTAAACTTTTTGGAGCTATCGATTCGCTTCAGCTGACTTTTTCTTGGAATGAAAGAAGAAAATCAACACTTCCCGCTAATGATGGTTATTTGGTAAAAAATCAGACGTTTTCATACAACCAAAAGTATATGACGGCAAAACAAAATCACTAATGCATTAAAACAGTTTGTTTACCATATGTCTAAGCTGGGTTCATGACGTTTTGGATATGTCAAAATCGACCAGCACTTACTGCTGGAGCCATCTTTTGACATTTTTTTTAGAATTTAGTTGCGCACTTAATATTAATATTCTATTTGAAGTGAAATTGCTTAATTTTTAACAAAAAGCTTTTCTATATTAATGTCCATATGTGTATGTTCTGAGAGTTTACATTTTTAGAATTACATTTTTTTTTGTAATTCCAACTGCGGAAGTGCGCTTGCATCGACAGATAAAAATTGTATGCCAAACTTCTCTTTCAAGGCACATTTTTAGCAATTCGTCCACTGTAAAACTTTCAAAAACTGATTTCAGATGATCTTGTTTTTACTGCGAAACGTTTTTTTTTTTTTTTTTCAGACTGCTCTTGCAGGTACTATATCACAGTTCTCGAACGTTGCATACATACATGTATGGTATGTTATATCTATATGTATATATAAAATATTTTAAGGAATAATAAATTTTATTGTTTTTGTTCCGGAGAAAGCAGAATGGAGGTGAAATCACTGGCGAAATCCAAAATGTATACGGAGAAGATGTTCTCAGCGAGTCTAAGTGTCAGCGTTGGTTTGTAAATACAGAAATGCCAATTTCCAACTTAATTATGAAATTCGTTCGGGTAGGCCCGAAGAGCTAGACGATGAAATTCTTAGGCCCACCGTTGAAAGAACGTAAGCCATATCACCTTCATCGACACCTAACAAATATGAAAAAAGTCATAAAGTTGGGAAAATAGCAAAAATTATCGAAGCTTGCACCGCGCTTCTGTCGCGTCACAATTAAGAGATGAAAATAGGTTCTTTACAATAACATTAAACGTCGTCCTCGTTGTCCAGACAACAGACCAGCAATCCCAGAGATGGACTTCTTCCGCTCAAGGTGCTGCTGTTTGTAGGACGTGATGCTGAGGGAATAATTCGTTTTAATGTGCTGCCTCGAAGACAGACTATCACCGCTGAAATCTACTGTCGAAAGCTGTACAGATTAAAGTCGACACAAGAGCAGAACGGGTCAGGTTGAAAATTATTCTATTCCATTAGGACAATGCCCGCAATCATACAGCTAGGAGCACCTGCACACACCTGCAGTTAGAGGACTTTGGTTGGGAAAAAATGGTGCATCCACTTTATTATCCAGATTTATCACCTTCAAATGTTCCGAAGTTTGCAAAACTTTCTGAACCCATTTAACAATTTCTCAGCAAGGTGGAGCATCAGCGAAATGGTCGTGCATTTTCAAAATTTGATTACCATGATTAGTCTAAGCATATTCACTTAATGCTTCAAAGGTATATCTGTTTAAAGTGATGTTCTATCCTAGAATGCTGAATTCCTCTGTTTTTTTTTTTTTTATGAAGAGCACATAATACTTTTCGTCCTCTTTGATCGCTGTCCCCATCTTCGATGCGATACTTATAAACACGTTACTGAAAACGATATCGGCCCATCGTGTTAAGATCGTCGGCTTATTAAATAAATTTCAACTACTTGCCTCTTTCGTTGTCGTGAGATATAATTTTTTGTTTATGAAAGATTGTAAAGAAAGGCGACATTAATTTTTTTTTCTTGATATCAATGATCCCAGGGACTGACCTTCATGGAGTATCCTGCACAATCCAAAATTTCAGATTGGCGCCCATACCTCGGAGGGTATGTGATCCAGTCTGACTTATTTTATTTACTTTGTATGCACTGTATATTTACAATAATTCCTTCTATTGCCTTTGCGCTTAGCTTTCTGATTTATATCCGTTGATTTCTGGGAATATTGGTCTTGTTTAGTGTGATATACCTAAGTGTAATTCCGGATTTATGATGTATTTAAAAGCTATTCGATAAGGTGCTCCTATAAAGGTTAAATTAATCGATCCCAATCGCAGTTAAATATTTATAAATTTTAAAATATGGCTAACAATTGAATTGCACCAGCTGGCATTTATTTTTTTTTTTTTTACTTTTTAGAGGTTATTTTCGCCTCGCGGTTTTTTAAAATTTTAATTTAATTTTTTTATTTTATGTTTTTAATACCTTTATATATTACTAGAATAGACACGCTACACTCGACATATTCAAACAAAAAAAAGAATCATCAAAATCGGTTCAGCCGATTGGGAGCTACGATGCCACATACAGATACACACGTCAAGCTTAAAAACGGCTGAACAGATTTGCTTGAATTAAAAAAAATCGAAATCAGTTCAGCCGTTTGGGAGCAGACACAAACAGATGCGCACGTTAAACTTATAACACTCCTCTTTTTGGGTCGTGGGTTAAAAAAAAAAAAAGAAATTACTGCTTGCAACAAAAAAAAAAAACTCCTTTTGGTTATAACAAATAAACTTTAACTTAATACTTAGGTGCAAAATATTTGTGTTTAGCTATATTTCAATGGGAATTGAGTCGCAATCTTCTTGTACAACGTACCGAGATGTTTTAAATTTGATGGATGTAGGTAGGTAGTAGTTCCTGTTGTGAATAAGATCATAAAACACAAGTAGAACTATCGCGCTGTCTTGCTGCGAGGCCTCAAGGGGCTTCTGGCTTGCAACTCAAAACCGCCCGGTGAAGTTGAGAAAATCAATGATCTTGCATATGAAATGTATACTAGGCATCTGTAAAGTACGAGTAGTTTGCCAAATGTATATGCGTCTTTAAAATTGATAAAGCGTGGTGTATATCATGTGTTTCTATAACCGAAAGATAGATCATCCCTGTGGGATACAAAATTAAGCAGCTATACCTCTCCCCTATGTAAGAACGATGTTATACTTATGAAATACGATTTGTAAATATCTATTCGTTGACGCCTCCGCTTCATTGATGAACTTTTGCCTAAAACATGTGCATTTATGTGAGAAAATCCCGTAAAGCGTATCTTTCCAATTTATGTGAGCATTCCACTTCCCTTGGAAATTTGTTATCAAATCTGTCTGCCAAATTTAACCAACTTTTAAACCAGAGACTACGGCTGTTGATAGCGAAAGTAACATCCTTTTTATTAAATCTGTCGTCCTCTTTTTCAATAGGTAGTATACCGATAATATAGTCAATGTTTAGCTTATGTGTTTTCAGGAACAGGGGAGCTAGCCCTGTTTTGATCATAAGCATGTAATTTGATGCACTTGTAGATAGTCCAAGTATTCTATGTAGAACAAATCTCTGCAACTTCTCCACCTTGTCATAATAGACATCGCCTCATGCCCGTGCTCCGTATAAGAGTATGAATTTTTCAACTGCTTTGAAAACTCGGTATTTGATACTGTTTTCCGCAATATTGCGGTTCACAAAAGACATTAAGTGCTTACATAATACAAATAAGATCTTGTAGGCAATGTTGAGGAGACTTATATTTCTATAATTTAACCTGTTTAAAGGGTCTTCCTTTTTGAGAACCGAAGAATCAATGCTGAGAATTTATTGAATTACTTCGGCCATGGAAGCCAAGAATTTCGTCTACCCGACTAAATAAAGTAACGAGAGCAATATGAGTACTTAAGTATAACATGACTATCGGATCGTTTTTTTTTTTTTTTTTTTTTTTTTTTTTACCTGTCAAAGTAGATAGGTAGACGGCACACACCAACTCATTTCCAAGATTTGGAATGGTAATCCTGGTAATTGGAACATCAGCATCGTTTGCCCGAACCAAAAGAAAGGAGATACTTTATCATAACTCTCTTAAACATAGCGTACAGGATTTGTTTGAGTTGTTGGGTAAACGACTGAAACCAACATTCTCATTAGTCCCTATCTGAGTGATTGAATTCACAACTGCCCACCATGGTGCTTACCACTTCTTTGTTGATTTTATGGTCTAACAAAACAGAATCTTAGAGATCTTTAATTTTGAAATTTCACTATCGGATGAAAAAACACTACTGCTGGTCAATCGCATGATCTTCATTATCCATAATAATGGAATAAAAGAAGACTGCACTCCACCAGCCGGGGTATTATTCAATTGCATTTCTTAGGAGTAGTTAATATAGAAATTTGAATATCAAATCTATGTTTGACTGTTTTAATTGACAACTCGTAGCAGTTCTGATTTCATCCATATATACAAGGTGTACTCTATCAAGTGTTATCACAACTAGCACTATCGGCGCAATTTACCGAAGGTGTAAATTATTGCATAGTCTGAAGACATTGAATATCATTAGCAGAATGCAGAGTGCTGTCGCTGCTCGGCTTGCAAGATCTGAAAATAGGGTTAATTTTGAATATGGAAAAAACCAAGCAAATGATGTTAACAAGAAGGTACAACATGTAAGAACCGGACAAAACGTTACAATAAACAGGTTCAATTTGGAGGTACATAGTTATGGATTTTGTGTACCATAACCATACATGTACCATTTTGTGTACTTAACCAGGCCTGCATGGACATAAGTGAAGGCGGTCATTTTGAACACAATATTTTTTGAGTGATTTCTGGTATCGTTTTTGTTGACGGGCTTTTCAGAAGCGAAGTATTTGAGCTGTTTTACGACTTGGGTAGAAAGGTAGACATTAATAGGCATTAGGAAGTAGACATTTAAGGACATTACTCTTAGAGCGAATTGATATTATTGTTCCGGCTTAAAGGTTCGTCGATTCTTTTTCAAATTGACAATGTCATAAAGGAAACCCTCTCCTTATGTGGCATACATAATTAATATTATGTTAATATTATATTAACTCTTGGAATACGCAATAGAACGTGGAATAATGTTTGTTCTTGGGTGGGGTGTTGGTCTACTGCGGACTGTTCGAAAGTTACATATTCAGCGTTAGCTCAAATATTTTTCTAACCCCTGAAGAAATTATTAGTAGTGCTACACTTAAACACTCTTCTACTTTTGTGCATAGCATACTAATTCAATGATTTACAATTATGGTATAACGTTATTGCTCTTGGAAGAGGGGAGAGAGGAAAAAATCTTTTATACATAGTATCCTTCATCGTACATATATACTTATACATATAAGATCTTGTAGGCCCTGATAATAAAATGTTTTTCAAAAGAAAAAAGAGAGTCTTATCAGATCACGGTGTCTAATCAGCTGATTAGCAATAACGATTGTTTTCTAGAGACTAACTCAACTCAACTGGTTTTTATCCTGACATTATTTACTATGTGTATTTTTTATTTTAAAGCCAAACGTTAGTTTATTTCCGAAGTTCCTTAATTTACAAAAGAAGTGACAGACCTCTAAATTTGATGACGTCTTCACCGAATTCGCATCGGTGAAAGACAGCGGACACAAACTATCATATATTTACGTATGCGTGCAAAGTAATTTCCATACGTTTGTATAAACTACTTTTTTTTTCAGAGTTTTCCTTTTGGATGAGTACAAAGTCTCAGCTAATCTCTCCAATCGCTTTAAATTTGCCAAAAATTAGGGATCAATATTATTAATTTACTCTCTTATCTTGTATTCAATTTACATATTATATCTATAACTTGAAATATTGTGATAAGGAAAAAAGTAGCTCCCTTTTGCAGAAAAAATAGGTGATTTAGATTTCGTTTTTTTTTTTTTTTTTTTTTTTTTTTGTTGTAAAGCTAGCTGAAATATGAACATTTTTGTCAGAGACCATAATAAGAAATTTTTATATTCGTTCTCATAGTATCTATACAAAAAAAACTAGAAAGAAAAAATTAACTATAGGAGGTCAAACTGATAAGAGAACTTTTCGTCTCAGCAATTGCTTAAGTGATCAGTTTAATGTCGGCGCCACTATTTTATTCATTATACTCGTATTACGGTGCGTTCGTCCTTGATATAGTTTGATTTTATTTTATTAAATTTTTTTTTTATTTTTTTTTTAGCATATGGCCTAAGGAAATTTGCCATGAGTTAAGCGTACCTAGCAACAAAGGGACAGGTTCTTTTACAAAACAATACAATTAAGAATGGAAAATTACTTGAATATCCACGTAATCGCTTTTGGTTGGTTGTGATTCAAATTCAATAATTACGCACCAATTTGCATTTGTTTTTGCTGTTGATTTTATCGATTTTTTGTATTCCATGAATATTTTTAGGATTTATTGTTTAAAACAGCGTTTAAATTAACTAAGCATATAAATATTAGCATTGATGATAATAGCCGTGCGAAATAATCACACAAGGTGTTTTTTTTACATTTTTTATAATTTTGGTTTGATCTGGGTGGATAATTGGAAGCTTTGTAGTTTTAAGATTCTTTAGCGGAGCTACTCGTATGTATAGTTGTTATCTTTTTTTACGTGATTACGTATGAAGGTATCAAAATTTTCCTGTGAATGGAAAATGTTTGCTCAAGAATCGTTTTGGAAATATCAGCAATTTTAATTTATTTGGCTCTCGTTTATATTAGTATTATTAAAATACTGCAGACGATTGTAACTATATAAACTGATAATGTACTTCGACGCCAGTTAAGGCGTTCTGTACATAAGCATGTTAGAATTGGAACGGGGTAGTCAATTATTTTATTTTAGAGGCTTGCGAGAAGGCTGAATGGTGCGGTCTTTGAGCGAGGTTGAAGCTGGCGTAATAGCTGCATGTTTCGGGCAATTGCTGAACCCCACATCCAGCTCATATACGCACTCTACTCAGTCCAGGAGATTAATAAGGCCCATTTGCTGATACGTAACATAAATCTAATACATAACTAAGTATAACATAAGTTCTATGTGATATTTAAATTTATGTATGTTAGTCGCACGAAAAAGGTTAGAAATAATAGAAATAAAAACTAACTTCAAGTTTGTTTATTCAAATGTCAAAACTCGGTTTGTTTTTGTGAAACGTGTTTATTTATTTATCGTTATGGCTACAAATTTTAAGAAAAGGAATCCAAATTTTTCTCAAAATTAAAAATCAATTCTTCTTGGTTGTGCTTTTGATGAAAAAAAAATCATCAAAAACAAAAAAGCCGACGGCGCAACCTGGAAAGTCAAGGAAAAAGTTTTAACCTAAAGGTCATGTTACAGAAATAGCGAGTCCCTCAAATGATTCTACAACAACTACAAAGCAGAAATAAGGAAACAGGCGGCAAAAGAAAAAAGTTCCAGTGTTCAAACACGAGGAGAAAAGACATTCACACCGTTTGACCCTAATTTTGAACTGGAAGTTAACATCATGATCCCGAAAACCGTTTTAGGGTTTGGAAAACGAATTTGATAGAAAGAGAAGAGGTAATTTGTAAATAAAGCCCACACAGTCGATGACATCCTTTTTGAAAATGAAATTTCGTCGGATAAAGAAAAAGAAACTGCGCCACAAATAGTTTTGTCAAAGGATTTTAAAAAATAACAACAAGAGAATACATGGACGTCCCAAAGAAGACCAGTCGCTTCAACATTACAGAGCAGCAAGATATCTGAGGAGTATTCCGAACTTTCAATGCTTAAAATAGAATTGGCTAAACTGCAATATGATACTTTAAAAGAAGAAGCAATTCAAAATAAGTAAAAAAAAAACTTTAAAACTAGATATCGCAATTAAAAGTGAAATGTAAAAAAAAAAATACAAAAAGAAAGCTGCACAGCAGAATGGGCCTCTTTCATTTTCACAAACGTATTGAATTGTTTTTCAATAATATAAATGAATGAATTAAAGAAATTTTAAGTCGAACATTTTTGTTTTTGTTTGAAATATGGTTTACAATCCTGCAAAATAATTATTTATTTAATCTGTTCCCTTTTGCATATTCAAATTGAAGGAATTCGAGCTTGAGTTGTGACTTTGAGAATCATTTTCACTATGTATCTATCCTTCAGTAATAACTTGTTGAAGGTAATCTTCACTAAAATCTAAACTCTCAGGAGGATAATCGAGATGACCTTTTCGCCTCATTATATTGTGTAAAGTGCAGGTCGCAATGATAACTGTTGAAACTGTCCTCAATTTTATTCGGGCACCATAAGCCAAAATGTGAAATCTTCTTTTTAAAATACCTATACACCAGAAACCTCTGGTACGAATTTGAGATTCATTGTACCATATAACTGTTCTGTTGAACTTTTTCGATTGAGAAAGCCGGAAAGCTTCAAAAGAGTTCTCGGAACTTATTCAGAAAATTAAAAATACAAGTTTATTCATCTAGATCTACATATATTGTCCCCTTCAAAGTAATCCCCGTCGACTGCAACACACTATGCCAGCGCTTGATCCAATCCTCGAAACATTTTTATATTCGGTTTTCGACTTGTCTTCACGCAAACGTCTCATAACGCTCTAATAACACTCTTTGTTTACTGTCTGGCCATCTGGCAAAAATTCATGATGCACAACACCGTTGTAATCCATGAAAACCGTGAGCATTGACTTTTTTTTACCGAAAATGACGTGGTTTTTTTGGTCTCGGCTCATTTGGTGAACGCCATTCACTTGCCTGATGTCTGGATTGCTTGTCGTTCTCATAAACCCACGTCTCGTCTCCAGTAATGATTCTTTTGATGAATGTGAGATCGGATTCAGCCTCATCATCTCTTTTGCGACGTCAAAACTGTCTCTTTTTTGCATGAAATTGAGGTCTTTTGGCACCAACTTTGCTGCTACACGACGGAAACCCAAATCATTAACCAAAATGTCTTGGACATAGGCAATATTCAAGTCCTCCACTATCTCTCTGATGGTTAATTTGCGGTTATTGACCAATATTTACGTTGGTTTTCGATGTCGATGGTCTGTCACTGCGTGTATCATCCTCGATTGACTCACGACCACTTTTGAACCGTTCGTGCCACTGGTGTACGATCGTTTTCTTTGGAGAATCGTTGCCGAAACACTTTTCTAACATTTCTAACGTTCGCGCACCATTAAATCAGTTTTTTACCTAAAATTTAATACAAGTTCGTTGTTGCCAATTTAAATCCATTTCTAAAATTGTAAAAAAATCGCCAACACACACAAAGAGAGGTGTAATACATGGGCTGAAAAGTCCGTTGGTTCATTGGTGCCGTTTCTAACAGAGGGCACCACTTGAATTAAATCCATACCATTTTCAGTTAGTACCAAACTTCAAAAGATACGTGTATAAATTTGACAGCCGGACGATTAGTTTTCGAGATATAGAGTTGTGAGTGAAGTAACTTTTGTTATTGTGAAAAAAAAAAATGTATTCAAAGCAATTTCGTGTGTTGATTTATCATTGCTTTTTGATGGGAAAAAATGCAGCCGATGCAAAGAAATGGCTGGATAAGTGTTACCGGGACTCTGCACCAGCCGAACGAACCATTCGCCAGTGGATTGAAAAATTTAAAAGTGGTCATACAAGCACCGAAGAGTCCAAAAAAGGCTGTTTCAGATGAAAACATCAAAAAAGTAGACAAAATGATTACGAATGACCGTAAACTGAAGATGATCGAGATAGCTGAGGCTCTGAAGATATCAAAAGAGCGTGTTGGATATATCATACACAAATATTTGGACATGCGAAAGCTCTGTTTAAAATGGGTGCCGCGTTTGTTCACAGAAGTTGATCGAGATAGCTGAGGCTCTGAAGATATCAAAAGAGCGTGTTGGATATATCATACACAAATATTTGGACATGCGAAAGCTCTGTTTAAAGTGGGTGCCGCGTTTGTTCACAGTCGACCAAAAACAACAACGTGTTGATGATTCAAAGGAGTGTTTAAAGCTGTTCAACCGCAATAAAGCCGAATTTTTGCATCGGTATGTAACATTGGATGAAACTTGGCTCCATCACTTCACACCAGAGTCAAGTAGGCAGTCAGCTGAGTGGTGAGCAAGCGACGAACCTCGTCCAAAAGGACCAAAACTCAACAGTCGGCTGGCAAGGTTATGGCATCCGTATTTTGGGATACACATGGAATAATTTTCATCGACTATCTCCAAAAGGGGCAGACTATCAACAGCGACTATTACATTGCGTTGTTGGACCGTTTGAAGGACGAAATCGCAGAAAAACGGCCGCATTTGAAGAAAAAGAAAGTGCTGTTTCATCAAGACAATGCACCGTGTCACAAGTTGATGGAAACGATGGCAAAATTGAATGAATTCGGCTACGAATTACTTCCCCACCCACCGTATTCTCCAGATTTCGCCCCCAGCGACTATTTCCTGTTCGCAGACCTCAAAAGAATGCTCGCCGGAAAGAGATTTAAGACCGATGAAGAAGTAATCGCCGAAACAAAGGCCTATTTTGAGGCTAAACCGAAATCGTACTACAAAACTGGTATCGAAAGATTGAAAAATCGTTTCAATCAGTGTATCGCCCTCGAAGGCAACTATATTGATAAATAAAATTGAATTTTGCAAAAATTTTGTGTTTTACTATAAAACGGCACTGACTTTTCAGCTCATGTGTTACTCTTGGCTACATAACTTTTGCAAATGTCAAGTTATGACTTAAAGGGAATGTCAACAATATCGGAACAATGAGAGCGCCACATGGTGACGCCACCGAGAACTTTTTGATCAAGGTGGTAGTCTTTCTCTTTTTTGAGAATGGGGACACAAGGAATACAAAAAACTACAGATGATTTCCTATTTGAATGCAACTATAAAGATATTCACAGTAACTATTCTTCAGCATCTTACGAATTAAATACAGTCGAATGATCTGCCAAGTGAATTCCAAGTTGGCTTCCAAAAAGAATACTCAACAATCGATAACATATTTGCTTTAACAAGTATTACGAAATCGTATGTAAGTAATGGGAAAAAATATAAGCGGTCTTTCTTGATTTCAAAGCTGCATTTTATTCTATAAAATCAATAATCGAGAAGTTTTCACGAAAATGCTCAAGGTGATCCAAAGTATGTACGAGGACAACTGGACAGAAGAGCAAAATGGTAAAAATACGTCTAATTGGTTCAGATCTGAGATGGGAGTAAAGTAGGGGTATTTATTACACCCACTCCTTTTCTAAATCTTTTGGGATTACCTGTCATCATACCTCCCTGGGAAATCGTATTTAACGGCTTGAACATAAAAATACTTATGTATGTGGACGACATTGTCTTATTGGCTGATTAAATAATAGTCAACAAGCTATAGCTCTACTGCACCACATGGAATCTAAAAGCTTACACCAGTAAGTCCAAAATAATGGGTACGAGAGTATATCAGGTGTATATATGTTTTTTCCGTTTTTTCCGTTTTTTTTTTTTTTTTTTTTTTTTTTTTTTTTTTTTTTTTTTTGTTAAAAAAAAAAATTACTTAATTTTCTAGGGAAATTAATTTTTTTATTCAAAATGTTAGCCATCGGCTTCTACACATTTCTCCCATCTTTGAGGGCATTGATACAGAGAGGTGTTAGTGAGATGGCGCCAAGTTTGAGGAGTACGGCGGGTGCAGAAGGATGTCCCATCCAAACGATTTCAAGGTGTCTTTCACTAGTTTTGCTGTGTGAGACGGTACAGTGTTTAAATTTATCATTTTTTGGCAATAGCGTTGTGTATTAACGGTTTCGCCGGGCTTCAAAAGTTCATAATACACAATACCGCTCTGGTCCCACCAGACACAGAGCATTGTCTTCTTTCCGAAGCGATTTAGCATTGGTGTAGAAAGACCTGTTTCGACAGGTTAAAACCACGTTTTTTTTCGCTTTGGGTTTTCAAAATAAATCCAAATAAATCGTCACCCGTCGCAGTTTGATGCAAAAATTTATTTTCTTTCGTGGCGTTGAAGCATCATTTCACAAGTGACTGAGATTTTCCACTTGACGTTCATTTAACCCATTTCATTCGGGACACATTTACCGAGTTTATTGATTTTCCCCATTGCTCGTAAACGTTTGCTGATTGTTTCTTGTGACACATGTATTGCTTCTACTAATTACCGTTAAGTTTCAGTTGGGTTATCATCCAATAACTCCTGTAACTGGTCGTCTTCGCATTTTTGTGGTTTACCAGAGGGCTCACATGTTCTAATTGATGGAGCGTGTTCACAATATGTTTCAATCGGCAAACGATGACTTTCAATAGCTTTTTTCTTTTTATTAAATAAGTGGAGGTAAAAGAAATTCCTAACAGTAGTCCGTGCTCATTTCGCTCTGATTTTATTGTGGACGGGACATATCTGTGCGGATTTTTTTTACAGGTTTATAGACTTGTCCACCTACTGCCAACTGTAGAGAGAAAGCGTTGGATATTCTACCCTTCGAGGAGGAGACTGACTCCAAAAGAAAGACATCGAAGGTTGAGCTACATCTAGTTTGCGCGTCGGCTGTCTCACTCCCAACTATGTTCCTGTGAACGGGGATCCAAGGGAGAGTAATATTAACTGAGTGAAAGGTTAAGGTTATGTTGTTTATGGTAATGGAGCTGTAGTAGTACTTGCAGGCCTCTCAAATCGTTAGTATCCCCACCTGGAAGACACTCGAAGAGTCTGGTAGACGTTACGATTTGGATACGTCCAGTTCCATAGGAAAGGTAACTGCTCCAACGCTGCATCCTATCTTGGAGCCCTCGGTAAATATCGATACTTGTATTTCGATAGGGGTAAATTATTTGCCCATTTTTTCCTTTCCGGAATGTGAACTTGGATATCGCTGTTAAAATTGAGTTTAGGTACGTGCAGTCAAGCCAGTTTCATAGACAACAGATCAAGGTGTTTATTGCTTTACTATGATCATAGAGTTTCGAAGACCAGAATCCAGATTCTCTGAGTCTGGTAGCAGCACACGAAACAATGTATTTGATGTAAAAGTCCAGGGGCAGTATATGGAGAAGCACGTTGAGAGCTTTTGTCGGGCTCGACCGTAGCGCACCTGTGGTCTCAATACAAGCTGTTCCTTGGACTTTTGTAAAGTTCTAGGCTTGGGTTAAAGTGGACCACCACATTAGCGGCAGTGTACATCCAGAAAACCATCGTAGGCTGAAGTACCTACCTCTTGTCAAAGTTCTTGTTGCAAGCGTAGAAAGCGACACATGCTTTTTTTACCCTATGTTTAGTTTTCAATTATATTTGTAATTGGTAGTAAATAGCATTAGCTCAGTTTTATCCAGATAAACGCCAAGTCCAACATCGTACGATATATACGATGACTTTAAAACGAGATTTAAATAGACAGTAGCGACTAGATTTGACATTAAATTCAGAGCACAACAAGTCAGTGTTTAAATTCCATTGATTCTTAATGTCCTGCAAGATTTATATACTATTGAATTAGCACATAGACGAGTCCAAAAGTTCGGTTCAAAAAAGGATAGAGACTCAAATTTCATCCAATGTTCGAAGAGGCCCAAAGAGAGACTATGGGATCACTCAAACGCAAAAATATCAGCAATTTGGCCTCATTATAACGATGATCCAAAAGAGAACAGTTTGTACAATGATATTAATGTCCTCGAACTTAGCAACTTCTTAAACGGATTAGTAATATGATTGAAAGTAAAAAAAACCTTTAACTTTCTATAGAAGCAAAATAGGTCTATCGTCCTCTGTTTAACCCAATTCAATCAACTATTTAATTTGGCTTAAGTAACAATTTTATTTTTTATTTTTAATTTCAGAGGATAGCCACACTCAGAGCACAGCACAATCAAAATGACTTCCAGGTGAGAACATTTATTTTGCCTCATACTTCGACACAGAAATAATTGTCAAAATCTTTTCTAGACTCGATCGATTGTTTATTTTGCTTGAATCAGGTTCATCGGCTGTTACACGACGAGCTGCTGCCAAACAAATAGGCGAAGTTCAAAAACTTTATCCACATGAACTACATAATCTGTTAAACAGACTAATTGGTTACTTACACAGTAATTCTTGGGATACTCGTATAGCTGCAGCCCAAGCTGTAGAGGCCATTTTAAAAAATGTTCCTGACTGGAGTCCAGTGATTGTGAAAAAAGAAAATTCTACTACAACAGATAATGAAAATCCAGAAAGGGCCAAAGTCCAGGCGAATCTTTTGAGCTTTGCTGAATTTAATTTATCGCATATATTGCAGAAGGGAGCTCGATTAATTGGTTCCGAGGGTAGTGAATTCGATGTACAGGAAGAAAGCGATGCAAGCAAATCTACAGAACGTTTAAGTCGGCAAAGAGCATTGTTAAATGAAAAACTAGGAATTACTCAAGCAACCAGATTGGGAGTAAATTTAACGGATATGATTACCGATGAAGATGTAAAGGAAGGCGCTAGTAATTATTGCATTAATGATGAAAAGGTAAGTAAAAGCTGGAAAATATTTTACTAAGGCAAGGTAAATTTAATTTGTGCTAACAATAAACAGTTAGGTACTTATATTATTGCTTTTATTATATACATTGTATACCTGCCATCAATTATGTTACACAATTTCCACTGCTCAGCGTCCATGACTACCATCAGCAATAGTATCTTTTTTTTTCTTTTTTTTTTTAAGAAAGGCACATATGTATATACACTGATCAGTAACCAATATTAGCTTTCATCATTTTCTTTCAAGTCGATACAGATCGGGCAAAGAGCTAATCTCTTATACTCCTTGATTAATCCTTTTACTAGAATTTCTAAGCCTTTCGTAGATAGGAGAGCAAACTTTTTAGTGATAAAATGCATTAAGTACTGTCACCCGCCATATCCGCGCCAAGTACCTGCAGTGTGACGCTCGCAGAGATAGTGTTATCCCATGTAGTCATCACTCTTACAGCAAACGACGCATGATGTTGTGTCATTCATGCCTATCATACTTAGGTGACACTAGTAAGCAGGGTATGGTCATTCTCATTTAAAGACAGTGGGAAAGCCGCTGGTTACTTGGTCTGCGTGCATCTTGGGGAGTCAATCCACCTGCAGTTATGAGCACATGAATCCCAATTGTCAGTAGAAACAGTGAGTCCTAGTGCAGGTTAGGGTCCTCAACCACATCTCTGAGCGTTGTCCAGCAAGTTCTTCGGCGCTCTCATTTGTCGCAATTCCATTGTGACACTTGGTGAAAAAAATTATTAAAATAGAATTTAAGTGAATTGAGGGTATAAAAATTCCTTAGCGCAGCTTGGCTATAGATACAAGCGCAGATACTTTGCCACCTTCGCCAATTCTTGACTATATATGTAGCTCATTGCCATGAGCATTTGCGTATATCTATATACGTTTATTGTAGTACCCGTTGAGGGTATTATGATCAGTCTTAGCCAAGCAGATGACTAATGAATAGCCGAAACTTCATTCTTAAAGGTACTTAAGTGTGAAATGTATATTGAAAAATGTATGTATGTAAGTATACGAGGTTATATACAGAGAAAAGCTCTGCGGCAATGTCTTCGGTTGGCATAGCGTCGTCTGTGAAAACGGAGATGAAGATAACGCAGTCGTTTATTATTCAGTTAATTCATTAGTTTCTTTCTGGAATCAGGTGATTGCTGTTAGTGTTGAAGTATATTCCAATTGAATGAGGACCGGTTGATTAGGGGAAGAAGTGGTGCAGAGTGAGTAGACTTTCGTGTTCTTCATTTAGCTCTTTCCATCGCAGAATATCTCTCAGTTTGATGCAATCTGCATGATGAAAACTTTGTAAATAGCGAAGAATTTAAAGTTTGGCAGCCGCCATTGGGTAGGTTCTTATGCAGACACTTTGTTGCTTTTTTTCTAGCAGGTTGATGTTAGTCTTTTTTAGTGTAGGCCCAAAATAAGTGAAAATTCCAATAAGTGAGAATCGGGCTGACAGCCGTGGTGTAAAGCCAATGTATATGATAGACCCCACCTTGAGTCCTTTTGCATAAGAATAGAGCAGCTTGGTCTTTTTGTTTCGTTTGGCAATATTTGCTTTCCATCTAAGTATCCTATCTGTTTAGCTTGGTTTTCATGATGTAAGGTATCTTGATTGTTTTTGTGAAAAGGATCAGCACTATTTTTGCGAGACTAATAGAGAGTGACTGCGCTTGTGTTTAAAAGATCTATGTTATTCAATGCCTAAGTATTTTAAAACAAGTCACCCACAAATTAATAACTGAAAGTTCTTACTTATAGGTACCAGTCCAGCACATACTAAATAAAAACACACATACAAACCAGTCAGCTAGTACATCATCAAATGGTCAGCCCTTAAGTTGTCGTGAAATTAATCGCGCCAAAAGAAAAGCTCGTCAAAGCACTACTGCCACGGCAAATGCATCATCATCTAATTTGAATCGAAATAACTCGACCAGCAATGGTGCAACGCATCCAGATGAACCCGACAAGAAAAAAACTAAAATCGAAACGGGAGATCGCGCTCCAGTTGAACTCTTTTATAGCATGAATGGTAAGACGTCAAATCCATATATAACTAAAAAAATAATATTTTGTTTTATGTTTTGATTAGCTCCTGTTCCGGATGCAACTGGTGCATGGGTTGATGCGATTTCGTGGCCATTGGAAGGATTCTGTGCACGTCTTTATGTTGATTTGTTTAATCCAAAGTGGGAAATACGTCATGGAGCAGCTACAGCTCTTAGAGAACTTATAAACAATCATTCGGCTGGCGCAGGAAAGTACTTAGAAATGACACAGGAAGAGGTAAATCTATCAATAGAAAAGTTGACCGTTTAGAATACGATGTGATGATTTTTATTTAATTTTTTTTTTTTTTTTTTTTGCAGTCGGATCAAGGTCACAATTTATGGCTAGAAGACGCTGCTCTACGTTTATTGTGTGTTCTGGCTCTCGATAGGTTCGGTGACTTTGTTTCGGATCAAGTTGTCGCACCAGTAAGGGAAACATGCGCCCAAGTTCTGGGAACAGTTGTGCGTGATATGCCAACAGAAAAAGTTAATGAAACGGTGGATGTGCTTCTTAAGCTTATCAAGCAAAACGAGTGGGAAGTCAGGCATGGTGGGCTGCTTGGTTTGAAGTATATATTCGTAGTTCGTGAAGATTTGTTGCAAATTTTTCTACCTCTAACCATATCTGATATTTTGATGGGTTTGTTTGATGCCGTAGATGATGTGGGTGCAGTGGCAGCTTCCACTTTAATTCCAGTTGCATCGTGGCTTCCAAAATTGTTGAATCCAGCTCAGGTTTCAACAATTGTAAAAATGCTGTGGGATCTATTGCTTGACCAAGATGAGTTGACTTCGGCTTGTAATAGCTTTATGGGATTATTGGCTGCGATACTTTGCTTGCCAAACGCCTCACAGTGGATTCAGTAAGTTAAACATTTCGAAGTGTTGTTATTTTCTCTAATGAGAACAAAACTTTTGTTTTTTTTAGAATGGAACCAATGTCAACACTAATACCCCGATTGTGGCCATTTCTTAGCCATAATACAAGTTCCGTTCGTAAGTCCACTTTGACCACACTCAAAACTCTTACACAGGGCAACGTTTTAAAAAGTATTCCCGAACCAGAGACCGATGCCAAAGATGTTTTAAACTTCGATTCAAAGAATTTAAAATTAAATTTCGGTGTAATCGACTGGCAGTCAAATTTGCTACAGGAAGCACTTCGTCACATATACCAACGAATCCTAGTAGAACCACAACGAGATATACAAGAACTGGCCAAAGAAGTGTGGATGAATCTAATTAACTATGCAAATTTATCAGCATTGTTACATGCCGCTTGTCCATATGTTTCGCCATGGATTTGTTTAGCGATGCAGCCAGCTCGTCTTCCATTTGATACAAATATTCTCATTCAGACGGTGCCCAATCAAGTGAGCGAAAGACGACGCAATCGTGATGATTTGGGTGGTTGTTCGCTTCTGCAGCAAAAACTTTACCTCGGTGGTAGTGAGGCAACACCGTTGGAAATCAGAGAAAAAAATTTCGTTAGAGCCCGTATTAATGCGGCTCGTGTTTTAGGCGCTCTATCACATTTCCTAGTGCAACCAGCGCCTGGAGTTGAGTATACATTCGCAACAGAGAGTCCAATGGAGTGTTATACCAAAGTTTTACACGGCCATTTACAGTCCCGATCAGCTATTCAGCGTATAGTTTGTTCGTTGATTATTGCATTTTGGGCGCAGTCAGACCCTGCTGTAAGGCCAGGCTGTCCAAAGTTGCAGGATAAACTTCGCTATTGTGTCATGGAATATGTGTACTACGACGAAGTGGCCGTGTCATTAACAAGGTTAGTCATTTTAAATATCTCTTTGATTTGCGATTTAAGTTTGGGTTATTTTTTATTTATTTTTTTTTTTTTCAAAAGACTTTTACAAGAGGCACATGACTTTATTGCAACACTTAAGCAATACAAAATTCCCATAAATGATTTCAATAATGCCAAAATTCTTACGCTTGAACAAATAGAAGCCTTAAGCACCACACTGACTGAAAATCTTAAGTTGAAACATAATTTAAAGCCGAAAATAGGTGACATGCTCGAAGATAGACGTAGAGGTTTGCACAATTCCTTTCAGCAAACAAATGCTGAGCGCAACACATATAACATAAGGTAAAATTCATTCAAATTTTGTGTGGCATTCTGTTAAATTGTTTTTTTATTTTTTTTATTTTAGTACACAAGCTGCATTGGCAGGTGCAATAGTATGCATGCATTGCTTGCCGGAGAAATTAAATCCAGTTGTGAAGCCACTCATGGAATCAATTAAGCGCGAAGAACGTGAATTGTTGCAGCAATTGTCAGCTGAATTTTTAGTATATTTGCTGGATCAAATAAGTGATCGGAATCCTAGTCCCAATAATAAAATAGTTACTAATCTATGTACATTACTGAAGAGCGATAGCGAGTTTACACCTCAAGTTGTAAGTATTTAGACGAATATATAACAGAAACTTTTTTTTTAATTTAAGATGAAGGAAAATATATATTAAAGATAGAAATATGGGCAAACATTTTGCATTGAGTATTGCGTCTAAGTCTTTCGCCTACAACACTGTGGCTTTGTGTTTGTTGCTGAAAATTACCTAGGAACTTAGAGCGGACGTAACAAATTTTGGCGAAATAAAGAGATATCACTTCATTGCATATGTTCACGTCTGTAAATACATATCAGCTGTTTGAACATTTAATAAAACACGGGGACAACTCTTCCAGATAATGCTTAACTGAGTCTGTCATGGTACCAATATTCTGCTCTCATGGGGGCTTCCCCATTTACTTCCGTAGTAATCTAAATTAGTTTTATTTATTAAAAGCACATACTTCAAAATTACAAGATCCGATTACACTGTCACATTGGTTGGGCCCCCACCCAATTATCAAGTCTACGACAAACAATGACGTATTCTAATAATAAACGGGGGTACTACTCTTATCGTAAAGGCTTTCATATTGACGCCACTAAATGGACGATGGACGTATGGACATCCAGTGAACTTAAGTCTACACGGCAGGCGTATACACAAAACAGTCACACGTCACATTGCTCACCAACAACACATGAAGGTCAGCGTCAAAGACACTCTATCAAAAGAGAAAACCAACAAACTTCGAACTTAATAATTCACCGGAAATAAAAGAAATGTTAAAAAAAAAGGAGAGCCCGTAAGAAATGGCAACATGTGCTTCACAACATAGAGCACGCTTAGCACAGACTTAGAAATTTAAAAAATCGAAAAATTGGAAGCTTGAAGACAGAAAAAGAATCAAACTATTCGCTTTGGACAGCAGTAAAAAGCTTTAATGAAACTAAACCGGTTACGTCCAAGTAACCGGATATGTCCTTACAATTGTTGAAATTCAACGCGGTGCTTAGATTGGAATATGTTGCGAATCAGTGGAAAGTTGCCCAAGTCATAATGGAACCAAAACCAGGGAAGCACCTAGTGACAAAAATTCTTATTAATCGATTTCACTTCTGCCAATTGTACCCAACATTTTTAAGCGAATACTACTAAGCGAATACTATAAGCGTATATTACTAGCTCTTGAAAAAAGAAAAAATCAGATCAAGCGTATTCTCTGACTGAACGCCCGGCAGTGCAGTCTAACTTAGAAACACTGCACATCTAGAAGAAAATAATTTCATAAATAAGAGAATTTCATAAAATAAGCCAAAACCATTGACATTTTCATTTCGCGGCAAAAAAGTATGACGGTTCATAATCGAGATAATCGAGACTATACACTGCATACCTTTAGACACAGAAAAATAAGTATGGGAGAGAAGAGAGCAGAGCAAAGAGAGACCACTAACGAATTGACTTACTGACTGACTCCATATCAGACCACGCGTATAACTAGGTAATGACTCACCAGCCTTTGACAAGTCTGGCACGAAGGCTTAAACTTCAAACTATAGCAGATCTATCTTTCAGACAGCAAAGGCCTAGCTAATTGCTCCCAATAAAACCGAATCTATCCAAGTAAATATTAAAAGTTAAAATGGAATCTACACGTGACTATAAAACGTATAGTACTCGAACACGAATACTGAAAAATGTACTATAGGGTGATTCATCGTGAGGTTTGATTTATAATGTAAAATAAAACACATAAATTTGAAAGAGAACTTAAAATTTTTATTATCGGTTAAGGGAACAATTCATGGTATTTATTTTTTGAAAATGATATCATGTTATTGTTGGCCACGTCTACGTCTGAGGTGGTCCATTCGGAAGGTACAATTTTGGGCGACTCGTTCGAGCATAGCGGCTGGTATCTCGCGGACAACACGAGTAATGTTGGCTTCCAACGCGTCAACCGTATCTGGCTTATTCCTAAAGACCTGAGACTTTACATATCCCCAGAGAAAAGAGTCCAAAAGTGTGATATCGCACGATCGCGACCAATTTACCGTAGCAAAATGTGAAATTAAGTGCTCACCTAAATGATTTTTCAACAAGTCCATTGTATCACGCGCTGTATGGGTCGTAACGCCGTCTTGTTGAAACCAGAACTCACCGAGATCATGTGCTTGAATTTCAGTAAGCACATAATCCGTTAACATGGCGCGATAACAGTTACCATCGACGGTAACATTTTGATTTGCCTCATTTTTGAATAAAAATGGAACAATGATGTCCAATGATGTTTATGGAGCCCGGTAACCCGGTAACATTTTGATTTGCCTCATTTTTGAATAAAAATGGAACAATGATGTCCAATGATGTTTATGGAGCCCATAAACCACACCATACCGTTGTTTTTAATGGATGTAATGGTAGCTCTTGGTTGCTCATCAGTCCAAATACGGCAATTTTATTTATTAACGTATCCATTGAGCCAGAAATGGGCTTCATAGGCGAGATCCAAGGCCAAGCCAATCTGCTGAGAACGCCGACGAATCGATTCGTCACGACTTGCCAAACGATACTGAACAAAAATGACAAAGCAGTTAGATAGGAGTCACGCGTGATCTGTCAAAAAAAGCCTTTTGAAAATCAAGTCTCACGATGAATCACCCCTTATATTCCAAGCTTAGGATTAGAGCAAGCTGCCCTTATACACGCAAGTGTTGAAGCTGGTATAGACATATGATATAAAACTCTTCGGTTGTACCAACAAAACGAATGCCAATGTTTTACAAATTTTCAAAAATAAAGTGCTAAGAGAAATCGTTCATTCACCGTGGTATATAAGAAATGACCATTTGCACAGAGATTTCGGAATTCCTATTGTTGAAGAGGAAACAAAATCAGTTTGCAAGAGAGCTCACAATTCGACTTGCTGGCGACATCAATAATACAGTCCTACAACGTAATCTGTTGAGCTTCCGATTCTCATATCTATAAAAGATTTTCACCTTCTCTCGGCGGAAAAAAAAACCTTTGTCTGGTTAAAAGGGATTCCACTGCATGGCTTAGTTGTTAATGGGCCTGTTTTTGATCTGAAGTGCCACTGCCACTGTCGTTTTCTGCTTATTATATTGTTAATAAGTTCTTTCGTCGTTCTCTTATAAAGTCGTTCGTTTGGACCAAAAATTATGAAGATCCTGCTGCACACATCCATTCAATCGTTCAATCTTTAATTGGTTCAATTAATCCTTAGGTTCAATTGTAAAAGATTTAAGGTAAAATGGTATGTCATAGTCTACAGAATTCAAATGTTACCTTCCATCAAAAAACAATATTGGTGACATTATGTGTCTTTGATGAATTTCAAGACGCGGCAATGACTTTCCTCATATGTAGGCTCTTATAACACCATTGAGTGTTGACGTAGACGTAGCGGAGACGCATTACTCTGTTATGATTTTTGAGGAGTTTATGTCATCCTCGTAAATAATTGAAGTTAAATGTTCCTTAATCCGTTATAATATAATTCTAACAATTATTTTAGTTACAGTCTGAAAAACGCAAGTACCTCTTCATTTTCCAAAATTCATCAGATCTTCCTGTCGAAATTGTACGTTTTACCACGCTGACAGCGCCAAATACGCCACTTGAAATAGTTCGATTGGGATGCCATCGATTGATATAGTTATCTGGGTTTTATTAGAAGGAAATAGTGCGAACATGGGATTGTATTGCTTCTGACTCATAGAATTCTAGATTCTTTCACCATCTTGTATACTGACAACATAGAGAAAAGATTCCTAAACAAATACAAGAAGGCCAATTGGAGCGGACTTAACAGCTTCCTTAGGAATATTGACTGGTCGTTATGTTTTCTTGATAACAACATCTTTGGAATGAGATCTCCCTCAAAAAATTCAAACGAGCCAGAAATGACTGCGGCGTCTTTCGTGTGAAATTTCACAAAATAAATGCTGGTGTGCCGCAGGGCTCCGTTCTGTCTCCGACACTCTTTTTAAGTTTCATCAAAAATCTCTTGTCTGCTTCTTCTAATTGAATATATTCCTTTGTTAACGACAATACTCTGCTTTTCATATTCGTTCCCTGTTCTTCGGTTGCAGAACGGGGTGGATGGACAAATGGATATAAACAGCATCACTAACTGGCAAAGCACCAACAGAATGAAATTTAATGTTTCCAAAACAAAAACTGTCTGCTGTCATTAAAGTGAAATTTAACCACACATCGTCAAAACTGAACATCTTTTTATTCTCGGTATGTGTGCATTGGAATCTCTTTCCTCCCTAAATTTCCTTTGCCGGAAATTAATAATTCTCATTCGAAATTGGAAAGTTGCTATCCAAATTATTTACTGGATGTTGTCGGGCGGTTGGGTGAGCTCCTTGGTAATGTTAAAGTCTTTCCTATTGGTGAACCTGTTATTGTTTCTTCAGCCTTTAGGGCAACTGAATCGATATAGTGATATCTCTCACGTCTTACGCTACTTCACTTCCTTTCTTTTCCTCGAAAGGAATTACTGTATTCGTACAGTCATCGATCTGTCTGTTGACTATCATGTTCTGTGATTTTCATGCGTTTTTTTTTTTTTTTTTTTTTTGACGTAGGTTGGTTGTGGCCCAAAAAAAGATGCAAAAAAAGTTTTTTATAGCTTTCCAGTGGCCGTCCACGTTTTTCGATATTGTGTCGCTGATTGTTCCTGCTTCTAAGGGAAGGTTGTATCTAGATTACTGATGCACTTAGCGATCCCTGAACATGTTGATATTGAACATGATAATGTTGAGCAGATTTGAAAGATTGATGTTGACGTATGCAGTGCAGTGTTATGATGTTCAAAGCTTAAATAATTGACATTTTACCCACTTCAATAGTATTAATATCCACAAATTTAATCAACACCTCAAGCAATCGGAAAATATGTATTTCCGGAGAAAAAAGAAGAGAAAGTTTTGAAATCCATTCGATTTACCGAACCATTGGTATTACTATTTTGATGATAACAGTGGACAGTGAGCTTTTTCTTTTCTCTGTTTTGCGTTTGCTTATAACTATGTTTATAAGCATTTGTACAAGAACGAGTATGTCTAACCGATATCTAATGTTGCCCCTTGAAAGTGAGTTCAATGTGTCTATGGATTCCACAATAGCCATGAGCGGTTACTCAGACATATGATGAAAAGAAAGAAACCTTTTACTTACATGACAAAGTTATATGTCAAGTTATCTGAGTTAAATGTGATGGTATCTATTTGTTTTATTTATTGATATCGTCATTTGATTTATATAATGAGCTTATATTGGCCGATTTGAATTCATTATAGGGGTAATCTGATTAAAGTGTTTTTTTTAAGTGTATTTTCTGCTTTGAGCTTCATGCAAACTTAACTGAAATAATTTTTTTTTTTACAATTCTCATTAGGTCACTCCTGAGATCCCATTGAAATCAACACCCAAGCCAAAAGGGGCCAACGCTTCAGATCATTACTATGGAATACTCACATTATCGATTCAACAGAAAGTTGGCGGGGGCCATTCAAATAATGCCAGTACATCAAGAGGTCCAGGAAGACCACCAACACTGGTCGAACCTCCACTTGAGAATGGCCATGCAATCGATGACAACGTAAAAAATCATTACGAGTTCTCTCTACCGGAACGCTCTGATTTTATTTTACTTTCAGGAAGCTAAACAAACTCGTATACAACGCATTGGTTCAACATACACCATTCAATTTGTTTGTAAATATTTTGGATCGAGAATAAATCAGAAGGTACCAATCATCTGGCAAATAATGTTTGGGAAAATCGAAAACTTTCTTCTGACAAATCCAACAATGGATTCCCTAAGTGAAAGAGTAATTGATCCAAACGTTACAAATGATTTGATGACAGCATTACAATTGGTTGAAATTGCTGCGCCATATTTGGATGTTAGTCTACATGAAGAACTGTTTAAATTACTACCAAAGTTGGGGGCACTTATAACGCACCCGTTGAAGGCGGTAAGGCGACTTTTTTTTAGTTTTTACGTTGTTCTCATTCTTTATGTTTTTTTTAGATCCGGCACATGGTGGCACGTTGCATTGCAACTTTAGCTGATATAGATAATTGCAAAACCATGAATTTTGTCGTTGACAATTTAATGGATTTGTTAAAGAAGATTGAAAATGTTATTGCTAGGCAAGGAGCTATCGAAGTTATTGAGAGAATGGTCGAGAAGTTGCAAATAAAAATGGTTCCTTATGTTGTTCTTCTAGTCGTTCCTTTACTTGGTAAGTAATTTGTAAATGTTACATTTTTAAATTCAATGCTATTGAAAGAAACGGTTTTTTCAATGATAAAATGTACATTTAAAGTTTGTTCAGATGCTCATGATTGGTTAGACATATGTACATAGGTATATTTTGTATAGGCGAACGAAAAGTGGTACTATGTGTTAGAGCTAAATTCGCCACTGCATTGGCCTCAATATTAGAATACGAAGGGAGGCTCTTTGGTAGTGGCGTATAGATAGAGAGTCTACATGAAATTTCACCTGGAAATGGACAAAGGGTGTCTCCAGATAAAAATTATAAATTAAATTGATTATCAAGCGTTCTTGATAATCATTAACATATACTACGAGCACTTCGGACGACTACAATTGAACTTTTTTTTTTCAACATTTCTCATTCGGCATTAAAGTGGTGGAAACCAGTGGGTAAGCTGCTAAGAAGTCATTAGAAATACAAATGCAAGGCGAACACAAACAAAAAATTTATCTTTCGATTATGAATGGTAGTGGGAACTTGCACCCTAACAAGAGACGTATTGTGCAACATTGCAGATGATAAGGGCTGCTGATGACATTATCAGCAGAGAAGAAATACCGAACACAAGTCCAAGCGGTCGAAAGATGCTACGTTAAGAAGGTGAAAACATGTCAGATAGCAAAATTCCAAGGACGACTGCAGAAACATTGTAGTAGAAGTAGTCGGTACTGAAAATTTAGAAGAAATGTTTCTTCAAGCCGTTAAACGGCGAAGACGAGAATATCCCTTTGTCAGGCAGGCTGCATCATTCAATCCAAACAAATAATGCTATGCATGAAGGTCCATACTACAGGCATAGATTCGTCCATCCGGTCCTCTAGAAAAGTTAGACCATGAGTCCAACACTATGCCATGACATTGCCGTCCAGACCATTATATTCTCAAAACCAAGTTCGATGGTTTTGATGGTCTACTCGGGATTTTATACCGTCGTACGTATATTTTTTTTTATCCAATCGCACACGATCAAACTTGCTTTCAACTCTCCACATAATATTTTTCCAAAAGGACAGCAATTGTGAGCATATGCAAGAGCAAGTCTTGTCTTTTCTTTTTCATGAGAACTTTTTTCCTATATCATGGGACCTACAATATTATTTGTATATTCCTCGATGCAGTGCTTTTTTATTCTCATCTTAAATTTTTGAATATTGTGTAGGTAATTAGTTTAATTTTCTGACCTGTTGCAAACCGCTGAGCTGAGTCGGAAGAAATATAATCGAATATTTTTATTAAAAAAAAAAAAAAAAGTTTTATTGAGAACGACGCGCTATCAAGCGTCTTTAACATCGTGTTCGAAAGACCTGTGCGCAACTCTCAACCTTGCACTAGAGACGCAATATTTCACCAGTGCGAAATCAAAGGAAGATTAATATTTCCTAACCACTATTTGTATTGGCTAATAAGGCGATTAAGTAGCAAAGTCCTATCTCCAGCAACAAAGTGTACACTATATAGGAACTTCGTCATCTATGTCTATTCATGCAGTAAAGGAAGATCTTTGTTAAGGTAGCTCATATAAATATAAGTAAATAAAGTAAATAAGTTAGATGAAATGCGATGCAAATTGGGGAATTTTAGGCGTCGGGTAACTCATCTTAGTTTTGAAGCAAATTATTGTGCGCAATTCTGTGTAAAACAGTGAGAATGGGCTCCTTCCACTCCTTAATTTCTTTTTCAGATATCAGCAGAGACACGTCAAAACTCTTCGTCGGTTGTAGGCGTAAGCTGTGACCACCTGCTAGCTATTTGGTAATTCTGTAGACTAACTCCTGCTTCAATGTACATCGCCCTTTTTGTCATAGTGTACACTAGGCTAGACTTCTCTTAACTGTGTGCGGTACAAAGTTAGTTTATACCCTCTAAAATCGATATCAGCAAATTGTCATGTAAAATATATTCTTAGTATTTTTCTGACGAAACTTTCTACTCCGGTAACGACAAATTTACTTCACAGTGTAGTTTTATTTTTTAGGCTTCAAATAAAGTTTAACACTTTCTGATAACAATATTTAACTTTTTCAGGTTGTATGAGTGATACAGATGAATCAGTGCGATTGCTTTCTACACATTGTTTCGCCACGCTTATCCAATTAATGCCGCTGGACAGCAAATTAGGCAAAACAGAAATAGCATCCAAAGTAGGTGAAAGTTCAAAGTGAATTTAAAACTGAGACTAATTTTGCCTTTTCAGGAACTACAAGCAAGAAAAACACGAGATCGAGAGTTCCTTGACTATCTCTTTGCGCCGAAAACTATCCCAAACTTTAAAGTTCCTGTTCCTATTACTGTTGAATTACGTTGCTATCAACAAGCTGGTGTCAATTGGCTTTGGTTTCTTAATAAATACAATTTGCACGGCATTCTCTGTGATGACATGGGCTTGGGAAAAACCCTACAAACCATTTGTATCTTGGCAGGGGATCATCACCAAAGAATGAGCGAAAGAGCCACAGAACTACCAAGTCTTGTTATATGTCCACCCACACTTACCGGGCATTGGGTATATGAAGTTGAGAAATTTCTCCAATCGCCGTTCTTGCGACCATTACATTACGTTGGGCTTCCTGGAGGAAGAGAAAAATTGCGTTCTAAAATCGGCCATTGCAATTTAGTCGTTGCATCCTATGACACCGTCCGCAAAGACATCGATTACTTTAGTTCGATTCATTGGAACTACTGTGTCCTCGATGAGGGACACATAATTAAAAATGGCAAAACAAAAAGTTCCAAAGCCATTAAACAACTAAAAGCCAATCATCGATTGATTCTATCCGGCACACCGATCCAGAATAACGTCCTTGAACTGTGGTCGTTATTTGATTTTCTAATGCCTGGTTTTCTAGGTACTGAAAAACAATTTATCTCACGTTATAGTCGTCCAATATTAGCTAGTCGTGATTCGAAAAGTTCATCAAAAGAGCAAGAAGCTGGTGTGTTAGCCATGGAGTCGTTGCATCGGCAGATATTGCCTTTCCTGTTGCGGCGTGTGAAAGAGGATGTACTGACAGATCTTCCACCAAAAATAACACAAGATTTATTATGTGAGTTAAGTCCACTTCAAGAACGTCTCTACGAAGACTTTAGTCGTAGCCATTTGAACTCGGAATTGAAAGACTGTTTGGAGCATCTAAGGGATACGGATAATTTGAATAAGAAAACTCATATCTTTCATGCGATTAGATATTTGCAAAATGTTTGCAATCATCCAAAGCTTGTACTGAGTGCTAGTCATCCGGAACATGGTAAAATTACACAAGAATTAGCTCAATATAATAGTAGTCTGAATGATATTGAACATTCGGCTAAACTGCCAGCTTTAAAGTAAGTTTTATAATTATCCCATAACTGTTGCAAAACTAACAATCTCCATTTTCTTAGACAACTACTGTTAGACTGTGGCATTGGGGTAGAGACTGAATGCGTGAATCAACATCGTGCGCTTATATTCTGTCAACTGAAAGCCATGTTGGATATTGTGGAATGTGATTTACTGAAAAAACATCTTCCGGCTGTGTCATATTTAAGATTGGATGGAAGTGTACCAGCCTCATCTAGACAGGAGATTGTTAATAATTTCAACGGTGATCCCAGCATTGATGTGTTACTACTAACGACCCAGGTAAATTAATGTACATTGTTTAAGTTTATCTATCTTCGGAGTGCGTATACTTTTGTATGTTTTTTTAAATGTTAGTTCTCATGACTCGTTGCCTTAGAGTTTTAGATTCTCAGCAATGGGTCAACAAATTTGTTGCAATGCAAATGCTTAGAATATGAGAGGTGCAAGTCTCAGCGTTACACAAAATTTTGGTTACAACTTAGAAACAAAGTTTTCGATGTTTCCAAGTAGATAATTGACCGCCTTAAGCGAAACGACGATTTGTTTAAATTCAGATATCAAATCGCCAAAAGTAGAAAAATTCGAAACAGGGAATCCTCCGCATGATGTTAAAATTATCATTGACGGCTTGATGACGGAAGTCATATGCAGATGTAAACGCCGAAAATTAACCCAAGCTGATCGACATTGCGTGGCGAAATATTCTCGTAACCAGCGCACTTGGTGATCCGCTGATCAGGAAACTTTCAGTCAGCTAATTCACTATGAAATGGAACCAATGGGACCTATTGAAGCTGAGGTACAAAAGCTGAAATCACATACCAGAACAACAAAGAAATAGTGTAAGGAAGTTGAGTGGTTGTAATCTTAATAGAGCGGCAGGTGCCATTCCCAATAGAATCTTCTCAAATCTTTTAAAAAGTAATATACAGGGTTTTGCATTAAGTACTATATATATATATTTTTAATTTGAACGAGCCCTTAATATTTTTTTTTTTTGTGAACTGTTATTATTTTACTTGCTAATGTCTACCATTTAGTCATGTTTCAATACTCGAAGAAGCAACATTTACAAATTATTAAAACTTATTGCCAAAATTCTTTCGTTATATTTGTCCCATCCGACTCGCAATTCGTAATTTGTGTACAAGGAATGATGAAAATATTCATATTGAATGATGTAAATCCCGTCGGCGTCAACTCCGACATGAAGGCATAACACTGATGTTGGAGTGGTTGCTGGCTGGGCTAAATGTAACGAACTAACTAGCACAACTAGACTCATTGGTTGAGGATGCACTGGCTCGTCCCGTCCACCACGACAACCACCTTTGGGAAAAATATCGAAACCTATTACACCTGAGTTTCAAACTACTACACCACCCGCCCGCACCCTGGAAAAAAGCCAGTAAAATGGTATTCATATCCCCTTGGTGCGCGCGCGGAATTATAAAAAAATAAAAATAAAAAATAAGTAAAAAATGGACATAAGAGGGCTGCTCTGGATCTAAACTCACTGTTATGACTGCCTGCGTACTCGGTTGAGGGTTCAATTTACAGGTTAGTGTGTACAAAGGAAGAGTTTTTCGCCTGAGTTCCCACAGAACAAAACAAAAATAGTTTATAGATTGCAGGGCTACGTGTGACCACATTTAAAGAGACATAGCTATGTCAAGTGCTCTTCTTTGCAGAATGACAGTGGAAAATGTTCGCTGGTCTATAGAGGTTGAATGGTTCCTGTATCGCCAGGATAATTTGCAAAATAAATAAAAATAATTCTAATTTATACTGGCAAAACCGAGATTAATTCAAGCAATGTTAAAAGGACATAAGTGTACCGTACTAAATAAAGCAAACTAATTTTTTGCGTATAAAAATGTCTTTATTAACCGTACTGTCACCTTCCTTTCTCAATTTGGAATGATCAATGTTTGCTTTTTCATCCATAAGAAAACTTTGCTGGTCCAGCGGATTTTTGAGGGCTAACCTTATTCCGTTCAATAACACTTCGCAATTGTTGATTTTCTATGCAGCTACGACAAACCTTAGTGCACAGCTACTGCACAGTGCATCATCCGGTCAGGTGGCGCAATAGCCACCAACACATGCACACATACTCATAGCTAGCCGCTGCTCTAAAGGCGGCGTCGTGGGCGGAGCCGATTGGCAAAAACATTGTATTTTTTGCATTATTTTCTATTATGGCGACTGCTTTCATCTACGCGTAATTTTCCTTCTGCTCTCCTGAGGGTCTATTTCTTACCGTCCGGTTGTCAACGATGGATGTTTTGCTGTCGTATTTTGCTTAATGACGGAAGCCATATCGATGGCAAAATATGGATACTGGTGATCAAAAGGCGATATTTGGGCAAAAATGTTTGGTGCGTTGCAACGGTCCTTTTTTTGACATTTTCACGATCTTTAAAATCAAAATGCTAACGATATCGACCAACTGGGTGTCTAGAAATGTCTACATTCATTTGTTTAAATGATCAGCATTAGATGAATGGCGCATCAACGGTAAAAAAAATACATTCAGTAAGTAACGATCTCAAGTCGGAGCTTAACCAACTCTGTGCAAAATATAGTTAAATATGGAGAAAGATTGGATCAATAGCTGGCTTACCCGAACTGTAAAACTATCATAATTGAGTAAGACTTGCGACTAGTTTTAATAAATAATAAATGACCCCCAGTAAGATTTTAGTTTGTGCCAGATTGATATGTTTTGAGATCGAAATTGCTGATGTACACATATCTGTGAACGTGACCTTTGACATTTCATTCAACTAAAAAACAAAGGCGTTAACATCTTCAGCACACTGTGAATGGTTGAAACTTTCTTACAATGTATGTTCCTGCGATGGAAATCAGTTATGGATTACATCTTCACGTTTAGACAAATTTTGGATATCTAAGTTTCACATAGAGGTTTGTAGTGCATATGACATATGTTAACACGCGGGGCACCATATTTAATAAGTTCATCCTACTATTGGGCAATGATATCAATTGTATCAGTTGTGGGAAACGTGCCATTTAAGTCCAAAAGAAATACATTTCGTGTACATGAGGACCAGTGTACAATTGGGTTGTTTTTTTTTTTTTTTTTTTTGATTCTCCGGTGTGTTTATTTAATATTAATGAACATAAATAATATAAATGATGTATTTCCCGTTTTTTTTTTTGATGACCTTCTATCATCTCTCGGGCAACTTCATAATGCCGCGTTCATGAAACGTCCTATCCTTGTCAATGTGCTGTTTGATGAATTGTTCACAAGCAAACGTTCTACCATTCAAAGATGCGGCAGCATATCCCAACAAAGCTGCAACAATTTTTGCCGAGTTACCAAACTCGTGTGGTGGTGGTGAAACACAACACCTTTACGATTGATCAGTCGGCACATTTCTGTGCGATGGCATTACTTAATTTCGGTAGCTGCTCAAAGTAGACATGAATTAATTGTTTTGTTATTTGGAAGCAGCTCGTAGAAGACTTCTAATCCCACCAGTTTGAAAGCATCGTCTTTTGGTGCATGTCCCTATTTGCTGCCATTCCGATAATCCATGTTGGCTCTATTTCATTATATTGTACATAACGTACAACCTAATATTAAAATATTGTTGCATATTATCTGTGCCTAATTTATTTGTTTATTTATCTAATAAAAATCATAAAGTGGAAAATAATAAAATGACAACCAAATGTGCAATAAAGTCGCTTATTAAAAATAAACACAAAGTCAATAAAATGACTTTGAGATAAATGACATACTGAAATAAGAACAAACATAATCAGTAATAATTAGAAAAAACAATTTGTTGATGCCAGGTTACAATTTCGTCAACATCAAACGCAGATCGGCATGTTCAGTAATGTGTACTCTGTTCCTCTAAAATATTGCAATATATAGATTTCCCTTTGTATGAATTTCCAAATTTTTAGCAAATACATAACTTTTGATGAATTTTTTTCTTCTTTTATATAATAAACCATCTATTCTTCTTTACACTGAATTATTACTGAGAGGAATTATTCTGACGGTGGTTAATGATGAAGAACAGTTTTTATTATCTCTTTGGCTGCCGGCAATGAATGATTTTCCTGCTTTTGCCATTAACAATGAAACGATATATGCAGTTTATAGGCCATCATAATCTTGTTTATAAGACGACGCTAAAAGGTTTAAAACTAAAAGAGTTTTGGCTGTTTAAAATATTGCTTTTCCAGTCCTTGAAAATAGGATAAAATTTGTTGTCTCTTGTAAACTAGAAGGTTACGTAACTTCATTTAAGAAAAACTTTTTGACAAAATAAACACATTGGTATGTGAGAAAGTACGTACACAAATCCGTTCGTTACAACTGTTCAACAGATTTATAAATAGTTAGAAAAATAATGGTGTCACATATCTATCACTCACGACTATTTATCACGGCGAAGAATGTTAAAATAATAAAACATTCCCAGAGATTTTTCTTTTACAGATTTAGTTTTGTGCATGTTTTAACCTCTATGTTTGTCCTTGCCAAGTCATTGCAAATCTCACATTCTTGTCTAAACATGTTTGACTGTATGAATCGTGTATGACTGCGTACTTCCGTGAAGGCAATCATAAAAAGTTATAACGTTTAATGAAACACTACATAAAACATGGGCTGAAAAGTCAGTGCCGTTTTATAGTAAAACACAAAATTTTTGCAAAATTCAACTTTATTTATCAATATAGTTGCCTTCGAGGGCGATACACTGATTGAAACGATTTTTCAATCTTTCGATACCAGTTTTGTAGTACGATTTCGATTTAGCCTCAAAATAGGCCTCTGTTTCGGCGATTACTTCTTCATCGGTCTTAAATCTCTTTCCGGCGAGCATTCTTTTGAGGTCTGCGAACAGGAAATAGTCGCTGGGGGCCAAATCTGGAGGATACGGTGGGTGGGGAAGCAATTCGTAGCCGAATTCATTCAATTTTGCCATCGTTTCCATCAACTTGTGACACGGTGCATTGTCTTGATGAAACAGCACTTTCTTTTTTTTCAAATGCGGCCGTTTTTCTGCGATTTTGTCCTTCAAACGCTCCAACAACGCAATGTAATAGTCGCTGTTGATAGTCTGCCCCTTTTGGAGATAGTCGATGAAAATTATTCCATGTGTATCCCAAAATACGGATGCCATAACCTTGCCAGCCGACTGTTGAGTTTTTGGTCGTTTTGGACGAGGTTCGTCGCCTGCTCGCCACTCAGCTGACTGCCGACTTGACTCTGGTGTGAAGTGATGGAACCAAGTTTCATCCATTGTCACATACCGACGCAAAAATTCGGCTTTATTGCGGTTGAACAGCTTGAAACACTCCTCTAAATCATCAACACGTTGTTGTTTTTTGTCAAATATTCGTGTATGATATATCCAACACGCTCTTTTGATATCTTCAGAGCCTCAGCTTCCTCGATCAACTTCAGTTTACGGTCATTCGTAATCATTTTCTGGACTTTTTTGATACTTTCATCTGAAACAGCCTCTTTTGGACGTCCACTGCGTGCATCATATTCGGTGCTTGTATGACCACTTTTAAATTTTTCAATCCACTGGCGAATGGTTCGTTCGGCTGGTGCAGAGTCCCGGTAACACTTATCCAGCCATTTCTTTGCATCGGCTCCATTTTTTCCCATCAAAAAGCAATGATAAATCAACACACGAAATTGCTTTGAATCCATTTTTTTTTCACAATAACAAAAGCTGCTTCACTCACAACACTATATCGAGAACTAATCGTCCGAACGCTGTCAAATTTATAAATGTATCTTTTGAAGGTTGTATGGATTTAATTCAAGTGGTGCCCTCTCTCAGAAACGGCACGGACTTTTCAGCCCATGTATTATATTTATAAATATTTCATTTAATTTTAAAAATAAATAATTCTTAGATATTTTGGTGCTGATAGGACCAACGCCCCCCATATGACTGGATTAGTTACCACCCCCATAGAATGGTCCAGCATCCACTTAGGTTGGAGTTTCTCCGCTAGGGAACCAAAAATGTGCACAATTTTTTTTCATCATCCGTGATTATACGCTTTAGGAATAGATACTTCTTTTCGTATTTGATGAATTGATCGTAAACTTTTATGCGTTTCGCTAGATGAATTTTTTTGAAATAATAAAGAAAAATGTGGCGAATATGCTTTTCAAAATTCTTTATGTTCAAACCACTATTGCGAACACAAAACTAGACCGAACCGCGTCAACTTTTTTGTTTTGTTTTTAGGTTAGACGTTAATAACAAAATGCGCGCAAACATTTGCCATATGCCAGTGTGGAGGGGGGGTCTATTTTCTGCCGTATATTATATGCCGTTAAAGTGAGGAACCTCCGATTTCGAGGTAAAACTTTTTAAAAGGCTGTAGTTTTGTAACAGATTCAGCTTAAGAAATCGTTGTGCATATTTTTGAAAGAGAATTTCAGTGTGCATAAAATGCTAAAATATCGTCGAGTTTATCTCGAAATTTCCAACTTTTAAGTTAACTTTTTTTTATAAAAACTTTTGTCTTCTCTTCATTATCTACGATTTTTATGTATGACTTTTCCACCTACGAACAACGGAAGTTGAAATTAGTCGTTCCTTAATCTGAGCTTAAACAAATTTTTTTCTTATTTACAGGTTGGAGGTCTAGGTCTAAATTTAACAGGAGCTGATACAGTAATCTTCGTGGAGCACGATTGGAATCCAATGAAAGATCTACAAGCAATGGATCGTGCACACCGAATCGGACAAAAAAAGGTCGTTAACGTTTATCGTTTGATAACAAGAAAATCTCTGGAAGAGAAAATCATGGGATTACAGAAATTCAAAATTCTAACAGCCAATACTGTTGTTAGCTCAGAAAATGCCTCCATGGAGACCATGGCCACAGAGCAATTGTTTGATCTCTTCAATTTGAGTGATAGCAAACAGAAAAATCATCAAGTAGACGAATCAAATGCGTCAACCAGCAGACCAGGGAGTCAATTTTCAGTGTCAAATGTCATAGGAAATCTTCCGGAACTTTGGGCGGAGAACCAGTACGATGAGGAATACGATATAACACAGTTTGTTCAAAGTTTAAAGAAATAAACCGAAAAACGAAAAATAAACAGGAATGAAGAAAGGAACTAAGTCTCGAAGAGGGAATAGCTTTTGATGAGTTGCGGCATAGAGCGTTGATTTGTTTGTTTTATTTTAATTTAAATTTTATAATTTCTTAGTAGTTTATCTTCGCTGTCGCGTTAACAACTGTTTACCATAGATTTAAAATAATTTATTTTCATTTCATTAGTATGCTCTTTGTTTTTGTTTTCTATATTTACTCTAAATAAATAAAAGAAATGATTTAATAATAATAAAATCGAAGTGAATTTGCCTTTCAGTTTGTTCAGATTTCTTTTTTCTACATAGTTTTCGTAATTAGCTATTGTCTGTGAAAGTCAAAGCACGTAAACGCCTACTATACGTACATATATTAATCACAAGGGTATTTTACATTTAGTGAAGTTGAAACTAGTCACAGGAATCACATATTAAAAATCAATATATAGACCATTTATCGCTATTTGTTGTTTTGTAACGGCCAAATGAATATTTTTTATTTATTTTTTATTTGCATTTTCTGCTTCGGTGCAACTGATTCAGCACACATTGGAAATGTCTAATTTCTGGAATAACCTTAATCACGTAGTTTCCAGTAAAACAAATCCTGACTTGGTGATTTGCAGTGGATAAGTGGTAAATCTTATCAAGTTCCATGTGTCGGTTTGAGTTAAAGATCGATTGTTTTTCTTAAAGATTCAATTTTCTCTTTTTCTGTGGTGAGTTTAAAGATAGCTTTCCTTCCCACAAAATGGTAGCGATAAGGGGCCTTAGTGACTCTCTAAGTAACGTTCGCACCGAAAATAAATATTTCTTTGAAAAAAGAAAATACAGAACCAGTTTTCCTAGCTAGACCACGATATCAAAGGTGTTGAGGCTCTTTCCAGCAGCGTAGAAAAATTTAATTTATTTCTGTAAATACCATATACCGGGTGAGTTTTTTTAACTTGAGACATCCAAATTACTCGAAAAATACGCGATATCGCGAAAAATGTTTCACACAAAAGTCACAAGGTTTCGAATGGGACATAAGATTATGACCACGAGTTTGACCTTGAGACGCATTTTCAAGGTCAAACGAAAGTCACTCAATGGGGCACATGACTTTGTCTCAAAAGTCTTATTCAGTCAGTGCTAGATACCACTGCACTGGCACGCCTAAATCAATAATCGGTTTCCAACGTTGTTAGGGTGTTAGAAGGTCGAGATTTGTTTTGGGAAAGTCTATTGCCTCGAGTAAAGTTAAAACTCAAAGATTTCAGATAGAGACAAATTGTCCTAAACTTATCTGAGAGTGTATGATGTGCACTCTGCCCTTTTTTCTACTTCAACGGAACTGTACCTCATTTAGAAGTTCGATATTTGTTTTGAGGAACTGATTATTATTGGTAACGTTTTCCAGATTAATAATGCAGGCTATTTCAATTCAAGAGAAAATTGAAATAATATTGATTTATGGAGAAAGTGGAAGGAACATCGATGGTGCTGTTGCTTTTTACGCCCAACTTTTCCCAGACCAGATACGATCGCGCGCTTCCTCTTATCGGGTCATCTAACAATTCACTGGTGAAGGAAGTGTGCAATCAAAGAAAAGGAATCGGTCAGATAGGGTGGCTGTTGAGGACAATGAAATAGCAGTGTTAGCTGCCATTGCACACGATCCTCACATTAGCACTCGCCAAGTAAGTCGTGAATCAGGATCTTCTCAAACGACTGTTTGTAAGATATTACATCGGCATAACATAAATACCATCCTTATCATGTTTCAATGCATCAAAAACTTTCTAGTGAGGATCTTCGCAACCGGGTTTCCTTTTGTTAATGGGCACTTCAGCAAATTGAACGAGACCCCCTTTTCTTTGCCAATGTGTTATTCTCTGATGAGTCGACTTTCACCAATCACGGTACGGTCAATCGACATAATATGCATTACTGGGCTACCGAAAACCCTTTTTGGTTGCGACAAGTTGAACGCCAGCACCCTTGGAATGTTAATGCTTGGGCGGGAATTATTGAGGATAAATCAATAGGTCCATATTTTATTGAAGGCAACTTGAATGGCGAAAAGTATGCAAACTTCTTGCGAGACCATCTTCCAGTATTACTAGAAGTACTGCCATTGAAGTTGCGACAAACAATGTGGTTTCAACATGATGGTTGTCCAGCCCATTATTCCCAAGTAGCACCGAGCGCATTAAACAATGTTTATCATCAACGATATATCGGACGAGGAGGTCCGAGACAATGGCCTGCTAGATCACCTGATCTTACGTCACTTGATTTCTTCTTGTGGGGCTACTTAAAAAGTGAGGTTTACAGAAAAAATCCAACAACACGTGAGGACATGAAAAGACAAATAACTGAAGCTTGCCGGAAGATTACGCCAGAAATACTTTTCAGTTCTACTGGTTCATTTAGAGCGCGGATAGACAAGGGTATTGAAGTGAATGGCCACATTTTCAAGCATTTGTTGAAATAGTCTCGGGAAATAAACGTCAAAATGGGAAGAATTCAATGATTCAATAGTGGTTGCAAAGGGGACCCACTCTAATTAATCACCCCGAAGGAAACAAAATACTGCTACGTCCACGTCGTTGTTTCTGGGTTATGCTAAGCGCAGTATGTTAAAACAAATGACAAGCCTACGAGCAATGCGACTGAGCAATGAAAATTAGGAATTATCATTTGAAAAATCAAAAGTGACCTTCGTTTGACCTTGAAAATGGGTCTCAAGGTCAAACTCGTGGTCGCCATCTTATGTCCCCTTCAGAAGCTTGTGACTTTTGTCTGAAACATTTTTCGCGATATCGCGTATTTTTCGAGTAATTTGGAAGTCTCAAGTTAAAAAACTCACCCGGTATACTATAAGAAAGAATAAGATACTTCAAATCGATAAAAATGAAATATATACATTTATTGGAATACTTATAATAAGCGGATATATTAATATACCAATAATGCGAATGTTTTGGGAGTCCCGTGAAGACGCTCATAACGCTTTAGTTGTTGAAGCTATGAGAAGAAATAAATTTGAAGACATTTTTTCCAATTTTTACTTTGTTCAATCAACACTACTCCAATAGATTCGACCTCTGTTTAATCACCTAAATACAAAATTTTTGCAATACTGTCCGATGGGAAGCAATATATCTATTGACGAATCCATGATTCCATACTTCGGAAAACATAGTTGCAAGCAGTTTCTTCGGAATAATAAGATTCGGATATATAGCTTGGGTAGTTCGGATACTTCCTTTAGTTTGATATTTATCAAGGAAAAAGACAGGATAGAGATCCTCTTTTAGGATTAGGAGAATCAGTGGTTCTGGACTTAAGCAAAACGATCGCCAACGAGTTCCCCTTGTTTAAATTTTCATTATTTTTCGATAACTTTTTTTAAAGCCCAGATCTTATATACAAACTTTCGCTAATGGGATTTGGTGGAACAGGCACTTTGCGTGAGAGCCGGTTGTAAGATATAAAATTGGAAGATAGAAAAAATTTTTTAAAGAAAGATAGAGGTTACTTTACCACGTACTATGATAAAGAAACTGGCCAATATGTAACAAGATGGAAAGACAAAAATGTAGTTACTATGGTGACCAATGTCTACGATACTTATCCAATTAAGTGTGTTAAAAGGTTTTAATCTGCTGAGAAAAGGAGGATAGCTATTCCTCAACCAAACGTCAATCATGAGTACAATTCTCATATGGGTGGTGTAGATTTGCTAGATGAAAACATTTCGTGCTACCGAATTGGATTTCGAGTAAAGAATTGGTACATCTTCATTGTTATGTGGATGATTGATCTAGCCATTGTTAATGGCGTGGTCCTTAAGCAAACATTGTGGAAAAGGCTTAGACCAACTGGAGCTCAGGAGGCAGCTGGCAATTGGTCTTTTGAAAAAATACGGTTACTCACCTGTGCGAAGTGGAAGACCAAAAACGCATGATCCACAAGAAAGTCAATGGGCAATATCTAATCGTCACAGGAGGTAACTAAATAAAATTCAAATTTTTTTTGAGGACTTAATCGAAAACGTTAGCGGTTATGCACATCCCGAACCAATAAAATTTGTAGTCAATGCAACATTGCATTACACAATAAATGTTTTGTGCAATTTCATTCATTAAAATAGACATTCCTAGCATTGTATAAACACATTTGAAAATTAAAAATAAAGTTTTTAAAAAAATTTCACTAATGCTGTTTGTTGCTCATTGGTCGAGTTTTTCACGATGGAAAAAAAAAACATTGATTACGTATTTGCTTAAGTTAAGTGTTTTTTTCACATAAATGAATTTAAATAAAATATTAAAAATAAATTAACTCGGGCATAAATGGGCTTAAAGTCGGTTCTTCAAAAAGTAAGATGACTTTTGAAATTTTGTGGACAACGTACATTCGATTATATAGAAAGTTTAGACGTATTTTGGTATGCTCGGCGATTTTCAATTATAAATAATAGAGCAAAGAATTTGCATCAAATTTTGTGTAAAAAATGGAATCAAGTGCTCTACAACACTTGAGATGTTGACAGAGGCATAGGGTGAGTCTGCTCTAGATAAAAAAAATTCTTACAAGTGGTACAAACTCTTTCAAGATGGCTGAGAAGATGCCAAAGACGAACCTCGCTCTGGACGCCCCAGTACATCAACAAAAGATGGTCTGAAGAAAATTGTTTTGGTAATTCCCGAATTACCATAAGAGAAGTTACTGAGAATGTTGGCATATTGGTCAGCTTGTGTCATGGATTTTTTTTGGATGTTTTGGACATGAGACGTGTGTCTCCGAAACTTCTTAATTTTGATCAAAAGAACCGTCGCATGATCATCGCTCAGGAGCTCTTGAATGACGTCACAACTGTTCTCTATTCCTGTACCTGTTTCCAAAACTGAAGAGACCTACGAAAGGACGGAGATTTGCAACGACTGAGGAAAAAAAACGGCATCGCGGGAAGAGCTCAAGGCTATACCAAAAAGTGCTTGTGAGAAGTGCTTCGAGGATTGGAAAAAGCGTTGGCAGAGGTGAATTATATCTAAGGGAAATTACTTTGAAAGGGACAACATTAATATTGATGAATAAATAAATATTTTTTTTATGAAAATATAAACACCTCGTATATTCTTGTTCAGGAGGACGAACACTACAGATACTAAAATGCCATGAAAATCGGAGGTGTGGGGGTTCAATGACATAACTACCCATACATACATATATATTTTTTTATTATTTTTTTCAATATTTTTTTTTTTTTAACAAAACGTCTTAACTAAATCTATTTTTTACAATATTTAACTTCAGAATATGTAGTGATATTTGTTAAAAATAGTGTTAATGTCACTTCTAATGTATATATTTCAGGATGTGGGGTAAGCAGTACTCGTAAATATTTTATTCTTAAACGATAAAAGCAATCATTATATTTTATTATAACTTTTTTTAAGAAGACTGAAAAAAATTTAATGATACGAATATGCAAAGGAAGCGTATTAAACAATTTACAGGATACCATGGAGTAAAAGTTCTTGAATACCGTAGTTCGGAATGTAGGTAAGACGACAATATTAATTGAATTGCTAAGTAGATTACGAGGATTTAGTATAAGACTTTGCATATAACCACCTCTTATAAATATTTTCAATACTTTAAAGTATTAAAAATGTTTAAGTGGAAGAATTTTCAATGTTCTGAACAACCCCATTGAATGAGCTTAACGATAAACTCTACCTACTTTTCAAAAAGCGCACTTTTTCAGAACTACCAGTTGCTGAAGCCTGCTCCGGTAAGCACCATTCCAAACGCTAATTCCGTACGATACTTTGGATTCAAATATTCCAAATATTCGTGTCGCACAATTTTTTGAGCAGGTACAAGCTTCGAACTGCAGATCGTAAATATTGCTTTACATTTAAAAGATGTTCAGGCCAACTCAAGTGTTGGTCAATGTATACCTAAATATTTAAAGTGATCTACTGCTTAAATTTTAAAATATGGTAGTTCAGCTCACAGGATGAGTGATTATTAAATATTCGTTCGTTATACAAAGCCTAGGTGAGTTTATATAAACCAGAAACAGTATTAGACTAAGAACTGAACCCTAGGCTTAGAATTTTTGCGTTGCTTACAAAATCTCCAAGTAGGACTCAAACCAAGCCACGAAAACCTGCGCAATATAATTTATTTATGAGAATTCTATGGCTTACTAGGTGGGGTATAAAGTAACCACCTTGTGAATGAAAAAAAAAATTTTTTTAAATGTTTTTTTTATGTTATTCAATGTAGTCCCCTTTTAGTTTGATACACTTATTCTAGCGATTTTCCAACTTCTTGATCCCGTTCGAAAAGTAATTTTCCGGAAGGTCTGCAAAATACTCCTCTGTGGCGTCGATGATTTCCTCGCGTGAGCTGAATTTTTTATTGATGAGCCATCTTTTGAGGTTTGGGAAGAGATAATAGTCCGAGGGAGTCAAATCGGGCGAATACGGTAGGGCCTGCCGCTGCGGACTTGATCGGTCGTGGCGTTGCGGCCACCACGAAACTCTCGAAACCAATATTTGACGGTGTAATCTGATGTTGTCCATACTTAACATGATGCTAAACACGTCAACAACGATCAGCTGTCAAAACAAAACTAAAGACAGTATTGCACTGAAATTCATATCTAAATATGAATGGACTTTAAGGCACCATAACCTTTTTTGCAGTAGCAGCGCATTCTGGCTGTCAAGGAGGTTACTTTTCACTCTATGTAGTACTGTGTCAGAAACTTTGGTTATATCCACGAAGAGTCCAGCACAGCATCCTAATATCTTTATTAACTAGTCTGCGCATAGTTTTATATATTTTTTTTTAAATCTCAAGTTAAGTAGACGCTCATAGCGTCCTAATTTCCTAATTTGGTATTAAGCTTAATTTTCTTAATTATAGAATAACTTATCCATGATTTTAGCTTTACTTTTTTTTTTACAAATAGCTGTATAGGTAAAATTTTTAACATAATTTTGTAGAAAAGCTCAAGAAAAAAGTCATACACCTTGGAAGCATTACCTTCCACATAAATTTCTTGCCAAATTTTAGAGAGTATCTCATTGTTATGAAGACTGAACTTGAACCTTCCGTCTATCTTAGGTGACGAAAAAGATTTAATAAACCTTCCACTTTCCAAACTACTAAACAAAATCCCAGTTATACCGTGATCAGAAATGTGCAGATTGAAATTAACGCCAGCACATCGGTTTATAGGTATTACAAAAAAAAAAAAAAAAATACCAAAAACATGATCAAGACAAGTGCTTGAAATAGGCCTTGTTATTTCACTCTGGCAAAAGTGCATGGTAAAGGTCAGAGGTCGGATTCGAGTCAAGGATGTCTTCTGCTATTTTTACGTCCTCGTACCACAATCTGCATATATTGTCTTGTGAGAAAACCTGTGATCAGTCGAAACTGACTACAACTTAGTTGTAGTAGTTGTTTTGTTTTCTTTATGATAACTGCTTAGCTTAACGTTTTTGGCTTGTCGGTCTGCTTGGTTTCTCTTCAGAAATGAAGGTTCTTTTCCTTCTGCCAAGTTTTAATACTACCTTTTGTTGATAGCCCACATGATGGCATCATGAATTAAGATACGGATCCTTTCCTGGGTAATTCGTCTGCTTTTTGATTGCCTTCGTGTATGTCCTGGCACCCAAATTAGATGGACTTTATTTGTGGTGTAGGAGTTGAAAGCAATCCCATACTGGCGTGAATGGATGGCTTAACTTAACTCCTTCATTTGTTTTGGATCCGTCTGTGTACCATACATGTGAACCCTTGGAAAATGTTGGTTTTTCCTATTCCCAATTAAGACCGTCTGGAAATGTAACCTTAAAGTTATATCATGGTGGACATTTGTCTATCAAGTGTATTCCATAGTACTCGTAGTTCGTTTTTTTTTTTTTTTTGAATTCATGAAGAATTACAATACATATGAACTAGTTTGGAATTGTATTCATCTTCTGTGATGATTCTGTAGGCATTTACCATGAGTTTTAGATGAGTCTTAGATGAAGAAGTGGGATCAAGCGCAACTGTTGGTGCAGTTTTTATTACACCAGTTACGCAGACACAGGTTAGTCTCTGTAATTTGTTGAGTTTGGCCTGTGTTGACCTCTCTGTTGTTTTGAATCACCAAACAGTGGCTGCATACGTGATGATAGGCCTCATTATTTCCTATAGTGTAATTTTGAGATTAAGTCCCCAATTTTTTCCAGATAAACATTTGCTGTTTCATAGAAAGGTCCTGGCCTTGTCAATAGTCCTAGAAAGATGAGTATTTCACGTAAGTTTTTTATTCAGTGTGATTCCTAGATATTTGACTTCCGTTGAGAGCTCTATTGTTTTACCGAAGAGAGTGGCATTTATAAGTCTTCCTCGCCTTCTTCTCTTAGTGAATCTAACAGTGGTGCTTTTCTTGGGATTGACTCTGAGGCCAATTTTAGTGCATCATTCAGTAACTAAGTTCAGAGCCCTCTGGAGGCGATCCGAGACTGTGTCCTCGAATTAACCTCTGATTAGGATAGCAGTGTCGCATGTATGTCCTTGGATATAGAAGCCATCATTGCTGAGAATAATCAGTAGTACATTAACTACGATGGACTATAGTAGGAGTGATAGTACTCCTCCCTGAGGTTCTTTTATAGCCATCACAACTGAGTTTATTGCTGCCTAATGAGGTTTTTATTGTTTTATCCTCTAGCATTTAATCCATTTAAATCTATATCGGGGAAACAACCGTCCACTACCTCTTTATCTTTGAGAAATCTTTTAATCCTCGTGTCAAGATTTTGTAGAGCGTATGTGGTTGATTTTCCAGGTTGATAGGCATATTGATATTTACGAAGGGGGTTCATTTGAAGTGCCCCAGTCGCTGATATATCGCTCGAGGATTTTTTCCATAGTTTTGGGGAATGAGGAAGTGAGGCTAGTTGGTCTATATGACTTTGATAGTTCAGACGGTCTGCGTCCTACCTGAGGTATATATTGCACAGCAACTATGCGTAGCTAGCTCTGAATAAATTAATTAGTATAGGTAGCAGTTGGGAGATGCCCTTTTGTAGCTGGGAATATTACATCCTCAACAGGGGCTTTGAAGGGTTGAAAAGAGTTGATTTTCCAAATTATTTTGCCTTCATGAAAAATTTCCTTTGCTCTGTTACAGTCCTCTCTGAGCAGTCTATTTATCCGTCTCTGTGTGTGTGTGTTTCGGCTAAGAGCTGAAGCGGCTGTAGCCCGTTTTCGGCGTATGTGCCATTAAGTTTTTTTATTGAACCAATAGGATTAATGTGCTGCTTAGAGGGTATAATGGCAGAGATTTCTTCACTATTCTCCACGATTGGCTCTTCTGGTTTCTTAGTTGTACATAGTGAGTGTTTTTCAGTGTTTTCACCATTACGTTTAGCGGTTGAAGAGCTTTCTCGTCTCTGTTCTGGGTTTGACTAGTTTTTTGTTTCTTCAGGTTGTAAGTTAGTTATAATTGCCATATTGAGATTATGACAAGTTAGCTCAATATTGTCTAAATCTCTGATGTTTGTGTTACATCTACCCAGGTTATCCATGAGTTGTTGACGTTAAGAGGACAAATAGGATGTGGCGATGGTCCGACAATTAGGATTCGGATGAGACACGACAATTCTTTATAATTTTTTTTTTTTTTATAAAAATTGTGTTCACATTGAGATGAGATCTAGAATTTAGGCTTAGAATTTGTATACGTATTGTTTGAATTTATAAATTATAGTAGTGACTCACCCCGTTTGTTTATAATTAAGCTGTTCCAGACCATGTGATGAGGGTTTGCGTCGCAGTCTACAATTCAATGTAGGTTCTTCTAAACACAATCTGCATTTGTATTTGGTATGCAGCTCAGTTTTTGCAGCTACCAGATGCTTGTTGGTGTATTCTGGAATTGGAAAGAGTTTTATATTGTTATTAGTTAAGATACATGCTCTGGGTTTTCCAGGGTTAGTGCAATCATATAGAAACTCACCTGAGAGTCCCTTTACTATGTTTCTGAAGATATATGGTTCCTGGATAAAGGCTACGTCTAAGTTTCATTGTTAAATTTATGGCTAAGGACTGCCGAGGCAGTGGGTTTGCAAGAAATTAAAAAATAGCTTGCACTTGTGATCCATCAAGTATTTCTTGGACTTTTCATCAATAGAGAAAGTCATTGACTGTATCACCTCCGCTTCTTTCCTTTGAGAACACACCAACCTGCTGTAGAAATGATAGTATTCTGCTTGGCGATCCTATACAGGAAGACCTTCTTGGGCATTTTATCATTGTCTAGAAGGAAGATTATACAGGTGTACAGTTTGGGAATTTCACTTCTCTGGACTGTACGGAGTTTGGCTTCTGGCCATAACTTCATATTCTTTACCGTTGACATGAGCGAGTCTTTTATCTGTGGCGTGGCAAGTGATGGATAATTAATCATCCCTTGGTGTGTGTGCAATAAATTTTAGGGGACAGTACGCACGTTTTTACATACTGAATTTGTTGCACTGACACTAATTCTTAAGGATGCATTTCATGTATTATACCAACCTTGCATTGGGTTGGTTGGGTGCACTGGTCCTGCTGTTGTGTGGTGTGGACCTCTCTGGGTTCTTTATTAGAACCTGAGCGAGGTTTACTGTGAGAGGTATATTTTCTACCTTGCTTCGGTGTGGTGGGTTTTGCCGAAACTCCTATCGTCTGAACCACATCTGTGCGCTTTTGTAGCTCTGGATGTGGTTTGAATTTTTTGGGCTGTTGCATCCTTGTCGCTAATTTTAGCTTGTTTCTGTAGATTTTCTGGCATCCTCCGGTGTCATGTCGTCCCTGATACGGGCTCCAATTCGTCTTCTTTGGGCTTCGGTTAAATAGAAGAACTTCTCATTTGTTTTTTCAATTTCGTATCGCTTGGTATATTCGTAACCTGAGCGTTACACAGGTCCATCAATGTGGGTGTAATTCTTGGTGACTTCGCTGGAGATGGGATAGTTTTCTCAGTCTCCATCTCTGTATGACTTCGTAATTGTGTTTTTATATTGTTTTGGTTTAGTTAATACTAAGTCTTCCATATGTACTCGTATCCCACGAGTAAAGCAAGAAAGTTTAGCCCGCACCCGCACAAGACTATTTATCACCAGATGGCGCCTAGTATCTGGGAACACCGTTAGTGACTGAGCTATTTCTGGGCCCTCAGCCAGGTTGATTGTTGGAACGGTACGGATAACACTGTAATCCAGCCCACATTTTGTTTTATAAGAAGTGTTTCGGTCGCTTCCCTGGTCTAACCTTCCGTTCCTCTAGTTAAGCCATTCCACCTCGGCAAGGTGTTTAATCTTCCAATCTTCGGAGCGATGCCCGTAAAGTAAGTCGTATTTTAGTGACTTGCTAAATTGTTAGTGCATATTTTTCTCATCTATTAAACGTATGAGTACACAAATAGGGCGGCATCTTTGGATTTTCAAAATTTACTGCTGTCTAAACACAGGTTTATAACTTTTATAACATTCTATGGCACAAACTTGTGGTGTTTCGTACATATATGTGCATATGTATTCTTAATAAAGAGAAATTATAAAAATTCTAGGAAGTGCAAATAGGTATGTAGATCTTATTTTGAGTGATAAAGTTTATATTGAACTTTAATTTATTTGTTAATTAATTTGTACATTATCTGATTATTCCTTTCCAGTTATAAAAACTGTTGATTTTACTTTAGATTTTTAGAGAAATGTTTCCTCTTAAGGGTATCGAGTTTTTTATTTAATAAAAAAAAGACTAAAGAAGTATGTTAGTTTTTATCTTATCTTCTTATCTTGTGATTATTATTATTTTTTTTATTGTTTTAATAAGCAGCTTTAGATCAGGCTACTGTAGTGATGAAGCGGGGCTATGATGTTATTTATGTTATAAAAAAAATTAAAAATTGTAAAGAACTTGATGATATAACGGGTGGGCCATAATGTATGACCGTATTAGAAAGTTCCATAAATTTATAAATGGCGTCGAATGTGAATTTGGTTTTGTTAGAGAATTAGAATTTGTGTGAATAAGCAATGGAACGCTATACTCTCGAAGAACGTGAGATATTCGTCACGTTATTTTTAATGAACAATTCGTTAGTGATTTTTGCGCATTGACGAGGCCTATGTGAACAAACAAAATTTGCGGTTGTGGGACACTGAAAATCTGCAAGTAATGTACGAACAGCCATTAAATCCGCTCAAAGTCAGTGCATGGTGTGGTGTTTACTCTGGAGTTATTTTTATTTAGAACAGCTCTGGCCAACTTGTGGATAATGACCAGATCAAAGAATTTTTCATTCCTCAATTGAATAAATTAGGACTGGAGGATATGTGGATCTAGCAGGACGGAGCAACATTGCATAGTGCACGAGCCATAACCAACATTCTAAAGCAAAAGGTCTAAAGTGTCATACATAATGGTCCACCCAGTACATCCTAAATGCACGTATGTATGTGAAACACAAGAAATTGTTGAATCTTGAACGGAAATTAATGAGAAGGGTCCATTATTTGGTCACTTTCTTATTTAGATGGCAATAGAATTCTGTACCCTTAATTTGGGAGCTTTTCGAGCTATTTAGTTTAGAAGCCAATCGGGTTCGAATGCGCCGCATAGTTTTTCTGTTGCCGGCTTACAAATAATCAGGATTGATTTAGTTAGCTACGGATGCATTTATGATGCAAGAATAGACGTTTGTGACAAGATCGCCAAAGCTCGACTCAGTTCTTACCACTACCCTAAGAAGAAAGAAAGCCCAAGATAGATATGAAGAAAGTTACGTTACTATGCGGACGGATTTAAAAGGCCAGAAAAGAGAAAGATAAGATAAAAAAGAGGGAAAGGAAACAGAAAGATCACATTTGACTGCCATCACCACTGTGCAAGACTGGAACGGAAACGTTTATTTCTAGCTTACGTTAATCGAATGTCTTAAACCGAAACTTAAATAATGAATTAAAGAAACTAACCTACTAATAAACTAAACTTAACCCTATACATCCTACACCGAAAAAAAGTGTCCCAGGGTCACATAGCGATGATAGTTCATTATGGAATGCAATTGGTCAGATGTTGTTGGTGAGGATGGCCTACTCATCCTTATTGCATCTACATGAATGCGACGAATCGCTACCATCTGGTCGGATCTGTGAACGGTAGCGTCTAAAACGAAGTTCCTCCTCAATCATGTCATTTACGTTATGTCGTCACCGTTTTTTTTTTTTTTTTTTTTTTTTTTTAAGCACTTAACTATCAATTGGGTATGAATACACTTATAATGGCTCAGCAAATGTTAAGTTTTTTGGAAAATGGGATAGAGAGAGTAAGAAAGATTTTTGAGCTCAGTGGTTCTTTCGCTCCATGGAATTCAGCAGCTTAATCACTTATTTTGCATGGCGATATAGTCCATCGTGGACCTGGGCCTCAGCCAATAGCTGTCTTCATTACGCAAACTAGGCTAAAGTTCACTTTCCACCTGACTCGAGATCTTCCTTTGCAGGGAAGGACCACCACCAATAAATCCCTGGTTTAATAGAATGCCGGCAACACATGTAGCTAAATATGTAGCTACAAAGCAGCGCTGCACAAAGGGCAGAAGCTGCTCATAAGCTCTACGAGCAGAAGAGACGGAAAAAACATCGGTCTTTCCAGAAGAAGGCAAAAGAGCACGAGAAGCGCGGGTTCGAAAAAATTGAGAGGTAGAGAGAGTAATAACGTACGGAAGTTTTACCAACATATATAAAGAACGTGTTAAAGCAAAAAGATCTGTACAGAAGCCTGTAGATATGAAGAAGAAAACCTTATAACGGAGTCACAGTCAATATGGAAAATAAAACCGATGATACCCAAAACGTCCGATAATCTGACTAGAACGAAGTAGATTGGCAGTATCTAAGGAATCAGCTGGCCCTAATGGTTTACAGCTGAGGTATGCAAAGCTAGTGTACGAGGTGTGTTCAAAGAGTAAGGTGACTACATTTTTATAAAAAAAAATTATTCATTTATCAATATTAATGTCCCCTTCAAAGTAATCTCCCGCAGATATAACACACTTATGCCAACGCTTTTTCCAATACTTGAAGCACTTCTCAGAAGCACTTTTTTGTATAGCTTTGAGCTCTTCATAGGTCTTTTTGGGAACAGAAAAAAGTTGCATGGGACCAAATTCGGTGAGTATGGTGGCTGAGACATATTTGTCGTGTTGTTTTTGGCTAAAAAATCTATAATACAATCTATAAATACAACTACGCCACGGTAGTTGAAAAAAACAGTGGAAAACAGTAAATGGAATCACAAACAGATGCTGACTCACGACACCACGAAAGACCCTTGAAGAAAGAAAACCACCTCCGAAGCAGCACAGTTCATTGAAGGGCCAAAGTTGTTTACGAATTCACCGATTAGAAAGGTGAGATAAGCAGAGATTAGCAGCGGCTTCTCAGAAAAGAAAGATGTTATTGTATAACTGTAGAAGTGAGGGACCAACGACTGAACGACCCACATAAGTTCTAATCGTTTGGCTTTGCTAAGGGTTCAGTCACTCATATTTGATTTCTATTTATTTGATCGCCGTTTTGTTTAGAGTTCAAGTGGTTGACCCACTTAGCTTACTGATCGCCAACGCGGTCACCGTTCTTCGTATCAAAATTATTTGATACGATTTGGTGAATGTCGAACATAGAAGGCGACGGAGAACGGCTCAAGTACACATCTGAAGTGGGCATATGGACTCTAACAATGCCACCAGCGAAGATTGTGCTGATGGTCGGTGGTGCTTTTGGCTTGGTGTGCTTATTGACAGTGGCGATATAACTATGGACATGGTATTGAGTTTTGAACTCCCTAAACATCTGGAACTGGCTATAGGATACCAAACGAGGCGATGGCGGTGGTGGTGATCGAGCCCTACAGCCACACTGACATGGACTAATCAGGTTGTTGACGAACGGCTTCAGGCATTCACACAATACGTCAGATAGGATCTTGTAGGCTTTGTTAAGAAGACTGATGCCTCTGTAGTTGGCGTAGTTAAAATGCTCTCCTTTCTTGAGGATCGGATAAACGATGCTGAAGTTCCATTCATGCGCATACCTTCGTTCGACCATTTTTTTCAGATGAGTTGGTGTATGCGTTTTACCAAGTCATCACCTTTCGCTTTGAAGAGCTCCGCAGTTGTTAGACTTAAGCTTGGATATGGCTATCTTCGATTTATCCAGGTCGGGTGGACGGTTGAAAGGTTCATTCTGCATGACAGCAGTATTTGGTTCGTCATCGCCGTTGTACAGTCTACAGAAATGCTCTTTTCAAATCTTCAGCATTGACTGCGACTCTACAGGGTGACTGACTCAAACTGCAACTTTTCAAAATGCTATAATTTTTTTTATTTTTTGATAAATTTTATTGTGCCAAAGCAAAAAATGTTGGATAATACATTAATTTTCTAATGAATGGCCCATTCCCGGCGAAGTGCTTGTTTGAGGTGGTCAAAACTTTGGTATTTTTTAGTGCAAACCTTCGCCTTCAAAATACCCCAGACAGAGAAATCCAACGGATTTGCATCCGGAGAATTTGCAATCCATTGTGTCGAAGAAATGAAGTGTGGAACATAGTTTTTTAACCAATCTTGGTTGACGCGCGCTTTGTGAGACGGTGCCGAGTCTTGTTGAAATATCCACGGTCTCCGACCGAAATGATTGTTTGCCCAAGGCTTCAATACTGTCTCTAAGACAGTTTCACGGTATACGATCGCATTAATTTTGACGCCACAGCCCAAAAATACGAGCGGAGAGCGACCATCGGCGGTTATGGCGACCCAAACTATCCCCGTCGGTGCTGCCTGCTTTTGGTGGCCGTCCGAAAGTGTTAATTTTCGAAAGACCTCTCTGGCAAGTAAACTCGGTCATTTTGTTTATTGACATATTGCTCGATAGCAAATGGCGACACACCGGAAAAAACCAAATTCGGCAACTCACCACTTTCGTGCAAGCGTAGCAACTCCTTCGCTCTATTGACTCAAGCTTTTTTCTGTTGAGGTGTAAGATCGTGTGCTTTTTGGAACTTCAATGGCTTGAGCCTAAGATCATTTTTTAGTATGTGTTGCATCTGTTCCAATGATATGTTGAGCTCACGATCCATTTTTCTTCCACTTCGACGCGGATTTCGCTTAATTCGAGCCTTCCGTTTCCGAACCATTTCTGCCGATGCTACTGTTTTCTTATGACCACCTCTATAGAGTCTTGCAACGCTGCCAGTATCACGGTAACGAGCTATGCTTCGAGATACAAATGATTTATTCACTTTAAGGTGCTGGAGGGCTCTAAGTATAGCTACTTGTGGTTTTCCAGCCAAATTTAAAGCAATCACACTATCACGTTTGAATTTGAATCGCGGATAAAATTTTCATCAACACAACTGAGACGCAAATCGTTTAAAAGGCTTGTAAATAATAAAATTATATGTCATGTGTCAAAATTTGAGCATGTGTTTGGAAATTATAGCAGTCTGAAGTTGGTTGCAGTTCGAGTCAGTCAGAGTGTAATGAGATGGTCCCTCCCTCATCTCTACAGGCTTCGGTTTCGGGCTTGTGACCGTGGCATGTCTTTTTTTGCCTTTTAGTAAAACTTCCAAATCTCATTCCTGGAGTAGGATCTCTCAATTTGCTCGACCACGCGCTTCTCATGCTCCTTCTTTTTCCTACTGAAAAGCCGGTGTTCGCCTTTCCACTTCTGCTCGCGAGTAGATCTTGTTCTTTGCAGCGCCCTGAACAGTGTCCTCACTCGTCGTCAAATCAGGAGTTTTGTTGTGGTGGTTGAGTGAAACCCAGCACATCAGAGGCGGCATCTCTGAGAGCTTTTTTGTAATGTTGCCACTAGTCTTCAATACATGATATTATCGGAGTCGGATAGTGTTAGCTTCTATTTGCCATGTTCAGTATACATATAGTTCGGACATCCATAATACTGGAGGAATGCCTTACGTCGATCACAATGTGATCAATCTGGCTGAAGGTTGATTGATCAGGAGTTCTCCAAATATCCTTATGATTATATTATCTAAATGTAGGAAACGTCTGCTATCTATTAGGTGGAGTGGAAAATAACCGCCTTGACCGCCAGAATGCGCTGCTACTGCAAAAAAGGTTATGGTGCCTTGAAGTCCATTCATATTTAGGCAGACATGCCAAATTTCAGTGCGATACTGTATTTAGTTTTGTTTTGACAGCTGATTGTTGTTGACGTGTTTGGCATCATGTTGATTATGGACAAAAACGATTTTCGTTCTCTCATAAAACATTATTTTTTGAGAGAAAGAAAAGTTGGATAAATATTATGGGGCTAATTCTCCGTCAGATTACACCGTCAAATATTGGTTTCGAGAGTTTCGTGGTGGCCGCAACTCCACTACCTATCAAGTCCGCAGCGGCAGGCCTTCCGATGCGGTTACAGAGGAGAATATCAAAAAAATACATGAAATGGTGTTGGCTGACCGGAAAGTAAAGGTGCGCGAGCTAGCAGATACCACAAAGATTAGTACTGAGCGCACACGCCATATTTTGGGCAATATTCTGCATATGAAAAAGTTATCCTGTCGGTGGGTGCCGCGCATACTCACTCCTGACTAAAAACACGAACGCGAGAGCACTTCGAAAGAGTGTTTGGACTTGCTGATGCAGAATCCGGCGGACTTTTGGCGTCGATTGGTAACTATTGAACACCAGAGAACAGAATGAGTGCCCGGCAATGGACTAAAGCCGACACGAGTGCTCCGAAGCGGCCGAGGGAGGCTCGATGGGTCGGAAAGGTTATGGCGTCGGTTTTCTGAAATTGTCATAGTATACTCTTCGTGGACTACCTCGAAAAAGGAAAAACCATCCATAGCGAGTATAACTGTGCATTATTGGAGCGACTGAAGACCGAAATCGCTGCAAAACGTCCTCACACGAAGCGAAAAAAAATTTTGTTTTTGCAAGACAATGCACCGGCGCACAAGAGCATCGCAACCATGGCTTAAATCAATGACTTACGGCTCCAATTGCTGTCGCAGGCACCGTATTCGCCCGATTTGGCTTCCTCGGACTATTATCTCATCCCAAACCTCAAAAGATGGTTCATCAATAAAAAATTCAGCTCACACGAGGAAATCATCGACGCCACGGAGGAGTATTTTGCAGATTTTCGGGAAAATTACTTTTTGGACGGGAGTAAGAAGTTGGAAAATCGCTGGAATAAGTGTATCAAACTAAGAGAAGACTATATTGAATAAAATAAAAAAAAAAACATTTAAAAAAGTTTTTTTTTAAAGTCGCAAAGTCGATTAGCCTGAATCCGTTATCGGAAGTGGTTTCGTGCAGGTTATATTTTCCGACAGTGCTACAAATAACACTAGTAGATTTGCATTAAAATCGTCGTGGATAATTTTATTGTCATAGTTAGGGCACTACTCATAGGTCTTGTCCAAGGTGCCATAGAAGTCATCATTGGTGGGGACATGTGCGCATATAAAGCTAATGTTGGCAAATTTAGCCTTAAAATTGATTATTACAACGCGCTCGTTAATATGTCGGAAATTCAAGACATCTTGCCTAAGTCTACGTGCAGAACCCAAGTACATTGTAATTATTTCGTTTGCTGCCGTTTGCTTTCAGGGCTGCCAACAGTAGATTTATCAGTATCCGAGGTTTGATGTAGTTTCTTAACTACATATTCTTTCCATGGTCGGGCAGTTACCTCGGTTAGACCGAAGCCATTAACCCGCTGGGGGATGTGAGCGCTGGCGTTGGTACATTTCTGTTATTTTATCAGATTGCGAATCGAGATCGTTGCTCTATCATATGAAAATTTATTTTAAATATTTTTGATCACTAACATCTTGAGTGCTTGCTTAAAGCCTGTAAGTTGTTCAGCATATGACTGGCTTAGAATATTTCTGTGATCAAATTAATCAAATTGCAATTGCAAGGTCTTAAATGATTTCATAATCACTCACAGTGTTCGGTATTTTTTCTGTTGTTAGACAAACTTCAATCTGCACCATGATTCTTCCACTGAGTTTATTTCCACAACTATAATACTTTTATTTGATTTTCAAATTTGTTTGCTTTCCAACAATGCATCTTCGTGATCTATTTACCCAATCTGTTTTCCAAGGGCACATGTTCGGCGGATCTAAGCGAAAACAAGGTTTAAGTTAATGACCGCCTTTTGATTTTCCATATCAAAAAGTATATAACCAAAATGTGTTTTGCACAAAATTTTTAAGCACACTCTAACCAGGTGTTTATCGCCTTCAATTAGACATACAATATAAACTATCACTTAAATAGTGGGCTAAATGCCCATCCCTGTGATTAAGCGAAATTTACTGAAAAACAAAAAGATTTTTACAAAAGTAACATTGCCTACCATAAACCTGATGGCAGTAATCACATATTGTATACTCGTAAAAAATGATTTCTTCTTCTCTTCCCCTTGGAGAACTGATAAGGCCACAGCCATTAAGAATCGACTAAAAAATGTCAGTGATTGCGCGGTATTGTCACATAAAAGCGCCAGCTTTCACCGGAGAGGTTTCATTTATTGTGTCGCGCGTTTCATTTCTAAGCATCAAATTTAAGAAAAAGTTAAAACAATGTATACGTTTGTGATGCATCAATTGTCGATTATCGTTACGATTTTAGTGATCCTTAGTGAAGTTCATGGTCATGGAATGATGTTGGATCCAGCTGGACGATCGTCGAGGTGGCGCATTGATAACAGCGCTCCAGCCAACTACGATGACAATGCATTGTACTGTGGTGGATTCAGTGTAAGTTTGCCATCGTCTACAATCCGAAACCAAAAAATTCTAACTAGCTCTGTATACGGTATATTCTGTAGGCTCAATGGGGTAAGAACGGTGGAAAATGTGGACTCTGCGGAGATGACTTTAGTATGCCTACACCAAGGCCTAATGAGTTGGGAGGAACATACGGACAAGGTGTAATCGTTAAAAGTTATGTCGGAACGTTCACCGCGTACTTGGGAATCCGTATCACCGCCAACCACTTGGGTTTCTTCTATTTCAATATCTGCAACTTGGATAAATTTGGTGGAGAGTCAGAGGCTTGTTTTAATGAGTACCACATCTCGTTGGCTGATGGAAGTGACAAACTTTTTATTGGCAGTGCGACGGGATGGGTTAATGCAACTATAGTCTTTCCGGAGGGATTAAACTGTGAACATTGTGTTTTGAGATGGAACTACCAAGGAGGTGAGTTACGAATATAAATTTTGAGATTGGAATGTGAATCTGACTAAAACCGTCATCAAGGCAATAACTGGGGGCTCTGTGAAGACGGAAGCACCGCTGTAGGTTGCGGAGCTCAAGAAAACTTTAAAGGATGTGCTGATATAAGTGTTTCAGTGCCTTCGTATGGGGCTTTAGATTTATCATCTGAAGTTACGGATAAAAATCTAAAGCCAAGTGACGATGTAGACGATGCTCCGGTTGATCTTGAAGAAGTTTAGTTTTTGAAATTTTTTCAAAACAATACTTTGTATCTAAATACATATATATTATGTACAATAGCTATTTTTCTCTTTCCTCATGGTGTTTTACTTTTCTTAGAACGCACAAGTCTGAGATAACTTGGTGCTAATTTTTAGATCCAGGAATAGGAATAAAATGAGATTTGTAAGTGCTTTTACGTTTTACAATACTTATGGTACTGTACTTATGGTGCTTTGATGAGGAGGGCAATGAAGAAATGGACGTAAAGAGGAGCAAACTGATGAAATTTGAAAACTGGAGGAGCTGTATGTGACCTTCATGTTATAATTCGTGATACAGTGCAGGCTTTTTTTTTTAGAGAACTCTCAGCCTTCCCTGTTTTCTATTGAATTCAAGGAAGCTCTAAATAGAGTGGACAGCTTTACGGATGGGGGGTGTTTCTAAAAAAAAAAATCATTTTTGGTATCCTAAGTTCCGAAGATGCAAAATATCGTTTTCTACACAGCAATGAGATATTAGAGGTTTCGAACTCTAAAATTGTGGTGTACTACAAAGCAGAATTTTAGCATCGCTTGTTTTTTTTTTTTTCTTTTTTTTTTTTGGTTACAACAAATGATGTAGTTTGAGCACCTTATTCGAGGTCAACAGATGAATCCTGGACAATGCCAACTTACCTGAAATATCTGAACTAGCTGATACTTCCACTAGTTTTATAAAGTGTTGAAAACTGAGCGAAAAGAAAGATTTTCGGGCTCCGTGGTAATTTGCTCTATGGTTGACATACAATATTTAATGGGGAGACTTAGCGACGAGAGCATCGTGCACACGACCCAAGATTCAGCAGACTAAGTCGCAGCCGGGGTATTTACCCGGCCATGGGAAAGAAAGTTAAGTTAAGAAAGAGAGTTAAGATACAGACAAATCTACTGTTGATAACCCCTTCAATGACCTACGGATCTACACGTGGAGGAATGTTTGGTCCTTTAAGAGGCTAATTTGCCAGCATTGGCTTTATATGTGCGCACGCCCCCACAGACGAGAATAATGACGACTAGCTGGGAAGAGAGGGTATCTCTGTTAGTACTATCGGAAGGTATTGCCTGCATGACACCGTATGGAAGACCAGAGGCAGCATTACTAAAAAGCCGTCAGAGATGCCGCCTCTGCCGCATACACCAACTCATCTGTAAAATATGGTCGGACGAAAGTATGCTCGATGAATGCAACCTCAGCATTTGTTTGTCCGATTCTTAAGAAAGGAGATCCTCTGAACTGCGCCAACTACAGAGGCATAAGTTTTCTTAGCATCGCCTACAACATCCTATCTGCCATATGATTGGTCCATATCAGTGTGGCTTCTAGTCAGGTTAGTCCACCATCGACCAAATATTCATACTTCGGAAAATCTTGGAAAAAACCCATGAACTCCAAATCAAGTAGAAGGGCATCTTAGTCAACCTGGGGTGCGAAACTGGAGCTTTTGACAAGACATGGGGCGTATCACCGATTAGCAGCTTTTGGATCCTCAAACATGGATATGAATCCCATGAAATCCAATAAGTCGGTTGTTTGGTGGAACAAGCTTTTACCAGACTTCAAAGAACGGTACGTCTCGGATCCAGGTAAAGCTCTCCTAGTACGCCTTGCTCTGCTCTAGAATGATGAATCTACCTCACCTTGATATTCTTTTGTGCAACACACAATGGAGTTTTGATGATCCAATGGCACAAGAACTGTTTCTGTAAAAATCTGAAACCGACTTTTCGTGTGCTCAAAAATGGTTTCAGTCAGAATTTGTGCCAATCAAGGAATGTAGTCGGGTCCTCTTGTACGGTTTTGGAAATTAGATCCTTGTTAACAAAACCTGGATCTGTCTTCAAGGCTGAGATATACGCAAACCTGATGGCAATAAACTTTGATATCTACGTCTATAGCCACACTAATATTTTGTTGCATCTTTTCACCACTTCCAAAATATTGTTGTTCGAAATAAAAGAACGTTGTCAGAAGACTGAATTCACTAAATATTATTTGGGTCACTGGTCATAATATGATTTAAAAAAGTGAGCTCCGCAACGAACTTTGCAGCGAAGCTCGAAGGTCTGTGACAATTGAATTTCTTGTGAGCCGACAAACTAAAAAAATACCAAATGCTGGGGGCTACTTGCAGCTCTTTATCACTGCAGCCATTACATGTTACTATTTGAACGAAATACTGACAAATTCCTGTAAAGGGAACATACAAGGAGTACAATAGACTAGTTCTTTGTCAAAGTGTTTTGTCTAGACAGAAAAAAAGAAAAGATTTGGAGAAGTTAATCGACCAGCCCTATCAAAGGCAGGATTAAACGCCCTCCTGCGTCCTGCAGAGGACTGAAACGCATTGCAAGTGTCGAAATACTATATGATGATATCCACATCCAAAGAAAGTATCAAGCCTCCACAAAACCTCCTTTCTTGGATGTGCTGAAGCTTACCTCAATATTCCCCTTAGTGCTGTGCTGAATAGTTCCTACTTGATTTTGGTTGAATCTTTAATTTTGCGTCATTTATATAGGTATACTAGGCAACGCATATTTTTAAAACTTATTGCCAACTCTATGAAAGTTTTCTGTCTTTCTGCATATTCTCCACTTTTTTTATATGCTGGACATAGGCAGTATTTAAACTTTAGATCCCCAGACTACTATAAAAGTGATAAGTCTCATCTCTGAGTTTCTGAGTTTTTAGGCTGAGGGCTGCAGTTGCTAGAGTATTTGTACAGTAAGCTCTTTCTTACTGAAGCCAATACCTGTATTTCTATGAAATGCATAGACGTTTTACTCCAGATAATCTACGAACTCTACAGATAATCGGTTAATTCAGCCAAGCATTTCGTATTGATAATTATTATATCATAGAAGCTCTGCACAATTATGAATCGACTTTAGATGTCCGATAGAAGTTCATTATTACCGATTATCTTTTCCAACTAGTTGTTGTGTTGACATATTAGTAAGTGTTTGAAGTATGTTAAGATAAGATAAGACAAACTCAAAATAATTCTGCGACTGGATTTTCCAATATTTTAATGTTGAGCACATGTTTGATCTGTTAATTCATGCAGTACTCGTATGTGATTTTATTACTGATATCCAAAAATTATTTACGAAACAACTTTGAGTCATCTTGAAGTCTTGTGGTAACTTAGATAAGGCGATGGAGTATTGCATAAAACAAAAAGAATACAAATTTCAAGCTGTACGCTCGTTAAGAGTTATCAACGTACAGTTCTATTTATGGTATAAGATGAAGAGAATGTCGAATTATGTTTTTTTTTTCTGGGTATCTTGACCTTTTGTCATGGGCCATTTCATAGAATATTGCTGTTGAAAAGGGAAGTTAAATAAGAGTTACATTTCTCTATTTTCATACTATCGGGAACAGATATGCTCGCTGTCGTATTGTAGTCTTAGGTGGTGGCACACTCCCCCCAGCAAGCGGATCTGAAATTCCCTTCATGGTCGTATTAAGTTTCCAGTCGCCACTCGATCTGAAGTCCAGAACAGCGGGCTCGTCTGTTCAAATTAGGTAGATATGCCTTAATCCACGTCTTCAAAAACAGCTCACCTATCATTTGAGAATATTTTTAATTGGGTCTCAAGTCCGTTGCATATATGTTACAGTGTTGTGCATATCAATAGCAACTGATGTTACTTACTACATATATTTGAATCCTTTAGCTTTTATAATGGTGGTGATTCAAACATTCGGAGCATTTGCAGTTGTAGCTTGGATCAAAGAAGTTTGTTTATTTTTAAGTGCATCATGGCTCGCGATAAATATCCCGAAAGTTTCAAACAAAAAATATTTGATGAGTTTGAAAGTGGATTTTCCCAAATTTCTTTGTCAAAAAAGTACAATATCAATTACTCGATCATCTCGCGCTTAATTAAAAAGTAAAAGGCTACAAAATCAGTTAAAACCATTCACTTGGGCGGACCGAAACGGAAGGCGACAGAACGAATGGACAGAAAAATAATTTTGGCTATAAAAAAGATCCATCTTTATCATCGTAATTGGTAGTTAAGCAGCTAAATTAAGGTGTAGGCTCAAGTACCGTTCGTCGACGTGCTATAGAAGCAGGTTTCAAAAGTTATAGGCCGGCTAAAAAACCATTGTTGACCAGGAAGCATTTAGAGAAAAGGCATGATATTTGCGTAAAAATATTGTTATTAAATTTATAAAATTTATTAATATTTTAGGTTGAGTTTTGCAAAAGCACACCTTCATTGGACTACTGACCAATGGAAATCAGTGCTTTTTAGCGATGAATCGAAGTTTAACCTTTTTGCAAGATGGTATGACAACTTTTCGTCGGCGAAATGGGAGGTTTGGCACGGTGGAGGTCTGGCAATGGTCTGGGCCTGCTTTTCTGGTTTTGGGCAAGTACCCTTACATGAGATTGAAGGGATAATGGACCGGTTTGCCTACAAGCAAATTTAAGAGACAGTCATGTTGCCTTTTGCTCAGCGGAAATGCCACTAGAATAGGTAATCCAACATGACAATGACCCTTAACACACGGCAAAGTATTTAAAAGAGTCGCTGGCAGCAAATACGGTTCAGGTATTCGATTGGCCTGCCAAATCACCTGACCTGAACCCAATCGAAAATTTGTTTGGCATCCTCAAGGGGTGAGTTGATGGGCAGCGCTTTCCGAACAAAGTCGCCCTGGTTCAAGCACTAAAAGATAACTGGAGAAGCATTCCACAAAGAATTATTGATAATTTAATAGCTTCAATGCTAAAAAGATGTGCCTCTGTTATACAAAACAAGGGCTATTTTACAAATTCTAATAAAAAAAAAACCATTTATCTACTTAGTTATGCACAGTGCAATCTTTTCATTAATATTTTTTTTTTTCTATTTATTGAGTTGAAACACTTTAATTAAAAAATTATTTTTCGTTGTTTTTAATTAATCTGCATATTAATTTATATAAAAAAAAAATTAAATGGAACTTCTAGTAAATAAAAAAAAAAGTTATAGTTAAAAAATGTTAAAGGGTGAATTGGTTGCTATTAATATGCACAACATTGTAAATTACATTAAGGCTTGAATCCATTCGATGACTCGTCCTCCGCTGATTCCAGCGACATAAACGTAAGGGGTCTTGCATTGATGGTGTTTTCTACTTTAGCCGGAGCACTTCGCTGGGTGCCTTCGCCAACCTTATTACCCGGAATATTGCAGTATAAAAATCATTTGATCGACTGCTCCAGCTTTTCTCAGACGCCATTCATATGTGGAGCAGATGGAGAGTTAAACATCCAATTTGTGTCAGCTGTAATGAACTCCTTAGCCATTTGATCCAAACTGATCTTTGGCAGCTTTTGTCGAAGTTCTTTCTCCGTAGGCACTCATTTCTTCTTCCAACGGTTACTAAAATTGGGCCAAAATAGTCTAGTCCAACAAACAAAAATGGTCGGCTAAAAGCACTCACATACAATTTTTGTTTAATTTAATTAAGAACAGTCTCATGATTGTAATGGTAATATTTTCGATGGTAAGAATTGATTATTAAAAAAGTAATGCGATCTAGCTTCAGCAGAATAAATAGAGTTTTACAGCTTTAATGGACACAGTTTGCCATTGCAATGTGACCACGCATCTTCAAAACACCGTTCGAGTCCGAGAAGGGTGAAAACATCCCGTTTGAGTCGGTTAAACTTTAAGGCGGCAGTGAAAGCATCCGCCGATGTGCACTAATAAAGTCCCAACATGTTTTTCGTCAAAGCTGTTTCACAAACATTTTGTTATATGGCCCATCGCTGTCTGCCTAAAGTGCAGTTTTTATTATGAAACCTAGCATTTTTAGCAAGTTAACTTGCTTCCGCTTCAGTGTTGACACAATCTATGAAAATAGTGGTATTAAAGTACAGCCTCCAATGCTCTCGGTTTGCTTTCTATTTGAAGCATAGCATTTGTAATCTTAACGTTGTAGGCTGTACATAGTGAACAAACCGCCCGGCAGATCATAACGTTCATTTCGAAGACGTTAGTTGTCTGCATATCATCCATTGGACTCCATAGAAACTGCAGTTCATGTCTGTCTGCCTCTCGGACTCCCACATGAAAATCACACAAGGCAGTTGTTAAGGGTACCAGCTGGTCGGGGCCCTTTGAGGGTTTATTGGGATTTCGTACTACGAAAATCAGCAGATACCAAACTCGATCTTGTCTGATGTTTGTGCTTGAGATCCTAATTATAGCTCGATTATTGATATAGATCTTACTCATCAAATAACCCCACAGGAAGAAGTCTAAAGGTGTTAATCACATGACCTTGGAGGCCTATAAACTTCTCCTTTAACCGAAATAATGAGATGTTCAAATTTCGATTGATTGATGGCAGTACCACGATTCTGTTGAAACCAGATATCGTAAAGACCCAATTCATTCAATTTTGGGAGGAAAAAAATAGCCGATCAACATGTTGCGGTAACTGTCTCTAGAGTCTCATCTTAAAAAGTACAGGTCAATGATGCCACCAACTCATAATCCGCACTATAACATACAGTAAATTTTTTTTTGGGATGCATTGGTTTTTCGTGAATCTCGTATGGGTTTTCTGGTCTCCAGAAACCACAATTTGTAACACAATTGTTTTAGTTTCATTTTTTTTTTTTTTTTTTTTTTTTATTTTGCAACACAATTGCTTTATTTATTTACTGGATTTCATTGAATTGAATTTTATTTTTGTATAAGTTTGTCAATTAAATCTCATTTAATTTTTACCATGGATTGTTTACAAATTTTTATTTCTGATTGTACATACTTTTCTAATCTTTGTTTAAAAGCTTTCCCTTAGTTAAGTTCTAAGCATCAATCATGTGCATAATTATAAAGCTTGATTAGATTATCATTTAAAAGCTCTGCCAAATAGGTATAAATAGCCCGCTCTGATCGATTGGCGGGCACTCTTGATCAACCGGGAGTTTGAAGTGGTGCAAGGTAATACGGGTAATTTCCTATTATCATAACCAATTAACACACTCTGCGCGTTAGACTAATTTATTTCTTTTGTTTTTTTCTTAGTTTTGCTTTGGGTAATTTTCCGGAAGTCCCCTTTCAGAATTGGTACACTTCAATAAGTACTGCAGTTCTCGAACCGCATTCTCGTGGGTGAACGATTTTTAAAGCAAGTAATTAATTAATTTTGAAGGCATTGTCTTTTATTTTAGTCTTTTTTTACGGTTCAAGAGATTATTACAATAAGGAATTAAAGAGAACATCTTGGTGTTTTATTGCACTCAAAGGAGTGCGTTACGGGTTTAGAGGGGAAAAAGGGACGGACAATCAGCTCTACCGCAACCAAATTTTATTTACTTACGTACCCATCCATCCACAAATAGGCTTCATCAGAAAAGATCAAATTCGGTGACAAATTGTCCTGGCAATCCAACATCCAGTTAACAAATCGGCGACGTCGTAGATAATCCAAAGGCTTCAATTGTTGTGTAATTTGGATTTTATAGACGTGCAAATGAAGATCAACTTTTAAAATTCGCCGTAAAATGGCATAAGTGATCCACAATTGTTGAATTGGGCGAATTTGTTTTTTTTATTATAAATAACGTGCGCTCAATGGACTTGAATACCCTTAAAGTGTTTTTACATAGCGCGGGCGAGGGAGGTCGAAAAGAGAAATAACGATGTACATTGGTCTTAAATGTTTGCAAGTTATAATGAATAGAAAATAGAGAGCTCGGCAGTGCATTCCATAAGCGAGTTGTACGGCTTCGTCCGAAGGTGGACTTCAGGGTGTGAAGTGTGACAATTAATAGCTTTAAGGGGCGGAATGCTACCGGCGATTTCAATAAAGCACTGGTGATGGAAATAGCAAAAGAACAAAGTGAGACACAAGACATTACGTCGGTGTCCAAGGGTCTTTGACTGACTCATATTAATATCACCTATGAGTTTTATCGCACGGATTTGAATCCTATCTAGCAGGTGCAGAGATGTTTTAGGAGCACCTAGATGTTGGCATTGTACTCCAACTTTAGGCAGATAATTGTCTTCAATATTGTGGCCTGATCAGAGGGAGTGAAAGATTTCTTACATCGCTTCAGGAAACCTAGACATTTCGCAGCATTTTTGGCGACATCGAATATTTGGTTATTCCGGTAGAAGTGGCAGATAAGAGAACATTAATGAAAATTAAAAAGCGTGTCGAAGACGGAGCTGAGTCTTGAGGCACACCAACATCTTGTGAATATCAGATTTGAAACCATTTAAGACAACTTGAATTGAACGTTCCAAAAGGTAATTTCTAATCATTGAAGAAGAGAGTCATCAATCCCAAAAGCATTCACTTTTGGCAAAAGAGCCTGATGCCAAACTCTGTCAAATGCTTTAGAAATATCGAATGCAACTACCTTACTTTCGCCAGACTAATGTACGCTTTGGTCCCACTTATCAGTAAGATATACTATCAAATCACCAATAGACATGTTGCTACCAGTCTGTCGGTCACAGATAGAATTTTAATAAAATTAGTGTGTAGCCCACAGGGTAAGATTCCTTGCTTTATGCAAAACAACAATCGAATCGTCACAGCTGTGTACTGCAGGAACCTATATAATATTGGCAATTAAGTACATATCCAATCGTTATAGAAAATAAAGTACCAGAAGAGTTTACAATAAACTCTGGGTCCAGGCAAGGAGACGCGTTATCTGCCCTCATACCATATTTAATGTCGTACTACATTACATGAAAAAGATTTTTGAAAAATTAGAAAAAAGTGGTTAGAATGTAGGACTTCAAATAAACACAAGAAAAACTAAATACCTGAAACTATTTAAAAACGAAAACAAAGTAACAATAGGGGATAGAGTCAAGGCTACCTCTAAATGTTAGCACGCACACAAAAAGCTACTAAAATCAAGATTACTAAGCAGAGCTCTGAAACTAAGATTATATAAAATCTTAATTAGACCGGCGATAACGTATGGCACAGAAACATAGACAATGACATCATCTGACGAAAGTAAACTTAAATTTTTCGAAAGAAGAATAATAAGACAAATATATGGAGCAAAGAGAAATGCAGATGGTTCGTATACCATAAGAACAAACAATGAAATTGGCACTATAATAGAAGGCAAAAACATTGTACGACTTATCAAAGGTCTCGTTCAACGCTTACCAGAAGAAAGAAAATTCAAAAGAATAATGATAAGTGTACCTGAAGTAAAAAGAAAAAGAGGCAGACCAAAAATAAGATGGATCAACAACATCGAAGAAGATTCTAGTAAAATGGGAATTCAAAACTGGAGAAGGACAGTCAAAAACCGAGAAGACCGGAAAATAGTCGTAAAGGAAGCCAAAGCCCATAACGGACTGTGGTGCTAACAGAAGAAGAAAAAGTAAACATCCAAAATTATGTTCTTTATAATAATTTATTAACCATGATTTTCGCTTTTTTTAAAATTAATATTTTTTTTTTCTTCAATTCAAATTCTCGACGCACTAAGGCGCGTTTATATATATATATTTTTTTTATGACTGCAAAATATTTTCCTGGTTTTTTATTTGTTTAAAATTTTATTTAAATTACAACTACTTAAAAGTGTTACAAAATGAAAATATTCATTTGTTTTGTATTTTGTTTATTTACTTAGGTATAAGTTATGTTTTCCTTTCTTTTTGTTTTGTTAAAATAATTCGAAGAACCATTTATTTATTTGTTTTTGTAATTTGTGTATTACGTAAATAAATTGTAAGCACTATTACTATAAATATTTAAAATTGCAAAATATTTAAACATTTTCTTTAATTATTATTTTGTTTTTTTTTTTTGTTTTTATTCACTTAAAATAATTAAGTTTAACTTAATACAATAAATAAATAGTAAATAATATTTAAAATATAGAAATAGAAGAATAGATAGATAGATAGGTAAAAGGAGAGATATTTTTGCTGTGATTATGCTGCACGATGATTATGACGAAGTTTTGTTTTGTATTTGTTTATTTGTGTTTTCATATTTGTTTTGTTTATAATTTTTATATATTGTTTATTTTGCTAAGTTTATTCATGTTTGTAGACATGGTTCGTTAAAAAAATGTGTATAATTTAATCTATTGAAAAATATAGTTATGTTACGTTAAAGCATTTAATAAGTATTTGTTTTTTTTTTTCTTCTTTGTTTTACTATTTCGTAGATTACTATATGTTACATAAATAAATATGTATTTGTGTTCCTTTGTTTATATTTGTTTTAAAAATTTATTTTATTATATTTTGCGTCCGCTGAATATGTTCTTTTTTCTTTGTTTTGTTTTATTTTCTTTTTTGGCCTCACTAAAGGAAAATATATATTTTTGTTGAGGCTTGTTTTTATTTTCATTTATTTATTTATTTCTTTTTTTGTGTTTTGTAAATAGGGGCAAAAAATAAAGTGATCAATTTACAACAATAAAAATACTTAGTATAATAAATTCTCTAAAAAACGGACAAAAATTTCATTGAAACTTTTACAATTTTATTTAATAAGTTCTCTTTTTGTTTTTTCTTCATATGAACAGAATTTTTGTGGAATTCTTTTTTCAAAGTTTTCCTGTTTTGTTGTTTTTTTTTTTTACTAATTATAAAAAAAGTGTATTTCTCACTACTTTTTGTGTACGATTACGTTTCTTTTTTTCAAATATCTTTTATGAAAAAATATTACATTTGTTTGCAATAAACACTTATTTTTGGTTTAAATTTTAGTTTTTCTTCTATTAAAAGCACTTAAGATGATACATATGTATTTATTTTTTGTTTTGTAATTTTACAAATTTTATTTTTTTTTACACCTGAATTTTAGAATTTTGTAGTCCGAAACGTTTTTCTTTTATATATAATATTTAAAGTTTTTTTTTTAATTTTTATTTATTTTTTGAAGTATATAACGCTTTTCCAAAAATTTTGTTGCCAAAAGTTTATTTATTTTGTTTTGTGTTTTTTTTTTATATCTATGCCAAAAATTTGTATTTTGTGTTTGTATACGTTAGTATATCCTTAAGTACTTTTGTCGTAGAGTACAATACATTTTCAATGAAGTTCACATTCCTTGAAATTATTACTAGAGAAGAGTGATTAGAGGGCTTAAATTTAATGAAAATCGTTGAGATATTAAAATAGTCTATAAAGCATTGAGTCAGGGGTGGTAAAAGTCTTTCTTATTTAAAAAATATAAAATAAAATAATGGAACCGGTATTAGAATCGGACATATGGAAAAACAACTCATTTCATTAAGCTATTTGCAATAAAAAATAATTTTTGCACGTTAAAGATTCTTTTATAGACATAATTCCCTTTTTATATATTCTACAGACTCTGAAGAACTGAACGCTTCTTCTCCGATGGGGTTTCTGAAAGAAAAGATAGAGGTCAATATATGAAGGACACATATTCATGTCATATTACACTGACATTGCATCGAAACTATGCGGTGAATATTCTTCAGAACAAATACAAATTTATTACAAATATTCTAATGGGTACATTCCCTTCCAGTGCCTCTCATAGCTCACAGATTGAATTGAACAAGTAAGACTCACATAAACAAGAGAAAAGCACCTTGTATGAGTAATCAGATGTGTTTGGAATATAAATCTGTTTTTATTGAAGTAATCCATTATACAAATAGATTTGTAGAACAAAATCTCCCTACAGTGCCATTTGTTTTTAAAAATATAAATACAAAATTTATATTTCCGTTCACTTGGAAATAAGAAAAGACGATTTCAGCCCCGAAAAAGAAAGCAAAAGGAAGCTTTACAACCAAATACAGAACCATGGTTATCTTTCCATATTTGTTGAAAAATTTGTGAAAGGTTATTCACCATAAAATCTTAGCTTTTCCTAACCATGATCACTAAGTACCTTTTTACACTTCTTCCTCTCCTAGATTTTTACAAAGATTTTGACAACCCTAATCATGATTGTGTCAAACGAAAGGTGACATGTCAGGCTACATTTTTTGAAAAGACAGCTGTGTAATTCGTTGCTCGTGTTAAAAGTTATACTGACTGACTGAGTTATACACACTTCTTCGATGATCTGGAACAAATTGACGGAGCTTGGTTGGGAAGTTTTGATATATCAACCGTATAGGCCGGACCTTGCACACTCTATTACCATTTGTTTTGGGATTTGCAAAAATCTCTCGAAGGTAAAAAATTGGCCGACCGAAGAGCCCCTGAAAATCACTTGGTCAAGTTTTTCGCTGATAAACCACAGAAGTTCTACACTAATGGAATTATGAAGCTACCCGGAGAATGGCAAAAAATCATAGATAATAGTGGCTAATATGTACTTGATTGAAATTGATTTTGAATAAAGAAATTTTTTTCAAAAAAGGTTTCAAATTTCACATACAATAAACGATATTCTGCTACTCATTTTATATGTCACAGAATAAGAGAGTACCTTCTCCAAGCGGCAGAAGACTGGAGGTTTTTCTCAGAACCAAACAAAATTTACTTTCCATTGCTCACCGAAAGTGTAATGGTATGCTTTCCTGCTTTTTGGCGTTTATATATTTTTGAACGCAGACCCTCTTCTGGATTAGTTGGAAAAGGTACACACTGCACCAAGCCAACACTTGTAAAATATGGCACATTAAGATTTATAGTATGTAATGACGACCTTAATTGAATTCAGTGCTGTGCTGAAGAAAACTTTCTGTACTTATCGGTAAAAAAAGCTATTGTTAACGGCTTATTAGGACCTGTTTTCTTTATCGTAAAATTATTCAGGCATGATGTTCTGAATTTATGAAACATCCAAATGGCCAACTATGACTTAAACTGATACCTTGTTACAACCAAGCAATAAAAGAGGATAGCCAAAAATTTTCAATAACAAATGGCTAGATATCTTTATTAAGTTGCTTTTTCCTTAAACAACATTCAGAAATTCTATTAGAAAGAAAAACGATCACGGTGGCTTGATTTTGTATGACAAGGTAGAGCGGCGCTAACCTGGATATATCTATGAACACACCTAGGGTCAATGCCAGCTGCAAATCCGACGTAGAAACCTTTGAAGGCATAAAAAAAAGATCAACTAGGTCACAGTCACAGAAAAAAAGAAAGACAAGAATCGATACTTACCAACAGATAACTATACAGGATGCTTATTGTTTCATTAAGTTTGGTACCAATGTCCAAAATGGGTTAGCGGCGATTTTTTAAAATGTTTGTACATTGAAACCGATGTACATAGGTCTTAAATGTTTGCAAGTTATAACGACTATTAAATAGAGGGCTGGAGATAAATTGAAGGCAGAACCAAGTACGATATATGGTGCGAACAAAAAGTTCGACTCTCAAAATCGATAAAATAAAAATAAATATATGTAAAATTGGCAGTTGTTTTAATAGCTTCTGGCAGTATTGACCGTCATCACCTCATCAGAAATCAACTAAAAATAACACTTATTTAGCCCTATTTCTTAGGGATACACAGCTATCTGTGAAAAAAGACGCTAAAACATAAACTCTATCGAAAGCGGAAAACGATATCCTCGGTCGCTTTGGATAAAGAATTTCTCAGAAAATTTGAAGTCTCATTTGGATTTCTAAGTTTTAGAATAGGTCTGCCACACATAGAAACTGAATATGAATAAGTGGTTGATAAGCAAAGCTGGTAGAGGGCCTCCGAATCTCTCCTGATTGGATATAGTAATAGACATCAGCTTTTAAGCTCTTCATAACTAAGAATTTCCATGGATGATCAGACTACATTTGTATGGACACAGATTCAACGTAGAAAATCAACAAAATCAAAAACCTGACTATGATCCTCGTCTAAGGTATGTTGTACCAATACAATGCCAGTTTAATATGTGAAGATGCTCTCACAAAGAAGAATATACTAGGTTATCAACAAGGAGTTGTATGCTCTTATAAATAAATCCAAATGACAATCAAACCGAGGTACCGAATTAGAAGGAAGAATGTCTCTAATATCTAATAATCTAATAATGACAAATCAGAATAAGAATTGCTAAATAGGCTGAGTGATCAATGAGCATTTATTAATTGTTATTCATACCCTACAACTGGACATGACAACGTTCGTAATGTACTTAACGTAATCCCTCCAAAATACGATCCCCAACTTCCCTCATCCATCGGTAATCGATGTCCTCAACTTCCCTCAGAATCCAGACAGGGGTCAGAATCATGCTCGTGATTTCAGTAACTGAAGTCAAGGCAAGGTGATGGAATTGATCTGCAAGTGTGAGGAATTTGAAAAGGCTGAGAAGTCCAGTTCATCCAGTGGATTTATCAGGTGTCGAAATCGAAGTGAAGCTGTACGAGTTTCTCTTCATTTACAAGAACCCAGAGGACCCGAACGAAGTTCCTGGTGGCTTCCTAAACTATTGTATGTATAGAAAACACGAAAACAATTCTCCACTCCTACGCCGATCGTGTGATTACAGACGTCAAGATCTACGACAAGTTCCAGTTCGAACGGATTGGGTTCTTCTCCTTGGATCCAGACACCGCCAAGGATCTAATTGTCTTCAACAAAACTATGGGGCTCAAGAATGATTCTGGAAAAAAATAGACTGGAAATAGATGTTTTAAAAAGGAGCATGCTCCGAATCAATCACAAAGTGTAGAAATACGAAAGCGCACCTGAAAACTATCATTTTATCTCCATCTTCGAGAAGAAAAAAGTTCTATGTCTTGCGAGAGCTACCGATGTATATTTTTCTTAAACATTGCTTGCAGAATTGGCTGCATACAAGTATTTTAAACATCTTGGTCTTTCAAAAAACAGGCTTAAAATCAGCGAAATATGGGTATATTTAAACTCACAAATGGAAAGAGAAATGTTATCGCCCCTGAATTACAAGTGTGATCTCAACACAACCCAAATCTATCCATCATCTCAGCCTTTTAATTGTGGACAGATTCTTAGATATTCCGATCATATTTATTGAAGTCCAAAGTGTAATGAATAAATCTCCAGGGGAGGACCCTTTACCTTTCGAATTCTACAATAACTGTACTCTGAAATTACTCACAGCGCTAACATAAAAATTCAGTCGGATCTTCAAGACTGCAGATATCCCAAAAGCTTTCGCAAAGCAACAATATACCTAAAACTACTAGGATCCAGCTAATTATAGGGGAATATCATTTCTGAAATACCCCTTTATTCCCACGCCTGCCACCTGAGTTGAAAACAAGAAAATTCTGCACGAATTTCAAGCAGTTTTCACTCGTAAATATAGCAGAGATTTATAAAAAGAAGCGCAAAGAGCTTTACGTACTTTTCGTTGTATGTAGTAGTAATACATAGTACTATACCGCACGAAGCAATTTTCTACCTACTCCTACCAAATCGGACTATCAACGAAAGTCATCGTTTTAAGGGTTATGTTCGAAAACAATACGGCGTAAATTAATGATGGGATCCATTGATTTAAGAAGTTTCAAGCCAACAATGTGTGTAAAACAAGGATGCATTCTAAGAACATTGCTATTTATTTTATATATCAACGGCATAACAGATGCTATTAGAAGAGGAGTAGAGACAGGCAAAACAAAAATCGCGGTGCTGTTATTTACATATAATATGGCTCTCGCAGATATTGTAGGAGGTAGGTATGCAACTGATGATAAACCGATTGGAAAACTATTGCAAAACCTGGAATTTGTCTCTTAAACTAGCATAGTCGAAGATAATGATTTTCAGGGACTGCGGGCGTAGATTAATCCAGAGAAAATATAAGTACAATGCATTAGAGAAAATTTAAATTAAAATTAGCAGAAGCAAAGTGAGCAGTTAGTTCAGTTTAGGAAAGTTACATTAACAACAAAAGCATCTTCCACAGCACGAAGCAGAAAACATTCCGTGCAATTGCACTTTCTATTATTCTTTATTGAACAGTTCCTTCATTTCTTTATAAGGAGAGCATTTAAATTGCCGAGTAGTTCGCCCAACTACATGCTTCACTTAGAGACAGGTATGACTCGACTAGTCATGATGGATTCGTAAGTGAAACTCAGGCATCGCAACGCAGATTGCACTACACTCAGTCTGCTTTTGCGCGATAGAACATATTTTTTAATTGGAAATACCACCGACATGATGAGAACCATTTTTAAAATAAGTGGGGAACTCTTAATAAATTTGCAGAAAAATAACAATGGGTTTGTTTCAGACCCTGACAGAATTTGAAAATTCGCAAAAATCACTCTTTTGGATGCCCTTCGGAATATGAATCTCGTTGATTTGTTTTGTATTTTAATTGACCCGAAAGATAAAGTTGAGGAATCTTTTAAATTATAAATAGAGTGGTACCGTGTTTATCTTCATTTTTTCACTTTGTAAAAATTAGTGGATGAAAGTGTATTTGTTTTGTTTTTTGTTTTGTTGAAAAGAATCGCTGCGGAGCAACCTGAGTCCCTTAATATTTTTTTTTTTTTTTTGTATATAATGTATATTATGTGTTTTAATTTCTATCAATTTATTATTATTTTTCTTATTTTTATTATAATATTGTTTATAAAGTTTTTTTTTATTTTCTTTGTTTTGTTTTTTGGTTTGTTTAATTACCTTTATTACTGTAAGAATTTAGAATATGACAGTAGAAGGATTAGTTTAATGTTATGAAAGGAAACTGAGTTTTAGATCAGTTAAGACAATGAAAATTTTGAAATTTTGGCTACAAAGAACAAAATGTGAGAATTTAAAATGTATTTCCTACTGTGGGTGCCGTTGAGAAAGCAAAGTTGAATGAAATGTGTATCCATTAGTTCCATTTTTAGCCATAAAAGCATCAACTACAGGTTTTCCTGCTAAGGAAAGACTACTTTAGTAGCATTCGTTGGGTCTTTCTGCTATCTGAAGGTTTATCTTACCAACGGCGATTGGTTCAGGTCTTAAGAAATCCTACTCCGAGCTTTCTTTAGAAGCTTCAACGCCGATCTCATTTCCCGTGATCCTATTATGACCTAGGATCCAAACTGCGTTAAAAGCCTTGCAACCTCGAACTACCCTCAAGGTCTTGAGAGGGTTCAAGAAAGTCTTAAGCCTAGCTTAAGTGATGGTGGGCGATTTCAATACCAAGGTAGATAGCGACAACACAAACACGTAATGGGAGTTCACGGCTTTGGAGAACGGCCTTGACAACGCTGAGCGATATATGGACTTCTGCAATACCAATCTCCTAGTCATTGGAGATACGCTGTTTAAGCAAACACTTGCCACATGATCAGCTGTGTCTCAACTGGCAGACAGTGAACCTCCAACCAGATAAATCACATTGCGATCAGTTGTCGCTTTAGAAGTTGTCTTCTACGCTTCCGAAACTGTCGCGAAGCCAACATAAGACAAGGATGCGATCACTATCTTATATTAACTCATATACACCTTCGTACTGCATTCGCTAACATCAACCGCTCAGACAAGCTTAGAAGCAGAGGCAATTCGCAGCACAACGCAGAAAAACGTGGATGACCACTGGGATGCTGTGAAAAATGTGTTTGAAACTGGTTCTGACCACTTATGTCGGTAAAAGGCAGAAAAGTCACCGCACAGGGCTTTCGACTGAAACCTGGAGACTGATCGATAAGCACACAACAATCAAAGCTCGGATTGCAGCCGCCTCAGAAGTAGAGAGAATTGAGCTAGAAGTCCAATATCGTGTGTTGAAGAAGGAAATGCAGCGTAGTGTCTGACGTGACAACATACTGGCTTCAAGGGCGGAAGAAGTAAGCAGGAAGCAGGTAGCGCTGTATACAAAATCACCAAGGAGCTCACTGGTAGTCGGAACACCAAACAACATTCAGTGAAAAGTGTAGATGGTAATCTACTGATTTCGGATGAGAAGAACATTTTGCTAAAGCCTTAAGCTACTTAGAAGATGGCGATATGATCTCGAATTCTTATAAATTCTCCGAAGCAAAAAATTTCCGAATTCGCATCGTGCCTCAGGTTCCTCAAGAAAAATTACACGGCTACAGCCGCTCATATGCAGAGCGTGGGATAGTGAAGAATTTCCGCAGGAGTGGAAAAGAGCGATGAACATCAACCTACCAAAAAAGGAAAACCTGATGGAGTGTGAAAACTGAAGAGATATATGCGTTATTCCAGCCGTAGCCAAAATAATGGCTAGAATAATTCTGGAACGTATCAGAGAATATTTAGATTCAACACTTGACGTCGAATAGGCAGACTTTCGCACTGTATCCCCCTGCATCGATTATATAAAAACCTTACGAATCATTATTGACACACGAGTTAACTACTATCGACTGTTTATCCCAGGAAAAATCAAATATTATTAGAGGGTGGTAAGTGTATCGTTTTGCACAATGCTAAGATTTCTGAGAATTTTCAAGTTCAAAGTGGAGTACGTCAGGGGTGTATACTGTTTCCACTATTGTTTTTGGTGGTTGTCAGCGATATGCGGCATTGACCGACGGAAACTGGGGAGTTTTGTGAACAATGCCTACTTGCACATCGGATAATGGACCTTCATTTGATGGCCCACAATCTGGAAAACGAAAGCCCTTAGCACTTCTAATACGCGGGCTTAACTTAACATTGCCGAACAGGTGGTCGAGAAAGTTAAGCACAAGTGTGGCCGGGTTGACACCGAACTGTATGTGTGCAGCAGAATCGGGAAGGCTATAGCTGCGTTCGGAATACTATTTAAAATGTGGAAAAGCAATTTTCTCAGCTTAAGAACAAAGCTGCGACTGTTCCGCTACAACATAGAATCAGTATTGGTTTATGCACCACTACAACACCCAAGCTGCAAGCATATGTGTCTAAGAATCATCTTCAGGCGTTTTTTTTTTTAGCCCAATCGTGTCTCTAATGCACAGCTTTACTAGGCAGTGGGCCAAGAACCTATAGACATTACTATACGGAGGAAAAAGTGCTAATTGATTGGACACACCCTACGACGCGAAGACAGTTCCATTGCGAAGTGCGTCATGCTATGGAATCCACTTACCCAATCAGGCAGAACAGCGGGACGACCTAGACATGCAGTCAAGGAGAAATCAAACTACTTAGGAATGAGTTGAAGAGAGCTCAAATGCGTTTCATGTTGACGCCTATGTCCCCCGAGGGGTTACAAGAATAATATATGTATATATATATATTAAGCGTAGCTTGGCCGTCACAATAGATGAAGGTCCATAAAGATCTGATTACATGCTTTTCATAACTTTTTGTACAGACTTCGTACTGCCGCAGAAACCCGAACTGCGTTAGATCAGATTACAATAAGATCAAGGTTAAATGCCAGTTTATAAGCACCACTACGAGGTATACAAAAGGGTGGGCTTGAGAATGCAGCCCATTATACGAATATTATAGGAGATTTATCAGTGTGCTGGAAAAAGCTCTGTGGCTGCCGAGACAAAACCGTTCTTTAGAGTCTGATGAAAACAGTGATAAATCACAGTAAAATTGTTACTACTCAAACAAAAGACTTGTCGTGCTTCTAGGCCTAAAGCCGTTTTACTCTTTTTGAAACTAATTACATTCATTTCCTTGAAAGCATTCAATTTTTAACTAAAAATAATGTAATTTTTAGGCTTAAGACTGTGGAAAAAATTCACTTAAATGCTAGCTGCACCTTTTGTAATTAAATGAAAAAATACAAGAGCCAACCAGTTCATAAATGCAATGGACTGTCTAATCAAGTTTGCCCGTATCCAAGCTGAACTGGAAGAGATTTCAAAAAATGTTACTGATAAGCAAGCTTGTGCAGACGGCACAAGTCGTAGTCAGATTAGCAAACTGCAAGTTATTCCTAAAATTGGAAAGAAGTTAAAAAAAGCTTTGTAGACTACACGATATGTATGCATTGCTAGCATCAACAGCTGTATAAAATCAACGAGGTTTTAAAGGCTTTACAGCGGATGTCGCAAATACATATCATCATAAATACTAAATTTAACTTCGAACGGTCCCAATTGCTAAAAATCGCGATTCTTCAATAATTAGTATCACCCGCCTTCATAACATGCAGAACGTTAGAGGCAATAATCCTAAATAGTTGTCTTGAATTCCAAATAACAACCACAACGGAACATTTACCCAAATAAGATGTGCAGAGAAAAGCAATAACTATACAAGATGAAAAAGAAGGACTCATTCTACGAAATAAAGATATACTTCCCTAGGTCTATGAAGGTCGATAGTTTTAACTTAGAGTTAAGTGAACATGCTATGCCTAAAGAACTCTAACGGGGGAGAATTACTTCTGCGGACTGTTAAATGTCAGCGGGGAGCAAAAAAAATATTGCTAGATAGAATGAACCAATTAATAATCTGAACTGAGAGAATAAGGCTACCAGTTGGACTATACACACTCGCACAATCCATTAAAATAGTGAAAATACAAAAACGGTGAAAATATCGCGGAAACATTTAGTAAAGTTCGTACTGCTTTTGGTCATCATCACGCACCTTCTCGCACGGATATAGTGAATTTGATCGATAAATTTAAACATCTGGGACTCCGAAAACTCAAGAGAAATACGGAACAACCTCTCTATCCACATGGGTTAGCGGTGTTATTGGGCCATATTTTTTCGAAAATGATGGATTGAATGGATTGCGTTAACGAACGATATTGACTGGCTTTTGTATCACGAAATTAACGATTCTTATTTCCAGCCACTAGACTTTTTCCTTCGAGGCTATATCAAAGTCAACTTCAATGTTCTACCAATGATTCATGTACTAAAAGAAAATATCAGAGCTGTGATTAGTGAAATATAGCCGCAAGTATTCGAAAATATGGTGAACAATTTCAACAAAAGATTGACTATTTGTAAGTAGAGCTGAGGCGGACATTTGGCAGATATTGTACTTTATTAATAACCACAGACCACTTTAGATTAAAATAAGAACATCAAAACCTTTCATAAAAGTGTTGCATTTTTCTATGGATTTCAAATGGCACCTCTTGTTGGAAAACATTTTATTATCCTTTAAATATTTGTTATGTATGCACATTTTACTGACGAGCTTTGACCAAGCCTGGCCAGCATAGTCAACGAGATATAAAATGTCATGACATAAGTCATATCTTGAGATTTGGCGATAATGTGCTGGAAAAATTCTTGAACCAGCGTTTGACGAATTCAGTTCACTTATCTCCGATTTAATGTTATAAATTTACGACCCGCGATCGCAGATAGAAAGGTCGTTGGATACAGGCTCATCAGTGATGTTATGTATTCCTCTACTTAATGAAAGTTATTGTTATTGTTGACGTTCAGCTTTATGTAGTTAGTTATATTGATAACAGATAAAGCACATATTTTTGTGCTTTGTTTGGCTCTCAAATTTTTAGACCAAAAATTAAGGGTCTTATATGACTCCCTTGTGGAACATCGCAAGTTTACAGAGGATATAAAAGTAATATTTTACCCTTTCTATAGACCACTTAAGACTTAACTCCTCAGAAAATCTAAAAGAAAAGCTTAAACTAGTGTTCACAACACCTACTTCCTCTTTTTATTCCAAAACACTTGTATGCTAGAAAAAAAATTATGTTTGAAGGTCTGATATTCAAAAAGTAGACTTGGAAGAATAAAGAGTCATGCTCTCTAGAATGCATGATAGTTCATCAATGCATTTTAAGTTATTAGTTTTGAGATATTGTTAGTTTTAATTTTCTTATTGGCACAAGTGACAAGAGAGTGCTTACAAAACATGGATTGAAGGACACCATTTACAAAACGTAAGTAGATGATAGCGAAAAACTTTTCAATGCTAATAGATAAAATTGTTTTGGTTTGGTAATACCAACTTTTAGATTTGTTAACGACCTAGAAATGGCCGTCAACACTTTGCCTTCAAAGCAACGCTACTAAAAAGTCAGAAAGACTCTCATCAACTGTGTTGTTCGTTTTGTTCCAGAGACATTGGAAAAACTATTTGCTTTTCGATGTTGACCGATACGTAAAACCATAACCCTTTGCGTAGTAGCTGACGAAATAAACTACCACCACCAGTCTACGTCACCACCGTCTTTATCAAATACCTTTCAACATATTCGTTGATTCACACCAGCACCAGAAACTGATACTTTTAACGTCAGATTAGATTTAAGATAAGAGATCATAGAAGAGAAGAGGTATGTATTTTTTGACAATGGTCAAAAATTATTTCCAATCTACGTGTAGATTACACTAAGAACTTAACTTATACGCGCCAGCTTAATGCAAGATATTTATCGGAGTTAACGCGGATAGCAACAATACTTTCAGCTTACTTTTCCCTGATAGCTATAACTTGTATAGGAACGCCAAAAAATGTGTTACTTTTTGAATATATAAAGTAATAATGCTACAAAATTCTCCGAATGTTAATAGTTAACGCCGTGTTTTTGGACTCTGAAAATTGAGCGTTGATACCGATGCCAAAAAAACACACCTAATGATGATTTGCTAAACTTCTACTAGTAAGCACATACTAGTGCTTGAGCAGGAGTAAATCTCAGAAGTGTGGTGTCTAAACTAATTTAAAGATGGCTCCAAAAATAGTATGGCAGATCCCTTATAAGAGATACATAAATGTATTTGGGGGTAAGGTTAATAAGGATTTTTAAGGACTAGTCATGGTGCTGAAATCGAGAAGTGGCGATAAAGCTTTAATGGTTCAACAGCAGTTCTGTCAATTGCATTGGGTTACTAGCTCCAGAATATCTGGCCTCTTTTGCACAAGGGCTCACAGAAGCAGCCTGCCTCTCAAGATAAGTGGGGTTAACTCCACAGCCTCGTGAAACCTTACTTTTGCGAACTAACCAATATCTTCAGATAAGGACGAATTTACTTTTGACAATCCTGTAAAACCAAAAAAGGATAACGACGTTCGGATCTGCAAGTGGAATGCTTACATACATAGATCATCAACAAGCCGCTTGCAGTCAAATAACTAGCTGACGTTCTAAGTTGCTACCATTAATGTGAGCAAAACCCTTTTAACAATATGCTCCAAGGCTTTACTCGTCAACATCAGCTTGATATACACTCAAGCTCTATAGAAGAAATAGAATATGCTGTCAAAGAATGATTGTACGACCTCTTAAAAAAAAAACCTACGAAAAATGAGTGTAAATCATCGTTATAGGTGACTTTAATGCCAAAAAATGAAAAAAACGACATCTCTGGCGACAACACGACACTACATCCGGAAACAGACGTAAGCAAATTTGCTTTACTGAGGAACTGAGGTTTGCATTCCGGCTTCGTTATTGGGCCATATTTTTTCGTCGACGATAACGATCGTCACGTTACTGTGAATGGTCAGAATTATCGCGCCATGATCACCGATTATTTTTGGCCCGAATTGGAAGATATGGACTTGGACGACATGTGGTTTCAACAGGATGGTGCCACAAGCCACACAGCACACGCTACAGTCCGTTTATTGAAGAGTAAGTATGGTGAGCGTGTTATCTGAAGACATGGGCCAGTCGATTGGCCGCCTCTTTCGTGCGATTTAACGCCGCTTGACTATTTTCTGTGGGACTACGTTAAGTCATTGGTTTATGCCAACACGCCGACGACGTTGGAAGAGCTCAGAGCCAACATTGAACGCGAAATAGCGGCCGTTTCAGCCGAAATGTGTGGCCGAGTCGTTGAAAATTGGGTCCAATGAATCGACCGCTGTAAACGAGCCCGCGGTGGCCATATGAACGAAATCGAGTTCCATTCATAAATGTTTTGATTGTACTTCAAGCCAATAACAAAGTTTTTGAAATATCTCAAATGGTTTTCCTTTTATTTAAAAAAAAAGTTGTCAAGTCGCTATTAGAAAACCCTATATATGTGAGCAGGAATGACTACAATTACAACAAACCGCCAGAACTTTTGCCGGTCTCGCATACATCAAACTCTCGTCAAGACCTTTTTAGCCTGTGTCAAGTGCTGAAGTAAGTTGTATCGATGCCAGGATGTGTTGGATTCCTTTGGATCATCATTTGACCAAAGAGTTTACGGCAACTAAACCGGTATACCTGGTATACGTATAGCAAAAGAACTCACCTGTGACACGGCGGTAGTAAGAGCGATGACGACTTTTCAGCAATTGGTAACGTATTGGATCTAGACTGAAGTTTTCGAATATTAAGCCCTATGGTAACACCTTGGTTACCTAATATATGTATATACTGCCTGGTGAGAATAAAGAAATTTAACTCATATACCAAAGGACTTAATCGTAAATGTCTTAACGTCAAGAATCTCTCATCGATTTTTAAAGTGGTTCCCTAAGCACTTTATATATATTTTCACTCGCACAAAGTTGTTCTATAGCCAAAGACGGAAGTGAAATAAGGAGTGGAGGATGTATGGATGACTATGTTGACTATTACTTGTAAGTTCTTATTATTTTACTGCGCATACATTTATGTATATAAATTTGTAATTTGTTTTTCTGTTTTTTTTTTTCAAACATTTACTTTTTCATATTCATAATTATTTATTTAATTCCTTAATAATCGTTACGTATTTTTTTATATAGTTTTATATTAAATATGTTTTTGTTTTTTGGTTAAAAAATAATTATATTTTGTTTTGTTTTGCTTTTTTTATATTTAAAACCCTGCGATGTTGAAGCTTTGTTAGAAATATTTTGTAGTTTGTGTTTATTTTCCCCCATTTTGTTTTTACTTGGTATGATTGGCACAATTTTTTTCATCATTTGTTTTTGTTTGTTCTTTAATTGTACAATATTTATATTTTGTATTGTTGTGAAATTGAATTTCACCCTTTTAAATTCTTACTTTAAGTTTTCCTTTTTTATGAAAAGTGGCATTTTTAAAAATGTAGATTTGTACTAATTAATAAAAAAAAAAAAAACAAAAAAATCATACAGCTAAATAAAAAGAAAAAACAACCAACGAAGCAAACGATAATGTTGAATATAAAATATCTAAGTAAATAACTCACTCCTTACATGTATGGATACATTATCGGAATTCGCACTGATCCAGCAAATTTATTTGCAAGTCCTTATTAAGCTATCCAAGTGGGAAGACCAAGTGCAAAAGAAAAAACATAAATAAAATAAGCAAATGAATATAAAATGGATATCAGGACAATAAAAATAAATACAAAGAACGATGCATACAAAAAAACATTTGGAGAAGCCTATTTGAAACTAACTGCTGTGGTTTTGTGAGTGGCGCCTTCTGTCTTTGCCAGCAATAGCTCTCGCAAATACTTTGCAGGGTTTGTGAATTTTTTACCTTTTATTGTTCTCAGCAAGATCTCTTACAATAATAATACTTAGTAAAGTCGCCCATAATTAATTTCTTGTTGAACCACGATCGGCCCGGCCGATGTATACGGCTTGAGACTCACCGACGTATTAATTAATTATAAAGATACAACAGGTTCTAGGCAAAGCATTAAAGAAATTAACAAAGATACATATCAGTTAGGATGCAAAGACCAGGGGTACGACGACCTAAATCTGCATGCGGTTGCTTACACAAAGGCATTACATTATCAGCAAGGGAAACCAGATTCATACGGATGTGACTTGCGAGTGGGATCACATGGACCAGCAGAGTTTTCAAAAAACCATAGATGATGTTACCCAAATAAATTTTCTAGCACCAACTGAATGCTAATCGACATTAACAACGTGAGTTTAATCGTATAAATGAGACATAATGGAAGCGAGTGATACTAGATGGTTGAGTACCACCGAATTCGAATCAAAAGATGAAAGCAATGTCTTATAATATCCACAGTAGTTTATTGTTTTGCCAGCAACTCATTGAACGAATTTTTACAGCCGAATTATCGAATATAAACGTTACGTACACCATTAGCTCAACAGCTCAACGCTCCAACAAATCTGGACGATAAGGATAACACAACCAGCGCCGTCATTGTGATTGTCATTGTGCCCAATTAGACACTGAAAACCAAGTGTTCAGACATGTTACTATATGAGTTGGTATGTTATTGTATTGCAATTCTAACAACTTTGTCATAGAAATAACCTTGTTTGAGTATAGGATCTTCCAGAAAGTCAGCTGGATATTACCGAACGGTTATACAATGATTGAAACTTTCAAACTGCAAGCTGGTCCGTGATAATACAAGAACATCTTTCACAGGGACTGGAAACAATCAGCAGCAAGGGGCTGCTAACCGATTAAGAACATTGGAGTGCTGTAAAGATTGTTTGTACTTCCGAAAGGCTCCTCCTGAGCAATTCCAGCATAAAGGAGGTTCAGTTTTTAACTTAGTATTCACCAGCGATATCCTACCAAGTCAGGATGAATGTCCACTCCTCGATTCCCAGTAAAACGGCGATTACTACCATAATAAAAGTACTACCGACGAAAAAACAAACGGTTGACTTGATAATATTCCAGCAAAGCTGTTAAAGGGAGCGTAAAAAGGATCTTCTACATCTCTTGTATTCACTAGTAGAAAGAGCCAGGGAAATCAAATTTTCCTCCGAGAAAATGCATTAACGATATTATGCTCAAGTTCTGAGAAAAATAAGGTTTTATAAAGTGAAAAGACTAGGGAGAAATTTCTGGGTTGCTAACAGTTGCCAAAAATAATAGCTCAACTAATAGTTCAGCGAATAAATCATCACAGTTCCATATGGATCTCATCGGCGGTTTAATAACGTGTTTTTAAAAACGTCATACTAACAAAGAACTGCATAAGTTACGTTCAATAATGCAGATTTTTATTTTTCTGCAAAAATAATAAGGCTGAATTTCTAAATGTAAAAAAATGTGCATTGTGGATTGTTTTGAAAATATATTATATAATGCTCTCTCACTGTGTTGCGTTTGCAGTAGCTTTCTGCCTTCTGACAATTTTGAACGGTGTGTGATACATATGATCAGTTTTACAAAAAAAAAGAACATTGCAATATAAAATTTAATAAAATTATTTACGTCGTCGGTGAATCACTCACCTTTTTTCAATATACAAAAAAACTTCCATACAACAAAATAAAATTGTAAATAATCGCATCTGCATTTTGCTAGTTCATGATGCGCTGTTTGCATTTGTTTGCGCAGTAAAATCGGTTCACAATGCATTTCGGAACGTGACGCAATGGAACGATGCCTTTGCTTGCATTCAGGAATGTTTGCAGATGTACAATGCAGGCAGTAGTATATTTAGAATTAGTCAAACCGTATTACTATTGTATGCATAAACATCTATATATCGTCATACTTGTGCAGATTACTTTAGCGTTTCAATTGTCGCTACAGATAAAGTTAGAAGATTTTAGAGCGGAATAGTTTTGTGTTTTTTTATGACAGAACTATTGAAATATGTTTTTTTTTTTTTTAAAAAAAAGCTAACCTAAAATTTAGCTGAATTTTGCTTATTTTTTGCATTGACATGACGTGTTTCAACGCAAACATACTTAGATATGTCTGCACAGTAAATACGTTCAGAAACACACGAGGATATAAACTCACATGTCTCCGGTAAAGGTTCGACTAAACTAGACATAATCTATCGAATAAACAAGACAAGACCTGTTGAATGTTGCCTAAAATATGAAGAAGCATAGATGCAGAACTTGGAAAAGGTCCAACACTATCAAATGAACACCATAAAGGTGTTTCAATAAGTATATCTTAAGGAATAGAAACATCTAAACATCTTCCAGCCAAACCGCATTTACAACTCGAATCATTTTGTGAAAAGTGGTTAGAGTCCTATAGACAAATACAGAGATGTCAATGGATTAGAAATATGTACTTTCGAAAATCCGACTTCTCCATAACTATTTCCATGCTACACATTGCACAAAACCGTCGAAGAAGAAGCGCGTTAATTAAAGGGTAAACGAAAACACATCTCTAAAAAACCTATGCGACATCGAGTAAATTTGGTGGAAGTCATAGGAACCAGAAAGTCATAATGGATATAAAGCTGCAGACATGGAAAACTGGATAGTTAGAAAAATTCATTTAATCTGTTGTATATTTTAAGAAACCACAGGTAGTCTTTAACGATTTTGCATAAAGAGGTCTTGACAACAAGATTTTACTTCACTTTGATTCTAAAATTCGCTGAAAGAAATATTTAGAGTGAAAAAGTGCAAATTATGGAAAATAAAAAGAAAATATGTGAAAAAAACAATAATCGAAATATTACAATAGCTTATTTATGTAGCTTATCAACAAGCAACATAAACAGAAAATATTAAAGTGTTTTTTCATTAAAACTTAAAAAATGAAATTGTTTGTGTTAAGCTATTTATTTTGGCAATCGGTTTATTGTCAGAACGAGTTCTGATTATTTATTAAATCCCCAAAAATATTTCACTTAAGGCAAGTTGTTTGCCCTGTTCAGGTTTTCATGTCTCTTACTGTACTGTACTTTTTACTGTACGTAAAAACGATCGACGTCCGCTTTTAAGGGTCTTAAAAAGTGTCAAATGCCACACACAACGCCCACAGCGATACACCCAACAGAGGTGCTCAGGGCAAAGCTACCATTTTAATTTTAATAACTAATGTATTACACAGCAAATGTAAATCAAGTCAATATATAGTTGCGAAATTGATTGAATGTACATAGAAACCGGAGATTCACTGAACTTCGACAACCTGAGCTTTTGCGCTTTGATCTGGTATTTTCTAAAAATCGAAATAGCTGGCTCATTATAATCAGTGGATATCAAATTTTCGTATTGAGTTTGAGTATAAGTTACTATTTTTAATTCTGCACACGTATAAGGCTATGAATGTTTACCATATGAGTTTTACAAGACTCATACTAGCCCATATTAGCCAACTCATACGTAAAAACTTAACTTCTTAATTTAACAAAGACACAACAATGATATCAGAGTTTGATCGTGTCAGTCATCTTTGTGATACGATACGAGTATGTATCTACATATTTAAGTCTTCAGGAATTATGAATTGTGACAATAGTTTTGAAGTCAAGTTACACTATTTAATCTCATCATCCTTAGTCGCAGCAAGAGCTTATAGTTTTTGCAACACTTTTCAATAAAAGATATGTAGTTAAAAAGACCACTGACGGAATAGTAACTGATTAATAGCATGACAAGCTAATGGAATTCTAGAAATGGCCTGAATGTGGCTTTGAAATAAATCTAGTGAAAACTGAATTGATAATATTCACAGCAGAAACATTCATCGAGCGTTCAGAATACCGCTGATAAAGGGTCCGACGCCAGATATTTTGGTCTAACCCTTTAATATTGAAGATAAAGTTAAGAAATCATCAAAAGCTATACCATCCAAAAAAAAAAAATGTACATTGGCGGTACACTGTTGCTGTTAAATTCATACTACGTATGTCTGTGCTGTTTGGGATACAGTTCCAAACAAAAATAAAAACTTAACATTTTTTGGTAAGATAAAACTTTTTACAAGCGTTTTCAAGTCCAGCCCCAAAGCTGAACTGACTCCATTTGGCTTGTACATATAAGAAACTGCAGCAAAAAATACTGCAAGCCTTAGTAACTTTTGTTACCATAGACGGTTACTGCGCCTTATCAAACACATTCAGCTAAAAATACAGCAACCGAATATATTCACAATTCCAAAATAAGTCATTGATCACAAATATACTCGGAAGATCAAAATGCCGAACCGAGAACAGTGAGCAAGCAGTGATGTATTATACGATGATGACAATGATGATGTTGGAGTAGATTTATACTCCGAGAGACCTAATCTTTGAATATTAAGGAAGATACTTCCGAAATTGTGCGACACTTGTGTTGAGTTAATAATGAACAGTAAAATAAGGAAAAGATTATTTTTAAATAAAAAACGCTTTAATCAAAAGCAAAATCACCATAATTGTATCTTTGAGGACTACGATTTTACGGTAATTTTTACAGACGAGAGTAGGTTTAATGCCTTCAGATTCTATGGCAAGAGGAAAATATGGCGAAATTCAATCGCAGCTTCTGGTGTATCTTTCGGTATCTAAATACTAGTGTGAGAGCCTACATACAGTGGATAGGAGAAATAAATTTATCAAATACAAGAAAAACAAAATTTTACTGATTATTCAAAATTCAAATGATGATTTAATAACATATAATACTTCAACATTATTGTTGCTTACGTATGGCAATTTGCGACCGGTAGCCTCGTTGCTTATTCTGGCTTGTATTTCTTTATGAAGAAAGAAGTTGATGACTTGAAATATATTTTAACTTTCTTTTCGGTGGTAATTCGTGGACCCCATTCAATGGGCTTGCTTGCTTGGACCAACTTGCACCGACTTTATTAATAGCTCCGAATTGTTTTGTTTTGTTATACATATTTATACGAGTATGTGTGCAGTCCTCGTTATTTATCTTCATAACAGCATTTGATTTTAAGAATGTTAACCTCTTGTATTCTACCATTTTTAACACTTTTATATTCTTAAAACCCAAAATATAGACAATAAATAATTCTTATTCTTTTTTGGCAGCTCAAAATCAAAGTCATAAAAAACTGTTATTCCGAAGTGGCGTACACGTACACTAAGAAATTTTTTTTGCATTGCTTTAACTGATAATCAAAGTCAAAGTAGCTTTCATTAAGCTATTTTTTATAGCATTTGATAGAGTTAAGAGGAGAGAGATTACGCTATTTATATAAGTAATCAACATATGTTGCAACAGAAAAATAGGATCTGTTTGAGATATAATTACAGTTAGCTTTTTTCCACGTAAATGTGTAGAAAATTATTTTTAAAGCTATACTTCTGTACGACTGTGCTTCGAATAGAGCTTGGAAATAGCTGAGTATTGCAACGAACATCATGCTTATGGTAAAAAGCAACTTCGTCCACCTACTATAAAACATATCTAGGTTGAACTGGAGCGCAGTGCTTCTCAAGTTTAAGATTACAAATCATATGTCTCCAAAAATGATCCTTTTGAATGCTTGGGCTTCAACTACCGAAAATGTAGGTCTTCCCATGCCAAGAAAACTTAAATAAGTCCAAATCCTGAACAGTAATTCAACAAGATACGAAACATACTTTTTTTATTTTAGTTACCTTCTAATGAACACATTTTTATTTCTTGTTTAAATCGTGGTTTTGAACTGAAATTGATATTCTGTTTATAGATGTTAATTTAAAAAAACACTTTTCAAAACAATGTGTAGACTTTCGTGACAGACTGTAGTCGGGCATATACAACACTGCGCACCAGCAGTGTAAGTTGTGTTGTTTTACATCTACAGTGTACTGGGCAAAAGCATGCGGCATAACTATTCGCAGACGAAAAGAAATCTGGGTGTTAACAAGAATTATTGCTAATCAAATGCGCAATAAAATTTTACCCCATTTGCATTTTGTTTTTGGAAGCTACAATATGTATTCTGTAAAGAATGGTCTATAAAGATTCTGTTACAGCTGCAGTTAGCTTAGCATCTCCAATTATTGTATTTTTACTGAGGAAACTTAGGACTCATGTGAAGTGTATATGGTGAAATTGTCATCGAACAATGAAACATCCGGCAAAAGTGCATGTATGTGCCTGTTTCTGTGAGATAGGATTAGGCAAATTGGTAAACTTCACCAGGATTCTTGATATTCAAAGAATAATCCAGCTGAAATTCTGTTCGGAAGTCACTCTTACAAGACAGCTATGGGAGACATTGTGGGCGTATTAATCATCGAATAAAATGACAAGTGTTGGCTTGGCCAATTCAGTCTCCAGCTGTCAATTCGATGGAAAATGTGTAGAGAATTTTGAAGCGGAGGACTAAAGGAAACGACTCAAAGATAATCCGATGGTCCAAACCGAATTTAAAAAGATTCGGCGAAATTGAGAACGGAATAAGAGCTGCACAGTAAATAAAATACTTTACGCATTAAAAAAATGTTAACAAAAAAAAAAAAAAAACATTTGAAATAAACAGTCTTATTTCCCTAAGTCAAAAGGTTGTTCCCTTACTCAGAAATATTTTTTGTAAAACACACTGTATACAAAGATAAATTCAGAGTAATGTTTATGCTCACAGCTGGACCCAACGTACTCAAAAAAAAAAAAAAAAACACAAAAAAACAAATCCTAAACGATAAATTAAGAAAAATAAAAACAAAATCAACGAAAACTTAATTGAAAAAAAGGCACAAACAATTATAAAAAAAATTATATGTATACATACATGATATATTTGCAAATTAAATTTCTTACAAGAAATTCTTTCTTTCTAGTAAAACTTTATATATATATATTTTTTTAATTTAAAACGTTCTATATAGAAACAAAATTAATATTTAACAAGTTTTGTAAAAATTTTCTTCTTTGCTCGATTAATTCTTTCATTTTTTTTTCCTTTTAAAATAATAAAAGTAAAATATATGTAGTATATGTTTTTGAATTGATGTGCATCTATATAACTTGTTGAATATATACATAAAAAAATAAAAATAGTGAAAAAAAAAAATAAACAACTTAGATCAAATCAGTTTAACAAATATGTACGTACGTGTACCTTAAAATCTACACAAATTTCCAAACTAATTTGTTTTTTTCTAATTTAAGAAACGGGATATACATATACTCCTACTAGACGAATTTCTAAAAAAAAAAATAACTTCTTTTCTACTATTTGTTTCTAAAAATTAAAAACAGACTGACATATGTTAGTTGGAAAGAAAATAAAAATAAGTAAAATATGTTTGTTATTTATTTGTTTCGTAATAAAATTGTTTAAAAAAAAAATCGCTAAAATTTATAGATAACAGGATAAAAAATTTAATAATTCAAGTAATTTTTTTTTTTGTAAAGAAAAAAAAAAAAACAACAATCTCTAAAGTATCTTTAAAGAAAGAGTACAATTTATAGATTTGTTTGCGACATTTAAAATATATGATATATGCTTCATTTTCTCTAGATAAAACAAGTTTCTAAATATCTAAAATAAAATTTTGTTAAAGTACACTTCGAAAAAAAATGGAATTCACTATCCGACTCTTTTAGCTTTTCTTTTTGTTTTTTTTTTTTTATGTTTTACCTTTTTTACTAAATTGTTTAACATTTTTAAATAGTTATTCCACAAAAGTTAAAAATATATTTAATTTAAAAAAAAAATAAAACTAAACAAATACTAATTAAATAACATTATTTGGGTGTAAAAAAAATTAAATAGAAAACATTTGCCACATTAATTTAGTTGTTCTTTTTGTTTTGCACTTTTTATAAGATTTTACTACACTCGTACATCCAGGGTGTCGCTTTAAGTTTTTTTCGTTTAATGTTTTGTTTTTTATTTATTTATTTTTTTTTTTTTTTTTGTTTGAAATTTCATTTTAGTCAAAAATTTCTTTGTTTTTCTTAAGAACAACTTTCTCTGAATCATTAAAATGTACAACAGCTTAGTGAACCTGCCTTGCTGAATCGATCACCCATCGAATTGTGACAATTTAAAATGTAAAGTTTACATTTGTTTTTACTCAATTACTGCTGTTGGTTTTGTTGATTCTGTTGCGATTGCTGTTGATGTTGATTAGTGTGTTGATGATTTGACTCGTAGTTTGCGTGTTGATGATCAAGCGAGGATCCTTAAAAGAAAAAATAAAATAAAATAAAATTGTAATTTTTATAAATAAATCACGACGAAAAACACTGTCAGCTTTAATTATTATTTTTTTTTTTTTAACTGACAGATCTTTGATTTGGGGATTTGAGTTCCCTTAAAATGCTTGCACACAGTGCGGCCGAAGGTAAATTAAGGAGGAAAGAAAGAGAGGTACCGATAAACATTGGTTTTAAATGTTTGAAGGAGCTCGGCAGGGAATTCTATAAGCGAGTTGTACGGATTATAGCGAAATGGATGTTACGGTTACAAGTTTGAAGAGGCGGAATGCTACTGGTAAATTCTATGGAGCATACGTCAGTACTTATATAAAAAATATTAATCTAAACCTCAAACACAAACCCCTTCTCCAAATTCTGACCCAAACTGGAGTTTTAAAAGTCAGTTGGACCATCAATGTTACTGGCCATGTAACGACTGGGCCATTAAAACTTTCTAGATTTTTTTGGTTATCTTAAAAAACAAAAATACAAATTTTATGCCGTGAAGTCGTTTTTCTTTTATTTTGAGCCTTGCAGCCTGACAGAATTGTCTGACATAATATTTAACGTAAAGTGTGCAATATTTTTTCTCTCTTGACTGGGCAAACTAATTGCAAACATTTCATACAACAGCAACAATTAGTTGCTTCTTCTTACTCGACATTCTACAATGTCAAATATATATACAATATCAAATGCATGCCCGAATTTTCATCCACTTTCATTTCTTGACCCAAAACTGAACGTTCATGTCGCCAATGTCGCAATGTGCTCGTTTTTCGCCATTTTCCAACTTTTGGACTTCAAATAAACTCACAGGAAGATGTCTGGAGGCCCCCGTTAAGGCGGGTAATCGCAGACGCCGGTCAAAATTACCATTTTTGGAAATTAGGAGTCCGAAGAACAAAGGGCGCAATAAAGCTATCGGGGCTCGGTTTGTACGAGCTGTGGAGCCGTCCTGTTTGAACTTATAGTTGTCTATGAAGCTATAACTCAGAATTGGCATAAAAAAAAAATGTTATCAGGGACCGTGAAGCTCTCCATTGACAGCTGCTCCAGCATCGTCTTCGAAGAAGAAAGGACCAGTGATTTCCAGCTCAAACGCGATCTTTGTAGAGAGGTTCTTCGTAAATTAATTGAGGGTTTTCATTAACATAGAGCCAACCAATTTTGTTTATATAAGGTCCCATTCGAAAAAAAAAAATTAGCCTCATCGCACAAACGTTTTATTCGCTTTTACTTTGCATTCCATTTAATGTAAGCAAACAAAAAATAAATATAACAAAAGTGAACCAATGAACTGGGTTCACCATTTGAAAATGTAAACTCATCATAGATTGTAAGTGAACTAATACACTGGGTTCATCACTTGAATATGTAAACTCAACAACGATTGTGGATTGTATCGATTGCGGACAAGAAAATCGATTACGACCTATATTCTCGATCGGTATTACTTGAGTATGTTATGTCGCAATAGTAAAAGAATACAAGGTCTTCAGTTACTTCCTCTGACATTCGTTAGTTAGTTTAATTACCACCGTCAATCCAACCAGCCGAAATAATAGCAATAAAAAAAATTATTAAAAAAATTCTGTTGAGTTTATTATAATTTATTTCACATGATAATAAATGTTCACCACAAAGCACGCAAGATACGCACCTTCCGTTTTCGCAATTGAGAACATGTTTTGAACGCAAAGCTGCACGATAACAGTGCGTTGTGGTGACATGTACTGTTCTACTTTGAACGCGAACTGTCAGAAGCCGAAGGTTTAAATGTTCCACCCTGTATTATTAACGATTTTTTGTATCAAGTAACATTGAATGGACGTAGATTTATATCTTAAAGGGAAGAAAACTTTTTTTGAAGGTTATGCACTTGCAAGGAAAATAACTTTGTTTCCTGATGATTATCGAAATTATTTGTGAATGAATAGTAATTTATTAATTAATTTATTGGAGTTAGTTACAGCTCCTATTCAGAAAAAGGATACTGTGATCAGAGAATGCATAAATCCATCCGAAGATTATGGGAACTACAATCCTCAATAAGAATTTCAGCTCCATCTTTATGTAGTATGATTCCAGATACCTACCGTGCAATTTATTGAGTTCTAAATGATGAGTATTTAAAGGTGAGTTTAACATATTTAAGTTAGTATCGTCCAAACAATAAATAAATTTATTTTCAGTTTCCAAACACAGAAGAAGAATGGGAAGAAATAGCTCAGCAATTTTAATATAAATGTGGTTTCCCTAACTGTTTTAGGAGCTGTGGACGGATAATATGTTCCCATCTTTTGTCCCCCAAATAGTGGATCCTATTTATATAACTACAAAGAATATTTCAGCAGTGTCTTATTGACTGTTGCAAATGCACAATATAAATTTGTATACTGTCACGTTGGTACTACATCTGACCGAGGGGTCATAGAGTATGCTGATTTACATCAAGACCTTAAGGTTGAAAACACCATCCCCAAATTGTCCGAATAACTACGATTTGGGGATTCCATATGTTTTTATTTCCGATAAAGCATGTCCCTTAAGGAAAGATATGATCAAACCGTTTTCAATATACAATTTAAATCTAGATTGGAAATATTTTAATTAAAGAACTGATGCCAATAAATTAAAATAAACATAAGCTTCCAAATAAATTTCTTTACGGAACGATGTTCTAAACATACTCTGTCGTCAAACATTAAGTCCGGTAAACTACAGCCAGCAGTCTTGATCTGCTAAGAACATGAAATCACTAAAATACTAAATCTTTGGTTGGTAAATGTCTTCTTCTCCGGTTTCCGATCCTTTCGAAGTTTTTTACTTTTTTTTTTTTTTAATTCCGCTCGAAAATTTTTGCTCAGACTATGTTTTGTTTTTTCATATCGTCAAGCGAAGCGTTTTCATCTAATTCTGTCAAGTTTTTTCGCAATTATTTATAAGCCTTTGACTTCTTTTCCTTATTTACATAAATTCGGGATTTGAGTTTCCACAGACATTCATTTTCTTGATAAATATCAGTGAATCATGATGAATTTTCTGTTGCATTGTAGTAAATTGGACACCTTCCTCTTTCAACAATAATCGGTAACTGACTTCATTGACAAATAACATTGCTGCACCATATATAAGTTCAATGAACATTGAAGAAAACCAAAGTTATTTTGGTTTTCATCATTATATAGGGTGATTCATCGTGAGGTTTGATTTTCAATAGGCTTTTTTTTTAACAAATCCCGCGTGACTCCTATCAAACTGCCTTGTCATTTTTGTTCAGTATCGTGTGGCAAGTCATCATGAAAAGACTCACACCACAACAACGTCTCCAAATTGTTCAGCTGTATTACGAAAATAATCGTTCTGTGAGAAATGTTTTTCCTGTGATTCGAGGAACTTACGATGCGCATGATCGTCCTACTGAAACCACTATGTTATTGCCAATACCATTCGCAAATTTGAGTCCCAGTTTACATTAGTGGATGATACTCGACCGGTTAGACCACAAGCAAGTAGTGAAGAGACTATAGCAGCTGTAGTTGAGAGTGTACGCGAAGACCCTGACGAATCGATTCGTCGTCGTTCTCAGCAGCTTGACTTAGCGTATTCGACAACTTGGCTTATTTTACGTGTTATGAAACCCATTTCTGGCTCAATGGATACGTTAATAAACAAAATTGCCGTATTTGGGCTGATGAGCAACCTGAAGAGTACCAAGAGCTATCATTAAATAATCACACAACTTCTACTAACCTAACTTCTAGAACACCCGTTTACCCAAATTTCCCAAAACTCTTCGACTCCTCTCTAAGTGAACGTAGAATATACGAAAATGTTCGGTGATATCTTGGCTACTTACGTGACAAAACATCGTGACAAGCATCGATTGAACTACGAAAATATTATGATGTTTATTCAGAATTGCTTCCCACAAACTCCGAAGATCTTTGAAAACTTTAATATTACTTCAAAAGATGTTGCGAATCATATGCCGCCCATTTAAGTTCTAAGCGCATTTGGCAACTTCAAAAAACGCGCTTAGGTTTTATTATCTACTACGCTTTTTTTTCGAAAATGAGGCCGGAACCAAAAAACCATTACCGTCAACGGAGCGCACTGCCGAGACATGATAAATAATTTTTTGTGGCCGGAACTCAATGATATGGTTCCGCGTTCAATTCATTTTTTTCTCAGGCAACTAAAATCAAGTAAGATGATTGGTTGCGTAGAATACAACAAATGTTGGATGCCACCCATTGGGAAAGATAGCTCTGAGCCCAAATACCTTTCTTTCCCTTTCTGTCCCATTCTCCTTAATACGCACTAAGTGTTAAGTTCTTAATTAAAAAAATAAATAAATAAATAAATAAACAAATAAAATAAAAAAATGGATGCGGACGACTTTTAACAGGGTAGTACTAAGTGCCGTACAAGTGCAAAACAATCGAATTATTGCGCACAAAGTTTTCTGGCCGCGTAGGGTCTGCAAGCAGAGCCGAGGCGGTCATTTGAAAGATATTGTGCTCCTTAAATAATCCACATATGTCTACTTTATAGACGATATGTTTCAAAGATATCACAACAATTAATCGTTTTATTCTAAAAACATCCTTTATTTGCAAATTCGCCGCTTGAGATGATATACATAACTTTCCTTGTTTTAAAGGGAGGGAAAGTTCTTCCACACAGGCAAAACCACTGCGGAAGCTTTCTCATTTATTATACGGACTCTTTCTGAATAAACGGAAAGGCTTTCGAATGTGTTCTGAAATGTCGGAATTGTTTCCTAAGCTCTACAACTCGCTGGGTGCGCCATCTTTGGACTTAGGTATAGAAATGTTTAATAACTTTGAAAATTCTCAACCGATCAGCATCAGTAAGCACGATTTGGAAACGTCAATTTAGTACAATTTCAACCATGCCGCTTGGCTTATGAGAATAGCGGCATTCGTATAATTAAAACTGTGCCGGATTTTTGGGACAAAATTGTCGCTTTTGGGGAACCGATAATCCATGAATTACTATTGCACCAACCGGTATTTCCTCGAAAATCATAAATGGACTATTTTTTTTAAAAGTTGTACAGTCGATGGCAATCGATATCGGTCGATGTTGCGTGTCCACTATATGTAAAAAAAGGTCTACAAGGCTAAATAAAAAATCAAGATATTACGAAATGTATGTACTGAAGCTTTAGACGGCGCACCCCGTATTTAAAAAATGGGATCATACTCATTGAAAAGTGTATCTGACTTTAATGTCGTTTTCGATTGGTTTCTCTTCGGAGAATGCGGATTCCAACGGAACACTAAAAACTTCTGACACAATACTATTTGAGGTTTATATATATTTATATCCAGAAGAAAAATTTTGCTTTTGAAATAAAGCCAGACGCAGATTCTGAAAAAGTGACAATATTTTCGCTCCGGAATGCAAAAAGAAGAGTTCTGCCCGGTCAATCGAAAACGCCAAGAGACTCAGCCTCCTATAAATCTCTGTCAAATTCTTCAGAGTTTAACATCTTGCCGAAGCAGTTTATTTCTCCAGAGAAATAACCGCTAGTAAAAATATCAGCAATGTTTTTGTTACTTAAAAAATATTAAGGAAAATTCTTTGCTTTCTTTAGTTATACGTTTTCATTTTTATTATTTTTTTTTTTTCAAATGTATTCTTTCAGTTTATTTTATCAATCTTTGTTTCATGTTCTTTGCTTTTGAATTTCTTGATTTATTCGTCCAACATATGTACGCATAATAACATTCCATGAATCCATAAATCTATCCATGCACATCGATGTGCATCGTTTTTCTGATGAACCTAACATTGCACCCGGCTTTTTGACACATTCAACAAAACATTTTTTCGTCATTCTTGCAATGAATTCTTCGGCATTTGCCAAAGCTACTTGATTTTTTACTTCTTCTATAATTTGTTTCCTTTGATCTGAAGTTAAAGTCTGGACTTGCTCAGTCATATTTTGAAGCCTGATTTTATTCACAAATGAAACTACGAACGAATTTAAATAAAATTAAATGTCAACGGATGACATGACAGATAATGCTTTGTCTGCTTTTTGAATTTAGATTTTTAATATCGTGGCCTGCTTTGTACACGTATTCAGATTTGTAATTTACAGCTAGTTTTGTTTTAAATATCCTTCTTTTTTGTAAAAGATCATTTTCCGGACTGAGCCCAGCACAAACAGTATTGGTATTATTACCAACTGTAGGCTTTATACAGAATTACTAGGGTACCTCGATAATAAACTCAGCTGGACATGAACAATTTATAGAGAGCATTATAGAGAGCAACGATTTTTAGAGCATCTGACCTGCCAAATAGTTGACGGAAAGGGTATTAACTATTTCCTGGCTACTACTTAAAAACAAGAAATTATATTTTTTTACGCATAACTTACTTTATTTACTCCATTTAATTACCAATGACATCCAGCTGTCAAAATATTCAATAAGGTTTGCCATTTCATTATGCATCGTTTTACATTTCGACTCAGTTGTAAATACGGAACGTGAATTTCGTCATTAGGTCGGTTGTCTTCATGGATTCAATTTGCAGGCAATTCGTCGCACAAAGGAAAACTTTGAGCGTGAGTACACTCTCACTGGATCTTAATCCACCAACAGACAGTGTGATGTGAAGGAAACATAGCCGCCGTAGCGGCCAGTATCTATAAGAACCCAGAAATGTCGATTCAGCGCCGATCAGCTGAATTGGGCATCGCCAGAGGGTCAACCCGGTATATTTTGCGCTTGGATTTGGACCTACATCCGTATAAAATTGTGCTGTCGCAAGAATTGAAGCCGGACGAACATAGACAACGCCATGAGTTTGCTAATTGGGCGCTGGAAATGTTGGCCGGAATCATCTTTTCGAACGAGGACCATTTTTATCTCAACGGCTATTGAAAAACATCGGACCTTATTTCTTTTGAAATAAGGAAGGAGACACTGTTAAGGGCCTCAGATATATTATGTATGCCGACTTTCTGTGAACAAAGCTCGACAACATCGATATATGAGCTGTGGTTTTAACAAGACGGCGCTACATGCCATACAAGCGACGAACTGCTCGAACTTGTGAAGGCGAAATTTGACGACTAGGTCATCTCACGGGGGTTGTTTATCCATTGGCCACCAAGATCACGCAATTTGACACCACTCGATAGTTTTCTCTGGCGCTACGTCAAGCCCTTAGTCTACGCTAACAAGCCAACCACTTTGGACGAACACAAAGCCGACATTTAATATTCTATTGCGGTAATAACGCCGCACATATTGGGCCGACCACTTGAAGCACTGCCAGCGAAGCCGAGGCGGCCATTTGAATGATGTGCTATGCCACACATACTGGCATAAACGTTGCTTCAAAATAAGCCCAGAAGCAATTTTATATCTCACACCGGATGTTTAATATCAAAAGGTTGTAACGGCAAAATCGAACGATTTCCATTTCCGACGAAAATATTGTTGTCGAACAAACTCAATTTGCTGTACGTACATCCATATACGAGCACAGCTTCTCCGATTTTGGCTATAGGTGAGGTTGGTGGGTTGATGAGGTATATGAATCTGCAGTAGATTAGGGTGATAGCCGTGTACATCCATCCATCCGTGTACGGCAGCACGCGTAGAAGGCGATCGTTGTTTTCTTTACCCATTCTTCGATATTGAACTTTCAACTCAGTTTACGATCTAGTACGATACTTAGTTATTTAGTACTATTGGATAGTCGGAGGGTTGACCCATCTATGGTAGGAAGGTCAAATTGTGGTATCCTCCTTTTATGTGTGAACAAGTTCTGTTTTTTGCGGGTCTCTAAGGATTCTAATGGGATAGTTTAGAATATTACTGACCCGCGTATGCAGTGAAAATTATTCCTTCTCTTTTTATTTTCAGAAGTATTTCACTTAAGTATTGCACTTACATAAAATCCAAAGATCTTTCTGCACAAAAATTCCTGGCAAACGCAATAGTTTGCTAAAAATTTGCAATAGTTACATACATATATCGGTCAAGACAATCTGTTTCCAAAAATCAGTTCAGAGGTTTGAATGTAAGAAAATAGAACGGTAAAATTGACCGAGATAATGTTTCACAATTTGTTGCCTGCATTACGAATTAAGTTGAGGATGACTTCGGAGACGATATATATATACTCGTACGAGTACGTGTGTATTTACAGTTTATAATAATGGAAAAGGGTTATACATTTTTTTAAATGAGAAACCAGCACTCACCTATATTTGTTTCAATTGGCGTCGCTGGACCAGCTGAATGAGGGGTGTAATTACCCATTAGCTTCTGTCGTACTTCACGAATCTTCAACTGGAGATCTTGCTTCCTTGGAAATATATCCTTGTGCTTATGCTATTAAAATAAAATAGCGTTGAAATCGAAAGTGAATTAGTTTTGGGTGCATGCACTTACATAAAACTCGAGCGTTGCTTGGTTCGAGGGGAACATTCCTTGTTCAGAAAGTAATTGCGACACAAGGCTTCGTCTCTGTTCAAGCATTTTCCGATGGCCCTTCTCGCTCGCATCAGATCGTGCACTTTGCAACGGCGTTTGTGGTGTTCTTGGAGATCGTCCTGTTTGATTTGATTCCAATTCTTAAAATTAAAAAATCATTTAGAATGATTCAGTATGTGAGATTCTAATTTTAAAACAAACCTCTTAATTGATCGATGTTAAAGTCTGGCCCAAAGAAGCGCTGTGTGGGAGTGGGCATAGATTGTTCCTCTGTAGATTCATCTTCGCTATCTGTTGACAGAAAAACGTTTAACATACAAAGGTGCTTATAGAAATATTCACTGAACATTTCTTACGAATCTTTTGTACAGGATTTTTCTTTCGGTAGTTTGTTCCGTAGACACGTGGAGATGATGGCACTGAGATAGCACTTGGTGACTGACAATCTTCTGGCTTAAACTGGGGCAGCGCTTGATATTTCTTTTCAAAGTCAACTTGTTTTAAGACACTGCAATTTGTCAAAGAAAACTGCCGTTAATAATGCCTACATACAGTTCGATAGAAATAAAAACTCACTTATCCATGTCGTCATTCTTCTTTTTGGCAGAATTAGTTTTTTGCGGTGACTTTTGATCATCGCAACTGGCCGTTGATGATGTTGGTGTTGGTAGAGCGGAAGATAATATTGTCGGAGTTACAGCAGTTTGAGTTATTGAGGTAACAACTGTCGTGTCAGCGCTGCTAGCAGTGGAATGATTTACACTTGATGTTACTGTTGTTAATGCCGTTTGTGATACGGTATCACTTTTACTCACTACTGCTACGCAAAAAAAAAAAAATGAAAGCAAGAACAGTTTAGGATAAAGTCTGTTGTAGCTTACACATATTCTTCCGTCGTTGCAGTGGCGCACGTCCTAACTGAGCTGGAGTGGGAGCCAAAACAAATTGTTGACTTTCCGAGTCATCTTGATCCTTTTCGGTGAACTGCTTATCTACTTCGGAATCTGATTGCGGGAGGCTTCCTTTGGAGGATTGTGGTGTTGTTGGTAGTGATTTGTAGCCTGGAGATATTGGTGTTGTTTCTGAAAGCAAGAAGTGTTAAACAATGTTACGAACAAAATTAATCAGCCATAAATGAATGAATCAATAGCCAATAATAACTAAGGGGTATTTTTGGAATAAGGGTCATTGATGCTTAATGCAATAGAGTACTAACTAATTGAAGTAAATTTATACGCAGTGCTGAAGAATCACGATTAATACATGAGATTGCATAAACTTTACACTGCGAAAAAATAATTTACACGCACAAAAAAAAAAGTAAATTGAAAATAAAGATGAATGAGACACTCATTTATGGGACTAGAAGATGACAGCCAAGGTGGAATCAATAGACGTTTTAAGTAAGAAAGTTAAAGGTACATGCGGTGTCCCTTTTACTGATCATACAATTCTTTACTTAGGCTACGGGTTGGGTAAAATGTTTCCCATTCTGGTTTTTTCCCTAATTTTAGATCCAACTCGATTAGGTATGAATCCTCAAATGTTATTTTCTGTCCTCCATCTAAGAACTAATCAGTTATCAAGTAAGAATTGATGCATATATGTCCGTCGGGAAGCAGGTGGCTTAAGCTCAATTCACATAAAGAACTCTTCAAATTGACTATTCTGATATATTTGAATCATAGGCGAATAAGGAACGAATAAACCGTTTAACCAAATGTTTATGGTAAAACATTGAAATTACAAGGATGGGATTTTGCATGAGCTTACCGTCTCTACCATATCAAATTACTATCTACCAGCGTTGTGTAGAAAAATGGGTTCTCATCGGCCTTGCAAGATATAAAAAATGTTGACAAACAAAATTCCCACGACCTCCCCATAGTGTGAATTTAACGCCACAAAACTAAGGAGTCGTATCTTTAATAATAGAATTGGGTGGTTACGTGTTTCCATAGCTTATAACTTACAGCAGGCTAATAAACATTGCGGCGGTTCTAACATTACAGTTGCAAATAAACTGAAAGTAAGGTTAATTACATTGCTATCGACAAGATATGCGCAGGTTTTGAGCACCAACATTGTTGAAACTCCCTTACTGAAGTCAACATTTTGAGCACATGTTATGATGTTGACCAAATGCGGTTACAATAAATCATCGATTTATTTAAATTTTTTTTTAATTTGGTACATTTGTTGTTGACATTCCCTCTAAATCTTAGCGTCATAATAGCTTGACATTTGCAAAAGTTACGTAGCCAAGAGTACATCCATCTCTGTGTGTGTTGGCGATTTTTTACAATTTTTATTAGAAATGGATTTAAATTTGCAACAACAAACTTGTATTAAATTTTACGAAAAAAGCGGATTTAATGGTGCGCGAACGTTGGAAATGTTGGAAAAGTGTTTCTACAACGATTCTCTAAAGAAAACGGTCGTCTACCAGTGGCAGGAGCGGTTTAAAAGTGGTCGTGAGGCAATCGAAGATGATGAGCGCATTGGTAGACAATGATGAAGTAAAAAAAATGTTGGTCAATAACCGCAAATTACCCATCAGAGAGATAGCGGAGGACTTGAACATTGCCCGTGGATCCGTCCAAGACATTTTGGTTTATGATTTGGGTTTCCGTCGTGTAGAAGCAAAGTTGGTGCAAAAAGACCTCAATTTCATGCAATTGTGTTGACGTGTTGACGTCGTAAAAGAGATGATTTGCGAGGCTGAATCCGATCCCACATTCATCAAAAGGATCATTACTGGAGACGAGACGTGGGTTTATGAGTACGACACACAATCCAGACACCAGGCAAATGAATGGTGTTGACCAAATGAGCCGACGCCAAAAAAATCACGTCGTTTTTAGTCAAAAAAGAAGGCAATGCTCACGTTTTCATAGATTACAAAGGTGTAGTGCATTATGAATTTTTGCCAGAAAGCCAGACAGTAAACAAAGAGTATTATTTGGGCGTTATGAGATGTTTGTGTGAAGCACTTTGCCGAAAGAGACCAGAATTGTGGGCAGAAAACTCGTGGATTTTGTACCATGATAACGCACTGTCGCACAGTGCCATCATTATTCGTAATGAAAAATGCAACAAATACCATCCAACAGCCACCGAGTTGATCTGATTTGGCTCCCTGTGACTTCTTTCTGTTCAATCGAGTTAAAAAAAAAACCACTACGGGGAACGCGTTTCAGCAGCCGAGAGGAAGTAATGGAAAAATAGCAGGAAGCACTGATGTACATACCGAAACCCGATTATAAAAAATGTTTCGAGGATTGGATCAAGCGTTGGCATAAGTGTGTTGCAGTCGATGGGGATAACTTTGAAGGGGACTATATAGATTTAGATGAATACAGTTGTATTTTTAATTTTCTGAATAAATACGGGAACTTTTTGATCGAGGTGGTAAACATACAAATTTCGTGATTGTTTAATCAATTGTTACTCGATGTTGAGATTATGAATAAACCATACTTGATTGATACATACAATTTAAGGTCTGTTCTTCTTTTTCGTTCAAATAACCACCGAACGGTATTATCGATTTCCGCAACAGCAGAAGTACCCTCAATTATAGCCTCTGTCGATCCGGATCTTTTCTGTTCTTTAGTTTTATTTTAAGACCAGTTTCTATCAAACTCAATAAAATCGTTTGGGGTTTACTCGGACGTGTTAACTAAATTTTTATCTCACAAATCCTCTAACAAGACATGAAAGCTTTTGAAAAAACCATGTTAGATGACCCATTCATACGTCATTAAACACTTAAGCATTGAGTATATGTTGCTGGAATTCAGAAAATTCGAAGCAGATAGAAATAGACTTGGACAGAATGAGATAGGCACTGCCGTAAGCTTCTTTTTTTTTCACTGGCGTGGGCGGGTGGTGTAATAGTTTTGAAACTCAGTTGTTAGGTTTGGATATTTTTCCAGAGGTGGTTGTCAAACTGGAGTCAGTGCATCCTCCACCAGTGGGGTCTAAGTACGTGCTAATTGTTAGTTCGTTACATTTAGCACAGCCAGCAACCACTCCAACATCAGTGTTATGCCTTCATGTCAGAGTTGACGCCGACGGGATTTTCATATAATTACATACAAATTCTATGAAAAGACTTTTCCAGAGAATTACCTCGAACGGGATTCGAACCCGCGAACCTCTGCTTGAGGAGTCTAAGCATATACCACTACACCACGGCCATCCCCGTGTCTTATAGCTTGCCATTATAAACATTTTACAAGATCAACGCCAAACTGCAAAAGCGGAATCAGGGAAAAAGTCTGCAACATCAAAAGGAAAAGATATTATGTCATGACGAAGAAATTTGCCGATAGGCGGTGCTCTGCCCAATTTGACAGAGTCAACCGGAACGACAAGCCATTCCGTTCAAACGTCAAGCGCCTGATGTTACATGTGCGCGGCACTTGGAGGATGACAATTAAAATGAAAAGAAAAAAAGCAACAAGCACTCTTACCTTGGCTATAGCTCTGTAATAGTATCGTATTTAGTACAGTGTTCTGTTGCGGATTACATGTTGGTTGTTGACCGTTTTTCTTAAACAAATATTGCACAGTTGGTGTGGCCGCATTATTATTGATTGGCACTACATTTGGAGAACTTGGGTTGACTACTTTATTTTGTTGCTGTTGCTGCTGCTGTTGTTTTTGTTGCTGTTGTTGTTCGTCATTGCTTTGCACTGGTAAAAATGCGACCTATTTCAAAAAACGAAAAAAAAAAAAAAAAAAAAATTAAAAATGAAAAAACGTGTCAACTAACAAATGGAAAAAAAAAAAATCTCACTTGATGATTTGAATTGTTGAAAGCAAACATTATCTGCTTCTGACCAGTCGTGGTCATTATCTGAGCTGTTGGCATCACAGATGATGATACTACACAAGTAGGTGGTGCTGAAGCAGGTGAAACCGTCAAAGTGGATGATGATGTAGACGATGCCGAAGAACATGATGAAGCACAAGATGATGCAGCTGCTACTGATGTTGCTGTTGCTGCTGGTGGTGCTGTCAAGGAAGCTGCATTTAACGCAGTCGAATTAATCATTAAAATCGATTGTTTGTCATCAGAATTAGTACTGAGAGTGAGTTTTTTCATTGTTTGTATATCGTTACTGTTACTAATGCTATTGTTAATATTGTTAGAAGTTAAAATCCTTGTACCATTATTTTTATTATTACTATTGTTATTATTGTTATTTAAAAGCGAAAGATTAGCAGTTGCACGGTTAGTAATCCTAATACCACCACCGTTACTACAATCACCATTACAATTATCAATGCCACTGACAACACAAGAATATGAAGGAGCACAATTAGAAGAGGTACCATATGATGAGTTAGTATTTAACGAATGACCTGTCGATGGATTTTTTGTCTGTATTAGAAGGACAGTTCCTTTTGGTCGATGCTGTGATGATTGTTGCTGCATTTGATGTTGATGATTGGTAGGCTGCTGTTGCTGTTGTTGTTGGTGTTGCTGGGTTTGATGATGATCTGATTGAATGATCAGAGATTCGTCCTCTAGGGTTGTACCATCGAGAGCATCAAGCACTAAAGCGTCGTAGAGCACAGATGTAGATGGCAAAACTGTAGTGCCATTTTGTTGTAATAGTTGTTGTGGTTGTTGTTGTTGTTGGTCGTTATGTTGTGTAGATGTAGTTGTCGTTGTCGTATTTTTATGTGGATCGTCATGGTCAGATGGTAGATTGTTAAGGATCAAAGGGCAATTGTTAGTCGAGGTAATGACAGTGGGATTAGAATGATGATTATGATTTTGTGAATGATTATGTGATGATTGGAGGTAGTTAGTGATAGAAGAGCCATGACGTTCATTATTATGAAATTGTTGTTGTGATTTTTGTTGCTGTTGTGGTTGTTGTTGATGGGATTTATTGTGATCATGCAATGATGAGCTATTTGACATTAGACTACTACTTCGTGCTACGTTATTAGTATTGTCAGTTGACAACTGATACTGATTTTGGTCGAAGGCATCATTTGGTTCTGGTTTTACTTTACCTTTTGCTGTTTCGGAGTTAACATTTGCGCTATTTTGTGGACCAGCCAATGGACTACTAACAAATTCAGAACTGGAACCCTTAAGATGGTTCAAATTTGTTGGGACATTGAATGTGAAAATTGTTGCTCCACCATTGCCAGGATTAACATTAAATGGTGACATCTGTTCCTGCTTGATTTTCTTCTCACAGTCTTCTTGCTTGATTACGAAGGTGTTTGTATTGCCACAGCCATTGTTATCTCCTTGTTGTTCTTCGAGTTTTGTTCCCTTTGGACTGATGGGCATTGTTTTGAAGGCACCACCTACAAAAACATAAATAATTTTGTTAATACTAGAACCACTAAGCCTTCAGTTAACAATTGATTCAAGAAAATAAATTTTGATGTGAAACTAGTGAACTTACATACATTGTACCTACCTCAACATCGTATCTTAGTACATACATGATCCACATACGGGACCAACTAAGGTCAGACACCCAAAACTATAAAAGACACTTCAGCACGACAGCTGAACTGATGACCCCTGATCAAGTTAAAAATAACTCTTGCTCAGTGGTGTTGTCATAACTTGAGAAGCAATTGAGTAGCAAAGCTTTATTCTGGGCAACGAAAAAGGCAATACAGGCTCTCATCATCCCTGCCCTTTTATACGAAAAATATGTTTTGAGTAAAAGACCGCGTAAGACATTTGGTCCTGTCTGTGCAAGCGGAGTGTGGATTGAAGGTGCAGCTGGTCAGAACACAATGCTTGCAGTGACTACGATGTCAAGGTCCTGTAAAGTGCATGGAAAACAGTATTCCAGCTTTAAACTCATCATAGTCGCACAACGCAAAAATGGAAGACCAACATTCGAAAGTTGAGCCTTTTGTACGACTGAGTCTTTTGTGATCAAACTCTCTTAAAGGCTCTGTTCTGCTGATGAATCAATAAAAATGAATATAAGCAAAGGAAGGTGCAGTTGCAACCGTGTGGCAACGGCAAATAGAATACCACAACAGTTTTTGGCTACTACACGCAAGAAGCGACTTAATAGAGAAAAATCATATGCAGGCACTTTAACACTTAAGATGAGCCTGAAGCAGGAGTTTCTTTTCATCGGTGCAGCTTTAATAGGAGTCATCGGAGAATCGAACTACGAATATAAAGGGTGCCATGGAGGAAGCGGTTTTGCATCGTTTGATGCTAAAATAACGAAAAACGGTGAGTAAACGATTCTAAAGTGATCTTGTACAACTTCAACAAGGAAATGGATCAGCCCTTTGCGCTAAACTTGTGAGAATGGATTGAAAATATTCCAAGAGGAAGAACTAAGCGAGCCAGGTATGTGGAACGACTTCGATGAAATATGTAAGAGTAGTAAAAAAAACTCTGGTGAATGCTTCAAAAAGTCGGTTCCAAATCAATAAGGAAACATATAAGTGGAAACATGAGACACGAATGGCGGTAATGAACAAAAAGAAAGCTTTTAAAACGTGGCCTAAGTGTAGCAGAAATAATGAAACCGGTAAAGCATATCTTTAACTATTAATCTTGCGAAAAAGAAGCGAAAAAAACGGTAGGCCTAGCTCGGTACCCTCACAACCCTGAAGCAGAAGAAATGCAACGTCAAAGCGCGGGTAAACGATCTTACATCAACCGAAATATATTAAAAACGAGATTTGCAAAAGATGGAAAGAGTACTTTAATGCGTTACTAGACGCAGTATTACCGTGCAGTGCCATTTTCTTGGCTGTCGCGCATAAAGAGGAAACGGCATACTTTAGAGAAAGTGAAGTCAACGAAGCAGCAAGACAATGCATCAAGAGCATGCATTCGGACCGGATCACATACCTTCCGAAGCAAAGGTCACAATCCGAAATCCCGGGTTTAAATGTCTTAACATTTTCTTCGATAAAAAGGTGAGAAACGATAGGATACTTCACCAGTTGAGGGTGAGCTTTCTTGCAATTTGCCGAATGAAGACACAAGAAATTGCAGCAACTGCCCATCAGTGAAAGAAGTGCGAACAATCTAGATTCGCAAATTGTGATGATGCGTCCTGTTTCTTAAATAGCATGCAAGCTCTACGGTATTTTGCGATAATAAAATGCTTCTTTAAAGAAAAGGACAAGGACAGTTTCCTGCAAGTGGAATGTTCGGAACCTTAACAGGCCATGTGCAGTCAAACAATTAGCAGGGATTCTTGACCGCTATCATGCAGATATCACTGCCATCCAGGAAGTGCGATATGATAGATCGATTATAAGGATCATGAAAAACTGTGATATATATGTACTATGGGTATTCCTATAGTGAAAAGAAACAGCGCTTATCCGGATGAGGATTTGCCATCATCGGTAGACTTAGACAAGAAGTCTTGAGCTTCCGACATGTTAGCGAGCTTTATATGCAAAAGCTTATAAACAAGAAGCAAAAAAGGCGAGTTGCAACTAAGGCCAGTGCCCCTCGTGAACTCAACGATAAAAGAGGGATAGAGAACAACGCTTCTCCAGAAAAAGAAAAAAGAGCACGAGAGAAAGCAGGAGAGAAGCCACGAGATAGAACATCTGTATCCCGCGGGCGAGTTATGTATTTGTCCAGCTCTTACAAATAAAACACAACTCATTTGAATAATGTCTTTTTACTTCAAGGTCTTCCACGCGACTGACTTGTTAGCTTAAACTAACTTATGCGAAAATAATACAAAGCATTATACAATGGAGAGTTGATAGTTAACAGTAAGCAATCATGTTGTTTTGCTAACATTGCTAATGCCGCTATTCCCAAACTAATTCAACCGATGTCGTTGGAGCAACTCTGTTGCCAGGCTGTTCTTCCATATGCTTCTTACATTCTTGGCCTTCACAAACAAAAGTCAAGCCAAGCCAAGCCAAGCCAAGCCAAGCCAAGCCAAGCCAAGCCAAGCCAAGCCAAGCCAAGTCTAATTTTGTTGTAAAGCTGAAGTTTTTCGTTAAATGTCGATGATGCTTTTGGTGTTGTTACAAAGTAGTTTCTAGGTATGTACTGTACTTTGACGATGGTAACAATGGTAACAATGATGATGGCAATCCTGATGTTGCTGCTATGAATTTAACTTATCCATTGTGAAAACACTCACGAAGCTCATTTTACCACTTATGGCCCATACGTGAAAGTGAATGGCCCACCACTCACGTTACCCCTCTATTTTTGTTTCCCGAATTCGGAATCACGTCATGTCGTTTTTTCGTTTCATTTGATTTCAGAATTACCGCCCAACGAGTTAAGAGCAATTTAGACATTGTCATGTGACAATGATTTGAAAGAATTGTTTGGAACTCATAAGCGAACACTAGAGGTTCGATGATATCGACATAATTAGGACACCGGGGGCTGCCACCTCTGCGTTGGGTAGTATTGAAACGAAAAGCTACCAAAATAGGTTTACCAGTGAAAGGGGACAAAATCAACGAATTGAGTAGAACGTCATAGTCGACAGCTGGAATTTTAAGGTAGTAAGAAACTTCATCTACCTTGGCTCTGCCCTAAATTCAGCCAACACCTCAGCAAAAATAAAACTGAGTATCACTGTCGCTTTTTCTTTGGACTAAAAAGGCAATTGTGTAATGATTGTGCAATACGAGCTATACAGCGACATCGACCTATCCAGAAAACTGCGCATCATTCGCCTGAGATGACTAGGACATGTAGAGCGAATGGACACCAATGCTAGGTATTCGAATCTAATCCAGAGGACACCTCGCGGGCAAGACCTCACCTTAAGTGGCGCGCATAAGTAGAAATTGACCTCGACCGACCTGGAGTGCGCAATGAAAACAAATAGCTAAAAGCAAGACATACTCGAGAGGCTTATTAGTTGAATTTCGGCTCACACCGAACTATAGAGCCATCTAAGCATTTTCGTGTATTCGGAAAATTACCTTGGATTTAAACTGAGTTGAAAATTTAATTAACAACTTGAACTTACGAATATTTTTTGAGGCGGAAAAAAAAGGACAGATGAAGTCTTAGAAATGAATACAAATTTCCCAAGAAAGCAAAAATACCACTTAAGGTGGTAATGCAACAGGTAGTGTGAACAAAGTAAGTAAGCAAAGCGGCTCTATTTGTTATTAACGCTTTTGAGATAACCTAAAAAATGGTTATGTTTCTCAAAACACTGGCCAGCACAAATAAAAAAAAAAAATAAATAAATAAAAAATAAGTGGCGCGACAGCCCGGTGTGGGCGAAGGCCTAGCGCTTCTCGCACTCATTTGTGTTTCTCACTTTGTGAAGTTTTACACTCCTGAGCAGAGCTCTGCTGTTTATTGCTGGTTCCGAACGGCTCTCCTGAGAAGCTTTTTCATAGGCAGAATTTGACTTGCCCGCCGAAAGGGTGATGATAATTTTGAAAAATTTTCTGTTGTGCTCCTACCGGGATTCGAACCCAGGTAGGTGGCGTGACAGCCAGTGAGTCAACCATCATGCCATCGTCACCATCAGCACAAATAGAGCCATTTAATTTGGGTCCCAGGTCACACTTGTTATGATGGTAATCGATTGCTGATATTGCTGCGATCATTTTGCGCGTTGCCAATTAGCTCTATTAAAAGCTATTTAAACTGTCTAAATGCAAAGCATTGAAGGTAATAGGCAAATAAAAAACTTTTTGCCTATCCCTTCTCTCAAAAGAACATCAAAAAGCTTTCTAGGGATCAGATACACGCAGTAACCGGATTCTGAACTGATTACTGGAGAGTCAAAAAGCACCTTATGACTATGGGAATAGCACAAGATAACAATTGTCGCATATGAGTAACGAGGACGAAGAAACAGCAGACCATATCCTTTGTCGCTGTAACCGCTTAAGCAGAACACGTTTACGTCCTAGTACCTTGAGGCAGAAGATATCACCGTCATCTCACTCAAAGATATAGCTGAGTTTAATAAAATTGTAGGCATCATGGGTGAGCTCTAATTTGATAAAATCACAACAGATCTAACCGGCCGCAGTGATAAGGATACATAATCTCACCTCCCCGCTTAATCTTATCTAATCTAATCCTTCAAATGCAAGCAAGAAATAATTGTTGTACGACACCGTAATGTTGAACCAACCCAGAGCAACTGATTCCTCAATCAAACACTAAACAATAAAAATTCATTACAATCCGTACTCACCTGTTGGTTGGAATGGCGTCACACCAATGGGATTCTTTGGACTGCTGTATGAATACATTGGAATTTGCTGATAGCTAAGAATGTTGTTTTCGATGGGACGCTGTGCTTTAATCGGTTTCGGCTTCAGAGTTATGTCCCTCTCCGAGTTGGTTGCCGGATTGGCCAACGAGTTAGCAGTTCTAGATTGTAAAGATGCGGCAGCTTCGCTTTGTTGTAATTGCTGCTGCTGCTGTTGTTGCTGCTGTTCTTTGGAGTTATTGCCGTAGATCATGTTATTGTTTTCATGCTTTTGTTGCTGCTCAAGAACTTCCGAGCGCTGTTTGAAAAGGAAATTGAAATACTACACTAACTTGAATGGATGTGGGAGAATTCACCTTCTCCGTGTTTGTTCTGTAATCGAATACAGAGTCCTCCATGTCAGAGTCTGCAACACGTTCACGACACTTCAAGTCAATCAACTTGCCAGAATCGGGAGCATTTGTCTCCTCAGCTATTACCATCTGCAAATGAGTTATCCAAAGAACTGTTAAGCACCTAATACTACGACTTCTATTACTTACATGTTCATCGTCAGAAGGTTCTTCATTTGCCGATTCCATCTTCACTTGTATTTCCTCCTTGACAAAGTTTCCACTGTTTTGAGCCGAGGGCTCCTCTGCATTGTATGTGGCAATTGTGAGCGGAATAATGTCGGAACCAGGCACACCTGTTGGACTTTTGGGACTCTTCTCGTCCAATGATGAGTCTGGACCATCACCAGAATCATTTCGGACGCGAGCTACATCACCTTTGGTGGAACTTGAAGATTTTCTACGATCTTTGGAGCACCATTTCCAGTCCGGATGAAGCTTGAAATGGGCATCCTTTACCGAGCTTGCCAATTCGTGGTATTTAGCTTTCTCTTCGGGCTTCAGAGCGTACCACCATTCGCCTAGAATCTTGCTCACTGTGCGGTTGTCTTGATTTGGATGCTTCTTGTGCACCAGTTTGCGATGTTTCTTCGAGAAGATCATGAAAGCATTCATGGGACGACGAATTTTGTTCTAAAAAAAAGAAAAACGTAGTCGTTGTGTTGCACAAAAAATAAAGATAAAGAGACTTGCCTTTGTCATAGGACTCATTGGTTCCTTGGTGCTATTTTGCAAGGAACTTAACGATTGTGATCGTCTCTTAGCAGCAGCTGTTGCCGCCGCAGTCGTTTCAGCCGATTCAACTTCTGCAACTGCAGCAGGCGGCCTACAGTGATTGTTGTCAGGCGCTGCAGGTGTTCCAGTATTGCTGTATGTAGCCGTTCTATAGCTACCATTGCCCGATGAATTGCAATGCTCGTTGGAGCGTTGCTGTGCTGCTGCTGATGCTGCGGCTGCTATTGCTGCCGATGGAGTTGATGGTTCGAAAACATCATCATCCAATTGATCATCGCATTCATCTTGCAGTGGTGTTGGCTCCGTTACCGATTTAGCAGGAGATTCCATTGGGATCGAACATGTTGTTGTAGCTGCGGTTGGCATCGCTGCTGTTGACTGTTGTTTTGCGGGAGAGTTGATCAGTGGCAGGAGCGTGTGCCATTGAAATGTCGATACCTGGGTAATCCCTACAAAAGCACACTCATTTAAAACATACTGCGGAGATGGTTGAGAGCATTTTGTGATACTTTACCGTTTTTTGGAATCGTTTTCTCAGTTGGTTGCTGTGGTGGTGCCACAATAGAGACCACTGATTGTTGCTGCTGCGATTGTTGCGAAGCAGCAACTGGTGTACCTTGCGGCAGTACTGGTACAAGTTGTGTTGCATCGACAATTACCGGATGAAAGGACTGGTAACTGTTTGAAGCTGGTGAGATCCTAATCACGCTGGTTGCGTGCCCAACAGTCGTTGTTTGCACTGAAGGCTGTTGCTGTTGTTGTTGCTGATGTGATTGCTGTTGCTGTTGCTGAATTGCCGACATCTGTTGCTGTTGTTGTTGCTGATGTTGATGTTGTGGCTGTTGCATTTGAGGTGGTGGTTGTTGCATTGGTTGCTGATGTACTTGTTGCACCTGTACTTGCTGTTGCTGCTGCTGATGTGGTGGTTGTAGTGGCTGGGTCTGCAGGTGCTGCTGCTGCTGCTGCTGTTGTTGTTGTTGTTGCTGTTGTGCCACTACCACTGGAGCCGCTTGCTGCGCTCTTACCGACTCCGGCCGTATCACTTGCGAATAGCCAACATTATAGGGCCCTGGGCTTGGAGAATTTTTCCATTTTGTCGTCGATTCTGGTGGCGCCGGACCGATTGGCGTAAAAAAATTCTGCCGTATCGGTGAATGAGTCGTGTTCATGGGCGAACTACCATGATTAACGGGCGATGAGAATGATGGGGTCGCCGATCTGGAGCTGCTCAGGGACACTAAAATAAAAACAAAAGAAAATTTAAACAGCTTTCTTGTCGGAGGGATTCTACAATTACTTAAGCACTGTAGATAGAGTTTAGTGCCTATGTCGAATTCTTGATATGTGTTCATGTTTGTCATTTTGAAAAAACATATATTTTTGGAGCTTTTAATTGAAAATTCTACAAAAATTGCTGATTGTAAACAAAACGCGGTAGAAGAATGTTTATTGCAAAATTTACGTTTGATAACAAACGCGGTGCGTAAATGTCAAATTTTTGCATTAACAAGAGGTTTTCTTAACGATCAGATGTGGAAATTGTTGGAAACAACATTTATTCGACTAGAGAAGCTACCAACGACTTAAAAAAAAAAACATTCATAAAAAAATATCTAATACGATATACCGTGACCCGGATGATTCAGCGATTGTAGGCACAGATGTTGAAAGTTAACAAGTGTAAACTACCGGAGGGTGAAAAACTATAATGCATGCCATGGCGACTGTTACATAGAATAGAAACACCGATTATTTGGGTGGGAATTAGGACAAGTCATGAACTTCGCATGCTAACGCTTTATACCACCGCCTCTAGCCTTAAATTTTCAACATTAGATTTTTAGGAGTTTGGGCCCACATAGATCAAAAAGACGAATGTTTCTACGAGCTGTGTGGCAATAAATCAAAATTAGAAGAGTTCATTTTTAACAGCACAATCGAAAAGCATTATGTTAACTGACTTCGACGTATGAACGAATACGTAGCACTATATGAGGGTGAATCAATTAGTACACATTTTTAAAAGCAGGTGGCGTTGCTTAAGAAAGTTTGCATCATCATTATCAATAGAAACAGAGCAAATTGATTTTTAGCAAACAAAATCGAAGTTAAACACTGTCTATAGGAACCCATTACCATCTATGACAACCTTGGAATATTGGTTCAACGAATTTATACGCGCTCGAACATCTGTTCTTGGTGAAGAGCGCCTGAATGCCCGACTGATGCGATTGCTGAGAAAATCGTAGGAAAGGTCTCTGAAATGATGCTTGCTTATCGCTATTATACGAAACTACAATCAACATTTTACATAATAAGTTAAGCATGAGAAAACTGTTGTCCTATTGGGTAACGGAGTTGCTCACTGCGGATACCGCAGTAACTTTCGAAGCAGCTCGTTCGGAGCTAGTTCTTGCATAGAGACGTCACCGTTGATGAAGCCTAAATCTATTACTACAAGTCAGAAATCAAGCGATAATCCAAAAAAATGGATTTTTCCTAAAGAGGACGGAGATGGTTCTACCGGCTACGACGGTCGAAGGGAAAAATCCTTATGGACTTTTTTTTAAGAAAGGAAAGACAATTACAGGGCAGTACTACAGTGAATTATTGAACTGATTTGATAAGAAATTAATAGAGACATGGCCCAATTTGCAAAAGGCGCCAGTTAACTCATCCGGAATCAGTGTAGCTAAATTGCATGAATAACCGTACAATCTGACTCCCTGCGGCTTTGTACCCCAACATAAAAAGATGACTCACAGAAGGAAGATTCAACTCGAACAAAGAGGTCATCGGCGGATCAGAAGCATATTTTTAGGAGTTTGAGAAATAATATTTGTTTATTAGTTGTAGTTAGTGTATTGTACTAAAATTTGAGAGCAAGTTGATTTCACTTTTTTTCAGCGCATCCATACTTTCTTATTTTTTAGTGTTGACTTTAATTTCCTTTGTTTGGTTAGAATAAAATGCCCAACGTTGTTTTCATCCATTCTTGACTTGAGTCGAATCGTTTACGTGCTAAGGTCTTTAATGCACCTTACATCCTGACGTCAGGGATAAAAAATACCAGTAGTCTTTCAGTGGACACTGTGGCCCACACGATTTCATAAACTGGCTTTTGCGATCTGGCCGCCATGCGAGCCTTCAAATTCGTGTATGATCCCTCCACTAACCAAACCAGATCATTTTTTTTATTTACGAATTGCTGGTTATTGAACAATTAATTGTTCGTCAGAGAAGACGATGTTCGGAAATGCGTTGTACACGACTCCTTTAATTCCTTCGCTCTTTTCGAACGCTGCTTTTTCTGCTAACGAACGATAGCTGGTTGCGATTTCCCGGTTAAATTGATCACAATTGCATTCTTATGTAGTTTGTAATCCACTGTCGGGTCGATAAGAGAAAAACTGAGCACGCCAGAATAAAACGCTTCCACATGCTAAAATGTGGTATGTGGAAGTATCTATAGCTAGCGAACTGTTATTTGTATTGATTGTAACAGACTTCAAGTCGGCAACATTTCAATCGTCGTTGATGTGCTGAATTTCAGGCGACCACATTCATGGAACCCCTTATTTAATAAAAATTGCGAACCAGTGCCAGTACCAGTACAACTTAGTAAGTTATCCTCTAACTCTTTTACAAATTTATTTTTGACAATAAGCGCACTTAAGGGATTAGCGTACCCTTAAAATGCACACAGCGTAGGCAACTGAGGGAGGAAAAAAAGAGAGGTACAGAGGTACATTGGTTTTAAATGTCTGCAAATTATAACGGACAATCACGATATTTTAGAGTACGTCCGAAAGTGAGTTTTAGGGTGTATTGATAAGCATTCATACCGAGACGTGTGTTTCGGTTAAAAATTTATTTGAAGGGGCGGAATGCTATTGGCGATTTCTTTAGAGCACTGATGGTGAAAAAATATCTATAAAACGGAGTGAGACAGGAGAAATTTACATCGGTGTTTTAGCAGGTACAATAAAGTTTTAGGCGTACGATAGCAGACAGCATTGTGTCTTGAAAGGATTAAATTCTACTCTGTTTATAGTTTCCCAATTTGTTATGCTGTAATATCGGAATTTTATGAGCTTAACATACGCTGCCGTTCCTGTTTTAAAACCGAAGAACAGCCCTGCATATATTTAGTGAATATCAAATTTGAAACCATCCAAGACAACTTGAATTTTACGTGCTGAGAGGTATTTTCTAATCCATTAAAGAAGAGAGTGGTCGACCCGAAATGCACGCTTTTTCGATAAAAGTGGAAGCTTATGTTTCTCGGAACATAAGTGCAATGACTTTGTATAAGGAGAGAGAATAAGATTCACATTTTTTAGGGACGTGCTGGACAAATTCTCTTTTCCCTCTGCTCGGAGAGTCCTAAACAGTAAGAAGATTCGTCGCGCTCTAGCGTGGTTTGAAACATGAAACAATCTGGAAGTAGTGACCTGGCTACAAAATATGCAACAAGCAAATTTGCCCTTTTTAAAGAGCTGTCCTTTAGCGCATTGTCTACTGTCTAGAACTCTTCTTACTTACTAAGATGGCGCTACAGTTCGTGGTTAACCATTTCCCCAGCTAACATGCACCTGCAGCAAGCGCAATCTCTTTTCATCTGCCTCTAGTTGCGCACACGAAGTTTTCAAAGGTTTCTGTCCTAAGGTTGTCCTCTACTACATTACTCTTCTAAAGTTGAAAACTTTCCGGGCTAGGATCCTAGTGTCCATGCGCTCAAGATGACCAAGTCATCCAAGCTGGGTTATCCGAGCTTTTCTGACGAGGTTGGAATGTCAAAGAACATTTTTATCCGCTTTCGTCAATGTGTGCTGTGCCGTACAGCAGGTCTGAGAAGATCAGTGTATAATATTTTTATACATTCTTAGTTCCTCGAGAGTGCTTTTCTACCCAATTGCTTCCTAAGTGCAAAAAAGCAGTGATTACCAAGAGTGATTTCGATTTTCGGTGGTTTCGTTGTCTTAGTTAATAGTAGAGCTAGAGATAACAATTTGTGGCTGTGTTTCGTGACGTTGTTTCCTAGGCGATGTTGTGTTTTTCCTTCGTTGACCGCTAAACAATTTTTTTCTAATTCGGCCTCATAAGACGCAAACGCTCCATTAACAGCTTGCTGAGTTCTTCACAATGTCAATCTTGTTTGCATATGCTAGTAACTGAACAGACAGAAAGATGGTATCTCTGGAGTTGACTTGAGAGTTTTCCGTAAAACCCGACGCTTCCTAACATGACAGCGGTAACAGCATTCCTCCAGTACGATAAATCGTTAATCAACAAGTTAAAATACTTTTTCAACTACCATATTTCGGTGGTTGGATGTCTCTCAAATTTTTCATTCCGTTTAATAATGTTCTTAAAAGTATTACTCCATTCGTTCTTGTCCCTGACATTGTACCTTATTTGAAGCGTGACCTGTATGTCAATTGCAAAAGAACATGTTCTAAGTTGCAATGCAAAAACTATAAGGTTACCGAACATGCTCAAGCTATCATTTTGTCCGTTTCCATTTTGCACTGTTCATATTTTAACTCACTTGACGCACTATATTGATTTCGCTTTGCTTCTTGTCTCTTTTTAAAGTTTTTGTTTCGTCGATCTGTGATTAAGTTTCATTATTTATACGGACGGGCCTGTCGAAACACCGAACAGAGGTTTTGCACAACTACAACATACATTCTGTATCAAATATTTTCACTTGATTTATGGCATTTAGGAGACCAGAGCTGGTCACGTCCCTTCTTTATGTTGTGACATATTCTTCACTAATACACAGTCAACAAAAGCCGGTGTTAACTCGGCGGTGGTTCACCCAATATCACTTTTCGTTGTATTATATTATCTTGTATCCTCTGCGCGCTGCAGTATTTGCACGAGTTAAGTTTTTACCGTGCACCATGCCAAAGTTCTGGCTAGCTTTCGTATTTTTAATTCGGTTCTCCCATTCGTCCTTATTGCACCATCTATAAGAGAGACACTAAAATAAGTCATAAGTCCCAATAGTCGTCATAAGCTCACATAAGCTTTTACGTTAGAAATAGCACGAAGATATTCTTGCCAACAGCTGTGTATCTCAGCTAGGAAGACAAATGAGTATAAAATATATGATATATCAAACTCTTCCCAGAGTTTTCAGACACTGAGTCAAGTACTAAGAGAAAGTAAAAGGTGAATTTTCAAAGCTGCAACGTATTTAAGATGTTATAATACGAATACTCGTAGAATCACAAAGTACACTTACCGAGCATATTAGCAACATCAGTCTCCTCCTGATCGAATTGACCTGCTACACGATAATTCGGTGAAGTTTCCGAATCACGGGAAGTCTCTTCATCAACTTGTGTCTTGCTGCTCGACCGACTGCTAATATCACTAAAACAAATACAGATAATTTGATTTTTCATTTTAACAAAATTTCGGCACTTTTACCTTGGAAGTCGGCTTGGTCCGGTGGAACGCAATGTATTACCTTTTTGGTTCAAATGTCTGGAACAATAACCTCTTCTCTGAGATTCTTTTTGGCACGATTGATTCGAACACAATCGACGCCATTGCTTTCCATTGAACTTTTTACGTACACCAGATTCCGATTGTACGACATCGCCCTTCTTAAATCGGTGGGGTGTTGTCGCATGAGATCTAAACAAGATATCAGTTATATTAACCAGAAAACCAAAAACTAAACGAAAAAGCTCCTACTTACCCTGGAGTTGCTGGATGAGATCGTGGAGTTAGCCTCTGATCGAGTAGACTTGATGTGCTACCTCGACTTTGCATGCTGCTCCTTTTACTACCGCCTGAAAGTTTTTCTGCATCGCCATCCATGACATAGCCACTGATTTCCACACGTTTCAACTCATCATCTGATTCATAATCATCGTATGATCTTTGTCGACGATGCATCTCTTCTGTGGAAGGACTCTGCACTTTCTGGGCTAAATTCTGTGACACAATTATGTCGGGTATTTGTCCGCTGCCATTGCCACCACCACTACCGCCAGTTGAACTCTCACTATTGCTTAGCATATTCGATGATTGAAAAGGCGATGTAGCCGTGGTACGATAATAATCCTCGCTATGCTGAAGAGTTGGCAGTACATGTTGTATTTGCAGTGGAGTAGTTGTACTACTATTAAATATGCTACCATTGTTACTTACAGCCGTTGGAGTGTGATGTCGTGTTGTTACATATGCCACCGAATGTGGTGAGGTCTTATGTAGAACATCTCCGCGACTTGTGTAGATAATATTTGTCTCAGAGTTATTGATAACAATGTGACCACTTTTATTGATGATACGCTGACCAGTTCGACTATCCAGAATATCGGCATTTTGAGAACCAGAAATGCTATTGCTACGTGACGATGTTGTGTATGTTGGCTTACTAGCTGAAACCTCATTTAGTTCGTCCCACCATGGTGGACGCAGAAGACGTAAATCAGCCCGTTTAACGGTCTTCATCTAGAAAAGAATGAATCATCTAAGACTGCTGAATTAGTAAGACTATCAAAAATGAGCCTACGATTTGTGTTTCACCAATTTGCACTGAAAACTGCTTGGTGTTGAGGTTAATCTCAGTTACGGAACCCTCGATGAAGACACAGCCTGGCCGACCTTCAACTTGAGTCCGAACACATACCCGGCTGTCCAGGTTAATCTATAAAGACAAAGTTTACTGTAGAAGAGAAAATGATATATGTACCATCTGAAACTTACCTCTGCTGCTGGAGGACTTGCATCTAAAATCACATTGTATCGACCAGTGGTCAAGACTTCTGTGTACAATTGTGTACAGTTTTCGGGCGGATCAAATTCCACACAAACTGAATTGGGAACATTCGTTTCCGTTGGTCGAATGCTGCCCGATGCGTAGTAATTTCCTAACTTTGCTAAAACCCTTGTATTGTTGGTCCATTCACTTAAATCTAGCACTCCAACTGAGGTGTTGTTCTGTTGCTGTTGCTGTTGATAGGGAATAGTGTATTGTTGCGTCGTTGCATTCGATCGATTGTTGTTGTTGTTGATTGCTGTGACAGTCTGTAGGTTTTGGAATTTGTAGGTATTTTGGGGGCTAAAACAAAGTTAATATATTATTAGTCGGAGCTATGCCAGAACACCAGTGATTTTCCTAATGACTCACCTCGCTATAATGATCTTCTTTTCAGGACTCTCCATATTAGTCAGACGAGCAATATTTTTAGTCCCGGCATTAGCTGGACTAACAACCATCGAAGGTATTGATCTTATGTAAACTGTTTCATTCGATGACGCAGTTGTAGTATGCCAATTTGGGGCTGACACAATTATATTGGTGCCGTTCTTAAGAGTCATAGGACCAGCCTCATTAACACAGCCACCACTACCTCCTCCTCCTGTTTCTGTCATCAGCAAATGCTGCACTTTCGGATGATCCATTCTTTCCAGCTCAGCTGGATCGAATTTTCTCTTTTTTGGATGTAATCGTGGTGGTGGTTGTTGCTGTTGTTGCAAATGTTGGGACTGCTGTTGTTGTTGCTGTTGATTATGCGCCTGTTGTTGTTGTTGCTGCTGATGCAGCTGATGATGCTGGATCTGCTGCTGGTGTTGACGCTGTTGCTGCTGTTGTTGTTGTTGCTGTTGTTGCAACACTTGCTGATGTTGGCTAGTGGCCGGTATCACCATTTTGATTGGTGACGGAAGACTATGTCTTATGTTTTGGGCGTGCGATTGGACTAATTGTTGATTTGTTATGAGAACTGTTGTCGACGCCGACGCAGCTCTAACCATTTTCGCAGCATCACCGGCATCAATTTCTTTGCAGAATGTGGTCGTTGAATTACGTCCACTTCCAATGCCACTGCTATTACTACCACCATTCGTTATTGTTGCTGTTTTGAATTTTGTCGGCGTCGCAGTTGGTGTTGGTGACACAATGTAGATCTCATGGGCAGCTGTGGTTGCAATTGTTGCCGCTGATGCTGGGGAGAACGATAAGGGGTGTTTGCGTTGGTAGTTTATAGTGCCAACACTGCTTATCACGGACGCTGGAATCTACAATAAGAAAAAATGTGAGCGAACAATAAAACAAAGATTTAGAAATGTGATAAGAAATGGATGAATCAAAGCAGAACTTTTTATGTGACTCCGTCGAGTGGTGGAAATTTCGATTCAATGCAAAACGAGCTTTTATTTGGTCCGACGAAGCAGATAAAAATGTCAAAAAGAGTTAAATATTTTAAAATACAAACGCTTTGCTACCTAAGCAGGCCTCAGTGTAGTGAAACAAGAGAACGCGACCATGGGATAATTTAATGACAAGTTCGAATAATCTGTCATCAGCAGCTGTAACAAGAGAATCTCAGAAGATACTTTGTACAGATATAATCTGATTTCTCAGCTTTGGATGCATGGCTTCATTATTTTCCTTTTACTACAAGTCATCTCCAAAAACAATATTTTGCACTTCCAGCACGTATTTAGATCTGCTTGAATAAACTGAGACCTAGATCGACTAGTTTTGGCTAAATAACAAAATGGAAAAACTGTGACAATCGATTTTCAAATCGAAGACGTTCGACGACGACGTTCACGAATCTGAGGCAATCCATTCGTCTGATATTATGGATTCGTATGCTTGTAAAGAGAGTGTTTAATGTGCAATGAAAGCTGCATCATATATCGAGAAGAATGTCCAAGATTTGACCCTATATCCACCTGAGGTAGACAGAGATTATAAGACTACAGAAAAATCAATTCCCGATAGAAAACTTTCGCTACGATGAGGTATACATACAAAGGAAGGCAATCTGTAGAGCATATCAGGAGACTCGACAACGACAAACTGGAATAGAATGAGTCCAGGGCAATTCGCAGTATCACGAGCAAATATATAGAAGGAAGCTCTTATAAAAACAATTAACAATAGTCCCATGATAAGCTTTTGTGAGATTATTTTCGTTACTGACCCGAACTGCCGAATAGGTTGAGGGACACCCCTCCCAAGCTTTCTCAAAACAAAACAGTAGCTGAATTCGGTAATCCGAGAAACTTTATCCAACTGTGATATATCTTATTGGAATTTTTTTTAAGTGTGTACCATCAAGCTTGAAGTCAGAAATTTCGCATTTCGACCCACACCGTATTTTGATTAGAAACCACGTTGTCGGGCGATTTTTCAAACTTCTGTTGGGAATAAAGTACACATTAAGGTTCCTTCTTGAATACTGGTTACGTCCACCACATCGGACTTAACCAGCCAAACTTAAAAGCGCGAGTATTTAGAAAATAACTGAATTTTAAAAGCACTTCCGGCGGAAGAGTTCGTGCATCAACAGTCAGCTTGGCGGACACCTTATATGAACTACATAAACGTTTTCAGAGCTGAGGTCAATAAGGTGTAACCAAGGTACCGAAAAAATGCCGTTCAGGTTGGAGGTTTTGAGCAGTTTAATGTCCAAGCAGTTGTATGAAAATGAGCTCCTACTAAAAACTCGATAAAACTTTTTAAAAGTAAAATATATATCTCGTGTTTGCAGCCAACAATGCATAATAAAAGTTACTCTACCAATAAGAACCGAAAACTGAGTAAGTGCTGGTATCTAGGACGCTTTTTTAATAAATGGTGGTTCATCGTGAGGTTTGATTTATAATGTAAAATAAAACATATAAATTTGAATGTGAACTTAAAATTTTTACTATCGGTAAAAAGAACAATTCATGGCATTTACTTTTTGAAAATGATATCATGTACTCGTAAATGTTGGCCACGACTACGTCTGACTACGGAAGGTTCTATTTTGGGCGACTCGTTCGAGCATAGCCCAAATACGGCAATTTTGTTTATTAACGTATCCATTGAGTCAGGAATGGGCTTCATCACTGAACAAAATTTCACGATAAAACCTCGGATTTTCATTGAGTTTTTCCAAATTCCATTCACTAAAAATATGACACAAATTCAAGTCGCCTGGCTTCAATTCTTGCACAAGTTGAATTTTGTACGCTTTTAGGCTGAGACCTTCACATAAAATACGCCAAGTTGTCAAATACGCCAAGCCAAGCTGCTGAGAACGACGACGATTCGATTCGTCACGGTCTTCGCGTACACTCTCAGCTACAGCTGCTATATCTCTTCACTATGTGCTGGATGTGGTCCAACTGGTCGATTATCATCCACTAATGTAAACTGGGGACTCAAATTTGCGAATGGTATTGGCAATAGTGGTTTCAATCTTAAGATTTTGATGAATTAATTTGGAAGTTCGGAAAATGTAACCAATGAGTATAAAGTGTCAAACTCAAATCAAATGTCAACCTCAATGTCAGCTGAAGATAGAAGCGTTCCAGCTCGTTTAAAAACCTAAGAGAGAGTTCACACGTGCTAACAAAAGCTGCATGAATATTAGAATTAGACCTAATATGAAGCACCGTGTTGCTGGAACCACATGTCGACCAGGTTCAGCTCGTGCATTTTTGTAAAAAAAATAGTTCGAAACCTTTGAACTACAGCGGGCGTCATTGACGGTATAGTCGTTCTCACGATCATCTTTGAAAAAATACGGGCCAATGATATCGCCGGACCATAAACTGCTCCAAGCCGTTAATTTTTCCGGGTGCATTGGCAGCTCTTGTATTTCCCGAGGTTGCTGATCGGACTAAATACTTCAGTTTTTGAGCTTCGTCGATGAAGACAATTTTTCAAGAAAAAAAAAAAAACGGATTTTCCTCCAACTTTTCTAAAGCCCACTCACCGTAAATCCGAAGCTGTGTAGGTCGTTCATATTCAGTTCTTGCACGAGCTGTATTTTGTAAGGTTTTAGACCAAGATCCTTAGGTAAAATCTTCCACGTAGGCGAGTAACACAATCCCAATTGGTGCGAACGGCGACGAATGGACAGTTTACGGCATTAATTAACACTTGCGGATACAGCAGCAATATTTTCCTCTGTACGCGCTCTACGCATTCGAGTAGGCTTGATGTCCAATAGCGTAAAATTGCTATGAAATTCGGTCACTATGACTTGAATTACTCAGTAGGTCGATTATGACGACCGTAAAATGTTCGAAGTGGGCGAAAAAAAATTTTTAACAGAGCGCGAATTTTGATAATAAAATTCAATAATTTTAATTCAACAATTTGTTGTTCGGGTGTAAGTCTTTCCATGATGAAATGCCAATACTAAGTGAGCAAGTTTGACTTGGATTGGATACATGTCACGAATCACGCGTGAGCTGTCAAAATTAGAATTCTTAAAAATCAAACAGCAAAAAAATCATCCTTTAATATTGCAGGCCTAAAAAAATAAATATTTATCGATATATTTTTGTTATTTTCCTCTTACATCAACGGTAACAACTGGAAACGTTGTTATAGATATTTTTTTTTAAATTCACTTCATTAGAGATTATGCTGCCTGGAGATTTTAATGGAAGACGGACTCTCACAAAACAACCTGGTAAGCGATTTAACAGTTCCACTATTAAATGTAATAAGTTTCTCCAAGGATACTATTTATGATGCAATTGGTAATACGATTCTCGACCATGCGAACACTTTTGATTGTGGAATTTTAAACGCATATTGTGGAGGCCACTCTAGAGAGGAGCTGGCTCCGTATTGCCTTATTTCGGATGATTAGAATCAGCTGATATCTGATCTTAGGGTCGCAATGATGACCAAATTGCATGCAAAGTGGAGGTATCAAGTACAACATCACTTGAAAAAAATGAACAATCACTTACTCTTTTGCGAAAATTGATTTGTAATGACAGCCTAACTAAACTCTTCCAGATAAATCTAAACGAAGCACTTACGAGTCTGAAAGTATCAAACACTCCAATAATCATTGCCAACCTCACAGAAATAATGAAGCAAGCTACAAGTAAACAAAAGTGGTTTGCTTTTGAATGTCTGAGAGCAAGGGAGAGGTTCTTTTGCAGCTCTTGAGCTTCTGTGAAAACATAACACAAATGTGTTTACAACCATTTATGGTGAAGCGATTAAGGACTTGAGGGGCATATGTTACGGGAAAAGTTTTGGAAGGCTGTAAAGAAGAAAGCTAATATCACTGGATTCAAATTGCAGACACCGCACTTGGGGGAACATTTCATTATGCCGTTCCGTTGGTTGATGATGTTTTTGTGGACACACCAGCGTATTTCATGCGGAGATAATGACATTCAGGTGTGCAAAAATCTCATCCTCGATAAAGGAATGTAGGGTGTCCCCATCCATAAACTCACGGAGCAGCATTGACTCCAAATCATTCTTGCATTGCTTAAATATACTTCAAGATCTCTCCCAAAAGAACAAAGGAAAACTTTGGAGGGTGCCTGGTTATACAGATATTGACCGAAATGTGATAACCGACGATCTGTCTAGAAACGATTCTAGATTGTTCTGTTACACGTGATGTGTTCAAGAAATAAGGTGACTTTATATTTTTATAAAAAAAATATTTATTTATTCTTCAATATTAATGTCGTCCCCTTCAAAGTAATACGCTCAGATATAATACATTTGTGCCAATGCTTTTTCCTATCCTCGAAGCCCTTTTTGGTATAATCTTGAGCTCTTCCGTTTTTATTTCCTCAATCGTTGCAAATGTCCATCCTTTCATAGATCTCTTGAGTTTTGGGAACAGGAAAAAGTTGCATAAGGCCAAATCCGGTGAATATGGTGGCTGAGGCGTGATTGTCGTGTTGTTTTTGGCCAAAAAATCTTTCACAAACAATGATGAATGAGAATGAAAATTAAGAAGTTTCGTAACAAACTCCGCTGACACACGTCTCATGTCCAAAACAGCCGAATAAATTGCATAACACCAGCCATGCCAACATGCCAACTGATATGCAAACATCCTCATCGACTTCTGCTATGGTAATTTGACGATTTTCCAAAACAATTTTCTTCACAGCTTCGACATTATCATCTTTTTTTGATGTTGATGATAATTGAAAATCGCGTCTAACCTTTCTATTTGTCAAAAACAAACTAAGTAGGCTATATACTTGAAACTATGAACATATATTATGTTCCGGACATGTGTACCAACACAGCAAAAAAAAAAAAAAAAAAAAAAATCGACAATCGAATGTACGTTTCCCGCGAAGTTTCAAAAGTCACCTTACTTTTTGAACAGATCTCGTACATTATGGTATTTGCTTTTTGGATGCGGATTCATTGTGAGCCGCAAGCAGGATTCGTTCTTCTTCAAGAAGTCTTGAGCTTTCTTTACGTAAGTGAACGCGATATAACAGTTCGTATCAAAGATAAATTCGCTAACGTAAGACATACGGTGATTCTCCATTTCATAAAAATAGTTGAACCTCTTTTGGCTTTCTTCTACTGATTTTGTGGTACAAAACATCTTTAAGTCGCAGTGGCAAAAAAAAAAAAGTGGCAATCACTGCAATCACCGATTATGATGAAGAGTTCCGAGAAGGGCATACAGCGAAATTAAAACCTTATAAAGCGGCACTGTAAAGAAGCACGAAAGCTACTTACGAATTCGTCTGCATAAACAGATTTTGAATAGAAGATATAGCAACGAACTCTATAAGCCATATAGCTTTGCTCCAATCCGGAGATTCTTCGAAAACATACCAGAGAGACAAAGTAGTAAAAATCTTGTCTTAGATGGCACGCTCATTTGAAAATAACTTCAGCCAACTTGGTGTGCGTAACTACACATCACTAGAATGAGACCGAACTAAAAGGAGAGAGCTTTTGTTTAGTATTCCTTCTTTCTGATAGCCAAGAGATCAATTTATTAGAAAAATCAGTTGACACCAAACAATTTGAAGATCAGAATATGTACACGTACACTTATCAAAATTTATAGAACTGGGGACTCTGTTATACATCTTATGGTGTTGACGAAAAAAATTGGTCTATTTCCGATGCCTCAGTGATTCCACCCATTTTGAAGACTTGGTAAATCCACGTAATGTCATTTATTAATCTACTCCTACATCGGACTCACTCGTTCGTCGTTTAATTTGCCTGTAAATCAGTACAGTCGTTTGTTATTAATAGTTATCGTCAATTAGTCCTGTGGATTAGTGCATATCTTTTGAGTCCATATACAGTACACATTTGTGATTATGATGCGAACACTCGATTGTTTTGAACATACCCTCCCCTTGGAATAGTGGGTTCTGGTTTAACGATTTGCTGGTATGCGTCAGAAATTGATGTTTACAGAAGATTGCGGTCACAAGTCCCAGTAACAGCCACCATCACAGTACCCGTATCAGCCTCACTCCCAGTGCCAGTGCTAGTTCAACTCGCAATGAAAATCGCATGGGCAATCGCATTTGCAATCGCATTTGCAATCGCATTTGCAATCTCCCACCATCTCTCGCGCGATTGCTATCAATTTATTTTAATTATTCAAAATGTGTTGACGGTCGTTATAGAGAGTTGCTATATTCGTACACGCGCCTTATCGAATCATATAAGCTCGGACATGGCGAATTTGTTATTTTATCTAGAGGCGCAAGTAGCTTTCATGAGTATGAACGTAGTAAACGTGCGAACGTATAGTACGACTAGTTTATTAGCGAATTCATGTGGCATGGACTTACTCTACTACGACTACGATTACGACAACAACAGCAACAGCGTCGACGATGACAAAGACGATGAAAAGCGCATTGCGGCGCAAAGTTGAGAAACTCACTCAAGAACTGGTTGGGGCTGCAACTGGAACTGTTACGCTGAATAAATTTCCATCATCCCACGCGTTTCTACTATAAGGAGGGATTTTCTTTTTTCAAATTTTCAGTTTCATTGTGCGGACTGATGGTCCGTTGTTGCTTCGACCTTTTTTTTAAGTTTCTTTTTATGGTTACGCATCGAGTTTTCTTTCCGATGGCAATAATTGACATTAGGAAATTTTTGCAGTTTGCTGTTTGTTTAGATGAAGGCTATGCTTGTGGACGAACAAAGACATTTCATTGTGAAATAGTCAATGCTTTCAGTCACCCAGTCATTTTAACTGAGCGCAATACATTGTGCTATGATGCATCTCCATGCTACAAGTGGACCAAGTGCCCCTAATTACTATTAGATGCGTCTATACAAATTAAGACTTGAACACCACACTTTAGCGCGAAAATGATGGTGTCTATTCAGATTAGTCATCTACACCGTTTGAAGAAATTTTATCTGAAGTGACCAGTTTGTGTGGACTTAAATAAAAAGAACTTGACACACGAAAAAACACGGGTGCACTGTTGACGATTTTTCAAAATAAAGACGAACAACGAAATTTGGATCTGCATATGGAATGTTCGGATCATAAGGAGGTAACGCGCAGTCAAACATATAGCGGTGCTCTATAGCAGATATAATCGCCATCAACGAAGTGCGGTGGGATGGATCATCAAAAAGAAGATGAAAAACTGAAACAAACTACGTTACAGTGAATAGAATCAGCGCCTTTTTACGGATGATTAAAATAAGGAATCTTGAGTTCTCGGCACAAAAGCTTATGCACTTTATGAAAACAAAAATCAAAATCAGCTTGATATGAGCTCCAAAACAGTGGATCTTCTTGAAGCTTTTCAAGAGCTCGACGACTGAAACGGTCACGAATCGGAAGATTGGCCGGCATCAATTCCTGCACGAATTAAATTTCGTATGCTTTGATATCAAGATTCTCACGTAAAATACGCCAAGTTATTGCATAAAATAAGTCAAGCTGTTGAGAATGGTACCGAATGGATTCATCATGGCTATCGCGTACACTTTCCGGTATATTTTCTTTACTACGTGCTAGATTTGGTTTATTTGGTCGCGTAATATTCAATAATGAAAATTGGGTTTCAAACTTGTCGATGGTACTATATAGTGAATTGTTCTTTCGGAGGGCCGATTATTTGGACCAAAGGTTGCTCTAAGGGCACGAAACACATTTCTTGTAGTACGCTGATTTTTGTAATACAGCTGAATAATTTGTGGACGCTGTACCGCGCTTAGTCTATCCATGATGGAATGCCAAACAATCAGTGTGACTTGAAAAAGTACCTCTAAAAGATTCACCCTTTGAAACAAGCAACCAGGAAGCGTCCTCATCCCCAAAGAGATTTGGCAAATTCTTGGACTATATTTCTTCCACTGTTTTCCAATAAGTTCTTAACTGGAATAGCAACGTATGGCCGAGCGTTGTCATGATGGAAAATTGTTGCCTCGTGTCTGGTCACATATTCCGGGCGTTTTTCGGCTACTGCTCTCTTCAAACGGATTAATCTTGTTCGGTAGCGTTGTCCATTAATGGTTTCACATGGTTATAGCAGCTCATAATACAGCACACCCATCTGATCCCACCAAATACAGACCATTACCTTTGCGCCATGGATATTCGGTTTTGCCGTTGATTTGGCTGGTTGGCCGGGTTTCACATATGATTTTTTGCGCTTGGGGTTGTCGTAATGGATCCATTTTTCATCACCAGTAAAAATGCGATGTAAAAATGACTTCCTTTTGCGGCGTTCCAGCACCATTTCGGACATGCAAAACCGCATTTCGACGTCTCTCGGCTTGAGTTCATGTGGAACCCAATTTCTTTGTTTTTGAATATATCCAGCTGCTTTTAAACGTTTTGAATTGGCTGCTTGAGTGACACCCAAAGATTCTGCGAGCTCTTCTTGTATTTGGCAATAATCTTCATAGAGTAATGCTTCCAGTTCTTCATCTTCAAACTTTTTTGGCTGCCCAGGACGTTCATCGTCTTCCAAGCTAAAATCACCACTTTTAAATCGTGCAAACCACTTTTGGCACGTTCGCTCAGCTATCGCATGTTCACCATAAACTTTCCCAAAATACGATGACTTTCGGCAGTAGTTTTCTTTATATTAAGATTATAGTTGTTTACGCTTCAAATGAATGACATACTGAATTGACGTACAATGAAAGTAGATTTCCAACGCATGTTTCAATGGAATAATAACAATGGAATACTACAAGTCACGCCATCTCTTAGCAAACCGCAAGTTATAGACCCAATATGAAGAGAAAAAAAGATGTAAGCAAATGTGTTTCGGAGGTTTATCGTCATCTGTTACTACGCAAGATTCTATTCAAACGCAAGGACATCACGATCAACTTACCAGCTCTGATGAAAGTCTTGAGGAACCCTTAGCATCCACCTCTCAAATGGTAAGTTCTGAATCTACTACAAAAAGAGGAAGGAAAAACTTTATCACGCCTAAGTTAGTTGCAGCTTTAGATAGATGTCAATTAATAAACATACGGGATTCTGTCTATATACTTCAGGTTGTAGTGGAAGCACTAGATCTTAGCTGTGATGATTTTCCGATAAACAAATTGTCTATTCAACGTACATAGAGTCAAAAAGATAAAGCGGAATCTATAAAATCAGATTTTCAGAATAATGACAGTGAAAAAAAAAAAATTAAAATTAGACCTCCTGGAGCGATGCATCAAGCAAGGTGTATGGCTAAAGCTATTTACTCTTTAAAGATATGTTTGTTCCAATCCCTGTTTAAAATTAGCGCCAAAGATAAACAAGCACTTAAAGACGTCTGTTTATTCATTGCGGTTTTATATGTTAAACTATGGCATGGATATAGTCTGGCGGTGAAGGCACCAAATCAAGATTTGTGCTTTTTAAAGAGGCTTAAGGAATATAAAACAGTTAACAAATTGATCAACATCTTTGGTACTTGTTAAAAGAAATTACCATTTTATCACCCTTTGATGATGGAGTTAATGAACAAACCAAAACGAATATTGTAGTGAATTTCCAAAGAGAGAGTTTGTATGATTCTGGGAAGAGATACATTCCATCTGAATAAAATATGTCTGATTATTTGTATTATAAATAGGAAGGAATACAATAAATAATATTATTTTTTATACTGTTTTCAATAAATTGTTAATAATACTGCCTTATTTATTGTTGCAGGAAAATCATTAAGTGATTTTGTGTCTGTCAAGAGTACAAATTTATTTTCTCGATTAAAAATTGATAAAAATTTCCTCCAGAGACTCGTTTCTACATAGGATGAAGATGTTGCTAATTCAGAGGCGAAAAGGAAAGTGCTTTCTTTAAGGGCAGTTAAGATACGGCTGAAAGAGCTGTAAAACTTATGCAAGATTTTCATGGTTTGATCACTGCAAAGGAAAAGCGAAAGCAATTTTTGCTACACTTTGTTCAGGAGCATAGAAATCTGTATCCAGACTGTAAAAAAGAGGCCCTCAAAGGAAAATATCCTAACTGATCTGTAATTTTATCTTCTTTTAATAAATATTTCATAAAAATTTTAATATTTCAATTGATTTAGCTATTGTTTATAACGGAAAGGGTAAAAAACAGCAATTTTCAAAATCTTCAGAGTTCTGTCGGCACGGGTTAACGTTGACGTAGGAAGATGAAATTTTGTATTTAAGTAAGTCTGGGTAGTTAAAAAGAAATAAAAGGGATGCATTTTGAAATCTAAAAAAAAAAAAAAAATTTTCACACATATAAGGGACACCATAGCCAAACATCCTTATAGTAAACAATACAAAACAATTTTCTTCACAGCTTCGACGTTATAATCTTTTGTTGATGTACTGGGACGTCCAGAACAATTGTCATCATTGAGATTTTCTCGGCCATCTTGGAAGAGCTTGTACCACTTATACATTTTTTTTTTTTTTTTACTTAGAGCAACATTTCAAGCGTTTTAAAGCACTTGATTGAATTTTTTACACAAACTTTGATGCAAATTCTTTCCTCTATTTTTTATAATAATTGAAAATCGTCAGGCACAACAAAACACGTATAACCTTTCTATCTGTCAAAAACAAATTAAGTATGCTATAAACTTGGAACTATGAAAATATGTTCGGCCTATAATCGAATCGATAATCGTTTCCCGCGAAGTTCAGCTTACTTTTTGAACAGACCTCGTACATTATGGTATTTGATATTTGGATGGGGATTCGTTGTGAGCCACAGACAGGTTTCGTTCATAAGCAAGAAGTCTTGAGCTTTCTTTACGTAATTGAACGCGCTATAACAGTCTGTATCAAAGATAAATTCGCTAACATAAGCCATATATGCGCTCATGTCCCAACAGAGGAAAAGCACGATGCTACCAAAGAAAGTTTCTGCGAGCTTATCGACAAAACCTACGAGCAATGTCCGATGTATGACGTTAAAGCTATAACAACGTGATATTGCAGGAACATCAGTTGCTATTTACTTTGTCAGCCAGGTAGCTTTGAGTGGTCTGAGGTAATTATTTTAGGATTTGTAGGAAACAACAATATGGTGACAAAGCAGTCGACGCTTCACATACATCACTGCTTCCATTAAGCATAGTCATTAGAAGTATAAAGAAGAGATCGAATAAATCTGTATAGAAACAAACTTTGATGCTGGAGTCGCCTCTGGATAAATACAAAGCACATACAACTGTATGTAATTCTTTGGGATGAAAGTCAGCCTGAACAGCACGTGTTTATTTCTTTTTTTTAAGTGGTTTGCGTGGATTCTATTGAAGGTTTTTTTTTTTTTTTTTTTTGTTGAATGAGTATGGTTAATTGTTATAAAATATGTGTTCTTGATTTTCATTAGACGAAAAGTATAGTTCTTTAGTGTTGTTCAAGTTGGAAACCGTGTTTGTTATAAAGCCTTGTATACAGACTCGAACTACAACTTTTTAAAATGCTATAAATTTTTTATTTTTTGATAAATTTTATTGTGCCAAAGCAAAAAATGTTGGAAAATACATCAATTTACAAATGGTATCAGTAGTTTTTAATATGTCTCTTCGGTATTTTGGCCCATTCCCGGAGAAGTGCTTGTTTGAGGTGGTCCAAACTTTGGTATTTTATAGTGCTAACCTTCGCCTTTAAAATTCCCCAGACAGAGAAATCCAACGGATTTGCATCCGGAGAATTTGCAATCCATTGTGTCGAAGAAATGAAGTGTGGAACATTGTTTTTTAACCAATTTTGGTAGACGCGCGCTTTGTGAGACGGTGCCGAGTCTTGTTGAAATGTTCACGGTCTACGACCAAAATGATTCTTTGTCTAAGGCTTCAATACTGTCTCTAAGACAGTTTCACGGTCTACAATCCTATTAATTTTGACGCCACGGTTCAAGAATACGAGCAGATAGTGATCATCGGCGGTTATGGCGGCCCAAACCATCACCGTCGGTACTGCCTGCTTTCTGGTGGCCGTCCGAAAGTGTTGATTTTCGAAGGACCTCTCTGGCAAGTAAGCTCGGTCATTTTGTTTATTGACATATTGCTCTATAACAAATAGCGACTCATCGGAAAAAAAAAAACAAATTCGGCAACTCACCACTTTCGTGTAAGCGTAGCAACTCCTTCGCTCTTTTAATTCTAACTTTTTTCTGTTGCGGTGTAAGATCGTGTGCTTTTTGGAACTTCAATGGCTTGAGCCCAAGCTCATTTTTCAGTATGTGTTGCATCCGTTCCAACGATATGTTGAGTTCACGAGCAATTTTTCTTCCACTTCGACGCTGATTTCGCTCAATTCGAGCCTTCACTTTCCGAACTATTTCTGGCGATTCTGCTGTTTTTTATAAACACCTCCATTTCGTTTTGCAACGCTGCCAAGGTACTGGTGGGCTCTAACGATAGCTACTTGTGGTTTTCCAGGAAAATATAAAGCAATCACACTATCACGTTTGAATTCCATCGCGGATAAAAATTTTTCAACACAACTGAGACGCAAATCGTTTAAAAGGCTTGTAAATAATAAAATTATCTGTCATGTGTCAAAATTTGAGCTCACAGTAATGAACGGTTTGGAAATTATAGCAGTCTGAAGTTGATTGCAGTTCGAGTCAGTCAGGGTGTATATATAGTAAAACTGTGTTTAAACTTTTTACGCACAGGTGCGACACCCATACTAAATTTTTCGTTGTTTAGGATGTCGACCGAAATTGAGAAAAAGCAAATTTTTGATATTTGGATTTGTAAAGTCAAAATTAAGCGCTTAGATGCTGTTTTTTTTCTTTTCTTATGGGTTGCTTTAGTAATGTTTCATTTTCCGAAGCAGCAATAAAGTCAATTTAATCAACCTTAAAAACTTTATGTTTGATATTTGACAAAAGATGGGCCAAAAATGGTCGGCATAGAGAGCGCTTTGAAAATACAAATACTGTGTGGCTAAATGAAATCTTAACATTCCCACAACATGTTTTAGACGAAATGCCTTCATCATCTCATTCAACTAGAATAGGAAGACCGAGAAAAAGCTGTGAAAAAATCAAGAAGAGAAAAATAGAAACCATTTTAGATTCTTGTAGCGTTGAAGAAATTGCATTGGCTCATGAAATGAGACTTAGAAAAGATGGAAAAAGAAATACGGCTATCGTAGTGAAACGATTAATTATCAATGAGTTCTCCAAACCGAGGTTTGATTGTTTTTCTTTGTTTATTTTTTTTTTTTTTTGTTAAAATTTTTTTTTGTTCAATTGTGAGGAAAACACTAGAAACACATACTTCTGGGTTTTTACCAATATCTGCAGATGATGCGTTATCCTACTGATCACGGACATACAGCTTTCCACTCATCAGTACGAAATATTACGTCGAAAAATCAACAACACTATTCCCTATTTGCTACGATCGTATTACAAAATTAAAGAAGCTAAGATGAAATGTTACCCAAATGATAAAGCTGTAAGCGAATCCTCTGCAGAATGTCGATTACAAAGTTTAGTAAATCACAGCGTTGAGCGTTTGTGTTTAGCTTAAAAAGATGCTTTAAATTCTGTTGTTGATTTAAAAACGTGTCTAAAAGAACTATCTGTGATTATTAAATGAGGTTGTGATGGTGCTCAACAGAGCAAAAATTTGCAATCGGTGATCATTCCGATGAAAATCTTTTTTGCATTTCTATGGTTCCGATCCAGATGTATTTTTTTAAAGGATGAAACTAAAAGAGTACTTTGGATAAAACCCAGCCCCTTCTTCAACCAAATACTGTCGACCTAATAAACTAAATTTTGCTAAGGAAACAACTGAACTAATCAAGTTTGAGGTAGAATCAATTCAACAGCAAATTAAGACCATACTACCTGTTGAGTCTAATAATGATAACTTCCATGTTATAATCAAACCGCTTTTTTTTTATTAACTATGATTGATGGAAAAGTTTGCACTTCTTTATTTTCTTTAACGTCTTCACAAACCTGTTACATTTGCGCTGCCAAACCTTTCGAAATAACAGTTTAGCTAATCCTTCAAGAAAGCATGTGAACTAAGAAGTAATGTCCTTTTGATTAAGTCTGCTTCACTCATGGATACGATTTATATGTTTAATGTATCCTACACATAACGTTTAGATTAGATGTGAACGTATGGCAGGTTAGATACCAGGAAAGTAAAGAAAAAGTCAAAACCAGAAAAAAAAAAAAAAAAAAAAAAAAAAATTAATCCAAGAAACATTTAGGAGCGAAACTGGCTTATAGGTTGATATGCCAACTCAAAAGTCTGGCAATACCAATGATGGAAACGCGGCTATAAAATTCTTTGGAGATGAAAAAACAAAAACTGCCCAGATTACAGGAATAGATAAAGAAGTCATCAAAAAGTTTCATGCCATTTTATAGGCTCTTGGGTCTGGGTTTCAAATTGATGCAGATGCATTTGAGAGATATGCAAAAGAAACACGGGAACTGTTTCTTAAAAATTATGCCTGCTATTATATGCCAGTAAGTGTGCACAGAGTCTTGTATCATGGAAAAGAAATATTTTCTTCTTGTATACTTCCAATCGGACAACTTTCGGAAGAAGCCCAAGAAGCAAGAAACAAAGAAAATAGAAAGTTTAGGGAATTATTTCGCGAACACAAACGAACACTGACCTTCTTAATCGATTATTGATTACTTCGGATCCATTTTTAGCAAGTCTAAGATGTCTTCCGAAAAGAAAAAAAAAAAATATTATTGAACATGAAGTTGTGCAACTTTTACATATGGTATACCAATGAATAAGAAATATTAAAATTGCCTGTTTTTATGTGTTAATGTCTCGAGAATTGCTCTCCGCTGTTTAAATAATTTATTATATATAATTCTATGAACAATTCCAATAAAAAAAAACAACATACTTGAACGAAGGCATTTATTTGTGAGCGCTATTAATTTAATCCCGCTAAATCAGCGATTCGTCACACTGTGCGCCGTCGACATCTATATTAAAAGATATAACATTAAAATAACTTCTAAAAATTCTACAGGGTTAAGGGAGTGATTGAACCTGATCCCACCTCTTCGAGAGAAGAATCCCAACTCTGGGTAGTCATTTCTACGCAGAACTAGAGGAGCTAGATAAAATTACTCCAAGGAACCTCCTAAGATACTCGTATATTTGGTTGTTCAATAAGTTCTGCCGTTTTTTTCTTCAACGTAGGGTTTATCATTTCAGAAAATCTCTGTGTATACTGTTAAGAAATTTTTGTTGTTGAGAGAGTTCTCCTTTACATTGTTTCGAGAATTTGTTTTGATTGGACGTGTTTTAAGTGCTCAATATATATAAATATTTTTTAAAAGCCTCATTTTGCTTTTTTTCTTTAAAAAAAAAAAATCAAAGCGACAGAGGCGCAACGAGAGATTTGCAGATTTGAAGTATGAAGATTCGGCTATAAGGGCTGACATTTGTCAGCGTTTGTTTACACGCTTTCGTTCAGGAAATACAGACCTTGTTGGTGCTGTTCACTCTGGACGTCCACTCACCACAGACGACAATCAAATCTTGGCTGCAGCTACCGTTGACAGGCATTTGATGACACGGCAGATCGCTCAGCGGTTAAACATCGTCTATACAACCAGTTCGCATAGGCTTGGAATGAAGAAAAAGATGGAAGATTGGGTTCCTCAGGAACTCAGTGAAAGAAACATTATGAATTGCATAACTCGCTTGAGATTTTCTTAAGAAGAGTGGATACATGAGACGAAAGGTGGGTGGTTTACAACAAAAAGGCCATGTTGAGCATTTGGTGGGACTAGCGAGGTGTCCTCTACTTCGCTAAATATTGCTCTCAGCTCGATACTTTGAAGCAGGCAGTGGAAGAAAAACGGCCAGAGTTGGCGAATAGGAAGGGCGTTGTTTTCCATCATGACAACGACAGATCACCCACAGCTTTATTGACAAAACAAAAGCTGAGTTCATTTGGCTGGGAAGTTATGCAGCTCCCACCGTACTTTTCAGACCTTGCGCCTTCTACAATCTGTTCCGCTCTCTCCAAAACAATTTAGACGGAAGATTCCGAAGAAGAGATGAAAACGTTCCTGGAAAACTTTTTTACCCATAAGTCTGCTGATTTTACAAAAGAGGCAGTATGTCTCCACCAGCTGTGGGAGCAAGTGGAGAACAATTATAATGAAACATGCATCAAATTGAATCGGAAATTGTTAGAGTACAAAGCATCTGAATCCAAGTCTCCAAAGTCATCCGACTCGGCTGATAGCACTTCAAACGGCTTCGGTATGAGATTGGATCCAGTCACAATTCCAAATTTCGACGGATCTTATTGCAATTGGCAGGCGTTCAAAGATGTTTTTGAGACACTGGTACATCATGCCAATTTTCCAGAGGCATATAAACTAAGCAAACTTCGACAAGCAGTTTGTGCAAGGAATGTGCCGTTGATTGGTGGATTGTTTACAGGGGACTATGAGGAGGTTTGGGCAGCTTTACAAAATCGTTTCGACAATCCAAGGCTGCTGGCTGAAATTCACGTATCAAGGCTCATTAATATGAAGGCAGCGGTAGACGAGACAACAAAGACTCTACTGACATTTGTGGATACGGTCCAAGAATCGCTTCGTGCATTGAAGGTTATGCAGCTACCAGTGGACCAGTGGGACGCCCTAGCTGTACCAATAATTGTGTCTAAGCTTCCTAATAGTACACGACGAGAATAGTGGATGTGTTCGGATTCCAACAAAATTTCGATATTAAGGGAACTTCTAAAGTTTTTGGAAAAGCAGTCTCATAGCCTTTCTACGAAGATTGGTCGAGTATTACAACGTCCGGAATTGCCTTCGAACAGAACACAGCACCGCAATCAGAATGTCAAATCTTGCTTGGTGGCAGCGGATGATGCGAAGTGCTGCCATTGCCAAGGGCCAAATAGGGTTTCGCGGTGCCAATCTCTTATCAACATGAAACCAGAACAGCGCTTTGATGCCTTGAAACACTTTGGTTTGTGTTTCAACAGCCTCAAAAATGAACATAGTTCAAAGCAGTGCCCTTCAGGTGGGTTCCGACACTGTGGTCGGAAGCACCATACACTCTTTTGCCGTGGAACTAGGGATCCCTCTATAACGTCGGCTTCGCAGTCGAGAGACCCTTTAACAGCTGATGCCAAGTTGGTACAGCCATTTTCATGACTAAACCATCCTGTGACAACTTACCTAACTCGAGGAGATCGCACGGTTTTGCTTGCTACTGCGCGCGCATATGCACATGGAGAACGGAATGAACAACGCTTCATCCTCGTATACTTTGCGATCCTAGATCGCCGGTAAGTTCCATATCAGATAGAGTAGCTCATTATTTGAACCTTCGCAGAACTAATTGTGAGCTGGAGGTTGAAAGAATTGGTGCATTGGCTCAAACTCGTACAAAGGGAAGTGTTTTCTTTGAACTCAAGGCAGTTTACACAACATTTTCACTAAGCATCCATGCATTGGTAATCTCGTCAATCAAAATGACTCGATGGACGCATTTGGATGGTCATTAACTGGCTGATCCGAATTTTGGTACACCTGGTGGAATAGATGTACTTCTAGGGGCTGATGTGTGGGGTCTGATCGTCACAGGTGACATCATTAGTTTGAACCAAGATGAACCGCATGCGCAACGAACACAATTTGGATGGGTTATCTTTGGTCCAGCTTCGACTACTCCCATATCAGCACGTACTGTTTACAGTCTCGGTGCTCAAGTGTCTGAGGTTGAATCAACTTTGGAGGAACTCGTACAAAACTTTTGGAGGCTCGAAGGTGTCCCTGGGGAGGAGATTAACTATGAGAATGACGAGTGTGAACGGATATTTTCAACGACACACTCTAGAACCAGAGATGGCAGATATGTGGTATATATACCACTTGATCCTGACGTTAACAAGCTTGGAGATTCCTATTTAAGTACACTGCGGCAATTTCGATGCTTTGAACGTCGGCTGGCTGGGAATAAGGATCTGCGAAAATGGTACGTCGCCTTCATGCGTTAGTATTCCGCCCTCGGTCATATGGAATATGTTGGTCTACTTGGCGACCATCTAAACGGGTATTTTATTCCACATCACGCAGTGACCACAAAGTTTCGCGTTGTATTCAATGCGTCAGCTAAAACATGTACAGGGATCTCGTTAAATGACGTTCAGCTGGTTGGTCCCACAATACAAGATTCCCTGATAAATATAATTCTTCGCTTTCGTCGTTATCTCATCGCTCTGACAGCGGACATTGAAAAAATGTTCCGCCAGATAATGGTGGCACCTGAGCATCGGCAGTACCAGCGCATTCTTTGGGGTGAGTCACCTGAAAGGGACATTGGGGTCTACGATCTGGCCACAGTGACGTATGAGATGGCTGGTAGCCCGTTCAATGCTGTACGTGCCTAACAACAATGTGCACTCGACAATTATGGCGAAGTGGCTGACTGCACTCAGGCCTTAGCAGAGCGGGACGCTATTTTGAGGTCCTTTTATGTCGATGACTTTTTGACTAGTTGCAACTCCATTCAACGCCGACAAAATTCTCTCGGCTGGTCATTTTAAACTTCGAAAGTGGAGTTCCAATAGCCCACAAGTTATTCGCGATATAAAGGGTTGGATGCACCCAGAGGCTGAACATGTCATCCATCCTGCGGAAACTTCGGCGCTTGGATTGAAGTGGGACCTAGAAGCGACGAAACTCTTCAGTGTGAATCTCGTTGAACCATCTAAATCTCCTACGAAAAGGCGGGTTCTAAGTGAAGTTGCACAGTTGTTTGATCCACCAGCCATTATAAAGGGCAAGATCTTCATTCAGAGTCTTTGGTCTGGGGGTATTACTTCCGAATGGCTTACATTTTGGAATAATCTCCACGAACTACAACGTTTTCGAGTGCCCAGGTGGTTGGGTATGACAGATGGAGAAATTACAACAATCCACGGTTTTTGCGATGCAAGCTCAAGGTCATATCGCTTCTGCTCGCACCAAGGTAGCTCTACTGAAGGGTGCTACAATTCCTCGATTGGAGTTATGCGCGGCGCACTTGTTGGCTGTGACACTGCAGAACGTTCGTATCGCACTTGGACAGCAAAACACGCCGTATAGGTTGTGGTCGGATTCAAACATTGTGCTCTGTTGGCTACGCAAGCACCCTGCAACACTTAAACCATACGTTTCAAACCGAGTTGGACAGATACAAGAACTGACATCTCCCGACCGATGGCATTACATACGGTCGGCTCAGAATCCAACGGATTGCGCAAGTAGACGCATCGGGGCGGATGCTCTTTTAAAACATCGATTATGGCTGCAGGGAACAGTTGCCCTCGAACTTACAACGCGAATGCCAGACGGGAAAGTCATTCCACTGATTGAACGGTTCAGTTCTCTTCTTCATCTTCTACGAACCGTAGCGCGCATCAGACGCTGGACGCCGAAACGACAGCAACCACTTCGAAGATTTGTAATTGGACCTGAGGAGTTGGATGAGGTCCTGGAAATTCTAATTTGCTTGGAACAAGGTAAATGCTTTGCTAATGACATACTTCAACTTCGAAATGCTTCCAGATTATCGAACTCGATTCGACTACTCTCACTTAACCCATTCTTGGATGACAAAGATATTCTCCGAGTAGGTGGTCGAATTAGGAATGCACCTTTCCTCTATGACTACCGTTTTCCAATTATCCTACCAAAGTCTGCGGCGTTAAGTTGGCTACTGATTCTGCAGACGCATAAAACAGTGCTTCACAGCGGCACACAGATAATGCTACAGACCCTTAGCCATCGATACTGGATTTTGCACGCTAGAGAGGCCGCACAAACATTTCTGTACAACTGTACTATTTGTAGACGTCATCGTGGTGCTGTTCTTGCGCAACAAATGGCTACGGTACCAAGGCAAAGGGTTACTGCTGCCCGCCCCTTCAGTGCATCAGGTGTTGACTATTGTGCGCCATTTTTTCTGCGTGCTGGAGCAAAACGGTCCCGGTTAACCATCAAGACTTATTTGGCTATTTTTATTTGTATGGTTACAAAGGCTGTACATATAGAGGTCGTGGACCTTCTTACTTCCTAGTCGTTTCTAGCAGCCTTTGCGAGATTTATCAGTCGGCGGGGGCCCTGCCGAGATCTATATAGCGATAACGGCACAGCCTTCGTTGGGGCAAACCGCAAGCTTAAAGAAGACTTAGCTACTTGGACCAGTGATGCAAATCAACAAGCGTTGGCCAACCTGGGAACGAATTGGCATTCTATCATACCCAGCGTTCCTCATCAGGGTGGACTATGGGAAGCTGCGGTGAAAGCGGCTAAACGTCATCTGCTGCGCCTAGTCGGAGCCCAAACACTATGGTATAGTCATCGGTATCGAGGCGTGCCTAAATTCGCGTCCAATCATACCTGTTTACGATGACCCAGACGACATCCTAGCTCTGACCCCAGGCCATTTTCTTATTGGGTCCTCCATCATCGCAGTGCCCGAGCCAAATCTTACCGAGGTTCCCCGTAATCGAGTCAAGCTTTGGCAATGGTTGCAACAGGTCCACCAGAAGTTTTGGCAACGATGGAGCGACGAGTACTTGCACATATTACAAACTCGAAGCAAATGGCAACGACGTGAAGAGGACGTACAAGTTGGTGATATCGTCTTAGTACGACATGAAAATTTACCTGGTTCAACCTGGTAGTGATGGGCTAATCCGCAACGTAATATTGAAGACCGCACATGGCAAACGTAGCCGGGCAGTCCAAAAATTGTGCCGGCTGGTGGCATGTTTCGAACCAGATGCTTCAAGCGGGCAGGATGTCTGAGATTTGGCAACACCACTTTGCCAAGTTTATTACTGCAACTGCTGTCACAATAAAGCTGCCAAATTATTTCTTTTTTTTTTTTTTTGTATTCAATTTTTGCTTTGCCAGCACACACACAGGTGCTTTTCTTTTCTTGTTGTAAAGTAGAATTTGGAATCTTAATGTAAAGTAGAATTTGGAATCTTTGCAAGGTCAAAGTAAAATAAAGCTTTATAAACATAACTAAACAAAAACTAACCCTAAAAAACCGCAGAGCTTATTAAACTAATTGGGTGGCTTCCGACTCTTTACATGCTTCCGGGAGAAGTATGAGCCCAATGGAACCACTGTTGATCTAGGTGACCAGTGATTCTTCAACATAATTCATCCATCGACCTACATACTCGTACCTGTCTATTCTTAAGGGTTACTCAGTTGTCGCCTGTATATACTATGCTTTCGTGTAATTCTGTTTTGTTGGTTACATCTCCTAACTGTGTTATCTTACGAGTAGCTCTTGAATTTAGTTGTGGTTTTGCGGTTTTGCGATTTAAATTGCTATTTACCAATAAAATAGGTCACCAACATCTAAAATAAAGTAAAAAAGTAATTTGAATGTACGAGTAACTTTGTGGTTAATTGTGAATCATTGGCTACCATCCTTTGTCTGTTCTTCAAGTGAATCACCATTCATGACTCAATGAACTATGGTGACCATCTGGATTACTATTTCCAATATTTTGGCGCTTTCAAGTTTTTTAAAATATTTCTCACTCATACCAGTCACGAGTATAAGAAAAAGACTTGAGTTTCAGACTGGGTTTTCAGACTGTTTATCTAAAAGTCAAAGTTAAAAGACGAAGGTAAAAGAAAGCCTAGGCATCAACAATAGCAACAACAAAAATACCCTTCCCAATGAATAGAAAGCAGAGTAGGAGAAGTAGTATAAACACAGCCGCGTGCTAGAGCAGTGGCTTTTTTGCATCCTTTTTAAGCAGTGACTCACAGCCTCTTTTTTACCATCATCATCATTTTCATCATCATCATCATGGTGATTATCGTATTATGAGTACAGGAGTAGTATTTGCGCGGTATGTCCCAACAAAAGCAGTATCAGCAGCAGCGCCTAGTGGGGTTACTGACACTGCCATTGCCACACACCAACCATACACATTTTTTCGTTGGCGCTTTTGTATAGTACCCACATTCTCGTACGGATATGTGCACCATGATGCAGCACCCTTGGGTGCAGCAAATATAAAGAAAAAAAAAAAAATAAATAAATAAATAAAAAAAAAAAAAATGCTTTTACTGCTGCTTCGATGTTAGTGGCATCTGTTGTTCTATGTATGAGTGAGTAAACGTACTCCATGCCTTCAAGGGGATGAAGTTGGAACTGTATTAAGCCGGTCGTTCAATGATGCAAGATGGTACAAGTAAGTACTTATGTCAGAGTGATCACCTAGGCAAAACCTATCAATTGTCAATCCATAGACCTTGCTATAACTACTCGCCAGCGAATTGAAAGATTTAAATAAAAAAGAAAATGAAAAATAAAGCCCCTAGAGATAATTAAAAGTTCGATTTCGACATTTTAAACTTCAATCCTCCCCCAAAAGAGTGCACAGAAATGCATCCCCTAAAGATTGCCCACACACTCCCATACACACACAGTCATTCTCTTCCTCGTACTCTTACTCAATCGGAGAAGCTTTGAATGCGCGCGAGAATAGAAACAGAAAAGTACTCGTATTAGCAGCGTTCTTTCGTAGTTTTCCTTTCAACTTTCTATTCCTTTTTTTTCGCTTTGCTTCTTCGTTTTGCATTGTTTGGTATGTACGTAGCAACAGGATGAAAGGAGGTACAAACCAGAAAAAAAAATCCATCAAGGGATCTCCGAGAGCTGGAGCATTCCGTAGTTATGGTAAACCGAATGCGAAGGATATATCCGTACGTTACCATCTTTTCTATGGCTGATTATTGTTTGCAGAAAATGTTGAAATTCGATTTTTTTTTTCTTCTCTAAAAGATACCGAGAACTATATAAAGTCGTGGGCAATGTAAGGACCTAGCAACAGAAGTGTTAATCTCTGTCGACCACAAACAAGCGCGACCATGAATTGCAGAACAGAGTTTTAGGATCACCACATTGCGGTGGAGATATTCCGACACCAAATAGGATTTTTTTTTTTTTTTTTAGGTAAACTTCAAAACTTCAGCTTAAGTTCTTTAAAGGTGATGAATGCCTTTAAAATGAAAAAAAAGAAGAAGAAAAGGCTTTATAAACGGATTTAAAATGTTAAAAAAACAGGTGATAGAAAGTTTAAAGGAGGAGTAAAACCAAGTTAGCGAGCTATATTGGTTTTGAATCTTTGAGAATTACAATGAATGGAGAATAACCATTTTTACGCTCCGAAAGAAATTACAATATTTGTAGTAATATGCAAAGCTATTGATAAAGGATAAACAAACGAATATTCGAAGCGGGGAGGCTTATCCGACAATGCTAGAAGCTAAGCATGATCGTCAAAACGGGTGAAGAAACAAACTCTAACTTTAAATCCTTAAACGAAAACAAAAATTTACCAAAACTCTGTTCCGTTTTAAAGAATTAATCATAGTTCCAGTCTATGTACTAAGCGAACACTTTCTTTTTGTCCACTGGGTCTAAAAAAGGACGTAAAATTAGTAAAGTTAGCACAAAACACATTACATAATTCGTTATGGTATGAGCTTAAGATACTCTTATATCCTTTCATCCTTTTGGAGCAGAAGGATTGAATCTTTTTAAAGAAAATGAGAGTAATGTCGGTCAATTCGAGCGAAAAATTCTTCTGCGAGATTTACTTACTATGTATTCCAACTTTACACCTAACTGGTCAAAAAATTGTATACCAGACGTCTAGTTTCAATAAGACAATTAGAGTGGGTGGGCACCAGCGCTTCAGTCTGGTGCGTATGTTATTCCAATTCTAACCTCTTCAACACAATAGAGAAACGCCTTGTGTTAGGTAACATGCACAGATAGGAGAAGACTTAAATGAACTTGGAATATAACAAATTCAACTGAGAACCGGGGTAACTAAGGGGTCTGAGGTCTGCTTTTAAAGGTTTAAGATCACTCAATCTTATAGAGATGTTTTGGGGGTATCTTGTTTAGTGTAGACTATATAGTCCGATTTTGGGGGAAGAAAGACCTTATATTATCGCATGGATAGGGCGGTTCACTATAAGATAAGATAAGCGGCTCATTGACACAACAGAGAATATACCATACATCACTAAGACTTGTGTATATTAAAATTGGCAAAAATAACCGTTTGAAAATGAGTTCGCATTGAGGCTGGTAAGCCCAGCTAAAGCTAGGTGAACTGATCTAGACAAGGCATTATACTGACTTTTATAAAGAAGATGCTTCGGCTTATTCAAAACTCAATGCGTTAAAATATTCTTCGGCATCTGTCTATGTAGATGTCATCTTTTTTTATGCAGAAGTTGACAGCATTATGCATTTTCTTCAAATGCGCAAAGGTAGTAAAAGACAGCACCATGATCAAAAAATAAGACCGCATCTAATGTGCTAAGCTTCTCCCGACTACTATAACGAAACCTCCGGTTTGACGAGGAATACCGACAAGGCGCATTGAGCGAACGCAAGCGCAAAGAACGACGAGAGCTGGTCGCAAGCCTACAAACAAAAGAAAAGTGAGAAATATCCGTATCTATGTCTCGCATGATCAAGAAAGACATTCAGTAACAGAAAAAAAAAAATTCACAAATTTCTGTTCGGTGCCGAGAAAATAATCAATCGATCGAATATATGGTATGTTTGATCCAGTAGCCGACCTTCATTTTTAATCAAGGATTCAACATTTAGGCGAAAGTTTATCAAAGACAACAAATAGTGATCCGGCTCTCAAGCAAAATCTACTCACACAAACAACTTTGCAGACTTCATACAAGATCGGGCAAAAGTAATGTCATAATGTGAATTAGCTATTATTTAACTAAAAAAAAAAAAATTGGGCTTTCTTCTCACGAAAAATCTATATGAAGGTGTAAAATTGATGACATTAAGTTGAAAAAATTATATCGTTCAAATAATCACCTCCCGAGTTGATGCACATTTGTGTTAGTTTTACGGCATTTTGAATTCTTGCCCGCAAAACATATGGCTCCAAATTGGTGATTTCTTCTTCAATGTTGGCTTTCAAGACTTGCAACGTTTGTAGTTTATTGAAGTAAATGTGAGATTTCAGATATCCCCAAAGGAAGAAGTCTGGGCGATTTAAACGGTCAGTTCAATTTTGGAGCATTTAGGGTTCTATTTACCAAAAATTTACTGAATATTGACTTCTAAGTCCTGAATAGTTTACGGTTTATCAACATACACTAAAGACTTTACAAGGTCACAAGCAGTAATCGAGTGGCATGGCCATGGAGTGGGTGGTTAGTTCACTGGTCCATTTCGCTGTATAAATTTGCCGATATGTCGATCCTTCACTGAATCAATTGTTTCATGGGCAGTATAACAGGTGGCAGAATCCTACCAGAATAACACATTGTCCGGATTGATTATCCATATTTTCGAAGACAATGATTATTGGGCGCTAACGTTAGCCATTGCATGAAACGCGTTCTCCGGACTCATTTTTCAAGAATTAAAAACCGATGATGCCATTAGCGTGGAGGTTACATCAAACAGAGCTCGAGTTTTAAAGAAAGTGATTCAGCTATCAAAGTAGCCCAGAGAGGTTGGGTTATATATATAGGGTGAATCATCGTGAGGTTTGATTTTAAATAGGTTTGCTTTGTCATTTTTGTTCAATAACGTTTGGCAAGTCATCATGGAAAGACTCACACCACAACAGCGTTCTGGGAGAAATGTTCTTCGTGCGATTCGAGGAACTTACGGCGCGCATAATCGACCTACTGAAACCACTATTGCCAATACCATTCTTATTAGTGAATGATACTTGACTGGTTAGACCACATCCAGCACGTAGTGAAGAGACTATAGCAGCTGTAGCTGAGACTGTACGCGAAGGTCGTGACGAATCGATTCGTCGTCGTTTTCAGCAGCTTTGCTTGGCGTATTCGACAACTTGGCGTATTTTACGTGAGGATCTCGACCTAAAAGCGTACAAAATTCAACTTGTTCAAGAATTGAAGCCAGGCGACTTGAATTTGCGTCATATTTTCAGTGAATGGGCTCTGGAAAAACTCAATGAAAATCCACTGTTTTATAGTGAAATTTTATTCAGCGATGAAGCCCATTTCTGGCTCAATGGATACGTTAATAAACAAAATTGCCGAATATGAGCTGACAAGCAACCCGGAGAGTACCAAGAGCTAGTGAAATCATTGGTCCATATTTCTTCACAAATGAGGCAAATCAGAATGTTACGGTCAATGGTAACAGTTAACGCGCCATGTTAACTGACTATGTGTTTCGGTGAGCTCCCGTTTCAACAAGACGGCGCTACGAGTCATACAGCGAGTGAAACAATGGACTTGTTGACAAATCATTTTGGTGAGCACTTAATTTCACGTTTTCTACGGTAATGTCGTGCGATATCACACCTTTGGACTATTTTCTATTTGGAAGCCAACATTACTCGTGTTATCCGCGAGATATAAGATGCCTAAAATTAAACCTTCCGAATGGACCACCTCAGACGTAGTCGTGGCCAATATTTACATGATATCATTTTAAAAAGATTAAATGCCATAAATTGTTCTTTTAACCTTAATAAAAATTTTAAGTTCACTTTCAAATTTATGTATTTTATTTTACATTATAAATCAAACCTTACGTTGAATCACCCTATACATATATGTTCCATGACGGGAAAAGCGATTCTATATCCTGGGAAAACTAAAGAATAATATACTCGTAGATACATAGTTCTTTAATGTCAATACAAGAAGGTTTTATAATTTTAGGTTTACAACCCACATGAGTTAATGTGGTTTTCGGCCTCGTCAATCAACTATAGGTCAAACGTTTACACTAGGCCCAACTTGCTTAATTACAAATTCTAAACTCTTGGAGGGTTTCTGCCTCATAAACGGCATGTTTTTCAATTTGCCATTCCGGAACTCTCCACTACCTTATTGTATCCAAGATACGATTACGGATATCCCAGACAGCGCAAAGATAAGCTCATACTGTGAGAAAGTTTGAAGTCGGACGATTACAATGGCAAGATATCGGCAAATCGTTTTACGATCGAGTCTCCCTTAATCTTTTAAGAGGCCCTGTGCCGCCAGCATCAAATATCGAAGACCAATGGCAACAATGCCGAAAAGCTATCAAAGATACTGTCTCTGATGTGCTGGGTTTCACTCGGCCATCACAACGAAATCCCCGGTTTGACAACGAGTGCACGCAAGCACATGCAGCTAAGCAAGCATACAAAACGACACTTCATAGAAGGCCTACAGCTGTTCCCAAACTTTACGAGTAGAAGATACAAACACCAGCTTCTCAGGAGCATAGAGAAGTGGAGGAATTTCAGGAATAATATTTGAAAATTTTATCAAAAGGCAAAAGAAACATGACACGGATACAAACCTCCAACCGAAGCCTGTAGACACGTACACAGGAACATAAACGTAAAGTCGCTTCCTATGCTGTGGATTTGGAAGGAGCATTTCTGCAGACTCCATAACAGCGAAAACGAATCAAATCCAGTTCTCAGGCAGAATGAACTTTTCAATCTGGACAATCTAGACTACCAATACCGTCCACCCGACTTGGATGAAGTTAAAATAGCCATATCTTAGCTTAAGCCCAATATAGATGCTGGAGCGGACTGCGTGACTGCCGGGCTCTTCAAAACGCCAGGTGATGACTTGGTAAAGTATGCCCCATGAATGAAAGTATGAACCTTAGCATTGTTTGTCCGATCCTCAAGAAAGGATACCCTCTGAACTGAGGCAAATACAGAGGCATCAGTCTTCTTAATATCGCCTTCAAGATCCTATCTGCTGGCCACAACCTGTTAAATATCCACACCACGGCAGATCTTGAAAAAAACCCATAAACTCCAAATCGATACACCCAAGCTTTTTATCGATTTTCGGATCATGTATGATAGCATCTATAGAGACGAGCTATAGAGAGCAATATCTAGTTTTGGCATCCTTGCCAAACTCGTCCGTTAGACGATGGAGAATGCACGCTTCTTCATCAAGGTCACTAAAGAACTCACCGAAACTTTTGATGTAGAAAATGGATTTAGATTTCTTTAACATCATTCCAAAACTCACGCACCAACACAAGAGGCAAAATCTTTCAAAAGTCCGCAGAACATCATCACAGTATTAAACTCGCGAAGATGGGTTTAATGGTCATTAAGGGCAAGACTATATATGGTCTTGGTTTGGCTGTTAACAACAAAGGACACCCAATACTATCGTCTCAGACAGAACGCCACCCTAAACAGATATAGCTTTGAGATAGCTAAAGACTGTGTCTAGGGTCAGCCCTCGGCGCACGCAAGTGGAATGAGACCTCAACCAACTTAGCGTTCAAAACAGGAGGCAGGTAGCGAAAGATCGCCTTCTATATAGACAATGGTAGCTGGTTATGCAGATCTAGTACAAAACTCACTCTAGAGTATTAGTGAGGCTGTAGAGAGTTTGTTAAGATTAAGTGAAAAAATGTAGGCTTATACCGTATTGAGAGATATACAAAAGCCCCCTACCGTTCTGTAAGTTTAAAATTTCTTAGGATAAGCACCTTGATCAGCTATTTAATCAATAAAACAAAATTATTTTATAATTGCAGACAATTTGAACAGCAAGAAGGATGTAGTCGACCTTCCTTAGGGATAGAACTAATATTAGTCGACGGATAAACAAAGCCCTGACTTAACTACTTAGTGAAATCGAAAAAGTGGCGGGGACACTTCCTTTTTTCCACTTCGTTCATTTTCTCACGCCCTTCCCCTACCCCATCAAAGATAAAATGTAAATAACAAAATGACTCACCTCATCTTCCGTATCACATTGGTCTGTGTCATCAGCAGCCGATTGAAGCGCCAATGATTGGGCGAGAGATGGTGATACTTTCTGGTGGCAGCCTGGTCTATTGTTATTATTATTTTTGATGATGTTGCTGCTGCTGTTGCCGGCGCTGATGTTGATGTTTTTGGTGGATGTTCTTCCACCCACAATTTCTGCATTTAGAATTATCCTTCGATAAGTGTCCGTCTTTCTTCCGGACAAGTTTTTTTTCCCACAACTACGAATCACCGCGCAGTTAATTTGTATCCAATCAAATCAAAGTCCGTTTGTTATTCGTACCGTACCTGCGTTCAAAGATACATTTATTAAGCAAAACAGACCATACAATTTTTTTTTTTTAATTTTTAAAAAATCCAACAATCCACACACAAATTTACACACAAAAACAAATTTAAGTTTTTTTTTTTTTTTTATGAATTCTTTTTATTCAAAAATAAAAGTGATAAACGGACGAGAAAACGCAGTCTCGACGCGCTACTACCGCCATCTCTTCTTGGATGCAAAACGATAAAAAGTCTCAAAATGAGAAACGCACAAGGCGAGCGTATACTCCGGTATACGGAGGAACGTTTGCTTTTGCTGGTGTTGCTGTTGCTATTTCTTTCCGTTTTGTGGTTTTCATTCTCCTCCACCTTTCTGCCAACTCAGACCCAAATGTGATGCGCTCTCGAGTAAGGTTTTTATTTATTTTTTCCAATTTTATGGTAAACATGACAACAGAAAAAAAGAAATACTTCGAGAGAAAGTGCATAGGATTGCTTCTCTCACTTGTTTGATACAGTCAGAGTCCAGAACCAGAGCTAGAGTAAGAGTCGGTGTCACCCTACTAACCATTCACCAATTCAAAACCACCCAATTTCAATTCACTCACTCACTCTCTCTCTCTTTTTCTCTGCTTTTCCAGTTCCACCTACGCTAAGTTTTTCTCTCTTTACTTAATGGCACTTGAAGAAGACGAAATAGAGGCAACAAAAAAAAAGGATGCAGAGAAATATCATAAAAAAAACTAAAGTAATTGGTGGAAATCGGGGGAGGATAAAGAAGAAATCACATAAAGAGGCAGTTTTACATTTTTCCCGCCACAATGTGGGGAAGGGTGGGAGGGGGGGTGGTAGGACGTTCATCGGGTGTAAATATGTGGTTACTCCTTCCAACAGGACTGCTGAACCAGGAGACTGCTGTGTGTGCATCGTTGTTTGCTAGGCAAAAGTCATTCCTCAAAGAGCACTGAGCTTTTTTTTTTTTTTTTTTTTTTTTTTTTGCATTTTGCATACCTGTCCTAATTGCAGGCAGTAATGACAGAGCTGCAGTTCAAAATTTCCCATTCGTATGGCGGAAAGGAACTTAAGAAATTTTCTTAAACAGCTTTGCAGAGATTTTTAGAATTTTTCCTTTTCCATAAAAATCTAAAGATATTAATTTTTAAAAGAGTAGCTGACTGAAAGAAAATTTTTTCTGCATATTGAAGTGCGGAATTTTTCTATAAAAACATTCCTGGAGGATGTAACTGAGCTAGGCCGATTATAGAGTTTATTATCCAGCTATCAAATTTTGGCTATCAAATATTTACTAGTTCGAGTTTAATCAAACATAGATCATAAGTTGAGCAAAATATGCACCTAAACGTAAAAAGATACTAAAATAAATTCGAATCACTGGTACTCCATCTATGAGCGAACATACAAAGATAAGAAGGCGAATCAATAAGTGCCTGAATATTAAAACAGATTGCATTGCCACCTCAAATCCACCATTTTGCTTGTCAAGATGCATCTTTAAAAAAAAAAAAACCCACCCAAATTTTCAGAAAGATCTGTTTAGATAATTTTGTTGTGACAGCAATTTAAAACACGCGTAGAAGAATTTACGTAAAAATGCAAAAGTGAATTTCGGGTGTTCATTAAACAATTTTTTTTTCCAAGAAAACCATCACGCAAACCTAACTAAATGTTTGAAAAGTACTAGAAGGAGTAAAAAGTAAACTCCTTGACCGCCAGAATGCACTGCTACTGCAAAAAAGGTTATGATGTTCAGTGCGATACTGTTTTTAGTTTTGTTTTGACAGCTGATTGTTGTTGACTTGTTTGGCATCATGTTGAGTAAAGACATAAACCATTTTCGTTCTCTCATAAAACATTATTTTGAGAGGCAAAATGGCGAAGGAAACAAAAGAAAAGTTGGATATATATTATGGGGCTAATGCTCCATCGTCTTTTGGCGTCGATTGGTAACTGTTCACACCAGAGAACAGAATGAGTGCCCGGCAATGGATTAAAGCCGGCACGAGTGCTCCGAAACGGCCGAGGGAGGCTCGATGGGTCGGTTACGGCGTCGGTTTTCTGGGATTGTCATGGCATGCTCTTCGTGGACTACCTCGAAAAGGGAAAAACCATCAATACCGAGTATTACATTGCAGTATTGCAGCGATCGAAGGCCGAAATCGTTGCAAAACGGCCTCACATGAAGCGAAAAAAAAAAATTTTTTTTTGCAAGACAATGCACCGGCGCACAAGAGCATCGCAACCATGACTCAAATCAATGACTTACGGCTCCAATTGCTGTCGCATCCACCGTGTTTGCCCGATTTGGCTTCCTCGGACTATTATCTCTTCCCAAACCTCAAAAGATAGCTCATCAATAAAAAACTCAGCTCACGCAAGAAAATCATCTACGCCACGGAGGAGTATTTTGCAGACCTTCCGGAAAAATACTTTTCGGACGGGATCAAGAAGTTGGGAAATCGCTAGAATAAGTGTATCAAACTAAAAGGGGACTATATTGACTAAAATAAAATAAACATTAAAAAAAATTTTTTTTTTCATCTCACCCATTTTCACTTTTCACCCCACCCCAGAATTATGGGGTCTCTTCACCATCGATTGGAAACATCCAACACTGGTATACTCAATTTCGGTTCAGTCGTCCTAGCATAAGTGACACCGAATGAGGTCACCACACCAGAAATGGTCGATAATATTCAAGGCATGATATTGGACAATCGTCGAGTGAATGTCCGCGATCTTGAACAGGCTATAGGCTTGACATATGGATCAGTGATTTCAGTTTTGCAAACATGTTTGTATATGAAACAGCTATCCGCGATAGCAAGTTTGACAACTTCAAAGGAGTGTTTGGCGATGTTCAATTAGAATCCAAAAGAGTTTTTGTGCCGTTTCGTAATCGTGGACGAAGCATGGATTATCCATAACGCACAATACACACAGAGACTAAGGAACATCCGAGAAAGTGGACTTCTAATGATGAATTGAAGCTGAAAAAACCCAAGGTGCGCTTCTCAGCCAACAAAGTCATGGGGACAAGTTTTTGAGATGCGCGTCGTGTCATTAAAATCGATTACCTTGAAAAGAGTAAAACTATCACCTGCGCGTATTATGCAAGCCTGTGGGATCGATCACAAGACCGTATTCACAATGACAAAACTGCACGAATTTGGTAACGTATTGCTCCCTGATCCAGCTTATTCTCTAGATTTTGTCCCCTGCGACTATTTCCTGTTTTCAACCAGGAAGAAATGGTTCGGGTGTAAAAGATTTGGGTCGAATGAAGAGGTCGAGAAATCTTATTATTTGAAGGGCATCAACAAATTGGAGAAACCTTAGATAAAGTCTAACGAGAGAGAAAGGAGATTGTGTTAAAAATACGTAAAACTTTTTTTGTCGAAAAGTGTGTTCTTTATTTATATTAAGTTTTCAGCGACTTATTAGACCCAGCACTGTATTTTAAGGTTCTCTGTATGAAAATGAGATATGATGTTTGAGGAATTTAATGTCGGTAAAACCTTCAGTTAGAAACTTTAATAAAAACCATGAAGCATAAGGTGGAATGAGCCATAACTTACAAATCTGTATCGTATGAGATGTATTTGTACATTCACATCAATACTTTACCAGTGAAAACGATCACAAAAAAAAAAAAAAATTAACTATTTCAGTTGAAATAACAATCTATCCAGTCCTCGAGAGAATCGTTATTGCTAATTTACGTTCTCCACCGTTGAAAAAATTAGAGCTGCATTTACCTTAAGGTATAGTTTTCCTTTACCGCACAATCACAATTTTTATTTTCGACAACACACACGAAGGCTGTTTGATGAGTACCCGGATTGGAAGATAGGTGCCGCTACTAAGCAAAAATGAGTGTACCATCATTTACTAAACCTCTTTTAGCCCGCCTGTAAAAAATTAGTGACATTCCGACGCTTAGTTTTGTTTTGACACCCATTTCAAAAAGTCAAAAAATTTGCAGGCCAACAAAAGTTGTACTATAAGGGTGGATTAAAAAAGTTGCAGCACTGCTGGCAAAAATATATCGAGTTTCAAGGGGATTATATTGAAAAATAAATTTTCAAAACCTAGAAAAGTTGCGTTATCATTTCTAATCCGGGTATTCATCAAACAGCCCTCGTATGTATAGACTTTTGGAAGATTAAGAATCTGACGTTGGCCTTCGATTTTCGAAAAGTCTTTCATTGTTGTGTTAAGCAACTTTAAGAGCGTTCACCCTAATTTTCGGTCGTAATTCTCGCCCTAGTACACAGGCATTAACAAGTTTAGTGTAAAAATTTGAGTCTATATATTCGTTGTGTGATGTTGCCGTGTCAGTGAGACAACGGGTTGGTCGAAGTGTCGAAAATATCGCTGCCGATCAGACGTCGGTAGCAAACGATCCAAATCAGTTAATTCCACGGCGTTCTCAAGAATTTTGCATCACTCAGACCATATTATGGCGTACTTTGCGTAAGAATCTTGGTTTACACCCATACAAGATCAAGCTGACTAAAGAATTGAAGCCGATGGACCATTTGAAGCGACGTACGTTCTCCGATTGGGTTCTGGACAAGATGCGACAAGATGATGAATTTCATGGCAAAATCATCTTCAGTGACGAAGCTCATTTTTGGCTCAATGGGTTCGTCAATAAGCAAAATATGCATTATTAGTCGGGTGAAAACCCACATGTGCTTCATGAATCACCACTTCATCCACAAAAAATAACTGTTTGGTGCGGTTTGCGTGCCGGCGGCGTTATTGGGCCATATTTTTTCGTCGACGATAACGATCGTCACGTTACTGTGAATGGTCAACGTTATCGCGACATGATCATCGATTTTTTTTGGCCCGAATTGGAAGATATGGACTTGGACGACATGTGGTTTCAACAGGATGGTGCCACAAGCCACACAGCACACGCTACAATCGATTTATTGAAGAGTAAGTATGGTGAGCGTGTTATCTTAAGACATGGGCCAGTCGATTGGCCGATTCGTTCGTGCGATTTAACGCCGCTTGACTATTTTCTTTGTGGCTACGTTAAGTTATTGGTTTATGCCAACACGCTGACGACGTTGGAAGAGCTCAGAGCCAACATTGAACGCGAAATAGCGGCCGTTTCGGCCGAAATGTGTGGCCGAGTCGTTGAAAATTGGGTCCAACGAATCGACCGCTGCAAACGCGCCCACGGTGGTCATATGAACGAAGTCGAGTTCCATTCATAAATGTTTTGATTGTACTTCAAGCCAATAATAAAGTTTTTGAGATATCTCAAATGGTTTGCCTTTTATTTAAAAAAAAAAAAATTGTCAAGTCGCTATTAAAAAACCCTATACATCGTTATCCAATCAGGTTTCTGCTCTGATCTTAATGAAACCGATCGAGTGGTCCTACAATTTACCATATTTTATTGCTTTCGGATAAGCCGATCTCGTCTCATTTGATTCACCAATCGCTTTTGTTCATCTTTATACTTTCTGGAAATGTAGCCGCTGTAGCATAAAGGCAGTGATTCTATTTTCCTAGCTCTGCGTTAGATAAATCTTTGAACTCTCAATATTCTTTTTATTGACAGTGAAATTTATTTTCAAGTGTCAACCTTTGTCTTTGATCATCGGCCTTACGGATTAGAATTTCTTGTGTTTAGAAATGGTTAGACCAGGGTCTAAGCTAACAGATCCGTTCATAATGAGGGACTACAAAACCAATCGAAAACATGGTACCAACGTCTTCATGGAGACATGGTCTTTCTTTCATGCGAAACATACGGAACTCTATTTTGCATTAAAATTGGAAATGGCTTTCATTGGCAGTTTGGTTTCCTGTAAGCAAAATTTGAAATCTATGTATAGATTCCTCACAACGTAGAGGCAAAACGAAACCATCCCAATGCTAATAGCATTCTTGTTTTCTTTAACAAAAAAATCGGCCGATTACATCTTGCCTTTTCAGCGGAGCATTACAAAGTTTTGCACAAAAAGAACATGTACTAGAATAGTGGTTTTAGGGGTTCCTCTTCTTCAATGTTACCTCGAGATATTTTTACCTTTGACTTGACAGACGATTTTTCTTACTCGCTTATCAAGCTATAGTTAAACCTCTTGGGAAAACAATGTATTCACGAAGTACAGGATGAAGAGTATATCAGAGATATTGAAGTCTTAATTTTTGTAAGGCCTTAACAGCAAGACAGTTGTTCCAACTCACACACACTGCATTGTTTGCTTATGTAGATACACTGTATGACAGTTTCACAGTGTGATTGAAAAATCGACGTACAATAGGGTGAATGTGATCTTGAAATATTATAAGGGACTTAAAATTTGTTATTTGAATGCAAGTAGTCTGAACAACCGTAAATTAGATTACTTAGAGAACCTATTTTCTAATTCTTGTGTTGATGTTATCTGTGTAAGTAAAACCTCGTTTAAGCCTCTACCTGAATCGGTCTATGAAATTCCAAACTGACACAACAGATGGTGGAGTAGCTATATATTGCAAATTAGAACTAAAATGTGACATGATTATTGAATCCAGTGGCAATGGTATTGAATACGTCATTGTAGGAATACGTGATTCAAATACCGAACGTATTGCTTCTTGTGCTTATAGCAATCTGGCGTATGTGCTATTTGTGAACATATAATAATCTGTGGGGATTGTAATGCAGTTTTGCTAAGATATTAATCTCCTGCGTTTCAGATAAAAGATCAAGTTACCTCATATCCAATGCTTGATCATATACTAATTGTTTCTGATCCATCGTTAGTCCTATTTTTTGAACAAATATCTCGTTATCAGAGACATAGATCACGATCTTCTTTTTTGTATGTTTAACGTCATTCTGTTCAGGTCCACCAAAACTGACTCCCTTACTTTTAAAGACTTTAAACCCATAGAATATAACTTGGTCCATATAGCCATAACATTAGTTCCTTGGGAACAATATCGGTTAATTGCCAACCCAAAAGCAAGAGTGAATTGCTTCCAATCAATTCTTTTGGCATTATATGATCAATATGTGGCGACCGAAAAATTTCGAACACCTCCATGCCTTCCAAAATGGTTTTGAGTAACCTGCGTAAGAGTGGCGTCTCGAATAACAATAGGTCCAGATTACCTGAACAATTTTTTTCTGGAAGATGTCTCTCGTGTTAGTAACATTAAGGTGAAACTGAGAACAAACCATAAATGTTCCACGGCTATGGTTCTTTTACCAGAAGAAATAAGACAAGATTTTGATAGTAGTAATGATACTCTGTTTGCTAGACTCTTCAAAAACTTTCGATAAAGTAAACCCCAAAATGCACTGCTGGAAACTGAAAAACTTCTTCGGACTTAATGACAAACCAGTCAAACTAATCGATAGTTTCTTTGCTGAGAGGTTGCAAAATGTCATTTTAAATGGTAATAATTTTTCTCCACAAACAATCTCATAGGAAGTACCACAAGGATCCATCTTGGGGCCATAATTGTTTTGTATTTTTCTAAATAACCTTCCGTCTGTGTGTAAGCATACTTTAGTTCATCTTTATGTAGCCTTTCCAAAACGTACATGAACATGAGCTTATTGTCAATGAGGACCTTAAGGAAATACAAAAATGAGTAGTTGCATATAACATTACCTTGGAATACCTCAGGGGTCGGTCATTGGTCCCACTCTATTTTTTGATGAAAATGGAATTTTTTGTAAAAAATGGTTACAAATGAATCTTTCAAAGTACTGCCCATCGCTAGCTACAACTTTTCCCAACTTTCTGGCAGAGCTCGAATACCGTTACGGAAAAAGTGTTTATCTTTTGAGGCTATCTACGAATCAAGCCACTTTTTGATGTCTTCATATGAGCGGAACTGCTAATTGGCCAGACCATGTGCCATCGAACAAAACAAGTTATAATCAGACACGGGTAACTCTAGTGCTGAAGCAAGCTCTTCTTGCGTTTGCACGGATCCTCACTGATCAATGCCTCCAATTAGACTTCCTTCACGCGGCAAAATGTTGATCATACATCGTAACATGCGTATTTTAGCAAGAAGAGGTCTTGGTCTAAGGGATCTTGAAGTGGTATATACTGGCAAGTAAATTCTCACTGATGATAATTGAATTCAAGATATCCCGAACATACATTTTTCTTCCCGATTCAACAGTATGGTAACCCAGTATTTTATATTTAGTTTGATAAAAATGAAAATACCATTAAATTTTTTAGCAGGCAAAAAGCGCAAGACAAATTTGAGAAATCGTTTTTGAATACGCTGTATCCTACTTTTATTTGCTAGAGTATTTGAACTCCATACAACACATGCAAACTCCAATACAGGTCGCACTAAACTACAAAAAATGGATTTAAGTGTATAAGAGTCCCTAAAATCCAAGGAATTTGCTTTAGAAATAATTCGGTAAATATGAATATCAAAGATAAACTAAGAGTCGAAAGTAATTCTAAGATCCTAAGACAGTATCGCACTAAAATTTGGCAGGTCTGCCTAAATATGAACGGACTTCAAGGCACCATAACCTCTTTTGCAGTAGCAGTGCATTCTGGCATCTAGTAGTTACATTAAACAGTGACAGTATTTTAATAGTTTTCGAAGATCATTAACAAAAATTAAAAATAATGAAGGTCCCAACTTCTTCTTCAACTTCCTTAAGAAACTCCAGAAATGACGTTAATCTCTTTAGAGTAAAAATTACCAAGCCTGACAAATTTTCTTCTATTGTATTATACAATATAAAAAGAATTTGAATCAATTAAGCAGTGGTCCATGGAATCCATAATCGCTGGTATTTCACTGGTATGGCTGTTAAACATGTAATGTTGTCTTCCAAGACTGCAATTGATGGTGGTTTATCAGCATATACGAGCAATTTGATATATCCTTATAAAAAATAGTCTAAAGACGTCAAATCGCACGATCTAGCCAGCCAATTCACCGATCTAAAACGAGAGTTAAATTGCTCATCGAACTCAATTAGTCTATCGATTCGCGTGCTGTGTGGGATGTAACGCCTTCTCGCTGGAACCACATGTCGACCAGGCTCAGCTCATGCATTTTGGACAAAAAAAAAGTTCAAAATCCGCTAATCAAATGATTCCGCGGGACCATAAACCGCACAAAATAGTGCATTTTTCGGGTGCATTGGCAGCTCTTGTATTGCTCATCGTACCAAAAACGGCAGTTTTATTTAATAACAAATCCATTCAACTAGAAATAAGCTTAGTCGTTGACAAATTTTCGATAAAAAAGCGGATCTTCCACCATCTTTTCTAAGGTCGACTCACTAAAAATTCGACTCTGTCGCAGGTCGTTCAGTTTCATTTTTTGCACGATCTGTGTTTTATGTGGTTTTATGGTAGATCAAGATCCTCGCATTGAATTTTCTACGTAGTCGAGTAACACAGTCCCAATTACTGGCGGATACAGCAGCAATATTTTCCTCTGTACACGCTCTAGTAAGTGGCTTGATGTCCAATATTGTGAATTGGGTGCGAAATTTGGTCATTATTGTTTGAGTTGCTTGCTCAATAAGTCGACTGTAGCGACCGTAAAATGGTCGAAGTGCGGGAAAAACATTTTTCACAGAGCTCGAATTCTGATAATAAAATTCAATAATTGAGCTATCAAAAACATAACACTGAAAAATCACCCTTTACTTCCTCGATAGAATAAAAATTGGAAAAATGCTGCTGACATGATCATAGACACTATTCTTTTTGGAATGAGGTTTTTTATCCCTCATGAAGAGCATCAAACCGAAAGGAAAGGCCTGGTATGACTTGAGCTGTAAAGGATCTATCAGGGTCAGAGAAATTTTTTTCGGTCCCATAGGATCAACCCGACAGAAGAAAACCAACAAAAATTCAAACGAGTCAGGAATGACAGTAATGTGCCATGAAGTATGTGAAATTCCAATTTGACCAAAAACTCAGGAGAAAAATACTACAATGACCCATAGGTAGTAAAAATATTGGTTGTTCGTCAAAAATATTAGAAATAATAATGATATGATATACCAGCTGCCAACTCTTTGGATAAGGCAAATTTGCTTCCTGTACAACCTGAGGTCAGCTCAACACTTTCAGATTATGCTTTGTCCCCGTTTGTCGAATTGTTAATGGGACGAATCCACTTTCACACTAATGTAGTAGCAAGAGTACTTAAAAATCTTGATATATACAAATCCGCTAGTCTACCTCATCCTCCATCCCAACGCTCATTTATAATGACATTCCAGCTGTCAGCTCTTGGGAAAAAGCCAATCTGTTTGCTGCTTAGTTTAAGGCCAGCTAAACACTTTCAGATTGTGCTTTGTACCCGCATAAACTTGAGTGTATGAATCTTCAATAAAAAGAAAAGAATCCACTTTCACTCTCGTGTAGTAGCAAGAGTACTTAAACATTTAAAGATACACAAGTCGGCTGGTTTAGATGATATATCGTCTCTTCCTCTAAAGAAGTGTTCTCCCACGTTGGCAATACAAGTACATAAGCTTTTCCATTAATTCTAATCTTTAGGACTCTTTCCAGCAGATGAAAAATAGCATTTGTCCAGCTCATCTCTTCTTTCTCCTCTCACAGGCCCACAGCCATTACCCATGAATGGCACTTGCATTGTGGAAACCGAAAAACTTTCCATTCTGGGTACATATGTGTGTCAATGACAACTTATGTCGAAATGACAAAATATTTGATATTGCCAAAAATGCTGCGAAATGTCTAGGTATGTAAAAAATATTTCATCCACTCTGATCTGGCGTCAATATATATAAGGCATCCATCCGCCCAAAACTGGAGTACAATGCTCACATCTAGTCAGGTGCCCCTAAAGCATATCTGCACTAGCTAGTTAGGATTCAAAACTGTGCGGTAAAACTCATAGGTGATACGTATCTTTACTCAGACAATATACACCCTCGAACACGAATACGTAATGTCTCGTGTCTCTCTCTGTTCTATCACTATTTCTACCACTAGTGGCTCATACAAATCGCCAGTAGAATTCTGCCACTTCAAACTCCTAACCGTAACACTCATCTCGCTACGAAATCTTATCAGTTTGACGGTAAAGCCCACTTTTGGACATACATTGAAATATTGTGATTCTTCACTAAGCCGTACAATGCCCTGCTGAGCTCTTTATTTCCTAGTCATGAAATGAATAGCACTTGCATTGTGGAAACCGAAAAACTTTCCATTCTGGGTACATATGTGTGTCAATGACAACTTATGTCGAACTGACAAAATATTTGATATTGCAAAAAATGCTGCGAAATGTCTAGGTATGTAAAATATATTTCATCCACTCTGATCTGGCGTCAATATATATAAGGCATTCATTCGCCCAAAACTGGAGTACAATGCTCAAATCTCGTCAGGTGCCCCTAAAGGATATCTGCACAAGTTAAATAGGATTCAAAACTGTGCGATAAAACTCATAGGGGATACGTATCTTTACTCAGACAATATATACCCTTGAACACGAATACGTAATGTCTCGTGTCTCTCTCTGTTCTATCGCTATTTCCACCACTAGTGGCTCATACAAATCGCCAGTAGAATTCTGCCACTTCAAACTCCTAACCGTAACACTCATCTCGCTACGAAATCTTATCAGTTTGACGGTAAAGCCCACTTTTGGACATACATTGAAATATTGTGATTCTTCACTAAGCCGTACAATGCCCTGCTGAGCTCTTTATTTCCTAGTCATTATAAATAGCAAACATTCAAAACCAACGTGCATCGGTAACTCTCTTTGCTTCGTCCCTAACTTTACTTCGCCCGCGCTGTGGGCAAACATTTCAAGGGAACGAAAAACCTCTTGAGCGCGCGCTAATTATTTATGATATAAGAAAAAAAACCTGTGTGCTTAGCAATAGGAAGACAAGATGGAATTAAAGCTACTAAATATGCGGATGATATGGTCCTTACCGGCAAGATTCTTTCTACAAATAAGGTAATCCTCAATTTTGCTCTAAGAATTATCGGCAAATGAGCCAAAATATTTAGGATGAGCTTAGTCCTCAACTGACAAATAATTACTTAATAAACTCACTCTTTCATAGACGGTCAAAGCTCTCAAACTATGATACAAATTAGTATGGTGCTAGATATTACGCTAAACTTAAGAACCCAATATTAAAGAAAGGATCGATCGAATTCTGTACCTGCAGTCGTATATTCGGGAGAATATGGCGACTCAAGCCACCATGGATGTATACTGCTTTTTTCAAACGCATCATAGGATCTAGTGACTATCTTAGTTCGGCTGGTCTTAGATCTCTTCGTGAAAGAATTGCCTCAATATTATTGAATAATCGAATAATAGGACACAATACTGATTACATTCTACCCCATAATGACTTTGAAATACCATTCGCCTGTATCTTCTCCTAAGCAGGGAGCCACGGAACAGAAACCAAACGAAAGAGGACCTAAAGATCCCAGAGCCATATAACCTAGATATTTTCTGAAGTCGTCCGCAAAGATTTGCCTCCATATCATCTTCGATCTAGATTCTTGTCGTAGCCAGTTCTAAGTACAGGGTAAGTCGAAATATATATTTTCATTGTAGAAATGCTCTGGTTTCAGAGAATTGACAGAATTTCCATCGTTGGGTATCGATTGCATATATGGATATATGATTTATAAAATAAAATAAAACACATAAATTTGAAAGTGAACTTAAAATTTTTATTATCAGTTAATAGAACAATTCATGGCATTTACTTTTTGAAAATGATATCATGTACTCGTAAATCTTGGCCGCGACTACGTCTGAGGTGTTACATTCAGAAGGTCCAATTTTGGGCATCTGGTATCTCGCGGATAACACGAGTAATGTTGGCTTCCAAAGAGAAAATAGTCCAAAGGTGTGATATCGCACGATCTAGGCGGCCATTTTACCGTAGCAAAACGTGAAATTAAGTGCTCACCAAAATGATTTCTCAACAAGTCCGTTGTTTCACGCGCTGTATGGATCGTAGCGCCGTCTTGTTGAAATCAGAGCTCAACGAGACTATGTGCTTGAATTTTAGGAAGCACATAGTCCGTGCTTCAAATATGGACCAATGATACCACCAGAACATAAACCACATCATACCGTTATTTTTAATGAATGTAGTGGTAGGTCATGGTACTCTTCGGGTTGCTCATCAGCTCAAATATGGCAATTTTGTTTATTAACGTATCCATTGATCCAGAAATTGGCTTTATCACTGATTTTCATTGAGTTTTTCCAGAGCCCATTCACTGAAAATATGACGCAAATTCAAGTCGCTTGGCTTCAATTCTTGAATAAGTTCAATTTTGTACGCTTTTAGGCCGAGATCCTCACGTAAAATATTCCAAGTTGTCGAATACGCCAAGCCAAGCTGCTGAGAACGACGACGAATTGATTCGTCACGGTCTTCGCTTACACTCTCAGCTACAGCTGTTATAATCTCTTCACTACGTCGTGGATGTGGTCTAACCGGTCGAGTATCAACGACTAATGTAAACTGGGACTCAAATTTGCGAATAGTATTGGCAATAGTGGTTTCAGTAGGTCGATTATGCGCACCGTGAAATCCTCGAATCGCACGAAAAACATTTTTCACAGAACGCTGATTTTCGTAATAAAGCTGAACATTGTGGTGTTAGTCTTTCCATGATGTCTTGCCAAACGGTACTGAACAAAAATTACAAATCAGTTTGATAGGAGTCACGTGTGATCTGTCAAAAAAGCCTGTACGTAGCCGTAGAGCCTGGAATTGTTAAGAACGTTGAGTAGAGAGCCATAATAAAGCTATAAGCAGCATGCCACATTTGTAGACTATAAGTTGAATTGCGTTACAATTAGAGGCTGTTTTCACGGCTTTATGTGAGAATTTCTATTTCTGCAAGACAACTTTTTAAGACTTGGAGGCAGACCGTTCTTGCTGCCAAACATGCATTAAGAAAATCAAGGTATATTTCCGAACGAGCCAAAAGAGAAGGTCCAATTTACGCCACAAAATATTGTCCAATCCACATTCGATTCAGCAACACATGCTGCAGAGTTGGAGTACCGAATTACCCTTTTGAATCCAAGCCTGAACAATTTTTTACAATGGTTTTTTTGATCCCAAAGCCATTTTCGTCCTTTATGGGATTTATAAATCCAAAAGCCTGAAAATGTGAAAATTTCCCTCAAACTGACAACACTGCTGGACTGACTGTCTGCCCGGCTGGCTCAATAGCTACATAGATGGCTGCTGCTCTGTGGAACTAATCCTTTCTTTTTAAACTTTGATAAAGGATGCATGATGAGAATGTTGGGGATGTTCATGATGGGGATAATGATAATGACGATGATGATGATGATGATGATGATGACAAAGTCGAGGATGCAATGACGTTGTCGACCGACCGACAAGGCCTACTAGTAGTTGCCAGGCGAGATTTTTTTTTCTGTTTGTTTTTTTTTTTCAATTTTCTTTTTTCTAAATGAAAACTCACACATACTTTTACGTCTATTGCAACAAAACAAAACAAAAAAAATAAAAACAACAACTCTCTCTCTCATTCACTTTTTCTCTCACTTCGAAATGATGATGATCATCTACTGTCGCCGTCGTCGCCGTTGTCGTGTCGTTGTATACGGTGCAGAATGCTGTACCAAATCTAACGGGTGTAGGGCTTAAAACGGGTTGCCCAGCCTAGTGAATGAATGTGTGAATGGAAATGGTTGGGCAGTGGATACGAGGTGTGGATATGTTTTAGAGCAATTCTAAAGAGAAAAAGCTACAAATAAAACGAGCGAAAGAGAGAGTACAGGAAAATTCTAATAAAGGATGCTGAAAAGGATAAATATTCAGATTTAAAGAAATTGAATACTTCATAAACAGTTAACAGAAGAGGGTCATAGTCTGCGGAGGGGGGTACAGCCGTGTCGATGAAGATTGTGGTGGAGATAAAGGCCTTTTGCAAAGAAGGCTCCCCTATCTGAAAATGATAAAAAAAAAAAAAAAAAAAAAAAAAAAACACAAACAAGGCGTTAGTGCTCTCTGTGTGTGTGCGGTAGTAGTGAGTCATGCATATGCAATATTTTTTTGTTGCCAGCCAACGATTAATTCAGATTTCTCCCTGTGTACCGAATTTGGCAGAGTCGGGGTTGGTAAAATCAAGTGCAATGAAAACTTTAGTTTTTGAAAATTATTTGTTCATAGTGCGGCATTTGATTCGGCTTTAAGGATGATAAATGGAGTCGTCATTGTATTGCAACATCAAAAGGAACGCTTTTATGGTACAGTCTTACTGACTGTTCTCTACTGTACAAGATAAAAAAAAAAATTAAAATTAAAAATTTAGATCTACAAATGAAATGTTGACATTTCACAAACAGATATTCGATATCGGAAGGCTATAGGTTATAGCTTAAAAGCTGCAGTCCAACCGAAAAAAAGAGACATAGTTTGGACTGAGACCATTTAAGATTGCAAGTCGTACATCTAGGTAAACTTAAGTGTATAAGGCTACTTGGCAGGAGATGCTTCGACAGCGTGTCTATAGGGCCCTGTCCGGCAGCTATCTCAAGAGAAAACTGATAATCTACGCTATCCGGAAATAGCTCAGAATTTAGAAAGATGTATACATTATTTGTTTGATTTAGTGGAAAAAGAAGAATTTCATATTGGAGACCATGCTTTGAATTATCCCCGATCCCTAGAGTGTAAATGTTAATGAGTTTGAGACGGTCTGGATAGGGAGGTAACATTAGAGAATCGTCCCAAGTCAGACCCCGAAGAGCAAATTGAAGAAAACGGCGTTGGATGCTCCTAATTCGGGATACAAGAACTCGTTGAAAGGATACCAAGGATACCCCTAGCATACTCGAAGGGGGCGAATAAAAGTGGTGTATTCTCGTAGTGATCTGATCACGTATGGGTTGCAGAATTGTTTGAACCATCTTTTAACGAAGCCAACTGATGAGTTTGCTTTAGTAATTATCTCATCAATATGCGAGATATATTAGGGATATACTATAGGTTGGCCGTAGAGAAGGTAAATTCCACGAGATTGAGTTTCAAGCAGTTCTTGATGCACTAAGTGGAGAATCTATTTAGATATATTTGAAGGAGGCTGGAGTCAAATTTGGTATTGTCAGCACAGAAAGTGGTGAGTGTTGAATGACCCATTCAAGATCGTTAATAGTTAGTATGAAAATAAGTGGACTTAGGTGACCACATTGAGTAACACTTGACATAGCCAAGAAAGTGGCCGATAGGACAGACTTGAAACGTACACTATAAAAACGATTATTCAGGTAAGTAGATATTCATTTTAGCAAAATGGGTTCAAAATCCAGGACGGACAACAGGATTAATATATGAGATATCTTATCAAGAACCTTACTGGGATCAGTTTCTATAACATCAACTGCTTTACCACCTTCTAAGGCTGATAGAACAGAGGACACAAATTTGACGAGGTTAGTGGTAGTTGATCTACCTTTTAGAAAACCGTGTTGATTAATCACATTTTGTGTATCGGTGTTATAAAATTCTGTTGAAATTCTTGAAAAAGCAATAACCGAAAGAGATTTGAAAGGGGGTAGGAAAGTGTTGAGGAACACTTTTAAGGAAATACGGATAGAAGGCTATGTGGGGCGGGCAAATATTCATCATTAAGTTGCTAAAACTTATTTTCTATTACTGTATGATCAGACTTTGAGAAATAGAGGGGCCAATGGGGAAGTTAAGTAGGTAGGTATTTGAAATAAGAGGGATCCGGTACGAAGGAATTATCGGCAAAGGATTGCTTAGAAAAAGTTACAAAAAGTTGACTATGATATGCCGATCGGTTGAGGATATATTTTCGTATGAGAGGGTTGGATGCGACAGTCAGATTTTTTTTTTTTGTAGTTAACAAATTGGTAGAATTTAGGACCGTTTATAAGCTTTGTTGAATATTGTAAAGCTGAGCGAATTGAAGGTATGACCTGAGAGAGTTGAAATAGCCAGGGAAAGAATTGCATCGATTAAAAACCGCCAATAATTTGTTTTTCTTGTTACGTAGACAAGACAGAAGTCTACGATTATACCACGGGGGCTTGTAGAAAAATAGAATTGAATAATATTCTGTAGAAAATTAGAGTGAACACCAATAAGGGACATATTGGCGAAATCAAGAGAACACTTACTAACTTATTTTCTTCAATAATTTTGAGAATAAGCTCCTATTTTACTAGCCATCCTGAAAATGACGCAGTGGTCAGTTAGAACACCTGTAGCGGTATGGATGTCTTATTTGTTGGGTCCGAAGGGGGTATATGTACTCCCATTGTCTAGGTTTGGCAAAAGGGAGCTTGAAGTGACACAGTCACTCCTGGAAGAAGATGCTTTTTCTAGACTTCGTTTCATGTCTAGAAGTTCCATTTTGCGTTTCAGTGTCATTGTGTCTGTAACTCCTATGCAGAGAGGCATCCTCTCTTGCTAGCTCGTCGGCTTTCTTATTGATTGTATTCGCAGACTGTACTTAGAGTTTAACGACATTCTCAAAATACCCAGAACTAAGAGTGTTTGGAAGCAAGCAGTCTTTCAACCAGAGGTCCTGGCTGTCCTCAGGGCGGCTAAGCTAATGCAGATGAGATCGGTATCCGAAAGAGATATCGCTTTCTACATCGATAGCCAGGCCGCACTCAAGGTGATGGAATCAATCAACATCAACTCTGATACAGTCAGGGGCTGTCACATAGTGCTCAAATCACTATGCACTTAGAACATGGTAAGACTGTGCTGTGTGCCAAGGCACTGCGGTATTAAAAGAAATGAACAAGCGGATGAGCTTGCAAGAAAAGGTGGACTAATCGAAAATAGTGTGGTTGCCAATACCAAACCATTCCTCTGCATAGAGAGGGGCAATATCTAGGAAAAATCACAAAGACTGCCAACCTAAGGTAGTCAAGTCTTGAAGGATACTGGCTATCCAAGGTTCTCTCTGGTCAGTTTTCGACGACAAAATATCTAAAATGTTAATAAAGTTAAACAGGGACAAGCATAAGACAGCAATAGAAATCCTGATAGGACGCTGTCTTCTACGGAAACACGCAAAGATACTCAAGTTGCCAAATATGCATATTTACAACACACATACTGTATGAATGCGAGACAATATCGCGTTCATATATATATAATTGCTAATACCATTTAAGACTTTAACCAAATTGGAAAGTATTAAGGAGCTGATTAGGAGAGAGATGACTCATTATTTGCTTCAATATAAGTTTTTCAAAAATCCTTGATGGTAAAATGTTTATGGGCCTAAAGTCACTGACGGAAACTGCATTCGATTTTTTGGCAATCAGTATAACCTTTGCTATTTTCCAGGACTGAGGAAATGTTTATATCATTATACAGTGATCATCTATATGAGTCCGGTAGCGTAAAATTTCGAATAATAACACCGTCCACAACAGTCGAGCTAGATTTTATAGCCAAGACGCAGTCGACTACTTCGTCTACGGTAGCCACTTATGGGCGAGTGGACCAGAAATTTCATTTAAATGTAAGTCAGGCGTGTCGAAGTTACTGCCCAGAAAGAAGTCATTAAAGACATTAGGATCTAGGTCATGCGTAACTCTGTTTATAATACTAGGGACACAGATTCGACGCAAGGTAGTTCATACTTATTTAGATGGAAGTGATGTGCTTAACTTAAAAGCAAAGAAAAAAAATAAATAAATAAAAAAATCTGACTTACTGGCTTATTTGTAATAGTTTCGCTTGACAGTCCAGATGACAGAGGTTGCATTGTTACACGCTTGTTTGTATGCAAAGGGAGGGATTGTGCTTTAGGCAACAACTTCACACGTAAATCATAACAACTCTTATTATTACACCCGATTACAGATTTAGTGGGTACCCATGCGTCATGAAGTTTATATGGTATACGAGTACAAGTAATTGAAAGTAATTCAGCTACTCGTTAGGATCAGCAATTAGCGAGGAACTGATGGATTGCGTTTAGTAAAGCTGGGATGTCGATAGCGTTAGAATTTTTGTATGCAAAGAACAAAAGTAAAGAGGAATGGGAAAGTCAATACTGTAGGTGCAGAAAAGAAGATCATGTTCAGGAATATAGTCTATAGAAAGTTGGCCCAAAATTATTACAGATAATGAATCCAACTGTTAGAAAATTGTATGGGATTGGAGTCATTAATGATTTGGAGTCCAGAAGAAGATACCAGATATTTGATTAAAAGGAACGAGTCATTTTTGGAAAATCGGATGCCAGGATTGACAGCGCAGAAACTGATACTGTGTATGTGATGGGACTGATGGGAATCGTCCACCACAAGGTACTTCCAAATAATCAAATGGTTAATTCTCAGCTCTACTGTGAACAAATTGACGGATTATGCGATGTAATTAAAAAAAGAGACCAAATTGTCCAATAGAAATGGTGTAAAGTGTGCAAATCGCAAAATTTACGAAAAGTAGTAAAGCGCGGTTCGGGATTCAAAATAGTAGTGTCCCGTGAAAAATGTGTACAGAATGAGATACCTAGTAGTCCATTTATTGAAAAGGCTATGAAATAAACCTTATAATTGTAATTTGTGCATTCATAGAATTACTTCGGCATATGTTTCTCTCTTGCTATGATAAGGTTGTCAAAAGAATTTTAACTGCAACCAAACTAGTTTGCAAAAACAGTATAATGGAAGCAGCGAAAGATGACACAACTATTTCTATTGGAAAAGGAGAAAATGGGATTAGGCTATCAGGCGATGGTTCGTGGCAAAAATTATAGACTGCGCAGTGAAAACAACATACCGTAAGGCGTGTGAGTATTGGAAGAATAAAGAAGATACCGAAGAATATACGGAATGGGCAACAAAAACATAAAGATAATCATAAGTGTGATGTGAATGATGGAGGTCGATGCATTATATTGGTGACGGTGATTGTAAGACTTGTAACGGCATTACTGATGCTAAGCCCTATGAGTTCAAAAGCAAATGGGTACCCGCCTACTAGTGATGTAAAACCGCAGCACGATAAATTTCCGATTGGAGAGGATTAATAGTGCTCATATCAAAAGGCTAAAGCTACAAATATTGGGTCTATAACTTCATTCCAATGGAACATGCGTTGGAAAGCAACAATTTTTTTTCACTCAAATATGTCGAACTTTGTGCCTGAAAAAGTATTTTTGCGGGGAGTTCTTCTTCATTACTTTAATGTGAAGAAAACTGCTGCCAAAAGTCATCGTATTTTGGTGGAAGTTTATGGTAAACATGCGCTAGCTGAGCGAACGTGCCAAAAGTGGTTTGCACGATTTAAAAGTGGTGATTTTGGCTTTTAAGACGATGAACGTTGCCAAACACAAGAAGAGCTCGCAGAATCTTTGGGTGTCACTCAAGCAGCCATTTCAAAACGTTTAAAAGCAAAACGTTTAAATATCAAAAGCAAGGAAATTGGGTTACACATGAACTCAAGCCGAGAGACGTCGAAAGGCGGTTTTGCATGTCCGAAATGCTGCTGGAACGCCACAAAAGGAATTCATTTTTGCATCGGATTGTTACTGGTGATGAAAAATGGATCCATTGACAACGCTCGGCCCCACGTTGCTATTCTGGATAAGAACTATTTGGAAAACAGTGGATGGGAAGTCTTACTCACCCGCCTTATAGCCCAGACCTTGCCCCTTCTGACTACCATTTGTTCCGGTCGATGCAGAACGCCCTCACTGAAATACGGTTCACATCAAAGCAGAATATCAAAAATTGGCTTGATTCATTCTTGGTTGCCAAGCCGGCGCGGTTCTTTTGGGATGGGATCCACAAATTGCCAGAAAGATGGGAAAAAGTCATAGCTTCAGATGGGCAATACTTTGAATAATACTATTGTACATGTTTTTCTTAAATAAACGTTCAAATTTTGGAAAAAAAACCGCACGAATTAAAATATATACCCAATAGTTTGGCTGAGTTGCATATAAGCTAGCACTTCTAATTGAATTATTGAAATTTTCAAGCCAATCTACGAAGAATTGACTAGAGACGATTTTCCTACTTGATGCATCGGCGGTTATACTCAAAACTGTATTGAAAGTTTTAATTCGACTGTGTATGAGCATTGGTCCCAAAACGCATTTTTAGTAGTAAAATTGAGTTGGATATAGCTGTGGATATTGCAGTTTGTGTGTACAATGACGGCTTTGCTTCAATTTTATCTATAATGAAAGCGATTGATTTAAAAATCGACCCGAAGAGCTACGAAATGTCCTTGGATATTGAGAGAGAACACACAAAGCTTGCAGAAATATTGTTGTCTGAGGGTGCAAAATAATTGAATCCAATAGAATCCAATAGAAAAGAAATGGAAGAGCTGGAACCTAATCTAGAAGGCCAATCATATGGTGCAGGTATCGCGGATTAAAAGTATTGCAAAATTTTTCATGACTTTCTATAATTTAAAATTTTAAACGCACCCATAACTTGAACAATTCTCAACCAATTCACTTCAAATTTTAAATAGATTTTCAAAAATATATTGACTAAATGCGTACGTATTTTTTTATATGGCACAGTTCATTTCTTATTAACCATTTTCTGGCGATTTTTTTTGCGAATTTTGCGAGTTTGACTTTGGAAGTGAGCCATTCGGCTACAAATCAATATATCAAAAAACAAAAATCCTTCTTCAACAGCTTCTCTAGCTGTTGTTATGTACAATAAAAAAAAAAAAAAAAAAAAAAAAAAAATTAGTGACTCATCATAATTCAAAATTTTAAGGAGCTGTTGGTACGACCGTAGACCCGTCCAAAAAAGAAAGATCTTTTGAGATCTTTTTTTTATTTTATAAAAATTGTGTTTTACAATCATCATATGTCATTCAAATGTACAATAAATTCCTTCCTTTGTAAACTCGATTTATTTTATATTTTTCCTAGAATCCTAGAATAAAAGCCCTAAATAGCCTTTTTTACGGTCTTTTTCATCGACACTTTCCTGGATATCTTAACGTGTTATTGACGTGATGAAATTAAATTTTCAGGATATTATATACGAATATCATCTTTAAAAAGATTCTGTTCGTACGAAAATCTAAGAAGACCACTCTATCTGCGTTTAGTCATTTAATTTCTAAAACCCATCGGCTTATATAGGGTTTTCCAATAGGGACTTGACAACTTTGAATTTAATTTGTGAACGCACTCTTTCACTAATCATCAAACTGGCACTGTCAATTTATTCACTAAACTCAACATTTTCATCATGGTAAAGTACACTAACGAGCAACGACAGCAAATTATAAAAATTTTCTACAGATATTCGGAGTCGCAAAATCATCTTCAGTGACGTAGCTCATTTTTGGCTCAATGGGTTCGTTAAGAAGCAAAATATGCGTTATTGGTCTGGTGAAAACCCACGTGTGCTTCATGAATCACACACTTCATCCACACAAAATAACTGTTTGGTGCGGTTTGCATGTCGGCGGCGTTATTGGGCCATATTTTTTCGTCGACGACAACGATCGTCACGTTACTGTGAATGGTCAGCGTTATCGCGCCATGATCACCATTTATTTTTGGCCCTAATTGGAAGATATAGACTTGGACGACATGTGGTTTCCACAGTATGGTCCCACAAGCCACACAGCACACGCTACAATCGATTTATTGAAGAGTAAGTATGGTGAGCGTGTTATCTCAAGACACGGGCCAGTCTATTGGCCGCCTCGTCCTTGCGATTTAACGCCGCTTGACTATTTTCTGTGGGGTTCCGTTAAGTCATTGGTTTATGCCAACACGCCGACGACGTTCGAAGAGCTCAGAGCCAACATTGAACTCGAAATAGCGGCCGTTTGTGGCCGAATCGTTGAAAATTGGGTCCAACGAATCGACCGCTGCAAACGTGCCGGCGGTGGCCATATGAACGAAGTCGAGTTCATTCATAGATGTTTTGATTGTACTTCAAGCCAATAATAAAGTTTTTGAAATATCTCAAACGTTATTAGAAAACCCTATATTAAGCACATGCTTTTAGATTATGCAATTCAAGACGCTTTTTTTAATTGACCGCATATGACGTGTTTCTTTTAATAATAACTATCGTCCAAGTGCTACTTTGTAGTACGTTTTTTCGTGTTGCTTGGTTAGTCACCATTTCATTGACGTCATTAAGCACTTTCTGTGACTATATTCTACGAGTCTTTTCTAATAGTAACACATTTTAACAACAATTCATCGATTATGCATAGAGATATGATAAAAAACATACCATATATACATATATATACAGACATTTAATGTGAAGATATTGTAGATATATAAAAACTTTACAACTTTCTGCAATAAGTAAGTAAGAAGTGACCAATATAATCAAAAAACAAAAAAAACAAAAAAAAATGTTTCAATAAAATACACAGTTAATCAAGGCTGGATATATTTAAATTGCAATTTTTCTTATATTTTCCGGCATAAGGCCACCAGTTTCCTTTATCATAGAACTCACACGAGTCAATAAATAGATCACTTGGGGATTAACCACTATAATTCATTTAGTCCCATTGAAACGTGAGAATCACAAAGAAGGAACTTCTTCTCCTTCGAAATGACATCTTACAGATTTGATTCGATTATTGTTTTAAACATCAATAAATTGTCAGACCTTTGCGAATATTAATTAAAGAATGAGTCTTCTTATTGCCAATTTGAGTTTAACAATTGAGGAAATCGGAGGTTGTGAGTACCGAGTTTCTTCGAGACAAGGGCCAATGCTCGTACAATGTAATGGTATTTCTCTTTTGTTACGCTGGCCGCATATGGTGGAAGACTTACTTTTTGGCATAAATCATTTGATTTTATGAAACAAGAAAACAAAAGATTTATTAATAGAAATTCTCATGTTCGTTGACGAGTGTGGCCAGTCTGTTTACTCGTAAGATTTATTTGAAACGGCAAACCGATGATTAACATTGAATTGATTTTATTTTCTGGTGCATAAGCTAATTACATCTTATGCAAGCGTACATTTTTATGAAATTTTGGTATCAACAGAGGAGTGACTTTTCAATGGTAAGTGGGGTACAACGTAAGAGTTTCTTTGAGTGTGGACGTGACGGGAAAGCTGACTTTATCATACCAAAGTGATAGGTGCAAAGAATAGTGCATCGGTGGTTTCTGAAAACATGAGAAAGGTGGAAAGAAGTATCTAATCAGATACGGTAAATTAAAATCCTATGTTAGATGCACGGAATCAATTTCAAAACTTAACGATATGGTTATGATCCACAAGTTCTTACCAAAGGAAGTCAGTGTTCCTACCCTTAAGGAGAAAAGCGATGAAGCTTAGACTGGAAGGAGTATAGCAATTCTAGAGACTTTTGTGGACATCTAAAAAAATAAATAAATGACGCGACAGCCCGGTGTGGGCCAAGGCCTAGCTTCTCGCACTCATTTGTGTTTCTCATTTTGTGAATTTTCACACACCTGAGCAGGACCTACTGTTTATTGCCGTTTCCAAACGGATCTCCTGAGAAGCTTTTTCATAGGCAGAATTTGACTTTTGGAGGTTTGTTATTGCTCGCCGAAAGGGTGATGACGATTTTGAAAAATTTGCTGTTGTGCTCCTACCGAGAGCTGGACATCTAAGAAGTGGACATCTACTTCCTAGATATCAGAATTGGTGTTCAAGCTGCCTACGTTACCTGTGAAAATAAGTTAGTATATTTATATGTCCGCATCATTCTGCCAAGTTTTGGCAATTGTTAGGAACAGATTGACAGAAATGCACAAACTCAATCTCAGTCTTTGGCTATCTGCTTCTCTCTTTATTTTTACTTAATAACTTTAAGAGACTCCTAGATGCTTGAATTAAGAAGTTATAGCCAACTTAAAGAAAAATCAGTGAAAGCTGTGCTATATAACGCGGTAGTGATCTTGGAAATCATCCTGCAACAGAAAATGAAAGCCATGAGAGCTTAAAAACGCATCCGTTGATTTGGGTGATTGAGGGTTTAACACTAATGAAAGAGGAACGATTTGAAACGCCAAGAACTTCCTTCTACAATCAGGATTTAGTTGCTACAGCTGTGAACGGAAAAAGGAATACGTTCCTCGTCGCGACAGTTTACATTCTTATTGTTCGATATTACCGCCGACAAAGGTAGTAACTGAACTCATTGAATATTGTGTTTGCTAGGAAAATGGTGCTTATTTTAAGAAAGCTTTTTTGGGCAGTAGCAAGCGCAAACAAAGAGGCAACCACCTTCAGGATTTCATATTACCATCTGATTTAGTTATCAACAATGTTGTCTTTCATTCAACACAAATACAAACGAGTATATCACAAAAGGAAGGCAGTAAATAATCGACCATCCATCGGGTACACTAAGGAGATTATATATCCAAGATCTCCATTTCAAGATTTCAAGGTATATTCCATCCCAAATCGGATGGCAATTTTCGACTTAGTTAAAGAAGAGGAATCTGCACCATACTCATTCAAAGGTGAATTGCAGATTTTTAGCGACTGAGTAGGAAAGATCGAAAAATTCTAAAAAATACACTTATGGCTACATTGGAGGAAGACTGGGATCTTTACAGATCGAAGCAAAAAAAATATAAGAAGCTTATTCGAATTTTGTAGAGTGCCGTAGACTAAACAATAGAGGCTAATCAGCAATCCTGAATCCACGCAGAAAATCTGATTGCACCCATACTGTGTCGAAAGCAAAGACACTCTGTCTTATGATTGAGGCTCTCTACCAAGAACCAGTGTACAAATAGCTCCTATCACCAAAGGTTCCAGTGAGTTAAGTAACATAACTTGCCGTCTCTGTTAGTCATCAGTTGTGGTGATATATGCGGCCATAAAATACGCTGTTGCTGCTACCTATGGCAGACAATTAAGTATGATACCTCGCCATGTAAAAAGAAGGAAAACTCTAAGCTGTATTAATTAATCATTCAAAAGGTACAAGTTTCGTAATAAGAAATCATATTATCAGTAGCATTAAAATTTTATTTTAATTTTATTTATTCCACTCTGGTCACACTGTTCTTGGGCAAGATGCCCAACACATTTGTGTTGCATGTACTTTTTGGGGTCACAATTAATAATAATTTATTTTAATTTTTTTCTGTGTGTATCCCCATTTTTAACCTCATCCCGGGCATAACTTTACTACGACCGTCCGCCTCCAGCAACCATCGTCATCATTATCATAACAATTACCTCACAGCCATATTGTAATAAACACCAGTAGCACAACAGGAAAGATTATAAAGGAAACCCTACCGAACCGGTTTACACATCAGTCAAGTTGAGATACATTAATTGCCATACTAGAGAGATACGACAATGAGATACAAAATACAACACTACACACAAAGCACAATCGTCGTATAAACTTGGATGGATCAGGGCGTATTTGTAGCGTCTTAAAGCCACACTTTTTTAAAATACATACGAATACATACCTATATAAATGTGTATCTAAATACATATGTATATATAGTTTAGGGTAACGTTCGTTGTCCATTCTATTGAATTGTAGCTGATAACCTTAGCAGAACCAGAGATACTCTGTATCTACTCGTTCGATTTATAAATTCATGAGTTTTTAGATAAACAAATAGGTAAAATGGGTCATGACACTGTAAATATAATCACTAAACATTTAATAATTAACAAAACGAAACTTCAGCGCAACACGACACAGTCTAAACGGCAATAATTACGCGTATGGTACCGCTGGAGACATATGTAGACCCTACCTCCTAACTTAACAAGAACTACAATAAATGAGCTTCGTATTTTTTATTCGAATTGGATATCTACGAAAAAATATAGATACAAGAAGGTTATACGACTGCGATTATGAGTACGATGAGTACGAGTATCTCATATTTTATTTTTCACTTTTTTCTTCTTTTTTATCGTTTATTTGAGGACAAACACGCGGTCTGAAATACTAAACACAAATGTGTGTACAACCGAACTGAGCGTTGTGTATGGTATTTGTTTAGGTCGGGTAGGTATAACAAGATGCGTTTTCATCAAGACTAAAATGAATCTGGCTTTGGAGGTAAGGTCTATGCAGTACTAAACTCCTATGTAGGCAGAGACGAGGTTAAGTGTAGGGCGGAACAAGATTTACTTCATATTTGTTGCAAGTTGATGTATTTTTTTTTTTTTTTGGAAATTTGTTAGTGTGTGGATATTGAGATACTCGTACTGTTGCCATATAGTCGACGTATGGTAAGAATTAGGAGGATATTTTACATGTCCAACACATGTTTACAGATCAACTGCTGTACAGACAGCCACTTAAGGCCAACGATCTTTTAATATCACAGGAAAAGGAATGAGGATTAGAAAATATGCAATGCAGCTGCCGTATTGATTTGGTATACAATAATACTTATAAATGTTTCATATTTGATATTTCGAACGGCAAATATTAAATAGAACAATTCAAAATACCAATCATTGAACACATTCGGATTTATGCAAAAAAAGTGCCTTCAATTGAGAAGGAAAAGACGATTATGTCAAATGAAATGTACCAAGTACTCATCTTAATATGTATCTGTTTGAAATCCATTCAAATCAGTTTACTCTAATTACAAATTACTTAAGGAAATACAATACAATATATCAATATTCAAACATTGTTTACTTAATGGGATTTCGATCTAAAACCATTGTGTTCTTTGTTTATATGTTTATATGAAATCGTATCCCAACAAGTGTGTAGCGTGTGTTCTGGTAATTTTTGAATACGGTGACGTGTTAATTGCCGAGTTTAAAGAAAAGTTTTACAATTAAATTTTACTTCGCACGTATTTACATATTTATACATACATAAATAACATTTTATTACATATGGATTCTAGAAAAAAACAAACATCGTGTAATAGAGGAAATACTTCGAAATACACACACGATAAAGTGAGAATCACGAAGAAGGGACATTTTGTTTGATTCAAAAATGATTTGACTGCTGTAATGGGATTTTGAATGAAAACGTTTTAATGCGCAGTTGAGGGTCTAGTAATGAATTTGCAGATCATCATCAGTTTTGTTTATTTCTTAAACTAGCCGATTGGAAAATGTGCTGATGTTTATATAGAAAAGTTTGCGAGAAATATTGATGTTATTTCAATTAGCTTTTTAAATTTATGATGTAAAAATAAAAGAGTTCATTTTGATAAGGACGTATTAACTCAGATCCGTATGTTGAGAAAGTGAGCTTAACGAAATTCTGCTCGGTGAAGTTTAAGTAGGGCAACAAGCAGCGTGGTTTTTGACACCGGTTATTTGGTTTGAAAACTACCAGGTGTACCTGAAGTGAGGGTTTTTTTTTTTTTTTTTTTTTTTTTTTTTTTTTTTTTTTTTTTTTTTTTTGTGAAAATAAAACACTAATTGTTAATAGGAAAGTAAAAAAAAATTTTATTCAAAGTATTGGCCATTGCTAGCTACACATTTTTTTTTCAGACGATTTATGAATTCCACGCCAATAAAACTGTTCGTCTTTTGAAGCAAATCAAAAAGTCACCCAATTTTCGACTTCCTCGTAGGATTCGAAGTGCTGCTCGGCTAATGGGTGTCCCATTGATGAAAACAAATGGTAGTCGGAAAGAGCCAAGTCTGGTGAATACCGCGGGTGGGGTAGCAGCTCCCAGCCAAGTGCTTTTGTCATGGAGCAAAATTACCGTGCCGTGTCTTCTGGCCTATTCTGGTCGTTTTTCGATCAATGCATGGTTCAAATTGATCATTTGTTGTCGGTAGCGATCTGTATTAACGGTTTTACCAGGTGTTAGGAGCTCGCGGTACACCACATCTTTCTGGTCCTACCAGACACACAGTATTGTCTTCTTGCCGAATCGATCTGGTTTTGCAGTCGAAGTTGATCGTTGTCCCGGACTAACCCATGATATTTTCCATTTAGGATTCTGAAAATAAATCCATTTTCCATCGCCACTAACAATTCGATGCAAAACTGATTTTTTATCGTGTCTTCGAATTTTACAAGTGGTTTTTCGGTTTTCCATCTGTCTTTCATTCAATTCATGTGGCACACATTTTCCAAACTTTTGGATCTTTCCGATAGCTTTTAAACGGTCAGAAATTGTTTGTTTTGCAACATTAAGCATTTCTTTCATTTGTTTCTGACTCAAAGTGTCATCTTAATGCAATATTGTTCCAATTCGGCGTTTTCAAATTTTTTTGGTCGTCTTCCACGTTCTTCATTTCTCACATTAAAATCGTTATCTCTGAACCGTTGAAACCATCTTTTGCATGTTGCTTCTGATAGAGCATGATCACCATGTGCTTCGACAAGCATTCGATGCGACTCTGCAGCACTTTTCTTCAGATGAAAACAAAAAATTAATGCTTTCCGCAAGTCATGATTTTCTGGTACAAAATTTGACATTTTCAACAAGATGAAAAAATATGATGTTCATATCCGTTTTCAATGATATAGACAAGATTTAAAGTCGGTAGATATGGGGAAGCGCTGATGTAAAGATGTTAATTGGTCATAACTATCCCGGAACAACTTGAAGGAATAGATCGCCAACCGCGGCTGTATGCCGTCTTGCTCTGTATACCGCAACTTGTTTGAACACCACTTAGGGAATTAGTCCCAAAAGTACCCGGCCTGATCAAGACATGGTTGTTTGAAAATATCACTGTATTGGAAAGTCTATAAAGCATGTGTTTCAAGTTTTGAAAGCACCACGTTGTTTAGTATTTGTTTGCCAGCCATCAATAGTAAAGGTGTCTTTGTGAAAATGGACAAAATTGGCCATCGTTATGTGATACATTTATTTTAAAGGCCTCAGTCCAACCAATATAAAAGCTGAACTGGATTCTACTCTGGGTGAGTCTGCTCCTTCGCTTACAATAGTAAAATGTTGGGTTGTTGAGTTTAAACGAGGCCGTACGAGCTGACAAGACGAGCATCGCAGTGGTCGACCTAATGAGGTGACGACTCCAGAAATGGTGAAGAAAACCCACAAAGCGGTACTGCAAGATGCGTACCGCGTTTGCTCACACTCGAGCAAAAACAGCGTCGTGAATGCAATGGTCAAAATTAGTAAATTAAAGTTTGAATTGCTATCTTATGCACCCTATTCGCCAGATTTAGCCCCCTTCGATTATTTTTTATTCTTAAATTTGAAAAAATGCCTCAGTGGTCAAAGATTTTCCAACGATGAAAGAGTGATGTCGGCATTTAATCGCTATTTTGAGGAGCAAGACAGTTCTTATTATAAAAAGGGTATCGAACTTTTCCAAAATTTTTGTGTTTTCTTTGTTGGGTCGGGTACTTCTGGGACCACCATCGTATGTATGTATATTTTTGTCGACCTAGTCTTTTCCCAACATGGGTAAGTGGGTTGCCGCCATAAAAGAAGAAGGATTCTGAAATGTTTTCTCCTTCTTTTTTTTTTTTAAAGTCCATTGTAACTGAAAATAATTATATGCATTCGATGAATATTTAATTATTCATATTCTAGGAAGCTATTCTTATATATCTTGAATATAACAATTAAATAATGTATAGTGACCTTGGGAGTCCGAAAGCAGGTATCAAACAGAAGAGCAGAAGCAGAAGAGTCGATATTTTTGTTCTTTTATAACTGAAGAATATTCGAAAACACTTTTGAAACTTGCCTTTATTTTTGGAGCAGTAAAGCCAGGTTTTTATCGTTCGCCCAAAGAAGCAAGACGTGCAATCACTGCTGTAAGAGTTTGCACAGTTTAGTATACTCGTATGTAGGCGTGTTATATTAGCAGAAATATGGAGGAATTGTCGAGAGCTGAGTTTTTGAGGTAACGCAAATATATTAAATACAATACAATATTTGTATTATATTTTTGATATTGTTTTATGTGTAATATTATTGTAAAGCATGAATTTATTTACTATTTTTTAGATTGAATTACGCTGAAAAAGAGGAGTACTTGAAAGAATTACTCGGCGAAGAAGATGACCAAAGTGATGACCCTTCGGACAGTCAAGACGAGGATTGGTTTCCGAACGATAACGTTCCGAATTGTGCCAATGCTGAAGCATCGGAAAATAAAGATTGCTTTGATGACGAAGAAGAAGACTCAAGAAGAAGACGATGACGATGAAAGAGACTCTAAGAAGGATGTTTCAGCCAGCACTAGTAAAACTTTTGTGGTAAAAGACAAAACGGTTTAAAATAAAACTTCACCTTAAAACTAGCAAAGTCTGGCAAGGAATATTCTTAGGCAGCAATTTGGAAAGCATAAAAGTACGGAAAACTTATCGATCCTTGGCACATTCCAAAAATTTATGACGTTGAAAATGGTTGACATTATTGTTCGATGCATAAATAAAACAGCGGAAGCCGAGTATAAAGATTACAACAGCAAGCACCCACAGAACGAGCAGCTTGTATGAAAAAAAATTACGTCAACTGAAATGCAATGATGGGACGAAGGTGATTTCAGTTGCTTTTACTTTTTATATGTTTTGACAATTACACTTTACGCCAGGAACAAGTAGCCAATGATAAAGCTGCACCTATTTTTGATATTTGGAAACCTAGTGGCGTTGTATAGACCAACGCAGTACTTGACTATCGACGAACAGCTCTTTCCTTTTCGAGAAAGAACAAAGTTTCCCGAGTACATGAAATCGAAACTTGCTAAATACGGTCTATAAGTATTTTGATTGTCCGACGCAAGTAATGCTCATCCACTCAAAGGTATTTTCTATACAGGTAAACAAGGTAATACTCGAGAAGTCAAACAAGGAGAACTAGTTGCGAAAGAACTGGTCACCGCTTATAAAGGATCTGGCCGGAACATAAGCATGGACAGAATTTTTACAACCTCTCCGTTGGTAGAGAGCCTTGATTCTTCTCAGTATCATGCACAATGATACTACGATCTCTGATGCATCTCATCAGAAACCAGAAATGATTTTGTTTTACAATAAAACCAAAGCTGGCGTTGATACTATGGATCAAATTTGCATGAGATACTCCACCCAATGGAGAACGTACAGATGGCCGTTTACTTTCTTTTTTTTTTTTTTACAAAATTTTGTATATCGTCGGTGTTGCTGCGTACGTTACTTAATATGAAAATAACGATATGCTTGCAAAAGAAAAAAAACTAACAGAAGCAGAATTTTTCTAAGTCAGGTCTCAGAACAACTAGCCATGCCAATGATAGAAGAACGTGCGAAATCGTGCAACGAAAATCGCAATCGAAAGTGGCTCGTACGTTTTTTTTTTTTAAAATGCAAATTTTTTTAAAAATGTGTTGAATGCATATTCGATAGAGACTCGGTCAAAACATGGGGATCCGAGAAGGTTTTCGGCAAGCTTTTTCGGAAAAAAAGTTATTCAACAAAATGTACGCCGATGGATACCCGGATATCCGGATGGCAGCACTAGGGTTAAGTTTTGAGAAAAACAAGTAAAAACAAATTTTCAAATATTTGTCACCGAATATGGTCTTATTGTTTTTCAAAATACTCTCCATGAAAATCAATATACTTTTGCATGTATTTGAACCAATTTTCGAAGCACTTTTCATGTGACACACTAACCTGTGAAAGCTCGAATTGCGTGGTGGAGAATTATCCGTGTTCTTTAGACCAATCGACACGAGCCTTTTTTTGAGCGTTTTGTCACATTATGCGGTATTTAACGCGAAATCCTTTTGATGGTCAAATGGTCATGCAATATCAGCTCCCGCACAGAATCGATGTTTTTTTTGGCACAACAACCGATTTTCGACGACCTTCACGCAATTCGTTATGAAGCCAGGAAAGCCAGCGAAAAACTGCGGCCCAGAATCTCGCTCTATCACCAAAAGTCGATGCGAGTTGATTGCCACACTGTTATTGAGTTAATCCATGTTGAAAATCATAAAAAATCATCGCATGAAAATGTTCATAATTTAATTCCATCTTTTTTGGCTGAGATGCATTTTTTGAGTCTCTGTAAGAAACGCAAATGAGCACATGAAACCATTAGAAACGTCAAAATTTACGATGCTGATGACAGGTTTAACGTATCTACACCATATTTAGAAACAACTCAACTTCCTACATATGGTATCCCCGGCTGTTCTTGTTGTTCTGAATATTGGCTGGTTTGCGGTTTATCAGCATGCACCAAGCTCTTTACAAAGCCCCACAAACAGTAATCATTCGATTTCGCTGGCTAACTAACTAGTTCATTTCACATCATAATTTTGTCGCTGAATCAAGTCGTACTGAGGTAAAACCGCTCTTATCTTTTCAATCTGCTAACAGGGTAAGATGGACCCAGGAAATCACAGAGGTATTTCCTTCTTGAATGTATCGTACAAAATCTTTCCGGTGGATGGACGCAAATAAGCTGCCGAAATAATACCAAAGTAGATTTAGGTTGGGTTATTCCACTACTGACCAAGTGTCCGTTCCAAATAGTGTTGTAGGTTCATTTCTTCTTAGAAAAAAGAGAAACTACGTGCACTCTTTCCAGATTTTAAGGCCGCCTTCGACTGAGTGGAACGGAACGAGTTACCCTATAAGCTTTACAGCATGGGTACGTCATATAAGTTTGGTCGGATTACATACATGTACAAAACTGATATGGCGATGTCTCATCGGAATGGTTTCAATCGTGGTCTGGAGTAAGACACGGATGGCTTTGAGACTGAGTTTATTTGCTCTCTCTTCATTGAAAATATACTTACTAGATTTTCGTTACCAGAAATTTGGACATACATTTTAAGGAAAAACTAGAGAAGTGAAAAACAGCCATCAATGCAGTCTGGAAAAAATGCTTCATGAATAATAAAAAAAAAAAGATGTCAGTAGTAGCAAGTATAAAGCGTTTGAAACTTTGTCGGAATTTACTCTTTTATGCGGGGCACAAATTTGAGGGTACAGGCAATATGAAACAGTAGAAAAGCCAATTCGGTACTACCTAAAGAAATCATTTAATCTTCAAGCAAACACGTTGGAAACAGTACCAATACCACCTTACAGGTTGATTACATGCTCAAAGTTCTAAACAGGTCAGATTATTGAGTACCAAAATCAGCTTTACACACAATACGGCATAAAACGGGATGGTACAAAGGTTGGATAGAACTAACTACTGTATGTGGGGTAGGGCCAAATCTCGAAATTGCTATGGATTAGAAGCCCAAACTATGTCAGCTTATCCAGGTGTGGATGAACAGGCCAGAGCAGGATTAATGGAGAGGTGATTAATGTCGCATAATAGAATGATTTGCAACAAAATAACTATTTCCGTGATAAGCACAGTATGTTATTGTTGAAATACGTGGAGAGTTCTTGTAATTGAATTACATATCACACAGTAATGAACTACTGATACGTTGTAGCTTATGCAGAGGGGAAAGACCTTTTGAATTTTTTTAGCAGATGTCCAATCCTCAGGGAGACATGGAGGGAAATCTTCGAAAGCGATACCCTATCGGAAAATGAATTTTGACTTTGGAATATCCAAATTTCCAAAAAAATAATTACTATCACTGTCCGGTAACGTTGGATGTTGACTATAATGCAAGCCATCGGCTAAATTTGAAGAAAAAAAAAAAAAAAAAAAAAAAAAAATGGAATGAAAAGAATAGGACCTAGATGGCTGCCTTGTGGAATACCAAAGATGAAAAAAAAAAAAAAAAAAAAAATGGGCTGAGAAGTACACTTATATGTGCATATACTTTCGAAAGATTCATGTATATAAAAAAAGGTATCAATGGGACCATTATTCGCTGCTTCACTCTTGAACCCTTTCTTGTGTATCGGAATTATGAAAGAAATCTTCCAAACTTGAGAAAATTCTTTTTGAGTGCAGAATAGATGAAAAAAGGGAGAGCAATGTTCGCGGCGAGGAGACCATCTGCACCAAGTAAGAATTCATCATTAAGATTTGTGAGTTTTCTTCGATGCGAGTTTGTTAGAGAAAGGCCCAAAGGAAAAGTTAAATAGGTAATTGAAGTATGAGGAGTGCGATACAAAGAAGTTGGTGATCGCATGTAAATTGGTTGATTTAGAAAGCGCTGGTAGAAAGAGAGGTAAAAAGTTGCCGAAATGGTTGGAATAGTTTGACAGAGAATTATTTCGAAGGAAATTTGATCATAATGTGTTTCTTTTGCTTCATAAGTAGTAGTCCGGTACTTGTCAGGTTAAAAAAAAGACACATTATAGATTTGCTCTAACTTTTTACTCGGATATCTACGATTCAACACTGATGGATGTGACCAAGCCGATGTCTAGATGTTAAAATATCGGCAGGCCGTTTGTATGATGTCTTGCTCTCTGTACTGCAACTTTTTTGAACTCGCTCCAATTCATACCCAAGATAATTAGAGTCCCTTTCTAGTGTCTGGACGACCTACTATCTTGCCAGATTGGACATACTGGACAAAGGTTTTGATAGCTGCCGTACCACTACTACGTAAAGTGGCAGTTGTAAATCTCCCGTGATCAATGGCAAGGATCAGTTTATGGGTCCATCCACACTTTTCTATGTTGTGGATTAACATGCGCTACAAATGTTATCATGGCAATTCTGGCTTTTTTCATTCATTCATTGTTCGTTTTAGGTTACCTTTTAAAAAAAGGGATGGATGGAGAATTTGGATGGGGACGGCAGCGGGTATATCTGCTTCATGCGAATTTATCTGATGGCTGTATGCTTCACTCCTGGTTGTCTCGTCGTTTGTGGGTTCAATCAGACCTGAACAGTGTAAAATAGCATCGAGCTGACCACGTTTTACGATTCTAAATACACATTTATTATGAAATGAGAGTAGAATTATACTGATTATAAAGTTCGGTATATGGCAATACACATCGTTCTTGTGACCACCACGGCTTCTGTTGCAAGCGACCATCCGAAGGTAAAAATGATCGATGACTTTTTTGAAGAATAAGTGAGTCAATGGCCGTAATTTCAGTTTGGATGTTATATTTGAGTAACTAAATTATCTCTGGGTTATTGGCATAGACCTTACACACAGGAAGAAGTCAAATCGCATGACCCAATTAATTTCTGCTCAAATTTTGTACGCAATAAATTGAATGATTGATGGCTTGTGTGGGCGGTAGCACTATCCTGTTGAAACCAGATCGTATGGACCCAGTTCATTAAATTTTGAAAAAAAAAATAAATAAATAAAAATAAAAAAAATAGCCGGTTAACATGTCGCGGTAACGTACTCCATTCACTCTAACTGTCTCTCCAGCCACAACTTCGAAAAAGCACGAGCCAATGATGCCGCTAACCCATAGCCCGCACCATACAGTAATTTTTTTGGGATGGCCCCAGAAACGACAACTTTATTTATGTACGCACCTTTCCATCCAAAAATAGGCTTCATTCGAAAAGATCAAATTCGTGTAATTTTTTATTTTTTATAATATCGCGCGCGCACCAATGAATACCCTTTTACTGGCTTTTTCTCCAGGGCGCGGGCGGGTAGTTTAGTAGTTTGAAACTCAGGTGTATTAGGTTTCGATATTTTTCCCAGAGGTGGTTGTCAAACTGGACGGGACGGACGAGCTAGTAATTTTGTGTTGTGTAATTTGGCTTCTTTAGGCGTGCAAATAAAGATGAAAATTTAAGATTCGCCGTAAAGTGCCATAAGTGATTTTTGACTTAGGCGACGAATTGAGGTGCCTGGTTGGTTTGAAAACTTTCGCTCACAGTGCTGATGTTTTGGCGTAGACGTGCTGGCCAAGCATGCTGATATGGAGTTTGACCCGATCCCGCACTAGTTTCTGCAAAACGTTTCATCATTGCATGAATTCCGGACTCACTTGGGTGATCATGTTGACCGAAAAATTCACGAATTTTATGAAATATTACTTTTACAGATCGTCCATTTTCGTAATAAGATTGAAAAACGAACATGCATTGTTGCGTGGTGAACGACACCATGACTAAAATTGCCAAAGATTGCATGACATCTGTCATAAAGAACAACCACATTGAATTCAGTAAATGACAGTAATGGCAACCAAAAGCCACATATGTTGGCTCACCCTTTACTAGCGTATTAGGTATTACGTTTCATTGATGTTTGGTACATTCTAGGAATGCTAAGCCTGCATCTGTTATCCATTTTTACTTGTGTACTCGACATGTGTTTTGAAGTTCACGAAAATTGGACACTACGTAATCTATCGATTGGTCATTAGGGCAGTCTGGTTGTTGTAGTCAGCTAATTCTAAGTCCATGTATCTGGTTTACCAGATCTTATCTCCTTTATCCTTATCTTTACTCCTTTTGGCGACGTTAGTACCAGATCTTTGTCATACATTATGTCCGACAAAAGAGGTCCAACGACCAACCCCTGTGTTACTTCCGCGTACCCAAATACATAAGTACAAATACTTTACGCCAGTTTGGTATATGGACTAAATGCGCGCGATTACAATCGCCATAGTATAGTGTGATTCATTGTGAGATTTGATTTATAATGTAAAATAAAACACATAAATTTGAAAGTGAACTTAAAATTTTTATTATCGATTAAAAGAACAATTCATGGCATTTACTTTTTGAAAATGATATCATGTAAATATTGGCCACGACTATGTCTGAGGTGGTCCATTCCGAAGGTCCAATTTTGGGCGACTGGTATCTCGCGGATAACACGAGTACTGTTGGCTTTCAAAGCGTCAATCGTAGCTGGCTTATTCCTGAAGACCTGAGACTTAACATATCCCCAGATAAAATAGTCCAAAAGTGTGATATCGCACGATTTAGGTGGCCAATTTAATGTAACAAAACGTGAAATTAAGTGCTCACCAAAATGATTTCTCAACAAGTCTATTGTTTCACGCGCTGTATGGTTCGTAGCGCCGTCTTGTTAAAACCAGAGCTCACCGAGACCATGTGTTTGAATTTCAGGATGCACATAGTCCATTAACATGGCGCGATAAAGGTTACCATTAACGGTAACATTCTGATTTGCTTCATTTTTGAAGAAATATGGACCAATGATTTCACCAGCTCATAAACCACACCACACCGTTGTTTTTAATGGATGTTGTGATAGCTCTTGGTACTCTTCGGGTTGCTCATCAGCCCAAATACTACAATTTTGTTTATTAACGTATCCATTGAGCCAGAAATGAGTTTCATCTCTGAACAGAATTTCACGATAAAACACCGGACTTACATAGAGTTTTTCTACAGCCCACTTACTAATAATATGACGCAAATTTAAGTCGCCTGACTTCAATTCTTGTACAAGTTGAATTTATCCCGAAATCCTCACGTAAAATACGCCAAGCCAAGCTGCTGAGAACGACGACGAATCGATTCGTTACGGTCTTCGCGTACGCTCTCAGTTACAGCTGCTATAGTCTCTTTACTACATGTTGGACGTGGTTTAACCGGTCGAGTATCATCAACTAATGTAAGCTGGGATTCAAATTTGCGAATGGTATTGTCAATAGTGGTTTGAGTAGGTCGATTATACTCACCGTAAGTTCTTCGCATTGTACGAAAAACATTTCTCACAGAACACTGATTTTCGTAATACTCGTACAACTGAACAATTTGAAGACGCTCTTGTGGTATGAGTCTTTCCGTGTTGACTTGCCAAACGATACTGAACAAAAATGACAAAGCAGTTTGATAGGAGTCACGCGTGATCTGTCAAAAAAAGCCTACTGAAAATCAAACCTCACGATGAATCACCCTATACTATAATCCTCACTACATCAGCGCATAGTGATGACAGCGAACGCCAGACGTTTACAGATGAAATGCTCACCATCAACATTAGGTAGTTCTCATGCTAATACCATATACATATATAATAGATGTCCCGGTTTTTATCGCTTTCTTTTCCGATTCGTCTTATCGCATATCTTGGATTCAGATACATAACCGAACATCGTTGCCTCGCCAAGTTTTAAGGGCCTTCAACAGCTAAGTCAACCTTAGCCAAGCCCGTTGTTGTCTTCATCAAAATTTTGTACCTCTTCGAATAGGCATGTGAGACATTTATTGCTCAAGGTATGCTCTGTCGATCAGGTCAGAAAGTGATGTGGCAATTCCTTGCCGGAAGTTTTCTTTTACAGTTATTGCCAGTGACCCACTTGAGGACTTGATGGGGTGGTCGTAATATATTTGTTTTTTGTCATCCCAACGAGCGTGACGATTTAGTCAAGCTTAACACCCCCATTAAGTTAGTTCACCAAACTATAGTCATCCATCAGGAACCATGATGAAGCGATGATGCGATTTCTAATGATGATATGCTGAAAATGATGAGCTAGCCATTTTTCTTATTTTCTTTTGATTTAAACAAAAATTTGAAACCGAACATTTAATTTATATCTATAGACACGAATCTTTCATTGCTTTACAATATTAGCTTTTTGTCACGTACCACAATTTACGTATGTATCATAGAACCAGGGTGACTTTTGATAGAAAAAGGTGCAGACGCCGTTCGATGATGAAATCACTCATAACCGGAATTCAAAGAAATCACTACATGTCAGTTTTTAAAAGATTAGTCATGGTTCGATGCTTCAGTCGTTAGACCAGCATGAAATTGACATCCAACGAAAAGAATGGTGTATTTATCTAGTTACTGGATTTATATACGTAATAATCTTTTAAGTTATGTAGAATCGTTGGTGGTCGTAAATTAAAAACAATTTTATTGTACAACTTATAATTACTATGTCGATATAACGTAATGTATATTCATAGTTTTGATAAAAAAAAAAAATCAGATACATACTCGAAAACTACAATGAGAAGATTGCTGTACATATTTCTACGTTGTAGTGTTTAGGTTAGCTTTTTAACCGAGATAATACTCTTATTATCGGCATAGTTTAAGTTGATGTAAATGAACTCTATTTCAATTCATCACTAGGATACTTGTCGAATTAGAAATGTACATATTCAAATTAATCGTGTGAAATTGTGTTGTTTGTTAGAAATAATTGACATGAATGGATTTTACATGCAACACTTGGTCCGTTGGCAGCTTTAGTCATTCACACGTCTTATAAAATAGCTCTAGGGTTTTCGGAGTAAATTTACTTAAGTTTGTAAGGGTTGGTATTGCATGTCACTCCCACTTTTATATTCTACCAGGTTCGTATTAATGATTTACTGGACATAGTTTTAGAATTTCGCTTTCAATGAGCGGTTCGGAGAATTTGACGGCGTTCAAATGTCACCAACAACCATTCAGGAGACCGAGTTTTAATGAAAAAAAACTCCCTATCAGTGAATGGGATCATGGTAACCTTTGTCCCTTAACAAGGGTAACAACATGAAATTAATTCCGATCCAGACCATTCGATCACCGGAATTACGATCCGGAAACTAAAGAGCGTTGGGTGCAGTAACCTCTTCAATGTGTAACCGCATGAGATCTGGTATACTTTCTTGTGTGCTGTTCGCATTCGGTACACATTTAGGCTTATGGATTAATTATGTGTCTGAGTGCTCCGTTCCAAAAAAAAAAAAACTCATTCAAAGTGGCTTATATAACGGGAAAGGGGCACAAACCGTCTTGGTGGACGTAATTGTTTTCTTAAAAATATAAATTCGATTATTAAGACCCAGGTCATAAAGCCCATCTTTAAAAATAGTATCTTTCGATTGGTTTCGGACTACTTTACTAATTCTGGCGGTGCAATCTGAGGCTTTATTCAAAAATTGTGAAGGTTATAGTAAAAACTTGAAATGTAACAAATACTTATTTAAATAAGGTAGGGCTATAGTCCAGGATGGACCTGGGTCTCAACCAACAAGAGTCTCAAGATCTTTTGCTAGCTCTGCCTCCAGCTTCTGGGGTGGATTCGAAGATTTTTCTTCATTGGTGTCTATCCGCTCTACACGACCCAGCTACCTCAGTCGTTGGACCATCACTCTTCTGACTAAGTCGATGTCGAGTCGTCCATACAGTTTGTCGTTGTATCCACTTCTCCACTTACTGTCTGTGTAGACGGGACCGAAAATCATCCGGAGAATTTTCCACTCAAACCAGCCAAGACCATCGTTATCAATTCCTCTGTCCCAGAGAACACGACATCAAGGTCTTATATAGGATAACTTTTGTTGTTCGAAAAAGGGCTTTGCTAGTCAATTACCTTAGTCCAAAGATCCAAGTGCTGGTATCGTTGTTTGAGCTGACAGTGGAGTCTAGGTAGACAAAAATCCTTCAATACCTCAAAGTCATATCTGTTGAGGGTGACATTTTGTCCTTTCTAATTGCTGGCAACATATACTTGGTCTTTCCTTTATCACCCTTAAACTCATTTAGCCACCTCTGCCATTGGACGAATTTTTGAAAGATTGCGGTTTTGTTTCTTGAGGATCAGATAAACAATACTGAGATTCCATTCATCGGCCATACTTTCGTCCGACCATATTTTACAGATGAGTTGCTGTGATCTTTCAAATCCTCAGCAACGACTGCAACTCTACGTCTCTACAGGCTTCAACTCGGGGTTTATGTCCGTGGCATGATATTTTTGACTTTTAGTAAAACTTCCGGATCGCATTCCTGGAGTAGCATCTCTTAATTTCCTCGACCTTGCGCTTCTCATGCTCTCCTTTTTCTTCCTGAGAAGCCGGTGTTCGTCTCTCTCCTCCTGCTTGTAGAGCTCGTGAACAGCTATAGCTCTTTTATGTAGCATCGCTCTATATGGCTCTTGGTAGCTGCATGTGCTTTCTGGCACTTGTGGTGGCCGACTGAAACCCAGCATATCAGAGGCGGGATCTCTGATGGCTTTTTGGTAATGTTACCACGATCGGTAAAAGATTTGGCGATCTCTTACGATTGTAGCCGTCCAACGAAAATTTACTCACAGTATTAGACCGTCTTTCTTCGGGATATCCGCAACTCTACCTTGGATACAAGGTAAAGGTCCGGGTCGATGTTGGTCAATCTCGCTGACGGTTGACTGATCAGGAGATCTTCATGTCGCGTTATGAATATCGAGATGCGGGAACAACGTGCTAGCTATGACAATATTTGGCCCCGCGGAAAAGCCGATTAATGCCCTCTCTTCCTAGCTTTGCATTAAAATCACCTAGGGCAAATTTAATTTCATAGCTAGGTCATTTCTCATAGATCTTGTCCAAGTGCTCATAGAACCAATCTTTGGTATCGTAATCTTTATTCTCGCTATCTTTAGCATGCCGGAAACTCAAGATCTTTTACCTAAATCTGTCTCGATAACAAACGCCGTACAATAAATGTCGCAGTTTTTCATTCTCGTTTTGTCCAGCCCATCCCATCGCATTTCTTGGATGGCGGTAACATCTGCTTTGCAGCAGTCCAGGCCCTTAGAGGGCCAGTTCCGCATGGACAAGCCTAAGACGAGTGATGGGTTAGATAGAAGCCAGTAACCCATTTGGGGATGTGAGCGCTTCCGTTGGTTCATTAAGGGGTCATTCCACACCATTTCTTTTCCAAGACCCTGACTTAGTCTCGGAAATCATGTAACTGTTCCAAATGTCCGTATACGGACAAAGATCGGATTTGGAGCGAGTCCTTAACTTATGAAAAGAACGTTCTTAGAACGTCAGATTTTTACAAGAAGATACAATTTAGAGCTGAGAGAAGTTTTCGTTAGGTAGTTGGATGCTGACGAATGGTCCTTGTCAACCGGGAACACTAATTTACTTTTCTTTGATAAAATCTTGAAACATGCGGAGTCTGGTATAGTGTTAGTGCTTAAAACAAGTGCTCAAAGGCATTGAGTAGAAGACACCACCATTATATAGGTAAAGTGTTGCACATCGACAAAAGGCCACTAACGATGAGGACACCTTTAATGGCCAACTTGGTGTCGCTTTTAAACTAACGCTTACCATACAGCAATAATCGATATAAAATGTCTAATTCCGCAATAGTTCGTTCAAATATTTAAACACCATTTACGGCCTCGGAGATTGAAATTCGAACGGCGGACATTACTTGAGCATCTGAGCTGTTATTTGGACCACAATCAGTAAGCAGATGTGAGCATACCAACGTGAACGTTGGAACCTCATGATCCTTATGCCATAACCATATAAGTACCTTGCGGATCATTATACTCCTACAGCAATTCGGCGTAGGGTATATATCTTGACTCTATCTACCACTTGACATTGATGACAGCTGCAGGGTTAAGCATAGGTTTATACATATACCAGATGGTCCAGAACTTGGTATCCGCGGATTAAAGCATATGTACTGCTATAGAAACAACTCGCTGTGTTCTACGAATGATGCCAATGCCATCAACATATGCAAGTAGCTGCACAAGCTTTTGGGAAATTGTTTCTTTATGAATTATGTGAGGATTATAGGTTCCCCAAAAGAAACAATTTTGTTTTTTTACTCCGAAAGAGAGGGTGAAATAAGCATCATCGGTCGTCAGAATTCGTTCCAAAAAATCCGGCTCAGTTTCAATCATTCGAATTACATTATTCGCGTAAGCCAAGTGATAAAGTTATTTATTGTTGACATTGTACTATGTTAAATGGCCGTTTCCAAATCGTAATTACTGAAGCTGATCGGCTGAGAATTGTCAAACTTATTAAACATTTCCATATCGAAGCTTCTTCTTGTTCAACCTAAAATCAATTCCCTATTGATGATGGTTTGGAATTGGATTTGGAATCGCGAGTACCAAATTACTTTGTGATGTGCCATTAGCATCGGCATTGGGGTTAGGGGTTCAGTAATAACACGATTTGCCACTCGAGATTGCCAAACTGAAGTTTATAATACCAGTTGATTCTGAAGCAAGATCAAGTAGGTTTTCATAACGCAATCTTTAACCGGACACGTCTACTTTAGGAAGATCTATACAAAGGACAATATGATGCTGCTCCGTAGTAACGTGTTGAAAATGTGTAGCAATATGTATAAATATGTTCATTTCTAATTAAACCACGGTAGGCAACTTGTCATCAAAAACTCTGTATGATCATTTGTGTGTGTGGTGTTGCCGTTTCCCACGAAACAGTAAGGCAGGTCATGAGTTGCTCGAAATAACCACTGCTTTCGGCATAAAACACTGAAAAGCGATTGTCTTTCGCTACCTTGCACATTGGTGAACCGTCTTATTACTCGGATGTTGTCTTATTCTGTGTCGAGACCAAAATGGTGTTTTATTACAATGATGGGCCAAATACATAGAATGTGACAAAAGCCGCTAACAGCTTTGCAAACTCGCATCATAATTCCAACTGTGAAATTTGTTGAACTCTCAGTCAGTAGAGATACACTTCTAGCAAAATAATTGGAGATTTGTGTGCACTAGAAACACCATAGATCCGGAACAAAATTTAAAGACTTTGAAGTGTCATTTGATAAACAGTGCAAATAAATTTATGTTTAAAGGAGATAATAAACCGTGAGCATGTGGCTCTGTTTCAATCGCAGCATAGTATTGGATAAGCAAGCCCGAATGCTGACCTATGCCCGAAAAAATGTTGGTAGGCCGTGATATACGCAAAAGGTAAACATACTAAGTATTACAGTATGTTTAACAAAAACGTGCGTTATATTGCTTCTTTTACTGTACTTACGCACGCATGTTTGGAGCCTTAGTTTTTAAGAGAAAGGTGACTTTATTTATTTATTCATTTATATTATTGTTGCCCCCTTCAAAGTGGTACTCCTCAGATATAATACACTTGTGCCAACGCTTTTTCCAATCCTCGAAGCACTTTCTTGAGCTCTTCCGGCGGTGCCGTTTTTATTTCCTCTTCTTCAGTTTTGGGAACAGGAAAAACTAGAGTGGGACCAAATCCAATGAATATGATGGCTGAGACATGATTGTCTGTTTTTAGCCAAAAAATTTTTCTTCTTCTCTGATCATGAGACACACGTCTCATGCGCAAAACATCCGAAAAAAAAAAATGCATGACAAGAGCCGCCCGATATGCCAACATCCTCAGCAACTTTATTATGGTAATTCAACGATTTTCCAAAACAATTTTCTTTACAGCTTCGACCTTGTCAGCATTTGTTGATGTACTGGGCCTTCCAGAGCGATTTTTATCATTGGCATCTTCTCGGCCATCTGGGAAGAGCTTGTACCACTTGTACACATATTTTTTACTTAGAACAGACTCACCGTATAGCACTATCAACATTTCAAGTGTTTAAGAGCAATTGATTCCATTTTTTTACAAAAAATTTTATGCAAATTCTTTGCTCCATTTTTTATAATAATTTTTATTATTGATTAAAAGAACAATTCATGGCATTTACTTTTTGGAAATGATATCATGTAAATGTTGGCCACGACTACGTCTGAGGAGGTCGATTCGGAAGGTTAAATTTTCGGCAACTCGTTCGAGCATAGCGACTGGTATCTCGCGGATAACACGAGTAATGTTGGCTTCCAAAGCTTCAATCTTGAAGACCTGAGACTTTACATATCCCCAGAGAAAATAGTCTAAAGGTTTGATATCGCACGATCAAGGCGGCCAATTTACCGTAGCAAAACCTGAAAGTGCTCACCAAAATGATTTCTGAACAGGTCCTTTGTTTCACGGGCTTTAAGGCTTGTAGCGCCGTATTGTTGAAACCAGAGCTCACCGAAACCATGTGCTTGAATTTCTGGAAGCACATAGTCCGCTAACATGGTGCGATAGCGGTTACCATTGACGGTAACATTCTGATTTGAGGCAGAAATGGACTTCATCACTGAACAAAATTTCACGATAAAACACCGGATTTTTATTGAGTTTTTCCAAAGCCCATTCACTGAAAATATGACGCAAATTCAAGTTTTCTGGCTTCAATTCTTGCTCAAGTTAAATTTTGTACGCTTTTTGGTCGAGATCCTCACATAAAATATGCCAAGTTGTCGAATACGCCAAGCCCAGCAGCTGAGATGATGTTGGCAATAGTGGTTTCAGTAGGTCGATTATGGGCACTGTGAGTTCCTCGAATCGCACGAAAGCACTTCTCACAGAACGCTGATTTTCGTAATACAGCTGAAGAATTTGGAGACGCTGTTGTGATGTGAGTCTTTCCATGATGACTTGCCAAACGGTACTGGACAAAAATGAGAAAACAGTTTGATAGGAGTCAAAAAAAGCCTATTGAAAATAAAACCTAACTATAAATTACCCCTTATATGTATATATTCACTAATTACATATCTGAGAAACTGTAACATTCATTGCTAATAAAAATTTCCTCATTACATTTCCATACTTCGGCGGTATAACATCACTACAAAATGAGAGCGGCTTTTAAAAAGCGTTTTTAGAGTGTTTTCTTAGTAAATCAGCCAAAAGGGCCGCAAGTGAGTATTAAGTCGGCTGCTACATTTTCCAAAACATCACAGACATTTGTGTAGATAAAAAGGTATAAGAACTGCGGTAATGTCGATGATGGGTCAAGGTCAAGTAGATGGTCCAAAGCAAGCACATCCAGTAATGTAACTAAAATGTTCATCAACATAATACGGCACTGTTTGGCAGTGGCATCGAAAACACGAGTAACAAACCTAAACCGCGACTCACCCAGAAACATATTGCTCAACTCAGAATTTAGACCGGGAGTGGAGAAACATTATATTTACAGATAAGTCATCCTTGGTTTCGTTTATAATTATTGAAAGAAAGTTTTTGCAATGCAACCTAAAACATCCAACAAAAGTTCATGTTTATGGGTGCTTCTCGGACAAAGGATTCGGAAAGTTGATGCACAATTCATGGTAATATATCAGAAGGGTTTGCTGAAGTCTGCCGAATCTCTGGATGGACTAAAATATCGGAGTGGCCTCTGCACTTGTTGGAAAGAGGAAAATGGTATAAACGTTAAATGTCTTGATGCGAATCCAATAAAAAAGGGTGGTATTTAATAAAACAGAGGCTTAAGTGGAAAAAACGATAAAAAAAACTTGTGCTGGTCTTGGTTTTGAAGCAACTTTGGGGAGGCCTAAGTTAAGAATATGAGCAAAAATTAGTTAAAAGTTGCATTAGACGATCTGAAGCAACTATAAATAATAATGGTGACTGGACTTCATTTCATTTTGGATGCCCTTTGAACTGGGTCGGTTTAATAATCTGTTCTTAGCGGTTATTTTCTTCTTCTGTTGCCCTCTTTATTTTTTCTGTTTGTTGTTCCTTCGTTGAAGTGTGTTCAATTATAGTTTCCCTCCGCCCGCACACCATTGTTACTTCTTTGTTGATCCCCCATTGGGGTGTAACTAAAAAAGAGATCGTCGCTTCTGCGAGCTCTGTGTCTAGCTACATCCACCTCAGTTGTAGGATATAATGCTTCTGTTGTTGGTTGGGTGATTCGGTGTTCTTTCAGTCATACTCTCTTAAGACTTCTGATTCGTCGTGGGTCCCCCTTGTGCTTCACCGACCGAACAAAGTTATTGATTGATAAAAATAATATTATATTAGAGTTTTACAAAGAACCATTGTCGAATGCAGTTAACATTTAGAAAGGAAAATTGATGCCAACAAAGTGGATCGTCGTAGCAAGTGTATTGAAGCAACAGGAACCTATTTCGAACAATAAAATTAAAAAAAATATCAAAAGATCTTGTTTAAATTTGTTTTCCAATACCAGTCCAAGAATTTTATTGAATCACTTTGTATTTGCTTGTTTTTATCTTTTTTTATCAACTGTTACCGAATTGAAATTAACCAAAAAAGATAATCGAAAGAAAAAAATATTATTTTCTTACGCAAATAGTTTAAAACACTTTTTTTTTCGAAACCGTATGTCAGTTCAGAATTTTGCTTACTAAAAGGGTTCTAGGACCTTTAAGAGAGCAGCATTGTCAGCACTGTTTCTATTTCCGTATCTATTGGGTTGTTCAATAAGTTCTGCGGTTTTTTTTATGATTAAAGTTAAACACACATTTTTGATATAAAGGTTATATTTAATCCATCAGATATTGTTCATCATGGTTTATTAATTTCTTCCAACGCCTCTTTTGTAAAAGTCAGCAGACTTATGGGTAAAAAAAGTTTTCCAGCTAAGTTATGATTTTATCTTCGGAATTGAATTGCTTTCCGTCCAAATTTTTTTGGGGAACAGCGGAACAGATCGTAGTCAGAAGGCGTAAGGTCTGAAGAGTACGGTGGGTGCTTCTACTTCCCAGCCAAATGAATTTAGCTTTTTTTGTCACTAAGGCCGTGTTTGGTATGGCATTGTCATGATAGAAAACAACACCTTTCTTTCCTCTTTCATTGCCTGTTTCAAAGTATCGAGTTGAGATCAACATTTAACGCATTTACTTTTTGATTGCGTGGAAGCAACTCGAAGGACACCTCGACAGTCGCACCAAATGTTCAACATAACCTTTGACCTTCCACACGGAATGTTGTTGTAAGCCACACATTTTTCATCTCCCGTAACTACTCTTTTCAGGAAAGTCTCAAGCGAGTTCCATCTCAACAAAGACTCACAGACCATTAAGCGATCCATAATGTTTCTTTCACTGAGTTCGTGAGGAACTCAAATATCCACCTTTTTCGACATTCCAATCGTTTTCAGTCTTTGCCTGTCAATGGTAGCTGTAGCGAAGATTTGATTGTTGTCTGTGGTGAGTGGACGTCCAGAGCAAACAGCATCAGCAAGGTCTGTATTTTCTAAACGCAAGAGTGTAAACTAACGCTGACAAGCGTCAGCACTTATAGCCGAAAAATAAAAAAATTTGAGCACTTAAAACACGTCCGATCAAAACAAAGTCTCGTAACAATGTAAAGGATAATCCTCTCTATTGGAATAAATAACAAAAATTTCATAAAGGTATATACTGAGATTTTCTGAGACGATAAACCCAGGAAAAAAAAAAACAAGAAAAAAACCGCAGAGCTTATTGAACAAACCAATATATGAGTATGTTAAACGAAAAGATATTCACACTTAAAATTCAGCACTCTACTCTAGTCATAGTAAACAATCTCGTTTTCTACACATTTCATGATAGTTTTAGTGAATATGGAATACAAAATATAGAATAAAGAGCACCGAACAGAGCTTGACTACTTCAAACACGCGTATCTATTGATTCATTTGATTAGATAACATTTATGTCACCACAACCAGCTTGAGAACACCACAAAAACTCGTTATTAATAGTAAGCAGGTATATGTACATAGGTATTGTTTGTATTTCACATTGAGTTGTATCCAGGTGGTTGTTGGTTAAATTAAAACCATATGGACGTATTTACTAGATCCAGACTAAGACGGTTTCTATTTTATTTCATTTTATTGCTGGCGGTATTATGACAATTTTATAACATTTACTCGAATTCATTCATAAGTGAGTGTTTTCCAAACATAAAAAAGCAATCGAGCATACTCGTGTGGCAGTGTAGATACTTTTCGTTTAGATACACCTACTAGATACTTACTATAAAATCCATAGATACACACAGTATACGGAGTGCTATTGCAAATGGGAGAGTGGTTGGAGCAAAAAGAGCGAAATATAAAGAACAAAAATCTAACGAATATGGAGTTTGGAAGAGAGTCGTCCAATGGACGACATACAATAGTGCCCACGGCCTTTAAACTCCATTCTAAGAAAAAACCCTCCGGAATGTATTGTAATACTTTGGAGGTTTTTTTTTTTTTTTTTCTAAAACCATTTCGTAGATATCTTTTTTTCCTTTTTGTTGTGAGTCGAAAATGGTATACAAAACATAAGATGGGCATATGTTAAACAAAGGAAAATACTAGAACAAGATAAAAAAAATTAATTCGGATGGCAGCATTGCCAGATACATGATGTTGGTGGTACACAAACTGTTGTTAAGTATTTGAAAAAGTGTATTTAACTGAGCAGAAGTGACCATTATCCACGCGTCTTACCCATTAAATTACGTAATTACCCGTTAAATCAAGCAAGCATGAAGTTTTTAAAAAAATATTTACGAAATTCTCAATGAAGCAAAACGTATCAGACACTTTGTCCTTAAATAGAGGTAACGAGAACAACCTCTGCGACTTAGCCAGACTTCATGTCTCCTCATAGAACTTTCATTGCACTTGAAAGTATATAGAACATCGAAGTATCTTACGTGGATAATGAAAAAAAAAAAAAAAACACATGTTGCACGTTTTCCGGGACAGTTTGGGACGTTTTCGTATTTATGTTTGAATAGAAACACCATGTCCTGTCAAAAACTGAGTCAGATAGAAGTTTGCTTCGCCGTGTATATGAATACATCGACCACTGATATAAAACCAAATGCTACGCAGGTGACGCATCCCTATCGGACCATAATCGTATCTATATGCACATGTTCAGGTTCAGTATAGGATGCAGCAGATACATGAAAAAACTCTCGAACTAGAGTACTTTCCGAGAAAATCACGATATCAAAGCCGACAGTGACCTTAATCTCTATAGCCTATTGGAAATATGAATTTCAACTAAATGAAAATTGAATCGTAATATGGTTGAAGGTTTGTGAGCAATATAATTCACACCTGTGGTGACTTGAAAACTGTTAAGCTCTCGCTATAAAACGCAGTGACCAAAGTAGGTTAAACATCTCATGTTCTCCTCGAGGTACTCAAACCTATCAGTTTGTTATGCTTCTATATAATAGGCGTCTACTCGTGCAAAAAGCCCAAAATTGGGTCGCCAACCCAAAGCCATGTCTATAAGTCGGTTAGTAAGAACTATTCTGACTTATGAACTGACTTACTCTGAACAAGCATCCTCATTTTAAATAAAACACAACGGGCTCTCTGACTACATAGGCACAATTCGACGCCCTCCAATCTTTGGTTTATCTGCAACACATTAATACTTTCGGTATGAAGATTTCCACAAACTTTCCCCTTAGATAGAGAGCACTCAGCAAAGGAAATAAAAAAAATGTGTGCAATGCTGGTCAATGATGCCCTACGGCATCGCCCGTTCAAAAGACCTAAATTGATTTTAACATAAGACTCCAATCACGTCATTTTAAGAACGAACGAATGGATACAACGGGAGATAATTCTTTCAATTTTCACAGACGCTTCTAAATTAGTCGCAGACATTGGAACGGGAGCCTCCTCTGAAGATATCTGCAGACTACCTACCGACTGTAGTGGCTTCTACTCAGAATTCTTATGTATTCATCAGCCCGCTGATGGGTCAGCCTGAATTAAATCCCCTCGACTGAAACCAATAGTGTACCGTATCTTTTTACAGGAAACTGCGCCGCTTAAGAAAGTGTAGACATTTGACACATGCTCAAGCGGTCTCTAAAGCTAGTCATAGATCGAGTCATCGGGAAAATTGTAAGACATCCAAACCTATATAGCCCATACTCGCTCCTAAACGATCAAAACTGCTGATTAACCTCAGAGGAAGAGTCATCCTCAAACAATATTATCATCGGGCATTGTAGTATTAAAAGGAACGAGTGGTTATTTCCCACAATGAATTCTGAATTCTGAATTAGCAGATACGAAGAAGATATCTGTGCAACTGATCGGCTTTAGCATGCTTCAGAAGCTGATCTCTAGGCAGAAATGTGGCGGTGAACATGTTACCAAGGGATGCACCTGCATCCACGATAGCCGAGATGTAGATTGTTCGGTTAAAAAAGAAAATAGAAATGACAGGTGCATATTGCTTAGCATCGTTGGTGTTTTATTTTTTTATATATTTGTTTGTGATTATGAATAGGGAATTCAGAGTGGACGTAGTCATTATATGCACGTCTGTAAGTGAAGACCAGCTGTTTGGTCACTAAGTGAAACACAGGTAGCTCCTAGCCCACACCTCTCAGATCACTCTGATCTGAAGCTACCTGACTACGAACTAGTACCATTATTTTCTCACCATGGTCTCGTTTTTGCGTGCGAGGTAAAGTATCTTATCAACTCCACCACATTGTGATCCATGATCCATTTGGTGACCGTGGCTCAAATGGTAGTGTATCAGCTCCGGGGTTTAATTTCAGCCAACTAAAATCGCGTCAGATGAATGGTTGCCTGAAATACAACAACAAGTCAATTTACACTAATTATTTAGTTTTCCCACTAAACGTTGGATGCCATTCATTCATCCTCCTCTTTAGCCTTGACGGACCATTTTTAGGAAAAGATTCCTAAACAAAAAGGTATGGCAATACAAAAAAGTTAATTGGAGCCATCTTCTTTTGGAATTTTATCATTCGTCGGATGAAGAGTATCAAACCAAAGAAAAGGCATGGTACAACCTGCGCTGTAAAGAAGCTGTCAGGGTTACAGAAACGTTTTTTCAGCCCTACAAGACCGAACCTATAGAAAAAAAAGTTGTCTTGGATGGTTTAAAGTCTGTTTGATATGTATTCGCAAAATAAATGCTGGTGTGCCTCATGGCTCCGTCCTGTCTCCGACATTTTTTTAAATTTTTATAAATGATCTTTTGTCTGTTACTTCTAATCCAAATTAGATGACGACGCTTTTTCCAATCCTCGAAGTGCACACAGGCACTTTTTGGTATAGTCTTGAACTCTTCCAGAGATTTCGGGTTTGGCTCTCCTGGGTGCTTCCAGTGGGACGATTGGGCTTTGGTTTTGATTTCGTAACCATAAATTGTATTTTAATATTAATATTAAATTTAATATTAATAATTATTGGGTCTATAACTTAATAGTGTGGTTTGCTAAGAGATGGCGTAACCTGTATTATTCCATTGGTTACATTGTACGTCATTTCAGTATATGTCATTCATTTGAAGCGTAAACAACAATAATTTTTTTTCACTCAAATACGTCGAACTTTGTGCCTGACAAAGTGTTTTTGCGGGGAGTTCTTCTTCATTACTATAATATGAAGAAAACTGCTGCCGAAAGTCATCGTATTTTGGTGGAAGTTTATGGTGAACATGCGCTAGCTGAGCGAACGTGCCAAAAGTGGTTTGCACGATTTAAAAGTGGTGATTTTGGCTTGGAAGACGATGAACGTCCTGGGCAGCCAAAAAAGTTTGAAGATGAAGCATGGAAGCATTACTCTATGAAGATTGTTGCAGCATTCCCGAAATGCTGCTGGAATGCCACAAAAGGAAGTCATTTTTGCATCGGATTGTTAGTGGTGGTAAAAAATGGATACATTACGACAGCCCCAAGCGCAAAAAATCATATGTGAAACCCGGCCAACCTGCCAAATCAACATAAGGTAATGCTCTGTATTTGGTGGGATTAGATGGGTGTGCTGTATTATGAGCTACTAAAACCAGCTGAAACCATCAATGGACAACGCTACCGAACACAATTAATCCGTTTGAAGAGAGCTGTAGCCGAAAAACGCCCGGAATATACGACCAGACACGAGGCAATAATTTTCCATCATGACAACGCTCGGCCCCACGTTGCTATTCCGGTTAAGAACTTTTTGGAAAACAGTGGATAGGAAATCTTACCTCACCCGCCTTATAGCCCAGACCTTGCCCCTTCTGACTACCATTTGTTTCGGTCGATGCAGAATGCCCTCACTGAAATACGGTTCACATCAGAGCAGAATATCAAAAATTGGCTTGATTCATTCTAGGCTACCAAGCCGGCGCAGTTCTTTTGGGATGGGATCCACAAATTACAAGAAAGATGGGAAAAAGACATAGCTTCAGATGGGCAATACTTTGAATAATACTATTGTACATATTTTTCTTAAATAAACGTTCAAATTTTGAAAAAAAAAAACCCGCAGGAATTAAGTTAATTGTATTAATATTGTATTTTAAATTTTATTTTCAAAATTAAATGCACTCTTCTACGTGTTTATTTAAAGAAATATTTATTAGGTGCGTAACTAAGTTCATCTAAGTTTGTCAATAAATGGCTGCCGCAGTAAGTGCTGGACGATTTCGACATTTGGACACGAACCAAGCTTAGACATATGGTAAACAAACCGTTCTGACATATTAGTGATTTTGTTTTGGCGTCATATACTTTTGGTTGTGTGAAAATGTCTGATTTTATGCCAAATAATGAAGTGCTTGAAGTGTTAATTTTCTTTTTTCATTCGAAGCGACGGCGGCTGAAGGGCATCGAGAGCGCCAACAAATTTACGGAAATACTGCTCTAAGTAAAACAACGTGCCGTGCTTGGTTCCGTCGCTTTAAAGATAGTGATTTCGATGTTGACAACCGTTCGCGTAAAGGAGGGCCAAAATTCTTTGAAGGCGCTGAATTGGAGGCATTGCCCGATGAAGACCCGTGCCAAACGCAAGAAGAACTTGATTTCAGCATTAGGAGTTAACTGCCAAGTTATTTTCAAGCGATTGCATGCATTGGAAATGATTCAAAAACAAGGAACTTGGGTTCCTTATGATTTGAAGCCAAGGGACGTTCGGCGTCGTTTTTTCGCCTGTGAACAACTGCTCCAGCGGCAAAAAAGGAAAGGCTTTCTTTATCGCGAGACAGGTGATGAAAAATGGATTCATTACAGCAAATCAAATACAAGAAAGGCATGGGGAATGCACGGTCTTTATTTCTAGGTCATCGGCTCGGTAGCATATTCACTTTGCGAAGGCTATGGTGTGCATTTGGTGGCACCAACGAAACTATCACCTGGGTATGGTATCAATTAATTGATGCGATTGAGCCGAGCACTGCGCGAAAAACGACCACAATATGAGCAGAAGCACGAAAAAGTAATCCTGCAACATGACAACGTTTGGCCTCACGTTGCTAAGCTCTTTAAAACCTACATGGAAACGCTCAAATGTTAAGCTCTACCCCACTCGCCATATTCCCTAGATATTGCGCAGTCCGATTATTACTTGTTCCGTTTGATGGCACAAGGTCTGGCTGTAGTTCCACGTAGTTCCGCTCATATGAAAACATCTAAAAATAGCTTGATTCGTGGTTAGTCTGAAAAGATAAACACTTTTATCGTAACGGTATTCGAGCCCTGCCAGATGATGGGAAAAAGTTATAGCTAGCAATGGGTAATCCTTTGAATGATTCATTTTTCAAAAAAAAAAAAAAAAGCTGCAATAACTTTGTTGCGCACCTTCTACTAATTGTAAAGAACTCTTAACTCTATTACTTGAGCAGTAGTGATGACTTTAGGTTACACGGTTATCGGGAAAACACTTTAAAAAATAGTATTTTATGTAAAGGTTGTCAGCTTTATAGTTCATTACCATTCTTTTATAAAAAAAAAATCAAAGCCATTTTCGAATATTTAAAAGACTTACAGCCAACTACACCAGTAATCCAATTCTTATTTTTGAGTGGCAAAACTTGCGAAGAAATTAAGCCCATTCGATTATATATGTGACCCGTTCACCTTACCGTACAACATTTTGATGAACCGCGCCCAGGTGGCCCAAAAACGGTTACCACACAGGAAATCGTGGACAAAATCCAAAATCTCGTATTGGCGGACTACCGAGTGAAAATTCTCGAGTTGCTCGAGTTATCTCAACTGAACGCGTTAGCCATATCCTGCACGAGATTTTGGTCATGAGAAAGCTGTCCGATTTCCACACACTGGCTCACACCTCCGCAGTCCCCACAGCCAAATTGGTCGAATTGCTCCCCCATCCTCCGTATTCTCCTGACTTGATTCCCTGCGACTTCTTTTTGCTCCCAAACCTTAAAAGATAGCTCGACGGAAAAAATTACGGTTCGAACGAGGAAGTCATTGCCGCCGCGGAGAAGTATTTTCTAGGTCAACAAAAGTCGTTGAAAGGGGCTTATATTGCAAAATAAATTGTCAAAACCTAAAAAAGTTGCGTTGCCATTTCTAATCCAAGTATTCATCAAACAGTCCTCGTTCAAGATTCAGTTGACACAACATTTTAATACGATAGACCACGCGCAACGGCAAACGTTCGTAGAATGGATACAGCAACATCAAATGAATGGTGGTGTTTCGAAGAAAATCACCTTCTTCGATGAGGCGCATTTCGAACTTGATGGCTAAGTCATCAAACAGAATTGTCGCATTTGGAATTTAAGAATAATCCATACATCCGCCACGAGCTACTGTTTAGTGCGCATTTAAGGACGGCGGATAGAATACGGCTAGCTATCCGGCTATTATCAACGGTGTTCGTTAATAAATAACTTTTTTTGGCCTCAAATTGCTGAAATGAATCTAAAAGAAATGTGATTTTAACAGGAAAGCGCAACCTACCAAAAAGCGATCAATGCAATTGTTGAAATCGAAATTTGAACGGAGAGTTCAATTCACATCTGGTGAATTGTGATGTGAATGTGAATTGATCACCAAGATTTGACGCCATAAAGCATACGATTTATGATAATTGATGAAATCGAGCCGAAAACATGGAAAATATTTTCAAAAGGACCGAAGTGTGCCATAAGTCACCAGACGGCCATCTACCGGATATTGTGTTTCATATATAACCTTCATACACTTTTAATTAAAATAAAAACACCAGAACCTTTCAAAAAAAAAAAAAAAACTGCGTCTTTTATATAAATTTCAAAATAGGCGGCGTTCTTTGTATGTGTAAATGGAATTTAATGGCGTCAATTGCTACCCTGAATTTAAAAAATTCGTCAATAAATCTCTATGATGACATGGTAGCCAGATGGAATAAGTGCACTTTGAGCACGGAGCACTCTAACTTAACATAACTTAAACTAACGATCTATCTGTTGACTTTGATCTAACAATCTATTAAATAATAGCAGTCTCTAAAATGATTAATCACATCAAATTCATATATAATTTGAGATAATGATTACAAGTTTTGCAATTTTAACTGCAGATTAATTAGGGAGAGCGAACGTAGTGTACGTATCACGTACTTAATTTAAATGTGTTTTAAGATTGCCCAAGCAACTATCATCGTAAACTTACATTTAAACGGAATTTGTACAAAATATTTAATTGTAGTCATCCTAGATTCAATATCGACTGATTCTACAATAGAACATGTCGGCAGTTGTTCTTGATTTACGTGCACAGATTGAAGGAATGACGTAGTTTTATCATGCGGCTCACAATAATCGTAAAAAAAACCACTGAGATGCATATGGGACTAGTGTGGAAACTTTGAAATATTTTGCGTCGATAGGCAGTTTTCAGCAAATTGTCTGATTACAATTCTCATGAAGGCTTATTTCGCGTTAATAATCCCATAGAGCAAAATGAGGGCTTTGCCAAATACTGAATCTATAAGCTCTTCCACCAGATCTGTGAGCAATGTCTTTAAGAACAGTTCAACAGATTGACATGACTTATTACGGCCAAAGCAGAGTACAGTTCAAGTTTGGAAAGTCAACATCGACGTCGTATGTACGTCGAATAATTACTATCAGTAAATTTGACGTCCAACGCAAGGGACTATTACAGCCTTTTCTGATCGAGTCTTCCGAATCCCGTTTAGAAGTGCAGAATATCAGTGACGTCATCGTCTAGAAGCCATTAGAGACGCCGTATCTAATGTGCTAGGTTTCATCGGTCATCGCAAGAGTACAGGCGAAGAGTACAGGCAAGCTCATGAAGCGAAATCAGAAGACGGTACAATACAGCGTTGTAAATAAGGCCGAGAGTAGAGTTGTTGCTAAACACACAATTCACGGATACAAGTATGTTGAATATAATAGAAGAGTCGCTGTTGTACTGATGATTCGGAAATATTATTTCTGCAGAGTGTTAAACGTCGAGGATGAGCAAAATGATAACCCATTCAACGTGGACCAAGTTCGCCAAATAATTTTGTCCACCCGACCAAAAAGAGGTCTGGATAACGATATCTTAACTAAAGAATGTTGTGAATAATTCAAAGCAAAACATTTAACTGTAAATCAGCCCGAGGAATGGAATCTCAGCATCATTTGCCCGATCCTCTACAAGAGAAACCCTTTGAAACTGCGTTAACTAGAGACTAATCAGTCTCATTTACAGCGCGTACAGGAATTATGAGCGCTTGAGTGTGATTTAAAGCTGGGTAAGTCCACAATTAGCTAGATCGTCACCTTCGGCACGTACTAGGTGGAGTGAAAAGTAAACTCCTTGACCGCTGCTACTGCAAAAAAGGTTATGGTGCCATGAAGTCCGTTCATATTTAGGCAGACGTGCCAAATTTCAGTGCGATACTGTCTTTAGTTTTGTTTTGACAGCTGATTGTTGTTGACGTGTTTGGCATCATGTTAAGTATGGACAAAAACGATTTCCGTTCCCTCATTAAACATTATTTTTTTGAGAGGCAAAACGGTGAAGGAAACAAACGAAAAGTTGGATAAATATTATGGGGCTAATGCTCCGTCAGATTACACCGTCAAATATTGGCTTCGAGAATTTCGTGGTGACCGCAACTCCACTACTGATCAAGTCCGCAGCGGCAGGCTCTCCGATGCGGTTACAGAGGACAATGTCAAAGAAATACATGAAATGGTGTTAGCTGACCGGAAAGTGAAGGTGCGCGAGCTAGCAGATACCACAAAGATTAGTACTGAGCGCACACGCCATATTTTGGGCAATATTCTGCATATGAATAAGTGCACCGCTGGGTGCCGCGCATTCTCACTCCTGACCAAAAGCACGAACGCGAGAGCACTTCGAAAGAGTGTTTGGACTGATGCGGAATAGGGCGGACTTTTGGCGTCGATTTGTAACTGTTGAACACCAGAGAACAGAATGAGTGCCCGGCAATGGTCGGAAAGGTTATGGTGTTGGTTTTCTGGGATTGTCATGGCATACTCTTCGTGGACTATATATATTGAAGATCGAAGATCGAAATTGCTGCAAAACGGCCTCACATGAAGCAAAAAAAAATTTTGTTTTTGCAAGACAATGCACCGGCGCACAAGAGCATCGCAACCACGGCTAAAATCAATGACTTACGGCTCCAATTGCTGTCGCATCTACGGTATTCGCCCGATTTGAATCCCTCGGACTCTCAAAAGATGGCTCATCAATAAAAAATTCAGTTCACGAGGAGTATTTTGCAGACCTTTCGGAAAATTACTTTTAGGACGGGATCAAGAAGTTGGAAAATCGCTAGAATAAGTGTATCAAACTAGAAGGGGACTATATTGAATAAAATAAAATTATTTAAAAAATTTTTTTTTTTTCATTCTCAAGGAGTTTAGCTTTTACCTCACCTAGTAGGTCTTATGGATAAAGGTCTTACCATCCGAGTCATACGGATGCTATGTCATGATACAGTCATACTATGACAAACGCCAGCTATGTACAAAATTGAATTCTTACCGCCAAAACAGTTTTTTCTAATAAAAAAAAAAAACAAGTTTGAAATGTCCGTTAGTGATACTGAACGTTATTGAACTCATTCCATCGTGCTTGACTTTAATGACGATTTTTCAAGGTGCCAACATCGATATAAATGGGAAATGAATCCTCAATGGATTTGGACCTCCATGTTACGCATTGTACCCCGCGATTATCAGCGAAAATAAAATTAGTGCCGATTTGTGGCCGAAATCTATGAAATGTTCTATGTTCTGGAACGTACAGCTACAAACGGAGAACATCTTTGCTGTTATGACAGCTTGCACAACTGCAGCCCTGAGACCAAATTCCGCAATTCTTACACTTTCAAAAACAGAGTGAACAAATTTTTGTACACGGTCCAAAAAACTCACATTAACGCTTGCGGAATCGGAAAAAGAGAGTGTACACATTTTTCCATGTACACAGCAAAAATCACGCTCGTGGAATTTGGCTGCGCGGAGCGGTTTCGGGCTACTAGTCTTTTTGGCGTGGCGAAATTTGTTTGCGGCTAGATTTCAATATTAATATTTTGGACGATTTCCAGCTCTGTACCACATTGCGATTTTCTACTATGATGGATGCCTGAACATTCTAAGGGGCGCTCTATTCTCTTGACTCACAGTACTACCTTGTTGTAGACATGATATGGCTGCTGTTAAGATATCCCAAGCATTGCGCAGAAAAGTTAGAAGGTTTGAAGTCGGACAGCTACAATCATAAGATGTCACCAGAGCTTTCCCCGATCGGTTGTCTCTTAATCTCTCAAAAAGTCCTATCACCTGTATTAAAATATAGAACTTAAGGGACTGCCTTTTAGTAGGGATGCGTATTTTATGTATTGGGTTCTCTTGGCCACTACAATGAAACCGCTGGTTGGACGAGAATTTTTTTTTTTTTTTTTACGACATTTGCATAAAATTAGCAAAGTTTCTCGGGAGCTACAACAAGAACAACAGAAGAGACTAAAGGGTAGAAACAAAAAAACATCTCAAAATTACAAGGCCTGAACCGAAGCCTTATAGCTGTAAAGCACGGAACATAATAGCAAATTCAAAGTCCAGACTGAAGATCGGAGGATAAAGAATGACCACCTATGTTGACAGCGAGGTCGACCCGAATTGTGTTCTCAGGCATATTGGCTAGCAACTGGCCAAAATGAGTTTTTAACCCCTAACCAATCAAACACGAGTCCTGAGAAGCTCTTCACTGATACTCAGCTAGCAAGTTCATCGGCGATCTCATTTTCGAGGACCAAAACAAGACTTAGTTAAGCTAAAGTGACTTTACACATATGTACGAGGTGTGTTCAAAATGTAAGGTGACTTTAGAAATTTTGCGGGCAATGTAAAATGCAACACATAAATTTGAAAGTGATCTTAAAATTTTTATTATCGGTTAAAAGAACAATTCATGGCATTTACTTTTTGAAAATGATTTCATGTAAATATTGGCCACGACTATGTCTAAGGTGGTCCATTCGGAAGGTACAATTTTGGGCGACTCGTTCGAGCATAGCGACTGGTATCTCGCGGATAACACGAGTAATGTTGGCTTCCAAAGCGTCAATCTTGAAGACCTGAGACTTTACATATCCCCAGAGAAAATAGTCAAAAAGTGTGATATCGCACGATCTAGATGGCCAATTTACTGTAGCAAAACGTGAAATTAAGTGTTCACCAAAATGATTTCTCAACAAGTCCATTGTTTCACGCGCTGTATGTTTCGTAGCGCCTTTTCGTTGAAACCAGAGCTCACCGAAACCATGTGCTTGAATTTCAGGGAGCACATAGTCCGCTAACATGGAGCGATAACGGTTACCATTGACGGTAGCATTCTGATTTGCCTCATTTTTGAAGAAATATTGAATAATGATTCTACCAGCTCATAAACCACACCATAGCGTTGTTTTTAATGGATGTAATGGTTGTTCTTGGTACTCTTCGGGTTGTACGACAATTTTGTTTATTAACGTATCCATTGAGGCAGAAATGGGCTTCATCACTAAACAAAATTTCACGATAAAACACCGGACTTACATTGAGTTTTTCTAGAGCCCATTCACTGAAAATATGATGCAAATTCAAGTCGCCTGGCTTCATCTCTTGCAAAAGTTGAATTTTGTACGCTTTTAGGGCGAGATCCTCACGTAAAATATGCCAAGTTGTCGAATACGCCAAGCCAAGCTGCTAAGAACAACGAGGAATCGATTCGTCACGGTCTTCGCGTACACTCTCAGCTACAGCTGCTATAGTCTCTTCACTACGTGTTGGATGTGGTTTACTAATGTAAACTGTAGGTCGATTATGCACACCGTAAGTTCTTCGCATCGCACGAAAAACATTTCTCACAGAACATTGATTTTCGTAATACTCGTACAGCTGAACAATTTGAAGACGCTGTTGTGGTGTGTCTTTCCACGATGACTTGTCAAACGATACTCAACTAAAATGAAAAAGCACGATGAATCACCCCTTACACTCGATTACCGATTAACAGCAAACTATACAAGGTTGGTCAGAAAAATGAATATCAATTGCCAAAGGTAGCTACGAGATTAGCAGCAAATAGATATGGTCCAAAGAGTGTTTAATTATGAGTTGTCCGCAATGGATGCAAATCTCGACTAATGTGGCGCGCACAGATTTAAACGGACTGCTACCAACTCAACCTTGGCTTGCTGGCTAAGATTAAAGTATGCCTTGCACACTATCGGCATCTGATGTAAGAAGCAAAGTTCTGTTGATAGTAAGATAGCAATATCCAAAATTAAGAACTGCAAAGCTGCTGGACCAGACGGCCTACCTGCTGTGATATTTAAAGAACCAGAAGGTGCATGCATTAACTCATGTCCAATATTTAGTCAGCTGAAAGAATAAAACCTTAGCACTCGATCCACAAGAAAAAAGACACTCTTAACGGTTTTAGACCCGGAAAGCCCACAATCGACCAAATATTCAAACTGCGGCAGGTGACAAAACCCAAATCAATCTCAATCTCAATCCCTTTATCAATTTTAAGGTCGCATTTGACGCCAAACCTGGTATTAACGAGTACGGTGGTTGGTTCATGGTTTTTACTAAGTTTGTAGTCTTAAATTAGGTTACAATTGTTCTCTCTATGATGACTCATTATCGTCTTGTAAAATCCACCAATCGTTTTTCCACAAAACTGTCCATTTCTAACGGATATTCTCTCGCAAACGATTAAATACGGCCAAAAAGTATTCTTTATTGACCGTCTGCTTTTCTAAAAAGAATTTGAAATGCACTAAACCCCGAATATTAAGGAAAACAATGAGCATAACCTTGATCTTTGACTGACTTTGAAGTGGTTTTTACGGTTTCGGCTCGCATTTTGTCCTCCATTCTGATGACTGTTGACTCGTTTACATGTCAAACTCGTATACTTATGTCTCGTCACCAGTTATTGATGCGTTTTATAAATGTGAAATCAGAATTGACACGATCCAGCATGCCCAAAACAACCACCAAAATCGAACAAGCAGACTCGTGGGAGGTATTCAGATTATGATGAATAGATGGCTTTGCTCAGGTTTATTTGTATATGAGTGTCACATATATGTTAAATGTTTGTGTTCGTTTTGTTGTTGACATTGAATCTATATATAAATAAATTGGCCCGATTTGGTTGAGTTTTGTGCCCGCAATTGTGGTTCGCATATGGGCAATTTTGAAGAGCATATTCGCCATATTTCTTCAAAACAGGGAAGAAAGCAACTAAGTCTAAGAAAAAGATGCGTAAAGTTTACGGCAAAAATGTAATTGAAAAACCCAGTGCTAGAATTGGTTCCCCCGATTCCGTGAAGATGATTTTTCAGTTGAAAATCCTCATCGTTCCGGAAGCGTGAATGGCCATTTGAAATCGCTTAGCTTTGTAAAGAAACTTAATATTTGGATACCCGATGAGTTAAATGAAATTCTTCTGACTAAGCTCATAACGTCTGCGAACAACGAGACAAACAAGAAAAAAACGATACATTCTTGAAGCTGAAAAAACATTTCAAAAGCATCGGAAAGGCACGCAAAGGCAATGATTCACCAAAGAAGGTGATGCTGTCAATCTGATGTGATTGGAAGGGGGGAATAGTCTTCTATAAGCTGCTTTCAAAGAACAAAATGACTTTCATCACGACAATGCCAGACCACGCACAAGTTCGGTCATTCGGCAAAAATTGTTGCACCTTGGTTAGAATCTGTTGCAACCGTAAAGCCCAGATCTTGTGCCATTACACTTCCCCGTATTTCGCTTCTTGCAAAACTGCTTGGATGGTAGAACATTATAATATAGAACATCATCACACAGTACCTTGAAAAGTTTCCTGAAGCGAAAGATAGGAAGTTTTATAAACGTGGTATTATCCGAGGGATAGCAGAATATTATCAACAGCCAATCCATAATTGATTTGTATTTATCAATGACTTTTTGAACAACCCAATATCTCTTTCAATTTGGGATGGCTTGATAATCGCTAAATTTCTTTACTTTTTCGATATTTTCATCGGTTGAGGAAGTCGAAGCTATCCCAGAACAAGGCATGTTTTCTATGATTTCTCGGACCTCCTGGAATGCTTTGTACAACTAATAAGCACGTGTCTTTGATATAACTGATCCTCCATACGCTTTTTCTAACATTTTTAGCGAGTTGGTGCAAGAAAATCAGTTTGCGACAAAAATTTTTTTAAAGCAAACCTCTTGTTCAACAATTTTATTTATTGTAAAACTCGTGGTGCCCTATTGTAGTAGAATAATTAAGTCAGATGCTGTAAAGTAACGAATTGGCCGATCGGCCTCATGGAATAGTAGTTAAATACAGTGCTATCAACTTAAGAAAATAAAGTTTTTTCTTTTTCCCATACTTTTTTGATAGAATGACATCTTATCATAAATCAAACGTTGATTTCCCTTGCTATTTCATTGGCCTAAGAAGGCAAATGAGTAATAAGGCCTTCAAAAAAACTGGAAGGGGACTCTATATAAGACCCTCATCATCTGAGTTCTGCTGTGTGATCTTTGGTCCCGTTTACTTTGACATGGACCTGGTCAAAAAAGTGTACATTAATTGCCCAAGATGGTTAAGATATGTATGACAAACGAATAAAACGAAGTGTCTTCGATTCCAACAGTTTAACATGGAGACAGTTAGCCAAAGTCCGCGCTAACCCGTGAAGCCCCTTGGTTGAATCCCAGGTACCATCCCCCGTACTGTACCGGCATCTAAGCAAGTAAGTAAGAAATTAAGGGAACATAGTTATGCTAAAAGCTGTAACAACACATTGCACCGCAAGCAAGCTACCTCTTCATACATCTCAATAGAATTCCTAGATCTAGTGGCGCAGCAAAGCTGTGATATGCGGTAACTATGTAAATACCCGCGGAGAAATGTATCAATTTATTGTTACTACACAGTACAGCTTGAAAGTATATGCACAAAGTGGCAAGCTCCGGCTGGAGATAACCAAAACACACGGTATTTACTTTTTAGTTGTTATAAAAACGTTTACATTGTGTCAGGGAGAGAAGAGTGTGTCCTTTACAAGAAATCACAGGTTTAATTGTCGGTCGAGTCGACGGGTGTCGCTGGGTGCCTACATAGGTTTTAGTGTAACTTGTTTTCACTACATGATATCCCCTCGACGTACACAATAGCCTGATGACATATCACACGTAATACTGACAAATGACAAACGCATCCTTGCGGAACAGCACTGCTAAGGTTCATGATAGTCGAACGGAACTAATGTCTCACTCAACAAAGAGCAAATTTCTTTCAAAACTCCGACCTGACATTGCCATCTTATCGGCTCATTCACTCTTAAACTGACATTTTCCAATTTGACTGTACACCCACACTTCAAGTGCGTTTGTCAGAACATACTCGCATGCTCGTACTTCTTGCAGCAGCTTTGTCCTTTCGTTGTTGTTTACTCGAATCTTCTGCTTTGTTATGATATGGATACAAAATATGAAACGAAAACCAAAAAGAGATCAATTGATGTTGGTGTTGGATAGGAAAGCTATACACATTCTTACCTCCTCCAACAGATACACAAAGATTCCATTCCCAATTTTCAAGGCATTTTCCTAGTTAGACTTCGACGACCTGGAAATGGTTGGCTTTATGTGCTTTTAACGTTTCTAAGTAGTAAATCCATGCCCGACCATAGTGTACATACGAAAATCGTCATAACCTTTGCCAATTTTGACAGCTCCCAATGACACTACCTGCCACGACCAAAAGAAACAACCAAAAATCAGTCACCCACCCACTAACCAAGCACAAACTTCATAAACAAATTATTTAAATGCAAATGATGTCGCACCAAAAGCGAAACCGAAACGGCGAACAAATAAAAATTCAGAAATTCCACGAAAAAATAGAGAAAAACACCCAAATCATACTGTGGTGGAACAATGAAATTTGTGAAAATCCACTCACACACACTAGTAGGCCCGTTCAGGCACTCTGTAGATACATTTAAGTGTATAACAACAATAACAAAAGAGTTGAATGTTCCTTGTCATGTCTCAATTCCTGTTGGGCACGGTAGGACACACGGATGGATGTGGATGGATGGATGGACGGGTGGATAGGTAGATAGATAGATAGATGGATGCCCTAGTACCCAGCCCAACTGGAATCTCAAAATAATCAGAAAGTTCCACAAAATTCTATCACCAAGCACTTACAATCACGTTTTCCTCTTCTTTATCCCAAACCGAGAGTCAGACTACGCTCCAACTTTGACTTCGTCTTCGACTTTGACTTCGAAATCCAAATCCGGCTCTAAATCCAACTCCAATTCTAGCTCTTGCACCTCCAAATCGGAAACTCGACGAGGAAACACAGAAAAAGAAGAGCAAAACGAAAAAAGAAAAAAAAAAAAACCAAACCGCTCCGACGTTTTCTTTTTGCTTGGTACGACTACGAGTTAGCTATACACCACACAAACACACTCCCGACGGTTTCTAGTGTACGAACACGATTTTCGTCGTATCTCCTGCACTTACACTACCACTCGCTCTCACTCTCTCTCTCTTTTTCTATGTACTCTTCTCGCCAACGTGCGCCAATACACCGTGTTGTTGTTTTTCGTTTTCCCTTCTACTCGCTTCGATTTTTTTTCACAACTTTTTCGTATTTTCTTTAAGAACAAATCAACACGACGAGAATTCCATTCCAAAATAACTACACATACGCATACATGCACTATCGCGCGCACTCCTACTCACAAACACAAGCACGCGGCGAGCGAAATATAAAAAGAAAAACCAATTCGACAGGAAGAGTTGACGGAAAAGAAATCCTCTCCTTCCTCCACTGCACGGAGTTTCGAAGAATTCGTTTCTTCTAAAAAAAAAGGGAATTTTCCAAAATTTCCACACTTGCTGCTCCGCGATGGTGGTCACTTCTTTTTTGATCGATCTTTCAAATTTGATTCTTCCGAATTTGCTTTACACAATCTTTTTACGATTCTGATTGAGTGATTATGGCACAGGTATACACACTTACACTCGTGCACGGCTCGCGGCACTGAATGGAGCAAATAAACGAACGACAAAGAGAAAAGGAAAAGATGTGAAGAGAACGAAAAAAGACGAAATGCGACTTTTTTTTCTTTTTTTTTTGTTTTATCTCGCGGAAAAGATTTGTAATTTGCGCGATTGATTTTTTTTCGATTTTTCGTCCCTTGCACACTATGGTTCTGTTAGTTTTTTTTTTTTTTTTTGAAATTTCTTTGAGGTGGCCTTTGTTTTTTGTCAATGGGTGTTGGGACCCAATTGGGATAATTGTTGGTGATTTGGGACAATGTTGTATGTGCTTTGTCCTAGTTCTCGGGTAAATTCGATTTTGTGTTGAGGACAACTGAACCGACGATGACAACGGCGGCGAAGACGACGACGACGACGACGACGACGACGACGAGTACGACTACGACGACGACGACAGAGACGAATGTGCTCGGCTCGAGTATTGAGTTTTTTTTTTTTTGGTGAGCTGGGCTGGTTGGTGATTTGACTCTGCTCTGGGCTGCGTTACGCTAAATTCATTTTTCAATGAACTAGTAATTCCTCGTTTCGATTCCGTCTTGTTCTATGGGCCATTGAGGGTAAAAATTTAAATGTAGTAGATGGGGTTTAGTTCTACCGATGACAACTAGATGGCACTAGATGTAAAATGTTTGTTGCAATCGATAAACCACCAGGTGGCGGATACTTTTTAAAGTGCTCTCTGGTGGGTATTTCTTGAAAGTTGCACAATCTGTTTGATTTGTTGACTAGTGCAGCGAAATTTAATCTAAAACCAAAGTTGTTAGTAAAATTTATTGACTATGCTTAAGGTTGAACATTTTCTGAGAATAACAATTTTTTGGGATTGATCCCGATTTGCAGGCCTCATATTTCCCATAAGGGCTTAAAGAACTCACTCATAAAGCAATTGGGCATATATTTTTTTTAAAAAAAACAAAAGTTAAATATTATCTATTCAGTGTTTATGTGGATTCAAAAGGTATAACTTGTTTCTTTAAACAGAATCGCTTCATACAAATTACAATATAACAGCAATTTCTAATTTAAACTGAACCCTGTTTAACAAAAATCTAAGTAAGTAAAGTAAGTTAGGAATATTTTCCCCTCACTCCGGTTACAAAGAGATGCATAAGCAGTTCGCCCATGAAAGCTCTCATAGGGATGTTTTAATATGCATATTTGTTGATGCGGATTGGTGAAGTTAACTGCCATCGTTCTGATTTAAGGATATTATGTTTGTTACGTGAATTTGGAACCACTTAAATCTATAACAAATAAATCGATAAAAAAAGAGTGCAATATGCCTTGAGATAAATATACTTCCCGCTTTATCAAACTGCACATGTACGCGTCTAATTAGAACTTTTTTTTTCGGAGTGGCATTATGAATTCTGCAACTGCACTGGCTTCCGGTCAATTAAATTTATTAAAATTAAAATATAAATTGAAACAAGTAAAGTCAATTGGCTTACAATATTAAAAAAAAAGAAAGAAGATTAAAACGTAAGAAAATATTGGGTTATATAAAAAGTCTTCGCGGTTTTTTTCTCACTAGATGGTGACGGTGTCCATTTATCTGGAAACACTAATCTGATCGGGTCTGATTTGAATATGAGTGAAATATCTGAAGAAATATGCTATGTGATGCTTTTTTACTTTAAAAAAGGGAAAAGCCCTGCAAAATCTTGCCGAAAGATTTGTGCAGATTATGGTGAGAATGCTGTGATTGAATGACGGACCCAGGGGTGGTTTGATCGATTCCGCTCCGGAAATTTCGATGAAAAAGATGCATCTCGTACTGGTCGGCCTGTCATTGAAAGAGTCGATGAAATTTTGCAAATGATGGAGCAAGTCCGGCACGGAAGCTGTCTGGAGATAGCAGAGGCACTAAACATCAACCGTATGACAGTTTGTAATCATCTAAAATGAGCAGGCTACTCAAAGAAGATCGATGCTGTATGCCACATGAATTAACGCAAAGAAATTGAATTGATCAAATAACCATCAGTGAAATGCCGCTGAAACGTAACGAAATGGAACCATTTTTGAAGCAATTTATTACGGGCGATGAAAGATGTATTAAATACGCGATCATCGTCAAAGGCCAGTGACCGATCACAAACGATTTCAAAGCCTGGATTGTAGGCAAACATGGTTATGTTCAGTGTTTGGTGGGATTATAAAGGAATTGTCTATTATGAGCTATCAGAACTGGGCGAAACGGTCAATTCGATCCTCTACTGTGCACAACTCGACCGTTTGAATAAAGCTTTTAAGAAAGCGCGACCAGAATTGGTCAACAGAAAGGGAGTTCTTTTCCATCATAGGCGACACACATCTTTGATGACCTGCAACAAATTGACGGATCTTGGTTAGAAAGTTTTGATGCATCCACCGTATAGCCTGAACCTTGCACCCTCTGATTACCATTTGTTTCGGTCTTTACAAAACTCTCGACCGAAGAGCCGCTGAATATTACTTGGCCAAGTTTTTCTCTGATAAACCACAGAAGTTCTACACCGATGGAATTATGAAGCTACCTGAAAAATGGCAAAAGGTCATAGATAATAATCGCCAATATGTAATTGATAGAAATTGATTTTGAATAAAGAAAAAATTTTTTTTTCTTCAAAAATGTACCAAAAAACCGCGGAGACTTTTTATATGACCAATATAAATAAATGTGAATAAAATATTGGGTATGTAATTTAATTCGTGCGGTTTTTGTTTTTAAATGTGAACGTTTATTTAAGAAAAACATGTACAATAGTGTTACTCAAAGTATTGCCCATCTGAAGCTATGACTTTTTCCCATCTTTCTGCCAATTTGTGGATCCCATCCCAAAAGAACTGCGCCGGCTTGGCAGCCAAGAATGAAACAAGCCAATTTTTGATATTCTGCTCTGATGTGAACCGTATTTCAGTGAGAGCGTTCTGCATCGACCGGAACAAATGGTAGTCAGAAGGGGAAAGTTCTGGGCTATAAAGCGGGTGGGGTAAGACTTCCCATCCACTGTTTTCCAAATAGTTCTTAACCGGAATAGCAACGTGGGGCCGAGCGTTGTCATGATGGAAAATTATTGCGTCGTGCTTGGTCGCATATTCGGGGCGTTTTTCGGCTACTGCTCTCTTCAAATGGATTAATTGTGTTCGGTAGCGTTTTCCATTAATGGTTTCACCTGGTTTTAGCAGCTCATAATACAGCACACCCATCTGATCCCACCAAATACAGAGCAATACCTTCGCACTATGGATATTCGGCTTTGCCGTTGATTTGGCATTTTTTGCGCTTGGGGTTGTCGTAGTGGATCCATTTTTCACCACCAATAAGAATCCGATGCAAAAATGACTTCCTTTTGTGGCTTTCCAGCAGCATTTCGGACATGCAAAAGCGCCTTTCGACTTCTCTCGGCTTGAGTTCATGTGGAACCCAATTTCCTTGCTTTTGAATATATCCAGCTGCTTTTAAACGTTTTGAAATGGCTGCTTGAGCGACACACAAAGATTCTGCGAGGTCTTCTTGTATTTGGCAACAATCTTCATAGAGTATTGCTTCCAGTTCTTCATCTTCACCACTTTTAAATCGTGCAAACCACATTTGGTACGTTCGCTCAGCTAGTACATGTTCACTATAAACTTCCACCAAAATACGATGACTTTCGGCAGCAGTTTTCTTCATGAAGAAATCCCCGCAAAAACACTTTTTCAGGCACAAAGTTCGACATATTTGAGTGAAAAAAAATTATTGTTGTTTACGCTTCAAATGAATGACATATACTGAAATGACGTACAATGACAGTAGCTATCCAAAGCATGTTCCAATGGAATAATAACAATGGAATAATACAAGTTACGCCATCCCTTAGCAAACCGCACGAATTAAGTTATAGACCCAATATTAAAATTTTCCTATAGAAAAATTAAAGAATACTGTTTAAGCACTTTATAAAAATTCAGAACAGTCTTTCTTTTCAATTGGACTTCAACTCAACAATGTTTTTGAGAAAAAACAAGTAAAATTTCATAGGTTAGATTTGTTATTTATATTTATTGTATGAATTGTCAGAAGAAAATCCACTGATTGCGGCCGTCGGTTTGTCCAAACTTATTTGTAAATTGGTTTTTTTAACTTCAAGAATTTTAGAGTTTTTTCTAAAGTAAATTCTCAGATTTTTCAAAAGAAATTCCTTTTAGGGAGTCTTATATAGCAGGGGTGGCCAAACTTGCACGCTATGTATGTGGTAAATTTTTCGCTGAAATTTTTTAGGTGTGCTACCCATGTTCCTATTTGGAAGAATATATACACACCAACAATTTAATTGAAATTGTTTTTTTTTTTTTCTTAATACAGGGTGGACCAAAAGCAGTTTAATATATCACAGCTGCGCGTCAGCTCTGTGTAGATGATTCACTAGTGCAGTTGATCAGTCTTATGCTTACCAGCGGGATTGTAAACCCCAAACTGGGTGGAGTTCCTACTAAAAGATGTGACAGCAAAGGTACGCTGCAAGGTGTTGTCCTACAGTTCATGTTTTTTTTTTGATAATTGTAACACGTACGATTGTGAAAATTTTGATATTCAAGAGATTCAAGGTCAAGTATACCATCGACTTGGTTCTTTATTGCCTTTTCCCGATCAAAGTTATCAATTTCTGCAGATATACTTTGTTGGCAATCCATCTGTTGAAAATAATCGACGTTGTGACATTTCGACAAATTTAAAAAGGCATATTGAGGCATGTTGAGCGATTGCAAACAATGTTGAGAGATGAAAATCAATTGCTGCGTTTATTTCAAACTGCTTTGGAACGCATGCCATCTGACGATTATGTAATTGTGATAAGTGCAAATAAAACACCGCCAGGACAATATGCCGGACGGTTCAATGCACCGACCATCGATGAAGTCGCAATAGTTATTGTTTTGCATCGTCGAAATAATCAATTGCAGAGAGTTTGTGAAACGCATCGTTGTTTAGTCGTGGAGAGGATGGATATCATTTGAATATTGAAATGAGAAAATTTATTGACTTTCATTTTAGGTGTCGAAACTAATAAAAAAGTTAGTTCAATGAATTATTATTCATATCGACTTATGGTGCGCCAAAATGAAGTGAATTACATTTTACATTGTCGCCAACTGTTTCATAAGTTCGTTGTTGACATGTATGTCAAAATTGAAATGGAGAGGTTAAATTTTATCAGGTTCAATCAGAAGAAACTTCGTTCTGAAGAATACATCCATTTGTGAGATGCAGTAAACAGTGATGGAAACGTTAATGATTTGGGCAAAATGATAATATTGCCATCGTCATATCAAGGCAGTCCGAGACACATGCATGAATATGCACAAGATGACATGACGTATGTTCGTCACTATGGCCGTCCGGATTTGTTTATTCCTTTCACTTGCAATCCAAAATGGACGGATTTGTTTACTGGACAAAATTCAACCGATCGCCATGATATTACTGCCCGTGTGTTTAACCAAAAGTTAAAGGTGCTGATGAATTTCATTGTGAAAAGCGAAATTTTTGGTAAAGTCAAATGTTGGATGTACTCCGTTGAATGACAAAAGCGTGGTTTGCCGCATGCACATATCCTTATTTGGTTGGTTGACAAAATCACATCAGATTAAGTGGATGCTGTGATTTCTTCAGAAATCCCTGATCCAGCTGTTGATCCGGAATTGTATAATGTTGTTGTGCAGAATATGATCCATTCTCCATGTATGGTTCATGGTAAGTGTACTAAACGATATCCAAGAGCTTTAGTGTCGGAGACAGTCACTGGAATTGATGGCTATCCGTTGTATCGACGGCGATCTGTTGAAGACAATGGTCGATGTATTACCATCAAAGTACGAGGTCAAAATGTTGTAGTCTATAATCGTTGGATTTTACAGCACAGTCCGTTGCTATTAAAGGTATTCAAGGCACATATCAACGTTGAATACTGTAATTCTGTTAAATCGATTAAGTATATTTGCAAATACGTCAACAAAGGCAGTGATATGGCAGTGTTCGGAGCTGTTGATCCGAATAGAAATAATGAAGTGTTTCAATATCAAATGGGACGATATATCAGTAGTAACGAAGCAATTTGGCGTATAGTTTCATTTCATATACATGAAAGACATCCAACAGTTCTTCATCTTGCTGTACATCTTGAAAATGGCTAACGTGTGTACTTTACAATTGCAAATGCTGCTGATAGAGCACTTTTACCACCAAATACGACGTTGACTGCTTTTTTTTAAATTGTGTGCAGTTGATACTTTTGCTAGAACGTTATTGTATACTGTAGTACCAACATATTTTACTTGGAATGCATCAAAAAAAGAGTTTCAAAGACGTTAGCAAGGAAATTCTGTTGATGGTTATTCGAATGTGATTCCAGTGATTTTATTTTCGGTTGTTATTGGTTAATGTACGTGGACTTAAATCTTTTTCTGATTTACGAACAGTTGATGGAGTATTATGTGCTACGTACCGAGAAGCTTGCCAGAAATTAAATTTGATGGAAAATTATGTGCATTGGGATGAAACTCTTGCTGATGCAAGCGTAAGTGCTCATCCAAATCAAATACGGACTTTGTTTGCAATTATTTTGGCTACGTGTTTTCCATCTAATCTATTGCATTTATGGACAAAGATATATGGCATCGAGTTCGTCATTTGACTTTTGATCCAATGTTGCACTATACACCAGAAATTTACAATGATGCATTGATTATGATTGAAGATTTGTGTTTGGCCATTTGTAATAAAGCATTAGCAAAGTTGGGATTGACATCACCTAAGTGTTCTGTGCATGATATTTTCGAGTTGGAGTTGCAAAGTGAATTGCGATACGATTGCGTCGAATTGTATGCATATGTTGTGGAGAATCATCCGAAATTGAATGTTGAACAAAAGGTGACATATGATACAATCATTCGAGCTGTTGATAGTGGAACAGGTGGTTTTTATTTTTTTGATGCATCAGGTGGAGCTGGCAAAACATTTTTGATTTCATTAATTTTGTCCACATTGCGTTCTACAAATAAAGTTGCGTTAGCATTGGCTTCGTCTGGAGTAGCAGCTACTTTATTGGATGGTGGCCGAACAAGTTATTGAAACGCCAACTTGCAATATTTCAGAAACATCTGGAACGGCAAAATTATTGCAGCTTTGTGACATAATTATTTGGGACGAATGTATCATGGCACACAAAAAGTCTGTCGAAGCGTTAGAACGAAGTTTGAGAGACATTCGAAATAATGGTGCATTATTTGGTGGTGCATTTATATTATTATCTGCTTGCCTGCTATACCTAGATCAACTGCAGCTGAGTTGCAGCTACGTTTACTGAGCAATTGTTAAAAATCGGAAATGGAGCAATGCCCGTTGATGAATTTGGATTGATCACATTCCAAAGTCCAAAGAAGAGTTGATTGAAAGTGTTTTTCCGCATATTGAACAAAATTATAAGAGCCATGCTTGGTTGAGCGATAGAGCAATTTTAGCTGCGAAAAACAAAGATGTCAATGAATTGAATTTTGCTATTCAATTGAAAATTCCTGGTGATTTGGTTTCGTATAAATCTGTTGATACTGTTACCAACGAAGATGAAGTAGTGAATTATCCTACTGAATTTTTGAATTCATTGGATTTGTCAGGAATACCACCGCATAATCTTCGATTGAAAGTTGGCGTCACGGTCATTATGTTACGGAAGTTAAATCAACCACATTTGTGCACTGGTACGAGAATTGCTGTTAAAAAGCTGATGCCAAATGTTATCTTGACTGGCAAATTGAAAGGCGAAGAAGTTTTCATTCCACGCTTTCCAATGATACCTTCTATCATTGCCATTTGAATTTAAACGGCCTTTGGCCTTTGCTATTACCATCAATAAAGCTCAAGGTCAATCGTTAGGAGTTTGCGGTGTGAATTTGGAGTATCCAGTTTTTTCACATGGGCAATTGTATGTTGGCTGCTCGCGTGTAGGAAAACCTTCGGTTTTGTATATCTACACCGAGAATGCGAATAGCAAAACAAAAAACGTTATTTACCACAGAGCATTACAATAAACAAGTGTTATTTTTAATTAAATTATAAATTGTAAATTGTTTTATTTTATTTCTATCTTATGCACTACGAAGTGTGCAGGGTTCCGCTAGTACGGCATAAAAATGAAGCTCCATCGATTCAATTGATTAGAAAATGGGTGCAAAAGTTCAAGGAGATGGGTTCAACAATAAATTTATTACGATCCGGTCGAACTAGAACAGAAAGGGATCCCGAAACCGCAGAGCGTGTAAGAGCGTCAGTTCGCATACAACCAAGACTCTCCACTCGAAAGCGGTCTAGCTTCTTAAATTTGTCCAGAACATCTTTAAGCCGCATTCTTCACAAAGATTTACATTTACATAAGTATAAATTTGAAGTTGTGCAGGAATTAAAGCCTCAAGATCATGCTCACAGGTTGCAGTTTGCTAACGAAATGCTAGAGAAGTTCACCAGCTTTACCAACATTATTTTCTCAGACGAGGCCTACTTCCACCTAAATGGGTATGTGAACAGGCAAAATTGCAGGTACTGGAGTGACACAAATCCGCAGTTGAAGCATCAAAAACGCCTGCACTTACTCAAAGTTACTGTATGGGCAGCTCTGTCAGCAAGAGGCATTATTGGTCCATACTTTTTTGAAGACCAAAGAGAAAATTCTTTTACAGTGAAAACAGAGCGGTATTTTGTCATGCTACAGGACTTTCAATGGTTTCAATCAACGTAGTTGGTTTCAGCAAGATGGGGCAAAATGTCGCACCTCCAACGACTCATTTAGTGCAGTTCACGAAATTTTTGAGGAAAAAGTTATATCCAAAAGAGGTGGCATTAACTGATCAGCTCGTAGTCCAGACTTATCCCCAATAGACTATTTTCTTTGGGGATACCTCAAAAGTAAAGTTTATAGCAACAACCCAAAGTCTCTTGAAGATTTAAAAGCACATATCCGCGACTAGGACAGAAGAAAAATAGATTTCATAAAAGAAAAAGAAAAGAAAGGTAACAATTAAAAAAAGCAGTAGTTCATACTTCAAACGTTGTCTCTGTCATAGCCAGTCCAGCCAATTTGCAAGACACACTCTCCCTCAAATTAGCAACACTTAAAAAAAAAAAAGAAAAAAAATTGAGACAAACAAATATATAGAAAAAAAATTACTTTAAATCTTTCAGTCCTATTAGCGTTACACAGTTATTATGCTTTGGACTATTAAGGCCATTCCTAAACATATTTGCTGGCATGTTTTCGGTAGACAAATACATAAGATCGATTTTTCCATTTCGGTAACAATCACGTCTAAAGAAATGTATATTTACGTGCTTCGTGCGTGACATAGGTATTTTGTGCTCGGCCTAGATCCTTCATCTTCGTTTTTGCTAAAGATGCCTTTTTTTCTCGCAGCCACTGCATGTTGTCTGACGCTATTAGAAGATCATCGACACATACGATAATTAACATAATATCATCCTCCTTACGCGTAGTAACCAAACATGGATCTTGTTTTGATGATTTAAAATAGAGTTGCCTCAACTTGTCTGTTAATTGCAGATGCCATCGTAGTCCAGACTCTTTAAGACCATAAAGAGCCTTTTTCAACAAGCATACTGGAATTTTTAAGAAATTCGCTATATTTTATCCTTATCTTCGAGCGTTAAATTTGGCCACATTGAATTTTCTTTAGCTTTTCATTGAGGTATGCGTTACTACATCCAACACGGCGTAGACGTGTCACTGGACTTTTGGACTAAAGTAATGCTGGTGAATAGGACATTAAATGCGGATGCCCGCGAGGCTACGTTCTGTCTCCACTGCTATGGTGCATGTTGGTCGACTCACTGCTCAACGCACTCAATAGTTCTAATGTTTACGCACAAGTGTACGCGGATGATGTAGTGGTACTGTCTGTAGGCTCGTTTGTAGCGACTGTCTGCACCGAAGTGCAGGCAGTTCTAAACATGATCGACGACTGGTACACTAGTAATGGGCTTTCAGTCAATCCTCTCAAAACTGAGGTGTTCTTTTTACGAGAAGGAGGAAGCTGCCTGGTCTGACCCAACTAGCGCTTAAAGGCATCACCATCCAATTCTCCAAAGAAGCTACGACGAATGCATCTAAGGCGCTGTCGGCCTTCTCGCAGTGCAGAGGAGCTATCAGCAAAACATGGGGTCTGTCACGGAAAAGGCTCCTTTGGATCTACACGGCTATGATAAGGCCAATTATAACTTTTGTGTCGGTTGTCCGGTGGAATAAGCTCTCGCAAAAATACGTAATTGCCGCTTTCACCAGACTTCAAAGGACGGTTTGTCTCGGTTGCATGGGTGCTTTCTCTAGCACTCCGGGTTCCGCTCTAGATGCATTGATGAATCTTCCTCCCCTTGATATTCATATCATGGGCCGCACCCTCAAAGCCACCTTCTGATTAAAAAGAAATGGTTTTCGGTACAACACCCACTGGAGCTTCGATGACCTTGCGCGCCGGCTGTCTTATGACTTCGCTCTTGTGGACATCACGTCCGATGCAATGACACCAGAACTCCTGTTGCGCAAATACTACGAAATCTACTTTCCTTGTGCCCAGGACTGGCTTCGGCCAGAATCTAAGCCAGGAAAGGAATGCAGTCGGGTCTTCACAGACGGCTCTAAAACCAATATAGGATGTGGGGCTGGTGCCTTACTGGAGGACGACAATGTTAAATTTCACTTCACGTTAGGAAAGCTTGGATCTGTCTTCCAAGCCGATTTTTATGCAATCCTGATGGCAGCGAACTATAATGCGGAGAAACAGTGGAGGAGGCGAGGCATTTGCATCTGCAGCGACAGCTAAGCTGTCCTTAAAATCTTGCTGAACTTTCTTACGACTTCCAGGCTAGTTCGAGAATGCAAGAGATCACTAAACGTAGTGGGAAGGCTAAGTTCAGTGACCCTTGTTTGGGTCCCAGGGCACAATGGGATAACGGGAAATGAAATCGCCAACGAACTTGCCAGACACGGTTCAGATGAACCGTCGGTCTTAAATCTCTTTCCGGCGAGCATTCTTTTGAGGTCTGCGAACAGGAAATAGTCGCTGGGGGCCAAATCTGGAGAATACGGTGGATGGGGAAGTAATTTGGAAATAATTTGCCATCATTTTCATCGACTTGTGACATGGTGCATTGTCTTGATGAAACAGCACTTTCTTTTTCTTCAAATGCGGCAATTTTTCTGCGATTTCGTCCTTTAAACACTCCAACAACGCAATGTAATAGTCGCTGTTGATAGTCTGCCCCTTTTGGAGATAGTCGATGAAAATTATTCCATGTGTATCCCAAAATACGGATGCCATAACCTTGCCAGCCGACTGTTGATTTTTTGGTCGTTTTGGACGAAGTTTTTCGCCTGCTCGCCACTCAGCTGATTGCCGACATGACTCTAGTGTGAAGTAATGGAGCCAAATTTCATCCATTGTCACATACCGACGCAAAAATTCGGTTGAACAGCTTTAAACACTTCTCTGAATCATCAACACGTTGTTGTTTTTGGTCGACTGTGAGCAAACGCGACAACCACTTTGAACAGAGCCTTCGCATGTACAAATATTCGTGTATGATATATCCAACACGCTCTTTTGATATCTTCAGAGCCTCAGCTATCTCGATCAACTTCACTTTAACGTCATTCGTAATCATTTTGTGGACTTTTTTGATGTTTTCATCTGAAACAGCCTCTTTTGGACGTGCACAGCGTGCATTATCTTCGGTGCTTGTATGACCACTTTTAAATTTTTCAATCCACTTGCGAATGGTTCGTTCGGCTGGTGCAGAGTCCGGGTAACACTTATCAAGCCATTTCTTCAACACACGAAATTGCTTTGAATACATTTTTTTTCACAATAACAAAAGTTGCTTTACTCACAACGCTATATCTCGAGAACTAATCGTTCGAATTTATACACGTATCTTTTGAAGGTTGGTACTAACTGAAATGGTATGGTATGGATTTAATTCAAGTGGTGCCCTCTCTTAGAAACGGCACGGATTAGTTCATGTATTCGAAGATAATAAATGCACTGCACAAAAGAGCAGTATCGCTCCGTGCGAGTGGCAAAGCCTGCGAGGAAATCAAACCCATTCTCGATGGTGTGAATGGGACTGGCATAGCACGCATTTCAACTGAATAGTTTGCAGTATTCTGCACGAGATCTTGGGCATGAGAAAGCTGTCGCGCCATGATCACCGATTATTTTTGGCCCGAATTGGAAGATATGGACTTGGACGACATGTGGTTTCAACAGGATAGTGCCACAAGCCACACAGCACACATCACACGCTACAATCGATTTATTGAAGAGTAAGTATGGTGAGCGTGTTATCTCGAGACATGGGCCAGTCGATTGGCCGCCTCGTTCGTGCGATTTAACGCCGCTTGACTATTTTCTGTGGGGCTACGTTAAGTTATTGGTTTATGCCAACACACCGACGATGTTGGAAGAGCTTAGAGCCAACATTGAACGCGAAATAGCGGCCGAAATGTGTGACCGAGTCGTTGAAAATTTTGTCCAACGAATCGACCGCTGCAAACGTGCCCGCGGTATCCATATGAACGAAGTCGAGTTCCATTCAAAAATGTTTTGAAGGTGCTTCAAGCCAATAATAAAGTTTTTGAAATATCTCAAATGGTTTGCCTTTTATTTAAAAAAAAAAAGTTGTCAAGTCGTTATTAGAAAACCCTATATAGTACTAGGGACACTTCTAGAGACCACCGATTACACTATGCTCCAACATTTTATGTAAGCATCCCCTCTTGATCTTTCTGGGAGAAAGATGGTTTCATGGATGACAATTCAATCCATTTCTGCGCAGATGGTACAAAACCGATAGCGGGGTTAGTGGCGGTGTTTTCTCAGATAACTTTAACCTAAGCTTCTCCTTCCGTTTTCCAAATCACTGTAGTGTGTTCCAGGTGGAAATGTTGGCGATTAAAGAAGTCCCGCCTGGCTAGCGAAAAACGTCATATCTGCAGTGGATTTCCGGATCTTTTCGGATAGTCAGGCCGCTATCAAGTCCCTAGGCTCAGTCTTATTAAATTCCAGATCAGCCATTGACTGCCGAGCATGGCAGAGCAGCACAGAGCAGAACAGAGCTGAGCAGAGCAGAGCAGAGCAGAGCAGAGCAGAGCAGAGCAGAGCAGAGCAGAGCAGAGCAGAGCAGAGCAGAGCAGAGCAGAGCAGAGCAAAGCAGAGCAGAGCAGAGCAGAGCAGAGCAGAGCAGAGCAGAACAGAGCTGAGCAGAGCAGAGCAGAGCAGAGCAGAGCAGAGCAGAGCAGAGCAGAGCAGAGCAGAGCAGAGCAGAGCAGAGCAGAGCAGAGCAGAGCAGAGCAGAGCAGAACAGAGCAGAGCAGAGCAGAGCAGAGCAGAGCAGAGCAGAGCAGAGCAGAGCAGAGCAGAGCAGAGCAGAGCAGAGCAGAGCAGAGCAGAGCAGAGCAGAGCAGAGCAGAGCAGAGCAGAGCAGAGCAGAGCAGAGCACAGCAGAGCAGAGCAGAGCAGAGCAGAGCAGAGCAGAGCAGAGCAGAGCAGAGCAGAGCAGAGCAGAGCAGAGCAGAGCAGAGCAGAGCAGAGCAGAGCAGAGCAGAGCAGAGCAGAGCAGAGCAGAGCAGAGCAGAGCAGAGCAGAGCAGAGCAGAGCAGAGCAGAGCAGAGCAGAGCAGAGCAGAGCAGAGCAGAGCAGAGCAGAGCAGAGCAGAGCAGAGCAGAGCAGAGCAGAGCAGAGCAGAGCAGAGCAGAGCAGAGCAGAGCAGAGCAGAGCAGAGCAGAGCAGAGCAGAGCAGAGCAGAGCAGAGCAGAGCAGAGCAGAGCAGAGCAGAGCAGAGCAGAGCAGAGCAGAGCAGAGCAGAGCAGAGCAGAGCAGAGCAGAGCAGAGCAGAGCAGAGCAGAGCAGAGCAGAGCAGAGCAGAGCAGAGCAGAGCAGAGCAGAGCAGAGCAGAGCAGAGCAGAGCAGAGCAGAGCAGAGCAGAGCAGAGCAGAGCAGAGCAGTTCAAAATAGATCCATGTTGGAAGCTGGGTCATAGAGATATTTGTAGGGTGCCTATGAACTCTCTAAAATTGGAAACAGTCTACTTTTCCTACCTGAAAAGGGTATCATCGGTAGACCAGTCGCTATTCAAACTAATACTTAAGCTGGTTGGCGATAGAAGAACAAACCTCAGGTGGACTGTTGTGTCAACATGTCTAGCGACCAAACAATTTCGCCTAAAGCTGGATCTGAGAGTCTGATGTTTTAAAATAGGAAACATCTCAGTGCTATCACAGGTGTCATCGCTGGAGACTGTCTTATAGCAAGAAGGCTTGGCGTTTTTACAAACAAATTCTGCAAAAGCTGAATGAACGAAAAGGAGGAGAAGACAATCCTCCACCTACTCTGTACATGCCCAGCTCTCTCCACTTAGGAGATTTCTTCTACTGCTGTGCTTTACGTTCGTTAAAATATTATACTTAGATCAAGTGATAAAGGTAGCATAGAGTGCCAACAAGTTAAGTTAAGACTGTTAAGTTAATTAATTCTTAAGTTTTGAAATGAATAAAATTGCTTTTGATTTGAAAGGAGATGTGATTAAATGCAATTTGGGTTTGCTTAAAATGAAACCTGTGCCATCCGTTGATATTGATTTATATTAGTAGATGGCAATTGCATAGTAAACTATTTGAATCGTCTATGCTGTGGATATTAATTACGACTCAAGGTACTAAGCCCTTTAAGCACATTATGTGTGAGTGTTATATGTGGTGTCAACCTTGGTGATGTAATTAGATGTGTTTCAGAGTACGTTCAAAAGTGAGCTTGAGGGTAAACTAATGAGCATTCATAGCGAGACGTGTGTTACAGTTTATGATTTGAAGGGCGGAATGCTACTAGCAATTGAAAATAGCGATAGAACCAGGTGGTGTAAGGGTCATTACATCAGTGTTCAAGGGTATCAATTGACTGTGTAATATTGGCGTCAATTCTTGGGGGCACCTGAGCAGATATGGGCGTTGTAGCCCAATTTTGGACGGGATATAAAGTTAAGATAATTGAGAAGGAAATAAGAAATGTAATCTCAGACATAGAATTGGCTAATTTTAAGTTCTAATATACTGTCGAAACAAAAAATTGATTTAATAATGAATAAGATTGGGGCAGAAAAAATACCACACGAGGGCTGTTTGATGAATACCCGGATTAGAAATCGTCGCCCTAATATTGGGTTACCGTAAGGGCCAAAATTCACTTTTTGAGTTTGGTATGCAGTCCTTTGTTTTCGGCGTAGCTCTTTCCAAATCTTTTATCCGTTTTGTTCTATCTCTTTCCATTGCAAATATATACAGAATGGTTTTGACGTATATCCATCACATTCATCAAGTTTACGTGTTTTTTCCATACAATTTAAGCAAATTTTTGTTTAAGAATTGTTTTGACGTACGTCCTATTGTATTACAACGTACGCCATCAAGCTTCAAATGTTTGTTCAGTATTGTTTTGACTTATCTCCCTACAAAAGGCAAGGGGACGTTATTTAATCTTATGTACGTACGTCATTAGGAAGAAACAAATTTTTTTGGTCTTCCCGTACGTGCATACGATTTTACTGTGTTTACGGTCACAAAGTATAAGTAGTTCTCTTTGAAAAATATTTCAGTTGTTGCTTCCCATCTTTTGTCGTGAGAGGACGTAATTGAAAGATCATAAAAATGAATTCTACAGTACTTATGGATGAATCCCTTCTTTCGTAAGAACTTATACACCCTGACTGACTCGAACTGCAACCAATTTCAGACTGCTATTATTTCCAAACCGTTCATTACTGTGAGCTCAAATTTTGACACATGAGAGATAATTTTATTATTTACAACCTTTTAAACGATTTGCGTCTCAGTTGTGATTGCTTTATATTTTCCTGGAAAACCACAAGTAGCTATCGTTAGAGCCCTCCAGCATCTCAACTTGAATAAACCATTTGTGTCTCGAACCATAGCTCCACCACTATGGAGGTGGTCATAAAAAACAGCAGAATCGTCAGAAATGGTTTGGAAAGTGAAGGCTCGAATTGAGCGAAATCCGCGTCGAAGTGGAAGAAAAATGGCTCGTGAGCTGAACATATCTTTGGAACGGATGCAACACATACTGAAAAATGAGCTTGAGCCATTGAAGTTCCAAAAAAACGATCTTACACCGCAACAGAAAAAAGTTAGAATCGAAAGAGCGAAGGAGTTGCTACGCTTGCACGAAAGTGGTGAGTTGCCGAATTTATTTTCTTCCGATGAGTCGCTATTTGTTATAGAGCAATATGTCAACAAACAAAATGACCGAGCTTACTTGCCAGAGAGTTCCTTCGAAAATTTATACCTTCAAATGGCCACCAGAAAGCAGGCAGCACCGACGGTGATGGTTTGGGTCGCCATACCTGCCGATGGTCGCTCTACGCTCGTATTCTTGGACCGTGGCGTCAAAATTAATGCGATCAGTATACCGTGAAACTGTCTTAGAGACAGTATTGAAGCCTTGGGCAAATAATCATTTCGGTCGAAGACCGTGGACATTTCAACAAGACTAGGCACCGTCTCATAAAGCTCGCGTCAATCAAGATTGGTTAAAAAACAATGTTCCACACTTCATTTCTTCGACACAATGGATTGTAAACTCTCCGGATGCAAATCCGTTGGATTTCTCTATCTGGGGTATTTTGAAGCCGAAGGTTGGCACTAAAAAATATCAAAGTTTGGACCACCTCAAACAAGCACTTCGCCAGGAATGGGCCAAAATACTGCAGAGCCACTTGCGTGCAGCGTGCGATGCTTTCTTCGGCCTTCTCAAGGCCATTATTCGCGCCAAAGTTTGACATACTAAAAACTACTGAAACAATTTTAATATTGATGTAATTTCCAACAATTTTTGCTTTGGCACAATAAAATTTATCAAAAAAAAAAAAAAATTATAGCATTTTAAAGAATTGCAGTTCAAGTTAGTCACCCTATAGCCTACATAGGTATACGTTTTGATTCAATGTTTCTAATATTTTAAGTTTATTAGACGAGCTAGTCTCAAAGGAAGCAGAGTTCAGGGAGGAAACAAATAGTGCTTCCTAAAGTTCATCGGAACAAGACTTTGGTAAAAAATTTCAAATTAGCCTGACTTTCTTTTTCTTAAATGTCGTCGCTTCATGTTTGTAAGGTCAGATGATAGCGTAAATGACCCTAATTATGTTTATGAACGAAATTTGTCAAAATCTTTAACAGAGAGGGTAAGAAGTATGCCATCAGAGTGTGATAGTTCTGGTTATCGTGAGGCTTTTTTTGACAGATTACACGCGACTTCTATCAAATTGCTTTGTCATATTTGTTCAGCATTGGCAAGTCGTCATGAAAAGCCTCACACCACAACAGCGTCTCCAAATTGTTTAGCTGTACGAGTATTACGAAAATCAGCGTTCTGTGAGAAATGTTTTTCGTGCGATGAGAAGAGCTTACGGTGAGGATAATCGACCTACTCAAACCACTATTAACAATACCATTCGCAAATTTGAGTCCCAGTTTACATAAGTGGATGATACTCGACCGGTTAAACCACATCCAACATGTAGTGAATAGACTATAGGAGCTGTAACTGAGAGTGTACGCGAAGATCGTGAAGAATCGATTCGTCGTCGTTCTCAGCAGCTTGGCTTGGCGTATTCGACAACTCGGCATATTTTACGTGAGGATCTTGGCCTAAAAGCGTACAAAATTCAACTTGTGCAAGAGTTGAAGCCAGGCGACTTGAATTTGCATCATATTTTCAGTGAATGGGCTCTAGAAAGACTCAATGGAAATCCGGTGTATTATCGTGAAATTTTGTTCAGTGATGAAGCCCATTTCTGGCTCAATGGATACATTAATAAACAAAATTGGGTTGATGAGCAACCCGAAGAGTACCAAGAGCTACCATTACATCCATTTAAAACAACGGTATGTTGTGGTTTATTAGCTAGTGGAATTATTTGCCCATATTTCTTCAAAAATGAGGCAAATCAGAATGTTGCCGTCAATGGAGACCGTTATCGCGCCATGTTAACGGACCATGTGCTTTCTGAAATTCAATCACATGGTCTCGGTGTGCTCTGGTTTCAACAAGACGGCGCTACGAGACATACAGCGCGAGAAACAATGGACTTGTTGAGAAATCATTTTGGTGAGCACTTAATTTCACGTTTTGCTACAGTAAATTGGCCGCCTGGATCGTGCGATGTCACATCTTTGGACTATTTTCTCTGGGGATATGTAAAGTCTCAGGTCTTCAGGAATAAGCCAGCTACGATTGATGCTTTGGAAGAGATACCAGTCGCTATGTTCGAACAAGTAGCCCAAAATTGGACCTTTCAAATGGATCACCTCAGACGTAGTCGTGGCCAATATTTATTTGATATCATTTTCAAAAAGTAAATGCCATGAATTGTTCTTTTAACCGATAATAAAAATTTTGAGTTTACTTTCAAATTTATGTATTTTATTTTACATTATAAATCAAATCTCACGAATAATCAGCCCTTATTATCATCTTTGCTCATCATTTTTTCTCTCACAAGTCTTTTTACATTTCCTCCTACTCCATCAATAATTCCTTTGCCAAGAGAGGTTGGAAAATATTTCCAAATAATTTTTTCTTATATTTCTCGCTCAAAATTGTTGTAAACTTAGCCATATATATATTTTTGAATTCAGATGAGGGTCCGTCGCTCCAAATTACTTCTACAGCTGGTTCTTCAGTTAATTGATTAATGACATCCAAAAGCCTGTTCATAAAAACGAAAATAGTGTCTTTGTCTTTTGCTTCGGCATCAGAGCATATAATGTATGTTTTAATCTGGTCCTTATAAAAAATGGTTGCTGTAAATAATAGGACACTTGATCGGGACCAAAGTGCACTTTGTACCTCGCTTTGCTATTCGCAGCCAAAGGACTTAACGAAATCAACTTGCAGAATACGAATATTTTTATCGTTCTTATCTTCCTGACAAGCATTTTGTTGAATTCTTTTTAAATTTACCTGGCTCATAACGGAGGCCATCGAGTTGAGAAGCATTTCGAAAAGCTCGCCTACGCTTGTTTCATGAAATACTAGTCGAATTTTTTTTTCGGGAGTTTTCTGCCATTCTTTCCAAACTCAAATTCGCCTTGGTTCTGAAGCGGCAATTGTTTGTCCATTCCTACAATCGTCGCATTCATTTCTCCAGCATGAAGAATTTATTTAAGGATTACATAACACTTGACCCCACAATCGTTATAAAAATTAAGCCCCTTCAATTTTAAAAAAAAATTTTCTTCTGGTCTGAATGTGTATCCCTCATGAGTAATACATTTTTGGGTCGCAAACTACAAAATTTGGAAAAAATAATTTCAAATTCAGTGTAAAAATTTTTAAAAATCTGGAAACCTTCTCGCAAGTAAACCGTTAAGTAGTGCTTTTGCAAATTTTTTCTAATTCCATTTTCCCCCGGATAAGTGTGTACAATATCAGAATGATAATAACAAATTTGGCAAGGCTGCCAGAGCTTTATGAACAGCTTTAGCCACTGTCTGTTTGCATTTATATGGACATTCGGTATTCGAAGAATTTTCATTAACTCTTCTCCTGTCCTCTTCCTGTCACTTTCTAATTGTTTCTTACCTTCTAAAACGTTTTTTGGTGCTTGTTCTCTCTTTTCTTGTCTAAGCTCGCGAATTCTTTTGGTCTTGTTCGCCTTAACATTTAGATCCTGAGCCTTTCTCTTTTCACGGAGCCTGCGCATGGGAGCCGCACTGGTTGATGGTTTTGGATCCCACATATTATGCCCAATATAGATTTCTTAAAAGCATAGATAGTGATAAAAAAAAAGTCACGTCACGTACCGACACTTACAGGTATACAATATACTAGGTGGGGTGAAAAGTAATTTCGTTGGGAACGAACAATTTTTTTTTTAAATGTTTTTTTTTTTATTTTATTCAATATAGTCCCCTTTTAGTTTGATACACTTATTCTTGCGTTTTTTCAACTTCTTGATCCTGTCCGAAAAGTAATTTTCCAGAAGGTCTGCAAAATACTCCTCCGTGGCGTCGATGATTTCCTCGCGTGAGCTGAATTTTTTATTGATGAGCCATCTTTTGAGGTTTGGGAAGAGATAATAGTCCGAGGGAACCAAAGCGGGCGAATACGGTGGATGCGACAGCAATTGGAGCCGTAAGTCATTGATTTTAGCTTTGTGCGCTGGTGCCTTGTCTTGCAAAAATTAAATTTTTTTTCGCTTTATGTGAGGCCGTTTTGCAGCGATTTCGGCCTTCAATCGCTTCAATAACGCACAGTGATACTCGCTGTTGATGGTTTTTCTTTTTTCGAGGTAGTTCACGAAGAATATGCTATGACAATCCCAGAAAACCGACGCCTTTCCGACCGATCGAGCCTCCCTCGGCCGCTTCGGAGAACTCGTGCCGGCTTCAGTCCATAACCGGGCACTCATTCTGTTCTCTGGTGTTCAACAGTTATCAATCGACGCCAAAAGTCCGATAAAATAAACGTCATGTACAGACATTTAATTTTACAATAAGTTCAATTACACATTAAATATAAGCATATACTGAGCAGACGATATTAATAAGTTAGAAGACATTAGAAGGTTTTTTGTTCGTATTATTTTCGTTTTATAAGGAAAGCTGCTGTATTTTTTGATTTTAGTGGTGAAAAAGAAAAAAAATTATATGTCCTTAGGTTATTTTGTGAAAAAAAATCTACAAGGTAGATGGAAAAATAATATCTGAGGATAAAATGCGTGATTTGTTTTTCTGCGATATCCCAATTGAAAGTGAAGATGATGCTGAGGATTCAGAGCTCGATGTATTGATTCCGAAAGAAGATATGATTTCTAAACTACTAACGGAAAATGATTTAGAGCAGTTGCTTGGAACACAGGAACTACTTGAATTTGGAAGCCATAGAAAATGAAATTACTGCTACTGATATCACTTATATCCCTAATACTATCCATACCATAGTAAACGTAAAAAATCTCATATGGAAAAGGAAAAACTTGATTTTAGACGAGGAAAAAATAGCTTTCAAGGGCTCAGGCGAACTTCCAAGAAATATCTCTAACCTCGAAACTTCATACAAATTTTTAAGTACTTTTTTGATAAAAAAAAATGGTCGAAGAAACGAATTTCTATTCAACGTCAAAAAATCCGGTACAGAACTTTACCTTAAATGATGTAGAACTACAAAAGTATTTGGGAATTCTCGTATTGTCATCTTTTATTAAATATTTCAATATTCGGCATTATTGGGACAAGGAACTTGGGAATAATATCGTTAAAAACGCAATGACCGTCAATCATTTTGAGAAGATTCGAGCTGCTTTACATTTCAACAACAATATGTTAGCAATAACTGATAAAAACCACCCAGACTTTGACAAACTTCACAAAATTCAGAAAAAGTTTTTATCGGTCCCCATGGAAGAAGAATGTTTGTCAGTCGATGAACAAATTTGTGCTTCCAAGTCGAATATATACCTTCTGGCTAAGCCTCATAAATGGGGCTTTAAACTTTTTGTATTATGTGGAGTATCTAGATACGCCTAAGCTAAGAAGATTAGCTAAGAGATTAGCTTCAGAAACAGACTTTAGAGCTAGTAGTAATGTTGTAGAAAGACTTACTAGGGAAGTTCCACGTTATCAAAATTTCAAGCTTTATTTTGATAATGTCTACACTTCCATCGCGCTTCAAATGTATTTGGATCGTTTAGGTAAGTAAAGTGTATATGCTGTACATAATGTGGATGTATCAAAACGTCCCAACCAAGCTTCGCCAATTTGTTCCGGGTCATAAAAGATGTGTGTGGCTTAGCATTGTGAAGGGACAGGATAAAGGAAGACAACTCCCTTTGTGTTAGCCAATTCTGGTCGCTCTTTCTTGAAAGCTTCATTCAAACGGTCGAGTTGTGCACAGTAGAGGATTAACCCTCTGATGCATGATTTTTGATTTAAAAAAAAAAATCACTTTGAAAACCGAGTTCGTTCTAGAAAAATGCAAAGCTTTGCCATTTAGTGTTACAAAAACCAAAAAACGTAGTGACTCACATAAACTCTAAGATCAGGGGTTTATTTTATTTTCATAGAAAATTTAAGTTTACAGTAAAAAGTAAATAGAAAAGTTATTATAAACATTAAAAAAAATTATAAAAAAGGAACTATTACGTAGTGTAAAATTCAATAAAACAATTCCTCTCTTTTTGTTAAGGCATAGAGCATTTTTGCATTTAGAACATATTATGAACGTCTGTACGACACAGTTGGGGTTTTTACACCTCAGTCTGTTTTCGCCCCAAAGAGGAAAATGCTGTATGCCATCACACCTGACTTCAATGGGAGGTATGGCCTGTGTAGGTTCCTTTTTCCTCTTGGAGTGCTGGATTTGAACTCCAGTCGATGGTCTTCCTCTTTTTGGTGTCACTGCTACACCCAGAGAGCATAATGTAATTGTTAATGCTTTCGAAACTCAATTAGTTTCATAGTTTCTCTTTGTACACTCTTTTGTGTAATACCCACGCATTTACAATAGAAACGTCAAGCAAATGATAGAAAACTCGCAGATACCATTTTTTAGTCTTCATGGTAATCCTGTACCTTCCTATCATGCTATCTAACAAATCTAACAAATCAACACACCCAATGAACTCTTTAGAAGTGCCTCTAAACTGAGGTTTAAAGTCATGGTCTGTTTGCAATTTACAATTTGGAATTCTATTGCTTCTAATTGTACCCAAAGATAAGATTCCTGTGAGTTTTTTAACTTGAGACATCCAAATTACTCGAAAAGTACGAAATATCGCGAAAAATGTTTCAGACAAAAGTCACAAGGTTCTGAAAGGGACATAAGATGGTGACTACGAGTTTGACCCTGAGACCCATTTTCAAAGTCAAAAAAAGGTCACTTTTGATTTTTCAAATGATAATTCCTGATTTTCATTGCTCAGTTGTATTGCTCGTAGGCTTGTCATTTGTTTTTACATACTGCGTTTAGCATAACCCAGAAACAACGACGTGGACGTAGCAATATTTTGTTTCCTTCGGGGTGATTAATTAGAGTGGGTCCCCTTGCCGCTCGCTGTTAAATCATTGAATTTTGATTGATCATTGACTATTTCAACAAATGCTCGAAAATGTGACCATTCAACTCAATACAGTTGTCTATCCGCGCTCTAAATGAACCAACAGGACTGAGAAGTATTTCTGGCGTAATTTTCCGGCAAGCTTCAGTTATTCGTCTTTTCATGTCCTCACGTGTTGTTGGCTTTTTTCTGTAAACCTCACTTTTTAAGTAGCCCCACAAGAAGAAATCAAGTGACGTAAGTTCAGGTGATCTAGCAGGCCATTGCCTCGGACCCCCATGTCCGATCCATCGTTGATGATAAACATTGCTTAATACGCCCCGGACTACTTGGGATTAATGGGCTGGACAACCATCATGTTGAAACCATATTGTTTGTCGCAACTCTAATGGCAGTTCTTCTAGTAATACTGGAAGATTGTCCCGCAAGAAGTTTGCATACTTTTCGCCATTCAAGTTGCCTTCAATAAAATATGGCGTTCAACTTGTTGCAACCAAAAAGGGTTTTCGGTAGCCCAGTAATGCATATTATGTCGATTGACTGTACCGTGATTGGTGAAAGTGGACTCATCAGAGAATAAATCTTTGGCGAAGAAAAGGGGGTCTCGTTCAATTTGCTGAAGTGCCCATTGACAAAAGAAAACCCGGTTGTGAAAATCCTCACTAGAAAGTTCTTGATGTATTGAAACATGATAAGGATGGTATTTATGCCGATGTAATATCTTACAGACAGTTGTTTAAGAAATTCCTGATTCACGACTTATTTGGCGAGTGCTAATGTGAGGATCATGTACAAAGGCGGCTAACACTGCTATTTCATTGTCCTCAACAGCCACCCTATCTGACCGATTCCTTTTCTTTGGTTGCACACTTCCTACTCCAGTGAATTGTTGGATGACCCGATAAAAGGAAGCGCACGATCGTATCTGGTCTGGGAAACGTTGGGCGTAAAGAGCAACAGCACCATCGATGTTCCTTCCACTTTCTCCATAAATCAATATCATTTCAATATTCTCTTGAATTGAAATAGCCTGCATTATTAATCTGGAAAACGTTACCAATAATAATCAGTTCCTCAAAACAAATATCGAACTTCTAAATGAAGTACAGTTCCGTTCAAGTAAAAAAAAGGGCAGAGTGCACATCATACACTCTCAGATAAGTTTATTACAATTTGTCTCTATCTGAAATTTCTTTGAGTTTTAACTTCACTCGAGGCAATAATGACTTCCTCAAAACAAATCTCGACCTTCTAACACCCTAACAACGTTGGAAATCGATTAATGATTAAGGCGTGACAGTGCAGTGGTATCTAGCACTGAATGAATAAGACCTTTGAGACAAAGTCGTGCGCCCCATTGAGGAATACGACTGAGCAATGAAAATCAGGAATAATCATTTGAAAAATCAAAAGTGACCTTCGTTTGACCTTGAAAATGCAGCTCAAGGTCAAACTCGTGGTCACCATCTTATGTCCCCTTCAGAACCTTGTGACTTTTGTATGAAACATTTTTCGCGATATTGCGTATTTTTCGAGTAATTTGGATGTCTCAAGTTAAAAAACTCACCCGGTATAGCCCGGGCCTAACACCCTCTGATTACCATTTGTTTCGGCCTTTGCAAAACTCTCTTGATGGTAAAAAATTGGCCGACCGAAGAGACGCTGAAAATCACTTGGCCAAGTTTTTCACTGATAAACCACAAAAGTTCTACACCAATAGACATATGAAGCTACCCAGAAAATGGCAAAAGATCATAGATACTAATGCCCAATATGTACTTGATTGAAATTGATTTTGAATAAAGAATTTTTTTTTTTCAAAAATGTGCCAAAAAACCGCGGAGACTTTTTATATGATCTGTTATTTGGTTGCATTTTCCTTGTTTCTTAAGACCGCTTGACATCGTCGTTGCATTGAATCAACCAGCTTCTGGCATTTGTATAAGGTCCAGGTCTGGAGATTTTCGACCGTAAACCAATTTTTTGTCATATTTGCAGTATGCTTAGGTCTCCAGTGAATGGATACTTTACATTTTGTAAGATACCAACGTATTTATCCTTAGTTAGAGTCTCCTCTATCCGATTCTTTTCCCGATTGCCTTCTTACATAATTTTTTGCGAAATCTGGCCTAAACAGGATGACCTTTATCTCATCTGCCCATAATAGTATATTTTGCGCCATTTATCAGCTGATCCGTTTAAATGGATTGTGCTGAATTTGATTCTGTCGTCAATGTTTTCCTTTAATAGTAAGGGACATCTTTTCGGGTGATATGCTTTTAAATTAATTTGAATTAGACTTCTCCTAATATAGGGTGACATGATAAAAACGATAGGAAAAAAATTTAAATACAACAAAACAAAATCGAAGTGAGATAAAAGAGATACGGGCTCTATTTTGAAGCTACGTTTATGCCATTATGTGTGGAAAAGCACATGATTTAAATGGCCGCCTCGGCTTCGCTGCCACTGCCTCAAGCGGTCAGTCCAATTTTTGATGACTCAGTTCAATATGTGCGGCTTTATTCAGGCAATAGTTCAAGCTCATCCAAAGTTTCTGGATTGTTAGACGTAGACGAAGAGAAAATAATCAAGTGGTGTCAAATCGCATAATCGCAGTGGAAAATTGATGAACGCTTGCTATGAGATGACCCAGTCGTCGAATTTCTCCTTCACAACTTCGAGCGTTGCGTCGCTTGTAAGGCATGTAGCTCGGATATATTGATGTTATCGAGCTCTGACCACAGAAAGTCGGTCAAAATCGCTCTATGCCTGAGATCATTAACGGAAACGGTGTCTTCTTCCTCATTTCGAAAGAAATAAAATCCGATGATGACGCCTTACGATTAACCACACCAAACGGTCAATCATTGCGGAACACTTGCTTCACCGAACACTTGTGAATTGTGTTTGCTCCAATAATGGCAATTTTGCTTGTTGACATTGCGTTAGCACAATCTTATATGGATGTAAGCCCAAATCCAATCGCAAAATAAACCGGCTTGACTCTCTGGCGATGTTTGATTCAGCTGACCGGCGACGATTCGACATTTCTGGGTCTTCTTCTATATTGGCAGCTATTTTTCCTTCATCTCTGTCAGGTTGATGGCTTAAGATCCAAAAGAGAGTACTCACGCTCAACATTTTTAACGGTGCGACGAATTGCCTATACACTGAAGCCATGATGATGACCGATGTTATGACGAAATAAGCGTTGCGTATTTACAACTGAGCCGGAATTTTGTAAAACGATGCATGATAAAGTGGCAAACATTAGTGAATATTTTGACAGCTGGATGTCATTGGTAACTTTTACAGCTGCTGAAACATAACAAATTGAAAAACTATCATTGCTATCTGGTCACTCGTTACTTTACCCACGGTGGCAATAATGTGAGAATTCCAAGTTAAGAACCCGTCGAAAATTATGCCTAAGTTTTTATCAGTTTCAACTTCATTTTAGGAAAATAGGATATACCGGTTTTTTTTTTATTGGCCATTGCTAGCTACACATTTTTCCCATCTTTAAGGCTATTTATGAATTACACGCCAATAAAACTGTTCGTCTTTTGAAGCAAACCAAAAAGTCACCCAATTTCGACTTCCTCGTAGGATTCAAAGTGCTGCTCAGCTAATGCGTGTCCCATAGATGAAAACAAATGGTAGTCGGAAGGAGCCAAGTCTGGTGAATACGGTTGGTGGGGTAGCAGCTCCCAGTCAAGTTCTTTGGTTTTATCCTGAACCAGTTTTGCTTTGTGTGCAGGTGCATTGTCATGGAGAAAAATTACCTTGCTGTGTCTTCTGGCCCATTCTGGGCGTTTTTCGATCAATGGATGGTCCAATTTGATGATTTGTTGTCAGAAGCGATCTGTTTTAACGGTTTCAAGCGGTTTTTGGAGCTCGTGGTACACCACACCTTTCTGGTTTGCGAATCGATTTGGTTGTCCCGGATTAATCCATAATTTTTCCCATTTAGGATTCTGAAAATAAATCCATTTTTCATCGCCAGTACCACTTTCCAAGTGGTTTTTCGCTTTTCTATCTGTCTTTCGTTCAATTCATGTGGCACCTATTTTCCAGACTTTTTGGATCTTTCCGATAGCTTTTAAACGGTCAGAAATTGTTTGTTGTGCAATATTTAACATTTTTGCCATTTGTTTCTGACTTAAAGTGTCATTTTCATCCAATATTGCTTGCAATTCGGTGTTTTCAAACTTTTTTGGTGGTCTTCCACCTTCTTCATTTCTCACATCAAAATCATTATCTTTGAGCCGCTGAAACTATCTTTTACATGTTGCTTCTGATAGAGCATGATCACCATATGCCTTGACAAGCATTCGCACTCTGCTGCACTTTTCTTCAAATGAAAACAAAAAAATTAATGCTTTCCGCAAGTCATCATTTTCTGGTACAAAATTCGACATTTTTAACACGATGAAAAAATATGATGTTGTTTGCTCAATGACTTGTTGTATACTAAATATGTTTGACAGGTGTCATAGCAACCAAACAATAAATGTTCCCTATCGAGACATTTGTGTATCAGGTACACCTGATATCTAAATTTTTCCTGCTTATTGCTAGGCATTTGGATTCTAATGAGTTTCTATTTGAGCAAAGGGAAGTATCTTCTAAGTCCTTGCTGATATTATTTGCTGATTTCCGATGAGTCCCAGAAAACTACTATTCAGCGATTGAACTTCGTCAGCATACATATGGATATTTGATGTTCTTATCATGGTGGGAAGTTTATTGCTATGCAAGGAAAAGATCAGACATCCTAATATTGAACTTTGTGGAACCCCTGTTGTGATTGAAAGAAAACCAGACGTTTTGTTTGCTATTTCGATCGCTTGTTTCTGTACTATGATAGAAGTTTATTACACAAAACTAATATGGTCACCGTATCAGAAGCTTTGTAAAAATCTAAGAATACTAAAAAGGCTAATGATCTGTGTTCAAAGCTTGGCGAATATCTTCTGTCGTATTTAAAATAGATGACTTGCAACTGTGTTTCATTTTCTTTTGCATGATTCTTTCGAATGCCTTAGACGTGAATGGGAGTACGGAGATGGGTCTAAAATCATTATGGTTGGGACTTTTAGCGACACTAAACATTTTGGCTTATTTCCATTGATAAAGAAATATTCCCCGATTGTGTTAAAAGTGTTGTAACGTACTCGTATGGTAGGGTTATGGGCAAGATTGTCTTTATGGAAACGGTATGAGTTCCGTCAACTCCTTCGGCATTGAACTTAATTGAAAGAAAACTTTCAACAATGTCAGGACCATCGATACGTGAGTACCAGAAGTGTTCTTTAGAAGAGTTAAATGATTCACTGAAATATTTAGAGCTGAAAATGGAAGTGAGGTGAAGGTTTTTTTTTAATGCGTCAATATCAATATTATCCTTGCATCCTTAGGGTTGTTTACATATCCCCAATTTTCTCATATTCTTTCAGAGTTCTTGTCCTCTCACTGTCACTATTTTACTTACAACTTGGCTACGCGAAGGGGGATACATTTGATGGTGACAATGTTGTCTGAAGCGTTTCAATTGTTTGTACGCCTGGACACGTAATAGCTGCTGAATTTCACTGGTGATCCAAGTATGTTAGACATGTTTGACGGTCTTTATTTATTTTATTTTTATTACACTGCGTATGTGTAATAAATTAGATAAATAAAAATAAAAAACACAAACAGAAATGACAACTTTCTAGCTTATAGAGTAATACATGGTTTTGGTGACAGCGAACTACAGGAATCAAAAATATTGAATCTTATTTGCTTATATTTCAATGTAACGTCAATGCGGACAAAGTGGGATACTTTTTGCGCAAACATAAACTCTTTATTGCCAAATCGTTATTGGTTCAATGAAAATAAATATTAAGAACAATAAAAACAACAAATATTATATAATAGACGGCTATAGTCTAGAATATACCACATTGACAGAAAAAAAAAACCGAATAACCATTGTTCCGATTTGAGTTCTGTTTTTCTTTGTTAAATTGGTACATCTGTTGTTGACATTCCGTCTAAATCTTAGCGTCATAGCTTGAAATTTTGCAAAAGTTACGTACCCAAGAGTATATCTATCTCTGTGCGTGTTGGCGATTTTTTACAATTTTAGAAATGGATTTAAATTTACAACAACGAACTATTATTAAACTTTGCGTTAAAAACGGTGTGCGCGAACGTTGGAAATGTTGGAAAAGTGTTTCTACAACGATTCTCTAAAGAAAACGGTCGTCTATCAGTGGCAGGAGCGGTTCAAAAGTGGTCGTGAGGCAATCGAAGATAATGAGCGCAGTGGTAGACCATGATGAAGTAAAAGAAATGTTGGTCAATAACCCCAAATTAATTATTAGAGAGATAGCGGAGGACTTGAACATTGCCTATGGATCCGTCCAAGACATTTTGGTTAGTAATTTGGGTTTCCGTCGGTTAACAGAAAAGTTGGTGCCAAAAGACCTCAATTTCAGGCAAAAAAGAGACCGTGTTGACGTCGCAAAAGAGATGATTTGCGAGGCTGAATCGGATCCCACATTCATCAAAAGGATCATTACTGGAAACGTGACGTGGGCTTATGAGTACGACACGCAATCCAGACATCACCAAATGAGCCGAAACCAAAAAAACCACGTCGTTTTCAGTCAAAAAAGAAGGCAATGCTCACAGTTTTCATGGATTACAACGATGTAGTACATCATGAATTTTTGCCAGAAGGCCAGGCAGTAAACAAAAAGTATTACTTGGGCGCTATGTGAATTTTGGGCAGAAAACTCGTGGATTTTGCACCATGATAATGCACCGTCGCACAGTGCCATCATTATTCGCAATTTTTTGACGAAAAATGCAACAAATACCATCCAACAGCCACCGAATTCACCTGATTCGGTCCCTGTGACTTCTTTTTGTTCAATCGAGTTAAAAAACTACTACGGGGAACGCGTTTCAGCAGCCGAGAGGAAGTAATGGAAAAATCGCAGAAAGCACTGATGGACATACCGAAAACCGAATATAAAAAATGTTTCGAGGATTGGATCAAGCGCTGGCATAAGTGTGTTGCAGTCGATTGGGATTACTTTGAAGGGGACAATATAGATTTAGATGAATAAACTTGTTTTTTTAATTTTCTGAATAAATTCCGGGATCATGATTTTTGATCAATGTGGTATAAATAGAGGAGGAATCGCCATATAAACAAAAATGTATATAAAGTATGGCTTTCAGGAGTTGATTAGTACATCATGTGAATCTCTCAGGATAAAAATTACAAAAGGAGGTAATGTAGAATATTTGTATGCGGTTTACAGGTCACCGGGCATAAGCATAAAAGACTTCGTTGAAGAGTTGGATAACTTACTCCAGCAATCGGCAAGGAAAAAAAAAATACAGATATGCTTCTTATGGGTGACATGAATTTTAATATTCAGGATCATGATCAAAATCACGAGAGAAATTGAATGGAGATACTGGTTTAAATAACGTCATTAAAGAAAATACAAGAGTTGGTCTCGGTAAGGGAACATCAACTTTTATTGACCAGTTAACAGACAGCCAAATAATTTCTGTAGCCACCGCTTCTATTAGCTAAGCTCAAAACAAGATGTCGAGAATTCGTGCAGAAGGTGCATATAGTGTGCGGCTACGAATGGCCCAAAAGTAAAGCCACGTGGACGAATGCAACAATACAATGTCGGAGCACCATTCGAAGGAAACGACCATTAACATCGTTGGCCCGTTTTGCGAAACCCTTAATGGAAACCGTAACACCCTCGTAGTCATGAATTACTTTCGTAAGTGGCTGGAAGTAGTTGCGATCCCAAATCAAGAGGCTAAGACCGTATCAGAAGAGATAGTCAACATTTAATTAATCTGGTTAATAGGACCTTTGCATGAGCATCTGTCTAAGATCGTTGGCAACTGCCAGCAGGACTAGGATCGACATATACCCCGCTTCTCAATGGCCTACCGCAACGCGGTACATAGTTCAATAGGACATACACCATCAGAGATCGTATTTGGTCAAACAAGTTTTCGGTTGCCAAGTGAAACGAAATGCGGATCCCCACCTACGGAGCTCAAATAGGTAAACGACTACGTGGATGAAAACACCCGAGAAAAGATGAAGCTGCCAGCAACCGCACGAAGAATATGTACATAGGTCATTAAAGCGAAATTTTACGGCTTCAACGAAGGAGATCTGGTGTGGCTGTATAATCCTCAGCGTAAGAAAGGCAAATAACCAAAATTGCAACAGGATTAGAAGAGTCCATACAAGGTGATAACACGCATTAGTGGCGTTAACTATTGGATCCAGGGTGTGGATCGAGGAAAGATTAAGGTGGTCCATTCGGATAGAGTGTGTCATTTCAATTTGAATGTGAACAGCGTCATCTAAATTTGCATAGCAGATTGAATTGAAGCATTTAGCGCATATTCTAGTAAAATAGGAATTTGCATGGAATGCTGGATGGAATAGAATGTTCTCGAAAGATGCCAGGGGAGAATAAACATCAGCATCCCCTGCTATGTTTGTTTGCTGTCATCTGTTACTATGTAGTAACAACTTTGAATAAGAGAGCAGCAGGGGTTACCTGATTGATGGCCTGGGTGACATACTTGAATTTCATGTCAAGACTATTGGTGTTACATGGGGGACTTAAGAGTTCAGAGGAGAGAGGTTTTAAAAGTGTTCCTCTGTATTCTGGGCAATCAGTATTCTGATAAATCTGGAATGCAAGTTGGCAGGGAAGAGCATCATTCATACGGAATTGGATGTATTGGTGATCTGTAAAAAACTGTTCAGATGATACCATCCAGATTGTGTTCATGTGAGTGATGGTGTCAGAGACAAGAATGAGATCTTGTACTTTTTGTATTTTTTTAGTTATGAAATTGGTCTAACTGCCAATGTGGAAAGCAATAAGGTTAGTGCTTCTATCCTAATCATACCGTGTGATGTTCGTTAACATCGTACCCGACTCTTTTTGTTTGCCCCCAGCTTCCAAGATCGCCCTTTCTAGGTTGTCACCAGATAGTGCGCCCACATAGTCGTGGCCAAGATATGCCGATGTAAGCCAGTAGGTAATTTGGCAATCTCCGGCTTAGAAGCGGTTATGTCGGGGTAGGAAATAAGAGTAGATTACGGTAACGTTTCACTAATATATGTACAAGTTCTGATCTTACCATCGTTCCTTGATTAGGATGATTTCTTCTGCGTCCTTGGATAAAGTTATAAAGGTTACTACCTACGTCATGTTGTCTTCAAGTTACTACAGAGTACTGATGTCTATGAAGATTCCAGACTAATAGCACGTTAAAAGAAAAACGGTGACTTCTGAAGAGGCTCTTTAGTCTATTGAACAGGTGAACATCCATTAACTGCTGTCATTCATAGTAACAAGTGTTACAAACGTTGATGCGCCAAACTAGAGAAAAGGTATCGGGATGCACTTTTCTTTTGCTGTTGCCCTAATAGTGTTTGAACATTGGAGTCACAACATACAATAAGACGAGAACTACCTTACTGGATTCAAATAAGAAAATAGTTTAGCGTCATCAGAAAAACAGTCTGATGTAGAGAAGGACGATACTTGTTTAATTTCACTGTAACGATTATCTCTAAAAACTTCCGGAAAAATTACAAGAAAAGTTCTTGTTCAAAATCTGTCTTTAATTTTGTTCACATGACACAATTGAAATCAAATCCTTGATTTAAGTTGTGGAGGTACTACCTCTATGGTTAATTCCTGGTCCATTTAAAAAAGCTCTTTTTAATTTCAACAAATTTGTGTGTCAACGATTATACAAAGTGTCGTAACTCATTTATGTGTATGCACACACTTTAACCAAATAATCTCTATACTGAGACATCCACAAATATCCAGTTAAACATACATTCGTATCCTTATGTCACAATAACCTCTCGAAACCTTAACTTAAACCGAAATCTAACCACAAATTAACAAGTTTTACTCATAATTGCAATTACCATCATTTCAGACAACCTGTGTGGAAAACTCCAGACTACGTAGTTCAAGGACTTTCCAAATTATTCCACAAAATCCTATAAATTCTCTCTCTTGCCTCACTAGGTAACTGACCATAATTGTCAAAAAACTATTTCGTCCTTTTTCTAATCATTAATCCTTACATCAAGTTAAATTCCCAATTCCAATTTGCTCCGACCTCGGATCATGTAATCAAACCAGAAGACAGACTTCGAGCTTCACAGTTCAAAGGTGATATCATTTGGTAATTTCACAGCTATTTTCTGTTTTTCCAGAATAGGTAATTCCTGTGGGATGAATATGAATACCTACACCGTTAGCGATGAGTACATGACACAGCAAAAAAAGAAAATAGGAAATTTTAAACCTAATTCAAAAAATAGCCCCAACAGTATTGAAACACAGAGATATTCCAACCCAGCGGAGTTGGACTACATACAGACCAGACCAGACAAAAACGAGCCAAGGAAGGACCGGAAAATCTTTCTCCACAACCACGAGTGGGGTGGACGACGGAGGAGAGAAAGAGCGAAAGAAAAAAGTACTGTTAACGACTCTTTTAAACTGCAGAATGTTGTATTACAAAAAAGAATTTGTACAAATACACGCACACTAATGGAGGAGATACTAGTACCAGAGGGTACCCCTAGACAACGAGTTTCATATTATATAATGCGGGAATGCTAAAACATCCGAGTAGTAAGTAGTGCAAGTAGTCCAAGTGGTCCAAGTGGTCCAAGTGGTCCGAGTAGTCCCATTTTCATCAGAGCCGCACCAGGATCGACCGCAAGGCCGTAGTTAGTATGATACGGTAGTTGAACTATATCCCTTGTCATTATTAATACGAGTGCCTTGGGACAAGCCATACACTCTTTACACACACCGAACACTTTTAACACAACGAATACACACACAGAGCTCTCATAGAGGAAGTTTTTCAGGATTCTGATGGCAATTTCTAAAAATGACTTTAAGCACTAATGGTATGAGGATGGGTAAGGGTAAGGCTAAGGATATGGGTAAAACTATGGGTACGGGCACAACAACAACAACAACTAGTACTAGTTGTAGTATGGATAGTTCTAGTGTTAGTATGCCACAGTTATTAACAATGCCACAATTGTTATGGTAATGTTTCCGCAATGAGAATCAAAAGGTTCTGTCCTGGATGCGATCCGTTTTGTCAGTCCGTCCGTCCATTTGTTTGTCTGTCTCTTCGTCAATTCGTCTATCCCTCTGTTGGTTAGTGGTTTTACTCCTGCCGGAGAGACACCAGTTAAATTACGGGCTGAAGGGATTGGGATAGTAATCTCCATAACCCCATTTCCGTGAAAACCATGATGCGATGCGGAGAGGCTAAGTGCGATGAAATGGGCAGCCTTGTCTCCTGTTTAACTGTTAGAAAGCGAATGTATAGTATATCATTATGTTTCGCGTAAGTAACATTGGGTAGGGTTATTAGTACACAATAGGAAATTAGGACATCGTTTCGCATGTTTGGCAAATTGATATTTTATTCGTGACGCCCGACAAAGACGATATTTACAGAGTTACACCCGCTCTTCTGCTGCCGGGTAATGGAAATATTGTTGTTCATGTCTCTGTCTCTATTCCTTTATCTGTACATTGAACATTGACATGGATATTGCTCAAAGCATCATTGAATAACCGAAAATTATTCGCATGGCTTTAATTATAACAATTGTTACTTGCAGAAGTAATAAATTTTCCATTATGAAGGATACAAATTGCGAGCGCTATTGTCATAATTTGCAATTGCCAAAGTGCTTCAATGGACAAAATTGGGCAAATTTATGAACAATAGTAGGCTTGGATCTTAGTTTAATGATTAGTTAACAATATTATGGTTGAATGGATAGATTGGCTCCATCTGCTCTAACTTTAAAGATATATTGGAGTTTCTGATGTTAAGGCAAACATTCGTTAGTTACTCGAAGCTGAATTTATTCGCATTTGTAGGGCATTTCGGATGCTGGCAGCATCCTGACTCCTATATACTTTGGGTAGGTAATTCAACATGAACCCAAGTAGCACTAGAGGGTGACCTTTTATTACAACGACGCTGTATACCTTACAAATCACCGAAAGTGCATGTTTCTTTTTCTCGACTGGCTCAACCAGTGACAGACAGCGGATAGCGCGTGGGATAACATGGATAGCGCCAGTTACTCGTACGATCCCCACTATACTCCAAAAAGTATTACTTTCTTTGCCGTACTATTGTTGTCCAACACGACCCAGCCAAAACAACTGCTGAATAATTTTGTTCTAAGCAAAACCGCATCTTTACCACCATGTGGTGTCTATTCGATTGCTATCTAATAGTGAACTAACGATGAGCGTATGCTGAGTCTGAAGGCATAAGTGGAGCTGAATACTCGGAAAGGCACCAGCTCATCTGGGTAAATGCATGAACAAGAGGAGCCATGTCTTGCTGACCTGACGGACAATTGCCCTCAGACGTCTGACAAGAGATCCTTACAAGAAAGACGTACAAAAGAAAATTCGCACCAATGAAAACAACGGTGATGCCGACAGCTTAACTAGCAGAAGCTTTATTTCGGAGCTCAGATCAATAAGGACCCTCAAGACTGAGACAGGGTCTGGAAAAAGAGATGGTGGTGAAGGAGACTTTGAATCGCTCGCGAAGTGCGTAACTGCCACGGAGCACCCATCCCTTGTCCGAAACAAAAACAAGCTTCGGATATTGATGACCTTACAGTTGATGATCCTAGCAAACGAAACAACGACAACGACCTTCGGATCTGCACTTAGAATGTTCGGACCCTTCAGTCACGTACAGCCGAACAATATTTAGAGGCACTTGATCAAAATCATCCGAAAACATCGGCAGCTCACAAGTGCGATGGGATGGGTCGAGCAAAAGGAGAATGAATAACTGAGATATATATAATAAGGTATAAAAGGTATAAAATTGATAACATTACATTACCTCCTGAGTTGATGAATTGTTGCTCGCAAAACATCTGACTTCAAATTGGTGATTTCTTCTTCAATGTTGGCTTTCAAGACATGAAAGGTTTGTAGTTTTTTGTGGTAAACGCAAAATTTCAAAAAGCCTAAGGGTAGAAGTCTTCCGATGGGCCACTGCAGTTGACAATCTAGCAGCTCTGTTAGTAAGCCCTACTTCCACATTCTCGTGGTGCCATTTGGAAAATTCTTCAAAAACAGGAGAAGTGTCGGTTTGTCTATGGCCCAGAGGGCTATAACCGTAAAAAAGATATCTGCTGCGAATCGGGAGCAAACGCCTCGGATATAGACGGATAACTTGTTGACGTCTTTTGGCTATCGACTAAAGATAACGAGTTAAGCCTCTTATCGACTCACTTTAGGAAGTGCCTCAAAACGCCAGATTCCTCCAACTGGAACGCGAATTTACACTATATAAAATCAACATTCGGGACTGAGTGAGATAAGATGGTTCACTGCTGGGAAATACCACTAGTCCCCAACAAAAAGCACTGTCATGCTCTAATATAGTGGACCAGCTGGAAGTGCTGGGAGGTGTGGAATAGCATAGATGCTAACTTATATTGCGCGAAGAACCCTCATATCCTGGAAACCTCACATTGACCGGATATTGACGGCTAGATTCCAGACTAGAGGAAGAAAAGTTACCAACTTAAAGTGTTATGCTCCAACTGAAGACGCAGTTGAGGATGAATAGGACGATTTTTACAGTCAATTGGACGCCGCCCACAATCAAACGCCCAAACAGCCTTGTGGAACCGAATGACAACAATGAGTGGTTTGTGGACTTCTGCAATACCAATTGCCTGGTCATTGGAGGCGCACTGTCTAAGCATAACACCTGCCACAAGATCAGGGTCTCAATTGACAGGTAGCGATCAGCGGTCGCTTTAGAAATTGTCTTCTAGACGTTTGGACAACAAGGTGATCGCGGTCTTATGTTCAAAAACAACCAGGTTCAATACCGAGAGGCTCAGAGATCCGCAACAGTTCAGGGAACACCTTAGTTAGGTGAGAATGGCGTTTGGAGAACCAACCCACTAAGGCCTATTGGCTCGTTGTGCTGCCACATGGATCTATGATCCTCTTACTCATGGAACCAATTTGAGCTTATGATGAGACGCAGGAGCCTGTTAACGTCTTTGTTCTTTAGATCGTTTAAATCATTGTAAAGAGAGAGCTGAACATGTACTGCTGTAGAAGCAATCAGCAGCAGCAGCAGCACAACGTAGAATAGCGTGGACGACCACTGGAATGCTGTGAAAAATGCGTTTGCAACTGGGGCAAACACCTATGTCGGTAAAAGGTAGAAAAGTTACCGCACATGGCTTTCGGCTGAAACCTAGAGACGGATCGATGATAGTACAGCAATCAAAGCTCGGATTGCAGCCGCCTCATAATGTGATACTCACAAGCGTGAGTACATCGACACACTGGATTCAAGGACAGAAGAAGCAGCAAGTAGGTGCGACAGTAATGCTGTCTACAAAATCACCAAAGAGCTCACTGGTGATCGGAACTCCAAACAACTCCAAAGTGTAGATGGTAATCTACACTAGATGGAGAGAATATTTTGCTACACCTTTAAACTACTTAGACGATGGCGCTATGATATCGAATCCGAATGAATTCTCCGAAGCAAAAACGGGCTTCCCAGTAAAACCAAAATAATGACAACAATCAAGCCCTCAAGAAAATCTAGGCTGTGGGTATTGATGGCATCCTTGCCGAACTATACCAAGCGGTGCCAAATGCATCAACTGATCTGCTCCATCCACTCATATGTAGAACGTGAGATAGTGAGAAAGGAATTCCCGCAGGAGTGGAAAAAAAAGATGATCATCAAGCTACCAAAAGAGGGAAACCTAGTGAAGTATGGAAACTAGAGACGTATACAAGGTAAGTTCAAAAAGTAAGGTGACTTTATATTTTTATAAAAAAATATTTATTTATTCATCAAAAATTATGTTGTCCCCTTTAAAGTAATTCCCATCAGATATAGTACACTTGTGTTAACGCTTTTTCCAATCCTCGAAGCACTTTTCATAAGTACTTTTCGGTATAGCCTTAGCTCTCTATTGATGCAGTTTTTATTTCCTCAATCTTTGTCCTTCCATAGATATCCCCAGTTTTGGGAACAGTAAAAAATCACATGGGGTCAGACCCGGTGAATATCTTTTTTTTCACAAAAGTCATCTTACTTTTTGAACACAGCACGAACATGCACAGTAGAAACTAAAGAGAAATGTAAGGAGAAAACAGGAAGGTCTGGAGCAAACGACCATATGACATTTCATATGGATTGGTTAGTGGGTTATATGCCATTTGAAAATCCACAATTCGTTCGCGTGAAACCAACAGCGCTTTCGGTAGAGGAAAAAGTAACAACCTTTCGTTCACCTGTAGAACCTGACTACCGAGATTTGTATCAAATGTCATGTAACCTGTTCCTAAAATTAGTTGCAAACATCGGCGATAAGATTGAATTGGCAGGAGAGATTTGGACACCATCATGTAAACTGCTAGGTGTACCGGTATGAAATGAGCGTCAAGATACAATTGTTTCGATAGGGAATATTTATTGTGAACGGGCCTTCATTTTTTTTTATTTGGTTGCTATGACACCTGTCAAACATATTTAGCATACATCAAGTCATTGAGCAAACACCATCATACTTTTTCATCGTCTTAAAAATGTCGAATTTTATACGAGAAAATGATGACTTGCGGAAAGCATTAATTTTTTGTTTTCATTTGAAGAAAAGTGCTGCAAAGTCGCATCGAATGCTTGTCGAGGCATGTTATATCAGAAGCAATATGCAAAAAATGATTTCAACGGTTCAGAGATAACGATTTTGATGTGAGAAATAGGGAACGTGGAAGACCACCAAAAAAAGTTGAAGACGCCGAATTGCAAGCAATAATGGATGAAAATGACACTTTGAATCAGAAACAAATGGCAGAAATGTTAAATGTTGCAAAACAAACAATTTCTGACCGTTTAAAAGCTATGGGAAAGATCCAATGGGTGCCACATGAATTGAATGAAAGACAGATTGAAAACCGAGAAACCACTTGTGAAATTTTGCTTCAGAGACACGATAAAAAATCAGTTTTGCATCGAATTGTTACTGACGATGAAAAATGGATTTATTTCCAGAATCCTAAACGGAAAAAATCATGGGTTAATCCGGGACAACCATCAATTTCGACTGCAAAACCAGATCGATTTGGCAAGAACAAGAACACACAATGCTGTGTGTCTGGTGGGACCAGAAAGGTGTAGTGTATCAAGAGCTCCTTAAATGATCAGTTTGAACCATGTATTGATCGAAAAACGACCAGAATGGGCCAGAAGACACTGCAAGGTAATTTTGCTCCATGACAATGCACCTGCATACAAAGCAAAACTGGTTCAGGATAAAACCAAAGCACTTGACTGGGAGCTGCTACCCCACCGACCGTATTTACCAGACTTGGCTCCTTCCGACTACCATTTGTTTTCATCTATTTGACACGCATTAGCTGAGCAGCACTTCGAATTCTACGAGGAAGTCGAAAATTGGGTGACTTCTTGGTTTGCTTCAAAAGGCGAACAGTTTTATTGGCGTGGAATTAATAAATTGTCTGAAAGATGGGTAAAATGTGTAGCTAGGAATGGCCAAAACTTTGAATAAAATGCTTTTTACTTTCCCATTAAAAATTAGGGTTTTATTTTCACAAAAAAACTTCATACACATACACTTCATACACCTGGATAAGAAATAAAACTTTATTAGAAACACCGATTTATGCAGATAATGTTAGGTACATTGTAATTTAAAATTTGTAAAAACCGTAGAAGGTTTAATTGATGAATTAACTTTTAAATGCACGAAATCCAGTCGAAATCCAGAATAGGGTGTTTGCAATTATTGTGGCAAACTTCTTTTTGCACAAAATATCAAGAAAGAAATACATAACAGAAGAATTGCCTCAATTTCGATTTCGATAGCAAAACATTTCAAAATGTCAATAGTTTGGGACAAATATCTATTGCGACTCCTTCGAATTCAAAAAATTTCCCATCATTTTCAAGTCCAGGAATGCAAAAGCACATCAACTTCGTTAACACCTATTTTGGAGGACTGTCAAAATTAAGAGAAAGATCTAAAATCTATTCCAAAACTCTTCTTTATTTGATTAGCATCGTATATTTCCTTTGAATCGATTCTTCCTTCATAATCAAGATGAGCTAATCCAAACTTTGGTTTTGATAAATTTGTATACTCCTCAGTGATCTTGCTACTCGGTAAGCTTGAGCCACTACTTCGCTTGTTTCTTTCAAATCATGAATATTGTAATGCTTTTTGAATCCTTTTGACATGACTCTCGGTTTCCATTGTTTCTTTTGAATTCAATTCTTTCTGAAAAACTATGAATGTATAGTATGATGTTTTGAGAAGTTACTTACGAGTTATATACTTTCATTTATTCTTACATTTTCTTCATCACTGCTTTGGGTATTGAGAAATGTCTCCTCCACAAATCATACAAATCCCACTTCCCGTACAACTGTTTACCATTGGTTTGCAGCGTTTCGCCGTGGCCATAGTTCGGTTTTTGATGAACCGCTCCCAGGTGGCCCAAAAACCGTGGAAACCGTGGACAAAATACATTATGTCGTATTGGCGGACCGTCGAGTAAAAATTCGCGAATTGGCTGAGATAGCAGGCATCTCAACTGAATGCGTTACCCATATCCTGGACGAGATTTTGGTCATGAGAAAGCTTTCCCAACTTTTTCTGAATTTTATTCCCCTCCTCCTTACATCGCCTAGTGAAACTGTTAGCAATGTCTGGATATTTCTCCATTCAGCTAACTTCACTTTTTTTTTTTGTTTAAATACATACAGGCACGCTTATAAATATTTTAATATAAATTTAAACAAAAATACGTACGTACTTACATTTTTAAGATTTTTTTTAGAAAAATGACAGAAAAAATGTTCGAGTGAAATTCTGTGAAGATTTCCATCTCAAAGTTATTCACAATAGGGAGAACTTTTTCCCTTCTCTTTCGAATATGGTTCATAATACTGGGTTTCCCGATAAGAAAAAAAGTTCGGGGGTAATTTTATTCATAATAGGGATGAATAGGGCTGCATACGTGGGAACTGGTTAATCTCCCACCTCAAAAAAAAAGAAACAATCGTTTCGTGTTCAAAATAATGCGTGCAAATATCAATGAACCCGAAAGATACAAAGCAAGGTTAGTTGTAAGAAGATTCTCGCAACAGTACGGGATTGATTATAAAGAAACTTTTAGTATTGTAGCCCGATTTACCTCAATTAGAGCAATTCTTACTATTGCGGCTAGTAAAAATATGTCTTTGAAGCAATTCGATGATGCTTACACGATAAAACCGAGTGGATTTGAAGATGAAAGTGGTCATTTGTGTAAGTTAAGGAAAAACCTTATTTTTTCCATTCGTTTTAACTTAAAGCTACAGAAGCCGATCTATGCGTTTTTCATGGAAATAAACATCATAATGGCCATTTACATCGCTGACGGTCTCATTGCAGGAAACGAGGTAAATATTAACGAACTAATAGATTACTTGAAAAGGTTTACGAGAATTGTTGTTTCTTGGTCTTGCAGATAGAGCGGCAGACAAATGGATCGATTTCTCTTCATCAATCTACTAATGCTAACAGAACCCTGATGAACTTCAAAATGAATGATGCTAATCCTGTTACTGCACCACCTAACAAATTCAAATGAAGAGGATGTATTTGGCGATTGGAAACAGGCCAGATATTTCATATGGTATTGGGGTTGTAAGTCAGTATTTGAACAAACTAACTACCAAGGGTATTGCCGTGGTGAAACAAGTTTTAAGATTTGTGATGTTCCCTTTTGCGAATGAAACACATGCAGAACTAGTAATTCACGACAGAAGTTTTTATTAAGTCAGGTAGTACAGATGCGTCCCAGAGCAATTAGATGGAAGTCCAGAAAGCGATCAGTTGGCAGGTGTCAGTCATGTTTAACTGTTCTGTATCATCTACAATATGTTATACTTTACGAAAGTGATTTACATGATACTTTACAACTCTCCACTCTGATTGCTTTGTTACTTTTCACATTTATAGGTAACAATTCTATTTCTTAAACCTCTATCTCTAACACAAAATTCCTCTGAATCTCTCCGTGAGAATGATTTTCATTAATTTTTTTTCTGATTGTACATTCTCAAGGTCTGTTCGAGAGTTTAAAGTTTCGTATTCACATTTGTTGGAGTTATTACTCGGGTTTTCTAATAACGACTTGATAACTTTTTTTTTTTAAATAAAAGGCAAACCATTTGAGATATTTCAAAAACTTTATCACTCTCTTGAAGTACAATCAAAACATTTATGAATGGAACTTGACTTCGTTCGGTGGCCATATTCGGGCACGTTTGCAGCGGTCGATTCTTTGGACCCACACATTTCGGTCGAAACGGCCGCTATTTCGCATTTAATGTTGGCTCTGAGCTCTTCCAACGTCGTCGGCGTGTTGGCATAAGCCAATGACTTAACGTAGCCCCACAGAAAATGTCAAGCGGCGTTGAATCGCACGAACGAGGCGGCCAATCGACTGGCCCAAGTCTTAAGATAACACGCTCTCCATACTTACTCTTCAATAAATTGATTATAGCGTGTGCTGTGTGGCTTGTAGCACCATCCTGTTGAAACAACTTGTCGTCGAAGTCCATATCTTCCAATTCGGTCCAAAAATAATCGGTGATCATGGCGCGATAACGCTGACCATTCACAGTAACGTGAAGATCGTTATCGTCGACGAAAAAATATGGCCCAATAACGCCGCCTGCATGCAAACCGCATCAAATAGTTATTTTTTGTGGATGAAGTGTTGATTCATGAAGCACATGTGGGTTTTCACCCGACCAATAACGCATATTTTGCTTATTTACGAACGAACAGTTTGATGATTAGTGAAAGAGTGCGTTCACAAATTAAATTCAAAGTTGTCAAGTCCCTATTGGAAAGCGCTATATCAAAATTATTTGTTTCATCTTCACAATTTTTACTAGTGCAATGATCATTATCGTTTGGCATATTTTCTTATTTGATTAATATGTCTTTTTCAATTTAAGTTCTTAGAGAAAATATTTACGATGTAGTATTGATTATCAAGAGATTTAACAATTTTACTTTTCACCAAAGCAACTTTGCCTGGCTTACAAAAATCATTAACATGCAAATTTCTTTTACAATGGCCTTTATAAAAATGCTTTTATCTCAATTAATTTTTGCTTACATTATTCGCTACTAATTCTAAATTTACATTATTCTGACATTTCATAGGATTTATTAAATCTAACCGAGTTTTGATACTTCTATTAAACATTAAATCTGCCGGACTTACACCAGTTGCACTATGAACGGAGCTGCGGTGATCTAACAAAAAAAGTTGTAAGAATTGTTTTAAATCGTCGAACGTACTAGATGGGATGAAAAGTAACCTCCTTGGTAATAAAAAAATTTTTTTTTTAAATGTTTTTCTTATTTTACTCAATATAGTCCTCTTTTAGTTTGATACACTTATTCTAGCGATTTTCCAACTTCTTGATCCCGTCCGATAAGAATTTTGCGGAGGGTCTGCAAAATACTCCTCCGTGGTGTCGATGATTTCCTCGCGTGAGCTGAATTTTTTATTGATGAGCCATCTTTTGAAGTTTGGGAAGAGATAATAGTCCGAGGGAGCCAGATCGGGCGAATACTGTGGATGCGAGAGCAATTGGAGCCGTAAGTCATTGATTTTAGTCATGTTTGCGATGCTCTTGTGCGCCGGTGCATTGTCTTGTGAAAACAAATTTTTTTTTTCGCTTCATGTGAGGCCGTTTTGCAGCGATTTCGGCCTTCAATCGCTCCAATAATGCACAGTTATATTCGCTGTTAATGGTTTTTCTTTTTTCGATGTAGTCCACGAAGAGTATGCCATGACAATCCTCAAAACCGACGCCATAACCTATCCTAACCATCGACCCTCCCTCGGCCGCTTCGGAGCACTCGTGGCGGCTTCAGTTTATTGCCGGGCACTCATTCTTTTCTCTGGTATTCAATAGTTACAAACACTCTTTCGAAGTGCTCTCGCGTTCGTGTTTTTGATCAGGAGTGAGTATGAGCGGCACCCAGTGGCAGAATAACTTTTTAATATGGAGAATATTACCCAAAATATGGCGTGTGCGCTCAGTACTAATCCGGTCACCAAACACCATTTCATGTATTTTTTTTTGGCATTATCCTCTGTAACCGCATCGGAGGGCCTGCCGCTGCGGACTTGATCGGTAGTGGAGTTGCGGCCACCACGAAACTCTCGAAAACAATATTTGACGGTGTAATCTGACGGAGCATTAGCCCCATAAAATTTATCCAACTTTTCTTTTGTTTCCTTCGCCGTGTTGCCTCACAAAAAATAATGTTTTATGAGAGAACGAAAATCGCTTTCGTCCATACTCAACATGATGCCAAACACGTCAACAACAATCAGCTGTCAAAACAAAACTAAAGACAGTATCGCACTGAAATTTGGCATGTCTGTCTAAATATGAACGGACTTTAAGGCACCATAACCTTTATTGCAGACCGCAGCACATTCTGGCGGTCAAGGCGGTTACTTTTCTTTTACTTTTACTTTTTCCACGCAAAGCTTTTTTCAAAGCTTATTTAATTCGAGCCTGTCCGTTCGAGGCTGGATGTCCTACCGGTGAAGTCAAATGTTCAATTCCATCATGGTAGGTACCATTATTGATCACAATTGTGTTTGGTAATCCAAAACGCGAAAATATACATCGCATTTGTTCGATTGTATTGTACTTTTACTACTAATAGATTTGTTTATGTCGATGCTTTCGATCCATTTACTGTGAGAGTCTACCAATATTAAAGAGTACCTGTTGAACACTGGACCCATAAAATCTAATTGAAGCGTTTCCCAAGTTTTCGCTGGCCAATCCCATGAAATAAGTTCATTTTTTGGTGGACGCACAATATAAGCTAAGATTTTAACCTGTCAACGTTTTTGGCCAACCCTTATTTATTAGATCAGATTTCATCTTTTGCTGTCTCTTGCTGAACTTCTGAAAAGGACGCAGTTCTATTTCTTTAACATTTTCAATAGAACGAGAAAAAAAATCTGCCTTATAGTTTTTCGATTTTACACGCTGGATTGTATAATTATACCCCGATAAGAATAAGGTATACATTTGCAGCCTTTTTTATCCCCGAAAATAGATATTAAAGGTTTGTTGTGAGATACTAATACAAACTTTTTCCCAAACAAATACTGGTGAAACTTATCTACACCAAAAACGATGGCGAGTGCTTCCCTCTCTATATGCGAGTATTTCATTTCTGTTTTCGACAAACTTTTGGACGCAATCGCGATTGGAATCTCTTTACCATCAGCATACTGATGGACCAGCACCGCGCCTAATTCTACTGGTCTTGCATCTACAATTAATTTTACTTTTCCGAGGGATCGAAATGTGCAAGACAAATATCGGACGACATGCTCTTCTTAACTAATTCGAAAGAGTTTTTTTGAGGTTTTTCCCACACGAAATTGCCGAACAAGTTATCGTAAAGAGGAGCTGCCCTTGTGGCTAAGTCTGGGATAAACTGACGGAAAAATTTGCAATACCTAGAAACGATTGGAGTTTATTCAAATTCTTCGGTTCTGACAAAGCCATAACGGCTTCTTTCTTGGTTGGATCTTAACTTACCCCGCGCTTAACTATTACATGACCCAGATAACAAACAGAGTCATTGAAAAATTCGCATTTATTTTTCGATACCTTTAACCCTGACTCTTAAAGTTTTGCAAAAACCAATGATAACGTTCCTAGGTGACACTCAGATAATTCTGGATAACACTCAGTAAAGATTCGATTTTTTCTTGGGTGCTGTTGCAACTCCGAACATCATTCGTGTATATTCAAATAAACTTTTTGTAGTGGATATTGTGGTTAATTTCTTCGAAATCGAATTTCTAATATTCTTGCCCCCTATGCAGCTTGGCTTACAGTTCTTCAATCCTTGGAAAAGGATACTGGTAAGGTTCTGAATGGGGGTTCAACGATACCTTATAATCTCCACAAATCCTAACTGTACCGTCCTTTTTCATAATGGATACTATGGGAGTGCCCCAATCACTGTAGTTTACCCCTTGAAGAATACCCAGTTTCACCAATCTATCTATCTCAGACTCCACCTTATCTTTAATTGCAAATGGCAATTTCATTGGACGAAAAAAATTTGGTGTTGCACCCTCTTTAAGTTTTAGAGAAACTGTGCCATATTTGAAAGTTCCTAGACTGCCATCGAAAACATCTTTACACTTTTCTAAAACTTTAACTAAATTGATATCTAAATCAGTCTGCGTGCTATTCAAGAAATTCACATTTTCGAAACAACAGTAATATAGAGCGCTTTTATCCAGTTTCTCCCTAATATTAGTGGACCCCGATTTTTAATTATGAAAATCTCTTATATGTAGTTTTTTTTTAAAGTTTTTGAATTGAACATTTACCTAACACATTCCGACCGGTTCTATGATTGATCCATCGTACGTCTTTAGAAATAAGTTGGGTTGAAAAACTGCAAGGTCACTAAAACGTCGCTTGTACACGTCTTCTGAAATAGCAGAGATTGATGCACCGCTGTCAATTTCCTTTTCAATGTCGACTCCATTCATAATAACTGTTGTAATGATCGGATTTAGCATGCTATCTTATCTGAAATATAAAATTAACAAATCGTTACTCTGACCTTCTTAAAATTTATATTTGTAAATGTAAATGTAATGTAAATTGTTGTTAGTTTGCTTAACTTTGTTTTGTATGTTGGCTGCATCGGTTTTTGCACATTTTCTTCAGGTGTCCCTTTTTACCGCAATTTAGAAACTCGTAAGTCTTGAAACGACAGCTCTCCACCATGTGATTGCTTAGTCCGCACCTCGTGCAATGTACATGCTGCTCTGATATTGTATTTCGTTGTTTGGATGTCGATGTGAACGCCTTCCTGTTCTGCGATTTAAGCCGAAAAATTTCTGGCTCCATCTTTATTTCCACTTTCGGAATTTCGTATTGCCGCCGGACGCGTTCCACTGCCAAAGAAATCTTCATAGCCTTCTCGAAACCTAACTTTTTTTTCTACCTTTATCCAGCCCCATGACAAATTTGTGCCGTAGTGCGGTGTGGAGGTGTGTGTCGAACTTGCAGTTCCCTGCCAACAAACGGATACGTGCTGCCCACTGCTGAAGCGTTTCTAATGTTAACTTTTTTGCTTTGTAAAACTTGAACCTTTCCGCGAAAACCGAAAAGGTTGGTTTGAACAGACGGCTTAATTTCGTCATTAGGACACTGTACGAAAATGATGACACTGGCTGCGGAGCCACGAGGTCGGTCAACAATTTAAGAGTGTCGTCATGTAGCAAAATCAACAAAAGTAATTTTTTTTTGATCTGCACTTCCACTTGTTATGCCATTACCAATAAAAAAATTGCTCAGGTTTGTATTGTAAAATCGTAAAATCGTTGGTTTCGTGGTGAAACGTTGCCATTTTGTTGAATTTCGGTATTTATATTGGGTCTATAACTTATATTCGTGCGGTCTGCTAAGAGATGGCGTAACTTGTATTATTCCATTGGAACATGCGTTGGAAAGCTACTATCATTGTACGTCATTTCAGTATATGTCACTCATTTGAAGCGTAAACAACAATAATTTTTTTTCACTCAAATATGTCGAACTTTGTGCCTGAAAAAGTGTTTTTGTGGGGATTTCTTCTTCATAAAGAAAACTGCTGCCGAAAGTCATTGTATTTTGGTGGAAGTTTATGGTGAACATGTACTAGCTGAGCGAACGTACCAAATGTGGTTTGCACGATTTAATAGTGGTGATTTTGGCTTGGAAGACGATGAACGTCCTGGGCAGCCAAAAAAGTTTGAAGATGAAGAACTGGAAGCATTACTCTATGAAGATTGTTGCCAAACACAAGAAAAGCTAGCAGAAACTTTGGGTGTCACTCAAGCAGCCATTTCAAAACGTTTAAAAGCAGCTGGATATATTCAAAAGCAAGGAAATTGAGTTCCACATGAGCTCAAGCCGAGAGACGTCGAAGAGACGTTTTGCTTGTCCGGAATGCTGTTGGAACGCCACAAAAGGAAGTCATCTTTGCATCGGATTGTTACTGGTGATGAAAAATGGATCCATTACGACAACCCCAAGCCCAAAAAATCATATGTGAAACCCGGCTAACCAGCCAAATCAACGGCAAGGCCGAATAACCATGGCGCGAGGGTAATGCTCTGTATTTGGTGCGATCAGATGGGTGCGCTGCATTATGAGCTACTAAAACCGGGTCAAACTATCAATGAACAACGCTACCGAACACAATTAATCCGTTTGAAGAGAGCAGTAGCCGGAAAACGCCTCTGAATATGCGACCAGACACGAGGCAATAATTTTCCATCATGGCAACGCTCGTCCCCACGTTGCTATTCCGGTTAAGAACTATTTGGAAAACAGTGGATGGGAAGTTTTACCTCACCCGCCTTATAGCCCAGACCTTGCCCCTTCTGACTACCATTTGTTCCGGTCGATGCAGAACGCCCTCACTGAATAACGGTTCACATCAGAGCTCTGTTCTTTTGGGATGGGATCCACAAATTGCCAGTAAAATGGAAAAAAGTCATAGCTTCAGATGGGCAATACTTTGAATAATACTATTGTACATGTTTTTCTTAAATAAACGTTCAAATTTTGAAAAACAACCGCACGAATTAATATGTATACCCAATATATATATATACATGTATTCTAACCTTTTAGAATAACACGTGCAACACTTTCGTTATTGATTTACTCTTCATGAATTTAGGTTGTCATTGATTCTGGTACCGAACAATCCTCGTCGCCAATTGTGATGTTCATTTTTGTGATTAAAACACATGCAGAAGTAGTAATTAACGACAGAAGTTTTTATAAAGTGAAATTCGAAGTTTTACAGATGAAACAGACCAAATCTTCACACTCCAGCAGATGGTAAAAAACTCAAGAAGTCCTACTCGATAGCCACCACCTCTAATCGATTTTAAGGCCGTATATAACAACATTTATGAAGCTGAACTACTGGTATTTCTGGCGAACTCGTCCCTCTGTGCAGAATGACATCAAAAGCTTGTACAAATACAAGTGTAGTCCGATGATATCTTAATTGCGAGAACTCAGCGAACTGTCAAGTACTGTACGTAAGTAAAGTTGGGGATTGCAGAATCCGTGCACGGTCAAGAGAACTTAAAGTAGAAGGCCACTTAGAGTATTACCCTGTGGGGTACCTCTATACTATTTTACCATTTAGCATTCAGTCTTAACGTTTTTTTGGCTCTTAGTTCGACGTCTTACCTTAATTTACTAGAAAATATATGAAGCTGTTGTCTGATTCTACTGTTGCATGGCCACTGGCCACCGATTACAGTTTCAATTTACTGTGAGAACAGCATCGAAAATACCAAAATGGCTATAGTTACTGTGCGTCCGACTTTATTATTCGAACTCAAAATTTATAAGCCACATCCATTGCAGTCTAATGGGACTCCCGACTACAAACTTCTGATGCACATGTCACATGACGAATAAATATCTTAAAGGCTGGCATAAAAGTTTTGTCGAAGCTCCTTTCATAATTAAATGAAGTCGCCCTTGAGGGGTGAACATAAGTAACACCCACACGATAAGAGTCCTGGGACTAGAGTAGAGGATCAGCCAGTTTTGAATGCCACAGCTCACACTTGTGCACTCATACGGCTTTTGCTAGATTCACACTTACCCCCCCCAGAGCAAATATCTTCTATGACACTTTTCAAGGATATAACCCCCATGTCGTTCTTATGCTTTGTTTGGAAAATATATTGTATTTTAGAAGTAGTTATGTGTCGTCAAATATTTATTGTGCAACGTTATTCAAAATCTAACAAATGTCGTCGTATCAGGCTGCTTTAATGTGTTTGCTTTGAAAGCTCGATTGCCATGGAAACTTCAAAGAGTCGAAAGAGCCGGGTGAATGGGATTATTAATTGTGGCCTGGGGTAATTAATTAAAGATTTTCACTTCACTTTTGTGTTGTGTCTGCTGTTACGGATTGTTAATTATTAGCGAAGATATAAATAATTGCCGTATCGGCAATTGACATAGTTTTCCAGAATGTACATACATAGTTTGGAGTAGAATGTTACTATTACGAATATTCGGATGTGGTAGCCTGGCATTTCTCTGACATATGTGTGGAGATATTTGAGTAGTAGTGTCTAGTTGAGAAACGAGCACACAATTTAAAAGGTCACCTATGATATAATTTAATTGAGGTTAGGTTGCATGTTAACCATGTATGAGGGTGATGGCCAGGTGGTAGCCTAAATATAACCAACGAGCACCTATTTTGGCAACAACGACAAGGAATGTTTTAGTCAAAGCATTTCTGCATCAGACAACCCCCTGGGATTAAATTAATATTTAATTTGTATGAAATTCATTTAAACAAGTTAGACAGGAATACGACAAACGAGATACGACCTACGACATACCAGACGATAGTACATACAGATATATGAGCATAGTTCTCCTCTTCATCAGAGTTTCATTTAGATGATAGTCTTTGGACGAGTTTATTGATGCTTGTGATTAAGAACATGATATGTGATATAGAATTTATTATTATTGCTTTGCATCAGGGTTGGAATTGTTATCCTGATTTTACTGTCTGCCTGCTTGAAATCTATTATTTTTGCTGACTTTCAGCACTCAGTTGGATATGGAAATTATCGAAGATATATTGCATTTAAAATTGTTAAATTGTTGCTTCAGTTTGTTGAATGGTAACTTTAAATAGATGGTTAAAGGTACTTAATCAGTTAAATCGATCAATTGAAAAGCCATAAAAAACGTCATACAATCGGAATTTCAGTTATGTAAAGGTCAAATAGTTTCTTAATCATTCATAAGGTCATCTGTTTGTCTCTAAGCTATGTATTAAATATTTATTTGCTGATATGAATGTGTGGGCAATTGAGGACTTAATGTCTATGAATTTTTGTTGTTTTTCTGGTGGGAAAAACTGAATAAGTCAATTTTCCAAAGGAAGGAAGCCAAGCCAAGGAATTCTCTTTAATCGCAACACTCTTTAGGGGTTTTTTTTTTGAATAAATACTGAGAAGCACGTGGTAAGCGGCTCAAATTCCAATACTTATCTTCCAGTATTATGTCTATTCAGATTAATATTCAACATTCAAAGTCCGCTACTGCATCCCTATGTAGGAGGCTTACCGTGTTGAATACAAAACGTAACGAAGTATTTACATATAATCGGATATATACATCTTTTGTGTACGCTTTAATGAGGCGCTTGGCAGTTCTGCCCATATCCCACCAAAACTCGGGATGAAAGGAAAGTAAGAGGAAGTTGCTTAGAACCTGAATGCTGTTATCATCAAACATTTTGAGCTTACTAATCTAGCTAGTAAACAGCCCTGTAGATCGCACGATGGTGGAACACAGATTTGCCGTGACTACATAAGGAAACCAGCAAACTTCTAAACAAGACATTTGTCTCATGTTTGTGACTCACTTCACACCCAACCTTATTAGAATTAGCTCCTATTACGGAGCTGCAAGGAAACTGAGTAACTGCAATGCCATTGTTTGTGTTCAAAAAATAAGGTAAAATTTCGCGGGAAACGTACGATTATCGATTTTTATTTGCTGTGTTGGTACACAGGTCACGAACATATTGTGTTCGCAGTTTCAAGTATATAGCATATTTAATTTGTTTTTCACAGATAGAAAGTTTAGACGTGTTTTGACGCAAAGAATATGCATTAAATTTTGTGTAAAAATGTGAATCAAGTGCTCTAAAATACTTAAAATGTTGACAGTGGCTCACCGTCTAGGTAAAAAAATGTTTATAAGTGGTACAAGCTCTTCTAAGATGGCCGAGAAGATGCCAATGACGAGCCTCGCTTTGGACGCCGCAGCACATCAAAAAAAGATGATAACGTCGAAGCTGTGAAGAAAATTATTTTGGAAAATCGTCGAATTCCCAAAAGAGAAGTTGTTGAGATGTCCTGGGCACGAGACGTGTGTCAGCGTAGTTTGTTTCGAAACTTCGATCAGAAGAACCGTCGCATGAGCATCGTTCAGGAGCTCTTTAATGTCGTCAATGATGGTCCTGACTTGCTGAAAAGGATCATAACTGGCCCCTTGTGACTTTTTCTTGTTCCCAAAACTAAAGAGACCTATGAAAGGACGGAGATTTGCAACGATTGAGGAAATAAAAACTAGAAGAGCTCAGGGCTATACCAAAAAGTGCTTATGAGAAGTGCTTCGAGGATTGGGAAGGACATTGGCACAAGTGTATTATATCTGAGTGGGATGACTTTGAATTCGACAATAACTTTTTTTTGGATTCCATTTATCAGGCATACTCTCTTCTGAACAGAATTGAGAAATGAGCCAGTCATTTCCACAAGCTTTGAATGCTTCAGCCGGCAGGTCCAGTTGATTTAAGTTAAGATTTTGCCGTTCTTACTTCATTCTGGTCAGGTGGACTTCTCTGTTTGATGGCGGCATATTGAGCTTCTTCACCGTAACATTGACTGCAGAGAAAGTGTTTCTATATTCTCGACTGTAACTCTACTCCTTTTTCATCTCTACAGGCTTTTGTATGTCTGCACGTTTCTTGTTAGTCGCATGTGCTTGCGACATTCGTCTTCAAAGTAGGGATTTCTTGGTGGTGGTCGGATGAAACTCAGCACATCAGTTATAGCGTATTTCATGCACGATGGCAGCGTTGCAAACTTGATGCTGGCTTCAAGTTCTTGCAGCTACGTTATGTCTTTTCACAGTAGTTCTTCTCTGTTGCAGCGCTTGAGAAATCCGCACTCGCAAATTGGCTGCAAAGAAGGTGGTGGTCCAAGTCCAGAATACTGGAGGCATGTCTTACGTCTGTAGCAAAATGATCAATTTGATGGTCCGGACACTGTCATGTCTCCTTGTTTGTATTGAGGTGAGGAAATTGTGTGCTTGCTTTAGGGATATTTCGTCCTGACACAAAGTCAATAAACCTTAGTCCGTTTTCAGACATGGTATCGTATAGGCTATGCTTACCAACTGTCCTACTAAATATATCCTTCTTTCCTACCTTGGCGTTCAAATCGCGTAATATGATTTTGACGTCGTGCTTCGGACTTTGCACATATGCCTTGTCGAAAAGCCTAAAGAAATATTCTTTGGTGGCATTGTCATTGTCTTTCGAAGGGGCATGGGCGCATACTTGACTTATGTTACCCAATTGTTTGTGTTGAATGATTTCAACAACGCGAAATTGTTGTAATTAGCTTTAAAAAGGGCATGAAATTGTGCCGTTCAATATGCATTCCGCCAAACGACGTTATTTGCAAGCAACTGTTGTATTTTTATATGTTGACCAGGAAATAGGTAGAATCACTTACTGTTTCAGAAATCAATGAGCGTAATGGTTCTGGTAGCGGTACCAATTGTAGCCATTTCACTTTCCCATCTGCGCAATACAATTCAGGAGTTTCGCAGCTGAATTTCAACGTTTTGCAATGTGTACAAACGACCGCCATTTCTTTAATCGTTACTGATCTGTCCGCACTGTAATCGACTTTCAAATCGTAATGGAATGCCGCCGGTTCCAGGTTTGTAGGAGCTTCACGTGGGCGCAATCGGTTGTATTTGATGAGTACAAACTTGATGCACTTTGCATTTATTCGCTTATAGTTCATCTTTAGTCGCTTTCGCACGTAATTGGAACATGTCAATACGACTGTCTTAATTATCCGTCGTACGCTGCGATGACCTATGTTAGTTCGTGCTCTCTTTGGCATTGTAATGGAAACTGTAAAACGACACGGAATTGTTTTCACAATCACTTCTACACGAACCAAATTGCTTTGTTATTCTTCACTTATATTTAAATGTATTATATCTAAGCCTGCAAAATTATTTTAAAAGAATGGCTGATGAAAATGATTGTTCGCTTTAACAATGGCTTAAACCAAATCTGTTCTCAGAATGCACTACCTAAATCTGTTAGATTTGAACACAACCGCGCGGTGTTAAATGAAATCAGAAATATGTAATGCATGGCGCAGCTGTCAAACGATAGGTCCACCACTAACGCTATCTATTAAGAGTAATCCGAAGCTATATAAATGAATGCTCATTGTCGAAACACAATTCTCATTGGTGGTGTTTAAATGGATTCCCATACAAAATTCCCATACAAAATATAAATTTTAAGCTGTAGTTTGAACAAGACGGCGCAAAATACCACACAACGTGCTGTACAATAATTTTATTGAAGGAAACATTCGATGAGTGCATAATTTCTCGTAATAGAAAATTTAATTGGCCTTTATTTTCGTGTGATTTAACACCTTTAGACTACTTTTTGTACGGATATGTGATGTTGCTAGTCTACGGCGATAAACCAGCGACGATGGACGACTTAAAACTAAACACTCGCAACGTTATCGCCGATATACCGACCAGCATGGCTAGCATCATAATTATTTGGTGTCTAATTTTTATTTAATTTGAGTCTTCAGCACTTCAAATATAGATGGCGCTGTTCTCATTTTAACTGTTTTACACAATATATTTTTAATTTAAAGTTGTGGTGTACATTGTTTTAAAAACCATCATATTGGGTATGGGAAACTGGGGCTCATTTGACAATTGATTTTTAAATGTCTGTATTAGCTAGAATTATAGATGAATTTCATTCCAATTACAGTGCTTTTTTTTAATGATTCATTGACTATTCTAGGTAAGAATCACAGATGCATTTTACTTTTATAACAATTTCATAATTTTTTTAAAATTTGTTTTAAACCTTTCACTTTACAAGGTGAAAATTTGACAATTGCAGTTTAAAACTCATAATCGTATGGTATGCGTAAAAAGTATCAGCGTGTCTATTATGCCTGTTGTTTTAATGGAAAGAAAAGTCAAACATTTTGTTAAAAATTTATTTTAACAATATAAAGAAACATAAATCAATAAATCCGTTTTCTTAAAAAAAAAAAATAAAACACAAATATTACATATTTCATTTAAAAAAAACTATCAGTTCATAAAAGCTTTAAGAATAACATATACTTGTACATAGGAACATTTTTAAATATCTTTTTAAATATATGTAGAGATTGCCGAAGTCACCGCCAAATAAATATTTTTGACGACAGCGAGAAGTTGAGGCTGGATTTGTGGGTTGTGGCAGTTTAAATTTGTTTTCACTCCTTAACGTCAAAGAATTATCTTGAACGGCTGGTTTAGTAAAAAGCCAACTTACCAATGATGATTTTCGTAGATAGTTAACAGCGTGAGTAGAGTCACTGTGGACTTCAGAAATTTCCCCCGCATAATAAAATGGCTTCTTAAAATGTTCACCAAATTTCACAAGAACATAATTTCTGACCTCCCCAATCTCTCATCATCTGTAAGCTTATATTCAAAAAGCTCTGTTTTTTTCATTTCGAAACTTTCTTGGTCAGAAATAAAACCGTTAGATTTATAGGATTCGGCAAATGAAATGGTTTTATCGCTTTCATCCGACGAGTCTAATTCAAGTTGGCGCGCTTTGTTTGTTTGTTTTTGTGAGTTATTGGAATCGGTCTAATTCTTGATAAATTTTTCTTGAGCTCCTTCAAAAACTCGGATTCATAGGGAATGATTGACGTCGGCAGGAAGAACTCACCAGGTAACTTGAGTTTGGTCCCAAAGATCATCTCGGCTGGAGTAATATTCGTTCCACTTTTTATCGTTGAACGGAGGCCTAGGAGAATGACTGGCAGTGAATCGCACCAGTTTTCGTTGGCGTAGCATTTGATTACTGCTTTGAGAGTCCTATGCCAGCGCTCTATTATGCCGTTTGACTGCGGCTGGTAAGGTGTCGTTTTAAGATGTTTGATGCCCAGATACTTCGTAAGTTCTTTGCAAGATAGAAATTGTCGTCCTTGATCACTTATGACTCTTTTCGGCACGTGATGTTGGAAAGAGGAACGGCTTCAACCCAACGCGAGAAGCGGTTCACCATGGTCAAACAAACTTTTGATCTTTGAAACTGTATGCGTTGTTGAACGAATTCTGCAATGCTTTTTGACATATTAGTCCAAACAAACCTCTCTTTTATGAGCTTCATTGTAATATAGCACTGGCTCCAAGATGGGAATTTTTGGTCGAAACGTTAGTGGCACGAAGGGGCGAATGGTGTTTTGCGAGGTGTCACAATACCGGAAATATTCAGCTATATGAAGGGGAAATGGTTTGATATTAAGATTTGATTCGAAATTTTTACCTTTATCCAAAAGGTTCGCAATTCCTCGTCTTGTAACTGCTCTTTAGCCATTTCTGGCTAAAGTAAATCTCTGCCAACGATACGTGCTGTATGCGAGATAATCAGTCCGCGACGTTGTTTTCTTGGCCGACAATGTGACGAATGTCAGTGCAAAACTGGCCGATGTAAACCAACTGGCGTTGCTGTCTTGGAGATGCCTTGTCGAGCTTTTGATGGAAAGCGAAAGTTATAGGTTCATGGTCGGTCAAAATCACAAAACGTTTTCCTTCCAGAAGGTGCTTGAAGAAGTGAATGGCTTGATAAATCGCAGTCAACTCTCAATCGTACGTACTGTATTTAAGTTGTTGAGGTGTTAGCTTTTTTGAATAAAATCCGAGTGGTTGCATAACGTTGTCTATCACTTGATGTAATGCAGCACCGACAGCGAAATCGGAGGCATAAGTGAAAAGAACTAATTCAGCATTAGGAGCAGGATGATGTAAAAGGGTGGCATCAATTAAACCCTGCTTGTCACATTATCCCATCGCTTGGGGGTATTGTCATTCTTTTTGTTCTGTATAGAAGTTTTGTAAAAATTAATAGCTCCAAGAAATTTTTTTAAGTCTTTTGCAACTCCTGGTTTTTTGAAATTTTTAATAACCTCAGTCTTCTTGGCAGTCGGTCGTATTCCGTTTTTATCCACCAGGTATCCCAAGAAACTGACTTCCTCTTGACCGAAAACATATTTAGCCACGTTAATGGTTAAGTTGTTTTCATGCAATTTTCGAAAAACTTTGCGTAGATCCTGTTTTCGTTGTTTGACGTCACTTGATGCTATGCAAATATCATAAAAATAAGGAAAACAACAATCCGACTCGTCTTGTAGCACCAGGTTGATATGCCTCTGGAAAGTTTGAGATGCATTTCTTAAGACAAAGGTCGTATATTTAAATTCGAACAGTCCAAACGGAGTCGTAATTGCTGATTTTGGAACGTCTGCTGCTTCTATCGGGATCTGATGATACGCCCGACAAAGATCTATGGTTGAAAATATTCTTTTGCCATATAGTAGAAATCACGAAGAAATAGAATCGGGTAGCGATCAGGTTGATCAGGTGCCCGGTAGTCACCAAAGCATCGCCATTCGGTTTTTTTTACCATATGAAGCGGGCTCGCCCAAGGGCTCTTCGATGGTTGACAGATGCCCTTTTCCATGAGTTCCAAAAGTTTTGATTTCACTTCCATTTGCTGCGTACAACTTTGTCGTGTGTGGAGATTTAAAGATATGAGAGCGTTGTGGCGGTATCACGGACACATCTGCGCCAGAGTCAACCAAAAATTGTTTTGCAGATTTTTTGTCGTTAATAAACAGACGTGAATTTGTAAGCCGACTCGTCTGAAATTTCGAACAACTGCCTTAATGGTTTTTTTGACACGAAGCTACAGGAAGAGCGACAGGGGTTCGGTCACGACTACGGTTTCTGCTCAGGGATCGGTGAGTTGAGCGGCCATAGCGATCTCTTCGGAGGAGTTGTTGCAATTGTCGATCAATCTGTTCGATACGGCGCTCGATTGCTGACGTTGGAACCGAGACCGTTGTACTCGTAGCCATATTAACTTGATAATGGTCACTTACCTACAAAATTTTATCAGCTAAAGCTGTCTTCCCCCTTAAGTCCGCCGTTGATGATTGCAGGATGGCACGTGTCCTTGCGGGTAGACGATTAAGCCAAAGTGTCTGCATAAAATCATCTGTCAAGTGATCTCCCCCGAGCTGCGTCATCTCCTGCAATAACTGCGAAGTCTTTTTGTCACCTAATTCGATGTGTGAGATTAAACGAAGAATATTTTGGCGGTGGATTGAGAATTGCGTCCGATACTTGTGCCAAAATTCTGGTTTCAATAGCTGCAACCACGGTGTTGAATTTAGAAACGTCTGTGCACTCCTGAGTTCGCAAATTGTGCTTCCACCAAATTTTGGGATCCTCATCCCCAGAACGGAGGTACTTTTACGGACACTCGATTCACAATTGTTGCATTTGTTTCACTGTTCGTAGGTTTTGATTCTTCACTGGTGTCGGAGTTCGTGTTCTGCACATTTTAATATATATTTTCGTAAAAAAATCTGCTGGTACAAAAGAACGGTTATGAGAAACAGTAAAATCTGGCGATCTTTCGTTATTCCGTTTTCTTTAGCGCGTGCGCAGTAACCCGGAAAAACAAAAATATTTTTTTTATGGTTGTTTACATTGCGAGGTTACCAATGTGGTAATGTGTTTACTACCAAATAAAACTATCGAAAGCCTAATTATAAAAACTTTAATAAAAATTAACAAAACTCAATTACTATTCAAAATATTAAGAAAAATAAAAATGCGATTAAATTGGAGACAAGCAGATGCTACTCGACGACCGACGGCTGGCAGTAAACAAACACCAACTGGAGGCAGAAGGTTGAAAATTCGTTATCAAAATGATTGAGTGTGACCAGGTTAATGTTGTTGTCAAAATGATGGAGTGTGATCAGGTTAATGTTGCAATAAGTATAAACAAGTATAAAGGGTTCGTTTAGCGGTTTTTGCATTTTTTTTGTCTTCATTTTCTTGTACTCGACGCTTTTGCGTGGAGCTTGTAGGAATTCGGGAACATCTACTCCTAGCAGTTCTTTTTGGTGTGCTAAATCATGTTATAGGTCTTACAATTTCAGGTGTTAAAGATGGGATTGGAGATTTGGAACACATTCGACTAAGTTTGCTTCACCTGGCAAAGTGTTCTCTAAGAATTCATCATCTCCGAAAGTTTGGGAGTTGTAGGGATTTATTCCAGTTGCTTGAAAGCCATATAATATTTCCATTTGAAATGGAAGGTTGGTCAGTTTTGCGACGTCGGAAATTGTTATTTGCTTTTCATGATTGGTGCTTAGAAAACCATTAGATGCTCTCTTACAGAAACATTTGAACGGCCCGAACTGAAACGTCCAATGGCTGAAGTCAATGTGATGTGTGGTTTAAAAGATAGTTAAATAATTCCATTATCACGGTAGAAGTCAATCAAATTTGGTCGTTCTTGTGAACAATTGGTGAAGTGTTGGATATGTTTTAGAAGATCGAAGAAGAGTTCGGAAATCATCCATTAAAATTTCGAATTTAAATTAAGCGATCCACGAAAGCAACCATTTGAACACATATGCTGGTGGCAAACGATTTCCACAGGCATTCACTATGCCTACAATTGTCACCAAACAGCCACGCTCGGCTGATACAGCCTGAGTGACAGCACGCTTTTCCTTTGCCGCGAGGGCCTGGTAGATATTGATAGAAATAATAAATACATATTGAATTGTTTCTAGTTTTACTTTTGGTGAATCCATGACTGTTGTTATTCCCGTCTCATGAAAGTTGTAAATATTGTCGAAAGTTTTAAAAGAAGTTATCAACTCAACGTCTGATTTTGTAAAACCGGTTAGACTCATATTTCAGTTCAGGATTTCGTTTTAAAAATCCGTTAATATAATCGCCTTAAAAACACAAATATTTGCATAACAGATCAAATGTCAAATGTGTTCCTTTTGTAAAACTGGCTTTAAAATATTAACATTTTAAGAACAGTGTTATCATAATATTATTTCAATTAAAAAAACCTCTTTTATTTTATTTACAAATCTCTAACACACCGGTGGCAAAAAATTACATCAAAAACCCAGAAATTACGGAAACACGTGTTACTCGAAGAAGAGTTGAAGCAAAACTGCCAAAGTTCATAAAGCTTCTCTATATTCGCCATTCCAACTTTTCGTCTTAAAGGCTGCGTTCATACCGAAAATAACTAAGTCAAGTGTGCCCTGGTGTCAAATGTGCCCCGGTGTCAGATGTCCCCCGGTGTCAAAAGTGCCCCGTTGTCGAATGTGCCCCAGTTTACCATAATTGACGCCCCCCATTGTCAAAACACTGGTTGAACCAAATTCTGCTGTTTCTTATTCTTCATCATATTCAGATCGTTCAGAGTCTATTTTAAATACTACCACAAAAAGCAGTCACAAGAGGTCAAGTCGGATGAACGCGCCGGCTATTCCAAATCACCCTTCAGCGATATGAGGTGCCTGGAAAGTGCTCTTGCAACACAGCCATCGATGCAATTGAAGTATAGGCCGTTGCTCCTCCCCAAAGAGCAATCATATGTTTGGTTCGAAAAATTGCAACCTTTACTGCAGAGTCGGTTTTTTTGAAAGTTGTGATCTATAAAGAATTAATTTCTAGTACGGGACAGGACCCGATGGCGCAATATTGAAACGATTTTGAAAGGAGAGCTGGGTTGAAGCAATCAAAATCGTTGGAAAAGTATCCCTCTATGGCAAACGCACGCTGCTTGTTTTCCCAACGCCTGATGATGGCTAAAATACAATACAAGTGAACAAAACTTTAAGATCTCCTCTCTCGAACCAGACGACGTACAACCGCCTGGGACTCCCATCAACTTCAGAGCGCTAATTTCAAATAAGGAAGCTATATTGCCGCATCATGTATATATATGGTGATTCATCGTGAAGTTTGATTTCCAATAGGGTTTTCTTGACAGATCACGCGTGACTCCAATTAAACTGCTTTATAGTTTTTGTTCAATATCGTTTGGCAAGTCATCATGAAAAGACTCACACCACAACATCGTCTCCAAATTGTTCAGCAGTATTACGAAAATCAGCGTTCTGTGAGAAATATTTTTCGTGCGATTCGAGGAACTTACGGTGCGCATAATTGACCTACTGAAACCACTATTGGCAATACAATTCGCAAATTTGAGTCTCAGTTTACATTAGTGGATGATACCCGACCGGTTAGACCACATACAGCACGTAGTGAATAGACAATAGCAGCTGTAGCTGAGTGTACGCGAAGACTGTGACGAATCGGCGTATTTTACGTGAGGATCTCGGCCTAAAAGTGTATAAAGTCATATTTTCAGCGAATGGGCTCTGAAAAAACTTAATTAAAATCCGATGTTTTATCGTGAAATTTTGTTTAGTGATAAAGCCAGCTGCGATTGACGCTTTTAAAGCCGACAGTACTCGTGTTATCCGCGTGATACCAGTCGCTATGCTCGAACAAGTTGCCCAATATTGTACCTTTCGAATGGACCACCTCAGACATAGTCGTGGCCAATAATTACATGATATCATTTTCAAAAAATAAATGCCATGAATTGTTCTTTTAACCGACAATAAAAATTTTAAGTTCACTTTCAAAATTATGTGTTTTATTTTACATTATAAGTCAAACCTTACAATGAATCAACCTATATTTGTATGTTTTCTACACACCATCTGCATGTGATTTAATGTACAATAGTTAATAAGATATCTAACTGTAAGCAATTGGGATCACATAGATTGCAGCTGGCTACGTTATGTTGTAGAAATACCATCTTTGCAGCAAAAACCGGTATACTCGTACAGACAAGAAGATAAACCATAGTTAGTTAAGTTAATTTATTGACAGGATTCCTGTTAACAGAAATGCGTCAGGTTTTTATGTGGAGCTGACGAAATTGACAATTTCCTCTGGGTTGGAATCGGAACCTTTCCGCTATGGGGCGTTGGTGTCTACATGTTTAAGGTTAGAGCTTCTCTGTTGAGGTTGGCGTTGCTGTACCCGTCGTGCAGTTAGTTTGCTGTGGAAACGTTCAAACATTCTCCACTGATGGAAACAGAATCGCAAATTATCCTAAGAACTTTTCTCTCGAAGCGCATTTTTATCAGGGTCTTAGCGTTGACTGGGATGATCAGGCTTCTGTTTGAAGTCGTTTTGGTTACCCAAGAGAGGGCTTTACTACTTCATTAATTTCTAAGCTCAAAGAAGCAGCAATTAAAAAAGAGTGATATTTTGCAGGATTTTTGCTCAATTTTACAATTTTACTCCGATAAAAATAAGAATGTGGCGCATGCGTTTGAAGAGATTTGTGGTATTTATGGTGAAGATGTTCTATTGGAAACGGCTCTCTCGTCTTCATTGTTGAAACATTTATGTGAAATATGCACCTCGCTAAAAAAGTAAATGAAATCGTTAAACAAGTTGAGCAAGACCGGCCTATAAGCAGTTCTGACATCGATATGGAACTTAGGATCTACTACAAAATAGTACTAAGCCATTTGAAATGAGTTGGATACAAAAAAAATGGCTCTATGACCAAATTTCCATACTCGAATTGCTGTTGAAATGGAACGAAATTAAGCCATTTTTGAAGGGAATTGTTACGGATGTAGAAAAATGGGTTACATGTTGTGTGGAAACCGTCTTGGTCGAAAAAATATGATGAAGAACTATAAATGGCAACAAGTTGATGGTAATGAAGGTGGTGCTCTGTGCTTGGTTTGATTGGAAGGGCGCTTCTTATCAGCGAAAAAATTGATCAACAGGATCAACATATTTAATCACATGGCAAAATGTAACGATCCTGGCAAGACAATATAGTCTGACATAACACCGTCAGATTATCATTTGTTCCGACCTCTTCAATATTCTCTTGCTGGCTTAAAATTAGCTTCAAAAGTGACATGAGAAAATCAAGAAGACGGTTATGTAATACGGTTTATAAAAATTGTTAATTGTACAGGAGGAAGACCGTAAAAGAAAAGAATCGCCATCATTTCAGGTATCCTTCTCGCTGTAATTTTTGAAGAAATAGGTAAATGAAAAAAAAAGCAAAAAAGTTGTGAATATCAGTTGTATTCTAATCAATCGCGTATCAATACGCTTGAGAGTTAATTAAAATTTAATAAAAAGATTTATGTAATTATAGTAATCATCATTATATTTCTACGTTCATCATTTGATCGTTGAGAAACAATTTTTAACATAAATTAAAGTTTTTCATTCATTATTGTTATTTACTTATCTCACTTATTCATCATTTAATTGTAACAAAAGAAATTAAAGAAAGAAAAAACATGGCTGTCTTATTTAAATATAATTTTTTTTTTTTTGTGGAAAATCTAACAAAACAAATTAATTATATTGTATTTTCTATAATATAATATTTATTTTCTCTTTCTTTTTTTTAATTTTTACCACATCATTTTGTCTATTTATTTATTTACTCTTGAAACGTTTAATTTTTTGTTTTGTTTTTCGTAGGTGTACTTAATTTATTTTCTATTTAGTTTAATGTTACATTATTTTATTTAATTTTTATTTATACGATTACGATTTTTGTTTTTATGTGTTAGGTTTGAAGATGTCTTTGTTTTTTAATATTTAAATTTATTAATGGTAATTTAAATTTGTTGCTATATAATTTTAATATTCTTATATCTAAACATTATGATTATATACATTAAAAACTTTGAAAATGTTTTTATTTTATTTTTAATAACTTAATTATCATAAAAATGAATTTTATGTTTTGGTTTTTTGGTGTGTGAATCCTTATTGCATTTACGATTTACCTTTTGCTAAATGTTTTCTTTTTCACTTTTAAAGTAGTACCACATTGTTTTTTGTTTACAATACAATTTATTTTATATTTCATTATATTAAAGTTTAATCTTAATTCGAATTTTATTATCTATAAGTCGATTGGATTTTTATTTAATACTTAATTTTTGATCGTTAATGTGTCTTATTTTTTGTTGTTTTATATATGATTTTTGTTTAATGTTATGAAACACCGTATTGTTGCTGAATATGTTTTTGTTGTGAAGGAGTTGAAGTTTATTTATGTTTTTTTAAAGGATTTACAGGAAGTGGAAATTGGCTATAAATATTTTTTATGTTTCTTATAATCTTGTCTTGTAAGATTGTTGTTACACCATTTGATTTATTGATGTAAAATTTGGAGAAAAAGAAACGAAAATTTGTCTATTTGATGGATTTGGGTTTGTTTTTGTTTTAGTTGAGTTGGGAGAGTTTGTTTAAAAAATAAATTTTGCTAATCTTAAAAAATTATAAATTTATTTACACATCTAGCTTTAGTTTTTTTTTTTAATTTCTTATTTACAAGATTTTTGTTTCTATATTCAGAAAATGTTTTAACTAAGTGCAGTCTAAGATTTAATGTTTTCTTCTTGTCTTGCAAGTGGGTTTATGTCTGTACAACTTTAAAAGATTTAGAGGATTTTGAGTTAAGATCAAGGATTAAATCACGAAGTGTATGATGGTTTGAGCTTAAGAAGAATTGAAAATAGTTGCCATTGTTTATAGATGAAATGTTTTTTTTATATATGCCAGCTCTTTTCGGAAGAAGGTAGGCAGGTTAGAAGTATAAATTTGCAGTGAAGATTAAGGAAAATCTACGTATCGCATACGTCAACCATGGTAATCTAGAGCCAGAGCTTACCCCAGAACTGTTTTAATGACACTAGCCTGAAGGCAAAAGACTCAGATCTACTTATTGGTAGAATTGACAGTCAATTACTTTCAAGAGAGTAAAATGCGTCAGCAAGAACAGCCGGGACTGATTGAACAATTTTGTCAGCAACACAGATGTTTCTTGTAAAAATGCATACCTACGACGAAGGATGGCCAAATAGTTTATTATACGCATTTACAGGGTACTTTTACCTCGAGATAATCGGGGAAACTGTAGAACTGATTAACTATCCGAATGGGGAGTGGTCCTAAATATCCGTTCAATCGCTTAAGGATATAATAATTCCTCTCGCTACAAGCTAACTTATTCCGAAACGGGATGCGATATATTAGGTCTATTATAGCTGAGTAGAAGTTACAACCTGTAGTTTGCCTAGGCAGAGTTAATTGGATCAGCGACGTACAACAAGTCTCTTATATGTAAGATAGCCAGACTTCAGGATCCTAGTGAGCATCAACACAGACCATTGCTTATTTAGTAGGCACGCAAATAGATTTGACCTTCTTTTCAACGATTTATGCACGAATTCATTTATCTGTTGTGCTGACAAACTCGTCTAACTGATTTTTTTTTGCTAAGTTATTTTTGAGATTTGTCCGAAATAAAGGTCAGCAAACCATTTAGTTTTGGTTTGATGGTTTGATTTCTAAGTAATTCCGACTATGCTTTCCATTTATATAGCTGCTAAAACATTGAGTATCCTGTGGTATCTTAAAGCGTCTTTTTTAGGCCAAATGAATTTCTCCGATGCAAGTACCTGTTTCGTTGAGACCAAAAAAATTCCTAATCTTTCTTGCGCTAGCATACAACGAACCTACTTACTCATGGAAACATACAACGAAATCTGCAATTTCTTAACAATTTCTGGAGAAAGAATCTTGGAATGAGTGAGCACTCTGAGAGGGGTTTCCTATAATTCAGCTGAGAAAGGAGCCTTGAGAATTCTTCAAATAGCTGAGTCCTTAATGCATAGGTTTTTGAATTGTGACAGACCATTCTCTTGCTTCTTTCCGAGGAGTGAAGAACAGAATACAAATAAATCGATAGAAAGCAAATCTGTATCCATCTACACAGATGTATTAAAAGTATACTATGGATCCAGTGACGCATTACGAGTGTTCTTAGCCAAAATCAATTATTAAGACTGATCAGAGCATTGTCTTCCATCCGCAAGTTCTGGAAATCACTGAAGAGTTCTGTATGCTGCTTTCGCTTCAGAATGTAGTGTAGTACAATTCAAATTCATCAGACATCTACATAACTACTAGAATGGTTCAAGATTACTTTTGCTTGACAGGAATATCATACGCCATTTGCAGGGGCCATTTATAATCTTTGATGCGTTTTTGAATCACATTATCCCGCTTCGGCAAAATAAATGTTTTTAGTAAGCATTGCGGTTAAGAATGAGGTGGTAAATGTTAATACTACATGAACAAGCCTCTTACAATGCAAAGCTTCGCTATGAGAAAGCCAGTGCTCACGTTAACGATAGCTAGAAGGTGTGCTTCTTGTGTTACTTTACTAACTAGGCAACTGTCTAGAAAGGTTTGCCCAGTTGAAAGTGCGTTTGTCTTTAGCATCGCATAATATGTGACTAATCAATATACGCCGACGGTTGGGTGCCGTAGAAATAGTGAAGACACTTAGAGGTATTAACTTGGCAATGCTCAGAGTTCTAAGTATTTTTACCCATCTATTCCACTTATCTTACCTCCAAGTGGTAACCATCGGCTACTGACGATGTTCATCTGGCTTCGACCTGTCAAACTCCTATGTGCGAGTGCTGACCATCAGATAAAAATAGCAGATGAAGTATGAAGTATGAAGTCCTCAGATGGAATCTACGGTGAAGTAAATTCCAGGAATGTAACAAATAAGACCTCATCCGTGCTTTTCCGACATATTTGGAGCTTAGGCTGGTAAGACGGCCGAGATGAATCCTTAATGGACTAACGACATAGCTCATATCGCCGAACGGGTTACATTATTCGGTCTAACTGACCTAACGTTCTAAGGGTTTTTATAATGAAACTGGTCCTAAAGGTTGTGGGTTGTGTTATGAAGGTAACTGCCGGCCATAGAAGGAAGTTAAGAAGCAAAAACAAGTTTCGGATACGGACGGATCTACTGTTGAAAGCCCCTGAAAACTAAACAGGCACAACTAAGCTCAGATCAGTATACGGAATGTTAGGTCCCACAATAAACCACGTGCAACCGACAAATTAGCGGAGGGGCTGGACTGCTGCAAATCAGATGTTACTGCCATCCAACATCGACATCGACTACGGAGATTTTTATCGACGGTAGAAGTAGCGCCTATTTGGATCGGGATTTTTTCCCAGAAGCAGAGTTAAGAGATTAGTCTTGAGCTTCCGACATGTTAACGCGCGCCTCGTAACAATCCATGTTAAGGCTAAATTTTCAAACAAAAGTTTCTACGAGCTCTTAGAATAGACTTACAAGCAGTGCCCTAGCTATGACATTAAAATTTTCCACGGTGATATCGATGCAAAGCTGGGAAGAGAGGGCATCTTTGGTAACACTGTCGGAAAATACCATATAGCCTGCACGACACCACCTCTGAAAACGAATTAAGGCTAATCGATTTTGCGGCTGTTCCCACATTTCGATATGCATAAGGGGACTTGGAGATCTTCTGATCCGTTACGGATATCCCTAATATAGCAAAGGCAAGCAAATAAAGTGAGAAAGTTTGACGTTGGACAGCTACAATCGCAATATATCACCAAATCCTTTGCCGATCGAGTCTCCCTTAATTTCTTAACATGAGGCCTTTAGCATCAATTATAGAAAACTGGTGGCAGCATTACCAAAAAACCTCTGATATGCTGGGTTTCACTCGTCTACCATAACGAAAACTCTGGTTTGACGACGAATGCCGACAAGGACATGCAGTTGCTAACGAGCTCTACAAGCAGAAGAGAAGAGATGGAAACTGGCTTTTCAAGAGGAAAAAAAAAGGAGAAAGACAAACGCACGGTCGAGGAAATTAAGAGATGCTATTCCAGGAATGAGATTCGGAAGTTTTACCAAAAGTTACAAAACATAACACGGATACAAACATCGAACCGAAACCTGTGGAGATGAACTAGGGAACATAATAGTAGAGTTGCAGTCGATGTCGAAGATTTGGAAAGAGCATTTCTGTAGACTGTATAACGGCGAGGGCGAACCAAATACCTCTGTCAGGCAGAATGAGTCCTCCTCCAATCCATGTAGACCAACAATTCCGTCCACCCTATCGGATGAAGTGAAGACAGCCATATCTAAGCTGGATCAGATGGCTCGAATTCCGAGCTCTTCAAAGTGATAGGCGATTACTTTGTAAAGAGCATATGGTTGGATGAAAGTATGCCCGGTGGTTTGGTGTGTAAGAATAGTTGTTGTTGTAACTTTTCATACATATCAACTGTGCTTATTTTAATTACCTCCCCGTGGTAACCACCGGGTACTGGTTTGCCCATTCAGGCGTTACTTGCTGAACTTATAAGCGGTTGTTGAATACAAAAAAAAAAAAAAAATAGTAACACTATAATGCATGTCGGAAAGATTGGCTGAACGAGTTTCAGAAGTCTTAGATGAGCCCCTCAGGAAGGTCAATGAGGATTTTTCGGGACGGTCTGGAAACAGAAATGATGGTGGATGAACCCTTTTTGGTCCAACTGCAACTCTCACATCCCCTAAGTGCGTTACTGACGCCGGAAGATCCGGCCGCTTTCGTCCAAGTGGTCCAACAAAGTTCATGGCCATATAGAACCATGCAAACGAAACAAGGACAAAGAATTTCGGATCTGTACGTGGAATATAAGGTCCCTTAACAGACCGCGTGCAACTGAACAGCTGGCGGAGGCCCTAAACTGCTATATGGCGACTGCTATCGGAAGCAAAAACAGCGTCGTTAGACGCAGACTTAGGAAAGAAGTCATAAGTTTTAATTATGTGAACGAGCGCCTCACGACAATCCGCATCAAGGCTTAAGTCGTCAACATTAGTCTAATATCAGCGCATGCTCCCACGGAGGAGAAAGACAACGACACCAAAGAGAGGTTCTACGGGCTATTAGACAAGACATACGAGTAGTGCCCTAAATATGACATTAAAATTGTCATAGGTGATTTTAATGTAAAGAAAGGAAGAGTGGGTATCTTTGTTAGTACTCCGATAATGGATTTAGTCTGATCGACTTCGCGGAGGGCCGAAATAGTGTCATATATAGCTAGTACGCGGTTCTCGCATTTCGATATTCATAAAGGGACATGGATAACTCCCGATCAATCAACCGTCAACCAGATTGACCACATTACGATCGACGCAAGGCACTCCTCCGGTATTACGGATGCCCGAACGTTCCGAGGGGCCAACATTGACTCGGACCACTAGCTTGTTGAAGCCAAGGTACGGCTTCGGATATCCCAAACACTGCCAAGACAAGTAAATACTGTGAGAAAGTTTGACGTCGGATGGCTAAAATCACAAGAGATCACCAGATTCTTCCCGATCGAGTCTCTCTCAATCTCTCAAGAGGTTTTATGCAGCCAGCATCAAGCATTGAAGACCAGTGGCAGCACTGCCAAGAAGCCATCAGAGACCCTGCCTCTGAGGTGCATGGTTTCACTCAACCACCACAACTAAGACCCTGGTTCGACGACGAGTGCCGGCAAGCACATGTAGCGAAACAAGAAGCATAAAAAGCGGTGCTGCAATGAAGGACCAGAGCTGCTCGTGAGCTCTACGCGTAGAAAAGAAGAGACGAGTACTGGCTTCTTAGGAAAAAAAGAAAGAGCACGAGCGAGGAAATAAAGAGATGTTACAACAGGAATGAGGTTCGTAAGTTTTACCAAAAGGTAAAAAGAATCTGCCAAGGCTACAGAGCCCAAACCGAAGCGTGTGTCGGACAAACAAGGGAACATCATAGTAGAATCGTAGCCGATGCTGAGGATATGGAAGAACTACTTCTACAGACTGTTTACCGCGATGACGAATTTAATGACGTTGTCAGACAGAATGAACCATTCAACCTAGACGATGAAGACTAGCAATTCCGTCTACCGTCGAGCTATTCAAAACGGCAGGCGATGACTTGGGTAGGAACATGCACCAACTCATATGTAAAATATGGTCGGAAGAAAGTATGCCCGATGAATGGAGCCTCAGCATTGTTTGCCTGATTCTCAAGAATCTTCTTAACATCGCTTACAAGATCTTATCTGCTGTGTTGTGTGAACGCCTGAAGGACCTGACTGGTGCTCATCAGTGTGGCCTCAGGCCAGAAAACTCCACCATCGATCAAATATTCACAATGCGGCAGATCTTTGAGAAAACCCAGGAAGTCCAAATCGATACCCACTACCTTTTCATCGATTTATAGAGACGAGCTATGCAGAGCCATGTTTAGTTTTGGGCATCCCTGCTAAACTCGTCCGCTTGTGCAGAATGACAATAGAGAATGCATGCTGCTGCATCAAGGTCGGTAAAGAACTCACCGAGACCTTCGATGTCAAAAAAGGATTAAGAAAAGGCAATGCGCTGTCATGTGACTTTTTCAACATCGTTTTTGAAAGAATAGTGAACAACTCAAATGCTAACACGAGAGGCACTATCTTGCAAAAGTCCGTCCATCTACTCGCCTATGCCGACGATATCGACATAATCGGCAGAACGCAGCGGGATGTCACTGGTGCTTTTGTGAGTATTGAGACGGAGGCGGCGAACATGGTTTGGCAATCAATGAGAGCCAGACAAAGTACACGTTGTCATCAAGAAAGGACACCCAACACCGACGTCTCAGACGGAATGTCACTAAAGACAGATATAACTTTGAAGTGGTTAAGGACTTTGTCTATTTAGGCTCCGCTATGAACTCAGGGAATGACGCCAGCGCTGAGATCTAACGAGGAATAACTCTTGCTAATCGCTGTTTCTTTGAGCTAAGAAAGCAATTGATGAGCAGAGCCCTCTCTCGAACAACTAATCATCCCAGTCCTTCTCTATGGTGCAGAGGCATGGACTCTATTGAAACTTTTGGTTGTTTTGAGGGTAATTTTCGGTTCCGTCTGCATAAACGGTGAATGGTGGAGGAGATACAACGACGAACTGAACGGGCTGTACAGCGCCATCGACTTAGTCAGAAGGGTGAAGTTCCAACGACTGAGATAGCTGGGTCATGTAGAGCGGATGGACACCTATACTGCTCAATGAGAACGTCAACCAACTTGTCGTGCTAAACTGGAGGCTGGTAGCTTAAGATCGAGCTGGCTAGAGACGCTTGATAGTTGAGGCCCTGGTTTACCCCGGACTGCAGCGTCACCTTAAGTAAGTAGGTAAAATAGCTCTTATCCACTTCATCAATTTTCTGTCAATTAAATTCTTTGTGGAATCAGAATTGATAATGGTTAGTGAAGTCTGGCGTAGGTATAAGAAAGGCTTTATCTAGCCATCTTTCAGTTTGGACACGTACAGTTGTTTCTTCTGGGTTATATGATCGAGGCATACCAAACTTGACACGTTTTTATCATATGGCGATGACTTCAATATTATTTGTGGTCTACATTATGCAGCTCTAGAAGTTTCTAGTGTAACTGAAGACTGGCCAAAGGATCTCGTTTTAAAGAGGGTGGACATATTTTCCCTTTCTTTTTGGCATATATAAAGGAGGTCCATTTCTTAGGAGCAAACACCAATATTACATATGATAACCTATCGGCTTCTCGATTTGAGACATTGTTACTACGTGGGTTGTTAAAAAATAGGTTCAAAAATTCCAGCTTAAAAATCGCTTTCTGAAACATTAATTTTGTAAGTAAAAGAGAATGAGCAAAACCATTTTTTTTTTTTTATCTCAGTATGGGAGGATATTCAGTTCTCCTGAATATATCACAGAACATTCCATAAACTGTATCAATATCTGCATGCAGTGCAAAATCGAAAACATGTCAACTACATTGACTTGGCCATGTTCAGAGACAGTAGGTGCGATCAAACCTTCGTTTGATGGGCCAAGCCATCGCGAATTCAAGGGCAATTGGTCTGAATAAGGCGTGGAAAACTTCTGCATTTCTTCCTTGATGACATGATAAGGATAATACCACAAAATCGTATGAAGGATTAAGAAAAAAAAAAAGATATTTCATTTGCAAATGACAGGAATGTCAGTTACTTTGAGATCACTGCAATGTTATAAATAGTATTGTTTATGTTATATGTATAGCCCTCCGGTGATTGCGAATTGCAGGTCGGAATCTTAAATCCATGAATCTTTTTTTGATCTGAATAATATGTCTTCATAAAGAACGATTGTAGATCACTTATGATTTTACTCGACGAGGGTCAGAGAAATACTTGTCAGGATCTGCACATGCATGGCGACTACGAGTATTTGCATCTATTGACACTTTTGTTTCAATAGTGTTTCGGTGTCCAGACGTTTTTTTCCTTAAGTTCTACAAATTCAGTTCCTTCTTTTCTACAAATCGTTTTTTTTAAATGCGCAAATTATTGTAGAGGTTGTTGGAACTTCGGTAGCACAGGCTATCGATGATCTTCATTAAATATATCTGACACATCTCGCTCATCAGTTCGGCCTTACTTGATGTTGATCATCGCTTATTCTTTTACTTCTCTTAAGACTTAAAGCCCGATGAATTTCTACAGTGTAAAATATTGTTGGAATAACCCCCATGTGTATGATCCCCGTTAAACAATTTCGCATGATTTAAAGCCAGAATCACTACCTAAAAATCCATGCTATGTGGACGAAATAAGGACGCTGGCAATTTAAATCTAAAGCAACGAGAGTTGGGCTATAGGTAGAAACATGGAGCTGATATTGAAGTTCTTCGTCAAAAATATGATACATGTGGAAGACAGCATTACGAAGGATAAAAAAACAGGCTTGTTGTGCTGATCTGCGGGATTTTTGAAAGCGGAATGTGGTATGTTAGCTGAACCAACAACGTTGGTTCTATGAGCTATACCATATGTGGATGTAAGAAAAAAAATAAATACAAAGCCCTTCGATTCGAGGCTGGAATCTGCGTTTGAGATGAGTTTATCATCATCAGAGGTAAATTTAGTTTTCAAATCCTTTCAAAAGAGAGCGATAATTAAGCATTCCATGCAGAGTTGGAAGAAAGTATAAGTTTTCGAACAACAACAACTATTCATATCTGATTTTTCTTTTCTTTTCTGAATAAAATCTCTCGGTCATATGCATACGGAAGAGTTACTAAAACTTTTCCACTTTAGATAATGGATTTGGTTTCAAATTTCACACGAAAATAAGAAAAAGTAGAGCTTCTGAAACGTAACACTCTTCACAGTATTTCGAGGCGAAAGAGTTATTGGCGTTCTACGAATATCTATGGACATCCGACAAGGAATGGCAGAACTTAAGCTAGCTTTAACAGTTTCCAAATTGTTTTATGGTTGTTGATTAGTTCAATGTTGCCTAGGTTTTTTCTTGGATTTTCCCTTGCCGATATAAAGCCTTCAAGCAAATGAAATTTTTGACATTCAAATCCGGCACAGTAATCACCTTTGACATCTCTTGCCATACTTCATGCCATTAAGCTCAATGTGGGAGGGGTGGGTGGTATGGACTGCGTATGATGGGGTTAGTTAAAGTAGGTAAATGGGAGGATAATGAAGGGATGTACTGTACACTGTACATATGAGGAGAAATGTTTTGTACAATCCTTGTGGTAATTCGTCTGATAATGGCCACAGTTAAATTGTGAGTCTCTCGATGTTAATGTGCAATGAAAATATAAGTAAATCCTATTTAATCCTTTCTTCCCTTTTCCTTTATACCGATGAAAAGAGGAAGGAATTAATTTGTAAATCTATGTATAACTCTACACCATATACGGTACACCGTTATCTTTTGTCACTGGATACTATTACTACATTATGTCTAGGGGTTACTTGTAACGTTTTTTGGTTTTGGTTTTGGTTTTTTTTTTTTTTTTGTTTCTCTTTGTTCGTTTAGTCTTCTCACTGAGCAAATGGAATTCATCTTAAACAATTGTTTTTTGTTTTTTGTTTTTTGCATTTGAACACATTGTAGTTGTTGTTGCTATGTATTTTGAGCCTGGTTTCATTGTTGTTTTTGGGGACGTTTATCTACTAAATGCAGCGGTTTGCTGTTTTTTCCAATTTGATTTTGTTGTTATTTGTTGTTGGTGTTCGCTTCTAGAAGTTGTATCTTGTTGTTGTTGGGAGGGTGTCTTTAATGGATGTTGCCGCTCACCAGTACTACCACCACCACCTGAAGATGTCTGCGATGATGATTGTGATGGAGTATCAGTCCAGTTGTCCTCGACATTATAATCGTCTTGGAATCGTACATGATGCTGTTGACGCCTTTGTAGTGTCCTTTCTGAAGGATGCTTTTGCTGCTCTGGTTGCTGTTCTTGTTCCTGCTGTTGTTGCTTGCGTGATTTAGTTGTACGATTCCGATTTGATTGATGTGATTGTTTGTGGTGTTGCTGCATACAAAACTCATTGGAGCAATCGGAGATTATTGATTGATCTTCAGGTGTTGGGGATCGAAACGTTGTTTCTGGACTGAAATTAGAAGAAGTTTTAGATTTAATAACTTAATAAATGTACAGAGATAATTATCATATGTATGCACATACATAGGTGCCTAAATTAATATAGAAAAGAAAAATTTGTTGATTTAAGGGACCAGTAGTCAAATAGAAATTTCCTAGCTGAAGAGAAAAGGATCCCGTGACTCTGACACACATTGGACATATTCTTCAGGCTACCCCTTCATAGCTGAGGATAAGCTTATCATCCGAAAATTCGGTTGACTTCCCTATTGATGTAACCTCCATATGGCCAGACTCACTTTTGCCTGGTTTCGACGCAAACGTACACCATAACTTATGGGGAATTACCAATATTATTGCTAGAGGTGACTCAGTCTTCAAATACATATGCAGTAGGTATTATTCTTGTCGTCTGTACTAGAGGAAATTGTAATTCTTTTTCTTCGAATCATTTAGAAGTAAGAAATCAGCGGGAACCGATGGAATTCCCAATATTCAAATATTTAAATATTTAAATATTGTGATTCTACTAGAAGCGGTGGACATTCATACAACTTTGTTTAATAATGCTTTGAAAAATGCTCGTTAGGCATCGCGTTGGAGAAGAGTTGTGGTGCACCTTTTGGTATATAAGTCAAGTCAAGTCAAAAAGTCTTCTTCCGAATATTAGCAAAGTATTCGAAAAAGTGAATAATAAAGTCCTGACTAAGTAGGTCGAAGACAAATAGACAATCAAATCGGAGCATGATATCAAACTGGTTTCTTATATCCAATATCAAATGGAGAAAATGCAATAAAATGAACGGGTTGATGCTTGATTAACTTGCAAAGAGTACAATAGACTGGTTGTGGCGAATGTTTCAGACCGTTTTTAATGTCAAATACTCTAGCAGAAGTCAAATTGGCATTCTTCATGATGAACTGTAAATACAACAGTGCGCAAGGACTCGACTTTCCAAGTCGTGGTTAGGGCCAATGATATCATTCGCCATATATACTTCCTGAAAAGTCGCTTCTTTAGCCTCAACTTTCTCCTGCGGTTCCTCGATCACAAAGAAGTTGTCATCCTCCACAGCCTCATTTGGATCTATTCCTGCTGCCAAAAGTATGTTTTCGTTGTTTGTCGTTCAGGCGATTTTGAGACATGAAAGGTCGTTTTGATCTTTCCTCCGAAATATTTTATTTATTTGGGGAAACATATTCGGGTTGTTGGTGTTTACAGCTCGAATTTTATTGTTCAAATACCAACTTACAGAAGCCTTTTAATTTTCTTTCCTTGTAATATCCTTTCCAGAAATGGATAACGATGACTCCAATTTATCCGAGGCAACCAAGCCGTCGGTCTCCTCTTCTGACACTCTGTCGGAAATGAAAACCGATGACGAATTAAAAAAGATCCATTACGATCAGAGGAAGAAGTTGAGTTCTGGGAACATATTCAGAATCGGAGGACTCGAACAGCCGTGGTGGAGGCTATTCTGGTAAATTGTAGCAATGATACGGTTTTTCCAGATTAATCTTCATTACTCAAAAAAGGCTTACTTTCCAAAAACGCAGAATACATCATCCTAATCAAGGAACCATGGATCGTAGAAGGCGTGGTTCGTTGACTTGGGACACCTGTGTACGCTCCGCTCTATAAAAGAGACAAAGATAAGATTAGAATTTGTATATTATTGAAACGTTGCCAGACTGGAGACTGTCAAACGCTCCTAATGACTGGCATCGGCATATCTTGGCCACAATTATTTGGGCTCTCTCCTTGGCGATAACCTAGAAAGGGTAGTACTGGAAGCTGGAAAGCTAAAAACTGGCCTCATCATCGGCCTTAACGTTCATCACATAGTACAAAAATTGATTAGAAAAAAAAAGAGGAATAATGCCAACAACACTATCCTCTGAACTCTTAAGTCCCCTCTCAAGCGTGATATAAACTAGTTTCACATGAAAGTTAAGAACTCTGGTTCTGAATCAGATTATGGGTGCTTCCTATCCTCTTATTCAACCTGGAGGCAAGAAAAAGCTCCATTGATGGACATCAGCACTGGGACCACTTGGAAACGTTTACAGAAAACTTTCCAACCTAGTAAAAATCACAAAAAAAGAGACTGACTGAATCCAACAAAAAAAAGGTAAGGAAGTCAAAGCGACAATCATGGAGGTCATTCTGTGAAAATAAAAGAAACCTCTGCTTTAGGCGCTGCATAGCTTCAGACCATACAAGTTTGCTGGTTCGGATAGTATAATAAATGCAGAGCTAAAAAGGTCCTCAGATATTATTCTACCCACACAAGAGAATATCAAGAGGAGCTGTGTAGAACTGATCCACATTCCACTGTCATGGAGAGAAGTAAATGTAGTTTTCATTCCCAAAGCCGGAAAATGCTCTCATGTTGTCCCGAATGATCTTAGACATATAAGTCTATCATCCTTCCTTTTAAAAACTCTAGAACGACTGATTGATATCCATATACCAGCTAAAATTGATCCACGACTTTTGTCAGTGGCTCGACATGCCTACTGTAAAGGAAAGTCGGTGGAAACGGCTCTGCATTCACTGACTTGCTACATCCAACTATCAATATAACATAGAGAGTACACAACGTTCGCTTTCTATGACATAGACTGTGCCTTTAACAACGTCAAAACATTCGCAATCACGACTGTGCTGTCAAATCTGCAGGTAGACGACTCACTTGGGCAGTTGTCTTATGCTAAATAGAAGGATAATCAACTCCAAAGGTGGGTGGGGCTTCTGCTAAAAGATGTGTTACGCCACAAGAGGGTGTCCTTTCTCCCCTTCTTTGGAACTCAGTGGTTAATGAACTGCTGATATACCTGGAAGCGAGTAGTAGCAGGTTGATTCCCTAAGAGGATGACGTTGTTATAGCCATCTCTAGTAAGAACCTTAATACCATTCAACTAAATCATTGTGGATTTTGAGTTAACCCCCATCAAATCCTACATGCCCAGATCTCTCACAAAGAAGAAAACTTCACCTAGGAGCCTTCTTCTACAATGACTGAAGCGATCTAAAGAATATAAACGTTAACAGTCTCCAGCACTTCATAAGCTTAAATACGTAAATTTCATTTAGAGCTGACTTCACTTCTCGTGTACATCTTCATCCGATGTACTAACCAGCTGTCTATCCTACTTTCCTAGAATATTCGCTATCATTTGTCAAAGTGATTCCATTATATCTCCATTCGATGAGCGTTTTGTTCTTCAAATATAGATGGTGCTTTACAAACGGAAACTTTATATTGTAATGGATACCGTGGAATGGCCAAAAAGGGGCTTTCCTCGTTCAAACCGCACTTCTTTCCGGCGAGCGAGCTTTAAGGTTTGGGAACAAAAAGAAGTCGCAGGGAGCCAAATTTGTGGTGGCGGTGTGAGCCGGTGCTTTATCGTGGTGAAAGAGCACTTTTATCTTTGCCAAATATGGTTGATTTTTCTTCAAGTCGGCGTTAAATCAGCCCAGTAAATTCAACATAGTATGCTCCTGTGATTTTTCTTCCCTTCTCCAAATAATTAACGTGGATCACATTTCGCGCGTCCCAAAAAACGGTGGCCACCACCTTTCCGGCCGAAGGCACAGACTTCGCCTTCTTTAGAGAACGTTCACCAGACAAAATTGTTCTTTGTTCTCTCGTGTTTACCAATAAATCCATGAGACATCGACAGTCACGAAACGACGCAGAAACTCCTCTGGATTTCAATTAAACCGGGCCAAGCATGTCTTTGAAGTGGTCTTACGATTTCGCTTATTTTCCGGTGTAAGCAAACGCAATACCCATTGTGCGGACAGCTTTCTTATGTCCAAAATCTCGTGCAGGATATGACTAACGCGTTCAGTTGAGATGCCTGCTAACTCAGCCAAATATCGAAATTTCACTTGGTGGCCCACCAATACGAGATCATGGATTTTGTCTATAGTTCTCTCGGTGCTAACGGTTTTCAGGACACCTGGGCGCGTTTCATCAAAAACCGACATGCGGCCAAGGCGAAACTCTGGTAAACGGTTGTACGGTAATGTACACACCATAGAAAATGGGTTTGATTTCCTCGCAGGTTTTGCCACTTAAAAAGAAGAATCGGATCATGGTGCGATACTGCTTTTTCGATGGTCGCAAAAAACACAAACACGATGTTTTGAAATGGGTATCGAAACAAAACTTAGCGTTGGACTAACACCAAATTTTGACAGGCGGGCTAACAGAGGTTATACTAAATGGTACAGTAGCGCCACCTATCTTCCAATCCGGGTACTCATCAAACGGCACTCGCACATCACAAGATTTTTTCACATTTGCACCGCTCTTCAACATATTCAGTTGCGAATCTATGTCTGTATGTTACTCTTTCTGACTAAACCTTTCAACTTTTCATCTAGAAGCTTTTCAAATGCTGATAAAGTGAACTGCTTTCCATCCGCCACTGTTGGATTTTGCTTGGGATGTCTCTTTGCTGATCCTAAAACTTGCAGTGGAGTTTCGGGCAGTCTTTTTATGTGCCTGTACCCACAGGTAGAGCAAATTTATGTGCATTTCGAACTTCGACCGGGCACGTATTCTCAAAATCTATGACTTACAGTACTAGAGATTTCTTATCACTAAGGAAACTTGTGGTTTTCTGAGGGTGTCGCAGGGCTGTTCTATTTTTGTACTACAATTTAAATAATTTCTTTATTTTAATTTTTTTTGTCTCCTTTCGTATTGAAAGGATGTTTTCATTTTAATAAATAGTGTGTATGGAACACAATATCCAATAAATGGCCGCCTAGTGACTGATGACAGCCGTTGGTCCTTTTGACGAAGCTTTCGATTACATTTGGCAGGCTCAATTGCAGGCATAACAGCTGTCAAATAACAACTCTGTGTGATCGACACCAGAAAATAGCACAATATTCAAAATAATCGCCTTTAAGGGGACCGTATTTTATCTACATGTTTTAAAACCTAATCTGTTAGTATAAATCTGATATGGTTATGCCACAAGCTCTAAATCTGAAGTCACAAACTAAAAGGATACCAAGAAATTGTGCACCAATGTCACCCGAAATTTATAACTTGAGTTTTTAAATATAGAAAACTCAGAAAAAATGTATTCTGAAAACCATATATCACTTTATGCCAGCCAGGAAGATAAAATTATCCATGCCCTGAAATAAATCTATAGAGACTGTGCACATCCATTAAATAATAAACCATCCAATACTAGGTAACGTAAAAGGTTTTCACTTGAAACTCTCATTTCAAAAAAAAAAAAAAAAAAACGCAAACCGATGAAAAGGATCAATTTCAAATAAACTTCATGTCCCCGGGATTCATTAATTTGACGTTCATAATATCTCAAGTGAAGTGTATAACATGAATATTTGCGCGAAAAAAAAAACAACGATTATTGGAAAATATTCCACCAAACTATCAAAACGAAATAAACCAGGAACCCTAACAGCTGCTAAGTTTTAGGAAAAAAAAAACAAATAGTTGTTACGCATCCGCAACCGCAAAAAAAGCATTTTTTTTAAACCACATATCCTCTAGGGAATTCTTAAAATATTTTATTTTTATGATAAAAAAAATGTTCTTGTCTAATAGATAGATTTCTATGGAAATATGCCTATAGTCTCTATACACAAAAATGGGATATAAAATAAAATATTTTAATTAATTAAAATCTGCTTGCCAAGGCTTTTTTTGGTTTATATATCAGAGAAAAGGACGAAAAAAAATCAGCAAAACAATACAAAAAAAAAAAAAAGAAATAAATATTCGGGAAAATGCTGAAATTTATTTGAATTTCTCTTGTGCTAAATATTTTCAAAAACTTTTTCAATTTCATAAAATATTTAGATAGGTACCCCTGATTTTAGGTACGAGCGTGTATCTGTGTATCTGGCCGTGGAAATTTTCCACCAACACCTGTGATGGCGTGGTGTGAAAGGTCAAAGAAGAAAACAAAATTAAATTGTTTTTTCTAAATAATAAAAAAAAAAATTTAAAAAATCAAATTCAAAGGATAATTTTCTATTTTTTTATTTTTTATTTTTTTTTGGGACTAAATTGCGTTTGTTATTCAACATACACATTCCATGACTGCACACATTCCATTAGAATGCCTCTGTACAGTATAAAGATCTAACTCCCATACGTACGTTTCGTCGACATCAACCACATCAAATGGATGTCAGGTGAAAATAGAACCGGCATCAACGACGAAGATAAAAGTTTCTAGAATAAAGAGCACAAAATGAAATGGAAAACAAATTATGTCGAGAGGAGGTGGGTGGAATATTGTTTTTTCTATCCTCAGGACTGCTGCTGCGTCTCAAACTAATTTTTTGAATAACAAACCCCGAGGAACAAACCGTAGCTGTTAACATAATCCTTTCGTGGATTTTTCTCTTTTTTTGGTTTTCACATTTCTCCTTTTTTTTCCAAAGTTTTCTTTCTTTATTCCATATCAAAAGTTTTGAATAAAATTGATCCGATGGAGTAAACGGTTGAATGCGTATATTCAAAGCCTTGACGAAACCTGTGGTGGCAGCGGTGGCGGTGTGTGGTTTCCTTTTTGCAACTTGAAAATCTTTCTTCGAAATTCAAGCCCCATTTTGATCGGGGTTTCTGTTTACTGCTTTTTTGAAGTGGGAGCATCTTTTACAATCCAAGTGATTGTAAGGGGATAGGTTAAAAAAATATCCACTGACTGGATGCCATATACATGTACGAGTATACACCTACCAGTTACCAGAACCCACCAAAGTTTGGGATACCATTGGCCAAGTGGTATTGGTTTTTTCTTTAGAAGAAACCTTGTGTTTGAGATGCGTTAACTAATTCGTGTCTTACACTCGGTTGGAATTTGGAACGACTTTATATGAAGTTGAATAGGTAGATTGAGGCTGGGTATATTTCTTTTCAAGGACAAGGACACAAAGACGTGGTGACTAAAGAGTCCCTTAGGAGGACCTGTGGAATCTGTCTTCAACGGAAATAGCAATTTAGTGATTTAAAACCAATGTTAGAAGTGAATTCTTCTTTCGCCCATAGAAGAGTCCATGGTAACTAAGGATTTCCTGTTGTGGTGTGGATACAAAATGTAATTTGTGAGACCACAGAAGAAAAGGATTAACAGAAGGTTTCTGAAAATGAAGCTGATCCACTTAAGGTGTAATTTTCAGTTGAAAGGCGGGTGGCATAGTTGAATGTTTATTTTAAAATATTATAATGCCTACGAAGGGTGTTTTGTTTTTGACTGACGGATCCTCGAATAGGGATAATTTTCAAACCATGCTGCTATTTTCACATTTTTTTTTCAGTATTGTTTGAACAATAGTTATAGAAAAGCCCTTAGCAACAGAACGCTTCTGCATCATTCAAACTTACGTATGTACTTTCGGTCTTCAATTTGCGAAACATAGAAGATTTTGTGAAATTATTGATCCTCATAATCGACGAACTGAGTTCCCTATTCGTTTTTCTATGGATAAATTTCACACAACGTATCCTCTACATGATGCAAAAGCTGTTGCTTGCATGAATTGGTGGCAATGTTCCAATGTTCCGAAATTTTCATTTCGAAGTCTATCGCGATAATATGGCTTTTGTACGTCCACTGTGCGACAATTTTTGCCAAAGATTTTTGCTTACACTCGTAAAAGATTCAGCTGGTGCAGAAACTATAGCCACGAGATCAAGTCTTGCATGCGGATTGTGCTTTTGAGCAATATGAATTCAATCTTTATGTATACTGAAAGAGGTACGAAGCCCAATTGCCATTAGTGGAGTAAGAGAAATCCAGAAGAGACTAAATCGACTCAATTACATCTATAAAATTACACTGTGTTACCTTCAGTAACACTCTCTTTCATCGAAAATCGCCTTACAGTCGATGATTATTGCTTATTTTTTCACAAATATGTACAACGATGGTCCAACCGAATGACGGGTTTTGTGTTGAATGAACATCACCTTGTAGGTTGACAGGAACTTTGTGCTTTCGAAACAACAGAAGAATACGTACTTAGTGATAGGCAAGGCAGGTAAAAGAGCTTTGAAAATCAAAGTTTATTGAAACAATGCTAGATTTGACGAATTAGAGGGGTGGGATTATGTACCCTTATCACTGGGGTCAGGTCTGAGGTCAAGCCATTGTGGTTTACTCAAGTTATAGCTCAACCATGATACCTGAAATTTTAATAATTATTTTCAAACCTAACCTTTCAATACACTTATGGTGTCTTGTGATTGGTAGGGCTTTGGTCGATACGTCTGCTGGTATATGCTCTGAAGCCTGATAAATCAGCGTAATGTTCCTCCTTTTATTGCATCTCGTACAAAGTAATCTCGTTAATCTATATGTTTTGTCATCGAGTTTGTTATTGGATGAATTGGAATGTTCTAAGCACTTCGGTTGTCATTGAAAATGATTGCTACACGTTTATGACAACACTCGTTCAGAATGCTGCGTAAATGAATAGACTCTTTTGTGACATCAGATATAGCCATATATTCGGTTTCGGCAGTTGATAGAGCAATTGTTCTTTGCTTCCTTGATTTCCATGAAATAGTGAGTTCAATCTAGCTGAATACATATACCGTATAGCTCCTGCTGTTATTAATGCATTAGCCTTAATCTACGATACCAAAGCCCTCTTTTAGCCAATTTCCAATTCGTTTTATTATAGCAATAATTGTACTGGCTCAAATAACTGACACTGTGCGCTATGTGTGGTCCTGTGTCTATGGATAAGTACAACAAGGAGCCAATTTGACAAGGACAGCTTCTCAATTTCAAGTTTTTCTTCACTGCCGTCTGCAGATTTATTCCGAATTCCGTTAAAGTTTTTGCTGGTTTTGTGTATTTCATATCATCCTGCACCATGGAGATTCCATCTGGATCTTGCTGGAATTGTATTCTTAGACACTGATCCAGTGGTCCTAAATCCTTAATTTTGATTGATTTGTCGATTTCCGAATATAATTCGGACCTGCCCTTAACACAATTGCTGGCGCGGATAATATCGTGCACATAAGTCGCAATTAATTGAAATACCTTTGCGTTTTGCGGTTTGTAAAGTAATGGTTCTAACTTGAGTGCACAAAAACCTAATTCTCTGTACCATAGCAGAAAAGACAACATATGTTCTTACTCTTCCTTCTTTTCTGTTTGAGCAACAATTCATAAAACATCTCCGCAACTGACATATGTATAAATTTCCTCGTCAATTTTGCTATTGAACAATTCATTACTACGACAAACTGGCTGAGTTTGAATCCTCACTCCGTCGCTATTGCCGTTGGGATCTTCTCACTCATGGAACCAATTTGAGCTTATGATGAAGCGCATGAGACTGTTAACGTCTATATTCCTTAGATCATTTAAGTCATTGTAGAAGAAAGCTCCTAAATGGAGTCTAGAAAGTTTAGAAAGATTAGACTCTTAGAGGGATTCAGATCCAGTTTTAGTCAGATCTGTTTGGTCGTTAAACATGTTGGTTCAAAAGTCAACCTAAGGACTGTTCTTTTATCAGCATCCAGCTTTAGTATTAGTTTGTACGTAGCGTTTGGTATACCGATGATTCTTTTTCCAGATAGAATTAATAGATTAGTTCCGATTTAATAGAGTTCGTAGACCCTACAATTTCTTGGAATATCTCTATGACCTGACATTCAACATAGATCGATGTTGAACTGTTCTGAAATATCACTGAAAAATGATCGGCAGTCAAGGGCGGATCTAGTATTTAATGAGACTGAGCCCAGGTACTTGATAGCGGCCTGACTATACGAAAAGATGCGGATATTGCTAGCAGATATCACGTTTTTCTCTAGCCTGGAACACACTGCAGTGACTTGTAAAACAGAAGTAGAGGCTTAGGTTAAAGTTATCTGAGGAAATTCTGCCACCAACTCCGCTATCAGTTTTGTATCCATCTGCGCAGAAATGGATTGAATTGTCATCCATGAAACCACTTTCCTCCTAGAAAGATCTAGAGGGGATGCTTACATGAAAGCCTTTGTCAAACCAATGTTGGAGCATAATGTAATCGATGGTCTCTAAAAGTGTCCCTAGTACCATATATTAAGAATATAAGCGTGGCCAAATACTTGTCTACTGTGTAGTCACTTTAGCATCTGGACTGCTCAAGTCTTCTTTCACGTCATGTGGTGCATAAACAGATATACAGGCCGACTCTTCCGAAGTATCTGACTCATCTTTTCCAACTTCCTTCCAATTTTATTTTTTGATCTTAAGTTCATACTTTCATAGATAAAAGTTGAATCAGTTCCAACTTCCCTTCTTTTGTCGCTACCGTTTTTTTCTTTGATAGTTGACCTTCCTCTATTGCATAGGGTACTCTACTTCTTTGTCAGTGTGGTTTGTTTCTATGTTTACTTCATGGGGAGCTTTGGTAGACTCTTTGAATTCCGATGTAAGAACTACGTCACGGAATTTTATAATTTTGCTGTAGGATTCGTTTCAAAGCCTGTCCAACAAATATACACTCGTCTGAGTTTGGCGTACATTTATCTTTTGTTGGTCAATTTTAAAGGGCGTATTCGATACTTTAAGTTATTTAATATTCGAGACGGACATCGGTTTCGAAAACAGTTTGTCGTCAAAAATGCCCGTCCCTTAAAACTAAAAGGTAACCATGACTGTAACAGCATCCACCGAGCTGTCTCTAGTAAAGTCCGGTTTTTATGTTTTCTGGTGTATATTTGACGCTCAATTGGTAGGCTATTACTCTTCGCTGTTGTCTTGCTTCCAGCAAATATTTCGTTTTTGAATTTCAATGAATTTTTTAAGAATCTCATCGTGTACTCTTGGAAAGGGTGTTCTTTTTAAATTAAATATTTTAAAATTTATGGATTTATACCTTTCAGGATTTGTTTCTGGATAGCATTCTTTATGAATGCAAAATTTGATAGATGACCAAGTCGGTAGTGCTAATTGATAAATTTTGAAGGTGATTGTGCTTTGAAGTTGTTGTTGTTCTCAGAAACGTAATAAAGCCCGTTATTCCTTTTGGTCTTTATGACGTTTACATCTTCTCAATATTTTTTGGGGACTTGAAACTGGTTAAAAACTGGTAACACTTGCCCACTACCTTCGCGACTGAAAGCAAATTCGTACGTAAATTCGGCACAAAAAAAGCGTTTTGTTATATTTTTTCCATGTTTCAAATTTAACCGAACCTGACATAAGGCCTGGATCTCTGTACTTGCCAGACAGTTGGATCTATTTTCTGATTTCATAAAAATAAAATTTTCTTTGCTGCTGCACATGTGCGAAGTAGCACCGCTATCCAAACACCATTTGACGGGTGATTTAATATCAGTTTCTGAAATCCAAAAGGGTTGTTTTTTCAGGGCACAAGAGGTGACAATTATCAAAAGGATCAAGGAAGAAGAAAGAGCGTCTTTAATAACTAGGTGGCAAGCTCGGTGAAATACCACTACGAAGGTCAAATGGACCTAAAGATTGATCTCATTCATAGATGTTCAGACAAACTGAAAGCATGGAAAATAACTACCATCTAACGCAGTTCCTATTTGCTCATGGTGGCTACCGAAATTATCTACACCGGTCAAGATAGCTCACCTTTTTGCCCAGACTGTCCAAATCAGGAGGAAGACACAGATAATGCAATATTCCATTGCATACGCCTTCGGAGTTGGAAAACTGACATACCAAATCCACAGTCAATAATAATTGCGGTCAGAAGAAATTTAGATGGAGATTTGCACATTCATAAAAACGTGCAAAACGATCTTAAAAAGAAGGTACCATATAGCATAGATTGCTTACCAGCCCCGCGGAGTAATAACTAAGAGCAGTCCCGCAGGGAGAGTGGCCGAAGTATGTTTGACGTATTCCTGGAATCCAGCAATCAGACTAACAAATCGCGCTTCCTGTTAGCCGGGCTACTAGTATCTTTGAAGATTACAAAAAAAAGAAAATATTTTCCTGAAAGCTGTTTAAAAGTATTATAGACACCTTAAACGTAAGAACATCACTAAATTCAATTTTTTTGATTTTCGGGCTGAGTGCAAGATTGGCGATACTCGTAACTTAAACAGGCCACGTCTAACCAAACAACCCATCGGAAAGCCTAGATTGCTATAAAGTACATATGTATAACCCCCATAAGCCGGGCAAAAGGAAGATGAGAAAATGCGAGAAGCGCCGAAAAGCAGCATTTATTTCGGAGCGAATTTGTTATGAGTGACCGACAAAGAAGAAGTGGGGAAAAATCTTGTTATAATCTGTTTCAAGCTCTCACTCGCGAAAGATAAGTCTGATATTCGCTCATGCTCCACGGAAGAAATAGACGATGCTATCATAGTATATTTTTATGAGCTTTTTGTGACCTTAAAATCATTTTTAGTGATTATAGCCGAATTAATAATACCTTAGGTAGCACGGTTGGAATGCCCAGCCTACAAGAAATCACATCGGGAAAAGGGCTTAGGCTAATTGACTTTGACTTAAGTTTGCTTCGAAGCAAAATGTCACTAAAGATAGTACACGGCAATCGAATCGAATCGATCGTTGTATGGCAATAATAGATTTTCGAACATTCCGAGTGGTCAATATAGATCTCGTAGCTGTACCTAAATGGGGCCGTCGGGTAAAATTGTAAATGACTTATTGAAATTTGCCATCGTTTGGTCGATCTAAAAAAAATAAAATCCTTAATCGATTGCCTGAAAATATTTGAAAATAATCTGATTGACATCTTTCCGTATTGTCTTAGATCTGGTATGGCCTAAATATTTACAAAGAGGCAGGTCGTAGAGAAAACCGAAGCAGTTCAGATCGATACCTACTACTTTTTGATTTCAATGCCGCATATTACAACATTTAAGGAGCTGAGCTACGCATACTATTGCGGGGTTATTTCCTTATATATGTTACAAGGTTTGGAAAAATTCGAATCCTTTCAAGGGACAAACAGTAAAGGCACATCTCTCGACTGTGATCATTATTTAAATAAATTCTGTTTCAAAGTTCGTTTATTTTATGATAGAAATTTTCATCAACAAACAAAAGTAAAGCCACTGAGCGAAAGGCTCTGCAATGCAATTTTCTGAAAATTTCCCGAAATTTATTTAGAAAATTAAGATATAAGTTAATTCATCTAAATCTATATTGTCCCCATTAAAGTAATCCCCATCGATTGCAATACAGTTATGTCAGCGCTTGATTCAATCCTCAAAACATTTTTTATATTCGGTTTTCGGTTACTTCGGTTATTACTTCCTCTCGGCTGCTGAAACGCGTTCCCCGTAGTAGTTTTTTAATTCGATTGAACAAAAAGAAGTCATAGGGACCGAATCAGGTGAATTCGATGGTTGTTGGATGGTATTTGTTGCATTTTTCGTCAAAAAATTAGGAATAATGATTGCACTGTGCGACGGTGCGTTATCATGGTGCAAAATCCACGAGTTTTCTGCCCAAAATTCTGTTCTCTTTCGGCGAATTACTTCAGGCAAACGTCTTATAACGCCCAAATAATACTCTTTCTTTACTGTCTGGCCTTCTGGCAAAAATTTATGATGCACTACACTTGCCTGATGTCTGGATTGCGTGTCGTACTCATAAACCCACGTCCTGTCTCCAGTATTGATCCTTTTGATGAATGTGGGATCGGATTCAGCCTTGCAAATCATCTCTTTTGCGACTTCAACACGGTATCTTGAGGTCTTTTGGCACCAACTTTGCTACTACACGACGAAAACCCAAATCATTAACCAAAATGTTAACCAAATGTCATCACGGTGACGCCACCGTGAACTTTTTGATCAAGGTGGTATGCAAGGAACAACCAGGGTATCCAGCAAAGATACTAGGTGGAGTGAAAAGTAACCTCTTTAGCCAGAATGCACTGCTACTGCAAAAAAGGTTATGGTGCCTTGAAGTCCATTCATATTTAGGCAGACATGCCAAATTTCAGTGCGATACTGTCTTTAGTTCTGTTTTGACAGCTGATTGTTGTTGACGTGTTTGGCATCATGTTGAGTATGGACAAAAACGATTTTCGTTCTCTCGTACGCGAGCTAGCAGATACCACAAAGATTAGTACTGAGCGCACACGCCATATTTTGGGCAATACTCTGCATATGAAAAAGTTATCCTGCCGGTGGGTGCCGCACATACTCACTCCTGACCAAAAACACGAACGCGAGAGCACTTTGAAAGAGTGTTTGGACTTGATGACGCGGAATCGGGCGGACTTTTATCGTCGATTTGTAACTTTTGAACCCCAGAGAACAGAATGAGTACCCGGCAATGGACTGAAGCCGGCACGAGTGCTCCAAAGCGGCCGAGGGAGGCTCGATGGGTTCGAAAAGTTATGGCGTCGGTTTTCTGGGATTGTCATAGCACACTCTTCGTGGACTACCTCGAAAACGGAAAAACCATCAACAGGGAGTATTACTGTGCATTATTGGAGCGACTGAAGGCCGAAATTGCTGCAAAACTGCCTCACATGAAGCGAAAAAAAATTTTATTTTTGCAAGACAATGCACCAGCGCACAAGGCTAAAATCAAGGACTTACGGCTCCAATTGCTGTCGCATCCACCGTATCCGCCCGATTTGGCACCCTTGGACTCCCTCTTCCCAAACCTCAAAAGATGGCTCATCAATAAAAAAATCAGCTCACGCCAGGAAATCATCGACGCCACGGAGTAGTGTTTTGCAGACCTTCCGGAAAGTTATTTTCGGACGGGATCAAAAAGTTGAAAAATCGCTAGAATAAGTGTATCAAACTAAAAGGGGACTATATTGAATAAAATAAAAAAAACATTTAAAAAAAATATTTTTTTCATTCACAAGGTGGTTACTTTTCACCCCATCTGGTACAATGCTGGAAGAAGAGAAGGGAAAGAAAAGAACACAGAAGTAAACGCAGTTTCCCAGCTCAGAAACACCGAAGAAGTAATCACAAACTTTCGGGCTTTTGAAAACATTATATCTGGGGTCTCCGTGATAGTAATATCGCCCACGACCCGCAAAGAATTATCCATGTATATATATTTCAGCAGCATTCGCAGTAGGTTCTTGACAAGACTACAAGCACAGACGAACTACAGAGAATATCAGCTCCATCTGGCTTAAATTCGAGTAAATCGACTATATATCTTGAAAGAAATTCCAAGTCATATCGCTGTTAAATGTTGCCTACAGTGTCATTGTGTAAGCTCTTAAAGCCGATTTGTGCCATGCCCTTTGGCTTCCGGCCTGGTAAGTCGATGATAAACCAAATCTTTACGGTTCAAAAAAACCTGATTAGGACCAATGAGTTTTGACTCGATACTCATCTTTTTACTGATTTTAAAGCCGCATACGGCACCACTCATCGCACCAAGCTACATACATTTATAACGATGTGGCGGAATTCGATATCTGGACAAAGCTAATGCCATTTTTCACCTCAGAGCAAATATAAAACCAACAAACAACATTCTGATAAATATTCGACGAATGAATTACTTTAAGAAACCGTTCCTATTCTATAGCATTTTCCAGCATTCCCCGCAGTGTATATATTTGGGCCAACAACAAAGGTCTGAACTTCTAATTAGAAGGACTACGAGTAAATTCCTAAAAACTGAATCCTTACGGGTCTTTCTGATGAGTATAACAGCGGGAAAGACCTTGGGATCCTATGATCGTTTAACTTTGGTGCTCTCTGGAAGGATGGCTAGTGAAGATACAATCTTGACTTTTACAGGCTGTATAAAAGTGACATAATCAAGACGTCATGGACCAAGCATAGACATATGGTAAACAAACCGTTTTGACGCATAAGTGATTATGTTTTGGCGTCATATACTTTTGGTTGTGTAAAAATTTGTGCTGAATAATCGTCATTTGCGGGAAGGGTTGATTTTCTTTTTTCATTCGATGAAAATTCCGGTTGAAGCGCATCGAGAGCTCCAAAAATATCGTCACTTCAAAGACGATGATTTTGATGTTGACAAACGTCCGCGTGAAGTAAGACGCTAAATTGGAGGCATTGCTCGATGAGGATCCGTGATAGCTTGGCTTCATCATAAGAACTTACCCGCCAAACCATTTTTAAGCGACTGCATGCGTTAGGAATGAATTCAAAAACAAGGAACTTGAAATACTTATGATATTAAGCTAAGGGACGTTGAGCTTAATTTTTTTACCTGTGAACAACTGCTCCAGCGGCAAAAAAAGAAGAGTTTTCTTCATCTCATCGTGACGGGTGACGAAAAATGGATTCATTACAGAAAGACAAAGAGGAGGAAGCTATGCTTCTACGTTGTGGGCTCGTCCGAATATTCACGCTGTGAAGGTTATGCTGTGTATTTGATGAGACCAGGTCGGTGTTATTTATCATGAACTTTTGAAACTCAACGAAACAATCAACGATATGAGCAGAGGCACGAAAAAGTGATTCTACAGCGTGAAAACGTTCTGACTCACGTTGCCAAACCCATTAAAACCTATCTGGAAACAATCAAATGGGAAGTCCTACTCCATCCACCATATTCCCCATATATCACGTCTTCCGTGATCCGTACGATGGCACATGGTTTGGCTGATCAGCAGTTCCGCTCATATGAAGACATCAAAAATGGCTTAACTCGTGGATAGCCTTAAGGAAAAAACGCTTTTACCATAACGGTATTCAATCTCTGCCAGAAAGAGGGTAAAAAGTTGTAGCTATCGATGGGCAACACTTTGAATGATTCATTTGTATCTATGTTTTTTTACAATAAAGTTTGTTTTTTTATTAAAAAACAACGATAACTTAGTTGCGCACTTAATATAAGACTTAAGACTTCGGCATAAAGACAAGACAATCATGGACACTGGAAACATTGATCTAGTAAATCGAAACGAGCATGATCGGCTTCTTGAGGTATGGAAGACAGCGTTAGTTCAGGCCCTAACCTTTCAATTGCTGGCCGGATAAGTAAGATATATACATACGCTGACGATCACTAGGATGAGGCCGTTGCGAATATTTCATTGCAGGAGTCCACATCAGCGATGTTTTTCAAAGTTTTGTTAAGAATATTTAAAAAACCGTTGAAAAGAACGGTTTCTATTTAGTTAAAAAAAAGGGACTCCGGAAAGACTTTGACAGCGACGGAAAGAGGAAAAATAGATGCTTTCAATGAGTTAGGACTCTTAGGCCGAGAAATTTCAAGGAGGCTTAAAAGAATTAAGACTTTTGATGACAGTTATCTTGCGAATTTACAAGACTAGGGAAAAAATCAAAAAGAACGCATGGCAGTAGAAAAAACATTGCGAGAAAAGCGGTTAATTCTACGGCTTGCTTCAAATTGTACTCTATCAGCGGCTAAAATAAGGGCAAACAGCAGAGAATCAGCCACCATAGCAATAGTCCGAAGGATAATACGAAAAAGTGGTAATATTCAGAAAAGAAAACGTAAAAAGGAACCTGTTCTGAGGTAAGTACTCAAGGACCATTGAATGAATTTTGCGGGAGAACATGTGGCTTGGAGCAGTGAATGAAAACGCGTTGTCTTTTCGAATAAAAAAAATTAACCTCGAAAGCCCCGATAGTTATATCTTTTATTTCCATGATTTAAGAAAGGAGGAGCTTATTTTGGCAAGACATCACAGTTCGGATGAACGACTGTAATGGTGTAATGGTGTGAGGAGCTATTACTATGGTACAATCGAGTTGGAGTTTTTGTCAACAACAATGAACGAAAACAACTACAAATGTTTGCTGAAACGGTCATCTCCAAAAGTAAAAAACATTTTCGTACCCCTGCCTTGGATATTCCAAAAAGACAATGCCCCCATCCACACTTCCAGGGTTGTTAGAAGTTGGATTCAATCAGAAGACGTGGAACTTTTGGCATGACCTCCCTATTCACGGGACTTAAACATAATCGAATATGTTTGGGAATAGTTTTTTCGTAAAGTGTATGAAGGCGGAAGAGGAGGATATTTTAATCAAAGCTATTCGTGATGCCTGGTACCAAATTTCTCTTGATTATTAAAAAAAAAAAACTGTATGATTCTATTCCAAAAAAGGTTTGAATTACGTTGTAGAAAAACGTAATAAATAAATGTTTTAAAACCTTAAAATTTAAACATTTTATTCCTTTTATCCTTTCTTTCGAAGATTTAGCATGTGGCCTCATCCTGATGGCGCATCTTTTTATGCGCTTTACAAGTAGTTCATTGTTTGATCATGGGAAATTCCAACGGTCGTTTCTTATTTTCCGACTAAAATCAGTCTGACTAATGGAACTCCAATTGTGAATCTCTGACTACATTGAATATGAATTGATTCAAATTATTATTGCTAATCCTTCAGCATCAGTGAATAAGAATCACTTTATGCTAAAATGAAAACCCTAAAAAAAAAAAATAAAAAAAAAAAAATTAATTCAAAAACCCCTTTCTAAGCAAACATTAATCCGACACTGAAACTACAAAGAGAATGCTAAGCTCTACAACTTCTCAAACGTACAGTATCCATTTTTCACACTCTGTATTTAGCCTTTGAAAAATAACGACCCTTCTTCTGGTTAGAAGGCCTTCCTTCGGCACACATAACTCTGTTTATATTCGCGGAAAAATTCACATCTCCCAGATATGGATAATGTCAATGCCAGCGAATATTTTATGATGTCTTATCAATAAACTTGAGTCTCTGACATTAACTGTTCTCAAGTGGAAGTCAGCTCCATCCATTTACAGTTGAAAAGTTAATATAGTCTCCAGTAACAAAGTTCGTATCCTGTCAAGAGTGGGGAAAATAACGAAAAGAAAAATAAAAATTCGCTTTATCATCATTTGAGTCCTTATTTGCTTGTGTAAATATTTTTGTACTTTTAACGCCAACACATGAATTTGATGCGAAATAATGGGAAAGCTTCCCATAATCCATTATCGCCCACACATGCGTGCGAAGTGCGATATATAGAAATATTGATAAGCTGCTTGGGGGATATATTTCAGGATGAAATCGTATTTTATCAGACGTTGAAGTTGTGCTCTACAGGTAAACTTCAATGGAATTAAGAGATTTTCCTGGATTTCATGATTAGGATGAGACACCACGTAAGTACAAATACTCGTAGAATGGGCGTAAAATGGGATTGTTTGGAGGGGATTTTTTCTGCCCTTCAGAATACACGTACGTATTCCAATTTGGAACTCGAACATGTCAGTTCTTCAGGAAAAATTAATGATGAAAAGTTTTATTCTCTGCGAAATGAGGAATTAATATTTCAATGTATAGCAAATCAATATTTCTTATAATATCAGATGTTCAATACGAAAAGACATTTACATTAGCCAAATACTAAGAATATATCTTCTTGGTAAGATAGTATTCATACATGGGTGTGGAATTCATTCTCAACTTGTTATTGCAGTCATAAGCAGCCGAAGAATAGCAGAGCTTATAATAGGACTACAGAAAGACGCGACTTATCACTTGTTGCAATTGTAACGAAAGATAATAAGTATAGGGTGACTCATCGTGAGGTTTGATTTTCAATTTTGTAATTTTTGTTCAGTACCGTTTAGCAAGCCATCATGAAAAAACTCACACCATAACATCGTCTCCAAATTGTTCAGCTGTATTACGAAAATCAGCGTTCTGTGAGAAATGTTTTTCGTGCTTTTCGAGGAACTTACGGTGCGCATAATCGACCTACTGAAACCACTATTGTCAATACCATTCACAAATTTGAGTCGCAGTGGATGATAGTGGATGATACTCGACCGGTTAGACCACATCCAGCACGTAGTGAAGAGACTATAGCAGCTGTAGCTGAGAGTGTACGCGAAAACCGTGACGAATCGATTCTTCGTCATTCTCAGCTTGCAAGAATTGAAGCCACGCGACTTGATTTTGCGTCATATTTTTAGTGAAGGGGCTTTTGAAAAACTCAATGAAAACCCGGTGTTTTATCGTGAAATTTTTTTCAGTGGTGAAGCTCATTTCTGGCTCAATGGATACGTTAATAAACAAAATTGTCGTATTTGGGCTGATGAGCAACCCGAAGAGTACAAAGTGGTTTATGGGCTGGTGGAATTGTTATTGGTCCATGTTTCTTCAAAAATGAGGCCAATTAGAAATTTACCGTCAATGGTAACCATTATTGCGCCATGTTAACGAACTATGGGCTTCCTGAAATTCAAGCACATGGTCTCGGTGAGCTCTGGTTTCAACAAGACGGCGTTATGAGCCATACAGCGCGTGAAACAATGGACTTGTTGAGAAATTATTTGGGTGAGCACTTAATTTCACGTTTTGCTACAGTAAATTGGCCGCCTAGATCGTGCGATATCACACCTTTATATTATTTCCTCTGGGGATATGTAAAGTCTTAAGTCTTCAGGAATAAGCCAGCTACGATTGACACTTTGGAAGTCAACATTATTCGTGTTATCTGCGAGTCCCCCAAAATTGGACTTTCCGAATGGAATGATTAAAAAAGTAAATGTCATGAATTGTGCTTTTAACCGATAATAAAAATTTTAAGTTTACTTTCAAATTTATGTATTTTATTTTACATTATAAATCAAACCTCACGATGAACCACCCTATACAATGTAAACATCAATAACTGGAGATCGAAGGTATTTCGGATTTCGAAAATTGCCTGCTGATGAATCCTGTAAAAGTACTACTAACTTTGTATATACCTGTCGATCACTAACTAATCTCATTGGAGACGTCACTAACTTGCCCCCTAATATCTAGATTTTTGCCGCTTTTTTTCATATTCTTTTTGTGCAACCAATGGTAAAGTAAGTAAGTCATTCTTGCATTAACTGTTGCATTGTGAAGTCGACTTTATCTTCATAATCACACCTTCTATAGAAACTTTTTTTTGAAAACAAATCTAAACAGTCGATGAAATTAGCAGGACAAATCAGCCTGATCTTCGGAAAATCTGACGACATTTATGGAGAGCAGAAACTCCTAATAATTTTCGAAACTCACTACCTAAGCTACCACATCATGGCAGGCTTAGAATTAGCTCATATTACCGGAATTACAGGTAAAGAACAAAGCCGTTTTGTCTGGTATTTTAGGTAATGAAGAAATGGATACGTTTTGCTTCTTTTGTTGACTTCAACTTACTTGCTACTGATAGTAGGTATACTAGCTATGGTGCAAAATTGTATTTTTTTCGTACGTAGGTTAAAGCTGGACAAACAACTGATGTATAAGACAAACATTTAAGTTTAAGAGGCATTTCTCCGTCACATACTGTGGAGTTTCGAGCCATTTAGCACATTTATACAATTATTAAGAGTTGCCTGAATCGCTGCAATATCTTGGCTTAAAATACTTCTATCATCGGCAAAGAGAAGAGAAGTTGATCCGGACTTTTTGATGTGTTGCCTCAGTAGGAAATTTTGCACGACATTAAAAGGCAACGGACTTTGCACACTGCCTTTTGGTGTACTGTAATTTTAACTTCGAATTTTCTGGTCATTCTCGCTGCGCATTAAATTATCGTTTTAACATGCGCACACAAGATGTTTGCACTTCACGTGGTCGAAAGGAAGTTAGGGTGGGAAAAAAGAGAAATATCGACGTGCGTTGGTTTTAAATGTTTGCAAGTTGTAATGATTAGAAAATAAATAGCCCGGAAAGTAATTTAATAAGCGAGTTGTACGGCTTAGAAACGAATCATGAGATTTAAGAGTACGTCCGAAAGTAGGTATGAGAGAGAGTTCTGATAAGCATTCATAGCGAGACTGTTGAAAATGAATGGAGTAACAAAGACGAGAAGGCATTAATAACTGTATTAAAAATTGTAAGACATCGAATGAAACGTGGATTATCCTACGCAATACTCATCAGCCACATGGACCAGCAAGAAAAGTTACATTGTTTAAGCAACTACTCGTATTATAGCTTAAAATGCAAGAAAATATCCACGTGCTACCGCATCTTAATAATTTTTCATCTCTCGTCGAAAAGTTAAAAGAGATAAGTATAGAGTTACAGGATAAACCTTTGTCAATAATTTTGCTCTCTAGCCTCCCACGCAGCTTTGAAATTTTTGTTCTTGCCATTGAAGCGCGAGAACTTAAGGATAAAGCTCCTAGATAAAGGACACAATGAGAAGGGGGCCGAAATAATTAAAATATTGAACCAGAACAAGCATTGTTTGTTCGAAACCAAAGACAAAAACAATCGCCGCAGCAAAGCCTACAACAACGTGGGAGAGCCGATCAACACAATTTTAGAAGAATCTGTTTCAATTGCAATCGTCGTGGACATCTTGCAGCCAGTTGTAGAGACAGGCAGAGAAATAAAACCACCACTTTATCATTTGCCATGATAAATATAGCATGCGTTAGAGGGCTCACAAGCCGATCGTGGATTTTTGAGAGTGGATTGACAAGTTATTTCTGCTGTAATTAAAGTACGTGAACTAGTTTTCGCCCGCACAAATTGTTAACGATGCAAAGCATATGTTTTATCGGATGGTATTGGGGAAGGTATTTTAAAAACCATTTACGGTAGTGCCACCTTGAAAGAAGTTCTTTATGTGGCAACGATAAAGATGAACTTTATTTCAATTGCAAAAGCTGCAGAAAGTTCCAATCGCATTGTTTTTAATCAAAATGATGTGAAGATCATTAATTGTACTGGAAATATTTTACTGTGGGCGAAAAAATCACAGAACATGTACATATGTGACGCTCTAAGAAAACAAGTGCAAATGATTTTTATGTTAATATGGCTATCTTAATGGAAGAGCAACTTAATAAAAAACGAATCGGTAAGAGGTCTATGTCTAAAAGGTAGTAAAGATAATTTAAATTTTGAGTGTGAAGTTTGCCTGAAGGGAAAGATATCTTTGTTGCCATATGTGTGTGAACAGAATAGAAGCAAAGGTATTTTAGAGGTAGTTCACACAGCCATATGTAGCCCCATGAGAAAAGCATCCATTGAAGGTGCAAAATATTTCTTGCTGTTCGTTGATGACTTTATCTAAGGAATACATTACAAGGAGTTTCACCATTCCAAGTTTGGACAAGTTTTAAGCCATCTGTCTCTCATTTTAAAGTCTTTGGATGCAAGACGTTCATGTTAAACAAGCGACCAAGAAACTCCAAATTCAATCTAAAAGGTATCGAATGTGTTATGAGTGAGTCCAAAGCTTACCGTTTATACGATCGCAAGATTGGTAAAGTATTTATAAGTCGAGATGTCAAGCTTATCGAAGCACCATGTAATGAACAAATTAGTAGAAACTTTGATTACCTTCTTGCAGAACCTCCTAAAATTTAAGTTGAGATACCACAAATATATGATGGTGTCTACAAGGATGGGACTAGGGAGGATGAAGGGAAAGAAAGTGCACAAGGTGAACAACCTCCTCAAGTACCATAAGTCCTAAATTATTAAGAAGTGGAAGAGTTCGAGTAGGAAGTGACAGAAGTAGAGAAGTTTCTAATGCAATAAATTATTTAAGAGAATATGCAAATTAGATCCTAGATTTGGTGGCGGAAGCCCTTAAGGGCAAAGATGTTGTTTGATGTTTTTTTTCGAAATCATACTTGGAAACTTGCTGATTTATCAAAGGACAGGCGTGCAATTAAGTCAATGTGGGTATTCACCATTAAACGGGGGGATAGACCGTTATAAAGCCATGCTTTTAGCCAATGGTCTCTGACAAAAATACGAGTATGGCATTGGTTTTTACGAAACTTTTTCTCTTGTGGCCAGGTTTTGGAATATACATTTAGTGATTGAATATGGCTTGTTATTACACCAACCGGATGTAACTTCAGCGTATCTAAATGGAAATTTAGATGAACATATTTATATGAAACTCTTTTAATATATCCTCAATCTATTGCCAATCGCACTGCAAAATAGAAAAACAAGAATTGATTGACCTATTCAACTCTCTTGGACCAATCTTCATTATTGGTGGCGACTTTAACGTCAAGCACACCTTTTGGGGCTCAAGATGTATCTCTCAAAAAGGCAAAACTCTTTACAGGGCTGGTATGGAATGTGGTTGCTATTTTTACTCAACAGGCAAGCTGACATATTGGCCCTCGGATGTCGCCAAAACACCCGATCTAATAGACTTCTTTATCGGAAAAGGAGTAAACGCTAGTTACGTCAAAGTTGAAGAGGGCTTCGATCTTTCCTCTGATCATTCTCCAGTTATCCTCTCACTGTGCGAATCCTTGGTTAAGAAACAAAGACCACCCAAATTAACTAACAGCAAAACTAACTGGGAAGTTCCGAATAGACGTTGTAGACAATACTGAGTTGAAAGTATCACTTAGAATATTGTATCAACTTGAAAAAGAAGTTAAATTTTCGTTGAAGTCATACAGCAAGCGGCCTGGAAAAACACTCCCCGCGAATCGAACAAAGTTCTCAAATCGGGATAAGATATCCACCGGAAATCAGAGAAATGATAAGGAAGAAACGAAGAGCGCGGAAAAGTGGCATGAAACCCGGTCACCACAAGATAAAACGTCCTTCAATAGGCTCTGCAACTTGTTGAAAAAATCGATCAAGCACTTCAATAATCAAAGAATTAATAACTACCTTGAAAGACTCACAGCGACACAGGATACCAACTACTCCATATGGAGAGCCGTTAAAAGTGTTCGAAAGCCCCAAATACACGTGGCGCCAATAAGAAGAAACCGGGATGACTGGGCGAAAGAAAATAAGGGAAAAGCTAATGTTTTCGCCGACCATCTTTCAGAAATGTTTAAACCATTTGATGGGGGGGGGGGGGGGGGGGGGTGCTTCCTGAGAATGTCAATACGCTAGACGTGACGACAAACTTTCCAGTAGAAAAGGCTACACTTAGGGAACTTAGACAAGTTATAGACACGCTTAAGCCCAATAAAGCCCCGGGATATGACTTAATAACGGGAGAGATACTTAAAGCGTTGCCGAAAAAAGGTTTGCTAAAGCTGCTCTATCTTATAAATGCCAGCATTAGATTAGAGTACGTACCGCACCAGTGGAAAGTAGCCGAAGTTATTATGGTTCCGAAACCCGGTAAACCGCTGACTGAAGTCAAGTCATATAGACCAATATCGCTTCTTCCGATTACATCGAAGGTCTTCGAGCGAATCCTTCTTAATCGTATTAAACAATTTACCGACACAAATTCCCTCTTGCCTGATCATCAATTTGGCTTTACAAGCCAACATTCTACAGTTGACCAAGTGCATCGAATAACCGATGTAATTGAACGAGCAATCGACTGTAAGTTAGTCTATTCAAGCGCATTTCTTGACGTTTCGCAAGCCTTTGATAAGGTATGGCATGAAGGCCTAAAATATAAACTCCGACAATCTTGTATTTTAGGTTCATATCTGGAAGACCGACTCTTCCGTGTGAGACACGGAAACGAATATTCCACTTTTAAGACCATAAAGACTGGGGTGCCGCAAGGAAGTGTACTTGGCCCTCTGCTATATTTGCTTTTTACCCGTGATATACCAGAAACGGTATAACACTCGACGCTAAACTAAAATGGAGAGCACACGTCAAGAGAAAACGTGAAGAGCTTGAAATCAAATATAGAGATGTTTACTGGCTTATTGGAAAGTATTCCAAGCTTAGCTTAGAGAACAAATTGCTGTTATACAAGCAAGTGCTAAAACCGATCTGGACATATGGTGTACAACTTTGGGGTTGTACTAAAAATAGTAACATTAATGTATTACAGACATTCCAAAACAAAGTTCTTCGAGGTATTGTTAATGCACCGTGGTACATTAGAAACGATGATATCCACAGAGACTTAGGAGTCGAAAATGTTCAGAACGTAATTAAAATGTTTGTGCGAAAACATAATAATCGATTACAAGGTCATACGAATATTTCTGTTCAACAGATCCTCGACGAGACAAATTTATTGCGCCGTCTGATAAGGACTAAGCCTCTCAGCGCAAAATTTTCCTAAAGTACACAAGAATTTTCAATGGAAAATCGCCTGTAGGATATCTTATAAAAAAAAAAAAAAAAAAAAAAAATGCGATAGAAGAACTGCTTGTTGAGTGTGAACTCAGTCGTGGTTTGCATAAGGGAGATGTTTTTTAGTGAGTAAGAATCTCACACTACTATAGGCTCCGGGCCTATAGTGTCTATGAAGATTTCTCAACTTCCCATGAAAAAAAAAAAAAAAAAATTTATATGAAACAACCAACATCGCTCATTGATAAAGCATATCCAGACAAAGTGTGCAAGTTTCAGAAGGCCTTATATGGACTCAAGCAGTCGGGGAGGCAGTGGCATTTGAAATTACCACCTTGATAAAAAAAAAACGGAATAACCACCGCTTCCATTGTTCCGATTTAAGTTCTGTTTTTTGTCAATTTGGTACATCTGTTGTTGACATTCCCTCTAAATCTTAGCGTCATAGCTTGACATTTGCAAAAGTTACGTAACACTGGAAATGTTGGAAAAGTGTTTCAGCAACGATTCTCTAAAGAAAACGGTCGTGAACGGCACGAGCAGTTCAAAAATGGTCGTGAGTCAATTGAAGATGATGAACGCAGTGACAGACCATCGACATCGTAAACCGATGAAAACATTGATGAAGTAAAAGAAATGTTGGTCAATAACCGCAAATTAACCATCAGAGAGATAGCGGAGGACTTAAGCATTGCCTATGGATCCGTCCAAGACATATTGGTTAATGATTTGGGTTTCCGTCGTGTAGCAGCAAAGTTGGTGCCAAAAGACCTCAATAGACCGTGTTGAAGTCGCAAAAGAGATGATTTACGAGGCTGAATCCGATCCCACCTTCATCAAAAGGATCATTACAGGAGACGAGACGTGGGTTTATGAGTACGACACGCAATCCAGACATCAGGCAAGTGAATGCCGTTCACCAAATGAGACGAGACCAAAAAACCACGTCGTTTTTAGTCAAAAAAGAAGGCAATGCTCACAGTTTTCATGGATTAAAACGGTGAAGTGAATTCATGAATTTTTGCCAGAAGGCCAGACAGTTAACAAAGAGTATTATTTGGGCGTTATGAGACGTTTGCGTGAAGCAATTCACCGAGAGAGACCAGAATTATGGGCAGAAAATTCGTGGATTTTGCACCATGATAACGCACAGTCGCACAGTGCGTTTTTGACGAAAAATGCAACAAATACCATCCAACAGCCACTGAATTCATCTGATTTGGCTCCCTGTTCTTTTTGTTCAATCGAGTTCAAAAACCACTACCGGGAACGCGTTTCAGCAGCCGAGAAGAAGTAATGGAAAAATCGCAGAAAACACTGATAAAAATGTTTCGAGGATTGGATCAAGCGCTGGCATAAGTGCGTTGCGGTCATTGGCGTTCACATTGAAGGGGACAATATAGATTTATATGAACAAACTTGTATTTTTAATTTTCTGAATAAATTCCGAAATTTTTTTGATCAAGGTGATAGATCGGGTACTAAAGAAGATGAATTTCATCCCTTGTGTCAACGACAGATTTATATGTTATATGTTATGAATAAAGATTCAGGTATTGTCATTATCGTTGTTTACGTTGATGACATCATACTTGTCTGTAAGGAGGAGCGCGTTATGAAATCAATTAAAGAGCAAATAGGATTCGAGTTTGACATTATCGACAAGTGGCCATTGAACTATTTTCTAGGGATAGAAATTGAAAGGGATAGAACAAGAGGATCCATCAAGCTTGGCCAACAGCAGCTTATAAAGGACCTACTACGAGATTTTCACATGACCGATTGCAGAAAAGTTAGCACACCAATCGGTCCTGGCATGCATGTGAACATTTAGCTGCAGCGAAACATATGCTTAGATACCCTTCCAATACTCTAATTTATCGAATTATTTACAGGAAATCTGGGCGCGATTTGTATGGTTAAACGTACGCTGATTGGGGTGGCAATTTCGATGACAGAAGATCTTTTCGAGTCATGTGTATTTCTTGGCCAGCAGTCTGGTGTCTTGAAAATCTAAAAAGCAACTAACAGTGAGGCTAAGTAGTACGGAAGCGGAATACCATATATGGCGCTCTGCTCAGCATCAAAGGAGATCGTGTTCCTGCGTAATCTCATAAGTGAAATGGGATTTAATAGTTTAGTTACCAAACCAAAAATATTTTACGGTGATAACTTGATTGCTCAACAGTTGGTGAAAAATCCAGTTTTTTACGCTTGGAGCAAACACATCGACATAAAGATGCATTTTGTACGAGATGTTTACGAATGAAGGAGCTCGTACTGGCATGTATTCCCACTGATAAAATGGTCGCGGACGTGTTGACCAAGAACTTAAAGACGACAAAACATGTTAAATTTTTAGAAATACTTGTTTGAGTTTAATGTTAATCTGAAGTGAGGGATTGTGTTGAAAATGAATTGCTGGCAATTCCTCATTAAATTTACACTTCCATCTTATAATTACTTATATACTTGCTATATACATATATGAACTACCTACATATGTATATTAACTTATTCTAATCTCGTGTGCGTTTTACTTTGAATTTCCAACAGACACAGGTGTTACGGTTAACGGTTTGAAGGATCGGAATGCTAATGGCAATTTCTATGGAGTACTGGTGGTGAAAGAAGCGATAAAACAGAGAACAGAATTACATCTGTGTTCGAGAACGCCCCTTATCTGAGTGATATTAGTATCACCTGTGATTTTGAACCCTATCTATCAGGTGCAGAGATGTTTTGGGCGCACCCGATGTAGGAATTGAACTCCAATTTCGGGCGGATAAATGCTTTATATATTGAAGAGTGATCAGGGGTGGTAAAATATTTCTTATATCGCTTGAGGAAACTAGACTTTTCGCAGCATTTTTGGCGACATCGAATACGTGGTCATTCCAACGTAAGTTGTCATTGAAACACATACCGAGAATGGAAAGTTTTTCGGTTTCGACGATGCAAGCGCCATTCATGAACAATGGCTGGGTGAATAGGTAGGTTTCGCTTTAACGTCAGCAGACAGCATTGTATTTTGGGAGTATTGAATTCCACTCTGTTAGTAGTTCTCTAGTTAGTTATGCGGTTAATATCAGAATTTCATGAGCTGAACATACGCTAGAGTTCTCATTCTGCAGTCGAAAAACAGGGACGAGAGTCCAGAAACGAATATGAGAAGCAGAGGATACTGTCGTCAGCAAAGGAATATATTGGATTCGAAGTGGCAGACAAGAGATAGTTGATAAAATTTAAAAAGAGTGTCGGAGACAGAAAGAAGCCATGTGGCACACCAGCATTTAGTTTGTGAATATCAGACTTGAAACCATCCAAAACAACTTGAATTGAACGTTCCGAAATGTAATTTCTAATCCGTCAAAAAAGAGAGTAATCGATCCCAAAAGCATGCATTTTTGGCATTTTCGGGAACTATCTCACTTTTCGGTGAGACATGCCATCAAATCACCAGTGAACTTGTTGCTACAAAAACAGTACTGCTGGTCATTGAGAAGTTTTCGTGTTTCGAGGTATTTCATAAGCTGGTGTTTTATCAGCGTTTCCATGTTCTTGGAATGAGGGGACGTAAGTGCAATGTGTTTGTAGAAAGAGATATAGAAGAATATTCACCTTTTTTAGGGACAAGCTGGGCAAATGCTGTTTTCCATCTGCTCGGAAGCAGTCCCAAAGATTAGGATTGATAGAAAAGCTTACACAGTAGTTTTGCTAGCGAAGAAGAACATATCTTCAGAAGATGGGGAGATATACCATCTGCTACTACACGAGAGCGAAAGTGGATTTGTTCCATTGAAGATTCTACTCACTTAAGTTTAGAGATAAAGTACAATCTGAGAGCGTTAAGTTGGTCGCAATTTGGGCAGAAAGCAGATTGGCCTTGCCCAAAGAGCTAACAGCTGGAATGTCATTGTAAATGAGCGTTGGGATGGAGGATGTGTCAGAATTTTTAATGTTTTTGACAAACGACCGAAAACTTTTACTACTTTTGGGAAATTGCAGTAATTTCTGCCTCAGTTTTTGGTCATGTTGAAATTTTACGTGCTTGAATTCTTTTTTCGGTTTTCCTCTGTCGGGTTGGTCTTGTAGGACCGAAAAAACATTTCCCTAACCCTGATAGCCTCTTTACAGCTCGAGTCGTACATACTCGTATATGCGCCTCCTATATAAGATACCATATCTGAGAACTCTGTCGAAACTTTTAATTTTGGTGGTTTGGGACTTAAAAACTAACCACAACTAAGGGTTACGAAGTAAGAGAATGGTGGAGGAGATCAAGTTTAAAACGTGAAGTGCTCAGGTTAAAAGCAAAAAGGGGGAGGTTTGAGTTGACCTTACAGAGCATGCGAGAGATTAGCTCATTGGAACCATAAGAGGTGCGAAGGGTTGGAATATAGAAGAAAGGAGGGCAGCGTAAATTACGAAGGTTAGTGTTGAAGGAAATAGAATTATAAAGGGAAGCGAAATTCACATAACTAGGGAGTAGTCGATGTATGAAGAGAATGTTAGCTACGTCTCTGGGTTTTTCAGGTTGAGTAGTTTGATGCGGTCACGATAGGGAAGTAAGATAAAGGGCTCATCCCAGGGTAGTCCTCGAAGGGCAAATCGGAAAAAACGACTTTGAATGTACTCGATTTGGGATATATGAACTAGCTGAAAGGATGACCACACTTGGCTGTCATATTTGAGAAAGGGCCTGATAAGGGTGATATAAAGTATTGCAAAATTCTTAAGACAATTGTTAGATAAGACCAAGCGATGAGTTGGCGTTAAGAATTATCACATCAATATGTGAACGAAAGTTTAACTCTCTATCGTATAATATTCCAAGGTTGCGAAGAGACTGAACCTCGGGTACAGGTTGGTATGTGACAAAGTCATAGATTGACATTTGAAGACATTAAGCTCAAAGAAATTTTCTAGACACCATATGGAAAACTTATCGAGGTCTTCTTGAAGGAGAATAGAGTCTTGGGGTGAAGAAATAGTTTTGAAGAGCTTAGAGTTATCGGCGTGAGTAGACAGGGAGTAGTGTTAAATAATTCTCTCAAGATCATTTATAGGTAAAATGAAGAAGAAAGGAGCTAGATGGCTGCCTTGTGGGACACCAGAAGTCGCTAAAAACGGGGTTGAGAAAGGTGACCTAAAACGAACGCTATAATAACGTTTCTCCAGATAAGAAGATATTGATTTTAACAAAATGGGGTCAAAACTGAGGTAAGACAATTTGAAAAGGATCAGTTAATTAGATATTTTATCAAAGGCCTTATCAAAATCTGTAGCAACAACATTGATTTCGTTGCCATTTTCTATGGCTGAAAGCTCAAAGAATACGAATTCAACTAAGCTTATAGTAGTTGATTTAACTTTTAGAGATCCATGCTGACTGGGTGATATAAGTGACTTGCACTAAAAGCTTAGAACTTCGTATAAAAAACTTTCGAAGATTTAAGGTATGTCAGAAAGTTTTGCAATTGATCATTCTTTGATCCCTTTTTGTAGACCGGGGTTATAAAAGAGGTCTTCCAAACTTGGGGGAATTCCCCTTTTGTGAGGGACAGATGAAATAGGAACGAAAATGTGTGCGAAAGATTTTTGAGAAATATTGCTTGGAGTCCGTCTGGCTCGGATAAGAATTTATCAATAAAATTGAGAGAGAGAGAGAGAGAGAGAGAGAGAGGTGCCAATGGATAAATTGGGAAGGTACTTGAAATATATGGGGTCAGGTACGAAGAAGTTGTATGCAAACGATTGTTTAAAAAAGTTTGCAAAATAGTTGGAAATAGTATGTGGTTCGGTCGATGATAGGGGTTTTCCAATAGGGACTTGACAACTTTGAATTTAATTTGTGAATGCACTCTTTCACTAATCATCAAACTGTCACTGTCAATTTATTCAGTAAACTCAACATTTTAATCATGGTAAAGTACACCAACAAGCTGCTTTCTCCGATTGGGTTCTGGGGAAGATGCGCCAAGATGATGAATTTCATCGCAAAATCATCTTTAGTGACGAAGCTCATTTTTGGCTCAATGGTTTCGTCAATAAGCAAAATATGCGTTATTGGTCGGGTGAAAACCCACATGTGCCTCATGAATCACCACTTCATCCACAAAAAATAATTGTTTGGTGTGGTTTACATGCCGGCGGCGTTATTGGGCCATATTTTTTCGTCGACGAAGATATGGACTTGGTTTCAACAGGATGGTGCCACAAGCCACATAGCACACGCTACAATCAATTTATTGAAGAGTTAGTATGGTGAGCTTGTTATCTCAAGACATATGCCAGTTGATTGGCCGCCTCATTCGTGCGATTTAACGTCGCTTGACAATTTTCTGTGGGGCTACGTTAAGTCATTGGTTTATGCCAACATCCCGACGACGTTGGAAGAACTCAGAGTCAAAATTGACCGCGAAATAGCGGCCGTTTTGGTCGAAATATCTGGCCGAGTGGTTGAATATTGGGTCCAACGAATCGACCGCTGCAAACGTCCGGTAGTTGATGAATTTATAAAATGTCTTAGGGTCGTTGATAAGGTTGGCTTGTGCTGTGTTAAGGGAGCGCTAATAGAGCTAGTTATAGAGCTGGGTAAATTGGAGGTAGGTTCCAAGACAGTAGTCACAAAAAGAATTGGTGAGAAGAAAAACTGCCCATTATTTGTTTGTTCTGTTTCGTAAAAAGCGAAGACTTCTGTTATACCAGGAAGGGAAAGTAGATGGTGTTTTATGCCAAGAAAAGGGGTTGTACAGAGAAATGGAATAAATTATTTCATTGTAAAAAATGGAGAGCGCATCAGATAAAGATAGGTTGGTAAAATCAAAAGAAAATATGCTGAGGTATACAGGGTATACTCTTATTTGTCAAGGATAATTTGAAGAATGATTTTTGGGTCAATTTTAAGAAAAAAATCATACCACAGTAAGGGTCTGTCTCCAATGTTGACATCGTTTATCGATGATTTAACAAAAGAAATACTTTGGTGTACCCTAACCCATGTTAATGGAAATTGTTCTGTCAATACTAATGGTAGAAACTTAGTTTAGGACTTAATTTTTAGAAGAAATACAAGCCTTGGTAACTGTGTTTATATAAAGTTGATATTTTACAATAATAATAAAAAATCATCAACAAGTTCACAGAAAACCCATGGGTTTTAGGACACTTGGGAAAACCTGACGCAGGTAAAAAAAGGAATTTATGATTTTTTACCTACGTTCTCACAAGAGTTGACAAAAAATATGGTTTTCCAAGAATTAATAACTTTCCAATAATTTTTTTTTTTTTTTTTTTTTAGATTTAGATAGCTATTGAAAAGTTTTGAAGGGTGCTCGTTTATTTGACTTCTTGTCAAAACCCTCAATTCCTTATCATGTTCCTTAAATTAATCATCATAAATAATTTTGAAGAGAAGCCACTCATATTTTGAAAATACATACTTAATTCCGCATTCCTCATTTCTGCTGTCGTTTGATGGTAAAGCATTATTGCTTATAGTAGTGGCTGAGGGGGCACAAGCAGTATTGTATTGGACGACTGTTGGAGCATTTGGCGCAGAGACAACACGACAGAATTCTGTGAAATATTTACGCAAGGTTCAGTAGGAGCGGAGTTTAAATTGTTGTTAAGTCACATGAAAGACAAAAAACTGCCCTTCGCCATACTCGGATCAAGCTGAATCTGATTCAACAAGATTTGACCAACATCAAAGGAAGACATACTTAGAACTCATTTCTCGTTATGTAAGTTTTGTGTCCGTCTTCTAAGCGCTTAAGGCTTTGCTAAATCCTTTCACCACTTCCAAGCCAATGAGAATGAACGGCTGAGTTCATCGAGTCTTCTCGGATTGTAGATTTTAATTGGATCGCAGGAAATAAGATTCCCGATAACTTTGCTAGTCAAATCTCAAAAATGCGTTTTTTAGGACTTGAATCAGCATTTAATTGTCTTTGTTCTCGCTTAGAGGTAGGTCTCTTATTAACACAACTTCAGATCCCATAATTATCCAGCTTAAAAAGGACTAAACGAGTACTTCTCAACAAAAAGTATTCTTGGCATTCCATATTAGGTAAGGTGTAGACTACTTGTATGAATTTTGGGCCACGACGGTTCTTATAAGCAAGACATTTATTGTGGAATATTTCCTCAGTGAATATATGTTATGGCTCCATCAGGATGCATGTACTAGGCGCTGATTTTGTGGTTAGATATTTTCTCAATTATAGAGAGCTCAGGTATGTGTAACTGTCGCTGGAAATTTTAATCTGAACACTGTAGATCAACAGACGTCTTGAGCCTGAATTCTTTTTGTGTAAAAAGCAAAAGTGTTTAGAATCGTTTATCTTTTTTCTATCGTTTATAGAATCTGCCTGATTTTAAACAGATGTCTATTCCTGGTGACATAAGGATGGCTCTGTCAATGGGAGTTATAAAGGTTTAAGTGATATTACAAGACGCTTCATGAACACTTCTTATCTTTTCTGTTATGAAGGACAGAACATAGCTTTTCAGTTAATTATCAAATATAAGTCCCAATGCTAGGCTTCACAGAAGTAGTATAAGTAGTGCTATAAAGAAGGCTATACGATACTTCAATCCAAAGAAGTGGTTGATCGAAAAGATACTCTGAAGTTATACTGAAAGGTAAACACAATATTATGCCTGCACAGATAGGGATAACTGCCGATCATATAACTAATAATTGTAAAACTTATTAAATAGCAAGAGATGCATACATGGCATGGAATATCCAGTTACGAAGCAACAGCAAGCTTCGGATACAGATGGATCTACTATTGACAGCTTCTGCAAAAGAAATAGGGATATTTGAACAACCAGCAGATTACCTGGACTAGTACAAAGCAGACGTTACGGTTATCCAAGAAATGGGAAGAGATGGGCCGGACGAAAAGAGAATGAAAAATACGACATAGACTACAGCAGTTGATATCGCCGGCAAAAAAGGGTCATGAGAAGCGGGTGGTCGAGGCAATTGAGAGATGATACTTTAGGAATGAGAATTAGAAATTTTACCAAAATGTATACATTTAACCTACACAAAAGAAAAACCGAAGCCTGTAGAGATGAAAAAGGAAACATAGTAGCAAAGTCGTAGTCGATGCTCAGAATTCGGAAAGATCCTTTGTGCAGGCTGTAGACTGCGATGAAGAACCAAATACCGCTGTTAGGCACAATTAACCTTTTAATTTGTATGAATTAGCCTGTCCACCCGACTCAAACGAAGTAAAGAAAGCCGTACCGAAGTCTAGGTAAGTACCACAAAACTACTGGAGCGAACGGAGAGGTCGTCGAACCCTTCAACGCTGCAGGCAATGACTTTACAAACTCATCTGTAAAGTATTTTCGGACGAAAATATGCCTGATGAATAGAATCTTAGCCTTTTTTGTCCGATTTTCAAGAAAAGAGACTCCTTTATCTGCGCCAAAAACAGAGGCTTGATAAAGCCTTCAAGATCTTACCTGCCATATTGTGTGAACTGGTGAAGCCGTTCTTCAACAAACCGATTGGATCATATCAGTATGGCTTCCAATCGGTACACACTCCCTATTCAACGGTTTTAAAGGCGCGTGTGACAGCATCTATACAGAGAAATGTCTAGCTTCGGCATCCCTACCATCCATCCATCCGTTTGTGCAGGATGGCAATGGAGAACGCACGCTACTCCATAAAAATTGGTAAAGAACCGGAGGCTCCGCTATCAATTCAGACAACGACACCAGCGCTGAGCTCAAAGGAAGAACAATTCTTGCCAATTGCAGTTTCTTTGGGCTAAGAAGGCAATTAATTAGCAAAACCCTTTTTCGAAAAACAAAGTGACCCTAACTTGAATAATTCCAGTACTGTTCTGCTTTGAGAGGAATATTATTCTCGTGATATTCCGCCCCATCTGCATAGATGGTGAGTCGACGAGGAGCGACATTGACTTAGCCAGAAGAGTGAAGGTCCAACGTCCTTCTTCCAAAGTGGAAGGGGACTTTAACCAACCTAAGAAACTAGCTAAAGATTGAACTTGCTAGAGACGCTTGTTGGTTGAGGCCCGCATCCACCCCGGACTGTAGCGAAACCTTAAGTAAGTAAGTAAGAAAGGATAGTACATTTTAGTTGGTAAATGATGACATGCAACGCCATGACATGACATGATAGCGCAGCACCTTGAAATTAAAGGTCTCAATTAATTCATTGCCGACCTTTACGGAGCAGCGTGAATTCTCTATAGTCATCCTGCACTACCTGGCGAGTTTGTTAGGGATGTCGAAAGTAGATCTGCTGTAGTGTGAATATTTAATCAATGCTGTGCTTTCTATACCGAAATTACACCGGCATGGACTAATCAAGCAAGTTAATCATGAATAAATTTAGACGATAACATAATACGGCTAAAACGATTTCATATTTCAGACATACCATACACCATATCTTACAGACGGCCCAGTGTATGTTCGCAACCAGCTGCTTTAAATAGCTCAGCAGGTAGTCTGTCTGCGCTGGCAACTTCATTGAAGCTAAGTTTCCATATTGCTGCCTTAACTGTGTCTAAGATAAAGAGGATAGAGTTTTCTATCGTCTTCACCGGCCTTCGACTCGAAAGGAATCGAAAGGAAGTCACATATAGACAAGTATTGTTCAATATCATTTTGGTTGAAAGTCGGTTTCATTTTATCGTTTTGTTTCTAACGCAGATCGGTTTGGACTGAGGACAGTGTTTGGTAATCCTATATAAGTTCGAATCTAAATAATATTTCGCAGATTCCTAAAATATTCGAATAGAACTAGAACTTTCTAGAAGCAAAGCTTCCCAGAAAGTAATCCTACTCCTTACTTACCTTGACATAAGCACTGTTCCTTTTTGGGAGCATTTTACCTTCAACCTTATGTAGATGAAGCAATTGAATATACCAGTACTATCCAAACAATCGCTCCATTAAGAGTAAGATTTAAAATTAATTCGTATTCATCATTTATGCAGATTTTTTTTAAACTCATTTCAAAATTGCAACGAAGGAAGGTATTAATAAATTTGTCTAACTGAAAATTCTGCAATTTTGCTTTCCTTTTGTTGAAAACAGACCATCGAGGTTTTTCCCTCCTCAGACATTATCCTTTACTTGCAATGAAAATTATTTTTATTTAAATGAAATGTAAAACGTTTTCCCCATTGGATATGAGAGACTTAAGGTTTTCACCTGAAGAGCTACAAACACCAAACGGGCCCCTCAGTTGTCTCAATTTCACAAGCAGATGGAATCCAGTTTTGGCTAAGGGCTTATCCATATTATTCCATTATAATTTGTCGAATCATCGAGTGATCAAAGATTCTCCTTTGGTGCGCATTTAATTACAATTTCTTCCTTTTTACAACGTCAAAGGATACAAGAGTACATTGTATCTATAGCCTTAGCACAAGTATAATGATGACTTTCCGCCCTTCCCCTAATCATCCCGGCAAATAAAAAGGTAGATAGAAATTAGAAGAAGAAATGGAAGAAAGAAAAAAACAGCCAATCAGTACAGACATAAGATAATGAATATTCAAATAGATACTTTTTTTCATTCACGAATTTTTTTTTTTTTTATTGTGTTTTTCGTTCATTTTGCATCCTTTTTTTTCGAGATTGTGCATTTGCTTGATGAGATACAAGCTCCTGAGGGGGGAAGAAATTTAATTCATTCGCCCACTTCCCACGTTCGCTTATGCAACATTTTTTTTTTTTTTTTGTCTTCGCCCGATTTGGCGGTAATTGTGAGACAAAGAGGGAAGAACGCGTGCACATTAGTACAAAAATGCTCGTCGCTACTTTATGCATAATTCTACAAGATAAAAACTGAATTTCAAATTAAACTTTGTTCATTTAATTACGACAAGGAAAAAACGAGAAAGCAAAAAAAGATAGAAAAGATAGCAAGCAAAAGCGTGGGAGAAAAGCCAACAGCGTTGAACCAAGTACTAGAACGTATGACAAAAGCGTTGAAAACAAAGAATGAAAGTGGAGGAAAAGAGCGAGTAAATTAAATTTATTACGTTCCCTCCCCCAGCCCTTAGATTACGATGATTTTGCAAATACTATTTGAATTGGAACGTCAGATGACGGATGTAGTAAGTTGGAGTGCAGTAAAGTTATTTTCTGCCTCATCAGCTCCTTTCGTCGCTTCAATTAGGAATTTGTTTTGATTTTGTGAATATTTTCTATATCGGCTCATTGATTAGTGCTCGAATAAAAGGCCACATATTCGTGTATATTATATTGAACAGCAGAGGGAATAAGGAATTTTGATGCAGTGCTGAAAGGATTATAATGAACTCTCACATAAAAGGGTTCGATAAATTTAATCCTGAGCTATCGCGTAATATGAAGACTTAATAAGCTAACAAAAGTCTTGCATCTTGGCTGGGTCGAGATAAGTTCGAGATAAGCGAGATAAGGAACAGAGCACGCAAAGAACTATTCTTTTTAGGTTCATTTTACTGGAATTTCTTAGTCGTTCGTTCAAAGATGAGTGATAAATTTCCTACATTACCAACAACTACTATATCAGCGCCGAGTGCCTGCAGCCTGATGTCAAACATTCGCAGAGTTAGGCAATATGGAGAGAAATGCCATTTGCATTTATGCTCATATGAAACCCAACTGTCAATGTCAGTACAGTACAGTGCAGCCAGGGATTCAGGGATGTTTAGAGAAGTCTTGCTTTCTCGAACTAGCATGGATTCCCAAGAGGGTGCACCAAAGTCCCTTGAATACAGACAGACTTAGATTAGATTAGATTACATGTATTTATTTCTTATAAATTCCTAAAGCAGTACATTTAACATAAAACAATTCAAGTTATTAGGGAAAAATGTAGGAGAGGTTGGTGACATTCAAAATCAGTTGAATGTCACTTCAGTTAGATTAAGGGAAAAAAAATTAAATGTTTGGGTGGGGTGGCCCTTTAAGAATTTAAAAAAAAACTAACTTTAAACATAACAATAAACATAATTCAAAAATAATTGAATTAAAACAAATTTGTAAAATAAGCAAAAAGGAACGCGACTAATGGCTTTGGATGCAAGTGGACTCATGGTTAACGACCCTAGTAAACGATTAAAGGACAATGACATTCGGATCTGCACGGAACGTTTGGAACCATAACAGGCCATATGCAGCCGAACAATAAGCACAGGCCCTGCTTTCACGCAGATATATCATACACACATGAAGTGAAATGGCCAGCGCCGAGCAGATTTTGAAGCGCAATTTCGTAGGATTTTCTGCGTTTTTATCATTGACAGACGATGCATTTGCAGAGCAGTTTTAAATACATGAAGCTTGAAATACATCCTTACCCAGAGAAAGTTATTCCATCTGCATCAAAGAGTTAAAACTATTTGAGTAACCCAGCTATCTGAATTGCAATTTGTCTACCTTCAACCATATAAGATTCTTTCGGCAAAACCAACCGTTGTCACGGAAAGTGAAAAACTATTCAGGTTGGTAATAACTCAACACTCGAATATCGGATCACTCATCACCCTGATGCTGAAACTTCCAAATAATTGAATAGGTGCCAAGGTTCAGCATCGAGTGCGAGTTCGTATTTTACTTCAATGGACCTTGCACTGGACTACCATCAAATCTCCGTCAAGGGAGCCTAAAGGAAATATAAGGTCTTAAAGTCGGATGAAGGGAACTTTAAGTTTAACAAAATTCCAGATAATTTGTCAAATAAACTCAAAAAAAAAAAAAAAACTCAAAAAAAACGGCCGGCATAATTTGTGACGAGACGAGACGAGTTATAACAATAAAAGCTTGAGGTTTGAGAAGAAACGGATGTCAAGACGAGACCTCTCACCACGGCAAAGAGACAGATATCAAAGTTGCCGCATTCACAGCAAAAAAAAAAAAGAATCTCGGTGCATTCCAACTTCCATCTTTGCAGGGGGTAGTAAGGGACCATTTGAAAGTTACCATCGCAGGCGCAGCTGTTTTAAAATGAAAAGTCAGTGTTGGATTTGTTGAGCGTTATCGAATCCGAACTAAATGTGTTTGTGGAATACTTAATCGTTAATCCAGTGGTCTCCCCTTTGATTTCGGCTCTATCCGCAGTCACTCAGTGATCTTATGTACATTTTATTAGCTCTGAAAAATCATGTAGTAGGGTCTTCTAAACTGTCCTTGCCCTCAAAACTCTGCTGCATATTAAAGCTATAAGAAGGAACACATTGACATCAGGAGATCAGGAGATACGAGTAGACCATATCGGGACTTCAGAACAACAATTTTCGTCATTAATTAATGATTGAGAGCACATTCAGTAAACCTTTAGACACGATACGACACGACATGCTTCAAAACAGGAATCTAGTACGAGTATCGAGATACGACACGACGTAAAAATAGTAAAATCCGAGAAAAAGTTTACTGAATTATTAACTTATGATTGACACTCTGAACATCTATTCGCCGCTATCCATTTTTTTTTTGTATAAAACAGAAGCCGGTAAGCCTAGAGCGTGCATATAAAAAAAAAGGAAGTTCATTAGTGCCTTCTACTGTCCAAGGCTGGGGTGTGTAACCAGTTAACTAGGATTTATCTAAAGTTAAATCTTCTGCTAATCCTCGGTATACACGGCACACGATAAGCCATCTACTCTAGGACACCAAAAGTTCACAGCTACGATCAAAGAAAGTCACTCCGTTTATAAGTTGCGGCGCGAAATTATTAAATTAACCGAGACACAGTTTAGTTCAACTGTTTATAGACTCAGTTGTAGACCTTTGGTAAGGCTATTGACGTTCCATTTCAAGAATCGCGTTCAGTTAGATATATCAGGCTGTAACATGTACATACGAGTATGTATTCCGTGTTTTTTTTGGGGCTTATTTCCCAAGTGTCATAAAATCCACAAAATCAATTTATGGCTAATGTTATTGAAATTAGTATCTGGAATATATTGCTCATTCAGTCTAAAAAATTTCGTTGTGTTACCATAATTGTAAGCATTTATAGCTGAATTTTCAAATGGATGTATCGGAAGAGCATATTCGGCATATTTTATCGCTTTTGTTTCAGAAAAGTCAGAATGATTGATTGACTGATTGATTGATTGATTGAAATTTATTTCACATGAATTCAAATATAAATTCGGAAACAATTAATTCAATTAAATTCACAAAATTTGGATTCAGAAATAACATTTTATGCTTTCTATACCCTAAATCAAAATGATACTTTAAAGGGCTTTATTAAGAATGGAAATCTGAAGAACAACAATGTAATGTACATGTATGGTATTACTAATCTATATACATACACATACACATTTCTGGAGAAGTTCTGTACTGATGGAATCACCGCCGCTAAAAATAATTGAGGGTTCTATGTAGGAAGAGAGCAAGGACGTGCAGACCTCGTCTGAACCATTCAGTTCAGATGTAGGCGAACTTTTTCCCCAGAGAACCATCAATTGGTAGTTTGACGTCTAAAGCCAACACGGAAGTAAGGGTCAAAGAAACCAGTGAAGAAAGAGAAAAGCGTGAAACCATGCAATCCCTGGAAAAGAACATAACTACACTAATAGAATTCATCAAGGGGAAAAACAATGTCCATCACGAAATTAGAAGGCTGGTTTGTGCAATACGCAAACACTTCAGCTGTGTATATCGTCTAGAGCTACTCAAGCCATCCACTCATCAGGAAAGAGCGAATTGGCCCCTTCTTTTGCTCCGTTGAAATAACTGTCAGAGCCCAAGCGAAAAAGGACTAAATCTCTTAATAACGAAGAATTCTCGACATTGTCATACGCCGAAATCGTCACGAGAAAAGCAGAAACGTTGGCGAAACTAAGTGTCCACAAGTGCTAATGGGAGGCGAAAGAAAAAGCCCCTGAGAAAAATCCGGGACAGATGGCGAACGCCCGAGGCAAAGATACAGGTGTAAAAACAGCAACACAGGACTACAATAAAGTCGAGTAGAAAAGAGAGATAGAAAAAACAGCGAGGATAGATACACATTATGCCGGACGCACTGGTGATTAAAAAGATTGGAAAAGTTTCTTAAGCGAACGAATAGGGTGGAAAATAAGCACACTGGACGAAGACTATTTTACCCTAATTTTTGGAGAGTCTACAATAAACACAAAAATAGCAATGGGGCTCTTGGGGTACCATCTACAGGCAAGTCAAGGGAAAACTCTAAGGTACTAGGGTAAACACACCCTTGTGCTCTTAGAAAATCTACGAGACCGCAGTCGTCACGGAAACGGAACTCGTGGACGTATGCAGATGACAGGATGATAATAATTCAAATGTATTTGATGACATATCAAAAAAGGTCCTTAAGCTAGCCATTAAAACAAATCCAAAACCATCCTTAGAAATGTATAACAAGTGAGAGAAGCGGTTTTTTCAAACTAATGGAAAAAACAACGTCTGGTGCTGCTGCCTAAAGGGAAAAAACCACCAGATGAGCCTTCGTCATACCTCGTTGAACACATATGCCTGTTGGACATAATGGGTAAAATACTGGAAAAAATCCTATGTTACTGACTGGAGGTAGTAGTTAATGAAGCAGGGACACTTCCAAACCAACAATATGAATTTACGATAGCTATTTCTACAATAGATGCTATACGGTGCGTAATTGCAATATTTGAAGAAGCTATTCAGGGCAGGAGGTGGAAAGAAGGTGAAGATGGTGCTGTAATAACACTGGATGTCAAAAATACGTTCAATTTTTTAAACTGGGGGCATACAAAGCACTCTCTTAGAGCAATGATGGTGCCAGGGTTCCTTATTGAAATAATACTAAGTAATTTTGAGAAATGGTTCCTGCTCTTCGATACTGACGATGGGGCAAGGAAGCACGACATATCTGGCGGTGTACCACAAGAATCGGTGCTAGGCCTCATATTGTGGAACATGGTTTAAAGGCCTGAAACCCCTAAATAGGCAAAAATCAAAGGCTTTACTGATGATATTGCAATCGTTGTGGCGGCGAAACACATGGAAGAAATAGAGGACATTGGGCACGAATGTATCCGATGGCAGCAGCCGGTTTAGGGCTCGCCGAACATAAAGCGGAAGCAATACTATGATAGTAAGCAGTTGCAAGAAAAAAGAGACAATCACCATCAGGGTAGATCAAAATATATCGTTAAAACCGGGATAAGATACCTAGGTGTGAAGATCAACTTTAAAGAAATACCTTAAAAGAACATGCTTCAAAGTTGCTCGAGTGAGTGCTGACTTATCTTGAATAATGACGAACAATTGAAGACCTAGACAACAAAGGAGACTAATTCTGACAAAGATGGTGCAGTCCATAATAATGTATGTGGTAGGCCAAAGCAGTGAAAATTAAGACTTATTCAGGAAGGATAAACTCCATTAACCGTCTATGTACGCTGAGAGTGTGCTGTAATTATCGGACGGTATCAGAGGATGCTGTATTTGTTATTGAGGGAATGCTGCTAGCGGATAGCTTAAAACTACATTCCTACCCCTTGAAATTATTTCTTACGGTGAGGCATTCTACGATGATTCTTTGCGGAAGTTAGGTTTAGTGGGTCAGAGTCTCACATTGGCGCCTCATCAATTTTCCCCCTGCGATAAAAATAATATATATATACATATATATGTAGAAAAGCTATGTATTCATTTCTATTCATTTTTTAATTACTCATTTGTAATGGATCGTCGACCGCTAGCTGCGCTCGATTTAAAATTATTTACAGTAACCTGAGATGTCTTTCGCTCGTATGTCGACCCAAGCGATCACTGTTTTGTTTACCCTCATCGTGCATCATCGTTTGAGTCACCGAGAGTATGTTTACATTCGTCGCCGATAGAATTCGAGTTGGCCTACATTGAGCAGCATAAAACCCGATGCGATTTGCTTAGTGTTGTTTTAGGATACAATGATTCCACTTAGGGCGACATTAATCGTTGTTGGGGTAGGCGGCGGATGATTGATAGTGACTGCGGCGATCAAGTGGTGGACGTGGTACAAACTATTGAGGTCGACGGGACTTTGGAATTTGCTGGACTGAGGAGAAGAGTCGACGAGCGAGCGAATTATGAATGCGGAAGAGAGTCTTCTTTTGGCAGTAGTGCAGGTCGGCGACATCGGCGGTTCGGTTTAATTTTATTAAATTTTGTCTTCAGTTTAATTTTGTCAGTTTTTGTTGCCTTTATTTTGTAAAATCATTATTTTTCACTTTTGTCAATAAAATAATATTTCCTACTATATAAGGGTACTCTTCAACTATCGAATCTAACAATCTATCGAATTTTTAAGAACAATGCTAGATTTAGCAAGATTTCCAATGTCACTTTATTGAACAGGAGTTACCGAAGAATTAGTGAGCTTCTTCTAAGTCCTCACTTTTCTGAATATAAAAATCATTGCGCCAATTAGGTGAAACTAATTGGCAATATGCAAACTGGGAAAGACTTCATATGGAATTTACAATCTCGTTTCATTTAAATCATCATTCCTATGTATCTTGGTAGGAAACCGGGTAACCTAATACTACTTTGTCTGTCACTGACTGCGTAGTGCCCAAAAAGGAAGCAGTTTCATTCGAGATAATAAACACATTTGCGTAGATTGGGTATACTTAAAAAAAAAGGTTGAAGTACTGAGGGAGAGCTGAATACCTTTTACTGTGATATTTGACAAGATATACGTTGATCGCCTGAAAACAGGAAAATTCAGATACGTGCTGGAGATAGTAAATAGTTATACGTAGTATGTACCGCTGCAACTGTTTTAAGTTCTTGTTCTCACTGTCCTACACAACATACATTCTGCACATATCGTCATTAATTAGGAAAATGTATTTGCCCCGCCGTACTTCAAAACCGTCTTCTTTTCACTTCAAGCAAGCTATTCATATCTTCATTGCACGAGAAGATGTAGTAATTAGAATAATGTTGTTCCAAGCCAATTACCAGATAACTTAATTAATTTCGTAAGTCTTGAGTTAAGATTTCTACACTTTCATCCAATCAGTTTGCAAAAAGGATATCTTGTTGACTTACTCTCTACTTACTTCCTTCTATTACTCCACAAAATACGTACGAGTATCAGAGTTTCTTGGAAAACCATTTCCCCCAATCATTTCATATGTGTTAGTTCCATCTTTTTTTTTCATTTACGAGGGAATCGTACGGATATCGATTGAACATCAGTCAATTACTTATCCTCATGAAAGTAGACAAACAATCTCTTCGAGTCAACTCAAACAATAATTGTCGATAGTTTCCACAAGAAAGATCAAATACGAGTATTCGTATCTGCGACCCAGTGCATCACCTTCATTTGAGCTTCTCCCCTCCCTTTTGCTGGCGACGAAATGTAATCTCTAAATAGAAAGTGGAATTTGTTATGGCAATTACGAAAGAAGTTGAGAAGTTGAAAAAAACTTAAAAAAAGGGAAAATAATAAAAGATAAACAAAAATAGAGGAAGGGGAGCAGCTCGAAAGTCAATACTACTCAATAATTACAATTTGCTGCAAAGCTAAAAATATCCTGAAAGGACATCGAGAAATCATTGAATGACTTATTTTTTCTCCTTTTTTTTTCACTGCCATTCCGTAATTTGTTTTCGTTTCAAGTAATAGATTCATGCTGCTTTGTCAGATCGACTACATAGTTATCGTGTCGTCTTAGTTTCTATAACGAAGAAAAGGTTCTGCAAACAAAAATTGAAGATAGAAATTAATTGTGATGCAATTATCATGAAAATTGTTGTATACATCCTAACATTAGTGATGCAGTCCGAGGTGCATCTGAGCCGCAACCAGGAAGCTTCTGTAGCTTCAACGATCTCTTGCTAACTGACTTTTGTATTGCACATTAAGTTGGTTGAGGTTCCTTCCGGGCGAAGTTGTGGCGTTCATTAGCTAAACATAGTCCCGTTACCTTAGATATTGGGTCAGTAAACGAATGTCTAGACCAATGTCGCTATACAGCCCGTTTTCCTTCAATACAAACGGGACCGAAAATCATGCGCAGTATCTTACTCTCGAAAGTGTAAAGTACTTCTTCAGACGCTTTAGACAAGGTCCAAGCCTCTGTGCCATGGAACCGGACAGTGATGTTTAAAGTCCTTTATAAAGCCAGTTTGATCTAACAAGAGAGGGCTCTACTACTCAATTGAGTAGTACTAGATTGAGAACAAAATTTCTGCGCCTGATTTTTGCACTGATGTCGCTGCTGCTTATATAGGATGATTCATCGTGAGGTTTGATTTTCAATAGGCTTTTTTTCACAGATCACGACTGCTTTATCATTTTTGTTCAATATCGTTTGGCAAGCCATTAAGAAAAGATTCATATCATAACAGCGTCTTAAAATTGTTCAGTTGTATTACGAAAATCAGCGTTCTGTGAGAAATGTTTTTCGTGCGATTCGAGGAACTTACGGTGCGCATAATCGACCTACTGAAACCACTATTGCCAATACCATTCGCAAATTTGAGTCCCAGTTTACATTAGTGGATGATACTCGACCGGTTAGACCACACCCTGAGAGTGTACGCGAAGACCGTGACGAATCGATTCGTTGGCGTTCTCAGCAACTTGGCTTGGAGTATTCGACAACTTGGCGTATTTTACGAGAGGATTTCGGCCTAAAAGAGTAAAAAATCCAACTTGTGCAAGAAATGAAGTCAGGCGACTTGAATTCGCGTCATATTTTCAGTGAATGGGCTCTGGAAAAGCTCAATAAAAATCCGGTGTTTTATCGTGAAAATTTGTTCAGTGATGAAGCCCATTTCTGGCTCAATGCATACATTAATAAACAAAATTGCCGTATTTGGATTGATGAGCAACCTGAAGAGTACTTAGAGCTACCATTACATCCATTAAAAGCAACGGTATTGTGTGGTTTATGAGCTGGTGGAATCATTGGTCCATATTTCTTCAAAAAGGAGGAAAATCAGAATGATACCGTCAATGGTAACCGTTATCGCTCCATGTTAGCGGACTATGTGCTTCCTGAAATTCAAGCACATGGTCTCGGTGAGCTCTGGTGTTTCGCGTGAAACAATGGACTTGTTGAGAAATCATTTTGGTGAGATACTTAATTTCACGTTTTGCTACAGTAAATTGGCCGCCTAGATCGTGCGATATCACACCTTTGGACTATTTTCTCAGACGTAGTCCTTAACTACGTCGAAGTTATATGTAACCGCCAATGGTGATGTTCTGGTCAAGCAGTCGATGGTGTGCGTTCTTGTTTGTGTGTGTGCCGAGTTGTTTGAAAAAAACCGATGGCTCTTGGACAAGTGATGAATCACTCAACCTGATACTGGACACCCACTTTACAGGTAGCTCTTTATTTGCGGCCAGTAGTAATCGAAATAGGATTACTGCAACCGTGACCAAAATTTATGGTCTGATTATAAGAGACAAATTGCTTTGGGTGCTGCATAGCTTCAAACCATACAAGTCTGCTGGTCTGGATGGTATAATACGTGCCGAGCTACTCTCATGATGTTCTTAAAGATCTCAGACCTACAAGTCTATCATCCTACCTTCTGAAACTCTAGAACGACTCACTAATATCCATATACGAGCTAAAATTGATCCAACAGCTCAACATGCCTACTGTAAAGAAAATTTGCTGGAAACGGATCTGCATTCGCTGACTGGCCACATTGAACGATGTAGGGATCACAATAGAGAGTATACAGCAGTTGTTTTTCTGGACATAGAGGGCGCCAACGCCAACAGCGACAACTGCGCTGTTAAATGTGCAGGCAGACAACTCACTTGGAGAGTTGATCAGTCTTATGCTAAATAGCAGGATAATCAGCTCCAAACTGGCTGGGACTTCTGCTAAAAGATGTGTCAGCAGGGGTACAACAGAGTGGTTAATAAAATGCTGGTATACCTGGTGGTAATTGGGTAGATTACTACTACTACCAATCGTAGACTCTCTCTTAATAAATGGTACCAGTTTAGTCTTTTCCTATACAGCAAAATATCTGGGACTCATTTTAGGCAGGAAACTTAACTAGAAGCCCAAAATTCAAGAAAGAGTCAAGAAAGCTACAATAGCTTTATTCTCTTACAAAAAAGCCATTGGGAACAAATGGGGCTTTTAACCTCGAATAACCCACGGTCACAAGACCGATATTGACCTACGGAGTTGTTGTTTGGTGGACGGCCTTAGACAATGCAGTCAACTACAACAAACTAAGCAGAGTCTAAAGAACAGCATGTCAATGGATATCTACGTTCTACTTCATCCGTGGCTTTAGACATTCTGTTTCACTTGACATCTCTCGATATTTTCAGCAGGCATGTGGCTGCGACTGCAGCTATTCATTTTAAAGCGACTACACAATGGACGAATAATTTATTTGGCCACGCTAATATTCTAAACATATTAGGAATCCTCACAGAGAACATAGATTACCTAAACTTTGGTTTGAAAACGACTTTCATGATAGCTTCCCCTTTAGATCCCTCTGAAAGGAAGATGCTTTCATAGAGGACAAGTCACTCCTCCATACAGATGGATATAAAACCTTTGGTGGCAGTGTTTTCTCAGATAACTCTAACCTAAGCCTTTCCTTCCGTTTTCTAAATCATTGTAGTGTGTTTCAGGTGGAAATGTTGGCGATTAAAGGAGTCCTATTCAGGGTAGAGAAAAACGTGATATCTGCAAGGATAGTCAGGCCGATATTAAGTCCCTAGGCTCAGTCTCATTAAATTCTCGATCCGCCTTTGACTGCCGATCTTTTCTCAGAGTAGTTCAACATCGATCTATGTTGGATGCCATGCCATAAAGATATGCCAAGGAATTGTAGGGTCTATGAACTCTCTTAAATTGGAACCAGTCTATTAATTCTATTTGAAAAAAGTATCATCGGTATACCAAACGCTACGTGCAAACTAATACTAAAGCTGGATGCTTATAAAAAAACAGACTTTAGGTGGACCAGTGGGCCAACATGTTTGGCGACCAAACAGATCTGGCCAAAGCTGGATTAGAATCGCTCTAAGAGTCTGATCCTTTTAAACAAGAAATATCTTAGCGCCATCATAGGTGTCATCACCGGACGGCAAGCATGCAAGCAGAAGCTTCATTGATTTGGAGGAAGAGGAGACAATCCTCCACCTTCTCTGTACATATCCAGCTCTCTCCCAGAGAAGAAAACTACACTTAGGAGCTTTCTTCTACAATGACTTAAACTATCTCGAGAATATAAACGTTTACAGTCTCTTGCGCTTCATCTTAAACTCAAGTTGGTTCCATCAGTGATGAACCAATAGGCTTAGTGGGTTGATCTTTTCCAACCGCTACTTTTACCTATCCTACCTATCTACTGTATTTAATTTTGGTGGGGGCGAAAGCCCCCATTTATTCGGCTTAATACAAGCTATAACTTAAAATTAAACTTAAACTAATACTTAAAACTAAGGTTGGTTGTTGTGGTGAAGGAGAACCGATTTGAGGTAGGAAGTGGTGCGGTGGAAGTCAAAGACGCTAGGGTTTGAATTAATTTTTCGTAGCATGCGGGAGATTGGTTCGTTCGCGCCATAGGTGGTGTGGTGGGTTGGGAGATAGAAGAGACAAGGGGTACGTAGATTACGAGGGTTAGTGTTGAGGAAAATAGAATTGTGAAGGGACATGCATTCAACCTGACCTGAAAGAAGTCGATGAATGAAGAGAAAGTCGGCTGCGTCTCTGCGTTCCTCAAGGGTGTTTAGGTTAATAAGGTTGAGACGGTTTTGATAGGGGGGCAGAGTAAAATAATCATCCCAGGGCAAACCTCGAAGAGCAAATTGAAGAAAACGGCGCTGGATGCTTTCGATTCTCGAGATATGAACGCGATGATATGGGGACCATACTTGACTAGCGTACTCTAGAAGGGGACGAACAAAGATAATATAGAGGGACCTGGTCACGTATGGGTTGGTGAATTCTTTGGACCATCGTTTACAAAACCTAGTGCAGAGTTGGCTTTAAGGATTATCCCATCCATATGCAAACGGAAGTTGAGCTCCCTATCACACAAAATGCCGAGGTCGCGAAGAGATTCAACGGAGGAGATCGGTTGGTTGTGGAGACGGTAGAATCGGGGAGAAGATTTGAGCCGCTTATGTGAAAAGGTGATGGACTGGCATTTGGTGATATTAAGTTCCAAACAATTTTTGAGACACCAGATCGAAAAACTATCAAGGTCTTGTTGAAGAAGGAAGGAGTCATGGGGAGAGGAAATGGTTTTCGGGTTGTTACAGTAACATATAAAATGTTATCGCGTTTTTGCGTACTTCAAGAACATTTTCAGCTGCCCCATCTCAAATTTACTAAAGCTTCGTTCACTTTACCTTTATAACAAATTAACTTTTGTACAGCAACACTGTCTGACATCCAAAAGGCAATTCTTCGTAAACGTCGTTCGAGGGGTAGAACCAAAAGCACAATATCCTTTAAGACCTCCCTTTTATATTACTTGGCAGTTGATTAAATTAATAAAAGGCGATATGTTATGTGAAAACAAAAATACATTTGTACATACCTATTTGTTAAGCTCCTTACTCTTATTAAGGTTTATTCTTTTTAATAAGATCATTTCCATCTTACAGTTGTAAGCAAATATTGGAAATAAATAATTTATGAAATTAAATTAAATATTTATCCGACTCTATCCACTCCCTAACCACCAACTCGGACATCACAAAAGGTATACATAGACCTAAGTGCGATGTGGCAAAATGAATACTAGTACACTCAATCAGCCCACAAACCTTACCTAACTAGTTTCGGAATTTTGAAGATTGAAAAAATTTCGTATAAATAACGAAAGGCACTTAATGTACTTGATAGCTGAGAGTAAAGCAAACAAAATTATAAAAGGAGTTGCAGTGCACTACTACCCTTAATTCGTTTGGGAACAAGAAAACCCTATTAGAATTGCAGTGAATAGAATGCATAATATTAATAATATTACCTTCCCTCCCGACAAAAGCAGAGAAAAAGGACTATAAAATCCTTGGTTCACCAAACCCAGATTAAGTCTTTTATAAAACCAACGTTAGTCAACGATCTACATCTGCCATCTTTTACAGCGCACGAGCTATTCATCCAAATAAAAACAAATTATGTAGGGAGTAACCGAACTAAAAATAAAAATATTTTCGCCTAAAATAACTTAAACTTTAAGGACTCTTTTGCCCCTTGATTTTTATAGCTCGCATCCACTCAGGACTTAAGAGCCCAGAGACTAAAAAAAAAAAAAAGAAGAGAAAACCCTAAAAACCATACGCTCATCGATGAACCTATAGAAAAACCCTCCCTTAAAAACCTACACCCTAATCTTTTTGTAGTCATGTTATACGAGTAGTATCCTAGAATCAATTGACTGTAGGAATATTTAATTTGAATCTGAAGGGGGCAACCGATAGGGTTGACGGTTATCTGATGACAAATATTTTATAGCGCGTTGACGTTAGTATTCGTAGATAGGTTTCCATAGCTCCAGTACGAGTACATACTCGGAATGGTTTTCGAAAGCTCATGCCCGTTGTCGTACGTATCGTCGCGGTCGTATGCTTTATGCGACCCGTATTTCGTTATCATTTTGTTTATCATCAAATTGATTTTATTGACTCAAGTTTCAGATTGAAGTGTATACACTATTTGTTGACTGTCAGAAATGAATTTGGAAATTTGAAAATTTGAAAATTCGAAAAATCATTGGATGCGCGAAGAAATTGGTGCTGCGAAAAATTGCCTCAATCCGGGTGTTGTACGAGTACCTACTCGTACGTACACAATTTCAATCGAATTTTTGCGCGAGTATCCTGTTTTTTTTTTTTTTTTTTGATTTCAAATTCCCAACAAAAAGATTTGAAGTAGGTGCTTTGTATGGTTCACACTTGATGTGCTATTCTTGGGGTGGGCGTTGAATAGAAAGTAGAAGAGGGATATTGTACGCCATCGGATCGTTGGTTTGAAATGTTTTGGAAAATCGAAAACAAATTCTCGAAATCGTTATTTATTTATTTTTATTTTTATTTTTTTTTGCTGTGAAAATTCAATTATCATTTAGAAAATTGGTGTGGATACAAGTATATGGAACACTATACGGTTAAGGGGATAGGTAAAGTGAATTTTTTGCCAACGAATTTCGGAGAATTCATGAAACTAGATTACCACATCTCATCACATTTCTCAAAATTCGCTTATGTGGCATCAGTCAGATGGTTAAAATAGCGATTTGACGTTGATTTAGGTACTTTTTCTTGATAATGACACAACTCAATCAGTTCTCCAACAAAGCCGAAATGTCCATTTAAAATTGTCAATCAACGAGTATCCATCAAGGATGTACATATTTTTTTCCCCTTTCATCACCGATCAGACTAGAGTCATTGAGGAATTTGAAAATTTTGTCATCTAACTATGAAAGTATCTATAGCAAAAGTATCACCATCAAAATCACTTACCAAGACGACTATAATTCTAGTTCGAACACCGTCACCTATCAGACTCTCATCTCGTCGATGGCCGCCTGTGGCACTTGTTGCTGGAGATGTGCTCCTGTGGTCGTTGTCATGCCGATGCTATCCTGCTGCTGCTGCTGCTGGTGGTGGTGTTGATTTTTCATTGTTCCTCCACTGCCGCTACCACTGCTACTGCTGCTGTTAACACTGCTCGTTTGTGTCTGCTCTGACACATTACCAGTGCCCCCCAAACCAGACGATGCAGTACGAATTGGTGGTCGCGGAGCTCGAATATGATGTACCCCCATCACACTGCCATTGGGTTGATGCTTACTTTGTAGGTGTTGGGTATCTGAAAGATAGAATTCGGTATCGGTATGGTTACGTAAGAGACGATGTGCTCGTATTGAGACATAAGGACAATGGCTGCCAAAGAGGAACGACAAACCCTGAGCAGCATGCTGCATTGTGTAATCATACAAACTAAAGGAGGAAGTAATTAAAATTTTTTAATTGGTAATTTACAATTTAATAAAGAAAATATAAATAAAAAGAAAAGAAAATAAAAATGCACATAAAATAATTGAAATAATTATGAGTGGAAAAGTTTGCTCAACATTGCCGTATGCACTCAATTAAGAATAGTCTCTGGTGAATGTATTTTTATAGGGCCATTGTGTTGTGCTGATGAGTTTACGAACACAATTCGCTTTGTTTTAACAGATCAGTAAGTTTGCTGAGATTTACCCATACGGTAGTCGAAGAATTTTGTAATTTGCAATTCAAAAGAATGCACTCAATGCGTCTGAAATGCAGTTTTACTGAAAGAACAATAAAGAACGAATCGGAAAAACAGAGATAAATTTCAGAAATGAATCCAGTAAATCCGGTTTCGATTTTCACAATTTTTCTTAATCATAAATGTTGTTCGTTGGAGAGTCGATTGGAGAAGAAATTCTTTAAGTTATTATGGAGGCACCTGCATATTTTGGATCGCTGAAAGCTTTCTTGTGAACAATAAGTTTGCTGATGTAATACGATTATTTTATTGCTAATTATATAGGCATATCGGCTTCGGCTTCGCATATGTAATGATACGAGCTTTAACAAACCACATGCTGACGAACAACTCGCAGAGGCCCTAGCCTGCTATATATACTTAAGTGCATTCCGAAAAGTGCGGTGAGGTGGGCCAAGCAAAAAGTAAATGAGAAATTACGATATTTACTATGACGACGTCTATGATACAAGGAAAAAAGACGATGCGAATTTACTATTCGAAGGAGACATATTCAAAAAAGTAAGTTTTTGGCCTGATCTACTTCTATGCCCCTACAAAACATGAGGATAGTAGTTTCAAAGACGAATTCTATGACCTTTCAGACCGAGTTCAGTACTCCAACTATGATATCAACATTTTGCTGGAGATATTAAAATACGCCTCCGTTTCCTTCTCAAGTGCGCCCTCTTCTTCTTTCGTGAACAGGGTTAAGAGGAAGAAAGTTTCAGGCACTTCCTCTGTTGATGGATCTCTCCACGTTCGATACCTGGATGCAACCAACCAAAAAACGCTGCAGTTCAAGTAGACTGCATGTATGGCCAAAGCCATCGTCGAAAGCAAAACAAGTGGTGGTTTCATACGCACAAGATGTTCAGATAAGGCAAGTGCTAAAACAACAAAGATTTTAATTCTGATCAACGCTGAGAAGAAACAACTGCGGCTTTCCCTCTGGTTGAAACAAGCACGAGTTGCATTTCCGGTGGACGGCATTTAGACGCTAGAAAAGTTACCTATAAGAAAACCCCGAAACGCCAAAGGGGACGAGGCCGGCGTATCTACAAGGATGCCGCCATTTTCTCTATGGCGCTTCAAATTGGGAAGCCTGGCAATGACAATAGCCTGAATAACACTGAGTGCAAACACTGTGTCGCAGAGAATTTTGCATTCAAGCAGAGGGCTACGATACGGAAAACTTAGAGTGAAGTGCTTCATGCTTCATACTCAGGTAAACGGGGGATGTAATGAGGCGTTTTTATACCCAGAATCATGGACTCGACAGTAAAAAGTGGAAAATCTACTCTTATAAGGAGAGAAAACATCGGAAACCCAAGAACGGCTCTTTTCTTGCTGTGGACTAAGACAAAGCTTCTCTTAGGGCCATTAAGTCTAGGTGTGACTTCCATTCCTATCTCCACGATGAAAGGGTTAATTTACACTTTGTAGTGCAGATAATAGACTACAATCTCAGTACTCATCTATATTATTTACTTAAACTAACCTTCAACTTTCCAAGTCTGCCATTGCATCTTTTCCTGTTGAATGCAAAACCTCACAAAATATCCATACAGGAACCATGCATTTGTGGTTTTGGATGTTTAAAGGGTTCAACGCCACTGTATGACGAGCGATCGGAAAAACCGAGAACTTGTCTTTATGTGCCGAACTAACTTTCGCCACCTAAGATTGGGCAGTTTTGCAACCAAGATTTAGTTACTGCAGACATAAGCTACGAAACGAAAGGAGGATGACCAAATTCGTCTTACACCCGCTTATTTTCCGTATGTTTCGTTATTACCACAACCATCGAAGGCAGAAGCTGAACTTATTGAATACTGTGATTCCAGGAAGATTTGGTTGCAAGAGTAAGAGAGCAAGTAATCAACTTAATGTCATCCAACAAGTATGCTAAGAAGATTACTGGTTGGAAAGCACTATCGTGGATCTCCATGTCAGACCATAGATATGTACGTCGAATTCAGAATCAAATTAAAGGCCACGACTTTGTTGAAAATGAGAGACCTACAGAAAACGAACTGAATACGATTTAAGGAGAAGCTAAGGAAGTTTAAAAGTGCTCCTCATAAGCTCAGGACAAAACAAAAACTAGAGATAGCTGTTCCGCTGGCATACGTACCGGAACTCTGGCGAACAGTGAGAGTAGCCTTTAAACTTAAAATTGGAAAACAGGACTATACGCTCGTCAAGATCTTCAGACCTATAAGTTTGACTTAAGCATGGAGAGGATGCGCAAGATCCAACAAGCTTACCTTACGCGGAAGGTCTTGTGAGAGTGCGCTTCAAAATCTGGTAGGCAGAATGAAAGGCGCGCACAACAAGAAGGAATAAGTCTTGGGCATTTACATCGATATTGAGGGTGCTTACGACAACGCAATTTTTGACAACATGAGCTACAGAACACGGCGTACTTTTGTGGATAAAAGGAATGCTGGTGAATAGGACATTATTTGTGGTTGATGGTCAACCTGTGATGGCGGAGTTAAACAGGGGTTGTCCACAAGGCGGCGTTCTGACTCCACTGCTATGGTGTATGTTGGTTAACTTACTGCTTAACACGCTCAATAGTTCGGATGTCTATGCACAAGCATACGCGGATGATGTAGCTGTACTGTCTGTTGAATCATGTCTAGCAACCCTCTGATCTTAAGCAGTAGAAAGGAGCTATAGGCAATATATGGCGCCGTTCACTGTAGGTTGTCTGGTGAAATCACGAAAATAAGTGATTGCTGCTTTTATCAGACTCAGCCTGCCTCGGCTGCATGGGGCTTTCCTTAGCACGACTGGCTCCGCTCTAGACGCATTAGTGAATCACCCTCCCCTTGATATTCATATCATAGGCTACACTTTCAAAGCCATCTTCCATCTAAAACGAAGTAGTGTTTGATGACTGCCTTTGGCTCTGGTCTTATGGACATGCCGTCTGATGAAATGACACCAAAACGGAAGAAATACGAAATCGACTTTTCCTGTGCCCAAGACTGGTTTCGGACAGAATCAACAGGATATAGTATACGGCGATGTAGTCTTTTTGCAGGTTGACAACGTTAGATTTCACTCCTCGTTAGGAAAACTTACCTTCCGAACGGAGATATACACAATCCTGATGGCAACGAAATATATTATGAAGAATCGGTAGAGGGGGTGAAGTATTTACATCTCTATTGACAGCCAAGCTGCGCTTACAGCCTTGCTGTATCCTCTTACGACTTCTAAGCTTAGTCGAGAGCGCAAGACAAAACTGAACGCAATCGGAAGGCGGAATTCGCTGTCCCAGGCTACAATGGGTTCACTGGACATGAAATCGTCGATGAGCTTGCCGTATTTAAATTATACTACTTTCTCGAACAAAACTGAATGCTGAAACTAAAATCATTTGTCGATCTTTTTTTGATTGGTCATGATTAGGAAGGTGTTTTTATCGCGGTTGAAGTCACACACTACTTTAGTTTTTTAGTTTCAAGCATCTCAGGGTCTTTCGAAGTTTTCACCTTCATTATCAAAGAAAAAGCGCTTAATAGCTTTGTCATTATTATACGCTATATCCTCGATTGTCCTGAATCCTTCTACGAAGTCTGGAAAGGGGTTCTCTATTCTTCAGGAAACTGAAGAGTGCCATTCTATTTCCTAAGCTTTTACACTAGAAATCTCCTTTCCTTATCATTTTTCTACTACCTACAAAGTTTCTAAGTGGCTATTGCCTCCTGAATAAGTACCGGCACTGCATATATCTTTAAGCAGACTCTATTCAAAGAGCAGTGAAATCAATCTCCATATCCTAGGCGAATCCCCAGCATTATTTCATTTCAGACAGAGCTCAGTTGGCGCTGCGAACCTCGCTGACATTTATCCATATAAGATAATTAACTTCCTGACTACATCTAAAAACATGCTCTTAGCCAAAATATTGGGTCGGCATGTTGAATAGATATTGAAGTATCTGTCCAAGGCCTCAAGGTCTCCGGCTCATGATGTTGATTGCATGGAATTGTTTAAGTCGAAATCTAAAAAGTTCAAAAGAACTCTGCTTTTAGTAGAAAAGCTAAGATACTGCAGTGCCTGAGATTATCAAAACCAAAAGCCAGACAAACTGTATGTATGTGTACGTGCATGTCTGGATCGTTTTACCCTTTAAAATCTAATTAATTCCTTTCGGGATAGTGGTAGACCACCGATTTATAAAATTAAAAAAACTCATCACAGGATATCCCGTTCATTCGGCTTCATACTCTTCTTCTCTTTGCAAGTGTGCATTTTATTCGCATTTTGTCACCATCTCTGCACGATTACCCGTAGGAAATCTTCATAACGTTCAACAGTTCAAATGAAAGACTATACCTAGGTAGTCTTGTTTCAATGATTGGTAAGTGTAAAACAGTCCTCTCCTCCCAACCAATAGAGAATTGGATATGAGAGCACTTTGTTTGATCTAGGGCATCCGCCTATCCACAAATAAATGCATCTAAAAGTTTGTTTGTTAGTTGTAATACTACCTCAAAGTTGAACTAAATTTACATCCTTGAAACCTGTCAGATGCACCTTTTGCCTAAACATCGTTACTGACATCCTATCACATTGTATGCATTTGTAATGAAATTTTGAACATATTCAAAACAAGTGTGCAAGTGTGTGGGTTGTCTGCTCAGACACATCCAAGCTATTTAGAGATACAAATTTTCCAAAAACCAAATCCAAACCTCATTAATTCAACAGCCTATTGTGTTCCGGTATATTTCCATTCATGATTCATGAGTTTTAATTAATTTTTGAACATCCGTGTTGGAAATGCTGCCAAAAATCTCCCATTAAATGTCCAGGGATTACGCAAAATTCTCTTGCACCACCGACGATTATGTTGCTGCAAAAAAAGAAATGCATAGCCTAAGCACATCGTTACCAATTGGCATTCGATTGCAGTCAAAATTGCGTTCTAGTTATAAGCAGTTTGTAGCTGCTCCATAACAAGACATGAGAGACAGTATCTATGATACATACATACATACAAATATTTATGCCATTGTATGAAATGAATACAACTTTTAAATAAGAGAATCCAATGATCTGCGGCAGAGTGTAGCGTCTCGTGTACCCATATCATACATTGACTACTACCATACACACTGACTGAGCCGACGGCAATTGCATTCGAGGTCTGCGGCACATCCGAATGTAATGAATTTTAATCTCATCCGGAATGAGGTTTTTGGACAAATTAATGCAAATACATGTTTATGGCTTGTCGGCGGCATTCGAGTTCAATTTAGGAGGGTGTCGGAAATTCCATTTCTCCGGATTCAATGAAATACCTGCGTCATGGTGAAAACATGCCCCAGAACACATGTATCGCTAAGTTGAATAGCATGTCTTTGCCTACCTCATGTTCGCTTAATAAATATTCTATCACGAAGCGAAACACTCAATCTACCCTTATCATATTCGATATTTTTAGGCTACCCTCGGGTAGGCTAGGGCTACCCTATACATATATTCTCTCCCTCTTGGCACATAATCGTAATGGTATGCCTTTGAATTTGTGCGAGTCATAGAAATGGGGTGAATGCTTAAGCTCATGCTTTCCGTAATGCTCCCACTTTCATTCTCATTCCAGAGTAGCATTGCCATATCTGAGGATTTTTTTTTCCTAATTTTGGGAATATTTCGACACATGCGGAACAATAAGGCAAATAAATTGGTCAGGATACTTGTAATTGAATTTTAGATATATGGTAACTTTTGTTATACCTACGAGTACATAAGTTTTGGTAACAGATGTTAATAAAATTATGAGGGCTGGTGTAGAGGGTTTTGTTTTGCAGTCTTATTCAAGACTGAAATTCATTAGGTTTTCCCGAGCTTTAAATATTAGGCATTACTACATTTGAATCGCCCGGATCTTAGAATATCAGAGAAGAAGTCATTTTCATTCATAAAAATGGCATACGATAGAGCGACACAAACAAACAGCACCAAAGATATACAAGCCTTTGAACATGTGAAGAAGAACTTTGTGATTATTGTGACAACCAGGACGTAGTCTCGAACAAAACAAACAAGACCTTATCCAGACTACTCTGACATTTCTTGAGCTTAGACCGGTAAGGATTTCCAAGACTAAATCAGGGTGGCGGATGAGCCCTTAATGGACCAACGGCAGTTCTTACTTTCCCGAACGGGTTAATAGATTCAGTCTAACCGAGCCCTCCTCGTAGGGGTCTATATAATGGAACTGACCCTCCAGGTTGGGAGTTCTGCTGCCAGGGGTAAGTACACGGCCATGAAAAAAAATCTATACTTTCGAAGCAATAACAAGTCTCGCATATGGATGGTTACTGTTGACAGTAACTGCGCGTGGAATGTTAGGTCCCTTAATAGACTACGTACAGCCGAGCAATTAGCAAAGTAGACATTACCGCTCCTCCAAAAATGCGATAGGATAGGCTGGACAAAAAGAGGACGAAAAACTGCGACATTTACTACGGTGATTGTTATCGACGCCAAAAGCAGCGGCTGTTTGAATGCGGATTTGTTGTAAGAGGCAGACATAGGCCAAAAGTCTTGAGTTTCCGGCATATTAACGAGCGCCTCGTTATAATCCATATTAAAGCTAAAGAAAGAAGATGACTACACCAGATATACCCATTTTCTATGAGCTCTTGGACAATATTAACGAGCAGAGCCCTACCTTTGACTTTAAAATTGTCCTCGGCGATTTTACAATAATATTAAGATAGGAGGAGAGGGAACGTTTGGTAGTACTGCCGAAATGTTTAGCCTGCACGACACTATCTCAGATAACGGATTCGATAAACGACTTTGCGGCGGGGTGTACCATAGCCAGCACGCGGTTCCCACATCTCGATTTTCATAAATGGATTTGGAGATCTATTGAGCAATTCAGCGTCAACGACATTATAGACATCCGAACGATAGGCCAAGATACGGTATCCCAAAGACAAGCAAATACAGTGAGGAAGCTTGAGGTTGGAAAGCTACAATCGCCATGAGATCGCCAAATCCTTTTCCGATCGCGTCTCCCTAAATCTCTTAATTGGTCCTATCGAGGACCAGTAGCAACTTTGGTAAAAAGTCATCAGAGATGCTGCCTTTAATGTCCTAGGTTTTACTCGCCTCCTCAACGAAACCATTGGTTTGACAACGGAGATGAACGAACACCGAAATATGAGAAACGCGCGGTCAAGGAGATTGAGAATTTCTACTACTGCCACGGACAAAATCCCCGACCCGAAACCTGTGGAGACGAACGCAGTAATATGGTCGTCGTTGATGCTAGGGATTTGGAAACAGCATTTCTTCAGAATGTATAACAACGATTAGAAATCAAATACCGCTGTCAGACAGAATGAACCTTTCAACTTGCACTATGAAGTATAACAGATCCATAAACTCCGACATGGATGTAGTGAAAAGGAGCATACTCCAACTCATTTGTAAAATATTAAAATACTATCGAACGAAAGTATGCTCGAGGAAGTAGACCCTCTGAATTGTGTCAACTAGATCTTGGAAAAAAACCGATGAGCTCCAAATCGATACACACCACCTTTTCATCGATTTTAAGGCCTCGCATGACAGCATCTTTAGAGATGAGTTTTACAGAGCAATGTCTAGTTTTGGCATCCCTTTTACATTCGTCCGCGTTGTGCAGGATGACGATGCTCCTATACGATGCTGCTCCATTTAGGCCGGTAAAGAGCTCACCAAGAACTTTGATGTCAAAAAGGGATTTAGACAGGACAACGCGCTGTCATGCGATTGCTTTAACATCATTATTGAAAGAATAGTGCAAAATTCATTGCTCGCATATGCCGATAATATTGACAGATCCGGAAATATTATGATGTCAGTGGTGCTTTCGCGAGTGTCGAGATTGAAGCCGCGTAGATAGATTTAACGTTCAACGAGATCAAAACTTAGTTTATTCTATCAACCAAAAAAGATACCCAACACCACTAACACGGCAATTGAATATTTAGGCCCCATCTCGAAAAACTAACTAGGCTCTGTATAAGAACTTTATCATTCCAGTCCTACTACAGACGGTTGTCTTAAGGACAAGAAGCAATTGTATCTATCTGAATCAATTAAATACTATAGAACTGTTGATGGGTACATCAAAAAAGGAAACTAGTGTGGCAAAATTATACGAAAAGAACTGATTAAATTATAAGAAAAGTATCTATTGTAGGGTAGTTAAGACAAAAAATCCATTTTTTTTACTGCACTTAAAAACACTGTTTTAATTCTCACGGATCCAAGATTTTCCGCTAAAAGATTAAATAAATTCAGTTTCCATGAAATCTTGTATCGTAAGGTTTTAAGGGTAAAATTCCGTTATATCTGAAAAGTTCGAAACTGGGTGTTCTAATATTTACTTTACAAATTATTCTGATCGTATGTTTTTATTTTATTATTGGGTATGTAATTTAATTCGTGCGGTTTTTTTTTTTTTCAAAATTTGAACGTTTATTTAAGAAAAACACGTACAATAGTATTATTCAAAGTATTGCCCATCTGAAGCTATGACTTTTTTCTAACTTTCTGCCAATTTTTGGATCCCATCCCAAAAGAACTGCGTCGGCTTGGCAGCCAAGAATGAATTACGCCAATTTTTGATATTCTGCTGTAATGTGAACCGTACTTTAGTGAGGGCGTTCTGCATCGACCGGAATAAATGGTAGTGAGAATGGGCAAGATCTGGGCTATAAGGCGGGTGGGGTAAGACTTCCCATCTACTGTTTTCCAAATAGTTCTTAACCGGAATAGCAACGTGGGGCCGAGCGTTGTCATGATGGAAAATTATTGCCTCGTGTCTGGTCGCATATTCCGGGCGTTTTTCGGCTACTGCACTCTTCAAATCGATTAATTGTGCTCGGTAGCGTTGTCTATTGATGGTTTCACCCAGTTTTAGCAGATCATAGTACAGCACACCCATCTAATCCCACCATATACAGAGCATTACCTTCGCGCCATGGATATTCGGCTTTGCCATTGATTTGGCTGGGTGACCGGGTTTCACATATGATTTTTTGCGCTTGGGGTTGTCGTAATAGATACATTTTTCATCACCAGTGACAATCCGATGCAAAAATGACTTCCTTTTGTGGCGTTCCGGCAGCATTTCGGACATGCAAAACCGCCTTTCGACGTCTCTCGGCTTGAGTTCATGTAAAATCCAATTTCCCTGCTTTTGAATATATCCAGCTGCTTTTAAACGTTCTGAAATGGCTGCTTGAGTGACATCCAAAGATTCTGCGATCTCTTCTTGTGTTTGGCAACAATCTTCATAGAGTAATGCTTCCAGTTCTTCATTTTTAAACTTTTTTGGCTGCCCAGGACGTTTATCGTCTTCCAAGCCAAAATCACCACTTTTAAATCGTGAAAACCACTTTTGGCACGTTTGCTCAGCTAGCGCATGTTCACCATAAACTTTCACCAAAATACGATGACTTTCGGCAGCAGTTTTCATCATATTTAAATAATGAAGAAGAACTCCCCGCAAAAACACTTTTTCAGGCACAAAGTTCGACATATTTGAGTGAAAAAAAATTATTGTTTCTTACGCTTCAAATGAATGACATATACTGAAATGACGTACAATGACAGTAGCTTTCCAACGCATGTTACAATGGAATAATAACAATGGAATAATACAAGTTACGCCATCTCTTAGCAAACCGCAACTAAGCTGTAGACCCAATAGTTAATTGTGTTGGAATACGTGGCACTCTAACAGGATATGCTACATTGGAAATCTGATTTTAATAAACCATTATATCTATACTAAATTCAAGACAGAATTACTGCAGTACTAGCCAAGATGATAAAGCTGTTTGACAGACTTATTTAAATATTGCTTAAGATAGAAAGTAAATGACCCTCAGCAGGTCATCAGGTCAAGGTTATCATCCAATATAATGCCCAAGTATGTAAATTGATGAACACGTTCTATTTGGCTTCATTACAACTTATATTGTAATGAAAGGTCATGGTAAGAGAGAGTTGCATCATCAGCAAAAGCAGTGATTTTACCTTTAAAAGGCTGAATAAGTAATGGAATTATAAAAAGAAAGGACCCATGACAGAGCTTTGCGGTACACCTGTATTAATCAGCTTTGGCGAACTAAAAAAAAATTTTCAATTCAACCAATTGGCTATGATATCTTAAGGGGAGATATACATCTACAATAGCATGGGCGATTTTTTTGCATTTTCTTGAAGCTTGAGGTCTCAAGAATATCTGGTGAAAACGTCAGGTCGATATTTCGATAATTTAGCCAGTTACAGCCGAGAGAGTGAAACGAGTTTGGCGGCGTCGTACCGAGAGGCAGGTAGTGGCAAGTAACCCTTCGAACAGAGCGTCCCTAGGCCTATTTTATGATTTTATTATGTTTTTGGGCGTGTTCGACTCTATGCATAAGGGAAATATCATACGACTGTTAATATTTGCCAGAAATAGACACGTTTTGTCAGTAGCTTGCAATTCAAGCAACTCTGCGTTATAGTGAATTTTTGTTTGTGAATAAATATTCTAAAGAAAATAAATATCAGAAATAAAAGTTCTCGGGAAGCTCATCGATCCGGATCTTTTCGCAAAGATCGGAGCAAGAAATCGGCCAAAAATCGACATACTGTGGAAAAACTTTTCGACGGGAATATTAGTTCCAGTGCCAAAAAATTTAAAAACTGATCATGAGACATCTGCACCAGATGATCCAATCGATCCATCGGGTATCGAATTTTGAATTGTCTGACTGTTTTCTGTCTGATCGTAATTTTTAAAATGTAAAAAGTGCGATAGTGATGTTCCATTTTCAATAAAAGGACTCGGTTTTAAAATTGTAGTTTCATGTTCATTGCGCACAGCTTACGACATAAATGCACGATTCCTCTTTGTTATGCGTTTATTGAGGATTGGTTTGCGTGTAGCTATGACATTTTGTGGAGTCATAGATTTACCACCTCCGTTTCAACAAACGACATATGATATGATAATTAATAACATTCAAATTGTTGCTTCAAGTTTAGTTGTTTAATTGGTGTTAAAACAATCTGTATAGTAATAGAAGATCAACAGGTTATCATTGGTCAGTTTACAGAAAAAAGTCGTTGATTTTCTTCTAAAATCTTATTTGGAAGATAGCTCCAAAATCGATGAATATTGCTGTATTTCATGAAAAATGCACCTTCAATAATGATGTCACCTCATGAACGTGTTAGGACTATCAGTCGGATCGGGGGCACTTGTATGTTGCGCAAGAAGACGAGACTAAGACGAAAGAAGGTCGAATACGGCACCGACATCAAAATTTAGAAGCTATGAACATTCCGTCGACCGTAGAAAACTTACATTATGGGCCTGGTATCGATGATTCCATGTAAGTAGACAAATTTCATGACTTATTTATTCCCTAATTTTCATTATATTGTTTTTAGACGATTTTTGAAGAAACGCTAGTGGGTACCGTTTACGCAGAACTTTAACGACGCTCCAAAATATCCATACAATATCCTTGCATATTTTTGATATTTTTAGATAAAAATTATTTAACATATTTCTGAATGTGTATACACAAAAATGACTTTTTTTTAGCTATTAGGTGTATATCTCCTCTTAAATAAAAAGCAAATTAATCATGAATGTACCCTCTAAATCCTATCCAATAAAGTTTTGTTAACATAAATTTGTTATCTACTATATCGAAAGTTTTGGCGATATCTATGAATAAAGCAGCTGGGATTGTTGAAGCTTCTATACAATTCACCAGTTAATTTTAAGAAAACCCTCTCCGTAGATCTAACACTTTAATAATCAAACTGAATACTGTTGAAAAAATTTATTCTATCTAAAAAGGATAAGACTCGAAATTGAATACATTTTTGAAGAACCTTAGAAAAGACCGAAAGAAGGGAAATTGGTCGATAATTGTTAAGTATCATAACAACGCCTGTTTATGAAGTGGTATTATGGCTGCTGTTCTTAGAGACTTTGGAAACAGTTCTTTTTGTACATCAACATATAAAATATAACACAAAACGTCAGAAATTTATAAAGAAATATTTTTCAAGACAAAACTTGACGTCTGATCAAAAGATGATGAGTTAGATTCTTTAAGAGAAAATGAGCCGTCAAATTTTTAAAGACGAAACGACTAATATTTGATTGGAAATTCTCTTGTCTTAAAGATGACATTCAGAGCTACTGGATTCAGCGATGTACTGCAAAAAATTAGTCTTCGTGAAAAAAATATTAAACAAATTAGCAACTTCAAGAGGATCGTAGACAGTTTTTTTATTATGGCTAAATGATATCAGAAACACCTGTTCAATTTTTCGATCTTCCCATTCTTTTTTGATGTTTCCCATGTTATTAGCTAATTTGTTGCTAAAATAAATATCTCTACGAAGAGGTATATTTTAAATATTGTCTGAGTTTTTTTTTTATTACAAGATTGTATTTTAGCATGCGAAAAAGTTTGATTTTTCCGTTTGATTTTACTTTATTTAAAGAATAGTCATCCATTGTTTCATGTAAATACGAGTTGTGTTCAAAAAGGTGTCTTTTGAAATTTCGCTGGCAACGTATGTTCGATTATAGATTTTTTTCTTTTACTGTATTTGTATATATGTCCCGAACATATTTTCACAGTATCAAGTATAAAGCATACTTAGTTTGTTTTTGACAGATAGAAAGCTTAGACGTCTTTTGATGTACTCATCGATTTTTAATTATTATAAGAAATGGATCAAAGAATTTGCATAAAATTTTGAACAAAAATGGAATCAAGTGCTCTAAGACATTTGAAATGTTGACAGTTGCATGCGGTGAGTCTGCTCAAAGTAAAAAAAAAATATTCCAAGATGCCAATGATGAATTTCGCTCTGGCACATCAACAAAAGATGATAACTTTGATAAAAATTGTTTCGAAAAGTCGTCGAATTACTATAAGAGAAGTTGCGGAGAATGTTGGTACAATATATCAGTCTAAACATTCAGTATAAACATTTTTTCAGATGTTTTGGGCATGAGACGTGTGTCAGCGAAGTTTGTTCCGAAACTTCTTAATTTTGATCAGAAGAACCGTCAGATGAGCATCGCTCATGAGCCCTTGAATGACGTCAATAATAATGCTGACTTGCTCAAAAGAGTCATAACTGGTGACGAATCATGGGTAAATGGTAATGACATCAAAACCAAAGCCCAATTGTCCCAATGGAAGCATCGTTGCTTGTGCGAGATTTTTTAGCCAAAAACAACACGATAATCATGCCTCAGCCACCATATTTACCAAATTTGGCCCCATGCGACCTTTTCCTGTTCCCAAAACTGAAGAGACCTGTGAAAAGACGGAGATTTGCAACGCTGGAAGAGCTAAAGACTATACTGAGAAGTGCTTATAGTGCATACAGGTGTATTATATCTGAGGGGGATTACGTTGAAGGGGACAAATATTTTTTTATAAAAAAATACCATATGAGGCTGTAATTTTTTAGGAAAGAGATTAAAAATAATATTGTAATTGTCATCCCAGGACTCAAAGTTTAATTAACCTTTTAGAGCTAAAAAATTTATTTTGAAAAATAGAAGATTACAAAAGGTCGGTTTCTTAGAATATAATGATTAAGTTAGATGCAAGGTAGTTTGTTATCTGTTATCCTCAGATCGTAGGCTTTGGCTGTGTAGTCGATAATATTTCTACGATCAAGCCTTATAAAAATATGCTATGCGCGACCCTATTCAGGTGGATTGATTTTATAAACATTTGAGACCAAAAGATGGAAAAATTGATAAGAACCTATTAGCATCTACAAAATCATCCAGCATATTTATGTTGAAATCACTCAACAAAATTGTATTTTTATATGTTAGAGATATCAGAAATCCGTGAAAATCATCAAAAAAAGCCTCACGATACATTTATGTATCTTATATATGCAAACAAAACATTTTTCGCAAGAAGCTTTGATAAGATCAGCACAGATAGAAATACGATTTATACATATGCACAAGTAAATGATCCAGAGATGCAAGATGAGTGAGAAATGTTGTCGAAATTAGATCTCAAACTACGAATGTTTTGCTGAATAACGTTTAGATGGTATACACAAAAGAATTTAATGTTATTTGAAAGTGTAAAGGAAAAATCAATTATCATTGTATATATCATTTTAGGATCTTTAGAAATACATGCTCATAGTTCAACCAGAAAATTATCAATTTTCCTCGGGTGTACCTCAAGGTTCTGTTTTGGGTCCTCTTCTGTTTTCACTTTTCATCAATTACATCTCGAAATATATTTCATCACGTGAATCACACTGTGTCTAAGATTTATGGCATTCTTCGTGGCTTGAGTCCGACTAGTCAGAAATAAAAAAGAAACGAATTAAGGCGATTCGGAGTTGGACTTGGCTAGAAAACTTAATGTCGCCTTTAACAGTTGCGCTAGATATATATTTAATTTTAGCAGATTTGATCAAATATCTGCTTTTATTAAATTTTGTGATATCTTTTGGTTTTAAAGGTGCGTGTGTGTGTGTATATATGGTATGTCCGTATGTGTCCATATCTTGGCTCACGATTCCTCGTAAGCGAATAGTGTTATTGATTTGAATTTTTGTTAGATGATGTATCTTCATTGACCATTTTGACCAAAATCCGAGGATGACTTTGTGAGTTATTAAAAGAAAATAAAAATACGCAAAATACAATCAAAGTTTTCTTGAAAATAGAGGACTCTATTTAAAACAAACAGTCACACGATCAGCGATCGTTTTCGTATATTTGTTGTTGTAAAGTTTTGTATTTTTTAAATTTTTTTTGGGAGCAAGTTTAAGAAAAGTTTGACAATTGTTTTAAATAGCACTATAAAGGATGGTTCATCGTAAAGTTTGTTTTATATTGTAAAACAAAATATATAAATTTGAAAGTAAACTTAAAATTTTTACTATCAGTTAAAAGAACTATTCACGGCATATATTTCTTAAAAATGATATTATGTAAATGTTGGCCATGACTACGTCTAAGATGGTCCATTCGGAAGGTCCAATTTTGGGAGACTCTTACGAGCATGGCGACTGGTATCTCGTGGATAACACGAGTAATGTTGGCTTCCAAAGCGTCAATCGTAGTTGGCTTATTTCTGAAGACATGAGACATTACATATTTCCAGAGAAAATAGTCCAAAGGTGTGATATCGCACGATGTAGGCGGCTAATTTACTGTAGTAAAACGTAAAATTAAGTGCTCACCAACATAATTTCTCAACAAGTCCATTATTTCACGCGCTGTATGGATCGTAACGTCGTCTTGCTGAAACCAGAGCTCACCGAGACCATGTGCTTGAATTTCAGGAAGCACATAACATAACTGTAATATTCTCATTTTCCTCATTTTTGAAACCATAAACTTATAAACCACACCATACCGTTGTTTTTAATGGATGTAATGGTAGCTCTTGGTACTCTTCGGGTTGCTGATCAGCCCGATTAACGTATCCATTGAGCCAGAAATGGGCTTCATCGCTGAACAAAATTTTACGATAAAACACCGGATTTTCATTGAGTTTTTCCAGTGCCCATTCACCGAAAATATGACGCAAATTCAAGTCGCCTGGCTTTAATTCTTGCACAAGTCGAATTTTGTACGCTTTTAGGACTAGATCCTCGCGTAAAATACGGCAAGTTGTCGAATACGTCAAGTCAAGCTGCTGAGAACAATGATGAATCGATTCGTCACGGTCTTTGCATACACTCTCAGCTACAGCTACTAAAGTCTCTTCACTACGTGCTGGATGTGGTTTAACCGGTCGAGTATCATCCACTTATGTGAACTGGGACTCAAATTTGCGAATGGTATTGGCAATAGTTTGAAAATTTTCAGTAGGTCGATTATGAGCATCATAAGTTCCTCGAATCGCACGAAAAACGTTTCTCACAGAGCGCTGATTTTCGTAATATAGCTGAACAATTTGGAGACGCTGTTGTGGTATAAGTCTTTCCACAATGACTTGCTTAACGATACTGAACAAAAATGACAAAGCAGTTTGGTAGGAATCACGCGTGATCTGTCAAAAAAGCCTATTGAAAATCAAATTCCACGATAAATCATCCCTTACTAGTCGAAATATAATGACATATAGTACCACAAATTTGACGAATTTTGAAGAAAATGAATGAACAAGATTGTCCATCATCGTCTATTACTTTCTTCCAACGTTTTGAAAGAGATATAACGCCTCTTTTGTAAAGGTCAGCAGACTTAAGGGTAAAAAAGTTTTCCAGGTACGTTTTGATCTCATCTTCGGAATTAAATTGCCTTTCATCCAAATTGTTTTGAAGAGAGTGGAATAGATGGTAGTCAAAAGGTACAAGGTCTATAGAGTACTGTGGGTGCTGCATAGCCAAATGAAATCAGTTTTTATTTTGTCACTAAAGCTGTGTGTGGTCTGGCCTTGTCATGATAGAAAACAACGCCTTTCCCGTTCGTCAACTCTGGCCGTTTTTCTTCCACTGCCTGCTTCAAAGTATCGTGCTGAGATCAATATTTAACGGCATTTATTGTCTGATTGCGTGGAAGCAACACGAAATAAAGGCCAACTCGCCAATCCCATCAAATGCTCAACATAACCTTTTTGCGATGCACATCTTGTTTACCGAGCTTAGTCCTAAGCCCTTCTGCGTTGACTGTGTTAATAGATAGAGAATTACTGGTTTATTTTCGGTTTTTAATGTACCGGAAAAGATTTATCTCGACTCCACAGCTTTTTCATATAAGCCGGAGTACAAACCCCCGCGTCACTTCTTCTCTCACAAGGTTCATTTTCAAATGTTTACTCTACAACCGCTAAACATTTTAGGTAGTTTTGAATATTATCTCTGATAAACAAAGAAGCTAGGGTTCGTTGAGTTTTACTGTGGCAAAGTAGACTTAAAGGAGCTTAGATACCTGGAAAAGGGAAAAAATGAATTATATCGAGAAATCTGGCAATGCCCCACCATAGTCTGTATCGAAAGTTTTCTTGCAATAAAAAAGAGGTGGAGGTATGAGGGATGACTGAATGAATAGCAGATTGATTTTACTGACAACCATTACCTAAAACAATCCCATTTACTACAACAGAATCGTACGAGGGTAGTATTCGTACAACCCCCACCAGACGATAATATATACCACAAAGAATCAATTTGTTACACATCGATATGCATACACTCGTATATTTCGTTTTCTTCAAGGGCGCAAGGATGGTGTATAGATCGACTCTGCGAGGGTTGGGAATAAAGGTGACTTTAAGATTTTTTTTTTTTTTTTTTTTATAGTCACCACTCCAACCCTTACTACTCTTAGTTTTGTGTAAAAGAGATTTCTTTTGTCGTAGAAGAACTTTGGGTTTTCCATACTTCGACCTCACCCTCGTTGTAGACCTTTGGGTGGCTCCTAAATTGCTTATCACACCGTTTAGGGTTTTCTTGTTCGTTTAGTTCTTGAGTTGAAAACCCTTATAAGACGATGATAACGAGTGGGTTTCGTGAATATGTATTTATTTTTTTTGTTTTTGGTTTAATTTTTTTTAACAGTATTCGTATCTCAAGAGTACACACACCGATCTTAATAACAAAACAACAAAAGAGTTTATCAACAGAAATTACTCTTTCAACCGAATTAGGGGGTAAGTTGAGGTTATAAAGCCACTTCCTTGAGCTCACCCTCCGATAAAATACAATGAATTTCGGGTGGAGAAACGACGTCTCTAAACAACGGAAAAAGAGTTATAAGCGTTTAATGTTGATTTAACATTTTTTATTACTGTTGACTGGTCGGGTGGTCTGAGGGTTCGGGTTGGGTGACTTGAGAGTTACAAAGCAATTAGGCCAAGTCGCGAGAGCGAAACCACATGCAGTCTCGATTTATTTACAGTTGTGTTCCTTCCTTTAACCATTTTATGAGTATTTTTTCCATTTCAAAAGCTTGGCAATTATCAAGGCGAGAGAACCATGCAAATGGGCAATTAACTTCATACTTGTGAAAAAAAAAAAAAACAAACAAAATACTCGTATTGTGTATATAAAAATGTGGGGGGTGCAAAGTCAATTGGACCCAGACCGAGTCTAATGTTCCAATAAATTGACTGTATAAACAGAATTCAGGATTAATGGATTAATTATTGTTTTGGCAAATTAGGGAACATTTATCTTCGGTGCCTGAAGCTCGCAATCCTTTCACATTTTGGCGGTTTTCAATGGCATGGGAAGAGACTTCTTTGCTATCATATAATTTTGGTTGTAAATAGGCCATGTGACATTACGACTGATGTGACGTTGATATTAAAGACATAGTGGCGCATAATGAAAACATCACGTACGTCACGTATATATAATTTTGGAAATTATTGTAGAAATAGAATTGGCTATATTGCTGGGTTATAAATGTCTACTGTCTGGCCGTAAGAAGTTTCTCTTGATTGTTATTGGCTTATTGAGTCAAACGACAACAGAGAACTTCACTTCATGAATTTATCGAGGGAAAAATAAAACAATTACGAATTCCTAGACAGAGATTAGACGAAATATCCGTTTGTGATGGTTTTCTGTTATCGTTTATGAAGAGCATAAGCCTTGTGTATCAAATTGATGAAAATAAGCTCTCTAAATAATATTGCAAACACATCCTATAGGAATTTTGTAACCCAGACATGCTAATAAAATAACATAAGGAATAAATCAGTAATTAATTTAAAGCTCCCAAACTTGAGAATTGTAAGATGTCAAAGGAGTTTACACAATTACTTGTTCGAATCTTTGTGAGGTTCTTAGGTTTTTCAAGTTTATTCCCAGTATCCTTTACCCTTTGTCGTGAGTGAATAAATAATTTTAACTGCGTGGAATATACTACACAGACCTAATCTTAAAAAAAAAAAAAATATTGCAACCATTCGTATGTCCAGACTTGATCACTGATCTAACTTCAGATTCAGTCGTCAGTGATTCGATCGGCCGGTGCTTGACTGTCGGCTTATTATTGTCAACATCAAGTTATCGCATTGTGACTGATATACACCCTGCCTGACTCGAACTGCAACCAACTTCAGACTGCTATAATTTCCAAACCGTTCATAACAGTGAACTGTGAAATTTTGACACATGACAGATCATTTTATTATTTACAAGCTTTTAAAACAATTTGCGTCTCAGTTATGTTGAAAAATTTTTATCCGCGATAGTGTGATAGTGTGGTGCACGAAAGTGGTGAGTTGCTGAATTTGGTTTTTTCCGATGCGTCGCCATTTATTATCGAGCAATATGTCAACAAGCAAAATGACCGAGTTTACTTGCCAGAGAAGTCCTTCGAAAATTTACACTTTCGGACGGCCACCAGAAAGCAGGCAACACCGATAGTGATGGTTTGGGCCGCCATAACCGCCGATGGTCGCTCTCCGCTCGTATTTTTGGACCGTGGTGTCAAAATTAATGCGATCGTATACCGTAAAATAGTCTTAGAGGCAGTATTGAAGCCTAGGGCTTCAAAAAAAATTTTAGCATTTCAAAAAGTTGCAGTTCGAGTCAAGCAGGGTGTACATTTGGCAGTAATCAAACTGTTATCATTATTCGACCTACTATAAACCGTTTTTATCAAAATTATCTTCTCACTGACTCGTTTTGATGTTCCTGGGACTAGTTAGCACCTAAGCTATTTCATAAGATTGCGTATCCGGCTTAGGCTGTATTCAAGAAAGAACTTGCCCGATTATCAATCAGAAAAATATGAGGCCTTTATGGATATCCTATTTGCTCAACCCCCAATTGGAGACTTATGATTCGCTTATCCAAACTGTCAATATCATTGGAAGGAGTCCTTAATGCAAACAGAGCACGGGCAGATTGCATCCAAAAGAAGTAGTTACTGCCAAATCCATATATCGTTGGTGAGGAGGATTGTTTGTATCGACCTATATTGTCGGATGCAGAGAAGCGATTTTAGTGACAATTGCTTATCGTGTTGGAACACTGAGGTTTTTTTTTCTACGGAAGATGAAAACATGCCCGGCAACTTCGGCCTAAAGGATTAAAATTTGGCATTAAAATGGGTTCAGGAACACATTCAGGCCTTCGGAAGGAGTACAAACAGTGTTACAATATTCGGACAAAGTGGTGGAGACGTATCTGTTCATCTTCCTCCACAGTCAAAGATTCTCTTGTGTAAATCAAGCTGAATTCGCAACGTCAAAATATTGAGTATGAACAAAAATTAATAATGGCTCTGCACCAAGTTAACGCAACAGATCTCTTTCTCGTTCAAATATTTACATGTTGACCCAATGACAGTATTCCGACCAGTGATTGACAAGCTCGGTGTTTTTATGACCGAAAATCTAAGAGAGTTACTGACTATCGGTCGGTTCATCCATATCCCTTGGATGATTGTCCTAGAACTTCACGAAGGTGGTGTAAGGTTATAGTGGCTATAGTATCAAATAATAATACTCCCAGTAAATTTAACGAACAATTTGACTATCTATTGGCAAAGCTCGTGAAATTTTCAGACAACAAAAATATGAGTTCATAATTTCCTGATGACAATGCTCAAGGCATAGTCGATATTGTGACTGACTGTGGTTTCGTGTATCCATTTGACAAGTGGGTGGGAAAGCAATTCCAACTGATGACCGATCTTTACTCTCCTGTGAACGTCTTTTGTGAAACAAGTCACGGCTACTGCCGACCATCCTAATGTGATGTGATAACTTCACAGCTTATCACATCCAGGTGTAGGATTGTAAACGAACTCTATAATTGACCAGGGTGGTCGTGACGTTGTTGGTGGGTTTCTGCAATAGCGTGAGGTAATACCAATGGAAAACGTGTCTGCAGAGACAATTGCAAGAAATATGATAAGGAGATGCGCTGCAAAATTCGCCGTCATCAACTTGATAACAACAGGTCTCGGGAGGTCGGGTGACAGTTTGAGTCTACATTATTATTTTATAAATTTTCCAGGGCTCTAGGGTTAAAAGCTGCAAGACGGGTTTCGAAAAGAACACTACGTCTCTCAATTTTTTCTTGAAGGACAAGGTATACAAAGTCAGACCTAATTTATTAATGCATTTCGAAAAGCGATAGTAGAACTTAAATCAGCCAGGGCATCTTGTTACAAACAAGGTAAGTCTTCGTACAATCTGAATTAATTAACCCTTTTTATGTTCTTGTTAGTAGCTATGATGTTTGACCACCATTTGTACCATACCAAGTCCCAGAACAGCAGAGCACAATAGCACTATTGCATTCACATAAATGGAAAGTTTGTTAAGGTATCGATTGATCAGTTTAAGGCAGCATTCATACTACATTCTGAAGAATTTTGAGTAGTAACCTAAGGTGGAGTTGTTCAACCAACCGAGTTAGATTCGAAGACTCTGCAGACCGGTGCATTGATGTCAATTCGCTTTACATTTTCTGGCCATCCCAGTTCGTCGTTGAATCTTTTCCTCAAAAGTTTATCAAGTTCATCAAGACTGATGATATCTTCATCCGCTCTCGATAGATTCCATGCCTCAGTGCCATAAAGTAGAACTTATCAACTTATCAAGTCTCCTTAGTTTTCTGAGATAGGGCCTTACTACTCAACTGCCTTCTTATCCTAAAGAAACAGAGATTGACAAGAGTGATTCTTCATTTTATTTCTTTTGGTGGTCGAATTTATAGTAGAGAGCTTTGACAAAGTCAAACGTCGATGTTGTGAGTCCCTTATTGTTGACAGTGTATACATAGTTGGTTTGCCTTTATTTAGCGCTAAACCAATTTTGGCAGCTTCCGTTTCAATACTAGTGAACGCACCGGTGAAAGTCCACTGTGTTCCCCCAATTATTTCAATATCATCAGCGTACGCTAGTAGTTGCACAGACATTTAAAATATTGTGTCTTCAGTGTTGGCTTGTGTTTACGTACAAATCTTCCAAGTATGATGTTAAAAAAGTCACATGATAGCGCGTCACATTGGCTTAAGCCTTGTTTGACATAAAAAAAGTCGGTTAAATCGTTACCGATTTTGACGGAGAAGCAGGCGTTCCCCATCGTCATTCTGTATAGAGGAACGAGCTTGATAGGAATGCTTGAACTAGACATGGCTCTGTAAAGCTAATCTCTATAAATGCTGTCATATGCGGCCTTAAAATCGCCTTCAAATCCAGCTTATTTGTTGAATTTTAGATTAGATTTTGCTATCCTAACTTAGTTTCGGTCAGATAGATGGAACCGTTGGTTATCATATTGGGGTTCTTAACCATTACACAGCATGCAGAAAAAGTTTTTCCATATTCTCAGTACCGACTGTGACTCTACTACAAGGTTTCCTTTTTCATCTCTATAGGCTTCTGACGAGTCTTTTTGCCTATACACGGTTTTTCTACCTTTTGGTAAAACTTCCTCTCGTTATTACTGAAGTACAAACTCTTAATACCCTCGACCGCGTGCTTGAAAGAAAACCAGGAATTTCTTTTCGGTGGAAGGGTTAAACCCAACGCATCAGTTGCGACGTTTTTGATGAAATATTGACACTTAATACTGGTGGCATAGGAGTTATCAAAATATTTCGGGATACTCGTTCGGCGAAGATTGTTGTGGTCTTTTGGGATAACAGTTTTTTTTTATGTTATATCTTTAGAGTATATCTTTTCTCTTGTGGCGCTTGGAAAAGCCACATTAGTACTTTGACTGCAACTAGGTGGTGCAACTGACGTGCAGAACATTGGAGGCATGCCTTACGTCTATCGCAGTGTGATAATTAGCGTTTTATGATTCAGAGACCGCCATATCCTTTGTGCGTATTGAGATGAGGAAACCGAGTACTTGCAATAGTGATATTTCGTTCTGCGCAAAGTCAATATGCTTTAGTCCGTTGCCAGATGTTGTGCCGTGTAGGCTGTTCTTATTAATTGTCCTATCAAAGATGCCCTATCATGGGGTTAAAATCGCCTAGCATGATTTCAACGTCACATTGCACATATATATATATGTCTTGTCAATGGTGTCGTCGTTGTTGTCCTCCATAGGGGCATGGACGTATATTAGGCTTATGGTAGAGAATTTAGCCTTGCTACGGATTGCCATAAGTTTGTAGCATATGGCAAATCTATATTCGAATAAACGCTATTTATTTTACCTATAGCAATCACTATAGTAAGTCATAGTTTCTTATATTCCTTATCGCAATTTATGGATGGCTGTGATGTCTTCATGGCAGCACTCAAAAGCCTCTGCTTGTCACTAGGCTGCACGTGGTCTGTTAAGGCTTCAAACATTCTACGTGCAGTTCCAAAGATCTGCAAGGTTTGCAAGGGTTGTCAACAATGAATCCATCTGAATTCGTCACTTCTTTTTAATCTCTTCCGTATAGGATTGTAAGGGCCCGGCATACCCTTGCCATTTAGCCAACAATAACAAAAGTACGCAGTGAAACAAGATGCCAAGAAGTCGACAATGGTATCCCCGAGACATTTTTATAAACCAAGGGAAACTTGATTATCGAGCTAAATTAGTTCGTTTCGAATATTCAAACACACAGTAGAAATTGATTAAATGATAAGATTGTGTGTCAACAAGCAAAGACAAGTAAAATCAAGAAGGCTCACCCTAGGTGACAAAGTACGTCAATACTATTGGAAAAGACCTCATCCGACATAGTGTATCCAACTGAAGGTAATTAACGAAAATCACTATTGATATTCCTCGATATCGAGAGAGCTTTCGAAACACTAGATATGAATGACATTGTCTGCAACTTGAAACACTTCGTTCTCAATAGTAAAGTTATAAATAGAATCCAGAATAAGAAATATACTTAGAGGAATACCCAAATAAAGTTTGACTCCTCTATTTTGTGGAAGTCTTCAATAGGCTACTTAACAAATTAAAGTACGCGGGATGTTGCGTGATAGCCTACACAGTTAACGTCATTCTTAAGGTTTGGGGCAAATATCTACAGCCACTCTCTTGCCAAAACCACTCTGCCAAAACCGAGTTTGTCCTCTTAAAAAGAAATCACGACAACATACTCGTATATCATCTTACATAAGCTAAATGGCATTTTTCTGATTTCCTTAAAGAGCGCCAGGTGAGGTTTGATTTATAATGTAAAATAAAATACATAAGTTTGAAAGTGAACTTAAATTTTTTATTATCAATAAAAAGAACAATTCATGGCATTAACTTTTTAAAAATATTACTGTATAAATATTGGCCAAGACTACGTCTGAGGTGCTTCAATCGGAAGGTCCAATTTTATGCGGCCCGTTCGAGCACAGCTACTGGTGTCTCGCAGATAACACGACTAATGTTGGCTTCCAAAGCGTCAATCGTAGCTGGCTTATTCCGGAAGACCTGTGACTTTACATATCCCCAGAGAAAATAGTCCAAAGGTGTGACATCGCACGATCCAGGCGGCCAATTTACTGTAGCAAGACGTGAAATTTAGTGCTCACCAAAATGATTTCTCAACAAGTCCATTGTTTCGCGCGCTGTATGGGTCGTACTTTCGTTTCAAACCAGAGCACACCGAGACAATGCGCTTGAATTTAAGGAAGCACATAGTTCGTTAGCAAGGCGCGATAACGGTTACCATTGACGGTAACATTCTGATTTGCATCATTTTGAAGAAATTTGGACCAATAATTCTACCAGCCCATAAACCTCACCATACCGTTGTTTTTAATGGATGTTATGGGAGCTCTTGGTAGTCAGTAGGTCGATTATGCGCACCGTAAGTTCATCAAATCGCTCAAAAAACATGTACGCCGATTTTTGTAATACTCGTACAGCTGAACAATTTGCAGATGCGGTTGTTATATGACTTACCAAACGACACTGAACAAAAATGACAAAGCAGTTTGACAGGAGTCACCAGTGATCTGTCCAAAAAGCCTATTGAAAATCAAACTTCATGATGAACCAGCCCTTAGTTACACTATACTTAGATATTTAACTGAGAACGAAAAAAGATTTGGCTCTAGTTACCCACTATTCGTTCATTTCAGTCCATTTCGATTTTTAAAGACGTTACTAAAACAGCACAGGCTGTTGGTGTGCGGGTGTTCCTTCAGGACGTCAAGTTCAGTTTTTCCTTTTCAATCGAACGGACGTGCAGTACGCTTTTTCTTATCTTCGGTTGTTTTTTTTTAAGTTTTATTTTTATTTTTATTTTTATTTCATGATCTCGTTCGTATTCGCAATCTAAGCCAATCTAATTTTGTTTTTTTATTTAACCAACATTTTGTTTTACTTCCGTCTGTTTTGTTCGGCCCATAGATACATATTTACCGACCTACCCCTCACTGACAATGCCTAATTCTGCAGTAAACCCAATTTCGTTATAACCAGTGAAATAAAGGCCGACTCGGTGCATTTCAGTGTCCGCTGTTGGAAATCTTATAACGTCTTTTTTGTTGGATTAAGCAAAAGATCAATTGTATATCTCAAAGACTACAGATACAATTTTCTCTTTATTTTGTGATGAGTGAAAGATATCTCGACATCGCACATTATGCTTGCCATAAAATGCTTCAGCGACTCAATAGATAATATTAGCTTTAAAAACGTACTCTGTTTCAAGAAACTACAAAATCAGTTCTCCAAACTCGATGATGTTATGAGAAGAGTTGAAGATCTTTCAAGTGTTGTAGAACAATCTTTCGAAAAAGAGTTGAAAAACATCCTTGAACTTTCAAATGCCACAGACAATATTTTTATTAAAACAAATCGAAACGTTATTGATATCAGCGTGAAATCCGCCCTTAAGTCCTATTGAGCCTTTAGATTTGACCTTGTTATCTATTTCCAAGGTTCATTAACCTCAAGTGTTCCTTCTCCGGATTCTTTGTTAGCTCACGTCATAACTAAAATGAATAAAGTAGGTAACCACGTTGCAGCATCCTATCTACTTCTTGGCGATATTGTTGATGACATTAGAACGAAGCTCAACAAAAATGAAGTTCTTTCTGTACAGCTCCAGCTCCAATTTAACGCAATGTATAATACATCCCTACTAGCTAAAATGCTCGAGAACGCTGTCATCGTAGCTTCTGAGACATCTTTACCAATACTTCACTCTTCATCTCAAACTCAGGTCTCAAAGGTCAACAATTTGTTGATTTAGTACTTCCTGGACAACTGAAAACCGCAACTCTATAAATAACCCTAAGCGCAATAAACAATTCAAGTCCTCCCATCGAGACCCCAAGTGGAATTTTAAGGTTGGCTTATATCTCTCGTTTTTCTCACAAAATCATTTGTTTATAACTCCTTATGTCATTCAACTAAAAGAGCAAGAAAATGTCTCACTCCCCTAAAAAGGGGACACCCAAACGTGTCTCTTTTAATATTACACCCAATCAATCTTCTACTTAAATCCAAACCTCAAATTCTAAATTTCCTCACTCTCCGCCCCTTATCCGAATTCCATTCGCTCCTACATATTTAATCCTCCTTCAACTTCTAATTCTCTTGAAATTTCTTGCTTCCACCTGTCGTTAGACAAGAAGCTAGCCGATGTGGGAAATGACGGTCGTTATGTCCTTTCCCGCCTGAAGGACCGTCGGCTATAACAACACGTGCGACTTTACATTGCTTACTTGCACGAAAATCCCGATTCTATCTGCATCGGTGTTACAATTTGTACAAATCTCATGGTTTCAATCCAACAAAAAGGACTCCCCACTGATTCCAAAGATCTTCGACGAATTTTTGCCGATTTTCACAACAATTTCAATATCTCTTCTACAGACGTCGCCTCTCATGTTTCTTCCAAACGTCTCTTGCATCTCCAAAAAACGAGCTCTAGTTTTAAAAACTACTATTGTTCCTTACACGTCCCATAATCCAGCAAACAATCATTTATCACTCTACTACCAACATTTCAACATTGATAGAATAGAAAAAAACATTTTCTATTTACTTCAACTCTCAGAAGCTTCCGTATGATATTTTTGTCTTAACCGAAACTAATCTAATATCTAATATCAAGGATTCGAAACTATTCACACCTGAATATCGTTTATTTCTCGACGATTGTCGTGAAAACATTGATGATTCTATAGGACGAGGTGGATTTCTAACAATCAAAGTTTGTTTGAACCCTGAGCTAGTTCCGGTTTCGAATTCATTTGTGTTAAAGTTAAAGTTCGCCCCTTCCAACCAATATATGGTTATCAGCTCGCGACTTATGTGGTCGATTCCCTCTTTGAAATCGCAGATTCCTGTTATGAAGTCATTGTTTTCGGCAATTTTAATCTCCCCTTTCTCCAATAGATTCACTCGGAGGAAGAATCCTATATTGTTGCTACAAATGCAGCTTCTGACAAAGAAATCCTCTTCACAGATTGTCTCACAAACTCTGTCCTTTTTCAAATAAAACCAATTTCTAACTTTATGGTTTCATCTTTATATCTGACACCATGAACTGCCTTGCTCTCGAGTGTGAACTTCTTCTTTCGAAATAACAATAGACCGTCTACACCCACCTCTCCTTGGTATTTATTCATGTGATAACAATTATTCCTTGAAGCTTTCAGAAACTTCCTTCCACTTCGAGTTCCGTAAAACCAGTTACACTAAGCTTAACAATCTTCTCGAAAATGTTGACTTTAGTTTTCGACACAATAGTAACGTAACCGCAGATTCTGCTGTAGTTATATTCTACGATAAGATCTTCCACTGTATAAGGCAAACAACTCCTTTTATTCGACGCAGAAATCCTTCGTTATCTCCTCCCTGTTATAATAAAGAATATTGTGCACTTCGTAATAAGCGAAACGGATTATGGCACCAATACGTTAAATCTGGTACTGACTTTGACCAACAGAACCAACCACAGCTTACAATCACTTCTCCCCAGTTGTTGAATCTTTTAACCAAAACTATCTCAACCAAATGCAATCTACCATCATCTCAGACAATAAAAAAATTAAATGGATTTATTAACACGAAAAAAAAACTCCGATTGCTATCCATCAACTCTTAAATTTTCTAATATGTCTTCGGATGAATCAACAACCATTGCTAATCTTTTTGCCAACTTTTTTAGTCAATCGTTTTCGGCCCAATCTGATGACCCCGATCCGAAATACTTTTGTTACCTCAACCACTGATGTTATATATCTCCCTCGTCAGTTGAAATTACTTTAGAGTAGTTCCGAGACAGAAAATATATAAACTGAATGACTGATTCTTCTCCAGGTCCTAATGGATTGCCCACAGTTGTCTTAAAAAATGTGCTGATAATCTAATTCATTCCCTCAATAGTATTTTCAACCTGTCTTTGTCTGAAGGGCTATTTCTTCATCGATATCATCAATTATCGCCCCATTGCTAAACTATCCTGCATCCCCAAGGTTTCATATTTTTAATGTAAATCCATATTTACAACCAACCAACATGTTTTTTTCATGGGCAGATCAACGATCACCAACCTCATTTAGTTTGTTTCTGTGCGCCCTAGAGCAAGGGAAAGAAATTCATATAATCGCCACGGACTTAAGTGAGGCTTTTGATGAAATCTCGCACAGGTTAATTCTATTCATACTTAAAGCTCTTGGTTTCGAACCTAGACTGACCTCTTGGATTAACTGTTACATTAAAAAACGCTACTATCTTGTCCATTTTCGTTCCCTTTTGCTAACCCAATTTTTGCCACCTAAGGTGTTCCACAAGGCAGTCATCTTGGTCCATTAATTTTAATCTTGATTATAAACAATGTTGTTAACGTCATAAAGCACTCCCACATGTTTATCTATGCCGATAATATGAAATTCTGTAGACAGCTTTCAAGTCTCTCTTACTCTCAACCGTTACAAGATGATCTTAAATAGTAGGTTCTCGATATTGTGCTTTACAAACTTTCTCGAGCTCAACATAGGAAAATGCCAAGGTATTTCTTACTAACGGAGGCGTTTGACACTTCCAACCCGCACTATTTATCTAATTAAAAGGTAGCTGCAGTTACTTCAATGCGGGACTTGAGTGTCATTTGTGATTACCAAGGCTAACTTGGTTCTTAGATTTATGAAACGATGATTCTATGTCACCAAATCCCTGGACATAACCTTTGTTCATCCACTTCTCAAGTATGCCAACGAGATATGGTCTTTGTACTACGATTTACATATTCTGCGCATTGAAGCCGTCCAACGAAGTATTCTACGTTTCGCATAACGCGGGCTACCATGGGCTAAACAAAATATTTTACTCCCTTATGTTAATAGACTCAAAATACTTGGTCTCCTGTCTTTGGAAAATCATCGGGATTCCGCCGATATTCTCTTCATACACAAACTCCTAACCGGCATCGTCGACAGTCCCACAATACTATTCCAAATTCATTTCAATACCAACCAATCAACCGGTGTCATTTAAGATCTGTCCACCTGTTTCGTCTTAACGAATCGCTGTGACTAGTGCTACAGTTAACAAATCGGATACGGAATCGGTGTGAACCGAGCTACAACAATCTCTTAGTGCCATTGAAGAAGAAATAGTATTTACAGTAAGCCTGTGTGTCTAAAAGTAAGGCGTCTAAGAGCTTGTTCGTTTCCCTTTCTTTGAAATTATTAATTTAGCTAGGTGCGCAAACACACTTTAGAATTTATTTGTAATAGTTGATAAGGAGAATATACAAAGTACAATTAATACAATACAATACAATGCAATTAATCACCCTATCGGAAGATGGTGTAATTTTTGCAAATGGCGTCGTACGTCAATCATACAATATTTGTCATTTGTGGACTAGAAAGCTGCAGTATTCAAACAGACAAGCAATGGAGCGCTATAATCCGCAAGAGCGTGGAATAATTGTGTCGATGTTTTTGACCAATAATCGGTCGGTGGTGTTTGCGTAGCATGAATTTCAACGTCGATTTCCTAATCGCGTCGCGATAACTGGACAAACATTCCGGCGCTTAGCTACTTAACTCGAACAGAGTGAAACCACAGAAGACGGAGTGGTCATTCGGCCGAGAATATCGCGGCTGTGGCTGCCGATGTCGCTGAAAACGAAGAAACATAAACCAAACGACGGGCCACGTAATTGGGCATCACCAGACGGATCCTACAGCGAATTTTAGTAAAAGACCTAATCATGTTCCCGTACGAAGTGCAAACAGTGCATCAGTTAATGCCTCCTGACCGTTAGTCGCGTGTGAATAACTGTTAAGCCCTCCTCAATCTCAACAACGAAAAGGACGATTTTGTGTCGAAAATCATCGTGAGCGACGAGGCACATTCTCACTTAGTAAGCGGTTACGTGAATAAGCAAAATCTTCGTTTTTGGGGCACTGAAAATACGCGTGTGATGTACGTAGAGCCATTACATCCACTCAAAGCCACTGTGTGGTGCGGTGTTTAAGCGGGAAAGTGATTGGGCCGTATTTTTTTTGAACACGCCATCGGCAATACGGTCTCTTTTACTGGCGAACGCTGCAGGGCCATGATAAACCACTTCTTACTACCGAAATTGAATGAGCGAGGCTTGTTGAATATGTAGTCTCAACAAGACGGTGCAACCGCACACAGCACGAGCCACAATATGTAGATATTGTGAAGGAAGCGTTTCCTGGTCACGCAATCTCCCGTTTTAGTGATTTGGCATGGTCCAATCTTGAATACTTCAAGTTTCGGGTTTATGCCAACAAGCCTCAGACAATCGCAGCCCTTTAGGAAAATATTCGATAGGAATGCGAACAGTTATCACCAGAAATCTTGCGGAAAGTTATGGAAAATGCGATAAATGCCATTTTATCTTTTCCATTTAACAGAAACAATTGTAAAAGTACAAATAAAATCTTTTTTCTTTTTATTTAATTAAAGCTACAAATCTGCATATATATATATATATATATGGTAAGATGATGAAAACAAATAAGTGAAGAAAATGGTATTTGTTTTGAGGCAGACCTGCTCCCTTGGCCAGAAATGGATATGCAGAATTGTGGACAAAAGTACTATGTAATTTGTATACAAAACCAGATTAGGTTTAATTTTATAATATATTTTACAGCAATTAAGTTCCCGTTTTAAGCATAAATAAACGTTGCGTTTCTTTTATTTGATAACTGACTCCTTTGTATTACCTAGATTTTAGCAGCGACTGGAATTATCCGTTGCAACGACTGCAGGAATGTGTTAAATTTTATCCCTGTAAACTTAACTGCGGGAAATTTTTGAAAATGTTTTTTTTTTTTTTGTTATCACTGTTGGTGCTAAAATATTCATTATCGGCTTGTGAGATGGAACTAGATGTACTCGTCTTCAAACGGTTTTCTGATTTTGTTGGTTGGTCGACCGGGTGTGGCAATATTTGGTTCCATTTCAGGCTGTTGAACTTTTATACGCACAACAGCAACTTCGGTGCGGAATGTCAACGAGTTGTAAATGTGCCAAGTCCATGAATTGCATTATGAATCCCAACATACACTTTGTGGGACAGATGTTGATCCGATAGTACTGGATCATTTGATCCAACAAATCAACACCGCCTATTGATTCATTATAAAGGTAAACTACTTACTTTGTCATAGACTTTCGACACTTTGTTTCAACGCCTTACTAAGTCTTCCTCCCAATTCCAATAAAATTCGATGCCAAGTTGACGACTTTATTGTCGAACCATCGAGTGAAAATAATTTTGAAATTATCGCTCACACATTGGGCCGAATGTCCATATCCAGCCTTAGCCATTGATTTATTAGCTAGTAGTAGGGGGATTGGCGAATCGGTTCGCTCGTACAGCTTCATCGGCATAAACCTTTTTATTTTGAAGTATCTCCCTAGTCATCCATAGTTTCCTTGGGCGATGTTTTTTCTATCGCTTTTGATCACATTGACCAATACCATGGGGTATAGGAACGACAATATCTACGTCGTTGATATGTCCTTGAAAGAATTAGGTTCATCTTCATGATCTGCTGTAATGACCAATATTTTCCAATTATCATCGTATTTTTGTATATTTAGACATTCCAAATCTTTGTGATAGTATAAAGAAATTAGGTACACTAAATAAAAATAATTTCTATCCCCCCCCACAATTTTTTCCAGAATTTTGGACGAGCACCAAACCACCTGTAGAATTAATATGCCCGAATATATTTTTACATAAGTTTATAAGAATTAAGATTTACATCTTTGCAACACTTCCCAATTTTTACAGATTTCAATGTACTTCCTTGGCCAAAAAAAAAAAAAAACAACTGTGCGGCGCTCCCATTGTTTCATTATGTTTTTTTTTGTTAAGATTTAAATTTACAACAATGAACTTTTATTAAATTTTGCGTAAAAAACGGATTTAACGTCGCGCGAACGTTGGAAATATTGGAAAAGTGCTTCGGCAACGATTTTCTAAAGAATGCGGTCATTTACCAGTGGCACGAGTGGTTCAAAAGTGGTTGTGGATCAATCGAAGATGATGAACGCAGTGGCAGACCATCGACATCGAAAACCGACAAAAACACTGATGAAGTAAAAGAAATGTTGGTCAATAACCCCAAATTAATCATCAGAGAGATAGCGGAGGACTTAAACATTGCCTATGGATCCGTCCAAGACATTTTGGTTAATGATTTGGGTTTCCGTTGTGTAGCAGCAAAGTTGGTGCCAAAAGACCTTAATTTTATGCAAAAAAGAGACCGTATTGACGTCGCAAAAGAGATGATTTGCGAGGCTGAGTCCGATTCCACATTCATCAAAAGGATCATTACTAGAGACGAGACGTGAGTTTATGAGTATGACACACAATACAGACATCAGGCAAGTGAATGGCGTTCACCAAATGAGCCTAGACCAAAAAAACCACTTCGTTTTCAGTCAAAAAAGGAGGCATTGCTCACGGTTTTCATTGATTACAACGGTGAAGTGCATCATGAATTTTTGCCAGAAGGCCAAACAGTAAACAAAGAGTATTATTTGGGGGTTATGAGACGTTTGCGTGAAGCAATCCGACGAAGGAGACCAGAATTGTGGGCAGAAAACTCGTGGATTTTGCACCATGATAACGCACAGTGCCATCATTATTCGTAATTTTTTGACGAAAAATGCTACAAATACCATCCAACAGCCACCGAATTCACCTGATTTGGCTTCCTGTGATTTCTTGCTGTTCAATCGAGTTAAAAAACCACTACGGGGAACGCGTAGGAAAAATCGCAGAAAACACTGATAAAAAATGTTTCGATCAAGCGCTAGCGTAAGTGTGTTGCAGTCGATGCGGATTACTTTGAAGGGGACAATATAGATTTAGATGAATAAACTTATATTTTTAATTTTTTGAAATAATAAAATAAACTTTGTGATCAAGGTAGCAAAGTATTTTTATTTTTTTGAAAGCGAACTTTTTACTCGTATCACTGCCTGTTCTCTCAAAGTAATCACCCTCAGGTATAATACACTTGTGCCAATACTTTTGCCAACCCCCAAGGCACTTCTCATAAGCACTTTTTTGTTTAGCCTTGAGCTCTTCCAGTAATGCCGGTTTTATTTCTTCAATTGTTGCAAATCTCCGTCCTTTCATAAGTCTCATCAGTTTTGGGAGCAGGAAAATATCGCATTGGCCCAAATCCGGTAAATGTGGTGGTTTAGGCATCATTGTTGTATTGTTTTTGGCCAAAGAATCTTTCACAAGCAATGATGAATGAGCAGGTGTATTGTCGTGATGCAAAAACCATGAATTGTTTTTCTACAATTTCTGACGTTTGTTGCTTCTCGAAAATGACGTATAACTTCAAGGTTATACTCCTTATTGACTGTACGACCTTAAAGTAAAAATTATTGATGCATTACGCTAATTGAAAAAAAAATGTGATCAAAACTTTGACATTTAATTGAACTTGTTGTGCTTTTTTCGGTCTTAGCTTTCCTGGGTGCTTCTATTGGGGCAATTGGGCTTTGCTTTCGACGTGATAACCATATACTTACCCATGATCGTCACCAGCTATGACTCTTTTGAACAAGTCAGGATCATCATTGAAATCATTCAAGAGCTCCTGAGTGATGCTCATGCGACGGTTCTTTTGATAAAAATTAAGAAGTTTCGGTACAAACTTCGTTGACACAGATCTCATGCCCAAAACATTCGAAATGACATGAGACGACCTATATGCCAACATCCTCAACAACTTCTCTTATGGTGATTCGACGATTTTCCAAAAAAATTTCTTCACTTCGACGTTTTCATCTTTTGTTGGTGTGCTGGTACGTCCAGAGCGAGGTTAGTCACTGGCATCTTCTAGCCCATCTTGGAAGAGCTCGTACCAATTGCAAACATTTTTTTTTTACTTAGAGCAGACTCACCGTATGCCGCTGTCAATACTTCACGTGCTCTAAAAATTTGGTTCCATTTTTTACACAAAATTTGAAGCAAAATTTGCTCTGTTGTTTTATAATAATTAAAAATCGCCGAACACTCCAAAATACGTCTAACCTTTCTATTTCTCAAAAACAAACTAAGTATGCTTTATATTTGAAACTAAGAACATATTTTCGGGACATCAAATGTACGTTGCCCGCGAAATTTCAAAAGTCACCTTACTTTTTAAGCAAGGATCGTATAGTACCTTAAAGTCGTTTTTTTGTTTTTTTGTTGTAAATAAGACACAATAACTAAATGACGAAAACTACAAGGCATGCCCTTCAACGCACTAATATAATTAATAAAGTGAACTTTAATTTGAAATTTAATTAGCTTTAAAAACTAGCTGATTATCATTAGAATATGTGAATACACTTTTGATATAAAACTAATTGAATCCTTGTATTTGATTTTATTTATCCATAAATAGTATCTAACAATAATTGATAAATAAATTTCAGTTTTTAAAGCTTAAACTAAATACTCGGACATTATCGCAATTTGATTATTTCCAAAGGTATTGAACATCCAGTTTTTAAATTCACGCTAGATGCACAATAAATAAACAAAAAACCCCACCCTGTGCATTTAGCTTTTTTCTCTAAAATTCCATCATTACAAAATTGCAAAATTCGGATATGCAAATCAATTCTGGATTTGTAATTAAAGATAGAAAACACCTAAATGCGGAGAAATGTGTTGTACTTTGCTGAATTTTGTTATATTGAAATGGAGCTCATTAACAATTGTGTGAAGCTTTTTGCGCATCACAGGTATTGAGCTGCGGTTTTCAAGAATTAATCACATCAAAATGAGTTTGACTGCAAAAATCAGAGTTAAAATGATTTTAAGACCAAATGTGCCTTCTTCGTAATTCTCATGTTTTTGTGTGAGTATACATGATTGCTCAGTTCATAACAAAATTCTGTTTATTAATTGTTTCCAAGAAGGATAAACTACTTAGCTGTATACTAAATAGTATCTTTGTCTATCGTTTTGAATATGTTTTTTAGACATTTCCTCGAGTGCTCATAACTTACTTTATATTTGCATGAGTATTGGCTATAAATTGCTTAAGTCCGAATCCTATTTAAAATCACGTCACTTAAAGTCTTTTAGATTAGTACCAACTAAGACTCACACGCATGTACTCAATCATGAGCTGTGGTAATTAAAAATGAAGTATAGTCGGATACCAAATTGCCTGGCATTGTGATCATTAGAACTCTGTAAAGGGATAAATGGATGCGGGTGAAGCTAACTTATCCCTTCTACCATCTTGATAAACTAAGAAGGATATATAAGCAATTCTGGGTCTATTTGTGGAAAAGAAATTCATAATTAAAAGGAAAGCAGGGTACGACTTAATATTGGTCAGAAGATAGAACAGAATGATGACGATTTCTTGTCGTCACCAAGATTTTTCATTCTTAGTTTGGAAAAGGAGTTCGAGGAGAGTGTTTTGTTAGTGAGGGACTGTGAAAAGATAGACACGACTCCTACAGAGATTAGCGAGGGCAAAAACGAGAAGGCTGGGACGCTTGCGGCTAAAAAGGAACAAACTGATTCGAATTTAAAGGATACAGGCGCTGCTGGCACGGCTTCAGATGGCCTAGTATTTTTTACGACGAGGAAAGAAGAATATATTCCGTTTTAGAAACGGAAAACTTGAGAACGCTTAAGTTTGAGAAAAGCGACAACTCGATCTCCAGAAAAGTGCTGATAAACACTTTCAATGGACTATGATCTGAGAAAATATGTTTTCCTGTTCGAAAATCAAAAAGTATAACGTGTCAACTTCCACCAACGGTAGTCTATAACTGAATAGGATGCGCCTCAAAAAAAAAGTGTATTTCCATTCAAAACTTGGCAATCAAAAGCATATGTGGTTTTAAATACTTTACATACCTTGCTATCACATAAATCATATTTTGACTGACGATCTGTTTTTAAAATTATAGAGATAAAATTGTTTTGAGAAGGTCCTATTTGAACATTGAAATCGCCAATAAATAATAGATGTGATGATTTCAAAGTATCGTGTTATTCATCGTTAGCTTTGCCTTATAATGTAAAATAAAACATAAATTTCAAAGTAAATTTAAAATTTTTATTATTGGTTAACAGAACAATTCATGGCATTTACTTTTTGCAAATGATATCATGTAAATGTTGGTTACGACTACGTCTGAGGTGGTCCGTTCGGAAGGTCCAATTTTGGGCGACTCGTTCAAGCATAGCGACTTTCGCCGACAACACAAATAATGTTGGCTTCCAAAGCGTCAATCGTAGCTAGGTTATTCCTGAAGATCTGAGACTTTACAAATCCCCAGAGAAAATAGTCCAAAGGTGTGTGGTCCATTGTTTCACGCGCTGTATGGATCGTAGCGCCGTCTTGTTGAAACTAGAGCTCACTGAGACCATGTGCTTGGATTTTAGGAAACACATAGTTCATTAACATGACGCGATAACGGTTACCATTGACGGTAACATTCTGATTTGCGTCATTTTTGAAGAAATATCTACCGATGGTTCCACCAGCCCATAAACCACACCATGCCGTTGTTTTTAATGGATGTAATGGTAGCCAGAAATGAGCTTCATCACTGAACAAAATTTCACGAAAAAACACAGGATTTTCATTGAGTTTTTCCAGAGCCCATTCACTGAAAATGTGACGCAAATTCAAGTCGCTTGGCTTCAATTCTTGCACAAGTTAAATTTTGTACGCTTTTAGGCCGAGATCCGCACGTAAAATAAGCCAAGTTATCGAATACGCCAAGCCAAGCCGCTGAGAACGACGACGAATCGATTCGTCGCGGTCTTCGCGTATACCCTCTGTTCACTACGTACTAGATGTGGTCTAACCGGTCGAGTATCATCCACTTATGTAAACTGGTACTCAAATTTGCGAGTGGTATTGGCAAAAGTGGTTTTAGTAGGTCGATTATGCGCACTGTAATCACAGTGCAGTTGAATAATTTTAAGACGTTGTTGTGGTGTGAGTCTTTCCATGATGATTAACCAAACGATGCTGAACAAAAATGGCAAAGCAGTTTGATAGGAGTCACGCATTATCTGTCAAAAAAGGCTATTGAAAATTAAACCACACGATGAATCACCCCTTATATAAAAAGTCGCTTAAAATATCGAAGTCACGATGCCAATAATTACAGTTGAGATATTGGGTCTTAATTAATTAACTTAATTCATGCGGTTTTCTAAGAGATGGCGTAATTTGTTTTATTCCATTGGAACATGCGTTGGAAAGCCACTGTCATTGTACGTCATTTCAGTATATGTTTGAAGCATAAACAACAATAATTTTTTTTCACTCAAATATGTCGAACTTTGTGCCTGAAAAAGTGTTTTTGCGGGGAGTTCTTCTTCATCACTTTAATATGAAGAAAACTGCTGCCGAAAGTCATCGTATTTTTGTGGAAGCTTATGGTGAACATGCGCTAGCTGAGCGAACGTGCCAAAAGTGGTTTGCACGATTTAAAAGTGGTGATTTTGGCTTGGAAGACGATGAACGTCCTGGGCAGCCAAAAAAGTTTAAAAATGAAGAACTGGAAGCATTACTCTATGAAGCTTGTTGCCAAACACAAGAAGAGCTCGCAGAATCTTTGGGTGTCGCTCAAGCAGCCATTTCAAAACGTTTAAAAGCAGCTGGATATATTCAAAAGGAAGGAAATTGGGTTCCACATGAACTCAAGCCGAGAGACGTCGAGACGAAAGGCGTTTTGCATTTCCGGAATGCTGCTGGAACGCCACAAAAGGAAATCTTTTTTGCATCGAATTGTTACTGGTGATGAAAAATGGATCCATTACGACAACCCCAAGCGCAAAAAATCATATGTGAAACCCGGCCAACCAGCCAAATCAACGGCAAAGCCGAATATTCATGACGCGAAAGTAATGCTCTCTATTTGGCGGGATCAGATGGGTGTGTTGTATTATGAGCCGCTAAAACCGGGTGAAACTATCAATGGATAACGCTACCGAACACAATTAATCCGTTTGAAGAGAGCAGTAGCCGAAAAACGTCCGGAATATACGACCAGACACGAGGCAATAATTTTGAATCATGTCAACGCTCGGCCCCACGTTGCTATTCCGGTGAAGAACTTTCGACTACCATTTGTTTTGGTCGATGCAGAATGCCCTCACTGAAATACGGTTCACATCAGAGCAGAATATCAAAAATTGGTTGGATTCATTCTTGGCTGCCAAGCCGACGCAGTTCTTTTGGGATGGGATCCACAAATTGCCAGAAAGATGTTCCCATCTCTTTTACAGAGGATATCCATTTAAATTTCTTCTTTTAAGTTAAGTTTTAAGTAAGTGAATGTCAGATAATAAGAATATATGGAATTCTGATAGGCAATTAATAAAATTTAGGTAAAAACAAATCATTTATCATTCTAGCAATATTATAATCGTTACTCCCTAACAGAACTCCCAGTAATGTCTAGAGCGGATGTTTTTCTTTTTGCATGGAAAACTCATGTCAACTCTGCACTTGAAGTTGTTGTAAAATTTGGCAGTTCTTTATGTTGTTACGCATTCCATTCAGTAAATTATCTATTTTGTTTTTCACACCTATCGACGATGTTCGTAACATTTGATTTGAACCTTGAATTCCATTTAAATTTCCACATCTTATGCCTTCTGACATATCCCACGTAAATATTTTAGCCTCGATATGTAACCTATCGTCTCTCAATGTAATCTTTTTCTTCGGATCTTCTATTCGTAAATGTTTCCTCAGTTCAAACAAATTTGCCCTTCTTTGACTCACGGAAGGTCTTTATTAGTAGAAATTCCTGTAGCCTTAGGTTTACCAGACATACTTGTACGCAATAAACTTGAAGCCGTATCTGGGGATTTCATTTCCACAATTATTGTCGGTTTGCTTTGATTTTGACTTTGTACTTTGTAGGCATTTTCAATTTCGCTGTTTGTACCGAACAAACAGATTTGGCCTTTTGTGTTATATCAACATTGTTCTCAACGGGCAAGTGTACTTTGAGATTTTTTTTCGAATTTTGAATTATTTTATCAATTTGGGATTCTAGTTGTTTGTTTTTGTGTCCTTATTCAAGGACTTTAGCCGAAATTTCTTCGTGTTTTGCTTTTTATTCTGTTATTTCTGTACATAGATGTTGGAAGTTACTTTTGGCAGGAAGTTCTCTGGTAAGTTCGGCGTTATTTAATGGTGAATTTCTTTCAATAACTGTACATTAAAACCAATATTGTCTTCGGTCATGTTTTGGTAAAACCTATATCCTCTTTTTTCAGTGTCTAATTTGTATGAAGCAATTTCTGCTGGTCCCCTCTTGTTCTGATTAGATTAGAGGATTGTCCGAAGGTAAACCCCGAAAAGCAAATTGAAGAAAACGACGCTGGATGCTCTTAATTTGGGACATCACGCTTGGCTGGCATACTCGAGATGGGGGCGAACAAAAGTGATATATGTATAGTTGCAGAATTCTTTGGACCATCTTTCAACGAAGTCAAGTGATGAGTTTGCTTTAGTAGTCAATATGCGAATGGAAATTAAGCTCCCTGTCGCATACTATGCCAAGGTCGTGTATAGACGGAACAAGGGATATAGGTTGACCGTGAAGAGGAGACCTGTTGCACTAACGTAAGAAGGTAATCCATTGACATTTAATGAGATTGAGTTCTAAGCAGTTTTTGATGCACCAGATGGAAAAATTATTAAGATCTGCTTGAAGAAAACTGGAGTCATGTTGTGAGGAAATGGGTGTAAAAAATTTGGTATCGTCAACGTAGAGAGAAAGTGCCGAGTGTTAAATGACCCTTTCAAGATCGTTAATAGTTAGGGTGAAGAGAAATGGACCTAGGTGACTACCTTGTGGCACTCCTGACGTGGCCAAGAAAGGGGCCTATAGGACAAACCAGACACGAAAACGATTATCCAGGCAAAAAAATATATATTGTAGCAAAATGGGTTCAAAATCCAGGACGGACAATTTGAACAGGATTAGTTTATGAGATATCTTATCAAAAACCTTACTGAAATCAGTTGTTATAACATCAACTTCTTTACCACTTTCTAAGGCTGATAGAATACACAATACCAATTCGACGAGGTTAGTGGCAGTTGATCTACCTTTCAGAAAGTCGTATTGATAAGGGGAAATAAGAGATTTGCAGTGGAGGAGTTTGGGTACATGTAAAAGTTTAGCTATGTGGCGGTAATAAGTGACTTTGCTCTTAAATCTCTTTTTGTGTATCGGTTTTATGAAAGAAGACTTCCATATCAGCGAAAATTCACCTTGAGAGAGCGATAACCGAAAGAGATTTGAAAGAGGGTGGACAAGTGTTTAAGAAACATGGAGTATGGGCCGGGTAAGTATTCATCATTAAGTTGCTGTAACCTATTTTCTAATACTGTGTGATCAAAACTTTGAAAAATAGAGGGGATAATGGGGAAGGTAAGTAGGTATTTGAAATAAGAGGTATGAAGGAATTATCCGCAAAGAATTGCTTAAAGAAGTAATAGAAAAAAGTTGGCTATGGTCTGCGGATCGGTTGATGTGTTTCTCATGCTATAGTGAGGATACGTAAAATCACAGTCGTTCATAGACCTCCGCGGCGATTAATTGTTTCGAATAATAAGTGAGAAGTAATACTTAACTTAAATAAGATATTAAACAATTTGGACCTAGGCTCCAATTAGCACAGCGGTAGTGTGTTAGCTTGAGACGGCAAAAGTTGTGGGTTCGACTCCAAGTAGTCGGCAGACAGTCTCTTTTTTTTTATTTATTTATTTATTTTTTTTTTTTAAATAAAAATAAGTAAAAGGGGATTAACATCACGTGATGGATTGTGGTGAGCGGTCCGCTATGACTATAGCGGGAGCTGCTGAGATGTCAGGTGAGGCTTCGAGTGGTTCAAGCCAAACGCCAAAGACAAAGAGAAGGAGGAAATTACCAACGACCACTGTAAAGCTGCTTGGCGGAGTGAGGGAAGGGAACATCTTCGCTTCATTGGCCGCAAGCGAATCAGACGATGAAGAGGAAGAAATGGAGGCAATAAGTAGCAGCATAAAAATGCTACAACAAAGAGTGCTGGCCATTAAAGAAAAACAAATGGAAAGAAGGAAGAGGGAAGAGCAAGAGCAATCCCAACCAGCTCACACAAATCAAAAACAACAGCAAGGAAATACAACAACACAAGTGCTAAAACACAAACAAAAACTTACGAAACACCAGCAACAACAACAACAAGAGCAGCCACAACAACAAGAGCAGCCACAACAACAAGAGCAGCCACAACAACGGCAACAGCAAAAACAGCAGCAGCAGCAACAACAACAGCAGAAACAAAAACAGCAGCAGCGACAACAACAACAACAACAGCAGAAACAACAAAGGGTTCCACCTATTAATACCTTTAAGATGGAACTAAAGGAAACTAAAGAACTATGTAAGTCGGCCATAGGAAATAATTTTTATATTAAAAGACTTAGCTTAGATAGGCACGCGATCCACTGTAACACAGTGGAGCGCTACAACAAAATTAAAAGTTTATTGAGGGATTCGACGACGGAGTTCTTCTCCTACACCCCGAAGGGTGAGAAGCTGCAGACAATGCTGCTGAGGGGGTTAGAGCCGTCGACTGATCCTGAGGAACTCCTTGCACTGCTAAAAGAAAAGGAGTGCGAAGGGTTAAGCCATTTGTCACGGCTAGAGCCAAGAGAGAGAATCGGAAATTACCGTTTTTCCTGGTCCAGCTAAGTCCCGACAGCAAACTGGATGGTCTAAGGAGCATCAAAGTCCTAGACTACCAGATTGTACACTGGGAAAAATTAAAGAGGAGCGAAAATATTTTACAATGTGTTCGCTGCCAAAGGTTCGGTCACGCTGCGTCGAACTGCGAAATGCAGCCTCGATGCGTAAAGTGTGGAAAGAACCACAAGTCAAACGATTGCGCTTTAGGTAAGGACGGAGCGTCGGAAAAAAGCCAACTCTCTTGCGTCTTATGTAGGAACACGGGGCACACCGCAAACTATCGGGGTTGCCCCAAATTCCAGTACATGAAAACAGTAAATCTGGCTCGGCAGCAGAAGATGGAAGTTAAACGACCACCTGTGCGTATACAAACACCAGCCGTTACTCCCCAAGTCACCTACGCCCAAATGGCGGCAGGTAAGGGAAGTGCGGTACAGCAACAGAAGGCTGCTTCTCAGGCCCCAGCGCCTAGAGCACCTGAACCTGTACCTGACATGCTGGCTATTTTGCTATCTATTCAAGGACAAATGGCTCAGCTTCAGCGTCAAATACAGGAACAGGCGAAGCGGGTAGATCAAATATACGCGCTGCTGCCGGGTCTAACGCACCTCCAGTCGTAATGGGCACGAACATGGCGGAGCAAACCCAGAAGATCCTTGCAGTGAATGTTAATTCACTGATTAGGATTGAGCGAAGAGCCGCATTATTTAAGTTGCTTAAAGACCAAGTCCCAGATGTGCTTTTGGTTAGCGAAACTAAGCTATCCAAAAAGCACAAAATGAGACACAGAAAATATAAAATCATACGAAGAAATCGACCCAACTCCATTCAAGGAGGAGGGGTTGCAATCTTTGTTAGAAAGGAATTGCGTTGTAATAGAGTATACAGTCATGTAGTACGTAGGTTTCAGGTGCTGGAGGCATGCATCATCTATATCCCTCTCCGAAGTGGAAAGCGGCTGTACATGGTGTCTGTCTATGCACCTGAGGCTACTCAATCTACATTATTCATCTCAGAACTCGAGACACTTTTTCGATTGCTGAGACTTTAATTGGAAGAAAACTACTTTATTATCGGCGGAGATTTCAACGCCAAGCACAGAGATTGGGGAAATAATACACCAAACACTAGAGGGAACCAACTACTCAATTGGTGGGTTCAGCACAGTGTGATGTATAGACTCAGCCTTAAGGCTACGGACAGTCCGTCGTTTCCTAGACACGGTTCCTATTTGGATCTACTGTTGTTCGACTCACGAATTCAACTGACAGGTACGAACCAACAAACTATAAACTGTCTACGCACTTTTGTGTATGACAGCGACCATTGCGGTCTTAGTACCAAAATAACCGTTCCAAACGAAAATGCGGAACTAGATGAATTTGTTCATCGACATTCCTACAACTATAGTAGAGTGCGTTGGACACACTTCTCTAGGACACTGACAAGAGCACTCTCCTCGAATTCGCTTTACCCACCGTCCAACAGAAATCTGTCAAACGAGGAGATTGACAGATATCTAAAAGTAATGGACGAGACAATCAAACAAACAATGGACAAAACGATACCTCGGTATCAACATACTGACAACGAAGACTTGTTCCGCAATTCAACTATTGACGCACTGCACCGACATAAAAGTAGACTACTGTCAAGACTAAAAACCTTGTACAGACAGTTTACTGACAGACATAACCCGGAGATTATGACATTATAGTCGTCGATCAAAAACCTCCAAACATTAATAAAAGAAAATTACAGGGCTTCTGTAAGTTTGCATTGGAACAATAAAATTCAGGCTGTAAATACCAGCAACCCGAATATGTTCCCGCAAATAAACAAAATATTTCGGAGGAAAGATCAAAACGACCTTTCATGTCTCAAAATCGCCCGAACGACAAACAACGAAAACATACTTTTGGCAGCAGGCATAGATCCAAATGAGGCTGTGGAGAATGACAACTTCTTTGTGATCGAGGATCCGCAGGAGAAAGTTGAGGCTATAGGAGCGACTTTTCAGGAAGTATATAGGGCGAATGATATCATTGGCCCTAACCACGATTTGGAAAGTCGAGTCCTTGCGCACAATTTCTACCTTCGAAACGAAATAGTGAACTGGCGAATCGAGAACTCGGGTTTCATCCAGTTCAGTGATGAGAATATGGCAAATAATGTCATCGCCAATGAAAGGGAACTTCCCCCTTCATTTCGAAAGAAGAGCTCCAAATGATCTTCGACACAATCAGAAGAAAGAAATCTGTGGGAATCGATGATATACCAAACATTGTGCTTCGACATCTCCCTCTAGAAGCGGTGGACATTTATACCACCCTGTTTAACAATGCAATGAATAATGCACATTATCCGACGCATTGGAAAACTGCGGTGGTACATCCGATCCCCAAAAGGGATAAAGACACCTCCAATCCGGCGAATCTCCGGTCGATCAGTCTCCTTCCAAACATCAGCAAGGTTTTCGAAAAGGTTATCAATAGGGTCCTGACTAAGTGGGTTGAGGACAAAAATATAGTTCCGGATAATCAATTCGGTTTCAAGGCGGGGCATGATATTATTCACGCCGCGTCTAAACTGGTTTCCGATATCCAATGGAACAAAGCCAAGAAACAGTGCACTGGTGCCTGCCTGATTGACTTGGAGAAAGCCTTCGATACCGTATGGTTAGAGGGGCTCTTCTACAAATTGAACAGGCTGGGCATTAGCAGACCATTGCTGTATATTCTTTTCAATATGCTCACAGATAGACAGTTCATCGTGAAGAATGGCGATGTGACTTCTACTGGAACTTTTCATGTTAAAAACGGTCTCCAACAAGGTGCGGTTAATTCGCCGATTCTTTTCAACATTTACACAAGTGATTTGATAGGTTCACTTCACCATGTCATAGCGTACGCAGACGACATAATCGCGTACAGATCAGGTCCAAAGATTGAGGTCATAAACATACTCTTGCAACGTGATTTCGATAAAATTAAACAATATTGCGACGACTGGAAGTTGAAGATCAACTTTCAGAAGTCGGAAACCATTCTTTTTAGGACGCCTTTGTCTGGGGCCTCTGCGGATACCAGAAAGAATTGGCGAAAGTTTCAGATCGTCGGACAGTACGGTCAACCACTTGCTTGTCGAAATGTAGTCAGATACCTTGGGATCTGGCTAGATCAATATCTGTATTTTAATAAACATATAGATGTTGCTCTGGCCAAAGCCAGAGGAGCTTTTGCCCTTACAAAGAGACTGTTTTATAGCAGACAACTCGATGCGAGGGTAAAGGTGATCTGCTACATGGCCCTTATTCGGCCTATGCTAACATTTGGTTGTCCCGTGTGGTTCAACGTGAGAGCAAGTCTTTTGGAAAAGATTCGGGTGTTTGAGAGGGCTTGCCTTAGGGCTTGTCTTCGCCTTTACAGAACACCAGAGTCTGAGTACATAAAATTCTATCCTAATGAGGTTTTGTACAATAGGGCGAACCTAATAAGAGTGGACAATTTTGTCATTAAGTTGATTCGAAGACACATTGCAAGAGCAATGACCTCGTCGAACAACCTGATCTCTGGGGCTAATTACCCCAATTATATGTATCACGAGAGAGTTCGCCTTGACGGCTTTATTCCACCAGAAGCGTTCCTCTATCTTGATAAGAAAGGCTTGATCCAGGACAGATTAGCGGTGCCGTTAATCTTTCACGTCGCTCGAACAGCTTCGGACAGGCGACTCAACTACGACAGAGATGTCGCACACGGCAGTGCGGAGCGTCTCCGGTTCAGTAGAGCGGTAGGGAGTCGCGACATGAGAGATGTGGCTCGGCAGCACCAACAATTTTGGTGGCTTATTGAAGAAGAGGATGCTTCGTCGTCGAATTCCTCAATTACTAGGTAGCTTCCTCGAGTAAGCAAAGTTGGCCAGCCTATAAGAATTTAGTAATGGCCGACTAACATAGTTTTAGATAGGATTAAGTTAGATTTAAGAAAAAAAAAAAATAAAAAAAAAATAAAAAAAATACATATATATATACATATATTTATATATTAAGTATATATATATATATATATAATATTTAACTTAATTGTTTATTAGATGTAAGTAGGTTAAGTATATTAAGATTTATTTTAGGTAGTTGGTAAGCTTTAGTTTTAAGTTTTATATTTCAACAAAAAAAAGTCCATTTACTAAGTTTTTTTTAAAATCTGTTTTCTTAGTTTTAGGCTTAATTAATGCAAATATTAAAATAAGAATAGACTGTAAGATACGTCGAAAGACATAGATTAAGTGTTAGGTTTATCTTAGAGTGCCCGTATGGGGCCAGTAAGTTAGATTAAGGTAATTTTAAGTTAATTAAGCTAATTTTTAAGCATTTTTTTTTGTTTAGCCTATAAGAATTAATATATAAAAAAATAAAAAATGCATTTAAACTCTAAACTCTAAATCGGTTGATGAGGAAAGCAGTCAGATTTTTTTTTTGTAGTTAATGAATTGGTAGAAAGACTTAGGATTGTTTGAGAGTTTTGATATTTAGGTGTCGTTGGAAGAGAACGTTGTTGGAATAGTCAGGGAAAGAATTGCATCGATGGAAAACTGCCCATTATCTGTTACGTGAAGAGCGAAGTCTACGATTATACCATGGAGGGCTCGTAGAAGTTGTTTTGTTGTTTGAATAATTATCTGTAGAAAATAGAGAGGGAACGATAAGGGACAAAAGACTGAACTGAATAGAAGAGTGGTGAAGGTTCCTTTATTGAGATAAAGATCAGTGATTTACTGCTGTTGGTTTGTTTTGTGATTTTTTTGACTTATTCTCTACAACTTACTTATGGTAGACTATTAATGCTTTCGTTGAGAAGAGGTTAAAAGTTATTTCAAGTTTTTGTTTTTTTCTAAGAGCTTCTTTGGTAACTTATCAAATATCAATTGAATTTTCACTATCTCATCACATAGTGCGAGTGTATGTCGATTAATATTTAATAACCTCCAAGTGTTTACTTATCAAAGGTGATTGCAATGATAGCTGAACGTTGACAGTTCAACAATGGCTGTTGAATAGCCCCCTACTTGTACGAAGGTTTTATTCTTATAACTATTAAGAACAAACAGTTTTAAGTTGCTTTTAATCCCAGAGGACCCCCAAGGCGTTTCTGTTTGGTTAAAAAATACAAAAAATGCTAAAAAAAAGTAAGACTGCAGTCTCAGTCGCAAAGAATAATAGCAAATAAGAGACAAGCCGATTTAATGCTCTAGCCTTGGAAAGATGCAGAAAATGATAAGGATCGAAAATCAAAGGAGACTTGCACAATCTTCATGATTGCTTAACTAACAATATTTCCTGCATCGTTTTCCTGTTTCCTGGTTGGTTTCTATGTGCAGGTATGTATATTTCAACTAAAATTTGAGCCCAACGAAAGGAAGTAATCCTCCACTATGGTCCAATATTGTCGAGGTAAAATGTGCAATATTTTTTATTGCTGCTTCGTACTTTTAATCTTTCCTCTCATGGCAACGTTATTTAGTTTTTCTTTCCTTTGTATTTGGATAGGCCAACGGAATGGGAATAAATAGAAGTCATAATGGTTTGCTGTGAGGTTCATATACAGTAGCTGTGAAGTTCATATAAGTAGCTGTCTTTTTCGCTTTTTTTTTTTCTCAAGAAAATGAACTTTTATCGTTTATTTAAAGACAACCAACAATTAATCGACTTCGACATCAGATTTTTGCTATAAGTCCCATTTCCAACTTTGGCTACTAATCCAAATTCGAGCTCTCGAACTCTGAGATTTCTGGAAACTCTTCAAACTCATCGAACTCTCTATACATAAAAATCGATAACTTCGATTAAAATCGTCCAAAAATCCTCCCTTTCCAAAAATCCTCCCTTTCCAAAAACTACTGCACAATCTACTTCATCAAGTGTTATACGACTTTCACAAAACATTTTACAGAACCACTTTAATCCGGCTGCTCTCTTGCCCTTTCCCGATATTGTATGCACACAAAACGATTACACTCGGAGTATTCACTAACAATCGCCCCATTTCTGAACCGATATCAGGAGTGGGACCATGACCAGAAAACGAAACGAAGGCCAATACCAAGATTGGGCTCTTTGGGAAATTTCCCTTTTGCTTTGGAACCTTAATGATTGCTACATCGCCTGAAGGATAATAACTGCTGCCGACAAATGTTGCTTATTGCTTCGGCATCTCAGGCAATATAAAATTACATGCCCTGACGAAAAACTCAAAGAACCATAAAGCTTTCTTTAGCCACCTCGGGACCGCTCACTTCTGCAAGTCAAAGGACAAAGGAATAGAATAAAAAAAAAAAAAAAAAAAAAACATTATCGTTCGTCGATTACCGAAATCACAATCATTGCTCTTAATCCTTTCAATATTAGTTCAATTTCAATTTAGTGATTGAAAAATAAATGAAACGAAATTTTTGAAACGCTTTTGCTGGTGCCAGTCCCTTCTGCTGATCAAAGGGAAGCTCAGTCAGAAGTGGAGAAGAATAAGCAACGAGCAAAGCAGAGCACTGAAGAGGAAGAAGACTTAAAATTGAGGGAATTGAAGGAAAAGACTGAAGGCAACTACAGAAGCAGCTATCAATATGAGAAAAATAAACCAAAGCAATACCCAGAGCAACCATGAAGAAAAGGAATACAGCTCCTTGATGGTTGCTAACAGTTCATGCCAGTTTCTTTGGTTCCCTCAGTTTGTCTGGTTCCTCTGTTTCATCTGGTTTCCCAGTTTTTTTCTAATTCTACTTTGTATGCTCCAGTTGAGTGTGTATGATATGTGTATTCGTTTCCTAGTTTGAACTGCCGTCATCGCCAGAAGGCCATTGGCGCACTTGATCCTTGCAATAAAATCGAGTTTCCGCTTACATTCTGGAGAAGTAAAACCATATTGACGGCAAAGTCGCAAAAAAGGGAGTGTGGGTGATTGTCGATGAATGGCTGAGGGTGTGGAAATTCCTTACAATGGAATGCTGCTTTCATGGGCACACACCATGACTATGTCGTTATGTCGTTTTGTCGTTTATACGCGTATACAGCTACTATTCCATAGTCATCGCGATAAAAAGGAAAATTTATAGAATCCCAGAATCCATGTATGAAAAATTCATAATAACCCACAACAGTGCCGAGAGGGAGCGCGCGCGTGTATTCTGTTATAGGATACAAAGGACTTTCTGTGGAATGCTGCCGTCCCTTGTGTAGTATCATATGCGAGTGGTAAAAATTCGATGCCGAGCAATTTGGATAAATGCGTCAGCAATATTATTTTCTCCGTTCTTTCTTGTTTTTCCCATTCTCTTTAGAATTCCCCTGCACCCACTATTCACTGTTCACCACCCGTCTTAAGTTATCTTGCCACTCTTTCATGGTGTATCTTTCATTTTGTGTAGAATTTTTTGCTATTCAATGGATACACCACCACGAAAGTGATTATGAGCTTCAAGGTTAGTGGCATCCACATCAGGCAGGCTTCACTGTGCAAGAGAGATTTTTAAGTTGTAAATTGGTTCGCGATCCAGCACACAGATTCAAATTCAAATTCAGATTGGGATTCTAATTCAAATATGGGGTCGGAGAATCAAATTTGGAGACTCGGATACCGATTTTGAACTTTCGGTTGTCATGCCAATTACGAGTTGAAGGTCTATAGGCACTTGAACGCTGTGCACACACAGGCACACGTATTTTTACAATTGGTCCAGATGATGAGGGAATCCAAACAACTTTCCGAGTATGGTACTGCTGGTGCCACTTATTCCTATTTAGAGTTTATGATGGGTTTTTCCATTCATTTGTTAGGACGGGACTTTATTCGTAAAACGACTGCTGCCTCTAGTGCTCCTTCCTTTATGGCTTTTCAAAAGTGGTTAAGAGCTTGGGAATTATGAGAAATTGTCCAGCTGCTGCAGGCTAGTAGAATGATTGTGTTTCTTTCTTCTTCTTATTTAGTTTGAATGGAGGAACTGTTGCTAAGATGAATGGATTGGATGGGTTGGACGAGTTGAATGGGTTGGGATCATGCGGGTGGAACTACAGGACTGTATCGTTTTATTTATATTTTTTTTTTGTGTGAAAATGATTACCCAATTAGGAAATTCAGGGTTGATTATGATGGCTGAAAGGATTTGAGTTCGGTGAACACTTTACCAATTATTTGAATGAATAGATGTAGTTAGTAGATATGGTTTTTGCTATCATGGAGCATAGATGGGATTATATTTTAAAAGATTCTATTAGATAGACACTATGATTGTTAGGTAAATAAAATAGTTCAATGCGCTGATTGTATGACCTTAGGATTTTTAAATTGAGAGAATCACAAGAGTGAGTTCATTAAATGAAAGTGAATATGCTCATTTCAAAGAAAGACAGATATAATCTTCAATGTCTTTATCGTTTTCACTAGAGGTTTGGGGAATCAAATGATTGTGAACTTAATTCTGTTTATAGGCATCAGACAATTATCTTATCTGTCATCAAGTTTGTGCAAGATACATATAACTGCGATCCAAATCCGATTTGAAGCTGATTAGCGATCGCCTGTCTGTGACCCGCATCAAGCCAATATTCCAACGCATCAGTTATGTGCATATGCCCCTGTTGACGAAATTTGAAAATGCTGACAAGGAGGAGTTCTGTAGGAGAAGTATGATACCAAAATTCGTGAAGTTTCCAAATCTCAACAACAGGTAAATGCTTCTGGCTAATCGGTTTCGCAGCAGCTTGTAAAATGGTGATAAACGGCACTTGACACGAATCTACATAGCAACCTGAGCTATTCAGATGATCGAAACGCCAAACAAATCGACCACGTTTTAATAGAGTATTAATCGAGGAAAACGTGGACTCAGACCACTTCCTTGGTGCAGTCAAATCCAAACTTTGAAAGAAAAGAACTATCAAAAAGCTGAAAGCCGTGGAGTTGATGGTTACCATCGGAGTTTTTTAAACATGCCGATGATATTTTTGTAGGGTGTAGTTGTTCCATCATCAATCAGCATGCTCCATGACTAAACAATCAGCTCTATATGCCTCATATCTAAGAAAGGCTTCCATATTTCTAGTTAGAACTTCCCTTAATTTCACACATGCGATACTATCCGACGTTTTGTGTGAAAGCTTCAAGCCTTTCTGCAACACACCTATCGGTGTAACTTCCAGCCTGGGTGATCGACGATTGGCCAAATTTTCACACTAAGACAAATCCTGGAAAAGGTCAACGAACTTCAAATCGAGGCTCATCACCTCTTTATCTACTTTATGGCTGAATATAATATTATTCATCATCTTGATGTCTAAGAGACGATGGTCGAAATCGTTGTTCTAACAAATGTGATCCAGTTGTGCTGAGTGACGCTGGAAAATACGCCGCGTTGTAATATGCTATCTTAAGACTGTTCCTCTGAACAATTCCAAACAGATACCAGATTTCGGCAATAAAATGCACTGTCGTGTGATTTCTTGAGTTAGGTGTTAAAGAGGGAGATACTATAGTATATGGAGTGGTGCACATTTCAAAGTGATGTAACCAAAATGCTGGAGATCTTCAGGGTTTTGAAACAGTGAATATGGCGTCGGACGAACTCTTCTAAAGGATCCTTTTTTTTGGTTTTTATATAGCAACAGCTGACAGCTAACAACATCTTTTTATTCAGTATTGTTTTGCAAATAATAATGCTGTAAAGACTTCCTCTTGAGCAACAGTAAAAAATGTTTATAGAGTGCTAAACCAATTAAGTCAACATATTCAACCAAGTTAGCCGGCTATTCGCAACACTCCAAGCTGGACTCCAAACTCTTGACAGCAATGCCTAGATTGCGAACTGTTGAAATATCGGCACCTTTAAGGTCATTGTTGAGGAAGATCATATTTCATTGAATCGTCATCGTACGTCGATGTGGCCATTAGTTTTCTGGAATTGTAAGAATTAAAATCAAGCGATCATCGTTTGCGTTGTGACTTCACTGAACAGGCACTTGAACAAAGGGAAGTCAATCCGCTTTCCTACCGCCTAATTTTTATCAATAGATGAGCCTCATTTATGTCTCTGTGGCTTTGTTAATAACCAAAATGCCAAGGAAAATCTAAGGGTGATCCTTCAGCTACCGATGGACCTTAAAAAGTGCACTGCTTTGTGCGGTTTATGGACTAATGTCATTACCGGACCGTATACCTACAATCGAAATTTCACTTTCATAAGAACTCTGTGTGTGAACACGGCCTGCAGAGAATTTGATTTCCACAGGATTGCGAGTCTTGCCATGTTCCCGGTAAAACCATCGAGTTAATGAATGAAGTGTTCGATGCAAAAAATTATCTCCAGAAATGTACCCGTGGGTTGGCCTTCAAGATCATGCGAATTGAACCGGCTAAACTATTTTCTGTGATGGCATTGAAGTCGTTAGTCTATGCCACAAATGTTCGAAAAAGTGGTCGAAAATATGAGCTTCAAGTGGCAGTTCAATTCCCGAAATAATTTTCCGTCATTAATACCATGCTTAACTTGTGTGTGTTTTACCAGCTTGATCCAAAAGTTCCCGGTGGCGTCACAGTGTGGCGTTCCCATTGTTCCGATTTGAGTTCTGTTTTTTTGTTAAGTTGGTACATCTGTTGTTGACATTCCCTTTAAATCTTAGCGTCATAGACTGACATTTAAAAAAAATTACGTAGCCAAGAGTACATCTAGTTTGTGTGTGTTGGCGATTTTTTACAATTTTAGAAATAGATTTAAATTTGCAACAACGAACTTTTAATAAATTCTGCGTTAAAAACGGATTTAATAGTGCGCAAACGTTAGAAATGTTGGAAAATGTTTCGGCAACGATTCTCTAAAGAAAATGGTCTTTTCACAGTTGCACGAGCGGTTTCAAATGGTCGTGAGTCAATCCAAGATGATCAACGTAGTGGCAGACCATCGACATCGAAAACCGACGAAAACATTGATGAAATAAAAGAAATGTTGGCCAATAACTGCAAATTAACCGTCAGAGAGATAGCGGAGGACTTGAACATTGCCTATGGATCCGTCTAAGACATTTTGGTTAATGATTTGGGTTTCCGTCGTGTAGCAGCAAAGTTGGTATCAAAAGACCTCAATTCGTAAAAGAGATGACTTACAAGACTCAATCAGATCCCACATTCATCAAAAGGATCATTACTGGAGACGAGACGTTGGTTTATGAGTACGACACACAATACAGACATCAGGAAAGTGAACGGCATTCACCAAATGAGCCGAGACCAAAAAAACCACGTCGTTTTCAGTCAAAAAAGAAGGCAATGCTCATAGTTTTCATGGATTACAACGGTGTAGTGCACCTTGAATTTTTGCCAGAAGGCCAGACAGTAAACAAATAATATTATTTGGGCCTTTTGAGACGTTTGCATGAAGCTATTCGCCGAAAAAGACCTGAATTGTGGGCAGAGAACTCGTGACTTTTGCACCATGATAACACACCGTCGCACAGTGCCATCATTGTTCGTAATTTTTGGACGAAAAATGCAACAAATACCATCCAATAGCCACCGAATTCACCTGATTTGGCTTCCTGTGACTTCTTTCTGTTAAATCGAGTTAAAAAACCACTACGGGGAACTCGTTTCAGCAGCCGAAAGGAAGTAATGGAAAAATCCCATTAGGCACTGATGGACATACCGAAATCCGATTATAAAAAAATGTTTCGAGGATTGGATCTAGCGTTGGCATAAGTGTGTTGCAGTCGATGGGGGTTACTTTAAAGGGAAAAATTTACATAGATTTAGATGAATAAACTTGTATTTTTAATTTTCTGAATAATTTTCGGGCATTACTAAGAAAACAAATTGACCACCCAGGACCTCCAAGTAACAGCCTAATGTATCACAACTCAAACTCGAAACTCTCCAATATACTCCTGTATATAACAAACACTGAGCCAAGACTCTCAAAAGTTTGACATGTTTGCTACCTAATATAGACATTTCAATCCAGCTAATCCAAAAACTGATGAAAAATAGCCAAACGAGCAGTAGTTGAATTAAGGAATTGCTTTTGCTACGGCAGAGGAAATGAGGCTAATCATCAAAAATGACCTCATTTCAGTTCTTGGCAGGCAAAAGTCGTGTAAAAACTTAAAGGTAGTTTAAGGGCCTTAAAATAAAGGTAAACACAGACCAGAATAAAACCAGGCCAAACGAAAAATTACAGAAGAGGGCTTTCTACAATTACTTGTATTAATTTTAACGACAATAATAAACCATGCTTTTTAGTCATGCGATAACTCTTATCGCATAATACGTTCCAGCTTAATTGTCCACTCGAAAGATATATTGGAGGTAGAGGCAATGAAATCTAGTGACTTTTCTCTTAAACTTTCAACCATGCCTACCGCGGAAAAATTTCTTACCATAAAGCAAAATTTATCCTTTAATCTCTTAATTCAGTACAAGGTGGAATCTACTCGCTACACGTTATAGGCATAACAGAAACAGAACTACTAGAAGAGCTAACAAAATTTAAGTTATCGAGATAAAAGAACGATTAAGAAGGAAAGAAATTCCTTAGCTCGATCAATTGCAAAGTTGACTGTATTAACTTCAAAGAAGAAAACCACATATCATATTATCCTGCTTGCTCATCCTTTCGTCACAAATCTGTGAATTAAATCAAAGCTTATGATCGCTGCACGGTTCGCGATGCTTGCCTAGTTTTAAAAGACAACAAATCTCCACCTGACTCCAGTCCAAATAATAACAAAACGCAAATACAACCAAACTAAACCTCAACCCACCATTGTCTTTTAAATTCCCACCAAAAGCATAGAAGTACAAATCGAATTCCAGCGCAGAATTATTTCAAATTTCGAAACCACACTAAACATAGTGTCACTAAACCCATCAACTAATAATGCTATCTCCATACATTCCACATTTACTCCGCACACTTTCCAAAAACAGGACAAGAACTCTACTGAGCTAAACAACAAATAAGAGATTGAACCTAAATCTACGCAAGACTAACCTCTATCACATGCTTTATTCTCCACACTAACAAAAGCCTTCAAATCAATCAACAAATATGCCAAAGAAAAACAAACACTGAATCAACATCAACTGGTATCGAATCCAACCTTGAGCTACATTTCAATCCACCACGTCAAAAATACAAAAAAAAAAAAAAAAAAAAAAAAAAAAAAAATAATAATTCACAACGATTGCAGGGAGCATGGATTCTCTTATCCTTCAAAGAAACCTTTAAACAATAAACATTCGCCAGAACGATGAATATCTAAATACAACCCGGATATATGATAATAGCTCTTCAAGAAACTCATTGATATCATGAGAACAAAACAAACTTGTACCTTGAAAAATTACAAAACCTTTTCTCCATAATAAAGATTATGAATATGTCAAAGTGTGGTACGGAGCTCGATTATTGCTTTCTTTTCCAATCTCCTTCACCAAGCAATTAAAACATCAGCTAAAATGCACATAAAAATCTTTAATTTATATAGAGAGCATCATGTTATAACCCAAGACGTACTTAAAGATATTCCACTCGACAGTAACTGCCACCACATTACAGTGGAAGATATACTCGCAAATGCACACAACACAACATGGGACTCGAATCCCAATGGATTGAAATTTGAAAATCCGTAACTGTGAGTCACCTACATTTTCCAGCCCCAGAAACACCTTTTCGGCCATCGACGAATCGCTTGCGTCTGTAGAAATTGCGTCTATTCTTCGCTGGAAGGTTTTATTAAGAACTCCAGAATGAAAGAATACGTGAATATTCCAAGAAACAATACAAGTTCTGTCTTCTATTGTACCAACGGCAGTCAATATCATAGCAAAAGCCATTCTTGTAACAAAACCAGAAGATCGCAAACACAACCCTATATGGTTTACAAAAGAAGTTTCACTTTTGGTAAAAGAAAAATACCTCGCTTTGGCCAAAGCAAAAACGAAGCCCCATAACCCAATACTGCATAGTTTATGGATAAACATGTACAAATCTTCGAAAAGAATCCATCCAGTCTAAAAGGGTATCTTGAAAGAACTTCGCCACCCATACATGTTATTGCGCCAAACACTAATAAATAACCCGGAAGTGAAAGCAAACACCATTGTGAAAAATTGAAAGAGGTACAGCGCTGGTGAGTTAAGCGTAACTAAGACCTACTCGTATATAAGTATTCCCAAATTCGCGAAGTTGCCATTCCTTTCAAGAATATCGTCCCCTATCACTTCTTCCCATTCTCTCCAAGATTTTTGAAAACAAAATAAAACCCCTAACAGAGGCGGTCAAACACTCATTCACTTTTTAGAACACAAAACAGCCGAAAACTTATCTAAAAGGTTATTCAACAAAAGGTGTCAATTTAAATTTCCCGCCATTCAACATTCAACTATCGTTGCGATTACTTTGATAAGTAACACTAGAAGGTTATGAAATATGAATCCATACTCACTCGCCCTATGTGTTGAAACAGTGTAAATATATTGGGTCGTATATTCGGTACATTTTTGAAAAAAATTTTCTTTATTCAAAATCAATTTCAATCAAGTACATATTGGCCATTACTATCTATGACCTTTTGCCATTTTCCGGGTAACTTCATAATCCCATCGGTGTAGAACTTCTGTGGTTTATCAACGAAAAACTTGGCCAAGTGATTTTCAGCGGCTCTTTGGTCGGCCAATTTTTTACCATCAAGAGAGTTTTGCAAAGAACGAAATAAATGGTAGTCAGATTGTGCAAGGTCCGGGTTATACAGTGATGCAACAAAACTTCCCAACCATTCCATCAAGTTCCATCAATTTGTTCCGGGTCATCAAAGATGTGTGTGGCCTGGCATTGTCATGAATGAAGACATCTCCCTTTCTGTTCTCCAATTCTGGTCGCTCTTTCTTGATAGCTTCATTCATACGATCGAGTTGTGCACCGAGGAGGATCGAATTGACCATTTCGCCACGCCAGACAATTCCCTTCCAAACACTAAATAACATAACCTTGTTTGCCGTCAATCCAGGCTTTGAAGTCGTTTGTGGTCGGTCACCGGCCTTTGACTATTAACGCTTGCGTTAGATATTCTCGTATTTAATCCATTTTTAATTGGCCGTAATGAATCGTTGATGTTTAGTGCCTCCACTATCTCCAGACAGCTTTTGGGCTTACTCTATTAGTTGCAAAATTTCATCGACTTTTTCAATGACAGGCCGACTAGTGCAAAGTGCATCTTTTACATCGAAATTTCCGGAACGGAATCGAACAAACCATTCCTGGGTCCCCGGCGTTCATTCACAGCATTCTCACCGTAAGCTGCACAAATTTTTCGGCATATTTTTGCAGCGTTTTTCCTTTTTTTATAGTAAAAAAGCATCACATATAGTAGTGTATTTCTTTAGATATTTCACTCATATTCAAATCAGTATCGTATAACTTTTAACACGAGCAACGAATTACATAAGTGTCTTCACAAAAAAAAAATGTAGCCTGACATGTCATCGTTTGAAATAATCAGATCAGTGCTTACAGATAAATAGACACCAACACCATCTAGTGACAAAAAACTGGAGAGCCTTTTTATATGACCCAATACTACTAAAACGGTGAAAATATCGCAGAAACATTTCTTAAGGCTCGTACTGGTTTTGGTCATCATCAAGTGCTGTAGTGAATTTAATCGATAAATTTGTTTATATAAAGACACATTTTTATTTTCATTCATTTAACGGGTGATGTTTCAGCAGCTGTCAAAGTTACTAATGACATACAACTGTTAAAATATTTAGTAAGGTTTGAAATTTCATCATGCATCATTTTACGCCTTCCGAACGTGTGAATTAAAATTGCGGCTCGATTGTCAATACGCAACTTGAATTTGGTCGTGAGGTCGGTCGTTATCATGGCTTTAGTGTGCAGGCAATTCGTCGTACCGATGAAAAGTTTGAGCGTGAATACACTTTTTTGGATCGATTTGGCGGTGATCGGATAAATTGGGCATCGTCTGAGAGTCAACGCGACTTATTTTGCGGCTGAATTTGGGTTTACATCTGTATAAGATCATGCTGACGTAAGAATTAAAGCCGAACGATCATATAGACAACGCCGTGAGCTCGGAAATGTTGGCTGGATATCTGGATTTTGGCAAAAAATTCTCTTTTCGGACGAAGCTCATTTTTGGCTCAGCGGTTATGCCAACAAGCAAAATTTCCGTAAGAGGAGCGCATTCAATTATACAAGCATACAACATCCACAAAGATTGACTCTTTGGTGCGGTTTATAGCATGGCGGCATCATCGGACCTTATTTCTTTCGAAATGAATAAGCAGACACTGTTGTCATCAATGGTATCAGGTATAGAGCGATGTTAATCGACTCTCTGTCGTTGGAGCTCGACAACATCGATATATCCGAGCAGTGGTTCCAACAAGATGGCGCTTCACGTTATACAAGCGACACAACGCTCGAAGATGTGAAGGAGAAACTTGGCGCCTGGATCATCTCACGGCGATCGTTCATCAATTTGCCGCCGCGATAGTGCTATTTGACAACATTCGATTATTTTCTCTGAGGCAACGTCAAGTTTTTTGTCTATGCTCACAAGCCAACCACTGTGGACGAGCTTGAAGTCAACATCCGAGAGGCATTGCCAGCGTAGCAGAGGCGACCATTTCAATGATGAGCTTTTCCACAGATAATGGCATGAATGTAGCTTCAAATTTAAGCTAGAATCAATTTTATATCTCACACGTTGTTGTTTTATTTAATTTATTTTCCTATCGTCCTTATTTGGTCACCCAGATACAATACATTTTCTTACATATATGGTAGATACAATTATACAAATTATTGAATGAAAACAAATTCTGACAAAAGAACAGTATTATAAATAAAGAGAGTTTAAGAAAAGATTCATAATAGATTAAAAAGTGAGAGATACGTTCTGTAGTTTGACTTAAAGTAGTGTCGAATGTATTAGTTACAAAACTTTAACTAAACTTACCCTTCAAATAAAACGGTGTTAAAAGGTTGAAGAAACCAAATGTTAAAGTTTATCGAATAAATTATGTGATATGACCTGTCAACAAATTTAAACTATGCGACTAATTAGGAAATTTAATTCATTTAGATCAAAGCGAAAAAGCCATTCCTTAATTTTCGTTTTATAAAAGACAACATTTCTGCTTTATTTTTCTCAAGCGGCAATACATGGTATAATTTTGTAGTAGCAGAACTGTAAAATTTCAAATAGTACTGTGTATGTAAGATGGTAATTGCTACTACATAGCGATGGATAGGTTGGATTTCTGTCAATAGAGTAACCATTCCTTACCAAAAATATCCTTAAGACTTTGTAAGATAATTATGCTTGAGTGTGAGAATTTTTGAGTTATTTCTAGTTGATTGTTTCTTGTTTCTTACGTACTATAACTATGTATATGTTTTTGCACAGTAAGTAACGGATGAACGTTATAACTATGAGTACTTCCCTAACAGGCTAAACAATATTGCAACATAGACTGCACTAGTCGATAGTAAATGGTGATTTTTTGCTGTTTGGTTTTTCAGTGTTCAATTTTTGATAACTCACGCGAAATTCGTGACATGTTGCAAGCGTAGATATCTAGCATTGCCATTTTATTATGGAGCAATTGCACTGGAATAACGCTTAAAACTTATTGAATTCTATTATCAAAATTCATTCCCGATGCATGATGAAACGGCAAACGTTACTGAATATTTTGATAGCTAGATGTTATTGGTAAATTTAAAAGCTGTCGAAACATAACAATTGGAAAAACTATCAGTGCTGTCTGGTCACCCGTTAGGTGGAAAGATTTCGTACATAACCGTGTTTCTTAAATGCAAGCAATACTTTTTCAGGCGCATTGGCATCATCTGAAAGATGAAGACAACCAAGCGGATCGAACATCATAGAGTTTGTCACTACGCAAGCTATCTAAGGAAGTAGATGACAACTGGAATCATGTCATTGGCCGCCGCTGGAGGAGCATTCTTCAACTGTATCCGTTGCTATTAAACAAAATATCGATACTGCATGGAATCTCATAAACAAATTATCATCGCTCCTGGAAATAACTGCCTGTTGCCGGGGTTTAATATCGTTCCAGAGATATCTTAAAACAAAATCCATCAAACTCAGTGGATAGCTGAAACCTGCGGAACTAGAAGTAGCTAAGATGTTTTGGATCAAATGTGTACAGTCAGTCTCTCGTTTACAGTCCACTCATAGAGCAGGTAAATATATTGCTTACCGATTCTTAGGAAATTCAGCACTCGGGCTATGGGCCAGCTTTTTGTTAGTCGCACAATTCCGTTCGCCGGTTTTTGTACTCGGATGTAGATTATACAAGCCCATTCACACTGAAAACCTGAAGAGGATGAGGAGCTAGGAGTAACATGGGATATTTTGTGGTTATGCCACGGACTACTCTACCAAAAGTTTTATAGCGACCTTTAAACGTTATACAGGCCGACAAGGTACTTTCTCAGCAATTAAAAGTGACTTTAGGACTAATTTTATTGGCTCTGATAATTATTAATTCTGCCTCTAATAATCTTTAGTACTGCTACTTACGGGTTACTTACAACTTTCAAGTGGAAGCTTTTTTAAACTCCCGTCCAATCTGTCATTTCTCGGATGACCCAAGCGATCTTGAAGCACACACCCCAGGCCACTTTTTCGTTGGCAGCGGTTCTTTAATCTAGCTACCAACATCAAGATTTTGGCTGTGATGGTTTCATGAATATCTGCAATGATTACAAGACATCGGTAAGTGGCTCCAATCATCAAAAAACATCAAAGTATAAAAGAAGTCCTTGTACTTGTGGTGAATGAACGATATTATCCCAGCAAGTTGCCTCTAGCACAAGTTATTTCAATGCATCCCGGTGCCGACGAACTTGTTTGAGTCATAATTGTGAAAACGTCATCAACCACACTTAAACGCTCAATAGTAAAACTGCCAGTTTCCAATGATGTCCAGGAAGATCAATCATTATTTGTCAATGCTCAGAATGAGATGTTGAAGCCGGCGGAATATTTGGAAAATTATCTTACACAAGTTTACATCATAATTTAATTTCATTCTTTTAATTTAATCAATCGTTTCACTTAATTTTGTTCTTTAAAATTGAGGTTATCTCTCTAAATAAATTCTTTTGATAAAGTACCTTAAAATTTTCAGGAAACACCTTAAGCAACATGCTTCTGCTGATACCAGAAATAACTGGCAAAACTTGGCTCAACAACTTAAACAACATAACCACTTGAATTAAATCCATACCATACCATCAGTTAGTACCAACCATCAAAAGATACGTGGCTTGATAAGTGTTACCCGGACTCTGTAGCCGAACGAACCATTCGCAAGTAGATTGAAAAATTTAAAAGTAGTCATACAAGCACCGAAAATGATGCACGCAGTGGACGTCCAAAAGAGGCTGTTTCAGATGAAAACATCAAAAAAGTCCACAAAATGATTACGAGTGACCATAAAGTGAAGTTGATCGAGATAGCTGAGGCTCTGAAGATATCAAAAGAGCGTGTTAGATATATCATACACGAATATTTGGACATGCGAACGCTCTGTTCAAAGTGGGTGCCGCGTTTGCACACACTTGACCAAAAACAACAACGTGTTGATGATTCAGAGGAGTGTTTAAAGATATACAACCGCAATAAAGCCGAATTTTTGCGTCGGTTTGTGACAATGGATGAAACTTGGCTGCATCACTTCACACCAGAGTCAAGACGGCAGTCAGCTGAGTGGCGAGCAGGCGACGAACCTCGTCCAAAACGACCAAAAACTCAACAGTCGGCTGGCAAGGTTATGGAATAATTTTCATCGACTATCTCCAAAAGAGGCAGACTATCAACAGCGACTATTATATTGCATTGTTGGAGCGTTTGAAGGACGAAATCGCAGAAAAACGGCGAAAAAAGAAAAAGAAAGTGCTGTTTCAACAAGACAATGTACAATGTCACAAGTCGATGAAAACGATGGCAAAATTGATTGAATTTGGCTACGAGTTGCTTCCCCACCTACAGTATTCTCCAGATTTGGCCCCCAGCAACTATTTCTTGTTCGCAAACCTCAAAAGAATGCTCGCCAGAAAGAGATTTAAAACCGAGGCTTATTTTGAGGCTTAACCGAAATCGTACTACAAAACTGGTATCGAAAGATTGAAAAATCGTTCCAATCAATGTATCGCCCTGGAAGGCATAAATAAAGTTAAATTTTGCAAAAATTTTGTGTTTTACCATAAAACGGACTTTGCAGCCCATGGTTATGTAGATAGCCATTGGCCGTAAGGAGCGTAGTTTGTCCCTTTATGGTAGTATCTGGTTCGGTTAGTATTTATATTTTTGCAAACATAATATATACTTCTCTTGTCGGCGCCTAGACGGCTTTAACTTTGACAAAAAGACTGTTCCACATCAGTCGACTTGACTCCTGGGTAAAGTTCATATGCGATGTGGCTAGAGTCAGGTTGTTCCCGGGGTTCTATGTAAGTAGTAACGTTTCAGTTTGTAGAGTACCAAATTCAGAGTACAAAAAGTATTGTCTCATTAAGGGCTTATTTAAACAGAATTCCTGAATAAAGTGATTTGAAGGCACTTTGTAAGGGCGATGATCAGCGGTAGCAACCTGATCTTAGGTATTTTTGTTCGAATAAAAGTTTATTTTAGAGTGCACTCCGATCTATATTTGTATTAATCCGACAGAGGAATTTTTCTTAAGAGTAACTGCAGGGCGGGGAAGTAATTTGTGTATTATACAATATTACCGCCAACGCGGTCTTATTGAAAAGCGGCTCATTTACGACATGACGAAGGCAAGACCTTGGAGTTTTTCCACTTATAGCCTCGCGATTGTACACAGGGAGATTACAGATGCTGAAGAGCAATACACTTTCCTTGTTCTTAGTTACAAGTTGAGTAAAGTTTAAGAAGGGCTAAATCCGTCAACACGAAGGGGTGATGCATAACGACCTAAATTATGTTTTGGTGACGCATGTGCACAATATTGAAAAGGAAACTTAATAACAGTTACCAGTTTTGTATGTAAGTTATGGATGAATTGAAATTTACAAAAAAGAAATAGTACAGAATAGAGCTAAGACGTTGAATTCACAAATAAAACCTAGCTACTTAAAGATTCCCGAATTATCCATTCGATAGATCCAATAATCTAAGCCAAATGTTTAAGTGTCATTACTTTGTAACATTCATTTATATTCCGAGCTTGTATGTTCAACTTATAAATTGCCGACCGCCGAAGAAGGAAGAATAAGAGTAACCACTGGCTTATTAGCTCTGCATTTATGACAAATTCTGGCAATATACAGAATCAGACTTGTAACGATATAAGTAGAGCAACCGACAGATACTCTAAAATACGAGCTACCATAGAAAATACCTCGTAAAACAAGAGCACAGAACGAATGGTATTAAAAGATTTTATTCAAAACCTCTAGTTTCTAAGACCCCTTAAATATTTTCATCATTAACTACACGCGAATACAAAGAAGTTCCTGTTATTTTGCCGATAAAAAAATTATTATCAGATTTAAAAAACAAATTAACCTACAGATGAATACGGCAAACTAAATCTAATAAGTCTCCCTAATGTCAAGCTATCCATCCTCTACTATTTCCAATTAAGGAGTTCCAACAAGATGCTTGAGGGACTATCATCCGCACATTATCGATTTTCTATTAAATTTGATGTTAAGCATTATCGCTGATGCGTAACCATATTAATTATTTTTTTTTTTTCCTTCAATAAAAATATTTTCATCAAATAACTCCTCATAATCATCTTCGTTTTACGGCCCAAGTCCATCATCTGTTTATTACGACGTTATAATGAAGTTCATTAGTCTCCGAATTAAGTGTCCATGCCTACGATATGACTGGAAGATATTTTAATAAAGGACAGTACTCATTTTTATGTTACATCTTGAGAAATAATTTAATCAAAAGAAGATTGACTTACATTTTAATTTTGTTGTTGAAATTATTCAAATTACATAAACATGATGGAACGCCATCATGTTTATTAATAATCATTACTTATGCTAATTTAGATGTTGGGACCTTTCGGTGTAGAAAGTAGAAAACGCTTTCCTGAAGTGTTCTTGAAACAGTAGCACATCCTTCTACAATTCTTTTAAAACAAATATGAAAGATAGTGGCATAAGAACTTGAAGGCATATGGGAATGATTTTGTAAAGTAGGCGCCTAATTTATATATGTTAAGACCCATATTTAACAGCGGTATCATAAGATGCAAGGTTAATGCGTTGAGGTCTGCTTAAACCAGGCAGTGAGCAGAAAACCGCAGTAGTAATGACGCTTTTAGTATCAGTAAGTGAACAAAAAAGTTTAAGCCAATAAACCAACAATGTGGCTATTTTATGTTGCGAGTTGGACAAAACAGCTTTGACTTTATCAATACATTGACTTCAAGTCCAACTCGCTGCAACATAAATTTCATCTGGAAGAGGAAAAGGATAACATGACATTATTTTCAGCCGTATACTGGGTATGGCCGTGCAGAGGTATTTGAAAAGTCCGACCTTTAATTTAATGATAAGCCTGGTTGGGATAAAGGACATTATGGATGTATCCTATGTTATTTTCGTTGGCTGCCGTATTGTTGCATGAAGACTTAGGTGTCAAAGATCCTACGGTTCTAAAAAAAAAAACCCACATTAGATGCCGAACTAAGCACCAAAGACGTCCAAATTGACGTAAAACTGTTGAAAGTACGAGGGCTGATTGATGAATACCCGGATAAGAAATGACGACGCAACTTTTTGAGGTTTTGACAATTTATTTTTCAATATAATCCCCTTTCAAATCGGTACACTTTTCCCAGCGGTGCTGGAACATTTTTAACCCCACCGTGTAGTACGACTTTTGTTGGCCTACAAAATACTCCTCCGCGGCGGAAAAGCGTAGTGAAAGAACGCTGAATCAGCCCAATAAATCAACGTAATATGGTCCTGTGATTGTTTTTCCCTTCTCCAAATAATTTACGTGGATCACATTTCGCGCGTCCCAAAAAACAGTGTCCATCACCTTTCCGTCCGAAGGCACAGTCTTCGCCTTCTTTGGAGCACGTTCCCCGGGTAAGACCCATTGTTTCGATTGTCCTTTGGTCACTGGTGTGTATCAATAAATCCAGAAACTCCTCCGGATTTCGATTAAACAGCGCCAAGCACGTCTTTAAAGTGGTTTCACGATTGCGCTTGTTCTCCAGTGTGAACAACGGCGGCACCCATCGCGCGGACAATTTTCTTATGCTCAAAATCTAGTGCGGGATATGACTTACTCGTTCAGTTAAGACGTCTGCTATTTAAGCCAACTCGCAGATTTTCACTCAGCGGTCCGCCAATACGAGATCATGGATTTTGTCTGCGGCTTCCTCTGTGGTAACCATTTTTGGTTCACCTGGGCGCGGTTTGTCAAAAATAGACTTGCAACCGCGGCAAAATTCTGCGAACCAATGGTAAACAGCTGTATGGGAAGGTGAATGGGTCCCATACACACCATCGAGAATGGGTTTTATTTTGTCGCAGGTTTTGCCACTCAAAAACACGATCACGAAGCTATCCTTTTTCCATGGTCGCAAAAAACACTAACACGATGTTTTTAAATGCCATCAAATTTTGACAGGAGGGCTTAAAGAGGTTATACTAAATGGTGGTTCACTCAATTTGAATCAGTAGCGCCACCTATCTTCTAATCAGTGTACTCATTATACTCCAGTTAGTATTCGCAGTAGCGAAAATCCACCTTTTGTCTTTTCGACTGCAGCCGGCGCATAGATTTTGGAGGCCCTAACTAATATATTTCTAAATCCTAGCTGATTTCAGTGCTGACTCAGGAGCTGCTAGTTCACTTGATTTCGATGGCTCCTGCGGCTCTTTCTACGAGATGTTGTGAACATTGAGCTGGAACGATGGAGAGAGTACCGGAAAGGCTAGAATAGACTAGTGGTTGGTCAGGTTGCTTTTTCTGACAGAAGAGGTACACTCTGAGGGAATATCGTCTAAGGGACTGTTGAGGAGGAAACGGAGACGTGGGGCAAACACATGGGGCAAAGAAACGGCAAGTGCTTTCGAAGGCGCGAGTGCCAAAAGTCATACTGCCCCAGCAGCGGCGATAAAGAGCAACCGGTCGGTGGAACTTCAGAACCTCTCGGATCTGAAACAGCGCCCTCTTTTTCTGTCCCGAACATGGCCAGAAGGAAGAAAGTTTCCAGCACTCTCTTTGACAATATATCTCTCCGCGCATAATGCCTGGATGAAACCGGTGATGCGACTAAAAAAGGCTGCAGTTCCACTGGATGAAAATCATACGAAGCGGTCAAACCAAACGGCGAAAGGAATTCCAAAGCAAAGGTCGTAAGTCGTAATTCTGATCGACGGAAGTCGGCTAAGGCGGTGAAATGCCCGCTGAGAATCAACTCCGGTCCAGCTGAAAGCGGTTCTGCAACCAGCACAAGTTGCAATTCTGGTGGGCGGAACTTGGATGTGGATGGAAAAGCAACTTCAAAGAAAACCCCAAAACTCCAAAGGCGACGAGACCAGTGCACATATAAGGACGCCGCTATCTCTTCTTTGGCGCTAAGAATTGGAGAGCCGATAATGACAGCAGTCTGAATGACGCTGAGTACATACACTGTGTCGATCAACTGTAGGTTATAGCCAACGCAGAGAAAGTTTGCATTCAGGCAGAGGGTTGCGATATGGAGAATTGACCTTTTTAAGTAAAGTGCTGCACGAAGCAAACTTTTCTAACAATTCAAACTGGCGCGCACCATCTTCTGGTTTCCGGGACAACTCAGAGAAACAAAAAATGTTCTTGTGAATCTTCATACTCAGAGCCTACACCAATTCTACACTGAAAAGTGTAAGGAGAGAAAGAATAGGGAAAACAAGGATGGCTCTTTTCATGTTGCTAGACAAAGCTTCTGTCGAGGCGATTAAGTCACATCCCTATCTGCACGTGGGAAGGGTTAATTTCCACTTTGTTCCATATGCAGATAAGAGATGACCATCCCAGAACTCATCTATTTCGAGTACTCTGATCAACCTGCTATTACATACCTATGTAGGAGGCTTTTCGTGTTGAATGTAACACCTCACATAATATCTACTCGTATTCAGGAAATATGGGTGTGGAAAAACGCATCTCACTCTCATCATATAAGCTTGTGAAATTTTGTAACTAAGATTTAGTTGCTGCAGACATAAGCTACAAAATAAACAGTAGGGATTGGATCCATAATCTTTGTTGCGAACAAATAAAAGACCTCGGAGACTTTTCAGATCAGAAGAAGAATTTATTTAACAAGCGTTTAGCTTATATAGGAAATATTATGTACAACGTCTGTGTTTGTTGTCCGGCATATGCTGAAGGCGAGCAAAAAAAAAAAAAAAACCTAGTTGTGCTTCACAAATTTACTTATAGAACGGAAGGTGATCGTTCCAATGGGAGGCGTTTGAGAAAATTTCAATGTTTCACTTTTGATGAGAGCGATAAGATGTTCGACGAACTGAACGCCTACGTTACACAGAAGCTTTCACAACAGGATCTTATCACAATATGCAACATTCTTACAATAAATTTCAGTGTGGATGACATATTTTTACCTATTTTTTCAAATCTGCGCCAGGGTAAATTGTGAAAGGTGACTGAGACCGAATATAAAGATAACGACGGCGACGAAATCGATGAAGAATGAGGACGGCAACGACGACGGTGGAAACGACGATGACGACAGCGAAGATGATGGCGACAACGTCGAGGACGATAGCGACGGCAACAGGCAAGGGCACAGCTGCGGTTTTGACGATAGTAAAAAAGGTGAGAAAAAAAAAACTGCATGCGTTGCAGATATTTCAAAAAGTAATAAGAAAAAAATGTGAAGCTAAGGAAATAGAGTTACTAAATTGCGGCAACAACATGACGATAAATTTCCGAATTTTGTTATGACTTTTCCTGATGTTGAAAATTCAATTCGATTGTTTGATGATGGAAATTCCTTTTCTATAGAGAAGTGGTTGTCAGAGTTCGAGGAATTGGCCAGTATTATATGTTAGAGTAGCTTTCAGAAATTTAAAATAGCGAAAAATTCCCTCAGAGGTTAAGCAAAAACTTTTATTGCGAACGAACACGGAATAACAAATTGATAAAAATTGAAAGAAGCACTTCTGGGTGAATTCCGAAGCACGCTTAATAGTGCGCAACTCCATAAAATGCTAAGCGAACGTAAAATGAACAGAGACGCAAATGTAAACGAATATTACATAAATATAAAAGAATTAGCTTCGAGTGGCAATATTGAAGATAACGTTCTGATACAGTATGTGACATCATATCAAGGACATTAGTTTTAACAAAGCAATATTATATGGCGCACATACGCTTCAAGAATTTAAAGAAAAACTTAAGTATTACGAAACGTTCCAAAAAGATTCAATGCGAAATGAGCGGAAACAACATGATAAGAGCAGAAATGTCTCCAAAAAATAAAGACAAAATATTAAAGATGATAAAATTGAAAAAAATATTTGTTACAACTGCGGAGAAAAGGGACACAAATCATTGGAATGTCATAATAAAGATAAAGGTTGTAAATGTTTTGTCCCAATTTGAACAGCAATATGCGCCGCGTTGAATGAATAAAGAAATTAAAATAGAAAATTTTAAATTCATAGCATTTTTTGATACAGACAGCAAAAATAATTTAATAACTGAAGGTGCCGTCAAAGATTTAAACAGTCCAATTCTGGCTGAGTCGCATATTTATCTATTAATCTTTGGAGCAAATCGGATGAACAAGAAAATAAAACCGATAGGTTATTTCAGGGCAGTTACCGAAAACGACAGTGACAATTATGACAATTGATTTCCGTGTCATATCAAGTAATTGCATCGATGTTGACATAGTGTTAGGTGAAGACTTTTGCCAACAAGCCGAAATCAAAATAACTCCGAAAGAACTTAACATTACAAAGATAAGAAATGAACTTAAAACCAACGAAGTTTTCGATATTATGAGCATTGATGTATTTGAAGACGATCTTGACTCGGAGATCGATGAATGTGCCAGCCCAGGGGCAAAATGGGAAGTGAAGACCTTAATAAAAAAACTATAGACCAGAAAAAAGCAAGACCACAAGCATTGGGATGACCATAGTAGTTAAAGTCGACCTTCCAATATCCTCAAGACCACACCTTTAACCATTTAATGAAAGGTTGTTGCTGACGCACAAGTAGACCAATGACTAAAGGATGGCATTACACACCCTGCCTGACTCGAACTGCAACCAACTTCAGAATGCTATAATCTCCAAACCGTTCATGACAGTGAGCTCAATTTTGACACATGACAGATAATTTTATTATTTACAAGCCTTTTAAATGATTTTCGTCTCAGTTGTGTTGTAAAATTTTTATCCGCTATGGAATTCAAACGTAATAGTGTGATTGCTTTATATAGGGTTTTCTAATAACGACTTGACATTTTTTTTTTAAATAAAAGGCATACTATTTGAGATATTTTAAAAACTTTATTATTGGCTTGAAGTACAATCAAAACATTTATGAATGAAACTAGACTTCGTTCATATGGCCGCCGCGGGCATATTTCAACGACTCGGCCACACATTTCCGCTAAAACGGCCGCTATTTCGCGTTTAATGTTGGCTCTGAGGTCTTCCAACCTCGTCGGCGTGTTGACATAAACCAATGACTTAACGTAGCCCCACAGAAAATGTGCGTTAAATCGCACGAACGGGGCGCCCAATCGACTGGCCCATGTCTTGAGATAACACGCTCACCATACTAACTCTTCAATAAATCGATTGTAGCGTGTGCTGTGTGGCTTGTGGCACCATCCTGTTGAAACCACATGTCGTCCAAGTCCAAATCTTCCAACTCGGGCTAAAAATAATCGGTGGTCATGGCTCAATAACGCTAACGTGACGATCGTTATCGTCGACGAAAAAATATTTCCCAATAACGCCGCCGGCATGCAAACCACACCAAACAGTTATTTTTTGTGGATGAAGCGATGATTCATGAGCACATGTGGGTTGTTACCCGACCAATAACGCATATTTTGCTTATTGACGAACCCATTGAGCCAAAAATGGGCTTCGTCACTGAAGATGATTTTGCGATGAAATTCATTATCTTGTCGCATCTTTTCCAGAACACAATCGGAGAACGTACGTCGCTTCAAATGGTCCATCGGCTTCAATTCTTTAGTCAGCTTGATCTTGTATGGGTGTAAACCAAGATTGTTACGCAAAATACGCCATAATGTGGTCTGAGCGATGCCCAATTCTTAAGAACGCCGTGGAATTGACTGATTTGGATCGTTTGCTACGGACGTCTGAACGGCAGCGATATTTTCGACACTTCGACCAACCCGTTGTCTCACTGACACGCCAACATCACACAACAAATGTATGTAGACTCAAATTGTTATTGTCTACTAGGGCGAGAATTACGATTGAAAATTGGAGTTAACGCTTTTAAAGTTGCAGTCACCGACTCCGAATATCTGTAGAAAATTTTTATAATTTGCAGACGTTGCTCGTTAGTGTACTTTACCATGATAAAAATTTTGAGTTTACTGAATAAATTGACAGTGACGGTTTGATGATTAGTGAGAGTGCACTCACAAATTAAATTCAAAGGTGTCATGTCCCTATTGGAAAACTCTATATTTGGCTGGAAAACAACAAGTAGCTATCGTTAGAGCCCTCCAACACCTCAACGTGAATAAATCATTTGTGTCTTGAACCATAGCTCGTTACCGTGATACTGGCAGCGTTGCAAGACGCCATTGAGATGGTCATAAAAAAACAGCAACATCGGCAGAAATGGTTCGGAAAGTGATGGCTCGAATTGAGCGAAATCCGCGTCGAAGTGAAAGAAAAATGGCTCGTGATCGTTTGAACGGATGCAACACATACTGAAAAATGAGGTTGAGCTCAAGCCATTGAAGTTCCAAAAAGCACACGATCTTACACCGCAACAGAAAAAAGTTAGAATCGAAAGAGCGAAGGAGTTGTTACGCTTGCACGAAAGTGGTGAGTTGCCGAATTTGGTTTTTTCCGATATGTTAACAAAAAAAATGACCGAGTTTACTTGCCAGAGAGTTCCTTCGAAAATTTACACCTTCTGACGGCCACCAGAAAGCATGCAGCATCGATGGTGATGGCTTGGACTGCCATAACCGCCGATGGTCGCTCTCCGCTCGTATTTTTGAACCGTGGCGACAAAATTAATGCGATCGTATACCATAAAACTGTCTTAGTCTTAGCCTGCGATTCGCAGATTCAACTGCCCAATAATTATTTCGGTCGGAGACTGCGGACATTTCAACAAGACTCGGCACCGTCTCACAAAACGCGCGTCAACCAAGATTGGTTAAAAAACAATGTTCCACACTTTGTTTCTTCGACACAATGGACTGCAAATTCTCCGAATGCAAATCCGTTGGATTTCTCTGTCTAGGGTATTTTGAAGGCGGAGGTTAGCACTAAAAAATACCAAAGTTTGGACCACTTCAAACAAGTATTTCGCCGGGAATGGGAAAAAATACCGCAGAGCTCCTTGCGTGCAGCGTGCGAAGGTGGACATATTGAAAACTACTGATACAATTTCAAAATTGATGTATTTTTCAACATTTTTTGCTTTAGCGCAATAAAATTTATCAAAAAATTAATTAATTTGTGAGCCTTTTATTTATTGACGAAAAAGCTGAAATTTTTGTCCAAACCATGATAAAGAAGTGCATACAGACGCTTTAATAGATCTATATGGAGCTGTGTTGATGCAGCGTTCACCAGACGCTGCATCCATGTATATTATATGAGTCATAAGAATAATGATGCAAAGAAAAAGTATTCTAGCTACGAATTAGAAATACTGACAGTCGTCGGAACTTTAAACAAGTTCAGGGTTTACTTATTAGGACGCCACTTTAAAATTATAACTGACTTTATCGTTAGAAAAAAAGACTTGTGTACAAGTGTTGCTCGTTGGGTTATGTTGCTTGAAGAGTTTGACTTTTCAATAGAGCATTGTTCTGGGACAAAAATGAAGCACTCAAAAAAACAAAAGAACTTATTATTAAAGACTATTTCATACCCAAGATCGATGAAAAGGAAGTCCGGAAAGCAAGAAGGACTTTTACATCCACTTTATAAAGAAGAAAAGACACTATTCACATACCATATTGATTCTTTAGGGCCACTAGAATCAACTGGCTCTTTCCTACTATAACTACTTCAGCATGTGAAGCGATTAAAAGACTGCAGACGCAAAGTACGATTTTTGGCAATCCACAAAACGTAATATCTGACCGAGGTTAGATTCATTCAGATGAATTTAAAAAGTATTGCTAGACGAAGATATCCATCACCAAATGATAACGACCGGTTTACCAAGATCCAATGGCCAAGTCGAAAGATTAAATTCCACAATAATAGTCGTTCTTACCAAACTTAGTCACGAAAATTCATCTTAATGGTATTGCTGGTATCTAAATGGATCTATAACTTGCGGTTTGCTAAGAGATGGCGTAACTTGTATTATTCCATTGTTATTATTCCATTGGAACATGCGTTGGAAAGCTACTGTCATTGTACGTCATTTCAGTATTTGAAGAGTAAACAACAATAATTTTTTTTCACTCAAATATGTCAAACTTTCTGCCTGAAAAAGTGTTTTTGCGGGGAGTTCTTCTTCATTACTTTAATATGAAGAAAACTGCTGCCGAAAGTAATCGTATTTTGGTGAAAGTTTATGGTGAACATGCGCTAGCTGAGCGAACATGCCAAAAGTGGTTTGCACGATTTAACAGTGGTGATGTTGGCTTGGAAGACGATGAACGTCCTGGGCAGCCAAAAAAGTCTGAAGATGAAGAACTGGAAGCGTTACTCTATGAAGATTGTTGCCAAACACAAGAAGAGCTCGCAGAATCTGCGGGTGTCACTCAAGCAGCCATTTTAAAACGTTTAAGAGCAACTCGATATATTCAAAAGCAAGGAAAATGAGTTCCACATGAACTCAAGCCGAGAGACATCGAAAGGCGGTTTTGCATGTCCGAAATGCTGCTGGAACGCCACAAAAGGAAGTCATTTTTGCATCGGATTGTTACTGGTGATGAAAAATGTATCCATTACGACAACCTCAAGCGCAAAAAATCATATGTGAAACCCGACCAACCAGCCAAATCAACGGCAAAGCCGAATATCCATGGCACGGAGGTTATGCTCTGTATTTGCTGTGATCAGATGGGTGTGCTGTATTATGAGCTGCTAAAACCGGGTGGAACCACCAATGGAGCAGTAGCCGAAAAACGCCCGGAATATGTGACCAGACACGAGGCAATAATTTTCCATCATGACAACGCTCGGCCCCACGTTGCTTTTTCGGTTAAGAAAAACAGTGGAAAACAGTGGATGGGAAGTCTTACCCCATCCGCCTTATAGCCCAGACCTTGCCCCTTCTGACTACCATTTGTTCCGGTCGATGCAGAACGCCCTCACTGAAATACGGTTCACATCAGAGCAGAATATCAAAAATTGGCTTGATTCATTCTTGGCTGCCAAGCCAGCGCAGTTCTTTTGGGATGATCAAATCAGAAATGCTGCTAAGTTACAAATTTTGAAAATGCAGGAAGAGAACAGAAAAACTTACAACCGTAGGCGTAGAAAGACGTCGAAGTATAAAAAAGAGGATTTCATCACTATCAAAAGAATACAATTGGGCGGTGGACTTAAATTAAATCCTAAATATCTAGGGCCTTACGGAATAGTTAAAGTCAAGTTCAACGACACGTATGATGTCGAAAAAGTGAGTAACTGCGAGGGTCCAAGGACGAAGCCGTGGTTTTCGTTTGCTGAAAATGACGATGGAGCATCCGCGCCGAATGCTCTATAGGATGGCCGATTTGTATGGTTGAAAACACATCAATTGCAACCCCTACGCAATTATGTACAAAAACGATAGATAGATCGATGTGACGACGTAGTAGACGAAGACGTTTCCACGAACAAGGAATTCCATCTTAATCCTAACTTTTTTTCTTTTGAATTGTGTTTTTTAATTTTATTTATTTTTTACATAATTTGTTGATTTCCTTTTTTCAAAAAAATATTATAAAATTGAGAATCAATTCCACAGTAATATTCAATTTTTTAACAATAAACTTATTCATTAAAAATGTTTCTTTAGTAAACACAAGGAAATAAATAAATCTCGAATTTTGAAATTTCTCTTACATAAAAATTTTATGGTTTGAAAAAACAGAAATGATAGATCTCTTAGATGAAAAGAAAGTTTCAAAAGCACTCTTTTTGATTATCTGCACTATAAAGAAACTGCTCGCGTATCTATCTTGTTCAGCAGCTATAAAACTGATTAGTTTCGCTATAACACTACCGTCCTGACATAAAACACAACAACTATTTTTGTTTCCCAAGTAATTCCAGTCCATCCGCTGCTATCTTACATCGCAATTTGAAGAGAAACACTGCCCCGGGACATCGTTTGATTTTTCATTTTCATTTTCATTTCCAACCTTACGCACAATTTTGGCGCCTTGACTATCTAACATCAGAGATAAAAGTGTCGAAAAGCCAAAATGCCACTGCACAAATACGTACAAGAATTATTAAGATTTCTCAATACAGCGAAATTCCTTTAAGGACATTTTAACTGAGAGAACCTTTAAATACGCGTAGTACCCCTCTCCGGCATTAGCATTAATCTAACCTCCTACTTCACTTTAATTTTTACGGCACACGGGAATTGGCCTTTTCAGTGGCGAATTACGTTTACGAGCCATCACTCCTGGAGGCCTTTTACCCGGATGGACATTCCTAGTATTATTCTTCAAAAAACATAAAAAATAAAAACCTTACCGCCAGGGTAAAATCCTGAAAACACACATAAAAAAAAGAAAGAAAAATCTACGCGTATTTGTTATAAAACCCAAAGTTCCGAACTTGAATTTCATTTAGGCGAATTCGTCTTTTTTTTTTTTTTTTTTGATTTTCAATTTTTATTTCGCAGCGAAATTCCTTTCCTAATTGGGCTTGCCAATGTCAGGGGAGAGAAGCCTACGAGTTTTTTATCGTCCATAAAATGAAAAGCTTGAAAGGATTCGATACTTACCCACACTATGACGTGATGCAGATGACAAATTTCTAGGTAACGTCATACAGTCTCCAACATTGTTGGCGAGGGGTCCACCAACACCGCTGCCACTGCTATTATTTCCACCGCCATTGCCAGCGGTACCACTGCCGCCTCCAACTCCACCACCACCCAAACCGGCTGAATTGCGGCCGTAGTTCATTGAGTTCGAGTGATGCATTGTTCCCACTTTTGGCAGAGTCATCATTCCGGGATTATAGTTGCTGTTCGTGTTGCCGCCCATCATTCCAGTTCCACTTATACCCATAGAGCCACTGCCACCACCACCACCTCCACCACCACCTCCAACGCCACTGCCACCACCACTACCGATACTACGGCCAAAAGTTTGCGTTCCTTTGAGTTGCATGTGTTCACGCGACGGAGGAGCTTGCTGCTGTTGCTGGTGCTGCTGGTGTTGGTGTTGTTGCTGCTGTTGCTGCTGCTTACTGCTTACGGCATACGTGACATTACTGCCGCTATTACCGACATTACTGACATCAGCCGCACTCACATTGGATGGCATTTTCGTTGTTTGAATGCCGCAGCTGCCACTGATTTGCATTGCATTCGAACAGATATGGGGAGGAGGCTTGACATCTCCTGATAGCAAGATTGCACCCTGATCGTGGCTCTCGACGTCGACGATGACATTGGCACTCTGCGAGTGCCCCATATGATAGTGGGCATGTTTAATCGGATCGAAAGCCACTTGTTGGTGCATTCCACGCTGTTGGTACTGCTTCTGGAGTGTCTTCACCTCGAGTCGAGTCTTGTCACGTTGATAGTACACTCCAGCAAATATTAGTACGTTCAGGATGAGGAGACTACATCCGATAGCTATTGTTACGCTCAGAGCTGTGGAATAGGCAGCATAGCCGGCTGCCTCGAAGCCAGATAAAGTATCTGTGGTTGCGTTAACAATGGTTGTTGGGGCAAACACAGTGCCAGAGTAGTTTCCAGCCAGAGGGATGCATGTGGTGAAAACGTTCGGCTCCACTGTTGTTATACCTGCAAAGAGAGAAACAAGAAATTTTCCGAATGAGTTGGGGGCGAAATTAATTGCGTTCTTGTGGTTTCAGCTTTAAATACTGCTACAGCTGTAACCATAGATACAACTGCAGTGCTTTTCAATGGTGTGTACAATAGTTTTGTAAAGGCATTTTGAGATTTTTTTTCGGGTTTTGTGGGTACTATATTATTTGCGTGTGTTGGTATGTTTTCGGTTTTAAAGTATCGATTATAGCAGAAGCAATTTTGAACAATGTAAAGAAATGTCGACGCGAAATTACTAGCTTTTGCCGGTGACAGGCTTTTGAATGACGGTACCCAACTGTATGTTGTAAAATGTACTTTCTGTTCTTGGCTGGGTAATTAGAAAAACGTCAAAATTTTGACAAATTAGTTTGAAAAGTAAGTTTTCGAAATGCAGCGATTTTCGAAAGGGCACATAAAAGAAATGACTGCGCAACTGATGTTTGTTATCTGCACGTGCATATAATGAGTTAACAGGGAGTCCCCTATTAGTGGAGAATTCTGGTGGGCTTACGGGTGAGAAATAAATACTTGATATATGGTATTTATAATTTGGCACGCCTGCATCCGCCTTGAAGCTAAAACGTGTGTAATGTGCTCGTAGTCACATCGTTACAGATTTGCTGCAAACGGAACGGAATTTGCCAGTTAAGCTCTATTGATAAACGTTCGTACGAACGCAAGGCAGCATTTTTGAAGAGTTAAAAATCTGATACGACTTTGTGAACGCTAATTTTTAATAGGAAGCATTCAAAAAATCACTTGCTACGCAAGGGTCATTCAAATTGCCTGGCTTTCTAGATTGGCCTAGGTATATGTGAAGTTAATCATTCTTGCTACAGAGCATCCTTTAAGCTCCAACCTCGAGCAAAAACGGTTTCATTGGAAAATGGATCTGATTATCTGGACATGGAATATTTGGATGCTTAACAAGCCATGTGCAGGAGGTCCTAAACTATAACCGGTTATTACTGCTGTCCAAGGAGTGAAGTGAGATAGATTAAAGCTGCGATAAAATATTTATGATGGTAATTGCTATAGCAGCGTATATTTGCGTGAGTCTACAAATATCTAAAACGCCAGAAGATTTGCCAACTGCGCATCCCTTAACTTCTCGACAAGTCTTTTGCAAGCAGCATCTTCAGTAGTTAGCTGAAGATCAGTACTTTCGTTGCTACGAATTCCGAACCTCATTTGCCTGGTACAGATCGATACTCACAATCTTTTCGTCGGTCTCAGAGAGGATACAGAATGCTGTAAAAAACTTTAGCTGCGCGATAAGGGTTGGAAGCTATCTCACCGAGGTTTTTAATGTCAAAAAGGGGTTTGGACAACCTGCAAAAAGTACAATTTGCATACGCTTTGATTGGGTCACGATTGAAACAGAGATGACAATACGAGTATTGCCCTATATATTGATGACAGAAAAACCAAGCACATTCTGCTAACAGAAAGTGACGCACAATATCTACGAATATCATAGAACGTTACAGTAAAGTAGAGTATTTTTTCTAGATCAAAGAGGCCACTTGGTAGTTAGGTGCTGCAGTGATAGGGTAGGCATTGACAGGTGTCAACTTGGCGATGACTAGTGTTGTAACTGTTTTTACACATTAATTGTGCTTCTTTTACCTCTAAGTGTTAACCAGCGGAAACTGGTCAATGACTATCCGGACTCGACTTGCCAAACCTATAAGGGCGAGTGCTAACCAGCAGACAAGATTAGCATCACTATAAACAAGACAGCGGATGAATTCCCCAGATGGAACCAACGGTGAAGTAAAATCCCAGAGTAAAGCAAATAAGACCTTATCCGGGATACTCCAACAAATTTGGGGATCAAGCCGGTAAGGATTACCGAGAAATAGTCAGGAAAAGAGATGGTGGCGGATGAGCCCTTAATGAATTAACGATAGCGTTCACATTCTCGAACGAGTTACTGGATTCAGTCCAATCGAACCTTCCTTCTCAACTGGAACTGGCCCACCAACCAACCAAAAATATATAGTTACGAATACGGACAGATCTACTGTTGACAAACCCTGCAAATGAAATAAGGGCAGCGAACTTCGGATTTATACGTGTAATGTTAGGTCCCTTTATATGCCACCCGCAGCCGAACATTTAGTAGAGGCAATCCAAGAAATGCGAAGGGTTAGGCCGGAAAAAAGGGGATGAAAAACCGCCACATCTACTAGGCGCCTATTTGGGTGCGGATTTGTTGTTAGAGATAGACTTAGGCAATAAGTCTTGAATTTCAGGCGAATTAACGAGCTCCTCGTAATAATCGGTATCAAAGCTAAATTTGCCATCATACTCGTAAGCCTTTTATGCGAGCAGTGACGGCAACTCAAGAAGCCATAAGAAAAGGGATCAGCGATAGGCTGATATAGACAAAGGGGTCATAAAAAGGTCAATTGCGAAATCATGTGCGGATATTTGCTTATTATGTGCGGATATTTGCTTATTATGTGCGGATATTTGCTTATTATGTGCGGATATAATAACCACCGTCAGCATTATTATTATTACGTGCCGGGCTCAGGTAAATGTCAACCATTCAGATAATGACAAGAAAGCTTCAAGGAAATTTTCGGAGGAGTTGAACGGCTGACAGTTTCCTGGTTGACATCAGCAGTGAACTGAGAGCAGATGTGGTCATTATCGGCGAACAATTATGTAGAGAGGCACACAAAGAGGCTTTGTTTGGACGAAAAATAATGAACTCGCGGTAATAAGCATCGATCTCACACTAAAAGAAAGATTAAATAAATTCCGGCAAAACTGGAAGATATGGAGGACTTCATGGCAGAAATCAAAAGGGAGATTATAGTCAACGAAAACTTCAATGCCAGAAACCAGAAGTGGGGGATGCCATCCATAAACTCACAAGGAAGGCGAATAGTCAAGATGGCTGCGAGACGCGATCTTAATGTAGTAAGCAGGAAGTGTAGCCACGTACAGGTGACTTGGTTACGAAGGAAATATTCGCAACGGAATTGATATCCACAATAATAGACAACTGGAGAGTAATGGACGGCTATACGAGTAGCGACCATCAATACGTAATCTTCGATCTACTGAAGGACCAACGAGTTCCAAATTAGAATCCAATACAAGCTCCGACTAACGTTAATAGACTCAACGAAATGCTTCTCACTTCTGCAATCGAAGAAGGAAAAGGTGCTATACTCAAACTTGGGTGCTTCAGAAATAAAAGCTGCAGACACGATGCAACTCATATGGCTTGCATGTGATGCTTGGATGCAGAAGATAGCCGCTCTTCGGAAAAGATATCTGCAGCTGAAACGCACAGGCACTAGGGGAACTTATGGTTCTGTTCTATTGGAATTCAGAAGCAATAGATCTCAGCTCAAGAGGGCCATCAATACGAGCAAAAACCAGGAATGTGAGCATTTTTGCCGATAAGTCAATAGTGACTTCTGGGGACTAGCTTATAAGGTGGTCAGTCAAAAACTAGAAGCTCGGACGACCAACGCCCCCTTAAGTGAAAACTCTACAGAACCCTACAGGACTGGACAGGATAGAGACGGAAGCGCTACTTGTACAAAAGCTGTCATGTTACAGTAATTCCTGAGGCTAATTAAATAGTTGTATTTAATAAAGGAATTTGGAAAGGATTAGATGGTGAAATTCATATAAGTGGTCAAATAGATCCTAATACAATATTTGGAGTTGGAAAGCGTAACGCTTGGATGAACAAAATGCCTTTAATTCAACCAGGTGAAGCGATATTCTGAATGCGTTTGAATATACTTTCATCATTTAAGTTCACTTCTTGCGGATGGACAACAACTTCTTGAGTATAACAACTCAAGGACCGGGAGTTGTTATACGATACCACGGAAGGCCCTCGAAGAAAGGAAATCACCTCAGCATCGGCACGGGAATCGATTCCAGGACTTGACCTCTGAAACATCTCATACGATGGCATACGAGTACCTTGAGTGGAGATGCCTAAAGATGTCTTTTTGGTAGAACAAAATACTCGAAGAACGTGCAATTGAACCAGGTTATGAGGGTGGACTCATGAATGGATGAGGCGAACAGGTAAAGGAGCTCATGAAACGGCAGTGGCAAGAGCATTGGTTCGGAATGCAACGGGCGATGGATTTCGAAGCTGATCAATGACATGGCTAAATGGAATGGACGGAAACACGGCGAAGCAAACTACTACGTCACCCAGTTTCTCACCGAACACGGATATTTTAATGTCTGCAAATTCTTCAGGCTACAAGTTCGGGGAGTCCCCTGTAGAGGATGCAAACCAAACTTCTTTGGTGAAAAATTCAAAGACGGGAATTTTCGACGTGATTATCCCAAAAACATAACAGAGCGATCAGACCTGGATCCAATTTTTTTTCTTCGTGGAAGACACACTTAGGCCAAACAAAAGAAAGCAAAACGCATATATATCTTTAACAGACTGACCGAAGCCTCACCGGCAAAGTAGAATAAACCCGCACAAAAAGATAAATATGAAAAAGATGACCCCCAAAGGAAAGACGACACCACTCTGAAGTAATGCGAATGCGGTTCCGGAGTGAATGGTGTCAGTTTCAAAGGCGTGAGGTGGTTTTTAGTGGGTTGGAGTAGCACAGTACTTGGAGTAGAGCAGGACTGCTTCTCGTCGTTATTTGCTTTTCCACCAACCAGCGAGGATTCTATTGTATTGGGTATGTAATTTAATTCGTACGGTTTTTGTTTAAAAATTTGAACGTTTATTTAAGAAAAAACATGTACAATAGTGTTACTCAAAGTATTGCCCATCTGGAGCTATGACTTTTTCCCATCTTTCTGCCAATTTGTGGATCCCATCCCAAAAGAACTGCGCCGACTTGGCAGCCAAGAATGAATCAAGCCAATTTTTGATATTCTGCTCTGATGTGAACCGTATTTCAGTGCGGGCGTTCTGCATCGACCGGAACAAATGGTAGTCAGAAGGGGCAAGGTCTGGGCTATAAAGCGGGTGGGGTAAGACTTCCCATTCACTGTTTTCCAAATAGTTCTTAACCGGAATAGCAACATGGGGCCGAGCGTTGTCATGATGGAAAATGATTGCCTCGGGTCTGGTCGCATATTCCGGGAGTTTTTCGGCTACTGCTCTCTTCAAATGGATTAATTGTGTTCGGTGGCGATGTCCATTTATGGTTTCACCTAGTTTTAGCAGCTCGTAATACAGCACACCCATCTGATCCCACCAAATACAGAGCATTACCTTCGCTTGACCGGGTTTCACATATGATTTTTTGCGCTTGGGGTTGTCGTAATCTATCCATTTTTCATCACCAGTAACAATCCGATGCAAAAATGACTTACTTTTGTGGCGTTCCATCAGCATTTCGGACATGCAAAATCGCCTTTCGACGTCTCTCGGCTCGAGTTCATGTGGAACCCAATTTCCTTGCTTTTGAATATATCCAGCTGCTTTTAAACGTTTTGAAATGACTGCTTGAGTGACACCCAAAGATTCTTTGAGCTCTTCTTGTGTTTTGCAACAATTTTCATAGAGTATAACTTCCAGTTCTTTATCTTCAAACTTTTTTGGCTGCCCAGGACGCTCATCGTCTTCCAAGCCAAAATCACCACTTTTAATTAGTGCAAACCACTTTTGGCACGTTCGCTCAGCTAGCGCATGTTCACCATAGATTTCTACCACTTTCGGCAGCAGTTTTCTTCATTTTAAAGTAATGAAGAAGAACTCCCCGCAAAAACACTTTTTCAGGCACAAAGTTCGACATATTTGAGTGAAAAAAATGTTGTTAACGCTTCAAATGAATGACATATACTGAAATGACGTACAACGACAGTTGCTTTCCAACGCATGTTCCAATGGAATAAAACAAGTTGCGACGTCTCTAAGCAAACTGCAGTTATAGTTATAGACCTAATAGTAAGATCAAATATATCTTATGCGTCGGTTCTTTAGTGGAACGAAAAACGTTAATGCTTTTACCAGATTCCAAAGTATTCGTACGTTCTATCTGGACTGCATTGAGACCTTCATTAGCAGGCTTTTGTCTGGTTAATCTCGTAATGACTGTATTTTGACTCTGGCTTTTGTTGAAATGTCATCTGATATAAAGAATTCCTGTTACGCTGCGTTTAAAGCATTATTAAAGCCTCTAACGACATTCAAGATAGTTTGAGAATGCAAGACTTAACAGGAAGCAAACGAAAGGCTGCTAGTTTGGGTCTCAGGTCACAATGGGATCAAGGAAAATGAAATCGGCGCTCTTGTCAGTCAAAGCTCAGAAGAGAGTTATTCAGTCTTCATTGTCTTTGTCAGAGATGAACACATCTCTGTTAGCGTTCGTGCTACAGTCGATTCGGACGCTAATGTGGTGGATACTGAACTTTATTCATGAAGCGCTAACTTATCCTCATACGAAAGACTGAGTAACTCCAGTAAGAGAAACACACGAAGAGTGTAATGGACTAGTTCCTTGCCTGCGTTTTCTGTTTCTATTGTACACAAACAAAAAAACTATACTACTAGAACAATAAGCTCATTTTTGTCCTCCTAAAACTGATGATGATTTACCATTCAGTGCAAAAAACAACTATTCGATATAAGCGAATTCCTTTGACACCATGTCTACTGTTAGCAGACTTCACTTTGATTTTTCGACAACAACTAAACACAATTCAAAGTCCAGTTCAGTTAAACACACCATAGTGCAGTACAGGACATCAAAAGCAACCAAATAACTCGTAATTGGGTCAAAAACTTCACTCGTCGACGATCTTTTGGCAGAAAGTTTACCAAAACATCGACGAACCTTTTAGAAATGTATGTCCTTCTAACTCTAGAAGGCACTAACAAAAGACGAAGACAACACAGAACTATCCGTTCCAAATATAAGAACATTTCTGTTTTTCTCTTTACTTTTCTTTAAAAGAGGAACAAAGGGAAGTCAAAGTGAACAGAATAAGTACAAAAAATAGAGAAAAAAAAAAAAAAAAAAAAAAAAAAACGAAAAAAACTTGTGAAGGAAGTATTCATAGTACATCTAGCATTTGGCTCTTGGCTTTTGGCTCTTCATCTTGCCATCACTAGTGAAATGTTTATCTTCTGTTATGAGTCAAGGAAAAAGGACAACCCCTGGTGCTGGTCACCATTCGTTTATATACGAATGACACATCAACTGGATAAAAACAAATAAAAATGCAAAATGTTTACTATCACCCTTTCATCCATAAATATGGGACAGAACCAGAGAACAGATTCATGGAACAAAACCATGGAAGAGGGCCATAGGAGACAGGACATTACTAGTGGATTGAGTCAAATAAAGCCCTTGTTTCTGTGGAACAATTCACGATTTCATCATCCATCCTTGTTGTATTTGCCCTCTGACGAATCGTTCTCTTCTAGGCCAGTTGCGGGTTGTAATTCAGAGGCACCCTAATAAACCAGAAAGGACGATTGTTTGTTGGGTCATTTCTTTGCCAAGAAATCAGCACCACTCGTGATGATAAATAGTCACACTTGCTTTGGTCGTTTAAAATTGGCGCCCGATAAAAAGCTATACTTGACGATACAGCCGTCACCGTCATAGTCACTGTCATCGCCACAGTGACTACGGTAGTTTAAGAGTGTTATAGTCCTTTGCATATATACTTCGTGCAAATGGTATGTATGGAAGCGTTCGTACGTATGTTTATGTGATTATACTTACCACCCAGGACTCCGGAAATGTATCCACTGGAGGAGGAATTACTGCGGCCGGTTTTTTTGCCCATGGCATCTTCGACAATCATCATGCGGGAGGAAAAAGGATCCGGCTTAACGGGTCCCTCATACAGATCCATATCGTCGTGATTTTTAAATAGATTATGACGTGCGATAGAGTCCTCCATGCCGGTTCTATGTAGCTCCGGAATCAGTCGCAACCAAATCGATAGTTGATGGGCTCGGAAATGGTTCTTTATGCGTGGCTTCATTCCTGCAAAAAGGATAAACCAAAGGGAGCAAGAGTTAGTCCTAGGTCATACATGTGAACTAGACTAATATACAAGTCATGGTGGTGGCATGTGCTTTTCAGTGTTCGGTTTAATGAAGTGTATCAGTGTGTGCTTACCAATTTCCAAGTATTTCTGATGGAGTGGATCATAACTTTCCCAGTTGATGCTGCGAAATCTATTACGCTCCTTTGATGCCGGCAATACTGAGTCTTGACGATGATGTTCATTTGGATTTCTGTTGAGAGATTGATAAATGCAAAGAAAGTGATTTCATTGATTAAAATTTGTGTTTGTACAAGTGGGTGGGGGATAGGATGTGGTCTAGGACGACTACAAGGATACATACAGAGGTTATACTAAAATCAGTGGATATATGTGGGAAGTACAAATATTCATAGCGTGGGGATTTACGTTAGTCCTAAGCATACAGAAAGTGATTTTACGCTTGTAATATGCCGATAACAGCGCGCCTTAGCAGCTGGTATTTTGATCAAACTCTGGGCCAATAAATCGATTAAGTCACTTTGGGAGCGGGTGGTGGCTTGAGAAGGCGGCTTATTTTCAAATGCTTACTCGTACTTCGTTATCGAGGCATTGAATTTGAATTAGGTAATACCATTGAGCTGAGAGTCGAACGAGCCGAACGAACGCTGTACGTTAAGGTAGAGGCACTCTGCAAATTGGAGAGGAAATTGGATTTGAAGTGGACTGTGAGTGTTTTCAATGGATACGGGTGCAATTGTGTTTGTCAAAGTATACTGGATACCCAACATGCCTTTGCTATTGACAAGTTGGTATTGCTAGGCGAGCATAAAACAAGCATTGATTTTGAGAATTGAAGGATGTAGAGATATTTGTGCTGACTTTAACTACTTGGATTTGGAATATTGAAAAGTTGATGTTGCTTCTTATTGATGATTGGGAAATATTTGACAATGAATCCATAAACGTCACATTCGTAAGTGGAAATTGATATTTTCGATTGTTTGAGAGGAAGTCGGGCACTGAACTAAGATGTGAGAGATTGAGGATTGTGACTGATGTGAGAAATTCAATTTGTTTCTCAATGATTTCATATCTACTATAGGTAATAGAGTGGTATTGGTTGGGTTTTATTCTAATGATTATTAACCCACATCCAAGGAAACAGGAGAAGGTGAATTATGTCAGATCTTATGAATTGGCAAGCCATAGTGTGCAACATGAACCTACGTACACTTTCTGTGTGAGAGAAATAATTAAAAGCAAACTGAATGCATAATTTTCCGAACGAAATTTCATTATTCTCCTAGATATACAATATATTAGGTCGTTCTGCTTATTTGTCTATATAATTCGTTGTTGGGCCGGTAAAATGACTTCTGCCCTTTAAGTTTGATTTCGCTCTGACACGAACTGACCAAGTATCACAATAAATTTGTCTTACTAGTGGAATATTAATGTAATAACAATTGCTTATTCAAATCAGTATTTCTTGTGCAAAATGCAGACATAAGCAGACATAAGGTCCTACCAGTCGACATTCAAATTCAATTTTATTTTTACTTATTAGCCCTGGGGATTTAATGTCAAGAAAAGACTGATTAGAAGCGTGACGGTCAAATTTAGTGTACGCGGATGCATTCAAAGTTGAAATAACAACAAATACGGCCTTATCCGGGCTACTTCGACATATTTAGAGCTCAGAGCAGTAAAGATTTCCGAGACGACCGGGTTATTGACTTCGGTCTAAGCAACCCGTTCTAGGGATATCTATAATGGAGCTGAACTTCGTTTGGGGGTTATGGCCTATGGGGGTTACTCCCCGGCCATGGAAAAAATCCACAGTTACGAAGAAACTACAAGCCTACGATACGGACGAATCGACTGATAAACCTTGCAAATCAAATAAGGACAACGAACTTCGGATCTGTATGTGGAATGTTAGGTCCCTTAATAGGACGTGTGTAGCCGAAGAACCAGCGGAGGCCCTAGAATACTGGAGAGCAGACGTTACCGCCATCTAAGAAATGGGATTTGATAGTCTTGCCTCTAACAACCAATCCGCATCTAAATAATCGCCGCTTTTGCCGTCGATAACAATCGCCGTAGTCGATGTCGGAGTTTTTTATCCTCTGAAAAACTATGCCACCGACGCGAACCCCAAACCGTAGCCTGGGCAAACAAGCAAACATAGTAGTAGCATCGTAGTCGATGCTGAGGATTTTGAAAAGCCATTTCTGCAGACTGTACCACGGCGATGATGAATAACGATGACGGCGTTGACTCGAAGTGAAGATTGCCATATCTTAGCTTAAGTCAAATAAAGCTGCTGGAGCGGATGGCCTGACTGCCCAGCTCTTCAAATCGGCATTCGATGACTTGGTAAGGTGCATAGATTAACTCCTCTGTAATATATGGTCAAACGAAAATGTGCCTGATGAATAAAATCTCAGCATTGTTTGTTCGATCCTCAAGAAAGGAGACCCTCTGAAGTGCGCAAACTACAGGGACAGTCTTTCTATTGGTTATGTAATTTAATTCTTGCGGTTTTTTTTCAATATTTGAACGTTTATTTAAGAAAAACATGTACAATAATATTATTCAAAGTATTGGCAATCTGAAGCTATGACTTTTTCCTATTTTTCTGGCAATTTTTGGATTCCATCCCAAAAGAACTGCGCCGGCTTGGCAGCCAAGAATGAATCAAGAAAATTTTTGATATTCTGCTCTGATGTGAACCGTATTTAAGTGAGGGCGTTTGGCATCAACCGGAACAGATGGTAGTCAGAAGGAGTAAGGTCTGGGCTATAAAGCGGGTAGGGTAAGACTTCCCATCCACTGTTTTCCAAAAAGTTCTTAATCGAAATAGCAACGTAAGGCCGAGCGTTGTCATGATGGAAAATTTTTGCCTCGTGTCTGGTCGCATATTCCGGGCGTTATTCAGCTACTGCTCCCTTCAAACGGATTAATTGTGTTCGGTAGCGTTGTCTATTGATGGTTTCATCTGATCACCCATCTGATCCCACCAAATACAGAGCATTACCTTCGCGCCATGGATATTCGGCTTTGCCGTTGATTTGACTGGTTGGTCGGGTTTCACATATGATTATCGTAATGGATCCATTTTCCATCACCAGTAACAATCCGATGCAAAAATGACTTCCTTTTGTGGAGTTCCAGCAGCATTTAGGACAAGCAAAACCGCCTTTCGACGTCTCTCGGCTTGAGTTCATGTGGAACCCAATTTCCTTGCTTTTGAATATATCCAGCTGTTCTTAAACGTTTTGAAATGGCTGATTGAGTGACACCCAAAGATTCTGCGAGCTCTTCTTGTGTTTGGCAACAATCTTCATATAGTAATGCTTCCAGTTCTACATTTTCAAATTTTTTGGCTGCCTAGGACGTTCATCGTCTTCCAAGCCAAAATCACCACTTTTAAATCGTGTAAACCACTTTTTAAACGTTCGCTCAGCTAGCGCATGTTCACCATAAACTTCCACCAAAATACGATGACTTTCGGGAGCAGTTTTCAGTAATGAAGAAGAACTCCCCGCAAAAACACTTTTTCAGGCACAAAGTTCGACATATTTAAGTGAAAAAAAAGAGTTGTTGTTTACGCTTCAAATGAATGACATATACTGAAATGACGTACAATGACAGTAGCTTTCCAACGCATATTCGAATGGAATAATACAAGTTTCGCCATCTCCTAGCAAACCGCACGAATTAAGTTATAGACCCAATAATATTACCTATAAGATCCTATCTGCCGCCAACAACCTGATTGCTCCATATCAGTGTGGCCTTAGGTTAGGAAAAACCACCATCGACCAAATATTCACACAACGATAGTTCTTGGGTATAAGCAGTAAACCGATACATGCTACCTATTCATCGATTTGAAGGATGCGTATGACAGCATCTATAGGGACGGGCTAATCAGAGCAATATCTAGTTTGGATATGCTTGCCAAACTTGTTCGTTTGTGTAAGATGACGATGGAGAATGCACCCTTCTCTAACCAGTAAAGTTCGGTAAAGAGCTCGCCGAGACCTTTGACGTTAAAAAGAGCTTAGACAAAGCTATTCTAAGTCATGCGTTTTCTTGAACTTCATTCCTGAAAGAATAGTGCAAAACCAGAAGCAAAGAAAGCAGCATGATGTCAGTGACGCTTTCGCGAGTACTGAGCTTAGATCGGTTTAACAGTCAACGAGGGTAAGACCAAGAATATGTTGTCAACTAGAAAGAACACCCAACACCGACGTATCTTAGCTCTGAGCTGCTTTAGATGAAAATTCTTACAACTACGAATTTTACTGGTTGTACAGCGATATCGATTTAGTCAGAAAAGCGGCGGTCCAATGACTGAACTGTCTGGGTCTGGTCCCATTAGGGATAGCGCAGTAGAGAAGGACGGCGACTCAGTTGGCGCACGCATGTGGAAGGAGACTTCAGTCAATTTAGCGTGGGAAGCTGGAGGCAGCTAGCTATTCTGAATGTAGAAATGGAAATAGTGAGCTAATCAATTTAATTGAAACATTCATTCCTAATATCACTTTTCTTTAAAGGATTTTCTCCTCCAGATTGTGGTTGTGCCATTTAGTTCTATACGTTGTGAAGCAAGATTTTCTCACCCTCGACAATCCCACAAAAAGACTTGCATTATGAACGCGGAATATGCGGACTCTTAATACACCAAATTGCTATGGAATGGGCAGAGTCTATGAAGGAAGATTAGACACAAAGTCTTTTACTTCAGGAGTACCCATAAAAGCATGATAACAATCCGCACTTCGACTAAACTCGGCAATATATGTTAAATCTGATATGTGATCACAGTCCCATATAAGGAAAGGATTACTTTGCCAAAGATTACATACTTCGGGACGGTTGGAAAACATAGTTTGTTTGGGACATTATGTTATCATAGTCATAACCTGGAGACTCTAAGCCCAAGAAACTATTTCACCATTCGTTGCTTTTTAAGTCTTAATATATTGCAATACGGGTGTCTATACTGTTAAGTTTGAATTATTGTCATACGAGTGCTTTGCGTTTCTTACAGAACCTTGAAAAAACTCATCGTAGTTGAACATTTTTGTGTGACAATTTTTTCTGCTTTTTAACGTGAGTTAATTAAACAACAGTGAGGCGGTCAAGTTTTTTCGGGCGATTGTGTTTCGCTGTTTTTCCAAAATTCAATACTGGCCGTCGTTCGCTATAGGTTTAATTTCGTGCAGGTCATCCAGAATGGGTTGTTGTGCCAGAATGGATGCTGTGCAATATTGTCATGTGAAATTGAGGCACGCTTGGGCATTAGTCCAACTCGCATACATTAAATATTGCATGAACATTTGGCATGAACAATTGGTCCAAAGAGATGGTTCAAAAGACGTCTTTAAAATCATCATAGGCGATGAATCATGGATCTATATATATGAGTCGTAGACTACCGTCGTAGTCGACGGTATGGGTCGTTCAAGATGAGCAAAATCAACAAAAGTTCTTCAAGTATGAAGCACTTCGAGCCAAATAGCCAAATATTGTATATCTCCGTTAAACTTTACATGTGCCCATTTTATCATTATATTTTTACTAGAAGACTTTGAAGTACTAAGGAAAAGCAACCCTCGAACACGGATTAAGCCCGTATAAGTGCAATAGTAAAAACAGTGCGTGAAGGAACTATCTAAAATCCTCTTCGAAACAGAAAATCATGTCTAGAAAACTGCAGATATCCACAAGATGTCTTATCCATGTCAAGACTAAATCAAGATGATCTTTATATGAAAGAATATCGTCGGTCAACGGGACATCTCTTACCTCTTCAACTGTTAAAAATGAAAAAAAAAAAAAAAAAATACATCACATACCTCCATTTCTACAAAAACGGTGCAAAAACGTGTGCAAAAGTTTACCAAAAAGATGTCCTAGGGGCTATTGTGTATGGTTTAACCAATACTCCCTTCAGCGAAGAAAATGGTAGTCAGAACGGGCAAGGTCTGGGCTGTAAAGTGGGTGAGGTAAGACTTCCCATCCACTGTTTTCCAAATAGTTCTTAACCGGAATAGCAACGTGGGGCCGAGCGTTGTCATGATGGAATATTATTGCCTCGTGTCTGGTCGCATATTCCGGGCGTTTTTCGACTACTGCTCTCTTCAAACGGATTAATTGTGTTCGGTAGCGTTGTCCATTAATAGTTTCATCAGCCATAATACAGTACACCCATCTGATCCCACCAAATACAGAGCAATACCTCCACGCCATGGTTATTCGACTTTGCCGTTGATTTGGCTGGTTGGCGGGGTTTCACATATGGTTTTTTGCGCTTGGGGTTGTCGTAATGAAATAGAGCTCGGCAGAGCATTTCAAAAGCGAGTTGTTGTTTTTCGGCTTAGGAACGAATATAGCAAGACGGAAGTTATGGTTGAAGGGGTGAATTCTACTGGCGGTTTCTATGGAGCATTGGTGGTGGAAATAGCGATAAAACAAAGTGAGACAGGAGATATTACGTCGGTGTTCAAACGTGTCAATTGACTGACAGAAATAAGTTTTATCGGTTTTGAACCCTATCTAGTATGTGCAGAAATATTTTAAGAGCACTTGACCAGATGTGGGTATTGAACTCCAATGCCTTATATATTGTGGCCAGATTAGAAATATTTCTTTCATCGCCTGAGGAAAACTAGACATTTCGCGGCATTTTTGACAATATCGAATATGTGATCATTCCAACATAAGTTGGTTTTGATGATGTAAGTGTCATTCACGGATAATGGCTGGGTGTTTAAATTTTTGGTTAAATGACAGCAGACAGCATAGTATTTTGAAAGCATTAAATCAGCTTCCGTTCTACAGCCGAAGAGCAAGGACGTGAGTCCGGGAACGAACATGAAAAGCAGAGAATACTGTCAGCAGCAAAAGAATTAGAAGTAGCAGACAAGAGATCCTTGATGAAAATTGAAAAGAGTTTCGGAGACAGAATAAAGCTATGGGGCACATCAGCATTTATTTTGTGAATATCAGACTTGAAACCATCCAAGGCAACTTGAATTGAACCTTCTGAAAGGTAATTTCTAATCCATTGAAGAAGAGAGTCATCGATTACAAAAACACGCATTTTCGACAAAACAGCCTGATGCCAAGTCTGTCAAATTCTTTAGAAATATCAAGTGCAAATCTGATGTACACTTTGGTTCAACTTTTCGGCAATACATGCCATCAAATCATCAGTGAACCTGTTGCTACGAAAATCGTTCTGCCGGTCATTGGGCAGTTTTCTCGTTTCGAGATATTTCATGAACTCCATGAAAATTAGCGTTTCCATGATCATGGAAAGAAGAGATGTAAATGCAATGGGTCTGTAGAAGAAGATTCGTCTTTTTAGGAAATGGCTGGACAAATGCTTTTTTCCATCTGTCTTAAAGTGCAGGATTGACAAAGAAGCTAACGCAGTGGTTTTGCCAAGGACCAGCGGATTTTTGTATGTTAAAATATTTAAGTACCCTTGATACTACAAGAGTTCGAAAGTGGATTCGCCCCATTGAAGATTCGACACACTCAAGTCTACGCGGAGACAAGGCATGACCTGGAAGTGTTGAGCTGACCGCAAGGTCTTGTCCAAAAAGTTGATACGATGAGGTAGAATTTCTAATGCTTTTGATGAACGACCAAAAATGTTTAATGCTTAAATGATGTTGCTATCATTCCTGGCTCGTTTAAACTTTTTTGGAATTTCTCTGTCGGGTTGGTCTTCAAAGACCGAAAAAACATTTCTTTAACCCTTATAAGCCTTTTACAACTTTGAGTCGTACCACGCTTTTTCTTTTGGTTTGATAAAGGATCTAGTTCCAAAGAAAACAGAGTCTGTGATGATATCAGCAGCGGCATTTATGTCATCATCCAAGAAACATAACGACAAATTAAAATGCCCAGAGAAGAAGGTTTAGTCCGCTCCAATTAGATTTCTCGTATTACCATGCGATTATTTTAGGAATCTTTTCTTTAACTGTGAATACAATACAAGAAATTAGCTGATATGACACTGTTGGTAAGTCTAGAGGAGATAGCACATCGACTTTGTACTTCTCAGGATAACAAGCTTAAAACAAGTCCAGGGTGTTGGCAGTATGACTATCAACGTCTGGTATTCATGTGGGCGAATTTACAATCTGGGTCAAATTATTTACCGGAGCGATGATCCCAGCATCCCGTCCTTCCCGTCTTGTACATCCAGAATGTCGAAGCTGGCCGGAATTCTGTATATTAAAATCGCCTGTAATAACGAGTTCAGTATGAGGATAGAATGGAGTTAGACAGCGCCTCGAACTCGTTACAAGTCGAATTGCTGTCTAGTTTGGGGCCAAAATTCCAAAATAGCTGGCCTTTATCTGACGTTTTTTCACAGAATCAAATTGTTGTAGGTGTTAAGCCCTTACAATAAAATTCACACTTGCAACTCGATATTCATCGGTTTTTAAATGCACTCAGTTGTTGCCCGTGCCGCATGTTAAATATACCAACAGCAGTGACTAAGTGCGCGGGGTGGGAGAGTGCTGCACTGCACTCCTTTTTTTTCCACACCCCGCAGTTGTTTTTTTTTTTTTTTTCTTGTTTATACGGAACACGAGATTTTACGAATGCACTGGTTACCGTATGCACTCGTCGGTGGTCGACTCGAACTTTAGAAACTCATTCTCTAGCTCTTCTGGCCTACTTGAACGATGCTTATCCTTTATGTTAAGATTGCAAACCAACGCCGATACTTAGATTCGCTGAGAACTCCTACTTCGTACATATTTTGCGTTTATTTAGTGGCTTCACTTACATTCTGGTTTTTCCGGAATAAAAACAAAAAAATATGCAGAATATGCAGAATATGCTCCTTCGATTTCAAAATTAAAATGATCAAATGCACAACAAACGTCGCAGAATGGATGAGCAATATGCCCTATATACTACCTACACTAACGGTTTTAAAATTAAATTGGTTTTGTGTATTTTACTCGTACAGAAATTGGAAAATAGCCCCAGAAAAAAATGGCCGATACTAATGTTATACCTAATTTCTTTTTTTTTGGCTTTTAGCTTGTTCTGCTATACTGGAAATCATTTTTGTATAAAGCAATTCATCGTAAGGTTTGATTTTCAATAGGCCTTTTTTGACAGATCACGCGTTACTCCTATCAAACTGCTTTATCATTTTTATTGAGTATGGTTTGGCAAGTCATCACAGGAAGACTCACATCACAACAGCGCCTCCAAATTGTTCAGCTGTATTACGAGCAGCTGTAGCTAAAAGTGTACGCGAAGACAGTGACGAATCAATTCGTCGTCGTTCTCTGCAACTTGGCTTGTCGTATTCGACAACTTGGCGTATTTTACGTAGGGATCTCGGCCAAAAAGCGAACAAAATTCAATTTGTGCATGAATTGAAGCCAGCCGACTTGAATTTGCGTCATATTTTTAGTGAATGAGCTCTGGAAAAACTCAATGAAAATCCGGTGTTTTATTGTGAAATTTTGTTCAGTGATGAAACCCATTTCTGGCTCAATAGATACGTTATTAAATAAAATTGCCGTATTTGGGCTGATGAGCAACCCAATGATTACTAAGAGCTACCATTACATCCATTAAAAACAACGGTATGGTGTGTTTTATGGGCTGGTAGAATAATTGGACCATATTTCTTCAAAAATGAGGAAAATCAGAATGTTACCGTCAATGGTAACCGTTACCGCGCCATGTGAACGGACTATGTACTTTCTGAAATTCAAGCACATGGTCTCGGTGAGCTCTGGTTTCAACAAGACGGCGCTACGAACCATACAGCGTGTGAAATAATGGACTTGTTGAGAAATGATTTTGGTGAGCACTTAATTTCACGTTTTTTGGTAAATTGGCCGCCTAGATCGTGCGATACCACACCTTTGGACTATTTTCTTTGGGGGTATGTAAAGTCTCAAGTATTCAGGAATAAGCCAGCTACGATTGACATTGAGATACCAGTCGCTATGCTCAAACGAGTCGCTCAAAATTGGACCACCTCAGACGTAGTCGTGGCCAACATTTAAAGTACATGACACTTTCAAATTTATATGTTTTATTTTACATTATAAATCAAACCTCACGATGAATCAACGTATATATGTACCTTCCTTTTGTCATGAACAGGTTCTGTGTTTACCTAAGCATTTGATATACGTTTCATCCCTTTTACATTCAGCTACTCTTTGTATTTGGTGAAAATCAGAATATCAATTCCATCATATGCTTTACACTGCTCCCATCCAACATTCAGTTTTTCTGCTTCTATTATTTTTAAAAATGAATCTCCATCTATTTCAATCACAGCATTGCAGCTTATTTGTTGTTTTTCTTCCCTTCAAAATATTATATTTAATTAGTGTCAATTTTCTATTTGCTTTAATTGAATTTGACTTTCTAAGTTTGTCAACAATTTCACTTTCATTATTCCTGAATTTCATATTTGGCAACAGAATTCTTGGATGTAATTTCTTTGGCACTTTAATTTCGTATTTTTCGTCCATTCCCTTTCAATGGTATTTTTTAATCTCTCCCTATCTTCATGTTTTTCACTCTCAATTACGAGCATTCCGCTGTGCGTGCTTTCGAAATTCCAAAATTTTAGGTTCTTGGGGTAAACATTTTTATTAAGGTCTTGCTTCGTTTTTAAACTTTTTTTTGTTCTTTTGGTTTTACAAGAAGAGGTACTCTTTTCGCAGCTCTGTGAACAGAATTTGTTGAATTTTGTTGTTTTCTTTTTTAACAATTTCAGCAAATATTTTTATTTAAACAAAAGAACCAAGAGTTTTGTGTGGACAAACGTCAATTTACCCAGAGTTACTAAGGTCCTCTAAGTTAGTCGTACAGAAAAAATGTTTGTGGCTACAAAAAATTGTATTTGAAGCACACAGAAACGATTTTGTTGCAATCGCGAAGCTTTTAATGTACTGCAGATCCACAAATGCGAGTGATCATGCTCTGTTAGAAGACTACTTGCCTAGCTAATGAAGATAATGCCAATTTTAAACTTTAAATTGAAGAGACTTGGTAATTGTGGAGAAGGATAAGTAAGTACAGATTCCCTTGCTTTCTTTGGTTGCCTTTTCGTGTCAGAGAGGCACGATCCTAAGGTTCTGAAAATAAACCAGGTGAGACGTCGAACTAAGCACCAAGGATGTCTTAACTAGATGTAGAAAAGTTAACAATATGGATGTGACCCAACAGGATTATACTCCAGGTGGAACTCGCAACGGCGACTGGAGGCTCCACCCGATATACCTCACAGCCCCCTCCCGCCGTTTTCGGCGCTGATCGAGGAACATTTTATTTAGACGAATCCTGCAGCTCTTTCTACGACACGTTCGGTAGATTGATCTAGAACGGCGGAGAAAATATAGAAGAGGCCTTGCCTGTTGCAGTTCAATTCCATCAGAATAGACTAGTGGTTTGCCAGAGTATTGTTGCTGACATCTTGCCGCAGAAAACCAAAAAGGTGGAACGGGCTCCAGAAGAGATACACTTTTAAAGATTACCGTCTAAGGAGCAGCTGAAGAGGCGACGAAGGCGCGAGTGTCAAAAGTCACACTCTCTTAGCTGCGACAGAGGAAAGAAACTGGTCGGTGGTAGGCCACCCACTGAAACCGATCAACCTCTCAGATCTGAAGCTGCGCCCTCTTCATCTGCCCCGAGCAGGGCCAACAGGAAGAAAGTTTCCGGCATTCCCATCGATGGGTCTCTTCGCGCACGATGCCCGGATGAAAAGGGTCCTGCAACCAGTAAAGGTCGTAGCTCTCTCTGGCAGACGGAAATCAGCCAAAGCGGTGAAATCCCCGCTGAGAAGCAACCCTGGTGGTGGCTTTCCCAGCGCATAAGATTCGGGTGAAACCGGTGCTGCAAATAACATAAGTTGCAGTTCTGACGTGCACCAATTTTTGGGTTCCTGGGGAAACTCAGAGAAACAAGAGATGTTCTGATGCGTCTTTATACCCAGAATCCTAGACTTGACATTCAAAAGTGGAAAATCTACTTTCACAAAGAGAGAAAAGTCGGGAAAACAAGGACGGCTCTTCTCTTGTTGTGGGCTTAGACAAAGTTTCTGTCGAGAACATTAAGTCTACGTATGACTCACATCCCTATCTACACCTTGGAAGGTTTAATTTCCACTTTTTTTTTTCAAATGAGTGCGGATAGAAGACGACCACTCCAGTACACATCTATTCTGTGTATTCAAATCAACCGTCAACATTCCTGCTACTGCAGACTATGTAGGAGACTTTCCGTGTTAAATACAAAACTCTATCCATATAGAAACCATGGATGTGGAATAAACGCATCTGTTGTTACGGATGTTTAAGGAGTTTCACACCACTTTATGAAGAGCGATCGGTATGTCTTTATGTTCTGAACTCACTCTCACCAACTAAACTTGTGCGGTTTTGTAATCAATATTTAGTTGCTGCAGTAATAGTTGCAGTATTTAGTTGCTACGGAGTAAACGAGAATGGCACAAATTCGTCCTTGCCTCTGCTTATTTTCCCAATGAATCGCTACTGCCGCCACCACCGGAGGTGATAGTAGAACTCAGTGAATATTGTGATTCCAGAAAGATGGGATGAGCAATTCTTATACTCAGAACACCAGAACATCCAGAATCAGATGTGAGGTCTCGACCTTGCTGAAAAGGAGAAATCCGCATAAAACCAACTGCACACGACTTAAGGAAGAGCTTGAAAAATACATTAGTGCTTCCCTTAAGCTCAGGACAAAACAAAATCTTAAGGAAGCTGTTCAGAACATGAACGACACCCTCACCAAGTGTTTCGAAATGGCATGTCCAGTAACTAAGCAATCCTGAAGATCGCCCGTACCTTGGTGGAACGCTGACCTTCAGCGTCTTCGTAAAGAATCAAGAAAGTTTCTAAACAGGTCCCTTAAGACTAATTTGGAGGAACATTGTAATCTTTGCAGATCAAAGCAAAACAAATTTGAGAAGCTTATTCGGACTTCAAAGAGTGTCCCCTAATATACAAATATTTTTGCGAAAAAATCGAAACTATCAGTGAAACCAGTAAGCTGGTCAAAGCTCTCAAAAGGGGAAGATTAACCAGGCTGAAACCACTTATAAAATCTGACTTAACCTGATCAAAACCAGTTCACAACTAGCTCCTAATAAAGAAGCTGGTAGTGAGCTGAAGAACACAACACGCCGCAGCTGGTATATCTCATCGGTTGTGGTGACGGATGAGGCCATCAAACATGCTGTTGCTTCCTTTGACGGCTTCAAGTCGCCTGGAACCGATGGCATTTACCCAGTTATGCTACAAAAAGGTACAAGCCAGCTTCTGGTAGCTCTGAAGAGAATTTCCACTGTTAGCCTGTTACTGGCATGCATACCGAATCCCTGCGAACAGTGAGAGTGGAATTTATACGGAAAATCGGAAATTGTTGGTCATTTTTATGTTGAGGTGCTTTTGACAACGTAACTTTTGATGGTATGTGAAACTCGGCCAGACAACACAGCGAAGATGAGTCACTGGTCTTTTGGATTAAAGCTATGCTGGTGAATAGAAAATTGATTGCGGATGCGATGCCAATGTTGTGGCGGGTGTAAACAGGAGCTGCTCGCAAGGCGGCGTTCTGTCTCCACTGCTATGGTGCATGTTGGTCAACTCACTGCTCAACGCACAATAGCTGTACTGTCTGTTGGATCGTATCTAGCGACTGTCTGCTCCAAATCGCAGGCAGCCCTTTTAAAACTGAGGTTGTTCTCTTTACAAGAAGATGGTCGGACTCATCTCGTTCTTAAAGGCATCACCATCCGATTCTCCAAAGAAGTTAAGTATTTGGGTGTTATTCTGGATAACAAACTTTTCTGGACTAAACGTCCACGACTAAACGGCCTTCTGGTAGTGCAGGGGAGTTATCGGCAAAACATGGGTCTGTCACCGAAAAGGGTCTTTTGGATCTACACGGCTATGATAAGGCCAAATATATCCTATGCGTCGGTTGTCTGGTGGAATAAGTTCTCTCGAAAATACGTAATTGTTGCTTTCGCCAGACTTTTAAGAACTGTATAGTATAGTAAAGAACTGTATAGGATGCATTGGGGCTTCCCCTAGCACTCCTGGCTCCGCTCTAGCCGCATTGATGAATCTCCCTCCATATCATATCATGGGCTGCACCCTCAAAACCATCTTCCGATTAAAAAGAAGTGGTTTTTGGTACAACATGCACTGGAACTTCGACGACCTTGGGCGCCGGCTGTGTTATGTCTGTCATGTCTAATAGACAAGCTGTCCGATGTAATGACCTCAGAACTCCTGTTGTGGAAAAAAATACGAAATCGATTTTCTTTGTGCTAAGGACTGGCTTCGCCCGGAATCGGAGCCAGTAAATAAATGTAGTCAGGTCTTCACGGACGGCTCCAAAAAAAAAAAATATATATATATATATATATATAGGGAGTGGCATCCTTGGATCTGTCAGATGACGGCAGAGAACTATATTGCGGAGAACCGGTGGAGGGAGCGAAGAATTTGCATTTGCAGCGACAGCTAAGCTGCGCTTAGAACCTTCTTGAACCCTCTTGCGACTTCCAAGCTAGTTCGGGAATGCAAGAGGTTACTAAACGCAGTCTGAAGGCCATATTCAGTGACCATTGTTTAGGTCCCAGTTCACAATGGGATAACGGGAAATGAAATCGCCGACGAACTTGCCAGACACGGTTCAGCCGAAAGTTTTTCAGGACCCGAACCTAGATTGGGTCTGCCTGCGTCCTCGGTTGAGGCTTCCATTGACAGTTGGGTTTCATACGTGAACAATTGCAGATGACACAGCTTCGCGGGATGTAGGCAGACCAAAATAATAGTTCTCGACCTCTCTAGGAAATCACATTTTTTTGTGTGCTCACCTAGAAATCGTATTAATGTAGACAGTTAGGTTTGTTCATATAATTTGTGGGCTCAAGTCCCTTGCAAGGACCGGCGAAGTCATTGCTCTTCAATAGGACCCGATTTCGTACATCACAAGAAGTTCGTTTGACTCCCACTTTGCTCTATATATAGTAGTTCAATTACACACCTCCTTTCTCTGGTTTGCATTCCTTAATGTTGAGAAGATTTCATATGATTTGGGCGTGGTAGCAATGTTGTTACAGAGGCAGGTGCCCAGCTAAGCATTTGCAATCTGCATAGAATCGTGTTTATTCTTAGTGAATTTCTTTACGTAAAGGGATCTTTCTGTCAGTGGTATCATCCCGTGGTATGTCGTATCTACCAATCTGCTTTCCATGTAGACATATGACCTAGACAAATAATTTTCACTTATTAAATTATTACGTACATGTCTACCATCCATTTCAAAAACTTGTGTAGAACAGACGACAAATCTAGAGGTTTGTAGCGCTTTAGGGATGAAAATGATACGCGTATACACCATTAATAGGGACCTAATATCTAGATTAAATCATCCAATTCAGACTTGCTTCAGCCTTAGAAAAAAGTTTGTACAGTCTTCTACAATATCACTGTTCAAATGTCATCCGTTTCTGGTGCTTAAAAATGAGTAAAGTATTTTATTGCACGTGGCATGTTGTGTACTTTAGTTGTTTTACTTTACACACTGTTATCGATGCTCTTCGTGTTCCCCGGAATAGTCTAGCTAGCTCCGAAGATGGTTATATAGGCTTGAATACCATGACATTTATGGCCAAATGCGATGATGGAAAATAATACTAAGGAAACATCCAAAATAATTACTGGCATACCAAACAATACCAATCGATCCAAGGTATGTTATATATTATCTCAGCAAAATGAACTGACAGCATTGTTATAATTTGGCTTAAAGGTTGGTTTGAATTGAAAGGTAGTATAAAGGTCGTTTGCCACTTCAGTTTGTTTTTCTTTTAAAACACTTAACACTCAAAAGGACGAGTTAAGCTTTTCGGAAAATTGAATAGAGAGAGAGAGAAAGATGTTTAGGCTCAGTGGTTATTTCGCTTCATGGATGGCATTCACCATGGGGAGACTAAATTATTAGTGTGAATTAATTTTTTTCTGTACAAGGTGTGGGCAAAGGAAAATCGAGAAGAAGGGAAAAAGACTCACCGATGAACGTTGGTTTTAAATGTTTACAAGTTATAATGAATAGGAAACAGAGACCTCGGCAGGGCATTCCATAAAGGAGTTGTACAGCTTAGGAACGAATCACGACATTTCAGAGTACGTACGAAAGTCGGCTGGAGGATACTCGTTTACAGATGAGCACTCGTGACGCGACGGGTATTAGGGTTGAAGGTTTGAAGAAGCGGAATGCTACTGGCGATTTCTATGGAGCATTGGTGGTGGAAACAGCGATAAAACAAGCTGAGACAGGAGACACTACGTCGGTGTTCAAGGGTGTCAATTGACTGACTGATATTAGCATCATCTATGATTTTAATCACATGGGTTTGAATCCTATTTAGCAGGTGCAGAGATGTTTTAGAAGTACCAGACCAGATGTGGCCTTATATAGGGTGATTCACTGTGAAACACATAAATTTGAAAGTGAACTTAAAATTTTTATTATCGGTTAAAAGAACAATTGATGGCATTCGCTTTCTTAAAATGATATCATGTAAATGTTGGCCAAGACTACGTATGAGGCAATTTGTTTGTTAACTATCCATTGAACCAGAAAAGGTTTTTATAACTGAGCAAAATTTCACTATAAAACACCGGGTTTTCATTGAGTTTTTCCAGAGTCCATTCACTTAAAATATGATGCAAAGCCAAGCAATTTTGCACAAGTTGAATTTTGTACGCTTTGAGAATCAAACCACACAATGAATCACCCTATATATTGAGGCCAAATTGAAACAATCCAAGACAACTTGAATTGAACGTTTTGAAAGATCATTTCTAATTTATTGAAAAAAAGTTTCATAAGTTCTAAATGTACCCAATTTTTGATAAAACAGCATGATACCGCTCTCTGTCAAATAACATACTTTAGAAATATCAAGTGCAACTATTTTGCTTTGGCTAAATTAATGTAAGCTTTGGTTCCACTTTTCGTTGAGGTATGCCACCAAAGCGCCAGTAAGCCTATTGCTACAAAAACTGTACTGCCGGTCATTGAAAAGTTTTCGCGTTTCCAGATATTTTATGAGCTGATGGGTATGTAGGAGAAAAGAGAAAAAGATTCGCCTTTTTAGGGACGGGCTGGGCAAATGCTGTTGATGCATTGATGGAAAAGCTTACGCAGTGAATTTGCCAGCGTTGAAAACACCTCTTCAGATATACTATCTAGACGAACGACCAACAATTTTTACTAGGATTGGGACATTGTTGAATTTTTGCCTCAGCTTTTGGTAGTATTGAAATTTCACACCCATACGTAAGACGTTGCCCTTTTCTTTTGGTTTGATACTCTTCATCCGATGATGAATGTCTTTGATCATATCAGCAGCGGCATCTACGTCGTTATTAAGGAAACATGACGACCATTAAAAAGTCCTAAAGAAGCTGTTAAGTCCGCTCCAAATGGCTTTTTCGTGTTGTCATATTGCTCTTTGAGGAATTTTCTTTTCAACTGTGCGTTCTATGTACGAGAAATTAACTGATATAATACAGTGGTTCGAGAAGCCTAGAGAGGATAGCACATTGACCTTGTATTTGTCAGCGTGAGAAGTTAGAAACAAGTCCAGTGTGTTGGCGGCATGACTATCAACGTTTCGTATACGTGTGGGCTCATTTACAAACCGGGTCAACTTGTTTTCCGCAGCGAAGATCTCAATACACCGTCCTTTGGGTGTTGTCTGTCCAGAATGTCAAAACCAACTAGAATTGTGTGTATTGAAATAGCCCGTGATAACGATTTCAGTATGAGGATACATTGACACATTGATACATTGCATCAAAAACGTTAAAGGTCGAATTGCTGTCCAGTTTGGGATTTCTGTAAATAAAACAGTAGTGGATATTTTGCTGAGGGAGATGGAATTTTAGCCAGTCTAGCAAGGAATTTTAAAGGTTGAATTCATTGGCACAAGGATCACATTGTGGGGCGTTTGGTAAGTTGCATCATTACTCACGCAAATGGTGAGACTGCGCTGAAAGAAGAATAATGTCATTAGTTCGTAGCCAGGTAGCTTCAGATCAGAGTGATCTAAGAGGCATGGGTCGGGAATCTACCTGTATTTCACTAAGTGCTAAAACAGCTGATCTGTATTTACAGACGTTGGCTTACTGAATCAAATTTTTGTAGGTGTAATACCCTTATAACAAAATGAAACAGTGCACCAACAAAATTCACACTTGCAACCCGCTACCCATCGGTTGTTACATGCACTGAGCCATTGCCCGTGCCGTATGATAAATACAGCAACAGTAGTGACCAAGTGCAAGCAACAGTATTACGACCGGGGGAGGGAGAGTTGGAATACCTGCACTTGGCTTTTTTTTTTATTGTTTTAAACAATGCACTGCACTGCACTGAATATTTTTTTTGCACGCGCGCGCTGTTTTTTTCTTGTTTTTAAACAACACATGACCAGCGAATGTAAAAACTTGCGAGTGCACAAAAGAAAAACTTTTTTTTTGGGGTCCGAAAATGGAATCATCGACTTGTAATTCTTCAAATCTACGTTTTCCCCCCTCCATTTTAATTTTCGCCTTAAGTCTAGCGCTGGTTTTTTCTACTCCTTCACTCCGAGCATTCGTTGTGGTTTGCTTCCGTTTCGCATCTGCCTATTGTTTACGCGATTCACGCTTACGATCAGTAGCATTTTCTGGCGTAGATTCTTTGCCGTTTCATAATTTTTCCAACCCAAAGAACACGAATTATGAAACGCTACGTTACAAACTAACTTCCACATGAAACTGAGAAGCAACAGCTCCTGAACGATATGAGATAAAAAAAAGTTTACCGCCAGCGTAAGGACATATCCATTTCAAAATAAAGGAAAAATAGGGAAAAGTAATTTAGCCCAGCCCAGTGCGAAACCAAGGCCTGAAATAGTGCTTAGGTTTGTCAGAAGAAATCTAAAATTTAAATTTTTTTTTCGATTACTGCTTCATATACTCTTACCTAAGCATAGACTACCAATTTAAAAGTACGAGGGAGACTACTTTGGATAACAACTATGTTATTACAAATAACTCGTCCGATTACATGGATTTGTTAACCTTGAGAATTACAGGATACTGTTTGAAGTAATTCTGCTCCTCTTTCACAAGCCAGAAGATTTATAAACCATAAAGAAGGTTCCAAAGACGCGATGTACTCAGAAAACTGACGACAACTTTGAGAAAATACAAAGGAAAGATACGTACATTCATACAACTGAATATAGTGCAGTAAAGTTTGAGGGGGTTCAAAGCTTCACTCATATCAAGTGATGCAGTAAGCCGAAGTCGAAGCTGAAAGGATACTACTATCTGTAGGCTCTGTAGTGATTGAAATAGTTTTCCCATAACACCCCTAGCAAAACATTGGAACCTTAAGTTACAGAAAATGCAGTACATCAGCTCAAGAAAATTAAAGATAAATGTTTCAGATGGTAAGTAAAAATCCCTCCTCGTGGTCACTTAAAATATTAGTATCGTGCACTCCCAGAATCATTCAAATCTCCCACAGATTCAACACTAACCTTAGACAAAAATGCACAATACTAAGCTAAAGGAATGACAAACAATTCCTCTACATATACTCGTACTCCGGCATTCTATCTTAAACTCAATTAAAGATAAACGTACCACACACATACCTCTTCTCCTATAGCCTCACACAATTTATTTAATAATACGTTTTTGTGGATCTCTGTTTGTTCTTCTTACAAAAATAATCCATTTCACTATAATACTCTGACATAAATCACTTCTAAATCTCTTTATTAACTATGGGACATTTTGCAATCGTATAATCTGTCTATCCTCCCTCTCCAACGAAAACTCCTGAAAAACTTCAAATCCAACACTCTTTGTATATACATTTCTGTCCAAATACCAGAGTCACACTGAATACATTTTTCCAGCTTCAACCCCATTCCCTATCCACAATTCCAATCCGAACCTACTGCAATAATTTCATCACAGAGTCGCAACACTTATCATGGAAACCATAAATTTCATCTGTCCAATTACGAGTCGGACTATCCTTAACTTACCCAGTGCGAGCAAAGTTGGTCCAAAAAATTATGACCGCCTCGGACAATGCTATCTCTGACTTGGTATAGTTGGTCGGGAAATGGCTGAATCCATCGACTAAAGGAGCTCCAAATATGTACGGCAAATCCTCACCGTGAACTGTGCCCATACGTTGCGGATAGTCACCATCCTTGGTCTGATAATCGAACACATAGAAATAGCATCTGGGGCTAGAATTCGAAGTGGACGCCGACGACGATGATGTTGATGCTGATGAGGATGACTTGTCTTGACTAATGCCACCGCCACTAGGATTGCCAGAGGGGGTATTCGACAACATATCGCCAGTGCGAATAATTGGTGCCACAAATTGAGCATCCGAGAGTGCAGCAACTGCCGTGTCTCTGGTATTAATTGGATGCTGTGATGTTCGATCCCAGTCGGTGTACTCGTTCACAATCTACCGCCAATGTTGTGTTCATAAAATTCGGCAGTCACCGGAAATGAGAAAAATGAAAAAAAAAAAACAATATTTAAAATTTGATTCAATTTGGAATTGTTGTTTTTATAGTTTTGTATAAAAAGAAGGACTGAACGAGTTATTCCCGGTTAAATTGTTGATTTTGATTGCCTGTTACGAAGAAATTAATGTTTTAAGGTTACACAGTGGAGGGGGAATGACATTGTGAGATGCAAATTTGCTAATATATAATAATCTATGAAAATAAAATAATTAATCTAGTTCATGCGTGACAGTAAAAAAAATTGTTATCTAGATGTAATATATTCACAGTACCAGCAGCATTCAAATTATGAGAAATCATTTACAGTTGGGTTCAAAACTGAGTCAAGGTTTTTTTTTTTTTATTTATTGCATATTCCACTTTTACGCTATCCAGACTTATTTACGAATTGCATTCGCAATATGGTCCACAAAGGCATTGGAATTCTTAAGGGTGAGTAACGTTAATTCAGCGAAGAAAAGGCGCATTTTAAGATTTTGTTTTTTTTTAGATGCAACAGAAAATAGAAATTTATTTAATTGATTATGACGTTATACTACAACTTATGAACAATATTTCCTTACTTTTTTAAAACAAAATATTAATAATGAAGCAGATGGCAGCAAATTTTCGGAGGCATCTTGAAAAAAGGTTGTCAACTGGTCAACATATAACTCATGACTGGATCATTTGAAATTAAAAAATCAAAATGCTATCATTAGATAATCGCTTTTCGATTTTTTAATTTTTGGAGACACTAAGAAGCGGTAGAGACCACTCTGGGAAATTGTAGCAATGACACGGTTTCTCCAGATTAATCTCTGGAGCTAACGAACTGGATGATATTGAATGAACACTCGTTTTCAGACCATACATACATTCAATTCAGTCTGAGTGATGCTCCTCCTAGTCAAACAGCATTCCGGAACCATCGGAACAAATTACAGAGGAATACTGTCAAAAACATAATCCTCTGAGCTTTTACGTCCCCCGTGTGATACCAATGAGCTTGACATGAAGGTCAAGGAATTCACCCTGGCACCCTGCTGCTTCCTGCCATCTGATTCCACCTAGGGGCAAGAAAAAGCCGCACTGGTGGATATCAGCACTAGGACCGCTTAGAAAAACCTGCAGAAAACTTTTCAACCTTGCGAAAAGCACAAGGTCTAGACGATATAATACCGGTCGAACTACAAATGTTGTCAGTTATTATCTTGCCCACGCTAGAGAATATCATGAGGAGCTGTGTAGAAATGATCAACATTCCACTGTTATGGAGACAAGTCAATGTAGTTTTCAGTCTCAAGGCCGGGAAATGCTCTCTCGATGTCCCAAAAGACCTGAGGCCTATAAGTCTATCATCTTTTCTTCTGAAAACTTTAGAACGACTGATTGATATCCATATTTGAGCTTAAATCGATTCAGAACTTTTCTGTGAAGAAAAGTCGGTAGAAAAGGCTCTGCATTCGCTGCCTAGCCACATCGAACGATTCCTACAATATAGAGAGTATCTTCTCTGGGACTTAGTGATTAATGAAATGCTGATATACCTGGAACCGGGTGGTAGCAGGGTGATTGCCTGTACGGATAACCTTGCTATAGCAGTCTTAGGTAAGCATTTTAATATCATCAAAGAACTCCCTCAGCTTCATCTTTAAAAATTTACCCGTTGGGCGGATTGCTGTGTATTGGAAGTAAGCCCCCATAAAAATGATCTTATCCTCTTTTGCAGGAAATATAAAATTCCGATCATAGACCCTCCCTCAAAATATGGTACCAGTTTAGTTTTTTCCGATACAGCAAAATATCTAGGACTCATTTTTGATAGCAAACTAAACTTGAAACCTAACATCCAAGAAAGATCAAGAAAGCTATAGTAGCTAAATTCTCTTGCAAAAAAGCCACCCACTTACGGTGTGGTTGTTAGGTGGACGGCCTTAGATATTGCAGCCAACTGTGAAAAACTAAGCAGAGTCCAAGAAACAGCTTGTCTATGCATAAGTGGAGTTCTACGCTCCGCTACCTCCACGGCTTTAGACAGTCTGTTTGACTTGACACCCCTCGACATCTTCAGCGACTACAAAGTACACAAATAATTTATTTGGCCACGCTTATATTGTTAATATATTAGGAATCCTCATACAGAACATTGAATACAACGTACCTAAACTTCGGTTTGACAAAGACTTTCAGCGAATGAGGTAGCTCTGTTCTGGCTTAAGAAAAACGTGATATCTGCAAAAGATATCCGCATCTTTCCTGGGGATCGTTCTGACTAAACTCTAAAACCACCCCTGAATGCCCCTAAAACTGCCCTTAAATGTCTATCATTTCTTACGGAGATCAGAGCAGTAAAACCTACATCTCTGTTGGGTGCCGGGCAACAGGGACATTCCATGGAATTGTAGGTCCGAAGAACGTGCCAAAATGGGAACCACTCTACCTATTCTACCGGAAATGGGTAGCATAGGTATACCAATCGCTACGTGCACATTATTATTTAAGCTATGGCTAATAAAAAAACAGACCTAAGATGGACCGGGGGCCAACATGTCTAGCGACTAAACAGATCTGGCCAAAGCTGGATCTGAACTGCTTTAAGAGTCTGATTCTTTTAAATAGAAAACATCTAAGCGCCATCATATTTGTCATCACTGGACACTACTTTTTAGGCAAGCATGCAAAAAGGCTTGGCGCTATTACAAACGATTTCTGTAGAAGCTGCATGAACGAGCAGGAAGAGGAGACTATATACTACTTTCTCTGTACATGTCAAGCATTCTCCCAAAAAAAAAAATTCCACCTAGGAGCTTTCTTCTACAATGACTTGAACGATCTAAAGAATATAGACGTTAACAGTCTCCTGCGCTTCATCCATATGGCCTAATTGGCCAATAGGCCTAATTGGGTTGGTTCTTCAACCGTCACTAACCTAACGAAGAAGTGAAAACACTGATTTTCGCCTAAAAAATTCGACAATTTGTTATTGTAAAATTAATAATTGTAAAAAAAGAAAAAGTAGCTTAAAGCTTACAAGTTTGTATACAAGAAAATCCAATATCATCAGTTCCTGGTCTATAAATTGCAGTAATGTCAGAACCCATATCTAGAGCATCTTTTTTGTTTTGTCTCCGTAAAATTCTGCCATTTTAACTGTCGTGTGCAGCTTGTTGCTCCGCTCTGCTGATCCGATTACTGTCCTCTGTATGCGCCCATTCATGTGCGCTTGGTGCTGTAGCCATTTTTATGTCTTGCATAAGGGTCAGCAAAGCAAAACAACTTCCATTGAAGGTACATGCTGCTGCATAAGCTGCAATTCCAACAATAATTAAAGTACCACTCACTAATTTCGGACTGATTTTAAAGATAAATTGATTCAGGCTTTCATTTTTATTTTGAGTAGAGCTTCCAACACATCATTGCGAAAGTATAGTACGTCTTTGCTCAAGTCCTCATAAATGAGTTTGATGGCTTCAGCAACATCATTTGGAAGTGGAGTGTAATTGTGTTTGAATGTTTGAATGAAGCCTTCTGCCATTCACACCTCGAATCATAGCCACTTGGGCATTTATAGTGCTGCGGTTTTTCATCGGTCGAGAAGCATAGAAAACAAGTTGATCATATGGCATGCTTCATTTTCTTAACAGAATTGTGATTGCGTCGAATGGCGAGGCCATAATAAACTTTTAATTGATTAAACATTTTAGCTGTGAGCTTGCTTGAACCATAGAGATTTTTTCTTCTTTCTTTCCGAGTTTCGTTTCTGCATCAAATACGATGTTTCTAACTATAGGGTGATTCATCGTGAGGTTTGATTTTCAATAGGCTTTTTTTGACAGATAACGCGTGACTCCTATCAAACTGTCATCATGGAAAGATTCACACTACAACAGCGTCTACAAATTGCTCAGCTGTATTACGAAAATGAGCGTTCTGTGAGAAATGTTTTTCGTACAATTGGAAGAACTTACGGTGCGCATAATCGACCTACTGAAACCACTATTGCAAATACCATTCGTATATCTGAGCCCCAGTGTACATTAGTGGATGATACTCGACCGGTTAGACCACATCCTGAGAGTGTACGCGAAGACCGTGACGAATCGATTCGTTGTCGTTCTCAGCAACTTGGCTTGGAGTATTCGACAACTTGGCGTATTTTACGAGAGGATTTCGGCCTAGAAGAGTACAAAATTCAACTTGTGCAAGAAATGAAGTCAGGCGACTTGAATTCGCGTCATATTTTCAGTGAATGGGCTCTGGAAAAGCTCAATAAAAATCCGGTGTTTTATCGTGAAAATTTGTTCAGTGATGAAGCCCATTTCTGGCTCAATGGATACGTTAATAAACAAATTTGTCGTATTTGGGCTGATGAGCAACCCGAAGAGTACCAAGAGATGCCATTATATCCATTAAAGACAACGATATGTTGTGGCTTATGAACTGGTGGACTCATTGGTAGATATTTCTTCAAAAATGAGGAAAATCAGAATGTTACCGCCAATGGTAACCGTTATCGCTCCATGTTAACGGACTATGTGCTTCCTGAAATTCAGGAAGTTGTTGTACTCTAGTCTCAACAAGATGACGCTATGAGCTATACAGCGCGTGAAACAATGGACTTGTTGAGAAATCATTTTGGTGAGCAACTAATTTCATGTTTTGCTAAGGTAAATTGGCCGCCTGGATCGCGCGATATCACACCTTTGGACTATTTTCTCTGGGGATAAGTAAAGTCTCAGGTCTTCAGGAATAAGTCAGCTACGATTGACGCTTTGAAAGCCAATATTACACGTGTAATCTGCAAGATACCAGTCGCTATGTTCGAACGAGTTGCTCAAAATTAGACCTTCAGAATGGACCACCTTAGACGTAGTCGTGGCCAATATTTACATAATATCGTTTTAGAAAAATTAATGCCATTAATTGTTCTTATAACTGATAATAAAAATTTTAAGTACGCTTTCAAATTTAGGTATTTTGTTTTTTATTATAAACCAAACCTTACGATGAATCACCATATATTTGTATTGTATCGTTTGTTTGAGAATGAGAAAAATGATGAACGAACGAAGCATACTTTGATCGTCTTAAAACTGAAACCGTTAAATTTGGCTTGAGGGGAATATAACACAATGAGCGAAGACTACTTTTATTTTCTCTTTAATGATTGCGGTTAAGTATTCGTATTCGCGTGCTTGTTTGTCCATTTTCTGTGTCTAGTGTCTATAAACGTAAGACCATATAGGTATTTCAATATTTTGGAAACTGAATAAATCAATAAAACTTGTACAATTTATTCGTTTTTTTTACGTGACTTTTGAAACATTGATATGCATAGACGCAAGTGTACGTTTAATATTAACTTACAAACTAAGTATCTGTTCATAAAATAAAGGAGTGACCCGACATACGTCACGTCTGAAAAGTTCCGTACAGATTTCAATGTTTCGCATGGTGGTGCTAGTGATATCGAGAAACTTTTACGATCCAAAAAAACACAAACTATCCGATAATGCTGCCGCTTCAAGTTCATCGATGCTTAATTTTGTTAAGAAAACAGATTCGCCATCTTCCAAGGATTTTGAAATTGCTGCAGCTGAGAGTGTCTGGGCCTATCACGCTACCATATACAGGAGAATCATGGCTTTCGCTCGAACGATTGTGCGTCTAGTTTGTAACAGACATGTTTCGAGCAAAAATTTAAGTGTGCGTACGTACCGTTGATACCGGCGCTGAAAAGAGTATAACAAATGCTTCAGCCTTTAAAAAACTATTTTCTGACCATTGATAAGTGCCCAAATATTTTAAAATATTTTTTTAACAATCCTAGCTCAGAAATATGGCTTTTTTCTTATGCACGCTCAGTCAGCTACGTTTCATTAAGCTGTGTTAAAGCGATTGAAATAACTCAACTCATAAACAATTTAAGCCAAAAAAAATGGATGTTTCCTTCCACATGCCACCCGTAATATAATGGCGAAGTAACAGGAAACTGGTGCTGTCAATGAGCAGCAGCTTAACTTTACAAGACGAGTAAGGTATATTTGGAGCTGTGGTGTCAGTTTATGTCTGAATTTGAAGTTTTTGATTCGGCGAACCTAACGAAAGTCCCTTCTTTTATGTTAAAAATATATCTCACGCGATTTTTTTTACAATTGAAGAGTATACTTTGTGTCTACCAGGTAGCAATGCCCCTGTTGAAAGAGCGTTTTCTCATATGAATAAGTGAAATATACCTCGACTTTGAAATCTATTCTTATACAATAGTAAAGGATACCATACCATAAATATGGTAAATCATGTCGACAATTCCATGCATATTTAAAAACAAAACCTGGCATTTTAAAACAAATTTGCTCATAAGAAAAATATAAAGTAGCAACCCCACCAACTGCTCAAGATTAATTTTATTTTCGTGTGTTAATTTTTATGAAGTAAACATTAAATATAAGACATAAGAAATGTCTCATATTTTGTTTAATTATTATATTTGCTTTAACTTTTAAAAGCAAAAACAAAAATGAAAAAAAATACTAATTTTTTGTTTTTGTTTTTATCCAATTTATGTGAAATAAACATTAACTTCCCATATTTTGAATAATTACCTGCATTACCTTAGCGCCATGGATATTCGGCTTTGCCGTTGATTTGGCTGGTTGGCCGGGTTTCACATATGATATTTTGTGCTTGCGGTTGTCGTAATGGATCCATTTTTCATTACCAGTAACAATCCGATGCAAAAATGACTTCCTTTTGTGGCGTTCCAGCAGCATTTCGGACATGCAAAACCTCCTTTCGACGTTTCTCGGCTTGAGTTCATGTGGAACCCAATTTCCTTGCTTTTGAATATATCCAGCTGCTTTTAAATGTTTTGGAATGGCTGCTTGAGTGACATCCAAAGATTCTTCGAGCCCTTCTTGTGTTTGGCAACAATCTTCATAGAGTAATGCTTCCAGTTCTTCATTTTCAAATTTTTTTGGCTGCCTAGGACGTTCATCGTCTTCCAAGCCAAAATCACCACTTTTAAATCGTGTAAACCACTTTTGACACGTTCGCTCAGCTAGCGCATATTCACCATAAACTTCCACCAAAATACGATGACTTTCGGGAGCAGTTTTCAGTAATGAAGAAGAACTCCCCGCAAAAACACTTTTCAGGCACAAAGTTCGACATATTTTAGTGAAAAAAAATTATTGCTGTTTACGCTTCAAATGAATGACATGCACTGAAATGACGTACAATGACAGTAGCTTTCCAACGCATGTTCCAATGAAATAATAACAATTGAATAAAACGAAGTTATAGACCCAATATTTTAAAAAAATAAAATAATAAAAAAAAGAAATAAACAGGTGTCCCGCTTTTAGAAGAAAAAATTATGGTCACCTTATATATACCAGATTCTGTACATTCACTAGATGGAACATACCGAGGCTGTGTACACTTTTCACAGGTTACTTTGGTATTGAATCCGCGTCCTTGCTTTTTGCACGATTTAAACGTAAGTTCTCCGTCACACTTCAATTTTCCTAGATTACACACTACTATAGAGTGATTCATCCTAAAGTTTGATTTATAATGTAAAATAAAATACATAAATTTGACAGTGAACTTAAAATGTTTTTTATTGGTTAAAAGAACAATTTATGGCATTTACGTTTTAAAAATAATATTATGTAAATGTTGGCCACGACTACGTCTGAGGTCGTCTATTCGAAAGGTATAATTTTGGGAGACTCGTTTAAGCATAGCGACTGGTATCTCGCGGATAACACGAGTAATGTTGGGTTCCAAAGTGTAAATCGTAGCTGGATTATTGCTGACCTGAGATCTTACATATTCCCAGAGAAAATAGTCCAAAAATGTGATATCGCACGATCTAGGGGGCCAATTTACTGTAGTAAAAAGTAAAATTAAGTGCTCACCAACATAATTTCTCAACAAGTCCATTGTTTCACGCGCTGTATGGCTCGTAGCGCCATCTGATTGAAACCATGTGCTTGACCATGTGCTTAAATTTCAGGAAGAACATAGTCCGGCAACATGGCGCGATAACGGTTACCATTGACGGTAACATTCTGATTTGCCTCATATTTAAAGAAATATGGACAAATGATTCCACCAGCCCATAAACCACACCATACGTTATTTTTAATGGATGTAATGGAAGTTCTTGGTAATCTTCGGGTTGCTCATTAACCCAAATACGGCAATTTTGTTTACTAACGTATCCATTGAGCCAGAAATGGGCTTCATCACTGAACAAAATAAAATACCGGATTTTCGTTGAGTTTTTCCAGAGCCCATTCACTGAAAGTATGATTCCAATTCAAGTCGCCTGGATCAATTCTTGCATAAGTTAAATTCTGTACCCTACGTAAGATACGCCAAGTTGTCGAATACGATAACACAAGCTGTTGAGAACGACAACGAATCGATTTGTCACGGTCTTTGCGTACACTCTCAGCTACAGCTGCTATAGTATCTTCACTACGTGCTGGATGTGGTCTAACCAGTCAAGTATCACCCACTTATGTAGACGGGGGCTCAAATTTGCGAATGGTATTGGCAATAGTGGTTTCAGAAGGTCGGTTATGCGCACTTTAAGTTTCTTGAATCGCATGAAAAACATTTTTCACAGAACGCTGATTTTCGTAATACAGCTAAACAATATTGGAAACACTATTGTGATATGAGTCTTTCCGTGATGATATGCCAAACGATACTGAACAAAAACAACAAAACATTTTGATAGGAGTTATGCGTAATCTGTCAAAAAAGTCTATTGAAAGTCAAACCGCACAATGAATCAACCCTTATATACCAGATTCTGTTCTTTTACTAGATGGAACGTACCGATGTAGCGTACACTTTTTACAAGTTACTTTGGTATTGGATCTGAGTCCTTGCCTTTTGTACGATTTAAACGTAAGTTCTCCGTCACACTTTGATTTTCCCAGATGACGCACTACTACATTGCAAATTGTCTTTCTTAAATTTCTTTTTTGATAATATATATAGGGTTCTCCAATAGGGACATGACAATTTTGAATTAAATTTGTGAACGCACTCTTTCACTAACCGTCAAACTGTTAATTTATTCAGTACACTAACGAGCAACGTCTGCAAATTATAAAAATTTTCTACAGATATTCGGAGTCGCAGTGACGAAGCTCATTTTTGGCTCAATGGGTTCGTCAATAACCAAATATGCGTTATTGGTCATGTGAAAACCCACATGTGCTTCATGAATTACCACTTCATCCACAAAAAATAACTGTTTGGTGCGGTTTGCATACCGGCGGCGTTATTGGGCCATCTTTTTTCGTCGACGATAACGATCATCACGTTACTGTGAATGGTCAGCGTTATCGCGCCATAATCACCGATTATTTTTGGCCCTTATTGGAAGATATGGACATGGACGACATGTGGTTTCAACAGGATGGTGCCACAATCGATTTATTGAAGAGTAAGTATGGTGAGCGTTTTATCTCAAGAAATGGGCCAGTCAATTGGCCGCCTCGCTCGTGCGATTTAACGCCGCTTGACTATTTTCTGGCTACGTTAAGTCATTGGCTTATGCGAACACACCGACGACGTTGGAAGAGCTCAGAGTCAACATTGAATGCGAAATAGCAGCCGTTTCGGCTGAAATGTGTGCCAAAGTCGTTGAAATTGTGTCCAATGAGTCGACCGCTGCAAACGTGCCTGCGGTGGCCATATGAACGAAGTCGAGTTAAATTCATAAATGCTGTGATTGTACTTCAAGCCAATAATAAAGTTTTTGAAATATCTCAAATGGTTTGCCTTTTATTTAAAAAAAAAATGTTCAAGTCGTTATTAGAAAACCCTATACTTAGTTGTAGTAATTGTTTTGTTTTTTAGTGGCAAGATCTTGGCATAAAAATTTTGTCTGGTCTGTTTCCTTCGGCTTCTCCCCAGGAATGAAGTAACTTTTCCTCTAGATAGATTTTAATACTACTTTTTATTGTATTAATTGATAGCCCACAGAACGGTCTTGGTACCATAAATTGAGATGCAGGTCCTTTCCCGGCTCGTTCGTCTGATTTTTCGGTGCCTTCATGTCCACTGTGTCCTAGCGCCCAAATCAGATGAACTTTGTTTGTGGTGGCCAGTAGTTGTAGGAGTTGAAGGCAGTTCCAGACCAGTTTTGATTTTATCTCAAATGAATTGATTGTAAGTAGAGCTGATCTGTTTTCTTCAATATAAATGTTTTTGTTGGTTATATTTCTGTTTAGATTCGCTTGAATGCAAAACTTTATTATATTAATAATAATAATTAATAACATTTTAACTCTGTGTTAGACTTTTATATCATCTTAGCCAATATTGCCATCGACCAATTTTAAAACTTGTGTATGATGGTCAATTAAAATCTAAATATGGTATTACCTGTTGGGGTGAAACTCATTTTAATAAAATTGAATCCCCATTAAAAAAACACGCAATTCCATTAATTGTGAAAGTCAATCGCAGAACCCCTACTTTTAATTTATTTGTGTTTTAGAATGTTCTCCCCCTAAGGTACCTACTTTGTTTTAAAGTAAAAAAAAAGTTCTACAATCGTGGTGGTTATAATGTTTCCAGATACAATGATAATTGTGATACAAATATCTCATGTTTCTCGCTTGTACATTGTGAAAGTTCTCCGTGTTTATAACAAACTAGATGTTAGATTGAGGTGCTTGATGGTTAAGTTTACGTTTTTAAAAGATACTTTTGTAAATGTCGGTTGTTTAAATTCAATCATGATACTACTAAGACGCGCTTACTCAATAATATTGTTATTCTTGCATTTGTTATTTGAGCTTCCATTAGTTTTGCTTAATTCTAGCTATGTAATATTCATTTATACGAATGTGTTCAAACAGAAAAGACTTTTGAAATTTCGCGGGCAACGTGCACTCGATAATCGACTTTTTTTTTCTGCGTTGGTACGCATGTCCCGAACATATGTTCACAGTTTCAAGTATACTATATAGCATACTTTGTTTGTTTTTGACAGATAGAAAGGTAAGACGTATTTTAGTGTGCTCGGCGATTTTTAATTATTAAAAATAATGTAGCAAGGAATTTGCGTCAAATTTTGTGTAAAAAATGGAATGATGTACCCTAAAACACTTGAAATGTTGACAGAGGTATACGATGAGTCTGCTCTAAGTAAAAAACATGTTTAGAAGTGTTGTAAGTTCTTCCAAGATGACCGAGAAGATGCCAATGACGAACCTCGCTCCGGGCGCCTCAGCACATCAACAAAAGGTGATAACGTCGAAGCTGTAAAGAAAATTGTTTCGGAAATTCGTCGAATTACCATAAGAGAAAATGCTGAGGATGTTGGCATATCGGTCGGCTCGTGTCATGCAATTTTTCGCATGTTTTGAGCATGAGAAACCAAAGCCCAATCATCACAATGGAAGCACCCAAGAGAGCCTAGACCGAAAAAAAACATATAGTTCGATCAAATGTCAAAGTTTTGATCACTGTTTTTTTTTTGAATACAGTGGCGTAGTGCATCAAAAGTCGTATGGTCTATTAGAAGCAATATGAAAAAAAGTGCGGAATTGTGGAAAAACAATTCATGTATTTTGCATCACGATAATGCACCTGCTCATTCATCGTTGCTTGTGAGAGATTTTTTTGGCCGAAACAAAAACGACAATCATTCTTCAGCCTCCATATTAACCTTATTTGGCTCCATTTCTTCCTGTTCTCAAAACTGAATAGATCTATAAAAGGATGGAGATTTGCCACAATTGAGGAAATAAAAACGACATCGCTGGAAGAACTCAAGGTTATACCAAAAAGTGCTTCGAGGATTGGAAAAAGCGTACACATAAGTGTTTTATATCTAAGGGAAATTTTGTGCCAAATAATCGTCATTTGCGAAAGTGTTAATTTTCTTCTTTCATTCTAAGAAAACTGCGGCTGAAATGCATTAAGGGTTCCGAAAAGTTTACGGGGATGCTACTCTAAGAAAAACAACGTGCCGTGATTGGTTCCGTCGCTCCACTGTCCGCGTAAAAGAAAGCCAAAGCCTTTTGAAGACGCTGAATTGGAGGCATTGTAGGATGAGGATTCATGCCAAATGCAAGAAGAGCTTGCTTCAGCATTAGGAGTCACCCACCAAGCCATTTCCTATGATTCAAAAACAAGGAACTTGGGTTATTTTTGATTTGAAGCCAAGGGACTTTGAGCGTCGTTTTTTCACTGCTCCAGCTGTAAAAAAAGGAAGGGTTTTCTTCAACGGAGCGTGACAGGTGATGAAAAAAAAAAGAAAGTCATGGGGACTGCCCGGTCATACTTCTGCGTCGTGGGTTCGAATATTCCCGCAGCCAAGGTTATGCTTTGGTGGGACCAGATCAACGAAACCATCACTGGGGAATGATATCGATTTCAATTGATGTGACTAAACCGAGCACTGCGCGAAAAACGGCTACAATGCGAGCAGAGGCACGAAAATTGATTCTATAGCATGACAACGCTCGGCCTCACGTTGCCAATCCCGTTAAAACCTACCTGGAAATGCTTGATTGGGAAATCCTACCCCTCTCGCCGTATTCCCCAGATATTTCACCATCCGATTATCACTTGTTTCGTTCAATGGCATATGGTCTGGCTGATCAGCAGTTCCGCTCATATGAAAACATCAAAAAATTACTTAATTCGTGGATAGTCTCAAAAAATGAACAGTTTTTTCGTAACGTCATTCGAACTCTGCCAGAAAGATGGCAATTTGAATGATTCACATGTAACAATTTTTTTTTGAAATAAAGTTGCATTTTCATAAAAAATGATAACTTAGTTGCCCCCCTAATATACCATATTTCGGTATTTTATAATGTTTTCTACATATAATGCTTCATGTTACCTATATACTATAAGTTTTGTAAGTCTCTTATCCTTTCGCCCCATCATCATAAAATTTGTATTTTTATTGTAAAGGTACACACTCCACATGTTTGTTCGTGCCTATGCTTAGTGTACTGCATAAAACCCTCTATTTATGTAAACTACATTGGCTATGTTATAGTTAGCTTGCGTGAAATAAAAATTTATTATTGTTATTATTATTTTGTCACACAAAATCAGCAGCTGTCCATCAACCTCCGCTTTTATGGTTTTGTTTTTCTGTGTTAATTAATTTTTTTAGTTTCAACTGCTATCTTTTGCTGCAGTGAAATCTTTATGTATGAAGACACCTATTCCACGTAGTTAGGATGTCATTTTTAAAATGCGTCCGCGATCGTTTTTGCAGTTTGACAATGACCAGACAATGACCAGAGAGGGATCCGATTTTTAGAGTCGATCCATGCACAATTGGTTCGACAGCCTCTTTACGCAATGAAATCGTTACGAAAATATCCATCTTGACAATAAGTCAAAACCTCTATCTTATACAAAAGGTCTGAAAACTCGGCAAGAACTGAACAACGGCAAGAAGTCCCAAAACTACGGCGGCTAGAAGTCTATGCATCGCCTTGCTTATGGCACCAAAGTGAGCCGTTTTTGCACCGGTTTATTACCTGCGATAAAAAGGGTAACAGATCTTGGTAGTGGTTGGTTTCAAATCATAGTCAGTTGGACATGGACAACCAGGAGAAACGATAGATGCCGACAAATATTGTGAAGAAATAGACAGAATGTATGACCAGGCATGGTCCATGGTCCATTATATTGCAAAATGATGCCAGACATCATATCTCACGCGTGATGGTACAAAAACTCATTCAGTTTAGATTTAAATTTCTTTCTCAGCCACCACATACATTTGATAAATCCGAATCTTTTGAGATTTAAAATATTCACGGTGGAAGAGAGTGGTAGATGCCAATGGGTCATATTGGACATTTGTCATATGGTACACCTAATATTCTCTATTTCTTAACTTACGCACCTTGGCAAGTCAAGTCATACAAGCACATTCGATGATCAGTTATAGTAACAGCAAGAATTACCAACTTGTTGGCACTCAGCGCTTACCCTAGTCGTATTATGGTAAGACCAACCTTGCGTATCCTTTCCTGCAACATACTCATTTTATTTCTTTTATTTCTTATCAAACTAGTAACAAATACTAAAATTAAGCAGGCTAAGTGAAGCGGAGCCATTTTTCGGCTACCCTTACTCGACCACAATACGACACAGAATAATATTTTTCTGGAAATTTTTGCTCATGAGTCATGGCTTAACTTTTCTTTTTATAGTGTTATTTTCATTTCCATAAAACTTATTAAAAAAAAAAATAAAAATAAAAAATAAAAGAAGACTCACAAATTACAAAATTTTAAATGGTGCCTTAAAAAAAGCTATCCATGTTTGGTATATTATTTACATCGAAAGGTAAATATTTTTATGGATTATTTTGGCTTTTCGATGCTGGAGGGGGCCATAAATATCTCGACATCGATTGTTGACATCAAAATATTTTACTACCCAATCAAATGGTACATAAGAAAAAACATGAAAAATAAAAATAAAGTTACTGGAAATTTAAATTCCACAGATCATGAAAAGTACGAAAAAGTTGAACAATTTTTGTAATGAAATTTTTGACCTGCATTCAATTGTTCGGCGAATGGAGGGACCGTAAAATATTTGTACTACATTTATGATCATTTAATTCCATGCCGTAAAATAACTCAATGTTGAAATACGTTTTCCATTTTTGTCAATCTCAATAAACGGAATAAGGTTTTGAATTGTTTGGGTATCTTGTATCCTTTTTTGAAATGAGTTTTAAATTATTTTTTTAGAATTATACATTAGCGCAATAGTCTAAAATTTGTCGTCAATATTTATGTCAATAGCTTTTAAGCAGCAACTTAATTTACTTAATTTAGCTAGCATCGTTGGTGATGATGATGTTGCACTTTAAAGTAAACTGCGACACTGAGACTCAAATATGAATTCGTTGCTACAAAATATTAGAATAACGTGAAGCTGTGAAAAGGTATTCCGTCTAACGAGTAGGTTTCGACATTTAATGAATAGCTTTTCAAAAACGACCCTTTTCTTGGCCAACAGCCAACTTGCTGCTCTAATTTGGCTGAGAATACTTTCTACTTGATCGAACCACCTAGAGAAAGGTCTGATTCAAAATTTTGTGTGCGTCTGTTAAGCCACTTCATGGTAATTATAGAAATTGTCCCGATGGTGTAATCGAGTTCAGACGTGTTGTTTAAATTTCCATCCGTACAATTTATTTTCATTTAAATTTTTTTTGCCTAATTTTCAATAATTCACACAACCTATGTATTTCTCGTTCACCGTCTTTTTTTTTGTTTACCTTTATTCGACCCATCAAATCTCAACAGTCCTACACATAATTAATCATCATCATCATGTCAGAATTATGTGAAAGTGTGAATTGTTTCCTAACAAATGATCCAGATGTTGTTTTGGTGATTTACAGTGTTCTTTGTTGCAAATATTTTCATGCTATATTCGTGTGTACTGGCTTGAGCAAGAGATCCATCGTGCACCTAAAAGATTTTAAAAACAATTTTTTGTTTTGTTGTTTTCCTGTGATGAATTTAAGGACATCACTCCATCCCACATTTTCCTTGCGATTAACCCTAGTGTTGCCACCCAGATACACAGGTACCCATCGCCATACGTTTTGTTGAATAATTTTTTTTCCGAAAAAGATTGGCCAAAACCTTCTGAAATTCTCATGATTTGACCCATTCTGTTAAAAAAATTGTCAACTTAAAAAATTTTGCATATGAAAATAAACATATGAGCCACCCGGGTATCCGGGTACTCCAATAAAAAAAGCAAGAGTTTCGTTAGTACCTATGCCATACCAAAAAGTTTGTTGTAAAAATAAAATACATAAATATGTATTAATGTATAAATTATAACAATATATCTTTACAATATATCAAATTGTTTATTTATTGAATGTGTTGTATATATAAATAATAAATATCACATTTTGCAATGTGATTATTGGATCACATCATGGAGTTTTCGTTTTTCGCACAGTAATATACAAATACTACGAAGGTCGTTCGATGAATATGACAACGCAACTTTTTTAGGTTTGGATAATTTATTTTTTAACTTAATCCCCTTTCAATTCGATACACTTTACCCAGCGGTGCAGCAACTTTTTTAACCCCTCTGTATATGATAGTACGAGATTTGTTGGCCGACAAAATACATCTCCGCGGTGGCGATAACTTCTTCGTTCGATCCGTACTTTTTTCCGGCGAGCGATCTCTTAAGGTTTTGGAATAAAATCCTCCAAATCCGGAGAATACCTTTGATGGATGAGTAATTCAAAGTGCAATTCGACCAATTTGTCTTGGTGGAAGAGCACGTTTTTTTCTGCCAAATGTGGTCGTTTTTTCTTCAAATCGGCTCTGAATTGGCCCAATAAATCGACGTATTATGCTCTTGTGATTGTTTTTCCCTTCTCCAAATAGTCAACGTAGATCATAACTCGCGCGTCCCAAAGAACGGTGGGACATCATCTTTCCATCCGAAGACGCGGTCTTCGAATTCTTTGGAGTACGTTCTCCGGGTAAAACCCATTGTTTTGATTGTTCTTTGGTCTCTGGTGTGTACCAATGAATCCATGTCTCATCGATAGTTACGAAACAACGCAGGATCTTCGCCGAATTTCGATTAAACGGGTCTAAGCGCGTTCTTGAAGTGGTCGCACGATTGCGCTTGTTTTCCGGTGTGTATAAATGCGGTACCCATCACGTGAACAGCTTTCTCATTCCCAAAATCTCGTGCAGGATATGGCTAACGCGTTCAGTTAAAATGCCTGCTATCTCAATCGGCGGTCCGCCAATACGAGATCATGGATTTTGTCCGTTTTTGAGCCACCTGGGCGCAGTTCATCAAAAACCGACGTGAGGCCACAAAGGTGAATGAGTCCCATACACACTATCGAGAATGGGCTTGATTTTCTCGCAGGTTTTCCCATTCAAAAACAAGAATCGAATCACGGAGAGACACTGCTTTTTTAATCTAACACGATGTTTTGGAATTGGTGTCAAAAGAAAACTAAGGGTCGGATTGTCACTAAATTTTGACAGGTTGGCTAAAAAAGATTATACAGTAGCGCCACCTATTTTCCAATTCGAGTGTTTATCAAACAGCCCTCGTACAAATTTAGACAAATCTATTCTGTACTTACAATAGACAAGAAGCTGCTTATATATATATAAGACAATTATCTAATGAATTTGGACATACGGACTCCAATTGTGGGAGATAGCCAATTGAAAATCTTAAGAACGATAGTCAATGCAATATTTCCAATAACAAAAACCTCAAAGTTCCGACAATAGTAGAGGAAATCAATGAAATAAAATCAATTCCTCTAGAAGATATGCTTGCGGTATCGAACTTCTTAAGAGGTTAGGTGAGACTCGATCAGAAAACCCCTGGCAGTTTTTTGTGAATGTAGCTGTTCGACGTTTAATTTTTTCATAATATTTCACTGGCTTTGGGCTGTTATGGATATCTGTATCCGACGAAGGACTGAGTAAATGATAGATATTCGAAATGTTCGGACATCCAAAACATTGAAGACGTGCCTTGCGTCGAAAGCAGTATGATGATCAATTTAGTTGACGGTTTGTTAATCAAGAGTCAGCCACGAGCATTTTGGGATATCAGAGTGTGGAAAGCGTGTGCTGAAAATGTTTAGATTTGTTACGTCTCGCCGCCACACTGACGCTTGCTGTCAGTTGTGATCATATATCACCTTGATCAAAAAACGGAATAACCACCGTGTAGCAGTCCCATTGTTCCCATTTGAGTTCTGTTTTTTCTTCATTAAGTTGGTAGATCTGTTATTGACATTCCCTCTTAATTTTAGCGTCATAGCTTGACATTTGCAAAAGTAACGTAGCCAAGAGTACATCTATCTTTGTGTGTGTTGGTGATTTTTTACAATTCTAGAAATGGATTTAAATTTGCAACAACGAACTTCTATTAAAATTTGCGCAAACGTTGGAAATGTTGGAAAAGTGTCTCGGTAACGATTCTCTAAAGAAAACGGTCATTTACCACTGGCACGAGCGATTCAAAAGTGGTCGTGAGTCAATCGAAGATGATGAACGCAGTGGCAGACCATCGACAGCGAAAATCGACGAAAACATTGATAAAGTAAAAGAAATGTTGGTCAATAACCTCAAATTAGCCTATGGATTCGTCCAAGACATTTTGGTTAATGATTTGGGCTTCCGTCGTGTAGTAGCAAAGTTGGTGAATAAAGACCTCAATTTCATGCAAAAAAGAGATCGTATTGACGTCGCAACAGACATGGTTTACGAAGCTGATTCCGATCCCACATTCATCAAAAGGATCATTACTGGAGACGAGACGTTGGTACGACACACAATACAGACATCAGGAAAGTGAACGGCATTCACCAAATGAGCCGAGACCAAAAAAACCACGTCGTTTTCAGTCAAAAAAGAATGCAATGCTCACGGCTTTCATGGATTACAACGGTGTAGTGAATCATAAATGTTTGCCAGAAGGCCAGACAGTAAACAAAGAATATCATTTTAGGCATTATGAGACGTTTGCGTGAAGGAATTCGCCGAAAGTGATCAGAATTTTAGCACAGTGTCATCATTAATCGTAATTTTTTGAAGAAAAATGCAACAAATACCATACAACAGCCACCGAATTCACCTGATTTGGCTCCCTGTGACTTCTTTATGTTCAATCGATTTGAAAAACCACTACGGGGAACGCGTTTCAGCAGCCGAGAGGAAGTAATGGAAAAATCTCAGCAAGCACTGATGGACATACCGAAAACCGAATATAAAATATGTTTCGAGGATTGAATCAAGCGCAGGCATAAGTGTGTTGAAGTCGATGGGGATTACTTTGATGGGGACGATATAGATTTAGATGAATAAACTTGCATTTTAATTTTTCGAATAAATTCCGGGATCTTTTTGTGGTATTTTATTGTGGTTTATGCACTTCTATGATGTCATAATTTGCTTTAAAAAGTGCAGAAGGCTTCAGTAGACAAATTTACTTTAAAAATTCAAAATACTTTGCTTAGGGTAGTAACAACCAAATTAGAAGTTCAGCAGGTTTATTGATAAACTTTTTTTGATCATGTTGAAATCAATCAGGAAAAGTGGTTTACTTAATAACTTGGGCTTATGTTTAACGTTAATACAAAAAAATGCCACAGGTAACATTGTAAAGAGAAAATTATTCTTCTGTCTCTTGAAAGAAATTTTTTTTTTTAATATTTCAAGAATTTTCTCTCCCTTTCTTGAAGACAACCTTGAGAAGTCATTATTTTTTATAAAATTCAACTTTAAGGCCACTTGAAAATTTCAATCTACTCAAACTTAGTGTTCGACTTGAAAAATATCCCTCAAAGCGAACTCATAACTTCAGCTGTCAGAGAAATGCTCTCCAACCAATCTATCACACTTTGCTGGCATTACAATGTTTAGCAAAAAAAAAAGTTAGCAACAACATTCGAAAACATCTTCATTTTTTCAACTCACTCGAATTCAGTGTACAAGTAGAAGGATACGTCTGAAAATATACGATTCCGAAGACGGCAACAGTCAATAGATACCGAAGGGAAAGGAAGACCTTTCACTGATTCTTAACTCTCTCCCCTTCACATACATATTTATGTACTTGTATGTGTCTGTATGTACTTTCCAAAAATGGTAAAAAGAAAATAAGCGAAAAAAAGCAACTTACACATGTCGATTATTGCTGGTATCCTACCAAAGGAAAGACTTAGCGGCCACCCGGATACCATCAACGACAGTCAAGGAATACTTTAGATCCCTCAAAACATTAACGTCAAACATATAAATTTTCGTCAGAATAATTTATAAAAACACACACACATAACCGCAAAGTCAAATACCAAACAGATTTTATTTGCATTATTATTTTTATTATTATTTCTGGCCCTCATCCTTCGTAAAAGACCTCGTCCTAGGTCCTTGGATTGACGACAACGTTGTCTTCATTGTACGTCGTCATTTCCGTATACATTGTTAGTTTGGTCGTATGGGGTATACGCATCTAAATTTACTCACTCTCACTTTACCACAGCGCTTAATACTCGTACGTAACAAATGATGTATGTACCCGCATTACATGGTCGGTTCTGACGTTCGGGACTCAGCATACGAATGGTACCAATAACAGAATTCAGGTCTTCAAACCTTGAAGTCATAAACCCTAAAATCTACCGTCCACATATATGATCATAATTCTCGTTCATATAAAATAGATTGAATGCATAACCTATATCTCTGGCTCACCCATCATTATTCATTTCAACCAAGTCCATCCTCACATGATTCTTCTACACACATATATGGTATGTAGCTATAAACACCAACCAAACCCAGGACCAGGAGTATCTGCGAAAAAGCAGTCAATCAGTCAGGCAGCTAAACAAGACCCTTCCCTGGATCTCGGTGGGTACTCCTTATCGTCGTAGTAGTCGTCATCCTACTTGCCTTTTCCAAAATCTGGGATCCTGATTCAAAGGGAATTTTCGTGTGTTGTACTCTCACTTACATTGTCGTGTCCTAAAAGTGTGTAAGGCACACATGACACGTTTGGATACATAAGAGTACATTCCAACATATCCGATCAACAAAGATTTTGCTGAACTTAATCCTATTGCACATTCGTTCATACTCGCACTTACCAACTTATTCTCCTAGTAACGCACGTACGCACGACCTCTTGAAAACGCATCACTTACATACATACTAATATAAATTTGATGAGTGGGTGCGAAGCTGCCTTGTCGATGAACCCAACGTAAACGAGTCCTATTATTGTACTTTACAAATATTTTATGTCAATAAATAAACATAAGATTATTACTTAGGCCGGTTCTATTTATCATTGGTTGTTTGCCGGGCGATATTTCATGCGGTACTGTCGCAAGACCATTCAAGCGATATGGGATCCCTTAAGCGCCGGGTAGTGAAATATAGGTATGTGTGTGCTGATGGACATTAGGGTTACTTCAATATTGATTGGCCTTTGATTTCATTTGAAATTTTAGTTTGATGTGAATATTTGAATGAGAGTTACGTTATGAAAGAATAATTACTTTGTACATACCCCTGCATTATTTGGATGTCAAGTGTTGATGGTGACGTTGAAAATCACAAGTAATTAGACTAAACTGCTGTAATCTACTGTTAATTGTCCCAGTCTTTCTGATAAGTTAATCAAAAATGAAAGAAAATTTGTATCTAATAAAAGGCAAAAAGCCCAAGGATATAAGGTACTCAACTCAACAACAGTAATAGAAATATTGCTTCATATATAGAAAAAGGTAGAAATGTTTTAATATTATATAGTATACTCTGCCTGACTTGAACTGCAACCAACTTCAGACTGCTATAATTTGACACATGACAGATAATTTTATTATTTACAAGCCATTTAAACGATTTGCGTCTCAGTTGTGTTGAAACATTTTTATCCGCGATGGAATTCAAACGTGATAGTGTGATTGCCTTATACTGGCATATCGTGATACTGGCAGCGTTGCAAAACGCCATGGAGGTGGTCATAAAAAGACAGCAATATCGGCAGAAATGGTTCGGAATGTGAAGGCTCGAATTGAGCGAAATCCGCGTCGAAGTGGAAGAAAAATGGCTCGTGAGCTCAACATATCGTTGGAACGGATGCAAGACATACTGAAAAATGAGCTTGGGCTCAATCCATTGAAGTTTCAAAAGGCACACGATCTTACATCAATAATATATTAGAAAAAAGTTAGAGTCGAAAAAACGAAGGAATTGCTACGCTTGCACGAAAGTGGTGAGTTGCCGAATTTGATTTTTTCCGATGAGTCGCCATTTGTTATCGAGCAATATGTCAACAAACAAAATAACAAAGTTTACTTGTCCTTCGAAAATTTACACCTTCGAACGTCCACCAGAAAGCAGGCAGCACCGATGGTGATGGCTTGGGCTGACATAACCGCCGATGGTCGCTCTCCGCTCGTATTTTTGAACCGTGGCGTCAAAATTAATGCGATCGTATACTGTGAAACTGTCTTAGAGGCAGTATTGAAGCCTTGGGCAAACAATTATTTCGGTCGGAGACCGAAAAAAACAAAGGGCGCGTCAACCAAGATTGGTTAAATAACAATGTTACACACTTCATTTCATCGACATAATGGATTGCAAATTCTCCGGATGCAAATCGGTTGGATTTCTCTGCCTGGAGTATTTTGAAGGCGGAGGTTGGCACTAAAAAATACCAAAGTTTGGACCACTTCAAACAAGCACTTCGCCGGGAATGGGCCAAAATACCGCAGAGCCACTTGCGTGCAGCGTGCGAAGCTTTCTTCGGCCGTTTACCAACGGCCAACTACCACCCTTAAATGCAGTCTTACTAAAAGAAGCAACTTTCTTAAAATTTAGTTTTTTTCTGTAATAAGGGGTGATTCATCGTAAGGTTTGATTTTCAGTAGGCTCTTTTTCGAAGATCACGCGAGACTCCTATCAAACTGCTTTATCATTTTTATTCAATATCATTTGGCAAATCATCATGGAAAGAATCAAACTTATCAAATTATTCAACTGTATTACGAAAATTGGCGTTTTGTGAGAAATATTTTTCGTGCTATTCGAGGAACTTACGGTGCGCTTAATCGACCTACTGAAACCACTATTGCCAATACCATTCTCAAATTTAAGCCCCAGTTTACATAAGTGGGTGATACTTGACCGGTTGGACCACATCCAGCACGTAGTGAAGAGACTAAAGCAGCTGTAGCTGAGAGTGTACGCGAAGACCGTGACGAATCGATTCGTCGTCGTTCTCAGCAGCTTGGCTTGGCGTATTCGATAACTTGGCGTATTTTACGTGAGGAACTCGACCTAAATTCGTACAAAATTTAGCTTGTGCAAGAATTGAAGCCAGGCGACTTCGTCGCTATGCTCGAACGAATCGCCCGAAATTGGATCTTACGAATGGACCACCTCAGTCGTTTAATTGATAATAAAAATTTTAAGTTCACTTTCAAAGTTATGTATTTTATTTTTCATTAGAAATCAAACCCCACGATGAATCAGTTGTTGCTTTGCATTTGTTGCATTTTGTTGCAAAACCTTTATTTGCGATTATTGCTATTCAACGCCTTAGCAATGATCAAATTAAATTTTGTATAATAATGGATGGAATGGCGTTCTAGGCTTTTTGTACTTCTTCGAAGGGATCATTCTTGTTCCGTATACAATTTCGATCAATACGTTGCTTAACGTTCTAATTGGATTTGGGTCCGCAGATTGAGGCAGCCATTCCATTACCCTGACTTTGTTGTTTCTCAACGTTTTGCTTTGTTGCCTTTGAAGTTTGTTTTCTGTCATTATCTCGTTGGAAGGTCCAACTTCAAGGCATTTCCTACTTACAATAAGGCAGCACGATGTTCGCTAAAATATTTTGATACATCGTTCTATCCATAATAACTTCTATACGGTGAATAGGTCCTTCTCGATGTGAAAAATTGTCTGCTTCAAATTTGACAGTTTTCTTGCAATAGATGCTACGTCTTTTGCCAGGGAGTCTTCGCACTGTTACCATTCCATCAGACTCGAAAAGGGTTAATCTTGAATCTTCACTAAATAATACTGTTTTCCACTTTTCCACACTACAATTAAGATGCTCTTTTAAGCGCATTTAAGTCGTTTTACGTGGTTTTCTTCTGAAATAAGTGGCTTTTTAAATTGGCGTTGACCTGAATCCAGCTTCTATAGATCTCTGCCTTATTGTACGAGATGCTATTGGGAGCTTGAGCTTTCCAGTAGGATGTTTCAAAGACAGAAAAGGTTCGATTTTAATTGTTCCTATAAGCTATGTATTCTGCCCTTCTGGTGTTTTGCATTTTCTTCCACCTTGTGAACTACTACAACACATCCATTCGAATCGAATTGTTTTATGATTCTTGAAATGCATTCATCAACAAAAGTCGGCAATACTATAATACAATCCCTCACTAAATTTATCTCGAGCCATTATTGCAACTTATTCAATTTTTTAAAACTTATAGATTGAACTGAGGTTTTCTTTTGCAAATAATCAAACTGTCAATAACATAACGGTTTCTTGATAGTTTGTGCATCCAAGTTCTATGAAGTGCTGTCAATCAGTGTGAAATTGCATATGTTTCGGCACATTATTTACATATTTTGAAAGAAAACATCCAATACAAACCTTTGGCATACAAGAAATATGTAATTCAGCATAAGAGATATTTTTGGCAAGCTATTGACTAAGGAATTCAGTTTGGTTGCATATGTTTCGGCCAATACTATATATGTATGTATAAATAAGAATAAATTTAAAATGGATTAACCTTTTACATTTCCGCATTTCCTCATACTAGTATTCCATATCTTATTCGCGATTCTGCTAGCGAATAGTACACCTGCTTACGTTCTTCATAACTTGAATACATCGCAAGGAGTGAGCATATTTATATGTTTACATCAAAGGAAATTCTCATCGATGGTAACTCCTAGATACTTTATTTTGTTTACTATTTACTTCTATTACTAGATGGGGTGAAAAGTAACCTCCTTGGGAATGAAAAAAAAAATTTTTTTTAAATGTTTTTTTTTATTTTATTCAATGTAGTCCCCTTTTAGTTTGATACACTTATTCTAGCGATTTTCCAACTTCTTGATCCCGTCCGAAAATAATTTTTGAAAGGTCTTCCGTGGAGTAGATGATTTCCTCGCGTGAACTGAATTTTTTTATTGATGAGCCAATCTTTTGAGGTTTAATAAGAGATAATAGTCCGAGGGAGCCAAATCGGGCGAATGCGGTGGATGCGACAGCAGTTGGAACCGTAAGTCATTGATTTTAGCCATGGTTGCGATGCTCTTGTGCGCTGGTGCATTGTCTTCCAAAAAGAAAATTTTTTTTCGCCTCATATTAGTTCGTTTTGCAGCGATTTCGGTTTTCAATCGCTCAAATAATGCACAGTAATACTCGCTGTGCTTCGGAGCACTCCTGCAGGCTTCAGTCCATTGCCCGGCACTCATTCTGTTCGCTGGTGTTCAACAGTTATCAATCGAAGCCAAAAGTCCGCCCGATTCCGCATCAGCAAGTCCAAGTACTCTTTCGAAGTGCTCTTGCGTTCGTGTTTTTGGTCAAGAGTGAGTATGCGCGGCACCCAGCGGCAGGATAAGTTTTTCATATGCAGAATATTGCGAAAAATATGGCGTGTGCGCTCAGTACTAATCTTTGTGGTATCTGATAGCTCACACACCTTCACTTTCCGGTCAGCCAACACCATTTCATGTATTTTATTGACATTGTCCTCTGTAACCACATCGGAGGGCCTGCCGCTGCAAACTTGATCGGTAGTGGTTTTGCGGCCACCACGAAACTCTCGAAACCAATATTTGACAGTGTAATCTGACGGAGCATTAGCCCCATAATGTTTATCCAACTTTTTTTTTGTTTCCTTCGCCGTTTTGCCTCTCAAAAAATAATAGGGAACGACAATCGTTTTTGTCCATACTCAACATGATGCCAAACACCTCAAAAACAATCAGCTGTCAAAACATAACTAAAGCCAGTATCGCACTGAAATTCGGCATGTCTGCCTAAATATAAACGGGCTTCAAGGCACCAGTACTTCAAGGCTGCAGTAGCAGCGTATTCTGGCGGTCAAGGAGGTTACTTTTCACTCCACCTAGTACTGTGTTGTTGGCCAAATATGGAAATAGGGCGTTTCTGTGATGTATATGAAACACTTCCTTTGGCTTGAACGGTGTTTGTATGTGCACCAATTTGACATCGCATTGAATTCTTCTTGAATTAATTCCAATGCCTTGTTAAAGTTTTTGTGTTTGACGACAAGTGCTATATCATCTGCATAGGCATAGGCTGTGCACTTTTTGAATTACTGGAGAAGTTCATTTGTATACAAAACAAATAGAATCGGCCTAATTTGGAGCCGATTAACCACTCTAACTCTAATCTTTCTATCAGTTAGATAGTTTTCGATCCATTTTTCCAGCATATTTCTTCTTCATTGGGTTCCTCTACGTAAATACTCTGCTGGAATTGCAAATTCTCATGCCTTGATGTTTTGTTATGACATAACATATGCGCATGATTATTGATGCTTGGTTTGAGAATTGCTCCGCAAACTTTTCCACAATACTAGCTAAGTTTTTATCATTTTTGGAAAAATTGTTTTCTATAACGTCATCAATTGTGGTTTTCTTTCTTCCTAGAAGTTTATTAATATTATTCCACGTTTTCCTAGAATCATTATGAAAGCTTAAAAATAGAAGTTGGCTTTAATTTCCATAATTTTTTATTGACAAAATTTCGGAAATGTAGTGACATTTGTATAACAAAAAAGTTTATAATAATATCGTTAATGTCATTTCTTATGAATATATTTCAGGATGTGATGCGAGCAGTAGTCTTAATTATTTTATTCTTAAACGATAAAAGCAATAAGAAAAATTAACTAATTTTATCTCAATTCAAACAACATAGGGCAGCAAAATTTAAATTTTTTTGTGATCAGAATTGAGAAGATTTATTTAAAATTTATTTTAAGAAGTCTGGCAAAGATTTAATGATACGAATATGCAAAGAAAGTGTATTAAACAATTTACATGTTACCACAGAGTAAAAGTTTTTGAATGCCGTAGTTCGGAATGTAGGTAAGACGACAATATAAGTTATTGCTAAGTAGATTACGACAATTTATTGTAGTATAGGACTTTGCATAAAACCACCTCCTATAAAGATTTTCAGTACTTTAAAGTAATACAAATGTTTAAGTGGAAGAATTTTCAGCGTTCTGAACAACCATAGAATGAGCTAAACGATAAACTCTACCTACTTTTCGAAAAGTGCACTTTTGCAGAACTACCAGTTGCTAAAGCCTGTTTTGGTAGGCACCATCCCAAATGCTAATTCCGTACGATACTTTGGATTCAAATATTCCAAATATTCGTGTCGCAGAATTTTCTGAGCCGGTACAAGCGTCGAGCTTTAGATCGTAAATATTGCTTTAAATTTAAAATATGTTCAGACCAACTCAAGTGTTGGTCAAAGGTAATACCTAGATATTTAAAGTGATCAACTACTTCAATTTTAAAACAATTCAGATCACAGTGATTATCACGAGTGATTATTAAATATTGTGCAAACGCAATTACAAATGTTGGAACTTGCACAATTTTTTACATACTAAAGCTGAAGTTCTTCAATTTAGTTTTAGGTGAACGTTGTGATTTATGTCAGCATTTAGGTTTAGAGCATTGTTCGAGCGATACGCAATGCCTAGGTCATCAGCAAAGGCGGTAACTTTTCCTATAGATGGCTTTGGAAAAGTGAGTTTATACAAGTCAGAAATACTATTGGACTAAAAACTGAACTCTGGGGCACACTTAGAATCAGAATTTTTGGGCTGCTTACAAAATCTTTTACCTGAACTTGCTGTGTTTTTTTTATCGAGTAGGACTCAAACCAATTATGTATAAAGCCACGGAAACTTACACAATACAATTTATTTAGAAGCATTCTATGTTTCACTGTCAAAAACTTTGATTATATCCACGAAGAGTCCAGCACAGCATTTTTTATAATTTAATGATATAATGGGTCAAAAAAAAAGACGGTGTGATACCAATCACAGTCAACAAGAATTCTTGGGTTAAAATCTACTACCAACACAAGGTTGAGAAAGAAATGGGGTGAAGAACTTTTAATTATTGAAAAAAAAAAAAAAAAAAAACACATAATTTGAAAGTTCAAGTTATGTATTGTATTATTTAAAAAGTGTAGTGGTCATGTCATAAATTAATTTTTGTGATTAGTTAAGTAATGGCATTTACTCGAATGCTTACAAAGCTGAATTTATGGTTTTTAATTTCGACTAAGAAGCAAGTTTACAATTGTTTACAATGTTTCCTGCTTAAAAATATTTGCTGAAGGTGTTCGTTTCAGTAATGTTGAAATTGAACATAACGCTTTGAAAGTGTTCATGTGTTCGATAGTCTGATGAGGCAGTGCTCATGAATGTGTGGGCGGCTGCCGCATTTAAACTTTGTTGAAGGAGTATATTTCACTACTGTTGGTTTTGAACAATACACTTACGTGTAGTACGTGTAGTATTCATGTATATGATCCTCTGATGGTTCGGGGTTTATACACATCCTGATAGCTGAAGTTTGCTGAAGTTATGGCGAACAAAAAATTGTATTGTAGGAATGGGGTCTATTTTCACCCCCTTTAAATTTATAGGCCGTTAAAGTGAGAAACCTCTGATTTCGAGGTAACACTTCTTAAAAGGCCGTAGCTTTCTAACGGATTCAGCTTAAGAAAATGTTGTGCACAATTTTGAAAGAGAATTTCAGTGTGCATAAAATTTCATCAGAAAAATGCATTTACCTTGAAATTTTCGACTTTTAGGTTAACTTTTTTTCTCAAAACTTTTGTCTTCTCTTCATTATCTACGATTTTTATGTATGATGTGGGCCACACCGGTATTTTTATGGTATTATAGAACAAGCTGGGATTAATTCTAAGATCCTATTTATTGATGCTAACCACCCTAATAAGTCAGAAAAACATTTTCGTTAACATTTTTTGCGACAGTTAGCGTTACAACTTTTTGAACCACATATGAGGCGCCGATTGCAAACGAATTTGAGTGGAGAGTTGGGTATTAGTATTCGAGCCGTTTCAGGAGACATCAAGGAGCTAGAAGTTAATATGTTAAGATGTGCCATCGTCATCATACCGCAGTGAAATTTGAAAAAAAAAAAAACGGTTTTTAATTAAAAAGATACATATATACGTTTTCGTTAACTTTCCCAAAAAATAATGTTAATTAATTTTTCTAATGAATTTTATAAAACGTAGGAAATTAATTTTATTTATTTTAGTTTGGTTTTGCATTTTATTTAGGCAAAAACAATAATGCTCTACAATAGGACGAGCCAACTGACACTCTCCACTGTTGTTTGATGACTGACTTTTTTATCTTCGTTCGTCTTTTTGTCTGTTTTTTTTTTTGCTCAGTCGTTTCATTAGTTGTACATGAGCTGTTGTTACAGTTGTTCCGAATCGATTGGGAAGATATTGCATGTATAGCGTGCTCTGAAAGTTTGTGCACATCCTACATGTAAAGTGTGGTCTGCAAGATTGTGCACATCCTACATTCGGCCATCCTGCGGTCTTATTCGGCTCGAATAAGGTTAGTAGTCCAATACATCACCTGGTAGCGGTTGTTGTTGCAAGCCTTTACCACCTTATAAGGTCCAAGATATTTCGGCTTCAGTTAAAGCGAGATCATAAGTGCGATACGTGAAGGCTTCCTTTCTTCTTTTGTTGAACGTGTTTTGATTTTCCTCCTGAATGCATTGCGAATTCTCCTTGGCTTCACTTCTCAGAAGACGACGATCTTCATCATCGAATTCCTCGACCAACTCCTGCTTAAGAACTTCCGTCAGATCTTAAATTCATTTCAACTGCAGTCATGAGTTTAAAAGGTGTCAACTTCGTTGATCGAGTTGGTGTACTGTTAAGGAGTTGTTGTGCTTTACCGACATGCTTATACCAACACTTTGGATCTTCTATCGACATCTTCGTCAACAACGGAATAAGAGTTCGGTTGACGCGTTCCATCTGATCGTTTCCTCGTGGTACACCAGTGTTAATTAAAAGGTGTACAATCTGCCTCTCTTTGCAATAGTTTTCAAACAAACGTGAAGTAAACGCAGCGCCTCTTTCGGAAATTATTCTTTTCGGATGCCCGAACATACAGCCTGTATCTCCAATTTAGTTATGACCTCTTGTACGGTGGTACAACCACACAAACTTAGTGAACGCATCAGTCACTACCAGAATATGATTGTACAGTTTCTTCGTATTCTCTATTGGGCCAATATGGTCTATATGGTATGTGCCAAGTGGACCACCTGCTTTGTCGATTGGCGTGAGAAAGCCTTGTTTTCTCTCAAATATGATGCATTCGACACAGTTCTTGATGCATTTGACTAATTTGGCATTCCTGACGTGATATGTTCGTTCTAATAAATCAAGCGTTTTCTGTACTGGAAATGACCATCTCGGTGTACCATGCGAATCACCTCTTCTTCCGTAACACTTGCTATAACGATCAATTCGCGTATGGGATCTTTGTATATGACACCATTTTTCATGAAATAATTCTCGTATGACTGGGTCTTGAGAATTTTGTGCCTCTTTAATTTGGTGAGTTACAGAACTGACTACTACCATTCCTGTCCGTAGTCATCTTGAAGAACCGTAACCCCTCATGTGGACTGGTTTTGCGACTCATAAATTGCACTGGATGGAATTCTTGATCCTCGTTATCCTTCTGGAGTAGGACGGCTCCGTACTCAAACTTGCTGGCGTCAGTATGAATTTCGGAAACTGCGATAGGATCGAAAAGTTTGAGAACTGGTGATTCAATAAGCGCGTTTCGTTAAATTTCAAAGGCAATTTTCTGCTTTACTCCCATTTCGAATTCGTAACCCTTTCGCAACATATCGCTCAACGGTTTAGCTTTAAGCGCATAGCCTTCTATTAAAAGTCGGAAATACTAAGTGAGCCCCAAGAAACGTTGGAGTGCCTTTTTATCTCTAGGCTCTGGATAATTCTTTATTGATTGCGTCTTCTCCAAATATGGATGAATTTCCCCGTTTTCAATTACGTATCCCCAAAAAATTTATACGTTGCTTTAAAAACTGACACTTAGACCAATTAAGTGCCAAAACAGCTGGTCTGTATTTACAGATGTGAAAGTAACACATGGGCTGAAAAGTCAGTGCCGTTTTATAGTAAAACACAAAATTTTTGCAAAATTCAACTTTATTTTTCAATAAAGTTGCTTCGAGATACATTGATTGAAACGATTTTTCAATCCTTCGATATCAGATTTGTAGTATGATTTCGGTTTAGCCTCAAAATAGGCCTCTTTTTCGGGGATTACTTCTTCATCGGTCTTAAATCTCTTTCCGGTGAGCATTATTTTGAGGGCTGCGAACAGGAAATAGTCACTTGGGGCCAATATCTGGAGAATACGGTGGGTGGGGAAGCAATTCGGAGCCGAAATCATTCAGTTTTGCCATCCTTTTCATCGACTTGTGACACGGTGCACTTTCTTGATGAAACAGCACTTTCTCTTTCTTCAAATGCGGCCGTTTTTCTGCGCTTTCGTTCTTCAAACGCTCCAACAACGCAATGTAATAGTCGCTGTTGATAATCTGCCCCTTTTGGAGATAGTCAATGAAAATTATTCCATGTGTATCCCAAAATACGGATGCCATAACCTTGCCAGCCGACTGTTGAGTTTTTGGTCGTTTTGGACGAGGTTCGTCGCCTGCTCGCCACTCAGTTGACTGTCGACTTGACTCTGGTGTGAAGTGATGTAGCCAAGTTTCATCCATTGTCACATACCGACGCAAAAATTCGGTTTTATTGCGGTTGAACAGCTTTAAACACTCCTCTGAATTATCAACACGTTGTTGTTTTTGGTCGACAGTGAGCAAACGCGGCAATCACTTTGAACAGAGCTTTCGCATGTCCAAATATTCCTGTATGATACATCCAACACGCTTTTTTGATATTTTCAGAGCCTCAGCTATCTCGATCAACTTCACTTTACGGTCATTCGTAATCATTTTGTCGACTTTTTTGATGTTTTCATCTGAAACAGCCTCTTTTGGACGTCCACTGCGTGCTTCATCTTCGGTGCTTGTATGACTACTTTTAAATTTTTCAATCCACTTGCGAATGGTTCGTTCGTCTGGTGCAGAGTCCGGGTAGCACTCATCAAGCCATTTCTTTGCATCGGCTGCATTTTTTCCCATCAAAAAGCAATGATAAATCAACACACGAAATTGCTTTGAATCCATTTTTTTTTCACATTAACAAAAGTTGCTTCAATCACAACGCTATATCTCGAAAACTAATCGTCCGACAGCTGTCAAATTCATACACGTATCTTTTGAAGGTTGGCACTAACTGAAAATAGTATGGATTTAATTTAAGTAGTGCCCTCTCTTAGAAACCATGTATTATGCAGTAAAGTCCGCGAATATACTCGTAGGTTCTATCCACTCCAAACTCCCGAGTCATTATAAAAAAAAAAAACAAACACAAAAAACACAAACTCCGACGATACTAAGCACAGCTGTAAAGTAAAAATTCAGAGTTGGTTTACGGAATCAAATTGTTGTAGGTCTTATGCCCTTACAACAATAGGAAACAACATATGAACAAAATTCATACCCATAATCTGCTGTCCAACGGTTGTTACGTACACTCAGTGGCTGTCCGTGCTGTATGACAATGCAATACAGCAACGGCAGTGACTGAGTGCAAGCAACAGTATGACTAGTGCCAGCAAGATTGGGATGCCTGCAATATAGGTGTCGATTGCAATGCACTCGCGCTTTGTGTTTTTTGGTTTTTTTTCCCGCACAAGTGATTTTTTTTTTTGTTTGTTTACTTGCGCGCGCTGTCATTTTATTAGTATTATTATTATTTTTTTTTTTTTGTTTTGTTTCCACGCGAGAAGCGAATGTTATATGTGGTTATGCACTCGTCGATAGTTAGCTCGGTATTTCAAAGGACCAGCTTTTGAAGTCATGTGCCATTCGCGGTTTTCCTACTTTACTTCTGATTAAAAGTTATAATTTTTAAAAAAGTACAAATTAATTAATAAATACCGAGTATTCCCAATAAATTCTGAAAAGCAAGACTTTTTGAAATATACACTCATTTATAATGCAGCATGTTATTCCAAGCCACTTAAAACCAAAAGGTTAATTCCCAACGTACCAAAACTTTTATGGCCTGACCTCGATATGTCTGACGTAAGGGATATTATAATTCTTTCTGTCTTTCCAGGATTTTTTTAAATCAATAATTCCCCATAATTATATGCCCGTATCGATACCCGTATTAGCTTCATCCACGCGAATCAAATTGAAAAGTTGCCACTTCAACTTCAAGGCTTGTTGCTCATTTGCCAAATAAATATTTATCGAAACAGAATGCTTGTAAAGTTAATTGCTGGCAAATAAAAAATAAAATTAAAAAAATTCAGAATAAAAAAAAAACAGACACATTTAACGAGCCATGCAGATACAATTGGTAGTATGAAACGCCCTAGAGAGCAATGAAAACGACTCTTTTACGTGTCAAGTTGCTACTTAACTTCCGCCCCATTCGAACATACATCCAAACATGTCTCTACATGTATAGATATGAGGACGAATACCTTCAGTGTGTAATCCAAGCAAAAATCTTAATGTACTCATAGTTATCATACATATCTACTACATAGGTACTTCTCCGGCCATTGCTGTCCTGCTAATAATGACTATAACCCTCTCTTCAGTACTTACCGTGTAGAAGATCTCATTCAAATGATAATTGTAGGCATTCCGGACATATGTTCGAATAATTTTATCCCGACGTTCGCCTTCGAAACCATTCTGGATATCATGGGCACTAAATCGCCAGATTGCCTCCCCAGTAACGACGCCAAACAAGACATCATAGTGACCGGAACTACTGTCTGGTGGTCGCTTCAGATTTCTGGTCATTAAATCATCGATATCGACATTAGAATGTCCTGGTCGTATGACAACACCATCAATCTGTAAAAGAAGAGAAAAAAAAAAAAAAAACAAAACGAAAGAGAAATTAAATAACGACTAAGTGAATGTCACTTAATGACTTAAATTTATGTGACAATTTTTGTAATTAACACGATAATGGGGCTACTGATAGAATAATCGCATGCAATTGTACAGAGAAGTGGCAATAAAGTTGGCTGAACAAGGTGGCGAACTTCCAAGGACATTTAGAATAAATAAAGGCTCATAAAGTGATTTTTCTTTTGTTAATTTCATTTACTGATACGAAGACAAATAACTGCGCATATACACAATATTCAAGATTGTAACTGGTATGGTCCAACTGGGAAAAAAACTAGTAAGAAACTATTACAGAAGATATTTACTGTATTTGAAAGTAATTTAACAAGAATATAGATCAGGAAGAAAATAATGCGGAAACTGAAAGGATGCCAAACACAAACTAAAGAGACACTCAAATTAAACTTGAAATAAACTCGTTAGAAACTAACTTCAGTTTGCTGTGTTTTGAATAATTCTCGTTAAAATTGACGAGTTCCGACAGAAAAATGCCCAAGTTTTGCATGATGTGAAGGACTAGTTATGTTTTTAAAATTGAGCTAGATTCGAATACCTGCGGCCTAAGTTGGGATTGATTGGGTAACTGCTGACTATCCTATAATTTGTATTGGGCCAGCAGCGCAACAATAAGTTCATTGCGAAGTGCATGCCTAACCTCACAGTAAGGATTTATTCGTGCATGGTCAATGGCAGGGGCTAACCTTCATAAAAATGGATTAACTGTTGACGACCCTTGCAAACTTCTAAAGGAAAACGACCTTCAGATCAGCACGTGTAATGTCCGGGCTCGTAAGAATTAGCAGATCTCCTTGACTCCTATCACTCAGATATCACCAAGAAGGGAGATGGGATGTGCCGGACATAAGGAGTATATCTGTATACGTACATATGCAATGGTGATTGCTAAAATAAGACTAATATGTGCCCTACGGAAGGCAAGAACCACACCACTAAAGAATGTTTCTACGAGCTCCTCGAAAAGACATATGAGCAAATCCTCAAATGTGAATAGGCAAGGAGGACATCTTTGATAGGACAGCTGGTAAGCATAGCCTACACGATAGTAAGTGTGGCAACAGACTTAGCAAGTACATGCTTTCCTAATCCCAATGTATAGAAGGCGACATAGTGGTCTCCAGATTATGAAACGCTAAATCAAATTTATCACATTGCATATCTGCAGTATTTTGGGCATCTGAAAGTTCCGGGCAGTCAATGATCACTTTCGGATGACCACCTTGTACCAGCTAAGGTACGAATGTAGATTTTCCAAGCGCCACCATAAAGGAGAACTACTCTGAGAAGATATAATGTAGAAAATCTTTAATCGCAAGAGTCCGCCAGAACCTTTGCCAAACGCGTATTCCGAAATCTCTCTAAAACTTGCCGCTATCATCAAGTACTAAGAGCTAGAGTCAGATGTGCTGGATTTCACCACTAAGAAATCTCTAGTTTGATGATTAAATTCCGGCAAGCATATGCAGCTAAGTAAGAAGCGTACAAAACGGCGCTGCATGGAAGGACGAGAGTCACTCGTGAGATCTACATGTAGAATAATAGTCGTTGCTGAGAATATGAGAAAACTTTTTGTGCAACCTTCATAGTTGCGTCGAAGTCCAACATGTAGCCCGCCGACAGGTAGACAGGTCATTCAACCTTGATGATGTAAGTCATAACTGCTGTATACCTTTCCAATACGAAGTGAGGACAGCAATGTCTATACTGCAATCCAACAAAGCAGTTGGGACTGGCTGCCCAATAGCCACTTACCCAAAAACTATGATCTGAAAAAAGGTCGCCCTGTCATGTGACTTTTTTAATATCATACTCGTACTTAAAATAATTGTGTGGAATATACAAACGAACACTGGAGGTACAATTTTTCGAAAGTTTGTGCAACTACAAGCATACGGCGATGATATCGGCATAATTGGGAGAACACAGGGGGCTGCCACTGGTACGTTCGCTAGGATTGAAGCGGAAGCGGCTAAACTAGGCTTTGCAATAAATGACGACAAATGCTGGCAACAAAAAGGGGCACACAACACAAATAACTTAGAGGTAGTAAAGGATTTGTCTGCATGTATATATAAATTCTGTCAACAATATCTCCGCACAAATCGCTATTTCTAGAGGCTATGAAGGCAATATTGAGTAGTAAGCCTCTATCTCGAAAAACTAAGAACACCTTATATTAGGTGATCACGGTGATCACAGGCCTTATTTATGGTGCTGTAGCATGAACTCAGTCGCTTCGATAGAAAAATGCTTCGGAAAATATTTGGTCTCGTTTGTGTTGACCGGCTTTGGAGAAGAAAATTCAAGACACACTATGCGAGCTGTACAGCGACATCGACCACGTCAGTCGCTTGATATCAAGAGGATATGTAGAGCGAAAAAACACCAATTCTGCGGACAAGCAAATCATTCGAATCTAACTCGGAGAGAGAACCCAGTAGAAGAAGACATTACCTTAGGTGGCGCGCAGAAGTAGAAGGGGACCTCAACCAATTTGTAGTGAGCGATTGGAAGCAGTTAGCTAAAGACCAGACTAACTTAAGAGGCTTGATAGTTGAGACCCAGGTTCAACACAAACTGTAACGCCAGCTTAGTAAGTAAGCAAGTACGTAACATCGTCAGTAAAATATTTTCTGCTGCATTATGTGACCATCTGAAACCATTCATGAACAATCTGGTTTTCCCATACCAGTTGGATTTTAGGCCAAATAAGCTTACTTTCGATCAAATATTCACACAAAGATAGATCGCATCGACAGTCACCATCTACATGTTGACAGTGTGCATACAAAATCTTATTTTTACATTCCAAGCCTTTCAGGTTATACAAGATGACAATGGAGATACGTGATGAGACCTTCACTCGCAAACAAAACAGGTAGGGTCTTTTTAAGTCTGCATAACAGATTGGATAACACTGCGAGCCGCCATAGAAGCTTTCATATGGGGAACAAAAAAGTATCATAATTATGTACAATACATGCTGTCATCAGAAAAACACGTACACCACCGACGCGATGGCTTAACCAGAACGTCAACACTATCAGTTATAACTTCAACTAACAATTATAACTAAGGACTTTTTCTAGATCGAATCGGCTGATGCAAACAGTTCTCAATCAATGCTGTTATCAGTCACTTTTATACGAAATCCAAATCGAAACCCGATCCTGCTCTTTTGCTTGGACCTCATCAAAAGCGGATGAAGGAGCACTTGGTTTGACTCGTAAGAGAGACATTGCGTGTGATTTTTGGTCCCATTTGAATTGATAGGGAATGAAGGAGGAGACTCAAATATGAACTGAACGAGCTGTACAGCGGCATCGTCCTATTCAGGCTACGAAACATACGACAGAGATATCAGAGTTGTATTAGAGGTTCATTAATGATTTCTGTGATAGAGGTAGAGAAGAAAAATTTGTAAAGGAAAAGATCTATACAGTCAAAGAAAACCGACTCTTCCTGAACCCGAAAGGAATGCAAACATATAAAATTGAGGTAATTTGATGCGCAGAGAGATATACACTATCACCAAAGTGATACAGCTAAATGTACGCAATCTGAATACATCATGTCATTGGATTTCGCGATAGGTTCAGCGATGATAATATTTTAATATACACGATCTCACTCCTTTCACTATACTTCAGTCTCATATCTAACAACCTGGTGACTACACTTAATTATCAGGTAAAGCCACTAAATATGGAGTTATATTGTATCTTTTTGTGTCCTTTCACGTCCAACTCTTCACGTCTAACACTTAAAATTATCAAAACAATACGCCAGAAGGGTTCATTTTTCAAATCTACACAATATGACACTTACGAACAGGTTTTCCCTTTCATCTGACTGAATAAGTGGGTTCTTCTATGATTTCTATCTAAAAAAAACACGTAAACCACCCTTAAATTGCGCAGGGATCCCCCAAACGACTCTTGAGCTATGCTGAAAAAAATCTCTGTCAGAACCCTTTGTCGTAGTTCATGCTCTTGGTTACATCTTCTCAACCTTTTCATATACCATAGTATTCCTTAAATGAAGATGTAGCCCGTCTTAGTCCATAACTCAATATTGTGCCACAGAATCCTTAAACACTTTTCTTAAGTACTTCCACCGAAGAGTAGATATTCACTCTTCATACATACCAAAACCTAACACAAACAAAGAAATACATCCAAAGAACAAACACAAAAAAAATAAAAATAAAAAAATAAAGAAAAACAACGTACTTCATCTAGCCACATTCACTTACACTTACATTCTACAAGGTACTTACCGATGGACCGAACGATGTCAAGAAGTTCGGTGCTTGTATCTCAGCGCCATACAAGTCTTCGAGTGATACTTCACGCAAACAATCAACAATCTGTTCATGATGTTTAATTAAATCCTCTGGTATGGAGCAATTAACTTCTTTTGCCAGTTTTAGAGCAAAAATCACTGGATCCTCGACCAGGGCCCACGATGAATAGGCCGAACCCGACAGTAGTATTGCCCGATGGAATAGCCCACGTACCATTGTCGGCGAAGTCATCAGAAAATTTATGCATGCAGCACCGGTCCCATGGCCAGCCAGAGTAACCGAATTTGGATCTCCGCCAAATTTTTGAATATTCTGCTGAATCCAGTGTAAAGCGGCCATCTGATCCATTAGGCCGTAGTTGGCCACCCGAGCGTGAGTATGCGGACTTGGATTGGCATTCAGGAAACCTATAGAAGCAACAAAAAAACAAAAGAGAAAATGCACAAATTTGTTTGTTGCGTTAGAAACGATATCGTATTTCTGTATGTCTTCTTGTTTTCGTTTAACATATAGTACTCATATGTTGGTATGTACGAGTACAACTGCGCTAAAGTGGATGACCAAAATGAGTCTCTGGTTTTGAATTTCGGGTTTTTGGTTCGGGGTTGGGATGTTCTCTTTGTCTCTAATTTCTGGTGTTGCCTCGTTGGCAATTAAATATTGCGGCAACGGCCTTATTGGCATACAAACAAACAGGCAGACAGCAGAGCGACAGAGAACATCGTTTCTCAAATCACCATCGCACACATGTGACGGGTTTAATGGCTAAATGATAGGACATGGATACACAGATACAACCATAGGACATACTACACTGTGATTGGAATATCTACAGTATCCTGTATCCTATATCCTTTGTGCTGTATCCGTTCCATTGGAAAATGACACGTGCGACACATGTGTGGGATGGCCATATGGGACAACCCTTTTTTTTTTGTTTTTTGGGGGCGGACATGGATGTGTTGGTGCAATATACCGGGAAAAGGATGAGAATTGGGAATAAGCGATATGGAATTGTTTGTACGTACCTAGAATACCTAAGCGGTAATTAAGTGTCACCACGACGACCTCACCATAGCTGGCAAGCACGCTACCATCGTAAGGATTCCCACTGCTCCATTCGAAGGATTCGCCATGCAGAAACACAATTACCGGTAATTTCTTTTCAGTGGACGCCGCTGAAAATGACAACAAAACAACAATGAAATACTAGACTCTGTATAGAGATGTTATGTACGCGTATATGGGAAGTGAATATGGTATATATATCTTTGTTGTTGTAAAGTATTTATGAGGCGTGAGCCTTTGACGGTACTTAGTTTAGATTAATGGTTCGAAAGCGGGTTATGAAAAAGAGAAAGATGAGCAGGGTTGCTTGAAAAACATAAACTTGTCAAGTTGGTGTTTAAGTTTGCAATTTCCGGATGTCTGTGGTATGTGTATGTATGTCGTTATCATAATTTACGGTTCTAATGGATTTCAGCGAATTCGCGAGAAAATTCCAAGGATTCGAAGATAGTGTTTGGGATATGTATTGTACATTAATGTATGGTATGTACACACAATATATGTTGAAAGAAGTGGCTATATCTCATGTGAGGGAGCTATGAGAGACTGCTTTGTCTTATGAAGGTTCAAGACAACGAACTTTAATAACTTTACAGCATCATCTGGTGGTAGAAATTGCTGTGGGATGTCGAAGGTTAAAGGATACAATGCCAAACGACATGAAAGAACATTCGATGGTGTATAATTTAAAAGCTGAAGGTGGTTGTCTTTTTTCCGGGAACCACCTTGAAGTAGAGACTTTTTCTGGATTCGGATGAAGCTGTGAAATTCGTATCCTTCCTAGAAGGACGTTCATTTTTGCCAGACAAGGCTTCACATCCAAGTTATGACATCAATATGGACAGCTATGTGGTTAAGTTTAAAAACTATTTGAAATGATGGTTTCGAATGTGCAAAATTCCAACAAACCATATGAGCTTATTCCAGATTTTCCAGTTAACGTCGAATTAAGAGAATCAATTTAAGTTTGCGAAAACGTTTAAAAAAATTCTTTCGAAATGAAAGATTTTAAGTCAGGGAAGAAACTAAAGACATAAAGGAATTCTTCGTGGAAAAGGGAATTTAGCTTTTCTATAAAAGGCTATTTTATTGCTTTCTCATTCTCCTAATAATAAACCACCTTATGACAAACGTGGAATTTGAGTTCCAGGTTATCTACCATTAAATCATTAAAATGTATGATATACGCTGAAGCAATGTTTGCAAGTCATTCAAACTACTACATTATGTACGTTAGCATCAATTTTTCGCCGTTTAGTGAAACAATTAGAATCGACTCAGACAACGATAGCGAGAAAACAAAACGCCAGAGAATATATTGCAGCTGTGCGTGATTCGGTTAATTAAGACTGCAATCAATCGATTCTGCATCGTTTTCAAGAGCTGTGCACCTTTCAAACGTCCAGTACTTTTCATAAGGACTTAGTATACGTCCGTATAAGATCGCATTGAGCCAAAACCTAGGGTCAAATGGCCATCGTGAACATCAAACATTCATTAATTGAACTCTTTGGAAAATGAAAATCATGTCTACAAGTCAGTTACAGTCAATGGGGAATGTTATCGTTCCATGTAAAATATATATATATATTTTTTTGAGATAAATTAGAAGACTTGGACATTAAGAGATGTGTTCAAAAAGTTTTAGGAACAGAAAAATGTCCCATGTGGTCAAATCCATTGAATACGATGGCTAAGGCATGATTGTTGTATTGTTTTTGGCCAAAAAATCTCTCACAGGCAACGATGAGTGAGCAGATTCATTACTGTGATGCAAAAGCCATGAATTGATTTTCCACATTTTCTGACGTTTTTTTCGTATTGCTTCTCATTTACTTCAAGGTAATACTCCTTATTGACTGTAAGACCTTGATGCTGATGCATCTTTTTTCGGTCTTGGCTCTCCTGGGTGCTTTCATTTCAGTCATAAAAATATATTCATGATTCGTCACCAGTTATGACTCTTTTGAGCAAGTCAGGATCATCATTGACGTCATCTAAGGGCTCCTGAGCAAGCTCATGAGGCGATTTTTCTGATCAAAATCAAGAACTTTCGGAACAAACTTCGCTGACATACGTGTCATACATAAAACATCCGAAAAACTTAAATGACAAGAGCAGACCAATATGCCAATATCCTGGGCAACTTCTCTTATGGTAATTCGAAGATTTTCTAAATCAATTTTTTTCACAGCTTCGACGTTATTATCTTTTGTTAATGTGCGGTTTGCTAAGAGATGGCGTAACTTTCATTATTCCATTGGAACATGCGTTGGAAAGCCAATGTCATTGTACGTCATTTCAGTATATGTTTGAAGCATAAACAACAATAATTTTTTTTCACTCAAATATGTCGAACTTTGTGCCTAAAAGTGTTTTTGCGGGGAGTTCTTCTTCATCACTTTAATACGAAGAAAACTGCTGCCGAAAGTCATCGTATTTTTGTAGAAGCTTATGGTGAACATGCGTTAGCTGAGCGAAAGTGCCAAAAGTGGTTTGCACGATTTAAAAGTGGTGATTTTGGCTTGGAAGACGATGAACGTCCTGGGTAGCCAAAAAAGTTTGAAGATGAAGAACTGAAAGCATTACTCTATGAAGATTGTTGCCAAACACAAGAAGAGCTCGCATAATCTTTGGGTGTTACTCAAGCAGCCATTTTAAAACGTTTAAAAGCGGCTGGATATATTCAAAAGCAAGGAGATTGGGTTCCACATGAACTCAAGCCGAGAGACGTCGAAAGGCGGTTTTGCATGTCCGAAATGCTGCTGGAACGCCACATAAGGAAGTCATTTTTGCATCGGATTGTTACTTGTGATGAAAAATGAATCCATTACGACAACCCCAAGCGCAAAAAATCATATGTGAAACCCGGCCAACCAGCCAAATGAACGGCAAAGCCAAATATCCATGGCGCAAAGGTCATGCTCTGTATTTGTTGGGATCAGATGGGTGTGCTGTATTATGAGCTACTAAAACCGGCTGAAACCATCAATGGACAACGCTACCGAACACAATTAATCCGTTTGAAGAGAGCAGTAGCCGAAAAACGCCCGGAATATACGACCAGACACGAGGCAATAATTTTCCATCATGACAACGCTCGGCCCCACGTTGCTATTCCGGTTAAGAACTATTTGGAAAACAATGGATGGGAAGTCTTACCCCACTCGCCTTATAGCTCAGACCTTGCCCCTTCTGATTACCATTTGTTAAAGTCGATGCAGAGCACCCTCACTGAAATACGGTTCACATCAGAGCAGAATATCAGAAATTGGCTTGATTCATTCTTGGCTGCCAAGCTGGCGCAGTTCTTTTGGGATGGGATCCACAAATTGCCGGAAAGATGGGAAAAAGTCATAGCTTCAGATGGGCAATACTTTGAATAATACTATTGTACATGTTTTTCTTAAATTTCAATTCTTTTAGAGTACTTGATTCTATTTTATTGGTTCAAATTCTCTGCTCCATATATTATAATAATTGAAAATCTCCGAGCACACAAAAACACGTCAAATTTTTGTATCTGTCAAAAATAAATTAAGTATGGTATAGAACACAGGACGTTACACAGATGACTTATTGGAGACGAAGCTCGATGATCGTCTTATCGTCAGAAATAACCTCTTCGTGCGGTTTAGAATCCACAGACTCTTCTCTTTTAGGCTACATTAAGTCTCTGGTCTATGCCAAGAAGGCGGAAACTTTAGACGACTTGGAGGCTATAATTTGATGTAAAATTGCTAGACTTTTGGTCGAATTATGCGAAAGGACCATAAAAGGGTTCCTTGAGGGACATTTGAGTGATGTCATATAGTAAGTCAAAGTAAAAATTTCATTGGGGCGTATGTAATGGTAATGGTATACTAAACCATTAAGAGCATAACTTGTTTGGTGAATCAAACCAGTAGTGCTGATGATTATTAATCAATCAATTGCATTACCCCCTACAGGCATTCTCAAATAAATTTGCCTAAAACGCTTATCCTTTGTAGGCTTACATTTCAGGCCGATCTAGAGCAAATAGCATTCAATGACACTGACTTTATGATCCCTAGATCAATGAGCATGGTATTATTGCAAATCATAATTTCTGACGCATTTATTTAGAACAAAATCTACGCGACTTGGGTTGGATACTTGATTAAATATTGATCTAGTTTATGTATCTATTAGTGAGGTGATAAATTGTGCGCGTATACGAATAGTTGTGTTGAGGACGATTAATAGTAGAAGTACTTGAACAATGACTAAAAGTGCTAATACCACGATTCCGATATTGGAATCTCTGTCAAAATTCTAATATTCGGTGGCGTATACGCAATTTTTTTTTTTTTTTAAATGAGAAAGCTGACGGCAGCGTTTTGTTAAGTGGCGCGTACATAGCACAAAATTATGTTAATTTTTTGCTGCGTACTCAATGTCAGAGGGATTTGATTTATTTTGAAATGTTTCCAATTGAAGAGGGTAAACAATGGTACGCTGTTGTTGTTGCATTGTCTGGCACGGGGGAGCTATGAGAGCTGCTACAAATTTCTGTCAGTTACTTGTTTGGTTGGTAAAACAGCGGAAATTACATTTTAGGGGTTGCGTAGATGAGTTTGTAATTAATTTATATTTTCGCAATGCATAACGTTCAATTTGAGAGTCAAGCCAGCAGTGATGTTTACCGCATGATAGAACCAATATAGAGCACGCTTCTCAGCTGGTTTGATGTGTCAGCAGTAACGATTGGTGGTCAGCGATGATGTAGTTAGTTAAACCGAAGTTATTTTGGTATAAAGGAATTAAGGTTAACTCTTTATAGCGAGTTATTGTTCTTATTATTAAAGTTGTCCTCCAACAAAAACATTAAGGGTGGGCAATCTGCTGGTTTCAATTTCAAAATACTTTGGACAAAATGGGACGGGAGATGATTGACATAGCTTCATATAATTAAAATAGTTCAACTGGTACTAGTTCGCCAAATGACAAAACAAAGCATTTGCATCCTTCAAAATAAGAATTAAAATAGGAACTCCACCGATGAGTTTGCTATAGATATTATGACGAAAGAGACAGATTTCTGAAGATCCTAAATTAAAAAAAAAAAAAAAAAAAAAAAAAAAAAAAAAAACAGAAATTGGACATAATGCGCATCAAATGCGTACACATTATATGTAAATGTCCTTCAGCTTTTAACCTAAGACACTGATGCGATTCAGAAATGTAGCTATCCTTGAGACTGTAATCACTGTCAGAGGCATATAGTTCAGTCGATAAAAGAGAAACATTCACAGCTTGTGAAGAATTATCCCAAAACGCTAAAAACGCGACCAATTTGCCGACTATGCCCAAACGAACTTCTATGAGAATGTCGTATTGTAACTAAAGCGTTATACTTAAGTAAGAAGTGTCTAAACAACAGATGACTACATTTCAATCAAGGGTATAAAAAATCCCCAATACTGAGCGCTATGTTATTTGAAACTCCATTTGTGGAAGACCCTTTCTGCGACTTAAAGTTTGAAAGACCTCTTTCAAGTCGGGATCGGACCGAAACCTGGGGGCCATGGTACCGACTTTCAAGTTCTAGTGGAACTATCGGTAGTTTTTCACCCAACAGGACCATGTAATAGGCCGCTGTAATCTAAAAACCTTTACGATAAAACAGTGTTGCTTAAATCCCGTTGATTAGTATACCATGTCACTGAGGGACGTAGCCGTGATAATTGGGTAGAGGCCAAGAAAGGGCTACATTCCAAAGTGAACGTAGACCTCAAACAATAGCTCACTTCATTTTATGCGATCTTGTGCTTACTACTTCTAGTTGCAAATACCAAGCCGAGTTACATCACTTAACATACACTTGCACTCATGACCCATGTATGTAGTACGTCCACGTTTTTCTTTTGAGGTCGTTTTTTTTCTTTTGAAAAGGGGACGCTCGCTCGTTCACAAACAGTATCTTAGCGATAGACAAGCTTTAAGGGCAGCTTGAACTTCCCTATTGAACTTCCAAGCTATTTCAACAATGAAAGACTTTATTGAACTTGGTCTAAATGCTGAATTACCTTAGTCTTGTTTGGTCTAACGTTACAATGGGATTACGAGAAATAATGTCGCCGATGAACTTGCCAAGCAAGGTTCAGAGTAGAGTTTTTCAGGACCCTAGGATTCGTTAAATGTGTCTGCGTCCTCGGTTAAATCGTCCATTAATAGTTGGATTTCATATGAGCACAACTGCTAATTGAATGACTCTTCAGGCTGCCGTCAGAAGAATCAGTATGCTTATTTTGGTAAGCAACATAGTGGGCATAAGTGACCCAATATCCTGGGAGACTTGCTGTAATAGTGAAGATGACACCACGGTGCACTATGAATGTCTGGTCTACGGCTTTTAATCTATTCTGATTCAAACGGACTGTATTCATGTAAATCACACACTTTTTGTTAAGCAAGAGCAAGAGTTGATATTGACATTAGAGTCAGATAAATTACTATCTTTGCTACAATAACACGAGGCGGTGAAAAAAAGACCTTAAATTGATCTTGGTAAACCAAGCCAGCACCGACTAAAAAAGAAAAAAGCTCCGAAAATTTTCCTTACTTGTAAAATTAAATGAGCTTAGCTTAAGTAAGGAAAGAGACAAGTTCTGAGGCGCCGTATTTGTAGGAAAAGATATGTGGAACAACTTCGAAGAAAAATGTTAGAATAGTGCAAAAAAAATTTTGAAAAGCCGGTCCCTTTCAAGTGTGGACTAAGTACCGAGGAAATAGCGAAGCAGATTAATCATATTTTGTTTAAGACTGTGTTGTAAAAAACGGGAGCAAGAACACGTGCGATTGCATTCGAGGCATTGTGAGCTCGTAGGAGGCTCAACCGCCGAAATATATTGAATATCCGGCTACCTTTTAGCCGGGAACTGTGAAATTTTGCAGAAGATGGAATAAATAATTTAACAACTTATCGAAAGAATAATTCTCTCAGGCAAATGCCGTTTTTACGGAAAACGCGATTAGCGAAGCTGTAAAAAGGACAAGCCACGGACGTGTAATGTGATCGGCTACCATATCCTTCAGAGTGTGAGACACTTTCGGGAATTTTAGGTTTAAAAAACTTGGTTCAGTAAAATGATGAGATGCGATCGGATGCCTAACCATTGAAAGGTGAGCTTTCTTGTTGAGAAATTATGACGCCTACCGATCGATGAATCAAATGTCGAATAATATAAGAAATATCGGAAAGTGTCTTAGAAGATTGACAATGGTTTATTATTAAACGCCATGGCAATTAAAGAGCTTTTACGGTATTCTTCTACCTCAACAAAATTAACTGGGAACCATCAACAGACTGTAATTAAACGTTTCCAAAACACAATGCTGTCGTTAAACTGAAATTTAAGCACTCATTTTATTCTCGGTATGTGTGTCAATGACAACCTAATTTGGAATAGCCAAAAGCACTGCAAAATGTCAATTTTGCGATCTAATAGATATTTTACCCCCTTTGATCTGGTTTCAATATATGTATATCAGCCCGAAATTGAAGTAATCCGCAAGGACCGTTTACCCGTTAGTCCCTTTTCTCAGTCGTTATCTCAGTCGTTACAACCTCAAAACATTCAAAACCAATGGGTACCCCTTTTTCCTCTCTAATGTTGTGTGCAACAGAAATCATAAAAATAAACAGGTTCCGTATTGAAGCAGCACATAAATGAATCGGAAACGATTTGCGAAATAATGCTGTTCGGCATGATGCTTGAATTCTTGCGTTGAAGGTCGTTGGAAAATCCGATACAAAAAGCAATAGAAGGTGAAGTTCTAGCGGAGGATAGAAGAAAAGGCCGACAGAAAAATAAATTCAAAAAGAACAGGGATCTCTTGGTCTTACTTACGAAGATATTCAAAAAGAGCATCCTCTCAAATAGTTCTAAGCGCCGCGAATATAGCAAACCCTGCAGGTGGACGAGTAGCAATACAGATATATGACTGGAAACAATATGTAAGTTTGGTCGTAGTTATACGCGTTTCATATTTTAAAGGTTTATAAAATCAAAAGATGCGGTAAATGTAATGCGTTGACTTACTTATTTCCTTAGGCGGTGCTACATTTCGGACTGAATATGGAGCTCAACTAGCAAGTCAGTTAAGGTCCGCTTCTATTTATACGGGCCACCTTAGGTGAGGTCTTCTTCTACTGTGTTGTCCCACGGAGTAAGATTCGAAGACACTGCGGGCCGAATCATTGTTGTCAATTAGTTCTACATGTCCTATATATCTAATACGATTGGTGCGGAGATTTTTGACTAGGTCGATGTCGCTGTATAGTTCTTTTTCTGCTGAGGTGTTGTTAGTAGTATTTAAAATAAAATAAAATATAATAAAAACTTAATCTTCAGACATGGATCTACAAACATGGATCTACATACATTCGTGTTGGAGTAGCGTAGAATTTTTCTTAAAGGTATTATCTTGTGCAGGGTATCTTCGAACTGAACAAGTGCAATCGGAATTTGATGGGTTTTCCTGAAACCTCTGCCGCTCTGCACCGAAGTTGGAAATGATTTTTAACACAACTAAGTAGCGGACGCTGGGTCGAATGCGGTTTTCTGTTTATTTCTTGGCTGGTTCTGGAAAACATGATCTTTTAAGATATTTTTGCGTTGCTATGACACTTTATGGTGTGGGCCACGTTTTTTATGTTTGATTCGTTGGAGGGGTTTGTCCTTTGAAATGTTTTTGGAAATTCAATGACAAGATACTTAGCATGGATTCCTTTATACCACTTTCGTTTGGGATTGTATCGTATGTGAATACAATCGTTGTGCGATCGACAACGATCAAGGGGAAACCTGGTTGATTGACGATGTTCAGACCGTTTGTCAAAGGTGAAATCTATTACTACTCATTCGGCTTCTGTGTGAACATCAACCATTGGCATCTTTCTTTCTTCAAAGAGGCCAGGGAATATGTACGTAGTCCAAATATGAGTGGTGTGCGATTTAAATTTGCACCCTTTGAGTGAGAAGCGGTCAGGTTAGACTTCCAAGAATCCCTTTCGCATCAGTTCAAGGGTGTTGTCAGATCGGTCGATAGTATCATATAGAAATAAATTTATCGAGTTTTCAATAAATAGAATAAATTACAAGGCACAACATTAAAAAACTAAACGCAAAGTAAGTTAGACAAAGTCCCTTACTAAATCGAAAATATAGCTGACGTTCTGTCCAATTCATCGATGTTGTGTGTCCCTTCTTGTTGACAGCATAGACTTGGTTTCGTCTCCATTTACCGCTTAACCTATTTTGGCAGCTTCCGTTTCAATACTAACGAACGTACCGGTCCGCAGTGTTCTTCCAATTATGGCAATATCATCGGCGTATGCCAGTTGTTGTTCAGAATTTTGCAAGAATATGTCTGCTGTGTTGGCTAGAGTTTTTTTTCCAGGATCTGGCGGAGTGTGAAGCTTCCTGGTCTAAAATCGGACTGATAAGGGCCAGCCTGGTTGTTGACGAAGGGTTTCAGATGTTTGCACAACATGGCAGATAAGATCTTGTGTGCGATGTTGAGGAGACTAATATTTGTATAGTTGTGGCAGTTGAGGAGGTCTCCTCTTTTGTGGACTGGGTAAACGATGCTGAGATTCTATTCAAAACGCATACACTCTTCTGACCACATTTGAGAAATGAGTTGATATATTCTCTCCAAAAAGTCGCATCCAGCTGCTTTAAATACCTCTGGTGGTTAGCCATCAGGTCCAACATCTTGGTAAGATTTTAGCTTTTTACGTGTTGGTAAGACTTTCAGACGTTAGTCCTGGAGTAAAAGCTCTTAATGTTTTCGATCGCGCACCTCTCTTCCTCATTTTGTTCTTCTGGAGGAGCCAATGGTCTTTCCGTCTCTTCTGCTCGTAGAAGTTAAGAGCAGCTCTCGTCCTTCATTGCATCGCCGATTTGTAGTATTCTTGTGTAGCTGCACGTGCTTGCTAGCATTCTTTATCAAACCAGAGATTTTTTGATGATAGTTGTGTGAAACCCAGCACATCAATTGCGGCGTCTCTGATGCGACGCTAGCAAGGTTGCCACTGGTCTTCGGTATTTGATGCTGGTGACTTAGGAGTTGTTTGAGGGATTTTGGGATACATGTTCGGGTAGGATTCTTGCGGTCCCTTAAAATTTCAGCTTTTCTACGTTCTACCTTCTCACTATAGATGTTCTTTGTTGTAGCGCTTGGAAAATCCGCATTCGTACTTTGACTGCAATAAGGTAGTGATCCAAATCAATGTTGGATCACAATTGCTCATACGTACTTATGTCTAGTCCTGGAGCTCGTAGAATTATTCTTTGGTGGAGTTGTCCTTATTATCCGTAGGGGCATGGTCACATACCAGGCTTATGCTAGCGAATTTAGCCTTGATGCGTATTATCATAAGATAATACGTGATATCTGCGTGATAGCAGTCAAGGACCTCTCCTTATTGCCCGGATTCATGTTGCCTGTTAATAGTTCGAACATTCCACGTGTAGGGTTGAAAGTTGTTATCTTTTGAATGTTTGCAAGGGTCGTCAACACGGAACCCTTTATTAGTTGGTTTGAGTTAGTTGGTTAGCCAGATCTTTTTAATTTCTGTCGTAAAGGCTTGTGGGGTCTATGATTAAGGATTAACTCATGGCAATACCAGGGACCACCACTGGGAAGCAAGGCAAGCCCTATACTATTAATTGAATTGCTGCGCTGCTGGTACGATCCAAGTTATAGACAGTCAGCAGTTTCAGGTGGATAGACTAGTGCTTTCAATAGTAGTAGGAAGTTTCATAAGAGGTATTCCGTATAACCCTTATAGGTGTTATATTTCAGTACTTTAATCTCGAACTGGTAAAGGAGATAATTTTTGTCAAATCATATGGTGTTTATCGTAACAGTATACCATTTCTTTAAACTTGAATATGAGTAGTCTCCTGAGTGTGACTTAAACGTCATATTTAATGTGACGTGTTTGTTCGACATAATAGCCAAATTAAAATCAAAACACGAATAACCCTTAGCAGCTTAGTGGTTTCCCAATGGATTTGATGGCGATTATGTTCGACCTTGATAACATTATCAAATCCAAATCCATTCGAATACGACCATAACCTGTTTCTTTACCCAGCCAATGAGATTCAGTAAATAATTTGGATTATGCCGATTAACCAAAACGCTACTATGTTTATGTTTATTATTCGCTCTCAATTAACGCTCCTAATTGCATCATCAAGCATTCACATTATTTATGCAGAATCACATATTGCCTTCCCAACAGCAAGCGTACACAATTAACAACATTCAATCGAGTTTAATTGTTAATTCAAAGCCACAAAGTCCCACCCTCTATGCATCCACCTCCTATATCTGGTTCATAAAAAATGTTAATTTTTCCTATTTTTTTTCGTTGTAAGGGAAACCCGTGCATAAATCGGTTCATTAAACAATCGGCAGTGAAAAGAGATGCCTACCACGCCATTAGCCGTCTCCTTGAATCGAGCGCCATATTGCCCAGCAATCACATCCCTGTCAGTCAAATAATCCTCGTTTATGATATGGTAAATTACCCAAAGACCCTGAAATGGAAAATGGACAAAATTTCCCGAAAAAAAAAGAAAGAAAAACCTCCACGTAATGCGAAAAATACGCGCTCGATTATAGCACGAACGTTAAGAGGGCACAGTATAGAGCGGATGGGCGAGAGATTAATTACGAGGCTACAAACAACATCAGGGTACCTCAGGACATCACAAACACCACAACGACTATGACTTACAATTCGAGTAATTGACAGAAATCAATTTTGAAAAACGAAAAAAAAAAAAAAAAAAAAAAAAATCTCGAACAACTCCCAATCCCAGATACGGGTATAAATAGAATGGTCACCCTTGAAGAAAGGACGAATGAGATATTCACCCTAATGACATTTGTCTTTCTATACGAGTATATATCATCTCAGTGAAAGACAATTTAATTTGGCCTTCTCCGAAGGAAGCATCTTTCAGTTTCCATCTTAGGGTCCTTTACTTTGGCTCTTGATGTCCGTCTGTCTATAACTTACCATTAATCGGTGAGAATATGTTAAGGTAGAGGCAGTCTTCTGATTGATTTTGTAAAAATGGCAAAAGTCTCTTCAAGTATTCGAGGCGTCCCTTTGGCATTTTCTCTAAAGCGGCAGTTTCATTTTGAATATTTGGCAGGCGCTGTGGACACACGGGACTGTATTTGTCAGATATTCGAATGCCATCCCATGGTGCTGGTGCTCTTGTTGGACTAAATCTGCGAAAGAAAATGAAAAAAAGAAGAAGAAAAAATAATCGTTTAGTATCTGGTAAGTGGATGGAAGGAAGGTAAACGTAAATTGGCCCTAAGGAGGGTTTTCGAAAGTAATTAACCAAACGAATATGAGGGTTTTGGTTGTCGGTTTGTTTTCTTCTGAGGAAAGGAAGTAAGTCCCGGTGGTGAACTCTCAGGGTAATTACATTTGCTCTTGCATAAGTGATGTGCAATTAATTTAGAGAAAGGAAACCAAATTCCAAGGAAGCACTGGAGCATTTCCTGCTACGAATCGTACTATTTCCTTTTCTGTGGTTGATGGTAATGATGGTAGTGGTATTTGGTTTTCGTGAAACCAATAACATCGAGGAAACTGCTACACATTCTTTGAATGGTATTCGTATTCGTATGCATGTGACTTTCAGAAAGCTTTTCACAAAGTTACACATGGCAACATTAAGACAACTATTGAACTAAACTAACTGAGACAGTTATTGCAATGGTTTTACTTGTCGAGATGGTAACGACCTTTTTGTCTTTTCGGGCAATCGTTTGCAATTTGTAAATAATTTACTCGTATATCCGTTGATTGTGGGTGGCGTAGCATTGCCCTGGAATTAAACTGTAACCGCTTGCTCTTTGATTCCGGTCTGAGTTATCGATTCTGCTTAAAAAAAATTAATTAGTTTACTTTTCAACTCCTCCATTTCTATCTCTGATCTTTCATGATTTCAAGTGTGTATTGAAAGTGGGCTTTCACTTTGGATGTGGGCAATTATAAAAAATCGATTTGAGTCAAGTACTTACTAATTATTATTTAGTTCAAGAAGGCTTTCGACAATGAATCGGCAGAGCATATAAAAAACCTTGGGAAAGAGGGAAGTTCCTAAAAAATAATTCGCTATGGTTAAGGCGACGTGAAGTATAAAGATTGGAATGTTACATCCTGTACAACAACTAACAGGCACAAGCTTTTGAAGTTCAAAATGGAACACGACAATGCTACATTTTAACACCACTCCTTTACCTGACAAATATAAGCGAAGCGATCTGCAAAACACTACTGTCGGACTCTCTGGGAAAAACGTAAGAGTTTAATGAATAGTGAAATTGTGCCTGAAACATGCCTTATTTCGCATAGTGTTATGGACCCCTGCGAGATGATTTACAGGGTTTTGCGGATAATGGACTTTAAGGGAAGATCACTTGAGATTTTTTAAGAAAAAAATCTAACGGAACCTGGAAAGTCATGCTATCTGCAGTTGTTCTCATATGAAACCCAACTGTCAATGGAAGATTTAAATCAGGACGCAGACAGACTTGACATAGGTTCGGGACCTGAAAAACTCTCCTTTGAGCTTTGCCTAACAAGTTCATCAGCGATTTTATTTGACGTGATCCCATTGTGATCTAAAACCCGGACAAAACTCAGTGAATTTAAGTTTTTGACTACATTCAGTGATATCTTGCATTTTCGAACTAGTTTGGATGTCGTAAGATGATTCAGCTAGACTCTAGTTGCAGCTAGGCTGTCGCTACAAATGTAAAAGCTTTTCCCGATTAGTAGGATTCTTCATAATGTAGTTTGTTGCAAGTTTTCTTAATGAGGAGTGAAATATAACTTTGTCGTCCTTCAGAAAAGCAGCAGCATCATACATCGATTTTGGAGCCATATGTGAAGATTCGACTACATTCTTTTCCGGATTCATCAATGCGTCTAGAGCGGAGTCAAAAGTGCTAGGCAAAGGCTCCATGCAATCGAGACAGACCGCTCTTTGGGGTCTGGTAAAAACGGCAATGACGTGTTTTCGTGAAAGTGTACTCCATCAAACATTCGAGGTATGGGATACAATTCGCCTCATTATAGTTGTATGAATCCAGAGGAACACTATCTGTGACAGGCTCCATGTCTTGTCCATGTATTTGCAGTGCCAGAAGGCTAATAGCACCTTAAAGGTTTTCGACGTAACATGTTCAGTCTATAGAAGGTTATTATCCAGGATGGTACTTCAATACTTAGCTTCTTTGAAGAATTGGATGGTGGTGTCTTTAAGCATTATATCAGTCGGACCAGATACCTTCTCGTAAAGATTTGTTCCCAGCTTTGAGAAGATTGGCTGAAAGCCCGTTACTAGTGCGCCAATCGTCGATCACGTCTAGAGTTACCTGCGCCTTAGAATAAGCAGTCGCTAGATACCATCCAACAGACAGTTCAGCTACATCATCCGCGTTTGCTTATGGATAGACGTCGGAACTATTTAGCTCGTTGAGTAGTCAGTGAGCTGATCAGCATGAACCATATCGGTGGAGACAGAACGCTGCCTTACGGCAACCCCTGTTTACCCACATTCACCATCCGCAAATAATTTCCTATTCACCAGCATTGCTTTTATCCAAAAACTATTGATCCATTTACTCCATATTGTTTGGTCAAGTTACACATGCCGTCAGAAGTTTCGTTGTCGAAAACACGCTCAAAATCGATGAAAATGCCCAAGGCGTATTCTTTCTCATCGAGTGTGTCTTCAGTTTTGCCTACTAGATTCCGAAGTGCACTTTCGCACGATCTACCGCGTTGTTAGGCGATTTACAGAGCAGAAATTAGACTCATAGGTCTAAAGCGCTTGGCGAGCGGTTAGTCCTCTGGTATATATTTCCAATTTATTTCGCCTTGCAAATATTTTTCTTCTATTGCCGAGTTGTCTCAGCTCCGTAAGTTCAGTTAGTCAGATTCTTTTGAGAGCTACTTGCAGTTGATCAATACTTTTTTACAAAATAATTGGGTATACCACCTTGATCAAAAGTACCCGGAATTTATTCAGAAAATTAATAATACAAGTTTATTCATCTAAATCTATATTGTCTCATTCAAAGTAATCCCCTTCGACTGCAACACACTTATGCCAGCGCTTGATCCAATCCTCGAAACATTTTTTATATTCGGTTTTCCGTATGTCTATCAGTGCTTCCTGCGATTTTTTCATTACTTCATCTCGGCTGCTGAAACGCGTTCCTCGTAGTGGTTTTTTAACTCGATTGAACAGAAAGAAGTCACAGGGAGCCAAATCAGGCGAATTCAGTGGCTGTTGGATGGTATTTTTTGCATTTTTCGTCAAAAAATTACGAATAATAATCCCACTGTGCGAAGGTGCGTTATCATGATCCAAAATCTACAAGTTTGCTGCCTACAATTCTGCTCTTTATTTACTGTCTGGCCTCCTGGTAAAAATTCATGATGCACTACAACGTTGTAATCCATGAAAGCGTGAACATTACCTTATTTTTTGACTGAAAACAACGTGTTTTTTTGGTCTCGGCTCATTTAGTGAACGCCGTTCACTTGCCTGATGTCTGGATTGCGTGTCGTACTCATAAACCAACGTCTCGTCTCCAGTAATGATCCTTTTGATGAATGTGTAATCGGATTCACCTCCTCAAATCATCTCTTTTGCGACGTCAACACGGTATCTTTTTTGCATGAAATTGAGGTTCTTTTGGCATCAACTTTGCTGCTATACGACGGATACCTCTTGTGCCGCTGGTAAACGACCGTTTTCTTTAGAGAATCGTTGCCAAAACACTTTTCCAACGTTCGCACACCATTAAATCCATTTTTAATGCAAAATTTAATAAGAGTACGTTGTTGCAAATTCAAATCCATTTCTAAAATTGTAAAATTGGCTACGTAACTTTTGCAAATGTCAAGCTATGACGCTAAGAGATAGAGGAAATGTCAACAACAGACAAAATCTCAGAACTCCAATCAAAACAATGGGAACACCACACGGTGGTTATTCCGAGACTGGTAAACCGATGAAATATACCAGCTACTTCCCGTTGTGTTATTTAAGGAAATCACTCCGTAAAGTGTCACTTTCAGCTGGCAGCATAATATCAAACATATCGCACAGACCTGCTGTTGCATCAGTTATTGATATGCTTTTTGGACGCACAAAGTTAACCAACTATGCAGAATAGCAGCATAATGGCGTTCCGCTCTTCAACAGTGACAGAAAGGACAATCGAAGTTACTTCAATGGAACCACAATACCGTTTGGCTGATCCACAAAAAAAAGAAACCCTCAACACTCTGAATACCGCCAGCTGAAAAGGCCTCTGTATTTCTAACCTTGTCTACAAGATCTTGTATTTCGTATCTGTGATCACCTGAAACCATTTATCAAAGATATAACTGGTCCATATACATACGTAGAAACAGCATTTGACCAGATCTCGTCCTTACTAGATATCCGCTCTTATTCCTTTTCTGAAGTTCACTTCAAAGCCTAGGTTTGTAGGCACTTTAGCTTCGATGTTGGTTGCCATTATTTAATGAAAGCATGCTTTTAGTCTTGCTTTTATCGATTCTCGATTTTTTGTTTTTGCTGTGTTGATATACATGTTCCGAAAATATATTTACAGTTTCAAGTATATAGCGTACTTAGTTTGTTCTTGACAGATAGAAAGGTAAGACAAGATTAATGTGATCATTGACAGTGGCAAAAGCTCTTCCAAGATGCCCGAAAAGTTGTTAATGACGAACTTCGCTTTGGACGCACATCAACAAAAGATGATAACGTCGAACTTTGGAAAATTGTTTTGGAAAATCGTCGAATGACCATAAGAAAAGTTGCTAGGGATGTAAGCTTATCGGTCGGTTCGTTTCATGTAATTTTTTCGGATGTTTTGATCAGGAGACGTGTGTCAGCGAAGTTTGTTCCGAAACTCATTAATCTTGAACAGAATAACCGTGGCATAAGGATCGCTCAGGAGCTCTTGAATGACGTCACCTCGTATGCATATATCAGGAGTTGAACAGACTTTAGAAACACTGTCCTTATTGTGTTGGGTTGAGAGCTGCTGCTTAAGATCCTTCCTTACATGAGAATTTTTGGTGATGTTCCTTTTCTAATGATATCCTGTCCAACAAAGGGCCTGGCAGGGTTCCCAAGATAAGGAGTGATTCTATACATTGGGTCTATAACTTAGTTCGTGCGGTTTGCTAAGAGATGGCGTAACTTATATTATTCCATTGGAACATGCGTTGGATAGCTACTGTCATTGTACGTCATTTCAGTATATGTCATTCATTTGAAGCGTAAACAACAATCATTTTTTTTCACTTAAATATGTCGAACTTTGTGCCTGAAAAAGTGTTTTTGCGGGGAGTTCTTCTTCATTACTTTAATATGAAGAAAACTGCTGCCGAGAGTCATCGTATTTTGGTGGAAGTTTATGGTGAACATGCGCTAGCTGAGCGAACGTGCCAAAAGTGGTTTGCACGATTTAAAAGTGGTGATTTTGGCTTGGAAGACGATGAACGTCCTGGGCAGCCAAAGTTTGAACATGAAGAACTGGAAGCATTACTCTATGAAGATTGTTGCCAAACACAAGAAGAGCTCGCAGAATCTTTGGGCGTCACTCAAGCAGCCATTTCAAAACGTTTAAAAGCAGTTAGATATATTCAAAAGCAAGGGTTCCACATGAACTCAAGCCGAGAGACGTCGAGACGAAAGGCGGTTTTGCATGTCGGAAATGCTGCTGGAACGCCACAAAAGGAAGTCATTTTTGCATCGGATTGTTACTGGTGATGTAAAATGGATCCATTACGACAACCCCAAGCGCAAAAAAATCATATGTGAAACCCGGCTGGTTGCCAAATCAACGGCAAAGCCGAATATCCATGGCGCGAAGGTAATGCTCTGTATTTGGTGGAATCAGATGGGTGCGCTGTATTATGAGATGCTAAAACTGGATGAAAATATCAATGGACAATGCTACCGAACACAATTAATCCGTTTGAAGAGAGCAGTAGCCCAAAAACGCCCGGAATATGCGACCAGACACGAGGCAATAATTTTCCATCATGACAACGCTCGGCCCCACGTTGCTATTCCGGTTAAGAACTATTTGGAAAATAGTGTATGGAAAGTCTTACCCCACCCGCTTTATAGCTTTATCATTTGTTCCGATCGATGCAGAACGCCCTCACTGAAATATTCATTCTTGGCTGCCAACCCGGCGCAGTTTTTTTGGGATGGGGTTCACAAATTGCCAGAAAGATGGGAAAAAGTCATAGCTTCAGATGGGCAATACTTTGAATAATACTATTGTACATGTTTTTCTTAAATAAACGTTCACATTTTGAAAAAAAAAACCGCACGAATTAAATTACATACCCAATAAATCGTTTTGCTATACTCTATAACCTATGTATCGTTGAGTATCGATTTGGGATTCTAGATTCTTCTCTAATGTCTGCGTCAGAATGAATATTTAGTGACGATAGATGTGTCAGGCTTCATAGTATATCGCACTGACATGGTTCTACCAGATTTTTGTTATCAATTTCAGACGTTCATGTAATGCGGCAGTGAGGATTTTATTTTTAATGTTATGAAGGCTTATACTCCAGCAATGGGCGCAGTTATTGGGTGTCATTTTGTCTGGATTGTACAGACAATGCTGGACAACAGGCATGAGTTCTTCTGACCAAATTTAATATATTAATATGCATCTACTTGTCATTAAATTATTTTTTTATACTTTGATAAGCTTGACGGATAGTATGGGTGGTCGTAACTCGAATGGTAGTGAATTTCCAAATCAGAAGCCTGAAAGACATTCATTTTGTCAGTTTACAGAAATCAAGTAAGTCTCCACTTTAATGTTGGATGCCACCCATGAGCCCAAACATTATTAGATATATATATAAACATTATATATATATAGACATTATTATTATATAGAGAGAGATATCCCCTCTTTCAAAAAAGTGTTAAGTTTTCAAAAAAAAATTCGGTTTGCGCGGATTTGTTGCATTTAAATTTGGATATTGCTATTTTCACTTTGTTTTTATCAGGTGGACGAATATTCACACAGCTTTCATCTCTAGTACGATATTCTCGTAGTTCTTTTTCCTACAGTAGCACCCTTCCATCTCCTTGACTAGGTAAGCTCACTTTCCTGCAGACAACCTTGTACATATTTTTCCATATTTGTTGGCACTTGTAAACGGCCATGTTGTGCGATGAACATGGGACAGTGTGTCCGTATTCATTGTCGAACTCTGGGTTCCTTTGGAGGATTTCTGATGAACTCCTTGAAGTAATACCTCTAGTCTATAGTACTTAGTTCAAATGACGTGCCATCGCAAAGTAGTATTACTACGTTTGACATCTGTAGAGTGTTGGTTCAACTCATCTTTAGTACCTCAGAACGTACAATTTTTTACAGTACGTATGAGGTTTTATCAGCCTCCAGTCTCCAGTCTTTCCACTAGGTTCTTTGGAGCAAGAGGTCAGTTAAGTTAATACATTCCAGATACATACCCGAATGTTAGCGTTCTTGTCATGTTTGCATGGGTCATCAACAGTTTAGTCAATTCTTATCCGTGGTAATTGTCATTGTAATTGCGACCAATGTCATCATTTATTGTTCAGGGTATAAATATCTTCTATCCTAAAGGCTTCTTGCTATGATTTTTGACAGTATATTTCAACCGATCAGTTAAGCTTTATATAGGATGATTCATCGTAAGGTTTGATTTATAATGTAAAATAAAATACATAGATTTGATAGTGAACTTAAAATTTTTATTATTAGTTAAAAGAAAAATTTGTGGCATTTACCTTTTAGAAATTATATTATGTAAATGTTGGCTATGACTACGTCTCAGGTGTCCATACGAAAGGTCCCATTTTGGGCGACTCGTTCGAGAATAGCAACTGGTATCTCGCGGATAACACGAGTAATTTTGGCTTCCAAAGCGTCGATTAGAGCTGGCTTATTTCTGAATACCAGAGACTTTACATATCCTCTGAGAAGACAGTCCAAAGGTATGATAACGCACGATCTAGGTGGCCAATTTCCCGTAGCAAAACGTGAAATTAAGTGCTCACCGAAATGATTTCTCAACAAGCCCATTGTTTTACGTGCTGTATGGCTCGTCCCGCCGTCTTGTTGAAACCAGAGCTCATTAAGAACATGCGCTTGAATTTTAGGAAGCAAGATAACATTCTGATTTGCCTCATTTTTGAAGAAATAAGGACCAATGATTCCACCAGCCCATAAACCACACCATACCGTTGTTTTTAATGGATGTAATGGTAGCTTTTGGTATTCTTCAGGTTGCTCATCAGCCCAAATACGGCAATTTTTTTTTTAACGTGTCCATTGAAGCTCATTTTTGGCTCAAAATTTTACGTTAAAACACCGGATTTTCATTGAGTTTTTCCAGAACCTATTCACTGAAAATATGACACAAATTCAAGTCGTCTGGCTTCAATTCTTGCACAAGTTGAATTTTGTACGCTTTTAAGCTAGAATCCTCACGTAAAACAAGCCAAGCAGAGCTTGGTCTTCGCGTACACTCTCAGCTACAGCTGAGATGTGATCTCTCAACTCGGACTCAAATTTGCGAATGGTATTGGCAATAGTGGTTTCAGTAGGTCTAATATGCGCACCGTAAGTTCCTCGAATCGCACGAAAAACATTTCTCACAGAACGCTGATTTTCGTAATACAGTTGAACAATTTGAAGACGCTATTGTGGTGTCAGTCTAAAATGACAAACCAGTTTGATAGAAGCCACGCGTGATCTGTCAAAAAAAGCCTATTAAAAATCAAACCTCACGATGAATCACCCTATATGTACCCACCTTTTGCCGAAAGATTTCGTTCATAGTTCCAGTCAGAGAATCACTTAAATACTCTCAGGGTATAGCTCATCTCTATAGATAATGTCATATGCGGTATTAAAAACAAAATAAAAGTGGATTTATTTGATCATTTCCAGGATCTGCTTTAGTGAGAATATTTGGACGACTGTGGACCTACCGAACCCACCTTTATACGAGCCAATTAGATCGTTGGTGAATGACTTCAGCGAAGCAAGTAGAGAGAGTTATGGGACAGTAAAAAAACCCGCTTCAAGTCAATGAAGTAACCATCACCCCCCATTTTATACCATATGTGCCGGTATGAAGTATGTGTCAAAATACAAATGTCTCGATAGGGAACATTTATTGCAAAAGGGACTTAATTTCTTTTTGTTTGGTTGCTATGACACCTGTCAAACATATTTAGTATACATCAAGTCATTGAGCAAACAACATCATATTTTTTCATCGTCTTGCAGAGTCGCATAGAATGCTTGTCAAGGCATATGGTGATCATGCTCTATCAGAAGCAACATGCAAAAGATGGTTTCAACGGTTCAGAGATATGGATTTTGATGTGAGAAATGAAGAACATGGAAGACCACCAAAAAAGTTTGAAGACGCCGAATTGCGTCTTGGATGATGATGACACTTTGAGTAAGAAACAAATAGCAGAAATGTTAAATGTTGCACAACAAACAATTTCTGACCGTTTAAAAGCTATCGGAAAGATCCAAAGGTCTGGAAAATGGGTGCCACATGAATTGAATATGTGGAAAACCGAAAAATCACCTTTTTGCTTCAAAGACACGATAAAAAATCAGTTTTGCATCGAATTATAGTATGACTAGCGATGAAAAATGGATTTCATTCTAAAAAATCATAGGTTAATCTGGGACAACCATCAACTCGACTGCAAAACCAGATCGATTCGGCAAGAAGACAATGTTGTGTGTCTGGTGGGATCAGAAAGATGTGGTGTACCATGAGCTCCTAAAACCTAATGAAACCTTTAATACAGATCACTACCGACAACAAATGATCAATTTGAACTAGTCATTGATCGAAAAATCACCAGAATGGGCCAGAAGACACGGCAAGGTAATTTTGCTCCATGACAATACACCTGCACACAAAGCAAAACTGCTTCAGAGTACAAGCAAAGCACTTGGCTGTGAGCTGCTACCCCACCCGCCTTATTCACCAGACTTGGCTCTTTACGACTTCCATTTGTTTTCATCGATAGGACATGCATTAGCTGAGCAGCACTACGAATCCTACGAGGAAGTCGAAAATTGGGTGACTTTTTGTCTGCTTCAAAAGACGAACAGTTTTATTGGCGTGAAATCCATAAATTGCCTGAAAGATGTGTAGCTAGCAATGACCAATACTTTGAATAAAATGTTTTGTACTTTCCCATTAAAAGTTAGTGTTTTATTTTCCCAAAAAAACGCTCAACAACTGCTGAATAACAACAAGGCAATCGGTTTCACTGGTATACCGGGAAGACTTTCCAAACATTGTGGTTATGTTTTGAAAGCCTTATGTGTCGAATCATTGATCAGTTGTGGGTGGATGAAGACATGTCCAATGGGTCCCCTTATATGCTCCAACGACGATCTTATGATTTTAAGAGCTATCAAGGCATATATCTGGTTAATGTCGCATATAAGATCTTATCCAACGTATAAGTGAACGTCTTGAGTCCTTCTGCATCACAGTAACCAACACGTACCAATGTAATTTTCTACCCGGCAGTTCAACAATTGGCGAAATTTTCACATTAGGGGAAATCCTGGAAAAGACTTGAGATTTTAAGGCTGAATATTATGGAATTCATCGTCTTGAGCTTTACAAGCCGATGGGTGAACCCAGAAAACTGATCCAGCTTTGTCAAGTGACTTGCCCTCTTATGGAAAATGGATAATAACCTGTTTGATCAGCTAGTACAATATATCGTTGACGGATTTCTGAATATTTCAATATTCTGCAGGTTTAACTTTTTTCTGCTATCATGGGGGTCAGGAGCCCCTGAACCTTAGGTTACAGGCCCCTTCTGGCTGGCGGCTAAGGTTTACAACTAAATCACGTAGAGGTTTTTCCAACTTTCGACTGAATTCTTGCAAATGTATATATTTGTACAATACATGAGTACAGGGCATCATGACTCTCAGATTGGCGGAGATTTTAAATTGGCCAAAATCCAAATCGACTCCACGAACGACATCTAAGTAGAGATTCGGTGAACATTTACCCTAGGAAACTGTTGCTATCATACTTCGGAGTGGTAAAATAAACGTGTTTAAGACTCCTAACTCAGCTGGTTCATACATGCTCTACAAATGATTTACACTGCCATCTCTGTTTTTCGAAGCAGGGTGCTGGGAGATAACACGACGGAAATTCAACATATCGGAAGAAAATATTCTTCGTCGAATATTAGATCCCGAACTGGGAACTTTATCCTGATATTCGGAGACAGAAACACTTGGAATGTCTTGGCGAATGGAAAATGATGCTCCATAAACGAGGATCTTACCCTTAGATTTGAGACGACATGGAAGATCAAAGCTCTATTTTATCATCAAAGTATCGCGTATGTGCAGAGCGCTTTTCTCGACAACTGGAAGTGAAAAGCTGCCATGTCTCAGGCAGATACTCTTCACTGGTTAGCAACTCGGAAGTAAGTAAAGTAAGTATAGTACACTAATTGTCGTGCGATTATTCTTGTGCCCTAGATTAAAATGACTTCGGGAAGCGGACTTTTGAATTTACCCATTCCCAGTTAAAACAGCATGTTCATTTTGAGAAGTCATAGCCAATATAAAGCTTAAACATCCTTTATAGAAATTTGAATTTTAAATTATGAAAATACACCAATCAATTAAAATAAACCAGCATCTGCGTAGGTGTTCCTTATCCTAGCTGAGTAGGAATTTCACTGTCATAAGTTTTAAGTCCCGTGTTACAGTTTTCCTATTGCCCTTTTCAAATTTAATTCGAAATTCTAATGACAATTTGTGGAAACTTAAAACTTTTCCCTCCTGGTCAGAAATTCTATTGGCAGAGACTGACTATCTACTGACTACCTACTCTCAACCGTTTATTTATCCTTACATTGTGTCGAAATCGAATTCAGCGTAAAAGTTTGTTCTCCACATCAGCGTTGCCCTGAATATTAAAAATATATTAAATAATATTTCAAAGGGAGCCTTTTTTAATTTGATTGTTTTCACTCTGTAACTGTGTGGAAAGACCAGAATTATAACGATGCCAAGATAGGAAAATGCGAAGATGCGGAAATACAGATATGGGTATATCAAAGTTCAAAAAAGAAGAAAAAAAGGGATCGCAACCACCATCCTGACTTGGACATGAACATCGGTCCTTCGATGCAAAATAAAAATTGTTTTTTACTTTTACTTTTATTCTGCCATTCTTTGATATTATACTTTATGATTTTCTTATCGGGGGTGATGCTTATTAATTCAATAAAATGGCCTTGGAGCTACCACCGACCACCGACCACCGACCACGGACCACCGACCATCGACCACCAACCAACGACCAACGGCCAGATGCTGTTTATAACTTTGCGAGAAAAAAGTTTGCGCAAGTTTTCGATTTTTGGAAGTTTTTTTTTTTTTTTTTTTTTTTTTTTTTTTTTCTATGTTTTCTTCTTGCTTTTCGGCCTTTTGCCGTTGTTTGTTAATATCCTTGGCTGCCATTTAATTTTATTTATAATTGTGGGTAGGGACCGACCCCTATAAGAATGAATAAACCTCCCTTTTTTCATTTTCAAATACTCGATGTTTTATTTCAATTGAATTCAGTGAGTCGAATTTTATTACAAAAATCTAAAACGATACCGGAACCGAAAGTAAAACAAAGACCACGATCGAAATCGAAAAGAAAACGAAACCTTTGAAGTAGGTTTCTCGTATTTGGGGATACTTACAGGATAGTTAATGTGAATCCAGGAATACTTACATGCAAATGATTATGTATATCTATGGATATATGATGGATTACTTACCTATTTTGCTTTGTAGGTGGTGTGGCGTATGGTACTCCTAGAAATACCTCGACCGAGCGTAAAAATCGAAAATTATCTAAAGGCAGGATTAGACCGTGCAGTCGGCCATATCGGGTCTGTACAATTCTATGTCCCAAACGGGCATTTTTGTAAATATCTAAAGTGGAACATTTGACTGATTTTATAGCGAAGACCATTATCAGGATGCATAGTGCTGCCATGCATGGGTTACGGGATGATGTCATATTTATAAACATCGAACACCTTCAGATCTCTTGTGGACGTCTTCGATTTTTATTTTCTTTTATGGTTCAGTCACTTTCAGTGTTGGTAACGCCTTTTTTTTGTTAGTTTGTTTTGATTGTTTTCTTTTTATTTAGGTTTTTCGTAATCACTTTGCCGGAGGAGTGATTCCTTAAACTATCTGTTCCGATTGTTTAACTTTAGCATTTTTTGCTTTTTTCGTTTTGTTTATCTGTTTTTTCGGACTCTTAAAAAAATCAATTTCAAAATGTATACGTAAACATTTCACTCAAGTTGAAAACTATCTGCAGTTGTTTTTAGGAAAAATATTCAAATGTCGGGTAAGCATTTTAGTAGAGTTTGTGATTTGTTTCCTTTTTTTTGTATCAAAGAACTGACCGATGCTCTTAATGGCGTGTTCTGAAATGAGAGGAAAAAAAAAAATCATTTTAATGGATGGTTTACTTTTGAAAGGATACAAATAGTGATTCTTTTAGTTTGTATAATAGAGTGGATGTAAAATGAAGGAATAAGAATTAGGAGAGCACTTTAAGTTGAAACTTTTTCTGAATCAATGGAATAAAACAAACTTTAAACTTGCTGATTCGAATTCAAATATTTTAGGCATCAACAACTAATTTGAAGGGGAGAGTTATTTAAAATAATCGACTACTATAATACAATAAACCACAACTTATTTTAAGAATGTTTTTTACTTCAAGCTTTTTCATACGGCTGACTTGTTATCTTAAACGAACTTATGCTTGATTAATACAAAACATTATATAGGGTTTTCCAATAGGGACTTGACAACATTTTTATCATGGTATAGTACACTAACGAGCAACGCCTGCAAATTATAAAAAATTTCTACAGATATTCGGAGTCGGTGACCGCAACTTTAAGAGCGTTAATTCCAATTTTCGGTAGTAATTCTCGCCCTAATAGACAGGCAATATTAAGTTAAGTGCAAAAATTTGAGTCTACATATTCGTTGTGTGATGTTGCCGTATCAGTGAGACAACGGGTGGGTCGAAGTGTCGAAAATATCGCTGCCGGTCAGACGTCCGTAGCAAACGATCCAAATCAGTCAATTTCACGGCGCTCTCAAGAATTGGGCATCGCTCAGACCACATTATGGCATATTTTGCGTAAGGATCTTGGTTTACACCCACACAAGATCAAGTTGACTCAAGAATTGAGGCCGATGGACCATTTGAAGCGACGTACTTTCTCCGATTGGGTTCTGAAGAAGATGCGCCAAGATGATGAATTTCATCCCAAAATTATCTTCAGTGACGAAGCTCATTTTTAGATCAACGGGTTCGTCAATAAGCAAAATATGCGTTATTGCTCGGGTGAAAACCCACATGTACTCTACGAATCACCACTTCATCCACAAAAAATAACTGTTTGGTGCGGTTTGCACAGTGTCAGTGTTATTGTGCCATGATCATCGATTATTTTTGCTCCGAATTTTAAGATATGGACTTGGACGACATGTGGTTTCAATAGGATGGTGCCACAAGCTACACAGTGCACGCTAAAATCGATTTATTGAAGAGTAAGTATGGTGAGCGTGTTATCTCAAGACACGGGCCAGTCGATTGGCCGCCTCGTTCGTGCGATTTAACGCCGCTTGACTATTTTCTGTGGGGTTACGTTAAGTCATTGGTTTATGCCAACACGCCGACGACGTTGGAAGAGCTTAGAGCCAACTTTGAACGCGAAATAGCGGCCGTTTCGGCCGAAATGTGTGGCCGAGTCATTGAAAATTAAATCCAACGAATCGACAGCTGCAAACGTGCCCGCGGTGGCCATATGAACAAAGTCGAGTTCCATTCATAAATGTTTTGATTATACTTCAAACCAAAAATAAAGTTTTTGAAATATCTCAAATGGTTTGCCTTTTATTTAAAAAAAAAAAGTTGTCAAGTCGTTATTAGAAGACCCTATATTATGGAGCTAATGCTCCGTCAGATTACGCCATCAAATATTGGTTTCGACAGTTTTTCGGTGACCGCAACTCCACTACTGATCAAGTCCGCAGCGGCAGGTCCTCCGATGCGGTTACAGAGGACAATGTCAAAAAATACATAAAATGGTGTTGGCTGACCGGAAAGTGAAGGTGTGCGAGCTAGCAGATACCTCAGAGATTAGTACTGAGCGCACACGCCATATTTTGGCAATATTCTGCATATGAAAAAGTTATCCTGCCGCTGGGTGCCGCACATACTCACTCTTGACCAAAAACACGAACGCGAGAGCAATTCGAAAGAGTGTATGGACTTGCTGATGCGGAATCGTGCAGACTTTTGGCGTCGATTGGTATCTATTGAGCACCAGAGAACAGAATGAGTGCCCGGCAATGGACTGAAGCCTGCACGAGTGCTCCGAAGCGGCCGAGGGAGGCTCGATGGTTCGGAAAGATTATGGTGTCGATTTTCTTTGATTGTCATGGCATACTCTTCGTGGACTACCTCGAAAAAAGAAAAACCATCAACAGCGAGTATTATTGTGCATTAAATCGCTGCAAAACGGCCTAACATGAAGCGAAAAAAAGAAATGCAAGAAAATGCCCCGAGCACAAGAGCATCGCAACCACGGCTAAAAACAATGACTAACGGATCCAATTGCTGTGTCATCCACCGTATTCGCCCGATTTGGTTTCCTCAGACTATTATCTCTTCCCAAACCTCAAAAGATGGCTCATCAATAAAAAATTCATCTCACGCGAGGAGATCATCGATGCCACGGAAGAGTATTTTGCAGACCTTCCGGAAAATTACTTTTTGGACGGGATCAAGAAGTTGGAAAATCGATGGAATAAGTGTGTCAAACTAAAAGGGGACTATATTGAATAAAATAAAAAAAAAACATTTAAAAAAAAATTAATTTTTCATTCCCAAGGAGGTTACTTTTCACCCCACCTTGTATTCGGCGATTCACAAGAAAGGTGAAGCTGTCTGATCTAACTCATTCAGTTATAAAAGATGTCATCATCTGTTTTTTTAAAAGAGCTACGGGTTTTATTTAGGATAGAAAACTGCTTTAGTTATGTAGAGCCAAGGACCTCAAAGGCGTTGTCGACTTTCTGGAATTGTAGGAGATTTTTTTGTTAAATTATATGTTAGGGCTCGAAGCCGTGTATTCCGATAATAATGGAAAGACAAATTCTATCATGTGGGTCGATTCTTAACTTGAACAAACTTTTTTGTCTTATTTTGTGCTCTCTTCTTCATTCTCAAATCATAAAGTTTCCAATGAATTTGTAAGAAAATACTTAGAGGAGGATTTTTTTTTCGTGGGCTAAACTGTACGAGTATGCGGTATGGCTCTCCTTTATGTATCCAAACAAAATGATTACTTCCAGATATATCTAAAAATTCAGCTTTTTTCTTGTCGTCATATGAAAATATTACGTGCAAGTGACACAATGTTTTCCATCAAGGTCTGGGTTACGCTTGGTGGTTGCTCGTACTGCAGGAACTCTTTCACTCTAACCAAATGAACCTTGTTACAAAATATTTGTTGACTTTGAATTTAGATAAGAAACTAACTAATTATTTTAACAGATCCATAACTCTAACCTTTCTATACAAGTGTTTCTTGAATCTTATATTCGATCGTCATAGCCGGAACATTTTTTTGATGTAAACGACTGAACCGTAAATCTTTGTATAACTCATAGAATGCGAGGTTGTTTCTTCTCTGTGGCAATGTATGTTTCTTTTGAAGCACCATATTATTAGTGTACATAGATCACTTCAAGGGTTTGTTGTGCACCATCTCGATTTTTCGAATAAAGATTTTTGAGACCAGTTGTTTCTACAAACTGAAATAGTAGCAGTCATCTTAACTCAAGTGACATTAATGGGGTTAACAATGTTCGAAATAGCTGAATTCCTTACTAAACTTAAAGTTGACAGTGACAAATGCAATCGCAATAAAAAATGGTTTACCTTTAAAAAAGATAACTACAAACTACTATAGTACCTACTCATTGCAATTCCGTAGAAAACCAAAAAACTTGATTACATCATTTATCACCGAAGAGCCATATTTCTTTATAAATTTACGAATCTGTCAGGTGCACAGCTGTCATAACATTCCTTTCATTGACTTTAAGTCTGTCAAACGTTCATCGTGGGACGCTTTGTGAGAATTTGCATACAAAACAAAAACAAAAGAATGGAAAATAGCTATTTTACGAACTAATAAATGGACTGGTGAATCGTAAAACAAACCATAAAGCAAGCTTTATGTTCCATCAAAGATGGATGGTTATAGGACGTACGCAACCATTATGTGGTTTTCCCAAAACAAGAATTATTTCTTTCTTTTCATAAAATTTAAAATTTGAGGGAAAATCTGTTGTCGTAAAGTCACTGCCGCACAGAGGCAAAACGATAAACAAAACAAAATTAGCGTCGTTACCTTTTTTTTCAACAAGAACATTTAAATAAAAGAGATATCCTCGTAGGTTGTAGAAGAACATTTCTACTATCAAAAATTTATAGATTAATAGAGATACCGTTATCAAAGTGTAATGCATATCTCTTCGTAATTAGTATCTATTGGATTATGCTCTGATACCTAATTAACATATACAAATGTATTACTTCCCCTGATTTGATTCACTTGATCTATTTGTGTACACAGTATGTGTGGTATGTGTTAACATTTGTAGGTATCTAAACTTGAGAAAACCTATTTCAAAAGGGAATGGATCTGACACATTAAGGTATGTGAATTTTCAGTATTTCACATGCACGATGGTGAACATATATTAAAGGACTGTGCTGGACCATATGCTACTCCAATAGAGATGTGTAAGGACATACATATCAGACATTTTAGTTGACCTAGAAATTGCCCTTGTGCTGTGGGATATACTCGTATTCTCTATAATGTAGCCATATCAAAAAGCTACTGAAAAATCTACACTAAAAAAATTAGCCATGAACTGATTTAAGGAAAGATGTCCATAATTTTTCTTGCAAAAAAAAAAATTGATTCAATTCAGTTGTTGACAGCATATAATTGGTTTTGTCCTTCTTCACAGACAAACCTATTTTCGTCAATTTGTCAATTATATAAACATGCCAGTGACAGATACCTGAACTCTGTCAATGATGTCAATCTCATTACAGTATGCGAGTTCATGGATGGGTCTTTGTAAAATTGTGTCTTTGGCGTTGACTTGCGAATTTCAAACAATTTTCTTATATTTGATGCTTAAGAGGTCACATGACACCATACTACCTTGTTGTCCATGCCCCCTTTTGACAATCGATAGACTTGTAAGCAATGTCCCAATCATGGCTTTAAGATCACTTGTGACTTTAACTTTAAATTAGGAAAAGCGACCATCTTTGGCGGCAGAATTGGTAAACATTAAAATTTAACTCAGACTTATCGAGTTTGCGACAGGGCGAAATGTCATCATAGCTAGGACACGTTTCCCATACCTCAGTATTATAGTGATTACATAGTGTCTAAGTCTTTTTTGGGACATCGACTTAGAACAATAACTTGTTAGAGCCAGTGTGCATATGCGAATATCTCGGAAGATACCAGAATACAGAAAAAGTAAAACATTTTGACGTTGAATGGCGTCAGTAGCAACATACTGCTAGAGCTTCTTATGGTCTTATTTATGCTGTCAAAAAAAAGCCACCAGTGCCAACATTACAGCAAACCATGATAGGATTGACTCGATCACATAATAAAAACGCTGGTCTGGCGAAAAGTAAAAACACAGTAGATATTGACATAGTCTGAAGAAAACAGCGTGCTGTCAATAGAGCATTTCCTTTAAATGAAGGAAAAATAAAGTATGATAAATGCTGTCAAAATAGGCGGACACATAACATCGATGCCTAGGGCAAAACAGAACAATGGGCAGCTAAAACTTTGAGTCAGTAAGGGACTTTGTCTTACTCGGCCTGATATCACCTCCTATAACGATACTAGCATGGTATTCATTAATCTCTTTATACAAGAGTTGAGCATCCCTACTATTTTATGGCGCAGAAATTTGGACAAGGTTTGCCTCAGTGAAGAATTAGCAATCGTTTCAACAGCAAACTATACGGGAGGTACGGTGATGTCGACCTCATCAGAAAATAAAAACTTGGTTTAAATGTCTACGTCACCGCGATCGTATGGATACTAGCGACTCCATCACAGAAGGACAAAGCAGTAGAAGACGACCTTATTTTAGGTGGCCCAACAAATTAAAAATGACCTCAGCCAACTTTAACTGTGCTCAACTGGAATCAGCTAGCAAAATACCACGCAAGAGATATGTTAGCAGAGGTCCTGGTTCTCCGGGGTAGACAACGTTGAGGTTCTGAATAGCTTGCTGTTGGAGATTTCTCATCAGAATAGAAATTTGATGTACAAACTCGTATGTAGTTCCAGGCTGACACGAAAACTTCAGATAGTTTTACTGAACATAAAGTCAATGAGATAATTGGCATGTTCCTGAAGTCACAATATTTAATGGTTTTCGCTATTTCTCTTTGTGGGTTCTGAAATAATTGCCGATTTGTTTAATAGCTCATGATTGTAGCAGTTATGTCTTGGTTTCAGAATTATCCAAGTCTAGATGCTGGTCGTGGTGTGATGGCTTAAAAATTTTATTTTTCTGAAAAAATTTAGGATACAAAATTGCTGAGCTATTCATGCATGGATTTAATGCGAAAAGCGTTTGAAGGTTTATTTTTTTTTTCTTCGTAGAATGATTGATTGGATTATTCGGTTAGCTTTTTACTTTTGTTCTCTGGAGTGTTTTAACTTTGCACCATTTAAAATGTTGTCATTGTCGACCATTTTGGGACGTGAAAAATAACTTAATCAGTTGTTTCCCAGCTTTATCTTAAGACCTTATAACTCAATTGGTCTAAAGAGATTGTTATTATAAGATCTTCCTTAAATGGTTTATAAAGGTAAAGTCAATGAAGCCTAGTGTGGTATATTTACCTGAAAAATTAAACTAATACAATGACGACAATATATGCAGATGCAACAATGGATATGTAAGTATCTTAAAGCTTTGACATTCTGAGCACTATCGTGGAGCGCGGTCGTATGGTATACGAAAGCCCTTTTCGCATTATCAATTATAGAAAGATTGTAAGGAACTTGCAACAAAGAGTTCGTTTAAGGTTTAGATGACATACCATATGCATTGTCTCTTATCAATAAATGCGTAAAAAATAACCACACAAAAAAAAAAATATGAGGAGTTAAGTTAATGAAAAGCAGCGGTGTGAAAGAATTTTTTTTGGCCAGGTTCTGAATAGGGTAAGAAGAAATACTCGTACGATAGCAGATATTTATTTCCCATTGATATTAATAACGTGCCACTGAACAATAAAATTGCTTGTGCGATAGGGAGTTTGAATGGGTGAATAGCCAGCAATATTAGTCTAGACAGTAGAGTAAGAAAATTGACAAATTATTTTGGAACAAACACAGATGAGATGTAGAAGAAAAACACGTAAAGTCATCATCTGATGAAAGCCACAGCTCAGTTACTTTTTAGATCAGCATTGTTGTTAATTTAATGTTCCTTCTAAGATGGTACATTCAATTCTGCGATCACTTATTCAGTTTTGCTGCAAGTATTTCTCTACGGGCTACATAGGAAATTTTTTTTTTTTTTGCAAAATAAGCCTCCAACTCTTTCGCCATATGTAAACCATGTTCTACAATATATCAGTCATTGAAAGTTTCAAAGTAAATCCTGATGATTTTGTTTGTCTTCGGCTGTCACTAGATCTTTGATCCATATTGCAAGTGCTCTCCCAGGTCTCATTATGTTAACATCTCTCGGACGAAAACTTTGTGTTTTACCTGAACATCCCATTGAGATATATTTCCTTATTTTTTCTTCATTTCTTTTAATTCTACGAATAGTAGCCTCATTCATGTTCAGTGATTTTGCAACAGCTAATATCCTTTCTTCTTGCTTTGGCCGGCCCAATATTTGCTTATTTTCTTCAAAAGTTATAGCAAACCTTTTACCAGTTTTTTTCTTTCCAGAGACATTTTGAAAATTTCAAAATCGCCATAGAAAAAATAAAATATTGTATAATTTTTCTTAAGAGTACTTAACATTTTAAAAATGTGTCGAGTATTCATTATTAATTTATATACCTGCAATTGTAAAATTATTACTCCCAGCTTCTCAAAAAGTACCGACATTAAAAAATTTTACCAAATAAAAAATCCATCCATTATCCCATTTCTCTAGCTTTATTCCAGTTTGACACATCTGGAATTCATTACCTGTCTTAATTGCGTGTTTTGCCCAAGATAAAACTGGAGACATCTAAATCTATTATATTGTATTCTGCCTGCGCACAGAAATTACGTTTGCATATATCACACCTGACGCTCCGAATTAATGTAGTTAATATATATATAGCGAATTTAACAGCCAGTTTCTAGTTAGAGTATATTTTTATTTTCAAGAGCAGGAAGCAAAAGCATTCTTTAGATATTCTTTTTTTTTAAGATATATATGAGAATTATTTATTATTTTGTCCATTTTATAAAAATTTGTAAGGACCCGTGTCACTCCAATACCGTATAACATGGGGGAATATCGCATTTTTTTTTTCGTGTAACTTGAAAATCGTGTAACTCTAGTACCGTTTTTCTCAGGGATACCTGTACTTAAAAATCTTAACATATACAAATAAGCTGATCTAGATGGCATACCACCTTGATCAAAAGAAAAAAAAAAAAAAAAAAATAAATAAATAAATATGGAATAACCCCCGTGGTGCTCCCATTATTCCGATTTGAGTCCTTTTTTTGTTAACATAGTACATCTGTTGTTGGCATTCCCTCTTAATCTTAGCGTTATAGCTTGACATTTGCAAAAGTTACGTAGCCAAGAGTACATCTATCTCAGTGTGTGTTGGCGATATTTTACAATTTTGGAAATAGATTTCAATTTGCAACAACGAACTATTATTAAATTTTGCGTAAAAAACGGGGATTTAATGGTGCGCGAATGTTGGAAATGTTGGAAAAGTGTTTCGGCAACGATTCTCTAAAGAAAACGGTCGTTTACCAGTGGCACGAGCGGTTCAAAAGTGACCGTGAGTCAATCGAAGACGATAAACGCATTGGCAGACCATCGACATCGAAAACCGATGAAATTGATGAAGTAAAAGAAATGTTGGTCAATAACCTCAAATTAGCATATGGATCCGTCCAAGACATTTTGGTTAATGATTTGGATTTCCCTCGTGTAGCAGCAAAGTTGGTGCCAAAACAACTCAATTTCATGCAAGAAAGAGACCATGTTGACGTCTCAAAAGAGGCTGAATCCGATCCCACACTCATCAAAGGATCATTACTGTAAACGAGACATAGGTTATCAAGTACGATAACCAAGCAATTCACCGAAAGACACCAGAATTGTGGGCAGAAAACTCGTGGATTTTGCCCCATGATAACGCACCGTCGCACAGTGCCATCATTATTCATAATTTTTTGAAGAAAAATGCAACAAATACCATCCAACAGCCACCGAATTCACCCGATTTGGCTCCCTGTGACTACTTTCTGTTAAATCAAGTTAAAAAACCACTACGGGGACTTTGTTTCAGCAGCCGAGAGGAAGTAATAAAAAAATCCCATTAAGCACTGATGGACATACCGAAATCCGAATATAAAAAATGTTTCGAGGATTGGATCAAGCGCTGGCATAAGTATGTTGCAGTCAATGGGGATTACTTTGAAGGGGAAAATATAGATTTAGATGAATAAACTTGTATTTTTAATTTTCTGAATAAATTTGGTATATCCCATTTTTTTTTACTGAAGATGTGTTCTTTCACTCTGGTAAAAGCACTGTATAAACTCTTTTAACATTTCCTTTTGAGCACTTTTCGAGTATTTGAAAAATAGAGTTTGTCCAATTCGTCCTTAAATAAGACGAGTTTGTCCTGTCTCCTCATACGGATTCATGTACCTCCCTTTAAGAAATATCATGGGAACGCTAGTAAACCGTCAACTCATGCAATTCGTTGGAACACGAAAACTTCTTAGTGACCGGGAGTACGGTTTTCATAGCAATAGCTCTACTGGAGTTTTGAGACATGCCTCACCAAAAAGTGAGACCAAAGCATATATCAATTTGGTGAAAGCAATTTAGTTGCACTTGATCAGAACGTTCAATTCTAAAGGGTTTTCCAATAGGGACTTGACAACTTTGAATTTAATTTGTGAACGCACTTTTTCACTTATCATCAAACTGTTACAATTTATTCAGTAAACTCAACATTTTCATCGTGGCGTTCAACGTACACTAACGAGCGACGTCTGCAAATTATAAAAATTTTCTACAGATATTCAAAGTCAGTGACTGCAGCTTTAAGAGCGTTAACTCCACTTTTCGGTCGTAATTCTCGCCCTAGTAGACAGGCAATAACAAGTTTAGTGCAAAAATTTGAGTCTTCATATTCATTGTGTGATGTTGCCGAGTCAGTGAGAGAACGGGTTAGTCAAAGTGTCGAAAATATCACTGCCGTTCAGACGTCCGTAACAAACGATCCAAATCAGTCAATTCCACGGCGTTCTCAAGAATTGGGCATCCCTCAGACCACATTATGGCGTATTTTGCGTAAGGATCTTGGTTTACACCCATACAAGATCAAGCCGACTCAAGAATTGAGGCCGATGGACCATTCGAAGTGACGTACGTTCTCCGATTGGGTTCTGGAGAAGATGCGCCAAGATGATGAATTTCATCGCAAAATCATCTGCAGCGACGAAGCTCATTTTTGGCTCAATGGGTTCGTCAATAAACAAAATATGCATTATTGTTTGGGTGAAAACCCATACGTGCTTCATTAATCACCACTTCATCCACAAAAAATAACTGTTTGGTGCGGTTTGTATGCCGGCGGCGTTATTGGGCCATATTTTTTCGTGGACGATAACGATCGTCACGTTACTGTGAATGGTCAGCGTTATCGCGCCATGATCACCGATTATTTTTGGCCCAAATTGCAACATATGTACTTGGACGACATGTGGTTTCAACAGGATATTGCCACAAACCACACAGCACACGCTACAATCGATTTATTGAAGAGTAAGTATGGTGAGCGTGTTATCTCAAGACATGGGCCAGTCGATTGGCCGCCTCGTTTGTGCGATTTAATGCACTTTGACTATTTTCTGTGGGGCTACGTTAAGTTATTGGTTTATGCCAACACGCCGACGACGGTGGAAGAGCTCAGAGCCAACATTGAACGCGAAATAGCGGCCGTTTCGGACGAAATGTTTGGCCGAGTCGTTTAAAATTTAGTCCAACGAATCGACCGCTGCAAACGTGCCCGCGGTGGCCATATGAACGAAGTCGAGTTCCATTCATAAATGTTTTGATTGTACTTCAAGCCAATAATAAAGTTTTTGAAATATCTCAAATGGTTTGCATTTTATTTTAAAAAAAAGTTGTCAAGTCGTTATTAGAAAACCCTATACAACGTCAGCTCGGACGAATATTTACGCTGTGAAGGTTATGCTGTGTACTTGATGGGACTAGGTCGGTGTTATTTATCCTGAACTGTTGTAACCCAATGAAACTATCACTGAGGATAGTATCGACTTCAATTGATGCGATTGAGCCGAGTTCTGTGTGAACTATGTGCTGAGCTGTTAGTATTTCATTATCTTACAATCGCAATAAGTGACTGGAGATTGAACTAATTATTTTAATTTTCAAAAACAATTTTGAAAAAATGATGTGACGTGCCCAACATATATATGTATTTCTGTTTAGGATGGCGAATACTATAACATCCTAAAATTTTAAGGGGATTAGAAGTGTAAGGGTTCAAAGAAATTACTCGTATTACTAACAAAACTTTTTATTCCCGGTAAGTTGCAATGACCACATATTCGATGTCGTCAAAAATGCAATGAAATATATAGGTTTTCTCAAAGGCATTTATGCGCCTAAAATTGGAGTACAATAACCACATACGGTTAGATGCCCCAAGCCTTCTTTTCACTTGCTAGATAGGATTTAAAAGCGGCAATAAAACTCACAAATGGCACTAATATTGTACATCTGGTTGACACCTTTGAACACCGATATAATATCACTCGCCTCACCTTGTTCTATTTCTATTTCCATCACCACCGTCAAAATTGTCAGTAGCATTCCGCCCCTTCAAATCTTCAACCGTAACACCCATCTCGGTATGAATGCTCATCATTATACCCTAAAGCTTATTTTTGGGACGAACTCGGAAATATTGTCATTTTTTCGTAAACCATACAAGTCGTTTATAGAATGCCCTACAGAGTTCTTTATTTCCAAGTCATTAAAACTTGCAAACATTTAAGACCAACGTACGTCGGTATCTCTCGTTTTTCCTTCTCTAATTTCGAGCAATGGTTTCAACAAGACGGCGCTACATGCCATACAAGCTAGACATGTATTTGGTGACTGGGTCATCTCACGGCGAGCGTTCATGAATTGGTCGCAGCGATTATGCGATTTGACACCTCTAGATTATTTTGTCTGAGGCTACGTTAAATCTATATTCTACGCTAACAGCAAAAATAATTTTGATGAACTCGAGGGCAACGCTCGACACGGAATTACAGGGACTGACCGCTTGAATCATTACCAGCCAAGCCGAGGCGGCCATTTGAATGAATGAGCTATTCTACACATAATGGAATGAAAGCTAGAATCCGTTTTATATCTCACACCATTGTTGTTTTATTATAAAGGTCACTATTTATGATATACGAGGTGGCTTTAAAAAGTAAGGTGAGCTTATATATTCATAAAAATATATTTATTTATCCATCAATATTTATGTTGTCTTCAATAAAATAATTACCCACAGATATAATATACTTGTCCCAGGGCATTTTCCAATCATCGAAGCACTTTTTGATATAGCCTAGAGCTCTTCCAGCTTCAGTTCGTTGCAAACCTACGTCATAGTTCTCTTCGATTTTGGGAACAGGAAAAAGTCGCATGGTGCCAAATACGGTGAATATGGTGGCTGAGGCATTATTGTCGTGTTGCCTTCGGCCAAAAAATTCTCACAAGCAAGGAGATAAATAGTTTTTCCACAATTCCGGACGCTTCTTTAGTACTCCTTATTGATCGTACTACCTTAAGTTACAAATTCTTGCTGCACTACGCCATGGTAATCAAAAAAAAAAAAAAAAAAAAAAAACAGAGTTCAATACTTTGACATTTGATAAAACATCAAAACACGTCCTACAATTCTATCCGTCAAAACTAAGTATGCTATACCGCCCGCGAAATTTCAAAAGTCCCCTCACTTTTTGAACACACTTTGTAAAAATATATATCAGCGCCAAATCTTAGACTGATTCCAGAGCCATCAGTTAAGTTCCGATTAAATTCCTCTATTGGCTTGGATTCTAGGCGAAGGCTGTGCTGACGACTGTACATGGAAAATCGATTTCGCAGTCCCACAATAACCGCAGTTCCAGCGTCATTGCGTAAGATGTCAAATTAATTAGATCGAAGAACTCGTAAAATGACAAAGAAATAACTGTGCTTTAAAGATATTTTACTGGATATTTTCATCATTTAATCGATTGTAATAGGCGCCAACATTGAAGGCCTACTTATCCGTGATTTTGCAACAATACCATTATTCACTGGCCTGGTAGTTAATGCTAGGTACAGCCTATAATCTAGATTGGTACACTGTTTCCCTTGAATATTCTGGTGAGGTGATGTGAAAGCTACAGTTGAACAACAAGGACCACCATTCCAATTGTTACTTTTCGGCAAACATATTTGCTTTACACTTCAATAATATACCATATACAATATTATTTTTAATATAGTTAGATACTGTTCAATGAAAAGTCATGGCAAGTCATTTCGATGGATTAAAACTACATAAATCTTTTTTGGCTCCCGGAATATTATTTCACAAATAAGGCCATTCACCTAGTTTTCGAATACCTACTGAAAATTCATATTTTTACTCAATTAAAACTAAACAGAAATAATTACATTGATGCCATTATACGAGTACTGAGCTGATTAGTTATGATCTACTTATTAACAAAAAACCACTAGTTATAATAACTTTGTTCTGGCCGAATATTTGGAAAATATTTACAAATGAAAATATACTAGCGAAAACCGAAATAAAATCAGAATAACAATCACATTAGAGCTAACGTATAAATTAAATGAAGCTTAAATGATAGGTTAATTGCGAATAAATGTAAGCGTACAATTTTGAGTGGCTGGTTAGTTAGTCAGCTCGAACACCTATGATGAACATTTATTTGAAAATAAGATTCACGAGGATTATATATTTTTTTTTTGACAAATTCAATTTATTCAAATATTCGAAGTCTAGTGGTGGATGCCCGTGGCTTTAGTGGTAGTGTATTGGCTTCCAAATTAAGAGCTTCTGCGTTCCCCAGAAAGATATTCTTTTTTCATGAAACCAAAATCACGTAATGTGAATACAACACCAAGTCCAATTACACTAATTCATAATTTAGTCTCCCCCTTAAATGTAGGATGCCACCCATGGAGAAAAATAACCACGGAGCCCAAACATTTTTCGTTCTCTCCTTGTCCCATTTTCCTAAAAACTTAACAAGTGCTCAAGCATTTTAAGTGTAGTCATACCCACTTAAGTGTTAAGTACCCTCTTCGACTCGAACACAATTTTATTATATATTAAAATTTATAAATGGCTGCTTTTCTATAACTCAAATTAAAATGTAAGCCGACTCAGCGGCTAATAATGACTTTTGATTTGCTTCATATACCGAGATTAAACACTAAATAACTCTTCATTTCGAACGCATTTGAAAGGACCAGTTTGCCTCTTGTTCTAAGATTATACGCACAGATGGTGTAGACACTGCCTTACAATGGGAATCTTAGAACACCATACTTGAGTATTCTTAGTCTATAGTGAAACACGAAAGAACATACTAGTTTGTGTAGAGATACTGACATTAACTGTAGACCATCAATTTGGCTACTTATTTCCATTTCATGTAAGTTCGTACTTCAATTTAGATGACGCGTCAGATAGAAACAAATGCCTCCTTTACCAAATATATAACGCTTAAGCGATGTATCCTCTTGGAATCCTAACAAATTAACGATATGAAGTAGGAAAGAGACTGATTTTAGTTCAATCCATGGTTAAGAATAGTCAGCAATAGCCACAACATTAATGGAAGCGATGTTTAGTGTCGTCATTTACATTAAAATTCAAACTGATTTTTCATTTGCCTACTTTAGTGGAGTTAAGGAACTTTGTATTTTCTTAATCATAATAACATCACTCAAATGCTAACAAACTGGATGGTATCGTCTGAACACTAAAAACTGAGTGGCCAAAATACAGAGAAATACTGTCAGAAACATTAAGCTGTGAACACTTAGGTCCCCTGCTTAACACCAACGTGACATGCAAGTCGAGGAATTAACCCTTGCTCTCAATCAATGGTTGCTTCTCGCCCTTTTATTCAACCTAGAGGCACAAAAAAGCCGCACTGGGACCGCTTAGAAACATTTGCAAAAAACGTTTCAACCCAGAAAAAAGCACAAGAAAAGTGACTGACTGAGACCCATATAAAGAATCGCTGAAAATATATAAAAAATAACTGAGAAAGGCAAAGCGACAATCCTAAAGATCATTCTGTGACAAAATCACAGAAACCTCTAAGGCATCGCAGCTAAGTGAAATCCTCTCTACAAATCCTATGATGCCAAGTTGTTTGGGAAAAACCGATGGATTTTGTACAACCTCAAGTGATGAATCACTCAACCTGCTACTGGACACTGACTTTCCAAGTAGCCCCATATTTGCGGACAGTTTTTACCCAAAAAGATTTGTTGCAACCATGAACAAAATTCATGATCTAATTACAAGACCTAAACTGCTTTGGGCTCTACATAACTTCAAACCATACAGGTCTGGTAATCCGGACAGTATAATACCTGACGAACGACAAATGTACTCAGATATTATCCGGCCTACGTTAGAGAATATCATGAGGAGCTGTGTAGCACTTATCCACATTCCACTGTCATAGAGAGAAGTCAATGTAGTTTTCATTTTCAAAGCCGGAAAATGCTATCATGTTATTCCAAAGGATCTCAGACCTATAAGTCTATCATCTTTCTTTCTGAAAACTCTGGAACGTCTGATTGATATCCATATACGAGCTAAAATTGATCCAAGACTTTTGTCAATGTCTCAGCATGCCTACTATAAAGTAAAGTCGGTGAAAATGGCTTTGCATTCACTGACTAGCCACATCGAACGATCCCTACAATATAGAGAGTACAAAATGGTTGCTTTCCTGGGCATGGAGGTCGCCCTTAACAACGTCAAAACATTCGCAATCACTACTGCGCTGTCAAATCTACAGGTCGAGTTGAATAGTCATATGCTAAATAGTATGGTAGTCAACTCTAAAGTGGGCGAGGCTTCTGCTAAAAGATATATCAGTAGTATCCCCTTCTCTGGAACTAAATGGTAAATGAATTGCTGATATATCTGGAAGCGGGTGGTAGCAGGATAATTACCTATGAGGATCGTAATCGTATCAAAACTGATCTTGCTTCGATAAATTCCATTCAGTTTAGTATTTTCCGACTACAATAAAATATCTGGGTCTAATTTTTGACAGGAAAGTAAACTGAAAACTTACATTCAAGAAAGCTACAGTTACAGTTACTTTATTCTCTTGCAAAAAACTCGTTGGGAACAGATGTGGGCTTCAACCTCGCATAACCCACTGGCTTTACATCTCGGTCATAAGACAACGGAGTTGTTGTCTGTCTATGCATAAACAGAGTCCTATGCTTTACTCCCTCTGCGGGTTTTACACAGATGGATAAAAAACCGATATCGGGGTTGGTGGCGATGTTTTCTCAGATAAGCTTAATCTAAGGCTTTTCTTCCTCACTCACACACGATAGCTTCTTTCAAATCACTGTAACGTGTGATTTTTTCCTAAGAGGTGTTACAGATGCCAGAATTCGAACGCCTGGCAAGAGCGTGCAAAAGCTCCACCGATCGATTAACCATGTGCATTGGATGTGGATGTCAATCGAAATCTAAGTGTTTTCTTTGTATCAGAAAAGGCGGAGAAAAAGTGCATATCGCGGGAATATATGCGGGATGCCCAGAATTCAAAATGCGACAGAAATTGCAGCAGCGAAAATATGAATGTTTTAAAATTTAGTTTTAATTATTGTGAAGCAACTCAAGATTTGCGAACAGTGCAAAAACGTAAACGGAAACTCCTGACTGTCCGATGCCATAAATAAGGCCGTGATTTGGGCCTGTGAAAAGGTACCTGTTCACGATATACTCAGCCTGGACTAACAATTACTTTACGCGCGCTAAGATCAACGGAATACATGTACATATAAAGCTGTTATATTCCATCCAGCCTTTCAATCGATAGCTTCGAAGCTGTGGTCTATGGATTAGTCGATTTTAATAGCTCTGCTACGGAATGGGGAAGCATGGTAAACAATCGAAGAGGAGTCATTATTCTAGAGGCTCTCTCTCTTTTAGACGTTGTAATAGAAAACACAGGAAATACGTACACCTCTAATAGAGTGGGAACGGTGTCCATAATTAACATAATTTTTATGAGCAGTAGCTTGTTAAAAAGAGCTCACTGGTGCGTCAGCCGGCACTACAAGCAAAGCGATCAAAGAGCTGTTCTAACTAGAGTCGGTTCAGCTTTAAGGACTGGTGCTTCATTAAAATTATTTAGGTGGAGAGCAAACACCTAAGCAGAGCAACTACCGAGCTATGTTATTGGCGAGACAGTAGTAGAAGCAAGCACCGCAGCGGAGTTACTTACGCAGGGATCGCGACATCTAGTTATTAGTAATGCGCCCATGTCTAAAACAGGGAACAAAAACCATAAACAATCGGATTATGTGTGGAATTACGAGATCACGAAACTTAGATCTACGTGTCATCAGACCCGAAGAATCTGCCAGCGGTCCCGCAATGCCCGAAAAACCCTACACCCTACGAAAAATATATCGAGAAGCACAGACCTGGTTGTAACTAACGATCAAGTCCAGTAAGCGACAATGAAAAGAGACCTCTGCGACCAAGTTAATGAAGATGTATGGGGTTACCCTTACAACATTGTCACAAGGAGACTAAAAAGTCGTAACTCATTTCTCTCGGCACGAAAATGGGATGCTCTTGTACCAAAATGAGAGCGATATTGCGCTAATCCCAGTTAATTCAAGCGAAGAACTTCTCAGAGTATGCGATAGAATACAAGATCGGTATATCAAACCGAATGCTAAAGACCGCCGACCGACCGGAAATATTTGTAAAAATGTATAACGCGTGCCTTTTAGAATTCACTTTTTTAGACCTCGAGAACTGGCAGCAACTAATACTGCTGCTGAAATAAAACAAATCACATTGTAAGCCCTCGTTTTATAGCCCGTTTGTATGATCGGCACGATGGCAAAATCCTCGAACGAGATATACATAAGAGACTTGAGTCTGCAATCGAAGCAGTGGGTGATCTAGTGGAAAATCATTACGGTTTTCGTAAGTCGCGATCAACAATAGACACTATGAACGCTGTAATAAGTAGAGCCCAAACCGCAATAGAAGGAAAACGTCGGAGAAAAGGCACTAAAAAATACTGCGCTGTTGTAACGCTGGATTTGCAAAACGCGTTCAATTCGGTGTATTATGCATTTTCTTCGTCGAATGCATTAACCCTTTTATTTTTTTAAAAACCATATCGAGTTATTTCACTGATAGGGTCCCTTTCTAGGATTCCGACGACGGAATCAAGAAGTACCTAATAACCGGCGGTGTACCACAAGTGATCTACCAATCAAGTGGAAGACATCGCAGTCATGGTCCTTGCCAAATTGCTGGAAGAAATATAACTTTTCTGTTATGAGACCTTAAGAACAATAAAGTCCTGGCTCCTCGGGGCCGGATTGCAACTTGCCGATCACAAAACATAAGTTTTATATATCAGCAGTCAGAAAGTGCTAAATTACCATAATACGATGTCATTTCACGAACATTTATTAAATACTTAGGGGTGGTGATTAATAGTCGGTTAGACACCAACAGAAGAAAAGCCGAGAGAAATAATAACATAGCGGTCTGGCAACAATATTAGGATGAATCGCAGAAAGGAAGATGGACGCATCGGCTGATACCAAGGGTCAGCACCTGGATTAATCGGAAACATGGTGAAACAAACTTCTACTTGATGCAGTTTCTAACGGGCCATTGCTGCTATAGGGAATACCACTTTCAACGTAGACACGAGATTCTTCTATATTCACCTCGATGCGACAATATTTTAGAGAACGTAGAGCACGTGTTTTTTCAGTGTCTGTGTTACGAGAAAGAAAGAGTGATACTGCGAAATAAATTCCACAAATGCCCGACTGTAGAAAACATAGTGAGCCATATGATATCCAGTGAACAAGAATTCTTAGAGATCTCAGACGCCTAGAACGCACACGAAACGCGAATGTTAGCACTAATAAACGAAACAGCAACTGCTTTACACCGATTTAGTCCGCGGATGTTCGAAACGTCGAGACAGACGGAATACGGCCATCACACACAAAAAAAAAAGCACCTTCTTCCTACGAAAACCACGATAACGTTAGATTTCACTTCACGTTAGGAAAGCTTGCATCTGTCTTCAAAGTAGAAATAAAATCAATCCTGGTAGCAGCGAACTATATTGTGGATAGCCGGTGGAAGAGGTGAAGCACTTGCATATATAACGACAGCCAAGCTGAGGTTAGAGCCTAGCTGAACCCTCTTACGACTTCCAAACTAGTTCAAGAATACAAGAGGTCACTGAACGAAGTCGGAAGGCTAAATTCAGTGGCCCTTATTTGGGCCCCAGGTCACAATGGGATCACGGGAAATGATGAAGTTGCGAGGCATGGTTCAGAGGAGAATTTTCAACACCCAAACCTAAATTGGGTTCTTACTGGTGTCGTGACAGGGCATTACAGTTTTGCAAAGCACTTAAATGTGCTGGGCATAAGTGACACAACATCCTGCAATGCTTGCTGCGAAAGTGATGCTCTGCGGTGTGGTAGAGCACTATTTCTGTTAATGTCCGGCTTACGTGCGCATCGGGCTGCAGGTACTTGGCGCTATCGTGATGGGTGCTAGTACTGTAGGAACCTTATCACTTAAACGCTTACTCATCTTTCTTTGAAAGACTGAAAGATTTCATTAAAAGGAACTTTACAAAGAGTAAAATGGACTAGTTCTTTTTCTAAGTGCTCTGTTCCGACATTAAAAAAAAGAAAAAAATATCACACCTCCCACTTCTCTCAGCAAATAAATGGCTGCTCTTTGGCTAACCCATTGAAAATACGATCCCTTTGGCCTCTAAGAAACATAATCCAAACTCATAAGCTAGACTACCTACACAATGAACTCAATTTCTTGCAATCATGAGGTTCTTCCTTCTTGTCTAACTCAGATTTATAAATTTCATAGTGACGTTAGGTGACATTAAGTGTAGTTGACATGTTAAATTCACTCTCCAATGTGGGTGCGAGAATTGAGTTAGCAGTATCTGTGATACTGATAACGCCCAAGTTCTGCATTGAAGTGATCGAAGCTACAGATTGGTCCTTCCGCTAGCATGAGATGGCTTGACATTTCTCTACGTTCAGCCCAAAGAAGTTTTTGTAGCACCATCATGAGAATCTATTGAGATCTATAAAGTTCTTTATAATATTTATAACACCATTAGTAGTCAAAATAAAATTTTTATGGACTAAGGTGACTGCCTTGTGGAACACCCGAAGTAGCTTTAATCGGTTCAGATAAACAGGAACGAGGGTTTGAACCAAGAAATCAGCTTAGGTGCATTGAGTTCGAAAAGAAACAACTTACATATGTATATGCGATTCTAACAAAGGCAGGATAATTTATCAATGGGTCGGTGGTTGGTAATATTCTGTTTGAGTATTATGAATAGGGATTGTATGAGTGTAAGCGCTTTTCCAGAGGTGAGAAAAAATCCCCAGGGAGATCGAAAAACTGAAGGTACTTACGAGAGATTCAATAAGATTATTGGCACATTTTTTCAGAACAATCATCTCTAAGTTTGTTTATCTTGCCTAGCAGCTATGCTGGCTAAAGAAATAAGCAAAATAATTGGTGATGATTGTAGGATCAGACCAACACATATTGGAGAATTTGAAACAAGACGGATAGCTATCGGATTTCCTATTCATATTAATAAAACGAAAGAATTGTTTGGGTTCAGAAACGAGGGTGATATATCTGTTATAGCGAGTATCACAAACCTGAAAGATGTGGAAGTGAGTTCGTAGGTAATTTTGATGGTAAAATTCAGAACTAGATTTAATGTATACGTGCCATAAGTTATTTTTCTTGCTGCGAATTGAACGTAGTTCTTTATTATACCAAGGAGGAGATGATGGATGATGGATGAAGGATTTCTTTTTCGGTGTTAAGGGAAAGCTTGCGTAATACAGTAAAAAAACTTTTAGTAGAAGATTTCCACGACGGAATAAACAGAGGTACTTTTTTCCAAGTATACACCTTAAGTCAACATTATTGAGAAGTTTGTTGAGTTTAGTGTAATTTGTTTTACGAAAGTTAAACTGGGAGGAAATTTCTGACGGGGTAATAGAATTATTGATGCCATATGATACCATAACAAGAGAGCAGGACTAATTTGAAGAAAAAGAACTTCACACTCACGGATAACACAATTTATAGAATTGGGTGTAAACACCAGTTCTAGTTATCTACCCATGGTGTTAGAAATACAATTTATTTGAAAAAGAAAAGGCAATCAGTAAAGAGGATTTTCTTATTTGAAACATCATTTGAGGTAACGAGATAAGATTCATAGTCCTACACTGAGTCCACAGGAGAGGAGGGAGATTAAAACAGCCAAGAACTATTATTTCGTCACCAATATCAAAAAGGGAGGCAGCTGCCTTATTCGCAAGCTGGTAGCCACATGCTGGTTGGGACCGGCAAACGTAAAAATTCTTACTGACTTTTTGATATTTTGAGGATCAAAACGATCGTGAATTGTCAGGAGGACTCTTCGACAATTATCCTTCTCACTCTGAATTCTGGTGCAAAAATTTATGTATCGATGATGTACGATATCATACAATCGGCTCCGCATGTATACAATCCGCTTAAATGGAAGTGTTGGCTATATGCAACAAAGAAATTTATCAAAGTTTTTTTTTTTTTGGTCGGACAAATGCACTCGAAAACTTATTTTAATTGAAACAATTTTCTTTCCCCCAAATAATTATTTTTTTTTTGGAACAAATCCACTTAAGTGAAACACTGAAGTTTGGACACACTTTAAAAATGACATTCTTACTTTGATTCCAATTTTTCCAACTGTCACAATAACTAAAAGTTGTTTTGTTTGTTGTTTAAGGTTATTTATGTTTTATTTTCCTATCTTTGGAAATATTTCGGAGGAAAAAGTAGGTAGGATAATATAATATTATTAATCTTTTTCAAATGCTGCATATACCCAATTGATACAAATTAGAAAAAATTAAACTTGCATTTGCAGATGAACCAAACGCGTATAAATTTATCATTAAAAGTCAAACAACAAATTTTGGAAAAATTTGATGTTTGGGAATTAAGAAAAGATTAATGCTCCCAATTAAAATGCACAAAATCACCAATATCAAGAATATATGGATAGCCAATGTTTTTTCCGAAATTTTCAGAAGAATATACGGAAAAAAAAGTCTACAACGCCGATAAAACAGCATTGTTATTCAAAGCATTGCAAAAGGGGACTTTGGCAGAATGACTCGAAACACCATTAAATCCAACTGGTGAAGATAAAATGATTTTTTGCATAGAAAAATTTTAGAATCCTAGATGCTTGAAGAACGTCAAAATTTCAGTGAAATATTGTATTACGCAAACACGAAAGCATGGATGACAGCAACAATTTGGAAACGAATATTAATAGAGCTGGACAAATCTTTCAAAGCAAAGGGCAAGAGTTTAGTTTTTGTTGTTAACAATGCCGCGTAACATCAACTTCAAGATACAGTTTTGGAGAATATTAAAATTGAATTTCTCCCCCCAAACACCACGTCCTTAATTCAACCCCTAGACAACCCTAGGCGATAATCCACTCTTTCAAATCGTAGTATAGAACATATATGATAAAGCGACAAATTCTTCATCTATGGTAGACAGTGGACAAACAATGAAAAATTTTTCGTAAAAAACCAATTTGCTGGAAGCATTCAAATCAATAAAAAGGACTTAGTTGATGGTTAGTGCAATGACAATTAAAAATTGTTTTTAAAAAAGCTGGATTCGTTAACAGAATTGAAGCTGAAAATGAAGAATATTTTTTCCAAATTTGTAAAAAATATATTGTAATCGTGACGTTTGATTTTCAATAGGCTTTTTTTGATAGATCATGCATGACTCCTTTCAAACTGATTTTCCAAAGAATCACAATACAACAATGTCCTCAAATTGTTCAGCTGTGTTACGAAAATCAGCGTTCTGTGAGAAATGTTTTCCGTGCGATTGGAGGAACTAACGGTGCGCAAAATCAACCTACTGAAACCATTCGCAAATTTGAGTCCCAGTTTACATAAGTGGATGATACTCGAACGGTTAGACAACATCCAGCACGTAGTGAAGGGACTATAGCAGCTGTAGATGAGAGTTACGCGAAGAAGGTGACGAATTGATTTGTCGTCGTTCTCAGCGGTTTTGCTTGGCGTATTCAACAACTTGGCGCATTTTACGTGATGATCTCGGCCTAAAGGCGTACAAAATTCAATTTGTGCAAGAATTGAAGCCAGACGACTTGAATTTGCGTAATATTTCAGTGAATGGGCTCTGGAAAAACTCAATGAAAATCCGGTGTTTTGTCGTGAAATTTTGTTCAGTGATGATGCCCATTTCTAGCTCAAAGGATACGTTAATAAACAAAATTGCCATATTTAGGCTGATGAGCACCCCAAAGAATACCAAGAGCTACCATTAGGTACATCCATTAAAAACAACGGTGTGGTGTGGTTTATAGGCTGAGAGAATCATTGGTCCATATTCCTTCAAAAATGAGGCAAATTAGAATGTTTCCGTCAATGGTAACCGTTATTGCGCCATGTTAACGGACTATGTGCTTCCTAAAATTCAAGCACATGGTCTCAGTGAGTTCTGTTTTCAACAAGATAGCACTACGAGCTATACAGCGTATGAAGCAATGGACTTCTTGAGAAATCATTTTAGTGAGCACTTAATTTCAGGTTTTGCTACGTAAATTTGGATATGTGAAGTCTCAGATCTTAAGAAATAAGCCAGCTACGATTTACGCTATGGAAGCCAACATTACTCGTGTTATCCGCGAGTTACCAGTCTACGCTCGAACGAGTCGCCCAAAATTGGACCTTCCAAATGGGCCACCTTAGACATAGTCATGGCCAATATTTACATGAAATCATTTTCGAAAAGTAAATGCCATGAATTGTTCTTTTAACCGATAATAAAAATTTTAAGTTCACTTTCGAATTTATGTGTTTTATTTTACACTATAAATCAAACCTCACGATGAAACACCCTATAGAAGAAACAAATATCTCGGATGCTTTAATGAAAGAAATAGATTCTCTTGCAGAATTTTATAATTAAATTCCTTGCTATGGAGACATGACCGAACAAGAAATAATAGATGAAGTACTATCATCAGCTCCAAACATTGAATGCGTTAGTGTTAGCTCAGAAGGTGACGCAGAACGTGTTCAGATCATATTCTCGCTAAAACCAACTTTAAAAGAGACCTATAATTCCCTTCATATTTTAAAATTATATTTCGAAGGAAATTCAGAAGCACTTTACAAAACTTTAAACAAAAAGCTCAAACAACCATTGACAGTTCTTTTTCGCAATTAAACTATTTGTTTTGGTTTAAATTTGTGGATTTAAAGTCATTTTTTTTACTTTTTAACTTTTTTATGCTTTTATTTATTTATACCAGATATTTAATATTTTATAAATTACTTTGAAAATAAAAAGTGAAATATAAAAAAGGTAAGTTTTTTATTCAAAGTTTACTAAACTAAAAATTGTTGAGAATCACATTGTTTAAGGGGGAAATAAAGTTACATGTATCCAAAGTTCGTTATTATGAAAACTCCGCTTAATTGCAGCAAATTTTCTGCATTTTTTGTGTTGCAAATAAGCGGATTTGTTTTTGTGCGCAGCCCCCTTACTATTGAAGTAGATTTGCTTTAAGGGTTTAAATGATATTGATTTAAATTTGAATACATTGCTAAACGATTAAAGGTTGAGAGGTTAACCAACCTGCACGAGCCTTATCCCGTTCCATCTAGGTGGACCATACTAGATGATTGAAGTGATTCGTGAAACGAAAAGTTATTAAAACGAAATACAACCACAAAATACGAAAGAAAAGGTACTATTAGCCAGCATCTACGATAAGGAGGTTTTGAAGAAAAGCTACTTGCGGATGCTTCATATCAGATTTTTCTAAGTCAACGACAAAGCAATGAGGATACTCATCACAACCCAAATGAGAAAGTGATTGTTCCCCACCGTAACGCATGCTAAAAATAATTCTGGTAGCTAAATACCTCGTATTTATCTGCAAAGAAGAAGTTTCCTTTGGTCTTGTATAGATCGACGAGTGCAAAAGCACCGGTTCAATCATGTAATTCGCACAAACAAAAGATAGCACCTTGCATATACACATAGACCGCACTCTTAAGAGTGGGAAAAAAATATAATATTACTTTCAACAAGTCTTTATTGAATTCTGTCTTAACAAAAAGTAAATAATTAGGTGAGCGTAGTTTTTATTTATTGTAGCATACCACCTTGATAAAAAAAAAACTCGGAATTTATTCAGAAATTTAAAAATACAAGTTTATTCATTTAAATCTATATGTCCACTTAAAAGTAATCCCCATTGACTGCAACACACTTATGCCAGCACTTGATCCAATCCTCGAAACATTTTTTATATTCGGTTTTCGGTATGTCCATCAGTGCTTCCTGCGATTTTTCCATTACTTCCTCTCGGCTGCTGAAACGCGTAGTGGTTGTTTAACTCGAATGAACAGAAAGTAGTCACAGGGAGCGAAATCAGGTGAATTCGGTGGCTGTTGGATAGTATTTATTGCATTTTTCATCAAAAAATTACTAATAATGATGACATTGTACGATGGTGCGTTATCATGGTGCAACATCCACAAGTTTTCTGCCCACAATTCTGGTCTCTTTCGGCGAATTGCTTCACGGAAACGTCTCATAATGCCCAAATAATACTCTTTGGTTGCTATCTGGCCTTCTGACAAAAATTCATGATGCACTACACCGTTGTAATTCATGAAAACTGTGAGCATTGTCTTCATTTTTGACTGAAAATGACGTGGTTTTTTGGTCTCGGCTCATTTGGTGAACGCCATTCTCTTGCCTGATGTCTGGATTGTCTAGTAATGATCCTTTTGATGAATGTGGGATCGGATTCAGCCTCGAAAATCATTTCTTTTCCGACGTCAACACGGTATATTTTTTGCATAAAATTTGGCTCTTTTGGCACCAACACAAATCATTCACCAGAATATCTTGGACGGATCCATAGGCAATGTTCAAGTCCTCTGCTATCTCTCTGATGGTTAATTTGCGGTTATTGACCAACAATTCTTTTACTTCATCAGTGTTTTCGTCGGTTTTCGATGTCGATGGTCTGCCATTTAATACAAATTCGTTGTTGCAAATTTAAATCCATTTCTAAAATTGTAAAAAATCGCCAACACACACAGAGATGGATGTAGATTTAGAGGGAATATCAACAACAGAAGTACCAACTTAACAAGAAAAAAACACAGAACTTAAACTGGAACAATGGAAGCGCCACACGGTGGTTATTCCATCTTTTTTTTTTTTGGTCAAGGTGATATTTACTTATATACTAGAGACATATCGTATTTTGATGTTCTTTTTCATAATTTTTCTTTTGGGGCATTTACTTGTAAGCTTTACATAACTGAGCGAATGAACAAAAAAAAAAAAAAAAAAAAAAAGAGTTAACAGTGTTGTGAAATAATATCAACATCCGTATTGCGGTCATCTCAAGTCTCTTGCCCCTGTTCATCGTGCTGGTTGTACTCAGTCACTGCTATATAGCTAATGCTATATTTCTGTGGTGTGACTGAGTATTTGTAAAAACCGATAGATAGCGGGTTGTGGGTATGAATTCGTTAAAGCAACGCTGAATTTTTACTTCACAGCTGTGCTTAGTATCGTCGGTGTTTGCGTTTTTTGTGGATATAGCCAATATTCACGGGCTAAAAAGTAATTACTTTATATGTATGTACATGTCTGTAAAAACAGGACAGTTGTTTTGGTACTAAGTGAAAAGCAGGTAGATTCCCGCCCACATCTTTCAGATCACTAAGATCTGAAGCCGCCTGCCAACTATTCTTTTCTAACCACAATTTCGCCATTTACTCGTACGTGCGTAATGGTGTAACTTACAAACCTCCAGTATCGTGTAATCCTTGTTCCAATTCGGAATTCAATTTCATGTCGTTAAAATTCCATCTCCACAAGCAAATTATCCACTACTGCTTTATTTTGTCCCAAGTTCCAAACTGGATAGAAATTCAACTCTTAACGAGTTTGGTGCCGTGTCTGACTCCATACAAAGAATTGGATATCTGTATCCTCATACTGAAATCGTTATTACGGGCGATTTCAATATACAACATTCTGGTTTCCCGTACACGGACCACACAGTTATAAAAATGACTTCTAAAACAACCGTATGGCAATACGAGAAATCCAATTGGAGCAGACTAAACAATATATTTAGGAATTCTAATTGGTCGCATTGTGTCTTTGATAAATACACAGGAAATGTATCCTTTATCCCTCATCGGATTAAGATTATCAAAAAAAAAAAAAAAAAGGCGTGGTACGACTCGGGTTGTAAAGATGCTGTCAGGGTTAGAGAAATGTTTTCTCCGTCCTTCAAGACCAACCCGACAGAGGAATAGCGAATGAATATAAATCCTTTGTACAAGGGTTTACAATTTATATTCAACCAAATACAACATTTAAAGAGTAGCTCCCCTTTACTACGCCAGTAAGCAGCATGCAATAGGAAGGGCGCTGACATCTTAGAGACATCTAGAAGCATTCATTTGGCCTGCCGGAAATTTGGGGAGTTATGGCATCTTCAGTTGTGCTCATATGATACCCAACTATTAATTGAAGCTCCAACTGAGGACCTTAATTAGGTTGGTCCCAATGCGATGCAATGGGATGCAGACAAGACCCAGTGAATTTAGCATTCCGACTGCCTTCAGTGAAGAGGTGTATTACATTCTCGAACTAGCTTCCTAGTCCTAAGTGTGTGTTAAGCAAGGTTCTAACCGGAGCTTGGCTGTGGCTACAGATTTTAATGTTTTGCTTTCTCCAGCTTTTATTCACACCATAGTTCGCTGCCCTTAGGATTGGGTATATCTCTACTTTGAAGATAGACGTAAGTTTTCCTAACGAGGAGTGAAATCCAAAGTTATAGCCTTCCTGAAAGACACCACCACATCATCCTATATCGATTTTGGAGCCATCCATATTTTCTTGAGAGCTTATTCCATCAGACAACCCACACATAGAAACATAGGATATAATTGGCGTTATCGTAGCCGAATAAATCCAAAGGATCCTTCTCGGTGATAGGCTCCATGTCTTGCCGATGGCTTCTTTGCACTGCCAGAAGGCCCACAGCGCCCTAGCCGTTTTCGACGTAACATGTTTAGTTTATAGAATTTTTTTATCCAGGATGACACTCAAATACTTAGCTTCTTTGTAGAATTGAATGCTGGTGCCTTTAAGCACTAGTTGAGTTAGACAAGTCAGTTTCCTTCTTCTCGTAAAGGGCACAACCTCTGTTTTAAGAGGATTGACTGACCGCCATTTCCGGTCTACCAAGCATCAGTCACGTCTAAGGCCTCCTACGATCCACTAAAGTCCAGCTTCAACATCCGTGAATGCTTGTGCGTAGGCGTCAGAACTATTGAGTGCCTTGAACAGCGAGTCGACCCACATGCACCATATGTAGAAGTAGAGACAAAACACTTCCCTGCAAGTAACCATCCTTTACCTCAGCCATCGTATACATGCCATAGTCAGCATCCGCAACCAATGTCCTGTTCACGAGCAAAGCTTTTATACACGAAATTAGTGATTTTTGTACGCCTTTTTGTCTGGCCAAGATACATATACTTTCAAAAATTGCGTTGCCGAAGGCACCCTCAATATTGATGAAAATGCTCAGCACGTATTCGCACTCTCGCAACTTCTTTCGCGATGGTAAGCATGTTGCATCTCAGATAGAGGAGGTGTTCCCAATGCAATGCAGAACATGGAGCTTCACCATTCTCTCCATGCTCTTCAAAATGAAAGAGGTTAGGCTTATAGGTCTGAAGCTCTTGGCGAGCGTGTAATACTATTTTCCGATTTTCGTATAAAAGCTGCTCTCACTGTTCGCCAGGGTTTCGATATGTGTGCGAGTAACAGGCCAGCAGTGAACACAACAATATTCAATTAATAAGAGCTCAAAAACGAAGGTTTGACGGATTTAGAGATTGCACTAACAACCTTAATTTTTTTTTAAAGAACTTAACATTTAAGAGGTTATGTCGAAGCATGTGTTAATTTTTTTTTGGAAAATTGGACACAGAGAGTGAGGTAAATTTATATGGGCTCAGTAGTAATTTCGCTTCATGGGTGGCATCCAACATTTAATGGGGAGACTTAATTATTAGTGTAAATTGAGTTCTTGTTGTATCACACGAGATTTAAGTTACCCAAAAAAAAAAAAAAGAATGTCCTTCGGGGACGGCTAGTATTGAGTCACGATTGGGAAGCCAATACACTACCACTTGAGCCACGGCCATCTACTTTAGGTGTATTCAAACTATCAAAACACACGTAATTGGATCGTTATTCTATGTCAGCTCTGATCATCTGGCTGTTGTGGCGATGAAAGTTCAACGCAAAATTATACTACAGAATCGTCGTTCCTTAAACTAGAAAAGTTGAAAAAAATTGCAAGAGGCAATAATATTGATCCTATAGAAGAAATTTTATTTGATTTCATGTCCGATTTTATAATCATGTCTCTAGGTAGTGGTGTGTTTGTTTAGAGAATCAATTCACTGATACATTTCACTATATAATAGTTTCATTGAATCGAGTACTCAGTAAGTCAGTGGTTGAATAGGCAGTATCATATATGTTATCATAATTCCGAAGAAATAATCAGTTATAGTTGTCCGTATATATTGCCTTTTGTTTTTATTTTTAAATGAAAAATAATCAAAATACCAATTTGGTATTTTTTGGATTTGCCTCACTCAAGAAATATGAAATTTGCTTGTTGAGAGGAACATTAAGCGTAGAGCTCGATTTCAAGATGTTCGCGTGGTTAGAATTCTTGTACCGGTGTATCTTTTGCATGTTTGAGCGTGCAATGTTTTACATTATAGATCGACAAAGCCCAAACTATTGCGATCGATTACCCACAGACGATTCCAGATCTTCAACCATACTTTCACTCTTTGAGTCATGTGTATGTGGTATAGATTCATCCACAACAGAATGAATAGCGAGCTCAGTTGTTCGGTTATGAGGACCAACAAATTAAAACTGGGCAGCTTTTAAATGACAGTGTTATTCGCCTTCCACCTTCCATTTACCTCACAAACAGCTAGGTGACACCAGAAGCGTTACTTCTGGAACTATGAACTATGAGTATAAGCCGAGCTTAAAGTTTCCATTTTTCGTTATTTGATCTCACGGAACACAAGCGATTTGAACGCCGAATTAGGGAAAGAGAGCGTCTTTAGTAACTCAGTTGGAAAAGATGGACTACCCGACAACACATTTGAAAATGGCCTTACACCAGTAGACTTTGTGAACCGCAAAATTATAGGTTGCATACGATTCAAACAGCTTAGTATGTACAAAGCGATATGGTAGTTACCTGATCAAAATATTGTTAATCAGATTGATCATTGTGACAAGATGCAGCTCCAGAAGAGTATTTCTATTCTTCATGTATCAATGCATAATAACAGTGGCCAAACTGCCAAAATACCAATAAAACGTCTGATGTGTTCGGTTTCATCGATTGATACGAGTATACCTTGTAAACAGAATCTCAGAATTGCTTGCGCGATCCTCAAAAGAGGAATCAGGTTCCTTAAAATGTCGATTTAATCTGCCCCTCTATGTAAACTGCCGAAACTCCATATCAAGAATCTAGTTGGTCCTTATCCGTGTCTATCAGGTTAAGTAAATTCAGCATCGACCAGCGTCCAACGAAAAAACTTCATATCGACACCCATCACCTATTTATTGAGAACAGAATAAGAATCCGCTCTCACGATTAACGGGGAAAGTACTGTGTATCGTCTTAGTTCTGTCGTCCAAGTTCTACTGGGATCGGAAAAATAGACTAAAATGAATGAATGAAAGAAAGTGTTATTGTTTGCCTCGAAAGAAAAGTCCTTGCGGACTGTATAAACGGAGTTTGGAGAAGACACAACATCGAACTGTATGGTTTATATGGAGATGTCGGCTTTGTCAAATGGCTTGAATTTACCAATTTAGGAGGCTTAAACTTATTGAGGAAGTGAACACCACCGTTCTGGAGCAGAGTTTCTTCGTACCAAAATCTGACGGGCAAGGCCGTGGATGGACTACATGAGTCATGAGCGCAAGTAGAAGTGATGTAACTCGGCTTGGTATTTGCAACTAGAGGTAGTTAGCGCAAGATTGCGCTAAAATAAGTGAGATATTGAGATCTAAGTTAACTTTGAACTGTAGCCTTTTCTTGGTCTCCACTCAATTATCAAAGATACGGCCCTCAGTAACGTAGGTTATTTATTAACGGGGGTAGAACAACAATGTTTTATCGTAAACGTTTTAAGATTACCGCGGCCTGTTACATGGTCCTGTTGGGTGAAAGGACTACCGATAGTTCCATAAGAGGTTAGAGTTAAGAGAGGTAGGCCACTTAGAGAGCGTCATGGTTGCTGTCGTGCAAACTGTAAGTCGTAGGAAGGGTGTTCTACAAGTGGAGTTTCAAATATTTAAGTGCTTAAACAAAAGGTTTAATGTCAGACTAGAATCAAACCAAGGGTGAAACCTAATACCCTCAGTATAGGTTCCGACTTTTTTATTTACTGAAAAACATAGCGCTCAGTATTGAGGACTTTTTGTACCCTTCTTTGAAATGTAATCATCTGTATTTTGTTGTTTAGACACTTCTTACATAAGTATACGGCTTTAGTTACAATACAACATTCTCATAGAAGTTCGGTTAGGAAAAGTCGGCAGATTAGTCGCGTTTTTAGCGTTTTGGGATAATTCTGTCCAACCTCTGAATGTTTCTCTTTTATCGACTGAACTCTATGCCTCTGACAGGCATTACAACCTGAAAGATAACTACATTTCTGAATCTCATCAGTGCCTCAAGTCAATAGCTGAAGAAGATTTACATGTAATGTATACGCATTCGATACGCATTATTTCCAATTTTTTTTTTTTATTATTTTAATTTAGGATCTTCAGAAATCTGTCTCCTTCGCCAGAAAATCTATAGCAACCTATTCGGTGGAGTTCCAATTTTAATTCCTATTTTCAATTTTTTTTCATTTGGTGAACTGGGACAATTTGAAGTATTTTACTTCTATGAAGCCTTGTCAATCATTTGCTGTCCACGTGCAGTATTTTCTTCAAAATTATTCGAAAATTAAACGAGCAGATTGCGCATCCTTAAGTTTTTTGTTAGACAATTACAATTAGATAATAACTATCGCTTCAAAACATTTACTTAGAATATTTAACACCAAAATAACATCATTTTAACTAACGTCATCATCACTGACCACCAATCGTTACTGCTGACACATCAAACCGGTTGAGAAGCGTGCTCTATATTTGTTTCATCATGCTGGCTTGATTCTCAAACTGAACGTAATACATTGCGAAAATATAAATTAATTACAAACTCATCTACGCAACCCCTAAAATGTAATTTCCGCTGTTTTACCAACCTAACAAGTAACTGACAGAAATTTGTAACAGCTCTCATAGTACCCCAGTGCCAGACAATGCAACAACAACAGCGTTCCATTGTTTACCCTCTTGAGTTGGGAAAATTTCAAAATGAATCAAATCCCTCTGACATTTAGTACGCAGCAAAAAATTAACATAATTTCGTGCTATGTACGCGCCACTTACAAAACGCTACTGTCAGCGTTTCTCTTTAAAAAAAAAAAAAACTGGAGTCCAAAAAAAGTTGCGTATACGCCACCGATGGCTAGAATTTTGGCAGAGGTTCCAATAAGTTTTTGAATCGGAATCGTGGTATTAATGCTTCATGCCGCTGTACAAGTAAGTACTCGTACATTTATTCGCCTCCTCAACACAACTATTTGTGGATCCGCGCAATTTATCGCCTCACTAATAATAGATACATAAATTAGGTCGCCATTAAATCATTTAAAAGAACATATTTTGGGTAAAAATTATGGACGCTTAGAAGTTGTCGGGTAACGCTAAGGAACATGGTTTACCTCTTACCATCCGTCGCCGACAAGATTGCCATTGCGTGGCAAGTAATAATGGCTTTGGAAGAAAAGAAGCTTATTCAGCTTGTTCAGGAGGGTTATAAGAAAATATAGGTACAAGTTGAGGGTTGAGGAATGTCTCAGATAGCAAGGGTGGCGGAAAGAATATGTTCACTCGGTGTTCCTGCAGGAGGTGAGAATGTTAATCGCATTAAGTCTAAGCCGTTTATTTTGAGAGTAAATGGTGGGAGTCGTTGTGGGAATTAAAACACTTGATATATGATGGTAATTTTTGAACTAAAAGTAGTTTAAACGTATTTAACAATCTGTTTGAAGGTGGCTGGTGAAGGAGAATAAGAATGGACCGGAATTATATTAAATGGAGCAAAAAAAGTGTTAAACGTAGGATTTTATGGATATTTTCATCATAAAATGATGCGAGAGTACCTTCTTATTAATTGGACTTAAGTTCTAAGGTAAGCCGAAGTATTGTAAACTTGGTTTTTAGCTCAGCATGGTTCTGTCTCCATCATCATTGACTCTAAGTGGGTTACTGAAAGCTATTACAACTATAACTTCTCAAGAAAAAACAACGCTTTTCGTTTTCTAGATCCTCATAAAATATACTCTAATTACTTAGATTGTATGTTTTGCTAGAAACTCCATCTGTGAATTGTAGACAAAGGAAACAAATTTAAGATAACAATTTTGATATACATAGAAGAAATCAAAATCCTCTATAGCATCATTCGATATGACTTAAGTGTAATCTAAACTACTGCAGAGCTACTTTTGTAGCTATTAAGAAATTAAAATGTTTCCTTTCACATTATTAGCACACATAGTAATGAAAAGATGTGATTTCTTACATACTCGTAGAGTAGACACAGAATCAAAGTATACATCGGCTTTGTCACACCTTGTCACATTACTAATCGTGGGACCAAATGCCTTAGATAAACAAACAAAATAAATATAAAAAAAAAAAACAAGACAAAGCGGATACCAATAACAAAAACCACAAAAAAACCCGTACACACAAAAACGATCTGACCGGACAAGACAACAGAACCTGGACTCAAACTCTCCCCCCAAGTCAATACACAGAAGGGAGTCGCTAGCGCAACTTCGACAACTCAACACTTGGCGATACCAGGGAGGATACCTCCTCCTCTCAAACAACAAACAAGATAGGTTTCGAGAATGAAGAGGAACTGCTAGACTCGGACTTGAATGAATCTAAAGTGTAAAAATCAACTCAGAAACCAGCCAGCAACAAAAGTCTAAGCACATCTATAAGACAAAAAGAAATTGTAAAGCTTTTTCGGATCAAAAACAGAAAAAGGCCTTACAGACTGAAAAATCCAAATCTAAGTCCCCTCAAAAGGTCCAAAAACAGGAAAAGTCAGCCAAACTAAGCCTCCGTCAAGCTCGGGATTATCAGCGGCATAGGTCAGGAGATGAAACAAAAAGGACAGTTCAAAGTAAAAAAAACCCCTCGACTAGTTTCGTGAGCACTCCTGAGAAGTTACAGATACCCATCGTCGGCCTCCAAGACTCCCATGGCAAAATTAAACAGGAGGAGCGGAAACCACTCAAGGAAAAAAAATTTTTTTGGAAATTCGAAACGGCGTTAAGGTGGTTGTTTGCGCTTATGAATTCCAAAGTTCCTCAATAAGACCATCTCCACAGCCGGAGCGCCCCGACCTTCCCTTCGTCATCACAGAAAATATAAGCCCCTCCTGCAACTCACAGGGTAGTCGGTTTAACTCAACAGGAATGAATGAAAAGATATGCTTTTTGCTGATGACGGGCTGACTGTGCAGACAATAAAATCAAGTCAAAGAAGCAAGTGGAAAAAAATAACTTGCACCACTTTAAATTGAATGGCTCCTTTAAGATAAAGCTCGGCGGACCTTACTTCTGCTTCCCAAAATCCTCCGAAGTGCTCTGGTTAGGATAGGATGAATCGCCATTTAGATAAATGGTCTGCAACAATATCGCCTTGATGTTTCACAAGAAGCAATGGATCCATTCTAGCTAGATTTCAATAAGCTTCTCAAAATTCGTTGTCTGAAAGGATTTCGGCAGGTTTCCCTCCCTTTCCTCCAAAAAAACAGTTTAAAGCATTTAAAAACGCCTCAGTCGACAAGGCACCAACGGGTTCCAAGTAGATTCCTTTGGCAACATGGCAACATATGTGCCTATATGACTTCAGGAAGGTGTGACGCCGCCCAAGTGTCAGTCGCAGAATAATTGGACCAGCAAAATCAAATCTTGTTGAGTTTTTCTGACTTTAAACTACGAAGCTGTAAACTATAGGATGATTCATCGTGAAGTTTGATTTATAATGTAAAAATTCGTAGCATTTACTTTTTAAAAATGATATTATGTAAATGTTGGCCACAACTACGTCTGAGGTGGTCCATTCGGAATGTCCAATTTTGGGCGACTCGTTTGAGCATAGCAACTGGTATCTCGCGGATAGCACGAGTAATGTTGGCTTCCTAAATGTCAATCGTAGCTAGGTTATTCCTGAAAACCTGAGACTTTACATATCCCCAGAGAATGTTTCAGGCGCCGTATGGCTCCTTGTGCCGTCTCGTTGAAACCAGAGTTCACCGAGACCGTGATAGTCCGTTAACATGGCGCGATAATAGTAAATTGACGGTAACATTCGGATTAGCTTCATTTTTGAAGAAATATGGACCAATGATTCCACCAGTTCATAAACCAAATACCATACCGTTGCTTTAAATGGATGAAATGGTAGCTCTTGGTACTATTCGGGTTGCTGATCAGCCCAAATACGACAATTTTGTTTATTAACGTATCCATTGACCCAGAAATGGTCTTCATCACTGAACAAAATTTCACGATAAATCACCGGATTTTCATTGAGTTTTTCCAGCGTCCATTCACTGAAAATATGACGCAAATTCAAGTCGCCTGGCTTCAGTTCTTGCACAAGTTGAGTTTTGTACGCTTTTAAGTCGAGATCCTCATGTAAAATACGCAGAGTTGTCGAATACGCCAAGCCAAGCTGCTGAGAATGACGACGAATCGATTCTTCATGGTCCTCACTACGTGCTGGATATGGTCTAACTGGTCGAGTATCATCCACTTATGTAAATTTGCGAATGTTAATGGCAATAGTGGTTTCAGTAGGTCGATTATGCGCACCGTAAATTCCTTGAATCGCACGAAAAACATATCTCACAGAACGCTGATTTTTGCAATACAGCTGAACAATTTAGAGAAGCTATTCTGGTGTGAGTCTTTCCATGATGATACTGAACAAAAATGACAAAGCAGTTTGATTGGAGTTATGCGTGATCTATCGAAAAAGGCCAATTGAAAATCAAACCTCACGATGACTCACCCCTTACTAGGCTTCGACACCCAACGATCCAGTCATCATTTAACATATTATTAAGCTGAATATTTGCACAACACCGACATGAAGATATTTTTCGTGATAGTGTTGGGCGACTAGTAAAACAACGGTGTGTGCTCTAGGCAAAATAATGGCTTTTTTAGCGGATGATTTTAAGGAAGATTTCCGAATTCTTCCACAACATAGGACTTAACATATTTGACCTTGAGAGAGTAGGATAATTTCCTTGCAAAATAGAATCTGTTGTACAGTTCTAAAACTGATCAGATAAGAACGATGGAAAAAACAATTTGAATTAAACAACAACGGTGTGAGATATAAAATTGATTCCAGCTTTATTTTGAAGCTACATTCATGCCGTTGTATGTAGAGTAGCATATCATTCAAGCGGGCGCGTCGGCTATACTATCAGTGTTTCAAGCGGTCGGTCCAATTTTTTATGACTCGGTCTAATATGTGCGGCGTTATTCCAACAAAAGCGTGTCAAATGTTGGCCTCAAGGTCGTTCAAAGTGGTTGGCTTGTTAGTGTAGACAGAGAACTTGACGTTGCCCGAGAGAAAATAATCGAATGTTGTCAAAGCGCATGATCGCGGCGGTAAATTAATGAACGATCGCCGTGAGATAACCCAGTCGCAAAATTTGTTCTTCACATCTTCGAGCATTTTGTCACTTGTTTGACATGTAGCGACATCTTGTTGGAACCACCGCTTGGATATATCGATATTGCCGAGCTCTGACCACAGAAAGTCGGTTAACATCGCTGTATATCTGAGACCATTGATGAGAACGGTGTCTGCTTCCTCGTTTCGAAAGAAATAAGGTCCGATGATGCCGCCATGCCATAAACCGCACAAAACAGTCAATCTTTGTGGATGCATTGATGCTTGAGGAATGCGATCGTTTCATTAACGCCAATTTTGCTTCTTGGCATAGCCGCTGAGTCAAAAATTTTATAATTTTTTTCGCCCAATTAGCGAACTCACGGCGTTGTCTAGGGTCGTCAAGCTTCAATTCTTGCGTTAGCACAATCTTATATGGATGGATGCAGATTCAAATATAACTGCAGAATATGCGCGGTAGACTCCTTGTCCATGCTCAATTCGTCTGATCGGCACCGAATCAACATTTCAGGGTTGTTGATAATATTTTTTAATAATTTCCGCATAATGAAATGACGATCCTTACTGAATATTTTGACAGCTGGATGTCATTTATAATTTTGAGAGCTGGAAACAAAACAATTGGAAAATTATCATTGCTATCTGGTCACCCTATATTTTTGCATGCTGTGGTTCGCTTACGATAAGAACAATTATTGACAAAACAAAACCAAGACTAGGACTTGCAAATAATTTTTGAGTGATTCTACGAAAGATCGCACGATGATCGTACGAATCATAAGGCACTCAAATATTTCGCAGAATTCGATATATGAGTGAACTCATCAGTACTTTTAATTCTGATTTAAAATTTTAATCGCTCTGTGTGGATCCACTGTGAGTAAGTTACGTCTTCTATAAATTGGTTAATCAAAGTAGTGCCAAAGATAGTTTTTAACTCAGAATAGGTTGGACAATTTAAGTACTCACCCAAATAACAGTTTTTATGAGGGATGTTACATATTACCATAGCTAAGCAGGTTTTGTGGTCTTTGAGATGCGTACCTACGTTTTCTATCAGTCTTGATATATTGCTACCCTCCTTCATACATGAGTTTAATATTTTGATGAACAGTGCAAGCACACAAGAAATGAGTTTCTGATACCCCAGCCAGAATCCAGTTTTTTGGGATTGATGACACGAATTTTAAAAATGCAATTTCAATCTTATTATGAATTTCCTAGAGTTTAGAATGTATCATTCTATGGTCTTCTATTGGTCAGAAGTAGGCGTTCCTGATCTTCAATCTAATAAAAGAGCAAAAGGTCTTATTTTTGAACCTGCGAAAATAAATTGTTGTAAGCTTTATCGATACATAATCTATTTTTCCTGCCATGAAGCAGCTGAGATCTTCTTCAAAGGAAAAACTTTCTACCAATTGCTTAATATCAGCATCCGAACTTTTCCGACAAGCTGATGAATCGCTTTAAGCTTACTGCGGTTTTCTGGACTTTTCAATCATGTGGTTCATCGGCCCTGGAAATTCTTCTACAATATAATATAATTTTGTCGATGTTCTATTCTCCGGAATGGAAGGACAACAAAACAAGTTTTGTTTTGTTTTTTTGGAAAATTCCTTTTATTTCGCCAACAAAGTATTCTTCCTCCCTGGAATTGTCTTCATCAAATTCAATTGTAACAGAGAAAACTTTGTTTTTTTGTGCACAGAGCAAATCAGCGACTTTGTGTCGAATTTTGGTTGGATCGTAACCATCCACGGTCCTACTGGCCATAAATCACGTTCACTGGGTAGTTGAGATGGTATATCCAGAAGATAGAGGTACGTTTTTCATAGAAAAGCACTCATTTTAACTTTGTAACTCCTAATTTACTATTGAAATCAACTCCTGTTATGCCTATACCATTTATAATGGTATAAACTGGAATAAGTCCCAAGCTCACCACATAAAGATACGAAGAGAGTATAAGTAAACTAAGTTTACAACTACTCGAATACTGGAAAACGGGAAAATTGCACTTACAAACACTAGTCATTGAAGAAATCGAACCAAGGCAAGCGTAGTGTTGTTTAAAAAAAAAACAACAAAACAGCTATGTGCACACTAATTAGATGTGGCGTGTGTAAAGTGTAACAAAGTAAATATGTATAATAGTTTCTTGATTTACCTTTTGATTTTAAAAATTATTCCGAACCCAAAGAGATCCCAACTTGAAATTTGAAATGAAGATAGAGCGCGAATCTCTCAATAATATCAATAAAACAACAAGAACAAAAAAATTCTTTAAATTTTTCAAAAAATAAAAACAAAAACGACCAGTGTGTTCAGAAATTAACGGAAATTTTAATTTTTTGAAAAAAATATTTATTTATTCGTTTACATGAATGTTGTCGCCTTCAAAATAGTCCCCATTAGATATTATACACTTATGCCAGCGCTTCTTCTTATTCTTGAAACGCTTCTCACACTCGATCTTGGAGATAGACTTAAGCTGTTCCAGCAAAGCCGTTTTTATTTGCTCAATCGTTGCAAATCTTAGTCCTTAGTCATTAGTCTCTTCGGTTTTGGGAACAGAACCAATTATTCCTTTGAGCAAGTCATAATTATAATGGACTTCATGAAAGAGCTCCTGAGCGATGGTCATGTGACGGTTTCAGAAAAAAACTTCACTGTCACACGCCCTAAACATCCGAAAAAATTGCATGACACGAACCGACCGATATGCCAATATCCTCCTCAATTTTTCTCATTATAATTCAACTTTAGTATTTTCCAAGACAATTTTCTTCGCAGTATCGACGTTATCATCTTTTGTTGATGTGCTGGGGCGTCCAGAACGTGGTACGTAATTGGAATCTTCTCGACCATCTGGGAAGAGCTTGTTCCACTTGCTATCATTTTTTTTTTACTTAGAGCTGACTCACCGTATGCCACTGTCAATATTTCAGGTGTTTTAGAGCATTTGATTCCGTTTTTTACACAAAATTTGATTTAAATTTTTTGCTCCATTTACTTGAAAATCATGGAGCTTATAAAAACACGTCTAACCTTAGCTAACCCAACCCAAAGTAATAATTTTTTAAAATATAAAAAAAACTTTGAATTTTGATTTTTTTTTTTAAATTATTGTTCCATTACACGCAATTTATATTCGATTCTCCAAAACCTTATGATGCCTTATGATTCGTACCATTCTAGTGAGTAATTCTACCAATTTTGAAACAAATCGAAAGTGGGTCGTTCAGATCGTCGGGTGATCTTTCGTGGAATGACCCTTTTCTGAACGACGACAACCGAGAAATAAAACTACCTTAAAATCCTTCTTCTAAGAGGCATGTAGTATGTTAAATGGATATCGATACACCAGATCTGGTGTTCTAGAAAATCTGTGCCAGATGTGGTATCTTCCTAGTAAGCCCAATTATTCGAGGATTCCGACAGCCAAGGAGGCCCTTTCCACCAAAAAGTTTGTTTACTACATGAGGTTGCCTGATCTCTTCATCAAACCAGAAGTTTTGTGCGGTTGCTTTGGTGAAACGCCGCTTATCAGTTAGAACCTTTTCTGATGGCTTGTTGACATTTCTGTCACTTATACTTTCTCACAGCATTTTTCAATTTTTATGAAGTCTGAGGGATCCACAAAAATCCTTTGACTGCGAGGATTTAGTAGGTAATGTCTGGGCATCAGTATAATACTAGAGGAGTGGTTTGACTCAATTGAAACAAGACCAAATTTGCAGACTAATTACCTTCATGTTCCTTTGTAAGTATGGAAGTAAGAAAACCGTGTGTGTGCTATAGTGATTTTTCGAGCCGCACCAAAACCATTTGCAGGCAAGGTCTCATGTTGGCTATGCTCTCCGATTGTGCTACCAAAAATATGATTTTTCTTAATTTAGTGTTAAAATCAACCTAAACCGCTGTATAGGCCACAGTTTTTCATACACCTTTTGTCCAGCCCATCAGAGCACACTTTTTGGATTGCTGAGATGTGCTTACTGTACTAATCTAGAGTCTCTGCTAGTTATTCAGCTGAACGTAACTTGCTCAAAGTCAAAACTTTCCATGTGGTAATCTAAACTATAAAACTATTTTATTGTTTTACAGGGTCGTCAACAGCTTCACGAATATTACAGTCGCTGTTGACTTACAAGATTGGTTCAAAAAATAAGGTGACATTTGAAATTTCGCGAGTAACGTACATTAGATTATTTTTTTTTTGCTGTGTTATTTTCAATTATTATAAAAAGTGGAGCAAAGAATTTGCATCAAATTTTGTGTATAAAATGGAATCAAGTGCCCTTAAGCACGTGAAATGTTGACAGTGGCATACGGTGAGTCTGCTTATGTTTAGAATTGGTACAACTCGTCTAAGATGGCCGAGAATACTATATGCCCATGACGAATCTCGTTCTGGACGCCGCAGCATATCAACAAAAAATGATAACGCTGAAGCTGTGAAGAAAATTGTTTTGAAAAATCGTCGAATTACTATTAGAGAAGTTGCTGAGGATTATGGCAAATCGGTCGACTCGTGTCATGCAATTTTTTCGGATGTTTAGGGCATGAGACGTGTGTCAACGAAGTTTGTTTCAAAATTTCTTGATTTTGATCAGAGAAGAAGAAATTTTTTGACCAAAAAAAACATGACAATCATGCTTTAGCAACCATATTCACCGGTTTTGGTCCCTTGCGACTTTTTCCTGTTCCCAAAATTTAAGAGGCCTATGACGGAGGTTTGAAACGACTGAGAAAAGAAAAACGGCATCGCTGGAAGAGCTCATGGCTATACCCACCTCGTATATCGATTTCAAAACTCTGACTAGTTTTGATAAATCTCTACTGACGCAGATCCGAAAACATTGGAGTAGCTCGTATATTGGCTCAGCCATACTGACTGTTTATACCAACTCAATTGCCGTAAGTCCTTCTTCTAAGATTGAGGCACTTCTGACAGCACATTTTAGTGTTGCATTTTCTCTTGTTCAATACTCGCGGTTGGACGAGACGTGTTCCCGACAGCAGCAATGAGGAAGTGAAATAATTACAATTGATGTGTTATCTTAGATACATGACTAGCAATCGCCACGTTGACGCAACTTAGTGCCTACTCTAATCGTACGAGATTCAACCACCTGACAATTTTGTATAGTATAGCAATAATTATAAGATAAAGCACCAAAGTCGGTATACGTACTTTTGTCACTTTTCATTCAAGGGTAGGGTCCGAATCCGAGCCTGCAACAAAATGATTTTTTTCAATTTTTCCAGTTAATTAATCATACGTATTCTCCGCTACGACTCATTGTGACTTATTGTGCAAATATTTATCCCGTATCCTTGATTTCTAATACCATACAGCTAGAACTATTCATTTATTTATCATGTGTGAGACCTTATAGCTTGTGCTTTCAAAGATCTTATATAAAGTTGCTTAGAGGAGTTATCTACATACAAATGAGTTCTAAACATGCGAACAATTTTTTTTGTAACGATAAAACTTATCCCAGTTCATGGATGACAGACTCTGTACATGAAGCGAAGTTTACTATGACTCGCAGGATATTGATATCTTCCACACCAACTGTCGTGCGATGGTGTGCGAACTTGTTAATCTAAAAGTCCTTGCCTTTGTTAGCGAAGTTAGTAAATGAGAAAACCAAAAATTTGCAAATACTTAGTGGTTGTACGAATATGTACACGCTGTTGAGGAATTCTTTGATAAGTGTGAGATACTCGCATAAATGAAGATTTGCATAAATAATGGAATTCAAGATAGTGTGGAATCTGTAAAAGAGTTTAAGTTAAGGCTGTTGGGAAGGAATTTTTCGTAAATTTTAATAACTTGTCGCTGGATATGTGATCAAATTGAAGTTTTAAAGAAAAAATTGTTTAAGGGAAGATATACACCTAGAAGCCAGAAAAAGGGTCAGTTTGTGTTTTTTTTTTTTTAAGGAAAACTATTTGAAATTACAACCTTAAACATTCCAAGTCTGATACTGCATCCCTATGTAGGTGGTTTTCCGTGTTGAATATAAAACTCCACATAATATTCATACGGGAACCATGGATGTGAAATAAACGCATCTGTAGTTTCAGATGTTTAAGGGGTTTCACACCACTTTATGACGAACGATCGGTAAGAACGAGATCTTGTTTTTATGTGCCGAATTTACTCTCACCAGCTAAACTTGTGCAATTTTGTAATCAAGATTTGGTCGCTCAGACATAAGCTACAATGTTAAGAGAGTGAATAGACGTGTTCTTTGGTTTATCCGGCATAATTAACTCATTTTTGAGCTTTTAAACGTCGTTAAATATTATAAAACTGCGCATTATTCAATTTTTTTTGTCGATTGCCTCTAATTTGTGTATTTACCTTGTTTTTTCTTAAAAAAATAAAATAATAATAAACAAATAAACATAACACCTAATTTGCAACAAAAAGAAATATATATTGAGAAAATGAGCAACTTCCAAGGCAATACAGTAAATCTCCGATCGAGGAAACACGGTAGTTCTTCAGGCGCAGCAGCAATCTCAGTAGGTGGAACGCCGAGGCAGAACGGTACACACACAACGTGCAAGAATTTACCCACCACTCAAACAATGGTTATTTGAGGAGTTAGAAGAGCATTTAAACAAACATACCGATGCTATTATCAATCGTTTCTCGGAGGAAATTAAAAACCTGCGCAGCGACATGATGGACCAAATTACACGCATTCAGAAAAACTGGGCAGTCTATGAAGAAAAAATTGATAAAACCCTCATAGATTTGCATTTGCATGTGGAGAAAATTGAAACGCATTCAACCTTCATCAACCTTCCTTGATGTTATATGATGATATAACAGATTTGAGAAAAAGATGTGACGCACTAGAAAGGAAAGAGCTTGCAGCTGATGCAATTATTTTTGGAGTTCCGCAGCTGCATGAAGAAAATTTAAAATCAATTTTCTACTGCTTTTGCTATGTCATTGAAAGCAAGTTGTTTTTCGTTCTCGGCATCGAGACAACACTAATGATCCACCCATCATATTAAAATTTAATTCGCCAGAAGAACGTAACAATGTAATAAAGGCCATTGCCGTTCATCGCAAAAGAGAAAAAAGACAGCTTTCCCTAAGAGATGTTGGATTGGATTCAAATAAACCAATCTTCTTAAACGAGAGTCTAACGAACAGAAATCGTTCTCTCCTTCGACAAGCTGTTCGCATGAAGCAGCGAAAAGAGACTTTCTCAGCCACTATCTGATTTGGATGTGTTTTTATTAGAGAACTAAAATTAGGAAAACATATACGCATACACGACGAGAGCATATTAAATGCTATTTAAGCGAGATTTCAACCACCAAAATCTGTAGGAGCAACAGAGACTGAGACACGTACTAGATAGGGTGAAAAGTAACCTCCTTGGGATTGAAAAAAAATTTTTTTTTATTTTATTCAAAGAGTTTGATACACATATTCTAGCGATTTTCCAACTTCTTGATCCCGTCCGAAAATGATTTTCCGGAAGGTCTGCAAAATACTCCTCCGTGGCGTCGATGATTTCCTCGCGTGAGCTGAATTTTTAATTGATGAGCCATCTTTTGAGGTTTGGGAAGAGATAATAGTCCATGGGAGCCAAATCGGGCGAATACGGTGGATGCGACAGCAACTGGAGCCGTAAGTTATTGATTTAAGCCATGGTTGCGATGCAAAAACATGTGCACAGTAGAACTCGCTGTCCATTGCCGGGCACTCATTCTGTTCTCTGGTGCTCAACAGTTACCAATCGATGCCAAAAGTCGGCCCGATTCCGCATCAGCAAGTCCAAACACTCTTTCGAAGTGCTCTCGCGTTCGTGTTTTTGGTCAGAAGAGAGTATGCGCGGCACCCAGCGGTAGGATAACTTTTTTATATGCAGAATATTGCGAAAAATATGGCGTGTGCGCTCAGCACTAATCCTTGTGGTATCTGCTAGCTCACGCTCCTTCACTTTCCGGTCATCCAACACCATTTCATGTTTTTTTTTTTTTGACATTGTCCTCTGTAACTGCATCGGAGGGCTTGCCACTGCGGACTTGATCGGTAGTGGAGCTGCAGCCACCGCGAAACTCTCGAAACCAATATTTATCCTACTTTTCTTTTGTTTCCTTCGCCGTTTTGCCTCTTAAAGAATAATCTTTTATGAGAGAACGAAAATCGTTTTTGTCCATATTCAACATGGTGCCAAACAGTTCAACAAAAATCAGCTGTCAAAACATAACTAAATACAGTATCGCACTGAAATTCGGCATGCCTGCCTAAATATGAACGGACTTCAAGGCACCGTAATCTTTTTTCCAATAGCAGCGCATTTTGGCAGTCAAGGAGGTTACTTTTCACTCCACCTAGTAGATACCTATTTCAAATTAGATCAATAGATCAATTTCGTCAAAATTTGCTAAATGGATTTCCACTTACCACTCTATTCAACTCTTTCTTATTTTAGCTTATTTACTTTTTCTGTCATTCTTTTCCTTTTTACTCTATTTTTCTCTTTTCTTCTTTCTCCTTTTTATCCTCTTTCATCTGTTTTATTTCATTTGATTCCAGATGTAAATAATGTCATAATGGTAGTTGTTGTTTGTCGCTGGTGTATGTTGTTGTTGTACAAAACATAATTCACACAGGGTAGTCACAAAGATGTTTCAAAAATGTTATTAAATGTTTTATGTAAACAAAAGAAGGGTTTTAGTAATGGTCATTTAAAAGTTCAAAGCTTAAAAAACAAAATATTGGGTCTATAACTATTCGTGCGGTTTGCTAAGAGATGGCGTAACTTGTATTATTCCATGACTATTATTCCATTGGAACATGCGTTGGAAAGCTACTGTCATTTCAGTATATGTCATTAATTTGAAGCGTAAATAACAATCTTTTTTTTTTCACTCAAATATGTCGAACTTTGTGCCTGAAAAAGTATTTTTGCGGGGAGTTCTTCTTCATTACTGAAAACTGCTCCCAAAAGTCATCGTGTTTTGGTGGAAGTTTATGGTGAACATGCGCTAGCTGAGCGAATGTGCCAAAAGTGGCTTGCACGATTTAAAAGTGGTGATTTTGGCTTGAAAGACGATGAATGTCCTGGACAGCCAAAAAAGTTTGAAGATAAAGAACTGGAAGCATTACTCTATGAAGATTGTTGTCAAACACAAGAAGAGCTCGCAGAATCTTTGGGTGTCACTCAAGCAGCCATTTCAAAACGTTTAAAAGCAGCTGGATATATTTAAAAGCAAGGAAATTGGGTTAAAAATGAACTCAAGCCGAGAGACGTCGAAAGACGGTTTTGCTTGTCCGAAATGCTGCTGGAACGCCAAAAAATGAAGTCATTTTTGCATCGGATTGTTACTGGTGATGAAAAATGGATCCATTACGACAAACCCAAGCGCAAAAAATCATATGTGAAACCCGGCCAACCAGCCAAATCAACGGCAAAGCCGAATATCCATGGCGCGAATTTAATACTCTGTATTTGGTGGGATCAGATGGGTGTGCTGTATTATGAGCTGCTTAAACCGGGTGAAACCATCAATAGACAACGCTACCGAACAATTATTCCGTTTGAAAAGAGCAGTAGCCGAAAAACGCCCGGAATATGGGACCAGACACGAGGCAATAATTTTCCATCATGACAACGCTCGGCCCCACGTTGCTATTTCGGTTAAGAACTATTTGGAAAACATGTGGAAACCCGCCTTATAGCCCAGACCTTGCCCTTCTGACTACCATTTGTTCCGGTCGATGCAGAACGCCCTCACTGAAATACGGTTCACATCAGAGCAGAATATCAAAAATTGGCTTGATTCATTCTTGGCTGCCAAGCCGGCGCAGTTCTTTTGGGATGTGACTCAAAAATTGCCAGAAAGATAGGAAAAAGTCATAGCTTTAGATGAGCAATACTTTGGATAATACTGTTGTACATGTTTTTCTTAAATAAACGTTCAAATTTTGAAAAAAAAACCGCACGAATTAAATTACATACCCAATAGATGAAATGTGTTCAATTTTTAACGATAGTTTAGTCGATGTTGTTTGCTTGTTAGAAACCTGTGTATGTCCGAAAATGGGTAATGATCTTTTTAAACTGAATAATTATCACAAACTCAAACGTTCAGATAGACAAAATAAGATAGGAGGGGGAGTAGCAATTTATATTAAAAAAAAGTGTGGATTTAATTTGGTAAAAAAATCAAAGCCGAATGAACTTATAGAGTACATTTTTGTCGAAATCACACATACTTGTGACAAAATATTGATTGGATGTATATACATGGCACCAAACACAGCAATGTGCTCTTATATAAGAGTTTTGTTTTGCGGAGACCTTAATTTAAATATCCTGGAAAGAAAAAATAAACAATTCGTTGATATGGTAGAATCTTTTAATTTACATTTTACAAATTATGATCAACCAACTCATTTTGCGCTTAACAGACGACCGTCGCTCTTAGATGTATTTATTGTGTCCAATCCTGATTCCATATTGCACTACGACCAACTTCTTGGACCTGCTTTTTCACACCATGATTTGATATATTTGAACGTAAATGCATTTTCAGTAAATGTAAATCAAGGTTAAGAAACGTCGTATAACTTTTCAAAAATTAATTTAAATTCATTGCTTAGTGATGACATTCAACTCGAACATTTTTATAATTTTGTTTGTTATTTGTTTCACATAAAAAAAAGTTTCTAAAAAGATGATCATTCCCTGGCTAACATCAGAAGTCTTAAGTCTTATTAGTAAACAAAATCGTCTTTACGCAAGGTGGAGAAGATACAAATGTTCAGCTATTTACAATGAATACGCTACAGTAAGAAACGCAGTTACCCTTCTGATTCAAAATAAGAAAAAGTCTTTTTACCAGAACAATATTAACTCCGCCGATTCTACCTCGAAATTTTGGAAGAACGTACATGAGATGGGACTGATATCTGCTAAGGAATCTATCCCTGATAACACCGACCTGGATGTGCTTAACAGAAAGTTTGTTCAAAACAACTGCAATCCACTTGATTTTCAAACCGTCCCTTCTACTACCGGCCAAGAAGTAATGTTTTCACGCTCCGGAGTTGATGAGTTAAGTGTTGGCCAAACAATTCTCAAGATCAAATCTAAAGCTGTTGGCTCGGATGATGTTTTCCCAGTTTTTATTAAAATTCTTCTACCTGTTCTACTTTCTCACATAACCCACATATTTAACTCGGTCATAACTACGTCAGTTTTTCCCGACAGATGGAAAATTACCAAAATTTTACCACTGCCAATACCATCAACTTCTAACAATATCGAATACCGACCAATAGCGATTTTTCCTTTTTTAACTAACGTATTTGAAATTATTATTAGTAACCAAGTAAAATTATTTTTAAATAGTAAAAATCTTATCACGAAATTTCAGTCCGGTTTCCGCGCTAAATATAACTGTACCACAGCGAAGTACGAGCGAAGATTTACGAGCCGGCTTAGACAGCGATATGTTGGGTCTTATAGTATTTCTTGATTTTTCTAAGGCGTTTGATAGCGTTAATCATTCGTTATTATTGAAGAAGCTGGAAGGGCAATTTTTCTTTGAAAGCTCCATCTGTAATTTAATGAGCTCATATTTATCTGATCGGTCCCAATATGTATACGTCGGTAATAGATATTCTTCGCTTCTACAAGTCTCTTCAGGTGTCCCTCAAGGTTCTGTCCTGGGTCCTTTGCTATTTTCATGCTTTATAAACGACATATCTAAGTGTTTTACGACCTCCGAACATCATATATATGCTGATGATGTCCAAATATATTCGTTATATTCCCGAAATCATTCAAAAAATAAGGATTTAATAATTTTGATGGAATGATAAAAGAAATTCACAACTGGTCTTTAAATAATGGGCTTAGTCTCAATCCAACTAAAACTGAAGCTACGATAATTAACCGAAGCAAAAATACAGTAGTATTCCCTCGAATAATTCTTAATGATAAAACAGTTGAGTATGTTAATAATTTAAAAAAATCTTGGGATATACTTTACAAATAACTTGAATTGGAATTTTCACATAAACAAAGTTATATCAAAAATTTATGGTGCTCTACGTGGTCTAAGTCTAAGGTCTGACCACATTTCCGAATATACCAATAAAATAACAGGCTGTTCACTATTAGCTCTTATGAACTATAGAACAATTAAACTATTTCATAAAATTATAACAACCAAACAACCGGATTACCTTTTTGAAGAAATTAAGTTCGCGACTAATCCAAGAACAATGAAAATAATTCCACCCAGACGTAAATATTTAATTACAAGCCGACAATTTTATATACATGCGATTCATCTTTGGAATGAGCTACCCTTGCTTTTGAATACTATGCACAAATTTACTGATGGAATTTCATTACTCTTACCTATTTCGTATTCCACCTTTCCTCTATCTTCCTCTTTCTGCTGTCTTTTACTTTTATCTATCTTTCTTTATTTGAATTTTTTACATTTTTTTTTCCTTTTGGTATCTAAACTTTTTAAAATGTAATATAAGCTTAGCTTGTACAATTAATTATAAGATTATATCTTACTTGTACAATGAATTGTTTTAATAAATAAATAAATAAACGGAGAATGGCACAAATTCGGTGTTGCCTCAGATTATTTTCCCTATGATTTGCTACTGATGCCACCACCGGAGGCGATAGTTGAACTCATTGAACACCTTCTGGGGCAGTAGCAAATGCAACGTGAGAGTTAATCATCACCTGGATTGCATACTATCGTCTGACTTGGCTGTCAATAACGTTGGCTAACAGCCAACTTTTGTTACAAGAAAAGGCAGCAAGTAATCGACTTAACTTTATCCAACAGGATCTTTATCCATGTCGGATCATATAGTAGATACATCGAATTCAGAATCGGATGCGAGGTCTCGGTCTTGCTAAAGAGGAGGAAACCGCATAAAACCAACAATACAATAGTGCTTCCCTTAAGCTCGGGACAAAACAAAATCTTGAGGAAGCTGTTCAGAACATGAACGGTACCCTCACCAAGTGTTTCGAAATGGCATGTCCAGTAACTAAGCAATCCTGAAGATCGCCCGTTTCTTGGTGGAACGCTGACAACCAGCGTCTTCGTAAAGTATCAAGAAAGTTTCTAAAAAGGTCCCTTAAGACTAATTTCGAGGAAGATTGGAATCTTTACAGATCAAAGCAAAACAATTTTAAGAAGCTTATTCGGACTTCGAAGAGCGTCCCTTACTATGAAAATCGAAACTATCGGTGAAACCAGTAAGCTGGTTAAAGCCCTCAAAAGATCAAGATCAACCAGGCTGAAACTACTCATAAAATCTATACTCGAGTCCCACTTCCCAGGTAACCTGATCAAAACTAGTTCACAACTAGCTCCTATCAAAGTTAGCTAGCTATATAGAAGCTGGTAGTGAGCTGAACAACACAACATGCCGTAGCTGGTATATCTCATCGGTTGTGGTGACGGATGAGGACATCAAACATGCTGTTGCTTCCTTTGACGGCTTTAAGTCGTCTGGCACCTATGGTATTTACCCAGTTATGCTACAAGAAGGTAGCCAGCACTGCTGCTGGTAGTTCTGAAGAGAATTTTTACTGCTAACCTGGAACTAGCATACATACCGAATCCCTGGCGAATGGTGAGAGTGGCCTTTATATCGAGAACCGGAAATGATGACTACTCGCTCGCCAAGAACTTCAGACTTATAAATCTGACCCACTTCATGCTGAAAAGCAACGAAAGAATGGTCGAGATTCATGTGCGCAAAACGCCTTCCAACGCGGAAGATCCTGCGAGAGTGCGCTTCAGAATCTAGTAGGCAGAATTAAAGACGCACTTAACAAGAAGGAATACGCCTTGGGTATTTTCGTTGACGTTGAGGGTGCTTTTGACATTGCAACTTTTGATGGCATGTGCAACTCGGCCAGAAAACCCGGAGTAGACGAGTCACTGGTCCTGTGGATTAAAGCAATGCTGGTGAATAGGACATGGATTGCGGATGCTGAAAAACAGGGCTGCCCGCAAGGCAGCGTTATGACTCCACTGATATGGTGCATGTTAGTCGACTCACTGCTCAACGCACTCAATAGTTCGAACGTCTACGCACAAGCTTACGTGGATGATGTAGCCGTACTGTCTGTCGGATCGTGTCTAGCGACTGTCTGCTCTAAATCGCAGTGATAGACGAAGGAATAAGCTGCCTGGACAGACTCATCTAGTGCTTAAAAGCATCACCATCCAATTCTCCAAAAAAGCTAAGTATTTGGGTGCTATCTTGGATAACAAACTTCTCTGCATTAAACCTTTGCATTAAGACGAAAGCATCTAAGGCGCTGTGGGCCTTCTGGCAGTGCAGAGAAGTTATCGGCAAAACATGGGTCTGTCAACGAAAATGGTTCTTTTGATCTACACGGCTATGACAAGGCCAATTATATCCTATGCGTCGGTTGTCTGGTGGAATAAGCTCTCGCGAAAATACGTAATTTCTGCTTTCACCAGACTCCAAAGAACGGTTTGTGTCGGATGCATAAGGGCTTTCCCAAGCACGCCTGGCTCCGCTCTAGACGCATTGACGAATCTCCCTTCCCTTGATATTCAGATCATGTACTGCACCCTCAAAACCATCTTTCGTTGTCCAGGACTGGCTTCGGCCAAAATGTGAGCCAGGAAAGGAATGCAGTCGAGTATTCACGGACGGCTTTAAAACCAATATACGATGTGGCATTGGTGTCTTTCTGGAGGACGTCGACGTTAGACTTCACTTCACGTTAGAAAAGCTTGCATCTGTCTTCCAAGCAGAGTTTATGCAACCCTGATGGTAAAGAACTATGGTATTATTCGGAGAAAAGGTGGAGGGGACGAAGCATTTTCATCTGTAGCGTTAGCCAAGCTGCGCATAGAGCCTTACTGAACCCTCTAAACTGAGCACTATCTCAGTGAATGTCCAGAATGTCCAGCTAACGTTCGCATCAGGTTTCAGGTACTTGGCTCTGACGTGGTGGGTGCTAGTACTGTAGGCACCTTATCACTGAAGAGTTTACTGAAGAGTTGAGAATGAAGCAAAATAGTTCTCGCCTTGTTGATGTATAAAATCCTCATAACACTTTTTAAATACATCTTTCCCAAAATTTATTTCCAAGTCAAAATGGAGCTTGCTTGCTGCTAAAAAATGTAAGTACTAATTCTTAGGCGAGTGTTTCGGTGTATCTTTTAAATAATTACAGAAATACAACGATTATATTTTAAATTAGATTTCGGCTCCATTTTGGAGGCGCATGTATCATAAACAGCGGAATATGATTCGACACCTTTCATTGTTCCGTGAAATATGATAAAAAATTTTACTGTTGAACAATTGAGAAAAAGGCTGGTTGGTCTTAGTCCCGATGCAATGGGTATAAAATCAGTTCTTATCGAGAGACTGCAAAAAGCTCTTGGTGAGTAGATCGAAGCGGAATTTGAAAGCAGCGTAGGGAGCGCGACGTTGAAGATTACAAGAGGGGAGAATCTAAACTAAATGATGCCAAAAGACGATAACATATTCAAACCGAGTGCATATAATCCCGAAGGGAGTAGACCAGAGCCTATGGATCGGATTGCAGTCAAAGATGCTGATGATAATATTTCAATCACGGTGTGGCTAGTGTTCTTAAAGTGGCCCGCAATTGAAAAATCTATATTTGCTAAGAAACCGTTGACACTTTTAGCTCGTAGAACATGTGTTCAATGAGTTCAATAGACCAATGTAAATTGTAAATTGTAAACCGCATGACGGGTAGGGCGAAAAACAAAAAAATACTGTTGAATCTCAAAACTATTTCGGAAGTCAAAGAAAATAAGGAATCTATAAAAAAAAGTCATAAAAAGAAGAAAATCAGATAATTTTTGTGGCCGTTACAACAACACTGGTTTCGAAGGTGGCAGTGATAGGAAGGCCAGCAGCTGCGGCAGCAGTTTGATTTCTGATGGCGGCTATTTATCCGCTATAAAAAACAACAAGGATCGTGTAGAAAATCATTATCTTAACTGTGGATCAACACAACACATGCGGAAGGACTGCACTGCTGAAACAAAATGTGTCAGATGAAATATTTTGGCACACATGTTAAAGGCTTTTCCAGGAAAAAATTATCAAAAACAAACAAATTTAATATCAACTTTAAATACAAAAAAAATTCTAAAGTAACAAAGTATCATTTAGTACACAAATGTAATAAAAATAGCGTTAAATGCCACTTTAATTGGCTTAAACAATAAAAATTAGGTTGTGGGTGTGGTGATCCCATAAGAAATACTTGCATTATAGAACAAAAATTAATTCCAGAATAACAAAAATATATTAATTATAATCAAAGGTATTGCTAAAAGATGCAATAATTATTATAATAAAACAATATCAAGCAAAGAATTAAAATTTAACCAAAATATCAGAAATAATCGCTTCTAAACCAACATTGTTAAAGCGAAAGAGCCAACTCTTAACTTGTTTTATAAACATTCCAGATATTGCTACTACCCTGATGGACTGCGGGAGTTTACTAAACAACCGATAATAAAATAAAAATAAAAATTACGATATGCAGCAGTACGATATCTGTGCGGGTACAGATAACATCTTTGGAAAGTTTACACCTAAATTAAAATTAGAAATAAGACGGAAATTGCGAGTACCAGACTTCATGAAGAATGTTTTAACACCTTAAAACAATAAAAAATGGTGAACGAGAAGAATTTCCAGGTAGCGGAATAAAGGATAGCTAGGATATCTACGAGGTTTTCGACAAATTATTCATAAAATATGTCTCTGCAAAATCAGTAGCGATTCCATATTGTAGCTTAGAATGGAATACTATATACCGTAACATATTTTCTTTAAAAGCTTGGTAGAACATACATAACGCAAATAATAAAAGCGTTTAAGTGGGCATCAAGAATAATTTCTCAATATATCTGCATGATCCGAAAAACCCATTCTAGAATCAAGAGTGAGCCCCAAATAATTGAAGTTCTGTACAGTTTATTTAAAAAAAAAATCTTTTATCACTGCAGTTTAGATTACTACAAAAAGTGGGAGAGGGAAGACCAGGCTTATAATTACAATTAGACAATTTGTATCTTTGACACTCAGATGCGAGGAAGATAAGTGGAAGAACATTATTTTGGTTTTCGAGCTTATTACTAGGTTGTGTTTAGAAAACCAGTGTCTCAATAGATACAGATCCCAATTTATATCAGAGATTAGATCCGAAGGACTGTTTGATCCATAAGAGTACCCTATATCATCTTTAAATGTAATAGGTGATCCTTTGAACATAAGTTCAGTGAATTGATATAGACTAAGAACAGGATTGGACCAAAAACAGATTCTTGTGGTACACCTAAATTAAAGTACTTGAATTCGCTCCTCAATCCAGCTGTGTTTACTCTTTGTGACCTGTTACCAAGTTACGACCTGAACCAATTAATGTTAAAACCACCGAAACCAGTTTTTTCCAGTTCTCTCAACAGACAATTGTGGTTGACCGTATCGAAGGCTTTGGTAATGTTAATTAATAAACCTGATGTACAATACATTTTTTCCCATCTAGGTGTGACAAAACTGTAAGAGGGTATCTTCCTTTGAATTTCCCTCACACACTCACTATCCTATTTTTTATAAGTTTTTCAAAAAAAAAAAAAAAAAAAAAAACTGAAAGAAGTGAGGTTGGCCTACAGCAATTAAATGCATGAGCAATAGCAAATTTGTCAAAAAACTCGCAGTTTTCAACAAGTAAAACAGTAGGTTTTCTTAAAAGATAAGATTAATTAAGTATGCTGTTTACTACTTGCCATTCGTTTTTTAAATTTGCCTTTGTAGAGCTGAAAATAATCTCAAATTATCAGAATACTTGCTACACACCATTATGAGTCTATTTTTACCCATAACTTTATTTAACAAGAATCTAGATATCCATGGTTTAAGTCTTTTAAGCGCTTTTTTGGCGGGTAGGTATAGTGAACAGCTTAAAATATTTTTCTTCAGGGAAACACTAAACAAACGTAGTAGATGCATCACTACAAGCATATACCTCTTCAGAAAACTCATAACACAGACTGTTTTTAAGCTTGCTTAAATTAATTTTCATTATTTGAGAAGATTTTGAAATTTTACAAACCTTGACCACTGAAGTGTTGACTACGAGACCGGTCATAGAGTGACCAGTAATCCTCAAATTGAATACACATTTGTGTTTACATTTTTGAAATGCCCATAAATGTGGCCGAGGCAGCTACCTGAAACAGCCCTAGTGGGCTTATTAATAGCCATATGATGCTAGTAATTCCAAGATATTAATATTAAAATCTCCTACAATAATAAGATTTTTTGATTTTGCCTTTACTAAGGGATCAGATCGATTTCAGTTTTGATGAAGAGGATTTTGTTGTTTTGTTGTATATCGATGAACAACTGTCATTGACATCTGAAACACAGATTCGATGGAATTGCTTAGGAGGTGTGTTGTTGCCAGTTAAGCTTACTCTCCAGGCTATTATTTATTATTTTCTACACGCAACTCATTTAGTTGTTGTAGAAAATGATGGTTTCTTTCCTCTAACTGCGAAAGTTTAACATAAATCATCTGTAGAGTGCATTCACTATCGAAGTTTACATTGTTTGTAGACAACTCCTCAGCTGTAGATATAACGTTGCCTCTTTCTGCTTGCCAGATGGGGCCAGAGCAATGATTTTTTGCTGCTCGGGTACCACCGGCAGCAGCTTATGTAGAGATCTATGTCTTAACACTGCACAATTATCACGTCGGAAAGCATTGCCACTAGATTTAAAGATATCAGCATCAGAAATACATAAAAAGTGAAAAGAATGTCTGCAATCACTAACATCAGAACAATTCATCTTGTAAAAATTTTCAATTTAAGTTTCTACCTAGTAGGGACACAAATACTGTTACACAGAAAAATCAACGAAAAATGAAAACGAATTAATATTTAAACAATTTTTTTTTTTGTTTTTATTGGGTATTTCAATGGTTACAAATCTTGGCTTCCAGCACGACTTAAGACGATGTGGCCACTCATCGATTGCGAGACGCACTTTATGCATGGGGAAATTGTTCACTGCACGGACAAGAGCTCGGTTCAACGACTCAATATTTGAGTGTCGAGTAGAGCAAGTCATGCCCTCTAATACAGACCAAAACTTGTAATCCAACGGGTTGAGGTCCGGACTACCAGCTGGCCAATCATCCGTTGATATGAAGTCCGGAACGTTGTTTTTGAGTCACAGTTGAGTCGTTTTTGCTTTGTAAGCTGGAGCAGAGTCTTACTAGTAAGTCCATGGCTTGTTGTTGAATATTGATTGGTTGAGAGACTTTACAATGGGTTCTAAGACGGTCGATTGATATACTTTGGCCGATGTTTTCACTCCTTTCTCGCAAAAATATAGCTTGGTAACGCCATCGTAGCACACTTCCCAACATACCATTACAGACACGGGATGGTGGCCTTTTTGAACCCTCGTGATGAGTTAGGATGCTTCTCTGGATGACCGAGCATACACACGATCGTTCTGCTTATTGAACGATTCTTCTACGGTGAAGATTTTCTCGTCAGTAAACAGAATTTGTCTCTGAGCATTCTTAGCGTACCGGGTGAGTAACGCTTTCGATCTTCGCTCGCGTTTTCCCTTCAATGCGGCCGTGAAAAGGTGTCCAGTGTGTCGCTTGTACGCGCTGAGTCCTAAATATTCTTTGATAATACGAGACATGGATTTTTATGAAATTTGCATTTCCCGCGACAAGATTTTCTGTTTTCGCAGCGGCTTTCGGTCGATTCGTTTCTTCACGTCTTTGATCGCTTTTGGAGTTCTCACAATGCGCGGACGAGTGGATCTCGTACTCCACAAGTGTCCTCAAACAACTAAACAGCACGATACACAAACTTGAGTGATTCCAAGCGGTCGCAACGTCCTAAAGATATCGCCTTTTTCCATGTTGCATTTAAGTAGCCAACTACAACAGTACGCTTTTCGATATCGCCCCATTCCATGATTGTAAACAATTAATGTCCAAAACTTTTTATGTTACAACGAAACATAAATATCAACTGTCAAATCGCAATCAATACGAAATAGATGCGCCCAGTGTTGCATTCATAATGAGTGAGTTCAATTGTGTATCAGTATTTATGACTTGACTAGGTATGTGATGCGCACCCCACGATAATTCAGAAAGTACTGAGTACATGTTTCTCAATAGTGCCCAAGTAAGTTTGGTCAGATTAGCATAAGTTCAGAAACAATAGGAAGTTTCATAAACAATATTGTAATTGACGACGTCTGCAACGAGTCACCACTGCTGTTTGTGCCAAGATCAACTATTAGCTTTCAAGTTATTATTCGTAACGATATCATCCGTAAAACAAAGGTATTTTTTGATAATGAAGGGGGGGGGGGGGGCAATTTTGGAAACAAGAGGGTTTTTCTTATAAAGATAGAGACAATTTAAGCTAGAGGTTAGGCAATCTGGTCGAAAATTACAAGCCACACAAGAGGAAAGAATGTCTCATAGAACTGACTTTGCCGCTGAAAGTGACACCCCTACTTTTGTCAGGCGCGTCGTCTTCCAATTAATCAAAAATTAGAAGTTAAGCAACAGGTGGAAAATTGGCTTCTAGAAGGAATCATACGCCCATCAACTTTTCCATGCGCCAGTTGAGTAGTGGTAGTAACGAAAAAAGATGGAAGCCCAAGAGTTTGCATTGACTACCACAGACTTAATGCAAAGGCGATCAAAGATCTCTTCTGAATATCGCTGAAAGAAGAATTTTTGGACGATCTGAAAAGTGTAAAGGTGTACATAATGCTGGATTTGATAGACAGATACATCCATGTTCCAGTTGCGAATACAATACAAAAAATACACTACATCTGTTACGAAAGATGGTGACTTGGAATTCAATTTTGTGCCCTTTGGATTATCCAACGCACCTGCAGCTTTCGTGCGATTTGTTCACTGGATCCTCCGTGAGTTCATAGTAAGAACATACTTTATAGCAGTAGAGACAGAAATTTTAAGGATGCATGGTGAGAAAAGGCCGAGTTAGTCCCTTACCTGCTAAGATCAAGGAGTAGAATATTTCCCACAATCCTAAACTATAAAATATGTTCAGGCGTTCCTTGGTATAATTAGGTGGCAAAGTCACTAGCAGGCTTAACTGAAAATAATGTTAACTTCCAATTTTCTTCACTATAAAGAAAAGCCTTCAATGAACTGAAGAAAACCCTAATAAAAAACCCCGTTCTAGCTATTTACAAGCAGAACACCTGTACTGCGATACATACAGATGCGTGTCAAGACGGCATTGAAGTGTAATTAATGCAAGAAGGTGAGGACAACCCAATCTCCATCCTGTCTTCTAATACAGCCGAAAAAACAGCGCAAGCGAGCAAAAAATGGATAGCTACCTTCTCTCAAAAAAATTCGAAGTGGTAACCCATTGTATAGCATTTCGACAAACTATGATGTAAAAGGAACTGCCGAATTCCGTGAGAAATCGATAATTTATCTGCATGTTATTGATTATACGGTTGAACAAACGCCAGAAATAAACAATAAAACATGTGGATACATTGAGCAAATATGCCGTTTATCAGTTGCAATCAAAATTTTACCACGCCTAAAAATATCACAAAAAAAAAAACGATTTTATCTCATCAATCAAAACAGTACTTAAGCAAAGGACATACGAGTATGAAAACTTTAGAATGAAGGCTGAGTTTCCTTTTAAAGATATTGATGGCTTTGAACTTCTGATGGTCCAACGTAGTATGGAAAAAGAGGTAATAAATCTTAAGCATGAAGAAAGTCACTTTTATTTTAACAAGACAATATACTTAATAAACCAAACATTTTTTTATAGCTCAAGTAAAAGACAAAATTCAAAATTGTATCTCTTGTTGTGTTACATTCATTTAAGCTAATCGAAAAGGCGGCAAAAAGGAGGGTTTCATCAAACAGTTGGCGATAGGGGACCCACCAAATGACATCTACCATCTTGACCATATATGACCAATCGATGTTAATAAAAAGCAGTAAAAACACAAATTAACAATCGTAGACGGTTTCTCAAAGTACACGTATTGTAGATATATCCCACAAAAAAGCTGAGCGCAGATGAAGTGGTCCGTCGTCTTCACGAACAGCAGCAAGTCTTTGATAACCCACGAGCAATCATTACGAATCGCGGTAAAGCATTCAAGTCAGACAATTTTAGCAATTTCTGCAGCGAGGAGAATATTGAACATACTTTCATCACAACGGATATACGACGAAATAACGGTCAGGCCGAAAGAACGAACCTCGTCATATTTGATATTTAAAAAAGGCTATCTGCGGGCTTAACAGAAAAATGGTATAAATTTGTGTCCAGGGTGCACATTGCACTATACAGGGATCTTTGCGAACTACGCCTTTCGAAGTTCTTTTTGGTGGTCCAATCACTAATTACCAAAATACGATTTAGTACTAAGCGAGATAATAGAACACAAGCTGTTAAAATGTTTCAACTCGTAGAGAGAACAAATTCGTTTCAAGGCCAGACAACAGATAGACAAAATATAGGAGGAAAACAAAGAAACATTCAAAAGAAAACGCAAACTTCCTCATCAAAGTAAGTTGACAAGTGTTCTCTTTTTGTAAGTCCGTATGAAGTCATTTTCAAAAACCGAAGTAATCGTTGCACAGATCAAATATATTGTTCATTATCGAAGAGATCAAAAAGAACGACAACAAGCAGTGAATGTTTGAAGCTATGGAGACAAGAATACTCTTTTGAGACGGACGATAAATAGGGGGCCACATTACACGATAATCAAACCATAAGCAAAAGCCAATCACCATCATCATCATCAACCATGTCACCTTCAATATGATAACTGGAAGATATAAAAGCTGAACAAGATAGTCAAGCGAGGGCAATTGAGTGATCACCGGCTAACACACCAGGCAATGCAATATTTTCTCAGATTGTTTTGATTTTTATTTCTTTAATTTGTACCAAATAAATTAATTTGCATTTTGAATATACAGTTTCCTAAACGAGTATACATTAAAGTGATTAACTATTCTGATAATCGCAAGATGCTCATTGCGTGGAGTGCCAAGGTCTTGCTTCTTTGAATGCCGACGTTCTGGTTTAATATCAGATAATACAGCCTCAATACCAATATTACGAGCATCTGTGTCCAAAAGAAAATCACAACTCAAGCACGCGTGGCAAAGACAAATATTTGAATACAAGTTAATGTTCTTCAGTCCACCTAAGGGAATGGTTATTTCAAAAAGTCAATTGAGAGGACTTAGAACTTACTATTTTACCATTTCGTCAAAAATGCTGCAAGCGATGTAAGAAATACTTCACTCCCTCTGATGAGACCTCAATATACCCTGTTTATTCCCCGAATTCGTCAAGGATAATTTTAAAAATGATCTTTGGGTATATTCTTAGAAAAAAATCGTTCTAGAGTAAGGGTCTATTTCCAATGTTGACATCATTAATCGAGTATGTGCTTCCTTCCATAACCCATGTTGACGTTAATTACTATGTTAGTACTAAAGGCAAAAACTTCATTAAGGACTTTGTTTTTGGAAGAAACAGAAGCCTTTGTAACTGCGTTTAAATAAAGTTAATACCTTGTTTTTGTCTTAAGATATCTAATTTCTAAACCTGTTTTATTTTTCTTGCCCATGTTAGTTTTTGCATTTGAGGTCACTTTTCTCCAAAAAATGCATCATAAACATAACGTTTTACTATCTTTCTCTTATGAACGTAACAATAATAAAAAAGAAATTATCAAAAAGTTTGCAGAAAGACCCATAGATTTCATGATACTTAGAAAACCTTCAGCAGGTAATAAAAAGAATTTTTGGCTTTTTACCTACGTTTCTAACAACAGTTGACAATAAGAGTTATTTTCCAAGAATTAATATTTTTCCAAAAAGTTTTTAGAATTGCATAGCTATTAAAAAGTTTTAAAGCGTGCTCGTTTATTTGACTACCTGTCAAAACCCTCATTTTCTTACCCTGTTCCCTAAAAGTTCTCAAAAAGAGTTCGGAAAGTTTACCAAATAAAAATGATATAAAAGTTCAGAAAAAAAAAATTTAATTCACAAGTTTCATTCTTTACGCCAAGATTACAGTTGCTTAGAAACGCTTTTTGAAATGTCTGTATTTACAAACCAAAAAAACGCAGAAATTTATACGCTTATGGGCTGTAAAATGGAAGTTTAACTAGAAAGCGATAAGAATACCATGAACTTTATCCTAACTGATGACTTCCTAGTAAAGGAGTATTTGGAAATACGTATCGAAAACGGGATCAGTTTCAAATACACGACCTAACGTGGAAGCTCCACAAGTAAGAAAAATTTTGGCTGATGTAAGAATACTGGAAGCTGTTACAAGTGATCCATCAATCAGTATCAGACACTTAGCTTTGCAATTTAATGTTTCCAGAAAAAAAATTTCTAATGTACTGCATGGAGAAAAATCTTTAACCACACCACCTGTACAGGAACTGCTTTCCGATGATTTGAAAGAGACTTGAATTTTCTAACTGTTTCTGGAGCGGAGCAGAATTTCTTAGATGGGCGAATTTCAATTTACAATTTTAATTATCTTCATACATACAATGGTTGAATACAGTCCACATACAAGGAGATATACCACCTTAATCGAAAAAAAAAAAATCGTGTGGGACTCCCATTATTCCTATTTGAGTTCTGTTTTTTTGTTAAGTTGGTACATCTGTTGTACATTCTGACATTCCCTCTAAATCTTAGCGTCATTGCTTGACATTTGCACAAGTTACGTAGCCAGGAGTACATCTATCTCTGTGTGTTTTGGCGATTTTTTACAATTTTAGAAATGGATTTAAATTTGCAACAACGAACTTTTATTAAATTTTGCGTAAAAACGGATTTAATGGTGCGCAAACGTTGGAAATGTTGGAAAAGTGTTCCGGCAACGATTCTCTAAAGAAAACGGTAGCTTATCAGTGGCACGAGCGGTTCAAAAGTGGTCATGAGTCAGTCGAAGATGATGAACGCAGTGGCAGACCATCGACATTGAAAACCGACTAAAACAATGATGAAGTAAAAGAAATGTTGGTCAATAACCGCAAATTAACCATCAAAGAGATAGCGGAGGACTTGAACATTGCCTATGGATCCATCCAAGACATTTTGGTTAATGATTTGGGTTTCCGTCGTGTAGCAAAGTTGGTGCCAAAAGACCTCAATTTCATGCAAAAATGAGACCGTGTTGACGTCGTAAAAGATATGATTTGCGAGGCTGAATCCGATCCCACATACACAAAAGGATCATTACTGAAGACGAGACGTGGGCTTATGAGTACGACATGGAATCCGGCAAGTGAATGGCGTTCACCAAATGAGCCGAGACCAAAAAAACCGCGTCATTTTCAGTCAAAAAAGAAGACAATGCTTACGGTTTTCATGGATCACAACGGTGTAGTGCATCATAAATTTTTTCCAAAAGGCCAGCGAGTAAACAAAGAGTATTATTTGGGCGTTATGAGACGTTTGCGTAAAGCAATTCTCCGAAAGAGACCAGAATTGTGGGCAGAAAGCTCGTGGATTTTGCATCATGATAACGCACCGTCGCACAGTGCCATCATTATTCGTAATTTTTTAACGAAAATTACAACAAATACCATCCATCAGCCACCGAATTCAACTGATTTTGGATCCCTGAGACTTCTTTCTGTGCAATCGAGTTGAAAAACCACTACGGGGAACGGGTTTCAGCAGCCGAGAGGAAGTAATGGAAAAATCGCAGGAAGCACTGATGGACGTATTGATATATAAGTGTGTTGCAGTCGATGCGGATTACTTTGAAGGGGACAATACAGATTTAGATGAGTAAACTTGTATTTTTAATTCTTTGAATAAATTCTGAATTAGTTTTGATCAAGGTGGTAAATAATTTCAACACAAATTCAACGTCGATATGTGGGCAGTTATAATTGGAAACAAGTTAATCGGCCACTTTAAACTACCACCTAGACTGAATTTTAAAACAACTATCTGGAGTTTTAGTGAAATGATTAACCAGAACTTTTGCAGGATACTCAACTGATTCAACTAGCTTCATTATATTTCCAACAGAATGGTGCTCCTGCCCCCTATGGTCCTGAGGTCAACAATTGGCGAGATGAAGAATACGGTATTCGTTGGATAGTCTGCAAAATCTTCTAACCTTATAGTATTGGGTGTTTTGTATTGTGAAGATTGAAAGAACTTGTTTATTCAACAGAAATAGCAACTTAAAGTGAATTTGAAGAGCGCATTCTCGAAGAGTCATTCAAAACGGCCTCTAGCATGCATACAAAATCATCTAAAGCCACACAAAATCATTTTTATTCATAAAATTTGGAGCTTAATGCAAAAAAACTTTTTTTTTTTTTTGAAATTTTACCTGCTGCAGGATTTTTCTAGTATTATAAAATTTTTAGGCTTTTCTACAAACTTGTTGATGATTTTTTTTTTGTTATTATCACTTTCATGAAAAAAAATAGTCAAACTCTATGTTTATTACCTTTTTCCTGGAGATAAATGATCTTAAAGTTAAAAATTACCGTTGGCAAAAAAATGAAGAAGGCTTAGGAATTGATATCTGAAGTATTTGCTTTGAAAATAAAGTTCTAAACGAAGTTTCTGCCGTTAGTATTAACAAAGTAATTGACGTTAACATGGATTATGTTACACCAAAATAGCCCTTTTTTAGAAGGCACCCTGTATAAGGCATTCATATGTCCAAAATTGGACAGTGCTCATATCTGGTCAGGTGCGCCTAAAACATCTTTGCACCTGATACATACGATTCAAAATTATGTAATAAAACTCATATGTGATTCTTATATCACACAATATAATGACACCCTTGAACACCAACGTAATGTCTCCTGCTTTACCTGGTCCTATTGATATTTTCACCACCAGTGATCTATTGAATTGCCAGTAGCATTGCACTCCTTAAAACCTTCAAACGTAACATTCGTCTCACTACAAATGCACATCAGCTTATCAACAAGCCTATTTTCGGACGTACTCTGAAATATCGTGATTCTGCCTTATGGAATGCTCTGCCGGGCTCTGTAACTCGTAGCCATTATAGGCTTCAAACATTTAAAACCAGCGTTCATCGGTACTTTCATTCCACCCTAGTTTTCGTGACCCGCGCGTGTGCAATCATTTTAAGGCATTTCAAGACCCTAGAGCGAATGCTGATTTCCCAATGAAGTCATGATGTCATGATTTACTCCTAGTGTGCTGAGCTGTTTTGAGCCTGTAAAAGAATCTATGGTATTGTGTCTTAAATTTGATGTAAAGTAAGGAAATTTTACACGTTGACATCGTTTAGTCGGCGATATTCTACGCGAAACGGAATTGGCCTAGTTTTCTTTTTCACCGTAATAATTGTGATGCTGTAGATCTTTCAGGAGGATCAATATCGCCGTATTTTAGCATGTCACCATCAATTTGACTAGATTCGGTTTAATCGGCTTTAAGTTTTCAATATCTATCCGACGTTTTACTACGCCTTATCTTTAGTCGAACACATCATCAAGCCTAGTAAAAAATGTGCCATGAATGTAAAAAGTAACCATTTTTGTAGGCTGAACTGTATAGCAAATTGAGCACCACCTCCTAGTCTGTAAGATGTTAGCATAAGTTATTTTCATATTATTAAAGTAAATCTTAAACTACCGATGAAAGCGTTTAGTCTCTTCCTCCTTTGGTACAAAACAATTCACACAAGTAGTTTTATATTTAGATTCGCATGGTTTCAGGTCTAGTAAAGTTTTTAAGTGGCTTAGAGGAGTAGGTGGTTCTATGTGACAAGATCTTAGGACAATGTGAGATCGTCCCGTTTGCTTTTTTCCGCAGGCAGTAGATTGGATCCCATTTTACAGGCTGTTGCTAGAAATCAAGCAGCTGCCCGACTATTCGTATTGAATAGACGAAGAGAATCCAGTAATACAAACTCGTCTTAATAGCTACTACTGACTTCTACGTCCAATGTGCAAGTGCAATGATTTCTACGAGTTGTTAAAATAGATAAATCCACCGAAATAATCTTGGCAACATCATCAACCATTGATAGAGATTTAGACATATGATCTGTCGTACCACCGATGAAAAGCTTGATTCTAATTTGTTCCTCACCGGTAAGAGGACACAAATTCAATACCTTTTGCATGAGCCAGAATCATCTTAAGGTTTCACCTTGTATGGTTTGCTTATTAATAAACTACTCTTTTCCACGCGACAAGGGCGAAGTTGTCTCTAGCAATTGATTGTTTGTGTAGTAGGTGGCCCTGGCTCAAGTGGTAGTGTATTGCCTTCCCATACCAGCCGTGCCCAACATGGTATGACTCCATTGACTGTAACATGGCGACAATTTTGATCGACGAAAAAATACGGTCCAATCGAATTTCTGGCATGAAATCCTTACCACACGGACACTTTTTGTGGATGCAATGGTGTCTCAGGAGGTACATGTGGGTAACGTATATTTTGCTTATTGACAAAACCATTAATTCAAAAATGAGCTTCAACGTTAAAGATGATTTTTCAATGGAATTTAGGATTTTCTTCTAACTTTAGCAGAGCCCAATTGGAGAAGTTTCGGCACCCCAAATGATTAAGAGACTTCAGTTCATGAGTTAATGTGATCTTGTTATAGTAAAGGCAAGATGTTTACGTTAAATTTGCCACAATGTAGACTGAGAAATTCCCAATTACTGTGAACGGCGTGGAATTGACTGATTTAGCTCATTTGAACTGAAGCACTTATGGCTGCAATATAGGAGTAAGTGCTCTTAAAAATGCGACCACTGGCTCAGAATTTCGCCGTGATAAAAATGTAAACTTTGACTGATGTTTTACCATTGAAAGATTAATGTTAAGGGTGCGTTTGCATCAAAAATACAAATTTGTTATGTAGCTATTGAAAAACACTTTACAAGAATAACGTGCATCTAATGTGTATCTAATTTCCGCTTGCCGCTCTTAGTCGCTCAGTTAAATAACTTTTTATCATTGTCGGACTTTATACTGTACTGCAGCTCAGAAATGAGTTTCCTTATCCATAAGCACCTTGAAAAAGTAGGCTATCTAATCGCCATGACTTCACGTTTGCTGTCACATTTTCAAGTGCAACTGCTTCTTTCAAAATTGTCTAAGAAATTGTAATATGTATGTTACAGAGAAGGTAAAATATTGTCTCCTCTTCCTCCTCGTTCATGCAACTTCTACAGAAATCCAGTGACCAGTGATGACACCTATAATGCCGCTGAGATGTTTCCTATTTAGAAGAATCAGACTCTTAGAGCGATTCAGATCCAGTTTTGGACAGATCTGTTTAGTCGCTAGACATTTTGGCCCACCGGTTAATCTAAGGTCTTCTCTTTTATCGGCATCCAGCTTAAAAAATAACTTTCACGTAACGTAATTTTTTCCGGTAGAATAGCTAGAGTTCCAATTTTGGTGAGTTCGTAAGGCCTACAATTACCTGGAATGTTCAAAGATGAAGGTGGAAGTGCTCTGCTATCTCCGTAAGAGATGATCGGCATTCAAGAGCGATTTTAGAATTAAGTGAGACCAAGTCCAGGGACGTGATACCGGCTTAACTATCCGAAAAGATGCGGATATCTTTTGCAGAAATCACGTTCTTCTTCAGCCAGGACAGAGCTTACTTAATCACGTAAATTTCCGCCTGGAACACGCTGCAGTGATTTAAAAGACGGAATGATAGGCTAAGATTTAGCTTATCTGCGAAAACATCACCACCGCTGTCGGTTTTAAATAGATATATACATAAACATAAAAATAATTTTCATGCATTTGATTCTAAATAGCGTTGATGAAAGAGTAACATAGTTCATTTTTAACACTCTACCTATCAAGGAATTTACGAGTGCTTTGTATTATGCTTCAATGTTGCTGAACGCGACAGATTTTTGTATGCGTGATTTCTAGCAGGCAGGAGAATTTCCAAGTATGACTACATATCCAGGACATGAATTCTGAACTTGTACAGAATAACATTTGGTCTCTCAACACAGTCCAATGACATCTTCTCGGATTACTACAAAATTTGTTAGCAGCAAAACCAATATAGGGCCTTGTTGAGTTAGCTATTTATATCAAATTTATTACTTACTCTCGATATGAACATTTTCCCTTTTCTTTTACCTCTTCAGGTGACTTTACGCAATTCTCATTTGTGATATGGTAGATATGTCCGTTAGTGTCACAGATGATTTCTCCTTTTTCATGTGAAATTTTTCAATAACCTTCTAGATTTTGACTTCACTGCAGACTTTCATATTAAATTGTTTTATTTAAAAGTGACAAATGTTCTGAGTATAACAGAAACTCATTGATATACACCACAGTGATGATTTTTCTCCTACCTTTAATCTAAGAGTACAAGCATGGTATTTGGTTACCGCTTCTATTCTTACTACTGCATCTCCAATATCTCCGCTGCTATCATGTTGTGGTTTCTCATCGGTAATCGATTTTTGAATTTTTAGGATGCATCCCACTAATTATCGATTTCCTGTTCGTCACGGGCTTTACACTACTCATCTTGTTTTAAGTTATTAATTTGTGTCTTCTTGTTGTCGATCTCTGGCACGTGTTCTGCCAGTGTATGTATACCACCACCCTGAAGAACATCTCCAGCATTAACTTTGACTGTGTAATTATCTGCATCGAATTTAGAAGAATATAAAATTTCTTTGCCTTACAATTTGCCTGGTCGTAGAGTTCCATAGTCGGTAGGCCTTTGACTCTAAGGAATATCAGACAAAAGTATACTGCTTACCCTTCAAATCTAATTTACTTCTCCCTCGACCTTTCTCCTACGAAACGGCTTTCCTCCCAAACGCCCTCAGGGAGCTCAAGTGCGGCTTTCTCTCAGACCACATACTTTGAATGGAATTTGATTTGCCAAAAGTGATGTACGACTTTGGCTTTGGATGAAGATGCCAGTGTTGGCTGCTTCCGCCCACAAACTTTCCACAAATTAGAATCCATAATTAGCAACGAACCACTTCAATTAGAGTTATATTTGCCCGTTCAGCGATGCGATTTTACTGGGGTGTGAAACCCACGTCAACCGCTTTTAAATCCCATTAGATTCCAGAAAGTGGGAAAACTCGTTTAAAAAATATTCCGTCTCATTATCCGCCTGGAGTTTTTTGATTTTCGGGCCATCTTATTTCTCTGCGTGAATTTTAAATTTCCTAATTTTTCTAAACTTTTTTATCTAATAAAGGGCACAGCAATGAGTTTACATAGATAGAGCTCACAAAATATATGCTGCAAGGTTGTAATGAATGGTCCACATATGTTACGCCAAATTGTACTGTACGCGATTACATGCCACAAGAAGAAGGAATCTGTATGCATATTGAATCGAGCGAACGGCGTCAAGAGTATTTTCAAGATGAATCTGTTGTGTTCGATGTTCGATGCCTGATGAACTTTTGAAATCAATAGATAGAAGCGTTCAAAACGAACGAAAAAGGCATAAGCCAAGACGTATACGATGTTTGATAAGCCTAAATATAATTAGTATGGAAAACGAAGAGGGTCAATGAAAAGATTAATTTTTTCGGCAACACAAAAGACACTTCGTCAATGGTATGATACGATATCCGCATATACTCGTACTACTATATTGCAATATTGTTGTACTGCATACTCGTACCGAAAAAACTTCAACAAAAAAAGAAATATGCTAATGACTTGTTCGGCCAACTCAATATGCCTTTTTATAGAGCTGCCATGTCTTTAGAGTGATTTTAGCAAATATCTCATTTCACTCGGTTCGAAGTTTCAAGAACTAGAGCACTCCGCATGCAACTTGACTAACATGCTGGCTTTAAATATATCTGGGATGTATTTCAATCAATATTACTGCACTCTATCAACCTTCAAGGGAGCTTACTATAGACGAACAACTAGCAGCTACCAGAGGCAGATGTTCATTTCGGTAATATACAAGGAGTCGAAGGAGTACCGGACCTGACGTATAGATGGCGGTTGTTGTTTAAAACGAATGACTACTGTTTAAAGTACCAACAAGGTTACCTTTCAAAGTTGTCAAGTATTAGGTGCGCAACTAAGTTTAGGCTGTTTTTTTATGAAAATGCAATTTGATTGTGAAAAATAGATTTCAAATAAATCATTCAAAGAAGGTAGGAAGCAATAGGAAGCTAGCTACAACTTTTTCTCATCTAGAACTAGAATACCGCTACGGTAAAAGTGTTTATTTTTTGAGTGCCGAGCTGACCATCAATTAGTGCACCTCCTCCTCGCGTAGAGAAACAAAAAATCGTGGCAAAAAAAAACCGCAAAAACAATATTACTCGTGCGGGGGGGAAACCAAAAAAACGCGCGAGTGCAGTTTTAGTGCAGTGCAGTGTCAGATCACTATGATCTGAAGCTACCTGGCTACGAACTAGTGCCATTATTCTCACCTTAAAAACGAGCCAGGAATGACTGCAACTCTTTCCTTTAGCATGACAGATTCCAATACGATCAAACACTAAGGCAACAAATACTACAATTTTCGAATGTTAGTTAGAATTTTCAGTCGTCCGTCAAAAACAATAGAAATTCTGCTTCATCCTTCATCTCAACGCTCATTTACAATGACATTCTAGATATCAGCTCTTGGGACAAGACTAATCTGCTTGCTGCATTTTTTGCACAACCTTTCCAGATTGTGGTTTGTCCTCGCCTACACTTAAGTGCATCGAATCTTGAATGGAACGACGAGTACTTAAAGATATCAATATACACAAATCTGCTGGTCCAGATGGTTTATCTCCCCTTCTTCTGAAGAGGTGTTTTTCTCGTTGGCAAAACCACTGCGTAAGCTTTTTCATCAATCCTACTCTTTAGGTTTCCTTCCGAGCAGATGAAAAACGGCATTTGTCTAGCTCGTCCCTAAAAAAGGGATAGGTCCCATATAGACCTATTGCACTTAAGTCCCTTCTTTTCAAGGTCATGGAGGCGCTGATAAACCGTCAGCTCATGAAATATCTCGAAACACGAAAATTTCTCAATGACGGGCAGTACGGTTTTCGTAGCAACAGGTCCACAGGTAATTTGATGGCATATTTCGCGAAAGCGTATTCGCGTACATCAATCTGGCGAAAGCAAGATAGTTGCACTTGATATTTCTAAGCCATTTGACAGAGTTTGACACCAGGCTCTTTTGTCAAAAATGCGTGATTTTGGGATCGATGACTCACTTCTTTGATGGATTAGAAATTACCTTTCGGAACGTTCAAGTTGTTTTGGATGGTTTCAAGTCTGATGTTCACAAAAAAAATACTGGTGTGTCCCAGGGCTCCGTTCTGTCTCCGACACTCTTTTTAATTTTCATCAACTAACTCTGATATTTATAGCATTACTAATTGGGGAACCACTTATAGAGTAAAATTTAATGCTTCCAAAACACAATGCTGTCTGCTGCCATTAAATCGAAATTTAAACAGTTGCATTTACACTTGCACTTGCATCGTCGAAAACGAAAAACTTTTCATTCACGGTATGTGTGCCAATGACAACTTACGTTGGAATGACCACATATCCGGCGTCGTCAGGAATACTGCAAAACGTCTAGGGTTTCTCAAGCGATGTAAGAAATACTTTACGCCCCTCTGATCTGGCTCCAATATATAAGGCATTCATCCGCCTATAATTGGAATACAATGCCCACATCTGGTCGGGTGCGCCCAATACATCTCTGTATCTGCTAGATTGGATTCAAAAACATGCGATGCCAGTAGCATTCCGCGCCTTCAAACTTTATAGATGCTCCTTCAAACTTTTGACAAATCGGAGATTTTATTTTGGCGTCATATACTTTGGTATACTTTTGGTAGTGTAAAAATGTCTAATTTTATGCCAAATTTCTTCTTTCATTCGTAGAAAACGGCGGCAGAGGCATATCGACAGCTCCAAAAGCTCTCGGAGATGCCGCTATAAGTAAAACAACGTGCCGTGATTGGTTCATCGCTTCAAGGACGGTGATTTCGATGTTGATGACCGTCCGCGTGAAGGAAGGCCAAAATTCTTAGAAAACGCCGAATTGGAGGCATTGTAAATGGGGATCCGTGCCAAACGCAAAAAGAGCTTGCTTCAGCATTTGGAAATAAACACCAAGCCATTTCCAAGCGATTGCATGCATTGAGAATGATTCAAAAGTAAAGAACTTGGGTTTTTTTTTATAATTTCTACGCGCTCAAGGGATTTAAGTACCCTGAAAATGCTTGGAATTAGCGCGGCAAAGGAAAATCAGGGAGGCATAAAAGAAAGGTATCGATGTACATTGGTCTTAAATGTTTGCTAGTTATAACGACCAGGAAATAGAAAGCTCGCATTTCATAAGCGAGCTGTACGGCTTAACAACGAATTGCGATATTTTAGAGCACATCCGAAAGTGGCCTTAAGGGTATACTGATGAGCATTCATAGCGAGACGGATGTTACGGTTGAAGATTTCAATGGATGGAGTGCTACTGACGATTTCATTGGAATACTGGTTGTGGAAATAGCGATAAAACAAAGTGAGACAGGAGACACTACTCTACGTCGGTTCTCAAGATTGTCAATTGTCTGACGGATATTAGTGTTGGGTGCGCATATAGTGTATTAAATTTTTTGATGAAAATGCAGCTTTATTGTAAAAAAAAAAAAATTATAACAAACGAATCACTACCTATATATAGCTACAATTTTTCTTATCTTTCTGCCAGAGCTCGAATGCCGTTACGGTTAAAGTGTTTATCTTTTGAGGCTATCCACGAATCGAGCCATTTTTTGATGTCTTCATATGAGCGCAACTGCTGATCAGGCAGACCATGTGCCATCGAACGGAACAAGTAATAATCGGACGGCACAATATCTGTGGAAAATGGCGATTGGGGTAGAACTTCCCATTTAAGCGTATTCAGGTATGTTTTAACGGGTTTGGCAACGTAAGGCCGAGCGATGTCATGCTGTGAAATCACTTTTTCGTGCCACTGCTCGTTGCCCAGTGATGGTTTCATTGAGTTTCAACAGTTCATAATAGAAAACACCGACCTAGTTCCTTGTTTTTGAACCATTCCCAACCCATGCAATCGCTAGGAAATGGCTTGGCTGAAGCAAGCTCTTTTTGCGTTTGGCATGGATCCTCATCGAGCAATGCCTCCAATTCAGCGTCGTCGAATGATTTTGGCCTTTTTTCACGCAGATGGTCATCTTTGACGCGACGGTATCAATCACGGCACGTTGCTTCACTAGAGCATCAACTCCGTCCATTTGTTTGAGCGCTTCAGCCGCCGTTTTCCCAGAATGAAAGAAGAAAATCAACACTTCCCGCAAAATAATTTGTTTGCCATATGACTAGGCTTGGTTCATGACTTTTGGATATGTCAAAATCGACTAGCACTTACTGCTGGAGCCATCTATTGACCATCTATTGAGAACTTAGTTGCGCATCTAACATCACCTATGAGTTTGATTGCACGAGACAAAGCACAAAACACAAAGTGTTGAGCTGGCCGCAAAGTGTGCAGCTTGGAAGCCATTTTTAGAGTTTAATATATGCAAGTATCATCGTTTTTGGCAAAAAACTGCATGAAAGAACAATCCGAAAGTCTGATATCAAGATTTATCGGTTCTAGACATATGCTAAGATCATTTTCTGGAAAGCTAAGGAAATTATCGCCTAAAAAATGCTATAGAAAGTTGCCCTGTTAGGCCATCGAATTCTATATTGGATGTAAAGTCGCGACCTTGTTGAAGAAGAAAAAACCGAGAACAACTGACAGGACATACTTTATGAAGTATCTGGACAAACCAATTAAACTCTTCTTAAATTCAAAATAAGACAGTGAAAAAATTACCACCAAATTGAAAAATCCTACATATCGGTAGTTAGCTGTAGCAGATCTTTAGCATAGCGTAAGGAAACCAGATAGCAAGAAAGAAGAAGAACAGAGTCCTTACAGTTCCATGCAAACAAAATATATAATGAATAATATTTTAGCGAAAAAGATGAAACCAGCTCGGTAGTCAAAATCCTTAAAAAATATTCCTTAAATGATTCAATCAAAACCGACAATCTTAGTCTTCACTGTTCGTAAGGTAAACGTCAGTCTGGCTTTGAAGGTGGGCATCATGTTTGCCAGTAATTAATATTGTCAGAAAAAATTAGAGGAACCAAAGCATCTGCGTCTGATCTCATCTTGGCTCAACAATGTTAGGATTCGTTAGACACTGCTGGAAGACTGCTGGAGATAAAACCGCCTATGAACTTGTAAGCAAGGCTCAGAGAAGAACCTTTCAGAATTTCAACCTGTCTATATCCTCGGTAGGAGATTCCATGTGTAGTTGGGTTCTGTGTTAGCTCACTTGCAGATAGTATGACGAACACAAAACGTAAGACTGAAAGATGTCATTGAAAAGAGCATAAAAGGAATTATTGCCATATCCTTTTATGATATATTCTTTATGTCTTACTTGTACTGTATTGTTCTAAAAAAAGATAAATAATAAACTGAAACTGAAGTAACATTATAAAATAACTCACGTTTTTGTAGCCAAACTCTAGTTATGCTTCAACTATTTTCTTAACGCTGAAATTAAAAAGAAAGAAAAATTAAAGATATCTGCTTCTTATATATTTGTTTATTATATGTTTCATAAAATATGGAGTTGTAATTTTCAACTCTGAATCTGTGAAACTGGTAATTGCTACTCAGAGTTCTGTATCCGACTTTAATAATTTAAGGAGACGTATAAAAACGCTGAAAGAAGCAGTCCCTACCTCGTTTACCTGCTCCGTCAATTCGGCCAAGTAGGGGCAGTGATGCATTTGTTAAAAATGTTAAATTCATTTTTTTAAGATAGAGGAAGTTACCAACAGATGAGCGTATTTGTTTTAACTGGGAATTCAAGAGACTTCTTAGTGATCAGATTGACATCAAATTCGACCCGTTGACGTTATCGAGCTTCGTTGTGTCTCAGTTATGCGTAAGCTCAGCCGACTAGGTATCTGATATCAAGCAGTTAACAACTTCAAGCTTCGCTCTTGTTCAGATATCGCTCAGCTTGTAAATGACTACAAATTCAAAGATATAAGTCTGATTTGCGTTCATTCTCCTAGATAAGTTAAGGCTGACAGTATCAAAGACGAATTCTGTGAGCTGAGTGAATGAGTGAGATCCAACGTATGTTATGGCCTAGCTAAGATACCAAATAGTGCTAGGAGATCTTAAAGTAAGGCAGTGTAAGGAAACCGTCTTCTATATTGGATTTAAGTTTTTAGTAATAGAACCAATGCCTAAACTTTTAGTACGTAGCCAGAACGCGGTCCCAACATCTCACTATCCATAAAGGAAATTGCCAATTGCTTAATCGATAAACCATCAACCAGATTGATTACATTACCTTTGACGTCAAACATTCCTCTGGTATTCTGGATGTCGGGACATTCCGAAGAATCAACATTGACTCGGATCATTACTTTTTTGTAGGCAGGATAAGAATGGATACATTCGTATACCACTACGTTGGTATGACGTTGAACAGCTTCTATCGCAGGAGACCGTGTTTCCATACGAAAAGATCAATGTGAATGCTGTTTTAAACCACCACCACAAAGAAAACTTTGGTTTGACGATGAGTGCAGGCAACTATTGTACATGCAGTCAAGCTAGGAGCATATAAAACTAGGATTTTCGGAAAGTAAAAGAAAGAATAGAATGTTTTATTACAGAATAAAATTAATAAACCAGGTCTACAAAGCCAGAATGGAACTTTGCAGAGATGAATGTAAACCACAAGTAGAAGAGTCGGTACTACTACTACTACTCGGTACTAGAGTAGTCGTCGGTGCTGAGAATATGAAAAGTGTACTTCCGCAGACTATATAAGGTCGATGTTGTTCGAAATACCGCTGTCAGACAGAATGAACCACCCTTTAAACTGCACCGACTAAAGAGACTGGTACAAAGTCTTGTCTGCCGTTAATGCCTGAAAACATTTGTCAATGATTCGATTTAGAGTGCTTTTTTGAAAGTTATTGCGCTATATACAGTTAGAATTTGCAAATTTTAGAATTTTTTCATTATTTCATTTTCGCAATGTAGGTACATATATTTAAGTATATGCACAGACAATTTTAAGTCAATCGAATGATTATTCTTCAAGTTCCACTAATATTTGTAATCAGAGCACTTGAAAAGAGAAGGCCGGAGCACAGCACGTGACGATCTTCGAACAAACAACGCATGAGAGCACACGGGAGGAAAGAATGGCCCGCAGGCAACACTATCTGTAATTACTAGAAGCTGTCAAAGGAGCGGAGAGTTTATTATATGGTCCTAAAATAGATGACTCGATGTAAGTTGAAAAAAATTGCTTTTCAAACTTTCAACGCATTTTTCTCAAAATCAAGACCGTGACCAAGATTTCTCGGAAACTGTTGAACCGCAATGATGAGTCGCAAATTTTAACATAAGCTTCTATATATATATTTTTATTATTTATTTTAATTTTTTAGTAACTAATTGAAAGCTTTTTCTCACTGACAAATATTTATTTCTTTATAAACAATTTAAGGCCATTTTTTTTCCTTGAGAAGACGCCATTTTCACAAAAAAATTTATTTTACTTATTCCTTCAGTTATATACTAGACTATACATTACTTTAACGATATCCATTTGGTTTTTTCATTTTAGATGATTCAGTCCAGAGATATCGTGGTCACTACAAGACGCATTTTTTGAGAGGAGATTCTGGAGATTAGCTACAGCAGCCTTCAAAATTATTATTTTTACAGTTAAAAAATGTTGAAATACAATTAAAAGTTACCATATATGTATGTAATTGTATGTATGTAATTTAATTCGTGCGGTTTTTTTTTTTTTTCAAAATTTGAACGTTTATTTAAGAAAAACATGTACAATAGTATTATTCAAAGTATTGCCCATCTGAAGCTATGACTTTTTCCTATCTTTCTGGCAATTTGTGGATCCCATCCCAAAAGAACAGCGCCGGCTTGGCAGCCAAGAATGAATCAAGCCAATTTTTGATATTCTGCTCTGATGTGAACCGTATTTCAGTGAGGGTGCTCTGCATCGACTGGAACAAATGGTAATCAGAAGGGGCAAGGTCTGAGCTATAAGGCGAGTGGGGTAAGACTTCCCATCCATTGTTTTCCAAATAGTTCTTAACCGGAATAGCAAGGTGGGGCCGAGCGCTGTCATGATGGAAAATTATTGCTTCGTTTCTGGTCGCATATTCCGGGCGTTTTTCGGCTACTGCTCTCTTCAAACGGATTAATTGTGTTCGGTAGCGTTGTCCATTGATAGTTTCAGCCGGTTTTAGTAGCTCATAATACAGTACACCTATCTGATCCCACCAATACAAAGCATTACCTTCGCGCCATGGATATTTGGCTCTGCCGTTGATTTGGCTGGTTGGCCGGGTTTCACATATAATTTTTTGCGCTTGGGGTTATTGTAATGGATCCATTTTTCATCACCAGTAACAACCCGATGCAAAAATGACTTCCTTTTGTGGCATTTCGGACAAGCAAAACTGCCTTTCGACGTCTCTCGGCTTGAGTTCATATGGAACCCAATTTCCTTGCTTTTGAATATATCCATCTGCTCTTAAACGTTTTGAAATGGCTGCTTGAGTGACACTCAAAGATTCTGCGAGCTCTTCTTGTGTTTGGCAACAATCTTCATAGAGTAGTGCTTCCAGTTCTTCAATTTCAAACTTTTTTGACTGCCCAGGACGTTCATCGTCTTCCAAGCCAAAATCACCACTTTTAAATCGTGCAAACCACTTTCGGCACGTTTGCTCAGCTAGCGCATGTTCACCATAAACTTCCACCAAAATACGATGACTTTCGGGAGCAGTTTTCAGTAATGAAGAAGAACTCCCCGCAAAAACACTTTTTCAGGCACAAAGTTCGACATATTTGAGTGAAAAAAAATTATTGTTGTTTACGCTTCAAATGAATGACATATACTGAAATGACGTACAATGATAGTAGCTTTCTAACGCAAGTTCCAATGGAATAATACAAGTTATGCCATCTCTTAGCAAACCGCACGAAGAAAAAGAAGTTATAGACCCAATAGTATATACCATATGTACAAAAATTTTAACATTCAAAACTTCCTTTTTTAAGACCTCTTGACTGTATTTGAGTTCACAATGTGCCAAATACACTACCGCACATCATAGATAAAACACTCAAAGTCCAGATCGATATTCACCATTTCTTAGTCAACAACATCTCTAGAAAAGGGTTCCTAGTTTTAGAATCCCCACCAAACTCATCGGTTTATCCAAAATTACGCTGCTCCGTAAATGTCCGAGATATTTGGTGCCAGGAATGTCAGGAAAGATGTGCTACCATGTGACTATCTTAACATCATACTTGAGAAAATTGTTAGCAATTCGCAAGCACTAGATGCACAATATCCAAAGTCTGTGGAAACATATGCATGTACTTAGGACATTGACATCCTCTGTAGAATACAGTGAGCTGGTCGGGTGAAAACCCACATGTGCTTCATGAATCACCATTTCATCCACAAAAAATAACTGTTTGGCGCGGTTTGCATGCCGGCGGCGCTATTGGGCCATATTTTTTCGTTGACGATAACGATCGTCACGTTACTGTGAATAGTCAGCGTTATTGCGCCATGATCACCGATTATTTTTTGCCCGAATCGAAAGAGTAAGTATGGTGAGCGTGTTATCTCAAGACATGGGCCAGTCGATTAGCCGCCTCGTTCGTGCGATTTAACGCCGCTTGACTATTTTCTGTGGGTCTACGTAAAGTCATTGGTTTATGCCAACACACCGACGACATTGGATGAGCTCAGAGCCAACATTGAACGCGAAATATAGGCCGTTTCGGCCGAAATGTGTGGCCATGTCGTTGAAAATTGGGTCTAAAGAATCGACCGTTGCAAGCGTGCCCGCGGTGGCCATATGAACGAAGTCGAGTTCCATTCATAAATGTTTTGATTGTACTTCAAGCTTATAATAAAGTTTTTGAAATATCTCAAATGGTTTGTCTTTTATTTAAAAAAAAGCTGCCAAGTCGTTATTAGAAAACCCTATATTAATGGCATCTTCCTGTAAGCAAAACTCGATGTTTTACACTAGAAAAATGTTTGTATGTCATGTCTTTTTCATCTGAATATCATTTCGATTGCTTATGCATTACAGTAGATACTGGAGTTGTGGAGGGTATCACAAAGTTCTTCCGAATTCTCAGTCAAAGTTATGTGCATTTTATAAATACATTTTGTCAGCGGATCTTTAACTGAAGCTGTAAGACTCTGATTTAAGTGAATTTGAGATAAACATTTTAAGAAGCAAACGATTTAACCGATGAACAAATTTTTCTCGATTTAGTTCACTGTCTTTGATGGTATAATGTTTAATGTCAGTTCTTTATTGTTGATAATTCAATTTGTAACTGACTCACTTAATAGCTAATTATTAGTAAAATGCAGTTAAAGGTAACTCTTAACTAACATATGCGATCGTAATATAGTACATAAAAATACATGTATAGTTCTAATATATAGGGTGATTCATCGTAAGGTTTGATTTTCAATAGGCCCTTTTTGACAGACTACGCATGACTCATATCAAATTGCTCTACTATTTTCGTTTAGAATCATTTGGCAAATTATCGTACAAAGATTCACACCACAAAAGCGTCTCCAAATTATTCTGCTGTTTTACAAAAATCAGCGTTCTGTGAGAAATGTTTTTCGTGCGATTCGAGGAATTTACGATGTTCATAATCGACCTACTGAAAATTTTCAAACTATTGCCAATACCATTTGAAAATTTGAGTCCCAGTTTACATAAGTGGGTGATACTTGACCGGTTAGACCACATCCAGCACGTAGTGAAAAGACTATAGCAGAGAGTGTACGCAAAGACCGTGACAAATCGATTCGTTGTCGTTTTCAGCAGCTTGGCTTGGTGTATTCGACAGCTGGGCGTATTTTAAGTGAGGAAGCCAGGTGACTTGAATTTGCGTCATATTTTCAGTGAATGGACTCTAAAAAACTTAATGAAAATCCGGTGTTATATCGTGAAATTTTGTTCAGTGATGAAGCCCATTTCTGGCTCAATGGATACGTTAATAAATAAAATTGCCTTATTTGGGCTGATAAGCAACCCGAAGAGTACCAAGATTTACCATTACATCCATTAAAAACAACGGTATGGTGTGGTTTATTTGCTGGTGGAATCATTGGTCCGTATTTCTTCAAAAATGAGGCAAATCAGAATATTTCCGTCAATGGTAACCGTTATCGCGCCATGTTAACGGACTATGTGTTTCCAGAAATTTAAGCACATCATCTCGGTGAGCTCTGGTTTCAACAAGATGGCGCTATCAGCTATACAGCGCGTGAAACAATGGACTTGTTGATAAATCATTTTGGCGAGCACTTAATTTCACGTTTTGCTACAGTAAATTCGCCGCCTAGATCGTATGCTCTGGGGATATGTAAAGTCTCAGGTCTTCCGGAAAAAGCCAGCTACGATTGACGCTTTGGAAGCCAACATTACTTGTGTCGCTCAAAATTGGAATGGACCAACTCAGACATAGTCGTGGCCAAAATTTATTTGATATTATTTTTGGAAAGTAAATGCCATAAATTGTTCTTTTAACCGATGATAAAAATTTGAAGTTCACTTTCAAATTTATGTATTTTATTGCACATTATAATTCAAACCTCACAATGAATCACCCTATATTACAGATGGAAAACAGAAAAATGTTTGCCGTGAATATATTGTAAAACACTTGTGTGCTCTTTTAAGAGACCAAAATGTTCCATTTTCCTCCAAATTAAACTTTAAGGTAAAAAATAATTACAATCTCCAATATTAAATTTTCGTGATTGCAAATCTGTTCGCAACAAAACCAGAAAAACAACAAACAAATTTGAATAACTATTGCCTGAAGTAACATAGCAAAGCAATTTCAGTATACATAATTACATGTAGAACTTGCAAAATTTCTAACTAATAAGAGAAAGAACATTAAGTTTGTGATGAAAAGCCTGGAGCAGTTGTATAACTAGAGTTCAGTCTTGAAATTAACCCACACAAGATGCTCTTGCTGGTTCTTCTTTTTATTCCAATTACAAAAAAGAGAACTGATACTCAATTATAAAATCTCCCCGCGGCTGCATCTGCAGATACGAGTACTTCTTATTACAAATGAACAAACAGCACAAAATACAGACGAACAGAGAAGCAGAGATGCAACATTTATTATGTGATTACGTTGAATTTAATTACTCTACAAGGAGTCTTCACAAAAGAACTCATGAACAACTACATGAATTAGTATTTTGAAAGTTTGCACCAACTCATTTCTGATAGTTTGATTGATTGATAAATTTTGTCTTTATCAAAGGCAATCGTCACCATGATGATGGGTAACTTAATTTGCGTTGTATCTGTAGTGTTTAAAAGGAATAAATACCTATTGATGTAGGGTACAATGTACAATGTACCATACAATGGGCCATACGATTATTTTATACTCTTTTGTCAACCATTAAATATCTTTAACAACTGGCTTATCTCTGTTAATTTTCCCACACACCTCTATTACATATCATACATTGTACTCCGGGGCTCTTGTTTTAAGCTCAATAGGTTCCAATGAAAGGCATACAAATGATGGTACACACAGCATTTTCCCTTCGAATATAATCTACTGAAATGGAAAATGTTTTTCCTCATTCCTCTTGCTCTATAGATACGAGTACACCAAAACGACAATTCATCTATAATACGAGTTCCATCATACAGTGCAGTACAGTACATCAACGTGCTGTAGTCGCATTGTGCAGAGAGTGTTTTCCATTTAGACTTTTGGAAAGAAATAAATACATAAAACCCGCAACACTTTCCATACCGACTTTTCATACTACCCTTAGACCACCAATTCTACCTACTATCATCGGTATTGCCCAACCACCCCTCAATGCATACTCGTATATTGTTCTGTATTCACATTAGCTTGGCTTTAAAATCACCATGTAGGAAAATGGATTACACATATCTACACCAATACACTCATGTACATATTTTTGTATCTATTCCATGGGTAAAAGCATCTCCTGTATCTACACACAGTCACAGATACACGAGATTGCTGTGTGAATAATAAAAGTATTGTGCTGCTGCTGATGCTGCTGGGGCTTTTCAGGGTTTTCAGGTTTTTCACTTTTCCAATGCGAACCAGAGCACAACAAAAAAATAAAAAAATTAAAAAAAAAAAAAAAAAAATTGGAGAATGTAAGCACAAACAAAAGTTTAGAAAACAACGAATAGAGTAACAGAACAAAAAGAATAAAAATAAAAATAAAAAAATCGAGGAAAAACTCCAAAGCCGTAGATTTTCTTTATTGTGTTCTAGGCGTATAGTTTTTATTTGTTTGTCAAAAGGAAATCTGTTAGAACAGAGCTGGAGCTGATTCTAAGAGCCATACCGAAAAACACATACTGAAACTCGTATCCAGGAGGAATACGATGGGATACGATACGGTGTGTACGAGTATGAAATGGCTCAGCAAAGAAAGGATGCATTCTTTTATCCTGCAAAGAGAATACGACTATCTCTTGGTTGCCAGAAAGTTAAACAAACAAAATGCGCCAAACTCTGCAAACGGAGGTTATATGTACCTAGAGTTAACTACGGTGCATACAGTTCTCTTTACAGGGTGCACACCAAATGCAGGCAAGGAGTCCCTTAGTTTCTACAGATAACAAGCTACTGTGCCCTGGTGTTGTGAAAAGGATTGCTTTTTCCAATGCATAAACAACAGCGTCTTGGCTAAATGCCATTTAAGAAACACAAGAAAACTTTTCTACTTTCTTTGAGAAAAAAAAAGAAAAAAAAGAAAATGTGAAGGGAAGGGTTTAAAATCGTTGGTGATATGGTAAAAGCAGAATAGAAGCTCTCAGTCTATCCTGGTGCATTCCTTTTATGCAGGCTGCGGAGGATTTCTTGTAAAATAGGAAAATTAATTCCCCATAGAGCGTTTCTTTGCCCACTTAACCATTCATCCACTATCCCACTACCACTACCAGCATCTCAGCTATAGTTCTTTAATCTTTTTTTTATTCCTTCCTTTCGATTTTATAAACCTGCCTACCATAATTACAAAGAGCGACTTCATTTCACTGAAACTAGGCAAAAAAAAAAAAAAGGAAATCGGGAAAGTAGTGGATGCACTGTTTCGTGGATTCACTGTGGATTCAACACCCCCTCCAGCTGTTTACACCAGAGAGGCCAACTTCTTCTATGTACTCGTATAAGCAAGTGCAAAAAACAGTTTGCATTTTCTTTAAGGCGTGAACACGTGCATAGAGTCAAAAAAAAAAAAAAAAAAAAAAGAGTAAATGTGGATGGAAGAGTAAAACACGGATGCGGATGTGGATGTTGATGTGGATATAGATAATTTTCTTTCATAATCAGCTTCGGGGGTTGGTATATTCTACATTTCCTGCCCGTGTACACGTGGACTTCTTTTAGGCATACCGAGTGTAAAGGGAAAAGAGTTTGATTTACAGGAAGAGCTCACAGTATTGTAAGGCGTCAATTTAGTATGCATTAGCTGGTGTGACGTTACATATACGAAGATGTTATATCTAAAGATATATTATGTTCATCCATGCCAACTTGCTACCACGTAATGTGTACATATGAAGAAGCCATGAATGCTTGAGGAATTTTTTTAAAAGTGTATGGGAAAGTGTTGCCACTATGGAGAGGCTTGTAAATTGTAAGTCTAAATTGGGGAGCAAATTTTAATTTTTCTTAAAAATAAAAACAAAATCTGACTGGTTTTACTTGGTGTTAAATTCTTTTCTATGACATGCATTTTGAAGCCAGGTACGATAGAGTTATATTCACTGACATGAAGGGCTACCTGCCATGTTTTAGGTAGAATAATGAACCTTACATGTACACTTAGTCAATTGAGTAGGGATTGTGATTCTAAACACAGGTCTTATAAGCTTCTGTTTTGGTAGAGGCTGAGTAAGATCAATGACTCTTGAAAAGTTGTTCTGATGAGTCCTGAATCTAAAGGATGCTCACCCGCATTCCCTTTCTCACTTCTTATCTTCATTCTTTTCTCGCCAGGGCTGGATTAAGATTCCGGATTCGGAAGCTTTATCTGTTTAAAGATGGACCTTACTTTTTCCACCACTCGTGGGATCCCATATGAAATTAAATCCTAAATCAAAACTCGAAAACGCTACTGATTCAAAACTGTGTTACGGTGGCGACATCGACTACCGGCGAGACTCCTGTAATGCCGACAAAGAGCAAAACTGTGGCTGACCATGGTACACTTTCCAAAGGCAAGCGCAACAAGCCAAGCCTAGTAAAATTTTCAAAGAGTAGCAAAACTGTGGCAAGCCATGGTCTTATCATTTCCTCCACCAATAGCAGCACCAAGTTCGAGGCAGGCCATGGACTCTCTGCTCTTACTAAAGCTCCAGCTTCAAAAGAGAAATCAGTGACGTAGGTGTTACACATAGGACGCTAAAGTTCTGCATGTATAATCAAAACCCTCGGATCCATTTTGGATGTCGAAAAAATTGCAGATAAGAGGAAAAAAAAGTGCGTCAACAACATTCTAAAAGACTGTTCCCAAAACGCTGAAAGACTCTCCAAGTGCAACAGATCGTTAGGGGAAATCATTCCAGTTCCCCCCAGGGGCTTCCAAGTCAGTTACTCCGACGGATCAATTTCACCAGATCTATGGCAGTTGGTCCAGTTAAAGATTTTGGTCGGCTTCCTGGCCATCATGCAGGTGAATCCTGGATTACCTAATATCACAACCAATGTTGGCTGATACCAAAGCCACGACAAGCTTATTGCTTGTGCCGATGAAAGATTTATCGGTATTTACACGAAAGCAGTAAGTGGATTAGGAGAGGTCGGGATGCAAATCTCGAGGTTGTGGCTAATGAGCATATCCTTGGCATTCCCAGAAACCGCATCTGATGCGGTCGTCTTCTTTCTGCGTTTAAATAAAAACGCAGAAGACATCATCATAATTCAGGAACGATGGATTGTAGAAGGCGCGGTTCGTGGACTTGGAATACCTAAATACGTTCTGTTTTATACAAAAGACGACGGTATATAAGTGAAACGTGGCTATAATGTACTCTTATTTTCTAATCTCAGCGACATCAACATAACCGTTGCTAGACTGGAGACTGGCAAAGGTACATACTGGCTGCCATCGGTACATCTTTTACACGGTGGGATTGGAACCTAGAAGACAAAAAACTGACCCCATAATTGGGTGCGATGCTAACGCACATTACACGGTATAGGGCAGTACCAACACCAACGATAGAGATGTGACACTTTTTGATGATACTATAAGTACTAACCTCATTGTTTGCAAAATTGACAATGAGCCTACCTGCATATCTAAAAAGTGACTAGAGGTAATAGATAGCACTCTTGTCTGCGACAATATCACTCAAATGATAACGAACTGGATGGTATCGCTTAAGCACTATTTTTCAGATCACCGAAGCTTCCGATTCAGTCAGAATGATGCTTCGAAAAATTTATTGGTAAAAATACAGAGAAACACTTCAAAAATTACTCTCCTCTGAACTCTTAAGTTTTCCATGTAACACCAATGAGTTCGAAATGAAAGTCATGGATTTTAACCTGACTCTTAATAAGGCAACGACTGCTTTGTCCTCTTATTCAACCTAAAGCATAAAAAAGTCGCACTGATGGCCATCAACACTGGGACTGCCTAGAAACCCTTTCCGGGAGTTTTTTAACCTAGCAAAAAGCACAACAAAGGTGACAGACCGGGACTTATATAAGAAGTCTCTCAAAATACGAGTTTATAAGAATGAACTTAGGCAAAGCGACAATCTTGAAGGTTATTCTATGTCAAATTACTTAAGAGTAACCTCCGGGGCATCGCGGAAAAGAATATTTCACTCCACCAATCCTATGATGCCTAGCCGTTTGAAAAAAACCGATGGTTCTTGGAAGACAGGTAGCATCCTATCCAAGGCCAGTAACAACATTTAAAGGAATACTGCTGCCACGACTAAAATTCACGGTTTGACTTAAAGAGACAAGCTGCTTTGAACGCTGCATAGCTTCAAACTATAAAAGTCTGCTAGGCTAAAGCACAAATATCCTTAGTTATTATTCTGCGATATTATGAGGAGCTGCGTATAAATGATATACATTCCATCGTCATGGAGATAAGTTAATGTAGTCTTTATTTCCAAAGTTGGAAAACGTTCTCATGTTGTTCCGAAAGCCCTCAGACCTATAAGTCAATCTTCTTTCCTTGTGGAAACTCTAGGACAACTAATTAATATCCATATTCGATCTAAAATTGAAGGGCTCAATATGCCCACTTTAAGGGAAAGTCGATGGAAATAATTTTATATTAATTGACTAGCCACATCGTATATTTCCTAAGTTATAGCATAATAGAAAGTAGACAATATTTGTATTTCTGGAAGGCGCCTTAAACAACGTCAATACATACTCAATCAGAGCTGTGCTATCATAAGTCTCATTAAGATAGCAGGATTACTAACTTCAAACTTGCTGGGGGCTCTGCTGAAGGATGTGTCAGTAGACGAACGTCCTTTCACCCTTTATCTGACAATTTCAGATCAATGAATTGCTGATATACCTGGAAGCGGGTGGTATCAGGGTGGTTGTCTGGTAGACGGCCTAGACAATTCAGTCAACTCAAGCAAATTATGCAAAATCAAAAAAACAGCATTTCTGTGCATAGGTGGAGCCTAACGCATAGTTCGTTCCGCAGCACTGGATATTCTATTTCACTTGACACCTCTCGATAGGTTTGCAGGAAAGTAGCTGCTAGCACAGCTATATATTAGCTTCAAAGTGACTACACAGTGGACAAATAAGCTATTTGGTCACGCTAATATTCTTAATACATTAGGAATACTGCCCCAAGATTGGTTTGACAAAAACTTCCATGTAGACATCGGCTCTAGATCGTTCTGGGATGAGGATGCTTTTATATGGTAGAATACAGTTCTTTGTTCGTGCAAGGTGGCATCAGCAACAACAGCTGTTAGGAGACCGACTGGGCCTGATAATCACACTCAAAAATATAATTTTCGATCTGAAGGTCTCTACAGTACAATAGGATTTCCGCTCTTCCCCCTCCATAAAACGAAACCACCTGTTCGTTGATTTAATTACCACATTAATAGACACAAGTTGTATAAAGCCAATTTTAGGTTTCGCACTCTGACAAACTCGTCCATCTGTATGGGATGACATTAGATACAGCTGGCTGATCCATAAAAAAAAGACAAAAGAGGATTTGGTGATGCGCGATAACTTCAAAATCGGACAATAAAGAGGACTTTGGGTTGAGGTCCAGACCCAGAACTGTGGTAAAACCTGCACCTTATGTGAAAGAAAAATTCTATCAGGCCTTTTCAACACCAGAGTATGTAATCGACTTATGCTGATTGTCAAGGCTCAATTTCATCTTCCCTTTCGACGGTGGAATGTACTCTAGCGGAATAAACAGAAACGGCAACACAGCTAATGAAACCATGTCATTTTCGTTCAAAGGGTCATTGGAATACTTCCCCAGAAGTTTTCCAAAGTTTTTCTGATGTTGCCCTTTTTTTTATTTTTTTTCTTTATGCCCAAGAATTATGCAAAATATGATGTTTCGCTGCAGGGGGTTTACGAACGAAGACCAGGAGTAGAAATGGAAAGAGTAGGTCTGGAGTTTGTTTTAATGTAAAATCCGAGAGGAATTTTACCATGCACTAACCTAAACTGATGTAGGGTTGAGGGTAACAAAATGAAAAGGTTATGGAAACCGGAGAAGGTTATGAAGAACATGTTTAAGTTCCGACATGTGGTGCGCAAGAATGCATATAGAACTCTGGAGAGATGTGCGTTTTTCTTTCGTTTTAAAATTTTTTTCTATTTTTGACTTTTAGAAAGAAAAAAATAAACTTCTTGCATGACGGAAACTTTTTGCAAGTGCATTGGTGTAGAGGGTTTAGACAAATTTTCGATCTACTGGCAAATGGATTCTCAGTGGTTATAAGATTTTTGGAATTTTCTTGTTTTTGATTCATATTAAATATTTTTAATAAGAAACTTATAGATGAAACAAAAAGTTTTGACACTGTGTGGTTAACTTTTTGAGTTAATTTTCGCTTGAGCATTTATGAGCTTAACCACATTTTATATGGCTTCGGTAAATTATGGTTAAAAGTATTCTAAAGAGGGTTGAATGAGGTCAGTAATTCTGGAGTTACCATGGTGAAGGTGGAACATTTTTTTCTTTTGTGTAAAATGAGATTTGTAAGTCCTAAATTGGATTTCACTGAGTGGATTAAGGGTTTTAGTTTCATATGGTGCATTTTGTGTTCCAAACAAAATTAGGTGTTTAAAAGCTTGTGGGAGAGATTGAGGTTTCTTCTTTTAAAGGCTACTAAGTAAAGAATTTTTATAGAATTTCCACAAATAAATAGGAATTTTCTTTCAGGATTTTTCTAGTAAAAACAACTTCAGCAATTTCGCCACATAGACGGATTAGAGCCGTCACGAACTCCATGACCAGAAGAAGAGAGATGATAGACGAAATTGATAGATGTTGTTCAAGGAATGACATTCGAAAGTTTTACCAAGAGGTAAGAATGGCATGCCATGGACACAAACCACGAACCGAAGCCTATCGAGACTTACAAAGCAACAGCAACAGAAACTAGCAGTAGAGCCACAGTCGATGCTGAGGATTTGTAAAGAACATTTCTGTAGATAACAGCGATAACCATCCAAATACCTCTATCAGCTAGAATTAATCTTTATCTAACCTTAAATCCAACAAAGATACTGTAGCGGGCGGCCTGACTGTTGCGCTCCTCAAAGCAGTAGGCGATGATTTGGTTAGGATCTTACACCAACTCATTTGTCAAATATGGTCGAATGAAAGTGTGAAATGGAATTGTTTGTCTGATCGTTAAGAAAGGAGACACTCTTAACTGCGTCAACTACAGAAGCATCATTCTTCAAGGTCTACCATTGACCAAATATTCACACTACGGCAGATCGTAGACAAAATCCATGAGCTCCATATTGATATACACCATCTATTCATAGATTCAAAGCCCGCGTATGACAGCATATATAGAGAGGAGCTATACTGAGCGATGTTAAATTTTAGTATCCCTGCAAATAGAGGATAGAGAATGCATGCTGCTCCAGTAAGGTCTCCTTTAAAGAGAATTTAACGAGGCCTTTGAATTAAAAAAGGACTAAGACAGGCAATACTCTGTCATGCGATTTCCCTAACTTTATTCTTGAAATAAAAGTGGAAAGTTCAAGCACCAATACAAGAGGCACAGTCTTTAAAAAAATACATCCAATTACTCGAATACTCGTACTCCAATAATATTGATATGATCGGAAGAAAGCAGCGTGACGTTAGTGGCGCTTTGGCAACTATTAAGGCAGAAGTGGAGAAGATTAGGTATATGCTGTTAACATAAAAGAACACCCAACACTTACTTATTCTCTCGAGAGAACGTCACCATCAATAGACATAACTTTGAGGTAGCAGAGGATTTTATCTTACGAAAAATAACTTTTGCCAATCGGTCTTTCTTTGTCACCACATACCTAGATACTTCGACCCCTCTATCATTTCTTGACAATAAAATTCACTGTGAAGAGTAAAATTTAAAGTCGTAGTTGTCAAAAAAAGACACCAGCCCACCATACAAGATCGGTTTTGAAAGCATCCCTGACGACTCGACTACACTCCTTTCCATCATGTGGTTCACCATTAATAAAATATTCAAACTGCGGTAGATCTTAAAAAAAGTACCGAGAATTCCAGATCCGTCAACTTGCCTTGAAATTGCATATGACAGCTAGAAATTAGCTAGCATAGGGTGCTAGAAAGAATCGTGCAAAACTGACTGGCCTACCACAGTGCCACGATATTTTTTAAGCTTGAACATTTATATGCGTGCACAGATGACATTGGATGAACACAGCGAGCCGTCAATTAAGCTTCGAGGAAACGAGAGCAAAAAAGAGTAATTGACTTAATCAGGAAAGGACTCAAACCACTGACGAATTAGCTAGAAAGTGAACATTGACAGTTATAAATTCGAGGTAGTAGACCTTGGGCTCAGGAGGCAATTAAGTCACAAAGCTCCTTTTCGATATACTTAACTGACTTCATATAAGACCGTTATCATCCCGATCCTGTTTTTTAATGTAGAAGCTTCGACCTTAACGAAAGCGGACGAGAAGCACGTGGTTATTTACAGGGGAACATGATACGTAAGATTTTTGTTCCCATTAAATGGAGAAGGAGACTCAACTATGAACTTTTCGTTCTGTACCTATAGTGACATCGGTCTAATTATGCGTCTTCTGATCCACAATCTAAAAAGGCTGTGCTATGTTGAGCGTATGAAGGTTACACCTCCAGCCCAAAGAGTCTGCGATTCTAACCCCGAGGGACGATGCCACAGAGGACGATTTTATATAAGTTTTCGCACGCAAGATGAAGAAGACCGCAAAGAATTTGAAGTGCGAGACTTGAAATTGCTGACGAGAGATTGTGCTATTTAAGGCGGATTTTTGATTGAGACCCATGTTCACGTAAAGTAAAGTTACAGCATCGAGACTTACCCCATGACTTGCCGAGATTCCTTTTAAACTTCTAGAAGATCGTCAGCGGTTTGTATGTTTACTAAGAGGTGAGTCAAACCATTCAGGTTCCCTCTTGTCGTAGGGGGACCATCTTCAGTTTTGATAGGATTGACTGAAAATATTTTTTGTCGGTTACGACCAGGGCTGACGTTGACCAAGAAGTCGGCCAACATACACCATATCCATGAAGATAGGACAACGCCTTGCAGGGCAATATTTCTTACCACATACTGCTCGCATTTAGCCTCGCGATCAGAGTTCTGTTCATCAGCATTACATGACTTACGATTCGTCTACGTTATGTGGTCCGACCAGTTTATACAGCCGTCAAAAGTTGTGATGTCAGAAGCAACCTCAATGGTGATGAAAATTCCTAATGTCTACTCCTTTTTGCCGTCTGCGCAGTTCCCACCACCAGATCTTGAAGAGCAGTATTCCAGGATCTTCCGCGTTGGTAGAAATGTTTCATCTTAGACAGAGGATGCATTTGCAAATCTGTTTTGCATACCATTCTCTCCATGCTCTTCATACAGTCCGATTTATATGATTTATATATTTTTGTAGCGTAACTGGATACGGTATGTGTTCCCAGTGACTTGAAGCTATCAAGGGTAGGAACAGCGTATTCGATAGTCTCATACTTAACAACAAGTTACCAGTTACCACTTGTTTTGTTATTCAGTTCACTTGTAATACGTTTCTTATTTGACTCATTTGCCACTTTTGATGACTTTGACCAGCCCTCTGGTTTTACCGACTGTTTCGATCTTTTCCCAAAAGTCTTCAAATTAGCTTCTCACATTCTTTTTGCTTCGTTCTCCTTCCATCGGAAGAAAGTGGAGGAGGAGACTTGACCAGGGGCTGTATGGATTGTACAGCTTCATAGACTTAGCCTAAAGAAACCAGGTACCTTAAATATGTAGAGTGCTCCAGTTTGGAAAGTTTTCACATCTATCACCGAGGCAAATCGTGTCAGAGGAGGAACTTACCTTGAGAGAGGCGCTCAAGTGGAGAGCGACCTCAAACAACGTCGCGTGCGAAGTTATCTAGACATAACGTTGAATACAAAAAAATGATTATTTTTCCAGCGACAAAGCTTACAGCACGATTTATGGAACATTAATTTCCTATACTTTTGCTCATAAAACAATTCCAAAGTCATATTCCAGATAAATAAATTTTTACTCGTAAAAATGGACTCCTTTGCGATAAGCAAAAAAAGCAATACTTGACTTTGAAACAGGTGACTAAGCATTTTCTTTTCTGCGTCTGAAAATATTCATAAATGCTCGTCTAGACACAGACATGCATAATACTAATCCGTTTTATACAAACTGCCAGGATTCAGACGATGCGACGGTACAAAGATATTTGTGAACACACATATGTATGTATTTCATCTTGACTTTCATTTCAAGCAACATTGCCTTCTACTTACTGTTCCAATGGCGGAGTCTTTTAAAAAACCTATAAGTTTTCGCTTCAGCTAACTAGGAATTGATTAACATGATATTTTGGAAGCTTTTATTTCAATAAAGAAGTGACGAAACGAAGAGGGTTGTAACCGACAAAGAACAATCATTTGAAGATAGACTTAAAATACGTGAAATAACGAAATCGATATCCAACTCAAGAAGTCCTGAGTTGGAATAAGAACGATGCCAATGATGCTAGAGCACGGTAGTTGGAGAGGTTTTATGATACGATTTTACCTGGCACTCAATTAACAGGCGTCAGGCTTAAGAGGATTTTCAACATCAACGCACAAGCAATCGAGCTCATATTTTTGAGGTGGTTATCTAACCTCAACATTTGTTATGTGCGCAACGAGCCAGCTTCGTTTGAATCGACGCTGGGTTCGACAATCAGCACAGAGAACTCCTTATACGAGTATAAGCTATTTCAACGTAATTGGAGTTGGGGTTAAAAAAAGATTTTTAGGATTAGTCTTAGTGATTAGGTGCCCAACTAAGCTCTCGCTGTTTGTCAATAGATGGCTCCAGCAGTAAGCGCTGGTCGATTGTGACATATTCAAAACATCACGAACCAAGCTTAGACATATAGTAAACAAACCGTTTTGACACATTAGTGATTTTGTTTTGTCGTCATGTACTTTTGGGTGTGTGAAAATGTGTGATTTTATGCCAAATAATCGCCATTTGCGGGAAGTATTAATTTTCTTCTTTCATTCGAAGAAAACGGCGGTTGAAGCGCAGCGGGAGCTTCACAAAAAGTTCAGGGAGATGTTGCTCTAAGTGAAACAGCGTACCGTGATTGTTCCGTCACTTCGAAGACGGTAATTTAAATTTTTGTTGACCGTCCGCTTGATTCAGCATTAGGATTTACCCTCCAAGCCATTTCTAAGCGATTACATGCGTTGAAAATGACTCGAAAACAAGGAAATTGGAATACTTATGGACTGAAGCTAAGAGACGTTGAGATTATTTTGTCACCTGTGAACAACTGCTACAGCGCCAAAAAAGGATGATGAAAAATTGATTTATTACAGCAACTCAAAGAGAAGAAAGTTATGCTTCTACGTTGTGAGCTCGGCCGAATATTCACGTTGCGAAAGTTATGTTGTGTATTTGGTGGGATCACGTCGGTTTTATTTATCATGAACTGTTGAAACTAAACGAAACCATTACTGGGGAACGGTATCGACTTCAATTGATGCGATTGAGTAGAGCACTGCGCGAAAAATGACCACGATACGAGAAGAGGCACGAAAAAGTGTTTCTACAACATGACAACGCTCGCTCTCACGTTGCCTAACCCATGAAAACCTACTTCCGAACGCACAAATGTGAAGTCATAACGCACACGCCATATTCTCTAGATATTGCGTCGTCCGATCATAACTTGTTCCGTTCGATGGCACATGGTCTGGCTGATCAGCAGTTCCGCTCATAAAAACACATCAAAAAATGGCTTGATTCCTGGATAGCCTAAAAAAAAAACACTTTTACCGTAACGGTATTCGAGCTCTGCCAAAAAGATTGAAAAAAGTTGAAGCTACAATTTTTTCACAATAAAGTTGCGTTTCCATCAAACAGCGATAATTAATGTTAGTTGCACACCTAATAGAAAACACAGTCCGGTGTGAACATTGAGCCCTTGCCCAGTTATCAAGCCTTTTCCATATAATAAAAAGCAAAAGTAGAGCACAACTACTGGTTGTAAATTCTGGTTTTCTGAACTTAACGCTCCCGAAGGTTGCTACGATTTGACCAGTTAGAAGCTTTCGGTCATACTCAACTACTGTTTGAGTCAGAAAACCCCCGGACTTCGGTCTAGGCCTGACTTTTGCAGGTAGGCCCCCTTGTGGGAGCGTCACAGTGGCTATGGCTTAAATCCAAAATCGCAGGAATGGTTTTCCATTTAATTTCGACCGGTAAGTTTAAATATGTACTGGGTGCTATGTTTCCAAGACCTGCAAGAGGTTTTAGATCGGCCTCAGCTCATATTAAGAAAGTTTCGCTTTGGTATCATCAGATTGACGGAAAGCGATGGCAATGCGTATCTTTGCTCCCATGAATGTTTGGGTAAAGAGTGGAATTGTGTCAGGTGTTCACTTTAAAACTTACGAGACCTTCGGGGTGAACCAGGCCCTCAGCTAACATAACTCTCTAGCTTGCGTGGTATTTTGTCAGCTGCCTTCAATTCTGCACACGAAGTTGGTTGAGGAGTTCTTAAACTTGTTAGCGCCACCTAGGATGAGGTACCGAAAATTTTCTGGACGAAGCCGTCTAAACTAGGTTATCACAGCTTTTTTTCACGAAGTCGATATCGTACAAATCGCTGTTGAAAATTCACTTCTAAAATAGCGATCAGGAAGAGTGAATCTTCGCAAGCAGTAGTGCTCGTATCCTTGAAGCCGGTTACTGGTTTTAGTATATCCGGCCTCTTCCTATGAGAGTTGAACAATCAAATATTTTTTTTCTTATATTGGCCAGGGTTAAAAAAGATTTTGCATACCCTTCAAACGAGGCGCGACTGGAGACTTGCAGCGTGTATGGATATTCGGTTATAAGGCCTGACACTTGTCAGCGTTGATTTATATACTTTCATTCAGGAAATACAGGCCTTGCCAATGTTGTTCGCTCTGTACGCTACAAACCACAGACGACAATCAAATCTTGACTGCAGTTACCGTTGACAGGCATTTGACAACCCAGGAGATCGCTTAGTGGCTTGAATCGCCCATACAACCGTTTCGCAGAGACTGAAACAACTTGAAATGTCGAAAAAGGTGGATGTTTAGTTTCCTTACGAACTCAGTGAGAGAAACATTATGGACCGCATAGTGGTCTGTATGTCCTTCTTGAGATGGAACGCGCTTGAGAATTTCCTGAGAAGAATGTTTACGAGAGACGAAAAATGAGTGGTTTGCAAAAATATTCCTCATAAGAGGTCATGATACGCCTCTAGTGAAATACCACAATCGGTCGGTAAACAAGATTTGCATCCCAAATAGGTCATGTTGAGCATTTGGTTATACTGGCAATGCTGTCCTTACTTCGAGTTGCTTCCACGCAATCAGACAATAAACTTTACTTTAAAGTAGGCAGTGGAAAAAAAAAAACTGAATTCATTTGGCTGGGAACCTATGCAGCACTCACAGTACCCTCCAGACCTTGTGCCTTCTGACTACGGCTTGTTCCACTCTCTTTAAAACAATTTGGACGGAAAGCAATTTAATTCCGAAGATGAGATCAAAACGTACCTGGAAAAATTTTGTACCCATAAGTCTGCAATGCAATGCAATTTTATTGTGAAAAGATGGTTACAAATGAATCGTTCAAAATATTGGCCATCTTTAGCTACAATTTTTTCTCACCTTTCTGGTAGAAATTGAATACCGTTGCGGTAAAAGTGTTAATTTTTTGAGGCTGTCCACGAATCAAGCCATTTTTTGATGTCTTCATATGAGCGGAATTGCCGAATAGCCCGACCATGTAGAATCACCTTTTCGTGCCTCGATTGAGGTCGATGTCGTTCCCAAGTGATTGTTTCGCTGGGTTTTAATAATTCATAGTAAATAACACCACATACTATATTCGCAGAGTGAATATTCGGCCGAGCTCACAACGTAGATGCATGACCGGGCAGTCCCAATGACTTTCTTCTCTTTGAGTTGCATTCAATCGCTTGAAAATGCCTTGTCGGGTAACTTTTAATGATGAAGCAAGTTCTTCTTGCATTTGCCATTGATCCTCATCGAGCAATGCCTCAACTTCAGCGTCTTCGAAGTATTTTGGCCTTTCTTAACGCGGATGGTCGTTAACATCGAAATCACCGTATTTGAAGATACGGAGTCAATCACGGCACGTTGTTTCACTAAGAGCAGATTCGCCGTAAAATTTTTGGAGCTCGCGATGACGCCAAAACAAAATCACTAATGTGTCAAAACGGTTTGTTTACCATATGTCTAAGCTTGGTTCATGACATTTTGGATATGTCAAAATCGTCCAACACTTACTGCTGAAGCCATCTTTGACATCTGTTGAGAACTTAGTTGTGCACCTAATAGCACAACTTAACAAAGGTTTGACAACCAGAAGAGTAATCATATATTTTTGTTAAACTACCCTCATCTTTCTCACATCAAGTCATCAAAGTATTGTGACAGGTCTAATATCAGTTTCATTTAAAGCTTCATAATTTACCTAGAATTGGCCTACTGTACAGAAATCCTCACAACAGATTATCCAAATATTTCAAACTAACAAGTCTTTTTATGTTATTACATCAAGTTAAGTTACACAGACGTTTTGTGCATAAAAATATGGCTGATCAAAGAAGATGTTGTAAAAATGCCCCAAATAAATTTTGTTACGTGTGCGGATGTTATGTAGTAGGATATCTAAAAACAGGAGCTTATTGCTCCTATTTTGGACTTACGATTGGAGATCTTGAAAAGTCGTCGACACCTCAAATGTATTGTATTTCTTGTTATATGAGATTTTCGAAATGGATGAAAGGTAAACAAAAGAAAATGCCTTTCGCAGTTCCTATGCTGTGACGAGAGACTTCGAATCATGTAAATGGTTGTTATTTTTGCACCACAAATGTCTCCGGATACTCGAAGAAGGATAAACATAAAATAAAATATCCAAATTTGCCAACAGCATCGCGATCTATCCTCCACAGCGAAAACTATCCTGTGCCAAGTGCACCATCCACGTCATCATCTCCAATTCTTGACACAGAAGAAACTTCTACGCCTATTTCAGACATAATTGAAAATCCACCTTTCGAACTTTCGGGAACTGTAACACCCCGCCTCATAAACTATCGCAAACTGATTGATTTAGCTAAAGATTTAGGTTTATCAAAAGAAAAGGTCGAATTATTGGGGTCTAAGCTACAAGAATGGAATCTTTTAGCACAAGGTGTAACAGTGTCTTCATTTAGGTAACAAAAAACCCTCTATTCCAATAGCTCATTCCGTGGTCATGAAAGAAACATATTAAACTATGGACTTGATTTTGAAGTCAATTAATTATTGAACAATACTAAAAATATAATTGGGCAATTTATGGAGATTTAAAAATCAATGCTATTCTCCTTGGATTGCAGGGTGGCTTCACTAAATATTGTTGTTTTTTGTGCTTGCGGGACAGTCGAGCTACGAAACATCATAACATTAAGAACGATTGGCCAGGAAGAGTTTCAACCAGGAAGCAATAATTTTAAGTACCCGCCTTTAGTTGACCCCAAAAAAGTACTCTTACCTCCTCTACACATTAAATTGAGATTAATAAAAAAAAGCTATGGACAAAGAAAGCGAAGGATTTAAGTATTTGAAGACAGTTTTCCTCAGCTTTGTGATGCTAAGCTAAAAGAAGGAGTTATTATAGGTCCGCAAATAAGAAAATTTGTTAACGATGAATTGTTTACCCAAAAATTTAATCAGAAAGAACTATAAGCATGGAATTTCTTTGTTGCAGTCTTAAAAGGCTTTCTAGGCAATAAAAAATCAGAAAACTATTAACTTTTAGTACATGAACTGCTTCAGTCGTACCAAAACTTTAGGTGCAGAATGTCTCTCAAAATCCATTTCCTACACTCTCATTTAGACTCTTTTCTGATAATCTGCAGTAAGTGATAACCAAGGAAAGAGGTTCTATCCTTATGTGCGAACAACTGAAATAAGATACCAGGGACGATGGGATCCAGCTATGATGGCAGATTTTTGTTGGTTTCTCGTCACACAAGAGGCAAAAGAAAAGTCACTAACCAAATTAGGCCTGTGTTTTTAAGCTTGAAATACTATAGGGTTTTCTAATAACGACTTGACAATTTTTTTTTTAAATAAAAGGCAAACCATTTGAGATATTTCAAAAACTTTATTATTGGCTTGAAGTACAATCAAAACATTTATGAATGGAACTCGACTTCGTTCATTGGACCCAATTTTCAACGACTCGGCCACACATTTCGGCCAAAACGGCCGCTATTTCGCGTTCAATGTTGGCTCTGAGCTCTTCCAACGTCTTCGACGTTTTGGCATAAACCAATGATTTAACGTAGTCCCACAGAAAATAGTCAAGGGGCGTTAAAGAGCACGACTGAGGCGGCCAATCGACTGGCCCATGTCTTGAGATAACACGCTCACTATACTTACTCTTCAATAAATCGATTGTAGCGTGTGCTGTGTGGCTTGTGACACCATCCTATTGAAACCACATGTCGTCCAAGTTCATATCTTCCAATTCGGATCAAAAATAATCGGTGATCATGGCGCGATAACGCTGACCATTCACAGTAACGTGACGATCGTTTTCGTCGACGAAAAAATATGGCCCAATAACGACGCCGGCATGCAAACCGCACCAAACAGTTATTTTTTGTGGATGAAGTGGTGATTCATAAAGCTTATATGGGTTTTCACAAGACCAATAACGCATATTTTGCTTATTGACGAACTCATTGAGCCAAAAATGAGCTTCGTCCCTGAAGATGATTTTGTGATGAAATTCATCATCTTGGCGCATCTTCTCCAGAACCCAATCAGAGAACGTACGTCGCTTCAAATGGTCCAACGGCCTCAATTTTTGAGTCAACTTGATCTTGTATGGGTGTAAACCAAGATCCTTACGCAAAATACGCCATAATGTGGTCTGAGCGATGCTCAATTTTTGAGAACGCCGTGGAATTGACTGATTTGGATCGTTTGCTACGGCCGTCTGAATGGCACTTTGACACTTCGACCAACCCGTTGTCTCACTGACACGGCAACATCGCACAACGAATATGTTGACTCAAATTTTTGCACTAAACTTGTTATTGCCTGTCTACTACCGACTCCGAATATCTGTAGAAAATTTTTATAATTTGTAGACGTTGCTCGTTAGTGTACTTTACCATGATGAAAATGTTGAGTTTACTGAATTAATTGACAGCGAAAGTTTGATGATTAGTGAAAGAGTGCGTTCATAAATTAGATTCAAAGTTGTTAAGTCCCTATTGGAAGACCCTATGTATAGTAATGGAGAATTTGCAAATGTAAAAGTTTGTTATGCTTTTAATTTATATTAATTGTTTAAATTATTTTTTTTTGTACTTTTTGCCTTTTTTTAGGTATCGTTCTATCTGTCAAATAAAACCTGCTACAATAAATTCAATTTCAGTTTCTAGTTATGTCAGACAAATGTAATTCGAAACAAATAAAATTTTGTCAGTTGTATCAAAGTGTTAGAAATTTGTTCCGTTGTGTAGTTTTAATACATCTTTAATTTATAATTTATTTTAAGAGAAAAACAAGTGAAAACAAACATTTACTATCGAAAATGATTTTATTGTTTTTCAAGATACTTTCCTGAAGACCGATACACTTTTGCATGCGTTTGAATCAATTCTCAATTCACTTTGAACGAGGTAACCACAAAAACATGAATTTAAAATACAACAACTGCTTCTTCAATTGTCGATAAACGTTGACCACGCAATTTATTTTTGATGTGCGAGAATAAAAGCAAGTCAAGTCAGTGGAATTGTAGTGGTGGGGAATGATCCGTGGCCGGCGATTGCTTTTCCTTAATACTTCAAAATCTTCTAGTAAAGATTTTTAGTACGATTGGGTACATGTCCAGTTTTAATGAAGATACAGTTGGCCATTTGCTTCGAAGTGCTTCATTCTGGAAAGACCCATACCGTCGACTGCTGTTTAGTTTCTGGCTCATGTGTATACAAAAGACGTCTTTTGAACCATTTTCAGCTTATAGCGAAAGACGACCGGAATTGAATTTAGAAAATCAGCGAAACACAGTTGCCCGAAACGAGTTGACCGGTGGTCACAAGAAAATTTTCACGATTCAATTTCATATTTTGGCTACAATGAATTTTTCAAGGCTTTGTAATAAACGTAAGGCACTAGTATGGCAAAAGATTCTGAGCACATGTAGCATTAAAAACTTCAAACTTTACGGTATAGACACTCGTTTTGCCATATCTTAAGACTTAAATAGCAACAAATGGCTAAATAGTTTCTTGATCTGATAGCATAATGACTATGATAACATAATGCCCCAAACAAACTATGGTTTTTAATTGTCCCAAAGTAATCTTTGGCAATGTAATCCTTACCTTGTATGGGACCGTGATCACATATCAGATTTATATTGCCGAGTTTAGTCGAAGTGCGGATTGTAATCATGCCTTTATGAGAACGCCGGGAGCAAAAGACTTTGTGCCCAATCTTCCTTCGAAGACTCTGCCCATTCCATAGATATGTGGTGTATTAAGATTAAGTATTCCGAGTTCATAATGAAAGTCTTTTTGTTGGATCGTCGAGTGTGAGAAAATCTGTATTTCATTTGGTCCGACAGTAAACTAAATAGCACAACCACAACCTGGAGTAGAAAATCCTTTGAAGGAAAGTGATATTAGGAATGAATAATTCAATTAAATTGATTGAATCACTGTTTAAATTTCTACATTCTGACTAAGTACAGAAGCATCTTTCTTTTTATGTGTTGAACCAATTCAAATGCATACTTAAGCTGGCGCTACAGTTTCCAGTTTCCCACGATAAGTCCCCTTCCACATGCGTGCGCCACCTGAATTACGGTCCTTCCCTATTGCGCTGTCACTGGGCTGTTTCAAAGACTTTTCAGAACGGAGGATTTATGTCCATCCGTTCTCTATGACACAAACAGCTCAGTCTTTGGACCGTCGCTCTTCTGACTAAATCGATGTCGCTGTACAGCCCGTACAATTCTTAGTTTTATCTCTTCCCTCACTGTTCGTCTATACAAACGGCTTCTAACATCACCCGTAGAATTTATATCTAAAGCAGCCAAGAGCACCCTCATCCATTTTGATGTAGTGCGTTTGCGCTCTATAGAGGTCTTATATATATGTGTTCTCTTAGAAATATTAATTTGAAAGTACCCTACCGCAATTAATTCAAAAGTCGTAATTAAATAATTATCTGCTTATTTACCGCACTTGTTGTCATTAGTGTTAATTAAAAGGAAATGAAAATCCGGTCAGTTATATGTATTCGACACTAATTTGTTTTTATTTATGTTAATTAAGAGTACGTATATATCTTTTGCCTTAAAAAATACCATTTAAGTATTGTATGATATACAATATTTGTAGAAGTATATTTCTTTTTAAGTCCTCCGTCATTAAAGTCCATAATTCAATTTGTAATTGTTTAAAATATTTTTTTAGTAGGTAAAATCGTTATAGAGGTGCTTTCACTTCCTCCATATTCTGGTATATACCGTAATATTATATATGTATATATATATATTTTTAAACTTTTCTGTATTGTTCGTTCTTTTTCTATATTATACTTTATGAGGGACATTTTTATTGATTTTTTTGGAAAACCGACAGTGTATCTGATAGATTTTTAGAATCATACGGCAAGACGACCAAACGTTTTGTTTTAGGTGTTGACGTCGCATGTATGCTAAGAAATACAATATTATATGTGAATTTCCTATTAGACCGCTCTTTTCGGGCGGAATATGACCAGTACCGAATGGATGAGCATTAAGCGATGTGATTAGGTATAATCGAATAAATTGACAAATAACTAGACGTGGCATTTGTTTGCTCATATTAATATACTTTAGAATATGTATTGCTCATTTAGAATAAAAACCTTGGCCATTGAGTTGCGTAATAAAATAGTCTTTGAAGTTCGTTCGAGCATAACTGAAGAAGTTTTATTGACTACCTCGTAGTCTTAAGGAAGCTGCTTTGAGAGTGAAATTAAATTCATAAATTGGAATTTTGATAAAGAATAAATGTAAAATAGCTTCGGTAGGGTGTTCATTCCTTATAAGTTGCTCACAATTTTTATTCAGCCTGTTGAACTAGGAAAGTTGATGAATTGATAAATATGCGCCCCCACAGCTCCCTAAACAAGCATAGAGAAAGGAAAATATGCTTAAAAGGAGCATCTTTTCAGTCATACACTCATCTATATATCTATATCAATTTCTAGATTGAAGTCAGACCCCAATTGCTGCCACGGATACTCATAACATCGTATAATTACAGTACCGTTATATAAAGTCATAAAAAAATATCATACCATTCTTAATGAGGCTTCCATTACAGGAATAGCTAAGAGAGGAATGTTTGTCTTTAGTACCCCTTCGAAGATTGGTTTGCATGATCAAAGTTTAGCTTGTTTGTTTGTGCTGTATTGATAATTGTCAAAACTAGGCTACATAAAATATTTTTGACCAACAAAAAAAAAAACAATAACTCGCCACCTCATCGTAATGGACATGTGTAAAGGATTTTAAAACAAATTGAGGCAATTATTGATAAGAAATATCATATATTTGCTCTCAGATCTTTAGTGCATACATATGTTCTTAGAAAGTGGACATTTATAGGAAGAACTTATTTACATACTCTGGTGGCGCTACAGTTCGGGGTGAACTCGGCTCTCATCTAATAGAAACTAAAAGGTCTCTCCAGTTGCACTTGTGCACGCCATCCAATATGAGGTCTTGCTCTGCTATGGTGTCCCACCGAGTTGGATTCGAAGGCGGGCCGTAGCATTGACGTTCACTCGATTTAGTTGTCCTAGCCATCTCAGTCGAGTGATATGAAGTTCGTCGTTGAATCTTCCCCTCCAAACGTCGTCAATGCAAACAGTACTGGATATTTTTCGAAGGAAACGACTCTCTCGAAACGACTGAAGATAGTTACATTCGCTTTCGATAGGGCCCATGCCTTGGGGTAATCAGGGTCTACGTTTTATTTTTTCAGACATGTTGTTGGAAGAATTACAACAGAGACCGTTGAGCAAAAGTCCTTTACTACTTCGAAATCATAGCTGTCGGCTGTGTCATTCTGTCCAATTCATCGTTGTTATTTGTCTTACTTCTTAGCAGCTTCTCTTTCAATACTAGCAAACGCACCGGTGACAGCCCGATGTCGATATTATCAGCATACGCTAGTAGTTGCACAGACCTTTGAAAGAATGAATTTCTATTGTTCGTTTATGATTTCCGAAAAATTTTTTTAAGCATAGTATTAACGAAGTCACATGGGAGCCCGTCACCTTGGCTAAAACCTTTCTTGGCATTAAAGATCTCAGTTAAGTCGGTACCGTTCGTATTCGTCATACTGTACAGACAGAGAAGTTTGACTAGGAAGCTAAAAATAAACATGGCTCTATATAGCTCGTCTCTATAAATGCTTATACTATATATACAATATATGCAGACTTAGAATCGAAAAAAAGATAATGAGTATCGGTTTGGACTTTGAAATTACGTGGTCTGATACCGCACTGATAGGGACCTATTGGATTGTTGGCGAAGGGTTTCCGGAATTCACACAACATGTCAGATAAGATCTTGTATCCGATGTTGAGGAGACTTATACCTCTATAGTTGGTGCAATTGAGGGAGTCTTCGTTTTTGTGGATCGATCATATGGTATTGCGATTCCATTCATCAGGCAAAAACTGTTCCGACCACATCTGAGAAATGTGTTAGAGTGTGCTTTTCAGAAAGTGTAAAAGTTTTAAATATTTCGGCCGGTGAGCCATCAAGTCCAGCCGCTTTGTTGGATGTTAGCTATCATCGCTTAAATTAAATTGACTTCTCTGTCTAACGACGGCATTTTGGTCTTATTCGGCGTTGTACAGACTCAGCACCGATTACGACTCTTCACAAGGTTTCCTTTTTCATCTCTACAGGATTTTGTATGGGTCTTCTTTATACTTCTTTATACTTTATATATACTTATAGAACTTTCATACGATATTCCTAAGTATAAATCTTAAAATCTTCAATCGCGCGGTTCAAGTGCTCTTTTGTTTTCTTTTGGGCAATCCGATGTTTTTTCCGTTTCACACGAGCAGCTTTCGTCCTTCGTTGTAGCGCTGCTTTGTATGCTTAGCGTGTAAATTCATGTGCTTGCCGGCATTCTTCATCAAATCAGGGATCTCTTAGTGGTGGTCGGTTGAAACATCAGTTGCAGCGTCTCCCAATGGGAGCATTGCCACTTGATTTCGGTACTTAATGCTGGCAGCATAAGAGCCATTGAGAGATTTTAGGGTACGCATTTGGCAAAGATACTGGCGGTCTCCTGCGATTGCGGCTTTTCTACGTTATATCTTCTATTGATGGGGTGGTGTGGCCGTCGTGTAGTGGTATATGCATAGACTCCTCAAGCAGAGTGTCGTGGGTTCGAATCCCTTGCGAGGCAATTCTGTGAAAAAGTCTTTTCATAGAATTTGTATGTAGTTATATGAAAATCACGTCGGCGTCAAATCTGACATGAAGGCATAACACTGGTGTTGAAGTGGTTGCTGGCTGGGCTAAATGTAACGAGCTAACAACTAGCACGTACTTAAGACCCACTGGTTGAGGATGTACTAGCTCGTCCCGTCCAGTTTGACAACCACATCTGGGAAAAATATCGAAACCTAATACACTACTACACCACCCGCCCGCGCCCTGGAGAAAAATGCAGTAAAAGGGTATTTATATCCCCTTTGTGCGCGCGCGGTATTATAAAAAAAAATCTTCTATTGGTAGTTATTCTTTGTTGCGGTGCTTTAAAAGTCCATATTCGCACGATGCGTTTCGAGTCAATGTTAACTGACTACAACGTTCAGACGTTCAGAATACTAGACCCTTGTCCCCTTGAGATGAGGGAACCGTGTGCTTGCTATAATGATATTTCCTTCCGCCATGAAGTTAATAAGCGTCAGTGTAGGCTACGCTTACCAACCGTTCTACCAAAGATATGACAAAGATATGGCATTTCCTGGATGGCAGTGGTATCTGTTTGATAGCATTAAGTTGTACATTAGTGGGTTCATCACATGTGAGAGCCCTATGGCGACGTAGGCCAGTATTTTGTTACTGACCGAGTATACCCTTGCCATCTGAGCCTGCACAAGTATTGGTGTTCACCACTGGAGGCTCCGAACTTGATTGTTGCGCTGCTGCCCCAACGCTGAATAAAGGACACCCAATAGTTTCTCGTTCAATCGCCATGAAAGTTTTAAGAATGACTCAAGTATAAACTTTATACGTGGTCACCGATTGCACTCACAACTCACAATTGAAAGCTCTTGGGCTGAGCGTATGTAAAATCGTATATGTTACGGAAAAGAAGACACAGACCTCAGATATTTAACCACCTAATCCGAGAACTTACCGATATGAAAATAAACAGTAGTTGGGTACAGATGGGGATGTGGGTACACCTTACTTTCATGTTATTTCTGCGTAAAAAGTAGCACAAGGCTCAAATAATAACCACTTAGCGGCCTTAATGCAACCGCCAGCCATATCAATTAAGCTTAGGTTGGTGAAAAATATGCCTCCAAAAAACTGAAAGCTTTTTAACTGGTGAGAATATTAAATCAGATTTAAATTTAGACAGTACGATATTAATAGCCCTACTGTCTAGAAAACACACTGTCGTTTATAAACGTTTACAAGAAGTAAATACAGGCCCACACAGCGCCTGCTCTGCATAAGCCTTATATCAGCGGTCAAAAAAGCTGGAAGTTCATTGTATAATATTTCATACAGAGATCCTACCCGCCTCGGAAGTCAGTTTGCAAATAAGTTGGGAAGTATGATAGAGTAAATTAATGATATCGATGTACAAAAGCTTAGGATGTTAGAGTTATATACGAAGTTTCCTTACCACAAGTTAACAAAACAGCATGGCTATTGCCTGATGGTCTAATTGCCAATGAACTGTGCACCAATTGAAAAAGCATAACGAAATAGGAATAAGAATGTGTTCATCGAAACTAGATGATTGTAGTATTTTTAAACTTTCCTAGAATATCACTTGGTTTTTAAATTTCTTGTCATTAAAGAAGAACGCTGCTCCTTTTTGAATGTGGTGGCCCTTACTGCGTCTTAAGTTAAATAAGCAAATTCTAAGAACAATTTAAAAATCGTAAATTGCAAAATCTACTCCAATTATAAGCGATATAATTAGTTATACTACTTATGACGATTGCTTCCACGTTATAAAGTGAATATTCCTACATAGCCTTCTTAGGATATGTATAACAAAAACCTATTTGTTCTCAACCGTCAGCGCAAAACTCAAGTATTTAAGTCAACAAATATATTAACACCTCTTGTCTATGGTAAAAATTGAATAAATTATAGCTTGCAGCTCTAGTTTTAAAATTTGCTAGCACTATCACCACTCTACGAATACCAACTTTGCACAACCAACTTCCTACACTTGCTTTTAATTGTTCCCTTTCTACAGAGGAAAGTAGCATGCAATTTTCACTCCACTTCCTTTGCCAACATTTTTCAAAAACCAAAAAAATAAAAATGGGAAAAATATCTAACAGAAAGCCGAGAAAAAAACGCCTTGCAACAAAGCGAATTTCTCTCATGAAGTGCTTTTAACATTCGCCCGCCAAATGTTATGGAATCTTTCCGGCTTAAGCGGATTTTCCTCTTCCCCCACATAAACATACAAATATCGTGGCTTTAAATAGGTCTGTATGTATGTGAATCTTTTACGAAACAGGAAATGTAAATGCGTAGTAAATAAAATAAAAATAAATAAAAAATAAAAAAACACGAAAAAATGAGCAAAAAACAAACCGGAATACTTAGTACGACGGCACATTTGCGTTAATTGAGGTTTTACAATAAAACCACATGATTAACTGCAAGAAAAAACAGTAAAAAAATTTATGTTCAAAAAAGAAAATAATTAATTTCTGTTCTTACTTCTTAAGGATGCTTGCAGGTACCTCCCAAAGGCGAACTGAATAAGGATAAGAACACTTAGGCTGTTGTGTGTTTTAATTATCGCAAGCCGACTTCCTTTGAATATAAGGAGGTGTAAATGAGAACGAATTAGTCATGCGGAAAAATTCTATCCGGTTTTTCTTTTTACGATGCAACTTCTTCAACTTGTAGCACTTAACAGACGTGACTTATTGCCCATTCAAGCCGACACCAACAATTAAATTTCATTACGAGTATCAAAGAAAATTGGAAATGAAGAAATCATGTGTTTAATGCCGTTCTCCGATACATAATTACAGAGAAAAACTTTCTTAAGTAGTAATTACAAATAAGTTATGTCCAACGAACGCAAGTAGATTTATTTGAAGCAACCCAAACTACTAAATTTTGAATACGAAATCATGAGAATCACAAAGAAGGAATTTTTTTTCTATTTTTGTGATAAAATTGAAACTATTTTGTAGAAATTCATACGAGTGTAAGGTTTTTTTTAGTTCGATTTTGTTCTTGAACTGTGAAAGAAGAAGGAATAGACAAAAAACTGCGTTGGTTAATCTATATATGTGTACTTCCTTTGTTGCTAATATACGTACTTATATGTATGCCGTCAGTTTGCTAGAATGTCAAAAGTCCCTATTGATCCCGCTTGTGCGTTGTTTTTTGTCAGACGTCAAAGGTCACAAATTTTCGCTTTGTGCGTATATCTGGTGGACATTTTACCACCCTGTTTAACAATGCAATGAATAATGCACATTATCCAGAGCATTGGAAAACTGCGGTGGTACATCCCATCCCCAAAAGGGATAAAGACACCTCCAATCCGGCGAATCTCCCGTCGATCAGTCTCTTTCCAAATATCAGTAAGGTTTCGAAAAAGTTATCAATAGAGTCCTGACTAAGTGGGTTGAGGACAAAAATATAGTTCCGGATAAACAATTCGGTTTCAAGGCGGGGCATGATGTCATTCATGCCGCGTCTAAGCTGGTTTCTGATATCCAATGGAACAAAGCCAAGAAACAGTGCCTGATTGATTTGGAGAAGGCTTCCGATACCGTATGGTTAGAGGGACTCTTCTACAAGTTGAACAGACTGGGCATTAGTAAGCCACTGCTGTATATTCTTTTCAATATGCTCACAGATAGACAGTTCATCGTGAAAAATGGCGATATGACTTCTACTGGTACATTCAACATTAAAAACGGTCTGAAACGAGGTGCGGTCAATTCGACAATCCTTTTCAATATTTACACAAGTGATCTGATAGGTTTACTTCACGATGCCATAGCGTACGCAGACGACTTAATCGCGTACAGATCAGGTCCAAAGATTGAGGTTATAAACTGGAAGTTGAAGATCAACTTTCAAAAGTCGGAAACCATTCTGCTTAGGACGCCTTTGTCTGGAGCCTCTGCGGATAAGAATTGACGAAAATTTCAGATCGTGGGACAACACGGGCAATCACTTGCTTGTCGAAATGTAGTCAGATACCTTGGGATTTAGCTAGATCAATATCTTTATTTTAACCAACATATAAATGTTGCTCTGGCCAGAGCCAGATAGAGACGTCGCAAACGGCAGTGCGGAGCGTCTCCTGTTCAGTAGGGCGGTAGGGAATCGCGACATGAGGGATGTTGCTCGGCAGCACCAACAATTTTGGTGGCTTGTTGAAGGAGCGGAATCTACGTCGTTGAATTCCTCTAGCACTAGTTAGCTTCGTTAAAGAGCAGGGTCGGCAGCCTAATTTTCTAGCCGTGGCCGACTTACATAGATTTAAGTAGGATTAATATAGTTTTAAGGGGGGGGGGAATATATATATATATATACATATATTGTATATATTATATACAAAAAACAAAAATACAAAAAAAAAATTATAAAACAATAAAGAAATGGGTAACCTTCGGGTAACTTCTCACAAAAAAAATATGACCTAAATGATAAGATAATTTTAAGTAGCTTATGTAGCCTAAGTAGATTAAGAATAGTGTTAAGGTAGTTTTTAAGTTTTAGTTTTAAGTATTAAAAAATGATAAAAAAAAGTCAATTTACTAAGTTTTTGTATTGTAACAAATTTATTTTCTTAGTTTTAATTCTGTTTAATACAAAATAACGTCAAAATCAAATGTACGAAACGTTGAAAGACAAATTTTAATTGTTAGGTTAAACTTAGAGTGTCCGCATGGGGCCAATAAGTTAGAATAAGATAATTTTAAGTTAATTAAGCTAATTAATTAATATATAAGCGGTTTTTTGTATAGCCTGTAAGAGTTATTGAATTTATTTAAATAAAAATGCATATTAAATGAAAATGAAAAATATCCGGATTAGAAATGACAACTCAACTTTTTTAGGTTTTGACAATCTATTTTTCAATATGATCTCCTTTCAACTTGATACGGTTTTCAGCGGAGCTGCAACTTTTTTAACCCCTTCGTATAGTACAACTTCTGTTGGCCTACAAAATACTCCTCAGCGGCGGTGATGACTTTCTCGTTCGGTCCGTAATTCTTTCTGGCGAGTGATCTTTTAAGGTTTGGGAACAAAAAGAATTCGCAGGTAGTTAAATCTGGAGAGCACGGAGGATGGGGGAGCAATTAGTAGTGCAATTCGACTAACTTGCTGGGGCGACTGCGGAAGTATGAGCCGGTCCATTATAGTGGTGGAAGAGCACTTTTTTCTTCGCCGAATGTGATCGTTTTTTCTTCAAATCGGCGTTGAATAGGCCCCATAAATCTACGTAATATGCTCCTATGATTGTTTTTTCGTACTCCAAATAGTCAACGTGAATTACCCTTCGCGCATCACAAATAACGGTGGATATCACCTTTCCGGCCGAAGGCACGGTCTTCGTCCTCTTTGGAGCACGTTCACCTAGAAAAACCCATTGTTTCGATTGTTCTTTGGTTTCTGATGTGTAGCAATGAATCCATGATTCATCGACGGCCATGAGACGACGTAGAAATTCCTCCGGATTTCGGTTTAACAGGGCCAAGCACGTCGTTGAATTGGTCTCACGATTGCGCTTGTTTTCCGGTGTGAGCAAACGCGGCATTCATCGCGCAGACAGCTTTCTCATGCCTAAAATGTCGTGCAGGATATCGCGAATGCGTTCAGTTGAGATACCTGCTGTGTCAGTCAACTCGCGAATTTTCATTCGGCTGTTCGCCAGTACAAGATCATGGGTTGTGTCCACTGTAGTAATCGTTTTTGGGCCACCTGGGCGCGGTTCATCAAACTTTTTTTTTTCTTCGGGCAAGAAGAAAATCTGCAAACTTGTGGTAAACAGTTGTACGGGAAGGTGAATGGGTTCCATATAATATGCACTATCGAGAATGGGCTTTATTTTCTCGCAGGTTTTGCCACTCAAATACAAGAATCGATTCACGGAGCGATACTGCTCTTTTCCATTGTCGCATGTTTTGAAATGGGTGTCGGATTGTTACCAAATTTTGACAGGCGGGCTATAAGAAGTTATCTTTAATGATGGTATAGTTATTTTGGATTAATAGCGCCACCTATCTTCCAATCCGGGTACTCATCAAAGAGCCCTCGTACGTGGAAAATTTACGAACCATATTGAGAACCTGTTGATATCATCGATTTTTTTATGATCGTCATTGACAGATACATGTTATGTGTGATAGACCAAGGTGACGGTCTCGTGGAACGCCTTAAGTGGCTATAAGTCGATTTCGTCCCCTTGCTCTAGGGCACACAACGTACTAGAAACGAACTCAGAAAGGTTGGTAGTGGTTGTTCTGCCTTTAAGAAATCCTTGTTGGTTTTGTGCAAATATAGATTTGCAATGAAAAATGTTTCTCTTTTTTTTTCAGAAAAATTGCGGGTAGAGAGAATGAAACCGTTGACACTGTCCGATATTTTGGATGAACTTTAATTCGGTAATGAAGCCCCCGAAACTATTTTCTGCATCTACATCTCTACCAGAAAGTTGAGCTGTGGTGAGCTAGATTCCGTTACGATGAATTCAAGTGTCGGGTGCAGACTGATAATTTTGATTGTTGTTTTTACGCAATAAGTGCGCACGTGAATGGTAAAGTGTCTGGGATTGATGTAGAATTTTGCGAATCTTGTCGAAAAGGACTCGGATTTAAAATTGTGATAAACAGAAAATTATGACTAAAAGTAATGACGTGATGCCCGTTAATCCAAAATGCATACGAAGTTAATCTTCGATTTATTTTTGCTATGCGATTGCATGGATTATCACTGGCTGGAGTTGAAAAATGTTGTGCTTTCGTGGACTTGCCGCGACCTATTTTTAAATCTTTCTACGACACTATTGTGGAATAGATTCGTGATGCTACAGAAAAAAGACAATGTCATTCAAACTAGCTGCTGATGAAGAAAAAAAAAAGATACTTATACGGTTATTGTTCGAAAAACGTTATTGATATTTGTATGAAATCTGCATACTGTAAGACATGTGCTCTGTGGAAAGGCAAAAGTGATTCAAAGGAATATTAAAATTGGCTGGAAAACCATGCTGAATATTGTAGCGCAAATCTCGTCATTTGTGTAGGCAAAATGGAAACTGATGCTTTGCTATGGAAGTACCTAACTGGATGTGAACAGCAGATAAAAGCTGACTCAGGTATGCTGTATAATATCTGGAGAAGCAATGTTTTCGGCACAAAAATCAGGCTTAGACTATTCCATTCTTTCGGCACTATGCATTCAGAATCGGGTAAGACTGTGCGGTGTAAAAAGAAATGAACAAGCGGATGAACCTGCAAAAAAAGGAGTGCTACTCGACAATAGTGAGGTTGTCAACATCTTACCATCTCCCTGAATAGTGAGAGGCATTGTCGAGCAAAAAATCACAAAGACAGCCAACCTAAGGTGGTTAAGTCTTGAAGGACACAGGGTATCTAAGGCTCTTAAACGAAAAAAAAGGTTAATGTAGGAGGTTAATGAAATTAAACTGAGATAAGTCTAGAACATTAGTAGGAATCCCGACAGGAGACTGTCTCCTGCGAAAACACGCAAAGAGACTCAAATTGTCATTTGAGTACATAACCAACATGCGAGGATATGCCAGGCAATATCGCGTAGTTAAAAAAAATTTTTAAGGAAATACTATTTCGAAAACCTAGAGGAAATGAAATGACCACATATTTGGTGTCACTAAAAATGCCTTAATGTCTAGGTTTCCTCAAGCAGTGTAAAAAATATTTTACTTGTTCGATGTGGCCTCAATATATAAGGCTTTCAGACGCGAAAAATTTAAGTACAGTTGCTACAGAAACGTCCCTGTACCTGCCAGATAGGACTCAAAACCGTGACGCTAATATCACACAGTAAATTGACACTCACGAGCACTAAGATAATATCTCCTGCCTCGTCTTGTTCTATCGATATTTTCACCATCGAAATTGCCAGTAGTATTCCGTTCCTCCAAAGGTTCAACCGTAACACCCGTCTCGCTTTGAATGCTCATCCACATATCGTGAAATATCGTGATTCGTTTCCAAGCCGTACAACTCACTTGTGGAATCTCCTGCTGAACTCCTTATTTCCTAGCCATGGTAACTTGCAAACATTTAAGACCAACGTACATCGATATCTCAGTTTCTTTCCTCATTAAACTTTTCTTGGTCCGCGACGTGTGCAATAACTTTAAGTGTATTGCACATCAATACTTTCAGTTCTCAGATCGACTGACGGCCCAACAACCTAACAGAGTACAAACTTGCTTCGTAAGCCTGCAGTTCAAGCCAAGTATAGTCACCTGAAGGGAGTTCTTACTGAGCGTGTTGGTATACCTTACAAACATAGACCCATTGAACTACTCAAAAGTCATCCCCTAAGTTGCAATAAAACAATCTCAACTTCTATGGAAAGTGAGAGACATGGCATCAAAAAACATAACAAACATCGCAATTCACGAGCTTTGGATTGAAAAGTTACTATCGGTTACTATCGAGATGTTTCGAAGAGCAAAGGAATTTCATGCAACGAAATACGTCAATTATATCCGGGACGGCGGCGATCTAAATCATGCAAGCTCTTCCGTATAATGTGAAGAAAAAAGAATGTATCAACCATGTTCAAAAACGGATGGGAACAATATTGCGAAATTGCGAAAAACTGAATAGGGGCCTCGGTGGAAAGGGAAATCTGACTGAAAAGCGCTTTGAGGAATTAACTGCATTCTGCGGTCTTGCAATTCGTCGGGATAGTGATTCGCTGAAAGATATGAAAAAAGCTGCCTATCTATTGTATTCTATCACAAATGTTCTAAAAACGAGAGTTTCCAACATGAGTACTTCCTGGAAAGAGCAGACTCGTGGTGTTCGTGGTAGCAGGCGATTGCCAAAGGAACTTTGAACGATTATACACATACTTCCGCATTGTCGGCTAATGTCATTGAAGCAATAAAATAGATATATGTGGACATTAAAAAAAAAGAGCTTCTTGAACAATATTTAGGCGCGTTTCACCAGAATAACAACTCTCTTATATGAAAATTTGTGCCAAAGAGCAGCAGACCCACAGTTGAAATTGTTTTAATACTTTTCAACAATGGTCATATTGGCCTCATTAATGTATTGGAGATATTGAAAATAAAAATTGGTGAAACACTCTACCAATATTGTCTAGACATTGATGAGAAGTTGATATGTGACGCCGAGCACGAAGCCGAAAAAACACACATGAGGGTCGTGCTTGCAAAACACGGAAATAATGATGAGTCTCTGGATGCTGAGGAACGGTCCAGAAATAGTTGACTGATGGTAAGAAAAAACAGATAAAAAATTGAGTTTGTATGTTGAATTATCCTTCAGCAAAATTTTGAACGCGTTTTTTTCGAAACTACTTTTTTTTTTTAACTTGGTTGACAACATATTTGCAAAACTATTCATCCGATTTGCATGTACCAAGTCTCAAAATGTTAAAAAATACATTCCCTATGGCATCACGAAGGGATTTTTTTTTTATGAAGGACCTCTTTCTATTTTTTTTTCATAAACGATGAAAATTTTTTGTGAAAATGGGAAATAAAATTCGCTGGGGCGCCTTCTCTTTTTTTGAAATATCGAAATTTCCCTACGTGATGCTATACACATACATATATGTCTACATAGTTTATAAATATATATATTTTTATTTTTCAGATGGCTTAATTGCTGTCAACCATCAAGCAGCAACTTCGTCTGCGGTGTACACTGCAAACTATTCTTAAGATTCGAACTAAACAATTTTGTGTAGTTTCTTTTATATATATTAAATATTAGTGTCAATAAAAAAAAAAAATAAAAAATTAATCGTTTGCTCGAAAAAAAAATTGTGAAAAATACACCCTCGTACCTCGTTAGTTTCAACAGTCGATAATAAGAAGTCCAATGGGAAATTTACGTAGAGCCGGAAAGAAGCGTCTCCTAAAATCCGTTGCATACCTGCGTAAACTTCAATATAACATATGTGAATGGATATGCTTAAGTGCGTGAATGTGTAAACTGCAAACGCATCCTGAAAAAGTAGAAAGTAAACCTACTTTATCCATCGAAGAAAACATATCCGTTGGTTATAGACCAATTTCCATAAGAATTCGTATATTTTACCTTTCTGCCATTTAAAAACGACCGAGCAATGGATCGACGGATTCTATGGATAGAGACTTTTAAAATGGGATATGATATCGAATTTGATAAGAAGGTGAATGAATGAAATGCTGATGATGGACCATGTTTACAAATCGACGATTGCAGATTTAGTGTTGGGCGCAGATATTGTAGCAGCTAAAACTCAAAGAGGCTACATTCTTCATTCCATGTGACACTTCGTTCAGAACGCTTGGCCTGATACGTCACGCAGTTCCCAGAAAAAATTGTTTCCATTTTTTAATAGAAGGTTTGTTTCTTCCTTACAGAGTGGATTCTTATTCTCTCACAATGACCACACCTATGTTGTGGTACCCACATCGCACGAAGCCAAGATCCTCCAAATGCTACACGAGGGCATTCGGGGGCAAACCCGAATAAAACAGATACGTTTAGTTTCCCAACATTTATCAAGCAACAAATCAAACTATGAAAAGATTTGCTACTTACTGTACGAACCTTAGTTACTCAAAGAAGCAATTCTCTTCCTCGACTGAAGAGACTGGTACAAAGGAAAAAATTCACACATACTTTTCGGGACTATTATTTTCTCTTATGTGGTTTATTTAAGTCGATTCGCTTTCAAGTTTCCCATTTTTTTAAGAACTTTCATCGACAACTTCATTATTAACAACCTTGGCACTGCAAACAGTTTCGTGATTGAAGGCTTACTCAGGACTACCGTCAGTGATATGTCCAGCAAGCTTAAGGAATTCTGCTATTTGAATTTTATTGAGCACATCACAACCTCTCCATTTCAAATAACCTTGCCGAACATGCAGAAAGTACAATCAAAGAAGCGTTTAAAGAAATCATGGAGGACGATGACTACAACGAAAAAGATCTAAAAATACCTCATGACTTTTTGGATAACCACAAATCAAGAGTCTAAGAAGTCACTCAGTGCTGATGATGACATTGAAATTGAATTGCATTTATAACCAGCAGTTGGATACAACTAATTTTCCCGCTCTAGTGGCCAAAGCCCAACTTTGCTAAATGTTCGAACGCAAGCGGTAATGAACCATGAGTAGAATGAGGATATGCAGACAGTCACTACATCCATCAACAGCACCCCTTAATATATACAAAATAGTGTTGGACGATGTATCAGATATGTAAACAAAAAAGTACAGCCTGTGTGACAAAACCTGATCTTATTAGAGTTACGAGCAGTCGCAGTCTGTTGAGAGAACTAATATTGGGTCTATAACTTAATTCGTGCGGTTTGCTAAGAGATGCCGTAACTTGTATTATTCAATTATTGTTATTCCATTGGAACATGCGTTGGAAAGCTACTGTCATTGTACGTCGTTTCAGTATATGTCATTCATTTGAAGCGTAAACAAAAATAATTTTTTTTCATTCAAATATGTACTTTGTACCTTAAAAAGTGTTTTTGCGGGGAGTTCTTCTTCATAACTTTATTTTGGTGGAAGTTTATGGTGAACATGCGCTAGCTGAGCGAACGTGTCAAAAGTGGTTTGCACAATTTAAAAATGGTGATTTTGGCTTATAAGATGATGAACGTTTTGGGCAGCCAAAAAAGTTTAAAGATGAAGAAATGGAAGCATTACTCTATGAAGATTGTTGCCAAACACAAGAAGAGCTCGCAGAATCTTCAAAACGTTTAAAAGCAGCTGGATATATTCAAAAAGCAAGGAAATTGGGTTCCACATGAACTCAAGCCGAGAGACGTCGAAAGGCGGTTTTGCATGTCCGAAATGGTGCTGGAACGCCGCAAAAGGTAGTAATTTTTGCATCAAATTGATCAAAAATGGATCTATTACGACAACCCCAAGCGCAAAAAATCATATGTGAAACCCGGCCAACCAGCCAAATCAACGGCAAAGCCGAATATCCATGGCGTGAAAGTAATGCTCTGTATTTGGTGGGTTCAGATGGGTGTGCTGTATTATGAGCTGCTAAAACTGTGTAAAGTCATCAATGGACAATGCCACCGAACACAATTAATCCATTTGAAGAGAGCAGTAGCTGAAAAACGCCCGGAATTTGCGACCAGACACGAGGCAATAATTTTCCATCATGACAACGCTCGGCCCCACGTTGTTATTCCGGTTAAGAACTATTTGGAAAACAGTGGATGGCAAGTCTTACCCCACCCGCCTTATAGCCCAGACCTTGCCCCTTCTGACTGCCATTTGTTCCGGTCAATGCAGAACGCCCTTACTGAAATATAGTTCACATCAAAGCAGAATATCAAAAATTGGCTTGATTCATTCTTGGCTGTCAAACTGGTGCATTTCTTTTGGTATGGTATCCACAAATTGCCAGAAAGATGGGAAAAGGTCATAACTTAAGATGGGCAATACTTTGAATAATACTATTGTACATGTTTTTCTTAAATAAACGTTCAAATTTTGAAAAAAAAAACCGCACGAATTAAAATATATACCCAATATATAATGGAAAAATTTCAGGCTGAGCAAATCCACGTTAAAAGAATGTCTTTAAAAAATCTGCTTCAAAGGCTCTAGTTCCAGTGAAGGTTTGATGGACAGGTTAAACGAAAAATAATTTGATCACTCAAATGCAACAGAACTTGATATGATGATATAAAATAGCAAGGCCTGTAGATAAGTGTTTATATCCGCGCATTTACCCAATACTTTAAGGGGGCAGGAGCGGCGCACATGGTTAGGAAAACATGTAGCATAAGTGTGATTAGATGCGTAACATACCATATTTCAAAGTTTGTTTCAGATGAGAAAGGAATCCGAGTCGGATAAGCACTGAATGTCTTTCTCAGATCTTATAAGCTGGAAGCAAAGTACCCCATGTAAAACATCTTTTGGAGATTTATTTTATGAATCGAAAGATTGCTTATTATATAAATATATCACAAATTCTGCTAACTATACAAACAAATTTTTGAAAGATTTTTTTTTTAGGACAAAACACATTAAAACCAATCTCTATCCAGAGCCTTAGACACACCACTCCAAAATATCCTTTTGAATTGGTCTTAAGAGTAGACTTAGTGTATCCAACGTATCTGGTCAGTCAATAAGACAAACAATCTTGCCGGGTTAGAAAAGCCCTCATCCAACCATGTCTGGTTGCTTTGAATCAACAACAAACTTTATCTTTTCATTTCATACTATCTCAATTCGCTTACTTTTTAAAAGCCTTTGAATATTGAATTACTTGTCTTGTTATAAAAAAAGGCATTCTTCACACCCAACACTGGGTTATCGTCAAATAAAAAGACTCCAGAAGTCCAGACGGATTGTTTTAGAAGAAAAAAATATTTAAAACAAAAATTCCTTTTCCTTTTCACGTTCGTAATTTCCATTCGTCCATGCCATCGAAACAATCGAGCAGTAAACGAGGGAAAGTATTTCGGCTGAAATTTTTAGATAGATGCCTTATAATCTCTAAGGAGATTCAATAAAAAAAAAAAAACACAAATCAACTCATTCAATTTCAAAACGAACATTTCGTATTCAGTAAAGCCCACCCTAAGGGTATAAATGTCTGTCATAAAACGTATCTAAGCATGCACATGCTCGCTCAAAAATTACTACTGTCATGCCATATGCCCCTCGGTGAAAGTCCATGTTAATAAAAAACAGACCTTTAAATATAGGTCTGGGAATTTTCTTTAACTGACCTGAAGTGATAGGACAGTAAACACCAAGCTCACCACATAAAGTGACAGTAATCAACATAAACCTTTAGAAGAATAATAAACTCATATCTGCAGGCATCACAGTTGAAGACAAATGGTCCCACCATACTCAGTTTTCCAAGAATTGTTTGTTCTTATTTTTTTCCTGCGAGTATATGTGTGATAAGTAATCAACACTTCCAATCATCCAAATTCATTATTTATTTACTGTAAGTTGATCACACAACCATTCGAAGCAAGTTGGCTAATGTATCGATAGACGGAAGTAAACATTCATGACATGTGACAGACTGTTGACAACATAATACGCATTCACAAACTAAGCACATTATGTCCGTCACAATATGTCAAAATCTTACTTTGAAACTACCACTACCACCCAAAATCCTTCTGTTTCGAGAGGTTGTTTTCAATTTTTCTTTCATTCTCTACCTTTGCCTATCATCTGCGTTCGAATATTATGAAAGGAATTGTCTTTCCCCGTTGATAGGCGGATATCGTTTAAACAAATGATATATTGTTCAATGATTAATTTTCCACGGAAAATTCTCCTCAGAGACATAAAGTTTTTCCCGAAACACTCTCTACGAGTATGTAAATGGAAAAGTTTTTGCTCTTACTACAGCTCTTGCTGTAGTTATTTGCGTTGCTTAAGCTGTCTACGACAAACTACTGATTAACGTTGATAAACTGCGAGAAGAAACATTTTTCTGTGCCCCGCTTGGAGTTTTTATTGAATTTTTTAGCTTCTTGATAAGGATCTAAAAAGGCGAAAGGGTAAACAGAAAAAAGAAGAAACAAAGTATTGGAATAACACTTTATGTGAACTTTTAAGGACATGTGTATCTTATTTACAATTCAGTCAAGATGCACAAGTTTTGGGAGCCAGCATCCCGTGAAAAGGGTCGAATGGATACATTTTTTATTTATTTATTTTTTCTTCAAAAAACAAAAAAAGGATTTCATTGCAGAGTATCTGAACGAATCCGCCTGTCATCACCGAGAGGAAAATAGCTCTTCGAATAATTTATTGAAGTCACTTAACATTTTTGTAAGCTTTAAGGGATTGTACTGTTTTAATTCGACGAATATATGTCAGATTAGGAGAAAAAGGCATTCGGGTAGGGTAATTTATTTAAAGGCAATTCAAAAAATGCAAAAGATATTCTTAACAAAACTGCCGTTTTATAATATGTAGATCGAACCCAATTTCATGAGAATAATACCGGGCCCTCTCAAACAATAAAAAGGGAAGTCGATCTACTAAAATTTACATATTCTAACATAACAACATAACACATGATCACTAAAAAAAAAGGAATCCTAATGGGATATTGCCCCTCTTCTTGCTGATGTGGCTACATCTGCTACAAGCAATTATAATACGAACTCACTCACTTAATTTTATAATCTATTTGTTAATATATTTACAATTTGTGTCTTCAAATGTTACATATAAATAATCTAAATTAGTTATAAATATGTATTGTACTTAACGCCGTGCGTCGGAGAGAGAATGACATAAAGAAGTCATCAAATATAGTCTGGTATAGGGTTGCCATCAGAACATTACATCTTCGTCGTCCTTTAGAGATCCAAAACCGAGTTCGTCGTTGCGAAAAAAAAAAACAGGGTTGAACCCTATGTGCAGAGATCTTTCATGGCAGTGGTGCTTGAAACTGATCGACTCTGGTAAAGACTGGAAGCGCTCACCTATTTGCATAATACCCACATCGTCCAAAAATGGGAAAAGCTGAGCAATATAGGATGACCCAGGTATGAATTTTGCTATCTGTAATAAACAATCAGACGGGTAACTGACATCTTTAAGCGACACTTGTCATTGAGCCCATAGCTGAGAAGACCGCAAGCATTCGGAAGTTATCCCTTTGTCAGCAGATCAGCAGGATTTTCTTTTCCGGTACATTGGTTCCAGTCTGAAGTTAACGTGTGTCGACGAATGCTTTAGGTAGGAACACAGTCAAGCTGCTATCGCCTCGGTAAGCTCCAGTTTAGGTAAAAAAATATAAAAAATAAAATAAAAGTCCTTAGATCCAACTTCCTTGAGCGGAGCTTTAGGTAGTCCAATGTGCCGTAGACTTTTATGCTAACAAAAATATGAATGTTGGCTTTGCATGCAGATGAGAACGCTAAAATTTACCTTGGAATAGTTACATCCCTTAACTGTAAGAGACTCTTGACGCACTCGTCCCACTCAACCGCGAGCTCGGAAGATAGTTGCAAGAATTCCAAGAGGATAGTAAATTCTTGCTATTGTCTCGAGCACAATGCATTTGGTGGCTTTTGCTATGTTGCAAGAAAGTAAACTCTCAATGGATGTAAAAGCTACAACTATCTCATCGCTGAATACAAACCAGGAGAGTCCAATTACCATTTGCGTCTGTGAATCAAAACATTGTAGCCTCTTTGCAAATTCGCTGTCCCTCACTTTCTTTCTTTTACCAAGTCGTGCATGTAAAATCCTTCTTCCTCAATGTCGCATGTTGATTGAAACCCAGTCTTCTCCTCGGCAAAGTGATGACGCAGGGTTGCTGTTAATAGAAGTGGACTGCAGTTCGCTCCAAAGGTCACCCTTTGAATCTGTGCCCATCTAATAACTTTTGTTGAGACAACCAAATAAAGCGATGGAGACTTCGATCTTTTTCACTTAGCAGAATTTGTAGGAAAGCCTTTTGAATATTCCTATTCCTATTCCTATTCGTCTTAGTCTAAAGTTGAGCAGAATATTCAAGACATCTGGTATAGAGAGATTTGCACCCACATGCAGCATATCGTTAAGGGATGGGTTGTCTGGGGCGATGCGGTCTGGAACCATCATAACTCTCTGGTTCAGCGATGCCATCTAAGACTATTTGTCGTATAGCAATATCATACTTCTTGAGGCTATTAGGTGTAAAAAGACAAAGGAGACGTTAACTTGGTTTCTGTTGCTCTTGGTACATACTTGAGAATCTTTCCACGGCAAAGCTGACGACGTGATGCAGGAATAGATGAGATGCTTTGCTAGATAACGATTTTCAGCATCTTCGCACCGAATACCAATGGGTTTAAGTGACCAGAAGGAAGTTATGTCACTGTCATTCAGGGCAGGCAGATGTAAATTCGTGCTAAGAATAGCAAAGGAACATAAATTTATGTTTGAAACGATATTCTCACCAGAAGCAAAATGTGGCTCTTGAATAGTCCACCCAAGGCGCGATACATTTTTGCTTTCCGTTAGCTATGTTCCAATAAAAATCGGAGCCTACAAGAACAATTAGGCCTTCTTTTGATCCGATGGAAACATGCTGTGGGTCACCTAACTGAATTCTTTGGAATGAGGGACATGAGTTTTCAAGTGCTGGGAGGACTTCAACACAAATTTCTGGAACCACTACTGCCCTTATACGAGTATATGTATATGCTATTTTGCTGAACTGACTTAGTATCGCAACTCTCACTTTGTCTTGAGTTAGAAATGGAGACTACTCCTTATTTCCGAATGGGATGACAGATATACTCAAAGTTCCAATAAAGGTTAGGTTAAGCTTTTGCACTAGGCTTTTACGAATATATTTATGCTGATTGCTGCCGTCAATAATGAATCGAATTAAAATACTTTTAATTTTGCTCGATGCTGTAGCAATGCCGCGAGCTATTTTTAGAAAGACATTTGAATTTTCTATTATAGAAATGGGTCACACATTGATGCCGATGTGTCCCCGTCTTGTACAACAAAAGCAACGGCGTTTGTGTTTTCTGTGTTTGTTTGTGATTATGAGTAGGGAGTTCAGGGCTGACGTAGCTAACATACGCGGGATAAAAAGTAATCACTTTTCTGTGTCATTATTCTTCTCTCACCGCGGTCTCGCCATTTACGTACGTAGCGATGTAGCTTACCAAACTCCACCACAATGTGATCCGTGTTCCAATCCGGAATTCAAGTTCTTATGGCTAGAATTTCATCTCCGTAAGCAAATTATCCACTACTGCTTTTTATATAGAAGTCCCAAATTGGACAGAAATTCGACCTTTAATGAGTTCGATGCGCTGTGTGACTCCATTCAAAGAATTGTACCTCTGTATCCTCATACTGAAATCGTTATTACGGGCGATTTCAATATACACAATTCTGGGTGGCTCCGACACTCTGGACAGACAACACCCGAAGGACGGTGTGTTGAGATCTTTACTGCGGAAAAAAACTTGACTTAGCTTGTAACTGAGCCCACACGTATACCAGACGTTGATAGTTATACCGCTGAATTTTTTAACTTGATAAACACAAGGTCAATGTGCTATCCCCTCTAGGATCGTCGGACCACTGTGTCATACCAACTAATTTCTCGTACATCGATAACACAGTTAAAGAAGAGATTCCTAAAGGAACCATGTGGCAATACGAGTAAGTCAATTGGAACGAACTTAACGCTTCTAAAGGCATTTTAACTGGTCGTTATGTTTCCCCGACAACGACGAAACGCAAAAAATTATCAATGACCGGCAGTATGGTTTTTGTACCAACAGGTGCACTTGTGATTTAGTGGCATGTCTCACCGAAAAGTGGAATCAAAGTGTACGTCAATCTGGCGAAAGCAAGATAGTTCCACTTGATATTTCTAAAGCATTTGAGAGTTTGGCATCAGGCTGATTTGTGGAAAATTCATGCATTTGGGATCGACAACTCCCTTTTTTGATGGATTAAAAATCACCCTTCGGAACGTTCAATTAAAGTTCTCTTGAATGGTTTCATATTCATAAAATAAATGCTGGTCTGCCCCAAGGTTCCGTTCTGTCTCCGACACTCTTTTCAATTTTCATTAATGATCTTTTATCAGCAACTTCTAAACCAATATACCAGTTGTACCGGTATAAAGTTTTTTTTTGTGAAAATAGATTTTTAATTAGAAAGTAAAAAACATTTTATTCAAAGTATCGGCCATTACTACCTACGCATTTATCCCATCTTTCAGGCAATTTATGGATTCCATGCCAATAAAACTGTTCGTCTTTTGAAGCAAACCAAAAAAGTCACCCAATTTTCGACTTCCTCGTAGGATTCGAAGTGCTGCTCAGCTAATGCGTGTCCCATCGATGAAAACAAATGGTAGTTGGAAGGATCCAAGTCTAGTAAATACGACGGGTGGGGTAGCAGCTCCCGTCCAAGTGCTTTGGTTGTATCCTGAACCAGTTTTGCTCTATGTGCAGGTGCATTGTCATAGAGCAAAATTACCTTGCCGTGTCTTCATGTCCATTCTGGTCGTTTTTCAATCAATGCATGGTTCAAATTGATCATTTGTTCTCAATAGCGATCTGTAACGGTTGCACCTGGATTTAGGAGCTCGTGGTACACCACATCTTTCTGGTCCCAGCAGACACACAGCATTGTCTTCTTGTCCAGTCGATCTGGTTTTGCAGTCAAAGTTGATGGTTGTCCCGGATTAACCCATGATTTTTTCCGTTTAGGATTCTGAAAATAAGTCCATTTTTCATCGCCAGTAACAATTCGATGCAAAAATGATTTTTTACCGTGTTTTTGAAGCAAAATTTAGCAAGTGGTTTTTCGGTTTTTCATCTGTCTTTCGTTCAATTCATGTTGCACCCATTTTCCAGACTTTTGGATCTTTCCGATAGCTTTCAAATGATCAGAAATTGTTTGTTGTGCTACATTTAACATTTCCGCTATTTGTTTCTGACTCAAGGTGTCATCTTCATCCAATATTGTTTGCAATTCGGCGTCTTCTAACTTTTTTGGTGGTCTTACACGTTCTTCATTTCTCACATCAAAATTGTTATCTCTGAACCGTTGAAACCATCATTTGCATGTTGCTTCTGATAGAGTAATATCACCATATGCCCCGACAAGCATTCGATGCGACTCTGCGGCACTTTTCTTCAAATGAAAACAAAAAAATTAATGCTCTCCGCAAGTCATCATTTTCTGGTACAAAATTCAACATTTTAACCATGATGAAAAAATATGATGTTGTTTGCTCAACGACTTGATGTATACTAAATATATTTAACAGGTGCCATAGCACCTATCGAGATATTTGTATCTTGACGCTCACTTCATATCGGTACACGTGGTATTCCTTTGCTGGTGACAGTACTCTTTGCTTTTCATATTCGTTGCCGGACTCGCGTCCCTTCACTTCGCTCGTAGAACGAGAACGGCAGCGTATGTTAAGCACATTTCATTCCGATATTTACAGCATAACCAATAGGGGAATTATCAACAGAGCGGAATTTAATGCTCCCAAAACTCAATAATGTCTGTTTTCATTAAAACGAATTTAAATACGCAGCCGTTGTCCATGGTACTTGCATCGTCGAAACCGAAAAACTTTCTATTCTTGGTATTTGCTTCAGTGACTACCTACGTTGGAATGACCACATATTCGGTGCCGTCATATATGATATGAAATGTCAAGAATTCCCAACACGATGTAAAAAATACTTTACCACCTCTGATCTGGCCTCAATATATAAGGTATAATGTCCATATCTGGTCAAGTGCTCCTAAGACATAATAAAAAAAAAATCAGTCAGTCAATTGACACACTTGAACACATAGTTCAAGTGTATAGCATTCCTAGAGGTGGGCTCGGCGATTTTCAATTATTATAACAAAATGGATCCAAAAATTTTTATCAGAAATCTGAAATGTTGACAGTGGTGTACGGTGAGTATGTTCTATGTAAATAAAATGTTTACAAAAGTTACAAGCTCTAAGATGGCCGAGAAGATGCCAATGACGAACCTAGCCCTGGACTCCCCAGCACATCAACAAATGTGCTATGACGTCGAAAGCAAAGCTTAACCGTCCCAATAGAAGCGCCCAGGAGAGCCAAGACTGAAATCGATGGAAGAGCTCAATGGTACAATATACCAAAAAGTGCTTAGGAGAAATGCTTCGAGGATTGGAAAAAGCGTTGGCTTACTTTGAAGGGGACAATATTAATATTGATAAATGGTAAACAATAAAAAATACAGGAACAGTCCATGCATATAATTTTAGAATCATCACTGCGCTCTATTTTTTTCCACGACACTTTGAAAAAACACATCCGCTCTAGATCACAGGTGATCACTGATCTTAAAGAAATATCATACAAGCCGCTGTTCCACAGGGAAGCGTTCTAAGACCCACGCTATATTATACATATACCACATGCGAATGATACGACGATAATCACATTCGCAGACGACACTGGTTTTCTATCAACTGATGGATACGTGGCTAAGGCAGCAGAAAAGTTGCCAGTCAGTTAACAAGATGTCTGATTGGATACATCGATGGCGAATTAAACTTAGAGATTCAAAGTTCACTTAAATCAATTTTACAAATAAAAAAATTATTAATGTTCATGTAGTTATTAGTAATCAAGTAGTTCCATATTCTACCACACCTAAATATCTGGGTTTGAGTCTAGATGCTTAACTGAAATGAAAGGAACGTATGGAAAAGAAATTGATGGAGATAAATAAGAGATACAGAAATCCATATTAGTTGTTGGGATATAAATCAGATATGTTCACTCATAATAAAATCTTATTATATAATCAGATATTAAAATGTGATTGGAAGTATGAATAGTATCCAATCATGGGGTTCTACAAAAAAATGTACAAATAGTACAAACATTTTAAAACAAAGTCCTTCGGGGAATAGTAAATTCCCATGGTATGTTAGAAATAATGATGTGCATCGTGATTTACAGATTGATTTTGTAACGAAAGTAATTAAAAAGTACGCAATTCATCACAATGAGCGTCTGTAGATGTAAAAAATATTAATCCAGGAATAGAAGACGTCTTAGGTACGCAGCCAACTTCTTGTTTGTCAATAGATGGCTCCAGCAGTAAGTGCTGGTCGATTCTGACATAACCAAAACGTCATGAAGAAACCAAAACATATGGAAAATAAACCATTTCGACACATTAATGATTTTGTGTTGGCGTCATACACTTTTCGGTGTGTGAAAATGTCGGTTGAAGCGCATCAAGAGCTCCAAAAATTTACGGAACTGCTGCTCTAAGTGAAACGACGTGGTTGGTTCTGTTGCTTCAAAGACCGTGATTTCGATGCTGGTGACTGTCCGCCTGAAGACGGTGAATTGGGGGCATTTCTCGATGAGGATCCGTGCCCATCAGTTATTTCTAAGCGACTGCATGCGTTATGAATGATTCAAAAACAAAGGAACTTGTGTTCCTTATAATTTGAAGACAACGAACGTTGAACGTGGTTTTTTCGCCTGTGAACAACTGCTCCAGCCGTAAGAAAAGGAAGGGTTTTCTTTATCGCATCATGATGGGTGATGAAAAATGGATTCATTACAGCAACACAAAGAGAAGAAATTCAAGGGGACTGCCCGGTCATGCTTGTATGTCGTCAGCTCGGCCGAATATTCACGCTGCGAAGGTCATGGTGTGTTTTTGGTGGGACCAGGTCGGTGTTATTTATTATGAATCATACTTGTTCCGTTCTGGCTGTTTATCAGTTCAGCTCATATGAAGACAAAAAAAAAAAAATGGTTTGATTTGTGGGTAGCCTCATATATAAACACTTTTACTGTAACGGTATTCGAGCTCGGTCAGAAAGATGGGATAAAGTTGTAGCTATCGATGGGCAATATTTTGAATGATTCAAGCAATCGAATTTATTTCTTGAATTGAGAACTTAAAATTAATATTTTATGCTATCAATGTTTTAGAACAAAGAATAGAGCAATATAACAATAACAAAAAATATAATGGACCTACCTAAAGGCATGAGAATCAAAAAGAAAGAAACACATTTATTCTTATACGCTCCAATAATTTTGCATACCCACGCTAAACGAATTCATGTTAACGAATGATTGGGCAATTATTATTGTTGTTAAAAAAAATTCCTTCGGGTGATGATTTCCAAAGCTTTGATCTGATGAATGATGATGACAAGAACAAGGGCCTTGAAATATTCTGTCCAGAAATAAGATGACATCAATGACAAAGTTATTCAAACGAATCACTGCTTGTCGCCTTGGGCTTTCTTTTACAATATTGACATTTGGAAGTAATTGATATTTATTTGTAAACAAAGTGCACAACAAGTATGAGATTCAAGCTGAAGTGAAGGTAGAATTGTGTATCCATCGGTACAATAACGCTTAATTTAATTCTGAAAAGAGAAACATTTCATTATATATTCCATTCGACCTACATGGGTTAAATCTATTCATAGATGTCAGTAGGCAATAACTTCAAACTTTTTCCAACAGTTTAAAGCATTCTCTTGTGATTGTTTGTCTTCTGCAATATGATTTTGCGTGATGTTATTCGTGCTAGTTTTGCTCTGAATAGGACCATATTTGTTTAAGAAAAAAAAAAAAAATCCTACTTAATCCCTTATATTTATTCAGTGAAACGACCTAATGTGCTTTAGCTTCCATAATAATGCAGAGGATTTCTAACACAGTTGGATACCTAATGTGACAATATTTTATTATGCCACAAAGTACTTAAAGTGCACACACAATATTCATCTAAAGAAAATGCAGATTTATGGATTGTGGATTTCTTACACTGAGTCAATTTATTGGAAATGAGATGGTGAAGTATGAACTTTAAATGGGTCAACAGCAATAGTAGGTTACTCACATCAGAGTACCCGCCCATTTGCCCTAGAGGTTAGTATCAGGGATCCGGTTAAGAAACTATAGAAATATATATATCATATGTATATACAATATTTGTAAAGCAAAAACAAGCTTGGGAAACAGATAGATCGTATGACCTTTGCTAATGAAATTCGCACATAGAATGGGCAAAAAAAGGGTGAAAAGTTGCATAGAGAATAGAGCGGCGATTGTTACCGAGAGCCAAAACTAGGCAAAAAGTTTGGGGTTGCCGATATGTAGACGAGCGCCTTGTGACTTCTCACAGTGAATTGCCCAATATTAGCCTTAAATGCCAAACCTCAAAAAGATATTGAATCAAGAGAAAGCCTTTACGAGCACCTGGACCAAAACGGGAGAGCATTGCTTCAAGTATGATGTCAAATTTTCGCTTCCCCAAGGGATATTAAGGGCCCCAACGAATCAGTAGTCAACCAGATTGATCAACTTGAGATTAACGCAAGGCATTTTTTCAGTAAGATCGATGTCCTTATGTCTCGAGGGTCGAACATTGTTTCTGTTCATTGTTTTTCACATATCCCATGCCGATTTGGTGAGGACTGTTGCCCCAATTTATTTGGGTTAATAAAATGTGATTTTTTTGCTTTTGGTTTTTCAGTGTTCTATATTTGGCAGCTTTTACATGACTCTTGACATGTGTTTAAGTCAAACTTGGTCATTTAGCATTGCCATTTCATCATGGAAGGATTTGTACCTGAAAAATGCTTACAAATTATTAATTTTATTGAATTTTATTATCAAAATTCCTGTTCTGTGAAAGATGTTTTTCGTGCACTTCGACCATTGTACGGTCGTCATAATCGACTTACTGAGCAAGCAATTCAAGCCATTATGACCAAATTTCGCATGAATCACGACAAGTACCTGTATACGTCAAGTGCGTGGTCTAGGTCTCAAACCTTACAAAATACAACTCGTGCAAGAACTGAAGTCGACAACTTGCCACAGCATCGAATTTTCGGTGAGTGGGTGTTAGAAAATTTGGAAGGATATCCGATTTTTTTTCGAAAAATTGTCTTCAGCAACGGGAGTCGTTTCTGGGTGAATGGGAAGGTTAATAAACAAAACTGCTGTATTTGGTCAGATGTACAACATTAGGGAATATGAGCTGCCAATGCACCGGTGGAATCATTGGATAGCTCGAGCTGTCGTTCAATTATTTCGAACTGTTTTTTGCCCAAAATGCACGATTGGAACCTATTCGATATGTGGTTCCAGCAAGACGGACCTATATGCCACTCAGAATCAATAGACCAATTGAGATATGAAATCGGCGAGCAATTTATCTCTCGTTTATCACTCGTCTATTCCGATAAATCATTGTCAAGTGTAATCTTGAGATATACTAGCGAGATACCAGCCAATGTACACGAGGAGACCAAATCCACAGAATCATTGAACAGTCGATGAATGAAGAGAATGTCAACTACGTCTCTGCGGTTTTGGAGGGTATTTAGGTTAAGAGGATTGAGGCGGTCACGATAAGAAGGCCAGGGACATCACAAGGTAGTTCTCGATGAGTAAATCCAAGGAAACAGTTTTGAATATTCTCGATTCGGGATTTATGCCAGACAAAGTTAATGTAAAGCGACCATGACCTTGAACTTAGGGCTAAGGTTGACTATGCAGAAAATAAAGTCAAGGACTAGATTCATATTTGTTGACATAAAGCTCTAAGCAATTTTTTAGACACAAAGTGGAAATCCTATCAAATTCTTCTTGGAAGAGAATAGAGTCTTGGGGTAAAGAAATAGTTTTGGAGAACTTAGTGGTGTAGGCGTAAATGGCGCTAAAACGAAAAGAAGGAAACTTACCAGGCGTACCGGTAAATGTCTCGATAGGGAATATTTATTGTGAACGGGCCTTATTTATTTATTAATTTTTTTTTTTTTTTTTTTTTGTTTGGTGTACGTAGTATAGGAAGGCGGTCAGAAGTACCCGTTCTGCACAAGACATGGCGGTAGTTGTTTGAAAATATCACTGTTTTGGAAAGTACGCAGTCTATAAATCATAGTATTTGTTTGGAAGCCATCAATAGTAAACGTTGTCAGTGAATTTGTGAAAATGGAGAAAATTTAGTGTTTAGCTTGTCGATGTTTAAAAGCGTAGAATCAATATTAAAAATGTTACTAGAAGCATTTAGAGATATGTTGCCTGGAGTGTTTCTGGAAGCATTGTTGTTGATTCGTGGAACGAAACGATCCAACAAGATGCTGATTATGCATATGTTCAGTATGGTGATCGCGATGGTGCCTGTAAATGAGAAAAAGCGTTAAGAGAATTGGATTTTTTCTTTGTAGATTTCTCCTTCATCTCCTGATTCATTACAGTCCACAGTCTTATGTGGACCTGCACAAGAATCGCAGTATGTTTTTATGTTGCAATTTCGTTCACCATGGCCATACATCTGACAGTTATGGCATTGTGTCAGCTTTCCGCGGAGTGAAAAATCATAGGTTAGTCTGGGACAACCATTTACTTCAACTGCAAAACCAGATCGATTCTTCAAGAAGACAATGCTGTGTGTCTGGTAGAACCAGAAAGGTGTGGTGTACCACGAGTTTCTAAAGCCTGGTGAAACCGTTAATACCGATAACTACCGACAACAAATGATCAATTTATACCATGCATTGATCGAAAAACGACCAGAATGGACCAAAAGACACGGCAAGGTAATTTTGCTTCATGACAATGCACCTGCAAACAAATCAAAACTGATTCAGGATAAAACCAAATCACTTGGCTGGGAGCTGATACCCCACCCGCCGTATTTACCAAACTTGGCTCCTTCCGACTACCATTTGTTTTCATCGATGGGACACGCATTAGCTGAGCAGCACTTCGAATACTACGAGGAAGTCGAAAATTGGGTGACTTTTTCTTTTCCTTTAAAAGACGAACAGTTTTATTGACGTGGAATCCATAAATTGCCTGAAAGATGGGAAAAAGATGTAGCTAGCAATGGCCAATACTTTGACTAAAATGTTTTTTACTTTCCCATTAAAAAGTACATCTACTAGATTGCTGTTTTAAGGGACACCAAAAGTGGCTAAAAACGGGTTTGAAAAAGTAGACCTAACACGAGTGCTATAATAAAAAGATACCCATTTTAATAATATGAAGTCAAAATTGAAGAAACACAATTTCAAAAGGATAAATTGAAATACTTTCGAACAGTTTAGGTATGTAAGTAAATTTTGCATGGGGACTGTTAGTTGCTTCATTATTTGATCCATTTTTGGACTAGGGTTATAAAACAAGTCTTCCTAACTTGGGGGAATTCCCCTAGTATTAAAGAATATTGTAACGAAGTTTGCATTCAGTATGCTTTAATCGCAGGATGCATTTATTAGATGTAGGTGTAGATGCTAAAACCATTTAGATCGTTAAGCAGTAAGTCGACCAACAAACACCATAGCAGTGTGGAAGACGCCGCAATGAAGGCAATGTTCGATTACTTCCTCCATCATAGGGCGACCGGTGTAGCTATTCACAAACAAGATTCTGTTTAGTAGAAAAACTTTGATTTACAATACAAAACTAGTAATTCGCCTAACATACACAGGCAGTCAAAAACTAACTTGCCGATTGCTTATTCAATTCTGTACACAATATTTGCAGTGCCATCCCACAAGTTCCTCCGCGTTGGTATGGATATTTTTGGACGAAAGATACATTCGCAAAACAGTTCGTAACCGTTTTCTCTTTGCCTTTTAGCTTTAAGAAAGTTATACTGATAGGTCTTGATATCTGGACAAGTGAAAGACGGAAGTAAATTGGCGTGATAATCGGCATTCTTTCTCAACATTTTGTCCTATACCAGCATTCTTTATGGCAACGTCTTCCGAGCTCGGAAACCTGTAATGAGCTTCCGTAGAAAAGTCTGGATAGAAATAGGTAGAATTGTATTTAAACGTACTTACGAGTAAAAACCCAAAATATTGAATATTGAATTTTGCATTCAAAATGGCCAAAGATATCTGCATCCACCTTCGCTAACGTTCATGCTTCATGCCATAGAGCAGAACTTGGAAGAAAAGGGGCTTATAAAGAGTCTTCTTAGTATTTTTTTCCCCCTTAGGCCAAAAAAAAGACAGCTGTTGATAGGAGTAGAGGTCCATTCAGAGCTCAGTGAATTGCGAATGAGTTAATTGTGAACAAATCATGTTTGGTACATTTAAGGACGGACAAGTTTAAATTAATAAAAAAAAAAATTCAAACTTAATTAGTTTGATTCGACTCGTTTATAGCTCCGCGAATAAGCGAGTGCTATTTGCGAGCTATAAAATTTTGGAACCCAATCCATATATTTTTGTTTTGAAAACATAGAGCGAATGACAATTTGTATTCGCAGTTTGCTTAGCTGTGAATGGACCTTAACTCATTTGATTTCTGGTGAGAAATCGTTATCAGATTTAATAGCAGAGCCTCAAAGTTATAGATGTCTATTGTGACATTCTCTGTGATTTGTCGACGTTTCGTGTCCCTTCCTGTTAACAGCAGATACTTAATTGTGCTATTATTCATGGCTAAACCGATTTTTGATACTTCAGTTCTAATACTTACAAAAGCATCACTGACGGCTCTTTGAGTTCTGCCAATAACGTCAATGTCACCAGCGTTTGCGGATATTTGTACAAACTTTTGGAAAATTCTACCTCTGGTGTTACTTCATTTTCCAATTCATTTTTTCACATCACAATAAAAAGTACAATGTAAGCAATGGCTTCGCCGTCTGCCGTAGATTGGTAATTGTATATTTTGACTGCTTTATTACAAAGCAAATACTAATAAGTGACTCTTTTGTTTGGATTACAAAAATTAAAAGTTTTTTTTTTCTATAATACTGTTTCCAGATTCCTAACACATTGTTTTCAAGGCGTTCAACTCCCAGACGTACTCGTCTGATTACCTTCAGAATTGAATAAGTGCCAATAAAGTGCTGGCTCCGCTGTGTTGCATAGGCTACAAATTGACAAAAGGTCAGTGCGATGTGGCATGTAATTCAGCTTAAGTAGTTCTCCTCTAGCTTGCCAGATCCAAGAAATTCGGGGGCCGGTAAGGTTCGAGTCCAGGTGGTTGATGTCAGCACGTTTAAGTATTTTATATATCAATCGTGTACTTGAGTTGTTTCCTGCAATGATGTGATCAGCTTCGCAAGTATGATGTTGGAAAAGTTCTATGACAGCGCATCATAGTTTTTGGATATCAAAGGTTTTTGGAGAGATTGTTTCCTACTTTGCCTTTCTGAACAATCTGAACGAGTTTGATGGAAACGACAAGGCGTTGCCTTTATAGATGGTATTTATCGATTTGGTTCTATCGGGTTTCTTACAGGATCTACTGTGGCGTGAAGATTTTACCAATTGTGGACTTATGGTACCAAAATAGATTTCAATAAATAGAGGTCAATCAGATAAATGGTTTTAGGCATTCATACGAGATGCTAGATAATATTTTATACGCGATTTTAAGAAAACTTTGTCTCTATAATTGGCACAGTTAAGAAGCTGTCCTTTCTTGCAGATCGTTCAAACAGTTTCCATTCTTCAGGCATGCTTTTTACTGACCAAATATTGGAAATGAGTTTTGGAATGCTCTCTAGCAAATCACATTCTGAAGCCTTAATTAGCTCGGATAATCGTTTGGTCCAGTCCAAAAGCTTTATTGTTCTAAAGCTTAGATATTGCTTTCTTCACTTCATTTTGGTCAAGTGGGTGGATCCCTTAGCTTTTCCCGTCCAGGTTGAATGGTTAATTCTGTCTGACAGCGGAATTTGGGTTGTTTTCACCGTTTAACAATCTGAAAAAGTTTCTTTTCCCAATTTTTTCTTATTCATCTCTACATGCCTTTGTTTGGATCGTGTTACCTCGACAAGTTCTTCTTACTTCTTGGTAAAATCTGAGAATATTCTTCATGGAGAAGCAGCTCTATCTCATGGATCGCGAGCTTTTACTTTTTCCTCCAGAGAAATCAATGTTCTTCGCTTCACCTTTCCTCGTACAGCTCAGAAGCCGCTCTCATTTTTCTATGTAGTGATACTTCGTAGGCTAGTTGTTTCCTTACGTGTGTTTGGTTGAACTTTTCATTAAACCATAGGTTTCGTGGAGGTCATCAAGTGAACATCAGTTGCGTCACTTCTGATAGCTTCTTGACATCGATGACATTTCTCTTCAGTACTAAAATTTGGATGAAAAGGACATGTTGAGAGATGGATACGCGAACGACAAAGACTCTGGAAGTTTGTTTCGATTGCAGACGTTCATCGATAAATCTTCTCACATTACTTCTTCGTTGCAATGGTGTTGTAGATATCCATAAACGTACTTTGGCTCAGAAAATTCGGACGAATAGACATTGGACGAGTGTCTTGCGTCGATCGCTACATGACCAATTTGGTTGACGCTTACAACAAATCTACTCATATGTACTCGTATGAATAATGTGTAGTAATAATTGTGGAACTGATCATCGCCAGGTGGACGGAGCTTAGTAAGAGTATCTACCCTGATTGTATGTTTCACATCCAACTGCTTATAAATTTGGCTGCACTTAAGCTTTTACTTTATTCGCTATATTTTTGTTTAACTCTAGGTATATGCTTAAATTACAAATTTGTATTTTATTTTATTTGGAACAATAAAAACAAAAACAAGAGTAAAATCTTAAAAAAATATGCGTGAACTTTAGAAAACTTTTATTTCGTAAAAAGAAACAATAAAAGTGTTTTTTGAATTTTAAAAAGTTTGCAGATTACATTAAAATTTGTTCGTTTTAGTGATAAAATGGAAATTTCTCTAAAAGTAGATACGAATTCAGAATATAGTAGCACTTCAGTGAATTAATTAAATATGAACAAAGTATGAGGAGGAGTGCTCATCCTTAGAATGCTGCGGGGCTTGAGGACTTATGTAACATATGTTTCGTTCTTTTTTGTTTTGTTGTCTTTAGTTTACATGATAAGAGTCTCAGTGCGTGCGTTAGTTGTGAAATTATAGGAGGGGGAGTCGTTTACAATGACCTTGGAAAGGACAAGTACCTCATTATTCAGAAATGTTCTCATTTTGGAAATCATTGCATGTGTCTTTCAAATACGAATACGTACTTGCGTAATCCAATATTGAATCAATAAGTCCCTTTGATAAGGGTGAACCTTATAATCCATCTAAATCAATTGATTATGTCCTTGACCTTGCATAGCTTCGTTTTGGCTTATTTTTTTTTTGTTGTTGTTATTTTTTTTCTTTTTTTTGTGTGCATGGATATGGATAGTAAAATTCGTATCTATCGCATCTCTGGGAATGTGAAGTAAGCTTGTATGTTTTTGAAATTCTTTACGAACTTGTATTGAGTATAGAGGAGAAAAGTGGGTAACTGTTTATTGGTAGACAAGGTGGGCAGCTACACAATAATTCAGGATGCTCAGTGGCACGACAAGAATTCTGTTTAAGTGATGGTGGTTTTATGCTTTCCTTTTTTTTTCTGGTTTACTCTTAATAATTCCAGGATGTGGCACTTTTCTCTACAGGCCTTAGGTGCCCGTTTTATGGAAAGAATATATCAAGAAACTAATGTTTTATAGAAATTGGCAGAAGTAGGCCTTGAAATTTATGTGATATACAACACTGTACCGTCTTGAAATGATCTAATATTAAGAGTCTTCCAGTAAAAGTTTTCATGTTGGTTTTGGCAAAAACTTTATATAGGGTTTTCCAATAGGGACTTACCAACTTTGAGTTTAATTTGTGAACGCACTCTTTCACTATTCATCAAATCGTAACTGTCAAGTTATTCAGGAAACTCAACATTTTCATCATGGTAAAGTACACTAGCGAGCAACGTCTGAAAATTGTAAAAATTTTCTACAGATATTCGGAGTCGGTGACTGCAACTTTAAGAGCGTGAACTCGAATTTGAGTTTGCATATTCGTTGTGTGATGTTGACGTGTCAGTGAGACAACGGATAGGTCGAAAATATCGCTGCCGTTCAGACGTCCGTAGCAAACGATCCAAATCAGTCAATTCCACGGCGTTCTCAAGAATTGGGCATCGCTCAGACATTTTATGGCGTATTTTGCGTGAGGATCTTGGTTTACACCCATACAAGATCAAGCTGACTCAAGAATTGAAGACGATGGACCATTTGAAGCGACGTACATTCTCCGATTGGGTTTTGGAGAAGATGCGCCAAGATGATGAATTTTATCTCAAAATCATCTTCAGTGACGAAGCTCATTTTTGGCTCAATGTGGTTGTCAATAAGCAAAATATGCGTTATTGGTCGGGTGAAAACCCACATATGCTTTATGAATCACCACTTCATCCACCATAAACCACTGTTTGGTGCGGTTTGCATGCCGGCGGCGTTATTGGGCCATATTTTTTCGTCGATGATAACGATCGTCACGTTACTGTGAATGGTCAGCGTTATCGTGCCATGGTCACCGATTATTTTTGGCCCGAACTTAAAGATATGGACTTGGACGACATGTGGTTTCAACAGGATGGTGCCACAAGTCACACAGCACATGCTACAATCGATTTATTGAAGAGTAAGTATGGCAAGCGTGTTATCTCAAGACATAGGCCAGTCGATTGGGCGCCTCGTTCGTGCGATTTAACGCCGCTTGACTATTTTCTGTGGGGCTACATTAAGTCGTTGGTTTATGTAAATACGCCGACGACTTTGGAGGAGCTCAGATCCAACTTTGAACGCGAAATAGCGGCCTTTTCGGCCGTAATGTGTGACCAAGTCTTTGAAAATTGGTGCCATTTAATCGACCGCTGCAAACGTCCAGCGGTGGCGCTATGAACGAAGTCGAGTTCCGTTCATAAATGTTTTGATTGTACTTTAAGCCAATAATAAAGTTTTTGAAATATTTCAAATGGTTTGCCTTTTGTTAAAAAAAAAAATTGTCAAGTCGTTATTAGAAAACCCTATACAAAAAATTACTTGATTTTTATTAAGGCAATATACGAAGAATTATCGTCAATAATAAGAACCTGTGCTGCATATCAAACAATTTTTGATAAAATTGTTCAATACATTGTCGCACATTTTCGACTCTATTTCATTGATATTAGTACGAATGTTGGCTTTGAGTGCTTTAATTGACTAAAAAGTGTTGCCGAAAACTTTTCTTTCACATAATTCAAAAAAAAAAAAAGATTTGTACGGTGTTAAATATATGATGTCGGTGGCTTATAGTATTTAAATCATGTTGATTCCATCATAAAATGGTTTTCTAAAATTTAGCCCATTTTCCAAATGGAAAATTAGTGGAGATTGCAATATATGGTATGTACTCGCTTTTTCGACCCGAACATTTATTTACTAAGAATGACTGGCGAGTTAAGAATATCCCTGGGAGCGGCTGTCCAAACTTTGCTCCATTTATCACCGATGGACTTGTGCGGCATGAAAATTACAATTTACTCTGTTCTTAGGCTTAGAAATACCCAGCAATGAACGAAGCTAAAGGTAGTATGCCAGTCAGTTTAGTTTGTATGGAGGCCTCGTACAGTCAACCGAACTTCAATTTTTTCTAAAAATGACTTCAACGTTAACTTTGATATCCTTAACTCAGAATGTAACAAAAGAGCACAGCGAAGTCTTTCTTAGTAAATTAATTTCCATCTTCACAGACGGCTCACAGATGACATACATAAATACTTTAGTCTAGCCAAACACCGTCCCGCCTTTCAAGAAGAAATTTCATCTTATGTTTAAGTCGGGCCTTAGCTCCGGCTGAATCTTTTGGGTCTATAACTCGTCATTTCGTGCGGTTTGCTAAGAGATGGCGTAACTTGTATTATTCCATTGGAACATGCGTTGGAAAGATAGTAGCTTCACTATATGTCATTCATTTGAAGCGTAAACAACAATAATTTTTTTTCACTCAAATATGTAGAACTTTGTGCCTGAAAAAGTGATTTTGCGGGGAGTTCTCCTTAATTACTTTAATATGAAAAAAAACTGCTGCCGAAAGTCATCGTATTTTGGTGGAAGCTTATGGTGAACATGCGCTAGCTGAGCGAACGTGCCAAAAGTGGTTTGCACGATTTAAAAGTGGTGATTTTGGCTTGGAAGACGATGAACGTCCTGGGCAACCAGAAAAGTTTGAAGATGAAGAACTGGAAACATTTCTCTATGAAGATTGTTGCCAAATTCAAGAAGAGCTCGCAGAATCTTTGTATGTCACCCAAGCAGCCATTTCAAAACGTTTAAAAGCAGCTGGATGTATTCAAAAGGAAGGAAATTGGGTTTCACATGAACTCAAGCCGAGAGACGTCGAAAGCCGGTTTTGCATGTCTGAAATGCTGCTGGAACGCCACAAAAGAAAGTCATTTTTGCATCGGATTATTACTGGTGATGAAAAATGGATCCATTGCGACAACCCCAAGCGCAAAAAATCATATGTGAAACCCGGCCAACCAGCCAAATCAACGGTAAAGCCGAATATCCATGGCACGAAGGTAATGCTCTGTATTTGGTGAGATCACATGGATGTGCTGTATTATGAGCTGCTAAAACCAGGTGAAACCATCAATGGATAACTCTAGCGAATACAATTAACCCGTTTGAAGAAAGCAGTGGCCGAAAAACACCCGGAATATGTGACCAGACACGAGGCAATAATTTTCCATCACTGAAATACGGTTCACATCAGAGCAGAATATCGATAATTGACTTGATTCATTCTTGGCTTCCAAGCCGGATGGGAAAAAGTCATCAATCATCATCAATCAGATGGGCAATACTTTGAATAATACTATTGTACATGTTTTTCTTAAATAAACGTTCAAATTTTGAAAAAAAAAGCCGCACGAATTAAAATATATACCCAATAGTAACCGCGTTGAAAATTGCAAAATGGGTACGCATTCAAGCAACAATTAGATGCCTTACTGTGAACAAAATAAATTTGAGAGAGATTAGTAACTGCCGTGCATCTCCTAATAAGGTGGTTTCTCAGTATCCTAGGTCTACGTCACTGATGAACTGGCTAGACTCGGGCTGCTTGGAATATACAGTAAACAGGAACTAGTGTCCCACGCCAAATCCCATCCTATTAGTGTTCCCTATTTAGTGATCTGTTAATATCGGAATGTATTGAGCTTAGCTTAGAACGTTCCGGTTCTACAGCCGAAGAACAGAGATGTGAGCTCGGGAACGAACACAACGAATGACTATACATATTGTACAAGAGATCATTAATGAACATTATATTAATTATGTTTCGTAAGTAATTTTAAATCCATCAAAGAAGAGAGTCGCCGTTCTTAAATCCACGCATTTTAACAGAAGAGCCTGATGCTAGACTCTATACTCCTGGTCATCGAGAAGTTTTCGTGAATCGAGATATTTTATGATCTTGTACGTGGCGTACGAGGGCTGTTTGATAAATACCCGGATTAAAAATGACAATATTTTTCGTGTGTACTTCTATCCAGCGAGCTATCTATAGTATTAAGGTCGCAGGGAGCCAAGTCCGGAGAATACCGAGGATGAGGGGGAAAATTCGTAGTGCAATTCGACAAATTTGACTGGCGACTGCGGAGGTGTGAACTAGTGTGTTGTCGTGGTAGAAGAGCACTTTTTTCTTCACCAGATGTGGTAGTCTTTTCATTAAATTGGCGTTGATTCGGTTCAATAAATTAATGAAGTATGCTTCTGTGGTTGTTTTTCCTTCTCTAAATAGTCAACGTTGCGCGTCCCAAAAACGGTGGCCATCACCTTTCCATTGTTTCGATTGTTCTTTGGTCTCTGGTGTGGACCAATAAATCTATTTCTCATCGACGGTCACGAAATGACGTAAAAACTACTCCGGATTTGGATTAAACAGGACAATGCACATCTTTGAAGTGGTGTCACGATTACGTTTGTTCTCCGGTGTGAGCAATGGTGGACCCATTCGTGTGGATAGCTTTCTTATGCCCAAAATCTAGTGCAGGATATGACATACGCATTCAGTTGAGATGCCTGCTATTTAAGCCTACTCGCGAATTTTCACTCGGTGGTCCGTCAATACGAAATCATGGATTTTTGTCCACGGTTTCTTCTGTGGTTACCGTTTTTGGACCACCTGGGCGCGATTCATCAAAAACCGACGTACGGCCACGGCGAAACTCTGCGAACCAGTGGTAAACAGTTGTATGGGAAGGTGAATGAGTCTCATATACCCATACGGAGGCATTATATCTCTTCCAGAACGTTGGAAGAAAGTAATAAACCATAATGGAGAATATCTGGTTGATTTTATTAATTTTATAAAATAATATATAAGTTCCATTATATACAGGGTGACTGACTCGAACTGCAACTTTTTAAAATACCATAATTTTTTTATTTTTTGATAAATTTTATTGTGCAAAAGCAAAAAATGTTGGAAAATACATTAATTTTCAAATTGTATCAGTAGTTTTTTATATGTCTACCCTTGGCGCGAATAATGGCCTTGAGACGGCCGAAGAAAGCATCGCACGCTGCACGCAAGTGGCTCTACGGTATTTTGGCCCTTTCCCGGCGAAGTGCTTATTTGAGGTGGTCCAAACTTTGGCATTTTTTATTGCCAACCTTCGCCTTTAAAATACCCCAGACAGAAAAATCAAACGGAATTGCATTTGGAAAATTGGCAATACATCGTGTCGAAGAAATGAAGTGCGGAACATTATTTTGTAACCAATCTTGGTTGACACGCGCTTTGTGAGATGGTGCCGAGTCTTGTTGAAATCTCCACGGTCTCCGACCGAAATGATTGTTTGCCCAAGGATTCAATACAGCTTCTAAGACAGTTTTACGCTATACGATCGCATTAATTTTGACGCCACGGTCCAGAAATACGACCGCAGAGCGACCATCGGCGGTTATGGCGGCCCGCCATTTTGTTTGTTGACATATTGTTTGATAACAAATAGCGACACATCGGAAAAAACCAAATTCGGCAACTCACCACATTCGTGCAAGCTAACTTTTCCTTTGCGGTGTAAGTTCGTGTGCTTTTTGGAACTTCAATGGCTTGAGCCCAAGCTTAATTTTCATTATGTGTTGCATCTGTTCCAACGATATGTTGAGCTCACGAGCCATTTTTCTTCCACTTCGATGCGGATTTCGCTCAATTCGAGCCTTCACTTTCCGAACCATTTCTGCCGATGCTGCTGTTTTTTTATGACCACCTTCATGGCGTGTTTCAACCCTGCCAATATCACGGTAACGAGCTATGGTTCGAGACACTAATGATTTATTCACGTTGAGGTGCTGGATGGCTCTAACGGTAGCTACTTGTGGTTCTCCAGCCAAATATAAAGCAATCACACTATCACGTTTGAATTCCATCGCGGATAAAAGTTTTTCAACACAACTGAGACGCATATCGTTTAAAAGGCTTGTAAATTAATGAACGGTTTGGAAATAATAACAGTCTGAAGTTGGTTGCAGTTCGTGTCAATCAGGGTGTAAATATCAAAATTGGTAAGGATATTGGTTACCATTCTATTAAAACCACGTTATGTACTTAATTAAATTAATATGCAAGTGTATTCAACAATAAAATAGAACGAAAAGAATTATGTGACAAAAAGTTAAGTGCTTTCAAACTTTCAAACTGATAATAATTAAAAACAGATAAACGCTGTGCCTTCAAAATAGTGCAAGTACCGACCTACTTGTAAACACTGCTGTCGAGTCCTTCAATGCAGTTTATACTGAAATTCCGACAGTCGAACTCGTATCCGAAATAGGCACAACATTTAATAATTAGGTAAGCAGGTGGACTTGACAAAATTAAAAATGTTTGTCGTAAAAACTTGCTTAAAATAGGAGTCAAAGTTTTAACATACATATATTATTAAAGAAAAAAGACCAAAAGACGGCAAATCCTGAGTTAAGCCAGAAAACTACAGACCAAAAAGTTTACTCAGTATTCTAAAGATTATAAATGATCGAAAAATATATCCCGATAAACAATTTGATTTTCGATGAGGTCACGCTGCATTACATCAGGTGCTTCGGATATGTAATCGTAATAGCGTACGAAAAAATCGTGCAGACAGCAAATAAACTGGTATGATGTTGCTTCATATTGAAAAGGTCCTCAATTCAGTATTTTACCCTTTTCTCTGCTAAATTGTCCAAAGTTTTTTTTTGTCAAATCACTGTTTTAGTGTGCTTTAATTCTTAGTATACCTCAAGGTTCTGTTATGTGACCAATTTTGTATATATTTATATTTTCGTCACATGAACTTGGCCTTGGTATTGAGTTGAACCTTATAAATGTGACGACAATATTGCTTGAATATTATAAAAAGTGAAAAATAAAGGTAAAATTAAATTCCAAATTTCTTGGAAGTCCTCTATAAGGTATTTATTGTATGTATACACCATGACTCAAAGTTAACATTTAGGGAACATACCATACAAACAGCAATAAAATAAATATAAGTACATATTAAGGTATTACGAATATATCTTTTTATAAACAGGAAGTCATTATTATCAATTGAAAACATGTACGTGTGCCAAGTCTGTGCTAATTGTTTTCAATGTCACATTAGAAAGACACAAATGTTGCAAAACAACTTATTAAAAATGATACTTAATCTCCCTTGGTATCAACATTAGACCTACATGCTAAAGCTCACGTTCGGATGAGTTTGGATAGAATACACACATTTAATAAAGCATTTATGAGCAGATGCAACGTTTCTGGGCATTTTTTTGTTCGTTAATGAAATGTAATTAGTTAAAAGATTGCTTTTTAATTTTTTTCTTGCTTCCTCTAACCACACTAATTGTGTATGTACAATATTTCCATTTATCATTTATCATCATTTATTATATAATTATACTTATACTATATTATATTTATATTATAGTTATTAATATAATTATAATTATTATTACTATAATTTTATTTATTTATTTGTCTGTTTTTACTTGTTTTTTTTTTTTGTTGTATTTTTAAATTTTTGTCTAGTAGAAAGACATGTAACAACTTCAAATCTCTATACACGTGTAAATTATGCAATAACATACTTTACATTTCAAATGAAAATAAACTTTTTTTATCTTTACCTCACAGTGGTTATACTTATTTAACTTTTATCCGTTTCTTGCTTTGCGATATATAAAGTATGAATACAAGGTTGTGTGCCAAAACTCATGAAAACATCTGTTATTGGTCCTAATTATAAAGGTGGCAACAAAATCAAAGTCGAAAATTATAGCCAATCGCAATCATGTTAGTCGTAGAAAAGTGTTTGGAAGAAATAGTCTTCAAACGCCTTAATACATTTATAAGCAAACACCAAATTTTACACTCAAATCAATACAGATTCCAAAAAAATTAAAAGTAAAGGAAAACTTCTAGGAGAGTTCACAAATACAGTTAATACAGGCCTTAATCGGAACCATCACGTTTTGGTGCTATTCATCGACTTCCGTAACGCCTTCGACACTCTCAGGCAGGAAAAGCTTTTAGAAACCTTAAATAGAATTGGTGTAAGAGGATACTTGTCAAACTGACTTAAAAACTACTCTACTTATAGGACAATTAAAGTTAAGATATCAACAACTTGGAGTCAGGAAAAATCTAGTGTATATGGTGTTCCACAAGGTTCTCAACTAGGCTCAAATTTTGCTCATTTTATAAACTAATAAACTTTTAAGGCTAATTAAATACGCCTACGCATATGCAGAAGATGTAGTCATAATAGTAAAACCAAAGCAACTAAACTCAGCATTAGAAATACTTCAAGAGCAATTTGATGATGTATCCAATTAATATTATCATGATCATGGACTAATTATCAATGCTACACCCATTTAAGCGAGAAGATATATTTAATGTATATCACCAAAAGGAACAGTGTCAACCAACAATAAGTCAATCGAAATTGTCAAAAAGATAAATCATCTCGGAGTCCCCATAGAGGAACATTTTCTTTGGCGTGAACATATAAACACTTTACGTCTTCAACTTTAAAGTACCCTTTTTGCCTTGCTCTATCTAAAAAGATTTCCAAACTTCGATGTTTTTAAACAAGTTTACTACTCGTTAGCAGAATAACGAATCCGATATGGGATCCTATCTCGGGGTAATTCCTCAAAAACACATCTAGACAAGATACTAAACCTACAACATCGTCTAATTAAACTGGTTAAACGTAATAATGTCGATTTTAAAGTTGTAGATATAAACGCAATTTATCGCATCACTTTATTGCAGCATTATATGGATGATCAGAGGTTCGTACAGCTAATAAGATATAACCAAAACGCTAGAAGAAGAGCACTTGAGATGTTCAAAACCCCGACAACGTTTAACTTATACGGGAACAGAGAACTTGGATTTATTATCCCGACGATATTAAACCAAATACACTTGCGGTCATAAAAACCGCATCATATCAAAATGATTGAAAAATTGTTAATAACTACGATAATAATTTTTATAATGAAATGAAACTTTTGTTGAGTACTCCGCAGTAGTTTATAAGTATTTCTATCTAATTTCCATCTGTTTATTGAATGTTTGAAAAAAGATACTAACAAAGAAAGAAAAACCAGTTAATTTTCTTATTTTTTTAAAATCAAAATCAAACGATACATTTTTTATGTATGTGTATATAAGATGTTTGGATATGCCACTTTTACCAAAAAATTATCAATACCGAGTTGCTCCTCCTTTGACGGTTATAACTGCTTTTATTCTAGAAGGCATCGAGTTTACTAGAAGTTAAGTAATATTCCTTGAAATTTCAGTATTCCATACATGTTCCAGAACTTAATTTAGCTTTTTTTTTACTCTCTGGTTTATGTTCAGTCACCAGTCACAAGTGTTCGACTGAGTTTAAATCGGGCGAATTAGCTGCCCAGTCCAGTCTGGTAACCTCGAGGTCATTAAACGTTGTCTTGAGCTGAAAATTATTGAAAGACTCTAGTTACTTGTCTGTTCATTATTTATAAATAAAACATCTAGAAGTTGATTTATAACACTTGCATCTTGAAAAATTCACTTGTCAGTATACGAATGATGCTGTTCAATTGCTGGTACCAAAAACTCCTTTGCAACTTCTCCATACTTTTGAGCGTTCATAGTTCCATTAACAAACCGTAAAAAGAAAAACATCCCCAAACCATCTGGCTTTGAGAAAACTTCACTGTTTTGACTATGCACTCGTCCTTGAATCTTTCACCTGCTGACCGTCGTACGTATGGCAAATTGTCGTCACACAACAAATTAAATTTACTTTCATCGGACCATATCACACATCGCCAATCATACTGCGTCCAATCTTCGTACTTTTTTGGCCACGTCAAGCGAGCTTTTTTCATTTTTGTGGTTAGAAGAGATTTTTTTGCTGGTCGTCTTCCATATAAACCTATCTCCCGTAGCCGTTATCGTATGGTTTCGGCGCTTAGATCAACTTGATGAAATTCACTCAGCTCTGCTCTTATACGGACGGCACTTTTAAAGCCATCTTTCATGCTAACTCGTTGTAATACATTGTCCGTCTTCTGGGTTGTTTTACGTTTTCGTCCCGAGCCTTTGTTCCTTTCCAGTGGATCCAAATTTTCTTTTTTCTTCATCAGTCGTACGATAGTTGAATGACAGCATCTTCGACTAAAGTCAATATTTGAACTTTTTCGTCCCGAGTCAGTTGATGATATTTATCAGACATTTCACTTTTTTTACTTGTCACCGTCACAACTCAATTCAAACTGATTTTTTATTTTTTTTGAACTGAATACGAGGCCGAACTCCGCTATGGGGAATACCCTTCATTAGTATGAGAAAAATCCTTACGATCTGATGTAATTAGGCGTTTTTTGAAAACTCATTAGGTGGTGCGGTTTTTATGACCGCGAGTGTACCACAAAATTTAAAAAAATATTGGGAATTTCAAGAAAAAAGTAATAAAAATAAAAAATATCTGCTAGGATTGTTCTTTGTGAGATATTGTAGTAAAAATAATAATTAACTTCCACTAAAGTTTTAAACTATTTTTTTTTTTATTTATAAAGTAAAATATATTAAACATTGTTAAAACATAAATATTTACTGAACCTTTTTAATCACAAAGTTTAAGTTTACATTAAATAATACTACTGTTTGTAACCGCCTACAGATAAGCACATTGCTTTGTGGGTAAACTATTGTAAATTGAAAGTATTGTAAAAATTAAGAAATTTTTTAAATTGAGAAAAACGAAACTGAATGTGGTACGAAAAGTATCCAAAACTTGACGAATAGTGAGCCCAATTGGTCAATTATGGGGACCAAAAATATCATATAATCTTTTGAACGTTACACAAACGTATACCTAGTTTTCGAAATAACTTCTTCTATTTATTATAATTTGTGTCAGAGAACAGCACGGCTAAAAAGTTATTCCTTTTGGAAAAAGTCGGAATCCCGGTAACAGATATAAGAATATTATTTAGATGCAAAGATACTGATTCATCGACGTGTGTGAAGAAGGTGAAAAATTCTTCTCGGCTATTTTGATGCCAACATTGGTAAAAACATCTTCTGCAGTTAACTTGAAAGGGAAAACCTCTACGCATACCAGAGCATTAATTCGATGCGGTTCATAACTGAATTCAGAATCCCTAAAAAACTAATCCAAGTGTGTTCCAAGTAGTTTACAAGTACATAATGCAATAGGTCCTGCATCAGATAAGTAATACGACGTTTTAAGATTCTTCCAACCTGCTCTTGAAAGAGATATCGCGCAGGCCTTAAGGCTAGTCGGAAATGATTTAATATACATAGATGTATTCTAAATCAAGGCTCTTTGACTGACAAGTTCTTTTAGTCAACTTTACATTGGTTCAAAGGAAGCCTAGACGGTTGCCCCGCAACTAGAGATGTGTCGTCTGAACCGGCAGTAGCACTGCACTCAATATGGACAGTTCAATTGTAAAGAAAACAGTTGCGTTTGGTATGCAACGTAAACAGCACTTAGAACATGTAGCACTGTTCTTATTCATTAAGTTATTACTTTATATTGTATATGATGATGTATTTGACAGGCTGTAACTATATCCAACAACTTTATATGAGAGCGCGTCTGAATCTTGTAGACATTTTTACACAGCACTTGATTGATCACACTTTAAGAAATGAAAATAATTCCATCACGTTGTACACAAAACAATGTAAATGCACTCCAGGCAGAGGAATGATGAGTAGGGATGAGTAAATAAAGCATACTGTATAGGATACAGTGCATCAACTGATGTTTTCTGATGAGAGTTTGTGGTCCCTCTTTAAATTAACTAAGAAAACTTCTGTGATGTAATAGATTTTAACTAGCAAATTGAATTTCCTCTCAGAAAAATATTAATTTAATTTTAATTTTTCCGACACTATAAACCATTTTAATTTGAATTACAATTATGACTTACCTTAACAATATAACTTCTTTATTACTTAATCTTTTTATGTCTCTGTAAAGTGTATCTATGGGTATGTAACGACTCGCATTGCGTTGCCTGAGTAACCTACGGGTTATACCAACACCACAGTTATGTAATTACACTCAAATTCAATTCAAATACATCCAAAACCGCTTTCTCTCGGCTTTTTCAAATGGAAAATGTCGCATATTTTATTACAGAATGTAACATAATTTGAAATAAAAGCCTTCAAGCAGAATTACATTCAATTTCTGACATTTGAATATGTTACTATTCGATTTCACGTATAAATGTTTGTGGATACTTGTATTTGTACGTTGGAATAAGACCATTGCCTCGACGTTTTCTCCCGCCTTTGCAGTCAGTTGCGTGAATTAAAGCGTTCGACCTTTGGCTTTAGATGATATACAATTAAGGAATGTATTCGCACATATTTTTCTCCTTAAGCGGCCATAAGGAGACATTTATTCTTATAATCAACGTCTAAAAGATACACAGTTCTGCTGCCACAAAAAATAGAGATGTACTTTTCTTTATCTCGTAGGTGGACACAAACAAGCAATTTGTTCAATCGCTTGAAGTAGATTTAAGAAGATGGTTTAATTTTTTTTTATAAACGTCAGAAGAGATATTTATTCATTCATATTCATTTGGTCATATATACTTAATTTTGAATGATCTATTTTTTTCGAAGCATAAAAGCGGAAGGTGGGTTGCGATTCATGATTCAATAAATTTTCTTGATAAAAATCAGTGTTCGCTTGAAGTCGAAACATGACTAGGACTGGTTATTTGATTAGAATTTTAGAATCCATCCAATAGAATCAGTTTCTGGGATTCTATATAGTACAGGGCTGCTCCTACATATTCAGAGCTCAAATACATAAGAATTTTCAGATTTAAAGCAGAAATGTGAGTAAAAATGAAAGCATCAAATAAATATATTCATAAACAACTGTATGACGATCGAAGGTAGTGAGTCTTTGACATTAATTGTAAAAGTTCTTCAATGGACCATTTGCAGTCAAACTACTATTTAAAGCTTTAGGCATTGTATAAGAACACTGATACAAAAATCCGAATAAAGAAACGCTAGCATAAATATGTATTCGTCATCAGAGGCATTACCGAACAAAAATTCTTCAGTCTCCAACATATCAACGAATGAAGAAGAAGGAACAGTACATACCATTTTTCTAGTTTCTAGGATAGATACACGACCAACGCCCCAAATACATTATTTACTTCATCTCACATCAAATCATATTTGAAGCTCTGTATCTAATGAAGGTATTCACTTTCTCGTGATTACAATTGCAAAATCCCCACATAATCAGGAATTCGTTCGGCGTAAATGAGGTGTCAAATCATATCGCCGGATATAAGGTGTGTACCATATCTGATGATCTTTTCTTTATCACTTGTACATAGATACGTCAATGCTGTTATCATGGTGTAATCCAGTTAAAATCAACATAATTGTTTTTTTTTTTTTTTTTTTTGGTACATCGTAAAAATTTTCTGGAATCCAAATTGTAAATTGTATACATTCTGAAGTGCTAGTATAATAGCATCCGTACTTGTGGCTTACTCTGGTGGATTGTACTCACAGAAGTGAGTTTATGTTTATTCATTAAGTGCATCGTAAGTGAGAACTGGTGAACGAGTTATGTAAGGGTTCATCATGCCAAATGCTTAACGTTGGTGTGGCTCAGGTAATTAATTACGACCGTAAACATTCAGTTAATCGTATTTTAAGTAAAATGAAATATCGCATTTTTCTCATACATTTTAATGATGAAAGCATCGTATCATATTAAGCCTTATATTAAGGATGTTATGCATTAACATAAACTAATCAAATTCAACCCCACCTAGCGAAGTCGTCATCAACTAATCAGTGTGTAAATGATCATGCGTATAAAGTTCATTAAAAACAAGTCCTCGGCTTCAACTTCTTCTCATAAGTCACTCGTTTAATAAGTGTCGTTCGAATTTCCGTTGTCGTATGTGTAAAGCTTGTTACCACTCCTGAGCTCCCCAGCACGACTCTAGAAATATTTCCGTGTCGGTTCAATTTATTTCGAATTCTGATGTCCAAATTTGTTCAATTCCAAACTGTCCTCGATGTATGACGTATAGGCTTCGAATTCTACATTCTTTCTGGTAAGTAAACCACTCGCTTGAATCGAGCCGTGAGTAGCCGTGGCTCAAGTGGTAGTGAAGGTTCTATGTTCAAATCCAAACCGCGACTGAAAGATATTAATTTTTTCAGTCAACCAAAATCAAGTTAGATGAGTGGTTGACTAGAAAACAACAACAAACCAACTTCCACTAACAATATAGTCTTCCCATTAAATGTTGGATGCCAAGCTTGAAGCGAAATAACCCAAACATCTTTATTTCTTTTTATATCCCAATTTCCAAAAAAACTTAACACATGATGAGACATTACAAGTGTATTCATTCCCACCTAAGTTTTAAGTTCTTAAAAAAGATCGCAAGTAAATTATTTAACGATGGAATGGACCACACAAAAAAAAGCCGAAAAACTGTGATATCTATTTCAGACAGCCGACCCACACAAAGATCGCTATCGTCTTCGGATACGAATTTACTATCAGAGAAAGCTTCAGGGAAGTAAGCGAATGCCTGACGACGATTCGGATAAGGAGTAAATTTGTCAAAATAAGCTTCACAAATGCCCATACCCCGACAAAAGAGTTGTAAAGGGACTTGGCTGTCCCCTAACCATTAACCGACAACCAGATTGCTCACATTGCAATCTACGGCAAGGACTCCATTACCATCCCTGGTTTCCAAACTTTTGAACTGACCAACATCGCCTCAGATCATTAACTTGTTGCAGCCAGCGAAAGCTGATATCACAGAAGCAACGCAGGCAAGTAGGACATAAAGTAATAGCATTCTGCGAGCATGCCAGGGCTATAAAATCAGAATAAACTCCTGCAAAGATTAACATAGTCAACTAGTAGTAGAGTCGCAGATAGTGCTAATAATATAGAAAGACTACGTACATAACGATGGTGATAGTCAAAACTCAAAAGAAACGCAGATAGAACCATTCACTCTGAAGAAAAAGACTTGCGTTTTCTACTTTTTCCCAAATCGTATCTAGATCTGATAAACCCAAAATGACAGGAAATAGTACACAAATAGTATTATACAAGAAGCTCAAATTTACGTCATCTATTCGACCCCGTTTGACAAATCTGGGGTGCCGATATAATGTCTGCTACGTTGAATACGATTTATCTTAACTTTTTTGCGTTAAACTTTACATAACTTACTTATCAAGTTCGATAGAAGAACCAGCCTTTGTAACTTATTGTTAAATAAGTAAATATAGCACTTATATGTGCTTTTGATAAGCAAACTAGTCTTAACCAGAATCTCAAAATTGCCTAAACCCCTACCGTTTATATAGAAGATACCGGCTTGAGTGACTCTCGAGAGGGTTTTTATCGGGGTTTCAATACGTGAAGGCTTCCGCCATAGGGTCGCGTATAGCGAGCGCGTGCTTAGGTTGCAGGTGCTACAAGCTTGCATTAAAGGCGTTCCTCGTCGCAGTGAGAGAAGAGCGTATGTGATGTCAGTTTACGCACCTAAAGCACTTCATCCTATTGAATTATTATCGAACTCGAATTACTTTTTCATTCTCTCCTGCTTCAATTGAAATTTATACTCTTTGGTCAGAGATTTTAATGCCAAACATACGGTATGGGGAATTAATCAATCGAATACTAGCTGCAACCAGTTGCACAACCGTTAAATTACGATTCAGTATAAACTTGGGTTGTATGAAAGGACGCCCTTCCATTGGCCGATTCGTTTTTGCACTTAGCGCTGATAGATACCAGAATACAACTAATAAACATCGCCACAGTATGGATCCCTAGCGAATAAACACAGCTGGAGCCGTACGATCACAGGTTTTCATACGATTATCGCAGAGCACAATGGTCGCGCTTCTCTAGGATTTTAAAGCGTTCTTTACGTTTGAGTGGGATTGATCTTCCGACAAATAGAAACGAAGAGATTGGCCGATATTTACTAGAATTGTACATCGTCAATAAACAAACAATGGAGCGAATTATTCCTCGGGTGGAATGCCCAGACGTTTACCTGGTTGATAAATATAGAACCCAAACAATTAACGTATAACGCGATGGCGCACACAGGCGCTTTACTGGCAGGAATAACTTGAAAATTAAGACACTGAAGTCACTGTATTAGGGCAGCAAGATTCTGGATGAAAAATCGAGTAGTCCGAATATGTTTCTGCATATAAATAAATTGTTCAGATGGAAAGATCACAACGACACTCAGTATATCCGAGTTCCACAAACGACAGAAAACAGACAGACATTATTGGCGATTGGTATAATTCGAGAAAGTGCCGACGATGGCCATGGTCTTTTCGTGGTCGAAGATCTGTAGGCATTTTCCAAGGCGGTTTATGGTATACAGTAAACGATCCAGCTCACTGTGACCACGACATTGTAGATAGAGCCTCCTCTTTATGTGCTGTTAACTTGCCATCTACAATGAAAAATGGCCATCTAAGAATAACGGTCATACGGTATTCAGTGAAGTACGGACTGCTATTGTCAGTATGGCATTTTTGACAAACATACAAATGCCATGAAAGACAAGAAAACAGTTTCAAATCAGTCACTTTGACTCTAGGTAAAAATAATGTGCTATGCGGTTCAATCAGGCCAATCATCGCTTATGGTTGTTCAGTGCGGGTCAATGTAGCGCCGTATTATATGGAAAGAATTAGGGTGTTGAAAAGGCAGTATCTTAGAACCTGTCTTAGATTGTAGAGAATACCAGAGTCTGAATCAAACAAGGCCATTTACGATGGGTTGACAAATGCCTCTGAGTAGTGACAAATGCTTCATGGCATCGGTTAAGTCTCGGCGGTGCGTGTGCACGATGTTGACAGGCCATTCGCCCGAATTCACAATTAGGATGGAGACCACTCGAAGCAAGAGGCAACGAGCCCTCGCCACACAGATTACAATTAAGTAAGTCTAAAAAGTTTAGGTAGTTTGAGTAGCATAGGCAGTCTTATGTTTTATATAAAATGTTAAATAGAATCTAAGTTTCTTTTAGAAATTTATATGTAATATGCAAGCTTAATCGTTGAATAGATTTTAGGTTGAAAGTTACTAGTCTTAGATTAAATTTTAAACTTAGAGTATTCGGTAAGAGCCACGGCCTAGACGAAGTTGTGGTGACAATAGCGAAACTACATAAAGCCTGACAAAGATGCTTACACAAACAGACTGCTTTCTGAGCTCTTAAAAGCAGCTGACGATGGAGCTTGATCAGGTGTATGTACCAGCTCATCTGTTAGAGCTCAGTGGTTATCTATTGGTGACATCCAACATTTAATGGGGAGACTAAACCATTAGTGTAAATTGATTTGTTGTTGTATTTAGGCAAAAACTCATCTCACAAGATTTTTAGTTGCCTGAAAAAAGTATTTCGGTTACGGCTGGTATTGAGCCCCCAAACAGTCCGATTGGGAAGTCAATACTCTAGCACTTGGGCCCCAGTCACTTATCTAAATATAGTCTTTAAGATCTTTTCAGCAGAATTAAGTGAGCAGCTGCAATCATAAGCAATCTTGTTGATTCCGTTCAATGCGATTTCAGGCCACTTAAATCAACTATCGTTCAAATATTCATCCTATGGCAGCTTTTGGAATAAAGTCGTGAACTTAAGATCGACACTCATCATCCATTTGTAGCCGCATAGGACAGCATGAATATGGACGTGGAATTTACTATATAGTATTTCTAATATCCCTACTAAACTCAGCCCAAACAGCTTGTGTAGAATGCTTATGAAAAATTTTCGCGGCTCCATTAACTTCGGTAATGACTTATCCGAGACCCTTAATGCTAAAAAATATTTTAGACAAGGCGACTTTTATGATTTTTTCCACGTCCCCTTAAAAAAAATTCTACGAAACTAACTTGCACGAGCTCAACAAAAGAGGCATGATATTTTTTAAATCCGCACTATCTATTGCGTATACGAATAATAATGATGTTAAGCGGCCAAATTCAGTTTGACGATAACTGAGGGCAAAACAAAGTACATGCTGTCATAAAAGGAAAGTAGAAGTACGCACACCAATGAGCCCTTGATGCGAACGTCACCATTGGCAGTCATGATTTCGAAGGAGTTTAAGATTTCATATATAACATATACATACATTGGCTCTGCACTTAAAAGCAGCTGGCACATAAGAATTACTCATGCCATTTACTATTTATTAGGGCTCCGCAGACAATTAAGTAACAACTTAACAACTGAAATCATTATTTCTAGCAATATACACAATTCAGGGTGGCCTTCGCATTCTGGACAGCATTCTTCGCTGTGAAAAACAATTTGATTAAGCTTGTAAATGAGCCCACACGTATACCAAACTTTGATAGTCGTATTTATAATACTCTGGACTTGATTTAAACTTCTCACCCTGATACGTACACTGTTGATGAGCTTTCTGCTCTAGCCAAGTCGGACCACTTTGCCATATCAGCTAACTCTGTGGCTGATATGATCACATACACCATTCACTTTGGAATGAGATCCTTTATCCAACATCGGATGAAGAGTATCAAACCAAAAGAAAAGACGTGGTACAACTCAAGATGCAAAGACGCTGTCAAGGTTAGAGATAGGTTTTTTCGTTCATACAAGACCAACCCGACTGAAGAAAGCCGAAAAAAAGTTTAAGCGAGCCAATAATGACTGCAACGCCTTTTTTAAGCGTGTGAAATTCCAATATGACTAGAAACTGTGGTTAGAAATGCAACAATGGCCCAATTGTAGTAACAATTTTTGGTCGTTCTTCAAAATTATTAGAAATTCTGGTTCATCCTACATCCAAATGCTCATTTAAAACAACATTCCAGTCGTCAGTTCTTTCGACAACAATTCCAGATTACGTTTTGCCCCACCTTCACTTGAATCCACTTTCCCTCTTGTGTAGCAAGAACACATAAAAATATTAATATACACAAATACCTCACCTTCTTCAACTTTTATTCCTCGCTGGAAAAACCACTGCGTAAGCTTTATCAGCGAAAAACTTTCTATTCTCGGTTGGTGTGTCAGTGACAACTTACGATGGAATGTCCACATATTCAGTGTGATCAAAAATGCTGCAAAATATCTCTGTTCTGACCTCATTATAAAGGCCTTAGTCTTCTCAAAATTGGAGTACACTGTCCAAATCTGGTTGGATACTTTTAAAACATCTCTGTACCTGCTGAATAGGATTCAAAACCGTGCTGGGACATGTTGAGCAATTGTATACCAAATCTTCGATTGTAATCTTGAGGTTCTATGCAGCAGGGATCGCCCGTATATAATATGGCACACACAAGTGGAAGGGGATTTCATGGTAAGATTGTTCTTTCTTAAGAGGGTTGTTCGTTAAGAACCAATTTCACCACGAATTCTAGCACCAGTATGATGATGGCATTGCCTAAGTCACTAGGATAGTAGTTTGAAAGCTGAATAACTGGAAAGAATACGTCACACTCAACCCTTGCTCCTCAAACAAGGTAGAAGAGTACGGTCTGAACGGTGAAAGAACTTAACTTAACTATCTTCTTACCAAATCAAGCTGAAGAATGCGGCAAAACATTTTGAGTGAGCTGAATGAAACCAAAGCAATAGGATTGCATGAAGGCGTTCTTTTATACCCCGTGGACTCCGAGAGTCAACTTTGTTTAAAAGCATGTCATTTTTTTCATTCATTTTCCATCAAAGTTGCTAAAAACTATTAAAAGTTGTATACCAACATGCGAAAATCTACCAGGAAATTCTTCCTGTTTTGATTCCTTCAATTCTGCCACCTAAATTCCTCTATATCTGCTCTTTTATCCTCTAAAAAACTTTCTTTATGTTTTATGTACCAGTAAAAGATTTACGCTCTTTCATTATTTCGCGAAACTTTTCAATTTCAAAGGCTTTCTTGAGATCCTCTTTAATAAGGAACTATAGAGATGATTTTTAATTTTTATAATTTATAATTATCCTGTGTGGAGGAGATACAAACACACCTATTCGCGTAGCAATTATTTTTCAAATGACTGGGTTTCTTAAAAGTTCAGGCACAATGGACAAAGGATTTAATTAAAAGTTCTTGGTAAGACGACTTAAGTTTTCCACCATTGTCGTGTACTAAAAGTTCGAACTATCAAATAGTTGGATCAGAACTTGAACTTGCTTAAGAATTTCGAAAATAGAACTTTAAGAAGAAGGGATTGTTGTAGCTACTAAGAAATGTATTTGTTAAGGTTAGGTTGTATAGAGGGGGGTTATACAAGCTATGTTAGCTCCCAGGATCTATTTGTAAAATTGAAGCCGCAAACGTCTTTGTATATTTCCTTTATTGGTTAATGGATGTCAGCTCTAACTGATTATCTATAACAAATGATCCAAGGATAACAGGACATATAACAAACATGATGTTGAATATATTTCCATCCGAAAGCAAATTTGTTCTACATAAAATATTCCTCCAAAATAGTATATCTATATATTTCCACGATAATAAGGTCAATGACAAAATCACTCTATTCTACGAGCAAAAAAACATCACTATCCAGAAAGTACTAGTCAAACAAAACAAAGGCAACGCAAGTTCTGATGCGTGGATTTATGTTTTTTTTTTTTTTTTTTTTCGGTTACCTTCGTCTAATCATCAGTATGGGAAGTAAACCAGCCCCAAGTCAAAGTTGGCTGCTCTTGTCCACAGGGTCATTTTGAAGCCCTTACGCTCGTGTTGCTCCACATCCATTGCATGTCCTACCAACACGGTTCACTTAAAATTACTGAAAAACGAACAAACGAATGGAAAAACGAAAAAAAAAAGAAAAAACCCCGAGAAAGGAAAATCAATAAGTGGATTCCTTTGTTGGGTTTTATTTATTGGAAAATAATCTCAGAATAAATAATCCAAATCATCAAAAATTTCCGAATCACCTCCTTTCATCCATTTTGCTGGAAAAACATTTTATTTTATTTTATTTTTGTTTTTTTTTTTTCTTTCTCTTTTGATTCATATTTTTCATTTTCTTCAGATTTTCCTTTTACGTATATTTCTCTTCATTTTCACATCTAAGGAATGACTACAATCAATCAGGGTGTTTGCACAACATACATATATGTGTTCGTTATAAAATGCAATACAACCCTTAGGAACCTTCTAACAAACCAGTTGCTTCATTGTTGGAGTTCTGTTTTTTTTTTTCAGGATCTCTTGGACGTTTTGAAGAGATTTTTGGAAGTATACTCGTACGTGATGCTTTGGCAAGTTACTTTGCCTTGGATTACTCTTTGAAATTGGTTGTAGATATTTTTTTTTTTTTTTTTTTTTTTTTTTAAGACGAGAACTACGTGTTAACGACTAATGAAACAAAGGATTTGTATGCTGATAGATTTTTTTTTTTTTTTAAATTAAATAATCATTTCAATGGACCAATCTAGAAAAATTGCTTTAAGTCTTTGGTGTTTTATTTCAAGGCTGTGTTCGACATTTTCCGGATATCGCTTTCTCAAAGGAATTCGTTCTTTTTTAAACCTATCGTCAGTTGCATGGTTGTCTCATAGTGGATCGACAATGAACGTTTGTTGAATCTGAATGACAAAAGAAGTGGAATACTTTGGTCTGTAAGTAACCAGAAAGTTTTTTTTTGAGAGATACCTCGAGGAAATCAACGGCTATACGCTTAGTCGCAGATTGTTGAAACAGCGGTTATCTATGTCATGTAGAACATTGTTTTCATACAAGTTCAAGGTCTTGCGCTTTTGGCTTGGGACCGTATTGTACTGGCAACTGCTCAACTATGTAAAACATCGGAAAGGCAAATACACGAGTACTTATGACAAAGGCTTTTAAATCTGTGGAACCAGTTGAATTTGTCTTCATATAGCAAAAAACCTAAACAATCTTCCTGGTGAAATACCCAATTTCTTTGCAAAAGCCAATAAAGCTTTAAAGCCTGTTTCGTTTATTTCCTCAAGGTTTTCAAAAAAAAAAATAAATAAATAAAAAATTCCCCTAAACTTTCCTTCGACTACGCTATATTGCCTCGCATTCACACAGTATGTGTGTTATGTTTTCAATGCTTGCAGATCACCGCAGAATCTGCAAATATCCGTATCTGACAATTTGAGTCTCTTTGTATGTTTCCGCAGGAGACAGTGTCATGTCAGGATTGCTATTGATGTCCTTAGCGTATCCCTGTTTAATTTTATTAATTTTCTAGATCTTTCGCCGTCAAAAAGCGGCCAGACCGCCTTGGATATCTTGTGTCCTTCAAAACATGAACACCATAGGCACTCTTTGTGCGTTTTTCTTCTATAGTGCCCCTCACTATGCAGAGAAGTGATTTAGCGTGGCAGCCACAGTATTTTTGAGTAGCCCCCCATTTCTTTCAAGCTCATCCGCTTGTTCATCTCCTTTAATACCACAGTATTCTGGCACCGAGAATAGTCTTATTTGGTTCTGACTGCATAGTGAATTGAGCACTTTGCGACAGCACTTGCCTGTATCAGAGTTGATGTTGGTTGAGTCAATTGCCTTGAGTGCGTCCTGGCTATTGATGTAAATAGCAATATCTCTTACGGATACCGATCTCACTTGCATTAGCTCAACCGCCCTGAGGACAGCTAGAACCTCTTATTGGAAGACACTGCTTGCCTCCGGTAGTCTTATAGGCACTCTTAGTTCTGGGTTTTCTGAAAAGATACCAGAATCTGTTACTTCCTCTGTTTTCGAGCCATGCGCGAAAATTGAAATTTCGTTTGACCTGATTATTGCATTCTTTTCCCAGTCCACTCTCTCCTGATATATTACATCATATGGGATGTCGAAGTCGACCAAGGAAGGAATTTCATCCGTTAGAATTGGATTGCCTCACAGTAGCTCCGCTAGGATCGCGCCATGTCCGACACTACACCTCTTGAAGTAACCCAGATTAGTGAGTCGCATCGTACTGTTGCCAGCAAGTTTTTTGATCTGTAAATAAAGGGGTGTAGGTGCAGAAAAGTGTCAAATGCACCTAGTATGGGTCTTACGTGGTATTTTCCCTGCACTATTATGACCACTTCATCTGCGTACGCCACCGCACTTAATATATACCCATTGTACTGAAATTTTTGTGGATGTCATCGATGTGGATTAGCAATCAGTGAGAAAATACTCATGCATGGTAACCAATTAGTCATCCCTGGTAGACTACGCGTAAAAATGTTAAGGCGGATACATGAAGGACATCTTGGAATTTACAAATGCAAGGCACGTGCTAGAAAGGCTGTGTGGTGGACTGGCTGTTCTATACAAATAGAAAACCTCGTCAAAGGATGCAAAGCCGTTTTGAGACATGAAGACTTATCTCCACATGTCCGTGGCAGATGGTTGGAGCTAACTTATTTTATTATAAATCTAAAACATATCTTATTGTTAGCGATTACTACTCCCGCTTTCCAGAATTCGCTCTCTTCGAGAATCAATCCGCTAATTGCATAGTTTTCAAATTTAAATCTATTTTTTCTATACACGGTACGCCTGAGATTGTACGAACTAGAAATGGATCACAGTTCAAACAACTTAAAATGTCGGAATTTCGAAAGTTTGCTACCCAATGGGAATTTACACAAAAAAATATTCAGCTCAATGTTCCCGCAAAGCAACGGCTTCATAGAATCATCAGTCAAAATTCTAAAATTCATTCTTAAGAAAAATGAAGATCCTTACCTTGCTCTATTTGTATATAGAGCTACGCTCTTAGCCAATGAATTAAGCCCAGCTGAAATGTTAATAAACCGAAAGTTTAGAACGACTTTACCAATTGCTCCTATCTTATTCCTTGTTCCTAGTTACAGAAAGGATATTACTTATGGGCCTTATGAGGCGCATTTATTCGATACGGAAAATGAAAAGACGGCATACATATATGGTACCTTGGGCCTTGAAATTCCCGAAGGAAAAGAAGAAAGGCGAACCCTTATCGAGGAAGAAGTGAACAGAGTATCTAACATTTGTAGCAACGACAAGATATTATCGAACTGTAGTAGGACCAGATAGATATATTCCGTCATAATTTTTTCTAAATGAATTGGCTTTGATAATATGTACTCGTACTATATGTTTTTAAGATTTTGTTTTTTTTCTTAAAAAGGTTGATCTGAGTATGTGTGAATTATTGTTACCTTCACACTCTCAAATTTTAGTTAGAAAGGGTGATTCATCGTAAGGTTTGATTTATATTGTAAAATAAAATACATAAATTTGGAAGTGAACTTAAAATTTTTATTACCAGTTAAAAGAACAATTCATGGCATTTTTTTCTTATAAATAATATCATGTAAATATTGGCTACGACTACGTCTGAGGTGGTCCATTCGGAAGATCCTATTTTGGGTGACTCGTTCGAGCATAGCCAGTAGTATCTCGCGGATAACACGAATAATGTTGGCTTCCAAATCGTCAATCTTAGCTGGCTTATTCCTGAAGACCTGAGACTTTACATATCTCCAGAGAAAATATTTCAAAGGTGTGATATCGCACGATCTAGGCGGCCAATTTACTGTAGAAAATGCTCCATTGTCCATTGTTTTACGCTCTGTTTTGTTTAAACCAAAGCTCACCGAGATCATGTGCTTACATTTAAGGAAGCACATATTCCGTTAACATGGCGTGATAACGGATACCATTAACGGTAACATTCTGATTTGCCCCATTTTTGAAGAAACCACACCATACGTTGTTTTTAATGGATAAAATGGTAGTTCTTGTTACTTTTCGGCCTGCTCATCAGCCCACATACGGAAATCACGATAAAACACCGGATTTTCATTGAGTTTTTCCAGAGCCCATTCACTGAAAATATGACGCAAATTCAAGTCGCCTGGCATCAATTCTTGCACCAGTTGAATTTTGTACGCTTTTAGGCCGAGAACCTCACGTAAAATACGCCAAGTTGTCGAATACGATAAGGCAAGCTGCTGAGAACGACGACGAATCGATTTGTCATGGTCTTCGCGTACACTCACAGCTACAGCTGCTATAGGATGTGGTCTAACCGTTCGAGTATCATCCACAAATGTAAATTGGGACTTAAATTTGCGAATGGTATTGGCAAAAGTTTTGTAATATAGCTGAACAATTTGGAGGCGCTGTTGTGATGTGTGTCTTTTCATGATGACTTGCCAATCGATACCAAACAAAAGTGACAAAGAATTTTGATAGGAGTCATGCGTAACGTGTCAAAGAAAGCCTATTGAAAATCAAACTCCACGATGAATCACCCCTTACTTTCTTTCTTTGCAATATTAGAATCAATCATTTTAGTATGTTGGTACTCTCAATCGAAGAGTAACTCTTTATTAATTTCTTCGAACATCACAGATTCAATTGCTTACTTCTTATGGTAAAGTAAATATTCGATGCTACATATGTTCGTTTCTTACATACTATATGTGAATAGAGTCTTTAGAAAATATAATAATAGACTAGTGTGGGTTTGATATCTTTCAGAGTTACATGGGAGTATTTCTGAGGGTTGGCTATGAAAACCACTTTCTCCATAATAGAAGAACATGGATCTAAAAATTTAAACCTCTTATATAATTTTCAGTAAGGAATATTACAATATTATTCCATTAAGTTCCGCAAAATTTGAATAGTTTGGAGTTATGTAACACCTGTACTAATATTGATTTTTCTCAAGAAGTTAATAATGAACCATCGGTTTCTTTCAAAAAACTCGACATTACTGGGTTGGATGAGGATGATGTTTTTTTTTAGTATGGTTTCCAAGATAATCTCTAGGTTTCCTAACTTCTTTTAACAAAACTGAAGGATTTCTTATGGGAATTGTAATCGGCCACTTGTTTTGTGCCTTTAGAAAGGTTGAAAAGTTTTCTGAAATTATTCCCCAAATTCTTTCTCTTGCCTTTTGCTGGAGAAAGGGGACAAGAAGAAGACAGGGCTTTTTCTAAGACCAAGGTATATTCGTTGATTTCACTCTGTTAAGTTCATTCGCGTTACAGAGGGGTCCTAAGGGTTCAGAGTAAACTAGTTGGTATCTATATGTTTTCATATGGTATCTTAAAGCCAGTTGTTAAAACAGACATCTCCCAGACTGAATTAAAACTAACGCAGGTCTGATATTTAATGTTCAGCTGATATGTTCTGATTGATCCGGTTCTTGGATTCGAAAGCTTGTACTATACACAATAAGGTGTGTATTTGGTTGCGGACTCGCCATATGCGGCAGACTCAGGCAAGAAGTCTGACAATCTGCATCAAGGGTAAGTTCGTAAACATAAGCCTTATATGTGCCTATGCTCTAGTACGATTCAAACGCCAGGATAGAAAAGGAGGACACATTTGGTAGTCGGTGCTAAGAATATGGACAAAATTCTTCTACAGATTGCGTACCGGCCAACGAAGGAAGACCAACATTCTGAATAAACCTTTAAAATTAGACGAAACTTTCATGCACCTGACCAAAAGCAAGTAAGGGAAGCTAACCGGCCGAGGTACTCAAAGCTGCTGGAAATATTTTTATGTAGAGCATACACCAACTCATTTCTCAGATCTGGACAGAGGTATTTATGCATGATAAATGGAATCGCGGTACTATTAGTCCGATCAAAAAAAGAAGACCCTCTTAACTGCTCCATAAGGCTCCTCAACGTCGCTTACAAGATCTTTTTTTGTTATTTTATATTGCGTGAAAGTCTGAAACTTTCATTGCGTCTTCGGGAAAGTTTACAATCGACCAAATCTTCACACTCCATTCAAGTCCAAATCGATTTCCACCATCTTTTTATCGACTGTAGAGTCGCATACAACAGTATTTACTGAGAAGAGTTATGAGTATATAGAGGCATGTCTAACTCTCGCATCCCTGCCAAACTCGTCCGTCTGTACAGAACGACGATAGAGAACGCTCATTGCCCCATCGAGATTGGTAACAACTTAGCCGAGACCTCAAAAAAGGTTTAATACAAGGCGATGGGCTGTCATATAACTTCTTTGACATCATACTTGAATGAGTTGTACAGAACTCACAAGCGAACATTGGAGGGACGATCTTTCCAAAGTCTGTGCAACGACTAGCGTACGCCGATGATATCGACATATATGTTCATCATTATTCGCTAGTATTGAAACGGAAGCTGCCAGACAGTATATATTGTCAAGACACACTCCTTGCTCCTTGCTTCTTTGTTGCAAGATGAAAGTTTTAATTCCTGGTTCAATGGGTGAAAGTACAGGAGAGCAGTTAATATGGTTAAATTTTTCCAACATTTTCTTTGTATATTCGTTAAGCCCCTGTCTCCCATTATTTTTATTCCAACAAAAAATTCTGCCTCCTTGAACGATATTTCAAAAAATGTTGATGAAGGACCCTTAACACCGTCTGGATACGAGAAATATCACTGCCACAAGGAAGTCCATCGTCCACATGGACGATCCAGGGGTATCCCTGGATATGTCAATGAATAAAATGAAGTGCCGGCTGTAGATTGTTGGAAACCGTAATCCAGTAAAAACTGCAAAATCTTTTTGTCTAGAAGGTTATTTTAACCGTAGATACTTTTTTTAAGCGCACGTATTTGATCGTCTTTCTTAAACCCAGATCCTCTAGATCTCCATCGACAAAAGCTGTTTTAACATCAAACTAATACATTCCAAGATTATGAGCCGCTGAAACTACTAAAATTAATTTGACTGAATCATGCCTAACTACATACTGGAGAGAACGTTTCCTCATAGTTGAAATATATTTTTGTGAACTGTCTCTTGCCTCAAGTTTTGCCTTATATTTGTCCACTTCACCATCAGCGGCTAACTTTTTTCTGAAAATCAAACGATTGCTAATTACATGCTTTGCTTGTGATCTTTGCACCAGTTAACGGATATCGTTCCTTCCAAGTGAACGAATTTCGCCTTTTATTGCTTCTAAATAATTGCTTCCATCTTTTGTATTCATTGCTTCTTCCAAACTTAATGGTTCCAGCTTAGCAACACACAATTCACCCGCAACATTTGTATCCTCAGACGTAACCTGTCTAGCTCTCCCGGAATTTTTTGTATGACAAGGATTTCTTATAAACGGTAGCCTTGACTTTGATGTCTTACAAGGTTTATTGGTCCCAGGCGAATATATTTTTTTATCTGGTTTGGTGCTTGCATAAAAGTAGATTTCCTGGCTATCTGCTTAATCATCTTTGCGTTCCAATATCACGTACTCCCTCTTTTCCTTCCAACTGGGTCATAAATTCTGTACGCTTTGCTGCTGTCATTGTATTACACTTTTGGAATGTAAACGTTCGTATCACATCCAAAAACTTTTAGATGTCAAACTGATGGCCTTGAACCAAACAATTTCTCATATAGTGTGGTTCCTCCTATTATTTGTGACGCTGTACGATTTCTTAGGTATTTTGCTATGTGTGTTGCCTCTGCCTTTAAGTTCAATGGCAAATCCCTTTCATCTAACATTGATTTAGCGCTCTCGATGACTATTCTGTTTTGTCTTCCAATAAATCCATTTGTATAGGAGTTGAAATGTCCTGTTTCACTCCCTTGCTTTGCAGAAAATATCTTACTGTTTCGTTACAATATTTAAACCCTCCATCTGATCGCAATCTATTAATTGCATGCCAATCAGCTTCAACTTAGTAAAAAATGTCATTAAATTTTGAAGCACATCGGGTTTACTTCTCAAGAAATAAACAAGATATTATCTAAAATATTCATCCCTTAGAAGCGTGAAATAATTCGCACCATCGATTGACGTTGTGCTCATTTTATCACATCAATTCACATGAAAAATTTCACTAGGTTAACTTGCTCTCTTTGCGCCACAACTCGGAAAACTAAGACGTTGTTGCTTACCGAACGCACACCCTTAACAGAAATTGTCCTTGTTCATTGTGTAATCAATATTAAGATCTTCGAGCACTTTCTTGTTTCCCATTTTTTGCAATCTTTCAAAATATACGTGACCTAGACGCTTCAGCCATAAATTATTAGATCCCGTTGACACAATATTCAAGTCCTTGGTTTTTAATGAAATCCTTCAGTCTTGCAAAGGAAGATGAGTAAGCTTTTCAGTGATAAGGTGCCTAACGTACCAGCACCCACCAAGTCAGAGCCAAGTACCTGCAGCCTGATGCGAGCGTAAGCCGGACGTTCACAGAGAAAGTACTCCGCGGTGTCGTCATCACTTTCGCAGCAAGCATTGCATCTACATCCAACGAAGTTGTGCCATCTGCAGTTGTGCTCGTATGAGACCCAACTGTCAATGGAAGCCTTAACCGAGGACGCAGGCAGACCCAACATAGGTTTGGGTCCAGAAAAACTGTCCTTTGAACCGTTCCTGGCAAATTCGCCGACGATTTCATTTCCATTGTGACCTGGGACCCAAACAAGGGTCACTGAACTTAGCCTTCCGACTACGTTCAGTGATCTCTTGCATTCTCGAGCTAGCTTGGAAGTCGTAAGAGGGTTCAGAATGGCTTTAAGCGCAGCTTTTGACTGTCGCTGCAGATGCAAATGTTCGTTCCCTCCCTTGTTTCTCCACAAAATAGTTCGCTGTCATCAGGATTTTGTAAACTTCTGCTTGGAAGACTTTGATTTCAAGCAAGCTTTCCTAACGTGAAGTGAAATCTAACGTTTTCGTCCTCCAGAAAGGCACCAGCGTCACATTTTATATTGGCTTTTGAGACGTCCGTGAAGGCCCGATTGCATTCCTTTTCTGGCTCAGATTCTGGCCGAAAACAGTTCTGGGCACAAGCAAAGAAGATTTTTTATTTTTTCCTCAACAAGAGTTCTGGTGTCATTGCATCGGACGGCATGTCTGATGTACCAAAGACCACTTCTTTTTAATCGGAAGGTGGCTTTGAGGGTGCAGTCGATGATATGAATATCAAGGGGAGGGAGATTCATCAATACGTCTAGATCGGAGCCAGGAGTGCTAGGAAAGTCCCCATGCATCCGAGACAAACCGTTCTCTGGAGTCTGGTGAAATATAACGTAATAACGTATTTTCGGGAGGGCTTATTCCACCAGACAACCGACGATGCATAGGATATAATTGACCTTATCATAGCCGTATAGGTCCAAAAGACCCGTTTCGATGACAGACCCCATGCCTTGCCGATAGCTCCTGTTCCTTACTGTTTGTTGTTGATTTTTCCACTACTAAAACGAAGGTTTATTTGTGACTCTTCGTTGACTAAGTTATCTACCAGACGTTCAACACATTGCTTCGTTTTAGGAGCTGCGTACTCTGCTGAGAATCTTTGTAATAACAACTGGCTCTTTCTGCTCAAGGTTCACATCTTTCAGCCTCTGAGTGACCAATGTTACCTTTGCAACATAGTCAGCTATGCTCTCCTCCTAATCTATTTTGCAATTTGTACGAGTAAATATAGTATTTCCAACAATATTTGCGAATAAATGGTTTTCTGTCTAGACCACATATGTGAGACTAATGAGCAATCGATCAAATACTTAAGCTGGTCTAGTTCCAAACCCCTCATTACGAGGGGTCATTCCATGATTGAGGATTTTCTGTAGGTGGAGGAACTGTTTCCAAAATATATGGTTTCAGTTTATTTTCAGTCATCAATATTTCCATTTGTGTTGATTCTTCTGCTTGGATATCAATATTTTCCGTAATTGTCGTACGTAGTAATGTTCTTTCGTCGAATCCTGAGTCATCAACAATATTTTCTTCTATTGTAGAAAAGTTAATATCCATTTGCTGTTACAGAAAGAAAGATAATTTTATAAAGAAATAGTGCACATGTCTGGGTCCATAACCTGCTATAGACATACCAAAAAGAAAGAATTTCCATAACGATGCAGACGATGTGTGCGAACTATTTATTCTTTGATTTATTTAATAAGAAAAATAAGACAATAAATAATGATTGATAAGAAAATTCAAGATATTATTCAGTAATCTTGACAGTTTAGCGAACAAAAAGGAAGATAGTGAAGAAGAAAACGAAAAATGGAAGATCGACAGTTTAATGTAAAGAAGATAAACAAATGCTTACATATTAGATACACGATGACATGGGAAAGTAACATTTTTATGGAATATACGAAAGAACAAAAATTCTTCAAAAATTTTTTTTTATTTTATTGTTTTTTCGAAAAACAGATGGTTCCACTATGGGACCACTAGGAAATTTATGCATGAAATTAATGGGGTGAAAAATAACCTCCTCGGAAATGAAAAAAAAAAAAATTAATGTTTTTTTTATTTTATACTATATTGGGTTTATATTTTAATTCGTGCGGTTTTTTTTTTCAAAATTTGAACATTTATTTAAGAAAATCATGATCAATAGTATTACTCAAAGTATTGCCCATCTGAAGCTATGACTTTTTCCCATCTTTCTGGCAATTTGTTGATCCCATCCCAAAAGAACTGCGCCGGCTTGGCAGCCAAGAATGAATCAAGCGAATTTTTAATATTCTGCTCTGATGTGAACCGTATTTCAGTAAGGGCGTTCTGCATCGACCGGAACAAATGGTAGTCAGTTTGGTAGTCCAAATAGTTCTTAACCGGAATAGCAACGTGGGGCCGAGCGTTGTCATGATGGAAAATTATTGCCTCGTGTCTGGTCGTATATTCCGGGCGTTTTTCGGCTACTGCTCTCTTCAAATGGATTAATTGTGTTCGGTAGCGTTGTCCATTGATGGTTTCACCCGGTTTTAGCAGATCACAATACAGCACACCCATCTGATCCCACCAAATACTTGGCTTTGCCGTTGATTTGGCCGGGTTTCACATATGATTTTTTGCGCTTGGGGTTAACGCAATGGATCCATTTTTTATCACCAGTAACAATCCGATGCAAAATGACTTCCTTTTGTGGCGTTCCAGCAGCATTTCGGACATGCAAAACCGCCTTTCGACGTCTCTCGGCTTGAGTTCATGTGGAACCCAATTTCCTTGAATTTGAATGCGCATGTTCACCATAAACTTCCACCAAAATACGATGACTTTCGGCAGCAGTTTTCTTCATATTAAAGTAATGAAGAAGAACTCCCGACAAAAACATTTTTTCAGGCACAAAGTTCGACATATTTGAGTGAAAAAAAATTATTTTTGTTTACGCTTAAAATGAATGACATATACTGAAATGACGTACAATGACAGTAGCTTTCCAACGCAAGTTCCAATGGAATAATAGCAATGAAATAATACAAGTTACGCCATCTCTTAGCAAACCGCACGAAGTTATAGACCCAATAGTTTGATACACTTATTCCAGCGATTCAACTCCTTGATCCCGTCTGAAAAGTAATTTTCCACGCGTGAGCTGAATTTTTTATTAATGAGCCATCTTTTGAGGTATGAGGGAGCCAAATCGGGCGAATACGGTGGATGCGACAGCAATTGGAGCCGTAAATCATTGATTTAAGCCGTGGTTGCGATGCTCTTGTGCGCTGGTGAATTGTCTTGCAAAAACAAAATTTTTTTTCGCTTCTTGTGAGGCCGTTTTGCAGGGATTTCGGCCTTCAATCGCTTCAATAATGCACAGTAATACTCGCTGTGGATGGTTTTTCCTTTTTCAAGGTAGTCCACAAAGAGTATGCCAGCCATGACAATCCCAGAAAACCGACGCCATAACCTTTTCGACCCATCGAACCTCCCACGGCCGCTTCGGAGCACTCGTGCCGGCTTCAGTCCATTGCCGGGCACTCATTCTGTTCTCTGGTGTTCAACAGTTACCAATCGACGCCAAAAGTCCGCCCGATTCCGCATCAGAAAGTCCAAACACTCTTTCGAAGTGCTCTCGCCTTCGTGTTTTTGGTCAGAAGTGAGTATGCGCGGCACCCAGCGGTAGGATAACTTTTTCATATGCAGAATATTGCCAAAAATATGGCGTGTGCGCTCAGTTCTAATATTTATGGTATCTGCTAGCTTGCGCACCTTCACTTTCTGGTCAGCCAACACCATTTCATGTATTTTTTTGACATTGTCCTCTGTAACCGCATCAGAGTTGCGGCCACCACGAAACTTTTGAAACCAATATTTGACGGTCTAATGTAACTGAGCATTAACCCCCGTAATATTTATCCAACTTTTCTTCTGTTACCTTCGCCGTTTTGCCTCTCAAAAAATAATGTTTTATGAGAGAACACAAAATCAACAACAATCAGCTGTCGAAACAAAACTAAAGACAGTATCGCACTGAAATTTGGCAAGTCGGCCTAAATATGAGCGGACTTCAAGGCACCATAATCTTTCAAGGAGTTTACTTTTCACCACACCTAGTATTTTCCATGAAAACTTAAAAAGCAGCTTTGGTCTTTGCAAAACAGAGCCCAACATTACAGGCTTTGGAATGCCACCGTGTTCTGTGAGGTTTTGCCTTAGCTTTTTCAATTTTTTTTTCTAAAAGTATGGTATATTTACTTTGTACCTATTTGGAGTAATATCAGTGTCTGCAATTCTTTTTATTTTTCGTTCTAGATCAGGTGCAGTTGCTATAAGGCCTGTGACTACTGCCAATTTGAAAAATTTTAACGATTTTGGTGTCCCAGCTGAATGTAGTTTGTGAAGGATAAAAGCATTGACAAGTGTCAAATCAAGAAAATGTCAAAAAAAAAAGATTCACCATTTTTTAGCTTTTCTGTCTATTTCGTAGCATGATTTTAGCATATCCGAATTGTCAACATGAACCATATGTCGATTATAGTCTTTGAATAATTTTATGCATTTTACCGCTTCCTTAATTCCATCTTTTCCCCTGCTTTGAACCTCTTGTTCGTCTTTAAGATAATGAAAGTTACTCAAAAATAGAATTGGTTTCCTATCAAACCATTTCAATGCCAATACACCTTCCTTACTCATCCTCCAATCGAAATCTCTTCTTTTCAAGGTCTTGTCTCTCGCAAAATCCTTTAGAATGTCTTTTCTCCCCTTCCGAGCAGTTCCACATGCATATGTGCCATCCTTAAGTAACTCTTGTTGCAAGTTTACCGAGTTAAAGTAGTTGGCAAAATAAACTTCATGTCATTTTCTAACAAAATCTCTTGTCAAATCCCTTATAACTCTTGTGCCAAAATTTGGAACCTTTCCCGTATATGGTACATATATTTGAAATTGGGAAACAAAGGCATGTTCCTCGGCCGTATTTTGTATCCTATTTTTATGGGCTTAAGTGGCATTTATTGGCGTAAACTGCTTCTTTCTTTGAACTTTATCATACATAGATTCATCGATTGAGTTATGTTTAGTAAAACGGTAGTAAATTTTGTATGTGGTTGACAGTTCATCTAATAAGGGTTTCAATTTATACAGCTTGTCAAAATTTGGTTCTCCTCTTTTTGGCTGCAAACTTCTATCATTTAAACGTAGATTAGTCAGAAGAAATCCAAACCTATCGCGTGACATTATCGCGCAATTCCACTCTTGATGTACAAAAGTTCCTACTACTGGGAAGCTTCTTGATACCTGTGGTACGCATTTCGAAGAGCAAAAAAATAAAAAATAAATAAAATGAAATAAAATAAATAAATAAAATAACTTCCGTGTGGCGCTCCCATTATTCCGACTTGCAAAAGTTACGTGGCCAAGAGTACATTTATCTATGTGCGTGTTGGCGATTTTTTACAATTTTAGAAATGGACTTACATTTTCAACAACGAACTTGTATTAAATTTTGCATAAAAAATGGTTTTAATGGTGCACGAACGTTGGAAAAATGATCCGGCAACGATTCTCTAAAGAAAACGGTCGTTTACCAGTGACACGAGCAGTTCAAAAGTACAGTAAACGCAGTTGCAGACCACCGACATCGAAAACCGACGAAAACACTGATGAAGTAAAAGAAATGTTGGTCAATAATCGCAAATTAACCATCAGGGAGATAGCGGAGGACTTGGATCCGTCCATTACAATTTGGTTAATAATTTGGGTTTCCGTCGTGTAGCAGCAAATTTGGTGCCAAAAGACCCCAATTTTATACAAAAAAGAGACCGTGTTGACGTCGTAAAAGAGATGATTTGCGAGGCTGAATCCGATCCCATATTCATCAAAAGGATCATTACTGGAGACGAGACGTGGGTTTATGAGTACGACACGCAATTCGAACATCAGGCAAGTGAATGGCGTTCACCAAACATGTCGTTTTCAGTCAAAAAAGAACGCATGCTCACGGTTTTCATGGACTACAACGGTGTAGTGCATCATGAATTTTTTCCAGAAGGCCAGACAGTAAACAAAGAGTATTATTTGGGTGTTATGAGACGTTTGCGTGAAGCAATTCGCGAAAAGAGACCAGAACTGTGGGCAGAAAACTCGTGGATTTTGCACCATGATAACGCACCGTCGCACAGTGCCATCATTATTCGCAATTTTTTTGACGAAAAATGCAATAAATATCATCTAACGGCAGCCGAATTCACGTGATTTGGCTCCCTGTGACTTCTTTCTGTTGAATCAAGTTAAAAAATCAATACGGGGAACGCGGTTCAGGAAGCACTATACTAACAAGTGATTCCAATGGGCATTCATATTCACTTTCCCAATTGTTGTCACTTATTTGTATTAGAGAGAGGCCTGCAGATTTTTCTTCCCCAAAAACATCATCAGGAACATCTGCTTCACTCCCGTCCTCACTTTCAGGAACTTCTGAACCATCGGAAGGAATTTCATAAAATAAATCAAAGCATCCCTTACTAGTTAATTTGTTAAAATTAATTTTCTCATTCATTTTTAAAATCTAAAAAACATAAAGAAAAATAGTCTTGAAGACGGGTGGTATATACTATTGCGGAACCTCATCAAAAAAGTCGCAAAGAAATAATAAAAACAAAAGTTTTTAACAAGGATTAAACTAAATGTTTAAACTAGGATGTTCAGTGATGAAGCCCATTTGTGGCTCAATGGATACGTTAATAAACAAAATTGCCGTATATTAGCTGATGAGCAACCCGAAGAGTACCAAGAGCTACCATTACACCATGTAAAAAACAGCGGTATGGTGTGATTTATGGGCTGGTGGAATCATTGGTCCATATTTCCTCGAAAATGAGGCAAATCAGAATGTTACCGTCAATGGTAACCGTTATCACGCCTTGTTAACGGACTATGTGCTTCCTGAAATTCAAGCACATGGTTTTGGTGAGCTCTGGTTTCAACAAGACGGCGCTAGAAGCCATACAGCGCGTGAAACAACGGACTTGTTGGGAAATCAACTTAATTTCACGTTTTGCTACGTTAAATTGGCCGCCTAGATTGTGCGATATCACATCTTTGGACTATTTTCTATGGGCATATGTAAAGTCTCAGATCTTCAGGAATAAGCCGGCTACAATTGACGCTCTGGAAGCCAACATTACTCGTGATACGAGTCGCCCAAAATTTTACCTTCCCCATGGAAGGTAAGACGTAGTTGTGGCCAACATTTACATAGTATCATTTTTAAAAAGTAAATGCCATGAATTGTTCTTTTAACCAATAATAAAAAATTTAAGTTCACTTTCAAATTTATGTATTTTATTTTACATATATAACACCAAACTTTTGAAAACAACTTAATAGGCCTGGATAAGTGTGATTTAAGGTAGAAAATATAATAGATCTTAAAAAAACCATATCTCCATTAAGTTCGGTATGAACTATTTATATTAATACTTTTGATCTCAAATTGTACGAAACTTAACAACAAACAGAAGTTTAATCTCCCAAAAGCTTGTCCAAATGCAAACATCCTCGGATGAAATTGATGTTGTTGAAAATCCAAATATCATCGATCGATGCGTCTTCTAGTTTAGTAACAAAAACATGTCTAATGAGAGGAACTGTGAAGAGTAGACTATAATGCAGGATGAAATCAAATTTGAATTCAACTACGATGACTGAGATATGTGTCGATTTAGTAGCTGGACAAGCGAATCCTAACTAAACAATGAAGTAGCCGAAGTTCTTCATTTCATAAAATACGTCAGAGTGTATACCCTTAAATCAAATGTCAATCAATTTTCTTCAGAACACGAAAAATGATATTTAGATTAGATTTGTTGTATGAGTTGGTTATGAGAGTATTTAAATATAAATATGGTACCCTGAACATGAATCTTGAGGAAGAGTATGAAAGTCTTTGCCTTAAAATTGGTTCTTGTCATGTTATGAGTATTTAATTTGTCTGTCTGGTTTTTACTTATTGAATACCTTTACCAGCCTGGAAAAATTTTTAGCAAGAAAGAAAGGAAAGACCTTTTGATTTACACTGTCATAATTTTGTTTTGCGATGGAGGCAACCACAATTCACAAAGGTTATAAAGAACTACCACAAAGTTTCATCAGGTAATCTATTGATATAAAAAGTTTCCGCAGTTTTTTGGTTAATTTTTCAAAAAAATTTTCTTTATTCAAAATTAATTTCACTAAAGGACATATTGGCCATTATTATCTATGAGCTTTTGACATTTTCCGGGAAGCTTTGTAATTCCATCCGTGTAGAACTTCTGTGGTTTATCAGAGAAAAACTTAGCCAAGTAATATTCAGCGATTCTTCGGTCGGCCAATTTCTTACCATCAAGAGAGTTTTGCAAAGACCGAAAAAATGGCAGTCACAGGGTGCAAGGTCTAAGCTTTAAAGTGAATGCATCAAAACTTCCCAAATAAGCTCCGTCGATTTGTTCCGGGTCATCAAATATGTGTGTGGCCTAGCGTTGTCTTGATGCAAGACAACTCTATTTTTTTTGGTCAATTCTAGTAGCTCTTTCTTGGTAGCTTCATTCAATCGGTCGAGTTGTGCACAGTAGAGGATCAAATTGACCGTTTCGCCACATTCTAGAAGCTCATAATAGACAATTCATTTCCAATCCCACAAAACACTCGACATAACCTTGTTTGCCGTCAATCCACCGGCCTTTGACCATGATCGTTTGCGTTAGATATTCTCGTATTTAATCCATTCTTCATCGCTCGCAATGAATCGCTTCAAAAATGTTTTCATTTTGTTACGCTTCAGCAACGTTTTACTGATTGTTATTAGATCAACTAAATTTTTTTGCGTTAATTCATGTGGCAAAATTTCATCGACTTTTTCAGTGACAGGCCGACCAGTGTGATGTGCATCTTTTACATCAAAATTTCCGGAACGGAATCGAATAAACCACTTCTGGGTCCGGAGTTCACTCACAGCATACTCACCGTAAACTGCACTAATTTTTCGGCATGTTTTTGCAGCCTTTTTCCCTTTTATATAGTAAAAAAGCATCACATAGCGTATTTTACTCATATTCAAATCAGTATAACTTTTAACACGAGCAGCGAATTACACAACCTGAGATGTAACCTCTCAAATACGTGTTCGTTTGAAACAATCAGATGAGTGTTTCCAGATAAATCTATCTTGTCACCATCTAGTAACAAAAAACCGCGGAGACTTTTTATATGACTCAATATTAGATAGGTACTACGCTCAGTGGTCGATAGTGCCGAATTAAAATATAAATAATCCAGAGCTTAGTATGTGTCCATTTTTAATTCTATTTGATGGAAGTAGAGTTTGTGTCCAACGTATTTGCAGAGATACCCCCACGCTCGATCGTATCTACGTTTAACATCGACGTAAGTATGTCTACCCCTATAACACAAACATAGAGAAAGTTTGGTAATCCTCATCCAATGATCGCATGGCGATTAAGTGTGAATAAGGACATTTTATTTTTAGCATAGGACCCAATTTCTTGTGAAGGATATTATTTTTAGTCAAAAATATATTCTTCTGACTTTCTTTCGGGTGGTGTGAATTCCTGAGGTCGAGGTCTAAAAATTGATTTTCGTCTATGAAAAGGGTCTGATGGGGTCTGATGTTCATGGTGGCAAGTTAACACAACAAGTGTAGGTTTGAGGGATATGTTTTAATAGGTTCTTCCTAAGATTTGGACTTAACACGTGTATAAGTATTATGAATCCTTCGTCATCTGCTAGTGACATAGCAAGTTCCTTTTTTAGTGTAACTTAGACTGGGACCGTCTTTGTTCTGTAGAGGGTGTCAGCTACAACATTTAGTGAATATATTTCAAAGAATTTGTGACTTGGAGGTAAAGACTGTGCGTTGAGTTTTGGTGAAAGCTTTTATGGGACGTTTGTGGTTTGTGAAGACATTAAAGTCTGGATAGAACTCCGAAAGAAGTAATTTTAAGTAAATATCTTGAAATTATTGAATGACTGTAGACGCAATCATTATGCCGAAGAAGGCTGTGTGTTCCCAATATTTTCCCTTACGCTGATATATTTCGAGCAGCCTTAATAGCAATGAGAGCTTTAGAAATTGTTCCTCAGCTTTTTCAAAAGAATTTTAATAGTCTGCTTGAAATGTAAAATCCTTTTCGGTGTTTTGAATGTTAAGGTGGTTGTTAAAGGGATACAAACTGATGAGAATTTATTTTTTTTTTTGTTATGTTGGGTGTCCCTGTTTAAAAATTGTTCCACGTTTACAGATGATTTTAGTTCATTCACTCATTCACTCATGGTTGTTATTGTTGATTTCTTTCTTTTATGTAAGTCATTAAATTCAGGATGTCGTTTCGAAGGTGATGATAAAGATAAGGTCTTTTACCACTTGATACATTAAGGGGTACAAAGTTTGGTAAACGTATAGAAACGCAGGCTATACGGATAAGTTCTCGGAACACAAATTGTGTTTTCCTTAAGTTTTGGGACATTATTTGATGTCATTACAAAGAAATAGCATGCCAGAGTGAGATATATTTTTAAGAAAAAAGTACTTCCCTTGAAATGATAAAGATTAGGGCAATAAATACGACGAATTATTGCTATTTTTAATTTGACCGATAAATTCTAAATTCGACTAAAAGACAACAGTCTTACTTAATAAAATTTGTTCTGAATGTTACCCAAAGGATTTTGGTGGCAATAACATTGATAGCAGAAATAATTTTGTGTTGTTGAAGCTTGTGAAGAGATTTTCGAAAATGAAGAAGATGAGGTGACTCGCCCTTGGTAGTCTGTTGTCTGCTTTTTCGAGAAACTCATCTATTTAGAACTTTAAGGGTTAGGCCCCTCTAAATACCGTAAAAATAAACTTTTTTGTGTGTGTTTTTTTTTAAGAAAAATATAAAATAAATCGAGTTTATTTGACTGTAAAATATAACTTTTAAAAGATAATTTATTTTAAAATGGTGACTGTGCAGCATTTCTCAGATGACCTTTCTTTTTTGGAAGGGTCTACGGCTTTACCAACAGCTCCTGTAAGTTTTGAATCATGATGAGTTAATAAATTTTTGTTATTGTACTGGTATTGTATTAGTTTTTGGCGGAACGGCGCATTTATAAAGCCAAACTTGTTAATTTCGCAGAAAAATCGCTAGAAAATTGTTAATAACAAATGAATTAAGCCATACAAAACGTATTTATTTAAAAAATATGTTTTTAAAGATCTAGTTGAAGTGAATTGGTTGAAAATTGAGATAAACGCGTTTAAAATTTTAAGTTATAGAAAGTCATACCTGGCGGTCTTGTACTATATTTCGAAAAACAAGTACTTCGAGTTATTTCCCGGACTAATCTTTTTGAATACAATTTTTGAAGTTTTAATTGACCATTGAAAGCAATAAAAAAGTCGGTTTTTTGAAAATCCTAGAGTGGATTGAACTTTTAGACGACGCGGCATCGTTTATGTATTAAGTTTTCAATAAGTAACCATCTTTATACAATTCGTTTCTCAGTGTGTGACTGATTGATAGGTAAATAGAGTGCTGGAATTCTTGAATTGGGTGTCATATACTTGTACACTTGCGACCAGTCTTTATGTTTTGTTCCGTGTAGTTAAATGTTGGCTGGTTCAAGAGTTATGTTTTTGATAGTATTTTGAACCAAAGCTGTTGAAATTTCATTCTTACTTCTTGGACTACACCACTCGGTTGCTTTATAAAGGTTCGTTATGATTAAATTGGTTTTTGATTTTTAAAATTAAGCAGTCTAGGATAATTACTAAAAAGGAAAACATACAATATAATTCCCAGGAAGGATGAATATTGAATAATGCAATCGATTTTATAAATTCTCTTGAGTCATTGTGCGATGTTTGCAGTAAGTAATTTTAAAACTTAAAGTCCTTAGTGATCTATTTCCATACAAAGCACAGTTTTTCTCACCTATAATCAGGAAGAATTCTACAAATTTCTAGGGACGTTGAAGGACCCTATAATAGTTCAACAAATGCAACTGCACCGTTACTTGCAAGTGTCAGATGGCCAGAATTATCATTTCCTAATGACATCGAGAAATAATTTTCACGCGAAAAATTATCAGAAGATCCTTAATCAACAGAAGATATGGATAGAGATGGTGTTAAAATCCAACACACAATGAATGGAGTGCGTTGTAATCCCTTCCCTTTGATCTAGAGTAGGAGTCTAGAGACAGTTGACTTTAACAGTTGAAGAAGCATTCTTCTGCAATCTCTTTGCAAAACGACAACTAAGAGAAAGTGCATTTTTAGTCGACCTTCGGAAATCATATAAATGATCTACACAGGAGGCTTTTAGGGTCATAATATGTACATAAGTACTCACACTTTTAAAGACTGCATTGTTCCACATCGAGATGTTAGTTTTTGAAACAGAAAGTGCTTTCTGGACAATTTTACTCCGAATAGATCGCAAACATAAAACAAACAGACTATGTATTCGTTTGCTCAAATAAAGGTTGCAACACATCCTACGCCGATGTCATATTCAAAGATATGATCGCTTTCTACGCGCCTCATGATTCTGTAAGAATCGCTGCAATACATAAAAAGTATCCGGGTATGGATACTTATGGATACTGAATCAAATTATCTGAGTCAAGGAACGTTCATAGAGATAAGCATGTAAGTGCTAGTTTTTCAGTGTGAGATCATCTGAGCCTCAGGGTTAAACTCGATTTAACTCCAGAAACATGTTTTCCAGTCAATTTTAATCCTGAGCTAACACCGAGTTAACCCAGGAAATTTGCTGAGTTAACTCTGGATTAACTGAACAAATTTTTTTGACAGATATTGAAAATAGCAAAAAAAAAGTTGATTTCGCTTATATTTTTGCGAAATAATACTGCTTATGTTACTTTTTGTTATTGTTATGCACCAAACAATGAAAAGAAAGAAACAAAACAATAAACAATGATCAGATGAGAATGACAGATTTCGATAGTGATTTGACAACTGAACGATACAATGGCAGTGATGCCAAATTAAACCACCACTTATGTAGTTAAAATTAATCCTTCACTGAAAAACTGCTTCATGAGTTAACTCTGTTAACTTAGCACTGAAAAATTGGGCCTAAGTCGCACGAATCTTACAATACTAGAAAATCATGTCCTAGCTGTTTTACTCAACACATTCGGAATCAGTGTGAGTATACGGATTCTGTGTACGATCTGTGTCGTCTTTGTGGTCACATAAGTAGCGTGTATCTTTCGGCTAAGCGTCACGAGGTTCCTTTCTCAGCACATCCTTGCCATCATTCTGAAAAATATCTGCACGGAATACAGGAATGAATAATAAGCAAGATAACCAATCGAGTTTTGGATCACGTGGTAAGTAGACAGAAACTGCGTATTCGATACTTTCATTTGTATACTGTGTGGATACTGTACTAAGTCCAGCTTCTAGTCTAAGGCACGCGGCCTTAAAGCATATTGAGAAATGAGTGTGCCTACTAAGGAATAATAAACACTAATTGTTCAGTGGAAAATTAAAATGCACAAGTTATCACTTATTGATGCCGATGTACCTAAAGGTACAAGAATAATGGGTTTGGACTGAATTAAGTATTGGTTTCCAGATACAGCCATCTGAAGTCTCTGCGCAAAAATCCCTAAATAGTTTTTAGATTTGCATTAAGTTGCAGTAAACCTTGGATTGTAAAGGAGGACGTTTGCCAAGAGACCGAATGTCTGCAGCAGTTAATCTTAGATAACTTGCGTCCTGTTGACACCAGGCAGTGTGCAGAATCCATCGTTATTCTTAAACAAAGCTAACAGAAATTTGCTCATATGTGGGGATTTCAAAATCATCATCAATCTACAACTTGAAAAAGATGGTCAACCTGTACCCCGCATTCCATGAGCTGTTTCACGAGGAGTATGGTAATTCACCGAAGTTGATTTACTTAATGCGTATCTCCAAATTCCTTTAGAAGGCAAAGACAGTGTGTGTCGTTAACACTGAATTTGGCGTATTGAAATATCAGCGGCTACCATTTTGGACATCCAATTCAACGGGTTAAGGGTGAACCAACAACTAGTGCTGAAGTTTTTGGTTAATTAAGTACAGATTTGTTATGAAATTAATGTAGAATTTTATTGACTTATAAGGATTCTTTTATGGCAATTATGATAAAACTATAACATTGTTCAAGTGACCACCAAGAGTTCTGTTGGAAGCGACCATCTTAAGGTCAAAATTATCGATGACTTTGTAAAGAACAAGCGAGTCAATGGCCGCAATTTCAGTTTGGATGTTGTGTTGGGGATCCTGAATTGTCATTGGGTTATTGGCATAAATCTTAGTCTTCAAATAACTCTAAAGGAATAAGTCTAAAGGTGTCGAATCGCATGAATTTGGAGGCCAGTCAACTTCTTCTCTAACCGAAATAATGCGATCTTCAAATTTTTTATGCAATAAATTGATTAATTGATGGCTTTTATGGGCGGTAGTACCATCCTGTTCAAACCAAGGTAATCCAGACCAAATTCATTCAATTTTGAAAAAAAAAAAAAAATAGCGTCAACATGTTACGGTAACGTTCTACATTCACTGTAACTATCTTTTCAACCTCATCTTCGAAAAAGTGCGGGCCAATGATGTCGCCAACCTTTAATCCGCACTATAAAGTGACTTTTTTTGGGATGCATTGGTTTTTCGTGAATCGTGATATGACAATTTTGTTTATTTACGTACCCATACACCCAAAAATGGGCTACATCGGAAAAGATGAAATTCGATGACAAATTGTCCTAGCGATCCAACATCCAGTTAACAGATCGTCTACGTCGTAGATCATGTTTTAAAATTCACTGTAAAGTGCCATAAGTGAGGCCCAATTGTCAATTTGCCTGGTGCCAGGCTGGTTTTGAACACTTTCGCTCAGAGTGGTGATGTTTTGGCTTGAACAGCTGATTGCCGATTTTTTTTTTTTTAAAGAACTTATCATTCAAGTGGGTATGATTATACTTATGATGCCAAAGTTTCTCGAAAAATGCGAAAGAAAAATGTTTAAACTCAGTGGCTTTTTCGTTTCATGAGTGGCACCTTATGTTTAATGGGGAGACTAAATTATTAGTGTAATTAGATTTGTTGTTGTACGAGTATTCTAGGAAACTACTCGTTTAACGTGCTTTTATTTGCCTGAAAAAAAGAACGTCTTTCGGCCGAATTGGCCGATTAAGAAGCAAATATAGTACCACTTGAGCCTTTGCCATCTACAATTTTGGATTCTATATTTCTTATCTCGACAACGTCATTGTATTCGGCCGTAGCAATGCGTAACACTTAAAAAATCTAAAAAAATTTTTGAGCAGCGAAGCAGCATGGAAACGCGGTTTGTTTTTTATTTGTTCCATGGTTCTGTTGACGAGTTCGGCCGGTCAGAAGGATCTTGCCACTATATAGAAGAGGTAAATTAATCAATCCTGCTGGTGTTACTCGTATATCTAAATTCTCTCAGCTAGATTCTATTATGGAAGAAGTCATCGAGTTCATGCAGAAAAGTTGGCCAAATTGTTTACAATTGGCTGAAAATATTTTGTGGTCGTATTTCCGTAGAAGATATCCTTAAGTTTGTGTGCTAACATTCTTCCTAAGTCACACGGATCACACGGGAAGTATTGCTGGTGGCTCAACATTGACATTATCTAGCAAATAGTGGCACAGTGAACTAAGTGTTAATGCCAGTCACCAGCCTGGTGAGTATAATTTTTAGCCCTCTTCGGAAGAAATTTGTAAGAACACAAACATCGACTTCGTACGACTTTTCAGAAATCGATGTGCGTGATCAGCGTAGACTCGAAATAAAAATTTCCATTTGTGATTCGGATGTCCTATACTAAGCCACGACCTAGCCACTGCGGTCAATATTTACTCTAAAGGGATTGCCTAAACTGATAATGTCAAATCAATAAATTCACATAAAGCAAGTTCTAGCACTTTGCCGGAGTCGCTCAATTCCCCATATGACTTCAGCGCCTTTTAACTCGGTTCGACTTTTAAGGCGTCCTTTTTCGGAATTATGAAAGGCGACAAGCAAGCAGATGGTGCATGGGCGACGTTCTTATCAACTTATCGTTTAACGCTTAACTTATGAAGTGGCATATTTCTGGCAAAGAGATTGCATGGTAGGCACCACCGAACCTTACTCTTACGATCAAAACCATATCCAACTTGGATAACAGGATAGGCTTTGCTTCTGCAGATGATCACGTAGACCTACAGTCTATTATTTTCGCGCGAAAAATTATCTGGATACATATATTTCTGACACTCTTGAATTTATAAAAGTTAAGACCTTAAAGTTGTTTTACAATTCATATGTACAATATATAGCCGACTATGGAGAGAAGACTGCGAGTAAGTTGTTACACTTATCATCCTTATCCCAAATAATGCAGAAACATGGAGTTTTCGAGATTTTAACGAAGAAATTGGGCTATACAGTCTGTTTGGAACGTCGATTCTTATGAGATTGTCTGGACATATTGATGACCTAGAAAAGAGCCCTTGAATCCAACTCAGGGGAACATCGAAACCTAAGATACCGTATCAATTAGAAGAGGATCTCAACTACTACAAAAATAGTTTGAAAAATTAAAAAAAAAAAATTCTCTGTCGAAGGAAGTCACCTTTTCGCATAGCAATTTGTAAATTGATTCTAAAGTTTGAGCTATTGTGACAAGTTGGTGATGTGAATAACTGGAATCGTGCCCCTAGGGTTAGGTTTAATTCACATTTCGCACTGCTTAAATTTTCCGCCGATATGGATCTAGACTGACGGATGCCACTTCCACTACAAAGAGTCATCTTCGCAACAATTTTTAGGGGACGGTAAGGTTTTGCATGGCCTTCCACAAGCTTAGAAATTGAGCATTAGATGTGCTGAAAGTGTAAACCATCTTTTTGTTATGCCAAGTTTTCTTGGAAATCCAGGTTACTAGGAGATAAACTCTAAAATTTACATTTAAAAGCCACTTACCAAAATAGAATCGTAATATCCAACAAATAAATCAATCCCCAGACAGGAGACTTTCTTAAGTCATTTTGTCTTTAAATTAAAAAATAAAAACAGAAAATCTCTCTCAAAGCTGACACTTAAATTTAATCAGAAAATCTGTTAATTGACGAAGAAGAGTCAATTTATCTCAAGTATCTATCGATGAGAAAGACCTTGTGGTTAAACGATTTTATACACTCAGTGCTGCAAAGGTAATTGACATATATAGTTAGTTAATAGGATAATTATGTTTTTCGTTTTATTTTGCTCCTTCATGAAAGACAGTCATGTTTCTGAGTAGGTGCTTGAGTTAAGAGGTGATACGTATGAGACACTTACCCATTTGCCACTTAAGTACATTAGAAATGCTTTGCAAAAATAATTGCAAGATGGGATGAGATGGCACCACACAATATTTAATTGGGCAGGGATCCATCGGAGTTCTACGAAAATAATCATTAAAACATTCGTTTTTACTCTTTAGCCATTTGAAACTGTTAAAACGATAAAATTCAATGGCCGACCTTGCCTGTCGTTTTGCGTTGCTTTTACTAAAACTTTTTCATAATTTAAACAGTAATTCAACCTTTTGAGGTAATCTGATTTGGGTAAGCATTGAATAAATAAAATTACTTGTAATTTACATCAACGTCGACCTTCCACCTTGACACCTGATTAATGGGACTTTTCTTAAGAGACGGGCAGTCCTATGTAAATAATTATCTTACTCAACTTTAGTCGTTAAATTGAAGGTAATTGAGGAGAGCGCTAAGGCAACCAGGTCATTTGAAATCTCCAAAGTGATATAAAAGGGAATAAAGGAATTTCGTTTTTATCTATTATGTCTGGCTTCAAATGAAATGAGCAACATTTGTATGGGTTAACTCCAGAGCTCCATGAAAATTGCGTCTCCTTCTGCCTAAGCCAGCAAATTCAATGCCTCTTAAAGTGCTGGCCGTTGCCATAATCTTGGACAATTAGTGGATAAACCCATTTAAATGACCTACACTAAGGGTAGAATTTTGCGCATACTAAAAAATTTGTTACTGTAGATCAAAGTTACAACATACATCATTTCAGTCACTTCTTCAGTAGTAACTAATGGCACACATTGCCCCTCGGACCATGAAACAGCTAAAAACAGTGAAAGACACACACTTAACAATTAAAGTGAACGTATGATGGAGTCAAAGTTGGTGTCACAGCTTCAAACAGAATGAGATAATATACCTTATCTGGCTACTTCGACATATTCAGACCTTACGTCGATAGGGATTTCCAAGCATAAGTCAGGTGGTGGATAAACCCTTAATAATAAGCATTAGTTTGTACTAGGAAGCCCCTTTGGTGGTTGTACAATTACATTACCACGTAAAATGAAGAATTTATGAGTGTGACATAATCCTATGATAACAACGGGTTATCAGTTGGGTGTAGGCAGGCGTTAGTACCCAAAAACTTGGCCAGCTATTATTGCGATTCTGGAGACACTCTTACGATGAATAGGATCAGATTACGATCCTTTACGGCCTATATTAAAGCTTTCATAAGACATTCGACTCCATCGGCTATACTAAGAGATAATTGACTTGTCGATAATCGATCGTCTGGTTGTGATCGGGATCAATATTGCAAAATATCGGCATATTGTGTGCACACGCGTCTCTTAACGAAGGTGAAGACTTTATCAAGAACGAGTTCTATAACTTTATGGACGGATCCTACGAAGCCTATCCGCAGTATTATGTCAAAGCTACACTTAGGAACTTCAATGCCAAAATTGGTAGGGTAAACAGCTTCGGCGGGTACAGATACCCGCATCCGCTCAATCGATTTTGCAACAGCTGGTTATACGACGGAAAGAAGCACTAAGTTTCCAAGACTGCGAACCAAGCCTTCATCCTGCCACTCTCCCGAGTATCGAACCGCCAACAAAATCGAATATATGCATCTTTTTTCCAGTCAAATTCAACCGTCTAGAAAAAGAAATTTAGCTTTGAAAAGTTAAGTACACCTGAAGTTCCTAGAGCTTACAAAGAACGCCTGAAAGAGAGACTCTTCGTTGTGCATTCATCGTCCACAAACGCCAACGATCTGTGGAACCAGTATCGAGGCATCACCAAAGAGGCATCTAAGTTCATCAAGAAGTGCCAGCTACCATCGAACAAAAGCCCTTGGTATAATGATCAGTGCGTTCGATGAAAGGTTATGTTAAGGGAACATAGCCTATACATTCTTTAGGAAGTATTAGATGTGCTTAAGCAGCACTTATAGTAGCTATCAATGGGCATCAGGAAGAGACAGCTTAAGGGCAAAAGGACACCACGTTTCTTGCTAAGGAAGGAGACATCCCACCTTTATGATTCAAAAAGTTTTTAAACCCGAAGGTAATGTTTTAGTAGTATGCATGCATTATCAACATGGGTGGATGAATGTATGCTGCTGACTCGATAATCAATCATTTTTGCCACATCTTCAAATGACCGAATTCAGGATATAGCTGTGGCAAGTAACGCTGTGCAAATACGAGGTGCAAATTGATTCAAACAAATACCTGATTTCGGCAAGCAGATGCACTGTCATGTGATTTCTTTTATCACAACAAAAGCCACAATCCAGTTGCTGGATATGCGTCATAGGATTTTTCACCGAAAAGATTGGCCTTGAAGATTATGAGGTCAAAGCGAAATGCGTGCTGTCAAAAAACGAAGAAGCATCTGTCCAACGCCTAGGACTAAACATCATTCATTCCAATTGAACCTCTAAAGTGGTTAAATAGTTGACCTTCATCGAAGTAAACATCAAGTCCACAAATGACACTTTAGTAAAGATTTGGCAAACATTTACCTGAATAATCACTAATAATTCGGTTCAAACGGGTTCAAGGCTTTTAACTCTGAAAACAAAGTGCATGTTCTGCAAATCGCCTATCTTTCTATTGATAAAAGACAAGCAGAAAAGCAAAGCAGATATTCAACATACCATACGATTATTCAGATACATAACATGAAGAAGATACAACGACGAACTTGTAAGATCTGTATGAAGATGTGAACGTGGCCCAGAAAGCCAAAAAAAGGTCGACTGATAATAATGTTTTAGTTTTAAACAAAACCGATGCTTTAAGATCTGCATATGCCAGATTGCTTGGCATAGTCAACTGAGAACACCGCGCCCGGTGGGATTCCCCATTAAATATTGGATGCCACCCATGCAGTGAATTAACCACTGAACCAAAACATCTTTTTCTCTCTCTCTCTCTCTCTCTATACAGTTAACACGTGTAAATTTTAAGAGTTGTAATACACTTTTGAGTATTAAGTTCTTTGTGTTTTCTACGTTCTTTTTTGAATTTTCCAAAATATATATCTAATTTGCCAATCTCAGTTTTGACGAATGCAGAGAGTTGTGCATTCTGGCCGAACCCATACAAAAATTAAACAATTCCCTCAGATATTGCTTCTTTGCCAATTTGACATACTACATGAATTATTTTTAAATTTTAGATTGCGCATAACAAGAGCATAATAAAGTTCCATGGTAACTTTAATTTTAAAGCAAAAACTCATTACTCGCTCCCTTTTGCCACCATAAATATTTAACGAACAATTTGATGCATTCTTTTACAGTTTTAAGAACCTCAAATCAACTGGCAGATACACCTAAATCAGTAAGATGTATTAAATAAGATTCTTCCTCAATAAAATAAATGACCTTAAGGCAGGAGTATCTGGGCCCAAAGAGAGATCTCCCAGCAATCAGTTTTGGTTCTTTTTTTTTTTTTTACTTTTCATCAAGGATTAAGTAGTGAAGAGAAAAAGGTTAGGAAAATCTTATCAAAGAAGATATGTCCCATTTCAGGTTGAGCAAGGTAAGGTATTTTTTATTTATTTTTATTTTTTTGTTATGTTATACCTACATCGGGTTGAGATATAATTCTCCATTGTAAAAATCATCTACACGTAGAATTACAGATGAAAAACATTAAAAAAGAATTTTGCCACGCTATCTGATATTAAATCGAAAATCTACTCAATCCAAACTATTCAATTTGCACTGCCCATAATGGTAAGGATATCTACAAAAAAACACCCACCCGTCCTGTCTTAATCGAAAGAACATCGGATATCTAATTGCTATCGACCGATATAAATCGTTTATTTCAATACCCGAATCAACAGCATACCCATGTGAGTAGATAGATACATCCCCTTCTCCAGTATCAGTGTATCATTTCCCAAATTTTTTTCAATCCCACTACCTTGGCAGTCGCCAAACCCTCTATTCGTTTGTAATTCAAGCGAATTCAATTTATCTTTATCGATCATTACCACTGTTGCTCTTTTTTCCCTTTTACTCGTATCTTTTACAACGCATGCATTTTGTAGCACCTTCCTACCCATCTTTCCATACAATAAGATACAGATTCATACAAACATAAAACACATGTGTGGATACTCGCATAATGTAATTTTACTTAAATCAGGTTAATGGAGGGTATTAATCTCAGCTAGGGCAATAAATCGGACAAAGGATTTCTTTTGGATACAACTACAATTTTGAAGTCATTTCTTTGACAATATTTCCAGAGTTTAGGCCCCAAATTTATCAATTCTCAATTCAAGGTTAGGTTTATAAGGAACTTTTTTCATAAAAATTTCAGCTAAATTGCTTTCCCGAAGTAATTACAAAAAAGGAAGTATGACGAAAAATTTTCTTGAATTACAGGGCAGCAAATACGGCCATCAATGTCTACAAGTAGCATAAGTAGAAATTGATACCCAAGTGTTTGTAATCTTGATTCCTGATTTCTTATTATAACACAATTGTAGATATTCTTCTGAAATGCAGGATGATGATGGAATCTTTTTTTTCGAAGAAAACCATTTTTAGATATCTCTATTTCCATAAGAGCTTGATTTTTACGTTTTTTGTGACGTTTTCGGCCAAGTGCGATGAAGTGATTGATTTTGACTGCAGTAAGCTTACCTATAGATACATGGAATTTTATTAACAGAGGGATATGGATGGCAGTTTTCAAGTCAATGAATGCATCAGTAACGGAGTATATATGTAACACATGGGCTGAAAAGTCAGTGCCGTTTTATAGTAAAATACAAATTTTTTACAAAATTCAACTTTATTTATCAACATAGTTGCCTTCGAGGGCGATACACTGATTGAATCGATTTTTCAATTTTTCGATACCTGTTTTGTAGTACGATTTCGGTTTAGCCTCAAAATAGGCCTCTGTTTCGGTGATTACTTCTTCATCGATCTTAAATCTCTTTCCGGCGAGCATTCTTTTGAGGTCTGCGAAGAGGAAATAGTCGCTGGGGGCCAAATCTGGAGAATACGGTGGGTGGGGAAGCAATTCGTAGCCGAATTCATCAAATTTTACCATCATTTTCATCGACTTGTGACACGGTGCATTGTCTTGATGAAACAGCACTTTCTTTTTCTTCAAATGTAGCCGTTTTTCTGCGATACAATGCAATGTAATGGTCGCTGTTGATAGTCTGCCCCTTTTGGAGATAGTCGATGAAAATTATTCCATGTGTATCCCAAAATACGGATGACATAACCTTGGCAGCCGACAGTTGAGTTTTTGGTCGTTTTGGATGAAGTTCTTCGCCTGCTCGCAACTCAGCTGACTGCCGACTTGACTCTAGTGTGAAGTGATGGAGTCAAGTTTCATCCATTGTCACATACTGACACAAAAATTCGGCTTTATTGCGGTTGAAGAGCTTAAAACACTCCTCTGAATCATCAACACGTTGTTGTTTTTGGTCGACTGTGAGCAAACGCGGCACCCACTTTGAACAGAGCTTTCGTACGTCCAAATATTCGTATATGATATATCCAACACGGTCTTTTAATATCTTCAGAGCCTCAGCTATCTCGATCAACTTCAGTTTACGGTCATTCGTAATCATTTTGTGGACTTCTTTGATGTTTTCATCTGAAACAGCCTCTTTTGGACGTCCACTGCGTGCATCATCTTCGGTGCTTGTATGACCACTTTTAAATTTTTTAATCCACTTGCGAATGGTTCGTTCGGCTCGTGCAGAGTCCGAGTAACACTTATCAAGCCATTTCGTTGCATCGGCTGCATTTTTTCCCATCAAAAAGCTATGATAAATCAACACACGAAATTGCTTTGAATCCATTTTTTTTCACAATAACAAAAGTTGCTTCACTCACAACGCTATATCTCGAGAACTAATCGTCCCACAGCTGTCAAATTTATACACGTATCTTTTGAAGGTTAGTACTAACTGAAAACGGTATGGATTTATTTCAAGTGGTGCCCTCTCTTAGAAACGGATTTTTCAGCCCATGTATTAGATGTAAGAGTCTGCTAGGCAGTCAGCATGAGTATGCTTAATGACACCAACTCTTGCTAGATGAAATCCAGTATATTATGTTAAATTTAAATTTTTTTTTTATTAAAATCTAGTATAATTCCAATACATTAATTTATATTACTTTATTCTAAAAGAGTAAAAAATCGTACTGAATTTCTCACTTCATTTCTCACGTCAGTTTTTACTGACGACATCCGTTATAAGCGTCGTAATTATCTCCGATGTTTCGCCTTTTTCATTTCCGAATTCGAGCAACTTCACTCGCACACCTTCAGTTGGGACAAAATAGTGCACAATAACCGGCATCGTCTTTACATTGCCACGATTCGATGCATCAGTCGACACGTAGACATAACGCCGCTCAACCAATTCCTTGTTCAAAACACTCACATTTGCACGGAGCGTAAATATTGATCGAGATTGCTTCACATTTGGTTCTAGCGCAATGAAATTTTTTCATTTCGAAACACGTGCGGAACAATTTTGATACGCAATCTGATGACATAAAACTGTGGTTCGCCTTTATGACGTGGTATGTCTTCGCACGCAGCTACATTACTATCGGTTTTCGATGCAAAAAATTGGGTCACCGTGTGCAAAGTTGATGATGCCGTTAATGCCCTCTTGTGTTTCAACGACGCCAAATGTTTTTTGATGTCCGATTTACCAGCGAAAACGATGTTGAAAACCACGCTGCACTTCGTACAATGTACGTCACTTGGTGTTTTATTTTTTGCTTCCAACGAAAAAGAAAATCTTTCTTTAAGTTCCGAATTAAACACGCACTTTCCACGTTTTGGTGCCATTTTATTGGATCGAATTAAACAACTGAACGTTGGAGGAGAAAAATATGTCGACTGGTGATTAGCCGTAGAAACTTCATTCCTTTTATACCTTTTATAGATCAACGTTTGACAGTTCTGTGGCGTTCAGTAGTAGAGTCTCTGTATGTGTTTCCTACTACTGCGAGCCAAAATGCATTAAAAAACGTACTATAAGTGTAAACAGCTCAAAAGAATGTTTTTTTTTTACCCGTATACAATAACTACTTGAAAAGAAAAGGGTACGAAATACATTTTATCTGCACCACTGCATGCTGCTTTTGCAATGAGGCAGGTGTAGGTATACCACCTTGAAGTTATTCCCGGAAGCTATCCAGAAAATTAAAAATACAAGCTTATTCATCTGAATTTATATTGTCCCCTTCAAAGTTATCACCATCGACTGCAACACACTTATGCCAAAGCTTGATACATCGTCGATTTTCGATGTCGATTGTCGCTCGTGCCATTGGTAAACGACCGTTTTCTTTAGAGATTCGTTGCCGAAACACTTTTCCAACACTTCCAACGTTCTAATTTCTAAAATTGTAAAAAATCGCCAACACACACAGAGATATATGTACTCTTGGCTACGTAACATTTGTAAATGTCAAGCTATGATGCTAAGATTTAGAAGGAATATCAACAACAGATGTACCAACTTAACATATAAAACAGAACTCAAATCAGAATAATGAGAGCGCCACACGGTGGTTATTCCGAATAAAATGCAATTCCAGTATTTAAATTTATCTAGTATCTCGACCTCCATACCAGTATGGTACTGGAAGATCCAGAACAGTTGCTATCATTAAGTATGCTAGTAAAAGACTGTATCTTTAAAGTGTTATACAATACTAGTACAATTATCAATTTGTTTATTCGTATTTTGTTTATTTTTTACTGTGAGGAGTTTGATAGAAAATGTAAGTTTTTATTTATAATTTGTAGATTTTTTATTGATTTTCAAAGTAAACAATATAGGCTCCCACGGCTTGATGGAAATGTATGACAGTTTTGCAGTTTTATGCGGTGCAGCTAATTCTGATTACCAAAATGGGAAATTGCACGACCGGGAAATGACACATTGAGTAAATTAATTTAATCTTGGGCTTTGTGGCAAGTCGTCTATATCTTGCAATTAAGGCACAAAAATCTGGATTATCATGGCGCAATAGTCAGCACTATTAACTATTACTGCCGTATCAGTCGCATTTTGGAAGAAGAATGGTTCAGTGATGCCTTCAGCCTAAAAATGGCATCATCTGCACAGTGCCAATTTGTGGATGGACCCTAATTCGACAATTTTCACTATTAACAAAGCCATCAAGATAGAAATATGCCTCATCACTAAAAATTTGAACTGCGAACTGGAGCTGTCAAATCTTCATCACTTTTAAAATGTTTCTTAACAATAAAAATGCGTTGTTCTTTCGTGTAGCACTCGGATTTTTGTAACCCTGAATTGTCAGCTGTCATGCTGTCTTTTTTTCGTTGGTATCATATTAAATTACGTTTAAATGATGTAAAAATTGAAATCTTGCCTGAGATTTGGGACACCTTTTATTAATATATCCGCAAAGACACTTTCTAGATGATGTTAACTACCACTTAATTTCCGCAATAACGCACTATCAGGGGTCATTGCATATACTCTGACCTCAGTCAGACAAGTACTACAAGAGTTAGCGAAGGCCTTGAAAACGACAGATGGTAGCAGTTGAACTTGGCCAATGGCAGGGCACATATCACCGTTGTAAGTTACTGGAATCGACTTAGCTCACATCCTAGGAATTTATAAGTTTTCAATCCGGAATATCCTTGGCCTTGGACCTGTGAGTATGGACTTGGAACCTACGCAAGCTCTGGATCTCGGGTGCTACTCAAAATAAGAGCTGAAGACACCTTTATACTTTGAAAAGCGGGAAAGGGAGGACATCTTTAGTGGTAATGTCAATAGAGCTTGCACAACACCACCTTCGATAACGTATTGAGATGAAACAATTTTGCGGCAGGGTGAAACATTGTCGGGGCTAGTACATAATTCCTTTATCCCACTATTCACAAGAGAATTTAGAAGAATTCTGACCATCAGACTTTACCAGATGAACCATATTGGGATTGACACAATTCACTTCAGTATGATGGATGACTACAATCAAAAATAGTTTTTGTCTATCAAGTGTGCCTTAATCTATCAAGAGATATCACATAAGCAATTTAGCCCTACCGACCTGGGTGATATATCTTAATTCAAGTCTAATGAAGCTGTTGGAGTCAAAAGTATATTTTCAAAGTTGTTTAAAGCAGCAGAAAAACATCCAGTTTACAGTAAAGGGTAAGCGCTTTAAGCCTTTTGTCAATAATTTGATTGAATCGTAGGGGCAGAAAAACTCACCACAGATCAAAATTTATAATCTATGGTATGTCAGCTTCTTATCAATTTTAAGCCGGGATATGACTTAAAGAGTTTAGATGTATAGAGCAATGTCTTCCTACTAAATCCGTTTATTTGTGCAGGATGCCGAAAGAGAATACCCGGTGCTCCATCCTAGTCGTACAGATTTCTATATCAAAAAGTGTGAAAGGCATTTTTCGCAAAGCTACAATCTTCAATGGATCTAATTGCAGGTACATACTTGATACCTCTATCTACCTAGGATCCACCACTAATTCTCATAACGACATCAGCGGTGAGATTAAACTTTTGCAATTCACTGATTCTTCGAGCAACCAAAATGACCATATATTGGGTCTATAACTTAATTCGTGCGGTTTATTAAGAGATGGCGTAACTTGTATTGTTCCATTGTTATTATTCAATTGGAATATGCAGTGGAAAGCTACTGTCATTGTACGTCATTTTAGTATATGTCATTTATTTGAAGCATAAACAACAATAATTTTTTTTTTCACTCAAATATGTCGAACTTTGTGCCTGAAAAAGTGTTTTTGCGGGGAGTTCTTCTTCATTACTTTAATATGAAGAAAACTGCCTCCGAAAGTCATCGTATTTTGGTGGAAGTTTATGGTGAACATGCGCTAGCTGAGCGAACGTGCTAAAAGTGGTTTGTACGATTTAAAAGTGGTGATTTTGGCTTGGAAGATGATGAACGTCCTGGGCAGCCAAAAAAGTTTGAAGATGAAGAACTGGAAGCATTACTTTGTGAAGATTGTTGCCAAACACAAGAAGAGCTCGCAGAATTTTTGGGTGTCACTCCAGCAGCCATTTCAAAACGTATAAAAGCAGCTGGATATATTCAAAAGCAAGGAAATTGGGTTCCACATGAACTCAAGCCGAGAGACGTCGAAAGGCGGTTTTTCATGTCCGAAATGCTGCTGGAAGGCCACAAAAGGAAGTCATTTTTGCATCGGATTGTTACTGGTGATGAAAACTGGATCCATTACGACAACCCCAAGCGCAAAAAATCATATGTGAAACCCGGCCAACCAGCCAAATCAACGGCAAAGCCGAATATCCATGGCGCGAAGGTAATGCTCTGTATTTGGTGAGATCAGATGGGTGTGCTGTATTATGACTTGCTAAAACCGGATGAAAACAATCAATGGATAACGCTACCGAACACAATTAATCCGTTTGAAGAGAGCAGTAGCCGCAGAACGCCCGGAATATGCGACCAGACACGAGGCAATAATTTTCCATCATAACAACGCTCGGCCCCACGTTGCTATTCCGGTTAAGAACTATTTGGAAAACAGTGGATGGGAAGTCTTACCTCACCCGCTTTATAGCCCAGACCTTGCCCCTTCTGACTACCATTTGTTCCGGTCGATGCAGAGCGCCCTTACTGAAATACGGTTCACATCAGAGCAGAATATCAAAAATTGGCTTGATTCATTGTTGGCAGTTCTTTTGGGATGGGATCCAAAAATTGCCAGAAAGATGGGAAAAAGACATAGCTTCAGATGGGCAATACTTTAAATAATACTATTGAACATGTTTTTCTTAAATAAACGTTCAAATTTTGAAAAAAAAACCGCACGAATTAAAATATATACCCTATATTGAACCATAGTCATGCCAGTCCGTCTATATGGCTCAGAAACATGGACTCGAATGAGTCCAAAAGAAAAATTCTATGGATACTATTCCATTCCTCCTCTTTAATTGTGAATTGAGATGAAAATAGAATGGCAAATACTAGCGCACTGTTACGAGATGAAGTCAGATTAGTTGGGCCTTGTGGAGCGGATAATAATAAGGGCTCTGCATGTGAAGACCTTCGCTTCACTACAAAAAGTAGTATATTTCTATTTGTCAAGGACAAGTGGAAAAGGGTCTCAACCAGCTTGCCGTGTGGAATTGCTTAGGGTTTGATGGAGAGCATGTTTTTCTAGTTGGGGCTTAGGTTCCAGATGAACCCTGTTATACCTTGTAAAAGAAAGAAAAGTAAGTTAACGAAAGGAATTCTTATTTTTTGAAAACGAATTTAAAATAGGGCTCCGGGCCTATACCAGAAGCATATACCAGAAATCACTTTATGGTACAATTAGTCCTACGAAACGGTCATGTTTCTAATCAATAAAATTTTTTGTGCAGTTTGCACATGATTGACCTTTGAGGGTCTAATGCGTGGTTTACAATGAAATAAAAATGGTTTGCATTTCAGTACTTTCAGAAATTTATGTTTCAACTATTCGATCCCTATTTTCTATACGATGTCAGCATTTCAGTCTGGACATTTCCTACCTTCCTTTTGGTAATATGCAAAAACTGCTTCTGGACGTTTGATGTTTTAAAAGTTTTACTGACCTTCTTCAATTGGAAATATATTGTATCTTGCCATAATCAAAAGATACTATTCGTTTTTGAATTTCTGGACTGGGTACTGACATTGCTGAAATGTTAACAGAAACTTCATAGGATCTGTTGGAAATTGATTTAACCAATCTTAAGGAACCATATTTTTATATTCTTCCAAATGGCTACAGATCTGGCAAAAGTTATTCTAATCTAACTGCTCATAATGATATTTGTCAAATTGAAAAGTGTAGTACGATGGCGGTAACAGAAATGCCCGGCCTGACCAAGATATGGGGGAAGTTGTTTAGTATTTGTTTGGCAGCCATCAATAGTGAACGTTGTCAGTGAATTTGTGAAAATAGAGAAAATTGGTCATTGTTATGTGATACAATACTTTTATTTGAAAGGCTTCAGCCCAACCAATTTAAAAGCTGAACTGGATTATACTATGGGTGAGTCTGCTCCTTCGTTTACAACAGTAAATTGCTATTATTATCAAGGGAACGATACAACTTAATTTGTAGTGTCCGGGATTTAATGTCGGGGTACGCGGAGTACTAAGTTCCCATGTGGTCCCCCACTCACGTACTTACCGCGCCCAACACTGTTTAAATTCGGTGATCTAGTGTTAACCGATTACAACAGTAAAATTTTGTGTTGCTGAGTTTAAACGAGGCCGTACGAGCTGTCAAGACGAGCATCGCAGTGGTCGACCAAATTAGGTGACGACTCCAGAAATGGTGAAGAAAATCCACAAAGTGGTACTGGATGATCGTCGACTGAAAGTGCGCGAGCTAGCAGACATTGTAGACATTTCAAAAAGTGCGGTACATCGTATATTATATGAAAATTTGGACATGAGAAAGCTGTGCGCAAGATTGGTGCCGCGTTTGCTCACACTCGAGCAAAAACAGTGTCGTTATTGCAATGGCCAAAATTAATGAATTAAAGTTTGAATTGCTACCTAATGCACCTTATTCGCCAGGTTTAGCTCCCTTGCATTATTTTCTGTTCCCAAAGTTGAAAAAATATCTCAGTGGTCAAAGATTTTCCAACAATGAAAAAGTGATGTCGGCAGTTAATGACTATTTTGAGGAACAAGACAGTTCTATTCTAGTTGCAATCTATTGCAAGTCAGGTGATATGTGACAGCGCATTCCATGAATTTACATAATTTTAGGATGCTTTGTATGTAACATAGCTTCAAAATCAAGCCTTTCACTGACACTATGGACCTCCATAAGATTATTATCAGCAACAGATCGAAAGAAAATAAAAAAAAAATATTTTTAGTTTTAGAGATTTAGTAGAAAAAAAGTTCGCATAAGTTTTAACCACTCATAATTATGGACGGCAAGAAGTTGTAAGCTTTCAGCACCTGAGGTTTAACTCACCAGCCTTATAAGCGCTTACAAAAAAAAATTAGATAATGCCATCAAAGAATGCCTCTAAGTCTTCAACGAAACTTACGAGGAATGTTCTATTTATGACATTTCAAGAATTTTATGTGATGTTAACACTATAATAGGGAAGAAGGACGTCTTTTCTATGATAGTACAATCGTAACTCACAGACCACAAAACACCACGTTACGAACCGACCTTTGGTAAATTGACTATGATGTGGGGCAGAATAACAGAATACGGTAAAGCAAGTAAAACGGGCATGACAAGCCGACCAGAAACCTATAGAGGAGAACAAGTCAATTTATTAGTAGTGTCGTAATTGGTGCTGAGTATATTGGTATGGTTACAAGGTTACAGTTAACCCAACCAAGAAATAAGCCCAAACCAATTATCTGATTGTCCCTTATTAATGGAATGTAATGACTCATAAGTAAACAATCGATCATATACGAGTATTCCCGCTGCAGCAGATTCTAGAGAAAACCCGATAAATGCAGCCAGAACGTTATTGACTTTAGGTCGGTCTATAACACCATCGTTGAAAGCGAGCTACATAGAGCCATGTTTAATTTTGGCATCGCTGTCAAACATCCAGATTGTGCAGAAAGGCGGTGGAGGGGGTTTGAAAAGAACAGCCAATTGCTGTTTTCTTGCTCTTTTTAGGAAACCAATCTGATTTTGGAACAAGTCATAGTTGTCCTGTAAGACTTTGGACGATGCGTGTATCTGAGTAAGGAATTTGACTATCTTTTTTAAATTTGAATCACGCGAGCTTCTTCTTGTAATTAAAATAGTTTTTTGTCCTCAGAAAAGTTTCTGCGTGTCGGTTGAGTGCACTTCTTTCAAACAGTCGTCTGTTGTGGACGTTGCTTCACTTAGAAATTCTTTAATTTTTTTTAATCTGTTTATGCACAATTACGTATTTATGAGTTCATGGTAACCATATTCCGTTCAGTGAAAATCAATACCGAAAATATGAACATATATCTAAGACAGATGGACGTTGGGGATTAAAAGTTAAAGAACGAAAAATATGTCAGAGTTCGAGACGTATGGTTTTGCTAATTAATCGGTTTCAGTCGACAGAAATAGGTTTAAGCTACCGATTCAGAAGAGTTCTTGTAATGCGTAACGGAGAACAAAAAGAACAAATACCACAAAAAACAACTCTTCAATAACCATGGAAACAGGATTATCATAAATAAAATGTAGACCGATGTAGACTTACAAAAAGAGTGTCGATTGTATGTTATAGCTTAATGTTTCTCGATGTTAAGCTCGAGGAAGTTTCTTCTATCTGATGTAATTAATGTGTGTGTAGGTCTTCTTTCAGCACAAAACAGTCAATTGGAGACAATATATTTTGATTGTATATTTTTATGGAGATAGAATCGAATTGTCGAGAACACAGGAAATATGGTAGATTTTTAGAATGATTAAGAGAGGGCCGAGATCTATATTTAATGTTTCTATAAATTTTGTTTTTTTCAATTTTCCTTATTTTAACAAAACTTTTTTAATAAATCAAATCTTGATAATATTTGACTTAAGAATATGTATCGTTATTTATATTAGAAAAAATTAATGATTGTGTTAATGAACTGACAGGATGGGGGTGAACAGCACCTGTAATAATTTCGTTGTAAAAGACATAATCTTAAATATAGATTGGATAAGATTATAACAGTATAATGACAACAAATAACGAAATATCGATTTTTATCCCAATTCAAGCAACATAGGGCAGCAAAATTGAAATTTCATTATGATCAAAGCCGAGAATATATTTCAACCTTTTTTAAAAAATTTTAAGAAGAGTGGCAAAAATTTAATGACACGAATATTCAAAGGAAGCGTATTAAACAGGATACCACTGAGCAAAAGTTTTTGAATAGAGTGATTTGAAATGTAGATAAGACGACAATGGTAATTGAATTGCTACAAAGATTACCGTGATTAAGTACACCACTTTGCATATAATCGTAACTACCTCATATAAAGAACTTCCCAACCAATTTCCGTAAATTTGTTTTGGGTCATCAAAGATGTGTGGCTTAGCTTTGTCGTGATGGAAGACAAATCCCTTTCTGTTGGCCAATTCTGGTGGCTCTTTCTTGATAGCTTCATTCAAACGGTTGAGTTGTGCGCAGTAGAAGATCGAATTGACCGTTTTGTCACATTCTAGCAGCTCATAATAGACAATTCATTTCCAATCACACCAAACACTCAACAGAACCTTGTTTGCCGTCAATCCAAGCTTTGATGTCGCTTGTGGTCGGTCACCGACCTTTGACCATGATCGCTTGCGATGGATATTCTCGTATTTAATCCATTTTTCATAGCCCCTAATGAATCGCTTCAAAAATAGTTCCATTTTGTTACGTTTCAGCAGCATTTCATGATGGTTATTCGGTCAATTAAATTTCCTTGAGTTACTTCATGTGGCACTCAAACATCGAGCTCCTTTGAGTTGCCTGCTCGTTTTATATAACTCCACACTACCATACGGTTGATGTTTAGTGCCTCCGCTATCTCCAGATAGCCAGTTTTGCTCCATCAGTTGCAAAATTTCATCTACTTTTTCAGTGACAGGCCAACCAGTGCGAGATGCATCTTTTACATCGAAATTTAACAGCATTCTTACCGTTTTTGAAGCACTTCTCCTCTTTTTTATGGTAAAAAAAACATCACATAGCGTATTTCTTCATATATTTCACTGATATTCAAATCAGTATAACTTTTAACACGAGCAACGAATTACACAATTATACACATTTATGCACTTTAAGATACAATATCTTAAGAGATAGTGAAAAGCTAATTAAGAACAATGAAAGCTAGAAAACTAGTAGAGTAGTTGTACCAAGTTAAAACATAACAAGAAAAATTTATATACCATAAGTATAGATTAAAATTCATATTAATTATGTGTTAATTGCTTCGAGAAATTTATTTACAGAATTGTAGAAAAAAAAGCTGCATAATTCCTTTTTAAGCCTTGTTGTGCTTGTACCTTACTTAATTCCTTAATTTCCTTAATTCCTTAAATTCCACAATCGGACTGAATTTACGAAAAATTGACGTTCTGATGTAAAGAATGTGCATTGGGGGTGAATTAATTGACCAGACCCTTGCGCAAAGGTAAAGCGAGTCTTCAACGGCAGCACTGATGTGATTTTCCCAAGTTAACTTGCGATTAAAAGTGACCCCAAGATTCCTTGCAGTTTCAACATAGTCTATTGCAGAGCTTTTCAACAAAATAGATAGAAAATACGAAAGATCCAGTGGTTTCTTCGATATGTCTAAGCATTTCGATTTCTTAGCGTTTAAAGAAAATCCATTAGGTTCAGACCAGCGTAAAATTTCCTCAAGATCTTCGTTGATAGAGCAAACTCCGTTTTCAATTAAACCAAGTGGACAGCTAATATACATTTGAACATCATCAGCATACATATGTGAAGAACAATTGTTTATGATGGATGGAAGCTCATTTACATATAATGAAAATAATAAGGGACCAAATATCGAACCTTGAGGGATACCACTGATTGCATTCTGTTGTTTAAGTAGGATGCAGCTTAACTGCACCTGATGAAAAGTTATATTGCCGAATGAGCTTTTTACATAAGATATTGTGATCAACCATGTTGAATGCCTTGAAAAAGTCTAGGAGCACCAAAAAAGTTACTTTTTCTTCATCTAATGCTTGTCGTATATCGTCAGCAAAACTGAACAGGGCGGTAATGAGCATGTTAATATTTTTAAGATATGTGCTCATTTGTTTTTGCAAAATACGTTCAAACGCCTTGGAAAGAAAGGACAGAATTGAAATTGGTCTAAACTCATCAGCTTTAGAACTTTTGGGAATACTACAGGTATAATTTTCGCCAACTTCCACTGAGTAGGATACTCTACTTTTGTCAAAATAGTGCTAAAAATGAAGGTGATAAGAGGCAGTATATTTGGTAAGAGTAGCTTTAGAAATTTAGGGTGCGTTATGTCTAACCCATTTGCATTTGACTTTATCGAGAGTATACCTTCTACCACATTAGCACTATCGACCGATCTAAAGCCAGAACTATTAATACTTTGGTGATTAACAGCCAGGCTCGCCAACAACTCAGTCACACCTAACGCGGGCGAGGAAGGCCGTGACAAGAAATTCCGGTTTAGGGCATTGCGATTAATGCTGTCATTACTATCTGTCAAATTACACTTTGCCTTAACCGCTTAAGCAGGTTTTCAGCTTGCTCGCATACACTAAAGATTTAGCGGAATGTATCTTCGAAACAACTTTGTTGCGCAGTGAACAGTACATTTGCCGAAGTTCTGGAAGTCTATACCGCTTCCAGCTGTTGTAAGCTCTACCGCGCTACTGCATTAAATAACCTATCTGACTGGTAAACCATAGATTGCTTTTGTTGTTGATGGTCTTGCTTCTCAAGGCCATCAAGGCCAACACACACGTGTCGTAGAGATTTAAAATATTTGCATTTAAGAATTCGACGTGCTCATTGTGTCGAAAATTTCGATACTCCAAAGTTTGAATGACATGATTGATGTTAAAATTAAAAATTAGAAAAATTAAATCATTAAAAATTAAAAGCGCCGGTGTGTCGCCGAGAAAGTGAGTAGCAGTACTAACATTTACTGGTAATAAGTTGAACGTTCTCATACTATTGTTCAATAAATTAGAGGTTAAGAGATTGCTGTTGAAATCACCGCAAAGAATTATATTACAGGAGTTAGAGGGAGACAAGTTATTATATTTGTTGGGTCTATATATTGCATCTAATAACATTTAACCTTCTTCACCTATTTAATCAACGAACAAATGTTCCATCTCACTGTCTGATGAGGACGAACACCTCGGCTTACACTTCATATAGCGTTTTCCAATAGGGACTTGACAACTTTGAATTTAATTTGTGAACGCACTTTTTTACTAATCATCAAACCGTCACTGTTAATTTATTCAGTAAGCTCAACATTTTCATGATGGTAAATTACAGTAAAGAGCTACGTTTTCCGATTGGGTTCTGGAGAAGATACGCCAAGATGATGAATTTCATCGTAAAATCATCTTCAGTGACGAAGCTTATTTTTGGCTCAATGGGTTCGTCGACGTTAACTGGATCGTCTTACGGTGAGCGTTCATCAATAGGCAGCTGCAATCATGCAATAGTACTGGATCATTTTATCGGGAGCTACGTCAAATCCTCAGTCTATGCTAACAAGCCAACCGTTTTGGGCGAGCTCGAAGCCAACATTTGACACGCCATTGCCAGTATAACGCCGTACATATTGGAGCGAGTCATCAAAAATTTGACCGAACACTTGAAGCACTGCCAGCGAAGTCTAGGCGACCATTTGAATGATATGTTATTCCGCAAATAATGGTATGAACGCAGATTCGTGAAGCCAGAACCATTTTTATATCTTTAACCTTGTGGTTTTATTTAAAATTTTTACTTTTCGTTCATATCTGGTTTTCTTTAAACTCGAGCTGAACAGGACTTAGGAAATTTTCCGTTACAAAGTAGTCGAGCATTCTTCTTTAATAGTTTTCTCAAAAAATTCGAAAATTAAGGACAGTAATGAAATCGGCCTATAGTTTTCTTCGTTACTTCTATTACCTTTTTTAAAAAGAGGTATTACTTGGCAACACTTTAATTTATCCGGAAAGGTTCGGGTGAAAATGTTAAGCTTAAAAATGTGGACATGAATGTCAACTACATTTAGTGCTATTTTTTAGGATGAGATTGGAAAAACCATCATCTTCACATGAGCTTGAAATATTAAGAGAGGTTATAATCAATTAGTGGCTTTAAAAATTCATTCAAAAACATTAAGTTTTAATGAAAGTGTAATTTGTAAATACAACAACATTCCAAATATACGCTACAAACACCCAAGACCTAAACGAGGACAGATGTCTCTAGTGGTTTACGTGGACGCCTGTTATGTAAACTTAAGTCCACGGGATGCCCATACATCCATGGAAGCAAGGATACACCTTGCCGCCGCCCTTCGTCAATCTATCACAAGTAGAACTTGTGTTGGAGGCACAAGTTCCACCTGTCGAAGCCGATCTAAAACCTCTTGCCGATCTTTGGGTCACAGCACCCAGTATTTTGCAACTCTATATTAGCTCAAAGATCCTTCTCTCGACTTTGGGTTTAAACCACAGCCACCATGATACTCTTCACAAGAGGGGCTACCTCTTCAAGCCAGGTCCGGACCGATATCCGGGGGGCTCCAGAGTCCTATGGTAGGGGCTACCGGTGGTTCTGTTACCAACAAGACCTATGACCGGTCGCTTGAAACTGGTCAAATTGTAGCAGCATTCGGAGGCGTTAAATGCCGAAAACCTTTACGATAAGACCAGTACATTGCTCTGCCACCGCTTTTTATAAGATCAATAAAATCAATGAGGACTTGATAGCATACATAGTATAGTTAAATGGTTATCATTAAAATTCTTAAAGATCTCAAGTATACGTAGTTTAAAGTAATTTTAATTGCTTCTGCATAACTATTAGTTGAGGACAGGAGCTTGAGAATTGTCCGTCTACAATAGCGGGATTTATTTTTCAAAAATGTTGTGTTACAGTGAATGGAGACCAACTTAGAGAGAGATGAGAGAATATTTGTTTTAAACTTTAATTGACATAAATGTGGGCGACATGTTGATAGGGCTACCTCTCATACTGCGATCAATACCTTCGACTTATTGATACAACGTTTGGTGAGAAAGTGATTTTAACATTGGGAACTGTGTTTTACAAAGACCGAAACAAATGGTAATCAGAGGGTGCAAGGTCCAAGTTATACGGTGGATGCATCAAAACTTTCGAACCAAGCTCCGTTAATATGTTTCGGGTCATCAAAGATGTGTGTGGAGTAGCATTGTCATTGTGGAAGACAACTTTCTTTCTGTTGGCCAATTCTGGTCGCTTTTTCTTAATAGTTTCATTCAAACGGTCGAGTTGTGCACAGTAGAAGATCAAATTTACCGTTTCATAATAGACAATTCCTTTCCAATCCCACAAAACACTCAACATAACCTTGTTTGCCGTCAATCTAGGCTTTGAAATCCTTTGTATTGGATATTCTCGTATTTAATCTATTTTTCATCATCCGTAATGAATCGCTTCAAAAATAGTTCCATTTTGTTACGTTTCAGCAGAGTTTCACTGAAGGTTATTCAGTTAATTCATGTGGCACCCAAACATCACTCACATCATTCTCGCCGTAAACTACACAATTTTTTCGGCATATTTTTGCAGTGTTTTTTCCTTTTTTATAGTAAAAAAGCATCACATAGCGTATTTCTTCAGATATTTCACTCATATTCAAATCAGTGTAACTCTTAACACGAGCAACGATTTACACAGCTGTCTTCATAAAAAATGTGATATGACATGTCACCTTTCATACACGTGATCGTTTAACACAATCAGATAAGTGTTTCCAGATAAATGGACACCAACACCATCTAGTGACAAAAAACCACGGAGCCTTTTTATATGACCCATAAATTTTACTGATACAGTTCGAAAGTTAAAAGTTTTCTCGGTGGACATAAAGCATCTCCTTGCCCAGCAATTAATAAATTAGTTCAAAAATTTGAGATGTTGAAATAAATTAGTGACGTACCTGCATCTGTAGTTCAGAGAGTGGCCGAAAACCTTATATTTTGATTCTACAGAGATCTTAGGAATTGGACGTAGCGGAAACAACACCACCAAATTCTACATATAAAGTTCGAGGCATCATCATAACTTGGCCAATTGGTTGTTGAAAATACATAAAATTGAGCAAAAATTAAATCTAAATATCCGAGTGATTAGGCACATTCCATCGTCAAGGCTTTGAACTTAGAAAATCCAGGAATAGTTGCCAAGAAGTCTTTCTATCCACAATGTAACATGAGGCATCTACGCTTTTTGACACATAACCACTAAATTATGTTTGGCCAAAACTTGAAGTATATTTCCAACAAAACACCACTACGAGGCTCACAAATAGCGAAGCCATATAATTTCTCAAAATCATGATGCCAATGAAATGGAGAAATTGACCTTTAGAATTATGCGTTTCTCTGTCTGTTAAAGGCCAGTAATTAAATACTTTCTTCACTTTCTCGACAAGATTATTTATCAGAAGGCTAACGGCGGGACAATAGTTTGTAGTGAAATCAAAGTAGTTAATGTCGGAAATGTTAAACATTAAACAGAGCAAAAGTACCTGTGTTGTTATAGGAGAACCTTGGTTATTACTGCTCTCAAGTAAACATTTACCTTAACAAGAATATAAACTATAAAGATTTTTTTATGAATTAGAGAAGAAACACTAATTTGAAACATTAAATCAGTTAATCTCTTTCACTTAGTTCGCTTAACGGTCAGATTAAATGCTGTGAAAATCCAGCGCTACTCCGTGATTTCTTTTGAAGCAGTGACCTCCAACTCGATACGCTTTTCACATTTTTTTTTTAGTTTTCCAAACTACTTTTTGAGAAAAACTACTCAAAACCAACTCGAAATTTTGAGGTTGTTGAAGTAGACACACCTTTTCAAAAAACATTCAGCAAATCAGCATAGCAGATGAGTGGTTGCAAAATTTCAAATTAAAAAAATATATATATATTTATTGGCTGTCATACTTGGTGAGTTTTCTATTCAATATATAATTCAATATTCAATAAAATACAACCGACTATATATAAGAACACAAACTGTCAAACAAAACCTGGTCGGTGTTTCCAACTTTTTGTCAAAAACTCGGTTTTTGATGCGGTGTGAAAAGAATATAAGACCTTTGTTAAATCTGATTCAAGTTATTTTAAGGATGCTACTCTGCTGTACACATATCAAGTTGTTATATACGCTGAAACTGTTTTTAAAATGGATGTATCTGAAGAGCTATTTGGCATGTCTTATTGTTTTTGATCCAGAAAAACTAAAATGGAAGTAAATCCAGTAGATAAATCCAAAATACTCGTATGTATGGGGAAGGTTCAGCGAGGTTTACAAAATTTAGAAATGACAATTTTGACCTATAGGATGAACTTCGTTGGAGTAAGCGAGAAGAGCAAAACAATGAGCTTTTGAAGTCCATAATCGAAAAAAACCCCCTCTGTTACGGTAAGGGAATCCGCAAGGAAACTCAGCGTAACCCATATGATCATCCATCTACACCTAACAAATATATATGTGTATAATATAGAGTTGGGAAATGGGTATCATACAACCTAACGCAATAATACGCAATGCGGATCGTTAACGGTGATAATAAATGGGTTCTTTACAATAACATTGAACGTCGCCACATGATTATCTGAGTGTGCGCTAATTTGATCATCGATAAGGGAATGGACAGTGTTCCCATTCATTAAAGAGTTAGGCCACTTTAGAGCCCGTAAAAATAGGGTTTTTTTAATTTTTGCTTTTTACGAAAAATAGAAAATAAATCGAGGTTACAGAGGTAGAAGTTTATTGTACATATGATTGACTGTAAAACATAATTTTTGTAGAATCATTTATTTAAAAATGTCTGTTGTGCAGCGTTTCTCAGATAAGCTCTCTTTTTTGGAAGGGTTTTCGGTCGTACGAATAGCTCCTGTGAATTTTGAATTATGGTGAGTCACTAAATTTTTTTTTATTGCACATAACAACAGCTAGAGTACGTAGGATTTTTCTGATATATTTATATATGGTATTTTTGGCCGAAGCAGTTCCAAAGCGAAACTTGCATGGATCGCCAGAAAATTGTTAATAACAAATGAACTATGCCATATAAAAAAAAAATTCCAACGTATTTATTTAGACAATATATTTTCACAGATCTTATTAAAATTTCATGTGAATTGGTTGAAAATTCTTTAAGTTATGGGTGCGCCCAATTTGAAGATAAACGCAGTTTGAAGATAAACGCGTTTTGAATTTTAAGTTATAGAAAGTCATAGCTGATGGCCTTGTAATATACTTTAAAAAACAAGTACTTTGAGATATTTCCCGGCCATAATCTTTTGCAACAAATAAATTAAAAAAAAACTGGAATGGCCTAAACCCTTAAGGCATACAGTTATAACCTCATTGACTCCAAATAAGTCTTGCACTGTTTTAGTACACTAAACACCCCTCCCAAGAGAACAAAGTAGCCAAAGAACCGGATAAAAACGATTCGGATGATTCTTTCAGCAGCCCTGAATTCAACAATAAATTCAACAATAAAGAATTGAGAGAAAAAAAAAATTGTATATCCCATTGGGAAAACATCCAAGGGCCACACCAAGTTAAAAGAGCAATAAAACTCTTCCACAAAAAGTCTAAAGAATTTCTGCAACTAAAAAGGGATGATATCAGTAGACCAGTTTGATTTTTAACCGGACACTGCCACCTTCGATACCACTATGAAACTATATTTTATGTGAATACATGATTCCTTATGGAGATGATACTCCATACTTCCATGATACTCGTCTTTCCTTAGAAAAATGTTAATTTTAATCCTTTGGAATCTCCAAAAAGGAGATTGCATCAAAAGAGCTGAGAAGAAAAAACAAACCACCTCGTTTGGAATAGGTTAGTCCAGAAGACAGACCAGCACCACACCCCAGAAATGGACTTCACTAACTCACGATGTAATTATCTGTATGATGAGATTTTGAGGGAACTAGACTGTCGCCGCAGAAATCTACTGTCAAGATCAATGCAGATTAAAGTCTGAACTGACATCATCAGAGGCTCTTGGAGTATTTGTTCGTCAAAGCCAAACAACTTTTTTAGTGACGGCATGCATTAAAAAGTTGCCTGAGATGTGGGGAAAAGTGTTAACTAATGATGCATTTGCATTTGATTCAAATTAATCTACATTAAACAGACATTAAAAAAATCACACAATACTTGTTGTTACAACCTTTCAAATCAAACAATCGCGCATAGTTTAAAATTAGCAGTGAAAAATGCTTTCAGAGCGGTACCTTTTTTTTTTTTAAAATTCCCATTTTTTTTTTTTTTTTTTTACAAAAATGATTAACTGATCTTTTTGTTGTTTTATATTTCCAACGACAACTTATTATTCCTTGTATTAATACCAAGGTACTCTTGTATCCATATAGTGATATTTGAGTACCTTCATGAAATTTATTTCTGTTTTTAATGGTGTACTCTATAATATAAAATAAATCGAATATGTTAATTTATCATCTCTTATATGTATATCTGATACGTATACTCGTATGTTTTCCGCATTGGAACGTGGTTCACCATGAATATTTGAGTTACTGTGTTTAATATGTTTTCCTTGATTCATTTCATCACATTTTGTCCTGCGATTGTGCAGTTCATAAGAACGTTATTTGGTGCAGATAATTTCAAATTGAAAATATGAGTAATTTTCAGCAGAAAACATCACTAGTTAATCGGTAAAAAACATGATCAAACATATACAACTGTTGGATTTGTAATTTTCTAAATGAGTGCAGTGAATCTGACACAGCCGATTACGGTGTTGGTTCTGATCCACCTAACTTTCTTTCATGGCAATTCCGCTACTTTTTATCGGACGTAATGAAAAAGTAAAAATCACTGAGATGCAGATGAGTTAATTGATGTTTTTTCTCCAACCCTAGTTGTTATTCTTTATTTATCACTGATTTTCGCGCAATAATTATCTTACCAGGTTTATCGAGAATTTTCGAAAAAAATCTTACGAAACAGATTTCTAATCATCTCACTCATTTTAATTTATTGTCGTCAGTGCAGTCAGGTTTCCAACCTAGCCCTTACTATTCAACAACTATGATCAAAGTACTTTACGATATAAGAATCCAATATGACAAGTTATGTCTTTCACTGCTCTGCTTGCAAGACTTTTCGAAGTCCTTCGACACGGTCGGTCAAAAACCTCCTTGGTTGAGCGATTTTTCGGTGTATCTGATAAGAATTTATTTTGCTAAACGTGTTCGAAGGGTAATTGCTTATCCAAAATAACATCAACCAAAAAACATACTTTCTGGAGTTCCCCAAGGTTCAGCTCTCGGCCCAATAATTTTTTGACATTTTATTAAAAATTTACCATCTGTTGATAGTCTCTATAAAATGGTTTAATTTTATATTTGAAAAAGAATCAGTTAATTTTGATCTCAAAGCAACTTCAATATATTGAGAGTGATATATTGGATATAAATTAAATCTGTCCCTTTTTGCCACTGATCATTAATACAGGATTGCAAAAGCTCTGGCTGTTGTCTAGTTTCACATATGTTAAGACGAAACTGAGGTATGCCGATGTTTGATTATGATATAGTTATCATAATAATATATAATTCGATTCTCTCTCCCAGCAGCTTTTAACGATATGGTTCGATATGCCTTTTGAGTAAGAAAACCATATATATCATTATCAAGAGCATGTCCTTAGGCTTATATTAACATAAATTAATACATAACCAATCACCAACGTTTAGTTAAATCATGTTCTCCTCTGAATATTTGCACTCGTCTCGCCTCATTTTTGTTCATGTTCCTAAACTACGAAATTCACTGCCTTTCACCATTAAACAAGTAATAGAAGCTACGAAATTTAAGAGTGCCCTATTTTCACATTTTTTTTCTTAATTTTGTAATCTATTCTTCTCTTCTTTTTTTCATTTCATCTTTTCTTTGTTTCCCCCTCATTTTCTCCTTTTCCATCTGTGCTTCTTCTATTTTCTCCAACATCTGTTTATTTTTTCATTTATTTTAGGATTTATTTTAGACCTTGTAAATTTTATATATGCTTTCACTTAATATTGTAACTGGGCTTCTTATTTTCATAAACTAATTTAATGTCCCTAAATATTTTGTTATGAGTTTTTATGTACTATGAAAGACTTTTGTTCTTATTTTTACCTTGCGAAATAAAACATAAATTGAAATTGTGCCATTGTACCATATAATGGTAACGATGCTGAAAATATTGATGATAATGACGAGACGAACAAGGCTGACCGAACAGACGCTGAGATAGGAGTTGTGTTACCAGGAACACTGATAGGAAGACACTAAAATATGAAGATACGAGCATATGGCTTGGGAATCCCCAAAATTAAAACGCCATAACATTGTTCGAGGCAAAACTGGGCCTTTTCAATCTTCTGAATTGCTGTTGGGATAAGAACTGCTCCGTTTTACCACCGATATGTGCACATGAAACTAATGGCAAGGTTGTGAGCATTTATGTTGCCATGAACGCGAATAATCCTTAGATTCCAGGAGCCTGATGGCTATCTTGGAATATTGATAATAATGTTGCTCATCGTTGAACATTCAGTAGAGCTTTGGAAGGTAACAGCTTTGCCATTATATCGCGCAACCATGAGCACAAATATGTTTTAGGTCATAAATCGACTTATCCGATTTGATAAATACGTGACACGAATGCATCGACTGATAGACGACGAAGCCGCTCCTGTTTGAGATTTTTGGATTATAATAAATGTTAGTCTCAACAAGAACTATATACCATCAGAAAACATAACAATCGATGAGCAGCTTTCTCCCTACAGAGGAAAAACACAATTAATACGATACACGTGGATTGCAAAGTTTTATTGAACACATCCCCTAAAGGCTTTGATGATATAAGGAGTAAAGGTGGCAAACTTTTCAAATTTATTTAATTATTGTATTAATTATTAACTAATATTGCTTACTTTTTTATAATTGTCTAAATGTAAATTCTAATAGGCATATATTAAACTTGTTTATTTGCCTAACTAGGAATTAACTATCTGTTGAATTGTTAAACAGTGTGTGAACATTGAAGAAAAAAGTGAATTACATATGGCAACTTGACGTTGTTCAACCGCAATTCAGATGAGTTCTTGCATTGTGGACGAATCAGTGGATACTATGGTTATATATGTAGAATCCTAGTATTAGTTTAGCAGAACTGGCATAATTAAAGAACATCATTTTGGAGTTTCCAGTGTGAAGAGTATTGAACACAGATATTTCTTTAAATCAGGGTCGTTTTTTTGAGGTTCATCTTTAGTAGGTATCTATAATAGGATATTTTGTAGTGTTTAAATTTACTTTGAGGTAGGTAGATAGGTGAGTTCATTGCCATGCACTTCAAGGCGTTTTGTTTGTCAAGAACGTTTATTTCGTATTGTCTTTATTGGTTTAGACTGGTTGCTTTTATCTGTTCCTCAATTATAGTGATTTCTTGAGCAGTCACCAAGATCTGTACATCCAAAAACTTGGTAAAGATAGTGCATTCCATGTTTATATCCCGAAAATACGAGGTGTATTCGAAAAGTAAAGTGACTTTATTTTTTTTATAAAAAAAAAAAAATTATTTATTAATCAATATTCTTCATACATTCCTTAAAATAATCCCCTTCAAATAAAATATACTTGTGCCAACGCTATTTCCGATCCTCTACACCCTTCTCATAAGCACTTTTTGGTATAGCCTTAATCGTTGCAAATTTCCGTCCTTCACATAGGTCTCTTCAGTTTTGGGAACAGGAAAAACTCGCATGGGGCCAAATCTAGTGAATATGGTGGCTGAGGCATGATTCCGGACGTTTTTTTTTTTCTAGTATTTCTCCTCGCAAGAGGCGCATATCTTCAAGGTAATACTCCTTATTGACCATAGGTAAAAGCTTCTGATACACTATGTCACGGTAATTGAACAAAACAGTGATCAAAACTTTACTCCGATTGGGACGGTAGGGTTTTGCTTTCGACTTCATAACCATATACCCAAGATTCTTCACCAGTTATGGCTCTTTTGAGCAAGTCATTCAATGAAGTCATTGACGTCATTCAAAAGCTCCTGAGCGATGCTCAGGAACAAACTTCGCTGACACACGTCTCATACACAAAACATTAGAAAAAATTGCATGACACGAGCCAACCGATATGCCAACATCCTCAGCAAATTCTCTTATGGTAGTTCGACGATTTTCCAAGACAATTTTTTTTCACAACTTCGACGTTATCATCTTTTGTTGATGTGCTGGGACGTCCAGAGCGAGGCTCGTCATTAGCATCTTATCGGCCATCTTAGAAGGGATTGTACCACTTGTTAAACGTTTTTTTGCTTAAACCAGACTCACTGTATGCCACTGTCAACATTTCATGTGGTTTAGAGTACTTGATTTCATTTTTACACAAAATTTGACTCAAATTCTTCGATCCATTGCTTTTAGCAAACGAAAATCGCCGAGCACACCAAAACACGTCTAATCTTTCTTCTGTCTAAAACAATCTAAGTATGCTATATAATAGAAACTGTAGACTTGTTGGGACACAGCAAAAAAATCGATAATCGAATGTATGTTTCTTAACCCGCAATATTGGTTGAAAGACATATACAGTCAAGTGCGCCAATAGTGAAATGTCAACTAAAAACTAATGAGTTCTATAAATGACTTTAAATTCATTCGTAATTTTCAGAAATGTTGTGTAAAGATTTGTTCAGTACTTAGTCGATTTGTAAAAGCTGAAGTAATGAGGGTGTTCATTTTATAAAACTTTAAGCATAGGTATTGTCCGACACGGAATCAACTTCCTTATAGGGGGACAAAGATCTAATATAGGGTGATTCATCGTGATGTTATATTTATAAGGTAAAACAAAATACATAAAGTTGAAAGAAAGCTTAAATTTTTTTTAATCGAAAAGAAATATGGGGTAGCCGTGGTGTAGTGGTATATGCATACACTCCTCAAGCAGAGGGTCGCGGGTTCGAATCCCGTTCAAGGGAATTCTCTGAAAAACACTTTTAACATGCATTTGTATGTAGAATCCCGTCGGCGTCAACTCTGACATGAAGGCATAACACTGATGTACGAGTGGTTGCTGGCTGGGCTAAATGTAACGAGCTAACAACTACCACGTACTTAAGACCCACTGGTTGAGGATGTACTAGCTCGTCCCGTCCAGTTTGACAACCACCTCTGGAAAAAATATCGAAACCTAATACACCTAAGTTTCAAACTACTACACCACCCGCCAGCGCCCTTTAGAAAAGCCAGTAAAAAGCTATTCATATCCCCTTGATGCGCGCGCGGGATTATAAAAAAAAAAGTGTTAGCCACAACTACGTCTGAGGTGGTCCATTTGGAAGGTCTACTCGTTCGAGAATAGCGACTGGTGTCTCAATTCCTGCCTGGCTTCAATTCTTGCACAATTTGAATTTTGTACGCTTTTAGGCCGAGATCCTCACGTAAAATACGCCAACCCAAGCTGCTGAGAACGACTTCATCTTCATCTTCAATACGTGCTGGATGTGTTCTAATCGGTCGAGTATCATCTACATATGTAAACTGGGACTCAAATTTGCGAATGGTATTGGTATTGGTACTTAAGGTTTCAGTAGTTCAGTGCTAATAAAGCTTGCATCAAAAAAGAAATGCTGGAAAATAGATCACGTACAGTCTCTATTCGTGTTTCCTACGTCCCATAAAAAGATAAGACCAATATACTTTAATCCACAATGCACCACGATCGCGATATCGGTTATTGCTCATCCAGAAATCAGAGCAGAAATCAGTTGTAACAAATTGGTAGTCATTTTACTACAAACTATAAAATAAGCTACTTAACGATGGCCCGTTTCCATGTTTAGTAATATTCTATACTCAACGTTTATGGATTTGAGGCTTATGTTCTTTAAACAAAAAACAATAAGGAAGCCGTAATGAAGAAGGATAAGTGCCTCGAATTTCTAGAAAAGTTTGGAGAGCAGCCATATACAATATGTACGCCAAATAGTCAGGGAAGATCCGAAAATTCTTTTATTTATCGCAAGTTCAACATAAAAAATGGTATTGAAACTATTTTTGGTGAGAACATTCGTTCGTACCCACCTGCAGTCATCACTAGCACTGATAATACCAGTACCAATACAATGGATAGCTCAAAATTCAAGGATTATACCATACAAGTTCTGTAAAAAGATTATGCGACCAGCATAACATAGCTATCAACAAATGTCATTCTTTGTTAAAAAATTGCGTAACAAATTTTATAGAATTTATCAGTTAAACATTAATTTTCTAAATATATAGAGTCATACAATTCGTGGTCTGGATTTGACACCCTGTTTGAATCACAAACGTCAAACCGGACTGTCATCCGAGACTGTATATGTTTAGTTTAAGCCACGCCATTTTGCAATATGGATCGTTCAACAATCGCTCAACGTGTTAAAATTGTTAAAACTTACTAAAAAAATATATCATACAGTACGATAGGCGGAACTGTAATAAAATTCGAAAAGACTGGCTTTGATACAGATGCTTTAAGGCCCAACCATCCACTAAGTGAAAGTCTTAAAGAAGATCCATAGCGTATTTTGCATTTGAAATTGGATTTACACCCTTATAGCGATCAAATTATTTAAGAACTGAATCCAGCTGACCAAAAAATACCTAGAACATACCCCGATTGGGTATTTCAACATCAGCGTTTGGAAGACCAATTTTCAACGTTTACAAACAAATATGTCGCATATGGGAAAATGAAAATCTACATGTTACTGTCGAAAGACTATTTCATCTACAAATAGTCACTGTATGGTGTGCAATTTGGTCTGGTGGTGTCATTGGACCACATTTCTTCGAAAAAGAAGAAGGTGTAACTGTCACGCTTAATTCTCATCGCTATAGCCAAATGTTAACCCAAATATTGGGTATACATTTTAATTCGTGCGGCTTTTTTTTTTTCAAAATTTGAACGTTTATTTAAGAAAAACATGTACAATAGTATTATTCAAATATTGCCCATCTAAAGCTATGACTTTTTCCCATCTTTCTGGCAATTTGTGGATCCCATCTCAAAAGAATTGCGCCGGCTTGGCAGCCAAGAATGAATCAAGCCAAATTTTGATATTCTGCTCTGAGATGAACCGTATTTCAGTGAGGGCGTTCTGTATCGACCGAAACAAATGGTAGTTAGAAGGGGCAAGGTCTGGACTATAAGGCGGGTGGGGTAAGACTTCCCATCCACTGTTTTATAAATAGTTCTTAACCGGAATAGCAACGTGGGGCCGAGCGTTGTCATGATGGAAATTTATTGCCTCGTGTCTGGTCGCATATTCCGGGCGTTTTTCGGCTACTGCTCTCCTCAAACGGATTAATTGTGTTCGGTAGCGTTGTCCATTGATGGTTTCACCCGGTTTTAGCAGCTCATAATACAGCATAATCATCTGATCCCACCAAATACAGAGCATTACCTTCGCGTCATGGATATTCGGCTTTGCCGTTGATTTGGCTGGTTGGCCGTGTTTCACATATGATTTTTTGCGCTTGGGGTTGTCGTAATGAATCTTTTCATCTTTCATCACCAGTAACAATCCGATGCAAAAATGACTTACTTTTGTGGCGTTCCAGCCGCCTTTCCAACCGCCTTTCGACGTCTCTCGGCTTGAGTTCATGTGGAACCCAATTTCCTTGCTTTTGAACATATCCAGCTGGTTTTAAACGTTTTAAAATGGCTGCTTGAGTGACACCCAAAGATTCTGCGAGCTCTTCTTGTGTTTGGCAACAATCTTCATAGAGTAATGCTTCCAGTTCTTCATCTTCAAACTTTTTTGGCTGCCCAGGACGTTCATCGTCTTCCAAGCCAAAATCACCACTTTTAATTCGTGCAAACCACTTTTGGCACTTTCGCTCAGCTAGAAATATTCACCATAAACTTCCACCAAAATACGATGACTTTCGGCAGCAGTTTTCTTCATATTAAAGTAATGAAGAAGAACTCCCCGCAAAAACACTTTTTTTGGCACAGAGTTCGACATATTTCAGTGAAAAAAAATTATTGTTGTTTACGCTTCAAATGAATGACATATACTGAACTGACGTACAATGACAGTAGTTCCAATGGAATAATAACAATGAAATAATACAAGCTACGCCATCTCTTAGCAAACCGAATTAAGTTATAGACCCAATATATTGGCCTCAAATCGAAGATATAGAGGTGGAAGACATGTAGTTTCAACAAGATGGTGCAATATCTCACACAAGAAGTGCAAGAACTCCCGTGGAGAACATCTGAACGATGTTATACTTCATATATAACGGCAAGATTCAAACAATAAATTGAAATAAAAATGTAATCGGAATCTAAATCATAAATGTATTGTATGTATTGTATTTACTTTAGGAAATACAAAATGGAAGACCCTGTATTATAGCTTTTGAATTTATTTTAATTTAATTTTGACTATGTATATTGAAAAAACGGTTCGTGGTCCAGCAGAGATAGTGCATTCCAAGTCCCATTATAAATCAGAAGATCATGTGTTATATTCGCATACTCGTATCTAACATATATGATGTCGTAGTTAATATGTTTTTCAAACATAAGTGTGTAATTACGATGGTTAGCCACTACTTTTCTGTTTATCTTTAAATGAATCAGTTGGTTTTTTTGACGTCAATATTCCAAATATTTTGAAGTTGACTTATATTCGAGCATACATGTGTTTGTAGCTGAAGTTTTAAATCATACAGCAGTCCTAGTTTTCCACTAATTGCAGATCACGTTCTCCTAAGAAACCGATAGCTTTAGAATGAGAAAATCAACTGGTTTTACCATATCGCAAAATCCGTTTCAAAAAACAACAGAATGTCAAATGTTAGCAAAGAGCAACACAATTATATAATCGGCAAACATTTGATCCTACCAACGATGTAATTCAAAATAAAACACAGCAATCAGGTGCTTTTTTTTAAGGGATATGTAATTTTTATTAAAAATAAAATAATGAAAAATTTAAATGACCTGAAGATATTTTGGCTTTATTAGTTGGAATATTTTTTGACATCAGCTGTATCTTAGGAAGGTCATCCTGTCGGTCCAATTTCACATCACTTTTTCCATTATAGTCGGCTTTATTTCGGCAGTTACGCCCCGAATATTGGCTTCTTAGTCGTCAACTGTAGCTGGTTTATCAACATATACGAGTGATTTGACATACCCCTACAAAACAAAGTCATAAGGAGTCATATCACATGATCTAGGCGATCGTGTTAGCGCCATAGTAACTTTGGCTCCATCTTTACATATGAAAAAAAAAAAAAAAAAATGCGCCAAATATACCTTCGACATGCAAACCGTACCAAACATCTCGTGAGGATTGTGTGGTAAAAATTCAGTTCAACTTCCAGTTGATTTTTAAATCATTTAGCGAACGTACGACGCAAACGATGGTCCATTGATTTTAATTGCTGCACCACTTGGATCTTATATGAATGTAAGCCAAGATTTTTCCTCAACATCTGTCATTGTATTGCGTATAAGCTGCTCAGATGGATGATCATGAATACCGTAAATTGGACGTAGTAATCTATAAGTTTGGTACACGGAAAGGAAATTTTAGAAACAAATTTTAGTTTGTGTTAAAATATGCGTTTTTGTCCCTACTGCTTGGTAATAAATAATTTTCATTTCATTTTTGACAGGTCGCACATGACCAAGGCAATTTTAATACATAACTTAAATTGTCAAATTGCATGGTATTAACTTATCATTCATTCTTCCCCCAATAAAATATCTTAAACATAACAGCTTGGATTCAACGGTTAGCATTTAATAAACGTAGTTATATGCATAACATATTACGAGGGTTAATAAAAGAAGAAGGAAAGCACATCGGACTACAAATAACTTATTATAAGTGGTACAGCATTCCAAAGAAACCTCTCTTTTCTGAATTATATAAAGTTAAGACCATTTCAAAGGGTTATGTATGGTCAAATTATTATCAAAATGAATTCACTGTAGTTTTAGAAAATTAAAATCAATGGCTAAGTTAATTTCCGTTTAGTTCAGTCTAATAACTTTGTTGAAATAACATTCTTATAAAAGTGATACTAGGCCAGATCCAAAATGAGAATGCTTATTTCTCTAAATCGAATCATAGAAAAGAAAACTTCATAACTATTGGTGTTTCTAACTCGGATACTACTTAATTAGCCCAAAACAATCCTAAAGGAATATCCTAAGAACAATTAAAAACTAAATTTAAATCGATCAGGTGGTTCCCGATATTTACGCAAACAAACATACGAGTATATTACAAAAGTCTTCAATTTTATTTGAAAAAATCCGACTCGGATAGGTTCAACGACTACATTATTCAAAGTTGGGATAAAACATATAACTCACAGGGATGGAAGAAATTTGTATTTGTATGCCACAAATGCATTTGAATATCTTTCTGTCCACAAACTTAACCACAAATGCAAATAAAATGTACCTACCTCGAGACTATGAGCTAAAGAATCCTTTCTACATTCGTAATTAACCGGGTTTTTGTTCGCGTAGATTTTATTAATCCCTCGTGAGAATGGATCTCACCCTCTTGAACTCACTAATTCCACCCCCTGCACTGTGCTATAGTGTGTTAGAATTTAGTTGAGTCCTTGTTTTTATTATGCGATGCGGCGTGTTATTCTGTTTGTTCCTCGATGTACTCGTAGTACTAGATAGTTAGGTAGGGAGCTTGAGAATGCTTATTAGATAATCCGTAGTGCACATACACTCATCAACACATATGTACGGGTATATAAAGACCAACTTATCGAAAGGAATACAAAAGGAGAATAATGTTTTGAGGAATAGAAAATAAAAATCAAGGAGAACTTGATTATAACCCCTGACTTATCGTGTTGCCAGCCGCATAAAATTTCACTTTTCACTGTGCTTGGACACCCCGTTAATGTATGAGGTTACCTTAAAACTATTGTATAGCGCCCGCTTAGACATACATTTGTTGCACTTATTTTTTAACCACTAACATAAGCACATATTGCACATTTCCTCCTGTCGTTGAACATATCCTTTTTGCCAAACAAAAGAGGTAAAATAGAACGGAGGAGGCAGAAAGAAAAACAAAAAAAAAAAAAAAAAAAAAAAAAAAACACCAGAAGGGATAAAAATTTATTCCGAAATATGGTAGATTGCACACGTATCCTAGAACTTCTTTAGATGTTGGAGGCTCCACATTTTACATTCACAAAGCCACGAATAAAGTAGGTAATGCCACCAGTAGGGTAACCTGAATATGCACAAACACACACCTCTTCGGTAGTTGGAATGAGATATGAAGTATGCTGCACTTGGATTTCCAAAGCAATAGAAAAAAATTATGCAAAAACTGCAAACAAATAAAAGGAAAAAAAAAATAATTTTCTTCCTTTTTCCTCTGGTAGGTATTAAATGGCACCAAACACACAAAGAACACACGTCGTTTTCATGCTATTTTCTCTCTCTCTCTATTTGGGGATACGTATTTTTTTTTTAGGTTGTTTTCTTTTTGTATTTATTTATTTATTTATCCTTTAGTTGGCAGTGAAACACAGATTGTGTATCCTTTTTGGCCCAAAGCTAAGGTACACAGCAAAGGAACGGGGCGCTGTGTGAGTTTTGTGGGTGTCAGGTTGAGCTGTTTTGTGAAGCGGATGATATCCTTTTTTGTGATTTAATTCCTTTTTTTTTTTGTTTCTTTTTCAAGTGTACGAGAAGTATATCTTAACGTATCCTTTTTGACATTTATTTGACACACATTTAAATGGCACACAGGGCGCGTAGAATGGAAATTTAAAATTGATGACTTTTTTGGGGGCTCGGGGTTTTGATTTGTAGATACGAGAGAGAGAGAGTACTTCAATTCAAATTAACGCGACCGGCAATATTGTGTAGGACCTTCGTTTGAATCGATCCTTCATACACTGTGTAGCAGTGAGTAACACTTTACAACCACTCTATGGTACGAGTGTAATAAACTTTTCATAACTGGAATTACGATTAACTTTTCACTTTATTGTGCAATGCAGGACATTTCTTGGAATTTATATCGGCTATGTCCTTTGCATTTGCGGGTTTTCCTTTCCTTTTTTTTTAAATTTTTTGATACTTGGAGACAGCCTCAATTTGATCGTTGTTCTATGGAATTTTTAATTTATAATAATTTTTTTTTTTTTTTTAATCTTCAGGGGCGGCCAGGCCAAAAATACACACAAAAAGAGAATCACATCAAAGCAAGGACAAAAACCAGATCTTTGTTTATTCCTTCTTCTCTAGTAGAGAGCAGCATGAACAGAGATTACAAAAAAAAAAAAAAAAAAAAAACAAAAAAACAAAAACGAAAAACCGAAAAAAAATCGCGACGACGGATTTAATCGACGACAAGACATTCATGCTAAACGAAACGATACCGAAGACTAAGGAGGAAACCCGTAGTAACCCTGTGGAAAAAAAATCGTTACACATGAAAATTGGGAATGTGGATTTTCCAGAAAGAGGTACTCGTAGTAGCACGGCACTAGAGAGCGCATGAATTTTCCAATGATACATTTCTGTAGAGTAAAGATTTTCCGTTTGCAGCCGATAGAAAAATTGCCGACATCAGAGAGGGAGAGCCAGGAAAAGCTTTCAATTTGAGGTCGTTCGGGTGGTGGATTTTTGTGGGTGGCGCGGAAAGGGTGTGGAAACTCTCGTTTGTTGTTTACAGTCCACTGGGAGTGGAACCTGATCTACATCCTATTAACCAGCTTCAGTGGGTGATGATGAAATTGGGGTCACCATCTCTTCTTTTGACAGAATTCTTGTAATTTTGTTTTTTTTTTCGCCTATTTTTCGTTTTGGGTTCGCATAGCTGCCTCTGTTTAACTGATTTTGGTTTTGCGTTGGGCTGCTTTTTTTTTTATTCCCTTTTTTGTTCCTTTTTTTTCTGTGCTCATTTTTCTGCTGTGTCCGATTCGTATCACAACTCTCTATTTTTTGTTTCTGCCTTTTTCTGTTGGTGAGGGGGAGGCTGGGGGTAGCTTTGGATTGTCTTTAATTAATCCATTTTTGTATTGTACCAGTGTAAGTTCGGCGACGTGGAAAGGGTTGAATACGGAATGGTGTGTGGATGAGAGAATGGGCATTGCCAGATTGAAATTGTTGTTATTTGGGGCCACAGCAGATTTATCTAACGCATGAGGAGTTTTAGTATTTGGTTGTGTATATACAGTATTGGAGGACGAACATTGTTAAGTTAGGTAGAAGAATAGCGTTCTTAGAAGAATTCAGTCGACAGGCATATGTAAGGGGTGATTCATCGTTAGGTTTGATTTTCAATAGGCTTTTTCTGACAGATCAGGTGTGACTTCTATCAAACTGCTTTGTCATTTTTGTTCAATATCATTTGGCAAATCATCATAAAATGACTCACACCACAACAGCGTCTCCAAATTGTTCAGCTCTATTACGAAAATCAGCGTTCTATGAGTTAGAACGGTTAGACCACATCTAGCAAGTAGTGAGGAGACTATAGCAGCTGTAGCTGATAGTGTACGCGAAGACCGTGACGAATCGATTCGTCGTCTTTCTCAGCAGCTTTGCTTGACGTATTTTACGTGACGATCTCGACCTAAAAGCATACATAATTCAACTTGTGCAAGAATTGAAGCCAGGCGACTTGAATTTGCGTCATATTTTCAGTAAATGGGCTCTGGAAAAACTCAATGAAAATCCGGTGTTTTATCGTGAAATTTTGTTCAGTGATGAAGCCCATTTCTAGCTCAATGGACAAAACTGCCGTATTTGGGGTGATGAGCAACCCGAAGAGTACCAAGAGCATCCAAGAACATATTTATTTTACATTATAAATCAAACCTCACAATGAATCATCTCATACAAAAAATGAACTAAACAAAAGCAGGTATTGAAAAAACATATAGTAGGTACAAATAGTACAGAGGTAGCTGTATCAAGCATAGCATCGTTGTACTGAATGAAGGCACGTTATCCGAGGTCGAACTACTGTCTTCAAGTCAAGAAACTATAGCCGATTTTCGGAAGTTCAAGGTATTAAAAACCGAAAACAACAAAAAGACAAAGATTCTGCTATCAGGACAATGTGAACAAGGTCAACAGCCAATGTGACCCCAAACCATCAACATAGGTTAGGTCCTCCGGTGGGATCATGAAAAGCAAGCACGGTAAGGCCGCCTTATCCTCAGGAATATTGTTAAGAATGAATCGATCGGTACTGTGAATAAAAAGGTTCTGAGGAGAAGCTCAAATACCAATACGTGATTGATGAATGTACTATGCACATATGGAGCACAATAAAGCAACCTAAACAGGTAAGAAGCAGGTAAGAAAAATCATTCCCAAGACGAGACCATACATGTCTTTAAAAGAAGCAAGGTTGCCACAGCTTCTGCACCTAGTCACTCCGTCGCCCCAAGAGTCAAAAACCAAAGCAAATCCTCGATGTACGTAGATGTAGCGAGATACAAGCTTCATGTCGCGCTGATGGACGAACTCTCATCTGACGGCAAGGTAAAACCAATGCTGGTTAAGTGGACCAGCATCGAAGATAGATTCATCGATTTAGCGGTGAACTATATCCTGAACCACCAGACTGTACCTATGGATGGCAATGACTCTGAGGAGGTCTTCAGAGATTTCAGGGTAATCAAGTAAGTGCATCAGTTTTTCAAAGATTTTCTTATCTCGTGGAAATCTCCAGGAAACCCATAGCACGTATCTGGTTGCACATGGTGAAAATAGACAGCAAAATGATACTCCAATGTATGCAGCTTCAGAACCATGGTATCCCTATGGCCGTCATCAAAGTTGAAGAGCCCTAAAAATCCCAAAGCTGAAGAAAATCAATTTAAGGCTCAGAAGATCTTCAGAAGACAACAATCTCGACATGATAGTATTCTTAGTGACATACAATTCAATTTCCAGTAGCTAAAGTTTGCATTGGAGAATTTGCTAATATACTGAATGAAAGAACAATATGACATTGGCGTCATCGAATGGCCTTGGGGTAGTGAATCGACAATCCGAGGACTCCCCGACAAGAAATACAACTTTTTTTTATAAAAAGATACCGGTAAGCCTTTTGTATTGCCATCTTAACAGTCGTCCAATTGGTGAGTATAGACAAACAACAGTTCCTCATAGCCTCTGCGTACATGACCCACGACAAACCATCGCCGCACAGTGGCTCATTTAGGCAAAATATAAAATTTTAAAATTTAATTTTCATGTAGACCTATAGTGCAACACTTTTTAATTCACTGCATTAACAAATGTTTGCAGTTCTGGCAATCAAAAAAATTATTTCCTTTGTATCAATAGTCTTGTTGGTAGAGCCAGTCACAGTATATATATTTTTTTTAAGTTTGAGTGTAAAAAGTATGCAAAGCGTTTCAAACAATCATTTCTTTTTCATTTTGTGTGGTACACCTGTTCTTAAATTTTCATTACAAAATAATAATAAATAATCCGTTGGCAGCAAATCTCCGCAGGCGCCTCGAAAAAAATTGTACGCTATAACTTATCACTGAATCATCTGAAACAAAAAAGGAAGAAAAAAGTATTTAAGCAGAAGATTCTGAATCACTAATTTCATAGCCGCCATAATTTCCTTTAAGCAGAAAGAAATACTGTCACGGTATCTTAGTCCGTTTAGGAGTTATGATTTTCGCAAGCAAAAAAAATCAAAATGAGCCACTGTGTCTACTGTGCGCCCCCAGACGAAGCTCAACACATAGTTTCGCACCTTCACACCAAGAAGGAGTTTCTGCTTTTAATGCTAACGTAAGAAACTCATTTTGAGGGAGCACTAAAATCAACGAACGAGGTGAGTTTTTATTTTATTTCCTTATGGCCTCTAATCTTAATATGTATACATAATGTCTGCAACACTCCAACCTTCGTGTTTCCAAGCTCGATAACTTTTTGCGGGTGGGAGGAAGTACTCCACATCACATTAACAACCAATAACCCCGAATATAGGGTAGATTACTGGAGAGTATCTTGTCTTAAATCTTTTGCAGGCCATAGATAAATACTCTTCTATATGTGTCTACCGGTAGAATCCCTGCCCCTTCTAGAAACCCCAGGCGTACTGAATGGAAGAAATTTAGTCAGGTCTTACACCCCAATCTCAGGAACATACCCAATCCTAGTACTAAGTCGATGGAAGCACTGGAAGCACATTTTATTTGATTTGAGGCCCGTGTCAATCCCGGACAGATTTATTAAAGTTTATTGCAAGGATATTCCTTAGACTAAACATAAAAAATTAAAGGGTGGGAGAATATTGGGACGTGAAGCATAGATGGAAAAGAGAATGTTCTTGAGGGAAAATTTGCTGAGGTTGTGGTCGAGAAGAGGCAGAATATCGTTAACTTCACGAAGCATTCTGTGAAAATTGAGCCGAAAAATTACACATATCTAAGATTGCTTGGGTTAGTCTTATAAGAAATAAGTTGAAGTAAAAAAGGACATTCAATATTACCAACTAAGATTTGATGAATTAAGAGATTATCGGCAACTTTTTGGCGTATAGAAAGGGGTTGCAAATTTATAAGTTTCATCCGATCGGGTGGCTGGCTTTGACTATCATCACAGGGAAGTCTACCTAAATCAAATCGTAAAAACCTGCGTTGAACCGCTTCTATACGGAGATGTGAGTTATGTAGCTGGATGACCAAACTTGACTTGTATATTCAAGAACAGACTTAAAAAAATGTTATGCAAAGAAATTTGGTAACATAAGGATTGGGAAACTTCTTAGACCATCGCTTGATGAAGTCAAGGGCAGAGTTGCCTTTTTTTATCATATTATCTATATGAGAACGGAAATTAAGTTCTTTTTCACAGATAGAACTTAAATCACGCAACTCATTGACTAAGGGAACAAAATGGAATATCAGATAGCGCTTACGGGGTATACATTTTAGCTTGACATTTATTGTCGTTAAGCTCAAGGAAATTTTTCTGACATCAGGTAGAAAATCTATCTAGATCTTCCTGCAGTGGTAGACAGTCTAAGAAAGATGATATATATCTAAAGATCTTCATATCATCTGCATAAAGAGATATATATGCATTTTTAATGATACAATCAATGTTAATATCAGAATAAATAATAGTGGACTGTTGTGGCTACCCTGAGGGGCACCAGAGTAGGCTCTAATTGCGTTGGAAGCCATAGACGTGAATAGAACCTATCAAAGGCTTTGCTGAAATCGTTGGCAATCACGTCAACTTCATTTCCAGATGCTAGTGCACATAAAGTTCTTGATACGAATTCCGTTATGTCGGTGGTTGTTGATCTATCTTCGAGAAATCCGTGCTGATTAAGGGAAACAATAGACTTAGTATTTAAAAGCATTATGTCATACATAATGATCTCAGAAATCTTAGGTATAGCTTAGCAATGGGTCGATTGTTGGAAATATCGCCTTTGCGACTTCAACCTTTTTTAGGTTGAGGGAAATAATCCCTGGATAATAAAAAGCTGAAAGTGAGCTGTAAGAGGTTGAGCCAGGTGCATTTCACAAAACCGTAGAGGGAATATCATCAGGTCCAGCAAAATAATCATATTTTTCCTTTAATTTGCTCCAAGGTTATATACACTGATTCCAAAGTCGTTTGTGGGCTGCTATTTAAGTAGCAAACGTAAAAGCGGCTGGCTATTGGATATAGATTGCGCACACTTGGCTAAAAAAAAATTGCCAAGAGATTGCAATAGAGATGATAGATAGTTATCCGATTTACTATTAGTTTTGATGAACTGAAAGAATCGTTTGGGGTCAGAAATAGGTGTGTGGTCCATTCGGTTTAAATAGTTGTCATAGAGAATTTAGCAAAGTACACAGAATTATTTTTTTGCAAACGGCGTCGGAACGCGAATTTAGGTAAGTATACCAGAGCTTATTTCTTTTGTTGCGAAGAGATCGCAGCTCGTTATTATACCAGGGTGGTGAAGATGAGGGAGTTTTTTTTTAATTAAAAAAGGAACAGATTGGGAAAGAGATTTGAAAATGTCGGTATAAAAGGACGTGAGAGCATTGTTAGCAGTAAGGTTAGGAATATTGTATAGAAGTTAAAATTGGCCATACGGAGGATTTCGCTAGTATTTATCTCTATTAGTAGCGAAGAATAGGTAGAGTTGTCTGCCAATGTTATTGGTTCACCATTTAGTTGATACAGACCAGAGTCAGTAAGGCAGTCGATGAAAAGATGTTCTTTTGTTGCAGTAAAAAAAGGACTGGTCAATCTGAGCCCATTGAAGCTTGGTTGATTAAAATCACAAATCCGACGTCGTTGGGATCAGCAGCATTAAAAACACAATCGATTGCAGGGCGCTACATTGATTGAAACGATTTTTCAATCTTTCGATACCAGTTTTGTAATACGATTTCGGTTTAGCCTCAAAATAGGCCTCTGTTTCGGCGATTACTTCTTCGTCGGTCTTAAATCTCTTTCTGGCGAGCATTCTTTTGAGGTCCGCGAACAGGAAATAGTCGCTGGGGACCAAATCTGGAGAATACGGTGGGTAGGGAAGCAATTCGTACCCGAATTCATTCAATTTTGTCATCGTTTTCATCGACTTGTGACACGATGCATTGTCTTGATGAAACAGCCCTTTCTTTTTCTTCAAATGCGGTCGTTTTTCTGCGATTTCGTCCTTCAAACGCTCCAATAACGCAATGTAGTAGTCGCTATTGATAGTCTGCCCCTTTTGGAGATAGTCAATGAAAATTATTCCATGTGTATCCCAAAATACGGATGCCATAACCTTGCCAGCCGACTGTTGAGTTTTTGGTTGTTTTGGACGAGGTTCGTCGCCTGCTCGCTACTCAGCTGACTGCCGACTTGAAGTGATGAAGCCAAGTTTCATCCAATGTCACACACCGACGCAAAAATTCGCCTTTGTTGCGGTTGAACAGCTTTAAACACTCCTCTGAATCATTACCACGTTGTTGTTTTTGGTTGACTGTGAGCAAACGCGGCATTCACTTTGAACAGAGCTTTCGCATGTCCAAATATTCGTGTATATATCCTACATGCTCTTTTGATATCTTCAGAGCCTCAGCTATCTCGATCACCTTTACTTCACGGTCATTCGTAATCATTTGAGGACTTTTTTGATGTTTTCATCTGAAAAAGCTTCTTTTGGAAGTCCACTGCGTGCATCATCTTCGGTACTTGTATGACCACTTTTAAATTTTTCAATCCACTTGCGAATGGTTCGTTCGGCTGGTGCAGAGTCCGGGTAACACTTATCAAGCCATTTCTTTGCATCGGCTGCATTTTTTCCCATCAAAAAGCAATGATAAATCAACACACGAAATTATTTTGAATCCATTTTTTTTCACAATAACAAAAGTTGCTTTACTCACAACGCTATACCTTGAGGACTAGACTTTTCAGCATATGTATTAATTCATTATTCTTGCAGAATGGAAACCATTGCATTGGTTTTATCTATCCCGTCGATACAGACAGAGTCCGGCTTATCATATAAAAGTGATATATAAACGAACACTATCATATAATCTACGGTCTCTTAGAGAGAACATAGCGGCCATCCTCCCTGGAATCGGTAAAGTGCTTGACTTCATGGTTGACCCCAAGCTCAACTGGAAAGCAAACGAAGAATACAAGTTAAAGAAAGCTACCTACGCCTGCACCGGTTCGTGCGGTGCTATCTTACTTAGAGAATCTGGATACTGGTCCCCGAAACTATATGACAATTGCACAGCTTTTGATCTGTTGGCTAATTGACTACAAAATACCTTAACTAAATTTCAATAATAATATCCAAGGCCACATTCCGGAAAAGACGGATTAGATAAATAGTCTACCCCTAACGAAATACTATGCATCGACCTCCACCGATGGCTCCAAGATAGAATGCGGAGTTCGAGCAAGTGTCTTCTCAGCGGAATTGAACTTATCCAAATTGTACCGTCTTCCAGACTATTCGAGTGTCTCACAAGCGGAGGTACTATCGATTAAAGAGGCCTGCAAGATACTTAGCCTCAGCTTCATTACTATAAACAACATAGGAATCTTAATTGAACTCTGTCGCGGAGTTCAGCTCTCCAATGAGACACATTAAGGATGGAATTCTCCAACACTTTCTCTCTGTTGCTGACTTTAGATGGTAAGGCAAGATGCGTGTCTGCAAATGGACAAATAAAACCAAGATGCAGGATAAAGTCAAGAAGTTCATCATATTTAAACCAGCAAATAAATCCTTAAATCCAGCTTCAATTGGATTACAATTTTCTTAATTTTTAGCCTTCCACTCATACTTCAACCCCCTCTAATTCACCCCAAACCAAGGCCCAACGTTAACGTGGCGGTTTCAATTCAACCCAGCTCTCTAACTGCTACCACTCAACAACTGAGACATACGCCTTTCCCAAGTTTCGATCTCAGAACTTAAGCTAAGTATCCTTACTTCATCAGTTCTCACATTTTAAACCCCACTTCTAACATCCTACCTGATGCTCCGTCAAATCCCCTTTCTATTGACCCCTTCTCAATAGAAACTCACTGTTAAATGAACGTGGCAAACTAACAATACCACCGAATGTCGCTACGCGCTCTCTGGACAATTAAGATCTCGCTGTTTGTCAATAGATGGCTCCAGCAGTAAGTGCTAGTCGATTTTGAATGATCCAAAATGTCATGAACCAAACTTAGACATATGATTAATTGACACATTAGTGATTTTGTTTGCTCTATGAGGATCCGTGCCAAACGCAAGAAGAGCTTGCTCTAGCATTAGGAATTACCAGCCAAGCCATTTCCAAGCGATTTCGTGCGTTGGGAATATTCAAAAACAAGGAACTTGGGTTCATTATAATTGCTCCAGCGGCAAGAAAAGGAAGGGTTTTCTTCATCGCACCATGACGGGTGGTGAAAAATGGATTCACTACAGCAACTCAAAGAGAAAAAGTCATTCGGACTGCCCGGTCATGCTTATACGTCGTCGTCAAATATTCATACTGTGATGCTTATGCTGTATATTTGGTGGTATCAGATCGATGTTAATAATTATGATACCCAACGAAACCATCACTGGGGAATGGTATCGACTTTAATGAATGTGATTGAGCCGAGCATTTCACGAGAACTGACTACAATACGAGCAGAGGCACGAAAAAGTGATTCTAAAGCATCTACAGCATATCTTATTTCTACTAAGGAAGGCCTCTTCTTAGATCACCAACGTTTTTACAACTTCTTCGTACCAAATCCCTTTTAATTCAATGACCTACCAAATTTCTCCTGCAGTTATTATACATATAAGTAACTTAAATTTAAAAATGAATTTCTACTTGCCCCTGATGTTTTTCTCAAAAAATGCTCTTCCAACTTGTCTCTCCCCATTTCCTTCCTATTTCGTCTATGCCTTACATATGAAGAATTTCCCCAGAAGGGATCTTAGCATGAAGTTACCGATATTATTATATTCAGTTTAGATCCGCCTTTTCTATTGCTTTCCTATCAACATCTGAAGTTCCACAAGGCAGCCATCTTGGTCATCATCTCTTCATTCCTACTATTAACGACCTTGAGAGGGTCATTAAACATTCCTCCTTCTCACTTTACGCTGACAACACAAAATTTTTCTTAAACAAATTCTTCTCCCCGTAATTGCACCCTTCTTCTTCAAGAAGGCCTCGACTGATTTTCAATCTAGAGCTTCAAAAACTGCTTAAAACGTGATATTACCAAATGCCAATCTACATATAACCTTCTCATATTGATCCCTGGTTCAGTCTTTTCAAAACCATACTATTCAATTGTGAGCTTAATCTACGTACGCATATCGATAAGATGATCCTTAAAGCCAACTCATCACTTAGTTTTATTAAAGGATGGTCCAAGGAATTTTCCAACGCTTATGTAACCACATCCCTCAACTTTGTCTTTGTTCGCCCCATGCTTGAGTATGCCAGTCAAGTTTGGACACTTTTCCACCAAGTTCATGTTTCCCGAATCGAGGGTGCTGAATTTCTATTCTCCGAGATCTGCCCTGAAACGACCTTTTAATCGTAACTCCCTATCAGGACCGCCTCAAACTTCTCAATTTGAATTCGTTAGAAGAATGTACGAATATTGCTGACATTTCTTTTCATCCATCAACTGCGCTTCCCTTTTCAACTATATATTTACTTCTGGCATTAAAATATTAATTTTTTTAACTGCTCAGGATGAATCTAAAATTACGCTCTTATCAACATCCTTCAACATTCAGGTCACTTGCGTTGTCGTATGTATATGTGTCTATTGGAGAATTCTCCAAGGAGCCTACCTGTAGCCTTATTTTTTCCCGGATGTAAATAAAATCCGAAATATTGTGTGTTGCGAAAACATCAATATGCGATTTCACATATCGAGCCTGTGCCACAGATTTCTGGCATCGATCGAGCCGATATAACTCTTTTAATACGATCAAATAAAAATACTTTTTATCAAAATAAATTTAACCCGAGGGATTGGAGTTCTAAATTCTGGAGTAATATTCGCGATATCGGGCTTAAGTCTGCAAAAGATCTACTTCCCAATAAAAGCGACCTTAATGAACTAAATACGAAGTTTGTTCAAAGCAATCATAAGACTTTTAACCACAAAAATATCCCTTTCTTCTTCGATAACCAACGAGAAGGGACTTTTTCGCTCTCTGGAATTGATGAAATATGTGCAGGTCAAACAATCTTAAGGATAAAATCAAAAGCTGTTGGCTCTAATGATGTATACCAGACTTTTATACAAATTCTTCTTCCAGCTTATAACGCATATATTCAACACTATCATTACAACGTCTGTTTTTCCCAACCTGTGGAAAGTTGCCAAAAATTTTCCATTGCCTAAACCAAATAGCTATCCTTCCTTTTTTAAGTAAAGTCCTCGAAGCAATAATAAGTGACCAAGTTAAGTCTTATATAAATAGAAAAAATCTTGTCACGAAATTTCAGTCGAGCTTTCGTGCTAAACGTAGCTGTACTACCGCGTTACTAAAGGTGCGCGAGGATATTCGTTTGGATTGCGATTTGTGGGGTCTCATAATTTTCTTAGACTTCTCAAAGGCATTTGACAGCGTTAATCAGTCCATACTAATAAATTAACTTCACAGGCAATTTTCCTTCGAAAGCTTTGCGTGCAAATTATTAATTTCATATTTATCTGGTCGCATACAATATGTGTCTAATGGCACCAAATGCTCCTCATTTCTTCAAGTCCCAATAGGTGTTCCTCAACGTTCCGTACTAGGCTCTATTCAACATTGGTCAACAAAAAATGAGCTCAGTCTTTATCCAGTCAAATCAAAAGCTATGATCATTAATAGAGGTAGACAAACAGAAATTTCCGCTTCAATATTTCTCAATCACACTCCTATAGAGTATGTGGATAAGATAAACAATCTTGGAGTCTACTTTAATAGACAACAGAAGACTTCGCTCTTTACGTAATAAAAGAAACAAATTATGGACAACTTTTCTTCGCACCAATTCTTTTTACGACTACTCTAACTATCTTGGAACTTACCTGCAATTCACCCAGCTCTATAACTGCCTCTATCAGCGCTTTCTCGACACAGCGCAGACCAACCTTCTCAATGATCCTAAGACATTTTATCAATTCGTCAACTACAAAAGAAAATCAGACGAATATCCCCCCTCACTCTCGTTCGATAACATATCATCGACCGACCCACATATTATTGCCAACTATTTTGCAAACTTTTTTAAGCAGTCATTTGCAGACAACTCCTTCGTACACGACCCTATGTATTGCAAGTACCTTCCCAATTTCTTCATTGGCCCCTCTCTCTCTCAACCTTTTGATCCCACCTTTATCGAAGAAAAGTTACAAAATCTCAATGATGAATTTTTTACCGGTCCAGATGGGCTCCCAGTAATATTTCTCAAAAAGTGTGCCTCCAATCTTTCGCACCCACTTTCCTCCCTATTTCATCTGTCCCTCACACAAGGGGAATTCTCCCAAGTTTGGAAGACAATGAAGTAACCAACTACCGTCCCATTGCTAAGCTTTCTCACATACCTAAAATGTTCGAAAGTTATATGATGTTCTAAGCTTTCAGTGCAAGTCACTTATATCACCCAGTCAGCACGGATTTCTAAAAGGTAGATCAACTACTACAAACTTAGTTGAATTCGTGTCCTTTGCGCTTTCAGCCTTAGAAAATGGCAACGAAATTGATGTTATTGCTACAGATTTTGCTAAGGCCTTCGATAAAATATCACATCAACTGATCCTTTTCAAATTATCTTCCCTCGGTTTTGACCCCATTTTGTTAAAATGGATATCTTCTTATCTGGAGAACCGTTACTATAGCGTTCGCTTTAGGTCAGCCTTCTCAACGACGTTTTTAGCCACTTCTGGTGTCCCACAAGGCAGCCATCTTGGTCCCCTCCTTTTCATTCTAACTATAAACGATCTTGAGAGGATTATCAAACACTGCTCCGTATTCATTTACGCTGATGACACTAAGTTCTCCAAAACTATTTCTTCACCCCAAGACTCTATTCTCCTTTAAGAAGACCTCGATAGGTTTTCCACCTGCTGTCTAAAAAATTGCTTTGAGCTTAACGTCTCCAAATGTCAATCTATGACTTTGTCTCGTAAGTCCTATCAATCCCCCTCTAGACTTTATTTTCTGCATGACCAAGCTGTCCCCCAGGTGCAATCCCTTCGCGACCTCGGAATTTTATACGATAGAGAGTTAAACTTCCGTTCGCATATTGATGAGATAATTCTTAAAGCCAACTCATCGCTCGGTTTTATCAAACGTTGGTCTAAAGAATTTAGCAACCCTTATGTGACAAGGTCACTTTACATTACGCTTGTTCGCCCATTTCTTGAATATGCCAGCCAAGTGTGATCCGCCTTTCAGCGAACTCATATATCCCGAATCGAGAACATTCAACATCGTTTTTTTCGTTTTGCTCTTCGTGGACTACCCTGGAGTGACCCATTTATCTTACCTCCCTATCGCGACCGCCTCGAACTTCTTAGCCGGAGTACCCTCGAAAAACGCAGAGACGTAGCCGACATTCTCTTCATTCATCGACTGCTCTCCGGTTCTGTGGACTGCCCTTCCTTTACAACTCTATTTCCTTCAACACTAATCCTTGTAATTTACGCTGTCCTCGTCTCTTCTATATCCCAACTCAAACCTCTCCCTTTTTGATTTTAACCTGAGCAGTTCTCGCTTAAAACTTGATCTCCTCCACCACTCCCTTTTTCCCTAACCCTTAAGTTGGTTTTAGTTTTTAAGTTAGCTTCTTAAGTCCTAGTTTTTTAAGCTAGTTTAAGCTTATATTAAGCCAAATAAATAGGGGCATTAGCCTCCACCAAATTAAATTAAAAACATTAATAGTACATTCACTTGGAATTTACACGAAAACAGAGTAATATCGCAAGTGTATAGCGCTCTTCGTGGTCTAAGACCCACGAAAAACTACCTCCCGATAGGTGCTAAACTGAAATTGGTTAAATCTTTTATCTTGCCGATATTGCTTTACGGATGCGAAATATACGGAGATTTGGACTATGTGTCGAAAAGAAAATTAACTGTGGCATATAATAGTTGCGCAAGGTATATTTATGATATCAGACGGTCAGAGCACGTTACGCATCTTACTAAAAGTATTACCGGCTGTGTCCTAATAGCCTTACTGAATTACAGAACCACACTATTGCTTCATTGCTATTTATTTGAAATTCTTAAATTTGCAAGTAACCAAAGATCTATGCAAATAATTTTACCTAGGCACAAGTATCTTACAATTAGTCGAAATTTTTTTATCCATGCGACTCATCTTTGGAATCGTCTACCAATAGATATCAAACGATCAAGCAACACAAATATATTTACAAAGGGGGTTTTTAAATACTTTGCTCAAACTTACTGGTGGAAGATCCCAACCTCTATAATTCTTCCCCAAACCATATTCATAAGTTTCCTAATATTTTATCGCTACAATTTAACTCTGTTTTTTTTTTTTTAATATATAATTACCTAGCTTGCACAATGTAAAAAAATTTAATCTTAATGTACAAGAATTTTAAAAAAAAAAATTATACTTAACGTTCTTCCTAGATGTTTGTTTCGTCAATGAAAATACATTTTACCAGCAAATTTCCTTGTTCAATTTAATTTATCTTTAGGCCACAATGATTTTGTACTGACTCTTTTACAGTGTTCGTAAAGCTTTTACATTCTGTATCTTTTGCAAAAGTTTTTTGCAAATATTGGTCGTGATCCACAATCATTACTGCATTAAGTTTTTGAGATCTTTTTCGTATTGGGTCTATAACTTAATTTGCTTTGTTGGCTAAGAGATGGCTAAGGTTTGCTAAGAGATGGCGTAACTTGTATTATTCCATTGTTATTATTCCATTAGAACATGCGTTGGAAATCTACTGTCATTGTACGTCAATTCAGTATGTAATTCATTTGAAGCGTAAACAACTATAATCTTAATATAAAGAAAACTACTGCCGAAAGTCATTGTATTTTGGGAAAGTTTATGGTGAACATGCGATAGCTGAGCGAACGTGCCAAAAGTGGTTTGCACGATTTAAAAGTGGTGATTTTAGCTTGGAAGACGATGAACGTCCTGGGCAGCCAAAAAAGTTTGAAGATGAAGAACTGGAAGCATTACTCTATAAAGATTGTTGCCAAATACAAGAAGAGCTCGCAGAATCTTTGGGTGTCACTCAAGCAGCCATTTCAAAACGTTTAAAAGCAGCTGGATATATTCAAAAGCAAGGAAATTGGGTTCCACATGAACTCAAGCCGAGAGACGTCGAAATGCGGTTTTGCATGTCCGAAATGGTGCTGGAACGCCGCAAAAGGAAGTCATTTTTACATCGGATTGTTACTGGTGATGAAAAATGGATCCATTACGACAACCCCAAGCGCAAAAAATCAAATGTGAAACCCGGCCAACCAGCCAAATCAACGGCAAAGCCGAATATCCATGACGCGAAGGAAATGCTCTTTGTTTGGTGGGATCAGATGGGTGTGCTGTATTATAAGCTACTAAAACCGGCTGAAACCATCAATGGACAACGCTACCGAACACAATTAATCTGTTTGAAGAGAGCAGTAGCCGCAAAACGCCCGGAATATGCGACCAGACACGAGGCAATAATTTTCCATCATAACAACGCTCGGCCCCACGTTGCTATTTCGGTTAAGAACTATTTGGAAAACAGTGGATAGGAAGTCTTACCCCACCCGCTTTATAGCCCAGACATTGCCGCTTCGGACTACCATTTGTTCCGGTCGATGCAGAAGGCCCTCACTGAAATACGGTTCACATCATAGCAGAATATCAAAAATTGGCTTGATTCATTCTTGGCTGCCAAGCCGGCGCAGTTCTTTTGGGATGGGATCCAAAAATTGCCAGAAAGATAGGAAAAAGTCATAGCTTCAGATTGGCAATACTTTGAATAATACTATTGTACATGTTTTTCTTAAATAAACGTTCAAATTTTGAAAATCAACTGGACGAATTAAATTACATGTCCATACAGATTCACAATGGTTTCATGAAAAAGATGTTTCCGCATTGGAAGCACTCGGCAAAACATACATTTTGTTGTTTTTTATGCTGGCGCAGCGTGGTTAATTAGTGCTGTTGGTGTCAATATACTAGTTTATCTCTTCTGATGTCCTAATCACATCAATCAAGTCATTGGTTACTAGCGTTTAAAGGTTATGTTTCGAAAATTAAAATTACCTATCGCAGCAATATCTCTGCTCCCAATGCTGCTGTCTTTCACCTCTCCTAATATCTTCATCCACGCATTGCTAAGAGCCACCTATGCTAAGACATCTATTTAAATACTTCTGCAATATTTTAACAAGATTAATGTTGTTTGAGTATACTTGGACATAGACAATTTATTGGTCTTCGGCGTAGTTACATTTCAAGTACTTTATAACAAACATCATATGACAGTGCTTGTTCTTGTCGACGTTCACTACACCCTTACGCAAATTCGGAAGACCTTGTAAATAATTTATTAATATTGTGCTATAGCTCGAAGCTTAATGGTAAAAGCTTGAAAAATTTAAATAAAAAAGAAAGATGGTTGAAAATATTTCAGAAAACCTGAATATAACGCAGATAGAAGCATACACTTACCATGCTCCTCCCGCCTATATACTTTTCATTTATGTATTCACATAAGTCGCTGAATTCGAACACTGTTCACTCCATGATTGAATCCCATTATTTATTCCTTATATTTCAATATAACTTGCAAATGTCCTGTATCCATTTCTGGGTTCTAGGGTTTCCAGTATATTTTTAAGGTACTACACTCATACAAGAGCACGGAGTCAACACCAGCAGCTTGGTCTGTATGCTGAAAGTATTCTTTATCTACGGGGCGCTACAGCCTTGGGTAAACCTGGGCCTAAACCAACAAGAGTCTCCAGCCAGCTAGCTGCCTCCATGCCTACAGTTTCGTATGGCAAGTTGAGGTCCTGTACCACATGTGTACGCCATTTGAGTCGCGGTTTTCATCTGCTGCGCTGTCAGTCGGGTAGGATTCAAAGATTTTTCGTACCGGAGTATTGATCTCCATCCGCTATGCATGACGCAGCAACCTCAGTCATTGGACCTTCATTCTTTTAGCTAAGTCGCTGTTCTACAGTTCGTCGTTGTATTTGCTTCTCCACTCACTGGAAGATTTTATACAGTGTCACCTTTGTTGTTCGAGAGGGGGCTTTGCTAGTCAATTGCCTTCTTAGCCCAAAGAAGCAGCGATTGGCAATAGTTATTTTTCGCCTTATCTTAGCACTGGTGTCATTGTCTGAATTGTCTGACAGTCAAGATAGACAAAGTCTTTAACTACCTTAAAGTTATATCTGTCGAGGGTAACGTTCTGTCCAAGACGTCGATATTCGGTGTGCTTTCTGGTTGATAGCATATAGTTGGTCATGCCCTCGTTGACCTTTAAACTCATCTTCACCGCTTCAGTCTCAGTACTCGTAAAAACGCCACTGACACCACGCTGCTTTCTTCCGATTATGTCAATGTCATTGCATAGGATTTTGAAAAATAATGCCTATTGTGATTGCGTGTGAGTATTGCACTATTATTTCCAGGATGATGTTTTAGAAACCGCATAAGAGTGTATCACATTGTCAAGATCCTTTTTTGACATCAAATGCCTTGTTGAGTGCATGATCGACCTTGATGTAGCTGCGGGTATTCTTCGTCATCATACTACTCAAACGGACGAATTTGGCAGGGATGCCAAAACTAGATATTGCTCGGTATAGGTTGTCTCCATAGATCATTTCTAAGGCATTTAACAGAGTTTAGAATTAGGTTCTGTTGTCGAAAAATCCCTTTGCCTTGCACTTATGGAATGCCTTGGTAAATCATGAGTATCTCTCTCTAACTTTCCCTTCCCCTCGCTTGTGCGTGCACCAATCATAAAAAGAGATGCTGTCATACACGGCCTTAAAATCGAAGAATCGATGTAGATGGTGTGATTTGGCGTTCATGGGTTTTTCCCAAGTTCTGCCGAAGTGTTAATAGTTGGTGAATGGTGGACTTTCCTGGCCTAAAGCCACACTAATATGGACCAATGATCTTGTTGAGGAACGGCTTTAGGCATTCACACATGCGGCAGATAGGATTGTGTAGGCTATGCTAAGAACGTAGATATCTGAGTAGTTTACGCAGTCCAAGGGCTCTCATTTCTTGAAGATCACGCAAACAATGCTTATGTTTACTTAACAGATGGGCCAGTGTATACTCCTTTCCAAGTCTGATGCTTTGGAGAGCTCGGATATTACGCCGTCCGCTTCATCAGCTTTGTTGGATTTAAGCTTAGTTATGGCTATCCTCACTTTATTTAGATCTAGTGGACAAAATTGTTAGTCTGCACCGTCCAGATTGATAGCCATATTTGGTTCGTTCTCGCCGTTATATAGAAGTGTTATATAGAAGTGCTCTTTCCAAATCATGTTTAGCATCGTCAGCGACTCTCTGCTGCTGCTGCTTCGACTAAACCTTTTTGCTTCTAGCCGATTGCGGCTGATTTGATTCGACTAGTCACCCTTTGATTGTGCATCTCCCAAATATACATACATAAAGACGTATCGCCGATGGTTTTTGTATGAATGAGCGGGAAACAATGCATTTTTGTTGTTTCCTATACAAATTTGTGTGCTGTTTGTATGCGTTGGTCTCGTCTCTAATTTTCCTGAACGCCCAATTTGCTAGCGATTTGGATCTTCTGGCTCCATGTTGCGTTAAAATATTAAGGGAGACTCGATCGGAAAAGGATTTGGCCGTCTTTTGCGATTGTAGGCTTCAACCGTCAAAATTCCTCACAGTATTAGTTTGTCTTTAGGATATTGGGGATATCCGCTAAGTGCTTTGAATACAACAAGGTAATGGTCCGAGCCGATGTTGCCCCTTGGAGCTTTCGAAAATCCATAATACTAGAGAAGTGCCTTGCGTCGATCGCAATGTGGTTAATTTGACTGCCGGCTGATTGATCAGGAAATTTCCAAGTCTTCTATAGAACATCGAGATACGGGAATCATGTGTTAGCTACGACAGTGTTTCAATCCGCCGCAAAGTCGATTATCTGGGGTGTTGTCGTGCAGGCTATACTTTCCGACATCACTGCCAAAGATGCCTTCTCTTGCCCGAGGACAATTTCATCATTAATTACTGATTGAGAAGTATATTCAGTAAGCCTTTAGACACGACACGACATGCTCCAAAACAGTAACATAGTACGAATATCGAGACATGACTCGAATCTGCTCTAAGTCATTGATTAATGATTGATGCTCGGAGCATCCTTGCACCGCCGTCAATTTTTTGATATCATGGCTAGAGCACTGCTCGTAAGTCTTGTCCATGAACTCATATAACCTATCTTTGGTGTCGTCAATTTTCTCTTCTGTGGGGGAGTGCAAATTACACATGTTCTCAAAATCACCTTCAATGCAGATTAAAATGCTCAGCACGTACTGCTTCTTATCGAATGGCCCTTCCATTCTGACTAGCGCACTCTCGCAAGATCTTACGCGTTGGTAAGCATGTTGCATCCCAAATAGAGTTTTGGGCTAATGGATCGTGACCATTTTCTCCATGATCTTTACTATGAAAAAAGCCATAGTTATAAGTCTGAAGTTTCTCTCACTGTTTACCGGAGTGTCAGGATGTTTTACAGCGCTAGGGTAGTAATGAAGTGTCTCTTTAATTTACTAGCAGCTGGTTTATATCTTTCTGTAGTACAACTGGGAAAATTCCATCGATATCAGGCTACTTGAAGCCATCAAAGGAAGGAACAGCAAGTTTGATGGCCTCATCCGTCACCACAACCGATGAGGGACAAAAGATAAGACGTGATGTGCTACTGAGCTCACTTACGTCTTCATTAATAGGAGTTAGTTGTGAGCTGGTCCTGATAAGGTTACCTGGGAAGTGGATCTCAAGCATAAGACGAAGAGTCTCTACTTTGGACTCAGTGTAAGTGCTATCAGATTTCCGTAGTAATTCCAGCCCCTTTCAAGAGTTTTGACCGGCCAACTCGTTTCACTGAGGGTTTTGATCTTTTCCCAAAAATCTTCATAAGAGGCCTTCTTCGAGATCCGATTAAGCTTCTTACATTGCTTTTTAGCTGGACATACCAGTTTAAAACACATTGTAAGGGTAGTGTTTAGGTTATGATCAGCTTACTCTAGCTTCTGTTATATCCTGAGCTTAGGAGGAGCACTGTTGGACTTACCGAGCTTCCGATAGTAGCTTCCAGTCGGTAATCTCCTTGAAGAGCCAACATTGTTGACAACCAGGTCAGACTATAGTATGAATTCTAGGAGATGTTTGCTTCACATGTTGCGTTTGCTACTGGCCCAAGACGCATGGCATGGCAGCATATGATAAGTCCCATCTTCCTGGACTCCCAAAATTAAATGAATTCGGCTTCCGCCGCTGGTAAAAACGAATCATAAGGAAAATAAGTAAATGCAAAGACCACTTTCGTTTCGTTGCTTATGCCTGCAGTAACCAAATCTTGGTTGCAAAACTGCCCAAGTTACGATCTTTTGGTAGTGGATTTTTCTGCGACATTGAAGAACCTTCCACTACCGTCTACTTGTACTACTCTTTTTGGTGTAGTACTGGTTTCGTTGAGGCATTTTGCGGAGGGAAAGCAACAGGATGGCTTTGATTGCTTCAGCAAACTTCTGTCCCAAAGATCTTTGGTATGTAGCACCAGTGGTTGTGATCAATCAATCAATCAATCAATCAATCAATCAATCGCTTCTTGATTAGTTAAACCGATTTTCAACACTGAAACTACAGCCATTACTGCTAGCAGCATCAGTTTCACCCAAGAATCGTACGCTAAACACACAGAATAAATGCCAAAAGCCTTTCTTCTCTTAGCCATAAATAGATTTTATTGCCCTCAGCTTCAAACATGACATTTTAGGAATCTATAAATCTAACAATCTAACAGTCAAGCAAATTTATCCACTGAACCTTCTTCTTCTGAACTTTGGCCGACAGTATATTATTGAGTTGCCATTTTACAAGTTTTACAAGTCCCGAAAGCCACGACTAGCACACAGTGGACATCACCAGGAGATACAATAAAATAAGCAGAATTGACGTCAAGTCATTTTAACAGCACTGAACATCGCCCGGTTGACTTTATTCAGTGCCTAGCCTAATTTCACAATACCCAACAACAATGTTAGTAATCAATGTGCGTCCATCAATTGTCCTATGAACGATTTCATAGAACATATGGAAAGCGAGCTCACTTCTTGATCATTGCCTCTGCAAATGATATGAATAAATATGATGGGTTTTTTTTTTTTTTTTGTAAATGGGCTTGTGTTTAACTTTAAGAACTTAAAGGCAAAACCTATTTCAAAAAAAAAAAAAAAAAAAAAGTTCATACAGTCTTGTTGAATATTTCCACGATTAGTCTGGAAATCAACAATTACATGTGCTATCATTCCACAAAAGCCTTCGATTCAAATCCTTGTTCAATACCAGAATATAATATATCTTTGTGAATCTTCTAATTTACGCTCTCAAAAAGCCAATCCTCTTTAGATCAATGTCAATATCGCTGATGTATTATCACATCCCATTTTGTACCAGTTACCAGACTGACTTAACACCCACAGATTAATTTTCTCGTGTCCTTGGCCACCTTGCATTGCACTGTGGAAATTAAAGCCTTTTGAGGTGAGATTTTTTTATTTAATGAACACAAGCTATTCCCTTTGAATTTATCGATGACGACTCCATCATATCTTGCCGCACCACCTTCACCTCATCACATCGTCACAACGTCAGAACGTCAGACTGGAAGTCATAACCTCATCGATTGTGGTAAGACTCGACCGATATCATATGTACGCTGATTGTCCGTCATGGACTTAGTACTTTGTTAGCGCGCCAGAAACCATTCGCTTTATAAAAGTATCCTTTCGAAATTAATATCATTCCGCCCACTGCCCCAGCCATTCACAAGTCGTCCAACATCGCCATCCCCTATCATCACCCCGACTGCCCTCCATCCTAAGGGCGTAGATGGATAGATGCTAAAAGAAATACATATCATGCATAAAAATTCTACCGCATTAACATAATGTGCGCCGTAGTAAAAAAAAAAAAAATAAATAAAGAGAAATTATATACATCAGTATGTACGGTAGGTAGATTGCTACGTACGAGTGTATTGTGTTTATTTATATATTCGAATCGACTCGCAAGTTACAGTGCAAGGCCTAAAACTAAGGCTGGCTGCCTTTTCTTTAAGTTCAAAAGCAAAATCAGGCCAATAATAAAGGACTCCACTCATAGGAAGTATGTTGTGTAAATGTATGTGAGCAAATTCAGCCGGGGGTTGACAGACGCATGCCACAGAAGGAACACTGCATGATCTGTCCACTGAAGAATACTTTTAAAGACCCTGCATTTAGAATCAATTCAATTCAATGCTTTTGCCACCATGATTATATTGACATCTTTATTTAGGTCGTCTAGGTGCTCAAAATGTATTCGTCCTTATTTCAGACTGCCGTATGTGTACTGGAAGATTTTATTGATTTCCGCAATATACCAATTTGAATTTTATTGAATTTGTCGGAAAGAAAAACCACATTGAGAAGGGTAAATTGTTTTGATAACTACGAAATCACAGCTTGGTTTTTCCACAGCCCACTTAGTCTAAACTTCTCATGCCCACAGTAGCACAACATCAACAAAGATTTCTCACCTGGCCGTTGTGTAAAGGATTAAGTAAATTTAGTAAAATTGTTGTACCTGGAATATCTAATACCTAAAACTCTCATTCAGACAGTGCCTCGGATTAATCTAGTTAAGAGTTCAATTTTAAAAGAAAATCAATTATGTACGTTAGGTTCAGAAATCGTATTTATTTATGTAGCTATCACCTTTTTTTGTTTAATGCGGGACTTAATGATGATCAACCACGTTTTACTCGATACTCGTGGACCAACATATTTTACCTAAGCCCTTTGGGATCAGTACTCAACCAAAAAAACTCGGAAAAGCTAGTTGTCACTGGGAGAACATTTTTGGAAGGGACTGATGTGACATCCTAGGTTACGAAGCACTTCTTTAGCATTAGGCCAGACGAAGCCATAAAATTTGCTCGCTCCTGTCAGATAATAGCACGGTCGAGAGTTCTTTCATTAGTGTTGTATCACGTATGTCAGCTGTATCACACATACAGCCTCTATATTGGCGAAATGAACCAGGTCGATTAGATCATTTTTGTCGTACCATAGACCGAAGGATTGATCTTTAGCAGAAGAAAGTATTTTTATTGGAAAACCGATAAGTTTCGAACTGCCAGATTGGGAAGAACTCGGCTTTATCCTATTGTGACCTGTATCCGTCCACACAAGGATACAAGGATAGGAGTATTGGCGGTAGCTCCATACGCGAGATGTTCGATATAAGCTAAAACAGCATATAATACGTGGCGCTAAAACTCTACAAGCTGCTCACAATACAACAACACAAAACGTGCTTGCTAGTACCTCGCCCACTGGCTTGCATAAGATATACTTATGTTCCAGCCAAGTATTCTAACCTTAAGGTCATCAGGAAGATACCACAACTCTGTGCTCTAGGTTGTCCAGCGGAAGGTTCTACTGTCAGGTAGAACAGGTAAATTGACAGGTAAATCTACTCCGTTACTCTTAATTCAAAACTATGAGTATTTACTGTGAGATATTTGGATTTAGATGTATAGTGACAAGACTGCCCAATAAAGAGGTGGGCTTTTAACTCACTCATCGGCTAAATTCTCTCAGGTTTACCCATCGGAACCACGACACTAAACGCCTTCTCGGATCCAATACCAACCACGCCTCCGATATTTGACGTCTCATCTCCGCCTGACCTTGACACCACCACTGTTGATTTATCTATACAACGCAATCACAGATCATAGAGTAGTGTATGGCTAAATTCGCCGAATCCAAATCTCACAATCCAATTTACCAAGGCCAGCAAGGACGTCACTCTTATGCAGGAACCATGGCATTAACGGAATAATATTACAGCACAACATATGGTATGCTCGTGTAAATCATATATAACACCAAATAAGAATATTGTTTATTGTATTGTAAGGTTTGCAATTTTGCGAACATCTCCCGAACAAATGTTCACAGTTTCAAGTGTATACAATAGCATACTTAGTTTTTTTTTTACGCGTTATAGTGTGCTCGTCGATTTTAAATTGTTACAAAAAATTGGAGCAAAGATTTTGCATCAAATTTTGTGTAAAAAATAGAATCAAGTGCTCTAAAAAACTTAAAATCTTGACAGTGGTATACGGTGAGTCTATTATAAGTAAAAAAATGTTTACAAGTGGTACAAGCTTTTCCAAGATGGCCGAGAAAATTCCAATGACGAACCTCACTTTGGATGCTTCAGCACATCAACAAAAGATGATAACATCAAGGCTATGAAGAAAATTGTCTTGGAAAATCTCAAATAACCATAAGTTGCTGAATATGTTGTCAAATCGGTAAGCTCGTGTCATGCAATTTTTTCCGATGTTTTGCGCATGAGACGTGTGTCAGCGAAATCTATTCCGAAACTTCTGCAATTTGATCAGAAGAACAAACTCAGGAGCTCTTGAATGATATCAATGATGAACCTAACTTGATCAAATTAAAAACGGGTAACAAATCATGGAAATACCAGTATGGTTATGACGTCGAAATCAAAGTCCAATCGTCCCAATGGAAGCACGCAGGGGAGCAAAAACCGAAAAAAGTGCGCCAAGTTCGATCAAATGTCAAAGTTTTGATCACTTTTTTTTATTACCGTACGGTCAATAAGGAGTATTACCTTGAAATTATGCACCGTTCGGGAGAAGTAATACGAAAAAAAATGTCCGGAGTAAAAAGATGTGCGACTTATCAAAAAAAGTGATGCTATTTGTTAGGCGATATTTTAAGAAGTGTACTGTCATCAGCTGGACAAATTAAATGATTCACTTAAACAGAAAAGGCCAGAATTGATCAATGTAGTACTGTGTTCCACCAAAATAATGCAAAACCTCATATAAGTTGAGTAACTCGCCAAAAGCTTTACAGTTTGAATGAGATAAACTGCCATACCCACTATATTCTTCAGATCTGGCATTTTCTGATTATTATGTCTTTAAAAATTTATTTAGACCGTATATGAGTAGGTCAATAATCAGTGGATTATGAGGGTGGAACCATGCTACTGAAAGAAATATGGTTAAAGGTATTGGACCAGAATGGACAATACGAGTATATAATTCAATAAAATATTTATTTGCTTCAAGAAAACCGAAATAAAAATAGTTTTCAAACAACCCAATACTTATCCCATCAAAACTCGAAAAACTACAGCAGTCTGCCTTAATGTCGTCAAATATGCTACGAAATGTCTAGGTTTTCTCAAGATATGTAAGACCTATTTCACCCCTTCCAATCTGGCCTCAATATAAAAGGCATTCATCCGAAAAAAAAAATTGGAGTACAATGTCCACATCTGGTCAGGTGCTCTTTAAACATATCTGCAACTATTCAAGGATTTAAAACTGTGCGTTAAAACTAATTGGTTGTGCTAATATCACTCCGATAATGCACACCTTTGAACACTGACTTAATGTCTCGTGTCGTACCTTATTCTATCGCTATTTCCATCAGCAGTGTTTCATAGAAATCGGCAGCAGCATTGTGCCCTTCAAACCTTGAACCCTAACACCTGTCTAAGCCCCACTTTCGGATGTACTGTAAAATATTCCTAAGCTGTGCAACTCGCTTCTTGAATGCCCTGCCGAGCTCTCTATTTCGTAGTCGTTATAATATGCAAACATTTGAGACCAATGAACATCGGTACCTCTCTTTTCTTCCTCCCTAAGTTTCCCTCGCCCACGTTGCTTACAAACATTTTAAGTGTAATCGCTGATCCCGCAAGAATAAATTCATGTTTCGGATGAAAAATTATTTCGGCCGTATACTCAAAGGCTTCAAGATTGCTTAACAATAAATCTGAATTTTGACGCAGACTTCTCATATTTTGATGAATAACGTAAGCAGATTTGTTATCAATTTTTTTTTTTTCATAATACCGCGCGCGCCCCAAGGGGATATGAATACCCTTTTACAGGCTTTTCTAAAGGGCGCAGGCGGGTGGTGTAGTAGCTTGAAACTCAAGTGTATTTTGTTTCGATATTTTTCCCAGAAGTGGTTGTCAAACTAGATGGGACGAGCCAGTACATCCTCAACCAGTGGGTCTTAGTACGTTCTAGTTGTTAGTTCGTTACATTAAGCCCAGCCAGCAACGACTCCAACATCAGTTGGAGTTGACGCCGACTGGATTTTCATATAACTACATACAAATTCTATGAAAAGATTTTTCACAGAATTGCCTGGCACGGGATTCGAACCCGCGACCCTCTGCTTGCGGAGTCTATGCATATACCACTACACCACGGCCACCATCCAATAAATTATGATTTGTGGAATTGAAGGTACTGGGCTCGTTTATGGCCTTCCCGAACTTTCTTTTTTAATTCGAGAATGTAATATCATAATATACTTCCCTATCGAAAAGCTAAATACACTAGATTTTGTTTGAGTTCCAGGTGAAATTGGTTCACGGGATACATTCAGAGGAATGTTTCTCAGGACAGTTAGGTTTTATGTGGGCATAACTGCATGAAAGGCTATGGGCTGCTTACTGGCGTCTTAGTGAGACACTGGCTTTTGGTAAGCACCTAAGTGTACAAGCAAAAGTGTCAGAACATCCTGTGACGCCTGTTATTAGATTAATGACGACACCGTGGAGCATTAATTGAGCGCTATGGTGGGTGCTGGTACTGAAAGAACTTTTCACTAGAGCGTTTCCCTGAAAGACTAAGAAATTACAGTAAAAGGAATATACAAGGATAACAATGGATAAAAAGTCATACGTTGGTTACTTTCTGGTACCCTTTTAAAATCGTCCTTGTAATGTCTTTTGGTCAGCTCATCCGATTAAGTCCTGTGCCCCCTCAGGATTGTGCAAAGATCCAAGAGCGGAGAAAGATATTGTACAGCTGGAAAACTACTAGCAGCAGTTGCGTATATTTCGACGAATTTCGTATGCTGATAAACGTGAAAGCTATCTCGGAGGATTCCAAATTCCTCGATTCATCGTCGCTATTATTCTTGGGGGTATTCTTTGCCACTAAACGGCAGAAATGTCGTATGGTCTTGATGCCGAAAATTCCCTAGAGATCGTTTGTATAATACTTTGCACTGTATCTGCTAACACTTAATTATAACACTAAGTTCTTTGTAATCTTACTTTCAGTACCATTTAAGAAACTTTTGACTTTAGTAATGAATTCATTACTCAGTGAGAATCTGTCATAACGAATTGCAAAACGTTGAAGCAAATTTAACTGTTTGTATTTAGAGCGTAACAAAACAACACATCACATGGTTATCTGCAGAATTTTGGTGGTTAATTGAAGAAAGGATGCTGTCTCTGACGGAATAGGCAAAGAAACCTAATTTCTAATTTAATCAACCTTATTTATCATATTTTCGTTCGATCCTTGACCACATTTTTTTAGATAAAGAACTAGTCACTTGTACTCCTTGTAAAGTTCCTTTTAGTGAAATCTTTCAGTTTTGCAAAGAAATATGAGTTAGCTCTTCAGTGATCAGAGTCAAGTACCTGTAGCCTGATTCGAGCAGAAGCCGGACATTCACGGAGATAGTGCTCCGCGATGTCGTCACCACTTTCGCAGCAAGCATCGCGGGAAGTTGTGTCACTTATACTCAGCACATTTAAGTGCTTTGCAAAAGTTTAATGCCCTGTCACAATGCCAGTAAGCAACCTGCAGTCCTTCCTGCTAAGGAGCAACAGAAAGGCCGCTGACTTTCTAGAGACGTCAGGAAGCGTTCGTTTGGTGTGCCTATATCTCGTTGAGCTGTGTTCGTATGAGACTCAACTGTCAATGAAAGCATTCAACGAGGACGCAGGTAGACCTAAAGTAGATTTGGGTCCTGAAAAACTCTTCTCTAAGGCAAGTTCATCGGTCATTTCCAGTGATCCCATAGTGACTTGGAACCCAGACAAGATTAACTGATCTCTTGCATTCTCGAACTAGCTTAGAAGTCGTTAAAGAGTTCAACAAGGCACTAAGCGCAGCTTGGCTGTCGCTGCAGATGCAAATTCATTCGCCCCCTCGTTAATGCCGTAAACTTCTGCTTGGAAGACAGATGCAAGCTTTCCTAACGTGAAGTGAAATCTAACGTTGTACTCCACAAAGACACCATCGCGACATCCTTTATTGGTCTTTGAGCTGTTTGTAAAAACCCGACTGCATTCCATTCCTGACCGAAGCCAGTCCTTGGCACAACGAAATTCGATTTCGTATTCGATTTGTAATATAAAAGTATTGAGCAGATGTACTCGTATGATACTATGATATATTCTTTTCAAATAAATTAGTCCATAGTGTTTCTTTTTTTACGATACTGTGGTGTACATTCAACCAACCTATAAGGAAGATTTATGCTCATCCTCATACTCGTATAGAAACCAAATAAAAGACTTTAAGGGGATTCTCTACTGCGGCTGCAGGGATATAGAGCTACATAGCTACATAGGTAGATAGCTACCAGTAATACAGTCGTAGGGCCTCTTGTTCGGTCTTAGCCCTAGGGGTGTAGTTGCTCTTTATTTATACGCGATTACTGCTGCGCTCTAGTGGCAATAGCAACACATCTCATCATTTTGTTTTTATTATAAAGCGCGCATCTGTGTTTGTGAATGTCCTTAACTTGTTCTGTGGCTCAGTTTTTTTGAAATGTTACTTCAATAAACACACACGTCATACATACGTACGTACATACGCACCTGCATAATAATGTAGTGTTTTGAATGTATGTTCTATACACAGGGTAAGCAGCATGAGCATATCCTTGAGTGTCATGTGTGATATGTAAGCTTTGTCCCAGATGAAGATTATTACTGAAAGGGCGGAAGTCGTCGAACGATACAATGATGAAAGGAATATGGGAGTGAGTCGTCGACAAGGAATATATGTAAGAAGTTGAAGGCGACGACGAAAAAGCACTGAAGCGTTTGATCCTAGAAATCTAATCAAATGCTTTCTTAACGACTCTGGAGAGCATCATCACTTAAATCGGCGCAGCGTCGGCCTGTATGCTTCAAAATGTACGCTTACGATATAAGCAGGAAACCAATGAGTGCTACGACAATGTGAAAAAGACGGAATGAAAGCCCGAGTCAGTAGCTGGATACGAGTAGTTTGTTTCACAATACTCGTTCATTTTGATTTGAATCAGGATTCTATGATACTTACAGACATAGGCACTGGCACTAGCACTGGCACTGCTACTGCTACTAGCACTGGCATTTAAACTTACGGCGACACTGATATTATCATTCGCATCCGCATTCATGTTCGTATTCCCATTTCCATTTCCATTTCTTAGTAGTCACACAAACGGAGTAACACCATAACTGTGTGAACAAAGTAAGATTCCTCAATGGGAATTTATCCCTAACATCAAGCGCGAAATCATGAAAATCATTTGCCTCCTTTTACGTTATAAAGTAATTAAGTATGCTGAAAGCAAACTTAATTACAATTTCATTCCTTGGTGTGGCTTGATTCTTGAGCCTGTGTTTTCTGCCTCTTGTCACACATTGTGGAAAAGTGCCACCAATATGTCAATGCTAGGCCATAGTAGGGATACACCTCATGTGAGCCTGTGCTTGTGATTGTGCCACATTCTCAAGCAGTCGTTAGCCCCTTCTTAGTCGCTCTCAACTCATCCCACAATGCACAGTCGTTTACTGCTTTGTGTAAATAACAGTCAGATGATGGTAAAGTGCGTGGGAAAGCGATAGGGAAGAAGTAAAGGAGCACCTATTCCACCGCTTTTCCAGCTTCTACAATACTCAAAAGCCTTCAGTCTACCATCCAACTCACCCACCTGACGTGGTCGAGGTCGATTGTATAATTGCTTCATTTTATTTAATTCGTTGGGTTTTTTGTTTTCTTTTTCATTTTTTTATTTTTTGGCTTTTTCTTCAGCTTTGGGCTTTCTTCTTCAGCAGCCACATTGAAGCTTAATTTTTAAATTTTTTTTAATTAAAATGCAAATTTGAGAGCTGCGTTTTGTGGTAATTAAGTGGCCTGTAAGCACAACCTGAAATCGTTTTCATGGAAGAAAGTCTTTTTTCGGTTTTTGAAAATGTCTGTCTCAGCTGAAATACGGATAAATGATTAAATATGTCTGCTTAAGCAGGTTTATCTTTCGGCTGGAAAAGTTTTTGAGTTGTTTGGATAAAAATTTCAATTGGAATGGATGAACTTAAAGAGATGATTCAATAAAGCTTTGTTTTTAAAATACTAAAAGAGACAGTGTTATTCAGTGAAGTAGTTTGAAGAGAGGTTTTGATGAACTTCAAATTATCGATCTGCACTTTTGAGGATTCGGAGTACGTAATACTTTTAACGTCAAGTAAATAGGTCTCGATCTTCTTTCTTAGACAGATTTATTTAGCGGTTGAGGTGCTTCATTAACAGAGCTGTTTTCAAATTTCTCGCAACAACTTTGGAACTTAGTATTCAGAACTCGTGTGTGCTACTCAATTTGAAGTCATCCCTTTCGGTATAGATTAGAAAACCCGCGGTGGGAGTAAGAATTCTTGACGACCCAATTGTTATGTCTAACCTGCTTGTATGTTTTAACTTGAATATAATTGATATTCCGCCTTTTTTACATTTTTTTATTTAACAACTATATCTTATTCTATTATTCTATAGCAACATAGCAAAGATGTTGGTTTGTTTGTTTTGCTACAATAGTCCTCCCCCACTTGATTGTCATCCATTATTGGATGAAATCAGTAGACGTCGATGTCTACTAGACTTACGAATAATTTTATTTTGTGTTTGATCTTGCTGAGTTATCTGGTCAAAGTCACCTCTGCTATCTCCTGGTTGAGCTGTTGGATCTTCCACCAAGTCTTGAAAAGGCAATTCCTGATTTTGAGAAATGGAAGCTCATTCACCAAGTAGTTCTGGAAAAAATCGTATAGATTTTTGTGGAGCTGATCGATATGGCGTTTAAGTTTATAGCCGTCTTTCAACTCTACCTAGTAGTTCAGCTATTCAAACTTTTTGATGATTACTCCTAGCTTTCACTGCGCTTTGTTGTTTGCGTAATAGCGAGCTTGTACTCTCTGTCGTGCTCTTCAGCTTGTAATTGAGGTCATCTGGAATTTAGTCGGTCTTAGTGCATCAAAATGGATCCTTAGCTGTCGGAGAAGGTGCTGGCGCTTTTTTTTACTGATAAGTGATACCGCTCGATATTCTCGAAAAGTGAATATCTCGAACCATTTGGTGCATGGCTAATGAATGACCAGGTACAATAAACCTTTGAAACATTTCTACTTGACAGCAAAAATTCGAGATTATAACGCTGATGAATATTGTCGCGTTGTCTGAAACCATCGCATCAGGAAAATCTTGGCATGCAAAAATGTCGTTTAAGATTTTGATGATTGAAGTTGGTGTTAGTGAAGCCCTGCATGTGTTTTAGAACGGTGCTGCGCAATCGATGTGGACCCGTTGCCAATTTCCAATCGGAGCATCGATGGATTTCCAGTATACTCGTAAATTGTCAAAGCCTAAAAAAGTTGCGCTGTAATTTCTAGTCGGGGTATTCATCAAACAGCCCTCGTACATACCAGCGATCCAGTTCTTCATCTTCGTTATTCCTATATACGTACGGTGAAGCTTTTGCAACACGGTAATTTTTAAAATTCCTTGGAATTACCACCCTTTGTCCTCGGAATATGATATCTTCATTCAAAGTGAAATCAGATTCTTCGGTGCTGTTGTCTCATCACGTAAAGACTTAAATTATAATTTCGAGGTGGAAATCATTAAAATTGATTTCTCATATATTTCTCATATATCCGTCCGACGTCTTGAGTTGATTGGTGCTCTCAATAAACAGTCCGCATTGGAATACTCGGATTTTTTTTTGAACTGCACTTTATAGTTAAATCATGGCAAGATAGCTGCATAGCGTTGTAAGCGCGCTGACATTATTCGACATTATTCTCACTAGCTGTTGATTGTCTGTTATAGAAGTAAATTTCCGACTGAACAGGTATAGGAAAAAATGGTCCAATTTCACGATAAAACACCGAATTTTCATTGAGTTTTTCTAAAGCCCATTTACTGAAAATATGATGCAAATTCAAGTCACCTGGTTTTAATTCAGACAAGCTGAATTTTGTATGCTTTTTTGCCTCACTTAAAATATGCCAAGTTGTTGAATACGTCAAGCCAAGCTGCTGAGAACGACAATGAATCGATTCGTCACGGTCCTCGCGTACACTCTCAGTTACAGGTGCTATAGTCTCTTCACTACGTGGCGGATGTGGTCTGACCTATCGAGTATCATCACTGATGTAAACTGGGACTCAAACTTTCGAATGGTATTGGCAATAGTAGTTTCAGTAGGTCGATTATGCGCACCGTAACACATGGGCTGAAAAGTTAGTGCCGTTTTATAGTAAAACACAAAATTTTTGCAAAATTCAACTTTATTTATCAATATAGTTGCCTTCGAGGGCGATACACTGATTGAAACGATTTCTCAATCTTTTGATACCAGTTTTGTAGTACGATTTCGGTTTAGTCTCAAAATAGGCCTCTGTTTCGGCGATTACTTCTTCATCGGTCTTAAATCTATTTCCGGCGAGCATTCTTTTGAGGTCTGCGAACAGGAAATAGTCGCTGAGGGTCAAATCTGGAGAATACGGTAGGTGGGGAAGCAATTCGTAGCCGAATTCATCAAATTTTGCCATTGTTTTCATCGACTTGTGACACGTTGCATTGTCTTGATGAAACAGCACTTTCTTTTTCTTCAAATGCGGCCGTTTTTCTGCGATTTCGTCCTTCAAACGCTCCAACAACGCAATGTAATAGTCGCTGTTGATGGTCTGCCCCTTTTAGAGATAGTCAATGAAAATTATTCCATGTGTATCCCAAAATGCGGATGATATAACCTTGCCAGCCGACTGTTGAGTTTTTGGTCGTTTTGGACGAAGTTCGTCGCCTGCTCGCTACTCAGCTGACTGCCGACTTGACTCTGGTGTGAAGTGATGGAGCCAAATTTCATCCATTGTCACATACCGATGCAAAAATTCGGCTTTATTGCGGTTGAACAGCTTTAAACACTCATCTGAATCATCAACACGTTGTTGTTTTTGGTCGACTGTGAGCAAACGCGGCACCCACTTTGAACAGAGCTTTCGCATGTCCAAATATTCATGTATGATATATCCAACACGCTCTTTTGATATCTTCAGAGCCTCAGCTATCTCGATTAACTTCACTTTACGGTCATTCGTAATCATTTTGTGGACTTTTTTGATGTTTTCATCTGAAACAGCCTCTTTTGGACGTCCACTGCGTGCATCATCTTCGGTGCTTGTATGACCACTTTTAAATTTTTTAATCCACTTGCGAATGGTTCGTTCGGCTTATGCAGAGTCCGAGTAAGACTTATCAAGCCATTTCTTTGCAGCGGCTGCATTTTTTCCCATCAAAAAGTAATGATAAATCAACACACGAAATTGCTCTGAATCCTTTTTTTTTTACAATAACAAAAGTTGCTTCACTCAAAACGCTATATCTCGAGAACTAATCGTCCGATAGCTGTCAAATTTATACACGTATCTTTTGAAGGTTGGTTCTAACTGAAAATGGTATGGATTTAATTAAAGTGGTGCCCTCTCTTAGAAAGAGCCCATGTATTAAGTTCCTCGAATCGCACGCAAAACTTTTCTAACAGAACGCTGATTTTCGTAACATAGCTGAAGAATTTGGTAACGCTGTTATGGTGTTTTTTTTTGTGATGATTTGCCGAATAATATTAAATAAAACTGATGAAGCAGTTTGATAAAAGTCATGCGTAATTTTTAAAAGAAAGCCTATTGAAAATCAAACCTTACGATGAATCACCCCTTATAAATGAACCTGCTATCAACTATAGTAGGTCAAAGCGATGTTTGAAAGCAGGATAATTACTATTTCATTAGGGCCAAATTCGATATCAGAACAAGTCAAAAGGGGCTGCCCACAGGAAGGCATATTATCGCCTCTCCGTCTTTGGTCACTGCTCAAGAAATTAAGCAACTTATGCCGATGACTAAATCCTCATCATTAGTCCTCAGATAGTCCTGTACTGGTGCACAAGAGATAATATCTCCATAAACCCAACTAATACTTTCATAGTTCCTTCCACAAGACTAATAAATATAACTACCTAGGTTTGTATAGTTTCACTAAACGACACAATCGTTGAGCAATCTGACGTAATTCTGACTTTGCAATGGGGATCCCTCCAAAGATCCCTCCAGTGAGACTTACACAATGATGATCAGGCCAATATTAACATATACTTCCATAGTATTATAGACTAAAGCCACACAAAAGACCGCTATTTTAAAGCTCAAAAGAGTATCATATAGCCTTTGGCATGTCTAAGTATTTCCGGAGCCCTCGGATCTGCCCCACAGCTGCTATAGAAGCAATAAGAGTTAAGTCTTTCTTCGGCCATAAGAACCTAAGGACCATGCTCTCTGAAATACTGGGACTTCTTATGATCTGCGCGGTAACAAGCCGTCTTCAAAAAACCTAACAAAGGAACATGGGTAAGCAATAACCCATGTTAAAAATTAGTTGTCAATCTATGTTTTTAAACATTGTGGAATGCTTGTGGATTTAAACTTTTTGGTTATCACTTTATTTTATCCTTGTAACCCCTATAAATTCAATAAGCATAACGTTCCTTCTAATTCGGATTTGAAGCTTTGAAATCGTCAGAATGAAGATTCATTATTTTAAGTTGTCCATTTTCCACCGGGTGTATTCTTCTTTTAGAACACACCAAACAGCCGAATGGTAGGAATCGTGAGTGGAAGCTGACATATACTGACCAAACAATAACAACACCTTAACAATGGGAATAAGCCCCATTGTATTTTAGGCAGAATTCCACTCCATTCAAGAAAGTGCCAATCATACCTACAACTCTGGTATCAAAAGCGCAAACATCCATATATTCACGGACAGTCAAGTAGCTATAAATGCCTTTAGCTCGCGTATCATTGACCATAAATTATAAACGTATTGCTTCAAAACCCTCCAAATTATGGAGAGTTCCTGGTCATGAGGGCATTTATATGAATGAAAAGTCTCACAAACTAGCCAGAAAGGGCTCTGAAACTCCTTTTAATGGATCTGAACTTATTAATAGCTGAAAGCACTCCAGATACATCACATATTGGGAGAGTAGCCCAGGTCTAAGACAGGACAAACGACAGGACAATAAAAATACCAATAGATGCCTAAATCTAAGTTTGCATGAATTCAAAAACTCAACAAAATGAAACTAGCAACTCCAGAGTACCGATTTTGTCTTGATGAAGACGAAACAGGTGAATACATTTTATATGAATGCCTTCAACGGAATTACAATAGACCGAATATTTTCTTCAGGGAGCAATTCGATGCCAATGAATTAATGAATTCCTCTGCTGGTAGTGTTAACTTTCGGAAGTTAGAAAATCTAATAGCCTAACTACAGATCTGATAAAACGGTACAAAAGATCTTTTAGATCAAAGTTTCGAAGTAAGGCGAGTCAAAAATTTGAAAAAAAAAAAAAAATACATTGAAGTAATATTCCGTTTTTGGAATATACCATAACTCAAAAGTTGGTCAAAAATTCAGTTTAATTCAGCTGGAACCATCGGAGCAACCTCTTTATTCGATAAGTCCCTCGATGTGTGACAGTAGTTTGAATTTCGCTGGATTGTTTGTCAACTGGAATATGCAAGTATGCCTTGTACAAATCTAATTTGCAGAAGAAGCGAGAGTTGGGTAAGCTGTTGCGAATTTCATCAATCTTTCGAATCAGGTAGTGTGAACTTGTAAGACGTTCATTAACTCCACCTTATAGTCGACACAGAAACGAATTTCACCGTCGATTTTTGGAATGACTACCAACACACGATTCTAGTGGCTCACTCTTCTTTGAGTACACAGGTACTTTTAATGAAATAAATTGTTGAAAAAGCTGAGTGTCGATCGATTTCTTTTAGGGTGAACAAAAATTTTCAAATCTTAGTTCCAGCCATCAGAGCTGTAAAGTTTTTCTGTACAATATAGATGTTTTCGCGTATTGTTTTTCTGTGCTAGCAAGCTTTTACTTTGACTTTTCTTTCAGGCATACACAAATTTTGCGTGTATAAGCGGAACCCTACTGTTAATTGTAAAATAGGAACTTTGATATGTAGTTCATGGAATTCATTTCAAGGTAACAAGGAATAAGCTGAGCTTGAGTCCACTTCAAATGTAACCGCCTTTCCTTTAACTATGACGCTGATGCCTTTTTTAAGGCTTTGGCAGTTTGTGTAGATATCGACAATATGGTGTACTCCGTACAGATTTATGATTTCCTCTGTTTCAAATGAGTTTGTTGATGGTTTGACTTGAGCTGGATTTCTTTTCGAGCACCTTGGCATCATGGTCACTTTTATCGTGTGAACACTGAACATTTCAACTTTGCCCGGTCAATGCGACAGTTTTTTACTAAATTTTAATGTCGTCTGCATCTTATGCACAATTCGGTGATTCCGATCTCTTTATAATTGATTTTGGAACTGAATTTGGATTACTTTCCCGACTGGTATTTGCATTGCTGCCGAAAACGGTTATATACTTGTTCTTCTGTCTATTGTTGATATCTTGTTGATCTCTGCAGTCGGAGTCGATGTTAAAGAATTTGAGCTTTTTTTTTTTGCCTAAATATTTGAGTTTCAAAGGCGATAGCTTAATCTACAATGTTTCCGAATCCTTCCCTTCGCACAGCAGAGTGTGCTCTCAAATGCTGTCGCCCTTAATTCCACGAATAAGTGTGCTCGAAGAAAAATATTGGCTATTGATGATTTACCAGGTGTACCAGGTATAAAAATGTCTCGATAGGGAACATTTATTGCTTGTCAAAATATTTAGTATACATCAAGTCATTGAGCAAACAACATCATATTTTTTCATCGTGTTAAAAATGTAAAATTTTGTACCAGAAAATGATGACTTGCGGAAAGCATTAATTTTTTGATTTCATTTGAGGAAAAGTGCTGCAGAGTCGCATCGAATACTTGTCGAGGGATATGGTGATCATGCTCTATCAGAAGCAACCTCCAAAAGATGGTTTTAACGGTTCAAAGATAACGATTTTGATGTAAAAAATGAAGCACGTGGAAGACCTCCAAAAAAGTTTGAAAACGCCGAATCGCAAACAATATTGGATGAAGATGACACTTTGAGTCAGAAACAAATAGCAGAAATGTTAAATGTAGCACAACAAACAATTTCTGACTGTTTAAAAGCTATCGGAAAGATCCAAAATTCTGGAAAATGGGCGCTACATGAATTGAACGAAAGACAGATGGAAAACCGAAAAACCACTTGTCAATTGTGCTTCAAAAACACGATAAAAAAAATCAATTTTGCATCGAATTGTTACTGGCGATGAAAAATGGATTTATTTTCAGAATCCTAAACGGAAAAAATTACGGGTTAATCCAGGACAATTATTAACTTCGACTACAAAACCAGATCGATTCGGCAAAAAGACAATGCTGTGTGTCTGGTGGGACCAGAAAGGTGTGGTGTTCCACGATCTCCTGAAACATGGTGAAACCCTTAATACAGATCGCTACCGATAACAAATGATCAATTTGAACCATGCATAAATCGGAAAATGACCAGAATGGTAATTTTGCTTCATGGCAATGCACCTGCACGCAAAGAAAAACTGGTTCAGAATATAGTATAACCAAAGCACTTGGCTGGGAGCTGCTAGCCCACTCACCGTATTCACCAGACTTGGCTCCTTCCAACTACCATTTGTTTTCATCAATGTGTGTCCCCATTAGTTGAGCAGCATTTTGAATCCTACGTGGAAGTCGAAAATTAGGTGACTTTTTGGTTTGCTTCAAAGACGAACAGTTTTATTGGCGTGGAATCCATAAATTGCCTGAAATATGTAAAAAATGTGTAGCTTGCAATGGCCAATACTTTAAAATGAAATGTTTTTTACTTTAAAAAAAAAAATACCGGCACACTTGGTACATTCATATGGGTTCTTAAGGGGGTATTCCAGTCTAGAGACATAAGTTTCGAGCAGGTTTTAATGCTCTGTACAAGCGAAACAAATTTTTTTTTTTACTATCCATATTTTTATTATATATTTATTGATATTTTAAAATAACATAAAAAATTAACTGGAAAAAAGACTCAAAATTCACAAAGTTATGAGCGAGCAGAGTGGGAGGTCCAAAAAAAGGGGTGTCCTGGCGTGTAAGATTCCTAATAAGTATAGATGCCGCTATAGCCCGAACCTTGGAAAAGTCAAAAAGAGTTTTTGTTTCACAAAGTGGCGGCTTTAAAAAAAAATATTTGGCATGTTTTCTTAACAAATTTGGATTTTTTTGAAAATAGTAAAATCAAAAATTTTGATCTGAGCCTACTTGAAGCGTTAGAGGAATGTTCAAAGAATATTAACGCCAACTCGAAGAAAATAGTTTCGAGAAAAACACGTTTAAAGTTTTGAGACAAGTCACAATGATTAAAAAATTGATACTGTACAACTAAAACATTTATTTTTGGTGCCAGATGTTTATCTAACAGAGTAATTAAATTTTTGTAATTTAAATGGCTTGGTGTTTCTGGAGCTGCAAACGCTGATATCTTGTTGACATTTTTAGCGTCGACTGAATTAAATAATAATTGTTTCTGCAATTTGATGATTTGATTTATTCCATAATTTTCGAAACACATTTTATCATTCCGGAACTGCTCTTTTTGATGATTTAAGCAGACGAAAGTTGGCAGCAGTGCAGTATTGATAAAATATTCTCCCGATACATCTGGCTGTGGACAGGGTTTGATTCAATATGAATATGAATGATATATGAATGAAAGTGCAACTGTACATCGAGCATGTTTTTCAGCGTGTCCATGGACGGCGAAAATAGCTTGGTGTCCATGTTGAATACTAGTCTAATTGCGAGGGTTTTTTTTTTACCAATTTGATATGTTTTTCCCGCTCTTAGGCTTAAACTTGACTTATATGACATAAATAACATAACTACTAAGGAGATTTTTAATTAACAACGCTTTTATTTCATTTTTGTTAACAACTACTACCTTGATCCCGGAATGTATTCAGAAAATTAAAAATACATGTTTATTAATCTAAATCCACATTGTCCCCTTCAAAGTTATCCCCAACGACTGCAACACACACCAAATTAAGTGAATTCGGTGGCTGTTGGATGGTATTTGTTGCATTTTTCGTCAAAATATTACGAATAATGATGGCACGAGTTTTCTGCCCACGATTCTGGTCTCTTCGGCGAGTTGCTTCACGCAAACGCCTCATAACGCCCAAATAATGCTTTTTGTTTACTGTCTGGCCTTCTGGTAAAAAATTATGATGCCCTACACCGTTGTAATCCATGAAAACCGTGAGCATTGCCTTTTTTTTGACTGAAAACGACGTGGTCATTCCCTTTAATGAATGTGGGATCAGATTCAGCCTCGCAAATCATCTCTTTTGCGACATCAACACGGTCTCTTTTTTGCATGAAATTGAGGTCTTTTGGTACCAACTTTGCTGCTACACGACGGAAACCCAAATCATTAACCAAATTGTCTTGGACGGATTCATAGGCAAAGCTCAAGTCCTCCGCTATCTCCCTGATAGTTAATTTGCTGTTATTGGCCATCATTTCTTTTACTTCATCAATGTTTTCGTCGGTTTTCGATGTCGATGGTCTGCCACTACGTTCATCATCTTTGATTGACTCACGACCACTTTTGAACCGCTCGCGCCACTGGTAAACGACCGTTTTCTTTAGAGAATTATTGCCGAAACACTTTTCCAACACTTCCAACGTTCGCGTACCATTAAATCCGTTCTTCACTAAAAATTTAATACAAGTTCGTTGTTGCAAATTTAAATCCATTTCTAAAATTGTAGAAAAATCACCAACACACACAGTGATAGATGTACTCTTGGATACGTAGCTTCAGGAAATGTCAAGCTATAACGCTAAGATTTAGAGAGAATGTCAAAAACAGATGTACCAACTTAAAAAATAAAACTCAAATCGGAATAATGGGAGCGCCACACGGTGACGCCACCGGGAACATTTTGATCATGGTAATATATCTAATTCCGAAATTCTACTGCACTTTCTCTTTTTCTTGACAAGTCAAACATAACAATGAAGTAGGTTTGTCTGTTTTGTCACAATACCAATCAACTTACAATTATAAGCCCATGTTGACTTGCGCGCTATATAATTTTAATTCCAACGATTCTTGTGCCTCTTATTACGACAACTTCATTAAGCTCAAACGATAAAGAGACCATCAAAACAGAGGACTGCTTAATGAACTCCTTTCATGCTTCTTTAATAGAAAATTTTCAGTCCTTCAAACAGATATGAGTAATAGCTTGAGTGTATCTACAGCCGAAAGCGACCATCAGCTGGACACCGACAGAGGCAGTACTCTGTAGCGATTTCATCACCCTAACAGCAAATGTAGCAAGAGAATAGATAACCAGTGCCTAGCATATAGTACTTAGGTGCTTAAGAAAATTGAGTACCCCATCAAATCACCAGTAAGTAGTCTACGGTCTTTTCGCCGAATGATAACAGGAAGTCATCTGACTTATTACAGATCTCTGGAAGTATTTTTTTCGTCTATTTGGAACCTACAGAGTCATGCCACTTACGATTGTGTTCATAAGAAACTAAGTCCATAATTCTTCTTCGATTTTATAACCAAAACAGATTCAGAACTGAGTGAACTAAGCAGTGAAACTGCTTTTAAAAACATCTAGCTTTCAGATGATAAGAGGTCTGTAAAAGATCTTAAGCGAAGCTTGGCTATAGTAACAGACGTAGACACCTAATGAAATTGAAGTGTAATGTTATCAGTGCAGATCCAAGTATATTACTTTTCTGGCTCAGATTTTGGTTGAAGCCAACCTTTAACACAGCGAAAGCTGGCTTAGTGTTTCCACAACAACTAAATTTCAGGATTAGTAATGCAAGATTGTAAACGATTCCCAGTTGGAGCCTGATGACGACTGCGCATATGAACTTATTCCATCAAACAACTTACGCATATACACATTTCATATTAGCACAGCCTCAAAAATCCTGAAGGCTCTTTTTGGTAATAGGTCCCATGTTTCATAGAAGGTCTTATACACTGCCAGAAAACCGATAAAATGTTAAAAGGCTTCGAAGCTGAAAGCTTCTTCAAAGGGTGATAAAATTAAGACATATTCAATCTACAACTAAGTTGCGTCCGTTTCTTAAAAATGAGCCAACTTTTGCTGTAGAATTGTTTGCCAATCATAGTTTCACATTCTGAAAGCATAGTATGCTTATCTCCAAAATACAAGAAAACCTTAGTTCTAATAGAATCCAGAACATATTTCGAAGAAGTGAATCCAGAGCATATTTCGAAGAAGTGAAGATATTCTTATATTTTTAATTCTTTGTATGCAAGCAAGGTGCAAGAAAAATCAAAAAATTATTCTCAAATATTATTCTCGTATACGGCACATCGCTTAAATACTCAAATTTAAGAGAAAAAACACTGTAAAAAGCACAGAATGAAGGGCCCCTTCATAATCCCACCTCACATCTAACTTAATCAATCCTTTTACTTTCCATTCCCTTGAAAGGTTACTAAATTACGTTCCTTTTTATTAAAAAATCTTACCATACGACTACTGTCATATTAACAATTCTGTCTTCTTTTACTGCTTCGCCAATAGCTTCTACTCCCTACACCATCTGTGGCGAATCCCAGAAGTCGCAAAAAAAAAAAGTTCACTGCAAAAGCTTATCATTATATATTCGTCTCGTATGTATCGTCTAAAAGTATGCTCCCTATCCAACGGATTCCTGTAATTCTTAATAACTTTACTACCCATTCTGTTGGAAAATTCTTTCCGCTTTTTATGAAGCGAATTCCCAATCCAAAAGGAGAGCAAAAATAAATGACGAAAATCGGATTGCAATTCCCTTCCACCTTCGTTAATTCACCATAACAGCAATAACAAGAATTTTGTTTACCCATAGCAAAAATATCAAAAAACGTTGCCTCCTCTCTCTTGCGTTCAACCTCTTCGAAGCCACCAATTCGAAATACCACCGATTCACCGCATTCCTGTCGAAGAATACGTTCAAAAACTCTCATGTGAAGGCAACGTTGTCATTGTTTGACCAAAAAATCACAGCACCAGTGAAGCTTGTCAAAACTGATTGATTTGGGTAAGTTTCTTCGAATTGGTTTGGTTACAGGCCCGTTTGGTAGACCTATTGCAAAGCAACCCCCGCTTGGGTGGATTCTTTTAATAAAAGTCATTAATACCACATCAAATTTATGTCACCTCACTTAACGCTTCCATCGCTGTTTGCATGCAAATAGACAGTCAACTTGCCATGGCTGTTTCTGAATATCGAATTCTTGCCAGAGGTCCAGCATTTTAACGAAGAACAGTTGTGGAGAAATTCTTTGAAAAAGGTGGCTACCCGCTGAGTGATTCTCGTCGTGCTACTCTGTTTATGCACTTTTGCGAATTGAAGCGATTTTTGCCACACGGGAACAACTCAGATTACAGTACAAGAATTTCATCCAAGAGCTCATCCAACTGGGTCATGTGGAAAAGGTGGGGACAATTTGCTAACTGGTTGTTTTGATGAAATGGATCTACAACGACTACGAGATGAGGTAGAGATGGTTTTTGTCTTCAAAAATGGTCTACGAACTCCCACAAGTTCATGAAATAAATGTCACAAATCTCACTAAATGTTTACTTCTTTCAGATGCTTTAAAGTTATTTGATCCCAAGGCCGGCTCACTTCATGCACAGTCATCCCTAAGATGCCATTCCAACTTCTGTGGATCTGGATAAAACTGTACCAGAGTGTTAAGTGCTAAGAGTTACATTTAAGGAACCCTATTACGAGCCCCACAGTAATTAAAATGCCGAAGTGAGTCGGAATCGGTATCCCCAACACCAAAGCAGATTTACATGGCCTTGCGGGTGCATCACAAACCGGTTATGCTCTTGCTGTATACATCCGTAGCAATTTATCTCAATGGCAACATTTCAGTCTATCTATTAGCAGCTAAGATGAGGGTAGCTCCACTGAAATTGACGACGTTGTCTCTTCCACATTTGGAGTTATGTGGCGCAGATTGGCTTGCTTAACTGATACAACATGTTAAGCCCGTATGGACGGACTTCAGTGTTGCGCTTGCTTGGGTACATCAACAACCTGACAAATGGTATACATTTGTGTTCGACCGTATGTCATAGATAAATAAGTCATACCTGCATGAAACTAGTACACGTACAATCACGTATAATCAACTTAAAATCCAGCTGACTGTGCCACACGAGGTTTGCTGCCCAATCAATTAGCTTTGATCCTTATTAGTTAAAACAACATGAATACTTATGGCCTCAACAGCAGCTCTTTACAACCAATATAGAACAACGTTTCGGGTCAATCTTTATTACAAGTCTAGCACAAACACCATCAATTTGGGAACTTATTTAGAATTATCCTTCACTGAGAAAGCTGAAGCGTATTACTGCTGTTTTACGTTTCTTACATGACACTCGACCGTAGCTGTTTTCATTCAATTAAATATATATAACCTTTTTTATTGACGAAGTCCTTACCCTCTGGGTAAAACTAACTCAAATATCTTATCCCCAAGGATATCCAACGCCTCAAATCCAAGCAACCGGTGTGTCCTCACAATACAATTTTGAAATTACATCCTTCTGTGGATGATAAAGAACTGCTTAGGTTGGGCAAAAGGTGAGGCAATACCTCATTGCTACCTGATAAAAAGTATCCCCATATACTATCAGGATTAGCAGGGATAATCACACTGAAGACATTCATCGCATTACACTTCATGCACGCCCCCAAGCAGTGCAATCAATGCCCCAGAGTCGCTTTTGGGCCATCGGCGCTCGTAACTTAATGTGAAGAATATGCATGTTGTGCCTCATGTGCCTCATGTAGTTACATACTCCAACAGTATCCCATGGCCGATTTACCCAGACCTCGTATTGTAGCATGTAGGGTTGTGGATTTCGCAGGTTCAACACAGCTTCTATTTTTCAAAAGAAGTTCAAAAACCACCAAGGGATACATAACATATCTATTTTCATTTGCATGGCAACTGGTGCTTTGCATTACGAGTATAGCAAACCAGTGATTTGTCATCATCAACGTTTATCACCGTTTTAAGTGCTTTGTTTTTCGTCACGACCATGGCAAAAAGTTGTTCAGCGACAGTGGCACCAATTTCGTTGGTGCTGAAAAAGAACATAAGAACCTTTTATCAGAAGCAGTCAAGGACGAAGCTAATCACCTCGTAGACGACAAAACTCTATGGCATTTTAAACCTCTTGCTTCTTCACATATAAGTGAGTATTGGGAAACTGCCGTGAATGCATGTTAACTACCACATACGCCGTACATTAGGAGATATTGACATTTGAAGAATTTTCAAGTCATTTGCTGCCAAAATAGAAGCTTGTGTCAAATCTAGACCCCTCTGCCTGAGATCAACCAACGGAAATTACAACGGATTACACTGTTTTTTTTTTTTTTTTTTTTTTATAATGATAGCACGCTCAAGGGATTTGTGTACTTAGTTCTTGCACACAGCGCGGGCGAAGGAAATTTAGGGAGGAAGAAAAGAAAGGCACCTATGTACATTGGTTTTAAATGATTGAAAGATATAACGACCAGGAAATAAAGAGCTCGACAAGGCGTTTCATAAGCGAGTTGTATAGCTTAGCAACGAATCACGATATTTTAGAGTACGTCTTAATGTGGGCTTGAGGGAACACCGATGAGCATTCAAAGCCAGACGGGTGCTACGGTTGATTGTAGGGGCGGAATGGTATTGTCGGTTTCTATGGAGCACTGGTGGTGTGAACAGAGATATTACGTCATGTTCAAGGGTATGCATTGCTTTAATGATATTATCATTACCTATGAGTTTTAACGCACTGTTTTGAATCTTATTTACTAAATGCAGATGTATTTTATGAACACCTGACCAGATGTGAGCATTGTATAATCTAATTTTGAGCGGATGAGTGCCTTAAATATTGAGGCCAGATCAGAAAGTGCGAAATATTTCTTAAATCGATTGAAGAAACCTACATATTTTGCAGCATTTTGGCGACTGACACACAAACGGAAAATAAAAATTTTTACGATGTATAATGTCTGGGGGTTTGGATTTCGCTTTAATGACAGTACACAGACAGACATTGACTTTTGGAAGCATTTAGTTCCACTCTGTTGATAGTTACCCACTTAGTTATGCTGTTAATATGGGAATTTAATGAAGTTTATATACGCTGCCGTTCCCGTTCTACAGCCGAAGATCAGGGGCGTGAGTCCGGGAACAAATATGAAAAGCAGAGAGTACAGTCATCAGCAAAGGAATATATTGGATTAGAATCATCAGACAAAAGATCATTAATTAAAATTAAAAAGAGTGTCGGAGACAGAACGTAGCCCTGGGGCACACCAGCATTTATTTTGTGAATATTAGACTTAAAATCATCCAATACAACTTGAATTGGACGTTCCGATAGGTAATTACTAATCAATTGAAAAAGTGAGTGTCCTCGATCTCAAAAGCACGCTTTTCCGAAAAAATAACCTGATGCCAAACTCTGTCATATGCTTTAGAAATATTAAGTGCAACGTGTAAGAACACCTCATCAAAAGGACGGGAGGTGTACCATCTGGACCAGCGGATTTGTTTATGTTAAAATCTTTCACATGAGTTTCACACTTGATTCGTCCTATTGAAGATTCCTCCAGATTCGAGGGCAGTCATTCCTGGCCCACGTTGGTCTTGTAGGACCGGAAAAACATTTCTCTAACATTGACAGGCTCTTTAAAGATCCAGTCATGCCATGTCTTTTCTTTTGGTTTGATATTCTTCATCCGATGAGGGATAAAGTATCTCGTGGGTGTACGAGAAATTAGCTGATATCACAAAATGCTCCGACGAGCCTAGAGGGGATAACACATTAACCGTGTACTTTCAGGGTTAGGGGTTAAAAACATGTCCAGGGTGTTGGCGGTATGTCTGTTAACGTCTGGTATTCGTGTGGGTTCATTTACAAGTTGTGTCAATTTGTTTCTCGCAGCGAAAGACTCAACATATCGTCTTTTGGGCGTTGTCTATCCGTCTGTAGACGTAAATTTAATTAAAAAAATTTGGGGTACATTAGTTCGAAGGGGCTTACGAATAGAACCGTTCATTTCAGACACTGGAAGAGTTAAAAAAATGAATCTTTTTTAAATAAAGGCTTTAATTCATTCAGTGAATAAAATAATTTTCAATTCAAACGTGTCAATATAATCAACACATTATTGTTCTTCACCAGAAATTTAATATGTCTTATAAATATGAAATGAACCCTATATCGTATTTGAAAGCTTCTCTTGTAAAGGTTGTTGTGTTATGAATGAATGGTGAAGGATGAATCGCATGTATATAAAATCGTCAGTTTGTAATTAAATACTTATGTCTAGGCTAAACTATTGGGTATATATTTTAATTCGTGCGGTTTTTTTCAAAATTTGAACGTTTATTTAAGAAAAACATGTTCAATAGTATTATTCAAAGTATTGCCCATCTGAAGCTATGACTTTTTCCCATCTTTCTGGCAATTTGTGGATCACATCCCAAAAGAACTGCGCCGGCTTGGCAGCCAAGAAAGAATCAAGCCAATTTTTGATATTCTGCTCTGATGTGAACCGTATTTCAGTGAGGGCGTTCTGCATCGACCGAAACAAATAGTGGAGTAAGACTTCCCATCCACTCTTTTCTAAATAGTTCTTAACCGGAATAGCAACGTGGGGCCGAGCGTTGTCATGATGGAAAATTACAGCCTCGTGTCTGGTCCCATATTCCGTCGTTTTTCGGCTACTGCTCTCTTCAAACGGATTAGATGTGTTCGGTAACGTTGTCCATTGATGGTTTCACCCGGTTTTAGCAGCTTATAATACAGCACACCCATCTGATCCCACCAAATACAGAGCATTACCTTCGCGCCATGGATATTCGGCTTTGCCGTTGATTTGGCTGGTTAGCCGGGTTTCACATATGATTTTTTGCGCTTGGTGTTGTCGTAATTGATCCATTTTTCACCACCAGTAACAATCCGATGCAAAAATGACTTCCTCTTGTGGCGTTCCAGTAGCAATTTGGATACGCAAAGCCGCCTTTCGACGTCTCTCGGCTTGAGTTCATATGGAACCCAATTTCCTTGCTTTTGAATATATCCAGCTGCTTTTATACGTTTTGAAATGGCTGCTGGAGTGACACCCAAAAATTTTGCGAGCTCTTCTTGTGTTTGGCAACAATCTTCATAGAGTAATGCTTCCAGTTCTTCATATTCAAACTTTTTTGGCTGCCCAGGACGTTCATCGTCTTCCAAGCCAAAATCTCCAGTTTTAAATTGTGCAAACCACTTTTGGCACGTTCGCTCAGCTAGCGCATGTTCACCATAAACTTCCACCAAAATATGATGACTTTCGGCAGCAGTTTTCTTCATGAAGAAGAACTCCCCTCAAAAACACTTTTTCAGGTACAAAGTTTGACATATTTAAGTGAAAAAAAATTATTGTTGTTTACGCTTCAAATGAGTGACATATACTGAAATGAAGAAAAATGACAGTAGCTTTACAACGCATGTTCCAGTGGAATAATAACAATAGAATAATATAAGTTACGCCATCACTTAGGAAACCGCACGAATTATAGATTCAATACTTTCATTGTTCTTGAACTAGTCGCGAATTTAATTTTTTCAAATTAGTAATCCAGTTCTTCGGTTGTTATAATTTTTTGAAATATTGTAGTTGAATGGTTCTGTAGTTGATTAAAGCTATAAGTAAACAGCCTGTTATTTTTCTTGATAAATTGAAAAATGTGATCAGACCTTTTTATATTAAAAATATATCTCTGAATAGTCCATCTTTATATATATAATTCTACTGTACGTGTGTATGTCATATCAAAATGATTGAAAAATTGTTAATAACTAAGATATTAAATTTTTATAATGAAATGAAATTTTTGTTGAGTTCTCCGCAGTAGTTTATAAGTATTTTTATCTAATTTCCATCTGTTTATTGAATTTTTGAAAAAAGATATTAACAAAGAAAGAAAAACCAGTTAATTTTCTTATTTTTTTAAAATTTGATTTTGGTTAACAAAATCAAACGATACACTTTTTATGTATGTGTATATAAGATGTTTAGATATGCCACTTTTACCAAAAAATTATCAGTACCGAGCTGCTCCTCCTTTGGCGGTTATAACCGCTTTTATTCTAGAAGGTATCGAGTTTACTAAAAGTTCAATAATATCCCTTGAAATTTCAGTACTCCATACATGTTCCATATAAACTTATCTCCCGTAGCCGTTGGCGTATGATTTCGGCGCTTAGATCAATTTGATGAAATTCACTCAGCTCTGCTCTCATACGCACAGCACTTTTAAAGCGATCATTCATGCTAATTCGTTGTAATACATTGTCCGTCTTCTGGGTTGTTTTACGTTTTCGTCCCGAGCCTTTTTTCCTTTCCAGTTGAATGATAGCATCTTCGACTAAAGTCAATATTTGAACGTTTTCTTCCCGAGTCAGTTGATGATATTTACCAGAATTTTAACCTTTTTTTATTTGTCACCGTCACAACTCAATTCAAACTGATTTTTTTTGCACTGAATACGAGGCTGAACTCCGCTATGGGGAATACCCTTCATTAGCATGGGAAAAACCCTTACGATCTGATGTAATTAGGCATTTTTTGAGAACTCATTAGGTGGTGCGGTTTTTATGACCGCAAGTGTATATATCTTTTTATATATAATATAATTCTACTGTACGTGTATTTTGATATTATACAGGGTGAGTTTTTTAACTTGAGACATCCAAATTACTTGAAAAATACGCGATATCGCGAAAAATGTTTCAGACAAAAGTCACAAGGGGACATAAGATGTTGACCACTAGTTTGACCTTGAGACCCATTTTCAAGCTCAAACGAAGGTCATTTTTGATTTTTCAAATGATAATTCCTGGTTTTCATTGCTAAGTCGTATTCCTCAATGGGGCACACGACTTTGTCCCAAAGGTCTTATTCATTCAGTGCTAGATACCACTGAACTGGCACACCTAAATCATTAATCGATTTCCAATGTTGTCAGGTTGTTAGAAGGTCGAGATTTGTTTTGAGGAAGTCGTTCTTGCCTCGAGTGAAGTTAAAACTTAAAGAAATTTCAGATAGGGACAAATTGTCCTAAACTTATCTGAGATGGTATGATGTGCACTCTGCCCTTTTTTCTACTTGAACGGAACTGTACTTTATTTAGAAGTTCGATATTTGTTTTAAGTAACTGATTATTATTAGTAACGTTTTCCAGATTAATAATGCAGGCTATTTCAATTCATGAGAAAATTGAAATGATATTGATATATGGAGAAAGTGGAAGGAACATCGATGGTGCTGAAGAGCATCAAAGACCAACGTTTCAAAGACGAGATACGATCGCGCTCTTCCTTTTATCGGGTCATCCAACAATTCACTTGTGAAGGAAGCGTGCAACCAAAGAAAAGGAATCGGTCAGATAGGGTAGCAGTTTGGGACAATGAAATAGTAGTGTTAGACTGCCGTTGCACACGATCCTCACATTAGCACTCGCCAAATAAAACGTGAATCAGGAATTTCTCAAACGACTATCTGTAAGATATTATATCGGCATAAATACCATCCTTATCATGTTTCAATGCATCAAGAACTTTCTAGTGAGGATTTTCACAACCGGGTCTCCTTTTGTCAATGGGCACTTCAGCAATTGAACGAGACCCCCTTTTCTTCGCCAAGGTGTTATTCTCTGATGAGTCGACTTTCACCAATCACGGTACGGTCAATCGATATTACTGGCATTACTGGCCTACCGAAAACCCTTTTTGGTTGCGACAAGTTGAACGTCAGCACCCTTGGAATGTTAAGGTTTGGGCGGGAATTATTTTGGATAAATTAATAGGTCCATATTTTATTGAAGGCAACTTGAATGGCGAAAAGTATGTTAACTTCTTGCGGAAACATCTTCCAGTATTACTAGAAGAACTGCCATTGGAGTTGCAACAAACAATGTGGTTTCAATATGATGGTTGTCCAGCCCATTATTCCCAAGTAGCCCGGGACGTATTAAACAATGTTTACCATCATCGGACGAGGGGGTCCAAGGCAAAGACCTGCAAGATCACCTAATCTTACGTCACTTGATTTCTTCTTATGTGACTACTTAAAAAGTGAGGTTTACAGAAAAAATCCAACAACACGTGAGGACATGAAAAGACGAATAACTGAAGCTTTCCGGAAGATTACGCCAGAAATACTTCTCAGTTCTGTTGGTCCATTTAGAGCCCGGATAGATAACTGTATTGAAGTGAATGGTCACATTTTCGAGCATTAGTTGAAATAGTTTCGGGAAATAGACGTCGAAATGGGAAGAATTCAATGATTCAACAGTGGGTGGCAAGGGGACCCACTCTAATTATTCACCCCGAAGGAAGCAAAGTACTGCTAAGTCCACGTCGTTGTTTCTGGGTTGTGCTAAGCGCAGTATGTATAAACATATGACAAGCCTACGAGCAATACGACTGAGCAATGAAAATCATGAATTATCATTTGAAAAATAAAAAGTGACCTTCTTTTGGCCTTGAAAATGGGCTTCAAGGTCAAACTCGTGGTCACCATCTTATGTCGCCTTCAGAGCCTTGTGACTTTTGTCTGAAGCATTTTTCGCGATATCGCGTATTTTTCGAGTAATTTGGATGCCTCAAGTTAAAAAACTCACCCTGTTTGTATCGCATTTACGTAAATATTGAGCGTATTATATTCAGATATATTTATTTTTCGACATTTTAATTTGAGTGTATTATATTACGTGTATTTCGTTATTTTGACATTTTAAATTTTTTTGTACGGTATATACGTTGTCGCATTTCAGTGAATATTAAGTGTATTACAAGTTACGTACATAAAACAATGCCACGTGTTCGTGGATGAGGAGGAAATATTGGTCGACGGACTCGGAATTCACAATTAGTCCAGAACCGTCGATTTAATAGATCGGCAGAAGATCAATTGACGGACAATAAAAATTTAAGAAACCAGGCTGCAATCATACGTGCTAATGAAAGTCAAGAGCAACGCAACGAATGCCTTCGAGCTAATACATTGAGACAAAGACTGGCCCGTCAATGAGTCACCGACACATTCAGAACACGTGAACAACAGCGTTTGCAAGTGTTTGCATCACTTCTTCGCCTTGCGTTTGAATATGAGTCGGACATCGACTATTCGGCACATTCACAAATTGTAATCGGTGCTATGAACAAACAATGCCAACACTGTCATGCATTCAAATACAAAGGTAAATCGGCCGGTTTCTGCTGCGTGTCTGAAAAAGTTGTATTGCCATTGGATTCGCCGCCAGAACCATTGAAAGCACTATTGGCTGGAGCTACATCTCAATCTTAATTATTTTTGCGTAAAATTCGCAAATTCAATTCGTGCTTTCAAATGACATCATTTGGAGCAACAAAAATCATTCAGAATGAGGGTGGTCGCAATTTTCAACCAACGTTTAAGATTCAGGGCAAGGTGTATCATCAAATTGGTTCTTTAATGCCGATGCCTGATACCGATTCAATATATCTGCAAATCTACTTCATGGGTGATGAGGAGCAGCAAATAAAGGCACGCTGCCAGTACAACCATATCGAGCGGATGGAGGAGCGAGAAATTGTGGGTATTTTAGAACCGTTTTTACAGAATAACAACCAGTTGGTCCAGTTGTTCAATACCGTTTCAAACAGACTGCAAAACGACAACTATACGATCGTCATCAAAGAAGACAAAGTACCATTTGGGCAGCACGCGGGCCGATATAATGCTTCGACCATTAATGAAGTTGCGGTTGTTATTGTTGGCGACGCATTTGAACGTCGAGAAATATGAATCAAACGCAGAGATAAGACAGTGCATACGATTGAACACAGTCATCGCTCTTACGACGCTTTGCAATATCCACTGATATTTTGGGAAGGAGAAGATGGATATCATTTAAATATCAAACAAAGAAATCCAGCAACAGGTACAATCTACACATGTAGTTACCTAATATTTTATTTTTATGCACGGTTAATTTCTTTTTGTATTAATTATATTTTTACTTTGCAGGTGCAGAAACCAACAAGAAAGTGAGCTGGAAGAAGATGAACTTCTACGCATATCGGTTGATGATTCGTGCCAATGAAGAAGGCATCATCAATATATCGTTGATATGTATGCGAAAATTGAAAGCGAGCGATTACGATACATTAGGTATAATCAAGCGAAACTTCGAGGAATACGTCATATGCAAGAATATATTCAAGACGCCATGACTTTTGTCGCGCGTACGGACGACCAGATTTGTTCATTAAATTTACGTGTAATCCAAAATGGGATGAAATTAAAATTGCGTTATTGCCAGGTCAAACTGCAATAGATCGGCACGATATCACTTAAAATCGTTGATGAGCATGATTATATATTCCTCTGTATTTGGCAAAACACGTTGCTGGCTGTATTCTGTTGAATCGCAAAAACGAGGTTTGCCACACGCGCATATTTTGATTTGTATGGTCGACAAAATACAGTCTGAAGAAACTGATAAAATTATGTCAGCAGAAATTCCGGATCGGAATATCGATCAAGAATTGTATGAGATTGTTACCGCTAACATGAACCATGGTCCATGCGGTTCTATAAAGATGACTGCGCCGTGCATGGAAAATGGAAAATGTACGAAAAGTTTTCCAAAAAAATTGTTATTTGGAAATATGTCCATAAGGGCAGTGATACGGCTGTATTTGCTGTTCAAAATGTTAATGAAAACGATGAAATAACACGGCATCAAATGGGCCGATACATCAGCAGCAATGAAGCAGTTTGGCGTATTTTGAGTTTTCCGATACACGAAAGAGACCCTGCTGTTATACATTTGGCCGTGCACCTTGAAAATCTACTGCGTGTTTATTTCACGGAAGAGACTGCTCTACAACGTGCATCAATTGCCCCAAAAACCATATTAACTGAGTTTTTCGAAATATGCAACCGACCAGGTATTCCCGGCCAATTCGCAAAGACATTAGTGTATACTGATGTGCCATGATATTCTACATGGAACAAACGGTCAAAAAAGTGGGAACCACGAAAGCGAGGTGTTCCGGTTGAAGGACACAACGGAATATTTATGGGAAATACATTACCGTATATACGTAGTATACCGATTATACACAGTTCATCCAAAGCAACGCGAATGTTCCTTCTTACTGTTGGTTAATGTACCTGGACCGACGTCCTTTCAATACTTGCAAACAGTCAATGGCATTTTGTATGAAACATATCATGATATGTGTAGCGATTTACATTTGCTGGAAGATGACAACCATTGGGATATTACACTTGCAGATGCAGCATTGAGTTCCTCTCCTAATCAAATTCGCCAATTATTTGCCATATTATTGACGACATGTTTTCCATTTCAAGCTTCTGTCCTCTGGGACAAATACAAAGATTCCATGTGCGACGACATTCTGGATCGCATTCGGATCGCTGATCAAAATCCCAATATCGATTTTTCGCAAGAAATATATAACGAGGCGCTAATAAAGATTGAAGATATTTGCATTCTGATTTCTAATATGCCACTCATTTATTTTGGTATGCCCTCACCTAACCGCTCAACAACAGACATCATTAACAGCGAGATATAGCGCGAACAACAGTTCGATACGGTCTTCGTTGAAAATAATGAGCAACTACTCACTGATGAACAAAAGAATGTATACGATCGAATTAATTAGTCAATTGCAGCAGAACAAGGTGGATTCTTTTTTTTTTTGGACGCATCAGGTGGCACAGGAAAAACGTTTCTCATCTCAATAATACTTGCGCGCATTCGATCACAAAATCATATTGCGTAAGCAATTGCTTTATCAGGTATTGCAGCCACTTTGCTTGATGGCGGACGGACTGCACATTCAGCACTCAAGTTGCCGTTGAACATTCATACAAATCCAGATGCAGTGTGAAACATAAAAAAACATTCCAGTGTGGCTACAGTTTTTCAAAAATGCAAAATTAATGTCTGGGATGAATGCACTATGGCCCACAAGCATTCACTTGAAGCACTCGATAGAATGATGAAAAATCTAAATAATAACACCAGGCTTTTCGGTGGTGCTGTACTGCTGCAGTCCGGTGATTTTAAACAGACATTGCCGGTCATTCCGATCCTGACGAAGCAGTCAACTATCCTGTTGAATTTTTGAATTCGCTGGTTTTACCATGATATAACATAATTTGCGATTAAAAATTGGCTCACCTATCATTTTGCTTCGGAATTTAATTGCACTTAAGCTATGCAACGGTACAAGATTAGAGCATAAAAAAAAATTATGGGCAATGTTCCTAAAGTTACAATTTTGAACGCCAAATTTGAAGGTGAAGTTGTTCTCCTGCCACGAATTCCAATGATCCCTTTTAGACTCATCCAATCCATTCCAATTCGCTTGGCATTTGCCATGACTATTAATAAGTCACAAGGTCAAACAAAATCGATTTTTGGGTTGGATCTAGAAAATCCGGTATTTTCACATGGCTAATTATATGTGGCGTGTTCTCGCATTGGAAAACCGTCAAGTTTATTCATTTATACTGGTATTGTGGTACTGTGGCAGTTTTTCGCGCAGTACTTAGTTCAATCTCATCAATTAAATTCGATACCGTTCCCCAGTAATAGTTTCATTAAGTTGCAACACTTCATTATAAATAACACTGATAACGTTCACAGCGTGAATCATGCGTAGCAGCATGATAGGGTAGTCCCCATGATTTTCTTCTCCTTAAGTTGCTAAAATGAATCCATTTTTCATCACCCTTTAAGATGCGATAAAAAAACACTTCCCTTTTTGCCGCTGGAGCAGTTGTTCACAGGCGGAAAAACTACGTTCAACGTCCCTTGGCATCAAATCATAAGAAACCCAAGTTCATTGCTTCTAAATCATTCTTTACGCATGCAATTGCTTGGAGCTTGGCGGGTAGCTCCTATTACCGAAGCAAGCTCGCCTTGCGTTTTGTACGGATCGGCACTCATCAAGCAGAAAAATCCACTTAGGAGCTTTTTTCCACAATGACTTAAGCGATCTTAACAATCAAGACATTAACAGTTTCATACGCTTCGTCAGAAGTTCGAATTGGTTTCAAGATTTGGAGGATCACAGATTCACGTGGTATCACTATGAACAAAAAGGCTTAAGTCGGTTGGTCTTCTAACAACCACTCTTACCTAACATAACCTAACCTATACTCGTATGTAAACAACCTGGCACATAAAAAAAAGAAAAAAAAGATTGCATTTCGTTTTTTTTATAACTTTGGCCATGTTTTTGGAAAGATCCACTGACGCCGACTTGCAATTTTAAGTGCTTTTTCAGTGTGTTGGTGTACACGCGCATAAGACAAATCGACCTCTTCCTTAAGATTTTTACCAACATTGTTCAACTACTGTCCACTTGAAATCGTAATATTTAGATATACGAGTATGTCAATCTTCCGACGCCACAATCTATTATCATATTATACTTCAGAGCAGTTTATTTCTATGTATTTATTCTGTTTTCTGGAAAAAAACTTCTTTCTATGGTTGTGGGATTCTTTCCACCAATGTTGATAGCATATTGACAACGTCATTGTCAACCAGGACATAAAATAGAAGCCGACACTATCGATTTTTTGCCACTTTCTCAACATATTTCCTTGTCCGCTCTTCATCGTTTTTCCTTTTCTGATGGAACATTAATGTTAGGAACTTTATTTCACCTAGCCATTCCCAATAGTTTTTTTTTTTTTTTTTTGGCAAAGAATGTACTGTGATGGAACTGTAAATACTAGACATGATATAACACTTTTGCTTATACCAATATTTGAAGCACTGTCTGGAATTGTGTTAGTTTTCTCTCCCGTAAATAGACCAAAGCGGTATGTAAATCCCGAAATTCCGCTGAGAACAAGATTTTCGTAACCCCATTTATGCGGTTTTTTGTGGGTTGTACTGCTTTAGGTGGCGAAGGCACTGAGTATAGACATCACTTAAGTCTAATTGTGTTTTGTTTACCTTACGCGGTTTAGCAACGGAGGTAAGAACATAGTTTCTCTCGTATGGAGATGGGAATTTAATTATAATGTCTGTGGTGGTTAATTCGTTCACGAACGAGTCCTTAATTTACAACGGTTAAATAATAATGACATGACAGATGTGATTAAAGTAAGATTCATTACTTTCATTTGACGTATGTGTAACTGCTAATAACACCGTATCGTGCAGTATATTTGTTTTAAAATTAAATAACCAAAGGGAGGAGAAAAAAAAAACGCAAATGAATTTTCAAAATTAACAAGTTGATAGGAGCAGTCTAAATCCTAGTGGACGAAAGTGTCCACCCAGTAATAGCCCCAAACTTTCACGCAACCCACGTACATTTACAAACTTTAAGATTCCTCTTAATTTCGGGGAAGAGTCTGAGATACAAAAAAAAAAGGCATTTTTTACCTTATTTGTTTATATATTTTTATAAGGGGTGATTCATCGTGAGGTTTGATTTTCAGTAGGCCTTTTTTGACAGATTACGTATGACTTCTATCAAATTGCTTTGTTATTTTTCTTCAGTATTGTTTGGCAAATCATCACAAGGAGACTCCATCACAACAGCGTCTCCAAATTGGTCAGCTGTATAACGAAAATCAGCGTTCTGTGAGAAAAGTTTTTCGTGCGATTTGAGGAAATTACGGTGCACATTATCGACCTACTGAAACCACTATCACGAATTTGAGTCCCAGTTTACATTAATAGATGATACCTGACTGAAGATATTATAGCAGCTGTAGCTGAGAGTGTACGCGAAGACGAAGAAGTGAGGATCTCGGCCTAAAAGCGTACAAAATTCGACTTGTGCAAGAATTGAAGCCAGGCGACTTGAATTTGCGTCATATTTTTAGTGAATGGGCTCTGGAAAACTCAATGAAAATCCGGTGTTTTATCGTAAAATTTTGTTCAGCGATTAAGCCCATTTCTGGCTCAATGGATACGTTAATAAACAAAATTGCCGTATTTGGGCTGATAAGCAACCCGAAGAGTACCAAAAACTACCGTTACATCCATTAAAAAACAACGGTATAGTGTGGTTTATGGGCTGGTAGAATCTTTGGTCCATATTTCTTCAAAAATAAAGCAAATCAGAATGTGTCAATGGTAACCGTTTTAGCGCCATGTTAACGGACTATGTCCTTCCTGAAATTTAAGCAAATGGTTTCGGTCAGCTGTAGATTCAACAAGATGGCACTATGAGCCATAGAGCGCGTGAAACAATGGACTTGTTGATAAATCATTTTGGTTAGCACTTAATTTCAAGTTTTGTAGCGGTAAACTGGCCGCCACAACTTTGGACTATTTTCTCTGGGGATATGTAAGGTCTTAGGTCTTCAGGAATAAGCCAGCTTCGATTGACGCTTTGGAAGCCAACATTACTCGTGTTATCCGCTAGATACCAGTCGCAATGCTCGAACGAGTCGCTCAAAATTGGACCTTTCGAATGGACCTTCCGAAGGGACCACTTCAGACGTTGTCGTGGCCAACATTTACATGATGTGATTCTTAAAAAGTAAATGCCATGAATTGTTCTTTTAACTGATAATAAAAATTTTTAAGTTCACTTTCAAACTTCTCGATGTATCACTCTTTAATATTTGTACATTTTTAAGCATTATTCTTAGAATATTCTAATAAATTTTTATAAAAAAAAATATTGAAAACAAGGCAGTGGTAGTGCTGAGAACCATGACATTTAAAAAAAAAAAAGTTTCTATGCGGTAGTCAATATAACTTATGATTGTTTCACCTAAAATTAAAAAACCAAAAAAGATTTCTTTATTAAGTTTATTTTAGATGTGAACGAAATAAAAATTAAAAAAAATATTAATTATTGAATTTTTGGTGCAATCAAAATTCTTTGATTTTTACAACAAAAAAAACTGCTCTTTTTGATTAATTAAAAAATAAGTTGTGATTAAAAAAAATAAAACATTTGGAACCGAGTATTTAGTATGTAAAAGTATACAGTCCAAAGATTTTCGAGAAATTTTGACTACCGACTTTAAAAAAAAAAGAGATTTTGAGAAAAACGCGATTAAAGTTTGCTACATCAATAAAATTGAGAAAATTACTGCTTTATGATTCAAAGCATCCACTTGTTCTATCCTACGACGAATTCTTCCCTCTTAAGTAGCAGCCTGGATTTTGCGATCTGATTTCGATATGCGGTTTTCGTCTACCCTCCGTGTATACTTATGGGCTATTTGGCCAGGCTTCACATCTACGTTATTTTAAAATAGTAACACAGCCAAGTTTCCTTCGTAAAAAATGCCAGCAGCAACATCTGCTGCTAATTCCACTACTTTAACACCAGGATGAAAGGTTTTTGGCGCTATTTTCCCAACGAGTTCATTATAACTTTTGTAATTGTTTTTCGTTAATCCGCCGACACAACGGTCCAAAAGAAAATCGTTACTCAGATATCCGTACACAGACATCATGGCTTCCTAGATGTAGGCTGGTAGTAGAATAAAATCATGCTGGAAAGATTGAAGTTCGTCAACGGCCGCAACTCGTTGCCAAGCACACCCTGAGTCTTCACCACTTTTCATGCTTGGGACTATTGTCCGAGGAGGTGTGATGTAGAAAAATGATCCAAATTGAGTCTTTCATTGTTTGTACGGAGTTTGAATTTCTCCTTATTATAAGTTTTGCCGTTAGCCGATCTTTACTTTATATTTTTTGGACATGATAGACTCCTTTTTCTTTATTTGATAATCTTGGCCAAATTTTTAAGCCTCAACAATTTTTTATAAACTTTAGCGTCATCGTCTCCGATACAATTATTATATTTTACTCCATATTTATCATGCGAGCGTTCAAAGAACTTGAGTATTGCTTGCACTTCCATATTGCCAGATGGTCCTTAGTGATTCGCGGTGCATTCATTACTTTCAACATGTTCGTTATGCCACTCTTCCAATTCTACAATAAAAACTTTTGCAAAAAACATCCAAGATTTTGCCAGAGTAGTATCCCATGACAGAAGTTATGCCGCACAATGAAGTAAATGCACGTTTTTTCCGCGTACTGTCACCTGAGGCAGTCAAATCTGATGAATCAATACCGGTTTAAGCACACATTTCATTTTTTTCTTCGTTGACAGCAAAAGAAAGAAGTTTATCTGTAACCGTACGCACACATTCAATAATTTTGTTGATGTAAGAATCGTAGACTGTTTGAGTCAGGAAATTGCAGTCCATTAGACCACAACATTTATTGCACCACAAAACGTATTGCAATAGTTAATCGTCGATTTATTTTATACGATTATCCTATTTTCTTGCCTTAATCAGTGACCGTTGGATTACACACTTCACTTTGCCATTAAAAATCTTGTTATCAATAATAAATAACATGAAGTCTATTATTTTATAATGAACAGCACTGTTTTTATGCTGACGAGCTAGTGAAAGACTTTTCTACATTTTCGGATTGCTTAGCGTTAAGACGAACGATGTCAAACTAAATCAGTATAGTCTTTCAAAAAGACCCTTCTAAAATCAGGTATACTTTTGAAAAAATAACAACGAAAGAGTCTATTCATGCAATCAATTATAGAAATTAAAAATAGAGAATCAGAAAAGAGCAGCTGCTATAAACAAGTTGCCGCGCCAAGCATTATGGTGGTCAAGGGGACCGAGCGCCCAGAGATTCAATTGTCTATAACTTCAAATTTTCTGATCATATTTCTTAGAAATAAGAAAAACGATTTTCTGACCCCTTTCCCTCCTTAACAGAGAGCAAAAACGGATTATGACGCGAACCATATATCGATTGCGTCAGTGGGATGATGAGTGCTTCTGTGTTATCTTTAACTCAACTCATCTGCACAGGGTGATTCAAAAACAAAATTTCTTTTTAACATTAAAATGAAGAAAAGTTGATTATGTTCAATATGTTGTTAGAAAGAATAAATGTGTGCATTAGTTATAGAATACAACTTCATTTACATGGCTGCCTCGGTTGGCTTCACAGTAGTGCAATCTGTCCACCCAAATAAGAGCTTAAATCGTTTCTGAATTGCCTGATAGCATTGATTTTCAGGGGCACCTCAAAGGCTAACGTAGTCAAATTGATTACCGCCCTTTGCGCGCAAAAGATCGATTGTTTTATGGGCTTTGTGGCATAGCGCGCCATCTTGCTGAAAATAAAGATCAAACAAGTACTTGTTTTCAATTTCAGTCCACAAAAATTCGATAATCAGTGGCTCTGTAGCGCTCTTCCTTAATGAAAATAATAAAATGGGTCAATGATGCGGCCACACCAAAATCCGCACCAAACTGTCACTCTCTGCGTGTTGAAAACCTTTGCTTATTTACTCTATATTAAATATTCGTTAAGTTGCTGAATTGAAATTGACATTTTAATTCTCAGTGATGTTGCTTCTAGCTTACTTTTGAACCATTGTTAACCCTTAAACTTTTATTCCTAAATTGTATGAGAATCAATAGAAGGTTTGAATTGTACATTCGCGCATTTTATTTCATCTTTCATCTCGCATGCTTAACTGATTATTATGGCTGACATTTTTAAAATTGCGGATATAACACATGGGCTGAAAAGTCCGAGCCGTTTTATAGTAAGACACAAAATTTTTGCAAAATTCAACTTTATTTTTCAATATCGTTGCCTTCGAGGGCGATACACTGATTGAAACGATTTTTTAATCTTTCGATACCCGTTTTGTAGTACGATTTCGGTTTAGCCTCAAAATAGGCCTCTGTTTTGGCGATTACTTTTTCATCGGTCTTAAATCTCTTTCTGGCGAACATTCTTTTGAGGTCTGCGAATAGGAAATAGTCGCTGAGGGCCAATTCTTGAGAATACGTGGGTGGGGAAGCAATTCGTAGTCGAATTCATTAAATTTTGCCATCGTTTTCATCGACTTGTGACACGGTGCATTGTCTTGATGAAACAGCTCTTTTTTTTCTTCAAATGCGGCCGTTTTTCTGCGATTTCGTCCTTCAAACGCTCCAACAACGCAATGTAATAGTCGCTGTTGATAGTCTGCCCCTTTTAGAGATAGTCAATGAAAAGTATTCCATGTGTATCCCAAAATGCTGATGAAATAACCTTGCCAGCCGACTGTTGAGTTTTTGGTCGTTTTGGACGAGGTTCGTCGCCTGCTCGCCACTTAGCTGACTGCAGACTTGACTCTGGTGTGAAGTGATGGAGCCAAGTTTCATCCATTGTCACATACCGACCCAAAAATTCGGCTTTATTGCGGTTGAATAGCTTTAAACACTCCTCTAAATCATCAACACGTTGTTGTTTTTAGTCGACTGTGAGCAAACGCGGCACCCACTTTGAACAGAGCTTTCGCATGTCCAAATATTCGTGTATGATATATCCAACACGCTTTTTTGATATTTTCAGAGCCTCAACTATCTCGATCAACTTTACTTTACGGTCATTCGTAATCATTTTGTGGACTTTTTTTATTTTTCATCTGAAACAGCCTCTTTTGGACGTCCACTGCGTGCATCACCTTCGGTGCTTGTATGACCACTTTTAAATTTTTCAATACACTTGCGAATGGTTCGTTCGGCTGGTGCAGAGTCCGGGTAACACTTATTAAGCCATTTCTTTGCATCGGCTGCATTTTTTCCCATCAAAAAGCAATGATAAATCAACACACGAAATTGCTTTGAATCCATTTTTTTCACAATAACAAAAGTTGCTTCACTCACAACACTATATCTCGACATCTTTGACAGCTGTCAAATTTATACACGTATCTTTTGAAGGTTGGTACTAACTAAAAATGGTTTAATGATTTAATTCAAGTGGTGCCCTCTTTTAGAAACGGCTCGGGCTTTTCAGTCCATGTATTATTGGTGCGGGTTATTCGATTCTCAGATGCGGCAATTTGTTTGTTAACATGGCTGCCGAGATGAAAATGTACCTCGTCAGAAAAAAATATTTGTCGGCCAAATTCGATGTCCAATTCGAGCTGCTGTAAGACGCAACCTGTGAAGCAATAACGAAACGTCGTTTGCTTTCAATAGCTGATTTATTTGGAAGAATCCGAGTCCTTTGAGCAAAATTCTCATCAGGTTCGTGCGTGAAACGTTGAGTTGTAGAGATCAATGACGAGTCCATGTTATTAGACTCGGCAGCCACATCCTAGTCCCCAGTTTCACGAATTTTTTACACAAACTTGCATACAGCATGTGAGGTGACTGTGGTGTAGTGGTATATGCATAGACTCCTGAATCTATGGGTTCAAATCCCGTGCGAGGCAATTCTCTGAAAAAGTCTTTTCTGACATGAAGGCATAACACTGATGTTGGAATGGTTGCTGGCTGGGCTGAATGTAACGAAATAACAACTAGCACGTACTAAAGACCCACTGGTTGATGATGCACTGGCTCTAGTTTGACAACCACTTCTGGGAAAAATATCTAAAAAAAACTACTACACCACCTGCCCGCGCCCTGGAGAAAAGCCAGTAAAAGGGTATTCATATCCCTTTGGTGCGCTCGCGGAGTTATAAAAAAAAAAAACACGGCAGCTTCTATATAATAAATTGATGTTTCTGAAATGTTACATATGTTGATTTTCTGTGAATTACATGTTTAGTGACAGTTCAAGAGCTGAATGTGCTGTTCTCCGTCCTTCGATATTCATGGCAGAAATGCCTGAAAAACGCAACATGTCTGTTTAAGCAAATTGCAGCCTGGTTCAATGAAATTAAATTAATTAAGAACGTTTTTTGAATTCCTCTGCAGCTTCAAAAAAGTACAATCAATCCACCGGACTGGTTGGCCACAGTTTGTATGATAGTATCAAATGCTATTTTTTGTTGTGGAAGGAGGTTCGGTTTCTTGTTTACATCACATCGCAAGACAAAGACCAACAATGAAGATTAGCTCTGCATTGTATATTTCTTCTGTGGAATCCATTTTTTTTTATATAATCAGTACGGGCGAAGGAAATTTAGGGAGGAAATTTAGCTTATCGATTTCATTTGGCATTACTTTCACAGTAAGCCATATTTAAATATGCGCATGCGGCAATAATCGTTTTTGCCACTACACAGAGTACATCCAAGATTCTTCGAAAATGTGTAGTGAAGTGATGGAATCAAGTAATGTCTTCGGCTTTTGTTTGAAAACGTGTGCTTTTATGTCGTGGCTACCAGTGAGCGTTTTTCCTGGAAGAATTAACTTTTTTATTTCATTCCTCCGCTGGATTACATGTGAATGTACTGCAAAGATCAGGACGACCATACGACGTGTGCAAAAAGTAAGGTGACTTTATATTTTTATAAAAAAGTATTTATTTGTTCATCAATATTAATCTATCCTCCTTCAAAATAATCCTCCTCAGATATAACACACTTGTGCTAAAGCTTTTCCCAATCCTCGAAGCACTTCTCATAAGCCCTTTTTGGTATAGCCATGAGCTCTTCTACCGATGCCGTTTTTATTTCCCCAATTGTTGCAAATGTCCGTCGCCTGGGGCCAAATTTGGTAATTATGGTGGGTAAGACATGATTGTCCACTTGGTTTTGGCCAACAAATTTATCACAAGCAACAATGAATGAAAAGGTGATTTATCGTGATGCAAAAGCCATTAATTGTTTTCCCAAAATTTCGAACGTTTTTTTCGTATTGCTTATCGCAAACGGTTCATAACTTCAAGGTAATACTCATTATTAATCGAAAGACCATACTGACCGAGGTAAAAACTCCTGATGTACAACGCCAAGGTAATCGAAAAAAACAGTGATCAAAACTTTGACATTTGATAGAACTTGGCGTGGTTTTTTCGGTCTTGGTTCTCGTGGGTGCTTCCATTGCGACGATTGGGCTTTGGTTTCGGCGTCATGACCATAAACCCATGATTCATCAGCAATTATGACACTTTTGAGCAAGTCAGGATCGTCATTCAAGAGCTCCTGAGCAATGCTTATGCGACGGTTCTTTTGATTTAAATTAAGAAGTTTCGGAACAAACTTCGCTGACACACGTCTCATGCCCAAAACATCCGAAAAAATTGTATGACACGAGCCGCCCGATATGCCAACATCCTCAGCAACTTTTATATGGTAACATGACGATTTTCCAAATCTTCTCGACCACTTTGGAAGAGCTTGTACACTTGTGAAACTTTTTTTGCTTTACATTTCATGTGGTTTAGAGTACTTGATTACATTTTTCACAAAATTTGACACAAATTCTTTGATCCATTTTTTTTAACAAACGAAAATCGCCGAGCACACCAAAACACGTCTTACCTTTCTATTGTATCTGTTAAAAACTATCAGCGAAATTTCAAAAGTCACCTTACTTTCAGAACACACCTTGTATTTCCTCATATTCGTGCATATGGTATGTCGCGGACCACAAGTATACCATATGTGGCAGGCAATGTAGTGATATTTCCCATGTTGCATATATCATTATCACTATTTATCGCGTTGCTCAAATGTATATATACATTCTTCTGAACTCAGTTTATGTTGATTGAGCCTAATGAGTAGTTGTCTTCCCGACTTTATTTTTGCGTACATATTGACGATGCTTACGATGGGTTGATAGCATTTTGAGAATATGGAAAAGATAACCTTAACCGTCTTGAAATTGGATATTGCAATGGATCATAGCATCTATGAGTGTCAGCAATTCTTTGTAGTTACTCATTTTTGCACTGCAAAACGATATCGTGAGGATATCTTCCAACCATCAGAGTTGCTACCTCATCAACTGATGGCACGTGATATCCACTGACATGCTCACTGGCGGGTTTTTGATAAGCCCGATTAATAATTCTATGTCTGTCTGATGGCAAGAATTAAATAATAATCAAACAACCGACTGAAATTATTGTTGCCATGTAATACCTAGTCCTGTCACAAGTTTTGTTACAAAATTTCTAGCGCCTATCGTTCAAAACTCCTTGCGGGAATAGAACCGTTTTTTTTCCAGAACATATGCACTGATCAGTGCAAACTATTGACATGGAGTTAAAGAGTCGCGTTGTAGTCGCGGTATTAGCGTTGCATAAGTGCGGAAAGAGTGCTGGCCAAATTTCTGAGTTGCTAAAACCACTCGTAATATCGAAAATATATGTTTATCGAGCTATTGCTTGCTTCCGCGAATTCTCTGGTGTAGAGAACAGACCAAAAAGTGGTCGCCTGCGCGTCGTCCGTACGAATGCGGTAGTAAATGCAGTTCAGAAGATCATTTGAAAGGATTTGGATATATTGGATATGTATAAGCTGATTCGGGATGATCTGCATATGAAAGCGTATCGTCTGTACCCACGGATCATCTTCAAACTCCTCAGCTGTTTACGGATGAAAAAATTGGAAGAAGTTTTCAACAAACAAAATGAAAAAATTTATGCCACTTCATCTAAGTTGTTCCAAGGGTTCAACGTGGACATCATCCTGTTTCCTGTTATTTCTCAACATGGTGTCACATCCCTCCATTCCTGTGGAAAACGCGTAAAAACTGATGCAAAGGTTTACCAAGAAAATATGCTAGAGGGTGTTGTGAAGGGTTTGACCAATACTCTTTTCATCAAACAGATGGTTATTCCAACAGGACTTTCCTCCAGGCCACAAAGCCAAAACCACACAGGAGAGGCTCAGATTCGATATTTCTGACTCTAGAGCAGCAGAAGATTGGCCGTCGGGTTGTCCAGTTTGTGGACAGAACATGACCTACAAGACTCTTCACAAAAATTTGGAAAACCTTAAAACATGGAAACCGTACGTGCCGTTATAGACCAATGGCCACACCATTTGGAAGCTTGTGTTACAATATATTTCCTTTTTTTTATAGCGTATTATATTTGTAACAGAATTTATAGCAGGACTAGGTATATGTATGCCTTCTGATTCAAGTAGAGATTTGGCAGCATGCATTCAAGTGGTCATCTTCATAACCAATGAGTAAAATTTTGGAGAAATTTATGGCTACTGCTGAGAAAAGGGAACAAATAGTCAGTTCTTTGGTAAATATGTCACTGTCACTGTCACTTTTGTCGGCATGAAATGCTCCGTTTACCGTTAGCGCCAAAAGAAGTCATATGCAAACAGGAATTGTAATTTTTGATGTTTTTGATAAAAGTTTCAGTTTAACCATGTAACAAACTGTTCAATTTTAGGTAACTTCACTTTTCCACTCGCACAGAATATTCCAGAGGCAGTGCGGACAAATTTTCTCAATTTTTCTAGTTTGATATTGTACTGAATATCCGAATCTTAAGAAAATGAAATTCGATGATATACAGCTCGATTATTTTGATATATCAAATGCATACGTCTTCGCTGTTGATCTAATTGCTCTCGTGGTTATTGAGACGATTTTGCTGCTCTTCTTCCTCTCAATTCTAGTGGTAAGACTTCAAGTCTTTCTTACCCTTGATCTTCACGTTTTTGATCAGTACGGTTTGATCTTCTTTGAGGTTCTGTGGTCGCGCGTCGAAAACGGCAGCCTATGTTCCTACGTGGTTAGTGAATTGATGATTAAATCTCTTCCTCTTCAACTCGTAAGAATCTTGTAAGACCCTTACTATGACCACAAAAGAAACAAAAGAAGCGAATCACGCCCGAATTCGAATGCAACTTCAACTGCAATAGCAAGTCAATTGACGTATTGTAGTAAGTGTCATCATCACTGCAAATAACAGATTTAAATTGGATGGTTTTAACAGACAGCGGAAATGGCTTAAACAAATGCGCGAATTTGAAAAAAAAAACAATCCTACTCAATAGCTCCGCATTCATAAAATTAGTGGTGGTGGTAATTTGTTTGGTTTTTCCGAAGAAACAGGTAAGCATTTGTTATGAAGTGCTTCGCGCGTGAACATCTTTATTTGGATTTTGCTCGTCTTGAATATTCCATGCAGCCGGCTCTTGTTTGGTTTCCGGCTCTGTGCATAGATCCACAATAAGTCGTCTGTCAAGATCTTAGACATCTTATGAAGCATCGCGATCGAATTTTTCCAACATTTCTTTGGACCAATCAACGTCAAATTATATAGTATCCAACGCAAATAAATTTTGACGACAAAATATGTACCATATATGCAAGTTGAACAAATGCCGAACAAATGTACGAACTGATACGAAGGCAAACTTTATAACATCCGCTTTGCAATCAAGTTATGTAAATTTTTCTAATCCCTTTGAGACATCAAGTAGAGATGAAAACGATACACCCTAATTTTTTTTGCGTGCGTAATGCAGACGTTCTAAAAGTCGTACTGTTTGTAAAATAATTATTTATAAATTTAATTTTATTTTGCCGTTTACAACGTTTACTTTAAATATCATCGTTACAGGTTCAAATTTACCGAAAGACTGGAAAAGGGTAAAAATAATACCAAGACCTAAAAAAACAACTTAAGCTCTATGGATAACAAACCGATAGCTATACTTCCCTTGGTGTATTTTTATTTGAAAAAATTATCTTTTCTTAAATTCAAAAGTCCTGGCCAAATATACAAGTAAGCTACTTAATGTTCATCGGTCTGGTTTTCGAAGTTGAGGAGATTAGAAAGCTTTAGTTAGGAACGAGGTGAATGTGTTTACTCTTTTTGATTTTTCAAAAGCCTTTAACACATTAAGTCATGGAATTCTATGTAGAAAGCTGAGGAAAGACTTTGAATTCTTTTGGGAATCGACAAAACTAATTTATTCCTACTAACTCTGTACTGTCCAACTCGACCCGTATCCTTATGAAGTATGGAAGGAAAATATTTTTTGTATTCAAATCCAATGTATGTAGCTGTCAATATACATATTTTGTATAGCTGAATGTTTATGTCGGTGGGTGATTTCTTTTGCGCTTTTGTGTTGACGTAGAAGTGAATGTTTCATCAACATCAGCCTGATTATGTACAGAGTCGGTAGCTTTAGCAGATGATTTGTCTACTACATAACATCGTTCAGAAATTCTTATGTATTGCCTTTTTTAATTGATAGCATTACACAAATCGAAAACTTCAGTGGTTTTATTACCTTTATTGTGTGTTTTCCAGGATTTGCTATTTGGTGTTTTGCCATTGCAATTGTCATTCGATCTGTAGGCAACGAGGACTGCAGTATTTAAGATGTTGTAAAATAATGTAACTGGTCTGCGGCTAGTGTTTTGTCTGCAACTGTGAAGTATAACCATTTATTCAAAGTATCTTCGCCTTCCTTAGTTCTATTATAGCCGCAATTATGTGAAGTTGACAACAAAAAAACGTTCTTTTTTTATTTACTCGCATAGCTGACCAATTGCAGACACTGTAAAAACAAAAAATTGAACTAAATTTGTCCCTAGTTGTTATTTTATGTTAACTCTATCGGTAATTGTGGGTTGTTTTATTGTGCCAACCAGTGTAGTTTTTCTATTGGTAAACCCTATAACTAGATGTAAAAAATAATTATTATCCAGAGAATCTTATAATTGATATATCACAAGGCCTTGTGCTATTTCATCTGAACGATCGTCACAACATTGCTAACTTAAATAAATTTTTAATCAAAAGACAATTGGTTTTGGCATCTACAACCCAACATATTTTCAAACCGTATCTGCCAGGTTTATTAGGTATATATTGCTATGGTAGCTTCTAATTGTTCGTCTATATTAAGCTCCCTTGAGGGGTGATAGAGTTAGGATTGAAATACATCCCAAGTATATTTATAATTTGCTAGATTATCAGTTTGCATGCGGACTGCTCTAGTTCTTGAAGCGGCGAATCGAGTGAAATGAGATATTTACTAAAATCACTCTATGTGAGCTCTATAAGAAGGCATATTGTGTTGGTCGAGCAAATCCTTAGCATCTCCTTTTCACGTTTTGTCGGTACTTGCATATAACAATGTTGCAATATAGTAAAATATGCATACCATCGACGAAATGCCTTTGGTGTTGAAGACAAACGATATTTTTCATAGACTCCCTTAGTTTTGCTGTTTGTGTCAGAAAATTATAAATTTTATTTTTATCCGAACGTTAACTAAACTAAATAAACAAATGTAATATTTTAAACTTAATGGAAACTGATTAACGTAACGTAGGCCTACGATTGCTATCCAAAAATTTTCTATGACAGTTTAAAAATGTAAAAATGTATGTAATTTCCGGATGAATAAAATAAGACTCTTTGCTGTACTATCAAAACGAAAAGACGTGTTTCATTAAAAACCGCATTTTTCGAACTCTACAATATTATTTTACCCCACTCAGTTAGCAAAGATTTACCCTACATACCCCAACATTTGGTCCTTCGAGCCGGATAATTTAACAATTAAAACATTGAACAATTAAAACTATAAAAGTGCAAGCGCAAAGAACAACTGCAACGTGCAAGTGCACAGAGAATATATATATATATATATATAAATATAAAAAGTAGTAATTACATACATATATTCCCTCGCGGTAAAGGTCTTGCCCCTTGTCTTTCTCTTTTTAAGAATTTGGTTGTGCGAAAATCGGATTTACCGCGCCGTGTAAAAATTAATTTTTCAACTTTAACCTCAACTGTCACCAGCTTGGCAAAGCTGAAAAAAGTTCGTAAGTTTCTGTAATAAAAAATTAAATTAATATAAAGAAAACTGTATCTAATTAAATATCAATATACTTGATACCCACACATATTTATTAATTAATTTAACAATAAAAACCTTTAAAATGGCTTAATTGTCATCGGGTGCAGATCAGAAAGGTGTTCTGGAGCAGATTCTTCGAGACCACTCCAACTTCAAGAAGACTGGAGCAACATGGCGTACAGCAAACTATCCATCAGGTCGTCTTCTGGTTCTCGATGTGAACTTCAAGAACGCACTTGAGCATCAAGCAAGTGCGACGAGGAGATGTTGAAGAAGGTCTGGAAGAGGAAGACTTTGATGAAATTTTCGATCTGCTACAAGAAACATATTTCACTTACCGTGGTGAATTGGTCGATGCTATCGACAATGCCAAGTCAGCATTGGTGCCTCTTGTAATGAGCTTTCGAAAACCCAAATTCAAATTCCGCAATTCGAGCGCTCGTACACAAAATGGCGGGCTTTCCATGACGTGTTTCTGTCTTTATAAAAAGCGAAATAAAATAAAATAAAAAGCTGTGTGAAATTCAAAAACTTCATTACCTTAAATCCTCTCTGATAGGTGAAGCCGCTCGTTTGTTGCAGCATTTAGGGTTATATTCTGGCAACTATGACAAAGCATGGGAACTGCTTGTCGCCAGATACGACCACATTCAAGTGCTGGTAAACGCTCATTTCTAACTCTTTTTTGAACAGCAGCAGTTGACAAAAGAGGCTGCAAGTAGCATAAAGTCTCTATTAGACACGTCCCAGGAATGTTTTCATGCCCTGGAAAATTTAGGATTGCCGGTAAGTTCTTGGGATGACATTTTAATATATATAATGGTACAAAAATTATCTGGATTTACTCAGCGTTTGTGGGAGGAGAAATTAGGTAGTCCGAAGGAGTTGCCCAGACTTACTCAATTTACAGCGTTCCTAGAAACGCGTTTTCGGACCTTGGAAGCAGTAGCTGGAACGAGTGGCCTAAAGGGCAGCGGTTCTTCTCCACACAAAGGTATTGCAGTTGAGAAGAAAACGGTGCTGCATATTGGTTAGATGCAGTTTGCATGTCAGGTTTGTGGTAAAGGTCAACATTCTCTAAGGACTTGTAAAAAGTTCATTGACTTGGAGATCTGCGAACGATCTAAGTCAGTGTCGGAAGTCTTCTGGAGTTCATCAGCCAAATGTTCTTTTGGCAACAGCAATTGTTAGTCAGGTCTTCAAATGGTAACTATTTTCTTCTGAGGGCATTAGTCGATCCTGGATCTGAAGCAACTTTTATCTCAGAATCAGCTGTACAATTGCTAGGGTTTCATCAACGGCGAACTTTCATTGAAGTATCTGGATTGGGAAAAGTCAGTAGGGGTTCATGTCAACGGTATGTAAGTCTTACCTTTGGGTCGCTGGTAACACCATTCGAAACAAATACCCGAGCCTATGTGTTCAAGTCGCTGACTGGTCTGTTGCCGTCCAAGCCCTTTAACTCTGCGAAGTTGGGAACACATCCAGGACTTAAAGTTGGCGGATCCACAATTCCATAAACCTGCGACTGTTGATATTCTTCTGGGATCTGATGTTTATCCTGAATTTATTATGGCATCTATTGTACGCGGTGGTGATGAAAATTCCCCAATTGCACAGGAATCTGAGTTAGGTTGGCTCCTCCTTGGAAAGACAATTTTACAGAATAAGGAACCTGTCCACAGCTTTTTACAGGTTTTCGACGTAGATACTCAACTGCGAAGGTTCTGGGAACTGGAGGAGTTGCCATTCGAAACTAAAGAGACTGCTGAAGACAAAGCATTTGAAGAGAATTATCCCAAGATAACTACAAGACTGGCTGAAGGGCAATATGAGGTATAGCTGCCATTTAAAACCGGATGTAAGCCTGGATTTGGTGCCTCGAAGTTAGGTGCCTTACGTAGGTTTCATCAACTGAAAAGAAGATTTCAGGAAAACCCCACACTGCACAAGGAGTTCTCTAAGTGCTTAAACGAATATAAGGAGCTTGGTCAGATGACTGAAGTTGAGGAGCAACGAAAGGAGAACACGACCAACATTTTCCATGTCACGCAACAACTCGGTGAAGACAATGAGGTCATTTGTCTTCACCTGTCTTATGCTTAAGCAATCTTCGTTAGTAAGGCTTCGTCAAATTCTAGTCTATTGCATTCGTTTTGTTTTTAACTGCCGGGCAAAACCTGAAACAAGGTATAAAGGTTCATTGAAGGTCAACGAAATTGACAAGGCTATGAAATTGTTGATAAAAAGCTCACAAAAACAAATGTTTTCTGAAATGAATGTTACAAAAAAGATATATCCCAAACGTACCTTGAATTTGAATCCCTTTATAGATGCTGATGATATTCTACGTGTTGGGGGGATACTGCAGAACTCAAATCTGAACTACGAACAAAGACATCCATCTATTTTGGCACCAGATCATCATCTCACACACCTTATCATTAAAGATGCACACAAAAATACCATCCATGGTGGTGTTTCTCTGATGATGGCGTACATTCGCACAGCTTTTTGGATATTTGCGCTAAGGAAAAAAGTGAAGAAGTTAGTACATGTGTGTCTGATTTGTTTCCGTCACAAAGCAACTACCATGCAAACAATTGATGGGAGACTTACCTGAGCCAAGGGTTTGCATGGTACGGCCAGTCTCTAGATCTGGTGTTGATTTTGCAGTACCTTTTAACATCAAAACCTATAAAGGACGTGGAGTAAAGGTGTTAAAAGCATATTTTGCAATTTTTGTTTGTTTATCGGTGAAGCAGTACACCTGGAAGTAGTTTCAGACCTAACAAGAATTTTTAGCCGCTTTCAAAAGATTCACCGCCCGCCGGGGAATGTGCACGGAACTATATAGTGATCGTGGCACTAATTTCGTAGGTGCTGAAGCAGAATAAGGTAGAATGCTGCAAAAGGTGAAGGCTGATTAGAAGACTGTCGAAGAGTCACTGACCCAACAACATATGCGATGGAGTTTCATTCCCCTAGCTTCTCCCAACTTCGGAGGACTATGGGAGGCAGGGGTGAAATCGGTAAAACACATACTTAAAAGAGCTTTAGGGTCAGAAACGTTAACATTTGAGGAGCTAACAATGTTGCTTACTCAGATAGAAGCGTGCCTCAATTCGAGGCCTTTGTGCCCAATGTCGGACGACATCGATGATTTGGAGACATATTTTTTAATCGGCGAAAGTATACTCGCAATTCCTCAAGGAGCGGAGAGTATCTGTCCCGGATGCAACAACGCCCAAGTGGGCGGGACAGGAACCGGAACCAAAGCACGGAGACTTAGTTCTCATCAAAGATGAGAGACTATTGCTTTTGCAATGGCGACTCGGACGGATAACCGATACACATCCCGAGAAAGACAGACTTGTCTGAGTGGTGACGGTACGAACTAAAACTGGGGAACTTAAACGTTTTCTCGGAAAAAATTTGCTATTTGCCATCAAATGACGCAACGGAAAAATAAGACATTTCAACCGACACAACACAAAATGTACCAAAAACACAATTAAAATAAAAATAAATACCAACCAACGGGAATTGAAGGTTTGGTATCCTCCCAGGTTATCTACTCAATCACACAAAATCATGCATACAGGACAAAGTCGCAAAGTTTCGAAATTTCAAAATGCCGACGGAAAATAAATAATCAAAATCCGGACGGCATTCGAACTTTTCGTGACACGATCAACGTTGTCCACTGAAAACACAACACAACACTTTAACCTATCAACAGGTATTCATTTTTAAAATAATTTTAAAATAATTTAAAAACATACAATACAACATAATAACACATAATAATACAATAAAAGACTTAAACTAATTAAACGTTAGATAATAATAATTTAAATAATAATAATAATAAAAAAAACTTACAGCAGATGGAATTGTTTACATTTGCATATGGCAGCAACAATTCTATAGAGGACGGATTCAAATCCATACACACACGTTGGCAGGCAATACGGCCATCATGGAATACTTAACCGTACACGAAAAATGTCGTCGCACATCAACGCACTGCACAATCGTGAAACGTGTACGCGAAAAACAGTTATCGTACAAAACACATCACAAATTTTACCGAATTTCTTGGGAAATATATGAATGGATTTTCCCATTACATTTTTTTCGCTTTTTTTTCTCTTCGGTTTGTTTTTTGTTGCACTTGCACACGATTATCACTTTCGCGAAAACACGAATTGTGTATATCGATATACACACGAACGCACATATGGATACTCGATCGTGTACTCGCGCCGGTGTACACAATACCAAACGAAGAAGAATTTTCAAAAGATACGGTATCTAAGTTTTCCGAAAACCTTTTCTTAGAAAATTCATATATTGTAATACTGATAGATAAGATTAATTGTAAAATAGTTTTTAAGGCCGAAAGGTAAACTTTGAATGAGATGGTAAAGTTTAGAGCGCTCGGTAAGAGCCAGTAAGCTAGATTAAGTAACTATCATTGTTAAATTAGATTTAAGCATTTTTGTCTAGAATGTAAGTAATAATGAAAGAATCAATAAAAATGAATTTAAAAGTAAAAGTAAGAAGAATTTTCGGGAAAACAGGGGAGCAGACAAAAAATAAAAACACTTGCCTAAAATTATTTAACACTGCCGACTAGAATTGACCCAGTTTTGGTCAATGATCAAAACAAACTATTGCAGTTTTACAAAACAAAACAGAATCCACGCACTCCATCTCCCTTTGTTGCCCGTATTATCTTGTTGCTATCCCTGTTACCTACATGTAATGTACAAACTTATTATTCTACACGATTTTTTTTTTTTTTATTTACATGAAGATAGTCAACACACTCATACACACACAACACAGAGCTCCTATTCAAAAAAAAGTACAACATACTCCAACTGCAATTGAGTACACTTGTGGACGAAAATCGTCCACCGGGCGGGAGCATGTTCAGATATACAATCTCTTTTATTTTAAAGAATTTATAAATTTTATTTTTATTCGAACGTTAACTAAACTAAATAAACAAATGTAATATTTTAAACTTAATGTAAACTGATTAACGTAACGTAAGCCTACGATGTATGACAGTTCAAAAATGTAAAAATGTATGTAATTTCCGGATAGATAAAATAAGACTCTTTGCTGTACTATCAAAACGAAAAGACGTGTTTCATTAAAAACCGCATTTTTCGAACTCTACAATATTATTTTAACCTACTCAGTTAGCAAAGATTTACCCTACACACCCCAACAGCATCTCATCTCATGCCTTTTTCGTTCGCTTTGAAGACGACTTGCTATTGATTTCTGAAGTTCATCAGGTATAGACCTCCTAATATGAGAATGACGCACCACTATTTCGTCTAACAGGTTCATCGTCCTTAAAAATTTTCTTGACGCCGCTCGCCAGTTTCAATGTGCATATAGATCTCTGCTTCTTGTTGCATGTCATCGTCTACTTGTTTAACGCGCAAATCAAGAAGGGGCACAATGTGAACATAGTCAGGGTCAGGACTCGAAGGTTCTCCATCACTTATGTTTGCCTCATAGTCTTCAGAATACTCCAAATGGTCACTTTCCTAAGTTCATGTAGATGGTTATCTAAAAACTTCTGTTCAGCATCACTCAATTGCGTATGAGAAGATTTGCGACAGCCTCTAACAAACCACTTCGATCCATTTTGCTTGAGCAATGTATTCACGGTATAATATTCGCACTCCTTCGAATAATAAAACACAAAAGAAAAACAAGATACAAAAAAGAGCATTTACTTACCAAAAAGCCAAAATCAGTGCCTTCGTTTGCAAAATAACAATTATTACTTACTTTCAGTAATAAACTACAAAACTACACAAAACAAGTATTCACTAAATCGTCTCCCCTGGTAAAGTCTCTCGTTTAGATATAAATTTCATAGCTACGAAAACTAAACCCAAAATCAGTTCAACTAGTTGTTTTTCGTGTACTTGTATTTTCGTGTACTATGCCCGAAAAAATTATTTCTTTCTTGCATGACATAGACCAAAAAATGCGTACAAAATTGGATTTGAAATATCCTTTGGAGACTTAGTGCACAATATACGGGTCGAGGGTTAATGGAAAGACATCGGATCGTGATGGCTAACAACAAAATGTCAGGCCTTTTCCCAATTAATATATATATTTTTTTCAATAATTTATTTTCAATAAAATCAACATTGGTTATGCGTTCCCGCGAAGCCGGCTGTGTTTCTAACATTTATAATTGAAATAAAGTAAGCTTAGTTTAATAAACATTCAATACAAGATTTACATGAAAAAATTATTCGACATAAATAATTTTGATCGCTTTGGATTAAGATTTACTTTAAGATTAAAACATTTTTATGTTTTTTTTTTCTAGTTTTAAAATTTCTAGCGTTTTTTAGTTCTTGCGGAGTTGTATTGAGAATTTTAGGCACATTGCATTTCAACTGTCTTCTTCCATAGTTGTTGTAGAATCTGGGTTCTTAAAACATACCTTGAGCTCGTCTTCTTATGTTTCTCCCATGGTTAATTGGAGTGATGAATCTTGTGTTGTTGTAATACTCTAATATAATCGTCATCTTGAAGATGTCTTCCACTTTAAGGGCATTGAACCTTCCTCTCTCAGTTACATTTCGATGAGTAAATATATTTATCTTTTTCAGTGCTGCAGTTTGTAGTTTCTGATGGTTTTTTAAATGAGTTAACGATGCATTACCCCAGGCAAGTGTTCCATATCTTAGTTTGGATTCCACTAGCGCAAAGTACACTTGTCTTAGCACAGATGTTGTAATTTGGTACTGCAGATGAGTGCTCTTTTAAGACTCGAACGTAACTCATCAATGTGCTTATCCCACAGGAAGTTATTGTCGATTATCACTCCTAGATATTTGTAATTTTGAACTATATCTATAGGACAACTAGTCGAGGTATGGCAGTCATCATTCCTACAGTATATTTGTTGTTTAATAGCCTTGAACTGCGGATTTCTTATATGCATCATTTTTGTTTTGGATGAGTTGATCATTAAACCATGATCATGAAACCATTTTACTGCATTATCAAACTCTTCCTGAATTATTGTTGTTGCCGTCTGCAAAGATCTGTTACATACCACTGTCGCTGTATCGTCGGCATAGGCAAAGGGTTTGGCTCGCTTGAAAGTGCGGAGAATCTCATTAGCGTATAGAATAAACAGAATCGGGCCCAGTTTCGATCCTTGGGGGACTCCGTATTCCGCATGTTCTTTTTGGCTATGGGTCTCGCTGATCTTGACACAAAAAAGCCTGTTGTGTAGATATTCCTTTAGCCAATCGGCCAATATTCCTCGTATTCCTATACGTTCGAGAGCATTTATTAGCTTTGAGTGATTGAGCATGTCAAAAGCTTTACTAAAGTCCATAAATATTACCAAGACGTGGTAACTTTTGTGAAGACTTTCATTGATATGATTTGCGAATTCTCCAAATAGTTTACCAGTGCTTTTCTCTTTCTGGATGGAGTGTTTTTCAATAAAATTCTGCAACCTGTTTATTATGACTTCTTCAAGGCATTTTTCTACTACTGGCAATATGAATATTGGCCTGTAATTGTTGACTTTTTGTACCACCTTTGTATATTGGCCTGACCACAGCAGTTTTTAAGGCTTCTGCAATTTTTGCTTGTTTAAGACTCAAATTAATAAATTTGCACAAAATCGGAGCAAAAGTTACTGCGTGATTTTTGATATTCAACGCTCGAATTCCATCAATACCAGGCGACTTATTTTCGTCAAGTAATTCTTGACATTTCAAATACATTTGTTTCTTGAATAAAAACTGATTTGTCTAGCGTTTTATTTAGGTAAATCGATGTAATCGAGTCGCATTGGTGCACAATGTTTTCAATTTGTTCTTTAAAGTTTTTTGCACATTCGCTAGCGAGATTGCTCACACACATTTGACCAGTGAAATTCTTAATTATAGTTTGATCTGGGCTAGGCTTTTTCTTTCCCATTATCTCGTTTATTAGGCTCCATATTTTTCGGGGGTTTGATTTGAGTTCGAAATTCCTGCTCAATCTGTTATTTTCCCATCTTTTGTATAACTCATCCCTTTTTTTAAACTTAGCTGTTAAGTTATGTGACATCCATGGGTTATGCTTTCTTTCCTTTTTTATTGGTCTTACAGCTGTAGACTTTTCATATAGGTTTTTCATTATATCGACAAGTTTTTGGTAATTGCATCATTTTCATAAATCACTTCTTCTCAATTTTTTTTGGCGATTTATTTTTGGCCAGTTTTTCTTTTACGATTGATTGTTCCGAATTTGCAAAATATAGGGTTGGGTAATCTGCTTTACATATCACAGGGTTAAATTCTAGGACCAGTTCTCTTCAATTTGTATGTGACCGAACTTCCCGCCCGGATCAAATATTGTTGTGTACACATGTTTACCGACTATGTCCGACTTATTTTAAGTCAGCGTCTCCATATGACAGATATAGCTGCTAACAAAATTGAGCTCTAAAAACGATCTCTGTTTTAAATCAACGAAATCTTAAGCACTTGTCGTTTATAAAAAGTTGTTAGATTTATCTGTCTTTCCAAACAGTTATCAAGCTTGGGTATAAGTACTATCAAGTACATACATTCCTAACTTGGAATACTTTTAAGATACTTTTGACCAAATCTTTCTTGTTATTAATGCCCTTGTGCAGATGTGAGATCTTCTGTATATTATTGTAACTTGGATTCCAGAGGAAAAGTGATCATAGCATACAGTAATATTGCACGATTGTATACAATCTTATTACAATTTGCGGCTGATCCATCTTCAATTTACTAAAGTTCGTTCGCTTTGTCTGATACACGAAGTAACACCAACTGGTTAGCCAGAATATCTACTCGTATATAAAAAACTTACTTTCGTAGAGTCACACAGAACGTATGTGTTGCTTCAAAAGAGGTACTTCTGTCTAACATCCAAAACACAATTCTTCGTAAGTGCTGTTCGACTTTGGAACTGAACATCGACATAGCGGCTAGTCGATTCGGCGCCGAACGGCTGAATTGGTCATCACCAGGATTTTGGTCAAAATATCATCTTCGACCAATGGCTCAGCGGCTATGTCAACAAGAAAAATTGCCTTTATTGGAGCAAACACAATCCACAAGTGTTTAGTCAAGCACCAATGCATCCACAAATATTTACTGTTTGATGCAGTTTATGGAATGGTAGCATCACCGGACCTTATTTCTTTAGAAATGAGGAAGGAGACATCGTTACCGTCAATGGTCTCAGGTATAGAGCGATGTTAACCGATTGTTAACCGATGTTAACAGAGCTCGAGAACATTGGTATATCCGAGCTGTAGTTCCAGGAAAACGGCGCTACATACCATGCAAGCGTATGGCTCCATTTGCCTTCTGGATACCATAGGAAGAATTGTAAAAAATTTCATTTAATAAACAAATCAATTGATGATCTTAGTAAAAAATGCAATGCGCTATCAGAACACCAGTATGGGCTTCGGAAATCTCGTTTCACAGTAGACGTAGTCAAGGCAGTGACTGAAATAGTCGCCATCGAGGCACGGCGATGGCGATTGGGAACAAAGCATCAGGTACTTTGTAGTGGTGGCATTACATATCAGAAATTCAATTTCAATTCCGTAAACTCGACGTTTATAATGAATGATCTTTCTACATAGAATGGACGTACAAAACTATATCCTCAGAATTATATCTACGATTAGCTACTTCAGGAACAGAAAGGTAAATTATGACACCGACGAGTTTATCTAACACTATAATGTTATAGCAGGTGTGTCACATGGATCTGTCCTAGTCCCTTTGCTGTGGAATATTATGTATAAAATATGTTCTCAGGCTCCCAAAGTCCCCAAACGTGAAGATTACAGGCTTTGAGTACGATATCGTATATCATCGTTACCGTAGCCAAGGACATCGACAAAGTAGGATCGGCAACAAATGAAGCGATCTCCCGAGTCAAAACAGCAAGCTTGGATTTAGCAGAACATATGGTAAAACAGATGCAGCTTTTATCATCAACCGCAATGTTGTTAAATACACGCATGTACGCATAGGAGTTCTGGTAATAAAATCAAAATCGGCATTAAAGTATCTACATAGATGTTATGATTGATAATGTCATAGACTTAGCCATAGACAATACCTAGACTACATTGGGAAAAAGGGATCGATCACTCAATCCTCGCCGACGAGATGTATGCCAAGCACCGGAGCACCCAGAGATCATCCAGTCAAAAGTAGTTAGCTCATTTATACTGCACGCGTCTCTAGTATACCGAGCGCGAATTTATAGACTAATCGCTTTGATAATAATCGTGAGACGGTAAGTTTAAGCTTAAAACCGTAGTTGACTTAATTAGCCAACAACATGACGAAATACGAAAACTTGATTAAAAATCTACTAACAAGACACCTTAAGACGTAAAAATACCACAAAATTTTCATTTTCGATTTTTGGGGTGACAGCTTCTTGACAGCTTCTCCCTATAACTCTGCTCATACACATTCTATTTCCGCAAAAGTCTATCTTCTCGCGTTTTTTCTACTCTTAAAGGTTTCAAACAGATTTTGATATTCAGTGCAGTTTTGCCATATACCTATGTTGCATAGCTGCAATAATTCTTCAGCACACAATGCATTCTGAAGTAATGATTCGTGAAAATCTATCATGATGACGCCTTAAATTTCATAAAATAATCTTCTTGATGTTATAACATGGGGATAAATGTACAGATACTTTTGCATGCACTTCAACCTTTTCCAACCGATAAAATCAATTAAATTAGGCAAGCTTTCGATCTAACCATGCTTCCACTTAAATCCAGGAAAGTATCAGACTTATAACTTGGGTGAAATAAATCTCCATATGTCTCTTAAGATTTTCTCAACTTAATTTATCTACCTTTAGCTGAAGTTTGATATGTAAAATAAATATACATAAAACCAGAACTTGTATGAAGTACTTACCTCATTTAAGTTCCTTAAACCACTTCACCAATCAACAGGGTACCCAAATCTACATTCCATGTTCAATTGCAGTGAAAAAGAGGAAAACAAAAATGTTCTTGTTAATTGCAAATTGCTGAACAAATAGGTAAAATCAAATTAAATTCCAATACACAGATACAACGACTGGGAGAAGGAAAAATCAATTCGACTTAAATTTGTTAACTGTCAGTCATTAGCCTACCAGAGAATGTCTTCTATGAAATCATTCCCAAATACTACCTAACTGTCGACCCAGGAACGCTCTATCTGAATCTCGAGTCCATTCAATATCAATATTATAGTTTTCCGCTTGGAAAATTCTTTACAGTACATTTAGCTGCACTTACTTCGAAAAGAACACTTTGGACAGAGAGTCAAGTAACATAGATGTTGGAAAGGTAAATTGAAAAAAAGGGTTCGACTGGGTTGTTGAAAATTGCTCATGTGTGTTCTAGTTAAGAATTTTCTGAATTTTTTTTTAACAGTTATAATTCAAATGTATCGCAGTCAATGGAAACTTTTTGTACTGACTAAGATTCTTATCTTTTGTGGGATTTGCTTCGATTTCTTGTCTCTTTTGGTATTACACGTGGGTGCCTCCTGAGAACGTCTATTCGGGGTCTAGTAGATTGGTTTCATAGCAAAATTTTCGTTCATATATTCAATCAAGTTTGGGCTTAAAGCAGTCCTAAAAGGCTGCTCTTGGGTAAAAAAAAAAATTACTATACAAAGCAGCGGAAATACATATGTTACATATCTATCCGGGCTGGAACAAATCGACGAGAACTTGCTGTGAGTCTCACTTGCACAAAAAGGGGCAAAATATAGATCAGAACATGGGCCAGACTCGAAAATATAGATAATTATTGTAATTTGGACGGTTAAGTTAAAATCAATACCAAAAAGGGAAAAGTTTCACTTACATTGGTATGTCGTAATAGAAAGTCTTCAATAAAATTGCTAAAACTTAATTCTCTCCATACCAAGTATCTTCAGTTCGTGCTCAACTGTTAAGCACGTTGGTCGACTCACTGTTCAACGCGCTCAATAGCTCTGACGATTATGTGAATAATGAATGAATGCTCTAAAATGCAGACAGCCGTAGACGTAATCGACGATTGCTGCACTAAAATGGGCTTTCAACCAATCCTCTCAAAACGCTGGTTGTTCTTTTTAAGAGACTTTTTAGACCTATCTAGTTCCTTAAGGCACCACGATCTAATTCTTAAAAGAAGCTAAGTATTTAGGTTTTATCCTGGAAAACAAACTTCAATAAATTAAAATATTACGTCGAAAGCCTCTAAGGCGCTGTTGGCCTTGTGGCACTGCAAAGGAGCTAAGGGCAAGACAATTGCTTTTGCATCTACACGGTTGTGATAAGACCAAATATATCGTGTGAGTCGATATACGAAAATATGTTATAGTTCCTTATACTAGACTCCAAAGGAAGGTCTGTTTCGTCTAACTCTACTCTTTATTGTGTCAAACGCGAACAACAACGTCTTAAAGGAAGAAGTGTAGCGATCTTGCCGGTCAGCTCAAATCACCAAGACGAAAGACCACACGGCCTGGAAATTTGTGCTTCAAAATTTCCATCGTTGCCCGAGCTGTGTGAGCGGTTGCTTCATCCTGCTGTTCAATTTTTGAAAAACAATTTAGCAACTTGGTGCAAAAAAAAATCGTTTAACATCTGTCTGTAGCTCTCACAAGTTACGGTTACAGTGGTGCCGTCGGTGGCTTCAAAAATATAAGGGCCAATCATTTTTTCACTGCAAATGCCGCATCAAACAGTTACTTTTAGGTTATGCTTTGGCTCGTTGTACATTTCATGTGGATTCTCCGTGCCTCAGAAATGCTGAATAAGCATTTATTCACACAACCGAACAACCACACAACACAAGTGAAAATGGGACTCGTCACTCATTACAATTTTGGATGCAAAATCTAACCTTGCTTGACGGTTATCAGGCAGTAATTGGTGAACGGTTTGTATTTTATAAAGGCACATCTTCAAGTCCTTCACAAAAATTTGATGTAGCGAACGTCTGCTGATGCCAAATTTTGTGCTCCATTGTCTCGTCGATGTTTAAGGTCGACGTCGACGGCCACTTCTTGCGACATCTCTGGGAACCAGTTAACATAAGACGCTCAGCAAAACGCTTAATTATTCGCACACATACTATGGTGCAGGAATAACGGCGTCGTCATGAGGCATTACTTAAATATTCTGGGGGTAAGTGATACAACGTCCTGCGGCGCTTGCTGTAAAAGTGATGAGGACACCGTGGAGTATGTTACTATATCTGTAAATTTTTGGCTTACGTTCGCATAAGGCTGTAGATACTCGGCATTGACTCGGTATGTAGCAGTACTCTAGGCACTTTATCACAAATCTTTCTTCGAAAGACTGAGATATTCCTTCTTTGATTAACTTCTTAGTAATTGATTAACTAAGTGTAATACGCTTCTCCCGTCTTATATCGTGTTATACTTAACTTTTCAGACGGAACAGGGTTTCACTTTCAAATCCCTCTATTGTGTTGGCAACTGCAACTAAGTAAGATACGATGCTCGATCTGTCTTCAGGTGTTTGCTAATAGCTATGTAATATTGTTTACCTGTTTCTTAGCAGTGACTTTCAAATCTCCTATCATAACTACGATGTCACTGTCTTGATCTTTCTTAAGAACGCACCAAGTTGCTTCCTCTCAAATATGGAGCCTTTCCTCGTATAGCTTTCTATCTATAATGGGAATCTTTTTACGCTGCTTTAAAATTATTCTGTCAATATACGGTCACTGTTGGATTTGAGACTCTTTCATGGCTCAATTAAACTAGACCAGACAGCGATAAGCTTCTATTTCGCTTAGCGGTATAGGGTAGATCAGGGTTATCAATGCTATTCAGTATTATCTTGAGACGAGCAGAGTCCGATCCTTGTCCCAAATACTCGAAGTTATTAGTAAATTCCCCTATACTTGCCCTGTATTATAGAGCAGAAAGCTTGCTTTTCGTCCAGTTTACTTCGAAATTTTTGAAGAAAATCCCCAAATGATACCATGAGGAGGCGGTCAGTAGTAAATTAGGTCTGAGGTACAAGGTATTTGAAAGTACAGACGATTTCTGGTTCGAAGTGAGCCTGACTGCGTGACATTGTAACTTATACATGCAGTTGCACTTATTTTTCAGTTTATACTTCTCGGTACGTACGACTGTTATATACTAAATATAAACCTTTAAGTCAAAGTATTTCTGTCACAAAATACTACGGATTTTCGCGCCATTAAAGCCAAGTCCTGTGACGTCCTAGATGGATTAGATAAAAGCCTAAGTATTTAAATTTTGCAACTCGGCACGACAGTTCTTTCTAAATTGTTGTCATGAGTTGGGTTGGCGGCTTAGAAATCGAAACTGCAGATATTCGGTCTTAGTACGATTGAATCGTAACCCGTTTTTTTTTCAGGTTATTAAGAGTTACTTGTAGACCTGTTAGATCGTTAAGTTCCATGGTAAAGGTTAATACCAATGTATGACGTTTAAAAACAACGGAAATCGAAAACGGACTTGGAGTACTTATATTTAATTTTGAATTTGATGTATATTTCCGGCGTAAATTTATGTTATGTTTTAACATCATCAAATATTAAGCATATAAATCTTGCATACGACTCCGGCTTATTTGGATATCCTAGTACCGTTCAAATAAGATTTCTGCGAACTCTGTCTCCAGGTCCTCTGGAGCTTCGCAATATTTTTTTATCATTATTTGCAAGCTTTGAATAGCGACAAAGTCGTTGTTGACTGTCTAGGACTCGTTCATGTATTTTCATTGTATGGGTTTTTAGTTCCACCGGTCGGTAGTTGCTGCAATTTTTAGTGCCGTCTTTGCCCTTATAAAAGGTGTGTTCAAAAAGTAAAAGACTTTTGAAATTTCTCTGGCAACGTATTGTACGTTCGATTATCGTTTTTTTTTTTTACAATATTTTGCTGTATTGGTACACATATTCCGAACATTTGTTCACAGTTTCAAGTAAATAGAAAATTTAGTTTGTTTTTGACAGATAGAAAGGATAGATGTGTTTCGGTGTGCTCGGCGATTTTCGTTTGCTAAAAGAAATGGATCGAAGAATTTGAGTCAAATTTTGTGTAAAAATGGAATCAAGTGCTCTAAGCCACATGAAATGTTTACGATGGCATACAGTGAGTCTGGTTTAAGCAAAAAAAGTTTAACAAGTGGTACAAGCTCTTCCAAAGTGCTCTGGACTCCCCGGCACATCAACAAAATATGATAACATCGAAGGTGTGAAGAAAATTGTTATGGAAAATAGTCATGTTACCATAAGGGAATTTACTGAGGATGTTGGCATATCGGGCGGCTTTTGTCATGCGATTTTTACGGATGTTTTGGGCATGAGACATGTGTCAGCAAAGTTTGTTCCGAAACTTCTTAATTTAAATCAGAAGCTCTTGAGTGACGTCAATTATGATCCTGAAATGGATCAAATTTTGGTGACAAATCATGGGTATATGGTCATGAAGTTGAAACCAAAGCCCAATCGTCCCAATGGAAGCACCCGCGAAAATCAAAACCGAAAAAAGCACGCCAATCAATGATCACTGTTTTTTAAGATTACCGTAGCGTAGTGCATCAGGAATTTTTACCTTATGTTCGTTCGGTCAATAAGGAGTATTGGCTTGAAGTTATGCGCTGTTTGCTAGAAGCAATAAGGAAAAAAACCTCCGGAATTCTTGAAAAAAATTGATGGCTTTAGCATTACGATAATGCACCTGCTCATTCATCGCTACTGGTGGGAGTTTTTTTGGCCAAAAGCAACACGACAATCATGCCTCAGCACCATATTTACCAGATTTGGCCCTATGCGACTTTTTTCTGTTCCCAAAACTGAAGAGACATATGAAAGGAGGCAGATTTGCAATGATTGCGGGAATAAAAACGGTATCGCTGGAAGAGCTCAAGGTTGTACCAAAAAGTGCTTCAAGGAATGGGAAAATTGTTGGCACAAGTGTATTATATCTGAGGGGGATTACCTTGAAGGGGACAATAATTATATTGCTGAATAAATAAACATTTTTTTATAAAAATATTGACACACTTTGTATGTTAGAGTAGAGCCAGAAAGCTCTTCCTTCACTGCTTCTGCATACGATCGGTTCTTATCAATTTATTAGATAAAATCGCGAGCCATTTAAACTCAAGATATCCAATTTTCACACACACTGCAGAGGGAATATTATCACGTCCGACTGCACGTCCCAGTTCAATATTTATAAAGGCTCACTAGCTTTGACTTCCATAATATTTACCGTTTTTTCTTCGTATACAACAGTTGAGGGAATATACTCTGTCCATCTATTGCAAATTCGTTGTTCTCTGCTAATATATATCCCTGCACATCTTCAATATATTTTGGCGTTTGAATCTCTTTTGGTTTTTTTTTTTTTTTTTTTTACTATGCCTCCATCTTAAAAATGTTCGCACGCTTGCTCGTGAATCGAAGTCGAAAAAAAAAAAAAAAAATGTTAACACAATGACAATTTACTAAATTTATTTGAAAGCTTATTGTATGCCATTTCATATTTGAAAATAGTTTTTGGCATACTCGTATGTTATGTCTACCACAAAGCGCATTCCAAATTAGTGAATTAACGCAGCTCCATAGAAAATAATCGAATAGCGTCAAATCGCACGATCTTGGTGGTCTTGAATCGCGTTTTCAATAAAGCGATGTTTTCGTTGGTCGTATGGAGTAGACCATCATTCTGTTGAAACCACAGTCATTTACATCGCTAATCATAGTATTGTACTGGTGTTTATGGACAGTAACTTGTACTCTGGCCTTATTTTTGAAGAAATAAAGACTGATGATGCCACCAGCGTACAATCCGCACCGTACGATACAATTATAGTGGCATTGGGTATAGTGGCATCTGGTGAACTTTCTAAGGATTGTCCTTGCTCCAAATGTGGGAATTTATCTTGCTCACGTAGCCGTTTAAGCAGAAATGAACCTCATAACTGAACAAAATTTTACAGAAAAAACTTCGTCAACTCTATTTAGAGCCCAATTTACTGAATACCCGATGCAACAAATGTTCACGCGGCTTTATCACTTGCACCAATACGATCGAATTTTCTAAATAGTGGATGGACAAGGGTGAATTTCCTGCAAGTCACGACTATTCGATAAATTGAAAACCTCTTCAACACAAGATTCCACAGCTGCGATATTTTCTTTTGAACTCACTGTTGTTGTGTGAGAATTTGATGGGAACATTTTCAATAATTCTATAAATAGCACATTCCGATGGTCTGTGATGTCTGCTATAAATTCCACGAAAAGCTCTATAGGTTTCGCGAGCAGAGCTTCGATTTTGGAAATGAGTTTTGATAATTTGAAATCGGTGTTGTGGAGTCAATTTTTTCGACTCATGTTAGTTTTCGTTGATTGTTCTCTTGTTTCTGCAGGAAAAGGAAAAGTTTTACTCGCCACTAAATATTCCAGTTTAGATGGTAGTTAATCTGGGTTTGGTGTCAACTACTCTAATATGTAATACAAATATAAATGAGTTGGATAAATTGTAAGACCGTGTGATATGTATGTATTTTGATAATCTTCTTCCTTTGTATTTAGTTCCCTCCATGATAATCTTTCTTATTCATTGTTTCTTTTTTAAACGTGTCCATTTAAGTCCGCATCAATGAAAAGCGTCTTCTACCGTCATATTCCATTTAAAAGCTCATCAAAACCACCCAAAGTATTTTTTTTCCTGATTGCTCACTGCCTACTTACGCTAATAAAATTCAACGTTTCGTATTAAATTATCATTTTTATTGCCATAAGTCGGTCCGTAATTTTTAATACGGTTACGACTTTATCTAGGAGTTCAGCTCTCAAGATGGTGGTTCTATTACAATTTTTTTTCGTTCCGTAATAATAAATTTTGTAGGCCTTCGTTTGCAAGTTCAAGTAGGGGACCCTGTTTCCGGCATTTCGTCACTTGCGTTTTTGATTTTACATTGCTGTAATATATTTTCTAGTTTGAAACTTTTGCCCTTCATTGTGCCGATGTTGTAGTTCATTTCTGAAGAACATTACATTGCTCGCTCCCGGAAACCGATAAGAACTTTTGAAAATATATTTTCGTAGTACAAGGTGAAGTGAAAACTACTGACTTAAGTAAAAAGGTCTTAATTCTTTTGCTTTAATACAAACTACGTAAATTTATTTTTTTATAAACAGCAGAACTTTGCAAACAATTGCCCTACAAGCGTCAACTTCTTTAGCGAAATTCTTGGTGGTACGATTTCTTCAACGAGAGGCTGAAGCGAATGTTAAATGAGTTCTTGTAAGCGTTGTTGTGAGTTTAAAGAAGTCGATGCAAAATTGCTTTTTATCATTTACTACTAGGTGCGGTGAAAAGTAACCACCTTGGCTGCTAGAATGCTCTGCTACTGTAGAAAAGGTTATGGTGCCTTGAAGTCCGTTCATATTTAGCAGACTTGCCAAATTTCAGTGCGATACTGTCTTTAGTTTTGTTTTAACAGCTGATTGTTGTAGACGTGTTTGGCATCATGTTGATTATGGACAAAAACGATTTTCGTTCTCTTATAAAACATTATTTTTTGAGAGACAAAACGGCGAAGGAAACAAAAGAAAAGTTTGATAAATGTTATGGGGCTAATGCTCTGTTAGATAACACCGTCAAATATTGGTTTCTAGAGTTTCGTGGTGGCCGCAACTCCACTGCCGATCAAGTCCGCAACGGCAGGCCCTCCGCTGCGGTTGCAGAGGACAATGTCAAAAAAATACATGAAATGGTGTTGGCTGACCGAAAAGTGAAGGTGCGCGAGCTAACAGATACCACAAAGATTAGAACTGAACGCACACGCCATATTTTGGGCAATATTCCGCATATGAAAAAGTTATCCTGCCACTGGGTGCCGCGCATACTCACTCCTGACCAAAAACACAAACGCGAGAGCACTTCGAAAGAGTGTTTGGGCTTACTGATGCGCAATCGGGCGAATTGGTAACTATTGATAAAACTTGGATCCACTATTACACACCAGAGAACAGAATGAGTGTCCGGCAATAGTGCTAGGGAGCCGGCATGAGTGCTCCGAAGCGGCCGAGGGTCGGAAAGTTTATGGCGTCGGTTTTCTGGGATTGTCATGGTCAACAGCGAGTATTACTGTGCATTATTGGAGCGATTGAAGGCTGAAATCGCTGTAAAACGTTGTTTCCACCGTATTTGCTCGATTTGGCTCCCTCGGACTATTATCTCTTCCCAAACCTCAAAACATGGCTCATCAAAAAAAAAAAAATTCAGCTCACGCGAGGAAATCATCGACGCCACGGAGAAATATTTTGCAGACCTTTCGGAAAATTGCTTTTCGGACAGGATCAAGAAGTTGGAAAATCGCTGAAATAAGTGTATCAAACTAAAAGGGGAATAGAATAAAAAAAACATTAAAAAAAAAATGCTACATTCCGAAGGAGGTTACTTTTCAACCCACCTAGTAAATCTATGATAATTTGGGTGAAAGCTAAGTTAGGAGATCTTGAATCACAAGAAAATAATTTCATCGTCCGCAATCTCAACTCATTTGAATGAATATGAGGTGAATGGGAAACCAAGATTGATTCATTATCATTCCCTTGTGTGATGTTACTAAAAAAAAATTCCTGAGGCATTCTTATTTGAAAACCATGCCACAAGTACTGTTGCCGGAAATCATCAGCTTCGCAGCTAATATATATATTAGCGTCCCTTAAGTAGGCCTTAATTGCTTTCAATTGTCCTTTAGGACCTCGAAAATGATATCCCAAAAGAACGACAAAAGGAACGACGGTATTTTACGGGACTAGAGTAGGTATACGACAGATGTTTTAGAAGCTATTTTCCAAGTGTTCAGACTTTTGTATGTTTCGTCTTAAAAACGTCGGTTTCAGTCAGTTTTGTACAATAAAACATTCGGGAAGGACGGTATTTGAGATATGTTTTTTATTTTTATTTTGTGTGTTTTACTGATTTGTTTTTATAATAAGTGACAAAGTGTATTGTGGTCAAAGAGGTGCCTTAAAGACACGTACATACAGCAAGAGACAGTGAAAAAATTACAGGCTACGCAGTGAAATCAAAATACTGTAAGGCGTGTGAGTACTGGAAAAATAAAGAAGATACAAAAGAATATACTATAAGAAATGGGCACAAGATTATAAGGATAAGTGCGGTGTGAATTACGATGGATCAGTAGGAAAAATGGGGGCCGATGCTTCAGCGATCCGAAGCTTTGCACCAGGTAAAATACACTCATTATGTTGGTGACGGTGATTCTAAGATTTTTAAGGGCATTTCTGATACAAACGCCTATGAGAATGTTCAGTACTCAAAAGAGAGTGTTCAAAAGCAAATGGGTACCCGCCTTGAAAAATATGAAAACGAATATAAAAGATCATCGTATAAGGGATAAATTGACGGAAAAACTAATAGACGAAATCTCTTTTTATTATCGATAAGCCATTGGTGGCTACACGTGACCCTAAATTATCTACTGATGCAAAACCCGAGTAGGATTTATGTCCGTTCGAAAAGGATTCATGGTTCTCATGGCAAAAGCACCTCAAAGCACCCCAAAAAGCATTTTTAGTAGTAAAATTGATTTGGATATGGCTATGGATATTGCAGTTTGCGTATACAATGACGGCTTTGCTTAAATTTTGCACATAATAAAAGCGATGGATTTAGAAATCGGCCTGAACAGCTACAGAAGTGCGCATAAAGCTTACAGAAAAAAACGCTGTCTGAAGCTGCAAATGAGTGGAGGATTGCATTAAAATCCAATAGAAAAGGAAAAGAAGAGCAAGACACTAATCTAGAAGGCCAATTATATGGTGTAGGTATCAAAATTGCAAAATTTTCACTTTCTATAGTTTAAAATTATAAACGCGTTCATCTCAAAGCTGCATTTTTTAAGTTGGCCGCACATATAACTCAAACAGTTTTCCAAGAATTCACTTCAAATTTTAGAAATATCCTAAGTACTTAAGATTTTTTTATATATGGCATAGTTAATTTGCTATTAACAATTTTCTGGCGATTTTTCTGCGAATTTTGCATGTTTGGCTTTGAAAGTGCGCCACTCTTCCAAAAATCAATATATCAAAAAAAAAATCCACTTTTCTAGCTGTTGCCATGTACAATAAAAAAGATTAAGTGAATCTTCGTAATTTAACATTTATATGAGCTGTTTGTACGGCCGTAAACCTTTCAAAAAAAATAGAAATCATCTGAGAAACGCTGCACAGCCGCTATTTTAAAATAAATATTTCTATAAAAATTACGTTTTACAGTCAATCATATGTACGATAAACTTCTATCTTTGTAAAGTCGATTTATTTTATATTTTTCCTGAAAAAAAAATCACAAAAAGCCTATTTTAACGGCCTCTAGAGTGGCCTAACCCTTTAATATAGAGCCCACCTGAGGCTCTAGCTGGCGCTAATATGAGAAATATGGTAATAATTTCCATTTATTTTTATTACAATTCATTACTCATTTATAACAGGCATTAAAAGTTAGCTAAACTAATTAAAACCAAATTGTTCTGACTTAAATAAACTTAAGGATGAGCTCAAGTTTTGACACATGACAGATAATTTTAAACGATTTGCGTCTCAGTTGTGATAAAAAAATTTTATCTGCGATGGAATTCAAATGTGATAGCGTGATTGCTTTATATTTGGCTGGAAAACCGCACGTAGCTATCGTTAGAGCTCTTCAGCACCTTAACGTGAATAAATCATTTGTGTCTCCAACCATAGCTCGTTACCGTGATACTGGCAGCGTTGCAAAACGCCATGGAAGTGGTCATAAAAAGACAGCAACATCGGCAGAAATATTTCGGAAAGTGAAGGTTCGAATTGAGCGAAATCCGCGTCGAAGTGGAAGAAAAATGGCTCGTGAGCTCAACATATCTTTGGAACGGATGCAACACATACTGAAAAATAAGCTTGGGCTAAAGCCATTGAAGTTCCAAAAAACACACGATCTTACAAAAAGAGTTAGAGTAGAAAGAGCAAAGGTGTTGCTACGATTGCACGAAAGTGGTGAGTTGCCGAATTTGGTTTTTTTTCGATGAGTTGCCATTTGTTATCGAGCAATATGTCAATAAACAAAATGACCGAGTTTACTTGCCAAAGAAGTCCTTCGAAAATTTACACCTTCGGACGGATACCAGAATGCAGGCAGCACTGATGGTAATGGTTTGGGATGCTATAACCGCCGATGGCCGCTCTCCGCTCGTATTTTTGGACCGTGGCGTCAAAATTAATGCGGTCGTATACTGTGAAACCGTCTTAGAAGCAGTAATGAAGCCTTGGACAAACAATTATTTCGGTCGGAGACCGTGGACATTTCAACAAAACTCGGCAACGTCTCACAAAGCGCGCGTTAACCAAGATTGATTAAAAAACAATGTTCCACACTTCATTTCTTCGACACAATGGATTGCAAATTCCCTGGATGCAAATCCGTTTAATTTCCCTGTCTGGGGTATTTTGAAGTCGAAGGTTGGCACTAAAAAATACCAAAGTTTGGACCACCTCAAACAAGCACTTCGCCGGGAATGGGCAAAGATACCACAGACCTACTTGCGTGCAGCGTGCGATGCTTTCTTCGGCCGTCTCAAGGCCATTATTCGCACCAAAGGTGGACATATTGAAAACTACTGATACGATTTGAAAATTGATGTATTTTTCAACATTTTTTGCTTTGGCATAATAAAATTTATCAAAAAATAAAAAAATTATTTCATTTTCTCTCATTTCAAAGTTGCAGTTCGAGAGAGTTATTTATTTTTCCAGGCCTTGCAGATAAAAGACGACTGGCTTGTTATCTTCAACTTACTTAACTAATACCTTTAACAATATTTAATAATATGATATTATACAATGAAGAGGTGATAGTTAGCAGTCAAAAATCGTGTCGCTTTGCTTGCATTGCTACTACCACTATTCCTTAACTATACTAGATCAACCAATATCGTTGTAGCAACTCTGTTGCTGGACTGTTCTATGCTGCTTATCTTCTTGGCGTTGACAAACAAAACTCAAGCCAAACCAAATTTTGTTGTTAGGCTGAAGTTTTCCATTACCTATTGTTATCAAGTAATGTCTAGGTAGGTATTAAATTTTGACGGTGATAATAATGATGATGGCGATGTTGATGTTGTAGTTATGCACGTAATTCGTGCATTGTGCACTCACCCATGACGACCCGTTTACTACTCATGTCTCATTCCGTCCACGTTAGAGCACCACCACGCACGTTACATAATCTCTTTTCGTTCCTCTCCCGTGTCTCATTCTAAACAAGCTGTCTCACCTCGCGCGCTACTCCTTCCCATTTCCTGTTGTTTTTTCGTTTCATAGAATTTTAACATTCACACCGGGATGTGTGTTAAGGAGAATTTGAAGTGGACTAACTTTATTTATACGTAGGACCACCACTGGTGGAAATTTCAGTCTTGTTGGATAATTTTAGTGTCATTTACAAGTATTATCGCCATCTAGTATGTATCAAAGGGACTAAGGATTCGTTTCATCGGAGTTAGAAACTACTTTATTTCGCTTTTTCGTTTCATTGGAGTTCGGAATTACTGCCCAACGAGCGATCAAAACTTAAAAAAACTAGAATCTGTAAAAAAAATTGTGGCTCTTCCGCCGATTAAGTCGACAATTGGAAAAAGTATGCACACTGCCGGCTCAATGCTGCCGAGGCATGAAAGTTTACGAAAGCGGATGAAGATAGTCTGGCTTTTTGAAGCTCAACGTTTTTGAAGTGTGTTACTCAAGTCTGTTTGGTTAAGACTGAGCTAGTTCGTCCAGTACAAAGTTGACTTTTGCGCACTACTGTTTAAATTATGTAATTGAAAGTCATCGCAAATAAAGATTTTTCATTAAAAGCGCTCAACTTTCGACAGATTTCATAATTTTTGATCAAGATTGTCTAGGATTTAATCCTTAAAAGGTATACACTTCAACAAAGCTTGCATGTTATTAATTTTTTTTTCTTTTTTATCAAAATCCACAGTAATTTGCGATTACGCTACGTGCGTTAACTCCAATTTTTAGCTGTGATAAACCTCCCGATGAACAAAAAAAATTTAATTGACTTATTCACTCCATAATGTTGGCGTACCAGTGAGACAGCGAAATGTCGGAGAATGAGGAGAATATTGTAGCCGAATGCGAGCCGCTCTCGAGAGCTGAACACATCTTGAATGTCCTGCTGGAGTTATTTCCGAAAAGCCTTGGCTATAAGTCTCAAGAGTTAAATCCAAATGACCATAGTGCACGTCACGCCTTCGCTGATTGGGCTCTATTGAATCTCTATTTAGAGATTCCAACTTCTTCCAAGATAATGCCGGGAATTCGACTATAGTCAATATGCGCCACTAGAGCACCATGTTAACTAATTTTTTTTCCGAAAAAATGCAAATGTCGGTGATTGTCTTTTCGCCAGAAATGGCACAGCTAATGGCTAATGGCTAATGGATAAGTTAGAAAAAAATTTTTATTTACTGAGGTAACGTTACGGTTCAGGGTGAACTTGGGACTCAATTCACAAGCTTCTCCAGCTAGCCCGGTTTTTAGCTAACTGCGCTCAGTTAGGCACTCTAAGTCGGTTGAAGTCTCCTTCTTCTGTGCGCACCAACTAAGGTGTGGTCTTCCCCTACTGCGTTGTACCTTCGAGTTAGATTCGAAGAAGCATAGGTGACCATTCGCTCTACACGTCCTAGCAATCTGAAGCGATAAGTGAGCAGTTTTCAGACTAGTACGATGTCATTGTACACTGTACGGCTCGCCTACGCAAACGGGATCGATTATTTTTCGAAAGACTTTTCTCCCATAACGAATGAGGATATCTTCATTTGCTTTCGATAGAAACCATGCTTTAGCAACATAAAGTACGACTGGGCTGAATAAGGTCTTATATAGCGTCTCATTAGTTGTTTGGAATAGGGCCTTTTTACTTAATTACCCTTTTAGCTGAAAAAAAAAAAAACAGCGATTGGAGTGATTCTTGGTTTTATTTCTGCTAAGTTGTAGTTGGCAGAATTATCACTGCTCGCTGTGACGTTTTATTCAATTCGTCGGTGTTGTGTGTCTCTTCTTGTTGACAGCATTTTGACAGATTTTTCACTCATTTATCCCTAAACCCATTTTAGTCGCTTCCGTATTAATACTAGCGAACGCACCGGTGAAAGCCCGGTCAGTTCTGCCAATTATGTTAATATCATCGATGTACGCCAGTAGTTGCACAGGCTCTTGAAAGTGTTCGCTTTCAAGTATGATATGTTGTTGAAGAAGTCATATGACAGCGCATCATCTTACCGAAAACCTTTTTTGGTATTAATAGTCTTGGTTGAGTAATTACCGACTTTGACGGAGCAGCGAGAATCCTTAAAAGTCGTTCTGCATGGATGGACGAATTTCTCAAGGATGCGAAAACTAGACATGGCTCAATACCTATAGCTCGTCTCTATAAATGTTGCCCTTTGCGGTCTTAAAATCGCTGAAAAGATGGTAGATATCGATTAGGATTTCTTAAATTTTTTCCAAGATCTGCTGACTGTGAAGATTTGGGCAATAGTGTATTTTTCTGGCATGAAATCGTTCAGATAGGGGCCACTCAGATTGTTAACGAAGGGTTTCAGACGTTTATACAATATGACAGAAAAGTTCTTGTACGCGATGTTAAAGAGACTTATGTATCCATTGTTGGGGCAGTTGGGTGAATTTCCATTTTTGTGGATCGGGCAAATGATAATGAGATTCTGTTCATCAAAAATACACTCTTCTGATCAGATCTGAGAAATAAGTTGGTTTATACTCACAAAGTAATTTCAAAGTCATTAAGCCGCCAGGTCCAGCTAATTTGTTTAATTCCAGCTTCTTTCTTCGTTTTAGTCAAGTGGACGGAAGTTTTAACTATCATCGTCTACGTTAAAGGGCTTATTCTGGCGGGACGTTGGATTTCTTCGCTGTTATGCAGTCTGCAGAAAAAGTTTTTTCATATTGTCAGTACTGACTATGACTCTACTACAACGTTTCCTTTTAAATGTCTCTTTGCCTGTCTTCTTGCCTTGATACGTTTTCTTATATTTTAGTAAAAATTGCACTTGCTATTCCTGAAGTACAAGCTTTCAATATGCTAGATCGCATACTTCTCGTACTCGGAGAAGTCGATATTCTACTCGTCTCGTTTGATCATAAAGTACGTGAGAAGCTCTCGTCTTTTGTTGCAGAGACTCTTTGTAGGCTTTTTGTTAAGTTCCATGCGCTTGGCGGCATTAATTCTTGGTGGTGGTCAAGCGAAACCTAGCACATCAGTTGCGGTATCTCTGATGGCAAATTGGCAGCGTTTCCACTTGTCTTCAATTCTTGATACTGACGGCATAGGATTGTTGAGAGATTTCAAGATACGTGTTCATGGTTCTTCTTTGTTGTTGCACAAGGGAAATGGCACCTTGGCTCCAATAAGGTGGTGATCCGCCGTCAGTGTTGGTTGTCCGGAACATTCGGTCATTGAAATTAATTTAGGCATGCCTAACGTCTATCTCAAAATGGTCAATTTGATTTAGTGTTTGATAATCCAGAGACCGCCTTTGCGTATATTGAGATGAGGAACCGGTGTGCTTACTATATTGATATGTCGTCCTGCCGCAAGGTCACTAAGCCTAAATCCAAAGATGTCCTCCTTTTCTATCCTGGCTTTGTAATTGCTTAGTACGATTCAAAAGTTATATTTCGGAAATTGCTCACAAGCCTTGTCGTGGAGCACACGTAGAAACATTCTTTGGTGGCGTCATTCCTTTATTCCCTAGGAGCATGGACTATTATTATTTTGTTAGCGAAATTAGCCCTTATGCGAAATGTCATTAGACGCTCGTATACGTATCGGAAGCTCAAGACTTCTTGCATAAGTCTGCTGCATATGGAATATCCGTATCCGAATAAGCGCTGTTTCTTTTCCCTATACCAATCACAATAGTATATAGAATATCACAGTTTTTTATCCTCCTTATGTGCGGTCCAGCCCATTGCACTTCCTGTATGGCGGTGAAATTTTGGAGATAGCAGTCAAGGACGTCTCTAATTGCTTGGCAACAAGTGGCCTTTTAAGGCTCAGCAGTGAGTCCATTTTTGTCCGAGGCCATTAGTTGGATCATCACATCTTTTTGATCACTTCCGTATAGAGTAGTGAACCCTATGATGACGTACGCCAGTATAATGCTATGACATGTTCTGAATACGATTTAAGGACTAATATGGATTCCTCCACATTCAAATTTGGATGCCTTTTTAGAACATTTGGGGGACTACCTACACATTAATGCGTTGAATATTAGCTTTTAAAGCTTTACCTGTTTGCGACTTATTAACGTGCGCCAAAGACCTAAGATAAGCCTACAAGAAGTGATCATGTGGCATAAAATTACATGATCTCGGTGCAGAGTTCACTGGTCTATACGTTGAGTCGAGTCCTTATTAAATAAAACCAATGGTAGTAGCGTCATCCTCCTGGAACCACATATCTCCCGGATCAAATTCGTTTATATTCATTATTAGATGCTGATCATCTCCCTTTAATGGAGATGGTACTAGCAGTCTGAAGATCACGCGAAACAGTTGATATACTTTTAAAGGTGTAATACAATTTCTTCTAGAGTTGCCTCCCTTCGGAAGCGGTAATTTTTTTTGTTTATAAATCTATTGACCCTAAAGTGAGCTCCATTACGGTCAAATAAGATTTCTAAGAGCCCTTTTCTTGAGCTCTTGTCGCAAGCCATGCACTCGTGAGTTTATTTATTCCATCGGCTAGTTCTAATAGGCGAAATCTTTTCACAAAAACTTGAAAAACTATCGATACCGAATTGGAAATTCCAGAAATTCCACGTTAACGTGTTATTGGTTTTGTATCATGTAGAGTGAATGTGGAAAGTATTTTACATGACAAATAACGAGATTACATTTCCATAAGTTGCGCAAATTGAAAACACTTGTGAAAGATATAGGTCCGTTCTTGAAGTGTAGGTCTATTCAGGAGTATGTGTCCAACAATTCTGAACATAAATGTCACAGAACTGTCAAAAGTGAAAAGTTTTCTAAGATATTTTCAGTACTCATAATTTGGTATGTCGAGTTCAACGCACATTTTTCTAAGAACGCTATATTTCAGGGGCTCTGGATAAAAGATCATCCAGCAAAGGAATGAGCCCTTCTTTGTCTATTTAAGCGTCTACTTGCCTTCAAAAGCTTGCTAGGGACTTAAAATTTGCTTAAATCTTTCATGAAACCAAGACAAACCTTTAACAAGTAGCGAATAAATATTTAAGAGGCAACTCAAATAGATCCCAGCTTTCTACAATATTTCGTATATTGAGTAAAATTATTTTCAAATGTCTGTACTAAGACTTTTCATTCAGTTATTGGAAAGGAAGATCTGAGTCGGGACTGGAGAGATGCCAGTTGCATTTGAGTTACCTGGTATACATATACCCATACCTTAAGAGTATGTGTCTGAGTAACTGCAAATAAAATATATTTAAAAAAGTGAGGTTATTCCTTTTGTGGAATAAAAATGGGTGAGGTAATACTTGAGTCATGACAACCTAAAAATAGATAGTATTCAAGCACAAGTACACATGTTAAGAAATATTTTGTATTACCAGATAGCGTTTGAATATAATTACATGTGAAATAAAAGATCATTGAAGTGCTTTTGACTTGGTTACAATTTTACTACTTTCCGTAGAGGATACAATAAATGAAATGCTTATCCAGAATCAATTGTTAGCGCCATGAAAATAAAAAGCTTAAATTTATAGCAATTGCTATCATTTCTGTAGATATGAAGACCCTTTTGGAGCTAGGATTTGTATATTTGTATTCAATTTTGTATGACAAGATTCAGATTACTATCTTTTCTACGGAGTAAAGACCTAGAGGTTTTAATATTGTTTTTCTATTTTTCTAGTTTAACAGAACACTAGATAGAGAGTATTTAAAACTTTGAGCGAGCGTAGACCGGAAGCTTACAGGCTTTACCTATTTTTGACAATTTCCTGATTAACTTTTCCTAAATTTTTCTTTTTTTGAAAGGATCGCTGCTTGCATCTTTAATGAAGGTTCTCACATCTATTAAAAATTATGGAGATGCTAAAAATTTAAATTGGCAAAAATTTGACGCTAGAAAATAATGAAGAAGTGACCAAAGAAGCTGAATGAATATTTGGTGCTGGCTGATGAATAATTAATTAACCAAAATTATATTTTTGCACGAAAAAGGAAACTTCGAACGCCTTTTTCTCAACAAGACCTTTTCTAAATTGATAAACAAGATTCCTCATGGAGTAATTGTTCGATTGACCCAAAATTGTACGCATAATGTTCGTAGACGTTCGTAGTTAAATATACGAGGTGTGTTCAAAAAGTAAAGGGACTATTCAAATTTCGCGGGCAACGTATGTTACATTCGATTTTCGATTGCTTTTTTCTGCTGTTTTGGTATACATGTCCCAAACATATGTTCACAAAGCATACTTAGCTTGTTTTTGACAGATAGAAGGGTTAGACACATCAAAATGATGTGCTCGGCGATTTTCATTTATTATAAATTATCCTGAGCATCGCTAAGGAGCTCTTAAGTGATGTCAATGATTATCCTGACTTGCTCAAAAGTGCCATAACTGGTGACAAATCATGGGTATATGATTATGACGTCAAAACCAAGGCAAAATCGTCCTAATGGAAGCACTTAGGAGGGCCACAGACGAAGAAAGCACGCCAAGTTCGATCAAATGTTAAAGTTTTGATCACTGTTTTTTTTTCGATAACTGTGACGTAGGGCATCAGGAATTTTTACATCAAGTTTGTAAGGATCATTATCTTGAAGTTATGTGCCGTTTGCGAGAAGCAATACCAAAAAAAGCGTTGGGACAAGTGTATTATGTTATATATGAAGGGAACTAATCTAAAGGGGACAACATTGATGAATATGTAAATATTTTTTTAGAAAAATATAAAATCACCTTACTTTTTGAAAACACCTCGTGCGTACTAAGTCAACTTGAATCATAGCTCAGGACATAATATGTTATATATTCCCTCTTCCCTATATTTTTATGCTAAAAAACAGCACTTCTTTTAAAGTTTCTTCCCTTCCCTTGTAGCGCCCTTTAAAATTGAAAATATAGGGTTTTCCAATAGGAACTTGATAACTTTGAATTTAATTTGTGAACGCACTCTTTCACTATTCATCAAACTGTCACTGTCAATTTATTCAGTCAACATTTTCATCATGGTAAAGTACACTAACGAGCAGCGTCTGAAAATTATAAAAATTTTCTACATATATTCGGAGTCGGTGACTGCAACTTTAAGAACGTTAACTACAATTTTCGGTCGTAATTCTCGCCCTAGTAGACAGGCAATAACAAGATTAGTGCAAAAATTTGAGTCTACATATTCGTTGTGTGATGTTGCCTTGTCAGTGAGACAACGGGTTGGTCGAAGTGTCGAAAATATCGCTGCCGTTCAGACGTCCGTAGCAAACGATCCAAATCAGTCAATTCCACGGCGTTCTCAAGAATTGGGCATCGCTCAGACCATATTATGGCGTATTTTGCGTAAGGATCTTGGTTTACACCCAAGAGAAGATGCGTCAAGATGATGAATTTCATCTTAAAATCATCTTCAGTGACGAAGCTTATTTTTGGCCCAATGGGTTCGTCAATAAGCAAAATATGCGTTATTGGTCGGGTGAAAGCCCACATGTGTTTCATGAATCACCATTTCATCCACAAAAAATAACTGTTTGGTGCGGTTTGCATGCCGGCGGCGTTATTGGGCCATATTTTTTCGTCGACGATAACGATCGTCACGTTACTGTGAATGTTCAGTGTTATCGCGCCATGATCACCGATTATTTTTGGTCCAAATTGGAAGATATGGACCTGGACGGCATGTGGTTTCAACAGGATGGTGCCACAAGCCACACAGCACAAGCTACAATCGATTTATTGAAGAGTAAGTATGGTGAGCGTGTTATCTCAAGACATGAGCCAGTCGATTGGCCGCCTCGTTCGTGCGATTTAACGCCGCTTGACTATTTTCTGTGTGGCTACGTTAAGTCATTGGTTTATGCCAACACGCCGACGACGTTGGAAGAGCTCAGAGCCAACATTGAATGCGAAATAGCGGCCGTTTCGGCCGAAATGTGTGGCCGAGTCGTTGAAAATTGGGTCCAACGAATCGACCGCTGCAAATGTGGCCGCGGTGGCCATATGAACGAAGTCGAGTTCCATTCATAAATGTTTTGATTGTACTTCAAGCCAATAATAAAGTTTTTGAAATATTTCAAATGGTTTGCCTTTTATTTAAAAAAAAGTTGTCAAGTCGTTATTAGAAACTCATGTCTAAAAATGCAATATTTTCCTGATATATGGAAACTTGCAAAAGTGGTAGTCTACTAAGCAACCTTAGTAAGGTATATGAAAAGATAAAAAATTAGAACATCCTAAAGTTCACAGATGATCATAAAATTTTTCCCAACGAACAGTTTGGCTTTAAGCGTTATCACAGTACATCCCATCAGGCACTAGGAATATGCAACTGCATTAAAAAAAATCGGACAGAAGGAAAATTTACTGGCATGGTCTTATTAGACATTGAAAAGGCATTTGGCTTTGTTTGGCATGGGGGTTTGATATACAAATGGTACATTCTGAAGTTTCCTGTCCAGTCGTCGTTTCAATGTTCATGTTAATAATAGTATCTCTGACCTAAGATACTTTCAATCGGGTGTACCACAAGGCTCAGTTCTTGACCCAATCCTTTATAACATTTATGCATCTGATATACCAAAATTACCGCACTGTGAATCTCAAAATCTCAAAACTGGAATGGAAATATTATTAAAATATTACCACAAATGGAAAGTCAAGCTAAACAAAATAAAAACTCAGGCTTTTTTCTTCACTCGGAAACGAAAGTCATGCTTTCTTCCCAGCTTCCAATTTCAACTGAATAGAAACTATTGTATATAAATTGGGAACTCTCCGTCAGATATCTAGGTATTTACTTAGATACCAAGCTTACATTTAAGGACCATATCACTAAAACTATAAAGAAAATAGGAATAGCAATAAAGATGCTGTATCCATTTATTAATAAAAAATCATTACTTTCCACTGACAATAAAATTATATTGCACAAAGTAATCTTCCAGGCGATTCTGCTATATGGTTGTCAGGTATGGGGCGACGCTGCAACTTGCCACATAAACAAATTGCAAGTCTCGCAAAATAAGATCTTAAAAATGATGCCAGACTTATCTTGGCATAACCCAACTCTTGATACTCATGTAATGCGAATGCTGAATTGATTGTTCATAGAATCCTTAAACTTAATGTAAGGATGTAGTTTGCTGATAATCCGCTTGTAAATGAATTTCGTACTTATGATTGATAAATGTTAGGTATTCATATTTATTAGTATATGTTTATTTATGTCAATAATTTATTGTTACTTATTTATTGAATATTTGTATACATATGTACATCTCTATTTATGTATTATTGTTTCTTTTTTTTGTAAAAAGAATTTAGGGTCATTTCAAAAAGAATCGACCGACGGTCTGAATGATATCCCTCCGATTTGGCTGAAAAGTGGTTGAAATACTCATTAGAGTGATACGATTCATAAGGCAAATTTTTGCAGAATTCGATATAGTTTGCGTGTAACGAAACTTCAAAATTTGGCAAAAAATCAAAATGTATGCTTTCTTTTATATTTAAAAAAAAAACTTAACTTTGTCTCTGCTCATCAGAATTTAATAAAATATACCTTGTTGTTGTGGAAAAGGTGAACTTTCAAAGATTTATTCCAGAATATCCTTTTTACATATATCCTTGAATAACTCAAAAAATCTTATTTTGTTTTTTTTTTTTTTTTTTTTTTTTGATATATTATAGAGAGATTTGTCCTCTATTTCCATTTCAAATTTCAAGTTGGGATCTCTATAGGTTCGAACAAAATAATGTTTTATAGGCGGCTTAAAACTCAGTGCGGTTTTATTGTAAAACACAAAATTTTTGCAAAATTCAACTTTATTTATCAATATAGTTGACTTCGAGGGCTATACACAGATTGAAACGATTTTTCAATATTTAAATACCAGTTTTGTAGTACGACTTTGGATTAGCTTCAAAATAGGCCTTTGTTTCGGCGATTACTTTTTCATCGGTCTTAAATCTTTTTCCGGCTTGAAAATCAACTTCCAAAAGTCAGAAGCCATTCTCTTTAGCACGCCGTTGTCTAGAGCCTCTAAGGATACCAGAAAAATTTAGCGAAAGTTCTCGATCATTAGACAGCACGCACTGCTCTGGCCAGAGCTAAAGGCGCTTTTGCCCTTACAAAGAGACTGTTTTAAAGCAGCCAACTCGATGCGAGGGTGAAGGTAATCTGCTACATGGCTCTTATCAGGCCCATGCTGGTATTTGGATGTCCCGTTAGGTTAAACGTACGGGCAAGTTTAATGGAATAGATTCGGTTGTTTGAGAAGGCTTGCCTTAGGTCTTGCCTTCGCTTGTACAGAACACAAAAGTCGGAGTACAAAAAAATCTTATCCTTATGAGGTCCTTTACTTTTAGGACGAACATAATACGAGTGGACAACTTCGTAATTACGCTTAATCGAAGGCACATTGCAAGAGCAATGACCTCGACGAATAACCTGATATCTGGGGCTTACTACCCCAATTACCTTTACCACGGGAGTGCGCGCTCTGACGGCTTCGTTCCACCGGAAGCATTCCTCTACCTAGATCAGATAGGGTTGATCCAGGATAGATCAGCGGTTCCGTTAATCTTCCATGTCGCTCGGACAGCTGAGGACAGGCGACTAAACTACAACAGAGACATCGAACACGGCAGTGTGAATCGTCTCAGGTTCAGTAGGACGTTGGGGAATCGCGATAAGAGGGATGTCATTCGGCAGCACCAGCATTTCTGGTGGTTGAATGATGAAGAAAATGTTTCGTCGTCGTTTCCGTCAAGTACGGACCAGCCTCACTAATGAGGCAGAGCTGACCAATCTATTTGCTCTGTGATTAGCGATGGCCAGCTTGCATAGGTTTAGGTTAGCACTTAAGAAATATATACATATATTGGTATATACAAATATATATACCAATGTATGTATATAAATGAGTAATGTCTATGTGTGTGTGTGTGTGTTGAAGTGTGTATTGTGTATGTAGGTTAGGTAGACTAAGGTTAATTTTAAGTTACATATTAAGTTTTTATAAAAAATAAAAAATTACATCCATAGGCTAAGTTTTTTCTTAACAATTTTGTATTTTATTTTTTGCTATGGAGCGAAATAATCACTGAACTCAAACATCTTTCCCTATCTCTCTCCGGCATGCTCCGGCATTTTAAGGGTAGTCACACCCTGTTGAGTGTTAAGTTAAGAAACTTGAATTTGGTCCATCATGTATATTTTTCTTCTTCTACTTCTCAACTATACGACTCGCATATTTTGCAATGATTGTAGATAATGTTCAAGAAAAAGGATATCCCAGAAAATGTACAGAAAATTTATGCGAAATAAAGATCTATCTATCTGCATTCGGCAAACATTTTTGTAGTCCGATCCATTATCTGATAAAACATTTTTTAGTGAATAGGTTTCCAAGTCGTGGACCTGCCCCTTTCGTTAAATGGAATCATCCACAATTTGTATATTCTTCAATTTTTATCTTTGTTTTCCAAATGACCCAACTCCTGTTATGCTTTTAATGCAAGGACCGCTTTTACATGTTTACTCTTTGATAATATGATGAGGAATGAAATGACATAAAAAATTTGTTCAGTCAGACAGCAATGCCCGATATAATTTGAGCTCACGATGACGCACCAATATTGTCAGTCTCAATTTCAAAATATTCATAATTTTAAAATGGCTTAGGTGAACAAGGTTTTTCGTTTTTGATACACAAGTACTGGTCTGGAGAATGCTGCAATCAATCAATCTGATTGTTGTCATTAATTGTTTCCAATAATAGGCAGTACCACAAAATAATAATAATAATAATAATTATTATTATTATTATTGAAAAGGCGACTTTTTTTATTAGCTCTTATCAAACCAATTTAATCGACCTTTGATGTGAGAGATAACTAAGTTCAACAGTGCGTGTTCGAAAAAAAAGATTAATTAATTTGAATCCTGCATTTTCCGTAAAAAAAAACACTTTATTAGTTTAATTGTGTTTTGTTTGTCATTAGCAATTAATTTGAATGTCAATTAATTTTTGAATCGCATATCAATTATTTATTGAGCTGTTGTCAAATTCATCACAGAACACTCGACGTACTGCTAGAGAATTTTTTGCATTGATTTCTCTCTTGTGTGCTTTTCAAAGGAATGCCATGACGTCAAAATCCTTTTTTTTTTAACTTTATAAAAATTATTTAACTCTTTAAGGGGTGGTGGTTGCTTAACCAGCTACCCTATGAATTCTGTTTAATTATTGGGTATATATTGGGTTTGTAATTTAATTCGTCCGGTTTTATTTCAAAATTTGAACGTTTATTTGAGAAAAACGTGTACAATAGTATTATTCAAAGTATTGCCCATCTAAAGCTATGACTTCTTCCTATCTTTCTGGCAATTTGTGGATCCTATCTCAAAAGAACTGCGCCGGTTTGGTAGCCAAGAATGAATCTAGCCAGTTTTTGATATTCTGCTCTGATGTGAACCGTATTTTAGTGAGGGCGTTCTGCATCGACCAGGACAAATGGTAGTCAGAAGGGGCAAGGTCTGGGCTATAAGGCGGGTGGGGTAAGACTTCCCATCCACTGTTTTCCAAATAGTTCTTAACAGGAATAGCAACGTGGGGCCGACCGTTGCCATGATGGAAAATTATTGCCTCGTGTCTGGTCGCATATTCCGGGCGTTTTTCGGCTACTACTCTCTTCAAACGGATTAATTGTGTTCAGTAGCGTTGCCCATTGATGGTTTCACCCGGTTTTAGCAGCTCTTAATACAGCACACCCATCTGACCCCACCAAATACAGAGCATTACCTTTATGCCATGGATATTCGGCTCTGCCGTTGATTTGGCTGGTTGGTCGAGTTTCACATATGATTTTTTGAGCTTGGGATGGTCGTAATGGATCCATTTTTCATCACCAGTAACAATTCGATGCAAAAATGACTTCCTTTTGTGGCGTTCCAGCAGCATTTCGGACATGCAAAACACGTCTTTCGACATCTCTCGGCTTGAGTTCATGTGGAACGCAATTTCCTTGCTTTTGAATATTACCAGCTACTTTTAAACGTTTTGAAATGGCTGCTTGAGTGACACCCAAAGATTCTGCGAGCTTTTCTTGTGTTTGGCAACAATCTTCATAGAATAATGCTTCCAGTTCTTCATCTTCAAACTTTTTTGGATGCCCAGGACGTTCATCGTCTTCCAAGCCAAAATCACTACTTTTAAATCGTGCAAACCACATAAACTTCCACCAAAATACGATGACTTTCGGCAGCAGTTTTCTTTATATTAAAGTAATTAAGAAGAACTCCCCGCAAAAACATTTTTGCAGGCAGAAAGTTCGACATATTTGAGTGGAAAAAAATTATTGTTCTTTACGCTTCAAAATAATGACATATACTAAAGTGACGTACAGTGACAGTAGCTTTCGAACGCATGTTCCAATGGAATAATAACCATATAATAATACAAGTTACGCCATCTCTTAGCAAACCGCACGAATTAAGTTATTTAAATTTATCTGGTAGCCATTTGCATTATTTTCCAAATCTATGTCATGCCACCTACCTGGGTTCGGATCCTGGTAGGACCACAAAAGCAAATTTTTTTAAAAATCGTTTATCGTTTTGTAAAAATTCGCAAAGTGAGAAATACAAATGAGTGCGTGAAGCTAGGCTATCGCGCCACTTATTTATTTTAGTTTCTTTTAGTTGCTATGTTATTGGTATATTTTTTATGAAGCAATAGGTATGGTCTATAAATTTTTTTCCAAAGTTGACAGTTTCCGGAAGAGGAGCTTTTCTCTGTCTGTAACAGAATTATTATTAGAAGTTTTCATTTGGGCTTCTTAGCCCAAAAAAGCAGCGATTGACAAGAGTTACTCTTCGTTTGATCCTAGCTCTGATGTCGTAGTCTGAATCGATAGCGGAACCTATCGATTAGTTGAGGACAAAGTCTTATACAGTCTTCAGAAATGCTCTTTCCAAATTCTTAGCATTGACTCCGACTCTACTACGATATTAAATTGTTAGTCTCTACAGGCTTTAGTTTGGGACTTGTATCCGTGGCATGTTGTTTTACCTTATGGTAAAGATTTTCCGAATCTTTTTCCTGGAGTAGCATCTGTCAATTTAATCAGGCGCTTCTCATGCGTCTTCTTTTCGTCATGAGAAGCCTGTATTCGCCTCTCATTTTTTGCGCGTACAGCTCGTGCTAAGCAGCATGTGCTTGCTGGCGCTAGTCGTCAGACCAGGGGTTTCATTGTGATGGCCGAGTGAAATCCAGCACATCGGAAGCGGTATGTGATGATTTTTTGGTTCTGTTGCCACTGATCTTCGATACCTGATCCTGACGCATAGAACCTCTTAAAATATTAAATAAGAGTCGAGGATTTGGCGATCTCTTGCGATTGTAACCGTCCGACATCGAACTTCCTCACAGCATTAGCTTGCCTTTGTGATATTTGGAATATCCGCAACCGTACCTTGGCTACAACAGGTTAATGGACCGAGTGAATGTTGGCTCCACGAAACGTTCGGACATCCATAAAACTGGAGAAGTGCCTTGCGTCGATCGCAATATGGTCAATCTGGTTTAATGTTGATTGGTCAGAAGTTCTCCAAGTACTCCTGTGAATATCGATATGTTGGAACCGAGCGATAGCGACAATGTTTGACGCCGCGGTGAAGTCGATTAGCCTAAATCTGTTATCTTGTGCAGGATTTACAACCCGATAGGGCAACTTAATATGCTTTCTCTTCCTAGTTTTCCATTGAAATCACTCAGGGTAATTTTAACGTCATAGTTAGGGCACTTCTCGTAGGTCTGGTCCAAGAACTCGTAGAAAACAATTTTTGGTGTTGTCGTCTTTCTCCTCTATTGGTACCTACGCGCTTATAAGTCTAATTTTGGCGAATTAAGATTTAATACGGATTGTTACGAGGCGCTCGTTCACCATCTAAAAATTCAAAACTTCCAAATAAGCGCTGCTTTTGCTGTCAATAACAATCGTTGTAGTAGATGTTGCAGTTTTTCACCCATTTTTTTCTGGCCTTAATATTCCATGTGAAAGATCCGAAGTTTGTTGTCTTTGTTTCGTTTGCAGGGGTTGTCAACAGTTAATACATCCAAGGCTTGTTTTTGCTTCGTAATTACTTATTTTTCTCATAACCGGGCAGTTACCAAATTGGAGGGCCAGGACGAGGGTATGAACACGGATCCTTGTTCCTTTAAACTTCGGTTTATGCGAAGGATATTCCAGAAAGAATGTCGCGATTTCAATTTTACAATGCTACTTGCTCTTCGTGCATCTCTTCCAGTCATGCTATATGCGGGTTAAATGTCACCAGTTGCCGCAAGATCTTGATTAAGAAGTCCGACATATACAGACATTGCTCTTTCTTTTATAGCAATGTTTTCTTCCTTTGGTAGAGATAATGACTATTTATTATCTACTCTTCTTCTTTCATTTATCCAGTTCGGATTCCAGAAATCTACTTCGTCTTTTTAATTGACCAACTTTAGGAGATGTCTTCATGTTTTGCCCTCAAATCAGCGATCTTAGAGCATACGACTCGATGATCTACTTTTGTTGGTAGTTCCTTCTCTATTCTTTTCATCAAACATTTCTTTCACTTGTTGGTTATTTATGTCAATTTTCTCACGGACCATAAAAAGAGGATATAAAGTGTAGATACTATGCGCAGAAAAGTTCTACAATTTAGCATTTGTGCATAGCTTCGGACGAAGCTTACAAGGACATAATTATAGAAACTATTTTTACAATTATTTTAGTAGCTACCTTCTGGATCTGCAGCTAAAAAAAATGCAGAAGCTTACTTGTAGAACCATGTTCTGTGTAAACTTTAAGAAATTTGAAAGATTAAATACAGGAATATCTTTTATAAAATCGATGGAAAAAAGAAGGGCACACTTTCTTTCAAACCGGACTATAGTTAACAGATTATAACCGATGCAAAAACTATGTAGACAAATTCGTTCAATTAAATTTCATGTGCTATTATTAGAAAATCAAAAAAGTGTCCTTTCCCATTTCACAGACTGTACCGTGATTAATTGATTCATTTGATATACAAAACTGTTTCGAATAGGCAAAGAAAACGAAAATTTAGATCCCAAAACATTCCAAAGAAGGTTGTTTATTGGACTGCTTTCCAAACAAATGGTGAATCTGAAAAAAAGCTAATAATAGAAAGACAAGCAAGTAAAAGAGCAATAAAAAAGAACAAACAACAGTGTGTTCAAATGTATAATAGTATTTGTAATATTCCACTTCACGTCAAAAGAGATAAATCCTGTTTCGAAGAATTTCATACTCGTAATTTGCCTTAACTCTTCCATCCAATAAAAGTTTGAATTCGTTTTCTCTTGTATTTGTTATGTAGGTATGTCAATTTGCATGGTGGTTAGTATAGTATGTCAACCACATTATTTCTGCTAGCCCTGGACCAAAATTTTTATTTTTCATTCTTCTCATTGATCTCGTTGGTCTCCCAACGATGTCCAAATAACAAATATATAACAAAAATTGTAAAAAAAAAGGAGTCAAACACAAACAGTACCTAAGCAAAGTTGATATTAAAGATAACACGAAGCATTTGCAAAGTAACAGACTGCACAAGAACTGCTGACACAGTTTGTTCAGGTGCATACTTGTTCCCACGACAACAACAGAACCATACTGGACTGCACCGTATCGCTCCGGATACACACGCCGACGAAGTAGCTCTATAGTTAGTCTAAGTCTTGACTTCTGACAAGATAATTGATAGGCATCCTAATAAAGTTGAATTTATTTCGAGTGAAAGTAAGTCGAACAGTCGGGAGAAGGCCTAGCCTCCCCGTTCGCTATTTTTTTGGGAATCCCCTGAAGGGATTCGTTAACTTTGATATTATTGATATTTATACTGAACAAACAATAATGCCTCAAATTTTCGGAGGTAAATTTTGAAATTTAAATCTGATTCGGATTCTAAGAACAGTATGACTTCATTCAAACACTCTTTTGTTATATTTAAAAAAACAATGCGAAGAGAAGGGGACATATGACGCTTTCCAAGCCGCAAATCTGCACGAGTGTCGGAAAACCAAAGAGTGGAATTCACAGGTACATCTCCACAGATTGAATGGAGAACAAAGGAAAATTACCCCCGGCTAGGCATTACAATCAACCACAGTAAGGTCGTGATTATGGTTTACTGGAAATAACGATTCGAAATGACGTTTGTAGCATTCTGTTACTTCAGTATGCAGGAATGAAATCCTGTTGAAATGGCTTTCAGACTAATGCTTAAGATGCTTCGGGTAAAACCCTGATAGGTATCAAAGAACGCCTGATGGTGGTGTATATCCAGATGTAACATTCCTAGTTAGAACTGATCTGTTTCTGACACAGCTTCCCATAAGACGCTCTATCAACTCTCACAAGTCCTCCCTACTTGCAAAGCTAACTATTGGATCTTTGAGTTACTACATCAACTCTCACATGGCCTCCTTGCTTGCAAAGCTATCCATGGGATCTTTGAGTTACTGCATATCCAGGCATCAATAACGACATCATCATGAATAATAATAATTTAACAAAAACAAACGAGCTAAACGTAGGCTCTGGAATAAATCCCTTCCAGAGGAGTTCGAGTGTGTAGAGGTCATCCGGAGGACAAATAAAAAAAACCCAGAGAAGCGCCGAAGAAAACGCGACAATACGAAAACGTGCGACAGTCCAACAGCAATCATCGACGCAACAACAGTTATTCTGTCTGGGAGAGACATCTTTTATCAAAATTCGATAGCTACCATCCAACTTTATTCTTTACAGTTGGTTACAGCAAAGAAAATAAAATAATTCAGTCCCAGCATTTTAACCATTTCAAGTTTTATAGGACTTTCTGCGCAAAATTGAAATACCTGCTTAGTTATATTTATTCGAAATAATAGCATTTAGCATAATAGCATTTCAAATAGCTTCAATGTATCCATAGATAATGCTTTTGAAGTTTTATACACCCTAATTATCAAATCCTTTAAAAAGAAAAAAAAAAGATGGTCTTTTTACTCCCAAAAAAAGATCCCACATCCTCACCACCCTGGTACAATAATGAGTTACGGCCATTGCGTAGCAAAAGAAATGAATAAAGGTGCACATAAATATCTCAAATCTCGCTCTACCTTCGACTTATTCGCTTACCTGCAAGTTCATACCCTTTTTTATCGGCTCTGTGAATCATTCTATCGCCATTACTTAAAATTACGAAAATACTATAATATAATAATTATTGCATATTTTTTACATTATTTAATTCTCATAAATTATTTGAATATTTCAGTGTAGCACTTTGTGGTTATAGGAATTAGTGACAAGTGTTAATATGAAATAAAATTTGAATTAATTTTTGAGCCGAGCAAAAGGACGAAACGTGTTTCGTGGCGAAGAGGTTGGGAGAATAAGCTGTCTTGTGGCTTCAAAGCAATCCACAGCTTATCGTGAGTAGACAGGAAATATTTAATAAAAACAAACAAACTTGGCTATTTGTCTTTATTTTTGTAAAAAAGTTATCTTCGGTAATACATCAGGACAAATGTCTTATTCCTTTACTCAAGTGTGTCTGCAAAACTATTTCCACCACGTTCTACAAAAGGCTAAAATAGAAATTCTGAGAAAGCGGATTCTCCACAAAGAAGACTTCGAGTTCATACCAAATGCACGAGTTTTTAAGCGGGTACATACGAATATAAACGTATTCAAACTTTATTTGGCCATTTTTCACTTCATCTTTTTATCCAACCCCCGAGAATATTTTTTGTGACTTAATAGATAGCAAGTTCCTTGCATATACGAATATCTATCCACTCATTTCCATCTACAAGCCCGCCAAATCCTTGTTGAGTAATTTTATTTAAAGCTTTAAGTGTCACTCAATGTTTTGTACATTTTTTTCATTTCCTCACAAGGGAGTGCCCGATCCAACGGTTGGGGGTATTGAGATAGTGAACAAAATTGTTGGTTGGCTTGGTTTAATTGTTTTTTTTTTCTTTTTTTTTTCGTTTTCTGCATTCGCAACAATCACATGAAGAGGCTTTCATCTGCCCTTCGATACAATAAAAACAACGGACGAAATGTTCCTCAAAATAAAAATGGAACAACGAAACGAAACAAAACGAGCCTTAAGGACGAATGAAAAGAATAAGATGCGGAAAACACTCGTGTATAACTGTTAAGTCATCGCAATAAATATTCTACCTCTAGAATGGAGAAGATACGACCGCTGTTGTTCGCAGATACTTGTTTTTTTTTTTTTTTTTTTTTGTTTTCTTTTTTTTTGTGCATTTTGCGCGTACGCGTTTTATAATTCGCAAGAGGAAAATTCTTCTAAGCACAAGTCACATAAAATGAGACGAAGAAAAACCATACAAAAAGAAAGCTAAGAATCTAACGAAAAGGGGCTGGGGGAAATCAACAGAAACAAAGAAAATCGAAAGAAAGAAGCATCTTTGAGATTTATGCACCAGCTTTTGTCGGAGGGAAATCACTTTATACTCACATCAGACATCAAGCTTAGTCCTCGTGCTCATTGTTGTCATGCTCGTGCTGGTCGTTGTTATCGTTGTAGTCGATGGTAGCGCTGACTACCTTATGGCGACCGTTTTATTGTTGTTTTTACAGGCAGCGATAGAATGACATTTTCAATATTTTTCCCACGACTTTTTAAATTTTTTCTGACTTAAATCAGAGAAAATTGATATACTCGTTTAAGTCTCAAGTCATTTACAAAATAAACACTGACCTAATTCAGTTCACAGATTATTGGGTTGTGGTGAAAGAAAATGCTTCAAAAATCATCGAAACAAATTTTTCAGCTCTCGTCTAACACTCTAATAGAAGAATTGCGCAAAAGTCTTTTTATGGGGCCGAAGATAATTTAAAACTAACATATGTATGAACATATATGGCGACATCTTCTACATCAAAACAGAGCCTAAGCAGAGGGTGACTTGAAATACATTCAATATTTAAACTTCCGCGCTATTTGTGTGACAAATTGTTACCATCACGGTTATTAAAAGTAGAGAACTACACAAAAGAACAACGCATTTTCATTGGTGAGCAATATTTTAAAAAAATATGAAAGCTTGGCAGCTAAGGCTATTTTTCATATTGATGGTTGAGGAGATCCACGAGTTACTGTTGAGAAACAAATGCATCCACAACGTGTCACTGTTTGTGTGAATTTTGGGCTGGAGGCATCATAGCACTGTTCTTCTTTGAAAATGTAGCTGATCAGGCAATAACCATTAATGACTCTCGCTATCATGGCATGATAATCCAGTCATAAACACCTTAATTGGAAGATATGGATGTGGACCACATGTGATTTCAACAAGACGGTACCACATGCCATATATCGCAAGAAATAGGTCATAGAAAGAATGCGCATGTCGAACAAAGAGTGTGTATGTGCCAGCAAAGCCGTAGAGGCTGTTTACCAGATATTGCTGTTCCATACATTTCCCTAAACTGTATACTTCTTGACTCAATAAATAAATTCACAGTTTTTAATTAAAAACCTATGTTTTCTATCAAAACTATTTCTTGCGTGAATTTTGGTTCACCCTTTGTTTGAATTTCTCTCACTTCAGTATGATGACTTCATAGACTCGTAAATAAAATAAACACTTTGTAAACCGCCTTGCTGTATCCCAACTTTAACTTCGAAATATCTGGATACTCCCGCAGCTCATTTAACTTTCTTTTTAACGTCATTGTATATATCGCGTATCATTCTTACAGTGCTGTACAAATTAATTAGGCCAGGCACTCTTTTAAACATAATCGTAAATATGCTGATGTTTTTGCGTTAACTTTTTCAAAACTTTCTCTTCACTATCCGTACAGACGAGAGAATGTGTTATGATTAGATGTATTTTTAATTAGATGCCGGATTTTAACCACCCATTTCTCTGATTAATTTTAAAAAATATTAAACTTAAACTGTTCAAGTGTAACGTCTGTTTTCAACGGAATTTTTGCGGGGTTATAAGTCAAACGGAACTAAAATAGACTACATTTTATTGTCAACAAGCACTTACAGATAAATCCGCGATGCTTTCTTCATTAACTCCCGACAAACATCCAGCACCCAGTTGCAACTGGAAATCGAGACAATGAAGAGGGATGAGTTAAAGGAGTCTCTTGGAGAGTTAGGGCTCCTGTTGACGGACGATAATGTGGAGCTGGGAAATATTTTCGAGGAGTACCATATGTCGACTCGCCAAGTACAAACGTTACCGAGGAGAAACCTACCACGAAATTTAGAGGTGGGTCAACCAAAGATGTCGTCGGCTGGATTCACGAATTCGATAAGGCATGCGTTTTCGTTGGGTGGAATTCTTTACAAAAATATGTCTTTGGAAGGCGCCTGATGACCGGTGTCGCCAGGATGTTTATCTAGAACTAATGACGGAATTCCAAATTACAGTGTATGCTGCAGAGATACATCAGAAGCTGCGCACCGTCCGTAAGCAAGCAAATGAAACTATGAGGGAATTTTAGTACCGACTGCTCGAGATCGCTTAACCTCTAACAATTTATAAGGAGTCACTTGTGGAATATTTCGTCAAAGGACTGAGGGACGAAAAGACCGAAAAGACTACCCTTGACGAAATAAAGGCATCGTTTCGCGAGCTGTTTCGTCCTCTAGAAAAGTTTGTTTTAAAGGTGGAAATGCAACACATCTAGGAAAAGCGTGCACGAAGCGGTTTAAATGTTTCAGATACAATTAGTATGGGCATCGACAATTCGAGTGTAACGAATTAACCATGAAAGGAAAACCAACAAAATAGGCGAAGATGTTAAAAGGTATGGCATATGTTGAAAGATGTGATGGTCGATGGGTTAGAAGTTACTGCTCTCGTAGATACGGAATGTGACGTTTTCATTGTTAGGCACAATTTCTTTTTTAAGCTGAAAAGTTACAGCATTTTACCGATTCGCATTGTATTTTCTGCGTTGGAAAACCATACAATTTTAGCGCAAAGATTTATCGAAGCTAATGTGACCGCCGACAAGATTCGCTTTCAAGAGATGAAAAGGATTTTATGTTCAAGTTTGTAATAGGGAATGAGATAATAAAAAAAGCCAGTGTCATTATCAGTGCAGGTGAGGTCTATTTTCGACGGCGATGGAGTCAAGATCAAGTTGAATGGGTCTTTCACATCCAGGAAACGAGTGGAGTGACCAAGGAAAGAAAACAGACAGATGGTACGATGAAGAATGCAGATAGGTTCAGTGCAAAGGTTTGGAAGTCAGTGAAGACGATAAGGAACATAATGCTTGTGAGAGTTCGATGAGCTGAAATATTACGTGGACAGCTGGCACATTACCAAATCCATCAAAGTTGAGTTGTTATATCGAAAGTTATACAATTTTCGATGGGATCCATAACTGTTTGAGGACGACTGCTGGTTAAAGTGCACTTGTGGCAAAGCTGGTTGAGGTTGGAAGCGTTGTTCGTAAAATGTTTGAAGCGCACTGAGAGGTGGAAGAAAGCTGGGAACAGTATTCGTTGATGTTAAACTAATAGATGTTGGATGACACGTGCTAGTGGACACTCTTGTTAGGGGTTGTATCTGTTGCAAGGTAGTCGTACGCGGCCATGTTTATGAGGTTAATGAACTGTATTGGTCTGGTGTGATGTTGCTAGTAGTGAATGAATGGCCTGGGATAGGTACTGTTACGGTAGAAAATGATGTTAAGGCATGAGCTGGTATGTGTTCCGGTGGAACCAGCATCAAAAAAAGAATTTAACACTCAAAAGGGGTATTACTGCTCTTAAAATGCCGAAGCACATGTTTGGTCTCAGTTACGAAAGCTTCTGAAAATTTCTTTTGGCATTTTTAACTCTACAGCCGTTTTTATTCGATTTTATTAAGGAAACTCCTCGGCGATGATGTCATGGTGACGTATATGGACGACCTGGTTGATGATGACAGACTTAAAGTGATGCCAGATACGGCCAATGCAAATGATCTTCAAGTAAAATAGAGCAAGTGCCAGTTCCAGAAAAAATATTGACTTTCTTAGATACATCATTAAAAAATGGAATGTTGAAACCATCCACTGATAAAACAAGAGCTGTACAGGAGTTCCCGAAACCGACCGACAATTGGGTCTAGTTTTGTGTCTTAGAAAATGTATTTCCTATTTCTCCACAGTCGCTAAACCGTTGAGTGATCTTTTAAAGAAGGAAATGGATGGAGATGGATCAGCAGATATCATTCGAGTTGTTGAAGAATGTTCTCATGAAGGCGCCAGTATTCAAGGTGTTTGACTACAAGACGGCGGTCACAGAGGATTTATTTAGTAGAGAAGCCAATCGCTAGAGTAACGGATTACAATGTCTTTACGAAGACTATCAAACAGAGGGACCTATCCGATCGAGTAGCACGATGGGCAATTGTATGACTTCAATGACGTCGTGGATACCTTGATTCATCGCATTACAGAAGAAGAATCCTGGACAAACAGCGACATAGTTCACAATTATTTTGTTTTGGATGTATTGCGGAAAGTGAAGATGATAGTTAGCAACTGAAGCTGAAGGGTACCTACCGCCGATCGACAAGGAAAATCGTTAAGTTATCGAATAGACAATCGAATAAGTTATCGATCGTTTAATGAAGCAATCAGAGACATTTGGGAATCAGAGACGAATTATTTCAGATAGAGGCACGGCATCCACATCCAAATTGTTCAAAGAATATTGTGAAGGAGGATAACAGGCCTGAAAATGGCCAAGTAGAGCGGATTATCCACCTGCTGCTTATACCCTTGCTGACTAAAAGACCATTATAGAACCCCAAAACCTGGCACAAACACGTAGACTGTGCACAACAAATTATCAATTTCACTCCTGCACGAATTACGAAATATCACTTCAAATACTTACGGGACTTGAGATGAAAGAACGAAAAGATGGCCAACGGGACACCGAACGCGAAGAAAACTCGACGAAAGGCATGAGACAACATTTTGGAGCGCGAAAAAACCGTTGAATATAAACGCAAGAGGAACGTGCCACAGATCTACAAGATCAGAGTGGTAGTAGTTGTAAGGACCCAATTTGACCCAGGCCTTAAACTTAAGCCGAAGTTCTTTGGAGGATGTTGGTAAGCAGGATGTTGATCTTCGCTCCTGGAATACTTTTCCACATCGATTGAAAGTTTATTGCTAATTCATGATCAAATCTCTGTTCCTTGTTCTAATTTTCCTCACGATTTAATATTTCTAACTTATGGTATCCATATGAATATGAAACATCTCCCAAAAAGGAGTGGCTCAGAAATTTTTAAGATATATACCTAGGATAGCGTAGTCTTTACCTCATGCTGGAATATTTCACTTGTTGAAAGTGGTTTTATTTGAGTCAATGGTTACGGAGCTCTTCGATAAATATGTTCCATTTAAAGAAATACATAGTCATAAGAGATAATAGATGACATGCTTTAGGCTATTTTCAATATAAAATCTCTGAAAACTGTTTGCTGTAAAGAGCTAACTACCATTAGCTGTAACAAGGAGTTCATGAAAACCAGATCTACTGAAAATCTATCATAACTTCTTAATTATGTTATCTGTATCTATCTTTTGACTTCAAATACTTCCACCCACTTAGAAAAGCTATCAACAAAAGCTTAAATTATTTTGTTGTGAAAAGGCTCGAACAAATCTAAGTTAAGACGTTCTCAAGTTCTCCTCTCGAAGGGCTACTTTGTTTGGTCGAGCAGATTTTTCTAAGTTTGACCAAAAAACATAGCCTCTTACAAAAAACTTTGTCACTACAATGCCAAAATGAGACGATAGAAGTAGCTGGAGAGCTTCTGATCGAAAATATGACGCTTTCCTATGACAGCTCGATAAGCTTCATTACCTGCGCAATGAATTTGGCTTTAGATGATTTTAGAGCGGTCTTTCTAACATCGATGGGAATTTGTGAGCCACAATATACATAATTTAAATGCACATTCCTTAAATTACCACTATCGACCACTCCAATCGATTTGCGTCCATTTGGGGTATACCAACGATCAGTATAGGTAACAATTTTTTCTGCAGTAGTTTATTCTACCTAAACACGATTGAATCTCTTGCACCAATCTGGGTGAGAGTAGTTTTGAAATTGCTTTTACTCCTTATGTAGAAGGGCGAACTCCCTCCTTATCAATTATATACTCTAAATATGTCACATTGCTTTACTGTAAGACCACTGTCCTGCGTTTTTTAAGTACTAATTCCAATCTATATAAAAGCTCCTACAGTATTCTGTCTGACACTAGAATATGGTCCCGAAAAATAGCAATGCCTTGCACTCCAAACAACACCTGTTCGACTGTTTTTTGAAACATTGTTGGACACGTGTTAATACCAATTGGTAATCGAGTATACTTAAACAAACCCTTGTGAGTACAAATAGTAGTAAACTCTTGACTTTGTTTATTAAGTTCTATTTGCTGATAGGTAGACGCTAGATATATGTTTGCAAACATTCTACTACCCGACAACTTCTCTAGAAAAATTCCTTACTCTGGGAAAAACAATTTTTTTTTGATTATGATGAAGGGATTAAGTGTGATCGGCGTAGCCCAGTCTGAGAATAATATAGTTTCTAGAATGCCTAACGAAACAAGTTTGTTTATTTCTTTTTTTACTTTTACTCTCAGGCTGAAGGGCAGACATCCTGAGAGCAATATCAGTAACATTATCAACTAAATTTAATTTAATTTTACCTTTATTAAAGGTTCTCAATCGATTTTTCCTCAAACTTCTGATATCATTTGTCATTGAAATTTTTCATAAAATTATGACCCAACAAAGTCCATATTTTACATTCAGACTATCAGTCTTACGATATTGGCTTCTACAATTCCTGAACTATAATAACCGGTCATTTCCACTTAATTTTATAACCAATTAGAAGTTCAATTACATTCTATTCGAAAAATGTAACAAATTTTTATAATTTTATTTTATTTATATTGTATTTATTTTCTTAACTGTTTATTTTTTTTATTAATTTTTTACCATCAATTTGTCATGAAATAATGTAAAATGATTTGATACCACTCGATTATTTTTTCTAGGGCTACGTCAAGTCCTAAGTCTACGCTAACAAGCCAATCACTTTGGACGAGTTAAAGGCCCACATTGCCGAAGTAATGCCGCTCATATTGGACTGAGTCATAAAAATTAGACTAAACGCTTGAAGCACTGCCAGTGAGGCCGAGGCGGCTATTTGAATGATGTGCTATTCCATACATAATAGCATAAACGTAATGGTATATAATTTAATTCGTGCGGTCTTTTTCAAAATTTGAACGTTTCTTTATGAAAAACATGTACAATAGTATTATTCAAAATATTGCCCATATGAACCTATGACTTTTTCCAATCTTTCTGGCAATTTGTGGATCCCATCCCAAAAGAACTGCGCCGGCTTGGTAGCCAAGAATGAATCAAGCCAGTTTTTGATATTCTGCTTTGATGTGAACCGTATTTTAGTGAGGGCGTTCTGCATCGACCGGAACAAATGGTAGTCAGAAGGGGCAAGGTCTGGGCTATAAAGCGTGTGGGGTAACACGTCCCATCCACTGTTTTCCAAATAGTTCTTAACCGGAATAGCAACATGGGGCCGAGCGTTGTCATGATGGAAAGTTATTGCCTCGTGTCTGGTCGCATATTCCGGCCGTTTTTCGGCTACTGCTCTCTTCAAACGGATTAATTGTGTTCGGTAGCATTGTCCATTGATATTTTCACCCGGTTTTAGCATCTCATAATACAGCACACCCATCTAATCCCACCAAATACATAGCAGTACCTTTGCGACATGGATATTCGGCTTTGCCGTTGATTTGGCTGATTTATTGCGCTTGGGGTTGTCGTAGTGTATCCATTTTTCATCACCAGTAACAATTTTATGCAAAAATGACTTCCTTTTGTGGCGTTCCAGCAGCATTTCGGACATGCGAAACCGCCTTTCGACATCTCTCGGCTTAAGTTCATGTGGAACCCAATTTCCTTGCTTTTGAATATATCCAGCTGCTTTTATACGTTTTGAAATGGCTGCTTAAATGACACCCAAAGTTTCTGCGAGCTCTTCTTGTGTTTGGCTACAATCTTCATAGAGTAATGCTTCCAGTTCTTCATCTTCAGACTTTTTTGGCTGCCCAGGACGTTCATCATCTTCCAAGCCAAAATCACCACTTTTAAATCGTGCAAACCACTTTTGGCTCGTTCGCTCAACTAGCGCATGTTCACCATAAACTTCCACCAAAATATGATGACTTTCGGCAGCAGTTTTCTTCAGCAAAAACACTTTTCCAGGCACAAAGTTCGACATATTTGAGTGAAAAAAATGATTGTTGTTTACGCTTCAAATGAATGACATATACTGAAATGAGGTACAATGACAGTAGCTTTCCAACGCATGTTCCAACGGAATAATAACAATGGAACAATACAAGTTACGCCATCTCATAGCAAACCGCACGAATTAAGTTATAGAACCAATAGTTTCAAAATAAAGTCGGAATCAATTTTATATCTCATCCCGTTGTTGTTTTATTTAAATTTATTTACTATCGCTAATTTGAAATAAATTTGAAACTAGATTTTCAAATTAATTATGACTCGCGTTTTGTGTTGGCTAAGTTGTATATTTTGTGCATTTGACAAAAGTTTATAGTTCGAGGCATTTGTCTTATTCTTTGCTAGATTTTTTGGTTTATTAAATACGGATTTGATGTAAGGAGTCTACATGCCATGATGACAAAATTTTGATTCGTAACAGAGTAATTCATCCTAGGAATACTAGCAGTGACTCTCAAAGGGAATGTGTTGTGGCCGTAGTGTAATCATCGGTTGTACAAAGACGTCTTCTAGAAGTGAGGTGCAGAAGACCACCTATGAGCAGGTGTGCAGAAGATTGTAGGAATGTGATACTTTCAGATGGAAACTACTATGAACTGAAGGCTACCAGGCAATTGTTGTGAGAACATGTAGTAACGAGATCTTAACCTGGTGGAAATATTCAGGTCCTTTAACTCCATGAGTCCTGGAAACATCACGACAATATAAGGCATAATGAATTGTGTTAAGTACGCAGACGTCTTAAGTCACACAGTTCCCATGTTATATGTAGTCTAATTACCGCTTAATTAAATAAGATGAAATAAACTATAAGTTACGGTTACATTAAGAAACTCCTCAGAACAAATTTTAATAACGTTTATGTATTTTGTCATGAACATTCCGCCAGCGGTCGGTTGACTTGATAAAGTCTATAAGTCTATGAGTAAAACAGTTTTTAAATAACTTTAATTATACCTGGTATAATCACCCTTAAGTGATTTTTTTATAATGTGCAACTTTTTTGCTCACCCAGTTTCACCTTGCGGAATGCCAAAGGCATAATATTCAGCTCCTATGTATCATAATACGCACATTGTAATTTTAAGAATATAAATACCCACAGAGCTTAGCAAAATACATACGCGTTTCAGTAAAAATATCCTTCCCATGAAATAATCTTTTCGACGTCTGGGTGGCGAAAACCTCAAAAGAAAAATATGCTGCTGTTCGCCAATACGTTAGTAAGCAATAAGTTTATAAAGGTATAACTAATAAACCCTAGAAGGAATTTCAAATTAAAAATAAAAAATAATTTTTGGGAAAATTGCGTAAATCATGGATCACATGCCATTGAAGGCGACATAATTTTTTTCATAAAAAAATACGACTGGCTTACTGAGATTGTGGGAAACCAAATGGAGTCAAATTTAAATTTAAATGCCTCAAGTACCAGCAGTGAGAAGTGCTTAAAAGATTTTAAAGAGGGTGAAATATAAAAAAAAAAAAAAAACTACGTCTACAACATTTGATGAACAATTATTCATATGAAGAACTTTCATATGTTTCTCGTCTTAACCTCTACCCTTCGAGGAAACGGATTTAGCTTACTGTATTAAAAGAATTTACGGAAAGTTCACCAGACAGCTCAGCAGCATTCAAAACATTCAGGGACGCTTTACCAAATGTTCGTATCTTCTTATACAAACAGGTGTCAAACGTCGATTATCCCCCATTTATTCATCGTATCCAAAAGTTTTGGAGGCGAAAAAAAAGTAAAAAAGTGCTATCCGATCGAGGGGTTCATAAACATAACAGGAATATCTACAGAAGTCACATACAATCCATAACAGATTTCACGTTATATTTCACTTTAGTTCTGGACATTGAGTGCACAAACAGCGACTAGAGGAAGATTTGTGTCACCGGAGTAATCATAATGAACTACCGAATTAAAATTATGATGAAGAAGCTCAATAGCTGAGAGAAGTGATTAGAAGAAAGATTCCCTCAATGGCAAAACTAAATAGAGACGTTGAACCCCACTGTAATAAATATGGGAAACTCCACTATGAGAATTCACTACAACCTCAAAATAACCATGGTTGATGGAAAATCCATTAGTACATACACAGAAAAATGTGTTCAAATTATTCAAATTGATTGACCTTTGGACATTGTTCAAGCAAAACCATGTCAAAAGTGAGAGATCTGTTACTGCCAAGCTCCCAAAGACTCCGACAACACATATGGTAACCGTATTATCGTCGACTGAATAAACTTAACTTCGATCGCGATTAACCGATGAACGAGCAAACGAAATACAAAAACCAACTCAGTAGTCACGGATTTCAGAAATTTTTCTTTCTCATCCACATCTAAATGGGAGGAAAAAAAAAATCACGAAAAAACTTAAATCCTCAACTGGTTGGTGGAAAACTGCTCTACACAAATAAACGAACACAATTCATCCTGATGGACATAATAGACCCAAAAGCCAAAATCAAAACCATTCAAAGCCAAAACCCCAAAAGTAGAAAAACCAAAAGGACCAAAAGTACGATTTCCGTAAAAGTAAAAGCAAAAGCCAAAGCCTCTTATCAGTGCGCTCATGAAATGATTCTTGCTTTTCAGGCCGCTTATGCCATCTGATGAAATAAATTTCATCTGACGACAATGCTATGAAAGGCAGAATAAACGACGAACCAACGCACAAAAGTTTCTGTAGACCGAGCCCTAGTTAACCTTTGAGGTAATTCAACTGTTCAAGTTGACCTTCCCAAAGATTTCACCATTTGTCACCACCATTCCAACTACTCATGGCCCATACCATATCCAAGCAGGTTGTGCTTTTATGAGCACAAACGTTCGCACAACAATAACGCGTCGCAGTTAAAGTAAACCGAAATACAACGGTATTCGTATTCGTATTCCTATTCGTACATCTGCATGTTTCATGGCATTTAATAGCACACTCAGAACACGTAGACGGGATAAAATGCTGCCATCCCTCTAACACTCTAATTTATGTTCTTCATTTGTGAGGATTTGAAGAAAGTTTCATCAGTCGACACCTAGATGGTTTGGATGCTATCGTATACAATTCATAGAGAACTTAGTTTCTCTGTCCCATTTTCAAATGTAACTGTCAGTAGCGGAGTTGGACTCGGTTGCGCCCCCAGCCGCTTCTGAATTGTAGACATCCTAAAAACCTGCTACATCCCTAAGGTGCAGATATGATACTGTAAGATCTATGAATACAGTTTTTTTCTTCTATTCTCTATACATTGTATAGCGCCATTTAATCCTTGCGCCCTTTAACCTGTCAACGCCTATTGGTACACATCTCCACTCCTGTTGGAACGACTAAAGTCGACTTTAAAAACAGCGATAAGTGTGCTATCCTCACGTACAGTTACTCGCATTACATTTTCCCCCAGGCAACGTGTGACACCAGCTGAAATGGCTTGTTAATTGCACCCTTACACATGTGGTTTACACATACGAATACACTCCCTTCACTCCCACACAATGAAAGCAAAAAAAAAAAAAAAAATCACACAGAAACTTTCGCCAAAAATTTACCACTCAATTTAGCAACAACGTTGTCTGCATAACATACTTGTAACAATTGCAAGGATGCAAAATAGTGTCCTTCTTCTAGGACTCGTAGAACTGCAGTTTATCAAGAACATAGCGTTTAACGGCCTCCCACAAAGGGATGCTTTCCCAAGTTGTTTTCAAGCCCCGGAAAAGAGCTGTTTGTCATAAAAAAAAAAAAAAAAAAACATCTAAGCATGAGCTTAGTGTCATAGATGTAATGGACACCTTCTTTCTCTTTGTCGTGGAGAAAGTTTCTTACGAAAGTCCTGACATAAATAAGAATACGGAAGGCATTATCCAAATAACAACGTCGAGGCGAATGGCATTAGACAGATACTTGTATATATTGTATGTATTCGTTGCTATGCTCCGTTGGATTCGTTCTTGGGTTTACTTACCTTTTTATTGACAAAAGGTTGATCATTATATGTAAGCAGTTTTGTTCAGGTGTCAAATGGAATATGTTGTGAGTTGATGACAGGGATGGCATACATTAAAAAAAAAAAAAACTTTACAAATTTCTTCAACCGACAACATACAACAGATACTAAGTAGATAGGCAGTCTGAATTTCTTCGGTTTTGAATAATTTATTAATGTAGATTTGAAAATGCAAAAAGTAGCTGTGTTGTTATTAGGAGATGGCTGATCCTAAGTTCGTACTTCCAAAAAGATATCAGAAGAGAATTAAAATAAAGCCTGAAGACATGTTGACTTTAATCATATAGAGGTAAGCGAAAGCAATTATGATACAACAGAAGAAACCTGACACATTCAGACCATCAAGCTTTCAGTCGTAGTAGGCACTTGTGCATTTAGCTCCAAAGTTTCTAGAAACCTTTTCTACGACATATGCCGTATATTGTCATCAAATTTTAATTGGATAAGAAAAGTGACAGCGAGACTTGACTTAATATATTTTTTTCAAAACCAAAAGCACAAGTTAAGCATAGACTTAAGCGACAAATCTTTGGAACAAAAGCAGGTTTTTGTAAATTTGCACTCCTCAATTAGTTCAAATTTATTTACATCGTTTGGATAAATCAATGAAATATCCTTACATACTTGAGCGATTTCATCACATTTCGTTGAATTTAAATTCAATAAGAAAGAAAAGTTTTGGTCCAATTTGCAATAAGCATCATGACGTTTGTTCAAGTTAGAAAGCAAAGCATCAACAACAATTAAAACCACGGTCCAGATTTTTTAGTTGTATGTGAATCAGGAATTTCATTCGTTGTGGAGCGAGTTTCTCTTTTATCTACTGATAAAATGTGGTCGTATACGATCATATTCCATTTTAAAATTTTAAGATACAAAATCAATAATCAAGTCAATATGTATCTTCGAAAGACCCTTACGTTGGTAGAAGACAATGAATTTTATGTACTTGATCCTTTAATGTTATTTTTACTCTTACTTACGAGGGCGGTCCCTCGAGGCGGTACTCGGCCTGACCAAGACATGGCGGTAATTGTTTGAAAATATCACTGTATTGGAAAGTACATGTTTCAGCATATGTTTCAGGCTTGAAAGCACCAAGTTGTTTAGTATTTGTTTCGCAGCCATCAATAGTAAACGTTGTCAGTGAATTTGTTAAAATGGAGAAAATTGGTTATCGTTATGTGTTACTTTTATTTGAAAGGCCTCAGCAGAACCAATATAAACACTGAACAGGATTCTTCTCTGGGTGAGTCTGCTCCTTCGTTTACACCAGTAAAATTTTGGGCTGCTGAGTTTAAACGAGGCCGTACGAGCATCGCAGTGGTCGACGAAATGAGGTGACGACTCCAGAAATGATGAAGAAAATCCACAAAGTGGTACTGGATGATCGTCGACTGAAAGTGCGCGAGCTAACAGACATTGTAGGCATTTCAAAAAGTGCGGTACAACGCATATTATTTGAAAATCTGGACATCAATCACAATCGAGCAAAAACAGTGTCGTGAAGATGTTTCAATTGAGTGTTTAGCGAAGTTTGACAGCAACAAAGCAGAATTTTTGCGCCGTTTCATAACATAACATAACACAACAACATCACTTTACACCCGAGACCAAAGAACAATCAAAACAATGGATTCAAAAGGGAGAACCGGCACTTAAGAAGGCTAAGACCGTTTCATCTGCAGGCAAGGTCATGGCGTCGATTTTTTGGGAGGCGCGTGGGATAATTTTCATTTTCTATCTTAAAAAAGGAAAAAACTATCAACGGCCAGTATTATGCGAACTTATTGCAACGTTTGAGCGAAGAAAACAAGAAAAAACGGCCGCATTTGGCTAAGAAGAAAGTGTTGTTTCATCAAGACAATGCACCAGCTCACAAATCGGTTACTGCAATTGCTACCTCATGCCAATTGCTATTCGCCAGATTTAACTTGCTCAGATTATTTTCTGTTCCCAAACTTGAAAAAATGGCTCACTGGTCAAAGATTTTCCAACGATAAGTGATGTCGGCAGTTAATGGCTATTTTGAGGAGCAAGACAGTTCTTATTATAAAAAGGGTATCGAACTTTTTGAACATAGCTGGAAAAAGTGTATAAAGCTGAAAGGCGATTATGTTAAAAATAAATAAATTTATTTCCAAGACCGCCATAAGAGGTAGGTTCAAAAACTAAGGTGACTTTATATTTTTATAAACAAAATTTTTATTTATTCATCAAGATTAATGTAGTATCCTTCAAAGTAATCTCCCTCAGATATAATACACTTGTGCCAAAGCTTTTTCCAATCCTCAAAGCACTTCTCATAAGCACTTTTTGTTACAGCCTTGAGCTATAGCGATGCCATTTATCCTCAACCGTTTCAAATCTCCGTCCTTTCATAGGTTTTTTCGGTTTTGGGAACAGCAAAAAGTCGCATAGAAGCAACGGAGAAGGAGCAAGTGTATGATCCTGATGCTTCAATTCTGGAGTTTTTTTTTTCAATAAATTCTCGCAAACGGCGCATAACTTTAAGGCAATCCTTATTGACCGTACGACCTTGGAGTAAAAACTCCTGATGCACTACGCCACGGTAATCGAAAACAGCAGTGATCAAAACTTTGGAATTTGATCGAACTTGGCGTGCTTCAATTGGAACGATTTGGCTTTGGTTTCGAGTTAATAACCATTTACTCATGATTCGTCACCATTTATGAAATTATGAAAAGCTCAGGATCATCATTCACGTCAGTCAAGAGATCCTGAACGGTGCTCATGTGACGGTTCTTCTGCTAAGGAGTTTTGGAACAAACTTCACTCTCACACGTCTTATGCCAAAAACATCCGAAAACATTGCATCGCACGAGCCGACCGATACACTAACATCCTCAGTAACTTTTACCAAAACAATTTTCTTCATAGCTTCGACGTTGTCACCTTTAGTTGATGCTTTGGAGCGCCCAGAGCGAGATTCGTCATAAGTAGCTTCTCGACCATCTTGGAAGAGCTTGTACCACTTGTAAACATTTTGTTGACTTACAGTAGACTCAACGTATGTTACTGTCAACATTTCAAGTGTTTAAGAGCACTTGATTTCACTTTTTATACAAAATTTGTTGTTTTAGACCCGAAAAACACTCCTCTAATCCTAATGTAGCAACTTCATCGGTGATTTCATTGGGACTTAGATTATATTCAGTGAATTCACCCTTTCGACTGTTTTTAGAAAAGTCTTGCATTCTCGATCTATCTTGGAAGTCGGAAGAGGGTTCAAGAGTGGGTTAGACGCAGCTCGGCTGTCGCTACAGATGCACTGGTTCTTCACAATATAGTTCGTTTTCATTTTAAAACCCATATCTCCGCTTGAAAAGCAGACGTAACTTATCCTAACTAAGAGTAGAATCTAACGTTGTGGTCCTTCAGAATGATAACAGAATGGTTTTGATTCTGCCGAACAAAAGTCGGTTTCAGCAAGAGCGCCCAGAGCGAGATTCGTCATAAGTAGCTTCTCGACCATCTTGGAAGAGCTTGTACCACTTGTAAACATTTTGTTGACTTACAGTAGACTCAACGTATGTTACTGTCAACATTTCAAGTGTTTAAGAGCACTTGATTTCACTTTTTATACAAAATTTGTTGTTTTAGACCCGAAAAACACTCCTCTAATCCTAATGTAGCAACTTCATCGGTGATTTCATTGGGACTTAGATTATATTCAGTGAATTCACCCTTTCGACTGTTTTTAGAAAAGTCTTGCATTCTCGATCTATCTTGGAAGTCGGAAGAGGGTTCAAGAGTGGGTTAGACGCAGCTCGGCTGTCGCTACAGATGCACTGGTTCTTCACAATATAGTTCGTTTTCATTTTAAAACCCATATCTCCGCTTGAAAAGCAGACGTAACTTATCCTAACTAAGAGTAGAATCTAACGTTGTGGTCCTTCAGAATGATAACAGAATGGTTTTGATTCTGCCGAACAAAAGTCGGTTTCAGCAAGAGTTCTGATGTCATGCATTCTTCAACCTTAGTTTTGGGAGGATAGACCGAAAAGCCATTACTAGTGCACGACCCAACAGATAGTACAGCTTCATTATCTGCGTATATTTGTGCGAAGAAGTCACATTAAGTTGAACAGTGAGTCAAGCAAAATTCACTATAGCAGTGGAGACAGAACCTTAGCCATGCGGATAACTCCTGTTTAACCCCGCCTTCAAATATCGATCGCAATCAACATCCGCAATCAGAGAAAAAATTCCCGCATATGTTATCGAGTACGTATATTTCATACGTGATCGAATGAATTTCGGATAATAGCTAACGTATCGAGTGAAAACTTAAAATTGTAATAGTAACTATTTTCTACAACAGATTTCTGAGAGTTGTTAGAAAAACTTACTAATAAGAGAATAATTTACAAGTTTCTTTTTTTGTGACGATTTCTTCCAGCTAACCGATATCTGTAGAAAATTTTAAAACGCAATATCTTAATCAAGTTCGTCAGACACGGAAGATCAAAACACTTACTCATCCAGAATAAAATAGCCAGGGCATGTTCGGTATGGCCTACGTCATCTAAGAGCTCTACAACCCTATACGGAAGAGAATAAACTATGTGACGTACCAACTAATCGTTTCGAATAAAAATGTTCACATCTTTGACGACCCTAGCAACCGTTTCAAGGACAACGACCTTCGCATCTCCACGTGGAGACATTTAACAGGCCACATGCAGCAGAACAATATTAACAGATGCCCTTCACTGCTATCACGCAAAAATAACCGGCATTAGGGAAGTTAAATGGAATGAGCTTACTATAGGGAAGCCAAACAGCGTTTATTCGAATGCGGATTTGCGGATAAGCGGCAGACTTAGGCAAGTGATATTGTGTGATATCCTATCCATTGGATAGCTCTAAATTGATTACTGGCTGTCGTACTTTCGTAAAAAATATTATTTGGGAATAAACATCGTAGACAACCAGGCCAGACGATAGAATAAAATTCAGAAGATTTCTAACATTGCATTTGCTACGATCCCGAAAAATGTTCTCAGCATAAGCATCACAGCATACGATAAGTCGTATCTTGCTGAAATCACAGAATTCATGCTCTCAGCGGTGACGGTAATACCAAATTATAGGGAAAGGAAACAGACTTATTGACGAATTTATACCACTTTCCGTATATTTCGTTTCTTATGTCTGCATCAACTTTACCTCTATCTATCCAACTTATTCGAGTTTTTCTTCCCTTTCGCAGCAGCATCATAACCGGCTGTTCCTATAAGTTAACATCGACGAACGTTCGGGCGGCATTTTAGTTTTCCATTTTTTTTTACATATTCTAGCCATCTCAGAGGTTTTCTGATCAGGTCGATGTTATGATGATGCTTAAGAGAAATCCTAGAATGTGAATGATACCTTAAAACCCCGAAATAGAGTTAGATATTCTTTCGGAAAGGAGATCATGATAAGATCATACCATTGATGCCAAGCAAAAGTCCACGTACAAAGCGGGGAAACATCATTATAGAGTCCCAGAATATTTCAGAATTCTGCGTTATATAGTCCAGAGTCAACACTTTTTCAATTCAATGCAGGGCATCTCGAGATAATTTAATAAAGTTATTCTGAATCTGAATTTGCTTAACCAATTTTTCTTATGGCAACACCTCATCACAGCACCTTCAAAGCAAGAATAGGTCTTTGGCACGACGCTATCTGTTTAACACCATGCTTGAACAAATTGCAAAAAATTTTTTAATGTTACCATAAGTAATAAAAATTTCCAAAAGTCAGTTGGTAATTATTATGCATGAACAGCAACCTTGTGAGCTTCTTTCTTAATATTTATAGATCTGCAAGCTCTTGTGGGCTTATTAAGCACATGCAAAACTATACCAAAACTAAATCAATTCTGTGGAATCACTAGGCGATAACATAACGACAAGTGTAATTGTGCGGACGTACCCAGTTAAGCCAGCCAATTACGACTACCCAACCCATAAAGGTATTTTATATCTGCTTGTATCTGATGGTATTTGCAAATGTTAATATCTAACCGAAATTCAGTGACTACACTCGACAATATTGTCCACACAACGTGTAGTAACAAGCAATCGAAAATCATTGAGCCAGACACCATGCGCCATTAACAGCCACGTGTCATTTAGCCGGTAGCTAACATACTAAATTCTTTCTTTTTTTGAAAGTCAAAAGTCCCCCATTTTGCCATCATTGCTTTAATGTATCTCTACCTTAATGGGTGTCGCATTAAACAACCGTGACAATCTTCAAGTGTTAGTAAAAATTCATATGAGCTGCTTTCTGCTGTCATGTTCTCACGCGATCCGAGACCCGAAACCCAAGAGATACTCGTACAATTTTAAAGCTATCAGCATCATGCAGAGTGTCATGCAAAGCACTATGTGCAAAATCTAAATCTCGATGTAAACTGGGATGAAAGGACCACACAAGGAATAAGATAGAAAAAAAAAAAAAAAAAAAAAAAAAAAAACGAAAATCACTTTTGGTTAGGGGTTGATGAAAAAACTGCCTAAACCAACAAAGCTTTGCGAGATTCGCGTTCATATCAGGGCCATGCCGGAATACCAGCACACTCAGGACCAACTCAAAAAAAAAAAAAAAAAAAAAAAAAACGAGATACAACCAATTGTTTGGAGCCACGTCTATATCTGGAGAGTTGTATCTTGTATTTAGAAGTACATGTACATGTGCAATTGTCATCCCAAGGGGAATCTTCTGCCAATGTCCTTCACGTCCTACATCACCACCCTGTGATTGTCCCATGATCAGAGCAACAAAAACAGCAAAAAAAATCTCTGATAATGGTTTCACAAATTGTAGCGAGTGTCTTGTTAGAATTATATTATCTGGAGGCGATTTTTCATAATTCGATGTCCTTCGGATGCGCAAATAGTTGAACTTGCTTGTCATCTGTGGGGGGCTAATTGGAAAAAAAAAATTGGTTGTATCATTGGACAGAGTGCTTGACGTTAACGATGACTATGATGGTTCTAAACCGAATTGATTTCTATAATTATTATTTAAAGCTTTGTTTGCGTAGATGGTTTACAGAAAATTTAATGACTTTTCCATTTGTGAACTCAATTTAAAGATGAACTCACCAAATATACGAGCTCATTTTCTTGACATTTATCAGCAGAAAAATATTTGTGAACCACCTGCAGGAGGATATGAGTTCGGTATCTGATGACTTTTTAGGTCGAATTTCAAATATATGCAAGTAATTATCAAAAAGGTTCCTTGATTTATCGAGAAGTAAACTGATGGTTTAAAAATTTTGGAATCTTTATTTTGTGCAATTGCTCACTATCTTCATCTGTCATTACTACATCTAGTCGAAATGTTTTAATGCTCCGGAAGAATCTTTAAATGTTATTTTCCTATTTAAAAAGATTTCATATTTTTTCGTTGTAAAACAGTGCTGTTAGTTCTAAACTATTACTTGTCCAGGGCGGGAACGATTCTTTGCACTGTTTTCGAGCTGTCGAGCTGTTGTACTCCTTGAATGCTCATTTTTGTTTGAATTTTTTCAGTCTCTCGTAGAAAAATGGGTTCTAAAGTAGTAAAGTGCCTAGAACACCAACAACCATCACGTTGTCGCCGAGTGTCAGAAGGCTCACACCATAAGGGTTACAGGATATTGTATGACTTATGCATAGCCTTGTAGCTTAGCAAAAGCGTAGTGCCCCCTTATGATGTCAGAAACTGTCCGTCAGAAGACAGACAGAACGAAAGTCAATGACTCCTTAATACGTTAGGAAAAGTCATGTCATCCGCAAGTATGCTCAAATGAAACCTAACACTCAATGGAAGTGCAGACCGAAGACTCAAGCAGTTCGCGTCAACAAAAACTCTCATCTTCATCTAAATCTAAAGTGATCCTCCTCAAAAACACCAGAGCCACATTCCAAATCGTTCCATAAGGACCCTACTATCTTCATATCCTGGCTTAGATTTTGACTAAAATCAAAGTTCTGGTGATAATGAATCAGGCTGTCGAGGCTAGAGTCAACGTAATTAAAAAGTGTTGTGCCGAGGAACACTACCTTTTAATCGGATGATTGCTTTGAAAGTGTTGCCCATGGTACTCCAACGGGAGTGAAATTCATCAGTCAATGCTTTCTGAGGAAAGTTTACATGTAGACGAGGCAGATTATTCTTTAGATTCTTTTTTTTTTTTTTTTTTTTTGACTTCCTGATAGGGAAGGAAATTTGGTGGTATACATATTTACGTCTTAAATTTCCTCAAGACGTGAAGGTGCAGGCATGAGACTTATACTCACTAAACCTTACCTCCGCAAAGGAACATCGTACCGAAACCGCCAGAAAGCATAATTTCCCGGGGTAGGATAATAGCCTTTAGCTAGAAATAATAGGCTTGTGAGTTAATTGTTGGTCAAATTTTCATAACGAAAATGGGCGATTTGTAAAAGCAACATTTCGTATAATTCGTGAATTTTTCATTCATTTTTGAAGCGTTTTAAAGAAACTGATTCTGTGTAGGGTCAAACTCAATATCAGCATGCTCAAAATCAGTCTAGCACTGCAATTCGGGTCCAATGTTAACAGTTGGGCTGCACTTATGGCACTTTAGGGCGAATTTTAAGAGTTCATCTTCATTTACACGCCTATAAAATCAATAATACACAACAGTTGAAGCCTTTGGACCATCTACGACTTCGCCGATTTGTTAACTGGATGTTAGATCATCAGAACAATTTGTAATCAAATTTGGTCTTTTCCGATGAAGCCCATTTTTGGATGAATGATTTTGTAAATCAACAAAATTGTCATTTCTGGGGACTGAAAAACCTATACGAGATTTACGAAAAACCAATACATCCCAAAAAAGTTACTGTATGGTGCGGATTGTGGGTTGGTGGCATCATTGGCCGGTACTTGCTCGAAGATGAGGCAGGAGAGACATTAACAGTTAACCGCTTATTTTTTTTTTTCAAAATTGAATGAATTGGGTCTGGACAACCCTGGTTTCAACAAGATTGCGCTACCGACCGCAAAAGCCATCAATTAATCAGTTTATTGCATATGAAATTTGAAGATCGTATTATTTCGGTTAGAGAAAAGGTTGATTGGCCTTCAAGGTCATACGATTTGACACCTTTTGACTCCTTTCTGTGGTGTTATTTCAAGAGTACGGTCTGTGCCAATAGCCCAGCGACAATTCAGGATCTCAAACATATTGGGTTATTCAATAAGTTCTGCGATTTTTTAGGGTAAAATTTATGCACATATTTTTGGTACGAAAGCTTATATTTAATCCATCAGATATAGTCTATCATGGACTGTTACTTTCTTCCAACGTTCTGTAGGAGACATAATGGTTCTTTTGTAAAAGTCAGCAGACTTATGGGTAAAAAATTTTTTCAGGTACGGCTGATCTTATCTTTAGAATTGAATTACCTTCTGACCAAATTTTTTTTTTGGAGAGAGGGGAACAGTCGGTCTTCGGAAGGTGGAAAGTACGGCATTTACTCTGTATTTGCGTAGAAGCAAATCGAAGTAAGGTACACATCGATAGTCCCATCAAATGCTCAACTTTACCTTTTTGGGATGCAAATCTTGCTTACCGATCGATTGTTGTAGTTCATTAGGAGCGCACCATGTCCTCTTACGCCGAATGTTGTTGCAAACTACCCATTTTTAGTCTCCCGTAATCAATCTTTTCAGGAAAGCCTCAAGCAAGTTCCATCTCAACAAAGATTCGCAGACCATTATGCGATAGGAACATAATGTTTTTTTCATTGAGTCCGTGAGGAACCCAAACCGCGAAATAACTGTATGGCAATGTTATACCGCTTAGCAATCTCTCGTGTCATCAAATGCCTCTCCACTATTACTGCAGCCAAGATAGCGAACAACATCAGCAATATATATATTTCTGAGTTTTAGCGCTGAATCTCAATATACGTTGTAACGTGTCAAGTTTATTCATCTCAATCTACATATTGTATTTTGTCCCCGTAATCCCCATCGACTGCAACACACTTATGCCAGCGCTTGATTAAATCCTCGGAACATTTTTTATATTCGGTTTTCGGTATATCCATCAGTGCTTTCTGCGATTTTTTCCATTTCTTCCTCTCGTTTCTGAAACGCTTTCCCCGTATTCTTTTTTTAACTCGATTGAACAGAAAAAGGTCACATTTGTCGCATTTTTCGTCAAAAAATTATTATTACGACGCGACGGTGCGTTATAATGGTGCAAAATCCATGAGTTTTCTACCCACAATTCTGGTCACTTTCGGCTAATTGCTTCACGCAAACGTCTCATTCGCCCAAATAATACTCTTTGGGCCTTCTGGCAAAAATTCATGATGCCCTACACCGTTGTAATCAATGAAAACCGTGAGCATTGCCTTCTTTCTCATTTGGTGAACGCCATTCACTTGCCATTCCTCTTGATGAATGTGGGATCGGATTCAGCCTCGTAAGTCAACTCTTTTGCGACGTCAACACGGTCTCTTTTTTGCATGAAATTGAGGTCCTTTAGCACCAACTTTGCTGTTTTCGTCGGTTTTCGATGTCGATGGTCTGCCACTGCGTTCATGATCTTCGATTGGCTCAAGACCACTTTTGAACCGCTCGTGCCACTGGTAACGACCGTTTTCTTTAGAGAATCGTTGCGAAAAACACTTTTTCAACATTTCCAACGTTCGCGCACCATTTTTTACGCAAAATTTAATACAAGTTCGTTGTTGCAAATTGAAAAAAAAATCGCTCCAAATCGGAAGAATTAATAAATTGCATACCAGCAGAACTCCAGCCACTGCGATCCCTTATTTCCAAATGAAAATGACAATCGAAGGTAATGTTCGATTCAACGAACAACACGAGAACAATACAACGAGGTGCCATATTGGTTTATACCAGTCACCGACGGGATCCATCTTATGGATGAGCATAAGGAAGTGGCAGCGGACATAATCAAAGAAATTTGAGGAGAGGCTTCTGCCGTTGGGACTTCTTCAGATTGAAACAAAAGCAAGAAAAACCTAGAAATTGATACGGGAATTTTTAGCAAGAAACGGGAAGCAAAACCGACGTTTTGCCGAAGCTTCTCCTGTGAGAAAACATCGAGCGAAGACATAAAAGACACATTTCAAAAAAAAAAAAAAAATAAAAATAAAAATAATAACAATAATAACTTATGAATTATAAATATTAGAAAAAATTTGCTTCTGGAATGAGAAGGGAAATCCGCGCGGTCGAGCTAGTGCCTCAGTTGCGCACTATGCTACACGAGCATATGGTAGAACAGACTCTACTCTGGGAGAAAAAAACTGACAGTATGGAAGCAGAAGTATGCAGTACACAGTTGTTGAACATTCTGTAAGCTGCCTTTCCTTTATGAATTCGGTAAATGACAGCCACCATTCGTTTTCAAATCATTTACAAGGTAGTGAAGCGCGTGCAAGAAACATTCATCAACGTCAGTAAGAAGCCATAAATTTGCAGCAGGTAAATATGGAGGTGAGAAGCAATACGGTAACGAATTTGGCACGCAAAGTTTCTGGTGCAATGCCATCACCTCGTTATAGAGCGCCTATACCATTAACTTTGTAACCTTACGATGGCACCGGTTCCTGGGTTGACTATGAACGACAATTTGAAATTGCGCCGTTCGAGTGGAAGAGAAAAAAATCAGATGTTGACTCCCTCCGTAACTAGAAAGCGGCAAAGTGGATTACGGATTGTTGACGGATCTACTGCGGCAACACTTCATCTAGCTACACGCAGGCTACAGGGACTCTGTGGTCGAATTTGCATTGAATCTGCGGCTACTGGTAACAATAGCACTATACGGATGTCAAACCAAAGTGATAAAAGAAGTAATCATTGGTCAATTTATAGAGGGACTAAGGGATGAGTCAACTCAAGATTTGCTGACAGTTAGTCATCTATTTACACTAACAGATGCCGTGAACATAGCACAAGAACGAGTAGCAAAAAACAAATTGATATTGGGTCTATAACAAGCAATTCGTGCAGTTTGTTAAGAGATGGCGTAACTTGTATTATTCCATTGTTTTTATTCCATTGTACGTCATTTCAGTATATGTCATTCATTTGAAGCGTAAGCAACAATAATTTTTTTCACTCAAATATGTTGAACTTTGTGCCTGAAAAAGTGTTTTTGCGGGGAGTTCTTCTTCATTACTTTAATATGAAGAAAACTGCTACCGAAAGTCATCGTATTTTGGTGGAAGTTTATTGTGAACATGCGCTACCTGAGCGAATGTGCCAAAAGTGGTTTTCACGATTTAAAAGTTGTGAATTTGGCTTGGAAGACGATGAACGTCCTGGGCAGCCAAAAAATTTGAAGATGAAGAACTGGAAGCATTACTCTATGAAGATTGTTGCCAAACACAAGAAGAGCTCGCAGAATCTTTGGGTGTCACTCAAGCAGGAATTTCAAAACTTTTGAAAGCAGCTGGATATTTTCAAAAGCAAGGAAATTGGGTTCCACATGAACTCAAGCCGAGAGACGTCGAAAGGCGGTTTTGTATGTCCGAAATGCTGTTGGAACGCCACAAAAGGAAGTCATCGAATTGTTACTGGTGATGAAAAATGGATCCATTACGACTGTATTATGAGCTGCTAAAACCGGGTGAAACCATCAATGAACAACGCTACCGAACACAATTAATCCGTTTGAAGAGAGCAGTAGCCGAAAAACGCCCGGAATATGCGATCAGACACGAGGCAATATTTTCCATCATGACAATGCTCGGCCCGGTTAAGAACTATTTGGAAAACAGTGGATGGGAAGTCTTAACCCACCCGCCTTATAGCCCAAACCTTGCCCCTTCTGACTACCATTTGTTCTGGTCGATGCAGAACGCCCTCACTGAAATACGGCTCACATCAGAGCAGAATATCAAAAATTGGCTGCCAAGCCAATTTGTGGGATGGTATCCAGAAATTGCCAGAAAGATGGCAAGTCATAGTCATAGCTTCAGATAGGCAATACTTTGAATAATACTATTGTACATGTTTTTCTTAAATAAACGTTCAAATTTTGAAAAAAAAAACCGCACGAATTAAATTACATACCCAATACTATCGCATCTTGGCACCAAAAAATTAATTCTACGTTTTATCTTGTGGTGCCCGGGTTTCATGCCACTTTTTCCGCGCTCTTCGTTTCTTTCTTATCATTTCTCTGATTTCCGGTGGATATCTTATGCCGACTTTGGGAACAGAAAGATTATGGTCGAATCGATCGACACCACTCTTGAAATAACTTCTTTTAAATAACGAGATGCCTTATATATTGGTGTGATGCCGAAAACAGTAGATAACATGCAGACAACGGAATTATCAATCAATTTTGTAAGGCGAATCATAGTCTCATTCATTTTGATGGACTTGTAGTAGCCGCGTGGCCTTGCTTTTAACACCTTTTTGTGAGGGATGAAACAACTTCCGGTATTCGATTCCATTATAGCCACGATTTTTCAAATAAGCCTACAAAGAAAAACTAGTAAACAAATTGTCAAAGTAAAATGAAAACGGCAATTGTTGAATGTTTTCAGCAAAATCGTCTGCCATATTCGCTAAAAGAGTGGCACATTTGCCAAATCGGTCTTCATACAATGAGTTTGAGTTGCCACTTTGAACTCGTATAGCGCTGCTATTTTACCAGGTATTTTAATGTTAATTTCGAAACCCAACTTTTTTTTGAATTTTGTCTTTGATTGATTGACTTTTTTGACCACTAGCTATGCAATGGTCTCCTAAGTGCCTGTACTACGTAGATGTGTTACGAATGTTATGCGTGTATGTTGAAAACTCAGAGTGAAGTGTGTATGTGGATGTATATCAGTAGATAACAGGGAGTTGTGAGTCTATTTAGGTGAGGCGTATCTGCGACTTTTATTGGGTGCGTTCACGTCGCCGCGTAATTGTTAATTTTCACCATTCTCTCTGCGAATATTCCGTATTTCGTGGGGCTGGTTGGCAGTTTCTTCATTTCATACATCTGCTGGCCCAGACGATATTATTTTCTTTGTAATTTTGCCTTCCTTGGCGCTCAAGTTAATAATCATGCTTGCGTGATCTGAATTCTCCTCCTTGTCTGTACAGGATGAACAGATTGGAATGAACAGAGTAATTTCCGAATGTTTTTTTTTTTATCACACCATGGAGGGTTGGAAACTTTCTTTTCAACCAATGGTTTATGTTGGAAAGTTATCGATCTTCCTTTGGTGGTGGTGGTGGTTCTACCACTTTTTCCTCCTTATGAATTTTGGGAATCGATCCTTGTACAAGTTGTTGAGTGGACAGAGAAACGCTTCTGGCAAGGGTTCAGTAGACGGATGGTTATTGTCTCTTTTCCAGAGCCTAAAGATGGCCACGGGACCAGCATCTTCAGCAAATTTGCGAGTAACTATACCCATTAGCTGACTCCATTAACATGCCTCACAAGCGCTGATCATCTTTTCCGTTTTAGTGAATAAATAATATTCCATCAATCCACCTGTACTTGTGTTATTCGACTCTGAGTGCGTGAAGGAGATGCACACTGACGGGTCATCTTCCGGTTAGGCTTGGATCCTCATGCACTGTGTCAAAGAAGGCACCTATCTACGTCCGGTGGTCTTCTATGGTACTTTTATGAATTTGAAGTCCTGAAAACAGTGGAGACATCTTAAACTGTGAGGCATTAATTCCAATCAGCAATATAGCGAAATTGTTCCGCATGTGGGACGCTGGTGGCTCAAACTGCAGGAATTCGACTACGAACGAAATGATTCACTAGGCTGAGGAAATGGCTGTGCACATCGAAGCGTTATGTCGACTATGTTGAAGATGAAAATTAGATGAAGGAAGCTTCTATCTTGATACCGAATGTTCGATACATATTTCCGACTAAGATTGGGTGGCCACTATGCAATGGCAGAACCAGAAGTGGTGAACCCATAGCTTTAGAGTAAAGTAAAAACTCACAAAAGACTATCTTGTGAGAGGGTATCGCCCCTTTCGTAAGGTAGGTAAAGACGATAGTTGGGTAGTCCCGAAAATTAATACGGTGGAGTATTTTTAGCTTTGCTTAGAAGATGATGGATGCTTGAGATAATAAGGAAGACTTTTTTTTTTGCAATGATCAAAGAATTCACCAGGAAATATATCAAGTGAATTGTGCCTATGCAAGGAAAAGAGGTGGCAGACCTCAGAGGGCGTTGCATTCTATAGAACGTATCCCCCTTTTGTTCGACACAGTGCATCTCGGCCATTTTGGTCCCTTTACAAAAGACTAAGAGGGTAATCCCCGTCATGGTGAATAGCTTCATCCGAAACTTGAAAATCACAAACAGCATCAAAATCGAAACAGCCAGCTATTTTGGGTCACCAAGAAGAATTATTACTGACCGATGGACCACATTCATTGCGCGGCTGTGAAGTCGGCTTTGTGAGGAGAATGCGGCACAGCACGTGCAAGCCGCACTCAAGACACCCAACGTTCAGGTTAAAAGATACAAGATTTACTTCACTGAAATGCATGCATAAATCTGTGAAACTCATCAATGAGTAGTTCGATGGAGTCTAAACACCGCTCGAAACTGCACAACGAAGTCAAGTTCGCGCTAACTCCTTTTCGTATACATACTGAGAAGTATTCTTTCCGCTGAGCTGGGTGAATGTGTAAGGGTGGAAGCTATGAAACGGAAACGGAACGGCAAAAAGCAGCACTGTTGCGCACCAAAAGATGAGCTCTGACGCAAAATATTCGCCAATTTTAAAGTATAGGCCAGGAGAACTCTTGTTGGTGTAAAATGAAGCTGAAGCCACAGACAAATTCCAGAAATTGAAATCGAGGTATTGAGGCCCATTAATTATCACAATGGTCCCCGCAAGTGACCAATGTATCATAGATGACACCTCCTATATGCAGTGTAATTAAGAAAATTAAACACAGTCATGGCATTAGTCAGACTATTTCTAATAATGACAGTTACGAAGAATACTTTGATCTGGAGAACGAGATTGATGAAAGGATGATTGAGTTGTTACATCAAGATAGGTCACATATATAAATCAGCGACGCAGACTGCAGCAAGGCAGTCAAAAACTGTCCTCAAAGTAGATCAGAACTAGAAAGTATAAACAAATAAGCTAACAATAAAATAATAACCGGATTTTCTTTTCTTCAATTTCACCCTTATTCCACAAGTGCTTACTAGTAGAGTCCACCACAATGTCATGTGTATAAGCAAACATTCCATGTTCCGAAGAAAACAATACCTCGAGCTACCAACGTTTCTAGCTTTTTGTCGATTTATGAACTTTTTTTTTATGAAAGTGTCTTAAGTTCATACGCTGGTAGAGCCACTGTTATTTTGTATTTCACATTTTTGAAGGCAGTCTCAATGTCGAGGAAGGTTCCTTTAGCATATTCCTTAATATTCAAATTTCTTTCAAATAGGTACACTAATGTGTGCACCGCAGTCTCTGCTGATTTGCTCTTGTAGTATGCATGCTAGTCTGTTAACATCATGGTTGGATCTCTGGCCTAACGATGATGGGTGCAAGGGATTTTAAGAAGAAATGGTCACAACCTTATAGGTCCCAAGTCAAGTCAATGGGATATATGAACCTCTAAGAAGGTCAGAAAAATACAAAAGTGCCAATTTATAATTTACAATTTTAACAATGTGATGCAATCACGGATTAGGCTTATCTTTTGTAATCATATCAATATCAACTTTGTAATATTATAAATATAAGAGACTTGCTCTTGGTCGTGGAACGATAATGTTCGTGAAGAGTTTATAGAAAAACCTATTACAAGTTTTGGGCAAGATAATAAACCTCTCCATATGTACAAATAACCTTTGGGCACTATCTTTAAATGGTTTATGAAAGGTCCTTCTGATCCTGAATTTAATAATTAATTGTTATTAGGAATGAACAATTTATCTATTAATAATTCAAGAGTCTGGATGCAATTCCAACTAAGAAAACTAACTTATACAATAGAAAGACTGGGACAATTACAAGAAATTCATTTTTCTTTATAATTTAATTCCATTTAAGTACATTAACTTATTTATTATTTAAAAAATATAATGAAGTAAAAGAATTTCTAAACAAGAAAACAATGTGCAAGTGTTTGATATTTTTTACATGTGTGTAGACTGACGAAATTTAAACCAGGATGATGCTATTTGTGCTATTTGTGTGTTCTTGTGTGACCTTACATATGACGGGTGTTACCGAAACCACCATGTCCAGACTGTGAGGCACCTTTGTTGTAACCCATTTGCAAGTTCAACTCAGCATTATGAGCACGCAATTGTTCCTCGGTGAAGGTGCGTTTATTTTCATCGGCCATTTTTGGTCCCAAACTTGGTCCAGTGTACTCTGGATGCTTTTGGGTCTGGAAAAAACAAAAATTTTTCGAATTAACAGATTCTAGAGGTATATTTTTGTTTTTATAGAACTTACAATACGGCCCAAAGAATACAAGCAAAGAGTGACTTGTGGAATATTTCTACGCTCGAAAAGATCGGCAGTTTGAAAGATTTCCTCCTCTGGTACACCATATTTCTTGATACCAGCTTGGAAACGTTGAATATTTTCCATAAGCTGGAAATTTGTACCACGTTCTTGGATCTTCTTCACAGAGCCAGGAGCTAATTTGTTGATGAGTTTACACAAGACAATACCATCACGAAGAATATCTTCATATTGACCTGCGGGCACCTTTTCACCTAAGACTTCGAAGATCCAGTTAAGAACTTCAGCTTCTTGTTCCTTATTACGGGGCTGAAAAAAAATGAGAAACAAATTTTTTTTGTTATTGAAATAATGTAAGAAAATATGTGGAAATATTGAATCGGAAACAAGAAGGGAGAAACGTGTGCACTGAAATGGTTTTAATTGTTATTGAAATTATTTTCCAATTAAAGTAAAAGCTACAGGAAGGAAACAAAATCATCTTATCTAAACTCAGTTCCAGCCCATTTTAATAAGTTACAGCTAAGGACTTCTCTAATATAAAGAAAGCTGTTCATCAATGTTTCTGTAATATTCTTTAATCAGAAAAAGGTGAAACGTAATATAGAAACCCAGACAGTTTAAAATTCTTGAATTGAGTACCCCATGACTCAAAAAACCTGGACCTTATATATATTACATAAACGTTTGAACGTTTTATTTATAATTCTGCAATTTATTGACCAGGATACCTTACAAATGAGATTGGAAATATATTAAAAAGTATTTATGAATAGAGCAATCAATATTGATTCCAGAGTCCCTCATAAAGCCGTCTACTTGAACTTCACAAATGTATTAGACTCAAATATGTACTAATGTACATATGAGTACGTGCGAGTACTTTTGCCAATCTTAGGAATAAGAGTTCTTCTGAATTTTACTTCTCTCATTGATGACGCCTTTAAGCAATTAAAATTGGTTTTACTACAACGAGTATATATCTTCTATCTATGTAGCATTTATTAATAACTCTCCGCAAGCCTTGAACGAGTATTATAAAAATTGGTATTCACTCTGACTGACATTGTTGTCAGTATTTGATGTTTCCTTTTATTCTTGCATGGAGTCTGTGTTAAAAAATAAATAGACGGCCGCCGAAGAATAACAATAGTGGATTTCAACGCAGATAGGTGTGTTTTGTATTCTTTGCACCTTTTAGAACAGAATTTTAAACAGAGATTTTGGATTTCTTTACGAACTCCGGGATCAGCTCTAAGACACGGAGACTTTCCAATCGCTCTTATTCTTATGTTGAAATGTTAATTTATTTTAGATCGCGTAGCCTGAAAATTATTATATGTAGCTCCACTATTCTGTTATACTGTGTATATACCTATTGTACTATTGTACTAGTAGATGCTTCTATGAAAAAGAGTGTGTCTTACAATGTAATGCATTGCCTTCCCTTTTAGAGGTAATGAGTTTATTACAGGACTCTGACAACATCCGAGTCCTCCACAATTTTAACCATCCGTTTAATAGCTCTTCTACTACAACTGTATATCAGATATATATTATATATAAGAGGTGATTCATCGTGAAGTTTGATTTTCAATAGGCCTTTTTTGTCAAATTACGCATAACTCCTATCAAACTGCTTCATTACTTTTTTTCGGCATCGTTTGGCAAATCATGATAATCATCATAACAGCGTCTTCAAATTGTTCAGCTGTATTACGAAAATCAGCGTTCTGTGAGAAATGTGTTTCGTACAATTAGAGGAATTTTCGATGTGTCGTTGTGTAGTGGTATATGCATAGACTCCTCAGGGTCGCGGGTTCAAATCCCGTGCCAGAAAATTCTGTGAAAAAGTCTTTTCATAGAATTTGTATGTAATTATATGAAAATGCCGTCGGCATCAACTCGGACATGAAGGCATAACACTGATGTTGGGGTGGTTGCTGGCTGGGCTAAATGTAACGAACTAACAACTAGAACGTACTTAAGACTCACTGGTTGAGAAGGATGTACTAGCTCGTCCCGTCCAGTTTGACAACCACCTCTGGGAAAAATATCGAAACTTAATACACCTGAGTTTCAACCTACTACACCACCAGCCTGCGACATGGAGAAAAAGACAGTAAAAGGGTATTCATATCCCCTTGGTACGCGCGCGCGGTATTATAAAAAAAAAAAAAAAAAAAAAAAATGCGCATAATCGACCTACTGAAACCACTATTGCCAATACCATTCGCAAATTTAAGTCCCAATTTACAAAGGTAGATGATACTCGACCGGTTAGGCCACATCTAGCAGTTAGTTAAGAGACTATAGCAGCTGTAGCTGAGAGTATACGCGAAGACAGTGACGAATCGTTTCGCCGTCTTTCTCAGCAGCTTGGCTTGGCGTATTCGACAACTTGACATACTTTACCTGAGGATCTCGGCCTAAAAGCAAGCAAAATTCAACTTGTGTAAGAATTGAAGCCGGACGGCTTGAATTTGCGTCATATTTTGAGTGAATGGGCTCTGAAAAAACTCAATGAAAATCCGGTGATTTATTGTGAAATTTTGTTCAGTGATGAAGCCCATTTCTAGCCCAATGTATACGTTAATAAGCAAAATTGCGGTATTTGGGCAACCCAAAGAGTACCGAGAGCTATCATTTCTTCCATTAAAACAACGGTATGGTGTGGTTTATGGGTTGGTGGAATCATATGGTCCATATTTCTTCAAAAATGAGGCTAATCAGAATGTTACCGTCAATGGTAAGCGTTATTGCGCCATGTTAACAGACCATGTGCTTCCTGAAAACCAGGTCTCGGTGAGCTCTGGTTTCAACAACGCCATACAGCGCGTGAAACAATGGATTTATTCAGAAATCATTTTGGTGAGCACTTAATTTCACGTTTTGCTGCGGTAAATTGGCCACCTAGATCGTGTGATATCACACCTTTGGACTATTTTCTCTGGGATTAAGTAAAGTCTCAGGTCTTCAGGAATAAGCCAGCTACAATTGACGCTTTGGAAGCCAACATTACTCGTGTTATTTTCAAAAAGTAAATGCTATGAGTTGTTCTTTTAATCGATAATAAATATTTTAAGTTCACTTTCAAATTTATGTGTTTTATTTTACATTATAAATCACACCTCATACCGCACTTTTTACAATGCGCTAGCCAACCTTTTAGAGCTACCAGATATGCTCGCTTTTCACGTAAGGAATATCTCTTAATTGTTTTGCCCAATATGAAGCTCCCAGCATGTACTTCAACAAATAATGTTTTTAATCGATATTCACATAATTGGCAAAACAATGACTTTTTACGGAAGACTCTATCTTCAACAAACTTATCCAGCAAATGGGCTACACAGGCCAAATGTACACTATTGGGCGCTTTTATCACACCATCATAAATGCTTCTACGGCAACGAACTGGTCTTGAAGTATATGCGGACATAACCAAGTACATGACCACGAAAACATCTGACTACCGTCTATGACAAGACGTCACTATTTGTTATAGACAGAATATGCCATTCAACCTTGACAATCAAAGGCATAACTGCCGTCTACCTGCCAGCAATATCTATACTGAAACCCCACAAAGCAACTAGACCTACGACAAAATAACCACTTAACCAAAAACTGTGATATCAAAAAAAGGTATAAGACAAGCTGCCGCCCTGCCATGTGACTTTTTTAATACCACACTCCTACTTAAAAGAATTGTGCGGAATAAACAAGCGAACACTGGGGGCACAGTTTTTCAAAAGTCTGTGCAACTACTAGCTTACTCGTTGATATCGGCATAAATGGGAAAACACAGGGAACTGTCACTGGTATATTCGCTATTATTGAAACCATTGCATTAAATGAGGACAAATGCTGGCAACAAGAAGGGGCACACAACAGAAATAACTTTGAGGTAATAAGGGACTTTGTCTGCCTTGCTTCCTCTGCAATAAATTATGTCAACAATATCTAAGCAGAAATCGCCATTTCTATCGGCTAAGAATGCAATTGAGATAATGAGTATCATCTATCCCGAAAAACTAAGGAGACCTCATATAAGACCGTGATCATCACAGTCCTAACTTATGGTGCTGAAGATATCCTTAGTCGCTTCGATAGAAAAATCATTCAGAAATCCTTCGGTTCGGTTTGCTTTGACGGGCTTTGGATTAGATGATCCAAGACAAGCTATTCGAGCTGTACAGCGACATCGACAAAGTCAGTAGCCTAATATACCTAGGACATGTAGCCCGCATTGTATTGGAATCTAATGAGGAAGACTTCTCATTAGGTGGCGCGCATAAGTAGAATGGGACCTCAACCGACTTTGAATGCGTAGGTGAAGGCAGTTGCTTAAGATCAGACTTACTTGAGAGATTTATTAGTTGAAGCCCAGGTTCAACCTAAACTATAGTGCCACCTAAGTAAAGTAAGTAAAATCGTCTGTAAAATACTTTCTGTTGCATTATGTGAGCGTCTGAAACCATCATGAATAATCTGGTTTGCCCATGCCAGTGGAGTTTCAAGCCAGAAAAGTCCATCAAATGTTCATACAAGGTCAGATTGGATCGATAGTCACCATTTACTTATTGACTTTAAGGCTGCAATAACAGCGTGCATACGCAATCTTGTTTTGATATCCCAAACTAATAGGACCAGGATGTGTCTGGAAATAGGTGATGAATCATCCGAGACTTCCATGTGATGCTTTTAACATCGCCCTAGGAAGAACAGTGAAAATCTCTTCGCAAACAAAACGGACAAGATCTCCACCGATGCAATGGCTAAAATAGAAAGTCAAGATTGACAGTTATAAATTCGAGGTTGTGAAGGACTTTGTCTTAATTGGCTAGGCAGGAATTGAGTTTAAGAGATAATGATCTAAACTGCCTTTACACAAAACCCAAATCATCCCAATCCTGCTCAATGGCTTGGACCTAGTCGAAAGCGTATAAAGTAGCACTTGGTTTGACTCTAGAGAGAAGCATTACGTGCGATTTTCAGTCCTGTTTGACTTGATGTTGAATGAAGGAGGAGACTCAACTATGAACTGGACAGCTTGTTCAGCGATATCGGTCTAGTCAGGCGTCTACGGAACATCCGACGGAGATATCAGAGTGATATCAGAGTTTTGACAAGATCGAACAGTTAACGCTAAGAGCCAAAGAACCTGGCATTGAAAGTTAATATCATACGTTAGACTATGCTCTGGCTAACATTAATCCTGATCTTGATAAAAGGCAGGGTCAAACACTCACTTTCTACTGTGTTGTCCCTTTCCCTATCGCCTGTCTTTTGTAACGATCTGTTCTTGTTGTCACCGCTGTTTAACAGTCTGCAGAAGTGGCTTCTCCATACCCTGAATACCGACTTCGACTCTACAAATTTGTTTACTTTTTCATCTCTACCGACCCCTGTTTGGGTCTTGTTGCCTTTACATATTCAACTTACTTTTTGTTCGATTTTCTCTATTACGCGTTTTCTTTTTTCTCCGCAGAAGCCGACATTTTGGCCTCCTCTTTTTCGGGCAGAACAGTGCTAAGCAGAGACTATGCCGCAACAGTGATCGATCGCATCTTAGGACTTTGATTGCTACTTAATCGTAGTTTAACAAGTTCTTTACCTGCGTTTGAACCAAATTTCAAAGCATTTTTGCTACTCCGAATGAGGTAACTTTAAATCATACGTATTAAACGCATCAACCGCTTCTTCAGGCGTCGAAAAACGTTGAACTCGCAATTTATTTTTGATGTCATTGGTTGATAAATCAGGGGCCCTACATGCCTCATCAATGTTTAGAGTGCTCGAAAAGTCACTTGTTTGGGCCGACCTGTGATTCATCGTCTGTCGTGATCAGACGGAAATATTTTATAGCATTGCAACCAAATTTGCTTTAACATTCTTTGGACCAATCGACACGAGCCCTTTTCTGAGCGATTCTAAAATTATGCGGTATCCAACGCAAAAGAAATTTTTTTACGGCAATATCTTCATGCAATATTAAATGTATGCAAGTAGAACAAACTTCCAAGCATCCTTAATTTCGCGATAAGACACATGACGATCATGCAATATCTGTTCCCGCAAAGCTTCAATGTATGATAAGTACTCGCATCGACCTTCACGGAATTCATCCCGAAGCGAAAGAATTAGTAAAACACGGTGTCTCGGGATAATGCTTCAACTCCAAAAGTCGAGGTTGATTGGCACGCAGTTGTTGAATTAATCTACGTTGGAACTCATAAAAAATCATTTCGTGCAAATATTCGAAATTTATTTCCATCTTTTGACTGAGATGAGTTTTTCAAGTCCATGTAAAATACATGCCATTAAAACTGTCAAACTTTACGATGCTGATATTAGGTTGAACAGACATATGTACAGTGATTTTGCCATATCTCAAAACTCAAGTATCAACCTACTTTAGACCGCTTACCGAAATGAAAGTTGACCTCAGCCAACATGGACTGCAGTATTGGAGATATAGTCCTAACCAAAGAGGCTTGTTGATTAAAGCCCAGGTACAGCGGGCTGTAGAGCTGCCTATGTATAGTAAGTAAGACTTCCTTACCCTTACCCGTACCGGAAACAAATTGCACAGAAAAATCACAATTAAGCTACTCCTTTCAAAGGCACCTGGTTAGGGACAGAAGCTCCACTTCATTAATTAATTGCCCTGAGTCTATTGATTTTTTTTTTTTAAACTTTCACTGGTTTATTTAAAGCTGAAATATTTATTTCCAATTATTTGAGCACAAATGCAACAAAAAGTTTACTTTGCAATTCTCGTGAAATATGTGCTTACCCATGTTGTACGGTGGGTTAAGTTGCTCACAATATATTATATTTAATGCGCTCTGCTAATGGATATGTATAGTATTTTTGCCTGAATTATTAATTTGTGCTATGCATTTTACACACAAATGCCCTTCCATTAGACTACAGATTTTTTTTAAAAAAAAGGTGCATTTAAAATCAATCACCTTGTTGGCATTCTTTTCGACACCGCTACTATTCGAATTTAAAGTAAATAATTCATAGTCGGTCACTTACGTATTATGTTGGATGGCAACAATAATGTCAATATTGCAAATGAACCTACACATATTGACGCTCTTCTATTTGTAAATTTTTAATTTCGAAAGCATTGTTTCATCCTTATTAATTATTTACTATGTGTTGTAGGGGTAACTGGTTTATATAATATTTTTTTAAAATTGCTTATAACACTGCGAAACCGAGCAAATATTTTTCTTTCAACATGTGCCATTTAAATTGAATATATTTGTTTGACATTTTGACATTAAGTAATTTTTGTTTGTTGTTATTATTTGTATGTGGAAGTGCCATTAATTAATAAATAATTTAATTTGTTCCATTTTTCCTTAAAGGTTCATCTTTTATTAAATGAATTGGTGAATGAATATAGAGAGTCGGTCTGAGGTATGATCTTCACTGAGTTTTGTGCAATATTTAACCAATAAAAATATGATTCAGATTTTATTGAAGCAACTGAATGAATTCTTAAGAACTGAAATTGAAATACATTATGGTCCACTATTTTGTCGGAATACATGTATTCTGTAAAACTGTAAGAACTGAGACATTTAAAAAACTTTGTGGATGTACATCCAAGTCGAAATCGCTGCAACCTATGAAGTGAGATGTAATGGATCAGTCAAAAAAGGGATTAAAACATAAACTGTTACATAAGGTAGTTATTGCCAAAGACTGCATTGATAACACGTATTTAGCTGCAACTTGTCATTAGAGTGTTTCGTGCAAATCACGCCCCAAAAATCATCCACTCCCTTGTCCATCTGTTGTCTCCTTCCAGTGTTGTCCCTTATTTTCTTTCTTTCCCTCATGTTCTGGATGCGACGGTACAGTTGGGATTCACTGGATCCTATTGAATGTCATTAAATTGGCTCAAACAATAAAAATTAGGTTGTGGGTGGGGTGTCCCTATAAGAAACATTTGTACCACCTTAATCAAAAAGTTCAGGAATTTATTCAGAAAATTAAAAACATAAGTTTATTCATCTAAATCTATATTGCCCCCTTCAAAGTTATCCCCATCGACTGCAACACACTTATGCCAGCGCTTGATCCAATCCTCCAAACATTTTTTATAATTGGTTTTCGGTATGTCCATCAGTGCGCCCTGCGATTTTTCCATTACTTCATCTCGGCTGCTAAAACGCAATCCCCGTATAGGTTTTTTAACTCGATTGAACAGAAAGAAATCACAGGGAGCCAAATAAGGTTGATTCGTTGGTTGATAAATGGTATTTGTTGCATTTTTCGTCAAAAAATTACGAATAATGGTGGCACTGGGCGACGGTACGTTATCCACGAGTTTTCTGCCCACAATTCTAATTCTAATTCTAATCTCTTCTCTTCGAATTGCTTCACACAAACTTCTCATATCGCCCAAATAAAACTCTTTGTCTACTGTCTATCCTTCTGGCACTACACCGTTGTAATCCATGAAAACCGTGAGCATTGCCTTCTTTTTTGACTGAAAACGACGTGGTTTTTTTTAATCTCGGCTCATTCACTTGTCTGATGTCTGGATTACTTGTCGTACTCATAAACCCACGTCTCGTCTCCCGTAATGATCCTTTTGATGAATATGGGATCGGATTCAGCCTCGCAAATCATCTCTTTTGCGACGTCAACACGGTCTCTTTTTTGCATGAAATTGAGGTCTTTTGGCACCAACTTTGCTGCTATACGACGGAAACCCAGCACACACAGAGATAGATGTACTCTTGGCTACATAACTTTTGCAAATGTCAAGCTATGACGCTAAGATTTAGAGGGAAAGTCAACAACAGACGTACCAACTTAAAATAAAAACCAGAACTCAAATCAGAACAATGGCGAAAGGGAAGAATTTACAGTTCACGGAACAAAGGATAGGCTACGATGTTTACGACAAATTATTCTTAAAATATGTTTCTGCAAAATCAGCAGCGGATATATCTTATTTTAATACAAACTTACCCAAAAAGCAATTACATATTGTAACTTACATAGAATGTAAAATACCGTAATAGATTATCTTTGACGGCTTGGTAGAACATACATTACACAAATAATAAAAAAAATATCTAAGTGTGCATTGGAAATACTTTCTGCATATGTCTGCATGATTCGAAAAACACATTCTAGAAGTCTTGTAATGTTTCTATCACTGCAGTTTAGATTACTAAAAAATGGGAGAGAGAGGCCCAGACTTACAATTGCAATTAATCAATTTGTATCTTTGACATTCATGTGCGTGAAAGTACACGTTAGCTTCAAATTTGTACGAAGAAGATAAGTGGAAGAATATTATTTTGGTTTTTGAGCTAATAACTAGCTTATGTTCAGAAAACTAGTGTCTCAATAGATTCAGATCCCATTTCATATCAGAGACTAGATACAAACGATTGTTCGATCCGTAAGAAAAACCTATATCATCCGCAAACGCAGTAGGTGATCCTTTGCAAATAAGAGTGAACACTGAATTGATGTAGGCTAAAAACAGAATTGGACCCAAAACAGACCCTTGTGGTACATCCAGATTAGAGTACTTGAATTCGCTCCTTATTTCATCATCCCATCGAGAATGAAACCACGGAAACCGGCTTTTTCCAATTTCCTCAACAGACAATTGTGATTGACCCTATCGAAGGCTTTTGTAATGTCAATAAATAAACCTGTTGTACATTTTTTCACAACTTGGTGTGATATTGAACGAGATTAAAGAATTTGGTGTTATTTAGAAAAGTCACTATCCTATTTTTCATAACTTTTTCGAAAACTTTACTAAAAACTGGAGGAAACGAGATTGGCCTTTAGTTACCGATTTCAGAAGCAGAGCCTTTTTTTTAAAAATGAAATGACATCTGCACACTTGAGACAGTTAACACGCTACGATTATATAAATATCTGCTGAGACATCCACTAGAATTCGAATTAGTTTAAGAAGGTACCGATAATTTTTAAGATTTCGGGAGGAGTTATGGGTTTAAAAACAAAACTGTTACTTTTCAGCGATTCTAAATATCTACAAAAAGACGGACAACGAGAATAAATTGATTGGACTGGACAAGGTACAATAGTAAACTGTAGCCTCTATTAGCAGAATAGCAACTAAATGCATCAGCAATAGCAAATTTGTCAGACACCTCGCAGTTATAAACACGTAAAACAGTAAGTTTTTTCGAAAGATTAAATTTATTAAGTATGCTGTTTACTACTTGAAATTCGTTTTTTAAATTTCCCCTTGCAGAGCTGAATTGAGTACAGTAATAGGTATCGCAGCAAACCGGAATCGCCTTCTCAAGTTCGGCACACAATTTCTATACTTCCTAGCTAATCCCAAATTATCAGGAAATTATCAGGAGTTTATTTTTACCCATAACTTTATGTAATAGGAATCTAGATATCCACGGCTTAAGTCTGATTGATTAAGATTGCTGGGAATAAAGAAAAAAACGAAAACCAAATAGAAAACGACGACAGAGAAAAAAATTCAACAACGAATAAAAGTAACGAGGACGAGAACGAGAACCATAACAACAAAACTAGACAAGTTAACCAAAGGACGAGAAACAACCCAACGTAGAAAACAGACAGTAAACTACCAAATTAAACGGATACGACAGGATCAGCGTTGCCACAATGCTACTTCTGTAGCAAAAGTGGTTTATTGTTCCATGCAACCAAAACAGGCGATGTCTTTCTTCATTTATTTATTCTGTCAGAAATAAAAAAGTGAAGAACTGCCAAGCCAATTGTGAAAAGTAAAACAAACAGAAAACTTGTTGAATGCATTGTTTTTATTTACGCGTCATGATATGTTGTACTTATTCATAGCGAATCAACTAATTCCAATTCTTACAGATTCGTCTAAAGATTCGTAAAAATGAAAATAAACAAATTCAAATTGTGGATAATATGGAATGAAGAAAAAGTCAGGGGATATGGAGTGCTATAGGAGCAAATATTTCTTTGTATTACAATAAGAAGCTTGTAACATTGTCAACCGTTTGTAAAGGCACCAGGACAGTCCATTTTAGGGTCGCAGCTATAATGCAAAGAAGCAGCAAGTAGGTTGGACGTACTGTTCACTGTGAGTGAGGAGAGAAGTCTGAATAAAGGAGTAAGTTTCGCAGAGAACCATATACATATTCCGCTGTTCGTCATGGATTCTCTTTCTAAAATTTTAAAGAAATGTTTTCCAAACCCAAAGACAGCACAGAATCTAACTTGTGCTAGGACGAAAGCGAAAAGTATTGTAAACAATCATTTGTCAACTAAAGCTGAAATGTATTTGCACACCAAATTTGCACACCAATTTTGTTTTCATTAAGGTTTATGTAATGTATTATTCTTCCCTTATCTATTTGTTTATCCACCACCACAAACATTGTTGTCTTTTTTTTGCTACTTTAGGCTACTTTTCAGAATGGAAAGTTTAGCTATATTTGCTACATTTCCCAATTTTTTAGGCTACAATTGACCAGAATTGACCAGGAACTCTAGCAGGAAACCCAAGCTAGAGAGCGACCCAACAAAGGCACGAAAAACTCAACAAAGCTAAGCACCCCTTTTACAAAGAATTTGGAATTTTCCCGCTTGTGCTGCGAAAACGTACCTAAGACGGTTATCTTTTTTTTTCAAATTGCACGACCGCCTTAACGATACAACAATGCGAACTGTGAATCTTCCGTTTTTCTACCCATAAGCGTAGAGTAAAATTTTAAAGAAGATCTTTATCCTGAGTTTTCGGCATACCCTGTAATTCCCAACAACCAACAAAAATTAAAAACAAAACCAAACAAATACATCTCCTTCCCCTTCAGGTAAAAGATAAAACCGTCGTGTCACATATTTTGTGACAGGAAGATATTTGGATGTTTCGGATGTATTGGGGCACTCTAAATATGAAAACAGAAATTATTTCTGATCACCAATTTTTTAGCAAAAAACATTTTTATATTTATATGGTATGTGTGCAACGCATATTGGACAGAGTTGTTAATGTAAAGGAATAAATATTGTACCACTCTGCGTGATTCAGACAAGTTCATTGCTGCCTGTTTGTCATTGTAAATACGCATCTAACTCAATAGTGTGCGTTCAACAGCGTTCGAAGTTATTTTCTATCTTGTGCCGCGAAATGTCCTTACTATCGTGTTTGTGCTCTACATCTTCATGTTTGCTTATTACCGTCCATTAACAAGTTAGTACAATGTCTAGGATGTGTGTGAATAAATAATGTCAACAATTTTTGTTATGTGTGTAGAGAATTAACTTTTAAATCCCAAAAACGTAATTTCACCCAATTTGTCCGAAAAGCTTAAGAAATTTATTTTGGAGTTAAAATAGTAGATCAAGATAAACCATGGCCTCCTCACATATATTGTAAAACTTGTATAACATTGTTAACAACAACATAGCAACTCCTTTGCTCTTTCGACTCTAACTCTTTTTGTAAGATCGTGTGTTTTTTTGAAACTTCAATGGCTTTAGCCCAAGCTCATTTTTCAGTATATATTGCATCCTTTTCAACGATATGTTGAGCTCACGAACCATTTTTCTTCCACTTCGATGTGGATTTCGCTCAATTCGAGCCTTCACTTTCCGAACCATTTCTGCCGATGCTGCTGTTTTTTTATGACCAGTATCACGGTAACGTGCTATGGTTTGAGACAAAGATTATTTATTCACGTTTAGGTGCTTTAGGGCTCTAACGATAGCTACTTGTGGTTTTCCAGCCAAATATAAAGCAATAACACTATCACGTTTGAATTCCATCGCAGATAAAACTTTTTCAACACAACTTAGACCCAAATCGTTTAAAAGGCTTGTAAATAATAAAATTATCTGTCATGTGTCAAAATTTGAGCTCACAGTAATGAATGGTTTGGAAATTATAGCAGTCTAAAATTGGTTGCACTCTTCCACTAATCATCAAACTGTCACTGTCAATTTATTCAGTACATTTTCATTATGGTAAAGTACACTAACGAGCAACGTCTGCAGATTATAAAAATTTTCTACAGATATTCGGAGTCGGTGACTGCAACTTTAAGAGCGTTGACTCCAATTTTCGGTCGTAATTCTCGCCCTAGTAGACAGGCAATAACAAGTTTAGTGCAAAAATTTGAGTCTACATATTCGTTGTGTGATGTTGCCGTGTCAGTGAGACAACGGGTTGGTCGAAGTGTCGAAAATATCACTGCCGTTCAGACGTCCGTAGCAAACGATCCAAATCAGTCAATTCCACGGAGTTCTCAAGATGTGGGTCAGGCCACATTATTGCGTATTTTGCGTAAGAATCTTGGTTTACACCCACAGAAGATCAAGTTGACTCAAGAATTGAAGCCGATGGACTATTTGAAGCGACGTACGTTCTCCGATTGGGTTCTGGAGAAGATGCGCTAAGATGATGAATTTCATCGCAAAATCATCTTCAGTGACGAAGCTCATTTTTGGCTCAATGTGTTCTTCAATAAGCAAAATATGCGTTAATGGTCGGGTGAAAACCCACATATGCTTCATGAATCACCACTTCATCAAAAAAAAAAAAACTAATTGGTGCGTATTGCATGCCGGCGGCGTTATTGGGCCGTATTTTTTCGTCGACGATAACGATCGTCCCGTTACTGTGAATGGTACAATCGATTTATTGAAGAGTAAGTATGGTGAGCGTGTTATCTCAAGACATGTGCCAGTCGATTGGCCGCCCTGTTCGTGCGATATAACGCCGGTTGACTATTTTCTGTGGGGCTACGTTAAGTCATTGGTTTATGTCAACACGACGACGATGTTGGAAGAGCTCAGAGTCAACATTGAACGCAAAATAGCGGCCTTTTCGGCCAAAATGTGTGGCCGAGTCGTTGAAAATTGGCTCCAACGAATCGGCAGCTGCAAACGTGCCCGCGGTGTCCATAGAAAGAAGTCGAGTTCCATTCATAAATGTTTTGATTGTACTTCAAGTCAATAATAAAGTTTTCGAAATATCTCAAATGGTTTGCCTTTTTTAAAAAAAAAAGTTGTCAAGTCGTTATTAGAAAACCTTATATTAACCCTATAGCATATATGATTTCAACAAAAGACGAACAATTCTAGATACGACATAGAGCAACGATGTTCCTTTGATTTTATCCGTACATGATATTTCTACCATAACATTAAAATGCCTTATTTCAAACTAATGGATAAATCTGACATTAAGAGAGTTCCCTGTTATATAAATATTTCTTAGAGTTGATGCGTGCCACATCCCCATTGGCACGTCTGAAATCTATTATTGTAGATACGTAATTAACCAAAATGTCGTGTAGCTAAACGCGACACATTTACGTTACCATGCCCACGAATGTGATTCTAAAGAAATCTACACTTTAAAAATAGAAATGTGACACGCCCGTAGGTACAAAGAACATCTCCAAATTGAACCCACTGCGTTATTTTTAAATGCAGTCTTTTTATTTTAAAGGCAAATGCACGCGCATTAAAATAGTTACCCTCGACGCATTAAGATTTTTTCCTTTAATACTCTAGATCTGGAACAAAAAACAATCTCCCAACAAAAAAACTAAATTTTGTTATTATTTTCAACCTCAAAAGAGGAAAAAATACTTTAACACTTGGCCAACATCAAATTTTATTTTGTTATTTTGGAATCAATTTGCACGTAAATACGAGTATCTCGAACAACTCAACTGGAACAACAACAAAGTGTTTATAATTTCAAGTGAAAATATTTCAAGCAAAACGCTAACAACAACATCATCAGATTTGCGATTTTGAAAATACAAATTTAAAAAAATTTCTGCCAAATAAAATGTTAACTGGGGAATTGAAAAAAAAGATAAAAAAGATATCTCGCTGATGTTCGACCTTCTCTGGAGGATTTTTAGTTTGTTTTTTTTTTTTTGGAAATTCATTCGGTTTATATCCGCAATCCATTTGGCTTTGGGTGGGTGTTAGAATTAGCCACAACGGAGGCATTCATTAGTCAATGTTCGCTATAAAGCTAATAACAGATTGGCATCTGTCCAAAAATACAAAATAAAAAACCACAACACACGTCACCGCCAAGAAACCAAACGAACAGATCCCGAATGTTCCATGGTGGATTACATTTGACATTTTGGTACATAGATGGAGAGGGGACCAGGTATCAGACCTTGCAGTTTATTTTAATGTTTATTTTACACGCGTTAGATGTTTAGATAGATTTGGCTGCTTGGCTCATTGCCCAACTATTAATGTTCAAATTAAAGTAGAATTTTCCAATAAATTTTATTGGTTGACCTTCAATTAGAAAAGAAAGGGAAAATCGTACAGATACTTTTCATTGTACTTTTATTTTTATCCTGATTGCCTATTGAATGTTTTCACACTATACATTGGGGGCCATTCTAAAGGCCGGTACCAGACCTTGGTGTGGAAAACTTATGCTCCATTAGTAAAACAATTAGGTTGGCATATGTGCGTGCGTCATGTTCAATGTTTCGGTTAATTTTGGAAAATCTAAAAGCACATTGCTATGTTAACACGAACCCGAGGTGATATTACAGAGATAGTCTTTGTGGAAATTTGTATTGCACAAGGGATGTTATTGTTTTCCTCGACTTGATCTTGTAATGGTCTTTTATAGGGCTCTGGTGAATTTGTGATTTAAGAAGAATTTTGGTAACATATATTGGATGAAAATTGCAGACAAAGGCGCGGTGCTGAATTACAATTAGTTGGGGTTGATTGGTTTGTTAAGGAGGATACAAGTACATGTTCTTTATGTCATCGGTTAGCAGGGTTGCTTACAATTAATTACATAGTATCCCAACACTGTTGTTTTCCCGACATTTGGATAACATAGAGTAATTTGAATTTGTGCAGATTTTACACACGTTCGTGGCTAAATATGGACTATTTACACATTGTAACTGTATATGTGATGAAATATGAGTTATTTAAATGGGCTGTTATGTAGATTTTCTACATATCTTTCTTGGATAAGATTTGTGTGCTGGTGGTTGAAGAGGAATATCAAGCTTAAAAAAGTGGAAAACTTGACAAACTTGACAAACTTGACAGTCATACGAATACTCATTTAAATTGAAGTATTCTATGGTCCTCTCACAGTTATATACAGCCTGTAAGTTGGACCGTCATTATCAAAAGTTATAACCTAAAAGTTATAAAGGTCCAAACATTAATCCAATAGCGGTCACCCGGCTAACTTTATTGAAGTTATCACAATTTTCAATGCTAAGGCAGCTCATTGATGTGGGAACTTCGTAATTGCATATGAGCAAATACGAGATGAAATGCAGAATTGTCTCTGCAATACTGCCAAGATTTTTTTTTTTTTTTGGTGGAGAAGTTCAATACGTAACCACTGGCCTGTTGTAATTTCATTTTCATTTATTCACTTCCGATGGCAAAAGCATGAATAGTTTGATTGCGGGCTTAAAGAACTATAGATACAACGTTGGTATTTGTGCCGATCGACTTATTTGAGTATGACGATATCCATGCGATATGCTTATAGTTTCGTTACCGGTATTGTGTTAATGTCCCCACTTACTTACTCCCGCGTGCAACCTTATTTGAGGTAATCTTCTAATGAGTTTTTCCTCTGGGTCGGAGTCGAAAACTTTCCAGGCAGGGATTTTGGTACCCATGCGTTCAAGGTGATCTAGCCATCTTAGCCTGGTTACCCGATCTTTTGTGACGAAGTCATCATCGGTGTACACTCCGTACAGTTCACTGTTACGACTCGTCTATTCTCCTGATGCAAACGCGACCGAAAATACCTGAAAAACTTTTCCCACAAAGCGCCCGAAAGCATTTTCATCCGCTTTTTTCAGCGCTCAAGTTTTTGTGCCGTGAAGCAAGTCTGGGACTATCAGTCTCTTGTGTAATCTCTTTTTGGTTGCTCGAGAGACGGTTTTACATTAAATTGCCTTTGAAGCTTAATGAAACTAGCGATAACCAAGTGTGACTCATTGCATAATCCATTGTTGAAGTTAATAGCAAAACCGATGTAGATAAAGTCCCTTACTATCTGAAAATTGTAGATGCCCATCATGACGTTTTGTCCTAGGTGTCGATGTTGGGTTTTCCACTTTATTGACTTGTTCGAACAAGAGTTGTCATTTTAATTTGTTCCATTGTTGAAATATCAGCACGCAACTACCATTGCGATGACTATTGATAAGTACAAACTAGGAGATAAAATATGGATCGGCATACTCTCGCAAAATGTGTTGAAATACTGAAAATTTACTTAAAAAAATGTGAATATATTGCTGAAATGTTTCGTAAAGTTCGTAGAGGTTTTTGCCATCATCAAGAGCGTTCTCGTACAATTTTACTTGACAAATTTGAACGTTTTGGACAGGTTGATATTGATATGACTCCAACTTATTTTCGTCCGAAAGGTCAGCAGAAAATATCACAGACGCAGCTGAGAGTATGATTGAAAACGTAGGTGTGTTTATTTTGAAGGATTACAGGAATTCGGCCTATCCTTCGAACCACTTTGCACAGCATTTTGAATATGCAGGCCCATTCGTATTTGTCTGGGTGCCTAAACTAACAAAACGGTCGCATCTAAGGCTTCAAAAACCCAAGAGAAAAAGTGGAACAGCCCCCCCCCCGTCCACAACGAGTGAAAATTTGGTGCAATTTTTGGGCTGGCAAAGTCATTGGGCCATATTTATTTCTAAAATGATGCTGGTGCGACCGTTTCAGTGAATGGATTGGGTTGCCATGAGATTCACTGATTTTTTTTTTGCCTGAAATTGATGCTATGGATGCTGAAACTAATGCTATGACGTGGAAAGCACCACATCTTATACAAGTGGTGAAACAGCGGCTTTCTCGAAATGGAGACTTCAATTAGCCCCCGAGATCGTGCGGCGTTAGACTCTTTCCTTTGGGGCTATGTTACAAATATATGTTGTACAATTAAGTGCTTCAAGAAATATTCATGCACTAAAAAAAAGCAATTATGTGAAAACCTTATTTATATTTCAAGGACTAGTTGTAGGCAGAGCTGAGGTGAATACTTAGCAGATATTGTATTTCGTTACTAACCTCAGTATTTGCAATTTAAAACAAAATAAAAATATCATAAATTTCTTGTTAAAATGTTATATTGTTTCATTAATTTAAAATGGCACCCCTTCTTGCATGACCTTACACTTTTTTGCTTCAGTGATTGTTAAATCCATCCTTGGCTCTTCTGCTTCAGTACTTGCAAACGCTCGATTGACAGCTAGCTATGTTCTTCCCATTATGTCGTTATATGAATTTATCGCATTTATCTTATGAGAATTCGTCGCTTAGGCAGGTTGAATAATAAACTGGACACTAGATCCTCGAATGTTTCCAATAAATTATTATTGCTGTTCGTTTTCATTCACAATTCAGCACCATGCAAAAGAATCTAGGGATTGAGTGATTTGTAGAACGTCATTTTTATCAGGCGACGGACGGTCAATACCAACAGTAACTAATTTTTTAAGACTCTTTGTTAACGCCCTGACTCCTGGATACCATTTTTTCTCAAGTCTGGAAGTCGTTGTATTTCCGTATGTAAATACGATTTGTATCGCGGACTTTTATATGCATTCTCAAACTAATAAAGTCGGGTAGTAATCAATTGGTTACTAAGTTCCAGACCCCGCTTTGCTTCAAATGGCGCGGAATGATCCATGCGAGTTCTTACTGCGCTGATTGCTTATGTTTGCCGTCAGATGAGCATTTAAGGGATTGCTATTTTAGTGGCAACGACATACCAGCGATAACAATTAAACCTTTAAGTGGAGATTCGTTATCGACAATAAACCCGCGCTTATTCAACTTTGGAACATTTGCATATGTCGGTTGGCCCTCCAGACGCGTCGTTTTGTTGTTTTTTAGCGAGTTATTTTTTAGTCTAAGTTGCAATTTATTTAAAGTTGGAATCGTGTTTCTAATGCAAGCTTGTCATATAAAAGGAGTTTTTCTGGAGGCATTAGTAGGGTTGATCTCTAATAAGGCAAACCTTACATAAGACTTTTATTGACGCCATTTACCAATAACTATCCTTGTGTAGCGAGGATATACATGTATTCCAACAAAAAGTAGGAATTCGTATACATAGAGAGAAACTGCCTCGTAAATGGAAGCCAATTACAATTATGACGAACTCTAATGTTGTTAATGGGATGCCATCATTTGAATCAGAAGTCATTAGTGTCCATGTTTTCTGTGCTAAATTATCTCTGAATCAGACTAAAGTTAACTAACTCTAGAGATAACTCATGAAACAGTTTTTCAGTACAGGATTAACATTGCCTTCATGCGTTGGATTTAACCCGCTTTTAATTGGCTCTTTCCTTGCCAATTTGCAAGCTGTCAAAAACATATGTTTATTTAATCCCGAGTTAACTCACCCAATTTGCTGAGTTAACACGGAATTAACTCAGATTTAAATATTTAATTCCGGAACTCCGATTTGCGCGCACTCAAGGGATCTAAATACCCATAAAATTCGTGCACATAGCGCGGGAGAATGAAAATTATTGAGGAAAGAAAGAGAGATATCGACGAACGTTGGTTTTAAATGTTTGAAAGTCATAACGACTTGGAAATAAAGAGCTAGGCAGTGTATTCCATAAGCGAATTGTACGGCTTAGGAAAGAATTACGATATTTAAAATTACGTCCTAAAGTGGGCTTGAGAATATACTGATGAGCATTCATAGCTAGATGAGTGTTACATTTAAAAGTTTGAAAGGGCGGAATGGTATTGAATTACTCTAAGCAAACGCATACCGGAAAAGTAAACAACATACATAAATCACGCATAAATCAGGGAGAGCGCATTGTAAAGCATTTAGTTGAGCTGGTAAATTAAATATTGTCGAAAACAAATATTTGTCAAATTTATTCAAACCAATACGGACCCGGAAAGTCAAATCAAGCCTATTTGACTTTTGGAAAAATATTAATTTGTATTCCTACATCCCAACCCAAAACCAATCAGTGGTTCTGCTGTCTATAATCCACATAGATGTAGCTGTGTCTGGCGTAGAGAAAAAACCTGATAATATATTGTACTACAATGGTCCAAGGGCTACGTTGACACAATGAACATAATTTTGGCAAAATATTTTACCAAAAGGACAATATGTAGACTGCTCTAAAGATAGTAAATGACTAGTGTGTTAGAGAAAATCTCTTAATCAACCCCAGTAAAGCTATACTTGTTCCCTTCACTTGTAAAAGAAATTTAAGTCCTTACCAGACCACACTTAATGGTACAGTAAGTTGTGTACTCTAGTGAAGTGAAATATCTTGAAATTACGAAAGTGACTAAAGCCATGTAACACATGGGCTGAAAAGTGCCGATTCTAAGAGAGGGCACCACTTGAATTAAATCCATACCATTTTCAGTTAGAACCAACCTTCAAAAAATACGTGTGTAAATTTGGCAGCTATCGGATGATTAGTTCTCGAGATATAGCGTTGTGAGTAAAGCAACTTTTGTTATTGTGAAAAAAAATTGATTCAAAGCAATTTCGTGTGTTGATTTATCATTGCTTTTTGATGGGAAAAAATGCAGCCGATGCAAAGAAATGGCTTGATAAGTGTTACCCGGACTCTGCACCAGCCAAACATACAAGTAGCGAAGATGATGCACGCAGTGGACGTTCAAAAGAGGCTGTTTCAGATGAAAACATAAAAAAAGTCAACAAAATGACTACGAATGACCGTAAAGTGAAGTTGATCGAGATAGCTGAGGCTCTGAAGATCTCAAAAGAGCGTGTTAGATATACGATACACGAATATTTGGACATGCGAAAGCTCTGTTCAAAGTGGGTGCCGCGTTTGCTTACAGTCGACCAAAAACAACAACGTGTTGATGATTGAGAGGAGTGTTTAAAGCTGTTCAACCGCAATAAAACCGAATTTTTGCGTCGGTATGTGACAATGGATGAATCTTGGCTCCATCACTTCACACCAGAGTCAAGTCGGCAGTCAGCTGAGTGGCGAGGAGGCGACGAACCTCGTCCAAAACGACCAAAAACTCAACAGTCGGCTGGCAAGGTTATGGCATCCGTATTTTGGGATACACATGGAATAATTTTCATCAACTATCTCCAAAACGGGGAAACTATCAACAGCGACTATTACATTGCATTGTTGGAGCGTTTGAAGGACGAAATCGCAGAAAAACGGCCACATTTGAAGAAAAAGAAAGTGCTGTTTCATCAAGGCAATGCACCGTGTCACAAGTCGATGAAAACTATGGCAAAATTTGATGAATTCGGCTAAGAATTGCTTCTCCACCCACCGTATTCTCCAGGTTTGGCCCGCAGTGGTGGTGGTGTGTAAGGTGTAAGACAGATGAAGAAGTAATCGCCGAAACAGAGACCTATTTTGAGGCTAAACCGAAGTCGTACTACAAAACTGGTATCGAAAGACTGAAAAATCGTTTCAATCAGTGTATCGTCCTCGAGGATTAACTCTAAATTGGATACATATGGTGATTATATGACCTATCATCACCTTTTTATTAGTTTTATGGTGGAACAAAATAAAAGATATTTATGCCATATAAAAGCTGCAGCGGCTAGAAAAACTTGCATTCCTCGGCATCACCGGCGAAATGCACACATGCCCCACAGCAGCTACATAGGCCTTCATTGGTTTAATGCTCTATCTCTTCATAAAATAGATGACGATTCCCTGCAGTTCCGGCTACTACAAAGAGGAGAGATTAATCACTCAGATCACATGGATCAAATAAGTCTTCTCTCCGAAGCAGAAGGTTCAATATAGTGATCTGAGGCCGATATGCATGGAACTTCAAAAGCCTCACCTCAAACCTTAAAGTTATTAAATGGAATACGGGTGGGTCAAAGATGAACACAGGAGGGTGCTAGTATATTTGAACCAAACGCCAGAATATAGCTACGAATGGGAAAAAGCTTCAGCGTATTTCAAGGGGAAATACATCGGTTGTGCATCAATCTTATTCTCGATAAAAAAATGAAGTGTAATATAGGTATTGACAAAAATGAAATAGCCGGTGAACTGGATAGAAACGGTTCGACTGAACCATTCTGTAATTTCACGAATTCAGGACTTAACTCAACAATAAAGTTAGACGAACTTGGCTAGGCTAAAGGAGCTATCAAGCCCTTTCGCAAAAAAATCAAAAGAATCCCTACAACTCAAAAGGAATGATATCGAAAGGCTGGTTAGATTTCTAACTGGACACTGCCACCTTTGATATCACCTTCACAAAATAGGAAACTGAATGTTATCTTTGCGTAAAAGACGACGAAATTACGGAACACATTTTATGTGAATACATGGCTCGCCTGGAGCACGAAGACGACATTACCTCAGAGAAATTTTAACCTCTGTGGAAATTTTTAAGGTCTCAATGCTATAGCATGGTGAAGTGAGGTCACAAGATTGCCTGTGTAGAAGTTAAAAAGAATCGATGAATGTTACTTTGCGTAAAAGACGACGAAATTACGGAACACATTTTATGTGAGGCGAGCCATGTACGCCTGGAGCACGAAGACGACATTACCTCAGATAAATTTTAATCTCTGTGGAAATTTTTAGGATCTCCATGCTATAGCATGGTCACAAGATTGCTTGTGTAGAAGTTAAAAAGAATCGATGAATTTACCAAACCATATTGCAGATATTTTTACTTTCAAATATTTCAACAGAGTTATTGACAGGATGAAATGTCTACTGGTAAGCATATTAAGAAAATGAATAGAAGTAGTTTGATTACTAGTATGTCAAAATTGTTCAGTTTAAAGAAGAGTCCCTTAATCCATACGGATTCAATGGCCTTTTCCAGTCAATCAGATAAAAATCAGATATAATATATCAAGTACCAGTTTACACAGATCTCGGAATAGACAATGATGACTCGAAAGCAAGTTATGTGACCTGTTTTCTTCTATGACTTAAACCACCGATTTAGCCTCTATTGAATTTGAAACTTCTCTTCATAATATTTATCTAATTATCGAAATACCAATATAAGCAGCACATACACATACAGACAACATACAAGCTTATATACATTTCCACTTTGGTGAAAAAACCAGCTGCAGCATCCATCAAAAGTAGAAAGTATTTTAAAGATACTTGCAAAGCGTTGTTCTTTTATGCACGCAAAACCAACCTAAACCCACCTAAACCACCCACACAAATCGGCGGCTTACTATAAGTTGATAAAAAAAGTGCATCTGTTGTATCTGCTGTAGTATTTGAAGTGAATATAAAGCAAGAACATAAAGAGTGTGGAAAGAAAAATAGGAGAAAAAAGGAAATGGCAAAAAAGCTGGAAAAAGTTTCACATTATAAATGTGCATGCAATCTTTTTTTTTTTTTAGCTTACTACTTTCATCTTGAAAAGAGAATCAACGATAATTGCAACATAGAATCATTACTTTCCCTTCTTTGTGAAAAATATTTTTTAAAAAAGTTTTCTCGTTTCAGATAGTTTTGAAAGAAACTAATATTTCTTCTTACGAGAGTAGAAGGGTTTTTCTTTATAAAAAAAAAAATAAATAAATAAAAATAAATAAAATCAAAACACCACCAATTGAGATGTAGTCTAAGTTTAAAGTTTTTATAGAAATCAATAATTCAGAGTATAAGCTTCCGACTTGAGACTTGATGGTGAAAAATATTGCCAAGAATATAGCTACTTTGAGTAAGGAATTATTGGAACATTTATTGCTATCGCGTCGCTATTATCGAATATCACTCCCTTAGAGAAACTGTAGACAAAATGTCGTTTTTAATGTTGTGGGTATGATTAGACCTAAAACAATCTGACGATTTTATGAAGACCTTTAAGAGTGTATACACTTGCGACTGGCCGTTATCAAACTTTCTTGGACCGAAATTCAAAACCTGTTTAAGTCTGTCTAAATGCAAGTCCCGAACTTCAAATTCCAAATTCCCGAAAGCTTTTCCTAAGATCACTCGAAGATGACCTTGTCTTCATTTACACTATCTATTAAAAGTACTTAGCAGAGCCAATTTTCATTCAATTAAGACATCATCATAACGACTTTATTGTTCATTTCTAATCATAGCACTTGTTATAAAAACTATCTTTTTTTTTTGAAAGCAACATCATCACCATTTCATGTCCGAAATTATCCACACCACCACATTTCGCTTTTGAAAAAATTTGACCTGCATCTATCTATATTATATTACATTAGCATTCATACCTTAGGACTTTAAGAGCAATCAATCTTACCATAGGCGATCTTATGTCTTAAAAGAACTATCGAGGCATATCGGTGAGCATTTTAAACCCTTCTTCAGCACACTAGTTGCCAGAACACAGTGTGTCTGCAGGCTCGATAGATCGAATTAATTTTTACCCTAAGGGAAATCCTGGAAAAGGTCGGGCCGATATTTAATCGATTTCAAAGTCTAATATCGTCTTGAACACGGCGGTGATTGAATTCGGATGCAACTGCGCAATGTGATGCTGGAAATATGTGGTATATCGACATGCACGTTGGCCTTGAAATAAATGAGGACAATGCCAAGAACATGATGTCAACAAAGAAAAAAGCATTTATTTGCCACATAAGACAGTTATAGTTAACAATAATAACTTCTAAGTGGTTAAAGTATTTAGCTACATATATTGGAGTAAACATCAAGTCCAGGAGTGAAACCCTATTAAAGTTTCGACGAATACTTTTTCTAAAACACGTCTGATACATCGATCTGACGAAATAAGTGGGTTTGAAACTGGGAAGACCAAATACTTGTTCTACAAAATATTGATTCTGCTATATGAAGCCAAGTGCTGGAGTATAAGCACAAAAATAAACAGAGCAGATATTGAACACTTCCGAGAAAAAGTTGCACAAGTTGAATTTTGTACGGTTTTAGGCCGAGATCCTTACGTGAAATACCCCAAGTTGTCGAATGCGCCAAGCCAATCTGCTGAGAACGATGACAAGCAGCTACAGCTGCTTTAGTCTCTTCACTATATGCTGGATGTGGTCTAACCGGTCGAGTATCATTCACTAATGTAAGCTGGGACGAAAAAAATTTCTCACAGAACGTTGATTTTCGTAATACAGCTGAACAATTTGAAGACGCTCTTGTGATGTGAGTCTTTTTCTGATGATTTGCCAAATTGAACAAAAATGACAAAGCAGTTTGATAGGAGTCATTCGTAATTTGCCAAAAAGAGCCTATTGAAATTAAAACCTCACGATGAATCACCATATATTATTTAGGAGGGTTGTATGATGAGTACTCGATTTGGAAGGTAGGTGGCGCTACTGAGCCACAATGAGTGTACTATCATTTAGAATAACCCATTTCAGAACATCGTGTTAGTGTTTAATGCGACAATGGAAAAAGAGCAGTTTTTGAGGGGCAAAACCTGCGAGGAAATCAAACCCATTCTCGATAGTGTGGATGGGATCCATTTACCTTCCCGTAATCCATTTACCAATGGTTCTTAGGGTGTCACCGTGGCCGCACGTCGGTTTTAGATAAACGTCGCCTAGGTGGCCCAAAAACGGTTACTACAGAGAACAAAATTCATGATCTCGTTTTGGCGGATGGCCGTGTGAAAATTCGCGAGTTGGCTGAGATATCAGGCATCTCAACAGAACGAGTTGGCCATATTCTGTACAAAATTTTGGGAACGAAAACCTGTCGGCGCGTTGGGTGCCGCGTTTGTTCACACCAGAGAACAATCGCAATCGTGAGACCACTTCAAAGACGTACTTGGCCCTGTTTAATCGAAATTTAGATTAGTTTCTGCATCGTTTCTTGACCGCCGATTAGACATTGATTCACTGGTACACACCAGAGGCCAACGAAAAATCGAAACAATGAGTTTTATCCGGTGAACGTTCTCTAAAGAAGGCGAAGCCCATTCCTTCGTCTGGAAAGGTGATGGCCACCGTTTTTTGAAAAGCGCAAGATGTGATCCACGTTGACTATTTTGAGAAGAGAAAAACAATCTCAATGATTGTCGTCGATTTATTTTCCCGACTCAACACCTCCGAAGTCACCACAGGCAAATTGGTCGAATTGTACCAAGAATTGCACCCCCATTCTTCGTATGCTCTGAATTTGGCTCCCTGCGACTTATTTTTGCTCCGAAACTTTAAAAGATCGCTCGCTGGAAAGCATTACGGCTCGAACGATAAAGTCACCGACGTCGCGGAGGAGTATTTTGCAGGCCAACAAAAGTCGTACTATACGGAGGGTTAAAAAAGTTGCAGTACCGTTGAGAAAAGTCTATTAATTTGGAAGGGGATTATATTAAAAAATCAAACAGTCCTTGTAATTAGTATAAGATTAATACCATATGGTTGTAAAGCGTGTTTTTTAAGAGTTATAGAATCTCTTTTTATCACCAATGACAGGAATTACGTTTGAATCATAAACTTTTATTCATTAAGAAAGACGGTTCATGATAATATGCTTCGAACGTATTGTTTGTCAGCTTTTCTTGCCGAAATGGATCCTGTTTGTTCATCTTTGAGGCACCTTTTACAACACATAGCTCTAGGTTTAGGGTTTATCGGCACGAGAAGTAATCAAGTGGCGTCAAATCTCATTTTTTCGGTGTCCAGTTCCAGGAAAAGCACTGATCGTTATCCACTAATGTTGACCATTGACTGTTACGCGAAGCCCGGTAATGTTAAAAACAATATATATGAAATGACGGTATCATCAACGTGAAGACCGCGCATTAAATACTGCTCCTATGTGGTTGTTAGTGGTGGTAAGTCTATTCTAGATAAGCTTTATAAAAATGGCAATTTGGCTTTTTCACAAGCCCATCAAGTGAGGATCGACGTCATTTTCGTGAAAAAACAAAGTAAAAGGTATACACTGCAACTATAAAGAGCTATTCCCGGAAACAAGTAAATAAGGAGCATTATACATGTTTAGTGCTCATAAGAATACCACGGATCATAGAAAAAGGCTGTTTTATACTTCTATCTGTGCGTCCCAAGATAATTCACATCAATGCTAAATTCGCTATAATAAGCCTAGAAAGAGCCCATACACCTATGGAAAACAAAGACGACGATATCCTCGACAAGACAAATGAGCAATGTCCGAAGTTGACGTTAAATTGTATTCGTATTAGGCGATTTTAATGCCAGGACATGAATGAAGAACATCTTTGATAGAAGAATGTAAGAATACACAACATCACGTTTGGCAACGAACTTAGGCTTATTAACTTTGCGGCGGGGCGAAATATCGCTATAGCAGGCACACCGCCTCTACAAGAGGACACGGCGGTCTCCGGATTACGCATTACCAAATTAAATTGATCACATTCCAATAGACGTAAGATATACCTCCAATACTCTGAACGTTCGAATACTCCAGGCAGCTAACATCGACTCGGATCACGACTTTGCTGCATCCAAAGTGCGAATTTGGATTTCTGAAGCGCCACAATAAAGAACAAATACTGTGAAACGATGTAACGTAGAAAAGCCGCAACTGATGTACTTTGTACCACACGACCACAACTAAGATATCCGTGGTTTGAAGAATAATTCCTGTAACTACATACAGCTAAACAAGACGGGTGCAAAGTGGCGATGCAGAAGCACGCGATCGAAGATATTAAGAGGTTGTACTCTGAAAATAACGTACAGAAGTTTTACCAGTAGGTAAAAAGGACATGGCAAAGCAAGAAGACCTGTACAGAAATCTGCAAAGATGAAGAAAGAAACCTAGTAGTAGAGTCACAGTCGGTGTTGAGAATATGGAAAAACTGCTGCTGCAGACTGTATGCGAGTATCTACAATGAAGCTAAACATTCGGTGGTTAGGCAGAATAGACCATTCAATGAAGACGATGATAATCAAGGTTACCATTCACCTGACAGAAATGAAGTAAAAATAGCAATATCTGAGCTAAAGTCCAACAAACTGGCTAGACCTGACGGCTTACCGGCCGAGGTAGTCAAAGCTGCTGGAAATGACTTTGTGGAGAACATACACCAACTCATTTTACAGATGTGGTCAGAAGAGTGTATTCCTGTATCAGTATCATTTGCTCGATCTACAAAAATGGAAATCCCCTGAACTTTCCCAACTATGAAGGCATAAATCGCATACAAAATTATATCTGCCATATTGTGTGAATGTCTGAAACTATTCGTCAATAACCAGTTATCAGTGCGGTTTCAGACCAGGAAAGTCTACAATCAACCACGAATCTTTACACTCCGTCAGATCCTTGTAAAAACTCAAGAAGCCCAAATGTGGTAGATACCCACAACTTTTTCATCGATTTTAAGGCTGTATACGAGTATGACAACATTTATAGAGACGAGCTGTATAGAGCCATATGAGCCATACAGCCATACGAGCTATATGAGTTCGCTTTACCGTCATAGTCGTCATAGGTCATAGGTCATAGGTCTTAGACAAGGTTACGCGCTGTAACGTGACTTCTTTAACATCATCCTTGAAGGAGTTGTGCGAAATTCACCGGAAAACACATCAGGTACAATCTTTCAAAAGTCTGTACAGGTACCAGCGTATGCCGATGATTATAAACATAATTGGGAGAACTCAGTTGGCTGTCACCAGCCGGGCAAAACCAAGTATATGTTGTCATCAGGAACTACATAACTACGGCAAGTTGGACAGAATGTCGCAGTTGACAGCTATAATTTTGAGGTAGTAAGAGATCTTATCTTGGGTCAACGATGAATTACTCTTACCAATCGCTCTTTCTTTGGGCTAAGAAGGCATTTGTGAAGAAAAGCCGTATATCGAAAAACTTTATGACGCTAAAGCGTCCTTTCGAGGGCAAAATTCTTCGAAAAATGTATGATGCCGTTTTGAGTTGATGGACCGTGGCGAAGAAGATACAACAAAGAACTATACGAGTTGCACAGAATCTCGGAGGAACAGAAGTAGGAGAAAACTTTTGGTGGCGCGTACAAGTAAAAGGGAACTTCAACCGATTTAGAGTTAACAACTGGAGGCAGTTAGCTAAGGTTCGGCTAAACTGTTGGTTGATGCCCGGTTTACACCGAACTGTAGTGCCACCTACGTAAGTGAGTTATAATTTGCCTATTCTCAGCCGGTGTTGAACTTTGTTGATGATCTATACGGCTGTCAGTGAAGCCATAAAGTCCAAATTCTCGGTAATTGCATTGTAGGAAATCGTGTCGCCATTTTAAATGGGATGTACTTTTAATTTCAAATTCTATGAATGTTGTATCTCTTCTAAGGTATCCATCTAGTTAAAATCAGCTACAAAATGCCATCCGAGTTTCAAGTAGACCCTCGTTACCACTCTACCGTCCTTAAAATTACGAAACCCAATCATCATCCATATAAATATTTTGTATATGAGGTGCTCATGGGAAAAACAGATCAAATGGGTTGATATTAACTAGCATATTGAACAAAATTCAATCATTTACAAACTTGAACTTAGGGTAAATCCGCAAGCAACACCGAGAAGAAAATTCTCGGCCTCTATCCAAAAAGCTTTTAGGGCCCTGAACTCGGTCATAACAACATCAAATGGCCATCCGTTCTTAATCACATTTACTTGGGCAGTTCTTTGACATCGATGTAATTGAAAAAAACTGTAAGGTCGATGAACTTATCAAAAGTGGCACAATCAAAATACAGCCTTCAGTCCTTTAAAGTGTAGGATTGCTGTTAATAATATGTTAATTTACCTCAAAACTGAATTCTATAAATTAATTCAATTACAAGTGAATAGGTAGCGCAACATACAGTCTAACTAAATGATATGGCCTAAGCTGGATCAGGGATAAATGAAAAGTCCATTTGGTATTTGATAGATATTTGAGTCGACCAGAAGTGGTTTATTCGATCGAACGCTAAATAATCAAGCAGCCATTAAAGGGTCTAAGAGAACGAAAAAAAAATAATGTTAACCGATAATGTTATATGGATATACAATATATAGTTGGGAAGCTAAAAATCTTTCAGTTTTACAGATTCTGCCACCAAATTAGATACATGTGTATATAGATACGTATAGTACACCTGGTTTGTGAATGAAGGGTATGCTGAGCTTCAACATAGCTTAAGAAACAACAAAATTTAAAAAGAAAGCTCCTTTAGTTTTTAGTTCCAATACCTTAGTTAATATTTCCCATACTACAAACAATCATTCTAATAAAAGGGAAAAGTTTTGTTTCTTGGTCGAGTTGTCAATTTTGGAATGAAAATTTACGCAGGTTCCTTAATATGAATATTCTATCAACGAGTCCTATAAAGCAAACGATTTGAAGTCGACTTATTGTAGGTTACATAGAAAAGAATTCTTTACATCATCGCAACGGAACAACTTGAGCAAACAGGAAACTTAACATACAATGAGAAGGACTATCTGCATATTAAAATGACTAAATGTATTCGCAATATAAGGAAGCCTATGCATAAAATTTTCCTTACAAGCAATGCAATTATAATAAAAGAATTTTTTATATAGAAGAAAGGCGGTAAAAATTTTCTTTTAAATGAAATTCCGAAAATGTGTGAATCTAAATTTGTTATAATCAATGACACCAATCTACCGGGCTTAATATTTGATAGCATCCTATTTCGAAATATTTTCGCCTTAACTAGTGTAGGACGAAATTTTTTTATCGGAATAGATTTGAGTGTCAGAATTGTTAACGCACGCCAAGTTTCTAACAATTCGTAGATTTTTACCGCAACAATGTTATCAAATCGTGGAATATACATAGTATTGCCTTCCAAATCAGTTTTAAGTTACACAGCCATTCCCTGTGTTGGGATAGATTTCGCATCATATTAACGCTGCATGCCATGAACCCAACAACAGGAATAGGACTAGTGAGTTTCAAAGAAAATATCGCCTTAATTGAGGCGAGTGATAATAATATGATGACCGCGATTTTTTAATTTGTAAGCGTGCATTGTAGCTTCTACATCTACAAATGAGGCCTAATATTCCTAAAGATTCCATGGTGCATGCATTGAAATCGTTGGATAATAATATAACATGCGTTGAACCTTTGCTGAATGGGCTCAAACCCAATTACAAAACCGAAATTGTGTTTAGCTCAATTTTGATTCAAAGGATGCCTTAATAAACGAAATTGCTGCGAGTAACTTTTCAGATAGTAACTGTTACATCTCCAGAAATCTACTGAGTGTGGTGGTTTGGAAGATGGTGGGATCATCAATCCTGCGACCTCACACCTCTGGAATATATGCCGTAGTAGCACGTGAAATCACTTTTTTATGTAGATTAACTTGCAAAGACTCAAGTCTTGGAAGACAAGAAGACAATATATTTCGAGTTATTGCGGAAATATGACACAAGATGCTTGAAAACGTGATGGATAGTCTTCAAGCTCATACGCCCGAAATCATCCTTAAATGATAACGAAGTATTCTTCAGAAAAAATATACCCTAGCTCATAAGGCATTGACACGTATTTTAATTTTAATTTATTCTTCGGGAAAAACATCTTCGAAAAACCACCTTATACTAGTCAGAGCCTACTACTAGGACTTCTTCTGCTGTTTAATTCCTCGAGAACTTCAAAAATCTAAGATTCTTGAAGTTGTTCCTTCTAGAAAGTAACCCTAACCGGGTTCGGAACAAAAAAAAAAAAAACAATTTTCACAAAGTAGGCCCCTTCTTTTTGATTCTCACACATTTATTTAGGTTTATTGACGAACATATTATTTTTTAAAATTTGATTCGATTCAAAGTGTGAAGTGTTCCTAAAAATATCACGAATGATACACGAGTGGATTATTTAAAACAACTCCCACTGACATTTTGGAAAACTATGACCTTTAATAACCTGAAAGTCATTGAAATGAATTATTCTTATTGATGGAAACGAATCGTCGATTCAACTTTCTCTACGATTTATTACGTCGATGTGTAACAATAGTTCTAAAAGTGCCAACTTCACATTATTAGCTTAACACCAATCGTTTGGATTTAGTTATTTTTTATTTTTTGCTGGCATATATCTAGAGAAGACACATTACAGAAGACATTGCAGCTGACACTAGCCATTTGGAAATTTACCAAAACCAGTGAATACATTTTAACACATTATGACTGCCAAAAATCCATTTGACGTTATAAATTCTTTCATTATTTTATTTTCGTGTTGGAACTACACAAAGGCCAAAAAGATTGATCACAATAAAATCGTTCTCTTTAGAATGTCAGCTCATTTAATTGATAGTTTTACACTCGTTCAAAAGTGGTTGGCAGCAAGTGATACAATTAAATAAAAAAATACATTTTTCTGCACTTAACGGTAAAAATAAAATTATTTTTAATCCATAAACACTGTTGATGTCATGTCTCGTAATTATGATAGTTTCGGAAATGAGAAACGAATTTTTAAATCACCAAGCTCTTACTTTTTAATACTCGAAATCACATATTATATCGTTCGAACGTAATATCTTAGTTTTGGAAAAAAAAGTATTTTTTAATTAACTTACAGCCATATTTGTTTGATTTTTTGTTTTAAATAAACACACAGGAAATGAATTTAGATTAATGGAATCCGTACGACTACGACGATACTTTTGCTAGAGGAGGAACCAGCAAAATGTCTTGAGCGATCGAAAACAGAAATTCGACTGACGCAAATTTAGATGCTTAGCTTTTTCCATAGTATCTGTTGCATGAGAATAAAATAAAATAAATCTTCTTTGTGGAAGCGAGTGTGAATGGGTGGCGGATGTCTATATATTTTCCATTTTGGTTATATACTCTGGCCAATATTTTGAGTTTGATCTTGAGGAATAAATAAATATTTAGTCGAATGTATGTCCATTTGGGAACTATCTATATTTTCATCCGAAACGATCCAAAATATATACTGGCGACAGAAAATTTAATTTATATTGGATATCTCATTTATGATGGCAGTTTGATGATTACCCAGATTAGAAATGACAATGCAAGTTTTTTGGGTTTTGACAATTTATTTTTCAATATAATCCCCTTGCAACTCAATAGACTTTTTCGAATGGTGCTGCAACTTTTTTAACCCTTCCGTATAGTACGACTTTTGTTGGCCTGCAAAATATTCCTCCGCGACTGCCTTGTTCGACCCGTACTTCTTTCCGGCGAGCGATCTTCTAAGGCTTGGGAACAAAAGGAAGTCGCGGGAGTTAAATCCGGAGAATAAGGAGGATGGGGGAACAATTTGTGGTGTAATTCGACCAGGACTGCTGCCCAATTATCAAGGCTTCGCTTATCAATGACGTTGTCTAATAAAAATCGGGGGCAGAGAAAAATGTACTGTACGGTACCATGGGAGTCAGACACCCCCGGATTTCGGTCCGGGCCTGACTTGTTGAGGTAGGCCAGCGTCATGCTGGCTGTAGTTTAACCCCAAAGTCGCGAAAAGTGTCTTTGACCCAATGTAGAGTTGCAAGATACTGGGTGCTGTGTGCCTAAGATCAGTAAAAGGTTTTAAATAGGCCCCGACCCTTACAAAGGGTGAAACTTTTTGCCTCCAACACGAGTTCCGCTTTGGTATCAGTAAATTGACGGTGAACGATGGCAAGGCGTATCCTTGCTCCCATTAATGTATGGGCATACCGTGAAATTAAGCCTACAAGGCAAGTGTTCAGGAAAAACACTTGAGACTCTAAAATTCGACCAATTTGGCTGTAAAGAGTGCGGCGGTGTGAGCCGATGCGTTATCGTGGTGGAAGAGCACTATTTTCTTCACCAAATGTGGTCGTTTTTTCCTCAAATCGGCATTGAATTGGCCCAATATATCGACGTTATATGCTTCTATGATTGTTTTTCCCTTCTCCAAATAGTCAACCTGCATCACACCTCGTGCTTCCCAAAAATGAATGACCATCACCTTTCCGCCGAAGGTACAGTATTCGCCTTCTTTGGAGCACGTTCACTGCGTAACACCCATTGATTCGATTGTTCTTTGGTCTCTACTGTATACCAATGAATCCATGTCTCATCGACGATCACGAAACGGCACAGAACCTCCTTCGAATTTCAATTTAACAGGGCCAAGCGCATTTTTAAAGTGGTCTAACCATTGCGCTTCTTCTCCGGTGTGAGCAAACGCGGCACCCATCGCACAGACAGCTTAAAATCATCTTAAGGGGCTCGTTTGTCTCCGAGTTTTTCTCGTGAACAACCGGTCTCCGGATGGTGAAAAACCCGAAGTATTATGATGCTGATTTCGCTGCGTAGTAGTTCGCGGTTTCGGAGATCATAAAGTCCCTACGACATATGACTTAGAAGCTGTCACCAGCTTCCTTAGCTTTTCAATCTTATCCCTAGCTCAGTCAACCCAACTCTATGTATTGACCCTATTTCCCTTTCATATAAACTTCTTCCATATCTCCTAAGTTCACGCCACCTTCGGGTCGATCTGAGTCCCAATGCCTGATCTCAGTGGTTCTGTTCCGCCAAAATTTTACGTAGAAACACGTCATCTTGCTTTAAAAAAGGCAACCTTCGCCAACTGGGAGTCTCAAGCTCTATGATTTGACCACAAAAATGCTCTTGGGTCGCTTAAATGTTTTGATTTATCAGTTAAGCTGGATTAGCCCGCAGACCCTAGAAACTGAGGGCCGTTATCACAGACAGGCCTACGAGATATGCCGTACAAGGAAAGACGTTTTCCTCGAGTTCGTTTAATACTTTCAATTGCCACGGCCTTAAGAAATCATATCTCATATTGTCAAAAGCACCTAAAGCAACGGCTAAGTTGTTAGTTGATTGGGTGTGATAGAAGATCTTTCATACAGGGAAGAGGTGTATCTTTATCTGTGTAATCGAAAAGTCTTCAACGATTCTTACTTTAGGTTGTTGTCTGGGTTTTCTCAACTTCATTTCAAACTTGGTCAACGTTAACTAAACTGTCTCCCATACGTAGGTAGGTCTGTTCTGATCAGTAGAAGTCATTTTCTTTGCCTTCTGCAGAGATGCCCTAGGTGTTTATCTCACCATATTACAAACTTTCGAATGGAATTGAATTTGATGTAACTTACCCAGTTCATGTATTTGGCATAATGTCGCAGGTCGCCTCTATCTACACCATAGGGATATTGGCAATGTTACAGCTTTGATCATTTGAATTTCTTTAAAGGTACCCACATTTTTGAATTTCATTTAGTATCTATTCTAATCCTTTTATTCTCTTCTGTTAAATTAAAATTCAAATTAATATTCCTAATTTAAAACCCAAAACCGAAGTAACCCATAGAAAATTATTAAAAAAAATTATTTGTACGAGTATGTCTCTTTGTTTAGACATAAATTATGTAGATTTCACGCATTCCTCAACGAATTCAAAGCACTTTTGTTCCGAAAACAGGTAACAGAAAAAAAAAAAAAAAAAAAAAACACCCTAAGGACATGTAAAGTACTCATATCATACATTTTGAAGTGGGCAGACATCTTCATGAAGGAAGGTAATGCTTTGCAAAACTAAGCACAGGACAGGTGGTCACCGTTCGCAAAAGTGAATAAAATCTACATATTTGCATAAAACATGAGAAAAACACCAACTAAATGCGCAACATTTTATTTGCAAATTAAAGAGGTTCTCCTGACATAAACGACAAAAATAAAACGAAAACAAAAACAAAAAAGAAAAACATAACAACATGCAAAATGAAGCACATAACTCTATTCCGGAAAGACGAGTGCCGTTCGGAGAAGTGAGTTTTCCTTCATTTCAAAACTTATATACAATATATAACTGAATTCGTTGGAACACAAAGTTTTAACATAACTCGCTTTGATCAAAAATTGTAAAAGAGACATAAGTTTTCATGTTAGTTTGCACAAAGTATTGTTCTTCGAGATGGTTTTCAGCTTTTCTCCGTCCATTGAATACTAAAGTAACCGCTACTTTTTACTTTTATTTTATTCATGAATTTGATTTTAGTTAGAAGCAAAGTATGGGGATACTTTCTTCTTGTCATCAGTTAAATGCGTTTAGCACCAGAACCGAATTGTATTGTAGCTCAATAAAAAGCTTTTTCTGTACACTGGTTCCTTGTACTCCTTATATGTTTGTTTTACTTGAATTTTAAAGTATCTTTTAGAATAAAATCAAACACATTTGTACCATATCAAACCATTATATTCCTTTACTAGAACAAATTCTGGCCGAAACCATTGAAGACAGCCAGCTCGTATGGTCATCAAAACACCATTGTATGTTGCACCCAGGAAAAATTCTTTTTTAAATGCAAAATGATATACAAAGCCAACAAGGGAGGGAGGAATTAAACAATATTAGTGAATCCAGACTAGAGCCAGGCATGCTCAGCAAAGCCCACATGGAATTGAGGCAAACCACTTTTTCCATTCTGCTAAAACCAGCATTGGTTTTTTGATGAAAAAGCTTACGCAGTGGTTTTGCCAGCGAGCAAGAACACCTCTTCAGAAGAAGGGGAGTTATACCATCTGGATTTGTGTATACTGAGATATTTATGTTAAGTAATCGTACTCTTGCTGCTACACAAGTGCGAAAGTAGACTCATCCCATTGAAGATTCGGCACAATCTGGAAATGTTGAACTGGCCGCAAAATGTGCAGAAAGCATATTGACATTTTCCAAGGAGCTGACAACTGGAATGCCATTGTAAATGAGCGTTGGGATAGAGGGCAGAAATTCTAATATTTTTGACGAAATTGACGAACGAAATTTGTACTACCTTTGGGAGATTGTTGTATTTTTTGCCTTAGTTTTTGGTTGTATTGAAATTTCACACGCTTAAGAAAGATATTGCAGTTATTCCTCTCTTGTTTGAACGCTTTTTGATTTTTCTCAGTAAGGTTGGTCTTGTAGGATCAAAAAAAAAAAAAAAAAAAACAAAACATGTCAGAGATAGAGATTCTTTACAGCTCGAGTCGTACCATGCCTTTTCTTTTGGTTTGATATTTTTCATCCGATGAGAGATAAAGGATCTCATTTCAAAGGGAATGGTGTCTATGATCATGTGAACTGCGGGATCCACGTGGTTATCGAGGAAACATAATGACCAGTTAAAATTCCTAACTGTATGGTCGATGTACGAGTAATTAGCTAATATGACAAAGGAGTTCGACAACCCTAGAGGGGATAGCAAATTGACTTTGTGTTTATCAGGGTGAGAAATTAAAAACAAGTCCAGGGTGTCGGTATAAGTGTGGGGTTATTTACAAGCTAGGTCAAGTTGTTTTCCGCAGCGAAGATCTCAACACATCGTCTTTTGGGTGTGGCCTGTCCAGAGTTTCGAAGCTATCCAGAGTTGTATACATTGATTCCGCTCGTAATAATGATTTCAGTATGATGATATATCGATACAATTCTTTGAATGGAGTCAGAAGTTGAGCTCCGTCTGGAACATGGATCACATTTTGGAGGAGTTTATTAAGCTACATCACTACGCACATAAATGGCGAGACTATTTCGTAGCCAAGTAACTTCAGATCAGAGTAATCTCAGTAATTTACCTGTGTTTCACTAAGCGTCAAAACAGCTGGTTTGTATTTATTTACAGACGTGGTCGTTTGCAGAAAAGTGATTACTTTTTAGCCCGCGTATGTAAGCTACGTCAACCCTGAATTCCCTACTCATAATCACAAACAAACACAGAAAACACAAACATCGACGATGCTAAGCAAGGTTGCGAAGTGAAAATCCAAATCAAATTGCTTAGATGTTATGGCCTTACAATAAAATTCACACTTGCAACCCGCTATCGGTTGTTACATGCACTCAGCCATCGCCCGTGCCGTAGGATAAATACAGCAACAGCAGTGACCAAGTGCAAGCAACAGTACTACGACCCGGGCGCGGGAGAGTTGGGATGCCCGCACTCTTAGTTTATTTATTTTGTTTTGTTTAAGACACTGCACTGAATATTTTTCTTTTTTTTCACGCGCGCTTTTTTTTTAACCATACACGAGCAGAAAACTTGCGAGTGCACTTAATTAACGTGTGTGTAATCGTCGGCGGTCAGCCGAAGGTATTTCTTTATGGAAATCTGTTCCACCAGCAGCCTCCTTCTCCTCTACAACAAGCAAAATGTCTTCCCGAAATCTTCTTAACATTCACCCGAGTCCAAAAAAAAAAAAAAAAACAGTCGCTCTACATACATGGGTACCTCCATGTAAATTGTACACATTTGAAGCAGGAGATATTTTTGTTTGACGATATGAAATCAGCGTGTACCAAAAAATCTACTTCAGGGGTTTCGATAAAAAAATGTTTGGGGTTCCCCTTATCAAATTGGGCGCAAATTTGATTTTCTGTTGAAATTTTGCAAAGCTCCAATGTCATTCGAGTAGATTAAGCTGCTAAATAGGGAAATTATTAGCGAACTCCGTGGGCATTTGACGTCATATAACCCTCAGAAGCTGTTTTTTTTATATTCTCCCAAATGAGCAAATCAAAAAAGAAAACGGCGGAAATAAGACTGAAATTTTATAAAAGTCAATAAAAGAGATGGGAAGCGGAAGTACTCAATTTGGTGCTGGCATGCTGTCTATCTTGTTCTCGTTTCAGGGGCTTATGGCTCAGCTCCATCAAAAACAGGAACATTCTACACTGGTAGATCAAATAAACGCACTGCTGTCGGGCCAAACGTACTTAGTGAAGCAAACCCTGAAGGTCCTTGCAGTGAATGTTAATTCACTGATTAGCTTCGAACAAAGAACCGCACTATTTCAGTTGCTAAAAAATTAAACTCCTGATGTGTTTTTGGTTAACTAAACTAAGCTAACCAAAAAACACAAAATGACGCACAAATAGTACGAAGAAATTGACCAAACTCTATTCAAGGAGGACGCGTTGCAATCCTTGTAAGAAGAGGACTATATTTTAAAAGAGTCAACAGCCGTGTAGTACGTAGGTTCCAGGAGCCAGATCGTTCATATTTAGACAGACATGTCAAATTTCAGTGCAATACTGTCTTTAGTTTTGTTTTGACAGCTGATTGTTGTTGACGTGTTTGGCATCATGTTGAGTATGGACAAAAACGATTTTCGTTCTCTTTACTTTTTGAGAGGCAAAACGGCGAAGGAAACAAATGAAAAGTTGGATAAATATTATAGGGCTAATGCTCCATCAGATAACACCGTCAAATATTGATTTCGAGAGTTTCGTGGTGGCCGCAACTCCACTGCCGACCAAGTCCGCAACGACAGGCCCTCCGATGCGCTTACAGAGGACAATGTCAAAAAAAATACATGAAGTGGTGTTGGCTGACCGGAAAGTGAAGGTGCGCGAGCTGCAGATACCACAAAGATTAGTACTGAGCGCACACGCCATATTTTGGGCAATATTCTGCATATGAAAAAGTTATCCTGTACTCCTGACCAAAAACACGAACGCGAGAACACTTCGAAAGAGTGTTTGAACTTGCTGATGCGGAATCGGCCGGACTTTTGGTGTCGATTGGTAACTGTTGAATACCAGAGAATAGAATGAGTGGCCGGCAATGGACTGAAGCCGGCACAAGTGCTCCGAAGCGACCAAGGGAGGCTCGATGGGTCGGAAAGGTTATGGCGTCGGTTTTCTAGGTTTGTCATGGCATACTCTTCGTGGACTACCTCGAAAAAATAAAATCCATCAACAGCGAGTATAACTGTGCATTATTGGAGCCAAATCGCTGCAAGACGGCCTCACATGAAACGAAAAAAAAATTTGTTTTTGAGGGATAATGCACCGGCACACAAGAGCATCGCAGTCACGGCTAAAATTAATGACTTACAGCTTCAATTATTCGCCCGATTTGGCTCCTTTGGACTATTATCTCTTCCCAAACCTCAAAACATGGCTCATGAAAAAAAAAAAAAAAAATTCAGCTCACGTTTAAAAAAAAATTTTCTTTTTCATTCCCAAGGAAGTTATTTTTCACCCCACCTAGTGTCTGTTTATGCACCTAAGGCTACTCAATCCACTTTATTCATCTCAGCGCTCGGGGCAATTTTTCGATTTCTAAGGCTGGGATTGGAGAAAATTATTTTATTATCGGCGCAGATTTTAACGCCAAACATAGAGATTCTGGAAATAACACACCAAATACTAGAGGAAGCCTATTATTCAGTTGGTGGGGTCAGCGCAGTGAAATGTATTGACTCGGCCTTAAGTAAACGGATAATCCGTCGTTTCCCAGACACGGGAAAAGATCTGAAAAGCCCTAGATACGACCTGTAAAATCAAGTCGTTGCGCACAATTTCTACCTTCGAAATAGTGAACTAGCTATTTGAAAGTTCGGGTTTCACCCAGTTCAGTATGACAAATAATGACACCGCCGACGACAGGATACTACCCCCGTTCATTTCGAAGGAAGATATCTAAACGATTTTCCAATCACTTAGAAGTAAAAAATCAATGGGACCCGATTAAATACCGAACATAGTGCTTCGACATATCCCACTACAAGCGGAAAACATTTTCACCACACTGTTAAACAATGCAATGAATAATGCACATTATTCAACGCATTGAAAAACTGCGTTGGTACATTCCAAGTGGGCTTAGAACAAAAATATAATTCTGGATAATTAATTCGGTTTTAAAGCGTCTATGCGTCTATGGTAAACTGGTTTCTGATATCCAATAGAACAAAGGCAAGAGCCAGTGGTTCCTGCTTTATTGACTTGGAAAAAGCCTTTGATATTATATGGTTAGAGGGATTCTTTTTCCAGCTCAGCAGTTTCGGCATTAGTAAACCACTGTTGTATACTCTTTACAATAACATATGTTAACAGATAGACAGTTAATCGTGAAAAATGGAGATGTGACTTCTGCTGAAACATTTCACATTAAAAACGGTCTGCAACAAGGTGCGGTAAATTCGCCAATCCTATACAACATTAACACAAGAGATCTGATAGGTTCATTTAACCATGCCATAACGTACGCAGATCGTTATTAATCACGTACAGATCGGGTCCAAAGATCGAAGTCATTAATACCATATAGTATTTTTGATTTCGATAAAACTAAACGATATCGCAAAGACTGAAAGTTAAAAATCAACTTTCAGAGATCGGAAACCATTCTGCTTAGGTCGCCTTTGTCTGGGGCCTCTATGGACACAACCAATTGCTTGTCGAAATGTAGTCAGTTTTTTTTTTTTGGCTTGCTGAAGGAGAGGGGGCTTCTTCGTCGAATTCCTCAGGTACAAGACAACTTTATTAGGAAACAAAGTCGGGTTGCCTTGTTTTTTTAAGACACAGCCGGCTTAAATAGATTTAAATAGAATAAGTGTAGATATAAGATAAATATAAAACAATTATAAAAGAACAAAGAGGTTAAGAAAAAAATAATAATAATTGTATGGTATATACAAATTATTATACTAATCACCCTATCGGAAGATGGTATAATTTTTGCAAATGGTGTCGTACCTCAATAGTATTTAACATATGTGAACAAGACAGCTGCAGTATACAAAGAGACAAGCAATGGAGTGCCTTACTCCGCAAGAGCGTGGAATAATGGTGTCGATGTTTTTGACCAATAATCGGACGGTGGTATTAGCGCAGCGTGAGTTTCGATGTTGATTTCTTTATAGTCTCGCACCCTCTCGACAAACGTTCTGGCGCATGGAACCACAGGAAACTATACAGGGCGTGACCACCACCGGAATGACCGTTCGGCCGAGAATATCGCGGCTGTAGCTGCCGATGTCGCTGAGAACGAAGAAACATCTAGACGACGGGCCACGCAATTGGGCATCACCAGACGGACTCTACAGCGAATTTTACTGAAAGACTTACACATGTTTCCGTACTAAGTGCAAACAGTGTATCAGTTAATGTCTCCTGACCGTCAGTCGCGTATAAACTACTGTAAAACCATCCTCAATCTCAACAACGAAGAGGACAATTTTATGTCGAAAATCATTATAAGCGACGAGACGCATTTTTACTTAAGCGGTTACGTCAATAAGCAAAATCTTCCTTTCTGGGGAGCTGAAAATCCGCGAGTGATACGCGAAGAGTCATTACATCCACTCAAAGACACTGTGTGGTGCAGCGTTCACGCAGGAGGAGTGGTTGAGCCTTTTTTTTTTTTTTTGAGGACGCCATCGGCAAAACGGTCATTGTTTTTGGCAAACGCTACAGGGCCATGATAAACGACTTCTTACTGCTGAAATTGGATGAGTGGCGCTTAGTGAATATGTGGTTTCAATAAGACGGTTCAACCGCAAACACAGCACAAGTCACAATCGCGAAATTTCCCGTTTTGTTGATTTAGAATGGCCAACATGATCTCCGGATTTAACCACCCCAGGCATCTTTCTTTGAGGCTGCTTGAAGTTGCGGGCTTACGCCAACAAGCCTAAGACAATCGCAGCCCTTAAGGAGAATATTCGAGAGGAATACGAACACTTATCACCCAAAATCTTTCGGAAAGTCATGGAAAATTCGTTAAAACGGGCACAAATGTGTAGGTAGGTCAAGTAGATTACGATTTATTTATGTATACGAGTAGATAGTATGTAAGTTTTAGTTTTAAGTTTTTAAAAAGAGGTACATATACTTAAATTGTTGTTTTAGTTTTAGTTTAAATAAATGTAGAAAAAAAAATTGTTACTACACGAGACGTCCAAAGACATAGTTTTAGTATTAGGTTTAGGTTAGAGTGCCCACATGGGCCAGTAAGTAAGCATAAAGTATATTTTAAGTTAATTAAGCTAATTTTTAAGCGTTTTTTGTAAAGCAAGAATGGAAATCGAAATGCATTGAAAACGAAAAAAAAAATAAATAAATAAATGAATGACTCAATTTGGTGTAGGAAGTGGTATATGAAGTGAAATATCGACCAGAAACGTTTGAGGTTTTATTTAGTTTTTGTTAAAAGCTCTTTTGCTAACTAAAAACGTTTTTATTTTAGAAACAAACAACGCAACATTTTTATAAAAGAATTGCCACTAAGTGGAAAATTGATTGGATACTATGCTTAACACGCGTGCTTAAGCAGGGGCTGAACATAGGTCATGTAGGTGAATCTCGCCACGAAGGGGTTTGAAATTTCCTTGGACCACGGTTGGCTAAAGCAAACGGATGAATTAATCTGTAAGGGTTATCTTTCTTACAAATTGCAAATGAGGTATTGAATTGAATTGGAGGAACCAGTTGACAGTGAAAAAGATAAAGTCGAGCAATTTTTGAGCCAGAAGATAGAAAACCCACCAAGGTCACAAAGTTTTAAAAAAATTTAGGATCATAACCACAGAGCGAGAAGGAGAAGGGTTTAAAAACTTTATCAAATTTGTTTATGGTTAGGTTGAAAAGAAGAGGACCAGGACAACTACCTTGTGGAACACCAGAAGTGGCCTAAAAGGAGCCAGGTAAAAAATTATCCATTTTAAGGACATCTTAAATTCTAAAATGTTTTCTAGAGCGAAAGACAATACTTTATTGAGATTCATTTCATTAATTTTTTTTTTTTGAGATTATAAAATAGATCTACTTGAGGCAGTTCTAATATAATTTCCAGGAATTAAGAAAGCATGATTAGAGGAATTTTTTTTAAGGAATAAGAATACGAGTTGGCATTTGCAGTAATAAAAAACGATTGATCATCTTCTATAGTTCACTTCAACTAAAGTCGGTTAAAATCGCCGAAGATATCAGCGAGAGGGTGAGTTAAATCAGTTATGAAGTCGACTGCTTCGAAATGGCGGACGGAAGGATGATTTATAACGAAACATAATGTAAAGGTAACTACGGTAGGAGGTAGGAGTCAGCTTGGTGTTCATCGAAATGTATTGGAGAAGTCTCTTAGATTTCGGTAGTAAAAGTTAAATGGAATCAATATTTTAAGTGCGGCAGTATGTAAATTCCAGCTCGTTTTTACTGTAATTACTGTAAATACTGGAATCTGAGCGTTAACTAAAATAAATCGAAGGTAATGGTGTTCAGAGGTGGCGGTGACAGATATTCTCAAAGCGAAAGGTGGATGTATCAGAGAGAAACGATGGAATTTGTTCTCGAGTACAAATACCTAGAAATTTTGTTGTCTTCAAACTTTAATATGAAGAAACATTTAGAAGCCACAATATCTAAAACCAAACGAGCGATCTCAGCTGTATGGGGTTGCTCCATCAACAACAAGTATGTAACCCATAGCTCGAAACCGAAACTTTTTCTCTCAAAAGCAGATTCAGTTTTTTTATATGGAGCATAGGTGTGGAGAAGTGAGAAGTATCGTACTCTATCGAGCAATTGACTACACTTATATTAGTAAATCAGCTGCAAGGAGACGGCGCTATAGTTCAAAGTAGACTAGGTCCTCAGATAAAATGCTTTTCCCGGCTTCAACTTTTGCCAGCTGCCTCCAGTTGGTCACACTCTACCTGTGTAAGTCACCTGAGATAAGGTCTCTCTAAGGCGTTGTCCTTAATTTCTTACTTCAGTCTTCAGTCAGTCTACAGCTTAAAATGAATTGCGAAGAGTACAAAAATATATTACCGGTCATTTCAACGCTAAATATACACTGGGGATCCTGGCTGACCACTATAAAAGAGACATAAGTTATTACAAGCGATCCGAGGAACTTTCCACTGGTAAGCCAACATATTAGCCTACAGATAAGAAAAAAGTATTCAGTTCTAATTGACTTTTTTATAATGGCAAGTACTAAGGATTTTTTTTTTAAATAGAAGATGGAAAAGACTTGAGTTCAGATCACTCTTCAATATATCTGACCATTAGTGATGGTATTATAACGACAGACTCATACTTATATCTTGCAAACAAGTTTACAGATTGGCAGTATTTTAAATCCTTATTAGATGAAACTTTAATTTTTATCAAATTGTTGTTTAATGAAACCGAATTGGAAGCTTACATTCATTCAATAAATATAAAATGCAGTAACTAAAAAGATAACAGAAGTTAAATATTCAAAGCTTATAATGAACCTAGGAAAAGTTCGTGATAGTTGGTAACGTACAAGACATCCATCCTATAAATCTCAGCTTAATAACTTAACTGAATTAATAAAATACCAGATAAGGGATTCGAATAGCTAATTTATTAACAGATTTGTAAGTGAACTGACTGCTGATAAACAGACCAAATTCTGTCTTTGAAAGCCTACCAGGTACCTAAAACGTTCAATACAACAAAACCCACCACTGAGAACAAACAACTGGGCAAAAAGCAATAACGACATTGCCGACATATTTAATGAAGACCTTCCAACCCAATAAATCTCGAATTGTTTAAATAAGGCCAAAAGTAGAACAGTCGGATGGAAAAAATTTCTTTTGTCATGATAATTTGTCATCAAAGATAATCTCAAACGAAAACAATCACCTGGATACGACTTAATGACTGCCAAAATCCTACAGGAATTTCCACCAATGTTTTCGTAATATAATCATAATCCCCAAACCAGGAATAGATCTTTATGAACCATCTCGATTCTGCCTATCTTAACGAAATTGTTTAAAAAAAATTCTTCATAACTTGCCGAAATATGATTCCATGATTTTAATTTGGTTTTAGAGAGAGACATTCTACTCGTACTAAAGAAAACTTCAGGAGGATAGAATTGTAGGATCAGCAGTTTTTTTTTAGATATCGCCAAGGCATTTGACAAAGTTTGGCACATAGACGTTCTTCAAACAATTAAAATACTCTGTACAAGAAATTATACAGATATGCTTAAGACATATTTGTCAAGTAGATACTTCAGAATTAGACAAGACAACTCCTATTCTGAGTTCAAAGTGTATAAGGCAGGAGTTCCTCAAGGATGTATTCTAGGTTCTGTGTTCGATAATGACAAAGCTATGCTTATAGCTGCGAAAAACGAACGAGATTCCACTGAAAATGTCTAAAGTGCTGTAGATGTAATTCGCTGATAGACCAAAAAAAAAAAACGAATTTACTTGTAAAGGTCAAAATCAGATCTTACAGACTTTACAAATAAAAAAAATTTTCACATCCCTATAAGGATTTATTGTTCCAGTTCACTGTGTTACATTACTGCTAAATATCTAGGGGTGAATTTGGATTCCAAGCTTAGATGGAAAGAACATATAAAAAAGGAAAATTAGAGCTTAATTGTAAATTAAGAAAATTAAACTGACTCTAACCGCCTCTAGCAAAACATAATAAACTTTTAATTTATAAACAGATTCTGAAACTAATATGGACAAACGATATTTAACTATAGAGGTACACTGCCCTAACAAATATTGCTATAATCCAGCGGTTTCAAAACAAAGTCGTCAAAGACATTATCGTATTTTCGTAAGATTTTTTTTTTTATTAAAGAACTTAACATTATGTGGGTATTATTACATTTAAAATGCCGGAGCACGTGTTAAGTTTTCAGGAAATTGGACAGAGAGGAAAAGAAAGATTTTTGGGCTCAGTGGTTATTACGCTCCATGGGTGGCATCCAACATTTAATGGGAAGACTAAAGTATTAGTGTAATTGGACTTGTTCTTGTAATCTAGGCAACCACTCATCTAACTTGAATTTCGTTGCTGAAAAAAGAATATCTTTCGGGTGCGACTGGTATTGAACTCCGTCCGACTTAAACCACGGTCACCCACTTGAATTGCGTCTTAAAACAGGATACAGTAAAAGGGATTATCTCCAACAAAGTAAGAACGCATTTCATAAAGCTCAGAAAACACTTCAACTATGAAGCAATAAGGCTGAGTAATACCACTATCCAGACCCGAAAACTCAAGAGAGTAAAACCACAAGATTTATGTAATTAAATGTTTAACAAAACAATTCTATAAATTATTAAAAATTAATCAAAAATGTTGTTTAAATATACTTTTATGTACAATACTCAAATTTAAAATGATAATGTAGTGGTTGTAGTTTCAATAAAAAGAAGAAAAAAAAAAATCTTTTCTCTTGAAGCTCATCGTTCGCTTTCTTCAAAGTCCAGGGCTATGTGCGTCGTAAAACTGCACTGGGATAATCAGGATAATTCTATACATAAAAAGTGATTTTGGCTGCTAGAAAGAGGATTTTACTACTTTAGGCCTTCTTAGCCTAAATAAACAGGGATTTCCGCAAAAGTGCCGTTGTCGGAGTTGATATCAGTGTAGATAGTGTCCCTACTACCTAAAAGTTGTAGTTTGCTGCCGTGATGCTTTGTCTTAGACATCGAAGTTGTCAGTACATACTTTATTTTTCCTTCGTTGATCGGTAAGCCCACTTTTGCCACTTCTGCTTCAATGGACGCAAACGCTCCATTGACAGCTGTGTGTTTTCTTCCTACAAGATGGGGCAAAAGTAATGTAATAATGTGAATTGGCTAACCTTTTGTTAGAAATGAAAAAAAGGGCTCTGTTTTCAAGGAAAGTTTATTTAAAGGTGTAAAATTGATGATGATGAAATACGTCTGTAGTGATGTAGCTTACCAAATCCCAAAATAATGATGTCCCTGTTTCAATCCGCAATTCAACTTCGTGTGGTTAAAATTCCACCTTCGTAAGCAAATCATTCACTATTGCTTTATTTACAAAAGCCCCAAACTGGGCAGCAATTCGACCTTTAACGAGTTTGATGCGCTGTCTTACTTTATTGAAATAATTGTACAATATAGAAAGAATACTACATAATACTGAAATCGTTATTACGGGCGATTTCAATACATATATAGTTATACATCTCTGGGTGGCTTCGACATTCTGAACAGACAACAACCGACGGACGGTGTGTTGAGATCTTTGCTATGGAAAACAACTTGACTCAGCTTGTAAATGAGCTCACGCAAATACCAGACGTCAACAGTCATACCGCCAACGACCTGTACTTGTTTCTAACCTCTCACCCTGATAAGTACACCATTGATGTGCTCTCTACTCTAGACTCGTCAGACCATTGTGTCATATCACTATTCTCTTCGGAATGAGATCCTTTATCCCTCATCGGCTGAAGAGCATCAAGGCAAAATAAAAGGCATGTCAGGCTGAGAGAAATTTTATCTCATCCTCCATCCCAACACTGATTTATAATGACATTCCAGCTGTCAGTTCTTTGGACAAGGCCAATCGGCTTGTTGCACATTTTGGGGCCAGTTCAACACTTCCAGATTATGCTTTGTCTCCGCCTACACTTGAGTGCCCCGAATCATCCATGAGACGAGTTCATTTTCGCACTTGTGTAGTAGCAAGAGTATTTAGAGATCATTACAAAGAAATCCGTTGGTTGAAATGATATGACTCCCCCTTTTCGGTGGAGGTATTCTTCAATGTCAGCAAGACCACTGCTTAAAGGTTTTATCAATCCTACTCTGATTGTTTCCGAGAAAATGGACAAAAGCATTTGGCTAGAGCTGCCCTAAAGCATGCGAATCTTACTTATTGCACTTACGACCCTTCATGGGGTCGCAGTTACGAAGTTCATGGAAACGTAAGACAAAAATTTCTCAATGACCGGCAGTAGGGTTTTCGTAGCAACAGATCCACAGGTGATTTGATAGCACGTCTCACCAAAAAGTGGAACTAAAGCGTACATCAATCCGGTGAAAGCAAGATAGTTGCATTTCATATTTCTAAGGCATTTGACAGAGTTTGGCATCAAGCTCTCTTGTCAAAAATACGTGCTTTTGGGATTGATTACTCTCTTGTTCAATGAGTTAAAATCTACCTTTCGGAATGTTCAATTTAAGTTGTCTTGGATTGTTTCAAATATTCATAAAATAAATGCCGGTGTTCCCAAGGGCTCCGTTCTGTCTCTGACAATCTTTTTAATATTCCTCAAATATCTCTTGTCTGCTACTTCTTATCTAATATATTCCTTTGCTGATGACAGTACTCTCCGCTTTTCATATTCGTTCCTGGAATATGCTGCTCTTCGTTTGTAAAACGGGAACGGCAGCGTGTATTTAGCACATTAAATTCCTATATTAACAGCATAACCAATTAGGAAACTATCAACAGAGTGGAATTTAATGCTTCCAAAACACAATGCTGTCTGCTATCATTAAAGCGAAAACTAAATATCCAGTCATTATCCGTAGATGGTACTTGCATCGTCGAAACCGAAAAATTTTCCTTTCTCGGTATGTTCATCAGTGGCAACCTACCTTGGAATGACCACATATTCGATGTCGCCAAAAATGTTGCGAAATTTCTAGGTTTCCTCAAGCGATATAAGAAATATTTCACTCTCTCTGATCTGGCCTCAATATAAATCAGGCATTCATCCACCCAAAATTGGAGTACAATGCCTACAACTGGTCAGGTGCTTTTTAAACATTTGTGCACCTACTATATAAGATTCAAAACCGTATGATAAAACTCAAATTAATACTAATATTAGTCAGTCCACACCCTTGAACACCGATGTTATGTCTCCTGCCTCACATGGTTTTATCGCTTTTTCCACTACCAGTGCACCATTGAAATCGCCAGTAGCATTCCGCCCCTTCAAACCTTCAGCCGTACCACCCGTCTCACTATGAATGCTCATCAGTATACCCTCAAGCCCACTTTTGGACGTACTTTAAAATATCGTGATTAGTTCCTAAGCCGCAAAACTCGCTTATGGAGAGAGCCCTGCCGAGCTCTCTATTTTCTGGTCGTTATAACTTGCAAACATTTTAAAACAATGTACATAGGTACTTCTCTTTTCTTCCTCCCTAACTTTCCTTCTTCCTCCCTAACTTTAAGGGTACACAAATTTCTTGTGCGTTCGCTCATTATATATAAAAAAAATGCAGCACAAAGCGCAAATGCATAGTCGAATGTGATTGGCAGGGGTGCACAAATAAGATGTATGGGGCTTTTAAATCATTGGAGAGGTGGTATATAGCGATTTAGATCTCAAGATCTACCCTTAGGTTGAAATTTGATCCATAGTGTACTTCCCTGGCCTAAAACCACACTGATAAGGGCCGGTCAGACTATTGACGAAGTATCTTAGGCAAAATACGAGTGCGCTACGTTGAGTATACTTAATCAACTGTAATTGGCGCAGTTCGAAATATTTCCCTTCTTTAGGATCGGAATAACAATACTGTTATTCTGTTTATGTATCCTCCCAATCCAGTCATCACTTGCTGCTTTGCACAGCTTGGTTGTTAAGTCTCCGTGTCCAGCAGCTTTGTAAGGCCTAAGCTTGAAAACTGCTATGCTAACTCTAATTCTTTTCTGTTCGTAGAGCTGGTGAGCTCCTCTCTTCCATAACTGCAGGTCAGTCCTGTACATTCGCTATTTTTTCGAAATTTGTCAGTTTCCGTTCGTCATCGACATAGCAGTTCTTTTGTTGGGGCAGGTTGAAACTCATATGGAGGCCACTTTTTTTGCTCTTTGGCATTGATGTTAACGGTCTTTTACTGGCGTCATCGGAATCCTCGAGAGATTAAGGGAGACTCGATAGCAAAGTCTCTGGAGGTCTTTTGCGGTTGAAGCCATTCGGTGTGCAACGAGTTTCACGTCCTGTTTAGGGCGTTGCTCTTAATTTTTGTTAAGGAGTTCGTGAAAGTGGTCTATCTTCTTCTCTATTGGACCGTGGGCATTTCGAAACTTATATTGGTAATTTAAGACTTAACGAATCATAGTCAGGCACTTTCTCAAATATTTGTAACTCAAGATTTGTTCCATTAAGTCTTCCTCTGACGGAAAAAAACACACTCAAATAAATGATGTGTTTGCAACAACTTCTATAGCAGTTGTGTAGGGCTTAGTCATAGGACATAGGTAAAGGAAGACGCTATGACATGGCAAGTTGTCAAGATGATGCCTGTAATGCCTGTGATGCCTATAATGCCTGTGATGCCTATAATGCATGTGATGCCTATAATGCCTGCGATGCCTATGATGCCTGTGATGCCTTTGATGCCTGTGATGCCTATGATGCCTGTGATGCCTGTGATGCCTGTGATGCCTGTGATGCCTGTGATGCCTGTGATGCCTGTGATGCCTGTGATGCCTGTGATGCCTGTGATGCCTGTGATGCCTGTGATGCCTGTGATGCCTGTGATGCCTGTGATGCCTGTGATGCCTGTGATGCATGCAATGCCTGTGATGACTGTGATGCCTGTGATGCCTGTTACGCCTGTGATGCCTGTGATGCCTGTGATGCCTGTGATGCCTGTGATGCCTGTGATGCCTGTGATGCCTGTGATTCCTGTGATACCTGTGATGCATGTGATACCTGTGATGCCTGTGATGCCTGTAATGCCTATGATGCCTGTGATGCCTGTGATGCCTGTGATGCCTGTGATGTCTGTGATGCCTGCGATGATTGTGATGCCTGTGATGCCTGTGATGCCTGTGACGCCTGTGATGCCTGTGATGCCTGTGATGCCTGTGATGCCTGTGATGACTGTGAGGCCTATAATGCCTCTGATGCCTGTGATGTCTGTGATGCCTGTGATACATGTGATGCCAGTGATACATGTGATACCTGTGATGCCTGTGAGGCCTATAATGCCTCTGATGCCTGTGATGTCTGTGATGCCTGTGATGCCTGTGATACATGTGATGCCAGTGATACATGCGATGCCTATGACGCCTGTGTTGCCTATGACGCCTGCGAATCCTGTGATGCCTGTGATGCCTGTGATGCCTGTGAGGCCTATAATGCCTCTGATGCCTGTGAGGCCTATAATGCCTCTGATGCCTGTGATGTCTGTGATGCCTGTGATACGTGTGATGCCAGTGATACATGTGATGCCTGTGATGCCTGTGAGGCCTATAATGCCTCTGATGCCTGTGATGTCTGTGATGCCTGTGATGCCTGTGATACGTGTGATGCCAGTGATACATGTGATGCCTATGACGCCTGTGATGCCTATGACGCCTGCGATGCCTGTGATGCCTGTGATGCCTGTGATGCCTGTGATGCCTGTGAGGCCTATAATGCCTCTGATGCATGTGTTGTCTGTGATGCCTGTGATGCCTGTGATGCCTGTGATGCCTGAGATGCCTTTGATACCTGTGACGCCTGTGATGCCCGTTATGCCTGTGATGCCTGTGATGACTGTGATGCCTGTGATGCCTGTGCTACCTGTGATGCCTGTGATGCCTGTGAATCCTGTGATGCCTGTGATACCTGTGATGCCTGTGATGCCTGTGATGCCTGTGATGCCTGTGATGCCTGTGATGCCTGTGATGCCTGTGATGCCTCCGATGATTGTGATGCCTGTGATGCCTGTGATGCCTGTGATGCCTGTGATGCCTGTGATGCCTGTGATGCCTGTGATGCCTGTGATGCCTGTGATGCCTGTGATGCCTGTGATGCCTGTGATGCCTGTGATGCCTGTGATGCCTGTGCTACCTGTGATGCCTGTGATGCCTGTGCTATCTGTGATGCCTGTGATGCCTGTGATGCATGTGATGCCTGTGATGCCTGTGATGTCTGTGATACCTATGATGCATGTGATGCCTGTGATGCCTGTGATGCCTGTGATGCCTGTGATGCCTGTGATGCCTGTGATGCCTGTGATGCCTGTGATGCCTGTGATGCCTGTGATGCCTATGGTGCCTGTTATGCCTGTGATGTTTGCGATGATTGTGATGCCTGTGATGCCTGTGATGCCTGTGATGCCTGTGATGCTTGTGATGCCTGTGATGCCTCCGATGATTGTGATGCCTGTGATGCCTGTGATGCCTGTGATGCCTGTGATGCCTGTGATGCCTGTGATGCCTGTGATGCCTGTGCTACCTGTGATGCCTGTGATGCCTGTGCTATCTGTGATGCCTGTGATGCCTGTGATGCATGTGATGCCTGTGATGCCTGTGATGTCTGTGATACCTATGATGCATGTGATGCCTGTGATGCCTGTGATGCCTGTGATGCCTGTGATGCCTGTGATGCCTATGGTGCCTGTTATGCCTGTGATGTTTGCGATGATTGTGATGTCTGTGATACCTATGATGCATGTGATGCCTGTGATGCCTGTGATGCCTGTGATGCCTATGGTGCCTGTTATGCCTGTGATGTTTGCGATGATTGTGATGCCTGTGATGCCTGTGATGCCTGTGATGCCTGTGATGCCTGTGATGCCTGTGATGCCTGTGATGCCTGTGATGCCTGTGATGCCTGTGATGCCTGTGATACCTGTGATGCCTGTGATGCATGTGATGCCTGTGATGCCTGCGATGATTGTGATGCCTGTGATGCCTGTGATGCCTGTGATGCTTGTGATGCCTGTGATGCCTGTGATGCCTGTTATGCCTTTGGTGCCTGTGATTCCTGTGATGACTGTGATGCCTGTGATGACTGTGATGCCTTTGCTGCCTGTGATGACTGTGATGTCTGTGATGACTGTGATGTATGCATGTACAAATATATACAATTTTGTCTTACGTCAAACATTAAACTGAAGCAAACCTACTGAACTCCGAACGGAACGATGCCAAGGTTTTTTTTTAATTTTTCTACTTAATAAAAACATTGCATATAAATGTGTAGTACAATATTTTTTATTTTGGCCCACTATAAATGTACTCATACAGTTGTAGATGAGATTATAAATAATTATAAATAATTCTATAAGTCGCGAGCGCAGTTTATTTAGACGTTCGGCGCGTGGGTAGACTTTTCAATTCTGCTCAAGTAGAAGAGAAGCTTTCTACAAATTTGACGTCAACTGCAGAAATTTCATGTGTGGGCTGTACATGGCTTGTTTTTGTTGTACTCGTATTCATGATTTTTTCACACTTGTCACATTATTTTAAAAATAATGCAGTGATGTAAATGTATCAATGTAGATGCTGATAATATTCAGTGTATTCAGATACAAATGCAAGCCAGGAGGGTAATTGCATTTGACATCTCTCCTCATCTCAATGTCTTGTTAAATGAGGTGTTGCAAATTAATTCAACTTGTTTACAAATAAAATGTCACTTTTGCATTCAATAAGGTTGTTTATTTATCACTGTTGTCGGGATAGATATTTTGGTTAAGGTTGCAGAATTGAATTGATTTTTTTTTAAATCGATCGATATCTATTGGGAAGAAGATACTTGTGCTTGAACGCTGACAAATGATTTATTCTGAAGGAAACTAAAGACCAATAAAATTGAAGGTCATACATTACATATGCATAGTGGCAAATTTTAAGTCGGAGAACACCTTATCAATTATAATACTTGCTAAAAATCTTACCGATGCAGGTACTTCCACGGTTTCAAAGAAAGTGTATATTCCTCCTTCAGAAGGGCAACTAACGATGTTCAATTTTTAGTCATCTGCTTCAAACTCCGCACTCTAGGCTAACTAATGTATTTTCACTTATACGCACCTCCTAAGGAGAATCAACATTTCTTCATCTCCGTCGACAAAAATGCCAATGAAAATGATCATAGGAATATTGCGTTCATGCGCCTTTGCAAACAAACATGCTTCTATAGCACAGAACAGAATTTAGATAATATTAAACCCTCTACCTTTGCCTATAGCAGTACAACTTTATGAGGGAGTTATTTTTAATACGAGTACATGTGATTTCCCGCTTTGTCTTATGTTGTCTTATGATCTATGTTTTTTTTGGGAATTTCGACGTCAGCAAACCGAGTGCCATGAGTACTATATTCAGCAATACTCCACCCAACAGTAGAATCAAGAAGCCTAAGTCGGTTTCCTGCCGTTGTGCGACGTACATAGGCTAGGTGTTTTTTCATGGACCACCAAAGATGTAATTCCTATTTCCTATTTTGAAGTCTAAATCAGCTTTTTAGCTTACAGCTTTTCTTTTGTTTTGATCTTCTTCATCCGATGAGAGATAAAGGATCTTAATCCAAAGAAGATAGTGTCCCTGATTTTATTTAGGGCGGCATCTACGTCGTTGTCGAGTAAACATAACGACCAGTTAAGATTCCTAGTGAAGGTGTGATATCGCACGATCTAGGTGGCCAATTTACGGTAGCAAAACCTGAAATTAAGTGCTCACCAAAATGATTTTTCAACAAGTCCAATGTTTTGCGCGCTGTATGGCTCGTAGTGCCGTCTTGTTTAAACCAGAGCTCACCAAGACCATGTGCTTGAATTTCAGGAAGCACATAGTCCGTTAATATGACGCGATAACCGTTACCATTGACGGTAACATTCTGATTTGCCTCATTTTTAAAGAAATATTGACCAATTATTCCACCAGCCCATAAACCACACCATACCGTTGTTTTTAATGGATATAATGATAGCTCTTGTTACTCTTCGGCTTGCTCATCAGCATATCACAGTCACGCGTGATCTGTCAAAAAAATCCTATTAAAAATCAAACCTCACGATGATCACCCTATGATCACCCTATATATGTACGAGAAATGTGATACGCCACAATTATCTGACGAGCTTAGAGGAGAAACCACGTTAACAGTGTGCTTATCGTGGTAAGAAGTTAAAAACAAATCCAGGGTGTTGGCGGTGTAACCACCAAAGATTCCTCTTCTTCTTTGTGCAAGACCTGCAGAAATCGTTACTCAATCGCTGCGCTTGCGTTTAAATGACACAATGTCCGTGATCATTGTTTTCAGTTTGGAGAAATATGGAAAATAAACACCAGAGATGCTGGTGATGCCGAACGATTTCCCACCGCCCTACTGAACCCGAGACGATCCACACTGCTGTGTGCCACGTCTCTGTTGTAATTGAGTCGCCTGTCCCCAGCTTTCCGAGCGACATGGAAAATTAGCGGGACCGCTGCTCTATCCTGGATCAACCCTATCTGATCTAGGTAGAGGAATGCTTCCGGCGGAACGAAGCCGTCTGGCCAGAGCACCGTCTACATTTTTGTCAAAATACAGAAACTGATCTAGCCAGATCCCAAGCTATCTGACTACCTTTCGACAGGCAAGAGGCTGTCCGTGTTGTCCAATGATCGAGAACTTTCACTATTTTTTTCTGGTATCCTTAGAGGCTCTAGACAACGGCGTCCTAAAGAGAATGGTTTCTGACTTTTGAAAGTTGATTTTCAACTTCCAGTCATCGCAAAATCGTCTTATCTTACCGAAGTCACGCTTCACGAGAGTATTAATGACCTCGATTCTTGGACCTATTCTGTACACTATCAAATCTTCTGCATACGCAATAATAATGGGAAGTGAACCCATCAAGTCGCTTGTATAAATTTTGAATAGCATCGGCGAATTAACCGCGCCCTGCTGAAGACCATTTTTAATTTGAAATATTTCTACAGATGTCACATCACAATTTTTCACGATGAACTGTCTGTTGGTTAGCATATTGTAAAGAATGTATTGTACAAGAGTGGTTTACTGATCCCCAGCCATATTCAACTTATAGAAAAGACCCTCCAACAGTAGTTTTTGACTTTATTCCATTAGATATCGGACACCAGTTTAGACGCGGCATGTGAAATATCATCTCCCGCTTAAAACCGAATTGAATATCCGGAACTATATGTTTGTCCTCACCTAGTCAGAGCTCTATTGATTACCTTTTCAAACAAGGTACTGATATTCGGAAGGAGGCTTATCTATTTTGATTTGATATATCCTTCCCTTTTTCGGGATAGATTGAACTACCGCCGTTTTCCAATGCCCTGGATAATGTGCATTATTAATTGCATTAATAAACAGGATGGTGTAAATGTCCACCGCTTCTAGAGGAAGATGTCGAAGTACGATGTTCGGAAAAACATCGGTTCCCACTGATTTCTTACTCCTGATTGTGTCGAAGATCTCATGGAGTTCTTCCTTTGAAATGAACTGTGGTAGGCCATCTTCTTTGGCGATGCCATTATTTGCCATATTTTCATCGCTGAACTGAGTGAAACCAGAGCCCTTGGATCGCCAGATCTCTACTTCATTTCGAATGTAGACGTTGTGTACCAAGACGCGATTGTCCAGGTCATAATTAGGGACAATGGTATCAGTGGCCTTGTATAGTTCCTGGAAAGTCGCCCCAATGGCCTCAACCTTCTCCTGTGGATCCTCGATCAGAAAGAAGTGGTCATCATCAGAGGCCTCATTTGGATCAACACCTGCTATTGGCAGTACCCGTTCGTTGTCTGTTGACTATTTTAAGACACTGAATGTCTTTTTGATTTTTTCTCCGAAAGAGTTTATTTATTTGAGGGAACATTTTCGGGTTGCGGGTGTTTACAGCCCGAATCTTGTTGTTCCAAAACAAACTTACACCAATTCTGTAATTCTCTTTTATTGGCGTTTGAATATTTTTAATCGACGACTTCAGTGTCCTAATCTCCGGGTCTTGTCTGTCAGCTAAACTTTTTGTACAGGTTTTTGAGTCTTGACAAGGATTGCGGAACAGGTCTTCGTTAGTCGTACGTTGATACCGCGGTATTGTAGTGTCCATATTTTGTTTCATTGTCTCGTCCAATCGTTTTAGGTACTTGTTGATCTCCTCGCTTGAAAAATTCCTATTGGATGGATGAGAGTTCTCTTATCAAGGTTGTGGAGAAGCGTGTCCATCGAGTCTTACTGTAGTTGTAAGAATATCTTTGGACAAACTCCTCCAATTCCGCAATTTCGTTGGGAACTGTAATTTCGGTGATAAAACCGCAATGGTCGCTGTCATACACGAATGTGCGCAGACAGTTTAGCGTTTGTAAATTCGTACCTGTCAGTCGTATAAGTTCGTCGTATAGCAGAAGATCCACATAACACCCGCCTCTGGTAAACGACGGGTTATCCTTTAAGACCGAGTCTATACATGATATACTCACCAATCGAGTGGCAATTTATTTCCCCAATCTCTGTGTTTAGCGTTGAAATCCCCGCCGATTATAAAATAATTCTCCCTCGATTCCAGCGTGTCGAGCTCTGTAATAAATAAAGTGGATTGTGTAGCTTCAGGTGTAGAAACAGAGGATAAGTACAGCCGCTTTCCAATGCGGAGGGGGATGTAAATGACGACTCCAACACCCGGAACCTGCGCAACACTCTCTTGTACACTGTGTGAAATTTTATGTCTTGTTTAATGAAGATTGCGACACCACATCCACGTTTGGATTTGTGCCGGTTTCTTCTTCTAACAACATAATTAATGTACTCCAGTTTGTGCTCATCGATTAACTTGGTTTCGCTAGCGAAAAGCACATCAGGAGTTTGGTCTTGTAGCAATTTAAACATCGCGGCTCTTCGTTCGATCCTAATCAGTAAATTAACATTCACCGCAAGGATATTCAAAGTTTGCTCCACCAAGTGCGTACCCATCTCTTAGCTATGTATCCATTTGCGTATGCTGCTCTACCTTGTAGTCCAAATGGACAGAATGATATAATGATAGAATGAACTTAGAAGATCTTAATTACTCATTAGCTACTGGTTCATTTATCAACAGATCTATAGAGTGATTTGGTATAATTAGCCTCAACACTACGTCAATGAAAACAATAATGGAAAGGATTTTGATATTGATGTCCCCAAAAACGATTTTGATATAATACCCTCTGCAGACTATCATGGTTCCATTGTATAGGGTCGTAAAGTTTGCAATGAAGTTTGACTTCAACCAATGTTCGCTTTCTCGCATGTGCTGCAACTAAATCTGGTTCTTCTGTAGTGTTCTTCGCAGGGAACCTTACTTATCGTTTCTTCTGCATCGATACGCTTTGTGTAACAGAAGAATAGATTTAGCTGGCTAGCACAAGAAAGGTATGTATGCTCTCAAGTTATACCAAAGACATGCTTTGGATCGTTCATGATAGGTATCCAAGTGTCACTAAAGCAAAATTCTTCTTTCCCAATGAATGACATAGAGCAAAAGTGGTCCTTATTTAGGGGCATTTAATAGGTGTATATGAATCACTGATTTCTCCCCCCTCCTCTGATATTTATTAAAGGTAGAAAAAGATCTCATTCGTCTGAGCATAAATTCACTCGAAATTTCTCGGAAGTGCCGAAGTGTCCTCGAACCCCAGCTAATCAACTTTAAATACACATATATTCAGTCACATTAAGTATACGCTCATTATGGACTTACTTTTATTCGTAGTGGTGAAGGCTTATGCCAAATAAGCAATAGATTTCAAGCGATTTCACGACAGATTGTCGTAATTGATTTAAGATTCTCCAAAGCTCTGTCAATAACAAATCCATAGATTCTTCTCGTATAGAGAAAAAATAAAGAAATTTCTTAATATTTCCATTTCTCTTCTGCGTGTACTAATTCCATCGAAAATTCCACCCAAAACTGAGATTCCATTAAGCATAGACGGGCAAATTGTTGTTTTCCATTCAAAAAATTAAATTTTCAAATGAGTTCCCGTCTAGAAAAATCCAACAGCCAAAGCAAATTCTTCATCAACACTTTGCCTAGCGCTTCTATTTGTACTCGGTAAATACCGCCACTGTTTGATCAGCATTATGAAAACGGATATGACAGAGGACGGGGGGGGGGGGGGGCAACAAAATCATAGCCTCATCGAATCAAATTTAAATTCAAAAATAAGAAAAAAAAAAAAACAAATCAAGGCGCCCACGACCTCCCTCCTCCCGGCTTTCATTCGTTTTATCGTTACGAGAGTACCTATCGTGATTTTGGTTTCTTTCAGTTCCGGCGACCGAGCTCCAAAATGAGCACTTTCCGCCCGAAAATGTAAACATTAACATCGATTGCGATTCCGATTTCGAAATTGAATTTGGTCATTTCCAATTCTGTTACTGAAATTTTCTGCCACTGAATCTGTAACTTTATCTCTGTCTGAATTTTGTTTGTTCTTATGTTTGGCTGTCGTATTATTGTTTTCTGCGCCAAAAAATACTAAGCATTGCTAAAAATCGTCCCCGGAGCTACTGTATGGACTGGACTACCAGGGCAAACAAAATTCACGAAAAATAAAGCGTTTATCTCCGACTTGTTATCTCAAAACAAAAACAAGATTTTTCCTTCCCCCTCCCTCTGGATTCAGGCAACCTTTTATGTTTTCTTGTTTTTTTGTTTTTTTAAATTTTTGTTTTGAATTTCGCTTTTCAATATCATCAAGCAGATTGAATGAATTATGGAAGCTTCACGTCATTGAATTGGTCATAGTATTAGTGATGGTTCTGAGAGAATGAATATGGATTTAACCGAATGGTATCCTACTGATGAGTGGGTGGATGACTGGGGGGGAAAATAACGTCCACAAAGCCGGAAAATAAATCAAAAGATACGAGTGCTCGAAGATTCATTTCGAGAAATTTGTTTGAATTATTCGAGACAGTTGTGTATGTTTAATTTGAGGGGATTGCGATGACATTGACAAAATCTTTGTTTCATTAATTTAAAAGCAATGGAGAGCGATTGGCACTAGCCACTAAATTTACCCGTACCGCCAAAACCATTCTTCAGGAAAAAAAAAATAAAAAAATTATTTGGCGTCAAGCTAAATTGTGTTTAAATATACTTTCATACAAGTAATGTATCATTTTTATATTTGGTCCATACATCCGGTAAATTTACAGCAGTTCTTAAAGATGATAGATACCCTGAGTAGTTTGTATCCTCAGATTGTTTATTTTAATTTTTTTATTTATTTATTTTTTTTTTTGTAATCGAGGTCACTGGGATAAGCGCATTTTACGATACTTTTTCCAACATAGATTTACGAGATTCAATTAAAATGTTAACGCCGCGTATCTGGTGGTGTTCAATTTGATTCTTATTTTGTTTACAGACCAGTCCGACGATGTTCATAAAATTATATTAATTAATTTGTTATAAAAGTGGTGACGTGTGCAACCACATTTGAAAGCAATTTCAAAGCGAATTCATCAAATATTCGGATTATTTTGCCAATTTTTTTGATAAACACGTCAATTTTTCAAAATCTGTCAACGTTGGTGCCATTACGTAAAGTAGATCAGTCATTGCCTATTCCGATCTGACTATGCTGGATGGGACTAGCTGGTATGGAGGTACTATGATATAGGAAAACGATTGAGTAACATTTGCAGTTGATTGAGTGGTGACTAGTGGTATTTTAAGGGCGCCATAAAATAATTACTTTCACTTTGTAGTATGTATGCTCAGATCTGCCTAAGTACAGCTGGATTGTCTTCTGTACATAAGTTCCATTCTAGGGTTCAATATAGACCGGAATTTAGCTAATGGCGACGTCGAAAATAGATTCAATTAACAAGCCCAATGCAGTTACTTTGACATAGTCGGAGGTCATGTGCGGATTTTTCAGCATGTAGATTACCAGAAGGGTGTGCGTGGCGATTGATCGGAAAACTTCTGAGTGTCTCATGACTTGAAGCAGCGCAATAATCAAGTTCGCAGCAAAGGGCTAGCCTTATCTTACCTTAGTGGAAGTCCTCAATAACTGCTTACTCAGCTAAAATGGTATAAACATGTCCGGCCAGTGGCATTATACTAGACTACGGCAACATAGGGCTCACAACCTTACACAGAAGACTTTGCAAAAAGATAAGGGACCAACTAATGACCTCGAATAAAACTGAATTCACTGTTGACGACCCTTGCAAACGTTTAAGGGAAAATCACCTTCAGCTCTGCATTTAGAATATTCGAAACTTGAAAAGGCTATGTGCAGGCATAAGATAGATACATAACAGCGGTCTCCAGATCATCAACTGCTTAATGGAATTGACCATTTTGCTATTGACGTAATACGAGCCTCCAGCATTTTGGACGTCCGAAATGTCCGGACAACTAACACTGACTCGGATCACCACCTCGTTAAAGCCAAGGTGCGAATGCGGATTTCATAAGTGGCACAACAAACAAAGAACTATTGTGAGAAGATATAACGTAGAAAAGCTGTAATCGAAAGACACCGCCACAGTTTTTGCCGAATGCGTATCTTTGTGTACTTCGGATCTGTTATAAATTCTGCCAACAACACTTCAGCAGAAATAAAACAAAGAGTCACTCTTGTCGATCTTTCTCTTGGCTCTTTCTTTTGGCTAGGAAGGCAATTGAGTAGTAAGGCTTTATCACTAACTATTATGGAAACTCTGTATAAAGTTTTAATTTTTTCAGTCCTGCTTTATAGCGCTGGAGGATGGAACCTATCGAAATTTACGAAGATATCCTCAGTCGTTTAGAGAGAAAAATCCTTGGGAAAGTATCCGTCCCGTTTGCGTTGTTGGGCTTTAAAGGAAAATATTCAACGGCGAACTATATGAGGTGTGCAGCAACATTCACCTAATCAAAAAATTGCACATTAATCGCCTGCAGGGATGGCATTCGAAAGAGAGAAAGTTAGAATGGGGCCTTCAGAGATGAGCATGAACAACTAATAATAGAGCTCTAGTTGGGACTGAGAATATGGAAATATCACTTATGAAGACAATGTTGGTGAAAATGCAGCTGTCTGTCATGAGCAACGTGGTGGATCCATATCAGTGTGGTTTCAGGCCAGAAAGATCTTTTATCGACCACGTCTCGTTAGATTGTGCAGGATGAAAATGTTGAATTCTTGCTACTCCATAAAGGTAGGTAACAAACTGAAAGATTCAATGTCAGAAAAGGTTTTAGACTAAGTGACCCACTGACATGTGAACTATTTCACACAGCCCTAGACAGAATTATGCAAAACAAGAGAGCACGACCTGTTTTAAGCTCGCATAAATTTGCGGATGATATCAATGAGATTTGACGAACAGAGCGAACCGTTAATGAATCTTGCGCGAATATTGAAAGCGAAGCGGATAAAATAGGTCCGACGGTAAACGGAGGCGAAACAAAGTGCTTGTACATGCTGTCAGGAGAAAAGATCGGACACCACCAACAGCTTGATCAGAACGTCGCTATTGTCAGTTATAACTTCAATGAAATTGCAATTACAATGTATTATAGATGGCAGAAGCAGAATTTCTCATGTCGGACACTGTTTTTTTGGGCATTCGATGTAATTGAGTAGCAGAGGCCTCCCTCAAAAGACCAAACTGTCGTTTTAAAAGACCCCAATCACGCTGGTGCTTATCTATAGCGCATAGACTTGCACGTTGTCGAGAGCGGATGAAGGAGTCTTTAATCGTTTCGATGGAAGAATACCGTGTACAATTTCTTGTCTTGTTTGCATTTTTTATTTTTTGTTTTTATAATCCCGCGCACTCACCAGGGGGATATGAATACCCTTTTACTGGCTTTTGTCCAGAGCGCGGGCGGGTGGTGTAGTAGTTTGAAACTCAGGTGTATTAGGTTTCGATATTTTTCCCAAACAACTGCGGCCTAAGCAGTCTTACACCGAGGGATAACCACATCTAAGGAGATGTAGGCGAGTAAACGGCGACCTCAATCAACTTGGAGGACAACTGGCGAGAGGTCTTACTTAAAACCATGTAGCTGGACCTCAAAATAATCTGGTGCTCCCTTTTTTTTCTGATTTCATCCTTTTGAGAAGCGAGTCCTCTTTCTCCTTTATTATTCTTAAAGCTAATGAACCATTCAGACGAAACCTAGCACATCAGAGGTGGCATATCTGGTTATTGGAAATTTCGTCACCGAGTTTTGGAATAAGATTCTAGAGGTCGTCGGTCGGTCGAAGTGGCACTTGGTCAACAAAAGCTCTGAATCTTGTGATTGCAGCCTTCTGACGTAACACTTTCTCACAGTATTTTCTCCACTTAACTTCATTAGGAATACTCGAATTCATACCGAATCCGAATCACTTGCTCCTTACGATCGTACCATTCCACCCCACTTCTTCATTACTGATTAATAACAGTCTAGACTCTCCACGAATTGTTCGATTGCACGCACATTGTTGAGGGACTAAAATTCCTCGTGCAGTACCGAAAATTATTTGCCTTTTCCTGTGTCGTCCATTTTGATGTCATTTGTATCCAAGACCTTTGGTTAATTCGGAAAATATATTTTGAATATTTTTTTAGTTGCTTGGGAGTTGAACCGATGACAACCTAGAAGTCCATGCACTTCGTGGTATGCATTAGACACAAAAGCCCAGCTTTTTTGGTGTCATCAGCTCCTTATTTAGTAATAATTTAGTACAATGGACTAGTTCTTTGCCTGAGTACTCCATTCCGACAGAGAGAAAATGTCGGAATGGAGTACTGCTGTCGTTGGCGCAGTTTGAATATTTTTTTTTACTCATAAACTCTATCAGATGTTCACGAAGCATCTTTCAGACCTGCTCTTAGAATATGCTTAAAAGAATCCCTGAACGAACGCCAATCAGTAGGATTGATGAAGGCAACACCATTGATTCCATCCAGGAAATTCTTTGTCTATGCTGCATATAACAATAAAAGTTTTAACATCCAGTTCTTATGAGCTCCCACGTGGAGATATACAACTCAGCCTAAGCCATGTTTAAGACATTATACACCAAAGACAGCCCACCAGACCAACGAATTTCGAGTCGAAATTCATCACGTGTTCATTGGCTTCATAGACGCATATGATTACTATCAACATTTTGAACTCTACAGAGTGATAACCTAGTTCAAGAACTTAGCAAATTTAATTTAATTTTGTCCTTTAGAGCTAAAAGCGAGAGATGCAATGTGCAGATTTAAAACAGCTCCTGCGCTTTTTAAATACATACCAAGTCTCGGTAAGGAGATAGTTCCCTAATCAAGTGCTGAAATAGAAACAGAACGACTCAATCTACGTCGTGGAAGCAAGAGCTGTTCCTCTGGAGGATAGGAAGCACAGTGGCTAGAACTAAAAAAGTTTTATAGCTGCTATGTTTTAGCTAGAGACTCCTTATGAGTCGGATACCGTTAAATACAAAAAATTAACTGTTGGAAGAAAGATCTTATCCAAGAACTAAAGACTACAGAAATAAATAAAGAATTGTTCGTGTATTCAGAAAGACTGAGCTAAAAATTTAATGAAAAACTTAAACTTACAAATATTATTCGAACGAAAATAAAAACGCAAGTCTCTAGAGCTTGGTTGTCAGCAAATTTGGCGGAAAGGGAGAAGGCGGTCATGAAAATTGTAGTGCAAACAATCATGGTAGATTCTTAGTTGGCTCTGTGGATGTGGAAGTATAATTTCTTCAGACGGTACAACTTCGACGGTGACCAACATTCCGCTGTCGGGTGGAATGAACGTTCAACATAGAAGTAACAACTAGGACTGTGCAACAAGCTGTGTTTGAAACTGAGCACATTCAACCCACTCAAAACAAAAATTGCAACTGCTGACCAAATAGATCTATTTGAAAGAATATAACGAATTAGCTATGAGACAAGAAACTACAAATTCGTTGTAGTAGTTTAAGATATCTGTTGTCAACAGCGATAATACCACCATACAGGGCCAGATCCATCAGTCCAGATTACCAATGACCGAAAAAAGAAGGAATTTTTTTCATTGAACATAAAACGTTACTATCAGTAGAAACAACTTCGAGGTGAAATGGTATTTCATTTTTTATTGGTAATTCTGTGTCAATTAATTGAAGTTGCTTCGATTTAAAACATGTCACAAACTGTATAGAAGCCGAAACCTGTCACCAATACTACATATATGTATACAAAATGCTAAATACTAAATGGTAGTTAGCTCAATACCAGACTAGCTTTTGTTGAGAATGTTGTTCGTTAAATAGTCTACGCCGAATTAAGCTATATGACGATACCAGCACAGGCAGAGCTAAAAAATTAATCCATGAAAATGTAGGATATGTCATAACGTTAAAATTTGTTGAAATTTCTAGTTAAGGGAACCCATCAGTGGAATTTGTCAAAACTCTGTTTGAAACCATTATGGCAAACCGAAATGAAAATCCTAGTTCATTTAGTTTTAAAACGACCACTTGACATACGAATATATCGCAGCTAAACCTTAAATATTTTCTGACATATGCCAAATATAATTTTGGCAATTTTAGTCATCGAATACTTTTCACGTAGGAGTAGGAGTAGTTTGTAAATTTGGCGATTTATTTGGATCATATGTAAAATATGCCAAATATGATATTCTTGTCATAATGGCAAAATTCTGAAACGTGTCATCGCAGAAAATGCAACAGTTGTGCTAGCAATCAGACATGTTTTATATTTTCAGTAATTTTTTTTACAAATAAAGTTAAATTATTGCGCCATACGTATAGTCACAGATTACATTTCTAATTAAAAATGTGCACATAACTATAAGTTGAACTCTGAAAAAGCCTTTAACCCAAATCGGAAATATGTCAAAAATTTGGGATCGTATCAGCCTAGGATCTATCTGCTGATATCCGGTATTATTATGATTACAAATTATTTGTACTTATTCCGGATACTAGTCCCATCCAACCGGAATTAAAAAAATTTCAGATATTTAACATAAGACGTCAAAGCATGCGCAGATATTACGAGCACAAAATATGGCTGCGCTGTCGTCAGAAGCTTTCCGATTTCGCGTAATGTCGAAAGAGTCTTTAAGGTCGCTGACTTTTAAGAGCCTCATCCAGAGTTAGTTTAGGTTCTGAGAGATCGGCCTTTCCTAGCAATCTCATCTGTGATGTTATCTCCCACCTACTGAGGCTCAAAAGAGTCATCTCAACCTACTTTTAGCCAAATATTTTATCGCAATCAGGAGTCAAATCTAACAACGACGGCAGAGGTGTACCACAGATTGCCTACGTAGCTGATGTTGAGGATCTAACTACAGTAATTTCTTGTTCAGATTCTCACCCAAGCCAAGTTGACTGTGCATTTCCGAAATATCCGGTGTTTCAGTGTCATTGCGAGCTTTACCAAATTTCACTTTCTCTTAAACGGAAGATTCACTTGTATGCGTAACATATACTACATGAATATCAAAGGAACGAAAATTCAACTTTGCGTCAAGGGCAGAGCTAGCCAGCCAGCCGTTCTTTGGAATCTAATGAAAAAGGAAGTGACGTATTTGTATTAATGTTTAGAACTTTTCGACGCGATATTTTTGGCAAAACGGAGTTTCCTATGATACCTTTTGGTACGAGATGAGTAAAATGGGTCAAGTTCCTTTTCCTTGCGAAGAAAATAATTTAAGTTTTGATAGTGTTGACTGAAAACTCATTTCGATTGCAAGAGTCCTTGATTACGTTAGATCTGCACTTTGGAGCAGGCAATCGCTTGAACTTATGCGACAAACCGTACTGCTTCATTATATGTGTATGCCTGACTATATACCATAGAACTGTTGTCATCGTGAATGTGAACTATAGCAGAGGATACAGGACGCCGCCTGGTTGACCACTATTCATCCCCACTATCAGGTGTTGACTAAAATCAGCAACCTTAGTCAAAATTATGTTCACTTTATATATTTTTATCCGCACAATTAGTTATTCGTATTTTCTGAGAACCTGCTACGTGGCGATAGATCGGAAAACTCGGATTGAACCACCAGCACAACAATAATAATGGTCGTAGCGAAGTGCTTGCCTTATCTCCCATGGGTGGTTCCCAGTAACTGCATGAGTAAACCCTTTTAACACTAAAATTGCAAGGGCATGCTAGGCCAATACCATAATACGGGCCCGCGCCATCCTAAGGCTCACAATACTATACAGCAAAAAGTACTAACAAAAAATGGCCCCAGAAAAAATGGACTCACTGTTGACGACCCTGGCACACGTTTAAGAGACATCTACGTTCGGATCCGCAAGTCCTATGTTCGGACCCTTAACAGGACAAGTACAACCAAACAGTTAGCGGATGCCCTTAATTGCTATCATGCATATATAATCGCCATCCGGGAGGATAAAAAACTGTATATACTATAGAGTGATTCATCGTGAGGTTCGATTTTCAATAGGCTCTTTTTGACAGATCACGGGTGACACATATCAAACTGCTTTATCGCTTTTGTTCAATATCGTTTGGCAAGTCATCATGGAAAGACTCACATGACAACAGCATCTCTAAATTGTTCAGCTGTATTACGAAAAGCAGCGTTATGTGCGAAATGTTTTTCGTGCGATTCGAGGAACTTATGGTGCGCTTAGTCGACCAACTGAAACCACTATCGCCAATACCATTCGCAAATTTGAGTCCCAGTTTACATAAGTGGATGATACTCGACCGGTTAGTCTACATCCAGCGTGTAGTGAAGAGACTATAGCAGCTGTAGCTAAGAGCGTACGCGAAGACCGTGACGAATCGTTTCGTCGTCGTTCTCAGCAGCTTAGCTTGGCGTATTTTATGTAAGGATCTAGGCCTAAAAGCGTACAAAATTCAACTTGTGCATGAACTGAAGCCAGGTGACTTGAATTTGCATCATATTTTTAGTGAATGGGCTCTGGAAAAACTCAATGAAAATCCTAAGTTTTATCGTGAAATTTTGTTCAGTGATGAAGCCCATTTCTGACTCAATGGATACGTTAATAAACGAAATTGCCGTATATGGGCTGATGAGCAATCCGAAGAGTATCAAGAGCTTGCATTAAATCCATTAAAAACAACAGTATGGTGTGGTTTATGGGTTGGTGGAATCATTGGTCCATATTTATTCAAAAATGAGGCAAATCAGAATATTACCGTCAATAATAACCGTTATCGCACCAGTTTAACGGGCTACGTACTTCTTGAAATTCAATCACATGATCTCGGTGAGCTCTGGTTTCAACAAGACGGCGCTACGAGCCATAGAGCGTGTGAAACATTTGACTTGTTGAGAAATCATTTTGGTGAGTATTTAATTTTACGTTTTGCTACGGTTAATTGGCTCGTGTGATATCACACCTTTGGAGTCTTAGGTCTTCAGAAATAAGCCAGCTATGATTGACGCTTTGGAAGCCAACATAACTCGTGTTATCCGCGCGATACCAGTCGCTATGCTCGAACGAGTCGACAAAAATTGGACCTTCCAAATGGACCACCTCAATCGTAGTCGTGGTCAATATATACATAATATCATTTTTAAAAAGTAAATGCCATGAACTTTTCTTTTAATAAATAATAAAATTTTTAAGTTCAATTTCAAATTTATGTATTTTGTTTTACATTACGAATCAAACTTTATGATGAATCACCCTATACATATAATAATTACGGTGAGTTAAAGAAACAGCGCTTATTCCGCTGCGGATACGCGGCAGACTTAGGCAAGAAGTCTTGAGCTTCCAATATGGAAACGTGCTCTTATGACAATTTACATCAATGCTTAATTCGCTAATATAATTTTTATGCGCCCATTCCCCTACGGAAAACAAGGATGACCCCACCAAAAAAATTTTCTACGAGCTCCCCGACAAAACGTTTGAGCACTGACCGAAGTATGATGTTAAAATGGTACTAGGGAATCTATTTCTTCGATAGGATAGCTGGTAAGCATAGCCTACATGACACTACTTCTGATAACGGACTAAGGCTTATGGACGAAATATTACTGCCGCAAGCACACGGTTTCATGATATCAATTTACACAAGGAGACATGATGGTTTCCTGATCATGAAAAGCTTAATCAAATTGATCTCATTGCGATAGACCTTAAATATGCTTCAAGTATTCTGGACGACAAAATTTTACAGGCAGTCAATATTGACTCGTCGAAAAGTTCCAACGTTATTGCATAAAACGCAGCTTCGACCTACCGAATTTTACTCCAAATTACATGATACATCTGAAAGCAGATTGTTTACATCTTAGTTTACATACGTTTAATCTGCTTTTTGATTATTTAACGAAAAGTTGTTAAAGATGCAATCTTAGTTTTTTACCTAGTGACGGAGCCACCAAACCGAGAAGTATGCCCCATACTAAACGAAAATTGAAGAATGTACTTTGGAGTAAGGAATCTTGAAGAGGAGGAACCGATGTGTATTCTGAATGGTGATCGTGGCTGGGATGTATTATATGGATACGCAACAAGTGCTCTATAATATATAATAGAATACAACAGTCTCCTACGTTTGATCATAGCTCATATTGATTCCATGAGTAGGAGGATCCACAGATCCACGTGGCATCACAATAGACCAATAGGTTGGTCTTTCCAACAGTCACTTTTACCTATCTTATCTATTTACCTATCTTCCCCACTAACTTTAAATATTAAACGATTCTTCAGTAGAAAGGGATTAAGGAAGTGCGTGTGCTCTTGAAGATTATAATTTAGTTGGATGTAAAACATTCTGTTGTGGAGTTTCTGCTTCCGTTTTACAATAGCAGTACGAAGTGTAGCTTATTCACTCTAATATTTTTGTAAAAAATCTTCCCTAAGTCAGGAATGCTAATGTCTGTCGCAATCTGGACATTTTCACCGAAACTCTTTCTCACCTCTTTCCACTTTTTGATAAGATTTCAATTTCATCTTAAGCATAAAATTGAGCAGCCAGTACTTTCATGACAAGTGGGGGCAATTTGGTAACCGAAAAATGCGTTTCAGAAAATATCTCAGGAATCTTTCAAACTCTTCACACAGACTGTGTCCCCAAACTTGAACACCATACAGTAATATAGAGATTGCAGTCACACGAAATAATTTGAGCTTTAAGCTGTGTTCAATATATTTGCTGTTGAAACATCGACCCGATACTGAAGAACCATCTCTTTTCTCCTCAGCTGGTTTAAGTTGAAAATGAATCTCTAATGCTAAGATTTGCTTTGCTTAATACACCTAGATGCTTATGTTTCTGAGTTATTGTGATTTTCCATTACGAGCATATCTACCGCCACCAGCTCTGATTAAAATTACCCTTGAGTCGCTTCATCATTCGGTGCATGCTTCTACTGATTCAGTTAGAAAAACTATAACATCAGTGAAAACAAGTTCTGGTATCTGAATAATTTCAAACTCAATTCCTTCTCCAATTTCCTCCACTATACCATTTATAAATAAAATGAAAAGTGAAGTGCTCAAGTTGTAAAATCTTAAGATACTTATTCACCATCCCATACATACATGACGTTGCTTTCGTACATCGATCTCAATAAAACAACGATTTTGCTAGAGATTCCCATTTTATATAGCTTTTTAAAAAAGTGCTTCACGCGCAATAGAATCGAAAGCAACACGGAAGTCGACTAAGAAAACATAAAACTTCTTGTTCCTTCTTTGAATCTCTCAACAATGTTAGTTACGGTGAATATTTGGTCTCAAGTATAATAGTTCCTTCTAAATCCACCTTGAAATTTACTCAATATTTTCTTATTTTCGATCCACTGCGTAAACCTAGTGAAAATCAAGGTACTAAACAACTTGGCCGAAGGAACACTCGCTGTCTCAGAAATTCTATAATTGTATTCATTACTTAATGCGGACAGAAATTCAACTTAACAATTTCTATAAACTTCTGCTGGTAGTCGGTTATCCCTGGAACTTTACCAAATTTTTTACTTCAAAAATTGTAAACGGAACATCTTCCCGTACATAACTTGTCTTAATAGTTCGAATTTCTGAACCAATTACAAAATTGTTAGAGGAGAAGGTGTTTCAGGCCAATTGAAAAATCTTTTAATTATTTGAATTGTTTCAACGAAATTCTGAACATTTTTGTAGTCGGTGAACAGTTCTAATTGATCCTCAAATTTAATAAAGGTAAGATAGACAGTACCATATAAACCATATCCATGATATGGCGAGCATAACGAATAGTATATGAGTATCGAGTCAACATCCCTTCTCAAAACTAATAATTCCTGTGATTTGCCCTCTACCTACCTTTTTTCCCATTGACATTGTGAAGTTATCTGCTCTCCAAACTACTATTACCCATCTAATCCACATTCGACTAAAATCCCTATACGCTTATGTAGAGCACCTAACATGTTAAGTACCCTTAAGTAAAGGCCTCTAAATCCCCTAAAGATTGTTTTTTCTGTACCACTATTCCGACAAACCAAATAGATACTTACGGCAACAAAAAAACCAGAACTACAAATCACTTTCGGTACGTATATCGTACGTTATTCAATTTAAGATTCGGCCGCATGGAACGACGAAAAAAGAAAAGATTCACCCATCACATATTCATAAGCCCCTGTTTGAACGAACCCCCAACTAAAGCTGGTTGCCGTTCCTACTGAGTTTTTTCCCAGTTCCTTTCTGCCATGGCAGTTGTTAGATTAGGGATAAAACAGTGCCATTCGTGGTCTTTCGGTTTTTCCTTATACCGTTGCTTTTATATGCTAATAGTGTAACGACATAAATATTTCCTGATAAATTTGTGGGGGGAAGAAGACATAATCCCAGGCGATAAATTAAAAAGGAGAACCAGATACTCCAATTCGACGCGACGACCAAAAGATACTTTTGTCCGGGTATTTCTTATAATTGTTGCCGCCCGCAGGTATACCCGGATACAAATAACATCCAAGACCTTGGTCTGTTTTTTTGTGTTGTTGTGTTTTATTTATTTATTTTATTTTTTTTTTTTTTGAAGGCGTGGTAGAGAAGTGCGGCAAGTTGTGATAAAACTCTTCCAGTGATGTTGCTATGGATTTTGTGGAGGTACAATCCATGAGCTCCAATGTACCTATCTACAATACAATACAAGTCTATTTGGAGTCCCTGAGCAGACATTATTGTTTAGCTGCTGTGTGGCAATGCCATACGAATAAGAAACAGGAAGGAGTAAACTTAAAATGACAGCAATTGGGGACAGGGAAGAAATGAGGTGCAACCATCTGAATACCACAATGTGTCCAGTTGCAGTGCTTATTTTGTGGCTGACACAGAGAGACTCGCACTGAAATTTATTACCCTAGCGGTCGCCGCGCTAGGCGTTGGCCTCCCTGCAACTTTAGCTCTAGCTTACAGTGCTGCTCCTGGCATTGGGTGCGCTATATTCGAGTACTCTTTGTTCCATGTTTCTTACCCCAATCCTCGCTCCTCATTTCAGCTTCAATTTATATTTATTTTCGTATGTAAATCGGATTTGCTTCACTCGAATCTTGTTAGTCTATGGTTAAGCTTCTTAATGCTTGGCGTTGCTTTTGCTTCCCGCTGGTTTCTGCTGGTTGCTGACTGCCAACTTTGCATTTTGCTGGGTAGTTTGATGTGGCTTTTTGTTTATCTTTTCGGCCTCATCCTGTCTCTGGATGCTGCAAAGTGAATTTGTTTCTGAACATTTTCTATAAATGGATAAAGGCTTGTACTTTGGGTACAACTTTTTTTCCGCGAAATTTTGTGTTTTTTATTGGGACGTGGGTGGGTGCATTTTTTAAAAAATTGTATTTTATTCGCAAAGTGCATAACGTAAAGTGTTTAAAATAATATTGTAACCAGATAAGCTCGTTGTAAATGTAATGGATTGCTAGATTTAAGGAAACCATGGTCTGGTATCTGAACTTTTAGATGTGAATATGTGAATGAAGCCAAGTTGAAAGTGTTGGGAATATAACGAACGAACGTCTTCTAGTGCTACTTTTCGTATATTATGCGTGTTTTTTTTTTTTTTTTTTTAATTACGGACCGATATTTGATGAAAAATATGTTTCTTCGCATGCTAAGATCAATTTGGATCTATTTAATTATTTAACGGTCTCCTCACCCGTAGAGAGTATATATCTGAGATATAGTAAGCCGCCACTCTGGCATTTGCGATGGCTTGATTCTCTTAAAGCGGAGGATCGGTTTTCTTTATCGTCTCAAACCTGGAATCTGTGATTGAAGACCCTCTTTGCTGAAGCATTATTGCCCATTCTTTCGGTGTAGCTGGGTCTGTGTATTCGATGTATTTATCAAATATTCGACGAAGAATTTTTCTCTCGAAAGTGTTCAATATCTGCTCCAGTTTCCTGGTTATCGTGCAGCACTCGGCTCCAGAGAGTAGAACTGGTAGGATCAATGTTTTGCAGAGTATATATTCCTTCTTTTAAGTAAGGAATCTTGGTCCCATTTGTTTCGCAGCGGTTTATTAAGACAGACTTCGCCGAATTTTCAGGCGATTTCGCATTCCTACACCTTCCAGAATTCATCATTCGGGTCATCAAAATTCTAGTGTAGCTTGCACCAAAAATCAATTCTAAGCAGTTTATTATGTGAATATCAAGGAAAAGAGATTCAACAATGCGTCTTGAACACATCTAGATGTACAAGGAAAAACTTACACGCAGTTGAGAAACTTATTTGGGGTCAGGTAAATGTAAATTATTATATATAGAATTGGTCTTATCTTTTCAGTAAGTACTCAAAGGACCTACAGGTCCTCTAATGCTGCTAGAAAGCTGACAGCGCCTTAGAGGTTTCGAAGTAACATAAAAGGTTCAAAGGTAAGTCAAACCATTGAAATTGTTTCTTCTCAAAAAGAAAACAATCTCACTTTTCAGATATTTAACTAAAAATCTATCTCTGATGCACCAATCTTAGATCTAGTTTTAAGCTTTTTACTAAATCGGGCAATCGTTTGCACGGCATGATTCGAGTGAAAAAAAAAAGCTGCATCATTTGTATATACCTGAGTGTAGATGCAAAAGTTGTGGAGAGCGTTAAAAACAAAATCAAAGACCAAAAAAAACCAGCATATCCTATAATAGTAAGGATAGGATGCAGCCCTAAGACAGCTCTAACTTAGTCCGCCATCACATATTGCCATATCACCAAGATCCTGTTCACTAGACTTACTAACAAGATCTTTTACGTTCTTACCTGCATCTTAGGCGGAGGATGTGTTCGCAAGGCTACCATAATTTGCATACGTAGGAATCAGCCATTATTTTCTTGCCTGCGCTAAGTAGTCTTTTTCCCAGTACAAACACTATTCTTACTGTTCGGTACGTGTTCAGTACGCAGGCCAAGCTGTATTTTAAAGATCTCTCAAAATTCACACAAGAAGTAATTTTGATAGAAAACACAGGTTTCTAAACAAAAATTGTGCTTTACTGGCACACACGCACTCTTTTGTCGGAATTCGCTATGACAGTGACTGAGTTTTATTGATAAAGTGCTCAATTTGCTCCTTCAAAGCGTGAGTGGTCGTGGGCTTGTTGGCATTAACCTAGAATACCAAAGAATGAAGTTCAACGTCAATAAACTGAATAACTTCGGCGGCCATTTCTGATCACTAAGACGGTAAGTCAAGCTACCAGGAAATGACCGTCTTACTGAAACTACATTTTTAGTCCACATACATATTTTGCAATCTAAGCACAAAGACCTAAATTATCATATTGCGAAAACGAGCAATATTGACTGTAATTGCCTGACTGACGCAATAAAACCATTGACATGTTGTGGATGCATTTATTATTGAACAGTCACTCGTGGATTTTCTGAACCCTAAATTTGACAATTTTAAAATTAACCAGGCCATCAAGATGAAAATATGCCTCATCGCTGAAGATGCTTTTGTTTGAAAAGTCAGCATCCATTTTTTGTTGTTCGTAAGTGATCAGCAGGCTTTAGTTCTTAAGTCAATTTCAAGAAGCAAATCTTTCATATACTTGTATATCCTGTATAAATATTCTCGAAATGTCAAATTCTTGACCACTGTGCCGAATTGATGTTCCTGGACTCTCAGCAACGCTCTCCGAACAGCTTCAATTTTTTCTGTTACACGACTCGTTGAAGGACGGACAGAGTATTTAAGGTCACCGATTGATCCAGTAAGCCTGAATATTAAAACGTCTTGTTCTTTTGTGTAGAACTCCATTTTTAAAAACCCTGATGGTAACACTTTACCTCATAAATAGCGCAAAATTTAAGTCTTACGTGAATCTGGGGACATCCTTTATAATGGCATGAAACTCCGGAAACCTATTAACCATAAACTCTGTATAGCTGTTATATCAGGTTTTGTATTCAATATAGGGATGCAGAATATTCATTAAAATTCTGCTATTACGAGGCAAATAAACGTCGTTTACTACCTTTCACTGGCCTTGATGGACCTTTGGCCTTTCAAATTTATAAATCCCGGAATATCCCATTCCAAAATTTGCCTCACGAGTGAATAAACTTTTCTTTATACATGTATATATACATATATATTTGTTGCTTCAAGCTAATTTGCGATTTTGACCTTTTGCCGACCAAGCAACCATTTGGGACACATCTGTTACATAAGTACATTTTCTATAGAGTGATTTGACGTTTCGCTTTGTGTTGCGAAATTCTCACGAAACATCTTCACCAATTAACTTCTCACATACAAAACAGGGATTCGTACAAAATTTCATATAATTCTCAAGACACCTTTTCATCATATCTAAGATTCGTATCGATTTACCTAAAAAGTAAATGTTTCATGCCATTCACCTGTCAAATCAAGGCCTCTCCGACAATTCGCATGTGGACAAATGTGTCGGCATTTATGGCAATTTGAGAATACCAGGAACCCCACAAAGCTGCATAAACGCAGAGACGAAATTCATCCAACAAGGGTGGAACTGTCGATCCCCCCGCGAATACATATCTGACATTTAAGGGCAATTTTGTTGTTCCCTCACAACCCCGATTTATGCTGTTAACAAGTTTCTCTGTCGACACTTATGGGAATTATAGGTGTACACGCATTCCTTCACATTTCCACACGAAAGACAAAAGAGAAAAATGAAAAGAGGGAAAAAAATTACCGACGAAATCTCTAAATGCTTTTTCATTGTACCATTGTACCCCCTTACCTTTATTTCACAACGCTGCGTTAGTAATTTTTTTTTTTTTTTTTTTGTCTTTTACCCGTTTCTTTTGAAGGGCGATAGGTAGCGGATTGTCGTCATTCACCTCCTTCCAGTAAGTCGACGGTATGTGAAAATCGGCAGTGACATGGCTTTTATATGCTTTGCTTTCACCCCCTGTACCGCCACATATCATAGCCAACCACCACGATTGTCGCACATGTTGAACAAAGCAGTCTATGCCTTTGTAAGCTCAAGCATGTACCTACTTCTGCAATTCGTCTTCTGCGCACTAGCACGTACAACAAATGCACCGGGCCAGAAGTAGTTATTTTAAAAACTCAAGATCTAGTTCAAAGGAACTAGGAGCTAATACGCGTTATTTGTGACAGAAGATAGACGTAATCAAAATGATTCTTCACTACTTAAAAGTCACACCACTAGTGTGGTCAAATTAAGGTTTTACAAGATGTATATACGAGACGTGGACAATTTAACGGTATGTCTTCACCTTTAATTTTTTCATCGTATAAAGGTAAAAATCGCCTTCTTTCGTGATTGTTCACTTTTGGTGGTGTAGTAATGACTTGGGAAGTTTCATAGCTTTAACGAAACTTAAAGTTTTCAAAAAATATTCCCATCATTCAATGCACTGTTATATGAAGGCCAAATATGATACCATCAAGAAAATTCATGTAAATCTTCGAAAAACGCGCAAAAACAATTTCAAGACATGTTCCTGATATTAGTCTGGTAATTTCATTTACTATAGAAGATAGGACAAAATCAACTAATAATGTTTGATATGAATTCGGAGGCAAACCTAAGATGTCAAGATTAAAAACTAAAAATTAAAAAAATTACTAGATCTGCTCAACGCTATTCAGCCAAAAAATGCGAGAATTCCTCAACAAACGAAGAATGGGAGGAAAATTAAAGTCCATAAATGCAAACAAAGTAAAAAAGGTAATTGTGTATTTTGTAAGAGCAGACTTTGATGGTATCCACACTTATCAACTCGAAAATTTCATTGCTACATACATTTAAGATTCTTACAAGAACCCCCACTCCCCCGGCGGAATACCTTTCACTAGGATTCGCAAAAAAATAAAACTAGTCATGAAAGTGGTATACGGATGGTTCGATAACGTCTGAAGGCGTTGTAGCAGGAGTGGTAAAATCTTAAATGCCATCATCCTTCAGGTGGCACTAATTGCCTTATTGGAAGCTTAATGCATTCTACTAAGTAAACGACATCAAAAAGCCAAAATAACTATACTCTCGGATAGTCATGCTTCAAGTACCAAACACTAAACATCTATTGTACTCATCAAAAGCACTCCTTGATTGTCATAAAGCCCACAACAACCGCGCCACTCCAAAAAAAAAAGGTCTCACAAGAAAGCGTACACGGATTTGAGGGTTATGATACTAATTAAAAGGTAGACCACCAGGCCAAAAAATCTTCAGAAGGTGCATTTATCAGACCCCGCCAAAGCTTTGGTTTTAGTCATTACAACTGGTCAAGCTTACGCACAGTAAATTAATGAAATGATCTAGGTGGTCTTTACCATACAAGGAAATTCTTAAATTCCTTAAGCACTATCCTCATAATAAACATCTTAACGGATTGCAGATTTTGCTTCGAAATTGAGGAGTCTATGGAACACTTAATCACCAACCGCCCGACACTGGCACCTAGACGAGTTACGTTCCTAAACAAATTTTCACTCAATGAAGAAAACCTAAAGGCGATCTCACAGAAACGGTCGCCGGCAGACTTACACTACTAACGAAAGAATGTCCTTTGGAGTCAATAGCTTCGTCATATTAAAGTCGTAGTACCTAAAAAAAATGGGCAAGGCCGGTGAAAAGATCTGAACTACACCAAATGATTGAAGCAAGGAAAAATCATATGAAATTAACCCTGTTTTCATAGTGTCTGACTCGAACTGCAACTTTTTAAAATGCTATAATTTTTTATTTTTTCATAAATTTTATTGTGCAAAAGCAAAAAATGTTGGAAAATATATCAATTTTGAAGTTGTATCAGGAGTTTTCAATATGTCCACCTTTGGCGCTAATAATGGCCTTGAGAATGCCAAAGAAAGCATCTCACGCTGCACGCAAGGGGCTCTGCCAATTCACGGCGAAGTGCTTGTTTGAGGTGGTCCAAAATTTGGTATTTTTTAGTGGCAACCTTCGTCTTCAAAATACCCCAGACAGAAAAATCCAACGGATTTGCATCCAGAGAATTTGCAATCCATTGTGTCGAAGAAATGAAGTGTACAACATTTTTTTTTTAACCAATCTTGGTTGACGCGCGCTTTGTGAGAAGGTTCCGAGTCTTGTTGAGATATGCCTTTCTCCGACCGAAATGATTGTTTGCCTAAGGCTCCAATATTGTCTCTAAGACAGTTTCACAGTATACGATCGCATTTTGACGCCACGGTCCAAAAATACGAGCGGAGTGCGACCATCGGCGGTTATGGCGGCAAAAACCATCACCATCGGTGCTGCCTGAATTCTGTTGGCCGTGCGAAGGTGCAAATTTTCGAAGGACCTCTCTGGCAAGTAAACTCGGTCATTTTGTTTGTTGACATATTGCTCGATAACAAATGGTGACTCATCAAAACAAAAAAAAAAAAAAAAATTTGGCAACTCATTACTTTCGTGCAAGCGTCGCAACTCCTTTGCTCTTTCTACTCTAACTCTTTTTGTAAGATCGTGTGTTTTTTGGAACTTCAATGGCTTTAGCCCAAGCTTATTTTTCAGTATATGTTGCATCCGTTCCAACGATATGTTGAGCTCACGAGCCATTTTTCTTCCACTTTGACGCGGATTTCGCTCAATTCGAGCCTTCACTTTCCGAACCATTTCTGCCGATGCTGCTGTTTTTTTTATGACCAGTATCACGGTAATGAGCTATGATTTGAGACAAAAATGATTTATTCACGTTGAGGTGCTGGAGGGCTCTAACGACAGCTAGGCAGTTTTCATGAGACACATCAATATACCTTTGCCTTTCGTCTTTTATTCTCATTCCCTAGTGATATGTGGAAGCATTTCTATATCTGGAAGCATATCTATAACTATTCGTGCGGTTTGCTAAGAGATGGCGTAAATTGTGTTATTCCATTGCTATTATTTCATTGGAACATGCGTTGGAAAGCTACTGTCATTGTTCGTCATTTCAGTATATGTCATTCATTTGAAGCGTAAACAACAATTTTTTTTTTTTCACTCAAATATGTCGAACTTTGTGCCTGAAAAAGTGTTTTTGCGGGGAGTTCGTCTTCATAACTTTAATATGAAGAAAACTGCTGCCGAAAGTCATCGTATTTTGGTGGAAGTTTATGGTGAACATGCGCTAGCTGACCGAACGTGCCAAAAGTAGTTTTCACTATTTAAAAATGTTGATTTTGGCTTGGAAGACGATAAAAGTCCTGAGCAGCCAAAAAAGTTTGAAGATGAAGAACTGGAAGCATTACTCTATGAAGATTGTTGCCAAACATAAGAAGAGCTCGCAGAATCTTTGGGTGTCACTCAAGCAGCCATTTCAAAACGTTTAAAAGCAGCTGGATATATTGGGTTCCACATGTACTCAAGCCGAGAGACGTCGAAAGGCGGTTTTGCATGTCCGAAATGCTGCTGGAACGCCAAAAAAGGAAGTCATTTTTGCATCGGATTGTTACTGGTAATAAAAAATGGATCCATTACGACAACCCCAAGCGCAAAAAATTATATATGTGAAACCCGGCCAACCAGCCAAATCAACGTCAAAACCGAATATCCATGGCTCGAAGGTAATGCTCTGTATTTGGTGGGATCAGATGGGTGTGCTTAATTATGGGCTGCTAAAACCGAGTGAAGCCATCAATGGACAACGCTACCGAACACAATTAATCCGTTTGAAGAGAGCTGTAGCCGAAAAACGCCCGGAATATGCGACCAGACACGAGGCAATAATTTTCCATCATGACAACGCTCGGCCATACGTTGCTATTCCGGTTAAGAACTATTTGGAAAACAGTGGATGGGAAGTCTTGCGCCACCCGCTTTATAGCCCAGACCTTGCCCCTTCTGACTACCATTTGTTCCGGTCGATGCAAAACGCTCTCACTGAAACACGGTTCACATTAGAGCAGAATATCAAAAATTGGCTTGATTCATTCTTGGCTGCCAAGCCGGCGCATTTCTTTTGGGATGGGATCCACTAATTACCAGAAAGATGGGAAAAGTCATAGCTTCAGATGGGCAATACTTTGAATAATACTATTTTACATGTTTTTCTTAACTAAACGTTCAAATTAAAAAAAAAAAAAAACCGCACGAATTAAATTACATACCCAAATTAAAAATTCGAAGATGATACATACAATTATGCAAGAGTATCTGTCTTAAAATACTAATGCACTTGCAATAAGGTTAAGAACTTCTGTTGAAGATATCAAAATTGAGAAAAAAAAACTCATTACCAAGAAAGTCTTACTTCAGTTACAGGTTGAAAGCGTTATTGTCTGTGGCAGCAATGTTAAAATGTAGTATTCCCAGCATACCGATGTCGGCTGAGTGTTTTCTCTTTAAATTACAATCATCTCAGCACTTAAACCAGAGTATTCAGAGTAATAATTGTTCTTGCTTTTGGTAACCTTGTAAATAATCCAGAAAATTTCTCTTTGTTCACCAGAAACTTGTCCTTAATCCACTTGACACAGAGGACAATCAGAAGAAAGTAATCTGCATAAAGCTGTAAAACAACGTCAAAATATTTACCTTTACTGATGACCCTGATGACCGAAAATTCCAATTACATTTTTGAAGTTGCATTATTATCATCCAACAACGGACATAACACCAAAAACAACGACACAAATGACACCACCACCTGCTGTACGAAATAACGATTTTAATAAACCAACTTTCCAAAAACCACTGTGATGCAACAAAGAGGATTAACTGGGAAATTCAATTAACGAAGTTACCAACGTCCCATTAATTTTCCAACTAATTACCAAAGTCGAAGGTATGCAGGGTCATTTTTCTGTTGAATGTCTTTCGGTATGCACCTATCCGACACACTCACCATTGGCAACAGCTACCACTGAAAACCATCGCCGCCATCGACGACGACGTTGGCACAGGTAGCATCACTAGTAACAAAACTGGTACCGTCACTGTTGTCGTCGAACTTTTCCACCACAATGGCGCCTAGCGCTTTATTGTTCCAAAACAATGCATCCTTCTGCGATAAGTTTTTTGGCTAACAATGAGGGGTGTACTCGTAGGTAGTCTTGGTCCTTTAGCCATTCTTTGCTTCGATTTTTCATTTAAATCTCCCCCACTGTGGTACACATTAAGATTCACCTAAGCTTTCGGTGGGAGTGAGACTGAATGACATCCAGGACACTGCACAGTGCACCATATTTTTTATGGTATATGCGTTGCTAGTAAAAAAAAAAAAAAAAAATCGATTTGATGCGAGATTGCTTAAGTGTGTACATACACGACATGGATGTGACACAACATATTGTACTTACGAGTACAACAATACTGCCATCGAAATATATTTTATACACCCCTTTGCGCAACAGGTGGCGAATTTGTTTTCTCCATTTGTTTTCATCTTCTGAAGAGACGAAGTTTTCGTCTCTTGAGGACACCATCAGAAAGGATCGCTTATAAGGTTGAATGGCTTTATCGGAATATCCACGTACCTATGGGGTATACAATGTGGCCATCATGTCCTGACGATGATTTGGATCGAGTGAATATCTGCAAATGAATTCGCATGATTGTCTACTTCAAATATTTAGTTAGCTGTGTCTGTGGTTATTGGCTTGATTACAAATAAGTACAAAGTACATACACAAAAAGAAATGGTATGACAAGAATTGGATGAAAAGCAATTGAGAAATAAGGTTGAGGATGAGTGACTTTAAGCTTCTTTGTCTAAAGCAAATCAATAATTTTGGAGAATTTTTCTCTGCAAAAAAAACGTCGGATGTAGAATGGTTGACTATTTCGGATTTAATTTAAGTGACGCTATAGCCAAGAATGATTCATAGATTAATATCTACAGTTGCGCACACTATGTTGGTTGATTTTAATTTACATTCAAGCACAACGTCTACTCATAAGCCCAGGATCGTCATTACCGCAATATTTTTTTAATTTGGCACGTGGTGTTGAAATTACTTGGTTCAGCATGTGAAAGCCGGCTCTTCTAGGAATGTATAAGTCACTATATCGCCCCTCAAATTCTGAGAAGATTTTATATAACTTTCTCACTGCAAAACAAAAGGACGACTTTGTCCTTTTGATAAGTTCTATGCATCCACCAGAAACTTATATGTAGATGAGTTTTTTCAGTTTCCTAGTCCGGGGTGGACTTGTTCCTCAACCTTCAAGCGTCTCCAGTCAGCTCGATCTTAGTAAGGCATTTTGGCCTAAAAGATATTTTGGACCGTTTCGTAAGAATTGTAGTTAGGCTAGTAGATTTTCTACCTTCCGAATTCAGTTGATAACCTTACCAGAATAGGAATTCATTAATTCATTGGTGTCAATTTGCTCCCTGATGAAAATTCCGCTAAGGACTAGACGTTCACATAAAATTTGTTTAGCTGTTTCGTTTAACTTTTTGAGGTTATGTTTTAAGCCGTGATGTCCTGTGAGGTAAGATACAAAGTTTTTCATATCATGCCGACTTTAGACTTAGACATCTATGCATATTTATTGAAAACATCCTGATCGTTTGGCTTATCTTAAACTATTCTCCCAATATGAGATGCATCTCGAATACTCCCAGCTATTAATAGCTAAATGGACTCCTGACTTAGAAGTGCAGCAGAAGGGCTCAGGTCCAATAATATGATAGTCTGAGCCCTTTCTGGCCAGTTCGTTAGCCCTCACGACAAGGAACCAATCAAAGTTTGTTCATAGAGCTTATTTTTTGGGGGGTTTTGAAGCAGTACATGACGGATTTGGAGTCAATGGTGTGCGAGATAAAGGCATTTATATATAGTTGTTTGACTTGATTGATGCCACTTTATACCATTCTGGCTGTTTGGTGCTCTGCTCCTTTGTTGGGAATCTCCGTAGAGAGTCCTTTGTCGAATCGTAATGTTATTTGAAGGCGATTTATTCCGCGCAGATCATATCAAGTACAGGTATTTCAGAGAATACGGTCCTAAGGTCAAGATAATCGCTAAAACTTAGCTCTTTGATTTGTACCAGACTTGCTGAGCTGCATAGTGCCACTTTGCTAGTATATAAGTGTAAGGGGGTTAGTCCTATTATTGCTTTTATAGCGGCTGTGGGGCAAATCCAAGATGTTCCGGAAACATCCAGACATGTAAGGCACTGTACTCTTTTGAGCTTTAAAATAACGGTACTTTGTGTAACTTTAGTCCACCATACTATAGAAGTATATGTTATAATGGGCATGACCATTATTGTGTAAATTCAGTGAGTGGTCTTTAGCGAGATCCCCCATGTGATGCCATAAAGGTATACGACAGGAGGCCCACAAAGCGTTGGGTGCTTTATTTTTTTTTTTTTTTTTTGTTTAAGTGAGAGTTCTAATTGAGCCTTTAATTCAGGAATACTCCCAAATATTTGACCTCGTCGGTCAACAATTGTGTCGTTAAGTGAAACTATACTTAGATTTCATCTTCTAGTGAAAGGAACAAACTAAAGCCTTAGTTGGGTTTATGGAAAGATTCTCCCTGGTGCATCAGGCGCTTTGCATACGTGCAATGACTTCGTTAGCCTCTCTGTCCCTAATGATGTTGGCTAAGTCATCGGAATAACCAATTGTATTGAAGCCCAAATTGCTTTATATATTAAGCAGATCATCAATGACCAAAGACCACAGGTGGGGCAATAATACGCCTGATAATAGTGATACCGAAGTCAGCCCTTATGAGATAGTAAGTATGCGGCTTTCAAGCATCGCTTTGATATAAAGTCATATCCAGTGTTGTCGAAACCACCCTCTATGTCAAGAGCAAAGTTCAATTTCTTTACGGCGGAAGTAGCAGGTTTCAGCTTTCAGTTTTAGCAGAGCTCCTTCTTTCGATTTACTCCTTTGGTATGCATATTGACACGGTTGTAGAGGCAAGCTATTTTCTAAGCTTAGCTTTCTCTGACATGAACGTCAATATCTTCATGTAAATTCTTGATTCTGCTGAAGTTTCTTGTGTATGAAACCACCGTTGACTGTCCATAAGACATATCAATATTGAAAGACCCTAGGAAGTGAACTTGAAGCGAAGTATTAAGGGTTTCTTAACTGTCGCGTATGATTGTGCCATCTGGTTTAATCAACAATCCCGTGCAATTAGAATTATCTTTGAAGAGGGTTCTATGAAGTCGTGCCACGGCAGGAAGTTTTTCTACTTTCTCGCAGATAGCACGCCACGAGGCTTCCTATGATCTTCACAACTGTTAGTTGTAAAAATTTGTAAAGGAACTTGTTCCCAAATTCCGATGCGTTACGCTGTGTTAAAAAGCTTTTTCACTCTTTTTCGAATAATTTCCAGGTTTTCATTCCTTTAACTTATATCAAGCTGTTTTTGAAGGAGAAGAGAGCGATGTCGTTTAGCTCAATCTATAGCTAGCTGCTCCAGTTTCGTATGCTAAGTTGTTAGAGGTTCCATTTTCCATCGCCTGCTGTCATGCAAATAAGCAGTGTTTAACAGGAGTGTTATTCTTAATTTTAACACTACACATTTATTACCGTTATAGCTTTTGTTTTAGCTGTCAAAGTGTGAAGACGTACTCTTAGTTGCGAAAGTTAAAGCAGTCAAAAACTGCCAATGGTGTAGTGTTGCCAACATTTCGTGCTTCATGAAATTTGCTTGAAAACGATACGCAATGGGACACGACAATCGCTGAAGCAACTATTTCCGCATCTCCAAGTCAGATACGCTCATTATTTAAGATCATTATTTCCACATATTATTTTCATCGAATCCAAGGATGACATCACAGAAGGCATTTTGCATCGAGTTCGTGTCCATTCAGAGAATCCCCATCTTGAAATTAATGGATTTGGTTTTAATAGAAGACATGTGTTACCTCACGTGCAGCAGTTTGTTAGCAGGAATGACATCGCCAGATCGTGGAATAAACGACGCTTTCAAATGACAATTGAAGCGTGAACGCGAATACGACACAAATGTATTAAGCCAATTGGTTCGAACGAATGTACCTTTATTGAGTGCCAAACAAAAAGAAGTGTACGATACGGTGGGCCACCTGGTGGCCCAGGCAAGACATTCCTCATGTCATTTATTTTGGCTTCAGCTTGTACAAGATCAGAAATTGCTGTAGCTGTTGCTTCTTCTGGAATAGCGGCTACGCTGTTGGAAGGTTTCCGAACTTACCAAGCGGTTGAAGAACCAACATGTTACATAGCGAAACCTTCAGCAATGGCCAAAGTTTTGGTAGCAAGCAAAATCATTATCTGGAACGAATGCACAATGTCGCATAAACGTGCGTTGGAAGCTCTGAATCGCACTATGAAAGATCTGCATAAGACGTTTTTCGGGTGCAATGATTTTACTTTCAGGCGATTTCCGGCAAACACTAACATTAATATCACGATCGACCGTTGCCGATGAAATCAACGGTTGCTTCAAATCATCGAAATTGTGGCGTTATATGAAGAAACTTCAACTGACAACAAACATGCGAGTTGAGTGTTCTCCAATCAACTGCTAACTAACGGTAACGGTCGTGTCCCTGTCAACGCATCGAATGAATTGATTTCGTTCCTGCCGAATTTTTGCAATTTCGTCTCAACAAAAGAGGAGCTCATCAACAAAGTGTTTCCGAACATCATTGCTAACCACAAAAACTACGATTGGTCGAGTAGAAGAGCAATTTTAGCGACAACGAACAAGTGTTTGGATCACTTTAACTGCACAATTCAAAATAAAATCGTTGGTTTTCTGCATTTCTTCAAATCTATTGACTGTGTAACAAACGAAAACGAAGCAACCAACTATCCAACTGAGTTTTTGAATTTTTTTGATGTGCCTAGCTTGCCACCGTACAATTTACAATTAAAGATTGGTTCAGTCGTCATCATGCTTCGCAATCTCAATCAACCAAAATTATACAACGGAACGCATTTAGCGGTTACAAAACTCATTAGCAATGTGATTCATGCGAGTGTACTAAAGGAAAGTTCAAAGGTAAAGAAGCTCTCATTCCGAGAATTCCAATGATCCCAACCGATATGCCATTCGAGTTTAAGCGAATTCAATTTCCAATTCGTCTCGCATTCGCCATGACAATCAATAAATCACAAAGGCAATTATTGAGTGTTTGTCGCCTAAATTTGGAAAATGAATGTTTTTTACACCTGGTCAACTGTATGTCGGATGTTCCCGTGTCGGAAAACCATCCGCTTTGATCGTTTTCGCACCTGACAACAAAACGAAAGATATCCTTTATCAAAGAGTGCTTCAAGGAGGGGAAATACAACTCAAAATTGACCGGACCGCAACCCATCCAGCAAATATTTCAATACAAAGCATTATTTGCAATAGACAATTGACCACAGATTTTCTGCAATTTGAAATGGCCTACGGTCAGCTTGTTTTGAATAAAATACAACATCGTTCATATACTCACCACAGCTTCTGTTGCAAGCGCCAATCCGAAGGTCAAAATTATCGATGACTTTTTAAAGAATAAATAGGTCAATGGTCGCAAATTCAGTTTGGATATTATGTTTGAGATTCTGAATTGTCACTGGGCTATTGGCATAGACCTTACTCATCAAATAACCCTACAGGAAGAAGTCTAAAAGTGTCAAATCGCATTACCCTGGAGGACAATCAACTTCTCCTCTAACCATTCACTGTAACTGTCACTCCAGCCTCATCTTCGAAAGTACGAGTACGAATACAGGCCAATGATGCCGCTATACTTAAAATACACACCATACAGTAACTTTTTTAGGATGTATTGTCCCCACAAACGACAATTTTGTTTATTTACGTACCCAAACATCCAAAAATGGGCTTCATCGGAAAAGACAAAATTCAATAACAAATTGTCCTGGCGATCAAAAATCCAGCTACAAATCGGCGCCTTCGAGGATGGTCCAAAGGCTTCAATTGTTGTGAAATTTGTATTTTATACCCGTGCAAATGAAGATCAATTTTTAAAATTCGTAATAAAGTGCAATGCCTGGCTGGTTTTTAACACTTCCGAGCATGCTGATATAGAGTTTGGCCCAATACCGAACCAATTTCTTCAAAATACTTCACACTAGCACGAATTTCGTACTCACTACTGCGATTATGTTGACAGAAACATTAACGAATTCTACGAAATGTTACTTTTACAGATCGCCCAATTTAGTAATAAGATTGAATAACAAAAATGCGTTGTTGCGTTCTAAGCAACTCCACGACTGAAATTCCTAAAGATTATACGACATCTGTCAAAAGGATCAACCACATTTAATTCCAGAAATGACAGTACTTGACAGCCAACATCCACACCATCTATAATATATATATATAAAGGGTGATTCATCGTGACTTGAAGGTCCAATGGTATCTCGCGGATAACATAAGTAATGTTGGCTTCCAAAGCGTCAATCGTAGCTGGCTTATTCCTGAAGATCTGAGACTTTTCATATCCTCAGAGTAAATAGTCCAAAGGTGTGATATCGCACGATCTAGGCGGCCTATTTACCGTAGCAAAAAGTGAAATTAAGTGCTCACCAAAATAATTTCTCAACAAGTTCATTGTTTCACGCGCTGTATGGCTCGTAGCGCCGTGTTGTTGAAACCAGAGCTTACCATGACCATGTGCTTGAATTTCAGGAAGCAAATAGTCTGTTAACATGGCGCGATAATGGTCACCATTAACGGTAACATTCTGATTTGCCTCATTTTTGAAGAAATATGGACCAATGATTCCACCAGCTCATAAACCACACCATACCGTTGATTTTATTGCATGTAATGTTGCTCTTGCTACTCTTCGGGTTGCTCATCAGTCCAAATACGGCAATTTCGTTTACTTACGTCTTTCTTTCACGAGAAAGACGACGAATCGATTCGTCACGGTCTTCGCATACACTATCAGCTACAACTGCTATAGTCTCCTCACTACTTGCTAGATCTGGTCTAACCGGTCGAGTATCATCCACTTATGTAAACTGGAACTCAAATTTGCGAACGGCATTGGCAATAGTTGTTTCAGTAGGTCAATGAAGCGCACCGTAAGTTCCTCGAATCGAACGAAAAACATTTCTCACAGAACGCTGATTTTCGTAATACAGCTGAACAATTTAGAGACGCTGTTATGGTGTGAGTCTTTCCATGATGACTTGCCAAAAGATACTGAACAAAAATGACATAGCAGTTTGATAGGAGTCACGCGTGATCTGTCAAAAAAGGCTATCAATAGGCCAATCCTCTTATTAAAAAAAAGGGAAAAATTCGAAAAATTAAACCAGGCCTATCCTACTAGGTTTGGTAAATTTATTTTAAAAGACGGAGATCATGTAGTCTAAATCTTAACTAAACGACACAAGTTTATATATAAAAAACGATTCATCGGTATTACAGCACATAAAAGGAAAAGAAGTATTAAATATCGCGCAACAATTACGGAATAAAGGAACCAATGTGCAGATTAAAAGAAATAAAATGTTTGCCAACGGAAAGGAGATGGATCCATCCAAAACGGATGCGAATAACGGGGTAACTCAGAAAAGAATGAAATGCCCAGAAGAGAAGAAAAAGGTAATCAAGTTGGTTAATTTGATCAATTAATTAACAACAAAAAACACTCTAACAGTAAACGAAAAAGGTCAGTAAACAGTCGTGAAACTAGAGACTAGAAACAAAGTTTCGGTAGTATCAACGAGTGCAACTTAAAAAAAAATTTCGCAACACCAAACAGGGAGAATACCACGGGTCTAGACAAGACGAGCAAGGTTAATGATTTAACGACAACGAATAAGAAAAGTTTTAAGAAGAAGAGAATATTGAACCTGAAAATTCAATTAGGCATGGAATGAGTAAAGCAGAAATAAGAAGGAGAAGAGAAGCAACGGGAAACCACCTCTTATAGTAAATAAAGAAGAATGTAACCCTAGTAAAAATCATCATGTAGAACCAAATAATACAAACGGCCCTCAATTTCTGACAGCCCTTAATTGGTCAGAGGATGCTAAGAATCTACCTCAGATATTTTAAACGAACATTGAATGTTCGAAGCTTGATATAGGCAGGCAAATTAGAAAACACAATAAGAGGAATAAAACGATTGAAAATAGATGTAATGGGAATTGCAGACGTACAATAGAAAGAAAGTGGAGCCATAAATTTTACTACTCCTGTTCGAAGGCATTTCAAAATAGATACGGCATAGGATTACTCGTTTTAGAAAAAAAAAATAAAAAAAATCGGTTTAAAGCAGAACACACATAAGTAACATAAATATTTTTCAGGTTTATGTGCCAACAAATGATTGTGAGGAAGTCGTTGTTAAAGAATTTTACAACCAACTTGAGCCAGCTATGAAATTAACAAAAAAGGAAAATATCACGTTCATCCTAGGCTGCTTTAATGCTGAAGTATGGAAGGGAATGAGTGAGGACATTGTGGGTGACCATGAGATAGGAAGGGAAAGCCTAAGGCTGAAAGAATTCAGCCAAGTAAACGATCTAACAAAAATGAGTAACTGGTTCAAGCTCCCGCTAAGAAGGATGTATGTATACTTGGGTATCCCCAAGATTTCAAAGCAAAAATAAATATAAAATTGAAAAAAAAAAAAAAAATAGAAATAAGCTCACACAGAGAAAGTTCAAAATAAACCTACAAAAACCGAACAGTTAAGGAAAATATCAACTCAGCATGGTCAGATGTAGGAGCGTTTTTAATGGACGAGTTAAGAGTACTTTAGCAGCGGGATTCATCATCAGAAAAAAGAAAGGATGACAAACGAAATGTTGGCCCTAATGAAACAGTTTCAGTTTCAGTTTTAAAGGATCTGGGGCCGAATTACCGTAATCGATAACGAGTAACTCGTCAACGAAATGTGAGGATTTGGCACTATCGCTCTAGTGATCTAGTACTTGGCTTCAATATTTGAGATGACAGCAAACGTTTTCGTGCTTCATTTCATTCGAACACTGTTGTGCTATCGAGTCGTTTAGCAAAACAACAAAGAAATGAGTATTTCTGTTTTTTTCTTTTTTTTTAATTTCCTAGCATAATGTAAGTTTTGTTTAAAAAAAATTATCGGCAAAAAATATTCTGACTAAATTCATGGCGAAATATCTCGATTTGTCAAAGAATATTGTCCCAAATTGCCGGCAATGGAAATCAACATTGGTGCGACTATGGCAGCAGCTAACAGATATGCTTAATGCAAAAGGGCCACCAGAAAAATATGTAAAAGTTTGGAGAAAGGTAATCATATTTTGATTTTATATTAAATAAATCAATGAAGTCTTTGATAGACTTTTGCAGATCAAAAATACGAATTTTGTACCAGAAAATGATGACTTGCGGAAAACATTAATTTTTTGTTTTCATTTAAAGAAAAGTGCCGCAGAGTCGCATCGAACTCTTGTCGAGGCATATGGTGATCATGCTCTATCAGAAGCAACATGCAAAAGATGCTTTCAACGGTTCAGAGATAACGATTTTGATGTGAGAAATGAAGAACGTGGAAGACCACCAAAAAAGTTTGAAGACGCCAAATTGCAAACAATATTGGATGAAGATGACACTTTGAGTCAGAAACAAATAGCAAAAATGTTATATGTAGCACAACAAACAATTTCTGACTGTTTAAAAGCTATGGGAAAGATCCAAAATTCTGGAAAATGGTCGCCACATGAATTGAACGAAAGACAGATGGAAAACCGAAAAACCACTTCTGAAATTTTGCTTCAAAGACACGATAAAAAATCAGTTTTGTATCGAATTATTACTGGCGATGAAAAATGGATTTATTTTCAGAATCCTAAACGGAAAAAATCATGGGTTAATCCGGGACAACCATCAACTTTGACTGCAAAACCAGATCGATTCGACAAGAAGACAATGCTGTGTGTCTGCTGGGACCAGAAAGGTGTGGTGTACCACGAGCTCCTAAACCAAGTGCAACCGTTACAGATCGCTATCGAGAACAAATGATCAATTTGAACCGTGGATTGATCGAAAAACGACCAGAATGGGCCTGAAGACATTGCAAGGTAATTTTGCTACATGAAAATGCACCTGCACACAGAGCAAAACTGGTTTAGGATACAACCAAAGCACTTGGCCGGGAGCTGCTACCCCACCCGCCGTATTCACCAGACTTGGCTCCTTCCGACTACCATTTGTTTTTATCGATGGGACACGCATTAGCTGAGCAGAACTTCGAATCATACGAGGAAGTCGAAAATTGGGTGACTTTTTTTTTTTGCTTCAAAAGACGAACAGTTTTATTGGCGTGGAATCCATTAATTGCCTTAAAGATGGGAAAAATGTTTAGCTAGCAATGACCTACTGGCCATTTGAATAAAATGTTTTTTACTTTTGCAGTCGAAAATTCCACTCAATCATCATTACAATCGTAATAAAGTAATTCCTTATGTATTAACATTCATTGTATTGATGTATTATATTTATGTATTTACTATCTTTTGATGCAAATGTAACAACTGTTGATATGTATAAATTTGTCAACCTCGAAATAGAGTTCAGTTCGAAATCAGCTGTTGAATGGACAGCGTCATCTTTTATTTGACCTCATTAGCGTTACCATCTATATATTAGAATTGGGATCGGTTAAACAAGTAAAAAAAAAGCTTAGTGCAGTCCGCATATTAATAATTACGTATTAAGCAATAATTTTATGATCTGTCGCATGTGAAAAAAAAAACTAAACAAAAATATGACATCACGGGTCGAACAATTTATCCAAGCGGCTACGGTTGCCCAGTAATGGTCTTCAGAGTAATGGTAACAAGGCAAAGTTGAAGCTAAGGTTACAAGAGCACGCTGCTGAGTTAGACGAATCTGAATTCAGTGCATTTTTTTCTCCAACATCCAGGATGAAGTAGCACCTATCGGGCAGGAAGATGATGACCTCCAAATCGAAATTGATAGGCTTGCTGACATAATAAAAAAAACAAGAGGAAATTTTAGCTCTCAAGGAAAAACTTACAGCTTTATGTCGACCACCCGAAAACTCCACGTGTTCAATCACATACAGAGACATCGAAGACATTGTGCCTCACTTCTCTGGTGACGATAATTTCTACATTAACCAATGGGTGCAGAGTTTCGAGGAGGCAAGGTCTTTGCACGAGTGGAAAGAGCAACTTTAATTTATTTTTGCAAGAAGTTTGGAATTATTTCTCGTCATCCCGTTGTTCCACATGGTCTTCTACTTCTACAAGAGTTTCACCGAGTGGTCACATCAGCTGATGTTCACTATATTCTACGGAACCGGAGGAAGATAAAGGACGAGAGTATTCATCAATATACACTGGCCATGCAAGAGATCGCATTCAATGCAGAAATCGAAGACGAAGACCTTATACATTACATTATAAAAGGAATTCCTGATACTGTATGTAGCAAATAGCTCCTTCTTACAGCAAGAAATATTGACGATTTGAAATAAATGCTGAAGAAATACCAGAAGATGAAATATTACGCCGAAGAAAATATAACTTCTTCTTCAGCAGTGATAGCAACCTGATCTGCCAACCAACTCCAGCGACAACATAACAACAGGTGCTTCAATTACAACGAGCCTGGACAATATTGCTAGCAGCTGCCAGAAGCCACGACGGGAGCGAGGAAGTTGCTACAAGTGTGGTAAGCATGGACACTTAGCATCCACCTGTCGAAGCATCAAGCCACCTGCAAATGCACCAGCAGTTCTTTTGCTCCAGCAGCCTGAAGTTCAACCAGAAGGAGAAAATGTAATTACGAAGACATTTAACGACGATTTCACACTTGACGTTAAGTACAAATTTTTAAATAGTTTTACTAATGATATTTTCGAATTTAAAGCAAATACAATGGTAGACACAGGCAGTCCCATAAGTTTTATACAGGAATAGTTCATACCATCTTTTGTGATCCAGCCGTTAGAACATGACCATAGCCAGTATTTTGGAATAAATTGAACAAAATTGAGTATATTAGGAAAAGCCGAATGTGTTATTTATGTAAGTGTAAGTAAGCTAAATTGCATGTTGCATGTAGTGAAAAATAAAGAAATGCCTAACTCTGTTGTTCTAGGCACAGATTTTTTACGAGCCAGTAATATTAAATTAAATGTTGAAAATTCGAAAATTAAATTATTCAATTATGCTAAAGATTTTTAAAAACAATTTTATAAATAATGCTAACTATTCTACAAATTATATGACAAATTTAATTTAAATTTAATTTAAACAAATTAGATAAATGTGATGATAACTTCAATGACAAATATGACAACAATTTTATCGATTTGCATGACGATAGTTTCCCGAAAGATATTTTGAATATAGATACTTGTTATGATTAAAATGATTTTAATTTGAGAATTAACAATAATCTTAGATACGAGGATAGACAACGCCTTTATGATATTATGAAACAAACCAATTCTGATAAAATTATTTACAATCCGAATATCCCATACGAAATGAAAATTAGTCTGTGCAATTCAAATGTGAGTTTTAATTGTGCACCGCGGCGACTACACTTGAATTAAGGAAAATTTTGAATGATTTATTAGACCGAAAAATAATATGCGAAAGTAATTCACCCTTTGCCTCTCCGGTTGTTTTGACCAAAAAAAAAAAAATGGAACCTTAGGATTATGTGTAGATTATAGGCAATTAAATAGTGTAACACAAAAAGACAATTATCCTCTTCCTCTAATCGAGGATCATCTGGATAGGCTACGAAATAAAAAATACTTTTCATTATTAGATCTCAAAAATGGGTTTCATCACGTCAAGATGGCTGAAGAATCCGTCAAGTTAACATCGTTTGTTACGCCTATAGGCCAGTTCGAGTTTCTTTGTAGGCTTTAAAAACGCGCCGGCAACCTTCCAGCGTTACATTAATACGTGATTTAAAGAGTTAATAGCAGAAGGTAAATTACTCGTATACATTGATGATTTACTCATAGACACTGAATCCAAAGAAGAGAATTCTGCTGTTTTACAGAAAGTTGTCAAAATAGTATCCGATTTCAATTTAGAACACAGGTATGACAAATGTCGTTTTATGGAAGAACAAATTACGTATCTTGGTTATGAAGTCAGTGCGAACATTATAAAACCTAACTCTGATGGCTTAGCTGCTGTTCAAAATTTCCCTACTCCAAAAAACACCAAGGAGCTTCATTCATTTCTTGGATTATGTTCATATTTTAGAAAACATATTCAAAATTTCTCTGTAATGTCAAAATCACTATACGATCTCTTAAAACAAAATGTTAAATTCCAATTTGGAGAAAAAGAGATAAGTATTTTCCAGTTATTAAAGCAAAAATTACTACAAGCGTCAGTGTTGAGCATTTATTCTCCACAGGCAGAAACCGGACTGCACTGCGATGCTAGCTTTTTGGGTTTTGGTGGAATTTTAATGTAAAAGCAGTCAGATAATAAGTTTCATCCTATCTTCTTTTTTTTCCAAGAGATCAACACCGATAGAGTCAAGATACCATTCCTTTGAACTCAAAACGCTTGCGATCATATATGGGTTAAGAAGATTTAGGACTTATTTAATGGGTATTAACTTTAAAACTATTTCTGATTGTAAGTCTTTGGCGCTTAGGCTGAGAAAAAAGATTATCAATCGTCGAATTTCAAGGTGGGTTTTAGAGCTCCAGGAATATAACTATTCAGTAAAGCATAGGGATTCAGTCAGAATGAACCATGTCGATGCAATTAGTAGGTGTCATAACATCCTTTTGGTACAACCAGATTCATTCGAATATGCACTGGCTTCTGCCCAAAATCAGGACATGACCATTCAGAATATCGCTTACATTTTGGAACACAAACAACACACGAAATGGTTAATGGTCTCATCTACCGGAAATGTAAAGATTCTGTTGCTTTTTATGTTCCAGAGCAAATGGAGAAAAAATATTATCCAAACTCACCATGATGGACTTTGCATATGGGTGCGGATAAAGTATTTGAACATCTTAGAAAGACCTTTTGGTTTCCATCGATGAAGCAAAAAATCAAAGACTACATCAAGTCATGTCTAAAATGTATTTACTTCGCGGTTCCATCTGGAAAAAGGGAAAGTGAACTACATAGTATTCCAAAAGGTAATAAACCCTTTGATACACTTCATGTAGACCATTATGGTCTCCTTCCAGCTGGTGTGAAAAATCTGAAGAGATACATTCTTCTGGTAGTGGATGCGTTCACTAAATTTACCAAGCTTTATTCAGTGAAGGCGACAAGTTCTAGATAAGTCATTCAGAGTTTACAAAATTATTTTTCAAATTACAGCAGACCAAAATGATTGATTTCGGATTACGTCTGATGAATTTTTGTCATTTTGGAGGGATGTTGATGTGACACATATAAAAGTAGCCACCCATTCTCCCCAATCAAATTTACAGGTGGAGAGGATAAAGGCTTATTGATCTGGCGATCATCAGGTCCCTCAGCTAAAGGCCCTCAGCTAAGTTGATTATTATGCGCACGGTTCGTATGAAATGGGAAGGAAACTAAGGGTGTGAGATGGTTTGATTTACTATAACTTTATTTCGTGCCAGGCAACAATATCACGAGAATACACTGCGACAAGGTATATATCCTAGGAGCCAATTGTAAGTTTTGAGTACCAAATCGACTGGGATTCTTTGTAAACGCTGAACTCTTAAAAAGTCGTGCTCTCCAAATGAAGCCCTGAACTTTCAACAGATAATTGGAAGATAAAAGAGCATGTGAATCGCCTGAAGTTGTTACAGGATATATATGTGGATGGAACATATTAAGCTGATATTCTTGTCATCCTTTGAGTAAATAAACAGAACCGGAATTTTCATTGCTCTTTACCTTTTTGATAATCCTGTCAATCTCTTTTTTACCAAGAGAAATGGCCTTTAAGCAGCTGCTGAAGCTATTCCTCGAATTCATTTACAACTCCCTGCTTATCGATGATTGGGTTTCCTTTACTATTTCACCAGACTAGATGAAAAATTCTCAACATTAGTCAATATTTTTCCACTGCATTTCTTCCCATTACATTGTCAATATCTACCCTAATCAAGTCTCCTATAATCTCTTGATGATCCTATGTTGCCATGTTACTAAAGCTAGTGTAGGAGACAAACAACAAGATTACTATCTAGCCATCGGAGACATCGCAAGAAAGCGATGAGCCGTCGATGCCTTGCCTCGGATCTTAGCAATCGCAGTCTTGAACTGCATTGCTATCACCAAGCGGCAAGGCAATGTGATGGAGCTGCAGAGATTAAAATCGGTCTGTCAGAAACTTACGTATGTTTAGATTTATATTTCTCTAGGAATTAAGACGTTCTTTGGTTGTGCTCAACTCTAGATACCACCAGGTTTAAGGCGGGCAGTTTATAAATTAATGCAAAACCTCTGTCATTCTGAAACACGAGCCTCCCGTAAATCTTTTGAATTCACGTTCACTTGACTATCGATGAACTCAGAATCAGGAAATGGGTGCGGTTTACCCCGCTTCACCGGAAATCAAAATCAACGTTTCTCGGAGCATGGATAGCAGCTTGAATCCACCTTGTTTCAAAGACTTATTCTTTGCCTGGGTTGTAGTCGCACTAGGACCATTGCCTATCCACCGCAAGCAAATGGTAGAGTGGTGTTATAGGACATTAACGATGGGGCTCATCAGTTATCTGTCCGAGAACTGGTCTTAAGCGCTTCTAGTCATTCTTCTTGGATAATGTAATTCCGAAAAAGCTTAGCGACCTTTGCAGCCAGCATACGTACATCGAACCGTATCCAGTTCTGTACTCTCGTCCACCTTGTATGCACTAGCTTTGTCGAGCGAGGTTGGGGTCCAGAAAATCTTTTAAATCCATCTTGGAGACACAAAGTAGTTGAAAGAAGCTTTAAACATGATGAAATCCGTATCGTCTCAAGTCAACGTTGATCGTATGGAGAACATAACTGAAAACCCAAAAGATGTACCCACAAATCTGTACTGTGGATGGGATAAGCTGTAGGAAAAAATCCAGACTTACTCTCTGCTATAAATCAGTACCTAAGAAGTAACTCTAATTTAATCATAATTGTACAATTTCATTTACAAAACCGTTTCCATTAGACTTCGAGTACCTAATCTAATGGTATTTGAAGAAGAAGCAACGCTTTCCCACTGAGTGCACCCAAATGCCATTATATTTGTGCATCTTGAATCCTTTCTGATTTTGATTCAACTCAAATTGTAGGCAAATCCAATGAGAACCTAAACAACTGTATGAGCATTACAAAACAAACCTTTCTCCGACAATGCAATCTTCTCAACACACTCAACTCTACCCTACTCCGTGTAATGACTGAAACCCAGGTGATAGAAGATTCTCATTTCCTGACGTGCTGCGCTAACATGTTGTATTACCATCATCCAGTAAACTTTTAAAAAATCCGACAGTCAACAGCAACAGAAAGCAATAGCAAGCATCAACGAACCTGCCCGAGCACCGGATAAGGATGCGTAGAGTGTTTCCATAATTCAGTGCTTTGTTGATGATACTGATGGGATTCTGTCGGCAATGACGCTCCTATGAATCTGAACAAGTACCTACACCAAGTCAGGCACACACTAACCAAACTGAAGTGAACGAGCGTGTCAAAAGCTGGAAAATCCGCTTTCTCTGATGGCAGGAAAAAGCATCTCCAGAGGCGTAGATTCAAGTTGTCAGGTTAAGGAGTTGCCACTACCCAAATAGCCCACTTCTTCTGTCAGGGGGTAGAATAGCGACAGTAGCGGTAGCAGTTTTGTCATTCCTGCCTGATTTAAGGTGGAACGACAAAAACCGAACAAACAGATGTCGTATCGTATCCCTTTGATTTCGCTTAACTTGGTGGCCGTGTCGTTTATTTTTCTTCATATGCTTCCATCTTTATACTTCTCGCTTAATACAACATTTCCGCATACGAAATATTCAAATTAAAAGTGTACTCGATGTAATAAGGTATTTTCCGGGTAATTGAAAATTCTAAAATATCCGACACCACCACGATACCGCCATCGTATCGTACCGAGGACGGTGTACACTTCTGGAACTTATGGCATACGAGTATGTTAAGCAATTTATATGCCGAAAGGTACAAAAAAAAAATAAATAAATAAATAAAGGAAGCTTTAGCACTTCCCATTCCCAGTTAAGCTTTAAAGTTAATCCCTAGTTAAACATGTGCAGACAGGGGGAGTTTTTTTTTTTTTTTTTAAAAAAAGATGTAAAATCCGGCACAGATGCGCCTTGGCGATGATTGAAATTGATTTGGAATTTCGACGCAACTTCTCGTTCTTTTCTCCGACACACAGAATAAAAATAAAAACACCTTTAACAATACGGCGGAGGGGGAAAATAACCTTAAGTGCGATCTTAAGTGATTTTAATCTCTCAAAATTGGCGTAACATATACGAATAAGCACATGCAGACACACAATCGGGCCGATAAAATTTTATGAGAATTGTGGTGTGTGGTATCTTCGAAGCTAGAGATTTAATTGAGTTCAGAATCAGCAATGGAATCGGAATCGGAGTCAGGAGGCGTTTCCTTGCGTTTGATTCTAGGAAATCGAGGACAAAAACAGAGATTTTATCTTGATTCAGTGACCTGTTTATGGCGGTTTTTATTGCGTTGGCAGAGATTACCTGATGTGAAGATGTGTCATCATGGCATCAAGGATGTAGGCTGGCGTATTGTAATATAGTTTGCCAGATACTTGTTATCTGACACGTTTGGCTCCTTTAGAAAACAAATATAGTCAGAAATAATGATCCTGCATAGGTGCGGGTTTTTGAATTTTCATTTGAATGACAACATATGCAAGGAAGAATTGAATGGGGGGACTTTTACAATTTCGTACTACGAATACCTTCATTCATGGATATAATCTTTAACCTAAAGAACTTGACATACGGAAATATGACGCTAAGGACATCCTTGGAATTGACTTACATAAACAATCTCTCTGTTGAAAGATAAGTTATTGTTTTGGAATATATGAATCTCTTAGCCTCCGTACACTGGTATATAGTGTTACTTCTTTCCTCATTTGCTTAATGGACTGCTTAACTTAAAGTAAGGGCTATCAGAGAAGAGTTAGCCAGAATCCTTTCTAGTTACTATATTAATCACTTTGTTCCCTTTAATAATTCTTCGTAGAACATTTTACGCGATTGTTTCATTTGACTTAAAATACAGTCCGCACATCCGTAACACCTAGGACTTTCTGATTTGGACTTAATATACCGGAACTAAATAACTCTGAGTGTTTTTTGACAAGGATAGGAACTGAGTGACGTCAAATTATTTGCCAATTGTGCGGTTACTATGACTACAGATCGGTTGTGCTTATTTTAGCTCCTGTTCGAAATTGTTTGGTTTATGACTTCGTGCTATAAATTAATTATCGTTATCGTCTCAAACTAATGAGGATACTGTAATAGAGATGCTGGTGGGCTTACTCGTAATGGTTTTCTCTCAATTGTTTTCAAAATCCAGATCTTTTGTGCAAATCGTCTTAGAAAAAATCTCGGGAGGGAGGGAGGGTTTTGTGTGAAGTTTATTATCCATTGTTCGAACCTTGAATAGGCCATGTGCAAGCAACTAACGAAAGCTCTGATATTACCGCCACACAAAGTGTTAAATGGATTGGGGCAAATAAATAACACATGGGCTGTAAAGTCAGTGCCGTTTTATAGTAAAAAACAAAATTTTTGCAAAATTCAACTTTATTTATCAATATAGTTGCCTTCGACGGCGATACATTGATTGAAACGATTTTTCAATCTTTCGATACCAGTTTTGTAATACGATTTCGGTTTAGCCTCAAAATAGGCCTCTGTTTCGGCGATAACTTCTTCATCGGTCTTAAATCTCTTTCCGGCGAGCATTATTTTGAGGTCTGCGAACAGGAAATAGTCGCTGGGGGCCAAATCTGAAGAATACGGTGGGTGGAGAAGCAATTCGTAGCCGAATTCATTCAATTTTGTCAATGTTTTCATCGACTTGTGACACGGTGCATTGTCTTGTTGAAACAGCACTTTCTTTTTCTTCAAATGCGACCGTTTTTCTGAGATTTCGTCCTTCAAACGCTCCAACAACGCAATGTAATAGCCGCTGTTGATAGTCTGCATCTTTTGGAGATAGTCGACGAAAATTATTTCATGTGTATCCCAAAAAATGGATGCCATAACCTTGCCAGCCAACTGTCGTTGGACGAGGTTCGTCGCCTGCTCGTCACTCAGCTGACTGCCATTGTTCATCCATTGTCACATATCGACGCAAAAATTCGGCTTTATTGCGGTTGAACAGCTTAAAACACTCCTCTGAATCATCAACACGTTGTTGTTTTTGGTCGACTGTGAGCAAACGCAGCACCCACTTTGAACAGAGCTTTCGCATGTCCAAATATTCGTGTATGATATATCCAACACGCTCTATTGATATCTTCAGAGCCTCAGCTATCTCGATGAACTTCACTTTACGGTCATTCGTAGTCATTTTGTGGACTTTTTTGATGTTTTCATCTGAAACAGCCTCTTTTGGACGTCCACTGCGTGCATCATCTTCGGTGCTTGTATGTATATCAAAAAGCAATGATAAATCAACACACTAAATTGCTTTGAATCCATTTTTTTTCATAATAACAAAAGTTGCTTCACTCGCTACGCTATATCTCGAGAACTAATCGTCCGATAGCTGTCAAATTTATACACGTATATTTTGAAGGTTGGTACTAACTGAAAATGGTATGGATTTAATCCAAGTGGTACCCTCTCTTAGAAACGGTACCATGTAATTGAAATAGAAATAGACAACAGAAGCAACTCCTATGTAAGTACGGATTCGTTATCGGTCGCAAACTGTAGAACACTTGAGGTTTCGACAAGTCTTGCCAATGGTCACGCTCATAGAGAAGAAATAAATGATGTATCTATAAACTCCACAACAAAACCTACTAGTAACTTCCTAAGGAGCTGTTTTTTTTTTCCTGCGAACCACGATTTCATATTAGAGAACAAATAAAAAGTCGCAAGCATCCAGGTCGGGCACTAGTTCGTACTGTAATTTATGCAATTTAGACACACGATTTTGGATAACGCGTTATGAGCGATGCAAAAATAAAAAAGAAAACTTCTTTCGTAACAAACTTGATATTTATTTCAGTTAAGGTCTACATTACACAAGTGCTTGACCACAAATTTGCAAGTCTTGAAAGCCAACAGTAAATTAGAATTCACCAATTTGGGGTCAGATATTTTGCGAGAAACAAATCAAAATGCCACCTTGATCAAAAAGTTCCCGGTGGCGTCACCGTGTGGCGCTCCCATTCCTCTGATTTGAGTTTTTTTCTGTTAAGTTTGTCCACCTGTTGTTGACATTCCCTCTAAATCCTAGCGTCATAGCTTGACATTTGCAAAAGTTACATAGCCAAGAGTACATCTATCTTTGTGTGTGTTGGTGATTTTTTACAATTTTAGAAATGGATTTAAATTTGCAACAACGAATTTGTATTAAATTTTGCTCAAAAAACGTATTTAATGGTGCACGAACGTTGGAAATGTTGGAAAAGTGTTTCGGCAAAGATTCTCCAAAGAAACCGGTCGTTTACCAGTGGCATGAGCCGTTCAAAAGTGGTCGTGAGTCAATCGAAGATTATGAACGCAGTGGCAGACCATCGACATCGAAAACCGACAAAAACATTGATGAAGTAAAAAAAATGTTGGTCAATAACCGCAAATTAACCATCAGAGAGATAGCAGAGGACTTAAACATTGCTTATGGAGCCGTCCAAGAAATTTTGGTTAATGATTTGGGTTTCCGTCGTGTGGCAGCAAAGTTGGTGCCAAAAGACCTCAATTTCATGAAAAAAAGAGACCGTATTAACGTCTCAAAAGAGATGATTTGCGAGGCAGAATCCGATCCCTCATTCATCAAAAGGATCATTACTGGAGACGAGACATGGGTTTATGAGTACGACACGCAAGTGAATGGCACCAAATGAGCCGAGACCAAAAAAACCACATCGTTTTCAGTCAAAAAAGAAAGCAATTCTCACGGTTTTCATGGATTACAACGATGTAGTGCATCATGAATTTTTGCCAGAAGGCCAAACAGAAAATAAAGAGTATTATTTGGGTGTTATGAGACATTTGCGTGAAGCAATTCGCAGAAAGAGAGAGGAATTGTGGGCAGAAAACTCGTGGATTTTGCACCATGATAACACACCGTCGCACAGTGCTATCATTATTCGTAACTTTTTAACGAAAAACGCAACAAATACCATCCAACAGCCATTGAATGCATCTGATTTGGCTCCATGTTCAATCGAGTTAAAAAAACACTACGGGGAACGCGTTTCAGCAGCTGAGAGAAAGTAATGGAAAAATCGCAGGAAGCACTGATAGACATACCGAAAACCGAATATAAAAAATGTTTCGAGGATTGGATCAGGCGCTGGCATAATGTGTTGCAGTCGATTAGGATAACTTTGAAGGGGACAAGGTGGTATTTCCCATTCACCATTCCACTTAGCCCGGTTGAAGATCTTTCTAGTATCTATCAGGTAAGTCGATTGCCATATTGAGATTATGGTTTTGGTGTCTGGTGTTTGTGTGACGGCATATCCATCATACCCCTATTTAACTTAACTTTTATTTCGGCTAAACCTAAACTGTGGAGAAAGGCATTATGTAGACTAACTGACTGATTGCATTGCTGTGATAGAGGTGGATCTCGCTAGCATATACAATTGGAAAGCGTGTGACTAGAGATCTTGGTCTTACCCGAACTACAATATAATGTGGAGTACACCAAACTCATCGAAGACAATACTATATCCATTTGTGATTTCCCGTAAACAACTTTTGAAGACCATACAAATTTGGTCAAGTACAATGTTAATCCATTACCGCTTACACTTACCATTTTCCGCTATTATTTTGAACACAACTTATAAGAAGACAACCCAGAACTTATTTTGTCGGATGGTCAACCTTAACTTATAAACGATTAGGTGATTAAAAGTCAATACAGATACCAAAACCTTTTGGACTGTCTTTAAATTGATGTGAATATAAGCTCCGCATATTAATTCATTACTTGGCCTTACCCATTTTTCTTTGACAACTGGCTTTGTCTTCCTTTTTCATCCTCCACAAAATACTTTTTGAAACACGAAAGAAGAAAACAACATAAATCACGACATAAAGTCATCCAATCCAACCAACGAAAGTGTCATTCGCACTGCTATCTCAATGCCAAAACTAACGTTATTACACATCCCGGAAAAATTTTTCCACAATCTACCCAATTTTCCAATAGATAAGCGTTACCATCGGTTACTTGGAATCTGAATCTTATCAGATATCTTCAACATAAATACCCAACCTAATTGGGAATATGTAATCCTCAATTTTAGAAAATACGTGAGTGAAATACTTTGGTATACGTCTCAGTCAACTGAAAAGTATGACGACACTTGGATAGGTACTGACCCCATGAGCCTACATCATCTTAACGTCCACAAAGTATCTGTTTAATGGTTTTTTAAGAACCAATCTATTCGAAACACTCGCAGATACCAGGAAATTGATTTAAAGGAAAGCGTGGCTGGAAGTAATCCGGCCAAACTCCTCACTAAAGCAACAGTACACCTGGGCGTTCCTTACGGAGAAGAAAAGCGATTTTTTCGTTTTTTGAACTCTGAACCCATCTGAACCCAGCAGATGCAATCTCACAAATTTAAAGGCAACAAAAGTGCGTAAACATTAGCCAGGACATCCTGTGGTTTTCCCTTGGTCCACAAATACGAGCAGAAAGACATACAGAGAGTATGTCAAGAGATTGTGATATAACATCAACATTTTGCCTTGTTCTTTGTTTGTGCCTCTGCGGTATTGTACATCGTTAGAATCTGTAAAATCTCTGGGTCCTTTCCCCGAAAATCAGGAAAAATAAAATAAATCGTCCAAGTGCAGAGGGACAGCATGAAACATGATGCTGAGATATAATTTTTTGTTTCCTCTGAGAGCATGGAGCATTGCCTCGTTTCGAATGCCCATCAAAAATTAAATGCGCCCACTGAATGCATAGTCCTTAGTGACCACCCACAATTTCGTTTGGTTCTTTTAATTCTCGAGTTCATTCATTCTCTTTGGAGAGAATCAGGAATGTCTATATCACTCAGACCAAAGAGTGTACAGTGGCGTTTCTAATGATAAAACGATGGGGAGGTCTTTGCTCCCTTTCTGCTTCGTTGACTGTCGATCTCAATGTCGATGTCGAAGTCGAAGGTAAAACTCATCTTTGATGGCAAACATTTTTTTGGCATCGGGTAGTCCAATTTTTTTTTTCCTCTATTTGACCGGTTTTCCCTCATCATTCCCATCCCTGATTTACCGTTCAATGACACGACATCATTCCACCCTGCTGCTTGGTCCTTTTTAAATTGTGTGCCATGGTGGAGATAAAAACGTAATTTAATTTTTCACAATAATTTATTTCAACCGAAGGACATTTGTTTTTTTTTTTTTTTTTTTTAATTTTTCTTCTTGCTGCTTTCTGGTGCGTTGGCTGTTTTTGTACTCCCTGGGGAGAGCCAATGTTTGGCAAGGACCCTAAAAAAAGGAACCATCGTCTAGTTTGAAAGAATGTTGGCTTTAATTTCCGTAAGGACAAATATTTACCACGTCTAACATTCGGCGAAAAGGATTACTTTTTTGCGCCTCTGTAAGAGTGATTCTTCTAACACCCCAGTTCGTTGGGAGTATGCTTTGTGTCCTGGACGTGAAGTTCCGACGACAAATCAAATACTCCGTTGGCGGTAGTAGCAGTATACATAAATTTTCAATTGTGAATGGGCACCTGCTCTATAGTCGTTATGGTTGTTATTGGTGAGTTGTGGAGGAGTTTCGTGGAAAGAAAAGGGTTTAGGGGCATTGAAAGGGACTGAGGACAATGCCTAATTGAAATATAGCTAGGCGCCCACAAGTCATTTGTTCATGGCAACTTTATGGCATGATTGTCTGTGGAATGTTTGCCATTTTTTCTCTGTTATTTGTTGAAGAGCTTTGGCAATGAGCACAAGTAGAGTTCCTAAAGCTGGTAATTTGCTTCGTGAAAGGAAACTCCTTCTCGTTTGGTATTTCTTAGGTATAGAGCAAACAGACTGGCTTATGACCTGCCTTAATATTGTATTTACGGATGCACGTGGACTCATGGAGGTACCCCTGGGCAGCGCTTTTGTATTGATAAATGTGAATGGTAAACGTGGGAATTTTTACACTCAATTATGAAGTTTAAAGTTGATGTGTGACGCCATCCTTTATTACATCAAGATACTCGACTATACCTGCACATTTTGCGTCATACATCTACCGTGTCAATGCATTGCTGTATAATGTTAGTCATTCAAGAATTCACATGTTCCCTATATGCAAAGTTAAAAGTTTATTATCCCTACAGCTTTAGTATAAATTATTCAATAAAAAGTGGGAAACCAGATGAGAAATACTCAATTATTCTGGAGGCACTAAGACTATTATTTAAATTACTGGCCCTAAGCAATTGAAGCTCTTGCAATGGCATATGTATCTGACAAGTCGATATTCAATGTGCTGCTGCCTAGCATAAGTTGTAGTTGAGAAGGTTGATGTACGTCACTGTAGTGTATCGTTTATTAGACTGAGAAAAATTTTTTAAGTCTGTGGTTATGCCAATTTATTTCCGCATACAGAATCCTAGATGCGATACTATTTCACTCTTAATACGTTCCTTCTCTGGATGGAGCTCTTCCTATGATTTTCGAAAAATTCGATCTCCTCGATGAGTCCTTGTCATCATGGGACGGCTCAGTCAATAACTCTGCCTCAAGGCGGAACTGAAAGTGAAGAAATAATCGGTCTGTCATCTTTCTATTACTCTCCCACATTTCCTTAATTTCCTTCTAATAGCAAGATAGAAGCCGACACAAAACACCAGAGAACCTTCCGTTTAAAATTAGAGAGATTTTTGGAATGGAAAAATTCCCTGCAAGAATATTGCTCCTCTGTAATACTTCAACTGAGCTACCAGGGAGTGACTGCCAAGCTGAAATAGCGCTAGAAGAACCACTCGCTCAAAGACGCGTTCAAAAAATGACCGCATAAATTTACAGTCGACTCCTTCTAAGACGGAGCCTCTTAGAGGGAGAAATGTTGCCAAAATGAAAATGAACGAGTCGAAAGTGGTGCTCGGAAAAATCATACACCAACGAAGAAATGTAACTACGGAGACTAGTTTAAAAGAAGTCGGAGAAAACGTAAGTCGAATCCAGAAAACATCAGGCGGATACTTCCTTTAAGCGCTAAAAAAATTTCCCGAGATACCTACTTCGAGCCTAAAAGAAAAAATCGAAGATTCGTTAGGTGAAAATGCTAGCGTCCGTTCTATCACGAGACATTCCTCGAATGCAACGACATAGACGAAGTAACGTAGAAGGAAGAAGTTTGCGCGGCCATTACCGAGTTTTTTCAAGACAGTGAAGTTAAACCGCAGCAGTATAGACAAAGATTACAACTTTTAGTGGGATACAGGCGGTCATCCTACGGTTGCCTGCCGATATCGGTAACAGATTACTTTTTTTATAACTCCGCGAGCGCACTAAGAGGATATGAATACCTTTTTACTGGCTTTTCACCAGGGCGCGGACGGGTGGTGTAGTAGTTTGAAACTCAGGTGCATTAGTGCCAGTGCATCCTCAACCAGTGGGTCTTACTGTTCGTTACATTTAGACCAGCCAGCAACCCCTCCAACATCAGTCGTCATGTCAGAGTTGACGTCGACGGGATTTACATATAACTAAATACAAATTCCATGAAAAGACCTTTTCCAGAGAGTTGCATCGCACGGGATTCGAACCTGCGACCCTCCGCTTAAGGAGTCTATGCATACACCACTACACCACGGCCACCCCCGTACGGAAAAGTACGCATTGGTTGGATCTATTGCAGGATCCAAGAAAAAATTTTGCCAAAGAAGTGCTTTAGATGCCTCGGGTTTAGCCATATGGCAAAAAAGTGCAAAAGCCCTACCGATTGATTGAATGCATGCCTCGGATGCGGAAAAAACGGGCATGAATTGAAGGATTGCAAGGCAAAACATGGACATATAACCGGTAGTGTTAGGTGCCCAGAGTATAAAAAATCCATTCAGCGCTTACACGCGAAAACATAAAAATTTTGCAACTAAATTTAAATCATTGTCAGGTAGCTCAGATTAAACGATCCACGAGCAAAAGCTCGACATTGCAATACTTTCGGAACAATATTGAACATATTACCATATAGGCAAGTTATAGCTGATGATTATAACGCATGGGCAGTAGAATGGGGAAGCGTGCTAACGAATAAAAGGGGAACCATTCTACATCGAAATGCTCTCTAGTTTGGACGTACCGAAGTGCATATGAAGATTGATCAGGAGCTAATTTACCGATAGGTTGCTCCCTTACAACTCCGACGACGGATAAAATTGTATAAAATTACACTGGGCTAGCCCCAGGTATCAGTGTTAGGTCCCTTACCGTGGAATTTGATGTATGACGATATTCTACGACGCCCAGTTACCAGGAAAAATTCCATTACCCGGTGAATGTGCTCCAAAAAAGGCAAAGACTGTGCCTTCGGCCAGAAAGATGATGATCACCGTTTCTGTGGGTAGGAAAAAAAACAATCACAGGAGCATACTACGTCGATTTATTAGACCGATTCAACGTCGATTTGAAAAAAAAAAAACACATTTGGCGAAGAAAAAAAGGCTCTCCCATAGCACCAGCTCCCACTTCCGCAAACGTCATAGCCAAATTATTCGAATTGCACTACGAATTGTTCCCGCATCACCCGTATTCTCCGGATTTGGCTCCATGTGACTTATTTTTGTTCCCAAACCTCAAAACATCGCTCGCCGAAAGGAAGTACGGGTTAAACAAGGAAATCATCGCCGCCGCGGAGGAATATTTTGCAGGCCAAAAAAAGTCGTACTATACGGAGGGGTAAAAAAAGTTGTAGCACCGCTGCAAATCGCGTTTAAATTGTCAAATCTAAAAAAGTTGCGTTTTCATTTTAAATCCGGGTATTCATCAAAAAAAGTTCTTCGTCATCAGCATACGTGTGGAATTTACAATAAGATAAACATTAAGGTAAGTCGTTGATGAATTTTTAGTACAAAAAAGGTCCAAGTAGTCAGCCTTGAGGAATACCTCTGGGGACTAAACGGAAGGAAAACAGTTTACCATTTATCGACACGACTTAAAGACGATCAATGAGATATGACAAAATAAGTTTAACGGTTGTCTCAGATAGATGAAACAAGTTAGAGAATTTATTGTACAAAATAATTGGATTAACCAAGTCAGAAGTTTTGGAAAAATCAAGAAGTATCAGCATTGTTATATATTTATGGTCAATTGCAAGTTAGATGTCAACTGTTGTACTGTTGCAGTAGCTACAGTTTGCGCGAAAGCCTGATTGGAAGTAGGACAAAACCTTCTTTTTTTTCGATAGTTTTTAATTTATTTGGGGACTATGAATTCGAAAGCAGGCAGACTATGAGAGAAAAAGCAGTATGACAATTGGTCAGACATTAAAACTGCTGCCTTTTTTAGGTATTGCAAACGGAAAATACTGAAAATGGGGAGAATAATTTTGACAAAAAACGGGTTGATGTCGTCAATAATTCAGCTTCTTTTGAATTATTTAGAGCTAATAATTGAAAAGAGCCCAGGGCTATCGCTGGTAATACCTCGACTAGATTTTTGTTAATCTCTTCAGCATTAGCATCGTTGCTAATAATACGTTTGCCTATTTCAATCTTACTTGTTTCGTTTCATAGCTGCTTACCGGGTTTATTTACCTTAGATTAAATTTGTTCGAAAAATAGGTGCGTTTTGCCATTTTTGCGATGAGAGCTGTGCATTTGCATTTTAATGCAACCAAAACGTTTTCAGCGGTTATTCAGCTAGTTTAAATAACACCTTTAATATGGCATTATTATTCCGTGGACACTTAGTATTTTTCACCACTCTAGTTCTTAAGGGGAATGTATCTGTATTATATTTTCGTTTACTATTTCGACCTGCTTGTTTACGTCCGATTTACTGTATATTGACCCAGTCTAGTTAACACAGTTCGTTTAATAGAAAAATCATTAATGTTGCGGAATTCACGGTATTTGTTTGTTTGCTCGTTTTTATTTATTTAAATTCAATAAAAATTTTTTTAAAAAATTTCAATATTTAAACAATGCAATTTAATAAAACAATTATTGTACATAAATAAAAAAGAGAAGTTAATAAAAGTAATTCTTAAAGTGCTAAGTAAAAAGAAAGAATAGTTGAAGAAGAAAAGAGAAAATAGAGGATAAAAAACAGAATGAAGTTTAGGGATACAAGAGAAAATTCATTAAAATTTTTGGGAACAATATCTAAATATTTTTTTATTGAAATTATTTGTGTGGCTTATGAGTTTTATCCATAAGGCAACAGATACCAGGGCTGTATTCCCTGTAAGAAAAATTGGCGAGACGTGTTTAAATATCTTCATCTAGGTGCTATCACTTGCAAAGTTCTTCGATTTGTCGGAAATTTTACTATCTCAAGTAAATATGTTGGTGCTTTCTTGGTTAAAATTTTGTGAAAAAACGGCGTGGTTCGATATTTCATAAGAGAAATCAGAGAACAGCCGGCAATATGTTTGGTATAGACGAAAATGTGTTCGTGTCTTTTGATATTAAAAATTTATTTCGCGCAAGAATTGTATGCAACCGTTAACTTTCTGGCTGACTCCTAATCCATGTTTGCAAATATTTCACAACTATATAGTATAATTGGAAGGATAAATACATTAACAAGTTTTAATTTAGTTTTGGTTGGAAGGTAACTTGTAGTGGGACAAAGTCCTCAGAAAGCTACATAAATTTTAGATACAATTTTGTTAACATATACATTTCAATTAAAGTTACAGTTTAAATAAACTCCAAAATTTTTTATGTTGACCACGTACTCTATAGGGGAGTCGTTAAGACTCAGTGGTGGGAAAACATCTGTACTTCGTCCTGCATTTATAATCAGTGCCTTTGTTTTATTTGGATTAAGCTTTAGTCCGTTGTCTGATGACCACTTATGAATTTCATTTAATTATTCGTTTAGAATATCAATCGTATGGTGCTTGCTTTCGGAAAGAGCGTATATATTTGTACATCGTCTGCGTATATACGGTAACTACAAACGTAAAAACATTGTTTTATGTCATTTATGAAACAAGTGTACAGGAGGGGTCCTAAAAAAGATCCCTGCGGTACACCAGCTATGAAGACAACAACTTACATAAAGTGTTCTCAAACAGGAATTCATGTTTCGGATAATTAACGCAATCAAAAGACTTCGAAAAATCTAAAAAAAAAAAACAATTAACCCCAACATACCATTCATTGATTTTTAAGAGAGCTGATGCACAATTACAATCACGAAAGCCAGACTATTATATAGATACCATATTCCAAGCGCTTAGATATTTTTTTTTATTTGACAACTTACTATAATTTCAAAGATTTTATTTAAAAACGATAAAATCGCAATAGGCCGGTATTTTACGGAAGCTCCGTTTAGTGCTTTTGGTAGGGGTGGGGGAAGGGACAGAATTTTAACAAATTAACTAGCAATGTTATCCGAACCTACGGCATTTGACTTAACACTTAATATAATATTACCCACCGTCGTTTCGTCTACACATGTAAGTGAAAAAGTTGATTCGGAAAAGGTGACACTGCTATTCAAAATCGGGAAACTTAGATTATTTAATTTTGGCAAACAGACACAAGGTTAACATTTAGTCCTTCTACATCCATACTGTCGGGAACCGATGTTTTTTTTGAATTCGGTCTCAACTGACATGACATGACATGAGTCAAATTTATTTTTATAAAAAACGATTTTTTTGTTTTTTCTAATAAGACGAGTTACAGAATTACGTAAAATTTTAAATTCCTTATAAATTTTCAAGCATTTGTAATGCCTCCATCTAGCACAGAGTAAGTTCCGAGCTGCGATTAGGTCACATACTTCTTGTGAGAACCATGGCGATTCTATTTTGGTGTTTTTTATTGCACGAGTAGGCACATGTTTATTTAGAAGGAATTTAATATTTTTGTTAAAGAAATATACTTGATAGTTGGCGTTATTTAAATTATAAATTGGAGGTTCCCTAAATTAATTCGAAAATATTGATATAATCTGAGATTCGTCTCAGTTTCAAGTGATGGAGACATATTTACTATCAGAATGATCATATCATGATGAGAGAACCTGGGTGCGAAAATGTGGTCATAATGCATAATCAAGTCGGGTTCGGAAACTATGGCAACATCAAGTAGTGTTGGTATGCGATCTGGCATAAAGTATGTAGGTTGAGTAATATTAGCAAAAGTTTAAGTGTCGTGAATCAACTATTTCCTGTATATAATTCTGTATGCCTTTGGACATATATTGTTTGTCAGTTCTATGTATGAAAAATTTAGAGCAGACTATACAACTTTAACCGGCTGATGTCATTCAAAAAGCTACTGTCGGGCTTATGGCAGTGCAAGGAAGCTCTTGGTAGGACATGGACCCATGTGTCACCAAAAAGGGTCCTTATGATCTACACGACTATAGCACGGCTTTCTGGTGGGATGAGCTCTTACAAAAATACGACTATGAAGAACGGTCAGTCTTGGCTGCAAAGAGCTTTCCCTGGCATGCCTGACTCTGCTCTTGATGCACTAGTGAATCTTTATACCCATATTCATATTATGGGCTGTACTTTCAAAGCCATCTTTCGTTTAAAAAGTGTTAGCCTTTGGTACGATGCGCACAGGAGCTTTGATGATCTTGTGCATCGACTCGCCGTCCTACACCAGACCTATTGCTGCAAAAAATAAACGAAATAGACTTTCCCTATGCCCAATACTAGCTTTGCCCAAAACCTGAGCCAGGAAAGAAATGTAGTGTGATATAGGATGTGGCACTAGCATCTTTATGGAGGACGGCAATGTTAAATTTCACTCCTCATTGGGAAAACTTGCGTCTATTTTATAAGCGGAGATACATATACATATATATATATATATATATATAGTTCTGATGACAACGAACTATGTTGTGGATAACGGGTGGTGGGGACAAAATATTTGCATCTGTAACAACAACCAAGCTTCGCTTAAAGCCTTGCTTAACCCTCTTATAATTTCCGAGCTACTGAGCACTGAGTCTTACCTGGTCATAATATGATCATGGAAAATAAAATCGTAGATGGCATGACTCTCCGCAGACCAAACGAATGCTTCCCTAAACAAATTCTTCCCGACGTATTTAAGATGTCAGCGGCCTTCATGCTGCTTCTCAATACGAAAAATTGTAAACTGCTCACTGGCGCATCGTGACGGAGCAGTGCACTTTTGATAAGCACTTAAACATGGCGAGTATAACTGATGCTAGATTCTGCGACGTTCAATGTTAATAAAATGACGACACCATGCAGCACTACCTCTGTGAATGTCCGGGTTATGCTCGCATCAAGTTGCAGGAACTCGGCGTTGATATGTTGGGTTAGGCACTTCATTGCTGAAGTGCTTACTCATATTTCTTTAAAAGACTGTACGGTTCCATTATAAAGGACTAACAAGGATTAAAAGGGACTAGGTCTTTGTCTGAGTGATATGTTTCGGCAGAGAAAATAAAAGAAAAAAAATGTTATGTGTTTGTTTGCAGTACACTGTTTGCCTAGAGCAAGAGAAAAAAGAAGATGTTATTACTACAGACGTCAGCAAGACCTTTGATAAAGTCGTTGAGTTATTTCTTTAACCCACATCTCTGCCTACAATCTACCCTATGTGCTAACTAGGAGTAGCTTAAAAGTCGATGTAGAAACACTTTCAAGAGCTAAAGACCACATTCTTTTGTGGCCTTCTGAAAACTTTCTAAATACTCCAAAGTCATTTTTGGAGTCTAAGATAAATCATGAATTCCTCAGATAGAAACAAACAAACAGCATAAAAGTAGGTGCTAGGAGACAAACCAAATGCATCCCAACTGGTGGAGTACTTCTCAGGAACGCACTTCAGTGGATGACGTTATCTAAAGCAGCTTTTAACATATAATACAGAAATTCTGAATGAGTGGTATCTTCTAAAATGTAAAGTTATTGGTGTGTCTATAAGGATGCCTATATGGCAGATGGTTAATGTTGCACATAGTGGTTCCCCAGAGGAGCACAATAAAATATCCACAGGTTGAAGTCCTCCCGCCACTGTTGTAGAATATGATGCTTAAAATAATGTGACGCTGTCCTACCTCATTATTTGTATAAGCGTAATGGATTGATTACCAGCTCTTCAAAAACTATCAAAGTCCCATTTTGGAAAGAAAGGGTTCACAAGAATTAAATAATCGAAGTAAATGTCGTCTTCATTTAATTTACTTTGAGGGTTTTTCTGGGATAACGAATCACTTGCTTTAGGTCCCGGAGTCAGATACACAGCCTTCTTCTGTAACGTTTTTATGTTAGTTAATAATTTATCAATTCCTATTTACTCAAAAAAAAAAAAAAATGTAATAGCTAAAAGTTCAACCAGCTCTCCAGTCCGTTTATCCTGGCACAGAATAGATACTCTACCAACATACAATATCGGGAGATATTTTATGTCAATTACTTACCACTAACCAGCGCTGATTGAAACGAATTCAGCGAAACAACTTTAAATCCAATGAATCCGCCTTAATGTCTCCCACGTGTAAGTCGTATGTGGTAAGCATCTACTCACATATGATACATCAGACTACCGAAAAATGTAAGCCTTCAACGCAAAGTAATGAAAAATTAATTTAGTTACATTCAACCCGAACCCAGCTGCTGTTGCTGGTTTTCCCCCAATTCCTTCCTGTAATACAGTGCACAGCAGAGTTCATAAAAAGACGGAGTTTTGCAGAATAAAACGCCACACTATCATATCATTTGGTGTTTACATCCTAATAGTGTTATCCTTCGTTCAATTTAATCATCATCAATCCAGACCACTTCCCTGTCTGCTATACTATCCTTCAACGTACATACATAATTATTCCCACTGTGCACACAGTGATATCTGTACCGACAGCTCACAGTTTTGCAGGAATTCCATGGAAAAATTCCACAATAATCCAGATCCTGCGCACTCAATATGCAAGGAGTATTTTCAAAGTCAGTTACTATACCAGGGCTGCCAAAACAACTCCAATTGGAGTGTTCCACTCCTATCCATTAAGGTGTACCGCTAAACTCCTCTGAGGTTAAATATACTCCCATAGAAAGGGGAATCTGGAAGGATAAGCTCGTGCTGAACTTTTATTACAGAGAATTTTATGACCTGAAAGCCAAAATTGAACTTAAAATGCAATTTCAGGTTTCAAAGCCAATTGTGGTATTGAATTACAAGAAGTTGTAGGCGGATGTTTGCTTCTTAAAAACGAGCATGTCCTTGAAATCTGAAATCATTACAAGCTCTTGAGAATGGGATAGATTTGGTAAGTAGCCTTTTATGATATAATCTACAAAATTGACGTTTAAAGTGCTTTAAACAATTTACAGACGGGGATTCGCTAAGACAGAAATTAGTCAATCATTTTTTAAGTCAGGGTTTGTGACTTGTTTTGACCCTGTTTGTAGATCTTTGGCCGGGGTTTCTCCTTATGGGTTTGCCACTCTACTGAATAGTGTTTGATTTGTTTTTAATAGAACCGCCACCCCACAATAAGGTGTACAGAAACTAAACCCTTAACGGAAAACCAAAACATTTTCCAATGCAACCTTCAGTAAAAGCCGCTATGGACAATTTGTGTATCCAATGATTCCCAGAGCAATTTTGAAAATAATTTAAACCTCATCGAAGAAGGCATGCGAATATTACTTCAGTCCTTAACCCATTGTCCACATAAGGCTGATAAACACGACAAGAAGACATATAGTATAAGGCTGCCGAGTTTAACAAAATAACCGTCGGAATGTTGGCCCGCATAAGTTTTCAGCAGAAAATACGTCTGTAACAAGCGCCATAACTAGAAATCTTAGACGGAGTTCAAGTCTAAAAAGATGGCAGCGCAGCAAACTAGAATAGGCTCTCATAACCTCAGCCAGGCTACTAAAACCTGACCATTTAGCGGTCCTCCTCTTCCAGAAAGACTTAGGTAAAAATGTTTCAGCTTTTGGCATGTAAGCGAACCCTTTAAAAGAATCTTTATCAAGGCCAAATTCGGATATATAAGCTTGATTTGTATGCATGCTCCCATAGAGGATAAGGATGACATTATCAAAGTCGAATTCTCTGACTTCCTAGCCCGAACATATGGACAGGGGCGCAACTATGATACCAAAATTGTGGTAGTACTATAGATCTCAATGCAAGCTTGGGTACGAAAACCATTTTTGAGCGGTCATCGGAATAACAACCTGTATAGGACCACATTCGGCAATGGATTCAAGTTTTAGAATGGAGTTTTATCAGAGAATAAAATGGACTTATTAGGTCTACAAAGCAAACCTGCAAACATGAACATGGACAAGTAGTAGTAGAGTCGCAATCAGTTCTTAAAGAATGAGAAAACTTCTTCTGCAAGCACTACAACGGTGATGATGCTCATAATACCGCTGTCAGGTGGCAAAATGAAACATACACCCTACTCGAAGACGACAGCGAGTTCTATCTATCTGACGTACGTACCTGTAGATGAAGTTAATGTAACAACATCGCATTTAAAGTGAAATAAGGGTGATGGCATAGACTGATTTGCTACTTAAAACAGCTTGTGATGATCTGGTTGAAGACATGCACCAGCTCATCTGTAAGTAATGTTCAGAGGAAAGCATGCCCGATGCATGAAATCTTAGCCTCGTTTCTTCTATCTACAACAAAGTAAATTCTTTAGGCTGAGATTGAGACTAGAATACGTCCCCCTAACATCTTTTGTACATCAGGCCAAGAAAGTCCACCATTAATCAAATATTCACACTTCGGTGGATATTGGAAGAAGACCCAGGAACTTCAGGTCGAAGTTAACAATCTATTCATCGACTTCAAAACCGCAGTGGGCCTAAGGACGAGGTATACAACGCCTTGTCCAGTTTTGATATTACTGCCAAACTCACCAGGGTGTACAGGATAAATATGTATGAAGAATTGTCGTTGCTCCATTAAGATCGCTTATGAGTGAAACAAACTCCTTCAATGTCGAAAAAGGTTTTAGACAAGGCAACGTGCTGTTATACGAGTTTTTAACATCGCCCTTGAAATAATAGTTTAAAAATTTTTTGACAAGAAAACGAAAGCAGAACAAGGTGATGAAGAAAGGACCCAAACAGATAGCTCCGACAGAATTTCATTTGGCAATTAGAACTTTGATATAATTAAGGACTTCAGATGCAAAATAACTTTTGCCAATCACTGTTTCTTTTAGCTCAGAAAGCAATAGAGAGAGCAGGTTCTCCATTTGTAAAGTAAAAGAAAGACTCTTATCATCTCAGCCCTACTCTGTGGAATACTTGGACATTTCGTGACTGACGGTCCTGATACGAAGGAACAATAATCCTCGAATACAGATGGATCTACTATTAACAAGTCCTGCAAACGACATAAAGGCAATGAACTTTGGATCTGCACGCATAATGTAAGATCCCTTAATGCAGGTGAATAACTAGTGGTGGCCCTGGACTGCTGCAAAGCAGATGTTGCCGCCATCCAAGAAATGCGATGGAATGGGTCGGACAAAGAGAAGATGAAAAACAACGACATCTACTAAGGAGATTGCTACCGACGGCAAAAGTAGCGTCTATTTAGAAACAGACCCAAGAAGACTTAGGCAAGAAGACTTGAGTTTCCAGCATTTATCTTAACGTAACATTTCGTACCAATCCATATTAAGGGTGATTTGCCTACATTAGGCTTATATGCGCGCACGCCCTCGCAGAGGAGAAAGATGACGATACCAAAGATAACATCTACGAGCTCTTGGACTAGACTTGCGAGTAGTCCCCTAGCCATTACATTAAAGTTGTCCTCGTTGACTTTAATGCAAAGCTAGGAAGGGATTGTATCTTTGGTTGTACTGTCGAAAAGTATAACTTGCGGCGGGACGAGTTTCACATCTCGATATTCATAGGGGATTTGAAGAACTCCTGATCAGTCAATCGTCTATCAGGTTGATTACATTGCGATCGATGCAAGGCAATCCTCTAATATTATTGATGTACCGAGGAGCAAACATCAACTCGGACCACTACTTTGTTAAAGCCAAAGTACGGTTGCGGACATCCAGAACATCGTAAAGGCAAGCTACGACAAACGGCTACAATCGCAAGAGTTCGCCAAATTCTTTTCCAATTCAGTCTCCCTTAATCTTATCGAACACCAGTGGCAAGATTACCAAAAAACCTTCAGAGATGCCACCTCTAATGTGCTGGTTTTGAATTCACTCCCAGCTAAGCAAGATTCATATAAAACGGAGCTGCAAAGAAGGACTTTCAGAAGCAAAAAGATGGAACATGGTTGAGAAAATTGATGGATGTTACTTCAGGAATGAGATTTGGAAGTTCTACCAAAAGGTAAAGAAAGCATGCCACGGACATAAACCCCGAACCGAAGTCTGAAGAGACGAACAAAGAAACATAGTAGTATAGTTGCAGTAAACGCTTAAGATTTGGAAAGAGCACTTCTGTAGACTGTATAACGGTGATGACGAACCAAATATCGCCGTCAGGCAGAATGAATCTTTCAACCTGGACGATGTAGGCCAATAATTCCGTCTACTCGACCTGGATGAAGTAAAAATAATCATATCTCAGCTTATGTCCAACAAAGCTGCTGGAAGGAATGGCCCGGTTGGTGAGTTCAAGTGCAAAATATGGTCGAGCGAAAGTATGCCCGAAAAATGAAACCTCAGCAGTGTGTGACCGATCCTCCAGAAAAGAGACTGTCTGAACTGCGCCCATAGACAAAGTATATAGAGCCATGTTTAGTTCTGCCATCAACTCAAAGATGTCAGAATAGTATTTAGACAAGGCGATGCACTGTAATGCGATTTCTTTAACATCATAGGCCTATCACGCGCCAATGAAAGAGGCACAATTTTTCAAAAGTCCGTCTAATTACTCTAATACGCCGATAATATTGATATAATCGAAATAAAGCAGCGTGATTATAGTGTCACTTTCGCGAGTATTGAAATGGAACTGCGAAATTATGTTTAACAGCGGTCAAGTTGACACCAAGAAAATATATTCAATACCGACGTCTCAGACAAAAAGTCACCTTCAATAGATAAAACAGTTAAGGACTTTGTCTACCTAGGCTCCCCTATTAATTTAGATGACAACACCAGCACTGAGATTAAGCGAAGGATAACTTTTATCAACAAAAGTATATGAAGTGATTCATCGTGAGGTTTGATTAAAATGTACAATAAAACAAACAAATTTCAAAGTGAACTAAAAATTGTTTACAGGTTAAAAGAACAATTCATGGCATTTACCTTTTAAAAATGATATCATGTAAATATTGGCCACGACTACGTCTGAGGTGGTTCATTCGGAAGATCCAATTTTGGGCGGCTCGTTCGAGCAAAGCGACTGGTATCTCGCGGATAACACGAGTAATGCTGGCTTTCAAAGCGTCAATCGTAGCTGGCTTATTATTGAAGGTCTGAGACTTTACATATTCCCAGAGAAAATATCTCAAAAGGTGTCATATCTATATATATACTCGAAACATTTTTTATATTCTGTTTCCGGTATGTCCATCAGTGCTTCTTGCGATTTTTTTATTACTTCCTCTCGGCTGCTGATACGACTTCCCCGTAGTGGTTTTTTAACTTGATTGAACAGGGAGCAAAATCAGGTGAATTCGGTGGCTGTTGGATGTAATTTGTTGCATTTTTCGTCAAAAATTTACGAATAATGATGGCACTGTGCGACGGTGCGTTATTATGGTGCCCACAATTCTGGTCACTTTCGGCAAATTGCTTCTAGCAAACGTCTTATAACGCATACATAATACTCTTTGTTTACTGTCTGGCCTTCTGGTCAAAATTCATGATGCACTACACCGTTATAATCCATGAAAACCGTGAGCATTGCCTTCTTTTTTGACCGAAAATGACGTATTCTTTTGGTCTTGGCTCATTTGGTGAACGCCATTCACTAGAATGATGTCTGGATTGCATGTCGTACTCATAAACCCACGTCTCGTCTCCAGTAATGATCCTTTCGATGAATGTGGGATCTGATTCAGCCTCGCAAATCATCTCTTTTGCGACTTCAACACGGTATCCTTTTTGCATGAAATTGAGGTCTTTCGGCACCAACTTTGCTGCTACACGTCGAAAACCCAAATCATTAACCAAAACGTCTTGAATGGACCCATAGACAATGTTCAAGTCCTCCGCTATCTCTCTGATGGTTAATTTGAGGTTATTGACCAAAATTTCTGTTACTTCATCAGTGTTTTCGTCGGTTTTCGATGTCGGTGGTCTGCCATTGTGGTCTGTCATCTTCTATTGACTCACGACCACTTTTGAACCGCTCGTGCCACTAGTAAACGACCGTTTTCTTAAGAGAATCATTGCTGAAACACTTTTCCAACATTTCCAACGTTCGCGCAGCATTAAATCCGTTTTTTACGCAAAATTTATTACAAATTCGTTGTTGCAAATTTAAATCCATTTCTAAAATTGTAAAAAAATCGCCAACACACACAAAGATAGATGTGGTCTTGGCTACGTAACTTTTGCAAATGTCAAGCTATGATGCTAAGATTTAGAGCGAATGTCAACAACAGATGTACCAAAAAACATAACTCAAATCGGAACAATCGGATCAAGGTGGTAGCTCGTAGCGCTAACTTGTTGAAACCAGAGCTCACCGAGACCATGTGATTAAATTCCAGGAAACGTATAGTCTGTTAACATGGCGCGATAAAGGTTACCATTGACGGTAATATTCTAAATTGGCTCATTTTTGAAGAAATGAAAAACCGTTGGGTTTAATAGATGTAATAGTAGCTTTTAACACTTTTCGGGTTAGTCATCAGCCCAAATACGACAATTTTGTTTACTGGCGTATCTATTGAGCCAGAAATGGGCTTCATCACTGAACAAAATTTCACGATAAAACACCGGATTTTTATTGAGCTTTTCCAAAGCACATTCAATGAAAATATGACGCAAATTCAAGTTGTCCGGATTCAATTCTTGCACAAGTTAAATTTTTTAAGCTGCTGAGAACGACGACGAATCGTTTCGTCACGGTATTCGCGTTTACTCTCAGCTACAGCTGCTATAGTCTCGATTGGTCGATTATGCGCACCGTAAGTTCCTCGAATCGCACGAAAAACTTTTCTCACAGAACGCTAATTTTCGTAATACAGCTGAGCAATTGTTGTGGTGTAAGTCTTTCCGTGATGACTTGTCAAACGATACTGAACAAAAATGACAAAGCAATTTGCTTATTGAAAATCAAACCTCACGACGAATCACCCTATATAAAACCTTAATAATCCTAGTCCTGCTGTATGGTGCAGATGCATGGAGTTTACCAATAATTAATGAGGGAGCTCTTGACTGCTTTGAGAGAAAAATTCTTCGAGTGATTGGTAGTTCCGTTTGTATATTCAGTGGGTGAAGGACGAGTTACTTAGACGAACTGTATTAACTGCGTAGCGACATCGACTTAGCCAGAAGAGTAAAGGTCCAATGACCAAGGTAGCTTGGTCATGTAATGTGGGTGGACACCAGTGCTTCGGTCCGAAAAGTCTTTGGAGAAGTAGACGAAGACTGCATCTCAGATTGCGCAGTGGGAGGTACATCGGCTAGATTAGCATTCCAGCTAGCTAAAAGTCGAGTTGACTTTAGATGCTTGTTGGTTGAGGTCCAAGTTCACGCTGGACTGTAGCGTCATCCTAATTTAGTAAGTAATATAAGGTTCATAATTTATGGTCCCATTTGTATTGGCGGGAAATGTAGTATTAGATTCAACCATGAATTTTTCATGCTGTACATCGATCTAGGTTTTTTTAGGTTTCTACGGATTCAACGTCTGAAATAGCTGGACTATGTTAAGAGAATGAACGCCACAGCCCCGGCCCAAAACGTATTCAAATCTTACCCCAAGTGGCGAGCGCAAGTGGAAGCGTACACCAACCAATACGTCATACGTTAATGGCTATAAATCGTATTGACTGAAGGGGGTTTTCGGTTGTTTCACCACGAACCACCTAATATATAAGCTAATGAAGTGAAGGGCCCGAATGCATTTTAGAACCGGAAACGAATAAAGGTAATTTTTTTTTTTTCGGAAAACCATCTTCAGATCAAATTGTACTCGAAACTAGCTGAAATTGTTGGTCGGTTTACTCACATTACTTTGGCATCAATTTAGGTTTAAATTCTGTTCATAGAATCATGGAGCTCAATTACTCTCTCCATGTTCTCCAGACTAATATATCCTAAGCTCTTGGCAAGTGTGTAGTAATCTTCATCGGTTTTCGATATAAAGGCCACTCGTACTATTTGGAAAGAGTTCAGCATGAATGCTAGAAGGGCGTAATGAGGATTTTCTTCAGATTTTTTTCTGAGAATTTTGAGTAGCCTGCTGGTTTCTTGGAGAGTTGAAGTCTTTGTGCAAAAGTTAGACCTTCAGTGCAAAACATTTTGTGAGAGCACCAAACAAGTTTATACTTTTTTTGTTCTGAACTTAGGCGGAGCTCCTTCTTTAATCTTATCCAGATGGTATTTCGCAGACTCCCCTCGATTTTGAATTGGATGTACCACCCTCCTCACTGTGGCTAGCCGGGGTTCACGTTATTTTTTTCAGGCAACTACATAGAATCTCTTGAGATGAATGGTTGCCTAAAATATAACAAGCCTATATACACAAATATCTTTCACTATCTCTCTATCTAATTTTCCAAAAAAATTTAACACGTGTTCCGGCATTTTAAGAGCAGTAACATCCTCTTGAGTGTTAAGTTCTTTTAAAAAATAAAAAAATCAGTGTACCGGTTGTATAGCGTTAAATTGATAACTTGAAGTATTACTTTTGTAACAAATGTTGGCTGAAAGCGGTTGTTAAAACCCAAAAGTATTTAGAGCATTTGTGTCATACTTTATCGATAAGTCTCCTGCAATCACAGTATTCAATGAGTTCGTCTTTTGGTGGTAGAGTTAGTACCGAATCATAGAAAAGTATACTCACGCCGCAACAGATTTATATAATTTTTCTTTAATTTCATAGCTAATACCTGGAACAACTAAGTTTTGGTTGAAAAATCCCCCAAGCTTAGGTGCTAAGATTGTATCATGATTGCGGTTTTTCCGATCACTCATCTCATGATGTGAAACTCTTTAAACAACCGACAGCTAAAAGGCTTTTATTCCAAACTCATGATTCCTTCATGGATATTGTAGGAAGTTTTGTATTCAAGACGTAAAGGCTCTTACATAGGGATGTACGTAGTAGTATACATAGACATAGAAAGTTGAAAACTGATCTAAAAAAATAAAATAAATAAGTACGAGTACTAGGGGGGCCAGCTGTTGTTTGCGTCATACCTACATTTAATGCTCTCGATAGAAGTTTTGCCTGGGTGTGAAGAAGCATTAATACGTCCTCAGTTTCCCTAAGTTATCAGGAGTGGGATTATCGGCACAGCTGTGAGTTCCATTTTTCTCTACTTGAATGAAAACATTCTTTACACTCTCTAGCTAGTATTGTGTTTGCTCTCAGCAACCTTGTAACTGTGTCAAGAGTCCCAATTCAAAGCTTAAGAGATAATGACATGCTTGTAAGTTAGCCACAATCCCTTCCTTTGATATTTCGGGATTTTTTTAGATATTGCGCTCACATCAGAACTGTTTACTTGTTTGCACGTAAAACTAACGATGGTTTGGTTTTTATCAATGAACTTGATCGCTCCGTTAAACTTCTGTCTTTTGAAACTGCAGTTATTGCTGGTAGCAACATCAGTTTCAACCAGAAATCGTGCTTGAGAAAGTCGTCGTTCTTTAAAGTCTGGTCGAGGCGGAAGAAAGCCGAAAGAAAAGCATGTGTAACTTGTACCGCTAGAAAAGTGAGACCACAGAAATTCACAAGGAAATTTAGAAGTAGAGTTACACGCATTATAGAGGATATTGCAAAACTGTTAACCGTCTGTAAACTGTTTAGTTGCGAAGATAATTCAAATTACTTTCACAACACTTCCACTTACCCAATTAAAATAAAGCAAAGATTGCAATATTTAAACCTAAGCACAGCAACATATCTGGACCAGATGCCCCACCTGTCAAGCATCTTTAAGGCAGCCTTAGATGACTTAGTTAAGCGCATATGATCATTTTATTGGAATCTTAGTTACACTATAGTAAGCTTACGACTGACTTAATATCCACATTACTGCAGATCATAGATAAAATCCAAAAAAGACAAAAGCGATACGCAAAATCTTTTTATGGGTCTTGTCCAAAGTACTAATCAGAATGTTTAAAGGATAAAGGTTGTTCTGAGAGGAAGTTTCTTAAGTGATGTTTTACCACGAGCTTTGGAGGAGATGATATGCCAGCGAACTCTACAAGACGTGCGCCGACATCGACTTATTCAGGAAAGTGCTTATCAGCCACTTTAGACGGCTAGGATATGTAGAGCCGATATTAACCGAAATATGAATTAACGCTCCATCCCAAAAAGTCTTCGATATATCCCGCAGTAGAGGATGAGTTCATATGAATGAGTGAATGGGAGTTCCCAACCAACAACAAGACCGCGCAAATTGGAGAGGCTTAGTAGTTGTGGCTCCCTTCCATCTCGGATTCTAGCCTTTGTGAAGCAAGGATAAGGGTGAGGAAAAATTTTGACTTTTAGATTTGGGACTCTATCTTTTCAAAAGGAAGGAAATAATCATCTGTCTACAGAGTCTGATCTTAGAAAACCAATAAAGTATTAGTGGAAGCCGGCTTGTTTCCAGACTTATATACCCGCGGACTAGGTTCTAAGACAAAATGAATTGAGGAAGATCGACGGAAAAAACACCACGACTGCAATTGCTGGCGCTGCGTAGTTAATCTAGTGCGACAATACTACGAAAGCAAACGGTCACACAAATTTATTCCGACTACTATAGTTTGTACAAATTGGGATACTGAGAACTACAACTGTCATCTTACACAGTTATTTTGTGATGATAGCAGCTATCACAAAATTCTTCACCTTCTGAGATACGATAGAAGCACATCATCTTAAAATAGTATGGCTGAAAGTATAATTAAAAGTTTCGGAGACATAATAGACCCCTGAGGTACCCCATTCTTATTTGGCGAATATAAGACTTGAATTTAACGTCTCAAAGGTAATTATATAAAGTAGAAGAACTCGCAATAAAAGTCTTGTAAACTGCGTGCTACAGGGTCTGTAGAAATATCACTTCTGAGTTATGAATTTTATGCCACCTATGATAGTTTTTGTTGGGATGACTTCATAGGCCTTCGAGATTAAAATACTCCTCAAAGTGGTTACACTTCCTAAGTAGAACGGCAACTCTGCAGCCTACTGTGGTAATACGGACAAACTTACGTTCCACATTTATTCTCATTTCGTTTCATTTCAGTTCGCTTTTATTGTCTGCGTTTGGATATTTCACTTTTTTCGCAAACACTATTTCCTTGCAGCCATTTTTGTTGTTCAATTGGCCCAATTATTACGCTCCGGGTAAAGTAACTCATATCCCGATCCCAGAACCCAGTTGGGTGTAAGTTTTGTAGTACTTGGGTTCCTAAATAGGTATGTACATATGAGTGTAATTGGCAGCAATGGCTTACGTATTGCGTTAAATGCTGTTTTGTTCACCCCTACCACTGCCCAACACCAACATGTTGTAATGCTACATTGTGAAGGCAGGCATTGTATAAATTTAAATAATAAAGGGCACCATGACCAGCACCACCTTTAGCAAGGCCGGTCGCCACTTGCTTTTACAAATTCGAAAAGTACAGCGAGTATACGAATACATAGCTCCATTGCTCGACGAGCATTTTTGTTGTCCTTTTATCATTGTGTGTGTTGGTTCCGCTTTTGTTCGTCCATTAATGAGATTTCGCGTAAAAATTGCACTAATGGAGTGGTGTGATGGTGGATGTTGATGAAGGACTATGATGACGATGGTGGCTTTGGGAACGATTGTCGGTTCAGTAGAGTGGGTTACTCGTAAAAGTTTTTTTTTTTTTTTTTTTTTTTTTGTTCCCACCTGAGCTGGTAGCGCTGGAATGAAGGGTTGGACAAAAGAAAATCGAAAAACATAAAACGCAATCAATAAAACTCTTAATCCCATCCGCAATATGATTATAGATTGTCCGTAGAATAGGTAGGTATACCTAGACCTAGTGCTGAATGGGATGTACTTCAGTTCTGCCTTAATCTTAAGTATCCATCTCCTTGTTTTTTTTTTTCGCTTCCCTATTGTATTTTGTCTGGATAAAGGAAGAATGAGAAGGAAAAAGAGCAACGCAACGAACTTGTGTTCCTTGAAAGTTAAATCATTAATCAAAAAGTCTCCTCTCAAGGATGTGAACGCTTCTCTTCTATTTCTCCTTCTTCGTCTGCCAATGTCTTTCTGTGATGTAAGAAGTTAAATCACAGATAACAAACAACTGCATGAAGGGCAGTTGTAAAGATATCTGTGCATTCGTTCTATCTGTCGCTTACTTGGTTTTTAATCCTTTTTGCCCCCAAGCTTTCAATAGGCTAGCCACCTTTATTAAAACCTCAATGGATGGTAGAAAATTAGAGTATTTTTCCTTTCGTCTGTTAATTCAGGTGATATTTTTTGTTGTACGGCTGAAAGGACATTTAGAAATGTGTGCTCACTTGATGGCAGGATTAATTTATTAAGCTCTGGATGATAAAGATGGCCTAGTGGAAAACTTTTCATGCTTTAAGATGTGTAGATGCTGATTTAGTAAAAGAAAATTATCTCGAAAATATTCAAACGTTGAATTAAGACCAGCCTTAGAACCTAAAAGAGGATAAAGGTTTTCAGTGCAGGCCACCATATTAAACCAAACAACTTGCGGACACCCTAGACTGCTGTAAACTAGATCTAACCACCATCCAAAAAGTGGAATTGGTGTAAGAAGGATGAAATACTGCGACATGTATGTAAAGTTAGTTTGTCATAAAAGGAACAAATAGACAAAATGTCTGGAGTTTTAGGCAGCGTCACGTAATAATTCGTATCAAGTTTAAATTCCCCATCATTCACGATTCGTTGGACCCAATTTTCAACGACTCGGCCACACATTTCGGCCGAAACGGCCGCTATTTCGCGTTCAATGTTGGCTCTGGCTGAGGACTACCAATGACTTAACGTAGCCCCATAGAAAATAATCAAGCGGCGTTAAATCGCATGAACGAGGCGGCCAGTCGACTGGCCCATGTCTTGAGATAACACGCTCACCATACTGACTCGATTATAGCGTGTGCTGTGTGGCTTGTGACACCATCCTGTTGCAACCACATGTCGTCCAAGTCCATATCTTCAAATTCAGGCCAAAAATAATCGGTGATCATGGCGCGATAACGCTGACCATTCACAGTAACGTGACGATCGTTATCGTCGACGAAAAAAAGGCCCAATAACGCCGCCGGCATGCAAACCGCACCAAACAGTTATTTTTTGTGGATGAAGTGGTGATTCATGAAGCACATGTGGGTTTTCACCCGACCAATAACGCATATTTTGCTTATTGACGAACCCATTGACCCGAAAATGAGCTTCGTCACTGAAGATGATTTTGCGATGAAATTCATCATCTTGGCGAATCTTTTCCAGAACCCAATCGGAAAACGTACGTCGCCTCAAATGGTCCATCGGCTTCAATTCTTGAGTCAGCTTGATCTTGTATGGGTGTAAACCAAGATCCTTACGCAAAATACGCCATAATGTGGTCTGAGCAATGCCCAATTCTTGAGAACGCCGTTTAATTGACTGATTTGGATCGTTTGCTACAGACGTCTGAACGGCAGCGATATTTTCGACATTTCAACCAACCCGTTGTCTCACTGACACGGCAACATCACACAACGAATATGTAGACTCAAATTTCTGCACTTGACTTGTTATTACCTGTCTAATAGGGCGAGAATTACGACCGAAAATTGGAGTTAACGCTCTTAAAGTTGCAGTCACCGACTCCGAATATCTGTAGAAAATTTTTATAATCTGCCGACGTTGCTCGTTAGTGTACTTTACCATAACGAAAATGTTGAGTTTACTGAATAAATTGATAGTGACAGTTTAATGATTAGTGAAAGAGTGCGTTTACAAATTAAATTCAAAGTCGTCAAGTTTTTATTGGAAAACCCTATATTAATAATAATCGTTCCAGGCGATCTCAACATAATACTAGAAAAGGAGGACATCGTTTGTAGCAAACTCGACATATATAACCTGCACTACACCATCTTTGAGAACGGATTCAGGCTCATTGACTACACTTCGAGGCGAAATGCATAGTAGCAAGGAAGAGTCATCGAGTTTCGACATTTATAAGAGGACATGCCGTCCTACTAATCAATCTACCACCGTCCATATTTATCACATTGCGAACGACACAACTCCAGTATTCTGGACATGCGAACATTACGAAGGGTTAACAGGCCATTAACTTCTTGTCACCATGGTAAACCACCTTAACCCATTTTATATTGACACCATCCACTCTGGAACCAGTATCACTTCATATACTTTAGACTGGGATCCTTTTCTTTCCCCTTTCCATGTCAGATTGATCGTCAGCCTGTTAACGACCACGCCGGGTCAAGCTCCCGCCTCTTGCAAACGAAAAATGTGTGGTTTGCATCGTCTACTGGAGAATCTCTGTACTGGCAGGCTGTGGTGTTTGTGAAGAAAGGCGTTGCATTATCCAGTGAAAAATCGGGTGATGTAATAGTTTACTTGGTCGTGTTTCCATCCATTCCATTTAACCAGCGTCCTTGATCAGGTTCGTAGTCCATCGTCCTTTGCTTTCTGTGTTCCAACGATCTTAACATTGCCGTTTTGTGAGTTCCTTTGCCCCCTAGATTGCCACTTCAACTCTAATTTCTAATTTCTTTTTGGCATAGACGTACTTTTTTTCTGACGCTAGGAGATCGATAAGTTTGCCATATAGAAGAACAGCGTGTGTGATTGACCTTCTGACTTGATTGGCTGAGTAATATTGCTATGTTCAATACGTTCCGGTACGGACTCTTCATGTCCGTATGTGAGTTTCATATTGATAGTTAGTCACAAGTATTTCACTTCTTCCTTGTTAGCTGTAACTTCGGGCCCGATTTGGAAGTTAACGATGGCCGAGATCCTCTACTTGTTCAGAAGGATCTTCTCGGTTTTTTCTGTAGGTAGGCATCCATCCATGAGTTCATCTATTTCATAACATGATTAAGTTTTAATTAAGCTTTCTCCGAGTCTTTTGACATAATCACTTTTTCCATCTTCAGACATCTCCATGTGAAGTATGCCATCGTATGAGATGTTCAAGAACTGAAATCCTAGAATAAATTGTGCTGCTCCGGATGCGATTTCCTTTCTTCAAGAGTTCTCGTTTCATAGATTGGCTCTCGGTTTTTAAGCTAATTCTTCAGCACCCACAAGAGGTAACCTGGAGTGTTGAAAGTATGTTCCAACGCATTCGGTTTATCGTTCCTGGTTGAATTGAAGGCATTTTGAACATCCAGAGTTGTCAGCAATACGAGCAGTGTTTGCCCTGATGGGCAATTTGGGGAACTTTTATACTTTTCCGATAGCTCGGATCGTAAAGTGGCCCTTTCTGAAGTCAAACTACTATCTCGGTCACACAGGTCACCTGTGAGCCGTGGTTTTAGCATCTTTTTTAAGATTTACCCTTCAGAAACAGGCATGCAAAGTGATCTGTACACAGATGGGGTATCCCCTTCTCCTTTGCATTTGTTGATCAGCACGACGCGTTGTGTCGCGTTGAGAAAGACCCTTTCCTCAAGGTAACTGTGGGCATGCTTAGGCAATCGTTTTCAGAAAATCCGTCGGTATTCCGTCCGGTCGAGTTTTGTATGACGACCTAATAGCTTAGTCCGTAGAGGTCACTATTGACGACTCGGCAAAAGTCCTGGCCCTCTTAAGCTTCCATCTTTTGTTTCTGAATTCCAATAAAATGTCTTCCATAGGCTCAGCGTGTCTTTTTCCTTCCCTGGTGACGTAGCGTCTCAGCGGTTGGCATCTTTCCCGAAGGTCAGCTATTTCCTCCGACCACTAGTAAACTGGCTTTGTTTTTATTGGAGCTACTCACTCGGAGCATCGAAGCATCAAATGCAAGCTGTATGAATTGCATCGTGGTTCAGATTTTGTGACCATGAAATAAACACCAATATTCTCAACTCCGCTAAGAAGACTAAATACTCTGAGAAAGTTTGACGTCGAAAGGCTGTCATTGCAGGAAATCTCCGGGGACTTCCTTATCAAGTGTCCCTCAACCTCACATGACGTCCTATGTCACAAGCATCTTGTACCCAAACCCAGTAGTAAACCTCTGATTCACTGGGTTGGGCACCTAACATACCATTGCGAAACTGCTTAACGATGAATACCGGCTGGAGCTTGCAGAAGATCGGAAATAATGTAGAACTATGCTGCCAAGAGGAACAAGAATGAATAAGAGAAAAAATTGAAGCAGGCGAAAGAAATTAGAGAACAAGAAATTGCAAAATGTAATGGCAAAGAAAACGACTCGTTCGCGCATAGTGACTGGTATCTTGCGGATAACACGAGTAATATTGGCTTCCAAAACGTCAATCGTAGCTGGCTTATTCCTGAAGACCTGATACTTTACATACACCCAGAGAAGATATTCCAAAGGTGTGATATCGGACGATCTAGGCGGCCAATTTACGGTAGGAAAACGTGAAATTAAGTGCTCACCAAAATAATTTCCCAACAAGTCCATTGTTGCACGAGCTGTATAGCTCGTAGTGCCGTCTTGTTGAAACCAGAGCTTACCGAGACCATGTACTTGCCATCAGGCACATAGTCCGTAAACATGGCGCGATAACGGTTACCATTGACGGTAACATTCTGATTTGCCTCATTTTTGAAGAAATATGGACCAATGATTTCACCAGCCCATAAACCACACCATACCGTTGTTTTTAATGAATGTAATGGTATCTCTTGGTACTCTTCGGGTTGCTAATCAGCCCAAATACGGAAATTTTTTTTTTTGAACGCTCAATGGAGCCAGAAATAGGCTTCATTACTGCACAAAATTTGACGATGAAACACCGGATTCTCATTGTGTTTTTTCAGAGCCCATTCACTGAAAATATGCCGCAAATTTAAGTCGCCTGGTTTCAATTCTTGCGCAAGTTAAATTTTGTAAGTATTTAGGCTGAGATCTTTATGTAAAATACGCCAAGTTCTCAAATACGGCAGGCCAAGCTGCTGTAAACGATGACGAATCGCTTCGTCACGGTACTCGCGAGCACTCTCAGCTACAGCTGCTATAGTCTCTTCACTACGGGCTGGATGTGGCCTAACCGGTCGAATATCATCCACTAATGTAAACTGGGACTCAAATTTGCAAATGGTATTGGCAATAGTAGTTTCAGTAGGTTGATTATGCGCACCGTAAGTTCCTCGAATTGCACAAAAAAAATTTCTCACAGAACGTTGATTTTCATATGAGTTTTTCCATGATGATTTGCCAAAGGATACTGAACAAAAATGACATAGCAGTTTGATAGGGGTTATGCGTGATCTCTCAAAAAAAGTCTATTGAAAATCAAACCTCATTATGAGGTTAAGTTATGTTAAGTCAAGAAAGAATGAATGGAAGTTTGCAAGGATGAACAAGATAACTTATGGTAGTGCTGAAGATATGGAAGTACCACTTCTACATTTTGTCAAATATCGTTGACGACCAAGATAAACGACTTAGGGTCTAGCTGCCGATTTTTTTAAGGTGTCAGGTGATAACCTTGTCCGATATAACCATACGTTAAATCAGCTTGACAGATGCATGCTGCATGTCTCGCTGATGATCTTCTCATCTATACTAGGTAATCATCAACAATTTGTTGGTTTCAGAACTGAACGAGTAAATCCCAGATTTGTACACTAAAGTAGGTTTTGGGAAAAATCCAATTTAAATCGACACCACCTCACATCATACTTAAGTCATACAGTGGAGAAAAAAGTGAACGGATTAAAAAAAATTTGATTTTTTTGGAAACTTTCGCCAACATCTGGGGTAATGTCTTAGAAACTTATCATTTCTGGAGAGTATTGTGCTTTTGATATACGATTCTAATGTGCCCCAACGAAGAAATGAGTGAACAAGCATGTTGGAAAAGGTTTCATTCTGAAACCTTGCACGTACAATATTTTGATGTCTGTGCTTGCTTTAATAAGTCTCTCCATAAACTAAACAGTGCTAACCATTTCACTGCAAATCAGAACATTAAGCAATTCGTCAAGCCTTGTTATTTCCTCTCTTCTGAACCTAGTTATACGAGCAGTTGCCTCTTATTTTTGAAAAAATCTCCTCGAATTATTTCCATCATTGGTATTTTCAAATCTTTGTTTTGGTCTACCCACTTTAAGCCCAATCTCATCGTGAAAATGCTTCTGGTTATCTTGTTTTCCTTAGTTTTTGCTTCTTTAATACCAATAGATTCATCAATATACTCTCTCATTTGTCGACAAGTGTATTCGTAGTTACGGTCGTCATCATTTGATTCATCTTGATTGTTAAAGTTTTTTTGTGTTCTTTGCAAATGGGACATGACCGCGTTGTCTTTGGATCTGTTATTTCGTACAGAACTTTTTCGTGAATCATAGTTAAAAAGAACCCCTGGTTGACCACTATCCCCATTTTGTCATTAACTTTATATATCGGTGGGTGAAGATTAGCAATTTGTCTTTTGTTATCGTTGACTGTACTTTTTGTGAGTTCTTCAGTTTGCTTCACATATTGGAATACCATATTAAGGTCGGAAAAAATGAACGAGGGTTTCTTTAATGTTTGCCATTTGAACTGTTAAGCCTCAGTGGAGTAACTAAGGCCATAAACATGTTTGCATCTGTTTCATCATCTGGTCTATTTATTGTTTGCTTATAGGCACATTGAGAAGATTATCCATCATAGCCCCACTTACATTGAAATGTAAGAATTCTTGAAAGTAATCCATCAGCTCTTGAAGTTTCACTCTAGCTCATATTGCAGTGATTTCGTAGTTCCCTGGAACTTCCTTTTAAATTCTTCTTATAACAATTCTGTAGGATGGAATAACATCTGCTATACGTTGTGTTTTCTCAGGGAACTTCTCAAAGTCTCATATTTTCTATGTGACAGATCCACATCCATAAACAAAGCCAATGCATTATCACTATTATACTTGATAAGATCCTTTGGTCAAGTAGAAATGGTTTCTTTTATTCTTATGACTCGCAGTGGACTTGTGGTAGAGGCTGCTTTGGTTACATCTGCTTTCATCTTTCCACCATACCTATTTTTCTTTATTGCTAAGGCCTTAGAAAGATTTTCAGTGGTGATGTCGAGTACTGTTTGATTGATTTCCTTGACTTTGATGTACTTGCTAAATTATACGTCTCTTCTGTTCTTTCAGTGTCGATATGGGACAATTTTCCAACCATTCCTTGTTCTTTTTGAAGTTCTTCCTCGATCTAAGATGTGCATGAATTGCTGATATTTTTTACGACACAAATAAACTCATTTGTATTCGATACGTTGACAAAAGGGAAGTTGTGGATGCAGGATACAGGACCGCAGTAATGCAAAATATGGTATGAAGCGTCTAAATTAAAAATAAAAATATAGAGGTGAAGAAAAGAGTTCTAGAAGCAAAACGAGTAGCGTTTTAACAATAAGACAACAAAAAAATGAGAAAAAATTTGAAATTGTAAACAATCAAAACAAAAGATGGAAAGTTATTGGCAGAAGGATATGAAAGCGTAAATAGATGAAGCATATTCCAAGGAACTATTGAACAAGGAAGATTAGAAAGACTCAGAGAGAATAGAAGATGAATTTGAAGTAGATTCGAGCAACAAAGAAGAACTCGAAACAGCGTCGAGGAAAGTCAAACTCGCAAAAACTCCGTGTATTGATGAGATTGCAGAAAAAGGAAGAAGCTAATTAATAAAAATAATAAATTTAGCCTGGATAAGAGAAATTATTCCAGGGGATTGGAAATATGAAATTATCCTACCTATCGATAAAAAATTTGATTCAAAAGAAAGGATAATTATAGGGGGATAATGCTCCTCACGACGGCGCTTAAAGTGTACGACACCATCCTAGAACACAGGCTTAGAGAAAGAGTTGAAAAACTTTTATCAGATATTCATCAGATATCAGTGGTTTCCGACCAGATTTTTATGGTTTAACAAGTGCTGGAAAGAAAGCTTGCCAAAAATAAAAAAGTTTGTACCTACTTTATAGACAAGAAAAAAGCTTTTGCTCGATAAATCTTGGAGAGTCTTAGAAGGAAAGGGGTGAAGGAAAGACTTGTACGAGCCATCAAAAGCATATACAAAAAAATAAAAAGATGTCGTGAGGACATGCAATGCGCTTTCAGACAAATGTAAGACTTTAGAAGGAGTGAGCCAAGGTAGTGTGTTGAGCCCCCTCATATTTATCTGCACAATAAACTATACCAAACATTGGCAAGAAAGGTGCAAATATATATAGTAAGAACCTGGGTAATGTTATAAATAGCACAAGTAATTCGGAAGACGAATATTAATGGGCAGTTGTGGTACCTAGACCACAACGAGTTCACACAAGGAATAAAAATATCAAATTTAAAAACGATGTGTTGCTGTACGGAGACGAAAACTGGATACTCACAAGAAGACAAGTACAAGCTTTGCAGATGAGATACCTCAGGAAAGCTATAGGAGCCAGAAGAATGGACAAGAAAAGCAACGAAGGTATTAGAAAGCAACTACATGTCAATACTCGAATAAAAGAAACTAAGATGGTTTGGATAGTTTAACCACATATATATACTGAAAAAAGCTGGGGAAAGATGGGATCCAGTGAGGAAATTTCACGAGAAGATAAAAAATCCGGAGCACCGGATTATATGTGAAATGTGATCGATGGATCACTTTAACTGAACATTTGAACAAAATGGTTCATCTTATAATGCAGCACTGTGAAAAATTATAAACCCAAGCCAAAATTTTCTTTTTCTTGGAATGAGTAATGAATATTTATTATTGGTTTTGCTCCAAAATTTTGCCAAAAACTAACAATTAGAGAAAACCCTTGTGGCGTTTTTGATTCAAATGTGGTTTGCTAACTTATTTTCGAAGAAAATAATAAAAAAAGCGAAACTTGTCAATCTACAAGCAACATGTTGCTTATAATAGGTAAAATAACTGATCTGCGAATACAGTCCCCAATTACCCAAATTGGCAAAAATTTAGTCCCCGACATAGAGTACTTAAATTCATGCGTTTCTTATTTTTTTTTTTTTACTTTTGTAGATAGAAAAGTAGGTAAAAAGTGGCGTTTGGAAGGACCAACACACTAAGGCCTATTGGCCATTTGTGCTCCTCTTACTCATGGAACCAATTTGAGCTTATGACGAAGCGGAAGAGACTGTTAACGTCTTTAGATCGTTTGAGTCATTGTAGAATAAATCTCCTAAGTTGAATTTTCTTCGCTGGGAGAGAGGTGGATATGTACATAGTAGGTAGAGGACTGTCTCCTTTTTCTCCTCGTTCATGCAGCTTCTAAAGAAATTGTTTGTAAAGGCGTCAAACATTCTTGCATACTTGGCAGTAAGGCAGTGTCCAAGGATGACACCTGTAATGGCGCTGAGATGTTTCCTGCTTAGAAGGATCAAACTCCTAGAGCGATTCAGATTCAGCTTTGGTCAGATCTGTTTGGTGGCTAGACATGTTGTTCCCACAGTGCACCTAAGGTCGGTTCTTTTATCAGCATCCAGCTTTAATATTGATTTGCACGTAGCGATCGGTAGAATAGGTAGAGTGGTTCCAATTTTGGCAACAACAAAGTTGAAGGTTGAATTACTCTGCCATCTCCATAAGAGATAATCGGCATTCAAGGACGGTTTTAGAATTCAATGAGACTGAGTCTAGGAACTTGATAGCTGCCTGACTAAAAGGTGCCGATATCCTTTAAAGATACCCCGTTTTTCTTCAGCCAAGACCGAGCTTCTTTAATTGCCGAAATTTCCGCTTATCTGAGAAAACACCGTCACCATTCGCGCAATCGATTTTATATCCATCTGTATAAAAGTGGATTGATTTGTCCTCCATGCAAGCACCTTCCGCACAGAAGGATCTAGAGGGGATTCCTATAATATATTAAGAGCATAAGCGTGGCCAAATAAGTTATTTGTTTACTGTGTAATCGCATTAAGGCGAATATTTGCAGTCGCAGTTACTTGCCTACTGAAGATGTCGAGAGGTGTCAAGTGAAACAGAATGTCTAAAGTCGTGGAAGAATTAGAACGTAAAGCTCCATTTATGCATGCACATGCTATTATTTTGATTCTGGAGACTGGATGCTCCGATACAAGTAACCCCGTCTCAGTCTTGGAGATTCTTTATTGACCTGGACTTTGAATATGTAGGAGTCTGGCTGTATTTCTGAAATTGCTCCGCTATCCACCAAAAGTTCAGAAATTAATGCTTATAATTATCATGAAATTCAAGAGTAAAATGTATCGCGTTGACCTTGCATTAATATATTCTTAGTACAGCTGGCAAGCCTAATCCTTGCCAAGTTGCAGTAATCCATACGACACAACTTAATTCAGCATGGATCCTTCAAGAGTACGAAATCACCGATTATTGAATGAAATTCTCACCATTGTTGTTAAGAGAAATTGGTATTCGCCAAAGGGTGTGCAGGTTTAAGGATGACTGGTAAAAAGGTCGCTTTCGTCCCGATGTGATTGGCGATGGAACTATTTTAATTAATTTGCAATCTTTTGCCAGGTAAATGCCTTCAGGTGGAAAGACCCAGCAAAGAGTATGCTACAGAAAGGGGATGCTAACTTTTATTTCGTATCCTTGGCGAAGAAATTGATTTGATTATCGTTCATGTTAACGACATCTTTCTCGTCCATACATCTCAAACCCTGTCGTTTATCCGTAACCTAGTCGGTTATACATATGTATGGCTGGGTGTGTTTACTAAGGGTTACTTCCGCCAGATTGATAGTTAAATTGTTAATTTACGTGCTTACTTACAACTATTTTCTACCCCCTTGTTGAAGGTGGGAATTGTAGTGGAAGGTGTCAGAAAATGTTGGATAGCTTTAGAATAGCTTGGAGCTTGGATAGCATCCAAAGCACTATGGTGTATTTGCCAGATGGTGATGGTATTACCTTGATATTACAGTTAACCGCATAATTGAATAGAATCGATTAAAAAGTGAATTAAGAAGTTTTTCGTTGGGAGACGATAACAGAAAACTCTATCATGCACTTGTTTGCATTCGTCACTCAATGCCAGTTAGTGTAGGGCGAAGATTTTGATGATGCAACCTTCTTCTTCGTGTGGTTGTTTCTGTGATTCCGAAAGTTGAATGTGTACACATTGGAATGTGGCTGTTGTACGATTGTGGGGAAATGCGCATCATACAGCTTTACAGTTCACTTAGAAGGAATCTAGGTCGACTTAAAAGATATTTATCTCTTCTTTTAGTCCTGTTGACTTCTTCTTCTGCTTTTTCTTCATTCGTTTTTTTTTTTTCTTTTTTGACAAGTATTTTTCTACTATCTAGTGTATCAAGTGTATTTTCTTTTTTTTTTCATATCTTTTGAATGTCTTTCCTTTTTCGTAGGTTGAACTGAATTGGAAGAAACAGAGCAGTAGCTAGGTTGTAGTAATTTGGGGAAAGGGTTGTGGGTGATAAGTGCATCCGGGGGAAGTTAAAATGTTGGAAATGCTCTTAAGGTTGCTTTTCAATGGCAACATAGGGTTAGTGGTTAAAGGAGAATTAGTTTTGATCCATTTTCTTATTTCCCATTTATTTATATTTATTTTGCTTTTTACTTAAATCTGTAGGTATGCTGAGAAGTAAAATGAGTTAAATACTTGACAGGATTTTGAATGTGGAAATAATTTGAGGAGATAGAGGTGAGGTATAAATCAGAAGATTGTATGAATAGTTGGTTGGGGATGTTGAGTGGTGAAATTGGGACATTATGAAGACGGAGGGTGCCTGAGGAAATATCAAATTTGAACTGGAAGCTGGTAATTAAGAATTCTTTCTTTGTGGACCAGCAATGCACCATGTTGAATACAAACACTGTCTGTGTTGTGACTTTTTGAATGAAAACAATGGATTTGTGCATCCGTTTGGTGGATTGGTTGGCTGGTAGCAGAGACGATGGTTAACCTGGTAAAGTTTTGTGGGACAATGAACTAACCAAGGAATGGCCTTTAATTGAAATGTCTTTGTCTAAGAAAACTTAATGGTTTTGCGGAGATGAAATCCCCACTGGCATGATTCTTCATTTCTTGAAAGCAATTTTCTTTCAAGAATTACGAAATTTAGACCTTTGTATATGGAAAGTAAAACCGGACAGCAAATGGCAATCGGTCAGACAGTAAGATAGCCTTTTAAGGCAACGTTATATGTGCTACGAAGATTTAATAAAAAACGCAGATTTTCTTAATAGACAGCGAACTCATTCCAGTCATAAGATCAATCTCAGTTTTGTAGTTTTTGGTCCCACTATGAGTAGCTCATAAGTAAAGTTGAAGGACATGGTCTTAAGGCCAAAAGCCCTTTAAAAAGAGTCTCAAGATACAGCCAACGTCCTAAAGTTCGAGTTAAGTAAACCTGTTAAGCTTTCAAAAAAGTAGTAACACCTCATCCAGATCGTTCACCTTATATTTCCGTTTGTATGTCTATATTCGAGAAAAAGCCTATTAGAGCCGAAAACCACTTCAGAGATATGAGAGCTGCAGTTGACTTCTTCTTATGACTGCTTCATTTTTTATTGTACGTAAATAAGTAAGTTCAGAAAACTGTAACGATAAGAACAGTGCTTTGCTGTGCCCCCGATTTTTATTAGACAACGTTATTGATGGGCAAGGCCTTGATAGTTGGGCGGGAATGCCCCCTAGGGAGTGCAGGGTTGGCCAGAAAATTAAAAACTATGGCATATACTACGGTGACTGCTTCAGCATTTTTTTGGCTGCGGATTTACGGTGAGCTTCAGGCAAGGCAAGGATAAATTAGCTTAAGAAGAAGAAGAAGAAGGAACAAAAGAATGTTTCTGCAAGATCCTTGACGAAATTTATTGGCAATATTCCACAGGGAAAAGAACTTTTGCATAGTAGATTCGGGCATAATTGCAGTCAAGGTACGTCTACGGATTTCTCAGACTCTGGAACAATATTAGAGAAATACTAAAAAAATATTCGGAAAATCTCCGAACCACTGATCAATAGCTTTACAATTGCATTACAAGTCGAATATTTTTGGCATAACAAGAACGCGATTAAGAAAGCCGCAACTGATATGCTCAAATCTACCAGCCAATGAGTTCTGAGCAAAAACCTGGAGTAAAAGAATCGCAGTAAGCGCTGACGATATGCAATAACCGCTTCCGCGTTTAAGGATGACTAACCAAACGGCGTTCTTGCACAGCAACCAGCGAGAGATCACTTACTAGGGAACATTCATCTCAAGAAGGCCAATTATAATTTTCGTAACAAAGAATATGCTGATGAAATCAACATCACCGGTCACAGTCAGCATGCCATTATATATAGAATCTCTTGCTGAAACCGAAAAGAAGGCGAGACGGGTAAGCTTCAAAATAAATGCTGACAATACCAAGTGCATGTTGCCAACCAGCAAAGATGCAAATATTCACCGCAGTATCACAGTAGTGATTTTGAGGTAGTTAAGGGACTAACCTACTTTTTGGTAAGTAAAGACGAGGATTCGCTACGTTATATCGTCCAATATACCTGTTAGATACAGTCGGGGAACTCTCAAATCAACTGTATAGGCTTAGAAAAGGTCGTTCTAGAATAGGTGCTATATTTAGGGTAATTACAATCTTGGAAGAAGTTATCTAGGGAAGGAGAGGGAGAAGGTGCTAATTAATATGGTAATGTAATAAACCTGGACGTCAAAAATGTGTTAAAATATGGAAATTCGGGACGAACAGTGAACTCCCTTAGAGCAAAGGTGGTGCCAGCATTTCTTATCAAAGTAATACTAAATTATTTTGGAAAACGGTTCCTCTTCTTCGATACCGGCGATGGAATAAGGAAGTACCACATATTTTGCGGACATAAGGATCAGTACTAGGTCCCATCCTGTGGAAAACTTTGTATGACAGGATTTTTAGGCTTAAAATTCCAAACGAGGCAAAAATCATTGGCCTTGCCGATGATATTGCAATCGGTATGGCAGCAAAACAGCAGCAAAAGGAATAGGCGATATTGGAAATGAATGTATCCGAAACGTGAGACGGTAGATAGCAGCAATCGGGTTAGAGCTCACCGAACATAAAACGGAAGTAGTACTAGTAAGCAATCAAGATACCAAGCTGTGTATTAATGACGCTTGAAAGGAACACCTTGTTCCATACGTGCGACAGAGCAACAAGTGCTGCCTTGCTGCCCACACAACAAGTGAAATTAATTCTGTCAATAGAGAAGCAGTTGTTGGTTATGGTTGGTTGGTTATACAGCACCAATATGAAAATTAAGTCTTATGCAAGAAGGATTAACTCCGTCAACCGCTTATGTGGGCTAAGAGTGTGCTGAGATTCTCGGACGGTGTCAGACGATGCCATGTATGTTATTGCAAACTAACAAGGACTTTTTATACCAAAGTTCAGGAAGTATTAAGTTGGAGCTCCTAACCGTACATGGCCTAAACTTATCTGAACAGTTTTGGTCGTGATAAATCTCCTATCTCCTTAAATTACTGAGAAGCTAGCGAAAATTCACAACACGTATTTTTTCAGTGTCCCCAGAAATAATTGGGGACTCCCGAGGTCATTGTAATGTTAACATCGAGCACACTATGTGATGCTGTGAAACAGATTGCAGCGATAATCATGAAGGCACTTTGACGGCTGAAAAGGGATAGGAAGATCAACCAAAACCAAACGGCATCTCTTTTGGAACAAAGAACTACAAACTGTAAGAGATGAGCATAATTACTAACCAGCCCCCCGAAGTTATGCCTTACGGCGGTTACGTGGGTTACACAATAATAATAATCTTTTACGGACTTTAGATTTAGTGGGTTAGAGTCTCACATTAGGACTTGCACGGTGCGCAGTCATGAGGCTTACCTCTCCTAACATAAAAAAAGAACAAAACGGACTCCAAGAATGACAGCCTAGCAGTTTTCTGAAAGAAACAGATTCAACGCTCCTTAGTCAGAAAACGAAATTGATGATGAACAATGATCCTGCAAGTCCCACTATACTATGTGCTGGATGAAAAACAAAAAAAGTTTTTCTTTGTAGGAGATGTAGATGCAACTGAAACCACATCAATTACACTGACTCGTCCATATCGAGCCAATGGACGATAATGCTTCTAGTAGGATCTTCGAATTGCAGCCCCCCCCCCCCCCGTTTGTGATGAAAAGGAAGACTCCCAGGTAACCACCAAATAACGGTGGATACTTAATGGATTGATCTTAAGAGCTTAAGGACGATGGAAAACTTCCATTTCTTAGGTAGATACACTTTAGGGGTCAACAGGCTGGTTCATCAAATGAAATAAATGAAAACTAATCAAAAATGTCTAACAAGCAAACAACGAAAACATAATAACAACTCTAAGGCTGCATAGTGTAATTCTTTCATAAGACCCTGTTCTGAATGCTCTTAATGCTATGAGCATTAATCTAACCAAGGGTATTTCAAGAATTGTGAAACTAAAATCTTTTATCGTATCGAGATTGATAAGTCTCTTTCTTAATGAACTACAATATCCTTTTCATACCACTAAATTGAAACTGCTTACGAAATAATTACCAGTGTCTGTCCTTCACTTTATCTTCAAAACCCTTTGATCTAAAATCTCTGTCTGTAAACTCTTATCAATAAAATCGTTTGTGGACGTCGGTTATCTCTGCTTTCCATAATCGTTCCCTGACTCATTCGAAGTGTCTGCCTTGTTAAAGAGGAAGAATCCGCAAAAAAAAAAAAAAAAAACAAATGGACACGCTTACAGGAGTAGCGCGGCAAGTCCGTCAATGTTCATCATAAAATGAAAATGAAACCCAATGTTTTGAACTGATGTTTCTAAACAAGAAAAACTTGCAGACCGTCCATTCAATAGTGGGAAAGCCTTTTAGCAAGTAACTTAAGACTCAAATATATGAAGGAAGACTAGATCTTATAGACCGAAGCAAAAAAAATATATAAAAACTTGCATTTTCGTCTCCAAATAGGCTACTTATTCCAGAGAATACAGATGGAATAGATTTACTTTTTTTCATTTTAAGGTAACAAGAATCGATAGCATTTAACCATGTTGCCTGTCTTGTATTTGCGAAACCTACTATAGGGTTTTCCAATAGAGCCTTGACAACTTAGAATTTAATTTGTGAACGCATTCTTTCACTAATCATCAAACTCAACATTTTTATCATGGTAAAGTAACGAGCAACGTCTGCAAATTATAAAAAATTTTCTACAGATATTAGAAGTCGGTGACTGCAACTTTAAGAGCGTTAACTCCAATTTTCGGTAGTAATTCTCGCTCTAGTAGACAGGCAATAGCAGGTTTAGTGTTATATATTCTGTGAGATACTGGGTTGGTCGAAGTGTCGAAAATATCGCTGCCGTTCAGACGTCCGTAGTAAACGATCCAAATCAGTGAATTCCACAGCGTTCTCAAGAATTGGGCATCGCTCAGACCACATTATGGCGTATTTTGCGTAAGGATCTTGGTTTACACCCATACAAGATCAAGCTGACTCAAGAATCGAAGCCGATGGACCATTTGAAGCGACGTACGTTCTCCGCTTGGGTTCTGGAGGAGATGCGCCAAGATGATGAATTTCATCGCAAAATCCTCTTCAGTGACGAAGCTCATTTTTGGCTCAATAGGTTCATCAATAAGCAAAATATGCGTTATTGGTCGGGTGAAAACCCACATGTGCTTCATGAATCACCACTTCATCCACAAAAAATAACTGTTTGGTGCGGTTTGCATGCCGGCGGCGTTATTCGGCCATATTTTTTCGTCGACGATAACGATTGTCACATTACTGTGTATGGTCAGCGTTATTGCGCCATGATCACCGATTATTTTTGGCCCGAATTGGAAGATATGGACTTGGACGACATGTGGTTTCAACAGGATGGTGCCACAAGCCACACAGCACACGCTAAAATCGATTTATTGAAGAGTAAGTATGGTGAGCGTGTTATCTCAAGACATGGGCCAGTCAATTTTCTGTGAGGTTACGTCATTCATAGATGTTTTGATTGTACTTCAAGCCAATAATAAAGTTTTTGAAATATCTCAAATGGTTTGCCTTTTATTTAAAAAAAAAAGTTGTCAAGTCGTTATTAGAAAACTCTATATGTCAAGGAAATGAATGGAATTTTGAGAAGAAGTACATGTGATTTTTGAAGGGCAGGCAAGCCACATGATTCTGAAGTGGATGGTAGATGTATAGATTAGAAATTATGTGTTTATGGTGGAGCATTATACAACGTAAGTACGGACTCGATTGATCACTTTGACATATTTGTAAAAGAATGTCCACTATCATCAAATCGCGTAGGACTATTTCGGTTTTGCGAAATGCAACCTGTAGTAAAAAGATGTGCAGAGGAACTTCCCAAGACGAAGTTCCTTACATGGCTCCTTGTGGTGAACGAATTCTTGATAGGATAATAGTAAGCTGCCGAAGAGCAACACTTAATCCTGAAATAAATCTGTACTTGGTAGATATGACTCAAAATCGTGCGATAAAACTTTTAAGTGATGCTAATACCATTCAGAGAATGGACACCTACGAACACTGACATAATTTCTCGTGTCTCATTTTGTTTTATCGCTATTTCCACCAGTGCTCCATCACCAGTAGGATTCCGCCCCTTCAATCTTTTATCCGTAACACACGTCTTGCTTTAAATGCTCATCGACACATCCTCAAGCCTACATCCTAGTTTATGGAATCCCCTGTCGAGCCCTCTATTTCCTAGTCATTATATGTAACTTGCAAGCGTTTAAGACCAATGTTAGTCAGAACACCTCTTTTCTTCCTCCCTTTCTTTTCTTCCTCCCTTTCTTTTCTTCGCCTGCGCTGTGTGCTAGCCTTTTAAGGGTATATGGTGTGTAATATACCCCTTGAGCGCGTGTTAATTATATAAACAAACAAAAGAAAACCTTCAATCAAGAAAAGATTCCAGACTATCAAGAACTGGACAAAATGTATTAAAGAACGTGTCAAAAAGGAAAGAGTAACTTTCTACCCTTGCAAAGGGACTTTTACTATGGTAGTACCTAGGATCTCAAACCGGCTGCATAATATTGGCCTTTTACAGCAGTTGAGAGACGCATAGATTTTGCTATTCTAATGGAAAAGATGATTGGCGGGTCAGCGCTTCCTAGTTCATTGACCCTTCTATCCGTGATAGTTGAGTAAAAGTCTGTCAAAAAAGACATCAAATAACATAACCATCAACGTTTATCTGCTTTCATTTTTGAAGTTAAAATAAAAAATAAAATCATTATATTGAACAATTGAACTTCATTTAAAATTTGATCATTTACAGAAACAAATACACAGAGGACGGTTTCAAGAAGGATTCCCCAGAATGTAGTCAAAGTGTTTTCGTTCGGAATATGCAACCATCCAGAATATTTCAAATTTCATGGTGCACGTAATACATAATATGAAATCCAAAACTTTAATCACAGGAAATTTATCAATTATGTAACGCCCGCTCCTGGGTAATTTCTCACCAATATTACAGATATCTCTAAGGGAAGGTAAAATATACCGCAGGGTACGGTACTAAAAGGAAATGAATATTTTTTTTTTTTTTTTTACTTTACGAACCAACACCAAGAGGAGTATACTCGTGCTTTTAAGATTTTACGAGACCTCTTTAAGTCACTTGCCATCTGTCAAATAATAAACGTATTTAAGAAGCTATAAAATCTTAACAAACATTTAAAATACCGTTAAACACAAAATTTTGATTTATTAGGGTATTCCTAAAAAAAACCAATGTCCTTTTAAGGGCTGTGCAAGTTCCGGGTAAATACTAAAATTTGTGTTAAACCAGTCGTAACGCTCAAGTAAAATATTTTCTGAAAGAATTTGTAAATCAGATTTCGTAAAGCATAAATAAAAGGTACTGAGCTCGGAATAGTGAATTCGATGTTGAATATTTTATCACAAACACGGAACCAGATCCCTTTCAGCTGAGTTGTCCTTAGGCTGTTTACATTTCTATATAAATGAAATATATCTTTAAGAGGATGTTTCAAGATTAGGATAGCGGCATCAAACTGTAATTGCTTAGTGCTGTAACTGCCGCTAAACATCAGTTGTTCTTATTTAACTGCCTTTTGGTCTCATCCCACCGAGCTTGGTTTGCCTGACTCATGTTGATCAGAAGAATATATTTACACTATGAAATTCTGTTACAAATGGTTGAAAATCAAAAGGAGGATTAACGAAAGACTAGATGATTCTTCTAAAGAATGTTTCAATGAGCTTATAAAGAAGAAGCATCTTTGGTAGTACAGTGAAAAGGCATAGTATTTACAACACCATGTGTAGGAAGGGACTTTGTCTAATTAACTTTATTGTGCAACTGAATATGATTTTAGCATCATAATATTCACAAAGGAACATTGTAGTCTCCTGATCAAAAAACAATCAAGGTATTCAGTATTAAGAAGCCCGATCCTCTGCGTAGAAATGGACCACTTGTTGTAGCCAAGAAACGTCTATAGACATCCTAGCCTCTTCAACAATAGACTATCAGGGAACTTAATGTTGACCGGCTGAAATCACGTGAAACCGCCATAAACGTTGCCAATCACGTATCCTTTAGTCTACCGCTCTATAAGGAAAAGAAAACAGAAGATTATCAACTTCTTCGCTAGAAAAACGAAACAGAGTGCTTAGTTCTTTAAAAAAAAAAAAGGAAATGGAAAGACTCATAGAAGTACGTTCTGATGTTTTGTACAAATTTGAAAAAAAAAAAAAACATGTCAAGCCGGACCGGAGCAGTCTCCGTTCTTATAAATCAGACAACAGGTTTCATTCATCTGCCATTTTTATCTCCGAACAAATCTTGGAAATAATATGGAGTATTCGTACGTTCGATATGCTATAGTTTTTCAGCTATTCAAATCTGCCGAACGTTCCGAACATCTCAATTTTCCCAATCATATGTCTTCAAGCTGTCCTTTTTGTCGGCTTGTGCTTAGGTTTTCCCCCATTTCTTTGTTCGTAGAACGCACATACTTAGGAGTATTCCCACCGAAAACCTGGACAAAATTATTTTCTGAAGTAAAACAATTTATTTTTGTTAGAATTGAATATTTATGCAATGAAAAACAAATTTCAAATATATTTCATAAGGTTTTATGTAAATAAATTGAAAAAAAAGAAAGAAATGTATTCAATCGCTGTATTCAGACTCTTTATTATCTTCATCTTCATTGTTTTCACTTTCTTCACTATTTTCATCATGAAAAGATGAAAATCTACCATCAGCGGCATTTGTGTCCATTGGAAGAAGCACTTCCATAGTTTCTTTTGAAAACTTCTTTTTAGTCTTTGAAGACGATTTTCTGAAGCAACTTAAAAGAGGATCAGAACTCAAAAGCAGCCTATTAAGTATATCGAGGTTGCAGTCTCTCCACGAAAATTTTCTTGTATAGATTAGCCGGTACTGTATTTAAAATTTGTAATATATTTGGTAAAAATCATAACATTTTAAGATTGAAAATGAAAAATTTTAAATACAAATCTGAAATGTTTATTTCTAGCTTCTGCCGCTTCTTCAGATAGTTGCCCGATATGGGAGTCATTGTATACCATGAGTATAACTTCACATAAAGTTTTGATCTTTCCATTGCAAATGACTCAAATTTCAAAAGGTTTATTTTGCATCCACTTGAAATAGTTTCCAAAATTACTCTAAAACGAAATATCAGATTAAAATCAATTCCCGTTATTTCGAAGGCAACTTCAGGGTTTTCAAAAAATCTTCTACTTGTATTGCCGTCATTGGTGTTTCCAAGACCAGCTGGTGGGAAATCAACAATAAGGCCAAGTTTATTCCTAAATTCTCCTTGAATTTGAATTTTTCGTATTTTACATATATCCTTCTCAGCGTCCGATCTTACTTGCCATTTTTTGAAGATATCTTGTAGGGCTGAAAAGTCCGTTTATAGTAAAACACAAAATTGTAAAACACAAATTATAGTATTGGGTATATAATTATGTTCGTGTTTTTTTTTATTTCAAAATTGACACGTTTATTTAAGAAAAACATGTACAATAGTATTATTCAAAGTATTGCCCATCTGAAGCTATGACTTTTTCCCATATTTCTGGAAATTTGTGGATCCCATCCCAAAAGAACTGCGCCGGTTTTGCAGCCAAGAATGAATCAAGCCAATTTTTGATATTTTGCTCTGATGTGAACCGTATTTTAGTGAGGGCGTTCTGCATCGACCGGAACAAACGGTAGTCAGAAGGGGCAAGGTCTGGTCTATAAGGCGGGTGAGGTAAGACTTCCCATCCACTGTTTTCCAAATAGTTCTTAACCGGAATAGCAACGTGGGGCTGAGCGTTGTCATGATGGAAAATTATTGCCTCGTTGCTGGGCGCATATTCCGGGCGTTTTTCGGCTCCTGCTCTATTCAAACGGATTAATTGTATTCGGTAGCGTTGTCCATTGATGGTTTCACCCAATTTTAGCAGCTTATAATACAGCACACCCATCTGATCCCACCAAATACAGAGCATTACCTTCGCGCCATGGATATTCAGCTTTGCCGTTGATTTGGCTGGTTGGCCGGGTTTCGCATATGATTTTTTTCGCTTGGGGTTGTCGTAATGGATCCATTTTTCATCACCAGTAACAAACCGATGCAAAAATGTTTCCTTTTTGTGGCGTTCCAACAGCATTTCGGACATGCAAAACCGCCTTTCGACGTCTCTCGGCTTGAGTTCATGTGGAACCCAATTTCTTTGCTTTTGAATATATCCAGCTGCTTTTAAACGTTTTGAAATGGCTGCTTAAGTGACACCCAAAGATTCTGCGAGCTCTTCTTGTGTTTGTAATGCTTTCAGTTCTTCATCTTCAAACTTTTTTGGCTGCCCAGGACGTTCATCGTCTTCCAAGCAAACCACTTTTGGCACTTTCGCTCAGCTAGAGATGTTCACCATAAACTGAATGAAGAAGAATAATGAAGAAGAACTCCCCGGAAAAACACTTTTGCTAGCACAAAGTTCGACATATTTGAGTGAAAAAAAACTATTGTTGTTTACGCTTCAAATGAGTGACATATACTGAAATGACGTACAATGACAGGAGCTTTCCAACGCATATTCCAATGGAATAATACAAGTTACGCCATCTTTTAGCAAACCGCACGAAGTTATAGACCCAATAAAACACGAGATTTTTGCAAAATTCAACTTTATTTATCAATATAGTTGCCTTCGATGGCGAAACACTGATTGAAACGATTTTTTAATCTTTCGATACCAGTTTTGTAGTACGATTTCGGTTTAGCCTCAAAATAGGCCTCTATTTCGGCAATTACTTCTTCATCGGTCTTAAATCTCTTTCCGGGGAGCATTCTTTGAGGAAATAGTCGCTGGGGGTCAAATCTGGAGAATACGGTGGGTGTGGAAGCAATTCGTAACCGAATTCATTCAATTTTACCATCGTTTTCATCGATTTATTTTTCTTCAAATGCGGCCGTTTTTCTGCGATTTCGTCCTTCAAACGCTCCAACAACGCAATGTAATAGTCGCTGTTGACAGTCTGCCCCTATTGGAGATAGTCGATGAAAATTATTCCATGTGTATCCCAAAATACGGATGCCATAACCTTGCCAGCAGACTGTTGAGTTTTTGGTCGTTTTGGACGAGGCTCGTCGCCTGCTCGCCACTCAGCTGATTGCCGACTTGACTCTGGTGTGAAGTGATGAAGAAAAGTTTCGTCCATTGTTACATACCGACGCAAAACTTCGGCTTTATTGCAGTTGAACCGCTTTAAACACTCCACTGAATCATCAACACGTTGTTGTTTTTGGTCGACTGTGAGCAAACAGAGCTTTCGCATGTCCAAATATTCGTGTATAATATATCCAACACGCTCTTTTGATATCTTCAGAGCCTCAGCTATCTCGATCAACTTCACTTTACGGTCATTCGTAATCATTTTGTTAACTTTTTTGATGTTTTCATCTGAAACGGCCTCTTTTGGACGTCTACTGCGTGCATCATCTTCGGTGCTTGTATGACCACTTTAAAATTTTTCAATCCACTTGCGAATAGTTCGTTCGGCTGGTGCAGAGTCCGGGTAACTCTTATCAAGCTATTTCTTTGCATCGGCTGCATTTTTTCCCATCAAAAAGCAATGATAAATCAACATATGAAATTGCTTTGAATCCATTTCTTTTTTCACAATAACAAAATTACAACAAAAAAATGCAAGTGAAAAACTAAATATAGTTGACTGTGATCTTGTTTTGTTACGCCACACACTTTACAACAAAAAAAAGTGCATCGTATGAACCCATGTATATTTTCTGTCCGCTATGCACAGCATTTAACATACATCAAAATTTTACTTTTTAAAAAATCGACTTTTGTCCAGGTTTTCGGTCGGAATACTCCTATGTGGAACGTAGGAAACGCTACCATCAATCTACGCAGCGTATCTAGATGGATGCTTTGCACATCAGCCTTCAACATTACAAGTCTGTCACTGCGTTCCTATGTAGGAGACTTTGGATGTTAAGTTCATAACCTCATATAATATCCAAACATGTACCATGCCTGTGGAACAAATGTATCTCTGATCTCGGGCTTAAAGAATTTCACACTACTCTATGACGAACGAATGGAAAGATCGAGAACTTGTTTTTTGTACTGAATTCACTCTCACCACCTTAATTTGGGCAATTTCGCAACCAAAATTTAGTTGCTGCCGACACATACATACTATAGTGTGTTGACTTACTTTCACTATGATTCAGTACTACCAACATCATCGAAGACGGTAGTCGAATTTATATGTTGCGATACTAATACCCAGAATACTTTAAGGGCGAGGAGCAAATGCAATTCGAGAAGCAGTCATCTCCCAGATTTGATGCTATTGTCCGACCTGGTTGTCAACATCTGTTATGAAAGTAAGCCAGCAAAAAAGTACTTTCGTTGATTTTTATGTTACACCATAACCACATCAAATTCAGAATCGGATGCAAGACTCGACCTTGTTGAAGAGCAGGCACCCGCAGAAAAACAACTGGACACGCTTTTAAGTTTAGGCCAACAATCCTGCTAATGGTCTTTATAACTCAAAATAAAACAAAAGATGGAGAGAGCCTGAACAATGCCCTCACCAAGTCCTGCTAGGAAACAATGGTGCAGATCAATTATTCTACAAAACGGCATAAACCTGATACCTTCGCATTTATAATGAAAATCAGGAAAGATTGCTATACTCTCGCCAAAAGCTTCAGACCTATTGGTTTGACTTCCTTCATGCTGAATAGAATGAAGAGAATGGTCGAGATTGCATCTTCTATCTAAAGTGCAACATACCTACCAACGCGAAAGATCCTGTGAGAGTGCACTTCAAAATTTGTTGGGTAGAATTGAAAGCGCACTCGGCAAGTAGTAATACGCGAACAAGGCTTTTTCGAAAACGCAACTTTTTATGGCATGTGTAACTCGGTCAGATAACACGATGTATAAGAAGCACTAGTTTTGTAAATAAAATCGATGCTGGTGAATGGAACACTGATTGCGGGAGCTGACTGCGGCCCATATGTGCTTAATGCTGTTAATAGTTTTGACGTCTATACTCAAGCATATGAAGTTGATGTACCCGCACGGTATGCCTATCGAATGTCTATTCTAGAAATGGTTTTTTAGTCAATACTCACCAAACAGAGGTTGTACTCTTTATAAGAAAGATGACTGGCTGACTGGTTTGATCCATGTAACACTTAAAAACACCATCATCTTCATCTCCAATGAAGCTAAGTATTTGGGTATTATCTAAGATAAAAAACTTCTTTTGACTAAGCATATCACGTCGAAAACATGCGAAGCGCCGTCGGCCTTCTGGCTGTGTAAAGGAGCCAAAGAAGAGCTCCTGGATTTACATGGCTATGACAAGAACAATAATATAGTATGCATTCAGTTGTCTGGCGGAACAAGCTATCACGTTATTGCTGCTATTACCAGACAACAAACGATCTGTCACGGGACAGCACGGGTGCTTTCCCCACAACACCTGGCGCACTGATGTTTCTCCCTTCCCTCTTTCATTTTAAGAGAGTTATACTCTCAAATTTATCCTCGGTTTAAATAGGAGCTGTCATTGATGCAATGGACTGGACTATTTGATGACTTTAGGCGCCGTCTGCCCTTTGAACATGCCATCGAAAAAATACGAAATCCCTATGCCGATGAATGGTTTCGATAAGAGTCTTTGCGAGTCTTCCTGGGTGGTTCAAAAACCGATTTATGATGCGACAATGATGTTGCATATTCACTTTCCAAACTTTCACTTCACAAACTTGAGTCTGTCTTTCAGACGAAGATATACCCAATCCTGACGTCACCGAACTATATCATGTACAACTGTAGTAGTAGTAGTAGTAGTAACTGCATGTATAGTGACAGCCAAGTTGCACTTAAAGCAATTTTTCACTTCCGCTCTAGTTTGAGAATGCGAAACTTCACTAAACACACTAAGAAGCCTGAATTCACCGAGCTTGCTGGTCGGATTAGGATTAACTAAGTGAAATTGTTAACGAACTTGCAAAGGTTCTGAGAACCCGAACTTCAGTTAGGAGTGCCTGCGTCCTCTGTTAGGGCTTTCATTGATAATAAGGTAATGACCATGAGCATAACTGTAAATGATATACCTCTTCAGGTTGCCGGCAGATCCAAGGAATTCGATATCTCTGAAACATCAGCCGTCTTTCAGATCAGTCTTTCCTGCTGTCGCTTAGAAGGAATAACTGTAAGCTACTACACTTTCGCTAAGTATACTGGACATAATTTTAACAACATCTTATGGTGCTTGCTGTCGGGGTAATAACGCCAACGCCGAGCACAACCTCAGTGGGTGTCCGGGCTATGGACTTCTGTATTCCTTTCCCATTCTGTGGAAGTGTGAGCTCATATCAGGCTTATGTTGACGAGTTAAGTCATTGTGCATTGTCACGATTTGTTCGCTCAAGAATTCTGGCTTTTGTTTTCCAATCGTTAATCAAATAAACGTTGCTACTCTGTAGCAGTAATCATACTCCATATAGCACGTTTTCATTCTGCTTCTGGCGGACCGATCCCACCACGCTTGTTAGATATTTGAGTGATATTTGTCTTATAGGAGTTTAAAGTCTCCACTTGTTTTTCGCCTCTTAAGACTCTGCACCCTCCATGTGAGGATGTGTTGTTTATTGTCATTTATTTGTTCGTACGATCGTCAATTGTAAGTCCGTCCTTATCCAAAGCTATATACAGTAGCATCTGGCATCCCTTGAATATTCTGGAACCTGTAGTCTTTTCAGGTCTGCTTTTATAACCATTATTATCCGCCACCATCTCTATATTAACACTCTAACGGAGAAGCTCACGCAAGGTACATACCATGCTGTGTTTTGACGCTACCGTTAATTCATTTAGAAGGGTTTATCTGCCATCATATACATAACATAACTTTAGCAATTCCAGCAAATTAGGATTGGCCGATATCAGTATCCGCTGGAGAGCAAAATTGATATGTAGTCTGCGTTAGGGACTCTGGCATCGGCAGAGCGTCGCCGCTCAGTACTTCACATAATCATACATCGTAAAATTCAGCCACACATATTTCAATATCTTCTTTCATATCTTAGAAAATATCGTTTAAGGGAGCAAGCTTTAGCATTACAACCAAACACTGCAGTTACCCTAATCACATATGTAATGTGTTTCATGTTCAATGAAGCATCGTAGGGTCAAACATGCCATATCCTTCATCCCGTGTCGAGAAAACCTTCTTAAGCTCAATGTTAGCAATAGCTTGCCACAGTGTATAGGTACATTGCCAGTGCTGTAAAAGTATCATATAAACAGACAAAATTTGCTTCACGTTCTTCGAGGAAAGTTTTGATCTCCGTGCTCGTATAAGCTTCATATATATATATAAATTCTCCGTACCAGTAAGTGTCTCTCTGTCAGTCATGACTCAAGGTTGACAACACGTAGTCACCATAGCAAGAGTCACTACAGAAGTCAACACTCATAGTCATAGTGACCTTTCATCTGTTCTTCTTCCGTTGTCTCTCACATTTTTTTGCTTCATTTCATTTTCACGGAATTGCAGGTCGATTCGAAAAAGAAAATAACAAAGGAGAGAAAGGAAAGAAACCATTACACCTCCATTCATCCGTGCACGTTTTGTTCCGTGACTATTGCCTAAAATGTGCAATCAACTACAGCTCCAATTTCAGCTTCCGTCCCATGTCACTCACTGACAATATTAATAAATTGTACGTCAGCCGACGTGGATCAAATTCTCGTTAAATAAATACGCCAATTTTCATTTATTTACTATCACAGACAGGGTAGATACAGCGGACAATTTCCAAAATTTACCATAGATATCTCAGTACCTATCACATACATACACACCTGTTGCCATTACGGAGATACTAATTCTCACTGAGATACTTGATGCCTGTGTTGTCGTAGGTTGCTTCATCTTGAATTTGAGCAGTAAATATGAACGTCCGGGAGCGAAATCGAATCCACCACCGACATCATAGACCGAGTAAGGACATCAAATATAATTTAGTGCATAATTTCAGGTATCCGTGTACGACGAATTTCAGTCGCAGTGCGCCTTAATATGTCAATCCCCTGGCAGGTAAAGTTTTTTCTCACTCCTTTACTATGATAGTTCGAAAAGGCTACGCTCCTGATACAAACAATAACAAGATACGTACATGAGAGACGTACATATTGTAATGGTAGGCCAGCTAATTATTTACAATTTGGTTTCTAGTTGAATCCTGCTATTATCTTTGGTATCCATAGTAGCATTCGACGAGATGATATTGGTTGGCCAAAGTGCCTCTATCAAAGTCACGTAAATTTCCTGGACAAGCTATAACTTGCTCACAAATGGACTAAAAATGGTTATTTTCAACCTAGCAGAAGATACGAGCATAAGATACATAACCACACGTTTCCAAGGAAGAAATAAGGATGTGAACCCCTAACCCAGCCATTCCCTGTCGATTCGATCGATTTTCCTTCAAGTACTCATAAGAGCTGAGAATTGACTGGACTTCTCCTTTTTGGTTTGCCTCTGAGGATATCCAGGCAAGCAGTCAAAAAAAACCCGGCACGGGTTATGCTATTCACAAAATCCATATCGATATCATCATCGGTAGTGTCAGGAATGCTAAGTAGCCACATTGTACACTATGACACTTATGGGGGTCTACAATAACTGGATAGATGTTGGGTGTGAATTGAGGAGAATCTCCATGTCTATGTAACGTGTACATTTTTAGTTGCTTCAGCCATACCTTTCAGGTTGATAGTTTGTGCAGATGAGAAGAAAAAACGAAGGAACAAAAGAAGAAGGAGACAAGTGTCAGGTACACTTCAAAGAGATTCTTTAATAGGGGGTTGATTTAAGTTCAGATAGGAATAGGAATTGTACAGTTCCTTTACGGACCTGGAATGTCGTATGAAAGCCAATTGATTTTGGTACTTCTTGTCCGCATTATGAGTATCCGTATCTCTTCGGGCGGTCACATAGGAGGGAGTTTTCGATGTAACGGCATTCAAGTTTTTTGAATGAGATGTCCCATAATGTCTCTTGTTGGGCATACAAGAACACGTCTCCGAGGGATTTAACGATGCGTCAAAGTTGCAGCATTCTTTAGAATAAAGAAAAATTTCTATGGGAAAACATTATTTATCGTTGCAAGACGTGTATATGGTAGATGAAATCGGTTGCAGAAATTCTCTAGGAAATGGTCTAGTTTGGTTCATCAGATCATCTAGTGAAAGATTAGAAAAATATTACCGTAAAATTTGAAATGAAATATTGGTATCTTCTGTAAAAGTGACAATCAAAAGAAGTCATTGACAAGATCTGCACTACTCCTCTCGTTAAATGACACGAAACTAACCCAATTGAACTAGGTAAGGTCTACGGTATAGAAAAAGAGCAATTTTTCAACACTCAATAATTTTCCTTACGGACTTAGGTACAAGGATAGTGATTTTAGTTATTTATTTTCCAAGAAAAAAAATCGATCCGAATGGTTCAAATAAGACAAGCAAACATTACAATCTCTTTGTTGAAGGCTAGATATATCCGATAAGATCTCTTATTTACCATTTTTATTGCCTTTTCAGATTTGAGTATATTATAAGGTAGACTCTCACTGACTACAATAGATTGTGCTCCTGTATATGTTTAACAATTCAACATTCCAAACATGTGGATATTTTAGACAAGAAGCCTTAACCTTCAGACATGTCAGTGAATATGTTAATGTAATCATAGCTTACCCACATTTTCCACAACTTAATATTGACACACGTGACAGTGATCTAATCAAAAACCGTCAAACAGCTGTAATGTTCTAGATGCCTTAGTGTTCTCTGAAGCCAACATCGACTCAAGCCACCATTTAATTGTATCAAAGGCGTAAATGCGAATAGGCCAGACGATAAAACACCGAAGAAATATTGTGAACAAATTTGTTTTCAAAAGGTAGATTTACAAAAGACTGATCGAGTCTCTAAAATCAGACGCCAAATACCAGACATTGTTTGTAGACTATAAGAGATGTCGCATATGCTGTTAAACAGTTCTCCCGACTACCGAAACAAAATCCTCAGTACGTCCAAGAAGGATGACATTTTATTTATTTTTTATTTTTTTTAATGTCGGAACAGAGCACTCAGACAAACAAGTAGTCCATTGTACTCCTTGTAATGTTCCTTTTAATTATACAATAAATCTTTTAGTCTTACGACGAAATATGAGTAAACTCTGCAGTGATAAGTTGCTTACAGTATCAGCACCCAACACGTTAGAGCCAAGTATCTGCAACCTGATGCGAGCGTTAGACAGACATTCACAGAGATAGTGCTCCGCGATGTTGTCATTACTTTCACAGCAAACATTGAAGGATGTCAATCCAGCAAATTTAAATGATTTTCAAAAGTGTAATGTACCATCACGACGCCAGTAAGCAACTTGCAGTCTTTCCTGCTGAAGGACAGCAGAAAGGCCGCTGACTTCCTAGATACGTCGGGAAGTATTCGTTTGGTCTGCCTTAATTTCGCTTAGCTTTGCTATCTGCAGTTGTGCTCCTATGCGATTCAACTGTCAATGGAAGTCTTGACCGAGGACACAGGCAGACCCAACGTAGGTTCGTGTCCTGAAAAACTCTCCTCTGAACCGTGCCTGGTAAATTCATCGGCGATTTCATATTCCGTGATCCCATTGTGACCTGGGACCCAGACAAGGACCAATGAATTTAGCCTTTTGACTGCATTCAGTGATCTCTTGCATTCTCGAACTAGCTTGGAAGCCGTAAAAGTGTTCAGAAACGCTCTAAGCGCTGCTTGCATGTTGCTCGATGCGAATGCTTCTTCATTTCCAGCGTTTCTCCGCAATATAGTTCGCTGTCATCAGGATTGCATAAACTTCTACTTGAAAGGCAGATGCAAGCTTTTCTAACGTGAAGTGAAATTCTGACGTTGTCGTCGTCCAGAAAGAAACCAGCGCCACACGCAATATTAGTTTTGGAGCCATTTGTGAAGACCCGACTGCGTTTCTTTTCTGGTTCAGACTCTAGCCGAAGCCAGTCCTGGGCACAAGGAAAGTCGATTTCGTAGTTTTTCCGCAACAGGAGTTCTGGTATCATTGCAGCGGACGGCATGTCTATAATACCGGAACCAAAGACCACTTCTTTTTAATCGGAAAATGGCTTTGAGGGTGCAGCCCATGATATGAATTTCAAGGAGAGGGAGATTCATCAATGCTTCTAGAGCAGAGCCAGGAGTGCTAGAAAAAGCCCACATGCATCCGAGACAAACTGTTCTTTGGAGTCTGGTGAACGCAGCAATTACATATTTTCGTGAAAGTTTATTCCACCAGACAACCGACGACGCATAGGATATAATTGGCCTTGTAATAGCCGTAAATATCCTAAGGACCCTTTTTGTTGATAGACCCCATGTCTCATCGATAGCTTCTCTGCACTGACGTTTACTCGCAAGTTTCTATTCTATTCTATGAAGCTTTGAATTGGAGTATGATATCAACAAAATAGGGCTTTGAAGGGCGGAGATATTACGTTGCTGTTCGAGGTCGTGATTTGATTGTGTAATACAATATATGCAACACTGTTACATATAATGAATTCCTATTCTTATTTATTATTATAATTAAAGTTCACGATTCAACGATTGATAGTATTGGAATTTTTTCTTGCCCGTTTCACTGGCAAGTGCCAGTCATTGTGGAGCTGTTAGCTAATTTTGATGTCGCCTTCATACTCCTTCAAATCCATGCCATGCTTCTTGAGAATTTCCTGACATTAATTGATTATTCTTTGGAAAACCTACTTGTTATGGTGTTTGACTTTCTCTGAGGCTGTGGCAACATCAGCGATAAAATAACTTTAGGCTGTCGTCCCAACAGCATTTCTGCTGCTGATTTCCCAGTAAGTGGATTTCGGTTTAGCTTGAAAAGTACTAAGTAGGCGATGCAGACCACTTTCCTTCTTTAATGAAGATTTGAAGGCCCTCATGAATCTTTCAGCTCTGCCATTGTCAGCCAAGTGAAGCAGAGCTGATATTACATGTCAAATTCCATTTGATGAGCAGAATTCCTTGAATTTACTAGAAACAAACTGTGGGTCGTTTTCTGTCACAATTGTATTTTGTAAGCCCTTAAGCGTAAATATGTCTACACATATCAGCCACATGCATACAAGAAATAGACCTGCGAAACCTAAGTGTATTCGCTTTCATGGGTGTTCGGGTGTTGGTCATGAGAGAAACTACTTCCGAGGACTGTCCGAGGATTTCTGGCATTGTAGGCATTTTACTGCTTGTTCAAAGATATACTTGTCCATTTAAGGTCACCAATAGTATCTTCCACCTTTTGTGAAGAATTGTGAAGACCTTAGACTGCAGCGATGATGGGATAACAACGCGTACGAAACTAGTCTGAAGCAAAATAATATTTTCTTGGTAAGTTAAAGAAAATCTACGTTCAAAATGAGGTTTTGAAATTTATCTTTTATCAGCTGTTCATTAGGCCAACTATTACCCTTCTTAGAACAGTTTGGCGTCAATTGGGATTTCTTTAAATGCTTTTTATAGGTGATAGATAGGCATGAGATTTCATTATCATTAAATTCTTTATTAGCTCGCATTGGCAGCCGGGACAGTGCGTTTGCGTTTTCATGCTTGATCATCGGCCTGTAGCAACTAAGGGTATACTATCAGTTATAAGAATAAAGTGGCGTCAATAGAGATAGTGATTAAACATTTCAACTCCAAGCAAATAATAGATAGGACCTCTTTCTCTATTTGCTGGTATCGCCTCTGATGTATATTTAGGGTTTTTGAATAGCGTAAAGATAAGAAATCACAGCTCCAATGCCGTGTGAGGGTGTGTCTGTGGCCAGTACTATAAGAAGACCATTATGGAAATACGACAATGTTGTTATATGGTCTTACTAGGGTTTCAAATTTTGGAAGATTTCTTCCTTCCATATCTTCTTGTAATGTTCCTTTTAATTATACAATAAATCTTTTAGTCTTACGACGAAATATGAGTAAACTCTGCAGTGATAAGTTGCTTACAGTATCAGCACCCAACACGTTAGAGCCAAGTATCTGCAACCTGATGCGAGCGTTAGACAGACATTCACAGAGATAGTGCTCCGCGATGTTGTCATTACTTTCACAGCAAACATTGAAGGATGTCAATCCAGCAAATTTAAATGATTTTCAAAAGTGTAATGTACCATCACGACGCCAGTAAGCAACTTGCAGTCTTTCCTGCTGAAGGACAGCAGAAAGGCCGCTGACTTCCTAGATACGTCGGGAAGTATTCGTTTGGTCTGCCTTAATTTCGCTTAGCTTTGCTATCTGCAGTTGTGCTCCTATGCGATTCAACTGTCAATGGAAGTCTTGACCGAGGACACAGGCAGACCCAACGTAGGTTCGTGTCCTGAAAAACTCTCCTCTGAACCGTGCCTGGTAAATTCATCGGCGATTTCATATTCCGTGATCCCATTGTGACCTGGGACCCAGACAAGGACCAATGAATTTAGCCTTTTGACTGCATTCAGTGATCTCTTGCATTCTCGAACTAGCTTGGAAGCCGTAAAAGTGTTCAGAAACGCTCTAAGCGCTGCTTGCATGTTGCTCGATGCGAATGCTTCTTCATTTCCAGCGTTTCTCCGCAATATAGTTCGCTGTCATCAGGATTGCATAAACTTCTACTTGAAAGGCAGATGCAAGCTTTTCTAACGTGAAGTGAAATTCTGACGTTGTCGTCGTCCAGAAAGAAACCAGCGCCACACGCAATATTAGTTTTGGAGCCATTTGTGAAGACCCGACTGCGTTTCTTTTCTGGTTCAGACTCTAGCCGAAGCCAGTCCTGGGCACAAGGAAAGTCGATTTCGTAGTTTTTCCGCAACAGGAGTTCTGGTATCATTGCAGCGGACGGCATGTCTATAATACCGGAACCAAAGACCACTTCTTTTTAATCGGAAAATGGCTTTGAGGGTGCAGCCCATGATATGAATTTCAAGGAGAGGGAGATTCATCAATGCTTCTAGAGCAGAGCCAGGAGTGCTAGAAAAAGCCCACATGCATCCGAGACAAACTGTTCTTTGGAGTCTGGTGAACGCAGCAATTACATATTTTCGTGAAAGTTTATTCCACCAGACAACCGACGACGCATAGGATATAATTGGCCTTGTAATAGCCGTAAATATCCTAAGGACCCTTTTTGTTGATAGACCCCATGTCTCATCGATAGCTTCTCTGCACTGACGTTTACTCGCAAGTTTCTATTCTATTCTATGAAGCTTTGAATTGGAGTATGATATCAACAAAATAGGGCTTTGAAGGGCGGAGATATTACGTTGCTGTTCGAGGTCGTGATTTGATTGTGTAATACAATATATGCAACACTGTTACATATAATGAATTCCTATTCTTATTTATTATTATAATTAAAGTTCACGATTCAACGATTGATAGTATTGGAATTTTTTCTTGCCCGTTTCACTGGCAAGTGCCAGTCATTGTGGAGCTGTTAGCTAATTTTGATGTCGCCTTCATACTCCTTCAAATCCATGCCATGCTTCTTGAGAATTTCCTGACATTAATTGATTATTCTTTGGAAAACCTACTTGTTATGGTGTTTGACTTTCTCTGAGGCTGTGGCAACATCAGCGATAAAATAACTTTAGGCTGTCGTCCCAACAGCATTTCTGCTGCTGATTTCCCAGTAAGTGGATTTCGGTTTAGCTTGAAAAGTACTAAGTAGGCGATGCAGACCACTTTCCTTCTTTAATGAAGATTTGAAGGCCCTCATGAATCTTTCAGCTCTGCCATTGTCAGCCAAGTGAAGCAGAGCTGATATTACATGTCAAATTCCATTTGATGAGCAGAATTCCTTGAATTTACTAGAAACAAACTGTGGGTCGTTTTCTGTCACAATTGTATTTTGTAAGCCCTTAAGCGTAAATATGTCTACACATATCAGCCACATGCATACAAGAAATAGACCTGCGAAACCTAAGTGTATTCGCTTTCATGGGTGTTCGGGTGTTGGTCATGAGAGAAACTACTTCCGAGGACTGTCCGAGGATTTCTGGCATTGTAGGCATTTTACTGCTTGTTCAAAGATATACTTGTCCATTTAAGGTCACCAATAGTATCTTCCACCTTTTGTGAAGAATTGTGAAGACCTTAGACTGCAGCGATGATGGGATAACAACGCGTACGAAACTAGTCTGAAGCAAAATAATATTTTCTTGGTAAGTTAAAGAAAATCTACGTTCAAAATGAGGTTTTGAAATTTATCTTTTATCAGCTGTTCATTAGGCCAACTATTACCCTTCTTAGAACAGTTTGGCGTCAATTGGGATTTCTTTAAATGCTTTTTATAGGTGATAGATAGGCATGAGATTTCATTATCATTAAATTCTTTATTAGCTCGCATTGGCAGCCGGGACAGTGCGTTTGCGTTTTCATGCTTGATCATCGGCCTGTAGCAACTAAGGGTATACTATCAGTTATAAGAATAAAGTGGCGTCAATAGAGATAGTGATTAAACATTTCAACTCCAAGCAAATAATAGATAGGACCTCTTTCTCTATTTGCTGGTATCGCCTCTGATGTATATTTAGGGTTTTTGAATAGCGTAAAGATAAGAAATCACAGCTCCAATGCCGTGTGAGGGTGTGTCTGTGGCCAGTACTATAAGAAGACCATTATGGAAATACGACAATGTTGTTATATGGTCTTACTAGGGTTTCAAATTTTGGAAGATTTCTTCCTTCCATATCTTCCTTCGGCGATTTATAATTATTATAAAAAATGGAACAAAGAATTTGTATCAAATTTTGCGTTCAAAATAGAATAAATTGCTTCAAGACACATAAAATGTTGACAGTGACATACCGTGAGTCTGTTTTAAGTAAAAAATATTTGCAAGTGGTACAAGCTCTTCCAAGATGTCTGAGAAGATGCCAATGGCAAACCTCGCTCTGGACGCCCCAGCACATCAACAAAAGATGATAACGTCGGAGCTTTGAAGAAAATTGTTCTGGAAATTCGTCAAATTACCATAGAAGAAGTTGCTGAATATCTTGGCATATCGATCGGTTTGTGTCAAGAAACTTTTTCAGATGTTTTGGGCATAAGACGTGTGTCAGCGAAGTTTGTTCCGAAACTTCTTAATTTTTATCAGAAGAACCGTCGCATTAGCATCGCTCAGGAGCTTTTGAATGATTGAAGGGTCATAATTATGACAAATCATAAGTATATGGTTATGACGTCGAAACCAAAGCTCAATCGTCCCTATGGAAATACCCAGGAGAGCGAAGACCGAAAAAAAAGCCAAGTTTAATCAAGTGACAAAGTATTGATAACTTTTTTTTCGATTACTGTGGCATAGTGTATCAAATGTTTTTACTGCAAGGTCGTACAGCCAAAAAGGAGTATAATCTTGAAATTTTACACCGATTGCGAGAAGCAATACGAAAAAAAAAAACGTCTGGAATTTTGGAAAAACAATTCATGGCTTTGCATCACGATAATGCACCTGTTTATGCCTTAGCCAGCATATTCACCGGATTTGGCCTCATTGAAAAATTCAGGAAATAAAAACGACACCGCTGGAAGAGTTTAAGGGATGCCCAGGGAAAAAATCCATTTTGTTGCCGTTGCTGTTGCCTCGGAACTAGACTATCACCAAAAAAGTCTACTGTTAGCTGTATGCTGTGCAAATTAAAGTCGGACAAGCCTAGTTAAATATTATATTTATCCATTGAATCAGGATAACGTTTGCCCACCTGCCTATAGTTACAGGAATTCGGTTGAGAAAAACTGATGCATACGCCTTATTCTGCAGATTAAGCAAAAGTTTTTCGATATAAAAAATTTTAGACCTCGGGATTATATTCAAGTTTCTCTTGGATAGAAGGAAATTACATTGGCGACTATATGCATGCGTTTGTTGTACTCGTAAATTAATTAGTAGTAAGTAGTATTAAACGGACATTCAATCATTGTGCAATACTTACTTACAACCTGATATAATCAGTTACAAGTGGCAGACAGGAGGTCAAAATATATAAATTAATGTCGCGACAGCCCGGTGTGGACCAAGTTCCAGCTTCTCGCACTCATTTGTGTTCCTCACTTTGTGAATTTTTACACTCCTGAGCAGGGCTTACTATTTATTTACCGGTTCCAAACGGCTTTCCTGAGAAGCTTTTTCGTAGACAGAATTTGACTTTTGCCCGACAGGTTTGCCATTGCCCGCCGAAAGGGTGATGTTGATTTTGAAGAATTTGCTGTTGTGATTCTACCGAGACAAGAGATTATTTATGAGAATTAAAAAGAATGTCAGAAATAGAACGGAGCCTTGTGGCATACCAGCATATTATTTGTTGAAATCGCACTTGTGACCAATCCCAGACTAATTGAATTGAACGTTCCTCCTTTTCATTCCTAAATTTTTTTTCGACAAAATGACCTGAAATATCCTTTTGAAATATCGAATGCAGCTACATTTCTTTCGTCAGATTGATAAAGACTATGGTCCACAATCACCAATAGACGTATGGTTTCGAATATCGTACCAATTTATCATTTTTAGAGACAAGCTGGACAAATGCTGTTTTCAATTTCACTGGTGGATTTGTCGGGTAAGGCCACCTATTTACTTTTAACAGCTCGATTCGTAATACGTGTTTCCATTCCAAGAGAGGATAGTGTTGAACATATTAGTAGCGGCATCCACGCTGCTATCGACGAAGTATAACAAGTTCGGTTTCCTAAAAAGCTGTTTAGTATGCTCCAAGTTGCTTTCACGTATACACGTTGATTTCCCATTATTTTGTTTTCTGAAACTGTATGGTTTGTGAATAACAAATTAGCCCACATGACACAGTTGATGGACGAGCCTCGAAAGAAGAGCACGGAATACCTATCAAGGTAAAAAAATAAAAACAAATGTTGGCAGTCTGAATATCAACGTCAGATATTTGTTTGTAGGTTCATTTGCAAAATGTGGCGAAGATCTCAGCACACAGTCTTTCGGAGGTATATTTGTCCAAAATATTTAAATCATGTGAATATGATAATATGTGTGAGAATAAAATCGAATCGCTATTTAGTTTAAGTCTTCCGTAAATAAACCAGTGGTGGATAATTTGCTAATGGAAAGGAATTTCAGATACGAAATTGTAACAGAGATCATATTATGGTCGTGTTGGGTAAGTTCAATAATTATTGAAATAAATGACGGTGACTGTTGTCGGAACATGCGCCAGATTGAGCTGATTTCTGAATGAAATGAATAACCAGATCTTCCAGTGCGCTCCGTAATTGGAATTATAGGTCTTATTATTAAAAAAATGAGATTTCGAAGCACAATCTTTGGTATACTATTGGTTGCACTGAGCCACACAAGTGGTTTGGAGTGGCTTAATCAGTAATATTGAATCCTGTTGTCTATATTTTATATCTATTGATGTTTTAAATTCAATGTGGATAATGTAGATTTTGTAGTCCATATCTGCATTTTCTGCTGATTTGATGCTGATAATGCATAATGCATATTTTTCTCAACCACATCTTGGAAATTAATTGGTGTTTGCTCTTTACTCAGCCATTTCTCGCTACATATGTGAAATATTACTGTGCTTACCACAGTCGATCGGACGAAGGCAAATTTTAACTTTCAACACCCCCTTCGTTGAAAAGTCTGCAGAAGAGTAGCTTTTTCATATCTTCACTGACTTTGACTCTACTAATAAATTTCCTTCTTCATCTCCACAAGTTTCTGTTCAGATCTTGTTGTTTTTTCTCAGTCAATAAACCCGATACTGCAGAAGTGTCTTGCGTTGACTTTGTGCACAGTCTCAAAGGGCTAGATTCTAGAACTCAATTATTGGTTTCATGGAGACTGTCACTTGCCTTCTGGATATGAGAGTTGATTTTGTTCCATTACGAGCTTATCATCTTAATTCCACCACTCCAGCGAGACTTAATCATATATCACATGATGATTGCGGTTTCAGAGCTTTCCAACCAGGGTCATTGGATAATATTTTACTTAGACTAACTAAAGGTTAACGAAATATCAGTGGGTTAACAGACTTCAGCTGATTTTTCTTATAAATTTTCGGAAATTCCTCTCAAATCAAATAAATTTTCATTTCGTTCGTCACTGTATGTGACTGGACTCACTCAGTGTTCGTCAATCTATTAGAATATGTTTACTACATTGAAGTGTCCGCTCAGAAAAATGATGATAACCTATGATTGTTTCTTCCCTTCTGTAAGGACCTGAATGTCAATTGCATGGCAGGTGGTCCAAGACTTGGTACACTTACTATTCAACAGCTACCAAATCAATCGAATAAATTTTTGGCTGTCTTTTGGTTTTTCGAACTAAAGAATATTTGGAAATGATTCGACAGCCAATAACTTTCTTAAACTTCACTAGGTTGTGAATCACCATATTCGTCCTAATTCTGAAATATATATCCAACTGCAGCAATTATCTTTGCAAAGTCGCCCAATATCTTTGAATATCCTGTCAATAATAAACCCACACCAAATATATTTATGACACATTACGCTGTAAATAAAAAGAAAAGAACTTTATTTTTAAGCACACTTCTCGAAAAAAAAAAAAAAAAATTAAATTGACTGCTAAAAAACAACACAATAACCCATCTGTTAATCCTTTCAAAGTATTCAATAGCATTATAAGGGTAACAATAACCCTTAAGTCAGTTTAGTGAAAATAAAAAAAGTCTAAAGGGTTGGTTGGTTGGTTCGACCTATTTTGTGCGGACTTCTGTGGTAGTTTTTGCAAACAAATTTATTAAATGACATGGAATAGCTCCAAAGAAAAAAAAAAAAAAAACAAATAACATACTCGCACATATATGTTTTTATTTGTGTCTCTAAGTTTTGTTATAAGAAATGCTGAACTAATTCCTACACTTCCTGTGCATTTGAAATGTAATTTTGAGATTTGATAGAAGATAAATCCTTGTTCTGACTTTATAAACCAATGTCGCTTCATCTTTTAAGCTCGGGAGTTATTTATTCGCAAGAAGCATGAAAGTGTAAGAGTTAGTTTATTGACCTGTTTTGAGTCTCCCTTTTAAATTGAATCTAGTACGAGTTCTTCTGAAGCAGGGCAAGCGGTGGTAACATCATACTATGATTCATGGGTATATATTTACTCGTATAAAACAGTACAACATATATGTGATCCAAAAAACAAAACTTTGATGTATTATAAGCATACAGCTTACCAACGACGATGAATGCTGTGTCAGGAGACCTTCTGAATAAAATCGAAGAAGCCCCTAAAGAGTAGAATTGAAGACAACCTCGTTTTCAGTATACAAAACTGATTAATTGTGATAAAAGACCGTGTAGTTAACGAAATGCGGATACTGTTTTGATAAATTAGCCGCGCTTTATAACTGCACTATCCGCTCTGTGTATCTATTCTGATCTTGACCAAATAGTTATTTTTGGGATCCAGCGTGAAGACTTGAAACTCTTCTGTAATGCTAATTGCGACAACTGCTGTAAAAATTTCGAAACAATGGTGTACATTATCTGAAGCTCCACGACGTCCCATTATAGTTAACGTAAATAATATGGGCTGATGCATCTAGAGCTATCAGAAATGATTGGCGAAACTTGGCCATCATTGGTCAAACCTGACTGCAAGTTGCGGTGAAAAACGTATTTAGATACCCCGTAGGTGCGAGTATTTTAATTTTGAGAAATATATTCCAGGTGTACCGGTACGAAGTTAGCGTTCTTTTGTGAAAGTAAAACACTAATTTTATATGGGAAAGTAAAAAACATTTTATTCAAAGTATTGGCCATTGCAATTTTCAACTTTCTCCTAGAATTCGAAGTGCTGCTTAGTTAATGCGTGTCTCATCGATTAAAACAAATGGTAGTTGGAAGAAGTCAAGTCTGGTGAATACGGCGATTGGTGTAACAGCTCCCAGCCAAGTGCTTTGGTTGTATCCTGAACCAGTTTTGCTTTGTGTGCAGGTGTATTGTCATGTAGCAAAATTAACTTGCGGTGTCTTCTGGCCTATTCTGGTCGTTTTTCGATCATTGCATGGTTCAAATTGATCATTTATTGTTAGTAGCGATCTGAACTAACGATTTCAGCGTGGTTTTAGGAGCTCGTAGTACACTACACCTTTCTGGTCCCACCAGACACACAGCATTGTCTTCAGTCGCATTGCAGTCGAAGTTGATGGTTATCCCGGATTTACCCATAATTTTTTCCGTTTAGGATTCTGAAAATAAATCCAATTTTCATCGCCAGTAACAATTCGATGCTAAACTGATTTTTTATCGTGTCTTTGAAGCAAAATTTCCAAGTGGTTTTTTGGTCTTCCATCTGTCTTTCATTCAGTTCATGTGAAACCCATTTTCCAGACTTTTGGATCTTTCCCATAGCTTTTAAATGGTCATTATATATTTGTTGTGTAACATTTAACATTTCTGCCATTTGTTTCTGACTCAAAGTGTCATCTTCATCGAATATTGTTTGCAATTCGGCGTCTTCAAACTTTTTTGGTGGTCTTCCACGTTCTTCATTTCTCACATCAAAATCGTTATCTCTGAACCGTTGAAACCTTCTTTTGCACTTTGCTTCTGATAGAGCATGCCTCGGCAAGCATTCGATGCAACTCTGCAGCACTTTTCTTGAAACAAAAACAAAAAAATTAATGCTTTCCGCAAGTCATCATTTTCTGGTAAAAAATTCGACATTTTTAACACTATGAAAAAATATAATGTTGTTTCCTCAATGACTGGATGTATGGTATACTTAATATGTTTGACAGGTGACATAGCAACCAAACAAACAAAAAAAAAAAAAAATACCAACCATATACCAACCATGGCTACTTCGTATAAAGCGCATGCTATATATCGAATTACACTTTTGCGAGTAATTGAGGGGCATTACTCGAACAATCTTTTGCTCCAAAGCTTCAGTCAATGCTGGTTTATCTCGAAAATAACCCAATGGCGTCAAATCGCACGATCGAATACATTTTTTGAAATGACGCTATTGCCAAATCTTGTTTTCAATAAAACGATGTTTCGGTTGGTAGTATGGGGCGGAGCACAGTTCTTCCACACTGATATCACACAAAACTGAAAAACGGTGTCTATTGACTGCAACTTGTGCTTCGGCCTCATTTTTGAAGAAATAAAGACCGTTGATGCCACCGTCGTACATTCCATACGGAACATTTTTCTGTATGCACTGGCATCTCGTGAACATTTTGGGGATTGTCCTCGCTCAAGAAACAGAAAATCTGCTTGCTTACCCAGCTGTTTCATCAAAAATGAACCTCAACACTGAACAAAATTTGATGGTAAACAAGTGTATCAACTTTCAATTGATGTAAAAGCCGAATCCCTGAATCCACTACTCAATATATGGTCACGCAGCTTCAGCGCTTGTACCAATTAGATCTTATAAGCTTCGAAACCTACGCAGAATTTTCCAGATTTTTTTTTCATTTCAATAAAATTTTCCAGCCTTTTGAAGAAAATTGAGTAAGCGCTACAGTGATAAAGTGACAACAGTGCCAGTATCAACCAAGTCAATGCCGAATACTTATAGCCTGATGCGAGTGTAAGTCGGATATTCATTGAGGTAATGCTCCGCCGTATCATCATCACATCTACTTCAAGCATTCTAGGATATTGTCCATTTAAGTGCTTAGGAAGAGTAGAGTGTCCCGTCACGACTTCAGGAAGCAGCCTGAATTTATCCTGCTGAAGGGCAGCAGGTAAGTCATTGAGATCTTAGAGACGTCGGAAAGCACTCATTTAGTCTGTCTGTCTGACAACCTGCAGAAAGTCATGCATTAACAGTAGTTATGGTCATCTGAAACCCAACAGTTAATGGAAGCCGGGTTGCCTCCGACCCTTGCTTGGAAAGTTTATCAACGATTTCATTTCCTGTAAGAACGAGCCAAGACACGGTGAATTAAGCCTTTCGGCTACGTTCAGTGAAGTCTTGCATTCTCAAGTTAGCTTAGCAATAGTAAGATGGATCATCACGGATAAAAGCGCAGTTTTACTGTGGCTACAGATGAAAATGCTTTGGCCCCTCCAACAATTCTTCACAATATAGTATGTTGCCATCAGGATTGTGTATATGGTATCTTCTCCTGAAATGCAGACGCAAGTTTTTCACCCAAGAGTGGAATTTAACATTGTCGCCTTCCACAAAAACACCAGTGCCGTGTCCTTAATCGGTTTTTGAGCCATCTATATTTCTTGGTTCAGATCCTGTCCGAAACTATTCCAGGGCACAAGGAAAGTTAATTTCGTATCTTCGCATTGCATCACTTCTTTGTAAACCGAAAATGATTTTGATAAAAATATCAAAGTGAAGGAAATTTCATAAATTCATCTAGATCAGAGCTGAGCATGGTAGGGAAATACCCCATGCAGCCGAGACAACCATCCTTTGGAGTCTGGTGAAAGTAGCAATCACGTATTTTCGTAAGAGCTTATTCCACTAGACAACCGACGCTTTATCATAGGTGGTTAGATCCAAAAGGCTCTTCTTGGTGACAGGGCCAATGTTTTGATGACAGGTCCTTTGCCTTAAAAGCTTTTGACGTAGTCAAAAGTCCATATCAGTTTTTTATCCAGGATAAGACAAATACTTAGCTTTTTTAGATAATTGAATGTTGGTGCATTTAAGCCATAGAAGAGTTAAACTAGTCAGCTTTCTCTTTTTTATAAAGAGAACAACCGGAACCCGTGATATGTGTGGATTGCTACTTAAGTTTTGAAATATGGCAATACTGGGGTATGTACGTCAAATCTTACATCTGCATCGTAATTTTGACATTTTTATAGAAACACATACTCAGAACATTTAGTCATATGATTGCTAGATACTTGGAGTTTTTTTTATGATTGTCAACGTGGATTAACTCAACAACAATATGCCGATCTTCTTCAATTTTTGGTGCATTATCCCGGGGTACCATGTTTCCGAATTTAACTATGGTCGTCGTTCGCTCCGGGAGGAATTTAATGAAAGTCGTCCAAAAACAGTTGTCATGGCAGAAAACATGTACGGGAACTGATATATAGTAGTTATTTGACTTAGCGTGAATTTGAGACATGCCTGGATATTAAATATTGCATGGACGTCTGGCCGTCAAAATATTTCTTCACTTTGGATACCGCTTAATTTAAAAATCGCGGAATGTTGAAAAAATTTGAACATGGTGATTCAAAAGATGTGATTTAGTTCGTGGCAGGCGACAAATTATTGAACTACGTATGTATATGAGCAAAACTAAAAGGCGGTCAACTATATTGATATTTCATGACTCGACAAAATCCAAGTTGTTCGTCCAATTTTGGCCGCCTGTATCTTCGAAAACAGCCAGTTTGGAATGGTACACCACATTGCAAGGTCAACCTTATTTGATGCTTGAGGCAGTGGTTGATGGTTTTGAAGTTACCACGTTCGGAGTGGAAAATGGGTTTCGAGAAGTGATTCAAACGCAGGTGAAAGTATATTGATCTTCATAGAGAGTATTTTGGAAACCAATATTTGTTCTCATTTGTTTTTCTCAAAACTTATGTATTCATCGTATATATTTTCCCAGTATTCGCTGTCAATAGCGTCTGTTTGGAATTCGAGGGTCTTTTCCAAGGTCTGCTGTAATGTAAAAATATAGTAGATAGTGTACTTTCCAAAGGATTTTGGCAATCGTGTAGTACGGCAGGAAAGATTTGATATTAGATGTTGAAGGGACTCATTCATCTATAGTTTGACTTACAAAAGTGAGGTTCCAATCATCTGTAATGCTGTCATTCATTCTTTGGTTACAGTAGGTAAAAAAGTAAGCCAAGATGAGAAACTGTAGGTCAAAATTTTAATCAGTGTTTTGTACAACAGAAATTTTGTATTCTGTGACACGTGGTTGGAATTCAGCATCGGATCTAATACACCTGCCACCATTTTTGCCTTAGCTAAAACTTTTCGGCCGTATTCGTTAAATAAAAGTCTTATTTGGAAATTAACAACAAGATATTCAGTTTCAACTCGTAGTGGAATAAGACAACTTACTTTCTCTTACCTCAAGCTAATGACCTTTTCCATAAAAGTTTCTGAAGCATGTTAAACCACTTTTTTGAGTGTTTGTCTTCAGTCTCCACTTCTTCTAAAATACAAATTGTGTCCTCGATTTTTTTTTTCTTTTTTTTTGGGTCTTTGCTTGGTTTGGAAAGCCCTAAAGGCCCGAGAGTTAGCCTTGTGGCTATTCACACCTGAGTGAACTCGAAAAGATTCCGAGTGCTCGTTGCCGATGAAGATCGAGATGCTTTAAATAAAACTGAAGTCTTGTTTTTTTTTTTAAATTCCGCACGCTCAAGTGACCCTTAAAATGCTTGTACACAGAGCGGGCAAAAGAAAACCAAGAAGGATGGAAAGAGAGGTGCCGATGAACGTTGGTTTAAAATGTTTGATGGTTATAATGACTAGGAAATAAAGAGCTAGGCAGGACTTCTTAAATTGCTTTAGAAATTCAAGACATTTCGCAGCATTTTTGACGACACCGAACATGTGATCCTTCCAACGTAAGTTGTCGTTGACCCACACACCAAGAATGAAAAGTTTTTCGGTTTCGATGAGACAAGTGCCATACGTGGACAATAGCTGGGTGTTTAAATTTTGATTAAACGACATCAGACAACATTGTGGTTTGGAAAAATTAAATTATATTAGATAAGAACTAGAAGACAAGAGATCATTGATGAAAATTAAAAAGAGTGTCAGAGACAGAACAGAACCCTTGGGCACATCAGCATTTATTTTGTGAATATTCAACTCGAATGGGTCTGTAGGAGGAGAGAAAAGAAGATTCGCCTGTTTTAAGGATAGGCTGTTTTCCATCTGCTCAGAAAGAGTCCTCAAGAGTAGGATCGATGAAAAAGCAGTGGTTTTGCCAGCGAGGAAGAACACCTCTTCAGAATTCAGGGATATATTCCATCTGGACCAGTGGATATGTTTTTTTTAAATTCCGCACGCTCAAGTGACCCTTAAAATGCTTGTACACAGAGCGGGCAAAAGAAAACCAAGAAGGATGGAAAGAGAGGTGCCGATGAACGTTGGTTTAAAATGTTTGATGGTTATAATGACTAGGAAATAAAGAGCTAGGCAGGACTTCTTAAATTGCTTTAGAAATTCAAGACATTTCGCAGCATTTTTGACGACACCGAACATGTGATCCTTCCAACGTAAGTTGTCGTTGACCCACACACCAAGAATGAAAAGTTTTTCGGTTTCGATGAGACAAGTGCCATACGTGGACAATAGCTGGGTGTTTAAATTTTGATTAAACGACATCAGACAACATTGTGGTTTGGAAAAATTAAATTATATTAGATAAGAACTAGAAGACAAGAGATCATTGATGAAAATTAAAAAGAGTGTCAGAGACAGAACAGAACCCTTGGGCACATCAGCATTTATTTTGTGAATATTCAACTCGAATGGGTCTGTAGGAGGAGAGAAAAGAAGATTCGCCTGTTTTAAGGATAGGCTGTTTTCCATCTGCTCAGAAAGAGTCCTCAAGAGTAGGATCGATGAAAAAGCAGTGGTTTTGCCAGCGAGGAAGAACACCTCTTCAGAATTCAGGGATATATTCCATCTGGACCAGTGGATATGTGAATGCAAAAAATCTTGAAGTACTATTGCTATTACGCTATTGCAAAAGTGGATTAGTTCCACTGAAAATTCGATGCACTCAAATGAAGGCGGGAACAATGCATAACCTAGAAAAGTTAAGCTAGCCGCAAAGTGTGCAGTAAATAGATTGGCCTTGTCCGAAGAGCTGACAGCTGGAATAGCTGTTTACTACCTTTGGGACATTGTAATATTTTTTGCATTAGTTTTTGGTCGTATTGGAATTCCACACGCTTAAGAAAGGTGTTGCAGTCATTCCTGAGTCGTTTGAACTTTTTTTCAGTTCTCCTCTGTCAGATTGGTCTTGTAGGACTCTGACAGCCTCTTTACAACTGAAGTCGTAACACGCGTTTTCTTTTGGTTTGATGCTCTTCATCCAATGAGGGATGAAGCATTTTATTCTGAAGAAAATAATGTCTGTGATCATATCAGCAGCAGCATATAAGCTGTTATCGAGAAAACATAACGACCAGTTAAAATTCCTAAAGAAGCTTATAAATCTGCTTCACCTGGCTTTCTTTTTGGAATCGTCTGGTTCTTTCTTCTAGGAATCTTATCTCTAACTGCGTGGTGGGTCTACGAGAAATTTACTGATATGACACAATGCTCCGAGGAGCCTAGAGCGGAGAGCACATCAAGAGTGTACTTATTAGGGTCAAAGGTTAAAAACAAGCCCAGGGTGTTAGCGGTATGACCGTCATTCTGTTATTCGCGTGGGTTCGTTAACAAGCTGCGTCAAGTTTTTTTCCGCAACGAAGATCTAAATTCACCGTCCTTCGGGTCTTGTCTGTCCAGAATGTCGAAGCCACCCAGAATTGTGTATAGTACATATATTGACTTCGCCCGTTTGCACAAAAAGCAAACACCAACACCAGTAAAAAGTAGGAATTGGTTTACCAAATCAAATTTGTTATAGGTGTTATGCCCTTACAACAACAGGAAAGAGCATACCAACAAAATTCATACCCACAATCCACTATGTATCGGTTGTTACATATACTCAGTCACTGTACGTGCTATATGCCAGTGTAACACAGCAACGGCAGCGATTGGGTGCAATTAACAGTATGACCAGGGGCAGGAAGGTTGGGATGCCCGCACTGTAAATGTTAATAGCACTAAAACAAACTAAAATAGAAGTGCTTTGTGCCTTACCAAGCCTTTTTCAAAATCAACATCTAAACTCAGTGTGCATTTCTTACTTCGTAGATTTTAAACAATCTTATCGTGTAAGCTAAGAGATGCATGTTCAGTTGGATGACCTTTCTTAAAACCAAACTGCTTATTTGGAATAACATTTAATAACGAACTAACAATTGGCACGTACTAAGACCCACTGGTTGAGGATGCACTGGCTCGTCCCGTCTAGTTTGACAACCACCTCTGGGAAAAATATCGAAACCAAACACACCTACTACACCACCCGCCCGCGACCTAAAGAAAAACCAGTAAAAGTTTATTCATATCCAGTTTGTGTGCACGAGGGATTATAAAAAAAAATCAATTCATTAGTCAGTACTTTATTTTTTTGCTACGTGCGAAAACAATAAAAGGGGCTAAAAATATTTGACTTGCTTTGAGGATTTTTCTTCGCTATCGGGTGAAGTTTGACTATTTTACAACTCTCTGAAAGTATTTAGTTTATTCTGTATGTTCTTGGAGATATTGGTTTCAAAGTATTTCCTTCCCGTATTCCTACCGATTCCTTTAAAAGCTTATGGAAATGGATGTACTTCCTTAAGCCTTGCTTAGAAAATGTTGTGTTATTCAGATCAATCCTAACTCTTTCCTGGATTATCTTACTAAGGCATTGAATTTTTGAATGATATTCTCGGTATTCTTGATTAATTCTATTCAGATTTCAATAGAAAATTATCATCAGTTGTCTGAGGCAAACATTTCTAAGCTTGATTAGATTTTTCGGGAAGGAAATGATATTATTGTATTGGGTCTATAACTTATATAGCTATAACTTCATGCGGTTTGCTAAGAGATGGTGTAACTTGTATTATTCCATTGGAACGCTACTATCATTGTACGTCATTTCAGTATATGTCATTCATTTGAAGCGTAAACAACAAAATTTTTTTTCACTCAAATATGTCGAACTTTGTGCCTGAAAAAGTGTTTTTGCGGTTAGTTCTTCTTCATTAGTTTAATATGAAGAAAACTGCTGCCGAAAGTCATCGTATTTTGGTGGAAGTTTATGGTGAACATGCGCTATCTGAGCGAACGTGCCAAAAGTGGTGTGCACGATTTATAAGTGGTGATTTTGGCTTGGAAGACGATGAACGTCCTGGGCAGCCAAAAAAGTTTGAAGATGACGAACTGGAAGAATTTCTCTATGAAGATTGTTGCCAAACACAAGAAGAGCTCGCAGAATCTTTAGATGTCACTCAAGCAGCCATTCCAAAACGTTAAAAAGCAGCTGGATATATTCAATAGCAAGGAAATTGGGTTCCACATGAACTCAAGCCGAGTGACGTCGAAATGCGGTTTCGCATGTCCGAAATGCTGCTGGAACGCTACAAATCAATTCATTTTTGCATCGGATCCATTACGACAACCCCAAGCGCAAAAATCATATGTGAAACCCGGCCAACCAGCCAAATTAACGGCACAGCCGAATATTTATGGCCCGAAGGTAATGCTCTGTATTTAATGAGATCGGATTGGTGTGCTATATTATGAGCTGCTAAAACCGGGTGAAACCATCAATGGACAACGCTACCGAACACAATTAATCCGTTTGAAGAGAGCAGTAGCCGAAAAACTTCCTGAATATGCGACCAGACACGGGGCAATAATTTTCCATCATCGGCCCCACGTTGCTATTCCGGTTAAGAACTATTTGGAAAACAGTGGATGGGAAGTCTTACCCCACCCGCCTTATAGCCCAGACTTTCCCGGTCTGTTCCGGTCGATGGAGAACGCCCTCACTGAAATATGGTTCACATCAGAGCAGAATATCAAAAATTTGATTTGGGATTCACAAATTGCCAGAAAGATGGGAAAAAGTCATAGTTTCAGATGGGCAATACTTTGAATAGTACAATTGTACATGTTTTTCTTTAAAAAAAAAAACCGCACGAATTAAATTACATACCCAATGTCTTAGCTTTTAAGTCTATCCTTTATTAATTTTCGTATCTATTTCGAAATTGGAGACATTTCTGTTGGTTTGTGAAGACTAAGTTTAAAAGCTTGCCAATCGGTGTTTTTGAAAATAATGTATGAAGAGGGAGGCAACATGGGTGGGAAAAATATAAAAAAGCCTTATCTCAAATTTAACTCCAAGATCGATGAAATGGCATGTCTTGCTAAATTCAGAGAAGAAGATTTAAAAAAAAATTCCAGAGCCGAAGAGATTCTAGGAAATGTGGAGCTGTTGGGAGATACCAAATCTAAATTCATGAATGAGGCGCGCTATATTTAAAGACTTATCCCCCATGACGTATGTCTTGAGTTGGATTCTCCTCCTATTTTGGCTAAATCATATGCATTCATTAGTTTATACACCCCTTCGGTATATCTTTGTAGAATACGACCAGCATTAGAAGATATGTAATGGCTGATTTTAAAATCGTTTGATTTTTCATTTGTGGGAAACGGCAGTCTAGATTTTAGGTATGTTCAATGTTCACACATAAAAAAAAGGTAGAATTTGTCTGCAACCTTTGTATATCCTCTCCTGAACCCAATTTATGTATCGCTTTCCAGACTATGTTTTTGTCTTACCCTTAGAAGATCGACACTGCATCCAAATTCAAAGGTCTAAGCGGTTATATGACCTCACAAATGACAGTCATATGAAGAATTGAAGAAAAATACGATATCTAGAGAGTATAAAAGATCATTCAGTACAACGTAGCTTGATTGATCTCAAAGACAGGTTTCAAACGAGGAAACGATGGAGAGAACAGTCAGTTAGGTGGTGATAAAAAGCTGTTCAATTCTTGATTGTGAAAAAGGTTACTAAATCTTAAGAAAAGGTAAAAAGACTTGTTAGAAAAAAACCATAATCAAGTTGTGCGATCATTCAAAAAAACGAAAAAACAAAACTGAAGTAAACCAATGGCGAAGGAAACATATTAACAAAAACAAAAAAAAATTACTCAAAACGTAAAAAAAAAGAAACACAAGGGGAAAAGACATATTAAAAAAAAAAAAAAAATCAATTAATGTCGACAAATTAGTTTTGGCGAGAGCTCTAGTAACCCTACATAAACAGAAGAGTGCAAGAGTGACCAAGGGCACAAAAAAAAAAAAAAAAAAAAAAAACCAAAGGAGCACAAAAATCCGCAATTGCGGACGACCCAAAAAAATTACAGCTCAACTAACATCAGGAGAAAGCAATGAAACATTGTAACTGCGGCTGCGGCACACCCCATTTCGACGAGCCTAGTTGAAGGGAGGGTTCTTCGTAAAATTGAGTTTTGTTTCCAATGATTAATTGTATTTACCATCGTTGTGTATACAACTACAAGAGTGTAGGATCCTGGGTTTAGTGCAAATTATCTGGGCACCCCCCCTCCCTCCAACCGAATGATTTTACCCAATATTGATGGCAGGGCAATAATAATTTTCAATAGAAAATGTATAAAATGCTTATTTAAGTTGATAAAACAATGCTTGCCATTTACTTTTTAAAGATTGTTCTCAAAGTTCGACGTTGGGTTTCAGTTCTTGCACTGAAGTGTGCAAGGAGTCTTTTACGGAGTCGAGTAACACAATCTTAATTACTGCCAACGGCGATGTATAGACAAATCACGGTCTTCATTAATTCTCATCTGCAACGTAATTTTCTTCATCACCCCAGCGGTACCTGTTGAACATTTTTGCAACTAAAATATGATCCCTAGGTTCAGCAACATGCATTCTTCCCAAAATAATATTTTTGTTTGCATAAAGTTGTGAAATTCAATTAAGTAAAGGCTTATTTATTGTGAGAGATAGTTGTTACTGAATTTTCATTGATAACGTACATTTAAGCTTTTTTTGCTGTTGATATTAAGATTTGTTTATGATTATTGAAATTTTTTTGTGAATCATAACCCTTTCGACCCGGCATAAAGTATAAACATACCTGAAAGTCACAAATTGCATACTACTTGGTCAAAATCTGTTCCACAACGTCCTTAACGTGTTTGGTTTTACATGTTTTCGATGACACTCGAAGTAATAATTTAGTTGAGTGTTGACGTTTCGGTTAATTTTTCAGTGTTTTTAAAGTTTTGGCAGTGAAATAAGCAGGATATTTCAATATCAAGTGAATACATATAAATTTGTTTTATAACGTAGGTGTTTGTTATTGTAATGCTACAAAACAAAAATTATGGTTTTTGGTGAGTGGTAGATATATGTACAATTTGTCCTTTTTAGTGATACAAATGTGTACCAGCAGTCATGTATACGCAGATATTATCCAGGAGTGTTACTTTGTTTTATTTAAACAATGTCGGATCGTTTGAATTGAAATGAAATTGAAGAGATTGTTAACGACGGGTTTAGTGATAATGACGACACAGACGATTTTTCTTCAGGCAGCGGAGATGTCTATGCACCAAATAATTGAAATACTGAAAATGAGGGATCTACTTCGGATGATGATTCTAGTCAAGAAAATGCAAGCTTAAGCGATTCTGAAGAAGAAATTGTATCTAATACCACCGTATGGCGCTCCCATTGTTCCGAATTGAGTTTTTTTTTTCTTCTTTTTTTGTTAAATTGGTACATCTATTGTTGATATTTCCTCTAAATCTTAGCGTCATAGTTGGACATTTGCAAAAGTTACGTAGTCAAGAGTACGTCTATCTTTTTGTGTGTTGGCGATTTTTTACAATTTTAAAAATGGATTTAAATTTGCAACAACGAACTTGTATTAAATTTTGCGTAAAAAAACGGATTTAATGATGTGCGAACGTTGGAAATGTTGGGAAAGTGTTTCGAAACCATTCTCTAAAGAAAACGATCATTTATCAGTGGCACGAGCGGTGCCACTGGTCATGATTATTCGATTGACGAATATGATGAACGTAATGGCAGACCACCGACATCGAAAACCGACGAAAACACTGATGAAGTAACAGAAATTTTGGTCAATAACCTTAAATTAACCATCAGAGAGATAGCGGAGGACTTGAACATTGTCTATGGATCCATTCAAGACGTTTTGGTTAATGATTTGGGTTTTCGACGTGTAGCAGCAAAGTTGGTGCCGAAAGACCTCAATTTCATGCGAAAAAGATACCGTGTTGAAGTCGCAAAAGAGATGATTTGCGAGGCTGAATCAGATTCCACATTCATCGAAAGGATCATTACTGGAGAAGAGACGTGGGTTTATGAGTACGACACGCAATCCAGACATCAGGCAAGTAAATGGCGTCCACCAATTGAGCCTTCTTTTCAATCAAAAAAGAAGGCAGTGCTCACGGTTTTCATGGATTATAACGGTGTAGTGTATCATGAATTTTTTCCAGAAGACCAGACAGTAAACAAAAAGTATTATTTGGGCGTTATGAGACATTTGCGTAAGGCAATTCGCCGAAAGAGACCAGAATTGTGGGCTGAAAACTCGTGGATTTTGCACCATGATAACTCACCGTCGCACAGTGCGGTGCAATTTTTTGACGAAAAATGCAACAAATACCATCCAATAGACTCCAAATTCACCTGATTTGGCTACCTGTGACTGTTCAATCGAGTTAAAAAACCAATACGGGAAACGCGTTTCAGCATTGGATCAAGGATTGGATCGAGGATTGGATCAAGCGCTGGCATAAGTGTGTTACAGTCGATGGGGATTACTGTGAAGGGGGCAATATAGATTTAGATGAATAAACTTGTATTTTTAATTTTCTGAATAAATTCCGGGAACTTTGATCAAGGTGGTATTCAAGAAGGTAATATAGGTGATTTTCAGATAGATAATGGTTTAGTTTTATGGTCGTCAGCTGGGAAAAAATTCATTCCTAAGAGAATGTTGAGCGATTCTTACCAATATAACATATGGTCAGAGTTTAAACGTAACTTATCCATTATAGACATTTTCCATAAATTGCTACCGAAATCTGTTAACACGTATATGGCAGAATGCAAAAGCCAACGTCTTAAAATATTTGAGCAATCAAAAAAAAAAAAACGTGAAAACAAATGCTCTTGAAATAGAAGTTGTCGTTGGATTCGTGTTTATCATGTGCTGCAAACGATTACCTTGTCTAAAGGGTTATTGGTCTTCTCATGACTCCTTAGGAAACAAGTCAGTTAGGGCGGCAATCATGCTAGTAACTTCCAAAATGTATTTTTTTTTTCCACCTGAAAAACCGACAATGGGTGACAAAACATATTATATTAAAGACATGGTTAAATACCTGAAACAAAGATTTCAAAAGTGCAGAGATGACAGTTGGTACCAAAGCATAGACGAATCAATTACTCAATTCAAAGGCCCTAGCACATTGAAACAATATACGCCTATGAAGCCAGTGAAACGAGGTATTAAGATGTGGTTACGCTATGATGCTCTCTCCGGATATATAGGGTTTTCTAATAACAACTTGACAATTTTTTTTTTTAAATAAAATGCAAACCATTTGAGATATTTCAAAAACTTTATTATTGACTTGAAGTACAATCAAAACATTTATGAATGAAACTCGACTTCGTTCATATGGCCACGGCAGCGCTCGATTCGTTGGACCCAATTTTCAACGACTTGGCCACACATTTCGGCCGAAACGGCCGCTATTTTGCGTTCAATGTTGGCTCTGAGCTCTTCAAACGTGGTCGTCGTATTGAAATAAACCAATGACTTAAAGTAGCAAGCGGCGTTAAATCGCACGAACGAGGCGGCCAATCGACTGACCCATGTCTTGAGATAACACGCTCACCATACTAGCTCTTCAATAAATCGATTGTAGCGTGTGCTGTGTGGCTTGTGGCACCATGCTGTTGAAACCACATGTCGTCCAAGTCCATATCTTCCAATTCGGGCCAAAAATAATCGTTGACCATAGCGCGATAACGCTGACCATTCAAAGTAACGTGATGATCGTTATCGTCGACGAAAAAATATGGCCCAATAACGCCGCCGGCATGTAAACCGCACCAAACAGTTATTTTTTGTGAGTGAAGTGGTGATTCATGAAGCACATGTGGATTTCCACGCAACCAATAACGCATATTTTGCTTATTGACGAACCCATTGAGCCAAAAATAAGCTTCGTCACTGAAGATGATTTTGCGATGAGATTCATCATATTGGAGCATCTTCTCCAGAACCCAATCGGAGAACGTACGTCGCTTCAAATGGTCCACCGGCTTCAATTCTTGAGTTCTTGATCTTGTATGGGTGTAAATCAAGATTCTTACGCAAAATACGCCATAATGTGGTCTGAGCGACGCCCAATTCTTGAGAACGCCGTGGAATTGACTGATTTGGATCGTTTGCTACGGACGTCTGAACGGCAGCGTTATTTTCGACACTTCGACCAACCAGTTGTCTCACTGACACGGCAACATCACACAACGAATATGTTGACTCAAGTTTTTGCACTAAACTTGTTATTGCCTGTCTTCTAGGGCGAGAACTATAACCGAAAATTGGAGTTAACGCTCTTAAAGATGCAGTCACTGACTCCGAATATCTGTAGAAAATTTTTATAATTTGCAGACGTTGCTCGTTAGTGTACCTTACCATGATGAAAATGTTGAGTTTACTGAATAAATTGACAGTGACAGTTTGATGATTAGTGAAAGAGTGTGTTCACATATTAAATTCAAAGTTGTCAAGTTCGTATTGGAAAACCTTATATTTACGACTTCGATATTTATATTGGGAAAGAAATCGCGCAAAGTGAAAGGACATTAATGGAACGAGTGCTTCAAAAACTGACAAGATCTATAACAAAAAACGATGTCACATTATGTTTTGACCGCGTCTTTACATCCGTAAATTTGCTTAATACAATTTCATTCCCTGCTGTTGGTACAGTCATGAGCAACAGAAAAAATTTGCCTAATTTTGAAATGAAACTGGCACGCGGTGAATCGGAATTAAAATGCATTTCCTATGAACTTTTATGTGCAAAATAGCTGGACACAAAAAAAGTCTTGATACTAAGTAATTGCAATTATCCAAAAAATTTGACCGGGCATGTCCAAATATTCGTCTATGATATCACCAGAGCCTCAGCTATCTCGATTAACTTCATTTTACGGTCATTCGTAATCATTTTGTGGACTTTTTCTGATGTTTTCATCTGAAACAGCCTCTTTTGGACGTCCACTGCGTGCATCATCTTCGGTGCTTGTATGACCACTTTAAAATTTTTTAATCCACTTGCGAATGGTTCGTTCGGCTGGTGCAGAGTCCGGGTAACACTTATCAAGCCATTTCTTTGCATCGGCTGCATTTTGTCCCATCAAAAAGCAATGATAAATCAACACACGAAATTGCTTTGAATCCATTTTTTTCACAATAACAAAAGTTGCTTCACTCACAACGCTATATCTCAAGAACTAATCGTCCGACAGCTGTCAAATTTATACACGTATCTTTTGAAGGTTGGTACTAACTGAAAATGGTATGGATTTAATTCAAATGGTGCCATTTCTTAGAAACGGGACTTTTAAGCCCATGGTTTACATACTAAGGAAAAGTTGTTGTTCTCTCGACCGAATACTGTCTTATATCTTCAATCACTGTATAAACAATGGTTACATTCCCGCTATCTGGAAAAAGTCAAGAATTATACCAGTGTCAAAAAAAGAGCAGGTAATGAAATAAATCAATTTCTTCCCATTTCACTGTTATCGAATATTGGAAAACTTTTTGAAAAAGTTTTGGCAGAAAATATAGACACATTCTGTGAAGAAAGAAACGTAACATAATCCGACAACATAATCCAACACTTAAGAGCTAAAAAATGCACTGTCAGTCTTGATATTGACTTAGAAAAAGCATTCGATTCGCTCTGGCAGAGTGGTCTCATATTTAAATTAATTAAATTAAATTTTCCGGTCTGGCTAACGAAATAAATTCAAGACTTTCTAAAAAAAAAAAATCGTTCTTCGTCTGTGTCTATTAAGGCAGAGGAATCGAATATGTTTCCCGTCAAATCAGGAATTTCACAAGGATCAATAATTGGCCCAAAGCTGTTCAATATTTTTCTCTCGGATTTCCTATTTCAGGATCCCATGCAGATGATACAATTATCCTTGCGAGTGATACAAGACCACAAAATGCCTTTAATAAAATAAAAGATAAAATTCCTCTGTTAGAAGGATAATTCAAAAAATGGGATCTTACTATAAACGCAAATAAATGTGGCATCACCTGCTTTAGAAACGCAAGTGGAAAAGGACATCGACTAGCGGTGAAGGTGAGTAAGAAACTACCATTACCAATTGCTAACAATGTTATATTATCTCCTCGTGACGAATTGAAATACTTAGGTACTCAATTTCAAAACAGATTCTTATTTAACAAACACGCAAAAAAGATGTTATTCAAAAGCTTTATCAAAAAAAACGAAAACTCTTCTCTACAAGATGCTATTTCTCCTACAGTGGCCAAAGAACTTGAGACTTTCGATAGAAAAATGTTGAGATTCTGTTGCGGAAAGAACAAAAAGGCGAACAAAAAATGGTTTTCCAACAAAGTGCTATACGGAATGCAAAAAAACACCTTTAATGCCCTACCTTATAAGACTTACTCTCAAAAGACTTCAGCGAATGGAAACTCATTAGAACAGCCTTGTGAGAACTTTAATTGACTCCAACAGGCCTAATGCAATTGAAGATAATTACTACCTCTCTCCTTTTAGTTTAATCAACAATTGACCCTACCTGTCGAAGGAGGAAACTCACTTATTCCCTTTTATGAAAAAGCCACTTCTAACAACCTAAGGGGTTAGCAATATTAATATCTGGTATACAGAATAAGCATTCACATCATGTGAAGTATGTATATTAAAATAACTGTGCATAATTCTAAATGGCAATTGTATGCGGCTACTGACTATTATATTATATATCTATGTATATAAACAATTAGTGAGTGAAACGTTAAGGATATTACATCTATTACTGTGTTTGTTTATTTTCATGTTCTTACTACAATATGTTCTAGTCAATAGTTTAGGTCTCAATCTTTGGTACGTCGAGAGCAAGCGTAACATCAATAGTTGTTAGTTACTAAACTTTTAGTGTTGAACACTTACATGTATGTATGCAGTTATGCAAATAGACCTAGCCAGACATAATGTTAACAGTCGGCTACTTATCTCAACTATTGGGTATGTAATTTAATTCGTGCGGTTTTTTTTTCCAAAATTTAAACTTTCGTTTAAAAAAAACATGTACAATAGTGTTATTCAAAGTATTGCCCATCTGAAGCATGACTTTTTCCCATCTTTCTGGCAATTTGTGGATCCCATCCCAAAAGAACTGCGCCAGCTTGGCAGCCAAGAATGAATTAAACCAATTTTTGATATTCTGCTCTGATGTGAACCGTATTTCAGTAAGAGAGTTCTGCATCGACCGGAACAAACGGTAGTCACAAGCAACAAGGTCTAGGCTATAAGGCGGGTGGGGTAAGACTTCCCATCCACTGTTTTCGAAATAGTTCTTAACCGGAATAGCAACGTGGGTCCGAGCGTTGTCATGATGAAAATTATTGCCTCGTGTCTGGTCGCATATTCCGGGCGTTTTTCGGCCACTGCTCTCTTCAAACGGATTAATTGTGTTCGGTAGCGTTGTCCATTGATGCTTACACCTGGTTTTAGCAGCTCATATTACAGCACACCCATCTGATCCCACCAAATACAGAGCATTACCTTCGCGCCATGGATATTCGGCTTTGCCGTTGATTTGGCTGGTTGGCCGGGTTTCACATATGAGTTTTTGCGCTTGGGGTTGTCGTAATGGATCCATTTTTTATCACAATCCGATGCAAAAATGACTTCCTTTTTTGGCGTTCCAGCAGCATTTCGGACATGCAAAACCGCCTTTCGACGTCTCTCGACTTGAGTTTATGTGGAACCCAATATATCTAGCTGCTTTTAAACGTTTTGAAATGGCTGCTTGAGTAACACCCAAAGATTCCGCGAGCTCTTCTTGTGTTTGGCAACAATCTTCATAGAGTAATGCTTCCAGTTCTTCGTCTTCAAACTTTTTTGGCTGCCCAGGACGTTAATCGTCTTCCAAGCCAAAATCACCACTTTTAAATCGTGCAAACCACTTTTGACACGTTCGCTCAGCTAGCGCATGTTCACCATAAACTTCCACCAAAATACGATGACTTTCGGCAGCAGTTTTCTTCATATTTGAGTGAAAAAAAATTATTGTTGTTTACGCTTCAAATGAATGACATATACTGAAATGATGTACAATGACAGTAGCTTTCCAATGCATGTTCCAATGGAATAATAACAATAGAATAATACAAGTTACGCCATCTCTTAGCAAAGCCGCACGTTAAGTTATAGACCCAATATGTAAAATTTGTAAAAAAAAGTCTCAATAAAAACACATTCATTCATTCATTACAGAAGATCAAAGAAGTAATAAATGCCTTTCTCAGGGATAATGTTTTCGGCTTCTCACAGCCGCATTTTATTTGCCATTAAAACGTTCTATTTAAACAACTGTCAACCTAATAATACCACCCATGTCGCAGTAAAACGAAGGTCCTGAAGAGTTTCAAAACTCTTTACCATAAAAACCACTCAGCAAACTGCAACTCTTTCATCTTAAAACAAAAAAAAAAAAAAAAAAAACTTCAGGGGTAAAAGATGCATAATTTCTGTTGAATGCCTTAAGGAGCTGTAAACTTAATTGCATACACTTACTTTTCTCTTCATGAAAAGATTAATTATGTGTCTGTGAACTTGCAGAAGTTTTATTCTGTCTAAAGTATCGGAATTTGCTGCGTTTACGGGGTTTTTTGAAGTCACTTTGAACTTTCAAACACCTTAGGGGATTCTCATTTGTAACAGTTTGTTGTCGAAGTGTGATAGATATTTCAGTTCTTTTTCTTAATGACGGTTGTTGCTGCTCTTTCTCGAAATGCACACAAGAATATTGACAGCGAGCTGTTATGACATTTATTGTACACATATGAAAGCAATATGATAAATGTTATTTCATCATGGACGGTTGCCATTGGAATAGGATGTACACTGATTGGTGTCAACCTGGCGATGTAACCATGACTACGCATCAATGATGTTTAGACTTCCTTCAACAAAAAACCATAGGTTACATGACGACTTGACAAACTTGTATGGTAAGCACGAGCGAAATTGTCAATACTGTAAACAGGTCAGGAAAGGATTTTACTAGATGATGTTATAATTTGGACAAAAGATACAATTCCAAATGTTGATTATACTACCATACTTGAACTAGCCGGCCAACGAGATCCTCAATGACTTCGCAAGAGCCTTCGATTTGAAGTGGTAGTGGAAATAACCAGGACTTACACTTCTAAAAAAGGTTGCTGACAACGTTTTGACACAATTTTCATATAGCAAGCATGGATGTGAAAAATGCATCTATGGGTTCACCGCTTTATAGCGAGCGATGGGAAACACTTAGTAAAAAAAAACAAGAAATTAGCAAAAATGTATAAAACGTTTATTTGAGTTGATTATCAACGTTTGTCGCTTAACTCATGTAGATGTTGAACATGACTACCTTTTAAGTAGTCCAAACTGTGATTTATTTTATCATTTTTGGAGCATACTGACTGGCATTTTGCTAAAAACACGTGTAATGTTGTCTTCCAAGGCTGCAATTGATGCTGGTCTATCGGCATACACAAGTGATATGACGTATCCCTATAGTCTAAAAGGAGTTAAATCGCACGATCTAACCGGCCAATTCAACGGTCTAAAACGATAGATAGTTGCCCCGCCTATAGCGGTTGCCATTGATGGTAACGTTGTTCTCACAATCAACTTTGAAAAAATACGGGCCAATGATTCCGCCGGACCATAAACCGCATCAAATAGTGCATTTTTTTTGGTGCCTTGGCAGCTCTTGTATTGCCTGAGGTTGCTCATCGGACCAACTTTGTTTATTAACATACCCATTCGACCAGAAATAAGTTTTGTCGCTGAAGGCAATTTTTCGATAAAAAAGCGGAACTTCCTTCAGGTTTTCTAAGGCCCATTTAACAAAAATTCGACACTGTGGCTAGTCGTTCGGCTTCAGCTCTTGCACGAGCTGTATTTTGTAAGGTTTTAGACCAAGATCCTTGTGTAAAATCTTCCACGTAGTCGAGTAATACAATCCCCATCCGCAATATTTTCTTCTGTATGCACTCTACAAATACGGATAGGTGGCTTGATGTCCAACAGCTTGGAATTGGTGCGAAATTTGGTCATTATGGTTTGATTTGCTAGCTCAATAGATCGATTATGGCTACCGTAAAATGCTCGAAGTGCGCGATTACACAGAGCACAAATTTCGATAATTTGTAAGTGTTGTTCAGGTGTAAGTCTTTCCATGGTTTTCTTTTACTTTTAAAGGCATTTGACTTGGCTTTAAGAACTTAAGTTTTCAGTCACCAAGGTTATTCTGCTTTTATTAAATTTTTTTTATATACCGTCAAATAATTTATTAAAATTTTCAAGAGTTTCATGCCCTTTGTGCAACATACTTTTCTCTAAATGTGTAGAGTGCAAAATCAGATACAAGGTCTTCTTTAAGCTAAGTTTGGTAAAACCGTCAATACTTTGTCGAACCTAGAATGAAACAAAATGTGTACAAATATATTCACAATTGGAACGGTGCCCATTAAATGTAAGGCCAACTCCTGCCGATTTGCAGTGACGAATATAGGCAAGGTAAAAACCTTCTAACGGACAACCTAAGACTAATTTGACAGATTAGATTAGATTTGGATTTCGAAGAGTGCCCCTTATAAAAACTTTTGCGAAAAGATTGAAATACGTGGTGATGCCAATAGAGGACATCAAACACGCTTTAGAGAATTGAAGCCATCTGGCATGGATTGCTTATATCAAGTTGTGGGATATTGGGTATTGTGAAGAATATCTTTACTTTTAGACTGGCACTGGCATACATAAGTGCAGCCTTTATAACGACTTTTTTATAAATAGCCGCTCAAATAATTTGTACACCCTAACAATTTTGTACATAGTGAGAGCGAAGATCTAAAAATATGACTGCACGCTCGCCAAGGACCTCAGACCTATTAGCCTGACAACACGATCAAGCTTCTTATGTGCAAAACAGCTTTGCTAATACATCCTCCGTTCAAGATGTGACATGCCTAGCAAAGCGAGAGATCCTGTGAGAGTGCTCTTCAAAATCTTGTAGTCGGAATTGAAAGCGCCCTCGATGAGAGGTATACGCTGGGCATTTTTATCGACATTGAGGATACCTTAGAAAGCATCCTACTTCTAGTCTTCTGTACAAGAGCAATACTAGAGTGTCACAGGTTTCACCGAAGAGAGTTCTTCGGATCTACGGTTTTAATAATACAAATTACATTCTTTCAGTCAGTTGTTTTGTTTCATGAAAGATTGTTCAAACAGACAATACTTCTTTTACCAGATTCCTAAGAACCATAAGTTTTGATCTAGATACACTGCTGTATTTTCCGCTCCATTTTTTGGTCGAAAAAAAGTGGTCTTTGGAAAAAATGGAACTTTAAAGATCTTATGCGCCGACTGACCTTACGCACTGTCCTTATAGACATTACGGAATACCAGAATTCCTATTATTGTGAATATACAAAATCAGACTTTTCTATGCGCAAGACTGGCTTCGGCCAGAATCTAAGCTAGGAAAGGATTGTAGTCATGTTTACACTGTTGGCTTTAAACTCAACCTAGAATGCCGCACTGGTGGCTTTCTGGAGGACAACAACGTTGAATTCAACTCCTTCTTAGCATACCTTGTTTCTATCTCCAATCAGAAATATGCGTAATCCTGATGGCACTGAACTATATTGCGAAAAATCAGTATAGGGCCGAAGTCTCTTGTGACATCCGAGCAATCCTTATGCCCTTAGGCACTGATCGGCGTCAACCTGGCGATGCTGCCACTATGACTACTCATCAATTGTCCTAATTTTACCTCATTATGCTATCTGCTGGATACCGATCTTGTTCAGTCGGAAATGATCTGTCAAACTCATGAGCACAAGTGTTGAACAAGAGAAAATAAAAATGCTATAATTCATTGTCAGATATGACTGAACCCCAAAAGGAGTAGGTACGGTGGATTAACTCACAACACCAAAACAGGATTGGCTTTAACAGTCAGTATGCCAGCTACGTTATATAGACTTATTCAACGTACTTGCAGCTGAGGTCAGTAAAGATTTTCAGAACTAGTCAGGGTGCTGAAATAGAAATAGTGGCGATGAACTCTAAATGGGTCAACGGCAGAATTCATACTCCCGAAGTAGGTAGGATGGTAAGTCCGAAATATTACAATCTTCTTCGTTTAAGCCCGTCATATATAGTACTGCCCCTACAAGTTTAAGGCTATGCGTGGGGTTAACTACTTGGACACGTAAGAGATTCACTGTTGTGAAACAAGAAGGAACCTGAAACAAGGACGAATCTATTGTTAACGACCCCGCAAAACGAAAAGAAGGCAACGACGGTCAAACCCTCAACAAAAAGCGTGCAGCTGGTGACCCTAGACTGCTGTAAAGCAGGCATCATCGCAATTTAGAAAAGGCTCTGGGATGATCAGGGTAAAAGAAGAACGAACAACCTTGACATATATAACTGCGATTGCTCTTGATAAAGCAAACAGTGCCTAATTGGATGCAGATTTGTTGTAAGCACTAAGAGAAGACTTAAGAAAGAAGAGTCAGGCTTTCGACACGTAAGTGAACGCCATTTAACAATACCCATCAAGACTCTATCAGCCTTCACTGTGGATAAGGGTATCCAAGTGCTGAAGAAGCGGGCGTAGGGAAAGAATTCACCTGCACTGCAAAGAAGAACGAGACTGGCTGTGAGATCTACAGGCAAAGAGAAGGGAACACACGCTTCTCCGGAGAAAAACATAACGAGCACGAAAGGCAGGCGATCGAGGAAATACGGAGGTAGTACTTTGGTAATAAAAAGAGCCAGTCAAAGCAACTGTATACGAACAGAGAAAAATTCTGCTGTCAGGCAAAATGAACCATTCAGCTTGTACGGTGAAAGTCAAAAGATTCGTCCACTCGACCAAAACTAAAAAAGCAATATCCAAGCTTAAGCACAACTAGACTGCTTGACCGGACAGCTCACCTACCGGGCTCTTTAAGCCAGCAGAAGATGTCTTGGTAGGAGGCACGTGCCAACTCATGTCTAAGATTTGATCGGCAGAATATATGCCGAAAAAATTGAACCTTAGCACCGTTTTGCCAATCCACAAAAAAGTAGACCCTCTTAACTGCACCAATTTTAAAGGTATCAGTCTCCTTTATACGATATAACATTACATATCTGCCATATTTCTAAAACGCCTGTAGAGATAGATAAGTTCTTTGTATACTCCGGCTTCATTATTGAATCCGGTAATGATTTGTTGTCAGAAATCGAAAGTAGAGTAACTCCTGCCGATGTCTGTATCATTGGAATAAGAAGGCAAATGTGTAATAAGACCTGCTCAAGGAACTCTAAATGCTAAATACTTCGACAGAATGACAATTCGCCGACTTGTAATTCCATTATACTGTCAAAGCGCTTTTGAGCACTTATCTTGATTACTTCCAAAACGCCCTAACCATTCGTAATCCCCTTAAATGCAATCGCCCTTAATTGTTCAAGTCAATTGCTATTAACACCATCTATCATAATATATTTTAGGTTCTTGACATAACAAAACAAACCATTTGACCTTGCTCTCAATCATCTTTCTGTTAATAATTGAAACGATTGCCTTTTCTGCCGGAAAGTATCCTTCTCTCTTTAACTATCTGTCACTTATTTTAGGCTTACTCTGACATTTTAAATACATAATAAGCCATTCACACAAAACAGGCATCCCATAAAATTAGCCTCTACTCGTACATCAACCCTTCTCAGGAGTTCTCTGTTATCCCCTTTGTCAGAAAATGTTTTGCCTAAAACAAAAAATGTATCCTCCCACGTGGGGAATTCACTCCACCGGGACAGTCCTTTGAATTTAGAAAAAAAAAAACCGTCGTACCATTCTTTACCGTTCAGAGTAAAAATATTTCGTATACGCCAACGAATTTACTTAGTACTCACGAAAGTACATACATATATCCCAAAATATTTTTCTTTTGTTTGCTCATCATTACGATCCTTTTTAGTCATTGTCCCGTTGTTGCTATCTTGCATACAATTCAGCTTGATTGAGCAATACTTTGCCACTTAATTAGGTTTAATAAACAGGACCCTCACAGCCATACCACCTACATCCCAAAGTCGGCACCACAATGAGTTGACAAATACTCGTAATTTCATGGTAACTTTATCGAACTGATATACGAATACTTAACCCGTTTAAGGACCATAATCACGCATAGCTACTTATGGCCTAATTAGGCGATTTAGTAGTTTGTACGACTACGTGGATTGTAACCTAATTAACGCCGTAATCCTTTATGCCTTTGTGATAGTGGCTGGAGCTCTAATATCGAAAATTTTGGAATTTCAATTACTTCCTGCCGGGTAAGGGATTTTCTTAAACTGCGAACGTGTCGAACGTGCCAAAATATCTGCTTATTGTGGTACATACACGTACCTATGTGTAGCATTAATTCTGTGCCTTATCGAGGAAAAAAAATAAAAACATTTTTTAGCACGTTTATGTGTGTCACCGGATGGTGGTGTAGCACAATGGTTAAATTCGCCGACTAGTACGCAAGATGGGTTCCGGTCTGGGTTCCAGGAGAAAACAATGGGTAATGGCGGACAACCAGAAGTGTAATCTTCTTACTTTACTTTAGAAAGCGCTACAGTCCGAAGTCCTTCATCAAGAACTGGGCTTTCGCTTTGGGAGGATGAAAAAAAAAAGTTCCATCCATCAGTCGATGCGAGGTGCAAAAGTCAGCATCAAAGCACACTTTGAATTTTTTTTAATCGAAATGCACGATAGAAAGGAAGTCATCCGTAAGCATTAAACCTCCAAAAAATCCCTATGGCTAAAAATAATGCCGGGTCCTAAAGAAAAGCTGAAAAGAAAAAGATAATTCTCCTAGAAAAGGACGAAAGCTAAGCAAGATGAAAAAACCGCCAAAGCCAGAAGCGGCAAGCAGTTTGTGGGCGATATCCGCATCTAGTCAAAGTCACCAAAGAGAAGGAGAAAGAAAAGAAGCAACACAAGGCCGCCAACGTAAAAGCGCGTCCAGACCCAATTGTGGTAGTAAGAAAGAAATAACTTGGGCCTACGGTGGCATGTAGATAGCGGCAGTAGGAGTTTCAGCAGAGAATACAACAAATTGACTATTGGAGTAAAACAAAATCAAAATCGACTGGATAAGCTTTTATATTCGTGTACGCAAGCCTCTTACCAAATGCTTCAGGTGCCTAGAATTCAGCCAGACGGCTCGTCATTTTAAAGGCGAGTACGCCCGGTCCAAGCAGTGTAGGAACCACAGAAAGGAAGGTCAAAAAGCTGAATTCAGCATAAAGAATGCATTATGCTTTAGGTGTAAGATGGACACAAGAAGAGACAAGTCAAGCTAATGTGATGTGAGCTATCCAGATAAAGGTAATCATTGCGAAACCATACAAGACCTTCTTGCATAAGTAATAGGATAAAAATAATCGAGGTAGCCTTAATAAGCGAACCATGCAATCCCACAAATGGAAATAGCTGTAGTGGTAAGGAACTACTGAAATCATACCCCGCAGCTCGACCACTTCGTAACTGCTAAGTTTAAAAGAACATATTGAAGAATTTGCTATGCACACCCATTCTACCACTGATGGTCTACCTGAAGACACTGGACAACTATTTGCCGTACGAAAGAAACACCCAGTGATTATTGCTGCAAATTCCAATGCCAGGGCTACCGATTACGTTAGAGGGATCTCAAATACAAGAGAAAAAAGAAGACAATAGCCCGGCGAACAATTTCGAGACAGAAATTTTTCTGAGAGACAAATCACACTTCCACCTTCAAACTGGCGAGACATTAAAGAAAACCAGTCTAGAAATTTACAAGGTCTTTGCGACGAGGTGAATTCAGATCCTTGGGGCAAAGCTTACCGGGTTGTTATGAAGAAGCTTAAAACTATGTATCTCCCAAATGAACCTGCTATAATGTAATCCTTCGCGGAGCATAATAGCATGAAACACATCTCCAAAATCATGTCGGAGGAACTTTTCGAAGCATCTAGGAAAAAAGAAGACAAGAAAGCGCATAGACCGGATGGTATAACGAATAAGGCAGGCAAGACGGCTACGAAGATGAAGCCGGATATCTTCGTAGCAATGATGCAAAGGTGCCTTGAAGACCTTTAGACAAACCACCTGAAGAACCTTTCTTCTAATCGCTCAATTTGTCTACTTGAGGCCGTAGGATAGATCCTTAAAATCATTATACATGGCAGACTACTTGGGGTGGTGAAAGAAAATTCAGAAATTCGCAATAGTATTAGCTGAAGCAATGCAAGGGAAAGGATGAAAATGGGAGACAGCAAAGGGTTGTGTAGTTGTAATGCTTTAAAATCGACGAGCGAATCGCTCGATTTCCAGGGCCAGTTTTAATACATCACAATTTTCACTAAAGACAGTCACAAATTATTTCAGCAACAGAAAACAAAACTATCACACTGATGATAGCGCTATGTACTACACTGTTTCTGCAGAAGTCTCGGTCATCAGACCTCTCATTTGGAACATAAGTTTTGCGACTAACACTGTCTGAAGATGGGAGAGTGATCGGAATCACTGATGACATTGCCGTGATCAACATACCTAAGCATATCCACGAGATAGAGTCCGCCCTCATTGAGACTGTTGTGAGGATCAGGGATTGGTTTAAGAATACCCGTCTCGAACTAGCTGACCACAAAACTGAAGCTACCCTATTAACCAGCCGCAAGAAGATGGAGATAAAAATTAAGTCAACTGCCAAGCAAAGAGGACAAAAGACTCCCCAAAATAACAGACTGCGCTTCACGCCGAGTATTCGAAAAAAAAAAGCATTTCGGATGTAGGCAGCACTCTCCCGGATGCTTCTGGCTCCTACTCTGCTTTGGGCGGGCGGGTAAAAAGAAACTTGTTGTCAGTCTATTGGCTCCATGCAATCAGGATTATCAGCGGCTTTCAAGCAATCTCGAATTAGTCAGAATAATCCCAACGACATCTTTGCGAATGAAGTGCGAGATTGTACCCGAGGTGAACCTCGAATCATTAAGAGGCCAGAATAATAATCATAAAAAGGGCATGGACCTACAAACTTATTCCCGTCATCAAACCGTGGACAACGAAGGCACCTTACACAGCCCTTTTTTGCGGCGCCGCCTTATACGCCCCTTATTCCTTATGAAGTACATTCTTCCTAGTGAAATTTGAAACATTTAAAATCTAACAATGGTTTGCAGTGCTTAATGCTGCCATTCTCTACTTCGAAAGGTTTTCGGAGACTCAATTCGACAGTACTCACTTAGACAGCTTATCGGAATGCTGGTTGAAGGTTTTTTGATAGATCCCTTTGTGAATGTCGAAGTGTTGAAAACCAGAGCTAACTTTCATGACATTTCGTATCTCAACAAAAACATCCATATATTTGTCAACTGTACCGCTATGGAAGGTCTTCTTTCCTGACTCGGCGGTAAAATCACCAAACCCTATCTTGACGTTAGGCTTAAGTCATACAGCAATCTTTGGCAAAGCTCTAATTTTTTTCTGAGTGTGCGTAGGCACAAATTGGGCTTATGTTGGACATTACTTTACAGCGTTGTAGTGCCATCGCTAATTGTTAGACTATGTACATGCGGACTGTTAATTGTCCAAAAACCTCTTGTGCATATCCGAAAGTCAACGTTCGTTTTTTTTTTTTCTCTTGTTGAGGTTCCGATGCCATAACTCCGAACTCGGAGTGGCAGAAGCCTATTACAAGGATTTGAGCACTACCTGGGCAGATGCCGAAAAATGAATCTGCCTCCGACATTCTCGTTGCGTTCAACTTAGCCCGCCATAAAGTCAGTATTGTTATTTGCTAAGCATGCGGAAGCATTGTAGTTCACCATTTCTCCTTACGTAGCTTCATTTGTTCGGTTTTATTTGCACAGTCATATTTAGCAAAACGATGATTGCGAATGTCATGCCAACAATTTCCTTTCTTTTTTATTTCATGTGTCCCACTATAAATGTAAACTGTTTCAGAACACCCATACAAACTCTTACACCAGAATCCTTTTATATCGAGTGAAATGATTTCAAATGAATTCAAAGGCTTCATCACCACCCACACATTACAAAGAAGTCCTGCAAAATCAATCCTCTTATAAGCGAATGATTACAACTCAGCACTCAGACCTTTTTATGAGACAACAGTCAATTGAATTATACAAAAGTATCTGAAGAGCACCGAAAATGTTTCAAATAACTTTTAATAACATAAAAAACACATCCCAGCACTTGTGTCTTCGTATCTTTCCTATTCTGGATATAGAGCAGCCCTTCTATCGGACAAAAGGATCTGCTCCATATGTCCTTATAATGAACGCCCTTATTTCGTTCGTGTTCTGTTTTTTTCTTTCCTTTATTTTGAACTAGTTCTCATCCACAACTGTATATGCTTGCTGGTTGCATTTGTGTCTAGAAAGTTTCGCACACATGTACTTATGTACGTCAGAACTTTTACAGATTACAGAATTGAAAACTTTTCTTTTACTAAAAAAAAAGGAAAATACTCGACGAAATAAGGAAAAAAAACGGATTTAACTGAAAAAAGGGAAAATCACAACATATGAACGCTTTCACAACACCAAAAATAGAGTAATGCACCCATCAAACTGCGTGTCCTTCAGATAACATCTGTTTGGGTTGGTTTCTACCCTACACCCTGCCGAAAATGGAACCACTTAACATGGGCTGCCTGAACAAATTAGACAAAAACCTGTCTGGTACCGGTCATGGTTTTGGCTATTCTGATGTACAATATTGTCCATCAGTTCAATATGTCTAATATTACTACTAAAAGATGGGAATAGAGCACTCAGATAAGAAACTAATACATTAAACTACTTTCATTTTCCTTTTACTGGAATTTCTTAGTCGTCCGTTGAAACGATTCAGTGGTAAGGTGCTTTCAGTGCTAAAACTTAGCGAAGATATGCTGAGTTTGGTCACCCGGGATCATGGAGAGTCATATCATATACAAATATGGTCACAGGAGCCCAAACTAGCAATGGAAACATGTAGACATTCCTATCGCAGATTCGGGCTCTAAGAAACGCTCCTCTGATTCTTTCTTTATGAGTTTATTGGCGATCTGATACACAAGACTCAGTGATTTAACCTTTCTACCTCATTCAGAGGAGGCCTGCATTTTTGAAATAGATCTAGTGAGAGGATTTAGCAAGGGCTTCAGCGTAGCTCGAGTATCGATCCGAACGAGTAGCTCATTTACATCTGAATTATGGATATCTCTGCTTGAAGGATAGAATAAAATTTTCCTAAAAAGAAAATAATCTTCCGTTAATCTCCTCTTCTAAAAAGGCACCAGTGCCATATTCTATATCGTTTTGGGAGCTCTCCATTTAGACAAGATTTCTTTTCTTTTCTGTCTCATACTCTAGCCAAAAGCATTCATGAGCAAATTCAATTTTATATTGTACATCCGCGACAGAAGATCTGGTCCGTTTCTTTTAAACAGAAGATGGCCATGAGAGTACAGTCAATGACATGAATATCCACTGCAAAGGAAATTCGCCAGTGCGGCTTGATCAAAGCCAGGTGTATAAGGAAAAGCACCGACTCCATCGGAATTTACCTTTTTTTTTTTGGTTTTTTTTTTTTTTTTTAAGAAATCTTGCCTCACCACACTTATGCAAATATATAATTGGTTTTATAATAGCCATGTTGATCCATAGAAACGTGCTCGCTGACAAATCTCATGTCTTGCCGGAAGCTCCTTTAAAATGCTAGAAAGTCGACAGCCTCGACCTCATATGTTTAGTCCAAAAAATATTGTTATGCCTTTAAGCACTAGGTAAGTCAAACCAGTTTTTCCTTCTTCATAAAGGGAGCAACTTAAGTTTTTAGAGAATTGACTGAAAGCCAACTTCTAGTTTCACTTATCTTCAATCATATCTAGGGCTGCCTGCAGCCTAGAAAAGACGTACGGCATGATCCAACAAACAGTACAGCGACACTACAAGCGATGACAGATACCAGATATGGTCACTGGCTCAGCGTTGGTACCATCAAATTGCTAGTGCATGACCAGCCTGTTCGCTTCACCGAGTGTTTCGATGTTTTCGCAAAAATCTTTATAAGAGGCATTATTCGAAATCAGAATCAGCATCTTAAAGTCTTTTTGGTTTGATCTGTAAAGTTTCCAGCCTTCCTCCAAACTAGTCTAAAACGATCCATTTAGATGTTGCACAGCTTAGTAACGTATAGCTCCAGATCCTGTTACACCATTCATTGGGCGATCTGCAAGAATTCTGTGTACGCAAAACATATGTTCAGGTTCTGAACAATTTATTCTACCCACTTCCTCGTTTCGAGTTAAATGGAGATTTGACGGATTCGGCGAGCTCTTCCCTAAAGCATACCAAGTTTGTGATTTCTCGTTTCGTAGCTTATGTCTGCAGAAACTTAACTCTTTTGCAGGATTGCCCAATTAAGATGGTCTCTGCGATCGTTCGCCATAAAGTGTCGCGGTACTCTTTAAGCAGCACATAACACAAGTTGTGAGTTTTTATATTCAACACATAAGGAGTGCTACAAAGAAATGCATCAGCAAACTTAATTTGAATAAATATAATTGATAATGGGAAGGTCGACAATTGTCTGCACTCACAAGAATAGGTTTTCCACTTTTCGGGGATTGAAGACGAGTTAGCATATCCCCCGATTTCCAGATTTGGTCTACAATACAGAAGCTGGTGCCGATCGGATTCTGTTTTTTTGATTTTCGACACGGATTTGCACAGCCATAACGTGATGCACTTCAATCTTAGATTGGTTTCCCGTTTCCACTTGGAAACCCACCGCTTGAATGAATGAATGAAAACAATCTCTGCGTAAGCTATTGCCTTCAGATAACTAACATAGTTATTGCACTTTACGAAACTGTTGTTTCTTCTTAACTAGTTGCAGCACGCGTTTCTGCAGGACCTTGTACGCGGAGAAAGTCATTACAACAGTAGTGATGCATTAAACGTCTTAAGTCTACACGAAGTACGACCTTTGGTGATTGATGCGCCGGCTACATCCAGACATGGTATGTAGGTAAAGTCACTGCTCGCTTCGCATCGTACTCGAAAAAATCTATCGACAGTGCGAATGCCAGTAACTTTCTTCCTTATGGCACTGTTTAAAATGAGAGCTTGAACGTCTTCAGTGGCTGTTATTTTTGCCATATCCGTATTTACAATAGTCAATAGCAGACGAATCATGACGCATTTAGGTATGTAACCGTAAACAAACGCAACATTCGACGATGGTATGCTGAGTTCCGTTCGAGAAAAATTAACCTCGAAAACGAACCACGTGTGAAGCCAGAAATAGCAATTGACCACTCGAGAAGCGGCCCACTCATGAACTGAACGAGGAACAAAAACTACGCTGCTTAGAAATCTGTGCGCCGCTGAGCTTAAAGCTCCAACAGATTATCACCTTATCCGCAGTCTGGAGTCATTTTTTTCGGCAGACGGTATTCCGAAACAGAGCAGAGGTCATAAAAGCCTTTAAAGTCTTAATAGCGTCATAAAGCAAGCCTTCTATAAAAAAGAGGAATAATGACACTTGAATCACGTTGGAAAAAATTTATAGATGCTAGTGGTTCATATTTTGACTAAGGGGTTAGTTAGGCCAGTCTAGGATTTTCAAGAATCAATTTTTTTTTATTGCTTTCAATGATCCCTTAGGACCTTAAAAATGATATCGCAAAAGATTATGGACGAGAGATATCTCGAAATATACAAGGCTAAAGATAAACCAGCTCTTTCAATTGAAGTGTATGAAGCTATCAAGCCAATCTACGAAGAATTGACAGGAGATGATCTTCTTACTCAATACATCGGCTCGATTTTATTTCGACTGTGTGGGCATTGGCCCCAAAATCCATTTCTAGTGGCAAAACTGTGTTGGATATAGCTACGGATATTGTGTGTACAATGAAGGTTTTGCTTCAATTTTGGACATAATGAAAGCGATGGATTTAGAAATCGGCCCGAACAGCCAAGAAATGTGCTTGGAGATTGGCAAAGAGTGCACAAAGCTGACAAAAAATTCGCTGTCTGAAGATGCAAAAGAGTGGAGGATCACATTAAAATCCAATAGATAGATAAAATAGAATAGAATAGATAGAACATGGCATAGTTCATTTGTTATTAACAATTTTCTGACTACTTTTCTGCGAATTTTGCATGTTTGAATTTGAAAGTGTGCCATTCGGCCAAAAATCAAAAAAATCCTGTTGTTATGTACAAAAAAAAATTTAGTGACTCATCATGATTCAAAATTTACCCTCAAAGTTGACCCTTCCAAATAAGAGAGGTCATCTGAGAAACGCTTTAAAATACTTTTAAATAAATTGTTCTATAAAAATTACGTTTAACGTCTATCTCTTTGAACTCGATCTATTTTAAAATTACAAAAAAGCCTATTTTTACAGTCTCTAGATGGACCTAACCCCTAAGGAAAAAATTATAAAAATAAATTTGAACTTTAAAGTGTTTACCTCAAAATCGGAAAATCATGTGGTACAACCTAATAGAACATGGCAAAATTCCATACAGTGCGCGTAATGCTTAGCAATTAGCTTTGTTTTTGAAAAACACAAGAAGTTTTGGTATTTCCTTTGACAGCAGAAAAGCCCATGTTTTTTGTTGCAGAATATCTAAAATTCGTTACTGCACCTGAAAAAGGGGGTCAAGTAAGTTTTTTTTTTTAAATTAAAATTGTAGCAGCTTAAAAGCTCTTACATGATCTTTGCTTTTTTGGACCAGTTTTGTGCAGCCATATTCATGCTTAAGCCTATTTGAAACGGAGCAAAAAGGTGATATAGGGGTTAACTCGACATGTCTCGCTTTTCACACGCACTTTTTCATAAAAATGACTTAGCTTTCAGCATTAACTTGAATATCTCAGTTTCTACAACTCCATCTACAATACATACACAACATACACAACACCACAACAGGCTGGCTTGTTCTCTGGTTCTCAAAATTCAGGAGCGGAGGTGAGACAATGACTTTCTCTATTGACGAAAAGTCTAAGAAATAATTGTAGGAGCAAAACCGCTCCTACTTAACTTCTTGCAGATACAGATCCGCATAATAGGATTACCACAAGCAGAAAAGCACACTGCCATTTCGAAGAATACAGCCTCTCAATTTCGGATGGGCTCACAATCGAAACTGTTTGATGCAAGATCATTAAAACAATCTGGAGTACAAAAAGCCCAAACAGATTGTGAAGCCACAACAAAAAGTGGCAAGCTCAATGGATGTAGATAATAGCTCCAACACCGAAATATCAGAAAACATTATCTCTATGCCCGGACCACTAGAAACCAACCAAAAACCTAAGCTGTCTCCAATGATAATCTCAACATAGCAATCACTACTGCCTTTCATCAAGCTTGCCCAGAAAAAAAAGGCAATTCCCTGGAGCAAAAAAAAAAAAAAACTAGCCTCACTCAGAATAGAGACTAGAAAGCTCTTCAACCGGACTAAATTGAATGGTGAATGGGAAATATACAGAAGAACACTCACTCAAGAGAATCGATGACACCAAAAGTTGTGCCCGCATCCATAAATCACTCTCTAACCGAGCTACATACTCTTCAGGTCCTAGTCTCAAAAGATTTTTCCTCTTAGGGATAAAGAAGTAACGGTTGGTTGTTTCCTCGATATAGAAAGAGGATTTCGCAACACGGAATTCCCCCCAGATATATAGAGGCATTAAAAAATATGGAAGTTGACGACACTACATAAAAATGGATAAAATCTTTGCTAGAGGATAAAACAATAAAGACCCAATTAGGCAGCAATAAACTCAGTATGAAAGGATGCCCTCACGGAGGAGTATTATATTATATTATTCTCAGCAATGATGGCTTCTATGTCGAAGGATATGTAGACAACATTGCCATACTAATCAGAGGTAAATTCGAGAACACAATCTCGGATCGCCACCAGAGTGCTTTAAACTTAGTTGCTGAATGGTATTGGCCTCAAAGCCAATCCCAAGAAAAGCATAATTGTTAAATTCACCAAGACACAAAGACGAGAAAGACTCAGAAATACCACTCTCCTCGGTGAAACAATAGTCAAAGTAAAATAGCTAGGAATCATACTGGATGAAAAATTTACGTGGAACCCTTATCTTTCTAAAACTATTGACAAGGCCAGGACCTCACTATGGACCAGCAAATGTCTAGTTGGAAAAAATTGAGTACTTAATCCTAAAATGACACTATGGAACGAGACCCATCATCACGTATGTAGCCGACGCTTGGAAGCATAAAGCATAGCAGAACCTTTTGAACCTATGGAACCTATAGAATTTATGTTTAAATTCTGCTAAAAGACATACAAAACTTTAGTACGTCAAGCTAAAAAATTGTTTATTGTTTGAGTCTTGGAAAATTCATTATAATTGTAGCGATGCTTCTACTTCTTTAGGTAAAGTAACTTATGGACATTCTCCAAAAAAATTAAGTAAAAAAATTAAGCCTTGGATCTCTAGATTCTTACTGAACAAAGTTTATATGTAGTAAAAAAATTAAGCCTTGGATCTCTAGATTCTTACTGAACAAAGTTTTAAGAAAAAAATAGACTTTATATAGGGCTTTCTAATAACGACTTGACAACTTTTTTTTAAAATAAAAGGCAAACCATTTGAGATATTTCAAAAACTTTATTATTGGCTTGAAGTACAATCAAAACATTTATGAATGGAACACGATTTCGTTCGTATGGCCACCGCGGGCACGTTTGCAGCGGTCGATTCGTTGGACCCGACTCGGCGACTCGGCCACATATTTCGGCCGAAACGGTCGCTATTTCGCGTTCAATGTTGGCTCTGAGCTCTTCCAACTTCGTCGGCGTGTTGGCATAAACCAATAACTTAACGTCGCCCTACAGAAAATAGTCAAGCGGCGTTAAATCTCACAAACGAGGCGGCCAATCGACTGGCCCATATCTTGAGATAACACGCTCACCGTACTTACTCTTCAATAAATCGATTGTAGCGTGTGCTGTGGCATTATCCTGTTGAAATCACATGTCGTCCAAGTCCATATCTTCCAATTTGGGCCAAAAATAATCGGTGATCATGGCGCGATAACGCTGACCATTCACAGTAACGTGACGATCGTTATCGTCGACGAAAAAATATGGCTCAATAACGCCGCCGGCATGCAAACCGCACAAATCAGTTATTTTTTGTGGAGGAAGTTGTGATTCATGAAACACATGGGGGTTTGCACCCGAGCAATAACGAATATTTTGCTTATTGATGAACCCATTGAGTCAAAAATGAGCTTCGTCACTAAAGATGATTTTGCGACTCCGAATATCTGTAGAAAATTTTTATAATTTGCAGACGTTGCACTTTAGTGTACTTTACCATGATGAAAATGTTGAAAGTGAAATAGTGCGTTCACAAATTAAATTCAAAGTTGTCAAGTCCCTATTGGAAAACCCTATATAAAGTGCAATAAACAACCAAATAACTTCGACTTAAAAAACAAATATAAGAAATTGTATGACGAACTGAAAAAAGATACTCCAATTTGCAAAGTGAAGCTTAAAAAAGGAATGGAAAATTGTTAATGGCATTCTTCACAAATCTACCTTCTAGAAAAATCCTACAGTTTTATGCAGTATTGACAAATCTGACGTGGACGACAAAGTTGCTATTGCTAAAGCTTTAAATAATTATTTTGTTAATGTTGCCTCAAGTCTGCAACCGAATTCTGTTCAATTTATATGTTTCATCTGTCCGTCTGATTGTGACACTGCAGAACCTTTGTTTAGCAATACTTTTGTGTTTAATCCCATAACTCCTACTGAAATTTAAAAGTACTTAACCAAATTCGTCGTCATGCGGAGCTGATGGTATTTCTAACTTTTCAATTAAGCAAATTGCATGTTTCATAGTTAATGCATTGTCTCATATTTATAATCGTTGCGTGTTAGAAGGGGTCTTTCCAGATGAGCTTAAATGTGCTGATGCCATACGATTAGTTAAAAAAGGTTCTGCCACCGAAATCGGAAATAACGAGCCCATTTCACTTCTCTTGGTTTTTTGGAAAAATAGGAAACTGGTTTTCCATTTGGTTTTCAAAAAGGCAAATCGACGGAAGATGCGTTAATGAATTTTTGTTCCCAAACTATGGCACAAGCTTTTGATATGGTCAATCATAATATCTTGTTAGATAAATACAGCTTATAATGCTGGATTTCGAGGATTTATTCTCAATTTATTTAGATTGTATCTAAAAAATAGGTCTCAAAGTGTTTTAATTGATAAAATAAGGAGTAAAAGAATGTTTTTCAATGTGGGTGCTCTTCAGGGTTCTGCCTTAGGCCCGATTTTATTCTTGGTGTACATAAACTCACTATTTGCTTTTCAGTTTAAAGGCTTCTCTTATGGCTTAAGCAGTCCTTTGGATCTAGTTTCCGATGCCAATTGGGACCTTAATTTATTAAGGCTATAGTTTGCTAAACACAATCTAGTTACACATAAGCTCAAAAACTAAAATTATGGTTATTGTCTTATTTACCTTTTACAATTGGGATACAAATATGTACTTTCACTCGCCTGAGTGTCAAAGATTTCGCCTTTTAAACTGCAATTGTAACTACAGTTTTTCCTGTCCGACTTTTTGTTATAATTTTTGTTGTAAAGTAGCTTATAGTAATAAATGTTTTTTAATCGAGAAAGTGGACAACTTTAAGTATTTGGGGCTCTCTCTGGATTCCAGGATGACCTGGATGACCAGGATGACATAGATGCATTAAAAAAATACATTATTTCCGACCCACACTCAGACACTTTTACTATGTGAGTAATGTATGTTCGTCAAACTTTTAAAAAAAATTAATTATGGTATTTTTCAATCTAAACTACAATATGGAATTGCTTGTTTAGGAGGTGTGATTCGAAATAAAATACAATATTTGTTGACTCTGACAAAATATGTTCTAAAAAAATTTATCGTAAACCTAGTAGATATTCCAGCTTTCCTATATTCCGCAATCTAAATATTCTTCCTGTTCGTCATTTGTAAAGTCTTAAAGTATTAAGAATGTTCTTTATGAGGTCTGCTAACCGTAATTTTCGTTTGATTTCCAATTATAGTCTTCGTGGAAACCTTTCCTATCATCTATCTATATCAAATTTCCGTATTACTTCCTTTCGTAACTTCTTTTCTGTCTCCAATTTCGCCTTTTTAATAAACTCAATCGTTCAATAAGGGCTGTTTCAATACGCCACGTGTTTTTAACAAAAGTAAAAAATTAGCTCTTTGGATATAATTACTCTGAAATTGAATCCCCAATTCCAGACGTTTTCGTAAAAAATTTTGTTTTTATTTTCCTTTCCTCCTTCTGTTCTTTATAAAACTTAATTTATCTTACTTGAATGAATTATATTTATATCTCTCTGAGGGTCAACCCACGCAAAATTAGTTCATTATGATCTTAAGCCCATTTAAGTGGCATTCTACACTATTTTTTTACTTAAAAATGCTGAATTTCATGAATTTTTTTTATTCTTAATTTTTAAAATGTTTATATATTTTATACTATTTTGTACAATAAATCAATATAATCTAATCTAAAAATCTGAAATCCAATCTATTTTACATATGCAAAAACCGTTAGATCTCTATCCTGAGCTAAGGATTGCAAAGCTCTTCGATTGAACAGAATACCTGCTATATTCAGTAATATATTGTAAAAGTACAGTGCAAATGAATTTGTGGCTTCCCTAACGTTAATTAAAAATATATTTTAAACAGAAAATGTACCAGAAAACCGTAAAGAACTTTTAAGAAGGATTACATATTGGTCTACTCCAGCTATCATTATATCTTGCTGTTAAGTACTTAAAAAATGATTTTTACAAGTATAGAGTGATTCATCTTAGGGTTTGATTTATAATGTAAAATAAAATACAGAAATTTGAAAGAAAACTTCAAAATTTTATTATTAGTAAAAAGAACAATTCCTGGCAATTATTTTTAAAGATAATATCATGTAAATATTGGCAATATGGGCGACTCGTTCGAGCATAGCGACTGGTGTCTCGCGGATAACATGAGTAATGTTGGCTTCCAAAGTGGCAATCGTAGCTGGCTTATTCCTGAAGACCTGAGACTTTACACATCCCCAGAGAAAATAGTCCAAAGGTGTGATACCGCACTATATAGGCGGCAAATTTACCGTAGCAAAACATGATATTAAGAGCTCACCAAAATGATTTCTCAACTCGTCCATTGTTTCACTCGCCGAATAGCTCGTAGTACCGTCTTGTTGGAACCAAAACTCACCCAGATCATGTGCTTGAATTTCAGGAAGCACATAGTCCGTTAACATGGCGCAATAGTGGTTACCATTGACGGTAACATTCTGATTTGCTTCTGATTTTTGAAGAAATATGGATCAATGATTCCACCAGCCCAAAAACCACACAATACCTTTGTTTTTAACAGATGTAATGGTAGCTCTTGGTACTCTTTGTGTTGCTCACTCGCCTAAATACGGTATTTTTGTTTGGTAACATATCCATTGAGCCAGAAATGGGTTTCATCACTGAACAAAATTTCACGATAAAACATCGAATTTTCATTGAGTTTTTCCAGATTCCAAATTCAAGTCGCCTGGCTTCAATTCTTGCACAAGTTAAATTTTGTACACTTTTAGGCCGATATCCTCACGTAAAATACGCCAAGTTGTCGAATAGGTCAAGCCAGGCTGCTGAGAACGACGACAAATCGATTCGTCATGGTCTTCGCGTACACTCTCAGCTACAGCTGCTATAGTCCCTTCATTACGTGCTAGGTGTGATCTTACTGGTCGAGTTTCATACACTAACACAAATTGGGACTAAAATTTGCGAATCGTATTGGCAATAATGGTTTCAGTAGGTCCATTATGCGCACCGTAAGTTCTTGAATCGCACTAAAAACATTTCTCACAGAACGCTTATTTACGTAATACAGCTGAACAATTTTAATTCGTTGTTGTATTGTGAGTCTTTTCACAATGACTTGCCAAATAATACTAAATAAAATAATAAAGCAGTTTAATTGGAATCACGTGATCTGTCAAACAAATCCTATTAAAAATCAAACCTTACGATGAATCACTCTATATAATGCAATCCCGGATAATAAGAAAACTCTTAAAAGAATTCCAAGCTGGATATCGGGCTGTTTACTCTACCACAGACCATATTTTTGTATTAGAAAGTATAAAAAACAAAAACCGAAGCTGAAACTGTACATCGTTTTTATTGATTTCAATTTGATACTGTTGATCAAATGAACCTTTTCTATAAACGTTTCCGGTATGAATGTCGTATAGATTTGGAAAAACTCTGGAGAATCTTTATAAGAGTTCCAAAGCAGCAGTGTGGAGCCGTGATAAATTATCGAAGTGGTTCAGCATAGCGGTAGAAGCCCGAAAGGACTGTTATTCCAGCCGATACTCGTATATATCATACATATACCGGAAATGTTATTGATTGCCTACTTGGAGGAATTTCATTCTCCGGCACTCTCATCAAGACTCCTTTATATGCTAATAACGTTGCTGTATTGACTCGTGCACGTCAATCATTGTAGCTTATGATTAATCGAATACCCGTGTATTGTGAATTATGGAAAATAATGATTTTAAAATGGGGTGAATGGTGATTTGCGAGGACAGAAGGGTGCACTTTCAACGGTTAACCTCAAATTCAAATATCTCGGACTGAGTCTCTGGTGTAGCCTTATTATGGACGTCTACTTAATAGAGATGCTTTCATAGTAAGAACTGCTTTCAAACCCACAATATTGCCCATATCATCAAATACAGAGATTTTGAAGCAGTGTCAAAGTTCATACCTTTTTTGTGGAGCACAAGTGTGGGGCCCGTCTTTTATGATAAAATTGCAGCGAACTACATCCTTATGGTCGAAGAGCTAGCTTGCCTGTTGGTAAAAAACATTTACTATAGGGTTATTCAATAAATTATGCGGTTTTTTTTCTTGGAAGTAGGGTTTATCATTTCAGAAAACCTTTGTGTATGAAAATGATGTTGTTTATTTTAATAGAAATGGTTATCCTTTACATTGTTACGACAATTTGTATTGATCGAACGTATTTTAAGTGCTCCATATTCGGCATATGGACAGAGAATCAACCTGGAGACTTACAGCAATGAAGGAGATTCGGCTATAAGCGCTGACACGTTGGTTTACACGCTTGTATTCAGGAAAAACAGATCTTGCTGACGCTGTTCTTGACCACAAATGACAACCAAATTTTGCCTGCAGATACCGTTGACAGGCATTTGACGACACGGGAGATAGCTCAGGGGTTTAACATCGCCCATACAACCGTTTCGCTGAGATTGAAAAGGCTTCGAATGTCTGTGCGTCTTTTTTGAGATGGAACTCACTTGAGGCTTTCCTGGAGAGAGTGTTTAAGGGAGACAATTAATGGTGGTTAACAACAACATTCGGCGTAAGAGGCTCCTGGTGAAACACCGCAATCAGTTGGTAAATAAGATTTGCTGCCCAAAAAGGTCACGTTGAGCATTTGGTGGGACTGGCGAGTGGCGAGGTGTCCTTTATTTCGAGTTGCTTCCACGCAAACAGACAATAAATGCCGTTAACTAACAGAAAAGGCTTTGTTTTCTATCATGACAACGCCAGACCACACACAGCTTGAGTGACAAAACAATACTGAATGACCTTGCGCCTTCCGACTACCATCTGTTCCGTTCTCTCCAAAATAATTTGAACGGAAGACAATTTAATTTCGAAGATTAGATCAAAACATATTTGGAAAACTTTCTTACCCATTAGTCTGCTGACTTTAATGAAAGCAGCATTATGTCTCTTGCAGAACTTTGGAAGTGAGTAATACGCCATGATAGATAATACCTAATGAAAGATTGTTAATACAAGCTTTTATACCAAAAATGGATGCAGAACTAATTTATTGAACAACCCAATATACGAGTATCATCGGTATAATAGAAAAAGGCGACGACAGGTTGACTAAAAAGGCTGTTATTTTCGTTTAAATAGCCAAAGTCTCTGATATAAAAGTTTGTCAAATTTGAGCTTCAACTGAATTGGAATCTCGCACAAGTGGGAAAGATATGATGTACGGGTTCCTCTCGCATCTAAACACATGTTTTAGGCAAAAATTCATCAATGTAGCGAAGGCTTACTCGCATAGAGAGATCCACAAATCGCTGCGACTTGATTTGGGTCCTCTAAACTACCTCAGGGATTTCATAAGTATAAGACTGGTTTCTTTAATTGCCGCTGAATTTTATACCACACAAGGATGGTTTTCCGTTCGATATGATATATATCGGAAAGAGAAGAAACCATCCTCTTTCTTGGAATTTGACCGAAATTTCGCTGTATTAGTACGCATTGCTGATTCAGTCTTTGACTGATCTTGAAGTGAACAGACGTGTAAAACAGTTGTAGAAACGTTTTTCACAAAATTAGTGACATTGCCAATAAATTTTTATAATTCACATTTTCTTCACGATATAGAGACTCATAAAAGTGGAAAGTGATAAAATTTCGGAATAACATATGCTCCAGCCTATGCGCTGGAGAAGAAAATTAATTCAAATGCAAATGCTAGTGATAATTTAAAACATTGTAGTGCTAATTTACATTCACATTGCAACCTCGCGGTGAATACTCACACTCACAGACCAACGATGAGCAAACCTGGTGCTTTCCCATGCACATGCACAAATGTAGGAGACGTAAAGAACTCAAATTGGACACTCGTCATCGACTTAAATGACTTAAAATGACCTGCAAACAGCCACACTATGAATATGGTAAAAAGGAAAAATATAAATGATAGCGACCGGAGTCATTATTCAAATATGAGTCATCAGCTATCTACACCTGATATTAGTCCTTTTTCGTCATTAGCAAAACTAAACGACATGAACAATTATTCCAATAGTGTAAGTAATATATAATTCCTTTAAAAAGCCAGAAATTGCCAACGAACTCTAAAAAGGATGCGACAGAACGAAGCAGCATTGTATATTGCCCACCTAATTATATCTTCTGTGCAAATTGTACTTTATTAACTGAACTTATTAAATTGGCTGCTCTGGAATGTAACATTCCAAATATTCAATATAAGTTTGTAAGTCTTAGTTATCTAAATGTCTTCGAGACACGGGTAAAGGAGCATTTTCATTCTCTTCTAATGAGACAAAAAACCTCTATACTTCTTAAAGGTATTGATGGGGATACATCTGTTGAAAGCATTCGGGAAGCACTTAATTGGTAAAGGAAGTCGTTTTTTCACTGCTCGAACTAAAGCACAAAATATCAAATTAAATTTTTTTTTTTTTTTTTTTGTTCAATTAGAAGTTGGGGGGTACATCAAAGACCTTATCAATATTAGAAACTTACTGCATCAAAGGAAAAATAATAGGGTAGTTGTGAAGTGTTATCGCTGCCAACGATTTGGGTATTCGAGAGACTGTTGTACCTATAGTAGTCTTTGTGGGGAAAATCATGTTTTAGAGCCTTACAAAAATCAGCAAGTTCCATAACTTAAATGCATCAATTGCAATACAACAGGTCATGCAGCTAGCAAAATAAGCTACCCATCGTTCTTAAAATATAAAGGAAAAAGGGAAGCCCTACCTCAAAAACAAACAAAGCTCTAAATAAAAGGCATGTAAATGAAACGGTAAATCATCTCACAAGGCCGCAGGCCTCCTATGCTGACATAGCTAAAATTACGTTGAATGAGGCGCAGCCTGAACACACAAGTGGATTTAGCGAATTCCTCAATGATTTTCAAAGTTTATTTAACATTTCCTTTAGGGACCACTTACTAAAAATTAATTAATTTTGGTCAAAATATCAATAGCTTCGATCGAAGGAAGAAAAAAACTTTCTCACTTGGAGTTTGTAGCCACAATCGTGATATAATGAATTGTAAATCAATTATTTCCCACGAAAAAAGATTTGAGATTTTAAAAATACTTAAAAGTAAGAAACCTCTAATTTGCTTGCAATCGGAAACTAGACTACAACCAAGACACAAATCTAAATTTGATGGCTATAAAATTATTCCCAATTACGTGGAAAGAGGAACGGCAATTATTTTAGACGAAAAATACGAATACAGTCTTTTTAGCAGCAACATTTTTGCAGTTTCTTTGCTCCAATTACTCTTCTCTATACAACGTTACATTCAATAGAAATCTTTTCAAATAGATGCATTTGTAGAAAAAAATAACTCAGCATTGATAATCAAGTATTAATTCTAACTCGGTTATATATCAACTTAAGCAATTCAAATACAAAATTCTAAGTTTTCTTACATTGAAACTAATTAAACTACGAATTTACCAAATCAAGAATATCGCGAGTTTTCATTAAGAATTAATTGTCTTAGCAAAATAATAAGTTAGAAAATAAACACATATTATATCAATTCTGCGTTCAAATTTAAAATACAGAAAATAAGACCTTCTCCTCAACCTTTTAAAGAAGTAGATAGAATAAAAGGAAGAAAATTTGTTGATTCTAGTTGATATTGATACTTAGCTAACTACTTTTAAAGAGTTCTATGCCAATGTTTACTCAGAAAAAATACCACATTTCGATAACAGTTTAACTACTGAAGTTCTGTCAACTGTTACTGAATTTCGTGCCAGCCAATGTGTTACCTCTCTTACAACGTTTCTACCATTCTTTGTTCTACAAACCCTTTTACCAAGTCTAAAAAAATCAAAATTCTTTAAGCCAACTTTATTAACAATCTGTCATCGGGCATTGATGGGATATCCAATTTTATTTTACGCAAATTTTTTCCTAAGCTGGATTCAACATTGTGTTCTCTGTTTAACCACTGTATGAACAATAGATACTTTACTACAATTTGGAAAAAATCCAAACTCTTACCAGTAGGAAAAAAAGAGATCACCTAAAAAAAATCGAACACTTTCGTCCTATATGCTTGCTCTCCAATATAGGAAAATTATTTGAAAAAATTTTAGCCGATCACATCCTCGTTATATGTGAAAATGCAAATGTGATCCCAAACACGCAATTCGTATTCAAGACATTGAACCGAACACGCGATACTACTCTTGAGTAACAAGAAAATCCTAAATCTCAGAAATAAAAAATGCACGGTGGTTTTGAACATTGACCTTGTGAAAACGTTTGATTCGCTTTGGCAAAGTTTTTAAACTTATAAAATTAAACGTTCCAACATGTCTTGTACGACTAGTCTATAACAAGCTACAAAATCGTTTTCCCTTAATAGTTGTAAAATCTGAGTTCTCAGGATCATTTCCAATACTATCTGGCATTCTGTTCATAATATAATTGTACGACTATCCATATGAGATGGTAAAAAATAATGGAAGAGACTTTGACGAAATTTTCTTTACAGATGATACTCTAATTTTACCTAACGATTCGGGACCACAAATAGCCCTCAACAAAATCAAGCAAAAGCTTCCTATGCTGTTAGGCTACTTCGAGGAATGGGAACTTAAACTCAACTTAAGCAAATGTGGTATAACTTGCTTTCGCAATTCAAGTGGAAAAGTTTAACGCCTAGCTGTGCAACGTGCAAAGTGCAACGTTAAATCTGCAAATCGAAAACCACACCATTCCTCTGCGCCCAGAACTAAAATATTTGGGTGTAACATTTCACAATAGATTTCTTTTCAATAAACATGCCAAGAAAGACTTAGCAGTTTAAAGCATTACAATGAAGTACAAAGATACTCATATAGAAAACCCTACGGTTTTTGAGTATGGCTCACCGTCTCCCCTTCAACCGCAAACGAGTTTGAAAAATTCGAAAGAAGGATACTTACGATATCTGTTGTGGTAAATATAGAAGACCAGATAAGAAATAGTATCCAAATAAACTTCTTTAAGACGGTACACCTGTACCAGGTGTACCGGTCAAGATACAAATGACTCGATAGGGAGCATTTATTGTGAATGGGCCTTAATTTTTATACATCAAGTATACATCAAGTCTTTGAGCAAACAACATCATATTTTTTCATCGTGTTAAAAATGTCGAATTTTGTACCAGACAATGATGATTTGCGGAAAGCATTAATTTTTTGTTTTCATTTGAGGAAAAGTGCTGTAGAGTCGCATTGAATGCTTGTCAAGGCATATGGTGATCATGCTCTATCAGAAGAAACAGGCAAAAGATGGTTTCAACGGTTCAGAGATAACGATTTTGATGTGAGAAATGAAGAACGTGGAAGATCACCAAAAAAGTTTGAAGACGCAGAATTGCAAACAATATTCGATGAAGATGGCAGAAATGTTAGATGTTGCACAAAAAACTGATTTCTGACCGTTTAAAAGCTATCGGAAAGATCCAAAAGTCTGGAAAATGGGTGCCACATGAATTGAATGAAAAACAGATGGAAAACCGAAAAAGCACTTGTGAAATTTTGCTTCAAAGACACGATAAAAAATCAGTTTTGCATCGAATTGTTACTGGCGATGAAAATTGGATTTATTTTCAGAATCCTAAACGGAAAAAATCATGGGTTAATCCAGGATTAGCATCAACTTCGACTGCAAAACCAGATCAATTCGGCAAAAACACAATGCTGTGTGTCTGGTGGGATCAGAAAGGTGTGGTGTACCACGAGCTACTAAAACCTTGTGAAACCGTTAGTACAGATCGCTACCGACAACATATGATCAATTTGATCCATGAATTTCACTGTGGCAAAGCCAGCAATAGACTCTAAAGCTCAGCAGAGATTTGAATATTTACTAATCGGCCGTCTGATTTAATCAGACATTTTTCTACGCGGTACATTCCAAGAGACAAACATTAACAAACGTAATCATTCACCAACTTTAATTGAAGACATTAATTTGTCTTTCAACATTAAAAATCGGAAAATGAGTGCAGATGACCAAAACTTTAGGTTTCTTCCATTTGTGTTTCGCAAAAATCGTCTGAAAGTGTTCACTCTTAGCTGAACGATATCAATTTTAAAGATTACTGCATTAAACAAATTTCAATTGGCATAAAAATTAACTGCGACAAAAGTGAAAATCATAAAGGTGTACTAGGTGAAGTGAAAAGTAACCTCCTTGACCGCCAGAATGCGCTGCTACTGCAAAAAGGGTTATGGTGCTTGAAGTCCGTTCATATTTAGGCAGATATTTCAAATTTCAGTGCAATACTGTCTTTAGTTTTGTTTTGACAGTTGATCATGTTGAGTGTGGATAAAAACGATTTTCGTTCTCTCATAAAACATTATTTTTTGAGAAGTAAAACGGCGAAAGAAACAAAAGAAAAGTTGGATAAATATTATGGGGCTAATGCTCCGTCAGATTACACCGTCAAATATTGGTTTCGAGAGTTTCATGGTGGCCGCAACTCCACTACCGATCAAGTCCACAGCGGCAGGCCCTCCGATGCGGTTACAGAGGACAATGTCAATAAAAATACATGAAATTGTGTTGGCTGACCGGAAAGTGAAGGTGCGCGAGCTAGCAGATACCACAAATATTAGTACTGAGCGCACACGACATATTTTAGGCAATATTCTGCATTTAAAAAAGTTATTCTGCCGCTGGGTGCCACGCATACTCACTCCTGACCAAAACCACAAACACGAGAGCACTTCGAAAGAGTGATTGGACTTGCTGATGCGGAATCAGGCGGACTTTTGTCGTCCATTGGTAACTGTTGAACACCAGAGAACAGAGTAAGTGCCCGGCAATAGACTGAAACCGGCACTAGTGCTCCGAAGCGGCCGGGGGAGGCTCGATGTTTCGGAAAGCTTATGGCGCCGGTTTTCTGGGATTGTCATGGCATACTCTTCGTGGACTACCTCGAAAAAGGAAAAACCATCAACAGCGAGTATTACTGTGCATTATTGGAGCGATTGAAGGCCGAAATCGCTGCAAAACGGCCTCACATGAATCGAAAAAAAATTTTTGTTTTTGTAAGATAATGCACCGGCTCACAAAAGCATCGCAACCACTGCTAAAATCAATGACTTACGGCTCCAATTACTGTCGCATCCGCCGTATTCACCCAATTTGGCTCCCTCGAACTATTATCTCTTCCCAAACCTCAAAAGATGTCTCATTAATAAAAAATTCAGCTCACGTGAGGAAATCATCGACGCCACGGAGGAGTATTTTGCAGACCTTCCGGAAAATTACTTTTTGGACGAGATCAGGAAGTTCTAAAATCGTTGGAATAAATGCATCACACTACAAGAAAACTATATTAAATAAAATAAAAAAAACATTTAAAAAAATTTTTTTTTCATTCCCAAGGAGGTTTCTTTTCACTCAACCTAGTATGTTCTACATTGAAATCTTAAAACTGGCAATTTTTTACACATGACCTTCCAACATCTCCCAACAGGTCATTTAAAGTTGTTCCTTTTGGGCTTGATGAAATACCAATTGGAAACTGGAAAACTGGAAAAATTAATTAAACACATTTGGCTTAAAATGTGAAAATATTAAACAGCATGAAAATTTTAGTGATGTTATCTATACAGGGTGAGTTTTTTAATTTGAGACATCCAAATTACTCAAAAAATACGTGATATCGCGAAAAATGTTTCAGACAAAAGTCAAAAGATTCTGAAGGGGACATAAGATGGTGACCACGAGTTTGACCTTGAGCCACATTTTCAAAGTAAAACGAAGGTCACTTTTGATTTTTCAAATGATAATTCATGATCTTCATTGCTCAGTCGTATTGCTCGTAGGCTTGTCATTTGTTTTTACATACTGCGTTTAGCATAACCCAGAAACAACGACGTGGACGTAGCAGTATTTTGTTTCCTTCGGGGTGATTAATAAGAGTGGGTCCTCTTGCCTCCCACTGTTGAATCATTGAATTCCTCCCATTTCGACGTTTATTATCCGAGACTATTTCAACAAATGCTCGAAAATGTGACCATTCACTTCAAAACACTTGTCTATCCGCGCTCTAAATTAACCAACAGAACTGAAAAGTATTTCTGGCGTAATCTTCCGGCAAGCTTCAGTTATTCGTCTTTTTATGTCCTCACGTGTTGTTGGCTTTTTTCTGTAAACCTCACTTTTTAAGTAGCCCCACAAGGAGAAATCAAGTGACGTAAGATCAGGTGATCTAGCAGGCCATTGTCTCGCTCCCCCTCGTCCGATCCATCGTTGATGGTAAACATTGCTTAATACGCTCCGGGCTACTTGGGAATAATGGCCTGGATAACCATCATGTTAAAACCACATTGTTTGTCGCAACTCCAATGGCAGTTCTTCTAGTAATACTGGAAGATGGTCCCGCAAGAAGTTTGCATACTTTTCGCCATGAAGGCATCTTGCCTTCAATAAAATATGGACCTATTAATTTATCCCCAATAATTCCTGCCCAAACATTAACATTCCAAGGGTGCTGGCGTTCAACTTGTCGCAACCAAAAAGGGTTTTCGGTAGCCCAGTAATGCATATTATGTCGATTGACCGTACCATGATTGGTAAAAGTCGACTCATCAGAGAATAACACCTTGCCGAAGAAAAGGGGGTCTCGTTCAATTTGCTGAAGTGCCCATTGACAAAAGGAAACCCGGTTGTGAAAATCCTCACTAGAAAGTTCTTGATGCATTGAAACATGATAAGGATGGTATTTATGCCGATCTAATATCTTACAGACAGTCGTTTGAGAAATTCCTGATTCACGACGTATTTGGCGAGTGCTAATGTGAGGATCGTGTGCAAAGGCAGCTAACACTACTATTTCATTGTCCTGTTGACACCCTATCTGACCGATTCCTTTTCTTTGGTTGCAAACTTCCCTCACCAGTGAATTGTTGGATGACCCCATAAAAGGAAGCGCGCGATCGTATCTGGTCTGAGAAACGTTGGACGTAAAGAGCAACAGCACCATCGATGTTCCTTCCATAAGGAATCATCATCATATCAATATGATTTCAATTTTCTCTTGAATTGAAATAGCCTGCATTATTAATCTGCAAAACCTTACTAATAATAATGATTTCTTCAAAACAAATCTTGACCTTCTAACAACCTAACAACATGGGAAACCGATTAATGATTTAGGCTTGGCCAGTGCAGTGGTATCTAGCACTGAATGAATAAGACCTTTGAGACAAAGTCGTGTGCCCCATAGAGGAATACGACTGAGCAATAAAAATCAGGAATTATCATTTGAAAAATGATGAAGTGACCTTCGTTTGACCATGAAAATGGGTCTCAAGGTCAAACTCGTGGTCACCATTTTATGTCCCCTTCAGAACTTTGTGATTTTTGTCTGAAACATTTTTTGCAATATTTCGTACCTTACGAGTAATTTTGATGGCTTAAGTTTTATGGCGCCCTCTAACCGAAAAGGAACGCATTTTTTGTCAAAAAAAGTAGAGGTTCCCATTAAAAAATCAAAAGTGATCTTCGTTTGTCCTTGAAAATGGGGCTCAAGGTCAAAGTCGTGGTCACCATCTTATGTCCCCTTCAGAACCTTGTGACTTTTGTCTGAAATATCTTTCGCGATATCGCGTATTTTTCGAGTAATTTGGATGTCTCAAGTTAAAAAACTCATCCTGTATAGTTTTCCTTGTACGCAGTACAGTTAGGCTTGCAGATTTAAAAATATATATATATACCCTCCATATTCAGAACACAAGTGAAGTGGGATTTTGTACGGCGTCGAAAGCAAAATTATACAGTGTTTCAATTGCCAGATGTTCGGGTACGGAGAAAAAAGTTGTCACATCAAGACCCATTGTGCGATCTGGTCTGAAAACCATGAAACAAGTAAGTGCAAATCATCCAACATCAAATGTGCAAACTGCAATGCAACACAAGTTCCCCGACCTCTCATGTTATAGCCGTAGAAGCAGAAGAAAAGCTTTCTACTAAGAATAAGCGTCAAACTCATGTCGTCAAAAAAAAGCACATTCGCCATTCGAACCAAGACCCTCTGACTTCCCACCGCTCCCACCATATCATCGGGCGCACATGTATGTTAAACGCGATTCCATTCCTGATCCTGTTCCCACAAACTGAGGTGCACGGTCGATAAACAATGTTGCTGCTGATGATAACACCAACGGTCTTTTTTCAATGGAAAAAATGCAAAGAAATGGCTTGATAAATGTTACCCGGACTCTGCACCAGCCGAACGAACCATTCGCAAGTGGATTGTAAAATTTTAAAGTGGTCATGCAAGCACCGAATATAATGCACGCAGTGGACGTCCAAAAGAGGCTGTTTCAGATGAAAACATCAAAAAAGTCCACAAAATGGTTACGAATAGGGTTGATCGAGATAGCTGAGGCTCTGAAGATATCAAAAGAGCGTGTTGAATATATAATACACGAATATTGGGACATGCGAAAGCTCTGTTCAAAGTGGGTGCCGCGTTTGCTCACAGTCGACCAAAAACCAAAAGCCGAATTTTTGCGTCGGTATGTGACGATGGATGAAACTTGGCTCCATCACTTCACACCAGAGTCAAGTCGGCAGCCAGCTGAGTGGCGAGCACGCGACGAACCTCGTCCAAAACGACCAAAAACTCAACAGTCGGCTGGCAAGGTTATGGCATCCGTATTTTGGGATACACATGGAATAATTTTCATCGTCTATCTCCAAAAGGGGCAGACTATCAACACCGACTATTACAAGTCGATGAAAACGATGGCAAAATTGAATGAATTCGGCTACGAATTGCTTCCCCACACACCGTATTCTTCAAATTTGGACCCCAACGACTATTTCCTGTTCGCAGACCTCAAAAGAATGCTCGCCGGAAAGAGATTTAAGACCGATGAAGAAGTAATCGGCGAAACAGAGGCCTATTTTGAGGCTTAACCGAAATCGTTCTACTCGTACGGGGAGTAGATAGTAATTTTTTGAAATGGGGAGAAAAGAATTAACAAAAGAAGAAAGAAAAATTATCATAAACTGTCATAAAGATGGAAAATCATATTCACAAATTGCTGCAATAATTCAAAGAACTAAACCTACTGTTCAAAAAGTAATCAACAGATGTAAAAAAGAAAAAAGGATCGAAAACAAAACAAGATCTGGGCATCATCGGGCCTTAACGGCTAGAGATGAACGAGCGATTGGAGATAATTATTCAAGAAAATCCTTTGGAAAGTGCGACAAAGATAGCCACAATGCTACAGAATTCTCTATATATAATTGTTTCAGCTGACGCAGTACGCAGATGCATACAGAGAAAGGGGTATAGATCCTGCACTGCTAGAAGAAAGCCTTTAATCAGCAAAACAAATAAAAAGAAAAGATTCGATTTTTCTATGGAATTCAAGAACAAAAGATTCGACTTCTGGGATATAGTAATATTTTCAGACGAGTCAAAGTTCAATATTTTTTGCTCAGATGGGCGTTCGAAGGTGTGGAGAAAATCAAATGAGGCCTTAAGTCCGAAAAAACACGAGAAAAATTGTAAAGCACGGAGGTGGTAGTGTTATCGTATGGGGCTGTATGTAAACGTTTGGTGTCGGAAACTTAGTCATAATCGACGAAATCATGACAAAGGAAGCGTATTTAAAAATTCTGCAAGAAAATTTGCTTCAAAGTGCACAAAATACGGGAATTGTCAACGATTTTTACTTTCAACAGGACAATGATCCCGAACATGTCGCCCAAATTGAAAAAAATGTGGTTGATACATAGAGCTTGTAACACCACCACAAAACCCGGATTTCAACCCAATAGAGCACATTTGGGATCATCTATAGAAACCCTATAAGCCCCAGTTGAAAGCCTTATTTCCGGCAAGAAATTTCAAATGAATATCTAAAAAAAACTAACGCATTGGATGCTAGAACGCCTTAAGGAAGTTGAAAAACTCAACGGATATCCAACCACGTATTAGGTAAATCTTATTTTTGCAAAATTATAGTATAGTTTAAGATTTGTTATATAGGGTTTTCCAATAGGGACTTGACAGCTTTGAATTTAATTTGTGAACGCACTCTTTCACTAATCATCAAACTTTCACTGTCAATTTATTCAGTAAACTCAACATTTTTATCATGGTAAAGTACACTAACAAGCAACGTCTGCAAATTGTAAAAAATTTCTACAGATATTCGGAGTCGCAAAATCATCTTCAGTGACGAAGCTCATTTTTTGCTCAATGGGTTCGTCAATAAGCAAAATATGCGTTATTGGTCGGGTGAAAACCCACATGTGCTTCATGAATCACCACTTCATTCACAAAAACTAACTGTTTGGTGCGGTTTGCATGGCGGCGGCGTTATTGGGCCATATTTTTTCGTCGACGATAACGATCGTCACGTTAGTGTGAATGGTCAGCGTTATCGCGACCATTTTTGGCCTGAATTGGAAGATATGGACTTGGACGACATATGCTTTCAACAGGATGGTGCCACAAGCCATACAGCACACGCTACAATCGATTTATTGAAGAGTAAGTATGGTGAGCGTGTTATCTCAAGACATGGACCAGTCGATTGGCCGCCTCGTTTGTGCGATTTAACGCCGCTTGACTATTTTCTGTGGGGCTACGTTACGTCATTGGTTTGTGCCAACACTCCGACGATATTGGAAGAGTTCAGAACTAACATTGAACGCGAAATAGCGGCTGCTTCGGCCGAAATGTGTGGCTGAGTCGTTGAAAATTTCGTCCAACGAATCGACAGCTGCAAACGTGCCCGCGGTGTCCATAGAACGAAGTCGAGTTCCATTCATAAATGTTTTGATTGTACTTCAAGCCAATAATAAAGTTTTTGAAATATCTCAAATGGTTTGCCTTTTATTTAAAAAAAAAGTTGTCAAGTCGTTATTAGAAAACCCTATACTTTTCTTCAAGGGTATAAAGAATGGGAAATGGGTTGGGGTATCAAGACTTTTGCTCCATACTGTATATTAATAATAATAAGCCATGAATAGAACAGCCATGAACATAGTATGTTGGAATGCTCAAAGCATTCGATGCAAATCCATGGAATTTTTTAATTTTTTTAAAAAGCATAATATAGATGTAGGTTTAGTGTCTGAAACATGGTTAAATTCAGATGACAAATTGACTAATCAAGTGTACGTTTGTTATCGTCTTGAAAGAGATGATAAAATGATAACGACATGAGTTAATTCCAATTGCAAATACAAGAATTATTCAAAACATAGGAAATAAAAAATCCTTTTGCAAATGGTACCACTTTAAAAATGTTTTCGGTTTTTTTTTCTGGAGGTTCAGCGAATGCGGAGAAACGACTTCATTTAAATAACGACTTAAGGAAGGTTATCAGTATAAATGAGACATTTTTAATCGGAGGTGATTTTAAATGCAGGCACAGAAGTTGGGGTTGCTTAAGGGCAAATGCATGGGATAACATTCTTGCAAACCTTAATTCTAGGCATCCATTTGATATTTTGTATCTTCCTCATCCAACTTATTACCCTGTTAATAATAGATCAAACCCATCAAATTTGGATTTATTTTTGAGCAACATGTCCAATCTTTTTAACCAACCTATGGTCAGAAACGACCTAAGCTCAGATCATTTACCAGTATTAATTAGATCCCTTACCTCACCATTGCTAAGGCAGCATGAAATCTTAGACATTAAGAATGCAAATTGGAACACATAACCGAAATGCGATCTAGGTTAACAAATATTCATGTACCTTTACCTGACGTGGCCAATCAACAACAAATAGACCTTAGTACAAGAAAGTATTGAAAAAGAAGTTCCTAAAATACAATAACGTCATAATAGAGCAAATTTTGTTACCTCCATACATTCTTGAACTAATTAAAGTTCGTAATAGCAATCGAAGAAAATGGATAAGAACAAGAGACCCTTTCTATAATTCTGAAGTTAAGGCACTTACTGTTCTAATAAAAGAATCAATTTTAACTTATAGAAACCGATCTTGGAATCAGAAACTTCACAGTTTAGATAAAGGAAGTAAACCTTTTTGGAACATGGTCAAAATAATTAAAAAGAAAAACATGCTCATTCCAACTCTTAAAGTAGGAAACAATGTAATAATTTCTAGCACTGAAAAAGCTAATGTCCTGGCAGAAACTTTCTATGATAACCATTTGGTAACTAGCGGTATTCCTTTGATCGCATTAAAAATGTGTACCTTAAGAACTTGCCTAAATCAGGAATACAATTTTCACAAATTCTATTTAACTGCTGTCTGAAATCAAGTTACTTTTCTAATGTTTGGAAAACAGCTAAAATAATACCAATCTTAAAATCGGGTGAAAATGCAAACATGCCTAGCAGCTATAGGCCAATAAGTCTTTTAAACTCTCTAAGCAAATATTTTAAGAAATTATTAAAGAGTAGACTTGTTTCTTAAGTAACAAGAAAATAACATTCTAACACTTGAACAATTTGGATTTAGAGTTCATCAGAGTACAGTCCATCAAGTACATAGAATAACTAAATACATTAAGAACAACTTTACGAGAGAAAAAAGTATAGATATGGTACTTCTTGACGTTGAGAAAGCGTTTGATACGGTTTGGCATGATGCTTTATTACATAAACTTTTGAGACTTAATTTTCCAATGTACCTTATCAGAAATATCTAATTGTTTCTGTCTGAAAGGAAATTCATAGTTTCTATTAATAATTTGAACTCCGATATTTTCAATATTTCAGCAGGTGTACCTCAAGGTTCAGTACTAAGCCCTATCTTGTATACTATTTTTACCTTTGACTTCCCATGTTTAACAAACTGCGAAAAAGCTGTTTTCGCCGATAACACTTGCATCTTCTCATCAGATTCAGTTGGTTTTACCATTGAAACATTGAAAAGATTACTTTTTCGATTAGAAGATTAGAATAAATGCTTCCAAGACACAGGTTATCTTTTTCACTCGAAAAAGAAAAGCCTATTTCTTGCCATTCAACGATCTGCAAGTAAATGGTTTAAGCACTGAATGGTGTTCAAGTTCTAAATACCTTGGTGTGCACCTAGACACAACTTTAACTTTTGGATTACATGTACAGGAAATAGTTCCTGATTTTTAAAGTTGTTTTTCAAGAGTCACCAGCATGGGGTAAATGTGCGGCTAGTCATATTCGGAGACTTCAAATTACTCAAAACAAGGTTCTGAAAATAGTCCTTATGCTTCCATGGTCTTTTTCAACAATTGAGCTACACGCCATTTCAAATATTGAATCGGTATCAACAAGAATCTCTAAGCTTAATGAATGTTTTATTATGTCGTGCATGTCGTCTGATAACGCTTTAATCTCAGACCTAGCTTAATAGTTTATTTCACTATTATTTAAAAGAAGACTGATTTTGAGATATTAATTTTACTAATTTATATATTTTTTTGTTTGATATATATTTATTCATTTTGGTTTTCGATGTTTATTTGTTTATATATTTACTTCTTTCTTATATAACTGTACAATTTATATTTATTTTATTTTTTTTCCCCGTTTATCTGTTAAATTATAAATCATAATTTATTTATTTATTTATTATTTTCTGTCAATTTATTATTATTGATTATTTTGTTATCCATCTATATTCTCATTATTAATTTACTTAATTCATTATTGTAAAATTAAAAGTTTGGTTTGACAACCAACCACCGCCTTTTGTATTTTTTTCTTTTTAATGAAGGTTTTATGCAGCTTTTCCTACAAGATTTTTGTTTGATTTGTAATTTCGCTTGCTTAAAATATTGTAATTATATCACTAGTAAGGTAGACTTATACCATAACTCTGTATGGAATTTAGTTAATGTAATAATGTATAAATATTCTGCTACAATAAAAAAAATAATAATAATAAAAAGAACCATGCGGTGATCGAAAAACGACCAGAATGGGCCAGGATACACGGCAAGGTAATTTTGCTCCATAACAATGCACCTGCACGCAAAGCAAAACTGGTTCAGGGTGCAACCAAAGCACTTGGCTGGGAGCTGCTACCCCACCCGCCATATTCACCAGTCTCGGCTTCTTCTGACTACTATTTGTTTTCATCGATGGGACACTCATTAGCTGAGCAGCACTTCGAATCCTACGAGGAAATCGAAAATTGGGTGACTTTTTGGTTTGCTTCAAAAGACGAACAGCTTTATTGGCATGGAATCCATAAATTACCTAAAAGATGGAAAAAATGTGTAGCTAGCAAAGACCAATACTTTGAATAAAATGTTTTTTACTTTCGCATTAAAAAATAGTGTTTTATTTTCACAAAAAAAAAACGCTCACTTCATCCCGGGGCACTTGGTATACTGGTTGTCCGCTTATGAAGTTATATACCTTAATTTACAAGCCTTTAGAGAGGCATACGCCAGTTACAATTAAATTTAATTAGATGTTTTTTCAACGTTTATTCAAGAAAAACATGTACAATAGTATTATTCAAAGTATTGCCCATCTGAAGCTATGACTTTTTCCTATCTTTCTGGCGATTTTTGGATCCCATCCCAAAAGAACTGCGCCGGTTTTGCAGCCAAGAATGAATCAAGCCAATTTTTGATATTTTACTCTGATGTGAACCGTATTTTAGTGAGGGCGTTCTGCATCGACCGGAACAAATGGTAGTCAGAAGGGGCAAGGTCTGGGCTATAAGGCGATTGAGGTAAGACTTCCCATCCACTGTTTTCCAAATAGTTCTTAACCGGAATAGCAACGTGGGGCCGAGCGTTGTCATGATGGAAAATTATTGCCTCGTGTCTGGTCGTATATTCCGGGCGTTTTTCGGCTACTGCTCTCTTCAAACGGATTAATTGTGTTCGGTAGCGTTGTCCATTGATGGTTTCACCCGGTTTTAGCAGCTCGTAATACAGCACACCCATCTAATCCCACCAAATACAGAGCATTACCTTCGCGCCATGGATATTCAGCTTTGCCGTTGATTTGGCTGGTTGGCCGGGTTTCACATATGATTTTTTGCGCTTGGGGTTGTCGTAATGGATTCATTTTTCATCACCAGTAACAATCCGATGCAAAAATAACTTCCTTTTGTGGCGTTCCAGCAGCATTTCGGACATGCAAAACCGCCTTTCGACGTCTCTCGGCTTAAGTTTATGTGGAACCCAATTTCCTTGCTTTTGAATATATCCAGCCGCTTTTAAACGTTTTAAAATGGCTGCTTGAGTAACACCCAAAGATTATGCGAGCTCTTCTAGTGTTTGGCAACAATCTTCATAGAGTAATGCTTCCAGTTCTTCATCTTCAAATTTTTTGGCTGCCCAGGACGTTCATCGTCTTCCAAGCCAAAATCACCACTTTTAAATCGTGCAAACCACTTTTGGCACGTTCGCTCAGCTAGCGCATGTTCACAATAAACTTCCACCAAAATACGATGACTTTCGGCAGCAGTTTTCTTCATATTAAAGTAATGAAGAAGAACTCCCCGCAAAAACACTTTTTCAGGCACAAATTTCGACATATTTGAGTGAAAAAATATTATTGTTGTTTACGCTTCAAATGGATGACATATACTGAAATGACGTACAATGACAGTAGCTTTCCAATGCATATTCCAATGGAATAATAGCAATGTAATAATACAAGTTACGCCATCTCTTAGCAAACCGCATGAATTAAGTTATAGAACCAATATTATAATTGATTTTTTTTAGTCTCAATAAAGAAAACTTGAACTTGAGTACGCATTGCTTTGGAAAGCCCATTTTACACATCGATTAAGTGAATGACCTGTTAAATAGATCAAATTCAAAGTCATGCAGAAGAAAAATAAGAGGGGAAGCTCTTTAACTTTAAAAAAAATATATAAAGCAGTCAATATATTCGTATTAACTAAATTTATATATTAATGTTGCATTTAAAACGACAATATTTTTTGGTAGACGGTTTACAGCTATGTCATTTACTATACATAAATAAATGTTTGTATCATTTTATTTTCGAATGCCTCTTTTCTTCGGTATTAATTGCGTGACTTCAAAACTATCCCTTTCTTTACCGGTTTTCTGCTTGTCCAATATTTTATGTTCTACATTAGTTTTTATGTCCACCGTTCATTTGTTAGGTGACCTATTGCCGTGACCTGCTCTGCGTTTTCGTAATTGTACTCGGATATTGATACCAATATTTCAGCCTCCAGATCGATGGACATTCACTTTTACGAAGAATACATCCTTCAGATTTATTCTACCCTAAGTAATGCTCATCCGTAAACAGAGTTTATCCTTCTCATGCAATTCCCTATACTTGCTGATAATCTGCCAATTTTAGACTGAAGAAATTTTTTTCATATTTAATCGTTTAGCGAAATTTAGTCATTTTTTCTCTGCTTTTGTCCACGAAAGATTATTATATGTGGAAGTTTGACATTGTCGACTCACTGGCTGTTATGCCACCAAGTTCGAAGTTCGAGTTTGAATTCTGGGAGGAGCACAACAGAAAATTTTTAAAAACTCGTCATCACCCTTTCGACGGGCAATGGCAAGCCTCCGAAATTCAAATTCTGCCTATGAAAAAGCTTCTCAGGAGAGTCGATTGGAACCAGCAATAAACAGTAGGCCTTGCTAAGGAGTGTAAACTATTTATTTATAGTTTGGCATTATCACGTCTAAGTGCGTGTTTTTTTTTTTTTTTTTTTTTGTATTTCACACTACTGTCATACTTCTTAGTTTTTTCATACTTCTGCGGCTATTTTTCGATTGTGAAAATCAAGGCGATCTATCATGTCTGTGAACCATACAGGTCTAGATAGTGGTTCTTCATGATTCCATGGGTTTAAGTAGACTCCTAGCGATGCTTGAACCACAGGACCCTCTGCAAACTCTGATTCATTTACTACATATTGGCATATATGCATGTTTAAAATGCAGGTTACCACAAACTCTATTCTCAGACGGAGAGAAATAAAAATAACTTAATATGTGACATACTAGGCTATTCAGCGTTACACAAGCAATCGGCCCTAAACTTAACAAAAATTCTTCAAATTAAAATATTATCACTTGATTCGAAGAATTAAAAAATTAGGAACATGAAAACGTTCAAACGCACACACCAATCCTTCAGTCGGCCCACACATTATATCGTTTTCCAAAAGGGCTCTAGGCTCAAGCTGAACGTAGACGCCAACGTAGAAATAGGCTTCATCCGAAAACACCATTCTCTTGCAAAATTCAATATCAGCATGCAATTGGAAAACAAGACCCAAACTGAGAACATACGCCGCTGTGCTCATTTCGAAGATATTATGTTCCATAAATAATCCGTATATGTCTACTCTATAAAGCAATACAGGTTTCAGAGATATCTCAACAATTACTCGTTCTATTCAAAAAACAGACCCAACACCTCTTGTTGTAATACCCTCTTAACGCACGGGCCACTTTTATTAGGTAGACCTTGGTAATCTTAAGTTTGACTCATCTGCTTGTAAATATTTAGAGGATAGCCGATTACTTAATAACGTTCGATCGAATTTCCCAGATCGCTTTTACACTTTTTTAAAGTTTTGTTTACTTTCAGCACTGACCGAGATTATTGAACGAGTAACTCAAATATTTCATCGCAAGCGTAATATGGAAGGGAGAAATGTACTTATATGCCAACATCACAATAGAATGGCAATTTTTTTTTGTAGTCTTTAAGGTAAACAAAACGTCGCTTGTTTAGGCTGCCGCGAATGATAAAGTCAACATTTGTTTTACCCACAATTTTTCAATTGCGATTACCATAGCATTTAGACATAATTAAAGCGTGACTGGTACAGTTCAGCTTCATAAGGGTAGGAAAAAATGAGGAAAATTAATATTGGGAGACAGCGAAAGTTAGAATAAAGGATAAGGTAGTTGGCTTGTTGCTGCAAATAAGGAAATTTTGATTAAGTTAACAAAATAGACTGAGAACGAAGAAGTTATCACTGCTGGTAATTAAAAGATTTTCCCTCTAAAAATAATCACCAACCTTGAAAGATTTGTCAATAAATCTCCATGGCTCCATTAGTAACGAAGGCATTGCCGTCTCATGCTCTACCAGAAGTGCCATTATGAACGTACAATTGACCTTAGTGCACCTCAATAAGAACCTCTGGGTTCGTCAGATTTCAGCCGCTCATTGATACCCCCTCTTACGTCAACTTATCCTCTTAAAACTTTCCACGTAATTTAAGGAACGTGGTCTTCTTTCTATTAAATCTTATCCTATCAAATTACGGATACCCTGAACTTTGGCTGCTACTGAAAGCAAACGATATTCAACCCCTCTTCGATTGCCACCTCCATGAAAAATGAATTTTCCATCTCATGTAACTGATGCCATTTCTCAATATAAATAGAATTTTTAGGTGTTCTTCCATCAAACTTTAAAAAAATTCTTATTTAAATTATAGTGTAAAACCTATGAACTGATCTCATTGAAGAAATAGTAATAACAATAGTGATCAACCAAATGTTGCTTCATGGAGGAAAATGCGTTCAAAGCTAGGAAAATATAGCATCGCAATACGACTTCAATCACCTTGTTACACCAGATGAACAATTGATTCCCAGAAAAAAAAGTTCCACAAATTACGGAAGAAACCACGTCATCGCAATATAGAGCACGTTCCTCTGTAAACTAAATGTAAGTAACGGGTGACCAGATAGCAATGATAGTCTTTTTCAATCGTTATGTTTCAGCTGCTGTCAAAGTTACCAATATTTGCTATTTCACCATACATCGTTTCACCCTTGCCAAACAAGCGGAAATTATTAAAAATCGAAATTCCAGCTCAGTTGTAAATACGCAACGTGAATTTTGTCGTGAGGTCGGTCATCATCATGACTTCAGAGTGCACGCAATGCGTCGCACCATGGAAAAGTTTGACCTCAAGTACACTCTTCTGGACCTTAAGCCACCAACCAGACAGATATAGATGCGAAATGAATAAAACATAGATGCTGTAGCGGCCATTATCAAAGAAGAAATGTCGATTCAGCGCCAATCAGTTGAATTGGGCATCGCAAGTGAGTCAACCCGGCGAAAGAAACATCTTCTCGGACGAGGCCCATTTTCGGCTCAGCAACAAGAAGCATTGCCATTATTGGAGCGAACCCAATCCACACTTGTTTAGCCAAGCATCAATGCATTAACAATGATCAACTGTTTGGTGTGGATTATGGCATAGTGGCATCAGTGGACCTTATTTCTTTCAAAATGAGGAGGGAAACAGCGTTACCGTCAATAGTCTAAGGCATAGAGAGACGTTAACCGACTTTTTGGCTGTGATTCTAATAATACGGCGCTACATGCCATACAAGTGTGGCAAAGCTTGAAGTTGTGAAGGAGAAATTTGCCGACTGGTTCATCTCACGGCCAGCGTTCATCAATTGACCGCCGCGATCATGCGATTTGACACCACTCGATTATTTTCTCTGGGACTAGGTCAATTCCTTGGTCTAGGCTAACAAGGCAACCACTTTGGATGATCTCGAGGTCAACATTCGACATGCTATTGCCGCAATAACACCTCACATTAGACCGAGCGAATCCGATGAAGACATTTGAATGATGTGCTATTCCACACGTAATGGCATGAATGAAGTTTTATAATAAAGCCAGAATCGATTTTATGTATATCTTACACCGTTGTGATTCTATTTATTTATTTTTTCTATCGTTCTTATATTATAATCGTACTATAGTTTTGCTATTAAGATGAGTTGATCGAGGTCGCGAGGCGTAATTTACGGAATTGTTCTTGCAAACGAAAGACTGTTCCTTGTTCATTTGGTTTTAAAATTAAAAAAAAAGTTACCAAATATAAGATAGAATTACATTTTATTTAAAGTAACATTAACACCTTTAGAAAAATTACATAAAACATAAATAAACATAAACAAATAATTTAAATTAACGGATTTAAAAATCTTGCGCCTCCAAAACGTATCGTTATCTTTAACTAACGTCGAATTATAGTTGTTTGTCTAGGATTAAGTCAAACCATATATGTAAAACATGGGCTGAAAAGTCAATGCCGTTTTATAGTAAAACACAAATTTTTTGCAAAATTCAACTTTATTTATCAATATAGTTGTCTTCGAGGGCGATACACTGATTGAAACGATTTTTCAATCTTTCGATACCAGTTTTGTAGTACGATTTCGGTTTAGCCTCAAAATAGGCCTCTGTTTCGGCGATAACTTCTTCATCGGTCTTAAATCTCTTTCCGGCGAGCATTATTTTGAGGTCTGCGAACATGAAATAGTCGCTGGGGGCCAAATCTGCAGAATACGAATTCATTCACTTTTGCCATCGTTTTCATTGACTTGTGACAAGGTGCATTGTCTTGATGAAACAGCACTTTCTTTTTCTTCAAATGCGACCGTTTTTCTGCGATTTCGTCCTTCAAACGCTCCAACAACGCAATGTAATAGCCGCTGTTGATAGTCTGCCCCTTTTGGAGATAGTCGATGAAAATTATTCCATGTGTATCCTAATCTCAAGGGTGAGATAATCTTGCCAGCCGACTGTTGCGTTTTTGGTCGTTTTGGACGAGGTTCGTCGCTTGCTCGCCAGTCATCTGACTGCCGACTTGATTCTGGTGTGAAGTGATGGAGCAAAAGTTCATCCGTTGTCACATACCGACGCAAAAATTCAGCTTTATTGTGGTTGAACAGCTTTAAACACTCCCCTGAATCATCAACACGTTGTTGTTTTTGGTCGACTGTGAGCAAACGCGGCACCCACTTTGAACAGAGCTTTCGCATGCCCAAATATTCGTGTATGATATATCCAACACGCTCTTTTGATATCTTCAGAGCCTCATCTATCTCGATTAACTTCACTTCACGATCATTCGTAATCATTTTGTGGACTTTTTTGATGTTATCATCTGAAACAGCCTCTTTTGGACGTTCACTGCGTGCATCATCTTCGGTGCTTGTATGACCACTTTTAAATTTTTCAATCCACTTGCGAATGGTTCGTTCGGCTGGTGCAGAGTCCGGGTAACACTTATCAAACCATATCTTTGCATCGGCTGCATTTTTTCCCATTTTTTTTCAAAATAACAAAAGTTGCTTCACTCACAACGCTATATCTCGAGAACTAATCGTCCGACAGCTGTCAAATTTATACACGTATCTTTTGAAGGTTGGTACTAACTGAAAACGGTATGAATTCAATTAAAGTGGGGCCCTCTTTTAGAAACGTCTTTCCAGTCCATATATTATAGCGTAATTCATCGTCAGGTTTGATTTTTAATAGGCCTTTTTTGACAGATCACGTAGTACTCCTATCAAACTGTTTTGTCCTCTTTATTCAATATCATTTAGCAAGTTATCACAAAAAGAAATTGTTCAGCTGTATTACGAAAATCAGCGTTCTGTGACAAATGTTTTTCATGCGTTTCGAGGAACTTACGGTGCGCATAACCGACCTACTGAAACCACTATTGCCAATACCATTCGCCAATTTAAGTCCTAGTTTACATAAGTAGATGATACTCGACCGGTTAGACCACATCCAGTACGTAGTGAAGGGACTATAGCAGCTGTAGCTGAGAGTACACACGAAGATCGTGACGATTTGATTCGTCGTCGTTTTCAGCAGCTTGGCTTGGCCTATTCGACAACTTGGCGTATTTTACGTGAGGATCTCAGCCTAAAACTATAGAAAATTCAACTTGTGCAAGAATTGAAGCAAGGAGACTTGAATTTGCGTCATATTTTCAGTAAATGGGCTCTGTAAAAACTCAATGAAAATCCGGTGTGTTATCGTAAAATTTTGTTCAGTGATGAAACCCATTTCTGGCTCAATGGATACGTTAATAAACAAAATTGCCGTATTTGGACTGATGAGCAATCATAAGAGTAACAAGAGCAACATAACATCCATCAAAATCAACGGTATGGTGTGGTTTATGGGCTGATGGAATCATTGGTCCATGAGGCAAATCAGAATGTTACCGTCAATGGTAACCGTTATCGCGCCATGTTAACGGACTATGAGTTTCCTGAAATTCAAGCACATGGTCTCGGTGAGCTCTGGTTTCAACAAGACGGCGCGTGAAACAATGGACTTGTTGAGAAATCATTTTGGTAAATTGGCCGCCTAGATCGTGCGATATGACACCTTTATACTATTTTCTCTGGGGATATGTAAAGTCTTAAATCTTCAGGAATAAGCCAGCTACGATTGATAATAAAAAATTTAAGTTTACTTTCCAATTTATGTGTTTTATTTTACATTATAAATCAAACCTCACGATTAATCTCCCTTTCTATAGATTAAGAATTAAAAATTATTAAAAATTTAATAAATTATTTAAAGTTTATGTAATAAATAACAAAGGCCTACTAAAAAAGAAAATTATTGGTGACGGTAAAATGAAATTTCTATTGTCTTCGAGTACAAAAAGTGTCATTTAAACGTCAAAACTTTGTACAGTTTCGTAACTATGATACTTTCACTTACCAAATTTTTTACAAGTGACAGTTTTTACTAGCTTGCTTTTATTATAACGTTAATTATAGCGGTTCTCAATTAAAATCACTAATATACCTTCGTCAAAGAAAACGTGCATAAATAATTCGAATACATTTTGTGACATTTGTAGTGACAAAATGTCGAAAACCTATATCTGAGTTTGTGAAAAATGCGAAAGATTAAGGAACTTGTCAAACCAAGGGTTTCAAACACGGTTTGCAAATTATGCAATGAGCATTTAAAACAGTAGGTGGATAGAAAACGGAGCGATTTGAAGTTTAGTGTATCCATGATTTGAAGGGAACCAAAAGATCACTATGATGATTGTTATTTTTGTACCGTCAAATTACTTGGTGATAATCAAAAAAAAAAGTTACCTACCCACCCCAATCAGCAGATATACGTATCATTTCTTACTTTTCAAGATTCGCCAAATCTGTTAGATAGAGAAATGAATACTAGTAGCCTCGCCTCATTAGCCAGCACTGGAGATGAAAATGAGTGGGATATTGGGACAACTTCATTGGAGCCCGTACTTTTCACTCAAGATGCTTTACATGATCTTATAAGGGTCTCAGATCTTTCCAAAGTACTTTCAGACTAAAAGTAAGGAATTTACTTTCTACAGGAACAAAAATCATATTTTATCATAATCGAGAAAAAGAATTTCTTCTTTTATTCAAAGAAAACGGCGTCTGAAACGCATCGAGAGCTGCAAAAACTTTACGGATAAGCTGCTCTAAGTGAAATAACGTGTTGTGATTGGTACCGTTGCCTCAAAGACGGTGATTTCGATGATGACGACCGGCCACGTGAAGAAAAGCCAAAATTCTTCGCAGACCCTAAATTGGAGGCATTGCTCTATGAGAATCCGTGACAAATGCCAGAGCTTGAGCTTGCTTTAACATTAGGAGTTACCCGCCAAGCTAATTTCAAGCGATTACATGCATGGAAATAGGGTTTTATTACAGCAGCCTAAAGAGAAAAAAGTCGTAGCGATTGCCCGGCCCCGGCCACAATACGAGCAGAGGGATGAAAAACTCGTTAAAACCTACGTGGAAAGCCTGAAATGGAAGTCCTATGCCATCCGCCATATACCCCAGATATTGCGCCGTCCGATTATAACTTTCTGATCAGCAATTTGTGATTTGTAGACAGCCTCAAAGGATAAACACTTTTACCGTGACGGTATTCAAGATCTGCCAAAAAAATGGGAAAAAGTTGTAGCTAGCGATGGGCAATATTTTGATTGATTCATTTGGAACCATTTTCTCACAATAAAGTTGCATTTTCATAAAAAAAAAAAACAGCGATAACGTAGTTGCGTACCTAATAAAATGGGATTCTTTAGCTACCAGCCTGATGAATGGAGGCTTTTTATCGACATTCAAAACAAAGTTTTATTACATAATAGCAACTAAACAAAGAGAGGGGTATCAAAATGTATCCCTCGTTTTAAAAAAAGCTTAAATACCATGATCATCAGTAGTTAATATGCGTGGAATTAAACATGGTCAATTTTGTACAATACTAGGATAACAACATACGAAGTTTCCGTGCTTTATTTGTGTGTTGGATAGCAGAGCAGCACATGATCATTTATTTAAAAAAGACTGGCCTGTGAGGGCAACCTTAACGATTGAGAAACAAAACATTGTAAGTCCATCTTTAGTCTCCAAAGAAAAAAGGATTTCCCATTGCACAAAAAGTTAGGATTGATAAAACAGTATATGAAGGCACTGGATAAAACGGCCTGGCTTAAATACAGAAAAGTTAAAATTGGTATTTTTGATGGAGCACAGATAAGACTTTCGATGAACGATAACAATTTCGTGCATTCAATGATTCACCGGTTTCGAATCGGCAGCCTGGACTTCTTTTGTGAATAACTTTTAAGGAAGTCATAAATCAGGAAATTACCAAGGCTACTGAAAAATGTTAATAGGCTTGGGTGTAACATGAGTAGCCAAGTCCACGACCTTGGACAAATTTCCCGAAAATCATGGCTCTTATAGCGAGCCATAAAGAGCAATTTCATCTGGATTTAAAAGTCAAGAAGGATAGGTATCAAGGTCAATAGGATGAACACATGATGGCTAATTACTGCCGGAGTATTACACGAGAGTTTTTTAAGAACACTGAGACAAGGAAGTCTCACAAAAGAGATTTTTTTCGTGTATAGCAGTAAGATAAAATAAAAAGTTAAAATATTATAAAACTCGTTTTATTTAGATACTCGTATATACTATTGCGGGGAGTTCTTCTTCATTACTTTAGTATGAAGAAAACTGCTGGCGAAAGTCATCGTATTTTGGTGGAAGTTTATGGTGAACATGCGCTAGCTGAGCGAACGTGCCAAAAGTGGTTTGCACGATTTAAAAGTGGTGATTTTGGCTTGGAATACGATGAACGTCCTGGGCAGCCAAAAAAGTTTGAAGATGAAGAACTGGAAGCATTGCTCTATGAAGATTGTTGCTAAACACAAGAAGAGCTCGCAGAATCTTTGGATGTTATTCAAGCAGCCATTTCAAAACGTTTAAAAGCAGCTGGATATATTCAAAAGCAAGGAAATTGGGTTCCACATGAACTCAAACCGAGAGACGTCAAAAGGCGGTTTTGATTGTCCGAAGTGCTGCTGGAACGCCACAAAAGGAAGTAATTTTTGCATCGGATTGTTACTGGTGATGAATAAGGGATCCATTACGACAACCCCAAGCGCAAGAAATCATATGTGAAACCCGGCCAACCTGCCAAATCAACGGCAAAGCCGAATACAGAGCGAAGGTAATGCTCTGTATTTGGTGGAATCAGATGGGTGTGCTGTATTATGAGCTGCTAAAACCAGATGAAACCATCAATGGACAACGCTACCGAACACAATTAATCCGTTTAAAGAGAGCAATAGCCGAAAAATGCCCTGAATATGCGACCAGACACGATGCAATAATTTTCTATCATGACAACGCTCGGCCGCACGTTGCTATTTCGGTTAAGAACTATTTGGAAAACATTTGGAAACCCGCCTTATAGCCCAGACCTTGCCCCTTCTGACTACCATTTGTTCCGGTCGATACCGAACGCCCTCACTGAAATACGGTTCACATCAGAGCAGAATATCAAAAATTGGCTTGATTCATTCTTGGCTGCCAAGCCGGCGCATTTCTTTTGGGATGGGATCCACAAATTGCCAGAAAGATGGGAAAAAGTCATAGCTTCAGATGGCAATACTTTGAATAATAATTTTGTACATGTTTTTCTTAAATAAACGTTCAAATTTTGAAAAAAAAAAAAACCGCACGAATTAAATTACATACCCAATAACTTACTTAACCGTCTAACTAAATCAAGTGAAAAGCTATCTAAAACCTGCAAAATAAATTCTAAGTACAAAATAAGTGATATACAGTGAAGTTTAACTAGTGCTCCTCAGGTGAAAAGACGAATTACTGAAACAGCTGAGTACAAAAAGCCTGCATTATGGATAGTTGTATAGTATTTCCCAAAAAAGGTGGCATCAGGTACAAGTGCGTACAAATATTTAGCTATTTACGACAAATGTTCATCATTTTCACCAAATTTAAGGTCTCACACTTTTAAACTCTGTCCCTTTAGCCAATTGTACGGTGAAACAGAAAAACTTCAGCAGGATATTTCCATTTATTTCTTTATATAGACTCAAAAAATTTAATTTTTAATCCAATTTCATTCTACTATCTTCCTAAGCCAGAGTTACGGATTCAGTTTGACCTTTGAAGAATCAAGTTCAAAGTGTGGCTTCAAGTCGTAATAGAAAAAACATTAATTGTTGTAGTTCAAGTCTATTATCAAGCAGTCTGACAAAGAAAATGGGTAACATATATATAACCTTGATAGATGACTTTCTTTTCAAGTTCCTTTTCTCAGTTCGTCCTTACGTAGTACAATCGAAGGTCAAAACAAAATTGCGGTCAACTAAACAACATTTCCAATTATCTCTCATAAAATCGCAGTACTAATGATGGTTTCTCTTTTAAAGCATCCTCAAGTGTCCGAACAATCTATCTTAATTCCCAAAAGGTCTACTTTTACCATATGCTAAAAGTGTAGGGACTCATATTTAAGTACCACTTACAACAACTAAACCATATTAAGACCACGTTAATTAAATGACGCGAAAAGCCATTCATCTTGTCTACTAGGGGTGTCGTATATACGCAACAAAAAACTTGAATCCAATAAAAGGAGAAACGAAAAGTTCTTGTGTAACTATAGGATACAGTCGTAGTAGTGACCTTCGGCAGCGTCGCCTAGTAGCTATCATATTTACACACGAGGATATTGTATTGTCAAAAACGAATAAATAACGAGCACGAGAAAAGTATCTTAACGGAATCCAACAAAACCAACTACGAATTATCGTAATAATAACCGCACCTCAACCCCTAACCACCCTCAAGATTCAATCTTAAAATCCCCCATCAAATGGAACATTGGGATTTACATTATACTCGTACTATCCCCTAGTCCGCTGTCTTTTCATGGCCAAAGCCAAAATATCAAAGCCGCCAGCTCTTGCATTGCGTTCTGTTCGGTCCATCATATTTCGCATTTAATAAACTAATATTAAGCCGACATAGATACTTTTTTTTTGTCGTTCATAAAAGTCGAATGGAACTGAGACGGAGGGATAAATGTCAGTATGATGAGCCCGCATTCTCAGTGGTAGACCAAAGCGAGTAGAGTAGAGAAGAGCCATCGACATAGGGATACGAATTCCAATACGCATACAGATACGGACCCTGTGGACGCTGCCGAAGAACATCAGTCGAAAATCAACCACTTGGCCTGTCCCATAAATCATGTTCTGTGGGACATTCGTCGGTGGTGATGTTGGTATCCTATTTTATCCCTTGTGGTGTATGTATCAGATTAAGGGTTTTCATTCTTTTCTGTTCTTTCGTTCCCTTCATCTCATGTTTTTATTATTAAATTTCCACTTGAAATGGAGCGCTCGTTCGGGCATTATACATAAACATTATGAAAGCTCTTCAGTGATGGATTACAGGGTTGTTGCGTGGTGTTTGTACCGTAACCTGTCATTTTGGTTTTTTTTTCTTTTTTGGTCCCTTTTTTCCGTAACCGCAACGATTGGAAATTGAAAATTTTTACTTGGTATACAAACACCAGAACCATCTCTACTTTCAGATACACGTGCGTAAAGTGCTTCCTTCAGATGGACGGACTCGTTTCCACGTCCAGCTTGTAGGTCCTTGGAAGGGATATTTAGTTTACACTCATGCACTTTCATCGCTATATCTGGTTATAGTCGTACCAGATGCGAGATACAACTATACAAACGAACTGCTGCCATTATCTCGTTATTTATAAACCAAACACAGGATTTCCTTAAATGTACATCCGCCTCGAAATAAATGACAGCACAAACAAACACACAACGTACCTCTCACCCTCTCACGGCCAGTTTTCGCAAATGGGGTTTCGTGATGGAAAATTTTAGCTAACGACACAACAACGATGAGAAACTAGAAGTGGCCTCTATCTACATCCGGACGCTACTAGCTAAGGGCTGTATACAACTGCAGCTTCTGTTAGTGGTAAGAAGGAACCCTGACATGTGCAAGAACGATACATATGGCGTGGCAGAGTTTCCGTCTCTGGCCAGATTCCATTTAAGGGAAGCCATCAGAATATTGTATTGTTATCTGGTAATGTTATTAGGAAATCAGTGTCAAATTTCATCACCTCGTTGCGGATGGCCGTCTGCATAAGTATTAAATGAGCCACTGTCAGGGGTATGCTCCTAGACCCTTCAACGCCACGAAAGATAGGCCAGCAAAGATGAATGAATTATTCATACTTTTTATATTCCACTCGTATATTCATTTTTTTTTTTTTTTCGTCTAAATTGTCTACGGTGCTCGGCGATGGTCAATGGTCATACATGTATTGCTGGTCCTTCAGTTATATTTGGCCCTTTCTTGTGAGCCTTTTTTTTTTGTGTGTCAATTTAAAGTAGTAAAGTGGACACCAAATGGATATGCATATACATATGCACATAGTGGGAATGTAATGTATTCAAAGAAAACAGAGGGTACAGTATTTTTTTTTTTTAAACCTCCTGGACTTGTAAAGATATGAGAAGAGGCTAAAACAGGAACTAAGGAAAAAGCAGGTTGGTAAGTGAGAGTCTATATTGCGCCGTAATCAGAAATAATTAGCTTTTTCATCAAAAATTGGTAAGGATGATCGTTATGGTATTGGACTCGTAGAAAAAGCATCTGCCCACATGTGTTGGTGCACTATATTAAATAACGAAATCAAGACCTACAGCAAATGCATTGTATTTCTTCAAGAAGGCGACAGTTGAAAATGGCCTTGACACTTAAAACAGAAAAGCGTCGGTTGGATGTGTGAAATTAATAAGCGATTACGCTACTTCGAATATCGAACAACAATTTAATGCTGACCTTTGAAATTCAATTCTATGCGGATAACTATCAGATTATGGCACGCAAAGAACCTTCCCGATTCAAAACGCCAGATTCATACAATTTGAAGGAGAGCATAGTTGGTACAAAAAAATCAATATGGGGCTGAGCAAAATTAGATGATAAAATGACGGTGAAAGCGCTTTCCAACAGGATACTCTTTCTTATTTTATTTTATCATTAAAAATATCCAGTGGTTAGCTATTAACTTCGCAGCCTTGTTTAGCATTGTCGGTGTTTGTGGTTTTTATGTTAATTTTTTTTTTTTATGAAGACTCGGGAATTTAGGGACTAAAATGTAATCACTTTTCTGCGTACGTCACGTCTGTAAGTATGTTAAAGATCAGCAGTTTTGGAACCCATTGAAACACAGACAAGTCCAGGCTCACACCTCTTAAGTCACTCTGATCCGAAGCTCTTGTCATATATGTACGTACGATTGCATGTAGCTTACCAAACTCCACCTTAATCTGATCCATATTCCAATCCGGAATTCAATTTAATGGAGTTACAATTCTACCTCCGAAAGCAAATTATCCTTTACTGCCCCAAACTGGACAGCAATTCGAACTTTAACAACTTTGATGCGCTGTGTGACTTCATACATTAGAATTGTATCTTTGTACACAATTCTGGTTGGCTTCGACATTCTAGACAGACAACACCCGAAGGATAGTGTGTTGAGATCTTCGCTGCGAAAAATATCTTGTAAATGAGCCACGTGAATACCAGAACATTGATAATCGTACCGCCAACACCCTGGGAATGTTTTTAACTTCTCATCCTGTACATTGTTGATGTGCTATCCCATCTTAGCTCGTCAGATCATTGTGTCATATCAGCCAATTTCTCGTACACTAATTACAGAGTTAGAGAAAAGATTCCTAAACGAAAGGTATGGAAATACGAGAAAGTCACTTAGAGCGAACTCAACACATTTTTGAGAATTTTAACTTGTCATTATGATGTGAATGCCGCTGCTGATATGATTACAAACACTATTCTCTTTGGAATGAGATCCTTTATCACTCATTGAATAAAGAGTATCAAACCAAAAGAAAAGGTGTGGTACGATTCGAACGATTCGAACGATTTTACACGACCAATCCGACTGAGGAAAATCAAAAAAAAAAAAAATTCAAACGGGCCAGGAATGACTGCAACGCCTTTCCGAAGTGTGTGAAATTCCAATACGACTGAAGCAAATGACCAAAAGGTAGCAAGAATTGTTGGTAATTCGTCAAAGCCATTAGAAAAAATTATGCCTCATTCTCCGTACGAACGTTCATTTATAATAACATTCAAGCTGTCAGCGCTTTGAACAATGACAATCAGCTTGCTGCACACAAAGCGGCCAACTCAGCACTTCCAGATCCGCCTACAATTGAGTGCGTCTTCAGTGGGACGAACCCCCTTTGTATTTATGTAGTAGCAAGAGTACTTAAATATTAGGACACATAAATCCACTGGTTAAAATGGTATGTCTCCCCTTCTTCGGAAGAGGTATTCTTTCACGCTGGCAAAACCACTACATAAGCTTTTTCATCATTCCTACTCTTTGAGACTCCTTCCCAGAAGATGGAAAACATCTGTCTCCCCCTATAAATCCATTACACCTATATTCCTTCTTTCAAAATTCATGGAAACGCTGATAAACTGTCGGCAAATGAAATATCTCAAAACACGAAAGCTTCTCAATAACCGGCAGTACGGTTCTCGTAGCAAAAGGTCCATTGGTGATCTTATGGCATATCTCACCGAAAAGTGGGACCAACGCGCACATCAATCTGGCGAAAGTTAAGTAGTTGCAGCTGATATATCTAAGGCATCAGGTTCTTTTGTCGAAAATGCGTGCATTTGGGATCGATGACTCTCTTCTTCAATGGGTTAGAAATAACCTTTCGGAACAATCAAGTCAAGTTGTCTTGGATGGTTTTCAAGTCTTGCCTGCTACTTCTAATCCAATACGATATATTTCTTTGCTGACGACAGTACTATCTGCTTTTCACATTCGTTGCCGAACTCGCGTCCCTGCGGAGTAGAATTTCATGCTTCCAAAATAAAATGTAATCTGCTGTCGTTAAAACGAAATCCATACGCCAAGACACCCCCACATTATCAATGAATATACTTTCCATTCTCGGTATATGTGTCAATGGTAACATACGTTGGAATGGCCACATAACTAATTTCGCCAAAAATGCTCCTAAATTCTAGGTTTGCTCCAGCAATGTAAGAAATACTTCACCACCTCAATTTATAAGGCATTTATCCGCTCAAAATTGAAGTACGTACAATACAATGCTGCCCAATTCTGGTCAGGTGTACCCTAAACATAACAGCATCTAAACTGATACGTGATAGTAATATCAATCAGACAATAGACATCCTCGAACACCGACGTAATGTCTCGTGTGATCCATAGAAATTTTCAGTAGCATTCTGCCAATTACGTCCCAATTTCTACCCGCAACACAAATCTCACTATCAATTCTCAAGCATTAAACTCACTTTCGGATATATAGGCACTAGTGCATTGAACTATCGTGATTTGTTCCTAAGCCATACAACTCGTTTATGGAATGCCCTGGCAAGCTCTCTATTTTCTAGTCGTTACAACTTGCAAACATTCAAGACCAATTTACATCGGTACCTCTCTTTTCTTCCTCCCCATGTTTTCCAAAACTTATTTAAAGTTAGGTACAATGTTTAAGATTTGTAAAAATATTAGATTAGTCCCACAACGTGAACACAAACTCTTTAAAAGATGTTGCTTGAAGATTAAAAGTTAAAATTAAAATGAGAACGAACTCTGTTAGCAATATATCATACATACTTGTATAATATTGCGGTTTGAATAAAATCAACAACCAAGTTTCATAAATTTGGTCAGCATTCTATTCCCAAATGAAGTTAAATATCTCGGAAAATAACTTAAAGCAAGGTCCAAATGGGATTCGCATTTAAAGAAGAAATCCGAAGGACAATATCGACCATATTTTGCTATAAGAACGGTCCTGGAATCAACTGGTTGTTTAGTGACACACCGTTGCATGTTTTAAAGGATGCTTCGAAATCTACCTTCAATTTCGTGGTCTCCTTAAAAACCGCGTGATGAGGAAAGTAGTAGTATACTATTGTATAGGGTTTTCTAATAACGACTTGACAATTTTTTTTTTTAAAAAAAAAGGAAAACCATTTGAGATATTTCAAAAACTTTATTATTGGCTTGAAGTACAATCAAAACATTTATGAATGGAACTCGTCTTCATTCATATGGCCACCGAGGGCACGTTTGCAGCGGTCGATTGGTTGGACCCAATTTTCAACGAGTTAGCTACACATTTCGGCCGAAACGGCCGCTATTTCGCATTCAGTGTTGGCTCTGAGCTCTTCGAACGTCGTCGCTGTGTTGGCATAAACCAATGTCTTAACGTAGCCCCACAGAAAATAGTCGAACGGCGTAAAATCGCACGAACGAGGCTGCCAATCGACTGGCCCATATCTGGAGATAACACGCTCACCATACTTACACTTCAATAAATTGATTGTATAGTGTGCTGTGTGGCTTGTGGCACCATCCTATTGAAACCATATGTCGTCCAAGTCCATATCTTCCAATTCGGGCCAAAAATAATCGGTGATCATGTCGCGATAACGCTGACCATTCACAGTAACGTGACGATCGTTATCGTCGACGAAAAAATATGGCCCAATAACGCCGCCGGCATGCAAACCGCACCAAACAGTTATTTTTTGTGGATGAAGTGATGATTCATGAAACACATGTGGGTTTTCACCCGACCAATAACGCATATTTTGCTTTTTGACGAACCCATCGAGCCAAAAATGAGCTTCATCACTGAAGATGATTTTGCGATCATCTTTTCGCATCATCTCCAGAACCCAATCGGAGACCGTAGCTCGTTTGCGTACTTTACCATGATGAAAATGTTGAGTTTACTGAATAAATTTGATGATTAGTGAAAGAGTGCGTTCACAAATTAAATTCAAAGTTGTCGAGTCCCTATATATCCCTAATGTGACCCAGACTTTTGTACTCCTCCATACATTTGGTATGTTGCCTTTGTAGTTGTTCGTTCGCTTTTTTAAGCTTGTAAAGCATTGAAAAGCTATTCACAAGAACAGCTAACACTTCAAGAGTAAATCTTTACTTCATAACGTTCATCATCAGCTCGTATGTTTTTGATGAAACCTTCTTCGCAATCTAGGTTTTTGAGCTGCTGAACCATTTAAAAATGGTGTTTCTTCCAGTATCCAAAATCGATGAATATCGGCGTCCTTATTTGCAAGAAATTCTGTATTGGTTGTGTTTGAACTGGAGCTCTCGGAAACAAAATCCAGCCTGACCTGGTTTTCTGAAGGACTGGCGTGTTCGCCTCTTTTGACTCCACAAATTCTGGCAAAACAACCTCGGGAAGGACGGATCAGCTAACATTTAATTATTTTAGTGCCCTCAATGTGCTATGGCTTGAAAATTTAGGAATGATGATGTCCCAAAAGTGAAGTCATGCGCAACAAGCCTGACATCGACGACCTTCTGGCATGTAGCGCTGTTGACCAAATCCATCCCACACTCCTCGAGGTTACTAGATTTTATTTTCAAGCCCAATAATTGTACAGCTGATCCCGAAATAAATGAAGTTTGAGATTTACAATCGAGTAAAGCCGTGGCAGACAACATTTCTCCGACTAAGATCTTACTTTTACAAGAGTGGTTGCCAGCAACACTTGCGCCGTGGTCTTTGACCTGGTATAAAAGGTATTGATGACGAAAAGTTGCATTTTAATGTGTGACTGAATACTGTAAGTATTCGCATCGAATGAAAACTGTTTGCAAGATTCTGTGTTGATAAACTTGAGACGGAGTTGAAAGCGATCTAACGTGGTGTTGACTTATTTGACTATTGGCACTGGTAACAACTACGAGTGATTAGACAATGCTCTGATGCATGCATGTATACAAGGCAATTGCTAAAGATTCGTCACTTGTACACACATTGTAGTCGCTCAGATGTACTCATCTTAAGAAAGTGACGACATTTTCGTATTGGATGTTGACCTCTATTGCACAGTTAACAGGAAAATTTTGTAGTTCTTATTGCTGTGAGAAAGCAATTTCTTGAAAATGTCTGCCGATGTGTGTCATATGAATCATGCATCTATTATTCACTGCTTCCAAAGTACTAGAAATTTAGTTAAGTCCGCGAACGTGGGTAATGGATCGTTCTTGACTTGATCTTGACCAATCGATCCTTCTATAAATGTTGTGTTCTAACAGCAAGTTTTTGAAGTAGAAAAAAGACAAAAATGTGAATGACTTGCTTAAAGCAGCTGCTTTAACGGCTCTGTTTTTTTGTCCAACAACGATGGTTGATGAAATAGAATTTTAAACTGGGTGTTTACTAAGAAACGAGTAACTAAGATAAGAGAAACTAAGATTGTAACGATCTGGACCATGTCTTTATATAGTTTCCGTTATCAGTACTTAGGAGCGCCAATAATTTTTCAGCTTCTCCTGACACCCTCAACTTAAAATAATACAGCATTTGAATGACTGATAACCCACCGTTGTTGTGAATTAGTAAAAAAAAAAAAAAAAAGTCGTGGAATGGGCGTCGAGTTTCGTAACTACCCTCGGAATCTTAATTAACCCGAATAAGAATTAATTTAAGGCAGTCCTATGCATATCTACCTTATTTGGTATGCTGTACGCAGTCAAGCTATTTCCATCACCACAGCAGTTTTAACTTTATCTTGAGAGTCTATCAAATCTCCACGATATAGTCTAAATAATTTTATTTTATCTGCTCAAATACTAAATTAATTTTTTTTTTTTTTAATTTTGAGACACTTCCTAACCCGCGTTCAGTAAATTATTTTTGTAAGTACTTGATGCACAAATAGAGATAATTTACGATTACTATTCGGCGTGTTAAGTTCACTTGCTTCAAAATTCTATTTAACATTTCACTTTCTATGCTTAATTAATTTACAATAAGATACACACAATTATAACAATAAGTACAGAAGAATCGTTCACTGCGGTATTGTTTACTATTGTAATAGATGGATTCCCTAGCTGCTTGTTAATTGCTGAAATGAATGACTTCAGATATATTGAGATGATTTTCCTAAATTTTGAAACAGGAAACAGATAATGGGCGGTAAATCGGAAGCAGGCAGTACGGTAGATAGTAAATAAAAGAAGAAAAAAAGGAAACAAATTCCCTAGGGTAGTATGGTAGGGAAATCGACATAATTTTTCCACGGGGAGAACGGAATCACATCGAAAAAAAATTGTTCACTTAAAAAACCAACCTAATAGCTCCTCATTCCCGAAGGACCAATGTTCGCAGATAGACTATCACAAACAAGAGAAAATAAACTTTTAAATTTCGGAAAATTATGAATTGAAACAACCATAATTTACCGGAAAATAGACGGTATATCGAAAGTAAAAAAAAGGAGCTATATCGTATTTGACGTTAAAAATATTGTAAGGATAATTGCGCTTAAATATAAGATTTCAAATGTCACGAGACTGTCAATAATCGTGATGAAATTTCCCTTGTGGGGCACTGATGACAATATTGATAATCTTATCAATTCGCTTTTGGTCTTACAGGAGGTGTTCATTTTAGTGACGTGATGAGAGCCAGCAAAGCTACTGTGGACTTATGGTATAAAAATGAGAGTTGTGTCACGATAACGCGGCCTTATACATTTATTTATGTAGAAATAATGTTTTTTTTAATTCTTATATAGTAGTGTACAATAATGCGAATGAATCTAAGTGGTATATACATAGTTTTTAAAATCTTTACAATACTTATGATCGCCGTTAGCCAACCGTTCGCGCCCGGAAGTTTAAAGAAGACTGCCTCTCCATGGTCACCCTATCCAGTTCCATACTCCTACGGAGCTTAGTACTTTGTACCAAGCTCATAATTTGACGGCCACTGTCAGCAAAAATGCGCCTCCACATACAGCAAACACAATCAATAATACCCTTGTTAACGACATTGCGACATTCCCGTTATTTGTTCAACGTTCTTTGCTTTTATCTTCTTCTTAATGTAGGTCAGTGTAAACATTGCCTCGACGACAAACTATGCGGGGTCAGTCATCCGACAATCGATCGCACACCATATCGCCACCCAGGTAGACCCTGACACTAAAGCGGTAACACGATCCGCAAATAAACAAATGGATCGTTTTGTGGCTATTACTCATGACGATAAGTAGCTGACACAGAACAATGAACGTGAAATGGAGAACTCGGTATTATACAGTTGGCGGACGACGATCTATAAAGTATTTTAAGTGTTAAAAGAAATATGGTGACCTGAATGCATCAATTTCTTCTACTCAAGGGGTTGCAGAAAGACTCTTGCCATCAAGATTGGCAATTTGGTACGTTGTCAGTACCCATTAAGTAAAAATTCTTCTATTACGAAGTTATTAATCTGCATAACAACGTGCAATCTTCGGATCATGAATAAAGCACGCGCCTTCGAACAACTAGTGAAGCGTCTATACTGCTATAACGAAACGACTTCACAACATGTATGGTGTCTTTAATGTGGCAAATCCGGCAGAAGAGTCGCAACAACAAAAGTCGTGATATGTTCGGTCAGCACTACAGCACGAAACCCCAGGCTTGATGAAGAGTGAACTCGCCTAAAAAGTGCAGCTTCATAGAAAGACGGCATTGATCCATCTGCTCAACGAGCAAAAAAGAAGCCAAAAACTTCAATTTTTCTTAAACTGAATTAACAAATTATTTTTGAATTATATTCTGAAACAAAATTTAAGTCTCCCTTACTCGGCTGATTGCAAATGTCAGTGCTGTATTTCGTGAATTTTGTAATAAAATATTTTTAGTGCAGAATTACTGCTAATACCACTACTAGTACTATTACTGTTACTAAAGGGGTTATAGTCCAGGAACAACGTTCGAAAGATTTACTAAAAGATAAAGTTAAGGCACCAATGCACAAGCAGAAACCTACAGACTCCAGTAAAAAAAATTAAAAGTACAGAGTCACTACTGAGAATATAAACACGCAGGCTGTTTAGAAGCGGATATATCCCAAACTCCGCAGTCAAGCAGAATAAACTATCCAACTTAGATGAAGAAAGGCAGACTTTCGTATATCCCACAAAAATCTTGTAAATATAGCAATTTCTACACTCAAGTATAACAAGACTTTCGCAACGGATAGACTATCTGTTGAGATATTTAAGACAGTATGAAATAATTTGGTTAAGAGAATTTACCAGCCCATTTCTACATTCCGGTAAGAGTAACGTATGCCACATAAACGGAATCATTTCAATACAGTCTGCCCAATGCACAACAAGCTACCAAAACTATGGGGGCATAAGTCTGCCTACCATCGTGTAGAAAAATTTGTCTGCCTTATATTTGTTTAAAGCCTGAAAATATTTGTTGAAAATCTGATTGACCCTTATCGGCGGAGCCTTAGCCCTGGCAGCTTCACAATTGACATATATTCACATATGGCAAAAAAAAAAAAAAATTAAAGATGTCCAGATCTGGGGTGTGTTATTAATTCTTTATCGTTTTTAACCTTCCTACGGTCCTCAAATTTACTGACGCAAACGGGTTTCAACTCAAATTTGACCCAGTACTCTATTTTCTGGCTTTATTTCAGCTTCGCTGGGTCTTTAATATGCAATTTAATGTACACTTTTTTTAGAACACTCAATTTTCTAAAATATTAAGACATTTGACCCGCACACGTTCATCCACACCCAAAACTATAATTCGTTTCCCGTTGATTAAAACTTTTTAACTGCAATTTTTTTTCCTTACTTAAAAATTGCAGAGCTCAATATTCATTGTGCAACAGTAATGCACGTGCATAGACATCTCATTTGTTCGAGGTAAACATAGATGTGTAAAGTATATATTTACTGTCAATAAGAAAAGGCAATTCTGTAATTAATGCTGAAGTAGGTAATTTATTTCATTTGAAAAACTTCCGTGTATACAATGTTTCGTGTTTTTCCAGTTGGGGTATAAATGAACAAAATATCTGGACTACCAACTCTTGAACATCCTACATATAGTTGGCCATGGGAAAAGCAAGGCTCCTCTAGTTGTAAACCAGCAACAGTTTGAGTTAGTCCTTGAGATTTATTAATAGAAGTGGCAAAACTCAGCCGAATCAGGAATTGTAACCTTTTGAAGTGAAATGGTGTGTCTGATGGTATCAGAGGAATACGTGATAGAACAAGGTATTGATCGCATCCCGTTTGAGTTCTATAAAAATTGCACATATGAGTTTATGAATTCTCTCACAATTAAATTTAATCGAATATTCGACTCTGCTAATATCTCCGACTTATTCAGGAAAGCAATAATTTTTCCCCTACACAAAAAAGGCGATTACAGGGGCCTAAATAACTACAGAGGAATCACAATTTTAAACACTTCAGCCAAATTGTTTGCTTCATTAATTTACAAATGATTGTATGAATTGGTACAGGAACATAACATCCTTAAAGAATTCCAAGCTAGATTTAGAAAAGATTATTCTACAATCGCCCAGATATTCTGCTAAACAAACATTGCTGAAACATACAAGAGCAAGAAAAAACAGTTGTACGCTTTTTTTGTAGATTTTCGAGCAGAATTCGATTAAATACCAAGTGAAGCACACTTTTACAAGCTTTCCAAAATCGGTGTATTAAGTAAAATTATTCGAATCCTGAGAGCCTAGTATGAGAATAATATTGCATATATATGGGATGGAGACTTAATTTCTGAAGAGTTCGAAACTTCTATGGGTGTTAAACAAGGCTGTATTTTAAGTGCCCTACTTTTTATATTATACATCAATGATACAACAGATGATGTCAAAGGTGGAATAAGATTCAACGATGTATCAATTCCTGTGCTGGTGTATGCTGATGATATAGTCTTTTTGGGTGACACAACCCAAGGTATGCAGTTAATGATAAACAGGCTGAATGCTTTCTGTAAAAGTTGGAATCTCACTGTAAATCTTGATAAATCAAAAATGATGATATTCAGAAATGCAGGAGGACGCTTCTCACACTTGGAAAAGTGGAAGTTAGACGGGGAAGAGATTGAGGTATTATCCAGATACAGATACCTAGGTGTCCTTTTGTCGTCCTCCTTAAATTTCAAACCACACTTTAAGGAAAAATTAGCTGTTGCTAAAAGAGGTATCTGTTCAATTTGGAAACGTTGCTTCAAAAATAAATATGTATCACAAAGTGCAAAACAAACTATGTTCCACTCAACCGCAGCGTCGATAGTGCTTTACGGAGCTCAGGTATGGGGTTACAAAGGCTACGATGCTGTGGAAAAATTTCTTTGCTACTTTTTGAAGAACATCTTGAAACGGAAACTCCTCCTTTGCTCTTGTACACGCTCAAAATGCACTTCAACTATATCCTAAAAATACTAGAAATGAATGAATGCAAAATACCAAACGTAGTTTAAAGAAGCATAATTAGAACAAACGGAGGCATTTGCGAGGAATGGAAGAAAGCAGCTTCTGAATGCGGAGTAAATCTGTCTACTCAAATGAACGAGCATCCTCACCTTTTAAGAGAAAAATTTAACTTGGTTTTGGAGAATTTTGGCAGACATATATTACATATGACCAATATGTCGAAGAAGCTGAATCGTCACTATTTAGGAATTATTACAGCAAACTAAACCATTTTCTAAATGAAAAAACATACTTCCTAGATAGTCACGCAGTTGACAAAATAAGTACTATTTTCAAACTGAGAAGGGAACTCGTTCAACTAAACTAGACCAGATTTACCAATACTTTGTGACCTCTGCAACATGAAGACCAGAGAAGACATCTTACATTTTCTTGGTGTTTGTCCGATTTTAAAAGAATTAGGACTATCAGATGCAGATGAAGTAATGAGCATTTTAAATGGAGAAAATGGATGGAAAATCTTATATGATTACTCAGTAGCAGTACTTTGTTATAGAAAGCATATCATAGATGGAGAATTTTAATGTAAAACTTAAGTATGTATTTTGTCAACCTGGTAGACGGCCACAGGCCAAACCATTAAAGACTTAGGTTAATCGTTACATTGTAAAACATTTATTGAAAATAAAAGTCAACTAACTAACTAACTAACAATGTCTTCTCCTTCGCCACAGCCAGTAAGAATAATTGCTTCGATAACATGATGCATTAGTTTTTTAACCACAAGTCTTGTCCCATTATAAAGGCGAGGTTGATTTAGGTTTCGCAAGAGCATGATTGTAACTCCTACTTTTAACTGCAGTCGATGGGGGGTAATAAATTGTGGCTCTAATGAATTTAGAAATTCAGTTGGATAGTTAACAGATTCCGATAGGTCAACCACAGTGTCAATCAATCTGTAAGTATGGAAGTTTCCAGGTATCATAATCAGAAGTTGACTATTGATGTTATTAACAGTGATATTTCTTGGTGTAAGAATAGCTCTTTCGCAAAGCCATTTACGATTGTTTGAGATTTGGAAATACTCTTTCCACTAGTTCATCAACTGACTGCATCACAGTACTGACTTGATCAGGACACTTAAATTACCATCTCTGTCAAGGGTCATCTTTCCTTCTCCAAGTTTATTTAATTTTTGAGCAAAGTGGCCTAATAATTGATCCCCATAAAGATGTGCTCTCATATTTGTGGAAAGTTTCATTGTTTGCACATGGTACCACAGGAAAGAAGTCTTAAGGCCAGCTTTGATTTAATCTGTTTTGGTTTCTTTTGGGATGACTGGAAGCGTTTCTCTAAAGTTTCCCGACAATACAATGGTTATACCTCCCATCAAAGACTTGTAATCTAATATGTCTGCAGTTTTCTGTTAATTGCTTCAAATGCTTCTTTATGGGCCATTGGACATTCATTCCAAAATATAAGCTTACACCTCTTAAGAACCTGAGCCATTCCAGACGAATTGCTGATATTACAAATAGGTGAATCAATAGCGGCTAGATTTAATGGAAGTTTAAAAACAGAGTGAGCTGTCCGACCCCCAGGAAGTAGCATAGCAGCAATACCGGATGAAGCCACAACTAATGCTATTCCTTTCCCAAGTCGTACCTTAGTGAGTAAAAACTTTGTGACAAACGTTTTCCCTGTGCCGCCTGGAGCGTCAACAAAGAATATGCCTCCCATTTGATTGCAACTTTATAAAATACAGCAGAATATATATGTCTTTGGTCTGGTAACAATTTTTGCTCATTTTCCATAATGTACCGAGTGAGACCATCGATGTCGTAAGAAGTCTCCCGGAGTAGCTCAGTATTTTGATTATTCACTTTTGTTCTGTTAGTTTGAGGAAGACCAAATGGACGCAAACTTTGTCCACCGAGAGTAATAACCTTTTCTTCTATGGCAATCAAAGCTAAGTTATAAATATCTTCAGAAAAACCAATTTCCATTTGAGGATTTCGTACTTAAAGTTGGTGCTTAAAATCTTTCGCAAAATCATTCCTGAAATTTATCCATAGAGCCAAAGGCTTACTAATTTCGCACTTAGGGGTGGCCGTGGTGTAGTGGTATATGCATAGACTCCTCAAGCAGAGGGTCGCGTGATTCGAACCCGTGCGAGGGAATTCTCTGAAAAAGTCTTTTCATGGAATTTGTATGTAGTTAAATGTAAGTCCCGTCAGCGTCTAATCTGATATGAAGGCATAACGCTGATGTTGGAGTGGTTGCTGGCTGGGCTAAATGTAACGAACTAACAACTAGCACGTACTGAGACCCACTGGTTGATGATGCACTTGCTCGTCCCGTCCAGTTTGACAACCACCTCTGGGAAAAAATATCAAAACCTAATACACCTGAGTTTCAAACTACTACACCATCCGCCTGCGCCCTGGAGAAAAGCCAATAAAAGGGTATTCATATCCCCTTGGTGCGCGCGCGGGATTATAAAAAAAAAAAAAACGATATAAGTAGGAGAGCGAAAGCTGTTTTGCTGTTTGCAGCGATGAGGCCTCTGACAAAATTGCATCCCGATGTTCGTCGTCTTCTAGTAAGCCTCGTGTAAGGCAAGCATCTCGGTAAGTGTCATAAATTTAAGTATCTACAGTCCGTAGAGATACAAATGAGGTGGGACCTATAACTTCATGAAGGAGTAGTCTTAAGAAGAAACACACTGGGATGGACAGTATATACTCTCCCTATGGCAGTGTCATATTTAATGCCCTGATAGCCTTCTACTATTTTACCCCTTTTCCTTCATACGATGGCACCTGATTGTATGACAAAGTTCGAGAAAAAGAGTCTTGTTGGCATAATTTGAAGAAACCTGTAAGTGTGGTCAGACCACTTACTTCATTTTGATCATTTCGGTATTGAAGTGCATACATTGCAGCGTCTGATCTCTTTTTAACGTATTTGCACACATATTCAATTGATTTTACCGTGTTGCAAAATTTTACATTAATATGAGCGTTAAACGTCTTGGATAATAGAGGGCAATTGGGTACAATCCACCTGTTATCAACTTCATGTTGTCCTATTTTCGTTTGAAAACCACCATCTTCAGGTTTCCTTCGCCTATAAGAGGGATACCCATCCGCACCAAATTGTGTTTCATAAAAAAAAATTTATTGAATCGTTTGGTGCACTTACCATCTTTCAAGGTAAAAGGAATTGTAATTGAAGGAACCACATGGACCATGGACCATCTGTGTCTTAACGATTTCAAAAAGGACTTTGTCCCTTGTAGGATCTGGAAGCTCTGCAGAGATGAGTGAATCAATTTGATTGGAATGGATTTTCGTTTGAAGCCAAATCAAGATCTACGCATGAGGCAAACCTCGTTTTTGCCATTCTACGGTATACATGTGACATAGTACAGGTCCAAATATGTGAAATTTTGTAATAAGATCCATTAATTTTATCAACTTTAGATGAAAGACTCTGGCAATAAGGTCGTGTCTATGAATATATGTTTGACCATGCAGTAGTTCACTTTGAATTTCGCTCCATTTTGCGTTACATGTAAAGGTAATGAATAAATCAGGTCGGCCATGATTTCGTACATACGTCATTGCATCCTGGATCCGCTCATCCATGTACCTGGGGACTTCCTGTGAAACTTGAAGGAAGAATGCAAATTTGACCAAGATCTCTTCCAGTAGCATCATTTTTGATACCATTTTTCAAATCTATGTACGAATCAACTCTAAGTTCCTTTTGGTGAGTAATTATATAGCACAGTCTTTCTGACTCTGTTCTGGTATACATGTCTACAGCAAATTGGTGGAAAAGTTACTGGCTCCGATGAAGATGGTTAAAGGAATTATTGCGGATCATGAAGTAATAATTGTAGAAATTCATATAAGAAACATCCTTTCTAGAGATAAATCCACCTTCTGTAATAATATTTGCTCCAAAAGATGTCATTTGAAAAGCAGTGTTGCATTTTCGAATATGCTGTAAAAAAATGCCTGGATTCAGGCGTCGTGCCTTTAAAGAGATCTTTTAAAAGTTCCGGTGGGTCTGACTTGTTCAATTAAATTTTTCCATTGGAGTAACATATGCCTGGTGGTTCCTTTTCCCACTTATTTGCACTACACAAAAGGGACATTTGGCCTATTTTCACAAATTTTTTCCGAGGCACATTCATAATCAGATTCATACATGAAAGCATATTGATGCCACTAGCTTATTGTATATGGTCGATTTCTTCTGTTCGTAAAATAATCATGTTCCTGGTGTCGTATAGCAGCCAGCAGCAGCAATGACACGCGATTGATTATAATTTTTCGTCTATGCAAAAAATTATATTTTCGCTCTCTTCTCCGGATCAGGTAATTCAATTTTATTCAAATCGGGTGTGCCATTATTAAGTTACTGACGTATAAATGGAATGAAATGTGCCTTAAAGGACATGGAGCGATACATACTACCTATACTCTTGTTTATAGAGCATATACGGGTGTTTTTTTTTTTCAAAATTTGAACGTTTATTTAAGAAAAACATGTACAATAGTATTACTCAAAGTATTGCCCATCTGAAGCTATGACTTTTTGCCATCTTTCTGGCAATTTGTGGATCCCATCCCAAAAGAACTGCGCCGGCTTGGCAGCCAAGAATGAATCAAGCAAATTTTTGATATTCTGCTCTGATGTGAACCGTATTTCAGTGAGGGCTTTCTGCATCGACCGGAACAAATGGTAGTCAGAAGGGACAAGGTCTGGGCTATAGCCGGGTGGTGTAAGACTTCCCCTCCACTGTTTTCCAAATAGTTCTTAACCGGAATAGCAACGTGGGGCCGAGCGTTGTCATGATGGAAAGTTATTGCCATTTTTCGGCTATTGCTCTCTTCAAAAGGATTAATTGTGTTCGGCACACCCATCTGATCTTACCAAATACAGAGCATTACCTTCGGGCCATGGATATTCGGCTTTGCCGTTGATTTGGCTGGTTGGCCGGGTTTCACATATGATTTTTTACGCTTGGGGTTGTAATGAATCCATTTTCCATCACCAGTAACAATCCAATGCAAAAATGACTTCCTTTTGTGGCGTTCCAGCAGCATTTCGGACATGCAAAACCGCCTTTCGAAGTCTCTCGGCTTGAGTTCATGTGGAACCCAATATCCTTGCTTTTGAATATATCCAGCTGCTTTTAAACGTTTTGAAATAACTGATTAAGTGACACCCAAAGATTCTTCGAGCTCTTCTTGTGTTTGGCAATAATCTTCATAGAGTAATGCTTCTAGTTCTTCATCTTCAAACTTTTTTGGCTGCCCAGGACGTTCATCATCACTTTTAAATCGCGCAAACCACTTTTGGCACGTTCGCTCAGCTAGCGCATATTCACCATAAACTTCCACCAAAATACGATGACTTTCGGCAGCAGTTTTCTTCATATTAAAGTAATGAAGAAGAACTCCCCGCAAAAACACTTTTTCAGGCACAAAGTTCGACATATTTGGTTGAAAAAAAATTATTGTTGTTTACACTTTAAATGAATGACATATACTGAAATGACGTACAATGACAGTCGCTTTCCAACGCATGTTCCGATGGAATAATACAAGTTACGCCATCTCTTAGCAAACCGCACAATTAAGTTATAGACCCAATAGGATAAATTTTAAAATTTGTTTCTGGTGTTTTTTATCTTCAAAGCAAATCGACTGATAATACATGGGCTGAACAGTCCACTTGAATTAAAGCCATACCATTTTCAGTTAGTACCAACCTTCAAAAGATACGTGTATAAATCTTACAGCTGTCGGACGATTAGTTCTCGAGATATAGCGTTGTGAGTGAAGCAACTTTTGTTATTTTGAAAAATAATTGGATTCAAAGCAATTTCGTATGTTGATTTATCATTGCTTTTTGATGAGAAAAAATACAGCCGATGCAAAGAAATGGCTTGATAAGTGTTACCCGGACTCTGCACCAGCCGAACGAACCATTCGCAAGTGGATTAAATAATTTAAAAGTGGTCATACAAGCACCGAAGATGATGCACGCAATGAACGTCCAAAAGAGGCTGTTTCAGATGATAACATCAAAAAAGTCCACAAAATGATTACGAATGATCGTGAAGTAAAGTTGATCGAGATAGATGAGGCTCTAATATATCAAAAGAGCGTATTGGATATATCATACACGAATATTTGGACATGCGAAAGCTCTATTTAAAGTGGGTGCCGCGTTTGCTCACAGTCGACCGAAAACAACAACGTGTTGATGATTCAGAGGTTGCTGTTCAACCGCAATAAAGCCGAATTTTTGCATCCGTATGTGACAATGGATGAAACTTGACTCCATCACTTCACATCAGAGTCAAGTCGGCAGTCAGCTGAGTGGCGAGCAGACGACGAACCTCGTCCAAAACGACCAAAAACTCAACAGTCGGCTGTCAAGTTTATGGCATCCGTATTTTGGGATACACATGGAATAATTTTTATCAACTATCTTAAAAAAAATGCAGACTATCAACAGCGACTATTACATTGTATTGTTGGAGCGTATGAAGGACGCAGAAAAACGGCCGCATTTGAAGAAAAAAAAGTGCTGTTTCATCAAGACAATGCACCGGGTCACAAGTCGATGAAAACGATGGCAAAATTAAATGAATTCGGCTAGGAATTTCTCCCCCACCCACCGTATTCTCCAGATTTGGCTCCCAGCGACTATTTCCTGTTCGCAGATCTCAAAAGAATGCTCGCCGGAAAGAGATTTAAGACCAATGAAGAAGTAATCGCCGAAACAGAGGCCTACTACAAAACTGGTATCGAAAAATTGAAAAATCGTTTCAATCAGTGTATCGCCTTCGAAGGCAACTATATTGATAAATAAAGTTGAATTTTGCAAAAAATTTGTGTTTTACTATAAAACGGACTTTTCAGCCCATGTGTTTTATAATAACCTTGTGGTTTCGTTAGCCTACCCCCATTTTTCTTGAGACAAACACAAAATATATCACAAATATAGGGATAGAGATAATGTTAATATTAAAAAGAAAAAACAAAGTTTTTTTAAATAAAAATTAAGGTAAATTCATTTCAACTTTATGTTTTTCATAAATACTTTAACAAAACTTTTAATTCAATAATAGAAGGAAAAAAATACATTCGTAAACAAAGTTATGATTTTAGAATGCTGTTTACATATATACTTATTACAAATGTCACAGATTATTCCCGTTCTATGATCTGTTTTTTGGCATAATTACATAGATTTCTTTTAGTTGTTCTTCTTCTTGAACTATTTCGCGATTAAGATGATGAAGATCGTTGTGTATCGGTTTGAAAATCACTTTGAATTTTTTTGGCAATTTCAAGCGAAAAACGTGATCGATGTAATGTTTGTAGTTTTTTTATGTAGGGAGTAGTGTAGTAGCAAGTGTAGCCATTTATTGCTTTGTCCAATGTGTCTACTTCCCATTTACATTTGTTATAATCCAAGATTATCTCTGGACCTTTTATCCGAGCGATCACTTTCTTTTGAGTCATAATGTAAAGTACTTAGTAGACTTACAGATTAATTTTTTTATTTCGGAATGTAAGATACGAGAGTAGTATTCTCGGTAATTCGGGCTTGTTTTTGCTTATTGTTCCTACTAGTGTCTCTTCAGTAATTTTTGTGCCAATTGATAAGGCCTGAAAAAGTTATTGGTTGCGACATTGTGAACTTTAAGCCCTGCAATCAAATAAAGAACTACACGCATACCTTGATTTTTTTCCTGGAGTATTTCCGATATTCCAAACATATCTCGTTGCAAATCACAAATTACCGAAAACTTGATTCCATATTTCGCTGGCTATGATGGCATGTACTGTCGGAAGGGACATCTTCCTCTGAAAGCTAATAACTGCTCATATATTCTCACATTTTCGGATGGATTAAAAAGTTTAAGCAATATGTCAACCCGCTGATTCCAAAACTCACGTATAGGAGCAAATTTTTTCTAACAGTCGTCGTTCACTTCGATTTTCTATGTTGTTGAACGTTGTAAGGTATTTGATGATATTTTCTTGAAAATCTTCAATGACATGGTTGCAGCAAACATTGGTCTTCCTTTTTCAGAGTTCCATAAACTTTCAGTGCTTTCGTCGTTTGATCGAAAAACGCCAGTCCAATTAATGCAAATAGTTCGGTGCTATCAGCATCAGTTCATTCTTCACTATACCATATATCTATCTTTCCTCAAGGTTGGTAAAGGTATATGGTCTGAGCGATGCCCAATTCTTGAGAACGCCGTGGAATTGACTGATTTGGATCGTTTGCTACGGACGTCTGAACGGCAGCGAAATTTTCGACACTTCGACCAACCCGTTGTCTCACTGACACGGCAACACCACACAACGAATATGTAGACTCAAATTTTTTTACTAAACTTGTTTTTGCCTGTCTACTACGGCGAGAATTACGACCGAAAATTGGAGTTAACGCTGTTAAAGTTGCAGTCACCGACTCCGAATATCTGTAGAAAATTTTTATAATTTACAGACATTGCTCGTTAGTGTACTTTACCATGATAAAAATGTTGAGTTTACTGAATAAATTAACAGTGACAGTTTGATGATTAGTGAAAAAGTGCGTTCACAAATTAAATTCAAAGTTGTCAAGTCCCTATTGGAAAACCCTATATATCCATTTACCCATCAAAAAAAAAAAAAAAAAAAAAAAAAAACACACATACCCACCTCTGACATTGTGTGGCACGACAAGAACACGCTATACAGCAGTTGCATCGTACGCGATGCAACGTGATCGTTGATCACGCGCTATGCCTACAACCGTTCGACACACCATCCGATGCCACGAAGAGGACTATAAAAGAACACGGCATCAAGCACACGTGGTGAATCGTCGTTACTTTCACGAAGCGTGTACAATTTATCAAGTTAAAATAAAATAAGTTTGCATAACGTCTGTTTTTTCATTTATTCTCTCCTTACAACTTCAGAAGTGGAATATTGGAATCTAGTGAGATTCTGAAACTGTGCAAAGTATGGAAGACACCAGCTTCTACGAGTGGACGCGTGATAAATTGAGATAGGAGTTAAAGAAAAGAAGACTGGACCAAGGTGGGTTAAAGGAAGAAATGCTGCAACGATTAACTGAGGACATAGAACGGAGTAGAGAGAAGCCCGACATGGCTACCGAATTGGCAAGGTTACGTGAGGAAAATAAACATCTCAAACAGAGGACTCTTGATAAGAGTAAGCTACCAAGTCACCGTAGCGAAATCATGAATGAGGAACGGAATACCCCCAGACAGATGTCTTCATTTAAAGCTGGCAACATGTTTGCAGTGTGAGACGTAGCAGATATGATCCCAGTATTTAACCCAAGAAATCCCGTGGAACTCTACTCTATAGCATGGATGAGGAAACTAAGGGATGTAAAGGACATCTATAAGCTGGATGAGAGGCTGGTGATGATGACAGGTACCTCAAAACTAGCCGGATCAGCCAGGATCTGGGGTGACAGCGTAATACACGCGACGTTGGAAGAGTTCCTGCTAGACCTCGCAGATAATTTTCCAACAACCGACGATAAAGCAGATCTACACGAGATACTCTGAAACCGAAAGCAAAGGCAGAATGAGGATCTAAAGGAGTACGTCTTCGAAATGAAGACCATTTTTTCAAGAGGGTAGATTGATGAACGTACCTGGGTGAGGGGGATAACAGACACCGAGTGCGTAGAGGCGTTCAGGACAGCGCAGCCTGACTCGGTCCGGGATATCCTTAAGTGAGTGCGGTGGATTGTCGGACTACGCGATTGCAATAGGCAAGGCGCACTCAAGAACCGCAGCATGAATCTGACAGCAGGGTCTACTCAACAACAAGACTCAATTCATTGTACCATCAGTCACAGAACAAACGAATTGAGATGTTTTGGGTGCCAACAACCAGGGCATATCAAGGGGAACTGTTCGTCAGTAAGTGGACGGACACTGCCGTGAATACGCATAGAAGAGCAACTCAGATGTTACTGAAGGAAGAGAAAAATGAGTACATCAAAGAAGTTGAGGTAAACGCACATGGCGTGGCCGCGTTCATTGATTTAGGCAGCGACTGCATTACACTAACATAGGAAATGGCGGACGACGTAGGCATCATGTACGAGAAGGATGACAGTAGCCTAAGAGGATTCGGGGAAGGAGGATGTAGAACCGTTGGGTTGTTTGCGGAGGTGAATGTGGACAAACTGAAAAGCTGGTGAAGTGATAATTGTACCACGACAGAATCAATCATACGATATGATAGTTGGCAGAAAACTGCTGGACCAACCACAAGTAAAGGAGGTTAAGTCTTTTCGGAAGATGGACATCATGGATTGCATGGTCGAGGCAACGTAGACGGTGTTAGCAGTGAGATATAGAATTGGAGGACTTGAAATTTGGGAATCTGTGCGAACCAATCCAACAAAACCTTCAGTCACTGATCAACGAGTTCCGAGGTTGCTTCGTCAAGGACCTTGACGAGATAGGAACATATTTAGGAGGTGAGTGTTCGATTGAGCTCACAACCAAGACACCAATATATGTGCAACCATACAAGATCCCATTCGCAAGGAGGACGATCGTGAAGGAAATGGTAAGCCAAATGCTAAACAGAGGGATAATAAGTCCATCGGTATCGGATTTCAATTCGCCGATTGTGCTTACGAAAAAAAAAGATGGTGGCGAGAGATTTTGTGTGGACTACCGCGTCAGTTTCCCATGCCGGTCATTGACGAAGTACTAGCGTTATTAGCAGGTAACACATTCTTTTCAACACTCGATCTAGCTTCTGGGTACCACCAAATTGTTGTGAAAGAAAGCAGCAGGTAGTAAGAATTCAACCGAATGCCCTTCGGATTGGTAAATGTACCGGCACACTTTCAGCACGTGATGAACCAAATAAAGACGAAACTGGCACCAGGAGACATTGCTATTTACCTTAACGATGTCGTTATTCCCAGCACCACCATTGAAGAGGGAATGCAAAAGATCCGGAGATTACTCGAGGTCTTGAGAGAGAAAGGACTGACGCTGAATCTGGGCAAATGCACATTCCTAGAAACCGTCATTGAGTTCCTCGGTTATCAAGTTAACGAATGAGGGATAAAACCCAGCAAACGGCAAAATTCAGCCATCCAGATGTTTCCAACGCCAAAGGACGTACATACCGTACGGCAGTTCCTTGGGCTAACCGGATTCTTCCGAAAATTCATGGAAAAATATGCCCAACTAGCCACACCAGTTAAAGGAGATACTCACGAATCCACCAGTGCTGGCGCTATTCGATCCACAATGCAGGCACGAAGAACACACGGATGCATCAGGTGTCGGGGTATCGGGTATCCTGTTTCAAAGAAGCCAGACAAACAGCAGACTTCACCCAGTACTATACTTCAGTCGCAAATTAAATGAAGCTGAGAAGAAGTACCACTCATACGAGCTAAAGGTGCTAACAATTGTGGAAAGCCTGGATCGATTCCGACTGTATCTGCTTGATAGAGAATTTACAGTCATAACCGACCGCGAATCGATCGTAGCCACACAAACCAAGAGCAAACTAGTACCCAGAGTTGCCAGGTAGTGGCTAAAACTACAAGAGTTTAACTTCAAGACAATTCACCAACCGGGAAAACAAGCTGCATATGAAGAAGGACATCAAGTGGAAGATTCATCTTCGTTTATTCTAAACGTTAATATAACAGACGAGGGCTGGTTAGCAACGATGCAGTGGCAAGATGAGAAATTACGCGAAACCATTACGACGCTAAACATGACATCACACCCAACAAAGAAGCAATTGCAGAAGGAATATGTACTTAAGGGAAACCGTGTTTTCCGAAAGGTGAGCGATACCGAAAGGTGGGTCGTGCCGAGAACTGTACGATGGAGAATTCTTAAATTGTGCCATGACAACAGTGGGCATATGGCCGAGGAAAAAACGCTTAATAGGATCAGCAAGACGTTCTGGTTTCCGCAGATGAGGAAATTTACGAAAGCCTACCTGAAGACGTGCGTGGACTGCGCATACGTAAAGAGGAAGGGCGACAGAGCAGAAGGGGAACTGTATAGCTTGCAGGACCGTTTATCAGGGGAAAGTGGGGCATGCGGTATGTGCTCACCATCACAGACAACTTCACGAAGTATACTATTCTCCGAGCGACAAAGACGACCAACACTACGGGAGTGATTCAAGCACTAATGGACATTTTTGGATACTTTGGCATGCCGCGTTGAATCATTACTGACATGGGTACAGCATTCACCTCAGGATTGTTCACGAGGTTCTGCTTAGACCAAGCACATCATCAAGCACATCCAAACAGCGATGAGAACCCTAAGGAGAAATGGACAGGCAGAACGAGCCAACCGCCCAATTTTGGATGCAATGAAGTGTGGGCATGCAGCCGGCGATGATTGGGCTGGACATCTGCGGTATTTACAGTGGAGCCTCAACACCATGCACAATGCAACGGCGAGGGTAAGTAAGAAATAAGCTGCTTTTGGAACTCGAAGAGAAGGAATTGACTACACCTCAAGAAATGACGCGACGAACAACAAGAGCTGTGTGGAACATCGAGATAAACCAACAACGGCAAAATCAACATTACGATCGAAAACATCGCGAGCCAACGATGTATCAGGAAAACGATTTGGTGCTGATTGAGAAGGAGCAGACTGCAACTGGCGAGTCGAGAAAACTGGAACCACTATACAAAGGCCCTTACATAATAGCGAAGGTATTGACGAACGATCGGTATGCCGATAAATTAAAACAGTGGTGTGAGCTGCCGGACGAGGAGTTTTCACACGTGGATGAGGACAACTATGAAGATGGAGAAGACGACGAAGAAGGGAATGGAATTAGTCGCGAGGTCGACACTTAGGTCAGGATGGGCGAATTGTTACAATATATCCATTCACCCATCAACAAAAAAAAAAAAAACACACCCACGACACTGAGTGGCGCGACAATAACACGCGATACAGCAGTTGCATCGTACGATTGATGCCAACGGGAACAAATGATCACGCGCCATGCCTACAACCGTTCGATACACCATCCGATGCCACGAAGAGGACTATAAAAGAATACGGCATCAAGCACACAGGGTGAATCGTTGTTACATTCACGATTCGTGTACAATTTATCGAGTTAAAATAAAATAAGTTTGCGCAACCTCTGTTTTTTTTATTTATTTTCTCCTTACACATTAAATAGGGCCTTATCAAGAAAAGCTAAGAAGTTTCGGAAGGTGGATAAAGATATGACACATTTGTCGTTTTAAGCACGAGATTCATGGATCTATCTTTAGTCCTATTTTCTTTGGAGAGCTTTGAATTAGAATATACTATATAATAATCGACCTTATCTGCTTACACATAGTCATTCTTTTGATCAAATTTTTCATTATGTTTTCGCAGCTGTATTTCGCGAATAACAGCTCTGGCACTTTCTTTTAGTGCATAAGTCATTGGTGGAACTTTTACGTGGAGCAAATGTGGCGCCGTCCTACTGAAAATAAACGCCGTCCGCATCTGTAGCATCGATATCAAGCAAAAAACAAAAGAGTCAATATCGTTCGGTATTGGAATCCATTAACTGAAATGGTCACACCAGCATTATTTCCCAAAAAAAATATGGTCCAATGACACCGTCAGCCCAAACACCACTCCAAACTGTCAGTCATTGTAGATGTAGAGATTGTTCTACTATTTCTCTTGGGTTTTCGAAGTCCCACATGCGACAATTTTGTTTGAATACGCACTCAAGTAAATTAAAATAAGCCTCATCACTCAGAATAATTTTTTGCAAAAAATCATGATTTTTTTCATTAATTCCCAGAACGCAATCAGCGAAAGTACAGTTTTGTGCGTGGTCTTCTGATTTTAATTTTTGTATCAACTGGACCTTATAAGCATTTAAGCCAAGATTTTTATGCAAAATATAGTGTAAAGTGGTTGCAGATAGACCCAATTCTTGTGATCACCTCAAAATGGACACACCTGGGTTTTCAGTAACACTCTAAGCTGTGGGGGCGATATTTTCTGCTGACCTGTCGAGATAATCAAGTTTATCGATTAAATTCACTATAGCTGTGTGCGAAGACGTTTAATAATGAACAAAAGCAGTAAAGACTCTACGAAATGCTTCCCAGTTTTCACTATTCCAACGCGTTGTACGAGTATGTATCGATACAGATTTAGTAACCTCCTAGTTTTAACTTATCAAAAGTCATCACCACGATAATTGAGTGATTACAGTTCAACAATGCCGCGAAATTTAAGAGAATACCTCTTATTGGATGACCTTCTATTAGTATTTCTGAAAAAAGCGGATTCCTTTAGCAGGGGCAATTATGAAAATAACTTAAAGACTCATTCTGAAAATAATATAAGATACTTTGAATGCAAAATGTTAAAGCAAGATTTGGAAAACTTTCGGCTTAACAACAAATTCCCACCAGGTTGCAGTGTAATGGATTAAAAAATCCACTTTTGTTTGTTGGTAGAAACTCACGTCCATTTCATTATAAGTAGTTTACATTCATAGCTGTTGATATGGTGGTATTGGTATCGATAGTTTAACCTCAGAATCTCATAGAACCAGAGAAGTAAATGGTTTTTTCTACTCCTCAGCCAAAGTATGAATATAAATTCGCTCTCCGGAGTTATTCTTTTCCACTTTTTTACCATACACTCTCTGAAATAAAATCGATATTTGCATTACTGATATCTCAAGTTACCATTCGCTGCTTCTGGATTGAAACCAGTCGTGTAGAATTATGATATATTTAAATAGAAACCTGCAGTCAAGCAACAGTTTATGACAATTTTTACATTCATTTTTGTAAATTCTCCACTAGAAGATACTCCCATCCCATCAACATGGTCTTGAAATAGACAACTTGGTTCATACATTTTTTTTAATAAAAATCACTCACATGTTCACATACACCCAGAGTACTCGTACAACATCAGAATCTATGGTATTCGCTTCCAGGCAGAGCTGTGTCAAAGAATCTTTGATATCCTTTAAACTGACGGAAGTTGAACAACTTTATAGTGATGTCGTTATCCAGACTACCGGTCATCAAAGTTTTTACGATATTAGAGTCATCTGCAAGAAAAATTAATCCCATTCTACGTACACCAGATGGTGTTAACAGTTTGACATGTCCTTTCCTTAGTTTCATGACCTCGAAACCTGCCTTCTATGTATATACCGCAATTGGATTATAAGTTTCATCGCCCAGTGTAGAGGCAAGGAAGTCACTATAAAACTCAAAAGCTCCTATAGTACACCCTCCCCCCAAGGAATGTTCAACTTTAAAGACTCGCACTAAAATTCTACACACGTCTTCAATTCAGATATACACAAACAAAGCAAAGCAAAGCGCAGATTAAGATACATCGTAAAATCGAAAATTTAAAAAATGTCAAACCAAAAGGACCTAGGAGGCACGACAGATGAAGAATTTGCTTTGTGACGTTTGTCAACTCTCAATAGGCAGCCATACGAGCTTTTGCATGTGCCATCATTCGTGAAGAATAAACTTTTAATATTTGAAAAATTGGCAAAATGACTGCAGTGGGACCGTGACTGGGACCAAGATTGGGACGAAGTACGGGTCCCACCTCTACCGTAAATTTAGGTTTTATTTACGGTAGACTTATTGTTATTTATTGATATACACGTGGAACACTTCCGGGATAAGCATGGTGAGGGGGCTGATGCTCTTTTCTTTTTCAAATCACTAGCAGACACAGACATGACAGATGACTTAGATTTTTGTTTGCGAATTCCGAAAATTGGTACAAATATCCGTACTCTTGGCGCGCCGTTGGAACTCACAGAGCAATTCCAAAAAATGTGCAATAAAGAGTTATGATGGCATTTATTGCGTTTAACTTGGCCCATCAATATTTTTGCAGCTAAGTAATTTTTTATGTTTTATTAGTGAGTACAGTGGAGCGGTAAAGCTCCAGATACAAATACGTGTGCCTACGACGATGTAATAAATTCCATGAATAATGTAAGTGGGAGGGTGACTAATAAAAAGGGGAAAACGAAACGAAACTGAGATACAGCAACAGCAGTAAGGGTAGGCTTGTGGTATCCTGGTATGATGGTTTGGCATGCCTATTTTTTATGGCCCTACTGGTAGTATTATTGCCACAAAATACTCGGAATGGCTCTTTGGCAGCGAGCGCGTAACTTCATACTGCAATCGCGCAGAGTATACTAAAAAGCTGAATCCTTGGACATTTATTTGAGTTTTTTACGATTGCCTTGGTGGGCAAACGCGCCAGTCGCGAACAGGCGAATTAATTTGTTCACCTAAATAATTTGGTTGTAAAACTATTGCCAATAATTTGTCGTGGCTTCTGTTGACTGTGACGGTGGCAAGACGATTGGCCTTCAACACCGTGGGTCATTGGCTATTAGCGCTGAAATGAATGAGCTGTCGAGTATAAAAGCGTGTTGCCAAATTAGTCAGAGGAGAGGAGAGAAGCTGTTTTTTTGTGCGTCCGGTGTAAGTATGCGAATTGATGAAAGAGGCTATAAAAACGTGCAAGTGGATAGCGACTAAGGAGACCAATCAAAGCGAGAAAAACTGGTGTTGGACGTAATTGAATTTTAGGATATATAATTTGGAATTGATTTTTGCGGACTGTGGGGGTATAAATAAAATTTGGACATTTTACAGCACTCGTCACAGATGTAAAGTTTAATTTTGTTTTATATCAAGAGAAGTTCATGAGATTCATTGTTCTATCAGTTTTGTATCAATCCTTATGGGCAACGAACTAATTGAATTCTTTATAATTTATCCATCATTAGCTTTCTCTTAATAGATCAACAAATTCTATCAGACTTGATGAAATTTCATTATATTTAAGCCACCTTCTTTAAAAGAGACTACTCATTTAGATAGCGCTATCAACCAACAAGCCCCCTAGGCAAAATAATCTCACGACAGTTGCATGCAATGAGATTCCAATTTTGTTGAGTTCCCCATCCACTTCGGAGAGCCACCAAAGATTCTAGGCAGGAGTATAGGGAGCATTTGCGATAAGAAGATGGGAGGAAACCAGGATGTCGACTGGACTGCAAAGGAAATAAAAAGGCAGGAAGTGATGAGAGTGAGGAGCGTGGCATTCTTGCGAGACACAGCTACACTATCCGGATGAGACTCGTTCCTGTCATCATTCTTTGTAAGAACATACTACCAAAATACTATTTATGTCGAGAGTACTTAAGCTTTTATAAAAATACAAACCAGATTAGAACGGATGGAACCCGAGTTCGCTGTCCCTATAACTAACTTACTTACTTACTTAAGGTGGCACTACAGTCTACGGTGGACCAACAAGCGTCTCCAGCCAGCACGATCTTTGGCCAGATGTTTTCGCACGCAATGTAGGTTAGGGCCTTACAAAGGGTCACTTTAGTTATTCAAGAGAGGGCTTTGCTACTCAGTTGCTTTCTTAGCCAATAGAAATAGCGATTGCCAAGAGTTATTCTTCGTTTAATCGCACCGCTGGTGTCATTGCCTAAGTTCATAGTGGAGCCTAAGTAGACAAAGTCCTAAACCACCTTAAAGTTATATCTGTGTCCTTTCTTGATGACAGTATATACTTTGCTTTGCCTTCATTGACCGATAAACTCATCTTCGCCGCCTCCATCTAAATACTCACGAACTAAATCCTTTTTGACATCAAGGGTCTCGGTGAGTTATTAACCGACCTAAATGGAGCAGTGTACATTCTCCATTGTCATTCTGCACAAACAGACGAGTTTGGAAAGGATTCCAAAACTAGACATGGCTCTGTATAGCTCTATAAATGCTGTCTCTATAAATGCTGTCATAATAGGTAGTGGGTATCGATTTGGACTTCCTAGATTTTCTGTAAGATCTGCCGCAGTTTGAATTGATCAATGGTGGATCCTGGCTAAAGCCACACTGATAGGGACCAACCAGATTGCTGACGAAATGCTTCTGGCGTTCACACAACACGACATATAGAATTTTGTAAGCGATGTTAAGAAGACTTATACCTCTGTAGTTTGCGTCTCCTTTCTTGAGGATCGGGCAAACAATGCTGAGGTTCCATTCATCGGGCATACTTTCTTCCGAACATATTTTATATATGAGTTGGTGCATATTCCTAACCAAGTCATCGCCTGCCGCTTTGAATAGCTCGGCGGTTAGGCCGTCTGCCTGATAGCGGGCAGTTAAACAGTCTGCAGAAGTAGTCCTTCCATATCTTTAGCATCGAATGCGATTCTACTATGATGCCCCCCTGTTCGTCCTTGCAGGCTTCAGTTCGGGCTCTGTAGCCTTGGCAGGTTCTTTTTACCTTTTGGTAAAATTTCCGAACCTCATTCATGCTGTAACATCTCTATTTCCTCGATCGCGCGGTTCTCGTGCTCTTTCTCTTTTCTCCTGAGAAGATGGTGTTCGACTCTTCTTTTCTGAGCGTAGAGCTTACGGGCTCAGCGACGCTTTGTATGCTTCTTGTTTTGCTGCAATTTCTTGCCGGCACTCGTAATCGAACCATTGGTTTCGTTATGGTGGACGAGTAAAACCAAGCAATGTTGGCAATGTTGCAACTGGTCTTCAATGCTTGATACTGGCTGCATAGAACCTCTTGAGAGATTAAGAGAGACTCGATCGGAGAAGGATCTGGTTATCTCTTGGGATTTTAAACTTCCGACGTCAAACTTCCTCACAGTATATTATTTACTTGTCTTTGCGGTGTTCGTGATATCCGAAGCCGTACCTTGGCTACAACAATGTAGTGGCCCGAGTCAATCTTAGCCCCTCGGAACGTCCGTATATCCATAATACTGGATGAGTGCCTTTCGTCGATCGCAATGTGGTAATGATGACTTCAGTATGCAGACAATTTTTCACAAGAAGAAAAGTGTTTGCGGTTGGATTTGAGCCTACATCCTTATAAAATTATGTTGACGCAAGAATTGAAGCTGAATGCCAATATACAGCGCCGTGAGTTTGCCGGTGATGGAAATGTTGGTGGGAAATCCAAGATTTGGCCAATAAATCATCTTCCCGGACGAGACCCCTTTTTTACTCAGTGACTATGTCAACAACATTGCCGTTATTGGAGCGAACACAATCTACAAGTGTTCGGCTAAGCATCACTGCATACACAAAAATTTACTGTTTGGTGCGGTTTATGGCATGGTATGTTGCATTCAATTTGATTATTGAATCCTTGTAGAACATTTGAGAAGATGCATACGGTAGAAGAAAGCTTAATGACCTGAAAATTTCAAAACAACATAATTCTCTGTTACAATTCAATTCGGTGAAGCAAAGAATATTTTTAAAATACTTCAGACAAGGAGACCAAACGTGTTTTGTTGTTCTTACTTTCCGAAGAATGGAACATCGACAAAATTATAGAAGAGTGAGCCTACGATGGGATAATAAGAAATATTAAATAGTTTCGACTTATCTAAACAGCAAATATTTGAAAAGAGGTTTTAAGAAATTGCAAGAGGCAATGATTTTCTGTGATCAACAGAATATAATTGTAATCGGGGATCTGAATGCGCGAGTAAATGAGAACTGTAAGGTGGAAAATTCAAAAACTGGCACAGAACGACGGTCTACAGATCTATTGCGTAATGAAAGAAGAAAGAAGCTTATGGACTTCTATGTTTCTTTTGGTTTTCGGCTTCTAACAGCAACAACATTTATTATAAAATCAATGTAGAATTTTATTGATTAATAAAGTCCGGTCTATGACAATTATTAATGAAATATAATATTGACCATGTGAATACCAAAGCTTCTAATGCAAGCGACAATCCGAAGATCAAAATTATCGATTACTTTTTGAAGAATAAGTAAGTCGGTCAATGATCAAAATTTCAGTTTAGATGTTATGTTTGCGATTCTGAATTGCCACTGAACTATTGGGGTAGACCTTTTTCTTGAAATAACCACACAGGAAAAAGTCTATAGGTGTCAAAACGCCAATCAATTTTTCCTCTAACCGAAATCTTCAAATTTCGTACGCAATAAAGTGATTGAGGGCTTGTTTGGGCGGTTACCTTATCATGTTGAACCTTGAGATTGTCCAAATACGATTCATTTATTTTTGGAAAAAATTTACCCGTCAACATGTTGCTGTAACTTTCTCCATTCACTGTAGCTATCTCTCCAGACTCGTCTTCAAAAAAGTACCCATAATACGCACTCTACAGTAACCTTTTTGGGGTGCATTAGTACTCCGTGTATCTCGTATGAGTTTTCCGGTCCCCATAAACGACAATTTTGTTTATTTACGTACCCATCCATTCAAAAATGGGCTTCTTCAATGCAATCATCCAGGTAATAAATCGGCGACATCATGCAAAGGCTTTAATTGTTGTGGAATTTTATAGGCATGAAAATGAAGATCAGTTTTTAAAATTCGCCATAAAGTGCCATAGGTGAGGCCCACTTGTTGACTTCGGCGAGGAATGGAAGTGATTGGCTGGTTTTCAACACTTTCTCTCATACTGGTGAAGTTTTCGCTTGTACGTACTGGCCGAGCATGTTGATATGGAGCTTGACCAGATACCGAACCAGTTTCTTTAAAAAGCTTCACCATTACACGAATTCCGAACTCATTAAGACGATGATGTTTATCGAAAAATTCATAAATTTTCGTATTAAGATTGAATAACAAAAATGGATTGTTGCATGATATGCGACTTCACAACTAAAATTGCCAAGAATTGTATAATATCTGTCAAGAATATCAACTACATTGATTTTAGTAAGTTATAGTTATTGACAGCCAACATTCACACAATTTGTTGGCTCACAATTTAAATTGGACCAGAGAAAGTGGTGAATTGGCAGAACTAACATTCATTGGAGAACAGGGGATATAATTTAGATGAAATCTCTCAATAGCAATGAAGCTGCGTGGGATATTTTAGGATCTCCAATCCATGAGATGGATTCAATTGCCATTTATCTTGCTGTTCATCTTGAAAACGGACAAAGAGTTTATTTCACGGAACAAAATATACAGGACAGATTAATACATCCACAGAAAACAACATTAAAAATGTTCTTTCTATTATGTCAAACAGATGAGAGTCAGAGAGCAGTCATAAAATAGAAGTGACTTACAGCTGTCCGTCCAAGAAAATACACCGAAATCCCTTCCACAACAAAAGATAGCATTTGATACTATCGTTCAAACTGTGCGTTGGCCGGTGGATTGATTGTACTTTTTTGAAGGTCCAGGGAATTCAAAAAACGTTCTTAATTTCCTTGAACCTGGCTTCAAACGGCCATACTGCGTTCTTCAAGCATTTCTGCCACGTAGATCGAATGACGGAGAACAGCACATCCAGCTCTTGAACTGTCACTAAACATGTTACTCATAGAAAACCAACATATGTAACATTTCATAAACATCAATTTATTTCAAAAGTGAGTGAGCGACAGAAGCTGCCGTGTTTTTCTTTTTTTATAATTCCGCGAGAGCACCAAAGGGATATGAATACCCTTTTACTGGCTTTTCTCCAGGGCGCGGGCAGGTGGTGTAGTAGTTTTTTTTAGATATTTCTCCCAAAAGAGGTTGTCACACTAGAGCCAGTGCATCATCAACCAGTGGGTCTTTAGTACGTGCTTGTTGTTATTTCGTTACATTCAGACAAGCCAGCAACCATTCCAACATCAGTGTAATGCCTTCATGTCAGAGTTGACGCCGACGGGATTTTCATATAACTAACATACATACAAATTCTATGAAAATACTTTTTCAGAGAATTGCCTCGCACGGGATTTGAACCCATAGATTCAGGAATATATGCATATACCACTACACCACAGCCACATCACATGCTGTACGCAAGTTTGTGTAAAAAATTCGTGAAACTGGGGACCAGAATGTGGCTGCCGAGTCCAAGAACATGGACTCGTCATTGATCTCTACAACTCAACGTTTCACGCACGAGCCTAATGAGAATTTTGCTGAAAGGACTCGGATTCTTCCAAATAATTCAGCGATTGAAAGCAAACGACGTTTTGTTATTGTTTCTCAGGTTGCGTCTTACAGCAGCTCGAATTGGACGTCGAATTTGGCCGACAAATATTTTTTTCTGACGAGGTACATTTTCATCACGGCGGCCATGTTAACAAACAAATTGCCGCATCTGAGAATCGAAAAACCCGCACCAATAATACATGGACTGAAAAGTCCCAGCCGTTTCTAAAAGAGGGCACCTCTTGAATTAAATAATTAAACCATTTTTAGTTAGCACCAACCTTCAAAAGATACGTGTATAAATTTGACAGCTGTCAAAGATGTCGAGATATAGCGTTGTGATTGAAGCAACTTTTGTTATTGTGAAAAAAAAAATGGATTCAAAGCAATTTCGTGTGTTGATTTATCATTGCTTTTTGATGGGAAAAAATACAGCCGATGCATAGACATGGCTTGATAAGTGTACGTACACGCAGTACACGTCCATAAGAGGCTATTCACAGAAAAAAACATCAAAAAAGTCTACAAAATGATTACGAATGACAGTAAAGTGAAGTTGATCGAGGTAGCTGAGGCTCTGAAGATATCAAAAGAGCGTGATGGATATATCATACACGAATATTTGGACATGCGAAAGCTCTGTTCAAAGTGGGTGCCGCGTTTGCTCACAGTCGACCAAAAACAACAACGTGTTGATGATTCAGAGGAGTGTTTTAAGCTGATCAATCGCTATAAAGCCGAATTTTTGCGTCGGTATGTGACAATGGATAAAACTTGACTCCATCACTTCACACCAGAATCAAGTCGGCAGTCAGCTGAGTGGCGAGCAGGCGACGAACCTCGTCCAAAAAAAAAAAAAAAAACTCAACAGTCGGCTGGCAAGGTTATGGCATCCGTATTTTGGGATACACATGGAATACTTTTCATCGACTATCTCCAAAAGATGTAGACTATCAACAGCGACTATAACATTGCGTTGTTGGAGCGTTTGAACGACGAAATCACAGAAAAACGGCCGCATTTGAAGAAAAAAAAGTGCTGTTTCATCAAGACAATGCACCGTGTCACAAGTCAATGAAATCGATGGCAAAATTGAATGAATTCGCATTCTGCAGATTTGGCCCCCAGCGACTATTTCCTGTTCGCAGACCTCAAAAGAATGCTCGGCGGAAAGAGATTTAAGACCGATGAAGAAGTTTATTTTTTTTTTTATTTTGAGGCTAAACCGAAATCGTACTACAAAACTGGTATCGAAAGATTGAAAAATCGTTTCAATCAGTGTATCGCTCTCGAAGGCAACTTTATTGAAAAATAAAGTTAAATTTATCAAAAATTTTGTGTCTTACTTTTCAGCCCATGTGTTATATCCGCAATTTTAAAAATGTCAGCCATAATAATCAGTTAAGCATGCGAGATGAAAGAAGAAACAAAATGCGCGAATGTACAATTCAAAGCACAACCCTCCATTGATTGTCATACAATTTAGGAATAAAAGTTTAAGGGTTTACAATGGTTCAGTAGTAAGCTAGAAGCAATATCACTGAGAATTAAAATGTCATTTTCAATTTTTAATATAGAGTAAATAAGCAAAGATTTTCAACACGCAGAGAGTGACAGTTTGGTGCGGATTTGGGTGTAGCCGCATCATTGACCCATTTTATTATTTTCTTTAAGGAAGAACGCTACAGAGCCACTGATTATCAAATTTTTGTGGGCTGAAATTAAAAACAAGGACTCGCTGTCAATTGGTCGCTTTTAAGTTGCTATTTGACCCCGTTAGATTTTTTTTTTTTTTTGAAGTGACTCTTATAATCGATGTTATCGGGCAATTCAGAAACGATTAAAGCTCTTATTTGGGTGGACAGATTGCGCTACTTTGAACCCAGTCGAGGCAGCTATATAAATGAAGTTGTATTCTATAACTAATAGAAATATTTATTTTTTCTAACAAAGCTATAATATAATGAAAATAAATACATTTTCTTCATTTTGTTTTAATTTTAAAAACAAACTTCTTTTTGAACCACCATGTACGGTTGAGTTTAGTTAGAGATCACACAGTAGCACTTATCATAATCATAATCCGTCTTTGTTCTCTGTTAAAGAGGGAAAAGTTTCGGAAAATCGGAAATTTTTTTAATATTTTTCCTGATACTACAACTTATAAGAAATATTTACAGAAAATTTTAAGTCATTAGGAGCAAAACTTTTCGGGTTATAGACATTTGAATCTCCGGGCGCTCGGTCTCTCTTAACCGTCATTACGCTCGGGCGGTAACTAGTTTGTAGCAGCTGCTCTTCTTAATTTCTATAATTAATTGCATGAATAGACTACTTCGTTTTTATATTTTCAAAAATATACCTGATTTTAGAAGGTGATTTAAAAAAATTGATGAGGAATTGCAAGGACAACATGTTGCAATCGGTGTTGAGATCGAGCAAATTATAAAAGAGTCGTAACCGCTGTAGGAGCGCTCTCTGACTAGAGCGCTGTAATATCGGAGTTCTCGAAAATAATCAAGAAACAAAGGTCTCAGCCCGAAAATCTTTTTGGAGCATTATAGAAGGAACAATATGCGACGCCAGACATCAGAAAAAACGTCTTGGATGTCCCTATTATTCAGCAGGAGCTAATGACAGCGCTATTTTGCCTGAAAGATAGAAAGGCTACATGGGCGGATGATATTGTCACGACTAATTCCTGGCAGCTGTCAAATTGCCACGAATCAAAAATAACTTGGAATCCCGACTAATTCCAAGACAGGGTTCGTTCGAACTCCAGGTAGCGCTCTAAGAGGCAGCTAAACCTGGGAAACAAAACACAATCGAAGTTGAGCGCCAAGTAAAAGGAAAAAAGAAAACGAAAATCTTCCCCGAATTTGAAAATTAAAATCGAAAAAAGAATAAAATAAAATAACAGATTTTGCTCCGTTGGAGCTTGACGATTTATTTCAACGGAGCTAGGGGTATAGTCGTCGGTGGAGTAACCCGATTTTTCAAGTGTCCTGAAAATGAATTATTATTATGATTAGCGGTGGCGTGTCTTGTTTTTCCTCGAGATAATTGCGCACGCGCGGCCCAACGGAGTCTCACTGTTCAAACTTTAAAAAAAAAAACAAAAAAACTCTAAATTAACTGCACTACTCCGAACAACACCCTACTTAGCCTTATTTTTTTCTCTGGCGGTTCTGCACCCCTTCTGGCGCAGTCCTTCCTGTTCTGTTCACAAAAAAAAAACTCCACGATTTTACTTTAATTTAATTTTACTTTAACTTTAACTTTTCTAAGAAAATTGCTTTTCGCACTCTCAAAAAATTCGCCAAATAAAAAACCTAGGCAGACCCTTGCTTTTGCTGGTCGTCACCAAAGTGCCTTTCAGATCTTTTTCATTCCACAAACTCCCGCCAGACTCTCACACACATTCGCACACACTCACTCATACATTCATGGCGCTAGCGGACTCAACAACGGGGTTCCCAACTACAAGTCTAGCAGACTTTGCTAGTGTATGCTCCCGTGCCCAACTAAGCCTCTCATACATTCCAATTGTTTCCAATTGTACACACTCATACTAAACTTCTCGGTCACTGAATTCTCTTCTGGTTCCAGTGAGAACTGGAAACTCGACTGACCGAGTTTATGAGAGTTTATGAGTTTGATCCTAGCTATGCCAAGCTATTGCCCTCGCCATTGGAAGTAGTAGGAAAATTGCGAAAAGCAGTGTTTCTTCTACTCAAATTACAAAACCAAACCAACGCGAAGGAGACAGAAAGTGAAATCGGTGATAGATGGAGTGTCGGGACGAAGGAGGAAGGTTGTGTGGGTATAAACCCAAACTGATTATACCCCGATCTAGCCATTCTCTAGATCGTCGCCCCAAACAAGGCCAGGTATCAGTGCAAGTGCGAGTGCCCTTTTACCAAAGGGTACCCTAACTGCTCCGGTGGATCGGAGCACTCCTTACAATAATTTTGTTTTGTGCTCTTTGCTGTGGGCCTTTCTGCCCTCCTGATGTTTTGTCCTTGGTATTGTGCTGTTATTGTTTATAATTATTTATGTTAGTGTTGTTGTTTATTGTTAATGTTATCGTTGTTTATATGTTGGTGTTATTGTTGTTCTTGTTTTATGTTTTAAAATTCCTACTTTGGAGACTGTCTTATCACTTTGCCGTCCACCAGGAGCCTTGGTGCTCCATCGGTGGGCTTCAAAGGAATCGTCGTCCCTTCGCCCATCGACTCTGATTTTGAAAGATGATACTACGTTGGGATGTGTCTCACTATGTTGGCCGTCCGTCTGCACACCTCGGTTGCTTCTCCATTGCTCCCTCGTTGGAGGTGTAGCTATAAGAGAGATCGTCAACTCTTCCCCTTTCGAAAAATTGCCTTACTAGTTTTCTAGCTAGCTGCACGCACATCGTGTGTGAGATGTGGTGCCTCTTAAGCCTTTGTTTGTTTGGCTTTTCGTTGGGGTGTAGGTTTCGGTGATCGTCCTCCCCTACCCGTCATCATCGTGTTGGAGTGTCTGGTTTTCAAAGACTGCCCGTCCCCACTCGTCGAAGACTTTCAGACGTCCTGTCTGTGCGTCTCCCTTCTTATCTACGAGCTCCGACAACGGTAATCCTAGTGAACCTTCTGTCGCACCCTGCGCTCTTGGTTTGTCGTGAGTCTCCCTTTTGTCCTTAGGGCATCACCGACCGAACCCCCTCGTCCTCCTCTGAGGAGAAAATTGCCCGAAGACCGATGTGGGTTCCTTTCCGATGTCTGTGGTCGGTGGGTCAATGTCTGATGGGGCCATGGCTGCCCTCCACCTCCGCCAGAGCTCTGTCTCAAAAGAAGAAGGGAACGAAGGGAAGGGAACAACCTTGTTGTAGGGAAATTTTGGCAACACTATAAACACCGAATTTATTAAGTACATTACTACTGAGCTGAAGAACAATCTCGTGGGTGTACTCAACAGCATTCTAAATCATGGGATAGTGTGTGTAAAAGCCTTTCAGAAGAGATATACTCTGAAGGACTACTGTCTAAGGGGCAGTTGAAGAGACGACGGAGACGCGAGGCAAAAACACGGCGCAATGTAACGGCGAGTGCCGTCGAGGACGCGAATGCCAAAAGTAACTCTGTCCCACCTGCGACAGATAAGGGAAACAGATCGATGGAAGTAGCACCCACTGAAACCGATCCACCTCTCAGATTTGAAGTTGCGCCCTCTATTTCTATCCCGAACAGGGTCAAGAGTATAAAAGTATGCGACGCTCAAAAAAGTTGTAGCTCTGATCGACGGAAGTCGGCTGAAGCGGTGAAATTTCCGCTGAAAAACAACCCTGGTGTTGGCTTTCCCAGTTTGAGAAGTTATTTCCAATAAAACCCCTAAACGCCCAAGGGAACAAGGGAACATTGTCAGGAAGGCTGACAATGACGATTGAACGATGCTGGGTGCAAACACTGTGTCGATTTACTGTGTGAGCTGGCCAAAGCAGATAATGTTTGCATTCAAGCAGAGGGCCACGGTATGGAGAATGGAACTCTTAGAGTGAAATGCTCCACGCAGCAAACTCTTGACACACCTGGAAACCACGACTTTCGAGGTTTTCAGAGAACCCAAACTAACGCGAGCCATCTTCTAGGTCCTGGAGCAACTCAACTCATAAACGGGAGATGTTTTGGTGCGTCTTTCTACCCAGAACCCTGGACTTGACACTAAAAAGTGGAAAATCTACTCTCACAGGGAGAGAAAGAATCGGACAAAAAAGAACGGCGCTTCTCTTGTTGTGGGCTTAGACAAAGCTTCTGTCGAGACCATTAAGTCTAGGTATGACTCACATCCCTATCTGCACCTTAGAAAGTTTAATTTCCACTTTGTTTCTAAATGAGTGCAGATAGAAAACGACCCCTGTACACATCTATTCTGTGTACTCAAATCAAGCTTCAACATTCCAAGTTTGCTATTGCATCCCTATGTAGGAGGATTTCCGTGTTGAATACAAAACACCACATAATATCCATACAGGTACCATTGGTGTGGAATAAACGTATATCGCACCACTTTGCTTATTTACCCTATGATTCGCTACTGCCGCCACGACCGCAGGCGATAGTAGACCTCATTGAATATTGAGATTCCAGAAAGGTTGGACTCATCATATGCTGCGATGCTAATGATCAGAGCACCGTCTGGGGCAGTAGCAAATGCAACGTGAGAGGTAATCATCTCCAGGATTTCTGATCTGTCTCTCAACAAGGTTGGCTTACAGCCAACATTTTTTACGAGAGTAAGACAGCAAGTAATCGACTTAATTTTATTTAACAGGTATGTTTAGGAGATAACTGGCTGGAATCCAGAATTGGATCCGACGTCTCGACCATGCTAAAGAGGAGGAATCCGCGAATTAAGGTTGTTCAGAACATGAGCAACCCTCACCAAGCGTTTCGAAATGACATGTCCAATTACAAAGCAATCCCTCATGCTAAAGAGCATCGAAAGTATGGTCGAGATCCATGTGCGCAAAACTGCCTTGCGAATGCATCCTCTATCAACGATGCAACACGCCTAACAACGCGGAAGACCCTGCGAGAGTGTGATTCAGAATCTGGTAGGAAGAATTGAAGACGCACTCAACAAGAAGGAATACGCCTTGCTTTTAAAAACGCAACTTTTGATGGCATATGCAACCCGTCAAGTCAACACAGCGTAGGCGAGTTGTTTATCTATGAGTTCATAGATTCCAAAATCTTTGTCGACTAGAAGAATGCTACTTTCGGAAATATCTAGGACTTTTAACCTGTTCTGGCCTCTAGCTCCATCTATTATATTAAATTATATTTCAGAAACTTTAGATGCTTAGGCTGGGATGATCCTATGCCATCAAATGTTGCCATAATGTGGAATTGCTATAGAAAGGTGCCACCGTCTTTTGAACAAATTCACATCCCAAGGCATACTGTCTTAACGTCCGAAAATGTTGAGTTACACGGATTCTCAGGTCCATCTTTGGTAGAGGAAAATTACAAACAAGTGGCTGAGTTATCTTGTTATCACGTTTCACTACACGAATTAAATCATCTATAACTCTGAACATATCAAAAAGATTTGCCTGGTGTGACTCCGTAATAATCATTTATTGGTTATCGCCCCCTCGGCGATGGACGAATGTAGCCCGTACTGGTCAAATTCTTGAGACAATACCGCGGATCTCGTGGCATTAAGTCTCTTCCCAAGATAATTCAACAGATTATGCGTCACTCAGTCTTCAACCCTCAATACTGTGGTAAAATTCAAAATCCGAATTGTATCCCCGTGGCTGAAACTAAACAGTATAATAGGTTAACAATGTGCAAAGACAACATCAGCCTCCTAAGTTCCTGTCACTTACAATAGAGCATTGTCGCGAAATCTTTAAGAAAATATCTTTATGTTTCAATCACTTGAGACCTGGATATTCGTCCAACAAATTCAGGTCTGCATTTCGATATTGTGTGTCTAAAACACGAAATCATTCCCTTGTGAATTCAGATGCACATTCAAGGCAATCATACTTATCTCGGAACAGTATTTTGTCTGTGGAGCCTTCGGTTAGTTTGAATTTATCTCACAGTCTTTCGCCAGTTATATTAATAAATCTTTATTCCCACCCAACTCAATCTGATTCTTATCAAACTTTTTTACTTACAATTATTGCTTAAATAAGAGACAATCAAGGAAATCTCATTTACGGCCATGTGTTATTGGACTCCAATCTTCAAAATTCGTTTATCTCTGAGCCTTTCAGATAAAAGCTTTGTCTCTCCAGTTATCACGCACGAATTCTTATCGTTAGGGTGTCTACCACAGAATGTGGATTCACTCGTGAACTCATACCTATTCAATTTAGTTCTCTTTTTTATTCATTCGTTCTTCTCGTTTAAGCATACATTCTTCCTAAAATCACTCCAAATTTATCTAGCCAATCCATGTGGTGCATCATCATTCACATACCATATACTCGAAATTTAAATCTTGCAGATCCTAAGTATAGTATGTCTCGACCAGTCAATATTCTTCTAGGCGCAGACAAATTGTGGGAAACCAGGTAAAGTCTTCAGGCGACACACCCATTGCTCAAGAAACTTCGTTTGGATGGATAGTTGTTGGTGAGCTTTTGACTCATTGCTCCAAAAATCCGACTCGAAGGACCAATTTTAAGTTCAATTACAAAATTTTCGTACTATGTCCATATAGGTTGAGGGTACTGATCCAAGTTTTTTTTTGCACTTCGGCATAACGAAAAGAGTTTTTGTAACAAGTAAGGAAATTATGCGAAGAGAATTAAACAAATAACATAAACAGTAGTCAATAAAAACATGATGGCCTATTATAATCTTGAACAGTAGGTTATGTTCGATATAAGGTAGAACCAAGCTTCCTGAAAATTTTGGTTTTAAGAGCAAGAGCACTCTTCGTTTCTCGTCCTCAGTGAGGACGTTGGCTCTGTTGACGTTGGCATTCCTCCTGGATTATCTAGCGTTTTATGCAACCTAGCCGCTGTAGGGGTATTTGTAATTGTCTCACTAAATTTGTGATATTATTCCTTTCAGCTTTCCCTTGTCCTTTGTTGTAGATAGTAAGAGCCGCTCTGTAGCTTTGTCAGTATCCGCTATACTTTTCCGCATTTAACAAGCTGCGCGTTGCGGTTCTTAACATGTTGGACCCTGTGTGACCACCGGTTGTACATTTTTGTCTTTTTAAATGGACAGTGGTATCCACCGGTGGTTCCTGTTGGTAAATAGCTTCATCCCTGTGTATCTACCTGTAAACACGACATACATTCGTTGAATTGTTGGTACCCTGGTGTATTAAAATATATGTCGGCCTAGCAATTTTTAATGTGTACATATTATTAAAATTTTGTTTTATTTGACAGTATAACGTAGAAACAAATAAAAACCGTTAACAATTCATTAGAAATTATTAAGCTTTGTTTCATTTATGTGCGGCCTTAAAGCTTGAAATATATATGAGAAAATTGCATTAATCCCAAATAGTATTCAATCTTTTCGCTTAGAAAATAATTTTTTTAGTAAAATTCGCTATTGCTAATTTCATAAACCAATCGTGAAACGAAAAGCTTCAAAGCTTAGGCAAGGGTAGCAAACCATTCTGGAATATATTCAAGGTAATTAAAATAAACAACATATCTACATTCCTCCCCTAAGAACAGGAAACTCTGTAATGCTTTCTTGTGCTGATAAGGCTAATGCGCTAGCAAACAATTTTACACTCAATCATTCGATTGCTAATAATATTACCCCACCTATGCACATTGAAGCTTCCGTCAAACAGTCCGTAGATGTCGTTAATTCTCAAAATTCAGCTAATGATATTAATCGCATACCTACAATATTAAAGAACTAAAAGATCTTATTATTTTATTTCAATAAAAGCGTTGCATGTGGTGTTTTTCCTGATTATTTAAAAGTCGCTGAAGTTATTCCTTTGTTCAAGAAAGGAGATAATAACTTAATTAATAATTACAGGCCTATTTCCTTACTTTCAATATTCTCGAAAGTTTTTGAAAAAGTATTCAAGATAAGAATGGTCAAGTTTTTAGAAAAAAATAAATTCTTTAGTGATTGCCAATTTGGTTTTCGATCAGGTCGTTCCGTGCATTATTAAATTTTTGTTCTGATATCTACAACAGCTTCAATTGTTCAAATGTGGTTTTAGGGGTAAATTTCACAACTAGCTTCATTCATATCTATCGAATAGATCTCAAACAGTGAAAATTGATGAGGTGTTAAGTTCTCATAGAACTGTATCTAAAGGTGTTCCACAGGGTTCCGTGCTAGGTCCATTATTGTTTTTAATCTTTATTAATTCTCTCTTTGGGCAAAACTATCATAGTAAACTTACAGCTTTTGCTGATGATATGGCATGTGCTTTTACTAGTGCTTCTGTTTTGAATCTTTTCTCAGATATCAATCATGACCTTCAAGTTCTTAGTCATTGGTTCAAAATCCACAAAATGGTCATAAGTGACAAAACCAAGATTATGTTTTTAAGTGATAATGGCAAAAAAGTAGACTATGGATCTTTCTCTTTTTACTGTGGGAACTTCCCGAGATTTAAACATAGTGCGGCTATTTGCAGCTCAAAAAACAATACTCAGACTTTTTTCGATCAACTTTCGTGTTCGAACAAATGTTTTTGTATTGATCAGGTAAAAGAATTTAAGTACCTTGATGTTACTCTGGACTGGATGATGACTTGGTCTGCCCACTCGAATGCACTCAAAAAATATCTTCTGTCAACTACTAGACAATTCTATTTTTTAAAATTCTATTGCTCACAGGATTTTCTAAAGAACATTTATTATGGCTTAAAACTTTCTAAGCTCGAATATGGCTTAGTTGTTTGGGATGGCACTCATTACAACAAAATCTTCCCTCTTCTTGTGTCTCAAAAACATGTTATTAAACTTATCTGCTGCAAAAATCGACGATATGACAGCTTTTCGTTATTTAAAAGTCTCAATATTCTACCCTTGAAACATTTATTTTGTTTTAAAGTTTTAAAAATATTTTTTGAGAGATCGGGCTATACATTAAATAGGATTAATTCTAACTACCGACTTAGAGTAAATGAACAACATCTTGTGCTAGTTCCTTACCACAATCGGCAAATATTTTTTCAATATGTTTCTTCAATTTTTCCAAGACTTTTTAATAAATTACCCTATAGCATACGATGTACTCGAAATGAATCCATTTTCTTCAAGAAAGTCAAATCATGGCCGTTAGAGTTCAATTATAAAGATATTCTTGACCTGCTTCGTGTTTTGTTTTAATCTATATTGTCCCCTTCAAAGTAATCCCCATCGACTGCAACACACTTATGCCAGCGCTTGATGCAATCCTCGAAGCATTTTTTTATATTCGATTTTCAGTATGTCCATCACTGCTTTCTGCGATTTTTGAATTACTTCCTTTCGGCTGCTGAAACGCATTCCTTGTAGTGGTTCTTTAACTCGGTTGAACAGAAAGAAGTCAAATCAGGTGAATCCGGTGGCTGTTGGATGAAATTTGTTGCATTTTTCGTCAAAAATTTACGAATAATGATGGCACTGTGCGACGGTGCGTTATTATGGTGCCCACAATTCTGGTCACTTTCGGCAAATTGCTTCTAGCAAACGTCTCATAACGCCCACATAATACTCCTTGTTTACTGTCTGGCCTTCTGGTCAAAATTCATGATGCACTACACCGTTATAATCCATGAAAACCGTGAGCATTGCCTTCTTTTTTGACCGAAAATGACGTATTCTTTTGGTCTTGGCTCATTTGGTGAACGCCATTTACTTGAATGATGTCTGGATTGCGTGTCGTACTCATCAACCCACGTCTTCTCCGCAGAAATGATCCTCTTGATGAATGTGGGATCGGATTCAGCCTCGCAAATCATCTCTTTGCGACGTCATCACGGTCTCTTTTTTACATGAAATTGAAGTCTTTTGGCACAAACTTTGCTTCTACACGACTTAAACCCAAATCAATAAGCAAAATATCTTGGACCGATCCATGTTCAAGTCCTCCGCTATCTCTCTTTTTGTCGGTTTTTTATGTCGATGGTCTGACACTGCATTCATCATCTTCGATTGACTCACGACCACTTTTGAATCGATTGTGCCTCTGGTAAACCACCATTTTCTTAAGAGAATCGTTGCCGAAACACTTTTCCAACATTTCCAACGTTCGCGCACCATTAAATCCATTTTTTACGCTAAATTTAATACAAATTCGTTGTTACAAATTTAAATCCATTTCTAAAATTGTAGATGTACTCTTGGCTACGTACCTTTTGCAAGTGCTTAGCTATGTCACTAAGATTTAGACAGAATCTCAACAACAGATGTACAAACTTAACAAAAAGAACAGAACTCAAGTCGGAGTAATGGGAGCGCCACACGGTGACGCCACCGGGAACTTTTTTAACAAGATGGTATGCCTTAATAACCCACCAGTTTTTAATATTACGGAATTAACGCAACTATTTAATTACTGCCTTCGATTCGGATATTTCCCAATACATTGGAAAACTCCCAAGAGAATTCCCATTTTGAAGCCAGGAAAAATCCCAATTTAACCCGTAGCTATAGACCAAGTAGCTTGCTTAGTTCTCTGAGTAAATGCTTAGAAAAAATCGTAAAGGGCATTAAAAATAATCTATCATCTATCTACATGATGGCTTAATACATAGGCTTACCAGTACTGAACTCCAGTTGTATCTTGTCAAAATTATTCATCTTTTCCTATCATTGCGAAGATTTATAGTTTCCATTAATCGTTACCTTTCAGACAATAAATAAATTAATGCTGGAGTTCCACAAGGGTCCGTTCTGGCTCCAGTCTTATATAACGTATACACTTCCGATTTCCCCAATCTGACAAACTGTAATATCAATGTTAAAACGAACCTACAATCAGCTATACATGCTTTCGAATCATACTGTGTTAACTGGAAAATCAAAATTAACGCTTCTAAGACTCAAGCTTGTACTCACTCGTACAAGGAAAGTTTGTTTACTACCAAGCAACAAATTTCTATTGAATGGAGTTCAGATTGAGTGGAAATCGAATGGAAAGTATCTTGGTATATATTTAGACAAACACTTTACCTTTAATCTTCATGTACAAGAAGTAATTAAAAAGGTCAGCACAACCACAACAAGAATTCTTTACGCTTTCATATGCAGAAATTCGAAATTGAATGACTCAATTAAATTACTGATTTTTAAGGCTATCTTTCAAGCCATTATATTCTACGAATCTTCAGTCTGGGGAAGGTGCGCGAAAAGTCACTTGCGCAAACTTCAGACAACCCGAAACAAATTATTGAAAATGATCTTAAATCTGCCTTGGACTTTCTCTACAAAAGAATAACATAAAATAGCTAATCGTGAGGTTTGATTTTTAATAGTCTTTTTTTGATATAGCACGCATGACTCCTATCAAACTACAATACCTTGTCCGTTTTGTTCAGTGTCGTTTGGCAAGTCATCATGGAAAGACTCACACCACAACAGCGTCTCCAAATTGTTCAGCTGTATTACGAAAATCAGCGTTCCCTGAGAAATGTTTTTCATGCATAATCGACCTACTAAAATCACTATTGCTAATACTTTTCGCAAATTTGAGCCTCAGTATACATTAGTGGATGATGCTTGACCGCTTATACCTCATCCAGCACGTAGTGAAAAGACTATAGCAGCTGTAGCTGAAAGTGTACCGGAAGACCATGACGAATCGATTCGTTGTCGTTCTCAGCAGCTTGGCTTAGCGTATTCGAAAGCTTGGCGTATTTTACATGAGGATCTCACCCTAAATGCTTACACAATTTAACTTGTGCAAGAATTGAAGCCAGGCGACTTGAATTTGCGTCATATTTTCAGTGAATTTGCTTTAGAAAGGTCAATGAAAATTAGGTGTTTTATCGTGAAATTTTGTTCAGTGAGTTAATAAATAAAATTGCCGTATTTGTGCTGATGAGCAACCCGAAGAGTACCAAGAGCTACCATTGGTACATACGTAGAATTGGTACATATTTCTTCAAAAATTTGGCAAATCAGAATGTTACCGTCAGTGGTAACGGTTATCGCGCCATGTTAACGGACTATATGCTTCCTGAAATTCAAGCACATGGTCTAGGTGAGCTCCGGTTTCAACAAGACGGCGCTACAAGCCATACAGCGCGTGAAGCAATAGAGTTGTTGAGAAATCATTTTGGTAAGCACTTTTGCTACGTTTTGCATGTTTTGCTTGGGTATATTGGCCGACTAGATCGTGCGATATCACACTTTTTGATTATTTTCTCCAGAGATATGTAAGGTTTCAGGTCTTCAGGAATAAGCCAGCTACGATTGACGCTTTGAGAGTCAATATTACTCGTGTTATCCGCGAAATACCAGTCTCTTAGCTTTAGTGGCTTTTACTTCAAATTTATTAAATTCTGTGATATTATTTTAAATATTTGTAATAATGTTTTAGTAATAAGGTGCATCAACCAAATCTCTGTAATACGAAAATTATAACTATAAATATTGTAAACATTATGCCACAATAAATAAAATAATAATAAAACTTTCATATTCACTTCTTTGTTCTTACGACATGTTGTTATAACACATTGTGCATCTTTTCTTGAAGGTAGTGCTTTCACTTTGTTGCAGAGGAAGATTAGGGAGACATAAGATATTACAGAGTTGCCTCTCCTCGCAGTTTTTATTTTATTTATTCATTTTTTAGTTATTTTTTTTATTAAATAAAATTAAGGAGTTTACAACAGTGTTTGCCGTCATAAGATGAAATACTAACCTTTTATACCATTATAGTGTATGTCGAAGATATGGTGAATAGGCAGACGTTTTGTCATCTTTGGTACTCAGCATAAGAACTTCCACTTCCTTCCACTTCAGAACAATAATAATTAAAAGCTCATTTTGCTCAGCGCAAGTCTCAAAGGAGTTTCGATTTGATGACATTAGGGGATTTTTTTTTTTTCGGTTCATACGTAGAGTGCCTACCAAATGTGTTCGTCTTCTTAGCAAAGCTTCAGGAAATACTTATGTACCAGTTATCAGTGTTTTATATCTCCTTCCGCAGTCCAAAAGACCTTCAATCAGTTCCTCTTCTGATATAGATTCTGGTATCCGCAAACAAAAGCGTACTAAGTAATATTTCGAAGCGATCTCGGCTCATAAGGCCCATCCACAAAATTAAATCTAAAAATTTTCGAATTTCTTCAGGGTTTGTTTCCGTTCATTGCGATGATTTTAGTTTTTGACGTGAAGTACATGGTGTCTTTCTCATTAATTGTTCAGCAAACTAATTTGTTAACAATAAGAATAATTATTTCATCACTGATGAAGAAATTATAAAAATTGACTGGATTTTTTCCAATAAGTTGTGCGCTAACACCAGGAGTTATTCCACCATTCGCAAAATCCTTTCTAAAATGTTGTCTTACTCTATCAACAGGTTGCCATGCAAGGTGCTCTGTCGTTGCTCCTGGTCTACCGGAATCTGTTTCAACTTCACCAAAACTTCATCTTCAAGAAAGTCATCTTTCATCATCTTCAAGTAGTCTCTCCAATTCTGCTTTATCTAGACGCCTTGCCATTTTATTAACTGAAAATGAAGTAACGTCCCCTTAGGAGTGTCAGAATATACAGTGTTCACGGGTGGCAACGCTGATCCACGAAGTAAATTTACGTAATTACAGCAAAACACATAGAATTTATATGAAACACGTACTAACTACAAAAAAAAAAAAAAAAAAAAACACTTCCATTGAAAAATCTAAAAAAAAAAAAAAGCAATGTGTCCCTCAACGCAATACAAAAAAATTTCACCGGGGGTCAACGTGTTAATTGTAATAAAAGTTTGCTTTGTTTGTTTCCACGGCTCATCTTTTCCATCCCTATTTATTGGATATATATTTTAATTCGTGCGGTTTTTTTTTTTTCAAAATTTGAACGTTTATTTAAGAAAAACATGTACAATAGTATTATTCAAAGTATTGCCCATCTGAAGCTATGACTTTTTCCCATCTTTCTGGCAATTTGTGGATCCCATCCCAAAAGAACTGCGCCGGCTTGGCAGCCAAGAATGAATCAAGTCAATTTTTGATATTCTGCTCTGATTTGAACCGAATTTCAGTGAGGGAGTTCTGCATCGACCGAAACAAATGGTAGTCAGAAGGGGCAAGGTCTGGGCTATAAGGCGGGTTGGGTAAGACTTCCCATCCACTGTTTTCCAAATAGTTCTTAACCGGGACGAGCGTTGTCATGATGGAAAATATTGCCTCGTGTCTGATCGCATATTCCGGGCGTTTTTCGGCTACTGCTCCCTTCAAACGGGTTAATTGTGTTCGGTAGCGTTGTCTATTGACGATTTCACCCGGTTTTAGCAGCTCATAATACAACACACCCATCTGATCCCATCCCATGGATATTCGGATTTGCCGTTGATTTGGCTGGATGGCCGGGTTTCACATATGATTTTTTGCGCTTCGGGTTGTCGTAATGAATCCGATGCAAAAATGAATTGATTTGTAGCGTTCCAGCTGTATTTCGGACATGCAAAACCGACTTTCTTGAGTTCATGTGGAACCCAATTTACTTGCTTTTAAATTTTTGAAATGGCTGCTTCTTCGAGCTCTTCTTGTGTTTGGCAACAATCTTCATACAGTAATGCTTCCAGTTCTTCATCTTCAAACTTTTTTGGCTGCCCAGGACGTTCATCGTCTTCGAAGCCAAAATCACCACTTCTAAATCATGTAAACCACTTTTGGCACGTTCGCTCAGCTAGCGCATGTTCACCATAAATTTCCACCCAAATACGATGACTTTCGGGAGCAGTTTTCAGTAATGAAGAAGAACTCCTCGCAAAAACACTTTTTCTGGCACAAAGTTCGACATATTTAAGTGAAAAAAAATTATAGTTGTTTACGCTTTAAATGAATGACATATACTGAAATGACGTACAATGACAGTACCCTTCCAACGCAACGTTCCAATGGAATAATAAAAATGGAATAATACAAGTTTCGCCATCTCGTAGCAAACCGCACGAATCTATAGACCCAATAAATGTTATTTATAGGGAAACTCGTTTCAAAGGGATTTGTGATGCTCTTCGTGGATAGTGGGCTGTAGCTTTTCTAATGTCAGCGTGCTACAAATTGTTTTCCAGAGCATCTTAAAAGGTTTCTCAGTTGGTCTTGCCCATATTACTGGGTATCTTACAATGTATTTACTATCCGAATTATAGTCAATAATTTTGTGGTCAGACATGAATAGTTCACAAGATACCTCCCAGTGCTTTATTAGTTTACTTACCATACACTGAGCCATCAAATATGTAAGGCGATTTTGGTTGAACAAATTTTCTCAGTTTAAGCTGAAATACAATTCTTCTCTCGGAGGTTTTCGTGGTAAGTACAAGTACATCGTTGGCTACCACCTCACCATGACTAAAATCTCATGCTTTGCTGAAAACTCTTAGCGCGACTTAGTTTCCAGTGCCACCTTCGTCGTATAAATTTTTTAAGTCTTCTATACCCTAAAATCAGATAACCGTTTTAGTACAATGACAATAGACTTTTAAAAATTCCCATTTTTTATCCTTCAATGATAACTACAAATTTATCTTTAATCATGGTCCTACTAAAATCATTCTCTATTTAAATGTTTCTATACCCTAACTTCTTAGATAAAAATGTTCGAACTCTGTTGAATTTTATATATCGAAAAAAACCTACAAAATTGCTTTGAATTTTACCTCCTTCTGGATGTTCATTTTCATTTCTTTTTAAGTTTTCTTTCAGAAATTTTCTCTTCTGTTTACTTTTCGCTTCGATAAGTTTCGGTTTTGTTATGGTTATTGATGGTGCACTTTTAAGGACCACAGTAAAAACTTGTACATCACAATAAATAAAAGCTATCCCGAATGGTCATCAAAAACAGAGAGTTCAATAACAATACGACTACGACCACAGTATATCATTGTGGTATGGAATTGCTTGAGATTTATTGAAGAGATTTCTATTTGAATAATTCAAATCGGCTTTAAGTATTTTTCATTACAATGTCCTTCAACTAGAACTGAGGATATTCGCATCTGCGAAAAACCTTAGCCAGGTTTGTTTGATATCTTTTGGCCATAGACATGGGTCAATTCTAAAATAAAATTTTTGACATACTCCACTTGAAGTATCTGGAATCTTTTTATTGTATATATATATATTTTCTTTTTAAGAACGTCTAGAATTTATTATTTATTTATCTTTAGTTCTGATGATTGGAAAATATGTTGTGTACCGTTTGTCAATAGTAGTTTTCGTATGCAAACAGCAAATGAATGAAATCCTATTTTAGGACATTCAATGGGCTGAATTTTGTGAGCCTGAAAAATCACATGTACAAGGCCTGGTGTTTTTCTGTCTTTTCAATTCTTTTTTGTCAAAAGGTTTTTAATTTAGACGTACATACGAGGGCGGTCCCAGAAGTACCAGACCCAACAAATAAAACACAAAAATTTTGGAAAAAAATTTATTTATTTTACAACATAATCGCCTTTTAGCTCTATACACATTTCCCAGCGATGTTCAAAAAGTTCGATACCCTTTTTATATCTTGCTCCTTAAAATAGCCATTAACTGCCGACATCACTTCTTCATCGTTGGAAAATCTTTGACCACTGAGCCATTTTTTCAAGTTTGGGAACAGAAAATAATTCGAGGGGGCTAAATCTTGTGAATAGGGTGCATGAGGTAGTAATTCAAACTTTAATTCATTAATTTGGCCATTGCAATAACGGATTTGTGAGCTGCTGCATCGTCTTGATGAAACAACACTCTCTTCTTAGCCAAATGCTTGATTTCTTCGCTCAAACGTTGCAATAAGTTCGCATAATACTGGCCGTTGATAGTTTTTCGTTTTTCAAGATAGTCAATGAAAATTTATACCACGCGCATACCAAAAAATCGACGCCATGACCTTGCCTGCAGATAAAACGGTCTTCGCCTTCCTTGGAGCCGGTTCTCCCTTTTGAATCTATTGTTTTGATTGTTCTTTTTTCTTGAGTGTAAAGTGATCCATTGTTATGAAACGGCGCGAAAATTCTGCTTTGTTACTGTGAAACTTCGCTAACCACTCAATTGAAACGTCTTCACGACACTGGTTTTGCTCGAGTGTGAGCAAACACGGCACCCATCTTGCACACAGCTTCCTCATGTTCAAATGTTTAAATAATATGCGATGTACCGAACTTTTCTGCCTACAATGTCGCACTTTCGCAATGCCTACTAGCTAGCGCACTCTCAGTTCAGTTCCAGTACCGCTTTGTGGATTTCCTTCACCATTTCTGGAGTCGCCACCTCATTTGGTCGACCACTGCGATGGTTGGCATTTACTGTTGTAAACGAAGGATCAGTCTCACCCAGAGTAGAATTCAGTTCAGCTTTTATATTGGTTAGTCTAAGGCCTTTCAAATAAAAGTGTTGTCTCATGTAACGATGACCAATTTTTTTCATTTTCACAAATTCACTGACCACGTTCACTATTGATGGTTGCCTAACAAATATTATGTTTCAAACTTGAAACATAAGCTTTATTGACTGCGTACTTTCCAATGCAGTGATATTTTTAAACAACTACTGTCATGTCTTAGTCAGGCCGGGTACTTCCTGTGTAGATATCCAATACTAGTCGCTTAACAGTACCAATGATGCCAGTGTTTGTTGTAAGCGAAAGAAGAACTCGTTTTTTTTTTTTTTTTTCAATTAAGTTTTTGAATCATCTATTGATTCAACAAACATATTGACACCATCACCAGATATTAATTTAAGACACCAAGAGGCTATTGAAGGGATCATAGAAGCAACGTTCTTCCCTAAAGAACTGCTTATTGGCCTAATGATGTATGATATTTGATGGACTCTGGAAGTTTGTTCACTAGCGAATCATGACAATTATTGTAAACACCAGAAAATAGGATCATTATCGGTTGATCCATGGCCCAGCAAATCGCAAGTAACAACACACTGTTCTAAAATATATGTTAGGTAAGCAAGGAAAGGTGACTTTTGAAATACGGTGAGACTGCTTTAAGTAAAAAAAATGTTTACGAGTAGTAAAAGCTCTTCCAAGAGCAAAAAGATGATAACGTCGAAGCTGTAAAGAAAATTCTTTTGAAAAATCGTCGGATTACCATTAGAGATGTTGGCATACCGGTCGGCTCGTGTCATGCAATTATTTTCAGATGTTTTGGCCATATTATTTTTTTTTATAAATAATATATAATCACCTTATTTTTGAACATACCTCGTATTGTATTACGTTGAAAACCTTTGTAAATCGAATAAAAACATTTTTCTAGAACGTTAAGACACTCCTAGATTAAACAGATGTACGTAAAGATGCTGACGTCTTGAGCTTTAATCAAATTATGAGACAAGGGAGCCTAGTACTTGGCGAATTTCTCTCATCCACTAAAAGCCCATCTAATGATGGGCATTTCATTTCTTTCCGAACGATGGACACAGGCATGTTCCTTTTACTAGAATTTCCCAGTGCTTCGCAGAACGATGGGTACAGGTTTGTAATTATTTTTACAGCAAACATTGCAGGATGTTATGTGTTAAACAAAAACGTAGTAACCCGCCACTATACCGGTAATCAATTAATTTACAGTCTTTTCTACTGACAGAGCAAAAGAGTCGCTGACCTGGTAAGAGCCCAGTTGTCAATAGAAACCTTAACCGAAGAAGAAGGCAGTCTGTACGCAGTTTCAGGTCCTGGGAAAACCTCCTCAGAGCATGGCAAGCCCATTGGAGAAAACAGACTTTTAAAACCTGGGACAAAGAACATAATTCAGTGAATTTAGCCGTTCGACTCCATTTATTAAAGTCTTGCATTCTAGAATTAGCTTGGAAGTCGTAATAGATTGGACCAGAGCTTTAAATGTAAATTAGCTGTTGGTACAGATGCAGAAACTTTGTCTCAAATACCAATTTTCAAAATAGAGTTCATCGCCATCAGGATTATAATGGATTTTACTTTTTGCAGTGTCAAATTTTTCAAAAGGAATTTATTGTCAAATCAGCTTTTACATTGCGCTGCAAAGCTTCATTTATTTTCAATACGGCTTGCCATTTTATGATGAAAAGACTGACGCCACAACAATGATTTCAAATTGTTGAAATTTATTTCCAAAATTCGCGAATCTTATAAAACACGTCGTAAAATTTACACCAGACATTTTATAATAATTTATAGAATTATTGAAAAAGTTCGTACATATTTCACGCTATTTAATATTCACAACCCAACAAGAACAGGATCGGTACGTCCGGAAGAAAATATCACGACTGTGGGAGCTTCTGTCGAAGAGGACCCCAATTTATCGATTCCACCCACTATGTTGAAAATTCTGAATCAGTATCTTGATTTCAAGTGTTATAAGTTACAGATGATGTAAAAGCTAAAGCCGTGTGACAACATCTTGCTTCGGATGTTTGGTGATTTGGCTTTTAATCATTTATGGCTCAGTTCTGGTTAAACGGCAACGTAAACAAGAATATTTTCCATATTTGTGGCAAGGACAATCCTCAAGAAGTTCACCTTATGCAATTGCATCCATGTACGTCGGTGGCATCATTGGTTTAATTATTTCTTCAATCGAAAGGCATACAATCAGATGATAAACAATTATTTGTTCCGAAATTTACATGACATCAATGTGAAAGACTTGTGGTTCCAGCATCATGGTGCTTCACCATAAATTACAATTTATTGAAAATACGATTTGACAATAAAATCATTTCAAGATATCGACCCGTCTTTTGGCCACAAAGATCGTCCAATTTGATGCCATTGGATTAGTTTCCTTGGGACTAACTTATGCCGATAAACCAACATCAATTACCACTTTGGAACAAAATATTGTTCGAATAATACGCGATGTATGCCCCTAATTCCGGTACGGTTAGTACGTGGCAGACGTGGTAAACATATGCCTAAAACTATCTTTAAAAGTGCAATAAAAGACAGTTGCAAACTCTCTTAACAGTTAGTGGTAAGGCACCGCACCTTATATCGCACATTAACAAAACCATTGTATCAACGACCACTACACCCTGACTGACTCGAACTGCAACCAACTTCAGACTGCTATAATTTGCAAACCGTTCATTACTGTGAACTCAAATTTTGACACTTGACAGATAATTTTATTATTTACAAGCCTTTTAAACGATTTGCGTCTCAGTTGTGTTGAAAAAAACGTGATAATGTGATTGCTTTATATTTGGCTGGAAAACCACAAGTAGCTATCGTTAGAGCAATCCAGCACCTCAACGTAAATAATTCATTTGTGTCTCGAACCATAGCTTGTTACCGTGATACTGGCAGCGTTGCAAAACTCCTTGGAGGTGGTCATAAAAAAAAAACAGCATCGGCAGAAATGGTTCGAAAAGTGAAGGCTCGAATTGAGCGAAATCCGCGTCGAAGTGGAGGAAAAATGACTCGTGAGCTCAACATATAGTTGGAACGGATGCAACACATACAGAAACATGAGCTGATCCCAAGCCATTGAAGTTCCAAAAAATACACGATCTTACACCGCAACAGAAAAAATTTAGAGTCGAAAGAGCGAATGAGTTTCTACGCTTGCACGAAAGTGGTGAGTTGCCATTTGTTATGGAACAATATGTCAACAAACAAAATGACCGAGTTTACTTGCCTTCGAAAATTTACACCTTCGGACGGCCACCAGAAAGCAGGCAGCACCGATGGTGATAGTTTGGGCCGCCATAACCGCCGATGGTTGCTTTCCACTTGGACCGTGGCGTCGAAATTAATGCGATCGTATACCGTGAAAGTATCTTAGAGGCAGTATTGAAGCCTTGGACAGCAAACAATCATTTAGGTCGGAGACCGTGGACATTTCAACAAAACTCGGCACCGTTTTACAAAGCGCGTCAACCAAGATTGGTTAAAAAACAATTTTCCACACTTCATTTCTTCGACACAATGGATTGCAAATTCTCCGAATACAAATCCGTTGGATTTCTCTGTCTGGGATATTTTGAAAACAAAGGTTGGCACTAAAAAATACCAAAGTTTGGACCGCCTCAAACAAGCACTTCGCCGGTAATGGGCCAAAATACCGCAGAGCCACTTTCGTGCAGTTTGCGATGCTTTCTTCGGACGTCTCAAGGCCATTCGCGACATATTGAAAACCACTGATACAATTTAAAAATTGATGCATTTTCCAACATTTTTTGCTTTTTCATAATAAAATTTATCAAAAAATAAAAAATTATAGCATTTTAAAAAGTTGCAGTTCGAATCAGTCACCCTGTAGTTTCTAAGCAGAAGATGGCTTGAGTGTGCAACCAATGGTCTAAGCCTCAAGGAGAGGGCATCAGTGCATCAAGAGGAAATCGAAGCGTGCTGGGAAATCCCTCATGCTGTCAAATCATACAATTTTTTGAAGGCCAGCAAATGCAAAAGTGAAGTATTTTCGTTTAAGCTGTTCCGCAAGATATTTGGCGCATAGTAGAGGGCTATCCACTAAGAGGTGTCATTCATTGTTAAACCGTCATCATTCAACTATCATTGCAATTATTCATTTTAGAGTTGATGCCGAGATTTTCGCACGAGGTTCGAACCGCCACCCTCTGCTTGAGGACTCTATGCATATACCACTACACCACGGCCACCTCCAAACCAAATCACTGTTTCTTACACAAAATTATTCTGGCTGATGAGGCTTATATCCATTTGCCTGGATACGTAAACAAACAAAACTGCCGCATCTGGGGCTTCGAAAATCCATGAGATATAATGGAACAACTTCTTCATACACAACGAGGGACAGTTTGGTGAGGTTTTTGGGCTGGCGGTATCACTGGACTGGTGTGACCGTTTTAGTGAATGGATTGCGTTACCGAATAATATTGACAGATTTTTTTATGTCTGAAATTGATGCTTCGTGCGCTACGTGCCACACAAATAGTGGTTCCATATGACAAATTTCCTGAACGTGGGATTTTTCGAAATTGAGACTTCAATTGGCCGCCGAGAACGTACGACTTAACACCATTCGACGTTGGTCGACCCCAATGCTCCACCAACGACTATTTCATTAAAGAAAATATCAGAGACATGTATAACACGCTATATATCGCTGCACTTATGCGATAACATGATGAGAAAATTCATGATTGACTATTTGTAGGTAGAGCCGAGGCAAACATTTGGCAGATGTTGTATTTCATTAATAACCACCGAGTTCGTACTTTAGACTAAAGTTAAAATAACAACACTTTTCGTGAAAGCGTTGTATTTTTCTGTTAATTTTAATTGACGTCTCTTGTTAGATGACCTTATATACATACAATTGGTCTTATCACAATGGCTTGATGGCTCATATCAATTAGCTTTCTCCTTATCGTAAAAAAAAAAACAATCTCACTTTGGAGAGGATAAACTAAAAGCCCATTTATAATACACTCATGGCTGACCACGTCTAGGGCTATATGTCCCTTAGAGCAGACAAAAGAAACACATTATCCAACGAACAGTGCAGCTACATTATCTGCGTACGGGTATAACTTACCGCAGACGTCAGAACTACAGAAAATGTTAAGCGCATAGTTGCCCAACATGCACCATCCGCCACGAAATATTATTTACATTCAGCTTCGGCTATCAATGCCCTATTCACCGGAATGGCTCTTATCATCAAAACTATGATTTTACATGAGCGAGTTACAAACACCGTCAAAAGTCGAAAGCATCCTCAGTGTAGATATAAATCCCAACGCGTACACCTGGGAGTACATGTAGGGTGATTCATCGTAATCTTTGATTTATAGTGTAAAATAAAACTCATAAATTTGAAGCCGAACTTAAAATTTTTACTATAGATTAAAAGAACAATTCATGGCATTTATTCCTTAGAAATGATATTATGTAAATGCTGGCCACGATTACGTCTGCAGTGGTCCATTCGGAAGGTCTAATTTTGGGCGACTCGTTCGACTGGTATCTCGCGGATAATACGAGTAATGTTGGCTTCCAAAGCATCAATCGTAGCTGGCTTATTTCTGAAAACCTGAGACTTTACATATCCCCAGAGAAAATAGTCCAAAGGTGTGATATCGCAGAATCTAGGCGGCTAATTTACCATAGCAAAACCTGAAATTAAGTGCTTACCAAAATGATTTCTCAACAAGTCCAATGTTTCACGCGCTGTATGGCTCGTAGCGCCGTCTTGTTAAAACCAAAGCTCACTGACACCATATGCTTGAATTTCAGGAAGCACATAGTCCATTAACATGGCGTGATAACCGTTATTATTGACGGTAACATTCTGATTTGCTTCATTTTTGAAGAAATATGGACCAATGATTCCACCAGCCCATAAACCACACCATACCGTTGTTTTTAATGGATTTAATGGTAGCTCTTGGTACTCTTCGGGTTGTTCATTAGCCCAAATGTGGCGATTTTGCTTATTAACGTATCCATTGAGCCAGAAATGGGCTTCATCACTGAACAAAATTTCACGATAAAACACCAGATTTTCATTGAGTTTTTCCAGAGCCCATTCATCAAAAATATGACTCAAATTCAATTCGCCTGGCTTCAATTCTTGTGAACGCATTCTTTCACTAATCATCAAACTGTCACTGTCAATTTATTCAGTAAACTGAACATTTTCACGAACAACGTCTGCAAATTATATCATCTTCAGTGACGAAGCTCATTTTTGGCTCAAAGGGTTCGTCAACAAGCAAAATATGCGTTATTGGTCGGCTGAAAACCCACATGTGCTTCGTGAATCACCACTTCATCCACAAAAAATAACTGTTTGGTGCGGTTTGCATGCCGGCGGCGTTATTGGGCCATATATTTTCGTCGACGATAGCGATCGTCACGTTACTGTGAATGGTCAGCGTTATCGCGCCATGATCACCGATTATTTTTGGCCCGAATTGGATGATATGAACTTGGACGACATGTAGTTTCAACAGGATGGTGCCACAAGCAACACAGCACACGCTACAATCGATTTATTGAAGAGTAAGTATGGTGAGCGTGTTATCTCAAGACATGGGCCAGTCGATTGGCCGCCTCGTTCGTGTGATTTAACGCCGCTTGACTATTTTCACGCCGACGACGTTGCCAACATTGAACGCGAAATAGCGGCCGTTTCGGCCGAAATTTGTGGTTGAGTCGTTGAAAATTGAGTCCAACGAATCGACCGCTGCAAACGTGCCCGCGGTGGCCATATGAACGAAGTCGAGTTCCATTCATAAATGTTTAGATTGTACTTCAAGCGAATAATAAAGTTTTTGAAATATCTCAAATGGTTTGCCTTTTGTTTAAAAAAAAAAAAGTTGTCAAGTCGTTATTAGAAAACCCTATAAAAATAGTAAATCTAAAGAGAAAACATTTATTCATTTGGTTGTTTTCAAAACAAACATTTTTTTTTTTAAACAAAAGCTGCTTCTAAACTTATTTCGCGAGCGGGATTATATAAAAAAAAATACTGCATTTTATTGGTGTGTGTCCGGTACTGAAAGAGTTGAGACGTTTCCACTTTTTGACGAATATTCTTAATATTGATGAGGTTAAATATTATCTTAACGGTTCAAACTGGATACAATTGTTTAAGTATTACATCGTAGCCAGTGCTTACAGAACGAGAATAATCTAAGAAAATTCTTAACAAACAAAATTGTTAACATCCATAATTTGTTTTTAACTAAACTTAAAGTCATTTACTTTCGCTTAACCAAAATCACATGAAAATGGTGTGAAAATACATTTAAAATTTCGTTTAATGATTAATATATTGTAAAACTTATGAAAATGTTGTTACTCAGACAGACGACATAAATGTCATGCCTTATTTTATTCAGTTTTTTTTTTTCTTAATGATTATAACGTGCAATTTATTATATCGAATAAAGAAATCTAATCTTACCTAATCTAATCATTCAAGAGCTCCAGTTCTTCTGATCAAAATTAAGAAGTTTTAGAACAAACTTCGCTGACACACGTCTTATGCTCAATACATGAAAAGCTTGTACCACTTGTACACATTTTTTTTTTCCTTAGAACAGACTCACCATATGCCACTGTGAACCTTTTTTGTGTTTTAGAGCACTTGATTCCGTTTTGTACACAAAAACTGATGCAATTTTTTCTTGCCTCATTTTTTACAATAAATGAAAATCGCCGAGCATACCAAAACACGTTTTACCTTTCTATATGTCAAAAAGAAACTAAGTATCCTATAAACTGTGAACATATGTTCGAAACACGTGTATCAACATAGCAAAAAAAATAAAAATCGATAATCAAATGTAAGTTGTCCGCGAAATTTAAAAAGTCATTTTACTTTTTGAACATACCTCGTAGATTGGCAAAGGGCTGTTTTATTACGTCAGTTGCGGCCTTCAGAATCTAGTCTGTGGATAATCGATGTTATGAATGACATTCCACAAGCTGACTTACTGACATATTTACTTTGATGGTGACACATTCTAGGCTGGACCACAGCCTCAGGCAATAACCTATCTATTAATCGCGGAGTTTGACCTCCGGAGTGGTAACATTTCTTTATTCCACAAGGTTTCCTCCTCCAGCTTCGGTAAACGAAAATAGGACCAAAAACTATTCGAAAAAATTCTGCGATTGTATGGTGTCCCTTTAGCATTTCTTGACAACGCTTTATTACTAAATAGCCTCTTTAGGCCTAAAACTGTATAAAACTGAACATGTTTCTGAAAAGCTCGCTCAATAGTTGCTACCACATGTGACCTTGAAATCCACAAGGAAATCCATAAACATCGATCTGAACATCTTGAGTTCTTTTTGGAATCTTCCGGAGTGTATGATTTGGTCGAATGTGGACTTACCTGGCTTAAGCACACCATTTAGTTTCCATCAGATTATTGACAAGCAGTTTAAAGGATCTCAACTCTCATAAATTAGACAATGGGTGCTAAGGTCTCTGCGTTAGGCACTCTTTCCTCCGACCAACTCGTTGAAATTTGTTATTGTATGTAATCTGCCAAGTCATTTCCTGCTGCATTACATACCACACTAGATAGACAGTCCAGTCTAACAGCCTTGTAATGCCTTGTTAAGTGATTTGCTTATCCAAATTTAAATCGATTCTGGAGAAGGGTTTTTATTCCAATCCTTAGCATTAAAGTTGACCATACTACTAAATTTCATTGCCCATCTCTACAATTTTCGGCTCGGAGTTTGTTTAATTGACGCGTTCGTTTATTTGTTTAGTAAGACTTACAAATGCTGTTACTGGAGTGGTATCTCTTCATTTTCTCTATCGTTTGCTTCTCATGCTAATTTCTTTTTTCTGCGCATAAGCCGATATTGTTTCGCAAAATTGATGCTGCTTTTGTTCTCTATATCGCACTTATATATTCTGCTTTTGTTCCGCTCATCCCTCTGTACCGCCTGGATAGCCAGGGGACTAGAACCCCCCTAGTTATTCTAATAATCCATTGCAGATCCAGACCATTTTACAAGGTCTTCAATAGTAAATCCGTTCTTATACGAAGCCTTGGCGGATTACCTCACGAACAATCCCCAACAATTCAATTCAATTCAATTTCAGGTATCCCCTTTCGGTGTGACGACATCGAGATTCTGTATTAACTTAAACGGCCTTCGCTAGTCAAGGTGAACCAACTCGACGCATGCTGGTACCATAAGTTTATTTAAATTTACCTGGCTAATTCCTTAAACAATACCCAAACAGACAGATATACATAATATATATGTAGAACGGAATTTTCCTAAGAAATTACTGCCCACATTTTATAATCGATACTTTCAAAACCAAAACTCATCCAGTTTTCACTCTACTTGACAGCAAAAAATAAGAGAATTTTATGAGAAATATCCTTCAAGGACACCAGACGGTAAAAACATAATTAGCTCGACCTCGAAGTTCTGAAACTCTCACCTGACGGCTTAAGAAAATAAAAAAGGAAAAAAACACATCCCCTACCGACTCAAATGCCAACCAGAAAGAGTTTCAAACAAACAAATACGCGTCCATGCAATGGATTAACTTTGACTTGACTCTAACAACAAAAGAAAGGATACAAATGCAAAGAAAAGTGGAGAAAAAAACTTTTTAAATTAACTTCGAGCAGCTTTCGAACGAGTCCGAATGATTTAAAAAAAAAAAAAAAAAAATCTTAGCTGCACTTTATTCTGTTCTTTCTTCATGTTCGTGTATCCCCCGCTCTAGTTGCTCTTTAGCTTAAGTTCAAGCTACTTCATTGTTATTTCGATTCCTCTATGAATACGAACTATGAATCCGACAACGACGACGACGTCATTAATAAGGACGCGAATAATTGCCTTAACTTCCCACTCGAGAGCTAATGCAAGTTATCCTTGGGCAGCAAACATTATTACAGCTCAACTCGTAGCTCTGTTATTTCCCAATCGATTCACTTGCCGTAGATTCATTTTAACAATTCGTCCTCATCCGCGTCGTCATCTTCATAGTAGTCACCCTCAACGCTACCAAGTCTTTTAAATTGATGGTGGTAGTAGTAATCGTCGTCATTGTCCTAGTTGTAGTCGTAGTAGTTGCCGTTGTCGACAAAGTTCACTAAACCCTTAAGCTCTTCGAGCATTTCCAAAGTTTATCCCTTTTAAGTGACAGGGGTCGGGATTTGAGCAGCAACAGCAGCAGCAGCACACTAGGAATTTTAGAGCTCTGCAAGTATAGAATTGTAGAACTGTAGAGTTGTAATATTGGATACACCGACTTCGTCGTGCTGAAATGAAAAGGCAGGAATATGTTTGCGTGCTCAGAGTTTGTTGATATAATTTTTCATTACAAGGGATTTGCTCACACACAAGCGTCATTTAAATTGCATCTAAAGCAAATGGTCCTGCTGAGGACATGAATGATAATCCTACAGGAATTTATCTTTAGTTCGTTCTTATCTCAGTCTGCTAATCGTTGAAGGTACCACCAACAACACCCACTCTCACCATCACCACCAACGGTAGACTAAAATGAATCTTAAGAATTCAAACTTCGTTTTGGTTCCCCTAGGTACGAATCCTATGCTTTGTACTCGTTATCCTCGTAGAGAGCAACCGGTTCCACATTGCCGCGGGTGGATTGAAATCAAAGCCACTATGTCGGGAATGGGTAGCTCACATTTCACATTTAGTTTTCCATATTTTGTAATTAGTGTTCCGCAAGGATGAAGGATCTCCAGTAAACCCAAGGTGCAGCTACTCATATCGTATGTGGGTAAACCAGAACACGATACATACATCCAACTATTGCTGCCAGCAAATGCAACACGTGCAAGACATCTAAATGGATCTATGGAATAGGATTAAAATTATTCTCTCATTCTTTTCCTTTTTCTCTCATGTGGGGAATTGCTCAGAGGATTGGTGTAGAGGTTGATGAAGGATGAGTCAGATAAAAAATTTCGTTTACACACTGCTTATTCTGGTTCTGGTTGGAAGTGGAAGTGAAAAATTTCTGCATTCTCCATTCTCCATTCTACCTCGTATTCGTATTCTCATCCCTTGGATCCAGAGTGTAATTAATGCGACCTCATTTATCACAAAAGGAAAACTCTGTTTCTTTATTTTGCGCCTTCTTTGCGCTGCTTTGATTTTGATCCTGGTAACCATTTTGCTTTTTTTGCTGTTCTTTGCTCTTCATTTCACTGTGTGTTCTTCAGGTAGAGTTGCCATTGTTGAACTCAGGACATGGGCTAGTTGTTTCCTAAATGAAAGCCATATCTGTGAACCTTTATATGTAAGTGACATTATTCTGTGGTTTTTGTCAAGACATTTTAAAACTTTAAAACAGACCAATGCACCATGAACCTGCAGAAGGTCACTCCTTTGCGTCAAATAACATACATGAAGCAATCTGGATAGGCAACAAAAACCCCACTCTAAGAGCATGCCATAAAATGTACGCTGCTTACGCATATATTTGAAAGACAGAGAAAGGGATGAATTTCTAGTCCCAACATTCAGGCTAAAACAAAATAAAAAAACAAGAAAAGATCAAGAATATATGGATCTTGCCCTAGAAACACAGAAAGCTGGTTTCTTTATATAACTTGCAAACGGAGACAAGCTCCCACAGGCCGTAGCTGAACGAAGTTATTATTTTAGAAGGAAAAAGAAAATGGACTGCTTCTGCTTCTTCGAGGACTATAGGTTCAAACTAAAAGTTTGAAAAAAAACTAGTCCATTGTACTCCTCGCATGTTACTTTCACTGAAATTTCTAAGATTTACATACTGCAGCATACTTAAGCTGCAGCTCTATGCGAACGTTAGCCGGAAACTCACAAAGATACTGGTCCGCTTTATCGTCATCATTCTACAATATAATAATAGCAAGTAATGTAGGATGTTGTGAACACACTTCTACGCTCAGCAAAAGCATTGTGTTCCGACATGATGCAAGTAAGCGGTCAACAGTAGTTCCAACTGAAAAGCAGCAGGCCCTTGGAGACATCTGGAAGCTTTCGTTTGGCCTACCAATAACCCAGAGGCCCATCTGCAGTTCTGCTTATATGGTATGAAACCCAGCTGTCAATGAAAGCCTTAATCGGAGACGCAGCAGGCAATCATAACGCAGATTCGGGTCTTTGCAAATTCTATGACGCGAGATGCGATTCGATAAAAAATATCCTTAAGATAACTTAGACACCTTTACGAAGGCTTACAGTCTTTGAGTGGCAATGCGGGTAACTTTTCAAGCACTACACCCGTAGAGTACTACTGATTCTACATTGGATCTGAACAGACTCAGCTTGATTTTTGTGCTGAGAACATTTCTTTGCCACATTTTTGATAGCATTCCAAACTCAGATTCGACTTTCCTAATTCTGCTGGCCACTTCGAGCTCGGTTCCATCCTATCGCCATTACATTGGCGCCTAAACGTTGGAAAAACACCTTTGTGGATAAAGAAAGCCTTGTAAAAAGTTGATGCTCATAAAATCGGAAATGAAACTGTTTTGGCACTTAGTGAAACATTTTATTGTTTCTTGATTACTTGTTGGCTTAGAGCCAAGAGCCAACAGCCAAAGGAGATTATCTTCTCTCACGTTCCACACGTGATACATAGATTCACTATATGTAATGAGATCAGCTACTGCCTTTTACTGGTATTTAAGGGAAATAAGCTGACACATTTTCCGTGAATTGATGGTGAGAGTAAATTCAGCAGAAAATGACAAGTTCTCGGCTTGATCAATTTAATCACCCGCAAGACTGCCGATAAGTATTGCTTTACAGTTCAATTTTCCTCCGACTTTAACATGTGATCCAGTATTAGCAACGCGCTGGGCAGAGTAGTTCTCCATGCGATGTAGCATGGCTAATAAAATATTGCCTGGTCCATATCTTCACCTTCATTTGGGCATTCAGGGCAAGATGGTGAGCTGTCGTGCCCACAACGGTGGAGCTATTTGCGATAACAACCGTGGCCAGTCAAGAACTGTGTGGGGTTGTGACTGCTGTCTTCATGTTTACGTTCTACCCATGGATTGTCGGTATAAGTGTGTATGTCCATCTTTCTTTCATTGTATATATAATCTCAGCGAGCTTGCCACTGGGCTTAAGGCTCTTCTGTCCTCAACATCTCATCTGCAAGAATGTCAACGGGAACGTTGAACGTCTGACATGGTTCAAAAGCTGCTGATTGTCAGTAGGGCGCAGAGTCTGCATGTTGACGATAGTCTCGTTTTAGTCCCCCTCGTCGTGGCCTACGCCCAGACTGGGTCAGCATACAACAGAACTCATGTAAGAACTATGGAAAGTAGGAACCTTTTTTCGTATCCAGGTCCACCAATGTTAGGCAGTATGCTTCAGCGAGCTCCCTAAATTGGCGACTCTATTTTGTTAAAGTAGCTTACGTGTATTTTGAACCGTAATCTGTTGTCTGGCATTACTCCAGGATATGTAATCACTTCTTTGGACCTGGTTTTTTGGTTAACAACCTGGAAACTTAGCGACCTCTACAGTTTTTTGATTAGTTATTAGGATTATTTAAAAATTGAGTGTCCTTCCAATGTAAAGATAGGGACGTGAGTCATACCTATGTATATTTAATCCTCTCGAGAGATTCTTTGCTTGGCAAAAGAATCGTCCTTGTTTTCCCAATTCGTTCTCTGCTTGTTTAAGTAGATTTTTTACTTTCAGTGTAGATTTTAAAGTTCTGGAAATGACGACATAGTATCAACACATCCCCCGTTTTCCTGATTTGCCAAGAAATTCAAAAAATGGCTTACCATTTTCTGTTACGTAAAATCCACATAGGTTCCCCTGAGGGTGTCATTTTCAGAACAGACTTGCCTAGATACTCAAGAGTTTGCTGCATGAAGCTCTTGACTCTATTAGTTGACCAACTTACAGACTGTAGTCATTGCCAGTCTTCCCAATTCGAACCACCAAGGAGGTGAGATCAGCTTCTTTATAGGTATCTTTTCTTTGGTGTTTTCTTTAAGGTGGGATATCCCGTGATATCCAAATTCCATCCAACCGAACTGCAAGTTTTTCTGGTTTCAGCACCGCCAACAGTCGAATTTTGTGCGCGCGTAAAGCCACCACCAGAGTTGTTTACGAGTATTAGAGGGGACAGACAACGACCTTTGCTTGTTTAAGCAGCGACCTTATTCGAGCATTGTGTATGGGTTAAACCACATTGTGTGTGGTTCTTATGGATGGGTTTGCCCGCTTTATCTAATGTAAATCTACTAGAACTACAGCCTTTGTTAGTTGCAGCAATGAAACCGGAAAGCATCCATCAGAAACTTTTTTTTCTGTTTTGGGTATGCAGTCAGAAGATCTAGTTTAACTTCTGAGAGCTTTATCTTTTTCAGTGGTTATCACGTCGGATGATCTGTTTCTCATCTCTGTTGTCGGAAGATCAGTGAGACCTTTAGCACTTCGACAGAACTTTGCGCGGTACGTTTAACTCATGTACGAGCATTCTTCTCCTCTTCAATGACTTCTCACATGGAAGTCCTTCAGAGTATACCTAGGGTCTATTCGACTTTTTCAGCTCCCGGGACATGGCGTCAAACAAGCTGTCTATTCTGATAGAATTTAAGCATAACAAACTGAGTCTGAGTCATCGGAATCGAGAGACATAGCACTGCTGGGTCAGCTCTTAAATTAGTGCGTAGTTGTTTCGGTATATTTGTTGAGGGTTCAGTAATCCGTGCTCCAGTCGCGAGTGTGGAGACAATGGGTGCATTGTAGCTATTGCGAGTACAGCCTGGAGTTTGGTTCTTTTGGATCCGCTCCATACTTTTCAATCATGTAACATCCAGCGTCAGTTTCTTTGGCACTTTATTCGACAGTAAGACTTTGAAAATTAAGAGTGTAACCCAACCATCTTTATGTGATAGAAATAGATATTTGGTAGCGACTACTATTTGCAGACTTTTATTGGTGGTTTTTTTTAAAATCCAATTTATTGAGCCAACAGAATCTCTTTCAGAACGGAAGTGCCTGTTGACAATCTTCCATAGAGCTATACCAACGCCTTAGAATAGCTACTGATACTGAGAATATCTTGCGAAATGCTATTGAATTATGAGGAACTTTATTCACCAGCAGTTGTCTTTTCTTCATTGGAGAATATGCTCGTAGAGATTTCTAAATGGAATTTTCATTATTTGTAAGAGGTCCTATCTGTCATCCAACTAAAGCCTAAGAACGTTTATCGACACATTTTGGCTCCAAATATAGTTTGTCAATCGAGTATGCATATTTTTAGAAGATTAAAATTTTTGCTTCGTTTTAGGCTTCATTGAAAAAATTCATGTCTCTCCTTGGGCATTTTAGAGTCGGTAGTTGAATAGGTATCCACTCTGCCTTAGTGAAAATCTTACTACATTTGTGGAGATTGTGTTTATCGCGGGACCATCTTTGCATAATCCTCATCCAACAGCAACACTGCTTCAGCTCAAAAATTCAACTTCAGTCTAAGGAAAGAGTGAGTAGGTGGTTTCCGTTTCCTCGCTTTCTTTTTTTAAATTTTTTCTCCACTCTCTTATACGAACCGTCTACGAAGCAGAACGGGAGCATCTCTAACCAGGATAGATTTGACTATCTCTACTACTACCATGAGACGACTGAGACGACTTCTTTAGCTGGTTGCTCACGTCGGTCGTCCGTGTCATGTCTTCTTCTTTCACCGAGAGTGAGATATATGCGCTGCATGTCAGTAGTGAATATTCGTTGTACTTAATCGTGATCCTATTACAAGCGTTAATTACGAAATTCTATCTTTATGAGCGAGGACGATGGATAGGCGGGAAGATGGGCTGAATGGCTAGATAGCTGAATAGCAAGGGGTAGAAGCAACAAAAAAGTCCTCTACAATGTGACATGGTAGTGTCATAAATAATCCGAGAATCTACCATTTTCGTCTCAATGAGGACGAATAGTCTTCTCACACTGCAGGCGCAATCATAAATCTTGCCTCAAGACAATTTTTTCCTTAGTCCGTCTTTTTTTTTTTTTTTTTTTTTTTCTCCTACAGCCAGTTCTGCCACTTATGTCATTTTGTGTGCACTTTTGTCTTCTCCCACTTCTTCTTCTAAGTTGTCGCTCATTCTTTGCACTTAAGATGAAGTTGTAATATATGTGTCGTCGTTGGTCGTTGGATGTGGTTCCCTTTATCTTGGTCCTTACAAAAGGATATAAGAAGAAAGGATAACGTGTGCAACAGAGCGAATGTGGCTGTAACATGAAAAGTCACCAATTGATTGCTGGCCATTTGTTTTCGTTTAATTTTTAGGGAGTTGCCACAAGTGGATCTGATCGAATGTTGAATGTACAGTGATCCCTACAGGCAAAGGAGACTTGAGTACGAGATTGAAGTGATTTGTGCTTTATTGAGTAATGGCATCATAAGGCTATATGTTTAGGTAAATTGGGGGATAGAACATCGTTTGTTAACCGATTTGAGATAACTTTCACATTTATGGTTGACTTGTACCAAGTGTAGCATGGAAAAGCAATAAAATTAATTAATGGCTTCGGTTAGGTTATTTCTCTTTACCAAAGAGCCATTGGCTATATGAATCGATTTCCGGCAACAGATACGAAAATTCATTTGAACATAGCAAAATGAAGTGTTGTTTCAGAAATACTTTTCGTGTTATTGATGGGAAAATGTGTGTGCTTAAGAAGCAAATTTCGAGAAGACTAAATATGAATTATTGAGCAAGTCAATTGGCAATTTCAAAATGAGATCCTTAAGGTGAAAATGCAACAAGCATTCATTTAAACCTTAAGATAGCATACATATCTGGAAGCAGTTAAACCACTAGAGAGAACCACTTTCAATTCAATAACAATAATATTTCATAGCAAAGGTTTTACATGATTTTTACGATTATTTTTAAGCATTTCTATAGCTGCTATCTCCCAGATATTCATTAAGACGAAGGCTAAGATTAAAGCTTAGACTATCGGAGATGCCCCTGGTAAAGCAACACTTAGCCAAACAAATTTTCTCCTTTCCTCGATATCTTATGGTATGTCAATCAGCTCACCCTAGCCACAGTCACCGACCACAATCCCAAATGATCGAATTAAAAGGTCAATAAAAAGGATAAAAAGGGCGCATTAAAATGCACAGAGACTACATCTCAATTCTCCGATGTTATTAACCGGCATGGTACTCCAACCACATGTTTACACTGGTCTTGCAAAGTAACCCTTGCTCCAGCTACTCAAACGAGAATAATACAATTCGCTTCCTCTAAAGACGTAACTAGAAAATGATGATTTAACCGATCTAGGTAATGCCTACACGGTTAATACCTCAAATTGATCTCCAGAAATAGTTGGTTCCCTGAGTAGAAGGAAACATTAATTCGGTGTAGGAAAACTAACTAATTGAAAAATATTTTTCACATCTGCGGAGATATATCTTGAGGAGAAACTGGTTATTAACCAAGGTCTCTGACCTATATTTAAAAATTTAATCTTCTCCAGAACCTGTCACAAAAGGGACTAAATATATTCTAAATAATATCTTTCCTTGAGCATTGATTATAAGGTCACGCAACAGCTTCTCACCTTTTCTAAACAGTTTGATGTCGAAGGTTTTATGCCATGATTATCACTAAACTCTATTCAAAGCTGGTTATCAGCGCTTGTCACTTCAACTATTCTTAGCCCTTCGACTTTCCAACCAATCATCCTAGGGCATTTGGGTGGACTGTATCCTTTTTATAGCAAAACGTTGTTGGAGTCGCTGAAAATGGCTCTACACAAATTCACAAGTCATATCACAAAGTCAATGCAGGGATCGGCATAATAGAGTGTGCACAGGGAAGTATTCCTGGACATAGGAGGTGCCTTTAACGAAGTCAACACATTCTCAATGACAACTGCGCTGTCAACTCTAAAGGTAGATGACTCACCTGGGAAGGTTTTATATTGACAGGAAACTAACCTGGAATCCCAATACTCAAAAAAGAGTAAAAAATATTTCTAGTCTCTTGTAGAAAAGCCATTGGGAACAAATGGGTCCTACCTCGCATAACCCACTGGCTATAACGGTTATAGGACCAATTCTTACTTGGTGGACGGCCTAAGATAATACAGTCAACTGCAGTAAAATAAGCAGAGTTCAAAGAACATCATATCTGCATAAGTGAAGACCTAAATACTACTCCCTCCACAGCACTGGATATTCTGTTTCACTTGTCAACAGGCAAGTACCTCCGACCATAGCTATTCACCTTAAAGCGATCACATAGCAAATTATTTGGCCACGTTATTATCCTCAATATACTAGGAATCTTCCCAGAAAAAAATTGGTTACACTTTACCCCATTATTGGTTTGACAAAGACTTTCATGTAGGCATCCCCTCTAGATCCATCTGGGAGGAATATACTTTCATGGATGGATTCAAGATTGAAAGCAGGGTCGATGGTGCTGTTTTCTTAGATAAGCCAAATCGATGTCTCCCCTTCCGTCTTCCAAATCACTTCAGCATGTTCTAGGTGGAAATTTTGACAATTAACAGAGTCCTGTCCGGGTTGAAGAAAAACATGATATTTGCAAGAAGGATCCGTATCTTTTCGGTTAGTTAGGCCGCTATAAATTCCCTGAACTAAGTCTCAATAAATTCTAGAACTGAACTTGACTGCCGATCATCTCTTAAGGAGTTGACAGAGTAGTTCAAGGGCTAACAAACTCGTCAAAATTGGAACCACTCTACAGATTCTACCGGAAAATTGTAGCATTAGTACACCAATCGTTACGTGCAAATTAATCTTAAAGCTGGATGCTAACGAAAGAACAAATCTTAGGTGAACTATTGAAGCAAAATGTCTAGTAACCAAACAGATCTGGCCAAAGCTGGATCTGTATCTCTAAGAGTTTGATCTTTCAAAATGGGAAACATCTAAGCCTATCATAAGAGTCATCACTGGAAACTATCTTATAAGAATGCATGCAAGAAGATTTGGTTTCTTTAGAAATGATTCCTACAGAAGCTGCATGGACGAGTAGAAGGAGGAAACAATCTACGTACTCTGTACATGTTCAGTAAGAAATCCCACTTAGGAGTTTTCTTCTACAATGACTTAAGCGATCTAAATAATGTAGACTTTAACAATCTCCAATGCTTTATCATAAATTCAAATTGGTGTCAAGAGTAGAAGGATCACAGATCCTCAAGGCAGCCACTCTAACCTGAATTGGTAGGGGTGTAGGCCGGCCACCCATCATCACTCTTAAATGCTTGGCACAATGGTGGGGTGCTTTATCACTATGTTAGATGAAGTGGGTGACACTGGCTTAATTGGTAGTGCATCGGTTTACAAATCGGACGGGTTAAGATTCAATACCAGCCGCGCCCGTAAGACATTCTTCTTTTCAGGCAACTAAGAGCACCTAATATGAGTTGCTTAGACTAGAACAACAAGTCCAATTACTCTAATAATTTAGTCTCCCCATTAAATGTTGGATGCCACCCATGGAGCGAAATAAGCACAGGAACCAAAAGCCTTTCTTTCTCTCTCTGTCCCATTTTCTTATAAACTTCTGCTCAGTCACTTTAAGGGGAGTAATACCGACTTGAATGTTAGGTTCTACAAAAAAAAAAAAAAATAAAAAAAATTTAAAATACTTGCTTTATGAAACCTGCCATGTAAGCCTAACCATAAGGTTTGCAATTCATCACATGTTGGACTAATGTCTTCAGGTTTTACAGCTTCCAGTAAGACCCCACAATCTTGAGGTCCATTGAAAGCCTTCACAAACATTGCCGGTCAAATACCTTTTGCATCAGCCAGAGGTCTGTTCGTTTTTGATATGATCAAATATAATGCCATTGGAAGGACTAAGTTGGTGTAATTAGACGGGGGCTTCGTCACGACGCCAATAAGCTATATGTGGTCTTTCCTACAAAGGTATAGCAGAAAAGACTCTGGCCTCTTCGAGATATCATGAAATTTAAGTTAGGTCTGATGGTATTCTGTATAGTCATGCCATCTGCACTATCAAGGGTTTCTAAACAAGTTTGGGTTATGAGAAATTTTTCTCTGACTCTTACAGGGAAGTGCGTCCGTTTATCCCATTGTGACCTGGGACAACCAAAAAAAAAAAAAAAAACTCAGGGAAATAAGCCTTCTGCCTGCATCCAAAAAAGCCTTGTATTCTCGAGATAGCATGAAAGTGATTTCAGGGCTTAGTAAAGCTTTAAATCTGCCACTGCAAATACTTTTCTCTCTCTACGTATTCTTCACAATATAGCTCATTATCATCAAGATATACCATATATACTTTTAGAAGGAGCAAGGTTTCCTAACGAGGAGTGAAATCTATCGTTGTCTTCCTCCAGAAAGACACCGGCACTGCATCCTTATCAGTTTTGAAGCCACCTCTGAAGATGCGACCATATTCTAGGTCAGATTCTGGCCTAAATTATTCCTGGGCACAGCACCACGAGTTCTGGTGTCAATGCATTAGACGGTTTGCCCAAGAAGCAGAGTAAATAGGCAATCGGCGCGTAAAGTCATCAAAACCACAGCGCATGTATTACCAATGATCACATCAAGAGCTGCCATTACTTTAAAGCAGAAAGTCGCCAGACAAGAGGCAGCTACATTATCTGCATACGGCCATGCGCAGACATAACAACTATTGACATCATTAAGAAGTGAGTTGACCATGCACCATATCCAACATACACACCATCACATATCGACCGCAGTCAGCATCCACAATCAGGGTGTTATACATCAACATTACTTTATTTCACAAAACAAGTGCTGAACGTGGCCGAGTTACACATACTGCCAAAAGTTGCCAAGTCAAATGCGCCTTGAATGTTGAAAAAATGCTCCTTCGTTTCGAGTGCGGCTTTCGTTCTGGCGATGATAGATAGATGATAAGATAGATGATGCATTCGCAAAGCATTTTAAAGCGCATGATGGTCGGGCGTTCTTTTCATGCTCTTCAATATGAAAGAAGCTAGACCGACACATGTGACGCTTTTAGTGAGCGCGTTACTTCAAAGCCGCTGCTGTTTCGGTTAAATTCGAAAGACAAAATGCGTGCTCTGAAAAAGAAACTCATCTTGTCAATCTTATTTAATCGGTGCCGGGTACTCGACATCAGCCGAGAGCCAAGTGAACACTTTCGATTTAAACATTCTTCATCGAATATTCGGGAAGGGCAAGTAGTATACCCGTGAAAGAACCACAATACATCGACTACACTCGCAAATTAAGTGAATGGACACTACTATGTCAGCCGAAAAGATCTACGAATCCAAGCCTCCAGTTTCTAGACCACCAGTATATCCAATCCCTAATCTAAGCAGTCAAGAAATAAACAGCATTTGCAGGACATGAGAAGATCAAAGGGTGTCATGTCTCAGGCAGAGACTATACTCGTCGGGTGAGCTGTTACAAGTTATGCTATAAGCAGTAAGGTTATATGAAGAAGGATTTAGATAAAGGACTTTTTTGTTTTCTCTGCGATGTATCTACAACAAAGTACACCTTCTACACCTTACTCTGCGTGGGTGTGTATTACAATTTAATCTTTCCGGTGGACTTCTTTTTATCTAAACTCAAAGTCCGTGAATTTTTTTCTATTACGTGGTCTGTTTGTGAAATTATACTCCATTTGGCATATTTAAGATGTCTGCATTCGGAAGTATTCACACAGCAGTTTCTTCCAACACTCACAAAATAAAAGCAATTTTCACCCCTAAAACAAAAAGGATGTTAAGTGAAAAAAAAAAAATGCTACCTCCGATAACGCCGCAAACGACCCTGGTAAGGCAACTGTACTCGTATTCATAAAACGTTTGCATTCCACAAATGAAAGGAAAACCCTTTTTGCCTGGCATCCTCGTCAGAAGTGGGCTAGATAAGTGAACTTAATATTTGCTAGACCTTGCACACGAAAAACGTAAACAAAGTTTTGCTCCGAAACTCAGAGTCAGGAGTCGAGAGTTGCGCGATACAAAGTACCTTTGGGTAACCCCGTTCACCCGTTTGCAGGGAATTCGTCCTGGTAAACCTCATAACTGTCTTCCACTGACATTTTCAATTATCATGCAATGCAATGGCATTTTAATGCACAAACATCTTTTTTTTCAAGTTGGCACTCGAACCTGGTGGCAGGCACTCTTCCGCTGGAGGAAGCAATAGCGCAGCTCTCTAGAATCATCACAGCACAGCAAAACAACCTTCCCAAGGGAACAACAAGGGTATGTCAACAGGAAAACATTGGCAGTACTAGTGCTACCATACACATCGGAAATGGAAGTTTTGTTAGCGTACCGCGTCTCAGTTGGGAAAGTGGAATACCATGGCGACAATAGTGAAGAGAAGGTACGAAATCTCGAATAGGGGATGATGTTTTCGTCCCTGAAATACAAATATTCGTATATGACAGTGCTTGGCAGTTACCTTGAAGACAGTCGTAGGTGATGACGACCTACATTAGTGCTTGCTTCTTCTTCAACAGCAGCAGCAGCAGCAGTACATAGTACCATTACTATCACTAACATCAGTCCTAGCTTATGATGGCAACATGTGACAAACTACAAATTAATGTGCTGTACTGTCAATCTGAAGATGTGCTCCATCATCGGTATCTGATTTAGGTAGGGTAGGTTGCGAAAACACTACACTACCACCTAACACTCTGAGCACTTCGACATTGCTGTCAGTTAATGAGTTATAAACTCATTTCTGTGCGCAAATGTTTTCTTCAAGTACACACTTTCGCATGTCAACTTTCTTTGGAAAGAGATTTACTCCGGCTCCATTGAAATTTAATTGGGTTGGGAAGAACCCTATGAAGGTCGAATACAAGAAAGCTTAATATATGAGCCCGAGGTACCTTTAACTTATTTGCAGAAGGCTTTCCACTTGACAGAAACAATAATCAAAATTGAAAGCAGGGTACCTACATTTGGCTAAATATGCGAACAGGGTTACCAAAGTTTAACGCACATTTCTCAGAACAAAAACTTTGGAAGTGATCAACATTTGTACTAGATGGCAAATAATGTAGAACTGTTGAAGGTGAAGATTAGATAAATGTTTAGCAAATTAAACAAACTTAAACGAAGTTATGTCCTGTACTGCTTACAAGATTGAAGACCAGAAAGTAGTTGTACCCTTGTAAACAGAATTGTCATAATTTCATTAGTGAGGTATTTTTAACATATTCCGTAAAGGCTATTCAAAAGAACATCCAGCGCGTAGATCAAATCTTATGACTAAGCCTGCAAGAAAATGAAAATTATCTGCTTTATTAGGTCGTCTGACTTTTGGTGGCTTATAAAATATCGATAATGCCTGCCAAGGCGCTTGAGCTACCTCAAATCATCCTCAAAGATCCTCAAACAGTGAGCCACTCAACAATTTTGTAATTAGCAATGGAACTTGGCCCCGTTAGGGGTGACCCTAGAGCCATCTTGGTACTTGGCCTGGTCTGGCGATTTACGGTTTGGTCAGAAGATCATTAAGATAAAACGAAGAGATCTATTTACGAAGGCACTACACCCATTTAGTTGTACTGATTCAACGTTTTTTCGGAAAAGCAGCAGCTTAGTTCTTAGGCTGAAAACATTGCTGCACTAGAAAACATACCAAACGCAGCTTTTGCTTTGTGAATTCTCTTGCCAAAATCCAGTTTGATAACAAAAACGTGTTTTAGTATTAGTTCAAGTCCTAATTTTGTCGTCTCAGACTCAAATTTGTGAACTATCTGATGCAGGTCAAACGTCATCTGCGTAGTCAAGATATTAAGATTTGACATCATATTCTACCTCTGTTCTGTACCTTCCTGTTCCCTTCGAATAGAGCTTCTTTGATTGCATCACTGAGTAGTACAAATAATAGCAGTGGAGAAAGAATGCAGCCCTGTTATACTCCGGTGTGAACTTTGAATTCCTGTGATTCCTAACCAATGTGTAACACATAATTGGGAATGTTTTCTCTTATGTGCGTACACTTCTTTTACCCAGCATATAGCATCTCGATGCAAGTTGTCGAAGGCCTTTAATGGAGATCAAATATTGCGTAGATCTATACTCGATATATTGTTCAATAAAGATCCATTCCAAAAGCCTGCCTTCTCGAAGTTGAGCGTTAAATCAATGTTGACTCCCTACAGCGGGCGGAACGTAGAGGTGTATCTCCAGTTCCCACATTCCGTCAGATTTCACCCCTTAGACAACCTTATCATAATTTATCTGTTCCAATCTTCAAAAACGGCCTGAACCAAGCAAATGAACATGGTTTGGAAATGCTCCGGTTAGATTTCATATATACCATCTGCAGGCCTTTATAGCCTACGTTACTTCCATCTAGCAAGCTATACCTATGAAAATTGCAATTGTGATTAGGCTGAGAGACACTCAACAATGGAAAGATCTAAATATAGGTCATGCCACACAACTTACGTTGCATCGCACCCTTTTCCAATCAACCGAACTTCAATTATCTAAAAATCACTTCAACATTGTCTTTGATGACAGCAATTCAGAAGAGAATGAATGAAAACTACAGGTGGAAGACTCACTGGATCAATTTCTATCTTCCTTCGGCTCTAGGACAGCCGAAGAAGTTGGCACATGCACCATTATCGCCTTCCAAGCTCAGATGTTTATTATCCAATACCCGCATTGAGCATTGCAATATTCACAGTCAGTCAGCGATCGAGAGTTGTAAGCGTGCCTTTGAATGGGATTACTGGGTTGTATAAGATCACACTTCGTTGGGTTCCGCGAACTACTCGCTGATGAACTGGTAAAAACTCAGATTTCTAAGTAAATTTAGGAGGCAGCTTGACTTCAATCTACAATGTTATACACCAAACAAAGAACACACTTAAGCATATTCGAAGGCCAGTCATGGGTGAATCCATCAATACAATGTGTTATGCAGCATCAAACCTAGACAACATCACTCAAATGCTAACGAACTGGATGGTATCGACTGAACACTCGTTTCCAGACCACAGATACATCCATTTCAGCCTGGGTGATACTCCTTCCAGTCAAAAAGCATTCTGAAACTATCGGAAAACTGATGGCTTAAATACAGAGGAATACTGTCAAAAACACTTTCCTCTAAACTCTCAATTCCCACGCGTGACACCAATGAGCTTGACATGAAAGTCAGGGAATTCACTTTGTCTCTCAATGAGACTATGGCTTCTTTCTGCCCTCTGATTAAACCTAGGGGCAAGAAAAAACCTTAGAAACACCTACAGAAAACTTTTCAATTTAGCAAAAAGCACAAGAAAAGTGACTGACTGGGACTCATACAAAGAATCCCCCAAAATATATAAAAAAGAACTGAGGAAAGCAAAGCGTCAATCTTAGAGATTGATTGGCAGAAACCTCTGAGGCATAAGGCTAAGAAAAATCCTCTCTACAAATCCTATAATGCCTAGTTGTTTGAAAAAAACCAAGGGCTCCTGGAAAACCTCAAGTGGCGAATCAATCAACTTGCTACTGGACACCAGGTACAGGTAGCTCCTTATTCGTGACCAACAGTAATCAAAACAGGACTACTGCACGGTCTGATTACAAGAGACAAACTGCTTTGGGCGCTGCATAGGTTCAAACCATACAAGTCTGCAGGTACGGATGGTACAACATCGGCCGAACTACAAAGATCCTCAGATATCATCTCTAGCCCACGCTAGAGAATATCATGAGGAGCTGTGTAGAATTGATCCACGTTCCACTGTCATGATGTCCCAAAGGACCTCAGACCTATAAGTCTATTATCTTTCCTTCTGAAAACATTAAAACGACTGATTGATATCCATATTCGAGCAAAAATTGATCCAAAACTTTTCTCTATGGCTCAGCATGCCTACATGCCTACTAGATGACCCACTTGGAGAGTTGATCAGTCTTGTGCTAAATAGCAGGATAATCAGCTCCAAACTGGATGGGACTTCTGCTTAAAGATGTGTTAGTAGAGGTACGCCGCAAGGCGGTGTCCTCTGTCCCCTTTTTTGGAACTTAGTCGTAAATGAACTGCTGATATAATTGGAAGCGGGAGGGAGCAGGGTGATTGTTGTCGCAGGTAAGCATCTTAATACAATTAAAGAACTCCTTCGGCTAAATCTTAACAGATAAACCCGTTCGTCGGATCCCTGTGGATTGGGAATTGAGCACCATAAAACTGCTCTTGTCCTCCTATCCAGGAAATATAAAATTCCAACTATAGATCCTCCCACAATAAACGGTACCAGTTTTGTGTTTTCCGCAACAGCAGAATTCCTGGGTCTTATTTTTGATAGGAAACTAAACTGAAAACCTAATATTCAAGAAAGAGTTAATAAAGCTACAGTAGCTTTATTCTCCTGCAAGAAAGCCATTGGAAACAAATCGGGCCTCCAACTTTGAAAAACTCACTTACGGTGACGTCGTCTGGTGGACGGCTTTAGACATTGCGATCAACTACAAAAAAGCTGCGACTGCAGCTATTCGCCTTAAAACAACTGCACAATGGACAAATAATTTATTTGGCCACGCTAATATTCTTAACGCACTAGGAATCCTTAGGTGGATTGTTGGCTCAACATGTGTGTCTGAAAAAATCTGTCCAATTGTGGATCAATATCGCCCCAAAAGTTTGATCTCCGCGCTATTATAAGTGTCATCACTGGATACATTTTATGGTAAAGTATGCGAGAAGACTTAGCATTTTTATTAATGACTTCTGCAGAAGCTGCATGGACGACGAGGAGGTGGAGACAACTCTTCACCTACTTTGTACAGGTTACCCGACCAGAACCGTTTAACAACCAGCTCTAGAAGCTGCAAGTTTGCTGAGTAACAAAACACGCCCTAGCAGGTATCTGTTATTGATTGTAGTGATAGAATAGATGAAGCTATCAAACACGCTACTGTTTACTTTGATGGATTCAAGTTATGCTACCAAGAATAGAGACCAGCAGCTAGCAACCCTTAGGGGAATCTTCACTGCTGTCCTGGCACCGGTATGCATACCGATATTGACCGCGGCCGATATATCCTGGCGGGCGTAAACAAGTAAGTCGACCCACTGCTAAACGCTATCAATACTTATAGCCAATACTTTGCTCTTAAGAGCAAACAGCCCTGGTCTGATTAACTCTAAGTCAATCCTACTACGACTAAGGTTGTTGCCTTAACTATAAGGAAGAAGATGACTGGTCTGCCATTAGTTTTTTTTTTTTTATAAAAAGCTGTGAAGAAAATTTAGGAAGGTAGAAAAGGGAGTCATCGATGTACATTGGGCTTAAATGTTTACAAGTTATAATGACTAGGAAATAGAGGGCCTGCCATGGCATTCCATAAGCAAGTTGTACGGCTAAGGAACATATCACGATATTTAAGAGTACGTCCGAAAATGGGCTTGAGGGTATACTGATGAACATTCAGAGTCAGACAGTTGTTACGGTCAAGGGGCGGAATGCTACTGGGAATTCCTAGGAAGTATAGTGGTGAAAATAGCCATAGAATAAAGTGAGATACGAGACGTTATGTCGGTGTTCGAAGGTGTCGATTGCCTGAGTGATATAAGCATTACCTATGGATTTTATCGCACGGTTTTGAATTCTATCTAGCAGGTACGGAGATGTTTTAGGGCTTACTAAGTGTGGACATAATACTACACTTAGTACTTTGACGGATAAATGTCTTACATATTGGGGCCAGATCAGTGTGGGTGAAGTGTTTCTTACATCGCAGCATTTTTGACGACATCGAATACCATATGTGGTCATTCCAATGTAATTTATCATTGACGCGCACACCGATAATGGAAAGTTTTTTAGTTTCGGAAATGCAAGTGCCGTTTATGGCAATCATTAACAGCAAAGTTGGTGCCAAAAGACCTCAATTTCATGCAAAAAAGAGACCGTGTTGACGTCGCAAAAGACATGATTTGCGAGGTTGAATCCGATCCCACATTCATCAAAAGGAATGGCAAGTCAATGGTGTTCAGCAAATGAGCCGAGGCCAAAAAAACATGTCGTTTTCAGTCAAAAAATAAGACAATGCTAAGGGTTTTCATGGACTACAACTGTGTCGTGGATCATGAATTTTTGTCGGAAAGCCAGACAGTAAACAAAGAGTTTTATTTGAGCATTATAAGACGTTTGCGTGAAGCAATTCTCCGAAAGAGATTAGAATTGTGGGCAAGAACTCGTGGATTTTGCACCATGATTACGCACCGTTGAACAGTGCCATTATTATTCGTAATTTTTTGACGAAAAGTGCAAGAAATACCATCCAACAGCTACCAAATTCACCTGATTTGGCTCCCTGTGACTTCTTTCTATTCAATCGAGTTAAAAAAAAACCACTACGGGGAACTCGTTTTAGAAGCCGAGAGGAAGTAATGGAAAAATCGCAGAAAGAACTAATAGACATACCGAAAACCGAATATAAAAAAATGTTTCGAGGATTGGATCAAACGCTAGCATAAGTGTGTTGCAATCGATGGGGAATACTTTAAAGGGGACAACTTAGATTTAGATGAATAGACTTGTATTTTTAATTTTCTGAATAAATTCCTTTTTTTATCGAGTTGGTCTATTGGATTAAAAATAGCAGAAAAGAGATCATTGATAAAAAGCAAAAGAATGTCGGAGACAAAAAAGAGAATATCAGATAACTTAAACCATCCAAGGCAACTTGAATTGAACCCAAAACCAACTCCTTCAAATGCCTGAGAAATATCAAGTGGGACAATCTTGCTTTCACTAGATTGATGTACGGTTTAGTTCCACTTTTCAGTACGACATGCCATCAAATCGCCAGTGTTACTGTTGCTGTTCCGTTTTTCCAGATATGTCATGAACCGATGGTTTATCAGCGTTTTCAAGAAAGGGATTACGTGAAATGGGTCTGTAGGAGGAGGGAGAAGAAAATTCACATTTTTTTAGGGATGGACTGAACAAATGCTGTTTTCCATCTGCTCGGAAAGAGTCGTATTGAGTAGGATTGATGAAAAAGCCTACGCAGTGGTCTGGCCAGCGTTGAAGAACACCTCTTAAGTACCTCGTTAAGTACCCCGTTAAGTACTCCTGCTACATTGAAGATTCGGCGCACTCAAGTATAGGCGGAGAGAAAGCAAAGACTGGAATTTTCGAACTGGCTGCAAAGTGTACAATAAGCAAATTGGCTGGAAATTCGTTGTAAACGAGTGTTGGGATGGAGGATGGAGCAGGATTTCTAATGTTTTTGTCGAACGTCTAAAAATTGTTACTACCTTTGGGGCATTGTAATATTGTAATTACACACATGAAGTGAAAGGCGTTGCTGTCATTCTTGGCTCGTTTGAACCTTTTCGGTTTTTCTCTGCCGGGTTTTGTGTTGAAGGACTGAAGAAACATTTTTCTACTCTGACAGCTTCTTTACAGCTAAATCGAGGTTAGGTACTTTATGTGTTTTTTTAGTTTTGCATATGTACATTACGTTTGCTTGAATTCTGTTCGTTAAAATATAAAAATTTACACAGGTAAAATTGTTACTATTAACATACATTTGCTTTCCTTTTTTCACAAATATTGATAATTAATTTTTTTTGTTTTAGATATAATTTATTTCTTGTTAATACGTATTGTTTAAATACAAGTTTAAAATATTAAAAGTGCGCAAAAATATACGGAATAAGAAACATGTAATGACATTCAGTATTTTGGATGTAAAATGTATAGAAAATAGTTTTAAATGCCACTTCAAGAGACTGTTAGAATTACAAAATGAAATAAAATTAAAAAAAAATTACAAAATTCAAAATTTATATACAAAAATTCATAGCAACCGAATATTGAACAAATAGAAACACAAACTTAATGAAATAACATGAAGAAAGATAAATAAATAAAAAAAAGCGGTGTTATATATATTCTTGAATAAATTACATAAAAAAATTAAGACACGAAATGCAAATAATTTAGAAATAATTTCAATTATACCAGATTGTTAGAGATAATATGTATATTCTTAACAATAATAGTTGTACTGCAATAGCCAAATATTTACAAGTTTTAGAAATATTCCAGATATTGACATAGCCCTAATGGAATAAGGAAGTTTGTTAAACAAGCGATATGACGAAACAGAATAAAAGTTACGAAGGGCAGTAGTACGAAATATGGGTACAGATAACTTATTAGACGAGTTTCCACGTTAGTACATGTTAATTTGACATTAAGCAAAAATTTCGATTGCCAGATTTCATGAAGAAGGTCTTCAATACCTTAAAGCAATAAAGGTGACGCACAGCGTGCACCTAAAAACTCATTCTATAGTCTATTATATGCCCCAGTTACTTAAAGTCGTCTACTTTCTCAATTAAAAAAAAACATTTTTCATTACAGCTGAGACTACTACAAAAGGTAGTAGAGCCGGACGTACAGTTGCAAGCAGAGAGCTTGTATCTATCCGATTCAGGTGCATGAAACATGGAACATATTCGCTTCAAGACAAATTAAAAAACATAATTTATGTTTTGGAGCTTATAACCAATTATGTTTGGCAAACCAGTGTCTTAATAGGTCAAGATACCAATTAATATCGGAGACCAATCCAAAGGACTATTCAAGCCATAGGCAAAACTTATATTATCAGCGAAAGCAATAGGTCTTCCTTTAAAATTAAGAGCAAATAGCGAATAAATATAAATTAAAAACAAAATAGGACCCAGCACTGAGCCTTGTGGTACGCCCAAATCTACGAACTGGTAGCTGGAACAGCTACTGCATATTGTCGTCGGCCGTAAACAATCCAAAACATTGGGACCATATACAATATTTGTTTTGTAAACGTCTTTATGTATTTACTAACTGTTGAGGTGATGTCTTGTGTATATTATCGTCCTTGAAAGTTGGAAAAGGTGAAAGTTGATGAAAAGATATGTTTAAATATTGTTGACGTTGCGTGGACCAAGCTGAAGTAGCACTGTCGAAGGACCTCTTGTGGACATCTATAGCTCAGATCGAATAGAGCGTAGGCAGATTACCGAATTTTTTTCGTCAGGCATAATGGTAACTCCACTCAAAATTGTAGTTTGCTGTAACTTCCAAGTATACGTCGACACATTTTCGAGAACAGTTGGGAAATCGCTATCATCTTGGAATATAATGTGGTTTTGGATCTTTTATAGGCATTCTAAGTCATGAAGTTTTATTTCCATTTTATGTTTAAGAAAATGCGGTGGATGGATGTGCATGACTTTGGTTTTTTTAGCGTCAATAATAAGACCTATGACATGACTATATATATAACATTTGAGATATCTTTGTGATTTACCAAAGTCGACGTATCGTCTGTATAGTCAAACACAGTGTTTTTCTTGAGAACTAATAGAATGCCAACAATATAAAGTTGAGGTACGGTACGCCATAGTTTGAAACTTTTGCGACTCTTAGGCTATTTTTTATTTTTACTCAAAATTTTTAGTTGTTCAAAGAATCCTCAAACCATGGCAGTAGCCCCCCTCTTATGGCAATTTTTTCCAACTGCCTAAGAATGTTTTCATGGCATAGTATGTCATTTTTCTCCTGACTTTTATTTGTATTTATTTATTTTTTTTTCCAAAGTCTCCAATTATTCAATTGATATTTTTGTTTGATTTTGATAACAACAAATTTATTTCTTGCCAGGATTTTATATTTGTCAAGGTATTAAATCAGACTTTTCGAAAAAGTTTCTTCTAAATTCATATCGGCTACCGAAAGTATCGGAATCGGCCAGTAGTTTCCGATGTCATGTTTTTACCGTCCTTCTCTATAAGAGCCTAAGATACTGTTGACTTCTCAAAACTCAGCTTTGTCACAACTAAGGCCAATACGCCTGCATTATACTTTAAATCTCTTGACTTTATAGCATCTTCACTAGCCGATTTGTTTTCCTGTAATGAAACTCGTTTTCAAAATTTCTTCCGTACTAAGTTCACAGAAATTTTTGTTTTGAATTTTTTTTAAATTTATCTCCGGTATCTAGTCAGTCTCTCTCCAAACAGGCAATGCGCAATTCATTGATTATCCAACTGTGTTCATTTCATCTTCTTCTCTTCCTTTTTTTTTTTTTTTTTTTTTTTTTTTTGTTGTCGTAGAGCAATACCTCGGCGAATATCCGACCTACACACGCTTTAGGTTGCAGGTACTCGGTCCTTAAATGATAGGTGCTTTTATTGTAGACATTTTATCACTAAAGCGTTACTTTTCTTATTGAAAAATTCTAGCAATACTTTATTTTGGCACAAAATAGATAAATAACATCTGACTTAGAGTGAAAGTTGCAACTTAAAATTACATTTCTGGCACTCTGGCCCGAAAAAGGTAAATTGAAAATGGAAAGTCATTGCATAGAGTGATGTCGTATGGGCTTTACAGATTCCTATGCCTTCAGTGTCCCGATTTATATTAGCCTTTTAGAACCATTTCGTTTTCTGAATAAGCAGGAATAAGAAAAGCATAATGATAAATTTGTTTTGATTATGATTGTTGATCTGAAGATATTTCTCATTATTGGTGGCAGCAATCACCAGATATTTTACAATTGCCAGAAGCTTTGGAGACTCAAAAATTTTAAATCTTTTTATATGCTTCAAATGCCAAACTCTTCTAGACTCCACTAGCATGAGAGTCATCTTTAACCATCTAGCGCTACCTTTATTTAGGGCTCCGACTTAGCCCTAAAGAATCCTTGATCTGTGAGTATATCTAGAGGCTGCTATGATGAGGTTGCTAACTTAACTTCAGTATTCACTGTTGATTCTATCGAGAGAATGCTTCAATTGAATTTCTTCTGCTTAATAGGGTCACCTTCCCAAAACTATATATGTATATGTCTACTTCTATTAAACCTTATTAAACATAAAAGATAGTTCGCAAAAAAGTTAAAAAAAAACATCCTAGAAATACTAATTTAAAAATGTATTACACTTAATTGTGTAAAAAGCATACAAGTGTGGTTGCTACTACGCGAATCGCTTAAGCCAATTTAGAGGAAACACTAAGGAAGAATGGGGATTAGTAAATAGTATTTTGGGTAGGAAAAATAAATCTAATAGTATTCAAAATATAGAAGTCCATAATTCAATTGTATCTGATCCACGCTTAATAGCAAATAAATTCAATGAATATTTTGTCAATATCTTAGAGACTTTTAAGCCCCCTGAGCTAGTAGTTGCAACTGCAGCTTTCTTCGTTTAAAGTTATTAAATTAATTATGAATCTGGAAAATAAAAAATTAAGCACCAGTGACGGTATTACTATCATTCTACCAAAATCAATTGCTTGAGAAATTGTGGATGTACTGTGTTATGTTTTCAATCTTAGTATTAACAGTGGTAAGTTTCCCAATTATTTAAAAAAGGCATAAGTCTGCTTAAGAAAGGAAATCACAAAAACATCAGCGATTATACACCTATTTCTCTAATGAAATCACGAATACACTCTTTCTTAAAACAAAGTAAATTTTTTTCACACGAACAGTATGGCTTTATACCAGGCAGATCCACTGAATATGCCATTATAAAAGTCTGTTGTGATCTGTTTAGTGGAATTATTGAAAGTAAATCAACTATGGCTCTTTTTGGGTCTTTGACGTGGTGGATCTTGAAATTTTATTATCCAAGTTATACAAAGTAGGTTTTAGAGGAATGGAATTTGAAAGAGAACAGAGGGTTTTAGTCATTGATTTTTATAATATTTCACTAAAGCTTAAAAATGGTGTCCCACAAGGTTCAGTGCTAGGTCGAATCTTGTTTTTTATCTACATTAACTCTCTTTTCAATCGAAATTTTTATGGTAAGCGTAGGGCTTTTGCAGAGGACATCGTTTTCACGTAGACGGATCTTTCGATTGACTTCGAACTACTTAGAATCTGGTTTACAATTCACAAGCTTATTATCAGCGAAAAAACTAAAATAATGGGCTTCCATCTAACACAATGTGCTTTGGATAAATGTAAGTTTTGCTTTTCATGCAAGTGCTTGTCAAAAGTTTTGTTTACCTCCTCTTCATCTGGTTGTTTCAATGTCGAAACAGTTGAATACTTTAAATACCTTGGTGTTTTCATTGACAATAAACTAGACTGGGAATTTTACAGCCAATTTCTTAAGGCGTACATGATGTTAATTACACGTAAAATGTTTCTTTTAAAGCCATACTGCTCGCGAAAAGTTCTTTCAATGTTCTATTACGGCTTAGTTCACTCAAAACAACAGTACGTATGGTATTGTTAGCTGGGGAGGTACCTAAATGAATACCTTAGATCTCTACTAATTACCCAAAAGCATATAATCCGAATCATATGCGGAAAGAATCGTTACGCAGAAAGTTGGCCCCTCTTTATCAACTAAAAGAGTTTGTTAAACAAAGCGGTACTGTGTCCTCTAGGAATTCTTCAGTTTATAATTTACGGGTTAATAATTTTGCACTGTTCACACACGTGAACAAAACACATTTTCTGAACTTTTATTTAGTTTCCTCTCGTAGAATCTTTAATAAGCTTCCCATATCCGCACGTTTAAATCAAAACCTCAACTCATTCTTAAAAGAAGTCAAACACTGGATATTTACAGTGGACCTGTGTAACCTTGAGTTAATTTTGAAAGTAACAACTAAATAATAAAATGCAAAATGACTCTTTCACATCTTATTGCAACCAAATTGTCAATTAAATGTCAGATTAAATCAGTGACAACAGGGTAGAAACAGTACATTATATTCGGATTGCACTTCAAAAGGCAAGTATCCCAAAATTTCACTCAAAAATATGATAAACCCGTTAATATGGCAACAATGTATAACATACTAAGGCCAAACTAAACTCACACCAAGATGCTGCCAGAGCACCTGTGGTATAATACACGGATACACGGATACGTATTAATGAGATCCACTTTCGTTGGAAATTATTAATTTACCCGTTTATTGTAGGAGGCATATGTGTGTGGAAGTGCGGTAGCGTAATTAATAATTAGACGCGAAGAATTCATTTATTTATCTTCTGAATAAATTTTAGCGTTCATGGGGGGACTCCTCAAACTTTTGCCAAGTGCGTCGGATAGCATACTGCAGGCACTGGTGCAATGAGGTAAGATTTCCACTTGTATGTATTTTTAGTTTTGAATGATATTCCTTGTGACAAGGACATTTGATGCTTTGATTTGTCAAGTAGAAAATACAGCAACGACATGTTGTTAGCCGCAATAAGACCTTGAAATAGAAATGTTTAATAAGTTAAGGATAGCAGCCCTGTTATGTACAATACTACTTCATATTGCCAGTCCTAAATTCGTAGAACCATCTCTCATTAATTGTTTGTGAAACGAAGGTTTCATTTGTTTATTTATGTTAGAAGTTCATATTTTCTATAAAACAAATATTCACGGCCTTTTATTTCTTATTTAATGTACACAGAACAATTCCCATTGACTTGGATGGTAATATAAATGGAATACAAGCTCCGAGTTGACGTACGAAGCTTACAGCGTTATTCGTATTATAAAATTCTTGCTGTACGCCTTTAAGCTGCATTTGGCTTATTAAGTGTTCTAATATTTGGAATTCGAAAATCATTGTCCTTGTTCAATTTCCAAAATCGTCATCAGTCAAATTAACAATATAGGGTACACAATAGTGTACGAGTTTATGGTATCTCCTTCGTATGAGCTTCCAACACCTTTTGGTGATGTACAATGGATCAGCGTAGGAGTCACTCTATGGAAACAAGGGTAGCGTTTATAATTCAAGGTATGTTGGATGAGAATCTATGATAATACTATGTACTGTCTTATTATATTAGACACGTGAGTCTTTCATCTCTAGGCAGACCAAGCACTGCGGTATCCTCGGTTGGGAAAGGCAGAGTAGTCTTACCAATAGTAGATTAAAGTAGATAACAAATATAGGGTTTTCTTATAACGACTTGACAACCTTTTTTTTTAAATAAAAGGCAAACCATTTGAAATATTTCAAAAACTTTATTATTGGCTTGAAGTACAATGAAAACATTTATGAATGGAACTCGACTTCGTTCATATGGCCACCGCGGGCACGTTTGCAGCGGTCGATTCGTTGGACCGTTGGCTCTGAGCTCTTCCAACGTCGTCGGCGTGTTGGTATAAACCAATGACTTAACGTAGCCCCACAGAATATAGTCAAGCCGCGTTAAATCGCACGAACGAGGCGACCAATCGACAGGCTCATGTCTTAAGATAAAACGTTCACCACACTTACTCTTCAATAAATCGATTGTAGATTGTGCTGTGTGGCTTGTGGCACCATCCTATTGAAACCAAATGTCGTCCAAGTCCATATCTTCCAACTCGGGCCAAAAATAATCGGTGATCATGGCGCGATAACGCTGACCATTCACAGTAACGTGACGATTATTATCGTCGGCGAAAAAATATGGCCCAATAACTCCGCCCGCATGCAAACCTCACCAAACAGTTGTTTTTTGTGGATGAAGTGGTGATTCATGAAGCACATGTGGGTTTTCACCCGACCAATAACGCATATTTTGCTTATTGACGAACTCATTGAGCCTAAAATGAGCTTCGTCACTGAAGATGATTTTGCGCTGAAATTCATCATCTTGGCGCATCTTATCCAGAACCCAATCGGAGAACGTACGTCGCTTCAGATAGTCCATCGGCTTCAATTCTTGAGTCAGCTTGATCTTGTATGGGTGTAAACCAAGATCCTTATGCAAAATACGCCTTAATGTGGTCTGAGCGATGCCCAATTCTTGAGAAAGCCGTTGAATTGACTGATTTGGATCGTTTGCTACGGACGTCTGAACGGCAGCGATATTTTCGACACTTCGACCAACCCGTTGTCTCACTGACACGGCAACATCACACTTCGAATATGTAGACTCAAATTTTTGCATTAAACTTATTATTGCCTGTCTACTAGGGCGAGAATTACGACCGAAAATTGGAGTTAACGCTCTTAAAGTTACAGTCACCGACTCCGAATATCTGTAGAAAATTTTTATAATTTGTAAAGAGTGCGCTCACAAATTAAATTCAAAGTTGTCAAGTCCCTATTGGAAAACTTTATATAAGGGATTACATAAAGGAATACGAATTGTTTCCTCAATAGTGTTCGCTACTTATAGACCTAGGTAGGAATCGAAATACTCATTTCACCTCCAATTCCTCGTAATGTTGCTAAGTATATTATTTACAGTGTTAATAATTTGAGAAAAAATAACTTTTCTAACTTTCTCATGTTTACCGCCCGAATACGTTACTTACTTTACATTTGGTGATATCTTAGAGACATAGATGGTCCTATATCTCAAACAACATGGTTTTCCAGCCTGCCTGATCTCTAGCTAGCTGCCTCAAGATTTGCATACACAAATTTGATTGAAGCCCCTACTAACTTCGTGCGCCACCTTCAGTGTAGCTAGCCCAAAAGGTGTGGAATCGAAGATTCTTCCGGATGGAACACTTGTGTCTATGCACTCCATATGACCTAGCTATCTTAATTGGTGTAAGCGAAGTCTTTAGATCAGATCCACTCGATGTACAGACAATATTGGTTTTCGTCATATATTCTTCTCTACACTCAGTCAACGTAGACGGGGTCTTACGAGGTCTGTTCAAAAAGTAAAATTACTTTTGAAATTTTGCAGACAACGTACGTATTGGATGTCCCGAATATATGTTTGTTCATAGTTTCAAGAATATAGCATACTTAGTTTATATTTGAGAGGTTTGTGAGCTCTAAGTAAAAAAAATGTGTACAAGTGGTACAAGCTTTTTCAAGATGGGCGCCCTTGCACATCAACAAGAGAAAATTGTTTTGGAAAATCATCGGAGTGCCATAAGAGAAGTCGCTGAGGATGTTGGCATATCAGTCGACTCGTGTCATGTGTGTCAGAGAAAGTCTTTTCAGAAAATTTGTACAAATGTAGTTATCATATATGAAAATTCCCGTCGGCGTCAATTCTGACATGCAGGCATAACGCTGATGTTATGTGTTGCTGGCTGGGCCAAATGTTACGAACTAACAACTAGTACGTACTAAGACCTACTGTTTAAGTATTCACTGGCTCGTCCAGTCCAGTTTGACAACCACCTCTGGGAAAAATATCGAAACCTAATACACCTGAGTTTGAGTCAAGTTACTACACCACCCGCCCGCGCCCTAGAGAAAAACCAGTAAAAGGGTATTCACGTCCTCTTTGGCGCGCGCGGGCTTATATAAAAAAAAAGTCATAACTAGTGACGACTCATGGATATATGATTATGATGACGTCGAAACTAAAGCCCAATTGTCCCAATAGAAGCGCCCAGAAGATCCAAGACTGGAGAAAGTACGCCAAGTTCGATCAAATGTCAAAGTTTTGATCACTGCTTTTTACGATTACCGTGGTGCATCAGAAGATTCTACCTCGACTTCATAAGGTCAATAAAGAGTATTACCTTGAAGTTATGCGCCGTATGCGAGAAGCAATACGAAAAAAACATTCAAAGTTGTGGAAAAACAATTTATGACTTTTCATCACGATAATGCATCTGCTCATTCACCGTTGCTTCTGAGAGATTTTTTGGTCAACAACAAAATTTGTTTTCAAAAATATAAAGTCACCTTACTTTTTGAACTTTCCTCGCTTATTATGAGGTGATTTTTTAAGCATTTGCAAAAGTGCATACAACTTTTATTTGAAATGACAAACCAATGCTTGCCATTTACTTTTTAAAGACTATTTCATGTAAATCTTGACAATGACTAAGTTTTAAGTGATCCCTATTTCGAGCATATTAGTTGGTATCTCGCTATTAACAAGTGTAATGTTGTGAATGAATGAATGAAGCGAATCTTCCTCCAGCTTTTTAAAGGCCAACTGACCGAATATTCGACGCTGTGGCCAGTCGTTCAGCTTCAGTTCTTTCACGAGCTGAGCTGTTTTGTAAGCTTTCAGACCAAGATCCTTTCGTAAAATCTTCCACTTAGCCGAGCAACACAATCCCATTTGCTGCAAACGGCGACGATTGAGCTTATTATTAAGTAACACTGGCGAATACTGCAGCAATACTTTCCTCTGTACACACTCTACGCATACGGGTAGGTGGCCTAAAATTCATGCGAAATTTAATCACTATGGCTTGAATTGCTTGCTCAGTAGGTCAATTATGACGACTGTTGAGACCGGATAGCGAAACAAAAAAAAACTTTGAATATTTTCCATCTTTACTTAAATTAATTTATTCGACCTAATTGGCTTAGAACTGATTTTACGAAGGAGCTAAATTAGCGCAAATTCACTCTGGTAGAAAACAAAAGAAAATTTAACATAAAAAAGATAGCTGATGGAGTAATGTTTAAAAAATGACTGAATGGGTTCCGGCTTAGAAAGGAAAAAATAAACAACATCTATGCGTGAAATAGAAATCTAGAGGAAATACATGTGGATAGGCAAACTACCACATTTTTAAACTGAACAACGGCCGTAAAATGGTCGAAGGGCCCGAGAAACAATTTTCACAGATCATGAATTTTGATAAAAAAAAATTCAATAATTTGTAATGATTCTTTAGGTACAAGTCTTTTCTTGATAAAATGGCGATACTAGCTGAGTATGTTTGACTTTGACACATGTCCCGAATCACGCGTGAGCTGTCAAAAATATAGTACCGAAAAACCAACTAGCAAAAACATCATCATTTTTATACTTACGCTACTATCGCTATAACAATCTTTATCAACCGATTGCTCGCTCAATCTTTATAAGTAACGCATCTTTCTCCTCCGATGTGATGCCCTGAAAAAAACAGTTACAGTGTGTTCAGTCTCGTCACTCAGATACAGCTCTTTGAGATGCACATGGACTGTTTCACTTTATCAATATGATATACGGTTTTAAAATAGGGACTTGACAACTTTGGAATTAATTTATGAACACAGTCGTTCACTAATCATCAAACTGTCACTGTCAATTTATTAAGTAAACTCAATATTTTCATCATGGTAAATTACACTAACGAGCAACGTCTGCAAATTATAAAAATTTTCTACAGATATTCGGAGTTGGTGACTGCAACTTTAAGAGCGTTAACTCCAATTTTCGGTCGTAATTCTCGCCCTATTAAACAGGCAATAACAAGTTTAGTGCAAAAATTTGAGTCTACATATTCGTTGTGTGATGTTACCGTTTCAGTGAGACAACGGGTTGGTCGAAGTGTCAAAAATATCACTGCCGTTCAGACTTCCGTAGCAAACGATCCAAATCAGTCAATTCCACGACGTTCTCAAGAATTGGGCATCACTCAGATCACATTATGGCATATTTTGCGTAAGGATCTTGGTTTACACCCATACAAGATCAAGCTAATTCAAGAATTGAAGCCGATAGACCTTTTGAAGTGACGTACGTTATCCGATTGGGTTCTGGAGAAGATGCGCCAAGATGATGAGTTTCATCGCAAAATCATCTTCAGTGACGAAGCTCATTTTTGGCTCAATGGGTTCATCAATAAACAAAATATGCGTTATTGGTCGGGTGAAAACCCACATGTGCTTCATGAATCACCACTTCATCCAAAAAAAAATAACTGTTTGGTGCGGTTTGCATGCCGGCGGCGTTATAGGGCCATATTTTTTCGTCGACGATAACGATCATCACGTTACTGTGAATGGTCAGCGTTATCGCGCCATGATCACCGATTATTTTTGGCTCGTATTAGAAGATATGGACTTGGACGACATGAGGTTTCAACAGGATAGTGCCACAAGCCACACAGCACACGATACAATCGATTTATTGAAGAGTAAGTATGGTGAGCGTGTTATCTCAAGACATGAGCCAGTCAATGGCCTCCTCGTTCGTGCGATTTAACGCTACTTGACTATTTTCTGTGGGGCTACGTTAAGTCATTGGTTTATGACAACACGCCGTCGACGTTGGAAGAGCCCGGAGCCAACATTGAACGCGAAATAGCGGCCGTTTCGGCCGAAATGTGTGGCCGAGTCGTTGAAAATTGGATCCAAGCAATTGACCGCTGCAAACGTGCCCGCGGTGGCCATATGAACGAAGTCGAGTTCCATTCATAAATGTTTTGATTGTGCTTCAATATTAATTCAAATCAAATTAATATTGGCATATTAAAGTTTTTGAAATATCTCAAATGGTTTGCCTTTTATTTAAAAGAAAATTTGTCAAGTCGTTATTAGAAAACCCTGTGATGTTATTAGAAAATTACTGTGATCAAAAAATAAGGTGAAATTTACGATACGCGGGCCCTTCAATTTTAGAAAAAATTTTTTTTCAAATTGCTAGTACTATCAGTGACATCTCTGTTAAAATAGGCATTTGTTTAATCTTTACGTACGTATTTCGTGAACAACAAATAGTGATTCACCGATTTTTGGAATTAAGTTTCTGCTACAGAACCATTGAAAATATTGCAAAAGCCCTTCTGTGACCAGGCCATGTCATAAAAAAAGTTTAATAAGTGGTACAAACGATCCGAAGAAGTCAGAGGGAGCGTTGAAGACATAGACCGCTCTGGATGGACATCAACCCCAACTGATGAGCAACACGTCAAGAAATTAAAGATTTGATGTTCAAAAATCGCCAAATGACAATTAGAGACATCGCTAATACTCTTAACTTTTCATTTGGATCAGTTCAGACCATTTTGAAAGATGTTCGTTGCCTGAAAAAGTCAAATATCGTTTGGTTCCAAAAACACTGAAACAATCTGCGAAACAATGCTTTCAATATCATTACTGGAGATGAGATGAGTTAAAACCAAAAACACAGCGACAAAGTCGTTCAAAAGTCAAGGGAATTAATTCCGCCAGGCCAGTCTGTCAACAAGGAATATTGTCTGAGCGTTATGCGTCGTTTACGTAAAGCTAAAAGAGACTAATATTTTGGTCAATTATCTCTTGGTTTTTGCACCTTAATAATGCACAATCTTACACTGTATTTGTGCTCCTATACCATTTTGCCAAAAATTCAATTTTATATCGTTCCACAACCACCGTTTTACCTTGATTTAGTGCCAGGTGACTTCTAGCTATTCCCTAAGTTTAAGAGACACCTATATAGTCTATAAAGTATCTACCTTCTCAATATGGACTTCAATCATTGCCAAGTATGTTTAAAACTCCTAGTTACCAACGCGTAGAAAAACAAAAAAAAATTAAGTGCAGGTCATTAGTCATGTCCCTTTCCATCTGCTCAACTTGGAAGTTACCATTTCTAACCATTTTGCTACTCGCGAACTTTCGAAGTCCATAACTAACATCCAAAGCTTGATATGTATGGCCTGAAACTTGGCTGTGTGCTTCAATCCCTGGACCTTTTCGCTCAAAATAACCCGCTCGAGTATCTCTAAAACGTGTGTTCTGAACTGTCGATAGTTATTAAGTTATTATGTGCTGCGCATATTTCACTGGAAGAACAGCCCCTGCTTAACCTCTACACCTGGGGTATGCTGCTCGCATGAAATGGAATGATGGCTTCGACTTGCCACCTTAACTCTAACTTCTGATTCTGTTGGAACCGTCTTGCACTTTCTGTTTCCTGGTTTTATTGCAGGTTGTTGTAGTAATGTTCTTATGGTTTATTTTTTTTTTTGCGGTCACTAATCTGTTAGTGGGTCCGCTTCGAATCACGTTTGCCTTCATCCATGCTAAAATCGGCTCAAATCAGGGTTGTTAAGGTACTAGTTCATTTTCTCTCCTCTCTACCATGGATTTCTTGACAGGGTAGGAAAACTACAGCTTGGCTTTCGCCCTAAGTAACACTCATACCACTAGTTTGTATGTGATAGCAAGTCCTTTTCTGGTTTCTAATCTTTTAACATACCCCGATAGTTTCGAATCTTTGGTCGGTAATAAGTTGCCCCCATTTAAAATCCCTATCTTTCCTGGAAAAGGCGATCATCAGGAATAGACTGTTCATTTTTCTGTGGAAATAACTGAAGCATAATATACTATACATATGTATAAGCATAACACACCTAAGCCCTAAGGGTCATTCCTTTAATTTGTGTTACAGCAGTTCACTCCTTCGAACATTCCCGAACTATTCGTGTGACAATCTGAAAACATGTGTTTTCTTCAACCAAACCAGATGAACAATTACGAAATTACCATCTCGAGACACAAGTATTTGGCCCGCAGGCAATTGTTACTCAACATACGTTCAATGAATTACCTTCGGGAGCGATAACATCCCCAAGGACACCTCGACTTTAGTTCGTTGAATTGTGCGGATTACTCGTATTCATATTCATATTCGTATTTGTGTTCATTCGGAATGGTGTTACAATTAAATTAACAACAAAGTTCGATGTACAGATACAATTCATGTGTTTATGGTGCATCCGAACAAATGGTGATTTGCTTTGTTAGAAACCATTCCTACTCCAGCGCAGTAGGTACTTCCATCAGGTCCACTGCAAGCCCAGTTAGGGGTCCAATTTCTAGGTGCACATGTAGGTTTTACTCGAATGTGCAATGTGTAATTGAATGGCTTTCACAAGCAACAATATGTTTGATTATTATCAATTGTAATGCATCAACTGCAGAGGAAATGCTGCTCAAAGTTGCAGGAAACAAGTGCAGGCCGGATGTCTGCATACGTTTGGTACGTGCATTTGTGTGACTTAAGGAAACCACTATTCACTATCCCTTGGGATGTTTCCTGTTTCCTTATTGCAACTAGAGCTTCAATGTATCATATATATGACTATGACCAGTCGTAGCGGTCACATTTATGTGTACCGAACACATATAAAGGGTGTGACTTGGTTTTGGTTTGTGCTTTTTTGTCTATCTGGCCTGTTGTGTTGCATGGAAACTGATCGATATCTTCCCTTCAGGTAAGCTATGCACACACATGTATCCGGAGGGGGTGTTGTAAGGTTTCGCAATTTGAGATAAAAGCTTGAACAATATGTCATTGTTTAGGGGGAATATGAAAGTTTTCCAAAAGGAAAAGTATAGTGTGTTAAGTTACATGCACTGCATTTTGGTAGGGATTTCAGCTAGGATTCGGTCAAATACGAAAATGCCATAAGTACGAGTAGGTACTACATTCAGGAATAATGCCGGAGAGCAATATCTTTCGGTTCAGATAATTTGGGAGTAAAATTTGTTGGGAAAAAGTTTTGAGATACTTAAATATGGTTATGTTTTCGGATGCTGATGGTTCGGATTTCTTATCAAGAATTTGAAACTTTGAACTTGCTATGTTAGGAAACTTGAATAATTTGTGGCAAAAGGAACCTCAGGGTGGCGGAGCGTGTGTGGTTTTACTGCTGTTGGGTGCAAATTATGAGATACAATCGCAAAAAATGACATGTGATTACTTGCAACTGAAGGGTTTCTCCATAGTAAAGTCCATTAGAGAGGTATGATATACACATGCACTTCGGGTTACAAGTTCGATTTGCTCCGATACGGAGATTCGACAGAAATATCTCCCCACAAAATAATTTTGTGAAATCAATAAATTGGCAATTGAGAGCTGAAAATTGGAATTCAAAAAATGTGCTACAAGTAACTGCAATGTTTGGTTGCATTTTGGCCAGAAAGGATTTGAACCAGCTCCCGTGCATAATTAAACCAGAACAAGATGCCAAGCTGAATTTTTCTTACATATTAGATTGAAATACTGTATCGTTTGATTTGGCATAGCTATTTTCAGCTATCGACGTCTATAATGTCTCATGTACGTACATTTTCAAATTCATTTAGGTATGCACAGAAATATTTCTGAGATGATTGCAGGGCGGGTATTTTAAAGAATTTTGCAAACTCTTAGCAATTTCTGAACAGAGTTTAAAATGAACCTCAGTAGGTGGCTGTAGGGCCGATGAATTCGCTTAGCTTAGTTAAGGGTGAGGTAAAAATTTAGAATGGCAGATTCCTTTAATGAGCTTTTTCAACTTACCTGAAGCTGTTCTCATTAAGGAATTTTCAGAACTAATCAGAATGCTGAAACAAACTTGATTGCGGATGAGTATTTAGTGGTACAATTGTGAATCTAGTATCTCCAAATTGTGTTACCGGCTCCAGAATATGCCTCATGTTTTTGGTCAAGAGATCGCAGAAAGGACTCGGTCCTTCGCGCTATATTGTATGCGTGTGGTAAAGTACTCGTAAAAACCCTATTAGAATCGGAGAAGGACAGATTTACCACTGGAAACCCTGCAATTTGCACGGCGATTGATCGGAAAACTGTTACCAATCCTATCATTTGGATTAGGCTAGTAGCGCAAGAAAAAAGTTCCTGCCCTACCTGTATCGTTACTCATACATGCCCGTAAGTGTCATAGGGCTTACAAACCCTACTCTTAAGAGATGACAAAAATGTTGACTAACCTGTCAAATGATTAAAGAACAACAAACTTGGGATCTGCACGTGGAATGTTCAGACCATTAACAGGCATCGTGAAGCCGAATAATTAGTAGAGTCCCTTAACTGCTATCATGTATATATTACAGTCATTGGAAAGGCCTAGCAAAAGGATGAAAAACTGTGATACCTATTGTGGTTAGGCAAGAAGTCTTGGGCCTCCGACACATGGGCTTAAGCTTAATGACAAATCTCATCACTGCTAAGTTCATTAACGTAAGCCTAGTATGCGCCCATGCTCCTACAGAGGACCTGTAGGACCATGTCCTTGAGGGCCTATGAAGAATGTCTTTAGTGGGACGCGAAAGGAGAACTTGTTAGCATAGCTGGTAAACTTAACCTAAACGGTACGAAATATCACTATAGCAAGCAAACGGTTTCTCTATCTTTATCTGCCAAATTATGTGAATGTCTGAAACTCTTCGGAAACAACCTGGTTGGAGTATGGTTACAGATCAGAAAAGCCCACAGTCTCTGCTTTTCATAATCGTTCCCCGACCCACGACATCGTTTCACTTCTGAAAACGACAACGGTGCATTTGTTTAGCTCACTAAATACTGATATTGATGTTATAACCGTTTCTAGTACTGTGGAACTTACCATATACCAGCTAAAACAAATGCAATTATTGACTGAACTGGTTGTCAACAATATTATCTCTAAGACAACAAGTAATTGCTGCCAGACCATAGGTACATAGTCATATTTCGAATTTATGGTAGGATTTGAAGTCTCTGCTTTATTAAAGAGAAAGAACTAGCAACGCTTGCACACGCTTAAAGGAGTAGCTCGGGAAGTCTGTCAATATTCTCCATATAATCAGAACGAAATCCAATGTTTTGAAATGATGTGTCCAACCAAGAAAAACTTGCAGGCCGCCCATTCTATGGTGGACGGCAGACTAACAGCGACATATAAAGAAACTGAAACTCTTTTAAGCACGTCACTAAAGTTTTATGTATGAGACTTTAAAAGTCGAAGAAAAAAAACATAAAATACCACATGCAACCCATATGGACACACTTTGAATATGCGATGGCACCTACACTGAATCGAAAACAGAGACTGTCCATTTATGATTCAGACTCAGTTCACAGATAGCCTGAACAGAACTGACTCACAACCTGCTTCTATCACCCAAACCACAAGTGGGCTGAATAATACAACCCGCCGTAGCTTGCATCTGTGGCGGCAGATGATGCCATCAAAGATGTTTTTGCTTCCTTTGTTGGCTTAGAGTCGGTGAGTACCGATGGAATATACGGTATGTACCCAATAATGCTACAAAATGGAAGAGAAAGAGAAGGAGACAGGAGAAAATTTCACTGCTAGCGTGAGACTATCATATAAGTATTCGTATGTCCTGACGTAAGAGTAGCGTTTATAACCGCTCAGTCTGACTTGTTTCATGTCAAGAAGCATGCTTTGCGAATGCATCCTCTATCCAAGATGCAGCATGCCTTTCAATACAGAAGTTCATGCAGAGATTGTACCTGGAATTGACATTGCACTCGACAAGAAGACTACGCCTAGGCATTGTCATCGCCACTGAGGGTGGTTTTAAAAATGCAACTCTTGACTGCATTTGTAACTCGACGAAACAACACAAATTTTGTGGATAAGAGCAATGCTGGTGAATAGAAACTTGATTGGGAATGCCGATTGCGGCCACTGCATGGTGAAAGAGGTAAGCAGGGATTGCATGGAGGGCTACATTCTGTCTGCACTGTTATGATGATTGTTGATACAGTCCTTCATAACGTTTTCAGTAGTTATAACGTCCACTCTCAGGTATTTTTAGAAGTTGAAGCTAGTATTGTCTGTTGAACATGCGTAAAAACAATTGGTGTACGAGAAATGGGCTTTCCGTCAAAAATCTCAAAACTGAGGTCTGAATCATCTAATGTTTCAAAGTATCACCACCTGCATCTCCTACTCTTAACAGCGAGGAGGATGCTTTGTATGGCAAAACAAACTTTCACAAAACCACGTCACCGCCGCTTTAAGCAGATTCGTATAAACTAATAAATTGTCTTCCCTTTGATATTCATATTATGGGCTCCACTTCCAGAACATGCGAGTATACCGGAATTTTGAGATCTGGCGTCCTGTCGGTCGAATGTTGGCTCTGGTCTTATGAACACGTCGTACGATGCCATCACACCAGAATTCCTTTTGCTGCGAAAATACGAAATCGACTTTCCTTGTGCCCGGGAAAGAAATGTAGTTGAGTCTTCCAAAACCATCCATTCACCCTCTTTTTGGAGGACGATTTTCACTCCATGTTAACAAAACTCGGGACTATCTTCCGACGTCTCTAAAAGGTCAACGACTTTCTTGCTGTCACTCTGTACAAAACACTTAAGTAAACAGTAAGCAGAACAGGGAACACCTGATGTGCTGGGCATAAGTGACACAACATCTTGCGATTATTGCTGTAAGTGCCATGCCGACACTTACACTTACTTACTGTCTCTGAGTATCCAGATTACGCTTGGATCAGGCAGCAGGTGTTCGGGGCTTATGTGGTGGGTTCTTATATTGTACGTCTGAAGCATTTTGGTTATGCTAGGTAAGTTTACCGCATTGATGTGATATCTAGAGCCGAACTCTGCACCTCATTACATTTAGGTCTGTTAGGCGTAAATTTTATTATGGTTCCTAGTTTTGGTTTCCGCTTTCTGTCTCGCGTTGGTTGTCGTTAGATCCTTGAGCGGGTTTGAGCCATCTTGTTGTATCACCGAATCTGAAAATAGATCTAAGTGATGCAGATATCTCTGAGAGGTGGTGGAAGTAATAACTTCCTAAAATTCTTTGTCTTAAATTACTAAGGTTGGGCCAGTGGCACAAAGAGTGGACGATATCCTCCCGTGGGCCTGTGTCTCAAAAACTTCTGCTGTCGATAAAGCGTATCTTTATTGTGTGCACCCCTAGACGATTATGGTCTGTAAGTAATTCAACAAGCGTAAAAAGCTCAGCTCTGCTTTTCAAGAGAAAGCTACTTGTTGCGGATTTATTGAGTTTCGGCCATAATTTTCAGGTCCGAAGGTTTTTCCATATTTCATTGGCTTTTTTATTTGCATCGTTCGCTCCACTTGTATTATTAGAGTGCAGAGTGGAGGTTTGATACTACGATCTGTCAGTTGCTTTCTAGGGGGGATCCTTTTGAACTAGCTCGTCTGCATGTTATCTACGTGATAATGCCACATGTCTGGTTGCTTCTGCTACAGTCAATGTCTCAGCATTGAAGCCACTGCTGTAATCCGGGAGTCGACGTAAGCATCGTAAGTTCAATTGATCAGTGAAGATCCCAGCGCACTTAAGCGTTAACTCCACTGTCTACGAAAGACTTGGAAATTCCAGTAAAAGATCCTACGAAGACCATAGACTAGTTGTTTTTCTGAGTGCTCAGAAAAAAATAAGTAAATAACCAATTGTGCTGCTTACTTACTGACTTAAAGGAGAATAAAAACGAAAACGAGGCGATAAAATCTTAAGTTTAAGTGCGGGATTTTCGTCAAGAGATACTTCTCAAAAATAAATACATCCACACTCCCCACGAAATTCACAACCTTTAGCACCTAACAATGGAATCATTTTTGTGATTTTATTTTCATATAAAAAAAAAAATAAATAATTGAACCTTAAACGGAAGAAACCAGAAAACGAAAATTCCAGAATCTCACCTCAAGAACTTTTTCAAAAGTCCTACTTCGATCGCTTTTGTTTTCGTATTGAATAGAATTGCAGCAACACGGACAGAGATGGCAGAAAAAAAAGGAATATAGAAGCGTCAGCACGATTACGATTCCATTATCATTGTATGCCATCCTTGGAGTACCCCTAGAGAGTCATCATCTTTGTCCTTAAGTGTATTCAACAGCAGACCTAACAAACCCAGGAATAGACTTTCATGCCATTGTTAGGATAAAACTTTTTTTTAAATTATTATTCCAGCATTTCCAGTTCAGTATGGGGTTTGTTTTTTTAAACCCTTTATCGAAATTGTCAAGGTACAAACAACAAAAGAAAGTTGACATGAATATGATGTGATTCTGAGTGTTCTGATTTGAGTTGCCGGTCTGATTTTTTAAAAAATTTTGAAAATATAAGCAGACCTTCATCGCCAGTTAACATGATAAAAGAGGACAATATTTTCGTAAAAAGAATTGGTTTTTGGAAGGCCGGTAAGAAGAGGTAAGCATTGTAGCAAAAAAGTATCAAAACTCACAAGTCAAATTCAGAAGCACAGTCTTTCAAAAGTGCGTTCAGCTACTGTCATATTCAAACGACATTGGCATAACGGAAAGAACAGGAAGTCATCAAAGGAGCATCTGCGATTATTGAAGCGGAAGCGTAAAAAATGGGTTTAATGGTCAATGCAGGAAAAGCAAAATATATGCAAGCTAGCTTGAGGGACACACAACGCCACGATAGGCAGCTACAACTTGTAATTGAGTTTACATACCTCGGCTCGGCTCAAAGAGTTTTTAAGCGGAGCTATGGTGTCCATTGACTCAACATGGCAGAGCCATCTCAGGCGATGAATCCGTAAATGTCTGATTAGACCGATGTCGCTGTACAGCCCGTACAGTTCGTGTTTGAATCTTCTCTTCTATTTTCTGTCAATACCAGCGGAACCGAAATTGACGCACTGTATGATTCTGTTGAAATAGCTAAGTGCTCCCACATCCATTTTGAAAAGGTCTTACCATTTGCGCCATAGAAAAATATCGGGATGATAAGGGTCTGCTTAGTCTTACGAGAGAGGGTTCTGTTACTCAACTGCCTCCTAAACCCAACATAACAGCGATTTACAAGAGTAATTCTGCTTCTGATTTCCGCTCTGATGTGGTTGTTGCTTGTAACTATAGAGTCTTTATTCCTTAACTACAATACATACCTCGAATAGTAAATAGTGGCGTTCTGGTGTGGGCCCATTTTCTCATAACATCATGTACTTTGTTTATAGTTAAACTCATTTCGCCCGACTTTATACTCACAAAAGCTTTATAGAAAGCTCGTAGTGTTTATCCAATCACATCAGTGACATCCCAGACGGTTCCACTTGTTAGAAAGTGAGTTTTTCTGTCACTTGGAAGCCCGCCACTTGTCTAAAACCTTTTTTAACATTGAAAGGCTCCGTAAATTTATTACCGACCTTGATTGAAGAGCTTAAATTTTCCTTATTCTCCTAAGGTAGGTAGGTAAAAGTGACTGCTTAAAAGGCCAACTCACTTATCATAGGCCTATTGGCCCATTGTGATGCCACGTGAAACTTATAAAACCAATTAAAGCTTGTGATGAAGCCTAGTAGACTGCTAACGTCTAAATTCCTTAGATCGTTTAAGTCATTGTTTTCTTCTCTTAGAGATAGCTGGACATATACAGAGTAGGACGAGGATTATCTCCTCTTCCTCTTCATCCATGCAGGTTCTACAGAATTCGGTTTTAAAGGCGCCAAGCCTTCTTGCATGCTTGCCTAGTAGGCAGTGTCCAATGGTGACACTGCTCTGCCATCTCCGTAAGAGATGGGCATTCGAGAGGGGTTTTAGAGCCCAGGAACGGTCTGACTATCCGAAAAGAATCGAATAGATGCCAGGACAGAGCTCCTTTAATCGCCAAAATTTCCGCCTGAAACATGTTACAGCGATTTGGAGAGGCTTAGATTAAGCTTATCTGAGAATACACAGCCACCAGTAACCTAACGAATTTGGCAGAAATATCAAAACCAGATTGTTCATAAATGGCAACAAAGATCTTGTAAGCAGTATGTACGAGACTTATTCCTCTATAGATGGTGATATTAAAAGCGTCTCCTTTCTGGTGAATTGGTCAGACGATGCTAAGATACGATTACCATGCCTCGGGCAGGTGTTTCTCTAACCATATCACACAGATGAGCTGGCGCATGTTCCCATCTTAGAAGTCCCCAGATGGTTTACATATTGTAGCAAAGCAAAAATTACTTCTGCACCAGCATCATTAACTTTGATACTGCCATCTTAACTTCATCTAACTAGATCAAGTTAGCATAATTCACTATCAATTATCTGTACACTTCAAGCCCGCAAATTTATCTGCCATCCGTACTTTACAACTTTCCCTTGGACTATACCCCAGTTCCTCTAATTGAAACTTCTGCTGTCAAAGAACTAATTTTGTTCAAAAATTTCCAAAAAGCAATAATTGCTCACAAAGTCACCCGACACTCGTCCACACAGAAAACGGCAAAAAATCTCCATTGAAAAACTCTTTTCTAAAGAAAACCGGAAAATCTAATTCTGAAAACTTTTAAGCTGTGCTGACACTTTTTCGGTACCTAACCCGCCATAATCCTTGCATCAACCATTGCTCTCATACATATCCTCATCCTCATGCATTTTTACACCAAAAAAAAATTCATCTATCAAAAAAAAACAAAACATAAAACAAAAAGTAAAGCAAAGAACCTCATTCCTTCATTTTCCGTGAAAATTGTTTTCATTTGGTAAAACTTTCTTCAATCGAAGTTACCCGTAGTTTTGAGCTAAAGTTTCCTCTAATTAATTAGCAAGCCACATGAAATGGATGAAAATGGATGAATTGAAAAGCTACGTAAAGTTGGTTTTCTTGCAACCACTGGTGGCATTCAGCTACTACCTTCGTTTGGGGTAGTACAGGCAGGTGGGATCGGGAGCATCGAGAATCCTATTCCACGTCGAGTAATAGGTGAAACTTTTTGCCTTCACTCGATGTCAGGTAAAGGAAGAAAAGGTTGAAAGATTTGTATCCAAACCGATTTATTTGTTTGAAATGCGTTGCAGTTGCTTTTAGTTTTCAGTTCTTGTCTCGGTATTAGTGTTCGTATTGGTCACCAAGACTGTTGGAACGCTAATTGAAGTTTCACAGCGCTAAACTAACCCTAGATACTGGTTGTGTTGGGCTGTGTTCCGAACTACGAGTATATTTGAAGGTGTGCAATTGGTGTGCACACGAAGGACTTTGCCAATTACAACTTTAACTAGTCCACACAACGCTGATAAAATTTGTCGAAAACTCTCTCTCTCTCTCTCTCTCTCTCTCTCTCTCTCTCTCTCTCTCTCTCTCTCTCTCTCTCTCTCTCTCTCTCTCTCTCTCTCTCTCGGTCTCTTCGACAAGAAAGACCAAATGCAATGAACGAAGTAGATTTGGGCGTTTGCAAAGCAATCTAATGGAATTAGCAACATCATTCAAATGAAACTTTCACTATGGTTTATGGAAAAATTTATTAACACAAAAAAGAAAATAAATAAAAATAGAAATGAGAGGTGAAAAGAGGGAATCCTAGAGGCAGCCTGAATGGAAGAATTCAATTTTCAGGAGTACAAATATTTCGTGTTTTCACCGACAACATTCAGTCGATGATAGGGTTTCAGTTTTCGTTCGTTGACTTTGAACCGAAACAGATTCTGAATCAGAAACGGAATTGATATCAAAGTGCGAATCGGTGAGAGGTCTTTTTTTATGTCAAAAAGTTTTTCACTGTACATGGAAATATTTTGTTTGGACGCAAAGTGAATCCTGGAGGTATTTCGACCCAGGTATCTGCTTTTACGAGTAAAAGCAGAAAAGCTGTCTGTGTTGGGCATTGATAAAATTTCCGTATAATTGATATTGATTGTGATTGCTAGAATAGAAAGGATATTTTTCTTTTGAATGTTGAAGACAGACACGAATTCGACCTCAAAACTCGTACAAAAAGTTCGATGTAATTTATTTACAAAACGAAGCCTTTCGATCAACAACAAAAAGATGTATTCAGTAAAATTGTAAATGGTATATTGAACTGATTTCGGCTAGACTACTTATCAATGAATTTAACCCATTTGCAGGTATTGTATAGGGATTTCTAATAACGACTTGACAACTTTTTTTTTAAATAAAAGGCAAACCATTTGAGATATTTCAAGAACTTTATTATTGGCTTAAAGTACAATCAAAACATTTATGAATGGAACTCGACTTCGTTCATATGACCACCGCGGGCACGTTTGCAGCGGTCTATTCGTTGGACCCAATTTTCAACGACTCGGGCACACATTTCGGCCGAAACGGCCGCTATTTTGCGTTCAATGTTGGCTCTGAACTCTTCCAACGTCGTCGGCGTGTTGGCATAAACCACAGAAAATAGTCAAGCGGCTTTAAATCGCACGAACAAGGCGGCCAATCGACTGGCCCATGTCTTGAGATAACACGCTCACCATACTTACTCTTCAATAAATCGATTGTAGCGTGTGATATGTGGCTTGTGGCAACATCCTGTTGAAACCACATGTCGTCCAAGTCCATATTTTCCAATTCGGGCCAAAAATAATCGGTAATCAAGGCGCGATAACGCTGACCATTCACAGTAACGTGACGATCGTTATATCCGACGAAAAAATATGGCCCAATAACTCCGCCGGCATGCCAACCGCACCAAACAGTTATTTTTTGTGGATGAAGTGGTGATTCATGAAGCACATGTGGGTTTTCACCCGACGAACCATTTGAGCCAAAAACGAGCTTCGTCACTGAAGATGATTATGCGATGAAATTCATCATCTTGGCGCATCTTCTCCAGAACCCAATCGGAGAACGTAGCTCTTTAGTGTACTTTACCATGATGAAAATATTGAGCTTACTGAATAAATTGACAGTGACAGTTTGATAATTAGTGAAAGAGTGCGTTCACAAATTGTCAAGTCCCTATTGGAAAACCTTATATAAGTAAAGCCGTGAGGCAAGTACTTATGCAAACTTTTCCATTAGATGCGCTTCAATTTGTTTTTTTTTTTTTTAATCAAAAAAACGTTTTCAGTTCAAATCAATTTTATTTACAATCCTCCTAAACAAGATATAATAACTTAGTTCCTAACAATTTCCAGATACAAAAAATAGTTTGTGAAAGTTAAACTTTTAGGGATAAATTGCCCAACTTCATAAAAAAAATATTTTTATCATTGTGGAGCCAGCTATTTACAAGTTTAAAACGAAAAAATAAATGAGTAATTCATCGTGAGGTTTGATTTATCATGTAAAATAAAATACATAAATTTTAAAGTGAACTTATTGGGTCTATAACTTTTGCTAACTTTTGCTTTACTATAACGGTTTGCTAAGAGATGGCGTAACTTCTATTATTCCATTGGAACATGCGTTGGAAAGCTACTGTTATTGTACGTCATTTCAGTATATGTCATTCATTTGAAGCGTAAACAACAATAATTTTTTTTCACTCAAATATGTCGAACTTTGTGCCTGAAAAAGTGTTTTTGCGGGGAGTTCTTCTTCATTACTTTAATATGAAGAAAACTGCTGCCGAAAGTCATCGTATTTTGGTGGAAGTTTATGGTCAGCATGCACTAGCTGAGCGAACGTGCCAAAAGTGGTTTGTATGATTTAAAAGTGGTGATTTTGGCTCGGAAGAAGATGAACGTCCTGGGCAGACAAAAAAGTTTGAAGATGAAGAACTGGAAGCATTACTCTATGAAGATTGTTGCCAAACACAAGAAGAGCTCGCAGAATCTTTGGGTGTCTCTCAAGCAGCCATTTCAAAACAGCTGGATATATTCAAAAGCAAGGAAATTGGGTCCACATAAACTCAAGCCGAGAGACGTCGAAAGGTGGTTTTGCATGTCCGAAATGCTGCTGGAACGCCACAAAAGGAAGTCATTTTTGCATCGGATTGTTACTGTAGATAAAAATGAATCCATTACGACAACCCCAAGCGCAAAAAATCATATGTGAAACCCGGCCAACCAACCAAATCAACGGCAAAGCCAAATATCCATGGCGCGAAGGTAATGCTCTGTATTTGTTGGGATCAGATGGGTGTGCTGTATTATGAGCTACTAAAACCGGGTGAAACCATCAATGGACAACGCTACCGAACACAATTAATCCGTTTGAAGAGAGCAGTAGCCGAAAAACGCCCGGAATATGCGACCAGACACGAGGCAATAATTTTCCTTTTTTTTTTTTTTCTTGCTCCTTCTGACTACCATTTGTTCCGGTCGATGCAGAACACCCCCTCACTAAAATACGGTTCACATCAGAGCAAAATATCAAATATTGGCTTGATTCATTCTTGGCTGCCAAACCGGCGCAGTTCTATTGGGATGGGATCCACAAATTGCCAGAAAGATGGGAAAAGTCATAGCTTCAGATGGGCAATACTTTGAATAATACTATTGTACATGTTTTTCTAAAATAAACGTTCAAATTTTGAAAAAAAAAACCGCACGAATTAAATTACATACCAAATAAAATTTTTATTATTGGTTAAAAGAACAATTCATGGCATCTAGTTTTCAAAAATGATATCTTGTAAATGTTGGCCATGACTACGTCTAAGGTGATCCATTCGGAAGGTTTAATGTTGAGCAACTCGTTTTAGCATAGCGAGAGTAATGTTGGCTTTCAAAGCGTCAATCGTAGCTGGCTTATTTCTGAAGAGCTGAGACTTTACATAACCTCAGAGAAAATAGTCCAAAGGTGTGATATCGCACGATCCAGGCGGCCAATTTACATGGCGCGATAAAAGATACCATTGACGGTAAAATTCTGATTTGCCTCATTTTTGAAGAAATTTGGACCAATGATTCCACCAGCCCATAAACCACACCATACCGTTGTTTTTAATCGATGTGATGGTAACTCTTAGTATTTTTCGGGTTGCTCATTAGCCCAAACTTGGTATTTTTGTTTATTAACGTATCCATTGAGCCAGAAATGGCTTTCATCACAGAATTTTCATTGAGTTTTTCTAGAGCCCATTCACTGAAAATATAACGCAAATTCAAGTCACCTGGCTTCAATTCTTGCACATGTTGAATTTTGTAAGCTTTTTGGCCGAGATGCTCACTTAAAATACGCAAAGCTGTCGAATACGCCAAGCCAAGCTACTGAGAACGACAACAAATCGATTCGTCACGGTCTTTGCGTACACTCTCAACTACAGCTGCTATAGTCTCTTCACTACTTGCTGGATATGGTCTAACCGGTCGTGTATCATCCTCTAATGTAAACTGGGTCTCAAATTTGTGAATGGCATTGGCAATAGTGATTTCAGTAGGCCGATTAAGCGCACCGTAAGTTCTTCGAATCGCACGAAAAACATTTCTTTCAGAACGCTGATTTTCGTAATACAGCTGAGCAATTTGGGGAAGCTGCTGTGGTATGAGTGTTTGCATGATAACTTGCCAAATGACACTGAACAAAACAGATAAAGCAGTTTGATAGGAGTTATGCATAATCTGTCAAAAAAAGCCTATTGAAAATCAAACATTACGATCAATCACCCCTTATATCATAACAAGCAGATAATTTAATTTAATTTAATTTTAATTTGGTTTTAATTGCGTATCGTAGTAATACTGCAAGATAATATATCTTTTAGAAGCATAAATTTATCAGACGCAATTCAATAAAAAATAATTAACTAAAAACTGAAAAAATAAGGGACCTAGATATAGACAAAAATTTGAAATAAAGGAAATATCATACTCGTATTTCTGTCTAAATTGGCTCACTGTGCAAATTGCAGTATTTCAAACAAAAAAATTGAGCGTAAATTTTTCATGACCTTAAGCCTTGTATAGGTACCCAAAAAACTCACTGCATCTGCCACCCAGGTACCTGGGTACCCTGCCTACGAAATTCTTTGTAAAAGTCCATTGTAACTAAAAATAATTGTATGCGATCAATATTTAATTATTCACTATTCTAGGAAGATACCAGGTGTATGCATAAGTTTTTTCCGGTTTTTTTGGTAACTTTCTATGGAAATTAATTTTTTTTTTATTCAATACAATATGCCCCATTGATGCGAAGAGATGATAGTCAGATAGTGCCAAGTCTGGAGAATGCGACGGGTGCAAAAGGATGTTCCATATAAGCGATTTCAATGTGTCTTTCACTAGTTTTGCTGTGGGAGACGGCGCGTTGTCGTGTAACAAAATCACTTTGCCATGACTTCTGGCCCATTCCTGATGTCTTTCGATTAATGTCTGGTTTAAATGAATCATTTGTTGGCGATAGCGTTGTTGATACTCCACCAGACACAGTACATGGTCTTCTTGAAAAACCGCCTTCGCCAGATAAAACCAACGATTTTTTCCACTTCGAGTTTTCAAAATACCATAAATCCATTTTTCGTCGCCCGTCACAATTCCATGGAAAAATGATTTCGTTGAAGCAGCATTTCACTCCATAGGTGTTAAACAATTTCTACAAGTTTCTATATTAAATTGCTTCAGTGAATTCTCTATAAACTGCTATTGGAAAACCTGAATACCGACTTTAAAATTATTTACCTCCAAAAAAAATAATAATCTATTTATAAAAACCGTTATCCACTTCAAACGGCGAGCTAGAGCAGACAAGTAAGATGTCATCTATGTAGTATTTGGTCCAAGTCGTGATTTCAATTGTGCCCCGATTGTTTAGCCCCGTAAATAGATTTCTTGAGTCCGCATACCTTTTTCTTGTTGGCTTTATCAATAAAACAAACTCTTAGAGCTTTTGCTCCACTCTATTGAACCTCCAAAAATCGACTAAATTTAAAGAAAATCAGACCTCGCCTCATCAACCACGAACGTGAAGGAATCTGCATCGGTCAACTTCTTTTCGTTAACAACACCAACGACGCAGCGTTGCAGACTTCTCATAGTTTTTAGTAAAATATTTGAAAAAGTTATGAAAAATAGAATAGTGAGTTACTTAAATAAAACGGAGTATTTTTAGACCAATTCAATTTGGCTTTCAGAAAGGTAAATCAACTGAAGATGCACTACTACAGTTTTGTTCCTAGGTAATGTCCCACCTAGATGGTAAAAAGTGTACAGCTGGTCTATTTATCGCTATTACCACAGCTTTCGATAAGGTCAACCACAACATATTGCTGAGAAAACATGAAAAAACTGGTTTTCGTGGATTCATGCTTGATTGGTTTAGGTCGTACCTTGGAAATACTATAGACCACAGAGTGCTCCTGCGCGTCTGATTTTTCTTTTCCTACTTTTAACAGCAGCATATGCTGCAGTAATAAATGTTTCTTGATTGAAAAAGTAGATGAATTTAAATACCTAGGACTCACCATCGACTCTAGAATGAGTTTCTCCAATCACACAGAATCGCTGAAGAATTATTTCCGTGGTACACTTCGACATTTCTATTATTTGCGAAAAATCTGCTTGAAAACGCTTTTAAAATCTTAGTATTTACTTATTATTTATTGTTTACTTATTTTGCTGAAACATGTTTTAAGATAAATTTGCCGAAAACACGTTAGACATCCTAGTTTTCCATTGTTCTCTGATCTTAAAGTTCTTCGAGTCCATCACTTGTACTGTTTCAAAGTGTTGAAGACTTTCTTTATGAAGTCTGGTAATCGTAATTTTCGATTACTTCCTAATTTTAATTTACGTGGAAACTTTTTGTATACGATGGCGGTCACAGAAGTACCCGGCCCGACAAAGACATGGCGGTAGTTGTTTGAAAATATCATTTTATTGGAAAGTACGCAGTCTATAAAGCATATACTTGAAGTTTGAAAGCGCCACGTTATTTAGTATTTTTTTTTTTTTTGGCAGCCATCAATAATGAACGTGGTCAGTGAATTTGTGAAAATGGAGAAAATTGGTCATCATAATGTTGATACAATACTTTCATTTGAAAGGCCTCAGCCCAACCAATATAAAAGCTGAACTGTATTCTACCCTGGGTGAGTCTGCTGGTGAGTGTACAATAGTAAAATTTTGGATTGCTGAGTTTAAACGAGGCCGTACGAGCTGCCAAGACGATCGTCGCAGTGGTCGACCAAATGAGGTGACGACTCCAGAAATGGTGAAGAAAATCCACAAAGCGGTACTGGATGTAAGTGCGCGAGCTAGCAGACATTGTAGGCATTTCAAAAAGTGCGGTACATCGCATATTATTTGAAAATTTAAACATGAGAAAGCTGTGTGCAAGATGGGTGCCGCGTTTGCTCACACTCGAGCAAAAACAGTGTCCTGAAGTTTCACAGCAACAAAGCAGAATTTTTGCGCCTTTACATAGCAATGGTTGAAACATGGGTCCATCACTTTACACGCGAGACAAAAGAACAATCAAAACAATAGATTCAAAAGGGAGAACCGGCTTCAAAGAAAGCGAAGGCCGTTTCATCTGCAGGCAAGGTCATGGCGTCGATTTTTTGTGATGCGCGTGGGATAATTTTCATTGACTATCTTGAAAAGGGAAAAGCTATCAACGGCCAGTTTTATGCGAACTTATTGCAACGTTTGAGCCAAGAAATCAAGCAAAAACGGCCGAATTTGGCTAAGAAGAGAGTGTTGTTTCATCAAGACGATGCAGCAGCTCACAAATCCTTTACTGTTCCCAAACTTGAAAAAATGGCTCTGTAGTCAAAGATTTTCAACGATGAAGAAATGATGTCGACAAGACAGTTCTCATTATTAAAAGGGGTATCAAACTTTCTGAAAGTCCCTAAGAAAATTGTATAGAGCTGAAAAATTAATAAATTTGTTTCCAAAATGTTTGTATTTTCTGTATCTGTCCCCAATTTCCGTACAACTGCATATCGTAATTTTTATTCTATATCGTTTTATCGATTGTTTAATAAACTTCCACAGTCAATAAGGGCAATATCAATGATCAGAATGTTCCTAAAACAGGCAAAATCTTGGCTTTTCAATTTTAACAATGCTATGGAAGCAATTCTTTCTAATATTCTGGTGTAATTTTGCTTCCGAGTTATGTAGATTTTTTTAATGTTCTTTCTTTCTCTTGCTTAATTAGTGTCTAAATAAATAAATCGAATGAATTTGTTTATATATACAGTTCCATAGATTTTAATTAATGCTTAAGTAAATTAATTATTTCATAGAATCACACCACTCACAATAATTTGATTTGTGAATTACTTTTTGAAGTGGCGTTCAACACTATTTTGTTACTTTTGTATAAAAAATAAAGAATGTCACCAATATTTCTTATATTTTTAACATTTACAACTTTACCTAGTCAAGTCATAAATACTGGTAGACAACTGAACTCACTCATTACGAATGCAACACTGGGCGCATCCATTTCGTATTGGTTGCGATTTGACAGTTGATATTTACACTTCATTGTGACGTAAAAAGTTTTGGACATCAATTGCTTACAATCATGGAATGGGGCGACATCAAAAAACTTATTGTTGGAGTTGGCCTACATAAAGGCAACATGGAAAAAGGCGATATTTTTAGGACGTTGCGACCGCTTGGAATCACTCGCAATTTTGTGTATAGAGCTGTGAAGTTGTTTGAGGGTACTGGTGAACTGTGAGAACTCCGAAAGCGATCAAAGCCGTGAAGAAACAAATCGACCGAAGACCGCTGCGAAAACAGAAAATCTTTTCGCGGGAAATGCAAATTTCGCAAAAATCCATGTCTCGCATTATCAAAAAAGATTTTGGACTCAGCGCGTACAAGCGACACACTGGACATCTGCTCTGCCGCATTGAAGGAAAAACGCAAGCTAAGATCAAAGGCGTTACTCAGCCGGTCCTCGAAGAACGCTCGCAGACAAATTCTGTTTACTGACAAGAAAATCTGCACAGTAGAAGACAGTTCAATAAACAGAACGATCGTGTACATGCTCGGTCATCCAGAGAAGCATCCCAACTCATCCCGAGGATTCAAAGAGGCCACCATCCTGCTTCTGTAGTGGTATAATAGGAAGTGTGCTACGATGGCGTTACCAAGCTCCATTCTTGCGAGAAAGGAGTGAAAACATCGGCCAAAGTATATCAATCGACCGTCTTGAAACCCATTGTGAAGTCTCTCAACCAATCAATATTCAACAACAAGCCATGGAGATTCCATCAAAACTCTGCTCCAGCTCACAAAGCAAAATCGACTCAACTGCGGCTCAAAAACAACGTTCTGGACTTCATATCAACGGATGATTGGCCAGTTTTGGTCCGTATTAGAGGGCATGTCTTGCTCTTCCTGGCAATCAAATATTGAATCGTTGAAACGAGTCCTTGTCCTTGCAGTGGACAATTTCGCCATGCATGAAGTATGTCTCGCAATCGATGAATGGCCACATCGTTTTAAGTCGTGCTGGAAGGGAAATGGAAGTCATTTCGAATAAGTTGTTCTAAGATTTGTAGCCATTGAATAACCCAATAAAAACAAATTGTTTAAAAATTATTTCGTTTTCATTTGGCGCAGATTTTTCGGGTATAATTAACTTCGATCTCTTTGATCATTTCTAGTGACAAAATCTCTTCATAATTTGATTTCGTTGCACCTGGTTGAAATATGGCTGGTAGGGGAGCTAATTTCCTTTTATTGTTGTGTTGTAAAATTGGATGAGAAATGTTCCATTTATTTTTACTGCATCGTCGTTTACCTTTATTTCATCGTTAAATTGGTTAAGTAGTATTATTCCCGGAGCTAATTGTTCAATAGTAGGCACATGTTGGTTGTTCATTCGAGTACAAGATGAAGTTCGGCTTGTTAACAATTTGCTTATACAATTATCGTTACTTACCTCAATTAAGTTATAAGGATTACAAATTGAAAGGTTGTTAAAGGTTTTACATTGCTTTTTAATTGCATAAAATTTACTTTTACATTTTAGAATTTCCTTAGAGTCTATTTTATTTATAGTATTCTTGTTTTTAACTGTTCCACATCAGTGGTGGGAAAACTTAAAATATAAAGTAGTAAAGTATTATTTGAGGTTATTTTTTGCTTCTGCGAATTTAATTGCTTCTATAGCGTCTACATAAGGTATATTTTCGTTATTTGCAATATCTTTTATTATATTGTATTTACTTCGCAATTAGAAAGTATAAAAGAGTTAATTATGCCAATGTTCGATATTTCTTCCCTGGATTCTTATTTTTTAACTAAATTATTGGTTACATTTCTTATTTCGCAAATTTTTCCTATTAGTAGTTTATTAATAATTACTTGCTCATTATTGTTGGTAATATAAGTACGTTGTTTATTTTGGCCTATACTATTTCAAAATCTTATCTGTCTGGCGAACCATTGATCTACTTCCAGGCAGCGCCTAGGAAATTTAGTGATCTTTTGGTTGGTTTTTGGGAAACAGCCTGTTTAGATGAATCTCTACTTGTAGGATTCCATGGAATAGGAGTCCTATCCATCGGATGGGTTGTACTAATGACTTATTTGATTGTGCTATCTATACTGTTAAGTTCCTTTTCATATTGCTTCATGTCTATAACGTGAACTAATTTAAGTGTATTGCTCAGGAACGATATCATTTCCAGTATTCTCTTCCTCTGGGTTGATATGGAAATTGTGCTGCTTTGATTTTTGTGAGACTTGTTGATTATAAAGTTCATTTCGGCTGGCTGATGCTGACAGCTGTGTGTTGCGGCTTCTGCTTTTATAGCTGGGTGGTTGGGGAATCAATTTCTTTGTTGGTTAGGATATGGGCAGTAGTTCGAACTGTGAAATGGAAAAGTTGGGGTTTGATATATGAGCTACTGACCACACGAAGCTTGAGGTGGGGTAAAGAAGTGTATTGATTTGCATATGTCCTAAAAGGTGTTGGTTCATACTGTCTGGGTGTCTTTGGATGGTCTTTGCTGAAACTATGGATGTGGCCTGTGGTTGTGCTTGTTGTGGATGTTGAGGTTGGTGTGGGTGAGAGTTATGTTGTGGTGTTTGAAAATTTTTCTTAAAGCCTCCCTGATTAGATCTAACGGACTGAGATCTATAGCTTTGATTTTCATATTTTAAGCAGAGATGAAGAGCCTGGGGCAAATCTGCTGGCTCTCTCATACTTAATAAATCAGACAAGATTCCCTTTAATCCACGGATAAAGGTGTCTAAAGCTTGATCCCTATATGATTGCGTCAATATACGCATCGCATCAGTATGTCCATGCATGAAATTCTGTTAATGATAAGGGTTAATTGTGCACTAACTGTCTGATAAAAAGCTTGAATGCTACTGTTGCCTTGCACTAAATTTGACATTTGGTACTCCAAAGTCGTGACGTCACGCTTATCAGCGTAGTGCAAAGTAAGGCAGTTGACAATACTATTCCAATTGAGGAATGTATTATACAACTCAAGTGCCGCGTCGACTAGTCCTATTATTTTATTACGGATTCCATAGTACTTCGGTGCTCCTTTTATATGTTCGTAAATTCGGAGGACACGCTCTACACTTTTCTTCCAGGAAGAAAATTCACAGGCGTCTCCACAAAAATTACGCAAGCATCGAACAATTGAAAGATTCTTTCCAAATCACCGATTTGGTTTTTATGGTCGGGAGCAATTGTTTGCTCGACGCCAGAATAACGTTTTCAATTAACTATTTTCCCCTTTGATCTAAGACACGATTTAGTATTGAAGTCACTAGTAATTCTAACTGTGGGTGAGCTCTTACTTCTTCCACATCAGCGTTGGAACTGGTGGATTGGTAAGAAGCATTTGGATCTTGAATGCTCGAGGGAGAGAGTTGAACGTTTGGAGGATTATGTATAAAGATAGGATTTGCATGAGCCTACGGCTCAGAAGTTGCTTTGCAGGGTGGTCTGGTCGGTGCGGCTAGCTCGTATAAACTTCTGGTTTCTCATACTGCACTTATGTAAGCACTGTAGGGCTACTTCGGGGCGCTAAGTTTCACTGACACCGTGGAACCACAAAAATTTTTCGAATCGATCGAATTATTTTATTTTGCGAACTAATAACATTCGCGGGGGGATCACTACTTCCTGTGGTCCCTGCTCGGGCGCCAATTAAAATAAAAATTAATTTTTATTTAAAAAAAAAAAAAAAATATTACAACATTTGCTCTACTTTATTGAACCTAAAAAAATCTTCGTGTTTCTGATTTCACATAGCATGAAAATATTTTTGGTATTAACTTATACAGCAATATCCCGTTTAAATAGGATGCCGAAACGTTCATCTGGTGTACGAACAGATCGTACAGATAGCAGATAAAGCTAGGATTAGTCTTCTAGATGAATATCTTGTGACTGACGAGAAAACTTCTTTATACCAATTTTTTGGCTACAGCCTTTTGCCACAAGTCTAGCTTTATACCATTTTTATCATGCTTCATATTTTTATTAAATTTTTTTTTATTTTCATTCTACGTATCTTACTTCGAAACATATGTAGAAAATAAGATAAGCAGGTTAAATAATTAAATCACATATTGTAACATGGTAGTCTTTCCAGACTACCGACGCGACGTGACATTTATTTATTGATTCGTTCACCATTTTCACTTTGCCACATTCTAGTTGGATCAGGTAACACCATGGAATAAGGGAGCTTTGCACTGCCAGTCATACAGTGACAATGACCCAGATAAGAAAACGAATAAAAGCGATGAATACGGATCAGATATAATTAGGAAGAAATGCTAAACATTAAGAAGCTGCTAATATTCATTGCTACGGCGTGTGGCATCAGTTTCGGGCGTGGCCCTGGTACAAGTTGCTGAGTTGTCTAAATGTAAGGTCGCTATGGTAAAGCGGAATGGACGACGTGAGGATGGACGAGCCGTGACGATAGAAAGGTCGTTGTTTGCAGTCGTCAGAGTCGGTTCGGGATATTGACTAAGTGTCTGATTTTTTATTTTTTTTTTCTTGGTTTTCGAGATAGTGTTTATAACAACACGAGATAGGGAGAAATGTGAATGATAAGCAAAGTTGAAAAGGTGACAGAAATCGACAAGTTGTGTAAAGAACAGTGAAGGTTTGTGTTACGGTGAATAGATGACTTATATACGCTGACAAATCAGCAGTTGCAAGCTTTCTTAAGGAAAAGCTTGTCGCATCGGTATTATGCTAAGTCTGATTTTAGGAATCGAATCAACGAAGAATTTGGACAAAGTGTTGTAAATAGAGGGGACATGTTGAAGGCTCAGGGAACAGTAGAACAGACCGACAATCTTTGAATAGAAGAAACTCGAACAACAGGACAGCGAATAGAGAAAGTGAAATAGGAAAGGAAACTGAAGGAGCGATGTCTAATCACAATAATTTTGTTTTTCGTGACGTGATGAGTCACTGGAACAATTTTTGGGAAAAGGAGTCATATACTAAGTGGGTAAAAATACTAAGAGGATATAGCGCTCGCATGTGAATGGGGTGACGTCCAAGAATATCTCTATACTCTCAAAACTAGCTGTGAAAGTAACCGAAGGAACTACCAATTGGAGTAAGTTAAAAGCCTGTTTGCAAAGGAGCTTGGGAAATAAACGTCAAGCATAGAAATTCACAGACAACTGGCATCCAGACGAAAAGGAACTTCAGAAAGTTATTTAGAATGCTTTTACGCTATGACACAGATAGGTAGCCAAGGAAGAATATATGAGACATCACTGGTCGAGTACATCATAAGCGGGATACCAGGTACAGTAGGCAACAAGATCGTGTTATTCGAGGCTTCAACGCTTGAAGGGCTCAAAACAAGGCTTAAGACATATCAAAAGATGCAACGCCAAAATTCGAGGCAGAGGACAGTGATAAGTAGAGGTCAAGGTGGGACGTCTATGCCAGCAAGGGGTGTTATAGGAGTAAAGTGATGTCATAACTGCGATACAATGTCACATTTGGCACAAAATGAATCAAGTGAGACTCATATACTCCGAGGAAAGTCACATCACATAAACATGCAACGAAGAACACTTTACGCTTTTGTCGGCAACGGGAGCGACGTATCGCTCATACACGAATCGCTCCGGAAGAAGCTGGGATCTACAATGCAGCCAAGAAGAATGGTGCTTGTAGTACTGGGCAAGCAAACCTTGGAGAAGAGCGTAAAAACCCTGAATATCGGATCGAATGAGCGCACTGTTCGCTTCAAAGAAGAACCGGAACATTGGATCGCGGAAAGAATTTAGCTGAGAAGGAATTTCTTGAAGGATCTTGGTGAACGTTTGGACCATGGAAAGATTTCGATTGTGAGAAATGATGATAGATTGAAGTGCCAGATCATCGAGCTGAAAGAAAACAATGTATTCAAAATTGAAGTTGAAAATAACGAGAAAAGGGAGGTTTCGTGTTGATGACGAAGACTTTAGATGGTACATCTCTAAGCTTATTTATAATTACTCACGGATGAGGGTAGAGGAGTCTTGTATTAGTATGAACATAACTCATAACATAATAAAAGTCCAGTATATGAAAAATCGCGAGATTGCTGATTGGTTGCGCGATAGAGTAATACGTCCCAGCAAATCCGATTATACTAGTCCGATTGTACTAGCTAGGAAAAAAAACAGCACCTATCGGTTTTGTGTTGACTATCGTCAACTTAATAAGATCATAAGAGGACAGGCATCCTCTTCCGCTGATCGAAGAGATCCTGTAACATCTGCAGCAAGCTGATGTTGATGATTTCTTCCATCTAGATATTGACAAATCAAGTCGTAAGTAAGCCGCTTTCGTAATGCCAGATGGCCAGTATGAGCTCATGAAGTACCCACTTGGACTTTGCACTTTCCACTAAAATGGTATTAGTGTTCGTTTCTCTATCTATCATACTTAATATAAGAGCTTTTTGCGTGAAGCACTCTAAGAGTTCCGTTTTCCATATAGGAGCCCTATGCTGGAATACAAACAGTCTGTAGTTGATCAAATTAGTGTTCGCACTCATCGCCATTTAGATTTTTTTCATTGTCAGACCTTCCAATTCGAAGCGTCCATACCATCCTTGTATGTACGTACCCTCGTCCTCTTTGATGTTTCAGGATTTTTCCGTAAATGGGAATTGCAAATTTTCTTGGTTGCTTTACCAGCTTCAGGTGGATCTTGTGCGCTAGTTTTATTTTTGTCAATGGATTTGGCCATTTCTTTCAACTACCATCCGTTAGAACTGCAGACTTTTTTAACTCCAACACGGGTTTCATTTTGGCATCGTGTGCGGAAGAATCCATCCAACGGAAGAAGAGAGTGCAGTTTCAGCTTCGAAAACTCGATTGGTTTCAGTGGGTGGTATTTCCGCCAATCTGTTTCTCTTATCTGTCACCGCTGGGTCAGAAACACTTTTAGCACCCGCGGCATCGACAGCACTTCTCATCGCTTTGCCCGTACATTTGCTTACGTCTTCTTGTTCTCTTTAATTACTTCTTAGACAGTAGTAAAAGTTTTCTGTTTCTGGAGCCCGTTTGTCCATTTCAGCGTCAAAAACAGCACTCTATCTAACCACCTATTCATTCTGATGAAATTGGACTATAAAAGGTAGAAACTCTGCTGTACTCTCTCCATAATTTCATCCAATTCTACCGAAAATGTCGCAGAATAAGAAACATGAATCGTTGGAATTAAGTGATCAAGCGGATCTTCGCTTTGCGCCTAAATCGGCGTGTATGGTGTTAGTTGAGGTCTTTAAAATCCGTGGTGCCTCATCCCGATCGAGAAAATCAAGGGTGGATTGCGAGTACCATCTGGAGTAACATACTTTTGGGTCACCTCCGTATTATATTAACCAGCTAACGTCGTCGCTTAATTCGACATCTTACCTGGATTCTTTGAAAATTCTTAGGATCTTTGACTCATAAGCATTCCTACCACGACAAGGCAAATAAAGAAAGGAAGAAAGGAAAGGTCATACGAGAAGGGCAAACTTCATCTGCAACGGTCCTGTCTAAACCACATATCCTACAAGCCTTTTACTTCCAATTTATCGAAACAAAATGTATTAGCACTGAGCCATGTAACTGTAACCGGCATCAGCTCAAAAAAAATTTGTCTCAGTGACACCTATGTCATAAAAATCTTTCCAAATAGTAAATTTGATGGAATATAATGTCTGCTATTGGAACACGTCTAGCTATTCACTAGACCAGGCGTGGCAGTAACCAAAGGACGATTTTTCGGCAAAATGCCTCTTTAATAGAGACCAATCAGCAAGAGTTCGACGTGCCCGATAATCATTCGGCTTTAGCTCTTAAGTCTTAGATCTTATATGGATGTATAAGCCCTTTTTGGAAAAATATGGCACATGATCGGTTGACCAAATCTATCAGGAATCGCATGCGCTAGTTCAGAAAATCTTTATGAAAAACCTTTAACCTGACTAGAACTTTTACACCAGTAAAACCGATCGGACAGTTCAACTTATATTTTTCTAAGTATGGCCTTACCCCATTAAAAAACAAACGTTTTTTATGCTTTAATTGAAGGCTCATGAGCTATCATATACCAGAATAGACACTAATGGCAAGAACACCTTAAAGCAAGTACCAAAGGCTAATTTTAAACTGAGTCCTTGAGGAACGAATTACGAAATACGAGAACCTTCCGAAACAATGAAAGACAAAATAAAACAAGTTTCACCATTTAACAAACAAAAGTTGATATTATGACCTTGCTTCTCCCTTCAATAGACACTAATATCGTATATTCTACTCTTCTGCTTAGGAAACTTGAACCACATCTTTATTAACTGCCACAAGAATTAATAAAAACCTTGGTAGATTTCTATCTTCACATTGCTTCCGCCATTAAGATGTAAATGACGAGGACATTCATATCCACCACTTCTAACACCACGTACTCTGGAGTTATTTAATCCTCTTCAAGGCTTAGTTCGACTAAATCCATCACCACTTCCATCCAGAAGTTTCCATTAAATTGAAAAACTTCACCCAAGAACTACATTTGTAAAGTATAGTCCCCAGATAACATGTATTTGTCATGTATCTTTGGTGTCACACACTTTTCAAATGGGCTCTGTTCAGCTGTTAATGTCACCCGCAATCTATCTCCTAACAACAAACGCCTTTCAATTGCAAGTTTCTGGTCTTTTGTTCTCTCTTCTTCCAGTATATGTGTGTATGTGTTTGTGACTGTGTGCTAACTCATAATGTCTTTATGACTTTATTATGCAATAAAGCCGTTCTTTAACGACTCTCTGAGAAATTATCAAACAATAACTCCACGATTCCCAAAGTGTCGTCCTTTCATATCTCTAACTATTGTACATATTCACTTAATATATTGAATGGGAAATCACAGCCACAATACAGAACAAAAACCAAGAGGGTTGGGTGGTGAGCGATAACAAGCCTAACCCGAGGCCATACGACGCAATTCAAAACAACTCAGTCCTGGCAAAAAGGATCCAGGAATGGTGACAAGAATGGGATGACGGTGTAACTAAACTTTCATTTCTTAATTTTAGCAGCAATTTTAGCACACTTAAGCCCTCCTTAACGCTCAGCTTTCAAGTACACATGACACTTGAAATGTGTCGACGTCGTTGCCTTTGTCATCCCTGTCGCTGCAGAGTCTTCCTCATTGGTTACTGTAAGTATCTCGTCCAAAAACGTACCCAAAACCGTACCCTGAGCAAATGCATAACACAAAAAGTTATGTCAGGCTCCCGGGCTAATAAAAACAGTTGTAACAAGCAATTTGCCTTTTAATGGGCATTAAATTACACACGAACGAAGCGTCGACGTCGGCGTAGGCGGGCGTGACGGTGTTGTTGGGAATACTTTTGGTACTAGCACTCACTGTGGAAAAGTAGCATCCGATAAAAAGGACAAAGTGTCCTCCACTGCTATTACATCACATTCCTTTCGTAAGATATTCGAATCTGTTGGCGAAGTCTCGTCTTGAAATTAATAACCCTCCCCATCTCACTTTGAACCCGACAGACACAAGACACAAAACACTAGAGCCATCACCCACGCAATTGAGTTAAGTGTTGATTGAAGGACATCTTTTCGATTAATTTAACGCGCGCTGCACTTAAAACCAAAATCGGAACCAACGCTCAGAACTAGGCATCACAGCTAGAAATGAATCTAGCCGGCATATTTGGCTGGCATATTTATAGAATCCTTTTAATAAATTTTAATGATCCTATATCCTCATTACCTTGAAAGTTATCGGATGTGAATGTGATTGCGAGGGACGGACGTATAAAACTTTAACTTCCCCTTGGGAAAGTTTGCCCTTCGATAGATTTGGGGCCGGCTTTTTGTTTGTTCGTTACGATAAATTTGAACAGAATACAATTTTCAGGGCCATCGGTGAAATTAGGAAATCTCCGGGCTAGTCCCTGGAGATGATCGGTTTTGTATTCTTATGAAACGTGTATGTACTATGTATGTACGTGTTCAGAAAGTTCGCAGCAGGGATTGCAAACATTTCTTGAATGATGCCTTTAGGGCAACTGCTGCCTGGCCGGAATAAAGGCCGACATTTCACGCCCCTCGACCGACGGGGATGATTTCGAAACAAGGATGATTTTCGGGTAGTTGGGTAGGGATCAATTATTTTTGGCATTAATTTCGAACAGTCATGAGATGGTCATTAGATAGGATGGTTTTTTTGTTTTGGTTAGAAGTACACTTTGAGACATTTTCGTTTGTGGATGTGAGTAGGTACTACCGATTGATACATTCTTTTTTTGTAATTAGTTATTGTCAAGCATGAGCTTCAACAGTGGGGTAGTTCAAAATGTTTTCTTCTAGAGGAACTGCGATAAGGAGCTATTGAGTCAAATGTAAAAGTATGATTCGGGTGGGATCTTTTTTGTTTCTTGTTTTGTCATTTATCTTTTAGTGAAACACAAACAAATGGTTTTGCAATCCCAGAGGAGAAGACTTACATAGAGCAGAGATGGAAGTTCGTTGCCCAGGTGATGGCATTTTATAGCTAAATCATTTAAGGATATTGAAAAGCTAAGTGCTCATAGAAAACCGAGTGCAAGAGGGTTTTTTTTCACAATCGAGAATTCTAAGAAGACTTACAATTTTTATTATAGTTCAATAATGTCATTTTAATTTAAAATTTTCTATTTAATACCTGGGCTGAAAAGTCCGTTTCTAAGAGAGGGTACCACTTGAATTAAATTCATACCGTTTTCAGTTAGTACCAACCTTCAAAAAATACGTGTATAAATTTGACAGTTGTCGGACGATTAGTTCTCGAGTTGTGAGTGAAGCAACTTTTGTTATTTTGAAAAAAATGGATTCAAAGCAATTTCGTGCGTTGACTTATCATTGCTTTTTGATGGGAAAAAAATGCAGCCGATGCAAAGAAATGGCTTGATAAGTGTTACCCGGACTCTGCACCAGCCGAACGAACCATTCGCAAGTGAATTGAAAAAGTTAAAAGTGGTCATACAAGCACCGAAGATGATGCACGCATTGGACGTCCAAAAGGGGCTGTTTCAAATGAAAATATCAAAAAAGTCCACAAAATGATTACGAATGACCATAAAGTGAAGTTGATCGAGATAGCTGAGGCTCTGAAGATATCAAAAGAGCGTGTTGGATATATTATACACCAATATTTGGACAAGCGAAAGCGCTATTCAAAGTGAGTGTCACGTTTGCTCACAGTCGACCAAAAACAACAACGTATTGATGATTCAGAGGAGTGTTTAAAGCTGTTCAACCGCAATAAAGCCGAAGTTTTGCGTCGGTATGTGACAATGGATGAAACTTGGCTCCATCACTTCACACCAGAGTCAAGTCGGCAGTCAGCTGAGTGGCGAGCAGGTGACGAACCTCGTCCAAAACGATCAAAAGCTCAACACATGGAATAATTTTCATCGACTATCTCCAAAAGAGGCAGACTATCAACAGCGACTATTACACTGTGTTGTTGGAGCGTTTGAAAAACGGCCGCATTGAAGAAAAAGAAAGTGCTCTTTCATCAAAGCAATGCACCGTGTCACAAGTCGATGGAAACGATTACAAAACTGAATGAATTTGGCTACGAATTGCTTCCCCACCCACCGTATTCTCCAGATTTGGCCCCCAATGACTATTTCCTGTTCGCAGACCTCAAAGGAATGCTCGCCGGAAAGAGATTTAAGACCGATGAAGAAGTAATCGCCGAAACAGAGGCGAAATCGTACTACAAAACTGGTATCAAAATCGTTTCAATCAGTGTATCGCCCTCGAAGGCAACTATATTGGAAAATAAAGTTAAATTTGCAAAAATTTTGTGTTTTATTATAAAACGGCACTGACTTTCAGCCCATGTGTTATACAGAATGTTCCGTATAAAGTTTCAAAGTGGTTCAAAAGTCTTAGGAACATTCGGAGATGCACAGGAGCCTTGCAGTGCCCTGCAAGTGCTGCAGTGCTCGCCAAAAAGATTTACCAACAAGTTCATTGGTTTACGATCTGTAGCTCGTTGCGCCGTCTTGTTGAAACCAGAGCTCACTCAGACCATGCGCTTAAATTTCAAGAAGCACATAGTCCGTTAACATTGACGGTAACATTCTGATTTGCCTCATTTTTGAAGAAAATGATTCCAACAGCCCATAAACCACACCATACTCTTGTTTTTAATTGATGTAATGGTAGCTCTTCGGGTTGCTCATCAGCCCAAATACGGCAATTTTGCTTATAAGCGTATCCTTTAAGGCAGAAATAGGCTTCATCACGGAATAAATTTTTACAATAAAACACCGAATTTTCATTGAGCTTTTCCAGAGCCCATTCACTGAAAATATGACGCAAATTCAAGTCGCCCAAATTGAATTCTGTACGCCTTTAGGCCCAGATCCTCACGTAAAATACGCCAAGTTGTCGAATACTCCAACCCAAGCTGCTGAGAAAGATGACGAATCGATTCGTCATGGTCTTCGCTTACACTCTATTCTACAGCTGCTATAATCTCTTCACTACGTGCTGGATGTGATCTAACCGGTCGAGTGTAATCCATTAATGTAAACTGGGACTCAAATTTGCGAATTATACTGACAATTCTGGTTCCAGTAGGTCAATTATGCGTACCGTAAGTTCCTCGAATCGCATGAAAAACATTTCTCACAGAACGCTGATTTTCGTAATACAGCTGAACAATTTGGAGGCGCTGCTGTGATGTGAGTTACCAAACGACACTGAACAAAAATGACAAAGCAGTTTGATAGGAGTCACGCGTGATCTGTCAAAAAAAGCCTATTGAAAATCAAGCCTTACGGTGAATCACTATGGTATTTTGTAGTTTCAAACCGAGATATTGACGTTTTTTTCATAACATCCTCGTTGGTGGATTTTTCAACACAAGAATACGCAGACATGGTTTATGCCTATGGTTTCTGCAACGGCACCGATCAATGAGCAAGATTGATATCTTGATAGGACAGCCCCAAATGGTGCAACATTTATTAGAATAAATAATCGAAAACAATCCAAATTGCAGTCTTAAGCAACTAAGCATATGTTTTCATCTAAGCATGACTTAACATACATCTGGAGAATCGTGCATTCAGTGTCATGCATGTTCAATAATATAACATTCCAGTACAGCGGTTGTAGTCTCAGGGCTCAGTGAATCACTTGGAATTATTCTATTACATTCTGGAAAGACATTTTGGGGAAGACCACCGTGTTGGGTAAATTTTATGGAAGGATTCACTTAGGATAGAATCATTAATTTCTACAATTTACATACTTGGTATAACTTAACCCCCACTCCATGAAATTAAGAGCTTTTGAGTATAAGTTCAAAGTCAATGTGTAGGACCTGTAGGACGCCCTTTCAATTTCTTTTTGGAATAAAAATGTTTAATGAGATTGATATGAAGTTGAAAGACGCAGCAAAGTCGACACAAAACAAAAATAATTTACGAAATATGAGTTAGGAAATTTAGAGGGTATACGAGTACAAGGACTCATTTCAGTTCAGGACAAAAATTGTTTCCAAAATACCTGTGGCCTTATGAGGTCATAAATGTCAATATGTTCAATGTAGAAAAAAGTTGAAGAACATGAAGGTCCCAATCAAACATCAACCGCTGCTGAACGTATTAAGCGTTGGAAAGGATTAAACGAAGATGACAACGAAAATGCCTGACAGTTTTGGAAAGCAAATGTTTGGCTAGCCAAAGCACTTCAGGATTAAGTGATTTTGTTTTATTCAATGCTTCGCTTTTCATTATATATATAAAGAGAGGGGCACCTACGATTCTGTTGTACTTTCTGACGTTTACCATTGCTTGTCAAAAGGATTTTAACGTCAGAAAAAAAAAACTTTTTTTTCACTTCTTTAAGAATTATTCGTAATTGAACTTGTATCCTCAACTAACTTAAGCAATGTACCATGCTACTACATCTTTTAACTGAAAGAAACTTCAGAGAAGGAGAGACAAAAAGAGATGCTCACTACAAAATGTTCGAGGATGTTGGATGGAATCTTCCTTGAAACTTAAAGACTGGAATATTGTTAGCACTTACATTTTTTTTTTTTTTCTTTTAATTACTTTTTTACTAAATAAAAAAAAGAAATTTGAGTGATGAAAATCTACATTTGTACCTTTGGAATTGTTTCTCTTAAGTGGAAAAGATGATATCCGCCAAGTGGCGCATTTTCCATGACTTTCCTCAAAATGTCCGGTGATAACTGTTTGCATTCCTGTCGAATATTCTCCTTAAGGGCTGCGATTGTCTGAAGCTTGTTGGTATAAGCCCACGACTTCAAGTAGTCCCAAAGAAAGAAGTCTGGGATTGATAAATTGGACGATCTTGCGGGCCATGCCAAATCGTCAAAACGGAAAATTACGCGACCTGGAAACCCTTCCTTTACAATATCCATTGTGGCTCGTGCGGTGTATGCAGTTGCACCGTCTTGTTGAAACCACATGTTCACCAACCCACGCTCATCCAATTCGGGCAGTAAAAAATCGTTTATCATGGCCCTGTAGCGTTCGTCAGTAACGTATTGCCGATGGCGTCCTCAAAAAAATACGGAACAATCACTCCTTCCGCGTGAACGCTGCACCATGCACTTGCTTTGAGTGGATGTAATGGCCCTTCGTGCATTACACGCGGATTTTAAGTGCGCCCTAGGAATGAAGATTTTGCTTATTGACGTAACTGCTTAAGCGAAAATGAGTCTCGCCGCTCATGATGATTTTCGATACAAAATCGTCCCCTTCATTGTTGAGAACTGATACACTGTTTGCACTTTGTACGGGAACATGTATCAGTCTTTAACTAAAATTCGCCGTAGGGTCCGTCTGTTGATGCTCAATTACGTGGCTCGTCGTCTTGTTGATGTTTCTTCGTTCTCAGCGACATCGGCTGCTATAGCCGCGATATTCTCGGCCGAACGACCAGTCCGGTGGCAACCACGCCCTGCATGGTCTCCTGTGGTTCCATTTTATTTGAATCGAGTACCTAAAGGCCAGAATGTTTACCCAGTTGGCGTGACACGATTAGCAAGGCGACGTCGAAATTCATGCTGCGCTAACACTACCGATCAACCAATTAACATTGGTCAAAAACATCAACACAATTATTCCACGCTCTTGCAGAGTATTGCACTCCATTGCCTATTTTTTTGTAAACTGCAGCTGTCTAGTTCACAAATGTTAAATATGATTATCGTGCGACGCAATTTACAAAAATTATACCATCTTCCGATAGGGTGATTAGTTTTGCGCGACCTGTAGTAAAAAGGAAGTGAACAACCAGCAAAAAGACATGAATCGCTATACTATTAAAGAACGTGGATAATTGTTACAATTTTTTTGCAAAATACTATAATTCGTCGGAGATGTTGAGGTAGTGTGAATTTCGGCGCAGATTTCTCAGTCATCTGACACCAACTAGGCAAACACTAAGACGTTAAGCCGCTCGCCTAGAAGAATATGCAACAACAAGGGATGCTGCCAGGTCTGGCCGGCTCAGGAGCACCCATTCTGCTGAGAATATCGCAGCTGTAGTTGCCACACAATTGGTTATCAATCGGCGGCCTTTACAGAGAATTTTGTTGAAAGACCTTAAGATGTTCCCTTACAAAGTCCAGACAGTGCATCAGCTGTTAGCTGTTGACCGCAAAGCGCGTGTAACCTACGCTCAAGTCATCCGGAATCTCGACCACGAGGGAGAAAACTTTTCGTCGAAAATCATCATGAGCAACGGGACCCATTTCCATCTCTGTAGATATGTGAAGAGGTAAAACTATTGCTTCTGGGGTACCGAAAATCCTATATCTCGTGATTTAAGCGTTCCCAACTTCCTTCTGTGGTTTTTTTTTTTCAAGTCACGAGTCCTTGTCAATAAGCCTCAGATTCTTGAAGCCTTAAAGAGAATATCAGTAAAGAATGGGAGAGCCTATCGCCGGAAGTTCTGGCACGAATGATGAAAAATGCCAGATATCGGGCCCGAAATGTCATTAATACTGACGGCGGCCACTTAGCCGACATCACTTTCTCGACTTAGTGCAAAAAATTTAAGACAGCATATAAAAATAATCCAAAAACATCCCTGTGTTCATCTTTTTTGCGAAGGCTGGCTGTGATCCATTGAAGATATTTTGTATATATCCTGAAGTTTATTAACAATATTGGTTAACTATAGCAAAAATATAGTTGAGGACAAACCTGGTTGCATTGTAGATTGGCATCTGGCTATGTTGAGCTTTTGAGGCACCAGATTGAAAACCGATCGAGGTCTTCTTGAAGCAGGGTGGTGTCATGGAGAGAAAAATTAGTTTTAAAAAAGCGAGGAGTGTTTAACGACTCTCTCTCTCTTTCTCTCTTAAGTCAATAATAGTAAGAATGAAGAGAACAGGACCAAGGTGGCTGCCTTGTGGTATTCCAGATGACGCCGGGAAAGGAACAAAAAGGGCTGATCCAAACCGCACAGCTGCGAGAACAAAAGACACGAATTCAACTGGGTTTATGTTAGTTGACCTGCTTTTTAGAAAACCATGTGTCTGGGTGAAATAAAAAACTTGTAGTTGAAGGAGGTATATGAGAGAGTATAGAAATGGGACGATTATTGGTAACTTCATGCTTATAACCCTTTTTGTAAATCGGAGTTATAAAAGAGATCTTCCAAATTCAGAAAATTGTACCTGGAAAGGAAAGGAAAGGGGAAGAGACAGTTTAGAAGGAATTTCTTGAAAAAAACGGCGGGGAGATCATCTGAACCTGATAGAAATTCATCTTCAAGCTTAAGTAACTTTTTCAATACCTGGAGGATCGAAATTTTGAGTGAGAAATTTGATTGAAGTAAGAGGTATCTAGTACGAAGGAGTTGTTCATTTATAAGATTGGTTTGCGTATTATTCAGGTAGCATTGATAAAGAGAGTTGTAGAAGTAAACGGAATAAAGATATGTATCTAGATTGTTTGAATAGCCGAAAGAAGAGTGGGTGCGAAGGAATACTGTCCATAACTTGTTTCTTTTGTTTCGTAGGGAGTGGATTTAAATATTTCTCTGGAAAGTGCAGAGACCAAAGATAGATTATAAATCTCGTAAGTAGGTATTGGTTTTGAGGAAATTAGTTTTGTTAAAATTGTAAGAAGAGGGAATTGCATCGGAAAGCGGTTGGAGGGGAAAGTTGTGGAAAAATGAATTGGAATTGGAGGATGAAAGTTATCAATAGTTGATGGAGATAGGAAACAACACGACAATGAGAAGTTGATGGGATTAGTTCTGAAGGTAAAGCCTTATTGCCTTTCCATATAGTTGGAAACACCACAGACTTGATAAAGACTAGAGTCTGTTAACCAATCTTAACCGTATTCCTCAATTGAAATGGCATAAAAAGCTATGAAAAAAAGATAGGTCCAAAATTTGATCGGAAGAAGAAAAATGGAATCTTTTTCCTGATTATCTTTAATCTGAGCAGAGAAATGATTAACAGGGCTTGTCAAAATATACTAAGGAGGCTGTTTATAAGATCCTTATCATCTGCTTTATGATACAGAACCATCAACGTTAGCGAATGTCGGTGAAAATATCCTTGGCCATTTCGACCGCAAATTTCTTCGAGTGATTTGATTAGGGAGGAGATTTTACAACGAACTCTACGAGCTGTACAGTGGCATTGACCTGGTCCCAAAACTGCACATTATTCACTTGAAATGGCTAGGATAGCGCGAAGAGTCTATGATTTTAACCCAGAGGGACAAGTAGAAAGAGCTCTCCTTATGTTGTATGCATGCTTTAAAACGAGGAAAACTAAATTATTGTTGTAATATAGCGGTGTATATACTGAATGAATTTGGGCATATAGATAATCGTTTAAGGAAAATCCCTGCAAAAAAGTGCCACTGTGGCATAAATCGGTCTGTTCAAGCGGATATAGTTCTAACTACTAACAAAATACTGAGTCTAAGACTATAAGTATACAGAAATTAAGGGCTTATGGGACTGTGTCATATCGTATGCAACCAAAATCTATTTCTATTCCTATTTCAACCCCTTAAGGGCTACCCAATAATTATTTAAATTCCTTTGATGTTCGTAGCTGAATTGGATAATCGAAATTTGTAGCCTTACCCAATTTAATAGATCTGTTGCTAACAAATCCATTTTAAGAAGCTGTCATTAACACGTTTCCTTCTCATCATGAGTCGCTGACAATCCAATACCAAAAACCATCGGATATGTACTTAAAAATAAATTATCCAAAACGAAAACAGACAGTTTGTGTGTATCTTTGTTCATATTATAGTCCCCTGTTTCCATTTCCTTTCGTTTTGGCAGCCATATCTCCAATATTGCTCCAATTTATTCCGACAAATTATCTTCCCAGCCACCCTGCGTGCGTATACGGATACGTTGATAAGCCAAAGTATAATGATTTATTTACCCTACAAGTAATGGATTTACCATAAACGTTTCCTATTAACAATATAATCTTGCAGCGAATCCAAACAACTCACAACTCCCCGAGCTTCATGGACTACGCACAACCAATATCAACAACAACACCATTATTCGCAAGACAACGAATGCGGGAGCAACAAATTTGTATCTGAGCAGCAAATCCTTACAATTAATTGTGTGCGAGTAACGATTATTATTATTTTTTTTGATTCAAGATGAAAGGTTGGAGCTCATATTTAAGAATTCGCTTAAGGGTGAAATAATCTCAGAATGTAAAAGAGTTTTAGTACTATGAGTAGATAGTTCGATACATAAACTTGTACCCGACAATCTATAATATAATGAATTCCGAGGCAGACTCCCTAACTCCTCTACTCTACTGTGAGCGGATGTTTAATTTTAATATAAATGTCATGAAGCGGCAAACATTTTAACGGCTCCGTTCTGGCCACATAAACTGTCGTTTGGCATTCCTTATATGTTACGATGAAGCTCTATCTAAGTGCCCAAGAGTCTTATGTTGCGTAAAACGATGGTGGGGGAATAAAGTGAGAAAAAGTAAAAAGTAACTACATTTTATTCTTAGCCATAACTTATGTAGTTTCTCGGGCATCAGGCTAAGCAAGTTCATTCCGTCCAACGAACAGCAAGAAAGAAATTGTCTATCCTAAACCAAAAGGAAGATATTCTTCTTCTGTGTGGACCGCTTAAGCAGGAAATTTGCAGGGTATAAGGATGTCAGAAGGAGATCCGGAGTCAAAAGCGGAGCGAGAAGTCGAGTCTACGTTCGCCACACGCATTGCTACGTTGTAAATCATTTTCTTAATCTCTCTTTCGCCAATATGCTATAAATTTATCACGTGTTGTCCTTTTTTTCTGACTTCCTATCCCCCTTAGCTTGAGCTTTCCATTCAATTTCAATTCCACCCTTTCTGTCACTTACCGGAATCTGTAAACAAGTCCACACGAAGGGACGTTATCCTCCGCGCCCAGTATACATGTATGTGTTTGTGTGTGAATTTTAAATTAATTTTGACTTTAAAGTCGCGTCAGGAGGCAGTGAGTGGGTGGATGGGCGTGATGTTTTCTTTTTTTTTTTTTTTTGACTCGTTCCACTCGCTTTCCGCTCACTTTCCTCATGATTTCTCAATTCCAGGAATGGGATCAGTGCCCACAGATTGACGAGAAATGGAAGTCGAATTGAATTGGGAAATTATCCTGAAGAATGGGGAAATATATTCCGTTGGTCTATGACAAGATACAATTCATTGTGCCTAAGAAGATTAATATCTATGACAAGTAATTGGCCACATTGTGAAGAATAGCTCCTCATCCTTGACAAAGCAAGAAACCGTGAACAGTACAAGATCCAAAAGAAGCAAGCATGGAAAACGGCCTCAGACAGTTGCAACCCCAAAGCCAACAAAGAATATAGGCGATAAGTACAAAAGCTATGTCAGTGATTGTGTCATTGAGTGGCTAAAAAGCTCTTGTTGTAGGTAACCTAAAACATATAACCGAGATATAATGACATAAAATTAACTAAATTTACCGAAGTAGTCCCATCACTTAGTGGTGGATCAAGGCCAAATGAGTCTTTGTTCTGCCATCCCAGTGAAAGAAGTTTTCAAAGGTCGAACGAAGGAATAAGGCGTTGGAAATCTGGTAGCCAAGGGCGGGTGGAGTTCTGATGGAAATGCCATCACCAATGCAGTGTTTTGACGTGGGTATAGTTAATACATTGACCTCACGCCTAACCTGGAGGTGGGAGACATCAACGGTGACAAAGTCGGCCGCCAGAGCTAGGAGGATCACAGTTGCTTGAGTGGACACCACGACGTCATGAGACTTTACCAGTAATCGACGTTTTGTTCACAACGCTATGTGTGGCGCAGCGGGTCACCGCCTGGTGGTTCTTGAAGGACAAGACGAGAGTGACCACCAGTTAATAACTTTCGCCATGGAGAACTAGCGCTGTGTAGGACAACTCAGCATGTGCCATGTCAAGTCGCAATGCATACCATATTTATCCTGTAGGCCACCTTGGTTGAGGCGAGAGCCGAGGAAATCGAAACCAGAAATCACAGCAACACGGAATTTTCGGTGCCAGCTTATGAGGAAGTGAGGAAAAACCTGGGAATGGGGAAATGAGCAAAAGGTGAGCTTATTTCTGAGGTGGATAAGGATACCTGGAGCTCCGCTTGAAAAGTACTAGGAAACTATTTGCAGGATCGAGTACTCTGGTACTCTGGTACGGGGCTTGGCAGTGAAACCCGATCTCTGTGGTAGATATACTGTATAGGCAGATGTCCAATGTTGGCGGACCGTGAGATTCCAAAAGAAGGTTACAAGCTTGGGTTGGTAGGTCTACATTGCTGTACGGCGCCGAGATGTGTCTAAAAAACATCTTATCTCTGTACCGCGCGATGTGTTCTTTAAGATCTCGTGGGCCTTCAGAAAAAGAAATCACCCTTAGCGGCGCTGTGGCCATGCACAACTTTTTTGAGATCGAACACATACTGATAGACTTTGTATTGTAGTTACAAGCATGCATTTCCTTTATTTTAGGATCCACAAGGTCACATGGATGTCTCCTGCTCAAGATCAAGAAAAATTAGATTGATCATTTTTTGACCGACAAAAGTCGCACGTTCAGTGCTCTATAGGTCCGCACATTACGAGGTGCCAATATTGATTCACATCACTACCTAGTAGTAGTCGAGATAGGAATGCGAATATCGAAGGCAGTACAACGCCTACTTTAAAGTTAGACGTCGGAAAACTGCGATCGAAAGAATTCACACAACTGATTCCTCAATTTTTCTCGTAACCCTAGATTACCAGCATCAAATGCATAAGATCAATGGCAACAATGCTGCAAGGATACACAAACTTCTTCAAAGGAAAAGGCTTTTCAAATTACAACATTTCGAGGAGATCGAAAGAAGCTGCAATAAGAATGAGGTTCAAAAACCGAAATCTACAAAAATTAACACTTCTTTAAGGGCATAGATGACGACATTACTATAGTAAAGCAGGACACACTATCTAATTCGGACGAAGACTGTAAAAATGAATATCCAACACAGATTTAATTACTCCTCAAGAACCGATGACTCTAGAAAATATGCCCTATGAATGCATTCCTATGCCAGGAGACACAGCTATAGTGGGACGAACTGAGCAGAAAGTGTTATTTATTTACGACGAGAAAAAAAAGAGCCCTAGGTATACCTCTCACTACACATAAACACTCATTAATCCTAGATGTAAGCAAGAACGTAATTATTTTGAGATTTCTCTGAATTGGAACTAAAGTGTAGGATTGCTTTTACAAAAGTAACGCCATAGGAAAGTAACTTCCTACTTCTTATGCCATTGTTAAACTCTGTCCAAGAATTCCAAGAGCTTTTTTGTTGGCAGTATTAGCATTGGCTTCCTTTGGAAACTGTAAATAAACTGGAAGTTAGTTCCTGTAAAAACTCACCTACGATACCGTTCCTTTTCACTATAATTCAACAACAGAAAGCCCAAATTTAAGTTAATGATCCAATGGACGCTATAAAAGAGCATATTCAAAAGCATTTGTATCATTTGTTTTAGATAGTTTCAGTTTATTCCTTACATAGACATCAGCAGCATAGGGATCCTTACTGTGGACCAGACCTCGCCAATTCCATTTCTTCTCCAAAAATTCTAGACAGTTTTAAAACTTTTGGGCTCCCTATTGTGGACCAGACGTCGCCGTTTCCATTTCTTTTCCAAAGATCAAAAAATCCAGTTATCTTACATTTTTAACTTAATACTCCCGAAGGGAAGAACTAGGACATTTTCAGTAAAAAAAAAGGGAAATTTGAAACAAATATTTGGGAGCACTAGATTAAAAACATTTACAACAGTCAATGTGTGTTCGACCAGGTTCCAAAGTGTGTCTCGTCCCACGTTGTTGTCAGAGGATTGTGTAACTTCTGACATGGCAATCGGGTGTGACGATAGCTACATATCTACACCCACTCATCAACTCATCCACTCTATCTGTCAGGTCACCCACAGGAGATGGAAACCACCTTCTCTGCTTTTTCATTTCTCTGTTGCTGTTTCCCTGCTTCTTTTCTATTCCTGTTTTCCAGTGTAAAATCATCATTTATCACCTCGGTACACACAATGAAAAAGAAATCAAATGACGACAGAGTAATTTGTCATTCCACTTTGCGATTGGCATCATCTTCGCTACTTTCTATCGTTTCATCCGTTTAAACTGAAACAGTTTGGACCAAGCCAAACCAGATCAGGTCAAGAAACGAGGTGCTCCGTTGTTTGACTACATCTGTTGGATGATACTCAAATTGGGTCTGCTGTGACTAGCCTAACCTGATGACTAATTGAATTCTCTCGAAATTCCCAAATTAATAATCAATTTTCAAGATCATGACACCGAAGATGACAGGACATTTAGCAATACGACACCTTTCCCCAGTTGCCATTCACCACTTATGCTTGTTCATACCCACCCTTGGACGTATTATCGGCGGTGGCAAGTGCTTATATTGGCTCATAAAAAAGACCGGAATTGGTCTCTAAACAAATTTTAGTACTCGTACATCGTCAGAGATAGCTACAAAAGATGAATAGATACAGATACTTTTACACTTTATAGCTCTGTAAGAGGACTATTTCATGGGAATGAGAGGAAAATCCATTAAGCAGCCAACCTTTTGTGTAGTCCGGTTTTGATGTACAACCCTTTGATAAGATTTTTGTTACAACCAATATTGCTAGCTATAGTATTGCTATGGAGCTGCTGTTAGTCCCTTAAAATGGCAACAATGCGACACTTTTCTACCCTGAAATGAGCCAACTATTGAGGAAGTGTGTTGAGAAGTCGTAAACTTTTTGTGAGTTCACACTCCGTTCAGTAGGGTTGGATAGGGCGGGAAAACCCTCATTGAAAAACTATTCCATTAACCTTTCGCATATTCAGGAGTTTTTAGGTTTTTCTGTTTTCTATTCAATGTTCAAGTTATCTTTCATTCACATCCACCCCCCTAAGGTAATTGATTAGGCTCATATTTCAGGTTAAAGTTTTCCATTTTAAGTGAGGATCGTCATTATTTAATGTTTCAAAAGGTCGGTATGCCGGTATATTGGTATATTGGTATGCCAGTTAGATAGGGGAAAAATTCTTTAAGGTACATGTTTGAGTAGCCTTTTGCGGCTGTCATGTGAAGTGCCATTATATTGGGGTGTTGTCGTCCCTATAAGACATATGTGACAAGAGTTATTCAGGGAAGTTTTTTTTTTTTTTTTTTTTTTTTTTTTTTTGTTGATGAGTTTTTAGATGACCATAGAGAGTTGCTGTGGGGTATTAGGATTTTGGAAAGGAAATAGTTTCCTAGACTCGTACAAAGGCGGATTCTAGGACTGATGACTTGGGTTTTTTCATATCTGGTCATGAATGTGTTTTCATGAGAAGATAAATGGTCCAATAGGTGTGCTTTGTATTTTGAACATCCTTAAGATTTATGGTCACAGGAAACCTAAATACAATAATAGGGTTTCAAAAAGTTCTTATGAATGACTGTCAGAACCAGAACCATTCAACAAATATTATATACATACTTAGTATATGTGTCAACTACTTATCAACACCTGCTTAAACCTCTTAGTAGGAAGTGCTGAGTATCTTAACTGAAGACGTTGACTTCAACCAGTGTGGTAAATTGTTTTTTTACGGCTTTCAAAGATGTGGAAAATGTCTTAATTTAAGTCTCAATGCTATAACCTCGATATAAAATCAGCAAATTCCCTTATTCCGCGATAAAATACGATTTTTTCAGGCGAATCGGCGCGTCCCTAGTGACACATGGGGAAAGGCCACGAAGTGTGGTAGACTTTTTTTTTTATAATTCCGCGCGCTCACCAAGGAGATATGAATACCATTTTACTAGCTTTTCACTAGTGCGCGGGCAGATGGTGTAGTAGTTTTGAAACTCTGGTATTAAGTTTCAATATTTTTCCAGAGGTGGTTGTCAAACTAGAGCCAGTGCATCCTCAACCAGTGGGTCTTAGTATGTGCTAGTTGTTAGTTCGTTACATTTAGCCCAGCAAGCAACCACTCCAACATCAGCGTTATGCCTTCATATCAGATTAGACGCTGACGGGACTTACATTTAACTACATACAAATTCCATGAAAAGACTTTTTCAGAAAATTGCCTCGCACCCTCTGCTTGAGGAGTCTATGCATATACCACTACACAACGGCCACCACGTTCTCACACCTCAGCGGACCAATAGTCTAACTTCTCAAGTCAAAGTGTTTTGGAATACGCCCCGAGGACTGAATGGTACAGGAAACTGAAATCGTGAAAGTAATGTCGGCCAAAAGCGTTGTGTCATTAGAGACGGAACTGAACCCAAGGTGGTGAAACTGCTGGAAAGAAGTATGAAAAAGAAGAACAAAGTCAACCCAACGTGGCAAGTCCATAGATAGCTCTCCAGTGGCAGAAACAAAGGAAAAACATAGACCATACGCAGAAGCAAGTATAGGCAAGTTAGCTTAAATCAGACGTTAAGCGCCAAGAATCTCCTCACAAATTAAACCCAGAAGCGGTCAATAGCTCAAGTTTAAGCAAAATAAAGGAAAGCCTATCTAAAGGAACGGCGGGACAGAGACTGCACAGGAGCGAGCTAGCACATCAAGGACCTTACATAGGGTTGGAGTACCCCTACTTTAGCTCTAATCAAAGTCGCTTTTATGCACTCCATACACCTAGAGCAGATTCTTACGAACCGGGAGATCAAACTAGTGATTAAGAACCTACTTGAAGAGATAAAAAAAATCCGACAAATACTGTCCCAAACACTGTCCTGATGGCTGTCGTTGATCTGCCATGACACGGTAACTTAAACGGGCTCATGTCTGCGTTAGATACAATTAACACCAAGGAAAAACACAAATTGCGTATTATTCAGGGACATGAGTTTCCCAAGTTATTCACCTGCATTGATTTCATTCCAAAAGTAAAAATCCAACAGCAATAGTTGAACTACCCACTTAAGGCAGTAAGAAAGATGGAGTAATTCGTATGTTAAAGGAAAAAGTCCTTGACTTTATCCAATGTTTTACCTAAAATATCGATGTCTAATCATCGACAAACCTGTTTCGACATCCTATTAGACTCTAACTTTTTGGTACTTTATAGACATCCTAGATCCACAGATTGGGACACATATTGCAATTGCTACAAAACCATAAGAGACATTGACAGCCGAAAAGTTAGCTGCGAAAGACTCAAACCTGCAATTAAATCTACCTATCATCAGGTTTGTCCAGAAACAGAAAAGCCTGGCAACAGCTGTACTTCAAGGTGGAAATATAAACTCGCCAAATTAAGAACGCACACCAGAAAGCATTTTAATAGGGCGAAACGCGATGGAGAATAAGTTCAGTACTTTGAAACACTCACAAAATATAATCGAGGAATTACAAGTGCTAAATCAGAATCATGGAAAAAGTTCTGCCAAGATCTCTCTAACATTTGGAGTAGCCCTCGTACCCACAGAATTATATCCAAACGGCACAAGAGACCGTCCGAATTCCATCTACACATCGATTGCTCCCGACAATCCTCTCAAGAGAAAGACCAAAAGACCAACCAGAGAAAACTGGAATCAAAGTAAATTTTTAATGAAATCAAAATAAAATAGGCCATGAATTAACTTGCCCTATTCAAAGCGCCTAGTGAAGATGGAATCATCCTATCGCTACTCCAAGAAGATATTACACAAACAACCCCACTTTAGATAAAGATATTCACAACCAGTTATGCATGGGGCTACAAACCAAAAATTTGGAATGAGGTAACGATTAAGTTGGTGCCAAAGTAGGACCAATTGATTTCTCCAAATCATACAGACCTATATATCTCACCTCGTTTATCCTTAAAACAATGGAAAAAATACTTGATAGACATGTCAAGAATGGTTTATAGGAAGCCAGCTCAGAAAATCGAATATGCCTATCAACCAGAAAAAATCAACAACGCATGCTCTTCAGGAAGTCACTCTAAATATTGTGAAATCCCTCAGAAAAGGAAAAGGTTGCCCCTAGGGTGGTGTTCATCCCCCCCACCCTGTGAACTCCTTAACGTTGTCAGCAACGACGGTTTCTATATACATGTCCACAGATATGCTGATGATACTGCGTTCGCATTATACTTCTCACAAAAGTAGCCAGCAGCAAAATAGCCTATTCAATCTGTGTGCCGGGTCACAGTGGTTATGATGGTAATGAAAGAGCAGACGAGTTGGTCAGAAAAGATTCGGCCTCAACAATCACATTGCCATGACCATGCGATGGGTTGCCAATTAGTTCCATAAAAATCCATTGTATGTAAAAAAAACTGGCTTAAAACAAATTCTGCAGTATAACTGGACGGAAACTAAAGGTAACAGGCAAGCTAACAACTTTTTACAAACCTTTTTTCTTCAGAAGAAAAAAAACGAAAAAGCAGCAAAAAGCAGCAAAAAGCAGCTTTCTTGGGGCCTATACATTCAGTAACCGAATTTCAAACTGGTCATTGCAGATTCAAAAAACACCTTATGACTGTGAGAATAGCAAAATACAACACCTTTCGCATGTGCAACCATCTCGAAAAAACATATCCTTTACCACTGTAAGCTTAAGCAGAAGACCTCTACATCTTCCAGGTTACCCATACTTAGAGACAGAAGATATCGCTCTTAGCTCAATCAAATATATTGCCGACTTTATTAAAATCTCAGGCATTATGGGTAAACTCCGGAATAATAAGGGTACATGGTCTCAAATCCCCATTCAGCCTAATTTAATCTAGAACCAACTTTTTCTAAAACCTTCACAGATACTCGTTCAAAACTATTTTTATCCAAAAAAAAAATGATTATGGCACGTGCTTCCCTTCCGGGAAGAAAGCGAAATGATTATGAGCAAGGCACAATAACTTGAATTAATGTGGCCTTTTGCCTTCACTTGTACATATGAAATTGATTAAGGTCCCTTTCTTTGTCTGCTGATCTTACTCTGCTGTCCCAGAGTCTTAGTATGCATTGTTTTCCATATCCCAGCCAACTTATTCAACTGAAGCGCAACTGTTTGACCAGGTGGATGTCGCTGTACACTTTGTAGATTCGCTATTTAACCTCCTCCTCTTTCTAAATTCCAATTATCAGACGTTGACAGTCATAACGCCAACACCCTAGACTTGTTTTTAACTTTTCATTCTGATAAGTTCCAGGTTGATGTGCTTTCCCTTCTAGGCTCGTCGGATCATTGTGTCACATCGGATTATTTCTCATACACCGACCACACAGTTTGACTAAAGTTTAACAAAAGAATTATAAAGCTCCAATTGGAGCTGACTTAACATTTTCTTTAGAAATTTTAACTGGTTGCTATGTTTCTTTGATAACGTCTTGAATGCCGCTGCTGATATAATCACAGACACTGTTTTCTTTAGAATGACATCCTTTATCCCTCAACGGATAAACAGAATCAAACCAAAAGAATAAGCTTAGTACGACTCGAGCTATAAAAAGGCTGTCAAGGTTAAAGAAATGTGAATTCGATCCTACAGAGGAAAACCAAAAAAATTTCAGGCGAACCAGGAATGACCGCAACGTCTTCCTTAAGTGTGTAAAATTTCAATACTACCAAAACGCCCATTGATAATAACATTTCAGCTGTCAGCTATTTGGACAAGGCCAGTCTGTTTGCTACACATTTCGCAGCTAGTCCAACACTTCCAGATTATGCTTTGTCCCTGCTTACATTTGACTGCGTCGAATCTACAATGGGATGAATCCAATTTCGCACCAGTTTATTAGCAAGAATTCTGAAATAAATATCTTATCATACATAATTCCTCCGGTAGTAAATCATCATCAATCCTACTCTTTAGAACTCTTTCAGAGCAGATGAAAAACAGCATTTGTCCAGCCCGTCACTATAACAGGCGCATCTTCTTCTCTCTCCTCCTACAGACCTATTGAATTTACGTTCTTTCTTTCCAAGGTCATAGAAACGCTGATAAATCGCCAGCTCCTGAAATATCTAGAAACACATGAAAGAAAATTTCTAAGCAATCGGCAATACGGTTTTGTAGCAACAGGTCAACTGGTGATTTGATGGCATACTACCTTGATCAAAAAAATTTCGGATTTTATTCAAAAAATAAAAAATACAGGTTTTTACATCTAAATCTTTATTGTCCCCTTCAAAGTAACCACCATCGACTGCAACACACTTATGCCAGCGCATGATCCAATCCTCGAAACATTTTCTATATTCGGTTTTCGGTATGTTCATCAGTGGTTCCCGCGATTTTTCCATTACTTCCTTTAGGTTGCTGAAACGCGTTTCCCGTATTGGTTTTTGAACTCGATTTAACAGAAAGAAGTCACAGGGAGGCGAATCAGGTGAATTCGGTGGCTGTTGGATGGTATTTGTTGCATTTTTCGTCAAAAAAATTGCGAATAATGATGGCACTGTGCGACGGTGCGTTATCATGGAGCAAAATTCACGAGTTTTCTGCCTACAATTCTGGTCTCTTTCGGCGAATTGCTTCATGCAAACGTCTCATAACGCCCAAATAATACTCTTTGTTTACTGTCTGGCCTTCTGGCAAAAATTCATGATGAACTACACCGTTGTAATCCATGAAAACCGTGAGCATTGCCTTCTTCTTTGACTGAAAACGACGGAGTTTTTTTGGTCTCGGCTCATTTGGTGAACGCCATTTACTTGCCTGATGTCTGGATTGCGTGTCGTACTCATAAACCCACGTCTCGTCTCCTTTTGATGAATGAAAGTGGGATCGGATTCAGCCTCTCAAATCATCTCTTTTGCGACGTCAACACGTCTCTTTTTTGCATGAAATTGAGGTCTTTTGGCACCAACTTTGCTGCTACACGACGGAAACCCAAATCATTAACCAAAATATCTTGGACGGATCCATAAGCAATGTTCAAGTCCTCCGCTATCTCTCTGATGGTTATTTTGCGGTTATTGACCAACGTTTCTTTTACTTCATCAATGTCAGTTTTCGATATCGATGGTCTGCCACTGAGTTCATCATCTTCGATTGACTCACGACCACTTTCGAATCGCCTGTGACACTGGTAAATGACCATTTTCCTTGGAGAATTGTTGCCGAAACACTTTTCTAACATTTCCAACGTTCGCGCACCATTAAATCCGTTTTTAACGCAAAATTTAATAGAAGTTCGTTGTTACAAATTAAATCCATTTCTAAAATTGTAGATGTACTCTTGGCTACGTAACTTTTGCAAGTGTTTAGCTATGTCGCTAAGATTTAGAGGGAATGTCAACAACAGAAGTACCAACTTAACAAAAAAAAACAGAACTCAAATCGGAACAATGGGAGCGCTATACGTTGGTTGTTCCGTTTTTATCAAGATAGTATCTCGATAAAAAGTAGAACCAAAGTTTACATCAATCTGCTGAAAGCATCATAGTTGCACTTGATATTTCTAAGTCATTTGAGAGAGTTTGGCATCAGGTTCTTTTATTTTTACGATATTACAAGAAATTCTAAACAGCAACATTGAGCTATGGTATTCAAGAGGTTGGAATTAATAGCCCTCGATGGCGAGGACGTATTTCACAAATGAATAAAACAGCTCCACAGGGGTGCGCTAACATAGTATGCGCAACTGAAGACTATTAACGCAAGATCGCGCTAAATGAAATGGGGCCAAGTCCACCTCTGACTATAATGTCACCACAAACAAAATAAAATGCGTTTTTCTTAGTCCTTAAGGAGTGGATACATACACTTATAAGAGGCTTTTCTTTGAAAGAAATTCACCCAAGAAATTTGCTCTTGAAAACTTTGACAAAATGTATGCTACCATTTCCAACCAACAATGGTCAAAATTTTTAAAAGGGTGGCACTGCACACTATTCCGGGATGGAAAAACTTTTACCAATGTGAAAAGGTGATTGGACCCTTATTGTTATTATTGTGTTGTGGTGTTACAGCCATCTGTTTTATGCAAAATATGTTTATCCAGAACTATAAAGAAGAATAGGTAAAACAAAATTTATTCAACGGATATCTTCGTCTTCTTGCTCTAAATAACCTAACGTAGCACGTTATTTCCTTATTATTAGGTATCATCACTATAGACAAACAAATAGAACACAGATTAATGGACTTTCTATGACCGTACTATACCGCAATTGACTGTCAGAGACCTTTCACTTAAAGGGAAAGTTATAAATTTATGCGCATATCATGATAAATGGACCCCGATCCCTTGCAAGTCTCACCATTCAAACTCCAAAAAAACATCACCTTCAACTTTGAATAACCTCTAAGAAGCTGGCCCAATCTGCATCTTCTTGGTATTATTCGTCCCTGCATAAGCTCCTTCTATCAATCGAACCTTTTCCTTTCATTTTATTTTCAATGTTCTTCCCATGTATCTCAATCAGTCGCTTTCAAAGTATACATACGCAAGTTTTTTGTTGCTTTCTACTGTGTTTTGAGCTGCTGCAAATTAATCTAGCTAGTGAAGGCAGCATTTTTAAGTTATGTAGTTCGCCGAAGATGTGTTCGTTACCACTTTAAGCATTCAAATGTACGTTTTGTAGACTTTGGCAATAAGGTATTCCGCTCAGCAGTGAGGGGGCTGGCAATCAATATCATACTTAGATACACACTAAAACGAAGAAACGGATTGTGACACTCTTAAGCAATACCACAGTTTTGAGAAGATAGACTGAGCTAGACCTTAGAACCATTAAGAGTGTGTAACAGTGAGTCGACAAGCATAAATCAAAGCAGTTGAGAAAGAACCCTTAACAGGTGAAATATTTAATTCTTCTTACAAATGTAATTACATTCGAACTTGTGCGTATCTCGCATCTCAGACAGAGTATGCATTTACAAAACAGATTTGTTTACATCAAGCTTAACTATTTTTTTCATGCTATTCAGTAGGAAGGAAGTCAGGCTGATAGGGTTGAAGCTCTAACCGACAACGTTGCCGGTCGTTCTCTAAATACCTCTTGAGTAACCTCTTTTAAAGCTCCCGCTTTCCCTTAGAAGTTGCTGCAGATCTGCATTAAGTCATGAGACATGAGATATACTGGTTTTTCCCAGCAGGGCACACTAGCTCAAACCATATATTGAGGCCTTTTTTGCTTTCACATTTCTCATCTTCACCATGAACTTTGCATCAGATTTGAAATATGATCTACCTATGTATATATAGCCCAGTTCTCATCCATTTTGTGTCCTCAGATCAACCTTCAAAATTCCAAGTCTGCTACTGCATTCCTCTGTAGGAGGGTTTCCTCTATTTATATAATATTTACACAGGAACCATTGTAAAATAAACGCGCAGCTATATTTAAAGGTCTTCACACCACTTTTTGACGAGCGGTCGGAAAGTCCGAGAACTCGTCTTTATGTGCCGCACCATCTAAACGCGCAATTTTGCAATCAAGATTTAATTGCTGCAAGCAAAAGCTACGAAACGAACAGTGAATGGCACGAATTTATCGTTGCGTCTGCTTATTTTCCCTATGATTCGCTACTGTCGTCACGACCGCAGGCGATAGTAGACCTCATTGAATATTGAGATTCCAGAAAGATTGGACTCATCATATGCTGCGATGGTAATGATCAGAACACCGTCTGGGGCAGTAGCAAATGCAACGTGAAAGGTAATCATCTCCAGGATTTCATACTATAGTCTGACCTGACTGTCAACAACGTTGGCTTATAGCCAACATTTTTTACGTGAGTAAGGCAGCAAGTAATCGACTGGAATTCAGAATTAGATCCGATTCCTCCTGAAGAGGAGGAATCCGCGATTTAAAGAGGAGCTCGACAAATATATGTTAATAGTGCTCCGCCTAAGCTCAGGATAGCTTGAGGATGCTGTTAAGAACATGAGCAACCCTCACCAAGTGTTTCGAAATGACATGTCCAATTACAAAGCAATCCTGATGAAACCAGCCCTCAAAGTGGCAACTCTGAAGAGAATTTTCACTGTTAGCCTTGCACTGAAATACATAAATAATCCCTGTCGAACAGTGAGATTGGCCTTTATACCAAAAATCCGAAAGGAGGAATACTTACTCGCCAAGAGTTTCAGACCTATAAGTCTGACCTCCCTCATGCTGAAGAGCATCGAAAGAATAGTCGAGGTCCATGTGCGTAAAACCGCCTTGCGAACGCATCATTTGTCAGCGATGTAACACACCTATCAACGCTGAAGGACCTGAGAGAGTGAGCTTCAGAATCTGGTAGGCAGAATTGAAGGCGCACTCGACAAGAAGGATTACACCTTGGGCATAAGAAAACCGGAACTGTACAACTGCTAAGACCCAAATTACTAATGGTAAGAGTAACACCGCCGAGGTGGTTTCGGTTAACAAAGGGCTATATCGCAATATTCATATGACTTCCGACAAAAGCTATCTACCTTGAGCTTGTTAGTGACCTCACATCGCGAGCATTCATGGCGTCTGTTAGAAGTCTTGCTTTTAGAAGAGGATTCTGGACACATTTCTATGGTGACTGCGAAACTACGTTTGTTGAAGCAAACGTACAGTGTTATTTCACTCCACCAAATGCACCACATTTCAGAGGCTTGTAAAAAGCCCAAGCAAAATCAATTAAATACCACTTAGAATGGGTCATTGCGGACACCTCTCTGATCTTTGAAGGAATGACGACATTACTGACATAAATCGAAGGCTATCATAGTTCCCGTCTATTGGTTACAATAATTAATGTTATGGAGGAATGCCCTATATTAACATCTGCATTTCCAAATCGGCTTCTTACTAAATGCGTTACCTGCCATATATATATTCGAGATGTTCATTTCAACTACATTTTCGAGCATATTACCAATGATTCACTACCAAAACACGCAGAACGTTCTATTAGACATGAATCTAGCAACACAACGTTGTTCCATTATTCCATTATTCAGCTGTACAAAACCTTTCAACCAAAAGCCAGAGTAAATGGGCAAAGTATTACAATACTCGTACAATTGAAGTGACACTGGCCCTTTTCTACAGTGAATAGTTCAAAATACACAAGGTTCTTCCAGTATCAACATAGCACAAAGAAAGATTCGCATATATTGTTCCACCAACTGGCTACTTAATAGTTAATGTACAAGGACATCACTGCTACCCTTTGAATGAAGGTTCATTCCATTTATGTAAATGGAGATCTTCAGATTTCTACTTGTACGATGTGCAAGACTCAATATACGAGTACATCACTGGAGCCACCATTAGTTCCTGTGAAATTAATTTTTTGAAGGTTGTAAAACCTACGTGAGTCACATGTATGTCGAAGTGTTCAGCCACATATATATTGGGTACAAATCCAGCACTATAACACCTGTTATAGTGCTCATACACGCCGTATGAGATTCGGATAGATATCTCGTGTGGATCAACAATCAACTTTGCCAAGTAAAAAGATGCTAGAATTCTCACACTTCAACTAAAGTAAAAAATTAACCAACTAACAATGATCGTCGTCGGAAAACAAAATGTGACGACAAGGCTCAATTCATCCCATATTTCTGTATAAAATCTTACTCACCAACTAGCGAACTTCAGCTAGAAGCAGGAATAAGAACCTGTTCTGTCGTCGGATATATCAAAACAAATCGTTAAGGTTCAGCACGATAAATATAAATTTTCAGAAAAATCATAAAATGCTGTTAACTGAATTGAGAACTCTAAGGCTCACAACTAAAAATCATTATAACCATTAGACCCCCCTCCAGAGGTAAAAGGCACTAGTACTAACATTAACAACCACCTGTCCACTTTGATGAAGTTTAACCAGAACAAGCTGAGTCTCCCTAATCCTCATCATCATCTAGGAACTTCTGAGTCAAGGGTTTAACCTTGAGGTCCATGGAGGGTTATCACTATCGCTAGTACTATCTGGAAATCTTAATGTCCCATTGATGTTACTCAATAATTTTGAAAAGTTAAACGTCAACGTTAAGCGCTGTCGAAAAGAAATATCTGGACACCAAGGACGAAGTATATGAAGTAACGCTGCATTGAAGGGACATAGCTGGCTGTGAGCTCTACGGGGAGAAAAAGAGGGAAGATCACAGGCTTCTCGGAAAGAAAAAGAAAGGACACGAAAAATCGACGATATTGGGAGATGTTTGTACAAGAAAGACGTTTAAAAGCTCTATAAGAGAATAAAACGACCATGTTCGGGCTACAACTTAGAATGAAAGATTGCAAAAGTGAATATGGACAACTTGTAGTAGAGTCGCAGTTAGTACTGAGAATATGGAAAGCGTAATTCTGTTATCTGTACCGCGATTATGGCCGAAGTTCCGCTTTCGAACAGAATGAATTATTCTTCCTGGACGACCACGACGAAGAATTCCATCCCCCTGACCTGGACGAAGATAAGCTTTCAATACCAAAGAATAATGAAGATCTATTAAATCTGTTGGATTTCGTGCTGTTCATGCACCAGTTCATCTGTATGATATGGTCAGAGAAAAGCAAGCCCGAGGCATGGCTTCTCAGCATCGTTTGTGCCAACTGTAGAGGTATAAGGCATAACCTTTACGTATCTTTTAAGATATTTTCAGGCGTATTATGTGAGCAACTAAAACCTTTCATAAAAAATCTGGTTGATCAATACCAGTGCGGTTTCAGACCAGTATAATATACCATCGGTCAAATATTCAAACTAAGGCAGACCTTGAGAAAGATCCGAGGACTCTCTCTCTCTTTCTCATCATATTTGTGGACTTCTAAGTCCCATATGACAGTCTGCATAGGGACAAGTTATGGAACATCCAGTTTGCCACTCCTGCCAAACACATCTGACTATGGCAGAAGAACTATGCAGAATTATTACTTCAGCAAGGTCGGTTATGAATTCACCAGGACTTTCAGTATCAAAGCTTTAAGACAAAAAGACCTGCTGTCACGTGACTTTTGTAGCAAGTTCGAACTACTTGCGTACAGGGAGCCGTCATCAACCAGTCAGTTCCGAGGCAGGAGCGGACAAAATGGATCTGATGGTAAACGAGAGTGAAAAAAAATGGATACTGTTATCGAAAAGGGGCGCACACCACCGACGGCTTGGCCATAACGTCACCATTGGCAGTTACAATTAACAATGACATTAGCGCAGAAATCAGACGTGGAATTACTCTTGTCAATTGATGTTTCTTTGCGTATCGGAGGCAATTGGGTAACATTTTCTCTTTAACTCATTTTCTTAAGGCCAAGCTGATTTTGCACATGACTCTTTTTATCGCTTTTCTGCTCTATTGCACAGAACTTTTTTGAAAGCGAATGAAGAAGCACTTGGCCATTTCGAGAGTAAGATACTGCAAGTAATTTTCGGTCCCGTTTGTATTGACAAGGAATTAAGGAGGAAATTTAACCACGAACTGCACAATGACATCGATTTAGTCAGACATCTACAGACCCTGCGTCTTAGATGGCTTACCCATATTAAGCTTAATAGTTCCAGTCTAAAAGATCTTCAAGTCGCACTTCGAAGACGACATCCAAGTGAAAGTGGCCCTCAACAAACTTTGAGTGCGACACTTAAGGCAACTAGCTAAGAACACCTCTCAGTTGAAGCGTAGGACGGTTGCGCCACCTATATAAAAACGTATATTGAGGATCTTAAATATTTTAGCTTATCCTTAATAATACGTGCGCATGTCAGGTCCACAATGCTACGCGTATTAGAAGATCAACCTAATTTTTAAGTTAATGCGAGATTACTTAGAAACGATAAAGAGATGAGAGTCAATCTTCATTGTCACATGTAAATATTTTTATAATCCCCGGAGATAAGAGGCGTATAACATGCATGACATGAAGTAATTTCCCGTAATTTAGTAAAATGTTAAACAAGCACAAATCTTACAGAATTCAACATCCACTAGACCCTCATCACTTTTATCAAAATAAATTTCCAGAAAGAACTACAAAAACTTTTATCCATGCAATCAAGTGCAAATAAGTCCACCATTACCATTGTCATTTCCTGCCTTTTGACCACAACGACAACGATGATGATAGGTACGAGACTAACAATAAGGCAACTATCCAACAGGTGCTTTCCTAGAATCCCTCCCTTTTTTTCTTTCATCAACCCCCCAAGGCTATTTGTACAAATAAAAGAAAACCCATTTCAAGTGCCGAGTAAAAAGTGTCCCTCACTATCCCAATTGCCATTTCCGTTTCGTTTACGGTTTTTATTTCGCCACCCTTCCTATTCTTCTTGTACCCTTCTCATAGTATTTCTTCTATTTCCACTCAATGGTCTGCATTTATATTTCATTGACATCATCACATTTTGCCACTCGCGTATGTCCTTCAACTCAAGAGATGAATGTGAAGTGGATAGGCCACAACCCGCCTCCAATAAATTCACCATCCATTGCCCTTCCGCATCTATTCGTAATCGGATGATGTCAGGATACATTTTCATTTTCATATTTCGAAGCACAACACATTCGAGTCAGCACTTAATTTGATAAATTTGCATAAAACGGAAGTTTTCATCTTCATCACGCTGGGAATCCTACTCTCTTTCAGGGGTGTTTCTATGGCTTTGGCTTCTGTTTATTTTCTATTTCGTAAACCTATTTCCATTCACATCTCTTCCTCTCAAACACACACAAGGACGAACGGAGAAATAGAAAAGTTCGAGCTGTTTAGAGTCGTTTTGTTTTTATTCGGGGGATTGAGGATGGTTTATAGCCGGGTAACTTGGAAACATGTTGATAGTATTTGAAATTATCCGAGCGATTGGAGTAATTAGGAGTGATACAGCGGAAAATTGAACAAATTGCTGTATGATGATTCGATTGACTACGGGAAACAAAAACTTTTTCACTTTTTTTTTTTTTTTTTTTTTAAGAAAAAAATTCATTGTCCAACAATTCACCCCGCAGTTGTCAAGCAATCACTACGTAGTCAACATTCAGATGTCCCAGTGACCTCTTGGTGTGCGCTGTACAATACTATCTACGAGTTGGTATGACGAGATGATGAGAGACGAAGGTGTAATAGAGAAGGTGTAAAGTTGTTACAAACGATATCACGTAGCGTTCACCTTGAGGTACGTGTTCAAGTGTACGTACATTCATTGTGCTAACACCGATGGTCTCCAGATGCATTGTTACGACGACGAGTATCCGTGTATATCTACTAAGGCAGTCATATGTGCTGTGTTCTATGATAGTCGTCGAATAACTTGCTTAACCATAACCTCATGCCATTAGAGTGGTCGTACGTTTTCTCGTTTAACGAATACGGCTAGGAGTATCCTTTTTTTTTTGTTTTTTGTTTTTGACTTTCATTTACTTCCAGTGACAGAAGGAGTCTACAATTCAAAAGGAGCTTCTTTTGTTCGTTATGGGTAAATTGGAGTTGTTTCGAAATTGTGACTTTCTCACATGGTAGTGTCACTTCAAAATTAAATTTAGATGGACCTTGATTCAGTCTATTGAATCTCAGATCTAAGAGATTGTCAGGCAAGTCAACAATATCAGAGTTTGTCATCCATCTCGGTGGACTAATTGGAAAACTGAGCGTTGAACTATGATGATGCGCTTAGTCGTTAGTTTGAGTTATTTTCTGCTTGGAAGACGTCTTTTAATGGATTCGCTTTCATTTTTCTCTTCCTTTATTACTTCCCTTAAGTCTAATAACGTGGAGGACTACTCAGCGCTTTTCTTTATGGAATTAGAAGTGGATGGTGAGAGATGACTGGTTTTGGTTTCGTAAATTTCGTATTGTTAAAAACTGAATGGTCATTGATTGAGGGAATAGGGATGATAATACGCCACCTGGGTTGACCTTGATACTTATTTTAAGAAACATCATTTATTTGGAATGTCAAAAACAATGAAAGGAAATGCCATGCCGAAGAAGTTCAGGAGTAATTAAACCTGACCCAAGTGACCCTATTTAATTTTCACGCCGAAACTACATCCAAAGCGGCAAAGTCATTAAATACTGTGATTACTCAGAATACTTTCTTGGCAGTAGCAAATGCAGACCGAGAGGCCTGGACTTCATTCTATTATCTAATCTGGATGCCAACAATTTTGATTCCTAGTCAACGTTAGCCACAAAAGTAAGACACCAAGTAATTAACGTAGCGTTACGAAACAGACACGCTAGGGGACTATCGAATACAGAGTACTATCGGAGGATTGAGTGTCAGACCATAATTACGAGTATATCTCGTTCAGTATCAGATACGAGGTAAAAAAAAGGGCGGCAACAGCTAAAACCCAACGACATACCTTTAAGGAGGAGCTCTATAAGCCACTTTATGCTCCGAATAATTTCCGAAGGAAACAGAAGCTAAAAGAAGCTTTTCAGATGCTGTACCTGCAGGGTGTACTCACCAAATGTTTTCAACTGTTGTGAAGATACTTCATCGTGCAACGCTGATTTACAGCGATTTCTTGAAGATGGCTTCAAATTGACTTAACCAAAAATCTTTTAATTTGTCTTAACTCTCGGCAAGAACTGAGACCTATCAGTCTAACTTATTTCATGTTGAAGAGCATGGAAACAGTGGTCGAACTTTATGTGCGCAAAACTAATTTGCGAATGCATCTTCTGCCAACAAGCAATATGTCCTTCAGTGCGGAAGAACCTGACAGACTGCGCTTCAAAATCTCATTGGCAGAATTAAAGGTGACAAAAAAATTGCCTTTAACCCCAGCTGTTCACATAATTACGTTGAGGTTGTTATTTTTTCGAGAAGAAGTGAATGGTTTTGACTCATCTAGTGCCGAAAGGCATCATTATCTGTTTATCAAACAAATGTATGGTTAACAAACTTCTTTGAACTAAACATATTACGTCGAAAATATTAAAGGCGCTGTCAGGCTTCTGGCAGGAGCTTTCGGCAAGACATAGGGCTTGTCACCGAGCAGAATTCTCTGGATCTACACGGCTACGATAAGGGCAATTATATCCTATGTGTAGGTTGTCTTAAGGAAAAAACTTTCACAAAATTGTATGTCTCGGCTGCATGAAAGCTTCCCTAGCTCGCCTGCTTGATATTCATAACATGGCTTGTACTCTGAAAGCCCTCTTTTATTAGACAAATTCGTGTCTATCCTCCAATTGCTTATTTGATGTGCTTTTATTTAAAGAATAGTTTGTTCTTCGCCGGTGTTGTTGGAAGGCAGGTAACTAACAGATTTTTGTTATTTTTAAAGTTACGACGCGCATAAGGCCATCTAATTTGATGTATCCTTGATAGACACCACTGTAACGGATTAAGACGTTCGTCTTTTATGAGTACCAAACCTCCAATTTTCGGCGTTGCACTGATTCGTTCATTATTTGGTCTTTGTTGCAGCCTAGTTACATAGATATTCGATTATTTTCTCCGGAATACATTGACTAGTACCTGCAACCACTTCCATCATTCGAGACATCCGATCGACTTCGTTGAGTTGTGGTAGGGATTTTAAAGCTTTTTTGACTTAAAGATGTCCTGATTTTGTGGCACTTAAGTCTTCTAGGTCGTCCGTCAGATGGCGAAAAAGCCTTGTGCTTAAGCACTCTTCTATGTACAATATTTGCTTAAGAAGCGTTATGAGCTTTTCGAAGGTTAACCTCTCGTTCCCCAGAAATCTTTTCAAATGGTGTCTAACCTGTTTCATCCCGGCTTCCCACAGCCCTCCAAAATTAGGAGAAGTGGAAAGAAAAATGCCATTTAATACCTTCCATTCGTATTGTGCAATTTTGAACATCCTATCCAGTTCGGCGTTGACGCCTACAAAGTTTGTTCCCCCGTAATCCACTCCACTCTTTTTATATAGTCGGTCTGCTTGCACTATCACAACTGGAAGACTTCCAATTAGTTGCTGCATTTTGTTCAAGTTCAATGTAGTACCACACGCTGACGACAGTTCAACCGATTTTACACCCTGCGTGACTCGAACTGCAATTTTTTAAAATGCTATAATTTTTTTTATTTTTTGATAAATTTTATTATGCCAAAGCAAAAAATGTTGAAAAATACATCAATTTTCAAATTGTATCAGTAGTTTTCAATATGTCCACCTTTGGCGTGGACAGCGAAGTGTTTGTTTGAGGTGGTCCAAACTTTGGTATTTTTTAGTGCCAACCTTCGCCTTCAAAAATACAGCAGATAAAGAAATCCAACGGATTTGCATCCGGACAGTTTGCAATCCATTGTAAGGAAGAAAAGAAGTGTGCAACATTGTTTTTTAACCAATCTTAGTTGACACGCGCTTTGTGAGACAGTGCCGAGTCTTGTTGAAATGTCCACGGTCCTAGACCAAAATGATAATTTGCTTAAGGCTTCAATACTGCCTCTAAGATAGTTTCACGGTATACGGTCGCATTAATTTCGACGCAACGGTCCAAAAATACGAGCGGAGAGCGGCCATCGGCGGTTATAGCGGCCGAAACCATCACCATCGGTGCTGCCTGCTTTCTGGTGGCCGTCCGAAGAACCTCTCTGGCAAATAAACTTGGTCATTTTGTTTGTTGACATATTGCTAGATAACAAATGGCGACTCATCGGAAAAAACCAAATTCGGCAACTCATCACTTTCCTGCAAGCGTAGCAACTCCTTCGCTTTTTCGACTCTAACTTTTTTCTGTTGGCTTGAGCCCAAGTACATTTTTCAGTATGTGTTACATTCGTTCCAACGATATGTTAAGCTCACAAGCCATTTTTCTTCCACTTCGACGCGGATTTCGCTCAATTGAAGCCTTCACTTTCCGAACCATTTCTGCCGATATTGCTGTTTTTTATGACCACCTCCATGGCGTTTTGCAACGCTGCCAGTATCACGATAACGAGCAATGGTTTGAGACACAAATGATTTATTCACGTTGAGGCACTGGAGGGCTCTAACGATAGCTACTTCTCCATCGCAGATAAAAATTTTTCAACACAACTAAGACGCAAATCGTTTAAAAGGCTTGTAAATAATAAATTTATCTGTCATGTGTCAAAGTTTAAGCTCGCTGTCATGAACTGTCTGAAGTTGGTTGCAGTTCGAATCAGTCAGAGTGTATATGCCCTGCGGATATTTTCGATCCTCTGTTAAATGCTGAAATGGAGAGTATTGCTGTGGACGTCCCGGACTATCAGCTTCGCCAGGTGGTGTTACTGTCTCAAGGGTGTTGCAAGCTATAAGTAATAGTCGCATTTTATAAACGGCCTCCTACTTGACAAATGTTATTAGCCCTTAGTTTTTTTGGTATTCCCTTCCTTAGAACCGTTAGTTAGTACGAAAACATCTTGCTTTGTGTGGATTTCACAACTAACAGTTGGGAATTTTCTTGCTCTTCTGCAATCAATTGTGCAATATTTCAGGAGCCCTTTGTGGGTCTACAATTGGAGGTAAATCAAAGACAGGACGCAGTCACGAGACAAGAGAAGTGGTAACTGATTTAGCTGATGCTACCTCGTTCAAAGCATTGAGTGCGGTGTGTTTTTAATGTACTCCTCTACCTCTCAATAGTCATATCTACTTCGTATTCCCATCGATTTTATAGCAAATTGGAAACTATTACGAGTATGTAGTATTCGATCATTCAATGATGACCAGTCCGATAGTTTTGCCGCTGCGTCGAAGAATCCCCTATTTTCGATTGGCGAAATACTGGAATTAAAATTATTGAAAACGATGTTGATGAAACACCTGTAACCTATAAGAAAACTAGACAGCTGAAAACTCCATCCATTTGCCTAAATGGCAAGCATTGATACCTAAAGGATGTCTTGAATTTTATACTAGAAGCCTGTGTACTCACGAAATGGCAGCCATCGAAAAAAAGAAAAAGCCGGCACTCTTCAAGAAGAATGTCAAAGCAAGACGGATGTGGCTCAATTATACTGTGAGGTTGCATGAGCGGCATATAGGCCATACAAGTGTATGTAAACATTTTGAAGTGGCACCTTACAGCATCAATAAGAAATGTGACCTATTGTCTATAGAGACCCGAATCATATGGCTAAAAAAGCATTGGATTACCGTCAAATGCGACTATTTGATATCTTAAACTTTCCAACCAAAATCTTAGGTCTCATCCCCATCCAAAGTTTTTAGGCGTACCTTAAAATTGGTATGACTCACCGTCATCGTCTTTAACTGTTCTTTTTGAGAGAGCACAACAGCAGTGAACAAAAATTACAGCAGATTATTGTCATCGACTGTCTGAAAGCCTACCAAGGCTAATAATGGAAATAGAAAAAAGCAAAAGGACTCTGGACAAAGGAGTATAGAAAATGTTTGTCCTTCAGTTTTCATTGTGGTGCAAAACTGTGCCAAGATGTCTCAGCAGTATATCTATAAAATTAATTATTTTTAACTAACTTACAAATAATAATCTAGTTTTGAGTAATACGAGATGTGTTCAAAAAGTAAAGTTACTTTATATGTTTATAAAAAAAACTAGCTGACCCCGCAAGCATTGCCCTGCGTCATTTCAAATTGCAGAAAATCTGTGGCCAATTTTCCATTGCAAATGATGCTTTGTGCTGAAATATTTGCTGGATGAGTTGCGGTCCGGTCGATTTTGAATTGTATTTCCCCTCATTGAAGCACTCTATGATAAACGATACTTTTCGTTTTGTTGTCAGGTGCGAAAACGATCAAAGCGGATGGTTTTCCGACACGGGAACATGCGGGATTCAATAATGGTACATTCGTTCGAACCAATTGGCTTAATGCATTTGTGTCGTATTCACCTTCACGCTGCAAGTCTCGTTCGAAAGCGTTTGAACTGCAATGGCATTCCTAACTTGACTAACAAACTGCCGCACATGAGATGACACAAGTCTTCTATCAAAACCAAAGCCTGGTTGTGCATCTTTTCATTCATCTCAAGATGGGGATTCTTTGAATGGACACAAACTTGATGACTTCTAACATGTCATCCTTGGATTCGATGGAAAACATGTGGAAATTATGATCGTAGATAATGTGCGTATCTGACTTGCACATTGCGTATCGTTTTCAAGCAAATTGAGCTCCTGACATGCAGCACGAAATGGTGGCAACACCACACCATTGACAGTTCGAGGTGATTCAAATCATGTCGGCCCACGAATATTTACCAGCAAAAGTCGCAAGTAAAAGCATTCAGTATTCTTCGGATGAACATACATCCGGATGACCAGGAACTACATTCGACGTTGAATTTTTTTTCGATGAAGCATTCCAAGTGTAATAACGGGGCATATCTGAGTAAAGTATGGAGAAGAAACTGGTCAATGTTTTCGTTAGTGGGTTCTGAGCACGTTGAGCCGCTTTTGCTGCAGTGAAATAACCTCGTTGACCGTTCTCCAGATGCACTGCCAAATGTGTAACAGTCGGATAGCGTTCGTGAATGAGAAATGAGAATATACGCCAAATCGCCTTACTGCAGCTTACGTATCGACCAACTTGATAGCGCGTGATTTCATCATTGGGATCAGGAGCTTGAAGACCAAAAACTTTTCGTGACATATTTGCAGATGTACTTGATAGACTTCACTGAATTGCAATATTCCTCGTTACAATGCGCCTTGAATGTTTTGGAAGGAAGTGGCGAATACGGAACAACCCAAGAGTTGTCAACCACCAAATCATTTCCTTTCACTTTGACTGTGATTGTTCTACCGACATCATCAGATGATCGACGCCGATACATTGGATAACCATGGTTGCCAGTGATGGCCTCATCAGTCAAATTTCGTGAGTAACACTTGGAACACTTTTCGTCGACCATGCACGGTGATTGCGACATCCAGACATCATGCAGGTCTGGATCGCTTTCCTGATCAGGAATCTCGGCACATATGATGTCGTCAATTTGGAGTATCCCCAAACACAGCGACCGGATTTTTTGCCTGAATACACGTGCGGTGATATCGTGCCGATCACTTGATGTTTGGCCAGGAAGCAGCAGTTGAACAATTTGTATCCACTTTGGATTGCACGTGAAGGTGATGAACAGGTCTGGAGGTCGTAATGACGTACATATATCATTGCATCTTGCGCATATTCATGCATATGACGTGGGCTGCCAACGAACGTCGCCGATAAAATGGTCAACCGACCAATATCAGCTGCATTTCCTTCGGTGCAAATTAGATCGCGTAAATGAATGTACTCCTCTATTTTGTTTGATTTAAACTGATAAAAAGGAGGCACTCCACTTCTATTTTAGCATACATATCTACGCAAAATTGCCGAAACAATCGGCAAAATCGAACCAAATATGGTAGTTAAACGATACGCGTAAAAATTTATTGCGCTAACCTTCTTGGTGGTTTCCTTACCTAAAATGATATCATTGAAATGAAAATTATTATGATATCGATACTCACAGGTCAATGATTTATCATCTTGATGTTGATATCCATTGCCTCCTTGCCAAAACATCAGTGGGTATTGCAATACATCGCATGAACGACGTGTTTCGGATATTCGTTGCAATTTCCCAGAGTTCCGACGTGTGAGCACCATATCGCGTGATTTCAGATTTTCACCAACAACCACAACTGCAATCTCATCTATTGTTGGAGCGTTTAATTAGCGTTCGAGCGTTCCAGCCGGTCGTTTATCCGCTCTGATCACGACTTTATAGTCATCACTTGAAATGCGATGCAACTCAGTTTTGAATAACCGAACCAATGCATTATGTTCATGAAGTAGCTGCTGCAGATCTCGAAGAATTCCTCTCCTCATTGCCGAATTGATTGTTTGGCGCTGATCAAATTGATTTTCCACATTGCCAATGAAGTAGATGTGGAGGCATTTATGTTGTGCGTCTTCAAGCGGTAGCAATGATCCAATTCGACGTTGAATTTGGCCTTGGAACGCCATCAATAATATCTGCTCCAAATGAAGTCATTTGAAAGCATCCTTTATATTTCTGAGTGTTCGATAGAAAATAACGTGGTTCTAGTATTTCACCACGAAGCAAAGAATGCAACGTCTCTGGGGGCAAGGCGAATGGCGATAATATAACCTTGTCACTGAGACAGCACAATCCAGGCGTTTCTCCAGCGACCTTCAATGGACCGCAATGGTTGCACACAACCTCCATTTGGCCAATTTGAACGGAAGGATGCGAGCTGTAGTCAATTGTGCAATCATAATGAAACGCTACACGACTCAAATCAACACTTGAAGCACTTTTTCTTACGCGTTGATTTTCTTACGCGTTGTTTGATTTGCTCGACGATTTCACATTGTAAACTGTGCCGTTTCATTTGCCGCCTGTCTTTCTTCTTGCGTTTGTGATGCACAAAGTCGGGCCATACTAACACGGCGCTGTTCTCGTGCGATTTCTTGTTCATCCATATTCAATTGATTGGCGACATTCCGAACTCTACTTCCATTACAGGTTCAATGCGAAAGACACTCCCCCGAGATTGTGAATAATACTGAGAAATGGATGTCACAAAAGCAATTAAGGAATCATCAATACATACATGTGCACAAATGTCATAACCTCACAAAATAGACATCGATGCAAACATGTACTCAAATGTCTAACCTTACAAGATAAACATCTTCGTTGGCAACTCACCGTCTGAAAATAGAATTCCACACCAAAATTATCAATCAGAATAAAATGGACAGCAAATTCGAATCGATTTTCAAAGTAATCCACCTAAAAATTAATTGCACAATCCGAAATTAACGTTTGGATTGATTGTCGATGCGCACGCAATCACAAAGATCATAATGTGCTCTTCATCAAACTGAACTCACCTCTATGAAATCACTTTTCGCTGGTAATTTTCACAAAAAATAATTTTAAAATTACAATACTGTCATTACAATTACAATAACTGTCAAAAGCTGATAAAAATTTAATAAAACTTGAAAAAATGCTGATAAATCGCAATTTACGTCTGCACAGTACAATAGTACGCAATGGAAAAACAGTGCAAATGAATCAGCTGTCAAAAGTTGATGCACACAATGCCATCTACTGGCAATACCGGAACCAGCATTTGAAATTAATTTGAACTTTTAGAGTTTTTTGTAGTATCTGCGGAAGTTGTGAAGATTTGATCGATTGACTTTCCTGGTCTCAAACCGCACTAAAGGAAGCCAATCAGGTTACCGACGAAAGTTTTCACACTTTCACACAATATGGCAGATAAGATCTTTATTGCGATGTTGGGTAGACTGATGCCTATATATTTGGCGCAGTTGTGGGGGTCTCCTTTTTTGTGGCATAAACTCTTCTGACCCGATCTGAGAAATAAGTTGGTACATGCTCTTCACAAAGCCATTTCCAAGAGCTTTGAATAGCTTTGCCGGTAAGCTGATTATTTTGGAATTTAACTAAGATATTGCTATTTATAATCCGTTTTCGTTATGTAACCGGAAGTTTTGAATTTCATCATCTACGTTAGTCTTTTTCACCGTTATACAATCTGCAGAAAAAGTTTTTTCAGATTCTCATCAACGTCTCAATGTCATCGATCAAACACTTCTCATGCTCTATTTTCTTCTTCTGTAGAAGCCGATGTTCTTACATTCTATTTTGCTTGCAGAGCGCACGAGTGGTTCTTGTTTTTCGTAGCAATGTCGCTTGTTCTTCATCAAACCAAGAATTTCTATGTGTCCTAATGGCAGATTGGCAGCGTTGCCGCTGGTCTTCGATACTTGATGCTATTGAAAAATTTCGGGTTACGTTTTCGGTAATTCTTGCTGAGACTCACACGGTAATTCTTTTTTGCTGTGGCGCCCCGCATTTATACCTTGGCTGCAACAATGTAGTGATATAAGTTAATGTTGGCTGCTAGGTAAACATTCAGTAGCCTAGAATGCTGACGAGATATCTTAAGTCGATCGCAAATTGATCAATCTGGTTTAGCTTTCATAATCCGGAGGTCACCGTATGTAGATCGTGAAAACATTTTTTGACCCCGTCGTTTTTCTCTTCCGCGAGAATATGAGCACATATAAGGCGTATGTTAGAAAATTAAGCCTTGAAGCGGATTGTCACAGGATGATCGCTCACGTGTCGAAAGTTCAATACTTCAGGCCTAAGTCTACCCCGTTTGATGAATCAGCATCCGAACTGCTCCATTTTTGTTCGCTATAGCACTCGCTTTAATAGATATTACAGGTTTTTATCCTCTTTATGCTCAGCCCATCCTATTGCACTTCTCCAATCGGTGATATCTGCGTGGCAGCAATCAAGGGCCTCTGTCAATTACTCACTGCACGTCGTCTGTTCAAGGACCGAACATTCCACGTGCAGATCCGAAGGTCGTGGTACTTAATCATTTTCCAGGATCGTCAACAGTGGACCCGTTATTATGCGAGACTATTAGCGGTACATCACATGTTGTTAGTACGGTACGTACGTTTCTGTTACTGAATCTTAGTGAAAATAAAATTTTATAGACAGACTGCCGTTAACTTTAAGGGTTTCACTTCATCTGAAGTGTGTTGACTACTAAGACAAAATGACAAGATGTGAGTGCTTTGACCTATCAGACTGGCTTCCTGACGCCAAAAATAGCTGACTGCAAAGCTACTTTGTAAATGTAGAGTGATTCATCGTGAGGTTTGATTTAAAATGTAAAATAAAATACATAAATTTGAAAGTGAACCTAAAATTGTTATTATCGGTTAAAAGAACAATTCATGGCGTTTACTTTTTGGAAATGATATAGGGTTTTCTTATAACAACTTGACAACATTTTTTTTTTTAAATAAAAGGCAAACCATTTGAGATATTTCAAAAACTTTATTATTGGCTTGAAGTACAATCAAAACATTTATGAATAGGACTCGACTTCGTTCATATGGCCACCGCGGGCACGTTTGCAGCAGTCGATTCGTTGGACCCAATTTTTAACGACTCGGCCACACACTTCGGCCGGAACGGTCGCTATTTCGTGTTCAATGTTGGCTCTGAGCTCTTCTAACGTCGTTGGCGTATTGGCATAAACCAATGACTTAACATAGCAACAAAGAAAATAGTCAAGCGGCGTTAAATCGCACGAACGAAGCGGCCAATCGACTGGCCCATGTCTTGAGATAACACGCTCACCATACTTATTCTTCAATAAATCGATTGTAGCGTGTGCTGTGTGGCTTGTGGCACCATCCTATTGAAACCACATGTCGTCCAAGTCCATATCTTCCAATTCGGGCCAAAAATAATCGGTGATCATGGCGCGATAACGCTGACCAATTACAGTAACGTGACGATCGTTATCGTCGACGAGAAAATATGGCCCAATAACGCCGCCGGCATGCAAACCGCACCAAACAGCTATTTTTTGTGGATGAAGTGGTGATTCATGAAGCACATATGGGTTTGCACCCGACCAATAACGCATATTTTGCTTATTGACGAACCAATTAAGCCAAAAATGAGCTTCGTCACTGAAGATGATTTTGCGATGAAATTCATCATCTTGGCGCATCTTCTCCAGAACGTTTGCAGACGTTGCTCGTTTGTGTACTTTACTGTGATAAAAATGTTGAGTTTACTGAATAAATTGACAGTGACAGTTTGATGATTAGTGAAAGAGTGCGTTCACAAATTAAATTCAAAGTTGTCAAGTCCCTATTGGAAAACACTATATTATGTAAATGTTGAACACTACTATGTCTGAGGTGGTCCATATGGAAGATCTAATTTTGTAGGACTCTTCCGAGCATAGCGACTGGTATCTCGCGGATAACATGAGTTATGTTGGCTTCCAAAGCGTTAATCGTAGCTGGCCTATTCCTAAAGACCTGATACTTTACATATTAAGGCAGCCAATTAACCGTAGCAAAACGTGAAATTAAGTGCTCACCAAAATGATTTCTCAACAAGTCCATTGTTTCACGCGCTGTATGGCTCATAGCGCTATCTTGTTGAAACCAGAGTTCACTAAGATCATGTACTTGAATTTCAGGAAGCACATAGTCCGTTCACATGGCGCAATAGTGGTTACCATTGACGGTCACATTCGGATTTGCCTCTGATTTTTTAAGAAATATGGACCAATGATTCCACCAGCGCATAAACCTCACCATACCGTTGTTTTTAATGGAAGTACTGATAGCTCTTCGTACTCTACGGGTTACTCTTCAGCCCAAATATGGCAATTTTTTTTATTAACGTATCTATTGAGCCAGAAATGGGTGGTGAACAAAATTTCACGATAAAACACCGGATTTTCATTGAGTTTCTCCAGAGCCTATTCATGAAAATAAAACGCAAATTCAAGTCGCCTGTCTTCAATTCTTTCACAAGCTGAATACGCCAAGCCAAGCTGCTAAGAACGACTTAGAATAGATTCGTCACGGACTTCGCGTACACTCTCAGCTACAGCTGTTATAGTCTCATCACTGCGTACTGGATGTGGTCAAACCGGTCGAGTATCATCCATTAATGTAAACTGGGATTCAAATTTTGCGAATGGTATTGGCATTAGTAGTTTCAGTAATTCGACTATGCGCACCGTAAGTTCCCCGAATAGCACGAAAAACATTTCTCACAGAACGCTGATTTTCGTAATACAGCTGAGCAATTTGGAGACGCTGTTGTGAGTCGTTCTATGATGACTTGCCAAACAATAGTGAATAAAAATGACAAAGCAGTTTGATAGAAGTCACGGTTGATCTCTCAAGCAAAGCCTATTGAAAAGCAAACCTTACCATGAATCACCACAAAGCGTAAGAACTTTTAAAATTGTGCTTCAAGAGCTTAAGATCTCGTGAGTAAAATTGAATATACACTCAACAGGAAGGATTTCGTGTTAAGGATTTTATCTATATTGAGGGCGCTTTCGACAACGCAGACAACATGGTGTAAATAAAAGATTACCTTTGTGATAAATAGCAAATTGCTGGTAAATAGAATCTTGAGTCGGGTACTCAATACTGTGTGTCAGACACATCTGGTATTAAAAGGCGTCACCATCCAAGGGAGAGCCTCTATAGCCAACTTATTTGAAGGAAACATGTCGCATTAAAAACACCCAAGATGCCGTCGGTGGTGTAAGGAAAGTTTGGATAGGCAAGCTACCCGCAAAGGTCGATGTTTTTAACACTTCTGTGATACTCGTAAAACAAATTCTATTCTATTTACCAGAAGACTTTTTCTAGGCTACTTGATAGCTTTCCTTGATACGCCTTACCCTGCATTATCAAGGTTATCTTTCATTCAAAACCTAAACCTTATGAAGGACAGCGGAGAAGCATCTTTATTGCAATATTATGAGGAACACTTCTACACTTAAGGCCCCATTGAAACTCTTCACATAAAGCGCAAAGCTTCTTCAGTTGGAAGGCCGAATTTCGTGATTTTTTCTGCGTCTTAGATTGAAATGGGAGGGATCGCAAATGAACTTGCTGATCAAGGCAGATTGGTCGTTATAAAGAAAGATGCTGGCTAAGATGGGATCATCTGGTGGGATGGTGCAAGTCTGTCTGTATACATGTCCCCTCACTTTTATTTGCTTAAGACCCTTAATCACCAGAAACATTCGCGGGACATAAGCAAATAGTAGAATATTTCCTTTTGCCCTATGGTTTCAGTGGAAGCTAGAGGCGTAAATCGAGGAAGAGGGAACCTTTTTAACGTGACAGTGTCTCTTTTTAAGCTGATAGATTACGATTGTAGTACTAGGTGGGGTGAAAAGTAACCTCTTTGACCGACAGAATGCTGCTACTGCAAAAAAGTTTATTGTGCCTTGAATTCCATTCATATTTAGGCAAACATGCCAAATTTCAGTGCGATACTGTCGTTAGTTTTGTTTTGACAGCTGATTGTTGTTGACGTGTTTAGCATCATGCTGAGCATGGACAAAAATGATTTTCGTTTTCTCATAAAACATTATTTTTTTGAGTGGCAAAACAGCGAATAATACAAAAGAAAAGCTGGATAAATATTATGAGGCTAATTCTTCGTTAGATAACACCGTCAAATATAGGTTTCGAGAGTTTCATGGTGTCCCCAACTTCACTACCGATCAAGTCCGCAGAGGCAGGCACTCCGATGCGGTTACAGAGGACAATGTCAAAAAAATACATGAAATGGTGTTGGCTGACCGGAAAGTGTAGGTGCGCGAGCTAGCAGATACCACAAAGATTAGTACTGAGTGCACACGCCCTACTTTGGGCAATATTCTGCATATTAAAAAGTTATCCTGCCACTGGGTGCTGCGCATACTCACTGCTGACCAAAAACACGAACGCACACGAGAGCACTACGAAAGAGTGTTTGGATATACTGATGCGGAATCGGACGGATTTTTTTCGTCGATTTGTAACTGTTGATGAAACTTGGATCCACTATTACACGCCAGAGAACAGAATGAGTGCCCGGTAATGGACTGAAGCCGGCACCAGTGCTCCGAAGTGGCAGAGGGAGACTCGGTTTTTTGGGATTGTCGTGGCGGACTTCGCAGACTACATCGAAAAAGGAAAAACCATCAACAGCGAATATTACTGTGCATTGCTGGAGCGATTGAAGGCCGAAATCGCTGCAGAACGGCCTCACATGAAGCGAAAAAAACATTTGTTTTTGCAAGACAATGCACCGGCGCACAAGAGCATCGCAACCACAGCTAAAATCAATTACTTACGGTTCCAATTGCTGTCGCATCCACCGTATTCGCCCGATTTGGCTCCCTCGGACTATTATCTCTTCCTAAACCTCAAAAGATGGCTCATCAATAAAAAATTCAGCTCACGCCAGGAAGTCATCGACGCCACGGAGGAGATCAATATGTTGGAAAATCGTTGGAATAAGTGTATCAAACTAAAGAAAAAAAAGAAAAATTTTCATTCCTAAGGAGGTTACTTTTCACCCCACCCAGTAGATAGAAATAATTACTGTTTTTAAGGAATATAAACAGCACTTCTAACCATATTGCACCAATATATTATTTCGCGAAAAAAAAGCCTCAAGCCGCATTGGTACCAGGGAGTATCACTCAAAGATGGAATTGTAGTTACTACGTTCATGAAAGTCCATCTATGTGCCTTTAATGAGCCGCCGTTTACCATGGAGCATTTTGCTTATTAGGGGTACTTAGCTTTGACAGCTGACAGAAATCGATCAAATCAACAGAATTTAGCTGGTTGGTTATTTCATGTTATTTTCTGGTCAATATAACTGCTTAACGTCAATACCACTCAAATTATTACGTCAAATCATCCGAAAACATTCACCCATTTGTATGTTAAGTATATATGTGTCCCTGGTAGCAAAAACAAATTCCAACTAAAAGGATTACCATCGCATAAAGAAAGTAGAATAACAGCAGAAGCAACAATAACACCATACATTTCAACCACATCCGCTTCAGTGCTCTCAGTCTCAGCCATGTGAAGGACTCTGTTGAATACGAATAGTGTCGTCAACGGTGCTGTACGATGGTGTGTTGAATTTTTCAATTGCAAATACCGAAATTTCCGCATCGGAAATATGCAATTAGAACTTCACATTGTTGCATTGATATCAAAACAATTCCACCAAATCGTGCGAGCATCTGTATCCTTATCTGTTGGCGTTATTGTGCTGAAAAATTCAAAATATATTGTTTCACCCTCTCAATTCGTTCATTCCACAAAACCGACACGTTTTAATGGTAAGCTCATAAAATACATCAAAACTCTGGTACAATGTAATTTTGGAATTTCCGATTGGCCATCGAGATCCAATTAAAATCGATTTACCGCACAAGGTTCACCATGGTCTATGCAAATACTTGTCTATCCAGAGACACACGCAAACAATATCGAGTGGAGGTTGTTAGTGGGTTGAGGATTCTGGGTTCTGGGTTTTGGTTTCTCTGGATCCCGGATCTTACGACAAGAGCTCAAACATTTGTTCAGAGCTGCCTTGGCATTGTTAGAGGTTGATTGATTGTTGCGTCTTTTCATAGACAGGATACACAAGGATATGTGCGGTGAGTGTCGCAATTACATATGTACCTGTGGATTGTGTGGCAGAAGGCTAATATTTGACAAGGATTGCTCTCGTCAGCTGTTGGAACCGGAGGATTTTATGGAATTACAGGTACAGGGGTGGGATTGGTTAAAGTAGCAATTGAGTTAGAAAGGATATATCTGTTGGAGGGAATGTCAAAATTTGTTAAAGTGATAATTTTGGTAAGCTGTGAGTGCGGCAGTAGAAGATAAATGTCCACGGAAATATGACTTTTGGAACATTGTTCCAACACTTTACGAATAGAAACTTGTTAAGGTATTGTAATCGTATGCAAGTATTCTTAAGGGTGTCTACATTAAACAGTCAGACCGAACCCATTAAGTTGAAAGTGTATACTGTCTACTTCGCATACAAATTACCCATCCTACAACAGAAGATACATACGATTTATTCTCAATAGTATGTCAGAGATGTATTAGGTGCAGCAATTTCGTGACTTGGGCAGGCTATTACCAATCGAGTTCCTTCAGTTTCACTTCCGATACCTTGGATAGGTTCTGAATAAGATATGAGACAGCTGAGAACCAACCAGCGGTATTGGTCCTTACATCTGGCATAAGTGCAACTAGAGCAGTGGACCACTTAGGGTTGCAAGTTTTGCAGCCTCCGTGCGGGTTTATTTGTCATCGTTAGGATATTCTCTCCACAAAGAGAAGTTAGTTGACTGTTCTCGCCAAACTGCATCAAACTGCCATAACTGCGATTTAAATTTCCTTGTACGGATAAGTGAACATCTCACCGAAGAAGGTCTACATGGTGAAAATTCTATCCTACGCATAAATTACAACGGCTTAAAGGTGAAGACTCAAGCGTCTATACTTACCTCTGCCCGTCAACTCCTAATATCACCTCCACATGTTGAAGCTTGGTAACCTAATAGCTTTGATTGAAAGAAGTGTAAAAAACTTCTGCTGGACTTCATTAGGGGATACAGATGAGAAAATTGCGAAAGGTGCTCGCACACTAGAGCACTTCTCTCACACCAAGAAAGCTGCGGCAGATTCTTACACATATAATTATCAACGGTGACATCCACTGCTCTAGTCAGTTTTAGCTACGTGGTGCAAACTTCCTTTTAAAGCTAATTCGACGTATTCGGAACCGAGGTCTAGTCAGACTTTCTGTCCAGGAAATTTATTATGAACCTGTTCCTCCAAGTTGGGAGTCGCACGTTGGGATAGTTTCCTATAAGTTTCCTTTCTTTATAAGTTGACCATAACCCCAGTAGAACAGGTGACAAAATGCTACACCAAACCTCTATTTTGTAGCATCGGATAACTGTTTTGAGCGCGCGGTCTCATCCGGTTGGATTTCGTCTAATAGAGGGTTACTCGCAGATGCTAGATGCCGAAGAAACGTATGAGTTCTGTAAGTACTCTGCTCTCGAAATGTCCGTCATGATATGTAGTGTGATGCCGTTTTGGGATTGTCACCATCTTGGCAGTGGTATCCTGTATAGGGAACGCTCTTGGCTATCTCGAAAATTTATCGATGCACATATGTAGACATGTAGAAACAACCTTGTGACGTGGATAGTTACCCAAAGCTGTAATATGGCGAATATTATCCGAACTGGATTTGATTGTACCGCTGGACATAGCTTTTTTGGGATAGAACGCAGCTTCTTACAGCCGCTGCAATGTCCATACATCGTGTTGACAGACGATTATTGCCGTACCATTCCTGCCTGGATGCATTGGATATTGTCTAATGATGCATAACGGTAGAGAAAGTTGCACAATAGAGCGAGCTTAGATCGCAAAATAGTGGCATATTGCATTCTGGAATTGAAAAAGGATTGATTATTAGTAACTGTTAGTAAAAGTTATTTTCATTTAACATTTTTTCAAGGTCTTCATCGTTATCTTGTTCTTTAGATATAGTCGAGGCTTCTATGGAGGCACTACTGCTGATTTCGACGATACAGGAAAGTAGGTCATCTACACTTTCTTTCCCTTTGATGTACCGTATGTTTGTGCTGAACTGTACGCCAAAATTTACCTGTCTTATCTGTCTTCGTAACGCTTTTTCCAGGCTTTGGTTGAATGAGAATACCAGAGGCTTGTGTTCGTGAAGTGCTTAACTCCTTCATGAATTCCCAATAGTTCGTGAACGTATGCACTTTATCAAATTCCTAGAGAATAAGCCCAGCGGCTTGAGTGCGCAGTTGACGACTTGTTGGAATACCGCGCCAATTGCTACTACCGAAACATGCATACTAAGTGAAAGCGTAGTTTGAGTTGTTTGATGGCAAATAGCGAAGCGTTTGCAAATTTTTAATATTTCTAAAAGGTTTCGGCAGCTACATTCTTCAACTCAATAGAGGTTTCATCGTCCTTCTTTTTTCCATGTATGAGGCTTTGTAAGATCATTTGGTTTTTAACTGCGTGCAGTAAAAATTGACCGAATTGACTGAGAGGAATCTCTCCAGCTCGGTTGTTTTTATTGGTTCGTTGTACTCACAAATAGCCTTGGTCTTGGATGCGAGCGGATTGTTTCCCTTGCTGTTGACTGCATTACCAAGAAATCTGACTTCACGTTAGCCGAGGATGCGCTTTGAGGCGTTGATTGCTAAACTAATATCTTTCAAACGTTGAAATACTTGGCGAAGATGTTCCGCATATTCCTTCTCACCTCATTTCAGTACTCTTTTTTTGATGAATATTTTCTTCGACGAGATTGGAGAAGCTGCCTCGTGTTATTTTCATTAGCTGACGTAGATGATTACTTATTTGCTGCATTTTCTGTACTAATAATGGACTGCTGTTTGCAACCCGATTGACTATTTGATGTGTGACGCTTCAACTGAGTTTATATGTTGAAATTTACTGGCTTCCATGATTTTATCGACTTGTTTCGACAGTGAGGTTAGCTCTTCACTGGATGCTTGTAGGATACCAGGGACATTTGATGGTAATCTTTGCAACCGCAATAATATAGTGTTTTCTAATAGGGACTTGACAACTTTGAATTTATTTTGCGAACGCACTCTTTCACTAATCATCAAACTGTCACTGTCAATTTATTCAGTAAACTCAACATTTTCATCATGGCGAAGTACACTTACGAGCAACGTCTGCAAATTATAAAAACATTCTACAGATATTCAGAGTTGGTGACTGCAACTTTAAGAGCTTTTACTCCAATTTTCGGTCGTAATTCTCGTCCTAGTAGACAGGCAAAAACAAGTTTAGTACAAAAATTTGAGTCTACATATTCGTTGTGTGATGTTACCGTGTCAGTGAGACAAAGGATTGGTCGAAGTGTCGAAAATATCGCTGCCGTTCAGACGTCCGTAGCTAACGATCCAAATCAGTCAATTCCACGGCGTTCTCAAAAATTGGGCATTGCTCAGACCACATTATGGCGTATTTTGCGTAAGGTTCTTGGTTTACACCCATACAAGATCAAGCTGACTCATGAATTGAAGCCGATGGACCATTTGAAGCGATGTACGTTCTCCAATTGGGTTCTGGAGAAGATGCGCCAAGATGATGAATTTCATCGCAAAATCATCTTCAGTGACGAAGCTCATTTTTGGCTCAATGGGTTCGTCAATAAACAAAATATGCGTTATTGGTCGGGTGAAAACCCACATGTGCTTCATGAATCACCACTTAATCCAAAAAAAATAACTGTTTGGTGCGGTTTGCATGCCGGCGGCGTTATTGAAGAGTAAGTATGGTGAGCATGTTATCTCAATACATGGGCCAGTCGATTGGTCGCCTTGTTCGTGCGATTTAGCGCCGCTTGACTATTTTCTGTAGGACTACGTTAAGTCATTGGTTTATGCCAACACGCCGACGACATTGGAAGAGTTTAGAGCCAACATTAAACGGGAAATAGCGGCCGTTTCGGCCGAAATGTGTGGCCGAGTCATCGAAAACGTGGTCCAACGAATCGACCGCTGCAAACGTGCCCGCGTTGGCCATATGAACGAAGTCAAGTTTCATTCATAAATGTTTTGATTGTACTTCAAGCCAACAATAATAAATTTCTTGAAATATCTCAAATGGTTTGCCTTTTATTTAAAAAAAAAAAAAAAGTTGTCAAGTCGTTATTAGAAAACCCTATATAAGGGATTCCATGTTGATTTGGGTTCCACTTTGATCGTTGAGTTCGTTCAACAGATGTGAAGGTTCTTTATCTCCCAAGCCAACTTCAGACCACAACTTTTTTATCTCTCGCTCCTCCGATTCACTGAATCGCTCGATTATACGTAATCTTGAGATTATTGTATTTATTAGTTGCCGGTGTGATTAGGGCGGCGTCAGACATCTGTCTAAATACCTGCGACTCAAAAGCGAGTCTCTGAACCAAATTTGGGGTCTGTCAAGCCAAAATAGTTGTACTCTTATTGCAACTTAACTGATCGTCTCCTATGCTTTGATTCTGGGCTGGTATTGATTGGTATGTGTCGTTGATTTCATTGAAATTAACATCCAAGGAGTACAGTTCCTTGTCTGAATTTTCTTATTTAACTGTGGAACGGATCAAGATATTGCCAGTCGTAAAGGCAAAGAAAAGTCAAAGCAATATCTATTGCAAACAGTTTTACCAAAGGACAAGCTAGATACTGGTCGATCGATATATAGTCGAAAAGAAATCATGTTGACTTAGAATTAGAACATAAGTTTGTAAGTATTTTGCTTTCAATTATTGATTTTCACTTTGGTTTAGACTTTAAAACGGACCCTACAAAAAAAAATATTTAAAGCCCCATGTTCCTTATCTAATGTCCTCTTTTTTGGATAAGATTTGTAGATATTCTCTGTTAGACTTTTGTAAATGCATTTCTATCATTAGACCGCTAAGCTTATGGTATGCTTACTCAACACCATCCTAGTCATATTTTCTATTTCATATATAGATCGGTTTGCTTGACCAATTTTACTTTAAACTCTTGTGACCAATGAGGTCACATAACCCATCCGGTGTCAACCAGATCCCACGTAACTTTTCCCGAAAATTCATAAATTGAATTAAAACGGGACTTTTTCAACTGATTTGCGGCACTTAACTACCAATTTCACTGTGGAACAAATCATTCTTTAATTACACCATGCAATTATCACCGCACGTACAACAAAAGCCGATTCCAATTAAGCGCATTAAAAATTCCCATCACACCACCACCGCTCACACCTAGTGGACATCGAAATCGCCATTACATGCCAATTTACGATATATACAGGGTGTTCTGTTGCTGCATACTGAAAATAAAGCAAAAATACCCTTCCGACCACCGTATGAAACCATTGAATGCATTCACTACTATTTATCTGAATGTAATTCCGGGTGTGAGTTTGGACGAGTAAACGTCCGTATGAAGGATAAAGTGCATTTTAAAAAAAATTCCATCCTGTGGGGTTGTAAATGTGTTAGGCGTTAACGAGCATTCTGACTATTTACATCAGAGTGGCAATCTGTATCTACTCGCTTACGGACATACGACTATGGCGTTCGCTAATAGAAATTCCATAGCAAAATACGAGCATTCAACCGGTTCGATAGGATAGAAATATCTTTTGCATATTTTGGCTCTCAAAGGGTAAATGGGGGAGGGTCGTTGGGTTGTATAAGGTTTGCCACTGGGCCGTTTTAGTGGCCAATTTCCCCATTTTCATTTGTAAGCTGTTATTCGGAGTTCATTCAATTCGATGCCGTGAGCCCCTGGCTTATTGATTAAACTTCTACTACTTGATATTAGTATCTTTAGTTACAGAAAATTTAGTGTATTAGGAGCAAATCAGCAGTAACGTTCGGACCTTAGGCCTTTAGACACTAGTTAACTCGGAAACCAACTATTTGCAAGTTGCCACTGCACATTTATTTGATCCGAAGTTGATACTTTAGATGATATTTAAAAGACGAAACTATTTTCTAACAATTGTTAAGTCCTGAGAAGTTTGTTATCCAGGATAGCACCCTTTAAGTACTAGATGGGTCAGACCCGGCAGCTTCCTCCTTATCATAAAGAGAACAACCTCAGTTTTAAAGTTCCCATTGAGTGCGTTGAGCAGTGATTCGATCAACATGCACTATAGCAGTGGAGATAGAATGCCGCTGTTTTCACCCGCCACCATATATTGGCCTATTCACTAGCATTGCTTTAATCCACAAGACCAGTGACTCGTCTTTGCCGTGTTGTTTGGACGAGTTGCACATGCTATAAAAAGTTGCGTTGCCAAAAGCAACCTCAAGGTCGATTAAAATGCTCAAGGCGTATTCCTTCTTGTCGAGTAAGTCTTCAGTTCTGACTAGCAGATTCTGAAACGCACTCTCGTAGAATCCTCCGCGTTGGTAGGCGTGTTGCATCGCCGACAGAGGATGCATTCTCAAGGCGGTGAATCTTGACCATTCTTTCGATGCTTTTCAGCATGAAGGCGGTCAGATTCTTAGCGAACAAGTAGTCATCCTTTCCGATTTTCGGTATAAAGGCCACTCTCAAAGTTCGCCAGGGATTCGGTATGTATGTAGCAGTGAAAATTCTTCAGAGCTGCAAGCAGCTGGTCTATACCTTTTTGTAGCATAACTAGATAAATGCTTAGGTAAAACAAAACTAGATAAAAGCCGTCAAAAGAAGCAACTGCATGTTTGATGGCCTCATTCGTCACCATAACTGATGAGATATACCAGCTGCGGAATGTTGTGTTGTTCAACACACTACCAGCTTCTTTGATGGGATCTAGTTCTGAACTGGTCTTGATCAGGTTACCTGGGAAATGAGACGGAGAGTCTCTGCTTTCGACTAGGTATAGATACCGTCAGATTTTCTGAGTGATTTCAGCCTGACTGATGTTCCACTTTTGAAAGCTTTGACTAGCCTAATGGTTTCACCGATAGTTTCGATCTTTTTGCAGAAATTTTGTAAGAGGCGTTCTTCGAAGTCCGAACGAGCTTCTTAAAATTGTTTTGCTTTGATCTGTAAAGATTCCAATCTTCCTCCAAATTAGTCTTAAGGGACTAGTTTAGAAGTGTTTTGGATCCACCAAGGAATGGGCCATCTGCAAAATTGCTTACTAACTGGACATGCCATTTCAAAACACTTGGTGAGGGTGCCGTTCATGTTCTTAACAGCTTCCTCAAACTTTCGTTTGTCTTGGGCTTCCTTAAATCGAGTCCAGTTGGTTTTATGCGGATTCCTCCACTTCAGCAAGGTCTAGACTTCGCATCCGAGTCTGAATTCGATGTTTCAATGATAGTACTTTCCAGCCTTTAATCTCCTTAGCATACCTCTTGGATAAAGTTAAGTCAATTACTTGCTGCCTTAGTCTCGTAACAAAAGTTGACTGTGAGCCTTCGAAGACTTTGCTCAGAGTACCATTGATTTTAGAAAATCAAAGCTTTTTAATATCGAAAATAAAATTGCCCGTTTAATCGAATTAGAATCTGCTAAATTCAGAATTGAAGAAACATCCAAGCGCGAGATCGATAAAATTTTGAGTGAAATCAAAGCCATCCGTTCCTCAATTATGGATTCCAACAAAAAAAAAAAAAAGTGTAATTCGATCAACTTTCTTCGCGAAGACATAGATTTTCATCTCCAGTCATCCACATTCAATCTGAAACATACAATTACCAACTCTCAAAGCAGTATGAGTCCGTGCATGATGTTATATTGGATAAAATAAATGAGCTTAGTCATGTACGTACTGCTAACAGAACAATGTTTATATGAAAACTCATCCCGTACCGCACCACAAATCTATTTACAATAATTCAATTTTGGCTGAGTTGTTATAAACCGAAGTCGAATTATCGCCACATCCAGTGCCAACAACCCAACCTGCAAATCCTCGCACCAGCCGCCCGTCGATCCAAAAATCTAATTTTGATATATGTAGCTGCTCCAATACCAATTTCTATGTTGCCGCCCGATGCAAACTTTTCACACCACATGTACACCTTCAGGCTAGACAGACTGCATGCAACGAACCGTATGTTTTACCACTCTACTCATGAAAGGACAACAGTAGAAAAAAAAAAAAAAAAACAATAAAAGATAATAATTATAGAAACACAATAATGGTATTCAATTAAACTTATAAATGTACGCATCTCGTAATTTTTTAAATTTACGAGGTGCTTTACATGAACACCCCTCGGAAACAGGTTGCGTAATTGAATAAGCTATTCTGCAACTGACATCAAACTCTCGCAAACATATAAAAGTGCCGAAAATAAGCGAAAAGAAAAGACTTATTAGATTATAAAAGGAATATGCGATACAAGATTTATTAATGTTGGAGATATTTGTCTTTAAAAACAAAAACAGGAAGATGAGATTCTTGTCGAGTTGACTTATTCGCTGGTGATTGCTCATTATTTTCGATATGCGGCTCAATTTCAGTTCCAATCAGTTCCGATTGGATGATTAGATGGATGCTATGAATATCTTACCCAATTTTGATGAACCTATTGTAGATTCAAAGGAATAGTGCGTCTTAGTTTGATAATTTTTAATTTCATTTTGGAACTTATTAGATTTGATAAAGTGTTTTAGGTCCTGCGAGCTTGCAAATAATTTTCTATGGAAAAGCAGTTAATGCTTATCTTATACCGATTGGGATCAAGTAGGGAGGCAGCATCGATTCGAAAAATTGCTAGTTTGCTTGGAGTTGGGGATGGTGGAACCATTCAGATTATAACTAATAGAATTTTTAAAGCTATTTTGAAATTGAAGGATAAATTCCTTTACTGGCCAGACGGTGAGGAACGTCAACATATGGTTTCAGAAATATTTCATGAATTACCGCACTGTGTTGGATACGTTGAGGGAACAGAAAAAAAAAAAAAAAAACTGAAAAACCTTCCGAAGATTCCGACGAATATTTTTCTCAGAAACATAAAGCACAAGTAGTTGGGAACAACAAAGAGAGAGTCCGTCATATGGTTCTTGGATACCCAAGCAGTGTGCACGACAGCAGAATTTATAATAACTGTGATCTATCAACAAAATCATCAGACTATCTGAAAAGAGCAGAATAGTTAGTAGGTGACAGTGCCTACAAATTGACTCCCACAGTTATTACTCCTTACAGATCGAATTCAAGTGAAGGATCCCTTCAAGATCGAATAGAATTTAACAAATCATTGAGTTAGTATCGAATCAGAATCGAACATTGCATTGGTCTTCTGAAAGAAAGATCCAACAGCTGAAAAGAACTAAAAATTCAACTGAACGGAGACAGTAGTGTAAAATTTGTATGTCGATCAATACTAGTTTCTGCCATATTACGCAACATAATTCCAGATCGAAGTTAAAGTGATGACATTTTTGAACTAGTAGATCCGATGTGTGAAAATATTGAAAGCGATGAACCCGAGTTAGCAAATGAAAACTTTCAAGACATCAAAATTTTCTGCCTGGAAATCTAATAAAGCATGGTCCCCTGGGGTTATATCGCCTATTTCACTTGAAGTTTCGTATATTATCCACGGGTAGATGCTTCTACGACTACCGAAAAAAAAAAAAAAAATACTTTGGCGCGACAGCCCTGTGTGGGCCAACCCCTAGTGTTCTCGCACTCATTTGTGTTTCTCACTTTATGAATTTTTACACTCTTGAGAAGGGACTACTGTTTATTGTCGGTTCCAACCGACAATGGAGGTTTGCCATTGCCCGCAGAAAGGTGAAAAGTTTTGCTGTTGAGCTTCTGTAAGGATTCGATCCCAGGTAGGTTAGCATGACAGACAGTGAGCAAACTTTCAGCCCATCGCCACGACCACTGCTACCGAAAACTTGTTCCAATAAGGCCCAATAAGGACAAATTTTGGCAATATATCCTGAAATATGGAATGAATCACCTGAAACACTTTTTTTCATTTCCTTTAGCCAACAACCCAGCACCTGGCTGACTCTTATATTTAATTGCAGACATGAACAATGGCTTTAAACACGTATTCTGCTTTTTTTTGTTTGCCAGTTAATAATTCTAATGCTTGGAGCTTTTTTTCAATTTTTTTTTTTATAAAACGTTTGGACTGTGGATTTCTATGAAATGAAAATTAAATTTATAGCAAATTTTTAGCTTAAATTTGTAAGTAAATTACCCCAGACGACTCAGCATTGTTCACGATCGCTTCCAGGAAATCCCGTGTCTCGACATCTGTCCACCGGCGGTTTGAATGTAAACGTGGCTGCTTATAACTGGTTACTTCTATTTGCTGGAATTTAAAATATTTGTGTTAATCTCGGTTTCTTCTCTTGTATTTCGACGTCTGCCATAGTTTCAGACAGCACAATTTTGACAGCAGTGTCATTTTCCGAGAATGTTTTCCAACCAAAATCTTCGCAGAAATTTACGAAGTCCTCGTAAATAATTTTTCATGTAAAACTTCAAAGATCATTTATGCGATAGTAAATTTATACGGTTTACGTGGTGTAAGAGGCTTTTACGAGTTTAAGTGAATACCTTTATGAATAAATGTGGAGCATTAAGTACTAACCAGAGTCTTAAGCTTTCAAAAAAATGGTATTAAGGTTTATCGCCTTACGCACAAGGTCGTATGCAAAAAAATAATGAATTTCCTGTTTGAGGAATATAATGTCGATATACAGGACATTCCAGTTTAGCAGCATAATCCTGTACAAAAAATTATATGGCACTGGGGGATCTATTTTCACTTCACTTTAAGTTACAGCCCAACAAAGTGGGTGACCTCTAACTTGGAGGTGTAACCATTTTAAACACTTTAATTTCTAAACTAGTACAGATACAAAAATAGTTTTAGACATTTCCAAAAGATAATTTAGTAGTGCATACAAGTCTTAAATACTTTGGGTACAAAGAAGTTACGGCTCGTTAAACTTAAAATTATGAAAAGTTGCGGTTACATTTTTTATTTAAAATGCATTTTTCTTAAAATTTTTACTTAATAAATTTTCTGAAATTTTATGAAATTTTTATCCTTGCAAAATTTCCTAAAAATTATGTTTAGAAACTTTTTTACGTATGATCAATAGATTTTGTAGTAAAAGCTAGTGGCATGTTTACTTACATACTAGACAAAAATGCTTAAATCTAATTTGACAACGACAGTTTATAAACTTAGCTTACAGGGTCCAACCGAGCGCTCTTAACTTAACGATATTACTGCAACTGATGTCTTTTGACATCGTAGGACTTAGCTCATATAACCAACATATTTACATATATGATTCTCTAAGAAAATTATTATTAAACAACTTAGATGTTTTAATTTTTTTCAATTTTATTTAAAACTTAAGCTATATATCCTACTTATGCATCTAAATTTAGCTTAAAACTAATCCTGGTGACGAGTACTAACCTTTAGCCGTCAATATGATTGAAGTGTACTCTCGTTATACATTATATTGGAGTAATATGCCCCAAAGATCAGGGTATTATGGCTCGTCATTGCTCTTGCGACATGCCTTCTAATCGCATTAATTAGGAAATTGTCAATCCTATTTAGTTAGGCTCCCTTGTTGTGGTAATATTTTATGCACTCCGACTCTCGGATATCGTAGACAGGTTCTAGAACACTGTCTCTGAAACACACGAATCACTTCCATGTAAGACGGCGCTACATTAAACCAACAATACAACACACCGAACAACTGTAAGTAATGATTGGCCTAATTAGGACCACGTAGCATATGATTTTCGCCGTGAAATCAAGTTGATTTCTTTGAAACAATTTTCTTGTCAAAGCTTAAGCCTTTTTGGCCCCAGCCAGACAAGCATCTATATGTTTATCAAAATATTCCATAAATACTTATCAAGCCAGATATCACGATACCTAACTGCTCTTCTCACCGCTAGTGGGGTAGTCTAAGCTGCCCAATGATGGCTAAACTTCGCCAGTTATTTCTGGTATCCCAAGAGGCCCTTCTCAATGGAGTTCTTAATAAGATTGTTTCTGACTTTTGGAAATTAATTTTCAATTTCCAATCATTGCACTACTCTTTAATATGAACGAAGTCACGTTGCAAAAGGGTGTTAATGACTTCGATTGTTAGTCCTGATCTGTACGCCACTAAGCCATCTGCATACTGTATAGCGTGATAAAGGGTAGCTATTAGATCACTTGTGTAAATATTGAACAGTATCGTAGAAATAATCGAACCCTGTTATAAGCCATTTTTAATGTTAAAAACTTTACTCGAAGTCACGTTGCCACATTTGACAACGAAATTCTTTCCCCTAAACATATCGTAAATCATATATAGCAAAGATTCTGGTTAGCAAGTAGAAAAGCCCTTCTTACCACAAGGTGTTATCCCTCTGTGAGAGGGGGTATACCACTGCTATTTTCCAATGCGCAGGATAATATTCATTATTCAGGGCAATATTAAATAGCGTAGTATAGACATCCACTGCTTTCAGGGGTAGATTACTGCCGCGTTTTCTTCATTGAACAGAATTAAACCGTGGTTCTCAAATCGCCAATTATGGGTTTCGTTACGCAGATAAAAGTGGTTTGCGTAAGCTCTGGTTTCAATATCGTGGTTACGGTAAACTGGATTTTTTACAGTATGCACGGTTTCCAAATAAACTGCCAACAACTAGACTTACTCCTGTGGATCTTCGATCAAAGAGATACCGTCTCCCGAGTCGACACTTTCTAGACTTATACCCGCAGTCAGTAATAACTGTCTGTTTTCTGTTGCATGTCGAACACATTTTATGTCATTGTCATCTTTCCACCTAAACAATTTATTTATCTGCGGAAATATATTTGGGCTACGGAATTTTATATCCCGGATTTTACTGCCCCAATACAGACTTAGGGATTTTCTTTTAGGAAATGTTTTAGATTTTAGATCAATGTCTTGACAATGTTTTCCACATTCGGAAAACCACTGCGTAAGCTTTTTCATCAGTTCTCCTCTTTAAGGCTCCTAAAAACCCGAATCATCTTCTCTCTCATTTAACACACCCATACCACTTACGTCCCTTCTTTCCAAGGTAACCAAGGGAACCAAAGTATATATTAATTTGGCGAAAGCAAAATAGTTGCACTAAATTCTGATATACAATAAATAGCATTACTAGAAAGAGAACCTGCAACAAAGTTAAATTTAATACTTTCGAATGCCATTGCTGTCGTTAAAATGACAACCGAAAAACTTTCCCTTCTTGGTATGTGTGTCAATGACGTGTTACGCCAGAATAACATCATATTCGACGTCGCCAAAAACGATGCGAAATGTCTAGGTTTCCTCCAGTGATATAAGAAATGCTTCACTCTCTCTGATCGGGATTTAATATACAATGCATTTATACCCCCCAAATTGGAGTGAAAGGCCCATTTGTGGTCAGGTGCTGCAAAAACGTATCTGCATCTGCTAGATAGGAATTAAAACCATGCGATAATACTTATAGGCGATGCTAATATCACCTTGCCAATTAACAACATCGGATTCGAAATGTCTCCTGTTTTACCTTGTTCTATCTCTATTTCCACCGTCAGTACTTGATAAAAATCGCCAGTAGCATTCAGCACCTTCCAACTTGTAACCGTAACATCTGTCTCACTATGATAGCTTATCAGCTTGCCATTAACCCCATTTTCTGACGTATATTGAAACATCGTTATTCTTTCCTAAACCGTACAACTTGCTCTAAAATTCCCTGCCGTGCTCTTTATTTCCTAGTCATTATAACCTGGAAACATTCAAAAACAACGTGCACAAACATTTTAAGGGAACATTTCGATTTTTTCATTTCAGACAACATAAACTATGAGCCGCTACTACCATGACCAGTGACCTGCTTTTTTTGTATCTAATTTAATTTAAAAAAAAAATATATTGTATATAAAATGTAAAATAGGAAAACAAATAAAAACATATAAAAAAATCAAAATGATTCAATTTAATTGTCTTATAAAAGAAATTCCCTAAAAAGAGGTAAAATTTATGCGTTCACATGAGAATAACCCCTTAAAAATCATTTCACCTATGTGGCTACCATTTATTACACAAATTTTTACGGTCATCCTAACAACATGTATATTTCCAACGCAATGGAGAAAAAAAAAAATCCTGCCTGTTGCTACAAAAAAACTCCAAGGGTGAGGAATTTAGAACAATTTAAAGTTTGCCTTACTTAACAAAGGTCTTTGAAGAAATACTTTGACTTTTTATTGGAGCAATTCAAATTTGAAAACAAAGAATCAGCCTGGGTTTCTAAAAAGATATTTCTGTATTAAATGTTAGTGAGGACGTTGTGACTTTTCTTTTTCTATCAGATTTCTCTAAGGCATTTAATACAATGAATCACACCATTGTTTGTGACAAGCTTAAACGATTTCACAATTTCTCATCATTTTCGACCTCAGAACTGTAGCTAAGTATCCTAAATTTATCAGTTCTCACATTTAAACCTCCCTTTTCCGACATCCTTTCTGCAGCGACGTCTTCTACCTTAATCACACCCTCTTCTATTGACCCCCTTTCGTAAGGCATATGCGCTCTCTAGGCTTAGCGTATATAGCATTATAGATACGAATATATCTCGCTTTTCTGCACGATAAATCTGTGTTAAAACTAAAACGAGCGTCATGGTTTCCATCCAGCTGGAAGACCTCCCTACCGATGTTACTAGTCTCAGGAGATCAAGAGATTTTCAATACGCATCCCCGATACATAAAAGATGATCTTGCCGCTCTTTGTCATAATGTACACTCTAAAAAAGTCTCACACCTCAATCACAGTCGTGTTGACACAATGAATTTTTTCGAACCTTAGAAGTCATGCAAAATGTGCAAAAACCTTCCTCTCAGTTTCTATTATCAGAACGTAGAAAGACTGTGTTCTAAAACCCACGCCGTTTTGCGTCAAACTCATGCTCTCCCATTTGGTATATACGATCTGACTTATCTAACTAATCTTATCTCAAACATAAAAAACCAAAAGTTTTTTGTAATATTTTTTGGGATGATGATCGCATGTCTTACTGAGCATGCACAACAGCTTTAACTCCACTCTCGTTGCAACTTCGTCTTCTTCTAAACTCGACTATGTGTCAGTTAAAATAAAACTTCCTCGTAGATGATTGTTTGTTATGTGTTGTTATCGAATCCTACAAACTTGCTATTGCATCAATTGACAATTTGATCGACTTATTAGATTCACATGATGATATTATTATCTTCGTCAATTTTAATCTGCCTCAGTCGAAGCGGACTCCATCTGAAGATCGCCTCTTATCCCATTTTTACTATGGAATAACTCTTCTTAGATTGGTTAACAGACTCTTGTCTATCACAACTCAGTGACATTTTCAACTCCTTAGTGTCATGTTGTCTCCTATCTCTTCCACTTCTTCTCCACTTTTTCTTTTATTTTTCCACGACTCACCCCTCCAGTCGCCTCCACCTACAATTCTCTCTTATATTTTTCTCAAAGCTTATTTCCGTAAAATCAATACCTATCTTGACAAGGTTTCTTTTGAGTTTACTAATCTATCTCTGGTTACTGCCCTCATTTTCTACAGAGAAATATCTAAATCCATCTCCCTTCATATGCCATATTCCCGCCATAAAATGTCTACTAAATGCCCTTCTTGGTATAATTATAGACTTCGCTCTCAAACAAATGAAACAAGTTAATTGCAGAAGTAATTCCCCCATCGCTTTCAAAACAAACCAAATATTCAAGATTTTCCAAGCAATCATTTACAAACAACTCCTTCGTACCAGATCCTTCTTACTTCAATGACTTGCCTAATTTCTACATTGGTCCCTTTCTCACTCAAAATTTCGGTCATATAGTTATTGAGAAAAGTTACTAAAGGGAATTTTTACTGGGCTTCTATAGGCTCCCCGCTGTTTTTCTTTAAAAAAAAATGCTCTTCTAACCTGTCTCTCCCCCTCTCCTAACAATTTTGTCTATCCTTTACACAGGGACAATTTCCCAAGATTTGAAAAATTTCTAATAAACATAATTCCGTTACATAAAAGGGATCTAAGCATGAAGTTACCAATTATCAGTTAGGATCAGACCTTTCTGTTCCTTTCCTGGGCGCATCTGGAGTTCCACAAGGCAGCCATATTGGTCCTCTTCTCTTTATTCTTATTATTTACGATCTTGAGGGAGTTGTTAAACACTGCTTCCTCTACCTTCACGCTGACGACACAAAAAAATTTTAAATCTATTTCTTCTCCCCATGAATCTGTCCTTCTTCAAGAAGACCTTAATCGATTTTCAATCTGGTGCCTCAAAAACTGTCTTGAATAAAATTTAGCGAAATTTCAATTTATAACATTCTCACGCAAATGGAACCCGTCTCTTTCCCGACTTTATTTTCTCTATGGTGCACTAATTGCCCTGGTTCAGTCTTTTCAAGATCTCGGCATATTATTCGACTGTGAGCTTAATTTTTGTTCGCATATCGATAAGATGATTCCTAAGCCAACTTATCACTTGGCCTTATTAAAAGTTGGTTCAAGGAATAACCAGATCTATCTACATATATTACTGTTATTCGCCCTTTTTCACCGAGTTCATGTTTCCCGAATTGAGGGTTTTCAACATCGAATTCTACGATTTGCTCTCCGTGGTCTGCCGTGGAATGACCTTTTAATCTCACCTCCCTATCAGGATCGCCTCAATATGAATTTGTCAAAAGAACGTAGGAAGATTGCTGACATTCTTTTCATTCATCAACTGCTCTCAGGTTCTATCGACTGACATATAATTTATTTGGCCACACTAATATTCTTAATATACTCGTATTAGGAATCCTCGCAGAGAATATTGATTAAACAATACCTTTGGTTTTTCAAAAACGTTCATGTAAGTTTCCGCGCTAGATACTTCTAGGAGAATGGATCAAAGATGCTTAAATAGAGGACAAGTTAATCCACTTTTACGTAGATAGATTTAAGACCGATAGCAGTATTGGTGGTGGTGTTTTCTCAGATGAGCTTAATCTAAGCCACTCCTTATGTCTTCACTCAAATCACTGTAGCGTGTTCCAGGTGAAAACGTCCTGGCTGAAGAAAAACGTGATACCTGCAAAGGATATCCGCATCTTTTCGGATAATCAGGCCGCTATCAAGTCCCTGGACTCAGTCTCATTAAATTCTAAAACCGCCCTTGAATGGCGATCACCTCTTACGGAGATGACAGAGAAGTTCAACCTTCACCTTTGTTAGATGCCAGCCCACAGAGATATTCCAAGGAATTGTAAGGCCGAAGATCTAGTCAAAATTTGAACTAGTCTACCTATTCTACCGGAAAAGGGTGACATAGGTTACCAATCGCTACGTGCAAATCAGTACCAAAGCTGAATGCTAATAAAAGAACAGACCTTAAGTGGACTGTTGGACCAAGAAGTCAGTATCCTCACATATGTCTCGAATGCTCATTCTTCCGCGCTATACTTCCCTCACATATGGGCGCCAATTCTATTCTCTTTGTTCTAATTTTGTCATACAGTCTATGGGCGTTTCTTCATAAATATGTACAAAAAAATACAAATATATCACCATCAACCAATGCGCTACATACTCAAACTATCACCACAGAGTTCAGAACAATTTCAAGCTTAACTGACTAACATTATCAATGATTCTAAAATTTTCTTTTAATTACAAAAGAAATTTAAATTCTGACGCTTCCCCCCCTCTCTTTCGTTTGATATCATCTACCAACCCACATACTATTGCCAACTAAAATACGTTGCAACCCTTTTTAAATAATCATTTACAGACACCTTTTTCATAGCGGACCCCTTATATGTTAATTACCTTCCTAATTTCTTCAAAGCCCCCTCTCAATCACAATCTTTTGATTCCATTCTCATCAAAGAAAAGTTAGAAGTTGATGAATTTCTACCCGGCCCAAAAGGCCTCCGCACAATATTTCTCGAAAAGTGTGCTTTCAATCTTTCTCTCCAACTAAATATCTTCTATATTTCATCCATCCGTCCGCAAAGGAAATTTCTTCAATTTTATAAGACCTTTTTCGTATTCCAGGTTTACATAAAGGGATCAAAGAATAAAGTATTTTTTGTTAAACTTTCTCATATCCTAAAATGTTTGAAAGTATTTTATATGAGGTGTTAAGCTTTCAGCGCAAATCTCTTATATCCCCCCAGTCAGCATAAATTTCAGAAAGGTAGACCAACTTCTACAAACTTAGTTGAATCCTTTTCTATTTCAGCCCTAGAAAATGCCAACGAAATCGGTGTTATTGCTGTAGATTACGCTAACGCCTTTGATAAAATATCTCATCAATTGATCCTTTTCAAATTGTCTTTCGTCGCCGTCGACCTCATAATCTTAAAAATTTTTCTTATCTCAAAAATTATAGCATTCGCTTTAGAGCAGCTCACTCAACCCCGTTTTTAACCTCTTCTGGTGTCACACAAAGCAGCCATCTAGGTCCATTTCTTTTCATTTTAAACACAAAGGTTCCTGGAGGAATTATTTAACACTCCCCTATCCATTTATACCAACGACATCAAGAAGGTCTAAAAAAAATTGCTTATAGCTTAATGCCTCCAAATGTCAATCCATGACTGTGTGACCTAAGTGCAATCAATCTCCTACTCGACTATATTTTCTGAATTGCTAACTTGTATTACAGGTTCAATCCCTTCGCGATCTTGGAATATTAGACGATAGAGAGTAAAACTTCCGCTTGCCTATTAATGAGATAATCCTTAAAGCCAACATATCACTTGGTTTTATGAAACGAGTCTAAAGTTCAACGAATTCTCCAACCCCTGTGTGTGACCAACTGAATGTACGTTACTTATTCCGGCCCCGTCTCGAGTATACAAGCTAAGTTTGGTCCTCCTTTCTCGAATTGAGAACATTTCTTTCGATTTACTCTACGACTACTACCCTGACATGGCTCTTTTATTTTACCTCCCTATCGAGACCTCTTCAAACTTCTTAACTGTAAGAACTTTAAAAAACGCAAAGTAGCAGCTGACATTCTCTTCATTCATCGACCGATTTCTGGTCCGGTGTTCTCGTCTCTTCTATATTCCAATGCATCACTACTCTTATGTTTCCAACGAACCAACCTCCCGTATTCTCCAAAAGGTCAACTTACACTTCTCCGTTTTTTATTTCAGCATGGGCATTCCTCGTCTTAACCTAGGTCTTCTCCTATCCCCTTGGTTCCTAACTCTTTTGTCATTTTGTTAGTTCTTAAGTCAGATTACGCTTGCATTAAGTCAAATAAAGTCGCTTTAAAATACATAAGGGTCTGCAACAGGTGCAATAACCGATAAATGTATTAGATTCCTGATTGAGTGGTTTGATGAATAACTGCAACTCATGGAAGACGCTGCTGTGAAGACAGACGTCACTGGTGTTTTACGAGATATCAAAACAATGCCTTGTTCGGCGCCATTCGGGTAGTACATGTACTAACTCCAGTTCTTGATTCAAAGTCGTTAGTAAGACACAAACTTCCCCTTTGTTGGAGGGTCGAGACCAATCTTTTACCTTAGCCATTCTGTGAGTCATGGCATCCAGTTGCAATGCAAGTCCACATCAAGCAGACCAATCAGTTCCATGACAATCAAATGATTGAGCACAGGTCGTAGTACGCTACAACATATGCCAAACCATAAGATGTTCAAGCTCCATTCGGTCTACACTCCGCGCGACTTTGGGTATAGCCAACAACCACACCGATACTCTCACAAGTGGGCCTACTCCTAGGTCAGGCTGGAACAAAAGTTTCAGGGGCCCCTAACCTCCCGTGGTACCAGAATACTATATAGCTTCCGGTCGAGCTTCGCAACCTTTCGATCACTTCTAGTGGGGCACCTTACTGCATAAAACTGGCGGCCTTTTTATCCAACCTGAAACTAGTTATTCATCCGCTAGCTACCTATGCTGTCTACGACGGAAAATCTCATTTGCAAAGTTCCGAATTCTTTCAAGTTTCGCTCTATAAAAGAGAACTCCACTGACATCGTAGGCAACACCATCGTAGGTGATGCCTATTAGCTTCCAAATCTCTGACGTCTGAGTAGACTGGTCACACGCAAAGAACATGCATCCAGTCCATTCCCACCCTGCGACCTCGCTAAGGCTTCTCTTATGCAGAAATGCATTCAAGGAGTCATGCTCGGTCAGCAGGAGGCCCGGACTGTGGTTGAAACTCAGCTTTTTGCTCGTGGTTAATACGTCCAAAAGGAAGTTGTAGTAACCCTGCCTTTATCACTCATGTCCCATCTAGATTGCCATCTAGACTGGATACATTCGGAAAGTAGTAGCTTACACTTTCCACTGAACCCAACTTCCACCTCCGTCAAGGAGACCCAGTCAGCATTGGTCAGCGGGAGTCCCTTTTTGATTTTATGGGCTTTAGCACGACGTATCACCACCAAATCAATGGGAGGCACACCCGAAAGCACCTGCAATGCATACGTAGATACGGTTCTGCTAACCGGTACGTTAGGCCACTCTCTGGCAAGCCAGGATATGACGACGACCAAACTCAAACATTACCCTTTCATACCAAGCCATTACTCTAAATATTCCACAAGCAACAAAAAGGCCACTATATAGTACATAGTCATCCCTTAGAATACGCCTTACCTGGCCAATAACAATCGACAGTCGTTTTCTTAGATCTTCAAGGTGAAGCAGAAAGTTCATACTCTCACCAATCATTATGCCAAGATACTTGACCTTTGTCACGTACCTAAGGTTGACATTATGCAGATGTATGTATGGAGGCCGAAGAACTGCATTTACTTTGCCACGAAGCAACATTGTCACAGTCTTGTCCCGAGATACTCTGACACCAACGCTTTGGCCCCATTTGGCCACAATTGGCAGTACAATCCCTCCTATCCTTTAAAGTGCGGCACGAAACCGACCTTAAAGAAGGAGAAACAGATCATCAACATATGCGCAACATCTGCAATGTTCTGACAATTGCCTCAGAAGTGGATCCATCATCAGGTTTCACATATAGATTCTTGAGGGCAACGCCGCTTTTAATTTATTCTTACTCTCTCTAGAGAGAATTCTACAAAGGCGCACCTGCCGAAGAAATAGCTCTCCCATAGGCCTATTTCGCGGCAGTTCAGTAACCTTAGTCTGGAGAGAATACTTCAAAAAATTAAGATTGTCGAAGACGCCCTTGAAATCAATAGAGACGCCAAAAAAAAGTTTTTCATTGCTAGTTTCGACATGAATATGAATATGCCGAATATACCATATGTGTGGGTGGCAACCGAAGCCATTGGAAAGTTTTAACGCGTCTACTCAAAAGTTTGTGGTACGAGTGGTCCTCATGGCTATGCCATAAAATCTAATGCCCCGCACAGGACCTTGGTTTGCAAACCACAATCGATTCTTCTTTGTTTCATTCAGTAATTTGTTTTTCCACCTCAGTTGGCTATCTCGAATAAGGACCCAAGTATTTGGAAATCTTCGAGAAGCTCAGCACCTTGGGCATGGAGATCCATAGTGTTTTGATTTTTCATGTGAAAAAGGGTTGCTCAAATAAAATTTGACTTTATTAACAACTTTATACCCGCCCTTCTTGCTTTTTACCTCGGAAAAAGTTTTGGAGGAGGTAGTCGTCATCCATACATTTTTTGAATCTTTCAAGTGCCAACTTCTACCTATGCCTTTGGGATATGACTTAAGTGTTGAATTTAAATAGGAGCTACAACGTAATTTTAAACAAGTTTACCACACGAAACGGTGGATTCAGTAAAACGCCTTCAGCCTTCAGCATGAAGCCTTTGAAATGTCATTGAAATGTTGGGTCTTTCTACAATAGTCACTTTTATAAAACACCAGCTAAGGATCAACATGTTAGTTAGTTAGTTGGTTAGTTAAAACTTTTATTTCATTTCATAAAAAGGTAGGTTGATACATTATCACACATAATTTTCAAGTCTAATTAAGGTTTGGTCAATAGTTGACCGTCTACCAAATTGATATTTATTTAGGCTCCCTACATAAAATATGAATTAACTTACATAGTACATTATAAACTTTAAATATTTGCATAAGGAATTTATGATTTGCATAACGAAAACTATCCATATTGGCTATTTCAGAGATTTTCCTCCATGATACGTTTTCTATACATTAACGCCTTCATGGTGTAGTTATATAACGCTCCACCATGATTTCGATTTAAAATACTTAGTGTTCTCTCCTCATCTAACACAGCGGCCCCAAAGGATATCAAGCGGTATTCTTTCAAAATAGGGCATATCGCTAAAAAGTGGAAAACGTCCTGTCTCACATTGTTTTTACACAAATCGCAAAGGATTGGCAGCTCTGGACGGTGCGAAATATAATTAAGTGCCTTTTACTTTTAGTAGTATAGTAGACTTAACATATTTTATCGGTTGAGTTGCTGTTTAAAAAAAGTTGCGAGTAGTACATTCTATGCTGTGAACCTCAAACATTGTTTGTTTATCTTTCGTATGATGTGTTTGAGCATCATTTCAATTATAATAACTATATACTCAAAGTGCAGACTTAGAGCATCTAGGAAAACCGAAGGTAACCCTGTCTTCAAATACAGCATATACACCCTGCCTGACTCGAACTGCAACCAACTTCAGACTGCTATAATTTCCAAACCATTCATGACAGTGAGCTCAAATTTTGACACATGACAGACCATTTTATTATTTACAAGCCTTTTAAACGAACAGTTGCTTTGAACAATTTTTATCCCCGATGGAATTTAAACGTGATAGTGTGATTGCTTTATATTTGCCTGGAAAACCACAAGTAACATAGCTATTGTTAGAGCCCTCCAGCACCTCAACGTGAATAAATCATTTGTGTCTCGAACCATAGCTCGTTACCGTGATACTGGTAGTGTTGCAAAACGTCATAAAAAACAGCAACATCGACAGAAATGGTTCGGAAAGTGAAGGCTCGAATTGAACGAAATCCGCGTCGAAGTGGAAAAAAAAAAATGGCTCGTGAGCTCAACATATCGTTGGAACGGATGCAACACATACTGAAAAATGAGCTTGGGCTCAAGGCCGAAAAAGGTTAAGATTCGAAGGAGCGAAGGAGTTGCTACGCTTGCACGAAAGTGGTGAGTTGCCGAAATTGTTTTTTTCCGATGAGTCGCTATTTGCTATCGAGCAATATGTCAATAAACAAAATGACCGAGTTTACTTGCCAGAGAGGTCGTTCGAAAATTTACACCTTCGGACGGCCACCAGAAAGCAGGCAGCACTGATTTTGATGGTTTGGGCCCGCCATAACTGCCGATGGTCTCTCTCTGCTCGTATTTTTGGACCGTGGAGTCAGAATTAATGCGATCGTATACCGTGAAACTGTCTTAGAGGCAGTATTGAAGCCTTGGACAAACAATCATTTCTATTTCACCGTCTCACAAAGCGCGCGTCAACCAAGATTGGTTAATAAACAATGTTGACCACTTCTTTTCTTCGATACAATGGATTGTAAATTCTCCGGATACAAATCCATTGGATTTCTCTGTCTGGGGTAGGTTGGCACTAAAAAATACCAAAACACCGCAGAGCCACTTGCGTGCGATGCTTTCTTCGGCCGTCTCAAGGCCATTATTCGCGCCAATATTGAAAACTACTAATACAATTTGAAAATTGATGTATTTTTCAACATTTTTTGCTTTGGCACAATAAAATTTATCAAAAAATAAAAAAAATTATAGCATTTTAAAAAGTTGCAGTTCGAGTCTGGCATTGTGTAATTACATAGTTGTGTTGCTAGGTAGGCGAAAAATTCATTTTAAGAAATATCGAAGAAACCTTGCTACTTCTTCAAAAGAGTTAAAACCCCGAAAGTGTTACAAAAAGATGCTTTCTGAAGACTTCATTTTTCGTTGCGCGAAAAATATATTTAAGAAAGATATGCCTCTATAGTTCCTTAAATCATCACAATCACCTTTTTTGTGCAATGGGAAAATAATTGTTCTTTTGAAGTTATTAGGAGCATCACCTGTTTCGAAAAATTTGTTGAGTTCTGTATAAAGTGCTAAAATGAAATCATTCGTGCAGTTTTTATAGAACTCGAAGGTAATTCGGTCGTCTCTCGGGGCTATTCAAACTTTAGATTCTTCGATGACTTGTAGCATGTAGAAAGAGTAAGCGGGGCATCCAGAAAGACATCGACAACCAGCGGAACCATATAATGAAAAGCTGACGAAATTGGGAGGATATGTTGGCTCAAATTTGCTTTTCCGTTAACATATTTTAGATCCTTCCAAAACTCTGCAGAGGATTTCGATCTGTTGATTATATCAATTGTCTGTTCTTCAAAGGCCAATTTTTTTTTTTGTAACAGACGCGCTTAAAATCTTTAATACTTTCACCATAAATGGTTTCGAATACATTTGCGTTGTGTTTCCGCAGAAGTCCAAGAGCTGCAAAAGATCTCTCCCTTCCTTTGAGATATTCAAAATCAAATCACTTCTGTTTGCTTAGAACGTTCCTCCTTGTTGACTCATTCGGTTTAGCTTGCTTGATTACTTCTATGAGGTTGGCAATGTTTAGTGGCGTGTTTGATAATTTCAGACTCGTAAGTGCATTGTTTAGGTTTCTCTGGAATAGTAGGGCTAAGCTGTCTTTCCAACGTAGTTTTGGCAAGAGAGTAAGAGTGTGTACGTATTTTCTTCAACCGGTGTTGTACTTATTACCTGAACTTTACACGCAATTTAAATAGGCATGTGATCTGTCGTCGCTACTACCCTGAAGTCAGAAACCAGATAATTCTAGTCCGCAGAAAGAAGACAATAGTCTATTACGGAGTAAGCTGTTCCTCGAATAAACGTGTAATCATCTTCACAGTTTCCGTTTAAAATACGACAATCGAACGCATCAGCGAGATCAAGTATCTTATTACCATTTGCATCGCAAGTTATATCCTTGGAGAAACGTATTGCATATAATAGTGGAACTGTTAAACTGCTTATCAGGTTGTTTTGTGACCTGAATGAACAACATTCATTTCTGTGCTTCTCTGCATAATTTTATCTAGCTCATTCTCTAATTGTTTCTTCCGCTTTTCAAAAGCCGCGGCATTGACCCAAACTTCCTCGTGCTTTTCCTTCAATCCTGCTAGTTCTGAACAAAGCTGTTGAAAGTCTGATTTGGTGACAAGCCCTTTCACGAGATCTTTGTTCTTTTCATCCAGTAGGTCCTTTTGCTGTTAAATACTTATTCCAGTGATGTTTCCATATGTGACTTCTGCGATTTCTTACAGGGATGGCGATTCTCGTCTTTAGTTGGATCAGGGGAGATATCTATCAGTCCTCTTTTGTGTATTTGGATAACTTTTATTCTGTAATTTTGGCAGCAAATATGAAATACTTTTTTTACTTTAAAACAATTTTAGGGACTTTTTAGTAGGAACCCACATTTACACAACTACTTTGACATTTCACCAAACGTCAATCCACATGTTGTTAACGATTATTGATGTTAAATGACAAATAAATGTGCGCTATGACTTCTTAAGCGTCCAACGTCAATCGGTTTTCCTGACGTTTTCAGCCTGGTTTCCAACTTTTTCTCTTTGAAAAATTGAGACCTTAATTCGGATTCGAATTCCTCATTTATAGAATTCATGTAATGTGCTGATACAAGAATGATATTGGAAGATGAGGCTTTATTATCGGTTATTGGCTTTAGTAATAAGGTTTTCCGCACCTTGTCTTGCAAGTGAAGTTACAATATTATCTGATGTAATCCCAAGCCCGGGTTGAAAACGGAGGAAGGAAGTCGCTGGGGATAACTGCCACTAACATTTGCAAAATGCTCAGTTTCGCAAATGATACTAAACACTCGGAAATGCACAACCACAACTAGGTAAACTTCAGAGCATATGCATGTTTCAGGCAATGTGGACGTTTTGGCAGAGGAACTCACAAGATGGAGCCAACGACAACGTCATAGGCAGATACAGCAACAATCTCATTTGAGCTTCTTCGACAAACTCAGGGCATTTGAGAATTTTTCGACATCAAGCCAAGTTGTGCAAGCGCTCAAACATCAATATTGGGATTCTGACACTATTGTCTGTACGCCCTTGAACTTCAGGTTGGTGGTTGAGCAGACAAGGTAACTGTTAGACTTTATAAAACTCTACGTATGTTATATGAAGGAACGCTTTATAACATGAGGTCCATAGCCGCCACAAAGCATATACCAATAGCTTCTAAAAAATGCTATGGGATAGGCCTGATAAAGGAAGAATGCAAAACTGTGACATCTATGTACTATGGTAATTGTTAAAGAGTGCAATCCCTGGAATATGAATTTGTCACCCGAGGAAGATTTTATCAAAATTTCTTGAAATTCAGGCATTTAAGCGAATTCTTGCTTACGATCCGCATCAAGGCTAACTTCGCCATCATCAGTCTGGCATGGGCTCATGTCCTCATAAAAGAAAAGGACAACTTTGCCAAATATTTCTTTTACGCACTTTTTTGCTAGGTTTATTAGCAGTTTTGAAAATACGAAAATACACTTAGTGTTATCAGGCTCGGCCACGTTCAATGTTGGCTCTGAGCTCTTCCAACGTCGTCGGCGTGTTGGCATAAACCAATGACTTAACGAAGCCCCACAGAAAATAGTCAAGCGGCGTTCAATAGCATGAACGAGGCGGCTAATCGACTGGCCCATACTTACTTTTCAATAAATCGATTGTAGCGTGTGCTGTGAGGCTTGTGGCACCATCCTGTTGAAACCACATGTCGTCCAAGTCCATATCTTCCAATTCGGGCCAAAAATAATCGGTGATCATGGCGCAATAACGCTGACCATTCACAGTAACGTGACGATTATTATCGTCGGCGAAAAAATATGGCCCAATAACTCCGCCGGCATGCAAACCGCACTAAATAGTTATTTTTTGTGGATGAAGTGGTGATTCATGAATCACATGTGGGTTTTCACCCGACCAATAACGCATATTTTGCTTATTGATGAACCCATTGAGCCAAAAATGAGCTTCGTCACTGAAAATGATTTTGCGATGAAATTCATCATCTTAGCGCATCTTCTCCAATACCCAATCGGATGGTCAAATGGTCCATCGGCTTCAATTCTTGAAGCTTGATCTTGTATGGGTGTAAGCCAAGATCCTTACGCAAAATACACCATAATGTTGTCTGAGCGATGCCCAATTCTTAACGCTCTTAAAGTTGCAGTCACCGACTCCGAATATCTGTAGAAAATTTTTATAATTTGCAGACGTTGCTCGTTAGTGTACTTTACCATGATGAAAATAATTAATTACCCAATTAAACACTGGCGCAAGCAGTCGTCCATAGTGTTTTAAGCAGCTAGAGGTGATCTGGATTGTAAATAGTACCAGCTTATCTGGGATATAATTAAAGGAAATCATGCCCGATTCATGGAATTGTTTGTCCCTGTGCCTACTATAGCGGGACACTCATAGGAATAGTCTCGTAGCTTATACATTATTTTTTTTTTCTATCTAAAACTATTCCCCAGTGATTTTTTAGGCCAGGAAAGTTCAACATCATCACTTACCACCTAGTTATTGACTTCAAAGCATAGCTATGAACTATGCAACGCTATGTCAATTTCTGGAATCACTTCCCGAACTTATTAGGTTATTGAGAATTCTCGCTGCGCCATCAAGGTCGGTAATGGATTGCCTTCTGTCCCCAATGATGTTATCAGAAAAGTCTGAACATTACCAAAGCCTTGATCAGAAATATCAATCATTAGGTGTTATAACCTCCAGGACCTCATTTACATTGGCTCTCAGAAGCAGAATAACTTTTGTTAATCGCAAGATTGACCGTAACACCAAACCGGCCTTATACAAGATCCACATCATCCCGGTGTTGCTCTATGGCGCAGAAGTTTAGACGTTGTAGAAAACGGATGAAGAAGCACTTGGCCATTTCAAGAAAATCACTGGACTGAACTATCTTGAACTATCCAGGAAAGTTCAACATCATCACTTACCACCTAGTTATTGACTTCAAAGCATAGCTATGAACTATGCAACGCTATGTCAATTTCTGGAATCACTTCCCGAACTTATTAGGTTATTGAGAATTCTCGCTGCGCCATCAAGGTCGGTAATGGATTGCCTTCTGTCCCCAATGATGTTATCAGAAAAGTCTGAACATTACCAAAGCCTTGATCAGAAATATCAATCATTAGGTGTTATAACCTCCAGACCCTCATTTACATTGGCTCTCAGAAGCAGAATAACTTTGTTAATCGCAAGATTGACCGTAACACCAAACCGGCCTTATACAAGATCCACATCATCCCGGTGTTGCTCTATGGCGCAGAAGTTTAGACGTTGTAGAAAACGGATGAAGAAGCACTTGGCCATTTCAAGAAAATCACTGGACTGAACTATCTTGAGGGATTGAGCGTCACAGGTCAGCCTAAAGACTCTTCGAATCAAACCCCGAAATACGATTCATCATAGGGCATCCGGGGATTCATCATTCTAGCTGGAGAGTCTGACTGGTTAAGGTCTACGACTTTAGCGCCCCTACCAAAAAAGAACATAATAAATTTAAAAGTTTCCCTAATCTATGAAGCATTCTACCATATGTCAGGTTTGGGTTTGTAAGAGTACCCGACACAGGAAGACTCATTGAATCCACGGGGTGACCGCCGGGCGACGGTGGTTATTTCACGGCTAATAAATTATCTTTGATAATGCAGACTGCGTATGCGACTGCGTAAGCGACGAAGAGGATCAAACCTCTTAAAAAAAATTAATTCTAAATCCAAGGTGGAACAGCAAGCTCTGAGGAACGCATGGCTAAGAGGGTGCTTAGTCTCTAGTTTGCGAACTTCATATACCGGGCTACTTCCGATTGAAGAGATTGCCAAAATCGAAAACAACAGCATAGAAGCCTAGTGACGGCACCAAAGAGAGCCCGAACAGGAAATAGTACAATCGACAAGGTTCCATATACGAGTAGCAATACGTATGTATACTGAGCTGTGTCAGGTTGGGTGTAATTCCGGAAGATGTTAATCTTGGTTCATGGTTCAAATAAGAAGGAGAGTTATCGATGTTTCGATTGAGCTTCGAGATGAACAGGTTTTGACAGCTCAACTATCAAGGCTGGCTAGATCGTGTTTGCTTGCAAATTGGCTGAGGAATAATTTCACTATAATCAATGAGAAATGCGGTCTGAACGTGATGTTCATTTTCGAAACCACACATCATAATCAAAAAATTCTCGTATCCTTGTATGCACAAAACTAAGGTCTTAACACCAGAACCTGCAAAGTCCTGCAAAGAGTGGAAGAAAAAGATCTCGTCCACATGGTCTTTGCTGTAAATAACAGTGCGGTGAATTTGGTGGGCTTCATCAATACGCACGTAAATATGGTGGACGCACACTGTAAAGAATTTCAGAGTCAAAATATTCAACAAACAGACAAACAATACAAAGAGTGAAAATTCCGAAATTGGTTCACACATTCTGAAATAGCCAATTTACACCCCTAACCACGATTGTTTCGAGTCAATACTAAATCAACACTTCCACGAGGAAGAATGCTATGCAATTGAATACGCTTTCCCAGAAAGGGAAAAAGCAGTTGGGCCTAATTAGTTAAATTGTGAACACTTGGGGTGAATTAAAGAGAACTGAAACTGGTTATTAAAGAAAAACACAAGTAACTACAATATAATAGCATTGTTAACGATCCATGGTCAACAAAGAGCTACAAGAGCTTTGTAAGCAGTAAGTAAATAGGTGGGGGCTTTTGAATATACAACGAATGTAAGTCAATTGCCTCCTGAGCCCAAAGAAAGAACGATTGGTAAAGATTCTGTAGCGATTACAGATTTTAAACGTTGAGCTCTGGTGATCTAACTTAACTTCGGTATGCTTGTAATATCAAGCTTGTAATATGCTTGATATATTGTATCCCGGTAGGAGCACAACAGCAAATTTTTGAAAAATCGGCGGGCAATGGCAAACCTCCGAAAGTCAGATTCTGCCCATGAAAAAACTTCTCAGGAGAGCCGTTCGGAACCGGCTATAAACAGTAGGCCCTGTTCAGGAGTGTAAAAATTCACAAAGCGAGAAACACAAATGAGTGCGAGAAGCTAGGCATTGGCCCACACCGGGCTGTCGCGCCAAAGTATTTATTTTTATTTTATCTAATTGTGATCCATCTGATCCTTCCTTCTTTTTAGCAGTCACCATATTAGATAATGTAGTTTTTCATCGGCTTTTTGCCCGGCCTTTTTCATTTTACTTCTTGGATTGCGATAATATCTGGGGTTATCATCTTTATATCCATCAGTATCCAAGGTTGTTGGTTGTCTCTAAACTTTTTGTATGTTGAGCAAGTTTCCTCTTACGCGTAACACTGCATGGTCAACCAAAACCGTAGAGAGATATCTCAGTTTCAAGGAAAGCATACTAAGTTAGCATTTAAATTGTGTCAAAAGCGTTGTTAACTTGCAACGCAATCCAACGTAAACCTAGTGATATCCGAAACCCAGCTCCAAGATTACAGAAGTAAAAGCCTTCAATTTGCACCATATATTCATTTTTGATTTAATATTCTCGGTATCATCCCTACATAGTCGGAGTTATCCAGGGGAAGGACCCTTTTCTAAATTTTCTTCAACATTTCTGTCCTTCAGCGGCAACCCTGTCTGGGTTGTATTTTGCTTTTTTTCTCAAACCCCGAACCTTTCATATCGATCATTCCAGAGTCGAGTAACTACTTCGTCATGTGGTGGGGAGCATTATGGGTGTCCTTTTAGCGGTTCTATCACAATGGGCAGTCACAAAAAAATATCGACAAAAAGTTGGCCTCAGAAATAAAACGATTAAATAATTTCAGAGCCGGAGAAATGTATTATCCTGAACATAAAAACAAAACAAGGACGATTCGGGTTTTGGATCCAAAGGGCCCACAGAAAAAAAAAGGTCCAGGGGGTGGTTTCTCACAATTAAACTTTGTTGGCTGGCAATAAACTTCATTGGAGGAGGGTAAATATGTAGGTGGAGGGTGGTAGGAAAACTGAACATAAACTGAACAAAAAAGGACAATACTCGAAGTATTGACGGCGGTGGCGATGAATGGTTGTACACGGAATCGAATTTTTTATTTTTTTTTTTTTTTGCTTTTTTTTTAATTCGAAATATGTTTGAGGATTTTTCAATAAAAGTCCCTTCAGGGCGTTGGCGGCTTCGCCAATGGATTTCTGGATCTGGATATCCCTGCTGATTTTTTTTTTTTTTTTTTTTTTTTTTTTTTTAACTGTTGTTTTCTCTTTTGTCCCTCCTTTGTGTAGTGTGTGTTTGGTTTTTATTTGCCTTGTGTTACATGGGAATGTTGACAGTGCAAAATTATTACCCAAAAACGATGGCGAAATACCAGAAGGTATGGATTGAGGGGGTTTTTGAGGTTTGAGGGTTGGAATTGAATGAAATGTAGACACCATCCCGACACATGTACACTATCGATGACCAGAAGTAAACAAAAATTACCAGCCGTGTTGGTGACACCAATGTATCGAGAGGTACACCAATTAATGAAACAAGAACAACGACAATTAATTGTACTCGAGCTAGTCTGCTGTATTGTATTGATTGTGCTGTACGGTGTTTCACTTTGTCGAATGTTTGCGCTTATTACACTCGAACAACAGGTGCACGCACATATGTGCTTGCGTGCAGAGATAAGTTAATTATATCCTTATCCCGTAGTGTAGTGATATTTGCTGTACGCGACATTATTACGGATATGCGAGAATAGCACGTTACAAAGCTATTCATAATTCATGTGTACTACTAAGCTTAATTGATACATTTTGACAATTGATTTTTAGGGACCTTAATTGGCGGTCGATTGTTTGTGGTTTCAACAGCCAACTGTTATATTGATTTTTAGGATTCAATTCTGATATGTAAATTGGTTCTATTGTAGGTTAGATGGGCTTTTAAAAATTTTAATTTCAGGGAGGCACAGAAAATAAATGCAACTATACACAAGGCCATTGTTCAAGCACGTTTCAATCTATCTAACCGCATGCATTCACTTGATGCATATTACCTCAAAGCATGAGCCTGGTTTCAGCTCCTTTAGAAAGATCCTTCCAGTATTTGTATAAAAGCGTATATAGGAAGAAATAGAGACCAGAGCTGTGATATTTTTAATGATGTTTCCCTTCCTTTCATTCCAGGTTTTCTTTTTGGATATGCGTAGTCCGCGCATGCCGTAATATCCTCCCATCTTTGTCTCCTTTACCCGAGCTAGAATCCTCTCTTCTGCCATGGTTCATACGGCATGTAATACAAATTCAAAATCCGCATACCACCATACTCTGTATTCTTCTCCAATTGACAAATTATCTTGATCGAAGGTTCTCTCAAATTCGGCAATCACTATTCCAACTGATGATGCATCTCTGTTCATGTAGACACTGGGATTTGTAGATCATCAGAACCTGTGGATTTGAAAAGGTTTTCTTGAACTATCAGAATGCTTATTCCTGAGGTATTTCTCATATAAACCTGTAGGCTCCTTTACACAACTGCATGATGGAGAGTAGTCTGTCACAAACGTTCTGAAGAAGGCCTTCCAGGCCACGAATCGTTTCACCTCGTAGAGATTGCTGGCAGTTGGAAACCTCATAATTGGCTCCGTCCTCCCTTGTTGTACAAAGAATCCTCTCCCATTTTTCAGTTGGCGTGCAGATATACTGCTTCACCTCTTTCAACCAGGTTTCGGACATACTCTGGACGATAAATTTTATTAGCGAGGTTTCCTGGATATTACCTTGGTTGTGAAGACAGACTTCTCTAAATCCTCGCTCACTTTTTGCCGTTTCACTCACAAAGCATCATAAACGTTGTCTTTCGATCGAATTATACTGCAAAGCCCAAAGAAGAAGTCTATTGAACTCCAAATAAAGATTGAGTTCCAAATCTTAGCGATTCCATCCAATCACGACACTGCTGCCATTGGTATAAGGTACTCCTTTCATAGATATGCGTTGAATTTTGGAATCATTTCCGCTGCATTCCGCATATTGCGTCTGCTCTGTCAATTCTACCGTCTAGCGGCTCATCATGGCCGCTAGTTGGCTATTGCCGACGATGATTTGGCTGTCTTTTCCAGCAGCGCGTTTAGTTTTCTAAGCAGTTTTTGGAGTTCATCTCGGAGCAACAGCACTACAGCATCACTCTTAATCAAAAATCTTCAAAACTGTCAAATAATTCAAATCTATCACAAAATCACCGCTGTTGACGCTCGCCTGGCTCTCTATAGCCTTATCCCGGCTCTCCCAACGTTTTCTTTGTTCCAAAAATGCAAGTATGGCTCTGACTTCTTTGCATTGCATTCTGTATTGTAACAAAAAGAATTATATAGCCTAAACGAGCTTACTCGATGTAGGCTGAAACTTAGCCATACCTAAACTTATCGATTCCGATCTGCAAACAGAAAATCATCTTTTCAATGCATTCGCCAAACTCAAAATAAGCTCTCATGGCTATCGATGTCAGCGACTTTAAATCCATTGGTAGCTCACAGCCATTGAGATTATAAATCTTCATACAGTAAGTGATATTTTTTCAGAAACACAGTCTAATGGAAGACAAGCCTACAAACAAGTTCATCTAGTCCAAAGGCCAACAGGCTCCTGAACCGATCATTGTCAGATGTAGATTGAGCCTGCTACTCGTAAGCAGCCAGAATGAAAGAAGTTACCCCTTGGTAGGGTAAAAGAGAGGGAGTCACTTTTAGAAAACATCAGCAAACTTTAACAACTTTAATTTCAAATGCATTTCGGATGCAGGTATCTCTCTTCAGGCTGAGTCCTGATTTCTATTAAAAACGTCTTTCTGACTTTCTTTTTTTGTCGGAATAGAGCACCAATACAAAGAACCAGTCCAAAGTACTCCTTGTATGTTCCTGGATCTTATCAGCAAGATGAGTAAATGCTTCAGCACTCACCATATCAGCTCTGAGTACATGCAGCTCGATGCGAGAATAGGCAGTGGACTAGACGCGAGAGATTGCTCCTTGGCGTCGCCATCACATTCACAACGAATGTGACTTAGGTGGCTGGCAAAAAATTAGTGCTTTGTCAAGACGCTTGTACGCTTCCTGCATCCTTCTTAATGGAAAACAGCAGGAAAGCCGCTGAACTGTTAGCGACATCGGAAAGCATTCGTTTGGTCTGCCGGCATCCTGGAGATCCATATGAAACCCAACTGTTAATGAAACCCCTAACTGAAAACACAGGTAATCACAATGTAGGTTCGGGTCCTAAAAACCTCTCCTCTGAGCATTGCCTAGTAAGTTCAATTGGTCAAATTGTAACCTACGACCTGAACATGAACCAGTGAATTCACCTTCCAGACTGCATTCAAAGGAGCTCTACATTCTCGAACGTTCTTGAAAGTCGAAAGATCGCTCAACAAAAATTTAAGCCCACCTGGATTATCGCTACATAGACTGATACCTCGCCACCTTCACAGACTCTTCACAATATACAATAGTTCATTGCCAACAGGGTTGGCAAAAGGATTCCGAATTTGAATCCATTCGTGAAGACCACACTTTCCTAGCTCAAACTCTGGCCGAAATCAGTCCTTGGGACACGAAAAGTCGATTTCATATTTTCGTAGCAAAAAGAGCTCTGAAATCTTGTATAACTACATATATAACCAACATATTAGCTTCTGTTCACTAGCGTTGTTAGCGATTCGTCTACGCCGTGTTATCTGGTGTTATATGTACCTGCCGTCGTTGCGTTGGCGAGAGAACCCCCATTAACGTTAAAAATTCCCAGCGTTTTCACCTTCCTGTTGAGCGCGCCTTTAATTCTGCCCACCATATTTTAGCCAGAGTCTCGCTGTCTTCACTTTGGTGAATATGTTGTAGTTTGGACGAAGAATGCATTCGCAGAACAGTTTTGCGCAAATAAAGCCCGATCACTCTATCTCTACAACATAAGGTCAGACAGATACGTCTGAGGCTGTTGACGAGCGTGCAGTCATTTTTTCCGTCAAGCAACTTTTCACGAGGCGTTCGGTATATAAACAAGTGTCAGGACTTTAGATTAGGTTAGTAGCATAACTAGGTATATACCATCGGTGTTGGCTGACAACAGCGTAATAACTATTTGCCTACAGTTGCGGCAATAAATCTACTACTCTGTACTGTACTTATCAAAAAGAAGGCCTGCATTTTTCCTTTGTTTTCATCCGATAATCTTGAACATTTTTTTTTTTTTTTTTTTTTTTTGTCAAAATTGTTTATACTGCTTATCACAGTATTGGTAGATGAGCTAGAACCTTTAAGGTAATTCATCTGCAATTTTGCTTTCTAGTAGAAATCGTTTGGTGTACTGTGAGATATGACCAAATTAAAACCCTTACATTCTTACTTACTCCTTGCGGAGCAGAGTACCTCCACTCTTCGATAGTTGTGCTGATTGTTCTCCGACCGTTCTTTGCCAAATACTTCTATATCGGTCCACTCATTACATCGCTTGATTCGCAATGCACTCGTGACATTTACGAAGCGTATGCCCAATCCACTTCCACCTACATGTTTGTATGATAGAGTCTATGGGTCCTGACCTGTTGACCTAATGAAGTTCATCATCAGAGATACGGTTGGACCAGAAAATCCTCAAAATGTTTCGCAAACATTTATTCACGATCGTTTGCAGCTTTCTGTGACAGCGGGTGTAACTTTTCAAGTGCTGCACCCATAAAGAAGCACGGATTCAACATTGGACCGGAACAGTCATTGCTTGATCTTTATGCTGACAAGATAGTGTTGTTTCTTCATATATTAGACAGATTATTCCAGATTCCAGAATTTTCTACCATCTCTACTGGTTGTCAAGAAATCTCTGCTTAGTTAGATGAGGAAATTTCAAGGTTGATCGTATTTGTTTTTGCCATATTAATCATAAGCCCCACGATTTCAGCATCTCTCTCCACACTTATTGTCGTTTGATGGGAATCCATGATCCTAAGAAAGAGTAAGGATACGTCGTCCTAGTAGTCCAGATGTTTACTGAATTCCTCTATTTCCAGTCGAAAAAGCTGCATGCATCACATCACTTATCACCAACAGGAACAGTATTTTTGAAAATATACAGCCCTTACTTCGGATTTCAAACTCCTCTGACAACCTTCCTTTGCAGAGAACCTCTAAATGTCATTATCCACCGTATGTAGCCTTGATAATAGCAATCAATTTATCTAGAATGCCCCTCCTGCGCAATGCAGGTCGAACGCCTTTTCAAAGTTGATGAACAGTAAGAGAAGTGGCAATCGATATTCAACGCACTGTTCAATGATAATCCTCAAGGTGTTGATGTGGTCCGCATAGGGAGATCCAGTGCTGAATCCTGCTTGTTCGGCGACGAGTGTGGTAGTCTTTTATTGTATTTGACCTAGTCCTCCGAAACTAGCAGAGATCGGTTTGTGTCTTTTACCAGGTGTTGTTTACAGATTTGGACACCTTAAAGCTCTTTGATAATTCTGTAGACGGCCTGACAGTAGTACCTAGCGGTCTCTTCTGTTTCTGCAGCCAATGCGTTAATACAGTTACGCTAATCACGTCCAACGCTACAGTGAAATTCTCTTATATTCATGCGTTACACAGACTCTTGTAAACGTAGCTGCGTTTTGAGCTTTGAGGTGTTTTCTTTCTTCGATGCTAGCTCAAGTTTCTTCGGAAAACCAAGCACTGTTTCTTCCCTGCAATATGAAATGGCAGGACGCAAGACTATGTAGCGATTTGATGAACATAAATGAATTTTGTTAAACAGGTAGATAGGTTCCTTCACGTGAATAGTTTTGAAGAGCAAAGCACAACAACGATATTTTTAAAAAGTCTCTAAATCACATCCAAGGAGTTGGCGAGCTTCAGAAGAAATATGATCAAATCTACGAACATTGAAAACATACCGCGCAATTGAGTTGAAAGCAACTTTTAGTATTTTGAAACGAGTACGAGTCAGAATCCTCAAACAGTTCACAACCGTATGATAAAATGGGTATTATTAGTGCCTTTACCAATTTGAGTTTGACTGGAGTAGGTAAAATTGTTTTTGTAATGGATAATCCTCGTAGAGACGCATATATTTTATTGATTATAGAATTTATGTGAACAACCCAAGTTAACTTATTGTTGAAGGTTATTCCAAGGTTTTTTACCTGGTTAACGTACTCAACTTGCGAGGAATTTAAAAGGATAGGGGGGAAATCAGGGAGATACTATTGATGTTTGGATATTGGTATGGCTTTAGTTTTGTCAGGATTTAGCTTTAGACCATTGCGTGTTGACCACTCGCAAATAGAACATAGATCGTCGTTTATTTTTCCATCTGCATCTTCAATCATGCATACATATATATGATATTGACAATGCAATAAAATTGAGGGAAAATCATTTATAAAAAGAGAAAACAATAATGGACCAAGAATAGATCCTTGGGGAACACCACGACTAACAGGAAGAAACGAAGACAGTTTGCTATTACACGAAACAGTTTGCAAGCGATCAGCCATATATGAATAAATTAATTTATTAGATATGTCAAAGAAGTTAAAACATGTCGTATGTTTATCACAAGAATATTCGGATTTACACAGTCAAATGCTTTAGAAAAGTCAAGTAGCGCTATCACAGTTGTATAACCAGCGTCTGTTGCTTGTCTTACATCGTCAGAAACTTTAAGTATAGCTAATGTACAGCTATGTCCGCACCGGAAACCTCACTGCAGAGGATTAAGAAGCTGTTTGTCTTTAATAAACTCTTTTATTTGGTGGCTTACAATCGATTCAAAAGCTTTGGATAAAAAAAGGAGGATAGCTATAGGTCGGTTTTCAGAGTTTGTACCTTTTTTTAGGAATTGGTATGATTTTAGACTTTTTCCAGACTAACGGTTAGGTAGATGTCATAATTATGGCGTTAAAAATATGGGTGATGTAAGTAAGTATAAGAGGAAGGAGAATTATCTAGTCCGACTGACCTACATTTGATAGAGAAAATTGCTTTTCGCATATTATATGTGGTAACTGCTGTCGTTTTCTCTATCATCCTGTGATGACGTTAGGTTAGTGTCAAGCGTTGCGCTTGGGGTAGAGAACTTTCGATTCAACTCTTCTAAATCAATATTGCCATCCGAGACTATGGAGTGTTGCTTATTCACACCAATATTCCGAATTTCAATCCACAGAAATTTTGATTAACGATTTGAATTAAATCTATTATTGTAGTACCTCAGCTTAGCGGATTTAATAAGGTTAGTTACAATGTTACGATTAAATTTAAAACATCCAAGCATTTCGGCACAGCCGAGAGAGAGAGTAAGAAACATCTCACTTTTTGATTGCCCTAAGAATATCATACGTAAGCCAAGGGCAGCTGTGCGGCTTTATAACACGAGTCTTAATTGGAACATGTTTGTTAAAGAGGTAGTCAGTAGCATTGGTTAGGAATTCAATTTGTTTATTGACGTCAGGTGTCAAGTAGATTGAGTACCAATCAATGGACGAACAATCGATAAAGAGACTTTTAACGTTGACATTGCGAAAATCACGATACTGGATGGACTGAGACACGTATTTAGAAAAATGTTAGTCAAAGATTGCAAAGAGGAGATCATGATACGAAAAAACGGGGACAGATAATTGGCTAGAACATTTAACAAGCCTCACATCACTTATAAGAAATACATCTAACAGAGACGGCATGCAATTTGGTTTAAAGTGCGTTGGTTCAGTAACGTTTACAAAAGAAAGGCCAAGAGAGTTCATAGAAGATCTCAAGCTACTAGATTAAGAGTGGAGAAGATTTGTATTTAAATCACCATAAAGAATGAATTTAGGTGCTAGGTGATATATTTCTTCAACAATTGGAGATATAACGCGCGAGTTTGCAATGTGCGGTGGCATATAAAATGTACCGATAATGCATTTATTTTCGCCAGTGCCGTCAGAGCACTTGATAAGGCTAGAGCTAATATATTTTTTCACGTATATAGCAACACTTCCTCCAGTGGAGTGAGTTCGATCAGCTCGGTAAGTCTTTTTAAATCCTCTTAGAGAAAATAGGCTACTTGATAAATTGGGGTGAAACCAAGTCTCAGATACGCAAACAATGTCAATTAAACTGTTCTCAAATATCATTTTGAACTCATCAAATTTATTAACAAGACCTTGTGTATTAATGTAACAGACATGAAGGCCATTTCGACTTTTGCAAAGAGTGGGCTTGACAAGTTTGAATTTAATTTGTGAACGCACTCTTTCACTAATCATCAAACTGTCACTGTCAATTTATTCAGTAAACCCAACATTTTTGGCATGGTAAAGTACACTAACGAGCAACGTCTGCAAATTATAAAAATTTTCTACATATATTCGGATTCGCAAAATCATCTTCAGTGACGAAGCTCATTTTTGGCTCAATGGGTTCGTCAATAAACAAAATATGCGTTACTGGTCGGGTGAAAACCCACATGTGCTTCATGAATAACCACTTCATCCACAAAAAATAACTGTTTGGTATGGTTTGCACGCCGGCGGCGTTATTGGGCCATATTTTTTCGCCGACGATAACGATCGTCATGTTATTGTGAATGGTCAGCGTTATCACGCCATGATCACTTATTATTTTTGACCCGAATTGGAAGATATGGACTTGGACGATATGTGGTTTCAACAGGATGGTGCAACACTCCATACAGCACACGCTACAATCGATTTATTGAAGAGTAAGTATGGTGAGCGTGTTATCTCAAGACATTGTCCAGTCAATTGGCCGCCTCGTTCGTGCAATTTAACGCCGCTTGAGTATTTTCTGTGGGGCTACGTTAAGTCATTGGCTTATGCCAACACGCCGACGACGTTGGAAGAGCTCAGAGCTATTATTGAACGCAAAAGAGCGGCCGTTTCGGCCGAAATGTGTGGCTGAGTCGTTGAAAATTGGGTCCAACGAATCGACCGCGGCGAACGTGCCCGCGGTGGCCTTATGAACGAAGTCGAGTTCCATTCATAAATGTTTTAATTGTACTTCAAGCCAATAATAAAGTTCTTGAAATATCTCAAATGGTTTGCCTTTTATTTAAAAAAAAATTGTCAAGTCAAAAATAAACCAATGTGAACTGAGATAACTTTAACATTAATAAATGAAGTTGAAAGAAACAAGTTAAGTGAGGACTCTTGGTGCGAAAAGAAGAAAAAGTTAAAAATGTACGAAACCAAAATAAAAGAAAATTTATAATAACGATTTTCATAATGAATAACATTGTTGACGTCAGTCCCGATAGCATTCCTCAGTTCTCCAATATTATGAACAACAAATGAAATTTGACTGGATCCGGTGCGGATGTAAATTTGCCCATTGTTCTCTCATGTTCTCTCACCTGTGCATTTAGGCGATCCTCTAGGGCAGAGATTTTTGCATCCAGCGAGAGAAAAAATGTCTCCACTCATTTCTCCAGTTTTTCTTCAATACGGCTCCACAGTTTATCAGCTATGCTAGCTAAATTATGCTTCAGATGAGCGGATATTACAGAAAGATGTGCTCGATTTTATGGCCTTAAACATTTACACTTTCAAATAAGGATTAAGCCGGACGACGAAATTGACACTGCTAGTAGCCTTGCAAACTTCACTTGAAGTATAGACCATAGAACATATGAACATAGAAGCTGAAGAAGATGCAAAAGCTAAGGCCAAATTGATTTTGACAATTGACCCATCTTTATATTGGGTCTATAATTCGTGCGGTTTGCTAAGAGATGGCGTAACTTGTATTATTCCATTGTTATTATTCCATTGGAACATGCGTTGGAAACCTACTGTCATTGTACGTCATTTCAGTATATGTCATTTACTTAAAGCGTAAACAACAATAATTTTATTTCACTCAAATATGTCGAACTTTGTGCCTGAAAAAGTGTTTTTGCGGGGAGTTCTTCTTCATTACTTTAATATGAAGAAAACTGCTACCGAAAGTCATCGCATTTTGGTGGAAGTTTATGGTGAACATTTCTAGCTGAGCGAAAATGCCAAAAGTGATTTGCTTGATTTAAAAGTGGTGATTTTGGCTTGGAAGCCGATGAACGTCCTGGGCAACCAAAAAAGTTTGAAGATGAAGAACTGGAAGCATTACTCTATGAAGATTGTTGCCAAATACAAGAAGAGCTCGAAGAATCTTTGGGTGTCACTCAAACAGTTATTTCAAAACGTTTAATAGCAGCTGGATATATTCAAAAGTAGGGAAATTGGGTTCCACATGAACTCAAGCCAAGAGACGTCGAAAGGCGGTTTTGCATGTCCGAAATGCTGCTGGAACGCCACAAACGGAAGTCATTTTTGCATTGGATTGTTACTGGTGATGAAAAATGGATCCATTACGACAACCCCAAGTGCAAAAAATCATTATGAAACCCGGCCAACCAGCCAAATCAACAGCAAAGCCGAATATCCATGGCGCGAAGGTAATGCTCTGTATTTGGTGGGATCAGATGGGTGTGCTGTATTATGAGCTGCTAAAACCGGGTGAAGCCATCAATAGACAACGCTACCGAACACAATTAATCCGTTTGAGAAGAGCAGTAGCCGAAAAACGCCCGGAATATGCGACCAGACACGAGGCAATAATTTTCCATCATGACAACGCTCGGCCCCACGTTGATATTCCGGTTAAGAACTATTTGGAAGACAGTGAATGGGAAGTCTTACCCCATAGCCCAGACCTTGCCCCTTCTGACTACCATTTGTTCCGGTCGATGCAGAACGCCCTCACTGAAATACGGTTCACATCAGAGCAGAATATCAAAAATTGACTTGATTCATTTTTGGCTGCAAAGCCGGCGCAGTTCTTTTGGGATGGGATCCACAAATTGCCAGAAAAATGGGAAAAAGTAGTCATAGCTTCCGATGGGCAATACTTTGAATAATATTATTGTACATAGTTTTGTTAAATAAACGTTCAAATTTTGAAAAAAGAAAAAAACCGAATTAAGTTATATACCCAATATGTTCATATTAAAACAGTAGAAAATTCAAAGGCACTATGGTAGAAACTATCAACATTGTTCGACGACTCCAGTTTTTCAAGAAAAATATCATTGCTTCGCAACTTGATCTTAATTCGATGACAAATAACGTGACGCAAATAGTAGAAACTGGACAAAAGCTGAGCGGTACGGGTTTTAACATCAGTGAAGAATGAACTGGATCATTATTGCTCGCCGGTTTTCCCGAGAAATTTGCGCCGATGATAATGTCGATCGAGCATTCTAAAATTAACATAACCACGGACACAATTAAGACAAAATTATTAGATATGGAACCAGATGCCAGCAACGTTGATACCAATAGCGCGTTTGCCACTAAACATTGGCAGCGAAACACCAAAGGCAGACATAGTTCGAATATATATCAATCGGTTAATTCAAATGCAAAGAATATTAAATGCTACAAGTGCAAGCAACCTGGTCACTACAAAAACCAATGCCGCAGCACCGTGCAACAGAAAAAACCAAAACAATGAAATGCCTTCAGTGCTGTATTCGTAAATTTTTCAATAAAAAAGACTAGTACATCGATTCCGGCGCGAGCGTACATAACACGGCCAACGAGAATTGGGTGAGGAATGTTTCTTATCTGCAGTCTACCAAAGAGATCGTAGTCGCAAATAAGTGCAAGATACTAGTTTCATGTGCGGGGGATGTTCAAATTGAAACAGCTATTAATGGTTGCTCCTATGATATCCACGTAAAAGATGTGTTATATGTGCCAGACTTAACCACAACTGATTAATAATAGAAACAAAGTTTTATTTAAGAAAAATGGTTACCATATTTTTTTCTAATAACGATTTGACTACTTTTTTTTAAATAAAAGGCAAACCATTTGAGATATTTCAAAAACTTTATTATTGGCTTCAAGTACAATCAAAACATTTATGAATGGAACTCGACTTCGTTCATATGGCCACCGCGGGCACGTTTGCAGCGGTCGATTCGTTGGACCCAACTTTCAACGACTCGGCCACACATTTCGGCCGAGTTCGAGCTCCTCCAACGTCGTCGGCGTGTGGGCATAGACCAATGACTTAACGTAGCCCTACAGAAAATAGTCAAGTGGCGTTAAATCGCACGAACGAGGCGGCCAATCGACTGGTCCATGTCTTGAGATAACACGCTCACCATACTTACTCTTCAATAAATCGATTGTAGCGTGTGCTGTGAGGCTTGTGGCACCATCCTGTTGAAACACATGTCGTCCAAGTCCATATCTTCACATTCGGGACAAAAATAATCGGTGATTATGGCGCGATAACGCTGACCATTAACAGTACCGTGACGATCGTTATCGTCGACGAAAAAATATGGCCCAATAACGCCGCCGGCATGCAAACCGCACCAAACAGTTATTTTTTGTGGATGAAGTGGTGATTCATGAAGCACATGTGGGTTTTCACCCGACCAGTAACGCATATTTTGTTTATTGACGAACCCATTGAGCCAAAAATGAGCTTCGTCACTGAAGATGATTTTGCGACTCCGAATATCTGTAGAAAATTTTTATAATTTGCAGACGTTGCTCGTTAGTGTACTTTACCAAGATGAAAATGTTGAGTTTACTGAATAAATTGACAGTTTCATGATTAGTGAAAGAGTGCGTTCACAAATTAAATTCAGTGTTGTCAAGTCCCTATTGGAAAACCCTATACATAACAATCAGCAGAGTGAATTAGTTGCTTCAGCTGTTTTGATCGACGGTGTTAACCGATTCAATATTACCAAAAACAACTGCTTGCTCACTGGGTCGATTGTCTTTGGCGATGTATGGCACAGAAGGTTGGGACACATCAATAGTCATGACATGAAAAAGATGAAGAATGGTGCGGTGGAAGGTTTGTCATATGCTGAAGAAGCTGACATTGGCAAAGCGACTTGTACAGTGTGCTGCGAGGGGAAACAATCGAGATTACCTTCTTCACACTTTGGTAAGAGAAGCACCGATCTTCTAGAAATTGTGCATGCAGATGCTTGTTGGTCCATGGAGATAAAATCTATCAATGAATCAAGATATTTTCTCCTTCTAGTAAATGACTTCAGTCGAATATCCTTTGTTTATTTTTTGAAATCGAAATGCGATGTTTTTTGTTGTTTCAAGCAACAATTTCAAGCATTTACTTAGGTTGAAAATCAAAAAGGAAAACGAATTAAGTGTTTAAGGAGGGATAATAGCAGCGAGTTTTGTGGCAGTGAATTTGAAGGATTTCTGAAGAAGGTTGGAATTTTGCACCAGAAAACGAGTCCTTATACTCCAGAACAAAATGGTCTATGTGAAAGACTTAATCGCACCATAGTTGAAAAGGCAAGGTGTTTGTTATTTGATGCTAATCGTGAAGATTTTAGGCACTTTACTTAAGGAACAGATCTGTTGCATCCGGTTTAGGAGACAAAACTCCATATGAGCTATGGACAGATCTCAGGCCATACGTTAGTAATTTTCGGATATTCAGTAGTTTGGTAATGGTGCACGTACCTAAAGAAAAAAGATTAAAATGGGACAAGAAATCATAAGAAACACATTCTAGTTGGTTACTCGGAAAATGTGGAAGGGTACAGAGTTTATAATACTAACAACAATACAGTCACAACAAGTAGAGACATCACCGTGATGGAAGATCAACGCTTGTCCAGAGTTGAATGTTTTCATGGATGACAACAACAAGAAGATTTAGAACTTGGATTCAGTGGAGGAAAAAATGAGTATGGATATGGTTAAGAAAGTGAGCATCGACAAGTGCGTGGACGAAGAGAGCATGGATTTATGTGAAGGAGGAAAGTATATCAGTGGGAAATTCCAGCGATTATAAGTCCCCTGACAGTGTTGATGCTGATGTTCCAGATGATTAGCCAACAGTTCCTGAAACCACAAAGAAGTCATCAAGACCATTAAAGCAGATACAAAAACCTAAACGATACGGTATGCCAAACCTATGTGTCATACCCACTTATTTGTCTATGGGTTTGATTACATTAAGTGAAGCATTGAATGAAGCAGAAAAAGACAATTGGAACCATGCGATGAAGGAAGAACTGAAATCATTCGAAGAAAATGAGGCGTGGAAGTTTGTTGACGCTCCAGAAAATGCAACTATAGTGCAGAGCAAATGGGTTTTCAAAAGGAAATATGACGAAAAGAATAACATCCGTTACCGCGCAAGATTAGTGGCTAAGGGCTTCACGTAAAAACCAATGATATTAATTGTAATTAATTGTTTGTACAGCCATATAGCAAAGTCTTATTATTGTACTTTAGTTTATAAGATGAATATCTGTCAAAAAACCTTTTTTTTTTTAATAAATCTTGATGTGTGCTGATTGATACAACGTGTTTTTTTATTACAAACTGCAGTAATCTAACGGTTACAACCATCAGATGGTAGTCTCGGGCCATTACCATGTTCCCTTCTGTTACGAACGTCCTGAAAACTGCTTCTAAATCGCCTGATAGCGAAGTGTTCAATTTGGTTGACACCCAACTGACTTTGTGGCACGTCATGTACTTAAACATAGCCTCTCCAATACAATCGCCATTATCGTTGCAGTCGCCAACACCATACTTCTCCATAACATGCCTGAGCCCATCATTGTCATTGCCAATGTTGACATTCAAGCCTCTCATTACCATTATAATGTCTCCGCGTGATGTACTATCATTAGCAGCACTCATCCGCTAATAATATAACTCTACAAACTCCTTATTATCATTTATTTACAGTCTGTACCAGTTTATTTAGAATCCAATATTAGAGCTCGCAAAAAGAAACGTCCTCATCTCTTTTGGAAGAACGAAATTGATAAAGGCTTGGCTAAAGGTTTCAACCTGTCATTTTCACGGAGCATGAGGTAATGGTGCAATAATTTTGAACGTTAACGGCTCCGACTACCAGTTAAAGTGACAGTTAAGGGAGCCACTACGAGAACTATTGGTATGTAGAATTTCAAACTTGTCAAAAGTTTTAAACGGTTTGACACATCTTAACTGAAATCCTTCCTTTGCCTCATTAAATTTCATTGGCATCGTATTCCATGCCCTTCTCCACCCAAAACACACTTCACATTACACCTGAATTTCCTTGTTACAAAGAGAAAATATCCCCCCTTACCAACTTACTAGAAACCTTAATGAATACTGCTTCAGCAATTAACGAGAAAAATTCCGTTTGCATAGCTCATTTGATTGATGTCAAAAAACAAAATTCCGACAGCGTTAATTGCAACATGCGTCATGTCTTTTCTGACAGTTGTACGTGCCCCTGTGACATTCTACTCAAACAGAACATTGCCAATAAAGCCACAACAACACGTAATGTAACATAACCTCTTCCATCAGATCGATGCCAGACGTTTTCTAGTTTTCCCATAAAAAAAAAAATAAAAAAAAAAAAAAATCTAACCTCAAAATTAAATAAACCCCCCTTTCAGATAGTCCAAGGTCGCATAACATTTGCGGTCTGTGGTCATCCATGCGACATCGGTAACTAGTACAGGGTGACTATTCAGGCGATACAAGGCAAAATAGAGTTTAAACATCTGCTAGACCGGGCAAACATCCCAACTTACGCGGTCATCAGACATTAGTTACACAACCAAGGACCTCTTTAACCCCCTTCCCGATTGAATCGGACTAAACATATTTAGACTGTGTTCAACGGAACAGTGTGGTAAGGGCTCATAGGGGGTTTAATCCCATCGTCCAATGACGGCGAAAAGTTTTTTGGCAAATCTCCAAACACTAGAGAGTTGGAAAGGATACGGAAACATATTGATGCCATCGCAAGTGGAACGAAACCAAAATACAAAAAAAAAAAAAAAAAAAAAAAACAAGGCACGAAACGTCGAAGCCATGGTCTCTATTAGAACTGTTCATCGTCGTCCTGTGGTGCTCACAAAAAGGAACACAGGAAGAGAAAAACTTTACAACTCATTTAACATGATAAACGTCTGGGAGGCTATAGGCTTTGGTTTTCTTGCGCTCCCTGCTTAAACTGGCCCAATGGGTGGACTGAGTAAGAGAACACTGCAGTGGCAACCTATGCATATGTTTTGCATAGAAATTGAGGCTAGATACATTCAAAGCCACCTAATCGTGCCAGAATAACCAACTTTGGGTACGGAAACAGAGAACGACAGCTGGCTGTCGTCACCGATAAAAATGGATTTGATGGTGGCACTACAATTTACCACACTGTAGATGGCAGGAGATAAATTGTCAAGGTCGCAAGATTGTATCGGCGTGTCTAGGTCTAGTACTTGTATTTCCATTGAATTCGTTGAATTCCTTTAACCATGAGGTTTATGAATTTTATTTTTAGAGAGCACGTCATTTATGGTGACGACTGATTTGATTTGCAGACGACCTTGGAAAGATGAAACGTGAACAGAATTTGGAATGTTCGGCCTCACATGGGTTTGTCAGAAGAACAGCTGATTGACAGTGATAAGTGTAAGGCATGTATGATAATATGAATCAAAATTCAAACGTGCAAACGAAGCGTTGCTACACGTAGCGAATCAAATGGGACTGGTGGTCGGTAATGTAATGGAAAATTCAGTCGGATTGTCGATACAGCATAAAGAGATATTGAATTTCCAATACTTTGTGTTAGTATCTCTAGGAATTATGTTAAGAAACAAAGGAAAGTCAGTTGGAAACTGATTACGTTTTAGCTCAATATGCAATGCCTTACAGCTCATAATTCTGAGTGTAGTGGCCCTGAATTCCTCCTTTTAGATACCCACATATCTGTGGTAGTTAGAGAAACTCAAAACGCAATACTCCCAAAGTGGTGGCCCCGAAGTGGATACTAAGAAATATATGTAGTTGTACCTATGTAAACATATAAAACCACGCTACGCAAAATGGACGTTAAGGTGATTAAAATTGTGGGCAATCCCCACGTCACTAATAGGAGTTAGTGAAAATATACTTACTATGATGGAGCCACAAGCCAGAAAGACCTGGACCAAAACCAAAATACCTTTCAAGTTAACTTGGTCTTTGGCCAACTGCCTCTAGTTAAAAACTACAACCTTTACGACAGTTGCCGGGCAACAACCTTAGGATCTGCGTATGGAATTTTCGTAGCCTTAAGAGGCCATGTGCAATCAAATAATTAGCAGAGGCCTTGGACTGCTACCACGCAGATATCATCAACATCCAGGAGGTGCGATGAGATGGGCCGAACAAAAGGAGGGTGAAAAACTGTGATATTGACTATGGTGATTGCTATAAGAAACAGAAACAGAGCTTATTCTGATGCGGTTTGTCCTACACCACTGACTAAGACAAGAAGTCTTGAGCTCCGACATATTTTATGGCAATCCTCACCAAAGCAAAATTTGCTAACGTGAACTTAATATGCGCCCATGTTCCAATAGAATACGATGATGAAGCCAATGAAATATCACTGTTGCAAACAATCAACAAGAGCACATGGCAGTTTCTTTATTAGGAAACCCGATTAACCAAATTCATCATTTTGCGATGGAAGTAATCCATGCCTTCAAAAATTCTGGACGTCCGAACGTTAACGGCAGGCAAAAATTGGCTCGGATTAATACCTTATTGCCGCCAAGGTATGAATTCGGATTTCCCAAATGTCGCAGTAAAGAATAACTTCGATGAGAAGATTTAACGTAGAAAAGATGCAATCGCAAGAGACAGCCAAAATCTTCTTTAATAGCATATCCCAAAATGTCTCAACTCTTATACCGCTAACAAGTGTAGAGACACCACAACTGAAGTGCTGTGTTTCATCCAGCCATCACCAAGAAATCCTTGGTTTGAATTTTGATAAAGAATGACGACAAAGCCATGCAGCTAAACAAGATGCGTACAAAGCGGAGTTGCAACGAAGGACGAGGGCCGCTCGTGACCCCTACAACCAAAAGAAACAATGAGTGAGCAGGTGCATTATAGTGATGTAAAGGCCATGAATTGTTTTTCCACAATTTCGAATGTTTTTTTTTTTTTTTTGTATTGCTTTTCGCAAACGGCGCATAACTTAAAGGTAATACTCCTTATTGACCGTACGACCTTGAGGTCCTGATCCACTACGATACGGTAATCGAAAAAAACAGTGAAAAATACTTTGACATTATATCGAATTTGGCGTGCTTCTGTCGGTCTTGTCCCTCCTGGGTACTTCCATTGGGTCGACTGAGCTTTGGTTTTGACGTCATGGCCATATACCCATGGTTCGTCACCAGTTATGACCCTTTTGAGCAAGTAAGGATCATCATTGACGTCATTCAAGAGCTCCTGAGCGATGCTCATGCGGCGGTTTTTTTGATCAAAATTAAGAAGTTTCGGAACAAACTAAGCTGACATATGTCTCATGCCCAAAACATCCGAAAAAGTTACATGACACGATCCGACCGGTATGCCAGCATCCTCAGCAATTCTTCTTATGGTAATTCGACGATTTTCCAAAAGAATTTTCTTCACAGCTTCGACGTTATTATCTCTTGTTCATGTGCTGGGCGTCCAGACCGAGATTCGTCATTGGCATAATGGAAGAGCCTGTACCATTTGTAAACTTTTTTTTACTTCATTGCTTCAACACGTCCAACCTTTTTATCTGTCAAAAACAAACTGAGTATGCTATGTTTGGGATATCGAACCTACATTACCCGCGAAACGAAAACTTTAGTTTTTAAATACACCTCGTATACTTTTCGAGTGCCTTGATTAGCTGTATATCAAATGGTTTATAATTTCGAACCAATAAATTACAATATTTAAGAAGACCATCGCCACATATCTCCTCCAATTGTCGTGTTATGATCAGTTTCTTCAACATTTAACACAGAACCACTTGAAATTCTCCATTAATCCACCAATAACAGTGGAATAGAAATTCTCTGAAATTGGCACAGCAGCACGGTCATAAAAAAGCAACAATGAATCCAAAAAAATGGCTGGAACGTCTTTCTCAAGCGTGTGAAATTCCAATACGACCAAAAACTGAGGCAAAAAATACTGCAATGTCCCAAAGGCAGTAACAATTTTTGGTCATTCGTCAAAACCATTAGAAATTCTGCCTCATCCTCCATCCTCCATCCCAACGCTCATTTACAATGACATTCCAGCTGTCAGGTCTTTGGACAAGGCCAATCAAAGCTCAACATTCTCAGATTGTGTTTTGTGTCCGCCTACACTTGAGTGCGTCGAATCTACAATGGGACGAATCCACTTTCGCACTCGTGTAGTAGCAAGAGTACTCAAAGATCTTAACATGCAGATGGTATATCGCCCCTTCTTCTGAAGAGGTGTTCTTCCACGCTAGCAAAGAAACTGCGTAAGCTTTTTCATTAATCCTACTCTTTAGGACTCTCTCCGAGCAGATGGAAAACAGCATTTGTTCAGCCCGTCCCTAAAAAAGGCGAATCTTCTTCTCTGTCCTCCTACAGACCCATTGCACTTACGTCCCTTATTTCCAAGGTCATGGCAACGCTGATAAACTGTCATGAAATATCTCGAAACACGAAAACTTCTCAATGAGCGGCAATATGGTTTTCGTCAGGTCCACTGGTGATTTGATGGCATATCTCACCGAAAAGTGGAACCAAAGCATACATCAATCTGGAGAAAGCAAGATAGTTGCACTTGATATTTCTAAGGCATTTGACAGAGTTTGGCATCAGGCTCTTTTGTCGAAAATGCGTGCTTTTGGGATTGATGACTCTCTAATTCAATGGATTAGAAATTACCTTTCGGAACTTTTAATTCAAGTTGTCTTAGACGGTTTCAAGTCTGATATTCACAAAATAAATGCTGGTGTGCCCCAGGGCTCCGTTCTATCTCCGACACTCTTTTTAATTTTCATTGATGATCTCTTGTCTACTACTTCTAATCCAATATATTTCTTTGCTGATGACAGTTCTCTCTGCTTTTCATATTCGTTCCCGGACTCACGCCCCTGCTCTTCGGTTTTAGAACGGGAACGGAAGCGTATGTTAAGCTCATTAAATTCCGATATTAACAGCATAAAAAATTGGGGAACTATCAACCGAGTGGAATTAAATGCTTCCAAAACTCAATGCTGTCTGCTGTCATTAAAGCGAAATTCAAATACCCAGCCATTATCCATGAATGGAACTTGCATCGTCGAAGCCGATAAACTTTCCATACTCGGTATGTGTGTAAGTGGCAAGTGGCAACTTACGTTGGAATGACCACATATTCGATGTCGCCAAAAATGCTGCGAAATGTCTAGGTTTCCTCAAGCGATGTAAGATATATTTTACCCCCTCTGATCTGGCCACAATATATATGGCATTCATCCTCCCAAAATTTGAGTACAATGCCCACATCTGCTCAGGTGCTACTAAAATATTTCTGCACCTGCTAGATAGGATTTAAAACCGTGCGATGAAACTCATTGGTGATACTAATATCAGTCATTCAATTGACACCCTCGAACATAGACGTAATGTCTCCTGTCTCACTTTGTTTTATCGCTATTTTTACCACCAGTGCTTTATTGAAATCGCCAGTAGCATTCCGCCCATTCAAACTTTCAACCGTAACACCCTTCTCGCTATGAATTCTCATTAGTACACCCTCAAGCCCATTTTCGAAAGCACTCTAAAATATCATGATTCTTATGGAACGCCCTGCCGACCTCCGGGTTTCCCGGTCGTTATAATGTACAAACATTTAAAAACAATGTACATCGGTACCTGTCTTTTCTTCCTCCCTAAATTTCCTTCGCCCGTGCTGTGTACGAACATTTTGAGGGTACAAAAATTCCTTGAGAGCACGCTGATTATAAAAAAAAAAAATCGCCGTGCAGATCACCAATTTTTTACATTAGCTGTCAGGTAAACGTAAACTTTAGCGAATTATTGCATATTAAAATTGTTTTTAAGTGGAGTTCGATTTAAAAAAAAAAATAAATAAATAAACATTCCGCCCGCTTCGACGATTCGATGAAATCGTTGAAATTTACATTGAATTGGTTGGAGTTGAATTTTGAGTTTACTGCTACAGGTAATAAACAAAGTTTTTCAATAGGACGCTTTAGAGTTCGTGTTTTTGTTTTAACAGTGACTAGTCTGACTAGTCCGTCTGTGTCGGGGTGTGTAGCAACAATCATTGCCAGGGGCCATTTACGCTCGTCGAGCACAAGAACAAAAAATCCTTCCTTGATGTTCTGTGATAGATTATGCCACTTCACTGTTTCCTGCAGGCGTTGAAGGTATTCCACTGCTCTTCGCTGCCAGAATTTCAATAACATTTGTCTCATTTGTCTCTTTGCCTGTGATGAAATGCCTAGATGTGAGTGCTTCCAAATCGCTATATTCATCTGATAAAGGCCATATACGTCTTGTGTTGAAGACTACTTCAACTTGGACCAGAAATGCGGACAATTCTTCGTATATGGTATACGGTTTTCCCTATAATACGCTTTATATGAAATTTGGTAGATCTTACAGCTGCTTCCCACTTACCACCAAAATGGGATGAAGCAGGAGGGTTGAATATCTACTTTATGCCGTCGTTAGCGAGTAAATCTACTAAGTGTTTGATATTATTAGAAGATGAATTGAACAACACCAACAAAATTGGTTCAACAATTGCTTGTTAGTGTAGAACAGATTCCCAGCCGAGCAGTAAATCTTTTGAATACTACACGGAACCACTCAAAAGTTGAATCGGAAGAGAATTCAAGTGAACTGCTGATGAAGCGAAACAAGTAAATAAAACTAAACAGCCTTTGTAAATTTTAGCTTTCTCTTCCCCTCCGGGTTTTCAATGAAAAGGGTCCTACATAATCTACGCCTTCATGAAAAAACGGTCGATTTACAGGAAGCTGGTCCATTAACTGTTTGGATGTGGAAGCTCGATGTCGTGTACATATGACGCAGCGATGAACAAAAGCACGTACTGGATTACGTCCTCCTTTAATCCAATAACTCCTTCTAATTGTAGAAGTGTTGATCGATGAGTTTGGTCAAGAACAAGATTAGTAAAATAAAATTCACGTGAAACTATAATTGGATGTTTCATATCCGGATTAGTGTGGGCATTGCGAAGCCGCCCGCCAATTCGAAGATTCCCTCAGTTGATTTGCTAATAATTCCCTTGAAGCGAAGTCTGCTGGATTGCTTTCTCCGGAAGATGGTGCATTGAGCTTCCGGCATTGGATTACGCTTACACGATTTTTTACGAAATCTCCCCATCTATTTGCCCTGCCATTGGATCCAGTAAAGGTTAGTACTGGAATCCGTCCAGAAATGTATAACTAGTGAATGAAGAACATGTGCAACGTGTCATGTAAGAAGTAATGCTGCTGATTACTCTAATCTTGGAATTGTAACTCGAATGAATCTTTATCTCTTCGCTGATCTGGTTGATTCTGCGAATCCATGAATCTATACAGACTGCATTGTTGGTGATAATCCAAGCCACCTTGGAACACTAATTAGTGTTACAACTTGTAGGTGACGCACATAGGTTTTAAGTCTTGCCCCAAGTGTAGTAGGAATTGGTTTTCTCTTCGTATATCGATATATCGAATCGATCTTGTTGAGGATGCCGACTGAGACCTTGTGTAAGATGAATGAGACGAACCATAATAGATAGCGATTACGAGTATCCAGCGAGTATGTCCTCCGAAAGCCGTTCGTCGTTTGAAGCCCATTTTTGAAGTGGAAAGCCACCTGCCGACGTAAGTGCTTTGTTCAATAACTTCCTTTGCATCAGGATAGCGATGACCTTCATCTTCTGCAAGCTGACGTAAAACCTTAGTTTCATATGTTACTGTGATAAGGCAAAGTTCAACAAGGTGGGAATTTTCAAACCACAGGATTCATTCTAAGTCCCATTAATTAGGGTTGATAAGAATTTGCCTTCGGAAGAGAAGGTATATCGATTTTTACGCCACCGCATTAGTACATCTGGAAGATTCACATGAAGCTTAGGGCCTTCGTGCAGGGAGCTATTTAGCGAAGTGCCTTGATAAGTTTTAAATGAACCATTGAATACTACCCGTAATTTTGTTGTGGAGCTTGAATCATATGCTACTCCATGATGGGGCAGATAGAAGGCTTTTTCCTTATATAATGGTGGTGCATGTGCATAACGCCTGTTTCCCATGTCTTCATATTCCCTGATATGTGATTAGTCAGCGTGAAAGGAAAGATTTCAAAGAAACCGGGCTTGGATTCGATGAAGAAGTTTTAAGGCCTAAGATCTGGAGCCTCCAAAACTTGACGGCAAGGATTTAAAGGGAACTTTGACGACATACCTTCCATCGGAATTTCGAAAGTAAAACAATTGTGCTTCTGCAGGCATCGATGAAAGTGCTGTTAGTGCCGTATCAGAAATAATCCACTCTAAATTAGTTTGCCGTGTTATCGGCTCTTCTTTAGATCTTTTTCGAATACCGCTTTGGATTATTTGACAGTAGATTTTCACCATAGGTTTTGGTTGATAGTACTCGGGATCCGCTAGCTCGAAATCTTGTAGATGCGATCAATTTGGAATTGTGATGGTTGTGAATGGAAGAAAATTTGTGAGCCTTTGCAAGACATATGCGTCGAAGCTGCAAGTAAAGTCATTTACACAAGAAAGCAACTTCAAAGTTACCTTTCCTCTTGACTGATGAGTAGATGAATGTTCAGCTCCTATGCCAACAGAAAGATAGAGATGTATGAGAACGTTTCGCTTAAGGAAATTGTCTTAGATGCTCTGATATCAAATTCACTTCCGGCCCTTGACCAAGAAAGGCTCTTACTAGATGAAGTTCACCGGTCGAGGATGGAATTTTGACCAATACAGTTGTAAGCAGAGTTCCGTTGTGAGATTAATAGATGTTGGTTACATTTGTTGAAAAAATTTTGACAGCCGATGTGAATTGCGGAATTCGTGATGACTATGTATATGGATGAATAGAAGTATGATGATGTCCGGAACAGATATTATATCTCTGATGGACTGATTTAATGATTCCCGAGGTAGAGTTGCAGTTGTTTGACGGGCTGACAACGTTGTTCAGTACTCATTTGTTGATAATTTGGAAAAGCGATGATATAGTGATCTCCTGTACAATTGGAGCATGAGCGGATGAAATTTTTTACTGTAACATGGTGCGATTTTACTTTCTGAAATAAATTTTGTGCGGCACACTTCTTTCAAATGCTTGAAGAAAGCGGATGAAATCTTTCCAGCTCTTTTTTTAGACGATCCAAGCTTTTCTCCCATTATTTTACTGAAGAAGCATATAGTTTCCGTGAAACAAAGCAAACCAGTACTTCATTCCACTGCTCGGCTCTTACTTTTAACCCTACTCAATAGCGCCCAATAACTGAGTGACATTGTTTGGAAGCGTTTCGAGATCATTTGCTGACTTCCGAGTTATTGGTTTTGATGCAAAAAGATATTATAACGCTGAATCGATGTGCACCAGTAACTAATGTGAATGTGTCCTTGGAAGGTACCCATTCTGCATAGTTTCAACTAAGCGAGATAAAAGCTGTGGGAGGCGAATATTAGTAGTGAATGATAATAGCTGTCTGATAACAGATGTATCGGCTAAAGATAGTTCATTAGCTTTTGTTTTTAACTGAATTTCTTCTATAAAGTCGCGATATTTTTCTTTACAGTTAGAGTACAGTTTTTTCTTGAAGTTTGGTTCTTCTTCGCATTCCGTTTCGGCTTTCGCTTTAAGTGAAGCTTTAATTGACCCCAAAGTGATGTGATTTTGTTTGAAATTGTTCTAGGTCAGAGGAGTTAATCGAGACTGAACACGTTGATTTGTAATTGTGTTTCTGCTCTTAAGTTTAGAGACTGCATTCGATATAACCTCAAAAAGTTTATTTTGTTGTTCGAATAAATCTTGTAATTTGGCGGTTTTCGCCACAATATGACACCGAAATCCGGCTCAAGGGACCATTATCGTAAATATTTTTGTTAAATGTTTTTTTTCTCTTTTGGAAAAAGAGATGTAAAGTTGAATGTAGTATACAATAATAAAAAAAAGATGAACCACGTGCTTTGACAGACAAAAAATGAAGTTAATTCAAAGGCTATTACAATTTCACTCTTTTCTTCTATTGCAATTGTTTTTTAGTGACTTTCGATTCAAAAATAAATAAACAAACCCTTTCTCAAAAATCTGTCAACTGTCAACTTCGATATCACCTACACAAAATAGGCCTTATTCAGGCAACTGAATACCGTCTTTCCATGCAAGACGACAAATCTGCGATATATATATTATGTAAATGGCTCTAAAAACCGTAAAGAGACGACACTTCCAGACTACTGATTTTGTGGTTCAAAGGATCTTTTAGATCATATTGCCTCGTAGTTGGCGGATTAGATAATCTAAAAAAAAAAATAAAAAATAACAAAGAGATCAAAATTTCATTTTCCATAAAATTTCTAAAAATATACATATGTATGCGAGTCAAAGAGTTAAACTAACTCAAGGACAATATTCGAAGTCAACAAATTTGCTGATTCGGCCAAAGAGTTAACTATTTCAAAGCCGACGAAGTATTAAAGCCACTTTACTGTTTACCAAACTTAACGTATGCCATATCATAAATTACATCTTGGTATGTTCTCATCTATAAAATTTGTCCTACATTCCCAGTTCAAGGGGAAAATATCGATTCTCCTTCTGAAGGCAAAATTAAAGGTAATCCTGATTTATTTCAGTAAAAACAAACAATCTTTCTTCATTTCAAAAATCAGGGATAATAGAGAATAGTGTGACCTTACCACTTATACGTTCCTCCCACCTATTTCTGCAGCTCATTTCCTTTAACTTTATAACGTTTCCATGGTCTCGATTTCTCTCCATTTGCGGACCAAGTGATTTTTATATAGAAAAAATGAAAAAAAAAAGAAATAAACAGAAGTCCCGAGGCAACTCGTGCAGCCAATATTGATTTGAATTACTTAAGTAATCTTTCAGATATTCGAACATCCTTCCCGGTATTCTGCTCCATCGGCATCGAACCGAATTCGTGAACATACCCAGCATAACATTGTGAAGTGATACATTGCCCCTAGTCCAACTGACTACTCAAAGCCCATCATGCGAATAATGGCCGAACAACAGCAATGCCATTCTATAAGAACACCAGGCGCAGTCTTGCCAGTGCCAATAAAAAAAGAAATAAAAAAAAGAAAAACAAAAAAATCAACTCTGCTTTCTTCGGTTGCACACTCGGAGAACACTCAAAATAAAAAAAAAAAATACAAAAAAGGTTATTCCGCATGGAAAAATAAAATTTTCGCTACTGCGGATTCACAAGAACAGAAGAGAGAGAGAGTGAGAGAGTTGAAGATTATAGAGAACCAACTCTTGCCATGCAATCCTGAGGAATTTATTTATTTGCCTTAATGTCCGGAAATAAACTGAAACCGCATTCTAGAGGCTGCTAGTGGAATCCCTCTGGCATCTCTCTCCGAATCAGTGTACACTCCAGCGGGGTTCGTTTATCTGCGGATGCAGATATTGAGATGAGGATTTTAGGTATCTAGCCACCACCACTACCATAACTATCACCATCACCACTACCGCAACTGTAAACCACCCGACATCCTTACGTATGCATGCAATCCTTGCCACGGCAACCGTCATTATAATAAATTATCCGACAGCTTTGCCTCTCTATATTTCGTTTCAGTGTTTCCCTTTTAATTATACGCATTAACCCACATACAATATTGCAGAATATAGCGGGTAAATAACAGAGGTTGCCTTATATTAAATATTTCCCCAAACCGGACGGAACGGAGACCAAAGTTCTTCTGACCAAACTAAACAATCTTACAGCTCAAAGGCGCACGCATTTTAGGAAGACCTCACTTGATTCTCTAGTCAAGCGGAAGAATTTAATGCGACTTTGCTGCCGACCAGCTTATATCAGGACTTTGACGTCCATCCTTGGGAAAAAGGCAACCATAACATTTTCGCCGCCGACACACACATAAGGATAAAAACTTTGAGCAATAAATGTGGATATTGTCCGTAGAAATAGAGGATTACGGATGGGAGGTGCAGAGTAAGTTGTATAGTTATTGCCCATGGCAAAGGGTAAAGAAACTGAATATCGGCTAAAATGACCACAGGACCCTATTGTTATTCCAGGCGTAATGTGTGAACCAGAACTGGATGTGTACCATACAACATTGAGATATGTACCATACTATGGATAAAGTCGAGGATTTGTGGGCGGAGAATGGGGGTGTGTGCAGTGCATGTCAATTTGATGGTGGATTTTCTCAATTTTCTTTATGTTTCCTTTTAATTGATTCCTCCCCATTAATATCCCCTACAATTGCACTCCTTTTAGTCGAACGTCTTTCGACAAAACCTCATTCAACAAAGCCATCGCTAAATAATTAAGTGGCCATTAGCAGTCTTAACTGTTCGCATGTGTCTTTGAGCACGTATAGATGGTAATATTTATGGCTGCGATTGAACTCTGAAACTCTATCATTGTAGATGGATTTACGGGAAAAAATTGTAAATATTCAACTTTTGTACGGGACTTGGATATATATATTTCTTTGGTTGGATAGTCCTGAGGGCTTAATGGCGTAAGATTCCCAGCCAACCGCCATACGGTGCCTTTTCAAGATTAGTTTTGAACTGCAACTACTCCGTTAGATATTCTAAGTGATTTTTTTAAGCAGTCAAATTTTGATTCCGCTAGTCCTAGTCATCATTACCTTGGATATTGTGGAAAGTTTCATTGATTCGAAAAGGCGTGAAAGTGACTTCTATAATAAATTGATCATATGTATACAAATGTAGGGACGTACATATTTGTTATTCAACCCTGTTGTGAACTGTTACCTTAACTCAGATATTTCACATTTATTTGACCGATAAGTGCTTATTTTGGGCTGCTTTTTTGTAGCGAGACTACTAAAGAATAGAAACAAATGCCAAAGGCAGACCAGAAGTTGTTTGATATCAGTAAAATAGATAGGTTCTCAGTGGGACTGCCTTTAAAAGCTTTATTATGGAAGCAGTAAAGATTAAACCGCCTTCAGAAAAATCACAATCTGTTTCACATCATTGAAACGAAATGAAGGAGTGAGGTAAACATGTATCGCAAAGAAACTGCTGGTATGGGTGACGATACAATTTTTATAAGTAAAACTTTAAGAAAAGACCCACCAATTGATACTACCTACTTTTCTGCGGTTCCTAGCTTTTGTGTCTTTTTCTGTGACAAAAATGCGATGGAAACAGGTTCTGAAATCAACTTTATTTCTGATGGCTTGTCTCGGAAAACTGGAACAAAATGGAACAAGTTCCAGAAGATACATACTCTGAAGGGTTACCGTCTAAGGGGCAGGTGAAGAGACAACAAAAACATGAGGCAAATGCACGGCGCAAAGAGATAGCAAGTGCCGTGGAAGGTGCGAGTGCCAAAAGTCTGAAACCCACTGAAACCGACCAACCTCTCGGATCTAAAATTCCACCCTCTTCTTCTGTCCGAAACAGCACAGGAGAAGAAAGCTTCCGGGGCTCCTATGGTTGGATCTCCCCGCGTACGATGCCCGGATGACACTGGTCCTGCACCTGCACGTCGGTTGCTAGAAAAGCAACCTCCAAAAAAAACCTAAAACGCCAAAGGGGATGTTAGAGACGTCTAGACGCACCTAGAAATATGCTGCTATGCTAACATCGTCGACAGAAGATGTTTGTTTTCAAACAGAGGACTGCGATATGGAGAATGGAATTCTTAGAGTGAAGTGCTCTACAAATTAAACTTTTGAATGGCTAAACAAATCTGTGACAAAAATTTCACCTCTGGAAACTAAGATTTTCGAGGTTTTCAGACAGCCAAAATTGACGCGCGCATCTTCTGGGTTCCGGGGCAACTCAGAGTAACGAGAGATGTTCTAATGCGCCTGCATACCCAGAATTGGCACTGAAAAGTGGAAAATTTACTCCTACATGGAGAGAAAGAATCGGGAAAACAAGGATGGCTCTTCTCTTGTTGTGGGCTTAGACAAAGTTTCTGTTGAGACATTAAGTCTAGGTATGACTCACGTCTCCATCTGCACCTTGGAAGGCTTAATTCCCATTTTGTTTCCAAATGAGAACGGATAGAAGATGACTATCCAAGTACCCATCTACCATTTGTGCATTCAGATCAACCTTCAACGTTCCAAATGTGCTACTGCATCCCTATGCAGCCTTCAAGCTTTTCGTGTTGAATACAAAGCCCCACATAATCTCTACAGGAATCATGTATATAGAATAAGCACACATGTGGTTTCGGATGTTTAACATCTTTATGACTAGCGACCAGAAAGGCCAAAAGCTTGTCTATGTGTTGAACTTACTCTCACCATTTAAACTTGTGCAATTTTGTAACTAAGAATTAGTCGCTGCAGTCATAGGCTATGAAACGAATGGAGAATGACACAAAGTCGTCGTTGCGTCTGCTATTTTCCACTGGATTCGCTTTTGCCGCCAACGCCGAAGGCGGGAGCAGAACTGATTAAATATTGTGATTTCAGAAAGATGAGACTTATAATATGCTGCGATGCTAATGCTCAGAACATTTTTTGGGGCAGTAACAGATGCAACGTGAGATGTAAGTCAAATAGTGCTCCCGCTAAGCTCAGAACAAAACAAAAACTAGAGGAAGCTATTCAGAATCTGAACGGGTTGGACCCTCACCAAATGTAAAGAAATATTCAGCTTATAAGCAATCCTACAGATCGTCCGTTCTTAAGTGGAACGTAAACTTGCAGCTTCTTCTAAAGAATCCAAGAACTTCCTAATTTGGAAAAAGATTCGAATCTTTACAGATCGAAACTTATTCGGATTTCGAAGAGGTCCTCTTACAAAATTATTTTTCGAAAAGATCGAAAATATCGGTGAAACCACTAGACTGGTCCTAGTCCTAAAAAGGGAAAGATCAACCAGGCTGAAACCGCTCAGAAAATCTAATGGAACATATACTTAGTAGAAAGCAGAGACTCTACGTTCCAGGCAACTTGATCGGAAAAAGCTCACAACTAGCTAATATCATCGAAGTAGCTAGTGAGCTGAACAATACATCACACCGTAGCTGGTATATCTCATCGGTTGTGGTGACGCATGAGGCTATTCAACATGTTGCTTGCTTTGATGGCTTCAAGTCGCTTAGCATCGTTGGTATATATTCAGTTATGTTACAGAAAGTTATAAACCAGCTGCTGGCAACTCTAAAGCAAGTTTTCACTACTAGCCTGGCGGACAATGAGAGTGGCGTTTATATCGAGAATTGGATAAGAGGACTACTCGCCTGGAGTTTAAGACCTATAAGTCTAACTTTCTTCATGCTAAAAAGCATCGAGAGAATGGAAGAGATCCATGTTAAAAAATTCTAACGTCTATGCACAAGCATACACGACTGATGTAGCTATACTGTCTGTTGGATCGTGCCTGGCGACTGTCTGCTCTAAAGCGCAGGCATCCCTAGACGTAATCGACTACTATTCCACTTGTAATGGGCTTTCAGTCAATCCTCCCAAAACTGAGGTTGTTGTCTTCACGAGATGGAGGAAGCTGCCTGGTCTGACCCATATAGTGCTTAAAGGAATCACCATCCAATTTTCCAAAGATGCTAAATATCTGCATGCTATCCTGGAAAACACACTTCTCTGGACTAAATATGTTACGCTGAAAGCCTCTAAGGCGCTGTCGGTTTTCTAACATAGGGAATGCCACCGAGAAGGGTCGATTGGATCTACACAACTATGATAAGGCCAATTATATCATAATATGTTATGTATCGGTTGTTTGGTGGAATAATCTCTCGCAAAAATACGTGATTGCTGTTTTTACCAGACTCCAAAGAAATTTTTGTCACGGATGCATGGGAGCTTTCCGCAGCACTCCTGGCTTCGCTCAAGATGCATTGATGAATGTCTCTCCCCTTTCATATTCATTGCGACCTTGCTCGTTGGTTGTCATATGACTCTGGTCTTATGGATATGCTATCCGATGCAATAACACCAGAACTACTGTTGCAGAAAAAATATAAAATCGACTTTTCCCCCGTGCCCAGGACTGATTTCGACCAGAATCTGAGTTAAGAAAGAATCCAGTCGGGTATTCACGGACGGCTCCAAAACAAATATAGGATGTGGCGCTGTTGTCTTTCTGGAGAATGACAACGTTATATTTCACTTCACGTTAGGAAAGGTTGCATATGTCTTCGAAGTGGAGTAATACGCAATCCTTATAGCAACGAACTATAGTGCTTAGAACCGGCGGAGGGAGCGAAGCATTTGCATCTGTAGTAATAGCATAAGCAGCGTTTTGAGCCTGGCTAAGCCCTCCTACGACTTTCAAGCTAGTTCAATAATGCAAGAGATCACTGAACGCATTCGAAAGTCTGGGTCCCAGATCACAATGCAATCACGGAAAATGAAATCGAAATTGAATGTGCAACAGGCAAGTTTCAAAGGAGAGTTGGGTCTACCTGCGTCCTCGGTTAAGGATTATATTAACCGTTGGGTCTCATATGTGTACAACTTCAGATAGCAAACCTCTCCCGGATGCAGGCAGACCAAACGAATGCTTCTCGACGTTTCTAAAAGGTCAGCGGCCTTTCTGCTATCACTCAGGCTATTTACTGGCGTCATGACAGGGCATTACACTTTTGCTAAGAACTTAAATAAGCTAGCCATAGGTGACACAACATCCTTCGATGGGGAACACTATCTCTGTGAAAGTCCGGTTTACGCTCGTATCATGCTGCAGAGTGCAGGTACTAAGGTACTAAGCGCTGACGTGGTGGATGCAGGTACTGTAGGCACCTTAGCACTGAAGCGGTTACGCATTTTTTTGTTTTCGTAAAACCGTAATATTTCATTAAATGAACTTACAAGAGACTAGATCTTTGCCTGAATGGTTCGCCTTTAATAAAAAATATGACTGCTTCCTGTCTTCTATTATTCGACCAAAAGACAAGAAGAAGCTACATTTTTTCGCCCAATTATGCCAAGTGTATAGACGATTTGTGGTGAAGAATCATTGAATCTGCTATTTTCGAATTTTTTCAAAGCTAAAATCTACTCCATTAAAGATCCCCAACTTCTAAGAAAACGTCTACACTTACATAGTACCTTAAACTAGCCTGCAGTATGATTTCAGTGGATGAATACTGATGTAAAAACAAAGATAACAGAAATTTGGTCTGCCCAATACACTTAAACCTTCTTCGAATATTATGCGGCTCAAGACTTGATTTTCAAAACAGTAATCCACTCATAGCATAGAACCACTGAAATTCATTTTGCATGCATTGCTGGACCAACACTCAGTCCCATTCGATTTCATATCAAAATGGATCATATATGTTACACTCGACTACATTACTTCAAAACTGGCATACTAATATCAAGTATAAACTATCAAATCTATGGATAAATTCACACTCGTATCTATTGGTACATACGAGTGCTACTCGTATCAAATCAAAATTATATCAACGAAGTTGTTTGGAATATCAAAACTCATTAATCCGAAACTGTGTTGATGAAGTATTTGTATGACTGCATGCGCCGAGCTTATGAATGTACCGTGTGATTAAAAGCATCCACTCCCGTTGATGATGAAGCTTGAAATTCACTCATTGACCTTAAGCAAGAGGTATTGAATTGAATTGAATCGATTTTGTGATGATGGTACACATACTGATTAGATTTCCTTTTTTTTCCTTGCATTTTTTGCAATTTTTTTTTTTTTACATTTTTATTTTTAAATTGAAAATTGTGCGAACGTAGAGGATGTACGTGCTACCATGTGAACGTGATAATAGCCACGAATGATGTTCCAAGAGACGTACACTTCCAACAAATGCAAATCCGATTACTCTTTGAAAACCTTGAAATTTCTTCAATTTGTGAAAGCCACGTGTATTTTATTAAAAAACAAAAAAAAAAAAAAAAGAACACACATCCTCGCTGTTATTTCATCTACAAAGGAAGTCGACAAAATGCCTTTTTTTTTATGTGATTAGGTTGAACAATTCACAAGTATTTGAAAGTAGGTTTATAGATTGAAAGTATTTCATTAAACACACAAGTTCGGCAGAATTTGAATCTTGCATTGGCTTTATATTTCCAAGCATAATCTTTCATCAGACGCGTTTTTGAATGGTGAATACAAAAACGTGTGGCATGTGTTAGGGTTGAATACGAAGCTGTAATTCGATGCTCGAGAACTGATATTGTCTGAAATGTTTTTACCTTGCATCTACGAGTGGGGAAACCCGCGTCATTACTTTCACGTGGTGCCTGTTGGGTAGATATCAAATATTGAACGAACGACGAACGTATGTTGAGTCTGACTCTATACGTAAAACTTACTAGGTTGAGTGAAAAGTATCCTCCTTGACCGCTAGAATGCAATGCTACTGCAAAAATGGGTTATGGTGCCTTGAAGTCCGTTCATATTTAGGCAGACATGCCAAATTTCAGTGCGATACTGTCCTTAGTTTTGTTTTGACAGCTGATTCTTGTTGATGTGTTTGGCATCATGTTGAGTGTGGACAAAAACGATTTTCGTTCTCTCATAAAACATTATTTTTTGAGAGGAAAAACGGCGAAGGAAACAAAAGAAAAGTTGGATAAATATTATTGGGCTAATGCTCCGTCAGATTACACCGTCAAATATTGGTTTCAAGACTTTTGTGGTGTCCCCAACTCCACTACCGATCAAGTCCGCAATGTCAAAAGAATACGTGAAATAGTGTTGGCTAACCGGAAAGTGAAGGTGCGCTAGCCAGTAGATACCACAAAGATTAATACTGAGCGCACACGTCATATTTTGAGCAATATTCTGCATATGAAAAAGTTATCCTGCCGCTGGGTGCCGCGCATACTCACTTCTGACCAAAACACGAAAGCGAGAGCACTTCGAAAGAGTGTTTGGACTTGCTGCTGCGGAATCGTGCGGACTCCTGGCATCGATTGGTAACTGTTGAACACAAGAGAACAGTATGAGTGCCCGACAATGGACTGAAGCCGGTACAAATGCTCCAAAGCGGCCGAGGGAGGCTCGATGGGTCGGAAAGATTATGGCGTCGGTTTTCTGGGATTGTCATGGCATGCTCTTCGTGGACTATCTCGAAAAAGGAAAAACCATCAACAGCGAGTATAACGTTGCATTATTGGAGCGATTGAAGGCTGAAATCGCTGCAAAACGGTCTCACATGAAGCGAAAAAAAATTTTATCATTTCATTTCATTTAACATGCATTTTTATTTATTTAAATTCAATAACTCTTACATGCTATACAAAAAAGCGCTTCAAAATTAGTTTTGTATTAAACAGAATTAAAACTAAGAAAATAAATTTATTATTGTACAAAAACTTAGCATATTGACTTTTTTATCATCTTTTTAAACTTAAAACTAAAACTTAAAAACTACCTTAACACTATTCTTGATCTACTTAGGCTACTTAAGCTACTTAAAATTATGTTATCATTTCGGTATTATTATTATTATTTTTTTTTTTTTTTTTTTTTTTTTTTTTGTGAGAAGAAGTTACCCGAAGGTTACCCATCTCTCTTTTGTTTTATAATTTTTTTTTGTATTTTTGTTTTTTGTATATATATATATTGTACATATCTTTTTTTTCCTTAAAACTATACTAATCCTACCTAAATCTATGTAAGTCGGCCACAGCTAGAAAATTAGGCTGCCGACCCTGCTCTTTAACGAAGCTAACTAGTGCTAGAGGAATTCGAAAACGTGGATTTCGCTCCTTCAACAAGCCACCAAATTTGTTGGTGGCGATTCCCTACCGCCCTACTGAACAGGAGACGCTCCGCACTGCCGTGTGCGACGTCTCTATCGTAGTTAAGTCGCCTCTCCGCAGCTGTTCAAGCGACATGGAAGATTAACGGCACCGCTAATATATCCTGGATCAGACCTTTCATGTCGAGGTAGAGGAACGCTTCTGTAGGAATAAGGCCGTCAAAGCGAACTCTCTCGTGATACATAAAATTGGGGTAGTAAGCCCCAGAGATCAGGTTATTCGACGAGGTCATTGCTCTTGCAATGAGCCTTCGAGTCAACTTAATAACAAAATTGTCCTCTCTTATTAGGTTAGCCCTATTGTACAATACCTCATTGCGATAGAATTTTATGTACTCAGACTCTGGTGTTCTGTATAGGCGAAGACAAGCCCTAAAGCAAGCTTTTCCAAAAGACTTGCTTTCACGTTGAACCACACGGGACAACCAAACACAAGCATAGGCCGGATAAGGGCCATGTAGCAGATCACCTTTACCCTCTCATTGAGTTGCCTGTTATAAAACAGTCTCTTTGTATGGGCAAAAACACCTTTCGCTCTGGCCAGAGCAACATCTATAAGTTTGTTAAAATATAGATATTGATCTAGCCAAATCCCAAGGTATCTGACTACATTTCGACAAGCAAGTGGCTGCCTGTGTTGTTCCACGATCTGAAACTTTCGCCAATTCTTTTTGGTATCCGCAGAGGCGCCAGACAAAGGCGTCCTAAACAGAATGCTTTCCGAATTCTGAAAGTTGATCTTCAACTTCCAGTCGTCGCAATATTGTTTAATTTTATCGAAGTCACATTGCAAAAGTGTATATATACATCTTTGGACCTGATCTGTACGCGATTAAGTCGTCTGCGTACGCTATGGCATGATGAAGTGAACCTATCAGATTACTTGTATAAATGTTGAATAGGATCGGCGAATTTACCGCACCTTGGAGACCGTTTTAAATGTGAAATGTTCCAGTGGAAGTCACAGCGCCATTTTTCACGATGAACCGTTTATCTGTGAGCATATTGAAAAGAATATACAGAAGCCTGTCTAATTTGAAGAAAAGTCCTTCCAACCATACGGTATAAAAGGCTTTTTCCAAGTCAATCAGGCAGGCACCAGTGCACTGGTTTTTACCTTTGTTCCACTGGATATCAGAAACCAGTTTAGACACGGCATGAATGATATCATGCCCCGCCTTGAAACCAAATTAATTATCCGGGACTATGTGATTGTCCTCAACCCACTAAGTCAAGACTCTATTGATCACCCTTTCGAAAACTTTACTGACGTTTGAGAGAAGACTGATCGACTGGAAATTCGCCGGATTGGATGTGCCTTTATCCCGCAGTTTTCCAATGCGCTGGATAATGGGCATTATTCATTGCATTGTTAAACAGGGTGGTATAAATGTCCACTGATTCTAGTGAGAGATGTCGAAGCACAATGTTTGGTATTTCATCGGTTCTCACTGATTTCTTACTTGTAAGTGATTCAAAGACCGTTTGGAGCTCTTCCTTCGAAATGTACGGGGGTTATACTCTAACGTGGGCGATGACATTATAAATATGACTTGTTTGATTGTGTGTTATATGTTCTTTTTGGGACTTTAATAAAAATTTGCGCCTTTTTGCGCTTTTTGAAAATATCGTTTTTCCAAAGTGTTCAAGTGTTGTTGTTGTTGTAGGATCAGATTCAAGCGATAGTTTCACTACAAGGCGCACATTGTTTTAACATATGAAGCAATCAGGCGATTTAATTTCGACAGCCCAATCTTTTAGATTGAAGGAATACGTTGAAACTCGAACGAAATGCCCAGATCATGCTAAACAGATTTCATTCAAAGATTTCAAATTCAAAAATACTATAGAAAAGAGGATAGGTTTCTTACTTCTAATAAGTCTTGGCTATATTCTGCAATTAGTTTCAAAAATTATGCTTTTTTTGAAAAAAAAAAAAAGATGTGGTCGCCCTATAAAAAGTTTTGATGAAGCTTCGCAAACACACTCATCTGAGGAATTAGTTTTTGCTGCTCAAATGAATTTACGGTCTTCAGGGCAAGTAGAAGCATCTAAGCTTGTGAGAGATGTGACGGCAAGTTCGCCTAAACGAGCTGGCATTGAGTTGGCATTCAAGAAATTTGAAGGCGCTAAAAAAATAAAAAACTTTCTGGAAGAGAAGCTTTGTCGGTGTTTGTTGAAGCCAAAAAATCAACTTGCCAAAAAAGCTGGGTAGCAACCCAGCGAAAGAACATATTACTGTTACGGGCACTGTTTCAGATATTAAACTGCAGGCTTTACTTAATCATACAGTTAATCGGCTATTAAATGCTCAAAAAGAAGTTTTGGAAGTCCAACAAACGGATTCCTTGAACAATTTGAAGCTGATTTGTAAGTGGGGCATGGATGGTTCAGCGCAGTCAAAATACAAACAGCATTTTTCTAATGCAAATGCTATAAAAACACCAGTATATTCATTGTATCCTTTGTACCCTTACGATTGATCACAAACAACCCAGTAGAGCAGCAGCAATTAATTATTTGGCAAAATGAAAGACCCTCATCCACACGATACTGCAGACCAATTAAGTTTATTTTTCAACATGAAACAACAGAAATAGCAAAGAAATAGGGTGAAGTAATGCGCAAGCAAATTGAAGAGCTACAGCAAGTGACATATAAAATGAATAACATCGAAATAGTTATGGTGGATGGAACAATTTGTAGTGCCAAAACAGACACGAAATCAACACAAAGATGCTGGTGTATGCAGACTAACGTCCAAAGATTTCAATAACATGGAAAAAGCATTCAACACTCATGTAACAGAAACTTTTCGATTAGAATTCGAACTATCTGTGCTCTAGTCCTAGGTCTAGTCTAGTTTAGGTGCTATCTGTGCACCTCTGATGAAGTGGCAGGCTCGGGGAGAGAAAGAAAAGAAAATCTTTGCTGAGAGAAAAAAAGAAATCCAAAGCAAATTTAAAACTAAGATGGGATTAGTAGTCGGTAAGCCAAAACCTGACTTTGGGAGCAGTAACGATGGAAATACGGCCAGGAGATTTTTCCGTGAGCCAGAAGTGGCCGCAAAGATTACTTGGTTGTATATTAATGTTATTCAAAGGTTTAAAATTTTATTGCAAACTATAGCTAGTACCTACGAAATTAATGTGGACAAATTTCAAATATACGCTTTTGAAACTGCCATACTGTTTGTGGAAAAATATAAATTGTACCCAATGCCACATTCAATCCACAAAGTTTAAATTCATGGCCCAGCCATAGGCCAATAGGCCAATTAAGCGAAGAAGCGCAGGAGGTACGAATTAAGGAATTTAAAAAAAACAGAGAAAATTTCTCTCGTTAAATATCGCGTGTCAAAACTAATGAGGATATTTTGAATTCACTCTTTATTTTTTCGGACCCGTTTATAACCAGTTTGAGAAAACTGCCTCAAAAACGGGCTTATATACACTGAGAAGGATGTTCTTAAAATATTATTATTTAAAAACAAGATGTGGGCTTCTTATTCATTTTCCAAGGCTTACCGGCTGAGGTATTCAAAGCATACACCAACTCATTTCTAAGTTCTAATCAGACAAGTGTCTACCTGATGAATAGAACCTCAGCATCATTTGACAAATCCAAAGAAAAGAAGACCCCTTTAACTGCTCCAAGTCTTGAAGTATAAATGAATTTCTGAAACTCTTCGTCAACAACCGGATTGACCACTAATTCAGAAAAGGTAAATCCACGATCGACCAAATCTTCACACTCCGGCAGATCAATAAATATCATCTTTTCATCGATTTTAAGGCCGCATTTGACAGCATTTGTAGATACGAGCTATCTACGGTAGAGGCATCCCTGCCAAATTCGTCTGTCTGTGCAAAATGACGATGAAGAACGCTCGCTGATCCGACAAGGTTTTGGACAAATTGGCACAGTGTCATTTGATTTCTTTAAACCCATCTTTGAAAAAAAAATTACAGAACTCACCAACGTATATCGGAGAACAATCTTTCGAAAGTCTGTGGAACTATCGGGTTTTTTTTAGAGACATAGAACTTTTTTTAAGATAAAAAAATTAATAAAATGGCCAATATTTTGGTTGTTTTAGAATGTAAATTATACTTTTAAAAATAATTTAATGCATATGGCTACCGCAGCTGCGTCTTATGAAAGCCAAACTATCAGTTCAATTTTGCATCTCTTTTTCCTGCATAGCCGGCCTAATTTCGGCAAGAAGGCGCCAAATAATGGCTTCTAAATCATCAACTGTAGCTGGTTTTTTAGTATATATGAGTGACTTGCCATACTCTTACAAAAAATAGTAGATTAGACGTAGATTTCTTAAGATTCACTCACCAAATGTTTGTTCAAATAAAGTGATGGTTTGACTCGCTGTATGACGTATTACGCCATCCTGCTGACACCATTTGTCTCTTACACAATTGTTTTTGATACAGGGATTCAAAAAACCGCAAATCATTTGCTTGTAGTACTCCCCATTGACGGTAATGTTGGCCACATCTTCAGATTTGAAAAAAAAAAAAACTCTTTTTTCGGGATATAATGGGGTCTCAAGAGTCTGGTGAGAATTGTTCTCACTACAAAAATGAAACTTTTGCATGCCTACATACCCATTAAGCCTAAAATGGGCCTGATCACTGAAGATGATTTAACGGTAAAAATTCTAGTTGATTTTCAGCCCATTAACCGAACATACGACGCAAACGATGGTCTTTTCTCAAGCTCTTCCATGCAGTGGACAAGCAGAGGCCAACTTGCTGAAAACGGCATCGAATCGATTAATTTGGGTCCTCCATGGCTTTTTCGGTACGCACAGTTGGGTAAATATCGTATTATACGTAAGAGTATACGTTGACATATATCAAGCATTAGTATTGCGTATAAGCTGCTCAGAGGACAATTATGAGAGCAGTTAATTGGAGGTAGTGTTCTATAAGTTTGACGCACAGAACACAAATTTTGGAAGAAAAACGTCCACGATCTCTCAACATTGTTTGGGTGTAAGTCTTTGCATAGTAATTTGGCAAAGTATAATGAACATAAATGTTAAAGACACGTGTCCCGTCTGATAGCGTATTTGACAGATAACTCTATCGGAAGTTTTATACTTCTGAAAAAACACTCTTCACTAGCGTGCGCCGATGATGTTGATATAATTGGCAGAACACAGCGGGCTGTCACAGTTCACTGATATTGAAACGGAAGCTACCAAAATGGCTTGAGAGGTAAATGTTGATAAAAGTAAGTAAATGCTACTAACTGTATCTACGAATTGGATACAGCATCACAGCCGATGAGGTTGTAAGAAGTTTTGCCTACATGGGACCCGATATTAATTTAGCTCCCAACATCTCAACATCTCTTGTCAATCACTGTTTCGTTGGACTAAGAAGGCAGTTGACTATTAAGATAGTAGTAGTTGTGAGTGGCTGTGGCTCAAGTGGTAATAGGCTTTCAAATCGGACGATTCGGGGTTCAATACCAGCCGCGCCTGTCTTTCGGGCAACTAAAATCAGGTAAGATGAGTGGTTGCCTAGAATACAAGAAGTTCAATTATACTTAATCTCACCCCATTAAATGCTGGATACCACCTATAGAACGAGTTAACCATTAAGCCCATTATCTCTCTTTGTCCTTTTTTTCCTAAATACTTCACATGTTAGTTAGTTAGGCACTTTAAGTATGGTCATACTTAAATACTTGAGTGCTAAGTTTTTTAAAAACAAAAAAAAAGGCTCTGTATCGAAAAATTAAGGGTACTGTATGTAAGATCTTGAACATCCCAGTCCTACTTTAAGGTGCCAAAGCATAGACTTTATCGGAAGCAGATGAAGATAACCTCGATCTTTCGAGCAAATAATTTAGGTAACCGTTTGCGTTGACAGGCTTTGAGGGAGAAGATGCAACAACAAAATGTACAAACTTTCTGATCTAGTCAGAAAAGTTGCCTGAGATGGCTTGTTTATGTTACACGCTATGTTACAATACAGTTATCACTGGCATCCAGGAGGTGCGATAGGATGGAAAGAAAGATGGGGTGCGGCATCTATTTGAATGTGAACTTACTACCACAGGAAGACTTTAAAAAGTCTTGGGGTTTAGGCATATGTGCAAATGCCTTATTGCAATTCGCATTAAGGCTTAATTCTTCATCATCCTGATATACACTCATGCCCCCACATATTAAAAAGACGGCTTTACTAAGGACTGTTTCTACAAGCTTACTAAGCAAACTTATTTGCATTATCCTTAACATGACGCTTAGATTATTATTTGTGATTTTGACGCCAAGTTGGTAAGGAAAATCATCTTTGACAACATAGGCAACAACATAGCCTACATACATCAGCTCCGAAAATGGACTCACGTTAATTGACTTCGCGGCGGGACGAAATGTCGAAATGTCGCAGCGAATACAGCTCTAGTATTCTGCGTGCCCGAACATTTCGAGAAGCCAATATTGATTTGATTGTTTTAACAAGGATCCAAATGCAACAAAATACTGTCTGCCAAAACCGTTCGACGAGTTCTATGCTGCAAGTGGAGAAGACCATTAGCGACATTGCCAGCAATCCATTTAAGATCTGATCTACGACTGATGTGCAACTGATGGTTTCACGAAGAGTATAGACATGCCACTAAACAAGAGATATACAATGCAGCGTTGCAGTGAAGAACCAGAGCTACTCACTCGATAAGGCAAGAAGACAAAAGAAAGATGGTTGGCTTCTTAGCAAGTAAAATAAACAGAAGCTCTACCACAATAATTTCAAAGAGTATACTAACTCTTTAAGTTCAATAAAGCCAGACTCGATTGAAGAATTATAAAAGATACACTTCTCGTAAATAGCACTCTGAACGTCGTACAACATTTCTGGGCCTCTTAGCAAAAGTTGAAACCCTCTCTTGCCCCGATCTTTTAAAAATCTAATATTCAAGTTTACAAATAGCACTTCTAACCAAGCTCTATGCCAAGCAAATCAATTAAGATGGCTTATTTTGGAAGGGCTCAATGAAGAAAACGTTCCACTGGGCTGTATACGAATGTCAATTTCATGCCCTCTTCATTTGATCAAATTTAATTAACAATAGATGCAATTAGATTGCCCTCAATACCCACCATTGGAATTGAATAAGCTCTTTGTAGTTTAAGAGTAACTCGTATACCCGAGGCTCGATATTATGTTGTTAACGATGGAAAAAGGTTCCATATGTGTTGAATCAATTCCTGAAAATGGCGCATATGAATCCAACGGTCACCTTTCCTTGCCCTTATGTTAGCTTTACTGATGACTAATCCCTTTCGTCTGTTGAAACATCTGTCGTCTGAATTCTATCAAATAATTTGTCCATACGACTAGAGTCAGACGACGGCCTGGATACAGGGCATTGAAAGCTTATTGCAAGCTAGTCACCACTTTCTAGCTGAATAACGGTATTAAGGACACATGATATGAATACAAAGCCGAGAAGGATTCAATAGTGCATCTGCCCAGGTACCGCAGAGGTTGGGAGGTACGTTTGACCACCATTAAAAACAGGAAGTTATAATAAGTATACGTTGGCAGTCCATTGTTTGAGTATATGCACTATTTAGCCACAGGTAGGCAGCGGTTGGGTATACCAAGAGTTCGCAGCACAAATTTAACAAAGTCCTATACATCTGGATGCCGATGGTTCTTATTTTGCTAAAGAACAAGGTCGTTGAATTCAACTTCAAGTGGAATATGGGCCAACTGGTCATTTAGGTAACAACAAGTCTTTCAATTCTCTAGTAATCATATCACGTCAAGTCAGGTCAACGGCGTTAGCGAATTTGCTGGATTGTTTGGCACGTCATTGATGTACAAAAATAGAAAGGTGCTAGAATTGATGCTAGGTACTAAGTCATTACACGAGAATCGCTATTATTTTACACCATTTTCAGGAGTTTGTGTATCATGGCAGTTCTATAGGCAATGTCATAAGTAGCAATCAGATCTATAAATACGACGCGCTATTAAGAAGATAAATAGCAGTAAGAATACAGCACAATTTTTGCAAAGTGCTACTCACAGCGAATCTCTGAATGAGATAAAATGAGGGTGCAAAAATCTCTTGCCCTTGTCTATCTTTGGATTAAGAAGAATAGTTCTGATGACTAGAGTTGTTGTGATGGTAAGCATGTACAAAGCTTCTATCACAGATTGCTATTCTAGGTACGGCATATGGCTTTATTTTCGATTTATTACGTATTCGTCGATTGTAAAGATTTATTTATTTATTTAAATTTTGTCCATGACAGTAATGTTATTATTTAAGTGCTACGAAAAGCCTAACTTCTCCTACGAACCCAAATAATATGCACACTTCCGCAAATTGTCATCATAAAAGTAACGACGCACCTTCTTGAACGGCTTGAAGCACCACATAAAACACCTCTTTAAGGTGACTCCACTTTACTTTCAATTAGTTACGATCTTCAAATTTAAAATCCTTTTATTCTTCTCTCTGTGCTTAAGCCTTTCAACGCTCAATTCCTCAAGGTTACCACCCTCGAACAGCCCAGAACAAGAAAAAAAAAACTATTCCCAAAATACTTACACCAGGACACCTACTTTTAATTAATTAAACGGCTTTTCCGGATTATGTGGCAAAGATGAAAATGTCGGCGGCAGTAGTATGGTAGTCGTTGGTTGCTGGGCAACAAGATACGACATTTAAATCTTCGACTCACTATCTGACAATAGCATTCCTCGACGAAGTATACGTAATCCCATCTTTTGAAAATGACAAGATGAAAACTTTATCCACTACACTACCGACAAAACTGACCGACCGTGGATGGGATCCTTCAGACCACTATCCGCCCACCTGCTCAAGGAAAAGATGTCATCCCTGCGGTACTAGAACTAAAGAAAAAAGGATATACAAAAACAAAAACAAAAAACCCTGAAACCAAAGGCAACACCGAAAACAACGCACCGACTGTATGGACAGGCCATTAATTGCAACCCCTTTTGTATTTCACCCTTTTCACCATAACTCTGCTGCCAAGCAACAAGGATCAAAGGATAGCAATGTTGGGTGGTAGATGGGCGACTTTTTTTCCTTAACAACTCAAAACTATGAAACAAATTTGGAACGTAAAAACTTTGGTTTCAGAGAAAGAGGTTTTCACTCTTCACTTTTGTGTTGTTGTTTTTTTTTTTTTTTTTATCTTTGTGGAAAGATAAAGCTATAGAGCTTCCACTTGGACCACGGGTGGTGCCAGCGCCTATGCTTGCTGTCCGCTTCAGGGCCTATATTAGGACTACCAAAGTGCGGCATTGTTTATGACTCTTATTTCATTATCATCGTTATAATGTAGCTCGGTCGGTCTGAAGGGATGACGGTAGTGGTTGTGGATTTGCTGACCTCCCCATCTTTAGCTGACTCTGTCATTGTACAAATGAGTATAGTGAATGCGAACAATGTATCCATTCCGGCGGGGGCATTTAATTATCACTTTATAGCCAGAGGGTGATTTTCCCAACTTTCATCTAGTATCACCCTTTTCTTGGAATCCACACCATCCCCCCCACCCACACCAAGGTACTACTTCATCATCTTCTTTCTTGCTGGCTTTGTTTGCTGCTGGCGATTTCGTTGAGCCAACAAAGAAAATTTCTCTGTAAATATCTGTCGAATGGAATAAAGTACTGCTGGGGTCTGGTCGCGTCGCCCGCATTAGAATGAGAATGAGAATGTTTCCAGATCTCTGAATTAGGGTTAACCCGTGATTTAAAATTAACGCCGACGCTAAAGTGGTTTTTATTAGCTGACGTTTTGTATTCGTATCTCATCTTCTTCTTCGCAGATTCCATGGAACCTGGGCCTTGGTGGGATACCAGGGTAGTTCAATGGACGTTAAGGAAGTGGAGAAAGCTTGTAGTTGGTCGGATTTGTGAAACAAAGACCTCACACTCTTCTCCACGCAGATATTATCTTGGGAAAGGCCGAAGTTGCTCAATTTAAAGTTCTTAGAATGGTGCGACCGACAAAAGGCGATGTCGAAAGTTTTATATTGTAAGATGTAAAGGATAGTGAGATGCGAATACTTTTAAATGATGGGATTCTAGCGGAGCGAGGTGATGGAAAGCATAGTGATGGAGTAATTGCGGTTCGTCGAACAAAAATATTTAAATTCTCTTCAACAGTTGTTGGGATCACACGAACCCTCACCATCAGCGTCGTGATGGTCGTAGTCTTTTGTAGGCTCATCGGTTATTACGATGGATGGTGGCGAATAAAGGCAGCTGATTTGAATCTGAACCCTTGCGAGTTTCTTCTATTCATCGGGTGACACTTTACTCCCAGATAGATTTTGTTATCCCTCAGATTGGGATTTAAATTGCCTGTCATTTATGTCGGATGGTGTGGCGATGGTGCTCCGATGTGATATTGGCTGTGGAGATACCATAATTTGATACATATCATAGGTGGCGGCTTTAATTAGAATTTATTTGCATGCAGACATATTTTATGTGCAAGCAGTGGTCATGACACTATATGCACACATGGATGATTGATAGACGAACGATTGTACAAGGTATAGGTTTATATGGTTCTGGAAATATCCTCTAACTCAATCAAAACCGAGGAAAAATGATAGAAGGTCAGAAGAAGTCCCACCGACAGACCAAGAAATATGGTAAGACCGACAAGTTAAGTGCAAGGGAACATTTATGTTTCGGAAGTCGAAATTTTTATAGCCCCATTCCACGAAATCACTTTAATGACCCACCATGAGCAACCGATGTAAGATTTCGCGGAAGAATATGCGGAACGATTTAGCTTTGTATCGTGATTCATATGATATACGAGTATTCGTATCTGCTTCTTTATGCGATGACATAAAATTTGTCAGACAAAATGGAATTTACTCATCTCATTCCTTTCATTCGTTTCATTGTCGAGTCCAGGGCATGATGATGAATTTCATTCCATGTCAAGGTTCATTTTGTAGATTGTTATTCGTAGATGCCTTTGTTGGCCTTACGATGTCATGCATCAGGAAAATCTGGCCAAATAGGCTTAAATTTCCAGGAAAATTGAGCTTGTGAAGGCTTATTAATGAGATTCATTAGTGAGAATGAGAATGGAGAAATAAGCTCGTGGTGGTCATGGATAAGAAGTAAGTATCAGACTCGAAATTGGATAATATGCAATTTAATTTAATTAAGCATTTTCCAGTTATGTGACGGATTTGGTTTCTGATGAATGAACGTAATTAATATCCATAAGTAGAATAATTGAAACTGTGAGGCTCTTTCCCAAGAGACGAGGTCTGTGGTAAATCTTTTTATGGCTGTTTCATCGGTTTCTGCGACATTTCCCTGTTTTCATGACTTCTTTTCGAATTTAAGGCCTTAACTACTAAGCAATACCATTAGATTAGAGGTTTGTAAATAACATCAAAAAACAGGAGCCAAGAACTTCCACGCAGTACTAACTGTGATCTTTTTCAGGTATTGCAAAACAAAAAAAACGCAAAGAAAGTGTCGGTTGGCTGTGGCTGAATAAATAAACTGATAACTACAAAACGGGGCAAAATACTTCGGTTGTAAGGCTTATTCATCGAATTGGAGCCACTGTCATTTTCCGGAAGCAGAGTTAGAAAAAAATTTATACAACAAGAAATAGATATCTGAGGGCTGAGTAAAATTATGGTATAAGTCAGTGTGCTTTAGAAAAACCTACGTTAATAGGGAAGCCTTTATTACTCTAAGTCAAATCAGGGTAGACCATACTTAAATCGTAAAAATTGTACAGTGAACGAATATTGACGGAAAGATTCTAGAGAAGAGTGATGATGATCACCATAATACCTATGATACATTATGCTGATAGAAGATGTCATGAACCAAGCTAAGACGAATGGTAAACAAATATCGTGTACTTTCGGTTGTGTGAAAATGTCTGATCTTTTGCCAATAATCGCCATTTACGGGAAGTGTTGATTTTCTTTCTTCATCAAAGAAAACAACTTCAGAGTTGCCCACCAAGCTATTTCCCAGTTATTGCATGCATTGGAAATGATTCAAAACAAGGAACTGGTGTTCCTTATGATTTGAAGCCAAGGGACGTCGTTTTTTCGCCTTTGAACAATTGCTCCAGCGGTAAGGAAGTAAAAGTTTTCTTCATCGCATTGTGACGGGTGATGAAAAATGGATTTGTTATAGCAACTCAAAGGGTTGAAAGTTATGAGAACTGTCCAGTCATGCTTCTACATCGTCGGCTCGGCCGAATATTCATGCTGTGTATTTGGTGGCACCAGGTCGGTGTTTTCTATTATGAGCTATTGAAACCCAACGAAACTATCGCTGGAAAACGGTATCGATTTCAGTTTATGTGATTTAGCATGAAAAACGGCCACGATAATTGCAGACGCACAAAAAAAATATTCCACAGGATGACAACGGTCGGCCTAACGTTGCCAAACCCGTTAAAACCTACACGAAAACGCTCAAATGGGAAGTTCTACCCCAACCGCCATATTCCCCAGTTATTGCGCCGTTCGATGGCACATGGTCGGCTGATCAGCAGTTCCGCTCATATGCAGACATCAAGAAATGGTTTGGTTCGTGGATAGACTCAAAAGATAAACATTTTTACCGTAACGGTGTTCAAGCTCTGCCAAAAAGATGGGAAGAAATTGTAGCTAGCGATGATACTTTGAATGATTCATTTTTAACCGTTTTTTCACTATAAAGTTTCATTTTCATAAAAGACGTTGGCAAATACAATGTGGCAAGCAATAAACTTCTGAACTACATACTATCACATAACCTATGCTAGGTTATGTTACAGGTACAAATAGCAGATAACTAGATGAAAAGTACATGGCACATTGAATTCAAAATCAGATGTAAGGTCTCGACCCCGAAAAGTTAATGAAAACTGTTCAGAACTTGAAGGTGCACTCACCAAATATTTGAGCTGACACATCCAGATAGAAAAATCTTCTACAGATACCTTATTTCATATAGAATTACAGGAACTACAGAATGAAAGCCGAAGAATTCAAGAGGAAGAAGACTGAAAGGTTTACAGAATGAAGCGATTTTTGTGTTTTTGCGCAAATATTTTAATTTCGTTCTGAACGTTTTTGATTCCTAGGTCTCTGTGAATATCATCGTTTCTAATGTACCACGGTGCATTAACAAACAATCGGAGATTTTTCGTACTACTTTTGTACAAGTTTTGGTACAACTCAAAAGCTGTATACCATACGTTCAGACCGGTTTTAGCACTTGCTTATATAGAAGCAATTTTTTTTTTAAGCTGAGCTTCGAATGCTTTTCAAGCAGCCATATCTCTATACTTAATCTCGAGCTCTTCACGTTTTTTTTCTTAAAAATGCTCTCCATTTAAGTTTAGCGTCGAGTGTCACACTAAGTTATTTGGCCTCGTTTTTTGCTAAAAGCCGTATTGACTTTTATGGATCAGGGAATGTTTTCTCATAAAACTCTTTATTCTTTCAGTGATTACACTTTCGAGACACTATTCTATTTTATCTAATGAATCGATATAGGTCTTTGTAAATCGGCCTTACCACAGCTGTTTTCAGAATGGACGGGATAATTGATTGTGCCAGGCTGTTTTTTTATAAACTTGCATATAATGAGTGCGAATATATCGGCGTGTCTTCGAATATCAGCCGCTCAAATTCCATCATTTTCCGGAGACTTATCTTCACCCAGTAAATTGATAATGCTGTGAACCTCTTCAATGTTGGTTGGCTTCACAAATAAAGTCTTATTCACGATTCTGTTCAGGTGTCGAGATGCTGTCGAGTCGGCTTGGTTCTTGGACTTGAGTTGTTTGAAGAAAAATTCAAATTCACAACCTTCGTAGCCCAGTGATGTTGATTCTGCTTCTTATCGCTGCCCTTCTTCTATGAGCTTGGTTTTCAGAACATTCTATGACTACTACAAAATTCTCAAAATTTTTTAGCAAACTCGACAAAAGGATAATTTTTATCAACTCATCTTGCATTTTATTATAAACTTTTTTTAATTATTCAAACACATCGAAGAAATTATTAAGATGACTGATCATAGATGCGTTTTCCTTTATTTTCAAGTTCAAAAGTTTTTTAAAAAGAATTATCTGTCGTGCAGGGCCTGTCATTTACTGTAAAAGTTACATTTCGTAGAACTCGTGAATTTTTCAGTCAACATAAAGTCCAGAACTCATACAATGGTGAAGCGTTTTAAAGAGACTGGTTCGGTATCGAGTCAAACTCCATATCAGCATGCTCGGCTTGCACGTAAAGTGTGATTCATTGTAAGGTTTGATTTATAATGTAAAATAAAATACATAAATTTGAAGGTTAACTCAAAATTTTTATCATCAGTTAAAAGAACAATTCATGGCATTTACTTTTTGAAAATGATATTATGTAAATGTTGGAAACGACTACGTCTAAGGCGGTCCATTTGGAAGGTCCGATTTTGGGCGGCTCATTCGAGCATAGCGACTGGTATCTCGCAGATAACACGAATAATGTTGGCTTCCAAAACGTAACTAGCTTATTCCTGAAGACCTGAAACTTTACATATTCCCAGAGAAAATAGTCCAAACGTGTGATATCGCACGATCTAGGCGGTCAATTTACCATAGCAAAACGTGAAATTAACACAAAGTCAGTGCCGTTTTATAGTAAAACACAAAATTTTTGCAAAATTCAACTTTATTTATCAATATAGTTGCCTTCGAAGGCGATACACTGATTAAAACGATTTTTCAATCTTTCGATACCAGTTTTGTAGTACGATTTCGGTTTAGCCTCAAAATAGGCCTCTGTTTCGGCGATTACTTCTTCATCGGTCTTAAATCTCTTTCTTTTGAGGTCTGCGAACAGGAAATAGTAGCTGGGGGTGGGGAAGCAGTTCGTAGCCAAATTCATTCAATTTTGCCATCGTTTTCATCGACTTTTGACACGGTGCATTGTCTTGATGAAACAGCACTTTCTTTTTCTTCAACTACGGCCGTTTTTCTGCGATTTCGTCCTTCAAACGCTCCAGCAACGCAATGTAATAGTCGCTGTTGATAGTCTGCCCCTTTTGGAGATAGTCGATAAAAATTATTCCATGTGTATCCTGAAATACGGATGCCAAAACCTTGCCCGCCGATTGTTGAGTTTTTGGTCGTTTTGGACGAGGTTCGTCGCCGGCTCGCCACTCAGCTGACTGCCGACTTAAATCTGGTGTGAAGTGATGGAGCCAAGTTTCATCCATTGTCACGGCTTTATTGCGGCCTTATTGCGGTTGAACAGCTTTAAACACTCCTCTGAATCATCAACACGTTGTTGTTTTTGGTTGACTGTGAGCAAACGCGCGGCATCCACTTTGAATAGAGCTTTCGCATGTCCAAATATTCGTGTATGATATATCCAACACGCTCTTTTGATATCTACAGAGCCTCAGCTATCTCGATCAACTTCACTTTACGGTCATTCGTAATCATTTTGTGGACTTTTTTGGTGTTTTCATCTGAAACGCCCTTTTTTGGACGTCCACTGCGTGCATCATCTTCGGTGCTTGTATGACCACTTTAAAATTTTTCAATTTTGCGAATGGTTCGTTCGGCTGGTGCAGAGTCCGGGAAACACTTGTCAAGCCATTTCTTTGCATCGGCTGCATTTTTTCCCATCAAAAGGCAATGATAAATCAACACACGAAATTGCTTAGAATCCATTTTTTCACTCACAACGCTATATCTCGAGAACTAATCGTCCGACAGCTGTCAAATTTAATTCAAGTGGTGCCCTCTCTTAGAAACGGCACTGACTTTTCAGCCCATGTATTAAGTGTTCACCAAAATGATTTCTCAACAAGTTCATTGTTGTATGTCTGTATGTCTCGTCGCACCATCTTGTTGAAACCAGAGCTCACCAAGACACTGTGCTTGAATTTCAGGAAGCAAATAGTCCTTTAACATTGCGCGATAACAGATACCATTGACTGTAAAATTCTGGTTTGCCTCATTTTTGAAGAAATATGTTTTTAATGGATATAATGAAAGCTCTTAATATTCTTCGGGTTGCTCATAAGCCCAAATACGGCAATGAAATGGGCTTCATGACTGAAACACCGGATTTTCATTGAGTTTTTCCAGAGCCCATTCACTGAAAATATGACGCAAATTCAAGTCGCCTGGCTTCAATTCTTGAACAAGTTGAATTATTTACGCTTTTAGGACGAAATTTTCAAGTTGTCGAATACGCCAAGCCAAGCTGCTGAGAATGACGACGAATCGATTCGCCACGATTTTTGCGTACACTCTCAGCTACAGCTGCTATAGTGTCTTAATTACTTGCTGGATGTGATCTAACCGGTCGAGTATCATCCACTACTGCAAACTGGTCGATTATGCGCACCGTAAGTTCCTCGAATCGCACAAAAAATATTTCTTACAGAACACTGATTTTCGTAATACAGCTAAACAATTTGGAGACGTTATTGCAGCGTGAGTCTTTCCATGACGAATTGCCAAACGATACTGAATAAAAATGACAAAGTCAAAAGACCCCTTATAAACCAAAACATCACCACTGCGAGCGACAGTGTTTAAAACTAACCAGGCACCTCAATTCATCGCCGAAGTCAACAAATGGGCGTCATTTATGGCACCTTATGGCGAATTTTAAAAATTTATCTAAATTACGCAACAATTGAAGCCGTTGGACTTTCGAAAACTCATACGAGATTCACAAAAAGTCAATGCATCCCAAAAAAGTCACTGTATGGTGCGGGTTATGGGTTGGCGGCTTTATTGGCCTGTACTTTTTCAAATATAAAGTTGGAGAGATAAGTATAATAAACAGAGAACGTTATAACAACATGCTGACCTGCCTTTTTTTTCTAAAATTGTATGAACTAGGTCTGGCTGATCTCTGGTTTCAGCAGAATGGTGCTCCCGCTCATATAAGGTCTTCTTCCTGTGGGGTTATTTGAAGAGTTAGAGTTTATCCTCATAAATCGGCGACAATTCAGGATCTCAAATGGAACTTCCAAGCTGAAATTACGGCCATTGACCCATCAAAAATTTTAAGCTTTGGATAGGCGACCACAGAAGCCGTGGTGGTCACATGAACAATGTTTTGTTCCATTCATAATTCAAAATTCTTCATTGACCTCGCAATAAATGTCAATTTATCAGTTAATGAGTTTCTTCATAAGTTACAATCTAGTTTCAAATTTAACCGCAGCTGTTCCACTGCGATGGCAAATAGGACAGGATTATGACAAAGGGATATGTCACGCTTTTGGTAAAATAAACCATAAAATCCTATGCTGGAAGCTAAAAACTTCTGTTTCATTTTGATGACAGTACAATGAGGCTAATTAGTGTAATAGTTTTCTATCTGACAGATTTATAGTCGTTCTTCCTCAGCACTTCTGTGTCACAAGAACTTATTCATGGTCCGATTCTCTTCTGTTTGTTCGTCGATGACCTTCGTTATGTTCGTAAGCACTTCTTAGTCTATTTTTTATGCCGATGATGTTCAGCTACACGCCGCGAAACCAATTAATAATATAGCGGAACTGGCAAGTAATCTTAATGAGTATCTCGCAAGTATTTTATCTTGGTCTGCAACAAATGGGTTGCATTTAAATCCACATAAGTGTCAGCATGTTGCTGCTTCCAATCTGGATCCCTTACCAGATGTCCCATTGGCAGATTGTAGCCAATAAACTGAAAATTGTTACTAGTCTGGGTTTTGTAATTAATTATAAATTGTCAGGGTACGACCATATTTACTATATAATAGGACAAATATACGGATGCCTTCGCAAACTCTAGATATCTGCAATTTTTTACTGATGTACATAGTTGTATCGACTCTTTGCTCAAGTCGAAGCTACATGTAGCATTTAATAATACAGTCAGATACAGCCATGCCTTTCGTTGCTAGGCATTTTCCAAATACTTTCCAAATACTTGCTAGGAATGTCCCCTAAACACTACATTGATGCCAGGAATAGCGTTTGTCTACACAATATTATAAAAGATAAGTGCTCTTGCTCTAATATAATTACATCATCATATTTATTATTAACGCTACCAAAGTAAGAAACTCTCAATCAATAGCTATAAGAACTTCGTCATTTCTCTTCCCTTCGTAAGATCCCTAACACGTTTCTAAGACAGTCTCTCTTTACTTTATACACCACCCACTTTTCCTTCTTTATTAACTCGTAACTACTATATATTATGGTAGTGGCGATGAATCCCCATAGGAGCTCAACAGCAAATTTTCAAATCGTCATCACCTTTTCGGCGAGCAAACCTCCGAAAGTCAAATTTTGCCTATGAAAAAGCTTCTCAGGAGAGCAATTCGGAACTGGCAAGGAACAGTAGGCCCTGCTCAGTGTAAAAATTCACAAAGTGGGAAACACAAATAAGTGCGCGAAGCTAGGCCTTGGCCCACACCGGGCTGTCGCACCAAAGTGTTTATTTATATAAATAAGGCCGGTACATTTTTCGGGATGAAATGACATCTGGTGAACATCTTGAGGATTATCCTTGCTTGCGAGTCACATCACTGAACGAAAGAACCTGATCAATTTCCGGTCGATATAAAACCCAATCACTGAACACTCAACGCAATAAAAGGTCACGCTGCCTTAGCTCTTACATCAATTGGATCTTATAAACCTTAAGACCGAAAGGCGATGTAGATGACTGATGACTGATGATATCTACTGTAAATTTCACGAAGTACTCTATAAGTTTCGCGAACAGAACATCGATTTTGGAAATAAAATTTAACTAATTGCAATCCGTGTTGTGGTGTCTGACACTACATAAAACACCCACAACTTTTTATCTTCTGTTATGTTCTGTCGATTACTCTTCTTCCCCTGAATATAAACGGTGGTAGACCAAAGCAACATCAGAATTGAAACTGATGTACATAACATTTAACCAGTGACATATTTGAAGCCCAGTCGACATATGATATCTGTAGAGTCTTACTGGTAGCCCATCTTAGGCTTAATTTACCATCATGGGAACCAGAAGTTGCCAGAACTACGGCTTAAGCCTGATTTGAAGAAGAACTTCCAAAGGCCCCTCTTAAAAGTGTCATGTTGGTTGTCTTTTACAGCTAAAGTCGCAGAGGGGATTTTCCGAATGTCGTGATAAAGCGATCGAGAATGGAGATTAATCCCCTTTATGGATCAAGGTACTTCAATCTCTATTAGCACAGGCGCTTTGCGAGCTTAAGCCATTAAGACAGGCTCTTATGTAAAACACTGGAGACGTTTTGTCTGTCGATGTTGATCCCACTTCTGTTAGTTCTTACTCGTCTTAGTAACACCGCTAACTAAGCTAACTAGGCACTTTTTTGTAATGGTCGGGTGAAACTTAATACATCAAATGTTAGGTCGCTGATGGCTTGATGGCCATATTGGCATTTGACGTTTAAGCCACCCATTCTAATATCGATGTCACCATTAAGGGCTAGCACCATAGATGCGTAGCTTAGAGTGCCTGAGTGGGGCCAGTAAAGTAGTATAAGATTGTTAAGTAATTTTAAGCTAGCATTTAAGCATTTTTTGTTAGTATGTTATGTGTATGCATATTTGTGATCCACCTTACTTTACTCTAGATCCAAAATCCAGAATATGGGATTCTTTACATTTTTACAACTGGACTTCGGGTCTTAAAACTTACTATGCCTTGCGTCAGGCACAATGTTTCTGGTTTTGAGTATTCTTGTATATGTTTTCCGTCTGCCCAACGGCATTATTTGCTTAGTTGGCATTAAGATCGTCATGGACTATCTTAATATTGTGCTAAGAACTTTGTTCATAAGTCTGGCCGAGAAGCTTGTAAAATAATTTTTGAGCGCTGTTCTCTCTTATGCTTGTGGATCTCTATCAGGCCTTGTGTCGCATGCACTTCCTCCAGTTTCTTTCAGGCGGATTTTGACGTGTTACGATTCTTGATATGCAATACCTGTGCACTTCTTACAGATAGTATTCAGAAAGCCAGATTTCTACAAGCTGAGCGAGAGTTCTCACTTTGTGATATGGACACCTTGAGCCTGAGCGATGTAAGATGGTTGATGCTGGGGAATACCACTCGCCCCCCACTCTACTCAGTAAAACTAGTCGCAGCATTCGAGATGCCAGCGTAGCACTGATGCTAACACTAACAAACAAGAAGCAGCCTTTTATCTTGTAAACCATACAGTGACGGGTACGACCAGTGATATCGACGGCCAGATTTCAGAATGGAGTAAGAAAAATGACCATTATCCAGTGCTATGTGCCGACGAAAACCGAGACTGAGGACGAAAAGGACAATTTTTATAGTCAACTTGGCACCGCCCACAACTAAACGTCTAATGGGGCATCGTAATCGTAATGGTACCTTTCAACGCTGAGGCAGGCAATAACAATACCACCTCGGAGACCGCAATAATAATGGTAAATGTTTTGCAGATTTCTGCAATACTAACCAGCTAGTAATTCAAGGCATTTTATTCTAGAAAAAGGCCTGCTACAAGATCAGATGGGTCCCATCTAACAGGCAGTGAATGTCAATCGAAATCGACTATTTTGCTATAAGTCGACGTTTAAGAAGTTGTGCCCCAGAGGACTGAAACTAACGTTGAGCGAATATCCGAATCTCGCGCGATAAGCACCTTATATAACCACTATACGCCTTCGTACTGTGTCAGTCAACAGCATTTACTTCGAGTTACCACACACAATATCGAAAAACTCCCCTAGGGCGACAACAATTCAGGGACCACCTTGCTACATAAATAGAAACAATCTGCAGATCAACGCATGAAAACAACGATGACCATTGGAATGCTATGAAAAATGTTTGTGTATCTGGGGCAATTGCCTACATCGGTATAAGGCATACAAATCACAGTACATGGTTATTTTGCAGCGGCATAAGCAGTAAAGAAAACCGTGTTAGAAGCCCAGTATCATGTGAAGAGGAAGGAAGTGCATCATAGTGTTAGACGTAACAAACTTGCATACATCATCACACTGCGCTTAAAGGCCCTGGTGGTCAGAGCTCTAAAAAACATCCAGTTAAAAGTTTAGATGACAGTCTGCTGATTTCGGACGAGGATTAGCTAAACAGATAGAGGGAAACTTTCAGCTTAGTGCAAAATAATTTAGGCGACAGCGTCATAGTCCCGAATTCCAACGAGTGTGCAGCAGCAAAAATTTCCCGAATTGGAACTGGACTTTCCAGCAACACAGAGAAAGTAACCGCTATCAGATCCCTCAAAAGAAATAAAACGATAAGCATTCATGATATCCCTGTTGAGCTTTTCAACAACATCGGCAGAGTTAATCCATCCGCTCATTTTTAGCTTCCAAAGAAGGCCAATTTTATGAAATATAGGAATTGAAGAGGAATATGCGTTCTCCCAGCCGTAGTCGAGATAATAGCTCTAGAACGAATGAGGGAATATTTGGATGCCACTCGATGCCAAACAGGAAGAATTTCGGCATGAATACTCTTGCGTAAATCACATCAACACCATTAATGTTAGATGCCACGCAGGGAGTCAAATAACTATTGAGCCCAAAAATCCTTCCTTCTCTCTTTGTCCTATATAATTAAAAACTTAACACGTGCTCAGGCACTTTAAGTCCTTATTCCTGTTCTTCGAGAAGCACTGAAGAAGAACTGAAGGAAACCAAAGATTGATGTGGGCAATGGAATCTTACCTAAAACACCTGAACTACGCTGACTATAGACATCACCATACGAAGAAGAAAGTGCCAATAGATTTGTCAAACCTTACGACGTAAAAATCCACTCACCAGTCAAGCAGAAGAGCGAGGTGACCAAAGCAAACATGGCGAAGAACACTCGAAGAGGAATCGAGACTTATGGAAAGAAGCTGGAGTGAGTTGAAACGCACTGCAGAAATCCGAACAAAATGCCGCGAATGCGTTGTTGATGCCCTATACCCCTCGAAAGGTGACAGGATTAAAATAGATATGTCCTCATTCTGAAGCTCAGTCATTTCTGACAGAACAGTTTCTTTAATTCAACACTCACCCTTATAAGTTTGGTAAGTCTAGCCAAATTCTGGTGACTACCAAGAAATGGTAAAATTCATATGTAGTCATAGTTATAGAGCTTTATATAGTCTCTGCACCATGCTATAGCTATACTGTATATTGACAGGACGAATCTGTGTATGATTATTAAGAAGTAGCATATGTACGGGTTTAATGAGAAGACTTCTCTTGCCCTTCAATGTATAAAGTTACATCTTCAGAACAATTTTCCGTCGATAAGATCACTGAACTGGAAAAGCCATCACGGAAAATGATTTCATACCATATTTGGTTAATTCGATAGTGAAGACTAGATTGCCAATTAAATCGACAACAGTAGACGGAATCCTTCTCCTAACTACCTTCATTGACGTCAAAAACTATAGCAAACTTTCATCAGCAGCTTGTTATAAGTCACTATTCGAAAGCTATACTTCTTTGTACTGCCAGTTTAATATAATCAATCTACAATACAACAAAAAAATAAAACATGGTGTTGAGCTCGACGATAAGGATGAAGCACATCATTTCCCTTAAGTCCTGAAGCTATACATTTTCGCCCAACAATGTGGATACCCAGGTAAAATTCTTGATGATACCAACTCAGCCTCAAACTAATCCTTTTCATGTTCTGTCGGTACATTCAACCTCCGGTTATTCTGCTTTGCTGCCCTTAAATATTTATTCTCTAAGCCGATTAAAATTTTGGATGATACAGCTTCACCTCAATTGTCTGATCTCTAAGCACACCTGCTATTTGTTGTACTTATGGCAAGCTCCACAGTGTGGAACGTAACTTTTTCCCCCGTTTATTCACCATTTAGCAAACCAACCAACCTAGACCTACTTCCTTTGTTCCAAAATGACAACTTCATTTGCCCTATTTTTTCCGAAGCAAAAGCCAAATTGGTTGAAATCAGAAGGGCTTATTACAGCTCATCTCCGCTATGATCCCACCTGAAGATTAAATAAAAAACCATAATTTACGAACATCCCCCACAATATGGGCCAGAAAGTGAAGCGACCAATCGACTGAGTGACTCAGTGAATGAGTGCATTGTATCAGTACCCAAGGGATCACACTTTGCTGCTCCGCATTAGCGCCGAATAGTACTTAATGCAATACTTATTAAAACGAACAGAGAAAAAGCTGAAGTAAAGATGATAATTGATGTCATGGTTGCTGCCATCCCTGACAGACAGACACGAAGAATCTGAGAAGCTCTCGAGATATCGAGAAATCAGGAAAACTCCCACAGGATTCCCATGTACGAGTACCACATATTCGTATCACCACTGTGCAAGGATATGCACACAACGCGTTTTCAGAATTTAATATCCGTTGCTAGGATGGATCTTAAAAACGTGATAAGTACGAGTATATAGATACTACCTACCGCTGCCGTTCAGGAAGAAAAAAACCATAAAAATCCTTAATTCCGTGTGGAATTCAATTCCACCAAACAAGGACTCAATGGATTATAGGGTAATATGAGAAAGTTACAGCAAAAATGTAAGCTAAAAAAGAACCGATTTTCCCACAGTCGTTTCTAAGCCCATGTCATGATAATGCAATCCAATGGCAGCAAATTCTAGCAAACAAAACCAAATAAGCAAAAGAAATATAGAATAGAGCAGAATAGAGCAGAAAACTTATGAAAACAAAAACAATGCACACACACCCGTGAGAGAATGCGTGGAATAATCGTAAAAAAAAAAAAAAAGGAAAAGCTTTCACCAACCTAGGGAGTGACCTAATAAGGATATCTACCAAATGAATCCTCTCCGGTGTGTCTCCTGTCTCTGGAACTCACCAGCTCTCTAGTACTGCCATTTCCATTTTCAATTCCAATTCCAATTCCATTTTCCAAAGGGAGAGGCAAACTGAGCGTAAGTGTAAGACTTCCAAAATGTGAAGCTTTTTCTGAGCCGTTCTCTTTGCAGATTTTTATCGATTTCCGCGCCGGGGAATTAAGCTTCCAAACGCAGGTAGGCAGCAGGCCATCGGTGTTTCCAGAGTGGAAGCAACCACCTCTGTTGCTCCATGCCATCCTGCATTCCAGAGGCCAAATTCATCAATGGAAGTAATGCCCGTGTGCTGCTAGATACTGTGTATCTACGTTTATAGGTGGATGAACTGTGTACCCATTGTGACCCCACAGGGTTTCTTATTCAAACCCACAATCATCTACGACCATCTTACCCATCATCCTACCAATCTTCCGTATTTGAGTATTTTGCCTCACTTTTTTCGGTTTCGATAGTTACCCATCGCAACCTGAAATTACATGAGTCTCCCGCATTCCGTATCCGTACACGAGAAAACCACCCAAAGAAACCCACAGCAATAGCAAAAATAACACGTCCTAACACACAGATTATCCTTGGCTGATGTTGGTGAGGTAGTTATGTGTTGTTGTTGTTATTGGTCTGTATGTGTTGGTGGACATTAAGGAAGGTAATTAGGCCGTGTTCCTTTGGTTTCTTTCCTTTTTTTTTTTTTTTTTCTTTCTCAGGTTCAGCGACGTGTTGTTATACCACCATCAGCTCTGGTATAATGGTGACGAGGATGTCCTTTTCTCCGGCTTCTCGGATGCTTACTGCCCCCAAACTCCATGACCGAGATTTTCCGTTTTTTGCTTGATCTCATTAATTGCAGTACATTGTCGAACGATAATTGTATGATAGTTTTGCTAGGTTAAATGACAGAGGTACAGAGTAACAGTTAAAAGTTATCCTTACCCGGAATGGTGGAGATGGAAATGGAACTAAGAAATGGCCTTCAGCTTTAGATTCACCTTTCTGAGGCCAACCAACCTACCTGTGTACCTCCATCTTTTGAATCTGGTGTTCTGTCAATTTGCATTTAAATTGTGAAATTTAGTGCGCATCGTAATCGAGAAGGACTGTTCGTAATTGGGGTAAGGTACGAGGTGCAGATGTAAAACGCAATTAGCCTGACCTCGACCTATTGACATCTGGCATCAGGCAAACGATATACTCGTAGTTGTACTACGTACCAAATGACGCCCCTGGGTTTCATTTCCTAACGGAATCTAAGCCGAATATGGTGTTACGGTCGGTCGTCACTCTATCACCCAATTGAATGTCCTTACTACGACGGAGCGCAGTTGTTGTTAAGGGTAATTCCACTTAAGGGCAGTTAACAGTTAGCTATTGTCTTCTCAAACGATTGTTGTCAACAAAGTTTAGATGAGTATTGTCCTGAAATGAGTTATTGGACGCCCCCAATGGTACTGCTGATGTCATGGGCTCATTTCGCTTAGGGTAAAACTGCGAGAGAGATGTTTTAATTTAAATGCAACTGGGAATCGAAATGGGAAACTTTTCAGCATTCTCATTAAAGAGAATATGCTCTTCAGAATGCAGGAATGTATTTGAACGTTTTAAAGTTCTTGCAACACGGCCATCGAATACTTATGAGGAAAGAGACCTAATTTAAGACGTATCCCTGTCTAGCCAGTGATTAAATCTCGAGTCAGTCTTACGAAAAAAAAAACTTTTGTAATTGAAATATGGTATGGTAGTGATGCAAGGAGAAAATTCAGTTTCAACTGTAATAATGGAAATATTTCCCCGGAAGGCCAGGACAATTGGCCCTTATTAAACTCGTCTAGCCTGAAAAAGTTTTTGAATTTCCACGCAGAAGAACTCAGAGAATTATTAAAAAAGATCGAATCTTTTTTGTTTGATTTTGCTGCAGGAATTCAGATGGTGATTGGAATTCAAAGAAAGGATAGTAAGTCTGTTGTCATTATGCTGAATATGCACAGTAGGGCGTACACGAATATACATGCAACCATCAGAAATTATATACTCGTAAGTCGATAATTCTTACAGCTCACAGATTGTAGGTAAGTAGCTAGGATGCGTTGTAATGAGATGTAAGCTCTCACATAGATGGGCAGAAGATGGAGCTTGATAAGGTCATCCCAATGCTTTCCAGCTCAGTAGGTCTCTTGTATCCACGTGCTTTGTTACTCAGAATTTGGTCACAGTATTTCCAATCGATATTTCATTAAGGAGACTGCTTCAGATTGCTGCAATCCCTGATTTAATTATCGTGGAGTTCACAGCTGCCGTGATGTCCATATAGACAGATATGGCAGCAAAAACACACATCGAGAAGTTGCAAAGCATCCAAGATAGAGCAATAAAGTTATTATCTAGAAGAGTAAGAGTTCGCTCATCAGTTTGATACTATACAAAGCAATGATGGAATTTATTTTCGTTTATAAACGAATACAGAAAGGAAAGACTGCTGTACATATGAGGAGCGCTCAAAATATTCAACAGCGTACCTCAACATATGTAAAACATCGTAGTCTTGGAAATTCTGAAAACCAACAAACAACAATTTGACAGAAATTAAATTGAATATTAACTATAATAGTTATGTATCTAATTAATTATAATTATACACTTCAAACTATTAAGTTTTTGTTTTTTAAGAAATGTGAGAAGTATAAGACCAATCCAGTGGTTACGGCAACATGGACACTCTGTCGGAAACACCTTGTTCAAAAGCCCAAAAAACAAAAAATAGACCTGGCTGGCTCAAATTGGAATTGCTAAGAACGAAATCGACTTCATCTTATCAAACAAAAGGAAGTCTATAAAAGATGTATGTGTCTCTCCCAAACGAATTTACATTCAATAGCGACCATAGAATGGTCAGAGCAAAAATTTAGACTGAATCATACCACATTAGACAGAAATAATCCAGAAAGTAAATTTATCCCAAAAGTACACAATAGAGAATCTATGAACTCATGTACGAACAAAATGACTAAAAATTGCAAAGTTGAAACGTTCAGAACCATCAATGCATTTCAGGAAAGATACAATATGTTACAGGAAGCTCTAATTAAAGCTTCCAAAGCATCCAATAAGAAGAAAGACTGACAAATTCTCGGAGGAAACACAGAAACTACAACTGAAAGGCATTCTTTACGAAAGAGAGCGACAAAAAGGAAGGAACTAAAACTTGAAGCCAAGTGCTCGATCAATATTGATTTGAAGAGATACTAAATCTATAAAAAAAGAAGTGAATCACAGACTATCTTATGGCAAGGATTGAATGACTGCCATCAAAACAGACAAAAAAGATATTCGAAACAGGAAAAGTGTAATCCAAACAGCAACAAACTTTTTTAGAAAGTTGAATACAACCTCACTATTCAATGAAACTACTGAATCTGAAACACCACTACAACAATGGCAACATCATCTCAAAAATGAAAAATGCGGGAAATGACGAAATTAAAGTAGAAACGCTGAAAATTGGGGAACAAGCTTTAACACCAATACTAAGAGAAATATTTAATGAAGTCCTTAGACTTGAAAAAATACCGCAGCAATAGACAAAATCGACAATAATACTTACTCACAAAAAAGGAGACGGATATTATCGTAAAATGTCTTTTAAGACGGATTTGTAAAACTATGGGCAAAAAATCAGCCTTATGAGCAAGCTAGCTTTAAGTCCGCACTTTTGACTACTTACAACAACGTATGCAATCGAAATACATCCGTATAATTAAGAATCTACATATACCGCAAGAACACTGTAATAATAAAGCTGAAACAAATCGGCCGCTCGAGATCCACGATCTCTTGCTCATATACTTAGAACAAGTAGCATAAATACTTAAAGAACTTAATATACACAAATCGAAGATTGAAGACTCACTACTTCAATGCATTAGAAATTACCTTTCAGAACGTTAAGTTCAATTTGTCTTCAAGTAGAATTGAAACCTAATATAAATGCTGGTGTGCCCCAGGGCTCCGTTTTGTCTCAGATACTCTTTTTAATTTTAATCAGTGATCTCCTGTCTGCCAATTTCTAATTCAATAAATTCCTTTGCTGATGACAGTACTCATATTCGTTCTCCGAGATCACATCCCTGTTCTTTGGCTGTAGAACGGGAACGACAGCTTATGTTAAGTCCATTAAAATCTGATATTAGCAGAATAACCACTTGAGGAACTATCAACCGAGTAGAATACAATGCTGTCTGCTATCATTAAAATAAAATTTAAACACTCACCCATTACCCATGAATGGCACTTGCATCGTAGAAACCTAAAAACTTTCCATTCTCGGTATGTGTGTCAATGACAACTTACGTTATAACGACAACATATTTGATGTCGCCAGAAATGCTGCAAAATGTCTAGGTTTCCTTAAGCGATGTAAGAAATTTTTCACTCCCTCTGACCAGGCCTCAATATATCAATATATTTATCTGCCCAAAACTGGAGTACAATGGCCAAATCCGGTCAGATGCTCTTAAGACCTCTTTGAACTTACTATATAGGATCCAAATTCGTGCGACAAAACTCATAGGTTATGTCAATATTACACAGACATTTGATAATCTCGAAAACCGATGTAACGTCTCCTGTCTCACCATGATGCCAGTAGCATTCCGCCCCTTCAAACTTTTAGCCGGAACACCCGTCTCGCTGTGAGTGCTCATCAGTACACCCTCAAGCCCATCCTTGGACGTACTCTTTTCTAAGCCGCATAACTTGCTTATGGAATGCCCTGCTGAGCTCTTTATTTTCTAGCCATTTTAACTTGCAAACATTCAAAACCAACGCACATCGGTATCTCTCTTTTTTCACTCCCTAAATTCCTTTTGCCACGCTATGAGCAAACATCTTTATCTATGTACATAAAATACCTTGTGCGCGCGCCTAGAAACTGCAAATATGTCAAAAAGCGATGAAACGGCCAATGGTTCATCAACGGCTGACAGCGATGGTACACATAGCGGTAGGATTGAGAACTAGAAGTCACCTCAAAAAAACGTTTACCAACCTGTGCGCAGAAAGCCCTACAAAGAAATGGCAAATATTTGGAGCGATAAATCGAGTCACGAAATTGCAGAAAATCCTCCTGCTCACAAATTTCAACAATTTCCTGTAACCAATGTTTCTGTAGACTTTTTCCACAGTAATCGTTTTGGCAGATTACACATGCAACCAAAAGCACGCAATATGAATCACCACCGAACGACAAAGAGCAGGACGATGCTAAGCGTGCGAAAGCCGATGCTGTACGTATGAAAATACTCGATGCTGCGTTAAAGCATGTACCTGTGGAAGGTTGGACTCGTCAAGTTACAATATAATACAAGGTGTTGAAGAAGCTGGCTATCCTACTGAAGTGCATAGTATGTTCACAGTAGGTGGTTATGAGCTGGTCTCGCATTTTGTAAGAAACTGCAATGAGCCTTATTGAAACACCTGCAGTCAAAAACAAACTATGGCCAAAAAGAAATCGATAATCCTTTAAATTTTCTAATCCGTGCCGTAAAATTCCGTCTACAGAGCCATGGCGCTGATAGCTTTACCTCCAAATGTACCCACATCACTTGATTCGATTGATGATATGTATTTCTACTATGGCATACACGATGTGTTGGTCTAGCTACCATTTACAAAATGGTTGAAGTTAACATGCTCTAAAACTCGTTAGCAGACCATCAAGAGACATAGAATTTGTTTAAAAAAATCCCATGGAAGAAGCCGCCCATATTCAAATGATTCTCTCACAAACTGGTGATATGATGCACAGTTTTCAAAAATCTTTCAATTCTGCCTTTATAACAGCAGGAAACATCCTGGGACTGAATTACAAACGTAGATGGATCCAAAGCACACAGTCTTGCTACAAAATATTTTTGATCTTAACTTTTTGGAATCGTTCAGTGTACAACTTTGTTTGAAAAGTACAGATACGGTTTTGACAATTTTTGCCTAGCATTGAAGATATATCCGCCAATTTTTCATCCCTTTTCGTCTCCTCATTGGGTCTTTCAAGTCAGTCAAAGCACGGTTGTAATTAAAATTGAACGCAAATCTAACAATTTTTAAGGCAAGGCCTATACCGTAGGTATAGTTCCAAAACGAAACGAAAAATTACGCATTTGCGGTGACTTCAAGGTGGCCGTAAATTCCTGTTTGAAGATTGAAAAGTCTTTGTCCTAATGATTTATTCCATAGACTCTCTGGAAGTCAAACGTTTTCTAAAATAGATATGTCTGACGCAGGAGTTGGATGATGATTCCCAGGTTTTTGCAGTTGTAAGTACTCCACCAGGGCTTTAAAAATATCAGCGTCTTTCATTTGGAATAGCTAGTACCCCTGCTATTTTATCAAAAAACTCTGGAGATGATTTTGAGTTGTCTTAATTACGCAATTTATATGGATGACTTTCTAGTTACAGGTGAAGAGGAATGCAAACATAAGGCTAATCTGGAAATGGTCTTTCAGCGTCTGGCAGATAGTAAAAAATGTAAATTTATGCAAATTTAAGTCGAATACCTGCCACCTGGACCATGGGGCCACGAAGTGAGCGCTGAGGGAATTTCTCCATCCGATAGAGACATAGAAGCAGTTTAAAAATCGTCCACGTCACAAGAATTTGAAACAATTCTAAGCATTTATTGGCAAAGTAAACTGTTGTAATAAATTTGTTAAAAACTTCTCTAAACTTGCAGCTCCACTGAATATGTTACGTCGGAAAAATACCAAATTTATCTGGACCCAAAGACAGGAGCTTGGATTCCAATGCCCGAAGAAACAAATATGACATAGTACGCCATTTCGGACACTTTCTCAAATGGCATGGAGCATCATATTGCCTTCACATCGAAAACTCTCAATGACCATAAGCAAGGGTACAGCCAGATCGAAAAGGAAACCTTTTAGATTGTCTATGGGACTCACAAAGTTCTATCAACATTTTTATGGAAGGAAATTCACTCTTCAATAGACCATAAACCTTTCATATCGCTTTTACAGCCCTAACAAGAACATGGCAACAACTACAGCTAATCGTTTGCAACGACCAGCCAGATGGGGTACAAATACGCTATAAGTCAACCAATCACCATGTAAACGCCGACGGACTCTCTTGTGTTCCAGTTGGACCTGATGCAGAATTTGATAAAAACGAAGACGCCTGTTCCCGGTAAGTTTGCAAGAGCTCAATCAACATATTTTGAAAGATAAAAATATTCCGGAGAAGCTACAGAAAATAATATTAGACGTGCTACACGAAAGACACTGCGGAGTTGCAAGAATAAAACAACTGACAAGATGGACTCGCATCAACCAACACATTGAAACAAAATCATCATCAACATTTGTCAGTCCCATGGATCTAATTCGCCTAAGGAGCTTAGCACTTGGCCTAACCTAAAAAGCCATGGGAACGCATTCATGTCGACCTTGCTGGTCCATTTTGTCAAGATATGTGGTTAATTTGTGCCGACGCATTTTCAGAGTTTCCGTTTGTTATGCCAAAGAGGAAAACAACTGCAAATGCACCTGCAACTATTTAAACGTTAATCAAAATAGTGAACCCCTGAGCGTTTGAGATGGCTGGGACATTTAGAACGAATGAACACCAACTCTCCAGTCCGTAGAATCTTCGACTCTAATCCGAAAGGACAACGCAGTAGAGGAAGGCATCTTCTTTGGTGGTGCGCGCAAGTGGAAGGGGACCTCAACCAACTTGAAATACGCAACTGGAGGCAGTTACTTAACGACCTCGCTAATTGGAGAGGCTTATTAGTTGAGGCCCAGGTCCACTCCAAACTGTAGCGCTGCCAAAGTGAATAAGTAAGTAATGTGGCAACATGAACGCCTGACAATCGTCAACAGTTGTACCAACTTTCACGAATGAAAATGTATCCTAGCGTAGAACGAACTAAATTTTGGCTCACGAAAATTGATCCTAATCAAAAACAAGATTTTGTTGTGATAGTAAAATATGGCTATTGAGTGGATTAAGTTCCTCTAAAATATTATTAACTATAATACCACCAAAATTATTTTGTAATTGTATTGTAGGAATTCACAGAAAATAAAATACTTAAATTTGACAGTGAACTTAAAATTGTTATTATGGGTTAAAAGAACAATTCATGGCATCTACTTTTTGAAAATGATATCATGTAAATGTTAGCCACGACTACGTCTGAGGTGTTCCATTCGGAAGGTCTAATTTTGGGTGACTCATTCGAACATGGCGACTGGTATCTCGCGGATAACACGAGTAATGTTAGCTTCCAAAGCGTCAATCGTAGTTGACTTATTGTCTTCAGGAATAAAAGACTTTACATATCCACAGAGAAAATAGTCCAAAGCTGTGATATCTCACGATCTAGGCGGCCAATATACAGTAGCAACACGTCAAATTAAGTGCTCACCAAAATGATTTCTCAACAAGTCCATTTTTTCACTCACTGTATGGCTCGTAGCGCCGTCGTGTTGAAACCAGAGCTCACCGAGACCATGTGCTTGAATTTCAGGAAGCACATAGTCCGTTAACATGGCGCGATAACGGCTACCATTGACGGTAACATTCTGATTTACCTCATTTTTGAAGAAATAGGGACAAATGATTCCACCAGCCCATAAACCATACCATATCGTTGTTTTTAATGGATGTAATGGTAGCTCTTAGTACTCTTCGGGTTGCTCATCAGCCCAAATATGGCACTTTTGTTTATTAACGTATCCATTGAGCCAGAAATGGACTTCAACACTGAACAAAATTTCACAATAAAACACCGGATTTTCATTGAGTTTTTCCAGAGCCCATTCACTAAAAATATGACGCAAGTTCAAGTCGCCTGGCTTCAATTCTTGCACAAGTTGAATTTTGTACGCTTTTAGGCCAAGATCCTCACGTATTATAAAAGCTGCTGAGAACAACGACGAATGGATTCGTCACGGTCTTCGCGAACATTCCCAGCTACAGCTGCTATAGTCTCTTCACTACCTGCTGGATGTGGTCTATCCGGTCGAATATCATCCAATACTGTAAACTGGTCGATTATGCGCACCGTAAATTCCTCGAATCGCACGAAAAACATTTCTCACATAATGCTGATTTTCGTAATACCGCTGAACAATTTGGAGATGCTGTTGTGGTGTGAGTCTTTCCACTATGACTTGCCAAACGATACTTAACAAAACTAATACAGCAGTTTGATAGGAGTCACTCGTGAACTGTCAAAGAAAGCCTATTGAAAATCAAACCTCACGATGAATCACCCCTTATATTACTGTGCAAAAAACGAAAACTCTATGATTTTTGTCCAACAATCACATTGCAAAATTTGATATTTATTATTTTTACAGGACCATATAAAATGTCTCCGCGGTTTTTTGGTACATTTTTAGAAAAAACATTTCTTTATTCAAAATCAATTTCAATTGGCCATATTATTTATCCATCCAATCCAATCCAATCCAATCCATCAGTGTAGAACTTGGCCAAGTGATTTTCAGCGGTTCTTCGGTCGGCCAATTTCTTACCATCAAGAGAGTTTCGCAAAGACCGAAGCAAATTGTATTTAGAGGGTTCCAGGTCCGGGTTATACGGTAGATGTATCAAAACTTCCCTCCAAGCTCCGTTAATTTTTTCCGGGTCATCAAAATTGTGTGTGGCCTAGAATTGTCATGATGAAAGGCAACTCCCTTTCTGTTGGCCAATTCTGGTCACTCTTTCGAGTTGTGCACAGTAGAAGATCGAATTGACCGTTTCACTACGTTCTAGCAGCTCATAATAGACAATTCCCTTCCAATCGCACCAAACACTTAACATAACCTAGTTTGCCGTCAATCCAGGCTTTAAAGTCATTTATGGTCGGTCATCAGCCTTTGACCATGATCGCTTGTGTTGGACATTCTCGTATTTAACCCCGTAATGAATCGCTTCAAATCGATTTTAAACGCTTGATGGTCATTCGAGCAATTGCGGTAATTCATGTGACGTCCAAACATCGAGCTTCTTTGAGTAGCCTGCTCGTTCTGGATGATTCCGAACTGTCATATGATTGATGTGTAATGTCTCCGCTATATCCAGATAACTTCCGTGCTAGTCTAGCTCCATCAATTGCAAAATTTCATTGACTTTTTCAATGACAGGCCGACCAGTGCGAGGTGCATCTTTTACTTCGAAATTTCCGGAACGAAATCGAACGAAACACTCCTGGGTCCGGCGTTTACTTACTTCTCACCATAAACTGCACAAATTTTTCGGCATGTTTTTGCACCGTTTTTCCGGTTTTTATAGTGAAAAAGCATCACATAGCGTATTTTTTCAGATATTTCACTCATATTCAAATCAGTATAACTTTTAAGACGAGCAAAGAATTAAACAGTTGTCTTCACAAAAAATGTAGCCTGACATGTCACCTTTCAAACACGTGTTCGTTTGACATAATCAGATTAGTGTTTCTAGATAAATGGACACCAACACCGTCTAGTGACAAAAAACCGCGGAGATTTTTTATATGTCCCATAAATAGTACATTCAATAAATAAACAATTGGAAATAAATATATTTTGTTGTTATTTATACATTTTTTATATTTTTACAACAAACATATGACATACTATACGAAACTCATGGTTTTTCTATCGGGTGGCTCATATATGTTTTTTTTTTTTTTTTTCAAATGCAAAATTTTTTAAGTTTAAATATTTTCAAAAACATGGTGAATGCAAATTCCGATAATGAATCGGTCAAACCATAAGGATTCAAGAAGGTTTTGGCCAATCTTTTTTGGAAAAAAAATTATGCAACAAAACGTACACCGATGGGTGCCTGGATACTCGGGCGGCAACACCAGGGTTAAGCATCGGTTTTGGTTCAAGTTATACAAAAAATTTCAATTCAAGTATTGGTTCTAATTCGAGTGGTTTTGCCAAGTATAACTTTTCGTAATCGTAATGCCCTACTTTTAAAATAATAACAAAAGCATCTTCCAACTTATCTGGATTTCTGCGAAATATCATTGTGTTGATAGGTTTGGAAAAGTTTTCCCCTTAAAATCCGTAAGGCTATTCTGTTTACTTCTTCATTTGTGAATGTTCGCTCCCCATTCATTAATATTCTATTGTGTATTCTACCCATTTGTTTCTTTATCTCCGAATTATACTGTTCTATTGTTGAAGATATTCTACACATTTTTAGCCTCTCCATCAATTCTGTACTACTTTCTCTTTCCCCATAATTTTTTATTAGTACTTCTTTGAGTTGAGCTCAATTCGTTAATATTCCGTGGTTATGTAGACCCAACGCATTTATTTCCCATATAATCAAAAACCATTTTTTCGAGAATTTGCATCAAACTGTGGAGAACATTTTCCATTTGCTTAATAAAATCTGGTAAATGATTTTGGTCACCGTCGAAAGGCACTATGTTTTTTATGCAGTTAAGCACGAAATTGTTATATAATTCATTTTTAAAAATTATTGGAAGACAGCCTTTTCTATTCGCTTAGCACTTATTTCAATATTTGCATGTAACTTTGCTGAATATATGTCAGTTTCTCTATTTTCTTGTATCTATCACATTTTTCACACTTTAATATCGTTAAAAAAAAATTGTGTGCTTAACGCTACTCACAATACTATGGTATAAAATGTTTAAAACACTTAAAATGGAAATAAGTAACTTAAGATATAAATACCAGCTTTTCTGCGTCGTTGTGATTTTATTGTTTTTCGCCCCATCGCTGCTTTTAGTTTTTATTCTCGTTGCCAGTAAAATAATTTTTTTCGGTTACTTCTAAAGTATCTTTTCTATTTTCATTTATTCTACAATACATCTGTTCCAAATGACCCACTAAGAGTACGGTAGCGAGAATGATGAAAACCTGCGTACTTATGGAGGAGTATTCAAAAAGTAAGGTGACTTTTGAAATTACGCGGGCAACGTATATTCAATTATAGATTTTTTATTTTTATTTATTTATTTTTTTTTTTTTTTTTTTTTGTTGTTATTGTGTTGGTACACATGTCACAAACATATATTCACAGGTTCAAATATATAGCATACTTAGTTTGTTTTTGACAAATTTTGGTGTATTCTTGTGCTTATGAGAAATGCTTCGGGGATTGAAAAAAGTGTTGGCACAAGTGTATTATATCTGAGGTGGATTACTTTAAAGAGGACAACATTAATATTGATGAAAAAATAAATATTTTTTGTAAAAATATAAAGTCTCCTTTGAGCAATCTTCGTATGCGCTCCAGCTTTGGGGATGCACAAGTAATACAAACCTGCACAAGTAATATCCTAATTTTAAAGAAGTTACCCTGTGCCGAGTAACGTCTATCAACTCGCGACCTCCTACTGCCCTACTGCACCGGAGATGCTCTACACTGCCGTGTGCAACGTCTATGTCGTAACTTAGTCGCCTGGCCGCAGCTATACGAGCGACATGGAAGGTTGGAGCACCTCATATCTAGAAGAATAAAGCCGTCAAAACGCACTGTTTTATGATACATATAACAGCAGTTGTAAGTCTGGAGATTGTTTGACGAGGTCATTGCCCTTGCAATGCTAGTAAACTTAATGACTAAATTGTCCACTTTTATCAGGTTCACACTAAGAACCTCACCGGGATAAAATTTCATGTAACATCAAACTCTGATGTTCTGAATAAGCGAAGACAAACCCTAACGTAAACCTTCTCAAACACCTGAATACCTTACATCCAAATACAAGCATAGGCCAAATAGGAGTCATGTAGCAGATCCTATTTACCCTCGCATCTAATTAGCTGCTATAAAACAGTCTCTTTGTAAGGGCAAAAGCTCTTTTGGTTTTGGCTCTGGACAGTTCCAAGGTATCTGACCACATTTGGACTAGCAAGTGACTGCCTGTGCTATCCCACGCGCGTCAACTTCCAGTAGTTGCACAATTGTTGAATATTACAGAAGACTTGTTGCAAAAGTACTCGTTTATTAATGACCTCAATCTTTGGATCTGATCCGTACGCGATAAAGTTGCCTGAGTAAGCAATGACATGATGAATTGAACCTATCAGATCACTCAGAACCAATGTTGTATAGGATAAGCGAATTTACCGCACCTTCTTGCAGATCGTTTTCAATGTGATATGTTCCAACAGAAGTCACATCGTCATCGAAAAGAGTAAACAAAAGTGGTTTACAATGCCCAGCCTGTACAACTTCAAGAAGAGTCCCTCTAAACAAGTATCGAAGGCTTTTTCCAAGTCAATTAAGTAGAGACCAGTGTACTAGTTTTTGCCTTTGTTCCAATGGATATCAAGTACCAGTTTAAACGCGTCAGCCTTGAACCCGAATTGAATATCGGAACTATATTTCTGTCCTCAACCCATTTAATCAGGACACTTTTGATTACTTTTTCGAACCTCCTTACAAATATTTCTAAAAAGACTGATCGACTGTAGATTCGCCGCATTGGAAGTTTCTTTATCCGTTTTGGGGAAGAGCTGTAAAACCGCAGTTTTCCATTATTCATTGCATTATTAAACAGGATGATAACATATAAATTTCCATCGCTTCTAGTGCGAGATTTTTTACTTCTGATTGTACCGAAGATCGTTTGGAGCTCTTCCTTTAAAATGAATAGGGGTTGCTAACTCTCATTTGAAATGACATTATTTGCCATATTTTTGCCACTGAACTGGCTGAAACCTGAGATCTCGAATCTCCAGACCACTATTTCATTTCGAACGAAGAAATTGTGCAAAAGTATTGTACATAATTTTCTAAGTCGCGAATCGGTCCAGTGACTTAATTCGTCTTGTACAATTCCTGGAAAAACGCTCCTATGACCTTAACCTTCTCCTGGGGACCTTCAATCGGAAAAAAGTTGCCATCATCAACAGCTTCTTCTGGATCCATGCCTATGCGAAATGTGGACATGCAAAGTATAGGATAATTCATCGTAGGGTTTGAATTTCAATAGGCTTTTTTTGACAGATAACGCGTGACTCCTATCTATCCTATCTATCTAACTCCTATCAGTATTATTTGGCAAGTCATCGTGAAAAGACTCACACCACAACAGCGTCTCCAAATTGTTCAGCTGTATTACGAAAATCAGCGTTCTGTGATAAATGTTTTTTGTGCGATCCGAGGAACTAAACGTGCGCATAATCGACCTACTGAAACCACTATTGCCAATACCATTCGCAAATTTAAGTCCCAGTTTACATTAGTGGATGATACTCGGCCGGTTAGACTACATCCAGCACGTAGTGAAGAGACTATAGTAGCTGTACCTGAGAGTGTACGCGAAGACCGTAATGAATCGATTCGTCGTCGTTCTCAGCAGCTTGGCTTGGCGTATTCGACAACTTGGCGTATTTTACGTAAGGATTTCGGCCTAAAAGCGTACGAAATTCAACTTATGTAAGAATTGAAGCCAAGCGACTTGAATTTGCGTCATATTTTCAGTGAATGGACTCTGGAAAAACTCAATGAAAATCCGGTGTTTTATCGTGAAACTTTGTTCAGTGATCAAGCCCATTTCTGGCTCAATAAAGACGTTAATAAACAAAATTGCCGTATTCGGGCTGATAAGCAACTCGAGGAGTACCAAGATCTACCATTACATCGATTAAAAACAACGATATGGTGTGGTTTATGTTCTAGTGGAATTATTGGTTATGAGCCAAATCAAAATGTTACCGTCAATGGTAACCGTTATCGCGACATGTTAACGGACTATGTGCTTCCTGAAATTCAAGCACATGGTCTCGGTGACTACAACAAGACGGCGCTACGGGCCATACAGCGCGTGAAACAATGGACTTGTTGAGAATTTATTTTGGGGAGCACTTACTTTCACGTTTTACTACGGTAAATTAGCCGCCTCGATCGTGTGATATCACACCTTTGAACTATTTTTTTTTGGAGACATGTAAAGTCTGAGGTCTTAAGGTATAAAACAACTACGATTGTCGGTTTGGAAGCCAAAATTACTCGTGTTGTCGCCCAAAATTAGATCTTCTGAATGGACCACCTCAGACGTAGTCGTGGCCAATATTTACATTATATCATTTTTAAAATGTAAATGTCATGAATTGTTCCTTTAACCAAAAATAAAAATTGTAAGTTAACTTGCAAATTTAGGTTTTTTATTTTACATTATAAATCAAACATCACGATGAATCATCCTATATTTTGAACTTCCTTCCGAAATATTTTAGTTATTTGCGGGAACTTATTTGGGTTGCTGGTGTTTACAGCACGAACTTTGTTGTTTCAATAAAAATTTACAGAAGCCCTATTATTTTCTTTTATTGATACTTGGAGGTTTTTGATCGACAACTTAAGTGTCATGATCTCCGGTTTATGTCCGTAAGTAAACTATTTGCACAGCATGTTTATTGTCTTTGAAAATGTTTTTCATTGTACGAATCCCTAGTTCATTTCAGTTTCTTTGAACGCCCTTACAAAGACTTAAGCTTCTCAAATTAAAAGTACTTATACGAGGGCTAGATTCTTTCATTTTGAAATGCTGGCTTGAAAATTTTGAACATTATCGCACTCAAATATGATTCAAATATGATTAACACCTATGACTGCCAAGAGATCCTCAAATCTGATGACAATTATTTTTTATAAATCTCTACGCAAATGTAAAGCCGGAACAGTAGCAACTTTCTTCCTATTTATTTCTTCTTAACCGGCCTTAAAAAGACTACATCGGTTAACATGGAAGTGCCAATGTTTACTGAGATGGTAAACAACTCCAAAAACTCGGTTAACTTTACGTTCAGAAAATAATGAACATCGCTACCAAGATTCTCTGACATTCCATCCATTAAATGAGAAAAGTTAAAAACGCCTTTGCTGATCCTTTTATTCAAAAATACAGCCTACAGCTCAAAAAGATGAGGCTATAATTTCATAAACGTACACAAGGACCACCGTTAACACTTTGACACTTCAACCATTCACTTCGCCTGAAAAGATTTCTCTTTCGTCTTTCATCGAATATTGATGATGATGACCTATAAAAGCAAAACTCGAAAGAGGAAATTTCGCACCCGCATTGTTGAATTCCTTGGCATAGAGATTAAGGGTAAACATAAAAATATGACTACAACCAGTACAGGGGGCCATTCTTTCGCAAAGCAAATTTAACACCATCTTGGCCTGAATTTGATTTATTACAAGCAACCGGAAATATGACGGCATACGTACGACATTTCACGTCCTCCTAGTTGGCCTTGTTAATTAGATCCAATTAATTACTTCAACAAACAAGGCACTGTCATTATCCTACTGCATGACATTGCCAATTATTTATCTAGGCAAATGTACAATCATTCAGGATCTCAATTAATTGTATACAAAGCTGTCGTTTTTGTTTTTATTAAACTTCTCTCTTTCTCTCTACTACTTTGTTTTGGTCGTTGTTTTCTTCAACGAAGCTCCTTCATCCATTGGTTTTAATGCTAATCGATGACTGCCGATGCCCTGAAGGCTCACTTCTCAACGTTCACTACAGTGAGAAACCATAAAAAATTTAGTTTCCTTGTAAAAGTCATTGTTTGGCCATTTTGTTTGTTTGATTCCTAACGAATATACATATAATAGGTGGCATTGCCTTCTATTTTCACCTGACAACCAACACACCACCATTTTACACGGGAAATAATCTTTGACAATAAATCTTTAAAGCATCTACCGAAAATACCGCAACTAACAACAATGGTTTTACCATTACATTGTTGTTCCCACCATCGCAGCATAAAAATAATTTGGCAGTTTTCGGTTTCAATTACATCTCCCAGCTCCACCATCAAGGATTAAATTTTATTCCATTGAAATATTGGCACTCTTGTGTTGTTAAAATCGTAATAAACGTTAAAGTCTTAGGAATCTTCGGTGTGAGGAGGAGTCACTATTTAAGGGTGAATATAAATCTTATTGGAGCGTTATGCTTTCAAAGGCTTTTCCAAATAGGATTTACTTGTGGCACAAAAATCGACCCGGTTTCCACATTTTGGTAAATGAAAAGAGTTCGAGCACAATGTTTAAAAATACGAGGTATGTTCAAAAAGTAAGATGACTTCGGGAATTTCGCGGGCAACGTACATTCGATTATCGATTTTTGTTTTGCTGTATTGGTACACATGTCCCGAACATATGTTGACAGTTTCAAGTACAAGGTGGCGTAAAATTAATCACCCGTCGTACGTCAATCATATTTGACAATTGTGAACTAGACAATTGCAGTATACGAACAGACAAGCTTGAGCGTGGAATAATTGTGTCGATGTTTTTGACCAATAATCGTTCGGTGGTGTTAGCGCAGTTTGAATTTCGACGTCGATTTCCTTATTGTGTCGCGCCAATTGGGCAAACATTCCGGCGCTTAGCTACTCGATTCGAACGTAATGGAATCACAGTAGACCATGGAAAGCGTTTCCGCCACCGGACTGATCGTTCGGCCGAGAATATTGCGATTAAGGCTTACGATATCGCTGAGAACGAAGAAACATCAACCTGATGAAAATCCACGTTTGATGCACGAAGAGCCATTACATCCTTCTTTTGTGGACGATCTTATCTATGGGTCGGACAGTGAAGAGTGCATAACATGCAGTTTAATTGCAACGAGGACTTCTAACTACATCCAGTCAGCTGGATTTCCGTTACGTAAACGGACAAGCAATTTCAAATAATATTACCTGAAATTGATAAACATACAAAACGGATGTATCGCTCGCAGATGTCACTCGACTGTTCGATTCTACGAATAATCGAATATATTCAATATAATCCCCTGACACTTTTTTAACTCCTCCGTATAGTACGACTTTTGTTGGCCTGCAAAATACTTCTCCGCGGCGGCAATGACTTTCTCGTTCGACCCGAACTCCTTTCTGGCGAGCAATCTTGTAGGGTTTGGAACAAAAAGAAGTCACAGAGAGCAAAATCCGGAGAAAACGGAGGATGCGGGGGCAATTCGTAGTGAAATTCGACCAATTTGGCTGTGGTGACTGCGGAGGTGTAAGCCGGTGCGTTATCATACTGAAAGAACACTGTTTTCTTCGCCAAATGTGGTGGATTTTTCTTCAAAGCGACCGAAGTTGAATCGGCCCAATAAATCGACGTGGTATGCTCTTAAGATTGTTTTTCCCTTTTCCAAATAGTCAACGTGGATCACACCTCACGCAGCCCAAAAAACGGTGACCATCACCTTTCCAGTCGAAGGCACGTTTATCGGATAAGATCCATTGTTTCGATTGTTCTTTGGTCTCTGGTGTGTACCAGTGAATCCATGCGTCATCGACGGTCACGAAACAACACAGAAACTCGTCCGGATTTCGACTTAAGGGGGCAAGGACGTCTTTGAAGTGATTTCACCGTTTTTGAGCTACCTGGGCGCGGTTCATCAAAAATCGACGTGCGGCCACGGCGAAACTCTGCAAACCAATGGGAAACGGTTGTATGGAAAGATGAATGAGTCCCATACACACCATCAAGAATGGGCTTTATTTCCTCCCAGCTTTTTGCCACTCAAAACCAAGAATCAGATCACGGAGCGATACTGCTCTTGTTCCAAGGTTGCTAACACGATGTTTTGGGTGTCAAAACAAAGCAATCGTCGGATGATCAGAAAATTTTGACTGGCAGTCTAAAAGAGCTTGTACTAAATGATGGTACACTAATAGCGCTACCTATCTTCCAACCTGGGTACTTACCAAACAGCCCCCGTATATGATGGCTCCGAGTAACGTCAAAGTGAAACTAATATAAAAAGAACTTTATCGCATTGAATCTTCTTGAAACACGCTAATTCCTCAAAAGATTAGAAAACCTTGGGTCGAAGTACGCGCTAGTCTCTACGTTGGATTGGATACGCAGATAGAGCGAAAGTTCAGTTGCATGGTTTTAGCGACGCTTCCGAGACCGCATAAACCAGGTCGCATCAAAAACTACAGTTGCCCCAATCAAAAGCATATCTTTAGCATGCCCAGAGCTTTGTGCGGCTTTTGTCTTAATAACGCTTTTAAACAAAAATATTTGTATTGTCCGACTCCATCATAGATAAAGGTAGACCTGGCCACATACACTACGTTTGTCGCAAATAGAGCTGCAGAAATTCAAATAATCACGAACCCAAACTGCTGCAGACATCACAGGGGACTATTACCTAAAAAATTGCGAAAGAACAAGATGTGATGGAATGGGCACTCATCTCTAAAAACTTTTATGTAAAGGGGATACCAGAAAGTATCATAATCGCGACAGATAAAGAAAGAAAAAAAAAACTGTAAAAGCAATATTTATAATTCTAAGTAATTGTTTCGTTCCAACAATGAGCACTATTATCTGAGAGCAGTTGCCAAAAATTCTTCATAAATAGATATTCCAGTTTTACTCTTTCTGTTAAGTACTTAAGAGATTTTTAGTTTCACTACTTTGTAAAACTCAAAGGTTCTTAACGTCCTGTTCAACTTTAAATCAAATTCACTACACCCATCTGGTTGGTACTGCAGTGCACTGAACTTACACAATACCAAGTTAAGTAATCGTCTCACAATAGACCTGTCTACACCATCGACAATATCTAGTGTAACCCATGTCCCATGTTAATCTATTCCAAACCTTAAAATATGAGAGAATAAAAAAAAAAAACATATTCATCCTCAAAGCCAGATTTACAGCTCTCCAACCACCGGGTTAAAACAAACGCATGCTAAACGCCACTTCAAATGATGGAAGCATATTGTCTCCGAAAAACTATTTCAAAAATATCCAAAGTAAAGCGGGACCGGAAAAAAAAAACACAATATTCGAATTTATTCATGAAATTCAACATTCATCGTCACAGCGACGGTGTACGTTTTCCATCACCCTCACATTCAGGTCCACAATTTTACTCAACGTTCCCGACCATAGAAGAGTTTCCAATGAATGAGTGATGTAGCTATTCTCGTGGTCCTGCTATGATTTGCATTTGCTGAATAAAACTGAATTAGAAGCCACCCACTAGGGGCTATCTCCAACTCCTTTCCCAAAAACCCAACCCAGCACAAGCCGTATCCTATGAAGTTAGTGGGAAAAAAAAATCCGGCGACTAAGCGGCATTTTTCACAGTGATTGTGCCATTTTTTGTTCTTTTTATTTGTTTTTTTGTTTTTTTTTTTTTTTTTTTAGCCATGATGTCCTTTATGGGTGACCAAATAGGCAAAGTACTTTGCCGTCAAGGTGCGTGCGTTCTAAAAATTAGAAAAACCGAAAGAAACGAAAAAAAAAAAAGACTGAAAGCCCTTGCCAGTCTGAGGCTATTAAATTGGATTCAGGAATTTTTAGCATTCCCAAAGTTTTTGTCCTCCATCCCCTTTATGTCTACAGAATGAGCTGGGTCAGAGATAGTTTGCTGTTACCTCTTTAAGGCTCCACTAGAGCTTCTCAAGGGTGGCAAATGTGATTTTCATTTTTTTTTTGGGTTTTTTTCGACCATCAGAATGCTAGTTTTGGGCCACACACGTAACCATGTGGCGGTGGCCAAAAACCCACACTCTCTCTCACACATAAGCACGAACGAATATCTGTGATTGTGAATGGTGTGTCCTGTAACATTTGGTTGGAGTTTCTGGAGGCTGTCTACAAAGATTGGATTTGAGGAAGCTTGCCCCATTCCTTGGTCTCAATGGAATATTGAATCACGTATCCGTATATTCATATTCTCACAACCTGCTGATGGTTTTGCTGGTGGCGGTGGTGGTGGTGATGGTGGTATTCCTAGAGGTGTTGCCGCATGGCACATACAGCAAATTTGTCACCCAGGCGGCTATGAATGCATGATATTGTTTTTCAGGCAGGATACATTGTTTCTGCAGCCTTTACCGACACCATTGCCATTCTGATGTATGCTGGAGAATTTTCCTACTTGAATTCAGTGAGCTGCGAAGTTTTTTTTTTTTTTTTTTGCTTTTCTTTTCTTTTTCTGCGCATTCCTGTCCTCGTTCCAACTTCAACTGTTTTTCATTCATTTCATTTCGCTTTTTTGTTATCTGTCGTTTTAATTCGTCCCTTTTTTATTTTTTTGTGTGCCTTTAGTGTGTTTCCACGAGTGTCGTCATCACTTTAGTTCTGGCCATAGCCCTTGTTGTAGTCCATGTCGTCCATGTCGTCTGTGTCGTTGCCATCGTCAGCCTCGTCGTCTTATCGTCCTGTCGTTCTCACATGACAAATGTGATGTTTCCGTTTCGAAAAAAGTTTTCATCAAAAGTGAATGCATGTCCATTACGAGACCGAGCAGAATGGTGACTTATTTATTCAGTAGGGTTGAAGTGATGATAAGGAGGGACTGACTGATGCCGGGGTGAACTTAAGCTAACACTTTGCATAAAATGTCGGAAACAGTAATGTAGTCTCGTCCTCAAAGAGTTTTCACTTTTATTCTGTTTTTTTTTTTTTTTTTTTTTTAATTTTTTTCCTCATTTTGTATCTGTGTGATTATTCTGTCAAAGGCTTTGAAGTTTTGTTAGTTTCGCACATCGCTGAATTGCTAAGGGTTGACGCCGCCATTGTCCATATTGAAAGTACGAATGCTCTAACAGCAGGGTAAAGGACCTCTTGCTTCCGGATTAAGTTAACATCTAAAACTTTATTTCTAAAAGACCCGTGTGCTTAAACTGCTTATTCTCACGCGGAAATTCGCACAGTTTTGAGTTTCAAAAATTGCGGAAATAAGAGTTGATGAGTTGCTTTGGATTTTCAGTTGCATTTAGACTAGCAATTACAAAGTGCTGCATGAAACGAATGTTGTAAACTTGACAGTTGTTACCACTTTTCGACATGGTAACTGAGGGAAGGAATTTAAATCAACCCTAGAATTATCCTCTCATACCGTGTGGAAATTCTACCTTTAATTCTTTCAACTTTGTGTCTTCTGATTGCAATAGTATGCATGCCATCAAATAGTAACTAGGATGTATCCTTAAATTTAATCCATAGTGGAACGATCGTATTTGCGATGAAGTGGTCCCTAGAAACTTTATGTACAAACCTCCAAGCACTCCGAACAAATTTTTAATGACGAATGCTTTATCATTTTCTAGTCAGGGAACGGGAGTTAGCCTTATAAAATGAGGTTCCAGTCCGATGTGAAACTGGGCCGCAACCAACATGCCTGGCCATTAAATTTGATCCTAAACTTGCTGAGTCTTTCCACTCCATCGAGTCAGCTTGGTCCAAATCTTTATCTGTTGCATCGTTTCACGGAATTAAAATGCTGGTGCTCATCAGCTCTATATACCTTAGCCATCTTTGTGGTTGTATTCTGATCTTTCAACTGTATCTTCACCTCCATGCATAGTCTATGCAAACATTATCATTGTCTGTCAAGGTCCATGCTTTTTCTGTGGGTACTCTTGTATGTTCCTTTTACTGAAATTTTTAAGTCAAAGAGGTAGTGCTCCGCAATTCAGGATGTTATGTCACTTATTCCCTGGAAACTAAGGTGCTTAGCAAAAGTATAGCGTCCCTTCAAGACATTAAACAGAAGTCTTCCGCATTTTCTAGGAAGGCAGAAGAGGAAAGCCGCTGGCATCCTAGAAACGTCGGAAAGCATTTTACCAGCGAATTGGAGAGTCATGATTCTGCAGGTAAGTTTATATGAAGCCTAAGTATCAGTGAAGGACGCAGGCAATCCGGGATCGACTCGGATAAACTGTTCTTTGGAGTCTGGCAAAAGCAGTGACATATTTTAGTGAAAGTTTGTTCCACCAGACAACCAAAGAACTCTTCTCGGTGATAAGCCCCAAGTCTTGCGGTTAATTCCTTTAACTGCCAAAAGGCTGAAAACGCCTTGATGTCGCGCTTCGTTGAAGAAACATATGGTGATGTCTTTCAGCACTAAATAAGTCAGGTCGTTGACCTTCTTCCCTGTCTAAAGGCAACAACCACAGTTTTGAGAGGATTGACTGAAAGATCATTCCTCACGAATCAATCACTAGGGCTACCTTCGCTTTAGAGCCGACGTTAGCTAGACAAAATCCAACTTTTAGTATAGCGATATTATCTGCATATACCTGAGCGTAAATTTCTGAACTATTGAACGCCTTAAACAGTGACATGCGAGCAACCTTTGTTTACACCCGCCATCACATATTGACCGCACTCACCATCCGCAATCAGGGTCTTATTTACCAGCATTTCATTTATTCAAGAAATTAGCGATACGTCCACGCTGTGTTGTCGGGCCGCGTTACACATTTCATCAAAAGAAGCTAGCAGTAAAGATTCTCTTCAGAGTAGTCAGCAACTGTTCTATACTATTTAATAGCATGGCTGCATATATACCATCGGTGGCTGATAACTTGTCACACCGTCACCACATGGCAGATACTAACTGCAGCATGTTGTGTTACAGCTCACCTGCAGATTCGTTAAGTTGAACTAGTTGAGATCAAGCGCTGATTAGATCGCGTTGATGCTTCCGCCAGCGATGAAACAGGGACTGAATACGACTGCAATGTTATATCTGTCTAAAGAGATGTTTTTTGTTTCTGAAACTAGCGTCTCTAATATCATTTTTTAGATGGCTTTTACGAGTTCTTGATTTTGGCGTTTTAGCCTTGACGCCGCATTCTTCATGGTCAACCTGGAGAATCAGCCGATGTTTGACGTAATATTACTCTATCTACGCGTCTTTAAAAAAGATAAAAACGTGGTGTTTATCGGTCTGAAATACGAGTACATGGGTTCTTTCCAAAATCTGCAATAGTGGGGAAAGTGAGTTTATCCCTAACATTGCTGGCCTGGTATGGAACAGCCAGCTTCACATATACTCGTATGGACAAATCGGAGTGCTTACAGGAAGCTTTAGACCGTCGCGCAACAGATAGGATCTCACAGAAGGCTTTAGTTTCTGCAGCTGGCGCACTTTGAAAAGTTTTCTCATGCAAATCACAGAAATCATGTGAGTAAAAGCTCACATCTGTGGTTTCCGATACTCGAGTGGTTTCACACCAAATCTAGAAGACTGGAAGCTTGATGTGTTGTGTTGGATGAAGTCTCAGCACTAAGGCCTAGGAAATGTTGCAACTAAAACACTGATATGCTGCAATTATGCCATAAGTTTGTCGTCAATAGCCAAACTCACTAATTAGAAGGATGCCAAGAAGTTGAGACTAACAATATCGATATGATATTGCCGGCTCTACGACATCTGGTTAGCTGATAAGTTTCAATCACTGCTCTGTTCTCCAGTTAGTGCAGATGACTTCTTGTTTCCTTACGCAGTGGCAGTAAATCTGCATTCCACCTTAGGGCAATCCCCTGTAGTTTTTCTTTCTTCCTTTACATTCTGTATTGTTCTGAACCTAGGCGAAGGTTTGACATATTTGCCTAGCACTTTCCTTAAGTCTGTTCAGTCTATTTTCCTCTCCTCTTCAGCAAGGTCCAGACTTTGCATTTGATTTGGATCTCGATATAACTTTGATAGTATTTCCTAGCTTGTAGTTTCCTTGGAGTTTCTGTTATTTGCTGTATATTTCCTACTGCATCTAAAAATGTTCTGAGTAACAGCGTCGTAATTAATAAAAACCCCACTCTTCTTGGCATCTCAATGCTGAATAAGTTCGGGTACCCTGTTAGTGATGACTTTAGCACAGAATTGTAGAGGAAACTTTCTCTGGCGCTTACCTAAGTGGCTGTACAGTTCATGTTGTACCTGGAAACCAACCAATTTACTTCTCCAACCAGCCCTGCTGTATGCTAGCTTCTTCCTGTTTCGAGCACCAAGTTGGTTAACTACGCACGCCACGTAAAGTGGGATCTTTCCCTGCTTACTCGGTGATAGATTCGAAGACTTTTCGAACTGGAGCACATGTGTCCATGCGCTCTACATGTCTACAGGGCCTTAGATCACTCGAACATATCTTTCTTTTTGAATTAAGTGCATGTCTCTGTCTCATAGATAACGACTGAGATGATCAATATCCTAATTTGGTTATCCGAGAGAGGGCTCTGCTACCCAATTGTCTTTTGAGCCAAGAAAAAAAGCAATTGGCAAGAGTTACTCATTAGTTGGAGCTGACTAGAAGGTTTTCTTTATTCTGGATTGGGTATACAATACAGTGTTCCAATTCGTCAAATTATGAAAAACATTTGATTTACGTTTTTCACAAAGAGGAAGACCTCTTTATTCAACGGCTTGGGATATAGTCAATACTGGTAGGCTTGTTTTACTTGATACTTGGTACTTGGGATAAGTGTATCTTAGACCGAGAGACAAACTTGCTCGTAATTTGTCGCGTGGTTTTAAGAAACCAGGGTGAAGGCTCCATCCTGAAATATTACTTACGCGATACCAGGGTGGATTAAAGTCCCGCGACTAAAGAATGGTTTTTGTGCATATCAGGTTCGTTCGAATCCAACTATTGCATGAATCTCACAGTACCGTAAGTCTATATGATGTCCGTAAGTAGGATTTCCCCTCCCCCCAAAGGCCTTGTTGGACTTAAGTTTGAATATTGCTATCCTGACTTCGTCGAATTCGGTTAGGCGAAATTGCTGCCCAATCGTCCAAATTCACCGGTTTGTTATGCCTGACAGCTTAATGTTAATCGTCATGGCCATTTAAGAGTCTGCAGAAGTAGTCGCACTATTTCGACTTTGCAGCTCCACACTATATTCTTTTTTTTTCATGTAGCACATTAATTGTTGGCAGCTTTCCACTAAGTTGCTGAATAAGATGCTGGGGGAGCAGGACGTACGTCGAGTCAAGGAATACTTGATCGATAAAGCACTGTTGGTTTCTTCTAATTGCAACCATCTAACATAGGGTTTTCTCATTTTCAGCTAGTGATCCGAACCAATGTTGGCCTTTGGAACGTTTGGATATCCGGAATACTGGAGCTCCGTCTTGAAAATGCTAGCACGGCGCCAAAGTTTATTGGCCTTATCCATGTTTTAAAGAGTCAGTTACTCGCTCGATTGTCGTCTTTTTTCCCTTATGAAGCTTAAGCTTGTGTACCCAAACTTAGGAGCTGAGATTATATTCAGGACAATATTAGAATTTCTTAGTTTTTTAATTCGCTTGTCTAAAGCATCTAAAACCACAGATGCTGTTTGGACTTCATGGGAGGTTTTGTAGGGCTGAAGTAGCAGACTTGAAATACTGAAGCTTGAAGGATATAGAAGAACAAAGTATTAATCTTTGACACAGACAAACAGAATTACGGCGGTAAAATATCATACATTCCAGCTTAAAAGGTATGCCGCATTTGGTTTTAACTTCGTACTCTCTTTCTTGTACGAGTATTGGACAGGCAAACTAGTTTTTTTGAAGGGTGCCAGATATCCCAATACTTTGAACGTGGCTTTTTCTGGACTCTCAGACTGGTAATATCCTGACACTACAAGAGAGTTCTCTGAAACAGCTTCTATTTGTTTATTTGTGATTTTAATTAGGATCCTTAAAATGTCTCCCTTTTTCAAAGTCCGTTAAAACTAGTTTTTGTTTTTCTAATAGTTGAACTCAACACGAAATATCACTGCCCCAGCAGAAGATATTTCTTCAAGTTTCCTCCCTCAACTCCATAATTTTCCGGATTAAATTTGGTGAAAATCCTTTGTCGGTCCTTCCATTCAAAGAGACCCTGAATAATCTACTAATCCCGGACAAAAAAGACAAGCGGTTAACCCAAAATCACATTAAAGGAATCGTAAGCAAATTCCCTTTCGAATTTTTTTCTTTAACAACTCTTTTTGCTAAAATCAAAAGGGATACCTTCCTGGCAAAGTAGGCAATTTTAAATTCGAAAAAAAAATATACAAACACACAGACAACAGACAAATAGCAGTTGATAGTCTATTTTTCTTCACCGTTCAGTGTTTACTTGAAACATGACAGAAACCCTCATCATTATCCTTTTGCAGGCAGATTTTTATTTTTTTTTTTTTTTTTTTTGTTCTATTTTATTGAAACCGTAAACTTAGTGAACTTATTATCATTAATTAGAGAGGAACATCCTAGTCGTCGCCCAGAACAACAAGGTATGTAACTCAAATCACTTTCATAATCCATTCACCCACTCTAGTCTTAGGGTTCTTCTCCAACTCTAACTCCAACTCCATTTAATCATAAAAAATGTAAAAGCTTCACCCGAATAATTTCACAATACTGTGATAGAAAGTTTCTAGGACCTTTCAAGGAAGTCTTCCTTTAACAAACGATCCGAGTTCACTCTACTCCCACCCTCAAACTCTGACAGGAATTTGAAATTTGTGGACGACAAATAGAGGAGAAAATAAAAATAAAAAAAAAAAAACTGAGGATACCAAGCAGGACTTCATACAAAGGGAGAAGCTCCTGTTAACGGGATAAATTATTTATTTTTATTAGAACTTGCAAATCATATAAGGCTTGCACGGTTCTTGCTAGCCTTTTTAACCCACTTAGGGTTATCCCTCCACAAAAGTTCATCCTCCCGTTTTACTTTGCCATTCTGGCAATAAAATCAGTGAATAGACTGGCGCCTTGGCCCGTGTTGTTTTTTTTTTTTTTTTTAGAAGCCCGGCAGAGTACAACAGCTCTTAAAAGGTGGATTCCGTTACAATTGTCGTAACAATATTGCCGCAGGATAACGATAAAGAAAAGCCTTTACAGCGCAAAGGATAGTGTACTGTGCGCGTATACAAATTCAATATGTTTCATGTTAAGGCAGCATGAAGGGTTTCGTGGAATCCTTTTTAGGAAAATTCATTTTTCCATGTGATTAGGTGCCCATTCAGAGCTGTTCAGTCGATGTTGTTGTCCTTTAGGATAATGCCATAAGTAAACGGCAAAGCCCCCTATTGTGTGTGTGCGTTGGCACTTTCGCTTTGCATACCCAACCTACTGTTCCCCTTCCTATCAATTTGACTTGTTATTGTTGTAAATCTGCGCCGATAGTAATAGTAGTCGTGGCGATGGTGGTAGGCTGTCTTATCTCGAGTGATTTGTGGGAAAGATAAATGAATATACCATCTTAAGGACGATAAAGAAATATTAAATCAAATCCAGTTAAACCAGCGACCATAATTCTATCGGTTTCATGCGGCCCCACAACTACCACCACCACCTGCATGTGCATTTGCTTCCGCATACACATTCCTATTCACATTTGCAATCGCATTCAAAAAGCAAATTGCAATTTTATTCGCCTTGGCATTGAAATAATAGCAAGCGCGATGCTATTCAGCTCCTATTCAGCTCTATTCAGCACGATTCAGCAGGCAAATTCTTCTTCCAATTATGTTGGAAGTATTCTGTTCAAAAGCAAAATGCCTTTTGTTCGATTGTGAATTTCTAAATTTCGGGTCTAAATCCTTAAAAGGGTCTTATTCTTAGGCTGCTGCTTCTTACGGTTACGGAGTAACATTCATAACCAGGCAACCGAAGATGGGCCAATTGTGTAGGAAGATCGCCATTGAGAAGTCACTCAAAGCTCTTCACCCTTTGGGGGGGGGGGGGGGGGGGTATGCCAATAACAAAAAGATACTCAGCATGGGGCCAATATTCATTTTAACAGGACATTTCGACAGATTCCTTAGAAGGGTGGGTATCCCTCTTCTTTTTTTTCCCTTTATTCTCTTCTTGTTATTTTTTTAAGATTTTTGTAGATTCTCATGTCAATTTTGGCTTAAAGCGATATTTTGCGAGGAACGGAATGGTCCTCTCGTTGGCAATTGGCCTTATGTGGTATGCGGAAACTAAACGTGCCAGGCCAGCTTTCGCAGCATTTATTTTGTCCTAACAGATTTTGGCGCATTATCCACATCAAATGTCTTTTTTCGTCTTTCATCGTTCGGGCTTTCTTCTTTTACTCTCCGCTTTATGTTTTTGTGTGAATTGTTGGAATAGTGATGGTAGTGGTGGTTTAGTAAGTAGATACTTTGGGAGTGTTTGCACATGAACGATGTATTCGGGATCTTAAATTGTTCACAGAGATTCTTTTTTTTTTTTTCTTTGAAGTGAGAAGGACATCATGACAGTGAGACAAGGTGTGAGGTTAGCTTTTATTTTCTGTCAACTGATTGGCATGTACTTTCTTTGATAGACATAGACTTTCCGAAATAGTTTTCAGTGGGACATATGACGTCAAATGAGGAGATACAAGGAGGAGATTGTACAAATTAGCAAGTTGGTGAGAAAATGAAGAAGCTATTGTACATCTAGGAAGAACTATTTTGACTGCATATAATATTGACAAACACTGGTGTCAATTTTTACGTCCTCGAGCTTCCAATTTGATTAAAGTGACAAAAAGGAACTTGCGTTTCATTCGGTCACGTTGGATATGGCTTAGCCCAGTAGAACAACAGCCAAGTTCGAGATCAAGTGATTGTGTTGGTCTCGGAATCTTTATTCAATCCTAAGCTAGATAGCGTGGGCTAGAATTCGACCTTATCGAATCTACAGTGTTTCTAATACTGATATCTCGAATAAGTTCTTAGCCTACTTGTGGCCTTCGTATCGGGGCGAAGATGGATAGCAAAATGGAGTCATCTAAGACAGGCGTATTTCAATTTCCAACCGAAAAAACTAAATAGGCAACGATAACGCAAACCTCCGACATATCATCGGAACACATGAGTACGGTGTCCACAATGACGGCAGCAAAAATTTAATTAACTTCTGGAACCAGAATACGCTCTAAACGTGCATCAGGTAAATGTCTCCCGATCAACAAAGCACTTTCTATTAAAAATATATCCGCCATATCCACATCGATTTGGCGAGTTATCCGAGCAATTTAGAAGTTTCTTCTTGAATATCCGAAACAGGTGTAGAGCCTATATTAACCTGATATGAGGCCAGCACTTGAAAGATAATATTTGCTTTAAACTGCAACCTTGACTACAAAGAATAACACCGTATGATAGTGATCGCTACAAAACAGTAAAAAACAACGATTTGGAATTAAACGTTACAAATGTAAGAACTGTCTTGCTCCTCAAAATAGCCATTAACTGCCGATATCACTTCTTCATCGTTGGAAAATCTTTGACCACTGAGCCATTTTTTGAAGTTTTAAAACAGAAAATAATCCGAAGGCGCTAAATCTGGTGAATAGGGTGCATGAGGTAGCAATTCAAACTTCAATTCATTAATTTTGGCCATTGCAATAACGGATTTGTGAGCTGGTGCATTGTCTCGATGAAACAACACTTTCTTCTTAGCTAAATGCTTGATTTCTTCGTTAAAACGTTGCAATAAGTTCGCATACTACTGGCCGTTGATAGTTTTTCCTTTTTCAAGATAGTCAATGAAAATTATCTCACGCGCATCCCAAAAAATCGACGCCATGACCTTGCCTGCAAATGAAACGGTCTTCGCCTTCTATGGAGCGGGTTCTCCATTTTGAATCCATTGTTTTGATTGTTCTTTTGCCTCGGATGTAAAGTGATGAACCCGTGTTTTATCCATTGTTATGTAACGGCGCAAAAATTCAGCTTTGTTGCTGTGAAACTTCGCTAAACGCTCAGTTGAAACATCTTCACGACACTGGTTTTGCTAGAGTGCGAGCAATCGCGGCACCCATCTTTCACACAGCTTTATCATGTCCAAATTTTCGGATAATTTTTTGAAATGCTTACAATGTCTGCTAGCTTGCGCACTTTCAGTTGACGATCATCCAGTACCGCTTTATGGATTTTCTTCACCATTTCTGGAGTCGTCACCACCACTGCGATGCTCGTCTTGGCAGCTCGTACGACCTCGCTTAAACTCAAAAATCCAAACTCACCCAGAGTAGAATCCAATTCAGCTTTTATATTGGTTCAGCTGAATCCTTTTAAATAAAAGTATTGTATCACATAACTATGACCAATTTTCTCCATTTTCACAAATTCACTGACAACGTTCACTATTGATGGCTGCCTAAGAAATATTAAACAACGTGGCGCTTTCAAACTTGAAACATATGCTTTATAGACTGCGTACTTTCCAATATCTTAATCAGGCCGGGTACTTCTGGGACCGCCATCGTATGTGCTTTAGCATGGTATGCTTGATTTGGTGGTTGCTACGAAAATGAAAGAAACTATGAAAGGCAAAAGGAAATATGCTTCACCGAACGATCTTTATTGTCCATAATCGAAAGATCTTACAAGCTAACTAAGTGCCTTGGCCAATCTGCATACATTCAATTGAATTCAAGAACAATAGAAACCGCAATTAAAGCTGAGTCGAACCATAGCGCGAATCAACAATGTTAAATACAATTTTGTGAAATAATTTAGGTTGCGTATAGCTCAGTTTTAATTTTTTTTTAAACAATTAGCTCTGAAGAATTTCAAGATGAACGCAAAATAGCTAATTTTGTTAAATTTTACTTAAACGTGCGTAGAGACGCAACACGAACACGGCCATCTATGCCTGGATGAATTGCTGTTATTCTTCCTACTGAACATTTAGAGCGGATTAAATTGAGCTTGTTAATTACTTCCATATGGCATCGTCAACTTTGAAATTTCTATACGCTCCTCTCCATATTGGACGCTGCAGCGCACTGCTGCAGTGGTTGAATTAGTTCCCATTTTTCCAAACGGTTTAGCAGTGTCTCCAAGTAACTGGATTCAGGCATTGTTGTATACGGTCTTCCTATGAGAAAGTGAGAAGAGCTTCAATTTCGGCTAACAAAGTGCACATTTCTTTTAAGCTAAGAATAGTGTCTCTAAAAATATTATAAAGGCGTTGCCCTACTTATGCTACCCCTGCCTCCCGAAGCCCACGGAAGTATGAGCTATGTGGGTGAATAAAATGCCAGTCGATACTTTCTGCAGCCAACATTTCCACCACCCTTTCGTTATTCCCCTTCGATTTACCCAAATTGTACATTTCCGATAGTATACGTGCAGCTTCTCCCGCAATTAACTTTTTAAGTACAGCGAAAAAGGCATCTGTTTTTAGGTCGGAAACCATTTCTAAGTGATGTGACTTGGTCGTCAAGCAGACGAAGGTTTCCGTCCCTTGGCCAATCGAACCGTAATCACAACCTATGAGAGCAAAAACAAAAGAAAGGTTAACGTGTGAAGATGGCAAGTTTGAGTTGAAACAGCCTTTCAACATATGAACTATTTTGCGAATTAAATTTCTGCTGCCATTAATCCAATATTCTTGATGAATCAACGTAAGCACTCCAGAGACACCAACATGAAGATAGGTTCTATGAGCAACTAAAAGAATGAGTTGAGTAACTAATGCAGTAGGGGACAACTTTTGTATTTGAAATCCTTCCACCAAAGCGTAACAAGCCAACTTCATCCAAGAACGGCAACAATGACAATAGCTTAGATTTCTTAGAAATACATCGATCTGTTCTGAGACTGCTTATTTCAGCATTATACTCATTTTGTGACCCGAAAAGACAAGCTTGTTTTCAAACACAAAGCTCTGAAAGGAAAAGATATCCGAACCAGCGGTCATCATTTGAGAGACGACAACAGCTAACAAATCTATGTATACCAGGTTTATGCATAAGTTTTTCCCGGTTTTTTTTTTTTTTTTTTTTTTTGTCAAAAAAAAAAATACGTAGCTTACTAGGGAAATTATATTTTTTTATTCAAATCATTGGCCTTCGGCTTTAACATATTTCGCCCATCTTTCAGGCAATTTATGAATAGCATGGCAGAAAAACTGCTTGTCTTTTGCGGCAAGCCATTCGTCGACCCATTGTTCAACTTCCTCGAAATCGATGAAGTGCTACTGTGCGAGCGCGTGCCCCGTTGATGTGAAAAGGTGATAGTCAAATGGCACCAAGTTTGGGGAGTACGGCGAGTGCAGAAGGATGTATCATCCGATTTCACAAGTTTTGCGGTGTGATACGGCGTGTTGTCGTTAACAAAATCTCTTTATCATGTCTTATGGCCCATTCCGGCCGTCTTTCGATTAATGTGTGGTTTAAATTAATCATTTGTTGGCGATAGCGTTGTGTATTAACGGTTTCGCTTGAAGAGTTCATAATACACAATACCGCTCTGGACCCGCCAGGTACAGAGCGTGGTCTCTTTGCCGAAGCGATTTGGCCCTTGGAATCTGCTTCGCCAGGTGAAAGCCGCGATTTTTCCCTTTTCGGGTTTTCAAAATAAATCCATTTTTCGTCACTTGTCACAATTCGACGCAAAAATGATTTCCATTCCATTAAATGTGAGACCCATTTACCGAGTTTATTGATCTCCCCCATTGCTCGTAAACGTCTGCTGATTGTTTTTTGTGACACATGTAATGCTTCTGCTAATTGCCGTTGAGTTTTAATTGGGCCATCATCCAATAACTCTTGCAATTGATCGTCTTCGCATTTTTGTGGTCTACCAGAGCGCTCAATGTCTTTTAAATTGTTGAAACCATGTCTCACATATTCTTATTGATGGTGTTCACCATATGTAACTTCCAGCAAACGATGACTCTCAACAGGCTTTTTCCTTTGATTAAATGAGAAAAGCAATGCGTACCGCAAATGTTCTTTTACAGGCACAAAACTCGACATGATCACTGAACGCTAAAACAAAAACGTTAGTTTTTGGCGGACTCAATTTGTGCGTGTTTTTTAGTTAAATGTCAGACGAACACGTATGTTTTAAATTAATATGCTGCGTACTTTTCGCTGGCGCCATCTCTTAGCTAAACCGGAAAAAACGTATGCATATACCTGGTACATATCACAATTCTTATTAGTTTTCTTCACAATGACGCATTGACCGATAAATTTTCCAATAAGTGGTGAAGCGGGGTAGAAACGTGTAGTGTTATCAACCTTTTTCTTTCTTCAGAAATATTTTAAACAACAATTTCACCACTCATTAGCCACGGAACAGAATCATGGATCCTTTCACCTAAGTTTCGGATACATGAGTTTTTTGGGTTCAACTCCCCGTGAAGCGCAATCAGTAGGTTTGTCAAGCGAGCAAACATAATTCCAAGAACATCGAAGCAATACAGACAATATCTCCTATGTATGATTTGCTACAAAGGATTTTCATAGTGGAGGGTGGGAAGAGAGCCAAGACAATTTTATATGCGAGTCACCGAAAACATATACTCGAACCGGACTTACTTCGACAGATGATTGAATAAGGTTGATTAATCAACACAATAATAGGGTCTCACAGAGTTCCAAACGAGGAATAGAGAGCTGTCTTACAGGAGTAACACGTATCTTAGCTGCAACTAGTTGAACTTAAATGATTCTATCTTCTAAACAACTTCGAAAGTAAACTATCGCGGAATACGACTTTTCTGAGGCATCTGAGAAACCTATAAAACATTTAGAATTTAAGGTAAGTCTTCGCAAAATCCTAAGGTTTTTAAGGCAGGATAATTGTTTTCGATTGGATTTCCATCTTTCACTTACATATATCAAAGGGTAAGAAATCATACCATCCTTCCGAAAAAAATTTTCTAATGAATCAAAAATCCTTGTAACCTTCGAAAGTAATTTTCGCTTCGTAGGAAAAAATTCATCCTCTAAAGCGATCGTATATGTGAAGGTGTCACGAGGAGGCTTCCAAGCTAACCCAAAGATCTTGGTGCACTGTGATGCACTATCCAATTCAAGTGAGAGTGTGTCCTTGCAGATAGCGTCACCCAAAATCTCCCAACAATTTGAACTCCATTTGCTTAGCGCTACCCCTCCACGCGATAGCATGTCTAATATTTGCTTTCTAAAATCTAGAGCCTCGGATCCGGTCATAATATCGTCCACACACATATCTTTCAAGATCACCTGTGACGTGAAGGAAAACTGATGTGCGTAGTCAAATGCTATTTGTCGGAGAACTCTCATTGACAAGTAAGGAGCTAGAGAAGTACCATATGTGAAGGTACATAAACGGAAGTGCGGTATTGGGTCATCAGAAGTTCTCTTCATACAATTCTCTGGAAATCCCAATGTTTTGGATGTATCCAATTTTGAAGAAATATTTAGATTATGTCCGCACAAAACACGTATCTATGCAACCGAAAGCAAAGGCAAACATAATTTAGATTTCTTTGAAGAGGAGTCCCGATATGCAGCATTTCATTAAGAATTTGATTCTTAGCATCTTAATGGGAACCATCGAACACAATTCGGATTTTGTTGGTGATGATGGCATGGGTTCTACTTCATCCTCTCACTCCATATACCCGAGGTCTAATATACCTTTATAAAATCTGTGTATTCCATGTATATACGTGTAAAGTGGCGCTTCATTGCAAAAAATCTAGATAAAGCTCCAGAAATGGCATTAGAAAACCTAACTTCATCTTGCCGAAAAGGGGGTTCAATATCTGTTGCCCAAAGTACGAGCAAATGTTTTAGAAAAATAGGAATCTACTTCATTCTCCCATATTGTGATCAATGATTTTTTTGAAACCTCCTCAATTTCCAGAAAGGACTTCAATAAAATGTCGGACTCAACGCCTGCATATAACAAAACGATTGATATCACTTTCATGCAACCTGTAATAACCCACTCAAACAGCGTTTCATGTGCAATAACTCTATATTTCTCATCTGTAAGATGACCACCGTGAAGAATACTCCAAGCCTCGTCAGCTCCTAATAATATATCAGTAGGACCAGGAGTATTGAATACTGTATCAGCTAAATCGAGGTCCTTAATAAAAGAGAACTCGCTAAATAAATGAAAGCGATGGAGTTTTCGATGCTATGCGAACTTATACGGAAATTCAACATGAGGTAATCAGCACCTTGCGTTACATCAGCTCCAACTAAAGGGATATCCGATATTTGTAAGCGAGTAAGCTTCCGACGAAGACCCAAACTTTTTATCGAATATTCAGTACCAAGTTGAATATTACCAATGGCATCAAACACTTTTACTAACACAGTGAGTAAGATGCCAGAGGAATGAATTTCATCTTCTTGGTATTGGAATTCACTGTAACATTCGAGGGAGTAGTAGAGGTGTTTAACTTGTCAAGGTTTACTTAACTATGATGAGGACTACAATAAAATGAGCAATGAATTCCAACCCGACACTGAACCGACGAGTGTTTAGTACCGAGGCAGTTGTAGCATAAACGCTGGTCTCTAGCGAAGTTACGACGAGACTCGACCTCCATAGATGCAAATATTGGGCACTGAGGAAGACAATAGTCCCCTTTACATTTTAAATATGAAAGCTCCGCCACGGCTAAGCCTTCCATCCTATTTGGGTCGGCCTAAATAAAAGAAATACGGTCTTCGTTAAAGAGTATTCGGAAATTTTTCTGTTCATTTGTGGCGAGTATATCAGCATCTCTGTCTTATATGTGCTTCTTGCAATCAAGTGATTCAGTGATTCCAATGAATTCAGTCATATCTCACTTGTCAGACTGATTACTGATATACTATCAATTTTTGTACAAAATATACTATAAGATATGCGGAAGACTTGGATCATACACCCTGACTGACTCGAACTTCAACTTTTTAAAATGCTATGATTTTTTTATTTTTTGATAAATTTTATTGTGCCAAGGCAAAAAATGTTGGAAAATACATAAATTTTCAAATTGTATAAGTAGTTTTCAATATGTCTACCCTTGGCGCGAATAATGACCTTGAGACGGCCGAAGAAAGCATCGCACGCTGCACGCAAGTGGCTCTGCGGTATTTTGGCCCATTCAGGGCGAAGCGCTTGTTTGAAGTCGTCCCAACTTTGGTATTTTTAAGTGCCAACCTTCGCCTTCAAAATACCCCAGACAGAGAAATCCAACGGATTTGCATCCAGAGAATTTGCAATCCATTGTGTCGAAGAAATAAAGTGTGGAACATTGTTTTTTAACCAATCTTGGTTGACGAACGCTTTGTGAGACGGTGCCGAGTCTTGTTGAAATGTCTACGGTCTCCGACCGAAATAATTGTTTGCCCAAGGCTTCAATACTGCCTCTAAGACATGGTTCAAAAATACGTGCGGAGTCCCACCATCGATGGTTATGGCAGATCAAACCATCACCATCGGTGCTGCCTGGTTTCTGGTGGCCGTCCGAGGGTGTAAATTTTCGAAGGACCTCTCTGCCAAGTAAACTCGGTCATTTTGTTTGTTGACATACTGCTCGATAACAAATGGCGACTCATCAAAAAAAAAAAACACAAATTCTGCAACTCACCACTTTCGTGCAAGCGTAGCATCTCCTTCGATCTTTATGGCTTGAGCCCAAGCTCATTTTTCAGTATGTGTTGCATCCGTTCCAACGATATGTTGAGCTCATGATCCATTTTTCTTTCACTTCGAAGCGGATTTCGATCAATTCGAGCCCTCACTTTTCGAACCATTTCTGCCGATGTTGTTATTTTTTTATGACCACCTCCATGGCGTTTTGCAATACTGCCAGTATCACAGTAACGAGCTATGGTTCGAGACACAAATTCACGTTATTCACGTTAAGATGCTGGAGGGCTCTACCGATAGCTACTTGTGGTTTTCCAGCCAAATATAAAGCAATCACACTATCACGTTTGAATTCCATCGCGGATGGAAATCGTTTAAAAGGCTTGTAAATTGAGCTCACTGTCATGAACGGTTTGGAAATTATAGTAGTCTGAAGTTGGTTACAGTTCGAGTTATTCAGGGTGTAGTATCGAAAAAAAATTGCGCGCTTAACTGAATTAGAAAGTGCAAAACCCAGAAATGAAGAAATATCCAAACATCACCTCGATAAAGTGTTAAGTGAATTTATATCTATCGGTACCGCAATGTTGGATTCCAACAAGAAAACGTTTAGTTCGATTAACACTCTCCGGGAAGTCATAGATACTCATCTTCAGTCATCCACATCCAATCTCCAATCTGCAACTTACAATCTTATACTCTCAAAGCATTACGAGAGCTAAATGATGAACTCACTACGAATAGAACAGTTTTGAATGATTTGGAAAACCACAATACAATATACAATACCAGAGTTACAATTTTGACTGAATTGTTACAAACTGAAACCGAATCATTGCCACATCCAGTACCGACAACCCAACCTCCAAATCCTCGCTCCAGCACTTCGATCCAAGAATCTTATGGTGATATAACTACTCCAACGTCAAATCCTCCTCTCGCCGCCCCACGGAAACTCGTTTGACAGTTTAACACGACGTGGACGCCTTCAAAGTGGCAAAGCAGGTTAGACTGGCTCCGCTCGACGAATCAAAATAGAGTAGAGTTTACCCTTGAGTTCCGTGTTAGTTTGTGTACTAACATTCTTTATTCATGAGAAGTTCATTGACAAGTTTATCACATTAGGAAGGAGAATTAAATTTGACCTCAAGAGATGATCGTCATTCAGAGAATTTAACTGTCGCTCTAGCTGCTAGTGTTCTCAACATTCCTCCTCAGAATTAAAATGACAATAAGATACAATCCGACATATTTATTTAACACATTTTCCATAAATTCGCTTGATGAATAATTGATAACTGATCCTGGCTGCATTATACTGTAACAATCCACGTCGCCACAATGTTACATCACTTAGAAGAAAGTCATGTTCAATCTAGGTAATGAAGCCATTACATTTAAATATTGATTTTAGAAAGAAAAAAGCTACTGACGCATTACAATCTTGTTATTCACTTTTAAAACAAAAAACATTTAAGAACAATTGAAAACAAATGAAAGTATCTCTCTCTATTGTTATGTACTTAGTTTGGTCAAAAATTCTTATAATCTAATTGAATCAACAGCACGACCTTCATAAAGGCTGCTTTTGTAATTACAAAACCAGTCGACCAGTCTAAGTCAAATAGCCCGCATAACGACAGACGTAGCTTCTCCTGCTTCAATTGGAACGACAGCATCTCAATCTGCAATAAAAAAAAAAAAAAAAAAAAATGTCAACATATAGTAACACACAACAGTTAAAACAAATATACACTCGTATCTATACTCGTATAAGTAGATTTAACTCACACTTTTAACCAAATGTCGATTTAGAATATTATGAGTTGTCAGCGACATTAAAATATTTTCAGACTCATTACAAGCCGAAACTACTAAACCACAAATATACACAATTAACCAGAGATCCACAAGATTCATGACAACGGTGACAATGGAAGTTAGAAATTCAGCTCTAATAAGGCCCGAAAAAGATCCATTCAACAGCACAAAAAAGTAAAAAAGCATTGAAATTTGTATTGCGAAAAATGTTATGAGGATACCCAGAATTTGAATCTGATATACATTCTTAAAGCCAGTTGTCAATTTGTGCAAACCAGTGTGAATCCTTCCGACTGCAACCAATTCATTACACAAAAGTCGTGAAGCCTTCCTCGATATACGCCGTTCTCCATTCTCCCAAATCATATTCATGTCCTTGACTAATTTCAAAAGCCGTCGATTAAGTAAACAAAAATGATATCCGCCATATAGCAATCCAATGCAAAATTGACTCTCTACAATCATCAACAATATCTTCAGGAATGAAATATATACTGCTTCCATTACCAACTTGAAAGATTGATTTATCTTGTGTGATAGAATTGTTACAAAAGTTCCTATGACCATAATAATTGACGAAACGATCTTCAGATGTATAAGTCGAAGGATCTTTCTTTGAATTTTTAACGGTTTTTTACGACGCATTATAGGAGCAGCCGGAATACTGGTTAAAGGCATAAACATGGCACGCAACAAATTTATCCATTGAGAGATCAAAGCCACTGCAATTGTTAGAACATTTATGTATCCAACAACTTTGTTTACTTCTGATACCAGAGGTCTTTCCATGATAATATCTATGTCCGTAAAGCCAAAGGGCTGAATCACGATTACTGACAAGGATATTCCCAATAAAATGTCAACTATTAGGGTGTAGACTAGGTTTTTTCGGCTATAGACAAGTTCATGGGTCTCAAAATCATAGAAAACGTTCGACAGTCCAAATGCTCTGGAATACTGATACAACTGGCTTACAATTTTTTCAATTGGATCTGTTATTGTCATTGTGTAGTGTATTATTGGGTTGTAATCACAAAACTAGTCACGCAACACAATAAATGCTGAGAGAAAACAATTTCCCAACGATGTAATGTGAAATGTATTTTCAATTAAGATCTTACGAGATATGGATACCACTGACATTAGTACAATTAGTACAAACAATAAAATTAGAAAGTAATTACATCTATAGGAGTACATTAACGTCTTCAATAATGCACATGCTGACAAAATTATGTTGACTGTTAGAGGATTAAAAAATATGTATCTATATCGAAGGTGAGTCCCCAAACTTTTACTATCTAAAGACAGCAAATTCAATAATTAATTCTCGTTTCCATTCAGAATTATTTGCTATTCGTTAAGAATATAAGAAATTTTGTCTCATCCTGTCAGTTCTTTGGACAACGCCAATCTGATTTAAATTGTTTCACGACTCGAACAGTCTATGAGACGAACCTACTCTCGTACTAGAAAAAGTGTAGTAGAGAAATTACTAAAAGATTTCAATGAAGAGGTAGTTCCAGATAATGTGTCCAAACTTTAACGGGTGATTCCTCAGTAGGTGGTCGAATATGCCCCGAGATACAGAGGTTTTTTTTTATTGTAACAACACCCTACGCTGCTTTGTTTTGACTTCTGTTGAATATAACATCTTTCAAGTGATGGTTGGGTAATGTAGAAATAGGATGGGAACTGTAAGGTGTCATTCTGGCGACTACCAGTGTTGTAACTGTTGATACCATCGGGTATCGGTCGCTGCCTATCTGGTCTTGACTTGCCAAACTTATTAGTCGGAGTCCTGACCAGCGGACAAAAATAGAAAAACGATAAACGGTATATTCAATGAATTCCCCAGATGGAATCAACTGCACTTCTGCACTATTATGGATGTCCGAACGCTCCGACAAACCAAGGTACGATTGCGATAATCCCGAACATCGCAAAGGCAAGTAAATACTGTGGGGAAGTTCGACGTCGGACGTCTATAATTGCAAGAGATTGCCAAATACTTTCCCGATCGAGTCTCCCTTAATCTCTTTAGAGATCCTATGCCGCTTGCATGAAGTATCGACGACCAGTAGCAACACTGCCAAAAAGTCAGAAGAAATACCGCCTTTAATGTGCTGGGTTTTATTCGACCACCACAACAAAACCCGGGGTTTGGCGACGAGCTCTATGAGCAAAAGAGGAGGGCCCAACGTCGGCTTCTCAAGAGCAAAAAGAAGGAGAAGGGGGTTTAGAAAATTGAGAGATGCTTCTTCGGGAATGAGATTCGGAAGTTTTAAAGAAAAACATGCTACAGACACAAACCTCGAAGGGAACCTCGTAATATGTGGAGTCACATTCGATACTGAGGATTTGGAAAAATTAATATATAATATCTCCGTTGGCTGTATAAAGGCGATGACGAACTAAATACAGTTGTCAGGTAGAATGAACCTTCAACAAAGATGGAGTGGACTTCCTGACTTCCGAGCTCCTCACAGCGATTACAATACACATTAGCACACCAACTTATCAGTAAAATATGGTCGCACAAAAGTATGGTCCATGAATGAAACCTCTGCATCGTTTGCTCGATCCTCAAGAAAAGATACCTTCTAAACTGCGCCAACTACAGAAACATCAGTCTTTTTAAATTCGCTTACAAAATACTTTCTGCCATAATTGGTGAACTTCTGAAGCCATTCGTTTGGTTTATCAGATGTGGCTTCAGGACAGAAAAATCCACCATCGACCAAATATTCATTCTATGATAGATAAGATCCAAATCGATACACACCACCTCTATATCGATTTTAAGACTACGTATGACAGCATCTATAGAAAAGAACTATATCTAACTTTGGCATCCCCGCAAAACTCATCCATTTGTGCAAGGTAAATTAAAGACGGTAAAGAACACGCCGAGACATTTAATGTAAAAAAAAAAAAAAAAAGATTCATTCATTCATTCGATTTCTTTAACATTATTCTTGAAAGAATAGTGCAAAACTCACGGGTCAACACAAGAGACACAATCTATCAAATGTCCGTCCAATTACTCGCATACGCTAATGATATTGACATAATCGGAAGAAAGCAGCGTGATGCCAGTGGCGTTTTCACGAGTATTAAAGCGGAAGCGGCTAAGATGGGTTCAGCGGTCAATGAGGGCAACACCAAGTATATGATGTCGACAACAAAGTACACTCAACACCATCACTGACAGTAATACGTGGGCTGAAAAATTTGTAAGAGAGGGCACCACCTAAATTAAATCCATACCATTTTCAGTTAGTACCAACCTTCAAAAGATACGCGTATAAATTTGACAGCTGTCGGATGATTAGTTCTCGAGATATAGCGTTGTGAGTGAAGCAACTTTTGTTATTGTGAAAAAAATGGATTCAAAGCAATTTCGTGTGTTGATTTATCATTGCTTTTTGATGGGAGAAAATTTATCCGGTGCAAAGAAATGGCTTGATAAGTGATACCCGGACTTTGCACTAGCAGAACGAAATATTCGCAAGTAGATTAAAAAATTTAGAAGTGGTCATACAAGCACCAAAGATGTTGCACGTAGTGGACGTCCAAAAGAGGCTGTTTCAAATGAAAATATCAAAAAAGTCCACAAAATGATTACGAATGACCATAAAGTGAAGTTGATCGAGATAGCTGAGGCTCTGAAGATATCAAAAGAGCGTGTTGGATATATTATACACCAATATTTGGACAAGCGAAAGCGCTATTCAAAGTGAGTGTCACGTTTGCTCACAGTCGACCAAAAACAACAACGTATTGATGATTCAGAGTAGTGTTTAAAGCTGTTCAACCGCAATAAAGCCGAAGTTTTGCGTCGGTATGTGACGATGGATGAAACTTGGCTCTATCACTTCACACCAGAGTTAAGTCGGCAGTCAGCTGAGTGGCGAGCAGGCGACGAACCTCGTCCAAACAGTCGGCCGGCAAGGTTATGGCATCCGTATTTTGGGATATACATTTAATAATTTTCATCGACTATCTCCAAAAGGGGCAGACTATCAACAGCGACTATTACATTGCGTTGTTGGAGCGTTTGAAGGACGAAAACGCATTTGAAGAAAAAGTGCTGTTTCATCAAGACAATGCACCATGTGACAAGTCGATGAAAACGATGGCAAAGTTGAATGAATTCGGCTATGAATTGCTTCCCCACCCACCGTATTCTTCAGATTTGGCCCCCAGCGACTATTTCCTGTTCGCAGACCTCAAAAGAATGCTCGCCGGAAAGAGATTTAAGACCGATGAAGAAGTAATCGCCGAAACAGAGGCCTATTTTGAGGCTAAGCCGAAATTGTACTACAAAACTGGTATCGAAAGATTAAAAAATCGTTTCAATCAGTGTATCGCCCTCGAAGGCAACTATATTGATAAATAAAGTTGAATTTTGCAAAAATTTTGTGTTTTACTATAAAACGGCACTGACTTTTCAGCCCATGTGTTACTTCACATATATATTTTTGATGTAGTTAAGCACTTTGTTCACCAAGGTTTCGCCATTAATTCAAACAACGACACCTGGGCTGAGATCAAACACAACTTCTATGGGTTAAGAATCCAATTGGCTAGCAAAGTCCTGTACAAGACCTTAATAATCTCAATCCTGCTCTATAGCGCAGAGGCATGGACTTTATCAAAAATGAATGAGGGTGCTCTTGGTTGTTTTGAGAGGAAAATTTCTCAGGTGATGTTAGGTCTATATAGAGGAGAAGAAGATACAAATACGAACTTAACCTGACTTAAAGTAAAGATCCAACGACTGAGGTGGCTGGATCGGATTTTTTGGTTCCTATTCAAAGTATCAAAGAAAAAGCAGCATCCTCTTTACAGACTCCCTAAATTTCATGTCAAGACATGTTTGATATTAAGTGACATCTACCGTCAAGAAAAAACTTTAGGCACTTTACTTAAAAGTGAGACACGACATGAGAAGGTATCCAAAATGGGAAATTCCTGGCAATTAATTACTCTGAACATTTAAGATGGCCACGCGTCTAAAGTACGACTTCACAAATACTACTAATCGTCGCCTTATATCCCTGATTAAACTTCATCACACAATAAAGTCAACCTCATGCTTAAATTTACTTTATGGATCCTTCAAAATCCACCTGCTACACACCCACCGATGTACAGTAAAATACGTAAAACCAAGCACTTTTCGATTTTCCAAGAACCATTGAAAACAGTCTCATCGTTCGTCCTGATAGTCTTAAATTACAATTAAAATCAAATTAAATTCCGACAATTATACTTCCATCATCTAAATTCTTCTATCGTTCTGTGTGTGTATGTCTGCATGTATTTCTAAATTCTCATTTAAGGGGCTCATTAGAATCAGCTCCTTTCTCATTTCCAAGTCTCATCAATTTTGTATGAATTCTATACGATGCGGCGCAGTATGTTCTCTTCGTCTGTCGAATTGTAATTACGATTCGCGCAAATCGCGAAACAATAAAACCAACAAAACCGAAGGACACGAATGACAACAACAAAAAAAATAATAATAAATCGAAATAAAGGGAAAAGCATCTGCTTTACAGTCAATCGATTGGGAGATTTAATTTCATTTGCGTCCGGCGCTGGCAGTAAGGAACGTTTCTTACTTGTCTAGAGCACGACCAAGTCGTGCCAGGACTTTATATTTTTTGATGCTTTATATTGAAGGTTCCCATTCCCTCGTCTCTCATTGAAACGTCTTACGGCTTTGACTGAATAATGAATGGATTTCTTAATTTCCGTTTCACCTATAAATAAAAATCATCTTGTTGTCTGTTTTCATGTTGTGTTTCGCTCGTTTACGACGATGACGAGTACGCGTCGTCGTACTCGTTGCAGTCGTAGTCGACTGTAGGGATGTATTGTACTATAGATGACGATCAACATTTCTCATTGGTTTGCATGAATTCGGTTCGAAGGTGCTCCTGCTTCAATAGGAAATCTTTTCAGCATATGCACGCAATAAAAGTAGACTCCTGTGTTGCTTCTGTTGAATATTTATAAAGAGACTCCTGATTCCTGAGGGTAGAACAAAAGGAGAAAGTAATGCCAGCAAAAGCATCCTTGTCATTATTGGTGATAGAGTGAAACTGGTTGGCAGTCCTGAGTTGCAGCATTGCCAGATCTCAAATCCTTTGAAACCAATTGAACACACAGGATAAAGATATAGTTCACACAGAATCTTTTTTTTTTTATAATACAGTGCGCGCACCAAGTGGATATGAATACGCTTTTACTGGCTTTTTCTCCAGGGCGCGGGCGGGTGGTGTAGTAGTTTAAAACTCAGGTATATTAGGTTTCGATATTTTCTCCTCCTCAACCAGTGGGTCTTAAGTACGTGCTAGTTGTTAGTTCGTTACATTTAGCCAAGCCAGCAATCACTCCAACATCAGTGTTATGCCTTCATGTCAGAGTTGACACCGACCGGATTTTCATATAACTACATACAAATTCTATGAAAAGACTATTTCACAGAATTGCCTGGCACGGGATTCGAACCCGCGACCCTCTGCTTGAGGAGTCTATGCATATACCATACACCACGGCCACACCATCCCATTGGCGGTCTGTCGTCTCTCACTGGGAAATGGTCGGCCACGTCCAATTAATCGTGGCACCGTTTAGGGATGGACTCCATTTATCGTGACACCACTCTTCTTAAATGAGAGAGGTGTTGTTTAACACCAGCGAAACCCTACAAAAAAATTACAAAAATCACACAGAATCTAGATCTCTTATCACGTTAGACGACTAAACGCATTTGTATTCGTGAAATGAATACTCGTATACCTACAGACATACCTTTTAGAATTTTTTTCAATCCATTTGACGGATAAAGTTATCTTTGACGACTTCGGGAATGTAATCGAAGTGTATCAAATAACCGGTGATGTGCCTTAGGGTTTGATATTAGTTCTTATGCTTTTATATAGTATGCATGGCGTTTTTCAATATTATTCTACGAAGTCTTAACTCTATAGATATCGCTGAATTCGCCAGTGAAAGTGCGGCACGGCTTTTTAAATCGACACGGTCCATTCTTATGTACGTAAGCTTTCAACAGGTGGGGCACAACCCCAAATGAAAATCGTCAAATAAACTGGACTCCATCATAGAAGAGTGTATCAGTAGAATACACGGGGGAGCTATCTTCTATCTAACACAGCTCTTATCGGTATTCTTTCGGATACAAGAACGTGGGTGACCTGCAGTAAAAGATGAATTTTATAACAATTTCAATAAGCCGATGCATATGACGATATAATCCCTAATCGTGAGCACTCATAGTATTTATGCCAACGACAAGAAAAGTAACACATGGGCCGTTTTATAGTAAAACACAAAATTTTTGCAAAATTCAACTTTACGTATCAATATAGTTGCCTTCGAGGGCGATACACTGATTGAAATGATTTTGATACCAGTTTTGTAGTACGATTTCGGTTTAGTCTCAAAATAAGCCTCTGTTTCGGCGATTAATTCTGTATCGGTCTTAAATCTCTTTCCGGCGAGCATTCCTTTGAGGTCTGCGAACATGAAATAGTCGCTGGGGGCCAAATCTGGAGAATACGGTGGGTGGGAAAGCAATTCGTAGCCGAATTCATTCAATTTTGCCATCGTTTTCATCAACTTGTCACACGGTGCATTGTCTTGATGAAACAGCACTTTTTCTTCAAATGCGTTTTTGTCCTTCAAACGCTCCAACAACGCAATGTAATAGTCGCTGTTGATAGTCTGCCCCTTTTGGAGATAATCGATGAAATTTATTCCATGTGTATCCCAAAATACGGATATCCATAACCTTGCCAGCCGACTGTTGAGTTTTTGGTCGTTTTGGACAAGGTTCGTCGCCTGCTCGCCACTCAGCTGACTGCCAACTTGACTCTGGTGTGAAGTGATGGAGCCAAGTTTCATCATCGTCATATATCGACGCAAAAATTCGTCTTTATTGCGGTTAAACAGCTTTAAATACTCCTCTGAATCATTAACACGTTGTTGTTTTTGGTCGACTGTGAGCAAACGCGGCACCTACTGTGAATAGAGCTTTCGCATGTCCAAATATTCTTGTATGATATATCCAACACGCTCTTTTGATATCTTCAGAGCCTCAGCTATCTTGTCATTCGTAAACATTTTGTGGATTTTTTTGATGTTTTCATCTGAAACAGCCTATTTTGGACGTCCACTGCGTGCATCATCTTCGTTGCTTGTATGACCACTTTTAAATTTTTCAATCCACTTGCGAATGCTTCGTTCGGCTGGTGCAGAGTCCGGGTAACACTTGTCAAGCCATTTCTTTGCATCGGCTGCATTTTCCCCCATCAAAAAGCAATGATAAGTCAACGCACGAAATTGCTTTGAATCCATTTTTTTCACAACAACAAAAGTTGCTTCACTCACAAATCTATATCTCGAGAACTAATCGTCCGACAGCCGTCAAATTTATACAAGTATCTTTTGAAGGTTGGTACTAACTGAAAATGGTATGGATTTAATTCAAGTGGTGCCCTCTATTACAAACGGCAGGGACTTAGATTAAGTCATCACAAGTTTGATGGAGTATAAAATGCACGATGTATCTGACCCGATATAACTATTTCACTTACACAATTCCTCTCCTGTACCACAGCTGTTTAAAATATCTTCTCGGATTTGGATATGATAGCTCGCCTGTAAAGGTGAAAAAACGTGGTCAGAGGATAACTATTTATAGATAAAACGGGCGTACATATTGGGCTGATTAAAGACAAAACACACACGCAGAAGACACAGAATAAGTTGCTAGTCAGTTCATTGAAGTAAAATCTAAAAACAGTCAGTCCCGCGGGGAAGCGAAGTCTTAAGCATATGTCCTCGAATCGTGTCTAGTAACTAGTAACTACTCACTATTGGTATTTCAATGTTTCGACTTTGTTTCGAAGAAGGACGACTCTTTTAAAGACTTCGAACCTAATGGGGTTCGAACTAGTGGGTGGAACTAGTCCTCTACTGCTGTTCACACGTCAGCCAAATCACTACTGCATTTAATTGGATCCTATTGTGCTGTTTGCCTTTCGGGCCTAGAACATTCTAGAGCATTGCCTCTGAATTCTGTGAACATTATGAATATCTTCCTTGAAACTGAAAATTATTTTCGTTAGGAAAGAGTACTAGACATTCAATTATAATATGAATAGCAGTCTTATTCTGAGGCAATAGTCCTTTGGTGTAGACTTTTTCTGGTATGTTACGCAAGATTTTATTAACATGTGGTGGATGAGAATTTTCCCGCAAATCAGAGTCTGTAACTGACTACTAAGAGGTAGTCGTTGCTAATTAATGAATCATCTTTCTCATTTCAGAACAGCCTTTATGGTTGGTGACTACGTGGTTGGCTGCCATTTATATGGAGTGCTTACTGATCTCTAAGATAAGTTTGAATTTTATGATAGAGCTACAACTCTTTAATCATCTCCAGTCTCTTCATAGATTTAGTTGCATATTTGTCTTGATCCACCAGACTACTGAAGATTGTGTTGATATTAATCCTTTTAAGACCCGAGTTCTTCCACAGATTCGTCGGGATATCAATATGGACCAAGACACCAGGTCATGTATCTTCGCTGAGAGATTTTCAAGATGGAGCCTCTGACAGTTGAGCAGATTAAGTGCTACGCTGAATTTTAATTTTGTTTCGGGCTTAGGCACCCATTTATTAGGCTTAATACTTACAAGCCTTATCTGACTTAAAAGTAGAACTCAGAAACTAAAAAAAATTAAAAGTTAGGAACTAAGGGAATTAGGGAAGAGAACAAGCGTGAGACGAAAAGTGATCAAATCAAAAACGGGAAAGTTTGAGTAGATTGGTTCGTTGGAGCTTTAAGAGGTGCGATGGGTTGGAATATAGAAGAAACGAGGATAAGAATAACAGCTACGTCTGTGCGTTTTTCGAGAGTATTCAGATTAAGAAGTTTGAGAGGTAAAATTAAAGGGTCATCCTAGAGTAATCCTCAAAGGAAACGACATTAAATTTTTTCGAGTCGGGATATACGAGTATGAACTCGTTAAAAGGGCTGGCTGGCATATTCGAGAAGGTGTCGGACAAGGTTCATGTAAGATAGCCTTGTCACATAGGGGTGGCAAAATACTTTGGACCATCGTTTGATAAAACCACGTGGTGAGTTGACTTTAAGGATTACCTCATCAATATGCGAAAATTCGTGAATAGATCGAACCTGGAGTAAGGGTTGGCCAAGCAGAAAATTATTCAAGAAGGGGATTGATTGTACTTAAGTGGCAAAGTCATAGATTGACATTTGGAGACATTAAGCTCTAACTTAAAATTAATTGAGGTGTTCTTGAAGAAGAATAGAGTCTAAGCGTGAAGATATAGCTTTGGAGGACTTAGTGCCGTTGGCGTAAGTAGATAGGAGGTAATGTTTAATAATCCTCTAAAGATCGTTCATAGTTAAAATTAAAAGAAGGGAACCTAGATGACAGCCATGTGGTATACATACCAGAAGTGGCTAAAAATGGAATTGAGAAAGCTAACCTAAAGCGAACACTATAATAACGGTTCTCAGATAAGAAGATATCGATTTAAATAATATGGGGCAAAAACGAGAGAAGACAAGGATCAATGAGATATTTTATCCAAGGCCTTAGCAAAATCTGTATTAATTACATCGATTTTCTAGGGATGAAAGCGCAAAGGATACGAATTCAACTTCCAGACTTAAGTCCAACAGTGCAACAGATACGGCGTAGCTGCCGAGATTTTCAAGATGGCGAAAGATGACTTTCTTAAGACCATGCACCAAATCATCTCAAAAATATAGTCGAACGAAAGCATGCCATAGCAACTTGCAACTCAGGATTGTATTCTCAATCCTTATGAAACAAGATCATCTTGTCTCCGCCAATTATGCAGGCAGATCTCTCCAACATCCAACATCTCAAACATGATTTCCTCTGCCTCACTTTGTAAAGACCTACAAGTTTTACGAAACATTTCATTTCTCCTTGTCAATGTGGTTACAGACATAGAAAGTGCAGCATCGACCAGATTTCAACAATACACTACCAATAATTTGTCAGTCTTGGAGCCACATATGACAGCTTTTATCAGGAAAATTATACGAAACCATGTCTGGTTATGGTGTCCCTGATAAACTTGTCCGACTCCTTAGGATGGAGAAACTTCGTTTTTCCGTGATAATAATGCCCTTTTTATGACAGCCCCATAGTATATCTCACACGTGCAACATCTGAGTTAAATAAAAACCTCACCATTGTTTTCCTTTTTCCTTATTCTGCCATCAACCAAAAACCAATAACGGTTTTCCTTATAATTGCAGGAGGTATGGATAAAGGGCCACATGGCTAAAAACCGCATATCCGTGGACAGCTCACAACAAACTCTAGAAGAAAACAATACAAACACTGAAGACTTTGACTACGTGGTAAGAAAATGTACACATCAATCCACTGAACTGAAAAAAGAGGGCCATAATGTCAATGCTACTTAAATGTGGCGCGTTGAAGAAAAAGTTTACAAAACTGCGCTAATCCCCACACAAAATCTAATCGGATTTAGCAAACAAAAAAATTGTAAAAATACATGAGATTATTGGTACGATAATAATAAAACCAATTATTGAAAATGAAGGAAAACCAATAAGTCTACAGGGGCATTCATGCTACGTTGTATCTGCTCTTTTATCGTTGAAAAAATTTCTTAAAATATATTGTAATAACAAAATACACTGGATGTCATTTTGTTTAACTTTTACACATAAGCAATGCTTCATCTCTATTGTTACGGACAGTGTAAGAGTGGAACATTGAATTGAGCACATATTGGTGATATAGGGTGATTCATCGTAAGGTTTGAATTTCAATAGGCTTTTTTTTACAGATTACGTATGACTTCTATCAAACTGCTTTGTCATTTTTGTTCAGTATTATTTGGCAAATTATCGTAAAAAGACGCATACTACAAAAGCGTCTCCAAATTGTTCAGTTGTATTACGAAAATCAGCGTTCTGTGAGATATGTTTTTCGTTTTGTTGTTTTATGTTTTTTCGAGCAACTTATGGTGCGCATAATCGACCTACTGAAACCACTATTGCCAATACCATTCGCAAATTTAAATCCCAGTTTACATGAGTGGATGATACTCGACCGGTTACACCACATGCAGCACGTAGTGAAGATATTATAGTAGCTATACCTGAGAGTGTACGCGAAGACCGTGACGAATCGAACCGCGTCGAATTCTTGGCGTATTCGACAACTTTTTCGTACTTTACGTGAGGATCTCGGCTTAAAAAAGTACAAAATTCAACTTGTGAAAGAATTGAAGCCAGGCGACTTGAATTTGTGTCATACTTTCAGTGAATGAGCTCCGGAAAAAATTAATCCCATGTTTTATCGTGAAATTTGAAGAAGCCGATTTCTGGCTCAATGGATACGTTAATGAATAAAATTGCCATATACGGGCTGATAAGCAACTCGAGGAATACGAAGAACTACCATTACATCCATTAAAAACAATGGTATGGTTTGGTTTATGGGCTGGTGGAATCATTGGTCAGTATTTCTTTAAAAATGAAGCAAATCAGAATGTTACCGTGAATGTTTACCGTTATCGCGTCATGCTAACGAACTATGTGCTTCCTGAAATTCAAGCACATGGTCTCGGTGAGCTCTGGTTTCAACAAACAATAAACTTGTAGAGAAATCATTTTGGTGAGCACTTCATTTCACGTTTTGCTACAGTAAATTGGCCGCCTAAATCGTGCGATATCACACCTTTGGACTATTTTCTCTTTGGATATGTAAAGTCTCAGGTCCTTAGGAATCAGTCAGCTACGATTGACGCTTTGGAAGCCAACATTACTCGTGTTATCCGTGAAATACCAGTCACTATGCTCGAACGAATCGCCAAAATTGGACTTTCGGAACGGACCAACTAAGACTTAGTCGTGGCCAACATTTACATGATATCATTTTTAAAAAGTAAATGCCATGAATTGTTATTTTAACTAATAATAAAAATTTTAAGTTCATTTGCAAATTTATGTGTTTAATTTCACATTTCGCGGTTTTTTGTTACTAGATGGAGTTGGTGTCATTTTAAGTGAAAACACTTATCTGATTGTGTCAAACGAACACGCGTTTGAAAGGTGACATGTCAGGCTACAATTTTTGTGAAGACAGCTGGATAATTCGTTGCTCGTCTCAAAAGTTATACTGATTTGAATATGAGTGAAATATCTGATGAAATACGCTATGTGATGCTTTTTTACTAAGTAAAAGGGAAAAAGGCTGCAAAACCATGCCGAAAAATTTATGCAGTTTACGGTGAGAATGCTGTGAGTGAACTCCAGACCCAGAAGTGTTTTGTTCGATTCCGTTCCCAAAATTTCGATGTAAAAGATGCACCTCGCACTGGTCGGCCTGTCACTAAAAAAGTCGATGAAATTTTGTAACTGATATTAAAAATCAACCATATGATAGTTTGAAATCATCTTAAACGAGCAGGATACTCAAAATAGCTCAATGTTTGGGTGCCACATGAATAAACGTAAAGAAATTTAATTGACCGAATAACCATTAGTGAAACGCTGCTGAAACTTAACGAAATGGAACCATTTTTGAAGCGATTCAATACGGGTGATAATAGATTAAATACGGGTATATCCAACACAAGCGATCATGGTCAAAAGCCGATGACATATCACAACAATGTTCGGTGGGATTGGAAGGGAATTGAATATTATGAGCTACTAGAACGTAGCGAAACGGTCAATTCGATCCTCTACTGTGCACAACTCGACTGTTTAAACGAAGCTATAAAGAGAGAGCGACCAGAATTTTCCAACAGAAATTGAGTTGTCTTCCATCATGACAATGCTAGGCCACACACATCTTTGATGACCCGGAACAAATTGACGGAGCTTGATTGGAAAGTTTTAATGTATCCACCGTATAGCCCGGACCTTGCACCCTCTAACCACCGTTTGTTTCGGTCTTTGCAAAACTCTCTTGATGGTAAAAAATTGGCCGACCGAGAGCCGCTGAAAATTACTTGGCCAAGTTTTTCGCTGATAAGCCACAGAAGTTCTACACTGATGGAATTATGAAGCTACCTGGAAAATGGCAAAAGGTCATAGATAATAATGACCAATATGTGCTTGATTGAAATTGATTTTGAATAAAGAAAATTTTTGTTCGAAAATATACCAAAAAACCGCGGAGTCTTTTTATGTATATGACTTGTTATTTTCGAGAGATGGTTGTTGTTCTTTAGTACTCTCAGTTCATAAAATCTCTGGAAACGAAAAGAATTAACAAAATCGTCTAATTTTAAGTCATTACTCGAGACTTGAGACGCTATATTGATACAAAAAATACACTTTTATATTTTACAAGACTTGTTGTATACAAAGCGTGAATACCCCTTACAATGAAAATATTTTATCAGTTTCGGATATAAATGAGAACTTGCCTTCAGCTACTTAGTAATGTAGAAGACAAGAATTGCAAGAGAGTGTTTTTGAGATTAACCGAGCGTCAATACACAAAGATTGTTCAAAAAGTAAGGTGACTTTTGAAATTTTAATTATTCAATTATTGACACATGCTACATACATACATGCTACATAATTAGCACACTACTTTGTGGCGATTTTCAATTAACATAAAAAATGGAGTAAAGAATTTGCATCAAAATTTTGTCTAAAAAATGGAATCAAGTGCTCTAAAACACTTGAAATGTTGACAGTGTTATACGGTGAGTCTGCTCTAAGTAAAAAAAAACGTCCCAGCACATCAACAAAAGATGATAGCGTCGAAGTTGTGAAGAAAATTGTTTTGGAAAACCGTCCATTTACCATTCAAGAAGATGCTGAGGATGTTGGCATATTGATCGGCTCGCTTCATGCAATTTTTTCGAATGTTTTGGGAATGAGACATGTGTCAGCGAAGTTTGTTCCGAAAATTCTTAATTTTTATCAGAAGAACCGTCGAGTAAGAATCGCTCATGAATGACGTCAATGATGATCCTGACTTGCCCGCACCGTGGTGAAGTGCATCAGGAGTTTGCACCTTAAGGTCGTAGAGTCAATAAGGAGTATTACCTTGAAGTTGAGCGACGTTTGCGAGAAGCAATACGAACAAAACTTCCGGAATTGTGGAAAAACTTTCATTGCTTTTGCATCACTATAACGCATTTGCACATTCATCTTTGCTTGTGAGAGATTTTTTGGCCAAAAACAACACGACAATCATGTCTTAGTCACTATAATCACCGGATTTGACCCCATGAGACTTTTTTCTGTTGTCAAAACGGAATAGACCTATGAAAGAACGGGGATTTGAAACCAAAAATGAGAAATGCTTCGAGGATTAAAAATAACGTTGACACAAGTGTATTATATCTGAGCGGGATTTCTTTGAAGGGGACGATATTAATATTGATGAATATATAAAAAAAAATTTATAAAAATATGAAATCACTTTATTTACTGCACACCTCGTACATATAACTTTGGTGAACGTCTGCTCTTGTAGCGAAAAAGGAAAAAGTACTGTACAATCCACTGGAATGTGACAAAGCACTGAACACTACACACAAAAAGAAATAGGTCTCAACCTATTTCTTCTGAACCTGGCACAGGCGAATGAGACTTTTGTCCATTTCTGTCTAAAACAACTGTTATCAAAGCGAATGGTTCAAGAACTGCAGTACATGCCAAGGACAAAACAATAGAAATTGACAAATCAACTACCTACTGGAGTGTACCTATTCAGACTTTTGCTATCCGATGAGAACGGAATCGATTGGTAAGTCACAATCAATTTCAGTTTATTTTCTGAAAAACAAGAACGAATCTCACAATGCAATATACCCCGGAACATTGTAAGAGAGGGCTAGATGGTTTAAGATACAAATTTTTTGGAATTTTTGCTGGCGAAACTCATTTCTATTTACATCTGCTTTCATCAGAAATCTTTACCCAACAAAGCTCAGCAAAGACCAAATACCAGAGGGGCTATGGACCAATTGAGTTCCCTCTGTTAAGCATTTTTGCGAAATAGGAACTATCTGTGTTTCGTTAAAAAAGAATGGAAACTTTGACAAATTTGAAGCAAATGGAGAAAAGCAAGTCTTGATTGGTTATTCTGATGGTATACGGACTTACAGACAATAAAAACCGACAACTCGAATAGTCATGAACAGCAGAGATGTCCATTTTACAACAAAGATGCACTCAGTGTTTTTAATAAATATTGAATTGAATTTTAGCTTGTTCTACTTAAGCTTTATGATAAAATTTCCTAAGAAACAAAAATTTGCAAGTTATAGCAAATTTAACAATTTTAACAAATTAGTTTCGAACGTCTTAAGAGTCAAACGGAAAAGAAAGATGAAAGTTAAAGTTACTAAAAGACGCCCTCTACGAAAGAATAGAATCGGTAAAATGAAGCATAGAACGGCACCTAAGAGGTGACAAAAAACTACTTTTTTCTTGTGCCATAGAAAGTACTAATTCACTACCTGAATCCCAAAATGAAAGACAAGCACATCCGGATGGTAAAACTAAGATCTAAGATCGACGGCTTAGATCTGCGCCATATTGACGTCCAAACTGCGTATATAAGTGGGGATGTACGAGGGCTGTTAGATGAATACCCGGATTAGAAATGACAATGCAACTTTTTCAGATTTTGACAATTTATTTTTCAATATAATCTCCTTTCAACTCGATACACTTTTCCAAGTGGTGTTGCAACTTTTTTAGCCCCTCCAGATAGTATGACTTTTGTTGGTCCGCAAAATAATCCTCCGCGGCAGCAATGACTTCCTCGTTCGACCCTAACTTCTTTCCGGCGAGCAATCTATAGTATTAAGGCTTGGAGACAAAAAGAAGTTGCAGAATAGCAATTCGTAGTGAGCCGGTGCATTATCGTGATGGAAGACCACATTTTTCTTCTCCAAATCTGGTAATTTTTTCTTCAAAAAGACGTTGGATCAGCCTAATAAATCGACGTAGTATGCTCCTGTGATTGTTTTTCCCTTCTTCAAATAGTCAACGTGGATTTCCGCACCCCGCACGTCCCATAAAACGGTAGCCATAACCTTTTCGACAGAAGGCACGGTCGTCGCCTTCTTTGGAGCACATTCACCGGGTAAAACCCATTGTTTCAATTGTTCTCTTGTCTTTGGTGTGTACCAATGAATCCATATCTCATCGAAAAAAACACCAACACTAACACGATGTTTTGAAATGGATGTCAAAACAAAACTAAGAGTCAGATTGTCACCAAATTTTGACAGGCTGGCGTTAAGAGGTTATACTAAATGATAGTATACTCATTTTGACTCAGTTCCGCCACCTATTTTCCAATACGGGTACTCATCAAACAGCCATTGTTCAAAAAGTGCGCCATCTGACAGCTTCGATAAAGAAATGTTTAATTGACAATGCTCAACTGATCTTCTTCAGTATGCAAGATTTAGAAACGTTAATTTCAGTACAAATTCAACTATGAACAACTTTACCGCTTGGTTATGAGTAGCGTCATTGGGATGATTGAAACTGAGATGAATTTTCGTTAGCGAGCTCTAATCACCGACGGGGCTTCTTCACCCTCTCTGGTGGAGAAACCAAACAAAATTATCATTTTTGGAGAATCCGTAATCCTCATATATATATGTAATTCATGAAACACCATTGTAGGATGAGAGAGTGGCGGTTTGGACCGGTATTTGCTCAAACCATCTTTGGGTCATTTTTCTTTAAAATTTGAGGGACAGCCGATGGCAATCCGTATCAGTGGATGTTGGCCCACTTTGTGTGTCCACAAATGCGTCAAAAAGGTCTGCAAAGCTAAATAAAACTCGCGACATTACAAAATGTTATTAAACATTACTATACCGGAGTACCAGATGACGCACCCAGTATATATGAAACAACCGGATGTTATGTTATTCCATACAAATCCCTGTACTATATACTCTGTATCTACCATTTTTAAGTAAAAACCTGTGTTTTCTATCAAACTTACTCTTTGCTTGAATTTTGGGACACTTTTTACAAGGAATCTGCTAAAAACTTGTCAACTAGATGGATTTAAGCCAAGTCGATTAATGATGTCTATCGACGTAAGGTTACAGAATAAATTGGCTTTTGGAGGGGAGTGGATAATAGTTCAACACAGAGAATATCGTATGAAGGCTCAGTTTTATATTTGTTTATTTATAGTAGAGCAGCAAATAGACTTGCACAATTTAACGAAGACCCACTATTACAGCACATGAATTCAGCATTCTAAACTTTACTATGCTTTAGTGGTACAGAAGATGCTGACTCCGGCTGGGATGAGAACGACAGAAAATCAGAAGCTGGATTCTTCTTCAGTTACGCTGGTGTCGCAATAACTTGGAGTTCTATGAAAAATCGTATAATAACAATCTCAAGCACAGAAGTAGAATATGTTGCGATTGCTACAGTTGTCAATTTTGCGCAATTTTTACGACTTCCACTTTTTTTTTTATAATCTCGCGTGCGTACCAAGGGGATATGAATACCCTTTTACTGGCTTTTCTCCAGGGCGCGGGCGGGTGGTGTAGTAGTTTGAAACTCAAGTGTATTAGGTTACGATATTTTTCCCAGAGGTGGTTGTCAAACTGGACGGGACGAGCAGGTGTATCCTCAACCAGTGGGTCTCAGTGCGTGCTAGCTGTTAGTTCGTTACATTTAGCCCAGCCAGCAACCACTTCAATATCAGTGTTATGCCTTCATGTCAGAGTTGACGCCGACGGGATTCTCATATAACTACATGCAAATTCAACAAAAAGACTTTTTCAGAGAACTGCCTCGCTCGGGATTCGAACCCGCGACCCTCTGCTTGAGGAGTGTATGCATATACCACTAAACCACGGCCACCCCATGGCCACCCCATGGTGTTCCACTGATGGAACACCAAGGAGTCGAACATAATCTATAAGGATATTGGAAGCGCTCGCTGTATCGCAGCATCTCAGCAAAATCATGGAAACAAAGCACATGGAAACAATGTATCATTACATTAAGGAGGCGATTGCCATGTGATCAATAGAAATCAAGTATCTAGCCTTACCACCAGAGAAGCACATGTACAGATTGCTTTAGAAAAATTGGAATGATTTTAAGCAAATGGAATTAACTTCTTTTTTCGTTTTACCCTGTACCCTTGAAACTGCATAACTAAATTATGTCACACATAGTGAAAGACATCCATAGTGACATCCTCTTGTTTGAATGCTGCGATAACACTCCGTGAGTGTCAATCCACTGTCATGCAATATTTTACTGAGAATATCGTGCGAAATTTGCAAGGCAACTCCACAAGAGCTTTCAAAAGTCCGTACAACAACTTTTCGGTGCTGATGACACAAAAAATTATTGCCAAACAAAGTATATGCTGTCATATAGACAGACAACATCGACGACTTCCACAACTTGTTTTTTGGGTTCAGAATGCAATTGAGTCACAGAGCTCTGTCTTAGGTAACCAAAATAGCGTTCTATGAAACACTAATCTACTCAGTCCTCCTTTACGGCCCACAGGCATGGACTATCAAAAAAAAAAAAAAAAATGAGGAGGCGCTTAGTAGTTTCGAAAGAAAAGGGGTACGAGTGATCAACTACGCTGTCTGCAACGCCAAAGTGTTCGACGAGCTGTTCGTCGACATGAACTCACCTAAAAGTGTCAGAATTCATCGACTTGGATGTAAAGGGGACGGGAGCGAACACTTTAGTTTGGAAGATGTATAAATAAAGGTTGACAGGAACAGAGCTGCTAAGAAAGGCTTGTTGTTTGGGTCCAAACTCCATCCGCGGACCGTAGCGCCACCTAAGTAAGTTTCGGAACTTAAAAAAAAAAACATGAATGCTTCATTAGCTGTTTTCATTGAAAGATACTTTTTTGGATCTTTAGTCTCATCTATCATCTATCAAAAGACTTCGCTTACAGCGATTAAGTTGACTAGGTCACGTATATTAGTCCTGCAGCCCGAGGCATCTTAGAACACATCCCAGTTAGATAACGCAGTATAGGAAGGTAGAGCTTGCATTTGAAAGGAGACCTCAATCGACTTGGTGAAGGTAACTATGTGTAGGCGAAACTACGTAGCTACGAATCGATCTGGCTTAAGGGGTCCAGAATTGCCCCGGCTCTTAATATGTCATCAAAAGTGAATAAAAAGAGGTGGTTAAAGGATCACCTGTATGGTCTCACAAAAGAATCTTTGGTGTCTTAAAGAATACCGTACAAGTGTTTTCTTACAACTTGACTTCACACTTTCTGGCCTATTATGTGTCCATGGGTAACAAATCCTTGTCCTTAGGTAAACAAATCCTAATAATAAGAACAACGAAATTTTACATCTGGCAACATTTTCAAACTCAAGATCTCAAGAAAGCGATTCGTGTTCCTTCACTTGGAAATTATAGAAATCGATTTACATCCAACGAACTCCTTCACTTTCAGCCATTCGGTACAGGTATAAGACTGTTATTATTTTCTTTCTACTCATTCATGTTATCCTCTTGTTCACATTCGCGAACCAATTTAATTATTCATCATCTGAGGAAATACACACAAACATGGCCCTCGGTGTCTATTCCAAGGAAAATATTGTACTCCCTCCTACTCGTCCTTGATCTATTGTTGATACTCCTACATAGTTCCAAGAAAAGACTCTCCAGTCTTCAAAATCAAATCTTACAAACAGACTCCTACTCTCGGTGCCATTCAATCATTTCTTTTTCTCTTTCCTCTTGTTTTCATTTCTTTGAGCAACCTTTCCCAAACCGAATACAATTACGAGGACCTATTATCCTTGAGATGAGTGAAAAATCCATTTGCCACCCCTAATAAATACAAGGCTAGGTGCAAAGATGTAAAACTGATATGCGAGTCTAATGTGGCTGGGGTGGAGCAGACTGTAAGTCAAGTTGACAGTGGTTTCCGTGCTTTCGCTGGCTTTGCGAATAAAGTGAATAGCTTACAAGTGTAACCGGGGCAACCAACAGAAGACCTGTTCATCATTGCTAATAACCATAAAACGCGTAATGGAATAATTTCGTTTTTAAGGGTTCCCATAAAGAGGTTACATATGACTTTGGCAAGCTTCTGATGTGTGTACGCGCAAGTGTATTGGCATTGTAGTTGTCGAAGGTAATACTGGCAAAACCCTCCCGACCAACTCTACGCCTAAAAGGTCCATAACGACATTCGGGCTGGAGTCCTGGCAAAATGCATAAAAAATCTTAAAACGTGAACGTAAAGGTAAAAATAAAATTTACACTTTGTTAAAGGGCGGAAAAGGTGGGCTTGAAATGTAGAAAATTGTATAAAACAATCACACATGTGGCTTTAGAGGTAACACTGCATACAAAGAAGACAATTGACTATCAAAAATGATTAGAGGCTTGCCTTGTAATCCTCTCACCTCCACAATCTAAATGAGGAGATGAATAAAGTTAAAGCAAGCATGAGGGAGCTTTATTTTTACAGCTCATTAGTTAATTTAAGAGTCTGTGATACTCTCCGTCGCTGGAGCTGTAACTGAACTAAGTAAAAAACTGTATTCGGGAAAGGGTGCTATCCACAATTTCCTGACTTGAGAAAGGCAATGGAAAGGAGAGGGTGTGCTACTTTTTTTTTCATTTTATAGGAAATGACTTTGTCACTTCAAAACACATTTGTAAAGCGTGCATACGAATCATAAAATCTTCAATTACTTTCAGTTAAAGGCTGAACGCGTACACTCGTATAAGTCTTCTCATGAATTCCAACAGACGAGTATGTTTGACATATTGAAGGATAGCCGGGCCACAAATTTTATGTGTTCCTCCCACCTCGAGATCTGAGGAAATTTGGTGCTTGAAAGCCATACATAGATACGTATCTATGCAAAAATCTAAAACGTAAATGGGACATAAAAATATAAGTGGCATCTGAGATTTCCTGGAACATTAGAATCAGATCCTGTACGCATGTGGAGAGGTTGACTGATTGAACTTTTAAGATCATCCAGGATTTAATGGCCTGGTGAATGCATCAAGTATGAGAGATGAGATATGGTAATGCACAGTCAGGAATACACCTACTTACTCCGTTTTATAATTCACAATCTTAGTAGTAGATACTAGGAAACAAGTTTTAATTTGGGCCTAATTCCATGGCAGTATAATCTATCGTGGTCCTCATTGCCAAATTATTCGTTCTCTTAGAAGAACTTTGGGGATTTCAACGGTAGTCAAGCACTTTATATTTTATTTATTTGTAATGCTTATACACTGTCTTGTAAGATAGTGAAAAGCTAATTAAGAACAATGAAAACTAGAAAGCTAGTAGAGTAGAGTAGTGTAGTTGTATCAAATTAAAACTTAACAAGAAAACTTTACAAATGTTTCGAAAAATTTATTAACAGATTTGTTGAGAAAAAGTTGCGTAATTCCTTTTTAAGTCTTGTTGTGCTTGTACCTAAATAAGTTCTTAACTTTCGCGGTAGTGAATTCCACATTCGGACTGAATTTATGAAAAATTGACGTCCTGATGTAAGGGTTGAATTAATTTACCTACATGTCGAGTCTTTTCTTATAAGTATAATGGTTGACGTGTTACGATAATATCCGATAGTAGGGCTAGAGTGCGGAACTTGAGATAGTTCTCAAAAGGCATGTCGAGCAAACGAGAAGAGTAACTATTTACTCTGCCATATTTACGTACGCCCAAATACATAACATATTAAAAGCCACATTGAGCTTTCTTCCACTGATCGAGTCACAACTACAAAAGATTTCACATCCGTAGAATAAAATAGGAATAACAAACGATTTAGCTAACATCAAGCGCGTTTTAGTTGGAATAAAAGACTGTGATACCCATATACCCTTTCAACGGCAGCACTGATATGATTTTCCCAAGTTGACTTGCGATTAAAAGTGACCCCAAGATTCTTTGCAGTCTCAAGATAGTCTATTGCAGAGCTTTTCAACAAAATAGGTGGAAAATACGATGATGAAAGACCCAATGATTTCTTCGATATGACTAGGCACTTAGATTTCTAAGCGTTTAATCATAGTAAGACAGAGTGACTCGAACTGCAACCTTTTAAAATGCTAATTTTTTTTATTTTTTGATAAATTTTATTGTGCCAAGTTGGAAAATACATGAATTTTCAAATTTTATCAGTAGTTTTCAATATTTCTACCTTTAGCGCGGATAATGGCCTTGAGACGGCCGAAGAAAGCATCGCACGCTGCAAGCAAGTGGCTCTGCGGTATTTTGGCCCATTCCCGGCTTGTTTGAGGTGGTCCAAACTTTGGTATTTTTTAGTATTAGCCTTCGCCTTCAAAATACCCCAAACAGAGAAATCCAACGGATTTGCATACGGAGAATTTGCAATCCATCGTGTCGAAGAAATGAAGTGTGGAACATTGTTTTTAAACCAATCTTGGTTGACATGCGCTTCGTGAGACGGCGCCGAGTCTTGTTGAAATGTCCACGGTGTCCCACCGAAATGATTGTTTGCCCAAGGCTTCAATACTGCGTCTAAGATAGCTTCACGGTATACGATCGCATTAATTTCGACGCAACGGTCCAAAGGTGAAAATTTTCGAAGGACCTCTCTGGCAAGTAAACTTGGTCGTTTTGTTTGTTGACATATTGATCGATAGCAAATGGCGACTCATCGGAAAAAAACAAATTCGGCAACTCACCACTTTCGTGCAAGTGTAGCAACTAATTCGCTCTTTCGACTCTAACGTTGCGGTGTAAGATCGTGTGTTTTTTGGAACTTCAATGACGTAAGCCCAAGCTCATTTTTCAGTATGTGCTGCATCCGTTCCAAAGATATGTTGAGCTCACGAGCCATTTTTCTTCCACTTCAACGCGGATTTCACTCAATTCGAGCCTTTCCGAACCATTTCTGCCGATGCTGCTGTTTTTTTATGACCACATCCAAGGTGTTTTGCAACACTGCCAGTATCACTGTAACGAGCTATGGTTCGAGACACAAATGATTTATTCACGTTAAGGCGCTGGAGGGCTCTACCGATAGCTACTTGTAGTTTTCCAGCCAAATATAAAGCAATCACACTATCACGTTTGAATTCCATTGCAGATAAAAAATTTCAACACAAATGAGACGCAAATCGTTTAAAAGGCTTGTAAATAATAAAATTATCTGTCATGCGTCGAAATTTGAGCTCGCAGTAATGAACGGCTTGGAAATTATAGCAGTCTGAAGTTGGTTGCAGTTCGAGTCAGTCAAGGTGTAATTCCGCGCGCGCACCAAGGGGATATGAACACCATTTTACTGGCTTTTCACCAGGGCGCGGGTGGGTGGTGTAGTGTAGTTTTGAAACTTAGATGCTAGGTTTCGATATTTTTCCAGAGGTGGTTGTCAAACTGGAGCCAGTGCATCCTCAACCAGTGGGTCTTAATACGTGCTGGTTGTTAGTTCGTTACATTTAACCCAGCCAGCAACCACTCCAACATCAGTGTTATGCCTTCATGTCAGAATTGACGCCAACGGGATTTTCATATAACTTCATACAAATTTTATAAAAAGACTTCTTCAGAGATTTGTCTAGCACGGGATTGGAAATCGCGACTCTCTGCTTGAGGAGTCTATGCATATACCACTACACCACGGCCACCCTCGTGTTTAACGGTTTCGACTTCTGATCGCAAATTTTCGGTTTTTCTACTGAAACTCTTCGTCTACCGATATTACTTGCTTCACTATTAATAGGAATAGGAATACTAGTTTCCAACCAATAAATTTTGATAATAACTGCTTTGAAGTAGGTAATAAGCCGCCTTGATTAAAAACAATATTTTGCACCTTTTCCACTAAAAAGCTGAATTGTTCGGTTGAATTTTGAGACGGACACCCTCTACAGTAGCTAAGTAACGTTTGCCGAGATAAATATAGGGTGATTCATCGTGAGGTTTGACTTTCAATAGGCTCCAATTAAACTGCTTTGTCATTTTTGTTCAGTATCGCTTGCCAAGTCATCATGGAAAAACTCACACCACAAATTGTTCAGCTGTATTACGAAAATCAGCGTTCTGTGAGAAATATTTTTCGTGCGCACTTACGGTGCGCATAATTGACCTACTGAAACCACTGTCCCAGTTTACATGAGTGGATGATACTCGACCCATTAGACCCCATTCAGCACGTAGTGAAAAGATTATAGCAGCTGTAGCTGAGAGTGTACGCGAAGACCGTGACGAATCGATTCGTCGTCGTTCTCAGGAGCTTTGCTTGGCGTATTCGACAACTTGGCGTAGTACAAAATTCAACTTGTGCAAGAATTGAAGATAGGCGACTTGAATTTGCGTCATCTGAAGCTACGACTTTTTCCCATCTTTCTGGCAATTTGTGGATCCCATCCCAAAAGAACTGCGCCGGCTTGGCAGCCAAGAATGAATCAAGGCAATTTTTGATATTCTGCTCTGATGTGAACCGTACTTCAGTGAGGGCGCTCTGCATCGACCGGAACAAATGGTAGTCAGAAGGGACAAGGTCTGGGCTATAAGGCGGGTGGTGTAAGACTTCCCATCCACTGTTTTCCAAATAGCTCTTAACCGGAATAGCAACGCATATCCCAGGCATCTTTCGGCTACTGCTCTCTTCAAACGGATTAATTGTATTCGGTAGCGTTGTCCATTGATGGTTTCACCCGGTTTTAGCAGCTTATAATACAGCACACCCATCTGATCTCACCAAATACAGAGCATTACCTTCGCGCCATGAATATTCGGCTTTGACCTTGATTTGGCTGGTTGACCGGGTTTCACATATGATTTTTTGAGCTTGGGGTTATCGTAATGGATCCATTTTTCACCACCAGTAACAATCCGATGCAAAAATGACTTCCTTTTGTGGCATTCCAGCAATATTTCGGACATGCAAATTCGCCTTGAGTTCATGTGGAACCCAATTTCCCTACTTTTGAATATACCCAGCTGCTTTTAAACGTTTTTAAATGGCTGCTTGAGTGACACCCAAAGATTCTGCGAGCTCTTTTTGTGTTTGGCAACAATCTTCATAGAGTAATGCTTCCAGTTCTTCATCTTCAAACTTCTTTGGCTGCCCAGGACGTTCATCGTCTTCCAAGCCAAAATCACCACTTTTAAATCGTGCAAACCACTTTTGGCACGTTCGCTCAGCAAGCGCATGTTCACTATAAACCTCCACCAAAATACAATCACTTTCGGTAGCAGTTTTCTTCATGAAGAAAAACTCCCCGCAAAAACACTTTTTCAGGCACAAATTTCGACATATTTGAGTAAGAAAAAATGATTGTTGTTTACGCTTCAAATGAATGACATATACTGAAATAACGTAAATGCTTTCCAACGCATGTTCCAATGAAATAATACAAGTTACGCCATCTCTTAGCATACCGCATTTTATTTAAGTTTTAGAACCAATAAATGAATATTCAGTCTTGATTACGATAGATTTGATACTTTTAAACTCATTGAATTTGATATTTAGTGAAAAAAAAAAACACATTTTTCGCATACCATGAGATGAGAGAAAACTGTACAAAACTGACTGCAACAAATAGATTGAGGCCCAAATCACAATACACTTTTACTTTAAAATTAGAGTTACGATTCACGTACTTGGCAACAAATAAACTGTTTAGTCGAGTACTCAAACTTTCGACTGATGTAGCCGGGTAGTTGTTTAGAAAAAAACACACACCCATGGTCATATTTGTTTCGCCAGCATTAATTCACTACGCATAAACGAGAAAATCGGCGTTTGGACGATATTTTTTTATGGGTTTTGGCCATCGATCCGCCACTGTAATACCTGAATAATTTTGAAAGCGCTTCGTGTATTAATTATGTTCCAACACAAGAGTTGACACTTAAACCTCTGTGCATCAATTCTTACTTCCACCTCCATGTGGTGAAGTTTGTGAGTCTACTACCACCACCTACTCCTTCATTAGGACGGCGGCATAGGAATCTCATATGCGTATTAACGGCTGCATCCACAGCTCTTTTTAACTTGAGCTACTTGGTGGACACCCTACTTAAGAGCTACTGCGCTGTATTCTGTGCGAAGGGCTGAAGGGAGCTCTATGATTGTATCGGGGCCCTAGAGTAGAAAAGAAATGTGAATAGGCCAGCGATAACCACCAGACCATTGGGTCGAACCCTTTGTCCAGGTGTTTATTAAGGGCCTAATCACTCAAGTTGGCAGTTGCGCGTAGAGATATCTTTCCCCCCGTGCAAAAACAAAAAAAAAAAAAAAAGAAACACTAGTTCGAAGGCAACCAACAACCTTGGATACAGACGGAAATAATGTGGGCGACCCCAGCAAATGCTTTTAAGACAACGAATTTCAGCAGTGCATGAACAGCTCGCAGAAGTCCTATACTTTTATACTATACTGCAATCCAAAGAGCGATGAGCGATGAGCAAACATCGGATAAAAACTACGACATCTAGTACGGCGACTGGTATAACGAAGAAAGACGGCGCTTGTTTGGATAAGGATTCACTATTCGAGACAAACTTAGGCAAAAAGTGTAAAACTTTCGGCATGTAAGCAAATACCTCATAATAATCCGCATCACGAAAAAATTTGCAAGTCCTACAGAGGATAAGGATGACTGCATCAAAAACGACTTCAATTACCTCTTAGACCAAATTTAAGCTCCCAGTTATGTCGTCAGTTACGATTGTGTGGCATTAACGTAATGCTAGATAAGAAAGCCATTTTTGAGTGAGTTATCGGGAATCACAGCCTGTATAGCGCCAGACCAATAATTGATTCAGGTTTTTAGAATCTGTAAAGGCCGGGTTGCTTTTTACACATCGCAGCATCCATTTTCCAAACATTATACCACTAAATCCCTTTACAAAACATTTGTCCCCCCCCCCCCTTCTTGAATAGGTTAGTCTAGTTAGATCATCTTACAATGCCGTACAACGCAGGTTTCTCCATTCCATTATCATTATATCGCTACGGATGTCCAACCTCTTCTCGTCTTTCACCTCAACAATCTAAAAAATTTTCTATACATTACTTACGCCTTTCGTCCTACTGCTCTCACACCTTAGTTTTCGAGTGTTTGCAACAAGCCTCAAATCAAAAAACAACTTCACCCCTATCAAAATAAACCTCATCTCCACAAATGATTCAGAAGAAGCAAGTTCTTCTTAAGGGAATGGTTAAAAACGGCAAAGGTATATTCCATGACTCAGGACCACCATGCATACTATTGTCGTTTAGCTAAAACAAGACTACTCCTCGTTTAGATTTATGCGAAAGCTTATCTTTAAGTACGCTTTCTTCTTAACACTTTGTTTCTCCTTCTAAGAGTTAAACGACCCCATAACTATTTGTATTGGGAAAGGCTCTTTTTGCTTTGATGCACCATTATCCTGTTTAAAAGGTTAAAGTTGAGGCAAGTTCTGCGGCTCATATATAAAAAGTTTTACCCTCATTCGATTTTGAATAATTTCAATTATACGAACGAGCCCAGCTCACTCGGTAAAGGGTTCGAATCACATTTATAACAGGGTGCTGCACAATCCGAACCCCATTTAAGAGAGATCCGTCTGGCGGAGTGTGCTTCAATTTAATTTTCACTCCTCCACATCGAAACGCGTCACTGACTTTTAGTTAAAGCGTCGCGTTGATTATATCGCATGAATACGTAATATAATTGCATGCCGGAGAAGACCTTAATGACGATGACATCAGCACCTTACTCTTTGCTCCTTGGAGCCACTGAAGGAAAGCATCGTCGATAATGGATAATGTGGAGCACGTTTGCACATTCTTACCTACCGCACGCGTCAATCCTCAATTATTTCGGTCTAAAGATTTCATTTGAGAATATCTGTTAAGGTCGACGGCTGTCATTTAAGGAGGTTGACAATAGCTACAGGATGTGCCAGGATGTGCTAGGATGTGCTCTACTATTGCCGCAGTCGCATTTTTCCTCAGTCTATTTCGGAATCTGCTCATCCTTCTCTGACTTGCCTTATTTTTTTTTCTGTTTTTCCGTTGCTGTTTTTATGATTTTCGTTTCATGTGACCATTTGGCAGATTGCTGGTCGGAAGAGACTTTGTGCGTGTCCTTTGTTTGGTCCTTTATTGGAAATTGCGTCTGTTCAATTGAATTAGCCGTTTTCAGAAAGCATTTCTTACGCTAGGATAAATAACCGTGTCTGCGTTCGTTATGTTATGAAAAGCCAAATACAGAAAGCGGAAGAGTGAGTCAGAATGAATGTTACACACAAAATACTCGCATACTCATATATCCGTATGTATATCTGTATCCCCACGCACACACAATTTAATCGTATCACGTCTGGATTGATTGGATTTAAAACATGACACGGAGAATGGAGCGCCAGATTCATTGTCGAAGTCGAGAATGTTTGTCGTCGCTGGCTATGTTGGAGATGTTGGTGTCGTTGCCATTAAAGTCGGCATTGTTGTTGTGTTGCTATCGACGGCGGTGGCGGCGTCTCATGTTGGTCGATAAAAGCACAATGCTCGTCCTTCGTCTCGCTTTTCTGCATTTTCGCCTTTGATGAGAACGTTTATTAAAAACCGACAGTGCTCCCCATAAAACCGTAAAAGGATCCAATTGCTTTCATGACGATGCCGCTCAATCCACTTGCGGACGAACGCAGGATATATGTACGTTTTCGTATTCACCCCAACTTTGGCGTACATGTGAACGGTACAGTTGATTTTCAATAGATATGGGGCTTTAGACTCTAAATATATGGTACAAACATATAAACAGAGAAAAGCCTTCTGGTGCTCTCCGTAACAATGTGCAAAGGATATGTGAAGGTGCTTCTCTGATGCTTTGTCTGAGAATCGTCTTTGTTCGGTCCGATTTAGAATGCCACAACGCGAACAAAGTGCATTCGTACGCTCTGTCTGACGTGTAGTTTATTCAATTTTTAGCTTTACACTTTGATTTTTTTTTTCTTTCACTGCACCAGAACACCATCGAACTTAAATTGAAAACTTTGTTACCATTGTTCTTGCCACTGACAAATATTTGCCAGGAGAGTGGATACAATTACGAGTATGTACATGCTTGTATACAGGGATGAGTAAAAGTAGCAAATAAATGGTCCACGATGGGTTAAAACAAGTTGTAAGATAAACTGTCTATATAGCAGTTTATATGCAACTTATTACCCCTAGTTGCAGTCAGATTGCGGTATTTTTCTGCATATGTTTGTGTTTTTCTCAAGGTTGACAATAAAGTTAGAAAAACAAGGTTTCTCATACAATATCCATACAGGAATCATGGGTGTGGAATTAACGCATTTGTGGTATCGGATATTTTAGCTCGGGGTAGTAGCAAATGCAACATGAGAGACAATCATCTTCTTGATTTTGTATATACTACCGGCTGACCTGGTTGTCAACAATGTTGGCTCCTAGTTAACATTTGTTACGAAATACAGTAACTAATCGACTTAATGCTATCCAACAAGATACGTACGCTAAGAAGACTACTAGCTGGAACGTACTCTCATAGGTACACCGAATTCAGAATCGGAAGCGAGGTCTCGACCTTATTGAAGAGGAAATATCCGCGAAAAACCAATTGTACACAATTTAAGGAGGAAGCCAAACTAAAACAAAACCTTGAGGAAGCTGTGCCTTTATCAAGTCTGAACAAACGTGTCCACCCAGAAGACAATCGTGCAGATCGTTTGTTATAGAGCAGCTCCTATAAAGCACTTTCATCGACATAGGGGGTACAGCGCAACTTTTGCCAGCGTGTATAAGTCAACCAATATGTGATGGAGGAGGTAAATAAGGTTTGCCTGGAAGGTGATTAACTGTCCCCACAACCATGGTGCATGTTGATTTCACTACTTAACTCAATCCAGAGTTCTGATGCTTCCGTTTAGGCATATGCAGAGGATCATCTATTACATCATTTAAAGGACTGCGAAGGCAGGCTTAGATGTGGTCAATGACTGGTGCACTTAAAATGGACTTTTATTCAATCCTCACAAAATTGAGGTTTTTCTCTTTACGAGAAGAAGGAAGCTGAGTGAGCTGACTCATCATCATTGTTATCCTGATTTACAATCTTCCCTTCTGCTGAACATATATATCTATCTTGTTCGTTGGTTGCCTGGTGGAACATATGTCACTATTGCTTTTATTAGACTCCAAAGAACTGTCTGTCTCTCTTCATGGGGGTTTCTTAGACGCACTGGTTCATATTCCTTCCTTTGATACTTATATCACGGTCTGCACTCTCAAAGCTATCTTCCGTTTAGAAAGAACTGGTTTTGGTATAATACACGCTGTAGTATTGGAGACCTTGTTCGCCGACTGTGCTTTGATTCTGGTCAACTCCTGCTGAAGGAATGGTTTCGGCTTGAATCCAAGTCAAGAAAGCAATGTAGTCTCTTCATTACAGATGGTTCAGAAACTAATCTAGGATGAGGCACTGGTGACTGTCAATCTTTGTCATATCTCCAAACGGAGATATGTGCAACACACTATATTGTGAAGAATCGGTAGAGGGGTTGAAACACTAACATCTGTTGCGACGGCCGGGTTATGCTTAAAGCCATGCCCTCGTACGGCTTCCAAACTATAATAGCTCGAGAATGCAAGAATTCACGGAACGTAGTTGAAAGGCTGAATTCACTGAGTCTTATGAAATTGCAATGAAATTCTCTAGACAAACGAATGCTTTCCGACAACTCATAGAGGTCAGCGGCTTTCCTGCTATGCCTGGATTGAAAAGACTGAAAGCTTCCTAATGTGGTCGTGACGAAACACTTAAGTGTGATTCCCAATTTTGCAACCTAGGCTCGCATGAGGCTTCACGTACTCAACGCTGACGTGTTGAATGCCGGTATTTTAAACATATTATCACTGAAGCGTTTACTCATCTTTCTTCGAAAGTCTTCAGACGAAAGACTAGAAATTTTTGTGAAATCACCATTCACGGAGTCCAATGTACTTATTATATATTTGCCTGAATGCTGAGAGAAACCACCTGAATAGCAAAAGAATTCATTACCCAACTGTAGTGTGTCATCATGTCATCCTTTCTTTCACTTATGCACATACGTCGTTTTTATCCGAGTCTATTGTTGTTTTCATCACAATTATGGTATTTCTCCCTCGCATACCATTGTGAGGGCTAAGGTGAAAACAAATATACGCGGACGTGTGTTGATTTTCTGTGCGTAGTGATGTAGCTTACAAAACCACACCACAGTAGTTAAAATTCGATCTCCGTAAGCAAATCATGCAATGTTGCTTCATTTACATAAGCCCAGAACTGAATTTGTATCGAAATTCGGTAAAAAGCAGTATAAGGCGATATGAAAAAGTCAATTGGAGCGGTCAAAATATCCTTTTAAGGAATTTTAATTTGTCGTTTTGTTTTCTGAATGCCGCTACTGATATGATCACAAGCACTATACTTTTTGGAATGAGATGCCTTATTCCCACCCCATATAAAGAGAATCATATCAAGTGAAAAGGCTTGATGCGAATCGAAGTGTTTGGGGACGGATAGGGTTTGAGAACTGCTCTACCTCTATATCTTGTTGTGGCCAGCATGGATCTAAGGTCAATTAATCATCCGATTAATTCTCTAAATCCAGCCAGTTTTTTTTTTTTCTAAGTCTTCCATTATTTATCTGTTCTACTGTATGCCATTGTCACTCACAGGATCTCTTATTACGGAAAAGTCAATTACCAGGTGTACCGGTATGAAGTGAGCGTTTTTTTTGTCAAAATAAAACACTAATCTTTAATGGGAAAGTAAAAAACATTTTATTCAAAGTATTGGCCATATACATTTTTCCCATCTTTCAGGCAATTTTTGGATTCCACGCCAGTAAAACTGTTCGTCTTTTGAAGCAAACGAAAAAGTCACCCAATTTTCGACTTCCTCGTAGGATTCGAAGTGCTGTCCCATCGATAAAAACAAATGGTAGTCGTCAGAACGAGCCAAGTCTGGTGAAGTAGCAGCTCCCAGCCAAGTGCTTTGGTTGTATCCTGAACCAGTTTTGCTTTGTGTGCAGGTGCATTATCATGGAGAAAAATTACCTTGCCGTGTCTTCTGGCCCATTCTGGTCGTTTTTCGAGCAATGCATGCTTCAAATTGATCATTTGCTGTCGGTAGCGATCTGTATTAACGATTTCAGCAGGTTTAAGAAGCTCATGGTACACCACACCTTTCTGGTCCAACCAAGCACACAGCATTGTCTTTTTGCCGAATCGATCTAGTTTTGCAGTCAAAGTTGATGGTTGTCCCGGATTAACACATGATTTTTTCCATTTAGCATGCTGAAAATAAATCCATTTTTCATCGCCACTAACAATTCGATACAAAACTGATTTTTTAACGTGTCTTTGAAGCAAAATTTCGGTTTTCCATCTTTCTTTCATTCAATTCATGTGGCACCCATTTTCCAGACTTTTGGATCTTTCCCATAGCTTTTAAATGGTCAGAAATTGTTGTTTGTGCAACATTTAACATTTCTGCCATTTTTTTCTGACTCAAAGTGTCATCTTCATCCAATATTGTTTGCAATTCGGCGTCTTCAAACTTTTTTAGTGGTCTTCCACGTTCTTCATTTCTCACATCAAAATCGTTATCTCTGAACCGTTGAAATGATCACCATATGCCTCGACAAGCATTCGAGGCGACTCTGCGGCACTTTTCTTCAAATGAAAACAAAAAATTAATGCTTTCCACAAGTCATCATTTTCTAGTAAAAAATTCGACATTTTTAACACGATGAAAAAATATGATGTTGTTTGCTCAATGACTTGATGTATACTAAATATGTTTGACAGGTGTCACAGCAACCAAACAAAAACAAAAAAATTAAGGCCCGTTCACAATAAATGTTCAGTATTCGGTACATCAGGCATGACCAATTAGATTTTTATCCAGCCGATATAAATCCACATAAATTGTTCCTGCTTTGTAGAGCATAATGCTTTTTGACATTGCTAATCTTGACCCACAGAAGGTGTTTTTTGCGTTATAATCACCTCCAATGATCAAGTTACTCTCCAAGCTTTTAAGAAAGGCAGTGAGATAATAATCTGAGCGGACAGTACATCGCTGCTATTTGAAAATCTTTTCCTTTGGTCTCTATGTTTATTGTCGGTACTTGCATGGAATACTTTGCAATTCACCAGGCTCCAATATACTCTATACAATAACTGCACTACCTTCCCTGGCATTGTAATCCGGATGGGCAGAGTGGTAGCAAAGGTAGTTAAGGAAATTTAATTTTTTTTAATTGTTGTTCCCTGTTTGAAATGAGACTCAGAAACTAGCAAAAAGACCATTTGAATTTGAGGTTGCACTGTGACTTGCAGATTTATTTACTTAGTAATTTAATTAATTTAATTTTATTTAATTTATACAAAGGTATATATATAAGGTATATATTAGTATATGTATATATTTCTTAAATGCTAACCTAAGCCTATGTAAGCTGGCCATCGCTATTCACAGAGCAAATAGATTGGTCAGCTCTGTCTCATTAGTGAGGCTGGTCCGTAATTGACGGAAACGACGACAACGAAACATCTTCTCCATGCCTCCATGGTGGTTGAATCACTAGAAATGCTGGTGCTGCCGAACGACATCCCTCTTATCGAGATTCCCCACCGCCCTACTGAACCTGAGACGATCCACACTTCCGTGTGCGACGTCTCTGTTGTAGTTGTGTCGCCTGTCCCCAGCTTTCCAAGCGACATGGAAGATTAACGGGACCGCTGATCTATCCTGGATCAACCCTATCTGATCTAGGTAGAGGAATGCTTCCGGTGGAACGAAGCCGTCAGAGCGCACACTCTCGTGGTAACGGTAGTTACCATTGCTCTTGCAATGTGCCTTCGAGTCAGCTTAATTACGAAGTTATCCACTAGTATTAGGTTCGCTCTGTTGTAAAGGACCTCATTACGATAAAAAATTTTATACTCCGACTCTAGTGTTCTGTACAAGCGAAGGCAAGCCCTCCCGAATCTTTTCCATTAAGCTTGCTCGCACATTGAACCACACGGGACACCAAAATACCATCATGGGCCTGATAAGGACCATGTAGCAGATTACCTTTACCCTCGCATCGAGTTGGCTGCTATAAAACAGTCTCTTTGTAAGAGCAAAAGCGCCTTTAGCTCTGGCCAGAGCAGCATCTACATTTTTGTCAAAATACAGAAACTGATCTAGCCATATCCCAAGGTATCTGACTACTACTACACGAAAGGCAAAAGGCTTTTCGTGTTGTCCAATGATGGAGAACTTTCGCCAATTTCTTCTGGTATCCCTAGAGGCTCCAGACAACGGCGTCCTAAAGAGAATGGTTTCCGACTTCTGAAAGTTGATTTTCAACTTCCAGTCATCGCAAAATCGTCACGCTGCAAGATAGTATTAATGACCTCGATTTTTAGACCTGTTCTGTACGCTATCAAATCGTCTGCGTACGCAATAGTATGGGGAAGTGAACCTATCAAGTCGCTTGTATAAATGTTGAACAGGATCGGCGAATTGACCGCGCCTTGCTAAAGAACATTTTTAGTTTGAAATATTCCAACAGAAGTCACATCACCATTCTTCACCATAACCTGTCTGTTGGTTACCATATTATAAATAATGTACAAGAGTGGTTTACTGATCCCCAGCCTCTTATAGAAGAGCTTATAGAAAAGACCCTCTAACCATACGGTGGCAAAGCCTTCCATTATTCCTTTATTCCATTAGATATCGGACACCAGTTTAGACGCGGCATGTGAGATATCATGTTCCGCCTTAAAACCGAATTGATTATCTGGAACTATATGTTTGTCCTCAACCCACCTAGACAGAGCTCTATTGATTACCTTTTCAAACACCTTACTGATATTCGGAAGGAGACTTATCGACCGGAGATTCGCCGAATTGGTTATATCCTTTCCCTTTTTGGGGATAGGTTGAACCACCGCCGTTTTGCAATGCCCTGGATAATGTGCATTATTCATTGCATTATTAAACAGGGTGGTGTAAATGTCCACCGCTTCTAGAGGAAGATGTCGAAGTACGATGTTCGGAATACCATCGCCTAACACTGATTTCTTAACCCTGATTGTGTCGAAGATCTCATGGAGCTCTCCCTTCGAAATGAACGGGGGTAGGTTACACTCTCTGGTAATGAGTGGTGAAACCAGAGCCCTTGGATCGCCAGTTCTCTACTTCATTTCGAATATAGAAGTCGTGCACCAAGACGCGATTGTCCAGGTCATAATTAGGGCCAATAGTATCAGTGACCTTGTATATTTCCCGAAAAGTCGCCCCTATGGCCTCAACCTTATCCTGTGGATCCTCGATCACAAAGAAGTCGTCATCATCAGCGACCTTATTTGGATCAATACCTGCTGTTGTCAGTAACCGTTCGTTGTCCTTTGTCCGGGCTTTTTTAAGGTACTGAAGGTCGTTTTGATTTTTTCTCCGAAATGGTTTATTTATTTGCGGGAACATATTCGGGTTGCTGGTGTTTACAGCCCGAACCCTGTTGTTCCAATACAAAATTACAGAAATTCTGTAATTCTCTTCTATTAACGTTTGAATATTTTTAATCGACGCCTACTTTTCTGTCGCTGCAGTGCGTCAATAATAGAATTGCGGAACCAATCTTCGTTAGTCGTACGTCGACAACGCGGTAGCGTCCATAGTTTGTTTAATTATCTCGTCCATTTGTTTTAGGTAATTGTCGATCTCTTCGTTTGACAAATTCCTATTGGACGGCGTATTCGAAAAGAGCGCACTTGTCATGGTTACGGAGAAGCGTGTCCATCGAGTCTTACTGTAGTTGTAAGAATATCTTTGGACAAACTCCTCCAATTCCGAAATTTCGTTGGGAACTGTAATTTCCGTGCTAAAACCGCAATGGTCGCTGTCATACACAAATGTGCGCAGACAGCTTAGCGTTTGTAAATTTGTACTTGTCAGTCGTATACGTTCGTCGTACAGCAGTAGATCCAAATAAGACCCACCTCTGGGAAACTACGGGTTATCCGTCGCTTTAAGACCGAGTCTGTACATGACTTCGTGCTGACCCCACCAATCGAGTAGTAGGTTCCCTCTAGTAATTGGCAAATTATTTCCCAGATCTCTGTGTCTAGCGTTGAAGTCGCCTCCGATTATAAAATAATTCTTTCCCGATTCCAGCCTCAGAAGTCGAAAAAGCGTGTCAAGCTCTGTAATGAATAAAGTGGATTGTGGAGCCTCAGGTGCATAAACAGAGGCCAGGTACAGCCGCTTTCCACTGCGGAGCGGGATATAAATGACGATTGCCTCCAACACCCGGAACCTACGCAACACTCCCTTGTATACTCTGTGAAATTTTATACCTTGTATAATGAAGATCGCGACACCGCCTCCACGTTTGGATCGGGGCCGGTTTCGTCTTGTAACAATATAATTATTGCTTGGTTTCGCTAGCGAAAAGCACATCAGGAGTTTGGTCTTGTAGCAATTTAAACATCGCGTTTTTTCGTTATATCCTAATCAGTGAATTAACATTCACCGCAAGGACCTTTAAAGTTTGCAGTAGGACGCGGCGTGCCCGAACCTCTGGCAGCGAACGCATTGTATAACACCTTCGCTCCTTTTTAGTTTTTCCCAGTGAACCACCTAGTACTCTAGGACATTGATACTCCTTAGACTATCCAGACGGCTTTCGGGACTGAGCTGCGCCAGGAAGAACGGCAGGCTCCATTTCTCCCGCCTGGCTCTAGCTGTGGTAAATGGCTTTACCCCCACAAACTTGAGTCCTTCGCACTCCTTCTCTTTGAGCAGTGCCAGGATCTCCTCAAGATCAGAAGACAGTTCCAACCCCTTCAGAAGCATCGATTGCTGCTTTTCACACTTCAGTGTGAATGAGTAGTGCTCCATCGTAGCACTGTTGCCGTTTTTGTGGCTGCTGCTGTTTTAGCTGTTGCCGGTGTTGTGACTGCTCTTGCTGTTGCAGTACTTGTGGTACTTTATTTGTTTGGTGTTGTTGTTTCTGCTTTTGAGCATGCTGCTGTTGTTGGTATTGCTCTAGCTCTTCCCTCTTCCTTCTTACCATTTGCTTTTCTTTTATGGCCAGGACTCTTTGTTGTAGCATTTTTGTGCTGCTACTTATGGCCCTCATTTGTTCCTCTTCATCGTCAGATTCGCTTGCGGCCAATGAAGCAAAGCTGTTCCCTTCCCTCACTCCGCCAAGCAGCTTTACAGTGGTCGTTGGTAGCTTCCTAAATCCAATTTGTTTAATTGTTTTACTTAAGCGTTACTTCTCACTTACAAGTCGAAACACGTTTAAACTCCGCGGAGGTCTATGAACGACTGACTTCACAGTTACCTCATCTTTTTTACGTGTATTCTTGATAATTTCGGAATACGATTTACTCTCTACAACTGACATATTTGTTTCAGCAGTAGGTGCTGTTTTGCCCATTGATATACTTACAGCATGTCCTTGTAAATTTTATATAGTTTTTGCTGGTAATTACTTGCAGATTTACTTTTCTTCGCCGGGTATTCTATTTAAACGGACATTAAATACATTGAGCTTTTTGGTTCTCTTTTAGTGGATAACTAATTTTGTTGCATTGTAACTTTGAAAGAAGCATTTGTGTTGAAATAAATTAGTTCCCACACAAACATTTTACAGTATTTTCGTGAGAGCTTTCTAATATAATATCGACGCATAGGATATACTATCATTGTTCTTATCATAGCCATGTAGATCCAAAGGACTCTTCTCGGTGACAGGCCCCATATCTTTCCAAGACTCCTTTAAATTGCCAGAAAGCCGACAGCACCTTGGACGTTTCTAGAGTGATATAGAAGTTTTCGACAAGAAAGCTTCCGCTCAACGATAACAAAATGCTATCGGCCGTCTTCTTGGAACGTAGGTATGAGGTCATTTTATGGAATGGTTCTTTCCGACAATACCTGCACGTCAACGGAACGACGTCGACGGAGATATGCTCAGGTATGACAAAGCGAACAGTGTCTACAGCAACTTTCTTCCTCTCGACGGAGCTTATTTGTTGTTTCAGTGTCAATACCTTTATTTTATTGTTGTGTGAAGCTGCATCTATGTTTTCTTCCTTCTTCTTGTTTGTTACACGTTCCGCAAGCCCAGAGAATTTTGCGATGTGTTCTTCATATTTCTTCACCCATATTTCATTGACTTCTTCAATTCAAGATATTTCTAAGGCATTTCGCAAAGTTTGGTAACGGGCTCTTTTGTCGAAATGCAATTGATGACTGCCTTTTTAAATGGATTACAAATTACTTTTCGGAACTTTCAATTTTTCAATTGTCTTGGACGGTTTCAAGTTCGATAGTTAAAAAAAATTGTGCTGTTGTGACTCAAGACATAGTTCTGCCTCCGTCACTCTTTTAAAACTTTATTACCAATTTCTTGTCTGCCATTTCTAATCCAGTACATTCCTTTGTTGACGACAATACTCTCTGGTCACGTCCGTACCCAGATATTATTCATGAATGGCACTGGCATCGTTGAAACCAAAAAATTTTCCATTCTCCATGACCAACATATTTTATGTCGGCAAAAAATTTGTGAAATATGTGAACAATTTTTCACCCCCTTTGACCGGGCCGCAATACATAAGGCATTTATTCACCCAAAATAAAATTGGACTAAAACCTCCCTATACCTGTTATACTGGATTCAAAACCATAGGATAAGATTCGTAGGTGATGCTAATATTACCCAGTCAATTGACCACCTCGAACACCGGCGAGATGTCTCCTGTCTCAACTTATTTAATCCCAATTTTCACGACGAGTGCTTCATTTAAATTACCAGTCGTATTTTTTTCCTTCAAACTTTTAACCCTAACACCCATCTGTCTATGAATACTAATGAATTTACCCTCAACCTCACCTTCGGACGTACAAATAGTGAATCAATAGTGATTCTTACCCTGCCGAGCTCTTTATTTCCTAGTCACAATAACCTTCAAACATTTAAGACCAACGCTCATCGGTACCTCTCTTTCCATTTTCCCTGGTTTTCTTTAGCCCGCGCTGTGTGCAAGCATTTTAAAGGTACTTAAGTCCCTTAAGCGTACGCCAATTATAAAAAAAAGCTCTATTAGCTAGATGCCGAAGAATCTCTACATAACCTTAAGACAGATTCTGCCTCTGACATCGTAGCTGATTTCATCTTATAGGACACGTTCGTATAATAATTTGTCCAGTTTAATGGGCGTGTATGCTTCAGCTAACTGCAAATTTAAGGTGGTGATATATTCAATGGGTCACTTTCCCTATTCTCAACTGGGTTCGAAACCAACTATTTGACTTTATGTAACTATTCATCAGGAGCTACAGATGCCATTTTACACTCCATATACAGGGTCGTTAGGGATGTAAAATTATATAACCAGGCGCACTCTTCCAACCATCTTCTCAACCTTCTTTGAGTTAAATAAAAACCCTCTGTGATGGGAAAAATCCAATAAAATGAGAAACCTAGCCACCCACTCCATTTGAATGGCCTTATGATCCACTTAACCGTTTTACGTTTGTTAGATTTTCTTCTTTCGAATTTAATAGGACTTAACGCTCTTATTCGTGCGTCCTAATCACGTAGATTTCTCATTTTTTCGTAAGCTAATCCCAACCTGTATAACTTCCCTAGTTTAAGGTAGCAAGGAAAAAAAAAAAAAGGCTCGGATTTAAATTTCACCCACATTTTCCATCCGGAGTGTTCTTTCCTCATCGTTCGGTCGGGACATAGATGCGATAACAAAGATAAAGTTTCTCCATTCAGTAGTTGAATGCTGTTAAGCCATTGAATTCCACTTTTGGATAGAAACGTGCATCTAGATGGAAACTCATATCTGTCAGTGATAAACGTCTAAGCCCAAGAGATGCGTGAGCCACAAGAGAAACAGAGAGCGCAAATATTTTCCGACACAGAAAAAAAAGGCTTTCCACAGGAACACTAGCACAAAATGCTAGAAAAAAACCTCACGAACTTTACCGTTAAATTTAGTTTTAGTAGAGAACGATTTTTGGGGATGTAGAATGTGACAGCTCTTACATAGACACCATACACAACGTAGACACCAACTAAGGGCCAGAGAGCTTGAGTTGAAGTATTGGAGCTGAAGTTGAAGTTGGAGTTGGAGTTACCATCGAAAACAAAAGTTACTATCCAACTCATAGAGATAAATTAAATTTATTGACACATGATGGCACATATAGAGTCATTAAGACTCTGCTGCCTGCGCGGAATTTTCTATTCGTATGTGTCGTTGCTGATGTTTTTATTGTTGGGAAACCGCACATGTTTGCCGTCGCCCCTTCCGACTGCCGCTCCAAAATAACGATTACTCCATTTAAATTTTAAGTTAATACGGTTCCTCGAAATTGTTTACCAGGATCCATTGCGGCATTAGCCTAACATTCGTTCCAAGCTCACCCTTCGTGACTAAATGACGACACCTCATGATTAATTCATATCCAGAGATCTACTCGTATTCGAATGAGTGTGAGTTAGTTTCTTTTTTTTTTTTTTGATAAAGTCTAGGCAGACATAAAGAAGAACTGTCAGGAAAAAGAACATTCCACTAACCTATTCCCTTGGGGATGAGTTGCTGTGCTCCAACTTCGAAAACTTCGAAAAAAAAAAATCAACTTATTGTTGTCAAATAACTATTGTCATGACTGCGACGATGGCGGCGTCGGTGGTCTCAAGAGTTAGCTTAAAAGGAAAGGCGAAACGAACGGAACCGAAACGGAAGTGAGGGCAAACTTTTTTCGCAAGCACTTAAAGGATATCTCTCCCCGAAGGGCGTTTAATTCTTTTGCATATTTACGCTTCACCAGTAGCATTGGCATTGAAATGAAATAGTTGCGATTCCGGAATAAACTTGAAAAGGAAGAGAAAAAAAAACAAAGTTTCACCCGGTTTTTTTTTTTTTTTTTTTTTTTTTTTTTGTATTTGTAGTCGTCGCATGTATAAGGAATGAAAACATATTTGGACGTTGAAGAAGGCAATAAACCAAGAGGTTGAATCAAAAATTTGTGTATGGATCTCCGGAGATTGAAGGAATCGAACGGAAAAGATTTGCTTAACGCTTAACGTCGTGGATATGGATGGTCGGGTAGGTATGGGTAATAATTCGAACATGAATTTGAAAGTTATTTTTAACGTTCCACGTGTCACTGGCTTGGAAGGAAACTTCCGGGGATATACAGAGTAGAATTCGAAATTATTTTAATCGTAGTACATATCGCTTGTCGTCACTAACTTTTCTGAAGTAAGTGACTATATTAAGTAGTAGTAGTAAACTTTATTAATGCAAACAATAATTACAATGATAAGTGTTGGCTTTTGCCATCAGCCGAGAAAAGAGAGTTTTGAAATACTAAAAAGCTTGGTTAATAATTTGCAGCCGGTATTTTGGAGCAGATTTTATAAGAAGAGAAGAGAAGAGAGAGTGTTTTTTCCATAAAAGGAACTTCTAATTGAGGACAGCATTAGGTAGGTTCCGATGAAATGAAGACTGCTTTTCCTTGTCCGATGGTTGCACAGTGTACATTCGTCACTTCCGACATCAGTTCTATGTGGCATATAATTTAATTGCAGTAACTCGCCCCTGGCTTTAAATGCAGTTGAGATAACCTCATGAAAAGAGTTTCGCTCCCCAAGATCATGATTTAAGGCTCAATAAATGTTTCTTACTTGGCTTTGTTCGCTTTGCATTTTAAATAGCTCCCGCGTGGATCCTGCAGTGCTTTTCTTAGATCTGTTATGTTTACGTGTACTTCATGTAGGGGTATAATATGCTCGCGTCCCAGCCTACTCCACTCGGCAAAGAAATGGAGGTTTCTTTTTTAAGGTGCATAGCAATTTTATAGGGAAGACAATGGCTTTGCTGTGATAGAATTTTCAAAACAGCGGTGGTAATCCAGTTTCCAGGTAAAGCATGCAGTTTGGCGTATTTTGAGGCAGTCGAAACATTTTCTTTAGGAAGTATCGAAAGAGTTTTTCAACTTCCTCCACACTTGTCTCGCATAGCACATGATTGATCTTATAACTGCTTCAAAGTCTTTCAATTTTACACTTGGCGTGATTTTAGTTTTTCCTTTTAGATTCCTTTAACTTCTCTTGAAGATGTTTTTTAAACAATAGCTGAGAGGTAATCAGTACTCCAAGGTATTTGTATTCTTTGACTTTCTCCAGTTCTTCATTTTGCCACGTCCATTTTTTATCCATTGCGTAGCACCCCCATCCGTTATACAAAATCATAACTTTTGATTTATTGGTGTTAAGTTATAAGTTCCAAATTTGGCAGTATTGTTGCAGCTTATTTGTCATTATTTGTAGCAAGGTTGAAGTTTCCACGAGTATAACAATATCGTCAGCATAGGGCAGGAGGCTTATACGTAATCAATCGAGTGATATTCCCTCTGGGAGATATGCCACAGGATCGTTCAGAAAGATTGAGAACAGAACGGGTCTCAGTAGACATCCTTGTTTTACCCCAGAATTCGACGGAAACCAATTTGATAAAACGTTTCCATACCAGACCGCTGTGGTGTTATCTTGGTATATTGCTTGTAATTTGTAATTTGTCGAACCTCCCAGATTTTAAAGAATTTAAAGAATAGAGCTCTTCGTCGATACAATCGAAAGCCGTCTTAAAATCAACGAAGAAGGCATACAATTTTTAACCTTTATCCAAAAACATTCGGACGATGCTTATGAGCGAGAAAATGTCGTCGACTGTGGAATAATCTTTGTGGAAACCAGCTTGAAACTCGGTGAGTAAGTCATTTTCTCTTATCCAATTTGTAAGGCGTTCCAAAATAATTCCTGTAAAGATTTTGGTGGTGGCATTAAGGAAAGATATACCTCTGTAGTTTGATGGCTCATTTTGGTCTCCTTTTTTCAATATCAGAAATATTATGTTTTCCTTAAAGGATGATGGCACCTCGCCAGTACTGAAAATAAATTAAAAATCATACGTCTCCGTAAGCTTCTGTAGGAAGGTCTTCTCCTGGAGCCTTATTTAATCTGCATCTATTTGTAGCTCTTTTGACCTCCTGGAATGTAATAGATCAGTCTAGAATATTTACTTCAGAGTAAAGTAGTGCAAATTGCATCTGGTTTGGATTTTGCTGTGGATTCAGCAATTTTTCGAAGTATTTACCCAAAGTGGGCGCTTCCACTTTATATTATATTATCTACATTAAGCGCTGAAGAGACTTTAGTACCTTGAAATGCTTGCACACAGCGCGGGCAAAAAAAAAGGGAGGATGGAAAGAGAATTTCGGATAAACAATGGTTTTAAATGTTTGAAGGTTATAATGACTAGGAAATAAAGAGATAGGCAGGTATTTCCTAGTAACAGAGTAAGACACGAGACATTACGTCGGTGTTTGAGGGTGTCCTTTGTCTGAGTGTTATAAGTTTCACTGATGAGTCTGATCATACGGTTTTGAATCCTATCTAGAAGATGCAGATATGTTTTAGGCGCACCCGACCAGATATAAGCATTGTACTATAATTTCGGGCGGATAAATGAAGCCAAATCAGAGGGGGTAAGGTATTTTTACATTTCGCAGCATTTTTCACGACACCGAATATGTGGTCATTCCAACATAAGTTGTCATTGACACACATAGCGAGGATGGAAAGTTTTTCGGTTTCGACTGTGCAAGTGCCATTAATGGACAATGGTTGGATATTAAGCCTGAATGGACTAATGATCTTTTTGATGGTCTAATTAAAAATAGCCACCCTTTCTTCATTGGCATGTATGTCAACAAAGATAAGAGACAATATCCATAACGATTCCTAATTCGCTTCATCGATGGCCCCATTCCTAGAACAATACCCAATTAGAAAGTGTTTCGCTCTTCACTATATTCACTTCGTAGCCATTCGAAATGCTCTATTGGAGCTCATTAGAGTCTGGGCGAAAAACTAAGAGGCTGTCGAATAAGTATCGAAATTAGGGAAAATTCAAAGTAAGATCAGAAGATTTCATTCATTTGGTCACGGGAAAAAGGAACATTTTGATAAAGATAACTTCAACCGAAAGCAACTAGTAACTTTTACTTCAAAGTCAAAATAAAAGAAAACTACTACAACTAACGGGCATGTATGCAGCAGTTTTAATCTAATAAAAACAGTTGGTAGCATCGATGTGATGAAATTTGACATCCTCAGGACGGATCAGAATTGTTGACGACATAAGGGATATTGGAATTGAACACGATCATCATTGGAATAAATTTGATATATACAAGCCAGACTTCCGATCCAAATACTTTCTATCATGGAGTTTATCATTCAGGAAGTTATTGCCTCTTTTCCGCAAATGGAACCAAATATTTTTCGAAGGATTTTTCTCTCGGAACAACTGAGGATATTTTAATCCGCTTTCGATGATCAAAGTCTTATATAGTTTTTCCTTAGTTTTTCAGGATCGGGTCTTTCTACTTAAGCCCAAAAAACAACGCTTGGAAAGAGTGATTCTTCATTTTGTTGTTAACAGAATTTATATTGGATCTAAGGTAGACAAAGCCCTTTGGTACCTCGAAATTATAGCTGTCAATTGTGATGTTCTGTCAAACTCGTCGATGTCATGTGTTGTTCCTTTTACTGAAGGTTCTCAGTCTTTCAAAAAAAAACGTCTAAGCGCTTCAGTGGCTATAGTAGCAGCACCCACTACATCAACGACGATCATCTGCAGCATAATGTGGTGCCGTCATCATTTTCATAGCAAGTGTCGCAGGTTGTTACATTACCTATGTCCCGACATGACGACCCTAGTAAGCAGCTTTCAGTTTTTCCTGCTTACGAGCAGCAGTATTCACAGATGCTGTCGCTACAGATGCAAATGCTTCGCCTTTTCTACCGATTCTTTGCAATATAATTTATTATCATCAGGAATGCGTATATCTCCGTTTGCCAGACGCAAGACTTTTCGCATTGCCAGTCATTTTGCATTTTCGACAGGCGGTGCATTCACAAAACAGAGTTTCTGCTCTCTACATAAGGGAAGTCAGACTTATGCTGCGTGTAGTTCTGTTTTCGATATGATGCAATTCTCTTAAGTGTTACCAGCAGATGGTCTTTACCCTTTTTAAGCATAAATGAATATATGCCGTCGAACTAAAAGCCATCCATCAAAATAAGCAATACCATGTTTGATGGATTCATCCATCACCACATCCGATAAGAGCAGCTACGGCAGCTAACATACTTCCTTAATAGAAGCTGCTTCTGATTAAGTCACCTGAAAAGTAGCATATGACAAAGAGCCTCTGCCTTCGACGAAGTATAGGTGCCATCAGGTTTTCTGAGTGATTTCAGCCTGGCTGATTTTAATCTTTTGAGAACTTCAACTAGCCTGCTGGTTTCACCAGCAAAGGTCTGCATAATCGGAATTAGCTTGTTATGTTTATTTGTTTCGTTTAAATCTGTAAGGACTGCAGTCTTCTCCTAACTTAGTCATAATTTTGGGTATATAACTGCGGTTTTTTTTCAAAATTTGAACGTTTATTTAAGAAAAACATGTACAATAGTATTATTCAAAGTATTGCCCATCTGAAGCTATGACTTTTTCCCATCTTTCTGGCAATTTGTGGATCCCATCCCAAAAGAACTGCGCCGGCTTCGCAGCCAAGAATGAATCAAGTCAATTTTTGATATTCTGCTCTAATGTGAACCGTATTGCAGTGAGGGCGTTCTACATCGACCGGAACAAATGGTGGTCAGAAGGGCAAGGTCTGAGCTATAAGGCGGATGGGGTAAGACTTCCCATCCACTGTTTTCCAAATAGTTCTTTACCGGAATAGCAACGTGGGGCCGAGCGTTATCATGATGGAAAATCGTGTCTGGTTGCATATTCCGAGCGTTTTTCGGCTACTGCTCTCTTCAAACGGATTAATTGTGTTCGGAAGCGTTGTCCACTGATGGTTTTACCCGGTTTTAGCAGCTCATAATACAGCACACCCATCTGATTCCACAGATCCATACAGAGCATTACCTTCACACCATGGATATTTGGTTTTGCCGTTGATTTGGCTGGTTGGCCGGGTTTTACATTTTTTATCACCAGTAACAGTCTGATGCAAAAATGACTTCTTTTTGTGGCGTTCCAGCAGCATTTCGGACATGCAAAACCGCCTTTCGACGTCTCTCGGCTTGAGTTCATGTGGAACCCAATTTCCTTGCTTTTGACTTATCCAGCTGCTTTTAAACGTTTTGAAATAGCTGCTTGAGTGACACCCAAAGATTCTGCGAGCTCTTCTTGTGTTTGGCAACAATCTTCATAGAGTAATGCTTCCAGTTCTTCATCTTTACACTTTTTTGGCTGCCCAGGACGTTCATCTTCCAAGCCAAAATCACCACTTTCAAATCGTGCAAACCACTTTTGGGACGTTCGCTCAGCTAGTGCATGTTCACCATAAACTTCCACCAAAATACGATGACTTGAAGAAGAACTCCCCGCAAAAACACTTTTTCAAGCACAAGGTTCGACATATTTGAGTGAAAAAAAATTATTGTTGTTTGTGCTTCAAATGCATGACATATACTGAAATGACGTACAATGAAAGTAGCTTTGCAATGCATGTTCCAATGGAATAATAGCAAATGAATAATGCAAATTACGCCATCTCTTAGAAAACCGCACGAATTATAGACCCATAACTTCTTTAAAAATTTCTGGTTTTATTACATAGTCGCTGCAGATCTACGTTTCATCAAGGAACGAGCAATCTACACAGTTGTTTCCTAGATGGACATGTCAGCTCAAACTTGGAAAGCTCACAATTTCCTTTAGCTTTAGTTTTGTCCTGAGTCTAGGAGGACCACTGCACTGTTGGACTTGCCAAACTCCCACACAAATCGTGTCCAGTTGGTTTTCCGCTTCTTCTCTTCAATGAAATCAAGAGCTCGCGTCTGATTCTGAAGTTTAAGTTCCTAATGTCTGACACAGAAGCCTCCGACAGCAATTAATCTTCTTAGCGTACCTATTGGTACGCACCGTGTGGCGCTTTCATTGTTCCGATTTGAGTTCTGTTTTTTTATTTTTTTGTTAAGTTGGTACATCTGTTGTTGACATTCCCTCTTAATCTTAGCGTCATAGCCTGACATTTGCAAAAGTTACGTAGCCAAGAGTACATCTATCTCTGTGTGTGTTGGCGATTTTGTACAATTTTAAAAATGGATTTAAATTTGCAACAACGAACTTGTATTAAACTTTGCGTAAAAAACGGATTTAATGGTGCGCGAACGTTGGAATTGTTGGAAAAGTGTTTCGGCAACGATTCTCCAAAGAAAACGGTCGTTTACCAGTGGCACGAGCTATTCAAAAGTGGTCGTGAGTCAATCGAAGATGATGAACGCAGTGGCATACCATCGACATCGGAAACCGACGAAAACATTGATGAAGTAAAAGAAACGTTGGTCAATAACCGCAAAATAACCATTAGAAAGATAGCGGATGACTTGAACATTGCCTATGGATCCGTCCAAGATATTTTGGTTAATGGTTTGGGTTTAAGTCGTGTAGTAGCAAAGTTGGTGCCAAAAGACCTCAGTTTCATGCAAAAAAGAGACCGTGTTGACGTCGCAAAAGAGATGATTTGCGAGGCTGAATCCGATCCCACATGCATCAAAATGACCATGACTGAAGCCAAGACGTAGGTTTATGAGTACGACACGCAATCCAGACATCAGGCAAGTGGATGGCGTTCACCAAATGAGCCGAAGAAACCAAAAAACCCACATCGTTTTCAGTCAAAAAAAGAAGGAAATGCTCACGGTTTTCATGGATTACAACGGTGTAGTGCATCATGAATTTTTTCCAGAAGGCCAGACAGTAAACAAAGAGTTTTATTTGAGCATTATAAGACGTTTGCGTGAAGCAATTCGCCGAAAGAGACCAGGATTGTGGGCAGAAATCTTGTGGATTTTGCACCATGATAACGCAACGTCGCACAGTGCCATCATTATTCGTAATTTTTGGATGAAAAATGCAACAAATCACATCAAAAAGCCAAAAAATTCACCTAGTTTGGCTCCCTGTGACTTCTTTCTGTTCAATCGAATTGAAAAACCACTACGGGGAACGCTTTTCAGCAGCCGAGAGGAAGTAATGGAAAAATCGCAGGAAGCACTAATGGACATACCGAAAACCGAATAAAAAAAATGTTTCGAGGATTGGATCAAGCGCTGGCATAAGTGTATTGAAGTTGATGGGAATTACTTTAAAGGGGACAATATAGATTTAGATGAATAAACTTGTATTTTTAATTTTCTGAATAATTTGTTGATGGTAAGGTGGTAAGTCGATTACTTACTTTCTTAACAAATAATGGCTGGGAGCCAGCATTGTTAACAACCACGTGAGGCGGTAGTATAAGATCTGATTGTTGTCTCTCGTCTTGCATTTGTTACTGCCCCAAAATATTCTGAGCATTAGCATCAAAGCATAAGTCCCATGTTCTTAGATCAACAGTATTTAAGGGATAAGATTCATAGCTGGATTAAAGGGTCTCCACAGAAGCTTTGTCTTAACCCTCAATGAGAGAAGAATTGTTTTTCCTTCATTCGGCGAAGAAATCCATCAACAGAGGTAGTGCCAGGAACCCTTTTCCTCCTGGCTCTCTATGGGATATTTCCGGGATGTCCCATTTGTGGATGTCACTTCACTTAGACAACAATTGCCACCTAGTAGTGTTCTAGTAACTCCTACGTCAGCACCTAAATACATGGAGGATTGCTGAGTATGTTGGTAGGGACCATCAGAACTGGTGTCTTGATCGCGTTCAGAATGAACACCGGTGTATTTTCACAATTACGAGTACTATCTGGAATAAAATTCTTTTGGATCACTTCCATACTTTTAACCATTTTATGTCAAAAAGAAAGAAAAGTCTCCAGTCATACCTTTGGTAATTTGTCATTACAAATGATCGCAAACTTCCCTGCACTCTTCTCATTTGTGAATTATTGGACGTAGGTTAAGATAGGTCTGACAGCAGTTATGTACATCCATAGGATAAGCGGGGGAAGCATGGAAGACAGCCAATAACTTTACAAACACTGTCGAGAAAACCAAAAAAGAAAAAGCTGCTCTAACGAAAGTAGGAATTTGATGACAGGCTACAATGATAGGACAACATGACAGAACTGAGGAACTTTACCATACAAATGAAATAAATTGGTCATTATTTTTAGCATTGGCAACAGAGCACCCTAAAATAATTTCAACCTTCTATCATTCACCAAGAGAATGGTGTTGTTATATGTCAAAGTTGATTTGGATATCATACCGAAAACAAGAACATTTTCAATAGACTCAACGTCAAAGTAGTGCCCCACGTATCTATTAATTGCTATCTAAAAGACCATCTCCGATTCACATCAAATCGATGACTCATGCTAATCATTCCGCCCCATTCCTAAATTGAATTATAACCCACTTCACTTTAAGGGTTCACTTCCTCCGGACGTCAATCAATTTGTCTGAGCTCTGAGGTCTATAACGAAATTCAAAATTCATTTCAGCTCTAAAGCTCATGACACCCATAATTTACGTTTAATTACACATACAACAACAAAGCCGTTGTTTCAACTCTTGGAAAACTTATTTCACACTTCATCTACCGGCTTCCTCATAATCATCATCATCATCGTCATCATCATAAACCTCGTGCCATCCGCAACGCAAACATTTTTTCGGACATAAAATAATTTTCCCCAAGTACCCGTCACCCAACGCCCGACTCCCGACACCCGGCACGCTTATAATAACTGTCACCACCGCACAAAATATTTTCCAGCTTCCTCTGCAAAATAAAAAAATACAAAAAATAAAACCAGCTCAACAACGAACCGACGCGACTCGCCAAAGCCGTTCCTCGGTTTCCGGTCGATCCGCCATTGCCACATTGCTCCATCAAAATTGAATTGCTTTAAATAAATTGGAAAACTTAATGAAATTTTCATATTCAGGGTGATAAATAAAAGGAAACTGGAAAACTAACTCACGCGAGAGGGTTGCTCTGGCTAAGTGGCTCTTTTCAGACGTCGGTCGACACTATGAACTACGAGCACACTATGGCCGGAACCGAGACGACAGGAGAATGTCACCGAACAACATGAGGAAATACGCACGAAAATAAAAAGACCAACGTAAAGGAAAAGATGGAATGGGTCGAATAGGGGGGATGACAACGCCATGGATCCTTCTTGATTCTTTACTTACTGGAATCTATAGAGTCGTAGGGTGGATTAATCTTAATAGGAACATAGTTTGGAGCGCAACAAATAAATCAGAGTAATGGAGCAAACATGATCTGCTCTGCCATAGCCGGAAGTTGAAATTCTATAGTATTTAGGTGACTCTTATGCCTTGCGATTAATATAACGAAAACGAATTCCGGGATACAAATTTTGTCAATCTCACTATTTGGATTTAATTATTTTTATTATTTTTTGTTTTTTGATTTAAATTAAAATATCTGGAGATGAAAACATGCTCTTAAAAGTCGACACTCGATTGTATTGAAAATTTGTTCTTCATCGATGAAGGGACTCACAAATGTTTTTTATGCGGTTGAGGTCCCTTTCCACTTGTTCCCATGTTTATAATCAGATCGATGTCGTCGTACAGCTTGTAGAGTTCGTTGTGATACATCCTCCTGCAGGACTCGTCATCGCAAATAGCACCAAAACTCACACAAAACATCTTGCATTCAAAACGACTAAGTTTATCTTCATTCCAGCTTCCAACTCCACAGGGCAAATAGATTGAAGTCCCTATATTTCTGTTCGGTGTTCGAAAATTTCCGACCTAAGTCCATTAAGCTTTGTCTTTGTTGAATCTCCTGTTTCTCTGCCAATGCAGGATATTACTAAAGGCCTACACTTCTTGGACCACCATATGCACGAATCTACAGCCAAAAGCACTCTATTGAATAAGCTACAAATATGCAGTAGATGAGTTAATATCCATATTCACAGAGGGATAAAAAATGGAATTAGAGATCGGCTGGAGAATTTTCTCCAATCAATTTAATCCACAAGGTTGCCTTCGCTTTCCAGACCACGGTGGTGTCTATTAAGCCAAAAAAAGTTATAGCCGCTGTCGAAATAAAATCAGTAAAGCGCTGGTATGAAACAGTGAACTCAAAGAGTTTAGGATAATCTCAAACTTTGCTGATTCACTGGCCACAAAAGATGTAAGCCATCTGCCGTTGACTACCATGGAATCACGGAACACGCTATCAAGGAATACAAATCAGAGCTCTGCGGTCAGAGGCTGCATGAAAGAAGAGGATTCAAATCCAAGCTTACTATGTTATTAATGAAAGAATCTTTCTACTTACGAAACATCTAGGCCAATTTAGCAGAGTTAAACAAAAATAAATCCAGCAAGTTGAAAGCAAGTCTCTCAGGTCACAGGTTATAATGCCCTGCGAGTACATTCAACAAAGCTGATCCTTACCGACGACGACCTCTAATAAGGTGGTAAAAACGAAGACTTACGAGAGGATCCCTTCATTTTGTGCGTCTATGTCTCAGCCTTCGCTATCCAAGTTAGAGATCCTTAAACATTTACTTCCGTGATTTCAAAGAGCTATCTGCAGCACTCCCTCTCGAAGCGGACAAGCATTTCTTCATCCCATTTTGATTAGGTCTATAGGTTTGCATCATAAAGGTGAAAAAACTTTGTATAGAGCGATATTTTGGTTGTCCGAAAAAAGACTCTGCGATTCAATTGCTTTCTTAGCCCACAGAAACAGTGATTGACAAGAGTGATTCTTCGTTTTATTTAAGCTGAGGTGTTGTTGGCAGAACTTGTAACAGAGTCGAGGTAGAGAAAGTTCCTTACTACCTCGAAATTATAGCTGTCAACTGTGAAGTTCTGTCTCATTCGTCGATGTGGTGCGTCACTTCTTTCTGATAGCATATACTTAGTTTTGCCCTCATTTACTACTAAAGCCATTTTGGCAGCTTCCTTTTCAATACTAGCAAAAACACCGTCCGGTGTCTTCTCGGAATTATGTCGATATCGTCGGCGTACGCAAGTAGTTGCACCATTGTTCGATCGTAAGTTTCGCACAATTCTTTCAAGGATGATGTTAAAAAAGCCACATGCCAGCGCGTCACCTTATCTAAAACCTTTTTGGACATCAAAGGTCCAGGCCAGGCCAACTCGTATCAATATTGACGAGACAGCAAGCGTACTCCATCGTCATTCTACACAAACAGAAGAGTTTCGCAGGGATGCCCAAATAGCTCTCAATAGCTCCCCTCTATTAATGCTGTTATATGCGGCCTTAAAATCGTTGCAAAGATTTCTGGTACGGATTTGGAGTTTGTAAAGTGAAACCGCACTGTTGACTGATATGAGCCAATTAAGTTGTTGATGAAGGATTTCAGACGTTCACACATTATGGCAGATAAGATCTTGTATGCGATGTTGAGGAGACCTCTATCTTTATAATTTGCGCAGTTGAGGGAGTCTCCTTTTTGTGGATCGGGCAAATGATGCTGAGATTCCATTCATCAGACATATACTCTTCTAACTTGACTTGATAAATAAGTTGGAGCTTAACAAAGCTATTAGCAGCAGCTTTGAATACTTCGGTCGGTAAGCCATTGGGTTCAGCTGCTTTCTTGGATTTCAGCTTATTGCTGTCCTTATTTCATTTTGGTCAGCTGGACCGATGGTGGGATGTTGAGCTTCTTCACCGTTATATAGCAAAAGTATTTCCATACCATATTTTCAACACCTCCTTCAACTCTTTACCTTTTGACACCTTTGATCACTCGCTTCTCGTGCTGTTTTTTTCTTCTTCTTGAAAATTCGATGTTCTTCTCGTCTCCTCTGCTCTTAAAGCTTAAGAGCGGCTCTTGTTCTTCGCTAAACTCTTCTTGTTTAGATGATGTACTTGCAAGAATTCTGCACCAATCTGTGGATTTCTTACTGGTGGTCGAGTGAAACCCAGCACATCAGTTGCGACGGCTCTGACGCAAGGTTGGCTGCGTTGTCACTTGTCTTCGGTTTGAGTCGAGGCCTACACATTAACCTCTTGCTCTTTTAAGGGTCCTAGTACCCAGTACTTATTGCAACTGTATATAGGGTCGAACCTAACTGAAAGACCCTTACTAAGGTTAAGATTTTAAACAGCTACGAAGGCACTCCCACTAGGGGGCCACAAGCCAGGTCTGGACCGACGGAGTTGTTAAGAGATTTCAGGATACGCGTTCGACGAAGATTCTGGCGGTCTCTTGCGAATGCTGCTTTTCTACATTATATCTTCTCATAGTAGTTCCTCTTTATTGTGACGCTAAGTCTAAGTCCATTGTCAGTCGTGGTGTCGCGTAGGCTGTGCTTACTAACTGTCCTACCAAAGATGTAATGTAAGGAACAATCACTAGGAAAGGTAAGGCAAACACTACGCTGCGAACTTGATTGTTGCACTGCTGGCCCAATCCAAGTTGTAGGACAGACCTTCTCTAAGGTTTTATGTGGACACCTGCCGTACGGTCTTACTGTTACTTAATATACTTACACTGAGCGCCTACACTCATCGGGATTGAAGTGCGTTAATCACCACCCTCGGAAATAATTCCCATTCTTGATAAATGTATCCTCCTGGGGAATCCCCATTCAGACCGATACCAATTCGAAGTCATCTTGTAGGCAAGAGTTCCCTTGACGCTCCCACAAGGCATGGACTACCGATGATCATGCCCTTCAACAGGAACTATGACCGGCAGCTGTGAAGTTATCTGAAAACCGTTACGTGTGAGAATATTTGATTAATTGTAAGTTCTTACATTACAAATCCTGGATATGAGTTGGTGTATGCTCTCTACTAATACTTGTACAAGAATGAATATATTCTCACGATACTAACTATCTTCAACTATACAGTTCACTAGCTATTTGCACCAGGAGATTAGTTTCAAAGTAAAATAAAAAAAAGTACACACGCGGATATTGGCTTCCATAATTATTTGGAGTATCCATGGACCATTTTCTATCTTTTTTTGTTCTCATATAAACCGAGATGGACAAATTTATTAATTTGTATAAAAATAGTTTTCAAGGCTAAATAAGATCAGTATTGATTCGGTACTTACGTTGTTAGCTGCCATTTAGCATGCTCGTATATGGTATGTTGCTATATTTACTTCATTCATGTTGGGTAAACGAAAATCCGAAATCTGTTCTTGACAGAGGAACAAGTCTCTTAATAGATCTCTGTTCGGGCCTTCTAGTAACACTTCCGAGAGTTGTTTCTAGATTAACACTTTTCCATTTGCAGCGGTGGTCCAATGCAATAGCAGCGTCACAATGTTTATACTTTTTTGTATCATAAATGCGCCTTGTCTTCAAGTAGATAATGGACTTAGTTACAACAAATCTAAACCCAAGTAAAAGCTGTTTGTGTCGTTTTATCAATCATATCACCGTTTTCATTCCAATTCACCCAGATCATTCCGCGGCACTCCCGGGGTGAAGGTAAAAATGAAATAAAAAATGAGGTAAATCAGAATGTTATCGTCAATGGTAGCCGCTATCGCGCCATGTTATCGAACTATGTGCTTCCTGAAATTCAAGCACATGGTCTCGGTGAGCTCTAGTTTCAACACGACGGCGCTACGAGCCATACAGTGAGTGAAACAATAGACTTGTTGAGCACTTAATTTGACATTTTGCTACGGTAAATTGGCCGCCTAGATCGTGCGATATCACAGCTTTGGACTATTTTCTCTGTGGATATGTTAAGTCTCTTATTCCTGAAGACAATAAGTCAACTACGATTGACGCTTTGGAAGCCAACATTACTCGTGTTATCCGCGAGATACCAGTCTCTATGTTCGAACGAGTCGTCCAAAATTGGACCTTCCGAATAGACCACCTCAGACGTAGTTGTGGCTAACATTTACATGATATCATTTTCAAAAAGTAGTTGCCATGAATTGTTCTTTTAACCGATAATAACAATTTTAAGTTCACTGTCAAATTTAAGTATTTTATTTTCTGTGAATTCCTACAATACAATTACAAAATAATTTTGGTGGTATTATAGGGAATAATATTTTAATGGAACTTAATCCACTCAATAGCCATATTTTACTATCACAACAAAATCTTGTTTTTGATTAGGATCAATTTTCGTGAGCCAAAATTTAGTTCGTTCTACGCTAGGATACATTTTCATTCGTGAAAGTTGGTACAACAGTTGACAATTGTCAGGCGTTCATGTTGCCACATTACTTACTTATTCAGTTTGGCAGCGCTACAGTCTAGAGTGGGCCTGGGCCTCAACTAATAAGCCTCTCCAATTAAGTCGTTAAGTAACTGCCTACAGTTGCGTATTTCAAGTTGGTTGAGGTCCCCTTCCACTTGCGCGCACCACCTAAGAAGATGCCTTCATCTACTGCGTTGTCCTTTCGGATTAGAGTCGAAGATTCTACGGGCTAGAGCGTTGGTGTTTATTTGTTGTACATGTCCCAGCCATCTCAAACGCGCAGTTTTTTAGCCAGGTCGATGTTGCTGTACAGCTCGTAGAGTTCATCCTTGAATCGTCTCTGTTATATTCATAAATATGTTATTAATGTTCAGAAAATGTCCTTATTGTAGTATAACACCTTTTGCCATTCTTTTACTACGTTTTTGAAATCGGCTTTGAAAGTTCGTACAAACCTTTCAGCTAAACCATTTGACTCGGGATGGAAAGGCGCTGTTTTAATAAATTGTCCTTGGCAAAATCTTTCAAATTTACTGGAATAAAACTGGGGTTCACTAGCTATTTTGATTAACGTTTAAATAGTTGCAGGTGCATTTGCAGTTGTTTTCCTCTTTGGCATAACAAACGGAAACTCTGAAAATGCGTCGGCACAAATTAACCACATATCTTGACAAAATGGACCAGCAAGGTCGACATGAATGCGTTCCCATGGCTTTTTAGGTTAGCCCAAGTGCTAAGCTCCTTAGGTGAATTAGATCTATGGGACTGACAAATGTTGATGATGATTTTGTTTCAATGTGTTGGTTGATGCGAGTCCATCTTGTCAGTTGTTTTATTCTTGCAATTCCGCAGTGTCTTTCGTGTAGCACGTCTAATATTATTTTCTGTAGCTTCTCCGGAATATTTTTATCTTTCAAAATATGTTGATTGAGCTCTTGCAAACTTACCGGGAACAGGCGTCTTCGTTTTTATCAAATTCTGCATCAGATCCAACTGGAACACAAGAGAGTCCGTCGGCGTTTACATGGTGATTGGTTGACTTATAGCGTATTTGTACCCCATCTGGCTGGTCGTTGCAAACGATTAGCTGTAGTTGTTGCCATGTTCTTGCTAGGGCTGTAAAAGCGATACGAAAGGTTTATGGTCTATTGAAGAGTGAATTTTCTTCCATAAAAATGTTGATAGAACTTTGTGAGTCCCATTGACAATCTAAAAGGTTTCCTTTTCGATCTGGCTGTACGCTTGCTGATGGTCATTGAGAGTTTTCGATGTGAAGGCAATATGATGCTCCATGCCATTTGAGAAAGTGTCCGAAATGGCGTACTATTTCATATTTGTTTCTTCGGGCATTGGAATCCAACCTCCTGTCTTTGGGTCCAGATAAATTTGGTATACGTAACATATTCAGTGGAGCTGCAAGTTTAGAGAAGTTTTTAACAAATTTATTACAACAGTTTACTTTGCCAATAAATGCTTAGAATTGTTTCAAATTCTTGTGACGTGGACGATTTTTAAACTGCTTCTATGTCTGTATCGGATGGAGAAATTCCCTCAGCGCTCACTTCGTGGCCCCATGGTCCAGGTGGCAGGTATTCGACTTAAATTTGCATAAATTTACATTTATTACGGTTGACTCGCAAGCTACTATCTGCCAGACGCTGAAAGACCATTTCCAGATTAGCCTTATGTTTGTATTCATCTTCACCTGTAACTAGAAAGTCATCCATATAAATTGCGTAATTAAGACAACTCAAAATCATCTCCAGAGTTTTTTGATAAATAGCAGGGGCACTAGCTATTCCAAATGAAAGACGCTGATATTTTTAAAGCCCTGGTGGAGTACTTACAACTGCAAAAACCTTGGAATCATCATCCAACTCCTGCGTCAGACATATCTATTTTAGAAAACGTTTGACTTCCAGAGAGTCTATGAAATTAATCATTAGGACGAGCTATCGGATACTGGTCAATTTTCAAACAGGAATTTACGGTCACCTTGAAGTCACCGCAAATGTGTAATTTTTCGTTTCGTTTTGGAACTATACCTACGGTATAGGCCTTGCCTTAAAAATTGTTATATTTGCGTTCAATTTTAAGTACAACCGTGCTTTGACTGACTTGAAAGACCCAATGACTAGTCGAAAAGGGATAAAAAATTGGTGGATATATCTTCAATGCTAGGCAGAAAATGTCAAAACACTGAAAGATTCCAAAAAGATAAGAGCAAAAATATTTTGTAGCAAAACTGTGTTCATCTGTTTTGTAGCAGTCTAAAGTCTTCGATAGTTAGTCAGCTGCACGTTCTCTGTTCACCAGCATCTGCATTTCACCACTCTTATCAAACCAATAATATCCAGCCAGATCATAGAGAATAGAATAGCATCGGCAATTAAATCGACGGAAATAGAAATGGTTCCCAAAGCAGGAAAACCTAACCAATCCTCAGCTATGTATTACAGAGCCATGGCAATACAAAACTAGAACACAACATACGGTTCTCAGCACTCTTTCGTTAAAGGAATATCAGTTTAGACGGCAATACATGAAGTTGTAGCTACCATAGAAAAACTGTGTTCCACAAAGTACATCATGGCCGCCTTCCTAGATATTGAGGATCTATAAGCAATCACCGATAGCACAATGGTTTGTGAACATTCTAAAAAGCACAATAATCAATTCAAAATTTGGCAGAAACACAGTCAGGAAACAGTTCCCAGAAGAAGAAGGAATATTGTAAGCTTCATCATTACAAATTTCGAACAGAAGGATGTTCAGGCTGTTTCCTATGTCGTCTACATAGCCATTCTCTTGATAGGAAAAAAACTTCCAGCAATTACCCAACTAATGGAGTCGTGCTTAAACACTCGCAAAATAGACAACAGAAAACGGTGTACCTGAACCAGGACACAAATTTCATCTGAAGCTTAATATCTAGAAATCATGGTGGAAGCTGGAAGCGTAACATCGAAGAAACAACTTTTGATAAGCGATTAAAACAAAAATGGTGTATAATTCACTGGATGTACATGACCAGTCAGCTGATATGGTGGAAAACCGCGGAAAAAACTAGTTGTCTCAGACCACTCACATTTATCTAAAGACTAGCGTATTCCGTAGGAACAAGAGCGTTAAGATCTACTACTCAAGCTGGAATAGAGGTAATGCTCAACATCCTTCCTCTAGACGAATTCCTTAATCGGAAATTTTTTTAAATATCAATCAGACTAAAATAATCAATTTAGGATACGCGTCCATAATGCAGGAGTACGAACCATCAAAACTGACGAACTGTAGTGACTACATCGTGTTAGACGTAAACTTTGATAGGAGTTTCTCCACATCATTTCCTAGTAGACATGACGGGTTAACTAACATTGTCACCAACAAAACAAAACTCCAACTCTACACGGACGGCTCCAAAATGGAGAAAGGTACTAGAACTGAAGTTTACTATGAAATGCTACAGATCCAGGACTCCTTTAAGACTCCGAACGAATGTAGTATTTTTCAGCAGAAATATTTGACATTCGTAAAGTTTCACAAAATTTACTAAACGCAGAACTTGATCCCTCACGGGTGGCCGTGATTCAAGTGGTAGTGTATTGGCTTTCAAATCGAATGGTTTAGGGTTCAATACCACCAGCGTCTGAAACATATTATTTTTTTTAGGCAACTAAATTCACATGAGTGGTTGCCTAGAATTAAATAACAAGACTCCCCATTAGTCTTCTAATTACATGTTGGATGCCACCTATGGAGCAAAATAACCGACTTTCCTAAAACTAAAAACTTTACCCATGCTCAGGCGTTTTAAGTGTAGCAATATGCACTTAAGTGTTAAGCTCTTTAAAAAAAAAAAAAAAAAACTCAAGCAGCCATTGCTTTAGCGAGTAAAACCACCAATTCAATAGAGGTACAAAAATGTCGCCAAACTCTAAATAGATTAACCAAGTGGATATCTGCTGAATACCTGGACGCACAAAAGTGAAAGGAAATGAGAAAACAGATGAGCTAGCAAGAAAGGGTGGCTCTATATATATATATATATATATATATACCAATTGCAAGCCTGGGAACAAAAGTGGAAACAGGACTGTCTTTTGAAGTCCTCTAGCGCTCCCTTTGGTCAAACCTAGACAGCCGTTGCATCTCAACAAAGACTCACAGATCATTATGCCATCCATAATTTCATCCATATTTCACTAAGTTCGTGAGGAACCCAATCATCCACATTTTTCGACATTCCAAGCCTTTTAAGTCTCTAGGAAATGATTGTATGTGCGATGTTAAGCCGCTGAGCGATCTCCTGTGTCGTCAAATGCCTGTCAACGGTAACTGCAGCCAAGATTTGATTAATGTCTGTGGTGAGTGGACGTCCAGCGCGACCAGCATCAGCAAGGTCTGTATTTCCTGAACGAAAGCATTTAGGCCAACGCTGAGAAGTGTCACCGCTAATAGCCGAATCTCCGAACACGCTGCAAATCTTCCGTTCCGTCTCTGTCGTCTTGAAAGCATTTTTAAAGAAAAAAGTAAAACATGCCGAAAACGCACTTTGTCATCCTTCATTTAAAAAAAAAAAAAAAAAAAACACTTCCGATGAAAACAAATTCTCGTAACAATGTAAAGGATAACCCTTTCTATTGGAATAAACAACAAAAATTTCATAACGGTATACGCAGAAATTTTCTGAAACGATAAACAAAGAAAAAAACCGCGAAGCTCATTGAACCACCCAATACTGCTTTTTCCACCAGATGTGCAATACTGCTTGCAGTAACACACATGAGATACACGTGCAGTAAAATATGACATGCATCGAATTTTGTTGTTATTCCTTCATTTTTAACAATATATTTTTGAAAAAAATATACATTTTGTATATAGAGTGCTTCAACAAGAGTAGGAATTGTTTTTTTTTTTTTTGGTAAAATAATTGTTGAAAGATCTCTGAAACCATTATTGCTTTCATAAGTTAACATATGGGGATTTGTGTATTATAGGGTGATTCATCGTGAGGTTTGATTTTCAATAGGCTTTTTTGACAGTATCGTTTGGCAAGTCGTCATGGAAAGACTCACACCACAACAGCGTCTCCAAATTGTTCAACTGTATTACGAAAATCAGCGTTCTGTGAGAAATGTTTTTCGTGCAATTCGAGCAACTTATGGTGCGCATAATCGACCTACTGAAACCACTATTGCCAATACCATTCGCAAATTTGAGTTCCAGTTTACATTAGTGGATGATACTCGACCGGTTAGACCACATTCAACACGTAGTGAAGAGACTATAGAAGCTGTAGCTGAGAATGCACGCGAAGACCTTGACGAATCGATTCGTCGTCATTCTCAGCAGCTTGGCTTGGCGTATTCGACAACTTTGTGTATTTTTCGTGAGGATCTTGGCCTAAAAGCGTACAAAATTCAATCTGTGCAAGAATTGAAGACAGGCGACTTGAATTTGCGTCATATTTTCAGTGAATGGGCTCTGGAAAAACTCAATGAAAATCCGGTGTTTTATCGTGAAATTTTGTTCACTGGTGAAGTCCATTTCCTGCTCAATGGATAAGTTAATAAACAAAATTGCCGTATTTGAGCTAATGAAGAGTACCAAGAGCTACTACAACATCCATTAAAAACAACGGTATGGTGTGGTTTATGGGCTGGTGGAATCATATTTCTTTAAAAATGAGGCAAATCAGATTGTTACCGTCAATGTTAACCGTTATCACGCTATGTTAACGGACTATGTGCTTCCTGAAATTCAAGCTCATGGTCTCGGTAAGATTTGATTTCAACAAGACGGCGCTACGAGCCATACAGCACGTAAAAGAATAGACTTGTTAAGAAATCATTTTGATGAGCACTTAATTTCACGTTTTACGACGGTATCGTGCGATATCACACATTTGGACTATTTTTTCTGGGGATATGTAAAGTCTCAGGTCTTCAGGAATAAGCCAGCTACGGTTGACGCTTTGGAAGCCAACATTACTCGTGTTATCCGCGAGATACCAGTCGTTATGCTCGAACGGGTCGCCCAAAATTGTACCTTCCTAATGAACCAATATTTACATAATATCAATTTTAAAAAGTAAATGCCATGAATTGTTCTTTTAACCAGTAATAAAAATTTTAAGTTCACTTTCAAATTAATGTATTTTATTTTACATTGTAAATTAAACCTCACGATGAATCACCCTATACAATATCCTCCAAATGACCACCTCGGCTCTTCTTGCAGACGATCATGCTTTTCTCGAAATTTTAAATCACTCTTTCAGAGTTTGGATTATTTACGAATGGTTGGCATAGACCTTACCTTTAACATAGCGATAAAAAAAAAAGAAATCTAACGCTGTTAAGCAACGCGATCCTGGCGACCAATGTGTGTCTTCGCAACGCTACTAGGAAACTTATTTCCAGCTATAACTTAATTGTTTAAATTAGAAGTCGTTCGCACCCATATCTTCGAGCTCCGGCCATAAAGTTGTTTATCATGACTCGGTAGTGCGTTCTATTGACCCTAATTACGAGCTGCTGGTAGTCAGCCGACTTCAGTTCATGCCTTAATTGGATCTTCTATCAAAATTCGGTGCAGTGATCAAACTCCTAAAAACGGTGATGAAAGGATGATGAAGGTGTTTGGGTCGTCTTTAACACTTTGTTTTACTGCGGTGATATTTTCTATTAAACGTCCGAGGCAAACTAGTGTCTCTTTTCTCTTCGAATTTTTTTTTTGATTATGTTCCGCACACACGTCGCAAAAGGCACCTGCAAATTTAGCACGAGCTTTTCACATCAATGTCGCGAACTCACGTTCGAGTTCTTATAGTAAAATTGAGCGAAATGGATTTTTTATTTCACTATGTAGCGTTCCTTGGTACATTTCCCAACTTATAGATGACATCGATCACCATATGTTGAAACACCCTTTATAAGATTGCGGTATGAACAAATTCCGTTTCCAAAATACATCAAATAATTTAAAATGTACTAAATTGTATTAATTTCCAAATCTATTACATCTTGTTTGCAGCGCATTGCAGCAACACATGAGGTACAGTAAACACATGTGTTTGCTAACATAGAAAACATTTTTTTTAATTTTGCTGCTCGATGGGTTCAACTATGGCTGAAACTCCTGAATCCAGCATGCTTCGATCTTCCGAAGAAAATCATTCTGCAACTTGGAAAACTCCTCTGCAAAACCATGCCGCATTCTTTTAATTTGCTCACTGAGGTGGTCTTCCAATATTTTGACAGTAAGGGCAGTGTTGTCACTGTTGAAGTATTTTGTTATAGAGGAGGACAACTGTGAGGGTTTTGTTGGTAGGACTTTTGAGGAGACCGGTCTTGAAGATTCGGATCAGACAGAGAGGGGAAAGACTTACCATATGTGTGTATGGAGGTTGGCAATTTCTTTCAAATGGAATTTTGTTAAAAAGAATGCTTTTGTATCACAAAAAGAAAACAAAAACTACCGAAAAGTTCAGGTAAGGTAAGTCTTTCATAAAGGCACAAATGCACAAAGTTTATTTACTAATCGTATGGTATATAAACGCGTCTATATGTGCCTTTTTAACATTACTACTCTAATAAACTCCTTTAATGTCGAAATTGAATTTCCATTTTCATTCTGCAGCCGAAGAGCAGGGATGTGAGTCTGGGAATGAATATGATAAGCAGAGAGTAATTTAGTGAGCAAAGGAATGTACTGGATTAGAAGCGGCAGACAAGAGATTGGTAATAAAGTTTAAAAAGAGTGAAGGAGACAGAACTAAGCCCTGGGATACACGACCAGTTTAATTTCCTAAAGAAATTGTTAAGCTCGCTCGTGTTGCAAAAGAATTATTTTAGGAATCTTTTCGTTAACTTTGTGCCCCATGTATGAAAAATTATCTGATATGATAAGGGGGAGAGCACAACAAGTCTCTGGATGTTGCCGGCATGTCTGTCAAAATCAGGTATCTTTGCGATGATTTGGAAGTTCAAAAGGTAAAGTTGTTTCACATAGCGAATAATTCAAGAGGAAAAGTTTTAACAGTTTCTTCTTTACGCACATTACCTTGACGCGTTGTTATTCTTCCGTCATTCGAAGAACACGATTCGATTACACGACGAACACCAAGTTTAATTTGTTGATTATGAGAACCAAACAAATCACGTTGTCCTCTACATATGGTATTTCGCGAATTAAACTGATTTCCAAAACAACTTTTAATTATACAGTGTTAGTCGATTCATTATGATTTGTCTAACAATAATGAACATAAATGTCAAAGAACTGTAAAAAATTACAGCAACGACTTAAAAGCTGACACTTTTGGAAGAGTAGTGAACCAAAAGGCACACTTTTTATCTACTAAGCAAAAATTTCTCGACTGACAAGTCTACTCTACTTTGATCAGAGTTTTTGTAATCCAAATTTTTGCCATCCAATTTAACGGTTGCATCATTTTTTATTGCGTTAACCTTTTCGATTGGAATCGGCAACTTTCTGGGCTCTTAGATCTGCCTTTTGTTGCTATCCATCAAATGTTTCGAGCTAGTGGCTGTAGGAAAAATGGCACATCGATAACATATTTCGACGTTCATTTCCCACAGAGTGGTAGTAGTTTGCTGTTTCTTGTCTCAAATATTTGGAACTTCTAACTGAAATGGTGTTTGGATATCTTTCCCACAAAATGTCTTCCCTATCCTTAAGCCATCATCCTATTGGAAGTTCGTATAATTTTTGCAAATGGTGTCGTACGTCAATCATATTTGACATTTGTGAACTAGACAGGTGCAATATACAAACAGACAAGCAATTGAGGGCTATACTCCGCAAGAGCGTGGAATAATTGTTGCGATATTTTTGACAAATAATCGGTCGGTGGTGTTACCGCAGCGTGAACTTCGACGTCAAATTCCTAATTGTATCGCGCCAACTGGGCAAACATTCCGGCGCCTAGCTACTCGACTCGAACAGAGTGGAGCAACAGGAGACCATGCATGGCGTGACCGCCACCGGACTAGTCATTCGGCCGAGAATATCGCGGCTGTGGCTGTCGATGTCGCTGTGAACGAAGAAACATCAATCAGACGACGGACCACGCAATTGGACTTATACATGTTTCAGTACAAAGTGCAAACAGTGCATCAGTTAATGCCTCCTTACCATCAGTTGCGTGTGAATTGCGTGTAAAACCATCCTCAATCTCAACAACGAAGAGGATGTTTTTGTGTCGAAAATCATCATGAGCGATGAGGCGCATTTCCACTTAAACGGTTTTGTCAATAAGCAAAATCTTCATTTCCGGGGGCACTGAAAATTCGTGTGTGGCGACAAGGTAGCTGGAAGCTGGTTATCATTTCCCAAAAATACCCCCAATTAAGATCCCCCAAATGTTTATTACTCCGTCTGTGTGTACGTAAATGCCCCATCAATATGTATGTTATGGTATTATCAGTCCTATTAACACAACATAAGACAACATCTTCGTCTAGTTATATACATATATGCAGGTCTTCGTGAAATAAAATTACTTCCACCACTCCAATAATTTCTCATTTATAATTCACCTTGACGCAATCGAGCACCATATTCACTGTGTCCTTAAACTCATTTTCTACGGGTCCGGTGCAATTTATTTCCAAGCATCTAAACCCATTACTTAGCCTCCGGACTAAATACATTTTCGTTCTGAATCGCTTCATAACAAAGTTATGATAAATGTATTGAGTTGTTCACTAATTCACTCACCAATAAATCATGTAGGTCCAGTCGAATCGCCCTGCTCTATCATCGAATCTAGGCCAAGAACACATTTATAATTAATCTCCAAAGACGTTAGACCAATCAAACCCGCCCAGTCCGGCTTCATTATCCAACACACAACATATGTCATTATTTTGGTGCAAATTTTATTCCCATTTCTCTCCAACTACCGAATTACGTGTGCATATATATACATACAACTAACTCAGAGACCACGTCTCTGCAATGGATTACGTCGTCACAACATAATTAGTTACATCACCAGCCAATTTGATTCGATTGACATGAAGTCCCCGTCTGGCGTTACTCCCTTTCCCATGGCGCTCTAGTTAATACAAAAACAAAGAAAAAAAAACTGGAAAACTTTTTCCTGGTGACGCCTTTGACTTTCTATGACCATAAGTCATTAAACATAATTCCCCGCCTTGCTCATATGCTTGAATGAGCTGGTATTTTGCTTTATCAACCCCGCTACCGGCTGTCGACGTGGCGATTAACGTGTCCATGTCCCAATTAGGGGTGCGTTCAACGCGCTTAGCCTATCGCATTAACTTTTCTTTAAATGAAATTGAAATTTGGTGGAGATTTTGACATTTTGTGCCTTGACACATATACCGCTATTATCGTCGTCAGGTCTCCTGACCGTGGATGTGTTCATCAACCCTGTGACTTGACCTGTCAAAAGGTAATGTCGTCACCCGTCGACCCGTCCTCTCTTTTGTTTTCTGTGTCTTTTCGTTAACTCCCCGGACCCCTTTTGTTATGACAAGCACTGTAATTTGGGAAAACGACAACAAAGTATGTAGGAGAGGGAAAATAAAAAAAAAAAATTAAAAGAAAACAAAAAAAAAAAAACAAAACAAGAACAAAAGTGAACTCAAACTCGATAACAAATTTTAAATTATCTAGTATTGTCCAAAACACCGCCATTTCAATTATAAACAATTTTTCCAATTTCGGAACAAAGTTTTCCATCTGTATACAATCCATCCAGATGGTTTACCGTTACTCTTCCCCACATTGTTTACGTTTTTGCAAGTATGTAGCACGACCTAGGGGCAAGTTACATTACGTTTGAACTTTGAAGTAATGAAGCATTGAATTTTAAAACAGCAACATTTTTTTGCTTATTTTGTGGCCGCAGGAGGTACAAAGTCTTTATCGCAGAGAGGGCGTAGATACACAGTTGATTAGTATTTGTTTACCGAAAAACAAAAAATAAATAAAAAATAGAAATTACAAATTGTAGTAGATTTGTCTAGAATATGTCTGATGAGAGTTATTTTGTTGTAATGTAATGAAAACTCATTTTTGCTTGGATCCAAAAAAAAAAAAGCGTAACACAGAAAAAGTTGAGTTAAAAATAAGTAGAAATACTTTAGGAGGCTTGTGGGAAGACCTGATCGCTGTGATACATAGATACTCGTAAGTACGAGTAGCTTGCACCTGCCAATATGATAAACTAAAACTATTGGTCCCACTTGACCAACAAAAAACAAAATGATATAGAGTTTTACTTGAAGCTCTGAATAATGACTGTCTGTGCATCAACGTAGGTTCGATATGATATAATTATCGTTGATATGATTATCTTCCTCTTCTTTTATTAATCTTTCAACAATGATAAATAAGATGTATATGTAGTTACATCTAATGTTACTTATTTCTCCCATGTAACATATCTGCACTCCGCCGCTTGTGAAGGATCACCTCTTTAAGGAGCCCAAGAGCTTTGCAAAGACCGAAACAAATGGTATTCAGAGGGTGCAAGATCCGGGCTATACGGTGGATGCATCATAACTTCCCAACCAAGCTATGTCAATTTGTTCCGGTTATCAAAGATGTGTGTGGCCTAGCATTGTAATGATGGAAAGCAAATCCCTTTCTGTTGGCCAATTCTGGTCGCTCTCTCTTTATAGCTTCATTTAAACGATCGAGTTGTGCACAGTAGAGGATCGAATTGACCGGTTCACCACGTTCTAGCAGCTCATAATAGTCAATTCACTTCCAATCCCACTAAACACTCAACATTACCTTGTTTGACGTCAAACCAGGCCTTGAAGTCGTTTGTGATCTGTCACCGACCTTTGACCATTATTATTATTATCAAGGGAACGATACAAATTAATTTGTAGGGTCCGAAACTTAACGCCGGGGTACTATGCCCATGTGGCGCGTTTTGTCAACAGCACGCGGAGTACTGAGTTCCCATGTGGTCCCCCACCTAAGTACTTACCGCGCCCAACACTGCTAGAGCACAGCTTCCGTGCGGTTCTTGCTCCATCAGTTGTAAAATTTTATTAACTTTTGCAGTGACAGGCCGACCAGTGCGAGGTGCATCTCGAACCAACCATTCCTGGGTCCGGCATTCACTCACAGCATTCTCACCGTAAACTGGTACACTAATTTTTCGACATGTTTTTGCAGCCTTTTTCCGTTTTATATAGCAAAAAAGCATCACATAGCATATTTCTTCATATATTTCACTCATATTTAAATCAGTATAACTTTTAACACGAGCAACGTATTACACAGCTGTCTTTACAATAAATGTAGCCTGACATGTCACCACCATAGACACCAACACCATCTAGTGTCAAAAAACCGCGGAGAGTTTTTATATGACCAATAACAAAACATATTACAAACCCCGAAATTTAAGAGGGATTTTTCTGCCACAGTATAATTTGGATTTGATGTTTAATCGAAGTTCTATTCGAAACCTGGTCTTCTAGCGCCTTCATCCAATTATTAAGATCTTGAAGGGCAGCTGCGTTTTGTTTTATAAGAGCGTTCTCATCGGTAAAAAAAGGCAAGTCATTCTGGACTCGTCTATATGATGCCTCAAAAATAAATCTTTCACGACATTGGAAATTAACGAACTTTGAACACTTGTTTCCACTGTGGATTTTCCTTTCATTTTAATATGATCGTTCATAGCTAAACTTCGAAGTCTTCACGCCATCCAATTAAAGTTTCATAGAACTCTGGTCAACGCTGTTTTGAGTTGGATAAACACTATAGGTATGCAGGTCTGTCAAAGCAACGTTTCTCCACCGTTATCCGTAAATATTGGATCGCGTCTTAATGGTATATCAACTTGTTTCCAATAAAACCGCATTGGCTATCATGGAAGTTAATAATATTGCTTGGTCAATATTAGGTCAATGTCAGCAAGCGACATTAGTTTCGATGTTCGGCAGTTGTTGAAATTGTTCGTGTCGTCTTTGCCTTTATACAATAGAACAACAAGAAGAGCCGAATTCTTTGTAACGCTCACGTGCAACTCAAGACACACTTCGTCGGTTTCGCAATTTCCACTCCTTTGCCTTTGGTTCTTACCGCCTTTTTCTTTTCATGATACCACAGCCACATTTCTTTATTTATATAGCGCCGGTGCTGTTAGGCCTTCCTCTTGTTCTTGGGCATGTTGGCGCCATTCTCGCGGATTAAGCCTCCTTATGCTAGTTAATTTACTTTTTTTTCTTTGATAATTTCTCAGAAGATTGTGTCAGTAAAAATCGATTCTGATCCTAAAGAATCTTTTACTCTTCATTTCGTATGATTTCAGTAGACTAGAGAGGTAACTTAATCGTATCTGGAGTTGGTATATAATTTATTAAGCCTCTCTTGCTTAATAAATAGCGTTTAGTATGTTTTCTGCCGCTGCGTTTTTCGTTCCGAACCATTTTCTCCATGTCAGTCTTCATACATGTCCAGATGTATGTGCATGTGCAGATTTACACACATGAAGAGCATTTCTTCGTCATTCCATCTCGTCAAAATCGCTCTGAAATGTATCTTTTGATTGCTCATTGCCTATTTGTAGGCCATAGGCGCTAACAATATTCCACATTTTGTTTTCAATTTTCACTTTTATTGCCCTTAGTAAGTCTCTTATTATTGATAAGCTTACTATTTGATCTGGTTGATAATGGGAATGCTTTCAAGATAATGGCAACTCGGTTCTTACATCGTTAGATTCCTTAATAATACTTATTGTACGCCTTAATTTACAGGTTGAGGTAGCTTGCCTATTTCCGAAATTTCGCCACTTGGCTTACGCATATTATATCGATTTTACGTTGAGGTAATAAGTTTTCTAGTTCGAGACTTTTGCCCATTCTTGTGCGATTCTAGAAAGCATCATCGTAGATAGCTCGTCACGCATACAGACTTTAGCCAGTCTCATAAGATATTAGTGCACTCCGCTCTAATCTTAGGTTACAAAGTGACTGAATATGACAACGACAAAATTGAGAACAAGCTGCGCAATATTCTGTAATTAGATAAGATGTTGCTTATACATTTGTTCCTTTTAAAGGATTTTCTCTTCTCTGTATCTCTCAGAAGACGAGCAAGAGTTTTAGATTAAAGTTAGTACGATATCAGCACCCACTACAATGGCACATAGGACCTGAAACTCAGTTTTGTTGTCTTGTCGTGGCAGAAAAGCTTCAGAATCAAAGATTTTAAGGTGAAGCATTAAAAAATGCCTCAAAAATATTCTTGACAAAACGGATAAAATTTTTTATCATTTTTCCCAGATTACCCGAGCTCAGCTTTATTCAAAACAACACTTACTTTGCGGTTCCTAGTAGTAGTAGCGGTTCGTAGTATTGCCGGAATTTTCATCAATTTTAATTATGCCATCGACAGTGCAAGTTTTATACCGTTAACTCAACTCATTACACTGTCAAATGACGCGGGCTAGATGAACAACTTATTTTGTTTATTAAGGCCGCTAGTATGAACTGAACCTTAGTTGTAAAATCTGGCTGCGGTCAGTTTTCTCTCACAACATAATACATGGGCTGAAAAGTCCATGTCCCTTACAAAAGCCGTTTGTAAGAGAGGGCACCACTTGATTTAAATCCATACCATTTTCAGTTAGTACCAACCTTCAAAAGATACGTGTATAAATTTGACAGCTGTTGGACGATTAATTCTCGAGATATAGCGTTGTGAGTGAAGCAACTTTTGTTATTTTGAAAAAAAATGGATTCAAAGCAATTTCGTGTGTTGATTTATCATTGTTTTTTGATGGGAAAAAATGCAGCCGATGCAAACAAATGGCTTGATAAGTGTTACCTGGACTCCGCACCAGCCGAACGAAGTGTTGGATATATCATACACGAATATTTGGACATGCGAAAGCTCTGTTCAAAGTGGGTGCCGCGTTTGCTCACAGTCGACTAAAAACAACAACGTGTTGATGATTCAGAGGAGTGTTTAAAGCTGTTCATCTGCAATAAAGCCGAATTTTTGCGTCGGTATGTGACAATGGATGAAACTTGGCTCCATCACTTAACACCACAGTCAAGTCGGCAGTCAACTGAGTGGCGATCAGGCGACGAACCTCGTAAAAACTTAACAATCGGCTGGCAAGGTTATGGCATCCGTATTTTGGGATACACATGGAATAATTTTCATTGACTATCTCCAAAAGGGGCAGACTTTCAACAGCGACTATAACATTGCATTGTTGGAGCGTTTGAAGAACGAAATCGCAGAAAAACGGCCGCATTTGAAGAAAAAGAAAGTGCTGTTTTATCAAGACAATGCACCGTGTCACAAATCGATGAAAACGATGGCAAAATTGAATGATTTCGGCTACGAATTGCTTCCCCACCCACCGTATTCTCCAGATTTGGTCTGTTCGCAGACGTCAAAAGAATGCTCGCCGGAAAGAGATTTAAGACCGATGAAGAAGTAATCGCCGAAACAGAGGCCTATTTTGAGGCTAAACCGAGATCGTACTACAAAACTGGTATCGAAAGATTGAAAAGTCGTTTCAATCAGTGTATCGCCCTCGAAGGCAACTATATTGATAAATAAAATTGAATTTTGTGTTTTACTATAAAACGGCACTGTGTTATAACGTCTACGAACAGCGTTATGAAGATGGCGTAGCTGTTATGTCTGTCAGATAGTTCCTAACGACATTTTATTAAAAAGGGAGGCAGCATCAGATGCAATCTATTATTGTGGCACTACGATTAGAAATAGGCCTTTCTACCAAAACTGGAGGTGTTCTTTGCCAAAAAAGACCGAATCCAACCGGTCGGATTATCGATCGGTTAATCCAACGAAGCTAATTATCTGGCTGCTATATTTCAACTAAACTCGTCGTGTTGAAAACTATAAAGGCTTGTAAGTATTAGCTATAGCCGCAACGCGAAAAAGAGCTCCATCTTATATAAATTATGTTAAAATAAGAAAACAAAATTAATCCAGCTCTAATTAAAATTAACTTCCTGCATGGATTAATTTTCATTTATTTTGTTAAAATTTTTTATTTCTTTTTTTAGTTTATTTAATATTTTTATCTTGAATTGTAAAATACCTAAATTTACTCCTTTCCGACATTCAATCATCATTATTTTTGGGCCCAACTAAGCGTTAATTGAATGTAAGAAATTGAATGTATTGTAATTGAATTTATTGGTAATACCATAGATCTAGATACAAAGCATCTGCACAACACTAGTTAACTGAAACTGTCTTAATTAGTACGTATTTATTGTCAGCCTATCTCATTCCTATATTAAATTGTTTCTTCGAGCGGCGTTCACACTCTACGATTTGTCTATACGATTTGCTTGATGACCGTGCTTGATCGACTTATCGTAAGGTGTGAACAGTTGTCGTCTAACTCCACAATGAACACCAATTCTGAGCGGAATGAACGGTGTGACGTCAAACAAAGCAAAGAAATTTTGGGTTTATTTTTGAAGAAAAGTACTGAAAAAAAAGCGTACGAGGTATTGTTAGAAAAATATAAGCAAATTGATAAAAAAGCGACAGATGAAATTTTAAAAAGAAAAATGAACAATTTTCGCACATGTTACCGACGGAATTAAAGAAAGGAAACATCAGTTATCGGTCGGGCTGTGGCGCCGAAGACATATATACTTCAAGGGCTGTTTTATGAGTACCCGGATTGGAAGATAGGTGGCGCTACTGAGCCATGAAATCCGACACTTAGTTTCGCTTTGATATCCATTTCAAAACATCGTGTCAAGGTTTTTTACGACCGTGATCCGATTCTTGTTTTTGAGTGGCAAAACCTACGATTAAATCAAGCCCATTCCTGATGGTGTGCATTGAACCAACTCACCTTCCTGTACAACCGTTTACCATTCTTTCGTAAAGTTTCGCTATGGCCGCACATCGGTTTTTGATGAACCAGGTCTAGATGACCCAAAAACGGTTACCACAGAGGAAACCTTGGGACCGCCGAGTGAAAATTTGCGAGTTGGCTGGGCCATATCCTGCATGAGACTTTGAGCATGAGAAAGCTGTCCGCGCGATGGGTGCCGCGTTTGCTCACACCGGAGAACAAGTGCAATAGTGAGACCACTTCAAAGACGTGCTTGGCCCAGTTTAATTCAGAGGAGTTTCTGCATCGTTTCGTGCTCTTCGATGAGACATGGATTCATTAGTACACTTAAAAAACCAAAGAACAATCGAAACAATGGGTTTATTTGGGAAAAACAATCACAGAAACGTCGGTTTATTAAGCCGATGCAACGACGATTTGAAGAAAAAACGACCACAATTGGCATGGTGGTGCTCTTCCACCACGATAAAGCTTCCGCTCATACCTCCGCAGTCGCCATAGCCAAATTGGTTGAATTGCACTACGAATGGCTCTCCCATCCTCCGTATTCTCCGGATTTGGCTCCATGAGACTTCTTTTTGTTTCCAAACCTTAAAAAATCGTTTGCGGAAGGCAGTACGCGTCGAACGAGGAAGTCATTCTGCAGGCTTATATTGAAAAATAAATTGTCAAAACCTAAAAAAGTTCGGTTACCCTCGTATGACGCATTGAACCTTTAAAAGGGCCAAGAGATTCAATTGAAGGGAGTTTCTTCAATAGATAGATATAGAAGTGGTAATAGTAATAGTGGTTATAGTCCAGTTATAGCATTTTGCTGCTTTCAAATGTTTTGAATTAGGATGTCCGAGCTTCAGATATATAGTATATATAGGGTTTTCTAATAACGACTTGACAACTTTTTTTTTTTAAATAAAAGGCAAACCATTTGAGATATTTCAAAAACTGTATTATTGGCTTGAAGTACAATCAAAACATTTATGAATGGAACTCGACTTCGTTTGATTCATTGGACCCAATTTTTAACGACTCGGCCACACATTTCGGCCGAAATGGCTGCTATTTCGCGTTCAATGTTGTCTCTGAGCTCTTCCAACGTCGTCAGCGTGTTGACATAAACCAATGACTTAACGTAGCCCCACAGAAAATAGTCAAGCGGCATTAAATCGCACGAACAAGGCGGCCAAACGACTGGTCCATGTCTTGAGATAACACGCTCACCATACTTACTCTTCAATAAATCGATTGTAGCGTGTGCTGTGTGGCTTGTGGCACCATCCTATTGAAACCATATGTCGTCCAAGTCCATATCTTCCAATTCGGGCCAAAAATATTCGGTGATCATGGTGCGATAACGCCGACCATTCACAGTAACGTGACGATCGTTATCGTCGACGAAAAAATATGGCCTAATAACGCCGCCGGCATGCAAACCGCACCAAACAGTTATTTTTTGTGGATGAAGTGATGATTCATGAAGCACATGTTGGTTTTCACCCGACCAATAACGCATATTTTGCTTATTAACGAACCCATTGAGCCAAAAATGAGCTTCGTCACTGAAGATGATTTTGCGATGAAATTTATCATATTGGCGCATCTTCTCCAGAACTCAATCGGAGAATGTACGTCGTTTCAAATGGTCCATCGGCTTCAATTCTTGAGTCAGCTTGATTTTGTATGGTGTAAACCAAGATCCTTACGCAAAATACGCCATTATGTGGTCTGAGAGATTCCCAATTCTTCAGAACGCCGTGGAGTTGACTGATTTGGATCGTTTGCTACTTACGTCTGAACGGAAAAGATATTTTCGACCAACCCGTTGTCTAACGGACACGGCAACATCACACAACGAATATGTAGACTCAAATTTTTGCCCTAAACTTGTTATTGCATGTCTATTAGGGCGAGAATTACGACCGAAAATTGGAGTTAACGCTCTTAAAGTTGCAGTCACCGACTCCGAATATCTGTAGAAAATTTTTATAATTTGCAGACGTTGCTCATTAGTGTACTTTACCATGATGGAAATGTTGAGCTTACTGAATAAATTGACAGTGACCATTTGATGATTAGTGAAAGAGCGCGTTCAAAGTTGTCAAGTCCCTATTCGAAAACCCTATACAAGTTCGTTGTTGCAAATTTAAATCCATTTCTAAAATTGTAAAAAATTGCCAATACACACAGAGATAGATGTACAAGCTATGACGCTAAGATTTAGAGGAAATTTCAACAACAGATGTACCAACAGATGTACTAACAAAAAAAAAACATAACTCAAATCGGAACATTTGGAAGCGCCACACGGTGACGCCACCGGGAACTTTTTGATGAAGGTGGTATATTCCGTCAGAAAACGTGACCATTGACGAGCAACTATTGACTTTCGGGGGTAGATGTCCATTTACTTAGTACATCCCAAGCAAACCATCTATGGTAAACCATCAAAGCATCGTTACTGAACTAACAGCAACAATAGTGGTAGGAATAAGAAAACAAAAACAGCAAATCGTGGTGTTTCTTCAAGTTGCTTTGGTTTCCATAGCAAATGTAATTTGGTCAACTATGTTCCAAAACTAAACCGCAGTGTGGTTCTACTCAGTTCCATGCACTCTGATGCTGTAATTGTAGATGGGGGCAAAAAAAAATTATTACATTCTACAACAAAACTAAAGGAGGTGTTGATAAGATAGATCAAATGGCGAGAACTTATTATTGCAAGCGTCAGACACGAAGATGGCCTCTAATGCTTTTTCTGAATATTCTAGACATAGCTGCCATAAATTCGTTTATTATCTTCACGGTGTTGAATCCATCTTTTGCAGTAGGACAAAAAGATATGAGGAGACTAATACATGGGCTGAAAAGTCCGCTTCTAAGAGAGGGCACCACTTGAATTAAATCCATACCATTTTCAGTTAGTACCAACCTTCAAAAGTTACGTGTATAGATTTTACAGCTGTCGGACGATTAGTTCTCGAGATATAGCGTTGTGAGTGAAGCAACTTTTGTTATTGTGAAAAAATGGATTTAAAACAATTTCGTGTGTTGATTTAACATTGCTTTTTGATGGGAAAATGCAGCCTATGCAAAGAAATGGCTTGATAAGTGTTAACCGGACTCCGCACTAGCCGAAAAAACCATTCGCAAGTGGATTGAAAAATTTAAAAGTGCTCATACAAGCACGTCCAAAAGAGGCTGTTTCAGATGAAAACATCAAAAAAGTCCACAAAATAATTTCGAATGACCTCAAAGTGAAGTTGAACGACATAGCTGAGGCTCTGAAGATATCAAAAGAGCGTGTTGGACATGTCATACACGAATATTTGGACATGCGAAAGCTCTGTTCAAAGTTGGTGCCGCGTTTGCTCACAGTCGACCAAAAACAACAACGTGTTGATGATTCAGAGGAGTGTTTAAAGCTGTTCAATCGCAATAAAGCCGAATTTTTGCGTCGGTATGTGACAATGGATGAAACTTGGCTCCATCACTTCACACCAGAGTCAAGTCGGCAGTCAGCTGAGTGGCGAGCAGGCGACGAAACTCGTCCAAAACGACCAAAAACTCAACAGTCGGCTGGCAAGGTTATGGCATCCGTATTTTGGGATACACATGGAATAATTTTCATCGACTATCTCCAAAAGGGGCAGACTATCAACAGCGACTATAACATTGCGTTGTTGGAGTGTTTGAAGGACGAAATCGCAGAAAAACGGCCGCATTTGAAGAAAAAGAAAGTGCTGTTTTATCAAGACATTGCACCGTGTCACAAGTCGATGAAAACGATGGCAAAATTGAATGAATTCGGCTACGAATTGCTTCCCCATCCACCGTACTCTCCAGATTTGGCCCCCAGCGTCGCCGGAAAGAGATTTAAGACCGAAACAGAGGCCTATTTTGAGGCTAAGCCGAAATCGTACTACAAAACTGGTAGCGAAAGATTGAAAAATCCTTTCAATCAGTGTATTGCCCTCGAAGGCAACTATATTGAAAAATATAGCTGAATTGTTGAATTACTATACAACGGCACTGACTTTCCAGCCCATGTGTTATTCCTCAAGGACCTAGCTAAGGAACTTGTGATGCCTCGTATGATGAGACGGAGTGAAACAGAACAGTGCCGTCATGTCAAGGAGGCCATGAAGTTATGTGGAATTCAAATTACCGGTCCATCAACAACCATTCAACCACTTCCCAAAAGAAAAAGATGCACGGACTGCGATCACACATTCCACTTATGTAACAATTGTATCTAAGGACTTTGTTTACGTACATTTTTATTTTTTTTTTCCTTAAATATAATTACATTAAATACTATGTATATTATTCTTGTTTTGTATTAAATAGGCATATTTTAAACGAAAATTAAAATAAATCCAATTTTAAACCAATAGGTCTCATTTTGACCCTGTTTGTGCATTAGTGTGGAAAAATTACATCGTGCATACTAGCGTTAACAATGTTACCGATGAAAATCTATTACGTTTTCCGACCCTTGGTTTGACCCACATTCGCTTTTTTCCTTTGTTTTCTTGCTCTTTTTCTTCATTTTCGAGTATTTCATCAATAATCATCACTGTAACAAGAGCACGCGCCGCAATGTTTATATCGTACTTCGAAATTTCTATCGCAAATGAAGTCTGTCAAGCAAGTTGTATGGTGTGAACGCTACGCATTATTTGGTCGTCAAGCAAATTGTATAGACAAATCGTAGAGTGTGAACGCCGCTTTTTATAATACATTCTTTTGTTAACGTTGCTCTGAAGTAATAAAGAAGTTAATTGCACAATAAAAAAGGCCATCTATGTCCGAAAAAATCTAGATTATAGGTTAAAATATTTGGGCCTTCGGCTGTCAGTGAAATCGAGGACTTGCTTGTAAAAATCACTTGTGTAAGGATAGCAAAAAAGGAAGAAATAAAACGCAATGTTAAGGAAATTTTATTTATTTCGGCCTCTATGTAATACTTCCAAAGGCGAACTATTCTTATGGCGGGACGCCTTATATATATGTATGGATATGTTTATTTGTACTACATGGTATCTTTTTTCATAAAAGTAAGAGTTAGTATTATTTATTTATGCTTTGCTAAGTGTTGCCATTGTTTTCTTACACTTGCAATGGAAACAGTATATTATTAGGTTTTGTCTACATTCCTAGCCGCAACGTCAACATAGCACCATTGTTTGTTGTCTTAGATGAACTAACATACATTTCGCCTTTCGTAATAGTTGTTGAAGATTTTAACAGGAACGTTTTTGTAGACTCGTTTCTAGTTAAAAGTATGCAAGCGCTTAACCTATATCCAGTTAACACATCTACATCGACTCATTTAACCAAGGATAATCGTACTCTTCTAGATGTATTTTTTATAAGTCATTTATACTAAGTGCTGCACTTTAGCCTGCTTTCTGCTTCATGTTTGCCCCATCAGAATTTCATTCACTTAACTTTTCATTGTTATTCCACAGCATTTAAGAACATAAATTCAAATCTATTAAATGAAGATTTAAGAGCAATTGAGAGGTTTCGAGTGTATGATTCTTTTAAAGATCAAATTTTTTTTATTCAAGGTAACATTTCTAATCTTTCTTAACACCCATGTACAGCCCTGGCTCTCAAGTTATTTTAAATCTTTGATTCATAACCGTAGTGAAGCTTACAACGTTTGTCGAGTAATAAGGTTACGTATGCGCCGCGATTTGATCATTAAAGATGTTTGAGTGGGCAAATAAATGAACAAAAAACCTGGCATGATCCCATCAATGAGTGGTCCATCAACCCAAGACCTCGGAAAGCAACCCACATGGGATTTACGGACGGTTTTATCCACAGATTAGAACGAATCCGTTCGATCGATGAAACCTTGAGGAGAGTAGGGAGGCTCACGATGAAACAGGAACCCAAGGTGCGACAAGTGGTTCACCAGGAACAGCGCTGTTCGAGCCCGTAGGGTAAACGGAAGACTCGCGATGGGGAGCATCTGACAAGAAGTCTGATGTGCATCTTGCAACCGATGTGAAGATAATAGAGGCAACACATCCCACAACTGAGTTGGATGCAGCTAGCCAGAGAGCTAGCACCTATTAATGGTTCAAAAGACGACGATTTCTTTTGTAGTTATACCCCAACGAGGAAGTAACAGAGGAGTTACAGTTGTGATCGGGTGGAGGGGCAAATTAATTAAACAAACCTTAACGAGGTATCAACCTTAAAGTTCAAATTCGATGGGATCAGGGATGACGAGCCATTTCTAAACTACCACCCCACCGATGAAGCGCCGTCTGCATCAGAGGCAAGTAGACGGACGGCCGAGACTGACAATGAAGGAATATATAAACATACCAACAACAACAACAATCAGGAACAACAAATATGGCAACAGAATAAGAAAATAACCACGAATAACAAATTATATTGTAAAACCGGCCAAGAAAGGCCCTCTACAATTCCACTAAAAATCCAAGATTAGCGAAAATAATTAGGTATAGCCAGAATCCACAACTTCCATAAACACTCCCAGTAGAATTCCCAGTGATGACTGGAACCGGGACTCAGCAGTTTAGAATGAATGTGAAGAATGAAATCGTTAGAGGCATTGTGGACACAGGTGTACACACTATCAAAACCTGAAAGTGTTGTAGCTTACAACCCTTTTAAAGCGCTAACTCGCGAAGGAACATAAAGGGTGATTCATTATTAGGTTTGATTTATAATGTAAAATAGAATACATAACTTTGAAAGTGAACTTAAAATTTTAACTATCGGTTAAAAGAACAATTCATGGCATCTTTTCTTTGAAAATGACATCATGTCAATGTTAGCCATGACTACGTCTGGGGTGGTCCATTCGGAAGGTCTAATTTTGGGCGACTCGTTCGAACATAGCGACTGGTATCTCGCGGATAACACGAGTAATGTTGGCTTCCAAAGCGTCAATCGTAGCTGGCTTATTCTTGAAGACCTGAGGCTTTACATATCCGCAGAGAAAATAGTCCAAAGCCAAATTTACCGTAGCAAAACGTGAAATTAAGTGGTCACCAAAATGATTTCTCAACAAGTCCTTTGTTTCATGCGATGTTTGGCTCGTAGCGCCGTCTTGTTGAAGCCAGAGCTCACCGAGAACATGTGCTTGAATTTCAGGAAGCAGAAAGTCCGTTAACATGGCGCGATAACATTTACCATTGACGATAACATTCTGATTTGCCTCATTTTTGAAGAAATATGCACCAATGATTCCACCAGCCCATAAACCACACCATAACGTTGTTTTTAATGGATGTAATGGTAGCTCTTGGTACTCCTCGGGTTGCTCATCAGCCCAAATATCCATTGATCCAGAAATGGGCTTCATCACTGAACAAAATTTCACAATAAAACACCGGATTTTCATTGAGTTTTTCCAGAGCCCATTCACTGAAAATATGACTTAAATTCAAGTCGCCTGGCTTCAATTCTTGCACAAGTTGAATTTTGTACGCTTTAAGACCGTACAAATAAAATACGCCAAGCCAAACTGCTGAGAACGACGACGAATCTAGTCACGGTCTTCACGTGCACTCTCAGCTACAGCTGCTATAGTCTCTTCACTACGTGGTGAATGTGGTCTAACCGGTCGAGTATCATCCCCTAATGTGAACTGGAACTCAAATTTAGGAATGATATTGGCAATAGTGGTTTCAGTAGGTCGATTATGCGCACCGTAAGTTCCTCGAATCGCACGAAAAACATTTCTCATAGAACGCTGAATTTCCTAATACAGCTGAACAATTTGGAGACGCTGTTGTGGTGTGAGTCTTTTTATGATCATTTGCCAAATAATACTGAGTAAAAATCATAAAGCAATTTGATAGGAATCATGTCTGATCTGTCAAAAAAAAGCCTATTGAAAATCAAACCTCACGATGAATCACCTTATATAATGGGATAATGGAATCCCAGCGTTATTTTTAATTCAGAGCAAGAGTTAACAATTTTGACAAATTTCTACTTAATTCAATTGCTATAATACTCATAATTTTAGTATTTTAGATACTAATTCTAATCCTTTTTAGTATAGTTCCTACTATTGAATTAGTACCATGGCATCACTCTGTTTTTTAATGTAAAATTTTAAAAAGTAAATATGCCTTTCTGTACATTAAAATTTAACTCTATACTAACTCTAAGGCCGATAATTAAATTCGTTGTTAGTACAAGCATTGCGGAAAGTGTGAAGATTATACTTAATTTGGTTGTTAGTAAGGCCCATTGTCTCAAATAGGATACCAAATCTCTATAATTTTTTAAACAACTTAAAACTATGGCCCTATTTTACTTAACCTACCTAAGCAACTTAACCTAACTTAATTATAATCGGGGCGGTGAGCACTCGTAGCCTATCGTACCGGATGGTTACCATCCCAATAGGCAGTTTGGGGCGCAACCTCATGCTGACGAGTGATCTTTTCACAAGATCCCCCTAGGCCCTGCTCAGGAGTGTAAAAATTCACAAAGTGAGAAAAACAAATGAGTGCGAGAAGCTAGGCTTTGGCCCGCACCGGGTTATCGACGAGCGAGGGTTATGACGAGCGATCTTTTCACAAGATCCCCCTAGGCCCTGCTCAGGAGTGTGAAAAATCACAAAGTGAGAAACACAAATGAGTGCGAGAAGCTAGGCCTTGGCCCGCACCGGGTTATCGCGCCAAAATTTTTATTTATTTAGACCCATTGTAAAAGGCTTTGTTGGGATAGTATTTCTTGTACTCTGATTCTGGTGTTCTGTGCAAGACGAGAGAGGTCCTAAGATATTGCCTTTCAAACACCCGAATCCTTTCCATCTGATTCGACGCTACATTGAACCACACGGGACAATCATACGCGATGACTGGATAGGTTAGGACCACATATCATACAACCTTCACCCTGGAGGCAAGTTGGCTGTCATTCTAAAGCTAAAGCGTTCTTGGCCCCAGCAAAATAAGCATACAGATGAAGTTCTAAACAAGATTATTTTCGACTTATGAAAATTGATTTTCATTTTCCAATCGTCGCAATACGCCTTTATATGATCGAAATCACGCTGCAGAAGAGTATTGATGGCTTTGGTTTTTGATTTTGATCTATACGCCACTAAATCGTCTACGAAGCTGTATATTTAGAAAACCTACTTGACCACTTGTATAAATGTTAAACAGTATCGGAGAAATTACAACCCTTTGTTGTAAGCTGTTTTAAATGTCAAAGGTCTTGCTCGAAAAGACGTTGATACATTAAACAACAAACTTCTTCTTCATAAGCACCTCGTAAATCTTTTTTTTTTTATAATGAGCACGCGCTCAAGGGATTTTTGTACCTTTTAAATGTTTAAACACGACGCGAAATAGAGCACTGTTAAGGTGGGTTGAGGAAAATAATATAATTCCGGAAAATCAATTAGGTTTTAGGGCCAGGCGTGATACTATTCATGCTGCGTCAAAGCTGGTTTCTGACATACAATGGGATAATGCAAGAATCGTCGGCATTTGTGTTTTTCGTGTTTGCTTGTGATTATGACTGGGGAATTCAAGGTAGACGTTGTCGTTGATCTCGGAAAACACGTCTTAGATCACTTTTCTTTTCTCATCGTGGTCTTGCCATTTGCGTACGTAGTGATGTAGCTCATCAAATTCAACCACAATTAAATCCTTATTGCAATGCGGAATTCAATTACCTGTGGTTATAATTCCATCTCCTTAAGCATATTATTCACTACTGCTTTATTTACAGAAGCCCCAAACTGGACAGCAATTCAACCTTTAATGTGTTTGATGCACTATCTGACTCCATACAAATAATGGTATCCCTGTATCCTCATACTGAAATGATTATTACGGGCGATTTTAACATAATATACATAATTCTGGGTTTCTTCGACATTCTGGACAGACAACACCCGAAGGACGATGTGTTGAGGTCTTCGCTGCGAAAAACAACTTGAAGCAGCTTGTATGGTATATGAGCCCAAGCTCATTGTGTCATACCAGCTAATTTCTCGTTCACCCACCACTCAGTTAGAGAAAAGAATCTAAAATAAAGCCAATTGGAGCAGATTTAATAGCTTTTTTTGGAATTTTACCTGGTCGTTACGTTTCCCCGATAACGATCCGTCATCGGATGAAGAGTATCAAACCAAAAAAAAAAAAGGCATGGTACAACTCGAGCTCTCATGGTTAGAGAAATGTTTTTTCGGTCTTACAAGACCATCCAGACAGGGGAAAGTCAAAAGAAGTTCAAACGAGCCCAGAATGACTGCAACGCCTTTCTTAAGTTTGTAAAATTCCAATACGACCAAAAGCTGACGTAAAAAAATAGTGCAATGCCACAAAGGTAGCAACAATTTTTGGTCGTTCGTCGAAAACATTAAAAATTCTGCCTTATACTCCATCGCAAGCTTCATTTACAATCTGCTTGCTGTACGCTTTGCGACCACCTCAACTCTTCCCGATTGTGTTTTGTCCCTGCCTACACGTGAGTGTGTCGAATCGTCCAACGGACGAAATCACTTTCGAACTCTTAATATATCTTATTATACACAAATCCGCTGGTCCAGATGGTATATCTCCCCTTCTTTCGAAAAGGTGTCCTTCCACGCTGACAAATCCACTGTGTAAGCCTTTTTATCAGCCTACTCTTACAAGCAGATGGAAAACAGCATTTGTCCAGCTCATCCCTAAAAAAAGGCGAATCTTCTTCACTCTCTTCCTACAGGTCCATTGCACTTACGTTCCTTCTTTCCAAGGTCATGAAAACGATGATAAAAACCTCATAAAATATCTTGAAATGCGAAGACTTCTCAATGACCGGCAGTACAGGTCCACTGGTGATTTCATAGCATGTCTCACCGAAAAGTGGAACCAAAGCGTACATTAATCTGACTAAAACAAGATAGTTGTACTTGATATTTCTGAGGCATTTAACAGAGTTTGGCATCAGGCTCTTTTGTTGAAAATAACTGCTTTTGGAATCGATGACTCTCTTCTTCAATGGCAATGGATTAGAAACTATATTTCGGAACTTTCAATTCAATTTATCTTAGATGATTTCAAGTCTGATATTCACAAAAATGTCCTGGAGTGCCTCAAGGCTCCCTTCTATCTCCAACACTCTTTATAATCTTCATCAATGATCTCTTGTCTCCTACTTCTAATCCATGTTTCTCATACTCGTTCTCGGACTCTTCGGCTTTAGAGCGGTAACGGCAGTGTTTGTTAAGCTTATTAAATTCCGATATTAACTGTATAACCAATTGCAGAACTATCAACAGAGTGGAATTGAATGCTTCCAAAACACAATGCTATCCACTGTATTAAGGCTAAATTTAAATACCCAGCCATTATCCATCGCCGAAACCGAACAATTTTCCATTCTAGGTATGTGTGTCAGTGACAACACGTTGAAACGACCACATATTCGATGTCGTCAAAAATGATGCGAAATGTGTAGATTTCCTCGAGCGATGTAAAAAATAATTCACATCCTCTGATCTGATCTCAATATATAAGGCATTCATCAGCCCAAAATTGGAGTACAATGCATAGATCTGGTCAGGTTCTCCTAAAACCCCTCTGTACCGTGCGATAAAAATCATAGCTGATACTAATGTCAATCATTCAATTGACACCTTTAAACACTGAAGTAATGTCTCCTGTCTCACCTTATTTTATAGCTATTTCCACCACCAGTACTCCATAGAAATCGCCAGTAGCATTCCGCCCCTTCAAATCTTCAATCGTAACACCCATCTCGCTATGAATGCTCATCAGTATATTTTCAAGCCCACTTTCGGACGTACTCTAAAATATCGTGATTCATTGCTAAGCCGTAAAACTCGCTTATAGAATGCTCTGCCTAGCTATTTATTTCTTAGTCATTATAACTTGCAAACATTTAAAAACAATGTACATTTTCCTCCTCCCTAAATTTTCTTTGTCCGCGCTGTTTATAAACTTTTAAGGGGATACAAATCCCTTGAGCGCGAGTTATATGCACAATACTACACAGGCTGTGTATTGCACGAAATACACTAAATATCGACAAACCCACATCTCTAACAACTTAGGAAACAACAAAAACCCATGGAGCATAATCCTGTCAAACTCCTGATAAGGTTCAGCGCTTGGGAGATTTGTTGGCGCCAGAAAATTACAACAGGCACCAGTTCGTTCCCACCAGCGGAACGGAACCAGCGCTCATTATATAAAAAAAAAAAAAAATTATGTTACTTATAACTTGGGTCAGAAAAGGAATGTTATAGACTTCGCGGCTTTAGGCTTCACTCTTCATTGTATGAAGGTAATTTTTGAAACTGATACACTTAGGGCTTCGATTGATAGGTAAGTTTTCTTTGTGCATAACAGCATATGCCATGACCACCCATAATGCCAGTAGGCTAACCGAATGTTCTCCAACTCCACTAAACTGTCCAGGGCATTTTTGCTGTCCATCAGAAGGCTACTTACTAACGTCTTACTAGGTATAACCGACACAAGATCCTGTGGCGCTTGATGTGAGAGGAACCTTTTCTCTATGAGTGTCCGGTTTATGTTCACATCAAGCTACAGGTACTAGGTGGGTGTTAATGTCCTGGATTCTCATACTATAGGCTCTTTCTTCCTGAAGTGTTTACTAATATTTCTGCAAAAGACAATTACCGTGGTGGAAATTAACAAATCTTTCTCCTCCCTAGTAGGCTAGTTCAATATTTGCAGATGGTTTTTAGGAACAAATCAGTATAAGCCGTACTTCACGTTAGGACCATCTGTCTCTAACCATCTTGTTTCACTTAAACTCAAATTTTTCAACCTATACCGCATGAACTCTTGCCTTCAAACTGGAGGTATCTTGCACTCTGAGGCCTTTCGCTCGAAGTAACCAGGAGGGAATCTTCAAAGTCCAGGAACCAATCTTAACCTAAATAGAATAGCAAAGATTCGGTGTTGTACCATTCCTTATTGAGGCTTAGTGCTCATCTCAGTAGAACAGAGTACTAACAAGCAAGCCCCTAAAAATCAGAATGTCTGCCAATCAGTATTAACTTAATTAACTAAATGTTTCGACGAAGCGAAAAAAGAGTAGAATTGGAGAAATACAAATCTGTTGAATAAATTAAAGTGACATGTTCCGAAAATTTATAGCTGATTGTCTCTACTATTGCTCCTTCAAATTATTTCTGATCGTAAAACTTACTCGTGCGAGAGCAATTACCTCAAAATTAATGTCGCTAATCTATTATTATAAAAACTGAACCCCCACCAAGAACAATCGAATTGTCTGATAGAACGACCGATATAAAACATAACTCACTTAGCACAATTATTTTTTGTGAACATAATAAACACATACTCCTACACCCGACTGTACTGCTACTAAGCCTAACCCAGGCAAAACGAAAAAGGAGTAATAGCGAACGTAACCATCTATTTTATCCTTGTTCGTTTCTTGTTTTTTTTTTTTTTTTTTTGAATTGCGCCCATAACATGCTCCGATACGCTTTATTGAAAACCGTCTCGTATAGTTCCAATCTACGAAATAAAAACAAACGGATAAGCGAAAAGAATAACAGAAGCACATCTCATACGAATATGCCTCCTTCACCTCCGTCCACAAAAGCCTCAATATGCGAATTATCCTTGCAAAACATTGTCCTCCCGGCAATTTCTTCAGTGTTAAAGTTTAAGAGGGCGAAAAAGTTCAGAGGATGCCGAAAACGATAAGCGAAACAATTTCCAAAAAACAAAGAAAGTTGAAGTGAAAGCCAACGTGGTATGAGGAAGGAAAAGAAAACGCCACAGAGACGATAAAGTTCATCACATAGAACACTGTTTGGACTTGTTGGTGGTACAGTGTACGCTCGATAAATTGGACAGTTTAAAGTACGAGCTTATTCAAATTATTCAAAGGACCAAGTTGGTGAGATTTCGTTAAAAATTCCATTCAGGAAGGAAGGACATTTTTTATGTGTGACACATATTTTTTCGTTTCTCATTGAATCTCATCTTCTCAAACAACAAATATGTTAATTTTGTCACGTTTACCGTCAATTTAATATAAGCTACTGCGAAACGGTTGCTGACAAAATTGGCATTTTATCCTACACAGTGGACTGATACATTTTTGTCTGTTGACAACGTGTATTATACTTGGACTTTAATTTGTACTGGCACTTCATTAAGTCTATTATTGAATTGCCGAAAACCCTTTCTTCATCCGTTGCCTAGTATTCTAAGGATTTCCTCCACTTGTGCGTTGCTAAGGTCAGCAAAACCTGAAATGACCCTGCCCAAGATATTCAGATGAATCCTAGCATCCTCATTAGACTACATCTTATAAGGAGAGCCTCCTCAAGTGCCTTAAGTAGATCCCAAAAGGAAGACTTCCATTAAAATGTTAAGCCTATCGTCACTCGAGGAGGTAGATTGTAAACTGAAATTCGGTATAAGGTTTGCCAAATTGAAACCAATATGCTCTGAAAATCACATGAAAAACGGGCTAATCTCAACCAATGAGCAGTTCAAGAGCCTAGCATTTGAGAGAGCAAAATTTCACCTGTAACAGCACCACTATGATGAAACCCATTTCGACAAATCTCGACCACTCGAATTGTACTTCGGGAATCTGTTGATATTTTTAAGAAAAAAATACATTTTACGTCAAAACAACAAACAAACAACAAACACAGAACTGTTACCGCTTCCAACATACAGAAAACTTGTAAGTCCACAAGTGAGTCCAGTTCAGTTGGAAGGTCACAAGGTCAGTTTGGAAGATTTAACTGTGGACAACCGAAGAGGCGAGTATAGGCAGATGGTTCATATGTTCTCGGCTTACTAAGCGCACAACAGGTCATCCGAGAAGAACAACTTATCGCAGTCAGCTACAGAGAAAAATAGAGGTGAGTTCCTTTCCGTTCAATTTTCTCTTAATTCGGTTTTTCTACATAACAGGATTAGGCACTGTCCAGACAATGAATAGCAGTCCTAATGCAGATTTTGTCTTCCAGATTCTGCTGCACACATCCAGTTCGTGCTACCGCGGTAAGCCGAGACCGTATATTCTAGATATAGAAAGTTATCTACTTTTCCTATTTTGTCCAAGCGATTGAATGCGTTGGCAATAATTTAAAAACAAAGAACTTGAGTTCCTTTTGAGTTGATGCCAAGGAACGTTAAGCGTCATCTTTTCGCCTGTGAAGAACTGCTCCAGCGGCAAAAATGAAGAAATTTCGTCATGGCATCGTGACGGGTGATGCGAAGGTTATGCTGTGTATTTTGTGGGACCAGTTCAATGTTATTTATTATGAACTTTTGAAACCCAACGAAACTATCACTAGGGAGAGGTATCGATTTCAATTGATGCGATTGAGCCGAGCACTGCGCGAAAAATGGCCATAATACAAGCAGAGACACGGAAAATGGATTCTACAGCATGACAACTCGGCCTCACGTTGCCAAACCCGTTAAAACTTACCTGGAAACGCTGAAATGGGAAGTCCTACACCACCTCACAATACTTTGAGTGATTCATTTGTAACCATTTTTTCACAATAAAGTTTCATTTTCATCAAAAAAAAAAAGATAACTTAATTGCGGACCTGATATAATGGTCATATAAAAAGTCTCCGCGGTTTTTTGATATATTTTTCAATCATGTACATATTGGCCATTATCATCTTTGACCCTTTTGCCATTTTCCAGGTAGCTTCATAATTCCATCGGTGTAGATGGAAATCAAGAGAATTTTGCAAAGACCAAAACAAATGGTGGCATCCAATATGGATATATGGATGCATCAAAAATTCCCAAACAAGCTCCGTCAATTTGTTCCAGGTCATCAAAAATGTGTGTGGCCTAGCATTGTCATGATGGAAGACAACTCCCTTTCTGTTGACCAATTCTAGTCGCTCTCTCTTTATAGTTTCATTCAAACAGTCTAGTTGTGCACAGTAGAGGATCGAATTGACCGTTTCGCTACGTTCTAGCAGCTCATGATAGACAATTACCTTCCAATCCCACCGAACACTCAACATAACCTTGTTTGCCATCAAACCAGGCTTCGAAGTCGGTTGAGATCGGTCACCGGCCTTTGACCATGATCGCTTATGTTGGATATTCTCGTATTTAATGTATTTTTCATCGCCCGTAATGAATCGCTTCAAATCGCTTGATGGTCAATTGCAGTAATTCATGTGGCACCCAAACATCGAGCTTCTTTAAGTAGCCTGCTCGTTTTAGATGATTTCAAACTATCATACGGTTGATATATGGTGCCTCCGCTATCTCCAGATAGCTTCCGTGCCGGTCTTGCACTATCAGTTGCAAAATTTCATCGACATTTTCAGTGACAGGCCGACCAGTACGAGGTGCATCTTTTACATCGAAATTTCCGGAACAGAATCGAACAAACCACTCTTGGGTCTGGCGTTCACTCACAGCATTCTCACCGTAAACTGCACAAATTTTTCGGCATGTTTTTGCAGCATTTTTCCATTTTTTATAGTAACAAAGTATCACATAGCGTATTTCTTCAGATATTTCTCTCATATTCAAATCAGTACAACTGACACGAGCCTAGCATGTCACCTTTCAAACACGTGTTCGTTAGACACAATTAGATTACTGTTTCCAGACAAATGTACATCAACACCATCTACTGACAAAAAACCGTGGAGGCTTTTAATGTGACCCTTATTAGCTTTGATAATTTCATTGAGTTATTCTGAGATACCCCATTCCCCCAGGAATGCCCCGGATATCATTTTGATTTGAAGTGTTGTAAGACTCAAATATGATTAATGATGTGGAAGCAACATTTACTCGGTGCATTGTTCTATTATGATCTGTAAGGTGGTCAAAACAGAAGAATTTGCCTGCTGATATTCTGACTACATTCGGGAGAATTACTTGAGAATTTGGTAATTTCCTCAGGGGTCACAGCACTCTGTAGAAAGATAGAAAAAGAAAAGTCCTTCTTAGGTAGTAACAACTTTTGGTCGTTCGTTAAAGATATTAAAAATTCTGCTTCATCTTCCATCCTAAAACTCATTTGTTATGACATTCCAGCTGTCAGTTCCTTGTACAAGCCTTATCTACTTGCTGTTCACTTTGCGACCAGCTCTTCAGATTGTGCATTGCCTCGACTTACGCTTGAGTGCATCGAATTTTCAATGCGACGAATCCACTTTCGCACTCGTGTAGTAGCAAGGGTTCTTAAAGATCTAAACATACGATAATCATCTACTGGTCCAGATTTCATATCTCGCCTTCTTCAGAAGAGGTGTTCTTCCATGTTTGCAAAACCACTACATCATCAATCCTCCTCTTTAGCGCCCTTTCTGGGCAGGTGGAAAACAAGGAATCTCCATCTCGAAGTCCGAAAGCTTTTCAATGACCGGCAGTACGGTTTTCGTAAAAATAGGTGCGCTGCCGATTTGGCGAAATTTGTCATCAAAATGTGGAATCAAAGTTTATACATAACCGTTGAGAGCAAAATGAATACACTTGATAGGGCTCTACAGAGTTTCGCGTTAGCCTAGTTTGTAGAAAATGGATTGTAAATTACTTTTTGGAACGTTCAATTTAAGTTGTCTTGGATAGTTTCAAGTCTAATATTCACATAATAATTAAATACTGGTATTCCTCAGGGCTCCATTCTGTATCCCACACTCTTTTTAATCTTCATTAGTAATCTCTTGTCCGCTACTCCTAGTCCAATATATTCCTTTGTTGATGACAGTATTCTCTGCTTTTCATATTCGCTTCCGAAGTCACGTTCCTGGTCTTTGTCTGTTGAACGGGAACGGTAGCGTATGCGGAGCCCATAAATCTCCAGTATTAACAGCATTACTGAGTGGAGAACCACAAATAGAGCGGAATTTAATTCTTCCAAGACACAATGCTGTTTGCTGTCCTTAAAACGAAATTTAAATATCCAGCCATTATCCATGAATGCCACTTGAATCGCTGAAACCGAAAACACCAGTCTTAGTATGTGTGTTAATGACAAATTAGGTTGGAATGACCACATATTTATTGTGCCCAGAAATGTTGTCTAGGTTTGCTCCAGCGATTTAGGAAATAGATCTGATCTACTCCCAATATACTTGTATTATATAAGTTATTTACCCGCCAAAAATTGGAGTACAATGCCCACATCTGATCAGGTGTTCCTAGAACCTCTGCACCTGCTAGATAGGATTCAAAAACATGCGATAAGACTCATATGTGATGCTAATATCACCAAGTCAATTGAAAACATCAAATACTGACGAAATGCCTCATGTTTTACCTTGTTCTATCTTTAGGTTGTGGGCTCCATTGAAATTACCAGTAGCATTCCGCCTTTTCCAATTGAGCGTATAACCAATCTTGCTTTGAATGAACATCAGTTTACCTTCAAAACCATTCTCGGACGCACATTCCTAGTCATTACAACCTACAAACATTCAAAACTAATGTATATCAGTAACTCTCTTTCTTTTGTTCCTAAATTTTCTGCATTTAAAGCGTGGTTTTGTTATCCTACAGACCAATTCAGGTGGTCTAATTCTTTGACCATTTCCCCAGTACTCAAGGTGTTGCTCCCTGTCTTGAGCTTAGAGTTAGCGATACCGCAGAAGGCTACATCATCTTTTTATCTTTAGGTAGAGCCCATCTTCGGTAATTCATCGGCCACTTCATTCTCTCATGTTGTTGTTTTTAGAGTAGCACCTCTCCAAGTATCTACGCAATATTACACAATATCGTTATAAGAGCAATGCTGGTGAATGGAACCTTGATTGCAGGTGCAGACAGCGGACAATATATGATAGCAGGATTAAACATAGGATGCACGTTAGGTGAGTTTCTGTCTTCGCTGCTAAAGTGCATGTTAGTTAATGCACTGCTTAATGTTTTCGACTGTTCTAACGCTTACGCCCAAGCCTATACAGGTGATGAAGCTGTACTGTCTGTTGGATTTTGCCTAGCTAAAGCGCAGGCAGCCCCGGCCAAGAAGTGAGATATTAGTCAATTCGTTCAAAGCTGATTTTGCTCTTTTTAAAAGAAAGACGTTTTGGGTGTCATCTTGGATAACAAACCTCCAACCTGTTACAGTTTTCTGCCAGTCTTATAGAACGGTCTGTCGTGCGCACAACATTTCCTCTTGATATTTATACCATTGTCTGCACTCTCTTTTGATCTTTTGATCTCTTTTACAACATGTACAGAAGTTTGGATAACCATGCGCGTTTTCTGTCTTTTAATTCTGGCGTCATGTACATGCCGTCTGATGCATTGGTAGCAGAACTTCAATTGATGCTAAAATTAAAAGTCGACTTGCCCTGTGCGAAAAATGGTTTCGCACAATTTCTGTAGTATACGTGGTGGATCTAGGATGCGAGGTTGGTTTTTTTTTTTTTTGATACGATAACGTTAGATTTCACTCCTCATTAGAAAAGCTTAAGTCCACTATTTTGTGAAGAATTTGGGGGCGTCTAAAGCCTTCCTTTACCCACTCACATCTTTCAAGCTATTTTAAAAATCCAAAGCTTATTTTTCGCAAGGCTAAAATCAGTGAATTTTATTTTGGTCCCAGGTCACGATGAGAAATAATCAAAGTTATTGCTAAGCAAGGTTGAGAGTAAAGTTTGTACCATCGATTCATAGTTCATAGACACTGCCAAATGATGGCATGACTCCACAAGTTGCCAACAGACCGAATGAATACTTTTTGACATCTCTAAGAGTTCAGCGACTTTCCCGATATCCTTCATTAAAAATGGCTTTATCTGATTACTGGCATCATGATGGGTCATGTGCACATATACTTTTTCTGCGCACTTACGGGAGCTAAGATAACATCCTGGAACCCTTCCTGTGAAATTAATGACCAGCGAGCACTATCTCTGTGAGTGTCCCAGCTAGGTTTGCATCATGCCCCTGTTAAGCGCTGTTAAAGCGCTTTAACTGTTACTTCTCTTTCCTCTGAGTCTGAGAACTGTTAACTACTTCTCCACGTTTTATGAAAATCATAAGCGTTAAGAAAACGCCAGGTGGACTTTAACATTAGATTCCCAAATCTCAAAGCAATATCTGAAAACCTTTCTACCAGGTGATGAATAGAATATGCTGAGATAATTCAATTTCTGCGTTTTTCGATTTTCTACTCTACTAATGCCTTCGATGGCCTTTATCGTTGATTCTTTTTTTCTCTTTGGAATACCGCTTTTTAATCTCTGACATACAAACGTTTTTGATATGACCATTCTTTATTGCAAGAATCACACAATAGATAACGACAATGTATGTACGTTGCATTCTGGGCACATTCGTCTGCCTTGGCTCTCATTTGTCCACTTTCTCCTACGGCTAAAATGAACCTCAGTAACCTCCACTGAAGTATCTGCACTGAGGTCTGTGGTACACTAAAATATCTTGGATCAACATATTTGCACAGATTGACCGCAGTCTTTTAAAATACAAACAAAAGCGCAGTTTCTTTCTTTCTAATCTCCTGAAATCCATTTCGCGTGTGATTGGTTGAAAAAAACTTACAGAAATTGATGAGCAGCCCATTTACAGATATATCACATTCCGACAGGAAATAAATTTTAATCTTGAGAAGGAATTCGATATACAGAGTCGCTCTAGCTACTAGTTTTCCCAACATTCCTCCTCAGAATTAAACGTTGTTTGAGTCAAAGATCTGTTCCATTGAAGTACGTTGCTGCGTCGATAATTGCTAAACCCCATCGCAACCAAGCCATGTTTAATTAGGTAATGTTGCCATTGCACTCAAATGATTTTAAACAGAATTCCTTATTGCATTACGATCTTGTTATTTAGTTTGAAAGCAAAAACCATTCGAGAAAATTAGAAAATTAGAGTATTGCTACGTATGTACTTAGTTTGGTTAAAAATCTTATAATCTACAATAATTGCACCAACGACACGACCTTCATAAAGGCTGCTAAGTCAAATAGCCCGAATAACGTCAGACGTATTTTCTCCTGCTTCAATCGGAACGACAGCATCTCAATCTGCAATAAAAAAATTGTCAACATAACACACAACAGTTAAAACAAATATATAATCGTATCGATATATGTTGATTTAACTCTCACTTTTAAGAAAATGTCGATTAAGATAATATGTACAGAAGTCGTGAAGCTTTCTTCGATAGACGCCGTTCTCCATTCCCCCAAATGATATTCATGACCTTGACCAATTTCAACAGCCGTCGATTAAGTAAACAAAAGCGTTATCCGCCGTAGAGTATTCCGATGCAAAATTGACTCTCTACTATCGCCAACAAGTTATCCAGTGCTTCCAATTCCAACTTGAAGGATAAATTCATCTCGATTGAAAGTACTGAACCAAAACCATTACAAATGACGAAATGATCTTCCGATGAATCAGTCGAAGGATTTTTTTTTTTTTTTTAATTTTTGATGGCTTTTTACGACGGGTTATAGGAACGTTCGGAATAACGTTTAATCGCTGATACACTCTCCTGGCACAAATTTACCCACTGCTCACACCTACTGTCAGAGCATTTATGCATGTAACACTTTTGTTCATTTTTACTGCCAGAGACTTTCGAAGATATTCCCAATAAAATATCAACTACTAGGCAGTAGACTAATGATTTTCGGTTATAGATAACTTGATGAGCCTCAAAGTCATAGAAAACGTTGGACATCCCAAATGCTCGAGAATACAGATACATTCTTTCAATTGGACCTATTATTGCCCTTATTATTGCGCAGTGCTGGGTTGAAGTCACAAAACTAGTCTCAACACAAGAAATGTTTAGTGAAAACTATTTTCCAACTATGTGATGTAATGTCTATTTTTAATTTAGATTTTAGGAGATATAGATATAATGATATAGATATCATATACAATACGTTAATAAATGAACGACTGTGGTAATTATTAGAAAGTAATTACATCTAGAATAGATAGATTATCGTCACCAATAATTCACGTGTTGGGAAAATGTTGTTGACAGTTTTGAAGGATTGGAAAATATGTAGCTATTGTATATTGGAGTTAACTCTACCGATTTTTATAGCAAATTCACAATGTAAGTCTCGTTTCCATATTGTGAAGTCGGTTTCAGAATTGTTTGCGGTTCGGTCGAGGCCAATCTGATTCCTGTGCATAACAGTTTAGTACTTCGAAATTGTGTCATGACTCTACTTCACTAGAGCACGTCGAACATTCTATGGGACGAATGCACTTTCGAAATCTTGTAATAGAGACATTACTCAAATATCTTAATATACACCCTGCCTAACTCGAACTACAACCAACTTCAGACTGCTATAATTTCCAAACCGTTCATGACAGTGAACGTTCATTTTGATACATGACAGATAATTTTATTATTTAAAAGCCTTTTAAACGATTTGCGTCTCAGTTGTGTTGAAAAATTTTTATCCGCGATGGAATTCAAACGTGATAGTGTGATTGCTTTATATTTGGCTGGAAAACCACAAGTAGCTATCGTTAGAGCCCTCCAGCACCTCAACGTGAATAAATCATTTGTGTTCCGAACCATAGCTCGTTACCGTGATACTGGCAGCGTATCCACGCCATGGAGGTGGTCATAAAAAAACAGCAACATCGGCAGAAATGGTTCGGAAAGGGAATGCTCGAATTGAGCGAAATCCGCTTCGAAGTGGAAGAAAAATGTCTCGTGAGCTCAACATATCGTTGGAACGTATGCAACATAAACTAAAAAATTAGCTTGGGCTCAAGTCATTGAAGTTCCAAAAAGCACACAATCTTACACCGCAACAGAAAAAAGTTAGAGTCGAAAGAGCGAAGAAGTTGCTACGCTTGCACGAAAGTGGTGAGTTGCCGCCGATGGTCGCTCTCCGCTCGTATTTTTGGACCGTGGTGTCAAAATTAATGCGATCGTATACCGTGAAACCGTCTTAGATGCATAATTGAAGCCTTGGGTAAACAATCATTTCGGTCGAAGACCGTGGATATTTCAACAAGAATCGGCACCGTCTCACAAAGCGCGCGTCAACCAAGATTGGTCAAAAAACAATGTTCCACACTTCATTTCTTCGACACAATGGATTGCAAATTCTCCAGATGCAAATCCGTTGGATTTCTTTGTCTGGGGTATTTTGAAGGCGAAGGCTGGCACTAAAAAAATACCAAAGTTTGGACCACCTCAAACAAGCACTTCGCCAGGAATTGACCAAAATACCGCAGAGCCACTTTTTTAAGATTTGGGAGCAAAAAGAAGTCGCAGAGAGCCAAATTCGGAGAATACGGAGGATGGAGAATCAATTCACAGTGCAACTCGACCTATTTGGCTCTGGTGACTGCAGAGGTGTGAGCCGGTGCTGTAAGAGCACTTTTTTCTACGCCAAATGTAGTCGTTTTTTCTTCAAATCGGCGCTGAATCGGTGCAAAAATCTCTATCTCCAAATAGTCAACGTAGATCATACCACGCGCGTCCCAAGAAAACAGCGACCATCACCTTTCCGGCCGAAGGCACGGTCTTCGCCTTCTTTGGAGCATGCTCACCGGTTAAGACTCATTGTTTCGGTAAATCTTTGTTCTCTGTTATTCTTTGGTAATTGTCTCTTCGACGGCTAGCAAATGACGCAAAAACTCCTCTGGACTTCGATTAAACAAGGCCAAGTAAGTCTTTGAAGTGGTCTCACGATTGCGCTTGTTCACCGGTGTGAGCAAATGCGGCACCAATCGCGCGGACAGCTTTCTTATACGCAAAATCTCGTGCAGGATATGGCTAACGCGTTTAGTTGAAATGCCTGCTGTTTCAAAAAACTCACGAATTTTCATTCTGCGGTCCGCCAATACGAGATAATGGATTTTCTCCATGCCACGGCGAAAATCTGCGAACCAATGGTAAACGGTTGGACGGGAAGGTGAATAGGTCCCATATACACCTTCGAGAATAGGCTTGATTTTCTCGCAGGCTTTGTCACTCAAAAACAAGAATCGGATCACGGAGCGATACTGCTCTTTTTCCATTTTCGTAAAAACAACTAACACGGTGTTTTGAAATGGGTGTCAAAACAAAACTAAGCGTCCGATGGTCACCAAATTTTGACAGGCTGGCTAAAAGAGGTTATAATAAATAATGGTACCTCGTAGCCTTGTTGTTTACTTGGTGCCTCCAATTTCGCACGACAATTTGATTGACGTCCCTCTCCACTTCCAGGTGCGATCTGAAGTTGGGCCTTCCCCTACTGCGTTGTCCTTCAGTGTTGGACTTGTAGGCTTTCTATGCTGGAGCGCTGATATCCATCCATTCTATATGTTTCAGCCACCTAAGCTGATGAATCTCAACTCTTTTAGCTAAGTCATCATGAAAACTCCGTCGCTGCAGACAGAGGCATGTAACACTCAAAGTACTTCCTCTTGAAACGACCAAGCATCTCTTTATCCTATTTGGTTCAGTTCATGTTCATACGCCATAGAGCCGTTTTGATTGCCCGAGAGTAGGCTCTGCTATTTTTGAAAAATAGTGCCTCTGATATGGGCTTGTGAGTTACGCACAATACTCGGAAGTATTACGTTGCAGAAAATACATGACAATACATCGCTTTATCTCTTTTTGTTTTTTTTTGTGACATCAAAAGTTAAAAAAAAAATTGTAATTTGGGATTCGGGTGTTGTTTTTTTTTTTTCAAGGTTATGTTAACATCTGGTCCCAGCATTGCCGATCTACTTTTTAGGCCTGAAACTACACTAATAAAGGTCAATTAGTTGGTTAACAAAAGGTTAAAACCGATTACATAGCCCGGCAGTGCAGATCTTATAAATCTTCTATAGTTTAAAAATGGTTGTCCTACTTCGTGGTGGCCGTTGAAGGTTGAAGGTTAAAGGTTGAATAGTTCGTTCTGCATTTCACCAGAATGTGAATATATTCGAATATTTCCAGAAACTGTTTCTCAATATCCTCAACACTAGCTGACAGTCAGCTGACAGATCCTTTTTACCTTCTGATAAGATTTCCGAACGTCTTTCAATATTTTTTTTTTTCTTTATGTCTAGCACTTGTCTTCGTTTGAAAGGCTTACTATTTTTCTGCAGGCGGCAGCTGGCATTCATCGTCAGACCGCGAGTTTTACCGTGGAATTTTGTCCAAACTTAGCAAATCGGTTTCTCTGATGTCTTGCTGCCAGTCTTGCCACTAGATTTTTGAACACAATGTGCTGGCGACTTCAAGAGTGCTTAAATGATACTTGATGGGCAAAGTCCTCAAAATATTTCTTCTTAATTCCAGCATAAGATACATCTGCATTCGTGCTTAACTACACAACATGGTAGTAGTTCAAGTCTGAGTGTGTGTTTCTTGGCAAAGTCTTATTACTCAATTCCGGCTGATACGCATAATATCTTAGTCTGTCGCTTTCAACGAACCCGCATCAAAATAAACTCTTCTTCTATGCTCTACAGCAGATACCGTAGTAAATACGAGTAGATATCAGTTTTTCATCATTAAGTTTTCATAGACAGGAGTACACGTAAAACTCTAGAGACCTCTGTTTCGAGCAGAGCTAAGAGGAAGAAAGTTTCTGGCACTCCCTCTTTAAATAGATCTCTCCGCGCACGATGCCGGGATAAAACCGGTAATTGTTGCAAAAGGCTACAGTTCCAGTGAACGGAAAAAAAACTAGCCAAAGTATAGAATATTTGCATTCAAGCAGAGGGCTACGACATAGAAAACGGAACTCTTCGAGGAAAGTGTTTCACCGGGCAAACATTTAGCGAAACAAGTGCCGAAAATCCCATGTGGAAATTTAACCGAAATTAAAATTACTTAACGCGCACCATCTTCTGGGTTCCGGAGCACTTCAGGTAAACGAGGGATATGTTTTCACACCCAGAATCCTGGACTCGAAATATCGAAGTGGAAAATCTTCTCCCACAAAGAGAGAAAGAATCGAGAAAACAAGAACCCTCTTTTCTCTTGCTGTGGGCTAAGACAAAGCTTCTGTCGAGATCATTAAATATAGTATGACTCACGTCCGTATCTACACATTGGAAGGATTGTTTTCTACTTTGTTTCCAAATGAATGCAGATAAAAGACGAGCACCCCAGTACTCATCTATTTTGTATACTCAGATCAGGCTTCAAAAAAATACGTGATTACAGTTTTTACCTGATTCCAAAAAACGGTCTGTCTCGGCTGCATGGAGGGCTTTGGTTAGCAAGGCTGGCTCTGCTCTAGACGCATTGATAGATCTCCCTCTCCTTGACATTCATATCATGGCACTAAAACTTTGATGACGGCCTGTCCTTTGACTCCGGTCTAAGGACTTGATATCTGACGGATTGACATCAGAATTTCTGTTGCTAAAAAAATCGACTTTCCCTGTACCGAAAACTGGTTTCGGCCAGAATCTGAGGTAGGCAAGGAATGCAGTCAGTCTCTATGAATGGCTCCAAGGCCGACAAAACGACGCAATTGTCTTTCTGGAGGACGACAAGGTTAGATATCACTCAACGTGAGGAAAACTTACGTCTTTCCTTGAATGAACCGGTGAAAGAAGCTAAGTATTTTTATTTGTAGCCAAAGCTAGTTCGAGAACGCAAAACATCACTGAAAATCTAAATTCACTAAGACGTATCTCAGGTGTTAATGGGATCATGGGAAATGAAATCGCCGATTAACCTGCCAGGCAACCCGAATCAACGTTAGGTCTACATGCGTGCTCAGTTATGGCCCCCATTGACAGTTGGGTTTTATATAAGCCTAACTGCAGATGGTATGGCTCTCCAGGTTGCAGGCAGACAAAACGAATGCTTCCCGTCATTTCTAAGAAGTCAGCGACTTTCCTGCTGTCCTTCAGTAGGAAAGACACTAGGTTGCTTACTGGCGTCGTGACGGTGCACTACACTTTTGCTAAGCACTTAAATGTGCTGACCATACGATAAAGTAATGCAACATCCTAAGACGCTTGCTGTAAAAGTGATGTGCATGTCCGGTTATGCTCCCATTAGGCTGCAGATATTCACTGTGCTGCTACTGTAGGAACTTTATCACTGAAGCGCTCATCTTTATTTGAAATACTGAAAGATTTCATTTAAAGGAACTTACAAGGAATACAATAGATCAATGGATACAATGAATGATACACTCCATACTCATATGGAGCTCTAGACGGTCTTTCGGAATAAAAGGGTAAAGAAGTAAGTGTCTCCTCATCTTCATATTAAATAGCTAAGGCATAAAAACCTACTGCAAACTAACGCTGGGACTCACAAAATTGTTGACCCAATCAAAGACTCCATCTATAGCCGGTCCAGATGGATAATATACCCATAGACAACTTACTGCCACTTGACAAGTGTATCTGTAAGCACTATGAACAAAATACAAGTAATGGTATAGACTTTCGATTTGGACTTATCATAATATCTTGGTTTCAATTAAAGCAAATTTTGGCTGTAGAACTATATACTCCAAGTATTGCGAAGAAAAACTTTTACGCCGGAAAGTGTGATTCATTCACTCCCATTTCCACAATCACATTGTGTTATTCAGAGATTCCTGACTCATTTTCTCATGAAGCTAGTCAATGCGAAGTAAACATATTTTGATATAGGTTTTCAACTTTTAAGCAACAGTGCCATTCACATTCCAACATTCCGACGACAATTCTAACTTTCCCGATTCTAATATTTACATTCTAATACTGAAACCTAGACATCTTTCAGCTTTCTCGACCTGCTGCCTGCCAACATTGAGTTGTTTCTACGAGCTAAAAATGCATATTTCTTTGCACTGACAATATCAACATGTCCATCTCCCATCACGTGAATACCATTTCAAAGAATTCCGAACCTTATTAAGTATCTTCATATAGAGAAACCCTTTAGGATCCAGCATCCTAACATTGTTCTTTATTGATTTCTAGAGGTCTTCAGCATACAATGTATTACAGTTGTTACAGACAGAAAATTCCAAGTTTCTGTCTGGAGCCAAATTTCTACTAACCTTTTCAGCGTAACAATATTAGTGAGTGTCCAAGTTATTGAGCCACCACTGTATAAAGTAAAATATGCTCCTTCGCCTCCTTGCGGCAGGATATCATCATCATACATTGCCATACAGCGTACCAGCCCACAAAATATGAAATTAATTTTTCATTCAGTTTTTCTTCATACTTCATCAGGCTCCATTTTCGTCTCCCCCGGCTCTCACTTTGTCAACCCGTTTTACTAACTTTTCTACTACCTACCTCCTTGGGGGTATGCGTTCAAAATGAATAGTTTGCGTTCCATGGTAATGGTGTCTGAAGGACTTCTTTTCTTTAGGTACGCAGTAAAGAGTCCATAAATTCCCATGTTTCGACTCCAGCACCAAGTCCATGACAAAGGATATAGTCGTTCATGGTAGTCGTCTTCATCGTCCATGTATGGGCTTTAATGCAGGTCACTGGTGCATATTTACTTTTCTGAATACAAAAAGATATGATGACTCGTATTCGTATTACTCCTTAACTGTATATCGTTTGCCTTTCACATAATTATTACGATAGTTGGGTGGTAGAAGGAGGGTGGTAAACTGAAAACCGAAAGTTGTTACCACTTCCTTTTTGAAGAGATGAATAGCTATGCACCCTCCGTTACACGTATAGCTGTGTGTATGTGATTGTATGTGCGTTCGGATTGAGACAATGGAGAAACACTAAAGCAACGAAGCCATCGTAGTAAGGAAACAAAGTGGCAAACGTGGGGGAAATGACTAGGAAGTGACAGAGTCCGTATTGACTTCCTGTGACTAGAATTGCTACTCTACCTCTACAATAGCTGCAATGCGAAAAAGAAGGTCAGTTAAGTGAAAGCAGGAGAAGCTCAAATTGAATTCTGCAAGTAGAACTGGTTGTTGGTATAGAATTCACCCTAAGGCTGTGCTACTAGAATATTTGTCGTCGTTTCCGCCTCTTGACATTTGAACATTTGCAATTTGGATGCCATCCAAATTATGAATTTATATACGACAGGCGCAGAGACAGAAACTTATATGTATATATGTACAGCAGACGACTGCGACGACAACGACTATAACTACTCACTAGGACGTCGACGATTGTTTTAACTACTAGGAGTGTTGTAACGAGCATGCAGTTCACGTTCAAAACGTCTGGTCTACTGCTTTTTTACCTTAACACGGAAAACCCATGGCCGGAGTTGTTATGGATGAATGGTCAAAGGCCAACCGAAATACATTTTGACAATGAATATCTGAAGAGTTATCTGTTGGAAACTGAACCAAGGTGATAGGTAAGAAGTTTTTTTCTGCACCCATATACGTTCTTCAAATTTCTTGATTATGCTTTAAAATATATTTTGGTAGAGAGCCAGCTACTTCATCGAGCCCCTATCTTGCGATGAGTTTGGAAAGCCCGAAGCATTTACTTGAAGCCCATTCTGATTCCGATTTGTAAAGCATTAAGTTAAGGTCCATTACTTTTTTCGAAATGTCCTCAGCGAAATTCATATATGATATACCATAGCCTATCCTCCATATACCGAACCATAAACAGCCTTTCGAACCCTTCAATGCTGGACACTGATCGCGCCTTTCCAATTATTCACAGTAAGCTGACTGAGAGCTTATATTTACGAAGGCTTAGTCTTGATGATGAGGCATTTGGCGCTCCCATGATCAGTGTCAACCAGGCGACACCTATCGCTGTAACTACACAGAACTACAGATCTACTCAGGAGAATGACGTGCGCCGAAGTGGAAAATAATGAGATTAATTTAAGTATTGGCTTAAGTGTTTATAATATATAAATTTATCCAATCTCAAGTGATAGTGTTATTAATACACAACCACATATTCAAGGTTTGTTCAATTCTCATCGCATTCCGGGCTCTTTAAAGGATCACCCAAAATTCGACGCCAATCCTAGGCTTCTCTATGAATTTTTAACGAACGTTGAAGAAATACTTTCTCTGATCAGGACAACAGACCAAGGCTTCAATTGTTGTGTAATTTGGAATTTATTGGCGTGCAAATGAAGATCAACTTTTAAAATTCGCCTTAGAGTGCCATAAGTGAGACCCAATTGTTGACTTCGGCAACGAATTCTGGTTTTGAACACTTTTGCTCACAGTGATGACGTTTCAGCGTGTACGTACTGGCCGAGCATGCTGATTTGGAGTTTGACCCGATACCGAACTAATTTCTTCAAAATGCTTCATGATTGCATGTATTCCAGACTTACAAAGGCTATAATGTTGACCGATCGCGGGGATGCAGCAAATTTAGTTAAGCACATAACGTGCACAGAAAGTAATTATGTTGAAGCAGATAAGCCATCTCATCACATAGTCATTTTTATCGTTGCCGCTTTGTACAACTTAAAATCCACAACTTCTTCGAAAAATATCAGATTATGCAGATGAACCCATAAGAGGATTAAAGGCTTTAGATTCTACCAGAAGAGATCATTAGTTATTTGGATCACGAGATAAGCTTTGCCAGAAGAGGTAGGTTCAAGGAACGACTGTACCATTATCGAACTGCTAGATTTTCTGCAAACCCGTTGAAGCTGCTATGAGACCTGTTATACAACCACTCGTTCCAAGCTAAATCGTTCGATCTCAATTTGTCAAACCACAATGTTGCATTAAGTGCAAGTCAGATCACATTCTGCCTTACTGTAAGGATTTCATGTCCTTAACTATAGAAACACGTAGCGATTTTGTTCAGAAAAATTCTGTATGATTTAATTGTATGCAAAGAGTCATGCTTCTAATAAGTGCCGTTCCAAATTTCGCTGCCTTTGGTTGGCCTACCTCCTAAACGTTCTCGACTCAATATTATAGATCTTGCATCTACCTCCGCCGGAGCTACTAATGGATAAAACACGCTTACCCTATTTTTTCGTTTTAATGCTAATTTATTAACATTAATTGTCATGTTCTATCAAATGTCACATCTTTGCTACCACCATTTCTGTAAGATAATGTACCCAAAGCCATTCTATTGCTGGAACTTGACGATCCGATTTTGATGTGCATGCTCCCATTGATATATTAATCAGTGCTGACAAATTTTTCAACGTGATTCAAGGAAAAGCTTGGAAAGGCTCAAAAACTACATTCACTTCAGTTGCGACTTTATTTTGTTGGGTGGTTGCTTTAGCTAACACACAGTTGCCAACAAATGGAAAAGATATAAAAGCTTTTTGTACCCGCTTAGATTATAGTAATAAATTTTAACTCGAGCGTTTTTTTGAAAAATGAATGAGATATGATATGGATGAGAACAGCTAGCAGAGGAAATCTTTACTAAGGGCCAATTCCGTCGCACAGATAGCATATATGAGGTGGAGCTTCCATTTAAACCGTCTGCCGTTCTTAACTTTAGCGATTCATTTAATGGCACTAAAACGTTTCAATGCATTTGAAAGAAGGTTTCAGTTCAATAGTGAATTGAAGTCGCAATATTCTTAATTTATTAAGGAATATTTATTGGACCACATGGCAGAGATTTCTTCCAATAAAGTATTTGAAACCAAAAATGTATACTATCTTCCACATCATGCTGTTCTTAAAGTAGAGAACAGTACCACCAAAATTAGAGTTGTATTTGACGCATCGGCTAAAGTAAATAATGAAAGTTTCCTTGTTGGGCCCAAAATGCAGCGTGATCTATTTTCAATTTGCCTTAAGTATCGTCGGCATTTGTATTTCATTTCGGGCGACATCGAAAAAATTTACAAATTTGGACTACACTTAAACATACGTACTTCCAAAGAATAGTTTGGCGCAAAAACCCAAATGAACCCTTAAAATATTACCGATCATTGACAGTTACGTATGTTACATCAGCGGCACCATTTTTGGTAGTGCGTACACGCAAGCAGTTAGCGTTCGATACGGCTAAACGTACCCTTGAATATCCCAAACACTTCAAAAAGACTTTTACGTTAACGATATCATTACTGTGGTAGATTCCGTGGAAAATCTTATGGCCCTTCAAACTGAGCTAGTGGAATTGCTAAAATCTGCAGGATTTAATTTGCGTAAGTAGACCACTAACCGTTGGCCACCCCTTATATCATTGCCAGAGGAACATCGCGAACTTACCCCAGTCAAATTTAAAGATTCCAACTCGATCAAAGCTCTCGGTCTACAATGGTGTCCATCTCGGGATTCATTTTCATTCAAATTTAAATCAAATAATTCAAAGGAGTGTACAAAACGTCGCATATTATCGGACGCATTGCGCATTTTTACCCCCTAGACTTCCTAGCTCCACTTGTTATTTCAATATTGAGTCATTATCGATTCCAAGAATTATGATCACAAACAAATCGAAATGGGAGTTGCATGTGTTTTCTGATGCATCTCTGGATGCATATGCGACAGCAGTATATTGCCGAAGTATAAATCACGATGAGTCAGCAACTGTTAAGATTTTTGCAGTTAAAATAAAAGCTGCGCCAATTAAGGTTTTTTCGCTTTCGCGTCTTGAGTTATGTGGAACTGTATTATTAGAATTTAACGTCAACATTTTTACCTGGACAGATTTATCAATTGTCTTACATTGGCTGTCAGCCAAAAAATGCAGCCGATGCAAAGAAATGGCTTGATTCTGCACCAGCCGAACGAACCATTCGCAAGTGGATTGAAAAATTTAAAAGTGGTCATACAAGCACGTCCAAAAGAGGCTGTTTCAGATGAAAACATCAAAAAAGTCCACAAAATGATTACGAATGACCGTAAAGTGAAGTTGATCGAGATAGCTGAGGCTCTGTAGATATCAAAAGAGCCGTCGAGAGACGACCAAAAACAACAACGTGTTGATGATTCAGAGGAGTGTTTAAAGCTGTTCAACCGCATTAAAGCCGAATTTTTTCGTCGGTATGTGACAATGGATGAAACTTGGCTCCATCACTTCACACCAGAGTCAAGTCGGCAGTCAGCTGAGTGGCGAGCAGGCGACGAACCTCGTCCAAACAGTCGGCTGGCAAGGTTATGGCATCCGTATTTTGGGATACACATGGAATAATTTTCATCGACTATCTTCAAAAGGGGCAGACTATCAACAGCGACTATTACATTGCGTTGTTGGAGTGTTTGAAGGACGAAATCGCAGAAAAACGGCAGCATTTGAAGAAAAAGAAAGTGCTGTTTCATCAAGACAATGCACCGTGTCACAAGTCGATGAAAACGATGGAAAAATTGAATGAATTCGGCTACAAATTGCTTCCCCACTCACCGTATTCTCCAGATTTGGTCCCCAGCGAAAAAAGAGATTTAAGACCGATGAAGAAGTAATCGCCGAAACAGAGGCCTATTTTGAGGCTAAATCGAAATCGTACTACAAAACTGGTATCGAAAAATTGAAAAGTCGATTCAATCAGTGTATCGCCCTCGAAGGCAACAATATTGATAAATAAAGTTGAATTTTGCAAAAATGTGTTTTGCTATAAAACGGCACTGGCTTTTCAGCCCATGTGTTATATTAATAGATTCGTCCAATTGGCTTAAATCAGTGCGGGTCGTAGCGTATCTTATACGATTTATCTCCAACTGTCGGCTTAATTGCAATTCTCATTCCTTACTCCCTATCTCATCGATTGAGCTTTCATCTGCAGAGACAAGTCTAATATGGTGTGCTCAGATGTTATCATTTAGTAAGGAAATCCATGATCTTAAGAACAGTAAAGGACTACCCTCGAAAAGTAAACTATTACTTCTCTGTAAAACAGCTAATGAGAAATCTTCCAGCTGAATATATACGATACGCGCGACCATTTAGTAATGATGGATGTGATTATATTGGTCCAATAACCTTGCAGTTATCTCAGGGAAGAAACCTTAAGTTCGTAAAGGCAATATCGCGCTCTTTATTTGTATGGTTACGAAGGCCTTACAACTTAAAATGGTGGGAGACTTAACTTCTGCAGCATTTTTGCTCGCATTAGATCGATTTGTTTCGCGTCGTGGTAAACCATATCAAATATGGAGTGATAATGGCACTAATTTTCATGGTGCTAGGCGGATATTGAATAAGATATCCGAGCTCCTTTGTAGTCAACAACATAGCGCGATTGTAATCGACCACCTATCAAAGGATAAAATCCAGTGGAAGCTCATGCCACACTCTTCACCAGACTTTGCTGAATTGTGGGAGGCGTTATAGGATAAATGAAATTAACATTCGAGGAGATGTATACGTTGCTGACAAAAATAGAGTCAACACTCAACTCTCGTTCTATGTGGCAAACATTAAATATTCTTGCTCTAAGTTCTTCCCATTGCTTAATAGGCGAGCCTTTAACAGCCGTTCCCTAACAAATTGTTCCCAACAAAGCTATTTCTATAAGTACTAATTAGTCTTTATTACAGGCAATGCTACAAGGCTTCTGGGTCCGTTTGCACAAGGAATATCTTACATCATTGCAACAATGAGCGAAGTGGCAACGGACACAGCCACGCTTAAATACTAGTTTTAGTCAAGAAACCTTATTTACCACCCCACAAATGGACCTTTGGATGAATAACAGAAGCTCATCTGGGCAGCGACAACAAATGTAGGGTTGTAACCATCCGAAAAAGGTAAAGGTTGCTCTGCTGCCTTTTACTGAAAAAAAAATCTTTCAGGGGGGCTATATCTTCTGAAGAGTGAAACTATGTGAAACTATGTCACAACCTATTTTATCACCCGAAAACTTGTATGAAAAAGTACTAATCAATTTTTTGAAATATAGTATATTGTACATAAAATAGGTTTTAGTGCTAAATTTGATAATTCGCCACTTTTTAGATTCGCAACGAGTAAAGTAATAAATATCTACCATCTATGGTAAAGTAAATTTTTTCATAGTTAACTGGAGTTTACATATAGATTGTAAATAATTGATTAAAAAACCAAGTTTTTTTTTTGAAAATAAATTGTAACAACATATGGAGTAAAAAAGGAAATATTGTTAGCTTTCTCAACAACAAAAATACCCTATACATATACACCACCTAACCAGGCACAAGGCAGCATTACACATTAAACAAGAAAAAAACCCAGAATCCATTTCATGCAGTTTTGTACATAGATATAAAACTTCTCCTCTTCAGTCGCCCAAAAGATCTTTCCCTCTTTATTGATTTATTAAATCCCTTTTCCTGATTACTTTTTGGATTCTTAAAAGGAGTCATTAAACCAGGTGCAATTCAAGTGTTCTTCATAATTGGAAGACAACTTTATCCAATGTTATGAGCACTCTGGTAAGCCAATACCTTTACCAATGAAAATTTAAAATCCATGATCTCCAACGTATCTTTAAAAGGGCTCATCTTTGTTTGAAGTGAAACAATAACAATAAATTATGCATCTAACCGCTCTATGTTTTTTTGGTCAAAACGGTAAAGCATTTCAAAATTAGACCCGGAAACGCTTTGTTTCTTGTAAACTTTTTCGAAATTAATACGTAAAAATGCAGCCATTTCGGTAAATAACATACACCCTGCCTGACTCTAACTGCAACTATTTAAAATGCTATAATTTTTTTTATTTTTTGATAAATTTTATTGTGCCAAAGCAAAAAATGTTGGAAAATACATCAATTTTCAAATTGTATCAGTAGTTTTCAATATGTCCACCTTTGGCGCGAATAATGGCTTTGAGACGGCCGCAGAAAGCATCGCACGCTGCACTCAAGTGGCTCTGCGGTATTTTGGCCCATTCTTGGCGAAGTGCTTGTTTGAGGTGGTCCAAACTTTGGTGTTTTTTGTGCCAACCTTCGCCTTCAAAATACCCCAGACAGAGAAATCCAACGGATTTGCATCCGGAGAATTTGCAATCCATTGTGCCGAAGAAATGAAGTGTGGAACATTGGAGAGCTGAAGAGCTCTAACGATAGCTACTTATCCATCGCGGATAAAAATTTTTCAACACAACTGAGACGCAAATCGTATAAAAAGCTTGTAAATAATAAAATTATCTGTCATGTCTCAAAATTTGAGCTCACTGTCATGAACGGTTTTAGAAATTAAAGCAGTCTGAAGTTGGTTGCAGTTCAAGTAACGCAGTGAGAATAGTTTTTTGATTGCTTCAAAAAGTAAAGTGACTTTTGAAATTTCGCAACGTACATTTGATTATCCGTTTTTTTTTTTTTTTTTACAGGTTCAAGTTTATAGCATACATTTGACAAATAGAAAGGTTAGACGTGTTATGATGTGCTCGGCCATTTACGACTATGAAAAAACATTGAGCAAAGAATTTGCATCATATTTTGTGTAAAAAATGAAATCAAGTGTTCTAAAATACTAGAATTGTTAACAGTGGCATACGGTAAATCTGCTCTTATTTACAATTAGTACAAGCTCTTCCAAGATGAACGAGAAGTTGCCAACGACGAACTTCGTTCTGGACGCCACAGCACATCAACAAAAGATGATAACGTCGTGTTTTGGAAAATCGTCGACTTACCATAAGAGAATTTGCTGAGAATATAAGCATATCAATTGGTTCGTGTCATGCAATTTTTTCCAATATTTTGTGCATTAAGCATGCATCAGTGAAGTTTGTTCCGAAACAAATCATGGGTATATGATAATGATTTCGAAACCAAATCCCAATTGTCTCAATGGAAACACCCTGGAGAGCCAAGACCGAAAAAAGCAAGCCGATTTCAATCAAATGTCAAAGTTTAGTTCACTGTTTTTTCGATTACCGTGGCGTAGTGCATTAGGAGTTTTTACTTCAAGGTCGTACGACTTTTTCCTGTCCTCAAAACTGAACAGAAACGATTAAGGAAACAAAACCGGCATCGCTGAAAGAGCTCAAGGCTACACCAAAAAGTGCTTATGAGAAGTGATTCGAGGATTGAAAAAAGCGTTGGCACAAGTGACGGCGATAACTTTTAAGGGGACAACATTAATATTAATGAATAAGTCACCTCACCTTTTGAAAACCCCTCGTAGCTGCAAAATCTCGTATTTAACACAGAAAAGTATTTGCTAGGAAATTTCCAAGTTACTCTTCACTAACTTGAAAAAGTCAAGTGAATACTACAAAAAATAAGTACTTATTAGTTTTTATTCATAGATACGAAAATATTTACCTGAGAAATTTATCCGCATCCAAGCCCTGTTCAACAAAAATGTTCAGTACCGGGAAGTTAGGAATATTTGCTACTCACTGTGGTTACATGCATAAGCACTTCGCTCATGAAAGCTCTCATAGGGATACTATGGCATGCATATTTATCGACGAGAATTTCTTAACATATTTAAAATAGGGTTGCCATCTACCTGTTTTGATGATATGTTTTTGAGAAAAAAAAAGTAAATTGCATGAGTTACATTTTTTATTTATTTTTATGTATTGTACCAAATAATGTAAAACGTTACATAATGATATTATATAATTAAAGCAAACTAATACGAAGAAAATTCACTGCGAAGAAAATTCACTTCTAATCTGTTGCCGTTTCGGTGAAAACATCTACATCCCACATGTTGGGCTCAATTTGTAGTTCAACATGTTTGACATAAAATTAAGCCTGTGAAAAATGAATCAGAATATCGTCGACGTATTTACTCCAATAAATGTAATAATGAATTGTCTTTATAGTCATTTATTATTTAAATTTAATCCTGTAAATAATGAGTCGTTAATTTTCTGAAAAGATACGTAACGCCATCCATCACTATGCCGGTTTTAAGATGTTTCAAAACATTTTCAAATAACTTTTCACACAATAAGGCCTTCATATCCTTATGATGAGGAAACAAAGCCTTCCCAAATAAATCCTGTTGAGCATTTGGTCTGGGCAATTATGAGTCCGGATGTTGCTCAGTTTTTTGATGTAAGAAAATAAAGTGAAGCGATGCAAACGAAGTGAAACTTAATTTGAACTTGAGCACTCTTCTTGGTTAAAGCGATACGTTAACAAGTATTTAATTTATATCGTTTAACTTTATCTGTATACATTATTTGTATATCTCTAATATTATTTAAAATACTCCTTTGAAATCGCAGGAGCCATTTATAATCAAAGGAAATAGAAAAAAAAAACTCCTATGCCAGACGATGACTTTATTCAGAATGATCCATTCACAAATTTCGTTAATATTTGAATGAAAACTAAAACGCCATCTTTAATTAGATGACCATGCCACACAATTTTCATAATAACAATGAAGTCTCTCATTGTGGACATTTGATTGTTCAGCAACAAATTCCGATCTCATCGATCAATCTTTGACCAAGTATTTCTCTGCACCTCGACTGTCCCACATACACAAAAAGCAACAATTCGCTTTACAAGCCTATCACTTTTAAGTCAACACAAACTTTCGAACTTCAATAAAGAGAAGATATTCATTTGTTCTGTAGGTGGACCGTAATTCATTCATCAATCCGCTTTTGTCATCTAGATTTGTTCATACCACCTTAATCAAAAAGTTATTCAGAAAATTAAAAATACAAGTTTATTCATCTACGTCTATATTGTCCCCTTCAAAGTAATCCCCATCGACTGCAACACACTTATGCCAGCGCTTGATTCAATCTCCCCGAAACATTTTTGATATTCGGTTTTCGGTATGTTCATCAGTACTTCCTATGATTTTTCCATTACTTCCCCTCGGCTGCTGAAACGCGTTCCCCGTAGTGGGTTTTTAACTCGATTGAACAGAAAGAAGTCACAGGGAACCAAATCAGGCGAATTCGGTGGCTGTTGGATGGTATTTGTTGCATTTTTCGTCCAAAAAATTACGAATAATGATGGCACTGTGCGACGTTGCGTTATCATGGTGCAAAATCTACAAGACTGCTCACAATCCTGGTCTTTTCGGCGAATTGCTTCACGCAAACGTCTAATAACGCCCAAATAATACTCTCTGTTTATTGTCTGGCCTTCAGGCAAAAATTCATGATGCACTACACAGTTGTAATCCATGAAAACCTTGCCTTCTATTTTGACTGAAAACGACGTGGTTTTTTTGGTCTCGGCTCATTTGATGAACGCCATTCACTTGCCTGATGTCTGGATTGCGTGTCGTACTCATTAAGCCACGTCTCGTCTCCTTTGATGAATGAATGTGGGTTCAGATTCAGCCTCGCAAATCATTTCTTCACCGTCAACACGGTCTCTTTTTTGCATGAAATTGAGGTCTTTTGGCACCAACTTTGCTGCTTCACGACGGAAACCCAAATCATTAACCAAAATGCCTTCGACGGATCCATAGGCAATGTTCAAGTCCTCGACTATCTCTTTGATGGTTAATTTGCGGTTATTGACCAACATTTCTTTAAGGTACTTCATCAATGTTTTCTTCGATTTTCGATGTCGATTGTCTGCCACTGCGTTCTTCATCTTCGATTGACTCAGAACCAGTTTTGAACCGCTCATGTCACTGGTAAATTGACCGTTTTCTTTAGAGAATCGTTGCCGAAACACTTTTTTAACATTTCAAACGTTCACGCACCATTAAATCCGTTTAATACAAGTTCGTTGTTGCAAATTTAGATCCATTTCTAAAATTGTAAAAATTCGCCAACACACACATACACATGGGCTGTCCGTGCCGTTTTATAGTAAAACACAAAATTTTTGCAAAATTCAACTTTATTTATCAAAATAGTAGCCTTCGAGAGCGATACACTGATTGAAACAATTTTTCAATCTTTCAATACCAGTTTTGTAGTACGATTTCTGTGTAGCCTGAAAATAGGCCTCTGTTTCGGCGATTACTTCTTCATCGGTCTTAAATCTCTTACCGGCGAGCGATTTTTTGAGGTCTGCGAACAGGAAATAGTCGCTGGGGGCCAAATCTGGAGAATACGGTGGGTGGGGAAGCAATTCGTAGCCGAATAGATTCAATTTTTCCATCGTTTTCATCGACTTGTGACATCTGCGTTTTCTGTTGATAGTATGCCCTTTTTGGAGATAGTCGATGAAAATTATTCCATGTTCATCCCAAAATACGGATGCCATAACCTTGCCAGGCGACTGTTGAGTTTTTGGTCGTCTTGGACGAGGTTCGTCGCCTGTTCGCCACTCAGCTGACTGCCGACTTGACTCAAGTGTGAAGTGATGGAGCCAAGTTTCATCCATTGTCACATACCAACGCAAAAATTCGGCTTTATTGCGGTTGAACAGCTTTAAACACTCCTCTGAATCATCAACACGTTATTGTTTTTGGTCAACTGTGAGCAAACGCGGCACCCACTTTGAACAGAGCTTTCGCATGTCCAAATATTCGTGTATGATATATCCAACACGCTCTTTTGATATCTTCAGAGCCTCAGCTATCTCGTTCAACTTCACTTTACGGTCATTCGTAATCAATTTGTGGGCTTTTTTGATGTTTTCATCTGAAACAGCCTCTTTTGGACGCCCACTGCGTGCATCGTCTTCGGTGCTTGTATGGCCACTTTTAAATTTTTCAATCCACTTGCGAATGGTTAGTTCGGCTGGTGCAGAGTCCGGGTAACACTTATCAAGCCATTTCTTTGCATCGGCTGCATTTTTTCCCATCAAAAAGCAATGATAAATCAACACACGAAATTGCTTTGAATCCATTTTTTTCACAATAACAAAAGTTGCTTCACTCACAACGTTATATCTCGAGAACTAATCGTCCGACAGCTGTCAATTTTTTACACACGTATCTTTTGAAGGTTGGTACTAACTGAAAAATGGACACATATCAAAACTTATATGTTACAAAATTAGAATTGACAAAACCTTGATAAACACTAAAACTTAAAAATTCAAAAAGAAAAAATTGTTTTGTTCATTCTAAAGCATAAATATTTGTAATTCTTATTTATTATAAAACATGTATTCTATGATTCAGCTTTTACGTTTATGATTTGTTGAATATTCTCGCATAAAAGACCAACAGTAATCCCCTAACATGGCTGCATTCCACTGACCTCGATAACATTCTTCGATCTTTTTTAAGAACTTTGCGACTAACATTTCAGAATTGTTGGCTCGATAATTTCCTAAAAACCCGTTTATTAAGGCTTTCAATGATGTCCAAAACAAAGGAACTAGCAACTTTGTGTTTAGTTTTAGGTCAAAATTGACATCGTTCATAAGTTTTTGTATTTGCGATTTAACAAATATACCTTCTTTACGTTTAGCATAACTTAATTTAGGGAATAGAAATTTGAAATGTAAAAAGCCTTCAAACATTTTGTTCATAGCTTTTACGATATTCTTCATTCAACTTAGCTGTGCATGTGTACCATGCACAAAATTCATGGTCTGATTACAAAATACAAACTGTTTTGGGCGCTGCATAGCTTTAAACCATACAAGTGGTACCGGTCGAACTACAAACTACGGTAGAGAATATCATGAGGAGCTGTGTATAACTGATCAACATTCCATTGTAATGGAGAGAAGTCAATGTGGTTTTCATTCCCAAGGCCGGAAAATGCTCTCATGATGTCCCAAAGGACCTCAGACCTAAAAGTCTATCATCTTTTCTTCTAAAAACTCTAGATCGACTGATTGATATCCATATTCGGGCTAAAATTGATTCAAGACTTTTGTCAACGGCTCAACATGCCTACTGTAAAGGAAAATCGGTGCATTTGCTGACTATCCACATCGAACGATCCCTACAATACAGAGAGTACACAATGTTTGATTTCCTAGTCATAGAGGGCGCCTTTAACAACGTCGACACATCCGCATTCATGACTGCGCTATCACATCTGCAGGTTGATCAATCTTATGCTAAATAGCAGGATAATCAACTCCAAACTCGGTGGGACTTCTGCTAAAAGATGTGTTAGTAGAGGTATGCCGCAAGGCGATGTTCTTTCTCCCCTTCTTTGGAACTTAGTAGTAAATGATATATACTTGGAAGCGGGAGAGAGCAGGGTGATTGCCTATGCGGACGACGTTGCTACAGCCATTTCAGGGAAGCATCTTAATCCCATCAACTCTTAAATCTAAATCTTAACAGATTAGCCCATTGGGCGGATCGCTGTGGATTGAGAGTTAACCCCCATAAAATCTTGTCCTCTTTTGCAGGAAATATACAATTCCAACTATAGACATTTCTTCAATAAACGGTATCAGTTTAGTGTTTTCTGATACAACAAAATACCTGGGTCTCATTTTTGACAGGGAACTAAACTGAAAACCTAACATTCAAGAAAAAGCTACCACAGATTTATTCTATTGCAAGAAAGCCATTGGAAACAAATGGGGCCTCCAACCTCGAATAACCGACTGGCTATACAACTTGGTCATAAGACTGATACTCACTTACGGTGTGGTCGTCTGGTGGACGGCCTTAGACATTGCAATCAACTTCAAAAAACTAAGCCGAATACAAAAAACAACATGTCTATGCATAAGCGGAGCTTACGCTCCACTCCCTCCGCGGAGCTAGACATTCTGTTTCACATGACACCCATCGACATCTTCAGCAGGCAAGGAACTACGACTGCAGCTATTCGCCTTAAAGCAACTACACAGTGGACAAATAATTTATTTGGCAGCGCTAATATTCTTAATGTATTAGGAATCCATTTAGAGAACATCAATTACACAAAGTCGAGCTTCCCCTCTAGATCCTTCTGGGAGGAAGATGCTTTCATGGAGGACAAGTCTATCCATTTCTATACAGATGGATCTAAAACCGATAGCGGGGTTGGTGGAGGTGTTTTCTTAGACACGCTAAATTTAAGCCTCTCCTTCCGTCTTCCAAATCACTGTAGCATGTTCCAGGCGAAAATTTTGGCGATTAAAGAAGAAGATTAAAGGATATCCGTATCTTTTCGAAAAGTCAGGCCGCTGTCAAGTCACTGGAGTCGGTCTCAGTAAATTCTAAAACCGCCCTTGAATGCCGATGATCTCTTACGGAGATGGCAGAACATTTCAACCTTAACCTTTGTTGAGTGCTGGGCCACAGAAACATTCCAGGAAATTGTAGGGCCGACGAACTTGTCAAAATCGGAACCACTCTACCTATTCTACCGGAAAGGGCAGCAAAGGGATACCAATCGCTACGTGCAAATTACTATTTAAGCTGGATGCTAATAAAAGAACAGACCTTAGATTGACCGGTGGGCCAACATGCCTAGCGACTAAACAGATCTGGCCAAAGCTGGATCTGAATCCCTCTAAGAGTCTGATTCTTTTAAATAGGAAACATTTCAGCGCCATTATAGGTGTAATCACTGGACACTGCCTTATTAGCAAGCATGCAAGAAGGCTTGGCGCTTTTACAAACGATTTCTGTAGAAGCTGAGTGGACGAGGAGGAAGAGGAGACAATCCTCCACCTTCTTTGTACATGTTCAGCTCTATCTCAAAGAATAGAACTCTACCTAGGAGCCTTCTTCTACAACGACCTTAACGATCTAAAAAAAAAAAACAGATGTTAACAGTCTCCTACGCTTCATTGCAAGCTTAAACTGGTTCCATGAGAGAGAGGATCATAGATCCACATGGCAGCAAAACGGGCCAATAGGCCTAAGTGGTTTGGTTAAAGGTGGAAGGGGAACGATTTGTGGCAGAGGAGATATTTGACATTTGATTGTCCAGCAACAAATTCCAATCTCATCGGTCAATCTTTGGCCAAGTGTTTCTCTGAAGCTCGACTGTCCCACATACACAAAAAGCAGCAATACGCTAAACAAAGTAATCCTAGTAACAAGGCTATCACTTTTAAGTCAGCACAAACTTTCCAACTCGAGTCTCTATACTTTTTAAAGTTTAATATAAATTGCATAGTATCGTACGTTTCTTTTGAAGTGATTAAATATGCTACAGGTATGGACGGATATTTGCTTCCATTATTTAAAAGAACTGCTTTTAAACTCGTCTTAAATCTATCAATAAAAAGAAGATATTCATTTGTTGTATAGGTGGTCCGTAATTCATTCATCAATTCGTTATTGTCATATAGATTTGTTCATATGCTCATATTCGTAGAATATTCGTTCTGTGTAAAGAAGGTAGCTAAATGTATGTTCCTTTACCTTGGCAAAGATATCTTAGTTTCTTTTGATAACAGATTCCATTTTTGTGGTCTAGAATCGAGATTTCTGACTGTCTGATGGATAAATTTAAGTCACGGAACAAATATTTCAACTCTTGATGCATGTGTGGTTCTTTCAATTTACTTCTAAGAGGTATAATACATACCATGTTCGGATATTTCCTTCTCTGGAGCATAATTTTCTTCACGGTCATGCTCATCACTTGACTTTGCACATGGTTCTTACGTTCTTAGCGTGGGCACAGGAACTAGCTTACGATTTTCTAATTTGTTTTTTTTTTTTTTTTTAAACCCTTTGACTTGTGACTTTTGTGTAACTAAAATAACAATCATCATAATGAATCAGTTGTTCACGTCAGTTACAGCCATTCCTTTTGCCTTTACAATATATTGGCCACACACTATGGTCGTGAGGTTAAGAATAAACTAGATGAAGAGTACGGAACCGTTGGAAGGGAAGAAATCGACCAGTTCACTAGCCTGCCAGTTCACTTGTTTGTTCAACCGAAATAGCAACTTTTAGTGATTTGGAAGAGCGTTTTCTCGAAGCTTCATCAAAAGTGGGGCAGCAGTTAGCATCAATAAACACTCGCAATGAAATCCAAAAACGGGCTCTAGCATGTATACAAAACCAAGCAGGATCACCTGTTATAACTGTTTAAGTGCACAGATAAAATAAAAATTATCTAAAACCAGATAAAATCTTATTTTATTCATAGTCTTCTAGCTTAAAGCAAAAACAACACATTTTTTTAAAATTTTATCTGCTGCAGGTTTTCTTAAGTATCATAAACTCTATAGATTTTTCTGCAAACTTGTTGACAAATTTTTACTTTTCATAAGAAAAAAATAGTAAAACGTTATGTTAATTAGGTATTTTCTGAGAAAAGAAACCTCAAAGTCACAAATTAGCATGGGCCAGAAAAATGGATCTGCCTTAAAAATTAAATATCTGAGGACTCAAAAAAGATATCAACTTTATTTAAGCACTGTTATAAAGAGTAGTATCTCTCTATATATATATATATCTATTTCGCATTTCAATATCCATATAAAAACAATTAACCAAAAAATGTTTAGTACATTTACATATAGCAACACCTACCCCATTTCCGATTATTGAAGGCTCCCAACAGCTTTTGAAAACAACAAAAACCAAACACTATTGCTTTGAAAAAATTAATATAGTTAACTCTGGTCCTGTTAAGAAATCCAGGGGCAGACTGGTCGCATTGGAGTTGAATCAAATTATTAGAGGAGTTACAACAACAATTTCGATATAAACCAGTGGCAATTTGTAATTGTAACCGAAAACTAACCGATAGGCACCCGTATTTGAAAAGATGTCTCTTATAAGGCCTGTATTGCAGATTTTTGTTGAACAGGGTTTATGAAGTAATATACTATGTCCTCTAGTTAATGTTTGTTTTCCAAATGTACTAAAAATTATCTAATAAAATTATTGAATAGATTTTACGCTATTGTAGCATCGGTATACCAGTAATTTCTAACCGAACATACTCCTTTTGGGTCATTCCACAATAAATCGCCGAAGCTATATGGGGAGCTCTAAACGAACTGCGCCGGCTTAGCAGCCAAGAATGAATCAAGCCAATTTTTGATATTCTGCTCTGATGTGAACCGTATTTCAGTGAGGGCGTTCTGCATCGACCGGAACAAAAGGTAGTAAGAAGGGGCAAGGTCTGGGCTATAAAGCGGGTGGGGTAAGACTTCCCATCCACTGTTTTCCAAATAGTTCTTAACCGGAATAGCAACGTGGGGCCGAGCGTTGTCATGATGGAAAATTATTGCCTCGTGTCTGGTCGCATATTCCGGGCGTTTTTCGGCTACTGCTCTCTTCAAACGGATTAATTGTGTTCGGTAGCGTTGTTCATTGATGGTTTCACCCAGCTTCAGCAGTTCATAATATAGCACACCCATCTGATTCCACCAAATACAGAGCATTACCTGTATTTGGCTGGTTGGCCGGGTTTCACATATGATTTTTTGCGCTTGGGGTTGTCATAATGGATCCATTTTTCATCACCAGTAACAATCCGATGCAAAAATGACTTCCTTTTGTGGCGTTCCAGCAGTATTTCGGACATGCAAAACCGCCTTTCGACGTCTCTCGGCTTAAGTTCATGTGGAACCCAATTTCCTTGCTTTTGAATATATCCAGCTGCTTTTAAACGTTTTGAAATGGCTGCTTGAGTGACACCCAAAGATTCTGCGAGCTCTTCTTGGATTTGGCAACAATCTTCATAAAGTAATGCTTCCAGTTCTTCATCTTCAAACTTTTTGCCTGCCCAGGACGTTCATCGTTTTAAAAGCCAAAATTACCACTTTTAAATGGTGCAAGCCACTTTTGGCACGTTCGCTCAGCTAGCGCATGCTCACCATAAACTTCCACCAAAAAACTATGACTTTCGGCATCAGTTTTCTTCATATTAAAGTAATGAAGAAGAACTCCCCGCAAAAACACTTTTTCAGGCACAAAGTTCGACATATTTGAGTGTTGTTTATGCTTCAAATGAATGAAATGACGTACAATGACAGTAGCTTTCCAACGCATGTTCCAATGGAATAATAACAATGGAACAATAAAAGTTACGCCATCTCTAGCAAACGGCACGAATAGACCCAATATATTTTAAAAAAATCATAATTAGGCTCTGCTCATCAGAATTCGATAAAATATACCTTGTTAAATTCAGGGAAAGGTGAGACGAAGGATATTCTAGAACATTCTTTTTACATATATCCTTGAATAACTCAAAAAATGGTATTTTTTTATATATAGGGTTTTAAAATAGGGACTTGACAACTTTGAATTTAATTTGTGAACGCACTCTTTTCTTAATCATCAAACTGTCACTGTCAATTTATTCAATAAACTCAACATTTTCATCATGGTAAAGTACACTAACGAGCAAGGTCTGCAAATTATAAAATTTTTCTCCAGATATTCGGAGTCGGTGACTGCAACTTTAAGAGCGTTAACTCCAATTTTCGGTCGTAATTCTCGCTCTAGTAGACAAGCAATAACAAGTTTAGAGGAAAAATTTGAGTCTACATATTCGTTGTGTGATATTGCCGTGTCAGTGAGACAACGGGTTGGTCGAAGTGTCGAAAATATCAATGCCGTTGAGACGTCCGTAGCAAACGATCCAAATCAGTCAATTCCACGGCGTTCTCAAGAATTGGGCATCGCTCAGACCGTTCAGGGTTCTGATGAAGATGCGCCAAGATGATGAATTTCATCGCAAAATCATCTTCAGTGGCGAAGCTCATTTTTGGCTCAATGGGTTCGTCAATAAGCAAAATATGCGTTATTGGTCGAGTGAAAACCCACATGTGCTTCATGAATCACCACTTCATCCACAAAAAATAGCTGTTTGGTGCGGTTTGCATGCCGGCGGCGTTATTGGGCCATATTTTTTCGTCGACGATAACGATCGTCACGTTACTGATGGTCAGCGTTATCGCGCCATGATCACCGATTATTTTTGGCCCGAATTCGAAGATATGGACTTGGACGACATGTGGTTTCAACAGGATGGTGCCACAAGCCACACAGCACACGCTACAATCGATTTATTGAAAAGTAAGTATAGTGAGCGTGTTATCTCAAGACATGGGCCAGTCGATTGGCCGCCTCGTTCGTGCGATTTAACGCCGCTTGACTATTTTCTGTGGGGTTACGTTAAGTCATTGGCTTATGCCAACGCGCCGACGACGTTGGAAGAGCTCAGAGCCAACATTGAACGCAAAATAGCGGCCGTTTCGGCAAAAATGTGTGGTCGAGTCGTTGAAAATTGGGTCCAACGAATCGACCGCTGCAAACGTGCCCGTGGTGGCCATATGAACGAAGTTGAGTTCCATTCATAAATGTTTTGATTGCACTTCAAGCTATTAATAAAGTTTTTGAAATATCCCAAATGGTTTGCCTTTTATTTGAAAAAAAAAAGTTGTCAAATCGTTATAAGAAAACCCTATATTATAGATTCGTCCTCTATTTCCATTTCAATTTTCAAGTTGGGATATCTATGGTATGATCTATGATAATACTATTTTATAGGCGGCTAAATATCCTGTTATAAATATTTTTATTTAAAAAAAAAAAGTCACACTGGGGCCTTTGTATCCCAAGGCCTTCAAAACTAAAAAAATCATTATTTATTATCTTTAAAGGGTATATACATATTCTTCCGATGAAAAGGAAAAATATTTTCCTTTAATTACTCCTTGTGAAACAGATGAAATATGATGAAGTTTTCTTGTTTCCGGCACAATTATTAAATCAGAAAATCTCGATTCCATCAATAATTTTTCTTCATTATACTCCTGTGTGGTCACGTAGGAGAAATCCATATTCTTTATATTTTCAGTTGCCCAGTTATATAACTGTAAGGGAGTTGTTATGTGTTCCCTATACGGTCTTTTTAGGCTATCTCTGGCAGCAAGTCTTTTTATTGTACCACTAAGTCCATCGCATGCGCTCTTATTATGAGAGGTCGCAAGGAAGTTACATTCAGCATTCACTTCAAAATCCTGTTCATGCATTGGTAAATTAAAAAAATTATTTTTGTTTTTGTACTGCGCAGCAGATCCATCGGAAAAATAAATAATTTTCTTAAAAGGTTGGCATTTCTTGTGCAGGAACTCTAAGAGATGGCGCTGAAATAAGTGCACTGCGATAGTGTCATGCTTTAAGTGACTGACTGATTACAAGAAAACTTTCATTTTTAATATCATCCATCTGGTTCCGGTAATATATTGCGAAAGAGTGAATCATCACGTGTTCGTTAGTCCAGTGGTACCCCGGGACTGCATCTTGCACAACAAAACCATAATTTTCGGAAAAGTCCAATAAAACAAGTATGTCCGTTTTCGTTAAGAGAGTTTTGACTTCCTTTATGTACCTGTTTTATTAATCAGTTATAAACACATGACGAATGAAAACACCAAGCCGTTTCAAAAAGCTCTGAATGAAATCCTCATAATTTTCAATACTCACTTCCAATTTTGATCGGTCTGTGTGGGTCCACTGATAGTATGTTACGTCTTCTATGAAGTGATTACCAAAAGCAGTGTCAAAGATTCTCCTTAATTTAGAATAGTTTGGGCAATTAAGCCCAAGTAACAGTTTATATCAGGAGAATTACAAATTACCAAAGCTAAGCAGGCTCTGCTGTCATTGAGATGCTTATTTTCGTTTTCTATCAGCCTTGATATATTGCTACCCTCAAACATGAGTTTGATATTTTGATGGATGGTGCAAACACACACGGAATGAGTTCCTGATGCCCCAGCCAAAATGCAGTTCTGGTCTTAACGACGCGAATTTGGAAAATCCAATCTTAACATTATTATGAACTTCTTTGAACTTATAATATATCTCCCTAAGGTTAGCCAGAACCAGGCGTTTTTGAATATGTTTTTTCTGATTTTCAATCTAACAAAAAAGCAAAACGTCTTATTTTTGAACCTGAGAAAACAAATTTTTGCTACTTTTATAGATACGTAGTCTTTTTTTCCTGACATTAAACGGCTGATATCGCCTTCACAGTAAATACTTTTTACCAATTGCTTGATATCAGCATCTTAGTTTTTCCTATAAGCTGATGGAACGCTTAGATCTTCTTGAAGTTTTCTAGATTTTTTGATCATATAGCTTGTCGATCCTGAAAACTCTTCTATAACAGAGAAAACTTATTGCAATTTTCAACATAGACTTTTTCAATTTTGACTGCAAGTATTTTAAGTCACTAAGTCTTTTCTTGTCGAATGTATCTTCTCCAATATAATGTATGCATTCATTAATCAAATTGAATGCAATATCTTTATCGAAATACATTTCATCAACTTCAATTTGATCTTCGACCTCTAGCAATGATGACGTTGTATCAGAATTTTGGATCTGACTCAATTTTTTCCTACACGTAGAGCAAATTACCATCTTTTTGTTTAATTTTGGTTGCATCGTAACCATCCATAAGTACAGGCCGCAAATCACGAGCACTACAATTTCAGCATTAAAAAAAATCCTGATATAGAAAATTGTAAAAATTAGTAGGATGTGGAAACGAATTACTCTGTCAAAAGCGTTCTCTTTTACAATATAGTATTTATCTTACAATTGTGTAGGGTGATTCATAGTGGTTTTTGATTTTCAACAGGCTTTTTTTGACAGATAATGCATGACTCCTATCAAACTGGTTATTTTTGTTTAGTATCGTTTGACAAATTATCATGTAAAGACTCACACAACAGCGTCTCCAAATTGCTCAACTGTATTACGAAAATCAGCGTTCTATGAGAAATGTTTTTCGTGCGATTCGTGGAACTTACGGTGCTCATAATCGACCTACTGAAACCACTATTGCCAATACCATTCGCAAATTTGAGTTCCAGTTTACATTAGTGGATGATACTCGACCGGTTAGACCACATTCAGCACGTAGTGAAGAGACTATAGCAGCTGTAGCTGAGAGTGCACGCGAAGACCTTGACGAATCGATTCATCGTCATTCTCAGCAGCTTGGCTTGGCGTATTCGACAACTTGGTGTATTTTTCGTGAGGATCTCGGCCTAAAAGCTTCAAATTCAACTTGTGCAAGAATTGAAGCCAGGCGACTTGAATTTGCGTCATATTTTTAGTGAATGGGCTCTGGAAAAACTCGATGAAAATCCGGTGTTTTATCGTGAAATTTTGTTCAGTGATGAAGCCCATTTCTGGCTCAATGGATACGTTAATAAACAAAATTGCCATATTTGGGCTGATGAGCAATCCGAAGAGTACCAAGAGCTACCATTACATCCATTAAAAACAACGGTATGGTGTGGTTTATGAGCTGGTGGAATCATTGGTCCATATTTCTTCAAAAATGAGGTAAATCAAAATGCTACCGTCAATGGTAACATACCATAACATTCATAAGATACCAGTCGCTATGCTCGAACGAGTCGCCCAAAATTGGACCTTCCGAATGAACCACCTCGTTCGTGGCCAACACTTACATGATATCATTTTGAAAAAGTAAATGCAAATGAATTGTTTTTTTAACCGATAATAAAAGTTAAAGTTTCAATTTTTTTTTCAAATTTATGTGTTTTATTTTACATTAAAAATCAAACCTCACGATAAATCACCCTGTACAATATGTATGCTCATTGTCCGAAAGCGTATATTACTGTAATAGACAATTTGAAAACAATTCTTAAATCATCCGAATTGTGTTGCCAACATCCTAAAAACCAACTAGCCATCAACTGTTAATCAACCGGAACAATTACATCTCAGCAATCAATGTTCATAACATCAATATTATAACCATCTGTGGAATACTCATAGAGCAATACCAGCTAAACGGAACCAATCTCAATCATTATTTTAGCTGTTGCATTAAAATTAGTAATCTAACTTACGATTCCAGATCAAATGCTTTCTGGGACAGTACCATTGTACATTCACCTACACAAAATTTCATAAATTCATCCTAAACTGTAAATCGCTTTTCCCTGGAGAAGCTTTGCACACAGCACACACAAATTCAAATTTGCATTTTCTAGCAAATCAATCCGAGCTTTCTTATCATGGTTAATTATTTACATCCTATTTACCGCAACAGTAATTTTTATCATTTAGCATTACCCAACAGGACGTAAATCCCAAAAGAAAGATAATATCAGCCCGATACAACTACCATTAACATTCAGACTCAGCAGATACTACAATATGTAGTATATACACCACCGCTGCTACCAGGATTTACTTCCCGTGGCAGTCGATTTGCTAGGATACGAAGAGTTACATTATTAAGCATAATAACAATTATATTAGACACAAATTCTGTCAACCATAATTGTAATAAGATTGTCATGATTTACATGGATTCTGTTAGCTAATGTAAAACGATCGTGAAACAAATTGTATTCCCACGAATTGTTAAGCTGATGAATAATTAAAACTTTTTATTAAATACAAGAAACGAATTGCAGGGAGTGGCACTTGAGTTCCGTAATTAACACGCATATATTGTTCATTCCAATAAAAAAAAAATTGGTATCCGTTTGGTTTGAATTATACAGGGAGAGTTTTTTAACTTGAGACATCCAAATTACTCGAAAAATACGCGATATCGCGATTGATTTTTTAATGGGAACCCCTATTTTTCTTAACAGATTCGTAATCTGCGTGAAAAATTAAAATTCTTTTACGTGAAACACTTTTTTGAAAAATGCGTTCTTTTCCCGTCAGAGGGCGCCAAAAACTTAAGACATCAAAATTACTCGAAAAGTACGAAATATCACGAAAATTTTTCAGACAAAAGTCACAAAGTTCTGAAGGGGAAATAAGATGATGACCACGAGTTTGACCTTGAGACCCATTTTCAAGGTCAAACGAAGGTCACTTTTGATTTTTCAAATGATAATTGCTGATTTTCATTGCTCAGTCATATTGCTCGTAGGCTTGTCATTTGTTTTTACATACTGCGTTTAGCATAACCCAGAAACAACGACGTGGACGTAGCAGTATTTTGTTTCCTTCGGGGTGATTAATTAGAGTGGGTGCCCTTGCCGAAAATGTGACAATTCACTTCAATACACATGTCTATCCGCGCTCTAAATGAACCAACAGAACTGAGAATAATTTCTAGCGTAATCTTCCGGCAAGCTTCAGTTATTCGACGTCGACGCGACTGACCAACTAATTGACCTAAGTGATTCCATCGACGATATCCTTATCTTTGGAGACTTCAATCTGCCCCTGCTGAAGTGGATTCCATCGGATGATCACTTATTTTTTACCGCGTCAAATGCCACTTCATCCAAGGAATGTCTTTTCATTGATAGCATAACTGACTCAAGCCTGTGCCAAGTAAGTGGCGTCAATAACTCTATGGGTAGGCAACTAGACCTTATTTTCACTAGTGATCCTATAAACTCCACAGTAACGTTTTGTCCCTTTATCCTATCAACTGTCGACAACTCTCACCCCCCCCCCCCTCTTCTTCTCTCATTTTTCCATAACTCTCCATCCCAGCCAACTTCTTCAACTACCATCTCTTCTTACAACTTCAATAAAGCTAATTTTCGCAAAATCAATACCTATCTAAGCAAATGTTCTTTTGATTTAACTAAACTATCCTTATCTGATGCTGTCTCCATTTTCTACAGCGAAATATTTAATTCTATTTCTCTCTACGTCCCCTTTTCACGGCATAAAACATCTTCTATTTCCCTTCCATGGTACAACAGAAAACTTCGCTCTTTACGTAATAAAAGAAACAAATTATGGGCAACTTTTCTTCGCACCAATTCCTTTTACGACTACTCTAACTATCTTGGAACTTACCTGCAATTCACCCAGCTCTATAACTGCCTCTATCAGCGCTTTCTCAACACAGCGCAGACCAACCTTATGATCCTAAGACATTTTATCAATTCTTCAAAAGAAAATCAGACGGATATCCCCCCTCTCTCTCGTTCGATAACATATCATCGACCGACCCACATATTATTGCTAACTATTTTGCAAACGTTTTTAAGCAGTCATTTGCAGACAACTCCTTCGTACCCGACCCCATGTATTTAAGTACCTTCCCAATTTCTACATTGGCCCCTCTCTCTCTCTCTCAACCTTTTGATCCCACCCTTATCGAAGAAAAGTTACAAAATCTCAATGATGAATTTTTATCCGGTCCAAATGGGCTCCCAGCAATATTTCTCAAAAAGTGTGCCTCCAATCTTTCGCACCCACTTTTCTCCCTATTTCATCTGTCCCTCACACAAGGGGAATTCCCCCAAGCTTGGAAGACCTCTTTTATAACCCCGGTTCACAAAAAGGGATCAAAGAATGAAGTAACCAACTACCATCCCATTGCTAAGCTTTCTCATATACCTAAAATGTTCGAAAGTGTTTTATATGATGTTCTAAGCTTTCAGTGCAAGTCAGTTATATCACCCAGTCAGCACGGATTTCTAAAAGGTAGATCAACTACTGTAAACTTAGTTGAATTCGTGTCCTTTGCGCTTTCAGCCTTAGAAAATGGCAACGAAATTGATGTTATTGCTACAGATTTCGCTAAGGCCTTCGATAAAATATCCCATCAACTGATCCTTTTCAAATTGTCTTCCCTCGGTTTTGACCCCATTTTGTTAAAATGGATATCTTTTTATCTGGAGAACCGTTACTATAGCGTTCGCTTTAGGTCAGCCTTTTCAACGCCGTTTTTAGCCACTCTGGTGTCCCACAAGGCAGCCATCTTGGTCCCCTCCTTTTCATTCTAACTATAAACGATCTTGAGAGGATTATCAAACACTGCTCCGTATCCATTTACACTGATGACACTAAGTTCTCCAAAACTATTTCTTCACCCCAAGACTCTATTCTCCTTCAGGAAGACCTCGATAGGTTTTCCACCTGGTGTCTAAAAAATTGCTTTGAGCTTAACGTCTCCAAATGTCAATCTATGACTTTGTCTCGTAAGTCCGATCAATCCCCCTCTAGGCTTTATTTTCTGCTGCATGACCAACCTGTACCCCAGGTGCAATCCCTTCGCGACCTCGGAATTTTATACGATAGAGAGTTAAACTTCCGTTCACATATTTGATGAAATAATCCTTAGAGCCAACTCATCGCTGGGTTTTATCAAGAAATTTCTAAAGAATTTAGCAACCCTTATGTGACAAGGTCACTTAACATTACGCTTGTTCACCCATTTCTTAAATATGCCAGCCAAGTGTGGTCCCCCTTTCAGGAAACTCATATATCCCGAATCGAGAACATTCAACGTCGTTTTCTTCGTTTTGCTCTTCGTGGACTACCCTGGAGTGACCCATTTATCTTACCTCCCTATCGCGACCGCCTCAAACTTTTTAACCGGAGTACCCTGGAAAAACGCAGAGACGTAGACGACATTCTCTTCATTCATCGACTACTCTCCGGTTCTGTGGACTGCGCTTCCCTTTACAACTCTATTTCCTTCAACACTAATCCTCGTAATTTACGCTGTCCTCGTCTCTTCTATATCCCAACCCATTGCACCTCAAACCTCCCCCTTTTTGATTTTAACCTGAGCACTTCTCGCTTAAAATTTGATTTCCTCCAGCACTCCCTTTTTCCCTAACCCTAAGTTAGTTTTAGTTTTTAAGTTAGCTTTTTTAAGTCCTAGTTTTTTAAGTTAGTTTAAGCTTGCATTAAGCTAACTAAATGGGGTCATTAGCCTCCAACAAATTCAAAAAAATTCATGTCCCCACAAGAAGAAATCAAGTGACGTAAGATCAGGTGATCTAGCAGGCCATTGCCTCGGCCCCCTCGTCCGATCCATCGTTGATGGTAAACATTGTTTAATACGCGCCGGGCTACTTGGGAATAATGGGCTGGACAACCATCATGTTGAAACCACATTGTTTGTCGCAACTCATTTGGATGTCTCAAGTTAAAAAACTCACCCGGTATAAGTCGCGTATGCCTCCAAAGAGCAGATATAACATACTACAATACCAAAGGCACCTTCAACGAGCTCGTTCATTAAACGATAGAGAAATGTTATGTGTATCACTTTGAATCTATCCTTAAGGAAGGAAGGGCGTCTCTGGAATAGCCTGCACTAAACTATCTCCGATAACAAACTCGCACTGATGGATTGTAGCATCAATGTTCACAAAAGGAATTGGATGACTTCCGAACAATCAACCGTCAACGCGCGTAAAAAATTTCAAAAGATCCGGTTAAGTGTCCCGTAATCTTTTAATTTTTCCAATGCCATTAACATTAAGTACTGAAAAATAGTTTCAGCGCAGCTAAAAAGCCAGAAAAGATGGGACTTTCGACGAAAAATAGCGGTAAGTGAATTAAATGAGATAAAATGTGTACAAGGCGTTGCTGCATAGGCAGAAATGCTCTATAAGGTGAAGAGAGAGGGTAAACACCATTTCTCAAATGGGAAAAGAAAGAGCATGACAAGATCGCGATTGGCGTAATGGATGGCTGTCAGTTTAGAAATGAAATTCGAAAATTTAACGAAAGAACAGAAAAAGTATTAAAAAAAGCTGGTAGCAGAATTTGACAAAGATCAACAAGGAGCTATTGTAGTAGAAGTAGAATTGACGATGATTACGGGCAACACGCCAAGCTGTTTATGGGAGCGGACGAAGATTTAGTAAGGACCATAAAACAGGTCAGATCAGTAAGGATTTTTCGGCATTAGTCGGGTTGCTCAAATAGATGTGGTGGCGGATGAACCCTGGATGAGTCAAATCCATGGGCAGGCTACTGGCTCCATAATATTAATCCTCTTTTGATCATGGAGTCAAAGAAAGAGTCTGACTCTTTACTTTGGAGGTTGTTTGTATGCCTAACTGGTCACGTAGAAACGCAACTTTTCCAAACTAACAAAAAGGGTAAGGGCGAATTTACTATTAGTGATCATTGAGAACAGTTTAGACTGCTCTAACGCAGATATCACCTTCATTTAAGGGATGCGATAAGATTAGCTTGATGAAAAATTGTTGCATGCTATGTATGTTACAATGAAGCCGTAGACTAAGCCAAAAAGTTATATGCATTAGGAGCACTAGCGAACGCATTCTAGCTATCCACCACAAGACTTGATATACCAACGCCAGTCTAATATGCTGCCTCAATAGAAGATATACGAGTAGATGATGTTAATTCTACAGGCCTCAACAGAACCTACCACGATGCTCATAGCATTGAGTTGAAATTGTTTTTTTTTTTTTTTTGTTATAATTAGCACGCGCTTTGGAAAGTAAGGATGGAAAGAAAGAGAGGTACCCATACACGTTGGTTTTAAATGTTTGCAAGCTATAAGGAATGTGAAATAAAGGGCTTGGCAGGGCATTCTATAAACGAGTTGTACGGCTTGAAGTCTATTCACAGCTCAGCCAATTAAAAATTCACTGCTATTTTTCAGTTAGTCGTAGCGACCTGCGAATTAAAGAAAACAAAACTGGAGAATTTTCAAGTTAAATTCTGTTTTTTTTGGTCGAGTGAATATAGATTAGGTTCCACATTTGTGGAATCGTTGACTTATTCGCTAAAACTAATTGAACTTCATTTTTTTTTTTTTAATTTAAATTTATCCTTTGGAATATTAAAATTGTCACTTGTCTATCTGAAAATGATTTGTTCGCAGTCAGCTCATTCGCAATTCACAGAGCTGTGAATGGACGTTTAGAAACGAATCACAATATTTCAGAGTACGTCCAAAAGTATGATTAGCATTCATAAAGAGACAGGTGTTAAGGTTGAAGGTTTGGAGGGACGGAATGCTACCGGCAATTATGATGGAGCACTGGTGGTGAAAATAGCGATAAAATATGGTGACACAGGAGACATTACATCGGTGTTCGAGGGTGTCAACTGACTGAGCGATATTAGCATCACCTACGAGTTCTACCGCATAGTTTTGAATCCTATCTAACATATGCAAAGATGTGGACATTGTACTCCAATTTTGAGTGAATGAACGGCTTATAGATTAAGGACAGATCAAAGGGAGAAAATTTATCTCACATTGCTTGAGGAAACCTAGGCATTTCGCAGCATTTTTGGCTAACTCAAATATGTGGTCATTGAGACACACACCGGGAATGGATAATTTTTCGGTTTCGACGATACAAATCCCAATCATAGATAACGGCTGGATATTTAAATTTCACTTTCACGACAGCAGACAGCATTGTGTTTAGAAGCATTAAACTCCACACTGTTGGTGATGCCGTAGAGAGAGACGTGAGTTCGGGAACGAATATGAAATTACAGTCGTTACATACATGAGATTACAGTCGTCAGCAAAGGAATATATTGTAGTAGCAAACAAGACATCTTTTATGAAGATTAAAAAGAGTGTCGGGTACAGAACGGAGCACTGGACTCAGACTTAAAGCCATCCAAGACAACATGAACTGAATGTTCCGAATTGTAATTTCTAGTCCATTGAAGAAGAGATTTGTCGATCAAAAGCGCACGCATTTCCGACAAAGGATCCTGATGCCAAATTATGTCAAACACCTTTGCAATATCATGTGCAACTATCTTGCTTTCGCCAGATTGATGTACGTTTTGATTCCAATTTTCAGTGAGACATGCTATCAAATCACCAGTTGACCAGGTGAGATATTTAATGAGCTGGTGGTGTATCAGATGTTTCCATGACCTGGGTCTGTAGAAGGAGAGAGAAATTTCAAAATTTTTAAGGATGGCTGAGCAAATGCTGTATTCCATCTGCGCGGAAAGAGTCTTAACGAGGTGAAAGAATGAGGTATTCAGAAGAAGTGGGGATATACCATCTATACCAGCGGATTTGTGTATGTTTAAATGTTTAAGATAATTTTACCGCAAGAGTAGGAAAGGGGAAAATCCTTTATACTACAGTCAGAGAGCATAGACCATATAACACGGACTAGGAAATAGACTATGGCTAACTGTGGTTTTAACGTAGAGGAGTACAACTATATAACTATAAGCTAGCATTAGATTTCCCCTCCCTAATATTAACAAAGGAACGTGACTGTCACTTGATAACCAACCAAGTGATCACCAAACTGATAATAGAAGGTAGACGTTTTCCTATGCTGTATCTTTGGAATAGAATAAAAAAAAATTAATGCGTTTATTTGGGCATGAATTCACCGAATTGAACTTCGACGTCATTAAGAAAATCTATGGAACTTTTCAAAAAATTCATACATTATTAGGATCGACGCAATGTTCGTACTAAAGATGTCCGGAAATTTCAAGCAGTTGCAGCTGGGAGAAATTTTAACATTGAACAGCTTCAATCCCAACAAACTGCCGTAACCTCAACCATCTCGTCAGGTCCTCTAAATGCTGCATCATACCGGGCCGAACGGGATATTTGACTCGCTATTAAAGGCAGCGGCAGATAACTTAATGAAAAATATACGAGATGGTACCCATAAGAAATTAAAATGCTGTTGTAGTGGAAAGAGTTGTTGTTGCGTTCTGTTACGAGACGCGCATAGAACTATCGTTCCCGAATCAGTAAGACAAGCGTCGTCTGTAAAGAAAGTACCGTTCGGCTTGTATGAATTTTTTAACTGATATTTGTTTTAATTCGTGGTCAGCGCACAGCACACTGTGGTAAAGTTTTGCTTGTTGCTCGAAAAAACTGACACAGAAACTTCTGGTTGTCTTTCTACGGCTCGAACTGATAAAAATGTTAAAAATATTCATGAAATCACCCTGGATAATCGACGACGGACCATTGAAGAAGTTGTGGAGCTGTCAGGAATGACGTTAATTACAGTTCAGCAAATTTTAATAAAAGTTTTAGGGATGAAAATTAACCTTCAAATTCGCGTTTCGACTGTTAATTGCTGGTGGCAGTGGTTTGGAAAAAGAATTCCGAAATATTCCAAACTTTTTTTTTATCTCCCCTAAATGAAGAGCCATGAAAGGAAAGAGGAACTTAAAAAATGTTTTGAACAATGGAATAAAAGATTGTGCAAGTGTATTAGTGTCAGTGGAGGGTATTTTTTATAGTACATATAAAGAGGATAATTAAAAAAAAAATAAGTTCGGTTTTTTTGAATACCTCCATGTATTTTAACTCAGAGGAAAATATAACTGAAGAATGCAACACTTACAGAGTTTGCCTGACTCATAAGAAGATCTTTCGAGTCATCAATCCATTTAACATTGTGTACAAAGCCTCATCGTACATATTAATCGTATGTAAATCCCTGAAACCATATGTCAATAATCTAATCATCTCCTGCCACATCGACCTTTGTCCCTGACCGAAAGGCGAAAGCCCAGTATTCCAGATCAATACCCACTACTTCTTTATCTATTCCAACACCGCATATAACAGCATCTATAAAATGGAGCTACACAGAGCAACGCCTAGTCATGCCATTTTTGCCAAACTCATCGGTACTTATGTATTAACGCCACCGCAGCAGAAGTTGCGCTTATGCAATAGTAGCAATGGTAGCACAATTTATTCTGACAATTGGAAAGGTTACCAAACATTTGTGGCAAAATCCGTCAAATATGTAGCTGCGGTGGCGGTAATACGTAAGTACCGAGTTATATTGTATAGAACAACAATGGAACCCCTGCCCGTAAAGTTCGGAAGCAGTCTTGAGAAAATAGTGCAAACCCACAAGTCAACGCCAGAGACACAATTTTCCAAAAATCTGTCTGGATGAACTGATGACATTTACATCATTGGCAGAACTCAGAGAGCTGTCATTGGTGTCTTCAGAAGTATTGGAACAATAACGGACAAAATGGGTTTAGTCGTGAATGAAGGCAAAATTAAATATTTTATATGCTGTCAACAAAAAGGTACACCCAACATCGAAGAATCGGACAGAATGTCACAATAGACAGCTTTAACTTTGTGGTAGTAGGTTCCGCTATAAAATTTAATAATGACATCCGTTTCAAACGCAAATTTCATCGGGTGATTTTTGGTCCCGTATGAATTGATGAGGCTTTGAGACGGAAAATTCGAGACGAATTCTACGAGCTGTACACTGTACAGTGACATTGACATAGTTAGAACAGTGCAAATTAGTCGCCTAAGATGTCGCACGCAGATGGAAGGGGACCTCAACAAACTTGCAGCGCGCAACTGAAAGCACATGGCCAGAAACCGCACTAACTGGAAAGGCTTTTAGTTAAGACCCAGGTCAACCTCGGACTCTTTCCAGTGTCATATCAGTAAGTGAGTAAGTAAAGTTCCGTTTTCAACTCCCATAATGACACCTCATCAGAAATAAAACAAAGAGTTACATCTGCCAATTACTTATCCGTTGTCATTTGACATTAAATTAATAAAGCCTTGCCAAGAAACTCTAAGGAGATTCTTTATATTTCCCTTGTTCTCCCAGTCCTGCTCGATGGTTAAGAAGCATACACGTCTGAAAGACTCTTCGAGTGACTTTTGGTCCCGTTTGCTTTGACGAGGTGGCTGAAAGAAGTAGAGCAAATGGATATGCCTGCCTAAGTTAGTACACATCATACAAAGTTTTTTTTTTATAAAAAGACGTGTACGTACGTGTACGATATTAGAATCTTGGAGTGAAATATATTTTATATCATTTGTTATGAAAAATGATTTCATTCAAAGTCCCCCTCATCACAACCGCATGGATACGATTTTACGTCGAATGTTGGAAGCGGAGTCGTCTAAATTTTCTGGATTTTTGGCATAAATCAAAGCGAAACTTAACTCGAAAGAAAAGGGTCCATATCCCCCAAGCCTTTCAATACCAATGTATCCCAAAAAAAAAAAAAATTGGTTAATATGGAGCGCATAGACTGATTTTAATCGACTTACCTGCATCGTCTCGGAAGAAGTACTGCCCAATACACTTCGGAAATGAAAACCAACCATAAAGTCAATTTCGTATACAGTAATCAAAATGTGGCAATTTTTCTTATTAAAAAAGCCATTTAACTAAAACTGTGCCACGTCACTGAGAAGTATCCCGATCTTCTTCCATCTGCAATAGAGCTCAAACAGCGAAAGCTCAACGTGCACGATGGTCATTGAGCTTTAGCTCTTGGGTCAGTACGACCTTAAATTGACGTAGCCAAAGTGTACAACTTGTAACACAAATGTGACACATTGTAAAAGATGAAACTCATTAGTTCTGAGAACTCCTATTCAAAAATTGAGACGCATCTAACAAAAAACCCTTTAAAAGGCGACCTCAATCATAATGGGATAACCAACTGCTCCTCCTAACCTCAGCACAAAACAAAAGCTTGAGGAAGCTCTTCAGAACATGAATGGAATCCTCACCAAATGTTTCGAAACGACATGTCCAGCTAATAAGCAATCCTACAGGTCGCCCGTTCCTTGCCGAAACGCGGACCTGCAGCGTCTTAGTAAAGAATCCCGAAAACTTCTACGATTCTACGAATTTGAAGAAAAAATTGGAATCTTTGCAGATCAAAGCATAGGGATTTTAAGAGGCTTATTCGAATTTCGAAGAGCGTCTCTTACAAAGCCTTTTGCGAAAAGTCCTCTAAAGAGTATGATCAAGCTAGCTGGAATTACTCAGAAACTCTGATGGCACCTACTCGTATACTGAATCAAAAGCAGAGACTATCCAAACAATTCCTATCAACGAATCTGGTATGGAGCTGAACAATACAACACGCCGGAGCTGGTATAGCTGATCGGTTGTGGTTATGGATGAGGTCATTAGACATACTGTTGCTTCCTTTGATGGTTTCAAAACGTCTCCCACCAATAGTATTTACCCAGAACTGTTACAAAACGGTAAAGACCAGCTGCTGGCAATACTGAAGAGAATTTTCACTGGTAGCCTGGCACTGGCATACATACCGAGTCCTTGGTGAACAGTGAAAGTGGCCTTTATACTGAAAATAGGAAAGGAGGACTACTCGCTCACCAAGAGCGACTGACTTCCTTCGTACTGAAAAGCATAGAAAGAATGGTCGAGATCCATGTGCGCAAAACCTCCTCGCGTACTTTCGGCAACGCAACTTTTGACGAGAGATGTAACTCAGGAAGACAACACGGCGTACACGAATCACTAGTTTTGTGGATAAAAGCAATGCTTGTGAATAGGACATTGATTGCGGATGCTGATCGCGGCCAATATGTGGTGACGGATGTAGCAGAGGTTGCCCACAAGGCGGCGTTCCATCTCCACTGCTATTGTGCATGTTGGTCGACTCATTGCTCAACGCGTTCAATAGCTCTAGCCTCTATGCATAAGCATACGCGAATGATGTAGCTGTACTGTCTGTTGGATCGTGTTTAGCGTCTGTCTGCTTTAAAGCGCAGGCAGCCCTAGACGTGATCAATGACTGATGCACAAGTAATGGGCTTTAAGTCAATCCTCTCAAAACTGAGGTTGTTTTCTTTACGAGAAGGAGGAAGTGCCTGGTCTGACTCATCTTGTGCTTAAAGGCATCACCATCCAATTCTCCAAAGAAGCTAAGTACGAGTATTTGGGTGTCATCCTGAAAAACAAACTTCTCTGTACTAAACATGTTACGTCGAAAGCATATAAGGCTCTGCCGACCTTCTGGCAATGCAGAGGAGCTATCGGCATAACGTAGGGACTGTCACTAAGAACTGTCCTTTGGATCTACACGGATATGATAGGGCTAATTATATCCTATGCATTGATGAATCTCCCTCCTCTTGATATTCATTCGTATCATTTGCTGCACTTTCATAGCCATCTTCCGTTTAAAAAGAATTGGTCTTTGGAACAATACACACTGGAGCTTTGATGACCTTGCGTTAGGCTTACTTATGACATGCCGTCCACTGCAATAACACCTGAGCTCCGGTTGCGGAATAAATACGAGATCAACTTTCCCTGTGCCCAAGACTCGTTTCCGCCAAAATCTGGGCCAGGAAAGGAATGCAGTCGGGTCTTCACGGACAGCTGTGGTGCTGGTGTCTTCCTAGAGGATGACAACGTTAAATTTCACTTCACGTAAGAAAAGCTCGAATCTATCTTCCAAACAGAGACTTATGCAATCCTAAGGGCAGCGAACTATGTTGTGGAGAACCGGTGGAGGGGTGGAACATTTGCATCTGTATTGACAGCCAAACTGCACTTAAAGCCTCGCTGAACCCTCTCACGACTTCCAAGCTAGTTAAAGAATGCAAGAGATCACTAAACACAGTCGGAAGGCTAAATACAGTGACCCTTGTCTGGGTCCCAGGTCGCAATGGGATCGCCGATGAACTTGCCGGGCAAGGTTCAGAGGAGAGTTTTTCAGGACTTGAATCTATATTGGGTCTGCCTGCGTCCTCGGTTCTATTGACAGTTGGGTCTCAAATGAGCACAACTTCAAAAGGCATAGATCCCCAAGATGCAGGTAAGCCAAACGAATGCTTTCCGGCGTCTCTAGGAAGTCAGTGTCTTTTTTGCTGTCCCTCAGCAGGAAAGATTGCAGATTAATTACTGGCGTCGTGACTAGGCACTACACATTTAAGTGAAAGTGATGACGACACCGCGGAGCACTATTTCTGTGAATGCCCGGCTTACGCTCGCATTACAACTACCCACTCGACGCTGACGTGGTCACTGAAGCGCTTTCTCATTTTTCTTCGTAAAACTGAAAGATTTCTTTTAAAAGGAACTTACAAAGAGTGCAATGGACTGGTTCTTTGTCTGAGTGCTCCGTTTCGACAAACAAACAACAAAAAAAACCGAGGTCAAGGCTGATTATAAATGGAGTGGCTTATTTGGTGAAGTCTAGCGCTAGAAAGAAAAATAATTATTTTTACCTCATTCCCTTAAAATCAATGTTTTAGGTACTGTACTGTACTTGAATTTGCCCATCAATTTCTTATTCTAAACTTCAATAATAATTTCTTCAAGATACAAATAAATCCAACGAATAACCTGTCAGTTACTTTGAAATCATTCCTTTGGATTTAGTTTTTGTAAAATTAAAAAAAAAAAAAAAAAATACATCCAGAGTTATGTTATGCAAATAAATTCAAAAGTTTTGGCATATCTGTTGTCAGTATACATAGTATCAGCAGCGCCCTAAGGCGATTATTTTTTTTTTCCGCCAACTCGAAAGCCGTCCCTGACAAAACACGAATTCACGTCGTCGTTTGGAATTTTTCTACTCGGATTTCGACTTACTTACGTCCGGCGCGACCCCAAAACTTTGTTGTGCTGAAGTGTCCATTCTGAACGCAATTTCATTCATTTAAGTTTAAAGTGTTGTCGACGAAAAAAAAAAATAATAATAATAATAGAGCAAAAAGAAAAAGCGAGAACCGTTTTCCTAACCCCCATGAAAACCGTTGTACGTATCCGTATGCGCTTAAATTTTGTCGCGCTGCTCGTAAATTGAAATCATTCAAGTCCTTGGTACTCGTAAGTAACGACTAATGGCAACATTGTGGATGGAGAATGACGGTCGTGAGTTGTTCGTTAGGTAAATTTCTAATAGCGCACTCTGCATACAGTCCGCAGCGATGATTACATTTGAACGTTCCTACTTGTACCCAAACCAAAGCAGGAGCAAAGTCGAACGCAGGTTTTTAGATTTTCTCGGTTTTCTCAGTTCACCTCCGCGTTTTGCCTTAGCTCAATAGAACTTACTCTGCTTCTGCTTGTACACTGTTCGAAAACAGAAACAGGAAATGAAATAATTTATTCATTTTTAATATTTCCACTGCATACGGGCGAGGGGTAGATAATTTATAATTCGGCGAATTTCCAGTAGAGAGCCCTACTTGGTTTGGCTTTTTCTCTTTTAGATTGGTTATGGTTGCTAGACCCTGAGCCCTGGGTTTTGGGGACTGGATGGTTTGTAACCCTCAATGCAAAACACACACATATAATATATGTTACATCATACTAACAAATGGAAAAATATGCTCGAAAAATTCAAATCACGCGCTGACAGGACGAAAGTATGGAGGGTGCCCTAAAACATTTCATATTAAGCATGTACAATATTGTAAAACATTGTAAAAGGACGTCTTCACAAGAAAAGCGCGATAGCTGACTACTGGTTTGGTGTAAGTGCAGGTAGAAAGCGGAGATAGAGGGCGCCCCCACGGATTGCAGAATCATTGAAAGCAACCATAGCTTGTACCGGAAAGAGCGAGTGAGTACATTTTTTTATGTTAATGGTGTTTTGTAATAATCCCAAATGGATTCTGATTTGCGGGCGGTGAACTTCCTTTTCCTTTAGGTTCCTCGTCTTAAACAAGTGATTTTTCTGGCATTACAATTGAAGGCGAGCAAAGTTCTTTTGGCATACATGGGAGGAGCTGTGACGTGATATCTCTGTTCTTTTGTGCAGAAAAGTGTGTTGAAATTTAAATATGAAAACAGGGAAAAACCACTGGTAAGTGCATTTAAATAGTTTTTCTGTTTATAGAAGCATATCAGCATTTGTGAAGTCATTGGAGTAGTGGATGTGGTGTTGAGTAACATTAACGCAAAACTGTCAGATGGTTTCCTCTTTGTTTTTATAAGGAAACATAAAAAGAAAGGTTGATAATGGAATTTGAAAACCTTTGACATAAAAGCATTGCGTGGGATGAATTATATTAATTACAATATAAATAAATTTAAGACAATGCGGGCTAATTAGATTTTCTCTACCGTCCCTAGTACGCTAATTTTCCTATTTCAAAACGTGTATCTTTAAGAGACAAATTCAAGGAAACATACCTTCGTCAAATGAACCTGTTTTATCACGAAACATGGGAGTAGACAATATGAAAGGAGTTCTCGGGAGCAACCGACATCTTGTCTACCTTATTCCCACCCTATTGTCCTTCATCACGGGTACTCATACAATATAAAAACAAAATCAAAGTAAAACTCGAAATGTAATCAGTATTCTGTACATAATGCATGCAAAAAATATAAACAATAACAGGTTCTTAGAATTGGGAACTTTATTACAAATGAATAGAAAACAAATAGAATTTGTCTGAAGAAAAGTCAAGGAATTAACATCATTTTAAGGATGTGTCTGCTAGAATCGTTGGCATTGGATGTTGCATACTTCTAAATCCATCCATCCTACAATATCACCCTTAAAACCCACAAATGCACCGACATAAAGTGAGCTGGTTTGTACACATTTTTGATACATATCGCTCTTATATTGACACTTTAAAATCATCTATAATATGACTGCGTATCACATTGATGACATTTTTTTTAAAACATCAAGTTCTCGTTTCCATCATAATCGTATGTAATGGGCGAGCTCACTGCCAAAGGAACGTTGGTTTCAGAGCTACTTTCGATCTATACCTGTGCAAACCTACAATCTGGGCTGATTCGCGTCTCAGCTTCGGGGTACACATTAAAGTGACGAAGGAAAAGGCAATAAAGGCCATGAATGTACTTTTACGTTGTTAGAGGTCGCCAACTCCAGAAGTTGGTCCGCCGATCTTAGCGGATGTGCTTTCGTTAAAGTAGGCACGGATCCGTTCTACCATAACACAGAAAAATAAAACATCGCTTGCGCTTATCACACATCTTTTGCGGGCGTTATGATAAAATCAAGGGTTGTTACTATAATATGGCTAGTTAGAGACGAAAAAGATTGTTACAGAAGGAATAGAAAGGCAGTGGGAATAAGATAAGCCGCTATAGGCAGTTGGATACACCGGTTCATTCCAGAGCTCCGATCAAGGCTGAGTCGAGGTCACTATGATGTAACATATAATATAATCTTACCCAGCACCCCTTCGTACAATGTTAGTTTTGCCCAAATTTGGTGAAAAACCTTTCGCCAATGCAAATATAGACTTACGATTTGTGATACAGCCGAACACATTATCTTCGGGTAGGAAGATGGCATCAGCAAAAACTGCAGCTGTAAGTTCGGCTAGGCACGGTGACAACACACCACTGCTTGGAGCGCAGTGAAAGATTTTCCCAAAGTATATATAATCCGATAAAAAAAAAAAAAATCTAGAAGAGGGGCTAAAACCGTCACACCTTATAAGTTCTCAGCCAACAAAGCACCAATGGCGCCACCAAAAGAAAGATCAATAACTACAATGCCGTGGATGCCTGCCACGAAACCCTGGTCACCTGTAAGGAGACCACGCGTGCTTCATGCCACCCGTGAAGTGTTTAACTATTCGGGTATCGGAGAGATGAACTTTCTCGTCACATTCGCTGTGTTCTCTAAACCCGAATAAAGGCTCTATCCTGAGAAGAAGCTAAAACGTTCCCTGATTGGTTGAAAAGCCTCATAGCTAGAACGGGGTTAAGGTTAATTATTCCCATGTTTCTGCAAGATATAATAATAAAAATAGTGAAAATATGGACAGTGAGCCGCTTATAAATGTTGTCATGAGTTCCACGTTTTTCTCAAAGTTCGTACAATATAATAAATATCTGGTCAACGGCTTTTCAGGTTGGTATTTTCCTCAACCAAATAAAACATTTCTAGTACCCTGGCGTATATCATTTATTGTTTGTAAAAAAGCTGCAATAAACATAATTTTTAACAATGTATAGTTAAAATCAATAATTCAAAAACTTTATTTATTAAATTATGTGAGTGCAAGTTAAATTTCTAGATAAAAGTACAAAGTTTGATTTACACATTGACAGACTTCGAATTTAATTTCAGGACTACCTGATCTATCGTGACATTTCCCCCTAGCCTGTGTCTTCCAGGACCTACTAGTACATTCTCACCTTAGCAATCTTCGTTGAGGGCCTTCATATAATCCTGCTTCTCACACGTACATTTTTGCTTTTTTCCCCAGCGATAACCCTATCCTTTAATATGGATACGTTAATAGATACGTTTAATAGATACGTTAACAAACAAAATTGCCGTATTTGAGCTGATGAGCAATCCGAAGAGTACCAAGAGCTTCCATTACATTCATTAAAAACAACGGTATGGTGTGGTTTATGGCTTGTGGAATTATTGGTCCATATTTCTTCAAAAATGAGGCATATGAGAATGTTATCGTCAATGGCAATCGTTATCGCACCACGTTAACGGACTATGAGCTTCCTGAAATTCAAGCACATGGTCTCGATGAGCTCTGGTTTCAAAAAGACTGCTCTACGAGTCATACAGCGCGTGAAACAATGGACTTGTTGAGAAATCATTTTGGTGCGCACTTAATTTCACGTTTTGCTACAGTAAATTGGCAGTATAGATCGTGCGATATCACACATTTAGATTATTTTATCTGGGAATATGTAAAGTCTCAGGTCTTCAGGAATAAGCTAACATTATTCGTGTTATCCTCGAGATACCAGTCGCTATGCTCAAACGAGTCTCCCAAAATTCTACCTTCCAAATAGACCACCTCAGACATAGTTGTGGCCAACATTTACATAATATCATTTTTAAAAAGTAAATGCCATGATAGTAAAAATTTTATGTTCGCTTTCAAATTTATGTATTTTATTTTACATTATAAGTCAAATCTAACGATGAATCACCCTTTAGTTGTATGTATGCCATCATCCACGGGCTGAGAAAATGGTTTCGAACCACTGTAGCTGCCTAATGATCGATATATATATGTGAGTGCTGAGTGAGATGTGCAATCATATCCACTTTAATGAGATCTTCATGCAAGAGTTAATCCAGGACATTTCAGGGCATTCCCAAGCCCTTCCCATATAAGCTGATAGCGGTGATATAAATTACCATATCATAGATGGATTCTCAAACGTTCTTATCAATTTGTTTCGGTCCATTAAGGCGAATACTTCCGATGATTAACATTCTGCGCTTTTGAAGTTGGGTCCGTTGCGGCTCGACATCTCCAGGGGCGAACCGCGCCATACCATATAACTACGAATGGAGAAAATGCAACGTTATACAATAGGTAGACAGCATATAGGCCACTTCTAAATGTATCGCTCGCGTGGTAAGGCATTTTAGCACCACACCATATCTTTTCTTGCTGATTCAACGCACTGCCTCAAACATTAAAATCTGCGATGAAATCAAGCCCATTCTTGATGGTATGTATGGGACCCATTGGTGCCGTGAAATAACGCCGAGCGAAATAACACCGAATTCTTGAATTCGGCTTTATTTCACATTACAATTGTGAAATAATAGTAAAACGACCACATTTAGCGAAGAAAAAATGTTCTTCCACCACGATAACGCACCGGCTCACAGCTCCGCAGTCGCCACATTCAAATTGGTCGAATTGCACTACGAATTGCTCCCCCATCCACCGTATTCTTCAGATTTGGCTCCTTGCGACTTCTTTTGTTATCAAACCTTAAAATATATCTCCGCAACTGCGGAGGAGTATTTTGCAAGCCAACAAAAGTCGTACTGTACGGAGGGGTTAAAAAAGTTTCATCACCGCTGGGAAAGGGGATTATATTAAAAAATAAATTATTAAAACCTAAAAAAGATGCAGTTCCACTGTGACTTGGGCAGTGGGTGTTGCAAGTCTTCGTTGAAGATCCCGGGCAGTTAGTAGCCTCTTGTGCAGACTAGGGTGGTGAAAAAAATGGCATCCATCGATGCCACATAAAGATGAACAGCACTCTTGAGGATAATTTGACTTGAGACATCTCCGTCAAAGCTGATTGGCCCTAACAGCCTACCATTTCTCAGATCTACTTATGTTTTTAAAACCTCCACGCCTGCTCACCTGAGAACAATTACCTTGACAGACAAATCTGGACTGTGTCCACTTCGACGTTAGTGCTGAACGCCCCTCGTCGTCTTCCCTTACTTGGTGTGCTAGGTATTATGATCCTATTTTGAGCTAGCTGAAACAGCCATTTACTGAAAACTTTTAAAGCTTGGAAAGTAGCTCTTGTTCAAGCTCTAGATTACTCAAATGGTTCACTAAGCCTGGTGGCTTTCATAGAAGCTCAAATTGTCAAATCGACAATGGCTTCGGGGGGACTTTATTTAGTTATTTATTTATTAATTTTTTTATTTATATATAGTCACAACAGGGCGAAGGGTTTCAGACGTTCACACAATATGACAGATAAGTTATTGTATCCGATGTCAAGGAGACATGTTGAAGGGGCTCCTTTTTTGTGGTGCTAAGATTCCATTCATCAGGAATACACAGCTCGGAAAAGATCTGAGAAATGAGTTTGTGCACGCTCTTCAAAAATCATTCCCTCGGCCGGTAAGCCGATTCAGCTGCTTTGCAGAATTGCAGCTTAGATATTACTAAAAGTAAAATAAAACTGTGTGACTCCGCCTGTGAATACCACCTTGTTAAAAAAAAAAAAAAAAAAAAAAGTCGTGTGGCGCTCCCACTGTTTCGATTTGGGTTCTGTTTTTTTTTTTTTTTTTTTTGTTAAGTTGGTACATCTGTTGTTGATATTCCCTCTAAATCTTAGCGTTATAGCTTGACATTTGCTAAAGCTACGTATCCAAGAGTAGATCTATCTATCACTGTTTACCAGTGGCACGAATGGTTCAAAAGTGGTCGTGAGTCAATCGAAGATGATGAACGCAATAGCAGACCATCAACATCGAAAACCGACGAACACATTGATGAAGTAAAAGAAATGTTGGTCAATAACCGCAATAGATAGCGGAGGACTTGAAAACTGCCTTTGGATCCGTCCAAGACATTTTGGTAAATTATTTGCAAAAAAGAGACCGTGTTGACGTCGCAAAAGAAATAATTTGTGGGCTAAATCCAATCCCACATTCATCAAATCATCATTACTGGAGACGAGACGTGGGTTTATGAGTACGACACGTAATCCAGACATCAGACAAGTGAATGGCGGTTACCAAATGAGCCGAGACCAAAAAAACCACGACGTTTTCAGTCAAAAAAGAAGGTAATGCTTACGGTTTTCATGGATTACAACGGTGTAGTGCATCATAAATTTTTGCCGGAAGGCCAGACAGTAAACAAAGAGTATTATTTGGGCGTTATGAAACATTTGCGTAAAGCAAATCGCCGAAAGAGACCAGAATTGTGGGCAGAAATCTTGTGGATTTTGCACCATGATAACACACCGTCGCACATCATTATTCGTAATTTTTTGGGCGAAAAACGCAACAAATACCATCTAACAGCCACCGAATTCACCTGATTTGGCTCCCTGTGATTTCTTTCTGTTCAATCGAGTTAAAAAAAACCACTACGGAGAACGCGTTTCAGCAACCGAGAGGAAGTAATGGAAAAATCGCAGGAACCACTGATGGACATACCGAAAACCGAATATAAAAAATGTTTCGAGGATTGGATTAAGAGCTGGCATAAGTGTGTTGCAGTCGATTGGGGATTACATATAGATTTAGATGAATAAACTTTTATTTTTAATTTTCTGAATGAATTCAGAAATCAATTTTCAGAAGTCAATTTCCCTCACATTTTACACCAAAATGTCATCCACATTACACACACATGGTGAACTTAACGTGAAAATTGTTTTCATTCTAACAAATTCTAGCAGTTTACAGGCCTAGACAAGTTTGGTGATTTACTTACAGCGTTTAAGTATTCCAGGAGTCGCTCACACATCACCGCATTAAGTTCATCAATTTCGGTCCAAATGTTGTTTTTCAGCTGTGCAATTGTTGTTGGCTTATCCACATAGACTATACTGCATAGACTATACTACTATACTATATACTAAAATAATCGAATGGTTCTAAATCGCCTGATCTAGGTGACTAGTTTATGTCACCATTACGTGAAATTAAAAAATTAGACCTACTGCGGACTCGTAGCTCCGTCCTGCTGAAAATAAATAAAGTCTGTATCTATTTCTTCAATTTGAAACTCATTTGTCTATAGGTAGTGTTCTTTATTTGCAGTAATAGCTTTCGGTTCCATCTTCGAAGAAAAATGCCCCAATGATACCACCAGGTCCAATACCACACCAAACAGTAAATTTTTGTGAATGCGATGATTTTTCTGAAATGATGAGGATTTACTTCTCTCTGGATGAGATAATTTTGTTTATTAAAGAATCCACCGAATGTGCAATAAGGTTTATCATTAAAGATGATTTGGCGTGGAAAACCAGCATCATGTTCTAAGAAGTTCAAAATAAGTTTAAATAATTTTAATGCGTTCTTCTAGCATGTAACTATCTGTGGTTAAAATTATACATGTGTCTACTTCACAAAGGTCAAAGATGACAACAGCTCATTGACGAACATATCACAATCCGACAGGAAACAAGATTTAAACTCGTAAGATGATCGTCTTTCAGAAAGTTCGACGTATAGTGTCGCTTCAGCTGCTAGTTTTCCCAACATACCTCCTCAGAATTAAACTAACAAAAAGATGAAGTCTGACGTTGAAGATGTAGTATATTTCCTGAACCCCTTTTCCATAAATTCGTTGTTCGAGTCAAAGATTTGCAAAACCGCTTCTGGGTCCATTACACTGTACCAATCTTCGTCGCCACAATGTTAAATTCATTTGCAAGAAATTCATGTTCAATCTAGATAGTGTTGCCATTACATTCAAATGATTTTAAACAGAAAAGAGTTGCTGATGCAACAATATTTAATTTTAAAAGGAAAACCAGTCGAGAACATTTGAAGAAAATGAGAGTATTACTCTCTATTGCTATGTATTTAGTTTGGATAAAAATTCTTATAATCTAATTAAACCAACAGCACGACCTTCATAATTTGAAATTACGACCAATCTAAGTCAAATAGCCCGCATAACGTCATACGTAGTTTCTCCTGCTTCAATTGGAATGACAATATCTCAATCTGCAATAAAAAAAAATGTCAACATAACACACAACAGTTAAAACAAATATACATTCGTATCGATATATGTCGATTTAACTCTCACTTTTAACCAAATGTCGATTTAGGATATTATGAGTTGTCAGTGACATTAAAATATTTCCCAGCGCATTTCAAGCCGATATTACTACACCACATATGTACACAATTAGCCAGGGATCGACGAGACTCATAATAACTCCTCCAACGACAGTAAGAAATTCAGCTCTAATAAGTTCTGAGAAGGATCCAGAAGATCCAGTAGAAGTAGGACAAAGAAGGCAGCCTGAATTTGAATCTGATATAGATTCTTGTGTAAGTTAGTTTGGATCCTTCCGATTGTAACCAGTTCTTTGCACAGAAATCGTACAGCTTTCCTCGATATACGCCGTTCACCGTTCCCCCAAGTTGTATTCACGTCCTTGACTAATTTCAACAGCCTTTGATTAAGTAAATAAAAATGGTATCCCCCGTAGAGCAATCCGATGCAAAATTGACTCTCTTCTATGAGCAACAAGCTCTTCATCATTGAAATATACACTGCTTCCAGTGCCAACTTGAAGAATTGATCTATCTTGTATGAAAGAACTGTCAAAAAAGTTCCCATTACCTTAATATATAACGAAATGATCTTCAGTTATATCAGTCGAAGGATCTTTCTTTGAATTTTTGACGGCTTTTTACGACGGGTTAAAGGAACGGCCGGAGTAACGTTTAATCGGTGATAAACTCTCCTGGCACAAATTTACCCATTGAGAGATCAAAGTTACACCTATTGTCAGAGCATTTATGCATATAACAATTTTGTTCATTTTTACTGCCAGAGACTTTTCGTGATAAAATCTATGTCGGTAAAGCCAAAGGACTTTCGAAGATATTCCCAATAAGATATCAACTACTAGGCAGAAGAGTAATGATTTTCGGTTATAGACAGCTTGGTGGGCCTCAAAGTCATAGAAAACGTTGGACATCCCAAATGTTCTGGAATACCGATACATCTGGCTTAAAATTCCTTCAATAGAATCTATTATTGTTCTCACCATTGCGCAATGCTGGGTTGAAGTCACAAAACTACTCTCAACACAAGAAATGCTTAGTGAAAACTATTTTCCAACTATGTGATGTAATGTTTATTTTATACTAAGATCTTACGAGATATGGATATAATGATATAGATATAATATACATTAGTAAATGAACGATAGTTGTCATTATTAGAAAGTAATTACATTAAGAACAGATAGATTAACGTCATCAATAATTCACACGTTGGGAAAATGTTGTTGACAGCTTTGAAGGATTGGAAAATATGTATCTATTGTAACACATGGGCTGAAAAGTCAGTGCCGTTTTATAGTAAAACACAAAATTTTTGCAAAATTTTTGCCTTCGAGGGCGATACACTGATTGAAACGATTTTTCAATCTTTCGATACCAGTTTTGAAGTACTATTTTCGGTTTAGCCTCAAAATAGGCCTCTGTTTCGGCGATTACTTCTTCATCGGTCTTAAATCTCTTTCCGGCGAGCATCCTTTTGAGGTCTGCGAACAGGAAATAGTCGCTGGGGTCCAAATTTGGAGAGTACGGTAGGTGGGGAAACAATTCGTAGCCGAATTCATTCAATTTTGTCATCGTTTTCATCGACTTGTGACACGGTGCATTGTCTTGATGAAACAACACTTTCTTTTTCTTCAAATGCGGCCGTTTTTCTGCGTCCTTCAAACGCTCCAACAACGCAATGTAATAGTCGCTGTTGACAGTCTGCCAGTTTTGGAGATAGTCGATGAAAATTATTCCATGTGTATCCCAAAATACGGATGCCATAACCTTGCCAGCCGACTGTTGAGTTTTTGGTCGTTTTGGACGAGGTTCGTCGCCTGCTCGCCACTCAGCTGACTGCCGACTTGACTCTGGTGTGAAGTGATGGAGCCAAGTTTCATTCATTGTCACATACCGACGCAAAAATTCGGCTTTATTGCGATTGAACAGCTTTAAACACTCCTCTGAATCATCAACATTTTGAACAGAGCTTTCGCATGTCCAAATATTCGTGTATGATATATCCAACACGCTCTTTTGATAACTACAGAGCCTCAGCTATCTCGATCAACTTCACTTTACGGTCATTCGTAATCATTTTATGGACTTTTTTGATGTTTTCATCTGAAACAGCCTATTTTGGACGTCCACTGCGTGCATCATCTTCGGTGCTTGTATGACCACTTTTAAATTTTTCAATCCACTTGCGAATGGTTCGTTCGGCTGGTGCAGAGTCCGGGAAACTCTTATCAAGCCATTTCTTTGCATCGGCTGCATTTTTTCCCATCAAAAAGCAATTTTAAATCAACTCACGAAATTGCTTTAAATCCATTTTTTTCACAACAACAAAAGTTGCCTCACTCACAACGCTATATCTCGAGAACTAATCGTCCGACAAATTTATACACGGAAGGTTGGTACTAACTGAAAATGGTATGGATTTAATTAGAAAGGTTCCCTCTCTTAGAAACGGCACTGACTTTTCAGCCCATGTATTATATTGGAGTTAAATCCACCGATTTATATAGCAAATTCACAATATAAGTCTCGTTTCCATATTGTGGAGCCGATTTAAGAATTATTTGCCGTTCATTAAGAATATAACCAATTCTGTCTCATCCTGTTAGCTCTTTGGACGGGGTCAATCTGACTCCTGTGCACTTCGCAGGCAGTTCAATGCTTTCAAATTGTGTCACGACTCTGCAACACTAGGGCGTATCAAATATTCTATGAAACAAATCTACTTTTGTATTTGTGTAGTGGCGAGTATATCCAAAGATCTCAATATACAGGGTGTTCCGGATTTTGACAAAAATAGTCCGAGTTACGCAGGTTTCAAGCAAATTGAAAATATTTTTTTTTCATTTTCTTGAAGCTTGAGGTCTCAAGGATATCTGATAAAAAGCCAAGTCAATATTTCCATAAATAAGCCATTTACAGCCAAGAGAATGAAACGAGTTTTGCGGTTTCGAACCGAGAGGCAGGTAGCAGCAAGCGACCCTTCGAACAGACCTAGATCTATTTTATGATGCTATTGTGTTTTTGGGCGTGCTCGGCTCTAGGTATAACGGAAATATCATATGACTATTTTTATTGTCAGTAACTTACCGTTCGTGCAACTGTACCTTACAGTGAATGCAAGAAAGGAAATCCTGGAATCAGCGGCAAAATTTATAGATAAACTGAGCATTTATATACTATACTATGGCTTAGCTATTCGCAGAAACTGTAACTGACATGAAAGAAGCTGTGTGGGCAACACTCTATCATTACGGCCCAACAGACAGCTACCCTCAACATCATTTCTGTCCCGAAGGCCCCAAATCATGGTGCAAGTGGCAACAAACGAAAGTTAAAAGAGAAGACCTTAACAATGACAAATTATTGAAGCGCTGTGTTGGCGGTAATGAGAGCTTCAACCAACTTATTTGAAAAATAGCTCCAAAAGCAAAGAGCAGCGTGGCCAAATTCGTTAGCATTGCTGTATTTCTTGCAACATGCATGTTAAACAATGGTGTTGAAAGTCATTTACGTGTCAGGTATATTTTAAGTGTTAAAGGCCGCTAGTCCTGGGCAGTGAGGTGCCTAACTAGAAGTGACAGCAAGGTTGCGAAGCTTGACCAGAAGAAGACCACAGAATTAATTTTCCGGTCTGACCTAGGAGTTGGCCCTCTTGTGGGAGTATCAAGTTGGCTGTGGTTTATACCCAAAGTCGCGGGAAGCGTAGACCAAATGGTGCTTGGACATCTCATGGCTGAGCATATATTATGTCGTAGCCTGCTACAACTTGTGCTAAGCCATTTGATTACTATCTAACTGATTGGTCTATTCGATGTAGAGTTGCACTGCAACCGGGTGTCATTACCCACAAAATGGCTGAGGTATTAGATATGTTAGGCCTCGACCCTTCACCAAATGGGAAGTTCGTGCCTTACACACGACTTCGAATCTGGTACTGGTGGTGGTACTTGTACTACCCGAAGGGCGCTTATCAACGCATTGTTTTGATATCTCGTGCGAAGAAGCACCGTAGGCTTGTGCCTTCACGGCAGGTACCTACGTTAAACACTAGTGACATCTGTCAGGTATATCGGTTGGATCGGGAGCGCACTTGTACGCTTCGCAAGAAGACGAAACTCGCATAGCGAAAGCCGCAAGCTCAAGAACAGACGAAAGAAGGTCGAATACGGCGCCGACAGCTAAATTTAGAAGCTATGAACATTCCGTCGACCGTAGAAGACTTACACTATGGGCCTAGTGTCGATGATTATATGTAAGTTGACAAATTTCATGATTTATTCATTCCCAAATTTTCAAACGCGTTTTTCTCAAATCCACATTTTTCAAATCGGTACCAAAATTCGATAACCGATTGCCTTGAATTTGTTTGTGGTTATTCTATACACCATTATCTAGTTTTTGTCGTATTATTATTATTTTTTTTTTTCGTTACTTAGTTTTTGTTTTATAGGCAAAATAATCACTAAATTTTGGTCCAAAAATCACTATTTATGTTCAAACGTTCGCCATTTTGTCATAAATCAATATTTTTAAAATCGGCTATGATAAGTACTAGATTATATGTAGTATCTAATTTAATAATCTTTTTGTTGTTTTTTTTTTTTCAGATGACTTTTAAAGAAACGCAAATGGGTACCGTTTATGCAGATTTGTTTACGACGCTTCAAGAATCATACAATATCCTTATATATTTTTGGTATTTAAAAAAAAAAAAATTAAACATAATTCTAAATATATGTACTTTTAGGAAGTTGAACCCCCAAATAGTTTTCCCTAAAAAAAAATACACAAAAATTACCTTTTTTCCGGCTCCTAGGTGTATATCTCCCCTTAAATTTATGCGTGTATAATAACAAATGGGTTTTAACGTAGGTTTTGATTTTATCATAATTTTCTGGGGGAAAAATATCTTATTAACCTCCGCTTTTGCAACTTTGAAACATGTACCTAAAATTTATAAATAAAGAAAAATGTCGGGTCATTTAATCCCGAGTCAGTAGTTTCCAGGATACGACCCAAATTAATCAAATTATAAAACTCAAAAATGGGGTATTCTTTTACAACAGCCCCATAAAATTAGCTACGAATTGTTAAGAGCTGCTTTAGAATTTCTATCCTGTATAATAAGTTCATTATTGCCCAATATAGTTAAATCCAATAAAATCAAAATAAAAAAAAAATAATAATAATTTTATGGCACATAAAAAAGGGAAAAAGACCATCTCAGGCAGACAGCGCCCATTTTATCAGGGAATTATAGATCTTTATTTTGGAAAAAAAAAAGTTAAACAGTATGTACTCTTATCTCTACTGTTATAAAATTGTAATGAAGCCGTGTCTGTACATTGAAAATAATTTCAAAAAAACACTTGGATAATGTCGTATGGATGTGTCTGTACAATAATTTTTTTTTTTAGAATTTATGTCCGTTTGCCTGTTTGTCGGTCTATCCGAGCATCACATAAAAACTACTGAAACGAATCTAATGGAGTTTTCACTAGCCTATTCCTCAACTTAAAAACTGCGAATTGTTTCTTTGTAATCAGAAAAATAGGCCTGGAGTTACAATTAAAGAAACATTTCAAAATAAGAATATTTTAAACATTCTATATCTCCTTTACGCATATGTATCTATATATACACAGGGTGCGGCATCTAGAGCTTCGTTATAGAAATGTTTGCTTTAAAAAGTTCATTGTTGGGCAGGCAGTGTGGCATGGCACGCCATTTTGTTGAAACCAGAAATCTTGACCTTGTCTAACGCATTCTTGGCGATTCGCTACAGACCCGTGCTCAATAGAATTTTAGGCCAAACTGTGAATTTTGTGTTCGAAAAGCGCATAACGACACAATTTTCAATCTGAAGCGTCACTACTATATATCGGGGCGTTCTTTCGGTATAAAGTTGTTTTGATTGAAGTTGCACTAAATTCAAATCGTACTTACTGCCGATTGGTTGACAATTGTCAAAATTATTCAACATTTCTATACGGAAGCTTCAGATGACTCATCCTGTATTCGAGTATGCCATAGTCATATGTACTATACACATAGTGTTAACAAAACAGGTTTTTGTTTTCAATGCTCGCTGGTGTATAATCGGTTACAATGATCTTCGCTAGGTTCTAATTAGATTTTGTAAGGTAAATACATAACTCAACTAATATCTATCGTTTGGGGTCACATATAGAAATGAGTGATACCGTATTTTGATTTGATTCTGTTACATAAGTCTAGCAATATGCAACGAATTAAAATGTATTTAAAACAGTTAAACCGTTTTTAAGTAATCGATGTGCCAATGTAAAAAATATTAAAAGCTACTAGATGGGGTGAAAAGTAGCCTCCTTGGGAATGAGAACAATTTTTTTTAAATTTTTTTTTTTTATTTTATTCAATATAGTCCCTTTTAGTTTGATACACTTATTCCAACGATTTTCCAACTTCTTGATCCCGTCCGAAAAGTAATATTCCGAAAGGTCTGCAAAATACTCCTCCATGGTGTCGATGATTTCCTCGCGTGAGCTGAATGTTTTATTGATGAGCCATCTTTTGAGGTTTGAGAAGAGATAATAGTCCTAGGGAGCCAAATCGGGCGAATACGGTGGATGCGACAGCAATTGGAACCGTAAGTCATTGATTTTAGCCATGGTTGCGATGCTCTTTTTTCGCTTCATGTGAGGCCGTTTTGCAGCGATTTCGCTCCAATAATGAACAGTAATACTCGATGTTAATGGTTTTTCCATTTTCGAGGTAGTCCACTATAAGTATGCCATGACAGTCCCAGAAAATCGACGCCATAACCTTTCCGACCCATCGAGCCTCCCTCGGCCACTTCGGAGCACTCGTGCCGGATTCAGTCCATTGCCGGGCACTCATTTTGTTCTCCGCCCGATTCCGCATCAACAAATCCATACACTCTTTCGAAGTACTCTCGCGTTTGTGTTTTTGGTCAAGAGTGAGTATGCGCGGCATCCAGCGACAGGATAACTTTTTCATATGCAGAATATGAATAATCTTTTTGGTATCTACTAGCTCGCGCACCTTCACTTTCCGGTCAGCCAACACCATTTCATTGTATTGTACTCTGTAACCGCATCGGAGGGCCTGCCGCTGCGGACTTGATCGGTAGTGGAGTTGGGGCCACAACGAAACTCTCGAAACTAATATTTGACGGTGTATTCTGACGGAGCATTTACCCCATAATATTTATCCAACTTTTCTTTTATTTCCTCGCCGTTTTGCCTCTCAAAAAATAATGTTTAATGAGAGATCGAAAATCGTTTTTGTCCATACTCAACATGATGCCAAACACGTTAACAACAATCAGCTGTCAAAACAAAACTAAAGACAGTATCGCACTGAAATTTGGCATGTCTGTCTAAATATTAACGGACTTCAAGGCACCATAAGCTTTTTTTTTCAGTAGTAGCGCATTCTGGCAGTCAAGGAAGTTACTTTTCACTCCTCCTAGTTTGCCTCTATAGTGGATGCAGTTGGGGGAGTCTCCGTTTTAGTGGATCGGGTTATAGATGAGTTGGTGTTTGTTGTGCTGTTTGGGAAATACATATTTGTACCTTAGTGGTGATCTGAGTTAATGTTGCTTGGAAGTATGTCTTACGTTGATAGCAATATGATCAATTTAATTTACCGATTCATGATTCGAAAATCGCCATGTCCACCCGTGTATATAGAGATGAGGAAATCTACTACCTACAGTCTGAATCAAAGAAAAAAAAAATTAAAATTGACAAGTATCGAAGATATCATGCCACGACTTTCCATTCGGAAAGTCCAATTTTGGGCGACTCGTTCGAGCATAGCGACTGGTATCTCGCAGATAACACGAGTAATGTTGGCTTCCAAAGCGTCACTCGTAGCTGGCTTATTCCTGAAGACCTAAGACTTTACATATCCCCAGAGAAAATAGTCCAAAAGTGTGAAATCGCATGATCTAGGCGACCAATTTACCGTAGCAAAACGTGAAATTAAGTCCTCACCAAAATGATTTCTCAACAAGTCCACTGTTTCACGCGCTGTATGACTCGTAGAGCAGTCTTTTTGAAACCAGAGCTCACCAAGACCATGTGCTTGAATTTCAGGAAGCACATAGTCCATTAACATGGCGCGATAACGGTTACCAGTGAAAATAACATTCTGATTTGTCTCATTTTTGAAGAAATATGGACCAATGATAGGCACCAGCCTATAAACCACACCATTCTTTCGAGTTCTTCTTGGATTTTCGTAGCTTTCTCTTCAATCTTATAATTAAAGTCATCCAATGTTGTTATTTCTTATAAGCAAACAATGTCCTTCATCCGTGTCCATCAATGAAAGTCAATTGGCCGTTGGGGGCCACAAAATTGGTCCTTTCCGCCCTATCCACGAATTTTCATACACGCATAGATACTACACCGAAATAGTAAGCGGTTTCGCCATACTGTTGATACAAAATAGCTGTTCTTTGTTGCAGCGGTATATCACCTGATAGTCTTGATAATTTGTTTCGCAAGAATTCCAGGTAGATATCAGCTTATTATCCAATATGACTCCCCACACATTGATGTTGATTTTAAGCTGAAAAAGTCTGTACTTCATGAAGTGGAGGTTATTTTCTGTCCAGGTGCGTGAATTGTGGAAATTAGTGATTCCATTCCTGGTGAATTTGGGACTCATCCGTTCATAGAACCCGGCAAATAAAATTGTCTTCCCCAAAGTGTATTTCCGGAATGTAATTGCAGAATTCCAAACGCTTTTCTGAGTCCTAATGATAAAGTTCCTGTACTGGTATATAATATAATGCCTGCATGCATTAGATTAACACATCTGCTTAGTTGCCTAAGACTGGTATTTGGATGGTTTCTGACGTAATGTACAACGTCTTCGTAGCTGCTAAAGCAGGATATGAGTATCCTGGCGATTTCAGCGTTGTTCTTGTCTCCCTCATTTCAGAGTGCGTTCTCAGATACTCCTGTGTCGGTCGTTAACCATTACCGTTGCTGACATAATCCATGTCTGTGTTTGTTGTGTTGAAAAGTTCGTCAATATCTCAGTTAAAAACTACAAACTTTTTATGCAAATAATTTTGCGTTGTTTATAGTGAATAATTGATAAAAGACCTCCGGCGTTTGAATATTACTCAAAATATTTGATAAGGCTTAGAATGTTCTAATCTTTTAATGAATAAGACTTTTAGTGGGTGGCCCTGGCACAAGTGGTAGTGTATTGACTTCTCTCACAGTTATCTCGATGAGTTCACCTAATGGTGGCCTTAGAGAGCGCTGAAAAATGTCATTTATTTAGCGTAGGATATAGGTGGTTTTACGCCGTCAGTTTAAGAGGTATTCGAAGTTAGAGATCTAATCACTGTTCGACTGTTTATATATTTGTATAATGCAATATCCGATGCGGGTCAACTGAACCAAGCCGTGGCCTTGTTGAATAGCTGCGACAGTACCTTTTTTCAAATGAGCGCACGATCAAGGGATTTGTGTAACCTTAAAAAATATTTATACACGGCGCGGGAGAAGGAAATTTAGGGAAGAAAAAAATAGAGGTACCGATGAACATTGTTTTTTAATATTTACAAGTTACGAAGACTGTTTGATGAGTACCCGGATTGGAAGATAGGTAGCGCTACTCAGCCAAAATACCATCATTTAGTATAATCTCTTTTGGTCCGCCTGTCAAAATTTGATGACAATCCGACGTTTAGTTTTGTTTTGACACCCATTTCAAAAAATCGTGTTAGTGTTTTTTGCGACCATAAAAAAGATCAATATCGCTCTATGATCTGATTCCTGTTTTCGAATGGCAAAACCTGCGAGGAAATTGGGTGTATGGGACCCATTTACCTTCCCGTACAACCATTTTCATTTTTTTTTTTTTTTATTCTCTTTCTTTATTTTCTTTAAAAACGTTACAATAATTTAAGTTACCCGCAAAGCATGTTGCTTATCTTATCGATTGTAAAACTTATTTAAATAATTCAAATTTTGAATTTAGTTCAGTTGACTTTAGTTTTAAAAAATTAAAAATAAAAAAAAGAAATAATTACAATTCAGCAAAATCAATTTTTTTAAGTTACACACTACAGATTAAAGAAATAAAGTTTTAATATTTTTTTTACTTTTTTTGAAATTCACTATGTTTTTTATATTTGCTTTATATATCTTCCTGTATTCTGATTAAAGCGTATTCTTTGTTGGTAGCGTTGATCGTCATAATAGCGTAACAGCATTGTCAGGTTAAATATACCGTTAACATCAAGGACATTTAAAACAAAATTATTAGTATTCATAATTTTAAATAATCGATGCTGAAGATATATCTTATCGATATGTGCTTTGGATGCATTTCTCCACGCTAATATTCCGTATCTTATACGTTGGGCAGTCTTCGTTTTGATGAATTATGCTGATGGAAACTTTGGGCTGGTGTGGCATACATATCTGCATCAGTTTCGTTTTTACAGCATTAATCACAAGTCCTTGATCGTGACACCATTTTGAGACGCTATTAAATTCACCTTGCGTTATCGAGATCGCAGTATTAATGCACTTGTGTTTAACAGTTATTGCTAGGTCATCGGCGTATGCAAAGACTGTACTTTTGTTAAGCACACGAAGAAGCTCGTTAGTCTACAAGATGAAGAGGATTGGTCCCAGTTTTGAACCTTGTGGTACACCATATAGACTTTACTTTTCTTGGCTCAGTGTGTTTCTTACTTTTACCCTTATTTTACTTCCCGATAGGTAATTCTCTACCCACTTTGCCAAGGCCCCTCTTACGCCAATTCGGTTAAGGCTCTCGATGATTTTCTCATGACTTAATGTGTCAAACACCTTGCTGAAGTCCAAGAACATGACTAGAACATGGTGGTTTTTGTTTAGACCTGCGTTAATCACATTTGCAAGATCTCCCAGTAGAAACCCAGTGCTCTAATTTTTTTGGAAGCCATATTGGTTTGGCTGTAAAACTCTATGTTTTTGTGTGAAATTTGTTAGTCTTTGTACTATTATTTCCTCCAGGCATTTTTCTACAACAGACAGAATTGCGATGGGTCCATAGTTCTCTATCTGGTTTTTCACTCCCCCCCCCCCCCCCTTGTATATAGAACGTATTATCGACGTTTTTAATAACTTCGGAACATAAGATTGACTTATACTTTGGTTGATAATTGTTCTAATTATTGGAGTCAAAGACAAAGCATTTAGTTTGAGATCGATCGGTGTAATATTATGTGCTCCTGGTTTCTTGTTGGTTTTTAAACAGCACAACATTCTGTAAACTTCTGCTTCGCTGGCTTCCTCTACTTAGATTGATTGTGCGATATGTATATTTTCATGGGAAGAGCTTTTGTGAGACCATCTATACACTATATTGAATGCTTGACTAGAGAATTGTTCCGCAAATTTCTCTACTAAGTTCGTTAATTTCGTATTCACCGGAAAATTGTTCGCAACTATCTCTTTGTATCTTTCTTTGTAGAAGTTAGTCTTAGTTATTACAATATTTTTATTCACAACATTTCTATACTTTTTATACTCAGTTTCATATCCTCGGTTTAGTGTGTTGTTTTTCCATTTCCTATAGAGCTTGTCTCTTCTTTTTTGTTTGCGATTTTTCGAATTTGCTATTTTTGTTGATTGCGTGTATATATCGTTCATTTTGTTTACAAATATATTGTCAACGTCATTTTCTTCACTTAATCTTTGCCAGTTTGTTTCCCTAATTAGTTGATTAGCTCTAAATTGGTTGATTTTTACAGGAATTTCTTCTATAATTTGTCGCTCATTGATTCACACAGTTTCGCCGTGGCCGCATGTCGGCTTTTGATGAACCGCGCCCAGGTGGCCCAAAACCCGTGGGACAAAATTTATGATCTCGTTGACCATATCCTGCACGAGATTTTGGGCATGGGAAAGATGTCCGCGCGATGGGTGCCAAGTTTGCTCACACCGAAGAACAAGCGCAATTGGGCGACCACTTCAAAGACGTGCTTGGCTCTGTTTAATTAAAACAGTTTCTGCGTCGTTTCATGACCGTTGATGAGACCAAAGAACAATTGTAACAAAAGGTTTCACCCGTTAAACGTACCCTAAAGGCGAAGACCGTGTCTTCGGCCAGCAATTTGACGGCAACCATTTTTTGGGGCGCGCGAAGTTTGATCCTCGTTGACTATTTGCAGACGAAATCATAGGAACATGCTACGTCGATTTATTTGGCCTATTTAACATTGATTTGAAGAAAAAATTACCACGTTTGGCGAAGAAGAAAGTGCTCTTTCATCACGATAACACACCGGCTCACACCTCCGCAGTCGCTACAGCCAAATTGGTCAAATTGTACTACGAATTGATTCCGCATCCTCCGTATTCTCTGGATTTGGCTCCCTGCGACTTCTTTTGTTTCCCAAACCTTAAAATATCGCTGGCCGGAAAAAAGTACAGGTCGAACGAGGATTATAAGTGCTTCAGAAAGACAAATTTTGTTTACGCACAAAATCAGTTAAGTGAAAAGAGGTTTCGTCGCTTATTATGATCTTGGATACGAAGTCATCCTCGGGTTTAACAGAGCATGTCAGCAAGTTAACCTCATTTAACGGTCAGCAGGTAGAATCTGGTAAACGGTTTGCACTCTATAGCATAAGAGAACAACTTCATATAACATACGGGGCCGAGCACTTCCTGCGACATCTCTAGTGAACTCAGTTTGGACGACTCTCAGCCAAACCCTTAATCGTTCGAGCATAGGGAGCTAGACGATTAGGAAAACGACGACGAAATTCACGCCATAGCTCCATTGCTTGTTATCAAATATCTGTCTACAACGTGACCTGACACTTAACGCCATTTGCAAAAATTATGGCACATTCACATTATGACATTACTTTTACCCTACCTTGCACTAGACAGGATTATGCGAAATTCACGGGACAACATAGTTTAAACAACTGATCGTATACATATGCTGATGATATTAATAATTAAACTACAACTGATGGTGCTACTGCGTTTACAGCTATTAAAGTAGAACCAGTAGCTATGAATTCGAATAAATCATAGAATAAATAGAACCCCAGTGACGACCAGTTAGCAATATAAGACCGATGATTCCAGGAAGCTATTTCGACGGTGTGGAGATTTAGCCTTTATTATGTCGAACAAGTCTACCTTTAAGGTTCCGAAGTTACTTAAGAGTAAGTTACATAAATTCTAACCAGTGGTGTTGTTAGTTTAACGTACTAAAGGATGAAAGCTTGGAGGTAAAAAAAACCATAAACGATCGCCCGTAGAGGTATGTGTATTTAAATTACCCCTGTCGTTACTTGACCATCACTGGACTGAAAGTTCTTCGAGGAAGAGAAGGCCAAAATCTTGAATATGACTCCCAAATTCATAAACCGTCTCAGCCCAATCTAATGTTTATGGTCATGGACGTTCATTTTGCCACAAGCGGTACAATTAGGGCAAAAGATAAGAAACAGAAGATACGCAGGTGAGGTAAGATTACTAAGAGAAGCTCCAATATTATATCATTCCAGCGTCGGTGATATAACAACAGTGATGGTAAGAGGAAGGAACATAGGCACAACGAAGGCATCAGATTCCCTTGGAAAGCAAAAGTGAGACTTTTATTGTTTTCGAAAGCATCATACTAACAAAGAACTGCATTTGTTACGTTCAATAATAAAGATTTTCTACAGAATCAATTTAGTCAAACTGTACTAACCTTGTGCTCATAAACATCAACATAGCGTCATACTTGTGCATATTAGTTAGGCATTTAAATTGTGGATGCACAAAAAGTTAGAAGATTTTAGTGCGGAATAGTTCTTTTTATTTTTTAAAGAGGGAAGATGTAAGAACTATTGCAATAATATTGTAATAAAAATGAAGAACCTTTTAAAAAAAAAAAAAAAAAAAAAAAAAAAAACGCATATCTAAAATTTGATTGAACATTACTTTTTTTACACTGACATAATGTTTTTGAACGCAAAACAAATGACGGTCGTACCTAAGATATGTGATAAGAGATAAGATAAGACAAAAGATCTGCATCTACACCATACTAAGTTAGAAATGCTGACGTTTATGAACTCACCCTTTGTCTTAAACTGTGATGCTGTTGTTCATCATATTTTGTTACGTAGAACAAACATAAACGCCAAATACAAACGCACTATTGACGTTGTTGCCTGAAGAGTGCAAAGAAGGCGTCCCTATTCGACCTTTAAATTGTAATTCAACGCTAGCTAACAGTCTCAATTCCGGTTCTACACCTATCGTCTTAAAATGGACTTGGGATGAGAATGAGGCCTGTGGCCCATTACGAAAGCATATGTGTAAACCATTTCTTTAGATCTAAGTCACACCAATTTTTATTGCAAATTATATCGTAGGTTATTCAGTTGTTATCTACATGGAAACAGATGTCAACGTTGAAATCTACGATAATCTAATTAAGACTCCTAGAAACCTACAAGTATCTCCCAAATAAGATATCGATTTCCAATACAAAGTGTCAATTCTGGGTATCAGATAACTAGATCTAATGAGTCAGTCAGAAAAGGATGGGCGTTCCAAAGATATAAATAACATCCAGGATGATCAAGTGCAGCCTTAGCTTAACGTATGCAATAGCTAATTATAACATGGCGAATTCACATTCTGTAATAAGCTCGTTGAGAGGCGTGAGTCGTCCCTAGTTTCTTCTCGACACTGCGCTATCGGTATTCACACCAAACGTTTTGGCAGGCACAACTTTTGTAAAGGCTGAAAGAACAACCAAAAGATTGTTGTATAAGTTCTGTTCTCTTTAAAAGAATGAGAACTCTGCAAAGTAACAAGGAACTTCTTTAAATTCAATAGTTTTGAGAGCTTCTTTCGTAAGATAGACATAATAGTTGGCATGCTGGTCTCATAAGCAGATCCAGTCACAAGCCCGTCTACACATGTACAGCCATATCATATTATATAAAAAAGGATAATTTGAAGTAGATAATATAGGACTTAAATTTCTACAACACACCTCTGATTTCAAGTCTGAAATTATGACATTATCAAAGGCGGAATAAAATGGCAGACGGCATAAGTCAAGAAAAAAAAAAAACTCCATTGGCTATGCAGCTACCCCTCGATCTGGTTTATATTGGGCGAATAAATGCCAACATCTTTGAACCCATAAAAACACTCACCCGTCGGAAATTGATGAATACCGTGCAAACAGCGACTCCACCACATCAGGTGGTAGCCCAAACATGCAGTACCCCATGTTTGGTGATCGTTGTGACCGGGCTGAGTTGTAGCTCGCACAGAATTCGAATATGCTTATGTCTGCATTAACACCATCAAACAAAGAACTTTGATGTGCAAAACTCAACTCACCATGGCCACCATATGAGACGAGTTTCATAAAAAATGCAAACTTCAGCTACTCACGTCTTTTATGAGATCAGAGCACGAGACCAAAGTGAATTGTAGCGAAGAGAAGAAATGAGCGGCAACAAACGCATGGATGTGAGAATTAGATCGACAAGACGCCACTTTAACACGTTAAACTAACATTTGTATCACTTTTCTCAGAGCCCGAAACGAATCAAGACCCAAGCCATTATTGGCGCTAAACATCGCATCGGTCGTTTATTTACATCCACAACAATACACCATAAATAAAGCCTCCATCCACTTATCTGTCAGGTCCACACTCGACAATAATCTCGAAGCCAAGCTAAATGATAATCCCATATTTCCATTCACAAATAAACTTCTTTTAATAGCTCCTACCGATTGATATACACATAAAGTCACGATATAAAATAAAAAGTTCTTATTTCCTTATTTTTCCATCCATTTAAACAAATTACAAGTCATTCTCTCGTATGAGATGAAAAAAAGTTTATCTGCAAATGAAATCAATTTCTATAAAAGAGCTATACACTTAGTGGGGCTTCCTCCTAAATGAGCAGCCTGCAAGAAAGACGAGAAAAACATTCGTTTAGTCAGGATTCCATGAAATAGAAAGTGGTACTTACCTTCTGTGAGTTTTGCTCGTCCACCAGTGGGCTGGCAGAGAATCGTTGAGCAACCAGCGCACACAACGACTCCTTGGGCATGACTAAAGACTGTAGTGATCTTGTAGCATCCTGGACACTTGACGTCCATGAAATAAGAATTTGGATGCTGGACCAAACGCTTCAGCTTATGCTTGCGTTTTTCTTCAACAGGCAATGGGTGAAGTAAATCTTTTGCTAGCTGCAATAACACAAATCGAAGAAATAAAAAATTATTCGGCAAAATTCATTAATGGAAAGTTTTGTGATGATATTTTTGGGGCTTTTTTTTGTAAATTGTGCACAATTCTTGTAGGGTTTTGAGCTATAAATTGATTTGGCACCAAAATTCACTTGCAAAACACAGATATTTTTGTAAGTTTACAAAGTCTTAGCAGCTTCAATTTATTTCCTACAAAAATCGAAATCACACGTAAAACACTAAACACACTGCCATGTGTAAATCTGTCAAACTTTCGCCTGCAATTTTAATGAATTTTTGAAGGCTTTCCGCCCATTTTGTTAGCTCATTAGACGCGCAAGAATGTGCACTTTCATTCGGTGGAAATAAGCATTTACTTTTCATGTAAATAATGCCCGAAATTTAGTTTATTTTATCAATTTGACACCCACCGGCATGTTTCTTCTTTCACAGCTAACACGGAAAAGGAAGTGGTCATTTTTCGAATGAAGTTAGGTATGGTTCTCGTCCTTATATGTCATAAGACGACATCTGCATGTGGAAGGAGAATTCGTGTACTAAATACATTTTGTGAAATAAGTAAGAGAGAATTTCGTGAATTTGTTAAATTTTTCATCGATATCTTGTGAAACTTTAAAAAATTAATTTTACTTGGATTTCTATAAATAACTATTTATCACAGATATAAGCAGAGTTATTCGGTGACGTCATGAGATCAGAAAAAAAAAAAAGTTAGGCATTAAGCTCTTCTTATTAATCACTCTCTTTATCAATTGATAACAACACCACGGTTTTTGATGTGGTGTTGGATTTCGTTCTGTCTCCAACACTTTTTTTGTGTTTCTTGTCTCCTACTTCTCCGATTAACATCATAGCTGAGGAACCAAAAACACAGATTGTGTCAATGAAAACCTTTGTTGAAATGTCTAAATATTCGACGATGAGAAAATGCTGCAAAAGATCTAGGTCCTCTGAAGCGATTTAAAAAACAAGTCCCTTCTGCCTACAATATAAAAAGTTTTCATCCCCGTAAATTGTAAACAACTTTTAATACAATGCATATACATTTATATAATCTATATTAAATAAGGACAGTTGAATCTTAGCAGCGTTATTCATCAAAAGTGACTCTACTCAGTACCGGAAAAACACACTCCGCACCTGCTAAATAGGATTCAAAACCTCAACCCCTTCATCACATCACGCCTTTAGATTTTTTTTTATCTTTTATTCGAATATACTGAAAAATGTCTTGATTCGCTTTATTTTGGAATACTTTGTTAGCAAAGACAAGCACAAATGCGCACAGGCAGGCGGCAGTCTCTTGATGATCCCAGGGAAAATTTAAAGATCAGTGGAACTCGGTCCAACAATCTGACGGTGTCACCACTCCTGGTAACAAGAAAAACAAATTATGCCTAAAACCGTCTAATAAAAATGTAAAAATGTTGGGTTTTGAATGTCCCATATTTGTCGAATTGGAATTACTATACTGAACCTTTTTGCGAAGTCGTTTATGCGCAAATCATATCGATATGAAGCTTGGCAAGTCTAATTGAACTGCTTGTTTAGTCCCTCCTGTTTATAATAACCTGATTACAAAGTCAATGAAAGCTTCATTGGGCAAGTTCGCACTACCCCGAAGATACTTATGCATGAGAGTTTTTAAAGACGTTAGATGTTTCGTATTGTGATTTTTTTCTTTTGTCTTACGAGCAGGAGATGATTTATTTGAAGATCAGTGTGTAGACCCAGTTGGTTTTTTTTTTTTTGGGATATCCCCCAGGTCTTACCAAATATGTGTGTACTAGCCCGTATAGTTTTAGTTTTGGTAATTTTGTTGTTTGTGCGGGAAGGGAGATCAGAACCTCTAAGTCTTTTGTCTTTTCAGGTGGAATCGTAACGGTATTGCCAAAAGCACCTCTAATATCTAGGAAAGCACTTAATGCAATTTATTTTAGTCAGTAAGCGTCTTTTAACTATGATTCTTGGTTAAAAATCACACCTCCCGCAGATCGTTAAATTCCTTAGGCGTACTGGTTTGGGCGCAGAGGCATACTTTTATCTAAGTATTCTCTTCTTTCCATTTCCTTAAGAAACGATGTCAAGCTTATAGGACGGTAAGATTTAGGTAGCTCACTAGGTTTCTCAGCTGGTTTATAGATAAAAACGCCGATTACCTACCCTCAGGTTTGTGGGATATATCATACATTAAAGCTGGACCTAATTATGTCAACCACAGTTGGTAGAATACACTACCTACTCCCACATACTTATATATAAAAAAAAACAAGACATATTTCTTATTTTTGTGGAGAGTGTATACTGCGTTCTCAACCAACGTCGATCCATTACCGATTAAAAAGTTTCATAAGTTACTTTATCAGACCATAGATATATATGTATGTATGTACAATACATATATTCTGTTTTGTGTGAAAAAGAAGATTCCACTTGTTTCGTTAAGTAAAAACTAGATATATGCAATTTTTAAGCCATTATAAACCGATTAATTACGTTAAAACTAGTCCTGAACCTCTAACCAATATTTTAATTCTGCTTCAATGACAATAATAGATTTATTTCTTCCCTAGATATTATCAAATTAATTACTTCATGAATGTGAATAGACCTTAAATTAAAATGTGTTCATGCCTTTTTTTAGTACTAAAAACTTTCATTATTTATTTTGGATTTTACTGTCAAATGAAAGAATACATCCAATCAATTTTTGTTTTGCGCTTGCTTTCCGTCAAATTTTTTAAGAATTTTCTCCAAACTGTTAAAAAATGCTTGAAAAAAAACCCGAAAAGAAACAGGCGGATTCCAAACCGCGAGATGATGGTGTTGAACTTGAAAATCAATTCATCCTAAGCATTCCGGAGGTAACTATGCTTACACAACATTTCCTATTCTTCGTTCTCATTTATATTGCTGACTAGGAACCAGCTAAGAGACTCCATGAAGCCCTACTTTCTGGTAATCTGAAGGATCGTTTGTCCATTAAGATGGACAATGATTTGCGCTATGGAGAGGTCCGATTCGATGAATGGCTTCTACATGCCAAAATTGTTGACCTTCCGACGATTATTGAGAGCCTGAAGACCATCGATAGTAAGAGCTTCTACAAAACAGCGGATATTTGCCAAATTGTATGTTGCCCATTTTCAAATCGAAATTTAACAATAATTAATGAATTTTCTTAATGTAGATGATTTGCAAGGAGGAACCCGACGCTCCAGTGCCGGAAGAGGAATCTCCCAACAAAGCAAAGAAAAAGGATCCCAACAAGGTTGACAAGAAGTTCCTCTGGCCACACGGCATCACTCCCCCATGCAAAAATGTCCGCAAACGCCGATTCCGTAAAACACTTAAAAAGAAGTACGTTGAAGCGCCAGAAATTGAGAAAGAGGTTCGTCGTTTGTTGCGTGTCGATAACGATGCGGTAAATGTTAAATACGAAATCATCAATGAAGACGACGATAAGTCTGGCAGTACGCTCAACTCCAAGGATCAGTCGACCGATAACGATGAAACCCTTCAGGACGACAAGACCCTCAATGACTCCACGAAGGACATTAATGTCGAATCCGATGGCGAGGAAGAAACTCCCTCATCAATGCCCAGCAACATGCGTGGTGTCGGTGAACACGATATCTTCGGGGAAGAGGTGTCATCATCAGATGACGAAGATCATCGTGTCATTCGAGACATTGAAGAGAACTCGCGTCTTTCAGCTGAAAACAGTCGCATGTCCGAAGAGGACTCTTTGCCTGGTCTAAACAACTCCAAGGAGATTGTAACCGAATTCAATAAATCCATGTTTGGCAGTCCTAAAGATCCATCCAAATCATTTGGTGGTTCCTCATCAAGCTTAGCCGGACCCAGCGGTTTCTACGAAGAGCAAAAACAAAACGATTCCGACGACGACTACTCCAACGAAGTTCAAATGAGCCGGGAACAAATAAACGCCAAGATATCTGAGCTTCGTCGTCAGTGTGATGATCTTAAAGTACAGCAATCACAGAAGTCACAGGAGATCTCTTCAATTCAGAACCCAACTCTGAAGCAACGTTTGCAGGAAACTCTTGAGAATCTACTCAGCCAAATAGTGGGAAAAGAACTAGAGATACAAGACTATCAAAACATGCTCTAACATTGCACTATGATTTTATTATTTTACTATTTTGTACATTCAAAATGAGATAACAAAAGAATACCACCATCATCTGTGGTAATAAATTAAGTAACTGGAAATTTAAAAACTTAAGTTTCTTTTATGTGTGTCCATTAAATATGTCATTGCTGCTGGGCCGATTGAAGAAACTCGAAGTTTTGTAGTGTTGATTTTCGGGTTTCTTAAGGAGAATTTTTGCTTCTTGAATGTCATTGTTGATTGTGGCAATTAGACCTTCTAGGGAGTCAAAGTTTCTTTCCGGTCGAATGTAACCAACTATGCAAACTTTAAGTACACAGCCGTAAAGATCTCTGTTAAAATTGTGCAGTATATGCGTTTCCTGTAAAAAAAAAGAGAAAAAGATGTATTAGAGAATCGGTAAACATTAGGTAAGATGTAAGTATGATAGGTTTTCGACCATTTGCCTTGATAACTTACAACTTTTCCACAAGGAATCTGTTTCCTCAAAGTCGACCTAATAGATTAACGTTCAAACTTTACTTTAACCTCATAAAGAATAACGTATATTACTGATTGTTACTTGCATTTTTTTCAAAATTAAATTAAAATTATAATCGTTCACCTTTAAGTCGTAAACTGTCAAAAACCACGAAGTTTTGCTCCAACATAAGTTGGATATATTGATATCTACAGACGGTACTGTCTCTGGTAGACCTGAGCCTCAACTTATAAACCGTGCTTTTTTTTTGCCAACTGTATACAGTGCCTCATTCCAGGGTTCTTGAGATCCTCTTTTATATGTGGGACCCACTAATGACGTTGCGTTGTCGGTAGAGTCGAAAATTTTACGTCGGAGCGTTGATATCTATTCGCTTTACATGTCCTTGTCATCTAAGGCGTGGTTTTCTGACCGGGTCAATGGTCAATGTCGCTTTATAGTTCCTTCGTTGTTATACCTCCTCCTCATCACAAACACGCCCATTACTGGAACAATCTTGCCTTGCTTGCGTTTACGCTTCTACCTTAGAGTATGCTTGAATTCATAAATGCAAGCATTTCTAACTTAGTACAATCTCAGATCTTTCGTTGAGTTTTTGACCGCATTTACTGCGCAGACATATCTTAGTAAGTCATTTGTTTTCCGTTCAAAATCGTCATATCAGTGCAAAAAAAAGTAATGTTCAATATACAGGGTGAGTTTTTTAACTTGAGACATCCAAATTACTCGAAAAATACGCGATATCGCGAAAAATGTTTCAGACAAAAGTCACAAGGTTCTGAAGGGGACATAAGATGGTGACCACGAGTTTGACCTTGAGACCCATTTTCAAGGTCAAACGAAGGTCACTTGATTTTTCAAATGATTCCTGATTTTCATTGCTCAGTCGTATTGCTCGTCAGCTTGTCATTTGTTTTTACATACTGCGTTTAGCATAACCCAGAAACAACGACGTGGACGTAGCAGTATTTTGTTTCCTTCGGGGTGATTAATTAGAGTGGGTCCCCTTGCCTCCCACTGTTAAATCATTGAATTCTTCCCATTTCGACGTTTATTTCCCGAGACTATTTCAAAAAATGCTCGAAAATGTGACCATTCACTTCAATACACCTGTCTATCCCCGATCTAAATAAACCAACAGAACTGAGAAGTATTTCTGGCGTAATCTTTCAGCAACTTTCAGCTATTCGTCTTTTCATGTCCTCACGTGTTGTTGGCTTTTTTCTGTAAACCTCACTTTTTAAGTAGTCGCACAAGAAGAAATCAAGTGACGTAAGATCAAGTGATCTAGCAGGCCATTGCCTCGGACCCCCTCGTCCGATCCATCGTTGATGGTAAACATTGTTTAATACCCCCCGGGCTACCTGGGAATAATGGGCTGGACAACCATCATGTTGAAACCACATTGCTTGTCGCAACTCCAATGGCAGTTCTTCTAGTAATACTGGAAGATGGTCCCGCAAGAAGTTTGCATACTTTTCGCCATTCAAATTGCCTTCAATAAAATATGGACCTATTAATTTATCCCCAATAATTCCCGCCCAAACATTAACATTCCAAGGGTGCTGCCGTTCAACTTGTCGCAACCAAAAACGGTTTTCGATAGCCCAGTAATGCATATTATGTCGATTAACCGTACCGTGATTGGTGAAAGTCGATTCATCAGAGAATAACACCTTGGCGAAGAAAAGGGGGTCTCGTTCAATTTGCTGAAGTGCCCATTGACAAAAGGAAACCCGGTTGCGAAAATCCTTACTAGAAAGTTTTTGATGCATTGAAACATGATAAGGATGGTATTTATGCCGATGTAATATCTTACAGACAGTCGTTTGAGAAATTCCTGATTCACGACTTTTGTTATTTGGCGAGTGCTAATGTGAGGATCGTGTGCAACGGCAGCTAACACTGCTATTTCATTGTCCTCAACAGCCACTTTATCTGACCGATTCCTTTTCTTTGGTTGCACACTTCCTTCACCAGTGAATTGTTGGATGACCCGATAAAAGGAAGCGCGCGATCGTATCTGGTCTGGGAAACGTTGGGCGTGAAGAGCAACAGCACCATCGATGTTCCTTCCACTTTCTCCATAAATCAATATCATTCCAATTTTCTCTTGAATTGAAATAGTCTGCATTAATTATCTGGAAAACGTAACTAATAATAATCAGTTCCTCAAAACAAATATCGAACTTCTAAACGAAGTACAGTTGCGTTCAAGCAGAAAAAAGGGCAGAGTGCACATCATACACTCTCAGATATGTTTAGGATAATTTGTCTTTATCTGAAATTTCTTTGAGTTTTAACTTCGCTCGAGGCAATAATGACTACCTCAAAACAAATCTCGACCTTCTAACACCCTAACAACGTTGGAAACCGATTAATGATTTAGACGTGCCAGTGCAGTGGTATCTAGCACTGAATGAATAAGACCTTTGAGACAAAGTCGTGTGCCCCATTGAGGAATACGACTAGCAATGAAAATCTGGAATTATCATTTAAAAAATCTAAAATGTCCTTCGTTTAGCCTTGAAAATGGGTCTCAAGGTCAAACTCGTGGTCACTATGTCCCCCACTTATGTCCCCTTCAGAACCTTGTGACTTTTGTCTGAAACATTTTTCGCGATATCGCGTATTTTTCGAGTAATTTGGATGTCTCAAGTTAAAAAACTCACCCTGTATATATATATATTTTTTTTTTGCACTGGCTTTTATTTATTTGAGGGCTTTCGTTGAGAGTGTGTGACGAACTTCACAACAAATAAGTCGCAAACCCAAATTAGTTAACGCACAAACGAAATGATTCGTTTTGTCAAATTGTGTTTCGTTTAGTGCGTGTTGAAACAAAAAACGTTTTGACTGATCCGGTGTGTTTTCAATTTGGTTAGTCTGACGTTTTTGAAAACACTCTATGCCAGAAGAAACGGCGCTACTCTTCGTCAACTATGTCACTTAATTGACACTGATGACAAAGGTCCTCATCGATCCCGCTTGTGCGTTGTTTTTTATCCGATGTCCAAGGTCACAAATTTTCGTTTTTTACGTATATGTCTGAAACGATGAGAGGTACCGAAATATTGGGTGAAAGAAAGTTTGTAGATCGTGAAATTCTCTACAAAAAATATCAATATTTTTTTTACCACCGCGATTTCAAACCAATTCAAAGCTATTTCAAACGAATATGTACTCATATGTGGCCAGTACGCATCATCGGGTCATCCCTTTGAGGAAAAAAATATTGGAATATATATATGGTTCTGAGTGAGTCAACATCTGCCCCTAATTTCATTAATCGGTTGGCTTTCGAGGGGACATAACTCTAGTAAATCCACTCAGTTTTGAGCGGTTTTTTTGTAGTGAGTCTACGACGTGTTTGGAGATAATATCCTTATTTTATTTTAAACAATATTTTATAAAAATATCGGAAGTTTGCTTCATTTACAGTGAATCTTTGACAGAAGGTGAAATTGTGGTTGTTAATCGTGGGATGAAAACTTTAATCGATTTAAGTAATGAAAGGAGTGATGTGTTTGATGAAGAGCAGCATTGCTGCAGCTAAAAGACAACGTGAGAAGGAAACAACTAGCATATCTGAGATTAGTCCTCCTCGGACTACCATAAAGCGCAAGGGAATGATTCTCTTTTTTGTTTTAAAAAATACTGTTTGTTTTGCGGCAATGAAGCAGTTAAAGCGGCTGAAATGAAAAAGCGCAGCATCTTCAGCATAGAACGTCCCAACTTTCAGCACTTGCATTTAAAAATGTCATTTTGAAAGTAGCTCGGACTCGTACTGATAGGCTAGCAAGAAGTGTTATTCAATTTGAATACGATTTAGTTGCTGCTGTATCACAATAATTAATTTTTTTGTGAAACCTACTACTAGAGGTAAAATCGGTTATCCTGAAAGTGATTCTATTACTTAAGCGATGAAAAAAATATTTGCATTTATTGAAAGATATCAGTACAATCAAGTCAAAACTGAATTGTATGGTAATAGAATTAACTTCGGCACATCTTTAAAGTTACATTTCCAGATTGTCTTAACTGGGAACAGGAAAAGCCAAGGACGCATATGTATCTTACACAGACAGATCCAAAACAAGTGAAGGAGTTGGAGCCGGAGTATACGGTCCTCGCACTAAGACATCCATTAACGCCAGTAGGGATACATGCTTTGCATTCAAGAAAATCTAAACAGAAATAGAACAAACAAAAGCATTTATATACTCTCCGGCAGCAGAGCAACCCTACTTGCAAGCAACGCCTTTGAGATATAATAAAAACTGGTCTGGGATTGCCTTCAACTCATATAGGGTAATTCATCGTAAGGTATGATTTTCAATAGGCTTTTTTTGACAGATCACGCGTGACTCCTATCAAACTGCTTGTCATTTTTGTTCAGTATCGTTTGGCAAGTCATCATGGAAAGACTCACACCACAACAGCGTCCCCAAATTGTTTAACTGTATTACGAAAATCAGGGTTCTGTGAGAAATGTTTTTCGTGCGATTCGAGGAACTTACGGTGCGCATAATCGACCTAATGAAACCACTATCGTGAAATTTTGTTCAGTGATGAAGCCCATTTCTGGTTCAATGGATACGTTAATAAACAAAATTGCCGTATTTAGGATGATAAGCAACCTGAGGAGTATCAAGAGCGACCATTACATCCATTAAAAACAACGGTATGGTGTGGTTAATGGGCTGGTGGAATTATGGTCCATATTTCTTTAAAAATGAGGCAAATCAGAATGTTACCGTCAATGGTAACCATGGCGCCATGTTAACGGACTATGTGCTTCCTGAAATTCAAGCACATGGTCTCGGTGAGCTCTGATTTCAACAAGACGGCCCTACGATCCATACAGCGCGTGAAATAATGGACTTGTTAAGAAATCATTTTGGTGAGCACTTAATTTCACGTTTTGCTACGGTAAATTGGTCGCCTAGATCATGCGATATCACACCTTTGGACTATTTTCTATGGGGATATGTAAAGTGTCAGCTCTTCAGCCAGCTACGATTGACACTTTGGAGGCCAACATTACTCGTGTTATCCGCGAGAAGGCAACAAAAAAGCAGACGAATTAGCCAGAAAAGGATTTGCATCTCAATTCATGATTTCAAAACCATACTGTGGGCTATCAATTAATATAATAAAGGTATTAACTAATACAAGTAGTATCGAAACCTAGCTAGAGGAAAAGAAGATTCATTTCTGGAGAGAAACCAAAGAAAACAGACAAGCCAAAACCTTTATGCCAAGCTGTTGCCACAAAAGAACAAAACAATTACTACAGATAAGTAGAAGTCAGATTCGAGTGTCAGTTTTCTCACATGACGCTGCCGTGTAAAAAAAACACCTGATGAACATGGGCAAAGCACAAGATAATACATGCAGACTGTGCATTAAGAACGTGGAAACTGCAGAACACATACTATATGACTGCAATGTTTTAACCAAAGCACGTCAACGTTACCAAGGTAAATTCTACCTTGAAGCGGGGGACATGGCTACCAGCTCACTTTAAAATGTAGCCGCCTTTCTAACAATTTGCGGCATCATGGTAGAGCTATAAAAGGAGAATATCACAATAAGCCCACCTGTGGCCGCAGTGATCTGAGATTCTTTTTACCACTTCCCACAATCTTTATATATAAAAATCACGTGTCAGATGGAAATGAGCTACTACTTAACCGATCTTAATAATATTTTGCACACTGTGTCTAATTGGTCAAGCTTACCAGATAGGATAGTTTTTGTCTGTCATGAGCGATAGTTTGTACCTCTTTCGCTGATACATAACAGTTAAAATGCATTTAAAGCTTCCGTATGTACAGAAGGGAACCGTCTGTGATTGATCTGATGTTCACCTTAAAGCTGGACAGCGAATATACACATTCCAATTTTGAAAATGTTACAGATTGGTGGGAAGATCCGATGCAAACAGTTTTGCCTTTTTTTTCCAGGTGAAACCGGTGAGACATTTTTAATATCATTGATCCTTGCAAACATACGGTCGCAACAAAAAATTGCATTGGCAATTGCATTGTCAGGCATTGCTGCCACTTTGTTAGATGGTGGGCGAACGGCCCATTCAGCATTTAAGCTGCCATTACACATTCATAACATACGAAACGCAGTATGTAACATAAAAAAAAGCGGAATGGCTGCAGTGTTGCAAAGGAATTCCATCATAATCTGGGATGAGTGCACTATGGCTCAGTCACTCGAAACATTACATAGAACTATGCTAGATTTGAACAATGCTGATGAGATTAACGCATGCTTAAAGCAATCATTTATATGGCGAAATATTGAAGCACTTCAATTTACCATAAACATGTGAGTGCAATAATTGCAAAATGATTTATCGGCACCAATATTTTCTGAACAATTACTGGCTATTGGAAACGGTGAAATTGAACTGCTTCCAAATACGCAATGCACCAAATTGCCAGACGATTTCTGCACTGTAGTTCACATCAAAAAATTAACTAATTGAGAGTGTCTTCCCGGATATAATCAATAATTACTTGAATCATAATTGGCTCAGTAATCGTGCTATTTTGGCAGCAAAAAATGTCGATGTTAAATAAAATGTAAAATTAAAAAACGAAAGAAAGAAAAATTACCTTAGCTTACATCTTTCATCGCTGCCAGGTTGCTTATTAGTTTAATTTATATTTTTTACAAATACCGAAAAAATTTGAATTTGAAATAATGTCTCCATCGATATAATATGCCATACCTTTATGCGCAATCAAATTTTGCGACTGTGTTAGTTTTCAAATTTCGCAAGTATGTTATGTTGTTAAAGAAACCACATGACAACCTTTTTCGAATAATGTCATATTCTCTGAAATCTGTTTCTAAGAAAGTTATATTCCTAAAATCAGCAAATCTCGTGCAGTATATGAATAATTATTTCAGGAATTTTCACAGTGGAAATCAATATTAAAGTCAGAAAACTTTATACAAACTTATGGTTCGGACTTGAGAATGTAGCTCAGGCAGCGCGTGGATATTTCAACAATATTATATTACATTCATATCTGCGTTGTTTTCGGTTTTTATCAGTTTTATCAATAAATAACAGATTAATTGCATTAACAGTTTTCCTACCGCGTTACCAACTATTCTTGATTAGAATATCAAAAATCCCAAGTATGCTCTGTCATACATGAACACAATCTAGGAAATAAAACAGGAAAATGATTTTTTTTTTGGCTGTGTAATCACACACGAGTAAATAACGAAGCAGCAAGGTAGTAACTTTTCTCACATTTTGTGGATAATAGTGCACCATATTATACTTGGAGAAATGTTATTCTATACAGATTAATTTACAAATAAAAGTTTGTTGATATTTAAGGTATGATATCCATAATGTTATCAAATTAACTACTTTTTAGCACGCGTGTCGCTTATCTTGTTATCATAAAATTATTAAAGTAGCCAGTTTTTTTTTTTTACTTAAGCTTAGATAGACATTATTATTTTAATTTTGTCACAATACAAGCTGCTTTTCGTCATTAGCTGAATGGCATGTGCTGGTTTACTCATATCAGTTGGAGTACGAACCGGCTGGGCTTTTATATAATCTTCAGCAAATAAGTAGATATTCGTAAAGCATGATAAGAAATGCAAATGATCCTATTTTACGGTGGAACGAGTACATTTTGTACTCGAATGCTAACAGTTTTTTTTGTTTAAATTAACTTTTTGGTTTAAAATATAATAAGATCGTGATTATGCATTTTAATAACTATTGAAGGGCCTATTGATTGTTGTGGAATAAAAATTTTAAAGTTGCGTCCTTAGGTTTTAGGTTAGTATCTAAAGTGTTATTGACTTTCTCAACAGTTGATGTAAAAACGATGTCATTCTTGGATAACACTGCGTTTCGATAAGTAATTTAAAATAATTAAGAGATCTGTCAAGTGCTACTATTTTGCTTTTGCCAGGTAACTTTACTCGTAACTGCATGGTGATATTTCATAAGATTTATTGCCATTTGGAAGGAAACGAGCAGTATGGTTCACATATCGTGAAAAAATTGCATTCTAGAATAAAGTTAGAAAGATCACCATTATAAAGCGTTATTAACCGACGAAATTTTCAACTGACACTGTAATTGGCTTCGGGGATCGATATGGCAATGACGAGCACTTTATCCCCTAGCCATGAGTGGCACATGGTTTGAACACCAGTTTGCTAAATTGAAGGCACACAGTTTGCCTTCGTGTATTGAATAATATTCAGCCGTGCATATAAATTGAAAGCACAATTGACAACATTACGATCATTGGATCTGTTTAATGTCGTACAAATTTTTACATATGTAAAACGTTACAAAATATTCCACAACCCGCTGGCGCCTAATTTATCGATAGTGAGCCTGTTTCAACTAAAACGTTGGTCTAAAGAATTTTTCAAATAAAAGCAGCTCAACGTACTTAATCCGTTCCAGACAACCAAAATTAACCACTATATAGTAGAGATACAGTGGATAATAATGAAGTTGAATTCTGGATGAGAATAAAGATCATATTCTGGTGGAATTCATTCTTACGTTAAAGATTAGACAGTTATTATGTAGATTCTTGTTTTTGTGTACTGAATCCAATTGTCATTACAATAATAAGAAACAGTGCATCGATATCAATTTTTGTTAAATTTTTTTAATAGGCGCGCGCTCAAATGGTTTTTTGGCTTAGAAACGAATTACGATAGTTCAGAGTACGTCCGAGAAGTGTGCTTGAGGATATATTGATGAGCCTGATGCTAAACTCTGTTACATGCCTAAGAAATATCAAGTGCAACTACTTTGCATTCGTCAGATTGATGTACGCATTGGTTCCACTTTTCGGTGAGACATGCCATCAAATCACCAGTGGACCTGTTGCTACGACAACGGTACTGCCGGTTATAGAGAAGTTTTCATGTTTCGAGATATTTCATAAGCTGACGGTTTATCAGCGTTTCCATGACCATGGGAAGAAAGGAACATAAGTGCAATGGATCTTTAGGAACAGAGAGAATATTCTTCTTTTTTTTTGGGACAAGCTGGGCAAATACTGTTTTCTATCTGCTTGGAAAGATTCCTAAGGGGTAGGATTCATGAAAAAGTTTACGCAGTGGCTTTGTCACCATGTAAGAACACCTCTTAAGAAGAAAGGGATTTACCATCTGAGATCTTTAACTACTACACGAGTGCGAAATTACTGAGGTGTCCGCAAATTGTGCAGTGAGCAAATTAGTCTCGTCTAAAAAGCTGACAGCTGGATTGTCATTATATATGAGCGTTGGGATAAAGGATGAAGCAGAATTTCTAATGTCTTTGACCAACGACGAAAAATGTTTACTACCGTTGGGGCATTGTAAGATTTTTTTGCGTTTTTGGTGAACAATTGCTATTGTCATTCCTGGGCCGTTTCAACTTTTTTTCGCTTTCAATCTTTCCGGTTGGTCTTGTAAGACCGAGTTGAGCACAAACCGAATTGTTTACGCGGATTTGACCGCTGCATAGTTCTTAGTACACTTTTCGGAATTCGGAGGACAGTGTTCTTAAGGCGCACTTTGTGAAAATAAAATATCCAAAGGTGGATCCTTTCTTTATTTAAGTTATGCCAGTTCCTTCGCTCAAAAATTTCGAATATCACTTTAGAATCATTTATTCGGTATTTCGTGTAACTCCATATACATGGATGATAATCCATCTGGCGTACATCAAGCCACTGCAGTACGTAATTAAATAGTAGTCTCCCTTATTGTTGTCCTATTTAATATGATTAAGACGTGTGATTTAAATTAGTTAAATTAGTAAGAGTCATGTCAGCTTCAATTCCTGCCGATAAAAAACATTTTCTTTCTGTATGTGTCATTATGGGGATTACTCCAAAATATTTATTTTTCCAATTTGCGCTACGCAGGCTCTTACAATATTCCGAATTAGATTTTGAATTAGAAATTTCATGGTCGTTAATTCTCGGTACACATACGATATGTTTTACAACTAGAACAGAGCGTACCTGATGTACTCATGTACGTTTGCGTCCATGGCGCCGTACATCAGTACTCATACTACAACACAGCAAGTTTTAACAGAAAATTTAACCTGTTGAGATTGCAATTTTTAAATCAGATTATTAGACAGATTGTGTATGACTAATTACATATTTGATATATTAACTTTCAAATCTTGTTTTATGGTTTACATCGTAAACAAAGCATAAAAACGAATAAAAAAAAACAACAAAAAAGTAGGAAGATGACTTGCCATTATATTTTTAATCTGTTAAATATTTTTTTTGTATATGTGTCATACATACACATATATCACACAGTCACTCATCCGTACGTCAGCAGTAACAGAAGAAAGCTGTTTCATAACAAACTGCTTGTTAATTATTCGGAAATTGTTAACCTCTATAATTTACTTCTCGAGAAGACAGCCACTCAATTATCAACAGATGACATGCTGTCACACATTGTAATCGTGGCTATCTAATTTCTAAATTTTCATCAATTTAAAACCAACAGAGAAATTATTGCAAATATAGATAACGATTCAAATGTACATTGTAACAATCTAGAAAAATACAAACAAAAACCCCGTTCCTAGAATTGCTCAGCGAATTTCTAACAGCGTGAAATGTGCACACGTAGTAATGACGCCACCAATAAATCAATAACACTAGACAATAGGTAATGAATCAAGGTTATTAATAAATTGAAAGCAATTGATTAACAAGTTGCATCTATCAAAGATATGCTAGTACAATATATGTACACACATATGTTATGTACTTACCATGCTTTTCTCTTTATTGTCATAGAAAGGATTCCAGCCGACACTCATGACCATTTTATGGACTTCTCCATTGTCCACACTTGACCAGCCGTAATAAACTCCAGTTTTGAATTCGGGTGGAAGAGATTTTACAACGTCCAGTGAATAGTTAGCTGTTTCATAAGAGGTACAAATTCAACAAATAAATTAAAAGTAGATGAGTAACATGACTTACCAGTTGGGATTCCGAGCTCTTTAGATCCTCGTCCGAATCCAGGAACAATCTCTCCTGTAGCATAATGCGGTAGACCTATTGGCATCTTAGAATTGACTTCCGATGAAAAGGCACATACACTTCTTGCAAATTTATGACAACTGCAACGGTAGATGGAAATTTAAAGCGTCTGATTTTTGGACATGAGGTAAAACATCGGAATGTTTAATGTTATGTCTATGCGATAAATTATTCGCCGCTAACATACCCCAAACAAATCATGATTTTTAATCATAGTCAAAGCAAGAGTCTAGTCAATGGGAAATTACATTGTGGAATTAAAGTGGATATAATTTTATTGACAGGGGCTTATGTTCCACAATTAAGGTACCTACAATACTTTAAAAGCTATTTGCTATTTGTTTGCATTGATTTATGTGTTTTACCCGTTGATTTAAGAAAATTTTATTCTGTTTTTTAATTTTTGTTGTTAATTTATTTTATTTTATATTGAAAAGATTGTTATTGCTGCTTTTTAGTGTGTTTGACAGATATATATGTCTTTTGATAACCTGGCAAACAAAATCATTTAAAATGTAATGTGAATACATCACAATTTGGAGCATAGTCCGGAAGTAAATTTAAATAAAACACATTTATTGTTTAGATTTCGATCAAACTTTTATTTCAAAATAACTTGCCGGATATTCGTTTTTAAAGCGTCAACGTTTGCAGGTTGTGTAGATAAACTTGATCTTTTGCATAGCCTCATTAAAAATAAATCTAACGGCGACAAATCACACGATCTTGGTGGCCAGTTCGCATCACCAAGACGCTAAATAACTCGTCCAGGAAATTATTCTTATTATAAAGCCAAAACGGATTGTTTTTTGTGAGATGTGGCACTATTTTGCTGAAACGACATGTCTTCCACATCTATGTCTTCGATTTAAGACCAAACAAATCCGGTTAAAATTTGGCTATAGCGATCAGAATTGACAGTGATATTACATCTTCTTCATTTTCGATGAGATATGGAGCTATAACACCACCAGACCCAGTTGTACAGTTAATTTTTATGGATGCAATGGTCTTTCAACACTTACATGTGGATTTTCATTTCCCCATATACGACAATTTTGTTTTTTTATTTTTATAAAATGTGCGAAAATTGGTCATCAAAACTCTGATGTTCAAACACCTAAAATGCCTTAGTCCTTGTAAGTTTTTCGGAAAATGGATAGAGAGAAAAATGTTTGGGCTCAATGGTTATTTCGTTCCAAGGGTGGCGTCCAACATTTAATGGGCTGGTATTGAACCCCGAACCCAGCGATTTGAAAGTCAATACATTACTACTCGGGTCATGGCTACCGTAAGACAAGGCGTAAATCGATATGTTAAAATTTTCTTCAAACCTTTTAATAACGGCAGCAATATTTTCTGTAGAACGTGCATTTTGATGATGCATAGGCCTTAAGAGATAGCCTCTTAATTTTTTTTTTTTTTTTAACTTTTGCTTATAGTACACTTAGATGCACGATTTTGTCGACCATAATCTACTCGTAATGCGCGAAACGTATCTACTACAGAATCACTATTCTTGTAGTAAGTTTTTGCAATTTTAACACGTAAAGCGATTGTTAAACGATTCATATTGTAAAATCACAAGCCTTAAACTAAACAGGTATACTCTCAGACGACAGTTCAGATTAACGTATGTGACGACGAATTGGATGACCTTACACTATTAGTCTAACTTAAACTAAAGACATCGAAAAGGTATTATTCCGTATGATAAAATTTTCTATAGGGATAGCTGTCAGGAAATTGTCAAATTTGACATAGGTATGAGATTTTTATTTCCAGAATTCATTATGTTCGTATATAGAGCTCTGCGTCTTTCAAACGTATCTAATAATAAATGGGGTATCGATAACTCGTAATTATGAGTAATTCTCCCCTATAAAAAATCTGTCAAGAAATATTAGAGATCAAATATGATTTTCTTTTCAAAAATTTAAAATTTTGATTTTGTTATCATTTTTCCAGAAAAAATATATTTTTGCTACCTTTCATTTCATCTCAAGTCAGTAGTTTAAAAGATACAGCCCAACTTATTGAAACAAGTAGGGCATTAATTTTTTTTTGAAATTTTAGGAAAAAAAATTTAAATATTGATTGCATATTTTTATTTTATTTTTTGTCAAAGCTTGTATCATATAAATTGATCAATAGCCCAAACATATAATGATATGAAATAATCTTTCGAATGAATTGAATAAATTGTCAACAAGTTAATTTCTTTGTGTTTTATATAGAAAAGAATGGAAATTTATTGCTCTCTTCAGCGAGAAAATGCAAAAAATGTAAGTACGCGTACGAATTTTGGATCATTTTTCGTAAATTGTTTTGTTTTTTTTTTTATTTAAATAACTGTTTTTTTTTTAATGAAATTGTTTGTTTTATATATACGCTGAATTCCACAGTCGTTTCTTCCCGTCCCACTTTTTAATAGAATCTCCGAACGTCAGCTCACTTTTGATGAACGTACGTATGCATTTGTCAGTGGCTGTCAAGAAAAATATATCTTCACAGCAAAGTTTTAAGCGTTCTTGATTTATACAATTTTTTTTACAAATTTTAGCCGTCTTTAATTTATTTTATTGTTACAATCTATATCAAAACAAAAACAGTAAGGTACTATCAAACAGTTTTGCTTTACTTTTTACTAAACTTATAGCAACTATGTTACCGGAAACTAAAATCGATTTCTTGTTTATTTTTACCCAAATGTACAAAGACCATTTAGAGCATTCGGTCATCGTAGCAATGTGAAGAAAAACTTGTTTATAACTGGTGTAATTTCATTTGCAGACATGACGCACTCAGTGCATGCCGAAAGAAGTATACACGAAATGCTTAAAGACACCCCGCCGATGAACGAGAGTGGTAGTGCCATACATTCTGGCACAGAAGGTAGGCCATTTAAGCCACCAAATAGTTTGCCACTGCGCAACCATTCCGGTAAGTTATTTCATGCAAACGGAAAACTCATATATTTGTTGAATGGTAATTATTTTCATTGAATTAGCACCGGCAACGCCGATGAGTCCAAGTAGTCCACAGAACGGTCTCGATTCGAATTTTTTAAGGACTGGAGCCTCAAAAATTGACACCATTAAAAATTGGAGTATATCAACTTATAAGTGCACACGGCAAATAATGCTGGAAAAACTGGGTAAATCACAGAGAACTGTTGATTCGGAGCTGGAAGCTCAGATTGAACAATTACGGGAAACTCAGCGGAAATATCTGTCCATATTGCGTTTGACTAGAGCGTTTAGCTCGCATTTCCATCATGTAGTAGTGACACAACATGCCCTGGCTGAAGCATTTTCAGATTTAGCCCAAAAGAGTCCTGAACTACAGGAGGAGTTTACGTGCAATTCGGAAACACAAAGGAATTTAACGAAAAACGGTGAACTGCTTTTGAACGCGTTAAACTTTTTCATATCGTCTGTGAATACATTGTGCAATAAAACAATTGATGATACACTATTGACAATTCGTCAATATGAAACGGCCAGGTGAGTTCTTCTGATAAGAGGCTTACAGTTTATATGTAAATTTGTAACTTATATGTTTACAAAGTACTAATAGTAGTATTCTTCGACTGTTTTGAAAATCTTGACTGAGTTGTATTCATTTTTAAAATAATTTAGGTAAACACTGTCATATCTCATATACTCGTAGTTGACAAAAGCTTAAACTTAGATAAAAAAAGGTTATTGGTTCGTTGAAACAAAGGCAACCATGCTTTTCACATTACCTTAATCATTAAATGCTCCTTTTCTTTATGTTCGTTGTATTCTGCTTTTCTCAGTTGTTGCGTCATTCCGTTACGAGTTTTAGCAATGTTTCAACCTATGAAGAGCTGAAGTGCTCTAAAGAATAACGATGGATTGTTTTCATTCTACACGTGGCTATTGTTTTGTCATTGGTTTTTTATCTAATTATTTGGATTGTCGTTTGCTTATGCAGGTAGTTTAACTTTAAAATATTTAATTATAACTAATGTTAGAAGAATAACGAAAAGTTACCCTGTTTAAACTACCCTCTGCTACAAAGCTTGAACAAAATATGGTTTTGTACCTTATTGAATAATTTGATAACGGCAATGCAAGCTTAAGGCAATCTAGAATATTTGGTAGTTTAAATTTAAATGTGCCTTAAATATTGTGCTAGTGCGTATACTTATGACATTTTAACAATTCATTACATGTGAGGCAAATTACTCGTAGAAATATTTCCTTTCTACATTCTGTATTAAGTATATGTACTGCTATTAAGCCGTCTCATTTCAGATAAAATGGTCAGTTGTCATAGTAACCCAATCATTTATTTGTTGGCCTGGTCTTCGAATCCCCTCTGGAACTAGAGTATTGGATACTTCTTGACACAATCGGCAATCTTCGTGCATACAAGTAAAAGCTGATGAGTTCAGACTACAGCTTTTTCACAATTATTATCTATACATGGGATATCTTGTAAATACGTCGACCTCATACAAATATTTCTGCTGCTAGCATCTATAAATTCTTATTTTCAGTGCTGTATTTCTTAATTTCATTGAAAAGAAAAGGAATCATGCGATGTTACATAGTTTTCGACCAAAGATATGAAAGATGGCCTGACGCTCTTTAATTTACGTGACTTCTATTTTTTATGCATTTTTATTGAAATTCGTTCGTTGATTTTTAATAAAAAAAAAATGGTTAACAACTAGATTAATTAACTTATTTTTACCATCCCTATAAGGGCACTCTAAGCTAAACCTAATAACATAACATTTGTATTCAAGTCGACTGAAACAAAATAGGTATTCCTTTGTGTGAACATTTCCATACTTGATGTTATTGCAATTATTCCTTGACCATTATACGACGAAACTCCAGTACTACATTTACTTACGTTTCGGGATGGGAACTTCTTCTATAGCAGTCCGTTCGATTGCGTTTACCTATACTGTTATATTATTTTATTATTACAACTTATTGTGCTGTTATTGGGAAAAATAAGAGATATTTCAAGTTTATTTATGTGTTCAAAGGGTTTTTCCGCTGTCTATTTTTCTTTCGTTTTGGAGTCATCGATGACTTCAAGTAATACTAATGTAACTTAAATATTATAATTTACAAGGAATGCGATGATTAAATTAATATAAAATTGGATCAACCAACCCCCTGAAGGTTGGTAATATTTTCCGACGACAATACTTTGGACATTTTAAATAAATGATTTTACCAGTGCTTCTCCAATAACAAATTCAATTCGGTTCAATTCGACACCGTGGAAACAATAAAACTCTAGAACATGCATAGCATTTACATTGGTGTGCAAAATAATAAAAACACTAGAACAGAAAATGTATTCTAAAAGTTATATTAAAAAAAACAAATGAAACTTTGGAATAATTTACTATTTTTTTTTTCCAATTGTTAGTAATACTACAAAATCAAAACAAATATAGGAAAAAACAATTATTTATGCGGACTTCAATGTTTAAGGTTGTGCAAAAGTATGAACATTCAACAAAACATTAAAAAAAGAAAGAAAAAAAAAACATCTGAATGTAATTTGAATAAGAATCGAACAAAAATATTGCTAATAGGGTTCCCTTATTAATATTTAGTAGTATTCCCCTTGTTTTTTAAACCCGCTTGACATCGTCGTGGCATTGAATCAACTAGCTTCTTGCAGTTCAAAGTTTGGATTTCATTTCATGTCAGTTTTTGCCAGTTTATTTTTATTTTTTGATTTAGAAAATATGCTCAGCTCCTTCTTGACATATCCACAAAGATTTTCTATAGGGTTCAGGTCTGAAGATTGTGCTGGCCACTCGAGAAGTCTAACTTTTATATCCGTAAACTACTTTTTTTCCACTTTTTCCAATAAACTTGCAAAAATTTAAGACCAATGTACATCGGTACCCCTCTTTTCTTACTTCCTAAGTTTCCTTCGTCTTGAGCGCGCGTTAACTATAAAAAAAAGATAAAAAATGTTTAGGATAGCTGTCCTGTTGAAATTTGCAAATTAAGGGTAAATTGCCATCTGCTAATGGACACATTACATTTTGTAAGATATTTTTGCTTGTTTAGAGTCTCTTCTATCTGATATAATGAATCCACACATAACTAGGAAAAGCATCCCCATACCATTATATTCCCTTCACCGTATTTTATTGTGTAAATGGTATATTCGGGAGCATATTCTTATCCCGATTGCCTTCTTACATATTTTTTCTGGAATCTGGCCCAAACAAGTTGATATTTATTTCATCTGACAATAATATATTACGCTATCTTTCATGTGAACGGTTTGAATGAATTGTCGCAAATTTGATTTTGTTGTTAATGTTTTACTTTGACAGTAGGGACATCTTTTCTTGTTTTTCTCTTTTAGAGCAATTGATATCATTTCCAAAGAACACAAAACGATTTAAGAAATTTTTCTCAAAGATTTTCTGTCTTTTCTTTGGTGTGCAATGCTTACTAATATACACCCCATTTTCGCTTAAGAGATTTGAGAAAAATTAAATTATCATCTCTACCAGTTAAACAAAACTTTTAAAAGAATCAAAAACTCAGAACGAGCAAAAACTATACATATGTAAAGTGTGATTCATCGTGAGGTTTGATTTATAATGTAAAATAAAATACAATACATAAATTTGAAAGTGAACTTAAAATTTTTATTATCGGTTAAAAGAACAATTCAAAGCATTTACTTTTTGAAAATAATATCGTGTAAATGTTGGCCACGAATACGTCTGAGGTGGTCCATTCGGAAGGTCTAATTTTGGGCAACTCGTTCGAGCATAGCGACTGGTATCTCGCGGATAACACGAGTAATGTTGGCTTCCCAAGCGTCAATCGTAGCTCGCTTATTCCTGAAGACATGAGATTTTACATATCCCCAGATAAAATAGTCTAAATGTGTGATATCGCACGATCTAGGCGGCCAATTTACCGTAGCAAAACGTGAAATTAAGTGCTCACCAAAATGACTTCTCAACAAGTCCATTGTTTCACGCGATGTATGGCTCGTAGCGCCGTCTTGTTGAAACCAGAGCTCACCGAGACCATGTGCTTGAATGTCAGGAAGCACATAGTCCGTTAACACGGCGCGATAACGGTTACCATTGACGGTAATATTCTGATTTGCTTCATTTTTGAAGAAATATAGACCAATGATTCCACTAGCCCATAAACCACACCATACCGTTGCTTTTGATGGATGTATTGGTAGCTCTTGGTACTCTTGTTTATTATTGTTTATTAACGTATGCATTGAGCCAGAAATGGGCTTCATCACTGAACAAAATTTCACGATAAAACACCGGATTTTCATTGAGATTTTGATTCATTTGAGCTTTTACGCCGAGATCCTCAGGTAAACACGCCAAGTTGTCGAATACACCAAGCCAAGGTACTGAGAACGACGACGAATCGATTCGTCACGGTCTTCGCGTACACTCTCAGCTACAGCTGTTATAGTCTCTTCACTACCTTCTGGATGTGGTCTAACCGGTCGAGTATCACCCACTAATGTAGACTGGGACTCAAATTTGCGAATGGTATTGGCAATAGTGGTTTCAGTAGGTCGAATCGCACGAAAAACATTTCTCACAGAACGCTGATTTTCGTAATACAGCTGAACAATTTGGAGACGCTATTGTGGTGTGAGGCTTTCCATCATGACTTGCCAAACGATACTGAACAAAAATGACAAAGCAGTTTGTTATGAGTCACGCGTGATTTGTCTTATATAACTTGTTCTTATTATTCCAAACATCATATACATATATAACTGGCATGCATATACCGTATAAACAATATACCGTCGGAAAATGCAACTGGAAAGCTTTCTTGTTATTAAGGGCTCGAAGAAATTATAAATATTATTTTACACAGCAATGTATACATTTATTTTAAATGCTCGATTGTAATTTTTAAAAATCTTTTTGAGTATGAAAAGTTTTTTTTTTTTGTGTAAGAACACTTTTCTTCAACAACCTCAAATAAATAAAAATCGGAAGGTATTAAATAAAAGCATCTTCGGAGCCAGTCGGTAATATCTCTTTTGACATTAATCGGTTGGATTAATGATTTTCATTATAACACGAGCTGTGTGTGATGTGGCACTATTCAGTAGCTTCAATTAACGCAAGTACATTACAAGAACGATTTTGAACATAGCCATCATTTGCAATCCCCAATGCAATCTATTTATTTAACAAAGCCAGCCAAAAAATGTGTCCTCGTCGCTAATGATTTTTTTTTTTTTTTTAAAAATTATAAGACGTTGCGGCGTTAGAGCTATATAATATATTGTTATCAACCCCTTCTAGTACTATCAAATGATAGTCAAACCAAATTGAGAAAACAAAATCGGCTTGAAAAATAGGACGCAGCCTGTATATGAACATATGTGTATTACATAAATGAGATACTTCCAGCAATTTGTAAATTTTAAGTTTTGTAGGGAGTCTAACGGCACATGGTGGCAGCTGAAGGAAGCAACAGGTTGTAGAAAGCTGACGTAAGTCAGCTTACCACTTCTATTCAAGTACTGAGTGCGCTGAGTAGCGGCTTTTTATCATCCAGTTAACATTGAGACACGAAACGATACGGCATGTTTCAAAACAAGAACATATACGACACGATACGAGTAAAAATAGTAAATTTGGAGACAAAAAAGTTTAACGAATGGGCGCACGGAGCATTTATGCGCTGCCGACCATTTTTTTAAACTTTGGGAACAAGTCACTCGCTCTAACGCTGTAATTCAACCATTTATGGAATGGTCGTTTTTTTTTGCATTATCCTGTTAAATTTGTGTAAAAAGGTAAGGTAATAAAATGGCATCACTATTGTGTCACACGGAATATCATTTCCTGGATCGATTTCTCTACTCGTCACGGCTGTCATTGAACAGAACATTGAGCTACGGTCTATCGTCTGCTCATCACAAATGTCACTTACAGCCCAAAGAGTTTCAGTAGGGTTATTGATGCTGTTGTTTTTTTGCCCTTAATAGCGCTGACTTGTACAAGATCCTCAAAACGAGCCTTGAACGATTTAAATTAATAATGGTTAGAAATTTATGTGGTTTTAAACATTTTAAACTTTCACTCTGCTAGTTTGTGTTGTTGCCGGTTACTATATTTGCACAAATGCTCGTACTAATGATCCTTCTAATTTCATTTGGATCCTTAGTATTTATTAATAGGGCGTTTTCTTCTTTTCTAAACTTTTCAAGATGATTGTTTTTGCTTTAGACAAAATTGTTATCAGCATTTCATGGCCATTTATGTCTTTCAACTTTTAAACTATTTTTCATTAAAGTGCAACGAAATCTCGTGCAGAATTTCAAGAAAAAGGAATTCTAAATGGAGCAATATACTACATCGACCTTGTAAAGGAGATGACAGCTATTATAGGGTTTTCCAATAGGGACTTGACAACTTTGAATTTAATTTGTGAACGCGCTCTTTCACTAATCATCAAACTGTCACTGTCAACTTATTCAGTAAACTCAACATTTTCATCATGGTAAAGTACACTAACGAGCTACGTTCTCCGATTGGGTTTTGGAGAAGATGCGCCAAGATGATGAATTTCATCGCAAAATTATCTTCAGTGACGAAGCTCATTTTTGGCTCAATGGGTTCGTCAATAAGCAAAATATGCGTTATTGATCGGGTGAAAACCCACATGTGCTTCATGAATCACTACTTTATCCACAAAAAATAACTGTTTGGTGTGGTTTGCATGCCGGTCGTGGGGGTGGCCGTGGTGTAGTGGCATATGCATAGACTCCTCAAGCACGAGGGTCGTGGGTTCGAATCCCGTGCGAGGCAATTCTGTAAAAGTCTTTTCATAGAATTTGTATGTAGTTATATGAAGATCCCGTTGGACTTGGACGACATGTGGTTTCAACAGGATGGTGCCACAAGCCACACAGCACACACCACAATCGATTTATTGAAGAGTAAGTATGGTGAGCGTGTTATCTCAAGACATGGGCCAGTCGATTGGCCGTCTCGTTCGTGCGGTTTAACGCCGCTTGACTATTTTCTGTGGGGCTACGTTCAGTCATTGGTTTATGCCAACACGCCGACGACGTTGGAAGAGCTCAGAGCCAACATTGAACGCAAAATAGCAGCCGTTTCGGCCAAAATGTGTTGTCGAGTCGTTAAAAATTAGGTCCAACGAATCGACCGCCGCAAACGTGCCTGTGGTGGCCATATGAACGAAGTCGAGTTCCATTCATAAATGTTTTGATTGTACTTCAAGCCAATAATAAAGTTTTTGAAATATCTCAAATGGTTTGCCTTTTATTTAAAAAAAAGTTGTCAAGTCGTTATTAGAAATATATTGCCAGAATGACTCTTTTATTGGATTAGAAATTACCTTTCTATTATCTAATAAATTAATACTAGTGTGTATCAAGACTCCGTTTTGTCTTCGACATGTTTTTAGTACTTCTAATCCAATATATCTCTTTTGTGACGACAGTACTCTCTTCCGCTTTTCATACTCGCTTTTGGACGAGTCTCTGCTCTTCGGCTGTAGCACGGAAACGGCAGCATATGTTTTCTCATTAAATTTCGATACTGACAACATTACTAATTGGGGAACCACATATAAAATTGGTTTCTAACAAAATTTGTTAGTCAAAATTAGAAATAGTGTAAAAGTCTAATGAGATGTTTCTTGTAAGTTGAAATAAGTAAATAAATAAATTAATTTAATGCTTTCAATACAACATTGTGTTGTCTGCTATTGTTAAAGCGAAATTTAAACAAGGCAATATCAGTGAATGGTACATTCATTGTCGAAACCAAAAAGTTTCTATTCTTAGTATGTGTGCCAAAGACGACAATCTTTGGAATGAGCTTTATTCGATGTCGCGAAAAATGATTTAAAATATCTAAAATTCTTTTGTTTAATTTGACATAATAATATGGTATATAAGGTATCTATCCGCCCAATATTGGGACCACATCTGGTCAGATGCAAGTAAAAGTTTTCTTTACCAAATAGGACTCAAAATGTTAAGATCGAAGATGACCAATCAGACATTGATTGTTCCTTCAATCCTTCAACCGTAATACCCGTCTCGCTAACCGACATCACTGATGTGAATAATGATGATTGAAGGTAAACGGCGACCGGCGACTCACAATATAAACAATTCCTTAGGGGTCGGTGTAGCTTATGGAAATGCTCAATCAACTATTTCTAATAAATTGGGCGTCAAAAAAGTGTCAGCAAGATGAGCGCAAGTTGGTGAATCATCAGGCATTATAATGAAAGCAGGCAACTGTCGACTTGCAGAAATCTGGGGAAGCACCACCCGAAAATAAAGGTTTTGCAACTGTAACCGAAATTCTTATTGGCGAAACATGTTTGTCCGTCGGGTGATTTTTTGCATGACAAAGCTCGGCTGTATAACAAAAATAGATGCACGAAATTCACAAACAATGAAACAACCAGGCGTGGAAGTGTTAGTACACAACAATACTTTCCATTGTTGATGGAAAGTTTTTTTTTTAATAAGAATGTTGAGACATAATCTGGTATGTTGTATTTTCTTTTTTTGAGGACAATGGCTTGTTTTATACCGCTTCTAGTAGAAGATGTTTGGTATCTCATCAGTTCCTAGTAATTTCTTCCTTCTCAACGATTCATAGATCGTTTGGAGTTTTTTCTAATATGTAATGCAATTAAAGTTAAAGTTATTGCACCTTGTTACAATGACCTAACTAGCACAAAAATCAAGAAAATTGTGGTTTTCTTCTACTTATAAACGCTAGTGCAATTGTGGGAACATAGAAGTTCAGTTTATCTTAGATCACAGAACCAGTTAGTTAGAACATTTTGTTTCTATATTTATATATATATAAACATAAATGAATTATAAAAAAGAGAATTAACTTACTTTAAAAAAAAAAAAAAAAAAACATACACCAAACCATAACAAATAATTCATCCTTGGTTTCCACTAGGGTTGAATTCGATGCCTACCGAATGGATTTGGAAAATGCTAGACCAGAAATACCCCAAAGTCCCATATCAGAAGAGGCGCAAAAGAATTTCCTGAGGCATAAAGAGCTCTACGAAAAACTGAGGGCTGATGTGGCTGTTAAAATGCAATTCCTAGATGAGAACAGGGTAAGATATTTTGAAATATTTTCATTATAACTAAGAAACTAAAAGTCATTTGATTTCAGATTAAGGTGATGCATAAGCAACTAGTGCTTTTGCACAATGCAATTGCTGCGTACTTCTCGGGGAACGCTGTAGCTCTAGAGGGCACTCTTAAGCAATTTAATATAAAAGTAACTAAAATCAAAACAATACGTTCAGTGCAATTCTAACATAATTTTTTTCTACAGTTAAAGTCGCCAAATTCGGCAACAGGATCATGGTTGGAACAGTAGTATTATACAATCAGGCTGTCATCGATTATCTTATATTAAAAAAAAAAAAAAGTGTATCCCATCCATAGTTCCCTTGGGAACAAAAAGAAAGAAAAAAAAAACGATATAAACATTTCTAAACTCCGTGTACATCACTGGGCCCAAATATATATACATGGGCCACTTCTACTTTCGGTCAAATGTATCTTTAACTCTTTTAACTTGAGACGAAAAAATGATAAAAGAAACACTAAATAAGAAAGGAAAAAAAAAATCAGCCGTGAAATCTGTTTTACACAGTTAAGAACAAATATTTCATGTAATATTCACACCACAAACATTTTTTACTTTGTTGTCCATTTGTAAATTTTTGAACGTATTTTACCTAGCTAGGCTACAAACATTTTATAAACACAAACCAAAATTAACTAGTTTTTAACAATACTTGTTTCGATGTTTACAAAACGCCGCCTGACTAACAATCGCCGATGCCGCCGCTGTTAATGCTGCTGCCGAGCAATCCATGATATAATTAATGCATTCGAATTAGGGTAGTATACTTTATTACAAAAAAAAAAAAAAAAAAAAATAATAATAAAATAAAGTTCTTCACGTTCTCATTAAGAAAATTGAAATCGAATGTAATTTATACCCACGCGAACGTATTTCTGATTTCACCTTTTGTAGTCGGTCTAGCACCTTGCAGAGAATGTTTTCATTTTCCTTATCATTTCCGTTCAACAGTATTTTGCAACCCTTAGGCTTAAGTAATCAGAAAAAGAAAAGAAAAACTATGTTTAACCTAGTCAACGTATATAATTACATTCTATATACATGTAACTTATTAAATATATTAAAAACAAAAAACTAGTAATAAAAATTATATATCGATCAAAGGGTTCTTCCTGTTTAATTCTTTTCTAGTACTAGCTCCCTCAGTTTATCATTGAGTTCCTCTTCCTCTTCGGCATTAAACATTTCCTAAGGGTGGGAATGTTTTTTGAGTGGTTTTGGTTTTCAAATTATCTTTACTTACTGGATCATAAATGACCTTAACGACGAGAGAGCAGCTAGGGCAGGTTGCCACTTCTTCACCTTCCATTAGTTCCTCCTGAAAGGGGGTCGCTTTGGAGTTCCACACATATTTTATTTATGTTTGTGATTTACCTTTGAAATTTGAAATCGATCACCACAGGGACAGGGGTAGTAATACATTTCATCTTCTTCATCATATTCAAAATCTTCAATTTCTACTTCGTCATGATAAACACTCATTGTAAATTATTTACAAAACATAATCAAAATTATTTAAAAAAAAAATTGCTCAAAGCCAAAGTTGTTGACTCAGTCATAAGCACAGGTGAACACATGCTAGTAACTGTCAGACTTACAACAAATGAACTATAAAATGAATTTTGTTTCGTATTTTGCAATGTAGAGCTGACATGATATAAATTTGAGAGACTTCATGTGTGAGAAAGGAAGAAAAGTTGCGTTAACGGTGTATTTTTAGTGACATTTTTGGAATGAGTGTGTTCTAAGTGGTCAAAGAAATAAACGTCATATTCCATTGGTTTCATCATTGATTCAATTTTCATCGGAATTTAAAAAAAAAAACTGGTTTGGTTTTTTGTTTTTTGTAAAACCCGAATGTGAACATGTATTGATAAATTTACTGGACTTTTTTTTCATAAAAAATTGATTTTTTTTTCTACCTACGATTTTAAAGCCTATAAAGAAGAAACTTTGGGGGAAAAGTGTTTAATTAAATTTTTTTGAATATGAAAAATGATTTGGAGAATGCACAGAACATAGCAAATAAAACATTTTCAGAAGAGATTTTGTCTTTCAAAAAATGATTGACTCCTTTTCTTTTCCAAAGGAAAAGTACTGAAAGGAAAAAAAAAACAAAAATATCTTGCTGCTACAAATGCGTAGCATATACAGTTATATAGACCAATATATAGTTTCGATATACCTGGCAAACTCGTCCGAGCAGTTTGTCCTGTGCAAAACGGCGATGGAGAAAGTTCACTGATACCATATGACTATTTTAACATATTTAAAAAATCCTGTCAATAACACCTCAATGAAAACAAAATGAAGAATGAGTTTTGCCAATATCTGTATCATTGGTCTAAGAAAGCAAAGCCCTGCTCTGAGCAACTAACGAGTCTCTATGAATGACACTAATCCTATATTATTGTGCTCAAACATGGACTCTATCTATTTTTACCTTGGTAATAAGGAAATATTTTTAATTTCATATTCTATTCTAATATGTGGGTAAATTAATGACAGCTATGATAGTATTTTTTTTAGTTTTGGCCACATACATACGGGGTGGACCTGGGTTTCAACTAGCAGCTCCATTTATTTAGCGAAGTCTTGCAACATCTTAGGCTATATATGTCGTCGACTCATCTATCATATTTTTTTGAATTTTTTCTATTCTGGTCACACTAATTGTGAATCCATTTATTCGAGGGGTGGACCAGGGTTTCAACTAGCAGCTCCATTTATTTAGCGAAGTCTTGCAACATCTTAGGCTATAGATTACGGAATGGATTCCCTGGGCTTGAGCGATTGTATACGTTCAAAGTCGACTCATCTATCATATTTTTTTGAATTTTCTCTATTCTGGTCACACTAATTGTGAATCCATTCATTCGAGAAAGTTCACTTTTAATTGTCAAAAGTGACAACCCTTATTCGAGTCAAGTCTAAACAAATCGTAATCGAAACGTTTTTGAATCGTAAACCTTTAAAAAGGCATAATATAAATAAAATTATTCAACATGGCATCAGACTTTTCAAAATTAGATCTCTACGAATATCTGGGTGTACCTTTCGAAGCTAAAGAGACTGACATCCGAAAAGCCTACAGAAAAAAGGCGCTTGAATGCCATCCAGATAAAAATCCCGACAACCCAAAGGCGGCAGAAACTTTTCACTTATTATCAAGGGCTTTGGAAGTACTCACAGATGCGTCTGCTCGAGCAGCGTACGACAAAGTGCTTAAAGCCAAAAAGGCAGCTGAAATACGCACTAAACAGTTAGATAGCAAGAGACAAAAACTTAAAGCCGACCTTGAACAACGAGAACGAGATGCATTAGCAGCTAGCCAAAGTAAGTACAAAGGATACTCAGTAGTCCAGAAATCCGATGAGGAACTACTAAAAGCAGAAATAGATCGCCTTCGTGAAGAAGGCTCAAAATTACTTGAAGAAGAACTAAATTCAATGCGACAAGAATTGCAGAAGAACTTAGCTCCTTCTAAACCAGCGTTTGACTCATCTCTTCATCGAATTAAGCTCAAGTGGAAGGCAGAAAAGGGTGATTCATTAAATGGTGGTTACTCTGAGTGCAAATTGTTAAACTTTTTAAAGAAGTACGGGGATATTGAAGCTTTCGTGATGTCCAAAAGGAATGGAAGCGCTTTGGTAGAGTTTAAGACCCTAGAAGCAGCAGAAATGGCGATAGCTTATGAAAAAGGAGACATTAGTAATTGTTTGTCATTGGAGTGGGTTACACCACCACCTACAGTGCAAAATGGTACGGGAATAACGGTAGGCTCTACGAATTTGGATTACGAAAGTCTAGTTCTAAGGAAATTAAGGCAAGCCGAGGAACGTAAGCGACTAATTGAACAAATTCAAAAAGAAGATCAGGAATCCGTGTAGATAAGTTGTATTTGATAAGTTTAATGACAACGTTAGCCTTAGTATTTATGTAAATACATAAAGTTTAATAATAAAAAATAAACACATTTCTAATTTTATTCTCATTCCTTATTTATATTTGAATTCTTTGCGTGCAAGCACATAGTATATATTTAATGTGTAGATGTTCGACAATTGAGATGAATAAGTTAAAAACAATTGACTTGACTTGTAATGTGACTATCAAAGTGAAAGATTTTGACAATTTTGTGCCAACCGCCAGTTGTGCATAACAAGTTGATTGAGCTTTCTTTTCAAATGAGCGCACTATCTACAGAAAGATCTGAGTAGCGCGCAGACTTTCGATCAACATTTTGGTGTTAATCTACAAACTTATTGTTTGTATTCCATATATGTTAACAGCCGAAGCTGTGGTATTCGTTCACTGAACATAGCCCAGCTATATCAGATGGATTGTACAGTCCGTGATTGAATCTCCTCCTCAAAATGGTCAAGTGCTTCCTCATCCGCTTCGTCGAGGATGCCATAGAGCAAGACCAAGATAATAACGGTCCATCCTGGCCAATTGACTCCTGAGTTCAAAGAAACGGTTATTGGCAAGGGCAATTGCGTCTGGTATTCGCTCTGATGTTGCTTGATGAAACCATATTAGAAGTTCTTAACTACCTCGAAGTTATAAATGGCAATGGAGACGTTGTGGCCAAGCCGCTCTTGGTGCGAGTTCATTTCTGATGACAGCATGCACTTTTTAACGTCACCTGACGGTTTGGCAGGGATGTCAAATTAGACACGGCTTTATATGACTGATCTTTATAAATGGAGTCATATGGGGGCTTAAAATGAATGAAAATCTGGTGGGTATCAATTTGTACATATTGAGTATCCTTACTTCATTTTAGTCAATTAGACGGAAGTTTTGGCTATCATCGTCTAATTCAAATGGTCTATTCTGCCTGATGGGTTGAACTTTTTCACCGTTATACAGTCTGCAGGAAAAGTTTTTCTATATTTTCACCACCGGCTGTAACCACTACAAAGTTTCCTTCTTAATCTCTACAGGTTTCCGTACGGCTTTTGATACGTTCTTTTTGCCTGTTGGTAAGACTTGCGTACGTTATACCTGTAGTACAACATCTCAGTAACTTCAATTACACGCTTCTCGTGTTCTTTTTTCTTCTGCAGAAACCGATATTTTCCCGTCTCTTTTGATCGTAGAGCCCACGAGCGGCTCTCATCCTTCGTTACAGCGCCGGTTTGTATTCTTTTAGTTTAGCTGCATGTGCTTGCAGGCATTCTTCATCAAACCAGGGATTTCTGGGTGAAAACCAGTACATCACTTACGGCATCTCTGATGGCAAGTTTGCAGCGCTTCGACTGGTCTTCGATACTCTTGATGCTTTGACGCTGGCGGCGTACGAGTTGTTGAGAGATCGTGGCGGTCTCTTACGATTGCAGACTTTTTACTTTATATCTTCGCAGAGTAACCTTTTTTCGTGACATTTGAGAAATCCATATTCGCATCCGCCATCTGAGTCAATGATGGCTGCCCACAACGTTCGCACATTAAGAATATTGGAAGCTTCCTATAGTGATATTTCGTTCCGCTGCAAAGGCAATAAGCTTTAAGACCAACCGTAATGAATTTGAGCCAGCCTAATGAAATGTCTCATCACATATAAATAGTATTGTATGATAATAATGGGATTTTACTCGGTTTTGTCAAATTTGTTTAACTTTAGTGGGCTTTAGCAAAGTCTCAATAGAATGGGACATTCAGAGCGCAAATCTGGCAGCTGTTTCATTCATTTTTTTGCGAAGATACTATCCTTATCTTGACATTCTTAATTTTCTTAATTTATTTTCCATTTTATTTTTTTCCCGCTGTGAACCCAATCCGAACGCAAATAATTTCACATTTTAAGTTTGCTTAAGTACATTTAACGTTTGACAGAAATTAAGTTGGCTTTTCGTTAAGTTTTGACATAGGATTAATCTCACTGAAGACTATTATGGTTAGGTCTTAAGTTCGTTGCAAGACGTATCAATTGTCTTACCGAAAATGTCTCCTTTTCTTATCTTGCTGTTAAAATCACCTAGTATATATGTAACGTCATACTTTGGACATTGACCATGTCTTGTCGAGGAGTTCGTAGAAACATTCTTTGAAGGCGTCGTCCTTGACTTACGACGACTATATTTAAAAAAAAAAACTATCCTATATTTTCATAAGAACTGTTGAGGTATCTAACATGCCATAAATCACCTTTTTACATAATGAATATCTGAACGTAGCAGTGTAGCTTCCGACCTGTGTGATCGACTAAATCTCTTTGCTATGTTATAATATGGAACCCCAATTTGAAATCCGCTTGATTTACATACACTTGTAAATCTACACAGATGAGTCATGCGGTGCTCGAAAACTCATATTACTATATAATTTCGTCTCTAAAGTTTGTAGATCTTTTCAAACATCTGCCGGATTTGCCAAAGAGAGTATTATATTGCAGCAAATGTAGGAAAGAGAAAATAGCACTCATCATAACTTCTTATAGACGCTATAACGCGATTAACATCAATAATATTGAAGAATAGGTGAAATGATTTCACCTTAAACTATTAAGCTGACAAATAAAAAGGAGGCTAAGCTTTAAGTTTTCCAGCTATAATGGATTCAAACTTTTAAAAACCAGTACAAGCTATTAGAACAGCTCCTTCCAGATCAATTACATTGTGCGGGGGGGAAAGTAAGTAGACAAACTTTAGCAATTGAATTTTTTCAAACGAATTTGGTAGTGTTTGTTGACAGAATGAATGCAGGACATATGGGTGTAGTAGGATTCCCAAGTTAGAGTACTTAGACTCCAGATGACAAACATGAATAACTTTCGCATTAAAGTAGAGCTAGTTATCTCCTGAAGTTTGATTCCTTTATAAATACTAGGAAATTCCATATGATAAGTAATATAACCAGTCGGTCCGATGCCTTCATTGGCGACCTCTAAAATATGTAAAGCTGTTGGACCATACTCTGAATGCATTCATGTCCGCCTAAAAGTATGCCACTTTAATTTGGCCTATTTTCTAATGCAATCAGCTGTCATTTTCCCATTTGTTTTTCTTGCCACGAAATTGCAGTTTCTTAAGGTCTCGCCCAATATGTTTTAAAATTAATATTTTCGCCTTAGAATCAGTGAAATAAAACAATGGATCGATCTAAACGTGACCTGGAGTCATTGGTCACACAACAAAAAGAACAACTTACGCGCTACGAAACCCGATTGAAAGGTAAATTTATCTCTACCCCTCTGTCTTGAAATCCAAATTCAAATAAAAAAAACAAAATAAACATTTCAGATGTGGTCACCGCTTACAAGGGTCTTCTCAAAGAGAAGGAAGCCCTTGAATCCAGTCTAGCAGCTGTGACGGCGAAAAAGGAATTACCAGAAGCAATTCCAATCGATAAAAATGAACCAGCTGCAACGAAGCCATCCGAAAGCAATTCGAACGAGAATGCCACACAAGCTCAAGTTATGACATTGATGAACTCACTTGCGACACTTTCAGCCGAAAAGTCACGAATGGAGGCGTCTTTTCAAGCAGACAAAAAGCAACTGCGGTCTCAATTGGCGCAAAAAGACCATCAAATCAGTGAGTTGTATGAGAAAATTAAAGTTGCAGCAAACCAGGCATCTTTGGATCTGGAAAACTATAAAGCAAAGCTCATTATCGAACGACAGGAACATGAAAAAGAAAGCAACAATCAAATGCTTATGATTAGAGAACTGCAAAAGTTATATGCAGACGAACGCCATCTTAAAGAAAACATTGAAATGCAACTAAACAATCTTAAAACACAGTTTGCATCAACAGACAACTCTGATGGTCGTATTAGAGATTTGCAATCTCAGCTAAAAGAAGCCAAGGCTAAACTGAAACAAATGGAAACCAAAAAAGAAACGATTTCTGCACAAGATAATACCAACATTCTGCAGCAAGTGCAAAATGAGATGATGCAGCTTAAAGAACAGCATGCGGTTGCTATTAAATCAGAACAGAAACGTGCCTACGCAGCTGAAGAGCACAATAAAAAGTTGGCTGCCATTCACGAGGATCGTGTTGCGAATTTGGAGGCTCGACTGGCTGAACTGTCAGCTACAGTTGGAACCTACGACCGCCTACGACAGCAGGATCAAGAAAGTATTCAAGCTCTTAAGAGAAAATTACAAAATTTAGAACACGCCACAGACGTCGTTAGTGAAAACCCCATAAAAGTTAGACATCATTCCAAGCCTTCCCTAAACGACATGTCATCAGTGGTTGATGAGATTATACAGTTGAAAAAGCTATTGCTTGCCGAAAACGCCAATTCCTCTAATCCTATCGATATCTCTAAAATATTCACCGTTGGCTCGAATCACAAGCAGTGTGAAGAAGACTCTAGCAAACTACAAACACAGTTAGATGCCGCAAAAAATGATTGTTTAAAACTGCACGACGTTATCAGAGTACAAAAGACTCACATCGCAACGCTGCAGGAGAAAGTAAAAGTTCTCAATCGAAACATTGACGAGCAGGAGTCAGATCTTAAGCAACAGGAAGAACGACTACGACAGGCTGTTAAGGAAGAGCGATCCAAGTGGAAGAACGTCTTGAGCGAAATGGAGAACGAATGTCGCTTCAAGTTGAATGAAATGGAACAGCAATTGCAAAAGCAGCGCGTTCGATCCCTCCAGCTCCTTGACGAGAAGGAGAATGAAATAAAAACCCTTCAAACATCATTTGAAGTTTTCACACAGCCAAGAATTGCCAATGATCATACAATTCAAGAGGGCGTCAATTCCTCCTCCGGTGAGGCACCAACAGCTCCCGAAAGAAAAATTTCTCCTTCCGGAAATAAAAGTCTTGGAGTGGGAGAAAACTGTCACATGCTGCACTATGCCAATGAAATTGCCCGCAAGGATATTGAAATCGCCGGATTGAGAAAGACTAAATATGCAGCTGAAACAGCTCTTCGTAAAGCTTTGCAGGACAAAGCCACTGCCGAAGAGGACTTGAGAGACAAAATCAGTCAGTTAGAGCAACAGGTTGATCGGTAAGTATAAAATATTTGCCCCAAAATTATCTCTAGTAAAACTTTTTCATTTCCAGTTTGGAACGTTGCAAAACTAGAGAAGGAGCAAATCTGGAATATTTAAAGAATGTTTTCATAAGTTTTTTGTCCACCAAAAGTATGGAAGGCAAAGGACACATGATTAACGCTATCGGAGCAGTTCTACAGTTTACTCCAGCCGAAATTCAAATCATCAGTAATGCATTCCACAAGAAATAAAGACCATGATTGAAGCTACAATCCACAGATAGTCAGAACGACATTCTTGTTATCCAAATAAACGTTTTATTTATTTATCGAACGTAAGATGTTTTAATTGAATCCAGATACAGGATATTTTTTCAGGTGATCTCTCATTACAGTTGGGAAGATCGAAAGAAACTTAAATCTAGAGCCCATCTGCTTGGGATCGGTGAGCATTTTGTAGCCGGATTTGATTGCGGCTTGGTTCTCAGGAAGTGCATTATCAAGAAGTACCTGCAAAGATAATTAAAATTATCAACTGGCAATGCCTTTCTTATATAATACATTAATAACCTCTAGCCGGGCATCTCCCTCCATCTTTTTAAGAAAAGTGAATTGTTCTACGGGGCCTACGGTAAAAACTTTATCATCCTTTTCTGCGATATACTTGATTCGTTTGAAATCCACATCAGCAGTGAGATCTGCAGTTCCAGGGTCTGTCAGAGCATCGTGTAATTTATGCTTCTTAAATGCCTGAATGTGGATACGTTTATTATTGAAACATGAAAGTGAATATAGGAAGCGCTCACTCTAAATGTATCATTCTTCTCCCCAAAGTGTCCATAATCCATGATCAAACCAATACCCCCATTTTCCTCAAACCTTTCAGACATTAACTGAATAATTCCGTCTGTTTCTACAGAATATTCTAGGCAATCGCGGTTGTCATTTTCTGTGGGCTGAAAAATCTTTGATATTGGCGTCTGTGACTTGGACATTACAAACCGAAAGGAGTTGTCGTTTTTAATATCAACATCAATTAGCACCTCTTTCCATATTCCATCTTCTTTCTGAAGTTTATGAACTGGCAATGCATCAAAGAACTCATGCGCCAGGATTATAGAGAACTCCTTAGGTACATCTTCGATTCGTTTGTACCAAAACACTTTTGTCCCAGAGAGTGTTTCTCCTTCCCAATAGTACGGCGCTTCCTCAACTTGATTGTGTTTGAAACACAATCTTGATGCCTGAACTTTGCTCAAGTATGGACTCACTTCAACCAGGTGGAGCGAAAATTGTCCGCCCAGCCTAAATTTAGATAAAACTTTCAGCATATCCAAAGATAAAGTTCCGCGTCCTGGTCCTAGTTCGACAACTTGAAAAGGAGATGGAGAACCCAATTTCCGCCATTCATTTAAACACCAAACTGCAACGAGCTATAAATTTAATAAGGATATCTCAGAAACATTGATTAGATTGGTATAAATTTACCTCTCCAAATATTTGGCAGATTTCCGGTGAGGTAATAAAGTCGCCCTCTTTTCCAAAAACATCGCGATTCATATAGTAACCAGCGTATGGATTCGTAAGAACTTCTCTCATATAATCTGCTACTGTTATAGGTCCTCCAGCCAGGATTCTGGCTCGAATTTGACTGGTCAGATTTTGATATTTCTCACTGGATTCCGGTTTAGTAGCAACCTGGGGAGCAGTGAGCTTACTTTTAGCCGAGAAGTCAGGTCTTTTAACTGATTTGTATGAAAAAGTACGCCTTGACAACTGATTACGCAAGGTGCTTAGTAAAGTGTTATTCATATTTAAACAATTTTCTTGGTTTCTTCAAAGTACAAATAAATAAAAAGCAATTTATGGAAAAAATTAAACAAGAAGGCAAGAGACGGAATGAATTTATAAATTTACATTTTTTTTTTATCTGTTTTTGACATTTCGGTAACATGGTGTTCAGGTGTCCAGACAACTGATCTGATCTTATAATTTTTTAGCCCCTTGTCACTTAAAGTCATCAACATTACGATCTAAATATTGTTTTCTTACAATTTACTTGCGTTTAATCAAGTCTCATGAATCTCTTCTCTTTACGCACTCCGGAAGTGACAATTTTTCTTGTTCACAAACCCATCAAAAGAAAAGAGTCGATTTCAAGCTGATCAAATGCTCAATCAGCAAACTCTGGTCTAGTGCGTTTGGTACCTAGGCCAGCTGCATCGTATCAGGTGTATGCTGAAATTGGGTTGCCAAAATTTTCCACAAAGTGGACGGATGAAGGCAGAAGTGGTGCTATTGACACTGAACAGACAATTCCGGATCTTGCGCTACACTTTTGCTCGCAGCGGCTACAGTTTCTCTATCACGTTGACGCTGGTTTTGCGTCATGTACAGTGTATATAACGCGAGATTTTTCCATTTATCGACTAATAACGATAGATCAACATTGGTTGATTATGGGGACAAAAGAATAAGAAAATTTTCGACAGGTTTCGTGAATTGAAAACCGATTTCGGAAATATGTTTTTTAGTTTGAGGCTTTAGGCACCTAAGTTCGGTGAGTATGTTTACTACCAAGTTGCTTACCGTGGTCCGGTTTTTATCGTTATTATACATATATATGATTTTTGCGGTCACTTTAACAAGCATGCCGGTAATTAGTATTGAAGTTTAAAATGCACTGGTGATACCTACTGCATTATGGAAATGGATAGATTGCCTCACCGCATGTACGGCGTCACTTTTGCCGCACTCTGACATGAAAAATTTGTTCAATGTTTTTTGGTTCTCTTTCAGTTTATTATCGACGAGTTGTAAGCCAACTGTTTCAGTGGAGATCAGTTTCTTTTGACACTTTTACCACATCATAAAGCCGATGTAGTCCGCAAAGAAGATATTTAACTCTTTTATTGATAGAGGCAGAGTTTCGTAATACGCAGCGGTATCTAGCAAGAAATTCTCGTCAAAATTAAAGATAAACTCGTCATAAGACCATCTTTTTGCCAAATTAAACACTTTGTTCACATACATGGTGTTAATAGCGCATCGGTGATTCGTTGATTTAATTTTTTTATGTTGGTTTTCAAAGAGGTCTTCTGATATTTAATTGCTGAAATCTTTTGTAGAATATCCGCTCAAGGATTTGTCCAAACTTGTAGATTAAAGAAAGAAAACGAGAGAAGAAAAATTAGTTGAGATTTTCCTTTCTAATAAGATTAGGGTTAGCCATTACAGTTTTCCAGGCTCCAGATCAAGGGTTGTCGGATAGTATTTGTAAGTGTCTTTTTACAATAACTTGTAGACGTCCGTGCCCTTCTGATGCTTACCTTTTCGTACATATTTGTTGATGTTTTGTTATAAGCTTTATTTTAGACCTTTTTACTGGCTTGTTCACAAAGCTAATTTTCGAGGGGACTGTATTTCGAATTCGATTTAATGGATATAACATTTTTCCCAACGATAGCAAACAATGAGTATATAGGAATTTAATTGCTGTTCAGAATAAGCTCCGTCTAGCCTTTAAGACATTTTAAATGTAATTGAAACTAAAAAAAAACTTCAGAAACTAAGTGGATATAGCCTTATCGTGATATCGGAATCATTATTCTAGTAAGCGTAAGTTTTTAAATCGAAGATTAATGCAATCCTGATGTACGTAAACTGTTCTTTTTGAAAAAGGAATGTAGAAACGGAAATGAATGTGTCCTTATATTTTTTAGCAATGTTAAGCCCCTTATTTGATCCTCTAATCAAAAAATGTAGTCAATGCATAAATTTTTCAAATCGGATGATGATTATGAATAGGCAGGTTAAAATGAAATCTCGATTAAACTTACTTTTTCGACCCAAAAATTTAACGCCAGACGGCTAAGGTAAATGAACTCAAAATACCGGCAATATCTGTAATAAGATGATTCGAGTTTTATCTAGTCATGAATCAAACAATTAGCAATTCAGCCCAATGCAATGGAATGTGCATGCCATGCATCAAAAAAAAATTAAACATTTTTCTTCAGCTGACCTGAGGTTGTCAGAATTTCTATTTCTGCTGTTAAATCTAACGATAATCTAGTTATCGAAGCCGCTAAATTGGATGGCTACAAAGTGGAACCTTTATTCGGAATATGTATTAAATCAAATATTATTTTTTCAAGATATGATACATAGTACTGCCGAAAACTCCATGGAATAAATCTACTTGTTACAACGCAAATTCCTGAAGCGAGAAGGACTGCTTCGTGAGACGAGATGCGGATTGAAATTCTATCAAGTTGATGCTGTCCTTGTGGGACATACAAGAAATAAAAGTTTCGTAAACAATTTAACTGTTTTTATTTCAAATTAAAGGAAAATATATTGTACATATATACGTATGTAAGAAATTTAGACTTAGAAAATGGTAATCGTTTGGCCATTGCCGACAAGTAAATGAGTAATAACGTTGTAAGCCATGTCAGCCAACCTTTTACAGAGATATAATTGGCTTTGTCATCTAGTTCTCCTCACTCTCAAACTAGGATAACCCTTAAATTGAAATTGAATTTGATAAACTATTCTTAATTGCAACATTTGCTCTACGATGAGCCATTTGTCTTATCTGATTTGTCCCAAAAGTTACTTGTTTTCAAAAGCAAAGCGGGTTTACATGGACATGGAATACACTTCCCCTTTAGCATAATATTTTTTTAAGTTCAATCGTATGTTTTGATCCCAAAAACTTTATTTCTGGATAAAAAGGGTTGCCTATGAACCGAGAAACCTTGCTTCCTCCTACGATTTTCTTTTATTTGTGATATCGAACATTGAAAGTTTTTTTTTTTCTGTATCTTATTTCTGTCTTTTCAAATAATATACGACTTACACAGGGTCATCTAAGAATTCTCCAGATGCAAGTAGACTTTTTCGAGAATTGAAACTTACTGCTACCACGCGATGCAGTTTGGGCACTTCTGACACTCAATGAAATAGGTGTTCCTAATTAATCATTTTAAAAAAAAACACCAAATTGGCAGGTATTTCAGTTTGAAAAAAATCGAATCTTTGCTTTTCAACAGTGTTTCCTCATTAAAAGCAAACTAATAAAGATTTGATTTGCATTCTTAGCACATCTAGAGGGTTCAGTTTATTGTTTCCTGTCTTCATATTCAGTACGAATGGCAAGAGCGATTTTCGAAAAGATTTGTGTGAGCAAAATCATACAGATTATTACGTCGGCGAGAACAAACCTGTTTTATTCTTACTGACTTAAGCAGGTTTTTTTAGGGTCTTATTTGTTGTAGGTATACAGGCTCTTTAACCTTCAATAAAGACAACAGTAAGACTAACACTACAAGCTTTTGAAAAATATCCATCGAGCACCTTTAGTTATCCATAATTACTATGGAGTAACTCTGCCAACAATACTCAGTAGTTGCTAAATAAAAATGCTTTAACTTGTATACTTTCAAAATATTTATGAGATGTTTCAAAATTGGACTTAACAATTGGAAACTATGCTAGAAAACTATACTAGAATACATTATTTTCAATCTTAATTAAAACCTAAAACCTTACATTTAAAGGGATTAAATTCATTTATTCCCTAAGTGAATGTTGGTAACAAATAAATAATTAATAATAAATGGAAAGGTTTTGCGTTTTTCTTCCTTTCTTCGGTCTTCTTTTCACTTAAACTTATTATGTCTCAACTAAAACGTGAGTGAATAAATCTTGCATTTTTATCTGCTCTATTTTATAAAAAAGGGAATTCAATCCATCAAAATAGTATCGAAGAGGTCCCGTATTCAAAAATTTAAGTCTCTCTTCACTGGGTGTCTCCTTCTTATGACCCATCATTACATATTCATTATAAGCAGGATCAAACCGCAATACATCAAGCTTTCTTGATTTAATTCTGCCGTAAAAGTCGTCATCTTCACCACCCCAGCCGTTAAATAGGTTGGACATTCCATTTATTAGTTGGAACTGTACTGTACGTATGCTAACCACACCGCCAAATAGGCCTTGGTATGGTAAGTTGTATCGAAATATATTTAAATTAGAACACATGTGTCGAGGAAAATTGGAGCAGGCATACAATTGGCCAAGACTAGAAGGTAAGAGATCAACATCGTGAAATATAAGACACGGAAACTCGTAATCTGATGCAATTTTAGATCCAATATTCAGCAGTTTCGCTCGATTGAAAGGCTTGTTATCGTACTGCTCAATGATAAATATTCTATAATGAATTCGCTGTTCTCGTAAGAAGTTATGCATGTATTTTAAAAAATTGTGAAGTTGGGACTCTCTGTTTCGATACGGGACGATAATAGCACTACTATATCTTGGCCGACAGTTACTAGGATGATATTCTCCACCAAGTAGGATCTGTTTTTTAAATTGTTCGCTTTCAGCTCTACTTTCCGACACAAAAGCGTTGTTTTGTATTATATCATCATAAAAGCATTCTTCCAACCGTTGAATGGATATATTCCGTGTAGTTTCAGGTACTAGTCTGTCAAGGATATCATTACTTTGTACATAGTTGTATCTGGTTGAAAATCGTCCTGGCCAAAGGCAGTATATAAAGAGTAGTGTGAAAAATACTTTCCACACATTAATCTTTCTTATAAAGTGTTCAGTTTTTGTAGAAAACTTGGAAAATGCACCCATGGTGCATGATTCGCCGATAATCTGCACTGCAAAGGTGTTGAAATCGCCGGGTAAGTTTATTGAACTAAAATATATTTTATTAGTAATTGTTTTGGATAGCTAAGGTTGTAAGAAAAGCCGAACCTTTAAACAAATGGATATTGATAAAGAATTTAACTATGCAAAGTTGCCATCAATCACAAAACAACTTGATGGGCAGCTTTATAACCTGAAGTTTATTTAAAATTTTTGATGACACATGCTGTTGACATTTGTTTTGTGCCGGCGCGTTCAGGAGCACAGATGTTCATTTCTATGAAGCCGGCTTAAAAACATCTATAAACAGGAACGAATGGACCGATCTTGTAGAAACATCATACCTGAAATAAATACTATGGCTCTAGTCCAATATATTAAAAAAAAAAAAAAAAACACCCCAATTTTCGTAGTATCGCGACTACTTCATACGATTTCATTGATTTGCTAAAAATTAAAAAGTTAATATATTTTAATAAGTTCTGTGCTTTCTCTTTAACTGGTATAGAATTTTTTTGTTTTTGGTACAAGCCTCAGATTTGCGATTTTTGTGATATAAGCATAGTTGCCAAACGGGAACACTTCCTATGATTGTGGAGTCTATAGTATCTGTAGTCTTTAAATCTGTTTTCTTGTTTTTCTGAAAGTGCTCCTACAGGGAGCGATACCGATTAAATTATTTAAGTCCCATGCATTAAAAACGTATGCATTGTTGCTGGCATATAATACAAGGATATATATTATATATTATAATTTAAGCGCAAGCATAGTTGTACCCTCCGTATAAGCTCCAAATCTAGCGGGGTTAATAGAATTTTGTTTGTACAATTCTTTTAAATATGTGGTCAAGCACTTCTTTCAATGGAATTTGAGCATATGTATATTTCTGCTATTTCAATTTTCTCAGGATAAGACTACATTTTAGGTTATAAAATTTGTTTGTACATATGTTGGAAATTGATTATGACCAATTTCATAAATTGATCTTTAAATAACTTCATAATGATGCTTTGTCAGTCGTGATGAGTACTTCAGATTCCAAACGAGTTACACCTTGCTCAGTGTCTATTGGCTCTGTTGTGTATCTTGTAGCTCTGGATTTGAGTTTCTGGTGAGTTTCTGAAGATATTTTCAAAGCCTGACATTCTGTTTGAGACGACGATCTTTTTTCCGGATTGACTTTCATTTATTCTATTACATCGTTTTATTTTACCGGTACGTGAAATGGACGATGGCATGTTTATCTAATAAAATAGCAGCAAAAATTATGTCCAAAAACTTTGAAGGACTTTGGAGGAGAAGATTTTACAACGAACGAAAATTGCTCATCAGTCAGTCAGTCAGTTAGATGGCCAGAACAACAATGCTCCGGCCAGCAGAGTCTTCGAATCTAACCAGGAGAAACAACGCAGTAGAGGAATACCTCACCCTAGTTGGTGCGTACAAGTTGAAGGAGACCTCAGTTGACTTGGAGTGCGCAACTGGAGGCAGAAAGCTAAACACCGAATTAACTGGGTTGTAAGTAGCAACTATTTCGCAACTTAAGGTAGTATGTACATATGTTAGTCTTATCTCTCACCTGGGTTCTTGTCAGAAACTTGTTATCTTCAACTCCTAAGTCGTCTTGTCACAACATAACATCTGAAAAAGGAAAAGCTAAGTAAGCTATCTTCGTGGTTATCTAATGCTTACGGGGCCAATATAATCTTTTGTCGGGAAATAAGAAATCTGAAATAGTTCCCTCCATGGTAATAATATTATATCTAATAAATTCCTTAGAATGATATTGTAAAAGACAAGACTCATTTTTCCCATATATTGATTTTATATGGGGTCACTGTTTGGTTCAAAATGAGGGTTAATGCTTTGACATCAAGTACGCTGAAGCTTTAACTTTAATCATTAATAAAGCTTTATAAACAATAATGATTTGAATTTATTATAAAACCTATTTCCTTTTGGAACAAAATTAAGACTATTGAAAATCAAAATTTTTTTTTTTTTTTGTAAATTCTCAATTTAATTGATGATCGTTTGCACTCTATTAAATTTAGGAACTTTTATTTCCAATATCTATTTATATTTTTTAATTCTTTTTTAACTGACTGCAAATACATGCAGTCAATGTGATAAAAATAAAGGCGGGAAAAATCTTCGTCACCTCTTTGTTGTTCATTTGGTGTCTACGGATTGCGATTTTGGTTGTTTTTTTTCTTTTTTTTTTTAGCATAGATTTGATAATAGGCAATATCAAAACAAGAAAAAGAAAAACACGTTTTCTTATCTACTCTCTCTTTGATAAATAAAAAAGAAAAACTTTTCTCAATATACTCCTATGTATTTGGGCTCGAAATAGATTAAACGGTTAATATAAGCCCTTTCACTGCTATTGATCTTTCTTCTCTACTCGGAATTAATTATTGCCGATCATGTAAGATCTGTCGCATTGGGCTTACAATTTTTGTTATAAAAAGAATTCTAAAAAAATTGTTGAAAAATGTCCACTCTCGAATCAGAAGTTTGTCGAATTTGTAAAGCAACGGTACCAGTTGAAAATATTTGCCAAATTTTTGATTCATCATGCATTAAGTTACTAGAGGAAATTCAAGAAATATCAGGAGTGAATGTAAGTTTAAAGGCGATTTTTTTTTTTAATAAAATACCTATAGCTAATTTGATTTTAAAATGTATTTTACAAAAAAAAAAAAAAGTTCAGGGGAATTTTCCAACAACCATGGTATATCTGTATGAAATGCTATGCTGATCTGATAACATCTCAAGGATTCCGCAAAAAGTGTATCGAATCATTCGCTCAATATGAAACGACCCCAATGACTGTGGATGAGAATGACGTAAGTTAAATAAATTTTCTGTGAATTTTTAACATTTCTATAGTCGTTTTTTTTTCAGTCTCATTGCCAGTCACAGTCCATAGATTCAGCCCTAACAAACCAAAACGATAATTATGATATTGAATGTGTGGTTAAGTCTTTTAGGGTAGAAATTCCTAACAAAACAGATTCTGAGAATAATAACAGCAATGGAAGCGAAAGATCGATGAATGTTGAAAAAATTTGTGAAATTTGTGGCAATATATTTCAAACAAGGAAAAATTTTGCTTTGCATCTTCGTCGACATACGAATAATAAGCCTTACGAGTGCGAGTAAGAATAAGAATATTCTTTAGCTTAAACGCCATTTATTATCATGTTAGTTTTTTTTAGATTATGTATGTACAAATTTTTCACAAATGCTGAATTGAAATGCCATATGAGAAGACATACTGGAGAAAAGCCGTACGAGTGTAAATACTGTGACCGGAAGTTTTCTGATTATGGCACGCATAAGAAGCACGAAAGGTAAGATGACAATAAACTTGATCTATTCTCTGCTGAAAATATCCAGTCGTGTAGTATTAAATAAAGTGACTTCAACTGCTATCCAGTAGTGAATTGGGTTAGGGAGTTTAGTCATTTCGGGTGATGCACACTGGTGTGTTATTCTAAGGGTTTGATTTAAGGCTTTCATAAGTAGGGTTATAATATTCTATACTATATATACTACTTAATTCTGCTATTCCTAATGGTGCATAAATCGTCAACCAATTCAGGACTTCAACTCTTTCTAACAGCCCATAATTGTCCTCTATTCCTCCTTAACTGTTCTGCAACACATCTGCTAAGGGCGCAAAGCTCTTAAGCTTGCCTTGTTAAACGAATTTCTTTTTTCTTCTCCGAAATTATTGCAAATTAGAAGTGAAAAACAGAGTATCAAAACCTGTGTTGCTTTTGATGCTATAGGATATTGGTTTATAGTAGTTCTAAAAATTTAAATAGCCGTAGTTCATCCTATCCTTACTTATCGATTTCTAGTGTGGTGGGTCGAGCATACAGTATCTGATCATCGGTACTGTGAGGTTAAAGTCAATTTTAAAGGAGTCGCCTAATGTGCCTTTTCCTACTCTCTGATCTACGTATACCATATGTTATACCAATTTTCCGTTGTCTGTAGCAGAATCAGAGAAAGTCCGGCTGTGTGACATCAAAACCCTATGCTCATATTAAGGCCTTTGACCTGCTATGTAGCATCAAAACTAGATTTTATATAGGAAAAAAGACACCTTAAACGGCAAAGGCAATTGCGTTCGGATGTGAAGCTCTGCTTCCGAAGGCTTCATGATAGAATGGGGCTTAGGATCACGTGTCATGATCACGAATTAAACGACTTAATTGCATTATGCACCTCTCTGACTATGCAAGTGTTTTCCAATTGTCATAAAATGCATGAAATCACTTTAATGCTGAAACCGTTACTGAAATTAGTGTTTGCGATATATTGCTCATTCAGTCTGCAAATTTTGTGATGTTAACGTCGTTGTAAGCATTTTTGATTGAATTTTTAAACGGCTGTAATGCATATTCGACATATTTTATTGTTTATTTTCTGGAAAAACCAAAATGTGTATGGAGAGGGTATTTTCAACGAGTCCAAGTGTTGGTGTTGGTTTGCAAAGTTTAGAAATAGTGGTTTTGACCTAAAGTATGAACCCCGTTTGGGTAGACCAGAAGAGCTAGAAGATGATATTGAAGTTCATTGTCGAAAGAAATTCCACTGTTACGATAAGGGAACTCAACGTAAGCCATATGATATCCATCGACACCTAACAAATATTGGAAAGGTCATAAAGTTGGAAAAATTAGTACTACACCATCTACCGCAAAATAATCTTCTACAAAAATCGAAACTTGCATTGCGCTTCAGTCGCGTCGCAATATAGAGCCTTTTTTGAACCGGCTCGTTACCGGAGATGAAAAATGTGAAAAAATGGGTTCTTCACAATGACATTAAATGGCCAGCACAGCATCCCAGAAATGGACTTCAGCCGCTCATGGTGTTAATGCCCGTATGGTGGGACACGGCAATAAAGTTCCCTCTGATTAAAATCGTAAGATAAAAATCGTAGAGTCGATAAGGTTTTTCAGCGCTTTCTATTAAAACAATCACAGGTGCATAGCAGAAGGTATTCATAATCAGGAACGCTTCTATGTAAAATCCTGCTCGTTTAACATCGAGAATCAGATCCAGGTGCTCTTTGATCCTTTCCAGGATTCATTTACTTATTAAATTCATAGCATCTTTGTATATATTTAAGTTATAACAACATTTTGCATTGTACAGTTGTAAAGATTAAACAATTTAAATTATCACATTTTAAATATAAAAGAAATTAAAGAAATTTTGGAAAAAAAGAGAGAGAAGAACAGATTACAGAAAGGTAAGAATAAAAGTAGAATAGAATTGATTATATAGAATCGCTACTAGCAACTTGTATAATATTTGAAAGTAGTTTTCCATGCTCATTCTTTTGATAGTAGTAGGAAGATTGTTTCAGAGGCGAACGGCATGTACAAAAAATTGACGACTGCTCAACAGAAATCTGTCCCTGGGAGGAATAAGGATCTTTAAAAGCGAACGAATTTTATTTTGTCGAAATTGTAACTCGGTGTTTCAGAGCTACTAATTACTTGTGTAATAAGATAACAGTTCTATGTTTCAAGAGTTTATCCAATGAACATTTAGAAATTTGATTGCTGAAAACTGATATGTGGTCATACCGTCTCAGACGAATTTAAACTTCCAAGAGCTTCACATCCGTACGGTATGATGCGCAGAGCGAACGCTTTGATTAGTTTCATCTTTACTTTGCTGGGCAAGTACGAGTAGTATGGCTTATTCTTATTCTTATTATATTCTTAGGGGACTAATGGCGTTTTCGTCTGGGCTTTTCTCCGTGCTCCGAGTTTATGTGTTCGATCCAGTTAAGATGTCGGTTGGAATGGTTTCCTAGATTTATAATTTAGTTACAAGTTCAGCAGAATCATAACGTAGAGCTGCAAATTCAAAATTTCCAAGTTGTTTAACATATGAACAGTGGCTTGATTTTGGATGAATTAGGGCTAAAGCAATTTTTTGTGACCGGAGGACATGCGTATTAATATGATAACCGCAGTACATTGTTCTTTTATAAATATCAATATTAACGTAAATAAAATAGGGCCTGGGACAGATCCTTGCGTATACCTGAAGTTACTGACAGACTCAATGATTTTTTGTCACCATGATAAAAAGCTGGGTTCTGATTGTTAACACTAGAAAGATAACCTACGCATCAGAGGCGCCTGCACAGTTAACAGATTGGTGTCGCTTATTCTTATTATTCTCTTCCAACTCAGTCGTCATTCAACTCCACCGGTAGTCGACAATTTTTGTGCAGTAAGTAAGTTTTGGGGTTATGATGAGTTGATCGCGGTAGCGAGGCGTAATTTACGGAATTCTTCCTGTAAACGAAAGAATGTTAATTTTATTTATTCTTATTTTTTTTCACCTTTTTTGTTTTTACGAATCAAAGAGGTTAAAGTGAGATCAAAGAGGGTTTTTTGTCAGGTTAAAAATGAGTGGTTTCGAGGTCACAAATTGCAAGCCCAGCGAATTTACTGTGTCAACAACTGTGGAGTTGGGATATAAGTGGAATAAAAGTCGTGTCACGCGAGATGGGTAGATTTTACGTGAGTCAAAATGGGAGGGGTTGATTAAACCAAAAATCTACCGAAAGTCCATCTCCAAAATATATTTCTCGGTGGTAGAGTGAATGTTCTTTTCTCAAAGCGTTTCGTTTCTAAACACATTTTTTTCTAACCACCAGAGGGTTTACACCGCACGGAAGATTAAAAAATATAATCTCTTATGAGGTATGAATTCTCTGTTTTCAAAGCGTTTCCCTATATATATTTTCGTTATCTTTTGCTGAACGTCGGAGGGTGAACAGTGTGAGGAAGTCGAAAAGTCGAATCCGTATTAATCTACTATTTCAACGATATTTTATGTTTTAGATTTTAGAGTTCCCCATCTTTAAACATTGCTTGCATTCCAATGAAGCGTTTGTATGTAGCTACTGTGTTCTTGGGACGTTCATGGGTAGGCAAGTTTAGACAGGCATTTACTGGTACAGGTTCATACTGGGCCACAGTTCGTCGACGATATTTGCTTTAAGTGGAGTATTGTTTTGTATTGGGCTTTGAGAACTTTGCTTATCAGTACTGGATGACATTTTCACTCAATGGAGTAATCAGTAATCGCGAAAACTTGATGTCCGTGGACAATTGCCTTAAGTATTGTAAAAGAGAGTAGCTTCACGTAGGCTTACTTGGGAAGAAACTTAAAAAAAGGCTGGGAGAAGAAATATAAAACAATTGTTCACTATGACTGTAACTATTCACTATGACTACTAAATCAGAGGCGGGAAACTACTTACAATAGCTCTTTCCCGCATGATTTTTGTAACAATTTGCAAAAGAGAATTTTTTGCTTAAGTTTGAGGAATAGGAATAAATTTTCTCTAGGACCCAAAATCTCGTTTTACAAGAAATTGTAAAACAGTAATTAGATTGTACAAATTTGTACAAATTTTTAGTCCTGGAACAGACCTAATATATCCCTAAATATTACATATGGTTACATATGGTTAACGTCACCGTATAGCTAGTCCAGTTCCAGTTTTCAATATATCAGAGGTAGCCGTTTCTGGCAAAATAAGTTGTGTAGTTCCGTATACATATGACGAGATCATCAGCCTTAAAACTGTCTGGAATTTCCGTATAACCCAAAGAGGTAAAATATTGCATTTTCCGCTATTTCTCTTATAGTCTATTTCAAAATTTACTCGGTCCTTAAGTAATTTTTTTAGTGTATGAATAATCCAATCAATCGAGCCGAAAATAGGGTTCACTAGGCCTTATTTCCAAAATCCTGCCAATCTCACCAAATGGCAATGACTCTTAACTTTAATACTTATAGATGTATAAATGTAGTCTTAATTTTTTATAGAACTCATACCAATGATCGTCCCTATCCGTGTAATTTATGTGGTAGATCCTTTACAACTACATTTATCTTGAAAAATCACATTCTAACGCATACTGGTAAACGAGACTATGAGTATGTTAATAATATGAGTAATGTTTGCCAAATAATTAGGATATTTTTATTTTAGATGTAAAATTTGCAATAAGGCTTTTGTACACCATACTCATTTAGCATCACACCTTAAATGTGTAACACATAGAAAAAATTGTAAAAATGCCGAATTAATAAGAGAAGAAGACAAACTACGAAGAAACGAAATGGAAGAATTTTTGATTTTGCGTTGAGACTTATTGTAGTTAAACATATTTGTAAAAGTTTTGGCAAAAAATAAAGTGTTTCTTAAATAAACAAATTATTTTAATTTTTATTTCTTTCAACATTCAGTTAAGATAACGACTTTTTAAAACAGAAGTTATCATCAGGTTATATCAGAGTTGGGAACGGAAGTAGTTTGAGGTAGAAGTGATAAACCTGTCACATACAAGTTTTGCTAATTTTATGGATACTATGTATCCACCACTATACGGAGGTGAATGACTAATGTCAATTCGCTTTGTGTATCCTCGTCATCCTGCAATTTTTAACTAGGTTGATAAACATTCGGCTTTAGAGCTCGTTAACGAAAAAGGGGTATATTCTGAAACGTTTCTTCTCTTCTATCGAGCAGTAGTGTGATAGAATAATTGTCTTCATATACTGTCCTGGATTGGTCTTAATGGCCTTTGATTTTATTCTCACAAGTTATAGAATAGATGAATCGTACTAGGATTTGAACGCCAGGAAAGGAAAGGAGGATATTTTTGGTAGTACATTTGGTAAGCAAAGCCTACACGACACCACGTCTAGCTGTGGAGTTTTGCCTAAAACACATGTGCAGCAAAGCATCGCACAGTTAATGCGTGCAGCAATGCATGTAAGACACATGCGCAGTAAAATTTTTACTTATCATTGCATTGTTGTATTGTCATTGTCATATTCGATAAACAAACATCCAAAGCAAAATAATTTAAAGATGGATATTATAGTAAAAGACGTAAAAAATTAAAGAAAATAATTATTTTACTATCCGTTCTTCTATGTTATTTTAATTTTTTGGATATTGTGTTCCGCATTTATTGTTCGACAAAGAAAAGAAGATTTTTTAATAAATTGTTTCTTTAAATTAACAGCAATGATTCCTAGTTCCTATGTCACCAGCATCAAGTACCCGACCACCACCAAGATATCCTTGGTTTGCTGGAGAATCCTGCCAAGCACATGCAGCTAAACAGAAAGGGTACGAAGAGGTGCTACAATAAAGAACAAGAGCCACTCGTGAGCTCTTCAAACTCTCTTCTTTTCCAAAAGAAGAAAAAAGAACATGGGAAGCACGCGATCGAAGATATTAAGAGTTTGTACTCCAAGCACACCATACGGGAGTTTTACCAAAAGGTAAAAATAACCTATCAAGCCAACAAAACCCGTAGAGATGAAAAAGGAAACCACAGACGGTGCTTAGAATACAGAAAAGCTTCTTCTTCAGGCTCTATAACAGCGACAAAGCGCAACATCCAGCTGTAAGGCAGAATAGACCAATCAACTTAGACGATGATGGCCAAAACTTTCATACACCTCGACCTCATTAGCCACTATCAATGTCGTTCCAGGCCAGGAAAGTCCACAACTGATCGTTTTCATACTCCGGTAGATCTGGGGAAAAATAGTTTTAAGACAACATGTGACAGCATTTATATAAAATCATATTTAGTTTTGGAATGCCTGCCAAACTCGTCCGTCTGTGCAGAATCACGACGGAAAACGCTGACTGCTCCGTCAAGGTTGGTAACAACTTAACCGAGCCTTTTATTGTCAGGAAAGGTTTAAGACAGCGTGACGCGCCGAATTCATAAGGCTTTTACTGGTGCGTTCACTAATATTGAAAAAGAAGCTAACAAAGAGCGCTAAAAGAAGGCAAAACCAAGAACCATATATGCTGTTTACAAGAATGGACCCACTGCATCGACGAATTGGACATAATGTCACAGTCGATAGTTCGAGGTACTAAGGGACCAGAAATTAAACGAAGAATCATTCTTGCCAATCGCTGTTTCTTTGGGCTAAGAAGGCAAATGATTGGCGGCCCTATCACAAAAAAACTAAGGGGACTCTATGGATATGTTATGTAGGACCTTGATAATCCTAGTCCTAATTTATTGCGCTAGAGCATGACTCTATCAAAAACAGATGAAGATATCCTCAGTTATTTTGAGAAAAAAAGTTCTTCGTAAGATATTCGGTCCCATTTGGGCTGACGGACTTTAGAGGGCAAGATTCGAGCTGTACCGCAAGCATACAAGCTGTACGGCGACATTGGTCTAGTCAGGAAACTAGGCATCAGCCGCCTGGGATAGCTAGGATATGTAGAGCGAATGAACATCAATAATCTGGCCGGTAGAGTTTTTGAAACTAAACTAGAGTAGAGAAAAAAACTCACCAAGAGGACCTAAGCCGAATTGGAACGCGCAACTGGTGGTCGGTAGCTTAGGATCAGGCTAGCTGCAAAGGCTTCTTAGTTAAGGCCCAAGTTCACCCCGAGCTGTAGCGGAAAAATCGAATATGATGTACACTTTGTGGGAAAATGTACGTTCAGTAATCTGTGAAATTTTATTCAATTGCGTTTAGTGTTAGGTATTATTTTTATAATATTTATATATATTTATTTATTTCGATATTTTAAATACCTATATGTATATGGAAGTTGTCAACATTGGAAGCTGAAAATATTGATTATTACAAAACTATTGTTAGGTTGTCATAAATGTGTTAAATATTTATAAGTTTAAATAGCAAATGGCACTTTGCACGAGCATGCCCATAGTTGTCATAAACTTTTATACCCTTTTCACACCGCATAGAAAAACGAGTTTTTGATAAAAAGTTTCCAAAACCTCATTGAAGCGGTAACACTAAAGTGGTTAACTGAGTTTTGTTTGACAGTTTTATCAGCTGGGAAATTTTTGTGGAGGCAAGGATTTTTAATTAGATTTTTTTTTTCATATTCTGCTGAAAAAAATGAATTTATTGAATATTGAACCATTTATTGATAAAAGCGTACAAAACTTGCCATGAACCAATACTTTATAAATTTAAAGTTTTGCAATTTTTTTTGACAAGTACTCTGCTGTGCTGAAGGTTTCAAAAGGTGTGTCTGCTTCAACAGCTTCAATATTGCGATTAAGTTTTGTGGTGTTTTAATCAAAAAGTTTTGATCGAAAACAGAGTTTTTGAGTTTTCGTGAAAATTCTCACAATCTCAATCGAAAATAAAAGTTTTCCTACATATTTTTTTTTATTAAAAGTTATTTAACATATTTCTAAACATACCGATTTTTAATACTATATCGGAGTTTGGTCGATGTAAAATGGGTCTTTTGTATTTAAAATAAATATATAATCGAACATATCCTCTTAAATGTCATCAATTTTCAAGCAAGCTGCAAGCGACTACGAGTTTTTTTTCGATGCTTTGTAGTTTGTTTATGTTTTTCGTTTGTATATTAAACTAAAGTGCTGGTGTAAAATTAAAAATATAAAAAATAGATTAAATGAAAAAGAAAAATATGTTGGAGGCAGAACTTCTTCAATGTAGAATTTGCCAAGAACATGTAGACCCAGTAATCACCCATGAAACGCCAGATGTATACACACAAATCATGGAGCAAATCAAAGAGATTTTTAATGTGGAAGTAAATATAAACAATATTTTAATTAAAAATTGATTTTACATATTATCTTATCAAAAGATGTTAACCAGTGAGGCCCCTGTAATTGCTTCTGTTTGTGACATATGCAAGGCAGACCTAGAAGCTGCCGAGAAGTTCCGACAGAAATGCATCAAATCAAATGAATACTTTGTACTTAAATATGAAGAAAATAGCTTGGAAGATTTAGATGATATTAAAAGCGAATTAGATGTAAGTATTTAAGTAAAGCCAAATCTGTTTCGTGTTCTACATTGTTTTAATTTTATTTTTAGCCTCCAACACCACAATCGCACTTTGAGGATGCAGATAATTTTGAAGTGAGTTTGTAAGATCAACAAGAAAAGTGTTTTCTTGAAAGTAACGATATGTTGTCTTTTCAGGAAGGTAAAGAAGACAATAGCAATGACGAAAACGAATCGCAATCGCTAGACCAAAGTAAAAACGAGGAAAAGAGCATTTCATCAGTTAAATCAGAAAAGATTAAAAAAACAGCGAAACCGAAGTCGCGGGAGAAACCCGTAAGACAGCCAGGCGAGAAAAGACCCTACAACAGGAGAAAACCTCGAGCACCTAGAGAGGGCAAACCTCCAAGTAATACCAATCTTATATGCGACATTTGTGGGAATATTTTCAAAATAAAACATGTTTTTGAATTGCATCTACGACGGCATACCAATATTAAACCCTATGATTGCGAGTAGGTTTAGAACTTGATGTTTAGTTTTAATTTAAATAAACTTGTTTGCAGACTATGTTCGAGCAGATTTTTCACAAATTCCGAACTTAAACGACACATGAGACGACATACCGGTGAAAAGCCGTACGAGTGTCAATATTGTCATCGGAAATTTTCGGATTACGGAACACACATTAAGCATGAGAGGTACTGAGCCGTTTGGCCATCTATGTAATTATGAAGTTTAAATTGTATATTTACATTCTTTTTAGGACCCACACAAACGATCGCCCGTTTGTTTGCAAGCAGTGCGGTAGATCTTTTTCTTGTGCATTTGTTTTGAAAAATCATATGCTGATTCATACAGGCGAACGAGCATTCAAGTAAGTTAACTGTTTGAAATAACTACAGCACTTGACTTTTATTAATAATTTTTGAATCTCTTTTTAGGTGTGAAGTATGTGACAAATCATTTGGTCGGCTACATAATCTTACTTCGCATATAAAGACACTTTCGCATCAGAACAATGCTTTGAAGAAAAATATCAAAGAGGAAACATGAAACCGATGAAAATTTAAGTCAATCACATAAGATTTGTCAAATTTTACTCGTGATGATGCCATTAATAGATTGATTGATAAAGCTTGTGTAAAATAAAAGATAAACCCATTTAAAAATGTTGTTTTACCCGATGGACGAGTATTGCATTATAACATAACATGGCTTTGTGATTAAATAGGGCTGAGGAAACTTTTCAAGGCTTTCACTACAAATCATTAAAGAGCTAAGACATGGTGGATGTTGATGGCATATGGACATGATTTGTTTGTTTTATTTGTGTGAGGGTTGCTTTTCCTTAAATGACACATTTGCGATGCATTTGCACCTAGCAAAATCTTCACAGTTTACTTGATAACTAAGGTTGTATTATATTTTTTTAAGTTTTCTTCAATAGATTTATTTTTGGAGTAATTTCCCTCAGTTTCCCATTCATCATTGACTTTATCGTCAAGGATCCAAGTACTAAAAACTAGACCTTTGACTTTCGCTTTATTAGTTCTGAGTTATTCGAATCATGTCTATATCGATTGCATACGAGTGCTGTATTAGTTGCAAAGCTTTAGTCCTGGTGGTGCTGTGAAGCTGCACGATAGAATATTGCCCTCCGAAATTCCCTTTTATTGTCAAATATAGACATGAGATTGTTACAATATCTGAGCGGGTAGAAAAGGTTTCGCTCGTCATTCAACGCAGCAGTTTGTGTACCAGACTTACCATTTCAAAGCTTAGTATGTATCAATAAAACCCGTGTCTCAATTTCTTTTCTTTTTTTCGTTTAGATGGAATATTCCATTTTGATCGGGTCCCTATGTATGGAGGATACCAGTGGCGCAAATGAAAAGTTGCATATACTAAAAGGTGTGCCATAATGTATGACTATTTTCCTAAGCTATATCTTAAAATAAAAAGAAAAATTACGAGTTTTTTGAAATGTTTATTTGGGCATTCATATTTTTTTTTTATCATGTTTTGAAAATGATATCGCTTAAATGCCGCAGTGCGCCGTTGTTGATAACCGTTTAAGCTCTCTTTATGGCATTTTCCATTGTTTTTTTCAGAACTTCGGGTGATAGGTTCTCCACTACTTGTCGGATGTTCTTCTGCGGCGGTTAAATCGGGTTATCTTGCGGGCCAGTGCAAATCGCCAAAGCGGGATATTGGAGGACCTGGAAACGCTTCCCCTAGAATGTCGGTTGTGTCTTATGTAGTATACTTCGTTAATTTGTCCTACTAAAACTACATGTCCTCCAGTATAAAATAATCCAATGAGGTAGGAAAAATCATTGATCACGGCTTGCGCCGTTCTAAAAAAAGTCCAATGACTCCTCCAGCGTAATCAACACACCATGCAATGATTTTGAGTGAATATAATGGTTCTTCGTGGGATTTTTAATACTCTAGAAAATCGTCCATTTCGCTGTTGAGATTCAGGAGGGTTTGAGCTTAGATACGACGCGATTCACCGGTATACCCATCAGCTGATAGATTGTTTGCACTTTATAAGGAAACATCTTCAAGTCTTTCGCCAAAATGCGTTTCAGAGACGTGCATGTATGCCATCCTTTGGTAACAAAAAGAAATGAAATTGATTGACATCGCTCAAAACTGTAAACGAATGGATAGGCTCGCACCATTGGTTAAATTAGGTAAGTATCCGTAGTCGAACAGAAGAAGCCAACTTTATAGGAAAAGAATATAAAAAATTGAGCTGTGATGAACATCAATTGGTCTAATGAAATTAAAAGCAATCGATACCATTCTAAAACCACTAAAGCCATTGCCTCCGACCATGGTGAAGGGGGCTTTATAGTGTGGAGTTGCTTCACTGGCATGTCGGTCCACTAGTAAAAATCGTTCGCATCATGAGATAGGATTACATCATGCCACTTCATCCAAGGAAAAAGTTATTTCAAGGGTTCAACGTGGACATCATCCCGCTTTCGTAATGGTTTAGTGGGAGGGTCTCTCACCATGGTGTCACATCCCTCCATTTCTGAGAAAAAGGCGTAAAAACTGGTGCAAACGTCTACCAAGAAGATATGCTAGAGGGTGTTGTGAAGGGTTTGACCAATACCCTTGCCAATGGATATAGATGGATCTTCCTACAGGACTCTGTTCCAGCGCACAAAGCCAAAACCACGCAGGAGTGGCTCAAAGTTAATATTCCTGGATTTATAGCAGCAGAAGATTCCAAAGATGCCAAAGGACCTTTCGTTGACCTTCAAGGAAATTGGCATAAAGTGGCTTAAATGACGAGAAGACTCGGGAGTATTTTGTGACAGAAAAATGTCCCTCAAACGTAAGTGTCCGGTCCAGATTTAACATACCCACCGAAATGTTGGGCGATGTATGAGAAATACCATATAGAGGAAAAATGACAGCGACGGAAATGAAAATGCTACGAATGTCTGCGGATGTAACAAAACATGATCTCACAGAAACGACGCGAATTGGCGCAAGTCCCCACATTATGAAACCGATAATGGACAAATTTAAAGTTAGGCAAATCAATTAGTTTTGTCACGTTCAACGAATGTTGTTCCAAACTCAAATTCAAAAAGTAATAGAGGCTTAAGTTCTAACCGAAGTTTGAAGAAGAGGTCGAAAGAAATGAGACGATTTTCAATAGTGACCTTTACAGTGGTTCTAAGGTCCTCAAATTTAGTTAACTCTACAAGTTACGCAGTAGGAATGTAGATACGTATTAGAAATATGTAGCATGAGATGTTATTATTCGCATTTTATATTACAGCCGTTAATAAAACAAGAGGGATAAGATTGAAAAAATCCTTTTTGATTTTGCAGACATTTTTTTTCTTGACATTTTAGACATAAGTCGGCAGGGAGCTTACCATAAATCAAAAGGATTTGAAGTGGCATGTAATTGAAGTAAGGTAAGCATAAAGAAAAGTGTCAGAGAGAACATAAAGAATTCTTTTCTAGATCATGTGATGATTTTCCCAACAGTTGATTTATACTACAAAATATAGTTTATGCCACAATCCTCAGCTGTAGTTTTGTATATGTGAGATGTTTGCAGAAGAAACATATAACCAGAGAGAGAAATCAGTTTAAATCTCCACCTATTCGAAGAATTTTTTATTTTGAATTTTGAGATATCATTTTCCAAATCTGCAAGTGAAAGTTGCGGTTAATATGAAGATTCTTAAATTATAGAGAACTCATCCATTAATTAAATAAAAACAATTATGAATACAATATAACACAGAAAAGCATTGCGATAAGTCACTAAGAAATCAGTCGAAATTCTCGTTTTCCCGTACTTTGCTTTGATTTACAACATTTTTTGTTTAGCACAAAAGCATGAAACCTCGTTGTGTTTCTATCATTTAACGCTAAGTATCTTAAATTTTTATTCTGCCTTATGTAATCTTTATATATAAATCTATAAAAAATATATTCTTCTTAATATATATATATTTAATTTAGTAACATTGTCTTAACATACTCGTAGAACAATTTTGTTCATAAAAAGCAGACAACGTAAGAAGACCAGTGCTCTATGTTAAAGACAATACTGTTTTTATATTTCGAATTGAAATCTCTTTGACTTTTTGTTGCCAAAATAAGTGATATTTGAATATTTAAATAAAATATTTAATACTTAAATAAAATTGTAAATAGAAGATTGTTTTTTTTTTTTACATTTTCTTTATTTTAAGAAAAACTACCATATATTGGGGTACAGGCAAATAAAATTAAAATGCCTCGGTGAATAAAATAGAGACCAATAATCAGAAGCCTAGGCTTCGGAGTTTTCAATAAAATTTACAGAACCCCATTGATGCGTTCACACTGAATACCGAATAGATTTTGTTTGACAGTTTTACCAGCTGTGAAATTTTGGTGTATAAAGAGATACTTAATTAGATATTTTTCTTATGTATGTTTTTCTCCTATACAATCTGTTGAAAAAAAAATCATTTTATTTAAAATTGATATACTATTTATTGATAAAAGCTTGAAAAACCTTACCAAGAACGACAATTAATATTTATTCAAATTTTAAGTTTTGCAATAAGACTTTGAGGAGTTGCAATCAAAAACTTATTAAAAAAAAAAAAAAACAGATAGAATATGGTATATGGAAAAGCTTCTGTTTTCGATTTAGATTACGAGAGTTTTCTATGCGGTCTTGAAAGGGTTTTAAGTAATCTTCTCCATGAACTTCGCTATTTTAAATAAAAAAATCGCTAAATTCGCTAAAACTTGTATTTTCAATTCTTATAAAAAAAAAAAGAAACAATCTGCTTGCATATTTTAACAAATTTTATTCCCACGACCAAATTTTTGAATTTTCTTGTCCGAAAAGTATATGAACAGTCCTACTTCATATAAAGAAAAAAAATATAACAAATTAACAGTTTTTTCCTTTGGTCTGAAAGCTGTCAGTTCTTGTTTGTGTTTCACTATTCATCTCAAAGGAACTTCAAACGGTTAGTGGCAATCAATGGAAAGCAGTTCTTGGAACAGCCAAGACCTGGAAAGCTTTCCATTTTATGTTTTTGATTATTAATCTCTGGTTTAGTCCATCGACGACATTTTTGACAATTGAAGAAAAAAAATGTTTTGCAAAACTTGAGTGATGCTGCGGAATGCTTGTTAATTTCAGTGGGTTTTACGCTTAGAAAAGGCTTCTCGAAAATGGATGCAATTGAAAATAAATTAAAGAAACAATGTAGAATATGCCTAGAGTTTGATGCATTAATTGACATGTTTGAAGATTCAACGACAACTTATAAGCTTGAACTTTGTTGTGGCGTAGAGGTAAGGACAAAAAGGCGCATCTCACTAATGTACATAATTGTAATCACTTATAATTTGCAGATACTAAACATTCCAAATTTACCTTCAAAGATATGTAAAAAGTGTTCTGACATCCTAAATGTGGCTTATGATTTCCGAGTACTATGCCAAAGATCACAGGAGTACCTAAGTGGGCACGAGGAAACAGTGGATGACGAGGAGCACAAGCCAAATTTAGCTGAAATAGATCTTGCCTCTTATGATGACATAAAATTGGATGCTGATGTTTATATTGATAATGTTGAGGAGGACATGGAAGACGATCTAGATCACGATCTCACTGATGATATTGAAGTAAATATTTTGCAAAAGGAACAAACTGAGGAAGAGGTAGTAGAAGAAGAAGAAGAGGAAATTTTCAATGAAAGCGATGATAAAAGCAAAATCCTGCCATCTAGTAAGCCTGAAAGGAAGCGTCGTGTTAAAAAATTCATAACAAGAGCTCCGAAGAAGCCTAAAACCCCAGTGACCTTCATGTGTAACATCTGTGGAAACCTGTACAAAAATAAAGCGACGTTCACATATCATATGAAACTGCATCAGAATGACAAGAAATATGAATGCGAGTAAGTAACGATGTTTCCTTCAATGTCAATCAAATCACAGATTATATTTTTCGGTAGAATTTGTTCGAAACGTTTCATGCAAACCTGTGAGCTTCGAGCCCATATACGAGTACACACCGGGGAGAAACCATTCAATTGCTCTTATTGTGATCGAAAATTTCGTGATAGAAGTGGTGTAACACGACATGAGAGGTAAGTTGATGTTTTCTCAGTCAAAAAGGAAGATAATCGATGTTTTGTGGTTTTAGGACCCACACAAATGAACGCCCTTACGGTTGTACCATATGTGGAGCTCACTTTTCATACTCAGCAACATTGAAGAAGCACGAAAGAGTTCACACTGGCGAGAAACCTTTCAAGTGCATGATATGTACCAAAGGTTTTTCTGAATCTCATCAATTAAAAGCACACTTGGCAACAATCAGACATAGAGAAATGGCTAAAGAGAATAGTAAACTTTTACACTTATTTTAAATTGAAATGTGTTTTCAATTACTCTAATGACTACTCCTAAATGGTCTCTCGATATCCTTTAACACAATCTTTGATTAACTTTGGCATTGAGACATATTTGATTCTTAAAAAACAGCAGACTAAGGAACGGAAACATCTTAACTTGAAACTCATCGGCCAATGTAAAAAAGCATAAACGCAACTGCAATAATGCGCTAGCTTTGTTCAAAAATGGCTAAAAACAAGTGCAAACTTGCTTGTTTTAGGGGAAAACGTAACGGTCAATGATCCTAGGGTTATGACAAGATTTCCGGTTAAAAATTGAACTAAATGTGTCACTCACAATAGTGACAATCCATCCGATTCTGGGGGCTCTAATCGACAGTAGCTCTTTTTTCTACAAGTTCTGTAGATCGTGTTTGTATAATACTATTGAGAAATTGATAAAAAAGAGGTTGGTCATGAATCATGATACTGCTTTTTTCGGCTTAACGCGGGAAACCGAAAAGATTGAACGGGCTACAAAAGAAACGTTTTTTGGAGGACTTATATTTAAGAGGCAATTGAATCGAACAAGGCTTAAGACAGACGAACTGTGCAAAGAACCACACTTCCTCAGCATCGACGGCAAAAAAGTTTGAATACAGCAACTGAAACCGACCCAAGTCTTGTTACTGAAGTTCTCCCTTATCCTATTCTCTCACAGTGAATGAAGGTTATTATTGATGGGCTTTCTTGCACACGATGCCTGACTGAAACCAGTTTTACATCCAGAAAATATCGTAGCTCAGGTGGACTAAATTTGCTTGGTTCTAATTTATTTCCATTTAAAAAATAAATAGAATGTTAAGTTTCCAATGAAAATTTGGCTTGAAGTAACAATGACAACAGCTCCCTTAAACGAAAAGTATGTGCCGAAAATAAAAAGATAACCAGCCTATAAAGGCCTTGTATTAAATCCTTAAACCAGTGGTTTGGTAGGCAATGATAATTGTCGGAATGACGGCTGTGCCAGCGCACACTAAACCAACTGAGACCTAGCCGAGGAGGAAAATGTTTTCATTTAAACATAGGACTTTTTAGACTGGCAAAGAATATTTATGTACGCCATCTGAGTGAAAGAAGTCGCTTCCAAAGTGAAGTGTGATTGACTCGGCAATTCGACTCAGGACCTACCAGTGGAATCCCTTCTCTTGGTTTTGTTTGTTAATGTCATTAACTTACATCAATCTTCAACATTCCAATGCCACTACTTTTCTATGAAGCAAGATGTGCACGTTATTACAAAATCTCAAAATATTTATAATGTAACCGTGGGTGTGGGAAAAATGCACATGTTTTGAACATTCGTGGATTGCCCACCACTCTTTGCAAACGATCTAAAATACCTAAGACTTATTCTATTGTGCCGAAACAACTCGCAGCATCTAAAATTGGAGAGTTCTACAAAATCTTGTTCCTGCAGTCGTAAGCAATCAATTTAACGGAGAATAGTTTTGGTTCGTCTTTGTGTTATTTATTTACACAAACGATTCGGTACTACTTCCAACAACAAAGGGAACAATAATTCACAATCAATAATTTATTAATTTATCAATGGGTTGATAGGTTTTTTCAAGTTGTGCAATGCTGCTGCTTCGTATATTTCCTGGGGAAAAGCAGATGTAACATGAATGACAAATACGAGTATTTTTTCGGCTCCATATAATCGTCTTACTTGGCTCCTCCTATAAACCCATTTAACGAAAGGATGGCAGCAAAGTAATCGGCCTAATTTAATCCAACAGGTATTATAAAGATATTACCAATTGGAAAGACTACCGGAAGATTTTATCTTAAACCATAACCACATCGATTTTACAAATACGAAATGAAATATGGATTTTGCCAAAGAACATGAATATTCTAAGGAGAAACCAATCTATCAAAACTCAGAACAATATACAAGCCAGAAGAACCTCTTCAGAATCTGAAGAATGGCCTCATCAAATATCTTAAACTGATATGTTTTTCTAGAAAAAAAACCACTAAATTTTAAAAAGCGCTTTCTAGAAAGACTTGTGCCGAGTGTATTTTGGGTATTTAATGTGAACTTTCACACTAATAAAAGGGGCAATACATTCTGGAAATTCGTTTATCAGTTCAAAATCAGCGTCTTCTTAGTCGACGTAGCTGATATCTGGTTACTGTGACTATCTAAAACTCGATAGCGTTGATCATTTTTAGAGAAGATTTAATTTTCAAATACGAGGGTGGGTCAATAAGTCCCTGAAAATATAAATAAGGAACAGTCTCTTTGGCAAAAACATTTTATTTTTCAACATAATCTCCTCGATTCATTCGACACAAATCTCTTACCGCCGAGTTATTGCTTCAAGTTTGGAAACAGGTAATAGTCGCAGGGGGCCAAATTTGGAGGATAAGCTATTCGTAACCTAATTCATGTAATTTTGCCATTTCGTCTGCGAGGTGCGCCAGTGCGTTGTCCTAGTGGAGAGAATTTTTTTCCTCGCCAAATGCGGTCGTTTTTGCTTCAAATCGGCATCGAATCGAATCAACAGCTATGCATAATAGACTTCTGCGATTGTTTTACCCTTTTCAAGGTAATTAATGTGGATGACATCGCGCGATGACATTCAAAAAAATCTGCCGCCATGACGTTGTTAGCCGACAGACACACGTTGGCCTTCCACTGACTCAACTGTTCCTTGGTCTCTGGTGTTGTGATACTTCGTCCACTCTTACGAAACGGAGCAAACACTCCTTTGAAGTAGTCAAACGATTGCGTTTGTTGTCAATTGTGAGCAAACGCGCCACCCATATGGCGGATAGCCTTTTTATGTTCAAATATTTTTGCAAAATTGAAATCACTGATCCATATGATAAGCCTGTAGCGTCTTTAAGGTCGCGCACTTTCATTCGCCGATCATACCGCGGATTTTATCGGTATGACCAGAACGTTCGGCGTCACTTGTGGTGAGATGACGCACCGAAATTTAGTAAACCAGTGGAAGATAGTTCTGATCGATGATAATACTTTTCAAGATTTTGCTTGTTTTTTTAAGCAAAAAATAGTATTTAATGAGCGCACAAAAGTCACTACTTTTATTTTTTTTCCACATAATTTACAACAAAACTATTTGACAGATCTATCTCAAAATTTGGGTACGTTCTTTTAAAACATGCTGATGACAAGCAGAATATTAGCAGTTGCGTTGCTACTGAAGAAAATTCAAATTTCCGGACTATTCGCCCAAGCTGTGTGAAAATATTAAGCGCGTGGCTATATAAAAAAATTAGTTTTTCACGAATATTTCTTACACACTTTACTTAAGGTGGCGCTACAGTTCAGGGTGGTCTTGAGGCTCGTCCCGCATTTAGCGTGATCTCGCCCTTTACCTTTGAGAGCACCACCTAAGAAGAGGTCTTCACTATTAATTCAAGTGCTTTCTGTGCCAGAATAGTGGTGATCCTTCGTCCAAAATGTTTTAGCCATCTAAGTCTATAGTTCATACAGTTTGCTGTTATTCTTGTTTATCTCCTTTTTCAAATTCCGTTTACTACGACGGGACTAGTACTTGGCAAATGTTTTCTCGAAACAACCAACGGCATTATTAACTGCTTTAGTTAAAGATCACTCTTGCCAAACGCTGTTTCTTTGGGCTAAGAAGTCAATTGAGTAGTGAGGTCTATATAAGACCTTGATCATTTAAGCTCTAATTTATGATGCTAACGCATTCAATCTATCGTAACCGGATGGGAATATCCACGGTCGTTTCGAGAGAAAAAATTCATCGTACATTTATTGGTCCCGTTTGCGTTGATGGACTTTGGAGGCAAAGATTCAACGAAGAACTATGAGCTATACATCGACATTGTACTAGCCAGAAAACTTCGCATTAGTCGCCTGATGACATAACTTATAGAGCTAATAGAAGCAATGGTCCGGGTCATAGGGTTTTCGAATCTAACTCAGTGGGACAACGCAGCAGATGGAGACCTTACCTTAGTTGGCGCGCACAAGTAGAAGGAGACCTCAACTAACTTGGAGTGCGCAACTGGGGGCAATTAGCACTACCTGGATAAGCTTGTTTGTTTAGGCCCAGGTTCATTCCGAACTGTAGCGCCACTTAAGTTAGAAAAAGACCAACGACAAAAGAAAGTAATTCTTTCAGATTTTCTGAACAGTTTTTTTTTTATTTAAGGGATGTTGCGAATTATATGCGGATGAAAGTTTTCACGTGAATATAATTCGCAACATCTCTTTTCGGAACAGTAGCGCTCAGAGACAAAACTGGTCCTTTGTACTCCATGTATTTCGACTGCTAATAGCACGCGGGATTGGTACTAATGTCCTATGCTTTCAACCATCTAGGTACTTACTAGCCCAACATTGCTTGATTTTGGTGATCTAGTGGAAACCGATGCTTTCAGTGTGGCGAGGCCGTTGTGTAACCGAGAGTTATTACTCTAATACGTTCTTAACCTTATTTTTATATGCTTCCGATCCGAATTTGTATCCTTGATAAATTGTTTGCACTTTTGATAGAATTTCTGAAGATTATTTCTGCAGAAGCTTCTCCATGAGCCCGACCGGGCGCTTTTCTACATCTTTATATTTTGTTCTAAGAAGCCGATCTTTTCCCGTCTCTTTTGTTAATAGAGTTCGTGAGCAACTGCTTCATATGCCGCTTGTTTCGCTGCATGCATTAGTTGTCAGTCTTCTTCAAACCAGTGTCTCGAATGGCTTGTTGATAATGTCGCCATTGGTTTTTAGCATTTTTAATTCTTCATTAGGACTTCTCGAAGTGCTTTGGTATATGATCATAGGCTTTTATAATTATAATTCTGTTTCGTGTTGGCACCTTAAATATAACAAGGTAGTGATCTGAGTCGATATTTGCACCTAAAAGCCTTTGGCAGCCAGAAAATTAAAGCTGTGTCTTAGGTCGTGGTTATCCTCAGCGACTTCTCTTTTGCTTTCTCAACCTGGCCTTCTTCGGTGACCTGGTACCCGGCCAACGGGTAATGCCAAACTGTGTTGATGTAGTGAGTCTGAAGGGAAGAGCCCAGTATTATGCTTTCTTCATTGTTGAGAGACTCTGGTTTACCAATGACGTATTGGGAAGACGTGAAACATCATTTTTAGCGGAGCTGCTAAACATATGATGCTTTGATACCTCTTTCAATAGCTCGAAAGGGGTTTATCTGCAGTATTTCATCATATAAAAGAATCGGTTTAACTCCTGTTGAGTTGTATACCCCACAAGGAGTAGGTTCTTTTTTCTAGAGCAATCAGCGCTTAAAATTATCTTAACATCGTTAACGTTTCCTTTTCAATGCAACTTCTGGTACATCTTTAGTTCATATGTAAAGTACCATTGCCTGATACTTCTAATCAGAGAAATTTATATTTTCTAGAAAAAACATCTCGAAGAATATTTTTTAATTTATCTTGCTAATTTAATGCAGATTGCAGGACGTCGGCAAATGTCTGACGGTTCTTTGCTGATATGGGGATACCGTCGCCGACTGGAAACAACAACGTCTAGAGACAGGTACCTCTGGTTCATTCTGTTATGTCTCATGCGTACACCGGACGGTAGTACCACACAAAAACGCGTCAATTAGCATTTGAGCAATTGAATGTGTAAAGACTCGATTGTCCACATACTGATTTTTTTCTTTTAATCTGCACGCGCTGTAGGCGTTATTAGTACCTTTAAAATGCTTGCTCACAGCGCGGCGAAGGAAAAGTAGCGAGGAAAGAAAGAGAGGTACCGATGTACGTTGGTTTAAAATGTTTGAAGGTTATAATGACAAGTAAATAAAGAGCTCGAAAGTGCATTCCATAAACAAGTTGTTTGCCGAAGGCGTCTGTCTTTCTATTTTCTCAGGACCGATTGCAACTCTATATAGTTGTCTATGTTCGCCTTTGAGGGCTTCCATTTTGGCTTTCTAGCTTTGGTATAGTCGTTTTATTCTCAAATTAATCTTTCAAACATCATTCCTGCAAATTCTGCGATCGCGCGCTTCTCGTGCTCTTTCTTTTACTTTCCAAGAAGGCTTTGCTCTTTCCTTTTTTCTCCTAGTAGAGCTATGAGCTGGCCTCGTATTTGACGCACAGCAGCTTTACATGACGTACGTGACGCTTTGAAAATAATCACATCAGAAGCAGCTTTTCTGATGGCTCATTCGTCATTCCTATTGGGGTTCTGTGGTTCGTGTTGAGAGAGCTTGATGGAAACGAGATCGGCAAAGATTCTAGCGGTCTCTTGCAATAGTAGCTACTTGACGTCGACGTCGAAATGGAGGTAATTTATTTAGTGCCAGTGCTAAAACGGCAGGTTTCGGATACTTCTAAAAAAAAGCAATGCGTTGATATTTTAACCAGGATATCGATAGGAGCTTATCTAATCAAATAACCCAGAAAAAAAAACCGTGAAGTAATAATCGCTTACGTACATTGCGTTTTAAACAAACCAAAACTATACTAAATTTATTAATTCTAATAGACTATTACTGTTCTAATTCAAGAAGCACACGATGCATATTTGTTGACAGATGAGCTTTAAGCTGATGAGGTAAAGTGAAGGCTTTCGAACAGGGTTCACATCTAAAATAAGTCACAAAAATCATAAACTGGTCGTACAACAAGATAAAATCATACTTATAAGGCTTTTCTCCAGTGTGCATTTTCTCGTGGGCTTTCAGTGAAGTGGATAATGAAAATGCCTTTCCACAGGTTGCACAATTATATGGCTTCTCATTGGTGTGTATTCTTAAAACAAATATAGTTCAAGATCTACTCTTATCGTTTGGAAAATAAAACAAACCTCTCGTGCTTTATGTGCGTGCTACGATCGGCGAATTTCCGATCACAAAATTGACACTGAAATGGTTTTTCCCCTGTGTGTATTCGTATATGCGCTCTTAGGTTGCACGGTGAATTAAAACGTTTAGAACAAATTCTGAAACGAACAAAACATTGGTTTAATGAGTAATGTTAATTTTATGCCCGATTAGCTAAACAACTTACTCGCAAATGTAATTCTTCTCGTTGCGATGGATTTTCATATGAAAATTCAGTAGGCCCCTCTTTGTAAAATGATTGCCACACACGTCGCATATAAATTCGACGGGATTTTTTGGTAGCGCTCTTTTTACATACCTCCTAACATTGTACTTTTGTTCTTCATCACTTGTCCTAGTTAGAGAATCGTCTTGCACAATTAATTCATCGATTTGATCCGTTCGGTCGCTTTGGCTTTGTGAATCTTCATCTTCGCATGGATCTTCAATTTCTTGTTTAATTTCATTTTCAAACAAATAAACAAGTTCTTCGTTTTCATTGTTCTCTGTAGTTAGCTCTTGTTCGTTCTGTTTTAGAGATACGATTTCAGCTAAAGCGTCTTCCACGTCCTCAATGATATAATGCATTTCACCGTTCTCTGTTATAGTTTCAATTTCAGCAGGCTGTTCCTCGTCAAGGAAATCAATGGTTTCAAACGTTAATTCATCCTCTGTGGCCTTGGCTGACTTAAAATAACTCGAAGCAGATTGAGTTTTTAGTAGAATCGAATGCAGATAGTCCGTAGACTTTCGACAAGTGTTACGGAATTTAAGGGCATATTTCAATGTAAGAAGGCATTTTTTGCATATTTTCTCTGGCAAATTGTCTGAACTCTTAAGCTGTAAGTTGGAAAAACCGTTATTCATTGCAATTGGATTAAAGAATTATGAGATATTACCTCAATACCTGAGCATTCAAAGATTTGGCTGGGTAACTTTTCGTCGTCGTAAATTGAAGCCATTTCGGAGATGTTTTCTTCTTCTAGGCAAATTCGACAGACATTCCATTTTATGCTTATTTCCATTTTTATTATTTTGTACTTTTGTGTGAAATTGTTAGGATTAATAAATCCTCACCCAGGTGCAAGAATATTTATCAAAACTTTATGTTTACTAGAATTAAAGTTGCCAAAAGTCCTCGGATAGTTGTCATTTGGCGTGTGAAACAATTTCGAGTATCGAGAACTGGATATTGAATTCTTTCTAAGGTCGACACTACACTATGTTTTGCTTTTTGTTAATAAATAACTTGGAAGCCATTTGATTACAATAATTTTTAATTTCCCCATATGACGTAAAAGAAAAGCCTTTATTCTATGAATTTGTAAGACCAAATTAGACCACATTAGATAAACAACATTTTTTTGTAGGAAAATCCAGGAAACATCGCAAAAAGGACGTCTATAAGAGCAGCAGTAATTTTTTAAACTTCCAGCAAGTAAAATTAGGGCAAAGTCTGTTTTCGAATTCCTAGACGAAATAATATAATTTCATCTTATTTGCAGGGCAAATTAGTGAAATAAACTATGTAAACTAGATAGCAAACTTTAGTCTCTATTAAGAAAGTTTTTGACTATGTCAATTTCGTCGTGCACATCATAAAATTTGTCTTAAATTTTTTTCGTTTAGAATATGAATGATAGAACCTAATATGGATTGTATAGCTCATTTCTTGCCGTTATAAGTCACCTTAAAATCGATAAAACTTGTGATTTAGATTCGTTTTTACCATATGATATTAGATAATGTCAATCAAAGGCTTTCCTGATTTATAACCCCATTTACATTATGATCTATGTTTTGTCTATGATAATAGGTTTTAGAAGTTGACAAAGTTTTTTCAGAACCGACTTTACCTTTTACCTTTTTGTAAAACGTTCGTTATTCCTGGAGTCAGTTGCTCCATCTCTTATAGCATGTTGCTTCGTTGCAATTGATCTTCAGTACTTGATGCTGGCGGCATAAGAGATTTCGCGATACGCCTTCAGGAAAGAGTCTGTCGATCTCTTACGGTTGCAGCTTTTATGCGTAATATATTTTCACAGTAGTTCTTCTTTAATGTGACGCCTACAAGCACGCATGACGCTATAATGTAGAGTATGAAGAGTATCGACCTAAACAAAATGAAAAGAAAACCTACACTATCAAATAAATTATTTTTTTTTTTTTCTAAAGTAACCACCGAAACATATTGAAGAGTGATTGATTTCTAGTAACATTAACAACTTTGATGATGTATGTGAATATTTTCAAGCAGCATATGTCAAATGGGCTTGGCTCTATAAATCTGGAGGTAACGTTTTAGTACGCATCACAAATCGTTAAGTATGGGGGGAGGAAAACAATTTCTTCCCCCAACTGTGCTATAAGCACTGAATGGCCAGTTTAGTAGAAAGATAATTCTACATCTTTACAAAAAAATCAATTAATCACTTCACTTAGGTACTTCAAGGTAACTAAAGAGTTCATTTATAATACACTGTTTATCAGGGGTAAAGGTTCTTACTTGAAGAATGAAGATTAGCTATGTCATACAGAATTCTGATTTTGCCAATCCAAATAGATGCTATCGTGAATTGGGCGATCAGTACGAAAATAAAGAAGATATTCGGAGAATTTATGGGAACTATATTTAAGTTCGATCATATAATCACGAGCTCTATCAACTTTTTTTTGGACAGGATGTAGCGCGACACATTGAGTCATTGTATTTAACAACAAATGGACAACAACGCTTTAAATAGCACAAATTTCGAGTATAAGCCAAGTAATCGAGGAATCGAGAACTCTTGACTTGCCGATATGGAGATATCATACAATGGTTTGAAGAAGATGGACAGCTGCAGTATCTCGGGTAAAAGCATTTCCAATTTGAAGTCCCATTAAAACTGATCCGATTGTGTAGCCTTATACCTTTATTCTAAAGGACAGACTTTCCTTTTTGAATTGCTATGTAACTTTTTCTTCTAATAAAAAATAAGATGAATAGCAAATACCTCGTTGTTCACTTGTTCTTTTAAGTACAAATATTTGTGGATTAATAAACATTACAACTTCAGAATTGCTTATGAATTTATCTCAAACATGTATCAACAACAACAAGCAAAACGTTTCATTTCCACAAATGCTGTCATTCTATATAAACAGTTCTCAAATCAAACAGGTCATACATGTTATTGTAATTCAAAGACGTCAACATAAACTATCCAATTATCAAGCCTTTCTTAATTCTCATAGCGATTTTCTAAAATAAGTTTTGTACAAACATATATAACAAATTGGAAAGAATTTTCACATTCTTTAACATTATAAGAATAAAATGAATTCAGCTGATGCCTGTCGCATTTGCTTGCGATCAGATGATGATTCCGACATGGAATCCCTCTACAAAACCTACCCTGAAGAAAGTGTTATTATACAGAAAATCGAGCTATGCGGAGGCATAAAGGTGATCTAGTAGCTGCTATAGTCTATATTAAAAATCCTTATCCACTTATTTGCAATTTTTAGGTGGAAGCACGAGAAGATTTGCCAAGAAAGATATGTGAACAGTGCTTACTTTCATTGAACGTCTCGTATGACTTTCGTAAACTTTGCCAAGCCAACGATCTAAAACTTCGAAATATCTGCATTCCTGAGAAGGTAAGGCTTAATTATCTGGCAAACTAAGATGTTTAGATTGTAATTTTGATTTTAGGTGGAAATAAAAGACGAACCTCAGTCAGAACGCACATCTTTACTTGAGACGCCCGAGGCTGTATTTCTATCGGAATTGTCTAATGGGTCTAGTATATGTAATTCACCTCCAGAAGAAGACATAAAACCAATTAAAGAAGAAACAAAAGAACCAGTTAAAGTTAAGTCATCCAAAAGTTCATTTACAACTCCAAAGAAAGTTGGAAAAAAGCCCAAACCTAAAGAACTTCAAGTTTGTGAACTTTGTGGAAATGTTTACTCGAGACCGAGCCTTTTGCTGCTGCACATGAGGAGACACGCTGCCGACAAACCATACAGTTGCGAGTAATTACTGCTCCAGATAGCAAAGTTCTACAAGACTAACAAAAATATACATATATTTCATTTCTCTAAGGATTTGCATGAGAAAATTCACATGTCATTCAGAAATCAATCGGCATATGAGAGTGCACACCGGAGTAAGACCTTTCAAGTGTAAATACTGCGATCGAAAGTTTAGTGATCGTAGTACGAACATAAAACACGAAAGGACACATACTAATGAAAGACCGTTTGAATGTTTAACGTGCGGTAAAGCTTTTACTTATTCAAACGTGCTGAAGAATCATATGCTGACGCACACGGGAGAAAAGAGATTTAGGTAAGAGTATTGTTTGCATTTAAATATTTATAATATGTTTGTCAGGATTTGAAATCAATTACATTTTAAACGCTTTTTTGATGGCATGGATGAGGTACTTATTGTACTGAGTGGATTAGATCATGCAAACTATTTGTTAGAAAGTCATTCATAAGTATTTAGTTGAATGTTTGGTTAAACACTTAATCAATGATCTATTTCAACGCCATGTCCAGCTTACTAGATTAACATAGACTTCCGTTCACTTAAGTACCTCCATTTTCAAATTACGCGAACTTCGTAAAACTGGAATTGTGTTGTATGAATTTATAACTTTTGTGTTGAATCTACTAGTACCTGTTGTTATAAAGCAGGAATTTAGCTAAAACAAATTAAATTATCGAATTGCGGTTAAATGGTCAAATAGCATTTCATATTTATATTATTGTCGGCTTCAACTGACTTGGAAAAGCGAATGAAATATAGATAAGATTGACCTGATAGTTCCCAACAGTTTTTTATAATTTCAGGAATCTGTCATGATTCCATTTTTATCCATAGGTCATTTAATAATTTAATGTCGGCATGAACCAGCAGACAACATCGACTTTTTAAAAATCAAGAATATTGAGTGTTCGAGAGCAGATAATGGATTCTTTAGCAAGGCTACGAATGAATCCAATCACCAGCTCTTGACAAAAACAGTCAATCATCTTGAAAATGTCTGGAACCTGGAACCAGGTTAAAAAAAAAAAAAAAAAATCGAAGAAGAACACAATTTTATAGCCCTTAAGATTGAAGATGATTGAATGGTGCATTGAAGATGTAGCTTTCTACAGTAACAATCGTCTTGCTATGAACGTCTGTTATTTTACTCTTAAGCCCAATTTCGCACGTGCTATGAAACATTGTGATTTATCCTAAGCCGTGCAACTCGCTTATGAAATGCTCTGCCGAATTCTTTATTTACTAGCAACTATAACCTAAAACATTCAAAACCAGCCTACATCGTTAACAATGTTTCTTTCCTACCTAATTTTCCTTTGTCGGTGTAAATGTTTTAAGGCTGTTCATATTTCCTTGAGCAGGTGTTTAAAAAAAAAACACACAAATCGATCATATTAACACGGAAGCTTATCTTGGAAAGACTCGGCAGTTCCAACTAGATAATAGTCACAAATTCATTGTCGGTACTAAAGCCGTGTACTAAACCATTTATAGAAAAGTTACCTATACGTGTAAATTTTTCTCCTTTGTAATGTCTTTAAAACTTGTAAAATATAAGCTTTCAAAAATTTCTGCAACTGACTTATAATCCAGCCAAATTTAATTTGGCAAATCATGAGGGCTAAACCAAGTAAATGCCATCTATAAGAGAATTGAGATAGCAAGGAACTTTTTAAATTTTATATTACATATCAAATATATTAAAAAATTTATTGATTATGGGAATGTATGCACTGCAATCTTTGTAATTCTATTTTCCCCTTTACTATGTACCTGCTCCAGCTCGGATTCCTAAAGGAAATAAATTTTTCAGAGCAAGAAAAAGTAAATTTTCTCTGTTTGCTGTTCTCTCAGATGCTGATGCGGATGGAATTAGCTTGTCGTGATTAATTGCAGAATCTGCAATTGTTGCTCTTGTCTTAATAAGATTTCCCAGATATTTACTTATATAGTATTACAGACACTCTATATTTCCTATAGTCTCTTATGTATTTAGAAAGGTTAAGATTAACTTGATCTGAGGCTGATTTGTACATATATACATGCATCTACCGTTCACTATGCCTTTAGACGAGACTCACGAAAATTTGAAGAGGCATTTTTTTATGACAATGTGAAGAGGATTGAGGATTGATATGATAATTGCATTTTTAAGTTGCTGATTTTTTTTTCGAGATTTTCTCGCCACTTCTAGGTCAATTTTTCTTGCTCAAGCTAATGTTTCATATTCATATTCATCCTCAACGTGTGCCTTTAATCACGAGGCGGCCATTTATCGGATATTGTGTTCCATACATAACCTCCATGTCTACTCTCTTTGTTAAAATAAAAACATCAGAACTTTCCAAATAAACACTGCGTTTTTTTTCCTCCAATTTTAGAATAGGCAGTCTTAATCATCTCCCTCTTACTACAACACTTCTTATATGCATCTACTTTTCGTGTCCGTGTGACGTGCTCATAAGGACTGATAAAGAAAATACAATTGGCGCTAATATGTTTTGCCGATAGAATTATTTGTTTTGTTTTTTCTTTAGACACTGTATACCAATTTGATTTAGTAGCTCACATTGTTCATTTTGAAGTGCGTGTGCTTGCTTTGTCGTCTCACGTTTTTTCAATGGAACAATTCAATTTTGTTTTAAATTAGATAAAACATAGCCAGCACCGCACAGGCTATTGTTTTATTATTAGGCATTCGTCGTTATTGGTAACCCAGTTTTTGGCTAAATGATCCCTTTCTGTAATCAATTACATACCCACCATACTCGCCGAATATGGCCCCGACCAACTTCTTTCTATAGGGTTTTCCAATAGGGATTTGACAACTTTGAATTTAATTTGTGAACGCACTCTTTCACTAGTCATCAAACTGTCACTGTCAGTTTATTCAGTAAACTCAACATTTTCATCTCGGTAAAGTATTAGGTCTAAAACTTCGTGCGGTTTGCTAAGAGATTGCGTAACTTGTATTATTTCATTGTTATTATTCAATTGGAACATGCGTTGGAAAGCTACTGTCATTGTACGTCATTTCAGTATATGTCATTCATTTGAAGCGTAAAAACAATATTTTTTTTTTTCACTCAAATATGTCGAACTTTGTGCCTGAAAAAGTGTTTTTGCGGGGAGTTCTTCATGAAGAAAACTGCTACCGAAAGTCATCGTATTTTGGTGGAAGTTTATGGTGAACATGCGCTAGCTGAGGGAACATGCCAAAAGTGGTTTGCACGATTCAAAAGTGGTGATTTTGGCTTGGAAGACGATGAACGTCCTGGGTAGCCAAAAATTTTGAAGATGAAGAACTGGAAGCATTACTCTATGAAGATTGTTGCCAAACACAAGAAGAGCTCGCAGAATCTTTGGGTGTCACTCAAGCAGCCATTTCAAAACGTTTAAAGGCAGCTGGATATATTCAAAAGCATGGAAATTGGGTTCCACATGAACTCAAGCGGAGAGACGTCGATAGGCGGTTTTGCATGTCCGAAATGCTGCTGGAACGCCACAAAAGGAAGTCATTTTTGCATCGGATTGTTACTGGTGGTGAAAAATGGATCCATTACGATAACCCCAAGCCCAAAAAATCATATGTGAAACCCGGCCAACCAGCCAAATCAACGGCAAAGCCGAATATCCATGGCGCGAAGTTAATGCTCTGTATTTGGTGGGATCAGATGTGTGTGCTGTATTATGAGCTGCTGAAACCGGGTGAAACCATCAATGGACAACGCTACTGAACACAATTAATCCGTTTGAAGAGAGCAGTAGCCGAAAAACGCCCGGAATATGCGACCAGACACGAGGCAATAATTTTTCATCATGACAACGCTCGGCCCCACGTTGCTATTCCGGTTAAGAACTATTTGGAAAACAGTGGATGGGAAGTCTTACCCCACCCGCCTTATAGCCCAGACCTTGCCCCTTCTGACTACCATTTGCTTCGGTCGATGCAGAACGCCCTCACTGAAATACGGTTCACATCAGAGCAGAATATCAAAAATTGGCTTGATTCATTTTTGGCTGCCAAGCCGGCGCAGTTCTTTTGGGATGGGATCCACAAATTGCCAGAAAGATGGGAAAAAGTCATAGCTTCAGATGGGCAATATTTTGAATAATACTATTCTACGTGTTTTTCTTAGATAAACGTTCAAATTAAAAAAAAAAAAACTGCACGAATTAAATTGCATATCCAATACACTAACGAGCAACGTCTGCAAATTATAAAAATTTTCTACAGATATTCGGAGTCGGTCCGATTTTCGGTCGTAATTCTCGCCCTAGTAGACAGGCAATAACAAGTTTAGTGCAAAAATTTGAGTCTACATATTCGTTGTGTGATGTTGCCGTGTCAGTGAGACAAGGGGTTGGTCGAAGTGTCGAAAATATCGCTGCCGTTCAGACGTCCGTAGCAAACGATCCAAATCCGTCAATTTCACGGCGTTCTCAAGAATTGGGCATCGCTCAGACCACATTATGGCGTATTTTGCGTAAGGATCTTGGTTTACACCCATACAAGATCGAGCTGACTCAAGAATTGAAGCCGATGGACCATTTGAAGAGACGTACGTTCTCCGATTGGGTTCTAAAGAAGATGCACCAAGATGATGAATTTCATCGCAAAATCATCTTCAGTAACGAAGCTCATTTTTGGCTCATTGGGTTCGTTAATAAGCAAAATATGCGTTATTGGTTGGGTGAAAACCCACATGTGCTTCATGAATCACCACTTCATCCACAAAAAATAACTGTTTGGTGCGGTTTGCATGCCGGTGGCGTTATTGGGCCATATTTTTTCGTCGACGATAACTATCGTCACGTTACTGTGAATGGTCAGCGTTATCGCGCCATGATCACCGATTATTTTTGGCCCGAATTGGAAGATATGGACTTGGACAACATGTGGTTTCAACAGGATGGTGCCACAAGCCACACAGCACACGCTACAATCGATTTATTGAAGAGTAAGTATGGTGAGCGTGTTATCTCAAGACATGGGTCACTCGATTGGCCGCCTCGTTCGTGCGATTTAACGCCGCTTGACTTTTTTCTGTGGGGCTACGTTAAGTCATTGGTTTATGTCAACACGGAGACGACAAGAGCTCAGAGCCAACATTGAACACGAAATAGCGGCCTTTTCGGCCGAAATATGTGGCCGAGTCATTGAAAATTGGGTCCAACGAATCGACCGCTGCAAACGTGCCCGCGGTGGCCATATGAACGAAGTCGAGTTCCATTCATAAATGTTTTGATTGTACTTTAAGCCAATAATAAAGTTTTTGAAATATCGCCTTTTATTTCAAAAAAAGTTGTCAAGTCGTTATTAGAAAACCCTATATTACCTAAGCTGAATACTGTCATTAAAGGCGATCATTTTGATGGCGTGGTTTTCGTAGAGGATAACACAAACCAGTTTGATTATCTCAATATACTTAAAGATAACCTTCATCAAAGCATACAAAATTGTGGGAACCAATTTTACTTCTAACAGGATACCAAGCACATCGCTTATATAGTGCGTTTGTGGATTATTAATCATGTTCCCCATATTTCCATAAATCCACCGCAATCGCCATACTTGAACGCGATAAAACATCTATGGGATGAACTCGGTAAACGGAAGAAAAAGCACAATATTTCGAGCAAAAACTAACTAAAAATAGTTTTTGCATCGAGAATTGCAAAGTATTGAAGTCAAGGTGACAAAAAAATTTGTATATTTGATGCCAAAGAGGATAAACGAAGTATTACGAGGAAACAGCTGGTCCACTAAATATTAAAGAATTAACTTTTTATTTGACTATGTAATTAATTATTGCTTGTGTGAATAATTTTTTCCCTTCCATAACTTACACAAAATTATACCTATTTATGATTTTTTTCTCTTTGTTTATGGCTTTTTAAAAATAAAATGAAATAAAGTTAACAAAAATCAATTATTTTCGATTTTTTATGGGTTTATTAGAAAGAGGGAACATTGCCATTAGTTAGGGAATAATGATTCCATTCAAGTGGCTGACTAGGCTGGCTTTCCAGTAGCGCATCCTGTCAAACAAATTTTCCAAAATCTTGTTGATTATTTCTGGCTCGGATGAAGGGCTTGAATCGTTTCTCGATTATCGGCACAACATCGATCTTTAATAGCACGCCACAAAAAAAAAAGTTTCAATTTCGAGCGGGAAATAGCAAAATAATATATGATTCAAAAAGAAACTTGTATTTGGCCACCCTGTAAAGTTTAGAACAGTACATGGTGGCTTTTACGAAGGGTTTTAATGAGCGCAATTAGTATGTAGTCATATTTCGAGCACTACACCCCGCAAAATTGATGCCGATGGTCAGTGTTTACCATAATTGCTCAACGCTTATGGTATGGTGATACGAGGGCAGCAAATAACTTTCTGAATCTGCGATCAGGCTTATTTATTGTGCCTCACAACTTTCAATACCTTGCAACCAAGGCAATTGTAGGTAAAAAAAAAAAAAATGGAGTCCGTTTTGGTTGACAAAATGACATTCGCTCTTATACCCACGTGCACAGCTTGAGTGTCAGCTCTGCTATTATGGAGTGCTAATTTTTTCGAACAAGGATAGCTTTTGCTTTGAGCGGAAGAAGGAATAAAACAATTCGAATTCATTCGGTTAAATGCTATCAGTTATGTTTGCTCTGACTACTAATAATGAACAAGACTTGGAAGCGTTGCCCCATGATCAGGGCTCCTATTATTACAGTTGTACAAATAACTTAATGTCATATTTACATGGTGATCATATGGTTTGATTTCTGTTAAACTGCCGATTTAAAGGTCTGATGTTAGCGTTTTACTATCGACACTATAATTGGTTTTTGTATGAGAGCGGAGCATCTGTATTAAAAAAATTTCAGAAAAAAAATGTATATCTTTGTCTCTCCTTTTTTATATTTTACAGATGCGAAGTATGCAACAAAACATTCTCCCGAACACATCAACTGAAGCAGCATTTTGCCACGATGATCCATCAGCAGAAAGAAGCAAAACTTAAGCTGCCTAATAGGATTGATGACATCAGCGAGGTCAATGCCAATTTACCAAATAAGTCTTAAAGTTAAACTCACAAATGTACATATATGTTATCACTTGTAGAATAAATCTTACACAAAAAATGAAACCGTAAAAGCAAAACAATCCCAGATAAAGCTATCGTAAAAGTATTTTTTTATTGTTTTTATTTTTTACTTTATTTTAAATGTCACCATAGAAAAATTTGTTTTTCCTCTTTAGATCTTTGAAAGTTTTACATAAATATATATATATTTTATATTCAGGCGCAACACAGTCTTAAGAATCTTCCAATAAAATAAGAAAAAATAGAAAACATTCCAATTCAATACAGAGAACCGATTTCCATTCAAGACGACTACAACGACTAAACACTTTGGGACAGATGATGATCTTGGGAATAACAAACAGCAGGTACAGGTAACTGTTATACGTTAGTATAGGATATTTTCATATTTTACTTAATCTCTTGGTTCTTGTTGTTTCCGGACTTCTTCAATGTGAACTAACCGATGATGCAGTTGTTGTTGAGTTGTCTTCTGTATTGTCCTCTGATTCGTAGGGAGTTTCCTCGCCATTCTTTAACTTTGACGCGCTCTCTTCCGATTCGGATCGTGTTGATTGATCTGTACTTATTCTTGAGTTGATTAGAGTAAAATGCTCAAAAGATTTCATAACGCTCAATGGAGGAACATTAAAAAGTGGATGGGTGGGCAAAAGTTCATTGCATGGATCGCCGAGAACAGTTGGATTTAGTGATGACTCGCAGTGTTGGGCTATTGATACGCCGCTTAGTGTGTAGCATGTGTGGTAGAGATCTTGTGGTCTAAAAGGGAATTTATGAGTAAACACTATTGGGAGTGTGAGTTAGGAGAACCTACTTTCCAGGTTTGTCAATTAGACCACCGTTGGGTTTCTGGCAACAGAGTAGAATGTATTCTTGTAGTGCCACACTGTCAAAGAGGGATTTCTTAATAGGGTGTCCTTAAAAAAAAAAATATGTAAAATTAATTTTGCAATTCAGTGGTTTCAGGGGAATATGGGACTACCTTCTTTAGAAATGATTGCTTCCACAATTGGTAAAATCGCACCGACCCAAAAAGAATAACACCCGTCAACTAATTTGTTTGTTCTTCCTTGAAATCCACCTTCGAATGGCATTTGCCTCCCCAAAGCCCATCTCTAGAAACAGAAAATGTTTTAATAATACAAACTATGGGGATTTTTTTTTCTTAAATATGTACCAAAAGCTGTTCTGTGTCGCATTTACTGCCTTCATTCAACATAGCTAGCGCTGATATAGCACAGAATGTGTATCCTCCATGAGCTTCTAAGTCTGGAGCTCCGCCGAACCCACCTTCATACGTCTGGCAACTTGCAATCCAATCAGCAGTGCCCTCAAACAGTTTGTTGAACTCATCTTCAGGAACATTAGTCAGTTTAGCGCATGAAATTGCGCAGTATGCACCTCTGACATCAGTCTCACCATCCACATGCAATCTGAACGAGCCATCTGGCTCCCGAATCGACCACAAAAATTTGACCAACGAATCTCTATCTATTGCCCTATATGCACTCTCTGTTCCAATCATACATAAACTATTAACTGCAGCATAGGTAGGGGCTAAATGTGAGTATTGGCCAGGTCCTCCAGCAAATCCTCCACTTGGTGATCGACATCTAGATTCAAGAGAAAAAAAGTAGGAAATTTGTTTGTTCATTTTACGGATTTAAACAAACTTTGTTAGGAAGTCAACAACATGACTCAGAACTTCATCGGGGAAATTAAAACTAAGCAAATGTGCCGCATTTAAAATCCAATAGACATTCCATGGACGGCTCGAGTCTAAGCATTCATAATTAGTTGGTAATCTCCGCAGATAGACATCCACATACTTTTGATGTTCTTCACGATGGAATTTCGCTACTTTTGGACAAAGATACTGCAATTGTTGATATCTATCGAAGCATTTTTCAATGCTGTTTTCAGTTTTTTGCTGTAATTTGCGACACAGCGCAAATGTAAAAAAAATGAGTCAATCTATTTACCGATAATGATGTTTATAGTGTTACCTGTTCGCGAGAGGTGACTGTTGATACTCTTTCGTCGTCGAATTTATAATTCTTTAAAGCTGTGTAGTCCCGAACATGTACTTCCATTTCCTAATTGAAAAATAATTAAAAACAAAAGAAATAATTTTCTACTTGAATAAAGTTAAAGCCTTTTGGTATAACACTTCACTGGTGATGGATGTGTCAAAAGTGACGGGGCGATTTTTTTGTTTGACAGTTTGATTAGCAGTATCGAATTTGGAAAATGAGGGCTCTGTTCGATTGATCAGAGTTATGAAAATGTTTTTAACGTAACGGAATACCGTTAACCTGTTAGTAATAAGCAGAATTAAATTATTATGATTATTAATAAACTGGCTAATATCTGGAGATATAAATCATGGGGTCACAATTCTAAAAAAAATTCATCTATCCTTAACGTAGGGCACTAAAAGCAATTCAACTACCGAAGCTATTAGGGAGCGAGATGTCGTACCAGAATCAAACATCAAACTTACAGACTAAAAGCCAGAAGATAATCACTAAACATCCGAAAGACAAGAATTGTGGGACGGTTGACAAAGGCTTTGTCCGTGATATCTTTCTTGTTATTTGTTCGGTGCTAGAATTAGAAAAAAAAGAATACAAACTACGGATCGGTCATTAGTATTGCAGAAAGTTTAGCAGTATCTACTTATTTATTTAGAAAGCGCTACATTCTGGGGGACCAGGGTCTCAGCTAGCATGCCTCTCCAGCTAGCTTGGTCTTTTGCAAGTTGACTTCACACGAAGTTGACTGAAATCCTCTGTCACTAGTGCGTGTCATCGTAGAGTATAGATCGTCCTCTACTTCGATGTCACTCCGGGTTAGAGTCTAAAACTTACCGGGGCAGTACCCTGAAGTCTATGCGCTTAACGTGATCTAGCCATTTAAGCCGGGTTGTCCGTGTTTTTATGACGAACCAGTTCAGTTCGCTGTTAAAAAGTTTTCTCCATTCTCAATTAATGCATACAGCATTTTTGTGTGTTTATGCTTTTCCGCTGCAAAGCAGGACTGGGATGATCAGTGCCTTATATAGTGTTTTTTTTTTATATTTACAATACTAATCAATTGTTTAGAAAAGCAGTGTACTTTGCACGATTTCCTGCTAATCTCGGCGTAGCCATATGTAAACTCCCTTAATACATCAAAGTTCTAGCTGCCTATCGCCCATTTTTTCATTGGTGTAGATATTGTGTGTCAGTCTTCGTTGGCGGCAAAACCCAATGTCGTCTGCATATGCGAGTCACGGAACTTTTTTGATGTGCCTTTGATATTGACTTACATGACCACGCATTGCTTTGGTTAAATCCTTTTTTGACATTTAAGATCTCGCTTTTTTTTTAACACCTTCTCGGAAAAGCGTGTATTCTTTATCCTAATTTTGCAAAGTCGAATGAGCTTCGCAAGGATGTTCTGTATAGTTCATATCTATAGATGCTATAATATGCGGTTTTGAAATCGATTAAGAGGTGCTACGTACCGTTTCTTTCAAGAAACGTAATTTGAAAATTTGAACTATTAAGGACTCTGATCTAAAACCACACCGACACGGACCAGTCAGACTGTTGACGAAGAGGCTTAGGTATTCATATTTTAAGGTTCTATTTGCGGGCCATATTTAAAAGACGAAAAGATAGTCACCTGGTGCTTTAGAAGCAGTTTTGGTAAGGTCGTCATTCTCCTCTATTAGGGAGTGGGCGGTTATGAGTTTTATGCTAGCCAAATTATATTTTGTGTGAATCGTTGTCTGACACTAGCGTGTATGCTTGAAGATCAAGACTACTGCAAATTGCCTGCGATTGCTATCATTGTCGTGCCGGTTGTCCGCAACATTCTCCATGGTAGATATCAAGTTTTTCATCCTATTTTTGTCAGGTCCATCCCATGGCGCTTCTTGGGTGGCGGTTATGTCTGCTTTGCAGAAGTAGAGGTTCTTTGAATGTGGTACCTAAAGTTTTTGTTTTAAGAATTTGAATAAAACTCAGTTAATTCCTTTTTTTTTATTGCGGTTTAGTTTAGACGTTTGCAGTTTATTTGGTAAATTCTAGAAAATTATATCTGGTAACCTATAGATTGGCCCTTTTTCGTTATTTTATTATTATGTGGCAATAATTTTAGAGCCATTTGTAACTTATATGAAGAATTGTGCAAATTAGCCTTAAGGATCTTCCACGTAGTCGATTGATGTAAGCCTGCTTACAAGTTCGTAATCAGAACCTTTCAAAGGTCTATTCAACTACTTCGCCGATGATATTGATTTGGTCTGTAAAATCAGGTGCGAAACAAATAGAACATTCCTGCGTGCGTGCGAAGATGGAACCAGCAGCTAACGAGCGCAAAACGAAAAATATTTAACACAGATGTACGAATATCAAGCAAAAGGTAACTTATGCCTAAAACAGTGGCGCTTCGGCTTTGCAGGGTACGCTTTATTCGCTTTGTCTTCGCTTTGAACTGACATTTCTGAAGTTATCTAGATTTGTTCTATAATTAAAAAGAACATTTTTTTTTGCGAGCTGAAAATTTGTTTCAAATGCAAGCATGCCTTTATTCAAAATTAATCAGCTCAAATTTTCAACTATTACAACACATGAAATGTTTTTGTTAGTTTACATTTTTTCTTTTGTTTTCATAGCTGTTGAGTGTCAAAATCATGCCAAAGTTCAGCCTCTCTAAACTTCAGCTTTGCTTTAAAGTCACGTTACCTAGCATTACGATCTTCATTACTAATGTAAAACGTAAGTCGTAAGCTTCGAAGTATCAAAAAATTCAAACAGTATTCCTAGTCCTGCCATAAGTTCTGTTACACACTTTCCAGCGCTTATCGTTCAAAACTTCTTACGGAATACATGCACTGATCAGTGAAGAATACTAATCAGTTTGGTTTCAGTTTGCAAACTTTTAACATGGAGTGGGGCGTTAAAGAGAATCGAGTCGCGGTAATAGCGTTGCATAAGTGCAGAAAGAGTGCTGGCCAAATTTTTGAGTTGCTAAAACCACTCACAATATCGAGAATATTCATTTATCGGGCTATTGCTCGTTTCGGTGAAATGTCTGAGGTAGAGGACAGGCCAAGAAGAGGTCGCCCGCGTGTCGTTGGTACAAATGTGGTAGTAAAGGCAGTGCGTGAACGAATTCAAAGAAATCCTCTTAGGAAGCAGAAGATCTTGTCCAAGGAATTGGATATATCAACCAGATCCATGTCTAGGTTGATACGAGATGGTCTGCATATGAAAGCCTATCATGAGTCTACGGGTCATCTTCTAACACTTTAACTTAAAATAATTAAACTGGAAATATGTAAGCGACTTCTGCAGTGGCACGCGGACAATGGCCATTAAAACATTCTGTTTACGGATGACAAAATTTTTACCGTGGAAGAAGTTTTCAACAAACAAAATTACAAAATTTATGCCACTTCATCTAAGGAAAAAGTTGTTCAAAGGGTTCAAGGTGGACATTATTCCTCCACTGGATTATGAGTTGTGTCAGAATTGGAGAATATGGCCTGCAAGAATCCCCACAGAAGTTTGGAAAGTCTTAAATCAACATTTACCAGAGCAACGTCCACGATCTCCATGGAAACCGTACGTGTCACGTTTTTAAGCTTGTGTTAAAGCAAAAGGCAGTCATTTCGAGTGAATCTATTTGTGGTCTAATAAATGAAACAATTTTGAAAACAATATGTTTGTAACAGAGCTTCTGCTGTTGAAACACCTCTGGCTGTTCACTTAACTTTATTACTGACGATGATCTTTCGGTTAAAATCTGTACCTTCTTCCATCTACAGTAGAGCTTTAACCAAATAATTTCGAAAATACACCACAGGAACGTTTGAGGCATGCCCAGTTCTTGAGAAAGAAAATCTTGAGAATGTAAATCAAAACCAATTAGCAGCACATAGCGATATCTAGAACGAGTAACAGATTGTAAAAAATGCGTTTGCAGTGTCCCCGTGCTTACAAATACATGGGTTTCGGATGTTTTGGAGGCAGCTATTTGACTGATAGACGCTTCAAAAAATGGAAACAAATACATTTTTAAATAATCATCTGAGCACGGAGGAATTTTGAGCATTCCCAAATGTTAAGGTGGCCTGCAGAATGCAGTCAAAGTATCCATTGCGGAATACGACATGTATCCACATAAAACAGAGGTCAAAACTTGTTGTAACTTTGTATGTCAGATTGTGTTTTTGAAGTTATTCTTAGGTATACTCGTAGAGTAGATCCCTCAAAATACACTCTTAAAAATTTATCTAAGCCTGACGATATAAGGTCTTACTTCTGGTTGGACCTAATATCATCTCGTTAGAAATAATGTCTTGTTGCTTTAGATTAGTAAATAAATAAAAAAATATTTTTAAAGTATTTGTCGCCTTAGATTATTTTGTTGGTTCATTTTTTTGAAAACCATTGGATCTGCTTTGGGTACGATTTCAGTAAATAGGGTCACTGTCAGGGCTCCGAGAGAGGGCGACATCGGTTTGATCTTCGGTAAGAGCCATGATAATAATTTGATTCCCATGATGACAATAATTACAATTTCAGATTTAACCCTTATAAATAACGTGTCGGAACAGAAAGAGCTACTACATTATCATATCCGGCCTGAAAAAGAATGTTGCGTAAACTTAACTGATCACTCGATGTTTTCAAATGTGCGAAAATTAAAATTTGTCCATAACCATGAGAATTTAGCTTTTTTTTTAAATTTTAACAGGCTGGCAAAGTACTTGGAGGTTCCTTTGGGGAAATAGAGGCAGGCGCAATGCAAACAGTTTCGTTAATTTGGCCAACAACGGTGAGGAGCCCATAAAATAGTTAAAATTTAATTTTTTATATACATGTATACTCGTAGGCAGTATTTAATCGAGTTGGTCACTGCACAGTAGTAATTATTTCAATAAATTTTAAAAATGAAGAAAAAAAACTTATTCAGAGGTTAGATTTCGATACGACATTTGAAAAGATTGATCCGACTGGGACTAAATTTAAAAAGCGTAAGATCTCCTAAGTATGTTAATATTTGAAAAATAGCTTTTTTTTTTTTTTTTTTTAATCTAGGTAAGGAATACAAAGAATGTCGAAATTGGGATATGGACTTTTTAAACAATTGTACACCTGTAAATTGTCAAGAAAAGTATTTAGGACAAAGAAGCTTCTACAATAAAACAAGTGAACTCTGTGAGCTTGTTCCTAGATGCATTGGAGAAAACCTGGTAGAATGTCGTTTAAAACGGCAAATTCACTCAGCTATTCTTAATAGGATTTTTTTCTTTAGGTTTACAATATATATTCAAATGAATGTACAAATTTAAGCCAACTTATTACTACGGAAGAAATAGAAAATATTAAACGAGGAAAATATGAAAACAACACTCTGGACCTTGCGAAAACAGCTATAAAGGTATGAATGACAGTCAGTTAAGCACCACGAACTTGTTTTAAATAAGGACAAATGTAATGTGTGAGAGTAGTTTTTTATTTTTAAACTTTTGGCTTTGATTCGAATTGATTTACTCTAAGTGAAACAACGTGCCATGTTTGGTTCCGTCACTTCAAAGACGGTGAATTCGATGTTGACGATCGCCCGGGTGAAGGAAGGCGTTGCTCGATGAGGATCCATGCCAAACGCAAGAAGAGCTTGGTTCAGTATTAAAAGTTAACTGCAAAGTCAATTTCAAGCAATTGCATGCGTTAGGAATGATTCAAAAACAAAGAACTTGGGTTCTTTATGATTTAAAGCCAAGGGACGTTAAGTGTCGTTTTTTTTTTTTTTTTTTTTTGCCTGCGAACAACTGCTTAAGCGGCAAAAAAGGAAGCCTTTTCTTCATCGCATCGTGACGGGTGACAAAAAATTAATTCATTACAAAAACTCATAGAGAAAAATTTCATGGGGACTGCTCGTTCATGCTTCTACGTAGTCGGCTCGGTCGAATATTCATGCTACGAAGGTTTTGCTGTGTATTTGGTAGGACCAAGTCGGTGTTATTTATTATAAACAGCTAAAACCCAAACAAAACTATTACTAAAAATAGTATCGACTTCAATTGATACGCATGAGCCGAAATATTGATTCTACAGCATGACAACGCTCAGCCTCACGTTGCCAAACCCGTTAAAACCTACGCTCAGATGGGAAGTCCCACTGAAATTCTTGTCAGAGCTGTGAAATCACATGGGAAAGGAAAAATATACCTTAGATCTGCCCAAGTCTTCTTCTTGACTTTTTGACTGATATGCTCCGTGTTCGTCTTGGTCTGGCACTTAGTTAACTACGAGTATACTGTTTTAACCATATTTTCTGGAAAATAAGATACTTAAAATGATGCGCAGCAATTTGTTACTTTAAGTTTTCGGCGCTTTATACATAACTCGGATATTTTATCTTTCTCTCGGAATATACCACTCAGTCAAAGAGCTTGTCCGTTAAACTCCTTGTATGTTACTTTAACTTAAATTTAAGAGCCTTTCGAAAAAAGATGAGTAAGCGCTTCAGTGATAAACAGTACTAGCACCCACCACATCTTCACCGAGTACCTGCAGCCTGATTCGAACAGGCTGAAGAGGCCGAACACTCACAGGGTGTAAGCTCTGCGATGTCGTCATCACTTTCACATCATGTATCGCAGGATGTTTGTCACATATGACCAGCACACTTAAATGCTTTGCAGTAAGTAAGCAGCCTGCAGTAGAGGAGGATGGGAAGTATTCCTTTGAACTGCCGAAAACCTAGAGTCATCCCATCTACAATCATGCTCATATTGCAGTCATCAACTGTGAATGGAAGCCCTGATCGAGGGCGCAGGCAGTTCTAGCCTAGGTTCAGGTCCTGAAAAACTCTTCTCAGCGCCTAGCCTAGCATCGGTCATGTCATTATAGATGATCCCATTGTGACCTGGGACTCTAACAAGAATTAATGAATTTAACCTTTCGAATGAGTCCGTGAAGCCTTTCAAACTCGAACTAGCTTGAAAATCAGAAGAGGGTTCAACAAAGCTCTTACCATAGCTTGGCTATCGCTGCAGATTCATATGCTTTGACGCCTCCACCAATTTTTCACAATATAATTTAGTACCACCAGGATTGTGTATGTTATATCTCTGTTTGAAAGACAGACGCACGTTTTCGTGACGAAGAGTGAAATCTAACGTAAAGATGCGTAAAGATTACATTCCTTTCTTGGCTTAGATGGTGACTGAAACTATCCCTAAGTATAGGCAGTTCCGGAATCATTGCACCAGACCAGAGTCGAAAACTCCAGTGCGTTCTCTTTGAAAGGAGGATGGCTTTGAAAGTGCCATCGATGATTTGAATATTGGGCGGGAGATTCATTAGTAAGGAAAGGTCCATACATCCAATACAGATCGTTCTTTGAAGTGAAACAGATGGGACATATTTTCTGGAAATGTTCCACAAAACAATTGACGCATAGGACATAATTAAACTTGCATTATGCAAGAATGCATTTCCTATCTAAGATGGATTTATGCATCTTAGATAGGAAATGCATTCGGAGAACGATTTCGTGCTGTTCAATTTGACGGAAGTTAGACGAATATCTTTAACAATTTACGGTATAAAGGCCAGGGTTTCGGTATGTAACATATACAGTTAGCAGTGAAGATTCTCTTCAAATTTACCATCAGTTGGTCTATATTTGTTTATAAAATAACTGAATATGTACCATCGGTGCCACACGATTCGATACCTTCAAAGGAAACAGCAGCGTGCTTGCTGGCCTTAACCTTCCCCACAATCAATGACAGATACCAGCTACGGGGTGTTGTGTTGCTTAGCTCACTTACAGCTTCGGTTATAGAAGCTGCTTGTGAGCTGAACCTGATTAGGTTACCTGAAAAGCGGGTCTCAGGCAATAGATGGAGAAATTCTGCTTTCGACTCAGTTGTAGGTGACATTCGATTTTTTGAGTGATTTCATAATTCCAGCCATTTCCTTTTTTGAGGGAAAGGAAAAAGTGTGAAATCCTAAACCATCCTAAACCACAGATGCGTTTATTCCGCATCCATAGTTTCTGTATACATATTATGTATTTGTACTGCACGCATATAATGTGCAAAGCTTATTAAATGTATGCTTCACGGGAAGGCGTTGGATTTGAATTAACCCCTGAATACGGGTAGTTGGCTGTATTTGCTGTGATAATACAATTATAATCGAAATAAGCTAAATCTTATTTTGTTTACCTAAATTAGTCTTTTTTAAGTCAATTGAATAAATAGAATAAAATCAACCAAGAAGACGTATCTAACTATATATTTGGAATAAATTGTTAATAAAAAAATTATACTATTTATCACTGGACTTTGTATTCAGGTTATGAACATGGTGTGTCGAGGGGCGCCGTGGCTTAGTTGGTTAAAGCGCCTGTCTAGTAAACAGGAGATCGTGAGTTCGAATCTCGCCGGGGCCTTAAAAGTGTTCAGGTGTGTGCACTATCCCTTTTATTTTTATTTTGTAAAAGTCCAATAGTCACCAACCAGTAGGAGCTCCTGCGAGTAGTCTACCCAGGAAGGGAGTAAAACCATTTTTGCCATATCGACAAAGTTAACGTGACTGTTCATATGTATAGAGTGATTCATCGTGAGGTTTGATTTAAAGTATAAAATAAAGCACATAAATTTGAAAGTGAACTTAAAACTTTTACTATCGTTTAAAAGAACAAAACATGGCAAATACTTTTTGAAACTGATATCATGTAAATATCGGCCACGACCACGTCTGAGATGGTCCATTCGGAAGATCCAATTTTGAGCGACTCGTTCGAGCATAGCGACTGGTATCTCGCGGATAACACTAGTAATGTTGACTTCCAAAGCTTATTCCTGAAAACCTGAGACTTTACATATCCCCAGCGAAAATATGATTAATTAGAGTTGGTCCCCTTGCCTCTCACTGTTGAATCATTGAATTTTTCCCATTTCGACGTTTATTTCCCGAGACTATTTCAACAAATGCTCGAAAATGTGACCATTCACTTCAATACACCTGTCTATCCCCGCTCTAAATAAACCAACAGAACTGAGAAGTATTTCTGGCGTAATCTTTCAGCAACTTTCAGCTATTCGTCTTTTCATGTCCTCACGTGTTGTTGGCTTTTTTCTGTAAACCTCACTTTTTAAGTAGTCGCACAAGAAGAAATCAAGTGACGTAAGATCAAGTGATCTAGCAGGCCATTGCCTCGGACCCCCTCGTCTGATCCATCGTTGATGGTAAACATTGTTTAATACGCCCCGGGCCACCTGGGAATAATGGGCTGGACAACCATCATGTTGAAAGCACATTGCTTGTCGCAACTCCAATGGCAGTTCTTCTAGTAATACTGGAAGATGGTCCCGCAAGAAGTTTGCATACTTTTCGCCATTCAAATTGCCGTCAATAAAATATGAACCTATTAATTTATCCCCAATAATTCCCGCCCAAACATTTACATTCCAAGGGTGCTGGCGTTCAACTTGTCGCAAACAAAAACGGTTTTCGGTAGCCCAGTAATGCATATTATGTCGATTGACCGTACCGTGATTGGTGAAAGTCGACTCATCAGATAATAACACCCTGGCGAAGAAAAGGGGGTTTCGTTCAATTTACTAAAGTGCCCATTGACAAAAGGAAACCCTGTTGCGAAAATCCTTACTAGAAAGTTCTTGATGCATTGAAACATGATAAGGATGGTATTTATGCCGATGTAATATCTTACAGACAGTCGCTTGAGAAATTCCTGATTCACGACTTTTGTTATTTGGCGAGTGCTAATGTGAGGATCGTGTGCAACGGCAGCTGACACTGCCATTTCATTGTCCTCAACAGCAACTTTATCTGACCGATTCCTTTTCTTTGGTTGCACACTTCCTTCACCAGTGAATTGTTGGATGACCCGATAAAAGGAAGCGCGCGATCGTATTTGGTCTGGGAAACGTTGGGCGTAAAGAGCAACAGCACCATCGATGTTCCTTCCACTTTCTCCATAAATCAATATCATTTCAATTTTCTCTTGAATTGAAATAGCCTGCATTTATAATCTAGAAAACGTTACTAATAATAATCAGTTCCTCAAAACAAATATCGAACTTCTAAATGAAGTACAGTTCCGTTCAAGTAGAAAAAAAGGGCAGAGTGCACATCATACACTCTCAGATAAGTTAAGGACAATTTTCTCTATCTGAAATTTCTTTGAGTTTTAACTTTACTCGAGGCAATAATGACTACCTCAAAACAAATCTCGACCTTCTAACACCCTAACAACGTTGGAAACCGATTAATGATTTAGACGTGCCAGTGCAGTGGTATCTAGCACTGAATGAATAAGACCTTTGAGACAAAGTCGTGTGCCCCATTGAGGAATACGACTGAGCAATGAAAATCTGGAATTATCATTTGAAAAATCTAAAATGTCCTTCGTTTGGCCTTGAAAATGGGTCTTAAGGTCAAACTCGTGGTCACCATGTCCCCCACTTATGTCCCCTTCAGAACCTTGTGACTTTTGTCTGAAACATTTTTCGCGATATCGCGTATTTTTCGAGTAATTTTGATGTCTCAAGTTAGAAAACTCAACCGGTAGATCGTTAATATAGCACGATAAGGGTTACCATTGATGGTAACACTCTGATTTGCCTCATTTTGGAAGAAATATGGACCAATGATTTCACTAGCCCATAAACCATACCATACCGGAAGTAATGGTAGCTCTTGGTACTCTTCGGGTTTCTCATCAGCCCAAATACGGCAATTTTGTTTATTAACGTATCCATTGAGCCAGAAATGGGCTTCATCATTGAACACAATTTCATGATAAAACAACGGATTTTCATTGAGTTTTTCCAGAGCCCATTTAATGAAAATATGACGCAAATTCAAGTCGCCTGCCTTCAATTCAATTCAATTTTGTACGCTTTTAGGCTGAGATATCACGTAAAAAACGCCAAGTTGTCGAATACGTCATGCCAAGCTGCTGAGAACAACGACGAATCGATTCGCCACGGTCTTCGCGTACACTCTCAGCTAAAGCTGATATAGTCTCTTCACTACGTGCTGGATGTGGTCTAACCGGTCGAGTATCATCCATTAATGTGAACTGGGACTCAAATTTGCGAATGGTATTGGTTTCAGTAAGTTCCTCAAATCGCACGAACAACATTTCTCATAGAACGCTGATTTTCGTAATACAGCTGGTACAGCAATTTGGAGACGCTGTTGTGCCATGAGTCTTTTCATGATGACTTGCCAAATGATACTCAACAAAAATGACAAAGCAGTTTGATAGGAGTCACGCGTGATTTGTCAATAAAAGCCTATTGAAAATGAAACCTCACTATGAATCACCCTATATATTATATGTACTACAATGCTTCTCTTTTGTATAGTAACTATGATACACCATTTAGAGGTTCTTGATTTAATAATTTCGATCTCAATCGTGAGTCATTGAACTGTCTATATTATTTTTGGGGTTCTAGAAACGTAAATTCTGAATCCCTTGAAGGCGATTTTCAATATTTTGTGAATATTCGACAGATAATCGAGGTGAAAATGTTCAACATCTTGTTTTCAACTTTTCGATGGTCATGTCATGTCCTAATCAAAACTTGAACTATGAAGTCAATCCATACGACGTGACTCTGGAAATCCCTTTGCTAGGTTGATTAAGTTTGCAGGATGATGCGGTATCTCGTGCCGAGCGAACCCTTTTGTTTTCAGTCTAGTTTTGGCTAATTGTTGGTCTTTGCAAAGAAATATATTGTACATAAATGAAAGAGTAGATAGCTCTGAGAGGTCATGAAAGTAGTAACTTTCTAGAGTTTTTTGTCTTAAATTACTGAGGCTGGGGCAGTAACATTGAAAGTTGAGGGTATCCTTCAATGAGTCTACGTCTACACCGTTTCTGCAGTGGTCGTCGTCGTACATACGCCTCTAGCAGAGTATAACTTGTAAATAATCTTACCTATTCTGGATTTGTTTAGTTGCGATCATAATTGACTTGAAGTATTACAGGTTGGAAGGTTTTCTACATTTTACGTACCACTGATAGTCCCCGTATGCAGGCATAATAGTGGTCTACGCCATCATAGAACTCACAATCCCATACAGAAGATATTAGAAAGATGTGATATACTAACTTATGGCCTCTGATAAAAATGGATTTACTGTTGACGACCCTTGCAAACGTTTAAACGATCAAACCTTTAACTTAGAGCTGAAAAATTATCAGAGGCCGTTGACTGCTATCACGCAGATATCACTATCATACAGGAAGTGCGATAAGATGAAATAAGCCAATATGCGCCCGTGCCCTCACGGAAGGCAAGGACGGTGCCACCAAAGAATGTTACCACGAGCTAATCGATAAGACTTATGAGTAATGTCCTTAGTTTCATATTAGGAGATTTTAACGCTAGGGCAGGAAAAGAGGCCATCTTTGGAAAGGCAGTTAGTAAACACAGCCTAAAGAACACAACGACTGGGAACACATTGGGCTCATAGACTTTGTGTTGGGACGCAATATGATTATATTAAGCGCAAGGTTTCATCATCTCAATGTACACTAGCGGACATGGCGATCCCCGGATCATGAACGCTAAATCAATTTGATCACTATGCGATAGATGTAAGGATGCAAAAAGTGTTCTGGACGTCCGAATGCTCCGCGCAGCCACAACATAGAAAAACTACTCTGTGAAGATATAACGTAGGAAAGCTGCAATTGCAAAACACCGCCAGAATCTTCGCCGAATGCGTATTCACAAATCTGTCAAGAATTTCTATGCCACCAGTATCAAGTACAGAAGACCAGAGGCAACGGTGCCAGCGTCCATCAGATACGTTCCAACTGATGTCCTGGGTTTTACTCGACCACTACCAAAAAATGCTTTGTTTGATGCAGAATGCCGGCAAGCACACCCATCTGAACCAGAAGCAATCAAGGCGGCGTCGCAACTAAGGGCAGGGCAAAGCGCGGACGAATATATTGAAAATTTGTATTCCAGGAACAAGATATGGAAGTTTTGCCAACAGATAAGAAGTAGAGATGAAACCTTGTATTAGTCACTGTCAGCACTATAGACTGTACAACGACGACGAAACCCAGGATCCAGCCAATGGGCTGAATAGATCATTCATCTCATACGGTGATAGCCAAAACTTCTGGCCATCTGACCAAAACGAAGTAAGTATAGCAATATCAAAGCTTAAATCGAAATAAGCTCCTGAAAGTGACTTTGGGGACGGCATACACTCACTCACTTCTCAGATCTGGTCAGAAAAGTATATGACTGCTGAATGGAATCTTAGGAGGAAAAAGGAGACCCTTTTAACTGCACCAACTATAGAGGGAAAAGTCTCATCAACATCGCATACAAGGTCTTATCTGTCATATTGTGTGAACGTCAACAATCTGATTGTACGGTTTCAGATAAGGAAAGTACACGATTGACCAAATCTTCACACTCTGGCAGATTGTGGGAAAAATTCAAGAGTCCAAATCGATACCTACTAACATATTTTTTCATCGATTTGAAAGCCGTATATGACAGCATTTAGAGAGACTAGCTTTGTAGAGCCATGTCCAGTTTTGGCGCCCTTGGCAAGCTCGGCACGGAAGGTGCAAAAATGAATTAAAACGTAAATGCGAGCAAAACCGAGTATGTTCTGTCAACAGGAAGGAACCGTCGACAGCTTTAACTTTGAGGTAGTAAGGGCTTTATCTACCTTTACTATGTCTTCACCTCAGTAGAGATTAAACGAAGAATCACTAATCACTATTGCTCTGGACTAAGAAGGCAATTGAGTAGCAACTAAGGATATCCTATATGACACAAGACTTTGATCATCCTAGTCCTACTTTATGGCGCTGAAGCATGGACTATATCGAAAGCAGATATCATCGGTTGTTTTAGAAGAAAAAATTCTTCGTAAGATGTTCGGTCCCGTTTGCGTTGACGGGCTTTAAAGGAAAAGACTTAACAACAAAATGTATGGAGACACCAATATGATCAGAAAACTGTGCATCCGTCGCCTAAAATGCTTTGCCTTGCATATTCTTCGGTTCCAACCAGAATGAACAACGCAGTAGATGAAAAGCTCACCGTAGTACCGTAGTCACCGCGCGAAGTAGAATCCACTTGGAGTGCGCAACTGGAGGCAGTTCTCTAAAGATCTGGCTTAATGGAGAGACTTGAGTTCACCCCGAACCATATAAGTAAGTAAACAGCAGAAAAAGATGTTATGTCAATTAATTATTTATCAATCACTGATATAGTTTTTAGATAAGATCAATTTGCACAACCTTAGTTCTTCGTTAGACGAACACTTTCTTTAAGTCATTTTCTAAAAGTTTCATTAATCAGCTCAAAAAATCTAGGGGCAGTGAATATTAAGCGTCGCAGACCTATATAGTAAGAGTTATTTTTCTCAAGAGCAAATGGACGCAAATCTTGTTTGAAAAAGGATAGCTGGAGAAGGGTTGCGTTGAACTTTCCTGCGTAATTTTACAAGTGTTCAGTTCCAGATATTTTTTTGTACAAAATTGGCCGTAGATTGCTGGCCACCCAGCAGACATGTTCTTACAATTTGGAAACTTATTGCATTTTTCTTCACCGTCTTAATTTAAACTCATCATTCAATTAACTTCTTTATTATTCGTTTATTGAAGTTTCTTTATTTTTTAGGAAAAACACTCAGAAATTAGGAATGCAAATGAGGAAGTTGCTCCTGACTTTCCACTTGAAAGCCAGAGTCACGCATCTTGGTGGTCTGGTCTTCTGACTGGACTAGCCGTAGTAAGTATTTCTTTTGAATATAATTAGAAAATATGTTAAGGATTACCACCATCTCATAGATATTCAATGGTCACCTACACATCGGTGTGCTTCTGTATTTCTTCTAAATTTCATCAAAACCAAGATCACCAATCATAATGAAAAATCTATCTTGAGAGTGGCCTGTCGAGAAGGAGTCAATATGAAATTATTGTTGCTGTTATCATTTTTTAGTTGAAGAAATAAATAATTGCATATGCATAAAATTAAAGTCATTGTGGCGGCGCGGCGGTTTTCTATTATTCAACTCAACGGCTTTCGAAACTTTGTTGCATTTCACTGCTGTGAGATCTGATTAGAGCTTATGTTCGTCGTTTCGGTTCGATTGGCTTTCGTGGCATCATGAACGGTGCATCCATTGGGGAATAGTCCCGTCTAAGGCTATTATGGACTCCCCAAATGGAGGAGCATGCACTTCTTCCAAGTTTGAATTATGGCTAGCGATGTCTGACAGTCATTATTCATATCGATGACGTTGTGTTGCACCTTGACGAGATAATCTAAAGAGTGCAAGAGTATTTTATTTATTGCGCTACGAGAGGAATTTACAAAGAAATATTGTTGAGAGTAATGATCGGCTTGAGATTTAATGAAAAATGAAAAGGAGTAGTTTTCCGGAGGCGATTTAGTGGAAAGGGAATTTCTAATGATGTTTTCTCCGCCTTTGAGGCGGTAAATGTATATAATTTTTAATTGTTGTCTGAAAGTATAATAAAACAATAAATAAGAAGAAAAGTCAATTATTTAGGTAAAATAAATAAGTTGACACTGAATAGGATTTAGAGGAAGTCAACTCATTTTGATGATGTAAGTTGTGCACCCAATCCTCCATCAATAGGGCTTTTCGTTTTATAGTTGTTCATGAAAGCGCCCAAAACAGAATGTCAGAATGTCAGAATCTTTAGAAACTCTATACTTCTTGCCTAAGTCTGTCTTTAAAGATAAATCCGCATCCAAATAATCTTATCAGTAGCAATAGCCATTGTAAATGTCGCAGTTTTTTATTCTCCATTTGACTGAATTGTTCCATTGTATTTTTTGGATGACGATAATGTTTGCGTTGCGGCAATTTTGGTCTTCTGTAACTTGTGGCCTCTGAAATTACTTCACTTTACATGCAGATTCGTTACCCTAATTTTACATGCATAGGACATCTACAATGAATTTGTCTTTATCCAAGGCTTTTGGGTGCTTTGAAACAGCTGATATTGACATCTTTGTCAGAACTCAGCGATCATTTTCTTGTAATGCAGGTTGTATAGGATTTCGAGCCTTCGACTTCGTTGAAAACGTTCTCTTGACAGTAGTTTTTGACTTTTATGATGAGGCGTTCGCTAAAGTGCCGAAAGCTTCTTACGCTGCTTCTATTCTTCGCAGTTAAGATCGGAAAGTCGTTGTGCTGTTTGCAGTTGCAGGGTCGCCATTAGTAAATATGTTTTTATTTGTGACTATTGTTTGCTTCGGAACCTTTACGTGGGACATAGTTACCCCACATACAACCTCTTACATGGAGGATCAAGACTTTTAAGCGACCCCCTTGTGCAAAAGCTGATCACCAACTTATAGGATATGAGCGCCGCAGTCCAAACCCATATTTTCTTACTTCCTTGACTAGTCCTTGAGAAATGGTTGTTGACCTCAGCTTCAAACACGCTGTAGTTGTTCGTATAAGGTGTATACTAAGCTGACTGTATATGAATATGAATTTATACATGTGACTTTACAACAGTTGAAGATGGTGCAGTAGATTTAGATTTTGACATCTATCGTTCCCTGCGACTTACCAAAAGTCTTCATCGTCTTCAGAGTCCAAAGTCGAAAGTATATATTAAATCGGGATGTGGTTGGAGTTTCAAGACAGCAAACCGAAGGACAATTACATAAGGATTCCAAATTTCAAAGAGTATTTTGAAATTACCGTAATGCAACAAAGGTCATGGTTAAACATATCTCTCGTGTTAAGGTGGGAAGCTCTCAAGAAGATGTTTTTCAACCCAAGACTCAAATACCAGTTCGAAATAAATTTTAGAATCAAACAACGGATTTGAAGATGTAGTCGGTGGAGGATATGCATTAGAAAAAAGCCTCAATGGGTTTATTATCTTTACAAATGAAGCATATTTCGATACGAGACAGCCAATTGGAGTGGACATAATAATTTCATTAAGAATTTTAACTGGTCGTTATGTTTCCCCGATAACGTTTGTTTTTTCATCAATCCCAATCCTTGCGAATCTTTCTGGCTTGTTTCTAAAACCGTAAATCTATTTTCCTCTCCTGTGGGCACTTACGACTCATGAAATATCTCAAGACACGAAAACTTCTCAATGAGCGGCAGTACTATTTTCGTAGCAACAGGTCCACTGCTGATTTGATGGCATTTATCACCGAAAATTTGGTTCTACTTCCATTGGTCTATACCAATCTGGTGAAAGCAGAATAATTTATCATCATAATTCAGCATCAGGCTTTTTGTCGGATATGCGTGTATTTTTGACCGTCGAATCTTTCCTTTAATGGTTTAGACATTACCTTTCGGAATGTTCAATTCAAGTTGTCTTAGAAGGTTTCAAGTCTGATATTCACAAAATAGATGCTTATGTGCCCCAGGGTTCCATTTTGTCTCCGACACTCTTGTTAACATTTTATTAACATTAATGTTTTGTTTGCCTCTTCCAATTTGGAATAGTACTTTGCTGACGACAGTACTCCCTGTTTCTCATATTTGTTTTCGGACTCACGTCACTGTATTGCTGGTGGAGAAGCAAGTCAAACTGTTTTGCGAATGTTGGGACACCACTTTCAGATTCGTTAAGTGTATTCAAGTTGGCAATGGCCGACCTTTGTGGCAGTCAAGGAGAGCGCTTCTTTAAGATAATACATTTACTCATGCCTTTCATAGTAATTCAGCACAGATAGTTGATTGGAGAAGGTCTGCAGGCCGTCCCAATCTTATCATCGAACGAAGAAAATACTATCGGGGAAGGCTTAACAAATCGGACCGGGCAACAGGGCCAGAAACAAAGAAAACACAAATACAGTCTTTCTCATTCTATAAAACAGTAAAAACGACTAACATTCGAATCGTCACTCAAGCTGATTTTCACAGACTGTTTTGAATAAGCCTACGTTCCAAAAAGCATCCAAAGCTAGAGAATTTAATCACACTCTGTTTTCATTTACGCACAAAAAAATTGAACGCTTACTAGGTATATATATGATTGGTTATGCCAGCCTTAATAGGTCAAAACCCGCCTACGGTGTCTAATATTTTAGGGTCTCTTCACAAACAATTTCATTTGAGAGCATTTCTTGATATCGATAGAAAGTTCAAGAAACAAAGTTCTGATGTCATCATAAGTAGTTAGCAGATAATTCTAATCTGTGTTAGAATTTTCGATCAGATCAGTTAAATACTAAGGCCTGGAGATACGAGTATGAGTTGCAGGAAAACAGTCAAGAGATGGGTACTTTAATGCTTTAATGCTATTTAACAATTTGCTGTGAAGGGATTTTGACACCACTACAGGATGATTGAATTTTTTCACTCAGGTTTTGGGAAAAACCTCAATTATGTATTACTATTTGCATCATTAGGTACATTCTACTTACGAGGAGAAGATTCTTGCATTGAATATACCAAAGGCAGAAGAATCTATATTATCTTGAGTTCAGCACGCTACCTTGATTTCAAACTAAGTTGAAGGGTACATATTATACAAAATAATAGTGAAAATGAAGAAATTTCACTAATTTGTAGGAAATTTTCAGATTACCTGAACACAACAGCTGTGAGATCCATCTTAACACATCTCGCAATAGTTTGTTGGAAGACATCCCCCCAATCAGCAACCCATACAGCGCATATGGGAACGAAATATAACCGAGGAATCAAAAGAGCTAGAAGACAATCATGGAAAAAGATCTGCCAAAATCTCTCTGACGTTCGAAGCAGCACGGAGTCCTATCAAAACAGTACACAAATGAAATCTATTTAATGAAAAAACCGAATGGCACCTATGTGTAAAACGGTTTACAAAATCTACAGCTTTTAGCCAAAACCCATTTTCCAAATTCCACGACCACATCCATTCCTCCCGATAATCCTCCTCAGAGAAATATCAATCAACCATCTAGAGAGCATTGGAAGAGGTCAAAGAAAATTTTTCATGAAAGCAAAATATGTAAAATGGGTCATTAATTTGTTTGACCCATTCAAAGGTGAAGATGGAATCTTCCCAGCATTCCTCCAAATTACACAAATAACCCAGCTTCTTATAAATATTTTCAGAGCTAGTTATGCCTGAGGTTACATACACATGGTTTAGTTTATACCCAAAACTGGTAGCAGTCCATCTGATCTATTCAAATCATACAGATTTAAAAGTCTCACCTTGTTTTTCCTAAAAACAATGGACAAAATAATTTATAGACATATCATTATCCTTACCAACCAAAAAAATCGACAACGTATGCTCTTCAGGATCTCACCATAAAAATTCAGAGATCGCTCAGGGACAGAAAAAAATTGCGGTGGGCTGCTTTCCTGACATCAAAAAAGCTTTCGACAATACTGAATACGGATAAAGCACATGCTTAACGGCAGTGACAGGGTCAGCGTCACGGTTGAAGCAGCTCATATACTAGGTGGGGTGAAAAGTAACCTCCTTGGGAATGAAAGAAACTTTTTGTTTTAATGTTTTTTTATTTTGTATTATTCAATAAAGTTCCCTTTTAGTTTGATACGCTTATTCCAGCGATTTTCCAACTTCTTGATCCCGTCCGAAAAGTAATTTTCCGGAAGGTCTGCAAAATACTCCTCCATGGTGTCGATGATTTCCTCGCGTGAGCTGAATTTTTTATTGGTGAGCCATCTTTTGAGGTTTAAGAAGAGATAATAGTCCTAGGGAGCCAAATCGGGCGAATACGGTGGATGCGACAGCAATTGGAGCCGTAAATCATTGATTTTAGCCATGGTTACGATGCCCTTGTGCGCCGGTACATTGTCTTGCAAAAACAAAATTTTTTTTTTGCCTCGTATGAGGCCGTTTTGAAGCGATTTCGGCCTTCAATCGCTCCAATAATGCACAGTAATACTTGCTGTTGATGGTTTTTCCTTTTTCGAGGTAGTCCACGAAAAGTATGTCATGACAATCCCAGAAAACCGACGCCATAAACTTTCCGACCCATCGAGCCTCCCAAGGCCGCTTCGGAGCACTCGTGCAGGCTTTAGTCAATTGCCGGGCACTCATTCTGTTCTCTGGTGTTTAACAGTTACCAATCGACGCTAAAAGTCCGCCCGATTCCGCATCAGCAAGTCCAAACACTCTTTCGAAGTGCTCTCGCGTTCGTGCTTTTGGTCAGGAGTGAGTATGCGCGGCACCCAGCGGCAGGATAACTTTTTCATATGCAGAATATTGCCCAAAATATGGCGCGAGTGTGCTCAGTACTAATCTTTGTGGTATCTACTAGCTCACGCATCTTCACTTTCCGATCAGCCAACACCATTTCATGTATTTTTTTGACATTGTCCTCTGTAACCGCATCGGAGGGCCTGCCGCTGCAGACTTGATCGGTAGTGGAGTTGCGGCCACCACGAAACTCTCGAAACCAATATTTGACGGTATAATCTGACGGAACATTAGCCCTATAATATTTATCCATTTTTTCTTTTGTTTCCTTCGCCGTTTTGCCTCTCAAAAAATAATGTTTAATGAGAGATCGAAAATCGTTTTTGTCCATACTCAACATGATGCCAAACACGTCAAAAACAATCAGCTGTCAAAATAAAACTAAAGACAGTATCGCACTGAAATTTGGCATGTCTGCCGAAATATGAACGGGTTTCAAGGCACCATAATCTTTTTTGCAGTTGCAGCGCATTCTGGCGGTCAAGGAGGTTACTTTTCACTCCACCTAGTAGAAATAATACTGGAACTGTGGGCGCCACCGTTTATTCCATCCTTAGAATCAACGTGGTGTAGTGGTATATGCATAGACTCCTCAAGTACACAGGGTCGCTGGTTCGAATCTTGTGCGAGACAATTCTCTGAAAAAGTCTTTTCATAGAATTTGTATGTAGTTATATGAAAATCCCGTCGGCGTCAACTCTGACATGAAGGCATAACACTGATGTTGGTGTGGTTGCTGGATGGGCTAAATGTAACGAACTAACAACTGGTTAGTTAGACCCACTGGTTGCGGAAGCACTGGCTCGTCCCCGTCCAGTTTGACAGCCACTTCTGGGAAAAAGATCGAGACCTAATGCACCTGAGTTTCGAACGACTACTCACCACTCGCCCGCGCCCAGGAAAAAAAACCAGTAAAAAGGTATTCATATCCCCTTGGTGCGCGAGCGGGATTATGAAAAAAAATAAAAAATCGGCAGGAAACAGAAGAAAGTGACTTAGTGAGATGGCACTCCTCCTTTGTCTCTCCAACACCAACGACCTTCCACAGGGGTTACTTACCCCATCCCAACTTGAGGTACTATACACCCAGCAGTCACCAACAGAGTGAGAGTAGGAGTAGAAGTAGGGACATGCTTGTGTTCTCTTTTAATCGCAGTCATTGTATCGCGAGTATATTAATTTTTCAATCTGGTAGACGGCCAAGAGGCCAAACTTTTGAGACTAACAATTAACCAAAGTATATTTCGCCCTTACTCGTAAATTGTGGGAATCCGGTTGTTTTTAGTTTTTCCTCGGATGGTCTGTTTGGGCTTAGGTTGCGATTATTTATCTAAGCCGCTCATTTTTTTATTTGTGACCATAACGGAAATAAAGTGTGAACTGTAAACAGTATGGCATTCGATCGATTTGATTAAAATTCACAGATAGCACTTCAAATAAGTGGAATCAGAAAAAATCAGAAACAACATAAAAGTTTCGAACAGATGTGCAGACAATCATGTCCTAGGCTGAACCCTAGAATAAGGATCCGGAACTATACCTCTCGGTGTTGCAATGTAGTCTCCAGGTAATTGTCCTTGTCAGCGAAAATTACTAGCTTATCTTCCCGGTCATGATACCAATGTCATCTTAGTATACCAACAAGTTTTGTTTCAGTTGATGTCGGTGAACCTTTTAGTTAAACAATTTATATGCGTTCGATTGTTATCGAACTGGGAGTGGAGTGCACGTCTTCTCCTATCTTCAGGAAAAGTTTATTCATTTGTCATTTTCCTAACTAAACATATACTCTATAATTATCCCGACAAAAACCGGAAACACCACACACAGTGTCCTGGTCGATCTACGAGACCAGATAGTGGACACTGTCGATACTCGTATTTTGCGAAACAAGACCTAAGATTGCACTCTAATTAAGTGGACAACAATTAGTGGCAAAATTTGACATTCATCCGTCAAGGGGGACACATTGCTATCGATGTGCATTGTGCATATTAATTGCACAAAAGAAAAGAGCTCAAACCGGCACCAGGAAACAGGAACACCACTCTTGTAGGGTTGGAAACGGATCCTTTGAATTGCGGTGCTCCTTTGGTTCAACAATACGAGTAGATATTTTTTTTATTTTGAATTTTGTTTTTTGGTGCGATTTTAATTTTCGTCCTTAATTAGGCTACGTACGAGTTGCGGAAAATGATCGGTAGCTCTGTCAGTTTGTTGAGCTCAGTGTGTGCTCTACATATGCGTGCATGGAGAGCGCATGGACATGGACGCAGATACTTTTTCTGGCATGGTAATCGGTGGCAGGTGAATGTTACGAGTAGCTAGCGTCAACATTTTGGTTCACGTTTGGCTCTTCGTTCGTATTCGAATTGCATTCATCCACCATTCAGCGTCCACCATGGTTGATTTAAATTAATTAAAATTGGTTCGAGATGTGAAATATACACGTGTGCATATTACCAGTTGGACAAGTTCGACGATGGGAATTCAGGGAATTCGTGTTGTGTTCAGTTTAGTCTTTCTGTTTAACTATGTCCTGCGCGTATCGAATTGCACCAATTCGAGAATTGTATTTAATCCACTATGGCATGGTAATTTCAGAAGCAACATGGATATCCTGTTATTATTGCAAACAGCCTTTGGGGTTCGTCAATTGCCAAAGATAAGACTTAATCAATTTAATAGTTTTTCCTTCGATGATTGGAGTGCGGTGCAGTGTAGACACTGGTCAGGAATTTGCAAATTGCAAAGCGGAGTTTGTTTTTGGTGCTGCAAGTGTAGGTCATGGGCACCTGTCTGTTTGTATTGCTGCATTAGTGCTTAAGATGGACACACAATAAAGACGATAATACAACAATTTGGATTCGTACTGCCGACTCAAACGTAAACATTTCATGCCAAGTGCATGTCAATAATTTAATTGAAATTGAATGGAAGAGTCAACCTACCTCTGATAAGCACCTTTTGGGCTATAAAATTTTAACTGTCAAAATATTGAGCAGAAAGTAAATAATTAACATCCATTGTAACAAATATATAAAATTTAAGGATATAAAAACAAGTAAGGCAGAGAAGCTAAGTCGAGGGTAGAAGATCATTTATCCACGGACTAGGTGGACTTTACTGCATGGCATACTTCCCAACAGAGTCCCCTTTGCGCACTCAGTTATCCAATCCTTTCCCTTCTCTTTCAAAGTATGGTGAGGCCCGGTGGTTGTTCATTTATGCTTGTGAGAAATTGTTTATTTGAATCACGAGAAGTAGAAAACCCGCTACACGAGCCACATATCCATTTTCCTAATATTCCACATAGGTTTTCCTAAACATGAAACCTATAAAATGTTCCAGAACTTTGGAAGCATAAAATCACTTAATGGCAACTGCAATAGCCTCGAGTATATCATTCATTTTAGATAAAAAAAAAACATTAACTTGGTTTATGATCCTGTCTCTGATATAGCTCCCTTATTTCATGACTCCTAGTTTCCCACAACCAACCACTATTAACAAAGCTACAGGTCAGCTGAATAACACAACATACTGTAGTTGGTATTTCTCAATGTTTGTGGTGTCTGGTGAGGCTATCAAACATACTGTTGCTCCATTTGATAGCTTCAAGTCGCTTGGCACTGATGGCATATACCCAGTTACACGATAAAAATATAAAGAAAAGCTGGTGATAACTGTAAATCTTCACTTTTTCTTCACTTTTTGGGTATATATGCTGCTTTATCGAACAGTGATTGTAGGCTTTGTCACGAAAACCGAAAAAGGAGACTACACGCACTACAAAAACTTCAGAGCTATAAGTTTGACTTGTACCATCTTGAAGAGCATGGGAGTATGATCTAGATCCATGAGAGCAAAAGTGCTTTGCGAATGCAACCTCTGTTTCAGATGCAAAATGCTTGCCAAAGCGGAAGATCTTCCGAGAGGGCGCTTTAAAATCTGGCATCAAAGGAATGTATACGCCCTGGGTTCATCAAAAAGAGGGTTTACGCCCTAGGCGTTTTAATCGACATTGAGGGTGCTTTCGACAGCGCAACTTTTGCCGGGATGTGAAACTCATTCAGACAACAAGGTGTAGATGAATCACTTCCACTTCCACAAAAATTCAACGCTAAAATGGCTGTATTTTCTAAATTAGGCGTCTGTGGGGGTCATATTATGCACAAAAAAAAAAAAAAAAAAAAGAATTGAAAAGTAGCCGATCAAATCTTCTACACTAAAATGGCAGTATCTTCGAACTAAGCGTCTGTGCGATTCATATTATGCACAAAAAAAGCAGATGATTAGCTGTTCTGTCAGTTGGATTAGCCGCTGTCTGATCTAAAGAATAGGCAGCCCTCGATGTGATCAACGATTGGTGCGCTAGAAGTAGGCCTTCAGTCAATCTTCTTAAAACTGATGTTGTTCTTTTTACGAGAAGAAGAAAGTCGATTAGTCTGCCGCATTTAGTGCTTTAAGGCATCCGCACTCAATACTCCAAAGAAGTTAAGTATTTGTGTGTCATCCTTTATAACAAATTTGTTTGGACAAAACGTGTTACTTCAAAAGCTTTTAAGGCCTTGTGGTAGGGCAAAGGAGTTATCGGCAAAACATGGGGTTTGTCACCGAGGAAAACTCTTTGGATTCATATGGCTTTGATAAGACTAAATAAATATATACCATACACCAAGGAACGGTCTGTTTCGGTTATATGGGGCTTTTCCTAGCACGCCTGGTTCTGTTTTAGAAGCACCAATGAGGCTCCTTCCCCTTTTAAAGAGAAGTAGTCTTTGGTATAACGCGCACTGTAACTTTGATTACAGGCCTTTTGCCTGTGATCTTTAGGACATTTTGTTTGATGCAATAACACCCGAACTCCTGCTGCCGAAAAATACGAAAATGAATTTCCCTGCACCATGAAACCGTTTTGGCCAAATCTGAGCCAGGAAGGCAATACGCAATCCTAATGGCGCCGTTATAGTTAAGGAATTCGAGGAGAAGAAGTATTTGGGCCTATGGCAACAGCCGAGCTTGCTGCACCCGCTCACGACTTTCAAGCTAGTTCAAGAATATGAGACTTCACTGAAACAGGAAGGCTGAGTTCATTGAATCGTGTCCCAGGTCTCAATGGAATCACAGGAAATGAAGTTTCCAATGAACTATGCAAGATTCCAAGGAGAACTTTTCATTATCCTAGTCTACGTTAGGGCTTCTGTTTGATAATTGACTTTCAGATAACCATAGCTGCATATGGCATGACTCTCTAGGTTGCTGATAGACCATATGAATGCTTTCCAGCGTCTCTAACAGGGTGAGTGGATTTCTTGCTGTCCCTCAGTAGGAAAGACCTAATGATTCTTATTGGCATCGGAACGGGGCACTACGCTTTTGCTAAGGACATAAGTATGCTGGGCATACATATGGTATGTGATATAAGATCCTGCAGTAAATCATCCCTGTGTGGTGCGTAATTTAATCTTAGGAGGTCTTCATGTACTTCCAACACCGTCGCATTTTGATCATTTGTTCTTTTGCAGGCTGTGGCATGAATGGCTGTAAATTGATTTATGGAGTGATCCTGCTGTTTTTTTTTTTCATAACATTCTTGCAGAGCTCTTAATCCGCCCGAGTAAAAAAGATATAATTTTGATTTCTAACCGCTTGTTTCCTCCAAAATATTTTGTATGTATTAGCGGCTAGGTCTACATATTCAGGTTGTGCTTTGTTGCCTCCTTCATTTTGGGTGCGTCGAATCTTCAATGTGACGAATCCACTTTTTAGTCATGTAGTAGCAAGAGTACTTAAGGATCTTTATATACACAAATCCGCTAGTTTAGATGGTATATCGCTCCTTCTACTGAAGACGCATTTTTCAACGCTGACAAAACCACTGCGTAAGCCTTTTCATCGATTCTATTTTTTAGGACCCTTTTAGGGCAGTTGGAAAACAGCATTTGTCTAGCCCGTCCTTAGAAAAAAGGTGCATTTTTTTCTTTCTCCTCCTACGTTCCTTCTTTCCAGGGTCATGAATCATGATCAGCTCATGAAATATCTTGAAACACGAAAACTTATCAATGACTGGCAGTACATTTTTCGTAGCAAGAGGACCACTGGTGATTTGATTTGATAGTATATCCCTCCGAAAAGTGGAAGTAACCATCTGGCGTAAGCATTGATATTTCAAGTGCTGGTGTGCCTCAGGCCTCGGTTCTGTCTCTGACACTCTTTTTAATTTTCATCAATAATCTCTTGTCTGCTACTTCTAATCCAATATATACCTTTGCTGATGACAGTATTCTCTGCTTATTTGTTCCCGGACTCACGTCCCTGCTCTGCGGCGGTAGAACGGGAACGGCAGCGCATGTTAGGTTCGTTAAATTTCAATATTATCAGCATAACTAATTGGGGAACCATCAATACTATAGAGTTGAATTTAATGTTTTCAAAACTAAATGCTGTCTACTCTCATCAAAGCGAGGCCAGCCGTTATCCATGAATGGTACTTACATCATCGGAACAACCACATAATATAGCTAAAAATACTGCGAAATGCCTAGGTTTCTTCAAGCAATGTAAGAAATATTTCACTCCCTCTGATTTGGCCTCTATATACATATATACATAAATATACAAAATTGGAGTACAATGCCCACATCTGTTTAGGTGCCTTGTTAGATAAGATAGGCGTGCGATAAAACTTGTAGATGACGCCAATATTGCACAGCCAATTGACACGCTTGAATACGGACGTGATGCCTCTTGTCACAGTTTTTTCTATTACCACTTTCACCACCAGTACTCCGGCAAAATTGTCAGTAGCACACTGCCTCTTCAAACCTTCAATGAATGCTCATCAGTACCCCCTCAAGACCACTTTCGCACATAATCTAAAACATCGTGATTCATTTCTAAGCCGTACAACTCGCTTATGGAATGCCCTGTTGAACTCTTTACTTCCATTGCAACTTGGAAACATTTAAGACCAACGTACACCGGTACCTCTAATTTTCCTTTTCTAACTCTCATTCCACATTCCAAAAATGTTTATTTAAAATAGCTACATTGTATGCTATAATCCTTAAACTCTGGTGGTTACATTGGTCGAGATCTTGAGATGAGTTCTACATATACATAAGTACTGGCCGACCATTGCTTGGTAGATTCAAACAAGTGATTTCATCAGTACTTGAGAAAGTCCATATTTTTGTGACATAAACCAGGACTCGAAGAATAAGAGTCTCATATAGCGTCACATAAGTTGTTTTTAGACGGGATTTTGCTTCTCAGTTGCCTTTTCAAAGAGAGAAGCAGCGACTGGCTAGAGTTATTCTTCGTTTTATCTCAGGGCCGGCAAGCTTGAAAGAATTAATAGCGGAGCCCCTAGGTAGACAAGATGTCTGTATATTCATTTCTTGGAGAAAATGTGAGTATACCTAGATTTGTCCTATAATTGCAGATATGTTTTAGAGTAAATGGGCAAAGCCAGAGTTTCTCATCAGCATTTAGTGAAAAAATTTGAATCGACTTACTTACTCCGTGTTGCCGTAACAGTGAGATAGCAAGACTTCAGAAGTGAAGAGTATATTGTTGTTGTACGCGGGTCAATACGATCAGTCAGCAATCAATTGATTTCGCGTCGCTCTCAGAGCTGGCCAAATGTCCATACAAGATCGTATTGACCCAAGAGCAAAAGCCAAGTGATTATCTTGCGAGTCGCTAATTGGGCTCTTTTGCAGATGGAAGAAAATCCGTATTTTTAGCAAAAAATCATCCTCAGCGACGATGATTAATGGAGGCCGCTGCCCCGCTAGTGCGACTGAACTCTTCTTTGGGTCAAAATTGAGCCTTTGATCTATGCCAAAGGTGAATATTCGATGTGAATTTGTTGGAATACCAGTCGAATTATGCGAATGAGTCATTGCAAATGAGTCCATTCCATCCACTCTTGTGGATGTTCCGTGGGCAACATTTAAATGTCAGACCAGACGTAGTCTTATTTAAAAGATGAATGTGTCGAAGTAGTTTATATCAAACACCTGTTGACACCTACGAATTGATCTGCGGAACGTAAACCTTCTGAGACCTAGTCATTAGCTGGTCTTTTATTGCTCTGCACTTGTAACAAAAATAAATCAAGTCCTGTTGATCGAGGATAATATCCACCACCGATGGCCACCATGGGAAGGAAAAAAAGCGCTATTTATGAGTAGTCATATTCACAGCACTGGACAACGCCAGGTTGATCCTGCATACCCCAACTGTATAACTCCCAAGCACCACCAGTTATGTAAACACGCACGATCTGCAAAACAAATATTGGTTTTTTGTCATCAGATGGTGTTGGTGTCCATTTATCTGGAAACACTAATTTGATTGTGTTAAACGAGCACGTGTTTGAAAGGTGACATGTCAGGCTACATTTTTCGTGAAGACACCTGTGTAAATCGTTGCTTGTGTTAAAAGTTATACTGATTTGAATATGAGTGAAAAATCTGAAGAAATACGCTATGTGATACTTTTTTACTATGAAAAATGGAAAAACGCTGCAAAAACATGCCGAAAAATTTGATCAGTTTACGGTAAGAATGCTGTGAGTGAACGCCGGAGCCAGGAGTGGTTTGTTCTATTCCGTTCCGGAAATTTCGAAGTAAAAGATGCACCTCGCACTGGCCGGCCTGTCACTGAAAAAGTCGATGAACTTTTGCAATTGATGAAGCAACACCGGCACGAAAACTGTCTGAAGATAGCGGAGGTACTAAACATCAACCGTATTATAGTTTGCAATCAACTAAAACGAGCAGGTTAGTCGAAGAAGCTCGATGTTTGTGTGCCACATGAATTAACGCAAAAAAATTTATCTGACCGAATAACTATCAGTGAAACGCTGCTGAAACCTAACGAAATTTAACCATTTTTGAAGCGATATGATATGATATGAGAATATTCAATGCAAACGATCATGGTCAAACGACTCAAAGCCTGGATAGATGGCTAACAAGGTTATGTTGGGTGTTTGGTGGGATTGGAAGGGAATTGTTTATTATGAGTTGCTAGAATGTAGCGAAACGGTCAATTCGATTCTCTATTGTGCACAACTCGACTGTTTGAATGAAGCTTTTAAGAAGTTGTCTTCCATTATGACAATGCTAGGCCATACACATCTTTGAACCGGAACAAATTGTCGGAGCTTAGTTGGGAAACTTTTATGCATCCACCGTATAACCCGTACCTTGCACCCTCTGATTACCATTTGTTTCGTTCCTTGCAGAACTATCTCGATGGTAAAAAATTGGCCAACCGAAGAGCTACTGAAAATCACTTGGCCAAGTTTTTCCCTGATAAACCAGAGAAGTTCTACACCGATGGAATTGTGAAGCTACCCGGAAAATGGCAAAAGGGCATAGATAATAATGGCCAATATGTACTTGGTTGAAATTGATTTTGAATAAAGAAAATTTTCTTTCAAAAATGTACCAAAAAACCACGGAGACTTTTTATAAGACCTAATATTTTGTTAAATTTGAATTTGCCGAATATTCTGGCCTGTGGGCCTTTGAGAAGTGCATATGGAGGAGTGGATATAAGCAAACAGAGAACTCTTTCGGTTGTATTAATATGTGCATGTTGCCAAAAATAAATAAAAAACACGACGATCTGATCTGTTTTCACGATGATTTATGAGATGTAGCCTCCAGGTTCGACATGAAGTTACCAGAGTTTTCGGCTTGAATGGACGCAAAGCGTCAGGTATTGTAATAGTTGGGTAGATACTGTGTTCTTGATAGATATTCTGTATGGTTCGAGGTATTATTAAGAAAGAAAGAACATACCTCCTCAGTTGTGGAGGGCTGGATGAGGCCTACGATGTAACATTATTTAAGTAAATGAGGCAGCTTCTCCTATAGATTAGTATCTTTCAAAAAAATTTTAAGCAAGGGAGAGGCACATACGAGTAATTTTCCATATCCGAATCCTTTTGTGAAGTTAAATTGCAATAGATTCGTTAATGCCACAATCAGTCTTGAAATCTTCACTAAAAAGTTTTTTTTTATTTTTTTTAATTGCACTTCCTATACAGGGTGAGTTTTTTAACTTGAGACATCCAAATTACTCGAAAAATACGCTATATCGCGTTTCAGACAAAAGTCACAAGGTTCTGAAGGGGACATAGGATGATGACCACGAGTTTGACCTTGAGATCCATTTTCAAGGTCAAAGGAAGGTCACTTTTGATTTTTCAAATGATAATTCCTGATGTTCATTGCTCTGTCGTATTCCTCAATGGGACACACGACTTTGTCTCAAAGGTCTTATTCATTCAGTGCTAGATACCACTGCACTGGCACGCCTAAATCATTAGTCGGTTTCCAACGTTGTTAGGGTATTAGAAGGTCCAGATTTGTTTTGAGGAAGTCATTATTGCCTCGAGTGAAGTTACAACTCAAAGAAATTTCAGATAGAGACAAATTGTCCTAAACTTATCTGAGAGTGTATGGTGTGTACTCTGCCCTTTTTTCTACTTGAACGGAACTGTACTTCATTTACAACAGAAGTTCGATATTTGTTTTGAGGAACTGATTATTATTAGTAACATTTTCCAGATTATTAATGCAGGCTATTTCAATTCAAGAGAAAATTGGAATGATATTGATTTATGGAGAAAGTGGAAGGAACATCGATGGTGCTGTTGCTCTTCACGCCCAACGTTTCCCAGACCAGATACGATCGCGCGCTTCCTTTTATCGGGTCATCCAACAATTCACTGGTGAAGGAAGTGTGCAACCAAAGAAAAGGAATCGGTCAGATAAAGTGGCTGTTGAGGACAATGAAATAGCAGTGTTAGCTGCCGTTGCACACGATCCTCACATTAGCACTCGCCAAATAACAAAAGTCGTGAATTAGGAATTTCTCAAACGACTGTCTGTAAGATATTACATCGGCATAAATACCATCCTTATCATGTTTCAATGCATCAAGAACTTTCTAGTAAGGATTTTCGCAACCGGGTTTCCTTTTGTCAATGGGCACTTCAGCAAATTGAACGAGACCCCCTTTTCTTCTCCAAGGTGTTATTATCTGATGAGTCGACTTTCACAAATGACGGTACGGTCAATCGACATAATATGCATTAGCGGGCTACCAAAAACCCTTTTTGGTTGCGACAAGTTGAACGCCAGCACCCTTGGAACGTTAATGTTTGGGCGGGAATTATTGGGGATAAATTAATGGGTCCATATTTTATTGAAGGCAACTTGAATGGCGAAAAGTATGCAAACTTCTTGCGGGACCATCTTCCAGTATTACTAGAAGAACTGCCATTGGAGTTGCGACATACAATGTGGTTTGAACATGATGATCTTCCAGCCCATTATTCCCAAGTAGCCCGGGGCGTATTAAACAATGTTTACCATCAACAATGGATCGGATGAGGGGGTCCGAGGCAATAGCCTGCTAGATCACCAGATCTTGAGGTTTACAGAAAAAAGCCAACAACATGTGAGGACATGAAAAGACGAATAACTGACGCTTGCCGGAAGATAACGCCAGAAATACTTCTCAGTTCTGTTGGTTTATTTAGAGCACGGATAAAAAAATGTATTGAAGTGAATGGTCACATTTTCGAGCATTTGTTGAAATAGTCTCGGGAAATAAACGTCGAAATGGGAAGAATTCAATGATTCAACAGTGAGCGGCAAGGGGACCCACTCAAATTAATCACCCCGAAGGAAACAAAAAAACTGCTATGTCCACGTCGTTGTTTCTGGGTTATGCTAAACGCAGTATGTAAAAACAAATGACAAGCCTACGAAGTGAAATTTGTTTGACCTTGACGGGAAAAGAACGCATTTTTGAAAGAAAGTGTTTCATGTAAAAGATTTGTAATTTTTCACGCAGACTACGAATCTGTTAAAAAAATAGGGGTTCCCATTAAAAAATCAAAAGTGACCTTCGATTGACCTTGAAAATGGGTCTCAAAGTCAAACTCGTGGTCACTATCTTAAGTCCCCTTCAGAACCTTGTGACTTTTTTCTGAAACATTTTTCGCGATATTTCGTACTTTTTGAGTAATTTTGATTGAATGTCTTATGTTTTATGGCGCGCTCTGGCGGGAAAAGAACGCATTTTTGTAAGAAAGTGTATCGTGTAAAAGAATTGTAATTTTTCACGCAGACTACGAATCTGTTAAAAAAATAGGGGTTCCCATTAAAAAATCAAAGGTGACCTTCGTTTGACCTTGAAAATGGGTCTCAAATTTAAACTCGTGGTCATTATCTTATGTCCCCTTCAGAACCTTGTGACTTTTGTCTGAAACATTTTTCGCGATATCTTGTATTTTTCGAGTAATTTGGATGTCTCAAGTTAAGAAACTCACCCGGTATAAATGTCGTTTGCGTGTTTGCTGATATCCGATGACTACCATTCTTATTGTAGGCGCTTGTCAATTTTTTTTTGTGGCCCCATGCTAATTTTTGCAATCCGTGCTACAATTTTCATTTCTAGAATACATTTCTTATGTACGTATATGGACTTTCTACTTAGATAAAATTTTGCACATGATCGATTTGATTTGAGAACTAAACTGAAGTTTGAGAGCAAATCGTGTAGCAATGCGTGAATTCATCACAAAACTCATAGTTAGATTAAAAAAGAAAATAATACTCATTTCAACTATTAAGTGTCACTTGTGATATTTTAAAACGTTATAACCCCGATAACAAACTCGCTATGTACAAATGGTAGCAATACGTTTTATCAAAAAAAGATCTTCATATGTCACTCCCTGAACCACGACCTAGAAGCCTTTACGTTCAGCTGATTAGGGAACAGTGCACTAACAAACAGCGGTGTGTGGTGTAGTCGCTTAAGGCTAATTAAATTTCCACTCAATAAAATTTTTAAGAACTTATTTTCTTTTTATTCACAAGCAATAAAAACGTAAACGCTATTGCCTGGCATACTTTAGCGTTTACGCGCTATAACCCGTGAATTGTTTATACGGAAGCAATTGACCAGGTACGAGTAGCAAGCCCATGCCCACTGGGAAATTCTCCGCCTTTTGTTTTCAATTGCATTAATTTGTTTCTTTTTTTATTTCAATTTTTATATTATGGAATAGAAGAACAAAAAATAAAAAAAAAAAAAAAAAAAGAGAGGAAAACAATTCGCGATAAAATTTCCACTTTTCACTTTGGCACTGATGGGGAAGTGCATTCAGGGAACCTGTCGCTGCATACTAGGGCGTCGTTTCTATTGTTCTGCGCCACCAGCCGAGTGATTAAGCAATATAAAAGTGTAGTGTTTGGTGCTTGAGGCTTACGGCTTAGTGCTTACAGATTGTAGCCTGGTGTACCTCCATTTTTATTGTACGCCCAGGTCTTGCAGGTTAGCAATTGTAACGGCGGCGGCTGAGTGCTTCACCATCCCAATGAGACGATGGGCGATGGCTATAACTATGGTTATGCCTTGCCTACAGAGACGGTTCTGGTCAGAGGGGGTCTCTGGTGCTGCACCACCAAGAGAAATAAGAGGAGCATATGAAATGAAGTCATAATTCATTAATGATTTATGAAATGAAAGAGAGAGAAGTGATTAACATATCAACTCACGCACGGGGTTCTTAAAATATTTTTTCTCTTTTTTTACATTTTTCCCCCACTTTTGTTTCTTTTGTGAAAAAAAATTTAAAACAAAATAAATACAAAAAAAAAGAGAAAATGAGAAAATGACAAAAAAAAAAATTGTTCTACACTTTACAGCGGGTGTTTTTTTATTTTTGCAGCTTAGTTTGCATGCATTTAGCATAATCATGCAATAAACATGCATTTGCGCTTTTCGCTTTAGTCTTAGACCGGTATAGCAGGGGCAGGTAGCCGAGAAGGGGGCCTTAATGGATTATAAAAACAATTTAATGGGCGTAATTTGAAAATGAGCACAATAATGAGTTTTATTGGCGATTTGGCAAATGGGAGAGTCAGTGCGGAATTGTGCCTGCAAGCTTGACCTCGAATCGAAGTGGACTGTAGTTGATGTCGATTGATACGAGTTATAACTGGCCTAGATAAGCTATCATTAAATCATCATGAATAACCAAATATTGGCTTTTTCAACTCATAATTATTTTCTCCATATTGATCAACAAGAACTCTAATTTATCTATCTTTTTGGATCAGTTCAAACGCTTGCCATAATATTTTTTTAAGGAGACATTTCTCGTTCGATTCTAATTCAATAAGTAATGTGATGAACAATTCGACTGATGACAGGAAAGTCGCCAAACTGGATGAACTAAGGGACCCTTATAGATACACGTTCATGCTGATAAGCAACTTCCTATTTCTTTAATTGAAAAAGAAACCACAGTCTCAGATCCTGGATCGTTGATCTAGTTTCCAAAAATAGATAGCGACGACTTTTATTTTTCTGAGATGACTTCAAGTCGATGGTATCCATTACTGACACCTAGTCGAAAATAAAAAACCCATTGACAAACCAAAAAAAGGAACTAGTCCATTGTACTGTTTGTATGTAAGTTTCATCAGTTCATTTACGATTAGAGGATGAAGTTGACAGCATGGTGAAAGCTTCTCTGGTAGATTGTAGTAATGATGCTACGATTTCTTGATATTAACCTCCATCTTTCCAAAAAGGCCTCGTCGCACTCATTCTGCGTCTATCCAAAGACGCAGACGACATCATTCCAAATCGGGAATCATGGATTGTAGAAGGCGTGGTTCGTTGACTTGGGATACGTGAATCCATCCCGCTCTATACAAAAGCTAAAAGCAAGATCATAATTTGTAAACTTAGCGTTAGTGTGCACTTACTTCCTAATTTCAGCGAAGCCTACTAGACTCCCAAGGAGGTGGCGGGGAAATTCAACATCCATCTTTGTTGGGTGCCAGGCCACTGAGATATTTGATAGAATTGTAAGGCCGATGAACTCTTGGAACCACTCTACCTATCCTACAGGAAAAAAGGTATCATCCGTACAAAAATCTCTAATGTGCAAACTAAAATTTAAATTTAAACTTAGGTGGACTCTTTGGTCAACATATCTAGTGACCAAATAAATGTGACCAAAACTGAATCTGAACCGCTCTAATGGCTGATGCCTTTAAATAGGAAGCATCTCAGCTCTATCATACATGTCATCACTGGATACTGTCTTATAAGCAAGCACGAAAAAGGCTTGGCGATTTTACAAGCAACTTCTGCAGAAGCTGCATGCTGCACGAAGAGGAGCATTGTACATGCCCAGCCCAGTCCCAAAGAAGAAAAACTCTAAACAATATGGACGTCAACAGTTTCCTACGATTCATCAGGAGCCAAAATTGGTTCCAAGAGTAGGAGGATTACAGATCCACGTGGCATCAGAATGAATCAATAGGTGTAAATGAATTGATTTTCCCAACGGCCAATATTACCTAATCTAATCGATTATAAAAAGTTCGGCACAGTGGGTTGGATATAGTACCAGAGAAGTTTAGCCTGTTATGGCTCAACTCCATCAGAATACACAAGGGGTTGATCAGGGAACTGCCTGTGAATTCTTTTTCTGAGAAATTCAATTCAGCTAAAGAGAAAAAGAAGACATGAGTAAAATGCATGGCGCAAAAAGGCGGCAAGTGATAAAAGCCTTACTCCGCCAGCGGTCACGGAAAAGAAAACAGGGTGGCGGTAGTGACACTTATTGAAGCCGGTCCATTTCTTTCTTATGTTGGCCGTAATTTACGACGACGCGTTTGACCAATAATTCGAGTAATGTTGGCCTCCAATCACTCAATGGTAGCCGGCTTATCTATCTAAATTTTGGACTTTGCTAAGCCCCAAAGAAAAAAGTGTTGAAGTTTTATATCACATTATCTAGGCGGCGAATTCACTGGCCCAAAGCGTAAAAATTATTGTTCACAGAATTATTCTCGCAATAAAGAAAGAAATACGGACCGATGATCCCATAAATCACACCAAACCGATGTTTTGTCTGGATGTAATGGCAGCTTTGGGACCTCTTCTTGTTGCTCTGCACAAGCCACCATGTTCTAGTCATGTTCTTAGACTTCAGCAAAGATTTTGATACATTAAGCCATGAGAAAATCATTGATTGGCGTTAGAGGGACCTTGGCAAAGTGGGTAGAGAATTACCTATCGGGAAGAAAAATAAGGGTAAAAGTAAGAAACACACTAAGCTAAGAAAAGCAAAGTTTGTATGGTGTACCACAAGGTTCAAAACTGGGACCAATCCTCTTCATCTTGTAGACTAACGAGCTTCTTCGTGTGCTTAACAAAAGTACAGTCTTTGCATACGCCGATGACCTAGCAATAATTGTTAAACACAAGTGCATTAATACTGCGATCTCGATAACGCAAGGTGAATTTAATAGCGTCTCAAAATGGTTTCACGATCAAGGACTTGTGATTAATGCTGTAAAAACGAAACTGATGCACATACGTACGCCACACCAGCCCAAAGTTTCCATCAGCATATATCATCAAAACGAAGACTGCCCAACGACAACAAAAAGTGATGCTATTGAAGTAGTTAAGACTATAAAGTATCTGGGAGTTGTAATTGATGATCACTTCTTATGGCATGATAAGTCAAGAACAACTTAAAAATGCGGTTTTTACGATTGTGTACCTCAAAAAATACACAAGCGTAGAGGTGCAGAAGCAGGTGTACCTTTCACTTGCTGAATCCCGTATAAGAAATTCATCCAAAACACATATCGATAAGATATTATATCTTCAGCATCGATTATTTAAAATTATGGATACTTATAATTTTGTTTCAAAGGTCCTCGATGTTAACGGTATATTTAACCTGACAATGCTGTTACGCTATTATGATGATCAACGCTACCAACAAAGAATACGTCATAATCAGAATACAAGAAGACGAGCTCAGGGACTTCTGGAAATTCCTGAAGCTACGCCAAACCACAAGTGATGACTGACCTACCATCAAATATAAAAAAAACAGTGAATTTCAAAAAACGTAGAAAAGTATTAAAACTTTATTTCCTTAATCTGTATTGTGTAACTTAAAATACTAAAAAAATTAATTTTGCTGAATCGTAATTATTATTATTATAATTTTTCTTTTAATTTTTTAAAACTAAAGTTAACTGATGTAAAATCGAAATTTGAATTATTTAAATAAGTTTCACAAACGATAAATTTTTAAAAACTATTGTAAAAGATCAATCATTTGTAGATAAGCAAATTGCTTTGCGGGTAACTTAAATTATTGTAACGTTTTTAAAGAAAATAAAGAAAGAGAATAAAAAAAAAAAAAAAAAACATTATAGACGCTGTGTCGAGATAAGTCTTTGCCAAAAAACACTGAACAAAAATATTATATCAGTGTGATACGACGAGACACCCATTGGAAAAAGTACCAGTAAAAGAATCACCCTTTACAATATGATGGACAGAAAGGACAATGAGTTTCATTTTGACTGTGACAAGCAGGTACCGCTTTGTTTAGCTCAATGTTTTAAGAACGCCATATACAGGGTGTCCCTGTTTAGGTTTTCGTCCTGATAGCTGAAGATTCCTGAAGTTAGGGCGAACAAAAAATTGTATTGCAGGAGGGTGTCTATTTTCACCCCCCTAAAAGATATAGGCCGCTAAAGTGAAGAACCTCTGATTTCGAGGTAAAATTTTTAAAAAGTTCGTAGCTTTCTAACGGATTCAGCTTAAGAAACCGTTATGCACATTTTTTAAAAAGAATTTTAGTATGCATAAAATACTAATTTCGTCGAGTTCGATGAACGCCAGCCAAAATAATGGCTTTTTAAAGCTAACATTTTGAAAAATCGTTGGACCAATTTCATCAGAAAAATGCGTTTACCTCGAAATTTTCAACTTTTAGGTTAACTTTTTTTATCAAAACTTTTGTCTTCTCTTCATTATTTACGATTTTTATGTATGAATTTTCTACCTACGAACAACGGAAGTTATTAATGAGTCACAAAATAATTGTCAGTTAACAAATAAAGTAAAGTTGCAGAATTAAGCCAGTGGTAAATTTTTCGCTATTTTGTGGAATGTTTTTGTTTAATTCGTTGACAACTTTTGAAATGTACCGATGTTACCTTATAGAATGATTAACAGTGAAGTAGTGAAGTGTTTAGTTTAAGGAAAAATGTTTTCAATTCGCGAATACGCCGATATAATTTTCGTTTACGGTTTCTGTAATGGGGATGCAGGGTTAGCTAGATTAGATTACCAACGGCGATATCCTAGACGGAGGATTCCTTCTAGATCAACTTTTATCAATGCTTTTCACCGCCTTTCAACAGTCGGCTCAGCATATGGGTTAAGAAGAGAAAGATTGTCTAACATAACAGCAGCAGAAGAGGAAGAAAGAATTTTCAATGCTGTAAGAATGCAGCCATCTAGAACTACAATCCATCGAGTTCTTCAAACCAACCGCGTTTACCCCTTTAATTATACCCTCGTACAGGAATTTCTGTCAGGGGATTTCGAAAAAAGGATAGAATTTTAGCTATGGCTGCTGCATCAAAAAAATGAGAATGACCAGTTTATTCAAAATATTTTATGGACAGACGAAGCCCAGCTTACGAGAACATTTGCATTTGCATTTGCAGACATTTGCAGTCTGAATCATAAACGCGCTAAAACGTGCATCTAAAGGCACGGGCAACATTTCAAAAATTTACTATAAAAGCGTTTTGAAATCAAAAAGCGTAACGGTCATTTTAAGGACCACAAAAACTATTTATTATATATTTTGTGATCTATTTGCCTGAATAAAATAGTGGTTTGCAATAAAAAAAAGTGAACCTAACAGTTGAAAATTTTGAGATAAATGCATTTTTTTTGATGAAATGGGTCCAACGATTTTTCAAAATGTTAGCTTTAAAAAGCCATTATTTTGGTTGAATTTCAGGAAGCACATAGTCCATTAACATGGCGCGATAACGGTTACCATTGACGGTAACATTCTGATTTACCTCATTTTTGAAGAAATATGGACCAAGGATTCCACTAGCCCATAAGCCACACCAAACCGTTGTTTTTAATGGATGTAATGGTAGCTCTTCGTACTCTTTGGGGTGCTCATCAGCCCAAATACGTAAATTTTGTTTATTAACGTATCCATTGAGCCAGAAATGAGCTTCATCACTGAGCAAAATTTCACGATAAAACACCGGATTTTCATTGAGTTTTTCCAGAGCCAATTTACTGAAAATATGACGTAAATTCAAGTCACCTGGCTTGTTCAAGTTGAATTTTGTACGCTTTTAGGCCGAGATCCTCACGTAAAATACGCCAAGTTGTCAAATACGCCAAGCCAAGCTGCTGAGAACGACGACGAATCGATTCGTAACGGTTTTCGCGTATACTCTCAGCTACAGCTACTATAGTCTCTTCAGTATGTACTGATCTAACCGATCCTGTATCATCCATTAATGTAAACTGGAACTCGAATTCGCGAATGGTATCATGGCAATAGTGGTTTCAGTAAGTCGATTATGTCACACGAAAAACATTTCTCAAAGGAGACGCTGTTGTGGTGTGAGTCTTTTCATGATGACTTGACAAACGATACCGAACAAAAATAACAAAGCAGTTTGATAGGAGTCACGAGTGATCTGTCAAAAAAAGCCTATTAAAAATCAAACCTCACGATGTATCACCCCCTAGTATTAAATGCAACGATTTCACCATTAATGACCCCAAAGATTTGCCTGAAAAGTTTAACGAGTATTTCGGCACTAAAGTAGTATCGGATAGCTGCTCTGAATTCTCTAACTGCAACTGTCCTTTGAACTGTTTAGAATTATTAACTCACTAAAAACCTTGAACTCTTCAACAACAAACAGTTTTTCAAACAATTTCGTTAAAAGAATACCTCTAAGCATTTGCGATATTCTTTGTAATATTTTTAACAAAAGTATCTCCTGTGGGATTTTTCCACACGGTCTTAAGCAAGCTGAAGTTATACCTTTATATAAGAAAGACGAAAAGTCTGTTATTAATAATTATGGGCCTATTTTTTTACTTCCAGTGTTTACGAAGATTTTTGAGAAAGCTATAAAGAATAGAATAATCTAATTCTTAAATAAAAATAATTTCTTTATCAACTACCAATTTGGTTTTCGGTCAGGTTTTTCAACGGAAGGAGCCCTGTTAAATTTCTGCACAAATATTTATGATAGCTTGAACTGCAGAAATCTGACTGCGTCTCTTTTCATTGATAATAATATTTTTTTAGTAAAATTATACAATTGTGGTTTTAATGGTAAAACACAGCAAACAGAGGGTAAAAATTATTGGGCAAATGAGTTCTTTTAGAAACATCTTCATAGGAGTTCCTCAAAGGCTCGGTGCTAGGACCGATATTTTTCCTAATCTTAATTAACTCACTCTTTTCTCAGGACTTTTGTAGAAATATTAATGCGTTTGCTGATGACATGGCATGTGCTTTTTTATGTAACTCTCCTTTAAATTTAATTGCTGACTTGAATGATGAATTGGAAGTTCTGGGTTATTGGTTCCAACAGCATAAACTGGTGATTAGTGATAAAATGAAAATGATGTTTTTTAATCTGTGTGGAAGGGAGTTCGACTTTGGTACGTTTATTTCCACTGTACAAAATGCAGAAAATTTTTACATAGTAAAAATATTTGTAAATCAGTCCCGTACATGTTCTGAGAATTGCTTCGTTTTAGAAAAAGTTGAATCATATAAGTATCTTGGGGTTACACTTGACTGGAGGATGAGTTGGTCTGACCATGCGAGTGCCACAAAACAGTTATAGTTTTTTAAAATCATTCATTTCCCGAGATCACACGTTAACGTTAATGTTTCCAGTCGATGTTAGCTGATCGGAAAATTCAGATATCTAAAACACTGGAGGAGTGCCTTGCTGCGATCGCAAGATGATTACTTTGATAAATGTTTTGTCGATCAGGAGTCAAGCGGGTTAAAGCCCTATGCTGTCTACAACATAGTTACATTTATGTTCCGGTGCAAAATCAGTAAGCTGGAGGTAATGTCGTGGAAGCTGTTAGCTTACATGTCTGAAGTTCAAGGCTGGTTCCATTAGTTTTCCTCTGATGGCAAATCCGTCTATTACTGTCGCTCTGCTTGTCTCTAACATTCTCCATAACATTATACTTATTACTATATCACAGTTTTTCAATCTCTTTTTATATAGTTCATCAAATCGCACTTCTTGGGTGTCTGCTTTGTAGCAGTGGAGGATCTTCGCTGGTTGTTCGTTTGCACGCGGTCTGTTAAGGGTTCAACAATTCCAAGTGCAGTTTCGAAGATTGCTGTCATTTAATCGTTTGCCAGGGTCACATTTTCATCTCCTCCGTATAAGGTTATGCTAAGCTCTATGAAGGAGTAGGTCAGCAAAAGTTTAATCTTAACCTAATTGCACTTACTTATGCTGTAACGGACATCACCATCGGCATGTTGCAAACCTGATCGTTGTCTTCTTGCCCCAATTCATGTTATTGGACTCTCAGCAGTATCTTGATTAATCTTCGCAGAGACACCCATCACTTATGTCATGGTGCGCGCGCGGGATTATAAAAAAAATATGTCCACCTTTGGCGCGAATAATGGCCTTGAGACGGCAGAAGAAAGCATCGCACGCTGCAGGCAAGTTGCTCTGCGGTATTTTGGCCCATTCCCGGCGAAGTGCTTGTTTAAGGTGGTCCAAACTTTCGTATTTTTTAGTGCCAACCTTCGCCTTCAAAATACCCCAAACAGAGAAATCCAACGGATTTGCATCCGGAGAATTTGCAATTCATCATGTCGAAGAAATGAAGTGTGGAACATTGTTTTTTAACCAATCTTGGTTGACACGCGCTTTGTGAGACGGTGCCGAGTCTTGTTGAAATTTCCACGGTCTACGACTGAAATGATTGTTTTCCCAAGGCTTCAATACTGCCTCTAAAACAGTTTCACGGTATGCGATCGCATTAATTTTGACGCCACGGTCCAAAAATACGATCGGAGAGCGACCATCGGCGGTTATGGCGGCCCAAACCATCACCACCGGTGCTGTCTGCTTTCTGGTGGCCGTCCAAAGGTGTAAATTTTCGAAGGACCTCTCTGGCAGGTACACTCGGTCATTTTGTTTGTTGACATATTGCTCAATAACAAATGGCAACTCATCGGAAAGAACCAAATTCGGCAACTCACCACTTTCGTGAAAGCGTAGCAACTCCTTCGCTCATTCGACTCTAACTTTTTTTTTGTTGCGGTGTAAGATCGTGTGCTTTCTGGAAGTTCAATGGCTTGAGCCCGAGCTCATTTTTCAGTATGTGTTGCATCTGTTCCAACGATATGTTGAGCTCACGAGCCATTTTTCTTCCACTTCGACGCAGATTTCGTTTAATTCGAGCCTTTACTTTCTGAACCATTTCTGCCATTGCTGCCAGTATCACGGTTCGAGACACAAATGATTTATTCACGTTGAGGTGCTGGAGGGCTCTAACGATAGTTACTTGTGGTTTTCCAGCCAAATATAAAGCAATCACACTATCACGTTTGAATTCCACCGCGGATAAAAATTTTTCAACACAACTGAGACGCAAATCGTTTAAAAGGCTTGTAAATAATAAAATTACTGTCATGTGTCAAAATTTGAGCTCACTGTCATGAACGGTTTGGAAATTATAACAGTCTGAAGGTGGTTGCAGTTCGAGTTAGGCAGGGTGTATATAACCCAACCTTTGAGTTTAACATGGGGGATGTAGAATCTGTTTTGTATTTCAGGGAATTCTCGAGTGTAGGATGCTGTGGAAGCAAGTTGGAAAATAATTTACCTGATGCCGTGTGTTAACGACCAAGTTAAATTTCTCCAGGATCAGAACTTTATTTTTCAAATGAGCGCGCGCTCAATGTTTACGCATAACGCTGGCGAAGGTAATTTAGGAAGGAAGAAAAGAAAGTTACCGATGCACATTGTTTTTAAATGTTTGCAAGTTATAACCACCAGGAAATAGAGAGCTCGGCAGAGAATTCCATAAGCGAGCTGTACGGCTTAGGAACGAAACACGATATTTTAGTATACGTCCGAAAGTGGTCTTGAGGGTATACTGATGAACATTCATAACGAGGTGGGTGTTACGGTAGAAGGTTTGAAGGGGCGGAATGCTACTGGCGATTTCTGGGCAGCACTGATGGTGGAAATAGAGATAAAACCAAAAAAAAATCAGCTATGAGGTTTTAAATCCTCATGAATACCTTATATATTAAGGCCTCATCAGAAGGGGAAAAGTATTTCTTACATTGGAAAACTAGACAATTCGCAGCGCTTTTGACGACATCGAATATATGGTCGTTCAAACGTAACTTGTCACTGACACACATAATGGCTGGGTATTTAAATTTCGCTTTAATGACAGGTGACAGCATTGAGTTTTGGAAGCACTAAATTCCACTTTGTTGATGGTTTCCCAATTAGTTTTGCTGCAAATATCCGAATTGAATTTGCTTAACATGACTGTCGTTCTCGTTCTGCAGCCGAGGAACAGGGACGTGAGTCCGAGTACGGATATTAGAAGCAGAGAGCACTATCGTCAGCAAGGGAATGTATTGGATTAGAAGTATCAGACAAGAGATCATTGATGAAGATTGAAAAGAGTGTCGGTGACAAAACAAAACACTATGGCACACCAGCATTTATTTTCTGAATATTAGACTTAAAACCATCCAAGACAACTTGAATTGAACGTTCCGAAAGGTAATTTCTAATCTATTGAAGAAAAGAGTCATCGATCCCAAAAGCACGCATTTTTGACAAAAGAGCCTGATGCCAAATTCTGTCAAATGCTTTAGAAATATTATATCAAGTGCAACTAACTTGCTACGTCAGATTGATGTACGCTTTGGTTCCACTTTTCGGTGAGACATGCCGTCAAATCACCAGTAAACCTGTTGCTACAAAAACCGAACTGCCGGTCATTGAGAAGTTTTCGTATTTCCAGATATTTCATGAGCTGACGGTTTATTAGTGTTTCTAAGATCTTAAAAAAAGGGGATATAAGTGCAATGGGTCTTCGAAATCTTCGGAAAGAGTTCTGAAGATTGATAAAAAAGCTTACGCAATGGTTTTACCAGCAAGGAAGAACACCTCTTTAGAAGAAGGGGAGATATACCATCTGGACCAGCAGATTTATGTGGATTGAGATCTTTAAGTACCATTGTTACTACACGAATGCAAAAGTGGATTCGTCCCATTGACAATCTGACGCACTCAAGTGTGGTCGAGGACAAAGCACAATCTGGAAATGTTGAGCTGACGGCAAAGTATGCAGCAAGCAGGTTGGCCTTGTCTAAAAAGCTGGCACCTGGAATGTCTATGTAAAGAGCATTGTTAAGGGGATTAAGCAGAATTTTTTAATGTCTTTGACGAACGACCAAAAATTGCTACTACCTTTGGAACATTGCAGTACATTTTGCTTCAGTTTTTGGTCGTATTGGAATTTCACACGCTTGAGAAAGACGTTGCAGTCATTTTGTGATCCTCTGTCGAAGCGAAAAAACATTTCTATTGGTCTGATACTCTCCATCCGATAAGGAAAAAAGTATCTCATTTCAAAGAGTATAATGTCAGTGATCATATCAACTGCGGCATCCACGTCGTCAACGAGGAAACATAACGACCAGTTAAAGTTCCTAAAGAAGGTGTAAAGTCCGTCCCAATTGGCTTCTCGTATTGCCATACGGTTCTGTGTGTTCAGTATACGAGAAATTAGCTGATATGACGACGAGTCTAGAGGGGAGAGCACATCAACAGTGTACTTATTAGGGTGAGAAGTTAAAAAAAGGTCCTAGGTGTTAGCGGTATGACTATCAACGTCTTATATTCGTGTGTGTACAAGCTGGATCAAGTTGTTTTCCGCAGCGAAGATATCAACACACCATCCTTCGGGTGTTGTCTGATTAAAATATCCAATCATTAACAAAAAATCGTTTTACTCAGAGCTGGCCTTTATTTAGAAACCTGCATATTCTTCCAATGCTACTTTACGTTTTCAAAGTTTTTCGCTTAAATTCAATTTAATTATTCACCCTGTGATATACCACAGATCAAACAACAATACTTAGTTTGGTCTTAAACATGTCGTTTCACTAGGAAAATAAATAAAAAATTCGGGTATTCACTGGGGCCGTAGGAAATAAACTGTATGTCTGTGGTTCCACGGTGGAACCGTGAAGACCATGAAGTCTAAGAACAATTTTTTTGTAAAAACCGATGTCTTCACCATATAAAAATTTATTTTTATATTGTTAATTAAATCACTGTGTCATTCCACACTAATTTTGAAGTTACGAATTGACCGCTATTATTTTATGTTATATTCTGAGTTAAATTGTATATTAGCTTTAAGTTTAGAAGGAAACCAGTTCTAGAAACCAGTAATAGTCAATTTTCGATATTCAATCTATTACTTTGAAGTATAGATGGCAGCATGAGAAAATTGAAGGCAAATTATAGGAAATTACAAAAAGTTCGCATTTGTTGGTATGGGAACGAAAAGCATCTAATTTTCCTTCAATTCACTACGATGCAATGCAGCGTTTCCACAAGGCTTTCAATGGCATAATCCATTCTTTCAAAGACAATAAAAAAGGGCAACAGTGACGCAATCTATATTTTATGAGATTTTCGCCTGAAAGCCCCACCAATGACTCATGATACGTGGATTCAACGTAAAGAAACATTTTCTACTCTATTTGATCCTATTTACATTTTCGTTAATCCATTTTTAAGGACCTTCAACTCATAACTGAAACTGGTTTGCAATTCGCAAACCGTAACAATATTTCCGGAACTCATGATACTAATTAGCACACCACATCAATAATAGCAGAATGAAGGAAAGAAGAGATCAAAACTCACCTGCACTTTGGGTATTTCATAACCGCTACTCATCGGTCGTCCTTTCTGTGACTCTGTGAGACAGTAAATTAATCCTATCAACCTTAACATTGGAAAGGATCATTTTAATATTTTATGGCAATAAAATTACCATCACCGCGAATGGAATCTACAACTCATGCTCCATCTCTACCAAACTTGACATGTCAAACTCGGGTTCGCGCTTGAGTAATATTAATGACAGAGTTTACCTTAATAGCGCTAAAGGTGGACCGTTGTTGTGAGGACAATTTGCGATTATGCTTACAACAGTTTTTTTGTAACGTCCTCTGCGTCCCCCTCTTAAGTCATTTCAGACTCTATTTGGGGCAATTAAAAATGTAAATATTTTGATACCCAATTTGTTGCTGAAATGCAAGGGGAACGGGGTTCTAAGTAGTCGGGAAAGTCCGGACTCAAAACTTGATACTCGGAACTTGAAACTCAGAACTCATGTACAGTGTAATGTGTTATTGATATGCGATCAAACTTCACCATCACAAAGTTGGACACAATATAATTGCATTATGCAAAGTAGTTGACTGGTTGTTGTCTGATACCTAGCTGACTGGATTGTATTGTGGTTGTGGCAGCTTCTAAATAATTCACCTTCCAACTGAATATTAGTAAACGGAGTCCTGGTACTAGGTTCATACGGCTACGGCTACGGCTAATTTGAGCCAAATTACAAAAGCCAGACCGCCCCAAAATTGTAATATGTACATGGAAGTCATTACATGGTGAGGTACACTCCATAGACCAGTCATTGGTGGAAGATTATCCATCCAAAGGCAACACACCAAAGGTGGAATAACTGAAATGAAAATGCAAAACAGGTAGGGCACATGTCAGAACCTTATCATTGCAAAAAGATCTTTTACGGATACCATTGGCCAGGACTAGAGGTATGAAGTAAAGACTAAAGAGAACATTTCATAGTCAGTGATGGGTTTGGGATGGAAGAAATTTTGTAAATAGAACTGGGTTCCTACCAAGCAAGGGTGGCCGCAACATACCTATGGAATGAAAATGTTTAGAAAAATATAGGAAGTCGTTAGTTATTATAATAAACAAAACATAAGTCGGCTTTAAATGGAGAATTTAAGGACTTTTTTGGATGCAAATAACATACATTGTTGTTGGAGATTGTTTTGTGATTCCTTGGGCTAGATCATAGTATTGAAGCTGATGCTTTACCTATATATAGGTATATGATATACACACCAAGTTGATTAGGCAATATTGGTCGAAAGGGACTTCCTATTTGGTCCCTTTATTTATGAGCTCACGTATTCTTGCCACCAACTATAGACTTCGTTATTATGGGAAGATATTGTACTATCTGGCTGCGTGTTCACCGAATGGCTCTGGCTTAAGATTAAGCGCTTAAACGAACGCTAGTTTCTCTATTCACTGTCTTGTCACTTACGGTATACAGAGAGGGACTTACGGTTTTTTGCCAAATAGTAAGTGAAGGCGGGTCTTTTTCAGAGACCTACACAGAAAGAATGGGGAAGCAGATTAAAAAAGGCTTTTAAAGGAGTTAGTTCTTAACCGAGGAGTCCTTGGCTTCGTAGGCAATGATCCATGTTCTTTAGATTGGATATATTAGTTATTAGGCCCGGGTCAACCCCGAAATATTGTATTTTATTGTGCTTAACACAAGTAAAAATTTATGTAAATACTAAACTTAGTGTTATGTGGTGGGTGTATGTGTCGTAAGGTATAGGAAGATTAATTTAACAGGCCCGGGTCAACCTCGTATGACTTTAATGAGTTAGTACAAACAGCTCTTAAACATAAACTAAAACTAAAGGACTGGGAGATCAGAATCGGAAGAGGTTATTGTATTATTGAGGGTACATCTGCTGATATAGAAATCAAACACAAGCGAAGTTCTATTACCGTAGCAAACGAGACAATTTTTCGTCAAAACCACGTGACATTCGGTGGTTACTCATGTTTGGATGAAAAAGATGAACAGACAATTAAAATTGTTATTCTAAAGAAACCGACCCAGCAGTGAGGTACAATCAATGATGCCGGTTAAGAGTTGGTGTATAAAGAGAATATCGGCTGATTCGCTACGTTTTTCCAGAGATAGTAGACCGAGCAATTTGGGTAGGTAATCACAGGTCGGAAGGACGTAGTGGTCAGCTCATGGCTGCTTGAGCAGAGCTAATCTTAGGAATCTGCGTTGGATAGCTTCGAAACGTAAAATATGGTTTTCACAGTAAGAAGGGGTATACCTGATTAGAATATTCAAGAAGTAGCCTAACAAAGGTGTCGCACAGGGATATTGTGACGTAAGGGTTAGATTACTCTTTGGATCCTCGTTTACCAAGTCCAAGCGCGGAGTTAGTTTTGCTTACTATGCAATCAATATCACAGATAACGCCCAAGCCCTGCATTAAAGTGACCGAATCTACAGCTTGAGTCGATATATAGTAAATTCAGTCAGGAAGTGTTGAACGCTTCCGAGAGTATAAGATGACTTGCCATTTATGTATGTTGAGCTTGTGGTATCGTACTGAAAACCTAATGAAATCGTCTTGTAGAGGTTGAAAATCAGAAAATTTGGAAATTTCGCTCACCCGAAGGTGTAGTAGCGTTCTTCGAAGAAGGATTTGAACCAAGAAATCACCTCAGGTTGAAAACCATGTGCATTAAGTTTGTGCAATTTTATTTACTGCTAAAGTCAGTAGTAATCACATCCACTTCTTTCTCTTGCTCTAGAGCATACAATGTACTAGAAACGAACTCAAAAAAATTGGTAGTGGTTGATCTGCCTTTAAGAAGTTCATGTTGTATCGGTGCAAGGATAGATCTGCAATGAAAGAACATCGCACCATACATGATGTTCTCAAAGAACTTGGAATGCAGGATAACTTAGTTTACTACTTACGAGTACTTAGGGTTGATAGTTGGTAGATAAGCAATTCATATAAACACAAATAAGCAGATATGTACCCTATATCATATAAATGAGCCAAGCGAATTCAATAACTGTCACGTAAATAGTAAACGTGTTTACTTTTAAACACAGTAAGTGCGTCGATCACAACAAGTGCATCGAAAGTTAAGGTTTTTGTTATAGCGAATATCACAAAGCTAGGAGAAGTAATAGTCAATTTGTAGGTAATTCCGATAGTCAAATTCAGAACCATATTTCATATACACGTGCCATAACTTATTTCTCTTGAAATGCACGTACTTCTTTGATGTATGTTATACAATAGTACCACGGAGTAGATGATGAAGGATGTCTCTTTCGTTGATAAGGAACCGCTAGCGTAATATAGAGGAATATGTTTTCGTAGAAGAATATCCTATCCTAAGGATTTGCTTATCTGAGACAACATTTTAGGCAACCAGATAAGATTCATCGTCCGACTGAGTCTATAGGAGATGAGGAGATTGAAGTCGCCAAGAATTATGATTTCATATCAAAAAGGGAATCAACAACATAAGTGGCCAGTTGGTAGCCACATGTTCGTTTGTAGGGACGAATGTGACAACAGAATCTATACAGAGAGAAATAAAACACATTTATGATTTAGATTTCGATCAAATCTTTATTTCAAAATATTGCTTAAGTCTTGCCATTATGAATGGAATATAACATCATTTAAATGTTCTCCACGAGAGTTCTTGCAGGACTTAATTTTGACAAGGTAATTTTCGATGACTTTTCGACACATATTGGGCAATAATTTGGCCATTACCTGATGAATATTCGTTTTCAAAGCGTCAAGAGTTTGCGATTTGTGTGCACGACCTGTTATGTAACCCCGCAAAAAGAAATCCAACGGATAGACGGATTCTCTTTGTCGGGGCCTTCTATCGACGAAGAACGCATGGGGTCATGTCTAATATGCATTTATTTCTCTCATAATTTTACAATTTAGACACAATTATAATGAGATAGGTCAATATCGAAAGTGTATGTAACTCGCACGCGAAATACGGTCGTCATTGAATGAGACAATAGCGTACATTGGGAGTCAGAAAAAAATAAAACAAGATTCGATAACCGGAAGGTGGTTTTCTGATTGCGTTAACAGAACAGAGCGAAAACGAAAAGGTTCTCAAAATAGGTTCTGAAGATAGGTTTGAAAACTTGACTTGAACATATAGTTCACAGTAATTTAATTTTTGGTTGGGGCGAAAGCCCCCATTTATTCGGCTTAATACAAGCTATAACTTAAAATTAAACTTAAACTAGAACTTAAAACTAAGGTTGGTTGTTGTGGTGAAGGAGAACCGATTTGAGGTAGGAAGTGGTGCGGTGGAAGTCAAAGACGCTAGGGTTTGAATTAATTTTTCGTAGCATGCGGGAGATTGGTTCGTTCGCGCCATAGGTGGTGTGGTGGGTTGGGAGATAGAAGAGACGAGGGGTACGTAGATTACGAGGGTTAGTGTTGAGGAAAATAGAATTGTGAAGGGACGTGCATTCAACCTGACCTGAAAGAAGTCGATGAATGAAGAGAAAGTCGGCTGCATCTCTGCGTTCCTCAAGGGTGTTTAGGTTAATAAGGTTGAGACGGTTTTGATAGGGGGGCAGAGTAAAAGAATCATCCTAGGGCAAACCTCGAAGAGCAAATCGAAGAAAGCGGCGCTGGATGCTTTCGATTCTCGAGATATGAAAGCGATGATATGGGGACCATACTTGATTAGCGTACTCTAGAAGGGGACGAACAAAGGTAATATAGAGGGACCTGGTCACGTATGGGTTGGTGAATTCTCTGGATCATCGTTTTACATAACCTAGTGCAGAGTTGGCTTTAAGGATTATCCCATCCATATGCAAACGGAAATTGAGCTCCCTATCACACAAAATGGCGAGGTCGCGAACGGATTCAACGGAGGAGATCGGTTGCTTGTGGAGAAGGTAGAATCGGTGAGGAGATTTGAGCCGCTTATGTGAAAAGGTGATGGATTGGCATTTGGTGATATTAAGTTCCAAACAATTTTTGAGGCACCAGATCGAAAAACTATCAAGGTCTTGTTGAAGAAGGAAGGAGTCATGGGGAGAGGAAATGGTTTTGAAAAATTTGGTATCGTCGGCGTAAAGGAAGACGGACGGGTATTTGATGATCCTATCGAGATCATTTATGGTTAATATAAAGAGCAGGGGGCCGAGATGGCTACCTTGGGGAACTTCAGAGGTGGCCAAAAATGGAGCGAAGTGGGCTGACCTAAAACGAACACTGTAAAAACGGTTTTCGAGGTAAGAGGATATCCATTTTAACAGTATGGGTTCAAAGCCGAGGGCAGACAATTTGAAGAGTATTAATCGATGAGAGATTTTATCGAAGGCTTTGCTAAAATCGGTTGCAACTACATCGACTTCGTTGCCGTTCTCTAGGGCAGAGATGGCAAAGGATACGAATTCAACGAGATTTGTGGTGGTTGACCTACCCTTTAGGAAGCCATGTTGTCTAGCGGAAATAAGTGATTTGCATTGGAAACTTAGAGCTTCATACAAAATACTAGTTTGGGTATATGGGAGAGTTTAGCGATTGGACGATAGTTTGTTATTTCGTTCTTTGATCCTTTTTTGTGGATCGGGGTTATAAAGGAGGTTTTCCAAACCTGAGGAAATTCTCCTTGTGAAAGGGATAGACAAAAGAGATCAGAAAGGGCAAGGGAAAGAGACGAAGAACATTTTTAAAGAAATATGGCAGGGAGACCATCTGGACCTGGTGTAAATTCGTCATTGAGTTGGTGTAATTTATATTCAATATAGGAGGGGTCTAAGATGTTAGAGAGAAGTGGGCCGTTGGAGAAGTTCAGTAGGTAACGAAAATAGGAGGGATCTGGTACAATGGAGTCGTTGGTGAAGGATTGTTTAAAGAAGCTGGCAAATAGGTTGGCAGTGGTGAGTGGATCGGTTGATGACTTGTTGTTGAAAGATAGGGAAGGAGGGTAACCATCGGACTTTCTTTTGTAGTTAGCAAATTGGTAAAAGGACTTAGGGTCATTTATAAGGTTGCCTTGCGCATTGTTAAGGTAACGCTGGTAAAGTTCGGTGAAATGAAGATAAGCACCAAGATAGTTGGAATAGTCGGACAAGGATCTGGTACGCAGGAAAACAGCCCATAACTTGTTTCTCTTTTTTCGTAAGGAACGAAGCTTGCGATTATACCAGGGAGGACTAGTAGATGATGTTTTAAGGCGGGAAAATGGTTTACTTTCGGCTGAAAGAATTAAATATTTCTTTATAAAAAATGGATAAGGCATCATTTACGCTTAGGTTGTGAAAGTAAAGGGGGGATCTGCTAAGATAGTCACTGATTTTGTGAAAGTTTGCTTTATGAAAGTCGTAGGATGAGAGAGTTGTGAGAGGAGTGGACTGGAAAGAACGGTTATGAAAAAATGAAAGTAGAACTGGGGAGGGTGGTAGTTATCGACTGTAGAGAGAGATAGGGGACAAAGTGAGACTGAGGAGTTAATGGAATCTGTTGTAAAAATAAGGTCCAATTGCCTGCCCATATAGTTGGATACACCACTGACTTGGCATAGACTTGAGTCTGAGACTTGAGTAGCTTCATCTCTACTTTGTGTATAGGTAGGGTTTATCGTTGATGTTAACCTTTTGAGAAAATAAAATAACTTCATACCAACAAAATCCAGCTGACTCAATTATTTAAGTTCTTTTAGTAACATAATTGCGAAAAGGAATAAAAAAGAAAAGGGCTATACGTTCGCATAGATTGGTGCTTTACTTCTGTAACATATTTCTCCAGGGGCTCATTTAGACAAAAATGCTTGCATAATTGAATTTCTGGATGGTTTATAATTCACAAAATGGTATATAAATTCACTGGATTAAGGGCGTATTCTGGTCTACAATTTCGAAAAAAAAAATTATCTTTTCCATTTTCAAAGTATTTACTCTTAAGAAACAAAGGAATTTTTACGATTCCAATTATTGGGTATATATTTTATTTCGTGCGGTTTTTTTTCAAAATTTGAACGTTTATTTAAGGAAAACATGTATTTTTGATATTCTGCTCTGATATGAACCGTATTTCAGTGAGGGCGTTCTGCATCGACTGGAACAAATGGTAGTCAGAAGGGGCAAGGTCTGAGCTATAAGGCGGGTAGGGTATGACTTCTCATCCACTTTTTTCCAAATAGTTCTTAACCGGAATAGCAACGTGGGGCCGAGCGTTGCCATGATGGAAAATTATTGCCTCGTGTCTGGTCGCATATTCCGGGCGTTTTTCGGCTACTGCTCTCTTCAAATGGATTAATTGTGTTCAGTAGCGTTGTCCATTGATGGTTTCTGCCGGTTTTAGCAGCTCATAATACAGCACACTCATCTGATCCCACCAAATACAGAGCATTACCTTCGCGTCATGGATATTCGGCTTTGCTGTTGATTTGGCTGGTTGGCCGGGTTTCACATATGATTTTTTGCGCTTGAGGTTGTCGTAATGGATCCATTTTTCATCACCAGTAACAATCCTATGCAAAAATGACTTCCTTTTGTGGCGTTCCAGCAGCATTTCGGACATGCAAAACCGCCTTTCGATGTCTCTCAGCTTGAGTTCATGTGGAACCCAATTTCCTTGCTATTGAATATATCCAGCTGCTTTTAAACGTTTTTAAATGGATGCTTGAGTGACACCCAAAGATTCTGCGAGCTCTTCTTGTGTTTGGTAACAATTTCCGTAGAGTAATGCTTCCAGTTCTTCATCTTCAAACTTTTTTGGCTGTCCAGGACGTTCATCGTCTTCCAAGCCAAAATCACCACTTTTAAATCATATAAACTACTTTTGGCACGTTCGCTTAGCTAGCGCATGTTCACCATAAACTTCCACCAAAATACGATGACTTTCGGCAGCAGTTTTCTTCATAATAAAGAAGAACTCCCCGTAAAAACTCTTTTTCAGGCACAAAGTTCGACATATTTGAGTGAAAAAAAAATTGTTGTTTACGCTTCAAATGAAGGACATATACTGAAATGACGTACAATGACAGTAGCTTTCCAATGCATGTTCCAATGGAATAATACAAGTTACGCCATCTCTTTGCTAACCGCACCCAATATTAAAGGAGTTATAACTGCTTCAGTAACACGGCAACCATACCGGTCCTGTAGTCCATAGACGGTAGACGGTAGATATTCCCCAAATACCTGCGGATGGAAATTTCCACCATGAAAGCAATTTGTACTCCGTATTGACTTAGAAATCTATTATCCAAATCTTGGTCATAAAGGGTGATTCATCATGAGGTTTGATTTATAATGTAAAGTCAGACATATAAAATTGAAAGTGAACTTAAAATTGTTATTACTGGTTAAAAGAACAATTCATGGCATTCATGGCATTTTAAAAAGAACATTATGTATATGTTGGCTACGACTACGTTTGAGATGGTTCATTTGGAAGGTCTAATTTTGGGCGACTCGTTCGAGCATAGCGACTGGTATCTCGCGGATAACACGAGTAATGTTGGCTTCAAAAGCGTCAGTCGAAGCTGGCTTATTCTTGAAGACCTGAGGCTTTACTTATCCCAAGAGAAAATAGTCCAAAGGTGTGATATCGCACGATCTAGGCGGTCAATTTACCGTAGAAAAACGTGAAATTAAGTGCTCATCAAAATGATTTCTCAACATGTCCACTGTTTCGCACACTGTATGGCTCGTAGCGTCGTCTTTTTGAAACCAGAGCTCACCGAAACGATGTGCTTGAATTCCAGGAAGCAGAAAGTCTGTTAACATGGCGCGATAACGGTTACCATTGACGGTAACATTCTAATTTTCCTCATTTTTGAAGAAATATGGACCAATGATTCCACCAGCCCATAAACCACACAATACCGTTGTTTTTAATGAATGTAATGGTAGATCTTGGTACTCTTCGGGTTGCTTATCAGCCCAAATACGGCAATTTCGTTTATTAACGTATCCATTGAGCCAGAAATGAGCTTCATCACTGAACAAAATTTCACGAAAAAACACCGGATTTTCATTTTCAGAGAGCCCATTCACTGAAAATATGACGCAAATTCAAGTTGCCTGGCTTCAATTCTTGCACAAGTTGAATTTTGTACGCTTTTAGGTCGAGATCCTCACGTAAAACACGCAAAGTTGTCGAATATACCAAGCCAAGCTGCTGAGAGCGACGACGAATCGATTCGTCACGAAAAACAGCTGAACAATTTATAGACTATGTTGTGGTGTGAGTCTTTTTATGATGACTTGCCAAACGATACTGAACAAAAATGATAAAGCAGTTTGATAGGAGTCACGCGTGATCTGTCAGAAATGCCAATTGAAAATCAAACTTTACGATGAATCACTCCTTAAAAAAAGTCTCCGCTGTTCTTTGTAACTAGATGGTGTTGGTGTCCATTTATCTGGAAACACTAATCTGATTGTATTAAACAAACACTTGTTTGCAAGGTGACATGTCAGGCTACATTTTTTATGAAGACAGCTGTGTAATTCATTGCTTGTATTAAAAGTTATACTGATTTGAATATGAGTAAAATATCTGAAGAAATACGATATGTGATGACTTTTTTATAAAAAAGGGAAAAACGTTGCAAAAACATGCCGCAAAATTTGTACAGTTTACGGTGAGAATGCTGTGAGCGAACGCCGGACCTAGAAGTGGTTTTTTCGCTTCCGTTCCGGAAATTTCTATATAAAAGGTGCACCTCGCACTGGTCGACCTGTCACTGAAAAAGTTGATGGAATTTTGCAACTGATGGCGCAAGACTGACACGGAAGCTGTCTGGTGATAGCGGAAGCATTAAATATCAATTTATTTGGCCGAATGACCATCAGTGAAAAACCATTTTTGAAGCGATTCATTGTGAGCAATGAAAAATGGATTAAATACGAGAACATCTAACGTAAGCGATCATGGTCAAAGGCCGGTGACTGACCACAAACGACTTCAAAGCCTGAATTGACGGCTTACAAAGTTATGTTCAGTGTTTAGTGGGATTGGAGAGGAATTGTCTATTATGAGCTTCTAGAACGTGGCGAAACAGTCAATTCGATCCTCTGCTGTGCACAACTTTACCGTTTGAATGAAGCTCTCAAGAAAGAGCGACCAGAATTGGCCAACAAAAAGTGAGTTGTCTCCCATCATGACAATGCTTGGCCACAATTTGACCCGGAACAAATTGATGGAGCTTGGTTTGGAAATTTTGATGCATCCACCGTATAGCCCGGACCTTGCGCCCTCTGATTACCATTTGTTTCGGTCTTTGCAAAACTCTCATGATGGTCAAAAATTGACGGAAGAGTCACTGAAAATCACTTGGCCAAGCTTTTCGCTGATAAACCATGGAATTATGAAACTACCCGGAAAATGTCAAAAGGTCATAGATAATAATGACCAATATGTACTTGATTGAAATTGATTTTGAATAAAGAAAATCTTTTTTCAAAAATGTACCAAAAAACCGCGGAGACTTTTAATATGACCTTTTATATATGAGTACTTAAAAACTCGGTTGCGCGAACTTGCATCCCTTCGTGCTAGCGAGATTTGATTTTAAGGGGTCAGCCAATTATTTTTTTCTCTCTCTATGTCTCTTTGGAGAAATACAACGCTGGGCAAAATTATAAACTTAAATCCACATTTTTTATTCAAAAATATTGTCATGCAATAGCAATTTAGGGCTTACGATTACGATCCGCTATAAAAAAAAAGAATTACAACATTGAAGCAAACGGTTGTATAAGAAAATATTAGCTAAAAGTAAAAATGGACATTTCACATAACAATTAACTACAGATTTTGGTCAAAGCCTCAAATTAAAAAGAGTTCATGTGTGCCGTAAAAAATGATGACGAACTATCCGATTAAAATTTGTCAAGGAATTGTGTGCGAAATTGAAAAAAAAAAAGAAAAGGAATTTCAAAAAGAACAGGGAATGGTTGGAAAATTATCTCAATACCGATACTGAAAGAACAGAGGAATCGTGTCATTTACAAAGTACATCAAAATCATCAAGAGGAATGCCAAGGAAATCAATAACTTAGTGCTCTACGTTCACCAAAACACAAAAACTAATAAATGCTACCGAAAACATAACCACTGAAGATGTTTCTAATGCCTTGGCAATAAAGTAAATATAATAAAGATTACGAGAAGATAAAAGGTGATGTAACTACAACCCTGCCACAAGTCCACTGCGAGTGTGGTAGTGGTAGTGTAGTGTATTGATTTCTCATTTGGACAGTTCGGGGTTCAATACCAGCCGTGTTCGAAAGAGTTTTTTTTAGGCAACTAAAATCTTGTGAGATGTATGGTTGCTTTAGTTACATCAGGTCAATTTACACTAACAATTTAGTTTCCCCATTTAATGTTGAATACCACCCATGGCGCGAAATAAACACTGAGCCCATAAATCTTTTTTCCTCTATTTGTTCCATTTTTCTAAAAACTTAAGGGGCACAGTTGTGTGACCGTTTTAAAGAAAATTACTGCATCAAATGTTTTACAATTCGGAGGATATATGTATTTATATAGGGTGATTCATCGTGAGGTTTGATTTTCAATAGGCTTTTTCTAACAGATCACGCTTGACTCCTATCAAACTGCTTTGTCATTTTTGTTCAATATCGTTTGGTGAGTCATTATAAAAAGACTCACACCACAACAGCTTCTCCAAATTGTTCAGCTGTATTACGAAAATCAGCGTTCTGTGAGAAATGTTTTACGTGCGATTCGACCTACTGAAACCACTATTGCCAATATCATTCGCAAATTTGAGTCCCAGTCTACATTAGTGGGTGATACTCGACCGGTTAGACCACATCCAGAAGGTAGTGAAGAGACAATAGCAGCTGTAGCTGAGAGTGTACGCGAAGACCGTGACGAATCGATTCGTCGTCGTTCTCAGTACCTTGGCTTGGCGTATTTTACGTGAGGATCCCGGTCTAGAAGCGTACAAAATTCAACTTGTGCAAAAACTAAAGCAAGGCGACTTGAATTTGCGTCATATTTTCAGTGAATTGGCTCTGGAAAAACTCAATGAAAATCCGGTGTTTTACCGTGAAATTTTGTTCAGTGATGAAGCCCATTTCTGGCTTAATGGAAAAGTTAATAAACAAAATTGCCGTTTTTTGGCTGATGTGCAATCCGAAGAGCACCAAGAGCTACCATTACATCCATTTAAAACAACGGTATGGCATGGTTTATGAGCTGGTGGAATCATTGGTCAATATTTCTTCAAAAATGAGGCAAATCAGAATGTTACCGTCAATGGTATCTGTTATCGCGTCATGTTAAAAGACTATGTGCTTCATGAAATTCAAGCACATGGTCTCGGTTAGCTCTGGTTCCAACAAGACGGCTCTTCGAGTCATACAGAGCGTGAAACAATGGACTTGTTGAGAAATCATTTTGGTGAGCACTTAATTTCACGTTTTGCTACGGTAAATTGGCCGCCTAGATCGTGCGATATCACACCTTTGGACTATTTTCTCTGGAGATATATGAAATCTTAGATCTTCAGGAATAAGTCAGCTACGATTGACGCTTTGGAAGCCAACATTACTAGTGTTATCCTCGAGATACTAGTCGCTATGCTCGACCGAGGCGCCCAAAATTGGATCTTTCGGCTCAACCACCTTATACGTAGTCGTGATCAATATTTACATAATGTCATTTTCGAAAATTAAATGCCATAAATTGTTCTTTTAACCAATAATAAAAATTTTAAGTTCAATTTCAAATTTATGTATTTTATTTTACATTATAAATCAAACCTTACTATGAATCCCCTATATATAAATATAGAATGTACACCGAAATTTTCAAAGGAAAATATTAAATTTTCAGCGAGTTATTCGCTATCTCCCAAGTCACGAAACAAAGTAATTCAAAGTAATTATACTAGAAAGTATTGCCTACACAATGACCCAATCATTATCAATTAATTAAAATGGCAGAGTTTTGAAAGCCGAACTTTGCCCGCAACATTTTTCATACAATCGAAACACTGCAGGGTCATTGTATGCAGCGACTGTACCAAGTTTTAAAAATGTAGGTTCAAGAAAAACGCGTTTAAAAATAAAATCATTGATTCCATTGTTATAAATAGATAAAAGTTATACTTAGAGCTAGTCTGCTATTCCGGGCCCATATACATAATTTATCTTCCTTTTCTTTAAAAAGTGCCGAGCTGTTGAAGTTCTTTTCCGGCACTTGATCAGCGCTCTTTCGAGGCAGCCTATTGGCGATGCTCTACTACTCGTAGTCTTGTTTCATCTTTGCTAGCGACATAATCTCTTGCTGCAGGTCCGACTATCACTCCCATCACAATAAATAATTTTAAAATACATATACCATATAACCTTCATTGAATATTGAAGTAGAAAAGTAATTTGACAATTCAATAGTTTTGAGACCACTGTGAAGGTGTTTCGGATTAAAGTGCCAAAGCAAGCCATTGTAGCTTTCGTTCTTATGTTGCGTATTATAACGCGCATATTATAATGTGTATTATTTTGAATCCTAAGCCTAAATTGCTTCATTGCTTCATACAATATTGTTTTTACAGGTTTTACTCATTACTAAATTGCTTATTGCATAAAAAACCAAAACAAACTGAATAACACAATATCCATGAGTTGGATCGATTATTATTTAATGAGCCGAAAAACAAGGACGTGAGTCCGGGAACGAATATGAAAAGCAGAGAGTACTGTCATCAGCAAAGGAATATATTGGATTAGAAGTAGCAGAGAAGAGATCATTAATAAAAATAAAAAAGAGTGTGGGAGTAAGAACGGAGCCCTGGGGCACACCAGCATCTATTTTGTGAATATCAGACTTAAAACCATCCAAAACAATTTAAATTAGACGTTCCAAAAGATTATTTCTAATCCATTGAAGAAGAGAGCCATTGATCCCAAAAACACACATTTTCGACAAAAGAGCCTGGTGCCAAACTCTGTTAAGTGTCATGCCTTAGGTATATCAAGTACAACTATCTTACTTTTGCCGCTTTGATTCCACTTTTCGGTGAGACATGCCATCAAATCACTAGTGGATCAGTTGCTACGAAAACCGTACTGCCGGTCATTGAGAAATTTTCGCATTTCAAGATGTTTTATGAGCTGACGGTTTATCAGCGTGTCCATGACTTTGGAAAAAAGAGACTTAAGTGCAGTGGGTCTGTAGGAATAGAGAAAAGAAGATTCCGATTTTTTTAAGGACGGGCTGGACAAATGATGTTTTTCATATACTTGGAAATAGTCCTAAAGAGTAGGATCAATGACAAAAGCTTACGCAGTGGTTTTGCCAGTGAGAAAGGACACCTTATTAGAAAAAGGAGCGATATATATAACATCTAGACCAGCGGATTTGTGTATATTAAGATCTTTAAGTACTCTTGCGACTACACGAGTGCGAAAGTGGATTCGTCCCATTAAAGATTCGAAGGTTTGGAAAATTCCTTGGACCACTGTTGGTTGTCTATGAGTGATGAGTTGGCTTTAAGGATCATCTTATCGATACGCTTCCTTTCGAATAATATACCAAATTATTAATCTTGAAAATATTAAGCCAGAGGTTTAAGTTTGCCCTAGAGAAAATATTGTCGGTGAGAAGGTTATTGGCGGTATTAAGTTCTAACCAGTTTCTGAGGCACCAGATTGAAAACCGATCGAGGTGTTCTGAGGAAGGTTGGACTCATGGGAAGAAGATATGGCTTTAAAAAACGTAAAGGAAAAGAGTGGAGTGCTTAATAACTCTCTCAAAATCGTATGAAGAAAATTTTCTGAGTATACTATAACTTGGATTGGGCATTATTAAGTTCGTAGCGAAGTGCTCGCCTTACCTACCACTGGTGGTCCCATGTGTAAACACTTACCTAGGTTGGACCTTTTTTCGATTAACAGGGTTGTTAATAGTGAATCTGGCTTTATCAGAGACTGTTGGTTGCATTAAAATGGCAGGATAGTTAACCTATCCAGATCTCATAACGTGAAGGGTCTGCCTTTGGGAAAAGAAAATTATTTTACGGAGCCAGTAACCAGCTTCGGCGATATGAGAGCTGCCTTCGACCCTAGTAAGGATTCGTTCGCAACTACAATATATGCACTTCAGTTCCCTGACTAGTCCTAAACAAATCGTATTCTCTTTCACTTCAAATGCGAGTGCATCCACTATATGTCCTCCTTCGGACGTTCAGTTATTACGATAGCAGTGTCGCTCTTTTCACTTGAGTCGCACTAATAAGTGAGATTAGTAAATACTGACTACCATGGAGAGCTGAGGAAAGCGAGAATGATGTGTATTAATAGTTACATTACAACACTGCGCATCACCAGTGACTACCTTAACCGTGCAACACTCACTCACCTAACCAACCTGAACCACTAACATCAAGTTCAGGATTTAACTTTTTTCATTTTTTATTTAGTGTCCATGCCTTAATAATCACATTGTTCAGTCAGGAATCAGTACTCCAAGAGGATTTGTTAGTTGTTCATTCTAAAAAGTCTATGAAGATGAAAATCCGGTTCTGACCATGAGAACTTATGGTCACTCTAACAAATTTTATTAGAAAAATTAACAGATTCAGTATTTCAATCTCATTAAGGGAGCAACTATGGTATGCATGTTTATATACAGCCTTCCATGTTTGTCTAAGAAATCTGTAATTATGACTGGTTTCTGCATAGCGGTAATAATATAGAAACTTTTATGTTAAATAAATTTAACCACTGACAAAGTTCCGGGAGCCTAAGACTAAAGTAAACACATATAGTTCACATTCAATTGAAACAAAGACACGACAGCAATGTTCTATCACAAGTTGTAGTTTGACTTATCCTTATTTAATTTACGCGAAAATTGTTTTTGAGTTTGTCCAGGGATGAAATCGAATAGCATTTCAACAGACACTATCCACACACCCCAAACAGTATGAGTGATCCTATCAACTTTGCTTCGGACACAGTATACAGATATTTCCCAACATGTTTTACCACTTTTACCTCATGTCACCTTTACTTTTGCCCACCTGTACATGCATGGAAAACCTAATTAATTGCCGTTATTGCCACCTCAATAGCCAGCAAAGGTAAATAGCAATCAGGTTTAGCTTTAGAGACGGGAAAACAAGGCGATGTCGATGGGTATTTCGAAATTCCATAAAAAATGGCGTCCGACAGGGGGTACAAATCACATAGAACTCACCCCAATTCCAACAAAGAGTTGTTAGTTGCTAACGGTCCTGCCCGGTGCTTGCAGAAATATTAAAATTAGATTTTTTTTTATTTTTCTCTAATCTGCATACAGTCATCTAATACAAACAGTAGACGATTGCAAAGCGGGGAACCCCCCAATTAAGGGTAATTATTCCGATAAAAAACATGGAAGTCGGACATATTTTAGGAATTGTTCAACCCTCATTGGCATTAACCAGGTTTCGGCTTTAGCTTCGACTTTGTTATTTTTTGTTTTTCTGGTATTTCCAACGATGCAGTCTATGTTTGTAGGTACCACTCATTTAAATATGTATGTAGTTCTAACCACCCTTATCTGAGGAGGGTAACAGTAGCAATAGCTGGTGCTGGTTTCTTCCATTTTAAGTATTCATGGTGGTGGTACATTTTAGATTAATTGAGAGCGATATACCCCAGTAACAAGTATTAGTTAGTAATCGAAATCAAATGGGCGGAATATTGGAGGGTGTTTTGGAATGAAAAAGTAAATGGTGCCACAGGCGTGGATAGCCAAATGATAGTGGCATAGGGTGAAATAGAAACTACTGCACTTGTTTGCAGTTTAGTTTTGGAACTGAGTTTCCTATTAAATAGATGATGACAAACAGATACAGTGCGACATTGCATTCAAATTAAGCCATCAATCTTTATGAGTTGTAATCACGGGGTGCTTCCAAAGGCTACATCCACTAGGTGTTCATACGTATTCGTATGGAAAGTTGAAGTTAGCTCTGTTGTTAACCTGTTTGAATATAATTGTTGAGGAGGAAAAAACTATAATTTCAAACCGTGGCTTGTGATGACGTCTTCGTCTTTGTCCTTCTAAATTCCAGTGAAGCATAGGACTTCAGTGAATCTTTTCCGTCAATTACACTTTTTATGGAACATTGTGTGCCTGATGTTCTCCAGAATTCCGAGTTCTAGACAAATTCATTGAATATACTCTTCGGTAGACCTTCACTGGTAATGACACAAGGTCTGATATGATTCTGAATAGAAATGTTGTTGTAAGGGTACTACATGCCTCTAGTCGTTTCTATTTTAACTAAGATTATGTTAGGGTGTACCTGGAATATCTGGCCCATTTTGTGCAAAGAGCTTCGAAAGAGCCCAGCCCATAATCTTGCTCAAAGTTCTGCAATCCATTTAAGTTCCCTCCAGCTTAACCCAGAGCGGGCCCTAATTGGGTAAGTGCATGGCATATTTTGCGATGCGCTGAAAACTGTCCGCCGTCGGAAGGTGTGACCAATCCAATCCCATTTTATCCTTCGTATTTGGATATCTATTGGTTTCTGGCCTACAATTGCATGAAGTTGGTCATTTGGTGTAGACATCTATCAATCTATTGTGGTAGTGTTAGACACATTCCACGTCCTACACCCGTATAGCAGAACGGATTCAACTTTAAACGTCTCTACTTCGTAATTAAGGGCTATTTGGACCTTCTGTGGATGTCTAAGGTATGATGCCATTCTCCATTTTAGCCACATATATGTTCCCGATAATTCTAGAGCGTTGATGTAATTACGTTTATCATGTCTGATACGTTTTATCACGTCTGATACGCTGCACTTCCTTCTGTCTTATGCGATATTGAATTTCTAGTTCGAGTCGACTGCTAGGGCCGCTGCAATCCAAACTCTGAAAACAGTACGCTCTTCGATCGGTTTCGAGGTATCTGCTGAAATCCGTTTTCACTGGCTTTTTCCTTCTACTGATGATGTGTGTCTGCAGATCTCACATTTTGACGACTTACTGGTGTTGCTTGATTAGTTACTGAACCCATTGATTCGAAGTTTTGCACCAAAACACGAATAATTGACTCAGCATGACAATCGTGTGACCGTAAAAACCATGTAGCGCACGGAATGTAGCTCGAATTGAGTACTCATTTTGATTAAGGCTCAATAATTGGCACTTGTTACTCAACACTGTTATGTTCTATGATGTACAACATTCATTACTCTAACCTTCAAATTTGACAGCTGTAGCTTCTCTAGGATGGTCCCTATACACTCATATTGGAAATCTTCTCAAAGCTGAACTTGTGCTCTTTACGAAAAGGAGGAAGCTGTCTGGTCTGACTCATCTAGTGCTTAAATGCATCACTACACCCTTTAGTGTAGTACATCTCTGAGCTTTTTTAGCGAAATTCTAAAAGATGCAATAACGATCGCGGTGCTCGACAAAACCGACACTGACGGATCGATAACACTGGAACGGTGGCAGTTGGTCAAGTTAAAGCTTTCGGGGAACTTCTTGGCCATAATGCGGGAAAACCCCGGACCACCTCCCATCACAAGCGACGCTGGCTGGCAATAAGGGCACGTCACGCCCAAGGTAGATAGATCTAGGGTTTTGAGGGAATGTCAAGACAACGAGTAAGCTGGTCACGTAGTTGGGAAAACTATAGTAGGAGGTCTATACTGGCCGAAAATGAGGTCAGACATGACCAAGCATGTTAGGAACTGTAAGGTATGTCAAAGTGTGGAACCGGTAAACGATAAACCAGCTGGTTTGATGATCGAAAAAAGAGAAATTTCTGTGCCGTGGAAAATGATTTGTGTCGATTTAATTGGTCCACTCCCAAAATCTAGTAGAGGTTTTGTTTCTATTTTGACTATTGTAAATTACTTCATTCAGTTCCCTTTACTCTTCCCCATTAGGTCGGTGACTGCTAGGTATCTGTGCAAGGCTCTAAAAGAGAACGTCTTCTTACTGTTCGGCGTACCGCGATGTATCGTCTGTGAAGACGAACTAACTGCGCTTGCCAAAGCTTACGGGTCACAAATAAAATTCACTGCCCATTATCACCCTCAGGTTAATTCTGCGAAAAGGATTAACCAAATTTTCAAAACTACCTTTCGGTATTACGTTTCGGAAAACCATTGGTCTTGGGATACCCAATTAGCGAAAGGATACAGTTGGATGCTGTATCCGGAAAGTCCAACATACCCCCGCGTATACCCCCGCGAACAAACATTAAAAGGTGAGGTAAAGCGATAGGGAATTAGGGAAAGAAGATAGAAATGAAACAGTAGGAGATAGGGAACTGGGGTCAGAAGCTAGAGACCTAGATATACATAGTACAGGGAACAGAAATGTTCGAGGTAGAGAGTAGGCTTAGAGAGCTTAGGGAAGGTATAAGTAAAAAGTTGGCGGTGGCGACGTTAAAGACTTCTTAGTCATATAGCCTACGATGAAGAGATGTACAATATCTCCTCAAAGAGGTTGTATGGCGTAGGAACTTCATGGTTTCTGACATGGGTAATTAATATGCAGCGAAATTGGCACCAAAATACGTTGTGCCATACACTATTAATAAGAGAGTTTCCCTCGGACATACGTGCTCCAGGACGAGAGAGGAAAGGACAGAGGGGTATGGATCTAAAGCCATATCACGGCAACCCCGAGGACCTCGAAGATGACCTAAGTCATGTAAGGAACAAGGACCGTTACGCTAAGAGTTACGTAGAGCATTAGCTCGATGACTTACCATAACCTAGCCATCACAAGGGCTGATGACAAAGATGAATGCTTACCCTTAGTTAGACCGTAGTCGCCTCTTTTATGTTGTCTTACCTTTATTTTGGCTTTGGGCAAGCCCGTAAGTAGAAATGTGAGGGCATATCTCGTCGGAGGTATAGATGGGGTATGTTGCGTGCAAATTACCCCCCAAAAATCTTCCACTCCCAATCCCCTTTGTTGTTTGTTGGCTTTCTCTTTTCTCCTTCTCTTTCTTGTGTTGCCCCTACTTTTCATCCCTATCACCACTCTGGTAGTCATGGCACAGGCTGGAGTCAATGGATCCGTTGCATTCAATTCCTTAGTTGATGCCCCGAGATGCTATAAATCCAGCAATGGCCGCAAGTTCAACCTAAATACTGATTGTTTGCTAAAGATAAAAGAAGATCTGTAAGAATCCCCTACCTCCACGAAGGAAAAAAAACATAAACCACTTGTAAAAGAAAGCCCACAATTCCCCGCTGTTGTTTTCAACCTCTATATCTGCAAGAAGTTTACGGTACCTCACCATGTACCCCGAATGGGTTTCTGAAATAGTTTTCCTACCTATTCGGCGGTCCCAAATTTTAGCTCCCAACGTTTTAGCTTTGGTTTCGGGTCAGAGGTTTGGCTAAGAAAGCACTTAAACGACAAAACGAACACAACTTACAAACAGGACCCACAAGAACGACCCATAAACATCGACAAGTGTAATTGGCTGAGGATTTGAGGAGAGGCTGTTAGAGCTCTGGATGTGATTCCAAGAAAATCTACTCATCATATTTATTTATATAGATAAAAAACTAAAAAAAAAAACATTATTTCCATTTTCTTTTACATCTGCTTTCTTAAATATGCTGTCAAAACAGGTGTGTGTTAAATTTTGCACCAGTGAACCGCAAGTGTCAACTTGTTTTTTGCGGTAGTCTTGGAAACATGATTTATTTTTCCCCAAAAACAGAGGAACTTTACAATAGGAACAAATCCAAATTATCCTTATTTCGTTCTTTACTGTGTTACAGATAGAACATCTTCGTCGGGTACTAAGTTCTGGCCAGTGAGTAGCAGATTTTGTTCGTATTTCCAAGGCAACGAAAGGTTTCAAATCTTTTTTGGCAATAAGTGGCGAAGATCTCTCCATCGGATGTTTCTTTTCCACTAAATGTTTCGCCAATAAATCATTTATTACTGAGCGTCTGAATAAAAAAAATATTCGATGCCACCATTTCATGCTTTTTCTGTCTAATTTATAAATTGTCAAATTTTGGTCGAACTTGTCTACGTAGTTCATGTGTTTATTATAGTCAACAACTACTGTTGGACAAGACTTTTTAGAAATGGTTCCGTCCTTGTTTTTACGTGAAAATTCACTGTATTTTTGTTGGAATCGAAAGTTGGAGAAAACATGTACGGACGGCTTATCTTTCCGTTTTACAACGGTCAAGTTTGTGTCACCATTAAAAAATTCAGAGTTTCCCCGTTTCATCCGAATATTTGGTGGGAACCGTGCAAGATATTTTCGGGTGGCATTTAGCGTTCCACAGGTATATATTCCATCTTTTTTTAAGTCTTTCATTAACTCAACACCAGTGAAATAGTTGTCGAAATACACCAAATGATTTTTGTGCTTCAAATCTGATACCAAGGACCTTGGTATCAACTGCAAGATTAATTTCTGCAATTCCAGAATGACTTGCCAGTGTAAATATCAAACTTGTGCCAATACCTCATTTTATCTGCAAGTATCCAAACTTTGCACCCCCTTTTTGTCGGTTTGGCATATACTGTTTCATATAACTCCGACCCTTGAATTTTATCATTGACTCGTCTTTGGCTACTACACGAGTAGGATCTGCACATTTTTTTAAAGTTTGTTGACATAGGTTAAGTTTACATAGCATAGGTTTACTATAATCTTAAAAAGCCTATCGTAATTAGGAGCACCTCGTTTTGGCTCAAGATATCCCTCATTAACATGCAAATTTTCTAGCAACTATGAACTGACATAAGACTCGTGCAAATCTGCTGAGGAAGACCAATAATCTTTATAGCTAGGAAGCTTTTTGATTCCCATAATCAAGTTCAAACCAATGAATGTTTTCAATTCGTTCATATATCTTTTCTCAAATGACTTGCTGTTTTTATGTGCTTTTGCTCCGCGTATAAGTTTGTTTGAAAAATCAAATGCTCAAAAAGTTGGTTGTCAAACAATAACTGGAAAATACTTTCAACACGGTTTAAAATTTGTCCCACTTAGTCGCAAAGGTTGAAAATATGTGGTTTAAATTTTGAACCAGTGCGACGGAAAGAGATAACAGCTGAATTGGCAGAATCCCATGTGAGAGTGTTTATTCGGGGTATTCTCTTGTGAACGCATAAATTTTACCTCTTTTTAGGGATTTTTTTTTTATAAACATTCAAATCATTTTAATTTTTTTATTGAGTATTTATTTTAATTTTATTTATTAAAGAAAAACATATACAATAGTATTATTCAAAGTATTGCCCATCTGAAGCTATGACTTTTTCCCATCTTTCTGGCAATTTGTGGATCCCATCCCAAAAGAACTGCGCCGGCTTGGCAGCCAAGAATGAATCAAGCCAATTTTTGATATTCTGCTCTGATGTGAACCGTATTTCAGTGAGGGCGTTCTGGGCTATAAGGCGGGTGGGGTATGACTTCCCATCCACTGTTTTCCAAATAGTTCTTAACCGGAATAGCAACGTGGGGCCGAGCGTTGCCATGATGGAAAATTATTGCCTCGTGTCTGGTCGTATATTCCGGGCGTTTTTCAGCTACTGCTCTCTTCAAATGGATTAATTGTGTTCATTAGCGTTGTCTATTGATGGTTTCACCCGGTTTTAGCAGCTCATAATACAGCACACCCATCTGATCCCACCAAATACAGAGCATTACCTTCGCTCCATGGATATTCGGCTTTGCCGTTGATTTGGCTGGTTGGCCAGGTTTCACATATGATTTTTTGCACTTGCGGTTGTCGTAATGAATCCATTTTTCATCACCAGTAACAATCCGATGCAAAAATGATTTTCTTTTCCTTCTGTGGCGTTCCAGCAGCATTTCGGACATGCAAAACCGCCTTTCGACGTCTCTCAGCTTGAGTTCATGTGGAACCCAATTTCCTTGCTTTTAAATATATCCAGCTGCTTTTAAACGTTTTGAAATGGCTGCTTGAGTGACACCCAAAGATTCTGCGAGCTCTTCTTGTGTTTGACAACAATCTTCATAGAGCAATGCTTCCAGTTCTTCATCTTCAAACTTTTTTGGCTGCCCAGGACGTTCATCGTCTTCCAAGCCAAAATCACCACTTTTAAATCGTGCAAACCACTTTTGGAAAGTTCGCTCAGCCATGTTCACTATAAACTTTCACCAAAATACGGCAGCAGGTTTCTTCATATTAAATTAATGAAGAAGAACTCCCCGCAAAAACACTTTTTCAGGCACAAAGTTCGACATATTTGAGTGAAAAAAAAATTATTGTTGTTTACGCTTCAAATGAATGACATATACTGAAATGACGTATAATGACAGTAGCTTTCCAAAGCATGTTCCAATGGAATAATAACAATGAAATAATACAAGTTACGCCATCTCTTAGCAAACCGCACGAAGTTTCAGACCCAATAGTTTAAAAGGACAAAACCAAAAGCAACTAAGGTTGTAGTTGTGCTTTTATCTGAGGTTATACTATAATAATGCTTTCTGCAGTTTTGCAGCAGAAGTTTTTGGAGATCGACTGATGCTGTTGTCTCTGTTATTGCGTTTTTCTTCGGAATAAGTACAGACCAGGAAATAAGCTTTTATGGATCGCATATCCTATCATACAGATCCAAGTCAAGGTATAAAACCAGTGCTTTCTCAGGAGATAAAGCAGTATTCCGTTTAACTTTTGATGATTGTTTTTCAGCTAAAGAGGTGGATATTTTTCCTGCATAATTCAGTACTTTACTTGACCACAAACTCGTCTAAGAAGTGACCCTTTTGTCTCACTTTCGTAGTACGAGCTGTGTAATCTATTGGTTGACTCCTCTGTAAGGGTACATGAACTCTACTTTTAGGTTCGTCTGCAATAGTTGAGTTTTGTCTAAGCTATGATTTTCTTGCTAACCAGGCTGCCACTTTGCAGAAGGAACCTCCTCCTTCCTTGTATAAAAATTTTTGTTCTTATTTTACATTTTATATACATATATATTTTTTTTTAAATTAAAAACATTTATAAATTTTAAAGCAATCGGTTGAATAGTTTTTTTTTTTTTTAAGGACCATGAGAGTTTTAGAAAATGGTGTTTCGAGAAAAATGCGTTTAAAGTTTCAAGAGCAGAATTTTCGTGTAAAATTTATACATACACTAATCTGCTATGCTTGGACTATACAATAACACTTCGGTGGCTTCATACGCATCATTTTCTGTCTGTTTTTGTGACCTGAGGGAAGTCATTGCCTTTTTGGATGCCTCAGACGTGGATCGTTCTGCATGTAGCAGACCTGCGATTTTGAGTTGTAACTTATTTAATGCTAGAAATTTCGGTCTCAATTTTTCACAGCATATTTTCGTTAGGTTTAACTTCAAGACAAAAAAAAAAAAAAAGAAAACAGAAACCAAGAGCACTTTACAACACCCAGGACGAACCGAACACTGAATTCGGCGGAGACGGTCAACCCTCCCTCACTGACGGAAACACCCATTGAAAGTGCGACCCCGTATAGGTAGGAAAACTCAAAATTGATAAACTCACGAATTTGTACAGCGAGTTCGTCGTTTTAAAGTTCCGTAAGGCATCTGCACGTTTTTTTATTTTACCGCACGTAAGACTTTTAGTTTGTTAAAGTGCGCGACCCGTTCAAGTTTACCGTTTCCGACAATGCGGAATTGTGGGCCTCCTTTTGGCCGAAGCCAAAGTCAATTCAAGTAGAGGGTAATATTTTAAAGAAAAGTTTTCTCGGATTTTTTTCGCCATACCCTGTACTCCACTGTTTTAAATCAAAACAAACTATCGCACGTTAATTCCATATCAGGGAAAAGATAATTTGTGCATTTTCTTTTGTCATCTGTTTTCCTAATTTTAGCATAAAAAATTTGATGACGCCTATCTTTGGTTTAAATATTAATCTCTTTTGGGTTGAGCGATCGTCGTGCAGCTCAATCACACCTGCTTGCTGCAACCCCGTGTTTGCTTTTTTGCGATTCCCTTTTGTGCCTTTCTATTGTGATTTAACCCCTCCATTCAGTCATCAACTACCACTTGTGTGGTGGTTTTGTTTTGCCAGCAGCCTGGCATTTTAAGATCTGTTAACCTTTAAATTTAAATCTTTCACCACGGGTGGATTAGGAGAGATTTGGCCAGGTTCAAAAATCAAAGCTCTGCGCCCAACGGGGATATCCCTAGCAAATCTAGGACCGGCATCTGGATCCCGGAACCTCATTTCTTCCCAAGAAAGCATTCTGGAGATCACCAGGAAAGTTGTTAAACTGGAAGAACTAAGCGGCCCTCATAAATGCGCGTTGATTGTGATCAGCAAGGAATCCGTTAACCCTCACAGAGAACAACGATTACACTATACCCGAATTTTGGTTTGACAAAGACTTTCATGTAAGCTTCCCTTCTCGATCCTTCTGGTAGGAAGATGCTTTCATGGAGGACAAGTCTAATATATCTACTCTTACACAGATGAATCTAAAACTGATAGCGGGCTTGGTGGCGGTGTGTTCTCAGATAAGCTATATATTATATAGGGTGGTTCAGCGTGCGGTTTGATTTATAATGTAAAATAAAATACATAAATTTGAAAGTACACTTAAAATTTTTATTATCCTTTAAAGGAACAATTCATGGCATTTACTTTTTAAAAATGATATTATGTAAACGTTGGCCACGACTACGTCTGAGGTGGTCCAATCTGAAAGTCCAATTTTGGGCGACTCGTTCGAGCATAGCGATTGGTATCTCGCGGATAACACGATTAATGTTGACTTCCAAAGCGTCAATCGCGGCTGGCGTATTCCTGAAGACCTGAGACTTTACATATCTCCAGAGAAAATAATCCAAAGGTGTGATATTGCACGATCTAGGCGGCCAATTTACCGTAGCAAAACTTGAAATTAAGTGCTCACCAAAATGATTTCTCAATAAGTCAGTTGTTCTATGCACTGTGTGGCTCGTAGCGCTGTCTTGTTGAAACCAAAACCGAGACCATGTGCTTGAATTTCAGGAAGCACACAGTCCGTTAAAATGGCGCGATAACGGTTACCATTGACGGTAACATTCTGATTTGCCTAATTTTTGAAGAAATATGGACCAATGATTCCACCAGCCCATAAACAACACCATACCGTTGTTTTTAATGGATGTAATGGTAGCTCTTGATAATCTTCGGGTTGCTCATCAGCCCAAATACGGTAACTTTGTTTATTAACGTATAGATTCAGCCAGAAATGGGCTTCATCACTGAACAAATTCCTGGCTTCAATTCCTGCACAAGTTGAATTGTGTACGCTTTTAGGCCGAGATCTTCACGTAAAATACTCCAAGTTTTCAAATACGCCAAGCCAAGCTGCTAAGAACGACGACGTATCGATTTGTCACGGCCTTCGCGTACACTCTCATTATGATAACTTGCCAGACGATACTGAACAAAAATGATAAAACAGTTTGATAGGAATGATGCGTGATCTGCCATAAGAAGCCTTTTGAAAATCAAAGCTCACGATGAATCATCCTTTATAAGCCTATAATTCCGTCTTCCAAACCACTGAAGCGTGTTCCAGGCGGAAATTTTGGAGATTAAAGAAGTTCTGTCCTGGCTGAAGAAAAACGTGATATCTGCGAAAGACATCCGCATCTTTTCGAATAGTCAGGCCGCTTTCAAGTTCTTGAGCTCAGTCTTATAAAATTCTAGTCCCGCCCCTGAGTACCGATCAACTTTTACGGAGATGGCAGAGCAGTTCAACCTTCACCTTTGTTGGGTGCCGGGCCACAGAGATATTCCAGGGTATTGTGGGGCTAACGAACTCGACGTTCTACCCTTTCTACTAGAAAAAGATAGCATCGATATACCAATCGCTAAGTGCAAACTAATATTAAAGAGGACTTTTTGACCAACATGTCTAGCAACCAGATTGATCTGGCCAAAGCTGGATCTGTATCGCTGTAAGAGTTTGATACTTCTAAATAGGAAACATCTCAGCGTTACATAGGACACTGCCTTATAGGAAAGCATGCAAGAAGGCTTGGCGTGTTTACTAATGATTTCTGAGGAGGAAATCCTCCATCTACTCTGTACATGCCCAAGGAAACTTCACTTAGGAGCTTTCTTCTACAATAGCTAAGGCGATCTAGAGAATATAGACGTTAACCGTCTCCTAGGCTTTATCATAAGGTCAATTTGGTTCCATGAGTAGGAAGATCACAGATCCATGTGTCATCACAATGGGTCAATAGGCCTAAGTGGGTTGGTCTTTCCACAGCCACATTTACATACCTACCTACAAACCTACCTTGTCTGGTTTCCACGAAAATAATTCACTGCTGCTTTTACTAGACTCCAAAAACGGTCTGTCACGGCTGCATGGGGGCTTTTCCTTGCATATTTGCTTTGTTCTAAACCCACTGATAAGTCTCCCTCCAGTTAATGTCCGTGGTCTTAAGCACAACACCAATTTAAGCTTTGATGATCTTACCCATTGACTCTGGTCTAATGGGCATGTCGTTAGATGCAAAACCCTGACTGAATACGAAATTGACTTTCCTTTTCCCAGGAATCGTTTCGCCCGAAATCTGAGTCAGGGAAAGAAAGCAAGTCGGATCTTCATGTATGGCTCCGATTTTGGAAGCAGCGTCTTAGAGAATAACAACGTTAGATTTCACTCCTAGTTAGGAATACTTGCGTCTGTTTACCAAACATTGAGGTGGTGGGGGAAGAGTATTTGCACTGATAACACGGGATAACTGATATCTTGCAACGTTCGGTGTGAAAGTGATACGACTTAAGCTCGTATCAGGCCACAGGCATTCGGCGCTGACGTTGTGGGTGTTGGTACTGTAGATACTAACTCATCGAAAGAATGAGAAAAATCAGTAAAATGAACAAACAAGAAGTACAATAGTCTAGTTCTCTTTCTGAGTGCTCTGTTTGTCTACCTATGTTCACTATTACTTCAGACAATAAAACTAGCACCGAGAATGAAAAATACCCATTGTCAGCTTCCTAGCGCTTATCAGTCAATCAGACTAAATCGCTCATTTGAATGTCAGATTCCTTGTATGATATTGGATCCCTTTTGGGCCTTACAGAAGGAAATAAAACAGTGAGCTCTGCGAGGTGTAGAAATACATCGACCTATTTGAAAGGTGCGCATCAAAGGGGACATCAACCATTCTGGGCTACGCAAATGAAGTTAGTTTGCCATGGATTGCATTTACTAGATGGGTTTATTTTCATTGTAAATCCTTATTTAAAAATTATACTGTTGCGCTGATGTCCTTGCTGTGCATCGTTTGATTTGACCATCTTTATAATTTGCTGCAGATATAGACTGCTTAAGTATCTAAAGCAATTACTCACCTTTCAAAGTGAAGCATATAAAGAATACAATTTACAAATTCGTTACCTGAATATCTATTCGGCCAGAAAACCAACAGAAAGGTAGGAAATGCATATAAATGAATGTTCATTTTCAAACCGCGATTTCTTGGCAATGAGAAGAGACTACACTCTGAATAGTTCTTTGAGGCCACATTACCATCCAAAGCTAGGTCTTTGGCGGATTTATGAGCGAGTAAAATTTCAAAGATACTCACATTTGGACCTTCTTAATAACAACCGTTATCTATGCATTGATATGTACAAGTTAAATAGCATTTCTTAAGCCAACTTCAGAGTTCTCCTTCTCTCTAATGAATATGCGGATAATTAATTTTCCACATTCCCATTAATAGATTTTTTTTTGTTTGTTTCTTTTTATTTTTGTTGGTTTCCTTCACAGTAGCAACCTTCTGTCCCAAAACCAAAAAAAAAAAGAACCAAAAATAAAGCAAAAAAAGCAAACAAATCCGCAAATCTCTTCGCACCATCTCAAATTGCTCATTAACATTTTGTGTTCTCATATCACCTGTGAAAATCGTCTTACCCAAGGGAATAGACCCCAGAGTCAGCAGACTCCACTCATATATGCGAACTTTGTTAGCTCTGTGTTCACCAGTGTTTTCCCATCCCATATGCAAGTTAAAAAAAAAAAAAAAAACAAAAAACAAAAACCACAAGCAACACAAAATGCTAAGGCACCCTCTTACCATCGTTTTAAAGGTCGTCTCTACCAACTAGAAACCCATAGAGTGGAGGATAAGATGGAAGTACATCCATACACACATAGGTACCCTTTCGCAAGAGGGTTTCTCAATGAAAACGAAAATCTCGTTCAGATTCAGGTTGTCGCGAGATGCCACTGACTACACTCGTCCTATTCCATTCGAGTGGCAACGATTTATGTTAAATATTAAAATCGTTTAAATGGCAAATCTTCAATTCCCAGTTCCAGTAGTCAAAGTGTTTCTTCCTTTCCTCAAATTCCCCTTTACTACATGGTCAGAGATTAGCTGAGGAAGAGGTGCCCTCTGTAGTAAGTGGCTGCAGCTAACTTAGCCAAGCAAAGGAAGTGTGCATGAAATCGCGAAAACAGATTTCTTAATTTAATTGGCTACTGGTAGAGCAGCACTTAGATGTTTGTAGTATAGTAAGCCACCATACAGTGACCAAGCAACTGGCAGCAACTCAAGTCTGCCAGCCAAACTGTCTGAATGCGAGATTCCTTCTTGGCAGTAGAATTGGCCAACGACCGAGGCGAACCCAACCAAACTGAGCTGAAATGAAGCACACTTCATGTGCGCAAACCGAACCAAATAAAATGCCAAATAGATGGATATCTGTGAATTGTAGCTGGATGTGGATTTTTGAGAAACCCATCATTGCTTGGTGACTGTAGGACGATGAGTATACCATAGTGTTAAGAGTTTTACAGATATGGATACGGATACATATGAGTACGTACGAAACTTCCATTCCCATGAGCCATGTGTATCTTAACATACTTTAAAGTGTGACGTTCTTTTTCTAGAGTTATCTTTATTTTCTTTTTCGGCCAACGTGGGAATTAATGTGATAAAAATGTGAGATAAGACTTTCGCGATAGGATTTGCTTTATTAATTACCAAAAGAATGCGCGTTTATCCGGATACATTTTGACAGAAAATCGCCTAATCGCCTAATCGGAGGGTTAACATAAATTTGGGGATAGATCTGAACCATAGGTTCGAAGAACAAACCGACAATTTGTAGGGCTTTAATTTTATCCAGGGAAGTTGCTCGCATCAATGAGAGTTTGGAAGCTCTTTCTTCTCTAAAAGGTTCTTATAATTGTGCCAATTTGTGTGGTGTGCTGGGGTGCCAGATACGTAAAACTGGCAATGTTAGTGCTTTAACTATTACTAAGCACCAATTGTACTTATTTTACAACCTCATGTTGGCCGATATAAGTCTCTCGCAAGAGATAGTAAAGTAAATAGCCAACAAGACTTTCTGTAGAAGGAAACACTTCGTCCCTTTTTTTCTCGTTCAGATTCTCCTCGAATCCAATCCTGATTGAAAAAGCCAAATTCGAAGTTTTGCATCAACAGTTCTGATGTCATTGGTTAAATGAGGCAAGAATCAAATGACAGTCGGTGCCCAAGATCAATGGAATTCTAGTCCCCTAAACTACTTCGATAAGAAAGTCGTTGACTTTTTAGAGACGTCGGGAAACATTCGTTTCCGGCCGGAACCTGGGGATTCAGGACAGAGTCTCACGCTTACAGCTGCATGCGCTTTAAAGCAGGTAGTCACTAGGCATATTCCAACAGACAGTGCAGCTACATCATCTACATTTGCCTGAGCATGGCCTCTAAATGATAGCAGTGGAGCCAAGATGTTGCATTGTAGACAACTATTGTTTACCCCATCTATCACTTGTACGCCGCAGTCAACATCAGCAATCGGTGTTCTATTGCTCTCATCCCCAAGAGATGACTTCGTAAGTCGAGTTACGTATGCTGGCAAATGTTGGGTTGTCGTGGGCACTCCCAGTGCCAAAAAAAATGTCAAACGCGTGCCTACTCCGTCTTGTAGAGTGCGTATTAAATTCTGTTCACTAGTTTTAAAGCGCTCATACAAGATCTTCCTTGCTTGATAATACATTTGAGGAGCAGTCATACTAGCTCTTTTAGGTCAGTTATACCCTCCATACCCATGAGCATGAAGGAGGTCAAACTTATAGTTCTGAAACTCTTAGCGAGCCAATAGTCATCTTTATACATTTTTGATATAAAGGCTACTCTCACTGTTCGCCAGGGGTTCAATAGGTGGGCTATTACCAGGTTAGCGGTGTGCATCACATATCTCTTTTTTCAGCTTAATATGTCATTGGTGGCAGGCGACTGAAAACTATTAAAAGAGTCAACAGCAGCTTCCCGAATTTGTAGTTGCTGGTGATAGGAACTTTTTCTGAATAGGTTACATTGAGAGCTACTGCTTTGGACTATGTAGAGTCATAGTTGGTGCTGAGAATATGGAAACAGGGTAGACCATTCCAGTAAGACGATAGTAGCCAAGAGTTCCGTTCCTGACCAAAACGAAGTAACAATAGCAATATCTCAGTTGAAATCCAAAAAAAGCAGCTGAATCTAATAGCCTACCGGCCGAGGTATTCCAAACTCCTGGAAATGACTTTCTAGAGAGCATACATCAATTCATTTCACAGATCTGGTCAGAAGAATGTATGGCCGATCCAAAAAAATCTCTTCCTCATCGCATACAAGACGTAACCTATCATGTTGCATGAACATCCGAAAAACTTCGACAATAACCTAATTTGACTGTTTAAGATCAGGAAAGTCCACAATCAACCAAATTCTGGCAGATCACTCCAGCTGTCTAAATAGATAACCACCATCTTTTCATCGATTTAAATGCCGCATATGACAGTATTTATAGAGACGTGCTATGTAGAGCCATGTCTAGTTTTGGCGTCCTTGCCAGGCTTGTCCGTTTGTGCAGAACAACGATGAAAAACGCTTGCAGCTCCGTCAAAGTCGGTAACGACTTAACCGAAACTTTGTTTTGCAGTTGAACTAGGGCCTACCGGATGACCATAGACAACGTTGCCGTGAGTTTGCCGATTGGGCGCTGAAAATGTTAGTAGGAGATCCGGTTTTTAGCTAAAAATCATCTTCTTAGACGAAGCCTATTTTTGGCTCAGCGGCTATGTGAATAAGCAAAATTTCCGTTACTGTAGCGAACACAATCCACAAGTGTTTGGCCAAGCATCTATGTATCCACAAAGATTGACTGTTTGATGTGGCTTATGGCATGGCAGCACCACTGGACATTATTTCTTTAGAAATGAGGACGGAGACACCGTTACCATCAATGGTATCAGAGCCATATTAACCGACTTTCTGTAGTCAATCATACGATTTGACACCACTCGAATATTTTCTCTGGAAAAACTCAGAAATGTTTTCTTTTATGACAGCAAGTCATGTACATGGTATTTTATGATAGATAATAAGCTTATCCTATCTAACTTATATAATCCTAACAGAATCCCGACTCAAATATAAAGAACGCCTGAGCTGCGACACTAAATTCTTCCCTTCTATCACTAAGCCTTTAAAGTCGTTTCAAAATAGAGTTTCATTTAATCTTGTTCCTGCGCCTTCTAATCAAGTTCCAACTGATGTTGCCCCATCAAAAAAATATCCTAATTTCATTAGTTCTCATATACTAAACCCAACCACCTTCTACTCATATTCATCTACGAATCCCCCTGATCCAACCCTCCTTACTGGTCAAAATTCTAGATGCGAAGTGCTTGATCAACCTGTCGGTTCTTCATTCGCTCGTTCCCTTAATTCACCGTGCCGTATTCTCACCCGAAATACCTTGACCTACTCCTTCCAACCACTGTAAAACTCACTAAAAAATTTTCAGATATGAATGATGATCTTGTTTGAGAGACACCTATTTGCACGACGAACCCAACTTTATGGTTTCGATTAAACGAGAAGACCTTCCTATCAAGCCAGAAGAATTGATACAAATTTTCACTCGCTACCATGAAAGCTTCGACATCTCTTCCGACGAAGTTCACAATGATCTTTCTACACTGTCCTCGCATGTTAACTCCAAACTTCTTTCCCACTTACAAGGAACTCGTTCAAATAGACAACTGAAATTTGTATCCTCCAGTCCAAAATACCTGTCCATTTACTACCAAAATTTAATAGGTTTGCGTTCTAAAATCCCCGTCGTATATCTCAATTCTCAAAAGTTTCCCTTTCACCTAATTGTTCTTACTGAAACAGATCCAATTCCTCACATTAGAAACCATGAGCTGTTTTCCCCAAATGTTAACGTTTTTCGAAAAGATGGGTTGGAGAGAACTGATAATCCCTATGGCCGAGGTGTTTTCCCAGCAATTCTGAAGTGTTTTCATGCAAGCTCAGGCATATGTGTCATCATTACGCTCCCCAAACGCTGCCTTCCATTCATTCGCTCATCTCAACCAATTGCGCGTTATCAATCTGTAGTTCACGCAGTGGAATTTTTTTAGATGATGCACAACCTTAAGATAGTATTATTCTAATAGAGGACCTTAAACCTCTATTAATTCGTCTTCTATAGGAGTGATCATCTTCTTTCCACCCTACATCCCGTTGTCAATTATATACTCATATGAAAACGACAACACATTTCGGAAAACTCATTTTCATTTAACTTTCGAAGAACCGACTTTAACAAACTTAAAAGCCTCATCAGCAACAATAACTTTGACTTAATTGCTAAGATAACTAACATTGATCTTACCCTATGAACCTTCTATTCATTAATTTTCTTCTGCTTTGCCCAATCAATTCCATATATCTTCCGAAAGGATTGCATGTCAGCTCCTCCCTGGTACAACAAGGAGTTCCGCCCTCTCTGTAATAACAAAAACAAGTTGTGGCACAAATTCCCTAGAACTTGATTTGATTCCAACTATTATCGGTTTGTATGTAATCGTTTTTCTGAGCTTTGTGAGTCTTTTTACTTTGAGCACCTCTACCGCAAGCAATCTGGCTTGGTCTCGGACCAACAACATCTTTAGTGTCTGAAAGTATTACCAAATTAAAAGATACTTTTTCGTCCGGCCATGATGGCCTTCCGGCTATTGTAATAAAAGAGTGTGTAACCCATCAATCACCACTAACCTAACTGAGTTCGTCTCTATGATGCTTTGTGCTTTAGAAGAAGATGGTGATGAAGTCAATTAGATTTCCACAGATTCCTAAACTAAAAAAACTTGGTTTTTCCCCTCATTTTCTGGCATAGACCAAATCCTATTTAGAAGACCGAGAATATAGAGTCATCTTCAATATTCAATCCAATGAAAGTAACACTTAGTGTCCCTCAGGGTAGTCACCTTGGACCAACTATCTTTATCCAATCTTTCTATTTTAGCTGATGACATGAGGATTCCCAAAGTCATTTCACTGCCTTCTGAATCCAATTGCCTGCAAGATGACTTAAATAAGTTTTCGGTAAGGTACAAGCAAAACTTTTTGGAGCTTAATGTCAACAAATGACAAACGTTAACCTATTCTAACAAACGTCTAGTCCTTTCTCCAAGAAAACACTTTATCTGCGATGAGCCTATCAATTTCACTACCGAAATACGAGATTTAGGAATAATTTGTGACAGAGAATTATATTTCGACTCCCATACACCCTGCCTGACTCGAACTGCAACCAACTTCAGACTGCTATAATTTCCAAACCGTTCATGACAGTGAGCTCAAATTTTGACACATGACAGATAATTTAAAATTATCAGTTGTGTTGAAAAATTTTTATCCGCGATGGAATTCAAACGGGATAGTGTAATTGCTTTATATTTGGCTGGAAAACCACAAGTAGCTATCGTTAAAGCCCTCCAGCACCTCAACGTGAATAAATCATTTGTGTGTCTAACCATAACTCGTTACCGTGATTCTGGCAGCCATGGAGGTGGTCATTAAAAAACAGCAACATCGGCAGAAATGGTTCGGAAAGTGAAAGCTCGAATTGAGCGAAATCCGCGTCAAAGTGGAAGAAAAATGCCTCTTGAGCTCAACATATCGTTGGAACAGATGCAACACATACTGAAAAATGAGCTTGGGCTCAAGCCATTGAAGTTCCAAAAAGCACACGATCTTACACCGCAACAAAAAAAACTTAGAGTCGAAAGAGTGAAGGAGTTGCTACGCTTGCACGAAAGTGGTGAGTTGCTGAATTTGGTTTTTTCCGATGAGTTGCCATTTGTTATTGAGCAATATGTCAACAAACAAATTGACCGAGTTTGCTTGCCAAAGAAGTCCTTCGAAAATTTACACCTTCGGACGGCTACCAGAAAGCAGGCAGCACCGATGGTGATGGTTTGGGCCGCCATAACCGACGATAGTTGCTCTCCGCTCGTATTTACCATGAAACTGTCTTAGAGGCAGTATGAAAGCCTTGGGTCGGAGACCGTGGACATTTCAACAAGACTCGGCACCGTCTCACAAAGCGCGCGTCAACCAAGATTGATTAAAAAACAATGTTCCACACTTCATTTCTTCGACAAAATGGATTGCAAATTCTCCGGATGCAAATCCATTTGATTTCTCTGTCTGGGGTATTTTGAAGGCGAAGGTTGGCATTAAAAAATACCAAAGTTTGGACCACCTCAAACAAGCACTTCGCCGGAAACGGGGCAAAATACTGCAGAGCCACTTGCGTGCAGCGTGCGATGCTTTCTTCGGCCGTCTCAAGGCCATTATTCTCGCCAAAGGTGGACATATTGAAAACTACTGATACAATTTGAAAATTGATGTATTTTACTACATTTTTTGCTTTGACACAACAAAATTTATCAAAAAATACAATAAAAAAATATAGCATTTTAAAAGTTCGAGTCAGGCAGGGTATATATTAAGCTAACTCTGCTTTTGGCTTTATCAAAGGTCCCTGTACATAACTTTTGTAAGGCCTCTTTTTGAATATTGTAGCCGAGTTTGGTCACTCTATAAACAAATCCACATTCAAAGAATTGAAGCAATCCAACGGAGGTTTATTCGTTTCGCACTTCGTGGTCTACCTTGGGCCGATCTATATGTATAGCCACCCTATGAAAATAGGCTAAAACTAATGCCCAAAAAAATCGTCGTGAAGTCGCTTTACTTCTTATCCATCAGTTATTGACTGGAAACATTGACTGCCCGAGAATAACGCAAAATATTTCATTCAGATCCAATGCCAGTTATCTAAGATCTGCCCCATTCCTCCTGATCCGAACTTACCGCACCAATCACGGTCACTTTGAACCAATATCTAGAATGTTGCATATAACAAATAACTACGCCGAAGTCTTTGATCTAAATAACAGCAAATACAAAATCAAAAAGGCATTGCTTAATATGCCACTCACTTTGTATCTCCCTCGAACACCTTATGTTCGCAACCCTTTAGGCTAAGAATCTCTTTATAGGTTTTAGCTTGTTAATAAGCAAAGTTGAGCGGGCATACCCGGGCCAATAATACAAATCAAAAACTTCTATATGACTCCCAAAGACTTCGACCATTTTTCAGGTGCACTCTGTTCACTCTGTGCTAAAGCTGCCTTTTCCTGGACTATTGCTGCCTCTTGTCGTGCTTCTGCAGCTTTTATTTGGACAATTAAGAATGCTCTCTTTAAATCTTGAGTGCTTAAGTTCTTGAAAACACAATCTTGTTCCATGCTTCAAATTAGATTAGTCCGCTGTTTATATAAATATTTATTGCTTATTTCCCGTACGAATTTTATTCACTGCCTTTATAAATTGTATTGTAATTATTATACTTTGGAATGGGGAGCTTTTATATCAAAAAGCTCCATGTACGAAATGAGCATTTCTAGGATATTACGCCGCAACTGGGCGCCGTGGCTTAGTTGGTTAAAGCGCCTGTCTAGTAAACAGGAGATCGTGAGTTCGAATCTCGCCGGGGCCTAAAAGCCGGAGAAGCTTTTCATCTTTTTTTTTAGATTTTTGATGATTTCAAATTCTGATTTACAAGTATACTCGCATAAATGGTGTCACCTAATTGTTGGAAGTCATGAATGTATTAGGAATATCTGTCGGATTGGGAGTTCACTTGTACGAGAAGACGAAACTCGTATAGCGAAAGCACAAGCTGCAAGCGCAAGAACAGACAAAAGAAGTTCGAATCCGTATAAACAAAATTCATAAGCCATGGACATTCCATCGACCGTAGAAGACTTACACTTTGGGCCTGGTAGCGGTGATTCCATGTAAGTTGACAAATGTAATCATTCTCAAATTTTTAAACGCGTTTTTTTAAAAACCAAATAAAAAATAGAAAAAAATTAAACGACTGGTGTCTCACGGATAAGACGAATAATATTGGCTTTCAAAGCGTCAATCGTAGCTGGCTTATTCCTGAAGATCTGAAACTTTCAATACCCTCAGAGAAAATAGTCCAAAGGTGTGATAACGCACGATCTAGGCGGCCAATTTACCGTAGAAAATGTGAAATTAAGTGCTCACCAAAATGATTTCTCAACAAGTCCATTGTTTCACGCTCTGTATGACTCGAAGCGCCGTCTTGTTGGAACCAGAGCTCACCGAGACAATGTGCTTGAATTTCAGAAAGCACATAGTCCGTTGACATGGCGCGATAACGGTTACCATTTAGGGGAAACGTTCTGATTTGCCTCATTTTTGAAGAAATATCGACCAATGTCTCCACCAGCCCATAAACCACACCATACCGTTGTTTTTAATGGATGTAATTCTAGCTCTTGATACTCTTCGGGTTGCTCATCAGCCCAAATACGGCAATTTTGTTTATTAACGTATCCATTGAGCTAGAAATGGGCTTCATCACTGAACAAAATTTCACAATAAAACACTGGATTTTCATTGAGTTTTTCCAGATCTCATTCACTGAAAATATGACGACGAATCGATTCGTCACGGTCTTTGCGTACACTCTCTTTACTACGTGCTGGATGTGGTCTAACCAGTCGAGTTTCACCCACTAATGTAACTGGGACTCAAATTTGCGAATGGTATTGGCAATAGTGGTTTCAGTAGGTCGATTATGCGCACCGTAAGTTCCTCAAATCGCACGAAAAACATTTCTCACAGAACACTGATTTTCGTAATACAGCTGAACAATTTGGAGACTCTGTTGTGGTGTGAGTCTTTCCATGATGACTTGCTAAACGATAGTAAACAAAAATGATAAAACAGTGATCTGTCAGTCATGCGTGATCTGTCAAAAAAAGCCCATTGAAAATCAAACCTCACGTTGAATCACCGTATATATCTGAATGTGTATACTTTTAGATAGTTAAACTCCCAATCTGAAATTTCAAATAGTTTTCCTAAAAAAAATACACAAAAATGTCCCTTGTTCCAGCTCCTAGGTGTATATCTCCCCTTAAACAGATGTGTACATGGGACGTTTCAATCTAATTTCAGCACACAAAAACAAAAAGCAGATATTTGATGACTGACGTTAAAATATTGATTGTGAGTATGACCATATGTACCGTAAACTGAAATAAATATTTCAGTTTAGCAACTAAGTTATCTGTTTTTTTTTTTTTGTGAAAATGTAACTATATTGCGAAAAAATGGTTACAAATAAATCATTCAAAGTATTTCACAACGCTAGCTATAACTTTTTCCTATATTTCTGGCAGAACTTGAATAACGCTACGGTAAAAGTGTTTATTTTTAGGGCTATCCACGAATGAAGCCATTTTTTGATGTTTTCATATGAGCGGAACTGTTGATCAGCCAGACCATGTGCCATTGAACGGAACAAGTAATAATTGGACTGCGCAATATATGGGGAATATGACGGATGCGGCAGAACTTTATATTTGGGCGTTTCCAGGTAGGTTTTAACGGGTTTTACAACGTGGGACCGAGCGTTGTCATGTTGTGGAATCACTTTTTCGTTCCTCTGCTCGTATTGTGGCCGTTTTTCGCGCAGTGCTCGGCTCAATCGCATAAATTGAAGTCAATATCGTTCCCTAGTGTTGGTTTCGTTAGGTTTTAATAGTTCACAATAAATAACCCCTACCTGGTCCCACCAAATACACATCATAACCTTCGTAGCATGAATATTCGGCCAAGCCGACGACGTAGAAGTGTGACCGGGCAGTCCCCATGACTTTCTTCTCTTTGAGTTCCTGTAATGAAATAATTTTTCATCAAAGGCGAAAAAACGACGCTCAACGTCCCTTGGCTTCAAATCATAAGGGACCCAAGTTCCTTGTTTTTGAGTCATTTCCAACGCATGCAACCGCTTGGAAATGGCTTAGCGGGTGAGTTATCTGATGCTGAATTAAGCTCTTTTTGCGTTTGGAACGGATCCTTATGAAGCAATGCGTCAAATTCAGGGTCTTCCAAGGATTTTGGCCTTCCTTCATGCGGACGGTCGTCTTGATTCTTCTTGATCTCGTCCGAAAAGTAATTTTAGGGAAGGTCTGCGTGAGCTGAGCCATCTTTTGAGGTTTGGGAAGAGATAATAGTCCGACAGCAAATGGAGCCGTAAGTCATTGATTTTAGCCGTGGTTGCGATGCTTTTGTGCGCCGGTGCATTGTCTTGCAAAAACAAATAATACTCGTTGTTGATGGTTTTTCCGTTTTCGAGGTAGTCCACGAAGAGTATGCCATGACAATCCCAGAAAACCGACGTCATAACCTTTTCGACCCATCGAGCTTCCCTCGGCCGTTTCGGAGCACTCGTGCCGGCTTCAGTTTATTGCCGGACACTCATTCTGTTCTCTGGTGTGTAATAGTAGATCCAAGTTGCATCAACAGTTACCAATCGATGCCAAAAGTCCTCCCGATTCCGCATCAGCAAGTCCAAAGTCTCTTTCGAAGTGCTCTCGCGTTCGTGTTTTTGGTCAGGACTGAGTACGCGGCACGCACCCAGCGGCACCCAGCGGCAGTATAACTTTTTCTTATGCTGAGTATTGCCCAAAAAAAAATGGCGTGTGCGCTCAATGGGAAGGCCTGCCGCTGCGGACTTGATCGGTAGTGGAGTTGCGGCCACCACGAAACTCTCGAAACCAATATTTGACGGTGAATTCTTACGGAGCATTAGCCCCATAATATTTATCGAACTTTTCTTTTGTTTCCTTCGCCGTTTTGCCTCTCAAAGAATAACGTTTTATGAGAGAACAAAAATAGTTTTTGTCCATACTCAACATGATGCCAAGCACGTCAACAACAATCAGCTGTCAAAACATAACTAAAGACAGTATCGCACTGAAATTTGGTGTGTCTGCCTAAATATGACTTCAAGGCACCATAACCGTTTTTGCAGTGTCAACGCATTCTGGCGGTCAAGGAGGTTACTTTTCACCCCACCAGCTTGGGTCATGACATTTTGGATATGTCAAAATTGACCAGCACTTACAGCTGGTAATGACATTCTGTATTTGTCATACAATAATGTGAACTGGCAATTTAAGAGCTCGGGTTTCACCCAGTTCAATGATGAGAATATGGCGAATAATCTCATCGCCGACGATAGGGTACTACCCCCGTTCATTTCTAAGGAAGGGCCCCAAATAATTTTCGAATTACATAGAAGTAAGAAATCAGTGGGAACATTCACCACTAGAAGCAGTGAACATTTATACCACCCTGTTTAATGATGCAATAAAAAATATCCATTATCCAGCCCATTGGAAAACTGCCGTGGTAAATTCCATTCTCAAGACAACTTGAATTAAAGAAGAAAGTCATCATTTCCAAAAGCACGCATTTTTAGTCAAAAGAGCCTGATGCCAAGTCCTGTCAAATGCTTTAGAAATATCAAGTGCAACTATTTTACTTTCGCCAGATTGATGTATGCTTTGGTTCCAATTTTCGGTGAGGCGCGCTTTGTTGCCATCCCCGTCATTCATGGTTCCATGGGGTTCCGCCAATTCAGCTGTTGGAGCACGTAGAATCACATCCACAGATCCGACAGCTTTTCACCGAATCCCCAGCCAACCATACCAGTCGATGTTTGTTGTTTGTGGGAAATGTATATTCGTTCTGTTTGGTTCGAAGCCAAACTTCTGACCCGAAACCAAAGCTAAGGTTGAGAGAAAAACTATTTTCCCGTGCCCCCAATACTCTAGAAGGCCCGTAAACCTTTTCGCAAACAAACGACCGCGGGGAATTGTGGGTTTTCCTTTACAAATTTGTATTTAACTTTTGTGAGGGTAGTTTTACAAGTCTTTAGCAATTGAATTAAACAATATGGAATTTATAGTGGGTTCTCGACCATTGCTGGGGTGTCACTACTTAGGGCATCAATGGTGGGTGGCAGACTGTGCATCTGTTAGAGTCTCCAGCCCATCCGCTTAGCTCTATCCTGGGTACCTGTATTGTCATCTCTGGAGCGGAAGGCAAAGAGAAGGAACTGGATTTCAACATCCCACTGGATGGGTGAAACAGACACCAAAAGGATCAACGGAAGTGGAGGATTTTTTGGGGGTGATTTGCACGTAACAACATCCTTCGAAGTCGACCATGGAAGGAATTTCATCCACTAGAACTGGATTGCTCGGCAGTAGTTCCGCTAGGACCGTGCCAAGTCCGAAACTACTGCTCTTGAAGTAACCCAGATTAGTGAGTCGTGTTGCGCTGTGGCCAGCAAGTTTCTTTATCTGTAAATCAAGCGGCTTTAAGTGCAAAAAGGTGTCCAATGCTACCAATGCTGCCGCTAATTTTCCGTAAACTGTTTTCTTGTTTATTGCCTTGCACAATACTAGTGCGCCGTATGTAAGTATGGTCTTACCAACACCGTATACAGCCAGTAGACCATAGCAAGCTTTAAGCCCCAAAATAAGCCAACGTTCATCGGCACCTCTCTTTCCATCTTCAATGATTTTCCTTCGCCACGCTGTGTACAAACTTTTTAAGGGTACTCAAATCCCTTGAGCGCGTGAAAATTATAAAAAAAAAAAAACAAACAAATAGGAAGCCTCCCAGGTTCTGCTTTCTCCGGCAGCTGTATAGGAAATTGAAGTAGTAGCCTGTATATGGTATCTTTAGAAATATAAAACTTTATCCATTGTGTGTACACAACATTATTAACCACACAAAAGCAACACCTTTTCAGCTGCTATACCACACCGGGGTATCGAGCGAGAACAAAATTACCGCAGATATAAGCAGGAGGTTTTAACGCATGGGCAGTAGATAGATTACTACAAGAGTTAGGCTGCAAGCTTTTGCTAAATTTAACATCGCATTACTTAATTAATGAAATAAAGAAGCCTTTCACAACTGGATAAGCAACAAGATAAGCCATAGCAACAAAGAGTCTCCGACTTTCATATCAAAAATGACCACCAGATAATCATTATCAAGATCATAGAGTCAAAACGGTACAACTATCGACAAACACCATGCGAAAGGTAGCATGAAGAAGCAGTAGCTTAGTTAAAGAAATGCTCAATTACTGGACAAACAACATGGAAGTACCTTGGGAGCCGAATAACAAGCCAAACAACTTGCAATTTGTCTCTATGGCATTCAAAGCAAGTGAAATGAAATTACACCGACGTACTGGTGGAACAATTGCATTGCTGAACTGAGTCCGGATGACAGCACCAGGGGGGAAATTAGACAAAACTCAAGTACAATGACACTGGAACAATTTCAACAGAGGAAAGATAGCGTCCGAATCTTATGAAGAAAAATAAAAGCGAAACCTTTTAAATATCAAAAGAAGACCTGCAACTTGGGAAGTGCGCACAAAATATTGTATTTTAAAAGTGTTGCAGCAGAAATATCTCCCTACATGGCACAAACAATAGTCAGCGGTGTGACCGCTAGAAATGGGCATTCATTTCATGAGTGACAAAAGATAATACGGAAATAATACCACCCGTCACAAGGGCAGAAGTCTTGGCAGCAAAGTACGCACCAAAAACAAAAACACTGCGAGAATGGACGAAAGCCCTAGATTAGTGTTAAAGAAATCAATTATTAGGAACGAACAGACTCTTTCGAAAATCTCTAAAGAAGATGCGTATTCATTCCACAAGACGAGCACTTAACAGGATTCACAAGTTGATCAAAAGATCAAAAGAGTTGGTAAAACCAGTAGGCTGGCCAGAAGATCTGATGGCACCTATACTGAGTTGAAAGTAGAGACTCACAGTCCCATGCTTGGGAGGCACTTAGCAAATAATCTGATTAGAAAAGGCTCACGATCACAGTCTGCCGAAAGCGTTTAGATAAAACTTATAATTTCTAAAGAGGGATCTGCAAGGCTCTAAGCGCATCTAGACTGTCGCTACAGATGCAAATGCTTCGACTTTTTCACAGATTCTTCAAAATATAATATAATAAATAAAATAATAAAGCAGACGAGTATATCTCTAATAAGGAGTGAGATTTAACATACCCGTCTCCAGAAGGGCATCAGTGCCAGATCTTATGACCTTTTAAGAGCCATCCGTTAGGACTAGACTACATTTTCTGGCTTATCTTATACAGAGAAAGCGGTTTCGCGCACATATGGCTCGACCAATTTCTGTCTTCAACACGAAGGAAGACAGACCGATAGGTTTAAAGCTTCTGGTTAGAGTGTAGTTATCAGTGTACGAGTATATATGTGATGGCAATTCTAACTATTCGCCAGGAGTTCGGTATGCACTTTGCATAATTGGATATATAAGGGGTGTTTCATCGTGAGGTTTGATTTTCAATAGAATTTTTTTGCAAGTCATCATGGAAAGACTCACACCATAACAGCATCTCCCAATTGTTCGCTGTATAACGAAAATCAGCGTTCTGTGAAAAATATTTATCGTGCAATTCGAGGAACGTACGGTGCGCATAATCGACATACTGAAACCATTATTGTCAATACCATTCGCAAATTTGAGTCCCAGTTTACATTAGTTGATGATACTCGACCGGTTAGAGAACATTCAGCACGTAGTGAAGAGACTATATAAGCTATAGCTGAGAGTGTACGCGAAGACCGTGACGAATCGATTCGTCGTCGTTCTCAGCAGCTTGACTTGGCGTATTCGACAACTTGGCATATTTTACATGAGGATCTTGGCCTACAAGCGTACAAAATTTAACTTTTGCAAGAATTGAAGCAGGCGACTTGAATTTTCGTCATATTTTCAGAGAATGGGCTCTGGAAAAACTCAATGAAAATCCGGTGTTTTATCATGAAATTTTGTTCAGTGATAAAGCCCTTTTCTGGCTCAATGGATAGGTTAATAAACAAAATTGCCGTATTTGGGCTGATGAGCAACCCAAAGATTATCAAGAGCTACCATTAAAAATAACGGTATGGTGTTGTTTATGGGCTGGTGGAATCATTGGTCCATATTTCTTCAAAAATGAGGCAAATCAGAATGTTACCGTCAATAGTAACCGTTATCGCGCCATGCTAATAGACTATATGCTTTTTGAAATTCTAGCACATGGTCTCGGTGAGTTCTGGTTTCAACAAGACAGATGGACTTGTTGAGAAATCACTTTGGTGAGCACAGAGCACATAATTTCACGTTTTGCTACGGTAAATTGGTCGCCTATATCGTGCGTTTTTACACCTTTGGACTACTTTTTCTGGGGATATGTAATATCTCAGATCTTCAGGAATAAGCCAGCTACGATTAAGGCTTTGGAAGTCAGCATTACTCGTGTTATATGCTCGAACACGTCGCCCAAAATTGGGCCTTCCGAATGGACAACCTCAGACGTAGTCGTAGCCAACATTTACATAACATCATTTTTAAAAGGTAAATGCCATGAATTGTTCTTTTAACCGATAATAACAATTTTAAGTTCACTTTCAAATTTATGTATTTTATTTTTTAATATAAATCAAAAATCGCGATGAATCACCCTTCACTATCAGTGCCAGACTACTGAAGGAATATTTGATTTTTTTTCTTTTAATTAACGCGTTTAGGGGGTTGTCATACCCTTAAAATGTTTGCACACAGCGCGGACGAAGGAAACGTAGGGAGGTAGAAAAAGAGGTACCAATGAACATTGGTTTTAAATATTTGCCAGTTATAACGACAAGGAATTAGAGAGCTTGATGGGGCATTCCATAAGCGAGTTGTATTGTTCAACAGCCATCACGATATCTTAAAATACGTCCGAAAGTGGGCTTGAGGGTATAACGATGAGAATTGTGTTACGGTTGAAGGTTTGAAGCGGCGGAGTGCGTATGACGGTTTCTATGGACCATGGTCTCTTTGTTACCACAAGCAATGAAATATATCAACTACTACGAGTTGTGTTACTCAACCTATTTCCAGTTTCAGTGTTAAGAGGTGATTGCTCGCCGGTTCTGATCAGGTTACCCGCGAAGTGAGTCTCAAGCATGAGACAGAGAGTGTCTAATTTTGACGCAGTGTATCAAACAGATCTAAGTACTTCCAGTTTGCTTGATTTGCCCTGCGTTCCGCCATGGAACGGGCGATCTGAATTATTATTTTCAGCCGGATATGTCAACTTAAAATATTGTACTTGGCGAGGGTATCGTTCAGGCTCTGAACAAATTCCTCTCGCCAGGTACTTTAGACCTTCTGTTTGGTTCTGAGTATACAGGGATCATTAACAGGCCGATCTCATCCTTAAAGCATCTTTAGTTGGTTTTTCGCGGATTTCTTCTCTTCAGCTAGTTAGAGACCTCACATTCAATTCTAAATTCGATGTAACTGTGGCTTGACATGGAAACTTCCGATAGCACTTTTCAGTTTGGTAATCTTCTTAGCGTATCTAATTGATAGCGTTTATATGCCGTTTTTCTTTCGTAGAAAATGTTTGCTGATAGACAATTTAGTTGAAAACTATTTCAGACGATAGTATGAAATCCATGCAAGGGCCTACTTCTTCTTAAATTGAAAATGGTACTAAATGGTAAAGGGAGATTCATCAGTAAGCATAATACTTAATCGGAATAGCTCTCTAACAAACTATGCAAGCAGCGGTGAATTATTTGTTGAAAGTTTTTTCCACCATATAAGCGACGATCCTCGGAGAAAGAAGAATATTTTGTCGAAAGTTTTCTTATACTGCCAGAGGGCCGATAGTGCCTTGGAGGTCTTCGCTATGATGTGTTCAATCCTAGAAACAAATTTGATGTCATTTTGATTATTGGTTTCTTTAGAAGGACGAATGGTAACGCTTCTTAGCACTGGGTGAAACAGATGAGACAGTTTCCTCCTTCTCGACCTAACGTCGGTAACGTCTAGGGTTGCTAGCTGCATTATCTGAATACTAGTGAGTGTAGACGTTAGAACTGTTTGGTAGTGGAGACATTCTCCACCTTGTGGACGATCTATCTTTACTCACATCTTTATATACGTGTATTAACTGCAATTAGCATGTGACTTCAAGGATCCGTTTTATTGTCTAGTTATGTTCCGTATAGTTACTCTCAGCGATGATAAAGACGACTATTTTGCGAGGCCTTTCACTCATCCATTCAGACTGAATAGTATATCATAAAATATCAAAATATCTTGCGGTGATTAAGATTGTCTGTTTAAGGAATTGCACCCACTGAGCGACAACAATCAAGATCAACTATTTTCAGTTGCATCTTCTTTGGTAGACTCAGATACAAAGGTAACGTAATAGGTTAATTCGAATTTCCTAAGGTCAAACTGGACTCCTACTACCAACTGAATACTCTGTTAGACAACTCATCCATCTTATTCCTGTCAATAATGCTTCTCTATTCAACTACCACAGATGCTTTGCTTCCATCTACTCTGCATGTTTGAATCCAATTTTCGAATCGGAAAAGACGAATAACCTCCTAACTCAATTGGAACTGGCGCTACTCATGTATGTGTCAAGCCTAAATCACCACCGCTGACGTGGGATTATCCAGCACCTACAGATACCTCCAGCAGGAAATACCATATCCCTTTCAATGGAAAATTGGAATCAACTCTAGACTATAGCCAATCAGCCATTCAGCCTATCAAACGGATCAAGTAGTAATTGCCCCTAATAAGCTAGAAACATTGATACACCATTCCTACTGATCAGATGAGCGGCAATTTCTAGCCCTTAAGGTGATCCTACAGAGGGCAGTCAATTGAAGGGTGCATAACGCTATGTCTGCTTTCTGAGGAAGATTGACACTTTTTGTCGTTATGAAATGAAAAAGGCCAGCTTCCAATACCACCATCATCACCAGCGAAACAACCGATGGCGACGATATAATTAGTTATCGACAACAACGACTGACTGACTGGGTGACTGAATGACTGTATGCGGTTTGCCATTGTCTGTTGATTTGATATGAATACCTCACCTACCCCTCAAACACAACGACGGAAACAATTTTTTTTTTTTTGTTGCTTTAGATTTTTGTATCTCCAATTTTGAATTACCGATCCGATCGGATTCGAGACCGATCCTTCTTTGGAAACCGACGAAACTGATGAGCGTTTTTCAAGCTGTCAATCATAAGTGTTGCGACTTTGTAAGTTGTAAGATTGTGAGATGTTTACGGGTTCTGTCGAATGATGTTGTTTTGAAATAACTAGAGGACTATGAGCTCAAGAGATACTCGTACACATCCGTAACTTGTTATTACTTCGTTAATTTGCTGTCGTTTTAGTTTTTTTTTTTTTTTTTTTTTTTTGTTATTCTCTCTCAGTGTTTTTATTCTCGAGGCGGACAACTTAACAAAGAAACGAATTAAACGAACAAAACAAAAGAGCGGCTCATGGATACGAGTTTTGGGTTTTTCAATTTCTTTCCTTTTTTTTTTGGGTTTTGTGTGCTGGCAATTATGACTGCAAGATGGTGAGATGAGTGATTATTTTTGGAAATTATCGTCGTTGCATTGTTCTTTAATTACACAAATTAGCGTATCATGTGAACGGTAATTGGTTTATATCAAAATTAGCTATTCAAAGTTCGATGTTACATTGTCTCGAATGATCACGGTTTGTTTGGAGGTTTTGGGTTAAACTTGGAATGGATGACAGTTTGTTGCCGTAAGAGAAGTTTCAGATAATGACGTTCAATGACATTGCAGCTTACAGTTTGTTAAGGCTTGCCAATACACTTCCAGTGCTTTTAATATTTTTGGAAGGTTACATGGCACCCGCAGCTGACAATTGATAGATGTGAACTTTAAATAATGTCGTTATATCGTTTGTAAAGCGAGCACAGAAGATTTTGTATAATTTCTGATGGGATATGGTTCGTGGAAAAGACCTTTCGCCCCTTGTTGTTGGCCACATGTGTACCAAACGTGCCTACCAATATTCAGTTGAACAATGGGGTTGTACGTGCCTTCGCAAGTTCCTGACAACGAAACCTTATCAAGGAGAAACCAAAGCGTTAAACGAATTATAAGATAATTTGTCGGACATTAGCAAACAAATTAAGGAGTGTTATCATCGTGTCTTGGGGTTGAGTGTTAGAACCCTTTAAAAGCCCCTGAAAAGCCAACCAGCTTAAGACTATTTGGGTATCTACTAAATATGACAAACCCTTAAGAAAATTTTTAGAGTTTCCTATCTCATATGATATTTATGTAACATACATACGGTTCCACAGTTGAGAAATACGACGTCACCAAAGAGGGTTTTTACAAGTTCTAGGACTTACGAGGAGAGTCCGATCCATGATGTCGGAATTATACATGTCGACATCAAACCAAGGATAAAAGATTGGCAATGTAATCTGCCGGTCCTTAGATCGTAGTCCACCAATTTGTTTATATTACTACCACGGTTCATCAATACTCTCTTCAGCGTTCCTTCAGTTTAGGATATTGCTACAGTAGAAAGTTGATAATCAATTTCAAAGAGTCGGAAAGGATCTTGTTGTAAAGTTAAATTTTACCTCAATTGAGATGACTATTATTGGACAACGTTAATTGATATCGTTGCGAGTAATTAAGTGGAGTATCTGGTATCTGGTTTGACAAGCATTTACATGTTGACCAGCATACCTTTGTGTTGCTGGAGTTAAGGAATCTTTTTATCAAAAAACGACTGTTTCTCAGCAGTCAATTTGATAAAGGGTGAACGTGATACAACACATACATACTCGTATGTGCGTGGCCTTAATCAGGTCAATTACCACTTATGGTTGTCCCTTTGCAATCTATTTATTCTTCAATTATCCGTTGATGCAAACGGTTTTCACATCGCAACATTTATAATTGCATTTGCCTATTCCCAGCTCAATCAACCGTCCATCAGATTGATCACATTGCGATCGACGCTAGACACTAATCCAATATTCTGATTGTCTGAATTTTTCGAAAGAGCCAACATCGAGCCAAATCCGTACCTTGTTCCAGCCAGCGTAGCAACGTCGACATCACAGGTACAACGAAAGTTGTACTTGTTACTTGACGAAAGTCAAGTAAGACCACCAAGGTTTGTCCTTGAAGGGTTGAAAAAGCAAGAGGCTACTACAATCTTTCCCGATTGCGTTAACTTCAAGCTTTCTCAAAATCCTAGCCGCCATCCACAAACCGTAGAACAACAACGAGAATGTTGAACTGGACAGCTACTAGTAGAATGGCAGTCGGCGCTAAGAATATGGAAAGACTTCTTGTGCAGACATATATTAATATTTTTTATTATTATTACCGTTAAAACGTTTGCACAGATCGCGGGCGAAGAAAACATAGGGAGGAAGAAAAGAGAGGTACCGATGTTCGTTGGTTTTAAATGTTTGGAGGTTATAATGGCCAGAAAATAAAGAGCTCGGCAGGGCATTTAACAAGCAGTAGTATGGCTTAGAAAAGAATCACTGATGAGCATAGCCAGACGGGTGTTACGGTTGCAGGTATGAAGAGGCGAAATTTTGCTGTCCATTTTGGTGGAGGACTACTAATGAAAATTGCGATAGAACAAGGTGTAGCAAGAGACATTAGCTCGGTGTTCAAGAGTGGAAAATTCCTGTCTAATATTAGCATCATCCATTCGTATGAGTTTTGTCGCACGCTTTCGAGTCCTATCTATCAAGTGTAAAAAGGTCGTGTGGGCATCTGGCCAGCTGTGGCCGTTGCACTCTAAATTTTGGCAGATAAGTGCTTTATCTGTTGAGGCCTTACGAAACCTAGATATTTCGCAGTATTTTTGGCGACATCAAATATGTGGTGATTCAAACGTAAGTTGTCACGGACACATATCACGAGAATGCGTGTTAAAATTGACTTTAACAAAAGCAGACAGCGTTGTGTTTTAAGGGCACTAAATATCACTCTGTTGGTAGTTTCCCAATTAGCTATGCTGTTAATATCGGAATTTATTGAGCTTAACATACGCTGCCGTTCTCTTTAAACAGCCGAAGATCTGGGAACGAAATTGAAAAGCAGAAAGTATATTACTGTCTTCAACAAAAAATGGACAAGAGATCATTGATGGAAATTCAAAAGAATGCCGGAGACAGAACGGAGCCCTGGGGCACACCAGCATGAATTTTGTGAATATTAGACTTGAAACCATCCAGGACAACTTAAATTGAACGTTCCGAATGGTAATTTCTTATCCATTGAAGAAGAGAACCAGCAATCCCAAATGCACACATTTTCGACAAAAGAGGCTGATGCTAAACTCAATCAAAAGCCTCAGAAATATTTAGTGCAACTACTCGTATCTTGCTTTCGTCAGATTGATGTACGAGGTGTGTTCAAAAAGTAAGGGGACTTTTGACATTTCGCGGGCAACGTACATTCGATTATCGATTTCTTTTTGCTGTGTTGGTACACATGTCCCGAACATATGTTCACAGTTTCAAGTATATGGCATACTTAGTCTATTTTTGACAGATAGAAAGATATCACGTGTTTTGGTGTGCCCGACGATGTTCCATTTTTATTAAATATGGAGTAAAGAATTTGCATCTAATTTTGTGTGAAAAATGGAATCAATTGCTCTAAGACACTTGAAATGTTGACAGTGGCATACGGTAAGTCTACTCCAAGTAAAGAAAAATGTTTACAAGTGATACAATCTTCTCCAAGATGGCCAAGAAGATGCCAATAATGAGCCTCACTCTGGACGCACCAGCTCGTCAACAAAAGATGATAACGTCGAAGCTGTGAAGAAAATTGTTTTGGAAAATCATCGAATTATCATAAGAAAAGTTGCTGTTGGCATATCGGTCGGTTCGTGTCATGCAAATTTTTTGGATGTTTTGGGCATGAGACATGTGTCAGCGAAGTTTGTTCTAAAATTTTTTAATTTTGATCAGAAAAGACGTCGTTTAATGATGATACTGACTTGCTCAAAAGGGTCATAATTGGTGACGAATCAAAGGGATTTGGTTATGATGTCGAAACTAAAGCCCAATCGTCCCAATGCAAGCACTCTGGAGAGGAGGCTGAAAAAAGCACGGCAAGTTCGATCAAAAGTCAATGTTTTGCCGATCATTGAGAAGTTTTCGTGTTTCGATAGATTTCATGAGCTGACGTGGCCTTTGAAAAGAAGGGACGCAAGTGGGTTAGGTCTGCTTTCCACCTACTCAGAAAGAGTTTTAAGACTAGAATTGATGAAAAAGCTTACGCAGTGGTGGAAGAACACTGCTTCAAAGAAGAGGGATATACCACCCGGACCAGCGGATTTGCGTAAATTAATATTTTTAAGTACTCTTGCAACTGGTCTAAACATCACTGTCGGACAGAATGAACCATTCATCATAGACGACAGAGAATTCCATCCCACTGACCTAGATGAAGTTAAGGCAGCAATACCGAAACTAAAGTCTATTAAAACTGCTGGTGCAGAAGGACTGTCTACTGGGCTATTTAAAAGAGCTGGCGAAGAACAGGTTGGGAATTCAGTTCAGCTAATCTGTGAGATATCGTCAAAAGAAAGCACGCCCAAAGCATGGAATCCCAAAGCCGTTTGCTCGATCCAGAAGAAAGGAGATCATTTAACTGTCAAACTATAGAGGAATAAGCCTCCTAAACATCTCCTATAAAATCTTTTATGTCTTTTTATGTCAAGAACTGAAACCATTCATTATCTTGGATATCAAGTGCTTCTTAGATCCAGGACAATCCACCACATAACACGCATGGTACACATGCATGGGTACAAGCATACTTTCTCAAAGTCGTCATGTTATGTAGCACGACTATGAAGAATTCTTGCTTTCCATCGAGGTCGCAGTGAACTAACCGAGACTCTTAACTTGAAAAGAGGTTTTCGACAAAGCGGCCAGGATCATGGGACTTTTTTATCATTGCCGTAGAAAGACAGCAAGCAGACAAATGAGGTTTTCCCGAGTATTGTGGCGCAATCTGCCAAAATTGGTCTAAGGCTAAAAGAGGGCTAAACAAAGTATATTCTGTCAGTAAAAGACAATGCAACCCATCGACTGCATGCCACAGTTTCACAATTGGTATTTGTAATTCAAAAGTAGTTAATGACTTCGTTTGCCTTGGAAAAAGCAACAACGCAGATTTACACTTGCTGTCTATTTGGGCACAGAAGCCAGAAGAAAGGGTTTTCTTTCTTATAGATCGGATGTACGATTTTAAAGTTCCACGCATCTGACATGCGTTCCTCTGACCAAATTTTTGAAAGGAGTAAGTCTAACATATACTCCTTATACACCAACAAGTGGAATACTTTGTTCGGAGTTGCGGTCGTCTCCGCCATTTAATATTCTGTGGAAGTTGTGATTCTGCTATTAAACTTCTTTAAGCGTCTGGATAGGTTTCTTGACTTTGGAACGTTCTTGGAGTAGCACCCCTTCTGCATGACAAGAAAAAGGACAGCACACCTGCCCCACGAATTATCCGTAAGGGGAGCTCTTAAACCACGGACCAAAAATATTCGAATTCGAATTTCAGATCTGTATCTGCTATCAAATTGCTCCCCGACAGAACCCATGAAAAAAATCGAATTAAAGACTAAAACCCTGGATTTCTAGTCAATTCATTGAAAAAGTTAAGAAGAAACCTAACCTAATAATAAAGTGCTCAAAGAAGTTGAAAAAAGCAAGTTGAAAAAGCTATCTTTGGAATTAAAATCAGAGATTGCCCCTTCCCCTTCTATATCAAAACTTCTTTCAATTTGTGTGAGCAACTGCGAAATTTTTGACAAACTTGACATTGCTAATGCATTCACTAAGTATTTCACTTCAAGGACAAACAGCCTACCAACACAAACAGTACAAAGAAATGGCACTCGTTGTAACATCTCGAGAAGTTGTGGTGGCCAGTCGCAGAGTTTTAGTCTTGCCTTGGAACCTATCACTGCTTTGGAACTTCTTAAAGCAATTGGATCCCTAAAAAACTCGCATTCTTGTGGCTCCGATAGTATTGTACTCAAATGTAAGAGGTGATTCATGGTAAGGTTTGGTTTTCAATTGGCTTTTTTTGACAGATCGCGCGTGACTCCTATCAGCCTGCTTTATTATTTTTGTTCAATATCGTTTGGCAAGTCATTATGGAAAGACTCACACTACAACAGTGCCTCTAAATTGGTCAGCTGTATTACGAAAATTAGCGTTCTGTGAGAAATGTTTTTCGTGCGATTTGAGGAACTTACGGTGCGCATAATCGATCTACTGAAACCACTATTGCCAATACCATTCGCAAATTTGAGTCCTAGTTTACATTAGTGGATGATACTCGACCGGTTAGGCCACATCCAGCACGTACTGAAGAGACTAGATCAGCTGTAGCTGAGAGTGTATACGAAGACCGTGACGAATCGATTTATCGTCGTTCTCAGCAGCTTTGATTGGCGTATTCGACAACTTTTCGTATTTTACGTAAGGATCTCGCCCTAAAAGCGTACAAAATTCAACTCGTGCAAGAATTGAAGCCAGGTGACTTGAATTTGCGTCATATTTTCAGTGGATGGGCTCTGGAAAAATGAAAATCCGGTGTTTTATCGTGAAATTTTGTTCAGTTATGAAGCCCATTTCTGGCTCAATGGATACGTTAATAAACGAAATTGCCGTATCTGGGCTGATGAGCAACCCGAGGAGTACCAAAAGCTACCATTACATCCATTAAAAACAACGGTATGGTGTGGTTTATGGGCTGGTGGAAACATTGGTCCATATTTCTTCAAAAATGAGGCAAATCAAAATGTTACCGTGAATTGTAACCGTTATCGCGCCATGTTAACGGACTATGTATTTCCTGAAATTCAAGCACATGGTCTCGGTGAGCTCTGGTCTCAACAAGACGGCGCTACGAGCCATACAGCGCGTGAAACATAAGACTTGTTGAGAAACCATTTTGGTGAGCACTTTATTTCACGTTTTGATACGGTAAATTGGCTGCCTAAATCGTGCGATATCACACCTTTGGACTATTCTCTCTAAGGATATGTAAAGTCTCAGGTTTTCTGGATGAACCAGCTACGATTGATGCTTTGGAAGCCAACAATACTCGCGTTATCCACGAGATCCAGTCGCTTTGCACGAACGACCACCCCAGACGTAGTCGTGGTCAATATTTACATAATTTTATTTTTAAAACGTAAATGCCATGAATTGTTCTTTTAACTGATAATACAAAGTTTAAGTTAGCTTTCAAATTTATTTATTTTATTTTACATTATAAATCAAACCCTACGATGAATCACCCTTTACTTATAAAACGCATAGCATGCTAAGTGATTGATGTGCTGGCAGTCATTTTTAACCGCAGTATATTCGCAGAAATATTCCCCGATGCACTCAAGTGCGCGAACGTCCGCTGTTTAAAAAAGGTTCTGCAGACAATATGAAAAACTATAGATCACTTTTGCCGACATTAAGCAAAGTACGAGTATTTAAAAATGTTATTAAAGATAGAATAGTGTCTTAATTGAAAAAAGTTGAGTTTTTAAATCCAATGCGAAGAGGCCTTTCTGAATTTTTACTCAAAAAGTCTATTATTATGGATTATTTGTTGATATCAAGAAAAGCTTTTGACATGGTCAACCATACTATACTTTTGCATGAAATGGAAGGGTTCAGGCTTGAAATCATACCTATCAAACAGATCTCAAAGATTGAAGATTGATTGATCGTGAACAGAGATTCGCTTCCTTAATTTGGGAGTTCCTCAAGGTTATGTGTTGGGACCCATTCTATTTCTTATTTATATAAATTAGCTGTTTTCACTAAACTTCAGGAGTAGACTTACGGCGTTCGCAGATGATGTTGGCTGTTTGTATGGCTCTCACAATGCCTTAATCTCCGACATTAATTGGGATCTTAGTCTACTAAGAATCTTGTGCACAGAGCGCAATTTGAACATTAGTTCATAGACTAAAATAATTTTTTTTTAATTAAGCTTCTCCAGTGAGTATGAATGCGGACGTTTACTTCCATGCATCAGAATGGATTAGCAGGCTGTTATTGTGCTTCAAGTTAACCCCTTCCTACCTTCTGCAGCAGTCTTAACTGTAGTGATAATTGCTTCCTGATTCAGAAAGTGGTTCACAATTGATTCTAGGTTGTCATTTGTAAACCATACAGAGTCCTTAAGGAAATATGATCGAAATACCCTTCTAAACTTCTTCCATCTAAATAATGTTTGTTCAAAGCAATTACTAAAAACTATTTACTATGGCATTTTTCACTCTAGACTCCAGTATGGAATTGTATGTTGTGGGGCGTGTATCTGAATAAAATCAAGCCCTTACTAGTTTTGTAAAAATGCGTAGGGAGCTACGATTTGGAACTCCGACTACCAACAAAGGCCGAACTCATTGAATATTGTGATCCCACGAAGACGGGACTTCTTATATTGGGTCTACAACTTAATTGCTAATTGCGGTTTGCTAAGAGATGGCGTAACTTGTATTATTCCATTGGAACATGCGTTGGAAAGCTACTGTCATTGTTCGTCATTTCGGTATATGTCATTCATTTGAAGCGTAAACAACAATCTTTTTTTTTCACTCGAATATGTCGAACTTTGTGCCTGAAAAATTGTTTTTGCGGGGAGATCTTCTTCATGAAGAAAACTGCTGCCGAAAGTCATCGTATTTTGGAGGAAGCTTATGGTGAACATGCGCTAGCTGAGCGAACGTGCCAAAAGTAGTTAGCACGATTTAAAAGTGGTGATTTTGGCTTGGAAGACGATGAACGTCCTGGGCAGCCAAAAAAGTTTGAAGATGAAGAACTAGAAGCATTACTCTATGAAGATTGTTGCCAAACACAAGAAGATCATATGTGAAACCCGGCCAACCAGCCAAATCAACGGCAAAGCCGAATATCCATGACGCGAAGGTAATGCTCTGTATTTGGTAGGATCAGATGGGTGTGCTGTATTATGAGTTGCTAAAACCGAGTGAAACCATCAATGGACAACGCTATCGAACACAATTAATCCGTTTGAAGAGAGCAGTAGCCGAAAAACGCCCGGAATATGCGACCAGACACGAGGCAATAATTTTCCATCATGGCAATGCTCGGCCCCACGTTGCTATTCCGGTTAAGAACTATTTGGAAAACAGTGGTTGGGAAGTTTTACCCCACCCGCCTTATAGCCCAGACCTTGCCCCCTGACTACCATTTGTTCCGGTCGATGCAGAACGCCCTCTCTCAAAAATTGGCTTGATTCATTCTTGGCTGCCAAGCCACATCTTGGATCTTGGATCCACAAATTGCCAGAAAGATGGGAAAAAGTCATAGCTTCAGATGGGCAATACTTTGAATAATACTATTGTACATGTTTTTCTTTAATAAACGTTCAAATTTTGCAAAAAAAACCCACGAAAACAATTATATACCCAATATGTTACTATGCTAATTCTTAGAATACCTTTTCGATCAATAGCAAGTTCAACGTGAGAGGCAATCATCTCCTGAATTTCTAACAATCATTTGATTTGGTTATAAACAAAGTTCCTGTAGATCGTCTTTCTCAAGTTGGAACGCAGATCCGCAGCGTTAGATTCCAATCTTGGTAACGAAAATTTGCGTCCGTCCTTCAAGCGGAGATATATACAATCCTGATGGCAATGAAATTTATTGTGAAGAATTTGTGGTGATGTCGGTAGTATATGGCATTTGCATCTGTAGCGATAGCCAGACTACGCTTCAAGCCTTTAAAAATCCTCTTCCGACTTTCAAGCTAGTACGTGAATGCAAGGTTTCTACCAACAAAGTCAAAAAGCTGAGTACACTGAGTTTTCTTAGGGTTCAATAACACGATGAGATTCTATTAACTTGCTCAGATGGCGCTACAGTTCGGGGTAAACCTGGGCCCCAACTATCAAACATCTACAGTTAGACCGATCCTTAGTTAACTCCATCTAGTCTTACTTCACTACTACTCTGCGCCCCAGAGCATTGGTGCCCATTCGCTCTACATATATACATATAGACATCTCAGCCAATTGATGTGCATTTTTCTTACTAGGTCGATGTAGCTATATAGCTGGTATAGTTCGTCGTTGAATCTTCTCTACCAAAGCTTGTCAACGCAAACAGGATCAAATATTTATTTTTCGAAGGATTTTTCTCACCAAAAGACAGATCTCCCATCCGCTTTCGACAGAGTCCATGTGTCATATCCATAAAGTAGGACTGGGGTGATCGAGGTCTTATATACAGCAGTTGCCTTTTTAGCCCAAAAAAAAAAAAAAAACAGCGATTGGTAAGAGTGATTCTTTTTTTTAATTCTGCTGTGGTGTTGCTGGCCGAATTTGTGGTAGAGATCAAAAATCTCCCTTAATACTTCTGTCCAATTCGTAGATATTGTGTTGTCCCTTCTTGTTGCCAGCATACACAATATTTGGTTTTGATAGTTTCCGTTTTATGTCAACATAATCGTGTATGCTAGCAATTGTGCAGACTTTTTAAAGATTGTGTTTCCAGTGTTCGCTTGTGAGTTCCGCACAATGGTTTCAAGTATAATGTTAAAGAAATCACATGACAGCGTGCCAACTTGTCTAAAACCTTTTTTGACATCAAAGGTCTCGGATAGGTCCTTATCGATCTTGATGGAGCAGCGAGCATTTTGTATCTTCAGAGGGACGAGTTTGGCAGGGGTGCCAAGACTAGACATGATTCTATGTAGGTCCGGTCTATATATTAAATGCTGTCGTATATTGTATACTGTCGGGTATTGATTTGGACTTCTGGATTTTTTTTTTCATGTTCTGCATAAATGTGAAGATTTGGTCAATTGTGGCTTCTCTTGGCCTAAAACCACACTGATAATGGCCAATAAGGTTGCTGACGAAGAGTCTTAGATGTTCCCATAATATGGCAGATAACATCTTGTGTCCGATGTTGAGCAGACACTATAATTGGGGCAGTTTTTGTGGATCATTCAGAGATTTTATTTTATTTATCAGGCATACAATCTTCTGATCTGATCTGAGAGATGAGTTAGTGTTTGCTCTCTTGTGGAGCAAGTCGTTTCCAGCAGCTTTGAATATCTCGCTATTTTGATGGATCCATCATCGTCAAAATTGAATGGTCTATTCTGCCTGAAAACGGGAGTTTCGTCGCTATTATATTTATAGTCAGCAGAAAAAATTTTTATATATTCTCAGCACCGTCTGTGACTATACTACAAGGGTTTCTTCTTGCCTTGATACGTTCTGTTTACCTGTTCGGTCAAACTTCATTACGTAATTCTTGGAGTACAAATCGTCAACATCTTCGATTGCGCGATTCTAATAGTCTTTTTTCGTCTACTGGAAAGCCGATTATCTTTTCGCCTTTTCTGCTCGTCGAGCTCGTCGAGCTCACGAGCGGCTCTCGTCCTTCGTCCTTCTTGTTTAGCTGTATACGATAATCGCTATTCTTCATCAAACTAGATATTTGTTGGTGATGGTCGGGTGAAACCCATTCACCAGCGTTGCCGCTGGTCTTCGGTACTTAATACTGATGGCAAAAGAGTTGTTTAGAGATTTCAGGGTCGGAGAAGATTCTGGGGGTCTCTTGCGATTGCAGCGATTCTACTATATATCTACGTTATATCTTCTCACAGTGTTCTTCTTTGGCGCTTGGGATATCTGCATTTACAGCATGTCTGCAACTAGGTTGTGATCCGAGCAAATGTTTGCTGCGCGGAGGGGTTGAACATATAGAAAACTGGATTAACATCTTACGTCGATCGATCGATGTGATCAATTTGATTTAGCGTTTCATGATCCGGAGGCTGCCATGTCCCCTTATTTTTATTGAGATGAAGATGAGAAGGTCCATAAACCTAAGTCCGCTGCAAGATGTAGTGTCATACTAGGATATTTTAACGTCATACATTCTTTGGTGGAGCGCATATAAGGCTTTAGTTAGCAAATTTAGCTTTGATGCGGATTGCCATAGGACGTTCGTTCACGTATCGCAAACGCAAAGCTACTTGCCTAAGTCTGTCGCATATGACAAATCCGCATCCGAATAAGCGCTAATTATTTTCCCTATATCAATCACAGTAGTATATAGTATATGGTATCACAGCTTTTCATGTTCTTTTTGGTCGGGCTTTCCCATTGCACGTCCTGGATGGCAGTGATATCTGCATGACAGCAGCTTCTGCTAATAGTTCGGCAGCATGTGGCCTGTTAAGGGTACGAAGATTTCACGTGCGTCTGCAAGTGTCATCAACAGTGAATCCGTTTTTATCCGAGCCTATAAGTTGATTCGTTACATCTTTTTAATCTTTCTCCGGTATAGGGTTGTGAGCCGTATAATGGCATAGGCCAGTATTATGTTATTGACCGAGCATGCACTTTCAATTTAAGCCTGCATGAGTAAGAGTTTACCGGGAGCTGCCAATGGGAGATAAGAAAAACACTTCGATACGAACTTGATTGTTCGTATCTGCCAAGTTATATGGCAGTCAACAGCCCCTCAGGCAAGGCTAACAGAAAATTTCTTAGAACCCAAACCTGCATAATGGATCATTGCATCCCTGTTTAGTGCTACCTTTGACAGCTGGTTTTCATGCTTTTCGAAGCCCGTAAGAGTTCACTGAACTTCCTGACAAGTATGCTAGGCATAATAAAATAAAATGGAAATTTGAGGGCTTCAGTGAATATTATGTGTAAGCGACAAAAGGAGCTTTGCGTTTCTCATATTAAGGCGCAATGCCTGATGAATAAAATTGATGAGTTTAGATTTGTATTTGAGAATAGCTTGATTTACGTTATTTGCATCTCTGAAACTTGGATTCGTCCTGAAATGGACGATCTGCAATTTACATTAAAAGCCACATTAGATCTCGACCTCTACTTGGTTCCTCTCCCACGCATCTATATGACTTTGTGTTTGTTGAGTCTTTAAGCGACGATCAAACTACAATTATCGGGTCAATTTATGTCCCTCCAAATGTTGCCAGTTATCAAGGATTCATAGTGTGTGGGGACTTTAATATAAATTTACTAGGCAGATGTAGTAATTGTCTGAAGGACGCTCTCAGTATGTTTTTTGTAAACTCTTCCGATGCTTCCCACTTTGCGATCAATAAAACACCGTCTCTGTTAGATGTAATTATTGTTAGTGATAAAAGTCTGTTGAAACATTATCAACAACTGTCTGCTCCAGTGTTTTGCTACCACGATCTAGTTTTCTGTACTCTGGATTTCAATGTCGACTCCTTTCCAAGCATTCTAAACTCCAATATTTAATATCTTTTTGAAAAATTGGTTCAATTAAGAACTTGTCGTGTTAGGCCCAGAGACCAACCCTGGATGTCCAATTCCATCCGCAGTATCATGGCTCTAAGAGACTCTTACTATCGACGGTGCAAAGGGTATAGGTGTATTGATATGTTGAAAAATTTCAAACTCCTTGGGAACCAGGTGACCCAGAAGATAAGACGTGCTAGAATCAACCATTTCTCAAACCAGTTTAGCTTCAATAAGTCCTTAAAGTTTTTGTGGAATAAAAATGGTCAAACGTCAGATTGGTCTAAGTAAAAAGTTTTGTGTAGTCAACGATGATGAGAATGTAGAGGAAATAAACCAAAATTTTACTAACCCCCCACACTGTCTAACCTTGAATTCAAGGATCTTTTACTTCATCTGTCGTACATCCAATAACCGTTGGCAAAGCTATTTTTTGCTATAAAGTTAAAATGTATTGGCTTAGATGATATCCACCCTGACTTTATAAAAATAATTCTACCTTCTATTCTCTCCCACATAACACATACACTTGCTGTCATAAAAACCGCACCATATCAAAATAATTGAAAAATTGTTAATAACTACGAAAATAATTTTTATGAAATGGAATTTTTGTTGAGTACTCCGCAGTAGTTTATAAGTATTTCTATCTAATTTCCATCTGTATATTGAGTGTTTAAAAAAAGATATTAACATAGAAAGAAAAACCAGTTAATTTTCTTATTTTTTTAAAGAAATTTAATACAGTTATTGGTTAACAAAATCAAACGATACATTTTGTATGTATGTGTATATAAGATGTTTAGATATGCCAATAAACAATTACCAATACCGAGTTGCTCCTCCTTTGGCGGTTATAACCGCATTTATTCTAGAAGGCATCGAATTTACCAGAAGTTCAGTAATATTCCTTGAAATTTCAGTATTCTATACATGTTCCAAAACTTTATTTAGCTTTTTTTTTACTCTCTGGTTTATGTTCAGCCACCTTACGTTTCATTACATGCCACAAGTGTTCGATTGGGTTTAAATCGGGCGAATTAGCTGGCCAGTCTATTCTGGTAATACCGAGGTCATCAAACATTGTCTTGAGCTGAAAATTATTGAAAGACTGTAGTTACTTGTCTGTTTATTATTTATAAAGTAGACATCTAGAAGTTGATTTATAACACTTTACTTACGGATTTGGCGCGGTGGCTAGGTGCAGAATCATCGTGAAAAATGCACTTGTCAGAATACGAATGATGCTGCTCCATTGCTGGTAGCAAAAACTCTCTTACTACTTCTCCATACTTTTGAGCGTTTATAGTAACATTAACAAAGCGCAAAGGGCCCAAAACGTAACTGTTGAGAGAACTTCACTGTTTTGACTATGCACTCGTCCTTGAACTTTTCACCTGCTGACCGTGGTACGTATGGCAAATTTTCGGCACACAACAAATTAATTTTACTTTCATCGGACCATATCACACATCGCCAATCATCCTGCTTCCAATCTTTGTACTTTTTTGCCCATGTCAAGCGAGCTTTTTTCATTTTTGTGGTTAGGAGAGGTTTTTTCGCTGGTCGTCTTCCATATAAACCTATCTGCCGTAGCCGTCGGCGTATGGTTTTGGCGCTTAGATCAACTTGATGAGATTCACTCAGCTCTGCTCTTATATGGACAGCACTTTTAAAGCGATCTTTCATGCTAATTCGTTGTAATACATTGTCCGTCTTCTGGGTTGTTTTACGTTTTCGTCCCGAGCCTTTTTTCCTTTCCAGTGGATCCAAATTTTCTTTTTTCTTCATCAGTCGTACGATAGTTGAATGACAGGATCCTATTTTAACCGCAATCTCACGTTAGTCAAGCCCTTCTTCGACTAAAGTCAATATTTGAACTTTTTCGTCCAGAGTCAGTTGATGACATTTAACAGACATTTCACTTTTTTTTTTACTTGTCACCGTCACAACTCAATTCAAACAGATTTTTTTTGCACTGAATACGAGGCCGAACTCCGCTATAATTAGTATGGGAAAAACCCCTACGATCTGATTTAATTAAGCATTTTTTGAGAACTCATTAGGTGGTGCGGTTTTTATGACCGCAAGTATACTTTTAATTATATTATTATGACATCCAACTATCCAACTCAATGGAAACCTAAAATCATCCCTATTACAGTCCTGCCATTTTTATCCAAAGCCTTTGAGTCTATAATAAGTAATCAAACCAAAGGGTATATTGAAATACACAGACTTATATGCCTGTTTCAGTTGGGCCTTAGATGCGGACATAGTTGTATTACTGCATTGTTAGAGTGCCGTTTCTAAGAGAGGGCACCACTTAATTTATATCCATCCACTCATTTTCAGTTAGTACCAACCTTCAAAAGATACGTGTATAAATTTGACAGCTGTCGGACAATTAGTTCTTTTGTTATTGTGAAAAAAAAATGTATTCAAAGCAATTTCGTGTGTTGATTCATCATTGCTTTTTGATGGGAAAAATGCAGCCAATGCAAAAAAATGGCTTGATAAGTGTTACCCGGACTCTGCACCAGCCGAACGAACCATTCACAAGTGGATTGAAAAATTTAAAAGTGGTCATACAAGCACCGAAGATGATGCACGCAGTGGACTTCCAAAAGAGGCTGTTTCAGATAAAAACATCAAAAAAGCCCTCAAAATGATTACGAATGACCGTAAAGTGGAGTTGAACGGGATAGCTGAGGCTCTGAAGATATCAAAAGAGTGTGTTGGATATATCATACATAAATATTTGGAAATGCGAAAGCTCTGTTCAAAGTGGGTGCCGCGTTTGCTCACAGTCGACCAAAAACAACAACGTGTTGATGATTCAGAGGAATGTTTAAAGCTGTTCAACGGAATTTTTGTGTCGGTACGTGACAATGGATGAAACTTCATCACTTCACACCAGAGTCAAGTCGGCAGTCAGATAAGTGGCGAGCAGGCGACGAACCTCGTCCAAAACGACCAAAAACTCAACAGTCGGCTGGCAAGGTTATGGCATCCGTGTTTTGGGATACACATGGAATGATTTTCATCGACTATCTCCAAAAGGGGCAGACTATCAACAGCGACTATAACATTATAACATTGTTGGAGAAAGAAAGTGCTGTTTCATCAAGACAATGCACCGTGTCACAAGTCGATGAAAACGATGGCAAAATTGAATGAATTCGGCTACGAATTGCTTCCCCACACACTGTATTCTACAGATTTGTCTCCCAACCACTATTTCCGTTTTCGCACCTCAAAAGAATGCTCACCGGAAAGAGATTTAAGACCGATGAAGAAGTAATCGCCGAAACAGAGTCCTTTTTTGAGACTTAACCGAAATCGTATCGAAAGATTGAAAAATAGTTTCAATCAGTGTATCGCCCTCGGAAGCAACTACATATATTGATAAATAAAGTTGAATTTTGCCAAAATTTTGTGTTTTACTATTAGGTCTATAACTTCGTGTGGTTTGCTAAGAGATGGCGTAACTTGTATTACTCCGTCGTTATTATTCCATTGGAACATGCGTTGGAAAGCTACTGTCATTGTTCGTCATTTCGGTATATGTCACTCATTTGAAGCGTAAACAACAATCTTTTTTTTTTCACTAGAATATGTCGAACTTTGTGCCTGAAAAATTGTTTTTGCGGGGAGATCTTCTTCATGAAGAAAACTGCTGCCGAAAGTCATCGTATTTTGGTGGAAGTTTATGGTGAACATGCGCTAGCTAAGCGAACGTGCCAAAAGTGGTTTGAACAATTTAAAAGTGGTGATTTTTGCTTGGAAGACGATGAACGTCCTGGGCAGCCAAAAAAGTTTGAAGATGAAGAACTGGAAGCATGACTCTATGAAGATTGTTCCCAAACACAAGAAGAGCTCGCAGAATTTTTGAGTGCCACTCAAGCAGCCATTTCAAAACGTTTAAAAGCAGCTGGATATATTCAAAAGCAAGGAAATTGGGTTCCACATGAACTCAAGCCGAGAGACGTCGAAAGGCGGTTTTGCATGTCCGAAATGCTGCTGGAACGCCACAAAAGGAAGTCATTTTTGCATTGGATTGTTACTAGTGATGAAAAATGGATCCATTACGACAACCCCAAGCGCAAAAAATCATTTGTGAAACCCGGCCAACCAGCCAAATCAACGGCAAATCCGAATATCCATGGCGCGAAGGTAATGCTCTGTATTTGGTGGGATCAGATGGGTGTGCTGTATTATGAGCTGCTAAAACCGGGTGAAATCATCAATGGACAACGCTACCGAACACAATTAATCCGTTTGAGGAGAGTAGTAGCCGAAAAACACCCGGAATATGCGACCAGACACGAGGCAATAATTTTCCATCATGACAACGCTCGGCCCCACGTTGCTATTCCGGTTAAGAACTATTTGGAAAACAGTGGATGAGAAGTCTTACCCCACCCGCCTGATAGCCCAGACCTTGCCCCTTCTGACTACCATTTGTTCCGGTCATTGCAGAACGCCCTCACTGAAATACGGTTCACATCAGAACAGAATATCAAAAATTGGCTTGATTCATTCTTGGCTGCCAAGCCGGCGCAGTTCTTTTGGGATGGGATCCACAAATTGCCAGAAAGATGGGAAAAAGTTATTATATAGTATTTTGAATAATACTATTGTACATGTTTTTCTTAAATAAACGTTCAAATTTAAAAAAAAAAAAAAAACCGCACAAGTTAAATTACATACCCAATATAAAACGGACTTTTCAGCCCATGTGTTATTTGATGATATTCGACAAGCTATCGATGAGGACAAATTATCAAAGGATTTCTCCAAAGCTTTTGACTCAGTTATCCCGACAATTTTATGTAGTAAACTTGTAACTCTTTTCAATTTTTCAAACTCGAGCAATAAATCTATTCTGTTTTGTCTCACCAATAGTACAATAAATAGTAGACTTTCCGTCCTGTGAACATTGGAGTCCCACAGGGATTAATTCTTGGTCCTCTTCTCTTTTCCATGTTCATTGGCGATTTGCCGTCTGTATTATCCCATTGTAATTTTCACATACATATATGCCGATGACGTTCAGTTGTATTATAGCTTTCCATTAGGACTTGTTGAGGATGTCATTTTGAAAATTAATGATGACCTGTCTGCAATCGTCAATTGGGCTTCTCAAAATAAACTGATGTTGAACCCCATTAAAACCAAGGCAACCCCCATATTTAAACAGGTACCCCATCTCGAAGATATCCCCTCTATGTTCTGAATGGATCCCAAGTAGAGTTAGTATCCAACTTGAAAAACCTAGGTATGGTCTTCATTAGCAATTTATCTTGGGGTGATCATATTAATAGCACTGTATCCAAAATATATGCTTCTTTACGCGACCTTTCAGTTAGTCGTCTCTTTCTTCCAACTGCAATTAAAATGAAGTTAGCTAGGACTCTTCTAGTGCCAATTTTAACTTATGGATGCGAACTGTTTTCGGATATGGATTCGATCTCATCCCGAAAGCTCAATGTGGCTTTTAATTCTATTGTTCGGTTCGTTTGACCACGTATCTTCATATTCTCGTCAAATTTTGGGATGCTCTCTTGACAGCTTTTTTTGTACAAATTTTGCATCTATCTCCCCAATTTGATCTATAAAAAACAACCATCATATATATTTGAAAAACTCCATTCTCACACTACCTCTCATTAAGGCCGCTTAAGCTTAAGCATACCTGTTTAGCTTCGTGAAGGTAATTTTTCACATGGCTATCAGGTCGAATATCGAACTCAAAAACTCAAATTGAAATTTCTCCAAGAGATACATAGTTACAATTCTATCTAACTCTAAATACTGAATCTGCTAAAATAAATTTAATTACGAGTACATTTATGGGATGTACTATTGTAATACTCTTTTTTCTATTTCCTTTCAATTTAATTGTATTCAATTATATTGTGTTAGAGCTTTCTTATTGTCTGTCTTTAGATTTAAGCACTCTATTCATATATTTTACGACGGTGAGGACTACAGCGTGAAGACTATCTCTGTGAGTGCCCGGCCTACGTCCGAATCAGGCTACTGGTATTCTGTGATGTGTTTGGTGGTACTAAAAGAGCTTTACCCATCTTTCTGCGAAAGGCTAATAAATTCAGGTAAAATGGAATAGTTCTTTGTCTGAGTGCACTGTTCTGACATAAAAATAAATGCTAATCTTATGATCTTTTTGAAACTCAACCTGAGGCAAGAAATGTTTTTTTCTAGTGATCACACACTACTATGTACAGGTCAACATTTTTATACCAATGTGGGTCGGTCTGACTCGAAGAATAGTTGCCTTTCTTTAAACTAACTAAAGTATTATAGTATACTTGAGAATGATGTATCTACACATAGCTTAAGATTGTACTATTTTCAAATTATTCTAAGATCCGAAATTACAAGTCCCATGAATAGGTGCTAAGCACATTTACGAGAAATTTAAAGATCATGATATTCCATAATTTTATACTGCCATCGCCGACGGGTGTATGTTTAACACTGCATATACCAGATACCTGTATGTATGTGCATCGATTTATGACACTCTATCAACCATGTGTTAGGTTGGACAGCGCGTTTACCTCTATAGGATACACGTAACATTCAACTATGGAGAATATCCGAGAGCAAGTATGTGCATTGTACATACGCGTACAACTACATTCGTATCAGTGCTCTCTAAATCAATTACATGTAACCCGACGGGGGGTAGTTTTCATGCTCCCTTACAAATACCCTTAGTCAACATCCTTAAGCACAGATGGCGAAAATTCCTAAGCAGATCAATTGCCAGGACATGGACAGCTCTTGCCATTAATATCAATCAATATATAGACTGCTGGTCTAGTACACACATCACCAGCAGGGGCGACACCAAATCTTCATCACAGAATCTGCAGGATGCGACAAATAATCCGGTGGAAAGGATCCAAGTACTCCACCTCTCCATTTCAAAAAGGGAAAAACCGCCAAAGTAAAATCATTCTGCTGTTCCACTGGAGAAGAGTAGAAAGATGAATGCGCGCCAAAAAAAAGAAGATGCAACCACTATCTACACAAAACTACATCCTTGTAGCTTAGTGCGCGCGTTATACAAACGTATGTATGCGAGGTTCCAAGACATGACACGTCGTTGCATAGCCACATGTAGTCAACCCAAGAAAAGGTTCTACCCAGGATAAACTTGTTTTCTGCTAATTTACAGGACAGCTAAAACATGGCCGGAATCCTTACGGCTTATTTAGTGGCTTGTTTTGGTGTAGCCGAGAAGATGCCTCAACGTTGCTTTGAAAATGTTTGTCATATGACCTGGTTGGCTTACCCATACTTCCTATCCACCTATGGTTGAGTTTGCAAGGAGAGGAGTGGAGATGCTGCTCTTGGTTATCGGGTTATATCGTGCGAAAAGCGTTGAAATCAACGCGCACATGGGGTCTTGGCGCCAAACCAATTTTTTGTATTTTTTTTTTGTATTTTCGTCTGTGATATGTGTAGATACGTTTGAGTTTGCATTTTTCAAGTTAATGAGTCGCAAACTCTGAGACTGAGAGGCACGTCATTGACTTTGTTGTTTAATGCTTTACTATGTAGATGACTCAAATCTTAATGACGAATATTGCTAACAAGCCATTGATACCACATCTTGGCCAGTTGATTCGATTTTAGTTGAACTGAGAATGACCATTAATTCGGTAGAAAGCCCATATTTCTCATCTGATTCGTAAACATTTATTCGTAGTTTCTAGCGCCTTTATTAAGTGTTGCCTAGTGTTGTCTAAAGGGTTGACGGGAAGTGTCTTGAAAATCTTGCACGACGTTGAAAAGGAACGCAATCCAACCTTAACCCCGAGATCACTACTTATCCCTCTTGTGCATTTAACTTTGACATTGAAGTCATTGTACGTACGAATATCTCGTATTTTTTGAGATCTTAGCGTCGAACATATCTCTTGGAACTTGAAGGTGAAATAAAGATAGGAGTATTCCAACTGCTTTGTACAAGGCCTCATTAACTGCCAAGGAGTTCGATTACATTGCTCTGTCGACTAATTATTAAATTTCCGAATGAGGTGCTAATGGATTGGTATGTTTTTGAGCTTGACTAAGCTCCCATAGTTGCATATCTAAGTGATCTTCAACGTTGAGGTAACAGATCTAGGTATTACATAATTTCTACTGAAGAAGGAAGAAAAAGAGGGAACTAAAGGTGAAGGATAGGCGTATATAGTTATTGTTGACTTCATCTGTTGTAATATGCGGTTCAGAAGCAAGCCATAACAAGAAGCCACACATGTAATTAGACTCCCCATTTGACATTTGACGTGACATCTAGAACGACGTAGGTATATGTATAAAAAATATACCAGTCAAAGTACTTCGGAAGTACTACAGTTGGAGACACTGTATCTTTTCAAGGTTGATATAACTGTTATCTACCAAAAGGTATGGAATAGGCCAAACAAGGTATGTTTGCCGAACGTGCAACACTTTTTGACATGGGACTTTCTCATTGGATGCAGACTTAAGGATAACGTCATCTGCCTAAGACATATAAACTGGTGACACATGACAATCCCCGTCTAGGCTTAACTCACCAGAGTATTATTTTTGTCCATACGGTGGAGAAAAACAAAATTATAAATAAAGACCTCTATGAACTTCTAGAGGTCTATGGACCTCGTAGACGTAGACCCTAATAAAGCAATATTGAAACAGAATTCCTTTCTACTTTGGTGGGAATGCACGCTCTGTATGAAACGATATCTGGAAAGTGATTTAGGCTTCGCAAGTGGACATCATTGTCGAAGCAAGTTTGTCGTTCCACATCCTTGGATCCCGCACATCCTTGTCTCCTGATGAAAACAAAACTATGTAGATACATTGATCTTATCTCGATGATGTGATCAAGCTAACAATAACCAAGCTAAGAATGCAGATATTAACTGCAGTAAAGGACCTGAAATATAAAGTGAGAAGGTTACAATAACGGAGGGCTACAATCACAAGGGACCACCAGCCGACCGCATTTTCTTCAAACTTTCTCAAAATCTTACTTTAGCAGCATCCAATAATAGAAGAACTTTTGCCTCCACTGATGTGCTAGGTTTCACAAGCGAGAACCTCTTGTTACGAAGTTGAATGACAGCGGGTACTTGCAGCTAAGCAGAAGGCATTTGTGATTTTAGCAGTCAGAAGAAAGTTTAAAAATTTCACCAGAGCGTAGATAGATCAGGATCAGGCAGCAAAATCCGAAACGAAGGCTGCAAGGATGAGATTGAAGAACCACTTCTGCAGACTGTTAAGCAGGGAAGATAATGATTGTCAATCAAAACAGAGTGAGCGCACCTAATATCCAAACTAAAATCTAGCAAATTTGCTGAACCGATAACTTAGGGCTTTTCATGAAAAAAAATTGTCAACTGCTGGTGGATGCAGTTAATCCCATCTGGGCATTCCCTAAGTTAATGGAATTTTAGCATTGTTCGATTCGGTAGTGTAGAAATGGAATATCCTGAAAGGCATCGAGCAGGATCTTGACTACGATTACCTGCAGTCTTAGACATATAGACACGTTCAACTTCTTTCAAAACGTTCTTGAGACAAAATATTTTTAAAACTCCTATACAACTTCTCGCATATGCAAACGACAATGACATAATTGGGAGCATATAGTAGGCATGACCGTACATTTAATTGGAAGCCAAATATCTAATAATGCGTTAGCAAAGCTTGCATGGCTCTACTCAGATGTAGAAAAACCGTGGAAAAATTATTGCCTACGGTTGTCAGGTCTATACTTATGTCTCCCGGAACAGTATTGTCGCCGGAAGTAAGTCCTACATACACTGTTACTCACCTACTTGCGATTTGTACTTTGAGTCGCTTAATACCTATCCATCAGTGGGAACTCATCTATCTTTGAATTACAAAAAGAATAACGAATAAAATATTGAAAATATCCTTCCCCAATATTTGAAAGCGAATTTTATGCTACGATCCCAAGCAGGGTAAACCACACAGAGATTGTTTTTCCGAGGACAGAATTCATCCGTATATATCTGTACATATTCAAGAACAAATCAAAATGTGAGATTGCATCGAGTATCTATTTTCACTTTTAGCGAATTTCGGGGGCAAATTTTGGCAATTCTACAAGGGATACCTGCATTTACATTGATAGTGAAAGCTATTAGAACCTGAACTCGGTCATGGCAAGAGTAAAAGCATGTGTAAGTAGCTAACAACAGTCGCCTTTCTCTGACTGAGAAAGCCAAACAGTTTATAACCCACATTTTCTGGATGCCCGGACATGAAGACATTCGAGAAAACTTTGCAGCTGGTGAAGTTCCCAAAAGAAATACAGACCTAGACATCTATTTACAGGATACAGGACCCCCACTTGCTACGTGTGTTAATTCATATTTAAACTTGATGTGGTATATGAGACCAACTATAGAAGACCTATCAAGGCACAACCTACTTAGACTTAAGCTGGATCAGGGACATTCAAAAAGTCTATTTTCTGTGAAATGGTGATATTTCAGCATCTGAATCGGCATAATCTTAGACCAGTGCCCAGTAAGTGGACACATCAATAGACTCGACCTTTTCGGTATGAATAAAGAGGAAAAGAGTATTAAACCTTCATCTGCATGATTTTTTATTTGAATTGAGTCATCCGACTCCTCAATTTTGCTGAAGGTCAAGTGGTTCGACCTCTAACTAATACTGATAGTTACAGATCATCTAGTGTCACAAATGCCCCTTTTAACTGCACATCTTAAGCGTTAAAATTAAATTGGAGTAGCTTCTGATAGAAATATCAGAAACGAAGTATAACCATCGACAACTGGTGTTTCTATAAGTTATGAAGAAGACATTATATAAGATTGACCTTTATTATCCTTTTCTGTTAAATAGGGCAGGTGGATGGACATCTTCTAAAGCAGAGAAAAGCTTTCTCGACCGTTTTGGGCGAAGGAATCTTGAAGGAATGACACAAAAAAAAAATAAAAAATAAGCAGATGTTTACTTTCCTAATGATTTGGTACTTCTGCAACTGACAGAGGCACTATTTTTACTCATTGACTACTGTGATTCCATATGCATCAATGATAATTATCAGAACACTTTTTGAAACTGTAGGAAGTGAGTGTGATAAGTAATCATCTCTTGGATTTTGTACTATCTATGGTTATCGAAAAACATTATTTGTTACAACAGTAAGACAGTGAGTAAGACTTAACCCTATCCAACAGGAACGCAAAAGAGAATATCCTGGAATGTACTATCGCATGTTTCCATGTCATGGCTACATATACATCGAATTCTCGCTTTAGGAGGAGGAGTTGAAGAAAGTCCAACTAAAAGTACTTAAAGCCAAATCCTTAAAAGCCCAACATAAACTCAAAATGAGACAAAAGGTAGATGAAGCTGTTTGGAATCTAAACGGTGATTTCACCAAATATTTAAAATTGCCGTATCCTGACAGAAAAACTCCTCTTGATCGCCTGTTCTAAAGGGTAAGCCAACAGCTAGTGTGATACTCTTCATCAAACTTAATACACGTATGTTACAAAATCAATATAAAGTTTTATTTATTAATAAAGACCAATCTATGGCAATTATAAAAAAAATAAAAAATTATTCATGTGACCATCACGATTTTTGTTGCAAACAACCATCCGAAGGTCGAAATTATCGATGACAATTGAAGAATAAGTGAGTCAATGTCTGAAATTTCAGTTTGAATGTTATGTTTCAGATCCTGAATTATCGCTGGGTTATTGGCATAGACCTTATTCTTTAAATAACCTCACAGGAAGAAGTCTAAAATTGTCAAATCGCATGACTTTGGATTCAAATTAACTTCTTCTCTAACCGAAATAATGCGATTTTCAAATTTTGTGCGCAATATTGATGGCTTGTGTGGACGGTAGATTCAATTCATTAAATTTTGGAAAAAAAAATAGCCGGTCAATATGTTGCGGTAACTTTCTTCATTCACTGTAGCTGTCTCTCTATGCCGCCAACCCATAATACGTACCATACGGTTCGTAACCATCCATCCAAAAATGGACTTCATCGGAAAAGATCAAATTTGATGACAAATTAACAAACCGGCGAAGTCGTAGATGGTCATAAGGCTTCAATTTTTGTGTAATTTGAATTTTTAGCGGCGTGCAAATGATGACCAACTTCTAAAATTCTCCGTAAAGTGCCAGAAGAGATGCCAGGCCCAACTGTTATCTTAGGCTACTTTTGAACACTTTAGCTCATATTGGTGATGTTTTAGCGTATACGTGCTGGCCGAGCATGCTGACCTCATACCGAGGCAGTTTCTTCAAAATGCTTTACCATTGCACGAATTCCGGATTCACTAGGGCCACTATGTTGACGAAAAATTCACGAATTTCACGAAATGTTACTTTTACAGATCGCCCATTTTTGTAATACGATTGAATAACAAAAACGCGTTGTTGCATGGTAAACAACTCCATGAGTCAACTACATTGAATTCAGTAAATAACAGTAAAAAACAGCCAACAATCACTCCATCTGTTGGCTCACCCTTTATGTTACGATGCAGATTTGCAGCGTATTAGTGTTTCCAAGGCCTATAGGGACCTTTGCTATAATATCAACATATTTGATGAAGCTTACAGGCTAGTCAGAATCTTCAAAAAAGAACAGTAAGCCAGTTGCAAACCCCTCAGTCCATACACTGGGTCAAACGCAGAGGCTCTCAGTTTTCGTCCATAACGTGCCTTCCTCGTCAGCACTTAAACCATCCCGCCATACATCTCCACCACACAACATCCCTCTTACATCTTACTACCAGAATGTAAGAGGTCTTCGCACTAAAACCAATGCTGTCCTACGTCAATCGCATTCTCTTCCCTTTGATATTTAGGCCTTGACTGAAACCAATTTGATTCCCGACATAAAGAACCAGGAATTGTTCCCCCCTACTTTTAATGTTTTTCGCGACGACGATCCTACCCGCCCACATGATGATTCCCCCTGTCGAGGCGTCTTACTGGCGGTCCACAACAGCCTTAACTCTTCTCCCATTAGCATCTCTTCATCCTCTAAAGTCGACTTTGTCGCTATAAAAATATCACTCCCCTTCAAGTCCCTTTATGTTTTATGTTGCTACATCCTGCCAGCTCAACCTACCGAATCTTACCAACTTGTTGTCGATGCGATCGACTTTTTAATTAACCTGTCTGACTCTACTGACGATATCTTTGTTTTCGGCGACTTTAATCTTCCTCAGCTACAGTGGATTCCATCAGACGATCAATCGTTCTTCATCGCTTCAAATGCCAACTCAGCTAAGGAATGTCTCTTCTTAGATCGCTTAACAGACTCAAGTCTATGCCAAGTCAGTGATGTATCCAACTATATGGGCAGGCAATTGGACCTTATTTTCACAACAGATTCCATTAACTCCTCAGTCTCACTTTGTCCCCTATCTCTCTCTACAATCGATAACTACCAACCCCCCCCCCCCCCCCCCCCCTTCTAATTTCATTTTTTCATAACTCTTCTTTCCAGTCCACTCCTCCCACAACTCTCTCATCCTACGACTTTCATAAAGCAAACTTTCACAAAATCAGTGACTATCTTAGCAGATCCCCCCTTAACTTTCACAACCTAAGCGTAAATGATGCCTTATCCATTTTTTATAAAGAAATATTTAATTCTTTCAGCCTTTACGTTCCGTTTTCTCGCCTTAAAACATCATCTACTAGTCCTCCCTGGTATAATCGCAAGCTTCGTTCCTTACGAAACAAGAGAAACAAGTTATGGGCTGTTTTCCTGCGTACCAGATCCTTGTCCGACTATTCCAACTATCTTGGTCTTATCTTCATTTCACCGAACTTTACGATTCCCTTTACCAGCGTTACCTTAACAATGCGCAAGTCAACCTTATAAATGACCCTAAGTCCTTTTACCAATTTGTTAACTACAAAAGAAGGTCCGATGGTTACCCTCCTTCAGTCTCTTTCAACAACAAGTCATCAACCGATCCACTTACCACTGCCAACCTATTTGCCAGCTTCTTTAAACAATCCTTCACCAACGACTCCATTGTACCAGATCCCTCCTATTTTCGTTACCTACTGAACTTCTCCAACGGTCCACTTCTCTCTCACATCTTAGACCCCTCCTATATTGAATATAAATTACACCAACTCAATGACGAATTTACACCCGGTCCAGATGGCCTCCCTGCCATATTTCTTTAAAAATGTTCTTCGTCTCTTTCCCTTGCCCTTTCTGATCTCTTTCGTCTATCCCTTTCACAAGGAGAATTTCCTCAGGTTTGGAAAACCTCCTTTATAACCCCGATCCACAAAAAAGCATCAAAGAACGAAATAACAAACTATCGTCCAATCGCTAAACTCTCCCATATACCCAAACTCCTCGAAAGTATTTTGTATGAAGCTCTAAGTTTCCAATGCAAATCACTTATTTCCCCTAGACAACATGGCTTCCTAAAGGGTAGGTTAACCACCACAAATCTCGTTGAATTCGTATCCTTTGCCATCTCTGCCCTAGAGAACGGCAACGAAGTCGATGTAGTTGCAACCGATTTTAGCAAAGCCTTCGATAAAATCTCTCATCGATTAATACTCTTCAAATTGTCTGCCCTCGGCTTTGAACCAATACTGTTAAAATGGATATTCTCTTACCTCTGAAGTTCCCCAAGGTAGCCATCTCGGCCCCCTGCTCTTTATATTAACCATAAATGATCTCGATAGGATCATCAAATACCCGTCCGTCTTCCTTTACGCCGACTATACCAAATTTTTCAAAACCATTTCCTCTCCCCATGACTCCTTCCTTCTTCAACAAGACCTTGATAGTTTTTCGATCTGGTGCCTCAAAAATTGTTTGGAACTTAATATCACCAAATGCCAATCCATCACCTTTTCACATAAGCGGCTCAAATGTCCTCCCCGATTCTACCTTCTCCACAACCAACCGATCTCTTCCGTTGAATCCGTTCGCGACCTCGGCATTTTGTGTGATAGGGAGATCAATTTCCGTTTGCATATGGATGGGATAATCCTTAAAGCCAACTCTGCACTAGGTTATGTAAAACGATGGTCCAAAGAATTCACCAACCCATACGTGACCAGGTCCCTCTATATTACCTTTGTTCGTCCCCTTCTAGAGTACGCTAGTCAAGTATGGTCCCCATATCATCGCGTTCATATCTCGAGAATCGAAAGCATCCAGCGCCGTTTTCTTCGATTTGCTCTTCGAGGTTTGCCCTGGGATGATTCTTTTACTCTGCCCCCCTATCAAAACCGTCTTAACCTTATTAACCTAAACACCCTTGAGGAACGCAGAGACGCAGCCGACTTTCTCTTCATTCATCGACTTCTTTCAGGTCAGGTTGAATGCATGTCCCTTCACAATTCTATTTTCCTCAACACTAACCCTCGTAATCTACGTACCCCTCGTCTTCTTTGACTTCCACCGCACCACTTCCTACCTCAAATCGGTTCTCCTTCACCACAACAACCAACCTTAGTTTTAAGTATTAGTTTAAGTTTAATTTTAAGTTATAGCTTGTATTAAGCCGAATAAATGGGGGCTTTCGCCCCCACCAAAATTAAATTAAAATTTGGTCTCTAAACTCACTTCCTACGAAATACAGTCAGCTTCATGACCAGAACTACAAGTGAGTTAAAGTCTATGTAGCAGATATCTGGCATCGGTTGGATTCTAAAATGAAATCGCTTTCGTCAAAGACATAATCATATTTCTGGTTATGCTGCTGATTCTGAAGAGAATTTTATTTGCTATCTTGGCGAGCAGTAAGAGGGGTTTTAATACCGAAACTCGGAAAAGATAACTACACGTAGGCTAACAACTACAGACCTATCAGTATTATTTCCTTCATATTGAATAGCATGGGCAAATTGCCTTACCAAGATGGAAGATGCCTATCAACGTGGATGATACTGCGATCAACTGACGGGCAGAATAGAGGGATACTGCACAGAAGGACTAGTTAGTTAGTTAGTTAGTTGACTTTTATTTTCAATAAATGTTTTACAATGTAACGATTAACCTAAGTCTTTAATGGTTTGGCCTGTGGCCGTCTACCAGGTTGACAAAATACATCCTTCCATCTATGATACGCTTTCAATAACAAAGTGCTGATACTGAGTAATCATATAAGACTTCCCATGGTTTTTCGGACAGACACCAAGAAAATGTAAGATGTCTTCTCTCCTCTTCATGTTGCAGAGGTCACAAAGTATTGGTAAATCTGATCTATGGGGTATAAAGCTTAGTTGAACGAGTTGCCCCTCTCAGTTTGAAAATAGTATTTATTTTGTCAACTGAGTGACTATCTAGGAAGTATATTTTTTTTCATTTAGAAAATGGTTTAGTTTGCTGTAATAGTTCCTAAACAGTGACTATTTAGGTTCTTCGACATATTGGTTATATGTATGTCTTTCTCTTAAAAGATGAGGATGCTCGTTTACTTGAATGGACAGATTTAATCCGCATTCAGAAGGTGTTTTCTTTCATTCCTCGCAAATGCCTCCGTTTGTTCTAATTATGCTTCTTAAAACTACGTTTGGTATTCTGCATTCATTCATTTCTAGTATTTTTAGGATATAGTTGAAGTGCATTTTGAGCGTGTACAAGAGCAAAGGAGGAGTTGCCGTTTCAAGATGAAGCATATAGTTCGGGGTATTTTTTGGTAATCGGAAAATTTTCTTCAAAAAGTAGGGAGCTCCGTAAAGCATTATCGACGTTGCGGTTGAGTGGAACAAAGTTTGTTTTGCACTTTTCGATACATATTTATTTTTGAAGCAACGTTCCCAAATCGAATAGATAGCTCTTTCAGCAAAAGCTAATTTTTCCTTAAAGTGTGGTTTGAAATTTAAGGAGGACGATATAAGGACACCTAAGTATCTGTATCTGGATACCACCTCAATCTCTTCCCCGTCTAACTTTCACTCTTCCAAGTGTGGATTTACAGTGAGATTCCAACTTTTACAGAAAGCATTAAGCCTGCTTATCATTAACTGCATACCTTGGGTTGTGTCACCCAGAAAGACTATATCATCAGCATACATCAGCGCAGGAATTGATACACCGTTGAATCTTATTCCACCTATGACATCATCTGTTATATCATTGATGTTTAATATAAAAAGCAGAGCACTTAAAATACAGCCTTGTTTAACATCCATTGATGTTTCGAACTCTTCAGAAATTAAGTCTACATCCCATACTTATGCAATATTATTCTCATACAACTCTCTCAGGATTCGAATAATTTTAATTGATACACCGATTTTGGAAAGCTTGTAAAAGAGTGCTTCACGTGGTATTGAATCGAACGGTGCTCGAAAATCTACAAAAAAGGCGTACAACTTTCTTTTTTCTTGCTCTTGTATGTTTCAGCAATGTTTGTTAAGCAGAACATCTGGTCGATTGTAGAATAACCTTTCCTAAATCCAGCTTGGAATTCTTAAAGGATGTTATGTTCTTGTACCCATTCATACAATCTTTTGTAAATTAACGAAGCAAACAATTTGGCTGAAGTGTTTAAAAATGTGATTCCTCTGTAGTTTTTCGGGTCCCTGTAATCGCCTTGTTTGTAATCGCAATGTTTTGTTATTCAAAGTCTACTTTTTTGATGTAACAGATGTGTTTGTATTCCTTGTTGGCATCTTGATAGAGTATTTTAAAGATATTGGAGTTATTCGACCTTAGAAGTTTGAGAAATTTAAAAGATTTGGTTCTAGCTTTCATGCAATCAGAATCATACCATTTTTGTTTATATATTTTATGAATTTTTAAATCTTTCTGTTGCGGAATGGATTTCTTTATTATTTCAGTTAGAGCTTCTATATTGGCTGTATAACGCTGTGTGCGTAGTTCCATAAGATTCACATTCATGTTTCGCTGATACGACTCCATTATTCGGTCATTCCAGACGAATTTCGGCAGAAGGCTTAATGGTTTTGTGCAAGCATAATTGCCGCTAGCAGTAGAATTAAGGGTTACTTCCAAGGGCATGTGGTCCGAAAAGATCTCGGTTCCTGTCTGTCTGTCTAGAAGCTTGGGCCAATTTCCCGAAACAAAACAGTAATCTATTATTGAGCATGATGTTCCTCTGATAAAGGCTATCTGGATCTCCTTCGCAACTATCATTCAACAAGCACATGTCATACTCATTAGCAAGTTCAATTATTTTTGCTCCTTTGTTATCACAAATTAGGTCTTTAGATTTTCGACATGGTTCCAGCAGAGTACTGTTGTAAACCGATGCGAAATTATTTTGTGTGAGTCCTACACGACCATTAAAATCCCCAATAAGCATTATATCCGTACAGTCCAAGGAGTGCAGTGAGTCGCAGTTTATCGAAATCACGCTGCCAATGATTGCAGTTTAAGTAGATTGGTACCAAAACTACATCCAGTGTATTCAGTTTTAAGTTAATAACATCCATTTCGCCAGCTTTTACAAAGATACTCGTATACAGTCCTTCGAGGTCGTTATGAAAGACGAATAGTGTTCCACCACTTCCTCTCCCAAAAAGCGAAGTTTTTATAGCAGGAGACCAGATTAATTCATAGTTTGAGAAGATATTCTTAAATCTAATATCTTTATTATCTAATAGACGTGTTTTAAATAATACAAAAATATCAAAACTTTTAACATAATTAAAAAATGTTACAAAATTCGTTTTATTTTTTAAACCTGATACATTGTAGCTTAAAATTTTTATTTTAAGGACAATTCACTGGGCATCTTCACAACGTGAGAGCGCTTTCGACAAAGCAATTTTTGACGGCAACACGGCATATATGAATCAGTAATTTTGTCAACAACACTATATTTGATCGACGATTCGTGCACTAGAAATTAGTTTGAAGCAATTCTCTCAAAATTGAGGTTGATCTCTTTAGAAGAAGGGGGTCTGACTGACTCAAATAGTTCTTAAATTCGGCGCATGTCTCTTACCTCTATACAACAAATTTTTAAAGTTCTTGTCACATGAGTACCATTTCCTTGAATATGGTATACTTCTCCACCAACGCAGCTGGATGCCATTCTGGAAAGCAAATTCCATTGGGCTTAACTGTTGTATCCAATGTTCGGCCGACTTTCTGACAGTGCCTGTTAGCTTTTTGGTAAGGCATGGGGCCTATAGCTAAGAAAAGATGCTCTGGACTTACACGCCTATGATAAGACTAACTTTACGGTGTGCGACTCCACCGACTACCGACTCCAGCGAGCGTTTTGAATCGACTACACGGGAGCTTTCGCTATCACGCGAATTGATATTCATATTATGGGCTGCGTCCCCCTCCCTCAAGGTCATCTGTTTATAACTAGATTTTCCATGGATCATCACAAGGACAAATGAGGATAGAGTTACTTTCTTTTCGTCAATAACAGCGTTACCATAAACAATGGTTTGACAGCCCTTCAGACAATTCCTAAAATCTGTCGTACTAGGACCGAATTTCTAATGACGTCGATGGAGTACTGTACTGTCGACTGATGTACTGTAATGACACAGACGAATAGAAGCGGAATTACTGAGCTTGAAGTGACAGTGTGTTTGTGTCATATGAGAATCGAGCAAATCGCTCAGAAATCAACATTGCAAGGACATGATCAAGGCGGCCAATAAGAACAAAAACTTTTTTTTATAACATTGTGACTGGTGATGAAACGCAGTGTTTTTATCATGACCTAGAAACTATTGGAAGGCCCACAAAATTTATTTTGGTGAAGTCAGAAGTGAAGACGATTCCATCTGCATTTTCGACAAAAGGTTCGTTCCGCCGGGCCAAACAATTAATGCAGAATTCTATCTTGGTTTTAGGAAATGTTTGGTGCATTGTATTCGGCCAGAATATCACGCAGAAGGAAGTTGGCGTTTGTTGAACCATAATTGCCATCGCATCGATCGACAGTTATGACCGATTTCTTGGCTAAAAGCGCATTTTAAATTTCAATATTTTCAGAAAAATGCATTTATCGACAGAAGGATGGAGTTCTTTTTTGACGTACTTACGGACATACTTTTAGATCGTGCAAATGGCTGTATTGAGTCGGAAGGAGACTCTTTTGAATGAAATAAATCGGTTTTGCCGAAAAAAGTTTGTTGTTCTTAATTTTAAAAATAAAAACGGGTTTCTTTGGAGAACACTACGAGGCTGACAAAACGTGATTTAGTAAACTCCAGGCTGAGCAAATCAGCTCGCAATGGCATTTTGAACAAAGTTCCTGAGCTGGAAGTTCGTAGGCCGACAAAAAATAATTGGATCATGCAAATCCGAACAAATCAGCAAACTCTTGGCCTTACCAAAGAGGTGAACCAAAATATAGAAGCCTTCAGAATGGTTCTAAAGTCAAGAAAGTCATCCACACAAGCAGCACAGTAGCAATGCAGATACGTCGAAAAATCTATATAAAGAATACAAAAAGGTACGATGTACATCGTACAGTGCATGTACAGGAAACGAGTGACAACCAGTTCTATTTAAAGTGCATCATCAACCACTTGTGATCCAAATTAGCATGGACCACAAAGTTTAAATTGATACACACAATACTGCCCACAAAAACTGGTCCAGTATGCCATCTAACACTGAAAAACATTGTAATTACTTTGGAACTGGATGTGCTGTGCTGGACTTAGGCAAGGAGATGCCCCATCGTATTACTTCCATAGCTTCATATTGAAAATTTGCTTTATACGAATGACTTGGTCTTCAATAAATCCGGACATCTGATCGGTAATGTCGATGACATAATGACATAATTTGCCACATAAAACGATTCGCTATGAAAGTGTTTGCGGGAATTTGAACTTAACCTCACCTCCAGGTAACCTAAATTTAATGAAACAACGAAAATGATTGGTCCATATCATTGTGGCTTCAAGCCAGGAAAGTCTACCATCGATCTAATATTAACACTACGGCAGATCTTGGAAAAAACGCATGAGCTCCAAGTCGATACACAGCACCTATTAATGGATTATAAGGGCGCGTATCACAGCATCTATAGAGACGTGCTATACAGAGCAATGTCTAGTTGTGGTGTCCCTACCAATCTCGTCCGTTTGTGCAGCATGACGGTGGTGAAAGCACACGTGAAGAACTTACCGATCCGAAATGATCTAGACAAGGTGATGTACTATCATGCGATTTCTTTAACATCATTCCTGAAAGAATATTGCAAATTTCACGCACAATCTTTCAAAAGTCAAGAGACATCGTGGTCTCGGACAAAACGTCACCCTCGACAGATATAACTTTGAGTTAAGGAATTTGTATATCTAGATTCCGTTTTCAATATCAGACAACGACACCAGCACTAAAATCAAACGAAGAATAACTCTTAGCAATCGCTGCTTCTTTGGGTTAGAAAGGCAATTGACAACAAAAGCCTTAACTCAAACAATAAAAGTGGCCCTATATCAGATCTTAAAAATCCCAGTTCTGCTCTATGGCGCAGAGGCATGGAATTTATCAAAAACGGATGAGGGTTCTCTATGCTGCTTTAAGAGAAAAATTCTCCGGGTGATTTTTGATCCTGTCTGCATAGACGATGACTATGAGGACATATAACGACGAACTCTACAGAAGAGTGAAGATCCAAGCACTGAGATGGCTGGGTCATGGATGACGGATGTACATCAATGCTCCGGTCCAAAAAAAACTTTTAATCTGCTCCCGAGGTATAACGCAGTAGAGGTAGACTGCGACTCGGGTGGCCCACGCAAGTGGAAGGAGACCTTGTCCTACTAAGCGTCCGAAAGTGAAGGCCGCTAGCTGAAGGTTGAGTTGGTTGGAAACGCTTCTTTGTTGAGGTCCATATCCACTCCGGCTTGTAGCGCCAGCTTAAATAAATAAGTGTACCTCAAAAAATATCTTCGTGCTGTTTTCATCTGGAAAAACCAAATCGAAAAAGTATGATGCAATCTAAAAAAAGGTCTTTTTGCTCTGACACACCTCAAACATGATGTTTGATTTGCCAACTAGACAATTGATGATTTGTGCTGATTTGGTTCACCATTTTACCGTTTGCAAATTTATTTTGAAAATCGTGGTCCAGTTCGCGATACGTCCATTCAAATAATAATTCAAATTAACTTGGATCGTGTCCCACGCGTACTCTTGTTGATAATATGTTGAAACATCGTACATTATCGTGCATAACAAACATCGTCCGTCCACTTCTTTATACAAGATTTTGCAGAAACGGTTTACAAGCTTACCAGACAGAGCTCGTGCAAAAATTGAAGCCGATTGACCATCGTATGCGTCGTAATTTCGATTATTGGGCCGAAAACGATATTGTTCTTGATCCTCCTTTCAACCACAAAATGTTGTTCAAGGATTATGTTCATTTGTGGTTGAAAGGCTACGTCAACAAGCAAATTTGGCACATTTGGAGTTAAAAAAGTCGACAAGCCACTATTGAGACGTCAATACATCCACAAAAGTCACGTTTTTTGTGCTTTATGGGCTGGTGAGATCATTTTTCCATATTTCTTACAAAAAAAAAAAAAAAATGATGCCGGACAGAGCTCTATGGACAGAGTCAATGGAAAGCGGTATTACTTACCTAAATGACACTGTTTTGATATAGCTGTGGTTTCAATAAGGCGACGCCACATACCATCCAGTGCGTCTTATAACCAATTTATTGAAGAAAACCTTTGATGAGCTCATAATTTCGCAAAGTGGACCTATTAACTTGCCTCCAAGATGGTGCGATTTAACACGTTTGTGTTATTTTCTGCGGGGATGTGTTAAATCGCTAGTCTATGTCATAAATAAGAGACTACGGATGAATCTGAAGCCAAGTTCGCTGCGATATTATCGATACACGGCCCGATATGCTGGAAAAAAACGTCGTAAATTGGAGTTCAACAACGCGCATTATTCGAGCCAGCTGCTGCCTATTCCATGAACAATACCACGATGCCTATAAAAAAATCATTCCTTACATTGATTTATATTCTTTAGATGCGACGGAAAATCAGAAGGAGAACCCCAAGGAACCCTGCTCTTGCAGACATCAATATCCAACTTGCTGTCTTTCTACTTACTTACTCACAAAACCGTGCACTTCAGGAAGTCGAAATAAATAAATAGATCTCGTAATAAATGATTTGCAACACTTCACTAAAGTCCATAAAAAATGCACTGAACTGCAATCATCAACCGACAACCTCACAGCTCACCTTAATCCGAATGACACATGCGCAGGTGCTTAAGTCCTTACTCTGTTGCTATTACTCACTTCATTGCGAAATTTCATAAAAAAAAACTGCGCAACTGCATTCGAATAAAATTGTTCACACATTCCTCAAAGAAAAAAAAAATCGAAAAAAAGAACAAAAAAAAAACACAACACAAACACTTCTCCACATTCCACATGCGCTTTTCATTGTGTGTCCTAAACTACAAGTACGCCGGCGACGGCTTATCCAGCACACAACCCCAAAGACGGCAGCCATAATAGTTCCTTATCACCACCAAAAATCCGGCATTTACAAACACCTCACCCATGCAAACGAACACAATCAACAATAAAGCAACATAAAGCCCCCTCTCTGCGTTATATGCACATAAATGTACAAAACCCGACAGGCAATACACAATTATTGTTTGGATGGATAAAATTCAAATTCCGTCAGGGTGACGCCCCTTGTTCGCCATAGTTGAAGAAGCAACTCCGCCCCTGGGAAATGATTAATTCGGCTTGAGTGGCAAGGTAGTACCATTGTGGTACTTCCACGACTGGAACGAATTGTTTTCCACTGTTCCATGGTTCGATTCGACTCTGTTCCGGGAATGTAAGAGGAATACTTCTGTTTCCAGTCATGGCATCTGCACTGCAACTGGAATGTGCTGCATGTGCAGTGGTGTAGCTTTCGTTTTTTTTTTTTTCGTTTTCAGATGAACTGACAAGCACATGGTCGGTTTTGACAGTTCAAGCGCAGCAAGATGGTATTTTTTTTTTTTTTTTGTCAGATTTTCCGTTTTACAAAATGGGAAAATAATTTTTATTGCGTGCCGTAAAGGGTTGCAGTGTTTCAGTGAGTTAACAGGCGGGCAAGGGACGGCTTAGGTGTAGAGTCACGATAAATTAGCGGTAAATACGTAATTATTATTTTTTTTCGTTGTTTATAGGCAAGGTTAAGCTTATAAACGTGCTAATTTCTGAATTGCTTTGAATTGGCCATTCATTTGTGGGCTTGAGAAGGAAATGCCACAAGCCACAGGGCCACGTAGAGCTTCTTTAGAGGCCGAGGCAAACTTAAGCTTGCGGACCTTCAGAAAAAAAAAAAAACAAATGATGCCAAATTGATCTGGAAAAAGTGATAACGTTTTGCAGCATCGAGTGTAGATGGATATGTGTAAGACCAAACAGAGTTATGACAGTTTTCGCTCCAAAAGATGAAGATGAATATAATGGAAAATAGGTCCTACGATCCTGTCATCTATTCTATGCTTTTCAGTGATTCTCCAGATGTTGTCTTCGCCAATGCGTCGTACACTACGCAGTTTATTTTTCGGTAATTTGACGATGTAACATCCTGCTCCATCGGATTTATACGTGATTTTCGTACATTTCATCGTTATACAATCGCTCAATATAGCACAATCATTTCAGACGTTAGATCCGTAGTCGTCTCACTAAAGCGATGACGCTGTACAGCCCGGGAGTTCGCGGTTGAAATTTAACAGTGAATACAAACGGAACTACAAATTACAAGCATTATCCTTCTCTTGAAACGGCCATGTTATTTGTAGTCTCCTGTCGACGGACTTATATAAAAAGTTTGGTCTCATGATAGAAAGATCAGGCGTCCTGATCCCAATAAATAACAACAATTGCCAAGAGTAATTCTGCGTTGCTGCTTGTAGCTGCGGAGCCAACCCAGATGAAGTCATTAGTTATCTTGAAGTTATGAGTGACGTTTTGGCCGTCGGAGGTGTGCGTCCGTTTTTGATGACAGTTTGTACTTTGTTCTCTATTCATTTACGGCCAGACTCATTTTGGCCGCTTCTACCTTAATACTAACGAAAGCATCATTGACGATTAGCTCTGTTCGTTTAATCACATCAATGACATCCAAGTACGAAAAAAAAGTGCAAACCTAAGCAAGCTTCTGCCTTTTTTGTTGGACAGTAACTTTTGTTCAATTCTTTCGAATGGCAAAGTTAAAAGAGCCATTCGACTTCAACCTTTCATGGTGTTGAAGATCGCGGCTAGTTTATTATCAACCTTAGCAACGAGAGTTCTCCATAGCTCGTCCATATGTAATTTCCTGGATGCTTAGTAGATTAATTCCTCTACAGTTACCGCACTCAAACGAACATACTTTCTTGTGGATCGGACAAACCTAGCTAAGATTTAGATTATCGTTTCTCAGGTTCTTCTAAGCAGGTCAATTTCAGTCGCTTTCAATATTTAAGCAAGCAATCTGTCAGCAAAGCAGCTTTGTTAAAATTTAGCTTCGATGTAACTACCTTAATGTCTTCGCCCAGTCGCAATCTGCCGGACAGTGGGATTTTAAACATCATCCACTACTGGTTGTCCATGTTCATATTTGTAGGTTTCCATTCGTTCCATTCTCTGATAAAACTTTCGAACTTTATTCCTACAGTAACATCCGCGAAGTCTGTGCTCTTTTCTTCTTCTCTGCTCATAGAGCTGACTAGCAGTTCTTGTCCTTTGAAGCAGCGAAGATTTGTATGCTTTTCGTTCAGCAACATGTACGTGTATTCATTCATAATCAAACTAGAAGTTTCTTTGAAACCGATCATATCAGAAGCAGCTTCTCTAATAGCTCATAAGTGTTAGCTCATCAATAACATCCTCACTGGTGTCCTGCGGTTTGTGTTTTGGGATTAGGATTTTGAACGACATACGATCGGCAAAGATTCTAATAGTTCTTACTTGACTGCGTTGTCCCTATGATATCCCCATCCGTTCCCTGGCTGCAATAAGGTCATGATTCGAGTCGATGCTGGCTCCTCGGAAAGTTCGAACATCCAGAATGCTTAAGGAGTGTTTGGCATTGATCGCTCTATGATCAAGGGATATGCAAGTCCCTTTATAGGTATTAAGATGTGGAAACCGCGTAAAAGAAAAGGTTTCGTTCTTATACCTGAATCCACTTTCGGATGCATGGCGTAATTATAGTTCCCTTACCTACTATTGCATTAAGGTCTTCTACTACAATTTTGATGTCATAGCTGGTGGATTGAGTATTCGGTTTGGGAGATCTTAGAAGTCGTCTTTCTTGCTGTCGTCCTTATCTTCTGTAGGAGCATGAACAGAAATTGGGCTTACATTTCCGAATTTGTTTCTGATGCGAATTTTTTACGAAGCATTCGCTCGAATAATAAATCCAAATCCAAATAAGAGTCGTCTTCCTTTATGTTGCAGTCGTCGTAGTGGATACCGTAGTTTTTTTCAGGTTCATCCCATTCACTTCATACCTTGCGTGGCGATTGTTCGGGAAACTGGTGTATGTCTTATAACTTGGGTTGGGCCAGCAGCGCAACGATTAAGTTCGTAGCGAAAAGAATACCTTACCTTCCAGTGGTGATCCTCGGTAACTGCATGAGTAAATCTTTACTGATGCGGGCTAAAATGGAAAGGGCATGATCGGTCAGTTGCATAATACTGGTCTACTCCGTCATAGTGCTCACAACTCTATACGGAAGAGATTAAAAAGATGTGACGAATCAACTAATGGCCTCGGATAAAAACGGATCCACTATTGATGACCTTGGTCAAAGTTTAAATGACAACGACCTTCGGATCTGCACGTTGAGTGTCCGGACCTCTAAAGGGCCACATACAGTCGAGAAATTAGCAGATGCCCATGACTGCGCTAACGCATATATCGCCACTATCCAAAAAGTGCGATGGGATGGGCCGGATATAAGAAGAATGAAAAACTATGATATATATGGTACCATGGTGATTGAAATAAGAAAATGAAAACCTTTATTCGAATGTGGATTTAGCATATGCGGCAGACTGGAGCAAGAAGTCTTGAACCTGCGACACGTTAGGGAGTGCCTTACATGTAGAAACCCGCATCAAGGCTAAATTCGCTAACATAAGCCTAATATGCGCCCATGACCCTACGGAAGACAAGGGCGATGTCACCAAAGAATGTTTCTACCAGCTCCTCGACAAGACATAAGAGCAACAATGCAATGAGTATGACATTAAGATCGTACTAAGCGAATTAAATGTCAAATTAGAAAGGAGGCCATCTTCAGTAGGACAGTTGGTAAACATAGCCTACACGACAACACTCTGGCAACGGACTAAGGCTTATTGACTTTGCTGCGGGATGAAATATCACTATAGGAAGCATGGGGTGTCCTCATCTTAACATACACAAGGGGACATGGTGGTCTCTCGATCGTCCGAAATCTGGACGTCCGAACGTTTCACGCACTCAACAGCAATTCCAAATCCATGCCAAACCCGTCCGTCTGTGCAGAATACCGACATAGAGCGCTCGTTTGTCCGTTAAGGCCGGTTACGATTTAACCGATACCTTTGATGTCAAAAAAGGTTTTAGACAAGGTTACGCACTGTCTTCTGGCTTCTTTAGCGTCATACTTGAAAGACTTGTTCGGAGCTCAAAAGTGAACACTGCAGGCTTATTCTTTCAAAAGTCTGTACAACTACTAGCGTACGATGATGATATCGAAAGAATTTGCCGAACTAAGCGGGCTGGAATTTGCGAAAATGTTTTTAGCGGTAAATGAAGGCAAAATCAAGTATATGCCGTCAATAAGGGACACACAACATCAACGAACTAAACAATTCTGCCAACACCTCGGCAGAAATAAATTGAAGAAGCACTCTTGTCAATTGCTGTTTCTTTGGACTAAGAAGGATGACCAATATGAGTTTGGAGCAATCATACTCGTTTGTATCTGACAGACTTAATATGTCTATTGTCCAATCAATCTACAGGGAGAGCATACAAAATTATATCAGAAACTACCTATCTGTCCACAGCGGATAAAATTCTGAAAGCGATATCTAAGAGCCTATATATAGAGTACTTAGAGAAGCTGGAAATTTTGGCAACAAAAATATTGTAAAACGGAAAAAGTGGGTGTAAGAGGATCACTAGTTTGATTGCTACTTAAAGATATAGAAAATATAAAGTAAAAATAAAAGATTCCTTAAGCAACGAATAGTTTTCGAAATATGGAGTTCCACAAGGTTCCAAGTTGGGCCCAAAAAAGTCTTTAAAGAGAGTACGATTTATGCTTACGTAGATCATACGGTGATCAGGATCAAAAATGTAGAATTTAATGCATTCAGACCTTTTTTTACGTGTACCGAGAGACATCACATGCGAGCTTTACGATAGCGTGGGACTTGATTCACCCAGTAAAAACACCCGGAGAAAGCATTGTGTTACCATCCTTCCAATAATCGCACCTAGTCGTCAAACTTATCAGCAATTTGCTTCTAATACTTGTAAAACTATTTTATAAAGAACTAACTTTGTTTTTCAATTCGTTATCGTTTTGTTCGTGTGGTAATGTTGTAATATAAATTTCTTTTGCCCCTGTCAGGCAGAATGCACCATTCAACCTGGACGATGAAGACCAACAAATCCGTCTACCCGACCCCGAAGAGGTGAAGATAGCCATATCTAAGCTTAAGTTCAACAAAGCCGCTGAAGCACATGGCCGAACCGCCGAGCTTTTCAAAGCGGCAGGCGATGACATGGTTAGGAACATGCACCAACTCATCTGTAATATAAGGACGGAAAAAAGTATTCCCGATGAATGGAAGCTTAGTATTTTTTGCCCGATCCTTAAAAAAGGAGACCCTCTGAACTGCGCCAACTACAGAGTTATTAGTCTTCTTAACATCGCTTACAAGATCTTATCTGCCGTGTTGTGTAAACGCCTGAAGCCTCTCGTCAACAACCTGATTAGTCCCTATCAGTGTGACTTCAGGCCAAGAAAGTCCATCATCGATCAAATATTCACACAGAGGCAGATCTTTGAGAAAACCCAGGAAGTCCAAATATCGAGACCCACCACCTTTTCATCGATTTTAAGGCCGACTATGACAGCATTTATAGAGACGAGCTATTATACATAGCCATGTCTAGTCCGCTTGTGCAGAATGACAATAGAAAATGCACGCTGCTCCATCAATTTCGGTAAAGAACTCACCGAGACCTTTGATGGCAAAAAAGGACTTAGCAAGACGATGCGCTTTCATGCGACTTCTTCAACATCGTTCTTAAAAGAATAGTGCAAAACTCAAACGCTAACACCAGAGACACTATCTTGCAAAAGTTCGTCCATCTACTCGTTTATGCCGACGACGTCGACATAATCGCCAGAACTCAGCGGGATGTCACTGACGCGTTCGTGAGTATTAAGATGAAGGCGGCGAAGATGGGTTTGGCGGTCAATAAGGGCAAGACAAAGTATATGCTGTCATCAAGAAAGGACACCCAATATCGACGTCTCTGACAGAACGATAGACAGATATTACTTTGAGGTTTGAACCCAGGAATATTGGGCTAAGAAAGCAATTGCAAAATGAGTAGCAAGGCCCTCTCTCGAACAACTAAAGAGACCCTAACATTATAGTTCTTCGCAATGGTGCAGAGGCATAGGCTCAATCAAAAGCAGGTTGTTTTGAGAGAAAAATTCTTCGAGTAATTTTCGGCCCCGTCTTTATAGACGGTGAATGGAGGAGGAGATACAATGACGAACTGTACGGGCTGTACAGCGACATCAATCTAGACAGAAGAGTGAAGATCCAACGAGTGAGATGACTGGGTCATGTAGAGCGAATGGAAGCAAATGCTCCGGCTCAAAAGATCTTCGAATCCACTCCAGAAAGACGGACGGACACCGCGACTCAGGTGGCGCATGCAAGTGGAAGGGACCCTTAAGCGTTCGTAAATGGAGACAGCTGGCTAAGGACCTGGTTCACCCCGGACTGTAGCACTACCTTAAGTAAGTAGATAAGTATATATTCCTTTTCTTCTTCTTCTTCTGAATTAACATGTTTCTCGTCCTCTATCACTTCAATATTTAGATCCCTAAGTATATCAGCGTTACGTGTATATATAGGGTGATTCATCGTAAAGTTTGATTTAAAATGTAAAATAAAATACATAAATTTGAAAGAAAACTTAAAATTTTTATTACCAATAAAAAGAACAATTCATGGCATTTACTTTTTTAAAAATAATATTATGTAAATGTTGGCCATGACTTAGTCTGAGGTGGTCCATTTGAAAGATCTAATATAGGGCGACTCGTTCGAGCATAGCGACTGGTATCTCGCGGATAATACGAGTCATGTTGGCTTCCAAAACGTCAATCGTAGCTGGCTTATTCCTGAAGACCTGCAACCTTACATGTTCAAAGAAGTGATATCGCACGATCTAGGCGCCCAATTTACTGTAGCAAAACGTGAAATTAAGTGCTCACCAAAATGATTTCTCAACAAATCCTTTGTTTCACGCGCTGTATGGCTCGTACAGCCGTCTTCTTGAAACCAGAGCTCACCGAGACCGTGAGTTAAAATGGCGCGATAACGGTTACCATTGAAAGTAACACTCTGATTTGCCTTATTTTTGAAAAAATATGGACCAATGTTTCCACCAGCCTATAAACCACACCATACCGTTGTTTTTAATGAATGTAATGGTAGCTCTTCGTACTCTTGGGGCTGCTCATCAGCCCAAATACGGCAATTTTGTTTATTAACGTATGGATTCAGCCAGAAATGGGCTTCATCACTGAGCAAAATTTGAAGATAAAACACCGGGTTTTCATTGAGTTTTTACGGAGAACATTCACGGAAAATATGACGCAAATTCAAGTCGCCTTTTAGCCCGAGATCGAGACGTGGAATCAATTCGTCACGGTCTTAGCGTACACTCTCAGCTTTAGCTGATATAGTCTCTTCACTACGTGCTGGAAGTAGTCTAACCGGTCGAGTATCATCCATTTATGTAAGCTGAGACTAAAATTTGCGAATGGTATTGGCAAAAGTGATTTCAGTAGGTTGACTATGCGCACCGTAAGTTCCTTGAATCACATGAAAAACACTTCTCACAGAACGCTGATTTTCGTAATACAGTTGAACAATATGGAGACATTGTTGTGATGTGAGTCTTTTCACGATAACTTGCCAAACAATACTAAATAAAGAAGATAAATCAGTTTGATAGGAATCATACGTGATCTGTCAAAAAAAACCTATTGAAAATCGAACCTCACATTGAATCACCCTACATATATTATGTATATCAGTACTTTGTTTTGAATGCATAGAATGCTCTACAGATTTGTCTTAGTTGTGAACCCCCAAAGTTGGAGACCATATGTCTGTATTGGCTTAAGAACTCCCTTATAGAGAGGCATTTCATTGTATAATGAGAGACTGATACCTCCCTATGAGCCAATACATTCTGTTGTACCGTATAGTTAGTTCATCATGTTTTTTTTTTTTCTTGACATGATTTTTGCAGCGTAACTTCGCGTCTAGAGTCATGCCTAAATATTTAGCTGAGTTCGAATGCAGACCTGCATTGTTATTTATGTACACAGTAGTGTACGTTTTTATTTTTGTTAAATTTACCATAAACTTACTTCAGTTCATTTCATTTTATTTGTCAATATTTGGTCCAAACAGGTACATTATTTACGGTCCTTTGCAGTTTTTCTGTAACTTCCTGCACAGTTTTTCCGACAGCAAGTACAGCAGTATCGTCTGTAATGAGGCAACAGTAGTTCCATCATTTTATAGTAGGCCGCTTGTGTATAGGAAGAAAAGCACAGGTCTTAACACACTACCTTGCAGTACTCGAACTTTTATATATTTCAATGCGGAATACTCATTTTGTTTTATTCTTTATAATCACTGGATCATGTATGACTCTAGTATTTGTGAGTATTGTTTTGAAAGATATTTTTGTCGTCGCTGTATAAAGTCATCGCTTGTCGCTTTGGATAGATCAGTGGTCATGCCGTTATTTCGAATAGCTCAACGTCGACTGTAACTCTAATAAGAGTACTATGCTCCCTTGTTTGCTTCTAAAGGCTTCCGGTTCGGGATTTGTTTCCGTGGCATGTTTTTTTAAATTTTTGATAAAGCTTCCGAATCTCATTCCTGGAGTAGCATTTTACAAGTTGCTTTCCGACACTCGTCGTCAAACTGAGGGTTACGGTGTGGCGGGCAAGTAAAAACTAGCACATCAAAGGCGGCATCTCTGATGGCTTTTTGTAAATGTTGCCACTGGTCTTCGATACATGATGCCACCACATCTTAAGCCACACGATGATACCGATACCTTTTAAATATGTTAGTGAAGTTTTTGGATGCATCGCTCTACGAATCCGCTCTACCCACCGTCCAACAGAAATTTGTCAAACAAGGAGATTGACAAGTATCTAAAGGTAATGGACGAGACAATTAAACGAACAATGGACAAAACGATACCTCGATATCAACACACTGACAACGAAGACTTATTCCGCAACGCACTGCACCGACATAACATAAAATTAGACTGCTGTCAAGACTAAAAACCTTGTACAGACAGTTTACTGACAGACATAACTCCGAGATCATGACATTAAAGTCGTCGATCAAAAACCTCCAAACATTAATAAAAGAAAATTATAGAAATTCTGTACGTTTGTATTGGAACAACAAAATTCGAGCTGTAAACACCAGCAAACCGAATATGTTCCCGCAAATAAATAAAATATTTCTGAGGAAAGATCAAAACGACTTTTCGTGTCTTAGAATCGCCCGAACGTCGGTCAACGAGCACATACTTTTAGCAGCAGGCATCGATCTCAATGAGACCGTTGATGATGACAACTTCTTTGTGATCGAGGATCCGCAGGAGAAGGTAGAGGCAATAGGAGCTACTTTTCAGCAAGTGTATAAAGCGAATGAAACTATTGGCCTGAACCACGACCTGGAAAATCGAGTGCTTGCGCACAATTTCTGCCTTCGAAATGGAATACTGAACTGGCGATTCAAGAGCTCGGGTTTTACTCAGTTCAGTGACAAGAATATGGCAAATAATGTCATCACCGACGTTAGAGTATAACCTCCGTATAAAGACACATCTAATCCAGTGAATCTCCGGTCGATCAGTCTTCTTTCAAACATAAGTAAGGTTTTCGAAATTGTGATCAATAGAGTCCTGACTTAGTTGGTTGAGGACAATCACATAGTCCCGGATAATCAGTTTGGTTTCAAGGCGGGGCATGATATCATTCATGCCGCGTCTAAACTGGTTTCTGATATCCAGTGGAACAAAGGCAATAACCAGTGCACTGGTGCCTGCCTGATTGACTTGGAAAAAGAATTTCATGTATTTTTTTGACATTGTCCTCTGTAACCGCATTGGAGGGCCTGCCGCTGCGGACTTGAGCGGTAGTGGAGTTGTGGCCACCACGAAACTCTCGAAATCAATGTTTGACGGTGTAATCGGTGACGGAGCATTAGCCCCATAATATTTATCCAACTTTTCTCTTGTTTCCTTTGCCGTTTTGCCTCTCAAAGAATAATGTTTTATGAGAGAACGGAAATCGTTTTTGTCCATACTCAACATGATGCCAAACACTTCAACAACAATCAGCTGTCAAAACAAAATTAAAGACAGTATCGCACTGAAATTTGGCATGTCTGCCTAGATATGAACGGACTTCAAGGTACCATAACCTTTTTGGCAGTAGCAGAAAATTCTGGCGGTCAAGGAGGTTACTTTACACTCCACCTAGTATCTAAATATGAAAGGTCTGATCAAGGACAGATTGGCGGTGGCGCTTATCTTTCACGTCGCTCGAACAGCTGCAGACAGGCTACTCAACTACGACAGAGACGTCGCACATGGCAAGGTAGAGCGTCTCCGGTTCAGTAGGGCGGTAGGGATTCGTAATATGAGGGATGTTGCTCGGCACCACCAACAATTTTATATAATATATAAAAATATATTGGGTATATATTTTAATTCGTGCGGTTTTTTTTTTTCAAAATTTGAACGTTTATTTAAGAAAAACTTGTACAATAGTATGATTCAAAGTATTGCCCATCTGAAGCTACGACTTTTTCCCATCTTTCTGGCAATTTGTGGATCCCATCCCAAAAGAACTGCGTCGGCTTGGCAGCCAAGAATGAATCAAGCCAATTTTTGATATTCTGCTGTGATGTGAACCGTATTTCAGTGAGGGCGGTCTGCATCGAACGGAACAAATGGTAGTCAGAAGGGGCATGGTCTGGGCTATAAGACGGGTGGGGTAAGACTTCCTATCCTCTGTTTTCCAAATAGTTCTTAACCGTAATAGCAACGTGGGGCCGAGCGTTGTCATGATGGAAAATTATTGCCTCGTGTCTGGTCGCATATTCCGGGCGTTTTTCGGCTACTGCTCTCTTCAAAAGGATTAATTGTGTTCGGTTGCGTTGGCCATTGATGGTTTCACCCGGTTTTAGCAGCACATAATACAGCACACCCATCTGATCCCACCAAATACAGAGCATTGCCTTCGCGCCATGAATATTCGGCTTTGCCGTTGATTTGGCTGGTTGGCCGGGTTTCACATATGATTTTGTGCGCTTGGGGTTGTCGTAATCGATCCACTTTTCATCACCAGTAACAATCCGATGCAAAAATGACTTCTTTTTATGGCGTTCCAGCAGCATTTCGGACATGCAAAACCGCCTTTCGACGTCTCTCGGCTTGAGTTCATATTGAACCCAATTTCCTTGCTTTTGAATATATCCAGCTGTTTTTAAACGTTTTGAAATGGCTGCTTGAATGAAACCCAAACATTCTGCGAGCTCTTCTTGTGTTTGGCAACAATCTTCATAGAATAATGCTTTCAATTCTTCGTCTTCAAACTTTTTTGGCTGCCCAGGACGTTCATCGTCTTCCAAGCCAAAATCACCACTTTTAAATCGTGCAAACCACTTTTGGCACGTTCGCCCAGCTAGCGCATGTTCACCATAGACTTCCACCAAAATACGCTGACTTTCGGCAGCAGTTTTCTTCATGAAGAAGAACTCCCCGCAAAAACACTTTTTCATGCATAAAGTTCGACATTGAGTGAAAAAAAATATTGTTTTTTACGCTTCAAATGAATGACATACTGAAATAAATGACAGTAGTTTTCCAACGCATGTTCCAATGGAATAATAACAATGGAATAATACAAGTTACGCCATCTCTTAGACCCAATAAATAATTTCGTAAGAATCGTCAAAACACATAGAATAAATGTTAGCGTTTTGGCCTGATTGAAAGGGATGCGATTTTAACGATAAAATACGTTTATTTCTGTTGATATAGATATGGGTTAAGTTTTACAATTTTAATTATGTGGCGAACTTACCGCAGCTTATTCCCTTTCTCTTTGAAAGCAAAATGACAATTAAATTAATGAAACGCAACCCGATCGAAAGTGACAGCCAAAGAAAACTAAACAAATGTCAGTCAAAGAAGAATGAGAATAAGACTGCGTACACAAGCAAAATGCGTATTAAAGTTATTGTTTCGACGGACCTTCCCAAGGGCTCACATACACCAGGCGTCTGCGCGGTACCAGCTGAACAGAGAAGAGAGTGATTCGGAGTGAGCGGCTTCTCTTGGTCGACCGAAACTGGTAGATGCGTCAAGGGTCGTGAGTTGACAGCGTTTTCGGCCTCAATTAGAAAACACTGCAGCGTATGTTCACGGGGCGCAACCTCTTTTAGTGTGTGACGCAGAACCTTCTTCACACATTGGACCATGCGCTCCCATACACCTCCTTCAGATGGGTTGTTGGGACAGTTGAATACCCATTCCACGCCCTTTGATGACATCTCGTTCTGGACACGGTCATAGTCGGATACCTCAGAGAAGCGTTTCGATTCCTGATCAACGCTAACGAAGTTCTTGCCGTTGTGACTGCGAATTTTAACTGGCCTTCCACGACGATTCATAAAATTGCGGATAACTAAGATGCAGGCATCTGTCGACAAATTGCAGGCCACTTCAAGGTGGATGACCCGTACGACAAGACAGGTAAATAATGCCACCCATTAAAGGCGTAAAAGGAACTACTCGCGCTATCCGGCACACGTAGCAGCACACAATTACTTTGCGCATAACTTGCCTCAAGCGCGGAGTCCAGTATTTACAGCGAATTTCGCAGATTGTCGGCTCGACGTTCTGATGTTTCATCTGGCGATGTTGGTAACTCACAAGCAAGTCGGTAAATACGTGATCAGGCGGCACTTTTATTGGTTGTTTCGTGTTGTATGGTAACCAGCTGGCTGCGTCAATTCGACCATTTGCACGCAAAACGCCCTTCTCATCAAGGTACGGCAGTAGTTTATGTAAGGGACTATCTCTGGTTAGGCTTTGACCGCTCTTAATTTTGCTCAGCTCGGCAGCATAAATCTCAGTTTGTACTTGGCGGCATAAGACTCCTTCCGCATTATCAAGCTCAACGACGCTCAAAATATACCCCTCTGCGGAGCCATCTTCTCCACGACATCGAGCAACAATGCGAGTAACCCATTCAATAGCGCACTTTAGCTTAGTGAAAGAAGAAAATCGATTAAAGTCAATGAAGTTCAAACTTACGGAAAAAGGGCAAACTTAGAGCGAAGCTCTTCATCATCTTCTTCGTGGCGGTTGTCGTAAGTGAAGCGTCAACAGGCCACAACTCTTTCTCTTTCCACAGGAACTCGGGGCCCTTTATCCAGCGTGATGAAGGGCTGAATTCGATGTGACTGCTTGACCTGGTGGCCTCGTCGGCGACGTTGTCCTGAGTCTGTACCGGCCGCTTCCTGATGTGATCCACTGGACAACTGTTTTCGAGTCACTCCAGAGAACACAATCGACGACATCAATTGTATGCTGTGTTGTAACCATCTGCATCAGACGAGTTTCAAGGTCTGCCGCCTGAAGCTCCAGGCGTGGGAAAGTCATCGGTTTCAACGGTGTGCATTTCGTCTTGGCACATACAAATGCGATTGATGGCTGTCCGTTGGCTTTGACAGCTTTCCAACACGCTATGGCAGCAAATTCTTCCTCGCTGGCGTCTGCAAATACGTGGAGCTGTAGCTGCTTAGGCACAACGTCTCCAAAATAATGGCAAGGGATTTTATTGTGCTGACACCATCTAGTCCATGCTGCGTTGATACCGTTGGATAATGGCTCATCCCAGTGTATATCGTGCCTCCACACTTCTCGCATCAATAGCTTCGCACCGATTAGAAAGTGACATAAGAATCCCAGTGGGTCAAAAACTGACATAACGATGCTCACCAATTCTCTTTTACTAGGGCATCGAACCCCCGCGATGATTTTCGCATCCACTCGATTGAATTTCAATTGGAACCTGAAGGTGTCACTTAATGGATGCCAGTACATACCTAATACCTTCTCCGTCGCTAGGCTTTCTTCAATAGAGCGGCCTTCAAAAGGGCAGCTGACTTTAACTGTTGCGGATTCTTTGGCTCCGGTCAATGCTGTTGTAACCTCCAGAGAGTTTGAGACGAAGTGACGTAGTTCGAATCCGGCGTCTTTATGAATTTCTCTCACCTGATTCGTTATGTTGATGGCTTGCTCCACTGGCTCGAAGCTGTCCACGAAGTCATCAATGTAGTGATGCTGTATGATGTCTTCAACAGCTCGGGGGTCGTGATGGCGATGTTCCAGGGCATTTGCGGTCTTGACATATTGGGCAGGGCATGGCGAGCAAGCAGCCCCGAATTTCATAACCAACATCTCATAGATGCCTGATGGCTTATCGACGTTGCCATCACGCCAGAGAAACCTTTGTGAGCATATTGTGCAAAATGTGGGAGTTACCACGTCCTTGGTCCAACGACGGTGGCTTCTGCTGGCTGCAGCTTACGCGCGTAGCCTTTGACGACGTAACTCCCAATAATTGCCTTATAGGCGACAGCAAATGCTTCGTTACGCTTCATCTTGCGCTCAATCCCGACTAGCCTCCTCTTAGCCATGGCAAAGCTATCAGGCAACTTAATGTTGTCATTTCTTCAGAGAAGCCCAGTCTGGAATCTACCGCTGACTTTGATAGTAGTTAGCTGCAGAATGCTGCGATCACGTATGTCGGCTTCGGGTTTTACTTCTGGTGCTTGGCGCACCCCAAAATTTTCGGTGTTGAAGTAGTCTGCTACTAATTCATGTAGAGCGTCGTCGCTTGCTGCACTCATTAGCAAACACGAAGGCGTCGCTTCAGTGGACGTTTGAGTTGGGCCAAAAACTATCCATCCTAGTTCGGTGTTGGTGGCATAGGGTCCTCCCTCTTTAAGGTGAACTGTCTCAGTAGGCAAACCCAAATGGCAATGGTCTAAGCCTATGAGAAGTTTCGGCGTAACGTTGGAATACGGCTGCGTCGCTAAGTGCTTCTCCCGCGCAATTCGTATTCATATAGGCTTTGACTCGGCAATTGTAGATTCGACACTCCGTAGACGTTGCGTAGCATATGGATTTTCTTCAAGCTGGCGCCACTAATATGTACGTTGACAACTGTTGAAGGTTCTTGGGCGGCTCTTCCCCCAAACCATTGAAAATTAAGCTTATGTTGGCGACCCTCTAAACCAAGCTTCTCGATAAGAGAGTTATCCATTAGAGTTATGGATGAACCTTCATCTAGCAGGGCGTGGGTGTCGATTCGTTTTCTTGGACCGCAACTTAAGGTTCTTCACCGGGCTGGCTGCACAGCTTAGAACAGCTTCTCTCCTTGTGTTGGCTTCTAGTGCTGGCTGTCCAAGTGACACTAATGGGCTTTCAACGACATAATTTCGGGGATCGTGTAGGACCTTGCGGTGACTTCTGCGGCGGCAGTTACGTGTTGAATGTCCCATTTCCAAGCAGCTAAAACATAATCGAGTACGATTGACCTCAGTCCATCTTTCACCCATACTGTAATCCAGAAATCCCTTGCATTCGACGATCCTGTGTCGACCTTGTCATATCGAACACTTAAATGTATCAGCTCTGCCACTTTCAGCAGCATGTAGAACGACTTGACGCCTTGGCTCCATCGTGTATCTTGCACAGTACAAATCAAAGCAGCGACTCCATTCAGCCAGTTACTAAAGTCCACGAAAGTGGGATACGACTGTATCGGCTTTACATAGGCAGAACACTCGATCCTTTTGCTCATAGGTAGCTTTGCAAGACCATTGACAGATTGTAAGAAAACTGCAAGGCTCATTGTCTTCGTTGCAAATGGGACTAATTTACCTAAACACGTCTCAGAAACAGGAACAACTTCACGAATTTGCCTTATCTGGCTACGAATCAACTGCTCTGGACGGCCAAATCAAAATCGGAGCTGTTCCATAACAGCATTTACATTGTTGGGATGAATTAGAAGCGACTTCACCGTCTCCCGTGCCTCACCTTTCAGACACTTTTGTATGCGCTGACTGTTTTCTAAGTTGCTGTAGTTGTACGCTGCAGTTGATTCGATGTAAGCGGTGGAGAAGATTGGCCAGTCCTCCGCATGATCATGAAACTCCGGCAAATCTTGAATCTTGCGTGGCACTGCAAATGTACGATTGCTATTTCCATCATAAATCGGCGTAAATTCTACTGAATGATGATTCGGCCGAAACCAAGTGTTGTTATTAGCAGACGACTGTTGCGATCTAAAATTGATTGGTACGGGATTAGAAGCAACGCTGTAACTGGTGCTTTCATGCGGTACCGCAAAGTTGGCTGACCGCAATAGCAGAACCTCGGTTCGCATAGACGTAGTAGGCTGTACCGCTACATTTGTACTTACGGTTGCAGCTGAACAGTATGTGACAGTAGATGAAGTAGGTGATGGTGACGTTACTGTCTCTGGCGAAACTGTTAACAGCGTAACTGTCCCATGCGAAACTGAGACTGGCTGTTGTGCATTACTGTGCAGCGCCTTCCTTAACAACTGATATTGTAGATCACTATCCCTCAGTTTGACTTGCGACATCCTGAGCTGACACTCCAGGGCTTTGATTTGACTCTGCATTGCTACGAGAAGACTTTCTTGTTGTGCTGCAGCGTCATTGGCAGTATTCTTCGAGGTTGTTGGCTGCAATGCAGGAACGATGTTGGTGGAAGCAGCAGTCTATGTGGTAGCAATGGCGGCGGTTATGGAATTTGTGGTCGCTGCATCGGCAGTTGCATCGGTGGCTTCGGCATTCTTTGTTCCATCCATAGAAACATCAACGGTACTATCTTCCTACTGTAAGCGTTTGACCTTCCTTGGCGGCATATGCTTCATTCCTTTTATTAGGCGATGATAAAACTCAGTGGCGGCAGATTACTATGCTAATAGCGGCAATTCAAAGTGCTAAACTGCGAAATAAAGTTGTTTTGGCTTGATTGAAAGAGATGCGATTTTAACGATAAAATACGTTTATTTCTGTTGATATAGATATGGGTTAAGTTTTACAATTTTAATTATGTGGCGAACTTACCGCAGTTTATTCCCTTTCTCTTTGAAAACAAAATGACAATTAATGAAACGCAGCTCGATCGAAAGTGACAGCCAAAGAAATCTAAACAAATGTCGGTCAAAGAAGAATGAGAATAAGACTGCGTTCACAAGCAAAATGTGTATTAAAGTTTTTGTTTCGACGGGCATTCTGCGAGAGTTAGGTTTAACTTAGAGTGCCCGCAAGGGGCCAGTAAGATATTGGGTATGTAAATTAATTCGTGCGGTTTTTTTTTTCAAAATTTGAACGTTTGTTTAAGAAAAACTTGTACAAAGTATTGCCCATCTGAAGCTATGACTTTTTCCTATCTTTCTTGCAGTTTTTGGTTCCCATCCCAAAAGAACTGCCGGCTTGACAGCCAAGAATGAATCAAGCCAATTTTTGATATTCTGCTCTGATGTGAACCGTATTTCAGTGAGGGCGTTCTGCATCGACCGGAACAAATGGTATTCAGAAGGGGCAAGATCTGGGCTATAAAGCGGGTGGGGTAAGACTTCCCATCCACTGTTTTCCAAATAGCAACGGAATAGCAACGTGGGGCCGAGCGGCTGATGGAAAATTATTTCCTCGTGTCTGGTTGCATATTCCGGGCGATTTTCGGCTACTGCTCTCTTCAAACGGATTAATTGTGTTCGGTAGCATTGTCCATTGATGGTTTCATCCGGTTCTAGCAGCTCATAATAGAGCACACCCATCTGATCCCACCAAATACAGAGGCCTTGCCGTTGATTTGGCTGGTTGGCCGGGTTTCACATATGATTTTTTCCGCTTGGGGTTGTCGTAATCGATCCATTTTTCATCACCAGTAACGAGCCGATGCAAAAATGACTTCTTTTTGTGGCGTTCCAGCAGCATTTCGGACATGCAAAACCGCCTTTCGACGTCTCTCGGCTTGAGTTCATGTGGAACCCAATTTCCTTGCTTTTGAATATATCCAGTTGCTCTTAAGCGTTTTGAAATGGCTGCTTGAGTGACACCCAAAGATTCTGCAAGCTCTTCTTGTGTTTGGCAACAATCTTAATAGAGTAATGCTTCCAGTTCTTCATCTTAAAGCTTTTTTGGCTGCCCAGGACCTTCATTGTCTTCCAAGCCAAAATCACCACTTTTAAATCGTGCAAACTACTTTTGGCACATTCGATCAGCTAGCGCATGTTCACCATAAGCTTCTACCAAAATACGATGACTTTCGGCAGCAGTTTTCTTCATATTAAAGTAATGAAGAAGAACTCCCCGCAAAAACACTTTTTCAGGCACAAATTTCAACATATTTGAGTGAAAAAAAATTATTGTTGTTTACGCTTCAAATGAATGACATATACTGAAATGACGTATTCATTCATTCCTCGCCGAAGGGTAATTCCCTAAAATTTCTTTCATAATATCGGTCCACAAAAAAGGATGAAAGAATGAAGTAACTAACTACCGCCAAATTGCTAAGATTTCTCATATAAATATATCAAATACGACAAACTTAGTTGAATTCGTATCCTTTGCATTTTTAGTCCCAGAAAATGAAATGCATGTTATTGCATCAGATTTTTATCAAGAGATCCTTTTTAAATTGTCTTCCCTCGGTGTGAATCTATATCATGAAAATGTATATCTTCTTTTCTAAAGAACGGTTAATAAATGGTCCTTTCAGGTCAACTTTCTCAAACCCACTTTTAGCCACCTCTGGTGTCCCACAAGGCAGCCATATAGATCCCCTTCTTTTCATTTTAACTAAAAACGATATTGAGAGGATTATTAAACACTGCCCTCTATCTATTTACGTCCAAAACACTACTCGTAAGTTCTCCAATAATATTTCTACACCCCAAGGCTCTATTCTTCTTCAAGAAGACCTCGATATGTTTTCAACTTGATGTCTAAAATATTGCTTAGAGCTTAATATCTCCAAATGCCAAACTATGACATTGTCACTTAAGTCCAATTAAACTTCTTATCGACCTCATCCCAGGTTCAATCCTTTCGTGAATATGGAATATTATACGAAAGAGAGTTAAGCTTCCGTACGCGTATTGATGAAATAATCCTTAAAGCCAACTCATCACTTGGTTTTATCAAACAATGGCCTAAAGAATCTTGCAACCCCTACATAATTTTTGTTCGGCCCTTTCTCGAATATGCCAGCAAAGTGTGATCCCCCTTTCAATGTCGTTTCCTTCGATTTGCCCATCGAGATGGGATGACCTTATTATTTTATCTACATATTGTGGCCGCTTCAAACTTCTTTACCGGAATACCCTCGAGAAACGCAGAGAAGTAGATGGAATTGTCTTCATTGTGCTATTTCCTTCAGCACAACCCTTCCAACCCGTTGCACCTCTTATGGTTCCAACGAACCATTTCCCAAAGGCTCCGTAAATTCAACTCAAACCTCCTCGTTTTTGATTTTAACCTGAGAACTTCTTGTCTCAAACTTGATCTCCTTCACCATTCCCTTATTTCCTAACCCTTAATTTTTGTTAGTTATTGAGTCCTACTTTTTAAGTTAGATTAAGCTTGTACCATATTAAGCCAAATAAATGCGGACGTCAGCCATCACCAGATTTACAATTAAATTAAATATGAAGAGGTCAGATTGATAGATTTGAAGCCCATGGCGAACATTCATCCATCTGTTCCGAGTTTTGGTATAAACGGCCAACAGCTGGTCTATACCTTTTTGTATGGATTATCGATGTCAGGCGGCTTGAATTGAAGAGTTCTTCCATGAAACGGGCAATTTCCGCAATTGTTTCCTAGCTAGACACGTCAACTTAAAATATTTGGTGAGTGTACCGTTCATGGTTCTGAATAACTTCCTCAATCTTCTGGTTTGTTCTGAATTTAGGCTGAGCAAATCTTGAATGCAAAATTGCCCAATAAAAAGTAAATTTCCTTACAAGACGACTCGGTTTTACCGATCCATATTAGTGGGGCGAAATTCCTTAAACATCCGAAACTGCGCTTATTACAGACCCATGGTTCCTGAATGAATATTAGTTTAGGGCGCATGAGGTTAATTTATTCGGCTTTTCTTGCTGACTCGTACATCAACCTAACCCACCCAAAAAGCAGGTTTCTGCTTGGATAGCGAACTGTAGGCAGTCTATGATCGAAGCGGAAAAAACCGGCTAAAGAAAAATACATAATTCAATTAAATTTTCCTGCCACTTACTTAAATTAGAGGCAAATTGTTGCCAATCTAAAAATTGTTCAAAATTTCAACAAAAGTTTGTTCAAGGGCGCGAATGGATGGCCAGATAGATGGATAGATGGATGGATAGATGCCTTCATTGCCTCAATTTATGGCTTAATCGCACACACAAAGAGGCAAGGAGGAACAAAACATCGAATCCATTCGTCCGTCTAAATGGCTTCCATGGAAATTTTTTGATTTGTTACCTTCGAAGGCAATTTTCGTAAATTATACTCGGGCTTCTTGAAGTCGCCGCAGCATCCGCAGTTGATTTGCTACTGTCTACTGGCAGCGCCATTCTCGAAATTTAACCGCCAGTAATTGGTCGAATACGTCGCCGAATAGCAACAACAACAACAACAAAAAACCAACAACAACAAAGAAATCATAATACGACATGGATCTGCCCATGATTGTGTGGCTTTCCGATTGGAAACGGAAAACGGTTACTTTAATTGCGGTTATTACGGCATTTGAATCTCCACCATGTGTTTAAGGTCCTCGATGTGTGTACAAGTATCTACGAGTACATGCTCTTACTTATGTGTATGGCAAGGTCTCAGCAGTGAGCGTTTTATACATGAACTGAGTTGTTTTGTAACATATACACGGTTGTACATACTCGTACACATGTGGATGATCACGCAACGTAAAATCGAGCTGACCACACTGGCGGTCAGTGGAATACATGGATTGTAATTTTGTAGACATGCCGCGCTGCAGATGATGGCGGTGGCGGCCTTCTTGATGGCAATTATCGACATCGGCGGCGTTTTCTTTCACTTTTTTGATCGAATTTAAGTTTTTCTGAATTTTTTCTGAATTTTTTCTATTTTTTTTTTTTTTTGAAATGTAGTGATCTGATGATGGATGGCGTTAAGTTTATATTACGACGAAGGTATGAAGGAATGAACTCTTGCACTTTTAGATTTTCTTTGTATTGATACTTGCAGATGAGCAGTTTGTAAAGGCTTGCGTGAGGTAAAAGAACATGAGTTTCTTACAAAAGATAGATCTTGGCAATTGAGTAATTTTGAGGCATCACATACACATGTATGTCAGGCATAGAACTGATTGCTCGATTAACTTCAATCTATCTATCCCTGTGGACTTTTTTCTACGTTAGGTTAGGTTAACAGGGTGTAGAGACAAGTGCCCTTGAAGTGTTGACCCACATCCGATGATACCTATGGATGGTTTATGAAATTGTAAAATTCTTTTACAGACTTTCCCGATAGTTCTTGGAATACTTCTAAGAAGTGTCAAATAAGGATTTTACTTTCGATGTGAAAGATTGCATGGGAGTGACAAGAAAAGTGTGGAGTATCCTCACGTATATCTTCATGACTACATCTCCTCTGTAGAGATCGTTCGTGCTGAGTTTCATTTTCTTTGAATAATGTCTCAGCATGCCTGTTTGTATGAGAAAATCTGCGTGTGCTCCGTCGTACTAGGTTTCCAGTTCTCAGTTTGACTTACTTTGAGCGTTCCGTATGCGGTGGATTTCATCACAAAGTGATATCTGAACTTAGGATAATGACATAGAGTGGTTTTCATTGCCTCCGTTGTGCTAATACAAACAATTTTTGTAATCCCAGTCACTGTTTTGTGGTTGAAAGCTTAAAAGATGGCTTGCTACTATACCAGATTATCAAAGGAGTATGTCAGTATCAGTCATATGGTATGTACAAGAGCTTTGGATAAGCACGAATTCAATGTGAACCAACATTTGAATGAGCTAAAACTGATTTACCGATTCCAACAATATACCTATGTCACAAAATACACATTTCGATCAGTCTCCAAGCTGGATACCCGTTTAAATGTTTCTTTGCGGAGCTGGTAAGCAATCTATGCTACAACTTCTTTATTTGCTGCAACCGCACGTCTTATTGTTTTAATTCTTCGTAACTCGTTTTGCTCGTTTGTTATGATTGCGTAAATTTCTATCCAATTTTCTTCTGACTGCAGTATTTGGTCAATTCTTGACTGGGTTTAGTATGTCAGTTTTCAATCCTAGAAAGCGTATGCAATGCAATGCAGTCTGCATAATAGATATTTCTGAAAGCGTAGGTACGGTAGGTATGGTTCAAATTTCTTCGACTTATCCAGTATTGGATTGTTGGTATTAATTTAAAGGTCCGTTTGACGTTTATTGTATTAGTATAACGGGCCTGACAACGCTGCCTTTTTCCTTCAGTTTTAATTGACTTCATGTCCTTAGAGCGCATAGTCTTTATATAGACGATAGTCTCCTTTTAGACTCCTTCGTTCTTAATGCCTCTGCGGAGACTGAGGCTGCATACGGAAGGATTGATATTGTTACTTTGGAATATAGAGTTCTCCTAGTATATCCAGGTTCACCGATAGAGCGACAGAGCTGCCTGTACTTTCGAGGCTTTTCCATATATAAGGGTTGATTCATCGTGAGGTTTGATTTTCAAAAGGCTTTCTTTGACAGATTTACTCCTGTTAAACTTTGCAAGTTTTGTTCAATATCGTTTGGCAAGTCATCATGAAAAGACTCACACCACAACAGCGTCTCCAAATTGTTCAGCTGTATTACGAAAATCAGCGTTCTGTGAGAAATGTTTTTGTGCGATTCGAGGAACTTACGGTGCGCATAATCGACCTACTGAAACCACTATTGCCAATACCATTTGTAAATTTGAGTCCCAGTTTACATTAGTTGATGATACTCGACCGGTTAGACCACATTAAGCACACACTGAAGAGACTATAGCACCTATAGCTGAGAGTGTAAGCAAAGACCGTGACGAATCGATTCGTCGTCGTTCTCAGCAGCTTGGCTTGACATATTCGACAACTTGGCGTATTGTACGTGAGGATCTCGACCTAAAAGCGTACAGAAATCAACTTGTCCAAGACTTGAAGCCAGGCGACTTGAATTTGTGTCATATTTTCAGTAAATGGGCTCTGGAAAAACTCAATGAAAATCTGGTGTTTTGTAGTGAAATTTTGTTCAGTGATGAAGCCCATTTCTGGCTTAATGAAAACGTTAATAAACAAAATTGCCGTATTTGGGGTGATGAGCAATCCGAAGAGCACCAAGAGCTACAATTACATCCGACCATTACAAACAACGGTATGGTGTGGTTTATGGGCTGGTGGAATCATTGTTTCATATTTCTTCAAAAATAAAGCAAATCAGAATGTTACCGTCAATGGTAACCATTATCGCGCCATGTTAACCGACTGTGTGCTTCCTGAAATTCAAACACATGGTCTCGGTGAGCTCTGGTTTCAACAAGACGGCGCTGCGAGCCATACAGCGTGTGAAACAAAGGATATGTTGAGAAATCATTTTGGTGAGCACTTAATTTCACATTTTGTACGTTAAATTGGCCGCCTAGATCGTGAGATATCACACCTTTGGACTAATTTTCCTAGGGATATGTAAGATCTCAGGTCTTAAGGAATAAGCCATCCTGTTATGAGGACAGCTCCAATCTGACGGAGATAAGCCAATCTTTTAACTGAGTGATTGCTTCATTTGTGGCTGATTACACTTCATCAATTCGTTTGGCTACTGACACGACAGTAGTGTGGTCAACGATTCCAATTATTACTCTCCTAGACAGCGTTAGCCATAAGACTCCGTCATACATTATGTTTCATAACAGTGGCCCTAGAACCGATCCCTGTTGGACCTCCGCAGTGACTTTGCAGTATTTTACACTCTTATCCGAATTGTACCTCAGTTTCCTGATGTTTAGATAGTTCATCACTTTCGTCAGCAAATAGAACGATGGGTCCATCCTAGCAAATGCTCTTGTAATGCATAACCAGCTCGCAGAGTTAAATGCATTTTAATGTTCAGAGTCACTACTGCAAAATAATCCCTCGAGCGGTACAGCCAACTTTTTCCCTCAATGTCACTCTTTGCGATATCGACTACAGTTCGTATGGCATCAACTATTAAACTCTCTTTTCTGAAGCCAAGTTGGTTTTGCGAGAGGACTTCTTCCTCTTTTGCTACTGCGAGTCTATTTTAAGTTATCTTTCTCATGGTTTCCAAAATGTATATTAGGGGGCAGAAAAATGGATCACTAGGGGCCTTCTAACCTTTTGGTAGCAGAACTGAATGCTGTGTTTTCCATTATTCGGGATGCCGTCAGGTTCAGGAGCTTTGTTGTCGCTTATCTTGCCCCTTAGATTATCGGATAACTGTTTGGCCAAAATATAGAGGAAAGCTTTTAAAACTATTCTCCCCTGAACTCTTAAGTCCCTCATGTAACACAAACGAACTTAACATGTGAGCCAAGGATTTCAACTCGGCTCTCAATCAGAGAAATATTTTCTCCAACAATCCTACAATGCCTAGCTGTTTGAAAAAAAAAAAAAAACGATGACTCTTGGACGACATCAAGTGACGAATCAATAAGCCTTTCCAGGTAGTCCCCTATTCACGGCCAGTAATAACCTTAGAAGGAGTACTGCTGGGCTGATTCGAATAATACCTGCCGACCTACAAATGTCTTCAGATATCCTCAAAGTAACGCTAGTGAATATTATGAAGAGCTGTGTAGAAATAATTCACATTCCCTTGTCATAGAGAGAAGTTAATGTAATCCCTACTCTAAAGAGGGTACACAATGTTCGCGTTTCTGCACGTGGAAAGCACCTTAAAACAACATCAACACATTCGCAATCACAAATGCACTGTCAATTCTGAAGGTAGATGACTTCTTTGCAAAATCAGCAAGTGTAACTCTTGGTTTGATTTCTGATGACATGTCATTAGGAGAGCTAACAGCGAAGCCAAGGTTAAGAAAATGTCTTACCTCTACCTTAGAGGTAGAGTCTGCTCTGACGTTCTTCTTGTTAATAGCTGATATGAGGTTGCTTCCGATTTTTGTGAAGCAAGGATGGTGATGGTTTTTGACGTGACATTTAAGTCCAAATAAGTTTATTATCTAGGATGACACCCAAACACTTTGTTTCGTCGGAAAAACGTCGAATATGAGTTAAACGGCTCAGTTTCATCTTTTTCCTTCGCTAGGCATTGACCAACAGACATCATCTGCATATGACTTGGAGTAGACTTAAGAACCTTTAAGAGCATTAATCGGTGATTTGACCAAGTTGTAACATAGCATTGGAGACAGGACCCCAAATTTCCGGCTACCCCTGCTGACCACGCCAATAAATATTGACCGCAGCCCGTACCTGCAATCAATAGCATCGCTCGTCTGCGCCATGTTGTCTAGCCGCGTTACACATTCCATTAAAAGTTGTTTTGTCGAAAGCACACCCTAAATGGTGATGAAAACACCGATATTCCTTTTTGTCGAGTGTGCCTTTTATTCTGTCTACCAGATATAGAAGCGTAGTGTCGCAGCATTTTTCGCGGTGAAAGAAAATCACAAGTGTACTCGATGGCCTCGTACTGCACCACGACTTATGACAAATACCAGCTACGACGTGTTAAGCCACTCAGTTCACTTGCAGCTTCGGTGCTAGGAACCAGTAATGAAGTTGCTAAGAAAGTGAGTCTCGAGCATGAGTGCCATCAGATCGCCTGAATGTTTATAGTCTAGCTGATGTGTCCTTTTTGAGAACTTTGAGCCCTAATAGGAGCTATCCTTGAATATTCGAACAAGATCCTTATATTCCCTAAGCTTTGATCTGACAAAATTCGAGTTTTCTTCCCAATTAGTTTCCTATTTAGAGGTTTTCGGGTTTTCATACTAAGTGCCTACAAATCTGGGTTTCAGCATGGAACGAACGATCTGATTGGACATGTGCTGAAAACATTTGATTAGGGGACCCTTCCTGTTTGAATTCCTCTCCCTTTTGTTTCCGAGCTTAGACAAATCATTGTCACATATGCCGACCTCCACTTTATATTGTATCCAGTTGACATTTCTTGACAAAGACTGACAGCTAACGGACGATAGTTTACAGTCCATTTGAGGATTACCTCTTAAAGCGCATTTACTTCTGCTTCAAAAAATATTCTAAGCATTAGGATTGCAGCATATGACAAGTCTCATCTTCCTGGAATCACATATCGAAACAAAAGACTACAAGCTAACGCAACGATGGGCTTGTGCGCTTATCCATTCGTTTCGTAGTTTATGTATGAAGAAACTAAGTTTAGATGGTGAGAGTTGTTTCCAATAGATTAACTCCAAAATAGTCCTTTCAGCCGTAGAGAGAAGAGCTGTCCTTTTCTTTCCTTTCCGATTCTAGTTCTCCTTGTCAGAATAGATTCGACATTTTTCAGACTCGAATGCAGGGTTCTGAGTACAAACATGCGACAACACCTCCTCTGTGTCCTGAATTGACTCAGAATCAAGAAGATTGGACGAGGCAGTTTCAGTTTTCGAAAAGAAAAGAAAGTTTACTGAGCGGAGCACTTCAACTTAAGAGTTGCGTTTTTCATATCAAAGGCCTTCGTTTGAATGCAAACAATGTCTGCTTAGGCCAGCTCCGGCAGATGATAAACACAGTGTTTGCACTCCGTGTTGTTCAAATTGTTTTCAATCCCATCCAGCCTTGTCAATTTGAACCATTATAAAAGAAATAGGGCTACCCCAACTGCAATGTTTGCCGGTTGCAACATCGGTTTCAGTCGTAGAAATCTGCCACCAGGGTTGTTCCCCATAATGGTTTTGAATGGATTAAGTTCCTTCCGTCCATTCAAATTACAACCTGTGCTGGTTGTAGCACCGGTTTTACTCGCCCGGGAAAATTCATCAGCAGAGGGAGTAAAATATATATTCTTCCTCTTGACCCTCCTCGAGTTAGAAAAAAAGGATGCAGTTTTAGTTCCAAGAGCTTGGTCTATTTCAGTAAGTGTCACTTCCGCCGATCTATTTATTTTTTCGTTATCATAATGCGCCTACAATTGCCTTTGCTATCCGTGCACGTTGTGCGGTTGCCTCACGTCTTATTCTCCTTTTCAACTACCCCTTGGAAGGTATTTCTTAAAAGAGCCTTTTCTGGAGCCCGTACAACCGGTTTCTCTAGAGAAGCCATCACAAACAGCATATTGACCGACCACTTGTCTATCCTCCTGAGCCCCAAGACCAACAAATTAATTTGAAATTGAACTTAAATTTTTTATTATAGGTTAAAACAACAGTGCATGGCATTCATTTTTTGAAAATGATATCATGTAAATGTTATCTACGACTACGTCTGAGGTATTCCATTCGGATGGTCCAATTTCGGGCGACTTGTTCGAGCATAGCAACTGGTATTTTGCGGATAAAGCGAGTAATGTTGACTTTCAAAGCGTCAATCGTAACTGGCTTATTCCCGAAGACCTGAGATTTTTCATATCCCCAGAGAAAATAGCCCAAAGGTGTGATATCGCACGATCTAGGCGGCCAATTTACAGTAGCAAAATGTGAAATTAAGTGCTCACCAAAACTATTTCTCAACAAGTCCATTGTTTCACGCGCTGTATGATTCGTAGCGCCGTCTTGTTGAAATCAGAGCTCACCGAGACCATGTGCTTGAATTTCAGGAAGCACAAAGTCCGTTTACATGGCGCGATAACGGTTACCATTGCCGGTAACATTTTTGAAGAAATATTGACCAATGATTCCACCAGCCCATAAACCATGCCATACCGTTGTTTTAAATGGATGTAATGGTAGCTCTTGGTAGTCTTCGGGTTGCTCATCAGCCCAAATACGGCAATTTTGTTTATTAACGTATCCATTGAGTCAGAAATGGGCTTCATCACTGAACAAAATTTCACGATAAAACATCGGATTTTTATTGAGTTTATTCTGAGCCCATTCACTGAAAATATGACGCAAATTCAAGTCGCCTGGCTTTAATTCTTGCACAAGTTGAATTTTGTACGCTTTTAGGCCGAGATTCTCACGTTAAATACGCCAAGTTGTCGAATACGCCAAGCCAAGCTGCTGAGAACGACGACGAATCGATTCGTCACGGTCTTCGCGTACACTCTCAGCTACAGCTACTATAGTCTCTTCAGTATGTGCGCCGATATTCGTAATACAGATGAACAAGCTGGAGACGCCGTTGTGGTGTGAGTCTTTTCATAATGATTTGCCAAAATATACTGACCAAAAATGATAAAGCAGTTTGATAGGAGTCATGCGTAGTCTGTCAAAAAAGCCTATTCAAAATCCCGATGAAACACCCTTTAGTAGTTGGCAATTGTTCTATCGGATTAGGGGTATTTTGAGAACTTCCGCTGCGACTTTGATTCGGGCTACTACGTGTAAAATGTGCTACATGAGGACTTTAACATTGCGGAACAGAAAATCCTTGTTTTGAATAAATTAATTCATTGCCAAGTCAAGTTTAAAGCCTAAATGTTGTTCAATATCTTTTGTCTGAAGCCCAGATTTCGTGGCATCTTCTCTGTACTGTATCCACCCTGCAGCGGTAGCAAAATCGAAGAAATGAAAGTTTGACTTCACTGTCCATTTGTCAGTTCTGTCTCGCATAGGATACTTACCGATAATGCGATCCAATAAATCAATGCCGCCCATAAAATGTTATTTTATTTTATAGCCACTGGTTGTGGAATATCAATGTAAGCTCCTTGTTTCTTGGTCCAGCGGCGGCACACTCCCAGTGGTTAAACTGCAGCTTCTGCTGAAGCAACATTAATCGTTTTACTATCCAACTACTTGACAGTAGAAATATTACCATCACTTTCTAGAATGCAATCGTGACTGCCTCTACCTTTCTTTTGTAACATGCCATCGGTCTTGAATAAAGCACGATGTCTGGTATATCCCTGTTTGTTTGGTCTTTGGTACTCAGGCACCCGATTTTTCTTCAGAGTTGCAGTCGCCTTGATTCCTCTTTTTAACAAGACATCAAGAAGTGGAATTGACGTGAAATACCTGTCTATGAAAATGGATGAAGCCATGGGCAGTATGTCCACGAGTTTCAACACAAATCGTCCACCTAGATGGCATTTTTCAGGTGTAGGATATAAAGCAGAGTCAACCGCAGTACCGTTTCGCAGAAGGCCTGTAGGACTAGCCATTGTAAAAACTTTTATGCCTTCTGGGTTCAGCTTCCCTTTTACTACTTGTCTCTGCTTGTGTTTCCCTGTAAACGGAATTATTTGCTCATCAATGGCGATGTGCTTTTGTCTTCTATTCTCTCGGCAGACTTTTTCTATTTCAGAAACGAGAGGGCATATTTTCCAAAATATTTCGACATCCCGAGTACTTTGGTCAACAGTTCCATCATTAAACAACCTTTAAGTTTGACCTCAGTTGAAAAAAACGGTTACGAGTGATGGTGTTTGCTATGTAAGGCACTTTTGTTTCCATTGCCCAATTCATCCTCAATCGTGGCAGCCGAATAACTGCCATTGTTCATTAGGTGCCGTAGGTTCAAAGATTTGCCAGTCCTCAATACGCTACAAAAATTTGTACACTCAGACATAATTTCAAACAAACTACTGTCGATGTATTGAGAAAAGTATGAAGTGGGCTGTTGACACATGACACAAATGAAACATTTAACTGATCATCGTCAGGAGTAAAATCCAAGTTGAGGTTCGGCGCGTAAAGACGACAGAGGCTCATCGTCAGATTCGTTTCAGTTCTCTTCTTCTATGGGTGGCACCGTTTCCTGTTGGCTTACTTGAAGATCAGCTTTATCATCGCTACCTGCATCTTCAAAGTCTGACAAGTCAAAATTGATCAAGTCCTTTATATCTTTAGCTGCCAAATGACCTGTTAAAAAACCAAATAAGTGCCTAGTGCACGCAAAAAATAAAATCAGACTTTAACTGATTGTAATTGACGTAATTTGACAACTAGAGGAATGCAACGTATTTCAAAAACAAGATAATGGCTCTCCAAACTGTCTTCCCAAAAGGTTCTACCAAATTCCAAAAGATAGCGTGGAAAAAAAATTCTAAACTAAAATGATCACTGGTGATACCGGGGGTCTCAGGAGGCTACTCTGATGGAGTTGGACCGTAACTACTTACCTGAACCTCTTCAATACTTTATCCATTGTTTCAGCCCAATTGTGGTTATCTTTGTGGTTGGCCAATGCTTGGGATTATAAATATCTGAATACCGATTCGGTTGGGGCATACGTTAGAAATATTGGTTATATGAGTCGAAAAAGTGGGTTTGGTTATTATCGAACGACATTATAAAATGATACAACAACTTGCCCTAGTGTGAAACTGAATCTTCACCATGTTGCTATAACATGGTTTCAAGCATTTTTCCATTTGACTAAGAATAGCTTGAGAATACTCTGACGTGAAGTTTTAATTTCCTCATTACCAGAGAGTGTTGATGACATACAAAGACCCCCTTTTCCTTGCTCCAATGACATAATCAGAAATAACTCACTGGTCTACATAAGACTGTTTCCACTTTCATTGACAAAAACATCGGTAAAGTGTTATTCAACATTTTCCCACTGTACTTACTACTTACCAATTGTATGTAAGGAAATTGTCAAGAAACCCTTGTGCCCTCCCGCACATGCGTTATCAACAGACATAATTGCCCTACCAGCACTTTGCCATATGTTGTCCCATTAAATAGATGTCGTTGGCGGTTGTCTTTTAGTCAGCATACCATGATGCTATTGTATACTAAAACGAAAACCTCAAGGTTCCCAACAATCAAACGTCCCACGTTACCTTCACATAGAAACTCTCTCATCGGGAAAATTACGGAGTACGACAGCGACTCAAAGTTCGAATACCGCATACGCATTTCACCTGTTGAATGAACGTTCGACCATTGTTTGGCGACATCGCCACAATGACAATGGCAACCGATGACAATGGAAATGAAGTTCGGTCAAGCGTTACATACTCTAGGAGGGCCATCTATCCCACCTAACCACCTATCTACCATTCCGCCGCCCATTTAAAATTAAAGGTCTTTGGTACCTTTTTCCATTACCCACTGTATTGAGGGAGTTTAAGGCCGATGCGTCACCCAGAGAGGGTGAAATTTCGCAAGCTAGATAGCTTTTGAATTTTTCATAGACCATTATTTGTGCAATGTATAAGTATCGTCAGCGTATTGTTATTATGTAAGACAACCATACCCACCAACCTGTCTTATGGCAGCAATTGAATGGTCACGTGGTTACCTTTAAATTGTCGGGTGTTACCAAATCCAAACCGATAATCGTCATTCATTAGCCTATCGTCAATGCACTACGAATGGATATGTAACCTATACGATTGATGGATTATTGTACGTATGTTCGTTTTACAGTAAAGTATAGGTTTTTGACACTGAGATTCAATATGACCGTTATGAAGTATAGTATCTACCGTCCGCGAATATTGATTTTTTGATTGGGGGCACTTACCAATTTGTTTTGAAATAATTAGAACGGGGTAGTTATCTATTACAGGATTGGAACTTTGGGATCTATGTCGGTAATGACATATGAACTTCTGTGGAATCACTTAAAATCACTGCTGACTTATTTGTACTTTTTATAAGTTCTCACATTCCAACGTGTCAGATCTGTCATTACACGTTTGAAGGAGTTGAAGATATTTGTTCTGGCAGAATTTTAAAGAATAAAAGAGCTTTGAAGAGAAGACCAAGACGAGGTTTTGAAGAGGTCAGAGGTTTGATAATTTTATTTCATACACACTTGATACGCTGGGCTTATGCCCCCAAATAAATTTAGGAGAATAGGACAGGTTAGCACTTAAAATATTTAGATGAGACCTATCTCTATAGCATTCAACTTTATGGTTGACTATTTTGACTGTTTGGGCAGAATCTTGGTGTTAAACACGTAGCCTTTTGGCTTGTCTGGACAAAATCGGACAAAATATCTTTCGAAGAATTGTAACATGAGATGAGCTCATGCTTCAGGAAGAGCCTCTCAATACATCTTATGGGAAACTTAACTATATATAGCAATGTCGATTTGCAATTATTGGGCCTTTTCTAGAATTTTCCTAAATTTAGAATTATTATGATCCATAGTGAACTTTCCAGGGCGAAACCATACTGATGTGGAGATTCTACGAATATTGTTATTCGCATCTCTTTTATATAGTGTCCACATGTCACTTCTCCCTTATTTCTACAAGTTTTGTCCAGGAATACCGCCGTTAAAGGCCTCAATCCAAGATTTAAGAGAAAAGTCGTTGAATAAAAAATCATCGTCACTTTGCAGTATGTTGCTTCTGACTGTGCAAATGCACCTGAGCACTCGAATCTGCGCAATAACAGCTAGTTAAACTTCTGTAATCTTAAGCCCGACACTGGAGCTGAGGAATATTAAGGAAGCTTTGTCGGAGAAGATATCAATGGCGGTATGAGAGGCATAGGTATTAAGCGTTAACCGCGATTAAGCAAAAATAATTTAGCATCGTCCATAGTTTGGAAATGGCACTATCCTTTGAAGGATCTGGGCTGTTTGATGGGTACCCGAATTGGAAAATAGGTGGCGCTACTGAGCCAAAATGAGTGTACCATCATTAAGTACAATTTGGTCGGAATTTGGTGACAATTCGATGCTTAGTTTTGTTTTGACACTGATTTCAAAACATCGTGTTAGTGTTTTTTGCGACCATGGAGAAAGAGCAGTATCGCTCCGTGATACGATTGTTATTTTTGAGTGACAAAACCTACGAGAAAATCAAGCTCATTCCCGATGGTGTGTATGGAACCCATTCACCTTCCAATACAACCGTTTACCATTGGTTCGCAGAGTTTCGCCCTGGCTGCACGTCGATTTTTGATGAACCAGGTGGCCCAAAAACAGTTACCACCTAGGAAACGGTGGACAAAATCTATGATCTCGTATTGATGGACCGCCAAGTGAAAATTCATGAGTTGGCTGAAATAGCAGACATCTCAACTGAACGCGTTAGCTGTCCGCGCGATGGGTGCCGCGTTTTCTCTTACCAGAGAACAAGGGCAATCGTGATACCAATTCAATGACATGCTTGGCCCTGTTTAATCGAAATTCGGAGGAGTTTTTGCATCGTTTCGTGACCGTCGATGGAACATGAATTCATTGGTACACACCAGAGACCAAAGAACAATCGAAACATTAACTTAGTGAACGTGCTCCAAAGAATGTGAAGACCGTGCCTTCGGCCGGTTTTTGAAGCGCGCGAGGTGTGATCCACGTTGACTATTTTGAGAAGGGAAAAATAATCACAGGAACATACTACGTCGATTTATTGGGCCGATTTAAAGAAAAAAAGTGCTGTTTCAGCACGATAACGCATCGGCACACATTTCCGCAGTCGCCACAGCCAAATTAGTCGAATTGAACTACGAATTGCTCCCCAATTCCTCTTATTCTCCAGAATTGCTTCCTTACGACTTCTTTTTGTTCCCAAACCATAAAAGATCGCTCGCTTGAAAGAAATACGGGTGTAACGAGAAACTTATCGCCGCCACGCAGAAGTATTTTACAGGCCAACAAAAGTCGTACCATACTGAGGGGGTTAACAAGTTGCAGCACCGCTGGAAAAAGTGTATCGAGCTAAAAAGGTATTATTTTGGAAAATAAATTGTCAAAACCTAAATAAGTTGCGTTGTCCTTGCTAATTCAAACTTCAGGTGGACAGCGGGTATGTAAGAACTCTTAACAAAACGCCATATGCAGCTGGACGATTAGCATATAGTCCGGGGCGGTGGTGACACAAAAGTGTATATACCTACGTAGACGGGACCGAAAAACGAGACAGCCAAGAGCATCCTCATCCATTTTGGATAAAGTCTATGCCTCTGCGCCATAGACCAGGACCGAGATTGTTAAAGTCAAGGGTCACTTTCGTTGTTCGACAGAGGTGTTTGCTACTCAATTACTTTCAAGAGTAATTCTTTGTTTGATCTCAGCGTAAGTGTCCTTATTACCTCAAAGGTATATGTGTTGAGGCTGACGTTTTGCCCGAGACATTATTGACTTCCAAACTCATTTTCGCAGCTTTGGTCTCAATACTCTGGAGAGCGCCACTGATATCACGGTGCTTTCTTCTGATTATGTCAATATCATCGGTGTATGCAAGTAATTGCACCTGAGTTTAGCTCTATTCTTTCAAGAATTATGTCAAAGAAATAGCTTGAGAATCGCTTTTTTGATATCAAAGGTCTGGGTGAGTTGTTTACCAACCGATCAATGGTTGTTGTTGACGACCGGCTTCAGACATTCACACAATATGGCAGATAAAATTTTATAGGCGAAGTTAAGAAGACTGATACCTGACTGATGATGATATTTGGGGCATATCAGAGTGTCTCCTTTCTTGAGAATAAGACACACATGGCTGAGGTTCCATTTAACGGGCATACTTTCGTCCGATCATATTTTATAGATAAGTCAGTGTATGCTCCTTACCCAGTCATCGCCTCTCGCTTTGAAGAGCAGACCGTACGTTCCAGCAGCTTTGTTGGACTTAAGTGTAGATACGTCTTATTCTACTTTATCCAGTTTGGGTGGACAGAATTTCGGGGCTACATCGTCCAGATTGAAATGTTCTTTCTGTTATACGTTAAACATCTACAGAAATGCACTTTCTAAATCCTCAGCATAGATTGCGACTCTACTACGATGTTCCCTTGTTCGTATCTACAGGTTTTGGTTCGGGATTTGTGTCCGTGAATTGTGTGTTTTTGTTTTTAATTTTTAGTAAAACTCCCGAATCTTTTTCCTGGCATCTTCCAAATTCCTGGACTGCGTATTTTTCATGCTCCTTATTTTTTTTCCTCAGAAGCCCTTGTTCGTCTCTTCCCTTCTGCTCCTTGAGCTCTTGAGCAGATTTAGTCCTTTGTATGCATCTTGTTTAGCTGCAGGTGCTTGCGGGCACTAATTTTCTAACAAGAGGTTTCGTTGTAGTGGCAGAGTGAAACCCAGTACATCAGACACGCAAAAATTGATGGCTTTTTGGCGATAAGAGATTATGGGAGACTCGAACGTTATCTTTCTTCTTTGCTTCTAATTTTGGAAAATTATCCTCAATACGGGTTGTTATGAGGCGCTCGTTCATATGCCGGAAACCAAAGACTTCTTGCATAAGTTTGCCTTTAGCAACAAACCGCATCCAAATAGGCGCTGCTTTTGCCATCGATAACAATCGTCGTAATATGTGGATGTTTCAGTTTTCCATTATATATTTGTGCGGCCGTTCCCAATGCCTTTCTGGGTTGGCGGTAATATCTGAAGTAGTCCAATGAGTTCCATAGATATTCGGCCACATGTTGTCTATTACGGAACCTAACATTCCCCTTACAGATCCGAAGTTCATTGTGCTGATTTCGTTTGCAGTGGTTGTCATCCGTGTGATCCGTCCATATCCGAACCTTGTTGTTGTTTCGTAACTTAATTTTGTTTTCCATGGCCGGGCAGTTACCCCGGCGGTACAACTCCCAATCTAATAGGGTAGAGCAAAGCAGACGCAATACTTGCTGAACAATTTAAAGTATGTTACTCCTCCAGATGAGCAAGTCTTTGAGATCATACCGGAAGAACAACGTCGACAAGGAAGACAAGTGGAAAAGAACTTCAGCGAACTATGTGTTCACGACTGAGGGCGATTAGGATAATACCGCGCTATATGGAAGGAGCTGTATATTGAGAACCCAGCCTCACTACGGGCTGTGGCTCCACCTTAAGTAAAGTAAGTAAACAAGCAGCTTTAGAAGTTGTGATACAGGCGTATTAACGAGTTATTACGTAGCTTCTCGTCGGTCCTCGAATAATTTTTTTTTTCGCGGTAAAACCAGGTTCTAACTTTATCTAAGGCACTTTCAGCATGATGCATATTGCCTTGCTATATCTTGATAGTAGCTGTAGTATACGAGACCTCTTCTGTCATGTGACGTGTTGTCACCTTTGGACGTTTTCAGCCGATCTTCTCGCAGTTGTACTTGAAGTAGGTAAATCCGGACTACAATTTGTATTTTGTTAGCTAGTTTATGTAAGGAATAAGCCACTGTCGCAGATTACCTTACACTCAACTTAAGATGAAGCAAAACGTAAAGCCATCGTGCTCCGCATGCCACTGAAGAACACCAGACTTTTCATATTGGTTTAACTGCGGGTGCCGCTCGCTGCTGACTGAATTGATTTGTGGAATCCTCGTCGTTGATTTCTCAAGAGTTTTGATATAAAGTGGCATATCTCCGAAGGGTTGGGGAAATTTTTAACTCATTTCCGATCCAGTTACCTGTTACTAATGGTTGCAAAGTGTCCGAATTGCTTAGCACGCAATACGTATTTTTGTATGTAATTCAGCCCAATTCTTTTCATTAGTTAGTATAGTACCTTATGAGAAGTACTTGGGCCTATATGTAGGTTTTTGGAAAAGTATCCTCTTGAACTTTTCCTAAGCTCAAACCAAATTTTCTATTAATGAAGCCAAGTTGGCCCTTATCGAGGCAGCAGCGGTGATGTCAGATCAAACAAGAAACAATTTGGCTGCTTTGTATGTTGATCCTCTGAATTGAGGTTTGGCGGCCCATCCTGGAGGTTCAGTGTAAGGTTCTTGTATGGGAGTCATTTACTTCGTACTCTGGCAGATATACTATTGGAAGTCTTGTCATAGAAGGTATAACTACTCTTAAAATGGTGGAACACTTGTTAAATTTTTGGAAAATTAAAAGATGTTTGGGCTCAAGGTTGTTTCGATCCATAGGTGGCATTCAACCTTTAATGGTGAGACTAAATTATTAGTGTAACTGGACTTATTGTTGTATTTTAGGTAACCAGACATCTCACGAGAATTTCGTTGCCTGAAAAAAAGAATGTCTTTCGGGCACGGAAGCCAATACACCATTACTTATGGCGCGGCCACCCACAATGTTAGGTAGAGTTCGATTGCTCCTTGGTTGCTTGTTAGCAATAAAAACAGTTTTCGAACTGCTTCTTTAGGATTATACACGTTTTTGACAAAAATTCGTCGAATCTGACAAATTAACTTAAAAGTCAGAACTTCTATATAAGTACGCTATATGGTTCATTTCCATATTTGCTATTCATTTCCCTATCATCAGAGCCTCAACCAGAAAACTTCCAGAAGAATGTGAAATACGAATATATGTCAGGAGACAGTTTGTCTCTAATGGCACAGCAATAGAATATCTAGAAAGACCTGACCAAAAAATATGTCTCTTTATTTTTAGGAGAACTGTGCGCATTGAATCCCTAGCGTACTCTCGCAGAAATTGTTACAAACGATTTCAACTTTGGTGGCGAATGTAATTACTAAAGCCCAATGGCCTTGGCTCACCCAAAACAGTAAACAGTAACCTAGGCGCCAGAAAATGAAAATGCCTCATCCATCTCCAGTTAATTGCAGTTCTGCGTAGCATTCAATTTCTACCACCATCCCTTCATTTGTCTCACTTAAAATCTCTTTCCCTCGAGCTTATTGTTGTCGTCTTTCGACGGTCGACTAAGAGTACATCCTTACTTGCAACGAAATAATTACCATCAATTCCATGTGTTGCGTCGAGTGATCAGCCGCATAAACAAGCGGTCTATCTCTCTCTCATCACTTCGTCAGAAAATTACTTTGTTAGTTAATCGGAACCAGCATCCAATCTGTCATTCCATCACACAGTGCACCATCTAAGCAATGCATGACGTGAACCTCTGAACTTAACGTACACACCCTGTAATTACCAAACAGAGCAACTAAGCGATCGAAGCGATTTCTCTCAATCGACAAGGGAACAGAGAATTTTCTGAATTTTCGTCGTAGCGCCACAACCACCAGGCGCTACAGATGACGGAAACCACAAGCTCAGAACAGAGTAATGCCGGCCGGTTTGACGGCGGTTTCTCCCCAAAAATGTTGCTTCCTCGGACCCCGTTTGTCCGGCCGTGTCCAAAATAATGACAACTAAATGAAAGGGATGCGCTGCGACAGCATGCCTATGCGCCATACTGTCAATCAAAATGATTTATGAGTCTTCCCACAGTCTATCGCGGCAATTAATCTTTGTTCAGCGGCATCAGATACTTGGTCATATATGTATGAAAGCGCCGCGGCGGTCGCTTTTGTTGGACAGTATGGCGGCAACGCTGACGGACAGTAATTAGCTGAGCGGGAAAACGCTTGTCACAGTGCCACCACTATCAGTATTCACCGTCACCAGTGGATTCCTTTTCCACAGAACGAGCAATTAATTCGCCGTCATTGTCATCGTCGTAGTTGCCATTGTTTTCGTTGTTGTCGGCGAATATTTGTTTCACTTAAAGCAGCCTTGATGATGCTTATTCGTACATAAGTATCAAGTATCCGTACTACGGTAGGTACCGCGTATCCGTATTCGTATCTATGAAATTGTATCGCGGATAGTTCTCTTCAAATTTACAAGTTACAGTATAAGTTCCACTGTAGAGGGGTTGCACCGCAATGCCATTACCTAGATATCTAATCACGAGCTATGGCTAATAGTACACTTGGTAAACGTGTAGCTACATGGAGTGCGGTGGTTGTTTTTTCTTCCGCCCCGAAGGTCAATTGGTGATGCGAGTGCGCACAGATCTCTGGTTGGAGATTTCTTAATTCCAACGCGCACTGGGACTACCAAAGCTAGTGCATCATGGGAATCCGATAAAGTAGACAGGAACTGCATTTCTATTACGAAATTTGCACAGCACTAGAGCGTCGATAGAGTGTACTAGGTGCACTTAAGTGTACACTCCGAAACAAACAGATAGATCGATCTACAACCAGCGCGACTTGGTAGTTAGCTGAACCAACAAGCTGGAAACCCAAAGTCCAATTCGACCGTTTGGCTAAGAGGTTAAAGGCAATATCTACGGATGGATGAGGTGAATGATTTATGGGCTGTTGCGCTTGCCCTGCTACACTGCGTACGTACTCAGACGGAGACTAAGTTTAACTCTTGAACACACAGAAACATCTTCTTTTTGAGGTGAAGTGGTTCCCAGAGCCAAATGGTCTCATCATATCGCTACAATTGCCATTAAGCATTTTGAAAGAGAAACAAACATACAAGCGGGCTAAAGGGGTAGCTGCTTGGTGGTATCCAGTCATGGTGCGAGTTGCGGCACCAAAATCAGTTAACTGGCCCAACCGATGCAGAGAGAGAGCGATCGCTTCGTGGCTCTTGTGCAAACAATGAGTCATAAATAACCCGACAAATCGCGATTGCCGGCGCCCAGAGAGATACATGTGTTTAACCAGCAAGTAAATGCATCAAAATGGTAAACTGTAGCCGGTATGCAAACTTTGGGTAGCGAATATTTATTTATGAAAATGAGGCTTAGTTGTGGCCTTAAAGCAGGTACTCCAGACATGGTCTTTCCTCTGAATTCCACTCCATATCGTAATAGCTCCAGTATACATATACGAAGGATTCGAACTATACTCTACGAAATGTCACTGGCTGATATTTGTTCAAGCCGCGGATACATGCATCTAAAGGAGAGTCAGGGACTCTACAGACTCAAGACATGTTAGCTTAAGCCCGCGTTTTCAAAGTCTGATTTAACTCTGCCTCTTAAAGCATTCAGAATGTATTTAGACGTCAGCCGAGAGGAAACTAGGCAACTTTATCTGCACAGAATTCTGCGTCCATATCATAATCTTAAAGCAAAAATGTGTAAGCATGTAACTTGACAAATGGGGTCAAAACTCCGGCGCAACTCTCAGAGTATGCAAAAGGGTGACCTGGATGTTGATAAGCCTTAGATCTGGGGACATCGAGATCCTAAAATGGATCCAGCCGAGAATCAAAAAGTGTTCCTTACCGATCAGATAATGAAGATGAGCTTTTGGGCATATTTTCAGAATTGGAGGATTCAAATAGGATACACGAATACGTTCCGCTCTGTACAAAAGACAACGGTAAGATCAAAACTTATACATTAGCGAAACGTAGCCTTAAAAATATTCTTACTTCCTAATCTCAGTGTCCAAGAAAAATCTATTCTACAATTCCTACGATGCCTAAGTGTTTGAAAAAAAAAAAAACCGATAGTCCTGAATCACTCAACCTACTATTGGATACCTACTTACAGGTAACTTCCTGTTCAGTAACAATGTAAGGAGCACCACTGCTGTCCCAAAAATCACGGTCTGATTACAAAAGAGGAGCTGCCCAGGGTGCTGCATAGCTTCAAACCATTTAAGTCTGCTAGACCGGCGGTATAATACCTGCCGAGTTAAATTTCATATAATTTGAACGAAGAATTTTCAAACTCTGCTTAGAATTTATATCTCTGTTTTGGACCTATCTATCCATTTCTCTCGGAAATGTGTTTACTTGGTAGGTTACATCGGAGACTGAATCCAGCAATGTTGAAACTTGCTTCTTAGCAAGGAACTGGCAACTCATTGATGCCATATGAACAAGGGCATTGTCGTTTGAACAGCTCACAATTGATTGCTCGACTAAGTACTGAATCACAGTACAAATTTTGTAAACTTATGATCCGAAGTGTGTATGTTCCTTATTTTGTCCATTTTTTGTAGAAAGATAAATGCTTTGGTGATAAGTTCGCTACAGTATCAGTGTCCATCACATAACTCCCAAGTACTAAAGGGAGCATACGTCGATTACTCGCAGATGGTATGTACAAGGTTTCGTTGTCAAATGAGTAGCACATTAGGAAGGTTCGCAAAAGCATAATTTTGAACCAGATAAGCAGTCTCAAGTTTAGTATGCTTAGGAAGAGCAAGAATAGTTCTGACTTTGAAGAGACTCTGAAAAGTATTCGTTATGGTCTGCCGGTATCTTTGGCGATTATACCACGACTCCAGCTATGCTCTTTTAAGTCAATTTAATGCTGGGTCAGGTTCTACAAAGTCATGTTCTAAGCCCTTTCTAACTATGCCTTTGCGCCCTGGGTATTCGATAAGATTCAGCGAACTGAGTTTGCCGACGGAGATACCATAGATGTTAGTTGTCTCAACGAAGAGTTAAGTCTGAGATTTAAAACCTTCAGGAAGATACCAACGCCAAAACCTTGATTGATTTTGTACTTTTGTGAGATGAAGCGTACGAATAATGAGTTGTTTGTCTGGTGCACGGCAGCCTTTTATTACTTTTTTATAACTAGCTCGCGCTCAAGAGGTTATTAGTATCCTGGCGTCTATATCAATATTGGTGACAACATGGTGTTTAGAAAGAAGGCTCAGAGTTACTTACTATTTTGATTTTGGACTCTAACATCCTAAAATACTCGCTGACTTTCCTTTCATTTCAAGTATGTGAGTCGATATAGAGAAGATTTTTAAGTGCAGCTTATAGAGCTGGCGATTCTCTTAACCTCATCTGTTTTCTAAAAAAGTCTTGGAGCTGTTTAGCAGAACTAATAGAACCATGTTCTTAAAGCATTGCATATAGTTTTTGGTGTTTAGAGTTATAGCTTTCGTAAGCCCAAAGTAGCAACAGTGTTATAAAAGTCCCTTTAACATAATATATATGGGCGGCTGTTGTTTGTTCGGATTCTATCTTGTTGCAACCAAGGCTTATAAGCTTAAATACCCAAAATATCACGGTATTGGAATATCTCCAGTACTTTCACTGCCAGGCAAGTCTAAATCACGAAAGGCGTTACGTTACAATTTGAAAAGTTGGGAAGAATAAAACGGAATCAAGGAGATAATTGAAAAAATTTGAAACCTAAGACTGAACAAAGAAATATTGTGGATGCTTCTAAAGAGCTTCCTGCATTCTATTATTACATAACAAGTTTTAGAGCCATATGCCTACGAGTATATTGATAGAGGCAAGCTAACTGGAGTCATAATACTCAAATAAACCCACCCATACAATGTCCCATCTTAACTTAATGGCAGTCCTTTGAGTTTTTTTTTAAAGAGTAACAGGTACCAAGGATTAATCTAAATGCTGCAGTGTAAAACAAAAAAAAATCGTAATAGCCCTCTATCTATGAAAGAGGGCTGTATGCTCAAGGTGGGGTTTTTTCATTCAATGTAAGTCCACTGGGTCACACATCACTGATGACGGCTTTCCAAACATTTCTCCATTTGCTACATATTCATTTTTTCAGCATCCAGATTGAAATTAACTCTGTTCTCAGGTTGAGAGACACTCAGCAATGGATAAAGCTAAATATAGAACGTGCCAGTATATTCACGTTTCAGTGTGGCCTTCCCCAATTAATTGGAGTTGACTTCATTTAAATCCTAAAACAGACGAACGCATTGGTACAGGGGTAACTTTGCACGCCCAAATCCGTCGGTTTACCTTAAAAATGTACTGCCTTCCAAGCTGAAGTGTCATGTATTCATTGGGCTGCTGCTTGCTTCAGTCTGAATCGAATACCCTTTTTAAGCAGCTACGGAACACCATTAAGTTTTCTAATCAACCGAGATGGCTTAGCAGATCAAGATCATATTCTATTGGACTCCGGCACACTTAGGTGTCTCAGAGAACTGCGTTGCCGATGAACTGGTCAGATTCGGATTCTTCACCGATATTTAAATGCTCCCTAGGGCCAGTCATGTACTTATTGGGATAATTGTGATGCATTTAGACCAATATGACCCATACTCGATCCCAAAGGAGATATTCGCATGTTCACAAATAAAATCACGCAACACTGTGCCATTGGAAGGTGAGTACAACGATTGAGTAAAACGAAAAGGAACCGATGTCATCATAATGTAATTTCTAGTCATTTGTCCATTCCGAGATATTTGTGCTCTCTGCTCTTTGAAGATAATGAACCTTGATAAATTTGTAAAGAAATTTCAAGGGTCGTAGGAGTACCTAAGGCGTTGACCCTCAACGAGGACTTTTTTCACATGATCTGATCAAGTATCATGCTTAAATTGTTCGCCTTTTCGTATGTCGACTCTTTCCAGAGAGAGGTTGGATTTGAGGGTTGCAGATACTCTGTCTATATGGCGTACCATTCTTAACATGTCTTAGCAACTTTATACGACTTAAGCACCGTATAAGCACATATGCTAATATGTGAAGCTAATGCACGGATTGGTAACCATTACAGTTTCGAGAGTAGCTTGTGCCTTTATTTATGAAGCAAAAGCGTTCCCCCGCTGGTTAGGTATTCAGTCACCTCTCATAAATTTACTGAACGAAATCGAAATCCATTTAAACCTAAGGTTTCCGGACCTCACCAAACATGTGAATTGCACATATCGACATAACCAACTACCATATTCTTTTCTAGTAAGCCGGCCATAACTTAGATCTTATTCGGAAAGAATTTGAAACTTCGACTCAAGTGTTTTGCACAAACAAAGACAAGTCCTCCCAAACAGTCCGTCTTGAACCACACGGGACATCCAGATACAGACAGATAAAGACTGGGGAGGATTTCAGATTACTTTCATCCTCGCATTCAGCTGGTTGCTTTAAAACAGTTCTTTGCAAGGCCAAAACACTTTTGTTGATATATGTTGCTCTAGCTAGATTCTAATATTTCTGACCACATTTCGACACGCACGTGGCTGTCGGTGTTACCATACCTTGCTGCAGTCTGTTTTTAACATCAACTATTCCAGCAAAAATCACATCGCCATTCTTCATGATGAACTTGTTGCTCTTGAACATATTTAAGAAATGTACGGCAGAGGTTTACTTATAACCAACCTATTCAGCTTGTGAAAAATTCCCTCTCACCTCCAAGTCACTCACGAAGCCATCAGATACCAGTTTAGATAGAGCATATAAAATATCGTGACCCGCCAGAAACCGAATTGATTATCCGAAATTATTCTTGTCCTCAATATATTGTACTTAATCCGGACACTATTGATCAACTTGCTGAATTCTGAAGGGAACTTGGACCGAAAATTTGCAGAATTGGATTTGTTTTTTTCCTTGCTTTGATGACTTCTAATGCAATGAATAATGTGCATTAAGTGAGCAACGATCCTTCGCTCGTACCTTAACAGTGAATTTAACATTCAATTCATTTTAATTCATTATAACTGGGCCACACGCGTAGCCTACTCTTGTATCTGAACCATCTGCCCTTGGAAACCATACCATGGCTACATGTTGGGGTTTGACCTCATGACAAATGGACTAACCCCTTCGAAAGACGGTTCTAACCCTCTCAGCAGCTTTGTTTCCAGCTCCCAACCTTCGGTGTGAAAGAAAAGAATTCCGTCGTAGTACTTCAATAACTTTTTTTACTTTTTGATAGTGGTCTACGATATTACAGTGAGTCGTGTGTCTATCTGTTGTTGATATTTTTTATAAAAAAAAGAACAATTGTCTCTTTGAGTTGCAGCCTATAGGTATTGACGAGAAGAACAATTTGCTTGGTAGAATTTTGTAGCTTCTTTCTGCTGCTGTTGTTCCTGATGCTGTTGGATCTATTTCAGTTACTGTTGTTTCTGCTGTTGTTGCAGCTGCTACTTGGCTGTTGTTTTGGTTACAGCTGTTGTTGTTACTGTGATTTGCTCAGCTGTGCTTTTATGCTTGCAGCATTTGTTTAAGTTGTTTTTCTTGTTGTTTTTGATGATGCCATCTGTTTGACATTGATATCAAGTTCGTGGGGTTGCAGCAGTCCGATGCTGCTGGTTACGAACTCGAACCACTCCTTCTCGTTGCCCTATTCTGAGACCCTTTTTCTTGTTTGACATACGAATACTGAATTCCTCCAAGGCAAACTACTTGGTGCCACATTAAGGAGAGGACCATCAACCCTAATAGATCATGAACCCTTGAGAGATGACTTATTTTAGGCGGCTAAGTAGGGACAGAATAAGGTGCTTGTACAAAAGCAAACTTAACTTACATGGAGTTCAGTTAAAAGGGAAACAAAGACGCAAACATCAGTTGATCAAGAAACAACTTGAAGACTAAAGTTGCAAATCTGTTTTGTTGTTATATTCTCTTTAGACGGTCCCATTCAACCGCCCAGATAAATATAAAAACAAAATGCCCCACTACACTGGTTAAAAAGTTTGCCAACTCCTGACATTCAACTAAAGAGTTATTGCCTTCAGAATGCGCACTCGCACTCTACAAGGTGTAATAACCGAAGTGCCCAACAACTGATTTAATCCAGACCGTCCAACTCTAATCGGATACAGTACGAACGGTACGAGAAAGAAGTGAGCGTACACGCGTCTGCCTACAAAACTTTATTGAAACATTGCGCGAAACTGAGTCTCGTTTCCGTATTGTGTCTTTGGCCGCAGGACACAAATGGTATACCACTTAGTGTGCATTATTTGTGCACGACAACACAGTTTCAATCCAAGCCATGACTAACGATACGTTTACAAACTGCCCCAAATGTGTCATAGGAACTAAAAACCATGATACAACCAACAGCTAAGAGCTAAACGGCTTAAAGCTAAAAGAGCATTTTATGAGATGAACGTACCGTAATTTAATCATCCCCACGAATCACTTAGGCAAACTTATGCTATCCGACTATTTGAGGGGCTGGAAAAAATAATTCCACGTTTCGTTATCAGATGGCAGTAGGCTGCTTTAACTCGATTCCACTTTCTTTTTAGTGCGCATCCATATTCCGTATCCGTACACCCTTCCGCAAACGCTGTAAAATCGTACGTATCCGTACATATCTTCGCGGAACAGTGTGATGCATCAGAGCAGACCTCTTGGCTCCATCGGAGATATACACCTCAACCCGGTACGTCTAACCAGCTAAGGGGGTTGTGTCTGATTAATTAGAGATTTGATTAATACTCTCGTATAACCGAGAAAGGAACGAAATTGCCTCTTGTTGGTGGTATCATGAGGGAGCGATCTGGCAACATTTTTGCTTTACTGCATTCGAATTTGTTTAACACCAGTGCAAGCCGCCGCCGTTTATTCAAATTCAATCCGCTCTAGTACACTTGGAGTCATTCATTCATCATTGGATTCTCATCAGAAGACTGAAGATTGCAGACACCTTACGGATAGCTTGCCTTAAAGATGTTCAGTTTCAGTTTCAGAGAAAGCACAGTCCACATCTTGTTGCAGTAAGACGAGGAAACAATGTCTTGGTTGCTTATCAGATACGAGTACAACGACGAACAGCGCAATACAGTAGCTAAACATTAAGAGTCTGGATTCGTTGGATTCATGAACTGTGATGGTGTGCCCAGGAGTAAGAGGACAACTTCGACAGAGACAACAAAGATAAAAAACAACAGCAGCGACGACAAGTAAAGTGTGGGTAGTCATGAGGAAAACCACTTAAAAGTCATATCAACCGACGAAGATCTGTAAAGGCTTTGCCATTGGTCTTACGAAGTTGAGGTGTCTGAAATCTGCTTAAGATGCAGAATCGGGAGGAAGTTTGAGTTGACTTCTGTTTTCATGAAAAAAAAAGTGTGTCGCATGAAGTCACTAGCATGCCAATTGGGCAAGCAACAAACGAATTTTGTATTCGGTACGTTGAAATGCAGGAAGGAATGTGTGAACTTGCTTTGCTGTTGCTGTTGTTGGGGAATATATGGCCACATTACAGAGAATTGCAAATTTGTCGACATTGAAACGAGCATTCGTTACATTTGTTCATATGAAACAGAATTTGCGTAGACAGAACATCATCCGATAATTCGACCACTGCAGTCGAATGTCTTACCAACCCACTTAGGCCTCACTCATTGAACCAATTTGAGCTTACGATGAAACGCAGGAGGCTGTTAACGTCTTAAACATTTAGATCGTTTAAGTCGTTGTAGAAGAAGGCTCCTAGGTGGAGTTTTCGTCCATGCAGCTTCTACAGAAATTGTTTGTAAAAGCGCCAAGCCTTCTTGCGTCCTTGCCTGTAGGGCAGTGTCCAGTAATGACAATTATAATGGCGCTGAGATGTTTCCTGTTTAAAAGAATCAGATTCTTAGAGCGATTCAGATCCAGCTTTGGCCAGATCTGTTTAGTAGCTAGACTTGTTGGCTCACCAGCCCATCTAAGGTCTGTTTTTTTTTATTAGGATCCAGCTTAAATAATAACTTTCCCGTAGCGATTGGTATACCTATACTGCCCTTTTCCGGTAGAATAGGTAGAGTGGTTCCAATTTTGGCAAGTTCGTTAGCCCTACAATTCCCTGGAATGTCTCTGCGGTTCGGCACCCAAAAAAGGTGACTGCTGAAATATCTCCGTAAGAGATATTCGGCATTCAAAGACGGTTTTAGAATTCAGTGAGACCGAGTCCAGGGACTTGATAGCGGCCTGATTATCTGAAAAGATGCGGATATCCTTTGCAGATATCACGTTTTTCTTCAGCCAGGACCGAGCTTCCTTAATTGCCAAAATTTCCGCTTGAAACACGCTACAGTGATTTGGAAGACGAAAGGAGAGGCTTAAATTTAGCTTATCTGAGAAAACACAGTTGCAGCTATTTGCCTGATGAAGATGTCGATGGGTGTCAAGTGAAGTAGCGCGGAGGGAGTGGAGCGTAGAGCTCCGCTTTTGCTTAGACACGCTGTTCTTTGGATTCGGCTTATGTATAGCCAGTAGGTTATTCAAGTTTGGAGGCCCCATTTGTTTTCAATGGCTTTCTTGCAAGAGAATAAAGCTACTCTAGCTTTCTTAACTCTTTCTTGAATGTTAGGTTTCCAGTTTAGTTTCCTATTAAAAACTAGACCCAGGTATTTTGCTGTATCGGAAAATACTAAACTGGTACAGTTTATTAAAGAGGACAAGATCAGTTTTATTGGGGTTAACTCGCAATCCACAGCGATTAGCCCAACGGTTTAATCTGTTAAGATTTAGCTGAAGGAGTTCTTTGATGGTGTTGAGATGCTTCCCTGAAACGGCTATAGCAACGTGGTCTGCATAGGCAATCACCCTGCTCCCTCCCGCTTCCAAGTATATTAACAGCTCATTTACCACTAAGTTCCAAAGAAGGGGAGCAAGAACACCGCCTTGCGGCGTACCTCTACTAACTAATCTTTTAGCAGAAGTCTCACCCAGTTTGGAGTTGATTATCCTGCTATTTAGCATAGGACTGATCAATTCCACAAGTGAGTCGTCTACCTGCAGATTTGATAGCGCAGTCGTGATTGCGGATGTGTCGACGTTGTTAAAAGCGTCCTCTATGTCTAGGAAAGCAACCATTGTGTACTATTTGTATTGTAGGGATCATTCGATGTGGCTAGACAGCGAATGCAGAGCCGTTTCCATCGTTTTGCCTTTACAATAGGCATGTTGAGCTGTTGACAAAAGTCTTGGATCAATTTTAGCTCGAATATGGGTATCAATCAGTCGTTCTAGAGTTTTTAGAAGGAAAGACGATAGATTTATAGGTCTGAGGCCCTTGGGACATCATGAGAGCATTTTCCGGCCTTAGGATAATATTTTCAAAGTTAAAGCCAAACGAATAGAGCGTGCCGTAGTGTGTATGAAAGTGCGTCGATTGTCCTTCCGTCTTTTATTATTCTTTAGTACGCAGGTATGTGTTTTACAGCAAACCTTTTCAATAGACACTATAGGCCCGGATCCTATAGTAGTGTGAGATTCTTACTCACTAAAAAACATCTCCCTTATGCAAACCACGACTGAGTTTACACTTAACAAGTAGTTCTTCTATCGCATTTTATTTTGTTTTTATAAGATATCCTTCAAGCTCTTCACGTTTTTTCTTGACGTGTGCTCTCCATTTTAGTTTAGCGTTGAGTGTCATACCGAGATATTTGGGATCGTTCGCGTAAGGAATTCGTACTGCGTTGATAAACACCGGTGGATTCTCAATTTTCTTGAGAGTGAAGTTCACGTGGACAGACTTGTTTTCATTAAGCGCGATTCGCCAAGTCTTTGTCCAATTGTTAATCCGTGTAAGGGTACGTTGCAACTTGGCAGTTGCTTCTTCGACTGTTTTAGCTGTTGCCAAAATGGCAGTGTCATCAGCAAATGTGGCTAGGACAGTGTCGTTCGTTTGCGGTATATCACTTGTAAAAAGCAAATATAGCAGAGGGCCAAGTACACTTCCTTGCGGCACCCCCGCCTTTATTGTCTTAAAAGTGGAATATTCGTTTCCGTGTCTCACACAGAAAAATCGGTCTTCCAGATATGAACCTCAAATACAGGACAATTGCTGGGGTAGGGCTTGTCGGAGTTTATATTTTAGGCCCTCATGTCATACCTTATCAAAGGCTTGCGAAACGTCAAGGAATGCGCTTGAACAGACTAACTAACACTCGATTGCTCGTTCAATTACATCGGTTATTCGATGCACTTGGTCAACTGTAGAGTGTTGGCTTCTAAAGCCAAATTCATAATCAGGCAATAGGGAATTTGTGTCGGTAATTGGCTTAAGACGATTAAGAAGGATTCGTTCGAAGACCTTCAATGTAATCGGGAGAAGCGATATTGGTCTATATGACTTGACTTCAGTCAGCGGTTTAACGGGTTTCGGAACCATAATAACTTCGGCTACTTTCCACTGGTGCGGTACGTGCTCTAATCTAATGCTGGCATTTATAAGATAGAGCAGCTTTAGCAAACCTTTTTTCGGCAAGGCTTTAAGTATCTCTCCCGTTATTAAGTCATATCTCGGGGCTTTATTGGGCTTAAGCGTGTCTATAACTTGTCTAAGTTCCCTAAGCGTAGCCTTTTCTACTGGAAAGTTTGTCGTCACGTTTAGCGTATTCTCAGGAAGCACCCCCCCATCGAATGGTTTAAACGTTTCTGCAAGATGGTCGGCAAAAACATTAGCTTTTTCCTTATCTTCTTTCGCCCAGTCATCCTGGTTTCTTATTGGCGCCACGTGTATTTGGGGCTTTCGAACACTTTTAACGGCTCTCCATATAGAGTAGTTGGTATCCTTTGTCGCTGTGAGTCTTTCAAGGTAGTTATTAATACCTTGATTATTGAAGTCCTTGATCGATTTTTTTAACAAGTTGCAGAGCCTATTGAAGGACGTTTTATCTTGTGGTGCCCGGGTTACATGCTACTTTTTCCGCGCTCTTCGTTTCTTCCTTATCATTTCTCTGATTTTCGGTGGATATCTTATGTCGACTTTGGGAACTTTGTTCGATTCGCGGGGAGTGTTCTTCTAGGCCGCTTGCTATATGACTTCAACGAAGCGTTCAACTTCTTTTTCAAGTTGATACGGCATTCTAAGAGCTACTTTCAACTCAGTATTGTCTACAACGTCTATTCGGAAATCTTACCAGTGAGTTTTGCTGTTAGTTAATCTGGGTGGTCTTTGTTTCTTCACCAAGGATTCGCACAGTGAGAGCATAACTGGAGAACGATCGGAGGAAAGATCGAAGCCCTCTTCAACTTTGACGTAACTAGCGTTTACGTGTTTTGGCGACATCCGAGGGCCAATATGTCGGCTTGCCTGTTGAGTAAAAATAGCAACCACATTCCATACGAGCCCTGTAAAGAGTTTTGCCTTTTTGAGAGATACATCTTGAGCCCCAAAAGGTGTGCTTCGCGTTAAAGTCGCCACCAATAATGAAGATTGGTCCAAGAGAGTTGAATAGGTCAATAAATTCTTGTTTTTCTATTTTGCAGCGCGATTGGCAATAGATTGAGGATACATTAAAAGAGTAATTTTTATTTTTAGCGCGCATCACGGTCATTTGAAATTTGTCAAGTTCAATTATTGCTTCCAAAGTATGTTCAATGCAGTCTCTTATGAATAGGGATGACTCGCCTTTTGCGTTTCCCGATGGATCATGAGCGTGGTAGTCGCGGTAACCTTTTAGTTCCAAGCGCGATTCTGTTGCCAGGTGAGTTTCAGAAATGAAACATATGTCAATTACTTTTTTCTGCATGAAAATATTTAGTTCATCAAGCCTTTTCTGTAGCCCGTTGGCATTCCATGCAAGTATATTGAGCTTCTTTGCCATAATTAGTTACAGAAATTGGCTTCGAACTTAAGAAGCCGTCCGATTATCATCTTATTTATTTTAGTCTATTCTTCTAGTCTCTCAAGAATTACTGATAACACATTTGAGGCAAGATCCGGTGATGCAAAGTTAGTCATATTTACTAGCGCCGCTATTTGCGCGTAAGTTTTTCCACTTTCCACTTGCGCATTGTTATTTTTGACGTTGTTGTTATTGGTGATTTTAGCGTTTGTCACCATTACCTTCTTTAAAGGCTTTGGAGTAGGACCGCTGTTGTTATTTCTCATTCTTCTCAGGCTTCGTTTTTGATTGATCTCGTAACTTTTGCAACTCCTTCGCGACTTCGCAGCCTCGATAATTATCTGGATGTTTTCCCTTGCAGTTAATGCATATCGCTGGGGACTCTTTCGCGGCATTGCACTCTCGCATTTTACACAGCGAGGTTCCTTCTGGCAGTAGGCCTGATTATGGCTGAATCCCTGGCAACGTGTACATTGGGGAATCAGCCTAGAGTTTTTCCGCGAAGGTTCAATTTTGACAAGTCCCAAAATTGAAATTATGGCATAAATTCTTTCTAGGCTTTCGGTTTTGTCGAAAGTTAGCCTAAAGAGGGGGAGACCGCGTCTTGGTCTTTATTTTTAAGGTCATTTACGATGTTTTCTTTAAGGCAAGAGGGATGCAATCCTCTAGCTACAACGCGTATGAGTCTTTCCGTTTTATTTTCGTAGGTATGCCATTGAATCTTCTCGGCATTTAATTTTTGCGAAAGCGAACGGTAGTTGTCTGGATTAAGGACATTAATAGTCCATGTATCATTATTGCGAGATCTTACTTTATAATCGGTTGAGCACAGTGATTTCAGGATTATGCGCAACTTATTGTAGTCCGAGATTCCAAAAACATTTATTGGCGGCGGCGGTCTTTGTTTGGGTTGCTTTGTTGCCTTATCGACCTCAGCAGTGTTAAAGCTGGCTTGCTTCTTTGTTTGTTCAGTATCAGGTGGGGAAGTAGCTTTGCGCTTCTTACCTGGCTTTTTTTTAAGTATCCAGTCTGTTTCGGCGGCTCTTCTTCGTCCGTGTGAAAACTAGAGTTTTCGGGGCGGTCAAGTAGCGAAACAGACTCAGACTCAGATTTAGATTGCGGATTAATGGCATCTAGTTGCTTTTTTTGTTCGGCACAGAGCAATTCCATATTTTGGAGTCTGGCGTGGAGATCAGAATTTTCGCGTTCGAGATTTTGTAGCTTATTTGGTGTAATGCTATTGCCCTGACCTACCGACTGTGTTTGATCTTTGCTTTCGCATGATTTTCCTAGCGATCCGCGTGCTGGAGATCTCGTGACGCTTGAGCATTTTTTAAAGGGGTCCTGGTTTATATTTTTATTATTTTGAATATTATTTGAACTCATTTTAGTTCCCACGAGAAGCGGAGAAAGGGTAGTCCGTCTGTCCAGAGATCCGCATTACATGAAGAAAAACTAAAAGATAATAGTGACTTTGAAGTATGCTGACACTGTTGACAATGCATGAATTTTAAGGGCAGAGAAAACTACAGAAGCCAATTTTGAGGAAACGGAAGGTTTGCTAAATGCACCAGGCTTAGCTGGGAAGCACTGACTCAAAACTATTCAACCGATTGGACTAAAAATATTGAAAATTCACTGATTAATGTCATTCGAACGCAAATTGTAAGAGCGATGTACAACGGTAATGGACTGATCTTTAGGGCTTATTACTTCAATGTTATATACCAGGTGTTGATGACATCGAACAGTTCTTCCAGGGTCCTCAATCAGTTTACACCAATACGTCTCAAAATACAATGAAAAATAATTTTTTGATTGTAATGCCGTCTGACATAGTAGTTCTATAAACCTAGCTAAAATAAAAATTTATCTTAGTAAAAAAAATGTTAAAAAATATGGAATTCTTTGATACAAGTATAATGTGTTGCTGAAAACAAACTGAAAAACTTTGAATTTAAAGTATTGCCGGCATGTAAAACTCATTTAAAGGGGAAAGCAAGTGGAGGTAGTTATTTTGGATACAAGAAAGATTTGTGAAATTTAGAGTGCGAATTTGTTCCTTCGAATGGGAGTTATTATCTGAACCTAGAAGTGGAAAAAAATAAGCTACGCATTGTACCAACAAACTTTAATTGCAATAAGTGGGATAGCGACTTTGAGTGATTGCAAGAGATAGTAGTATGCGAATATAATGACAACTTAATGGTTCTCGGTGATTTCAATGCAAGAATCGGCAAAGAAGGATGAAAGTGAAAACGACAATGCGGGAATAATTCGAAAGTCCAGGGATAGCATATGCAATGGCAGAGGTATAAACTATTGAATGGAACAAGCTACTCAGATATGGATGGAGACTTCAGTAATCGATTATGGTCTCATTGCAGTTGACTTGGATATAGGAGATGTACCTTACGCCGATCATCTGCCATTTCTAATAAAATTTGGGCTTAAAGTCAATGAGGAGGAAGGATCGAGGCACATGAATCTACTCCTCAAATTACGGAGAATTGTATGTAATTTGATAACTTACAAAATTACAAAAGAAACCTCAATCACCAGTTATCTAGACATTAAGAGGTGAACCTTGGGATCATTGAAGGAGCCATAAAGTCGTCCAACCCAATTAAAAGTTAAACGAGAAGAAGTAGCGATATTTACATAAATCTTTGGTTTGATAAAGATTGCAAAAGAGCAAGACAAATCTTGAATGAAGAAGTTTTTAAACTTCTATATGTCGACGCTAATAAAAACTACAAGGAACTTTGCAGGAGAAAGAAAAAAGCGTACTATGAATCGGAAGCATTAAAATTACAACGAATTCTGGAAGTTAGCCAAAAAGCTTAACGGCAAGCAATATATTATCAATAACTAACTGTCACCTAAGGTACTCGAATTGCACTTTAAAAAGTTACTAAACCCAGATAAAAGTAGGAGACTACTTCATCATGCTGTTCCTGGTCGGAAAAATGATGTCTTGGGTGTAATAATAACCCCTCGAGAAATAACCGAAGCCCTAAATATGCTCAAAGATGAAAAAGCGCCCGGATCGGATCGTATTCCGGTAGAATTTTACAAATACGGAACAAAAGAGCTTATGAAAAAAAACTAAGCAGTGTTTTGAATAATGTAGGACAGACCCTGCTTACTATCGAGGAATTTCCTTTTATAACATTTTCACGTCTGTTCTACAAAAAAAGTTTAACAACTTGGATCACGGATTACAAGGTTTTCAAGGAATTCCAGTCGGGATTCAGACCTGGGTACTCAGCAGTCGACCTATATCTGCGTGTTAAACAGTTTTTCAGAGCCATTCTTAGTAGCAAGTTGCTGTGTGGAATGGCGAGGATATATCAGATTGGTTCCAGACTAAATCTGGAGTCAGGCAAGGTTGTTGATTGAGCCCGATATTATTCGCACTCTTTATTGAGGATATTGTTGATGTTCTACCAGGAGGTGTCGAATATGCCGGTATAGTAATCAAAGCACTTCTGTTTGCTGACGATATATTGTGCCGCAGCGGATGATAAATTGTTTGGCTGAATATTGCTGCTATTGGAGTCTCGTGGTCAACCTAGAAAAATCAAAAGTGATGATTCTTAAAAACGGTGGAGGAAGAAACTGTACCAACGAGATATGGACCTTTAATAAGGATCAAATCGAAATTGTCAAGGAGTACAAATACCTTGGTGTCATATTAACCAAAAATACGTTAAATACGACATGGAGTAAGTGTTTTGCAAATAGTAGTAAATATAGGGTTTTCTAATAACGACTTGACAAGTTTTTTTTAAATAAAAGGCAAACCATTTGAGATATTTCAAAAACTTTACTATTGGCTTGAAGTAAAATCAAAACATTTATGAATGGAACTCGACTTCGTTCATATGGCCACCGCGGGCACGTTTGCAGCAGTCGATTCGTTGGACCCAATTTTCAACGACTTGGCCACACATTTCGGCCGAAAAGGCCGCTATTTCGCGTTCAATGTTGGCTCTGAGCTCTTCCAACGTCGTCGGCGTGTTTTCATTAACCAATGACTTAACGTAGCCCCACAGAAAATAGTCAAGCGGCGTTAAATCGCACGAACGAGGCGGCCAATCGACTGGCCCATGTCTTGAGATAACACGCTCATCATACTTACTCTTCAAAATAATCGATTATAGAGAATGCTGTGTGGCTTGTGGCACCATCCTGTTAAAACCACATGTCGTCCAAGTCCATATCTTCCAATTCGGGCCAAAAATAATCGGTGGTCATGGCACGATAACGCTGACCATTCGCAGAAACATGACAATTGTTACCGTCGACGAAAAAATATGGCCCAATTACGCCGCCGGCATGCAAACCGAACCAAACAGTTATTTTTTGTTGATGAAGTGGTGATTCATGAAGCACATGTACGTTTTCACCCGACCAATAACGCATATTTTGCTTATTGACGAACCCATTGAGCCAAAAATGAGCTTTGTCACTGAAGATGATTTTGCGATGAAATTCATCATCTTGGCACATCTTCTCCAGAACCCATTCGGAGAAAGTAGCTCGTTTGTGTACTTTACTATGATGAAAATGTTGAGTTTACTGAATAAATTGACAGTGACAGTTTGATGATTGGTGAAAGAGTGCGTTCAAAACTTAAATTCAAAATTATCAAGTCCCTATTGGAAAACCCTATATAAAGTCTTCAAAGCGGTTGCAGAGTCCTTTCTTTTTTATGCAGCGCAACTCCAGATATACTACGTAAAGCGAATTTTCCGCCTACCGCCCAATACACTGAACTATTTGCTGGCAATCGAGACAGGACTATCTCCCAAGATCACTTTATTATAAAGATCCTGGGCATGGAAAACCATCGTCTACCGAAAATAGTTGCACTCAGGGCTATTAGGAACAGGACTAGTTGATTTGGCGAGCGGGTAGACTTAGCCCATAGTTGTGGGATGGAGCTGAATCTTAATCCGGATGCTCTTCAAAATTGGAAGCCGGTACTCACAGAGCTCTGCTTAAAGTTGGATCGCCAATTTAGAGATGATTGTTGTAGAGAAGCGGATACATTAACCCATAGGAGATTATATAGTCGGCTAAGCTATAACACATATAATAACTGTTTTCGGGATTAGTATACAACGCAGGTGATCTTAATGATGGTGAAACTGCGAGGCGAATTGATTCGTCTAAATTTTATACCACACAGGAGTGATCTTCCCGTGATTTGTGGAATATGTAATACAAACGAAAGGGAGGATGTTTTCTACTTCATAGGAAGATGCCCAACACTGCGGGAAACAAGGCGAAACTTCTTTGGAACGGACTATTTATCAGAGGAGCAGGCTATCAACCACTTAAATGAAATGAATGTTCCCATATTGTACGAGTTCTGCAAAACAGCATTAAATTATCGAGAAAGGACACTAACCGATTAAAATCAACTTTACATAAGAACATTATACTTTGAAAAAAAAAAAAAAAAAAAAAAAAAATGTCAATCGGCAGACGGCAATGCCATGCTTTTATACGATTTTGTACTTTTTATGATATTGGAAAATTAATTGAATAAAAATCATTTACCACTACTACTACTACCAGGAGATATACTCCTATCCAGCTTTATTCTGCCAGAGGCATTCCTCTATATATATACTAAAGGCGCAGTGCAGAATAGGGACAGTATACCGGTAATATACCTTTGTCACCACTACGACGGGTACGTCGTCAACGTTCAGGACCTCTTCTGTTTTAGTTCCGTGATTGCGGACAGAGGCCGGGTCGATGCTGAAAAACAGCACGTCGAGTTTTGGTAGCTTAGAGAAGAGGAGAGGATCGATACATTCTCCTATGACGGTGCGTTATAATCGCAACATACTTTTCCTAGTTTTAAGTAAGGTCACCACACTGATTATAATTACCATGAGTTAGGATAATTTGGAGTTATAATTGCAATACCGATTTCAATTTCAATCTGCAATAATGGCAGATGAACCTCTAATCGCTTAACGCAGCTCTCATATATCCGAAGCAAGTTTCTGTTTCTGGAATATTCGGTCAGTTTCGCCCAAGAGGACCAATGCAGAGATTGACCTTTCCGATTGGGCGTTTTCGGGTAGTTGGAAACATAAAAACTTTACTTTTCGGAAAGTAACTAATACTCTCTGAAAAGAAAGGAGTACTTTACGAGGGCCTAAAGCGCTTTAAAGCAGATGTCACCACCATACAGGAAGTGCAGTGGAATGCGTAAAACAAAAGAAAGTAAAAAAATAGCATACGGTGGTCCAAATACTGGCTTTTCTTTAAAAAATACCACAGAATGAACAAAAGTCAATTATTTTTGACATATTATAGGCTAATTGTCCGCATACCATCGATTTTTAAGAACACCCCACAAAGGCGGCATCGCAGACATCGCAAAGGTAACTGATGACAAAATTACTGAACTCAACCCAAAAAGATGGATTGTTTGATGGGCTATTTGAAATGGCGCGCCATCTTGCTGAAATCAAAATTCGTCAAAGTCAGTAATCATGACGTGAAATGATGTTTTCAGAAACATTTTCGAAATAGAATGGGCCAATGATGCCATCAATCCAAAATTTATACCAAAACTGTCACTCTCTGCGGATGAATTGGCTTTTTGACAATCGCGTGCGAGTTTTTTTACGTACAGATGCCGCAATTATGTTTGTTAACGTAAGCGCCGAAATGAAAACTGCGCTTCGTCAGGAAAAATCATTTATCGGCCAAACTCAACGTTCAATTCGAGCTGCTGTAAGGCCAAAAATGAGAAGCGATAATGATGGTCGGATGGTCGTTAGCCTTCAATTGCTGAGTCAATTCTCATCAGGTTGGTGCGTGAAATGTTGATTTGTTGAATACGATGGCGAGTCGATGTTCTTGAATCGAGTCGAGCATTCTTTTCAAAACGTACCATATGACAACGGGGATCGTGAGCGTTTTCCACAAGGAAGCCAATCTCATGAAATTGTTGCACAAATTAACGTACTCCAGGTGCAGTGGGTGCTTCGTTTCGGTCAAAATTTAATTTCAATAAACGTGCTGTTTGGACAACACAACATTCACTTTTGAAATAAGTTTGCACTATTTCCTGACTGACAATCAAGATTTCGAACGGAAACAGCTTCAAAATAGAATATGATTGAAAAAGAATGATTATATTGGGACCACCCGTTACATATCATACATTGTTGATAGCTACAGATGGAGGACAACAACAGCGTCTATTTGGGTTCGGATTTGTTGTAAGCGGCAAAGTAAGGCTAAAATGTCGTCAGCGTTCGACACGTCAGATAATTTGTTAGAACAGTCTGCGTCATGCTTCACTAAAATAAATGGACGATGCTGCTCAAAAATGTTTCTAAGGATTTGTGGACAGAACCTGCGAACAAAGCTTTAAGTATGGCGTCACAATCGTTAAATGTAACTTGAGCGCTAAATAAGGAAAAGCGGACGTCTTTCCTGATACAACCGGAAAGAATAGCTAATATGACACTTTCTCTTCTGTGGATTAAATGACTTTGCTGTGGGACGGAATATCTTCTCATGCTTGTATTCTTAACGAAATATAGCAGGGTCTTGACTATAAAACGGTCAATCAAATCAATTATGTTGATATGGACGCAAGGCTTTCCTCCCTTGTTCATTACCTAGTTGCAATCATAGCAAGTCTACGGATATTTCAAATGTCATTACAAGGAAGACCCAAACAGAAACCTCTTGTAAGAGAGTCAAGGTCTGTGCTGAGGATATGGAAAAACCACGTCTGCAATCTATGACGATTGTAACTCCGTTCTCAGCTGGAATGTTTCATTCAATTTAGACGATGAAACACAAGATTTCAGCCAACCTAACCAATATGAACTGAAAAGCAATTTGGACCATTAGCTTGTATATCAACTCATCACGAACTCGGTGGCAATATGTCCGACGAATGAAACCTGAGCATTATATGTCTGAACATAAAGAAGTGAGATCCCCTGATCAGCGCCAAATTGAAGGGAATATTGGGAATAGGGGAATATTGCTTGTCTGCCGTATTATGTGAAAGCTGGTTCAATAGAAAATGGAGACGTTGCAACTGCGAACAGCAATGCCTACTTCGATAGAAAAAATCGGACAACTCGACTTAAATGTCTAGGTCGGCTTGAACGCGTGGACACCAGCGTCCCGGTTCAAAAGTTTTCGACTCCAAACTTTAGACGACAACCTCATCCTTTTCTGGCGTCCACAATAGCAACGGAATCTCAGCCAACTTCGTGCGCACAATTTGAGGCACCTGGAAAAAGACCGCGATAATTGAAGAGACATGCTAACTGAGGCTCTGTTCTGCCCCGTGGAATTCCGACATTTAAATAGGTAAGTTTGCCAGTGGCACGAATGTACAATAGCTCAGTGACACGAAAGTCTTACGCCAACAATTGCTCGTCAAAAAACAAACAGGGTAAAACACTCAAGTTTAGAAAATTAAGCTGCATAACAGTGTTGAAAACTTATTCAATTCGCAGCTAACTTTATTCTACCTCATGAACATCGACGAACAAATTGCCGGTCAGATCAAGTTAGGCTTTGCAATATTGTTGAACTATGAAACTTCCATTCTTTTTGGTTTCAAGCAGAAAAGCAGAATCAGATGGCCCTAAGATGGCCAATAAACTTCTCCAGTAAGTGTGGCCTTTGCCCAAAGTCCATCAGTTGGGCACTATTATTTGTGAGCGAACCATAAGGCAATGTCTTTCTCTATTACGTTGTCTTTTCGTGTAGAAATTGTATCGATTCGATCATAGCCATCTCAGTTAGTAAAGGAGCATCTTACTGATTTAGTCGATATCGCTCCATAGCTCGTACCTTTTGCTCTTAAAGCTCTTCCTCCAAAGGAGGAAAAATCTTCTGTTCAAAACGATGAGGAAATATTCATCCCCCTTTGGTATTGTGCGTGCTTCTGTGACTAAGATCAAGATTGGGATGATCAGATAATATAGGATACTCCTACGGCTTATAGGTCATTTACCTTTTAAGGCCGAAGCTGCATGGCAGTATGAATATTTTTTCAATTAAAACTGCGTTGGTAGGCACAAATGGTTTCAGTTCGTCCCACAATACGGCAGACAGGATCTTACACAAAATGTTAAGTAGACTATAGTTGTCGCAGTTTACAGAATTTCCTTTTTTGTACATCAGACAAACGATGGTAGAATTGTATTCGTCAGGCATACATTCTTCCACCAAATCTTGGAAATTAATTGGTGTATGTCCTTTACGTACAGAATTTTTTGAAAAAAAAAAAAAAAAAAACCCAAAAAGTAATCCTTAATCTCGCACCATATGTTACAATCATCGCAAAGAAGAACAATTTTGCAGTCGTATTCCAGTCAATGACCTCGATTAAGGTTTCGCAAAGTTTTTGCCAGAAATCACTAGTGTCTTCAGGTCTTGTACTGATTGTTTCCATTGAAACAAAGGTCACCGTTTCAGATTATTTTCGGTTATTTTTGCCCAGTTCCACTATCCTGCATGAACATGGTTTTTTAGTTAACAAAAAAAAAAAAAAAAGAAAAACTTGAATCCAATTCCGTCTGACACATGGTTACAGGTATAATTTTCCTATCAATCCGGTGCAATATGTAAGCTCAGATATCCTCCACTCAACGTCGAACATAACCGTAAGGGTAATTTTGACGGATGCCTGGTGGGTAGTGTATCAAAGAGAAAGAAACCGTTGAGGAAATTTCGACAGGACCCTCAACAGATAGCCTGATTGACAGCTTAAATACAAAATTGTCCAATGCTGTAGTGGTTCTCCGAAATTCGAATTTCGGCGGTATACTCACGAATACTGAAAATTGATGGATTACTGGGCGATGGTAATTATGGTATTTCTATTTTCAAGGACAAATCTGTTGCGCCTGATTCGAGGGAATCACTTTTTGCTTTCAACTCAACGATGTCGATGTCGATGCTATTATCCGCATGAGTGAAGTCATTCCAGCTAGAGACTCTTGTGAATCGGATGTGTAGCCGTCATAAATCTCGACACTTAGAATGGATATGACTGTATTCACGCTCACTGAACACAAACTGCAACAATGAAAGGACAACCTCAAGTCGAATATCACACCCACCCACCTAAGCACCAATGCTCTATCAAAATGCTTGGGGATGCGGTGACGTGACAGAAATTGCAACTCCGGCATGCCCGATACGGAAATGAATCACTGAGCACGCACATTTGTGCATGAAGGCGCACATACACCTAAAATCCGAATCAAATACGAGTACTCGTATATGTGTATCTACAGTGCCTATTCTACTACACTTTGAGCTCTAAATCAGAACCGAGAGCTGTTGTGTCGTTTTATTTTCTTTCGCGCCCGGCCGACCGTTTGCGGCAACTTAGTGCCTAGTGGCTAGGTTTTGGGTCTTTATTCCATGCAAGTGCATGCTGCAGAAAAAAAATCTAGACTCAGTGGTAGTCAAAGGATATCGTGCGGCAGTGTTGATGGTTTTTTTAATTTTTTTTTTTTTATTTCATTTTTGCTGGCCGGCGAATCAGTGTCAGATTAAAACGCTTTAAGCATCGAGCATGAGGCTCTGATTGAAGTGCAAAAATGCAAATTGGCTGCACGATGTAATGATATCTTTGAGACGTGGAATTTGGTTGATTATCGTAGTGAGTTGAGGCGCTGCAGTGGCTGCAATGAATCAAAACCTGCGTTCCGTATGTAAATTATCGAGTGTGTGTGTCGCAGTTTGACATTGATAACGTTGATTTGTTTCTTAGACGGCCCGTCGCGTTATGTGGTCGTCATTGGCGTGAAATTTATATTGCAACTCATGCCAATTCTTGAATTGGGTAGTGATGTGTGTAGGTAGTGGGTTAAGGTGAGTAAGTAGGAATCAGGAACACCATTTTTTTTTTTACAAAAAGTGCCTTGGCCAGTCCTAAGTAAAATATACGTTAGGCACGACCAATGTTTTAGGGAAATCAATCAGCGACGGAGATAAGAAATCAAAGAACAATTTGTTGCTTCTACGAATCTGGCTACATCAATACGTCATATAGTGAACAAAAGCAGCTCTTCTATCACAAACTGGTCGATTTTGGTGACGAGTAGCGAGATCCATGTGGCATTACGTATCCTGAACTGGTTAAACAGAAAGTCGAAGAGAGATTTTTTTTTCTGCCGGAATAGAGCATTCAGACAAAGAACTAGTCCATTGTACTCCTTGTATGTTACTTTTATTCAGACTTTCAGTGAAAAAGTGACTTGAGCACCGAATATCTGATGAGAGTGTACGCTGAAGACGAAGAGATAACAGCAAGAGTCGCAGGATCTTGTGTCTGAAATCTATAGATTTTCATTGATGGAGAGCAGGAAATATACTGACTTCTTAGAGACTTGAGGAAGCATGTGAGTTATGTCATCTGCTGTTACACTCACATGAAACCTATATGTCAGTGTAAGTCCTAACCGAAGATCCAGACGATTTCGTTTCCCATGCGCTCATTGTGACCTTGGATCATAATCCTTACTGTTACATTTAGAGCAGCAATGCATTTTCGACCTAACTTGGAAGTCGTAAGCAGTTCGATACCTTTACCGATTCTTTACAGCATAGTTCGCTGCTATCAGGTTTGCCTATATCTCCATTTGGAAGACAAACGCAAGTTTCTGATCCAACAGACAAAACATTTGCCCGACGTATACGTTTAAGCTGGAGCTGGTTGCCTTGCGTGCAATCTTTGCTTATACCCGCCATCGCATATTGCCCTCAGTCGGTATCCGCAATCAGAGTCTTATTGGCTAACACTGTTTTTATTAAGAAAACAAGTGATTCGGGTACGACGTGTTATATGGCCGAGTTACACATGCCGTCAAAAGTTGTATAGTCGAATGTATCCCCAATGCAATGCGCGTACACCTTCTTGTCGAGTGCGCCTTTGCATGTTAGACCTTGAAGAGAGCAAAATAGTTTTGCGTAAATGAAACTGGACTGCTCTCATCAACTTGAAGAAAGTCAGACTGATTAGACCGATCTTTTTCGATTTTCGGGGCTACTCGTTAGGGATTCGGTGTGTATGCCAGTATTAGGCTGGCATTCTCTTCATAGTTGCCAGCATCTCATCCATAATTTTACAAAGCACAACTGGATAAGAAACGTGAGCCACATCCTTAGTATGATGTTTAAACCGTACTCAACAATTTTAATGATGTGATAGGAAAGCAGAACATCTTTGGAAAGGCGAACAGCTTGGACAGGTGGTAAGCATTACCTACATGATACAATGTCTGCCTAGGGACTTAGGCTTATTGATTTTGAGTCGGAACGAAATGTCACTAAATCAAGAACAGGATTTCTTCACCTCATTATACACAAGGAGACATGGCGGTCTTTGGATAATGAAACGCTACACCAAATTGATATTTTACGATCTGAACCTCCCGGAGAGCCAATATTGACTCAGATCATCACCTTATTACAGCCAAGGTACGAATGCGGATAGCCCAAGCACCACAATAAAAAATAACTGCTGTGAGAAGATTTACACAACGTAGAGAAGCTGTAATCATAAGAGACTGTATACCGTATACTGGCGAAGAAGCCCAACACACTGTCGTCAGGAAAAATAGACCATTCAACTTAGGCGATGATAGCCAAAACTTCTGTCCGTATGACCAGAACGAAGTAAGGATAGCAATATCTAAGCTGAAACCCAACACAGCAGCTGGACCTGATGGCTTACCGGCAGAGGTACTCAAAGCTGCTAGAAATGATTTTGTGGAGAGCCTGTATGCCTGATGAATGGAATCCTTGCATCGTTCGGCTGTCCAGCAAAAACTTGGGGAATTCAATGCTAAAATTGGTGAGTAAACATCTTCGGCGGATTAGTCTCCACAATGCGACAACTGACAATTTCTAATCGGTTTTGCAGCAGCTTGTCATACAGTGAGAAGTCGCACTAGGTTTCAAAAACTTTGAATTTACACAGCAACCTGGCTCACTGAAGATAGCCGAACCGCCAACCAAATCGACTATGTGCTAACAGATGTTAAGCACGCATCAGACATTCTGATTGTGCAAAATTCAGCGGAGCAAACGTCGACACTGACCACTTTTTTGTTGCATCCAATTCTAAAGCTCGACTATCTAATGAGAAGAAGCTGTGAGTCACCCAGAAATTCAGCTATAAAAGTCTTAGCGCGACTGGCGTAGGCAGTAGCGTGCTATGCATTCACCATCCACAAACCCCAATAATCTGCGGAGCCAATATAGCGATATCATTAAAGAGGTACCCAAGACCACCGTAGGCTAAAATCCATAACCGAAAATGAGTGCAAAACAAGGTCAGAAAGGGAAGAGTATCGAACCTGAAAAAGGATGGAGAAGAAGATCTTTCGAAAAAATAAAAGAGCCTACGTAGTCTTCCATCTCAAAAATATCGAAGAGTCCTGCTATAGAAACAACTTCCGGATGTTTTCAAGAAAGATAGAGGACTGGCGGCTGGCTTCAAGCACGGAACGCAGGCTCTTCGAAACATTGAAGAAAATCTAGTCATCGAAGCGCAGGAAATATAAGATGTGTTTAAGCAGCACTTTCAGCAGCTTCTTAATAGGCATCAGGTAGAGAGTGATCGAGCAAGAACAGAACCCATATTCAGTCAATAAAGAAGGTAACCCCCGCCACCCAAAAGGTTGGCTTAGCTGTAAAAATGCAAAAGAACAATAAGGCTGCCGACTCTGAAGGCTTACTAGCTTTGCAGCACCAAAATATCAAACAGGTATGGGTGGATGAAGCCATGCCCTAGACTATAGGGCTATATATGCCCCAACTTCTAGAAAGGCGATTCTTTGTCTTGTAAGAACTGTCGAGGCATATTCCTGCTAGGTGTAGCATATAAAATCCTATCCAATGCCCCGTGTGAACACCTAAGGCGTTTTTGCAACACGCTAATCCGCAAGTACCAGTGTAGCTTCCGTCCAAGCAGCCAAGTACAATCGACCAAATGTTCGAACTAAGGCAAACCCCGCAAAAGACCAACGAATTTCAAGTTGAGACTCAACCATCTTTCCATCGACCCGCATAAGACAACATTCATCGCCTTGAGCCGAATTCGGGATACCAGCAAAGCTGATACATCTGTGTCGCGTGACGCTTGAAAACACGCGGTGCAATATGCAATTTAGAAACAGTTCCCCTGAACTATTCCAAATCTGTACCGGATTTCGGAAAGGAGATGTACTGTTATCTAATTTCTTAAGTTTAGTGCTGGAACAGATAGTAAGCAGGGCAGGTGTCAACAAATCTTTTCAGCTGTTGGGATGGGTTTAAAATTTCTAACTCGCAAGACGAAAAACCTGCTCTGCAAAACATTGATCTTACCAGTTCTACTTTATGGAGACGAGTGCTGGGCGATAAGCAGGAAAGCAATGCTGATACTGAAAGCTTTCGAAAGAAAAATAACAAGAACGGACACACAAAATCGACGAATTAGACAAAACGTCGCAGTTGGCAGCTATAATTTCGAGGCAATAAGGGACTTCTGTACATCGGCTCTACTAAAAATAAATTTAAAATCACTCTGCTCAATGACTGTTAAGAAGGAAAGTGTGTAGTAAAGTTCTATCCCGAACAGCTAAGAAGAATTTATGTAAGACCTTGATCATCCCAATTCTACTTTATGGCGCTGAAGCATGGACTTTATTGAAAGTAAATGAAGGTATCCTTAGTCGCTTTAAGAGAAGAATTCTTCATAAAATATTCGGTACCGTTTGTGTTGACCAGTTTTAGAGGAGAAGTTTCAACAGCGAACTATATCCCGAATTCCCATTTGTGTAGGCCAACAAACGGAGAGCTATGCCATGAGAAAAAGTTGGTCTTTTGACCAGAGTTTAAGCCCAGAGCATAACTCTACAGCCATCTTGCACGAGTGACGACTAGCTAGAGCTGTTTAATATTTCTTCACACCTCAGTTTGCTATACCGTATGTAACCCAATTACTTGCTACTCTGCGAGAGCTCAAAGAGGTGGTATTTAGCTTGTATGATGCACAAGTATACTATCTTGAGTTTTATTGTGAAGAGAACCCATGTCACAACTGCGTGTTTAAGATCAGAGTATGCATAGCGCACACTTGAATGTGATGGAAAGTGTCTGTGGGTATCTGCTCGACACAGAAAGGGTGATGTCTACACCTTTTGCTACACTCCGTCTGGTATAATTCAATATTTCGGACGATGTTCAAAGTTTACTCATCCCCTACAAGAAAAAATAGAAGACAAGCTAATGTTGGTCAATGCCTTATCCATGGCCTAAACGATTGGACTATACGGCTGATAGTAGCAGAATTGTCAAGGAAGTCAATTATTCTAGAGGTCTAAGTGTTTCACTTGGCCTTTAAACAGGTCCTCTTCAACTATCTCTTTTTCAGTAAACCTAATTTAGCTGTGCAAACCAATGTAGACCTGAGCTCTGGATATATATCTTATACTGTCCCGACACAGGGTTTGAATCGTCTTTCTAGGAATCTCTAGTAAAGCTTTTGAGAGTTATTACTAAATAAACACAATTTCCTCAAGATTACAATGTTTAACTCAAAGACAACCATCGTAGTTCGTATAGATTCCTCTGAGTCTTAACATCAAACTTGCACTTCTTAATTTTTAAAATACACGGCTCTTGTACGTGCCTCATAACTGTCTCTGTACGAGTACTCGTAGTATTCTCATTGCTTTCTCACTCCAATGAGCCATGTGCGCATGTACGAATACCAGTTCTTGTAATGGCACCTGAACCAAGACAAAGTATCTTTAATAAATCCCTTGAATCGCAGTAACATATCCGTATTATCCTTCAGCTTCTGTTTCTACTTCTTTATGGACATTTATGCGAATGTTTGTATCGACAAAACACTATTAGCCACTTCACAGCTTCACTGTATGCTGTTAGTTGTACTCGTATCCCAAAACCAAACAAAACAAATCCAACCAAAGACAAAACGTACAAAGATACACCTGAGATGTATCCATGTGATTCTCCAAAGCACTCCACAACACCATCACCGTTGTCGTCATCATCATCCTCGTCATCGTCATTATTATCATGGAGAAGCAATGGATTGGGGCAGTAGCAATGTTGGCTATGGTACAGCTTAGGTACACATCGACGACATCGTTTACCTCGATTCGAGCTAAAAAGGTTGCAACAAAAAATTAATTGGCTTCCACATCCATTGAGGAAGATATAAATATTGTAGGCAGCTCTGGCAACAGCCAGCACCAGCACCAGCACTAGCATCAGAATCAGCATCACCCAAAGACCGATGCCAATTGCATTACGTTTGCCAACAACCAGCAGTGGTCCCAGAGAAGTCCTCTTATCGAATAGCCGTCGCGTCGTCGTCTTCTTCGTCGTCCACGTTGTTGTCGTTGCCGTTGTCGTTATTTCAGTCACTGCTCTCTCGTGAGCTGTTTGCCTTAAGTGCATTCCAGTCACCTCATTTTCGATAGGACTTCCTAATTATTTTCGAATCCAAATTATAATTTTCACCTCCTTCGAAAGTTTAATTAATTTGAGATCTCGCGGATACGAATAAAGGTATTCGTATTGGAGTGGATTCAGTGGAAAAAATCGATCCAGGTTACCACTTACAGTCTGCTGAGCTTAGATGGATCAATCACCTAACGCACATGACTGACTTTGGGCTATCACTTCGTTGCGCCCGGGCGACAGTTTCAAGATGTTAAAGTCCGCGTTGTGTGGGCGAAATTCAAAGTCCCGTTGTGTCGCAAACCGCACCCGAAGATATTACATTTCGACAAAACCGCAAAGCATACCGCGACAACCTGACGGCGTCACCTCTAATCATCGAGAACTCACTTGGATATGACACTACTCCCACACAATGTCTACATGACATGACACTCAATATGTAATTGGCTAATGGGCTGTGTGATATGCGAAGCCTTACGAGGATCCACAGAAGATACGGCTTGTCACGGGCTGTGACCTGTTGCGGTCACTGCAGAGAAGCCACGATCCACCCTCACTTGTAACTGATGCGACCAAACCACAGTAGATCGGTGGACTCACAAAACTGGATTAATTAACCCTCTCGAGTGAGTGCAGGTTGCCCTGCAATTAGCCAGAAGTGGCTTACACCGCGTTCCATTACTTTATCTCTTGCGGTCATGTATAACATTGTATTGCAGCACAATGTAGGGCCGTTCATGCTACTGGATTCCAGCGGCAATGGATCACATTACATGGTGCTGTCAAAGTGACGCTTTGAGGAAGCGCTCACAATCTTTTTTGGCTCAGATCAAGATAATTCGAGTTGACGTTGCTTTGTGTTGGATGGGGTTGTGGGTACGGATAGTTGGAAGCTGCTGGCTGTCTCTTCGATTATAATCATTTGCTCGTCGAGTTTTTTTTTTTCTTTTTTTGCACAAATACGGTGTTTAAGGGTAATTTGGGTGGCATAGTGTTTAGTTGATGACTGCACGATGAACTGAACACTGGCACACTGTGTGACATCCCATTTCCTTTATGAGATCACTTGCCGCGGGATTTTTGATTTTGATTTTTCCAAATTACTACTGTAGGAGCGAGAATTGGGAGTCAGTTAGGAGGTGACTTGAATGCAGGTGAAGCTACTGTGAGTCGTGTTGCCAGTGTTGCCTTCAGAACGATCAATCAAGCGTGAGAAATCTGTTTTGTCAAAAAATGTGTGACAGGTGTTGAGATTTTCGGGATACTTTTTTCAGTCATTATGTGTGGTTTTCTGGAAGCGTATCTGCTTAGTAGCAGAGTCAAATTCAATCGATATTTAATTCTTTAAAAATTTTCTTTGAAGACTGACTGCAGGCAATGTAAAAATCTGATGAGCTTTTATCTTGGATATCCGAGGATTCCGAACCTTTGTATCCTTTTGGCATTAACTGCAATTGCATAAGATAATCAGGGACTTTCTGCAGTACTTGGAACGACAAAAGTCAACAGTTCTGAGCATAACAACATGAACAACCACTGGAGATGTTTGAAATATATTCTCATGATTCGAGCCGGCAGAACATATCATGATACATTGACCACCCAAATCGAGTTAGAAAGATTATAGAAAAAAAGAAGTTGAAGTGGTTGCGAAAACGAAGCCGAATTCTTTCGTAGCAACGATGCAAGGGTGCTTAGAAGAGAGAGTCTCTGCCTCACATCACGGAAACTCTAACATCTAGTGATTCTACCTAAAATTAACAAGCCACCTGAAAAGATCCTGAAAACATTCGTTTATGGTAGGCTGCTTGTGGTGGCGGAAGACAATGGAGGCCAGACATTCAGTAGGTCTTAAGAAGATCGCGTTGTACTGTCGCAGACATAAAAGCGGTAGGAGATTCGGCGGCTGAAGCAGTACAGAAGTAAAGTTGGAGATTGGGGAACAACGAAATGCTGTGCAGTAATAACGCTTGCTGATCAGAATGCCTTTAACTCGGCGAACAAGTCGTACATTATGATATCGTTGATCAGTAACAAACCACCATATAACCTTCTGAAGGTTATGACAATCTACTTCAGTTTCAGACTAACGATGAAGCAAAGTAATGACTGAATACTACAGCGATTCTGCAGAGATCCCGCAAGGGTCTGGCCTCTGACCTATTTTGGAATACAATGTATAATAGAGCCCTGTGATTAAAACTACACCAATGGGAGGGAGTGATCGGATTTTTTGACGACATTGTCGTGTACACCATAGCCACATCCATGAGATAGAGTCTGGCATGAATGCATCTGTTGGGAGGCTCAAGAATTTGTTGTAATCTGCTTATCTGGAACTAACTGACCAAAATACTGAAGCTGGTCTAATTATCCGTCGAGCCGGAAACTAATTAATAAGGTTAAATATCTCAAAGTGATGCCCGCTAGCAGGCTATGCTTCAAGGCCCTCGTCGCGAATGCGAGCAAGAAGGCATCGCTTCCGTGCATAAGTGGCTCTGTCCAGTCAGCTCCTTTATGATGCTTCAAAGCACTAGAGGTGAAAGAATTTAAAATAAAACTGTCGTCAGCCTACATTCTCCTTGCTTTCAGATAATCTCGGACGAAGCAGCAAACGTGTTGGCCAAAATAGTAAAAGTGAAGGAAAGACCATTATTGGCAACAATGTGGCAAGCCAAGTGGGATAGCTACAGGAAAGGCAGGGTCCATCAAAAGGTAATTCTCGTCATCAAATCAAGGACAACGCGGAAAAAAAGAGAAGTGTTACTGTTACCTTATAATTCCTTCTTGGGCACGATGACTATCGGAAATATCGCTGTGTCAGAATGTCCAAACGATGGAGGGAATGCGTATCATCCAGTGCTATACTGCAGATACTTCAGAGAAAACAAAGTACGCTTAGGCAACTGGACGAAGGTGTGCTGGCTTATAAACGATGTGTAGAATGATCTGCGAAGAGCTGAAACCTTGAAAATATCTAAAAGGTAGTCTCGGAGTGTAAAACATAGCTGCTAACCAGTCCAACGAAGTTGAACCTATTGGTCGTACTATGGTAAGTGTGGTTGGCGAGTCTAGGAGAATGGTAGCACTCGAACTCTCTTGACCAGATCGCTGTTGTTTACTCAATGTACATGTTCGTACCATCGTAGTATTATACTTGTATTCGGTCTCGATGATATCGCTGTATAGCCCGATCACTTGAAAAAGAGTGGCCTGCTCCCTTCTTCATAAAGCTCACGTTTCTGCTTTATAAAGCAGCGCTGGGATGATCACAGTTTTGTGGTTGGTCATCAGGTCTCTGCTTATCAATTGCTCTTAAGGCCTGAGGAAACAGCGATCATCAACAGAGTGACATTCCCTTGATTCTCAATGCTGGTGTCGTAGTCATAATTAATAACGAGTCTAGGTGGAAAAAGTCCCTAATTTTTTAAGAAGGATAACACAGAAACTACTTCATTGCGCCTCACCTTACCTTTAAAAAAAAAAGATCTTATTGTTCCAGGGCTAATTCAGACGACCCAGTCGAAAGAAAACATTCGTTTTGATCTGCTTCTAAAGCGCCTATTTGAGAAGTAGATTTAGATTAAGATTTAGAGTTTCATTCAATATAATAAAATACACATTATAATCATTGAAAAAAAAGCTGAATAAAATAAGGCAAGACACTTATGTCGTCTGCCTGAGTAATAATATTTTCATAAGTTTTACAATATATTATTCATTAAACGAAATACGATGACGGTCCCAGAAGTACCTGACCCTTGTTATAATAAGAACTGTTTTGCTCCTCAAAATAGCCATTAACTGCCGACATCACTTCTTCATCGTAAGAAAATTTTTGAACACTGAGCTTCTTTTTTTTAAGTTTGGGAACAGAAAATAATAAAAAAATGAAGAATAGGGTGCATGAGGTAGTAACTCAAACTTAAATTTATTAATTTTGGCCATTGCAATAATGGATTTGTGAGCTGGTGCATTGTCTTGATGAAATAACACTTTCTTCTCAGCCAAATGCTGAGATTTTTTGCTTGATTGCAATAAGTTCGCATAATACTAGCCGTTGATAGTTTTTCCTTTTTCAAGATAGTTAATGAAAATTATCCAACGCGCATTCAAAAAAATCGACGCCATGACCTTGCCTGCAGATGAAACAGTCTTCGCCTTCTTTGGAGCCGGTTCTCTCTTTTGAATCCATCGTTTTGACTGTTTTTTTGTCTCGGGTGTAAAGTGATGAACCCATTTTTCATCCATTGTTATGAAACGGCGCAAAAATTCTGCTTTATTGCTGTGAAACTTCATTTAACACTCAATCTTCACGACACTGTTTTTGCTCGAGTGTGAGAAAATGCGGCACTCATCTTGCACACAGCTTTCTCATGTCAAAATTTTCAAATAATATGCGATGTACCGCACTTTTTCAAATGCCTGCAGTGTCGCGCACTTTCAGTCGACGATCATCCAGTACCGCTTTGTGGATTTTCTTCACCATCTCTGGAGTCGTCACCTCATTTGGTCGACCACTGCGATGCTCGTCTTGGCAGCTCGTACGGCCTCGTTTAAACTCAGCAACCCAAAATTTTACTGTTGTAAAGGAAGCAGCAGACACCCAGAGTAAAATCCAGTTCAGCTTTTATATTGGTTGGGCTGAGGCCTTTCAAATAAAAGTATTGTATCACATAACGATGACCAATTTTCTCCAATTTCACAAATTCACTGACAACATTCACTATTGATGGCTGCCAAATAAATACTAAACAACGTGGCGCTTTCAAATTTGAAACATATTCTTTATAGACTGCGTACTTTCCAATACAAACAAACAACTACCGTTATGACTTGGTCAGGTCGGGTACTTCTGGGACCGCCATCGTACATCAGACAAAGTGTGGTGTGTCGAATTGTTTCCCACAAGTCGCATTAGCTGCTATGGAATTTCAGACCCTTAGAGGTCTGTCGTTTATTTTCCTAGTATTCGACTACCGATTGGTGGTTGCTGCAAGATCTCGTGTCGCATTTGACTTTATACGGTGGACTAAGAAAGCTTTCTTTCTCCACTGGTTAAGCATACGATCGACTATCGTCAATCCCAGGTTAATTCGTTTACTTCCTCCCGAACTTTGGCTTCGTTAAAATCTGTCGTCTTCTCTCGCGGGAGATGTTGATTATTATAAATTTTAGTGGTCCTCATTAGCAGGTGTCCCAGCTCATCTTCAATATTAATATGCATGTTGGCGGTTGAATTCTTCCGAGTTTTTTCTTCGTTGTGCAATTATCTTAAAGACACACTGTGGCGGATAACTAGCGTTGTGGCTTCATTAGTGAATAACTTTTTTCTTTCTAATTTCATTTAACTTTTACATTTTTCAACCTTTAGCTTGTAGTTTGGAAATATGTTTTGAATATAACATCTCTCAAATGGTGCCCATTGTAAGCTTCGACCTAACATAGTCTTTTCAAAGCATTTTCCATATTTTTTGTTAGAATTTCAGGTCCCAAAGCCCTCGCTTTTTATCGAATACTGTCTTTAAGCTGTTGTACTGTATTTTTCTTGGCTTATTTGTTACCCTTTAGATAGACTCAAGGAAGAAAATCTGTTGCTATTAAATCAGGCGAACGCGGTGGCCTGTCGAAGTTTGAAAATCGCGATATTATTCGATCACCAAAAACTTCCTTCAGGGGAGCCATTGTTTGACGGGCTGTATGAGCTGTTGCTGGATCTGATTGCAACTGCAATTTTGGATTATTCTTCATCTCTGGCCTTAAAAAAAAAAATCAATTCTTGTCCTGTATTGATGACCATCCATATTAACCGTAATTTCTTTGTAGTTTTCGAAAAAGCATGATCCAATGATCGGTTTTGAGGTTACTCCACACAGTATGGTGCACGTAAATGGGTCCCTTTGATGTCCAACAAGTTATTTTTGGATTTTGGGTTGCCTATATTCTGTAGTTTTGGTTATTCACATGATCATTTAGGTGAAAATGGGCTTACGATGTTGTGAATAAAATCGAGGTAATTCTTGAAAACGCCGAGCGTTGTATATGAATTTGTTTTTTTCTCGTGAACCAATGGCATCTTATATGGAAAAAGGTTTAACTGCCCACTGAGAACGTCGCCTGGTGGATGTTTTGTCATTTTTCTTAATACTTGGTCGCACCCGATCAATGTTAACCTCATTTCGTATTGCGCGATGTACATTTTTGTCAAAATACAGAAACTGATCTAGCCAAATCCCAAGGCATCTGACTACCTTTCGACAGTCAACAGGTTGTCCGTGTTGTCCAATAATCGAGAAATTTCGACTATTTTTTCTGGTATCCCTAGAGACTAGAGAATGGTTTCCGATTTCTGAAAGTTGATTTTCAACTTCCAGTCATCGCAAAATCGTCTTATCTTATCGAAGTCACGCTGCAAGAGAGTATTAATGACCTCGATTATTGGACCTGTTCTGTACACTATCAAATCGTCTACGTACGCAATAGTATGGGGAAGTGAACTTATCAAGTCGCTTGTATAAATGTTGAATAGGATCGGCTAATTGCTGAAGACCCCTTTTAATTTGAAATATTCCAACAGCAGTCACATCGCCATTTTTCACGATGAACTGTCAGAAAAGACTCTCTAACCATACGGTGTCGAAGGCCTTTTAAAAGTCAACAAGGCAGGCATCGGTACCTTGGTTTTTGCGGCATATGAGATATAATGTTCCGCCTTAAAACCGAATTTGTCCTCAACCCATTTAGTCAGATTTATTTTCACAAAAAAAGCTCAATTTATACCGGTACACCTGGTAAGCTACAAAGAGTGCAATTGTTAGTCACTTCGTTTCGATGTGGTAAATAGTTTAGTTTAACCATCTCTCCTCTAATTTTGAAAATTGTTCCAATCATAAAACTGGAATTGCTGCTTTTAACCTTCGAATAGTATTGCCTCTCTGTTGACTCCCATGCTTTTTCAATAAAGGAGTACCTCTCATTTTCATCTTTGAACCTGATAACCTCGTAAAAAGCCTCTTTCAATCCATCATCATTACTTTCGGCGAAGTTTAGTCAAATTTTTAACAAAAAGTGTTCTCTTCGCAGAATGAAGTCAGTCTGGAATGGCAGTTTGGAATCGCTCATTTTTAGTACCCTTGATAGATAATCTGCATTTAGTTTTAGAGATGAAATAAACATTGTTGGAAGACCCGATTCCAAATGATACATGTGTTTCGGTGCACTAATGGGCAAGTACTAGTAGAAGATTTTACGCATAAAGAAACGAAGTCCACTTTAGTTTGTAGATGTTTTTTACATTTTTAAGCTGAACGTCAGTTCCATTCCTAGGTAAGTATATTTTTTTACTATTGTACTTCCAACTCATGTTCACCATATTTTCATTTTTCGCCTCTTGCCATTCTGCCAGACCCTTTTTGAAATATCATAACTTTCGATTTTTCGACGTTAACCTCCAAATCCCACAGTGTGCAGTACTCGAAAAGTTTGTTTATCATCATCTGAAGAGAACAAAGTGATTCTGCAAGTATGACCATGTCATCTGCATACATGATAACTTTAATTTTCGTACTGCCAATTTCTACACCACATGTAAGCCATTCCACGAGATCATCCAGAAACAGAGCGAAAAGTATAGGACTCAGGTTACAGCCTTGTTTGACTCCTCGGTTTATCACAATAGTATATGTTTGAAGTAGTTTGTTACTACAACTTTTCTAATGCTTGAACGAACTTTGTAGATATGCCTATGTTGTACAGTTTATAAAACAACGCATTTCAATTTATCGTTTCGAAGGTTGCTCTAAAATCAACAAAAAATGTGAAGAGCTTCTTACTTGGGCTTATCTTATTTTGGGCTATACATGTTAGTACGAAGATATTGTCTATTGTAGAGTAACCATTTCGAAAACTAACCTGAAGGCCGCCCGGGGCAGACCCAATTTATGCCGCCCCTAGTCATTTTTTCACAAAAGGATGAAAGCATTTACTAGGTGGGGTGAAAAGTAGCCTCCTTGGGAATGAAAAAAAGTTTTTTAAATGTTTTTTTTTAATTTATTCAATATAGTCTTCTTTTAGTTTGATACACTTATTCCAGCGATTTTCCAACTACTTGATCCTGTCTGAAAAGTAATTTTCCGGAAGGTCTGCAAAATATTCCTCCGTGGCGTCGATGATTTCCTCGCGTGAGCTGAATTTTTTATTGATGAGCCATCTTTTGAGGTTTGGGAAGAGATTATAATTAGAGGGAGCCAAATCGGGCGAATACGGTGGATGCGACAGCAATTGGAGACGTAAATCATTTATTTTAGCCATGGTTGCGATGCTCTTGTGCGCTGAGCGACGGTTTTTCTTTTTTCGAGGTATTCCACCTCTTGGTGCCATGACAAACCTAGAAAACTGACGCCATAACCTTTTCGACCCATCGAGCCTGCCTCGGCCGCTTCGGAGCACTCGTGTCGGCTTCAATCCATTGCCGGGCACTCATTCTGTTCTTTGGTGTTCAACAGTTACCAATCGACGCCAAAAGTTCGCCCGATTCCGCATCAGCAAGTCCAAACACTCTTTCCAAGTGCTCTCGCGTTCGTGTTTTTGGTCAGGAGTGAGTATGCGCGGCACCCAGTGGCAGGATAACTTTTTCATATGCAGAATATTGCCCAAAATATGGCGTGTGCGCTCAGTACTAATCTTTGTGGTATCTGCTAATTCGTGCACCTTCACTTTCAAGTCAGCCAACACAATTTCATGTATTTTTTTGACATTGTCCTCTATAACCGCATTGGAGGGCCTGCCGCTGCGGACTTGATCGGTAGTGGAGTTGTGGCCACCACGAAACTCTCGAAACCAATATTTGGCGGTGTAATCGGTGATGGAGCATTAGCCCCATAATATTTATCCAACTTTTCTCTTGTTTCCTTCGCCGTTTTGCCTTTCAAAAAATAATGTTTTATGAAAGAACGGAAATCGTTTTTTTCCATACTCAACATGATGCCAAACACGTCAACAACAATCAGCTGTCAAAACAAAACTAAAGGCAGTATCGCACTGAAATTTGGCATGTCTGCCTAATATGAACGGACTTCAATGCACCATAACTTTTTTTGTATTAGCAGCGCATTCCGGCGGTCAAGGAGGTTACTTTTCACTCCACCTAGTAATTTAGGCTTTAGTAAAAGGGTAAATGCAGGTGTAAAAAAATGGTTTCATCGGTTAAGAGATAACGGTTTTGATATGAGAAATGAAGAACGTGGAAGACCACTAAAAAAGTTTGAAGACGCCGAATTGCAAACAATATTTGATGAAGATAAAAATGGCAGAAATGTTAAATGTTGCACAATAAACAATTTCTGACTATTATAAAGCTATGGGAAAGATCCAAAAGTCTGGCAAATGGGTGCCACATGAATTAATTGAAAGACTAAACCGAAAAAGCACTTGCGAAATTTTGCTTCAAAGACACGATTGAAGCATCGAATTGCAATGATTCGACAAGAAGACAATGCTGTGTGTCCGGTGGGATAAGAAAGGTGTGGTGTACCCTGAGCTCCTAAAACCTGGTGAAACCGTTAATACAGTTCGCTACCGACAACAAATGCGCTATTTGGACCATGCATTGATCGAAAACAGACCAAAATGGGCCAGAAGACACGGCAAGGTAATTTTGCTCCATAACAATGCACCTGCACACAAAGCAAAACTGGTTCAGGATACAACCAAAGCATTTGGCTGGGAGCTGCTACCCCATCTGCCGTATTCACCAGACTTAACTCCTTCCGACTACCATTTGTTTTCATCGATGGGTCACGCATTAGCTGAGCAGCACTTCGAATCCTACGAGGAAGTCGAAAATTGGGTGACTTTTTGGTTTGCATTAAAAGACGAACAGTTTTATTGACGTGGAATCCATAAATTGCCTGCAAGATGGAAAAAATGTGTAGCTAGCAATGGCCAACACTTTGAATAAAATGTTTCTTACTTTCCCATTAAAATTTAGTTTTTCATTTTCACAAAAAGACCATCAGTTCATACTTCTTTAAAATTGTATTTTCCTACTTTTCATCATATTCAAAATCTCCTATTATTCCTTCAGTATCGATGGTCTCCCTGATTTCCTGCTCTATAGCCACGATACCCAGATTAGATAGCCTTAGGGTGCTATAGTGGACCTTAAATAATTTTTAATAAGCTTCAATTTTGAGAAACTCCTCTCACAGCTGGCATCACACGTAGCCCCACACAATCGACTAACCCATGTCTTGAGATAACACGCTCATCATACTTACTCTCCAGTAAATCGATTGTAGCGTGTGCTGTGTGGCTTGTGGCACCATCCTGTTGAAACCACATGTCGTCCAAGTCCATATATTCCAATTCGGGCCAAAAATAATCGGTGATCATGGCGCGATAACACTGACCATTCACAGTAACGTGACGATCGTTATCGTCGACGAAAAAATATGGCACCAAACAGTTATTGTTTGTGGAATTGAGAGAACGTCGTGGAATTGACTGATTTGGATCGTTTACTACGGACGTCTGAACGGCAGCGATATTTTCGACACTTCGACCAACCTGTTGTTCATATTTTTGTATTAAACTTGTTATTGCCTGTCTACTAGGGCGAGAATTACGACCGAAAATTGGAGTTTACGCTCTTAAAGTTGCAGTCACCGAGTCCGATTAGCTGTAGAAAATTTTTATAATTTCCAGACGCTGCTCGATAGTGTACTTTACCATGATAAAAATGTTGAGTTTACTGAATAAATCGACAGTGACAGTTTGATGATAAGTAAAAGAGTGCGTTAACAAATTAAATTCAAAGTTGTCAAGTCCCTATTGGTAAACCCTATACTACGATGTTTAGCTGTTTGAAAAAACAAAAACCGATGGTTCTTGGACGACCCCAAGTCCTGAATTACTCAACCTGCTACTAGTAACCAACTTCCCAGGTAGCTCCCTGTTCACGGAAAGTAAAAACCTTTGAAGGACTACTGCTACCGCGGCTGAAATTCACGGTCTGACTACAAGAGACAAGCTACTTAGCGCTTAGGGTTAGAGGGTCTTATACCTGCCGAGCTCAGACACCATCCTGCCAACGCTAGAGAATACCATGAGGAGATGCATAGAAATATTCCACATATTCTTGTCTAGGGAGAAGTTAATGTAAGGTAGGGCAAAAGTATTGTCACAATGTGAATTATCTGCCATTTTGTTAGAAATAAAAATAATTCCCAAAATTAAGTTGGAAAAATGATATCGGTCAAATGACTACCCCTGAGTTGATGCATATTTGTGCGCGGTTAACGGCATTTTGAATTGCTGCTCGCAAAACAACTGACTCCAAATTTGTGATTTCCTCTTCAATGTTGGTTTTCAAGCCTGTGTGAGCGGTTTATCCGTCCTGCCGGGACAAACAATGGTCGACACCCAATTCAGCAACTTTCGGCAAAAAAAACTCGTTTACTATCTGACTGTAGTGCAGTTAAGATTACGGTGGTATCGTGGGCGTCCTCAAAAAAATAAGGGCAAATCAATTTTTCAGTGCAAATGACACACCAAACAGACAAGTTGAGGGATGCAAGGGCTTTCGTGCATATCATATGGATTCGCCGTGCCCCAGAAATGCAAATTTTTTTTATTCTCATAACTATTTAAGTGGAAATGAACTTCGTCATTAGCCAAGTTTAACAGAGCATGGGAGTAAGTTAAGCTCACTTGACGGTGAACAGGCAGCAATTGGTGCACAGTCTGCACTTTAGAAGTGTACATCTTTTGGTCTTTCATCAAAATTCAACGCAACGAATATCTGTTGATGCATCGATGTCTCGTCGATATTTGTTGACTCTCTCGAACGTCTTCGGCTACAGCTGTGAACGAGAAATACGGGGTCAGCCACATCTTGCGACATCTCCAGTGCACCCAATTTGAATAAGACGCTCGTAACTCTCGCCGCGCGGCACTGGATATTCTGTTTCACTTGACACCCACGATATTTTCAACAGGCCTTAAAGCGACCACTCAGTAGGGAAATAAATTATTTGGCCACGCTAATATTCTTAATACATTAGGAATACTCCGATAAGCTTAACCTAAGTCTCTCTTTCCGCCTTTCAAAACACTGTAGCGTGTTCCAGGTGGAAATTTTGGCGATTAAAATAGTCCTGTCCTCTCTGAAGATAAACGTTATATCTGCAAACGATGTCTGAATCTTTTCGGGGAACAACAAAGCAGTTGGTTGCTGAGGTCACAGAGATATTCCAGTTAACTGTAGGACCGAACTCGCCAAAATTGGAACCACTCTACCTATTCCACCTGAAAAATTTATCATCGGTACATACCAATCGCTACGTGCAAACTTGAGCTAAAGCTGGATGCTATTAGAAAACTAAACCTTAGTAGGGCCTTAGTTGGGTCAACTTGTTTAGCAACCAAACAAATCTGGCCGAAACTGGAACTGAATCGCTCTAACAGTTTGATTTTTCTAAGAAGGAAGCATCTCAAAGCTTATCATAGGTGTCATCACTGGACACCTGGAGAAGCACACAAAAATGTTTGGCGGCTTGTAAAACGATTTCTACAGAAGCTGTATGGACGAGGAAGAGAAGGCGGAGGAGACAATCCCCCACCTACTCTGTACATGGTCAGCTCTCTCCTATAACGTTAAAAGCCCTTACGGTTCGTCAGAAGCTCAAATTGGGTCTAAAAGTAGGAGGATCACAGATTCTCGTGACATCTCGATGGGCGCATAGAGCTAGGTGGGTTGGTTATTTTGTTAATAGCCACTTTAACCTAACCGAACCCTACCTGGGCTGTATGGCATATGATAACGTCTTAATGACACCACATGCCCTTCACATCCATTTTTTGCAATTTAGGCAAAAAAAAAAAACTAGGCTATCCTGTCCTGATAGCGAGCACCATTTACTGTTATTATATAACGTTGTGGATGCATTTGTCTTTTAACAATTAGTCTTGAATTTTCTAAACCACAAATTTGACAATTTTGACGATTATTAACCCCATCAAGATAAAAATGCGCCTCATCGCTGTGCATGATCTGTAGGCTTCAGTTCCAAAATATTCAATTCCTGATTGCGATGCTGTATTGATGTTCCTAGACTCTCAGCAGCACTCTCACGAACTGCTTCGATGTTTCGTTTTGAGCAGCTTGTTGTAGGACGGCCAGAATATCTAAGGTTACTGATTGATTCAGCACCCTGAATTTCTCAATTTACCTTTTCACAGCTGATAAAGTTAAATCAATATTCCGACCATATTTTGAAAGAAAATTGCGTACCCTTAATTGTCAGCTGTCAAGCTGTCCTTTTTTTCGTTGGCAACACTTTACCGCACAAACGGTTTAAAAGTCAAATTCAGCGTGAATTTTGGGACATCCTTTAAAAAAAAAAATCAAAAATAACCAACGGCTCATAGAACACCGACTAAGGAAATTTAGACCAATATTCCGCTGTAACGAATTTTTGAGCCTACACTAGAGGTACAATATTGCCGAAAAGGCCACATACAAGGCACTCTAGTGAAAAAGAGCCTCAATCAGCTTGCAGTACTGAACATAGGCAATAGAACAGAGCTATGATTTATGATCAGGTCCTTACAGCACCACCGTAGTTAATAAATATGTTTCTGTCATTTCTCTGGGAAAATGAAATTTAGACTTATAGCTGAAGATGCATCTGAATGTGCTCTAAAAACTAATGGCATTTCGAATGACGCATTTGAGTTTAATTCTATAAAAGAAGAACATCTTCGACGTCCTGTAAGGCCAATGAACTAGTTTCAGCTATGTTTTGACAACAGGTACTCAACCAACATCTTTGTCTACTTCTACATACCATGAAAACGCGTCACCCACTCAACGCCGAATACAAATTATTGCCATCAAATTTTCGGGCTCCTACTCACCGTTAGTAATTGAGGATCTGAGAATCTCTGCGGAGGAGGACAAGAAATTCACCATCCGTACACATAAGCACATACTCGCACACAAAATTCCCATCCAACAGGGTACATTGAGGCTGAGAACATCACATTTTGAAATATCATGACTCCCCATTGAGGCAGACATCCGATAGGTAATTAATTTCGTTTGCAGTGTTTAAAGGCCAAAACATTCGTAAGTTCGCAAGACGAGCTCTGAAAGTTGCTTCGCATTACCGCCTTACCTCTTAAGCCCACTGTACCATTATACCAGTATAACACTTCACCGCTCTGGCCAACAAACTTAATGCCGCGTTACGCTGCAGCTATTTATGTCGGCAACTACCGAATAATTTTCGACCACAGAAAGAACAAACGCTGAAATCAATACTCGGGGCAATAAATTCTGGAAAAATGTTCATTAAATTATGATTCGTCTCGCAGTGTCTGCGCCTCTCGCTCTCGGTTGGTCTCTTTCGGGCGTCTGCGCCATATATTCTGTGGTCCGGTAGTCCAGAAAATTTGTTCCGAACGAGGTTGGCCCCAAACACAATCTTTGCTCTTCGCGGGTGAGTGGACGTTTGTTTTTGCTTTTTTGGAAATTATGACACCGACATGCTGAAAAAATGTTGTAGTACCAAGCCGGGAAGGGGTAGATTCGGAGTAAGGTTAAAATAAAAAGTTCTAGAAAGACAGCCGCTGAGCGAGTGAAGCGCATGCTCAAGGGGGGTGTACAGACGACTACATGCGAGTAAATCAGCGAGGAGCTCCTGGCAGCCGAGGAAGCCACCATAATCTCGACCTGACTAAGTTAAGAGCGCTCCACAGTTGGTGGCTCAGATGGAAGCTCTACACACGTTAAATTTGTATCGCGGTACGATCACCATGATCAGTACGATCACCGGATCGAAATCATGTTGTTGTTCACTGGTATGTCGAACGTCGAATGTGTTGTTCTTTGTCCTCTTGGCACAGGGAGGGGTGTAGAATTCGCCCTGACACTGATGAGCTGTGTTTGTAGATACACTGCATTGCGATCACAGCCTGAATTGAAGCTGCATCTTAAGCTGGATCTGAAGCGTGCGAGTAGCAAATTAATTGCCCTTGTGCGCGACCAGTGATCTAGATGCGATTCAACGCACAAGTGAGATGAATCAATCAATTAAGAGGCGAATTTATCTGATCTAGTTTATCGAGATAATAGTGGGATGTCTTCTACAATGTACACATTCTATATAGATGCATTGCAACGCTGCTGTAGATACATTGTTGATGGTACAAGTAGTAAGCAGCAGCTGCCTTGCGTTTTATCTCAGCTTGTTCACGATAAACGTTAATGTGAATATTGCGGTTTTTCTAAATGGTCGGTATAATAGACTAACACTTGTCCAGTTTTTTGTCGATATGTTCTAACTGAAAGGGAGCTGATTTAGTTAATGAACAGCTAGTTTATAGTATGTCGTCGCTGGGGTGGCATGAGTACCACGTTGTCACTACTTTAAACAACCAGGCAATCGGCTCCATGAGAGAACAGCCACGGAAACTGAGTTAGGATAATTGATTTTGTTGCAGACAAAATGTCTATATTGGTAGCACACGGATTCTTCACCTCGACATTCACAAAGCAGCATGTCTATAACCTTATAAGAAAACAGTTAATCCAATTGACCATTTGATAGGAGCTCCCCCAATGTTGCAGATATCCGAGCATTCTGAAAGGCCAATGTAGACTCGGAGCACTTTCTTGTTGCAGCTTAACTACATCTATGGAAAGACGCTACGAAAAAGAGTATGAGTAAGACATACTCGAGGAAATGGGCATTAAATCCCAAATTTTCGATCACTCGGCCAAAGTGAAGTAAAAGTAGCGATATCTAAGATTGGATCTATTAAGAATGGAAAATTATTGCGAACACCGGAAGATGATAAGGAGTATGGACCAATTCATTACCAAAATTTTATCGGAGGAACCTGTATCCGACAAACCTCACCAATCTTAGGAAAAATCTAAAGAATCTAGGACAATGGTGAGCACCTTTTTATTGATCTTTATGACAGCATCAACATAGAAGAGCTATGCAGAGCTTATTTAGTTCTGGCATTGCTGCCAAACTGGTTAGACTGTGCAGAATAACCATAGAGTATGCTCGGTGTAAGTGTCTTCTGGAGGCCCTAACAAACATACTCAAGCAAAAAAAAAAAAAAAACCTCTTCTGGATTGTTTGATTCCTATGACAATCTACCTGTTTGGTAGATTGGGCTTCCACAATGGTGAGAGAAGCGAAGAGATACTACCTGTTACGGTTAAACTACATCAAAATTGGCCAGCGGTTAGTCAAAGTGCTGTTCTTGACAGACTGTATCGGGAAGCCAAAAAGGTGGAACGGGTTCCAGAAGAGGCACACTCTGAAGGACTACAGTCTTAGGGGCAGATGAAGAGGAAACGGAGTCATGGAAAAGACGCACTGCGCTATAAAATGGCAAGTGCTGTCGAGGATGCAAATCCTAAAAGTCTTACTCCGAACGTGACACTAACTGAAACCGACCAACCTCGCGGAGATGAAACTGGGACCTCTTCTTCTGTCCGAACAGTGCAGGTCGCCGCCCAATTACCAATTACCACTACGGCCATTAATGACCGTGAAAATGGACTGACTTGGAAGAAGTAGGCCCTAAAGAGAGCTTCATAGTGGCTGTAAACCCAAGACTTCCACAAGTTCGTTGATCCGATGTGTAGTTACAAGTAAGTACTAGGTGCTGTGGCAAGAGGTTTTAGATGGGCCTCGACTTAAACCAAGGATGGAGTTTGCGCCCGCTATACAAGTTCCCACTTTGGTATTACCGAAAGATGGTAAAGTTGGCCAGATGTGTATCCTAACCCCCTTAAATATAAGGGCATCCGGTGATCTTAAATTTCCACGACAGATGTTCACGTTTGGTACAAGAGACCTTCTGTCGTGAACAGAGCCAAGAGGCAAAAAAAATTTCCGGTGCTCTCCCTGTCTATTAATCTTTCTGTGCACGATCCTCGGATGAAACCGGTACTCCATCCAATAAAACCCATCGGCAAAAACAATTTAATTTAATTTAAATAGCTTGTAACGTCTGTGGTCAGACCTTACCCAAATCATGACTGATTTTGATTGCTCCACATAACGAGCTACCAGTACTGCCGACTGTAGTTCGAGGCGTGGAATTGATGTTAGTTTCATTGGAACATATTTGGTCTTCCCGATTATAAATGGCAAGCTCGACTGGGAATATTTTATTTGCAGCTCTGGCTATATATACGCTGTATTGTAGCATTGCGGTATTCTTATGCCTTTACATCGTCCATGGATGTATACACTCATCTTACTCCACCTGTTTGCAATTGCAGAAACGGCTTCGCAGAGAGTACTCCGCGGCTACGCCAAATGGGTAGGACACCGACATCATTACCTTTGGTACTTCCCGCTTAGTGGGGCTTACTATGCCCCTCCAACAAGGCTGGGTTAATCCTTCCGAAAGTTAGCAAGAATCTCAACTTATATTGATCTGTGTCCGAATGCATGCCAATAACTTTCTGGTTATCTAAACTCAAGACGCACGGAATGGTTCTGCATTGGTTGAGTCCCTGGTTAACTGCTGTTGAGTTCGAAACAAATTTCTTTAGCTGGAAATCACCTTGAGCATGGATCCCCGCAACTTCCCTTCTTACCCGTATTGTTTCGCTTTCACTGTAGAAGCATTGGACGTAGTCGTTGACGTAGTGACGGCTTACAATTGCCTCTACGTTGGCATGTCTGTTTTTAATATTCTGTGCTGAACTCGATGGGGTTATATACACCAAAGTGGGATAGATACCACGTTCGATCCCCATTAATTGGTGATCACGTATTCTTGGTGTGAGTTCTCGACGCGTTGGAACTTCATCTCTAAAAATAAAAATTTTCTTTCATTTTCTTTCTGTTCTCGGGTAGCATAACGCCCTCACACTAACATAGTAGGCTCGTCTCAAATCTGGATCCTTTAGCCACCGTGATCTCCCGCAGCAACCGACTTGCTCTGACAAGTTCACATGGCTCTGTAGGTTCTTCGAAGACGCGTACCCTTAGACTTTCGTTTGCAATGTAGTTCTCGATCAGTTCACTCAAATCACTATCCTTCATGGTACCAAGTTTCGCGAAGAAAGACCGATTAAGTTACAATTGTAGGACACTTCAACCCAAATATACCCTCTAGGTTCCTGTTCATTAATGACACAACCGACCCTTCATCAAAGAACACATAACAAGTCACCTCCCTAATATCGGCGAACAGTTTTACAGGAATGGTTTTGAAAAAAAAAAAAAAACATTTGTAACCGTACTCGTACATACCCGCCGCTGCGGCTGACGTGTATTTTGCATGCCACCGATGGGCTCATGAGGGTTTTGCAGAAGGACGTGAGGTTTTCTAGTGAATTCACTTTCATTACACCCGTGACGTTGTTCACAACTTCTATTCGAACAATTGAAGCAGAGCCTCTTCTAACGCACAAGACGCCATTGCTGCCGAATATCGATCTCTCAGTTTGAAATGTTATGCTTTCCAGAACACACGTTACAACCTTGAGTCATAACGCTATCCTTTTCCATATATGTGGAAGAATTCTGGATCAGAGTCCAACCTTATTGTCTATCTGCGATGACCGTTCACTAACTTCTGCAATCATGCACTGAAGGTCTCTGATGTTGGCGTCGACACAATTTTTATCACATACCGTGTCCAATCGAGCCTTCTTGTATGGGAAACTTCAACAACAATTCTCCATTAGCGTGGAATCGCAAAGCATCCAAGAACGATGCCAAATTTTTCACCTTTATAGCAAAGGGAACAATCTGTTCAACCCTATTTTCGGTAATATGGATGACACTCATCACCTTTGCAATTTGGCTTGTTACTTATTGACCGAATCTGTCTTTCAAAGTTTTCATCACCTGCCTAACGTTACTGCTGTGGATCAGCCAACTTTCTAAGTCCTCCTTCGCCATAAGTTTAAAGGCCTTCTGAAGCCGCAGTATATACTGAATTTCATTGTACAGGTAATCCTCAGCCAGACTTCGGGATTTCTATCGAACTCAGGGAGATTGTATGGTTTCTGGGATTGGTCTTGCCTTGGTGTACGAGTTAGCTCGCTTAATGCTGCTGCTACCATGCCGCCGGTGTTGCTATACCATATCTCCACTCTGTATTGAAGATTAATAACTTACAGATGCTGATGATCATTCCGTCTAACCTCACTTCAATGAGCCAAATGTGGCACCCCCCTGTTGTGTATCGTGGTGTTCATGATGTCCGGATTCTCATTATCGTTACTCTGTTCGTCTTCGCTTATACATGTCAAATGAATCCTCTGCAGTTCAAACTGCTTTCTGGTAGTGTAAGGACATGGAGCTTGTCACTGAGGATAGTTCTTTGGAGAAGTTCTTGTTAGAAGAACTTGCATATACATAAGATATATGTATGCAATCCCATTGGCAATGAACTAAATTATTTAGAATGGATGGAGAAGGAGTGTAGTATCTGCGTCTGTAGTGTCATTCAAGCTGCACTTAATGGTGCAGTTTGCTAAAATATCTGACCGTTTTCAGATTAGTTGGTGAATGCAGATCTTGTCTGAGCGCAGTCGGACGATTAACTCAGTCTGGCTTGGGTAACAGGTAAGAATTGAATTGTGGAAAATGAGATCGCCAATTAACTTGCTAAGTACAGCTCTGAGAAGAGTTTTAAATACTCGACTTCCTTAGTATTGCTTGCTACATATATCGATCAGATATCACACAACAGCAGATATGTCTAAGCGATCAGCGATTTTTATTTTAGCGATGGTGAGTTGAACTATCTCTCTGAGTGGCCGTCTGGCTATCTCTAACATCAGGCTGTAAGCACTTTACCACTGAAGCGGTTAATCATCTTTCTGCAAAAGACTGAGACATTTCAGTTAAAGGAACATACCTAGTCCTGCCATAAGTTCTGTTACACAACTTCAAGCGCTTATCGTTCAAAACTTCTTGCAGGAATAGAATCGTTAACTTTTTTTTTCAGAACACATGAACTGATCAGTGAATAATACTAGTCTGGTTGATATCAGTTTGCAAACTATTAACATGAAGTGGGGCGTTAAAGAGTATCGAGTCGCTGTAATAACGTTGCATAAGTGCGGAAAGAGTGTTGGCCAAATTTTCGAGTTGCTAAAACCACTCGGAATATCTAGGATATTCCTTTATCGGGCTATTACTCGTTTCGGCAAATCATCTGGAGTAGAGGACAGGCCAAGAAGTGGTCGCCCGCGTGTCGAAAACGAATTCGGAGAAATCCCCTTGTGAAACAGAAGATCATGTCCAAGAAGTTGGATATATCAACTAAATCCATGTGTAGGCTGATTTGGGATGATCTGCATATGAAAGACTTTCATCGGTCCACGGGTCATCTTCTAACTTCTCACTTTTGCAGTGACACGCGAATAATGGACATGAAAACATTTTTACCGTGGTAGAACCTTTCAACAAACAAAATGATAAAACTTATGCCACTTCATCTAAAGAAGCGAAAAAAGTTGTTTTAAGGGTTCAACGTGGACCTCATCCAGCTTCTCTAATGGCTTGGTGGTGGGGTCTCTCACCATGGTGTCACATCCCTCCATTTCTGTGAAAAATGCGTAAAAACTGGTGCAAAGGCTTACCAAGAAGATGTGCTAGAGACTGTCGTGAAGGGTTTGACTAATACCCTTTTCAATGGATACAAATGAATCTTCCAACAGGATTCTGCTCCGGCGCATAAAGCACCACGCAGGAGTAGTTCAGAATCAATATTCCTGGCTTTGAGCAGCAGAAGATTGGCCATCGGGGAGCCCAGATCTGATTCTATGGTTTGTGGTCAGAATTGGAAAACATGGTCTATAAGACTCCCTACAGAAATATGGAAGCCCTAAAACATCATCAACCAGAGCAGCGTCTACGATCTCCATGGAAACCGTACGTGCCGCTATAGCCCAATGGTATATATAGTTCTAGTTCTTTGTCTGAGTATTCTTTCCCGATAGAAAAAGGGAAACAAGGACACTATTACATAAGCAACATATCAGGAGCGAAGTGAAACTTAGATCTGTTCCATACAATTGAGGCGACAACAGTACAAAACTTCAGCCCAGTATAATTTCAGTACGTACACGAAGAAGACAACAAGAATGTTATACAAAGCAAGCTCTACGAACTGTTGAGCTGTTGGTACCAAAAATACTATTAATGAGGAAGAAATAAAAAAAAAAAAAATTATTATTTCAAGACATTTGACTAGAAGGAACTGTTTTAAATTCTATATAATACAACGTCATATACAATTCACCTTTGTAGCATTTGTATCGACGAGTTTCCCCCCGAATTGATCACATCACATGCAACAACTAATTAAATCAAACAATCAGGAATTATTAAAATGCAAATTAAAGGCAGACCGGTTGGTATTTCAGACTGTCTCAGACTGTTAGACTTAATATTCTAACCAAACACCAAAGTCGCGGCTTTCGTTTGATCTTGCCAGTTTCTCAAAAAAAAAAAAATCTTTTAAAGAAAATTACAAATGACAGTTGACGGTAGACAGCTATAAATAACAAGTGTCAGCTGTCAGCAGTTAAACAATGATCCGTCGAGACATTAACAGAAAATTGCTGTCTGTGGCAGTTATGAATTCTAAATAAACCAGCCGAATGGTATCTTATCTGAATATTATCGCAAAAACATCTCTAAAACAAGAATTAATAAGTCAAAATACCTCAAAATTCATTCACAAGATCTTTCACATCTGAGAGTTGCAATTTTTGCACCAAAATCAAAAGTGTCTTTCATGAATACTATTAGTCAGGAAGCTTACAGCAGATAATGTATCATAATCAAACAGAAATGTCACCTCTTAGATAGTAGTGGAGTAACTGCTTGTTTTCTGTTATGAATGATTTGCATTCGTTGATTTTACATGCGATTACATGTCTCTAAACAAGCTATCACCACTCAAGCGACAAAAAATGCAAAAAGAATACGAAATTTTTGTTTTAAAAATGTGAAGCCGCTCATAATCAAACTACGTACGTACGGCAGCAATTAAGAACACCCCAGTCACCTGCTCTGTCATGTCAAAATTCTTGACTTTTTGACTTGACAAGTAAATTGGCTGTCGCTGCACACAAACACACAGATCAGCATGTGTAGATGGAACAATTTTAGTAAGCCAGCGGCTTCAGTTTCAACTTCACTTACTGTCAATGTGCATTTAATTCCAACGACATGTGTGCCTATGTGTGCATATTTCCGCACAAACGTTACTACGTCCCTACGTCACTACGTCCCTACGTCACTACGTCACTGTACGCACTGTTGTCTGGGTGATAGTGTCACAAAACTGCGCTCAAGCCAGTATTTCAAACTTCGGATTAAGAATTTCGAATCGGTATCCAAATCAATATTCGAATCAGCAATATTTCAAACTGCCTACTGAGTTTTACCCCCCGAGGATGGTGGCAGAAATGTCTACGTAGAAAAGCTCAACCTATTCCCTCTTTGGAATGCGTTTAAGAGACACGCAATCTTAGACTGACGTCACACGGACCATAATATACAAAAGAAAAGAAGAAAAGAAAAAATTCTCAAGTGCACATGCGTGACACGCAGTCATGTACAGCAGATATAGATACTTAGTCTTCCCGATAGAACGTCCCTTCATCTGTTTATCATTCTTCTTTGACATCTAAGTTACGATTTTCTATTTGTATCCTAATACATAATTTTGCAGAATTTTCAAGTGAGATCGACATGAGCGACGCAATGCAACATTTGTGTGTCAATTTGGCACACAATTTGGTCAAAACGTAAACACTTACCCACAAACACAAACTCACACCTCGCAGATGTACTCTTATTGGAAACTTTCACTTTTCACTCAGCTCCCACTCCATTGTACACTCCAATTAGAATTCAGTATCTCATAGATACATTTCTTGTTCCAAAGCTTTTCTAATTACCCTCATGTCGATGGCTAAAATTGGAAACTCCACCCACACTCGATAAGCAGTTGTCTCATTTCATCTTAAGTAATAGACCACCTTCCAATGAACACTGTTTCAATTCCACACTGCACAAAAATGTATCTAGATACAAATGACTTTTCCAATTGCGAAGCACCTCCTACCAATGAAGAGATTGGCGTTTGCCTTACCTGCTCTGACTTAAGAAATCCGCTAACTACTTTACTCCTCTTGCTGACAATACCACGAATCTTCTCTCCTACTCTAGGGGGAACTCCTTGTACCTGTCTATTGTCCGTGAGTCTGAATTGTGTGAATAAAAACCGGACAAGGAGGACGGACCCGCGACTGGAATTGTGTAAAATGAAACTCGCCCATGGGCCGCAGGACTGGTTTTCCCATTTTAGTTCTTGTTGGATTCTCAAAGAGTTCGTACCCTGGCTTCGTGTGTTTTTTGTCATTTATTGAACAAAAAGGAGATCCGACGTCGTTCGCTCTATTCACGTGTACCTTTCCTCCAGTGTCGGTTGTGTGCTATTGTTGTTGTTTTCCTCTAACCCTACATCTCCCCACTACAAAAATTAATAGAAAAAAAAAAAAAAAAAAAAAAAAAAAGAGAAAAACCGCTCACATATCTATCAAGGTTCGAATACCTGCTGGCTCGCTCGGCAGCATTTGTTGAGATACATTTTGCATTAAACAACGGAAGGATATCTCGGCAAAAAAAAAAAAAGTGAAAGGAAAAACGGAAACGGTCAAATATCCGTCGCGATTTGACGACGTAGAAAAAGAAAAAAAAAAGGATATCCTGTCCTGTCCTGTGTGACCTTTGAGTGCGTTCTATCTCTTCGTTCGATTTTATATATTTTTTTGTTTTTGTGAAATATTGCTTCCAATTATTGTCGACGAAGGTGGAAGAGGAAGAGGAAGAAGAGCATAAATCGCACAAAAATCTAAGTAAATAAATACACGCATACACATACATAAAGATACGATAACGATAACGATAACGATAACAACGATGACGAAATGTCATGTCATCGATGTTAGTCGCGCAACATCATCGGCGAAGATCAATGATCCTTAGATTGCGTGTCGTGTGCGTGAGTGCGTGCAGTTAGCACTACAGTGTCCCGATGTGTGTTGTGCTTTTATTTGTTTTCCGTTCCGATTGTTGTAGTTGTTTTGTTAGCTTTGTCGTGGCCTAAACTAGAGAACCTCACCGGAGTGGTGTGGTGTATCTAACCTCCTAAGCGCTATGTGTGTGTGTGTGTGCATGTCATTTGAATTGATTGTGTCAAATTGTCAAATTTAAAATGTGCTGTGTGTTGTGTGCAATTGATGGATAAAAATAGAAAACAAAACACAAACCGGAGAAAATTACAAAAAAAAAAACGACAGAAAAATTAAACAAAAACAAAAACGTTTCAAGGATAATCATTACAACGAATAGAAAAATAAATAAAAAATCGGAACGAGTTCGGAGTTAAAAAGGTGCGAATAGTCAGTGGATGAAGGATACCAAAAGCACTGACATTAATTTTTATTTTTGTTGTCTGAGCATTACCTATCGACGGTTTATTGAGCTTCCGTTAGAAAATTTATTGAAATCCTAAAATTTTTTTTAACTTTGTGGCTAATAGAGCCATTTGTAACTGCCCGCTTTTGTCTACCTTAGTCAGAGAGCAGGCCTAATACAGACTCTTGAAATGACCAGAACTATCGATATTTTCGAAAACTTTCAAAAATACGGTCTAGAATTTTTACCGTCGCTTTAACAGTGCCTTTCTACGTTGAAATAGAAATTCTCAACCCTTGTCTGTTGTCAAAGCCAGTTAATGTTAAATAAATGATTGATGCATCGACTCTTGAGAGGTCTGCTGCTGCACTATTTTGGTACTAAAGGATGTTTGTTAAGAGCCACAGATGTTTTTTTTTTTTTTGATGTCAAAATGACAGGAATTAAGTTTGAATCAAAACTCTTTTCTCATCATAGAATAGTTCACGACATTATGCTTTGAACAACAGCATCCTGTGGGTTCAAATTTGAGGTAGGGTTTTCTTGCCAATAATGAGCTAAGTATAGGCTTCCAAGGCCTTTACATAATATAGACCACCAAGGTGTGATTTCAGTGCCAATTCATTCGTCTATTTCGCGGTATTATATCGCTGAACCGAGTTCTCCAAAAGTTAATGGATTCATGGGTAAGATGCCACGTAGCACCAACCAGTTAGAACCATATATCATTCTGATCGTGGAAGTCCATATTTCCGACGAAACAAACTTATCATTATGCTTTAACGTTGCCCATTGCTAGTAGCGCAAGTTACGGCCTCATTTTTGAAAACATAAGAGCTGGTGGTGTCACCAGGGTAAAGACCACACCAACCAGTGCATTTGGGCGTGTGATATATGTCTAAATTTGAATTTAGATTTGCTTCCAGAAACGGAAATTTGGCTTACTTTAGAGCTAAAGCGTAGTCCCGATTCATTGGAAAAAAAAGGTTTGACTTTGATCTGCTTATGAGCCTAATTCGCGAATCCCTGTTGCAAGTACCTAATGGTCTTTTTGCTCGAGTTTCTGCACTCTGTCAATCGATTGATGGGGAATTGAAAATTCCGGATCTTCTGTTATAATTTATTGGTGCGAATGTATTCATATCACGAGGAATAGCAAGCTTAGTTAATCTTCAAAATATTTCGCGAATTCAAGATCGATTGGCGAAATATTCTTCTCCATTGATTTGTCGAATAATACTAAACAAAGATGTCAAAGAACTGTCAGAAGTAAGAGCACGATTTGAAAGTTATTTTATCTATTGGATAATCTGTAAGTCAGAAAACTGCAGTTAATTCATGGACATCGTTCATCTGCCATGAACTCTGAATTTTCTACAGAGAAACGAGGTGCTTTAATCGGACCTTCACTTAAATGTTTTAAAAACTTCTCAGGCGTGGTACTATTAGAACTGTTTATGCTTCTTTTAGCTATAATCAGCTTTTTCAGATTTTTAAAATATATTTTAAAGGTGCTGCTTGTAACAAAAAGAAAAAAAGCTTTAAAAAATATTTAATAATCGTTTCCACTGTTGATTAAGTATAAAATTTGGTGGTCATCCAAAGCGGTCATAGGCTAAGTGGTCTCTTCTTTAAAAAGATGCCACTTCGGACCTATTAGGCTTGTATTAGAAATTTTTCTTTCGGATATATTAAAGAGATGAGAAAATGGAAAAAGGAGTGGGGGGAGAAAGTAAAGATATAAAGAACTAGATAATTCAAAGCGTATACCGTGCGTTTTTTTAATTACGTAGTCTCTAACATCGAATCGAGATTGTCTTGTGTCAACTTCGATTGCGGATGATATACCATGAGTTTTACTGCTGGTGAGAATGTGCTCGTGCCTTGTTGCAGTTTTTTTAAGCCTCAGTGCAACGAACTTGTCAAAGGTAATCACTGAAAATCAATGTAATCAGGGTAATCCTGCCTGAGTTTTGCGCATATATTCAGATAAACGACGAATCTTTAACTGAAACTCATCATCTCGCAGTGATATTGACGAAAAACTATGACGTGCTTGCAGAAGGTTAGGATTGAAATTTAAAAAACTGTATTGCTTCTACTGCGGCCGTTGTAAGGGCTGAGGTGGTTCAACAGTTGTATTTGTGGGCTAAATGCGAGCTGGTGATGTAACAGGAGAACTGCTGCAAATATAGTGCAGCGCTAGGGGTGGCGGTGGTATGGCAGTAAATGGTGGAGGTTGGTGTGAAAACTGACTCTCGAGTGCCAAGAAGTAGCCGATATTGCAACGTTATAATTTAGGTCGATTACCTTTTGGTATTTCACCAAATTTCGAAGCAGAAAATGACTTTGCTTGTTGAAATATTTCTTGTTTGGGTGATTTTTAAAAATTAGATACCCATTGCAGTTGTTTTGGGCCACCATTAGCGAAATCTGGTAGTGGTTTTCGCCAAATCCATGGATCTAAGCGAACGAGTTTTTTTTTTGGACACTTTTTAAAGATGTGTTCTTTTGTGCAGCGAATATTCTTCTAAATTGGATATTTTCAACGAAGGATCCGATGGCACATAAACCAAACATTTTGTGCTATTGTTATTGGTTTGATCGTATGATGTTTGTTCATTTTTTGATGTTTTGTGTTTTTTCTTTGCTCCACTTGATTCAGGGCTACTACTTGAAATCTTATTATCGCCGCTCATATCAGGTTAACGATACTTAAATCAACGATACTGAAATAATATCATTTTGATTGGAAACCATTATCGCGTGTTTATGTCGCACTGGAGGACGCGGCGAAAGACTCCTTGTAGTAAGCAACTGTTTGGTTGGTGTTGATTCTCCCAACGAATTGGAATTTTCTAGTGCAACTTTGTTACCGCCAATCACTTCTTTTGGTTTGATTTCCACCAAGCCAAGCTTTCGCATACCTAAACGTAGCCACATTTCGAGTGGCTACAACTCTTCTTGGGCTCGGATAAGTTCGACTAGAATCTTTTTTTTTTTTAATTCATCACATTGCTTTATCACTCTCTTTATCGGGCTTGTTATCACATCGTAACTGAGTTTTTTCGTCGTCGTCAATCTAGAATTTAACGTGCCACTAACAAGACCATTGACACCACTCAATTTCAAAGATTTCAACGATCTATATCGAGGACACATTCCACCACAAGTGGAAGTATTACATGTACACTTCAGAAGACAATCCATCTGTTTTTGCTGGCTGTTGTGATGGTTATTGGTGCAAAAATATTATCATACGATTTTGTAAGACTTTATGCCTAAAAATCATTAAGAATGACTAGGGGGATCAAAGTTTTGTATAGTTTTCACGGTTTTACGCCATAGGATCATACGTATGTTGCAGTAGGTATTTTGTGTGTTTTATTCAAAGGTTTAAGTGAACCGCGTTTAGTTAAAATTAACTTGCAGCTGCCTATTGGGACTTTTTGTCAGATTTGTCGGTGTTGGGAGTCCTATTAACTTTGTAGTAACCATTAAAATGATGCCTAACCAGCTTCTAGAGACAAGCAAACGCACTGTTTACTGGATTTCGTCGGCCACGTCATGTACTCCTGGATACATTTTTATTGATTTGACTTCTTCAGCTAGATACGGTGAGAATTTCTGGCGCTTTTCTCCAGTATCATAATTATTAGTGGATTCGACGAGAATTTTCCATCAACATAACCTCATGTACCTCCGTTTCATTGGAATACCACCAACCTGAAGTGATAGTGGCTTTGAAATACGAAAAAGTACTGAGTATCGACATTCTTGGACCATTTATGGATTTTTAGGGATTTGATGCCTTATTAACCGCAGTTAATCAGATCGCTATAATGGTAATGGTATAACATTGGTAATGACGTGGCGCTGTTGTTCAATTCGTCGACTACTATGTGGAAACTTTGGGTTCAAATTTTAACCAACATCGAGAATCAGAAAAGTAATTTGTTTTTTGACATCGGCATCCAGTCGGCGAGCAATAGCAATATCACGAAAGTAAAATCGCTGCTCGGAGTTGCAAAAAAAAAAGAAATAGCTCCCTTCTCACTTACCATACAGTGAGTGGAAGAGATTAGGGATTGGTCAACATATTGGTGAAGAGACAACGTATGAAAATATTTGTTAGACGCAATATTAAAAAGGCTGATACCTTAATCCTTGTGGATTAAGGATATAGTCTTGATTTTCTCTTTATGTAGAATATATAAAGTGTTCAATTCAAATTAAAAGGAATACTGTGCTTAAAAATGTAAAGCAGCATATGATAAGTGACGTCAGATAGCTCCACAGTTCAGCAACCATTCACCAATGGTTTTCATGACATTTTTTCATAATTTAGACTGTTTTCCAGTGATATGTTTAATTAAGCAATCTAATGGTTGTGGAATCACAGGATATAGGTAGTCAATTGTCATCGAGTACTCGTAAAACTATTTTTCCTTCAAATGATCAATTGCCACAGTGGGTGTATAATACGAAGTATCGTCAGTGTTAAAAAGAAAAAAAAAAACGTTTTCTTATATCGTGGTAACACTATGCTGCCTTCTCTGATAAATATTGTTGCTGGAAGGTATTTTAAACATACCCTGGCATGCCTTCTTTTACTGAATTGATGTTGTATTGTCATCTCAAAACGGTTGTCGTCACCCCTAATGCTCTAAAGTTACTGCCTCTCTGGGCGCTGATTGGAAATCTGCTGATTATATTGTGTCTAAGAGTTTTAACAGCTCTTCAGATTGTATTTAAGATACATTATCTCGAAGTAGCATTCCATACCTTAATGTGGATTCAACTGCTTCTGGAAATGTATTGTCGAATAGTACCCCATGTATACAATACCAAAAAATGGATTTTTGAAGTCCAAGCGAAGCTTATTAATATGTAGGTTCCATATAAGGTGACTATTAAACATTACTCGTAAGTATCTGTAGCTCTACCCTGACAGAAGTTGTTAAATCTTGAGGTGGGAAGCGAATCTCAATAAGCTTTGTTTTAGGTAAGTTTAGTATGACACTGTTATCGTAGTACCATTCAATTGCCTTGTTGAACTGTTCTTGCAATATTTGCATTCCAATTTCAAGACATCTGTATCAAACAACTATCATCTGCAAACACGAATGGAATGCTGTTAGTAAAGAGAGAGAGAGAGAGAGAAATTTATAAGTAAATATGACCGGTCCAAGTTTCGACCCCTATCTTCCTCCAAAAGGAGCCGGTAGGTCATCGCTAATGCAATCTTTAATTTTTATCCCGGGTAGTTTTGCTTTCAATCGACCAATTTTCCAAATAAACTAGAAATAGGCCTATAATTTGCAGTACCATTTTACCACTGGAGGTAAAACCACAATCCCGGTAATTTACTTAAATTCAATGATACCAATATTTCACTCACACTTGGGCCTTATCTGTTGTATCTGAATCGTTGAAATGCTTCTAAATTTTATTAGATATCTTTCTTATGCAGTTTTTTTTAGAGGAAATCTTTCATAACTACCTCGTCTACATTGAGTTTTTTTCTTTCCCATAATTTCCTTCATCAAGACCGATGTTTTCCGAGGATGTATTTTTGTAGAAATTTGAATTTTAAATTAAAACCTCTTTATTGAATCTATAACATTTTTGTTGGATTAGCCAAGTCTCTTGTTTTTCAATCCTCCATATTATTCGTCTCTGCGCCTACATTTATTGCGAATGTCGGCAGGATTCACTGGATTTTGTCTACCTTGAGTAGTATGCAGGAAATAATCACTCAGCTAGAACATTAACATTACGTCAAACAGATACTATTTTTTAGCCGTATCTGCAGGTCTTTGCAATACATTTTATGGGTTTATTTGATGGCATATTGAGAGTTTTGTTTGCTCCCATATAGACAAATTGAGGTTCGTTGCTTAAAATTATTTAGTAGAGCTCTTTTAAGCATGTTTGCATAAAGTTCTCGCAGATTTCTGGTGTTATTTCGGCAGCAATTTCTTTCCAAATATTGTTCTTAAGCGACATGATTGTGGTCGGTTTGCTTCTTCTACATCTCACCTTACAGGTTGTATTCATTAGAAAAAAAAATCAGAGAATCGTGAGGTAGTCGATGTCATACTTTTTGATATTATTTGGCCGTATATGATGGTTTGTGGGTTTGATAAAGGGCAATGCAGATTATTTCCTATTCGGTCTTGGTGCGACTGATTCGTAAGCTCCTATCTGAATGACTGTTAATAGACGAGATATCGTTCCGGACTTGTTATTAGAAATTCCTTCGAGACCGTGAAAATAAAAGACCTTGCACAGTGCCCAACAGTGGTAGTCCAACTTTAACTTCAAATGTTTAAGTTATTCTTGCTGTGCATTTAACTTTTGTTTCTATGTCAGCTTAGATACTGCTTACTTACTTATTTAGGTGACGCTACAGTTCGGAGTGAACCTGGGCCTCAATTAATAAGCCTCTTCAGTTAGCCACGTCTTTAGTCAACTGCCTTCAGATGCGCACTCCAAGATTTGGGTCTACTTCAAGGTGTGGTCTTCCTGAACCCCGTTGTCCCTCCGGTTTAGATTCAAAGACTCTAAGGAAGGAACATTAGTGTCCCTTCGCTCTACATGTTCTAGCAATCTCAGGCGACTAATGCGCAGTTTTCTGACTAGGTCATCAATGTCACTGTGTAGCTCGTATAGTTCGTTGAATCCTTGTCTCTGTGAACTTGGAACAGATTCTTCATGGTGTTGCGATGATTTCCTATCTTTATCCGTAGATTTATTGTCATATGTAGACTTAGCTTCACATGGCAACTCGTTCATATATGTAAATAGTTTTGCCAAATATTCTGTTACAAATATTTATGTTATAAAAGAAATCGAGCAATTATTTTATATTCAATTTTAGTAGGCTATAATATTAGTTATTAGAAAAAATAGTGTCGCTCGAAATGACTGCCTCCTGCCTTAATAGAACCTTTCAAAAGTCGTGGCCATTATCACTGTATCAACGGATATCGATGAGGCTACTGATTCCAATGATGTTCTCTAGTTCTGGGCACAAATAAAACTTCAGTGAATTAAAATCCTAACTTCTTAACGGCCAATCCTCCATTCCTTCAAAACCAGAAATATTGACCATGAGCCAGTCTTGTGTGGATTTTGTGCCCCGGAGCATAGTCTCGTTCAAATATCCATTTTTCTCCATTGAAAAGAGTATTGGTTTAGACCCTCACAACACCCTATAGCATATCTAGTTGGTGAGCTTTTGCTTTTGCACCCGTTTTTACATCTTTTTCGAAGAAATGGAGGGATGTGACACCTTTATGAGATGCTCCCCTCCAAACCATTAGGATTTGGTAGAGCCTTTGGTAGAAATTTATATTTTCTTTGATGACGTAGCATAAGTCTTGACATTGTTATACTGCAAGAGCTGTTTGCATTTTTCTATCCTCATTTCTAACAGTTGAGGAGTTAAAAGATTTTGAGTTGATCGACAAAAGACTTTCATGTGGAGATCATCCTGAATTGGTCTTGACATGGATCTAGTGGACATCCCCAGTTCGTTGGACATAATTTTCTGCTTCCGAAGGGGGCATATACTACATCATTTGTACGGACTACGTCTGGTAGTTTTAACAAATCAAAAATTAGCCAGCATTTTTCAGTTTTTCGTCCCGTCGTTCCACTATCATATTTCTTTTTTTAAATGGAACGACCTTTCAAAATACCAACGAGAGTTTTTGTTCTATTCGCACTAAGTTATTCCTGAGTTCGGCTTATGACATTTAGGAACTATGTCCGCAAATTTATCAAGAATTTTCGGTATTGACTCACACGCAAACGATAGGCACTCTATGTCTGTTGCATATTGTTGCAGTACGCAAATAGGTGCGACTCTTACTAAGTAAAGTACGAATTTGGAATTGATAATCCAAAACTTATTGTTGCAAAATCTTTTCCTCAGTGGCAATTTTTGTACTCGTAGTTCGACTTAACAACGTGCCAGTTTAAGTCCTTATCGGTAAAAAAAAAACATCTTTTTCTTTGCAGTTCGACAACTGTTATTTCTGTTAAAATATTTTAATTTAAATCGTACGAGTACACAAATAATAGTGTTTTAGACTTAATGCATTGCTCTTTGAACAATTATACAAGAATTTTAAATAGTTTTGTTTAGTCGATGAACAGTACTCAGTTAGGTTTGTAATCACCAGATGTTTTTTATTTATTTTCAACAGGCAACTTGCAGTAAGTGCAGCCATTCACTACGTCATCTGCAAACAAAGTTAGTTAAAAAACCTTATCCAATTGTATAAAAACGTAAATTTGTTTAAATGAAAAGAATTACTTCCCTTAATTGGTTACTTTTATTTAGATCCGAAGATGATATTGACCAAGTGGCCATCGGCAGAGTTGGTACACATTTGTGCTTTATTACTTCTGCAATCCTTGTCGGATGTTATGCGTAAGGTCACCAAAGTCTAGTTTGTTTATTTGATACTTTAAAAAACCACAGAGAAAGAAGTTATCAGGGTTAATTCGGGGGACGATTGCGGACACTGTAAATTGGTAAAATGAAAGAGTAATCGGTTAAGAAATGCTTGGCGCAGAATGTCGACTGACGTTCAAGATGTGTTCTCCATAGCAAATTTATCAATTTGCGGCATTCAGAAATCGTTTATCATGGACCTGTAGCTCTCACTAATTCCTATAACAGTGGTGTCGACGTTGCCCTCAAAAAGTATGGGACCATCATTTTCCTTCATAACATGACAAAATTATACCGCATTCTTTAAGCGATGCATGAATTCTAACTCTGTTAACTTTGCAAATCTAAAAGTTGCGAACACAAGGCTTCATTTGTCAAGGTGTGAACACGTTCCTGTAGGAAGAGGAAGATTTCGTAGATTTCACGTAGATATGAAGAAATTCAGCTTTTGGACTACAGTAATGACACCATGACATTACCTGTTAAACCAAAAAAATTTTCAGAAAATTTATCAATTTTCGGTATCGAGCTCCTTTTTAAATCGTCTTCTCGTAGAACCAAGACCCTTGTGCATTGAACATTTCTTATCGGAACACTGGAATTTGAAACATTCATCGGCACCAAACAAATATGGGAAAATTCATAGAGTTGGAAAAAAAGGGTACCAGAGGTGTACCGGTATTTTTTTTTGTGAAAATAAAAACTAATTTTTAATGGGAAAGTAAAAAACATTTTATTTAAGGTATTGACCATTGCTAGCTACCCATCTTTCACGCAATTTATGGATTCCACGCCAATAAAACTGTTCGTCTTTTGAAGCAAACCAAAAGTCACCCAATTTTCAACTTACTCGTAGGATTCGAAGTGCTATTCAGCTAATGCGTATCCCATCGATGAAAACAAATGGTAGTCGGAAGGAGCCAAGTCTGGTGAATACGGCGGGTGGGGTAGCAGCTCCCAGCCAAGTGCTTTGGTTGTATCCTGAACCAGTTTTTCTTTGTGTGCAGGTGCGGTGCATTGTCATGGAGCAAAATTAACTTTTCGTGTCTTCTGGCCCATTCTGGTCGTTTTTCGATCAATGCATGGTTCAAATGGCTCATTTGTTGTCGGTAGCGATCTGTATTAACGGTTTCACCAGGTTTTAGGAGCTCATGGTACATCACACCTTTCTGGTCTCACCAGACACACAGCATAGTCTTCTTGTCGAATCGATCTGGTTTTGCAGTCGAAGTTGATGGTTGTCCCGGATTAACCCATGATCTTTTCCATTTAGAATTCTGAAAATAAATCCATTTTTCATCGCCAGTAACAATTTGATGCAAAACTGATTTTTAATCGTGTCTTTGAAGCAAAATTTCACAAATGGTTTTTCTGTCTTCATGTGGCACCCATTTTCCAGATTTTTGGACCTTTCCCATAGCTTTTAAACGGTCAGAAATTGTCTGTTGTGCAACATTTAACATTTCTGCAATTTGTTTCTGACTCAGTGTCATCTTCCGATGAAAAAATATAATGTTGTTTGCTCAATGACTTGATGTTTACTAAATATGGTCGACAGGTGTCATAGCAACCAAACAAAAAAAGAATTAAGGCCCGTTCACAATAAATGTTCCCTATAGAGACATTTGTATTTTGACGATCATACCGGTCCACCTGGTAATCTTCAGCAAGGAATCGAAGCATGCACTGCGCTTCTGTCGCGTCACAAACAAGAGACGTTTATCACCCGGATCGTTGCCTGAAAGTTAAAATGGGTTCTTCACAATAACTTTAAACGTCGCCACGAATAGCAAACAAAAGACCAGACCACACAACATCCCAGAGATGGACTTCACCCACTTTTGATCTCTTGCCTCGTAACCAGATACGGTACCAGAAACGCTAGCCCTCATACAACTAGGACCACTTGCACATAGTTAGATTTCCACTTGTTCTAGAAAATTTCCATGATGGAAAAAATTTAGATCTGTCCTTGGATATTTTTTTCTTGAAAGCCAAACAATTTTTTTAGTGACGGCATTAAGAAGGGGCATGAAAGGTGTGTAGAAGTATTGTCTAATGAATAAAATTACATTGACGACAAATTTTTTGCATTTGGTGCAAATTAATTATCAATAAACAGGCATTCAAAAATCGCTCAATACCTGATATTTGGTCTATTGCAAGAAAGCTAAATACCAACTAAAATAAATTCTCCCGAAGAAAATATTTGGGATCTTGCAGATGTCCGTACATCTTCGACTATTTTACAGGAATGTAGTTTTACGAGTCCAAGAAAAGCAGGGAGTTAAGGAGTTGTGGTCTATTTTCTGAGAAAGCTTTTATTTCAAGTCCATAAATTAATGGTGACACTTTTTCAGTGTTCGCTTTTCTTTTTATCACTTAGATGATTGCGACGGATCCATACTTTAGAGACCACTCGACTACCTTTACATTTTTGCAGTGGAACATTAGAAACAGAAAAAAAAAAAACATCGAAGTTTTGAATTTTCTCCAAAGCTTGAAACAGAAACAAGAACAGTTTTTTAGGAGTTTAGGTGAACCCATCATGTTGGGTTCAAGTTTTTTTTTTTTTTAAGTTAGAAAAACAGAGCACTCATCTGCAGAGCACTCTTGCTCTGCTTGTTAACTCTTGTAACACAGGATGATGTTTTGCTAATAGCCGTTTTATATTTATATTCTTGCCGTATGGATGCTTTGTTCTAATTTAGTTCCTTAAAGTTACAATTAAAACCGATAATGTAATACGAATCTTTTATTTATTTTGGCTCAAATTCTGACATTAGGATTTTGGGTATCGCTGATACATGCTTGCTCTAAAAGCTTACCATTATCGGTCATTGTAATACTGTCACTTTTCGCCTCATAAATGTTCTCACTTTTGTCACTCTGGTCATTGGGGGTTTTAATAGAACATTGAAGTAGCTAGTTAGAAAGTGGTTCCACCCTCGAACAAAGGCGGTTACAATCCTTTGGATCTTGATTTTTTTTTTATTATTTTCTTAAAATTGTTACATTTAAATTTTATACTTCTTACATTTCTTAATTGTGTTACAACAATTTTAATGACTTAAATCATTCTACAGCACTTTACGTGGCTGTGGCGAATGATCCATCAATTTAGTTTAACAATATATTTGTGTATTTGTGGGGTAGATACAAAAGATAAAAATGTAATTCAAATTCAATTCAAATTAGTACAAAAAGGAAAAAGAAAAAAAGAACTATGTAATACGCTTTAGTAATATTTGTAAATTTTGTTTAATTAATAAATTGACTGCAGAACTATCTACATACATTAAAAAGCCCCATATCTTTACTTTTTTTAGAAATATAGCTGGGTATGTAATTTAATTCGTGCGGTTTTTTTTTCAAAATTTGAACGTTTATTTAAGAAAAACATGTACAATAGTATTATTCAAAGTATTGCCCATCTGAAGCTATGACTTTTTCTCATCTTTCTGGCAATTTGTGGATCCCAGACCAAAAGAACTGCGCCGGCTTGGCAGCCAAGAATGAATCAAGCCAATTTTTGATATTCTGCTCTGATGTGAACCGTATTTCAGTGAGGGTGTTCTGCATCGACTGGAACAAATGGTAGTCAGAAGGGGCAAGGTCTGGGCTATAAAGCGGGTGGGGTAAGACTTCCCATCCACTGTTTTCCAAATAGTTCTTTACCGGAATAGCAACGTGGGGCTGAGCGTTGTCATGATGGAAAATTATTGCCTCGCGTCTGGTCGCATATTCCGGGCGTTTTTCGGCTACTGCTCTCTTCACACGGATTAATTGTGTTCGGTAGCGTTGTCAATTGATGGTTTTACCCTCTTTTAGCAGCTCATAATACAGCACACCCATCTGATCCCACCAAATACAGAGCATTATCTTCGCGCCATGGATATTCGGCTTTGCCGTTTAATTGGCTAGTTGGCCGGGTTTCACATATGATATGAAAAATGAATCCATTTTTCATCACAGTAATAATCCGATGCAAAAATGACTTCCTTTTGTGGAGTTCCAGCAGCATTTCGGACATGCAAAACCGCCTTTCGACGTCTCTCGGCTTGAGTTCATGTGGAACCCAATTTCCTTGCTTTTGAATATATCCAGCTGCTTTTAAACGTTTTGAAATGGCTACTTCAAACTTCAAACTTTTTTGGCTGCCCAGGACGTTTATCATCACTTTTAAATCGTGCAAACTACTTTTGGCACGTTCGCTCAGCTAGCGCATGTTCACCATAAACTTCCACCAAAATACGATGACTTTCGGCAGCAGTTTTCTTCATATTAAAGTAATGAAGAAGAACTCCCCGCAAAAACACTTCTTCAGGCACAAAGTTCGACATATTTGAGTGAAAAAAAAATTATTGCTGTTTACGCTTCATATACTGAAATGACGTACAATGACAGTAGCTTTCCAACGCATGTTCCAATGGAATAATAACAATAGAATGATACAAGTTATGCCATCTGTTAGTAAACCGCACTTAAGATATAGACCCAATAGTATAGGCACCTCCCCAACTTGTAATCCCATATTGTAGTTTGGAGTGTGCAAGTCCATATTATATCATCAGCAAAATCTTCTTTGAACAATTTGGTTTGAGTAGGTTCATTTTACGTGTAACAGCTAAATATACTTTTTAATATCTTCACATGTTATTTCCAATTTAAATTCCTGTCAATTTAAACTTCCAAATATTTAAAACAACTAGAATTACAAGCATATTCTTGTGAAAAATTAGGTTTTCCACAAGTATGAACAGATAAAGGCAGCTTTTTACATGCAGCGGAGTGAAACGAGATGAGACAGTCATTACGACAAGGACCTTTTAAGTTGGAAGACATTTATATTGTTTTTTCACTAATTAACAGTTCATGCTTGGCAAAATATTGTCGTAGTTTAAGGTTTTCTAATAACGACTTGACAACTGTTTTTTTTTTTTTGGATAAAAGGCAAACCATTTGAGATATTTTAAAACTTTATTATTGGCTTGAAGTACAATCAAAACATTTATAAATGGAACTCGACTTCGTTCATATGGCCACCGCGGGCACGTTTGCAGCGGTGGATTCGTTGGACCCAATTTTCAACGACTCGGCCACACATTTCGGCCGAAACGGCCGCTATTTCGCGGTCAATGTTGGCTTTGAGCTCTTCTAACGTCGTCGGCGTGTTGGCATAAACCAATGACTTCACTTAGCCTTACAGAAAATAATCAAGCGGCGTTAAATTGCACGAACGAGGCGGCCAATCGCCTGGCTCATGTCTTGAGAAAACACGCTCACCATACTTACTCTTCAATAAATCGATTGTAGCGTGTGCTGTGTGTGTTGTGCTTGTGGCACCATCATGTTGAAACCACGTGTCGTCTAAGTCCATATCTTCCAATTCAGGCCAAAAATAATCGGTGATCATGGCTGGCCGCCGGCATGCAAACCGCACCAAACAGTTTTTTTTTGTGGATGAAGTGCTGATCCATGAAGCACATGTGGGTTTTCACCCGACCAATAACGCATATTTTGCTTATTGACAAACCCATTGAGCCAAAACTGAGCTTCATCACTGAAGATGATTTTGAGATTCCGAATATCTGTAGTTTACTGAATAAATTGACAGTAACAGTTTGATGATTAGTGAAAGAGTGCGTTCACAAATTAAATTCAAAGCTGTCAAGTCCCTATTGGAAAACCCTATATATGTGTATCATTAAGGATCTTTATTAATAAGTTAACATAGTTGAGCTGTCATTTGTATAGAACAATGCAAAATCATCAGCAAATGCTTTGATATGACTGTTAAGATTTTGGGAAAATAAGGAATTGATATAAATTAGAAATAGTATGGGGCCCAGGACTGATCCTTGAGGCACTCCAATACATGTTTCTTATTCTGTATTGTACACGTTTTTCAATTTAACTCATTGAGTTCGACCAGCTAAATAGGAAGTAAACCAATCGTGAATTACTCCTCTCAGTCCAGCTTTGTATAATTTATCCAAGAGTATCTTATGGTTAATCATGTCAAAAGCCTTTGTCATATCTTTAAAAAGGATTGAGGGATTAACACTTTTGTTGAAGCATTCACTGATCTTATTACATAGTTTAAGGATCGCATCTTCGGTTGATTTGCCTTCTCGAAAACCAAACTGATCATTGCAGAATTAGTTGTTTTTATTAAGAAAAGATACTAGACGAACTTTCATTAATTTTTCGAATACCTTAGAAAATGTAGGCAGTAATTTGAGAAACTAAGTTTCTGTTACCTTTTTTAAATAAAGGAATTTCCTCAGAAAATTTCAAAGACGACGAATTTACACTCATATTAAACAGATGACATAGTATTGTACATCAACGACATATAGCGATATACGCTTTAAAAGACAATTAGTAATATTGTCAGAAGTGCTGGAGTTTTTGTTGTTCAGCAGCATAATTTGTTTATGTTTGGCGTGAAAATAAAAGTTCTGTTTTCGAATTTGTCGTCAACTATGTCTGCATTTGGATTGCAGCTACAATTATTGTATATGGAGATGGAACAGGTTTTGACTGATTATCAATTGACACAAAAAACTTGTTGAAATGGTTGGCAATAACCAACTGATCAGTTACCATTTCACCTTCAATGTTTATTTTGTAAATTTCATCCTTAGCTTCCGACTTACTAAGAATATTATTCATAACTTTCCACTCTTCTTTAACTTTTCCTCTACAGTTTTGGAATTTATTTTCGTATTAATTGTTCTTTTAACCTCTTCATTCAGTTTTAGGTAATTTTCTTTTAAACTTTTCTTATGAGGCTGACTTAGACATCTTTTCCTTATAGTATTCTTTTTCGATATTTTTTTTCTAAAAGATTTCTTCTGATCCAAGGCCTTAAACGCTTCAACTTATAATTGCCTGTAGTCGACTTGTTAAGTCGATTGAGTACAAATGAAGATATGTTTTTGTAGGATATCAAGAAAAAGAACATAGGCCACCGAAGGATTTATTTCTTCATAAACTGGTTCCCAGAACTCAAAAGTCAAGTTTGAAACTAACTTACTAAAATCTATTTTGCGAGCTGTAGAGAATGGAACGTATTTATCTGTGAAACTCAAGTGTACTGTTTCCACGTTTAAATTGGTCATGCAATGATCAGCAATCTTAAGGTCTAATACCTCAGCAGAAAGGCGATGTGGAAAACTATTACCTAATCTTACAAAAATATGGTCGATGCAAGTCCGCGTGTCATCTGTGATATGAGTTGGTTCCATTACTAGAGGTTCTAAGCCATAAGATGACATTAAAAGCATATAATTATCGGCGTCATTTGTACTTTTCAAAATATCTATATTAATATCACCCACGACTAATAAATTCTAACTCTTTATATCTTTAAGTAACGTGTTCATTCCAGTAACGAAAATGTCCTTGCTTAGATTATTTGAGCTGTTATTATGAAGTCGGTAAACGCAAAAAATAGTTAATTGTTCATTAAGTATATGGCGGTTGATTTTTAAAACCACGGCACTGTTCAAATTCTTTTTCACTATTTCACACTCACATTGTTTTTTTGTATATAATACTATGGTACCGACAGATCTGTAAGAATTATTGCAATTATCATATTGATCATAGCCAGGTATGTTATTTATAATTGGATAGTTCATAGTCAAATAGCCAAACTTCAGTTAAAACAATTACTTCTGGTTCAAAGGTACAAGCATTTAAGTGTGTTGGAAACAAATTAAAGTTTGCTCTCATACTACGTATATTTTGGTGAGAAACTATAGTGTACGAATTGGTGGAAATATCATAATTTTCTGCGTAAGTTCATTTTCATTTTAGTTATGATTGAAAATATGTATGTTTAAAGATAATCGAGGTCATCATGACACCTCCCTTTAAACGTTGAATCACCTTCATTCTTACGCAGAAATATTATGTTATTTCTCATCCACACAGATAGTACTTATAATTTTTTTCGGTACAAGTCGGTACAAATTAATCAATCAAAGTATTGCCCATCGCTAGCTACAACTTTTTCCTATCCTTATGGTAGAGCTCGAATACCGGTATGGTAAAAGTGTTTATCTTTTGAGGCTATCCACGAATCAAGCCATTTTTTGATTTCTTCATATGAGTGGAACTGCTGATCAGCTAGACAATTAATAATCGGACGGCGCAATACCTGGGGAATATGGATTCCCATTTGAGCGTTTCAAGATAGGTTTTAATGGGTTTGGCAAAGTCACCCGAGCGTTATCATGTTTTAGAATCACCTTTTCGTGCCTCTGCTCGTATTTTGGCCGTTTTTCGCGCAAATCTCGGCTCAATCACATCCATCGAAGTCGATACAATAAACAGTTCATAATAAATAACACCCACCTAGTCTCACCAAAAACACACCATAACCATCGCAGCGTGATTATTCGGCCGAACTGACGACGTAGCAGCATAACCGGTCAGTTCCCATGACTTTCTGTAATGAATCCACTTTTCATCATCCGTCACAATTCGATGAAGAAAACTCTTCTTTTTTGACACTGGAGCAGTTGTTAACAGGCCAAAAAACGACGCTCCACGTCCCTTGGCTTTGAATTGTAAGAAGCCAAAGTTCCTTATTTTTGAATCATTCCCAACACATCCAATCGATTGAAAATGGCTTGGCGGGTAATTCCTAAAGCTGAAGCAAGTCTTTCTTGCGTTTGGCACGTCAGCATCGAAATTACCGTCTTTGAATAGACGGTACAATCACGCCACGTTGTTTCACTTGGAGTAGGATCTCCGTAAACCTTTTGGAGCTCTCGAGCCGCCGTTTTCTTCGAATGAAAGAGGAAAATCAACATTTCTCACAAACGAGGATTATTTGGCACAAAATCAGACATTTTCACACAACCAAAAGTATATGACGCCAAAAAAAAAAAAAAAAAAAAAAATCAGTAATGTGTTGAATGTTTGCCATATTTCGAAGCTTGGTTCATTTGGGTATGTCAAAATCAATCAGCAGTTACTGCTCGAGCCATCTATTGACAAACAGCGGTTAGTTGCGTACCTAAAAAATACCTAAAAATAAAATAAGTATTAAAGTTTGAGTAGCGAAATCACTTCGTCTGAGAGAATCAGAATTCTGGCCAGAAGACAAAGTGACGAGAACTATGTGACATCGCTTAAAAATGCACTCATTGATTCCGGTAATTTCTGCAGATATTGTAGCGATCCAACAAATTTTTTTGGCCGTATTTCCATCATTAGAAGTTTTACTCCCACCACTTCGCAGTCTATCAGTGATAAGTACTAATTTTTTGTCGAAATTTATCCTGAATGTATTTTTTTCCTTCTACGAAAGAGGTCCTCCGATCTCCCTCCCATCTCTTTTGCCATTTTTGTTTATGTAACTAGCTGTAACCTTGTAACTCGTTATAACGATATTTATTTAATTTTTGTTCATTTTCATTGAAACAATTCTGATAATTTAGCGTTTCGTTTTAATTCAGTTTATTGAAGTGCTTTTAGATACACAGTATTCTTTGTTTTTCCTTTTAGTGCGTACATGAATAAATCAGAAGGTCTTCTATTGCGTAAGCAAGCCACATACAGCTGCGCAGGGATTTTCCAAATTTAGTTCACACACTTGTGGTGATTATTCTAGTGCTTTGTTGATGGTCATTTCAAAGGCGGGTCGCAACGGAAACTGCAAATGTTTCCATTCGATTGGTATATCTGTTGTAAATTTTAAATTTAAAAATGTAGCTTTGATGATATTTTTCATCATATTTTTCACTGAAAGCCTGGTATCCTTGGCACGCTTGATAAATCAAGTGAATTCAAGAATTCAGTTGGATAGTGGACATTTGAAAAATTTCGTCTTGATTCTTTACAGGATCGATGGACTTACGTTATATAAGCGTAGTCGCCTCGTATTTCGTTTTGAATGTTAAAAACGGTGTCATTGACATCTCTGTTTTTCACTGTTAATATACGAGTAGCACGTGCACTGAGCCACTGATAATTTTTGTAATTCTGCGCCATGTTTGGGAAAACTTTCTGAATCAATTCGTCCCTGATTGCCTTGATTTTACACAAGTTTTCTGGAAATGTAATTATACATTGCCCATTCCTAATATTCCTCATGTTTCAGATGCTTGTTGTTTGAAAAGCATAATTGCACAGAAAATTCGTGTGAATTTATAGATCGTCGATCGGCAATCAGAATATTGCAATAAATTCAACTGGTTTGGCTCCACATACACGAAATGAAATGACGATGTTGCCAAATTCACTGGAGAAAAATCAAAAATATAATTCGGAAGATTGTGAACACTAAATTAGAATCCTATCACGATGAAATACATAGAAATTGCTCGAACAATGCTCTGAAAATTCGTGGAAAATACGTGTGATATCTTTTATCTAATGTCAGACGGGAATTATTATGTCACCCATAAAATGAAATGTCGCTGTTTGTATTTAATCCAAATAAAGTATATGAAATACACTCATATGTTTGAAAGATTCGCACACCACCAATCCTAAGTCAGAAATCTTCATGAGCGTGCGCACAATAATTTACCAAAATTTCATAACAATCGGATGAATGCTAGAGTAATGACAGGACAGACAGACAAACATTCCTTTTTATTTATTTCTGTAGATCTCTAGGATACATAGATTATATATATATTCGAAAAAAAAAACTTATCCATGAGTGAAGTAGGGCAAAGCCAAATTTGTATGTACAGGGTGATTCATCGTGAGGTTTGATTTATAATGTAAAATAAAAGACATAAATTTGAAAGTAAACTTAAACTTTTTATAATTGGTTTAAAGAACAATTCATGGCATTTACGATTTAAAAATGATACCATGTAGATGTTGGCTACAACTACGTCTGATGTGGTCCATTCGGAAGGTCTAATTTTGGGCGACTCGTTCGAGCATAGCGACTGGTATCTCGCGGATAACACGAGTAATGTTGGCTTCAAAAGCGTCAATCGAAGCTGGCTTACTCTTGAAGACCTGAGACTTTACTTATCTTCAGAGCAAATAATCCAAAGGTGTGATATCGCACGATCTAGGCGGTCAATTTACCATAGAAAAAATGTGAAATTAAGTGCTCACCAAAATGATTTCTCAACATATCCTTTGTTTCACATGCTGTATGGCTCGCAGCGCCGTCTTGTTGAAACCAGAGCTCAACGAGACCATGTTCTTGAACTTCAGGAAGCACATAGTCCGTTAACATAGCGCAATAGCTGTTACCAATATGGTAACTTTCCGATTTGCCTCATTTTTGAAGAAATATGGGCCAATGATTCCACCACCCCATAAAAGACGCCATACCGTTGTTTTAAATGGATGTTTTGGTAGCTCTGCTTACTCTTCGGGTTGCTCATTAGCCCAAATACGGCAATTTTGTTTATTAACGTATCCATTGAGCCAGAAATGGGCTTCATCACTGAACAAAATTTCACGATAAAACATCGGATTTTCATTGAGTTTTTCCTGAGCTCATTCACTGAAAATATGACGCAAATTCAAGTCGCCTGGCTTCAATTCTTGAATTAGAAGTTGAATTTTGTACGCTTTTAGGCCTAGATCCTCAGGTAAAACACGCCAAGTTGTCGAATACGCCAAGCCAAGCTGCTGAGAATGACGACGAATCGATTCGTGACAGTCTTCGCGTACACTCTCACTACGTGCTGGATGTGGTCTAACCGGTCAAGTATCATCCATTAATGTAAGCCGGGAATTGTATTGGCAATAGTGGTTTCAGTAGGTCGACTATGCGCACCGTAAGTTCCTCCAAGCAACTTTCAATATTGTTCATTTCCTTTGGTAAGGCACCACGTATGTATAGTTAACACTTTCTTGATGCTGTTCCACTTAAAGCACAACATACCTTTCCACTTACTATGATAAGTTGCAAGGAATATGTTTCTTTAAAAATATGTGGGTTCAAATTGATATATATATATATTTTTTTTTATCCAAAGAAAGTTCCTTAGTTTCTTTTGCAAATTGGGACTGTATCGGTCTACAATATCAAGTAGATGAGGGGCGTTGATTTTTCCAAAAAAATTTGTTTAGATGATGTAGGTACATATTAATCGTAAGGGAACAAAGGATGCCACGAACAAGCCATACTGCCGTCGAAATCCCTTTTTCCAGATCCGATTTTTTAAAACTTAATCGGATGCCTGACTGTATGGTCAAGCAAAGTTTGAAGTTCTACCTCCAAGAACTCGGAGCATAACATAATTGTTTTGTTTTAATAATTTTCTGACAAAATGATAATATTTCAAAAACAGATTTTTGGCTAACTTTTCTACGGTGATACGTGAATGAACTTCTCCTGAACTTGATTGGCTTTGAGATGTATTTGATTGCTTTGAATGAATTAACTTCTGGTAAGTAACGCAACCTTCCCCGTACTAAGTTACTATTATTTTCGAAGATAATACATACTTCTGTAGTATTTAGCCATTCCGAATGCTTTGGAATAAGAGTTCGTTTCTTTTGACAAGATTTAATCCAGAAAGCTGCTAGCTTCTTACAAATACATATATTCGGTTCAATTCTTCAGATTCGAGAAGTACTTCTAATATGAACCTTTTCCCTTCACTTCCAGAAGCAAATAATCAATGTTGAGACACAAACGTTCGAGAAAGGAGTATTTTGTGTTAGCACCTGAAATAAAAATAATAAAAAGTATGGTCGCGTAGAGTTTAGTTGGTGTCGTTGTTTGAATTAACAGCGAAGCCTAGGTAGATAAAGTCCTTAACTACCTCAATGTTATATATATCGGGGGTGACGTTCTGTCTAAGACGTCAGTGTTGGATGTTCTTCCTTGTTGACAGTACTGACTCCTAAACCCATCTTCGCTGCTTACGCACAAATAGTCATAAAAGGGCCACTGACTTCACTTTCTTTCAATTATGTCAATATCATCGACGTCCGACCACATTTTACAGATGAGTTTGTATATGCTCCTAACCAAGTCATCGCCTGCAGTTTTGAAAAGTTTGGCATTCAGGCTTTTAGCTATAGCAGATTTGCTTAACTTATGCTTAAATAGACATAGATCGGGTCTACATCGTCCAGGTTGAAAGATTCACTTTGCCTGACAGCGTATTTGGTATTTGGTTAAACAGTCTATAGAAATGTTCTTTCCAAATCTGAAGCATCGACTGCAACTCTACAACGATGTTTCCTTTATTCGTCTCTATAAGGTTCGGTTCGGGGTTTGTATCGGTGGCATGTTTTTCTTACCTTTCGGTAAATCTTTCGAATCTTATTCCTGGTGTAGCATCTCTCATCTCATCTTTTTCTTCCTGAGAAGCCAGTGTCCGTCTCTTTCAAAGCAACTCTAGTTCTTCTATGCAGCCCTCCTTTGTATGCTTCTTGCTTAGCTGCATGTGCTTTCCGGCACTCATTGTCAAAGCAAGGGCTTCGTTGGGGTGGCCAGGTTAAACTCAGAATATCGGAGGCGGCATCTCTGATGGTCTTCAATATGTAATGCTGGCGGCATAGGACCTCCTAAGAGATTAAGGGAGACTCGATAGGAAAGGGATTTGGCGGTCTATTGTGATTGTAGCCGTCCGACATCAAATTTCCTCACAGTTTTAGCTTGCCTTTGCGATGTCCGGGGTATCCGTAACCGTATCTTGGCTACAATAAGGTAGTGGTCCGACTCGATGTTGGCACCGCGGAAGATTTAGACATTCAGAATACTGGAGGAGTACCTTGCGTCGGTCACAATGTGGTCAATCTGGTTATCGATTTATTGGTCAGTTCTCCAAGTGCCCTTATGAATATTGAGATGTGGGAACCGCGCGCTAGCTACGACAATGTTTCGCTCCGCCGCATCGGAGGTGGTCTCGTGCAGCTATACCTTCCTAAAGTACTACCAAAGATGTCCTCTCTTCCTTGCTTGCTTTAAAATCGCCGAGGACAATTTTAATGTCATAGCTGAAACCTTGCTTGTTCAAGAGCTCGTAGAAGCTATGTTTGGTGTCGTCGTCTTTCTCCTGTGTGAGGGCGTGTGCTCATATAAGGACAGTGTTGACAATTTTAGCCTTAATACAGATGCTGTTCACATGCCGGGAACTGAAAACTTCTTGTCTAAGTCCGTATCTAAATCGGCGCTGTGTCGCAGTTTTTCATTCTTATTTTGTTCAGCCTATCCCATCACATTTTTTGGATAGCGGTAATATCTTATTAGAGCAGTTCAGGGCCTTGCTAGCTAGTTTATTAAGGTACTTAACATTCCACGCACATATACGAAGTTCGTTGTCCTTGCTTCGTTTGCAGGGGATGTCAAGAGTACTTTTATTTCCATGACCGGGCAGTTACCCTGGCATCGACAACTTCATCTATAACGGCCAGATGCAAATTTTGATATCAAAATATTTGCTAATTATTTGTCTTTTACCATTCTTCGGTAATAGGTTTTGTCTTCCTTCTCGTACTCAGTGAGCTTTTATAGAATCTTTCGGATACCACAAAGAGTTAAGCAAAACTTCTTTCAACACTTCTAAATGTCTTCCTTCAACAAAGCATTTAGATGAAACTACAAACCTCAAAGTGATTTGATTTGGTTGCGGCTTCATTTCACGAAAGTTTTGTTGGTTGATCTCTAGGTATTTGCCTAGAATCGAAATTTTTTTTGTCAGATACTGATATAGACTAACGCCCTTTCGAACAAATTGAAGAAATTGCAAAATCCAGGTGAATCGCCAAGTATGTTGGATGCCCTTTACTTCTCATCCAAATGTCGTACGGGAATAGATTCAAATCTTAACATGCCTCTTGAAGCAGATAAGTTTCTGATTGAAATGCAGTGAGATTAAGAGTGTTTTTAAGAGTTGAAAGATTCGAAATTGCAGTAAAACGCTCAAAAGTTGTGCAGACTAGCCAAGGCTATCTTTATTTGATAGATAATTTCATGGAGTTAATGATGAAAAATTATTTTGGGCATATGACTATTCACTGAATTCTGGGGCACTAGTTTTCAACTACTTTGACGAGCATTTGAGGCCATATATCAAAAATAATGCTCTCGATGTTAGCGTTCAAAGCTGAAATCGTTGTTGGCTTAACCAACTCACAGAAAATAGTCCAGCGACGTCAAATTACACGATCTTGGAGACCGGGACACAGGTTAATTTCTGGAAATAATGTTGTCATTGAAAACGTCCTCCAGTCGATGCTTTCGCCAGCAGTATGGCATGTGACACCACACTCTTTACCGGACCCCATTCAGGCCGCCCATAAACCGAACCAAAAATTCCATTTTTCGGAATGCGTCGGTAACTGAGATATCACTTTTAGATTTTCCTTCCTCAAAATTCGACTAATTTGCTTATTGACAAAGCCACTAGTATAAAAGTGAGAGTAATTGCTGAACAAAATTTGAGGGTAGACAAATGAATCCTTTTCCGACTGTTCAAGCGCCTAATTAGCGAGGTCACGACGCAAACAATTATCATCTGGCTTCAATTCTTTCAGCAACCGAATCTTGTAAGCGTGTAATTCAAGATCTTTTGAGCAACATCTTCACCGAGGCCGAGTGATACAGGTAAAGTTCTTGAGTACGATGACGAATCGATGAATGAATTCTTTAATACTGGTTACAATGTCGCAGATATTTTTGTCTGTATTTTCTTGTTGGCAGTTTGCAGTCTAAAAGAGTAAACCTTCAGTCCTCTCCAATCATAGTTTTTGAACTATGCTCGGAATCAATGATCGTTTAAACAAAAACTTTTTATTACTAGATGGACCCGGCGGTTCTAAATTCGCCCTTCCCTTTACTGCAGTTATTCAGTTATAGAAAGACTGTGTGGCAACTCTTGTTCATGAGAAAGATTCACGCGTACCATTTGAACATTATCACGCGTTTCTAAGATTTTTAAGGGCATCTGTTATGAACCGATGTTCTTCCTCTGATTCATTCCAATATTTCACTAAAAGGCAAGAGAGTAGATCTATAAACACTAATTCTAGTAAATTTATCTCCGGAACACCAAGTGCTTTGGACTATGGACAGAAAGGAGCGGTCGTAGAAGCTAATTTCAATAAAAATTTTTGGAAAATTTTTGCCATCAAACCACGTTTCTCAAAATTTTTACTTTTACTTAAGGCGTAAACTAGTTTACTTATTTAGAACGTAACAAACCCATAGAACTCAACCTTTGGCAGTTATAGGCGAGCACTTATTTTTGCTCGAATATAGGGTTTTCAAATAGAGACTTGACAACTTTGAATTTAATTTGTGAACGCACTCTTTCACTAATCATCAAACTGTCACTGTCAATTTATTCAGTAAACTCAACATTTTGATCATGGTAAAGTACATTAACGAGCAACGTCTGCAAATTATCTTCAGTGACGAAGCTAATTTTTGGCTCAATGGGTTCGTCAATAAGCAAAATATGCGTTATTGGTCGGGTGAAAACCCACCACTTCATCCAAAAAAAAAAAAACTGTTTGGTGCGGTTTGCATGCCGGCGGCACTATTGGGCCATATTATTTCGTCGACGATAATGATCATCACGTTACTGTGAATGGTCAGCGTTATCGCGCCATGATCACCGATTATTTTTCGCCGGAATTGGAAGATATAGACTTGGACGACATGTGGTTTCAACAGGATAGTGCCACAAGCCACACAGCACACGATACAATCGATTTATTGAAGAGTAAGTATGGTCAGCGTGTTATCTCAAGACATGGGCCAGTCGATTGGCCGCCTCGTTCGTGCGATTTAACACCACTTGACTATTTTCTGTGGGACTACGTTAAGTCATTGGTTTATGCCAACACGCCGACGATGTTGGAAGAGCTCAGAGCCAATATTGAACGCGAAATATCGACCGTTTCGGCCGAAATGTATGGCCCAGTCGGTGAGAATTGGGTCCAACGAATCGACCGCTGGTCTTTAAGCCAAAGATTATGTTTACATACTCGACCATCATCAAAAATGAGTTTTTTTTCTCAGTTACTTCCACCTTTTATCTTCTTTCGCAAATTACAAAAATAGTCAGTTCTAAGTCGGTCGTTGAATCTGTTAAAAGTTGGTCCAATACGCTTTCTAACTCATATGGCATGACTCCTCCAATAAAAGTTCTACAATGGAAGGCGTCAGAAGTATTTGAAAAATCATAAACACTGACAAACAAAAAACAGAGCCCGGGGCCAAGTTCCAACATTGAAATTATAAGCCCAAGTTGACAAACAAAACAACACTACTAGGTACCTTAATTTAAAAAATTTAAATTCTGAAAGTCTACAAAAATATCTGAAGTTACAATATCGCACTCAGCTGGTTAGACTGTCAAAGTTTGTAGACCTCAGTATATTTTCTCAGTCTGCGAACTTTCGAATTTAATCGTCCATATGACCAGGAGTTTCTGGCAATGTTTCTGCATGAAACTGATCTGATTGGGTTTCTCGCGGTTTCCTTTTCGAACTTCGACCATGGTGTTGGCTTTATTGGAAAGATTATTTTATGCAATTAGTGGAAACGTATGATTTCATGCGTCGTATAAATCTTTATCTGGATGTTTATTTTCGACCAATTTTTCTAGCAGAGTTAGTTTCCAAGCCGCCCACTGTCTCTGATTTATCGCTGTAGATTAACGACTTTCATTTTACCGAAATTTACACGAAATTGTGCGCTTAACAAATGGTTTCTTGAATAAATAGATTGTAGGGTGCATTAGTGGCTTCTTGTACCATTCTGAGGAGATCACAGCTCTTTTACTTTAATACCATTTAATCGGGGAGCGACTAATGAGTCATGATTTTCAATGAAATATGAACCAATGTTACCACCAACCCATAAAGAACAGCAAACAGTGACTTTTGTGATGTAACATTCATCCAAAAATGAGTCTGAACAAAATGTTGGTGATGACAAAGGGCAATCTTGTTTTCGGCCAATTCAGAGGATGTATGATGCCCATGATGGGCAAGTGACTTCAATTGTAAGCTGGACACAGCTCCAATAGTTGTGAAAAATAGAAAATCCACTTATTTGGGTGGATCCCGAGTTTCGATTTAATACTGCCTTTCACAGCATCAACGAATTTTTATGTGCTCACAGTACGACGTCTCTGTGGATGTGTATTATTAATTAGAGTATGCATGGTGTGAAAACGATTCATGATTATTCGAGTTACTTGTTTAGATAAACGATTATGTCGACCGTAAAATGGGCACAGCGCACTATATATTTCACGAGATAGTAATGCACGAATGCCTTTTTTTTGTAAAAACTAGAATTGAAGTCTTCGGGAGCCATTTTGATAGCTGCTTCATTCGTATATATTCTCTTCGCAACAAAATAACTCAAACACTTAAACAAATGATAAGAAACAAACGAAAAGGTTTGAAGTACTATATAAGGTGGCTGTTATAAAGGTCATATTGCATGTGATGTAACTCGTAAAGGATTGTATGTTACACACGTATATTGTCATAAAGCAGCATAGCTTTGCATGTATTGATCTCGCATGCTGATTTATCACCAATTTCATATGCAATGTTGCAGTTCTAATCAGTAGTTCTCTGTATTTAATGATCCATTTGGTTCTAAGAAGCTGTGGTGAACAAAAACCTACTGCAGGCCACCTATTGACATGTGTTTTGATTGTTCATCGGTGCCTGGTTACCTCGAAACTATCGACAACTATCATAGAGGATCCTTTTTTTTTCAGGCGCTCCAATTCTATGGAAAAACTAACCTCATTCTCTTCGAGCAAGCAGGGAAGAGATAACTTCCAGTTTTCTTTCTGTGTCCACCTTTAAACTTGATCAATTGCGATCAAATGCTAGTTATGGTTTCACGTCTATCGGATGACGCCAAAGACCTTTGTTGGCTGTTCTCTTTAATCGCATTAGGGTAATCATAACACTAATTTTCAAGATTTAAATAAAAGTACTACCTGTACTTTCCCCAAAAGTCGTATTGATATTTTAGTTTGCTTCTGCTACATTGTGCCCAAGTTTAAACCCGTATTTGGGTCATATCCTTCACTTCAATTTCGCTGGTCATAGAAAAGTTGACAGTGACGAATGAAAACAATGAAATATGGGCTGATACGGAATCATCAAAAGCGATATGGATCTTCGCTTGTTAAAACTTTTTTCTTATTTATAATTGCAACTCTGTTAAATATAAAAACAAATGAAGTAGTGTATTCCTAAGCTCACATAGTGCTGGCAAATCAGTGGCACTAGTCTGAAATAAAATTTGTGTTTCCCTTAACGTTCCATAGATAGCGTGATTCTTAAAAAAAATATGTTGCACCCCTACCTAATCCAGTCATAATCGGTTTTAAGTCGATTTGAGTAAATCAATTTTGATTGCTGTTGTGGTCAATTGTCGCAATAACTCTGTGTTATCGTAGAAAAGTACAAATTGAGCTCAATCAAATTGACTACTCAAATAAATACTTTTTCATATTGCACACTTTGATCAGAATATGGCTTTAACTTGTTAAGCTGAATATCTGAGTATTCTATCTAAATAAATTAAATTTTGACAAGGTTTCATTTTGAAAAGGCCGTCTTTGGCATCTACCAAAAACTGTGCTGTCATTTTTTGACTCGGGAATTTAGAGTGGATGTAGCCGATGTAATCACTTTTCTACATATGCCCACGTCCGAAAATACAGGCCATCTACGTCTAAACAGGGGATCACCGTCCCACACTTCTCGGATCATTGAGATCAGGAACTAGCTTGCTACGAACTAGTGACATTATTCTTTTCTCATCGCGGTCTCGCCATTTACGTGCGTTGGAACGTAATTCCTATTCCAATTCGGAATTCAATTTCATATGGTTAAAATACCATCTTCGTAAGAAAATTGTCCACCAGCCCCAAACTAAAAACAATTCGATCTTTAAAGGTGCGCTATCCGGCTACATAAACAAAATTGTTTCCCTGTATCCTCATACTGAAATTTTTATTACGGGCGATTTCAATATACACAATTCCGAGTGGACGGTGTATTGAGATTTTCGCTACGGAAACCAATTGGACACAGTTTGCCAACACCCTGGACTTGTTACATTTCACCTTGATAAGTACACTGTCGATGTGCTTTCCCCCTCTACGTAGAAATCCCCTTCTTCTAAAGAGGAGTTCTTCTGCTCTGTTAAAACCACTGTGTAAACTTTTTTTGTCAATTTTACTTTATAGGATCCTCTCCGAGAAGATGGAAAACAACATTTGTCTAACCCGTCCTCAAAAAAGGCGAATCTTTTTCTCTCTGCTCCTACGTACCCATTGCACTTGCGTCCCTTCTTTCCAAGGAAATACTTTTCAATGCACGATTATCGTAGCAACTGGTCTGATGGTGATTTGATGCCATCTGGCGAAAGCAAGATAGTTGAACCTGATATTTCTAAGGCATTAGACAAAGTCTGGCAACAGGCTTTTTTTGTCGAAAATGCGTGCCTTTGGGATCGACGAACCTCTTCTTCAATGGATTTGGAACTACCTTTCGGAACATTCAATTCAAGTTGTCCTGGATGATTTCAAGTCTGATATTCACAAAATAGATGCTGGTGTGCCTCATGGCTCCGTTCTGTCTCCGAAACTCTTTTTTATTTTCATCAACGATCTCTTGTCTGCTACTTCTAATCCAATATATTTCTTTGGTGACGATACTCTCTGCTTTTCATATTCGTTTCCGGACTCTCGGTGTTTGTGTCACTGACAACCTACGTCGGAATGACCACATACTTGATGTCGCCAAAAAAGGATGCGAAATGTCTACGTTTCTTCAAAGGATGTAAGATATAACGGGTGACCAGGTGGCACTGATAGTTTTTCCAATTCTTATATCTTAGCAGCTGTCAGTAAGGTTTTCTAATTCAGCATCGTTTTACGCTTGCCGAATGTGCAAAAATTATTAAAAAATATCGGTTCAGTTGTAAATTAGCAATGTGAATTTCGTCGTGAGGTCGGTTGTCATCATGGTTTCCGTTGCACCGTGGAAAAGTTTGTGCGTGGGTACTCTTAACAGAGATTGGTGAGAAAACCCAGAAATTTCTATGCGGCGTCGATCAGCTGAATTGGGCGTCCACAAAAAGCCAACCCGGCTTATTTTGCAGTTGAATCTGGGCCTACATCCGTATGAGATTGTGCTGACGCAAGATTTGAAGCCGAGTGACCATAAACAATTTTAATTTTGGTGGGGGCGAAAGCCCCCATTTATTCGGCTTAATACAAGCAATAGCTTAAAATTTAACTTAAACTAGAACTTAAAACTAAGGTTGGTTATTATGGTGAAGGAGAAGCGGTGGAAGTCAAAGACGCTAGGGTTTGAATTAATTTTTCGTAGCATGCGGGAGATTGGTTCGTTCGCGCCATAGGTGGTGTGGTGGGTTGGGAGATAGAAAAGACTAGGGGTACGTAGATTACGAGGGTTAGTGTTGAGGAAAATAGATTTGTGAAGGGACGTGCATTCAACCTCACCTGAAAGAAGTCGATGAATGAAGAGAAAGTCGGCTGCATCTCTGAGTTCTTCAAGGGTGTTTAGGTTAATAAGGTTGAGACGGTTTTGATAGGGGGGCAGAGTAAAAGAATCACCCCAGGGCAAACCTCGAAGAGCGAATCGAAGAAAACGGCGCTGGATGCTTTTGATTCTCGAGATATGAACGCGATGATATGGAGACCATACTTGACTAGCGTACTCTAGGAGGGGACGAACAAAGGTAATATAGACGGACCTGGTCACGTATGGGTTGGTGAATTCTTTGGACCATCGTTTTACAAAACCTAGTGCAGAGTTGGCTTTAAGGATTATCCCATCCATATGCAAACGGAAGTTGAGCTTCCTATCACACAAAATGCCGAGGTCGCGAAGAGATTCAACGGAGGAGATAGGTTGGTTGTGGAGAAGGTAGAATCGGGGAGGAGATTTGAGCCGCTTATGTGAAAAGGTGATGGATTGGCATTTGGTGATAATAAGTTCCAAACAATTTTTGAGGCACCAGATCGAAAAACTATCAAGGTCCTGTTGAAGAAGGAAGGAGTCATAGGGAGAGGAAATGGTTTTGAAAAATTTGGTATCGTCGGCGTAAAGGGAGACGGACGAGATCCTATCGAGATCATATATGGTTAATATAAAGAGCAGGGGGCCGAGATGGCTAACTTGGGGAACTCCAGAGGTGGCCAAAAATGGAGCGGAGTGGGCTGACCTAAAACGAACACTGTAAAAACGGTTTTCGAGGTAAGAGAATATCCATTTTAACAGTATTGGTTCAAAGCCGAGGGCAGACAATTTGAAGAGTATTAATCGATGAGAGATTTTATCGAAGGCTTTGCTAAAATCGGTTGCAACTACATCGACTTCGTTGCCGTTCTCTAGGGCAGAGATGGCAAAGGATACGAATTCAACGAGATTTGTGGTGGTTGACCTACCCTTTAGGAAGCCATGTTGTCTAGGGGAAATAAGTGATTTGCATTGGAAACTTAGAGCTTTATACAAAATACTTTCGAGGAGTTTGGGTATATGGGAGAGTTTAGCGATTGGACGATAGTTTGTTATTTCGTTCTTTATTCCTTTTTTGTGGATCGGGGTTATAAAGGAGGTTTTCCAAACCTGACGAAATTCTCCTTGTGAAAGGGATAGACGAAAGAGATCAGAAAGGGCAAGGGAAAGAGACGAAGAACATTTTTTAAGAAATATGGCAGGGAGGCCATCTGGACCTGGTGTAAATTCGTCATTGAGTTGGTGTAATTTATATTCGATATAAGAGGGGTCCAAGATGTGAGAGAGAAGTGGGCCGTTGGAGAAGTTCAGTAGGTAACGAAAATAGAAGGGATCTGGTACAAAGGAGTCGTTGGTGAAGGATTGTTGCGAGTTCGCTAATCGGGCGCTGGAAATGTTGGCCGGACATCCGGATTTTGCCCAGAAAAACATTTTCTCGAGCGAGGCCCACTTTTGGCTCAGCGGCTATGTCAACAAGCAAAATTGTGATTATTGGAGCGAACACTATTGACAAGTGTTCGGCCAAGCGTCAATGCATCCTCAAAGATTGACTGTTTGGTGCGGTTTATGGCCTGGTGGCATTATTTCTTTCAAAATGAGAAACGAGACACCGTTACAGGCAATGGTATCAGTTATGGAGCGATGTTAACCGGCGTTTTGTGGTCAGAGGGCGACAGCATCGATATATTCGAGTTGTTTTTCCAACAGGACGGCGGTATATGCAATACAAGCGACTCAATCCTCGAAGTTGTGAAGGAGAAATTTGGCGACTGGGTCATATTACGGCGAGCGTTCATAAATTGGCCGCCGCAATCATACGATTTGACACCACTCGATTATTTCCTCTGGGGCTACGTCAAGTCCTTAGTTTACGTTAACAAGTTAACCACTTTGGATGAGCTTGAGGCCAACATTTGACACGCTATGGCCGAAATAACTCCGCACATACGAGTATTGGACCGAGTCATTAAAAATTAGAAGGACATTTTGAAGCACTGCCAGGAAAGCCATAGCGGCCATTTGAATGATGTGCTCAATTGTATCTCACACCGTTGTTTTTATATTTATTTATTTTTTTCTTATCTGGTCACGTTTTACTTATTCCCTTCTGATCAGGCCTCAATATATCAGGACTTCTTTCATTGGAAAATGATTTTTTACTTTAACTTATTGTACATAAGCAACCATAAGACCATGGTTTCATATTCGAGTTCATCTTCCATAAAACTTATTGTGTGAGGGAGATTGATGAGAGATTACTCCACCCGTCTTGTATGTCAACCCATACTAATGACTGACGTTGACAATCATGCTACCAACGTACAGCTCGTCGAACCACTGTGTCATATCAGCTATCAGTAAAACGACATGAGCTTTACTGCTGATATAATCACAAACATTATCTGAAGAGTATCAAATCAAAAGAAAAAAAGATGAATGGCCACCAGGGTCAAACAACTATTTGTTCGGGCTTAAAGAACCGTATTCAACTATCCACTGGTGGTTTAATTGCATGTCTCACTGAAAAATGGAAATCTAGAACAATCCAATGAAAGACAGATTGTCAAACTTGGTATAAGTCCTTTTATATAAGGACTGAGTTTGGCATTGGGGCTTTTGTCGAATATGGAGATTAAATTTCAAAATATCCAACTCTGTAGGATAAAAATGCGATAAATTGATATAAAACTCATCGCCTCATCAATTGACATTCGTTATTTGAGAAACATTTCTCCAAAAAAACTGCCAGTTGAATTCGGCGCCTTTCGAACTTTAACCGTAACCCGTGCTGCTATGAAAGCTCATAAGTTTACCCGAAAGCCCACTCTTAAACAGTGCGTTTTCTGTTCTAAATTTGAAAAGTATGCTATAGAATGCAATCCCGATATATGGTATTTATTTCTCAGACGTCATTACTCGTAAAATCTGGAAGCATTCAGGACCGTAATCTGAATATCTTTGTCTTTCTGCCTAACTTTCCTTCGTCAGCGGCTTGTGAAAATATTTTTTGTTGCAGATTTTAGTCCTTTCACCGATGATTCGCTTAAAGAGCTAAGTATAGATTTGGAATAGTCTGTGGGAATGTTGATATATTCTTACACATGTAACGCGTACGATTGCATCTAATACTACATACGTCGAAGCTGTGAGGAAAATTGTTTTGAAAAATCAATTGATGTTGATGTTGATGATGATGATGATGATGAAGGATGTTGGCATATCGGTTGGATCTTGTCATGCAATTTTTTCAAATCTTTTAGGCGGATGAAACGTGTGTCAGCGAAGTTTGTTCCAAGACCGAAGCAAGACGGAAAAAAAGTACGCCAAGTTCAATCAAATGTCAAAGCTTGATCACTGTTTTTTTTTTCGATTACTGTGTCGTTGTGCATCAGAAATTTTTACATAAAGGACGTACGATCAATAGTGAGTATTACCCTGAAGCTATGTGCCGTTTGCGAGAAGCAATACGAAAAAAAAATATGGAACTGTGGAAAAACAATTCATGGCTTTTGCGTCACTACAATGCACCTGCTCATTCATCATTACTTGTGAGAGATTTTTTGGTCAAAAACAACACGACAATCATAACACATGGGCTGAGAAGTCAGTGCCGTTTTATAGTAAAACACAAAATTTTTTCAAAATTCAGCTTTATTTATCAATATAGTTGCCTTCGAGGGCGATACACTGATTGAAACGAATTTTCAATCTTTCGATACAAGTTTTTCGGTTTAGCCTCAAAATAGGCCTCTGTTTCGGCGATTACTTCTTCATCGGTCTTAAATCTCGGGGGGCCAAATCAAGGGAAAATACGGTGGGTGGGGAAGCAATTCGTAGCCGAATTCATTCAATTTTGCCATCGTTTTCATCGACTTGTGACACGGTGCATTGTCTTGATGGAACAGCACTTTCTTTTTCTTCAAATGCGGCCGTTTTTCTACGATTTCGTCCTTCAAACGCTCCAACAACGCAATGTAATAGTCGCTGTTGATAGTCTGCCCCTTTTGGAGATAGTCGATGAAAATTATTCTGTGTGTATCCCAAAATACGGATGCCATAACCTTGCCAGCCGACTGTTGAGTTTTTGGTCGTTTTGGACGAGGTTCGCCTGCTCGCCACTCAGCTGACTGCTGACTTGACTCTGGTATGAAGTTATGGAGCCAAGTTTCATCCATTGTCACATACCGACGCAAAAATTCAGCTTTATTGCGGTTGAACATCTTTAAACACTCCTCTGAATCATCAACAGATATGATATGTCCAACACGCTCTTTTGATATCTTCAGAGCCTCAGTTATCTCGATCAACTTCACTTTACGGTCATTCGTAATCATTTTCTGGACTTTTTTGATGTTTTCTGAAACAGCCTAACCTTACAGCCTAACAGATAAATCAACACACGAAATTGCTTTCAATCCATTTTTTTCCCAATTTATGCGACCATCATGCGACTTTTTCATATTCCCAAAACTGAAGTGACCTATGAAAAGACGAGAGATTTGCAACGATTGAGGAAATAAAAACGGCATCACTGGAAGTGTTCAAAGCTATACCAAAAAGTGCTTATGAGAAGTGCTTCGAGGATTGAAAAAAAAAAAAACATTGGCACAAGTGGGAATTACTTTCAAGGGGACAACGTTAATATGGATGAATAAATAAATAAATGCGTACGCAAAGCTGCGCAGACGACGTACGGTCTTTCTGTAAAAAAAAAAATGTTATACAGTTTTTTGCGTCATTTAAACTTCTTTATCAAAAGCTTTTTGAATGGCCATAAAGACGATATACGATGGCGGTCCCAGGAGTACCAGATCCAACAAAGAAAACACCAAAATTTTGGAAAAAAAATTTATTTATTTTTCAACATAATCGCTTTTCAGCTCTTTTTATAATAGGAAATGTCTTGCTTCTCGAAATAGCCATTAACTGCCGACATCACTTCTTCATCGTTGGAAAATCTTTGACCACTGAGCCATTTTTTCAAGTTTGGAAACAGAAAATAATCCGAAGGGGTCTAAATATGGCGAATTTTGTGCATGAGTTAGCAATTCAAACTTTAATTCATTAATTTAGGCCATTGCAATAACGGATTTTTTCGCATAATACTTGCCGTTGATAATTTTTCCTTTTTCAAGAAAGTCAATGAAAATTATCCCACGCGCATTACAAAAAATCGACGCCATGACCTTGCCTGGAGATGAAACGGTCTTTGCCGGTTCTCCCTTTTGAATCCATTGTTTTGATCGTTCTTTTGTCTTGGTGGTAAAATTCTGCTTTATTGCTGTGAAACTTCGCTTAACACTCAATTGAGACATCTTCACGACACTGTTTTTGCTCGAGTGTGAGAAAATGCGGCACCCATCTTGCACACAGCTTTCTCATGTCAAAATTTTCAAATAATGCCTGCAGTGTCGCGCACTTTCAGTCGACGATCATCTAGTACCGCTTTGTGGATTTTCTTTACCATTTCTGGAGTCGTCACCTCATTTGGTCGACCACTGCGATGCTCGTCTTGGCAGCTCGTACGGCCTCGTTTAAGCTCAGCAACCCAAAATTTTACTGTTGTTAAGGAAGCAGCAGACACCCAGAGTAAAATCCAGTTCAGCTTTTATATTGGTTGGGCTGAGGCCTTTCAAATAAAAGTATTGTATCACATAACGATGACCAATTTTCTCCAATTTCACAAATTCACTGACAACATTCACTATTGATGGCTGCCAAATAAATACTGAACAACGTGGCGCTTTCAAATTTGAAACATATTCTTTATAGACTGCGTACTTTCCAATACAAACAAACAACTACCGCCATGTCTTGGTCAGGTCGGGTACTTCTGGGACCGCCATCGTACATCCGACAAAGTGTGGTGTGTCGAATTGTTTCCCACAAGTCGCATTAGCTGCTATGGAATTTCAGACCCTTAGAGGTCTGTCGTTTATTTTCCTAGTATTCGACTACCGATTGGTGGTTGCTGCAAGATCTCGTGTCGCATTTGACTTTATACGGTGGACTAAGAAAGCTTTCTTTCTCCACTGGTTAAGCATACGATCGACTATCGTCAATCCCAGGTTAATTCGTTTACTTCCTCCCGAACTTTGGCTTCGGTAAAATCTGTCGTCTTCTCTCGCGGGAGATGTTGATTATTATAAATTTTATTGGTCCTCATTAGCAGGTGTCCCAGCTCATCTTTAATATTAATATGCATGTTGGCGGTTGAATTCTTCCGAGTTTTTTCCTCGTTGTGCAATTATCTTAAAGACACACTTGCGGATAACTAGCCTTGTGGCTTCATTAATGAATAACTTTTTTCTTTCTAATTTCATTTAACTTTTACATTTTTTAACCTTTAGCTTGTAGTTTGGAAATATGTTTTGAATATAACATCTCTCAAATGGTGCCCATTGTAAGCTTCGACCTAACATAGTCTTTTCAAAGCATTTTCCATATTTTTTGTTAGAATTTCAGGTCCCAAAGCCCTCGCTTTTTATCGAATACTGTCTTTAAGCTGTTGTACTGTATTTTTCTTGGCTTATTTGTTACCCTTTAGATAGACTCAAGGAAGAAAATCTGTTGCTATTAAATCAGGCGAACGCGGTGGCCTGTCGAAGCTTGAAAATCGCGATATTATTCGATCACCAAAAACTTCCTTCAGGGGAGCCATTGTTTGACGGGCTGTATGAGCTGTTGCTCGATCTGATTGCAATTGCAATTTTAGATTATTCTTCATCTCTGGCCTTAAAAAAAAATTCAATTCTTGTCCTGTATTGATGGCCATCCATATTAACCGTAATTTCTTTGTCGTTTTCAAAAAAGCATGGTCCAATGATCGGTTTTGAGGTTACTCCACACAGTATGGTGCACGTAAATGGGTCCCTTTGATGTCCAACAGCTATTTTTGGATTTTGGGTTCCCTATATTCTGCAGTTTTGGTTATTCACGTGATCATTTAGGTGAAAATGTGCTTACGATGTTGTGAATAAAATCGAAGTAATTCTTGGAAACGCCGAGCGTTGTATATGAATTTGTTTTATCTCGTGAAAGGGAAAAAGGTTTAACTGCCCACTGAGAACCTCGCCTGGTGGATGTTTTGGCATTTTTCTTAATACTTGGTCGCACCCGATCAATGTTAACCTCATTTCGAACTGCGCGATGTATTGTACTATAATCTGACATGTTGAACAGCTGCTTGTTGCTGCTAGCGCTGAAGAAATCTATAAATTGCCCGAGGTCTAGGCGCGTTTCGAATATTACGAATGCTGCCGCTCAAAATAAGATTGAACAACTTTTGTTTTTTGTTCTGTGCCGAGTCTTTCCATCATGAATTTCCCAAGTTTTTCAAAGAGAATTAAAAAAAAATCAATAGATGGCTAAAGCAGTAAGTGCTGGTCGTTTTTGACATATCCAAAGCGTAGTTTTAGTTGTGTGAAAATGTCTGATTTTCTTCTTTCATTCGAAGAAAACGGCGGCTAAGGCGCATCAATACCTCCAAAAAGTTTACGGAAATGCTGTTTTAAGTGAAACAACGTGCCGTGATTGGTTCCTTTGCTGCAAAAAATCCCATCATTTCGATGTAGAGGACCGTTTGCATGAAGGAATTCCAAAATTGCTAGATGAGAATCCGTGTCGAACGCAAGAAGATCTTGCTTGAGAATTAGAAGTTACCCGACAAGCTATTTCCAAGTGATTACATGCGTTGAGAATGATTCAAAAACAAGTACCTTCTGTTCCTTATGGTTTGAGGCCAAGGGACGTTGAGCGTCGTTTTTTCGCCTGTGAAATAGGCAACTGTTTTCTTCATCACATCGTGATTGGTGATAAAAAATGGATTCATTAAGCAACACAAAGAGAAGAAAGTTATTGGGACTGCCCGGTCATGCTTCTACGTTATCGGCTCGACCGAATGCATTTGAGCCGAGTACTGCGCGAAAAACGGCCACAATACGAGTAGAGTCACGAAAAAGTGATTCTTCAACATAACAAGGCTCGGCCTCATGTTGTTGCTAAGCCCATTAAAACCTATCTGGAAACGTTCAAATCGGATGTTCTACCCTACCCGCAATATACCCCAGATTGCGTCGTCCGATGGCACATGGTCTGGGTGATCAGCAGTTCCGCTCATATGAAGACATCAAAAAATGTCTTGATTCATGGATAGCCTCAAAACATGAACACTTTTACCTTGCCAACTCATTTGGCCGGTTTCTCTCTTTCCGTTTTCTTATCATCTCATCATTCTACCGCAGGATTTTTTTATTTATGTGAAGCCAACTTTTGCACTGCTCTAAAATTTTCATCTAAATTATTCCACATACCACATGAGCTTGATATTTTGAAGAAATTCTACCAAATTAAGCGCCAAGAGCTACCTTGGCTTAGGTTGAGCCTCTTTCTCAACTGCTTTGGGTTTTCCTTGTTGATTTACGAACAACTATGTACCTATACTGATTAGCTATTTTTAGTTCATTTTTAAATTTTTTACTTGCGTTTCGCGTTAATCGACCACAAATTGGTTATTGGGTATAGTATAACTATGTAGTTAGCATGACCTTAGCGCACATTCTTGTTTTGAAAAACTTTCCCTCATGACACTCTTTGTTCTGTACCTTTGGAAAGCATTCTTATAGATATTTTCAAGAAACTCAGCTGTCAAGATGATGGCAACTTCCTTCTTATTTGTATATTGTTTCGTTTTAAAGTTCAAGAAGCGAGCTCTATATCACACATTTCATTGAACGCATGTTATAAAATATCAATTTTACGTTGCCGCAGTACGTTTTCTAGTTGGCAACTTTTGCCCGTCATTGCCTCACCGTGGCTTGCAAATTTATTTACTCCCTAAAATATAGATACTAAGTCTAAAGTAAAATTTGTTTGACTTACATATATTGCTACAAGGGAGGCTTGAAACCTTTTGTTAATGGTAGCTATCCATATATGGTAGTTGAGAGTTAAGCAAAGAGTACTTTCTTTCTTCTGCATTTCTAAAACTTCTAAAAAATTTGGTTGTTCGAAGGTCGGGATTTCAAACAGTCTGGCATATTTTGTACATTTTGAAAGATTTTTATGCTCATTGTTGGCGTATCCAGTTCGCATTTTAGGCAAACAGCTAATTGATCAAAACTTTAGTTAATATTTCCTATGTGCCTTACTTTTTACTGGCGGTATTACAACTTCTCAGACGTAATCATTCCATTTTCTAACCCCGAGTCTGTTCCTTGTTACAGGAGCTCTTTATGACCCTAAGATTGTTATAGACTGAAAGCAACATTTCACTTGCGACGGGAGCCCAATAAACTCTTCGCTCAGCTATCCTTGCTTTCAACTTCTCAATCAAACAAAATCTCAATAAACAAATCTTTACAGGAAATATTTTGAAAAAAAAAAAAAATCGAATAAAACCATCCAAAACCAAAAGTGAAAAATAAAGTTTAAATCACACGCTGGTAAAAAAAAGGAGGTCATCAAAATGATCTCAAAAAAATAAGAAGAGAAAGAAAAAGAATCCTCCAACCAACGACAACGTCGAAGTGAAGGCATCATTCCATCGAAGGGAAAACCAAATAACCAGGCAAAACGGCGGCGACAATAACTAATAGCAGCGCCCTCGCAATGAGCCAGCTGGGCACCGTTTATGCAACAAAACGGCGGCGACGCAACGGCAAAAGGTAAGTTTAACTCAATTTTCATTTATGTACTCATTTTCAAACTTAAGCTCATTTCATTCACGACGGGGTGGCTGCAGAAGCCACCCCTTCACCTATTTCAACTCCAAGTCAGACAGATTGAAGCATTTCAATCATTAGGCCAGAGCCATGTGGGGACTATAGGAGTGGCAATGTGCCCACCTGCTGGCGCTATCGCCTGTCTTCGTTCATCCATCAATCTGTGCGGCGGCAGCGTCGTCAGTCGGTGGCTTATAGTGGCTAGTGGGGCGCAATAGCCACTGTACTTGTTTATTTTGTTGTTGGGACATCTCTCACACTGGGGGGATACTTATCCTTTTTTTTTTTTTTTTTTTTTTTTTTTGTGTAGGAATACATGTTGTCGTCGTCGACGATTTCTGATGACTTATCTTGGCCTCTGTGCGTCAGAAGTGTTGACGAGGGCAATTTTTTTTCGCTTTTGCATTCACTCTGTGATATTAATGATGCAGGGGCTCGACTTTGACTACGACTTTCGGACTTGGATTCTGTCTTGGACGTCTACTTTGACTTCAGTGGCAGTGTTTTGTCAGTGTATCCTTTTTTTTGTGTTTTTTACCTTTTGTTTTGCCTCTGTTGGGACTCATTGTTGAGTTCGATTTATTGCCATTGCCTGGCTGTTATCATCACTCAATTTGAGTGGTTTGAGTGGTTCTCCACTCAAATATTCGTGTTGCGTGCAAAAATTTTATTAGAATTTAATTTCGAATGCATTCGCGCTGAGCTGTGCTACTGTTGCTGTTTGTTGTTACTGTTGCTGGTTGCAACACGCGTGCATTGTGCCTTCGGCAGTTGAGTTAAGGTAGCCACGGATAAAAAGGGGAAGACCCGCAATTGGTTGCGCTAAAGTGTATGTATTTGGCCTACTGAGAGGAGGCAATTGGCTTAAAGTGCCCATGTGCCCTGGCGCTGTGGAATTTTTTATTTAATTTTTTTGTTGCTGTTTTTTGTTTCTGTTTCTGATTTTGGTCTTGTACGCTGTAGTTATGGTAGCGCACTAATAATTTTAATATTGATTATCGGGAATGCAGGGTTAGCTGTGCATTAAGGCACTTGTTAGGGTGGTGCAACGCAACGGGAAGATGTGTTTACAATGCGAGGCGGCTTGTTATTTATGTGAGCTTTCAAGTACTTTTCCGTACCAAATAACTCTTCACGAGCTCTTAACAAATAACTGAGAATGGTTGTTTGTAAGTAGGAACGCCGGAACAGGTTGCTATGAGTTAAAAACCGATAAGTTGAAGTAATTATGGCGAGATACACATGGTGTAAATGAGTTTGAAGAAATATGAATTCCTAATTGGAGGTGTCTTGGCACTCTTTGTCTATGACCAGATTGATTGTTAAGAACATTTGGTCTATGAAATGAAAAGAAGAGAGGAAAATGTCTGAAGCTTATGAAGAACTAGAGCGTGGCATTGTCTGTGGGATTGGTTAGAGGACTTGAATTCCATTTTACATGCAGCTCTGTTTTGGATCCCATCATCAGTGAAGTTGAGCATTTTTGTTAGATGTTTTTGCATTTGATTGATTCAGTGATTTTTCGTTCGGTTTCTTCTTCAAATCCGACATAGAAACGGAGTTTCAATTGCTTTTCGGATGGAGTTTTCGCACGACTTTCCTTATACGTGGCATTACTTCAGCGACTTTTTCTCTTAAAAAAACATAGAATGCGGCTCACAACGAAAGTTGACTTGCTTCACACAAAGGGATATTGACAACATGACGGTGCTGCCCCCAACCTGCAGAGCCACATCGAAGCAAGAGCTTCAAATATATCGGAGTAGTCCGGATTAGGTTTTATTTCCTTTATTCTGGAATTTTACTTCAACGTTGATTCAATTTGGGGAATCCATTAGCTATCCCGTTTACAGTGCTGCTATTTTCGTTTGCTAGTTAGCACTCACGCTTATAAGTTTGGGGTGCCGAGTCCGATGGCTACCACTTGGAGGTGAAATAAACACAATTGATGTGAGAAACAGTAACAACACCGGGCTTCTATTTCTACAGCATCCAACCATCCAATACTGGAGCAGAAATGGGTTTGGGATGAATGGTGGCAAGACCACATTAAGAATGGAGAATAGACTCATATACTCGTATAACGCTTTAATCATCTCAGTCCTACTTCTTGGTCATCTTGAACAGAAGATTTTCCGACAAATTGTTCATCCTATTTAGGTTGAAGTGCTTTGGAGGATAAGATATTTCATAAACTCGTACTGTGTCAGCTGTATAACGACATCGTTCAGGTCAGAAATGAGACCATTTGTTGGATATATAAAACGAATAAATATTAACCGTCTTGTCTGCGAATTCTTCGATTCTTCGATCCGTGGAAGTTGAAGAAAATCTCTTCTTAGGTGATGTGCAAAAGTGGAAGCGGACATTAATCTTCTTGGAGTGTGCAGTTGCAGGCAGTTGACCAAAGCCGCTCTAAGTAAGTAAGCAGGTCTCTTCGGAGATGATTTGGTCAATTGACTGTCATTGAAAAGCTTTGCAGCTTGAATGAGTATGGAATAGGCAGGAATCTGTAAAAACCGGAAATGACGGGTATTTAATTGAAACAGAGCTAAGCTAACGGTTTTCAATTTGGTATTTGCCCTAACCGTACAGTCATTTGATTGGGTACAATGACAGAAATGACAAGATACAGTATCTGATACAAGATACTGGATTTAGATTCCTTCGTCATATTTCTGTAATGACTCTCACAGAAGTCCACATATTATTTTTCCAAAAATAGCAAGTTATACTTCCATGGTATGATTCGTATGTTACGCATTCCCACACTCAATCAGAAAATCAGAAAAATTAGAAAAATTTGGCATGAAAAATGATCAAATACGAGATAATTTGGCTTCGATTTGACCGTTTCGATATAGCTTCTGATAGTTTGGAACATACTTTAGCTTGTGTTACATGTAGTGGATAAGCGGGCTATACAATAGATTTGTCACAGTACCCGAAATACGTCAAAAATTAGCAGAAATTCTGTCCGCACTAAGTTTATGTAACTCAAAGTTTATGTCCCATTAAGTCGGGGTAGACAAAAAAAAAAAAAAAAAAAATGATTACATAGAAGCAGCTGCAACATCACCTACTGGAGGTTTCGTAACCCTCTCAGTACTAATCAACTGATAACATCAGCTCTGATTAGCCATTATAAATCTTCGCTCGATTAGAACCCTCCCAATTCGACTGGTTACTGAGATATTAATAGGAGGAGCAGTCGTCTCAACCAAATAATAACAACAACAACAATAATAAAGTCTATCTAGTTGGACATCTCCCATCCCAAGCTCATCTCATGGGTCCATGCACACCGGCGAGCATTGTTCATCATCATAGTTTGCAACTATTACCCCAGCGCGCCTAACAATTATAATGAGATAGCCACTCAACGGGCTCGGTAATGAGAGTAATTGCTTCGCTGCCCACTATAAATATTCATGGTTATCCTTTTCCCTCGTTCCGTCCAACCGTCTGTAATTATGTCAATAACAATATATGTGATCCATGCATAAGAATACAAGTATCTGAGCGGTGCGACCGGTGGCGGCGCACTCTCTAAAGGTTTTACGAAAACAGATACTTGTTTTTTTTTTTTTTTGTTTTTTGCGCGAAATAAATTTTTGTTGCAAATTTTCTCTTCTGTTCATAATTTTTCCGCGCGATGTATAATTGATATGAGGACGATGGCGCGATGGAGAATGCAGAATGCAGATGCAGTACACGGTGTCAGTAAAAGCAACATCAACGGCAGCAGAAAGATAGCCAGGTCTCCCCTAAAAAGAGTGACTAGCCATTGAGCTTGGTTTGGTGGAAATCTACACCTGTAATTAGAGTTGTCACCCGGTGGTGGTGAAAACCTACACGACTGAGCCACATGAGTGCGCACAATTATTCATAAGACGACAGACAGACAGATAGCCGGTCACCCATTCGGCTAGATAGACAGATAAACGATGCCGGACAGGAATTTGCAGCCGTAGTTGATAAACTCTGGAAAATTATGACGGACCATTGGTGTGAAGCAAGTCGTTATATCGCACGGCCCGTTAAGTTTCAATAAATAAGAAAAAAATTGGAAGGCTAGAGCTTGTAAAATTTTTGTCCAACGTTGTTGAGTGTTGAATTTGTTGGTGTTGGGTTAAATTTTTTTCACTAGTATAACAATTCAGTACCACATGTCATGGCATGAAACTATGAGTAGTTTAAGAAGCTGTAGATATATTGTATCCTGACTGTTATCGTGAATGTTGATCCTACTAAGTCAATCTTCTGAAAATTAATGTAGGCAGTATGCAATCATGTACTGACATCATGTTTAACATGATATCTAAAGAGCCTTAGACACGTAAACTGTTTTCAAAGAACTCAACAGGAAGATGCATTTGACACAAGTTGTGTGCGGGAGTCGAATTCTTGTCCACGACAAATAGAATGCTTAGATATTTTACTTAAACATCAGACCGGTGCTATTTTCTTATATTTGTTGCTAATTTAAAAGCGAGAGGTATTAAGTTTGAATGAAAAATCTTTATTCCTCATAAAGAATGGTTCTTGACGTTATTGTTTAAGCACGACTTCATGCATATGACTTCCATGGCTGTTTTGTGTATCCTATCGATCTAAATTTGAGCCACTGACAAAGAAAATTAACTTCTCTGGCCTGAAAAGTTTGCGACTTATCAGCATATACGAGGTTTACATACCTTCTATAAGAAGTAATCGAGTGGGGTCTCATCTCACGATGATATCTAGCGCCATTCTGCTAAAACTACATTCCGTCTAGTTCAATGTCAAGTTCTGGCGTGGCTATCCCGAAGGAGTTTTTCTCCTCTCTCATAGCGCGTTACTCGTACTACCTTTCTATTGAACCAGAAACAATCTGCATTATAATGTGCTATGAGTACGTCTTTATCGAGGTTGAGTTTCCTGCCTGTAGATGTCCAAACGACGTGGATCAGCGCATATAGAATGCTGTCTCCCATATTATGTGAACATCTAAGATCGTTCGTAAACAGTCTGGTGGCCGTTATCAGCGTGATTTTAGGCCAGGAAATAGATCAAATATTCAAATTACGGCACATCTTAGACCTACAGAGCCATGCCTAGTTTTATCATCTCTGCCGATGACAATTGGGTCGGTATTGACAAAACCGAAACCTTCAATATGGGGAAAGGATCTAGAAAACAAAGCAATGCGTTGCCAAGTGATCTCTTCAACATCGTTTTTGAAAGACTTGTGCTTCATCTTTTGGAAGTTTGTTCAGTTACTCGCATATGCAAACGACATTTACATAATGGAAAGACCAGAGCGAACTGCCAATGGATAGTTACACGTTGGAACAACGCATTAAAATTATAAAAACTTACTACGAAAATGGTCGATATTTAAAAACATTATATTAGTGAATTTTTGGTTGAAAATAATCGTCCAAATGAGTCAATTCCAATAACAATTCCATGGTTAGTGAAAGAATTTGAAAAAAAAAAACTGGTTCTGTGGAGAATCAAAAAAAGGCGACACTCTACTGAGAACGTTGCTGCTGTAGCACAAAGTGTCGCTGATTCGAAAATGCAAATTGAAAGAACTGTTACTATCAATTGAGAGTGCTATAGATAAATGATTGAAGATTTGTTGTGCCCTGAAAGGCACAGACGATCTTTGTTTTCAATATGATGGAGCTCGAGTCACACAGCACGTGCAAGCATTGAGCTATTGCGGTCTAAGTTTCCGGGTCAATTAATTTCATGTAACGGATAAGCCAACAACAATTGACCTTTTGCAAAGAATGTGTGGTCAACAAAGAGGGACACATAGCAACGATGCCTAGGACACAACTTCACGACAGGCAGCTACAACTTCAAAATAGTAAGGGACCTTATCTAGTTCGACTGTATGTACTATCAACTCTCGCAACGATACCAGAGCTGTAACTATGCGAATAATTACTTATCGTCATTCATTAAAGAAAAAGCCCTCTGTCGAGCAACCAAAATGAAATACAATACAATGCAAGATACTGAACATAGCAGTCCTGCTAAACTTCTTCAGTTAATTGTTGGTATCGAAGAGACCGCGACACAAACTTTTTCAGAATAGTTCGGATAATCTAGCATTTCATATTGAGCGCTAGCGTCCCAGCTCGGAAAGTTTTTGATTCCAAATTAGGGAATCAATCGGTTTAGATGGCGCATACAAGAGACCTCATTCAATTTCGTGTCCGCAACTGGGTGAAGCTGGTAAAATGTCGTCCTAGCTGGAGAGCATATTAACTGAGGACCTGGCCCACCGCGGACTGTAGCGCCATCTAAGTATGTAAGCAAGTTAGCCCTTGTTGGCGAATTCCGTCATTGTACTCAGTAAAATATGCGTTCTCTCTCGAATTGCCAGCACAATAGGACTCTTTTCTCCAGGCCGCGATTCTATACAATAATATCATTTGCCTTGTTCACTTCCTGAAAATTCGCTCCTATGGCATTTACCTACTCCTTCGAATCTTCGATCACACTTGCTGTTAACAGTACCTATTTACTCATTATCCGTCGTTCTTGTTGGTCGGTTTTAGTTGGACTAATACGTGGTTACTGAAGTCCTGTAATTAGCTCAGAGTCTTGCCTGTCTCTATACTGCCTGCACAAGGTCTTTCGTCTCAACAGCAGTCTAATATTGTGTTGACGCAATGTGTCCCCTTCTTTTGATACAATTTTTGTCCTCATTGTTAAGGTTTTGATACCGTTTCCGTGTTCTGTTTTATGGTCACATATTTAAGGTAGCAGTCAATAATCTCGTTCAACAGCTTAGCGCTGATGGTGAATAGAACGAGTTCGAGGAGTTTGCTCTAGTCAGTCAGAATACCTTTGAATAAACTTCTTCAATTACATGCAGACTTTCATTGGAAATGGTTATTTCGAAACTTAGGCCGCAGTGTTCGTCATACACGAATGTGCGCAGACAGATAATGTATGTAGGTTTGTGCCTGTCAATTGTTTCAGTATTGCGAACAACAGGGCATCCACACAGATACCGTGGACTTTAACCCGAAACTGTATACAACACTGTGCTGAAAGCACCAAGCCTCTGCTACGAAGAATTGTCTTGCTTTTTTTATGGATTCGAATACTTTTTAAGCTTTAGCATTGATGTCCATTTGCTCTTCATGAACTGCCATGAATTCGCAACTCTGCTCTCTGTCGATGCAGACAAGATCATTTGAAACACTTTTCTCTTGAAACAACCAAGCCCATACCTTTGTCCCATAGAGCAGGACTAAGCCGATCAATGTTTCATAGAGCGCTATTTTGGTTGTATGAGGGAGGGCTTTTCTACTCGTTTGCCTTTTGCGCCCATAAAAAAAAACAGCAATTTCCAAGAGCTACTCTGTATTGTTGTTCGCAAGTTATAACTGAATATGACGATTCGGAGTCAATATTGTTTGCTTTATCGATGACAGAATGTATTCTCTTTTTTTTCTGCTTTCACCTCACATAGAGCTTGATGTATTCTGCCGATAATATTCGTATCTGTCACCCTTATAGATGCACAGACTTTCTGTCTGTGATTATGACTCTATTGTTGGCTTGACTCTTGAGTACGATTGTGATGGAATCGTATGAATGTGAATCATCTTGTCGGACATCAAAGGTCTTGGTAAAATAGATACAAACCCTTGAGCCGGACAAGTTTACCAGAAATGGCAAGACCAGTCATGGTTTCGTATAATTTTTTCCGATATGCCCTGTCAAAGGCGGCCTTAAAATCGATAAAGAGGTGATACGTGCCGATTTAGAATACAAATATCTAGTCAATGAAGGGCCTTCAAGGTTTGAAACTGCAATGACAATGGCCAATCGCTTAGCTGACTAAGAGTTTTAGGTGATCATATAGTACGTCAGAGAAGATTTGAGGGACTCTTTCCTTTAGGATCGGGCATGCAATGCCAACGTCTGTTGGCGTATTGATCCTTGTCGTCGCTTATAAGTTTGAAGAGATAAGATTTAACCACTAGATCCCTTTGTTCTTCCTTACAAGCTCCCGCTCAACTTACGTTCATCGTCAAACTAAGAGCTTCGCAGTGGTGACGGGCGATTTTTTGATGGTTTATGGTAGGTTGACTAGAAGACCTTACGAATATCTATATACGGGAAGCGGATCGATAAGCTTAAATCCGTTGTAAGAGGTGGTTTCATGAAGGTTTTATTTAGAAGGTTCGACAAACTCTTCTTTGGGATGCAAAGTCCTGCAACACTATACTATGTAATAACAAAAGTGACTTTTGCCGTCTTGTACAGACATTCTCAAGGACAGGTGCCAATGCCGGTCCTTGAATATTCTGAAAAGATTATTAAATGATGATTAGGTAAGGTCCTGAAATATAATTTTACTCAAGTTTTCTTGGATTTCTAAATCTAGGAAATTGATATAAATGTGAAGAGGATGCCCCAGTGAGCGTTGTGTTCATTGCCTATGCTGAAGTAGTGGTCAATAAGATTCAGTTTCATTGGTAGAAGTCATGTTATGTAGAAGTTAGTTTTGCTCTATATTTTAAGAGAGTCCCCTATCTCTACCTATACATTTGACCCATGTTTATGTCATTTCATTCCCATTCCTTTGTACTCGAAAAGTCTGATTTTCATCCCCTGAGCTTACTCTGTCTGAACTGTTAGCTGTATATTCCTGCATGTAGAAATCAAAGAGCAACATAGCTAGGATAGACCCCATTGGCATTGCTCTGCATTTTTGACACTAGTTTAAGGTTGCTAGTTGTATTAAAGATACTAAGCTATCGTAAACTCCGAAGCGTATCGGTATCAGTAAAAATGAGTACATAGTTCTGCCATAGCAGAACATCTCTTGTGTTTAACGTGAACTCCTGCCTTCAAGGCCTAATTTAACGGGATGCCCATACATCCATGGAAGCAAGGATACGCCTTGCCATCGCTCACCGTCATTCCTTTGATACCAAAGCAGAACTCGTGTTGGAGGCAAAAAGTTCCACCCTTGGTAAGGCCAACCTAAAACCTCTTACTGCTCTTAGGGTCACAGGACCCAGTATATTGCAAATCTACGTTGGGTCAAAACGCACCCACAAGGGGGCCTACCTCAATACGTCAGGCCCGGACCGAAATCCGAAGGGCTCCTGGCTACCATGGTACCGTATTTTAAGTTCTGGTATGGACTACCAGTGGTCCTGCCACCCAACAGAATCTCTGACCGGCCGCTTGTTCCTGGTCAAATCGTAGCAGCATTCGGAGGCGTCAGTACCGAAAACCTTTACGATAAGACCAGTACATTTGCTCTGCCCCCGCTTTTTATTAGACAACGTCATTGATGGGCGAAGCCTTCTGCCATAGCAATTCGATATTTGTTTTTTGGTTTGGACGTCTAAGATTGCGTTAAATATTTTAACATGGTAGATTCTGCTTGATATTGATTACTTGCCACTCTCAAAGACAAACCAGAGAACGATAAGGCGTCTACGATTATTCTTCTGACTTTTGAGAGCATGATGTCTTATCTCGTGAGTAAGGAGATTTAGTAGGTGTCAATTCTGGTAATAAAATCACTCAAAACCATCACAATTCCACAGGAAATCATTCTGCTGTAAGCTTTGTCCCTTTTTGATATGCAATGAGGTCTCTGTCGAACGGTAGAACTTAAAGGGCTTGATATTTCATACCTTGCTCAGAAATTAAACCCAGCAATTATCCGTCATCAAAACGCCTCTTAGATGGGGCTTATATGCACCATCGGTCCCTTTTTACTAAAAAGTCGCTCTACCATATGAGAGATGTGGTTTCTATGAGCCTTTTGTTAGGCTTTTGCCTTCTTGAAAATACCATCTCTTTATGAAGAAGAGGGAAATGACATCACACTAGCTGGCCTCTGGGTTATACTCTTGATAGTACAAGGATATGAGGAATGCATCCTTTCACTGCATCCTTGATGTCTCAGACTCAAATGTAAGTATAAGTTTGACCCAGCACTAACCTAAACTTACCCAAATCGACCTTCAGAAAATGCAATTCCGTGAGAAGATATGACATGCACCTAACTACTGCAATGAGTCAAAATACACTTTCGAATGTTGACAACACCTCGAGGTTGAGAATGAGGTTTTTCTCACGTTTTTACTAGCCCTCAGTTGCATCTGGATAAATTCCATTAACCAAAAGCATACATTGAGATATTTTTTATTTAAAGAAAGCTCATTTTCAACCGATCCCTCTTTGTGCTACCTCAAGCCATCTGTTTACTTAGAGTGGGTTAATTAAATAATGAAAAGGACAACGAAAACTACCACTAAACAACAACACTACGACACTACATCAAACTAACGAAACACATTTTTTAATGGCTGATTATTTTAGTTTTAAAAATTAATTAGCATTCCGTTGCGTTGCGCAGCAGGAGTGCCACCATATGGAGTCCAAGTAGATATGAATGCCAACCAAACAACCAACCAACCAACCAACCAACACAATATCAGACAGTTTTTATACCGCACACGGCCGGTAATTACGACGACACAGCGCTCACAACAAAGTGTCCAGCGTCCACAGCAATATTTCCCAAGTGAACAACAACATCAAGCAAGTACGGATAGTCAGTCAAAAGGGCATGGAATGCCCCTGGATAGACTCTGAGTCGCAGTCCAAGAAAGAGACCGATTAGGAATCCTGCCATATGCCACGCATACAAATAGATAGGATCCCACTTCCTATCCCATAAGTCCATCTATTGATGGTCAAAGGGCGAGTAAAGGATACTAGCAGACGTACATACGTTTTATTGAGGGAGGAATAAAGGGAAGGAAAATTATATTTTATGCTCTGTTGTACATTTTGATATGAATGAGGCTTTAACTGAGCGGACGAACACAATGGAAAGTGTTTCGTCATCTGGTCTTGATTCGACTTGGGGGTGAGTCGGAATTGTAGTTAGAGTCAAAGTCGGAGTCATAGTCCGATAAATTGCAACAGGAGGAAGACTTGAGTATCTTTTTTTGTGAAATACTGCGACTGTAGCACGCTACACCTGACCCAGTAAACTCAAAATCGACACGGTCGTCTTCTTCTTCGTCATCGTTGTCGGTCGTGATTGTTGTTGTCGTTTCCGATGATTCGTATATGCGAACACGCTACTTTGCGTTTTGTTGCCTCATTGTAGCTGGATGATGACTAGTCTGGCCGTGCGTCACACACATACACGGCATCGTCTCCGGCATTGATTCAAATGAAACGAAAAAAAAAACAAGTTGGCGCCTTTTTTTCTTCTTTTTTTTTTGCACAAATTGACATGACATCCCAAAAGTGAATGAACCGGCTTCAATGACTGAATTGAATGGCGGTGCCTCTTCAACTTTGCACTCATACGAACTACGGCTAACAAGTATCTGTTATTGCCGCACGCTATCTATGGTCATATAGTAGTTGAAATGCAACCCTTTTGGCCATAATAACGCACAGATACGTTACCAACACGCATAGACTACAAGTATGGTATATCTGCTCAAGTCATGACGTTCACACGTATTCACTTGCTATCCAGATCGACCGCTTTGGCCTATCGTGTCCAATGTAGGAGAGAAGAATTTTGCCGAGATTTGTTTTGAGTGGTTTTGTTGTTATTGTTGCTGTAGAGAAAGGATTGCGTGCCATTTGTTTATAAACATTTCAATCTAACTATAGACACATGAGTACTCGCCTAGACTCTACCCCAATGATGATGATGGCTGTTGCTCGACGATCAAAAATTGTCACACACGAACAGCAGAGGGAACGACTCGATTGCAGCAAAAGTTTTTGTTTTGTTTTTGAAGTGCACGGAAGACGCGGGAAAAATCCCTTAATTCGATTTTAAATACCCAGGACCGACGGGCAATTTATCAACGGCCCATTAGGGTCGACCATGGAGGTTCCCTAAACAAACACACACATCCGCTAAATGCTCGGTTACAGCTTCAGTCTTCATATGCCTACAAGACTTTAGTGAGTGCAATTTGGAAAACAAAAATAAATAAAAATGAAAAAAAAAAAAAAACAGTTTTCGCGCGACGGCTTTATTTACAGTCCCTGATGAATGTGCAAATTACATATTCAGTCAGCGGTTGGCGGTGGTAGTGGTGGCAATAGCAGAAAAAGTGCAATGATCAAACCAAGAACAAGACCGGGACCGAGACCAACCCCTTAGATTGTGTAACTGGGTTGTCCGGGGGGGGGGGAGGGCACCCGGGGCACCCACTATATCCGCGCACCTACTTGCATATGCAGCAGGCTGGTGGCGGAGAGGCAATCATAGTAATGAGGTTCGAAAGAAAAACGCTTGTGGGCAATAGTTTTTCATCGTGGACATGGTTTTTTTGATGGAGAATTTAGCAGCAGTTTCGAAAAGCTAATGGCGAATTTTAAATGACCTCGCATGCATCAATTAGAAGGAGAGTGATATGGTCAATTTGGATTCGGTAGCAAACGTGGTATTAAAAGATCTTTAAGTGAGAACTGAGTGCTGGGGCATGCTGATTCACAAGGGTGAATCGTAGGGGACATAGATCTTTTACATAATCTTGCTGTTTGATTCGATTTCTGACAATTCATGACATACATAGGTTCTCTGTATAATAGTAAAGTTTTGAAGTGAAAAAAAAAACTAGGCCCGGAGTGTGCTTTGGCGATAGACACATCAACAAGCTTTAGAGCTCATAGAGCTTCTGTCTCAGCTAATGTAATCAATTTCGATATCAAAGTCAATTTAGCAGGACTGATTTTGTCCAATTTTTGGGGCTAGCTATATAGACGTATGAAGCTGTCTTTTCAAGTCTTTTAAGTATTGATGGCTCTTTTTCCAAATGCTGAACTATGCCTAAGTAATAAAGAGTAAGAATCCAATTTTTGATTTTACCAGATCTATTTGAGCAGCAGACAGTCGTCACATGAACGTACAACTTAGTTATTTGAACCTTAGAAGTAGAAGCTGCATGTAAATATCCAATACTAGCACTATGGACACACGTTTTTCAACAGGGTTTCTCATATTCGCAAAGCAACTATCATTTTTCTTAAATGTGCATGAATGTAACGCTGTCAGAACTGCATTTGTTTTCAATGATCAGATCACTCAATTTCACCTCATTTGTGTTTCTTCAATGCAGTTTCCTGATTAGTGAACAGTAAATCTTGCTGCCTATTCGAATATGATTTTCTGGAGAATATTAATCTGAAGTTTTCTGAGCTTTTTTTTTCATGTTTCTATTAAAGAAGTAATTTGGGTATTAATCAAATTCGCTAAGTTTAAAGGATTCGTTACGTCGAGGATGATGTTAGTGCAGCACTTTTTCCAAACATCTTTCCACCTTACACCTGCCACAACTTTGACCACATGCATGGTAGGGCTCCACTTAGTTTTATCTTTTCTTTCGGAATCAGCACAGCTTCTGTCAACTTGTCCGAAAATACTTTAATTTCGAGACATTTTTGAAAAATTTAGAAAAAGGTATCTGTCCTACGGCTAATCGCTGTTTTTATTACTTTTGTAGCGCTTTAAGATCACATGTACAAATGAAAAGACCTTCTCCACTACTAAATTTGTCTTTAATTCAAATATACACAAACTAAAATACAAGTTAAATTAATTTAGAAGTTGTATCTGAGTAAAACCGACTGACCAAATGTGGTACCTCATGGAGACTGGCCACCGAAAATCACGTAAGATAAGGCATCTTATCTCTAAAACCGATGAGTTGTGGAACAAAATATGTGCATTGCGGTTTAAAGATTTTAATTTTACCCTTCAACCATACCGCGTTACATAAGATGGCGCTTCTACTTTGGGCTTAGCAGGAGTGGACTCTTGAACCACATCGTTGATGCTCGTATAAGCTGCTTTAAGTTGATTATTCACGGCCTTTCTCTCCCGTTCGATTATGAAATATTTGTCCATTCGACTAATTGTCGTACCATTGTGGGAGTATGGTGGATGCAAAGGTGGTTTAACAGCATCATCACGAACGAAAGCGTTCCTTCTGTACGAAAAAATGCTTGTTCGGATGCGATGACATTTGCGAGAATTGGATGGAAGCCATTGAGTCCTGACAAAATCTGCTCTACTGCTACTTCTACCTTTGAGGGAAATGTCGAAAAACTGTCCTGGTATACTAGGTGGGGTGAAAAGTAACCTCCTTTGGAATGAAAAAATTTTTTTTTTAAAATGTTTTTTTATTTTATTCAAATAGTCCCCTTCTAGTTTGATACACTTATTTTATCGATTTTCCAACTTCTTGATCCCGTCCGAAAAGTAATTTTCCGGAAAGTCTGCAAAATACTCCTCCGTGGCGTCGATGATTTCCTCGCGTGAGCTGAATTTTTTATTGATGCGCCATCTTTTGAGGTTTGGGAAGAGATTATAATTAGAGGGAGCCAAATTGGGTGAATACGGTGGATGCGACAGCAATTAGAGCCGTAAGTCATTGATTTTAACCGTGGTTGCGATGCTTTTGTGCACTGGTGCATTATGTTGCAAAACCAAAAAATTTTTCGCTTTATGTGAGGCCGTTTTGCAGCGATTTCGGCCTTCAATCGCTCCAAAAATGCACAGTAATACTCGCTATTGATGGTTTTTCCTTTTTCGAGGTGGTCCACAAAGAGTATACCATGACAAACCCAGAAAACCGACGCCATAAGCTTTCCGACCCATCGAGCCTCCCTCGGTCGCTTCGGAGCACTCGTGCCGGCTTCAGTCCATTGCTGTACACTCATTCTGTTCTCTGGTGTGTAATAGTGGGTCCAAGTTTCATCAACATGTGTTTTTTTGACATTGTCCTCTATAACCGCATCGGAGGGCCTGCCGCTGCGGACTTGATCGGTAGTGGAGTTGCGGCCACCACGAAACTTTCGAAATCAATATTTGACGGAGTAATCTGACGGAGCATTAGCCCCATAATATTTATCAAACTTTTCTTTTGCTTCCTTCGCCGTTTTGCCTCTCAAAAAATAATGTTTTATGAGAGAACGAAAATCGTTTTTGTCCATACTCAACACGTCAACAACAATCAGCTGTCAAAACAAAACTAAAGGCAGTATCGCACTGAAATTTGGCATGTCTGCCTAAATATGAACAGACTTCAAGGCACCATAACCTTTTTTGCAGTAGCAGCGTATTCTGTCGGTCAAGGAGGTTACTTTTTACTCCATCTAGTACTTGGATTCATGCTATAAAGCACCTTGGCTACTGTTGAGTTAAGATCCTCTTTATGGATAGTACGGAGTCCTATCAAAACCGTTCGCAGGAAATCAACCCACTTCGTTGTTATATGACACCAAATTGATGCCTTAAGTGTTCGGTGCCACCGCTCGATGAGAACGTAAGATTTCGGGTGGTACGCCGTTGTTCGAAGGTGCTTAATCCCAAGCAATTTTGTTAGCTCGTGAAAAATGTTGCTCTCGAACATATCTTGACATATCCAATTTTCATACAGAGTCTCTGCTGTTATGTCGTCTATCGGTATAGCTTACGGTCATCTTGAAAACCGATCGATGATGATGAGACAGGAGCGAAATCCCTTGAATGGTGGTAAAAGATCAACAAACAACCAAGGTGTTGAAATCTGCGGTCTGTCGCCAAGTCATAACCTTGGGGCGTAAAATTGTGCTTATGTGTCTAACATTCTTGGCATGATATACATAATTTTATTCATTGACGACAGTCTGCGTTGATGCTAGGCCAGGCAAATCGGGATACAATCAGTCGTATAGTTGCACGTATGCTAGGGTGAGCTAGTGAATGCACAAGATCGAAACCGAGCGCCTCAGCTCTTTGGGGACAAAAGGTCGAATTTGATTTGTCGATATATCACAGAATACCTTGTTTTTTTCGTTTTCCCGCAACTGCGAACTGTTTCAGCTGTAGCGATGTTGACTGATCACGTATTAATCTCTGCGCTTCGGCGAGCTGGTTGTAGTCGATTCCGTGACCGGTTGAGATAGCAGTAATGCGTGAGAGTGAGTCTGCCACGACGTTAGTTGATCTTAGAATATTCTTTAGGTCCGTAGTAAATAGACTGATTAAACTGAGTTGTGTGCGTTGTCTTGGAAAAACCTTCTCAGGTTTCTGATCAAATGCATAAGTCAGTGGCTTATGGTTTGTAAAGATGAAAAAACTACAACTCTCTAATAGGTGCTATATTTTGGCTGTGTTGCGTTCAATTTTCTTGAAAAAAGTCCTAATGACAGCCAGGAACTATCGACGAGCTGTTGTAAAGCACTACCTACGGCTGAGTCTGATGCATCAAACATCAGCACGAGTTGAGAATTCGACTTAGGGTGAGCGAATGTAATTGCGTCTGCAACGGCCTGGTTACATCTCTTAAAATCTATATTGGCCTCCTCTGTCAATTGAATTATACTTTGTTTATTTTTTCTGTTGCCTTAACAAGGCACTGAAGTCTGGCTTGGCCAGACCGCTTTTGGGAAGAATCTACAATAGAAATTTACTGTTGCAAGAAACCGTTCACATACTTACTCGGGGCGCTTAAAATTCCGAATAGTATCCACTCGAAATTGTACTTCCTTTTTTCCGAACCGACACTTGGTCACATTGATGACTACACTTAATTGACGAAATCGCCAAAAAAACCTGTCTGAGGTGCTGTACATGTTGTTTTTCGTCATGCGATGCAATTAAAATATCTTCAATATACTCGTATACATGGGCATATTCGAAGTCCCATAGGATGTTATCGACGAACCGTTGAAATGTTTGCTCAGCATTCCGGAAGCCGAATGTCATCTTGCAGAACTCGAAGAGTTCAAACGGGGTTATGATGGCGGTCTTAGGGATATCGTTGTCCTCTCCGTAAATTTGATGATATACGCGCTGTATTGTATTGTTCGAGTGATGTCCTTAAATTCTGAAAGTAGAGAATTGTAAGGCATTCACAACAGATATTTGTTATTTGAAAATATCTTATGTAAGTTAAAATACCACTGAAGATACTTCGGTTTTGGTGTTAATAAGCCGCTTGTTTAGAAGGTCAACCATAAGCACATAGTGTCGCAGGAAATCGGCTCCTAGGAGTGTAATAGCTCGGTGCAAGTCGGCAATTGTAAACCTCCATCTAAAGCTGCGTTGGAGTGCAAAATTTAATAGTAAAGTTTTGCACCGTACGTACTTATTTTCGTGTTATTCACCGCGAAGAGGAAATTTATTTTTACAATCTGACGTTTCTGTTGCATTGTTGGTGGGAAGACCGAAAATACGAAAATACCAGCGCCGGTGTCGCTTAAAAATTTAATTTTTGTTATGGGATCTATAAGAAATAAGCGGCAACTACTAAAGCTATCATCATTTGCCTCGTAGTTTTCCTGGTTTTTTGATTTGTTGTATGTACACGGCAAACTATAGTTCCTAGCCTTGTGACCGAATTGGTTGTGGAACCAGTAATAATCTCTGACTACACTTAAGCATATGTTGGCGATGTATTTGTACCGTCTGTTGAACAGTGCCTAACGAGTATCTGCGAAGTGCAGGCAGCCACAGCGTTACGTGAACCAGAAATCTGTCAAAACCGAGGTTACTGTCTTTACAAGAAAGAGGAAGTTGATTGATCTAACTCAATGGTCAAAGTGATCAAAGGCATCAATATCTTCTTATACAACAAAGTTTAGTATTTGGATTTACTCTGAATAACATATTTCCCGCATTAAATAACATATGGCATGTCAAAAACCCCAAGGCGTTGTCGGTTCAGAAGGACATGGAGCTGTTCACTAAGGAGAATTATTTGGATCTATAATTAACACTATGAAAAGACCAATTTTACGAAGATGGCGCTACAGTTCGGGGTGAACCTGTGCGTCAATTAACAAGCCTTTTCATTTAGACCGTTCTTTAGTTATCTGCCTCAAGTTACGTGCTTCAATTCGGCTGATTTCCCTCAGGACTTGTGCGCAACATTGGTGTCTATTCGCTCTGCATATCCTAGCCATTTCAGGCGGCTGATGCACAGTTTGACAATGATGATGTCGCTATATAGCTCGTAAAATTTGTCGTTGAATCTTCTTTTCTAAAGCCCGTTAACACCAACGGGACTGAATATTTTTCGAAGGATTTTTCTCTTGAAACGACTGAAGATATCTTCATCCGCTTTCGTTAGAATCCATGCTTTAACGCCATAGAGTAGGAATGGAATGCTCAAGATTTTATAAAGACTCTCCATAGTGTTTCAGGAAATGACCTTATTACTGTGATGTGTCAGTTTTTGTTGAGAAAAATACTTGGTTTCGCCCTCATTTACCGATACACTTATTTCGGCAGCTTCTGTTTCAATACTAGCGAATGCACCGATGACATCCCACTGAGTTCTCCTAAATATCTATTTTACGCTAGTATTTGCACGGAGTTTTGAAAGGTTATGCCTTCAGTATCTGCTTGTGATTCCACACACACGTGTCATCTTGTCTAAAACCGGCTCTCGGCTGAGTCGTTACTGATGTTTGTTCGTCGTTCTCGTTCTTAATCGTCATCCTCCACAAACACAGAAACACGAGGAAGGGATGTCAAAATAAAAAAAAATAGGCTCTATATAGCTCGTCTCTATAAATGCCGCCATATGCGGCCTTAAAATCGATAAAAAGGTGGTAGGTATCGATTTGGACTTCTTGAGTTTTTTTCCGGATCTTTTAGGAGTGTGAAGATTTAGTCGATTGTGGACTTCTTTGGTTTAAACCCGCACTGTTTGGGATCAATTACGTTGTTGGCGAGAGACTTATATCTCTATAGTTAGCGCAGTTGAGGGGGTCTACTTTCTTGTGAATCGGGCATATGGTGCTGAGATTCTATTCATCAAACAAACTTTCTTCTGATAAAATCTGAAAAAATTAGTTGGTGCATGCTCTTCACAAAGTAATTCCCGGAAGCTTTAAATACCTCGATCAGCAAACCGCAGGTCCAGATTATTTGTTGCATTTAAGCTTAGATATTGCTTTCCTTACTTCGTTCTAGTCAGGTGGACGGAAGTTTTAGCTATCGTTGTCTGAATTGAATGGTCTATTCCGGCCTGACTGTGGGATGTTTGGTTTCCATGCCATTATACATTCTGCAGACATTTTTTTCCATATTCTTAGCACCGAAACCTACTACTAGATATCCTTCTTCATCTCAACAGGTTTCGGTAGAAGACTCGCCTTGACATGTACTCTTTACTTTACTTTACTTAACTTCCGTACGTTATTCTTGGAGTATGACCTCTCAATATCTTCGATTGCGTGCTTCTCGTGCTCTTTTTTCTTCTTCTGGACAAGCCGATTTAGCAGTTCTCGTCCTTCGCTGTAACGCCGCTCCGTAGACTTTTTGTTTAGCTGCATTTGCTTGCCGGCATTTTTCATCAAAGCAGGCCTTTGTTAGTGGTGGTCAGGTGAAACCAGCGCACTAGTTGTGGCGTTTCTGATGCCGCGTTGGCAGCGTTGATACTAGTTTTTGGTACTTGATGCTTGCGACATTGGATATGTTTAGAGATTTCGGTCTCTTGCTATTGCAGCTTTTCTACGTTATATTTTTTCACAACAGCCAATGCTGGCAACCAAGAACGTTCGGCGTTACGTCGATTGCAATGTGATTAATTTGACTACAATTTTTTTTTTTTTATACTTTGCGCACGCTAAAGGGATTTGAGTACCCTTAAAACGCTTTTACACAGCGCGTGCGAAAATATAGACTGAGATGAGGGCTTTTCACTTGCTAGGCCTTGCTTTAAACACATTGGTGTTCATTTCATAGGCTGCACACTCAAAGTCATCTTCCGTTGAAAAGACGTGGTCTTTTGACAGATCGAAAAGAACGAAATTGACTATCTCTGTATCCAGAAATGATTTGGGCCATAATTTTAGTCAGGAAAGGAATGCTTTCGAGTTTTCATGAAAGACCCCAAAACCAATATAGGTAGAGGCGATTATTTCTTTCGAAAATGTTAAATTTCTATTCTATTTACTAGATATACTCAATCCTAATGGCAAAGATTTATTGAATATTGTTAAAAATCGATAGGTATAGGAGGGAAATGTGTGAGCGTTTGGAACTTTGCTGAACCAACTCATCACTTCCAACTTAGTTCGAGAATAAGAATTTTTCAGGACACGAATCTGCGTTAGGTCTGCCAGCGTTCTCGGTTGTACCCTTGACAGTTGGGTTTCATGTGAACGTGTCTGAAGATAGAATGGCAGATGTCCTTAGAATTTCTTCAAATTTCCTGATTCCCTCAGTAGGAAAGACTGTTGCTAAACATCTAACAGTATCGTATTGTACTTGCCGTGGAAGTTATGCCGATACCCTTATCACTATCTCTGTGAACGTGAGGACCACGAGGCAATGGAAATGCAGGATATGATAAGTCCTATCTGACTGGAATCAGTATAATTGATGAGTTCTTCTCTTGCTCTTGATGTTGGCGGTAGTGCGGTATCGCAACGACGTATTTATATCATTCTCTGTTATGTACCGATGTACTTACTTGGAAGTCAACTCTTAGAGACTGGATGGGATTTGGAGTACGAATATCCCATCTCGAGGATTAGGGTGCTTTTTCGAGTGTGCTCAATCTATGTATCTTATTCCACATCGGATTACCGTAAAATGGTATCCTGAAAGTGTAAGGCTTATGGCGTTGCATGGCTAACATCAGATATAATGGATTCTGTTTCAATTTTATCCAAGGTATTCGTTTCTAACTTGTTCACTTTTATTTTATATTTTACTCTCACCTTGCTCCATCGCTTTTTTAACCACCATTACTTTAAAAAAATTACCAGTAGCGTTCCGTGTTTTCAAACCTTTAACCATAACACCCGTCTCGCTATGAATGCTCATGAGTTTACCATTAAGCTCACTTTCGGATGTACACTGAAATATCGTGATTCTTTTCTAAGCCCTACAACTAGCTTATGGAATGCTCTGCCAAACTTTATTTTCTGGCCATTATAACCTTCAAACATTCAAAACCAACTGTCATTGGTACCTCTGTTTCTTTCTTCCCTAGCTTTTCTTCTCTAGCGCTAAGTGTAAACATTTTAAGAGTATCTAAATATGGTGAAAAAAAACTATGTATCTTTGCCACAGTACCTAGGTACTAACCTTGTGCGGTCGTATTTAACTATGCTTAAAATGCATACGTTATAAATTATAAGTAATAGTCTTTAGCTTATCTAAGAGTATTTACGGTGTCACGTTGTTGACCGGAGAAGGCCACTTAGTAACCGAGTCCATTCCATGCCATTGGCAGGCTCCAGCAACATTTTTATCACTTTTGGATGCGTTAATAAGCCCGCACCTGCATTTTACTGCGCTATTCGTATGCATCTTCTCTCCTCCTCCTCTGCTACAATTTAAATGCAAATTTTCTCAACTCTTTTCAACATCCCTCCACGTAACAAGGACATTCCGAATCCCAATTGAACCTACGACCGACAGGCGACCAACTCGCCGTTAAGGGGGAAACGAACAGGAAAGGTCTCCAGATTAAAGTGTGACATGTCGAACAAAAAATTTACATTAAAGTCAGTAGACAGTTCCTACCTTTTAACACCACACAGTCTGTCTGTCCGATCACTGGTACTTTGCATCCGATTGAGCAGATGAAGATGTCCTCGATGCTTGGACAAGGGTTGAGGTGATCTGGAAAGTGCTCCCGTTTATTTATTTATTTTTATTTTTTCTCTGTTATTCTTGGTTAGTATTTTTTATTTTGAGGAGAGTTATCGGAGAGTTATCGCCTCGGTTTTCGTTGCCATTTAACCAAAATGGGACAGAGGAAAAAAAAAACCGAAAATCCAAATACGAGTACTCATGAAAAAGGAACATCGTCAGGTTGGGAGCTGGACCGGTCGCCATAATCTGGGCTGTGTTGTTGTTGTTTGTCGCGATGTGGTGACATTATTTTTTAGGAGGTGTTCTCCTGCAATGCGAACATGAAATTAATGACAGTGTTCGATTTTTATTGGCTTCTCGGAGCGCGCGGAAAAAAACGCAACCCATACTCGTTGATGAAGGAGATGACGGGTCAGGGCATATCAGTATCAGTACGAGCTGAAGTGGCCAGAAGTGGTCAGATAAATATTTTAATCGCTGTCTATACAGTAGCCGCTCTTTAAGTTCTTATGGCGCTCAACGTTTAGTCATTTGATCGGCAAGTCGTAATCTTGTGGAAATGGATTTTACTGTTCGCAATGTCCGATTGTCGGCAATGCCGTCCAGTTCCAGAAGCAGAGTCAGAGTCAGATTCAGAGTCATTGTCAGTGCGAGTGGTTGTGTGTTGTGACGGTTGACGGTTGTGCTTGTGGTGACTTGGTGGACTAAAGACAGTGGTGGACACTAATGTGTCCCATTCATTCGCTCCTAATTATTTATTCAGAATTTTAATTTGATTTTTAAGCATTCGGCTTTGAAGGAGGGTCAATAGGAATGTTATACATACGTATAAGTACGACTGGCCGACCGGCGCTGTTGTCTTGTGGTTAGAGTGATAGTTTGTTGAAGTGCAATGCTTGGGATATTAACAGTGGTGGGGTTAATAATTCGCGCAGGTGTGTGAAGTGTATTTAATTAAAAAGAAAAAAAAAAAAGTTTTTATTGTAAATTTTTTGCCCAAGATGGAGACTGATGTGTGGAACTGATCATCCTGCTGTGATCGTTTCGCGTTCAATGGATTTATTTGGGGTGAAATGTTGTTAACTATGCAGAAAGCGTGAAGAATTTTGTTAAAAACACTGTTATCGGTTGGTTCACTCCATATCTTTTACAAAATTTAAATTGTAAAATTGACCATTACCTTGGTTAGATTTTGAATATACAAATCTCGTAGTAAACGTAACTTGGCTTGGAGGATAAAGAATTAGAACGGGTTACTTTCAGGTATATTTCTTTTTCTTTGGTGACTTACATATGTGCCGTCATAATAACAAATATGTACTCGTAGTTAGTGAATCAGCGGGCTATAAAGCTTAAATGAATATCTAAAAATACGCCAAGTTCAATGGCTGGTATCCACACAGTATTTTGAATTTGATTTAATATCCTACTAGTGATATCCCGGATTACCAACGTTTCCATTTTAGGCTTTACTCCAAATCTAGTTATATCCAGTAATACAGGAACGGATGAAGAGATTCACTTTATTCTACAACCATGAAACTTCTGCTATAGTCGTTATCCTAAATCTTGCCACGTTTCACATAAGGACATAAAGGGTTTTTATCGGTAAGCTTTATTAGCAAATAAGAGTTATTCCTATTATAATACGGGCATCTTACTGTCTCCCCATCTAACCTTCGGCTATGTGCGTATAATCCTCAAACCTTTAGCGAAGGTCCTTAGTCGCTACAAGACGGGTATCATTCCCCGGATTTTTCATCAGAGGCAGACTTTTACAAGAAGTTTTGAGCACCAAACGTCTAATATGCACTCATAACCTTACAGAAGAAAACGATGACTTTGCCAATGATTGGTTCTATGAAATCTTCGACTAGACGTATAGAGAATGCTCTAAGCACGACATTGAGATGGTCTCTAGTGATTTTAACATGAAGTTAGAAAAGACCATTTTTGACTGCAGAGTTAGAAAACTTAGCCAACACGGTACCAACGCTTAAAGTGGACTCAGACGAATCAACTTTCTCAACATCTCAACATTCATAATGGGACCTGGTAGTCACCTGATCGAAAAACTGTAAGTCAGGTCGATTACATTGCGATTTACGCAAGACGTAGCTATAGAATCCTGGATATTCTAACATTTCGGGAAGGTGACATCGAAGCGGACCACTACAGCGGACCACCGTAGCCAAGATGTAAATGCGAAGATCCTGAAGGTACAACCACAAGAGACTGTTAGAGCCTTTTCTGATGGAGTCTCCAAAAACTGATATTAGCTTTCACTCGACCACAACAATGAAACCCCAGCCCGACGCGAAGAGTGCTGTAGCGGGGCAAGATGCGTATTTTTGTTCCCCTTAAGCATCACCAACAGAGCCTCGAAGAAGCAAAAAAATGCTCGGTCATAGGAATTGAGAGGAGTTTCATACGCTAAAATGTGAAAAGAACTTCCAAATTTACGAATATCGAATTGACGCATGAAGAGGGGAACGTTAAGTTGGTTCTAAATTTTTTTAAGGATTACTTTCGTTACTATTTAACAGTAAGGACGACCAACACTCCGCTATTAGATATAGTAAACCCTTAAATGTCTTCCCGATCAAACTAAAGACCAATAAGGCTAAATGGAATCTGAGCATGATCTGCCTGATCAACAATCCGATAGTTAAGTGTGATTTAAGGTCTAGTAGGCACGCCATTGATTAGATATTCACCCTAAGGCAGATCTTGGAAAGGATTTTTTGTTATTTTGAGTTAGTCCAAGCGAAACTTTCCAAGTACAGAAGTTCATCGGTTCTGCCTTTGGTGAATTGGGGAACCATTTTTCCATTATGAGACTATCCAGAGTCTTCCATGAACGTAAATGGTGTCGATTCGAATTACTATCCTGTCCACAACTTCAGTGTTCTTTCCAGCGGTAACCTTGATGTCAGGATACCAGTGAATTGTGACTTCATTATGGAAGAAGGCTTTTACAATATGGTCGCTATCTGAACACTTAAACTCTCGTATAAACTCTCCGTTAACCAAACTTCAGCGTTTTGTTTGTTTATGGCTTTCTTAATCGTGAAAAATCTCTCGTTGGATAAGACAATGTTTAGGAAAGCGCCACTCTTGACAAGGCATATGAACTCCGTCGCTTTTTTCCAACAGTGCTTCTTCTGCTCACTATTGAAATCGTGTAACTTTTGTCTAGTATGGGTTGACCTGAAGCTTGTTCTTCAGTATAATTCTCTCCTCTACAATCTATCATGACGTTTTGCAATGCTGCCGAAATCGTTGAAACGTATTTTGGTGTGCAACGTAAATAAATTGTTCACTTTCAAATGTTACAGATCACGGACGATGGCTAAAAGCCGGAAAATCCAAGAAGACTTGAACACACCAAAATAAAATGCTTCCATACACTTGTCAACAATGAAAGGAAGTACCTACAGTTATATTTGGAGGGCGGTAATTCGTAACCTGACAGTAACACCGACCTGAAGTTGGTTACAGTTCAGTCGCCGCAAAGTGTAAGGACATTCAACACCAATGGTTGAAAGAGCACGTGACAATAGCAAACCTTAACTTAAGTATGGTAAAAGGCTTTATTTAACAGGCGAAAAATCAGTCTTGTCAATTGCGAAAAAGAAAATCGTAAGAGTCTCAATGTCTGCGCGAAAGTATGAAGTTTATCTAAAGATAACCAAAATTCATCTTTGAGTGATATTTGAGCAAAGGAGAGAGCGTGGGAAACGGGCGTTTTTGCTTTCATTACCTGGAATATCCACATGCCCTGGTACCTAACATAAGATCTTCGTTTTGTATTTGATTATGCCATTATGATGTCTTACTCACTGCACTCCTTATTCTGAACGGCTGTCTAGCTATTTGAGAAGGTATACAGTAATAACCTTGCTGATAATGCTGATTACTGAATTAGTTTTCGCAGCTTGAGTAATGTCAGGTATAATGTATAGGTAATTCGCTTACATTAATTACGCTTTTATCCGTGCGAAGCTTAAGGGTTTGCAAAATTAGTAGAGTTTACTATCTAAGTTAGTTCATCTATGACTCTGGACCATTGAATGGATCAGCTGAACATTTTTCAGCCAGTTTATCGTCTTTTTCATTTCCTTTAATACATCCGCCAGAGTTTGATGCACTAGAGTTTACTTTTCGTTTGCTTTCAGTTGATTGACTATTCGTGAGTATATAAATGGAATGGTCTTTCATATCTATTTCAATGGTACTGGCACATTCTTAATTAGCATTAACTGAAATTGAAAAACACATATCTGCACCTACTCTGTTTCATTTTGGTTTCATCCGTATACCACTAGTTACTTTTAGAGTTGGATGTTTGGTTGTGGAACACCCTGTTTATCGTTTCACTATAGAATTCGACCTCCTGTCGAAACATCAATTTTTCTATGCGGTTCAAGAATCTCTGAGTCTGCCAAACAACTCGTTACACTGGCCTTGCTAGCCCACTTTCTGACACAAGCTAAAATAATATCATGATTCGTTCCTAAGCCGTAAAACTAGTTTTTGAAATAATCTACCTAACTTTTTATTTTCAAATCATTATAACTTTTAAACATTTAAAACCAACGTTCATCGGTACCTCTCTTTCTTGATTTTAAGGGCACTTAAATCCCTTGAGCGCGTGCTCAAAAACATGCATCTGCTAGCCCTAGATACTTATAAGCTTTGATAACTTTGTTATTTACATAATGTGAATTCCAAATAGTAGATCTCCTTAGTTGTATCGTTCTGACAGATCTAATAAAGACTCAACTTTCTTCTGCAACTAAAGAGGACTAGTGCAATGAAGGTATTTTTTCTTCCTTTTAAGATACCATACTACTCCGTAAAGTGCTGTATCCTATGATTTTTCTTTTGTTTATTCGTATGTATTTTTTTGCACGCTTCAATGGTGGGTTCCATAAATGTTCAAAAGTTTCTCCATGAGTTTCTTTCTTTGAATCTGGTCTCATTTTCAAAGACCTTGACATCAGTTTTATTGGTCGACTAATCGATGGCCCCTACTTTAAATGTAATGATCAAGAAACATAATTGCTACAACTCTTACTACTGATAACATTTGGCTAAGATTTTTTCAAATAATATCTTTAAGAGTACCGGTGACGACTACGATTGCTGTCACAGAGATGGATCCCTTCTCCACCTCACCGGCCAATTTGATCTACCCCTGTAAGTGTTTTCAAGTGAGGAGAATCCAAAAATAAAACTGAAGCCATTGGCCATATTATAAATGACAAGACTGACTGAAATGGATGACTGACTCGAACTGCAACTTTTTAAAATGCTATAATTTTTTTATTTTTTGATAAATTTTATTATGCCAAAGCAAAAAATGTTGGAAAATGCATCAATTTTTAAACTTTATCAGTTGTTTTCAATATGTCCACCTTTGGCGCGAATAATGGCCTTGAGACGGCAGAAGAAAGCAACGCACGCTGTACGCAAGTGGCTCTGCGATATTTTGGCCCATTCCGGCGAAGTGCTTGCTTGAGGTGGTCTAAACTTTGGTATTTTTTAGTGCCAACCTTCGCCTTCAAAATACCCCAGACAGAGAAATCCAACGGATTTGCATCCGGAGAATTTGCAATCCATTGTGTCGAAGAAATGAAGTCTGGAACATTGTTTTTTAACCAATCTTGGTTGACGTGCGCTTTGTGAGACGGTGCCGAGTCTTGTTGAAATGTCCACGGTCTCCGACCGAAATGATTGTTTTACCAAGGCTTCAATAATGTCTCTAAGCCAGTTTCACGGTATACGATCGCATTAATTTTGACGCCACCATCACCGTCGGTGGTGCCTGCTTTCTGGTGGCCGTCCGAAGGTGTAAATTTTCGAGGGACCTCTCTGGCAAGTTAACTCGGTCATTCTGTTTGTTGACATATTGCTCTATAACAAATGGCGACTCATCGGAAAAAACCAAATTCGGCAACTCACCACTTTCGTCTAAGCGTAGCAACTCCTTCGCTCTTTTGAATCTAACTTTTTTCTGTTGCGGAGTAAGATCGTGTGATTTTTGGAACTTCAATGGCTTGAGCCCAAACTCATTTTTCAGTATATGTTGCATCCGTTCCAACGATATGTTGAGCTCACGAGCCATTTTGCTTCAACTTCGACATGGATTTCGCTCAATTCGAGCCTTCAATTTCCGAAACATTTCTGCCGATGCTGCTGTTTTTTTATGACAACCTCCATGGCGTTTTGCAACGCTTTCAGTATCACGGTAACGAGCTATGGTTCGAGACACAAATGATTTATTTACGTTGAGGTGCTTGAGGGCTTTAACGATAGTTATTTGTGGTTTTCCAGCCAAATATAAAGCAATCACATTATCACATTTGAATACCTTCGCTGATGAAAATTTTTCAACACAACTGAGACGCAAATCGTTTAAAAGGCTTATCTATCGTGTGTCAAAATTTGAGCTCACAGTAATGAACAGTTTGGAAATTATAGCAATCTAAAGTTGGTTGCAGTTTGAGTCAGTCGGGGTGTAGAATGACGTCGAGTAGAATGATGAAAATTATCAGTCAAACTGATTTTTTCTAACCTTACTGAGTCGTAGCTATTGACATTCTCAATGATTTGCAATTAAGGTTAATGCCGTAGGAAAAACACTTTTTGCCACAGCCATCTGGCTTTCATCGGATGCGAATAATAAATGCAACCACATTCGAAAGAATACCGACTACTTAGCTACTCGAAATCTTTGAGAGAACTACTTGAAAACACTTCAGAATGACTTTTTGAAGAACTTAATAGTCTAGAGGGTATGGCTACTCTTAAAATGCCGGAACACGTGTTAAGTTTTTCGGAAAATTGGATAGAGAGAGGAAGAAAGATGTTTGGACTCAGTGATTATTTCGATGGAGATACTAAATTATTAGTGTACAATAAATTGTAGAGATTTTGGCTGCCTGAAAAGAGGACTGTTTTTCGGGCGCGGTTGGGATTTAACCCCGGAACGTCCGTTTGGGAAGCCAATACACTATCATTAGAGACACGGCCATCCGTACCTTACTTCGTACTGGAATAGTGACACTTTTCTATTCTTAGCTTGGAAACACTCAGAACAAGGATCGTTAAGTAACTACTCCGACAACTGTGTCCGAATGTCCTTGTCAGAAATGAAGAGTGCTGGCTGTATCTCTTGACGTTATTTTTGTTGGATTTTGTTCATCTTTTTTAGTTCCTAGAGTTAGGTCGAAAATTTTGTCAACAGAATCTTTAAGGCATTCTGTTCCTTAGACCTCCTTAAAGGTTTCAATCAATTTGAACAGATTTTATAAAATTTGTCTCCCGGTATAGTGGAGATGAATTATGAAATTCAAATGCCTGGGGGTAGGGTATGATAGGGTGTTAAGCCAGAATCTTAGGATAAAAGAAAGATCTAAGGTGGCATAGATAGGTTTTTATGTCTGCAATGGGATCTTGCTCTCAACGGCGATTATAGGTCTGATACTGATATAGGTATACGGTTATTAGGTATCGTGACACACACTGTGCAAGCTACTAACTTTAAGACTATGACTGAGTTAAAAATAGTGAGCTTCATTAGGTCCCTTTTTGCAATGAAAAAGGATTTCGGGGTCACACTTTTAAGCTCTAATGCAATTTAATGGTGCACATCCCCCCAACAATCTCTAGAGGGTTACAGTGGATTTTTGTTGATCTAAGTGCGACAAGTGCAAGACTCCCTGATTCCGTCGGTCCATTTGCTTAACCTAATAAACAAACTTTCTATGTTGTGTTTCGGTGTTTTGCTGAATTCCTGGAATAAGTTAGGGTATCGAGGACAATTTACAAATTGCAAATTGTTACGAATTTTTACACAGCCATCTATTATCTAAGTAATTCTCATAATGACATTTGTTTGGCATCTGTCATATACGTGAACATCATAACTTATTCGAAAGACCTGACTAACTATAGATTTAATATTTGTTCCTATAGTTCTACACAATAACTATGTACAATAGTAGTTCTGCTTTAATCTTCCTTGTCCCTGGATATGACTTTGAAGTTCTTGTAAAGTAGAATCACATAATTCAATATTTTCTCCCCAGTAACACATTCATACTCGTAGACCGTAGAATAGTTCACCTGTATATTTGTATCTTTGATTCTGACCCGTTCATAATAAGACACAAACCGACAACCTTATACAGATATTTGTATTTATACCGAATACAGAGAGCACTACTCGTACAATGCCAAAGTGAATTTTATCGATTAAACATTCGCGATTTTCATTACGGCGCTTTATTTTATGCTCCTGTACAGTTAGATAGCTCTATGGTACATCTACATATACATACTATTCTCCCCGTATACTATATTCAGGATAATAAATGACGACAACAGTCAAGTTGTCCTCAAAGCTCACCCTCTGACTACTGCCAACGATATGGTGGTAGTGTGGCAGAATACTCGTAGCGACAGCAATTCCGGACGGTTTTAGCAACCGTCGAACTGAATAAAAATGGAAAGTATCTGTAACAAACTTTGTTTCTTTTACTTCTTTTTTGTTTTATAGTTCTTTCAGTTTCGATAGATATCCCAGGCGGCCGCCCACCCTCAGCATTGTTCTATAACAAAAAAAAAAAAAAAAAAAAAAAAAAATTTGCTGTCGTTTTTTAATGACAGATACGACTGATAGTGTGTGCTGTCGCACTGTGTATCCGTACTTTGGTCGGTCGCACGAGTACGAATAAACTCGTATGTTGAAAGGTAATTTTTTTTTTATTTTTGAACATCGAAATGAGTAAGTGACTTACCCCCAAAAAGGTACGACCCAAAACAAAAATATCACCTGCTTCGATACGCGCGATAGGGCAGGCAATTCATTTCATCGTTATTTCATTTCAAACACACATACACAATCATCAGGGGATACAGGACCATATACATAGAATGTAAACCAAGGAATACAGATACTTGTAGGTGTACGAATAGTGAACAGCGGTAGGACTAAGTTAGCCCAGTCGTACATAAATTATATTGAAAAAATTCTTTTCAAAAACTTTAATTGATATGTCAGAAAAGAAATCAGATACATTTTCTATGTACGGGAATAGGTATTTAAATAAAGTTGTTTTATGGATAATTTAAATAAATTTATTTACCATTTCATGATCTGACAACAGAGTTTGAGTTTTCTAAATTTAAATGTCGCAACATGGAAAGTTTTCACACTTGATTGACAGAAAGGTTTCTAAAGAGTTGATTGTATATTGTATTTTACAGATGGAACTGAGGACGTCATTCAGAATGTATCTATTAACGAGTCGAAAGACTATACAATTTTTAATTTAACCAGCTTTTGTCCATCGACTATTTACAATATGCATTACGAGTATAATAGACGGTTTTGTCAAGTTTATTTTTAAAAACGGAAACTCTGCAGGGTATTTCCTTCAAAATATTGAGCTTTGGTGTTTGTCAGAGCTGGACTGAGAAAATAAAAAAACCTAACTTGTCCAACAATTTAATTCTAAGTGGATTTTATGTTATGCTTACATATATAATGTGTCCTCAGCTTTGAATGGTTTTAAGCTTTAAATTCGGGAAAAGTCTTGAGGTATTCTAGGCCTAAAAAATCACAAATTGTTCACAGATCCGTCAGCCCTAAGAGGCGTCGTAAAATATTGTCTCAACTTCCAGTCTGCAGCCTTTCTGTTAAGGAAAGCAGATATACCGGCAATTTAAAAGAAATATTTTGATGGATTAGTTTAGTTTGTTTGCATCGGAGAAAGCTATAAATTGTCAGCTATACTCGTGAATTGCTCAACTGAAAGTGTAAACGGAGGATTCAGCAAGTCCGAATCCTGAAAAACTCGCCTAGGGAGGTTTCAGAGAATTCACCATAACATAATTTATGGCCATAATGGTCGCCTATATATTTTCATGTGAAAGACTTGCATTGTCATCAAAAGAAGTGTTAATACGTAAGTTGAGGCATTTCACAACAAAACCAATGTCGTATCCTGGTTAGGAAATGGAGCCACCAGTTAGGGTTGGTTTGCATCATTCTTATGTTTTGGCAATAGACTGCAGTTGTGATGTCATTTCGTCAGGCGGCACATTAATAAGGGCAGAGAGATAGCCGATGAGCAAACTAGAGCAAATAATAATGAGGGTATCATGCGGATATCGCATCATTGCGTGTTCATACTATAAGGTGAACCATTTGTTTATTTTCAATTTGCTTGAGTCTTGTAATGTCGACCCAAGCTGTAGCGAGAAATGTAGATATACGCCGTTCTATCTGGTCCTCACAATATATTATAATTTATTGTTATCAGGATTGCGTAAATCTCCGTTTGAAATTCGAACGTGAGTTTCTTTAACAAGGAAAATTTTAGAGTTGTAGTTCTTCACGAAAGCGCCATATTCTATATCAGTTTTAGACTATAAAGATCCGACTAAGTTTCTTTCAGTTCTTTGGAGTTTGGACAAGGCAGATGTAATGTATTTGTGTAAGAGCTCACATATACTAATAACAAATGAACTTACTTACGTACTTAGACCTAGTGCTACAGTCCAGGACCTGGGCCTAAACCTTGGCCTCGACCAATAAATTTCTGTTATTAGCTTAGGAAGTTGGAAAACTGCCTTCAGTTACGTGATCCTGGATGGTTAAGCTTCCCTTTCACACATTTGTATTCCCCCCTAAAGCAAAGTCTTCTGAGCAGGTCTCTGTACAATTTGTCGAGTTCACTGTTGTATCTTCTCCTCTTGTAAAGCCGCCAATGCAAGTGGCGCTTAAGCTAACAACCTTCTCAACTTAGCCCAGTCTTTAGCCAACTGCCTTCATTTGCACACTCGAAGGCGGTTGGGGTCCCCTTCTACTTGTGCGCGCCACCTAAGGTGTATTCCTTTACTGCGTTGTATCTCCGGTTTAGATTCGAAAACTCTGCGGGCCGGGCATTTGTCTAGCTATCTCAGTCGGCTAATTATCAATTTTCTTATAAGGCCGATGTTGCTGTACAGATCGTAAAGTTCATCGTTGAATCTTCTCCTCCAAAGCTCGTCAACACAAATGGGACCGAATATTTTTCGAAAAATTTTTCTCTCAAAACTCTCTCTCATTCGCTTTCGAAAGAGTCTATGCTTCAGCGGAATAAAGTAGAACTAAGACGTCTTATATAGAGTCTTTTTTGTTGTTCGGGATAGGGCCTTACTACTCAATTGCTTTCTTAGGCCAAAGAAACAGCAATTGGCGAGACAGATTTTTTGGTTTATTTCTGTTGAGGCGTTATGTACAGAGTTTATAGCAAAGCAAAGGTAGACAAAGTATCTTAATACCTCGAAATTATATATAGGGTTTTCTTATAACGACTTGTCAATTTTTTTTTTTTTTTAAATAAATAGCAAACCATTAAAGATATTTCAAAAATTTTATTATTGGCTTGAAGTAAAATCAAAACATTTATGAATGGAAGTCGACTTCGTTCATATGGCCACCGCGGGCACGTTTGCAGCGGTCGATTCATTGGACCCAATTTTCAACGACTTGCCCACATATTTCAGCCGAAACGGCCGCTATTTCGCGTTTAATGTTGGCTCTGAGCTCTTTCAACATCGTCGGCGCGTTGGCATAAGCCAATGACTTAACGTAGCCCCACAGAAAATAGTCAAGCGGCGTTAAATTGCACGAACGAGGCGGCCAATCGACTGGCCCACGCTCACCATACTTACTCTTCAATAAATCGATTGTAGCGTGTGCTGTGTGACTTGTGGCATCATCCTGTTGAAACCACATGTCGTTCAAGTCCATATCTTCCAATTCGGGTCAAAATTAATCGGTGAACATGGCGCGATAACGCTGACCATTCACAGTAACGTGACGATCGTTATCGTCGACGAAAAAATATGGCCCAGTAACGCCGCCGGCATGCAAACCGCATCAAACAGTTATTTTTGTGGATGAAGTGGTGATTCATGAAGTACATGTGGGTTTTTACCCGACCAATAACGCATATTTTGCTTATTGACGAACCCATTGAGCCAAAAATTAGCTTCGTCACTGAAGATGATTTTGCGATGAAATTCATCATCTTGGCGCATCTTCTACAGAACCCAATCGGAGAACGTACGTCGCTTCAAATGGTTAACCGGCTTCAATTCTTCAGTCAGCTTGATCTTGTATTTGTGTAAATCAAGATCCTTACGCAAAATACGCCATAATGTGGTCTAAGCAATGCCCAATTCTTAAGAACGCCGTGGAATTGACTGATTTGGATCGTTTGCTACGGACGTCTGAACGGCAGCGATATTTTCGACACTTCGACCAACCCGTTGTCTCACTGACACGGCAACATCACACAACGAATATATAGACTCATATTTTTCCACTAAACTTGTTATTGCCTGTCTACTAGGGCGAGAATTACGACCGAAAATTGGAGTTAACGCTCTTAAAATTGCAGTCACCGATTCCGAATATCTGTAGAAAATTTTTATAATTTGCAGACGTTGCTCATTAGTGTACTTTACCATGATAAAAATGTTGAGTTTACTGAATAAATTGACAGTGACGGTTTGATGATTAGTGAAAGAGTGCGTTCACAAATTAAATTCAAAGTTATCAAGTCCCTATTGGAAAACCCTATACATATGTCGACTGTAACGTTCTGTACAATTTGTCAATATCATCGGTGTACACTATTTTAGAAGTGGCACAGACTTTTGTGCAAGATTGTGCTCCCAGTATTCGCTTGTAAGACCCGCACAATTCTTTAAAGTATGATGTTAAAGAAGTCATATGACAGCGCGTCACTATCTCTAAAACATTTTTTGGCATCAAAGGCCTCTCTTAAGTCATTACCAATTTTGACAAAGCAGCGAGCGTTTTTAATCATCATTCTGCACAGACTGATGAGTTTGGCGGGGATGCCAAAACTAAATATAGTTCGATATAGCTCGTTTCAGCAAATGTTGTCATATGTGGCCTTTAAATTAATGAAAAGATACTGCGTATCGATTCGGACGTTTTGCGTTCTATAAAGATTTGGCCAATTGCAGACTTTCCTGATCTGAAGGCGCAGTGATATGGGCCAATCAGATTCCTGACGAAGAGTTTTAGACGTTCGCACAATATCAGATCTTGTGTCCGATGTTGAGGAGACTTATAGCTCTACATTTGAAGGGGTTTCCATTTTTTTAATCGAGCAAACGATGGTAGATTTTATTTATCAGGCATACACTCTTCTGATCAGATCTGAGATATGATGCATGCTCTCCATAAAGCCATTTCCAGCAGCTTTGAAGATCTCGCCCGTAAGTCGCATGGTCTGTTGGATTTTAGCTTACTTATTGCTATCCTTCCCTCGTTCTCATTGTCTAATTTGAATGGTCGGAATGTTAGGCTTCTTCGTTGTTATACCACCTTGACACCTTGATCAAAAAGTTCCCGGTGGCGTCACCGTGTGGCGATCCCATTGTTCCGATTTGAGTTCTGTTTTGTTTTTTGTTAAGTTGATACATCTGTTGTTGAACTCTTAACTTTTAGCGTCATAGCTTGACTTTTCCAAAAATTTTGCGTAAAAAACGGATTCAATGGTGCGCGAACGTTGCAAATGTTGGAAAAGTGTTTCGGCAACGATTCTCTAAAGAAAACGGTCGTTTACCAGTGGCACGAGCGGTTCAAAAGTGGTCGTGAGTCAATCGAAGATGATGAATACAGTGGCAGACCATCGACATCGAAAACCGACGAAAACATTGATAAAGTAAAAGAATTGTTGGTCAATAACCACAAATCAACCATCAGAGAGATAGCGGAGGACTTGAACATTGCCTATGTATCCGTCCAAAACATTTTGGTTAATGATTTGGATTTCCATCATGTATCAGCAAAGTTGGTGCCAAAAGACCTCAATTTCATTCAAAAAAGAGACCGTGTTGACGTCGTAAAAGAGATGATTTGCGAGGCTGAATCCGATCCCACATTCATCAAAAGGATCATTACTGGAGACGAGACGTGGCTTTATGAGTACGACACGCAATCCAGACATCAGGCAAGTGAAAGTGAAAGTGAAAGTAAACAAAGAGTATTATTTGGGCGTTATGAGACGTTTGCGTGAAGCAATTTGCCGAAAGAGACCAAAATTGTGGGAAGAAAACTAGTGAATTTTGCACCATGATAACTCACCGTCGCACAGTGCCATCATTATTAGTAATTTTTTGACGAAAAATGCAACAAATACCATCCAAAAGCCACCGAATTCACCTGATTTGTCTCCCTGTGACTTTTTTCTATTCAATCGAGTTAAAAAAACCACTACGGGGAACGCGGTTCAGCAACCGAGAGGAAATAACGGAAAAATCGCAGGAAGCACCGATGGACATACCGAAAACCGAATATAAAAAATGTTTCGAGGATTAGATCAAGCGCTGGCATAAGTGTGTTGCATGATTTAGATGAATAAACTTGCATTCTGAATTTTCTGAATAATTTCCGGGAACTTTTTGATAGAGTAGAGTGGTAGAGTCTCTACTTGGCACGTTCCTTTTAATTGCTGGTTTAACTTCCGTATGTTATTCCTGGAGTACACATCTCAATATCTTCGATCGTGAGCTTATCGTGTTCTTTTTTCTTTTTCCGGAGAAACCAATATTCTTCCCGTCTCACAAGCTGTTCTCACCCTTCGTTGAAGCGTCGCCTTGTAGGCTTCTTGTTTAGCTCCATGTATTTGGCGGTATTCTCCTTTAAACCACAGATTTCTTGATGGTGGTTAGATGAAACCTAGCAAATAAGTTGCGACAGATGGGGTTATCAGCGTTGCTACAGGTCTTCAATAGTTGATGCTGGCGGCATTGGAGTTGTTGAGAAATTTCGGTCTTTTGATATTGCAGCTTTTTTATGTAAGATTTTCTCACAGGAGTTTTTCTTTGTTGTGGCGTACGTGTCGGTTGCAACAAGGAAGTGATCTGAGTTAGTATTGGGTGCCCAGAAAATTCGTATGTCGAGAATACTGCAGGCATGTCTTACCTCGATCGCAATGTGATCAATTTGATTTAGCGTTACATGATCCGAAGACCGTCATGTCCCTTTGTGTGTATTGGGTTCAGAAAACCGTGTGGTTACTGTAGAGATTTGACTTTTTCTCATTTCCGTTTTGGCTTGGTTTATATTTTTGTACGTTTCCTCCAATTAATTATGGGAATAATGGCCTGGTTTTTCGTCTCATCGCAAAACTAATTAGCCTTAGTCCGTTGCCAGGCATGGTGTCGTTTTCTTACCAAACATGTCGTCCTTTCCTATCCTGGCATTGGCGTTTTGACGCAATACTGCGTATACATTGCTCATAAGCCTTGTCGAGGAGAAGCGTTCTTTGGTGGCATCGTTCTTGTTTTTCGTAGGCGCATGGGCGCATATTAACAATGAGTCCATATTTATCCGAGGCCATTTGTTGGTCCCCCGTCCGTATAGGGTTGCAAGCCCTATGACGGTAAATTTCAGTATTATGCTACTGGCCGTGTATACTCTTGCCATTATAGCCTTCATGAATTAGTGTTTACTCATGCAGTTACGGGGACCAAGCATTACTCTACGAACTTGATTTTTTCCCTGCGGGTCCAATCCAAGTTATAGGAAAGTCAGCAGTTTCCCAATAAATCGCCACGCAGATCCTCTGGTAACTACAGTCTTAAAAATTACCAAGAAGTGATGAGAGTTGATCTGGGCTGTTGTTTTCTCTAGGAGGTGCCGTATTGGGAATATTTGATTATTTTTGGACTTACCAATTTGCAGGGGATCAATTGATGAGATATCTTATCAAACGCTTTAGTAAAATCGGTTGGGATAACATCGATTTCTTTGCCATTTTCTAAGTCTGCAAGAGGGATGTGGTACGAAGGAATTGTTGGCAAATGATTGTTTGAAAAATGTAGCGAAAAACTTGGCGATGGTAGGAGGATCACTTAAAGATTTAGTTTCAAAAGCGAGGGAGGAATAACTTTTGCAATTGACAAATTGAAAAAAAACGACTTGGGGTCATCTATAAAATTGGTTTGCGCGCTATTTAGGTAACGTTTATAGAGAAACGTTCATTGTAGAGCTCAATGAAATGAAGAAGTATACCTAGATAATTTGAATAGTCGGAAGAAGAGTCAGTGCGAAGTAATACCGCCCATAACTTGTTTCTTTTGTTTCGTAGTGAGCGGAATCTACAAGAGAGAGGAGAGGGCAGCAGTAAGAGATATATTGGAAAACTCAAAGGAAGCCGTGCCTATGTAGGTATTGATTTTACGGAAATAAGAAATCTGTGAGGCGACTATGGTGGAGGGCTGTGGAAAAATGAAAGAAGAAGTGGAGGATTATAGTTTTCAATAGTTGAAATAGATAGGGGACAACACGATACTGAGAAATTGATGGGATCAGTTGTGAAGATAAGGTCTAATTGCCTTTCCATATACATAGTTGAAAGCGCCACTGATTTAACATAGACTGCTGGAGTCTGTTAACCGATCTAAGAAGAGGCATTCCTTAATAGAAATCGGATTAGAATCGATGAAAAAAGATAGGTCAGATGGAGTCCACTTCAGCTGAGGCAGATTAAAATCGCCGAAGATAATCATATCATCAAGCGAGTCTGATAAGTCGATCAAATTGTCAATTGTTGCAATAGCAAGTTCTTACTAGATGGAGTGAAAAGTAACCTCCTTGGGAATGAAATTTTTTTTAAATGTTTTTTTATTTTATTCAATATAGTCTCCTTCAGGTTTGATCCCGTCCGAAAAGTATATTTCCGGAAGGTCTGCAAAATACTCCTCCTTGGCGTCGATGATTTCCTCGCGTGAGCTGAATTTTTTATTGATGAGCCATCTTTTGAGGCTTGGGAAGAGATAATAGTCCGAGGGAGTCAAATCGGGTGAATACGGTGGATGCGACAGCAATTGGAGCCGTAATTCATTGATTTTAGCCGTAATTGCGATGCGATGTGCGCCGGTGCATTGTTTTGCAAAAACAAAATTTTTTTCGCTTCGTGTGAGGCCGTTTTGCAGCGACTTCGGCCTTTTTCCTTTTTCAAGGTAGTCCACGAAGAGTATGCCATGATAATCCCAGAGAACCGACGCTATAACTTTTCCGACCCATCAAGCCTCCCTCGGCCGGTTCGGAGCACAGTCCGCTCATTCTGTTCTCTGGTGTTCGACGGTTAACAATCGACGCCAAAAGTCCGCCCGATTCCGCATCAGCGAGTCCAAACACTATTTCAAAGTGCTCTCGCGTTCGTACTTTTGGTCAGGAGTGAGTATGCGCGGCACCCAGCGGCAGGATAACTTTTTCATATGCGGAATATTGCCCAAAGTATGGCGTGTGCACTCAGTACTAATCCTTGTGGTATCTGCTAGCTCGCGCACCTTCACTTTCCGGTCAGCCAACACCATTTCATGTATTTTTTTGATATTGTCCTCTGTAACCGTATCGGAGGCCTGCCGCTGCGGACTTGATCGGTAGTGGAGTTGCGGTCACCACGAAACTCTTGAAACCAATATTTAACGGTGCAATCTGACGGAGCATTAGTCCCATTATATTTATCAAATTTTTCTTTTGTTTCCTTTCGCCGTTTTGCCTCTCAAAAAATAATGTTTTATGAGAGAACGAAAATCGTTTTTGTCCATACTCAACATGATGCCAAATACGTCAAAAACAATCAGCCGTCAAAAGAAAACTAAAGACAGTATGGCACTGAAATTTGTCATGTCTGCCTAAATATGAACGGACTTCAAGGCACCATAACCTTTTTTGCAGTAGCAGCGCATTCTGGCGGTCAAAGAGGTTACTTTTTACTCCACCTAGTAGGATTCGATAGGTTGGGCCGAGCTTAGAAAAAGACGAAGTTGCAGTAAGAGAGGAGTCAAAGCTATTGTGAATGTCAAGTAGGACACCTCGACAACGAGAGTCAATCAAGGGTCAAGATCATCATCCCGAAAAAGATTAAAAGAAAAAGGGAGAAACTTCTGGTTTTTTATGTTGGGTATCGGATTAGTTTCTGTCAGAGCACAAATACTAAATCGGAGAGCATGAGATTGACGCAAAACAGCGTGGGTCTTAGAATTCAGTCCTCTTACGTTCTAGTAATAGAAGGTGACAAGAAGATTTTTGCATGATTTCTTAGATTTGAAAAAAATTATGGTGGTCAAGTCGACTATGTTGGAGGTGTGAAACTCTCTTAAAGTGTAAATAGTTTCGAGGAAGGGCAAGATCGTCTGCAACTGTTTAGAGAGGCGTATTGAAAATCTCTAGATACTTTATATAGAGTTTCTTGAGACTGGTAACATCAGTAGTGAGGCCTTCCTTCTGGATGGAAGCCATGACGCTCGTCTTTGTTTTACCCTCTTACCACACCGAGTTGGATATATCGTGCAGATATGCGAGATATAGACGTATATTCTCATACATCTTTTTTGTCCTTAAGCCTAGAAAGCGCATAACGACATTCAGTAGTATCGCTAGTTTGCTGCGATAATATAACAGTGGATGGCGAAATTTGGTCCATTAAAGAGGGAGCTGTTAAGGAAAAGGGATTTGGTGTCGGAGCAGATAGGACGTCGGAAGTGGGGTTTAAAATGTGAGAACTGATAAAGTTAGGATACTTAGTATTATATACTTTTGAGGTCGAAATTGGTGGCAGTTTGAGTTGCAATAGTTAAGTCGAAAGAGACACTTTGACGTTAGAGCTTGGTTTTGGAGTGGAATAGAGAGAATTTGAGTATGGCCGGGAGGCTTTAAATTAGGAAAAAATTTAAATTTCAATGTAGACTTGCTGCACTCTCAATACGTTCAATTTTCTTTCTTCAAGTGTAACTAATACCTTTCTACTGATGATCTTCTTTTTTGATATTAATTACCGACGCGCTTCCATTTGGATTTCACAAGAGCAATATATGCTTGGTGCTGCACCTGCGGTGTCAAATGATATCCTAGGTATACTAGGTCAAATAATGTTTTTCTCAGATCCGACCTCACTGTCTAATATCAGCTATTTATATTACTGTACCATTTCTATAATCTGCCCAGTAAATTGAGAGACATTGTTTTTAAAAATAATTCGCTGATTTGTAGCCTTGTGATAGAGGCGTTTTATATAAGACCATTGTCGTGGTATTACTTATCTGCTTCTTCAATTTCATTTTGAATTTTCTGTTTTGTCTGCTGTTGAAAGATATCTGCATAGGTCTACCAACCATTGCCGTATCGTCAGCAAAAGCGTAAGGTTGGTTTTTTGTAAGGACACGAAGTAATTAATTTGTAAACGATATGAGTAAAATTGGGCCAAGTTTCGATCCTTGCTGAGTATCCTGAGAGTAATGATGAGTAATTTCTAAGCTAATTTCTCTGATTCCCCTGGATTTTAATTTTGTTGAGTGCTCGTAATAGCTTATCATGATTCAGTGTGTCAAATGCTTTGCTAAGATCCATGAGCAGCATTAGTACATGGTGCTTCTTGTTGAAGCTTTCGCTGATTATGTAAGTAAATTCTCCCAATAGTTTACCCGTACTCTTATGATTGCCTAGAATACTTTTCAGCCAACCTTTTTAAATAGGTAATATTACGGCTACTGTAAGTTATTTAGTAGTTCTGGCCAAATAAATCCACATGGACCTTCATATCCCGTAGTCTGATACCTTCAATTCCTGGTGATTTGGTAGCGTCGAACAGTTTCAGGATGTCAGACACCTTTTCGTTAGTAGTTTTTTCAAGAAAAATAGAGTTTGCTAGCTGAACAGCTACATGGTTTAACATTCTTATCTCACACTCGTGTACTAATTTATATGTTTGTTCTGCGAAGTGGGTTTTTTTTACAATCCCGCGCGCGCAACAAAGGAATATGAATACCCTTTTACTAGGTTTTCTCCAGAGCGCTGGCGTGTGGTGTAGTAGTTTAAAACTCAGGTGTATAAGGTTTCGATATTTTTCCCAGAGGTGGTTATCAAACTGGACGGGACGAGCCAGTGCATCCTCAACCAGTGGGTCTTAGTACGTGCTAGTTGTTAGTTCGTTACATTTAGCCCAGCCAGCAACCACTCCAACATCAATGTTATGCCTTCATGTCAGAGTTGACGACGACGGGATTTTCATAGAACTAAATACAAATTCTATGAAAAGACTTTTTCAGAGAATTGCCTCGCGCGGGATTCGAACCCGCGACCCTCTGTTTGAAGTCTATGCATATACTACTAGACCACGGCCACCCGGATGGGAAGTCAAACAAGTGGGAGGAGAACTTTTGTTCGTATTATTCAATTTACTGACATTTAACATAGCCATTTGGGAGGCAGAAAAAATCATCGTGAAACTTCGAGAGATCTGTATTTCGTCGTTATCGACTGGAAAAAGGCGTTCGGTAGAGTTTCCAAAGATTTTAATGGTAAACCAAAATAGAGTAGCCTCTTAGATGATCCTTAGGTCGATAGACGACCCCGCAAGCAGCGCAGTACCAATGCGTGGGTATTTTAACGGTAGACGAAGATTGAGATAAAAACTATCCTACCGAGTACATCCGGCTCAATATTTTTTCTTTTAAAATCGTTTCGATTTCGGCCGAGATTTTTACATCGACCTACGCCATGCAACTACTGCGGAGACCCTTCTAGAAGGTGGAAAATAATGTCCCACGTCACTCGACTACTGAATTTTTAATGAACATACAAATATGGACACCTAAAACAGTTTGAAAGAGTATCACAGATCACTGCTAATGTTCACCTGCGAAGTTATAGTTTTTAATTTCTAGTACAATGAGCTACATACATATATCCAAATATAGGATGAGTGATTCGGTTAGTTATTAAAAATAATAAATGTATATGAATAAAGTCAAGAAAAAAAAAAAAAATAAATAAAAAATGCCGCCAATTTTGATTTAATATCTTTAAACGATCAACGACTACCCTGCAGTCTTCACACTGGTCACTGTGCATTGCCTGCCTTAAAAACAACAATTAAAAAATCAATCGCTCTCACCTAAATACTGGACAACCGCTCCCATCAAATCCTCATTGTGTTGAAAAATGGTTTTTTTTTTTTTTTTGAGTAACATGTGCAAAAATATCCTGATTTTCGAGATACCACACGTTGAACACCTACCCGAACACTAAGTAACTAAGTGATGGGGTGGAGCATTTAAAGTAAATCACCGGACATTTGATGAACACATATTGGCGCGACGAAAAATGCCACATCGCGCCTGACAGCCGTCCGGCCTACCTGAAAGACGATAACCGTCACTACCTACAATATATAGTATATAGCACTTGTTGTTGGTGCTGTTGTCGATTTTGTTGTTGCTTCTTCCACTGTTGGTTGAGGTGCATTCAAGTCGCGTACGCGTACATAGCGTGCCGACAGCAATTTAAAAAGCCGCACTGCAATAAATGACAGTCGCTCAGTTGGCTTTTAGTGGACGGTCATCCCAATCCTAATAAAAACAAAACCGCCCATGAGACCAGCACAAAAATAAGACGACCACTACCCATGTTAAAAAGAACTGCATAAAAGTGCGGCAGATTCAAAGTTTGTTTGTGTGTATCTGGGGGTCTATATACAACATATAATGACTATGCTCTACCGTTTGGCAGGCTCACATTAACATCGATTATAACCGACCATAATGGGACCACTACCGCGGCCTATACCAAATGGATACACCGTTCTCAGGCCTCCTAAGTGACTAGATATTCTGATGGAAACTGTGATTAGCTTCAGTTAGGGCATAGTGTATCTTATTGCATAGGTATCTACTTACTCATATGTAGATTGATAATTTCTCTTAAAACTTATTATTTCTGTTTATTACTTCATGGACTATGATTTCGATAAACACAGATTTGGATACTATTAACAGATACATCGAAACCCTATGAGATGGAGAACTTTTCGGTTTCTTAGAAAACCGTCTGTCAACACCGAGAGAACTGTTTGTTTGAGATGTTTAAACGAGCTGGTGGATAAATCTATAGTATAGGACAATAAAATAATAAAGCAACCGTCGTTGTGCCTCTTAGTACCCCTGGCTTAGATAAAAGCCGTCCGGATAAAAACAAAACCAAGATGAAAAATAACAATCGTACTATCATAAAATGCGAAACCATAATGACTGAGCGAATAACTCTTAATTGCTTTATGGTAGCTTTGAAATATGTAAGCAGCAATGGTTAAGGTGAAGCCTTGAGGTGGTAATGCATTATCTTCTCCACTGTTTCCACTCGAATTCAAGAAAACAGACATTGGGTTGTTGTTGTCAAATTGAAATCAATCCCGACAATCCCTGCAATCTATGATAACCCGTCAGGGTTTACCGTTGTAATATGGAACCTCTTGGCTATCCTCTGAATGAGGGATTAATCTAATTTACATTTCACAACAATGCAGTACTAATAGGAATGGGTAGGTCTGGAGGACTGGAGGACTGGAGGACTGGAGGACTAGAGGACTGGAGGACTGGAGGACTGATTGCTTCGGATTCGATGTGCTGAAATTCAAACTCGATTTCCGTAAAGTAATTAATTCCAGGAGGTACGAATAGGATTAGTTAAGCGAAATCCGTTTAGTTATCTAAATAATGAAAGTACGAGTATCCTACTCCTTCTTTACTCCCTACTTCTGGCAAGTAAACAGGTGAACGACAGATGTTGTTCTCGAAGCCGATAATCTGATTGAATGGTGTTACATGATGGAATTTGCTGGCTAAGCTGTTTGGGTAGCTAAAGAGTGTCACTATTGGTGAATCCAACATAGAATTGTCCTCCATTACGCTATATGTTATATTGTTTGTCTGCCTTTCGAGTATATGAAATTGTTTCAAATTGATTATCCGTAGAAGGTAATGGCCTTTTGTTAGAAATATCTGGTCACAGAAAGTAACCAGATAGAGATAAAACATATCATTGTAAATAGGATAAGTAAAGACCCACAGTCTGGGGTATTGCTTTCTATTCGATCGATTTGTCTAGCGTTATCGATATACCTAGACGGGGGTTAAGTAGAACAGTTTGTAAATTGTGCAGAGTGTTACTGATTTCCAACGGTGAATCGGTCTTACTAATTAAGAATTCTATTACTATACATGGGACTTATTCAGTGGTGGTGGTATTCCGAGTCAAATTTGTTGGATTTTTCAAGAATTTATTTGATTCCTGCCGGCAGTTCTTGTACAATGGCATTAAGCCGTACCTTGCGCAATTGCTAAGTGTAGCCTTAATTTTCACGCGATTTTCATTCATTTCACTGTTCTATTCGTCTTGAGTAAGAAACCCAAGATTTACTATGTAATTCAATCGAGATACGTTTTAGCAGATAGAAGTCTTCACGTTCTGAGGTTTGGTATTGCCTACCGATAGAGTGGTGTAAATATACTGAGTCGTGGCTATTCAGGTTTGTTGGGTTGCAGATTCTTACACAGAGATATCAAAACGCAATAGTCTTGAGTTTTGCCGTTTACGTCACTCTTACGGCATCAGATACATGCTATTCTCTCTAGTTTTGTTATTATCTTAAAGTTGCAAGTTACAATAGGTCTAACAACAGTATTGTGTATATCCATAAGATAATTTCAGATCAAGTCTGAAGCTTCTCCCAAATATACGGCTGCAGGTGGATATAGCAATTGATGACCTCTTTAGGCAATGAGCTTCGAATTTAGTTTACTATTTAGTTCTTAGATAACGTTATAGTCTGGTATTAACCTGAGTCTCTTTCCTGACCTTTCCAGTAAGAGTAGTTTTTGTCTAACTTCCTTCAGTTTTGCATTCGAATATGGCTTGGGTTTCATTTCTACTCATCTTCTGCATAATCCCTTCTTGAAGTCTATTCAGAGTGGAGCATTAAAATTCATTTGCTTTACATATCCTAAAAATCTAAAGCAATTGCAATGGATCTCTACTTTGTGTACTCAAGTGAATTTGTAATAAGCGGGAACAATATTTAACAGTTTTCCCTACCAATTAATGACGTATCCTGTTGGACCTTCAATTCTGGCATAAATTTTAGGTGAGATATCAGTTTGCAATAAGGAACAATCTATTACCATTGGTTGTGCTAGTTGTCCATCAGAAATATCCGTCGGACTGTAATTTGTTGCAGTTTCTCCAACAACTGGTGCCGCCACTCGGTAGTTTTCACTTAAGTTTGCATTAATTTTCTTCAGTTGAAGATCTACAGGAAGAAATGTTGGAATATGATCAGTGATATTACCTGAAACTTAAGTGGATCTCACTTAGTCAATATACCTTCGGTATGGAGTCGCATCGTAGACCTAACGATGAAATGAACATATATGACCAGCTGTCTTAAAAACGGTCCCAAAATTGCACTTGCAGTGTTTATCCTGGTAATAGCGGACATAAACTGAGTCTCCCATTTCCAATGTCTGCCTTCATTTGTCCATTTGTCTTGTCATATCTTCATTGATCTTTCACTATAAGTCCATTCTCGTGAGTAGAATAAAATTGAGCACCATATCGGATGAACTCTCTGTCTACTCTTTGCAACCAGAGGTGGTTGTCAAACTGGACGGGGCGAGTTAGTATAGGGTTTTCTAATAACAACTTGACAAATTCTTTTTTAAATAAAAGGCAAACCATTTGAGATATTTCAAAAACTTTATTATTGGCTTGAAGTACAATCAAAACGTTTATGAATGGAAATCGACTTCGTTCATATGGCCACCGCGGGCATGTTTGCAGCGGTCGATTCGTTGGATGGCCACTATTTCGCGTTGACTCTGAGCTCTTCCAACGTCGTCGGCGCGTTGGCATAAATCAATGACTTAACTAGGCCCACAGAAAATAGTCAAGCGGCGTTTAATCGCACGAACGAGGCGGCCAATCGACTGGCCCATGTCTTGAGATAACACGTTCACCATACTTACTCTTCAATAAATCGATTGTAGCGTGTGCTGTGTGGCTTGTGGCACTATCCTGTTGAAACCACATGCCGTCCTAGTCCATATCTTCCAATTCGGGCCAAAAATAATCGGTGAACATGGCGCGATAACGCTGACCATTCATAGTAACGTGACGATCGTTATCGTCGACGAAAAAATATGGCCCAATAACGCCGCCGGCATGCAAACTGCACCAAACAGTTATTTTTTGTGGATGAAGTGGTGATTCATGAAGCACATGTGGGTTTTCACCCGAACAATAACGTATATTTTGCCTATTGACGAACCCATTGAGCCAAAAATGAGCTTCGTCACTGAAGATGACTTTGCGATGAAATTTATTATCTTGGCGCATCTTCTCCAGAACCCAATCGGAGAACGTACGTAGCTTCAAATGGTCCATCGGCTTCAATTCTTAAGTCAGCTTGATCTTGTATGGGTGTAAACCAAGGTCCTTACGCAAAATACGCCATAATGTGGTCTAAGCGATGCCCAATTCTTGAGAACGCCGTGGAATTGACTGATTTGGATCGTTTGCTACGGACGTCTGAACGGCAGCGATATTTTCGACACTTCGACAAACCCGTTGTCTCACTGACACGGCAACATCACACAACGAATATGTTGACTCAAATTTTTGCACTAAACTTGTTATTGCCTGTCTACTAGGGCGAAAATTACGACCGAAAATTGGAGTTAACGCACTTAAAGTTGCAGTCACCGACTCCGAATATCTGTAGAAAATTTTTATAATTTGCAGACGTCGCTCGTTAGTGTACTTTACCATAATGAAAATGTTGAGTTTACTGAATAAATTGACAGTGACAGTTTGCTGATTAGTGAAAGAGTGCGTTCACAAATTAAATTCAAAGTTGTCAAGTCCCTATTGGAAAACCCTATACATCCTCAACCAGTGTTCGTTACAATTAGCTCAGCCAGCAACTACTCCAACATCAGTGTTACGCCTTCATGTCAAAGTTGACCCCGATGGGATTTTCATATAACTACATACAAATTCTATGAAAAGACTTTTTCACAGAATTGCCTCGCACGGTATTCGAACCCACGACTCTCTGTTTGAGGAGTCTATGCATATACCACTACACCACGGTATGTTGTAAAGACTCCTTATCCGATTCATTGCAAATACTTCCAACCAAGGTCCAGCAAAATCTGTATGAAGTCGTTTCCATGGTTGGGTGGAACGTCCACGGCTTGGTTGGTATTTTTGCTGGCTCCTTAAGAACCATTGCGCAGCTTTACGTTAAATCTTCTATATCACGATCAATTCCTGGCCAAAGCTTTAATTTTTATAACGCCGAAGTGCTCTTCACGTAACTCATTTAAAACTCCAGTCCGCAGTATAAAGGGGACTAAAATTCGTAATCCGCAGTAACAACATCATTTATGTGTCATTGGTTCTTTATCCACACGTTTGTACCCCGTGCATGAAATATTGCAGTTAGCGGCCTTTTTTTTTTTTTAAAATGAGCATAAATTCTCTCCCATAGCAATAATTAAAAAAAAATTGTGCAAAACCCAGTAAATCTCAGTTGCTTCTTTGTCTTACTGACTGTAATTAGTTTCCGTTGTCAGTCATCACCTCTGCTTTAAAAATTTCAAATTCCTGCTGGTCCTTTGGTCCAAAAAAATTATTGATCCTCATTCAGAAGATGGTAAAACAGATGCAGTTTATCTTCTCAAATAGCTTGCACTTTGAGTTATTCATATGAAGATAGTTCAGATATGATAATAACGTCAATGGTACTGGTATCAAGGTCATTGGTGATATTGCAGGAAGTATTCCATGAGTGTAGGTTTTAAGCACTACCTTTGTATGTAATATTTTGGTGTTTGTCCAATGCGCCTCAAATTTTCATTTTCAACTTCACATAGTATTTATGGCGGCCTTGTGTACCATTCAACCTATGGTGCAATTGAATCGAATGAATTCTTTCACCAGTATCTATGATCAAATTGAGAGCGTTGATTTCATGTATATTCTTCTAAAGTGTTCGCCTGTCCCACCGATGAATTTGATTTCATACATACTGAAGACTTGTTGCCTTTCTTCCTGCATACGAGTATAGTGCAATGCAAGTTATTTGTCTTGCATATGGTTTTGTTTTCCGCATATCCCTGATGTCTGAGTCCTCGAAAAAACTGTAACCCAGTATTGTATTAAACGTAGATTTGTTGCATGACTCACACTAGGTTTCTTCAAATCTGCTAAATAATAAGCAACAACAATCTTGTAGTCTCAAAAGAAATTAGGTCTGGGGCTTAGGTGAGCCTTGGATGTTTTAACTAACTCCTCGTAGGATTTTCATTCAGACTTTTGTGAGAGCAGAAACTTCAGTATTTAACCCCAACACAGTTTCATCCGCAATATTCTTCAATTTCATTTAAATATTCAATCTTTTTATGTAGTTGGGAAACGCCTCTTCGTCGGTTAGGTGAATTTTAACGAAGCTGTAGGCTCCGTAGAGTCGTAGTTAATGCTTACAAAATTACTTTCTCAGATTCGGTCATTATAAAGATTTTCTAAAATTCTAATTATCCTCGTTGCCATTAAGGAAAACAAAAAAGATCTCGTGTATTGATACTTCAATGTCGAATGTCTTTATTCATCTGATACGAATTTTCCAAGCAGGTCGATGCAGGTATATTCGTGCAGCTCGAAACGTTCACTGTTGTATCTCTTCCTACTATACAAAGCCCGTTAAGGCAATTGCGACCAAAATTCAATCAAAAAATCATGTGTTCAAAACAAAGTCTTCATTCGCCTTGCGTATCGTCCCTGTTTCTGTGGTTATATAGAACCTCGTTAGTGGTTCATAACTGTTCAACTTTCTCATTTGTAATTACCATATCATCTGGCTAGTTGAGCTCTTAGATTACCAATTTTTGAATAATTTTCGCTCTGGTATTGGTTCTTCCTGTTTTCGTTTCGATCTACAATATGCTAACGGCCTTAGATATCAACTATAGGAGATCTTCAGGTAGACATATGGTATGATCGGGAATTTGCACCAGATGATATGTATGGTCTGCAGGTTTCTCATCTTAATACTCATAGCCTAAAGTCGAAATCGGATGAATTCAATTGAAACATAGTTTCAAAGTAAATAATGAAGCATATGTGGTAGATTAAATGGATTTAGTAAACGTTTCCGCACTGACAGAAAAAGTCGTGTTGTGGAGACTCTGAAACCTACACACGAGACAGATTGAAGTACTATTTAATTTGCGAATCAGTGCCGGATTGTACAGTGAAGTAAATTTTTTTAAATTTTACCTATGATGCCAACAACATACATAAGTGCTGAATACCGACAAATAAATATATGAATCTTCTGGTCTTGATTATCATCTTAGAGCAAAACTCATGTCACTCCATGGACGTTAAACTATGTAGTGAACTTAACTGCAAACTTCTTGAGTCTCCGAGTTTTTCTCATTTCCAAAGCAGGTTCTTATCACTCTGTTTACATCCAATAAATTCTGCCCAGCCCACTCACTTCACAGAAGAGTTCAATAGCCTTCTAGAGTTAATTTTAACTAATGATCCAAACAAAATTCTTCCCTATAATAAACTTCAAGCACCCGGTTTCTCTAAGCACGATCTTTTATTTCTGACCCTGAATTATAAATTAAAGTACAGTGTAGCGAAGTATAACTACATTATATGTTACCTGTTACAAATCTCGAGCGAAATGTTAACCAGACAAAATGGAATACAATGTAAATTCTGAAATCCACTAATGATCAAGTTGACTTCTTAGAAGATAACCTATATACTATATTCAATAACCTAGTTCAACTTAAAATACGAAAAATACATTGCCTGACATGGTATACGCAAGCTCATGGAACTACGAGTTATTGCATACCACCATTGGAAACAATTTCAACTCAATGTCTTTTCCGTTTCTACACTCGCCTTAGAAATGTTAAGTTCCAAATTATATGCCTCCAAAGGACATACTACATATACAGACAAGTAATTCTTGGAAAACGTTGAAAGAATTTGGTATTGGTAAAGCTATTTTAGTAATCTCCGAGGACATTGACATTTTCAACATCAACTTTTGTATCTATCAACAATAGTCAGTTTGTACCCTTGGACTTCACGCACTGAAGGTTGTACCCTCTTCATGCACTGAGTTCGGATTTATACGTCTTTCTGATGAAGATTTATTTGAATCACTGCCGTCAATAGAATCAAATGTCGCCGGTGTTTTCAGAATCTATTCAAGGGTCATTAAACTACTACTGCCCTATACTCCTATCTTCGCACTTTTAACATACCTCGTTAACAGCATCTAACTACCTCTGAGGTCCTATCTTGGTGTAAAAGTGCGAAAATCATTCTGATACCCAAAAAAGTTAATGGTGACGAAAAATATTTTGGTTCATAGCAATTCTGCCAGTTTTTAGCAAAGTGTTGAAAAAAGCAATCTGCAAACAAATTCAAGCTATCTTATGGAAAGAAAGCTCGTGAGTGCCAACCAATCTAGTTTACGTCCAGAGCCAAACTGCAAAACTGCTCTGTTCTCTGTAGTAGATGATATAACAACGTCCATTGGTATGAGTCATATCACTTGCAGCAAGCTGCAAAACTCATTTATTCGTAGTTGCTCTAGTTATTTAACGATTTTGGGGGAGTACCCCAGGGATCAATCCTTGGAACGATACTCTTTTTACTATAAATTAATAAACTTCCCGTTCTGGTTTATCACTGCTCAATATACCATACGTATTTGTATTAAGATAAGATAAGATAAGATAAGATAAGATAAGATAAGGCGCAAAAATGAGGATTTATTAACCCGGAACAATCGAAGGTATGTACATATGTGCCATCCACAAGACAGCCGCTGATCTATCCGTCTATTCACTTATTGAACTTAGGCCAGATATTATGCCCTATGTCGCTAGTGACAAGAATCTAGGGCTATCTAAAACACTGCTGCTATAAATTATGCATATTGAAGAAAACTCAATGTCGCCTTTTACAACATCACACGATAAATTTAACATACAACCTTTGAAGGTCATATATTTGTCTATGAGGTGTATTCAAATAGTAAGTTGACTATTTATTTTTATAAAAAAATATTTATTTATTGTCCCCTTCAAAGTAATTCTCACTCAGATAACAAATACATTTATGACAATGCTTTTTTCAATCCTCCAAGCACTTCTCATAAGCAGTTATTGCTATAGCATTGAGCTCTTTAAGCGATGCTCAATCATTGCAAATCTCTTTAGTTTTGGGCTTGGGGCCAAATTCGGTGAATACGGTGGCTGCGGCATAATTGTCGTGTTGTTTTTGGTCGAAAAATTTCTCGCAAGCAACAATGAATGAGCAAGTGAATTATTGTGATCCAAAAGCCATGAATTGTGGGACGTTTTTTTCGTATTGCTTCTCGAAAACGATGCATAACTTCAAGGTAATGCTCCTTATTGACCGTACGACCTTGGGGTAAAAACTCTTGATGCACTACGCCAAGGTATTCGAAAAAAATCAGTGATCAAAACTTTGATATTTGTTCGATCTCGGCGTGCTTTTTTCGGTCTTGGCTCTCCTAGGTGCTTCTATTGGGACGATTGGGCTTTGGTTTCGACGTCATAACCATACACCCATGATTCGACCCTTTTAAGCAAGTCAGAATCATCATTGACGTCATTCATTAATAAATTTCGGAACAAACTTCACTGACAAATGATTTATGCAGGACACTAGCCGACTGACATGCCAACATCCTCAGCAACTTCTCTTATGGTACCGTCAACTGGCTTAACTTTTATTACTTTTCATTTTGAAATGCCTTTAGCCTTCATGTCTTTGATACTTTTGGTAATAAAATCTGAGTTAGTACAGATTTAAGCTTAGTTGTTAAACAATAATTGGGTGGTCAATGTTAGACTTGAGCTTGGCTAACTTTGACCGGATACATGTTCGATAGGTAGACAAATTTATATATGGATATTTATTGGGTCTATAACTTAGCAGTTTGTTAAGAGATGACGTAACTTGTATTATTCCATTGGAACATGCATTGGAAAGCTACTGTCATTGTACGTCATTTCAGTATATGTCAATCATTTGAAGCGTAAGCAATAATATTTTTTTTTTCACTCAAATATGTCGAACTTTGTGCCTGAAAAAGTGTTTTTGCGGGGAGTTCTTCTTCATTACTTTAATATGAAGAAACCTGCTGCCGTATTTTGGTGGAAGTTTATGGTGAACATGCGCTAGCTGAACGAACGTGCCAAAAGTGGTTTGCACGATTTAAAAGTGGTGATTTTGGCTTGGAAAACGATGAACGTCCTAGGCAGCCAAAAAATTTGAAAATGAAGAACTGGAAGCATTACTCTATGAAGATTGTTGCCAAACACAAGAAGAGCTCGCAGAATCTTTGGGTGTCACTCAAGCAGCCATTTCAAAACGTTTAAAAGTATCTGGATATATTTAAAAGCAAGAAAATTGGGTTCCACATGAACTCAAGCCGAGAGACGTCGAAAGGCGGTTTTGCATGTCCGAAATGCTGCTGGAACGCCACAAAAGGAAGTCATTTTCGCATCGGATTGTTACTGATGATGAAAAATGGGGTTGTCGTCCAAGCGCAAAAAATCGTATATGAAACCCGGCCAACCAGCCAAATCAACGGCAAAGCCAAATATCATTGGCGCGAAGGTAATGGTCTGTATTTGGTGGGATCAGATTGGTGTGCTGTATTATGAGCTGCTAAAACCGGGTGGAACCATCAAAGGACAACGCTACCGAACACAATTAATCCGTTTGAAGAATAGCCAAAAAACGCCCGGAATATGCGACCAGACACGAGACAATAATTTTCCATCTTGACAACGCTCGGCCCCACGTTGCTATTCCGGTTAAGAACTATTTGGAAAACAGTGGATGGGAAGTCTTACCTCACCCGCCTTATAGCCCAGACCTTGCCCCTTCTGACTACCATTTGTTCCGGTCGATGCAAAACGCCCTCACTGAAATACGGTTCACATCAGAGCAGAATATCAAAAATTGGCTTGATTCATTCTTGGCTGCCAAGCCGGCGCAGTTCTTTTGGGATGGGATCCACAAATTGCCAGAAAGATGGGAAAAATTCATAGCTTCAGATGGGCAATACTTAATCTTATTTAATCCCTATTTGAACACAATAACGCAAACAATTTATCAACAGAAATATCGTCGTTATTTTCCTGTTCGTCTTCTTCGCTTTGTTCGTCGTCCTCTTTCGTCGTCCTCTTTCGTCGTTTCTTTAGGGTTATTATTTTTCATATTTGTAATTTGAGCAATGCTGGCTTGATTGCTAGAGGAAGTTTTTGCTCCTGGCATAGCTCCTACAATTATAATTTTGCTAGGTTCCACATTTATTTTGCACATTTTCTTACGAATCGGCGAATCTTCATCGGCTTGGCGCATCGTTTTTAAGCCGATAGAATAGCTGTTGAAATTGTGTTGGGATGGGAACTTTTCTTTTAACGAACTTTTGTGCATTTTTACGTTGCGCGCTTTTCCAATTGTCTAAAATCGATCTCCACTTTCTTTTCAAAGGGGCATGGAAAGCTACATCAAGTGGCTGACAAATGTGGTTGGAATTATTTAGGAAGCGTATGAATCTGATGTTGTTCGGTTTTGCAGCTTGTATTACTTCCACTGAAAAGTGGCTTGCCAAATTATCCCCTAAGACAACTACCTCTTTCTTAAGCTGCCTGGTATTTAAGAACCAGTCTTTGAAAATGATTGCGATAAAATAACCCGATTTGGTGCGATTACATCGGGTTCTTGGTGGACCACTTTGGATCCAAAATTCCCACAGGTGCGTTGCCTTATACACGACATATGATAGAAGCAATTTGCCTGTTGCTGATCTACAAAACATAATGGATATGCTACTCTTTGAAGAATCTATTATTCGTTCAGGATATTTTTTGCCTTTCTTAAAAAATAAACACTTTTTTGTCCCAGTTACCTACCTAACCACCTACACGTCCCAAAAACATTTTGAAATTGGTATTTGGTGAAGTTAAAAATAGAATCGTTTCTATCTTTAAACTAATCTTTCTAATCCAGTTACCATCATGAGATTTTAATCAAATTTGAAGTTACTGAAAGAATTCTTCTAGCTTAGCATTTGTGATTTTTGCCTTCGATGTTTTCAAATTTTGGCATTGCCTCATTGAAAGGATTCTTTTTTTCTTTTCATAAAACCAATGATCCAGTTAACTCCAGGCATATTATTTTCTCCAAAAACACTTTCTTTTCTTCCTGCAATGTCAAGATAATTTTTGTCCTATAATTGTCCCATTCTGGAGTCAAATGTGAATCCCCAGTCGTTAACAGCTAACAGGCTTTCTACAAAAGCCTTCTTTTCTTCTTTACTAAAGACTGTTGGCCTACCGATATCTTTATTGTGATTGTTCCTAAGGCGATTAAACAAAGTCCCCTTGGCGATTCTCGAAATTCCTGGCGCATTTCGTTATGGACATATTTTCGCTATTTATTAAACTTATAGCCGTTAAACCCGGTAAAAGTTAGCAGTTTTTTAAGTAAAATTAACACACTGTTCTGTTTTTTGCCAAATATTTCCAAATGAATATAGTTCAATCTTCTCGTAAACATCTGAATTAATTTCTTGTCCATGATTTATTGCGAAGTAAAAGTTTTCAACACAAAAAAAGGCGGTTAAAATGAATCACACAAAACTTTGACCAAATTGGTCAATGTTTGGCCAGTTAAGGTAATTCGAACGATTTTCCAAAACAATTTTCTTCACAATTTCGACGTTATCATCTTTGTTGATGTGCTGGGGCAGAGCGAGGTTCGTCATTGGCATTTTATCGTCCGTCTTAGAAGGGCTTGTACCACTTGTAAACATTTTTTTTTTAGCTAGAGGGGACTCACTGTATGCAACTGTCAACATTTCAAGATTTTAGAGCACTTTGTTCCATTTTTTATACAAAATTTGATGCGAATTTGAGCACAATAAATTTGAGCACACTTGAGACATCCAAATTACTCGAACAGTACGCGATATTGCGATATTGCTCAGTCGTATTGGTCGTAGGCCTGTCATTTAATTTTACATACTACGCTTAACATAACCAAGAAACAACAACGCGGACGTAGTAGTATTTTGTTTTCTTCGGCGTGATTAATTAGAGTGAGTCCCCTTGCCTCCCACTGTTGAATCATTGAATTCTTCCTATTTCGACGTTTATTTCCCGAGACTTTTTCAACAAATGCTCGAAAATGTGACCATTTACTTCAATATACTTGTCTATACGCGCTCTAAATGAACCAACAGAACTGAGAAGTATTTCTGGCGTAATCTTCCGGCAAGCTTCAGTTATTCGTCTTTTCATGTCCTCACGTGTTGTTGGCTTTTTTCTGTAAGCCTCACTTTAAAGTAGCCCCATAAGGAGAAATCAAGTTACGTAAGATCAGGCGATCTAGCAGGCCATTGCCTCGGACCCATTCGTCCGATCCATCGTTGATGGTAAACATTGTTTTTTTTTTTCGACATTCAAGTTGCCTTCAATAAAATATGGACCTATTAATTAATCCCCAATAATTCCCGCCCAAACATTAACTTTCCAAGGGTGCTAGCGTTCAACTTGTCGCAACCAAAAAGGGCTTTCGGTAGCCCAGTAATGCATATTATGTCGATTGACCGTACCGTGATTGGTGAAAGTCGACTCATCAGAGAATAACACCTTGGCGAAGAAAAGGGGGTCTTGTTCAATTTGCTGAAGTGCAAGGACAAAAGGAAACCCGGTTGCGAAAATTCACACTAGAAAGTTCTTGATGCATTGAAACATGATAAGGATGGTATTTATGCCGATGTAATATCTTACAGACAGTCGTTTGAGAAATTCCTGATTCACGATTTATTTGGCGAGTGCTAATGTGAGGATCGTGTGCAACGGCAGCTAACACTATTATTTCATTATCCTCAACAGCCACCCTATCTGAACGATTCCTTTTCTTTGGTTGCACACTTCCTTCACCAGTGAATTGTCGGATGACCCGATAAAAGGAAGCGCGCGATCGTATCCGGTCTGGGAAACGTTGGGCGTAAAGAGCAACAGCACCATCAATGTTCCTTCCACTTTCTCCATAAATCAATATCATTACAATTTTCTCTTGAATTGAAATAGCCTGCATTATTAATCTGGAAAACGTTACTAATAATAATCAGTTCCTCAAAACAAATATCGAACTTCTAAATGAAGTACAGTTCCGTTCAAGTAGAAAAAAAGGGCAGAGTGCACATCATACACTCTCAGATAAGTTAAGGACAATTTTCTCTATCTGAAATTTCTTTGAGTTTTAACTTCACTCGAGGCAATAATGACTTCTTCAAAACAAATCTCGACCTTCTAACACCCTAACAACGTTGGTAACCGATTAATGATTTAGGCGTGCCAGTGCAGTGGTATCTAGCACTGGATGAATAAGACTTTTGAGACAAAGTCGTGTTCCCCATTGAGGAATACGACTGAGCAATGAAAATCAAGAATTATCATTTGAAAAATCAAAAGTGACCTTCCTTTGATCTTGAAAATGGGTCTCAAAGTCAAACTCGTGGTCACCATCTAATGTCCCCTTCAGAACCTTGTGACTTCTGCCGGAAACATTTTTCGCGACATCGCGTATTTTTCGAGTAATTTGGATGTCTCAAGTTAAAAACTCACCCGGTACACTTAAAATTTTGTTGGGAACATTTGTACCAACACAGCAAAAAAAAAAAAAAAAAAAAAAATTAGAATTGATAACCGAATGCACGTCGTTCGCGATACCCACCTCGTATGTAATATTTTCCTGCTCTTTTGAAAATCTGAAGATTTCGCTCACTATTATGTTTACATAACTTTATGCTTGTCAACCTAAGTATCTTTATAACAGGCGTGGATTTTTTTTTAATCTTGGCGGACTTTACTTTTAATTCAACCTCGGTACTCTTGTTTAACTTCAGAGCGACAATTTTTCGACAACCACCTAACTGGAAGACTTAAATCTCACTGGGAAAGTAATATTTTAAATAAAATAAAATAGGTACATAAATAACCTGCCTCCTTCCTGATTGCTGATGCGGTGTCATTATCAGAGTTAATAGCGGAGCCGAGGTATACAAAATCTCGAACTATCTCGACGTTATAGCTTTCTGTTTTGGCTCTCTTTCCAATTCGTCTTGTGATGCTTTTTTTTGTGTAAATATCATATACTTCGCCTTAGCCTCATTCACAGTCAAATACATTTTTGTCAAAACTGGCAAATACGTAGTTTTGCAAATGATATCTACGAGTATGTCCATCAGCATACAGATTATCGTATGTCATCAGTGCCTCTGGTCCTCATGGGCCAGTATATGGTAGCTCGTCTATATATTGTAAATGCTGTCATGTACGGCTTTGAAGATGATAAGGAGGTGGTCTAAATCGATGTGGCTTTCCTGAAGGATTTGTCATAGTATGAATACATGCCCAATTACTGATTAACCATGCCTAAAACTACACTACTAGTTATATTCACTGGTTTCAGGCGCATACAAGATCTTGTATACGCTACTAAGGAGACTGATTCCTCTTTATTTGCTGCAGATTTAAAGGTTCCCTTTCTTGTGAATTGAGCAGACGATGCTGAGGTTCCATTTATTAGACATGTTTTCCTTCGACCAATTCTTGGAAATTGTGTCATCACTTACTGCCATTTACTCAAGTTGTATGTTTATTTCAGCCTAAGAGCGATTTTTCGTATCCATATTGGCCGTCAATCTTTAGGAATTCATGGTCGATCCGTTCAACTTTAAATAATCTCACAGTACGCGTGTTTCTACATTGTGTCTGAGATATTTATTAACGTAACTCGGCTACAATTATGTACTGATCCAAGTCTACATTGGCCGTTTGGATCGTTAAATCATTTATAGATTACGTTGTCACAAATACAAGTACAACTGTTGTGAAAGTATGATAATTCCCGAACTCAAAATAGGTGACCACAAAACGCTATTAATCCACGGCAACCTTAAAAAACTGGTTGTAGAAATAAAAGAGGCAAACAAGGTTAATAAAGCGACATAAAGAGCTAGAGCGCTAGAGACCAAAAAGCCATATGGAGAGCGATAAAAACGCACTTTTTAAAGAAAATAAGACAATCGCCAAAGGATGTTTACTTTAACGGCACATGCATAAAATCGGATAAGATTATCGCTAAGTGTCATGGATATTAACCAATCAATTCTGTATACACAGTTTTCCCAGAGTATGGAGATGACAGATACGGTGTTTCAATTCGAACTCACAAACGAACAAAGCATTAAACGGGCCCTACGGTCACTTAATCAAAAGAAATATTTCAACTACATCAGCCCGAAAATGATGGAGTTAATCGGTCCCGAAGTCGAGCGAGTAATAAATCTATCATTAAGCAGTGGAACGGTCCCTTAGTCCTGGAAGGAATCAGCTATTACACCCATTGAAAAAGTCAAAGAAACCGACAAATGCGAAAACTTTCGGCCAATAAACTCACTACCATGAGTGTATAAGAAAGTTTTGGAAAAAATTGTTCAAAACCAACTGGAGAAATATTTCGAAACGAATAATCTATTTCTCGGATACAAATTGGGATTTCGTAAAAAAAATTCCTGCGAGACAGCGCTAAATAGCGTTTTGATATGCAGCAAAGAGGAGCTTGTAGCAAAAAACTATGTAGTTGCCGTCTTTTTGAACTTTAGAGGCAAAGAGTTGGAATGGTTTAAATAGTTTCTAAGTAAAAGGTGTCAGATTGAAACAATTTTAGGACTGCCCCAAAGATCAATTCTAGGGGCCCTGCTTTTCATAATATTCATCAACGACATAAATCAACAGCTAAGATGCGCGCAGGTAGCCTTATTTGTCGATGATTCTCTCTTATTTATAACTGGAAAGAGCTTGGAGGAATGTGAATGACAAATGCAAGAGGACTGAAATAGGTAAGGTGTAAGGCTAAATGCATTTAAACTTATATGTTAGTAAAACAAAATGCATGGTTCTTAAATATAAAGTAAATGCAAATCTCTCTATAGAAAATGAAATAATTAAGCAGGTAGAAAATATAAAATACCCAGGAGTAGTCATTAACTTGAATTTAACATTAAGTTCATATGTACAGTACACTGTTAAAAAAGTAGGTTTCCTTACTAGAATTAGAAGTAAGATCTTTACAAGTGCAACACACATATACGAGTATAATATGTCATGATCAAACCTCACTTCGAGTATTGCTCATCAGTTTTGTATCTCTTATGTGACACTATGATTATTATATTACAACGTAGGGCCATGCGAATAATTTTGAAATGCAATCGCTAAACACCAATTAGAATGATGCTAGATACACTAATGTGGTTAAATGTAAAACAGAGAATATTGTTTAATGTTTTAAATTTTATTTTCAAAACCAAGCATGATATGTTACCAAACTATTTAAAAAAAAAATATTTGCGATATGTAAGGGATAATTTAAGAAGTGGTGATGACTTCAGGTTGCCCGCTTATCGGGAAGCTGTTACGCAAAACAGCATGTTATATAAAGGTTGCCAACTGTTTAACTCACTACCATTGACCTTCAAAAACAAAATTAACTTTAAAAGATTTAAGCAATTTAAAGCTAATTATATAAGATGCACTTTTCCACATACATATGGTATATAAGTAAATATTAATTATTAATTCTACACATTAGGTTAAGCTTGAGTATTTATATATATACACCCCGCCTACTCGAACTGAAACCAACTTCAGGCTGCTATAATCTCCAAATCGTTCATGACAGTGAGCTCAAATTTTGACACATGACAGATAATTTTATTATTTAAAAGCTTTTTAAACGATTTTCGTCTCAATTGTGTTGAAAAAATTTTAACCGCGATTGAATTCAAACGTGATAGTTTGATTGCTTTATAATTGGCTGGAAAACCACAAGTAGCTATCGTTAGAGCCCTCCAGAACCTCCAGCAATCATTTGTGTCTCAAACCATAGCTCGATACCGTGATCCTGGCAGAGTTGCAAAACGCCATGGTGGTGGTCATAAAGAAACAGCAACAGCGGCAAAAATGGTTCGTAAAGTGAGGGCTCCAATTAAGAGAAATCCGCGTCGAAGTGCAAGAAAAACGGTTCGTGAGCTCAACATATCGTTGGAACGGATGCAACACATACTGAAAAATGAGTGAGCTCAAGCCATTGAAGTTCCAAAAATCACACGATCTTACACCGCAACAGAAAAAAGTTAGAGTCGAAAGTGGTGAGTTGCCGAATTTGTTTTTTATCCAATGAGTCGCAATTTGTTATCAAGCAATATGTCAACAAACAAAATGATCGAGTTTACTTGCCAGGGAGGTCCTTCGAAAATTTACACCTTCGGACGGCTACCAGAAAGCAGGCAGCATCGATGGTGATGGTTTGGGTCGCCATAACCGCCGATGGTCGCTCTCCGCTCGTATTTTTGGACTGTGGCGTCAAAATTAATGCGATCGTATACCGTGAAACTATCTTAGAGGCAGTATTGAAGCCTTGCGCAAACAATCATTTCGGTCGGAGACCGTTGGCATTTCAACAAGACTCATCACTATCTCACAAAGCGCGCGTCAACCAAGATTGGTTAAAAAACAATGTTCCACACTTCATTTCTTCGACACGATGGATTGCAAATTCTCCGGATGCAAATCCGTTGGAATTCTCTGTCTGGAGTATTTAGAAGACGAAGGTTGGCACTAAAAAATACCAAAGCTTGGACCACCTCAAACAAGAACTTCGCCAGGAATTGGCAAAAATACCACAGAGCCACTTGCGTGCAAGTGAAAGTTTTATAGCATTTTAAAAAGTTGCAGTTCGAGTCAGGCAGGGTGTATTGTATTATAGATATTGAATAGCAAGAAATGCTAAATAAATGTAAAAATGTAATATAATATCTATCGCAACATGACCACATTTTTTGGCGTTTTAAGATCCGAACTTAGTTGATGTTTTTTTTCTTTTCGTTTTACTAGATCGTCCTTATTCGAATCGGTTGGTTGCTAAACTTGTCTTTTAAGTGGCCAAGTGCTTAGTCACATGGAGAATCCCGCACCTGGTAGGTCAGGTAGGTCAGGCTCTTTCGAGGGCATTTGCTTCAGGGATATGAGAACAGCCCTTCACCCATTAAGCGTTGGTCTACTACCATCTCTTCTTCAGTGCTCTGTTCTCTGCTGAAAAATACTCATTATACTTATATTTATACTTAAAAATGACTATCGGTGTCATCTTTGATTCATCGTAAGAATCCATATCCTCTACGTTATTTTTCTGGAAATCAGATATTTTCGACATAATAGCAAGTCAAGTATTGTGGCCAGCACGTAAAGTGAACAATCATATTTCGGAACAGTGTATGGTATAGTCATATTAACGCCATTCAGTTCCTTACTCGTAATAGTAAGATACCAAACCCTATCTGGGTTTGCTCAACATTTATATTTTAACAAACATAGGTGCTTTTGACCTTACAAAGAGACTGTTTTATAGCAGCCAACTCAATGTGGCTATGCTTGCATTTGGATGTCCCGTGTGGTTCAACGTGAGAGCAAGTCTTTTGGAAAAGATTCGGGTGTTTGAGAGGACTTGCCTTAGGGCTTGTTTTCGCCTATACATAACACCAGAGCCTGAGTCCATAAATTGTCCTTATGTAGTCTTGTTAAATAGGTCGAGCCTAATAAGAGTGCAAAAATTCGTCATTAAGTTGATCCGAAGGCAGATTGCAAGAGCAATGACCTCTTCGAACAGGCAGATCTCCGGGGCCTATTATCCCAATTATATGTGTCATAAGAGAGGGACGCTCCCCGGTTCTGTAGGATGGCAGTGAGTAGCAAAGTGAGCACCAACAATTTTGGTGGCTTATTGAAGGAGGGGAAACTTCATCGTCGAATTCCTCAAATACTAGGTAACTTCGTTTGGGAGCAAAGTTGGTCAGCCTTATTTTTTAGTCGTGGCCGGCTTACATAGTTTTATGTAGGAATAGCGTAAAAATTAAAAAAAATAAAAAAAAATAAAAAATTACGAGATGGAAAGTATGTTTGATTTATACATTAAAGTAGTATACGAAGGCTGTTCGATGAATACCCGAATTAGAAATGACAACGCAACTTTTTTAGGTTTTGACAATTTACTTTTCAATACAATCCTCTTTCAACTCCATACACTTTTGCCAGCGTTGCTGCAACTTTTTTAAAGTACGATTTCATACTTCTTTCTGGCAAAAGATCTTTTAAGGTTTTGGAACAAAAAACAGTCACAGAAAGCCAAATCTGAAGAACATGGAGGATAGGGAGCAATCCGTAGTGCAATTCGACCAGTTTGGCTGTGGAGACTGCTAAGGTGTGAACCAAATGCGGTCGATTTTTTCTCTTCATGTCGGCGTTGTACCAGCCCTATAAAGCGACGACGTAGTATGTCCTGTGATGTTTTTCACTTCTCCAAATAGTCAACGTGGATCACTCCTCGCGCGTTCTAAAAACGGTAGTCATCACTTTTCCGGTCTTCGCCTTTTTTGGAGCGCGTTCACCGGGTAAGACTCATTGTTTCGATTCTTCTGCGGTTTCTGTTATATACCAATGAATCCATGTCTCATCGACGGTCACGAAACGATGCAGAAACTCCTCCAGATTTCGGTTAAACAGGGCCAGGCTCGTCTTTAAGGTGGTCTCACGTTTGCGCTTGTTTTCAGGTGTGAGCAAAAGCGGCACACTTTGCGCCAACAGATTTTTCATGTCTTAAATCTCGTGCAGGACTAAGAAGTTAACGTGTTCAGTTGAGATGCCTGCTATTTTTACTCGACGATCCGCTAATACGAGATCATGGATTTTTTTCACTGTTTCCTCTGTGGTAACCGTTTTTGGGCGCCGTTCGTCAGAAGCCAACGTACGGGTACGGCAAAACTCTGCGAACCAATGGTAAACGGTTGTACGCGAAGGTGAATGGGTCCCATGCACACCATCGGGAATGGGCTTAATTTCGTCGCAAGTTTTGTCACTCGTTTTGAATCGGTGGCAAAAAACACTAACACGATGTTTTGAAATGAGTGTCAAAATAAAACTAAGCATCGGATTGTCACTAAATTTCGACAGGAGGGCTAAAATTATACTAAATAATGGTACATTCATTTGGCAATCCGGGTACTCATCAAACAGCCCTCGTACAAGTAAATGAACGTATTCAGTGAACTAATTTTAAAGTTATGTTCTAACAACTATAGTTCGAAATTTAAACTAATTTATGTAACCTTCATTTAGTTTACGGCCTTAAAATTAATCTTGAAGGAAAAGGTTTAAAACAAAATTAAGCTGCACGTCCAATCACAAACTAACCAAACTACGAATAGTTGTTTGAGGGTTTTGAGGGTAGCTAAGGATTTAAAAACTACATTTTAACGTTAATTCAAGTTAGTTAAACTATTTACATTTTTAAATTTAGACTTTACAAGACATTTCGTTAAGCAGCCTTCTAAATTTTCATTACTAGGTACGTACTGAGGGTCAATTAACTTTTTTGAGGTTTTTCTTTGATGAATTTTGTTTTGATTTCTATGTGTTTTGTCCTCGGGAAATAGCGATTATTTTTTACAAGTTGTATAGCACTTTTATTATCACAGTAGTTCATTATTTCTTTCGAGGCTACAGGGAACAAATGAATCTATAAACGTTTGAGTCACATCGGCTATTATATGTTTGACATGATTGATAGCGCAACAGTCGACTGTCTCTTAGAATACCAGGAAAATGAGCATCCTTGCATCGTAAATATATAGCTTGATGTTGATCAAGCCCCGTCAGCGTTGCATTTTTTGTTTTATATTTTTAAATAAGAGCGCGCTCAAGAGGTACCCTTTAAGTTTAATTGTTTTGCAAAGAGATATATCAATGTACGTTCGTTTTGATTGTTTGAACCTAGACTTTTCGCAGCATTTTTTGTGACATCAAATATGTGATTATTCCGACGTAGGTTGTCATTGACACAAATACCGAGAATGAAAAGTTTTTCAGTTTCAATGATGCAAGTGCTATTTATGGAAAATGATTGGGTGTTTGGACATCGCTTTAACAACAGCAGACAGCATTGTGTGTTGGAAGCATTAAATTCTACTCTGCTGGAGGTTCCCCATTTAGTAATGATATTTATGTCGGAATTTAATGAGTTTAACGTATGCTGCCGTTCCTGTTCTACCGCCGAAGAGCAGGGACGTGAGTTCAAGGACGAATATGTAAAGCAGAGAACACTGAGAAATATATTGGATTAGAATAAGAGATCATTAATGAAGATTAATAAGAGTGTAGGAGATAGAATTGAGCCTTGGGGAACACCAGCATTTATTTTGTATATATTAGACTTCAAACCATCCAAGATAACTTGAATTGAGTGGTCCTTAAGATAATTTCTAATTCATTGCAGAAGAGATTCATCGATGCCAAATGCACTAGTTTTCGACAAAAAGACTTGATTTCAAACTCTGTCAAGTGCCTTAGAAATATCAAGTGCAACTATCTTGCTTTCGCCAGATTGGTGTACCCTTTGGTTTCACTTTTTAGTGAGATTTGCCATCACAGTTTTTCCATAACCTTGGAAAGAAGGGACGTAAGTGCAGTGGGTCTGTAGAAGGAGATAGAAAAAAAAAATCGGGAGATTTACCATCTTGACCAACGGACTTATGCACGTTAAGTTTTTTAAGCATTCTTGCTATTACACGAGTGCGAAAGAGAATTTGTCCCAATGAAGAGTCGACTCACTAAAGAGTAGAGGGAGACAAAGCATAATATGGATGTGTTCAAGTGTGCAGCAAGCATATTGGCTCTGTCTAAAGAGCTAAGAGCTGGAATGTCACTGTTTGTAAATGACTTTTATGACGAAGGATGAGGCAGAATTTCTTATGTTTTTGACGAATGAACGACTTTAGGACACTGTAGTATATTTGCCTCATTTTTTGGTAGTATTGAAATTTCACACGCTTGAGAAAGGCGTTGCAGTCATTTCTGGCTCGTTTAAACTTTTTCGGTTTTTCTCTGTCGGGTTGGTCTTATAGAACCGAAAAAAAATTTCTCTCAATTTATTGCTCGAAAGTATCATCCCTTTTCTTTTGGTTTGATACTCTTCATCCGATGAGAGGTAAAGAATCTCTTTCCAAAAAGAATAGTGTCTGTGATCATATCAGCAGCGGCATCAGTGTCGTTATCGAGGAAACATAACGACCAGTTAAAATTCCTAAAAAGAACTGTTAAGTCCGTTCCAATTGATTTTTTTGTTTTGCTATACGGTTCGTCTAGGAATGTTTTCTCTAACTGTGTGGTCGGTGAACAAGAAATTAGCTGATATGATACAGCGGTCCCACGAGCTTAGAGGGGATAGCACATTGATCTTATATTCGTCAGGTTGAAAAGTTAAAAACAGGTTCAGGGAGTTGGCTGTATGACTATCAACGTCTGGTACTTGTGTGGGCTCATTTATAAGCTGGGTTGGGCTATTTTTCGCAGCAAAGATCGCAACACTCCGTCCTGCGGGTGTATTGTCAAGAATGGTATTTTGAGGATTCCAACATTCCACGTGCAACATTCCAATCCAAGGCTATTGACTGTAGCTGAACTAGGTCTTAGTTTTTTTCCATGATGTGGAAATTGTCCTCTTTTGTACCCCCAACCTGGAGGGCCAGGTCTTTGATAAGACTTCTAGACGAAGAGTTCGGCTAAACGGTCCTGTGTTAGTTTCCTCGGTTAGGTTATGAAAGCTGCCGTTGGCCTATTCAGGTTACTTGATCCGAAAGGGAGTGTGCACAAAGTTGCTCAAACTTTATCCGTTCATGGAATTCGTCTGTCGCCGTCTTGATGAAGAAGAGTTGCCTTATTGCGAAAACTATCCGCCCCTATCTCGTCTGCAGCCACCAATGATCACCCGCAGGAGTGACCCTACCGTAAGTTAGATATACTGGGCTACCAGACTTTACCACGTGGCGGTGAGAACAGGAGTTGAATGGCAGAGGTTTAAGTGCCGGCGCTTGACCTTATAGATATGTATCTAAGTCCAAAATTTAGACAAATTAATGAAAAGTTTCAGAAGTTTGTTTGCTTGCTTAAGATACTTTCGGTACCTGTAGGTGCTAAAGAATCTTTAAAAAATTGTTACCTTTAGTTTCCAAACATCCATATAGCTAAAGTACATACATTGTACTCAATTTTCAATTAATTGACAATGAAAGCAAAATGGCGGCCATATGAAAAACCCAAGATTAGATAAATATTTTAGCACCCAAACTAACAATGGCTTGCCGGAACCATTGCACCTCATACTCCACATCAAAACAAAGCAAATGATATTTTATTTCCTCTTTCATTTCTTTTATTGCCAAGTGGGTAGTATCTACAATTTTATATTTCCATCTGAGTCAATATAAGAAGTTGTACCATCCAACTGGGGTACTTGCCATGATGTGATAGTGGTACCGTCACTTCCAGCTGCCACATAATCCTTCCAAATAAACTTTTTCTATATGTGGATACGAGTATGTATCCTATCCCTGAAAACTATGAACGAATAGAAAAATCGATAGTTCTCTGTAATTTTTTTTTCTTCTCCTTTTTTTGATATATTTTTGTTTCTTTTTTTTGTATCCTTGTATTCTTTATCCTCCGTCCGCCACCGTTTAGCAATTCACTAAAAGTATCTCTCTCCACAAAGAGCGAACTTCCAACGAGTCGTTCCTTTATTTTTGGTGTTTTTTGTTTTCAAAACCCAGTTATCCTTTCTTCCATTCGTTTGGCCCCCCAAAAACTCAAACCCAACCCACTCCAATCCGCTTTAACAACTCCGACAAAGGTCTCTAAATACCCAGGTTGAAGATAGCAAAGGATTTTTTTTTTCTTGCAGATTGTAAGAGTTTGTGAGTCCTGAGTTTTTTCTCCCTCCCATAAACCGTTTGCCGAAAAAAAGAATGAAGGACAAATGCGGAGGGCTGTGAGAAGACGAGGAAAAAAAAAAAAAAAAACCACCAGTGTACTAAAACACCGGCTAGGTATGTTGAAGGACGACAGCGGTTTGGTTAGAGCGATGTAAGGGAGGGGCAGGAAAAAAACACATTTGAAAGCCCCAAATTGCTGGCATTCTTTTCGCATTTTCTTTCTTTTCTCGTCTCTTACATGGCCCATTTAACCATCTCTGTCTGTCAGCTTTGTTTTCTTTTATAACATCATCGTAGTTTACTTTCTTCTTATTTTCTCCTCCTAAGGATATTTCCACGTCATTTAGTAGTGTGCTGTGCCTCCTTCCATCATCGTCCCGTTCACATTTCAATTTCTATCCTCTTTATTTCTCCATTTGGTTTTGCTCCATTTTTCCCTTCTAAATATACATTTACAGTTACCCATAAATAATAAGGGATTGCAGAACAACCGCTTTTCGGTGGTACAATGTAATACGTATAATTTTCAAATTATCTGTAGACCTTGAGTGTATGGTTGGGCGAGGGTCTTACCATCAGACGGTCAGAAAAATACCAACGAACAAGAATATCGAAAAAGAATCTCAGGGATTCCTTTCAACACACACACGTACGCAACCATATACACAGATGGGGATGGAGGGCTATAAAAAAAAAAGTGGTCGCTCGTCATTTGGAGTTCTCCTTTATCGTGGTCTTCTTAGAAAAGTACATGGCAGAGATAGTGGTCCCACTAATTTCACTTATTACCAGCATTTAAGGCGAAATAGTAAAACGAGCGGATTTTCAACTCTGATTGCATGGCTGTAGCTGCAGCCGTTCCCGTCACCTTTGCCGCAACTATAGCCGCAGTCTTAAATGTGTCTGGATCTGTATTTGTATTTGTATCTGAAGATAGAACGTCTGCAGAATGTGGTAAACCAGCCAACGAATTGTTATAATTTTGTCATTATTCGTATTTTGGCAGAGAAACGGTTTTCGTGAATTTCGCCCAATCTCTGTCGCTGATGATTTTGAGAGGATCGTTCTGATGGGTTAAGTGATCGTTGGAATTAAGTGATTGCAGGTTACGGGGATACGTGATGCGTTTTGAGAGACAATTGTCATGTTGAGAAATCGATCGAATTAGAATGATGTGCGATTTGGAGTGGTTGTGCCTGGAATGTCATAATTTGGTGCGCCGAGTTAAGGATATGCAAGGTTTTGCATTAAATTTTATTGATTCTATACAGAGAACATAGAATATGTACTAGTACCGAGATATTAGTTCTCCTAAAGATTCATTATCAAACTGGTTAGAGGTGTAGTAAGAAGGAATACTGCAAAGGCTCGAAAGTACAAGAAACCTTGCCTGCAAATGTGCCACCCCGGTGGCACTTTAGACTGGGATGGCCTTGTGCGTCAACCTATAGCTTTTTCTATTTAGTGCGGTTTGAAACTAATCGGCTCCAGTTGAGCATGCCAGATATATTTCCACTTGAGCGCACCGTTTAAGGGCAGGTTGTTGCCTCTTTGGATTTGAACACCTTTCAGCCCGCAGCGATGGTTTTAATACAAAAGCCGTTGGATTCTAGAAGCTAACAGTCCGAAAATGTCTGAAAAGTGGGAAGACAAAGTTCGTATATGCTGATTTCTTCGTTGTTCGTGAGAGGGACGTACTTTTAAGCTATCTTCTCAGTTTGAAAAAACCAGCTATTAGCTAGGTGGTGTCGTTGTTCGAATTTACAGTGGACTCCAAATCAACCAAGTTCTCTACAACTACAAAGTTGCTGGTTGCGGCTTGGCTTACTATCCCAACCGTTAGCGCTGGATGTCCATCACAACTTGCTACAGTTTTCCAATAATGCCAATGCAGTTGTCCAGACTTTAAGAATATGGAGTCGTGATTTTGGAACATTTTTTTTCAAGTATGACTTTGAAGCAAGCACATGAAAACCATATTGACGACATCACGTTATCAGCAAGAGTTCTCCACTGTCATCCTACACATCCGACCAAGTTTTCAAGGATATCAAAGTTTGAGCTTACAATGTCAATACCGGTTAAAGCTCAACTCATAGGACTTCTCAGAAACTTTTCGAAGATTTGATCAGAAAAGGCTCTACCAGTTTGCTGGGATTGTAGCCGTAGTTCTTCGGTATTTCGGCCTCTAGGATATTCACATTCGCATCTTAGCTACAACTAGGTAGTTGAACTCTCCGGACGTTAGAACTTTCAAGTACTAGAGAGGTTTCTTGCCTCTATCGCAATCTGATCTGTCAAACTGCCAGGTATGTGACACGTGTACTAGCTGTGATGACAATTTGGGCTGGAGCCGTGTGTGCTATGTTTATAAGTTTCTTCGAGAAGTTCGTAAAAGCAATCTTTTAGTAAAATTGGCTTTTTCCTCTGTGGGAGCGTGAGAAAATATCAGGCTCATGTTGGTGATGCGAATCATAATCAGGTATTCACTCAAATACCTGAATCTCAAGATGTTCTATCCACGTTTTCCTGGCAAATCCACTATAACAAACTCCACAATAAATTTCACAGTTTTCGTTCTTTTTTGACCACCCAACCATGACGTATTCTTTTGATATCGGCGTCATCCGCTTTGTAGTATTTTAGGGCCTCCGCTTATTGTACCCTTTCATGTGGATTGTAAAGGGTTCTAACGTTCCAATTGGAGGTCATTAAAACTAAATCTAACCTGTCCTATGAAGAAGGCTCCTTTGGATAAGCACAGCAATGAGAAGACCAATTATATCCGTTCCGTTGATTGGTTAGTGGAACAAGCTTACACATAAATATGTTACTGCCGCCCCGACTAGCACACCCGGCTCTATTCTTGATACAATAATGAATATCCACGTCCTCGATATTTAATTAAGAATTTATGTATGAACTCCTGCTGCCGCGAAAATAAGTTATCGAATTTCGCTGTGCTCAAGTATGTTTATGACCAGAGTCTAAGCCTGAAAAGGAATGTATTTGGGTGGCAGATGGTTCCAAAATGGTTCTAGGGTGCGACACTTCAATCTTTTTGCAGGACGACTACGTTAGATTGTAATATAGCCGTGGTATGTGAACGAGGAGAAGTATTTATGTCTGTGCTACAAGCAAAAAGGCAAGCTGATCCTAGAGTCTTGTTGGACCCTCTCAAGACTTCTAAGTTTAATTGAAGTTACTGAGTCTTGTTTAGATTTCGTGTCACAAAGAGTTCGTGGAAAATGAGGTCCCCGATTAAATTGCTAGGCGAGGATCAGACGAGGTTTTCACAGGATCCAAACATGCTTTAGAACTGCCTGCGTTCTCGATTAGATCTTTGGGTTTCATGTGAGGATAACTACATATGGTATGACATTGGTCAGTAGACCAAATGAATGATTGCCGAGGTCTGTTAGAGGTCAGAGTCTTTCCTGCTGTTGCTTAGTAAAAAGACTATACATACGAGTAAACTTATTGCTAGTATTAGAATGGGGCCAATATTTGTTGTAAGGATGATGATGACAATGCGGATCACTATCTACATATATGGGGCAGTATCAGGCTGCATGAACCCTCTACCTAAGAAAGATAGAGGAGTGGAGAAAGTACTGTAAAAGGAACAAACATGGGGTACAGTGGACTAGTTTTTTGTCTTAGCGCTCTGTTATGACAAATAAATAAGTATATGCTGTGAACAAGAAGGGACAAACAGCATCGAGGAAGTACTAGGTAGAGTGAAAAGTAACCCCCTTGAACCCCTTTGCGCTGCTACTGCAAAAAAGGTTATGGTGCCTTGAAGTCCGTTCATATTTAGGCAGACATGCCAAATTTCAGTGCGATACTGTCTTTAGTTTTGTTTTGACAGCTGATTGTTGTTGACATGTTTGGAATCATGTTGAGTATGGACAAAAACGATTTTCGCTTTCTCCGCAAGTCCGCAGCGGCAGGCCCTCCGATGTGGTTACAGAGAACAATGTCAAAAAAATACATGACATGGTGTTGGCTGACCGGAAAGTGAAGGTGCGTGAGCTAGCAGATACCACAAGGATTAGTACTGAGTGCACACGCCATACTTTGCGCAATATTCTGCATATGAAAAAGTTATCCTGCCGCTGGGTGCCGCGCATACTCACTCCTGACCAAAAACCAGTTCGCGAGGGCACTTCGAAAAAATGTTTGGACTTGTTGATGTGGAATCGGGCGGACTTTTGGCGTCGATTGGTAACTGTTGAACACCAGAGAATGAGTGCCTGGCAGTGGACTGAAGCCGACACGAGTGCTCCGAAGCGGCCTAGGGAGGCTCGATGGGTCGGAAAGGTTATGCCGTCGGTTTTCTGGGATTGTCATGACATACTCTTTGTGAACTGCCTCGAAAAAGGAAAACCCATCAACGCGAGTTTTACTGTGCATTATTGGAGCGATTGAAGGCCGAAGCGAAAAAAATTTTGTTTTTGCAAGACAATGCACCGGCGCACAAGAACTCCAATTGCTGTCTCATCCACCGTATTCGAACGGTTTGGCTCCGTCGGACTATTATCTCAACCCAAACCTCAAAAGATGGCTCGTCAATAAAAAATTCAGCTCACACGAGGAAATCATCGACGCCACGGAGGAGTATTTTGCAGGCCTTCCGGAAAATTACTTTTAGGACGGGATCAAGAAGTTGGAAAATCGCTCGAATAAGTGTATCAAACTAAAAGGGGACTATATTAAATAGAACAAAAAAACATTTAATTTTTTTTTTTTTCATTCCCAAGGAGGTTACTTTTCACCCCACCTAGTACACATAATTGTAGAGCCAACTAAATCAGTGAATAGCTTATTCATTCGTACGTACATATCCAAAACCGCCCCTGTTTTGGGTATATTCGTGCGTTTATTTAAGAAAAACATGTAAAATAGTATTATGCAAAGTATTGCCCATCTGAAGCTATGACTTTTTCCCATCTTTCTGGCAATTTGTGGATCCCATCCCAAAAGAACTGCGCCGGCTTGGCAGCCAAGAATAAATCAAGCCAATTTTTGATATTCTGCTCTGATGTGAACCGTATTTCAGTGAGGGCGTTCTGCATCGACCGGAACAAATGGTAGTCAGAAGGGGCAAGATCTGGGCTATAAGGCGGAAGGGGTTAGACTTCCCAACCACTGTTTTCCAAATAGTTCTTAACCGGAACAGCAACATGGGGCCGAGCGTTGTCATGATGGAAAATTATTGCCTCGTGTCTGGTCGCATATTCCGGGCGTTTTTCGGCTACTGCTCTCTTCAAACGGATTTATTGTGTTCAGTAGCATTGTTGTGATGGTTTCACCCAGTTTTAGCAGCTCATAATACAGCACACCCATCTGATCCCACCAAATACAGAGCATTACCTTCGCGCCATGGATATTCGGCTTTGCCGTTGATTTGGCTAGTTGGCCGGGTTTCACATATGATTTTTCGCGCTTGCGGTTCTCGTAATGGATCCATTTTTCATCACCAGTAACAATCCGATGCAAAAATGACTTCCTTTTGTGGCATTCCAGCAGCATTTCGGACATGCAAAACCGCCTTTCGACGTCTTTCGGCTTTAGTTCACGTGGAACCCAATTTCCTTGCTTTTGAATATATTCAGCTGCTTTTAAACGTTTTGAAATGGCTGCTTGAGTGGCACCCAAAGATTCTGCGAGCTCTTCTTGTATTTGGCAACAATCTTCATAGAGTAATGCTTCCAGTTCTTCATCTTCAAACTTTTTTGGCTGCCCAGGACGTTCATCGTCTTCCAAGTCAAAATCACCACTTTTAAATCGTGCAAACCACTTTTGGCACGTTCGCTCAGCTAGCGCATGTTCACCATAAACTTCCACCAAAATACGATGACTTTCGGCAGCAGTTTTCAGTAATGAAGAAGAACTCCCCGCAAAAACACTTTTTCAGGCACAAAGTTCGACATATTTGAGTGAAAAAAAATTATTGATGTTTACGCTACAAATGAATGACATATACTGAAGTGACGTACATTGACAGTAGCTTTCCAACGCATGTTCCAATGGAATAATACAAGTTACGCCATCTCTTAGCAAACCGAATTAAGTTATAGCCTCAATACATAAGTATCGACTTGCTCAATGTTGTACTAATTGCTGCTGATACAACATGTGTGCTAAGACGTCTTACCTTTGCCCGACTGCCTTTTAGTGCTATTTCCATAATATGACCTACTAGTTGCTTATATGGTAGTAACACCTTTATGTTTCTGCTGGCTTCATTTTATTTCGCAGATACGACCTTGCCTGTAATATCATTAGGATAGTCGATGATGTCTACAATGTCCCGCTTTGACCTTTTAAGAGTAACGTCATATAAAACATTCCATAGAACCGGATGCAGCACCGAAATTTAGAGAGACCATGTTTTGTCACACGTAAGCTGTTCGCGTACTGATATGACTGCCTTCATAGAGCTTTGCTTCTACTTGTAACTGCATTCTTTATTACTTGGCTGTCCTTCTAGTGTGTGGCTTCACGCTTAGTATTATTTGATGATTTCCACCTTCGTGTAGACACAGCCGAATTAGCAAAAAGGATTGCTAATGTCTTTCTTTAAGCATGTCGTGTATAGGCGTATATAGATCTCTACGTTGTAAGCCACTAAACCATTCCGCACCTAAGCAATTTTCTGCTTTAGCTTCTAAATTCCCTGCGTTTTCCATATTTTCTAATGATCTTTCTGCGTTTGTCAGTGGGCTCATTTGCGCCACTTGTGGACCCTTAAGACGGTATTATTCAAAAGTACCTTAATAACTCAGTCTGTTTTGGATTAAGATTATTTTACGCACTTGTCAATATAAAGTCAGAAACTATAAATTTACATCGGTTATTCTTTTGTATGTATATATCTATACCATATGAACACATATGTAGGCGCTCCTATCTCCTTTAATTTTACAACCATTTTCCCTTTCAACGACTACTGCTTCTACATTTCTATGGTCATTTCTTTAGTCAAAGTGTAACAAAAAGTATATCAAACCACATAACAATTGCCCAAGTCATTCAACATGACATCCCGAACAAAGCGGATTATCAAAACTTTGACAGAGGATAAATTATAATCCTTCGCACCAGTCCTTTTTGGCTGAACATAACGAACCGAAAACAAAAGAAAAATATCATACGCACGTTGAGCGAAAATAACCCACCGGTCACAATGCCACACCTTCATAATTAAATTATGAGAAAATAGGAAAATCTCAAGCTGTTCCACTCTACCCAATCTATTCAGGATACCCTGTCTGTGAATAAAACTCCATGCCTCGGAATTAGAGTCCATTTTTGGGATTGGCTCACATCCTTGGTAAGAATAGATACGGGTAAAGCTGACGCTGACTCTTAATTTAATGCTTTCACTGTTAACGCTGACGCTAACGCTAACGCCCTTCCTGTTCGAGTACTAATCCCTCAAAATGCCAATGCCGGTCGAAACCGAACCACCCTCGTAGAAGCAAAAAAAAAAAATAAAAATAAAAAATAAAAAATAAAATAAAATCAAAAAACAGAGAAGAGATTGCGAAACCATAGGATATTGATTACGTTAACCCCCTTGGTCCGTGTATTCGAGTATGTTGTGTTTGTGTGGATTGTTGTACAACCTTATGTTGTAATTATGAGATCAAGTGGGCATGGCTAATCGATTTCACCCCATGGTGAGGTCCTTTACCCCTGACTGCAAGCCTTTTGTTGCCATTGTTTATGGTACCTCACACCCTGTGCAAAGTGACAACATACCCGACGCAGACAATATGCATACTCGGCTATGTACAACGGTATTGAGGTATTTACTACTATCTATCTACTCATTTGGGAACAAAAACAAAATAAACCCTCGAGTCCTTTGGAACTTCGTGACCAACAATTACAATTACAGTTACAATTGCCCTTATCGCTTACAAATTACGAATTGTCATTCGTAAGCGTCGCTAATTGTGTACAAACAATGAATTTGGTAATTTTTATTCGATTGTCGTTTTTTTTTTTTCCGTTTATTTACAGTTTAAAGCCCCCACCAAAAGATGGCGTCACCAAGAGTAATCCATCAAAGCGACATCGCGAACGTCTAAATGCTGAATTGGATCTGCTGGCGTCATTGCTGCCCTTCGAACAGAATATTCTTAGCAAATTGGATCGACTGAGCATACTAAGGCTGTCTGTTAGTTACTTAAGAACTAAAAGTTACTTTCAAGGTAAGTACTTGTACATTACAGATACTTTGGGGACTATAGATTGCGTTTATATCCTTAATTGCTTTTAATTAATTTTACAAACATTTTTGGGATAATTTATCAATTTTATTTGCTCACCCTTTTGAATGGGAAGGGGGGGGGGGGGGGGAGGGGGAACTCCGATAATTACTTTGTTCACTTTGCCCTAAAGTTTGTGCTTGCGGTGAATGTCGTAAACAAAATTTTCGATTAACGTTAGGTAAAACAAATGTCAAAAATTGTCAACAACGAGGCTTGTCAAAGTTAAAGATGGACAAAAACGGTGCAATTCTTTGACACGTGTCCGTGACTGAGTCATGGCAGTTTGGATTTTGAGGGATGTACAGTGGAAGGGTGAGGATTCTTTGGTTAATAGATTTCCTGAATTTTCCAATAAAACATATCCGGCCATTTGTGCATTAGTAGAACGAGCAGCGGTCAACTTGGGATGGGCTTAATTGTGTTCTTTACAGCAATGGGACACAGTGGTGCCGAATCAATAGTCAAGTGGCTGAATGGATTCCTATTCTCTGTTTAATAGACAAATTGCACCACCTGAAGAGCATCAAATGTACATCGTATTGACGACGTTGTAAAATAAAATATATCCCTGTCACTCGGATGAAACTTCAAGCTCTGAAAACCACGCATCTTATCGAAAATTAGGCAAATTAAGATTCCAATAAGGAATCAGTGGTAATTATAATGTACCTTATTAAAGTTTTGAGAAGATATACGAGGTGTATTTGTAAGGTGACTTTATATTTTTATGAAAAAGTGATGGTCATATAAAAATTCTCCGCGGTTTTTGTCACTAGATGGTGTTGGTGTCCATTTATCTGGAAACACTAATCTGATTGTGTCAAACAAACGGGTGTTTGAAGGATAACATGTCAGGCTACCTTTTTGTGAAGACAACTGAGTAATTCGTTGCTCGTGTTAAAAGTTATACTGATTTGCATTTGAGAGACATATCTGAAGAAATACGCTATGTGATGCTGTTTTTTACTATAAAAGAGGGAAAAACGCTGCAAAAGCATGCTGAAAAATTTGTGCAGTTTACGTTGAGAATGCTGTGAGTGAACGCCGGACCCAAAAGTGGTTTGTTCGATTGCGTTCTGGATATTTCGATGTATAAGATGCACCTCGCACTAGTCGGCCTGTCACTGGAAAAGTCGATGAAATTTCGCAACTGATGGAGCAAAATAAGCACAGAAGCTGTCTGAAGACAGCGGAGGGACTAAACATCAACCGTATGACATAAGTTCGATGTTTGAGTGTCAAATGAAAAGAAATTTAACTGACGTAACGAAATGGAACCTTTTTTTTGAAGCGATTCATTACAGACGATGAAAAATGAATTAATTACGAGAATATCCAATGTAAGCGATCAGGTGGTGACCGACCACAAACGACTTCAAAGCCTAGATTGACAGCAAACAAGTTTATGTTGAGTGTTTAGTGGGATTGGAAGGGAATTGTTTATTATGAGCTGCTGTGCACAACTCGACCGTTTAAATAAAGCTTTCAAGAAAGAGCGACCAGAATTGACCAACAGAGTAGGAGTTGTCTTCCATGAGGCCAAATCCGGTGAATATGGCAGCTGAAACATGATTATCGTGTTATTTTTGGTCAAAAAAATCTCTCATAAGCAACAATGAATGACCAGGTGCATTATCGTGATGCAAAAGTCATGAATTGTTTTTCCACATTTCCGAATATTTCTTTCTTATTGCTTCTCTCAAACAGCGCATAATTTTATGGTAATACTCCTTATTGGCCGTACGACCTTGAAATCTCCTGGGTGCATCTATGGGAACGATTGGGCTTTGGTTTCGACTTCAGAACCATATACCCAAGATTCTTCACCAGTTATGACCTTTTCGAGCAAGTCAAGATCATCGACAGCTTTATTGATCAAAATTAAGAAGTTTCGGGACAATGTTCGCTGACACACGTCCCATGCGCAAAATGTATGTACGTAGTCAATTAATGTGCATAGTTGTAAAAATTGAGCTACTCCGAAGGTCCGAAACGGTGCAAAATGTAAACGTCGTCAAGCATTTGCTGGTACAAAATGTAAATGTGAATGAGCAACTAAAAACTGTTCACTAAATAAAGCAAGCGATAGGTGTGAATTGTAAACGAAATTATCCTGCAAGCTTTAGAGGATGCCCAGTTACAAGAAATTGAAATTAAACATACTTCTAATGCTTCTTGTAATCCCCGAAATGTAAATAGAAAGACAGCGACTGAAAATATGCTTAAAAAGCAACCTACCAGTATACGGAACACTTAAAATAGCAACACCTTTGAAAGACCTTTCTAGATAAAAGTTTATTGCCATACTTATTAGAATGAATATGCAAGTGACAACAATAAGTATTGGTTTACAAAAAGAAAAAGTTTAAGATCCCAGCAATATAAATAGACCGCACTTACAAGCGATCTTTAACTTTAGGAAACATTGCTGAATTCCTAAATTTGTTGTCACATAATTTACTTGAGGTGTAGGTTAACGACAACAAATGGAAAAGATTTAATCAAGAAGCAACTATAACTGCAAATCCTTTCAGTCTAGATCGCTTACATACTGGCCATCTGATCCTTACAAAATACTAGACCTTGCTGGATCTAGGGATCTTGTCGCTTGGTGAAACAGAATTTCAGGAAAAAAGATATCCTAAGCTTGTAACCAAGACAGCGAAGTGATTTGAATTCAGGGAAAAGCTCGTATGTTGTATTAATCTAAGAGCAAATTGACCATGAAGTAGAACAATCCAGACAATTTGAACAGCAAACGACCTGCAATAAAATAGTAAAGGAGTTGATATTAGAAAAGAGAAAGGCTAGTAGAAAATGGCAAGCACGACGTTCACAGACAATAAGACTGTGTTCATGATTTCGATTTAACGATGAAGGTGTCTTCCAATTACTGATTTTGGAATGCAACTAAGGGTCTAAAAACACCTCAGTTACGAAATCCGCCCTTGAAAACACCAACGAAAATAGGAGGGATCTGGTACAAAGGAGTCGTTGGTGAAGGATTGTTTAAAGAAGCTGGCAAATAGGTTGGCAGTGGTGAGTGGATCGGTTGATGACTTGTTGTTGAAAGAGAGGGAAGGAGGGTAATCATCGGACTTTCTTTTGTAGTTAACAAATTGGTAAAAGGACTTAGGGTCATTTATAAGGTTGACTTGCGCATTGTTAAGGTAACGCTGGTAAAGGGAATCGTAAAGTTCCGTGAAATGAAGATAAGCACCAAGATAGTTGGAATAGTCGGACAAGGATCTGGTACGCAGGAAAACAGCCCATAACTTGTTTCTCTTGTTTCGTAAGGAACGAAGCTTGCGATTATACCAGGGAGGACTAGTAGATGATGTTTTAAGGCGAGAAAACGGAACGTAAAGGCTGAAAGAATTAAATATTTCTTTATAAAAAATGGATAAGGCATCATTTACGCTTAGGTTGTGAAAGTTAAGGGGGGATCTGCTTAGATAGTCACTGATTTTGTGAAAGTTTGCTTTATGAAAGTCGTAGGATGAGAGAGTTGTGGGAGGAGTAGACTGGAAAGAAGAGTTATGAAAAAATGAAAGTAGAAGGGGGGGGGGGTGGTAGTTATCGATTGTAGAGAGAGATAGGGGAAAGTGAGACTGAGGAGTTAATGGAATCTGTTGTGAAAATAAGGTCCTATTGCCTGCCCATATAGTTGGATACATCACTGACTTGGCATAGACTTGAGTCTGTTAAGCGATCTAAGAAGAGACATTCCTTAGCTGAGTTGGCATTTGAAGCGATGAAGAACGATTGATCGTCTGATGGAATCCACTGTAGCTGAGGAAGATTAAATTCGCCGAAAACAAAGATATCGTCAGTAGAGTCAGACAGGTCAATTAAATAGTCGATCGCATCGACAACAAGTTGGTAAGATTCGGTAGGTTGAGCTGGCAGGATGTAGCAACATAAAACGTAAAGGGACTTGAAGGGGAGTGATATTTTTATAGCGACAAAGTCGACTTTAGAGGATGAAGAGATGCTAATGGGAGAAGAGTTAAGGCTGTTGTGGACCGCCAGTAAGACGCCTCGACAGGGGGAATCATCATGTGGGCGGGTAGGATCGTCGTCGCGAAAAACATTAAAAGTAGGGGGAAACAATTCCTGGTTCTTTATGTCGGGAATCAAATTGGTTTCAGTCAAGGCGTAAATATCAAAGGGAAGAGAATGCGATTGACGTAGGACAGCATTGATTTTAGAGCGAAGACCTCTTACATTCTGGTAGTAAAATGTAAGAGGGATGTTGTGTGGTGGAGATGTATGGCGGGATGGTTTAAGTGCTGACGAGGAAGGCACGTTATGGACGAAAAAATTTATCGTGGTCAGCTCGGTTTCGCTGTAGGTGTGAGACTCGTTTAGAGTGAACGTAGTGGCCGAATGCAGCAAGGTCGTCTGCTACTTTCTGAGGGGACATGCTAAAAATCTCGTGGTACCTGACATAAAGGTTCCTGAGACTGATAGGGTCGGTAGGGAGGCCTTCCTGCTGGATGGATACCATGACGCTGGTTTTGGTCTTCCCTTCGTAGCAGACCGAGTCCGATTTGTCGTGTAGATAGGCGAGAAAGAGACGAATGTTTTCATATATCTTTCTCTCTCTAAGCCTAGAGAGTGCATAGCGACTTTCTGTAGTTCCATTGGTTTGCTGGGTTAGTTTAACTGTAGGGGGAAAAAGAGGATCAAGAATAGGGGCAAGCATAAAGCTTCAATATGTTCCACATCATTGGAAAATTTCTGAAGTGATTGTAAAACCCAAGCAAGTTAAGCCACCAACAGAAGTATGTGGGTTGTTATTGAAATTTGAAGAAAAACAAGTAAAATCAAATATTTATCATCGGATTAACTCCGTACGCGGTAACTCCAAAACATGTATTTTAAACCAATCAACCGCTCCTTCAGGCGTCCAGAAACGTTGATCTTAGAATTTATGTTTGATGTGCGGGAATAAAAAGAAATCATCATTGGGTACCAAATTTACGCTGTACGGCGGATGACCCATCAATTTTATGTTTTGAGTGCTTAAATAGTCATTTGTTTGAGCATTGTCTTAGTGGAGAATGATCCGTATTTGGTGGTTGCTTTTTCTTAATTCTCCAGAGACTTCTGGGAAACAAATGACATGTTCGATTTTCTGAAGTAACAGGTGACCATTTGCTTCGAAGTGGTTCGTGCAAGAACAAGTAAACAGAGCGAAATTGAATGCTTCCAAAACACAATTCCGTCTGCTGTCGTTCCCGGTATGTGTGGCGATTACAACCCACGTTGGAATGACCACTTATTTAATGTTGCCAAATGTCCCCAAAATGTTGAGGCCTCCTACAGCGATGTAAGAAATATTTCACCCCTCTGATCTGACCTCAACATATACCGCAGTCTTGCTAGATCCTGGTTCAGCTCGTGTAGTTTGTGCAAAAAAAAAAAATCGAAATCATTGAACCAAAGCGGGCGCCATTGACGCAAACGTTGTTCTCATGGTCATCTTTAAAAAATGCAGGCCACTGATTCCGCTGGACCATAAACTGTGCATTTTTCCCGGTGCATTGGCAGCTCTTGTATTGTCTGAGGTTGCACGTCGGACCAAATACGCAATTCTATTTATTAACATATCCATTCAACCAGTAATGGGGTTCGACACTGCAGACAATTTTTCGATAAAAAAGCAGATCTTTCGGATCACCGAAAACTCGACGCTCTGGCAGATCCTTTGGCTTCAGTTCTTGCATGAGCGATTTTTTTTTGTAAGGTTTTAGGCCAAAATCTTCCGAGTCGAGTTACACAATCCTAATTGCTGCGAACGGCGGCGAATGGACAAATCTTGGTCTTCATTAACACTGGCAAATACAGCAGCAATATTTTCCTCTGCACTCTACACATACGGGTGCATACTGCATGTGATACAGTAGGTCAATTATGACGATCGTAAACTTATTGATGATTTTTTTTTTTTTTTTGTATTAATGTTGCGTTCATAAGTAAACTTTAGTAAAACGTTATGTTTATTTCCGGAGAAAAGTGAGATTAAATTCAAAGATTAGCATGTGCTAGAGAAATGGAAGATGTTTAGAAAGTGGATATCTAAAGACGTTAACAAGATATCAACGCAGTTACGAAGGGTAGTATTTCTTCTAAAAACAATGTCCTAAATGAAGTTTCTACCATTAATATTAACAAAACAATTTGTGTTAACACGGGTCACGGTACTAAATCCTAAATTCTCGATAAATGATGTCAACTTTGAATATAGGCACTTAGTGTGGAATGATTTCTTGCCCAGATTATACCCAAAAACTATTTCACAAATTATCCTTGACGAATTAGGGGGCACCCTGTATAGGTACAACGTTTTTGATTGTCACTACATGTTGAACAAATTATACTGAAGCTTGGAGCCGAATAAGTTTGTACGGGATGAAAATTTCCCATATTTTCTAAAATTTCTATTTTTCTAGATATTTTTTGCGATTCAAGAAAAAATTAACTTCACCTTCAGCTTCAGCTTTATTTCTGTCGATTTCAACACCTTTCAAATTGCGACTGAGAGCTCTGCCAAATGAAAAAGTTAAAATATTTCACCTTATTTTAACTCAGCTTGTTGACTAATGTGTGCCAACTAAAACCATTAAAATACTAAATAGAGTATGCCCGTGGTACACATCGGAAGTGGTTAATTCAATTAAAAATAGGAACAAAGTATATAGTAAATTGAAACGTAAACCATCCATAACTACCTGGTCGTAGCTAGGTCCGCGATTCTTTTGTACATTTTTGGAAAAAAAATTTCTTTATTCAAAATCAATTTCCATCAAGTACATATTGGCCATTATTATCTACAATCTTTTGCCCTTTTGAGGGTAGCTTCATAATTCCATCGGTGTAGAACTTCTATGAGGTGTCAAGGAAAAACTTGGCCAAGTGATTTTCAGTAGCACTTCGGTTGGCCAATTTTTTACCATCAAGATAGTTTTGCAAAGACCGAAACAAATGGTAATCAGAGGGTACAAGGTCTGGGCTATACGGTGGATGCATCAAAACTTCCCAACTAAGCTCCGCTCCGTCAATTTGCTCCGTGTCATCAAATATGTGTGTGGCCTAGCATTATTATGATGGAAGATAACTCCTACTCTGTTGGCCAATTCTGGTCGCTCTTTCTTGAAAGCTTCATTTAAATGGTCGAGTTGTACACAGTAGCTCGTATCAGACAATTCCCTTCCAATCCCGCAAAACATTCATAACCCTGTTTGCCGTCAGTCCAGGCTTTGAAGTCGTTTGTGGTCGGTCACCGGCCTTTCACCATGATCGCTTGCGTTCTCGTATTTAATCCATTTTTCATCGCCCGTAATGAATTACTTCAAAATTAGTTCCATTTCGTTACGTTTCAGCAGTGTTCACTGATGTTTAGTCGCTCAATTAAATTTCTTTGCGTTAATTCATGTGACACTCAAACATCGAGTTCCTTTGAGTAGCCTGATGATTCCAAACTGCCAAACCAGCTTCCGTGCTGGTCTTGTTCCATCAGTTCGACCAGTGCGAGGTGCATCTTATACATCGAAATTTCCGGAATGGAATCGAACAAACCACTCCTGGGTCCGGCGTTCACTCACAGCATTCTCACATCTTTTGAGGTTTGGGAAGAGATAATAGTCCGAAGGAGCCAAATCGGGCGAATACGGTGAATGCGACAGCAATTGGAGCCGTAAGTCATTGATTTTAGCAGTGGTTGCGATGCTCTTGTGCGCCGGCGCATTGTCTTGCAAAAACAAAATTTTTTTCGCTTCATGTGAGGCCGTTTTTCAGCGATTTCAGCCTTCAATCGCTCCAATAATGCACAGTAATACTCGCTGTTGATGGTTTTTCCTTTTTGGAGGTAGTCCAAGAAGAATATGCCATGAAAATCCCAGAAAATCGGCGCCATAAACTTTCTGACCCATCGAGCCTCCTTCCGCCGCTTCGGAACACTCGTGCCGGCTTCAGTCCATTGCCGTACACTCATTATGTTCTCTGGTATGTAATAGTATAGGGTTTCCTAATAACGACTTGATAACTTTTTTTTTAAATAAAAGGCAAACCATTTGAGATATTTCAAAAACTTTATTACTGGCTTGAAGTACAATTAAAACATTTATGAATGGAACTCGATTTCGTTCATATGCCGCGGGCACGTTTGCAGCGGTCGATTCGTTGTACCAAATTTTCAACGACGCGGCCACACATTTCGGCCGAAACGGCCGCTATTTCGCGTTCAATGTTGGCTCTGAGCTCTTCCAACATCGCCGGCGTGTTGGCATTAACCAATGACTTAACGTAGCTCCACAGAAAATAGTCAAGCGGTGTTAAATCGCATGAACGAGGCGGCCAATCGACTGGCCCATGTCTTGAAATAACACGCTCACCATACTTACTCTTCAATAAATCGATTGTAGCGTGTGCTGTGTGGCTTGTGGCACCATCCTGTTAAAACCACATGTCGTCCAAGTCCATATCTTCCAATTCGGGCCAAAAATAATCGGTGATCATGGCGCGATAACGCTGACTATTCACAGTAACGTGACGATCGTTATCGTCGACGAAAAAATATTGTCCAATAAAGCCGCCGGCATGCAAACCGCACCAAACAGTTATTTTTTTGTGGATGAAGTGGTAATTCATGAAGCACATGTGGGTTTTCACCCGAACCATAACGCATATTTTGCTTTTTGGCGAACCCATTGAGCCAACATTGAGCTTCGTCACTGAAGACGATTTTGCGATGAAATTCATCATCTTGGCGCACCTTCTCCAGAACCCAATTGGAGAACGTAGCTATTTAGTGTACTTCACTATGATGAAAATGTTGAACTTACTAAATAAATTGACAGTTACAGTTTGATGATTGGTGAAAGAGTGCGTTCACAAATTAAATTCAAAGTTGTCAAGTCCCTATTAGAAAACCCTATAGATCTAAGTTTCATCAACAGTTACCAATCGACGCCAAAAGTCCGCCCGATTCCGCATCAGCAAGTCCAAACACTCTTTCGAAGTGCTCTCGCGTTCGTGCTTTTGATCAGGAGTGAGTATGCGCGGCACCCAGCGGCAGGATAACTTTTTCATGTGCAGAATATTGCCCAAATTATGGTGTGTGCGTTCAGTACTAATCTTTGTGGTATCTAATAGCTCGTGCACCTTCACTTTCCGGTCAGCCAACACCATTTCATGTATTTTTTTTGACATTGTCCTCTGTAACCGCATCGGAGGGCCTGCCGCTGCGGACTTAATCGGTAGTAGAGTTGCGGCCACCACGAAACCCCGAAGCCAATATTTGACGGTGTAATCTGACGGAGCATTAGCCCCATAATATTTATCCAACTTTTCTTTTGTTTCCTTAGCCGTTTTGCCTCTCAAAAAATAATGTTTTATGAGAGAACGAAAATCGTTTTTGTCCATACTTAACATGATGCCAAACACGTCAACAACAATCAGCTGTCAAAACAAAACTAAAGACAAGTCTAAGCGGACTTCAAGGCACCATTACACCATTCGGGCGGCTAAGGAGGTTACTTTTCACCCCACCTAGTAAAGCGGCGCGTAATTTCTCAACTACTACAGTGAGGATTTCTGTACTCTGGAGCAACCTTGATTGGTATATCAAAGGGAAATGATGTTACTTTCAGTTAGCAAGCGAAAGTGAAATATTTGAGAGTATAACATCAATTAACTCCAATTCAGTAGATGAGGATAGAATTCCGATTCATTTCTTCCAATTCGGGCCAAAAATAATCGGTGATCATGGCGCGATAACGCTGACTATTCACAGTAACGTGACGATCGTTATCGTCGACGAAAAAATATTGTCCAATAAAGCCGCCGGCATGCAAACCGCACCAAACAGTTATTTTTTTGTGGATGAAGTGGTAATTCATGAAGCACATGTGGGTTTTCACCCGAACCATAACGCATATTTTGCTTTTTGGCGAACCCATTGAGCCAACATTGAGCTTCGTCACTGAAGACGATTTTGCGATGAAATTCATCATCTTGGCGCACCTTCTCCAGAACCCAATTGGAGAACGTAGCTATTTAGTGTACTTCACTATGATGAAAATGTTGAACTTACTAAATAAATTGACAGTTACAGTTTGATGATTGGTGAAAGAGTGCGTTCACAAATTAAATTCAAAGTTGTCAAGTCCCTATTAGAAAACCCTATAGATCTAAGTTTCATCAACAGTTACCAATCGACGCCAAAAGTCCGCCCGATTCCGCATCAGCAAGTCCAAACACTCTTTCGAAGTGCTCTCGCGTTCGTGCTTTTGATCAGGAGTGAGTATGCGCGGCACCCAGCGGCAGGATAACTTTTTCATGTGCAGAATATTGCCCAAATTATGGTGTGTGCGTTCAGTACTAATCTTTGTGGTATCTAATAGCTCGTGCACCTTCACTTTCCGGTCAGCCAACACCATTTCATGTATTTTTTTTGACATTGTCCTCTGTAACCGCATCGGAGGGCCTGCCGCTGCGGACTTAATCGGTAGTAGAGTTGCGGCCACCACGAAACCCCGAAGCCAATATTTGACGGTGTAATCTGACGGAGCATTAGCCCCATAATATTTATCCAACTTTTCTTTTGTTTCCTTAGCCGTTTTGCCTCTCAAAAAATAATGTTTTATGAGAGAACGAAAATCGTTTTTGTCCATACTTAACATGATGCCAAACACGTCAACAACAATCAGCTGTCAAAACAAAACTAAAGACAAGTCTAAGCGGACTTCAAGGCACCATTACACCATTCGGGCGGCTAAGGAGGTTACTTTTCACCCCACCTAGTAAAGCGGCGCGTAATTTCTCAACTACTACAGTGAGGATTTCTGTACTCTGGAGCAACCTTGATTGGTATATCAAAGGGAAATGATGTTACTTTCAGTTAGCAAGCGAAAGTGAAATATTTGAGAGTATAACATCAATTAACTCCAATTCAGTAGATGAGGATAGAATTCCGATTCATTTCATAGGAATAATCTTGTCACTAATTATTCCTCACCTCACTTATATAATTAGTTGGTGTATAACAACTTCCAGTTTCTCTTAAATTTAGAAAACTGCAAAGGTTTTACCAATCGCAAAAAAGGGAATCCAACATCACTTGCTGATTTGAGACCCATTAGCATTGTTCCATGTCTGGCAAAGGCATTCGAGTAAACTATACCAAAACAAATAACCAAATACCTTGCAGTCAATAAGTTGCTAAGTGATAAACAATCGGGTTTTAGAGTAAATCACATCTGCTTTACTGCTACGGTCTACTTACTTGAGGAGATGAGACAGGATTTTGATAAGAGATATGTTTCGTTTTTGTGCGTATTAGATTTTCCTATCCTGTGTCGAAACTTAAAACTCAGTTCGGGTTTAGGGATAGAGCGGTAAGGCTAATCAGGAGTTTTTTCTCCCTTAAATTCCAAGGGTATTGTCTGATGAACGTTATTCATCCCTCAGAGAGCTAAGCCCCACTACAGACTAGGTGAATTAGGTCTTCTTGTGAATGCAGATCTTAAACTCATTCAAACTTGGTCTGAAGCTAATAGATTTCTACCCAATCCAACTAAATCTCAAGTAATCCCAATTTGGAAGAAAAATTTCCTAGGCGAGTTATTTCGCGTTTTGGTGATGAGAACTAGCTACCAGAATCGTGGGATGTTTCGCCGTTAGACATCGTTTTGTAGGGCTATGCAAAAGATCATCTTTATACACACAATCTGCAAACTTTTGACGCCTTAAAAACGAATATTCCTCACGTTATGGCTGAGTTATTTCTCAATATGTGTCGAAAAGCCATCGAAAATTACCTTGTAAAAATCTAGTCCTAAAAGAACTCTTGTGGAGGACATTTGAATAATGTTATATTCCATTCATAATAGAAAGATCCAAACAATATATTGAAGTAAAAATTTGGTCACAAAATGGATGATCCTGTACAAAACGATAGACATATCCGGGCTGCTTTATGGCGTAGAGATATTGACTTTGAACACAAAATTATTTGAGTGATTGAGTCGGCTGAGATATCTACAACATAAAGCGCTAATGATCCTGCTCAAAAAGTCTTCGGTTCCTAACCGTTGTGACAACATAAGAAAGAAAGCAATCCAGTCATCAGCATCATCCAGCTGGAGTGATTTATTTTGGGTACAATTTTACCCGTTTTCGTTCCAGATCGTAATGCTTGTAAACAACACAACCAGTTAGGATGACTGCGGTCAGTATGCCATCCCGAATGTGAATAATAAAATAGTTGCACCCTTGTTGTATGCTGGGCAACTTTCTGCTTCTCAGTCTTAAGTGTTAATAGTTCTTCTTGAGTCAGGCAGCGTCTGATAATGAAGCCCTAGGTATTTTTGGGTACTGGAAGTAGATTTGTCAAACTCATTTAGTTGTAAAAGGCGTCACTCTCCATTTTTCCAATGAATTTGAGTATCTGGGTGTCATTCGGGGTAGTAAATTTTTTAATAATAAAAACGTACCGTCAAAAATTACCAAGGGTTGGGAAATATAAATAGAGTGCTCGTCAAGACATGGGGCTCCCACGGGTTAAGGGCTTAAGCCTTACTGACATAAGTTTTTCAAACTTCAAACTTTCGACTCTGTGGGAGCTGAGCTGCTTTGTTCTATGAACATTGATGAATCTTTCCTCTCTTGGCATTCATTATAAAGAAACCGGTTTTTAGTGCACTTCGATAAAATTGATCGCTGATTACTTGCGATCTCTGGTCTATTTAATATTTTGTCTCGCGCATTAGCACCAAAACATTCCCTGTATCTAGCGACAACTTTGCCTAAAATGTAAGCCAGCACACAAATTTAATGGTTTGGTTCCAAACCTGCTCTATGTAGGATGTGTAACTGCTGTATTCGTGGAAGAAGATAACTTTTGACTTCAGCAGATGGGAATGAAGTACGTCATGAGAAACAGGTGGAGAAGGCGAAGTATCTGCGCCCGTAATGGCAGCCAAAAAAGTAAAAGGTATTTTTAAATCCTCGTACTCCAAGCTAGTTCGAGAATTCAAGTCGTTTTTTAACATATGTAGTTGTAAGACTACATTCACTGAGCCTTCTTTGTGTCACAAGTCTCAATAAGCTCACACAAAACGAGATGACCAATGCATCAAATTTGCAAAGTTCAGAGGAGGGTTTTTCGGGACCCAGATCAAATGAATGGCTCTGAATGTCTTTAAGACTTCAGGGTTTTTTTTGCTTTAACTCGGCAGCATTAGCAGTCTCAACGGGGAATAACACCATTGGTAGGTATCGATGCCAAGGACAAGGTCACATATTTTTAAAGAAACAAACGCAAAAAAAGTCTTCCTTCAAACGAACACAGTTTTCTTCGGATTGAACAATTGTAGAAATTTTTTTCCTTTCATTTCGAGTGATTGATGTTCATCCCTACTTTTAGTTTAACAATCTCTTGAGTGGTCCTAATTTTTCGATGTAGTGTCGCCCAGGTTGCTTCGTGTTTCGTTGCGTGGTATCGTTATGGCAGTCGTGTAAAGACCAGCAATATTGGCTCATAGAAGCTATCATTGGTGCTTTTCTCTTTCTCTTCAAAGTGACATATGTTTCCCGGCTGATCTGATCTTTGATCTAAAATTTTGAATTTTTCTATAAAAATTACTTGGCAAAGCCATTCTCTCTAACAACGATAGAGCACTTTCTGCACCAGTGAACGAAAATATGAATTGATATGTTAATTTAAAAAAAAGGTCTTTTAAAGTCAATTAGGGATTCAAATACATGTGAAAGGCGATAAAAAATATAGATACTGTCAATGTCAACTGTTTCCAGTGCCACTTACATCATTACTCAAATTTTTACCCAGAGATAGTTATCACCTTAAATGTAGGACCTTTCAGTTGCAATATTTTTATTTGTGACTACTGCTGTCCCTTCCTATTTATTTAGATTCCACTGTTCACTACCTCATCTATTTGTTGTCCAGCGCGTGCTATTTGTTTTTGTGTTTGTTCACAGGACACCGCAAATGACCGAATCCAAAAAGGACACCAAAATGCATACAAATATTTTTTGGGAGTTCGTTTAACTTAACGACACGCGTCTCAAGTCAAAACAAAATAGAAATGAAAAACCAAAAAAAAAACAACACTTCACAGGACACCCGAAAAGAGTTAATGGACCAGAACGGGCTGATTTTCTCCTGATACCTTTTGTACACCCACCACTGTATTGTAGCCGTAGTATTCGTATACCGCATTGCATAGCTACAGAATAAGATACGCGAATACCTGACACATTTCTCAGATACAAAATTGTCATTAATTCCTCTCTAAGGATTAAAAGGACTTTTAGTTGATTGCTGGGCTGTTAGTTGTTCGCCTACGTTCGGTTGTTGGGCTTGTTGGAAATCCTTATCCTTGGGTAGTAACAAGCCAAGGGTAGTACTCGTATATGTAGAGGAAAGAAATTCAAAAGAAATAGGACAAACCTTAATGAATGGTATGAGACTGACTATGATACACACATTTATGTGTGCAGTTGTAGTTGTACGGCAGTTCCTGTATGCTAGAAGGGAAGTTACTCGACCATAAGGTACGGAATTAAAGGCCAATCCTAGGAAGGGTTCCCTTTGCACTGCTGGCAGTAGCAGCGGTTGTCGGCACACCGCCAGGTAACAACAAACAATAGGTACGAGAGAATACTGACTAAGCGAACGAATGTACGAATATCTGTTGTTTTTATAGATAGCTCAACGCCGTAGATACCAGCTATAGCAGAAGAGTCATTGCCCCCTTGGAAAAAAAGCCTATTAACTTAACTCGCTTCAGTGCAATGGACTGTCGGTTGATCCTCTTGAGGAAACATATGCTCCGTAGTAAATCAACGAAATTGTTATGTTCCCTGTAGTTGACGACTGGAGTAGGACTATTAAGGAGTTTTGTGGGATATGTGTCATTATGAGTTCTAGTATGTTGATCCTCTTCTAAAATAGGATGAGTACGAAACAATGTGAGGATATTGCTAATCGGCGGCGCGTCGCAACCAGCAGTGGGATGCGTTTCGAATGAAATATAAATGACTTTTTAATTTTGTAAATTGGTTTCGGTTTCGGTGTCGGCTTAAGTTTTGTTATTGGTCTTGTTGGATCCGTTTTATATGGATGAATGTTTAAATAAAGTCTCGGGAAAGTCTAATTAATCAATGAAGTGTGCGGGGCTATTTAAGCGTCATCTTGATGAGATAAAACATGCACGAGCACAGCGGGTATTTTTCTTAAGCGGATCCGGAAATGATTCCAAACATTTGCAGAGAAATATGTATGTACATTAGAGTGTCAATTGAAAAAGAAACGGAACCTTAAAGGTGAAGAACTTTCGATGTAAGAAACATAAATTAAATGGGATAGGATATATGCATGTGTAAAACTGTTAATAGCCTTAAGTTTCTTTTAAGTTTTTTTTTTTTTTTTTTTTTTTTTTGTAGGAACGTAAGGTTCTTTTTTTCATATAAACTGTTGAGCAGAATATATTGCTTTGAAGTTGAACATCAACAAGGTTGGGATTGGATTTTATCGGATTTGCTTCAGGACGTGATGTTAGACTTTCAAATTTGGAATGATCGATTTTGATTAAGGGAAAAGGATTCCCACACTTCTGCAGTTGGTGTTCTTCTCTCTGATAGGATAAGTTCCAATATTGGTAGTTGCATAGCTCTTGGACGTAGCTTCATTACATTACATGTGGATAATTTGACAAGCGTTGATTGTTTTGCTCTTTATTTAAAGAGAATCTTTCTAGATTTGGGTTGCAAATCCGCAGTGGATATTTTTTCTCACCAATCGTCAGCTTATTATATGCATCATTTGATTCACTTCAGTCCGCAGAGAAGAGGCTTTTTTCGGAACTAATTGAGTGGCTCGGCAGAGCTTCACATTATCCTAAGCGCGACACGGCGATTTTATTTCGACGCCAGTGATGGTTTTAATTGCAAACTCGTTGTCAATGAAGATGGAAATACTCTCTTAGTGGTAATATTATCGTAGATTAGACTATCTATGCTACAACCAATACCCTGGGTTGGAAGTCATTGTGAACTAAACATCTTATGTCCAATTGATCAAGAAAAGTCGCACCGATGCCAGGCTCTATGATCAATCTTTCAGGCGGAATAAAGAGTCGATTACCAATTCTTGATAGAAAAACATGCACGCTAACTTATATTCAGTTATTCTGACAAAATTTAGATGCAGACTCTCTTGTGTTGGCGTGTGAGTTTTGTACTATTCTGTCAAGAATAACGTTAAAGAAAACATACGACAGTGCGTCGTCTTGCCTAAATACACAGTCTTCAGAAATGTTCTTTCCAAACCCTAAGCATACTGCATCTCTACGATATACTATGTTCACTTCTTTGTCTCTATAGCCTTCGATTCGGGATTTGTGTCCGTCGTACGCTTTCTTACCTTTTGATAAAATTTCTGAATCTCATTCTTCTCTCGACCGCGCGCTTCTCATGCTCCTTTTTTTTCCTTCTAAGAAGCCAATGTACGTCTCTTCTCTGCTGTTCGTAGAGCTCGTGATTTGCTCTTGGTCTTCTATGCAGCGCCGCTTTGTATGGATCTTGCTAAGAGATGTAAGGTTCAGCAAATCGATTTCGATACTTGATGTTGGGAGAATTTTACCTCTTAAGGAATTAAGAGAGACTCGATCGAAAAAGGATTTGGCGATATCTTGCGTTTGTAGCTATCTGACGTTAAATTAGTGCGCCTTCACGATGTTCGGGATAACCGTAACCGCACTAAGGTAATGGTTCTAGTTGATGTTAGCCCCTCGAAACGTTCGGACATCCGTAATACTAGAAAACTGCCTTGCGTCAATCCCAGTGTGATAAATTTGATTGCCGATGTGGGAACCGCTTGCTCTCTCCGACAATGTTTCACTCAGTCTTAAAGTCGCTTAAGGCTTAGCGGTGGTGGTGTCGTGCAGGCTATACATTCTGATTCTGACAGTATCTACAAAGATGACCTTTCCCCTTAGCTTTGCCTAAGATTGTCGAGGAAGATTTTAATGTTAAAGCTAGGGTGCTGTTGGTCATATCCAAGAGCTCGCAGAAGCTTTCTTTGCTACCGCCATCTTTCTCCTCTATGAGGACGTGTGCATTTCTTAGGTTAATGCTGGAAAATTTCGTTTTACTACGAATTTTATGAGGCGATCTTTCACATGTCAGAAGATAACGACTTCTTGCGTCCTTTGCGTTGCGCTGATTTTACCATCGATAACAACAGCCGTAGTTAATGTTGCGGTTTTGATCCTCTCTTTGTCCGGCCTATCCCATCTCACTTTTTACATAAATATCTACTTGCAGCCGTCCAGGAGATATCCGCCTGCAAGTGGCTTATTAAGGCATGTATCATAATATTCCACGTGAAGATCCGAAGTTCATTGTCCTTGTTTCGCTTTCAGGAGTTGTCAACAGTAGATCAGTCCGTATCCGTGGCTTGTTGTACAACCCCCAACGTGAAGGGCCACAACCAATATAGATACCTCTAGGATGAGGGATCTGTTTGACCGAACTCAGAACCCGTTCGGGGATGTGATCGTTGCCGTTAACCCATTAAGGGATCATCCTCCATTATTTTTTTTTTCAGGACCCTGCCTTAGTCTTGGAAATCCCTACTGGCCTGAGTTTTATCTCCATATGTCTGGGGAATTCATCCGGTGTCATGTTTAGAGTGCTGCTATTTTTATCTACAGGTCAGCAATCGCGCTTATAAGTTTGGCAAGTCGAGTACAGATAGACATCGACCAGTACCCGATGGTTACTACAATTGATGTCTTGAAACAGTTACAGCACTGGATATCGCCATTTTGACACCTCTTAGTGCCTAACCTATTTCTACTGCACCCAACTATTGAGAATGACTGCTTTTATATTTATATAATTGATGATCCAAAAATACCTGTTGAAATCTGCCCCTGAAATCTGAAAACGTCCACGTACATATATGGTATACTGCTCTTCTCAATTAGAGGTCTAGTGTAAGGCTCCTCTCTCCATATGTTTTAATAGCTGCGATAAATTTTATCTTTGTTGATGAAAATCGTTCACGATACGAAAGGAGCAGAATGAAAATATCTGCTGACAAACGAGTTATTGAAGCGTCGGCCAGAGGGACTGATATTACTTTTTTGATTCACTTTGGAAAGTACAATGTTCACAATCATTAGGACTATGATTTGGACGGCGAAAACTTTGACCTTGACTACGTTGGTTTCGATGCTCTCATTTATTTCTGATCAGCTAAATTAAACTATTTCTGGCATACGAGTATTAGAAAAATCACCGATTTCCATGATTTTGTCATAGATTTTAGAAATTCGTCGGCAATATGCTTACTTCCTAGCTCCTTGAGTTCATTAAGCAGCTGTGGTAGTCTCTTGAGACGAATGTCTAGAAAGTATTGGATCTATAACTTAATTCGTGCGGTTTGCTAAGAGATGGCGTAACTTGTATTATTTCATTGTTATTATTTCATTGGAACATGCGTTGGAAAGTTACTGTCATTGTACGTCATTTAGTATATGTCATTCATTTGAAGCGTAAGCAACAATTTTTTTTTTTACTCAAATATGTCGAACTTTGTGCTTGAAAAAGTGTTTTTGCGGAGAGTTCTTCTTCATGATGAAAACTGCTGCCGGAAGTCATCGTATTTTGGTGGAAGTTTATGGTGAACATGCGCTAGATGAGCGAACGTGCCAAAAATGGTTTGCACGATTTAAAAGTGGTAATTTTGGCTTGGAAGATGATGAACGTCCTGCGCAGCCAAAAAAGTTTGAAGATGAAGAACTGGAAGCATTACTCTATGAAGATTGTTGCCAAATACAATAAGAGCTCGTAGAATCTTTGGGTGACCCTCAAACAGCCATTTCAAAACGTTTAAAAGTAGCTGGATGTATTCAAAAGCAAGAAAATTGGGTTTCACGTGAACTCAAGCCGAGAGACGTCGAAAGGCGGTTTTGCATGTCCGAAATGCTGTTGGAACGCCACAAAAGGAAGTCATTTTTGCATCGGACTGTTACTGGTGATGAAAAATGGATCCATTACGACAACCTCAAGCGCAAAAAATCATATGTGAAACCCGGCCAACCAGCCAAATCAACGGCAAGGCCGAATATCCATAGCGCGAAGGTAATCCTCTGTATTTGGTGGGATCAGATGGGTGTGCTCTATTATGAGCTGCTAAAACCGGGTGAAACCATCAATGGACAATGCTACCGAACACAATTAATCCGTTTGAAGAGAGCAGTAGCCGAAAATCGCCCGGAATATGCAACCAGACAAGAGGAAATAATTTTCCATCATGACAACGCTCGGCCCCACGTTCCTATTCCGGTTAAGAGCTATTTGGAAAACAGTGGATGGGAAGTCTTCTCCCACCCGCCTTATAGCCCAGACCTTGCCCCTTCTGACTACCATTTGTTCCGGTCGATGCAGAACGCCCTCACTTAAATACGGTTCACATCAGAGCAAAATATCAAAAATTGGCTTGATTCATTCTTGGCTGCCAAGCCGGCGCAGTTCTTTTGGGATGGGATCCACAAATTGTCAGAAAGATGGGAAAAAGTCATAGCTTCAGATGGACAATACTTTGAATAATACTATTGTACAAGAACCACACGAATTAAATTACATACCCAAAGGCTTTTCATTTTACGTTGTTCCCAATCCCCAAAGCATTCAATTATTATCAACGCCCTCTGATTCTGATATTTATTTTCTCAATGTGGATGTAGTACCACCTCAGAGACTTGCGTGCAATGATTGTGTTGATTTTGGCTGTTTGAAATTAAGCCTTAATCTGTGCGAAACAAATCTGGGACTCCTCGTGCCAGAATGGATTAATTCATACTGCAAGCTGAGTGATCGTTTTTGGAGAAGTTCGTCATTATATTATTTGGCAATATCACATCCTGGCCTTTGAGTTGCAGTCGAGGCGCGAATGAAAAAGTAGAGAGCTTATGAGGTTATGCCTCACTTATGCCCACGTTTTTTTAAGAAGGAAGAGGAATTTCTGTGTATTGCGATATGAGTCGCTACAGACTCATAACGCTGCCACTTTACCATTGGAAACCAAGATTAAGAAAGTTTGAAACTATATATTCAGTATAAAACTTCGCAAATGTTTTGTTCGAAAAACAATTGTAAAATTTCACACTGCATAATGGGAAAAGCTCGATTTTGAAAATCCATTCCAATTGCGCATTCATTTCCGAGTTTTGTCTGGTTTGTCTGCCCCTCGAGCCGAACTTTTGCCTTACTCTAACTCGTGTGGTGCATTTAATTTAATTCCATCCATTAGCCATTCATTAACCACTCATTAGCTACACATTAACTACTCATTAGTCAATAAATTTTTTCTCCTTTCTAAAATTTATTTCACCTTAAAAAAAATGACATTCGCCAGTGAAGTAATAGCGCACTTTTTTCTCTAATTATATCATCAAATCCGACTATAATTTAAAATAAAATAAAAATTGGTGTTCTGCTGCTGCATGGAAAAAATAATTGAGAAGTAAAATTAAAAAAAAAAAAAACCGTTTTCCAACTGTGCAATCACAGAATTTTGATACAACTGCTCCGGTAATTAGTATGCTTTTGCTTCAGTGTCTCTGGTCTCTAGTATAAGTATCTATTTATACACTCTCTGTCTCGTACGTTTGTAGATCTATACAATAAATTGTAAAAAAGTATTCAATTTTGCAATTAACTTGTTAAATTGTAAATTGTACAATTTACATGACTTTGATAACATGCATCACAATTGGTAATTGAGATATTACCGTCAACGTACCTCCCCCCCCTCCCCCCATTCAACTCAGTAGAATCAAATCTAACAAACAACAACTAGAATTGCTGTACCACAAACTAGGCCAACAAATTCCCATTCCCACTGTGTGGGTGATTGTTTGTGTTTTTTTTTTTTTTTGGTTGTGCGCCCTCTAGCCGACTTGAAACCGAATCTCAGTATCGCAGAATTTGAGTAAATTAATTTTTTTTAAAACACTCAGCACAAGGTCATTTGGTCAGGAAGGTCTAACACCAACACTGAGGCACTTTGAGGAATTCACATGTGCTGAAGGCAAATATCTACGGGTACGTTGATGATGACTATGACGACCACGAATACGAAGACGACGACAACAACGACGACGGCGGCGGTTAAAATCGACTCTGCGTGCATCAGTCTTAGCATAGTTTGCCCAGTTTTTGTTGGCAAACGGTCACGCCATTGCGTGACATGACGATCGAGATACAAATGAGCCTACTACCCCATAGTACCAAAGCACGTATATGTATGTACAAGGGAATACTCGTATTCGTAGTAAACATGTCAGTAGTACTATTGTACAATACAATGGATCTACATGTATACATACATATAGACTGTCGTCGAGTCTATTGCATTGTGTGTCGAAAGTTGACTTTATCCTTCGAAAACGTAAACATGCATGTTTTCCAGTTCCTAATCCGTAACAGAAAAAACCGTATCAACGTATCGACGGCGTATCACGGTATCACGGTATCAATCTAACACCGTATTACCTATCAAAGCAATATGGCATGTCAGCAAGTGACAGCTGATTGGGGTGGCAAGACACCAGACAAGTCTTGGCGCGATTTTGTCAACAATCAAAACGAACAGATACAAATCGCATCCGCACAATGCATTCAATCGAAATGTCAATATTTATCCATATCCGAGTGTCGGCCATTTTGCTTGCAGTTTTTTTTTTTTTCCTTTTGACAAATCTTCTTGGCAAAATGTAATGGCGGCGCTTATTCAGGAACCATAACCAACCCTCAGATGCAAGACGAATCCCGGGAAAACTAGGAAAAAATTTCATTCCTCTCTCTCTCTAGTCTGGTCGTAAATCCAAAGCAACTTTTGCGCAGATACTTTTCGCCTGATGGTGGTATTTCTTTTTTCTTCTTCTTCTTCTCTTATTGGGTGGTGGTTTATTCACCGTCTTGGGAAGATTCACCCTTTAAGAAGGGGCTTGAACAAGGTGAATCCCCCTTATAAATCGTACCCCCTTTAGAGAAGGATTTGTAAATTCAACCGTTTTAATGTTGATACGAAAAGTTCTTTAAGAGTTCTACTTGTATCTACATATGGTATATATGTGCCTTGGGATATTCTTTTTTTGGGGGTGAAAAACAAGGTTACCAACCTATAGGGGTTGATATCTAATTTATTTGCACTCAAACACTAAGAGAGGTTAGACTATTTTCTCTTTTCCTATTATTTATTATCGGCAAGGGAAAGATTCAAGGGTTGGAGCTGGGTTTCCAAATCGATGGTGGTATTCGTATCTGCATTGTCAATTTCGTGAAGACATACCTTCTTCTATTGTTTTGTGCTGAGCTCTTCTTATCCTTGGAAAAGGAAAAAACTTTTATTGTCTGTGCCCTATATAATTGGGGCAGTTGAGGATTAAAGAAGAAGCACCCTTGTGTTGTGAGTATGGCTGTAAGTAGAAGGACATGCGCAGTTTAAGGGGGGAAAAAATTCGCAAGCTGTATTCAGTTGAAAATGGGAATGAATGTTGGGTAGGTGGTGCTGGGGTCGATACTGAAGAAGGTATTCAAACACGCGTTTCGCCATTAGACGCTTTAATAATGGCCTTTATCAATTGAACCGCGATTTTATTAATGAGTTTATTATGGATTACAAGTCTAAGTATTTGTCATAGGGAAAGTCCAATTAGGCTACCTAATGGTGTACAATTTTATACTTCAAATCCAGATCATAATTCTAATGAAACTTTGGAAAAATTCAACATTCTTGCATTGGAAACAGCTCCTGCATTAGTACTTTCAATTCTACTAGTTTATTGCCACAGCACAATGTCTGTTAGAATATTTAAGATATTGGACAATATGTGGTAAAATTATTTATTTCCAAAATATTGATTGGTTTCTAAAGACAATATCTCAATATGTTTTGTACAAGTATTGCACACGACAATTTTCCACCATTGTATCCAACCAATCGTGTCATATCTTTGAGTTGTAGGAACTATTTTGATTTTTTGTGAAAGCCTGTCGAAGCCCTTAGATATTTTTCCAATGGTTTATAAGATACTTACACATTTTGTTTTCCCAACTGTTTATTGCTGAGTTGATTACTGAGTTCAGGATGTTACAGAACGGCCCAGGGCCAATGAAAGAATCAGCCGACCAGTTTCTAGTCAGTTCTTCCGATATTTTATTTCCGACAATACCCCTATAACCAGGCACCCACCAAAGTTGTACTTTGTTGAGAGAGGAGAGATCTTGTAGCATATTGAAGCAGTGAATGACTGAAACTAGAGCCTAAGGTTTTAATATATTAGCTACTGGACTGTCCGTAGTATATGGATTGGGACGCCCTACATTTTCTTATCGAGGATGAAATTCACGCACACCTGCATGTCATGTATTTTCGCTCGAAATACACTGGGACCTTTTCCTATTGGTTGCGAAATTCTGGTGTTTAGTACCCACCCGGGTGTCCATATTCGATCTATGGTATCCGTATAACGTTTGATACCTGTAAAACTTGAGGTGCGATTCATGTAGTTCTGAGTTTACGGGCTTGGAATCACTATGTTGAACTTTCTGCCAAAGCCCAAAGTCTTAGGTAGGCGATTGTTTACCGCGCAGATCATCTCAAGCTCAGGAATTTCGGAGAGAAGTTTCATTTAATCCTTGTTAAATGAGTGATTAATCTCTCGTGTTTGTAGTAGTGTGACCGTGCTGCGCGTTGCAATCTGCCTTATGAAGAGATGAAGTGGCGTTAAACCAAGGAAGCAAGCCGAAGCAGCTTTTGTAGCAGATTTATCTTCTGTTTTGTTCCACCATATTACTGATAGGTAGATGATGATCATCATCATTGTACTTATATATTCAATGGGTGACCTTTGGGACTAATTCTCAGGTCTTACCATACATACGACTGCAACCCCATGTGGCTTTAATTGCTTTGGTAATTTTCTTATGGATATGTGAATACCAAATTACTCTTTTATCGAGAAACACTCCAAGATATATTACTTCATTGGAGTACACAATTTCTGTACCGTTAAATGAGATCTAGTCAAGGCTCAGATTTCTTTTACGATTAAAGGGAACAAGTATAGCTTTACTGGGGCTTACTGAGAAATTTTCTCCAAAACACCCAAGTCATTTACTTTCTTTAGAACAGTCTGTATCTTATAGCAAACGTATTTAGGGTATTTACCTTTGCACTATTATAGAGCGGTGAGAGAACACCTCCTTGTGGCAAACATTTGACGGCTGAGACAGTGATTTTAGTCTCACCGGAAGCTGTTGAGATTTTCTGGTCTACGAGCATCACTCTAATCTAACTCTCAGTGGGATGGTCAATACCCTTTGTGGACATTCCTTCCGAAATGGATTCATATCCGGTACTATCAAAAGCACATTCAATATCTAGAGAGGCACATATTGCAATCTCCTTTTGTCGGTAGACCTTTTTAATCTGTGTTACATATCTAGTGTATGTTTCCTTCCTGTGAACTTCTGTAGAGAAGGTCTCTGATGTGTAAATCGATAAGTCTTTCCATGGTTTTCAGAAAAAATGATGTAAGACACATGGGTCCATAGGACTTAGGTAGTTCATTAGGTTGATCTGGTTTGGGGATAAAAAGTACATATACCTCCCTTCAGGCTTATGGGATGTATCCCTAGTTGAAGCTATTCCTAAATAAGGTAGTTAGAGTGTGAAAAATCTGGACCAGACCTTTTTGAATCAGTGCTGGAAAGACTCCATCTGATTCAGGTGCTTTATATGGTTTAAATGAGGCCAATTAAAAATTTTTCTGTGCTGTTGTCATAGACTAAGCTTGTTGCTTCAGAATTAGTATATTGTGTGTTGTTTAAAGGTGTTTAGTCTGGGAAGTTTCCTCCCGACTAACTGTGAAAGTACCATCTACGTTTTGTAACAAAACTAAACTTTTAGAACTTTTTGTTGACGTGAGATTTCTGGCAGTTTTTCCAGGTTCTCGCAATTCTTTCACCAGGAAGTTCTCTTGGACTTTCTCAATTTTTTATTGAAGTTAGTTAAAGCGGTCAAAATTAACCGGTGTGTTGGGATTTGTTAAAAAAATTTCTCACTATTTTACGTACGTGCTTAAGTTGAGAGTTTCACTATGGTACATTCCTTTTAAGCATATTACGTTTTAGCTTGCAACTGCATTTAAATGATGTGATAGTGGGTTCATTTAGTTGATCCACTGCCTCATTAAGAAAGACTTCCTGAGAAGTACTCCAGTCTGGAGTTTCTTCATGTATCTAGTTTGACGCTGTCCGATCTTAGCATCCAACATGAACCTTGTGTGCATATGTTCCGATAAGGAAGAAGAAAGGAAGAAGTGGTGGTGAGGCCAAGTACCTCCTCCCTTACAGAATTGATAAAAGTGGATTTGTTATTGTTATACGGATAGCAGCAGATTTCTGCTAAAAATATAATTTAAAAGTAGTTTACCTCTTTTGTTATTTTCACAGCTACCCCAGATGTTGTTGTGGGCATTGACATCACATCCAAGAATGAGACGCCAATTGCGACAGTGGCAAAGATCGATCAGATCCTGTACCAGAGTAGGAGGAATTGCATTCCTTTGAGGTAGTTCGATTATCGCTGCCACTGAATCTCTGGTGTAAAACCCTGAAATGAGTAGATATTTAATTTTGGAAGTGATCACCAAAGCAACCCACAGCCTAAGGTCTTCTCGAGCAATTTCTAATATTCACTTACTATTGCTGAGGCCAAATATCTTACCTTGAATATCCCAAAGTTCTTGAAATAGTCTTATAGCAATATTCGATCTTACATATCGTTGGGTAAAGGTGTACGAATCACCTTTAGCACGGTGCGAGTTTCCCTGTAAAACCTTGAGCGTATCCATCGTCGTGTGCGGCTATAAGTAGTAGTGTACTAACTTCCAAATCGAAAGGTTCGGTGTTCGAATCCCAACCTTACCTGAAAGACAATAATTTTTTCAGTTCACGAAAATCAAGGCCAACTTACACTAAGAGTTTAGTTTGCCCATGCCACCCATGGAGCGAAATTTAACACTGACCCCGAACATCTTTCTTTCTTTCACTATCCCACTTTCCAAAAAAAAACTTAACAAATCCCGAGGTGTATTAAGTTCGCCATATGGGAACCTTGCCCAGGGAGTTGCCATTTGGCCTCACTCTCGCAGGATGAGCTGCTGGCCTCCTTGCAGAAGTACGGGAACTCTACTTTTGTGTCTATTCACAGCAGCTTGTTCTTGTGTTAATCTGTTATTTGAGGGAAGCTCACATTTTAACGATGTGTTCTTATAGACTCTTTGATAAACTACTGGTTTTGAATCTGGTGAAGGAAGCTGAAGTTTTTTATGAGCTCTTTATAACGGTACGCGACATGATCTTTAAGTCATTTAAGGGGAGATATATACCTAGGAACCGAGAAAAATGTCATTTTTGTGTATTTATTTTTTTTTATAGAAAACTATTTGAAATTTCGGATTTGTAGTTTAACTATCTAAAAGTATACACATACAGACATATGTTAATTTTTTTTTTTATTTAAAAATATCAAAAATATGTAAGAAGATTGTTTGATTCTTGGAGTGTCGTAAAAAATCTGCGTAAACGGTGCCCACTAGCGTTTTTTGAAAATTCATTTAAAAAAATAAACAAAAAAGATTATTAAATTTGATATAATAATCTAGTACGTGTCATAATTGATTTTGAAAAGATTGATTTATGACAAAATGGTAGTGATTTTCGGCCCAAAAATTAGTTATCATTTTGCCTATAAAACAAAACCTAAGAAACGCAAAAAATCCTATGACAAGTGCTAGATGATGGTGTATAGAATAACTACAAAAATTTCAAATTTCGAATTTCAAGGCAATCTGTTCATTGGTTTTCGAGAAATTTTGTGTACCGGTTTGAAAAACGCGTTTGAAAATTTGGCAATGAATAAATCATGAAATTTATCAACTTACATGGAATTATTGATACCAGGCCCATAGCGTAAGTCTTATTCGGTCGACAGAATGTTCATAGCTTTTAAATTTTGTTGTCGGCGCCGTATTCGACCTTCTTTCTTGGCTTTCCCTATGCGAGTTTTTTCTTCTTGCGCAGCTTACAAGTGCTCTCGGGTTTCAACCGATATTTCTAACACGTTCATAACTTTCAACAGTGAAGTGACACTATTGCAGATCGCGCATGTTGCAAGAAATACAGCAATGTTAAGGATTTTGTCCCAGCTGATCATCGTTTTAGATGCTATCTTCCAAATAAATAGTTTGAAGCTTTCATTGCTGTTTTGGTTATATCCGCCAACACAGCGCTCCATCAAAATGCCATTGCTGAGGCCTTCGAAAATTGGTTGGATGACATCTAACACCATTTTTGGCAATGCTGAATAATCGTGACGGAATTTTTTCAGTTTTCTTTTCGGTTTCGCTTGTTGCCACATGTACCACGATTTGCGGCCTTCGGTACTGCTACTGCTACTACTGCTTTTTTCATGCATAATCCATTTACTACTCAGTTTATCTATAAATTTGTTTTTGCAACCCAATCCAGGATTTCCTTTCTTGCATTCGCAAAGACGGGTTCCCATTCGCTTTTGAACGTGTCCCACGCATTCTTTCGCCAAACGGCTTCGCATTCACTAATCCCGTGTATGTCTTAGAGTTGCCATCCCCGAACTCCATGCTTTTCGAAGGATTTTGAAAATATTTCTTTTATGGCGTCTACTTCCATTTTGCCTGTCGATCCGTCATGATTGATCTGTCAATTTTCATCATGATTAAATTATCGTTCCTCGTATTGCTCGGTATTTTTGTGTTTATTCCAATAGCTACATTCAGTACAATAAGAAGATTTTACAACTACTTTTACTGTAAATTGGCTAATGAGAATCGCAACTCCATACAATGAGGTAAAACCACGTTTACGCCACGTATTATCTCCTGAAACGGTCAGGTTTGTTATATAAGCACTCGAATTTTGTTTTGCTATTCCCTGTTGTTTTTTTGTTTTTACAGATTGTTTTAACGTCAATGAACCTTATTAATTATCATATCATACTTCGTTTGTGGAAGCAGAGGCGGTAAATCCATGGATCTACAAAATTTCATAGCTCCACGCAAACAAATCCTCATCAAGCGCATAACAAAAAAGAATCGTGTATTTATTTCGTAAGCTGTGTTGATGTACGGGCACGAAGATATGAAAGTCGGTTTGCACGATGAACACGAAACTACAATTTTAAAACTGAGTCCTTGAGTGCTTTCTATTGAGAATTGAACATCACTATCACACTTTTTATATTTAACACATTCTGATAGAACAGAAAACATAGCCAAATTCGATACCCAATGTTTGAATCTTCTGGTGCGGATGTCTCATGATCAGTCTTCAACTGGAACTTGGTACTGGAACTAGTATTCTCATCGCAAAGTTTTTGACAGTACGCTGATTTTTGGGCTGTGTTTTCTTCTTGCTCCGATCTTTACGAAAAGATTCGGATCAATGAGCTTCTCGAGAACCTTTTTTTCTGATATCTATTTTCTTCAGAATATTTATTTACAAACGAAAATTCACTGTAACGCACAGTTGCACGAACGACAAGCTACTGACAAAATGTGTCTATTTCTGGCAATTAATAGCAGTCGTATGATATTTCTGTTCTAGCTGAAGACGAGCACGCCCAAAAACACAATAGAATCATAAAATAGATCTAGGGACGTTCTGTTCGCAGGATCGCTTGCCGCCTTTTGTCTCTCGGTTCGAGGCCGCAAAACTCGTTTCACTCTCTCGGCTGTATCTTGCTTATTTATCGAAATATTGACTTATCGTTTTTACTAGATATTCTTGAGACCCGAATCGTCAATAAAATCCAATGCATGGTAGGTGTACAGCAAAGACATGTGGACGATATCTTTCTCTTCCATTCTTTGCAGGACTCTTCAAGTTCTGGTGTTAAGTTTTATGCAGCCAAAAACGTGAGAATTTTTTCGCTAGCTAGGCCGATGCTTTGCGGAAAGGTCCCTCTTATGATGAGTGATTACGGTAGTTGATTCTCCTCCACTAACATCACATTTAAACCGCATTTGTCTTTGATTGTAGAGAAATTATTCATCAGTGTCTTCATTGGAGCAGACAAACACGAACTAGCTAGCCGGCTTCACCTCTTTGTCTTGAAACCCAATCGATAACTCTCCCCTGTATTTGAGCGATTTGCTCAACACTAAAGGAGTTGAAATTGATGTATGTATCCATATTGCTATATAAAACTTTGTAGGCTGCAGTATTTCCTGTTCGGACTCTCTTTGCTTCCAAGGTCTGGGGAGTTGAGTCATCGTAGTGTCATTTTTTCGGTTTCAGCAGTGGCTAAAGTCTGTAGAGCACGTTTCCTAGAGTAACATTTTCCAGGGCTTGTTTGACCCTTTTTCTCTCCGAAGGATTTAATTTTATATAGCCGGTAGATTTTTGTGACAGGATTATTTTTGTGTTCACATAATTCATCCGATAGCATGCTAATATTGTCCTCAAATTTGGTCTTAATACGGATTTTTACGAGGCGCTCATTCACATGCCGGAAACTGAGGACTTCTTGTCATAGTCTGCCTCTAACAACGAATTCTTATCTAATTGCCGTAGTAGATGTCACAGATTTTGATCCCCGTTTTGTCCGCTCCATACCACCGCATTTTGGAGTGATGTTAATATCTGCTTTGCAGCCGTCTAGGGCATCCTATAGTTGTTCGTCCGCACGTGGCCTATTAAGGGACGTAACATTCCATATGCAGCTTCGAAATTTGTCGTCCTTGATTCGTTTGCAGGTGTTGTTAACAGTAGATTCGTCCATATCCGCTGTCCTGTTTATAGTGCTGGTATTTTGGTCTACTGGTCAGTACTTGCGCTTATAAGTGTGGCAAGTCGAGTCCAGATGGATATCGACCAGTATCTAATGGTTACCACTTGGAGTTAAAATAAGCACATTTGATGTGCAGAAATGGTTACAACACTGTTCATCGCCAAGCGGACTTCTCTCAGTGTCTAATCCAGTCATCTAGTAGGTCCTTGAAAAATTTGCTAGCGCCGATCGTATCTTAAACTGGAGTTTGCAAGAAACTGTTTGAATTGGTCCGCAACTGAGTAGGAAACTCTGCTTTTTAGCGACGAGAGTAACTTCAATATTATTGCTTCTGACGACAATGTGGTTCCATACGTGAAAGAGTATAGTGATATACTGCAGTCCGTAATGTTGTCATATGTTGAGGAGTAGATGCGTCTTCATTGGTACTATTAGCATGAGAACGACCCTAAATATTATTCAACTATTCGACTAGACGAGAGCAAACCAGACCACACCAGACCAGGATAAATTGTTTTCGTTTTCGATAGAACTTGTGGTCTATCTCAAAAGAAAAAAGAAAGGCAAAAGCGCTCATATGAATGAATGAGAGAGCACTTAAAAAAATAATTTTGAAAGTTTTGTTTCGCCCATGCCCAAAAAAAACGTGACGATGTGATAAAAAATATGGTTTACTGGATAAAATTTTTCGTAAAACAAAAAATTCGGCCTGTGCAAATCAGCCCATAATCGAATTGAGCTAAGGTTTTCTACGTAAGATTAAAAATTGTAAAACTTGGCTTTTTTTTTTTGTTTTATTTGTAAACTTATACAACAAGTTCTAATAAATTGGCAAACCACTTATGGATATGTTTGATATAAAGTTTGATTTGACTAGTGGTAACATTGCATACTCATATCATGGGCTGCCTTCTGAAAGCTGTCCTCCTCCACGCACCGGAGCTTTGATGAACTTGCGCGCGGACTGCCTTTTGACTCTGGTCTTATAGACATGCCATCTGAGGAATTGGACCAGAGCCATGCTGCAGACAAAAATACGAAATCAACTTTTCCTGTGCCCAAGACTGCTTTCGACCATAATCTGTTAAGATGAACTTATAACTGGCAACCTTAAATCATTTCCTTTTTATATAAATGCCATGTTACTATGTATTTGTCACCATATTGTTTACGTATTGTAATATTTTAGTAGGAATGTAGTCGAGTCTTCACGGATCCCTCCAAAACCGATATAGGATGTGGCGCTGGTGTCTTTCTGGAGGACGACAAATTTTATCTATTTAGGAAATTTATCATCTGTAGCGACAAGTTAGTTGGGCGTAAAGCCTTGTTGAACCCTCTTATGACTTCCAAGAAAGTTAGTTCGAGAATGTAAGAAGTCAGCGGCCTTTTTGCCACTTCTTCAGCAGGAAAGACTGCAGACTACTATACTGGCGTTGCAACGAGCCACTATAATTTTTCGAAATGTGCTGGGCATAAGTGAAACAACATCCTGTGACGCTTGCTGTGAAAGTGATAACGACACCGCGGACCACTATTTCCGTGAATAAACAGCTTACGCTTGTATCAGGGTCCAAGTATTTGGCACTGTCGTGGTGAGTGCTAGTGCTGTAGGCATTTTGTCATTGAAACGCTTACTCATCTTTCTACGAGCGTCCGGGTGCTATGCTCTGATAAAAAAAAAAAGTGAAAATCTGGTAATGAACATCTGGATATCCTCATTGGTTTAACGTATAAAAAAATGTCTTTGATATGTAAAATGAAAACATAGACCAGATGTTAATTCCTCTTGAACTATCATGGTCACACTGAAGAGAGAAAAGACAGTGGTTTGCGTCGATACGACTATTCTATAGAGCACTGGTGGTGAAAATAGCGATACAACAACGTGAGACAGGGAGCATTACGTCTGCGTTCGAGGGTGTCGAATGATTGTGTAATATTGTCATCACTTATGAGTGATCGCACGATTTTGGATCTATCAAGTGCATCTTAGGAGCACCTGACCAGATATGAAGTATTCAAAGAAGTATTCGTTGAGCAGGTTAAAGATGGTGAAGGGTGCCGCTCGATAATTCGTTGAAATTTTGTCCCATGCAACTCTTCATTACAGTATTGTTCATTGCCTTCTGGATTGTAATACTTGGAAAACACGTACGAATTTTCTAAGTTAAGTCTATGAATGCTATCCTTCACTAAGGATCTATCGATTAAGATCCATCTCAGTTCTTTACACATGCTGATTGTGGCCGTAACCAGTACTGAGTATAAGAAAAGTCGACTTCTTAATCCTGCAACAACCGGTGTTTCGGTGTTACTGGGCTATACGGCATATCCATAAGATCGCAGTCAAATGCTAAGTCAACGAAACTCAAGTGATTTGAAACTCGTTGCAAAGATTACTTAGTTTTAAATAGAAAATGGCTTTGAGAGCTCCGTCCATAGTACGGTTTTCAAGAGGATGACGATTCATCAGTACGTTAACTGCAGAATTAGGGATGAAAAAATTATTATTTTTTGGAGCTTTTCTATGCGATATGTTTAGTCAAAAGTTCTACATCGTCCAAATTAATATCTAGATACGTAACTTCATAATAAAAACCGGTGGTGACGTCTTTTAGCCTTAAAATGGATTAACATTAGATTAGGTTGTTCAGATAGCTTCTTTTTTGTCGTGTTAAGAACAGCACCAGTTTTAAAAGAATTGACGTAAAGCTCAGGTCAGGTGCACCAATTGTTAATATTATGTGCACAACCAAGTTCTATTTTGTCAATAGATGGCTCCAGCAGTAAGTGCTGATCGATTTTGACATGAACCAAGCTTATACATATGGCAAACAAACCGTTTTGACACATTTGGTTGTATAAAAATGTCTGATTTTGTGTCAAATAACCGTCATTTGCAAGAAGTGTTAGTTGTCTTCTTTTATTCAAAGAAAGCGGTGGCTGAAGCGTCTCTTCAAAAACGGCGATTTCGATGATTTCGGACGACCGTTGGCGTGATGGAAGGCCAAAATCTTTTAAACATGCTGAATCGTAGATATTGCTCGATGATCATCCATGCCAAATGCAAGAAGAGCTTGCTTTAGCATTAGCTAAGCCATTTCCAAGCGATTGCATACGCTGGGAATATTAACTTATGTATTTAAGCCAAGGGATGTGAACAACTGCTCCAGCGGCAAAAAGGAAGGGTTTTCTTCGTCGCATCGTGACGGGTGATGGAAAATGGATTCATTACAGCAACTCAAAAAGAAAAACGCTGTGAAGGTTATTCTGTGTATTTGGTGCGACTATTATGAACTATTGAAACCCAACGAAACCAACACTATGGAAGGGTATCAACTTCAATTGATGCGATTGAGCAAAGCACTGCGAGAAAAACGGCTACAATACGATCAGAGGTACAAAAAGGTGACTCTACAGCATCTACAGCATCTACAGCATCTACAGCATCTACAGCATCTACAGCATCTACAGCATCGACCGCACGTTGCCAAATATACCTAGAAACGCTCAAATGGAAAGTCCCACCCAACTCGCCATATTCCACAGATATTGCGTCGTCCGGTTATTACTTGTTCCATTCGATGGCACATGGTCTGGCTGATAAGCAGTTCCGCTCATATGAAGACATCAAAAAATGGCTTGATTCATGGAAAGCCTCAAAACATGAACACTTTTACCGTAACGATATTCAAGCTCTGCCAGAAAGATGGACAATAATTTAAATGATTCATTTTCACAAAAAAGCGATAATTTAAATAACTGCGCGACTTATAATATATACGGCTGCTTACTATTTAGGGAAAATAGCCACCGGACGAGAATTAACTCAGCTTAATCATTCGCGTGTCCCTGAGCGTTGATATTAAAAACAAGTTAAGCAGAGAGTCCACTACTATGCACCACAGGAATGAAATCATGTTCCCAGTTTCCGGATGCCCAGCAGAAAACCATATATTTCTCCATGAAACTAGTGATTCGTATACTTTGTGTTGCATCACTGGGTTACATATTGCGTCAAGACCTGTGTTGTTAAAGGCGCCCTAAACCCTAATGTAAATGCGTAACTTCAAGTCAAGTTACAATTAAGACACAGAGTCGTTGTTCACTTCGACGAATCTCCCAATTGGAGAGTTGATTTCTATCTGCTTTTGTAGTCTTAGGTTCGATTAGTAACTGTTTGAAAATGCCTATGTTACTCGTCAGTTCTTATTGAATCTCGCTTTGGCTTTCAAAAGAGTTAATGATTCAGCACCAAAGAGAAGAACTGGGATGAACATAGTGTCTATATGGAGACTGCTTTTTTGTTCTGGAATTTAAAACATCCAATTGACTTGGAGATCACCATGTCCCCTGAGATTAGGGACCGCTTTACACAAAAAAAAAAAAAAAAAAAAAAATCAACGTCTACTTAAGAATTGTAAATGAAAGTGTTAACATTTGATTACCAATTTTCTTAATAAACAGAATGTATAGGGTTTTCTAATAGGGACTTGACAACTTTGAATTTAATTTGTGAACGCACTCTTTCAGTAATCATCAAACTGGCACTGTCAATTTATTCAGTAAACTCAACATTTTCATTATGGTAAAGTACAATGTACAACGAGCAATGTTTGTAAATTATAAAATTTTTTTACAGATATTCGGAGTCGGTGACTGCAACTTTAAGAGCGTTAACTCCAATTTTCGGTCGTAATTCTCGCCCTAATAGACAGGCAATAACAAGTTTAGTGCAACAATTTGAGTCTACATATTCGTTGTGTGATGTTGCCGTGTCAGTGAGAAAACGGGTTGGTCGAAGTGTCGAAAATATCGCTGCCGTTCGTAGATGTCTGTAGCAAACGATCCAAATCAGTCAATTCGATGGCGTTCGCAAGAATTGGGCATCGCTCAGACCACAATATCGCGTATTTTGCGTAAGGATCTTGGCTTACACCCATACAAGATCAAGCTGACTCAAGAATTGAAGCCGATGGACCATTTGAAACGACGTAGGTTCTCCGATTGGGTTCCGGAGAAGATGAACCAAGATAATGAAAATTTCATCGCAAAATCATCTTCAGTGACGAAGCTCATTTTTGGCTCAATGGGTTCGTCAACAAGCAAAATATGCGTTATTGGTCGGGTGAAAACCCACATGTGCTTCATGAATCACCACTTCATCCACAAAAAATAACTGTTTGGTGCGGTTTGTATGCTGTGAATGGTCAGCGTTATCGCGCCATGATCATTGATTATTTTTGTCCCGAATTGAAAGATATGGACTTGGACGACATGTGGTTTCAACAGGATGGTGCTACAAGCCACAAAGCACACGCTATAATCGATTTATTGAAGAGTAAGTATGGTGAGCGTGTTATCTCAAGACATGGGCTAGTCGATTGGCCGCCTCGTTTGTGCGATTTAACACCGCTTGACTATTTTCTGTGGGGCTACGTTAAGTCATTGGTTTATGTCAACACTCCGACGATGTTGAAAGAGTTCATAGACAACATTGAACACGAAATAGCGGCCGTTTCGGGCGAAATGTGTGACCGAGTCGTTGAAAATTGGGTCCAACGAATCGACAGCTGCAAACGTGCCCACGGTAGCCATATGAACAAAGTCGAGTTCCATTCATAAATGTTTTGATTGTACTTCAAGCCAATAATAAAGTTTTTGAAATATCTCAAATGGTTTGCCTTTTATTTAAAAAAAAAAAATTGTCAAGTCGTTATTAGAAAACCTTATATTTTGATTTTGCTTCTGGTAGCTGGCATAACCTTTCCTTATTGAAGCTCAATATATCGCGTAAGGTAAATGACTGATATCTTTGTATACTTATGAGTGCGCAAATTGATTATGCTCTAGCCCATGTAATGTCTTATCCAATTCCCAGCTGATATTTCTACGATTTCATTGTAATACTTCAAGTTAGTAAAATGTACGTTTCTGTTCAAAACGAATTCCCTTGGATAATTCAAAGCCTGCGGCATTGTGTAATAATCTGCAAAGTTATTCCACTTTTGACATCCTCAAATGTCATTTCACATTATTTATCTCGGTTTTAAATTGTTGTTGTTTTCTTTTTTTCGTTTTTAATTAAATTACTCGCTTACATGTCAAAAAAATACAATAAATCCACTCGCTCTCACCTGACAATCTGAGGGAAACTTACCACGGCGACACAAAAGAATCCCAGCTTAGTTAACTAAAGGAGCTCTACTCTACCATCGTCAACCTCCTTCTCTCCCTCAATATTATTCCTCTACTCTGCCACAACAGAGTAAAAGACTTGGGTAATATTTTCATGTGAAAAGATTATGCAACCCGATAAGCGTCAACCTCTCTTGAATTACTTACTTAATTAAATCAAAGGCCCTGTTCTCCTGCCATCTATACAGGTTAGGCTAGGTACTGTGTAAATATTCGTATCTACCGTGTGCGCTCATGGGGCTCCAGTAATTAGACAAATTAAAAAACTCCAAATCATAGCTCAGTGCACTGAGTGCAAAAATATGGTAAAAGCAAAGCGAGCTCCTCAAACGAAAAGTACTATTTGTACATCATATTCGTATCCACGGTCACATGGGTCTAGGTTCTCATAAAAAAGTCTAAGCCCTCCTCCATCGATGGTATCCGTAGATTGCTGGAGATCTATAAGTACGAAATGCGACACTCGTTCAGAGAATTAAGTCATGCGTAGTGTGTGGTCCTAATGGTGGTGGTTACCAGTGCGAGTAAGAGTATGGATACATGCCACAACCACAAGATAGTCAAAGTGTGAGGTGCCAATAAAAATGACTAATTGCCAAAATGACTCTGTTTCTGTTGGAAATTTATGAACGTCAGTAAATGTTTGTCGTTTTATCTGGCGAAATCGAAATTTATTCCCCAACAATGAATGTCTGAATGGCAATAGCGACTGCGAATACGACGGAATAGAAATAAAAACGAAAAAAAATTAGAGAAAAACGAATAAAAGGGCAAACAATTGGAGAAAATAAAAACTGTTATTTGTTTCGATTTTTGTTTTAGTTTTATTTTTGCAGTTACTTCGGGTTAATTTGAACGGCGGCTGCTGTCGCCGACGTCGTGTCTTCTACTGCCACCACTACTACCCGGGTATGATGAATTAATGTGCTACCCTAGATAAAACCCATAAAGGCACCAATAACTGTGAGGGGGTGAATCTACTCACTACCTTAAAGTTAGTAGGGTGAGCTACTTGGGAATTTTAATAACATAGCCGCGGTAAGAAAGGGACATGGTAGGAGGTTCAAAAATACAGAGCCGGATAGAGGGTGCAGTTTAGGTAGGGCGCTGAGCGGTTTTAATCACTGGGTGGTTGTTAACTTTATTTTCTTTTTGTTTTCTTGTTTTAATGATCGTCCACACTTCATTAGGTTGATTGACTTGATATTTTAGCTGATGTCAAAGACTTTTTTTTTTTGAAAAGATGTTTAGTGAAGGTTTTGTTTTAAAGTAAGAAAATGAATCGAATTGAAACTAATGTCTTTGGATTCTTTTGGATATTCAATAGCAAGTGCTGTTAACAATTATGAAACTTGCATTCTAATTAAATTGAGAATGTGTTAAGTAAAGCTATTACGAGCAAGTGTTTCTTGTCATATTTTTTTCCAAATTTCTCAAGGTGTTTTCCATTTTTTAAGTCACATGTGCAAGAGCTATTATTCAACAGTCTATGAACTAGAAAATTAAGGTTTTCTTTCCAACTTGAAGAAGAAATATGGGACAACAAGCGAAGGTTGCTTTTAAGGCACCAGCGTATAAATTGTAACTGACATTCTTTAGAAAAACGTTAAATTCCAAAGGAGTTATCAGCCGTATAGTGCGAAAATTCTTGGTGCTCGAGGCATGCATCATATACGTAGTGAAAGACAATCGTCAATGTACTGACTCAGCAAAAATTCGGCGATGACGAGTCGCTTTGCAAATTACGTCCAGCTGAAATCGCGGAATCAATTATATAATCTTAATTTACCATTTCGCGGACAACCGCAATATTCACTTCATCGCTGGCATTTTGCTGTCTCACTAGCTCGGCAACATTATTTAATTACTTACCTAAGTCGGGCTACATTTCGGGGTGAACCTCGTGAACTAACAACATTCTTCAGTTAGTCCAGTTAGTTAGATCGAGGTCCCTTTCTACTTGTGCGCTCCAACTAAGATGAGGTCTATCTTTACTGTGTTGTTCCTTCGGGTTAGATTCGAAGACTCTGCGGGCGGAAGTATTGTTGTCTCTTTCTAGCCAGCTCAGGCAACTGATGCCTCGTTCTTTGATGATCGATGTCAATGTACAGCTCGTAAAATTCGTCGTTGAAACTTCTCCTCCAAAGTCCGTTATCATAGACGGGATCAAATATCTTTCGGTGGATTTTTTTCTTAAAACAACTGAAAATATCTTTATCCGCTTTCAAAATGTTCCGTGTTTCTGCCCCGAAAGATATAAGTACGTTGATCAAAATCTTATATAAAATTTCCTTAGTTTTTCGAGATAGGCTTTTACTACTCAATTGCTTTTTTAGCTTAAAGAAACAGCGATTAGCAAGAGTGTATCTTCGTTTTATTTCTGCTGAGCTGTTGTAGGAATTCCAGCTGTCGACTCTGACGTTCTGTCCAATTCATTGATGTTGTATGTCCTTTCTTGTTGACAGAATATACTTTGTATATCATTTTAGCAGCTTCACTTTTAATACTAGTGAACGCACCGGTGACAATATCATCGACGTACTCTAGCAGTTGCACAGACTTTTGAAAAGATTGTGCCTCTAATGATGTTAGAAATGAGAGCGCATTGCTTTATCTAACATTTTTTTGACATCAAACGTCTGATTTAAGTCGTTTCAGACCTTGACGAAGCAGCGAGCTTACATCAGCGTCATTCTGCGGAGACGGACGCATTTGTCAGGGATACCAAAACTAGATATGGCTCTATGAAACTCATATCCATAAATACTTTCATATATGGCCTTAAAATCGATGAAAAGATGTTGGGCATCGATTTGGACTTCTTAAGTTTTTTTCCAGGATCTGCCGAAGTGTGAAGATTGATTGACTAGATCTGAGATATTAGTTGCTGCATGGTTTTAATAAAGTCATTTCAGCCGGTAAGCCGTAAGATACAGCTGATTTGTTGGACTTTAACTTAGATATTGCTATCCTTACAGCTTTCTGGCCAGGTTGACAGCAGTTTTGGCTAGTTAAATAGACAGCAGAATATTGAGCTTTGTCGCCGTTATACAGTCTACAGAAAAAGTTTTTCCAATTCTCAACACCGACTGTGACTCTACTACCAGATTTCCACCTTCATCTCTATAGGTTCCTGTATAGGTCTTCTGCCTTGCCACGTCTTTTTTACCTGTAAGTAAAATTTCCGTACGTTATGCCCGGGGTACAACAATATTTTCGATCGCGCGTCTACCCTGCATTTTTTTCTTATTTTGGAGAAGACCGTTTCTTCTGCTCGCAGTGTTCCCGAGCGGCTCTCATCCTTCTTTTCAGCAGTTTTTTTTTTTTAGTTTTCCCAGTCTTCGTCAATCCAAAAATTTCTTGGTGATAGTCGGATGATACCCAGCACATCAGTTTCATCATATCTGATGGTACGTTGGCAGTGTTTTTACTGGTTTTCGGTACTTGATGCTGGCGGCATAGGCTTTGCTAAGAGATTTCGAGATACGCGTTTGGCGAAGTTTCAGGTGGTTCTTGCGATTGCAGCTTTTTTACGTTATATCTTTTACTACAACAAGGTGGTAATCCGAGTCAGTGTAAGTGCCCGAAAGGTTCAGAATACTGTAGGCCTATCTTACGTCTATTGCAATATGGTCAATTTGATTTAGCGTTTCATTATCTGGAGACTGCCATGTATAAGGGGATATATTGAGATGAAGAAATCGTGTCCTTGCTATAGTGCTATTTCGTCCCACCGCAAAGTTAATAAGCCTAAGTCGTGATGTCGTGTAGGCTATGCTATCCAACTGTCCTACCAAATATTTACGGCTTTCCTATACTGGCGTTAGAATCGTACTCCGGACATTGCTCATATGTTTTGTCGTTACACACTTGCTCACGTGTTGGAAGCTCAAGACTTCTTGCTTATGTCTTCCGCATATGGCAATTCCGCATCCGAGTATAACGGGCCCATCCCATCGCACTTCCTGTATGGCGGTGGTATCTGCGTGATGGCAATCAAGGGTCTCTGTTAATTTTCACCTGAAAGTGGCCAGTTAAGGATCTGAACATTGCACGCGTAGATACGAAAGTCGTTTTCCTTTCAACGTTTGCTAGGATTGTCAACAGTGACTTGTCCAAGGGGATTAGTTGGTTCGTCACATATTTCAATCTCTCCCATATAGGGTCGTGAGTATTCTGGTTGGGTATATCTTTGTCATTTTAGCCTGCGTGAGTACGGTTTATAACTAGCAATGTACGATATCTAGCAATAGATGGCGGCGCCATTGTATGTGAGTTTTTGTATAGTGTGTAAGCGTGTTCCAACTTATTTCCAGAGACCTTGCTTCCCTCGAAATTTTCCTGCAATCGACAGTGGATATTTGACTGCCATTGTTTCCTTGACAAAGCATGTTAAAAAACATTCTTTACCTGCTGAGAAGTATTGTTGAATTAAGTGTGGATGCTTATGGAATATGTGTTTTAGTTTTGGCCGTATATACACTCATCCATACTCTATTTGCTTGTACAATGAGTAGACGGAAAGAATTCATTGATATTTTTGAAACCGTTTAAAAACCTCAGTAGGAATGCCATTTAACCCAACTATCTTATTTTTCTTGAGCGCTCTAATTGCGGCAAAGATCTCCGGTTGATTTGGAGGTTATCGAGAATTTGTTGCTATGGATAACCTATACGCGTTGTCTTCTAAATTGTTAAGTACTGCAGGAATTTAAATGAATTGATCCTTATTCGCCGTAAGCTAGGTTTCACCAATTCTCTTAACTGGATATTGATAAAAACTTTGATAACTTATTAGCTCCTCCGTGATTCTGTACTCAATCTAGCCATCCAAAAGTGTTGCATTTCCGAACGCTTTATGTTTATTGGGTCTCAATTCCTCTTATCTTATTAACTAAGGGTACAGCCATTCAAATTTTTATTTCTGTATGTTTTCTGCACGAATTTTCAGAAAATTGTGTGCTTATATCGATAATTCTTTTGGGTAGAGTCACAAAAATATTCTTCACAACTTTCAAATGTTTCTGTAGATTCTTTGGCATTAAGCTGTGGGTCGTTTCGACCCTCTTCGACCCTCCCTCCAGGTTCTTCTATGCGGTTGTGAAGACATTAGGCTTTGATGTGATAAAGATGTTAAAAGCAATTCCACACTGGACTCCAGATACATTTGAATTTCCAGTGTCATAGAAGACAGATGGTTTTCTCTATCTTACCGTTGGTCTAGTTCTTATTTTCTCAAATCCAAAGATGTCAGTTTTAAATCGCATGAACTTACGTTCAAGTTGTTGGGCTTGGGTACCCCTTTCCCAAATGCCTATAGCCTAGGGTCGGTATAAACGTATTTGTCTACATCCGATGCTTTGTTTTCTAGCTCCTAGCAATGGAATTCGCTGCTTCGTTCTCTGCCGCTAATCCGGAGATTTCGGAAGAAATTCCAAGATAGAAGTAAATGAAAAAGGAAATGAAGATGGAAGACGGTCTTATCAACGAAACTTCATATACTATATAGGGGCTCTTCTAAAAATCAACAGATTCTCAAAGCGCTTGACAAAGAGAATGGTGATACTAGTTAGAAGAAGGTAACAATACTTACGGTTTTGAAGCTGGGAGTTGTGCTCGAAGATGGAAATTTATTTAGGCTAAAGGATGAGATGTATGAAAGTTTTGAATGCCTCACTATTAAGGTATGGACTTGTTATATCAATGTTTGGTTCAGCGAACTGTTGATTTCCATTTAACTTACCTGAATTTGTGGAAAAGGTATGACACATTGAATATGCTTACTAAAAAAATAAAAGCGCATTATCGACAATGATGCCAACAAACAGAACATTCCTTAGGATTGGAAGGGAAAACTATGAGAAACTGATAAAACGAAGACAGAGCTTGTGCTGAAGAGCTGTGGGAGAACACTGGGATATTAACTAAGAAATCAAAAACTTCGCTAGTCATTGTTATTGCAATACCAGTAGTAGATGTAGCCACATATTTCACTAGCCAATATGAAGTTCCAGAGGGGATACTAGAGAAAATAAAATAAACTGAAGCATAGATTGTTTTCTCTGCTTTCAAATACCCTGGACTGGACTAAATTATACCAATAATGGTTCGAAAAGAAAGCAGGCTATGATACAGTTCCTAAAAAGACTATTCAGCAATAGCATCAGGAAAAGATATATACCAAAATATTAGAGGTAAAGGTGCGGAAACGGCCCTACATGAAGTTGGCCGGTCGATTATTAGCAGTTTTCGTTGGCATTGAAGGGCCGCCATCCTGCAAACTATGAACCTGATAAACTGTACTCGTATGTTCCGATAACAAGGAATTGTGGGTCACCACCTCAAGGAGCATCGTTAGGGAGGAATGACATCAACCCTTCAGTGTCCCCTAGTTATTAATGAAATACTTTTTAATTTAAAAGGGGAAGGTATAAAAGCCACTCTATACGCTGATTATGTGGTTCCTATTACCACCGGAAAGTTTCTCACCACAATCCGCGAAATTGTAAACTATGCACATTGTAAACATTGGTGGCAATACACATATAAAACTAGTAACCTTAGGTTAATGACGAAAGTCTATATTGTATAGGCACCACTCATACCATAAGACCGACGCCAACGGCGGAACTAGACTTGTAAATGCAGGAATATGCAGCGAAAAGCTCCCTAAAATTGAGTCAGTTTAATGGGTCGAAATTAAACCCGAAAGGGCACTTCTCAATCCTTACATAATACCTTATCACGACTTTGAAACACCATGGGCAGAGAGGAATGGGACAGGATACAAATGGTACCAGACTTGGTATTGATTTTCATGAATGAAAACGGCGACAAGATCTTCTCCGATTTTCCAGTTTGAGATATTAGCTGTAGCAGAAGCAGGCAATATCCCACAAGGATATTACTATATTTATTGATAATCAGGCTGTCAAGGCTATTGCGGCAGTCGAGATCAAATCGAGGCTTGTGAAGCGCTGTCGTGAAGAATTTGAGATTTTTTGTGTTCAGCACAAAGTTTAGCTTAAGGGAAGGTTTTTCTTAAAAAGGGAACTGGCAGTTCTGTCGGGACATGGGCTCATGGGAGGATAATTCCACTTCTTGTGCCTTTGTTACAGCCTCAGTAATTTGAGGCAAAGGACTTTCGGAAGCTATTACTTCCACGACCTCTTAGAACTATGTATCTGCTACTTTACTTACATCTATTTTTTATTTCGCGAATGCAACAAAATGGCTTAGAGCCTATCAGGGAGCAAACAATAACCAAAACTAAGTAAACCGATCAAAGTCCTTTCTCATCCAATTCCCCCACCTGACCATCACATTGGGTGTACACAGAATTAAGTGTGATGCCTGATGAGGTATAGAATGGACTCGGCTTCAGATATCTAACGGTAGCTGTATCAAACGGTGTGTTATTCAGCAACTTAACAGATGTTTAACAGACTCTTAAATATATAAACTTTTGCTATGATTCATGACAAAATGGAAATCAAGTATGTTGAACGGAGTTCGTACTATGAGTTGAGAAAATCTTCTTTAAGGGCCTGTAGATCTATTTGATATAATAGAACACTCGATTATTTGTGCTGTAGCCAAGTAAAGACCTGTCTTCATGCTACTAGCCTCTCAAGCTTCTTCTTTTGCAATGATCTTATTTCGTTCTTTTCTTGAGCTAGATTAGATAACATTATTTTGAGAGGTGGGCCTATTGTGATATCCTCCATTTAGAGCTCATCCATGATGTGGCAATTTGTTAGGATGGTGGCTACATCCTTAGGTGAGCTGGCAGCTATGTCCGTAACGTAACGTGTTTTGGTTAGGCCATTGCAGTCACATAGTATGTGTTCTACAGTTTTCACGTCCTCGTTGAACAGCCTGCATGTATTGTCTTGTGCTATGCTCATGGTGACATGTGGTCACTCGAACCTGACTTCTACTTAGTTGTAGTAGTTGTTTTGTCCTTTGGTGGAAACAGCTTGGCATAAAGACTTTGGCTTGTATATTTCCTTCGGTTTCTCTCCACAAATGAAGCTTCTTTTCCTCTAGCCAGCCTTGATTTCTATCTTTGATTGTATTAATTGATAGAACACAGAATGGTCTTACCACCATAAATTGATATGCGGATCCTTTTCTGGGTAGTTCGTCTGCTTTTTCGTTGCCTTCATGTCCACTGTGTCCTGGCACCCAAACCAGATGAACTTTATTTGTAGCGGCCAGTAGTTGTAGGAATTAAAGGCAATCACAGACCAGTTTTGATTTTATTCAAAGGCGTTGATTGCAAGTAGGGCTGCTCTGCTGTCGGAGAGAATATAAACGTTTTTGTTTGTTATATTTCTGTTTAGATTCTCTCGAATGCAAAGTTCTATTGTATGAATTTCAGCCTGAAATACGGGCGAGGAACGTATATTCCGGATCCAACTTCTTCATTTATTTGTGTATAGTACCATACATGTGAGTATTGGTTTTTCCTGTTCCCTGTTAAGATGGTCTGGAAATGTAACTTTAACTTTAAAGTTATATCGTGTTGGACATTTTTCTGTTAAATGTATTCCAAGTAATTCATCTTTTTTGACTGCATGAAGAATTGCAGCATGAACTGGTTTGGAATTGGATTCATCTTCTGTGATGAGCATGTAGGCATTTACCATTGCTTCTTTCATGCTTTCCAATTGGACTGGTGGGATTTTTAGGATAACTTCAAGCGCAGCTGTTGGTGCGGTTTTCATTGTACCAGTTGCGCAGCCACAGTCAGGTCTCTGCACTTTGTTGAGTTTTAACTGTGTAGACCTCTGCGATGCCTTCTGCCACCAAACGACAGCTGCATACGTGATGATAGGTTGCGTTATTGCCGTATACGTCCAAAGTCTCATTTTGGGATTAAGTCCCCTAATTTTTAGTAAATTTTCCTAAATATAGTGAGGTCCTATCCTTGAGGGTTTCATGTAAGTTTTTCATCCAGTGTGATTTCTATATATTTTACTTCCATTGAAGCTATCCAAACTATGAATTTGTGCAATATATCCTTGATATGCGGTTGGTGAAATTTTTCTTTGAACTTATTTTATCAAACTGAAGAAAAAGTGATTTGATGGCTTATCCTCTATTAGATTTCTGAGCAGGTGCCTTTTTTTTTTTTTGTTTGGTTGCTATGACACCTGTCAAACATACTTACATAGTATACATCAAGTCATTGAGCAAACAACATCAGATGTTTTCATCGTTTTTTACCAGAAATTGATAACTTGTGTTGAGCAATATTTTTTTGTTTTCATTTAAAGAAAAATGTTGCAGAGTCACATCGAATGCTTGTAGAGGTATATGGTGATCATGTTCTATCAGAAGCAACATGCAAAAGATGGTTTCAACGGTTCAGAGATAACGATTTTGATGTGAGAAATGAAGAACGTGAAAGACCACCAAAAAAGTTTGAAGATGCCGAATTGCAAACAATATTAGATGAAGGTGACACTTTAAGTCAGAAAAAAATGGTAGAAATGTTAAATGTTGCACAACAGACAGTTTTTGATCGTTTAAAAGCTATGGAAAAGATCCAAAAGTCTTGAAAATGGATGCCACATGAATTGAATGAAAGATAGATGTGAAATTTTGCTTCAAAGACACGTTAAAAAATCAATTTTGCATCAAATTGTTACTGGCGATGAAAAGTGGATTTATTTTCAGAATCCTAAACAAAAGAAATCATGGGTTAATCTGGGACAACCATCAACTTCGACTGCAAAACCAAATCGATTCGACAAGAAGACAATGCTGTGTGTCTGGTGGGACCAGAAAGGTGTGTGCTCCTAACACTTGGTGAAATTGTTAATACAGAACCACGCATTGATCGAAAAACGAGCAGAATGGGCCAGAAGACACGGCAAGGTAATTTTGCTAAATGACAATGCACCTGAACACAAAGCAAAACTGGTTCAGGGTTCAACCGAAGCTACTACCCCACCCGCCGTATTAACCAGACTTGGTTTCTTCCGACTACCATATGTTTTCATCGATGGGACACGCATTAGCTGAGTAGCACTTCGAATCCTACGAGGAAGTCGAAAATTGGGTGCCTTTTTGGTTTGCTTCAAAAGACGAACAGTTTTATTGGCGTGGAATTCATAAATTGCCTGAAAGATGGGAAAAATGTGTAGCTAGCAATGGCCAATACCTTTAATAAAATGTTTTATACTTTCTCATTAAGAATTCGTTTTTTATTTTCACTTCATACCGGTACACCTGGTATAATTGTTTGCAGAACCCGTTGCTGTTTTATTTAAAACAAATCTTATACTACCTCATCAGTATGTTTTTATTATTAAGTGTCTGACAGGATTTAGATTTTGTTGGCATCAACATTTGCAGTGAAAGAGATTTTTAGTGGCAAAGACAGCGTTATATATGTAGAATGTGGTGAAAAAGCTAACATTCTGCTGATTATCGTAGTCGAGCAGAAGCACTTTTTGTATAGATACACAATAGTATAGAATATTATACTACGACTCCAATGGCCGGAGACTGTTGAACGCATTTTTACGAGTTTCATCTAGCCTATCTACTACACTCAACTTTCAAACAATTCGACGCGAGGTTGGCTGGAGGATTTGTTGGCAGTGAAATTCATAGCAGCAGTCATATTACAACATAATTCTAAATATTCGAACGCAGAATTTCGAAGGATTTGTTATAGGACGAATTTTGTGTTGCTTGTCGTGAGCCTTAGTGTAAAGTACGCTAAAAAGTAAATGTAAAGCGGCGCTAACCCGTCAGTTTATAGCGAAATGACGGTGGAGAACGCTTTCTGCTTTAATATATTGCCAACAATTAAAGTAAAGTCTGTGCTACTAATTGCATATGCTGACGACTTCTTTGATACCCTTGGCAGAGCCTACTACAAAAAAGGGACACACAACATCGATGGATTGCGCATGATAAATACTTACTCTGATAAGGACATTTCATTAGGAACTAAGCGGAGTTGTATGCTTACCAATCGCTGTTTGTTTGACCTAAGATAGTATTTGAGTGATAAGGCCTTGTTAGAAGCACCGTTGTGACATCGACCTTAGCAAAAACGTGCGTATAATTCGCCTAAGAAGGCGAAGATATATGGAGTCAGTGGATATTATCTCACATACTTAGATGTCAACATAGTAACAGAAGACCTCATCTCAGAGGGCACGCCAAATGAATCGAATTGAATTGAGTTCAACTGAATTTAATTGATCTCAAAAGCTCGGTTTACGTTGATTGGTAAAATATGTTGCCAATTCATTGAATGTAGAAGGTACTGCATGAGGTTTTTCAAAAAGTAAGGTGAAGTTAGATTTTTTTTTGCTGTGTTGGTGTGCATGACTCGAACATGGTTTACAGTTTCAAGTATTTTCCATACTTAGCTGGTTTTTGACAAATAGAAAGCTTAGGCGTGTTCTGGGGTGCTCGGCGATTTTTAAATAGTATAAAAAATGAAGCAAAGAATTTGCATCAAATTTTGTGTAAAGAATGAAACAAAGTACTCTTAAATCCTTGGAATGTTGACAGTGACATACGGTGAACCTGCTCAAAGAAAAAAAAAAAAAAAATATTTAAAAGTGGCCGAGAAGATGTCAAAGAGGAACCTTGGTCGCCCCAGCACATCAACAAAGATGATAACGTCGAAGCTGTGAAGAAAATTATTTTGGAAAATTGTTGAATTACCATAAGAGAAGTTGCTGCGTATGTTGGCATATTGATCGGCTCGTGTCATGCAATTTTTTCGGATGTTTTGGGCATGAGACCTGTGTCAGTAAAGTTTGTTCCGAAATTTTTTAATTTTGTGAATATTGAAGAATCGTGGGTATATGGTTATGGCGTCGAAACAAAAACCCAATGGAGGAACAAAGGATAGCCAAGACCGAAAAAAAACGTCATCGTTGGAAGAGCTCTAGGCTATACCAAAAAGTGCTTACGAGAAGTGCCTTAAGGTGTGGAAAAAGCGTTAGCACAAGTATATTTTATCTGAGAGGGATTACTTTGAAGAGAACAACATTAATATTAATGAATAAATAAATATTTTGTTATAGAAATATAAAGTCACCCTACTTTTTGAACATACCTCGTATGCAGGCATTCTTAATTACGTATGAACTTTTATTTCGAATTTATGTTGAGAAATATTCGGTGGACGGATGTGCATTACTTTTGTTCTTTTAACCTTTGATAATAAAACAATTATCATGACACCATGACAAGACTATTTTGAATTCACTCTGCCCGATTTTTCTCAACAGTTCTAACATCTTTGTGATTTACGAAAATCGCCGTATTATATGCCAAGGCAAACACAGCAAGTCATTTATATAAATAATGAAAAGAAGAGGACCCAGCTTGGAATCCTACGGGATACCATAATATGAGTATTTTTCACCGCTTAGGCTATTTTTTTATTTTTACTTTAAATCTTTGGTTTTTCAAATAATTCTCAAGCCATAGTTGTGGTACCCTCGTATGGTTATTTCTTTCAACTGGCTTAGAATGTTTTCATGACATAGTCTGTTAAAGGTCTTTTTTAAAGCTAAAAATTTTTCTTGATTTATAGTTTTGTTGAGCCTAAAACTAAATTGACTGCTTGCCAGGATTTTATATTTTTCCAGGTATTCAATCAGTCCTTTAGCAAATATTTCTTCTAAAACTTTATCCGTTACTGAAAGTATTGAGATTGGCCGGTAGTTTCCGATGTCATCTTTATTCCCGTCCTCATGTATAGGAGAGACAAAAGATATTTTAAGAGCCTCAAATACTGTTGACTGAACAAACTCATACTAACCAACTTTGTTATAAGTGAAGCTAAGATGGATCTTCACCAGCCGGGTTTTTCTATTTTAATCCACTCGTCGTTTTAAATATAATTATGTGGAAACCATGGGTGTGGAATAAGAGCATGTGTGGTTTCGGATGTTTAAGGGATTCACACAACTATTTGGCTAGCGAAAGAAAAGACCGAGAACTTGTTTTTATGTGGCGAACTCACTTTAACCATCTAAACTTGTGCAATTTTGTAACTAAGACATAAGCTATGAAACGAATACCACCATCATCGAAGGCGGTAGACGAACTCATTGAATGCTGTAATTCCAGGAAGATGGGACTTACCATATGCTGCAATGCTAATGTTCAAAATATTGTGAGGGGCAATCATCTCCTGGATTGTATACTATCTGACATCTGACCTTGAGTTTTACTCTCAGGCAACTTTTTTTACAAGGGAGAAACAGCAAGTTATCAACTTAACGTTATTTAATAGGTATGCTAAAAAGATTACCGGAGATCTCCATGTTAGACTATAGGCAAATGGAATACAGAATCGGATGCGACCTCTCGACGTTGTTGGAGAGGAGAAAATCGCAGAAAACCAACTGACCATATTCTAAGGAGGAGCTCGATAAGTCTAACAATTCTTCTTCTAAGCTCAGGACAAAACAAAAGTTACAGGATTCTGTTCATAACTTGAACAGTACCCTTACCAAGTGCTTTAAAATGCCATGTCCAGCTGGAAAGCAGTCCTGAGTATTGCCCGCTCTTTGGTAGACTAATGAATCAATGAATCAATTAAGACTAATTTGGAGGAAGACTGGTACCTCTGTAGATCGGAGCAAGAAGAATATAAGAAGTTTCTTCAGATTCCGAAGAGTTCCTCTTCAAAAGGCTTTTTCGAGAAGATTGAAACTATTGGTGAAACCAGTGGACTGACCAAAGTTCCTTTAAGGGTAAGACCAACCAGGCTGGAATCACTTAGAAAATTTGATGGTACCTATACTGAGTCGAAAGAAGAGACTCTCATGCTTGAGACTTAATTCCTAGTTAACCTAATCAGAACCAATTTACAACTTCCTATTAATGAAGCTGTTAGTTAATTGAATAACACAACACGCCGAAGCTGGTATATTTCTTCGGTGGTGGCGACGGATGAGGCTATTAAACATGCTTATGCTTCCTTTGATGACTGCATGATGGCATGTATCCAGATATGTATATAGATGAACTGCTGAAAACTCTGAAGCTAAACTTCAGAATAGCCTTTATACACTCGCCAAGAGCTTCAGACCTATAAGTCTGGTTTTCTTCATGTTGAAAAGCATGGAGAGAATGATCGAGATCCATATGCGCAAGAACTGCCTTTAAAATGTATCCTCTGTCTGCGATGCAACACACCTACCCAAGAGGAACATCTTACAACAGTGTGCTTCAGAATCTGAAAGGCACCCTCATATGGCTTCCTAACTAGTTAAAGAATTCAAGACCTAACTGAACAAAGTCAGAAAATTTAACTCACTGAATCTTCTCTGTGTCCTAGGTCAAAATGAGATCACGGGAAATAAAATCGCCGAACTTGTCATGCAAAATTCAGGAAACGCTGCAGGTTACTTTCTGGCATCGTGACTGGGCCCTACACTTTTGCTTTCCACTAAAATCTGCTGGGTATAAATGATATAAAATTCTGCGACGCTGGCTGTGATGACACCGGGAGGCACTACTGTGGTACTGTAATCAGTTTATCACTGACTGAGACACTACTACTAGTTGTTCATTTTCAGTTGGAAAGGCTTCCGTGTGACTTTACAAGCCTGGCCTCCCCGTTATATTCTCTGACCCAACCATCGATGATGTTGCTGCAGTAACATCCTCTGGCATACACTTCTCTTTTTTTTTCTTGTTGCAGAGCTCACGAGCAGCTCCCATTCTTCGATACAGCGTAGCTTTTTTTTGGCTGCCCACAGTTGTCGTAAAAACAGATGTTTCTTTGTGATGGCGCTTTGAAACTAAGCAGCTGCTTAGATGGCTTGTTGACAAAATTCGTAGTGATGTTAAGGTTTTCGTAAGGAGTTAAGATTTTGAGAGAGCTTGATGGTTGTTAAAAAGTCTATCGAGTTAAGTGTCCCAAGATTCCACGTGCAAGGTCAACATTTTTTCGGTTGTGTAGAAACCCTGGAGCTCAAACTGAGAAGAGCCACAGATCCCGCCGTTCATCCGTATGAAGGATGTCCCCACCGCTATCCTTCAGTTAAAGGTACAAGAATTTCAGTCCTTACCACGTGCGGACAAGAGTAGGGTTTGATGGGCACAAGTGTCGACACTTGTGTCTTTCTAAAACGCTTAACCATCATTTGGGACCTGGAATTTATGAGTTGCTAATAAGTTCGGTAACTTTTTTTCTGATTCTTTGTAAGCTTTTACAAGAGTGTATGTACGAGTATACAAAAAAAAATTTAAAACAAAACTAACGGGCCAAAAAATATACGATACCTGAACCTCGTTCCGTCCCTGTTCAAGTAGGCAGGACCGTCGCAAGGGGATGAAAAATTATCTCAATATTTACTTTTATAGACCTTCTCTACCTTTCTATGCAAGGAGCTCCTCTGCAATAAATTATGATTTCTATCGGTGCGTCAGAAGGTAAAGAGAGAAAAAAAAAAACAGAAATTGGAAAAAAGTGGACGATAAGAATATTAAAAAAAAAAAAAAAATATTATGCCAACCAATTCACGCATTTTAACTCGATACTCCCTCCTGCAACCCGTTGAAAACCAAACCACAGTCGTAGAAAGTATCATAGTCCAACGGCCGAAGCACGACGACGGGTCAAATGGTCATAGCACCCCCAACCCAAACCATCGGTTACTATATCTCAAATCAATTTGACCATTTGGCAGTTTCGCCCGTAAGACGGTGGCAATAGACGGACGGTACTTGGACGGTTCTCGCCGGGAGGCGAAGTGGAAATAAAACGGGATTTTATTGCCACTTTAACTGCGTAAATTCATTTGCTTTTGTTTAATGTTTTGTAGAATTCAATTAGGAACAAAGTCGGGAAAAGTAGCAAAGAAAAAAAAATTTTATTAAATTAATGCGATAGCGGGACAAAAAGAACAAACTACCAAAGGACTCATACATAGCCTCTACAAATTGACCCTTTTGATGAAAATGTATGATACGAGTATATTTCTCTGTCCGAAAGGGGGTGGTGAATTTCATATTTCAGTTTATTTTTTTTTTTTTCTTGAGTTTTGGCGACCACAACTAGGCAGCAAAGGTGCGTGTCCTTTAGAAGTGAAAAGGACACACATAATTCATAATTTAATTAGAGTAAAGTTTCACGTACTCAGTGCCTGGCTCATTAAAGCGGGCGCTGTTGATTTACGAACGAATATCTGCCTTGACTTGGTTCTGACTCGGGAATTGCCACTTTGAGTGCTTTGGTAGTTTCGACGTCTAGGAGCAAGGCTATGTCCCTGCGCTGCTGCAGAGACTTTAAATTTATTGCTCGTTTGTGAAACAATGAAATGTGATATGTAAGCCATATTGTTGTCCGCGGTATGGTGAACCGTCCTGTGTCTAAAAAATGTCTGTGAATTGTTTTTTTTTTTTTTTTTGGGGAAAAGGAAAAACGCAATTGCTGCATGATATCACTCAGAAGGAAGTACACGCTTTTGATTTTGTTTTTTCCTTCATTTTTTGTTTCGAGGATATGAGTTAAAAAATAAAAAAAAAATAAAGAAAAAAGCTGGGAGTTGCCGCCTACTTAGCGCAATGAAAAGATTAATCAAAAACATTTGTAGATAAAGTGTACACATTAGAATCTGAAGGCTCCAAGGCGCAATTGAAATGGCAAAATTGTGTAAGAGAAATGAGTACATCCATTTTCGGGTAGCTAATAAGTACTTATGTTGCCAAGCACGTGACGATATTTTTTCGTTGCGGCTTATCTTGGCAGCAATCTTCTCAGTATCTGATGTCAACACAGATGACGTGGTCTCATTTAACCTAGTTAAAGCCTATTTTTAGTTAAATTAACACTTTTCGTCGGTCTTGGGAGGAGTCAAGATATTGTTAGTCGAAATAGGGTAGGAAGGGGTATAACTGAAAGGATATTTAGCTAATGAGTTTGTAGAGAGCTCATTGAGGTTGCACGGAAGCCGTTCTATAGATGAGGCTCATTCATTGAGACTCATTAGTCGAAAAGAGTTTCTGATATTCAATTTGACATAAATGGAACAGCAAGTAGTCCCGATAGTATTTATAGGCCTACGATTTTCGCTGAAATGTTAAAACTTGAGATTTAGCAAACCATCCCTCTCTCAAATCCAGGTTTAGAAAATAGAAGTAAAATCGCTGACGATAACCATCATCTAATTGGTTGACTGTGGAAATTGACCTGAACACTGTGCCAAATCACAGTTGGGTCAACATCAGTATGATGTAAGGAAAAAACAATGCGAACACTGAAGATAGATACAGTGGTGAGCTCATTTGAGCTACTACTTCGTATTTGGTGAACAGAGCAAATTACGATTTTTCATCATCTAGTCATGTTTTCGAAGTAGAAATCGAGACGAAGGAGCTCTAAATAAACCAACGGGGTTGGTTAAACACCTTAAGTGGGCTAGTAATACTATCTAACCACCCGGCTACGTAGAACACAATATGTTTTGAACAAACAGAATGGATGGATTTACTTTCGATGACTCCAGCCAATTTTGGCTAAACACGTGGAATGTTTGGATCAGTCCACATGCAGCTAAATAATAAAAGGGGGGCTATAAACTGCTTTCGTCGGGCAAATGAACGATGGAAAACGTGGCACCTACTACGATGTTTGCTATAGAAAAGCAGCGCCGATTTGGATGTGGAGTTGTCAGCAGAAGAAGTCAAAGAAGTATTGAGCTTCTGGCATCTGAGCGTGAGGCCAAATATAAGCCGCAACAAGACCAACATTGTCAAAGATTGATTCAACAAGCTTCTCAACTAGACGCAGGAGCCTTGCCCGACATCAAGGTTAGATGAACGGATGGCTTTCAGTTAGAAAACACAGTATCAACTTCGTCAGCTCCAGAAAATGTACTTAGTCTAATCGACTACGTGGTTGCGATATGACAATATTTTCATACCCAACATCCAAAGAACCTAGCAGCCACTTGATTAAAAAATAATCGATCGATCGACGCATGCTACAGTTCTAGCATTAAGGATACCCTAACCTTTCGACGAGCCTACTTTATTGTAGCCGAGGTGCGATTGTGTACTTTTATGTTTTAGATGAACATACTCTGAACAAACCTAAAGTCGAACAAATACAATCAAAAGAGACTGTTTAAGGCTTCTCTGATTAAATTTTCCAAAATTTTCTGAGAAGTCTTATGACGCCAGCATCAAGTGCAGAAAATCTGTGCCAACATTGTCAGAATGCCAATACAGACGCCGCAACTGATGACTAGGTTTCACTCGACCAAGAATGTCGGTGCATAAAGCGATATAAGAGACATACAAGGAGTTGGAGCGAAGGTCGAGAGGCACGCGAGTTCCACGAATAATTGAGACGCGAGGAACATCGGTTTCACAAAAAGAATCAAAAAAAGCTCTTGATCGAGGCTATGGAGAGGTGGTTCTCCAAAAATAATGTCCGAAAGTTCTACAAGGATGTGAAAAGAACTTGTCAAATACACAAATGCCGAATAGAAGCATGCTGGGGTGAGTGGGTATGTAATAGTAAAGTACAGTGTTCACAACTTTAAAGTGTAGAAAACCGTTCTTGGAAATCCGGCCTACCCTTTGAATGTTGCGATCTGCGCCGGGTCCGAAGGCAGTTTGCTCTAAGTGCTCTGATTTCGTCATTCCACCAGTAGCAAGGTTCACCTCTTCAGCTCCCTGTCCTTCTAGGCATCACACGCTGTGGTGATTGGTTGAGTCAGTCAGTATCTACCTAAAAGATCGATGTCCATCATTTCTTGGAACTCGCCTTTGTCGAAGGACGATTCTTTCCATTTCAGTCCTGTTAGCCATTTTGTTTTATGCAGAACTGAGTTGCTCATGAAAGTGATACCTATGATGTACGCCTTGCCTTCTTTACAAAAATTGTCTTTTGCGTTTTTGTTCGTTCGACTATTGTTGAGTGATGCGAATGCTTTGAGAAGGGCTCTGCCTCTTGTTTTCGTAGTCCTGCTGCCCGATTCTATAGTTCTTGCCTTGAAGTCCCCGAAAATAACCACTGGGTGTTTTCCTCGCGAATCAGTTACAATTTTATCCAATAGCTTCAGGTAGTCACTGTGTACTAGACTAGGGGATGCGTAGCAGCTTTAGAAGTGGATGCCATTTACTCTAGCTGCTACGATGTAATTCGCCGGACCCCCAATTTCTTGCAGTGCGTGGTGTCCACAGGTGCATATCGTTGCTTTTTAGGAGTTGTCATCTAGCCAGCTACAACCATCCAAGGATTTGTACGGTTCGCTGATAAGGGCAATATTGACTTTCTTTTCCTGTGCGGCCGCACAATGGTTAAGATTTATCGTTATTGTTTGCTACTTAGGGCGTTCCGAAATACCGGACGTCTGGTACTGCCCAGCGGTTTTTGAGTCGGTCGTTTTACACCAAAAACATACTGGGTCCCTTGTACAGTTCTTCTTTTTCTTCTTCTTCTCCACATCTTCTACATTGTTTGAGTGGTCTTTCACGTTCTTGCACTGACGCGCCGTGTGGCCAAATTCTAGGCACCTAGAATTTTCTTAGCTTTGTGCGAACCCATACGCGGCAATTCACCCAGCCTATTTTCATACTACTCTCCTTCTGCATAACGCTTGCGCTTTCTGCCAGTAAGCCTATCGTCGCGATTTGCGTACCAATGTGGGCCTCCTTTAGGCTCATGATATCCGCTTCGCATACATCGTTCAGCTTGAACTGGCATTTAATCGCTTCACAGATATGTTTCTTTGTCGTAACCTCGTGGATATCCTTGACTTCTAGAGTGGTTCGGTGTGCTAGCGTAAATACTTCCGCATCTGCGCCGAGATTTCGGTTATTATTCCCTTGAAATAGCTCTGCTTTTTCATAGGTTTCATTTAGTTGGAATAACAGGTTGTCTTTCTGCCTTTCTGATTCACCGAGATTGCATAACTTGGTATCTGCCGTAACTCTGCCTAGTATTTCCGCGTAAGAGAGTTCTCCCTTTGTTGTCACCACAATTGTCTCAGGTCGTGTTTTTTTCTTGATGCGCATGTTTTGCCTTTAAGGGTCCTTCTTTTTTTCCTTCGGGACGTTTGACCGGGCCTTGTGACATCGACTAATGTCTGTGTGAGGTCGCTTATGGTCTGTTTAGCTTAAGTTGCCCCGGCAGTCTTTTGGAGCTTGATTTTTGCGCCTCTCTCTGATATTTTCTTGTTCTGTTAGCCTGCTTTCCTCTGGGTTGCCATAATCCGCCCATCTAGAGGCGGTTTATGTTGGCCCCTTGTACCAGGTATTTCTCCGATTAATTCTTGGCCTCTTTTCAACTCTTTTACCATTTTTAGCCATGGAGATGTCTGCGAGGCATTGCTTTTGGGTATAACCTCCATGGCCATGTCATCGTGCATCTCTATGCTCGTAAAGGGAATTAATGCTTTCGATGGCGTCTCTCATTTATTGGTTAATGGAGCACCTCTTACCATCTTCTAGCATTCCCAACAAACTTTTAATGAGTTCTCTCATTTTGTGGAAGGCCGACGGTTGGGTGGTTGATTGCACTTCAGGTGCCCCGCAAACTGGGTGTACCGAACAAACCTTCTGGCTCACTTGTGGCGTTAGTGATTGCTCTGCTGGTTATCATTGCACCCTTGAACTCTTCTGGACGGGGTTCATTTCTTTCTCCTTGTGTTCTCCTTTTGTTTTTTTTTTTTTTTTTTTTTTAATTTTTGGTTGTTATCATTCCTTATGGGCCTATACACTTATGGGGTCTTGTGCCAGAGCCAGATCGGTATTAAACAAAAATGTTACATCTGTACTTACACCACTAACTTAATGGTGACGAAACCTTAAGCGTTTCTTGCTAATGGACTTTCTGGCCTGCCAAGGTTTTAATGGGACGGGACGCTTGTAGCATTAGCCTGAGAGCCGTTTCAACAGGATTTTACTCCCGCTTACTTAGGTAACAGAATACTACAAACCCCAGATCTGAAAACTTCAAGTTAGAATCGTTATTTCTAGTATTCCGAAATTAAGACTTTACTGGGCTCTGTCTTAATACCTATGGCAATATAAGTGAGCTGGGATCGCTCTCAGCGTATGAAAAATGTTCGGTGCATGTACTCTGGTATTCAGAGTGCACTGACCTAAGTGTACATACATGTAAATGCGTAAAGTTGCTCACACGTGGTACTTTTTACTGCATTCGCGGTGTATTCTTCGTCGTGGTCCTTCGTTGGCCACGTCATTTCCTTCGGGCGGGTTAGAGATTATACCGCCTTTACTCGGTCGTCAGAGCCTCGTCAGTCGAATGCAGGGTTAATCACTTGCAGGTGAGGTTGAATTACCCTTGTACCCCTACCTACTTTAGTGCAATGGCAAACACTTGCACTGACACCTCCTTTGACACTCTATGTGAGAGTGATGGGTAGTAGTGTAGTTGTGAAGTCAGTAATTACTTTTCTGTTTTTCGGAGTTGTATCTGGCAACTGAACTCACAACTCTGCTGTAGTAATTACTGAACTTAATAGCTGCACCATGTCCAATAAAATCGGGCATACAAAGCCTGTCCTTAGAACTTTATCTATTATGTATAGACTTAAGTACAACTGACATATCTAGCAGATCCTACTTTAGCGAGCTATATGGAGTATTTTTTTAAGTTTCTACAGTTCCTTGATGTTTGTTGTTAGTATTACGGAGCACAAATTTTAGCTCAAACTCTAGACCGCCTTGTGTTTTCTCAAAATATTCTCAGTTTTCATTCTCCGACTGAAAGGTATTCGTTTATTTTGAATAGCAACGCCATCTGGATTTGCTTCATTCAATCAGTAAATCACGTGTAACTCTCGCATATCGTGAGTACCGCGTGTGAACAGAAAAGAAAACCCTTTAAGCAGGTGAAAAACAGTCGTAATTATCAGTGAAAATTAAAAACAAACAGCAGTTTTATATCTCAATATTGAAATCCTCAGCTGTCCATAATAACAGATACGAATATTAACGTTCTTGTATTTCTGTTCATTAATTACAATCCGCTCACATCTTACTCATAATCGTAGTTCCATGGAATGATAGACTAGTCCTACTCGTATCGCGCGGACTACGAGTCTAACTCATTTAATTATCATGTCTATCGAATCATTAATGAAACAGCTTTCCATTTTTCTCTTTCTCGTTTCAGTTGTTATGCATAAGGATAAAGAGGAGAACGGTCTAATGCCTCACATCCATTCGCACGATGCGTACCGGACTCGAGAGCTGGGAGCCTTCGAGCATGGACTTCTCGACGGTGATATGTTCCTCCAGGTAATACTCGTACAACACAACATAACACAAATCTACTTCTCTATTAATTACAATGTGATTATGTTGTAATCGTACATGGTCACATTGGTACACAAACACGGATACGCACACACATGTGATAAACTAACTGCACATCATCGCAACAATCAATCATTAATCACCAATCAAGTCGGACGATGCGTGCGTTGTTGCGGCGGCTAGGATTGGATTATTGATTGATCTGACAGATTAAATTGGGTGTGGGGGTTTGGTCGTAAACTTAACATGCAACAAAACGATGAATTAATTTACAACAAATTCGGTTACAGTGGACATTAAACACCTGTGCACAAATACATACACACCCACAGAGAAGGCCTAGAATGGGAATAAGGACAGGCATAAGCATTCATGTAATGTGGCGCCCGGCAGAAGGTCGCTTCACCTTGTTTTTAGAAGCAGAGCTGCTCGATTTCAATGTCAAGTATTGAGCCTATTTAGTGCAAAGCTGCACGTTTCTTTAGCACGCGGTAGGCTTCACTTTTTGCCACAATTTTCAAACGCAAACCTTACAGTGTTTTAGAGCAGATGGTGTACATCTGAGTAGTGTGTGTGTGGGGCTGTGTTTGAGGGTAGGTAGACGTAAGTTACGTGATTGCTTTGAAAGATAATAACTGCACTTTGGCACACCACAATACGTGAGGAAAGTTATTAGTGTGGTGGAAGCCTCCACCCAATGCATTCGACTTGTACGGCGCGGCGTGTAGGCCATGTCATTTAGTGCCGGTGCGGTTGTAGGAATTTTTAGCGTTTCTATCGAAAATAAGTCTTCGGCGTGGTCGTGGTTGTAGTCTCGTTGGGTGCACTTGAAATAGGACTAAGTTCCATCTCCTCGAAGTCGCCATTGTTGTCGTGTAAAATGTGCACACGCGGAACTGTGCAAGGTTGTGCGCGCTTATTTTCCGGATTGCAAGTTGCACAAAGTGCATATCCTGACGGCAACCTAGAAGTACTAGCATACTACGAATAGAGTATGTCCTGTCCAGGACCTGTTGCGAACGCAGTATTGGAAATTTTACTTAGTCACGATATGGTTTCTTTGGAAGGGTTTTTGCTTTCGCTTTTTTTGTTTATTTTCATTTTTTTGTTGTTGTTGTTGTTTTTCTATTTGCGCTTGATGGGATTTATTTGAGAAGTGAAGAGCTCTAGTAATCAAATTGAATGGCGTTCTGAAATTTCCATTTGGGCATTTGCACAGCTTAAGGACGAATCGTTCGTTGTTACATTGCACTCAACTGGACTACTTGTTGATGTTGGATATGTGAAATTGCAAATTTGATTACTTTTTTCGTATTTAAATTGATAGACAGTGACTGCGATTGCGAATGTGATGGGGTATATAGGGTGTAGGCTGTTGGTGTGAGAGGTCCTTAAAGTTGCATGCATGCAATTTCAGTGAATTGCGAAAGGAAATGTACTTACTTGAGAATCGACCATTAAAGCTGGCATTCCATTGTTGTCGTTGGCTCTAGGTGTTAGGCAATTAATTTGTCTTAATTTGTTTCGAAGGAAACGCCATGTATTTATTGAATAACTCGATGGGGTAAGGCTAAAGTTTTGAGTATTAGACCATACGAATGAGTTGTTGGGTTCAGTATCTCTCCGCAAACGAATATTAAGTCTATATTGAATGAACTATTGCGTGGTATAGTAAGATCTAGTTCAAGAAATCGAAAGTGTGATTATTCATAGTGACGTGATGTCTAAGACGCTGAAAATTTTTGTTTATTGACAAAAGGAAATTAGTCCTGCTTTCCTTGACCAAGTCTGCAAAATACTGCTCGAAATTTCTGTGTATTGTTGTCGATTTCAAAGTCATCTCCTCACACGGACAGCATGATGTTTTTATAGAAGCTTGTGCTGGACCACTCCATCAATATGCTCAAGCAGTTGCGTTATTGACATTTTGTTTGAAATCTCGCGTGTTTTTCCATCGGAACAGAGCTCTTAGACAAAGAACAAGTCCACTGGACTCCTTGAATTTTCCATTTATTCGAATGTTTCAGTTTTTCGCATCTTTAATACTAGCACTAGAGCTAAGTTCCTGTAGAGAGATGTGAGAGTGTAGATATAATGCTTCCTGGCGTCGTCATCATTCTCACATTTAGCGTCGAAAGGTGCTGTGTCGCTAATGGCCAGCAAACTTAGGTACTTAGCAAAAACGTAGAACTTTGTTTTTTCTTCTGAGGCAGATCAGGTAAGTCGCTCACTCCATACATACGTCACAAAGGATTCGTTTGGTTTGTCTTTCCATCTACAATTATGCTTATATGATACCCAACTGTTAATGGCAACCCTAACCAAAGACGTAGGCAGTTCTAATGCAGGTTCGAGATCCTAAGAAACAGTAGAAAGTTAATCGGCGATCTCATTTTCTGCGAATCAATTGTACTCTGGAACCCAAACTGATACTCAGTCAGTATGTTCGGCTTTTCGACTACGTTCAGAGAAGCTTTGCATTCTCGAACTGGATAACAAGTCGTGAGAGGGTTTATTAAAGATTTAAGCGCCTGTCACTATAGATCGCCACCTCTGATTTTTTCAAAATAGTTCATTGCATTGCAAAGTAGATCCAGAAGACAGCTCCTTTGCACTGCTGGAAGGCCGACAGCGTCTTAGACTCTTGCGACGTAACATGTTCAGTTCAGAGAAGCTTTTTATCTAAGATAATGCCTCTTTCCATAAAGGAAAGAACCACCGAAAATCCATATTAAGTGCACCAAACGTCGATTCCCTTATCTTTCGCTTTTATCAAGGCAAACAAATAAATTTATATTCCAAGATGACCGTCAGTTACTGAGCTTCATTGAAGAAAACGATGGTGGCATGTTTTAGAACTAGATGAGCCAATTCAATTATTTACTTAGATGGCACTACATAGCGGGATGGAATTTACAATCCACCAATCAACCTCTCCAGCTAGCGCCGTCTCTGGCTAATTACCTTTAGTTGCGCACTTAAGGTTGGTTGAGGTCCAATGCCACCTGTACGCACCACCTAAGGTGACGAATTTCCTACCCCGATCTCCCCCTGCCTTGGAATCCAGTACTCCAAGAGCAGTAATGTTCATTAACTCTACATATCCTCATCCTAGATCCTAGACAACTAATAAGAACTTCTCTGACCAGGTTAATGCCATAAATAAATCGCCATCGCCAATTTGCATCCTTCTCCAAGCCCCATTTGCACAATAATTCGAATTTTTTTTAACGTTCGAAATGCACCATAATCGTAATGGACGACTGGAGTAAGGGTTGTATGCAGAGCGTTTCTTGACAAGGCGATTGGCGCGGGGAATTCTTTGTTTGATTTTTGATGACATGTCATTATTCTATTTAATACCGGAGCCGAGATATGCAAGGTTCCTGACTACCTCAAAGTTATAATCGTACGTGAATAGTTAGTTTAGCCCTCATGCACGACTAAGCCGATTTTAAGCTCGTCTGTTCCTATACTTGCCAAAGCACCGGCGACAGCTCGCTAAGTCCTGTTAATGATGTTAATCTCACCAACGTATGCAAGTAGTTATGTTATGTACTGACTTGTGAGCTTCGCACTATTTTTTCAAATTACTTGACTTCACATCATCTTACCTTTTTTGTGATCAAAGGTCTCTGATACATTGTTTCCGACTTTAACGTTATTGTGCACAATCTGAAGAGTTTGGCAGGGATACCAAGTTAAGATATGGCTATGTAAAGCGCATCTCTTTAGATGCTGTTATATGCGGCCTTGAAATCGATAAAGTTGTGAGTTTCGATTTTGACTTCTTGGGTTTTTTTTTTCAGGATCTGCCACAATGTGAATATTTGGTCGATTATGGACCTACCATGCATACAAACGCACTGACAGCAGTCCATAATGAAATGTTCAACGCGAATTTCTTCTGGTCTGTGTACTCGACAAATTCTGCTTAAAATTTTTTAAAGTGTTGTCTCGTAAGATCATTCGAGTTAGTAGTCTGGTTTCACCAAATTTGAGAGAATTACGCGAATTAAGGGCATGAGTTGTTATCTTTACCAATTTTCGGTATTTAAGCAATATTTATTGCATATGTAAGCTGGTGCTAAGCCAAGAGTGAAGACTTTCCCCAAAGATGATAGCACAGCCCTATACCTTTTTTTAAGAATGACTGGTAGTATGCTATCGATGCTTCACTATAACATTATAGTTCTGGTGATAGAAGCTAGGTGGGCATCAGTTCTGATTTTGTTTCCTGTGAACTGAAATGACAGTTTCTGCTTTAGATTCAATTGAGCTCATCACTTTCACCAAGAACTTTGACTAAGAGCTTTTTGAATGTATAACGTAGCAAAGTGAAACGTAGATTTACAGGAAGGATAGATCTGGTAGGACATGATTCTGAAAAGCTTCCCTTTAATTGTTCGGTCCCAGGAAATAATTGCTTTTTGCGTTACATTTTACCTACTGCCTCAAAAAGTGTTTTACTGACTCATGAGGAATGTAAGTTTATAAAATGACGAATGACGAATGACCATTATCCATGCATTTATGACTGCAGCAACCTGAATTTTATAGCATAACTTCTCAAGTTTAGATACTGAGACTATTTAAGTCTTTCAGGTAATTTAGATATGTAAAACCCTGCATATATCCAAGAATGTAGATGGTCTCACTTTGTATACTCGTATAGTGTGAGGGATGAAGTAGCAATATTTGAATGTTAAAGTTTGATTTGAATATGTATCGTAGATTAAAATTGCATAACCAAATGCAACGTTTGCTCTTCTTATTCTGAGGCCTCCAACTCTAGTCTATTATAGAATCAGCCTCAATATGAAGCTTATAACTTTCTTTTTATTATTCAACCAAATGTCAGATTGCAATGCACTTGCGTTTTTATTTGAAACGTCTTCTAAAATAGTGATTAATGACTTTAAGCCATGGTTTCATACGATTAGAGTTATTAGATTAATTAGATTAAACCCTAACTTTTTAGCTCTGACTAGGACTTTGGCGTGTATTTCCAGTAACTGTCCCCTGATTTTTTATTTATTTTTTTTTGCTTAAAATCCAACATAAATCAGTAAAGGACGAAGTTTGAATACCTGTTCTATAATTGATAGATTAATTACCTCTATGATAGTCGAAAAGTTCTTTTATATCTTTTTATCTGCAACGGAACACTCAACAAATGTATTTTTTTAAAATTTGAACTCTTTCAGAATGTCCATTCAAATCCACACTAGTGTCAGTGTTTTGAGGTAAACTTCTCCTCCACAATTCCCAGAACTTGTTCAACTCAGAGAATTGCGTGTGCATCTGGCATCGTGGTAGCAAATGCATCATGCACGGGATTGGGATTCCACGCAGAGCTCAGGCGATTCGCATTCAAATTGCATGCACTTTACCAATTAACAGCCACTTAACCTCAAATCTTGGTGTGCATTAAGCAGTAATATATGCGCGGGGGGCCATATTATAGTATAGTAGTATTTTGCCCCCAAACCGCAACAAAACCAGCAACAACAACAACCGAAACAATCTTTATAATAAAATTATAAATCTCATTAAGTGCAATCGCCAAACAAACGTTCAATCACCAATTGGCCGGCACGAATGGATTTCCATCTATCACCGTTGTTGGCACACAGCAGGAGCCCATCTCTGCACCTTCAACTTTAAACATTTATAACCTTCGCACTTGAAGTGGAACTTGGGGAGTATGACTTAGAAGGTGTCTGTAGTTCTAAATAGCAATAGATATGCTCTACGCTCCACTGAAAGAACCCTGCTCTCCATATCCGTACTCGTTCGTATCTTTGTATCTCTTTGGAGTCTCTGGAGAGCAAAAGATAAGTTGTCAGTGGATATGATCACATCGGTACTGTGTGCTTGTATATTATTGCACTGTTGCACATTGGATACGGATATTCCGGTTAACAGGTACACACTCCATCAAATGATTAAGCGCATTAATTAGCTCGGAACTTATGAGCACCGATGATGATGATGGTGTTCGCCATACGGTCTACTGGCATGGTGTTGGGCTAGGTGTACCTATTTTGATAGTGTGATTAGTCGAGTGGATACAGTGGCAATGTCCGCATTAGCGCGATAGGTGCCACGATATGGAAGCCGGTAATTTAATTGCACAGTCTGCTGGAGGTTTTAATATGCAGCCTGTACTAGATGTACGGATACATGTACACAGATACAATTGGGAACAGCTGGAGTCAAAACAAGAAACTGCAATTTGTAGTGCTCTAATAATTGGATGCGTGCACTCAGCTGGATTATGCTTTGGCGATCTTTTAAAAATAATTTTTCATTCTATTGTGATTGTTTCCAGTTAATTTTAAGGGTGATCCTAGTGATAATATGAATCGAATGAGCGCGGCTTTATCAAGCTGAATGACAATGCTTTTTAAATGGTCAATGAGCAAAGCTTATAAAGGATTTTTTTTTTCAATTGATTTCTGAAAAATCCCTCTTCTCGTCTCAAACACAGAAATTGGACTTTTGTCGGCGTTTAAATTATGAAATCGGTTGACAAATATTATTGGCGCCTCCAATCGACGATACAGGTTACAAGGACTTAGATACATGACCATTCACTTAAATTAACTCAATCCTGGAGACACTCTTTCATATATTCTATTACTCGGTTAAATGTAGTATCTGCGATTTTGTGTCATCTAAAAGAAGACTCTTTAAGCTGAAACAATTTTGCTAGTCGGATTATGTTCAGCCAACATGGGTATCATGATTTTGTTTTTTGGAAGTAATGGTTCTTCAGAGACTTTGTGCATATTAATACTCGTATTCGATGTTATTTTTATGCACCAAGGAAGCAGGTCCTCACCTAAACCGAGAAGAAGTTGGAACAGATATTGTATTAAAGGGCTGACAGGGAAATAGGCAGCACGGATTTCAGAATTCTCGTAACTGTTCTAGATTTGCATTAAATTTTTGAACCCCGTGACTTCTTCAAATTGTTCGTATAGCTGAAGCGAAAATACATAAGAAGACATCTGGCCTGAACGTGAATGAGCACCAACTGAACTACGAGTTTTTGACAAACAAATAAAAAAGTCGTTATCGACGACTATGACTTCTATGGAGATTACCAATTGTTGATAAGCTAGTTCGCAAATCTTTCCTACAAACCATTTCGTTACTGTTTTACATATATGTATATACCATACTTGTAGATGGCATAAGTGTTCAAAGTGAAACCATCCAAGATAAACTGACTTGAACGTTCCGAAAAGTAATTTCTAATCTATTGAAGAAGATAGTCGTCTTGCTTTTGCCAGATTGATGTACGCTTTGGTTTCAATTTTCGGTGTGACATGCCATCAGATCACCTGTGTCTGTGTTGCTACGAAATACGTACTGCCGGTTATTGAGAAGTTTTTGTGTTTCGAGATATTTCATCAGTTGACGGTCTATCAGCGTTGTCATGACCTTAGAAAGAAGGGACGTGCAATAGGTCTGTGGGAGGAGAGAAAAAGATCAGTTTTTTTTTGGGAACGGGCTGGACAAATGCTGTTTTCAACTTTCTCGGAAAGAGTCCTAAAAAGTAGGATTGATAAAAAAGCATACGTAAAGGTATTTCAAGCGTGGAAGAACATCTCTACAGAAGAAAGGAAGATATACCATCAGATTTGTATATATTAAGATCTTTAAGTTCTCTTGCTACTACATAAGTGCGAAAGTGGAATCGTTCCATTAAAAATTCGACGCATTCAACTGTAGGCACATTTGTTTATTTCGAGAATGATATCTAAAATCGTGTCAGTAAAAAATAGAAATGAATATTTCTTGGGAGAACTCCAAGTAAGTAGAATTACATGCTGATATCTTTCTTGGTTCTGTTGTACTGGCTTCCCAATTTTCTTGCCTATTTTTGTAGGAAGTGTCATTACTTGATGTATCGCTGTTATAATCCGGAAAATAAATATCATTGTCATTCGGACTACCATCGTTTGCACTTTCACTCTAACTTTCTATCCCTTATAACACCTCAGCTACTTGTTCGGGATCCACTTCTTTTTATATGACGTCCACTGATAACTGTAACACCACATTGGATAACTTCTTCATATGGTTTCGGGTGATATGTAGTACACGAGCAAATTAGCCGAAATTGGTTCTACTGATGGGTCATACCAATAACTTCCTGATAAGGAGAACTTACAGTAGTAGTACTGTACTTGTAGTATTCTCCAATGGTTTAGATTATTGATTAGGATTTAGGACAAGTTGATCTGAAAATTATCAAAGCTGACCTGTGAGAACTTCTTTTCCGACTGATTGGCTAAGCATTCAAAATGCTTGTAAACAGTTTTAACCAATAAAGTAAAATAGATTTCTGTTTGGCTTATTTTTGGAAAAAAAACACCCTGACTGACTCGAACTGCAACCAACTTCAGACTGCTATAATTTCCAAACCATTCATTACTATGAGCTCAAATTTTGACACATGACAGATAATTTTATTATTTACAAGCCTTTTAAATGATTTGCGTCTCAGTTGTGTTGAAAAATTCAAACTTGATAGTGTGATTGCTTTATATTTGGCTGGAAAACCACAAGTAGCTATCGTTAGAGTCCTCCAGCACCTCAACGTGAATAAATCATTTGTGTCTCATGCAAAACGCCATGGAGGTGGTCATAAAAAAAACAGCAACATCGGCAGAAATGGTTCGCAAAGTGAAGGCTCGAATTGAGTGAAATCCGCGTCGAAGTGGAAGAAAAATGGCTCGTGGGCTCAACATATCATTGGAACGCATGCAACACATACTGAAAAATGAGCTTGGGCTCAAGCCATTGAAGTTCCAAAAAACACACGATCTTACACCGCAACAAATCGAAGTAGTTGCTACGCTTGCACGAAAGTGGTGAGTTGCTGATTTGGGTTTTTCCCGATGAGTCGCTATTTGTTATCGAGAAATATCTCAACAAATAAAAAGACCAAGTTTACTTGCCAGAGAGGTCCTTCGAAAATTTACACCTTCGGACGGCCACCAGAAAGCAGGCAGCACCGACGGTGATGGTTTGCGCCGCTACAGCCGCCGATGGTCGCTCTCCGCTCGTATTTTTGTACCGTGGCGTCAAAATTAATGCAATCGTATACCGTGAAACTGTCTTAGAGACTGTATTGAAGCCTTGGGCAAACAATCATTTCGGTCGGAGACCGTGGACATTTCAACAAGACTCGGCACCGTCTCACCAAGCGCGCGTCAACCAAGATTGGTTAAAAAACAATGTTCCACACTTCATTTCTTCGACACAATGGATTGAAAATTCTCCGGATGCAAATCCGTTGGATTTCTTTGTCTTGGCTATTTTAAAGGCGAAGGTTGGCACTAAAAAATACCAAAGTTTGGATCACCTTAAACAAGCACTTCGCCGGGAATGGGCCAAAATACCGCAGAGCCACTTGCCTGCAGAGTGCGATGCTTTCTTCCGCCGTCTCAAGCCGTCTCATTATTCGCGCCAAAGGTGGATATATTGAAAACTACTGATACAATTTTTAAATCGATGTATTTTTCAACATTTTTTACTTTGGTACAATAAAATTTATCAAAAAATAAAAAAAATTATAGCATTTTAAAAAGTTGCAGTTCGAGTCAGTCACCCTGTATATATTCAGAGCCTCTCACTCAGAGGGGAGTACGGATAAGCCACCCTCGTCAAGCAATTTCTTAGTTTTGTTACATAAAAAGTTGCACCGATCAGATGTGAGATTCCCAGCATTAACGAAATCGTTTTTGCTATCTATTTCTTGAAAACCTAAGATAGTCTCTACTATTATGAAATTGTAATGATCATAAAGTGTCTGACATTGAAGATATTTTCAAAAAATTCATGTTTATATCGTCTGGATGTGTTTGTACCCAAATCAATTTTTTTTTTCAATTTTTCTCCGTTTTACTCTTTGTGTGTTTGTCCAAACATTACAAAAGAGCTGCTGAACCTATACTTATGGGGTTTTGAACGTTTGATAGCCGATTTCTCGACTTACAAACTGAGATGTGTGGGATTACGATCGGTGGAATAAAGCCGAAATTACAATTAACAAAAAAATTTTTTAAAAATTTGAACTACTACTACATATGGTATACAAATGTATACATATGTAGCTATATGAATATGTAAGTAATACACATTCAGAACCAGAAAGATGCAGTCGCCAAGCTAGCGAAAACATGAACATCAAACATTATATGTGTACATATGTACATATATATAATACATGGGCTGAAAAGTCAGTGCCGTTTCTGAGAGATAGCACCACTTGAATTAAATCCATACCATTTTCAGTTAGTACCAACCTTCAAAAGATACGTGTATAAATTTGGCGGCTGTCGGACTATTAGTTCTTGAGATATAGCGTTGTAAGTGAAGCAACTTTTGTTATTGTGAAAAAAAAATGGATTTAAAGCAATTTCGTGTGTTGATTTATCATTGCTTTTTGATGGGAAAAAATCCAGCCGATGCAAAGAAATGGCTTAATAAGTGTTACCCGGACTCTGCACCACCGGAACGATTCATTCGCAAGTAGATTGGAAAATTTAAAAGTGGTCAAATAAGCACCGAAGATGATGCACGCAGTGGACGTCCAAAAGAGGCTGTTTCAGATGAAATCATCAAAAAAGTCCACAAAATGATTACGAATGATCGTAAAGTGAAGTTGATCGAGATAGCGGAGACTCTGAAGATATCAAAAGAGTGTATTGGATATATCGTACATGAATATTTGGACATGCGAAAGCTCTGTTCAAAGTGGGTGCCACGTTTGCTCACAGTCGACCGAAAATAACAACGTGATGATGATTCAGAGGAGTGTCTAAAGCTGTTCAACCGCCATAAAGCCAAATTTTTGCGTCGGTATGTGACAATGGATGAAACTTGGCTCCATTACTTCACACCAGAGTCAAGTCGGCAGTCAGCTGCGTTGCGAGCAGGAGACGAACCTCGTCCAAAACGACTAAAAACTCAACAGTCGGCTGGCAAGGTTATTTCATTCGTATTTTGGGATATCCATGGAATAATTTTCATCGACTATCTCCAAAAGGGGCAGACTATCAACAGCGACTATTACATTGCGTTGTTGGAGCGTTTGAAGGACGAAATCACAGAAAAACGACCGCATTTGAAGAGAAACAAAGTGCTGTTTCATCAAGACAATGCACCATGTCACAAGTCGATGAAAACGATGGCAAAATTGAATGAATTCGGCTACGAATTGCTTTCCCACCCACCGTATTCTTCAGATTTGGCCCCAGTGACTATTTCCTGTTCGCAGACCTTAAAAGAATGCTCGCCGGAAAGAGATTTAGGACCGAATGAAGAAGATTGAAAAATCATTTCAATCAGTGTATCGCCCTCGAAGGCAACTATATTGATAAATAAAGTTGAATTTTGCAAAAAATTTGTGTTTTACTACAAAACGGCAATGACTTTTCAGCCCATGTGTTATGGACACGCTCACTCAAAGAAAAAAAAAAAAAAAAATAAAAAAATAAAAAATAAAAAAATGAACAAATCAAGTTTTTTCTTCCAATGCTGACTGGTTATATCATCGGTTTCAATGATCTTCGCTGAGTTATAATTGCATTTTATTTTACTAATTTTAATCATTTGGGGTAGCGTCTACCATAGTAATGGGTGATATCTTTCAATTGTTTGTATGTCTAGCACTTTACAATGAATTCAAATTTAATGAAACCGGATACACCGTTCCTTAGTAATCAAAAAAAATATTAAAACTATTTAATGTTTTGACCATTGTGTGGAATTACTTGTTAATTTATGAATTTTGACGTCAAAGACGACGTAATCTTAATCTCTAAAGACGGTTTCTGTAGATTTTCGAATGCCTTGTTTTACCCACGGCCAAATCTACGTCGCCAGTTCGAGTATCAGCGGCTACTTGAATCTAAGCATTTACGCTCTCTAGAACCAAACAAGTAATGCAGTGACAGGCTTTGATTTATAGTTAACTCCATACCGTTCGGTTTGTTTTGATTCCCTTCGGCAGAGGAGTGAGTTCATTTTACTCCTAGTGTCTCTGTTCATTGAACAATGTACTAGGATGTACATGTAGAGGAGACCTGGAATCAACGAATTAAAAATGTAATGTAAATATAAATTAAAAAAAATAATAATTTAAACATTAAAATTAGATTTACCTTGGTAAAACATGATATTAATAGAAAAAACATTTGCGGCTAATTATAGTCCCCGTGTAAAGTATTAGGTAAGTTTAGTACGCACTAACTAACATCACGTTAACTTTAAAACCATCCCCTAACTTTGTATTTAATTATAAACACTTTTTAACCTACCTAGAACTAGTATTAACTTTAGAACCTACCCGCGATGAGTTTTAGTCAAACAAACCTAAAAACGTACAGTTTGCGATATCAAACACAGTTTAAGGCGTATACGCTTACAAAATTGAAATGAATTCAAGAGATATATCAAAATCTCAAATAGAAAACAAGTTTTTAGAATTTTGAATTTGAAATTTGAATTTGGAAAGCATTTTCTCAATAATGGAAGCAGAAAAGGTGTTTAATTAGAGAAAAGGATTTGACCAGTTCTTATATATTTTATGCTTTCTAAAAAGCTCGAGATCATGACATTTCAAAGTCCATAATAAAAGATAAAATGGACTTTATGTACTATTAAGTTTAGCGCGACGTTATAACGATAAAGTGGGTTTCATCTCGACTATATAGTAATTATCAAAACACTACCATTGACTTTGTTACGTATTAAAATGACTTTAAGGTGTTTATAATTTTGTGCCACTGTTTTTTAACAATTTTTTCGTTAATAATTTTTTTGTGCCATTCGGAATTGAACACCAGACCGTCTAATTTAATACCACTTGTACCACGGCCTCCTATTAAAATTCTCATTCATTAAAAGCTTATGTAACATACGCCTTCTCGTTGGTCAACCATCAGAGACCTTTTATCAATTATTCACTATGTCTAAGCTAGTCTCTCTACACAGGGTGTCCACTAATTTGTAAATGATAATTTGGGAAATTATTTTGGATATATTCTAAGAAAAACATCGTTCTATAGTAAAGGTCTATCTTAAATGTTGACATCATTTATCGAGGATTTAAGAAAAGGCTTGCTTTGGTGTACCCTGACCCATGTCATCGGAAATTGCTCTGGTAATACTAAGGATAGAAACCTCAATTAAGACTCAGTTAATAAAAAAAGAAATACTAGCCTTTGTTGCTGCATTTGAATAAAGTTAAAATTTTGTTTAAGTTTTGAGATATCCAATTTCTAAGTCTGTTCCATTTTTCTTGTCTGCATTTCGGAACCATCTGTGAAGTACCGATAATACCGCTTGTCTAAATCACACTTAGGTTCAAGGCAGTTCTTAATACAGAGAAAGTTGATTCTGTATCCTCTAAGCGAAAGAAGTTCTACTGTAACTACATTCATATATATCTACAAGATTAAAAACAAAAGACTGGGAGCGCAAGTTCATCGAATCTCCAGTGCGAGATGTACCTTAAATCATCTGTTCTTAAACGAAACATGGCTTGAGAAGCGCATGCCAACATATAAGTGTCAAATAGGGGAGATTACCCACTGTGTCTGTAGCAGAGTCAATAATACTAAAGAAAGCCCCCTTACATCCAAACAAGTAGTGGAGATCCGTTATTGTTACAAAGAAGACATAGAACCCGTTCAAGAAATGCGATAGAATGAATGTTGCAAAAAATCTGCACGATGAGGAAAGTACATAGTCTCTGCATTTATTCAGCTGCGGATTTGCCGTAAGAGGAAGGCTTAGGCAATATGTCTTGTATTTCAAGCAGGTATGGTAAACCTGACGACAATTAGCATAAAAAATAAGTTCGGCAAACTGAAATATGAAGCCTCAGCATTATTTGTCGGATTCTAAAAAAAAAGAGATCTCCTGATGGCGCTACAGTTCGGAGTGAGCGTGGGCTTTAACTAAGAGGTCTTTTCAGTTAGTTTGGACTTAAGCTAACTGCCTCCAGTTGAGCATTTCAAGTCGGTTGAGGTCCGCTTCTACTTGTGCGCGCCATCTTAGATGAGGTCCCTTAAGGCATGATTCGAAGATTTTGTCATGTCGTAGCCATCTCAGGCGACTGATACGCAGTCAACGCAAACAGGACCAAATATTTTCGAAGAATTTTTCTCTCGATGAATATTATCTTCTTTCGACATCGACCATTCTTCACCACCATAAATTAAGACTGGGATGATCAAGCTGTTAAACAAAGTCTCTTTAGTTTTTCGGGTTACAATTCAATTGCCTTCTTAACCCAAGGAAATAGCTAGCGAAAGCACCGGCAACAGTCTGTCTGCCAATTATGTCGACATCATCGGCGTATGTTAGTAGTTGCACAGACTTTTGAAAGATTGTGCCTCCAGTGTGAGTTCTGCATAATTTATTAAAGTATATGTTAAAAATGTTGGCCAATTGTGGTGTGGACTTTCCTGGTATAAAACCTCGTTGAAAGGGGCCAATTAGGTTCACATATTCAACCCATATGGCAGATAAGATCGGGTATGCGATGTTGAGGAAACTTATACCTCTATAGTTGACAAACTATGCTGAGATTCTATTCATTAGGTATGCACTCTTCTGACAAGTTGGTGTATCCTCTCCAAAAAATCAATTCCAGCAGCTGTGGATACCTCGGCCGGTAAGCTGTCAGGTATGTCTAGCTGCTTTGTTAGATTTCAGCTTAAATATAGTTTTCCTTACTTTCTTTTGGTCAGGTGAATGGAAGTTTTGGCTATCATTATCTAAGTTGAATAGTCTATTCTGTCTGGTGGCGTAATGTTGGGCTTCTTCGCTGTTATACACTGCAGAGAAAATTTTTCTATATTACCAGCACCGGCTGTGGCTTTATTACAAGGTTTCCTTCTTCATATCTACAAGCTTCTGTACGAATCTTCTTCTCTTGACACGTTCTTTTTATATTAATATCTTCGATCGTGCGCTTCTCGTGTTCTTTTTTCATCTTTTGGAGAAGCCATGTCTTCGTATGTTCTTCCGTGTCTTTTATTCGTAGAGCTCACGAGCGGCTTCCGTCCTTCGTTGCAGCGCTCCTTTTAAGGCTTTTTGTTTAGCTGCATATGCTTCCCGGTTGTTATTCTTCACCAAACCAAAGATTTCTTGGTTGCAGTCGGCTTAAACCCAGCACGTTAGTTGCGGTGTCCCTAATGGATCGTTGGCAGGGTTACCACAAATCTTCGGTACTTGATGCTGTCGTATAGAGATTTCGGGATATGTGTTCGGCGATTTTTTGGTCTTTTGAGATTCTAGCTTTTCTAAGTTATATTTTCTCACAAGAGTTCTTCTTTATTTATTGAGCCCTGCCCGAAAATTTCAGATATCCAGAATACAAGAAGCATGCTTTGCGTCTATCGAAATCAGCGCTGTTTCTTTTCCATAAAACTCGTAGGAGTATATATCACAGTTTTTCATCTTCCTTACATCCGTACCATCCCGTTGCACTTTCTGGATGGCGATGTTATCTGCATAATAGCAGTCAAGAGCATATGCTAATCGTTCAACTGAGCATTTCCTATTAAGGGTCCGTAAATTCCACATTCGTTGTCCCTTAAACGTGTGCAAGAGTCATTTACAGTGCGTTTTTATCTGAGCCCATTAGTTGGTTGGTCCCATCTTTTTAATCTCTTTCGTATAGAGCTGTGAGTCTTATGACGGCATAGGCCATTATAAGATTACTGTTCGGATATGCCCTTGCTACTCTAGTTTGCATGAGTATGGACTTACTTAATGCAGTTACCGGGAACCACCGCTAGTAGTTAAGGCAAGTACTTCGCTATGAAATTAGTTTTTGCGATGCTGGCCAACTACAGGGGAATATGTCACTCGACATCTAGGAAAAAACGGCACGGTAGGCAGCTACAACTGGACGTTACCTACCTACCTCGGCTTCGCTATCAATTCCGACAACGGCACCTGCACTGCAATCATGCGAAGAATCACCCTTGCTAGGTGCTACTTCTTTCAACCAAAAAGACTTTATACAGAACACTGATCATCCACACTGATGAAAGCACGTGAAAATGATCTCGGGCGGTTCGACACAAAATTTCTTCGTTAAGTTTTCGATCGACGTTGCAACAGCTAACTGTACGACTGTACATATCTGGCTTAAATGCCTAGGTCATTTTGAACGCATGGACAACAGCGCGAGGGTGTAGACAGTTTTCGGCTTCAGTCCAGAGGGACAACGCAGCAGAGGACGACTTTAATGTAGGTATCGAACATAAGTGGCAAGGATCAGCCTTCTGCGCCTTCTTCGTGTGCGCACCTAGCAAAACAAGTTAGCTGAGACCCTGTCCTTGTATTTTGAATCCTAAATCTTTTCAAATTGATATCTGAACTTGAGTTTGTGATCGGTGCTTACCAGCTCATGATTTCTCTCAAAATATAAGGGAGTTAACAGAGAAACTATTATAATTCGAGGTTAAGTTAGATACGATGATTCCTGAATCTATCTCGACTTTGTAATTTACGTCTGATGGGACAATTTTATAGACAGTAAGACGCAGTTGGAATCAATGAGAATTTGAAGTCACGTCAAGTTTTACCTCCAACTTTAGACAAAAAAATTTATGCTTGTCAAACTTTCGACAATCTCGAAGGCGCACATTCTTAGCTTCGTAATTACATAGAAGATAAATTAACAAGACTACAAGGAGCTAGTGGTTGATAACAATGAGGCGGTGGTTGCGAGGCTATTAACGTAATATTTCTACCTTCTCATTACTCCATACCATGTTTCCATGCCATGTTTTGCTAAAAATTGACTAATGTCGAATAGATGTATTTATGTTCATTGTCTTTCAGTTATAATATTCATGCAGATCTTTGGTCCCAACGTTGTTCCTTCAATGTTCCAGACACTCAACTAATTGATATTTAGGACGAGATAAACTACAACAAATTCAATAATTCTACCGACAGCGACAACTTCAGATGTAATTACGATACGGGTCTAGTTTCAAGATAACTCTCTCTAGTCGTGCAACTTTTGATAATTGCCTCTGATATGCGCATTATATGAGCGATACGTATACATGTCTCTAATCAGTCTTTTAGCCCGAAGGAAAGGAATACGGGTTTTTCTTCAAGAGGGAACTTTGCTGCTTTCGTTTCACTATGAACATTTGAGCCAGCTTCTAGGTGAATGCCAAATATGTATGTGTTGGTTCTTTTGTTTTAATCTCAGCCGCAAGCCATAGGCTTAGTTGTTAGTTATAGCTAACAAAAAATTAAAAATAAAAAATTAAAGGATGACTGGCTCCCGTTTTCTTTTTCGTGTCTCAAATCACGTAATCGCATGTCAACCCAATTCTTAACTTTACCCAGAAGTCATATTCTAACTACACCTGCCTTCCTATAATTAATTTCTTAATAAATTACATTTTTTTAGCATTGAATTTGGGTGAATCTTTTCACCCCTATTGCATCGGGAAGATTAATTTAATTCGCCTTTAATTGCGACATCTGCATATTTATCTCTTGGAAATAGTGATTAGTATGCGCCTACTTTAATCCATTCACGCATTCAAGTCTCATGGCTTACGGCTCACAGTTGCTAATCATCTTAATCATCATAACAACAATTATTATTTATTAATTCGCCGACAGAGTGATACTGCATCCGAATCCATGCCTTCATGCCTGAAACCCTTTGCGTCGCCATTGCCAATGCACACTTCCTACTGCCTCTGTTGCTCACTACATAGTTGAGGTACTATGAGGTAGTCTTGCGGCAAATCATTGCCGACCGCAGCGAAACCTCAATTAACTACGCGCATCAGTATTATTGTCCTGAGGCTAAACGCACACTGATATGAGTATGAGTATTCGTCTGTGTATCCGCATTGATGATCAACTCCTTCTCGCATCTCATTAATTGTATCTTCATCTTTTATTTTTTTGTTTTTCAAAGTTGACTTTGTTGTAGACATAAGTATTTGTATCCGTATCTGTGGCTCTTCGTCGATGACGCGATGTCTTCTTGTTTTAATAGCGTCTTTCTCGGTTGTCATTCTTTGCGAGACTTGTTTTTTTCGTTTGTTGTCATTATTTCAGACGGACTGCGGCATCACGGACGGGGCAGAGATACGAAAGGAAAAAATCTTTCATTCTAATACGATTTTAATAACTACGAGTAGCGCCCCGGTTCGGCTCTGTTCGGTTCAGTTCGTTTTCGCTTAGTAATGGTAAAATCACTTAAGCAGCAAACACACGAAACTTCATTCAAAAATAAAAACGACGAAGGTAACAAGACTGTCGGACAGTAACAGCAACCGTCGAAGACGATGACCATCAGGACGGTTTGGAACGCTCACTCAATCAAGTGCTTGCCTAGAGCTAACGCGTGTAAACGAAGTAGCTGCGGTTGGAATAGATACAGATACTTTTGATTTGTTAGTTTTGTTTTTAAGAAACACTGATGGGGGTTCCAATACAGTTGGATCGCAAACATCCGTCGCCAGAGATTTCCAATCGCTGCCGACTGGACTGGTTGTCCTACTCCAAATCACATTTTAAATGACCTCAATGCGTACTGAGTGGCGATGAACTTATTTTATGGATTTAATTACCTATCATTTCCTGGTTCAGGGAAGAGTTGAATAATAATAAAAAAAGAAGAACTCAAACCACAGGTAACTCAAAATCTGCGTAACAGCATCCCGAAAATCAACCGAAAATCGAAATAAAATCATTTCGAAGTGTTGGTAGAGGATTATTTGGAAATCATAATTTTCGGTCGATTTGTTGAGATACTTTTGTTTTTTCATTTTGTCGGACGACATTAAAACAATCTAGAGCAAGCAAATGAAATGTATCTGAAAAGTGAGTAATTTTTTTATTCATTCCCGTTTTTCTTTTTTTTGTGTATTTCCAGGCACTAAATGGATTTCTAATGATCCTAACATGCGAGGGTGAGGTGTTCTTCGCAACGCACAGCATAGAAAGTTATTTGGGTTTTCATCAGGTGAGTGTTACTAGTGCTTAGATACAATTTTTTGTTATGAATGAATGCGGCTTGGACTTGAATATTTTTTCCGGTGTAAATTTCTCCATAATGATAGACATTTAAGATGTGGTTACTGCTGTAAAATTGATAGGGGTACTTACTGCAGATGTAGAGCTCCGCGACTTGGCTTGGTTTGAAGTACAAAGAAGCTATGAATGAATCTGAAAAAAAGTTGAATGAAAGATTTGGTTAAATGTCTGAATGAATCTGAAGCTGTGGTAATTATAATATATTTTTTTTTGTATTAAGGATGGAAAGTAAATCAATTTTAAATTACCTTAACATTTGTACAAAACTTAAAGCTGATCTTTCTCGCCGAAAACGAAAAGCACATACAGCACACATCTGCAATCGTTTATTCATATCTGGCTGCGCTTTTTATCTCACAGAATTTGGATTTCTAAACAGGGATAGTAAAATGTAGCGCCTGAATTTAGAAAATACTCGTAAAAGTAAGAAATTCAGACGAAGCGTAATGGAATTATAATATCTATATTAGTCAAGTCATTAAGATCGTTAAGTTATGAAGCATCTAGTTGGAGTTTTTTTGTTCAGCTTCACCGAGGTTCTACAAAACTTTGGTTTTCTGCTTGCTTATTAGACAGTACCCTGTGATATTTCGTCTGGTAAAAGTTGTCTAGTTTACAGCATTTCAGATCTAAAGTTTGCTCTTTCAATAACACCTTTCTTAAATGAGAGTTTTTAGATACATGAAAAAAGAAACTGCGATAAGAGCCTATTCCATTTAATCTTGTAATGGATCGACGCACCTTCCAGGAATACATCTTGCTTTTAGACTAACTTTGAAGGAACCTTACTTGCGAATTTTTTTTTAAGGTTTAGACTGGGACATATTAGTAGTTGTGTCACGTTCTTGAGATGGGTGATAAGACGTGCCACCCTGTGGCACTCCTCTACTGACAGTACTTCAAGAATATGTCCCATCCTCTGCAGAGATGATTAGCCACTTAGTAGACAGGAAAATAATCAATTTTCCGAGCGAGCTATGCTATATATCTACTTTCAGAGCTGATACGGATTTGCCAACGTGACCTTGGAGGTGGCTTAACCTCCAATCCGCACATAGGATTGAATATTGTAGGAAGAATTTTTTTCTCAAAACGAGCAAGGGTATCTTTATTAATTTTCGATAGAGTCCATGCTTCAGCATGGACTGGGATGATCAAGGCTTAAAATAGAGTCTCATTAGTTTTTTGGGATAGGGCCTTACTATTCATTTCCCTTCTTAACTAAAGGATACATCGATTGGCAAAAGTGATTCTTCATTTCATTTATGCTGAGGTGTTATTGACAGAATTCATAGCAAAGTCAAGATTGACAAAGTCCCTTACCACCTCGAAATCATAGCTCTCGATTGTGACTTTCTGCCCCTTTCGTCAATGACGACACCTTGTCACCTTGTCTAAAACCTTTTTTGACGTCAAAGTTCTGGATTAAGTCGTTACCGACCTTGAGGAAGCAGCGAGCGTTATCAGTCGTCATTCTGCACAGACCGACGAGTTTGGCAGGAATACCAAAATTAGACAGCTTTTTATAGCTCACCTCTGTAAATTCTATCATATGGTATCGATTTGGACGCCTTGAGTTTTTTCCAGGATCTATTGGAGTGTGAAAATTTGATCGATTGTGAACCTACTTGGTATGAAAGTCAATCAGGTTGCTTATGAAGGGTTTCAGACGTTCACATAACATGTATCCGATATAGAGGAGGCTTGTATCTTGCTCTTCACAAAGCATCTTTGAATAGCTCGAACGGTAAGCCGTCACGTCCAGCTGCGTTATTGGATTTTAGCAAGATATTCCTATTCTATTTAGGTGAAGGGGAGTTTTTGCTATCATCGTGTAACTTGAATGGTCTAATCTTCCTGACTACGGCATACAGTATATAGAAAAGATTTTTCCATATTCTTGTCACCTGCGACTGTGATTCTACTACAAAGTTTCCTTCTTCATCTCTACAGGTTTCTATACGGCTCTTCTTGCCTTAAAAAGTCCTTTTTACTTATTAAATATACTGTCCGTCATTCTTCATCAAACTAGAATGTTATTAGCCGGGTGATACCCAGCAAATCAGTTTCGTCATCTCTAATGGTACATTGGCAGCGTTGCGACTTGTCTTCAGGACTTGACGCTGGTGGCATAGGAGTGGTTGAGAGATTTCAGTATACGCGATCGGCGAAGTCAATAAGTCTAAGTCCATTGCCAAATATGGTGTCGTGTAGGCTATTCCAAACAACTGTCCTAAGAAATATGTTCTCCTCTCCTGTTCTCCTTTCCTTTGGACATTGCTCATATGTCTTGTCGAGGAGCTTGTAGAAACATTCATCATCATGGCATCAAGGACTTATGTTATCGAATTTAACCTTGACGCGGATTTGTATAAGACATTCGTCGACGTGTAGGAGCTCAAGACTTATTGACTAAGTTTGTCGCATATGGCAAATCTGAAAAAGCATTTTTTTTTTTCCTATAGCAATCACCGTAGTACATACGAAGGCTGATTGATGAGTACCCGGGTTGTAAAATAGGTAACGCGACTGAGCCAAAATGAGTGTACCCTCATTTAGTATAATCTCTTGATGAGAATCCGACGCTTAGTTTTGTTTTCACGCCTGTTTCAAAACATAGTGTTAGTGTTTTTTGCGACCATAGAAAAAGAGCAGTATCTCTCCGTTATCCGATTCTTGTTTTTGAGTGGCAAGACCTGCGAGAAAATTAAGCGCATTCTCGATGTTGTTTATGGGACCCGTATAACCGTTTATCATTGGTTTGCAGAGTTTCGCCGTGGCCGTACGTTGGTTTTTAATAAACCGCGCTCAGGTGGCCCAAAAACGGTTACGACAGAGGAATCGAGTTTTCACTCGCGAATTGACTGTAATAGCAAGCATTTCAACCGAACGCGTTAGCCATATCCTGCACAAGACTTCGAGCATGAAAAAGCTGTTAGCCCGATGGGTGCCGCGTTTGCTCACACCGGAGAACAAGCGCAATCGTAAGACTACTTCAAAGACGTTCTGGACACCCTTTAATCGAAATCCGAAGGAGTTTCTGCGTCGTTTCGTGACCGTGGAGTGGACATGGATTCACTGGTACACATCAGAGACCAAAAAACAATCGAAATAATGGGTTTTACTCAGTGAACGTGCTCCAAGGCGAAGACCATGCCTTCGGTCGGAAAGGAGATGATCACAGTTTTTTGGGACACGCGCGATGTGTGATCTATACTGACTATGGAGAAGAGAAAAATCATAGGAGCATACGACGTTGATTTTTGGGCTGATTCAACGCCGATTTAAAAAAAAAAAACGACCACATTTGGCGAAGAAAAAGTACTCTTCCACCACGTTAATACACCGGTTTACACCTCCGAAGTCGTCACAAACATATTGGTCGAATTCCACTACGAATTGGTCCGCCATCCTCCGTTTGGCTCCCTGGCGACTGCGAAAAGTCGTACTATAGGGAGGGGCTAAAAAAGATGTAGCACAGCTGGGAAAAGTGTATTGAGTTGAAAGGTGATTATATTCAAAAATAAATTGTTGCTTTCAAGCTAAGGTCCCCAAAAAAATAAAAAAAAGAAGCAATTAACAACTTAAAAAACTCCTCCTATGGAGTTAATAGCATTTCAAATATTTTGATCAAAAATATTGTACTGAAATGTGCGGATGTCATACCTTAAAAAGCCCCGTCGATTACATCTGCAACTACAGACCTGTTTATCTTTTTTTCCAATAAGCACTATTTTTGGAAAGTCTTTAAAAGCAGAACTGTTATTTAGACGCTGTTCACTATTTAGTTCACCTCAATTCGGATTTCAAAAAGGTAAATCCACAGAAAATGCCCTACTGAAAATCTGTTCTTAAATTTTTTCGAATTTATATAAGCAAATACTTACTGCTGGGTTATTTATAAACATAGCCTTAGCTCTCATTATGGTAGGCCACACAATTCTCCTTAACAAGAAGTTGCTTTCTCAAGTTTTATCGTAGAATGGTTTAGGTCTTATCTCTGTAACAGAACACGAAGTGTGAAGTTCGATAGAATCAGTAGTGCTGTCGATAGTGTTTATGGTGTACCTCAAGGCTCCGTTTTGGGCCAAATACTATTTTTCGTCTATTTTAATTCGTTGTTTCAAATTAAGTTTAAAGGAATGCATATTTCTTTTGCAGATGATATCGATTGTGCTTATGGAGCTGATAGTCTACATAACCTAGTGGCTGATATAAATTGGGACTTCTTAAAAAATGGTTCACAGAACATATTTGGGTTATTATAGGGTTTTCTAATAACGAATTGACAACGTTTTTTTTAAATAAAAGGCAAATTATTTGGCATAAGCCAATGACTTAAGGTAGCCGCACAGAAAATAGTCAAGCGGAGTTAAATCTCACGAACGTGACAGCCAATCTACTGGCCCATGTCTTCAGATAACACGCTCACCATACTTACTCTTCAATAAATCGATTGTAGCGTGTGCTGTGTGGCTTATGGCACCATCCTATTGAAACCACATGTCGTCCAAGTCCAGATCTTCCAATTCGGGCCAAAAATAATCGGTGATCATGACGCGATAAGGCTTACCATTCACAATAACGTGAAAATCGTGAGCTAAGGTATTGTTTAGACTCAATTACAGGTGTCGTTGATTTGAAAACGAATTGATACCTTTCAATCTAATATTTCAAGGATGATACCATCAGAAACAACAGTAATACCATATGTAAAACTTTTGAAGGTTTGTACTTGAAAATAATAGAAAAATGACATCGCTCTTTTTATGTACTATAGGTACTTCCCTGTTCAGAGAGATAAGCGTTAACATCAGTGGGCTTTAGAATATCTGGGCATATATTAGCTTACTTACTTAAGGTACGATGCAGTCCGGCGTGAACCAACAAGCATTTCCGGTTAGCATGAGCTCTCACTAGCCGGCTCTAATGGCTAATGGTTAAGGTCCCATTCTACTTGCCAACCTAAATAACATCGTCCTCTGAGGTGCCATCCCTCGTGCTTAAAATCGAAGACTTATTGAGGGGAGCAGTGACTTTCAGATACTCAACATGGCCCAGTCATCACCAACGTTGGACCCGTTGACTAGACCGCTCTCGCTGTACAGCTTATACAATTTGTGTTATTATATTCTATTATTCCTTCTTGACCATGTTCATTTTTACAGGCTTCCATTCTGGGCATATGTTTTGTATACTGTCTGATAAAAACTGTATGTACTCATCCAGTCATACAAGTTTTTGATGCAGCTCTTACTGGTCCCTTAGCATCTGCAAGGACGGCACAAAGAGTACACCATGGCCGCCTTCTTAGATATCGAGAGAGAATTTATAAAAGTAAACATCGAATCTATAAGGACGGCCTTAGACAATTTCCATGCATAGACAACGATAGCACAGTGGAATTATCAATTCAGAATTTGGGAGAAATACAGAGGAGTTCTACAAGGAAGAGTGATTTATCCCCTTGTGGCTTCATTTTGTAAAGGACATCCATACAAGTTTCGAACAGAAGGGTAGGCAGTAGCATACGCCGACAGCATATTCATTCTGATAGGAAGGAAACATCTTCCAACGAACAGAGAGCTAATGGAGTTGGCCTTGAATACACTTGCAAAATAGATAACACAGTTTAGGTATAAATCCACCAAAACTCAAACTAGTGTTGTTCACAAGAAAAAAAAAAAAAACCAGAAAAGTTTAATCTTCCCAAAATCAACGGTGTTAGGGTACAACTTTCGCCCAAAGCATAAACAGTCAAAATCGCTTAAAACGACATCGGTTATACCAAATTCTTAGGTCCCAGCTGAGGTGCACTATAATCCCATTGAACCGACATATCGTTAACAAAGACCGATTTTTTCATTTTTTTAAATAAAATATTAGTGACTACGACTAAAATAGACACACCTATTGGTGCGACTGCATTTTTTTTCTAAAACAGTAAACTGTTTACCTGTAGATGCGTTGTATCTATGTACATACAATTTCGGATATGTTATTCTTTTTGTTCTAATTCTAAGTGCAAATTTTTCTGTGTGACGAGTGGCCGTCGAAGTTTAATATTATTCGGTTCGCATGAAGTTGTATTGGAATAAGAATCAGAAACGAAAAATCTTTATAATTGAAGAGAAAGCAGGTATCATTTTCAGAATGGAATGTAGAGAGCAAAATAAATACCTTGCCTAAGATTATTTCGTTTCATCCTACACTATATCCACAATTTTGGAGGATAGGAAAAATATAAAAAACCATATGAGGAAGCAAAACTTACCATGAAAAAAAGTAAAGAGTTCATTGCATACTGAGGTTAAAAGGGCTCTGCTAATATGGTTTTATAAGCAGAGAAGTTTCGGTGTACCCATCAGCTGGCACATTTTGCAAGCCATTTTCCGTCAACGTCATGGAATTATCAGTGTTAAATAGCAGGAGAGGTCAAAATCGATCCTAAAGGTACAGTACACAATTGGTTCTAGGTTGTTTGGCCCCAACTTCAGACAAACTATAAATATAAAAACATCTTTAATATTGATGAAATGACACCAACTAAAATTTAAAGGTGAAAAATGTATTGGAGGCAAAATGCCTAAGGATCGAATAAATGTACTGGTAGGAGTAAACATAACTGATACAATAAAGGAGAAACTTCTTGTTGTGAGTACATCAAGAAACCCAAGATGCTTTAGAAATGTGAAAGAGCTCCCAGTAGAATACGAGAGCAATAAGAAAGCCTGGATAATATCTTCAATTTTTGAAAAATACCTGCGAAATTGGAAGGGAAAATAAAAAGATCTTATTACACGTGGATAATTGTCATGCACATCCAGAAGTGGAAGGCTTGCAAGCTATACGACTTGAATTCCTTCCACCTATAACAGGAAGCTTCAAGTGCTACAAATATTGAACATCGATGCAACAAGAATTCACTGGAAGCGATTTTACTCATTTCAAAAGCTTGGGAGAGGATCAGTAGTTCAAACTGATTTATAAATTCGGGATTAAAAAATGCTCAGACAAGGAAGATCTTGAGGAAGAGGATGAATGACCCTTAAATCAGTGGATATGTTGAAAATTCACTCGCATGTTTGTGTGATGAGTTACTGCAAGTTGACGAGCACCTTTTAAAGGCCGCGTCTTTGACGGATGAAGAAATCATTTATTTTGTGCAAAATGATACATCTCAAGAAAGAGACGAAGAAGAAGGTGTTCAGTATTGTCTCCATTGAAACATATATAAAATTAAAATATTTTAGAAACAGAGGAATCCTCTGAGTTCTGTACGTACTTTAAGAACATTCTTTTTATTAAATGATCTTGTTTGCAACAATTTGTCCGAAAATCTAATATTTATGGAAAAAATAATTGAAAAAAAGCTTATAACAACAAAAGCTAGGCTATAAGATAGTCCTATTTTTTTTCATAAATAGTAAATGTACATTTTAATCGTATGCATGTATGCCTTTATGCCTTAAAAATAAATAATAAAAAACAAAAAATAGAAAAAAAGGATATTTACTTGAAAACAGATTAATTTAGATACTTTCATATCGGTAACAGCGACCTATCGCTTATAATGACCAAATTCATCAGTCCCTTGAAGGTCGTTATAGTCGATTTTGACTGTATCTAGAAATCATTCTCAACAGTAAGTTGGAAGTTGAAAGCGTAACATCGAAAAAAGAAGCAAGAAAAGCATTAGGAGCAGCCTACACATACTAAAGAACTCTTGGTAAACGTTGGGAATTAAGACTATGGCACACTGGACGTACATGGTCATAGTTAAACCCATTCTTACCTATTGTGCGCTGGTATGGTGAAAATCAGCGGAAAAGACAAAATACCCACACAAGTTCAAAGACTAGCGTGTTTCGCAGTAACAGGAGCGTTAAGGTCTATATCATTCCTAGCACACATGACGGGTTAATTAACACTGCCACCAATGTTTCAGATCCAGGATTCCTTTAAGATTCCAGATGAATTTATGAGTGAATTAGAAAGCGGATGAGTTAGAAATAGAAGATGCCTCTCTGTACAGGAGTAACATACTCAATGACATGGAACTTATAGCAATAGACCGGTCCAATAAAGCATGGATATAAAGGAGTGACTGTGTTATCTCACATTTGACCTAACCTAGACATCAAGAGAATAATAAAGAAGATATCCGTATCCCTACAGGTGTCGTAACTGGGAACTGCCTTATAGACAGTATGGCTAGCGGAATAATCATGTCAAGAATATTGTAGCACCTGTAGGAACGAAGAGGAAATTGAGACGATCACGCGTCTTCTCTAACCACCAAATACACCGTGCCTAATACCTGAGGTATATACTTTTATGAGAACTTGAGGAGGTCAGCAAAGCAAAGCTGAAAGATCTCTGGCTGGTTTAAAGCCAAAACAAACTAGGTAGGACCGACCAAAATAATAATAATAATATAATACTCCAACAATATCAACAGGGAATCACATTAAACGAATAGGCCTCAAATATGTCGAACTTTGTGCCTGAAAAAGTGTCTTTGCGGGGAGTTCTTCTTCATTACTTTAATATGAAGAAAACTGCTGCCGAAATTCGTCGTATTTTGGTGGAAGTTTATTGTGAACATGCGCTAGCTGAGCGAACGTGCCAAAAGTGGTTTGCACGATTTAAAAGTGGTGATTTTGGCTTGGAAGACGATGAACGTCTTGGGCAGCCAAAAAAGTTTGAAGATGAAGAACTGGAAGCATTACTCTATGAAGATTATTGCCAAACACAAGAAATGCTCGCAGAATTTTTGGGTGCCACTCAAGCAGCCATTTCAAAGCGTTTAAAAGCAGCTGAATATATTTAAAAGCAAGAAAATTGGGTTCCACATGAACTCAAGCCGAGAGACGTCGAAAGGCGGTTTTGCATGTCCGAAATGCTGCTGGAACGCCACAAAAAGAAGTCATTTTTGCATCGGATTGTAACTGTTGATGAAAAATGGATCCATTACGACAACCGCAAGCGCAAAAAATCATATATGAAACCCGGCCGACCAGATAAATCAACGGCAAAGCCGAATATCCATGGCGCGAAGGTAATGCTCTGTATTTGGTGGGATCAGATGGGTGTGCTGTATTGTGAGCTGCTAAAACTGGGTGAAACCATCAATGGACAACGCTACCGAACACAATTAATACGTTTGAAGAGAGCAGTAGCTGAAAAACGCCCGGAATATGCGACCAGACACGAGGCAATAATTTTCCATCATGACAACGCTCGGCCCCACGTTGCTATTCCGGTTAAGAACTATTTGGAAAACAGTGGATGGGAAGTCTTAACCCACCCGCCTTATAGCCCAGACCTTGCCCCTTCTGACTACTCAACGCCCTCACTGAAATACGGTTCACACCAGAGCAGAATATCAAAAATTGGCTTGATTCATTCTTGGCTGCCAAGCCGGCGCAGTTCTTTTGGGATGAGATCCACAAATTGCAAGAAAGATGGGAAAAAGTCATAGCTTCAGATGGGCAATACTTTGAATGATACTATTGTATATGTTTTTTTCTTAAATAAACGTTCAAATTTTGGAAAAAAAAACCGCACGAATTAAAATATATACCCAATACATATGTATACTCTTGTTTGCATGCTCGATTAATTGCCAATTCGTTTGTCTATGAGTTCCAAAATCAGTCGGCGATGTACATAAAAAATGGATGTAATAAAGGGTGACCAGATAAGAACTAGGGGAAAGAAATGTTAAATAAAACAACAACAGTGTGAGATATAAAATTTATTCTGGCTTTATTTTGAAGCTAGGGTTTTCTAATAACGACTTGACAACTTTTTTTTAAAATAAAATACAAACCATTTGAGATATTTCAAAAACTTTATTATTGACTTGAAGTACAATCAACATATTTATGAATGGAACTCGACTTCGGTCATATGGCCGCGGGCACGTTTGCAGCGGTCGATTCTTTGGACCCAATTTTCAACGACTCGGCCACACATTTCGGCCGAAACGGCCGCTATTTCGCGTTCAATGTTGGCTCTGAGCTCTTCCAACATCGTCGGCGTGTTGGCATGAACCAATGACTTAACCTAGTCCACATAAAATAGTCAAGCGGCGTTGAATCGCATGAACGAGGCGGCCAATCGACTGGCCCATGTCTTGAGATAACACGCTCACCATACTTACTCTTCAATAAATCGATTGTAGCGTGTGCTGTGTGGCTTGTGGCACCATCCTGTTGAAACCACATGTCGTCCAAGTGCGTATCTTCCAATTCGGGCCAAAAATAATCGGTGATCATGGCGCGATAACGCTGACTCTTCACAGTAACGTGACGATCGTTATCGTCAACTAAAAAATATGGCCCAATAACTCCGCCGGCATACAAATCGCACCAAACAGTTATTTTTTGTAGATGAAGTTTTGATTCATGAAGCACACCCAACCAATAACGCATATTTTGCTTATTGACGAACCTATTAAGCCAAAAATAAGCTTCGTCACTGAATATAATTTTGCGATGAAATTCATCATCTTGGTGCATCTTCTCCAGAACCCAATCGGAGAACTTACGTCGCTTCAAATGGTCCATCGGCTTCAATTCTTGAGTCAGCTTGATCTTGTATGGGAGCAAACCAAGATCCTTACGCAAAACACGCCATAATGTGGTCTGAGCGATACCCAATTCTTGATGGAATTGACTGATTTGGATCGTTTGCTACGGACGTCTGCACGGCAGCGACACTTCGACCAAGCCGTTGTCTCACTGACAACGCACCATCATACAACGAATATGTAGACTCAAATTTTTGCACTAAACTTGTTATTGCCTGTCCAGAAAAGCCACTTCGGCTACGCTGGCATGCTTTAAGAGATCCGTCCAATTTTTAATGACTCGGTCCAATACGTGCGGCGTTATTACGGTAATAGTGTGTCGAATGTTGGTCTCGAGCTCATCCAAAGTGGTTGGCTTGTTAGCGTACACTAAAGACTTGATGTAGCACCAGAGAAAATAATCAGGTGGTGTCAAATCGCATGATCGTGATGATGCCATAAACCGCATCAAACAGTCAATCTTTGTGGATGAGTTGATGCTTGGCCGACCACTTGTGGATTGTGTTCGCTCCAATAATAGATATTTTGCTTGTTGACTTATCCGCTAGAAAATGATTTTTTGGCCAAAATCCGGGTCTCCGGCCAACATTTCCAGCGCCCAATTAGTGAACTCATGGCATTGTCTATGGTCGTTCGTCTTCAATTCTTCCGTGAGCACATTCTTATATAGATGTGAGCCCAAATTCAACTGTAAAATAAGCCGGATTAACTCTCTCACTATGTCCATTTCAGCTAATTCGGCGCCAAATCGACATTTCCGGACCTTCTTCGATACTGGCCGCTACGGCGGCTCTCTGTCTCTGTCTGGTTGGTGATTTAAGATCCATAAGAGTGTACTCATGCTCAAGCTTTTTCACGGTGCTGCGAATTGCCTGCACACTGAAGACATGATGATGACCGAATTTACGACGAAATTAACGTTGCGTATTTACAACTTAGCCGGAATTTTGATAATATTTTTAAATAATTTTCCTACGTTCGTCAAGCGTAAAATGACGAATGATGAAATGGCAAACCTAACTGAATATTTTGACAGCTGGATGTCATTGCTATTTATTATCTCCAGTCCACCTTCTATTAAACATACTCTTCGGATATATTCTTTCGGACAAAGACAGCAAGAGACTCACTGTTCCATGTTTGCTGTTTCTTGGAAGCGTGCTATTAATTTAAATTTTTTTTTTTTTGCAAGAACTATAAGAGAAAGCATTCGGTCTTTCAAGAATGATTGTGCTAAATTCTTCGCTAAAGAAGCTCATCAGTAGGAAATATCAGAAAATTTCAGGCATAAATGATTCAGTCGTTTAATTGTCACATCCATCAATATATTTCGTAGGTTGTTGATTGCTTGTGTACCCTTGAGCTCTCAGGTTTTTCACCTAAAACGCTTACGTTCATTTGGAATGTACGATGAGATATGTTCTCTGTGACTGCTTAAAAAGATCCAAAATACGAGTATATGGATCAAGGTTAAGTTTAGGGAATATTCATCAAGATTTTGCTGGATGAATTTTGCAATTTATGGTTATGATTAGTTTTCTTGCTCTAAGTAGAAAATGCCATTCGTGTAATGTTTAACCACTTGAAAGTCTATACATCCAATTGTATTTTTCCAGAACGTTGAAGGCAGATATGGTCGTAGTCTGCTGATCAAGAATGGCCCTATGGATCCGGTTGCTCATTTGGAACAATACTTAAACACTTATTCATGCGCTGTACTCTTATACTGCACACATCGCATTCATATGCGATAGTCATCTAGCCTAATTGAGGCTGAAGGTGGTGCATCTGCAACTGAGAAATCTGAATTTTTCTAGGTTGTGTGTTGACATGGATATGGCTTTGCGCTAAGGGTCAACATTTTTTTCTGTACATCGTTTTTGCGTTACATTCGTTCTTTGATTGCACATCGATCTGTTCTGATTTTTAATTTTTCTATTCTGAAGCGACTCTTCTCAGATGGACAGGCGACCGTTGACTATATTTTTATTTCGGAGCAGAATTGAGATCCTGTCAATTCATTTAAGTGATTGGAAGTGAATTTTTTAAAACTTTAAATTCTTTTACAGCGCTCATTTTGGAAAATTGGCAATAATAATGGCAGATTGGCTTAACTCGTTCACCATTTATTCTGAATCCTTTGAATTCAGCGGGGTTCTTGATTTACACGGCGTGGGAATTGGTTTTGACACAAAAAATAACTCAAAAATGTCTTTTTAATAGTTTTCCTGCAAGTGCCCTGCGAAAAAATGCAAAAATTCAAAAGGCGCACTAAGCACGGAGCACAAAAACCCATCGCGGATCGGGTAACCCTCCAAGCATGAAGTATCATCGGTGTATTCGATTAGGGGGTGAAACCTGCTCAAAATTGTTGAAGCTGTCTTAAAATCAACCGTTAAGTGAAGAGAAGTAAGATTAAGGAACTCCTAACGGGATAGCTTAAAATCTTGTTAAATGCATTTATTCCACAACCTACCTACACATCGTTATACTCTACGTTATCTTCATATCCCTCCTGCAGGGATTTAAGCACATGTGCCTTGTCTTCATGTGATTTTAGGGTTGAAATGGAGTCTCTGAAGTCTCTATCGAAAATGAAAATATCATTCTTTCAAAAAACTGTCTCATCGCCCCATTTTCGACTCTGAAGTGCCGCTGAAACGTTTAGCTATCGCCTGTTCTTAGTTTCGCAATGCAAACAAAATGCTCAGTACTTGGAATAGATGGTACTTGGCTATGTAAATCTGTGAACTATTCTTATGGTTAAAAAGTTTTCCAAGTAAGTTTTGATCTCATCTTCCAAATTGTTTTAGAAATAGCGGAACAGATGGTAGTCAGAAGGCGCAAGGTGTGAAGAGTACGTTGGGTATGGCATACCATAACTGCTTTCGCCAATTCTAGCCGTTTTTCTTCGAGCTGAGAACAATATTTAACATTTACGTGAAAGCAATTCGAAGTAAAGGACATCTCGCCAATTCCACCAAATGCTCACATGACCTTTTTGAAATGCAAATCTTTTTACCGACCGATTGCGTTGTTTAACTAGGAGCGCACCAAGACTCCTTACGTCGAATGTTGTTCTAAACCACCCGTAACCACGTTAAGGCTTTAGCGAGTTCCACCTCAACAAAGACAACAGACATACATTCAATTTTTCGACATTCCAAGCCTTTTCAGTCTCTGTGTCGTCAAATGCCTGTCAACGGTAGCTGCAGCCAATATTTGATTGTCGTCTGTGGTAGGTGGAGGTCCAGAGCGAACAGCATCAGCAAGGTCTGTATTTCCTGAACGAAATCAAGTAGACCAACGCTGACAAGGGTCAGTGCATATAGATGAATCTTCATAGAAGCTGCAAATCTCCCTTTGCGCTTCTGTCGCGTTGACACCTTTTTATAAGGAAAAGAAGAAAATTAAAATGCACTCTCTTATCCTCCATTATATTGAGCACTTAAAACCCCTTCGATTAAAACAATGTAAGGGATAAAATAAGGAGTAAAAATGAATAATAATATACATAGAGATTTTCTGAAAGGATAATCACTACGAATAAACGAATGAACACTTGATGTGCATCTTAAAAATATAGCGGAAGTTCAGTCCTAATATATGGGGTGATTCATCGCAAGGTTTGATTTATAATGTAAAATAAAAGACATAAATTTGAAAGCAAACTTAAAATGTTTATTATCAGTTAAAAGAAAAATTCATGGCATTTATTTTTTAAAAATAAGATTATGTAAACGTTGGCCACCACTACGTCTGAGGTGGTCCATTTGGAAGGACCAATTTTTGGGCGACTCGTTTGAGCATAGCGACTGGTATCCCATAGATAACACGAGTAATGTTGGCTTCCAAAGCGTCAATCATAGCTGGCTTATTCCTTATTCCTGAAGACCTAAGACTTTACATATCCTCAGAAAAAATAGTCCAAAGGTGTGATATCGCACGATCTAGGCGGCCAAATTACCGTAGCAAAACGTGAAACTAAGTGCTCACCAAAAAGATTTTTCAACAAGTCCATTGTTTCACGCGCTGTATGGCTCGTAGCGCCGTCTTGTTGAAATCAGAGCTCACCGAGACCATGTGCTTGAATTTTAGGAAGTACATAGTCCGTTAACACGGCGCAATAACGGTTATTATTGACGGTAACATTCTGATTTGAATCATTTTTGAAGAAATATGGACCAATGACTACACCAGCCCATAAACCACACCATACCGTTGTTGTTAATAGATGTACTGGTAGCTCTTGGTACTCTTCGGGTTGCTCATCAGCCCAAATACTGCAATTTTGTTTATTAACATACCCACTGAGCCAGAAATGGGCTTTTCATTGAGTTTTTCCAGAGCCGATTCACTGAAAATATGACGCAAATTTAAGTCGCTTGGCTTTTTGTATGCTTTTAGGCCGAGATCCTCACATAAAATACGCCAAGCCAAGTTGCTGAGAACGACAACGAATCGATTCGTAACGGTTTTCACGTACACTCGCAACTACAGCTGCTATAGTCTTTAACCGATCGAGTATCATCCACTAATGTAAACTGGGACTCAAATTTGCGAATGGTATCGGCAATAGTGGTTTCAGTAGGTCGATTATGTGCACCGTAAGTTCCTTGAATCGCACGAAAAATATTTCTCACAGAACGCTGATTTTCGTAATACAACTGAACGATTTGGAGACACTGTTATCGTGTGAGTCTTTCCATGATGAATTGCCAAATGACAAAGCAGTGTGATAGGAGTCACTCGTGATCTGACAAAAAAAGACTTTTGAAAACCTCACTATGAATCACCCTATACTTAAACTATTGGCTAATCTTGTCTTATAAATTTGTAAATTTTAGTAAGTAAAGCATCACGCCAGAGGAGACTAGCCCGCTAGAGTCAAATTCAGTGACACGAATTAAACCGTAGGCATAGACCTTTTTTTTAAGCTTAGATACGTAAGTAAGTAAGGGCTTAGGTTGCCCATGGTTTACAACGTTTCACCTATTATTTCACTGTAGATCTTTGCCAAACCGATTCATTCATGGAACGCACAGCAATAAAATGTTAAAGTCGAGATCACAACTGGACTCTTAGTAAAATGTCGAATTACACCTGAACAAATTAATATCAAATCTTGATTTCAATTTCTCGCTTAAATCGAACTTATGTAACCTCATACTATGTATATATATGTATATAAAGTACGAGTCGTTCCCTCTTGTGTAAATCTGAATTCGACGGATCGACCGATCGAACATCGACCGACCGACCATCAGATCAACACGGGTAGGATGAGCAATGGGCGGCGTTCAATGAATTTATGCCAACAACTTTGGATTGAATGCTCAATTCTCTTTAATCCCGAGATACAAGACAAAAAACAGCCCCCGAAGAAATCTCCATTAACCCACAGAGTTGCAGCAATAACAACAACAGCAAAAACACATGACTTTACAACTACAGCGCAACACACTTCAAACTCCAAGTACCCCATTCGAGTTGGATGGATTTTGTACGACTGCCTGCTGCCTATCGAGATATTAGAAATGGAAAAAAAGATGTACAACCGAGAAGATCCCACAGGCACCCACTAGCCAGAGTGCCAGGGAATACCTAAGGTTCGACTCAAATCTAAATCCAGACCAACACTGCAAGGGGGCAGACAGCAGCATTTCGCTGCGATTTGCGATGCTTCGTTTTATTTATCGCTCACTCCGCTCCATGTGTTCTTTATTTGTTCAACAAGCACTGATTACCACCGGCCTTCTGCGGCCCTGCCAATATTACATATGAAATATCGGGAAACATTAAAAATTAATCTAAATCCGATCATAAGAGGAAATGTATCGCTGCGCGCGAGATGCATCCAATTGCGCGCCATCACATAGTAGTGATGTTAGGATTGGAGTAGTGGAAGATTGTGGAATCAGAGGATTGTGGGGATCGGAGAATCAACGGATTGGAGGATTGTAAGGATGCGGGCGGTAAGGATTCCCAAACGATAGAGCCAGAACGGACGCCATACCTTATAGATTGCACAGATTCACTTGGACCGCGTGTGTGTGCCTTGTATTTATGGGTGCCACAAGAATTTATGTCTCAATTTGGCCCAGTATGAACTTGGTGATTAATTTTCATCCGCGCCGATAATCATCTGAAAAATTTTTAAATTAAAAAAAAAAAAAAAACCAACCTCATTCGATTGTGAAGTCACAGTTGAAGTTGCACATCCGAAGGTGCAACAACAATATTGACTTTTGGTGTTCTGCGTAATTGTTACCTCTGTATGTAGCTGGGTATCCATTGGCATAGTGGGAGACTTTTGTTGGCGAACAATAGACTGACGAAATTCCAATTTGTTGTAGCAGAAAATAAAAAAAAAAAAACGATTGGTGTAAATTGTTGATACTCACTTTTACACAATTTGCCGACCAAATGGACCATTAAAAATTAGGCAAATGAAATGCCTTAGGACTTAAGATGCAATATTGGGTAACCTAATTGTGAGAAAGGGCCATCGCGGCATATGATTTTGCGATGCTTCAGGGAACTTCTTCTAAACTTCCAGAAAAGTTTATTTATCTTTATACAAAAATTCGTAAAAAGAAACAAATACACTTTGTGAAAGAATAAATCGGAATAATTCTGAATGTTGCTAGTGGGGATCGATTGAAGATTATCCAACTACTAATCTTGAATTAATTTTAATATTATTTGGCGGTATGGGTATGAGCACATAAGGACAATTTTGCAGTTGAAGACGAATGAAAGATAATATTACTTAAAAGGGAACCTCTTAAGTAATACCATATACCATCAACTTAGTTTTCTCGTTTATCAACAATTCGCGCTTTGTAAACTTTTTCGCAATAATTGTAAATCTTATCGGAGACTTATCATGGAATCCGATATGTTGCTATTGGCATATGAGGAAGTCATATCGTCAACAAATTCTATGTACAATCTACTACTACCGAAGTTCCTGGACCTATAATCGGCAGTTTGTAGCTGTTCAAATCGTAACAACTTTCAGAGGCGTTAACTTCAAAAAATTGCTACGATAAGACAAATACTGGTCTACCCTCGGTTTTTAATAGAAAATTTGATTCATGGAAGAATCCTTAATGAGCGAGGGCTCATTTTTGTTGAAATACTGAGTTTATTTCGATTAACAACAATCAGCCTTGAGCCGATAATTATCGATTCCTTAACTCTAAATATTCCACCGAAAGTATTTTTTTTTTAATGTTTGGGTTTTTAGAGTTCTATTTTTAATAGCTCACCTGTGATTCGTGACATGTGTCAAAGTCAGGCATTCTCGGTTAGCATTGCCATTTTATCCTGGAAGGATTTGAAACTGAACAACGCTTATAAATTATTGAATTTTATTATCAAAATTTTGGCTCTGTAAAACATGTTTTTCGCATACCTAGACCATTTTACGGTCGTCGTAATCGACCTACTGAGTATTCAATTCAAGGCATAGTGACCAAAATTGGACATCAGGCCACCTTCCCGTATGCTTAGAGTGCGTACGTAGGAAAATATTGCTGCTGTATCCGCTAGTGTTAAGGAAAACCATGATTTGTCCATTTGTCGCCGTTCGCAGCAATTGGGATTGCATTTCTCGACGATCTTCATCTAAAACCTTACAAAATACAGCTCGTTCCATAACTAAAGCCGAATGACCTGCCACAGCGTCGGATTTTCGGTGAAAAGCTGATCCGGCAGATCCGCTTTTTTATCGAAAAGTTATCTTCAGCGACGAAGCTCATTTCTGGTTGAACAAGTATGTTAATAAGCAAGACATACCATCTTTGGTCCGATGAGAAATCTCAGGCAATACAAGAGCTGGCAATGAATCCGGAAGATTGCACTGATTGGGGCGGTGGAATCATCGGTCCGTATGTTTTCAAAGGTGACCGTAAAACAACGTTACCCTCAGTGGCGCCCGCTTTCTTTTAATGACTTCGAACTTTTTTTTTACCCAAAACGGACGAGATGAACCTGGTCGACATGTGGTTCCAGCAAGGGGGAGTTACAGGTCAGATAGCATGCGATTCGATGGATCAATTCTGAAATGAGTTGTCTCTCGTTTTGGACCAGTGAATTGGCCGGCTAGATCGTGCGATTTGACGCCTTTAGCATATTTTTTTTTATGGATGTGCGTCAAATTACTCGTTTATGCCAATAAGCCAGTATCAATTGCAGCTTAGGAAGACAACATTACATGTGTTATTAGCGAGATACCAGCCAATATGCTGAAAAGTGATTCAAAATTGGACTCTCCGTATGGACCGCTTAAGACGTATTCGTGGTCAACATTCACATAAGATAATCTTTAAAAATCAAATGACAAGCATTGCTTTACCAACTTGAATAAAATTCTGTACGACTTTTGTAGACCTGCAAAATACTCCTCCGCGGCGGAGATGACTTCTTTGTTCGACCCTTACTTCTTTCCGGCGAGTAATCTTTTAAGGTATGGGAACAAAATGAATCACAAGGACCCAAATCCGGAGAATACGAAGGATGGGGGAGCAATTCCAATTTAGCTGTGGCGACGGTGTGAGCCGGTGCGTTATCGTGGTGGAAGAGCACTTTTCTTCGCGCGTCCCAAGAAACGGTATGGCCGTCACCTTTCCGGCTAAGGGCACAGTCTTCGCCTTCTTTGGAGCACGCAGAAACTCTTTCGGACTTCGATTAATTAGAGCCAAACACGTCTTTGAAGTGGTCTCACGATTGCGCTTATTCTCCGGTGTGAGAAAACAACATCCATCCATCGGACAGTTTTCTCATGCCCAAAATCTCGTGCAGGATATGGCTAACGCGTTCAGTTGAGATGCCTGCTATATCAGCCAACTCGCGAATTTTCACTTGGCGGTCCGCCAATACAAGCTCATGGATTCTGTCCACGGTTTCCTCTCTGGTAACCGTTATTAGGCCACCTGTGCGCCGTTTATCAAAAACCGACGTCTGACCAATGGTAAACGGTTGTACGGTGAGTGGGTCCCATACACACAGGTTTTGCCGCTTAAAAACAAGAATCGAATCACAGAGTGAAACTAGATGGGGTGAGAAGTAACCTCCCTGGGAATGAAATTTTTTTTTTTTATTTTATTCAATATAGTCCCCTTTTAGTTTGATACACTTATTCTAGCGATTTTCCAATTCGTGATCCCATCCGAAAAGTAATTTTCGGGAAATTCTGCAAAATACTCCTCCGTGGCGTCGTTGATTTCCTCGCGTGAGCTGAATTTTTTATTGATGAGCCATCTTTTGAGGTTTGGCAAGAGAAAATAGTCTGAAGGAGCCAAATTGGGCAAATTCGGTGGATGCGACTGCAATTGGAGCCGTAAGTTATTGATTTTAGCCATGGGTGCGATGCTCTTGTGCGCCGGTGCATTGTCTTGCAAAAACAAATTTTTTTTTTCGCTTCATGTGAGGTCGTTTTGCAGCGATTTCGGCCTTAAATCGCTCCATTAATGCACAGTAATACTCGCTGTTGATGGTTTTTTTCTTTTTCGAGGTAGTCTATGAAGATTATGCCATGACAATTTCAGAAAACCGACGCCATAACCTTTCCGACCGATCGAGCCTCCCTCAGCCGCTTTGGAGCACTCGTGCCGGCCACTCATTCTCTTCTCTGGTGTTCAACAGTTACCATTCGCCGCCAAAAGTCCGCCCGATTCCGCATCAACAAGTCCAAATACTTTCGAAGAACTCTCGCTTTCTTGTTTTTGGTCAGGAGTGAGTATGCGCGGCACCCAGCGGCAGGATAACTTTTTCATATGCAGAATATTGCCCAAAATATGGCGTGTGCGCTCAGTACTAATCTTTGTGGTATCTGCTAGCTAGCGCACCTTCACTTTCCGGTCAGCCAACATCATTTCATGTATTTTTTTGACATTGTCCTTTGTAACCACATCGGAGGGCCTGCCGCTGCCGACTTGATCGGTAGTGGAGTTGCGGCCACCACGAAACTCTCGAAACCAATATTTGATGGTGTAATCTGACGGAGCATTAGCCCCATAAATTTTATCCAACTATTCTTTTGTTTCCTTCGCATAATGTTTTATGAGGAAGCAAAAATCGTTTTTGTCTTTACTCAACATGGTGCCAAACACGTCAACAACAATCAGCTGTCAAAACAAAATTAAAGACAGTATCGCACTGAAATTTGGCATGTCTGCCTAAATATGAACGGACTTCAAGGCACCATAACCATTTATTGCAGTAGCAGCTCATTCTGGCGGTCAAAGAGGTCACTTTTCACTACACCATTACTGCTCTTTTTTCATGGTCGCAAAAAACACTAACACGATGTTTTGAAATATGTGTCAAGACCTTAGTAAGCATCGGATTGTCACCAAACTTTGACAGGCAGGCTAAAAGAGGTTTTATTAAATGATGGTATACTCCTTTTGGCTTCAGTAGCTCTACCTATCATCCAATCCGGACACTCATCAAACAGTCCTCGTATACGAGTACAAGTGCAACAAACGACGTAAAAGTAAATAGGAAAACTAATTTATTATATGGATGAGGAATTGCAGAATTTTTTTGCGTAAAAATGAGGGCGATGATGTTAGAAAAGGGAGGTGTTTTTGAAGATATCTTCAGTTTATAAATTTGTTTTACATAATGAAAATAAAAAAAGCTCAAATTATTATTGTAAAATCAAGTTTTACAATTCACATCCATTTTATTGTACAATACATTATCAAACTTAAACGAACTCTTAGCTCATTTAAGTGCTTGTAGTTTTGAGGTCCACTTCCTTGTTTTAACGGAAATCTGATTTTCCGACTATGAACTATAGTATTTAGTTATAAAATACTTATTTCAACAGTAACAAGTCTTATAGTGCATGTAGTGTAGCTGTCTACATAAAAAAGGAAAATATAAAACAAGAGAATGAATTTCAAGTTGGGAAAAAACAGTCTGATTACTGCCGATGTTTTTTTTTAAAAATTTGTCATATTTGTAATAAAAAATTTACTATCTTCTGTTTATATCGTTTACATGAACGCAATCTTAGAAAGTCATCAAAGATGTGTGTGGCCTTGCATTGTCATGCTGGAAGACAACTCTCTTTCTGTTGGGCAGTTCTGGTCGCTCTTTCTTGATAGCTTCATTCAAACGATCGAGTTGTGCACAGTAGAGGATCGAATTGATCGTTTCGCCACGTTCTAGTAGCTCATAATAGAAAATTCCCCTCCAATCCCACCAAACACTGAACATAACCTTATTTGCCGTCAATCCAGGCCTTGAACCATGATCGCTTGCGTTGGATATTCTCGTATTTAATCCATTTTTCATCGCCGATAATGAATCGTTTCAAAAATAGTTCCATTTCGTTACATTTCATCAGCGTTTCACTGATGGTTATTCGGTCAATTAAATTTCTTTGCGTTAATTCAGGTGGCACCCGAGCTTCTTTGAGTAGCCTGTTCATTTTAGATGATTCCAAAATGTCATACGGTTGATGTTTAGTGCTTTCGCTATCTTTAAACTGCTTCATCGACTTTTTCAGTGACAGGCCGACCAGTGCGAGGTGCATCTTTTACATCGAAATTTCCGGAAGGGAATCGAACAAACCACTCCTGGGTCCGGCGTTCACTCACAATATTCTCACCTTAAACTGCACAAATTGTTAGACATGTTTTTGCAGCGTTTTTCAGTATTTTTCCGTTTTTCGTATTTCACTCATATTCAAATCAGTATAACTTTGAATGCGAGCAACGAATTACAATATTGTCTGTACAAGGAATGTAGCCTAATATGTCACCTTTCAAACACGTGTTCGTTTGACAAAATCAGATTAGTGTTCCCAGATAAATGGACACCAACACCATCTAGTGACAAAAAACCGCGAAGAAGTTTTTTTTTTCATACCAATTGATGATTTTTCGGACTTTGGACTGTCGGGGTTAAATATGTTTAAAATTCATTTAATTATTATTGGGCTGTTTGGAAAGTAATTTCGGTTTTTCGGACTTAATTGTGTTTTTTCACAGCCAACTTCGCACTTAAGCCGCATAATCATTATATATTTTGACAGCTTATGAAAAAGTTCGATTGAATCTACGCAATATTTTGGTTGGTGCCTTTTTAAATGGGGAAAGTGAAAAGCAGCATTTTCGGCATTTACTATCGAAGAGATAAAAATGCTGTTCAAGCAAAAACGGAGAGAAATGTATTGACAGTGCCAAAACTGGTTTGCAAAATTTCGATCCGGTAATTTTGTTGTTGAAGATGCACTACGTTCTGGAAGGCCAGTTGAAACTGATGAAGACAAACTAAAGGCATTAATTGATGCAAACCGGCTGTGTGATGTCTGTGATCTGACTTACCTATTCTCAATTTTTGCAACAAATTGAAAAAAAAAAATTAGATTTTCGCAACTTTAAAACTGTACGACACAAAGTATACAGGGTGACTGACTCGAAAATACATCAATTTTCAAATTGTATCAGTAGGTTTCAATATGTTCACCTTTGGCGCGAATAATGGCCTTGAGACAGCCGAAGAAAGCATCACACGCTGCACGCAAGTGGCTCTGCGGTATTTTGGCCCATTCCCGGCGAAGTGCTTGTTTGAGTTGATCCAAACTTCGGTATTTTTTAGTGTCAACCTTTGCCTTCGAAATACCCCAGACAGAGAAATCCAACGGATTTGCATTCGGAGAACTTGCAGTCCATTGTGGCGATGAAATGAAGTCTGGAACATTGTTTTTTAACCAATCTTGGTTGACGCGCGCTTTGTAAGATGGTGCCGAGTCTTGTTGAAATGTCCACGGTCTTCGACTGAAATGATTGTTTGCCCAAGGCTTCAATTCTGCCTCTAAGACAGTTTTACGGTATACGTTCGCATTAATTTTGACGCCACGGTCCAAAAATACGAGCAGAGAGCGACCATCGGCGGTTATTGCGGCCCAAACCATCATCATCAGTGCTGCCCGCTTTCTGGTGGCCGTCCGAAGGTGTTAATTTTCGAAGGACCTCTCTGGCAAGTAAACTCGGTCATTTTGTTTGTTGACATATTGCTCGATAACAAATGGCGACTCATCGGAAAAAACCAAATTCGGCAACTCACCACTTTCGTGCAAGCGTAGCAACTCCTTCGTTCTTTCGATTCTAACTTTTTTATGTTGCGGTGTAAGATCGTGTGCTTTTTAAAACTTCAATAGCTTGAGCATTGAGCATTTGCAACATCCGTTGCAACGATATGTTGAGCTCACGAGCCATTTTTCTTCCACTTCGACAAGGATTTCGCTCAATTCGAGCCTTCTCTTTCCGAACCATTTCTGCCGATGTTGCTGTTTTTTTATGACCACCTCCATGGCGTTTTGCAACGCTGCCAGTATCACGGTAACGAGCTATGGTACGAGACACAAATGATTTATTCACGTTGTGGTGCTGGAGGGCTTTAACGATAGCTACTTGTGGTTTTCTAGCCCAATATAAAGCAATCACACTATCACGTTTGAATTCCATCAATCGCAAACGCAAATCGTTTAAAAGGCTTGTAAATAATAAAATTATCAGTCATGAGTCAAAATTTGAGCTCACAGTGATGAACAGTTTGGAAATTATAACAGTCTAAAGTTGGTTTCAGTTCGATTCAGTCAGGGTGTATATTGTATCTAATCGTACATATATTACAAATGCATATGTGTGTACGCTTTCCTATGCAATGTTGCAGCAAGAGAGAACTGCGGACGACATCATAAATCGTCTAGACATAGTGCTGTGCGTTGCTTTTTTTTTGTGCTGAATGTGAATTTGATATTTGCATTGTATTTCTTTTAACGCAACGGTATATGGACCTATGCATATGGTATTTTCATTTCGGGTTGGAAGTCGAAATTTATAACCATTTGTCGACACAATTCGAGAAGAAAGTGTTGTAAGTTTAATTATACATAAAAGGAAATTATGTATTTAAAAAGTGAAAATGTCGGAACGTATGAATATTCTTAAGCCAGTGGGAAAAGTGTAATTTAATTTTACTTTAACTTAATGTCAACAAATCTATGATCTGCAGAATCAAACAAAAGGAAGAACTTTTAAAAAAAAAATGCTGGGCAGATGGTTTGTGGACATGGCTATCGAAAGAATATTTCTAAAAATGAAAAAGGCATTAGATACATTTATAAATGGCTAATACGAAAACGGCAGCTCATATTCCAGTTTCCGGGAATATTTTATGTGCAAAGGCTAAACAGTTACATGAAAGACTAGAAGAATTTCAAGCAAACAGTGATTGGATTTCGGAATTCAAGAAGCGTCATAGGATACGGTTGCTAAAAATTTGCAGAGACAACGTTTCCAATGCTTCAGAGCTCGTAAGGCCTTTTTTAACGGGGTTTGAGAAGAAAGTTGCTGAAATGGATGTGTACACGGAACAAATTTATAATGCGGACGAATCTGGATTGTTCTAGAAATACCTTCCAGATAAAACATTAAAGTCCATTTAAAGGAAACGTTCCTAGAAGGAACACATCTAAGCAAAGAATAACATTCATGGCATGTACAAACGCAACCGGTCAACATAAACTGAAGCCAAAAAATATGCTTCCTATACGAATATGCCTGCAATATACAAGGCCAACAAAAATGCTTGGATGACTTTAATGCTCTTCCAAGAATGGCTAAAAACAAATTTCGTTTCAGAAGTAAGTAATGGAAAAAAAAAAAACACTTGCATAAGCATATTTTCTATAGTTAACATTTTTCTTGTGACTTACAGGTATTAATTCACGTTAAACATAAAAATTTAACCAAAAAAGTTTAGCTTCTTATTGATAATGCTCCTTGTCATCCAAAAGACTCCGTAATCGAAATTGAGGGCTTCAGTATTACAATAATGTGGAGGAAACTCCCAACCTATGGATCAAAATGTAATAAAATTGACTAAATTCCATTAAAAAAAAGTTTGTTGAGCCATTTTGTTCCTTCCTATAACTATAAAGAACTGGAAAGCAAACATTTGAAACATGTCATCTATTTCTTGGCAAACGCATGGAAAGAGTTAAAAGCGACTACAATCGCTAAATTTTTGAAAAGAGTTATCAGAACTGCATATCATTGGGAGAAAGAAGACTGTGTTCCTTTGCTTTTAATTCGGGATCAAATTTTGTCAGAAAGATCTGATATTAAAACAATGCTCAATCAAATGTTTTCAAACTAAAACTTTGGCAGCGACGACATCTCTGAATGGATTCCCAAAAATCTGCAAAACGTAGAAGAAAAAGAAGTTTCCGATGATAGTGCGGAAATGAGAGTTGTTAATATACAGCTCAAAGTGAAATTAGAAGACGTAATAAAATGCTCTACCACATGCTTACAGTGGGAAGAACAAAATAACCTCACCATTGATGAAATGATGCAACTGCAAAATATGCGGGATAAAGCTGTTGCCAAGCGATCTTAGTTAGTTAGTTAAGACTTCTATTTCATTTCATAAAAAGGTAGGTTGATACATTATCATACATAATCTTCAGGTCTAATTAAGGTTTGGTTAGTTGACCGTCTACCAGATTGACGCTAAAATTGTTCTGAAGTAAAAAATCTAACCACAACAAATGCATAAAAGAGAACTGATAGAGACCTTCCCTGATCTAACTATGGAAAACATTATTGGGATAAGTATTCAACAGCTATAGGATCTACTAGATGAAAATAACAAATTTCGTGAAAGAACTTGCGATTAAATAGGACTTTAAACAGCTTTGTTGAGAACTAGCAGAATTAAAGGAAAAGCACGAGGAGGTTTGTGTCAGGGTCGCGCAGTTAACAGCAACGTCATAAACAATTAGAGAATGAACTAGGTAAAATCATGCAGAGAAGCACAGAAATGAATAGTGTTGCGCACTTACCTGCTGAGGCCTACATAGAAGCAAAAGTAAAGCGAAATCGGTATGTGATCAGCAATAGTAGTGGTCAACTTGAAGTCAAAGGAGGGTGCCTGAAAAGTTCTTCGCAACTCGATAAAGCTCAGAGATATAAAGTACAGAATACATACAATTTGCCCAGGAACACACGACTAAAAAGATCGAAACTAGTACAGGTGATGCGATTTGTTCGCGAAAGGAAGCCTCAGTTGAAAACCAGCCTAAGAACAGGCATGTTTTTCATTTCTGGAAAAATATTCTTCTAACAACAGTGTTAATGTGTGGGGAGGCGCCAGCCATGGATGCATTAACCGCGATAATTGATGAGTCTTGTTCAAATCTTAAGATTTTAATGAATGAATTTGAAAAGAAGTGGGGACTTCAACCAAAGATGATCTTGTGGATGTACACAGCCGTAGTGCGTCCAATTTTCACGTATGATTCACTAGTATGGTGGCCTACGTTGAGCAAAGTCTATAGCCTCACAAAACTAAAAAGACTGCAAAGACCAGCCAGTATAGGCATCACGGGGGCAATGAGATCGGACCCAACAGATGCATTCATTGTGCTCTTGCATTTTCTACCTCTTGACCTACACACAAAATACACCGCATTATGCTGTGCTATAAGACTCAAGGAGTCTGGATGCTGGACTGCAAGGCTGTATGGTCATAGTAACATCCTGGATGCGTTACCAAACGGCATGTTCACGTTTCCAACTGACTACATCCAACTGACTACATACTTTGAACTTTACGAAAGGCTTTCACGTCGGTTTCCCAAAAAGGCCTCAGTGGAGGAGGGATGAAGTAGTGAAGGGCTTCGACATGGTCATATACACCGACGGTTCTAAGATGAGCTGTAGTGTGAGGGCCGGTGTCTACTCGGAATCACTGAAAATATCAATTTCAGTCCGCTTACCGGATTTTGCCAGAGTTTTCCAGGCGGAATTACTGGCCATCCGAGAAGCATGCTCGCACGAACAAAGCATTGCCATCCTTATATGTAGATAGCCAAGTCGCTATCAAAGCCATCGATTTGCTACCATATCCTCCAAATTTGTGCAGGAGTGCCGGAACGAGCTTGCCTGCCTGAGCGAACGTTTCAGGGTCACATTTCTCTGGGTCCCAGGGCATAGTGACATAACAGGCAATAAGCGTGCAATTGAGCTGGCCAGAAAGGGCTCATCACTACACGCCTCGCTTTCAACGAGAGTCCACATTCCGCTAGGAGCGGTGAAAGGACAAATACATTCATATTTTCTGCTGAAAGCTAATTTCGAATGGTAGGGATTGACAAACTGCTTCATATGAAGGAAGATATGGCCTACCTACGATCAAAATAAAACGAAGAACTTATTAAACAGAACCCGCCCAGAACCGGCAATAACCATCGGGCATTGGTCAATTGGAGACCATGCGGCCAAACTAGGTATCCCATACAACCCTCACTACCGCAATTGCGGAAATACAAACGAGAAAGAAACTCTCTTTCACATCCTCTGCAAACGTCCAACTCTAGCAATAGCCAGACTGTGCGCACTAAACCAACCATTCTTTGACGACCTTTGCGACATCTCGGGTAAAGGGATACAGGATCTTATCCGCTTTCTCAAATTTACAGGTTGGTTATAGGCACAGACCGGACCGTATACGTATGTACGTATAAGTTATTAAATTTGCATTGAAAAAGAAAGAACTGAAACATTTTTGTGACAGTAACTAGATTTGATGTAACTTATTCTGAGTGCTATAATTTGGTGGCGATATAATTTGTGCGAACTAAAAGATTATTTTCAAGTTCTATGCTTCAGCAAGACTGCGAATCCGAACGAAAAATAAAAGCAACTGCAACTTCAACCACAAGTTAACCTAGCTGAGATATGATGATCTTAATGAGATAAGAACGTTTTTTTTTTAGATTTACGCCGAGAAAATGGATGATTATTAACAACATCTCCACTGATGATTGACAATGCAATTATAGATTGTGTTCAATAAAATGCTTCTTGCTTCTATGTTTGGCGAAGTTTAATGTCTCTAATGAATAATCATGTTGAACGTCAGCGACTTTAACGCGAAACATACTAATTGCGGCTCAAGATGCATCTTAATGAGAGGCAGACTTTTGTACAATGCAAGTCTAAAACATGGTTTGGACTTCTTTTCGACGGGTAAAGCAACAATTGCAAAAGGTGTACCTATATACCTCACGAATACTGTAGAATGCTATGACCTCTGCTCTGATCATTCACCAGTAGTTGTAAAAATCAGCAGGAGCATTGCTAAAATCGAAAGAGCACCTAGATTGACGAATAAGGAAACGAACTGGGACGGCTTTAAAAAAAAACTGCAAGAAAAAATTGTCCCAAGCGTACCACTTACGACTCCCATTGGGATAGTATTTAAACTACCTTTCAAATAAACCAAGGCAAATGCTGCAGGATTTCAGGAAGCGTGAAACCTTCTGTTACCTTGAAAGCTTGATTACTGACAAAACTCTTGATTACTTGCTCTGGAAAGCTATGAAGTCTACCAAGAAACCGATAAAGCAAACTTATTTGCCGATCACTTGGAAGAAACTTTCCAATCGTTCGAAGGACGATCAGCACGAGGTCTGACAATTATAGAATAAAATACGTATCACTGAGTGAGCTTCGACAAATATGGTAATAGTAAAGTTGAAAAATAATAAAGCTCCAGGAAACAATCTGATTACGAGCTAGATTCTAAGAGAGCTTTCCGAAAAAGCAATAGTCAAGCTGCTTCATATAAAAAATGCTGCAATAAGACTTTTATACATTCCCAGCCAATGGAAAGTCCCCGAAGTTACAATGGTTCCGAAACCGGGGAAAAATCTTCACGACAAAAAGTCGTATAGACTAATTTCGCTCCTGCCGAAAACTTTAAAAGTATTCGAAATTCTTTTGTTTAAACGGTTGAAATATATAAGTGAAGTGAGAAGACTAACCCCGGATCACCAGTTCGGCTTTAGGATCAAACATTCGACAATAGATCAGCTATATCGGATCACAAATGAAATTGAAAACGCCTTAGAAAAAAAAGCAAATATGCTCTAGCGTGTTTCTCGATGTGTCACAAGTCTTCGACAAGGTATGACACGAATGCCTGAGATATAAGCTAAGGCAAATCCTGACTGACAAATTATGCAAAATAGTAAATTCATACCTTAAAAACCGGCTGTTTCGGGTTGGACATGGGTCTAAATACTTGAAATTCAAAGAAATTCACATTGGTGTGCCACAAGGAAGTGTTTTTGGTCCGTACCTATTTATACTGTACCCAAGGGATATACCTCAGAATGAAGAGTCAGTAGTAGCCATGTTCGCGGACGATACGGCTATTCTTCCCACAGGCCAAACGGTAGGATCTTCGACGATAAAATTCCAATGAGCCCTAAACAAGTTGTTTAAGTGGACGAAGACCTGGAGAATCATGTTAAACGAGACCAAGTCCACTCATGTCAATTTTACTAATAGAAAGTTAGATAATGTTCCTTTATTTATTAATTCTATAAAAATTCCGTAAGCAAACGAGGCAAAATATTTAGGAAAACGCTAGACGCAAAGCTGAAGTGCAAATCACACGTTAAAAAAAAACGTGAAGAACTCGACATAAGGCTTAGAGAATTGTATTGGCTTTTTGGAAGGCATTCCAAACTAAGCTTATATAACAAACTGCTTTTATATAACCCTTTGTCAATATTTGAAGATATTTTTATTTAACTTTGAAATTTAGTAAAAATCATTTTAATTAATAATGAGTCTAAATAAAAAGAAAAAAAATTATCTTTTTTAAATCGTTTACTTAAGTTTTTAGAATATTTTCGCCACGTAACCAGTAGGAAACTAGGAAAAAATAACAGAGAAAAAAGTTGTATGTAATATTTTTAATAATTATGCGAAACAATTTTTTTTGTCATTCAAGCAAACTCCAACCTGGCAGTAAGAACAGGACCATCTTGTACGATGAGGCTCAGATGCTTTACTACAATGTGCACATCGCCGTGATGAGCCGTGTTTCGGCAAATGATCACATTTGTCAAACCTTTTTTTCAAACGGCACTTTGATCTTGAAATGACAAACGGAAGAACTTTAGCCTGATTTTCTTTTTGTTGTTTTAACTGTCTTGCTCCCTACAAGTTCTGAGCAAACAGTCAATCTGTACTCTTTTAGCGACAATATTGTCAAATCAGCTTAGTATATATGCATTCAAAAGGCTTAAATCAAGCAAATACCAAAAAATCCGATGCAACCACTTTTTCGATTTGCGGTCTATTTCATAAATGGATTTTAGCATGTCCACCTTATCAACATAGCCTATGTGTTTATTATATTCACTTACAAGTTGTGGACATGAAACCTCCTTCTTACGGCCATCTTTTTGCATGCGCATTGCTGTTCCAGAAACTGATGGGTCATGAAAGTTACTCAGAAAAAGCACTGATTTCTTGTCTTTCCATTTTAAATATACTAGTCCGTCCTTACTTACGCGCCGGTCAGACTGCCCTTGCTGTAAATCTTTGTCATTTAGCAGATCAGTGGGTGCATATGTTCCTCTCCGAAAAGTTCCACAGGAGTATATCATATCTGCTTGCAAATTTTTTTGAAGCTCTATCGAATTGAAAAAATTATCGAAGAAAATAGAATTTCCTTTTCCTACTAACGTCCTGGTAAGGTCTTTCAACACACGTAAGCCAAGACCTTCTTCGGTACCTGTTGTAGTTTTCCCGGTATAGATCTGAAACTGGCACACCTATCCTTTTTCGTCAGCTCTGATCCAAACCTTGTATCACCGTTCGATAGGTTTCAGGGGCATGTACTATTGTATATTGTCGAAAACAGCTCCGTCCCTTGAATTTTATCATTGATTCATCTATGGATTGGAATTTAGATGGCTTTAGTGACGATAAAAATGTTTCCGATAGCTTTGCTATGAGGGGATGCAACTTATAAAGTTTATCAAAATTTCTAAATGTTCAAATGAATATGGCTAAGAAGCCAAGCAAAACGATCCCTCGACATGAGTGAACAAATGTAATTATCTCTAAGTTGAGGTATAGATGACTAATAATCGCAATAACTTGTAGGTTTTTTGACGCCCATCAATAAGTTTATTGCCAAAAACACCTTGATTTCTTCTTGATTGGTTGGAATGTAGCTTCCACTATTTTCTCCAGCTTTTTGGATGGCATACAAATTAGTTTGGAACGCAATATGTACAATTAATTCCACTGCGAAATAGATGAAGAAATACATCGGTAGGTGTTCCTAAGTCTTCAGGAATAGTGGGACCTGTTTCTTCTTCTAACTCTCTTTTCGTACCTTGCAAATATTTCTTTGATATCGTCCAAATGGTTCGCTTAGCCCCCTCTTTTTGTTGAAGAATAGATAAAGGAAGATCATCTTCCCTAATCCATCTTCTTGAGGCTCGTTGACAAAATCAATTTCCATGGCATTTGTTTTGAATAGATTTTCAACATTTGCTTCAGAATCTGAAATTTGTCAGATCCAATTGCCTCCAAGTCAAGTCTACAATATCGATCATTGTCTAAAATTTAACAAAAAAAAAAGAAAAAAAAAGTTTATTCTCTACTGGTTTCAACGCGAAACCACATCCAAAAACCTTGATGAATGGGTCGCATTACATAAGTTGCTACAAACTATGTATATTCTTTATGACAACAAAATAATGAATTCTTGCATTTACGCACTTTACTTATAGTACTTGCCATTCTAAAAAAAAACTAAATAATAATAATTGTTTACTGAACAGCAAGAACCACTTCAAATGACACAAACTATCAAACTGAAGCACTAAAAAATCACTTACAATGCACTGATCATTACCGGAAACAATTTTTTACCGTAATAAAATGATTAACAGTTCGCGGAAATACCCGTGGTTTTTCCACCTAATCACTAGGAAAATAGAGAAAAAATATTGAATGTCTGGTTTCACTGCGAACCCATTAGGAAGCAAAGGTATAAGCAAGTGCTTAAACCGTGTTAGACGTATGGTATACAACTTTGGGGTTGTACTAAACCAAGTAAGATATGTATTCTACAAAAGTTTCAGAACAAGAGCAATTCTGAATGTTCCATGGTATCCAAGGAATAGCGATATTCACCATGATCTAGGATTTGCTACCGTAAAAGACAAAGTAGCAAGCTCTGCTCAAAATCTTCGTGCTCGTCTCGTGCATCACTGCAACCCAGAAATAATCCGCACATTGGACGAGACCAAACTTGTACGTCGACTACGTAGAATAAGACCGTTCGACTTAGTGCCGTAAGGACAAACCGAATGAATATTAGGTGCCTTCGCTGGAAGGCTACCTACAAAAACATGAACATTTTACAGAAGATTTAACTATGGTACTTGTTAAGGAAACTTAGTCGTAGTCTGGAAGAAAATGGGAGGTTTTTTATTAAGTAGGAATCTCACACTATCATTAGCAAGAGCTTATGATGGGCGCTGCTATGCTATTGTGGTAGGCAGCAGGCGTTTGTGCTTTTATGCCGTGTTTATGGTGCCTATGAAGGTTTTTACCTACCCACAGAAAAAAAATTTTTTTTTTTTGAACCTTGAACCTCAAAGACCATGTCTTTAATTTAACAAAGTATATATATATAAATAGTTGAAGAAATATAATCCAAAAAAAGGCCAGAAGCAGTTCTTCATCTTGATAAATGAACGACTAATGGCATTGCTTAAAGAGAAGCCGGTGCGAGCTATTAAATTTGATGGATCTTAGGATGTTAAAGCACACCCAGAACACGAGACGGCTGTGGCTTTTGATGTGCAGATTCCAATCAACAATGAAGGTACACAACAGATCTTCCTAAGAGATGAACTACCAAATCTGCCTCTAGTCCAGGAACCGTGAATCGCTTGATTAAACAAGTCTTACACGAATATGAAGCTCTTTGCGAAAGCAACGCTGGTAAAATAAGAAGTTGTTAAGTAGTCAAGACAACCGTGCACATAATAATTCTATGTAACTTTAGCTCCGTCGAGTAATACAAGTACAGTGCGAGCGATCATTTTAGCGACTCAACCAGGAAGGAAAAACTTTGTGGAAGGATGTATTACGGGGTGCCAGTGATATTTGACTCTGTAATAGGGCTTATTACTCAACCTTTTTAATGGAAAATAATTTTATATCTCGTTATGACTCGGCTGTTATAGTTGACTGCAGAAAAAATGAAAAGTACCCGACAATCCATCTCTATTTGATCGTTTTGGGATTCTCATCATTCTCTCACTAGTAATCTTACGACATCATCTAAGAAACCATATTCAGTTATTGGTAGAATATACACCTTGACGTGTGCTGAAGAGGAGGCTATTCAATAGCATATCCAACAAACAGAATGTCAAGCTCCTCAAAAATGAGATCAGATTTGCGAAGGAAAATTCATGGAGAATCTTTTGCAAATATATTGAGTAAATTAAGGCTTTTTGGATGGCTTCCAAAAAGAACAAAAGTCGACTTCAAGCCTGACCGAGCTGGGGTCATGGCTTAGATCGCACATTGACTGGATGTAAGGAGAGTAGACGGACACAGGCAAAGCACTCGCGATTGATTCCGGGTTTACCATTCCATATCTTAAACCCCCCTTTACTCACAGCGGCTACAGTGTCTTCTCTAATCCTTATTTCAGGGACTCGTTGTTACCTTTGCAGGATTTAAAGTGTATGTGGTATAAAATTTATCCTCACCTAAGGTCCTGGGTTGACCTGGGCCTTAACAGTCAGCTCAATCTTTATCTAGCTGCCTACAGTTTCGCAAGTTTAGTTGGTTGAGTTCCCCTTCCACTTGCGTACAACACCTGAGTCACGACAGACACCTGGGTGAAACCCGACTGATGGCACGTCAGCAACGTTTCCAAAGGTTTTCAGTACTTGATGTTGCAGGATGAGAATTTTCGGGATACACGTTCGGTGAAGATTTTGGTGGTCTCTTGCGATTGCAGCTTTTATACGTTATATCTTCTCAAAGTAGTTTTTCTTTGTGAGTCAGTGGTGGCTGCTAGGAATGTTCGGGCGTATCTTAAACTTTTTCTTACTCTGACATTCTCTGAGAAAATTCTGGCTTTTCTTTATTTTTTTCTATTCCCTGGGAATAGTATCACCATCTCCCCGTTCCGATTGATTTTGTTTCATTTATTTTAATAAAAATTTCAATATTTTGTTCCCCTCTTTTTTTATCAATTAATTGCATTATCTTTTCTTTTGTTTTCAGTCCGATATTGTTCACCAATCGGTGTACGAGTTAGTACATTCCGAGGATCGAGAGGAACTTCAAAGACAACTTCTATGGAACTCATTTCTACCCGCCGATATGTCCAGTATGCAATTGGCTGAGGCGTTAGCACCCGATAAATCGGCATTTCTTGAGCGAAGTTTTACTGTGCGCTTCCGATGTCTACTGGACAATACTTCCGGTTTCCTACGTCTTGACATACGCGGTCGAATAAAGATTCTCCATGGACAAAATCGAAAGACCGAAGAACCTCCATTAGCATTGTTTGCTTACTGCACTCCATTTGGGCCACCAAGTCTGTTGGAGATCCCCCACAAGGAAAATATGTTTAAGTCGAAGCATAAGTTAGATCTGTCGCTGGTTTCGATGGATCAGAGGTGGGATACATATTTGACTGACTTCTAACTGAACTTGTTACTATAGTTTGCCATTTTCAGAGGGAAGATGATTCTTGGTTATTCCGACTCGGAATTGGTTGATATGGGTGGCTATGACCTAGTGCATTATGATGACTTGGCTTATGTTGCTAGTGCACATCAAGAGTGTAAGTAGATAAGGTATCTTTTGGCATGTTTAGATAATTTTGAAAAAAAAATGTTCCATTCAGTACTGAAGACGGGGGCATCTGGAATGATTGCGTATAGGTATCAGAAGAAGAGTGGGGAGTGGCAATGGTTACAAACAAGGTAAAAATCAGCACTCTTATACATTCCTTTCATTTTTCACGATGTGTCGTAAATACGCTCTTCCAGCTCACGCTTGGTGTATAAAAATTCAAAGCCTGACTTTGTGATTTGCACTCATCGCCAATTAATGGATGAGGAGGGGCGTGATCTACTTGGAAAAAGGACTATGGATTTTAAAGTGAGCTACTTAGATACAGGGCTTGCGTCGACGTATTTCTCCGAGGCTGATCAACTTGTGGTAGCACCAAGTGGGTCCCCAAATTCTCTTCCACCACCTGTGACGCCGACAAGACCTAATCGACGCTATAAAACCCAACTTCGCGACTTCTTGTCAACATGCCGGTCAAAACGTAAAATGCAACAAACTTCACCCCTAGGGCAGGTAAGTAGAAATCACTTTTCTATAATGATTCCGACAGAATGGCAAAGTAAAACATTTGTCTAGGTAACTCCACCCGCTCCAGTTGTGGAATATATCCCAGATCCTGCGGCAGCTGTTGCTGCAGCGTATTCCAATCTTAATCCTATGTACACAACTTCGCCATATGCATCTGCAGCTGACAATCTGTACATGAGCCCTTCAGTGCACTCAACTAACTTTTATCCGGTGACTGAGAATATCTTCCATCAGTATCGGTTGCAAGGTGTCAGTGGGTACTATCCGGATTATCATCATCACACTGCTGCACCTGCATCGTATGTCACCAATGGTTTCTTATCCTACGATGGATATACAATCGCTCCCAAAGAGGACAAGTGGCAGGAATCCACAAAGTATTACAGCGGTTACAGCAGTGGATACGGCAGCCCAACGTCCACGCCACAGGTTAGTTCCATTTTTTCAAGTTACTATCATCTTACTCACAGACATATTAACATTCTAGCAGATATCACTTAAAACGCCAAAATCCTCGCCTCAAGTTATGGAAGTGGTATCCTGTTCTTCAGACGGCCCGTCACCAGTGAATCCCGCTTCAACAAATACCGCCAGTTCCAGCACCACAAACGGTGTTACCCCAAAAGTCGAAATGACACCTCACGATCCATATGAACGTCAAACGGTTCTGATGTGGGGTGCGGCAACTGTCGGTAATAGTGGCAGTAGGGATACAACTCCACGTTCGCCTCAGGATACATCACCCCGAGCAGCTGCCAATGGACTGTACGGCGATGCGCAACTAGTGAATGGAACAACCGCCGGAAAAGATGGCAAAATTCCAACTCCAGAATCATATCACCTCCATCAACATACTGCTAGTGATGATGCAGCTATCTATGCCCATCATCGCATAGCAACAGATGGATCACATTTGCATTCGCCACATAGCCATTCGGCGGAAGCTTTACTTCATGCTACATCCAATCAAAGTGTTGATCATTTGTCACATCCACATGCAATCTCACATCAGCATCATCATCATCATAGCGCTACTGCGGCGGGTCATCAGCATCAGCATCATCATCACATGCAGCAGCAATCTGTTGTTGGAGCCGGTTCAAATGGCAGCGAGGTATGGAGTCCTGCGTCGTACTCGCAATACTCGCAGTATTTCACTTATCACCATCACCACCACCACTCAGCCACTCAGCACGCTAGCACTCAGTGAGTGTCTTAATTTAGAAATGAAAGTAGAAAAACCCCTGTTAAATGTTTTATTTCCTAAGATCCTTTGAACTCCCATTGATCCTTAATGCTTTTGCTGATTTTAAGTAATTTAATTGTATCGCTAGTTGCACAGAATTTTTTTATTCGTATGCGTAAGTAAAATGGTAAGTAAATACTTGCACTAAGTAGGCTTTAGAATGTCAACGAATATTGCCCGTTCCCATATTTGTGGCATAAGTCTGGATTTTAGGATAACGCCTCTGATTGTGTGATATAAAGGCTATGGAGCATCGAAACGTGTTTGACGCAATAAAGCTTTGGATTCTTATAGCTAACTTTCTTCTTGCTGTAGTTTGCAATGAAAATAATGCCAGAAGAAGAACTTTTGGATCTGAAGTAGCTCCTTACTATTTTTCGGTAAAGAGTAGGCAAACAAATCGGGGTAGGCTTAAGTCACTCAACCAACACACCTAATCGGTCTGCTCGATCGCTTGCTGTAGCTGGCAAGCCAAATTGCCTAAAGTACTCTTTAAAAAACAAGCGTCTCCATAGGTAAGATTTTCCTATACTACGCGTACTACCAACTGAGGTGTATTCAAAGACACTTCTGGATGGAGTATTGATGTCCACACTCTTTACGTAACCTAGCCATCGAATTAGTTGACTCTGACCCGATGAATGTCACTATGCAATCGGTATAGTTATGCAATGTATGGCTGTTTCAGCGGTACCATAATATTTATTCCGATATTAAAGGCTCCTGATACCTGCTGATTGTGTTGAACTGAGAAAACGCTAGATAAAAACTTCTTTGATATCAAAAGCAATGGTAATGTTACTTCCGACTTTGATGCTTCATCCAGAATTTTTTATTTACATCCTGAATAGGTTATATTTATTAATTGCTTGGGTCTCCTCCAAGATCTATTGCATAGCGAATTTTTGGTCGATCGTGAACTTGACGTGTATATAGCCATGCTGATGATACGGGGATTGGATGGTATGCGCACCGTAAATCCAGTGTTGAAAAAATGTTGTGACCATCATGGAAATATGTAAGATATTAAACATGTAGCACAGGATACGTATACGTTGTTGCATTTAGACGACGAAAATCCCCGCAGGCCCGCCCTTCTCCATTCCCATTTAATATCATGTGTATCGGACTTTCTTATGAACTGTTCGAGGGGTGTCAGATGCCTTGCTCAAACATTATCTACAACTCGGCTTTTGATATTTTAAGCATTTTGGGTGGCAAACGTCTTGCACGAGAAAACACTGGTGGTCCTCTCGACAGAATGTGATGAGTTGTAGTACATGCTCGAATGTTCAGATGTGTTTGGATGAGGTAGTGTTCGCGTGGTTTTTTTTTTTAATTCTGAAAGTAGGCTGCTATAATTTAATAATAAAGTTTTTTTCATCATATATGTTGGTGAGTGACTGGCCTCTTAGTTTTCCTGGCCTTCTGAACCAGCATTGTGAAACTAGCAAAAGGAGATTTTCACCTACCGCGCAAAAAGTTTCGACTTCTCGATCTAGACCTTCAATGGTTTCCACCGTCGGTACTAATTGCTGAAACAACATTTTAATGGTTCAGCTTGTTCTGTGAGTTGAGCGATTCGAATCTTCAGGTCTGACACTATTGCAAGCGAAACAGATGCTGGTTTATTTTGTATCTCTGCAACCTCGTCAGGTAAAACCACTAGACAGGGCATATCATCTTTGCTAGTGCTGATCATACCACGCATGTCTGTGGTAAATGTTAGGGAGATTTTAGAAGGCCTTCCTTAGGCATTTACAGCTTTCCCCTTTACTATAAAACTCACATTTCTCACAGTAAATGAGAAGGTGGGTTGAGAATGATGTTACTGACTTGCGATTGTATGCTGCTCTACATGGCGCACCGTGAAAAACTGCGACTCTGCCTGTGAGAATCATAATTCCTGTTGTATTGTAGTTTGCAGTAGGGTGGAATTTTGACGGACACCTAATTTTGATGCTGAGCTCGTGGGTATGTCTGAATCACTTACTGACCGTTGTACCCCAATTTGTGAAACGTTCGATTCTTCGTCTTTAGACGATTTTCGAATTCGATGACATCTGTGAGGATTCTGATAAAATCTGGTTTGTTGCTATTTCCACTGTTGGATGAAATGTCGAAAAGCATCTTGGTTGCTGTTGAGTTAATATCTTCTTTGTGGATAGCAAAGCAACCATAGGCAGGATATAAATCCACTTTGTCGTTATATGACACTGTATTGACATGTTCGGTGCAACCGCTCGATAAGACCGTTGGATTCAGACCCCACAGTATTCCCGTTCTAGAGGCAGAGATTACGGATTCGTAGATTTAAATTTTACCTTTCTGTATTACCATACCGCATTAATAATTATGGCGCTTCTACTTACTTTGAGCTTAGCCGATGGGGCCTTTTCATCCACAACAATGTTGTACGCTGTTTTAAGTCGATTGAATATTGACGTGATGACTTTTCCTTCACTTTCCGGTCTATTTGCTATCTATTCTATGGAGGATGTAAAGGCAGTTTAACAGAATCATTACAGACGAAAAAGTTAGAGGCTTGTTTTAAATTCTTTTGTAGAAGAAATTCGTCTGGGTCATAAATTGTAGCGCAATTCTGCAAATGAAAACATCTTATTTACTACTTTTAAACTAATCTGTATTCTTATTCAATAATACGCCAAAATACAAGTTCATTAGGAAATGTTAATCGATTTCATTCGACCGATATGAATATCCAATACCTTATGGAGACTGCCAAGAAATCATGTGAAAAGCCTTCGTAAGTCAATGAGTTGTGGAACAAAGTATGTGGAGTTTATTTCGTTGCCGGCATCGAGTTTTATATCTTTATATAATTCAACACAAAAAGAAAATTCGTGTTGGATACTAAGCAAGCTTATGCTTTCTAAGTTACACGAGAAATGATACTGAGATTTCAATCATAGATTTTTTTTTCCCAGCTCCTTTGAAAGTAGCTGCGGCTTACTTACTTCGATCTTCGTACAAGTTGAAAATTCGCACCATGCTTGATGGCGTAGTAGCATCGACACTGCGCTTCCGCACTTTATGCTCCTGATGCGGGTAATAAGAAAGATTGAAGGAAATGCGGTTCGCAAAGTTTCTGGCAATTAATCCTATTGCAGATGTTTGAATTTTTCAAAGTATCTTTTCAACTATGCACTTGGTTTCTGCATTCATAGCCTGGCCATACTACAAGAAACTAGTCGAAGTCAGTGTTGGAACATCGCAATGTGATGACGTCTGGTATACCCGTAGCGGATCCTCCATGTATCGAAACCTTACAATCACTACAATCATTAGAAGATCAGAGAAACGTATATTTCCTACCAAATCGAAGTTGGTATACTAGCTGTAAAAAATCTAAATCTAAATTAGAAATAGCAAACCTTATGTACAGCAGTTTCCTGAAAAGTGGCTTTGAACCAAATGGCATCATTTCAAAGCTAGCCGAGGCACAATTTAATTGTTTGAAAGATTATGGTTCAAACATCAAAAGTAAAAATGTCCTACAAAGTGTTTTATCAAAAAAATATAGTCTGATTCACATGACCGCTGAATATCAAATAGTAAAACTAGCAAAATACAAGTTTATCATAGATAACCGCCTTTTTGTTTGGCCTTTTGATTCCCCTTTGTTGAGGCTTCTTCGCACCCACTTTCTGTACTGTCATATGTTATCTCTGCCTCCTTTGCATTGCATGGTACGTAAAACAGTGTCTTGTATTACCTAAACCCAATACAAAGTGCCCATATATAGACCATAAATAAATTGCAAATAGATTGCAAAACGGTCTCTAAATTGAAATATTGTTTCTCTATACCTTGGGTATCATCCCGACATCACATTTCATTTTCTGCCTTGTTACAATGAGTAGAAATCGAGGACTCCTCGCCCCGATTCGTGGGTATCTGTTCTCTCTTCCTAGCCATGTTACATCTCCTCCGCCAAAACACGCCGATGCAAAGATGCAAAGCAAACTATCAAGGATATGATCATTCGGGTTATTAGACTAATAGCGGAGCCAATGAGGAAAATCTGCTTAAATATCTCAAAAATATATCTGCCTGTTGTGTAGTTACCTTCGACTCCTGCATGTTGATAATTTTTTTTTTCTTGTTAGCAGTACACATTTCGTTCTACTCCCATTCGGCACTTCTGCCTTAAAACCTGCAAACGAACTAGTGATAGCTGCGTAATATCTTCAACATATGCAAGTAGTTTTATAGACTTCTAGAAAATTCTGTCCCTAATATATATAAACTTACGAGTTTTATAAAAATTTCTAAGTATGATGTCACATGGCAGCATATGAACTGGTCGTAACACTTACTTTACGTCAAAGCTCTCGGTAGGATTGATTCCGACATCCGTGAAGCATCGAGCTTTTTCCATTGCCATTTTGCACATTCTAACGAGTTAATTATAAATTGTGGTCAATTGTGTTGAAATTAATCAAAGATAAATGGTTTCTGACGTTCACCCAATACGGCTAACAAGATTTTGTAACCGATGTTAAGGAGACTGTTTTGGTTGAACATCGATGATAAGAAAATAACGCGATAGACGTGAAGATATTATGCTTCTCAGGAAGATCCAAGGACTTGATTTCAGTTGAAGATTTCAGTTGCATGAAACTAGAACTAGAACTTAGAGCTATCCGAAAAGGCACACTGGTTACACCGGTCAATACTTTCTCTAATTTGTAATACCATAAACGAACATGTTCTCGAAAATTCCACATTCTTTAAATACAAGGTGCGTTCCAAAGTAAACAGGATTTTTTAAAAATTTGCACGATCTAAAAGCATGTTAAATGAATTTTTTAGATTATCAGCCTGAATCTCCTTCAGGATGCCAGTACAAGTCTTTTAGATGGCTTCTACATCCCCAAAACGCTTTTTTTTCATCAGAAAATGTATTTTTTCCAAAAGCTAAAGTCGCGCGGTAGCAAATCGGGTGATTGAAAGTTAAAATGTGAATTTTAGCCTAAAAATTGGTCAGAAGTGCAAAAAATTTCAACTTCCTTCTGCGCGATATTCTGGCGCAATACGATGAATAGTATGTAAACGCTTCAAAACACTAAGATGGAATCGTGCAATAACTGTGGACAATGCCCTTGGAATCGTTAAAACAAATCAACATTGTCTTCACTTTTTACTTCTTCAAATGTGATTTTTTGGGTTATGGTTCGTCTGGTGCCTTCCCACTCGGCAATTTGGCGCTTAGTTTTTGGATCATATTGAAAAGATCACATTTCAACACCAGTCACAATATTGTTAAGGAAGTTTTTGTTCTTTTTGGCCTTCTTGATGATGTCTTTCGAATGTTAAATTCTGTTCAATATGTGCTCGATGCGATTTTTGTACAGATATATCGTCACTTCAGATGCAATAACTCATCTTATTTTTATGCAAATGGCAACTCAAATTATTGCGTTTTGTTCAGGAGATTACATTGAACTTGCGACTTGATATTTACCCAAATATTTAAATGTTTTGGCAATTTTACATTTAAAATGTCTATGACCTGGAATGATTACCATCAGTTTCACTGGCAAATGGTATCGCGACTTCTTTTCCGATTTAACCAGGTTCTTGACTTTCGTTAGCAAAGTTATGAGTTCCTATTGCACCAATCCTTAATCATCCCTACGTTACCTTATGCTTTTGCTTGGCAATATCTTTGTTATAGGTCTGGACATAGATCATAAAATTGTCGAGAGTTCCGAATATAAGTTGAACTACCTAATGACAAATTGATCGTAATCATAGCAATGATTTTCTCCAATTGTACGAATTGTACGTCTGCCAATAGTTGGTTTATCAAAAGCATCCTTAATTGTCCTTGTTATAGTTCTGTGCAAGAAATCTTTCTACGAACCGTAAACTTAACTCAATGTCATTATATATTTAACTAGCATTGCAGAAAGGTAGTAGGTCTTTAGCACTCAAGTTAAGAATCAAAAAGAAGGGAAGGAAACCTAACTTGGCTCGCTCAGAACTTATCTTCCTTACAACTTGTTTTAATGTGAGACTGATTAACAATTTGACAAGCAATATAAGTGCCATCGAATATGTTTGCTTTTCTAGTTGTTGCTCCAAAATGTTCGAAGTATAAACGTATAGCAGAGAAACTTTGTCATCCAATGTTTGCTTTCATTTTTAAGAGAAAAGGTGCTATTAGACTTTTATATCCAGTATGCATAAACGTTCTAATATTATTTGAACAATTAAATCCCTTTCCCTAGTATTGAGGTAAGGCAGCTTTATTTAGGGTATTATCCTGACTATTATTTTGTTGCTCAATCTTAGTAGAATAAATCTGTTTATTATTTACTTTTATTTGTTCTTGTATTTCCCTGTGCTTTTCTCTCAACTAACTGTAGCTCGCACTTACACGGATATTAGGTGGAATATAAACAAATAAAACATATTGCTGAATAATTTTTGAATATCTATAAATATGTATATTAACAGATCCTCATTGGCACACAGCAACAGCAGCAACAACAGCAATCCATCCCATCATTATCCTTTGCGCAGCAACAACAACCACTCCAGCGATTACACGGATGTCCATCATCAGCCTCATCAAGTTCATCACCATCATCTACCACGTCACCATCAGGACAGCAACAGCAACACCAACACCACCACAACCATCACCACCAACAACAGCAGCAACATCAACCACAGCAACAGCAGCAACAACACCACCACCACCACCTCGCAATCATCGCTTCACCAATCATCATCACAACACCATCAGCCCCACCACCCACATCCTCTACATCCTCATCCTCATCATCCTCATCATGCGGCGGCGGCGGCAGCGGTGGTGGCGGCAGCAGTGGCCACAGCATCGGGCGGCACCATATCTCAAATATCACCGCTCACACAGCTCTCGCATACGCATCCAGCGCGTACACCGATCAACCGGACGGGAGTCCTCTGTTGTCCTTCTCTGAGGTGACCAACACCTTATTAAATCAATAATTACGAATTATTGACATCTTCATTCAAGCACTTAGTATGCTTAAGTATTAACGTTCGCCTTCTTTAGTAACAGTTTTCCAATAGTCAACAAAATAATTTATCTTTTTTTTTTTTTTTTTGTACATTCCAAGGATCTCTGGATCCTTTCAGTTTCTACGTTATCCATCTAAAACAAACCAAACCGATTGCCAAACCATGGACTATCGAATCTTCCACAAAAAAAAAAAAACACAAAATAGAAAAAAAAAATAGAAAATACCAAGAAATGCGAACAATCTATCAGAAATAGTAATAGAAACAGAAACTATCTCCTTCAAAGTATCTCAAATGTTGCAATATTTTGTTTATTTTCTTCAACCTATCCCGCCCACCCACTGTCACATCTATCCTTTCCTTATCTGTGAAGAAAAAAAAAAATTAAACCACCAATAATCGTACCCTAAGAGTTTCAACTAAAGAATCAGTATCTGTAATTTTAAAATTATCCATAAGTGTATTAAAACATTTTAAATATCTTAAAAATCTAAAATTGAGAATTTATTCAGAAATTTATAGTGGTGAAGATACAAAAAGTATTGATCTGTACAGGTAGTGGAAGTTCTTACATACTGTAATTTCGTCGGCACTATAAAAACGACTTTTTGAATACTGCAGGTCTTGACTGTTTACCCTGTGGTAGTTGAATTTTATAGAGATTTTTCGAAATATTCTGCATATGTGTGTCTATTGAGGAAGAGTAGGGCCAGAAAAGATTCTTATACAATACTTGACCATTTCTGAGTTGCTTTCTTTTAATGACATCACCGTCGATTCTACCTTGAAAGAAGCCTTTGCTGATAAGGTTGAGATATTTCCATTTCGATGCAGTGCACCACCTTCAAAAGGCAACAATATTTCATCAGCCTATGTCATAGGCAGCAGAAAACTCTGAAATTCCTTGCTACGCCCTTTAAGTCTGTCTTCAAAATCAACTTTTTTTTATAATTAACTTCGGATTGAACCAACCTTTCCTCACAACAATTCTCTTGTAGATGATTTATTTAGAAATTAGGTTCCCAAAGTTTTTAATATGTTTTTGTCACAACTTGACACCATAGAAAGCAATGTCAGCGTTAAGCAACAGATATTTTAAAAAAACTGAGTATTCTGATAAAATAAATGTCTTGAATGGTTTCACTATATTATATTTCGCTGCACGAGAATTCTTAGTGCAAACTGTTATTGTTAGCAATCCATCAAGAAATGTATTCGTTCCAGAAACCAATTGGATCATGTCTCCATGCAGTGCTTATCAGAGTACAAACTAATTTCGATGACTAATATATGATGAAGACGAAATGAAAAGTGGCTTCCGTCTAACACAATAGATTTTCGTTGGTTGTTATGCCTTAGAGGTTTTGAAAAAATGTCCATGAATTAAACGTAAATTAAATATCTTTATTAGTGCTAGACAAAAATTGATTTCTAGTAACAACTAACAATTACAACTAAGTTGACTGATATTTAATTGAAACAACGACTAAATCGGTAATTTTCATTAATTTAAAGCCAAATAATCTTAGTGATCAAATTTGTTGTAATTGTAATAGAGAATGTCAATTGTCTTAGATTTTAAGGGAGGTGTATCAAATTTATCTACCAATCCTTACCAAACCATAATTAAAAATTGAAAAAAGAACATGTTGAGACAATTAAATTTGATAGATTAAAATACTATTTAAAATCATTAACCCTTAAACTGGAAGCGAGATCAAATGTTTATAGCGAAATGGTTGTTTAAAGTTTTGTAAGCCTTCTGATAATTATGAGAGGCCTCATTGGCCACCTAGCGTACAATAGAAAATGTCTAGAAGGACTTACAGCTCGAGTCAGGTTAAGAGATCTACTTCTTTTTAGGTCTTACAAGGCTAACATCGACGTAGGAAACAGAAAAAAGGTAAACCAATCAATCAATGACTGCACCACATTTCTTAAGTGTTTGAAGTTCTATTACGTCCAAAATCTGTAGCAAAAAGACCTATAATGTCTTAAAGATACTAGGAACTGTTAGAAGTTCGTTAAAAATATTAAAAACCTTGCTTCCTACTGCATTCTAAAGCTGAATAAAATGGTATTCCAAAAATGCTGCGTACTTTGCGGTCAGTTGAGTACTTACAGCTCTTATGAGAGCTTGAGATCGATGGATCTCTTTTATATTGGATTAGGAATTACCTTTCAGAACATTCAGTTCAAGTTGTCTTAGACTTGTCTTTATGTTCTCCAATATATTTCCTTATTGACGAAAGTACTCTCTGATTTTCATATTCGTTCCGGGACACAGGTCCCTACTATTCGATTGTCGAATGGCATTGTATATTTAGATCCAAATATTGTGATTTTAAAGCAAAAATATTTTTGAAATCAGCAACCTAAATCAATTCATTCTATTCTTCGCCACTATCCTTGAACGGCTTTTGAAAGAAAAGAACCATATGTCAATGACTTCCTAACAACCTACGTTCAAATGACCACATATTTGATATAGCCGTTAATGGTTTGAAAAGTTTTAATTTTCGAAAGCAGTCAAAGAATAATTTTATCTTTTTAATTTGGCCTAAATATATGAGACATTCATACACCAAAAATTTAAGTACAATACCACATATCTGGTCAGGTGCGATTAGGTGATGCCAATGTTGCCAGTCAATCAATACCCTCCAAAGCCTTCATAACGTTTATTGCTTTAACTTGTATAAAAGATATTTTTACCAACCGTGCTCAAATGAAATTACCAATAATATTCTGTTCTTAAAACTTTCAAAATTACAACTTTCGCCAAGAATGCCCTCGGGCTCACTTTCGGAAATTTATTTTTTTTAATTTTCTGACTCATCTTGACCTAAAAGTTTTTTTCTGCCATTAGTCAGAACTATAGTTAGACTAGTAAGTTTTTTCCCTTCCGAATGAAATTGATAATACTACTAGCAGAGGAATTCATAAGTTCGTTGGAGCTGAATTGTTCATTCGTTCATTCATTCACATAAGATGTGTTCAGTAGTTTCGTTTTCTTCAAGACAAAGTCGGTACTCTGGAAAGGGGAATAGATTCATTTTGTTGAGGTGATATATTAAACCGCGGTGTCCTGTAACCGTTTATGGTGTTGATATCGGGCCGATTTAGATTTAGACATCTATTTGCATTTTTGTTGAAGGGCTGGATGGCTAGTTTGGCCCTTCTTAGACCTGAGCTATTCTCCCAATCTGAAATGCGTCTCGAATGCTCCCAGCTATTAATAGCTAAATTGACTGCTGATTTAGAAGTACAACAAATAGGTTCAGATCCCTTAATGGGAGTTTCTGCCCAGTTCGTCGGTCTTCACATTCCCATCAATACTCTCATGATCAGGAACCTACCACAGTTTACTTTCGGAAATATTCTGGAATATCATATCCGCTTTTGGGATACCCTCTGAAACCCTTCATTTGCTAGTCATTATAACCTGCAAACATTCAAAACCAACATACTTCGGTATCTTTCCCCCCAATCTTCTTTCGATGTGTACTCGTACAAATATTTTAAAGGTGTTCATAGTCCTTTGAGTGCGCAGTAATTATAAAAAAAAAAACTAAACAGTTATTTCATCAACTAATATTTTATTGTCATAAATAATTCACTGTTTAGGAATTTATTGTAGAATTATTGCTAGTTGTCAAGCATTCTATAGGTACACAAGTACCAATTTCTGCCTCAACTGCTTTACCTAACAACTTTAATATCTGATCATTGACCAAAGCTGCAAGAATTAGTCATACTTACGTTAGAACTAAATCAATCACGATTAAATTATTTAATTGAAAATATAACTAAGCTAATGACAACATGACTGATCCAGTTAGAGTTTCAATTTTAAATTTGAATCAGAAGGTACCAGTCTTACGATATGATAAGCGCCAAATCACCGTGTTGCATTTGGACCATTTGCTTAAATGTAATGGTTTAGTTTTAATTCGCTACGGGGTCGAGTTTTGGTAGTGGTCTACGGATAAACAAAGTCACATTTCTTTACAAACATTGACAATTAAGTTTAGTTTAAAGGGTTAAAAGCCTTTTTTCTGGTTAAACTAAGTTTTTTTCCGCCACACTCACAAACGTTCCCCACTCCCCTTTTCATTTAATGTACATTGAGAGGGATAAACTAATTTATTTTAAACCTCGAACTTCCAAGGGCAATGCCTGCATAAAGACGTTAGAAAAATTTTACTCTGACAAATCGTCCAAAGTTTTTCCAATTTATTTTTCGCTTTTGTAAATAATCGATGAGAATTATGGCGCATGGATCAATAAAACCTGTTGCCATGCCTTTATAGACTGAAGGACCAACTTTGGCCTTCTTTCTTCCTGCTTCGGCAGATGCATGGTCTCCTATATGTTGTTATATGCATGTTTAGTCCGCAATTACTTGTCCAGATTACGATGGAAAAATGCCTAACTCTCCTGTGTAGATTGCACTTTAAGATTTTTGGTGTTTGGACCAGTTTTGAACCCAATAAGTAGGAAGAATTCTCAGAAGCAAAGTTTAGTTAAATAAATTTAATAAAATTTATTATGCAAATGACTTCACTACCAAGTTTCTATAGTATTTAATGGCAATAAAAGATGACTCCAAGTTTTAGTTGAGATGCTGAACATTTGAAAGGGCTGCTTTGCAGCAGACTTAACAATTTAGGAAGCTTTGTAATATCTCTCTATATGTTAAACTTTGAACTTTAGTGACTTTTTTTTATATAGATCGATCTATCGGTCGATATATCGACACATCTATTCATGTCCATCTCGAGGTTGATATAAGCTTTTAAGACTTTGTGACTAGAATTCAATATTCCAGCACCAACAACAGATTCCATTTAGAGCCATCAGTACAGCACAATAGGGGGATCCTCAATATCCGTCTACCATAAATGATTTGGGAATTCTGCCCCAGATTTTCTTTTAAAGAGGAGTCTAAGGGGCATCAAGTTGGATACTGCTGAGCTTTACTAGTTCCGAAAATTTAAACAGAATTGGTAAATTACTTAGGACTCTAATGGTTAGCTTCTCTGCTAAACAAATAAGTCTTACCGCGTTGTGTCACATTTGTTTAAATAAAAGTGTGCAATAGAGTCCGATTCATATGACGATGCAGCCTGAACATCACCAGGTTGTCTTATTGATAGGCTCTTCCTCGCATAGTAGTTACATGCTAAGTGTATTCCCTTTTGTATACGTTTGTACAATTTGGGATCGATTATAGTAGTAACTTTCATTTATAGTTCATCATAGTACAGTTATTTGTATAATACACAAAAGCCACGAGAGGACACTATCTTAACGGCCAATTGATCGCCTTTTTTAAAATCCGTATAACCACCTTCTCGTTAGTGTATTAAGCATTCAAAATTTAATAAAAGATGTGAAGCAAGTGAGTTAGTAGAACATCTCAATTTAACACGTGTGGATGCACTACTGAAATTGGCAGGTGATGTTTCCAGTGATTTTGACAATCTCTTGTATAAGTATACTAAGAAATGTTTTGAATGATTTTATCACTTTTCAGCTAACAAAACAAACTTCCGAATGAATGGCAATCTAGACCCGCAGAACTGTTACCATCTCATTTTCAAATCTCAAATGTCAATATCGTTGATCCAATAACGTGACTTCTTATCATATTCTTGTATGGAAGATAGATTTTTTTTCATATTTTTATCCATGAAATCCTTAGAATTAATACCTATGTAGCAATTAGTGGGGCATCAATAACCATATTCTTATTTGTTCTGTAAAAGTCCTTTAAAATTTTAAAGAACTAAAACATATTTCAACTTTCAGAGAAAAATAAATATTTAAAGCCCTTTTTTGCAGCATCGAAATATGTTATTTTCCACCCTGTGGTTTTCAGAGCTTGACCCCAGATCCTCAATTTAAAAAAAAAAACAAACTTAACTATAGGAATACCATGTTAGAGCTTGCCCTTGACAGACTCTTATTCAAAAGTATCCAATTCTTCTACTTGATGTTTTCAGTTAATATTGTTTATTGTCATTCATCTCATTAAGTAAAGTTGCTTTGGGTTTAAGTCCATTGATTTTGAAATGGCCCACAGAATTGGGCAATTCCGGTAGCCTATTTGTTGCATAATAGAATTAGTGTTTACTAGTCTAGTAAACTACTAGGATACGTTTTCATTTCAGACATGTTCGACCTCCTCATATGGCTTATTCAAAATTGCTGGCCTGACTTTCTTCCCTCTACAAAACATATGCAGTGGTTGTTATAGGTATTCTTCTTCCTCTTCTAGATATTTTGGGCAGATGAACGAGCTAAATCGGTAAAATATTTTCAACAGCCATCGTGTCTGAGCAGAAAATTTATACATACAATATAATTGTCTGATTGTTCCTATCTCTTTGGTGGAGATCATTATAGTATGCAGGTCACTCTGCCTTTTGGCAGTTATCCTACATGGCTTCTACATTGATTCAAATGTTGACCTTTCTCTACCTTTACTTTTCTGGTAATTCTGATCTCTTGACGCTTCGATGTTCTCTGGTTTGTTTTAAATTGTTCTTAAATGGTTTGTCGCGCTGATTGAATAGACCCTGTACCTAAACGGCAGATTATTTCTTATTTCGTTCGTTGTTAGTGACCTCGCTCAGACCACACTTGGGTTTAAGTGTATCTAGATCTGCAGGTAGTTTGCAGAATCCGTGAAAGCACTACCTGAATTTGTGTCTTTTTTTGCAGGAACGCATTTTGGGATACAGCCTGCTATCGGGCAGTTTTCATAGGTATTTTAATGCTTCCTGATGAGATGGTTCCAAACTTGAAAAAATCGCAGTATTCATTATCGTTCAACTAGTAATTAGTTTAACTATTAAATGAGCTGTTTCTCAGTTTTGTTGTTACATCAAGCAAACATATTGGCTGATACGATCCTCCTGATTTTTTTTCGAAGCCACACCAGATGTTCTAGTTGCCTTGGTTCGGGGAAGATCCGCTCGTCAAGGCATCTGTATGTCTTTGATATAAATAGTTTCTGATTCAATCGGCTCTAATGTATCAATAAAAAAACGCAACATTTTTGTGAAAAGTTGTGATATTTTTATTTCATTCAAAAGAACAAATTCAGGGGCTAGTAATGGAACATAATATCTGCCAAACAAAATTTGGAATTTTTCGGCGGCTGTATTTCGTAAATTGGTGCGTTCTCGACGTAAATTTTAACTTTAACGTAGTCTCAAAGGAAAGGTCTAATGGTATTAGGTCACTTGATCTCGGCGCCCAATTGAAGTCTTCATTACGAGAAATCACAATTCTAGGAAATCTGTCGCGAAATGGAGCCAGGCATATGGCAGGTGGTACCATCTTGCTGAAAATAAACATCGTCCTCGTTCATAACATCAATTTATATGCAAAAAAAAGTCAGTCAGCATCGTTTGGTAACGCAATCTATCATTCACTGAAACGGATGTACCAGCATGATTTTCAAAAAAATGTGGCCCAACGACACCGCCAGTCAAAAAGCGTACCAAACTGTCACTCGTTGTGTGAAGAGAGATTGTGTCAATATTTCTCTTGGGTTTTCGGAGCGTCATATGCAAAAGTTTTGTTTCTTTACATACTCAGGAAATGGAGCCATATCACTCAGAAGAAATTTGTGTAATGATCTTGTTCATTCATTTTCAGAACCCAACCAGCGAAAGTATGACAATGTGCTTGGCTTCAATTCTACATCTAGATCTGGATCTTATCAGCATCTTATCTTAATCTTATCTTAATGGAAAGCGCGGTGCAAATTGGTTGCAGATACGCCCAATTTGTGTGATCGTCCCAAAATGGACACTCCTGGGCTTATAGTCACACTCTTAGCTGCGGAGTCTTCATATCACTAACCTGTCCGAGATGTTTAAATTTATTGATAAAATTCATTATCTATACATTAGCTTTGCGAGAAAGCGCTTAATGGTGGTCAGAAGCATTAGCAGCTTAATGAAACATTTCCGCAATATTTTCACGGTTTTTATAGTGAATTTTTACTATTTCAATACATAACATTGATAGTTGAATGTTGAAAATTAAACAATGGCGCGAGATTTAAATTCACACCTCTAGCTGGGTGACCCTTTAGGTGGTTAATGAGAGAATAAATTCTTTCCTAGGTATTGTTCTACTACTGTTCGGCAAGTTATTCAAGAAAATCTTTTGCAATTCGTGCGTTTAAAGAATTTTTTCTGGCTCTTCTAAAGCATATTAGCTGGTATTAACCAACTTCTTTACCAGAGACTACGGCTACTGATATCGAAAATAACAGGCCCTTAAGTAAATCTGTCGTCTTCTTTTTTTGTTCTTTGTTTGTAGGAATAGGAGAGTCGGCTCGGTTTTGATCATGAGCATGTAGTTTGGTGCAGTAACTGGTAACCTGAATATAATGAGCAGCAAAACTCTGAGCAACTTCTCTACCTTATCATTATAGACATGGGCCCACGCTCCTTAAAAAAGTATGACACTGCTTTTAAAACTCGGCATTTGACGCTATGAGCAATATTGCGGTTTTGAAAGAAGTTCTTTCAGGCTGAGTTAATTACACTCTTAGCCAGTGAAAGCTTTTACATTAAGTTGGCGTCCATATTTAGGATACTCGATACGACCAATCCGAAATACTTGAATTTGCTTACTACTTCTACAGGTTCACCATTGAAAGTCCACCTCGAGCAAGTCTCCCTCCAGCCCTTTTAAAATCATTTTCTTCGTTTTGCTGAAGTTGATTTTTAGATTCATATGATAAACTGCAATGACTCAGGTAAACGAGCCAAGAGGGCTGATATTGCACTCCACACTGCTACTTTGGTATTGATATAAAAATTCTCTAGAGTTTTTCCAAATCTATACGACATTCCATGTAGAAAAAGTTTATAAAAAAAGATTCGATCGATCAACAGCATCAAAAGCAGCTTTGAAATCAATAAAAAAGACGTACAGTTTTTGGTTCCGTTTGATGAAAAGCTCCGCTATGTTTCGTATTATAAAAATGTGGTCTGTAGTAGAGTAACCATCTTTCTTAAAGATGTGAGATATAATAGCTTAAAGCTTCCTGGTACGTTTCGCAATTTATATATTTTGTCAAATATTGGCGTTAGAGAAGCCATGCGTACATAGTTATTTCATTGCTAATTTTTTGGATGAAACCACTTAATTTCTTTGCAGAAGTTTCTTTAATTATTACTTTCACCAAGTTATCTGAACGTATTGATATATTATTCTGGCTTTTTCAATCGAGAAAGATGTTTTTCATTAGTATTTGCCTTGCCGTAAATCCCAAACACCCAAAGAAAGAAAAAGGATCTTTTTGGTATTTTATATCGAATCACGGCATTTTCTTGCGCATTTTTTTTTTTTTTTTTTTTTTTTTTTGTGCCTTGCTGCTTATGGTAAGGGTCCAATTTTATAATAAACTGCTTTAAATTACATATTTAAAGTGAAGTCTAAGTTCACAGATATCTCGGAAAGATATTTGTTGAGATTATGCCTGTAAACGGCGGAAGTTGATTCATTCCACGAATACTTCGAAAGAAGTTTCATATATTGCCCTTGATCTGTTCTGTTTAATATAATGCTCAAAAGAGTGTTTTTAATTCGAAATCAGTTATAAGAGATAACCAATATCCTGATGCTGTCCATCATGTCAACACGGTGCTTCCTTAGATCAGAGCACATCATGCAATTCAATGCTGTTTGAAATTGTCACCTTGCAGCTGATCTTCCAGTTGCTTTTTCTGGAAAGATGTATTTACTTCAGTCTTGTTTTCCCGGTGCCGCCATGTTTTTCATACCAACGTTGTACATAATCACATGCTGGTCGTCATGCGTATGTATGTATGTATGCGTATTTTTTTTTCTTTTTTTTGGATTTTTTTCCACAATATTTAGTCACTCACAAATGATTATGATTAGCTTCTCATATATTTTGTGTAACGAGTTTTTTGTGTTCACCAACTTGAGTCAAGTAATGAGAATTCTTCCCTATAGTTTTATTGCCAGGAATTGATGCATAGCAGCTATAGATGTAGATATCATTTATCCACCTGACTGCTAACTTTTTGTAGAGTATGTTACTCAGCTAGCTATCGAAAGATTTATACTATTCACTAGCACCATCGACTACATTTCCCCTCGTCATTTGTACCAGGACGCTCTGGCAGGGGGCACAATAGGTAGTGTTGATCTCCACGACTTTTATGAATTGGTAGAATCAGAATTAGAATTTTTTGAGTATGCAGTATGCTGTGCGATGAAAACGAAGTTTTGCTTTAAATCTCTGTACCTGCAAGCCAAAAGTTTGAGGACAATTACTCGAACCAGATTCTTGACACCACGTCCTGAAGTTAAATATCTCTAGACCATAACCTCTATGCTTGACGGTAGAAACCACATAGTTTATTAGCATCCTTGGTGCATTGCTTCATCGAACGAAAACTCTCTGCTTTGTGCTAAATACCTCGAACTTGGATTCATCGTTCTATAAGACTCTGTTGAAATCTTCTTCCGCTCAGTCTTTATCCTTTTTGGGCCTTAACCTTCTAAAGTTTTTAGTCGCAGCAAGCGTTTTCGAACAGCAACTCGCCCAAATAGTTCAGCATGTCTTAATCTCCGTTTAAACGTTGTCCAGGAAAGCAGTTTATTTCGTATTTCATTTAATTCGACACACGTTTCGGGCGCTGATTTCCGTCTTCTTCGTTGTGACTATTAGTCGAGTTGTAGTTTTAAGCCGTCCTGAACTTGATTTATCCTCAAGACTTCAAGTTTTAGCGTTTCGTTCAATTCTTCGTTGAACGCAGCACCGTGACACTTTCAACTACGAAGCACTTTCTCGTTATAATAATTGCAGATTGCGACTTTTTCTATTTTTAACGAGTTGTTTCATAAAGAATCTCAAAAAGATTCATATGACTTCAAAAGTGTGGCTTTTATGTAAGACTCTCGTAATTTAGGCCGACAAACTAGTTTGACAACCCTTTTGATGTAAGGAGTCATAAACACGGTTTTGATTCAGCAACAACCAAAAGTTATAAAATTTAATAATTGTGGAAAAGTGTTAACACTGTTCAATAACGTGGGTGTAAAATCCGAATTTTATTATTTGAATGTATCTTGCTTAATCTCTATGCATGAATGACTTCAGTTGTCTAGGGTGGCCTCAAACCGTTGGCCTGTAATATACCTTATTTGTTTAATTATTACCCTTTTTGAAACATAATACAAAACACCCTGTATAGGCAGGAATCAGTATATATAAGAAATTGAATTTTTTCTTCAACGTTTTCACGGTTAAGTTAAGAAGTGCTAAGTGTTTAGTTATCCCTGATCTCGGCACGTCAAATATAGATTTGTATGCAATTTATTCAAGTTATTACCTCGCAAATTGTATTTGTAAATATCATACTAAGCCTAGACCACCACAACAGATAATGAGAAATTACGAGTGCTGTGGAAAATTTTAAACTTTGATTAGCACAGATTTGATTCACTTAATCAACTCATATAAAAGCAGTTGGAGCTGTTGTGTTTCATACTTTTCTTAAACTGGTTACCTTAAGTTTCAAGTCGGTTTTGTATACGTCAAAATATACTTTTTACTTCTTTACGCCAAACATAGTTTCAATTAAAAACAAATATTTAAAATTATATTAAATGCGAATCCGTAAACATTAATAAGCAAAAAGGGAAGATTTCCTGAAAAATAAAAAAAAATAAAAAATAAATAAAAAATAAAAGGAATTATAAAATGGGTCCACATTCAATTCGAATATTTGATTCTGCGCTTATTTACCGAGTTGGAAGCCAATCTGTTGTTGGACAATAAAATTGTATCAACAACGCTTTGGAATCTTATGAAAAGACTTCGTGGGAATGCAGAGACTAAGAAGGATTGCTTTCGGATGTTTAACTGATTTCCTGGTTTTATAAGACTTAGCTGTCAGTGACAAACCTTGTCGTTCTACAGCTTTTTTCAGAGCTTATCTTACTTATATCACTTACTCGTATATCTTATGTCACCTTGATACTCACAAGAAAACCAAGCACATATACGAGTCATTGAGTTGTATTCCTAAGAATGTGCATTTTTCTTGTTGCCGACGTTTCTTTTTCGATCCTTCTTCATCACGCTGATATCGTTGTACCATATTTACCCTTGTTTGGCATAACATAAAAAGCAAAAATATATTGTTCCTTACGAAGGCGGTGACCATTATACTGCCACTTTGCCTTTTGCACAATTACATATTTGTGTTCCTAGTCCCTTCGTAAAGTTGATCATTAGAAATATGATTTCGAAAGTATGGCAGTATTTTTTCTGACAATTTTGCAGCTAATTTGTAACACTGACGGTTATTTTCCATTTACTGCAGCAGTATGACTATTCCGACTCCGCGTTTGCACGGAACTCACTCATCTTGGTGTATAGTCCGATTACACTACTTCTCCATATAAAGTACGAGTACATAAGTTTTTGATGGATAAGAGAGAATGCTAAGGATTTGTGTTTTGGGGAAGTTAAACCTCAGTTTTCAGTCCATTGTCCCCGCTACCATCAACCGGTATAACAGTTGTGATTTGGTACTGCTTCGCGAATCTGTACGGTAGCAAGCACTATCAGCGTAGGCGAAGTATTAAAGATAGGTTTTAAAGTTCCATTCGATTCTTCCATTTTCTGTTGATATTTCCTGGGAAACATCGCCGCTCACTACTATATAAGAGTTGCAGCAGGCATACAACCTTTCTGAAACAGCAGAGATTCTTACTCGACGCATTTCTCGACCTTTCTGAAACAGCACAAATTTCTACTTGACGCATTGTTCAACAGTGATCCGAAAGGATCAGAATGAAAACCGGCCACTTTTAGTTTTAGTCCGCTCCATATCCTCCTTCGGATATTTAACAAAAAAACTCTAAAATGCCGGCTTTTGATCAATTTGATTAAATATTTTCGCGGATGTATGTACATTCGCCTAGATGATTGTTTGATAGGACTTGTTATTATAAAGGGGACCTACATGACTAGACGATTGATGATGCAAAAATTTATTATTCTTCACAATAGACACTGCGGATGTCTATATCATAAGTTCCGATTATAAGTCGGACACCTGTGGTATTGCCTCCTTTCCGTTGAGTTTCCCATGATTCCACAATAGCCCCACTACAGCAGCTCCTAATTGAATATATAGACTCTCTTTGTGTTTCTCAGGCACTAAGTTTGTAGAAGCTCAATATTGTCTTTAATTTCCAGCTTATCAGGCCTTTGAATCCATTTTGCCTCAGAAGTAATGTGGTTTTCGCAAATAGAGAAGAATTATTACTATTGGGACACCAGAACTCGCTTAAGTTGAATGATCTCATTGTGCTTAGTCCCAAAATATATTTTGGGGACCTTCTAATCCGCAGTCTAGAATAGTTTTCATAATGCAGAAAACAAATTTTTGTCCAAGTACGATAGCCAAAAGTAGTTAAAAATTGATTAATTGTTATTCGTTCCGAAAGCATAATAGTTTCAGTAATACGGAATGGTATTGGTGTGGTATAAAAGAGCCTTTTAGCCAACTTTGATTTGCTTCGAGTGATCAATAGTAAAAGTGAAGAAGATACGTCTACATACAATCCCTAACATGGCGGCATCTAATATCTTGGACAAAAAAATCATCGAATATATGTATCCTTATGTATCTATTCTGTAAAGAAGCTTAACATACGAGTTCATAGGATATTTACCACATTTTTGATATAAGTGGATTTCTCATGCGGCTATTTTAGTCTCAGGGAGGGTAAATGATGTTTTGTATCATTCTCTTCGAAACAAGAGACACAATGGAGCCAGCGTTTTTTTTTTTTCAAGATTGACTAGACTGTAACTTTGTAGTTTAATCTCAGGGAAATACAGTAAATACGAAGCTGGAATAACATATTTTGTGACTAACTTATCTGTTGAAGATCTCAGTTCGCTTAAGTACCGAATTAACACCAAAGGCATTTTTCTCAATAAGATAGATCACACTCATTGACATTCTCTGAAAATACTTTGCTCTCGGATATATTCGCTCAATGTACAGACAAATACTCCACCACAAGAATCAATCTACCTAACTCTAACTCTAAGCAATTTCTGTAACTCCATTTAAACATCGGTTATACTTTATTTTCTGTGATACCAAACCACATTTATTCGAGGAATTGTCTATGAAACAAATTTCTTAAAACAAATCTTAAACTTAAAAAAAAAAAAAAAAAAAAAAAAAAAAAAAAAAAGCCAAGATGAAAATATTAAAAATAATTTAAAATGAAATAACTATTTCCCACACATAACACAAGTTCTATGTTTGTTCAATTTACAAGTATTACGATTACAACAACAATTCAATCCTTATTAAATTTTAAGCACAAATCTACTTCTAGGAAACTAATATATATACATCTAGATACTAAATAGAAAAAAAAAAACAACAACAAGCAATGCTAACTATTAAAATAGATTTTAAGTTAAAAAAAAAAAATAAAATAAATAAAAATCATTGTTCAACCAAAGATATTAAAAACAAATGTAAAACGAAATAACTGAAAAAAAGAAAAACGAAAAACACGTTGTTCGTAGTGAGTGATTAGATTCAACAGATACTTAGGATGCTATTACATTGGTTGGTGTACTATTAATTTAAGTACAATTAGGTTGTAAATTACATAAAGAAATCAAAAAGGAAAAACAAAAATGTGTATCTATAAAACTCGTATTAGACACCTTTACTAAATATTATTATAAATTAAAAATACTTGTCCAGTCCACACTATTTTAAATGGAATAATTATTTTAATTAATTAATTCTTCGGTATACTAATATACATTATAATTAAATACCTAAATAATAAAAAACAAAATATATATATATATATACATGTATGGAGAAAAATTGATTTTCTAGTCGCCCTTATCATAAATATTATTACAGTCTAACTTAAGAGTATTTTTTAAATTATACATTTAACGATATAATGAGAATCTGAAAAGTAATAAAAAAAACACAAAAAACAAACGAAAGAACTTATTATTAATTAATAGATACCAATTTATTATTATTATTATTATTATTATTATTATTACAATGTTTTTTGTTTTCCTATTTTTTGATTAAATTTAACTTCGAGATTCTTCAAATAATATACATTTAGCAGACGATAGAAATCGCAAGCTAATTACCTAGAAATACGAGTATGTGAATTTATCTTATGTATAATCAAAATTATAGTCCAATAATGAATTTCAAAATTTGATTTTTTAAATAAACAATTATAAATAAAAATAGACGAAAATTTTGTGGTTTTTAAGCTTTGAAAATAGTTATGATTAATTTGTAAGTGTTTTCTTTTTTTTTTTTTTTAAATTACAGAAGCGAATTTATCATCAAAGTGAAATCGGAGAAATGTCATTGGGAAGGATCTAGGACATGTTGCGAAAATGTATCATTTAGACGTATACAAACTACATATAAGGGGTGATTCATCGTAAGCTCTGATTTTTAAAAGGATTTTTTTGATGGATTACGCGTGATTTGCTTTGTCATTTTTGTTCAATATCGTTTGGCAAGTCATCATGGAAAGATTCACACCACAACAGCGTCTCAAAATTGTTCAGCTGTAAGAATTGTTTTTCGTGCGATTCGAGGTACATACGGTGAATCGACCTTCTGAAACTACTATTGCCAATACTATTCACAAATTTGATTCCCATTTTACACAAGTGGATGATACTTGACCGGTTAGACCACATCCAGCACGTAGTGAAGAAACAATGTCAGGTGTAGCTGAGAGTGTACGCGAAGACCGTGACGAATCGATTCGTTCTCAGCAATTTGGCTTGGCGTATTCGACAACTTGGCATATTTTACGTGAGGATCTCGGCCTAAAAGCGTAAAAATTCAGGCGACTTGAATTTGCGTCATATTTACAGTGAATGTTCTCTGGACAAACTCAATGAAAATCAGGTGTTTTATCGTGAAATTTTGTTCAGTGATGAAGCCCATTTTTGGCTCAAAGGATACGTTAATAAACAAAATTGCAGTATTTGTGCTGATGAGCAACGAAGAGTACCAAGAGCTAGCAATATATCCATTAAAAACAACGGTATGGTGTGGTTTATGGGCTGGTGGAATCATCGGTCCATATTTCTTCAAAAATGAGGCAAATCAGAATGTTACCGTCTATGGTAACCGTTATTGCGCCATGTTAACGAACTATGTGCTTCCTGAAATTCAAGCACATGGTCTCGGTGAGCTCTGGTTTCAACAAGACGGCGCTACGAGTCATACAGCGAGTGAAACAATGGACTTATTGAGAAATCATTTAGGTGAGCACTTAATTTCACGTTTTGCTTCTGTAAATCGGCCGCCTAAATCGTGCGATATCACACCTTTGGAAGTCAAAATTACTCGTGTTATCCGCGAGATACCAGTCGCTATGCTCGAACGAGTCGCCCAAAATTAGACCTTCCAAACGGACCACGTTAGACGTAGTCGTTGCCAATATTTACATGATAGCATTTTTAAAAAATAAATGCAATGAATTTTTCTTTTAACGAAAAGTAAAAATTTTAAGTTCACTTTCAAATTTATGTATTCTATTTTACATTATATATCAAAACTTACGATAAATCGCCCTTTATGATTTCTTTTTGCATTGCCAACAACCAAATAAGGTACTCAATGCAGCACCATTTCCAGTAAACAAAGCTCTTCTTACAAGTATCTTCATTAAACGTAAAAAGAATTCTACTTCAAAAATCTAAATTCAATTTGTGACATGTTCAAAAAGTCAAAGTAATGCTGTCACCTTCAAAGTAGTCCTCCTTAACATAGATGTAATGCACTTGTGCCAACGCTTTTTCCAATCCTCGAAAGACTTCTCATAAGGGCTTTTTGATATATGTTTTAAGCTCTTCCAGCGATGCCGTTTTTATTTCCCCAATCGTTGCAAATCTCCGGTCTTTAATAGGTCTCTTCAATTTTCGAAACAGGAAAAAGTCGAATGGGGCCATGTCCGGTGAATATGGTGGTTGATTTATTATTGGCGTGTTGATTGTTGTGATGAATGAGTAGGTGCACTATCGTAATGCAAAAGCCATGAATTGTTTTTTCATAATTCCGGACTTTTTTTCTTATTGCTTCTCGCAAACAGCGCATAACTTCAAGGCAGTTGACCCTACAACCTTGAGATAAAGCTCCTGATGCACTATCCCACGGTAATTGAGAAGTGATCGAAACTTTGCCATTTGATCGAACTTAGTGTGTCCTGCTCATGCGACGGTTCTTCTGATCAAAATTAAGAATTTTCAGAACAAACTTCGCTGACAGACGTTTCATGCCCAAAACATCCGAAAAAATTGCATGACACTAGCCGATTGTTATACAAACACCATCAGCAACTTCTCTTATGGTAATGGTAGTAGCTTCGACGTTATTGTCTTTTGTTAATGTGCTAATAAGTCGCGATTTTGATCAGAAATAAAGTCAAAACACTGAAATATCCTAGTAGATATAGAAAGAGTCTCCAGAACCGATAATGGTACTTCCAACATGCGTTGGAAAGCTACTATCATTGTACATCATTGTACAGTATATGTCATTCATTTGAAGCGTAAACAACAATAATTTTTTTTCACTCAAATATGTCGAACTTTGTGCCTGAAAAAGTGTTTTTGTGGGGAGTTCTTCTTCATTACTGAAAACTGCTCCCGAAAGTCATCTTATTTTGGTGTAAGTTTATGGTGAGCATGTGCTAGCTGAACGAACGTGCCAAAAGTGGTTTGCACGATTTAAAAGTGGTGATTTTGGCTTGGAAAACGATGAACGTCCTAGGCAGCCAAAAAATTTGAAAATGAAGAACTGGAAGCATTACTCTATGAAGATTGTTGCCAAAGACAAGAAGAGCTCGCAGAATCTTTGGTTGCCACTCAAACAGCCATTTCAAAACGTTTAAAAGCAGCTGAATATATTCAAAAGCAAGGAAATTGGGTTCCACGTGAACTAAAGCCGAGAGACGTCGAAAGGCGGTTTTGCATGTCCGAAATGCTGCTGGAACGCCACAAAAGGAAGTCATTTTTGCATCGGATTGTTACTGGTGATGAAAAATGGATCCTTTACGATAACCCCAAGCGTTATGAAAAAATCATATGAAAAAATCATATGTGAAACCCTACCAACCAGTCAAATCAACGGCAAAGCCGAATATCTATGGCGCGAAGGTAATGCTCTATATTTGGTGGGATCAGATGGGTGTGCTGTATTATGAGCTGCTAAAACTGTGTGAAACCATCAATAGACAACGCTACCGAACACAACTAATCCGCTTGAAGAGAGCAGTAGCCGAAAAACGCCCGGAATATGCGACCAGACACGAGGCAACAATTTTCCATCATGACAACGCTCGGCCCCACGTTGCTATTTCGGTTCAGAATTATTTGGAAAACAGTGGATGGGAAGTCTTACCCCACCCGCCTTTTAACCCAGACCTTGCCCCTTCTGACTACCATTTGTTCCGGTTGATGCAGAACGCCCTCACCGAAATACGGTTTACATCAGGGCAGAATATCAAAAATTGGCTTGATTCATTCTTGGCTGCCAAGCCGGCGCAGTTCTTTTGGGATGGGATCCAAAAATTGTCAGAAAAGTAGGAAAAAGTCATAACTTCAGATGGCTAATGCTTTGAATAATACTATTGTACATGTTTTTCTTAAATAAACGTTCAAATATTGAAAAAAAAAACCGCATGAATTAAATTACATACCCAATATTTACATGCAATATACTGGACGCAGCTAAAAATCTATTCCAAATAATACCTAAAAAAAAACCTTTGGCTATTTGATAATAATTTATATAAAATTTAATATATAATATATTATGTCCTTCTCCTGAGGTTGAATCATTACCGACAGAGTGTTAAAGTTTTGTTATTTCATTCCTGCTCAACACTCATATTATAAGTTAATCAAGTCAAGCCTGTTTGAATACGACTAATAACTATAGGCCAGCCACTAAAAGATAAAATAAATCCAATTGATGTCGTCAAAACAAAGTGAATAACATTGTTAGAGCTGCTAATGCTCTGTGATCTACAGTAATCGACTAAGGCTTGTAGGAACGTGCAGGAATTACTTTAAAGGGTTATTGCGTTGTAAATACGAAACGTGGGTTTCATTGTCATGTCGGTCGTCATTTTGGCTTCAGTGCGCAGGCAATTCGTCGCACCGTGGAAAATTTTGAGCTTGAGTACATTTCTTTGGATCTTAAGCCCCCAACCAGATAGAGATTGGTGCAAATTTAATTAAACATATCCACCGTAGCGGCCAGTATCGAGGAAGACCCGAAAATGCCGATTTGAATTGGGCATCGCCAGAGAGTCAACCCGGGTTATATTGCGGTTGGATTTGCCCCTACATCTGTATAAGATTATGCTGAGGGAAGAATTGAACCACACAGCCATAGACAACGACGTGAGTTTGCTAATTGGGCGCTGGAAATATTAGTCGGACCGACGATTGAATGACGTGTTACTCCACACATAATACCATGAACGTAGCTTTAAAATAAAGCCAGAACCAATTTTATATCTCCCACCTTTGTTGTTCTATTTAAAAATTGTTTTCCTATCGTTCTTATCTGGTCAATATTACCTATACCACGCGAAGAGTACTATTTATATTCGCCGATGACACTGCTACTATATCGAAACAAGAATAGTTAAACTGTAAAGTGCTCTCTATAATGTAGATGATGAAAGTAACATAACAATATCTGCTCCCGTAATCTTCAGTTACGAACAAATCAATAGTTTGAATATTCTCATAAATTCTCTTCATTCATTCGTCGTCAAACATAGCCAAACCACTCAGAATGTCGTTCGGCGCAAAGTTGAATTGAAAACGTGTTTCTTAAAAAAACGATCAGATATCTCGGAATGTTCAGAGTTCGAATAAACAGACATCTATTTCCGCCAAATACCTTTATTTGTAAAAAAAAAATAGCTTATACGAGTAGATCCTACAAATCTTAGCCTATTTATTGTATAACAACGAATAAATATTTGTTGAAGGAAACTGTTAATCTCACACTACTATAAGCACGTGCCTGCCGGTCCCCGTATTGTATGTGGATGGCTTCTACCTACTATACTCTAGGGGGGAACTGTCCGCCGTCTTATTTTAACAAAACTTTGGAAAAATTATTATTTCTTATTATGACAGGTGCTCAAATTACTCAAATTAAGCCCAGAAAACATTCACAGCTCAAGAGGAAGATGTATCAATAAACGACCGTGTTTGCAGAAAATGTTAGCTCAAAAAATGCTCCAACTTGTTCAGCTTCTTACAATAATTAAGCACCAACCATCAATATATATCTGTGTTTCATTCTAACTTAATTTATCGAAATCGTCAAAACATTCAATAACCTCAGATGTTAAAATATACAAAAACTGAGCGTATAGATGATTCATTTTTGTCTAGCCAGCGTCTAACGTGAATCGGTACACGAGTATTCTGATATCATTTGGATCGCATTTGAATGCACTGCAGGCCACCTCGGTTATCTTCGCCATAGTCTCAGATAAAAGGTGTGAAACTAAACTAGTTTACTGATTCTCGTTGTTTGCACAGTCTCACTAAAAAATAAAGGCTTATCTAACCAGAAAGTCAAATACTTCCGATTGCCAGATTGACGCGATCATAAATTTACGAGTACGACCCTCATGAATTGAAAGGCACCAATTCAGTACTGTTCCTGGACTCCAAAGTGGCAGTTAGAAAATCGTGCGTAATACGAGTATGTCACCGAAACAGATTTTGCCCACTGTGCACGTAAGTGGGGCAACAGATATTGAAGATGTGATTGGAGAAGTGAATGGTGATTTCGGACGCTGGCAATTGCGAACGGTCCTGTTGATATTTTTGCTGAAGATCCCATCGGCATGGCTTATGGCGGCGGTCATTTATACGGCCCCATCTCCGCATATGGGAGCATACTATTGCAAGCCACCAGCGACATTGAAAATCAATTCAACGGAAGACTGGATAAGGATTTCGCATCCAATGGTCCAGGGAAGAAAAACCGATCGTGAGTTTAAGATCGATGCATGTAATATATATAAGAACGCTCTTCAAGAAAATTTCGCTGCTTTGAACTCGAACTATTCGAATCCATTCGAAAAACCTGGACAGACTGCAAACGTGATACCTTGTGAACATTTTGAACATAATTCCGCATATGAGAGTTTGGTGACTCAATTTGATTTAGTGTGCTCGCGTCAATTACTGGTCAGTGTCTCGCAGATATTCCATGCTCTAGGATCGTTAGTTGGTGGATTGATTGCTACAAACACGCTTAAACAGTTGGGCTCTTTCACAGTTTCTAGTTAATAGCATCATTTAAGTTTTTCTAAATTTTTCAGTATCAGCCCACGTCAGCTGATGATGGTCGGGATGATCTGTCAGATAATATGTGGAAACTTGACAGGAGTGATGACCACGTATAATTTACACGTTTTCTTCCGATTTGTCACTTCGGTTTTCTCCTGCTTCATGTACACATCTGGCCAAATTATATGTAAGTTGATATTAAATTTCACGGTTTGACAGTTCGTGAGTGTAATATGACAAGACGCGCGCTAAATAAGAAAGTCGACAGTTGATGTGACGTTCATTTTTCTATTGCAGTGACTGATATCACAGGTGGAAAAGCAAAAGTTATAGTGCGATGTTTATTTGAGTTGTTCTGGTCATTTGGTCTTATTCTGTTGCCAGTAATTTCGATTTTTGTGGATAGTTGGACCCATTTATACTATGCGATCTCTTCGCCGACAATTATTCTGGTGTTTCTTCATAGGTAAGCGAAAATTATTTTTTATAAGAAATATGGATGATTTTCTAAAATTATGAGCCCGAAGTCATCGCATTCTGTATAGTAACATCTGTTGACAAGCTTTGATCTCGATGGACTCTTTATGACCAATACAGGCCCTTTTGCAGTTTACGGTCGCTAAGATTTTATATTTCTATCAGAAGAAGTTTTTGTTGTGATTGAGGTTTTCTGTTACAAACCGCGATAACATATGTATTTCTTAAATTTGAAAACTTAAAGATACTATAAAGCGAAAGATTTCTGCAAACATGACGAAAATATGTGCTTTCTTGTTTAAAAAATATATTTTTGATACCGACGAATGTTTGAATACTGTAATTGCTTTTTATTGTATATAAGCCCACAAAATATAGCAGCTCGTGGAGCAAATCCGATATCAAATTGCTGACATAAAAGCGCCTTTCCACTCAGAAAAGCGAGTATTTTTAAAAAATTGACAACAAGAAACCTATGTTTGAGTCTAGGGCAATAACTCTTCCACTATTAGCAATATATTAAATGTGAATATACAGTATAAGATATGTTGATTCTTAGGCTTACAGGATCTGATGTCATCAGGCGAAATAAGAGGTGATGCCACGAGCCTTTAATTTCGAGGAATTTCCGGAAAGATGTTATAGTTACATTAAAATGATGTAGCTAGCAGCCGACTGACTCTCTAGACAATGATCATTTGCCTTGTGGATAGCAAACAAAATTACTTACTTCTTGGTTAGCGCTATTTTTGGATGATTGTATCCAGTTATCCATTAAAATATTTAGGTTTTGTTTGTGTGTCACAATTAGAGTAAGCTCTTTCACCACTGCTTGGTTTTGTGGGGTAGAAATCGAAGTTTCTTCGATACGAGCCGTTTATATTCATTCGCTCCATATGTGTATGCATACTTTTCTGACCAAGTCCATGTCGCTATACAGCTCATAGAGTTCCTCTTACAAAGCCTTCAATCTTCATTCAGCTTCACTAAAATCTTTACTTATCCACCATAAAGCAGGACATAGCTGATGAGGGCCTTATATACAGTAAATAGAGTCTCCTTAGTGTTTCTTGACATGACCTCCTTATTTATTTGCCTTCTTTGGCCTAGGAAAATGTAATTGGCAGGTGTGACCCTTCGATTGAATTCTGATGAGATCTTATTATCAAATTTAATAGCAAATCCGATCTATACAAAGTCACTGATTACCTCAAAGTTATAGCTCTCTATTGTGATATTCGTTCATGTTATATGTCCCTCTTTGTTAACAGAATATTCTTAGTTTTGCCCTTATTCTGCATTAAACCTATTTTTGCCGCTTTTATTTCAGTTCTTATAAAGGCACCAGTGACAGCTTGCTATATTCTATCAAAATATTTATGCTATTAGCGTACACAAGTAGTTTGACACAATTTTTGAAATTGTGCTTTTGCTGTTTGTCTGCGAGTTTTGCACAAATTTCTCAAATATGATGAACAGTGTATTGTCTCGTGTTAAACATTCTTTTACATCAAAGGCCTCGGTTAGTCTCGTCTCGTCTTTCTGCATAGTCTGACGTGATTGGCACGTCACATCCATAGGACCAATGTCCTGCTGGCTTTCTGAGTACCGTATCGTGATCGTTACAGTACCTAGGCCCTGATAAGGACTACCAGTGGCCCTGCCGCAAACATGACCTATGACCGGTAGCTTGTAACTGGTCAAATCGTAGCAATCTTCAGAGACGTTAAGTTTAGAAAAGACCAGTACTTTGCTCTGCCTAGCTTTTTATTAAACAACGTTGTCGACGGAAAAGCCTTGATAATAATAGGGGACAATCAGATCGCTGAAAAATGGTTTCATGCGGGACATTTTAGTGTGCGGCCATAATTTTCTTCGACCGAATGATAGGAAGGAGTTGGTGTATACTCTTTACTAAGCTATATCCTGCTGCCTTAAATAGCTCAGTAGGTAGTCCGTCCGGTTCAGAAGCCTTGCTATGCTTAACTTTAAATATTGCTATCTTTACTTTATTCCAGTCAGATGGACGGAAATCTTGGCTTTCAGTTCAAAAATTGATCATCTGCCCGGAAGAATTTATTAGTTTTTGCATAACCTTAGCACCTTAGAACCTCGCTCGTTCCCTTCCAATGCTTTTTCTCCTTGCTTCGTAGAAGCCGATGATTTTCACCATATATTACATACATTACAAATATATTGTATATATTACAAACGAATACAGCATCGCATGGTAAATTATCCTTCAATTGATTATAAATAAAATTCACTTTTAACATGGCTCAAATTAAACACACTATCGCCAGCATTACGGAAATTCTTGTCAGACTTTCAGCCGATCGCAAAAATGTTCAAAGTATAGAGGACTGCCGTGGACATTTGATAAAGCAGATGAAACGTTCTAATCAAACTTTCAAAAAGAAGAAAACTACCTTGAACTTTAGCGATCTTAAGGACAACACACCAGAAAATGATAAAAAACGAGTGAAAATATTTATAAATTGTTTAGATCTCAAATTTTATTCTATATTGTCGTGATGAATCAAAATATAAAGACCTAGTTGAAGTCCTGCAAAATCATGTGAATCCAAAGCCCAGTGAAGTGCAGAAGATCATAAATTTACTTTATGTACAGAGCATGAAGGGAATTCGATTGCATCACCTTGCGATGAGGAGTTTCCAGGGAAAATGTTTTACGTGCGGGAGGATCAAATATAAGGCCATGAATTGGCATGTGTAAGTTCAAGCAGTGACGAAAACCATTTGGTTATTAATAGTCTTGCCATTAATCCCACAGGTCATGGTAAAATATTGAAAAATATTTTTCTGGTTGGTATTGAATGTACGATAGAGGTAGATACAGGAGCAGCCGTTTCAATAATCCCTTCAGGAATAAGTTACAGCTGACGCCGATGAAATAAAAAACATCTACGGAAGGAATCATTAAACCAGTTGGAGTTTTTAAGTCGGAAATGTTCACAGAGAAAAGAACAATATTGGGGAGTTGTATGTAGTACCATATGATGTGGCCGTGAATGGATACGGAGTCTAAAGCTGGAATTTCATTAAAATTGCTAACATTGAATCAATAAGCTCCCTAAATATTACATCGACATTGTTTTAGACGAGATTAGGAGGATCTCAAATTTCACAGAAGGCAAATACCAAGACTGTCTTTATGAAACCGAGACCCATACATTAAGCTCTTCGTGAAAAGATTTAAATTGAAATTGATGGATTAGAGAAGGCGTAGATATTATATTCCTTTGTAAGTAGATGATTTTACAGCTTCCCTACACACACATAGTACGCGCGTACTATAAAAGTCAATCGTTTTACGCTTGGAGTGAACATAAGTCCAAAGGCTTTGCAAAAATTCATTAGTCATTCATACCGGATCGAATTCTCTAAGAATTTGTTATGAATTTTGAAGACTGCTTTACATATATTTCGTGAAAATGGATTGCAAGTTAACAGAAATTAGTTTCAATTCCTCTTGAAATCTGTTTCCTATATTAGCCATAAGTTTGATAAGGATGGTATCAAAGCAATGTCGGACAAGGTTAAAGTTATTATTAGAAATGTATTCTTGAATTATCTACAAAAATATTTCCACTCAATAAACTGGATTAAGAAATGTCAAAATGTGTTAAGTTGTCTTTAAAATTAATTAAAAGCCCACAACCGGCAGACTTGCCACTTATATTACGGCGCCACAGGAATCTTAGAATTCCCAATATTAGCAACTAACGCACCGCCGACGGGGCTTGGAGCTGTTGTTTCTCACTTGTTGTGTCTAGTGGGAGAAGAGAAGTCGATCGATTTTTCCTCCAGATCGCTGACAAAATCGGAGAAACTGTGCGCAGTGGAAGAAAGTTAATAAAATCAAACAGGAATTAGCTTAGGATAAGAATAGGAATCTTGACAGGTTACTGCGTAGTTTAAATTTATGAAGAAACATTCATTCTTAATTAATATCTAATACCTGTACCAAATCTGTTCAAATTATTAGTCACCTATGTTTGGGCATATCGAGTTTAGCTTTAGAAATGTCTTAATAATAATTTCATGGCCTAATTGTGATAAGTAGATCTAATTGATGTGATAATAGAAGAGTTATGTTGTTAACAAGCATGACAGACTTACCAAAAATCGAATGAGTATTACTTATACATACATCTCTTACTCATTTATTAAATAAACTGTGAAAATAACAGATTGAAAACTAAGTAATTGGCGATTTTTTCATATAAATAAAACACATTTTTTTAAACACAACAAACAACACTTAATCCATTATATATTTTCCATTTTGTTCGATGACCTTTTGCTATCTTTCTGGCAACTTCATAGTTCCACGTTTGTAGAAATTTTGATCTGAAACTGAACCAAGTGCGATTTCACAGCATCATCATCAATGAAAGTTTACGCATCCAAAGAGTTTTGCAAAGATCGAAATAAATGGAGCAGGATCAGAGCTATAAGCATGTTACAAGCATAAATTCCCAACCAAGCTCCTATATGTGGTCTATCGTTATTCTGGTGAAAAATGATACATTTTCGATCGATAGACAACCGACCCTTTTTCGTTGATCGCTGTATTTATTTTCTCCAGCTGTGTGTACTGTACATCCGAGTTGATGGTTTAATTCCTTGAAAACAGCTTAAAATACATTAAACCATAATCGTTTTCGACTCATGTTGCCATTGGTAAAAACACTCAATCCAAGTACAAATGTACATCTTTCTTCTAGTACATGCTAAAAGTAAATATGGTGGATGTAAATATCGGTTTAGCTGACAAAATCTAATATTATTGTCCTGACTTTGTAGATTATCAGTTACAAAAATATTCTCTTCTAGATGGATAGCCGATTCACCACGATGGTTAACGAAGCATGGAAAATATGACGAAGCCTTACAGGAACTTCTGGAATCAGCAGCCACCAACAACAAGAACATACCGATCGATCTGGAAGATCAACTCAAAAAGTATGGGGTCAGAATGAACAAGGTCAAGGAGCCCTCTTATTGGTGTATTTGGGATGGAAAGGTCGACCGAAAATACATTATGGCTGTCCATTGGGCTTGGGTATGGGCAGCGACTATATATACCTCGATGTTGCTGACCATTAGACAATTTGGAGTCGATCATCTTCATGTGAATACAGCTTCTATGGGTAAATTTAGAATATTAGCTTACTAATTACTTTTTAGATCATCTCACATCCATGAGCTTTATAGGCCTCAGATCATCCATAAGATTACCTCTAAGATCACCTCCAAGATCACCTCCAAGATCACCTCCAAAATGACTCCCAAGATCGCTTTCCAAAAGTTTTCTCCTCTAAGAAACCACCTAGATCACCTTTAAGATCATCCTTAACTCACATTCAAAACCATCACAACAACATTTCTCTTCTGTTGACAGGTTTTGCAGAAATGGTTGGAGTACTAGTTGGACTTTATCTGATTCTGTACACAAAAAGACATTGGCAATGGGCTGGTATAGGAATGATCTTCACTGGTATATTGGCGTACCTTATCTGGTTGATTCCAGAAAATCGTAAGTCCAGTAGATCCTCTTTTCGATTCTCATTAAATTTACTCACGTACATTTTTAAGTTACCGAAACCCGACGCGTCGCACTTGGAATGATATTCTGCATAAGTCTTAAAGTGGCCAATGCAGTTTCTATGTCAGTCCTCACAACTTGCACTGGAAATTTGGTGAAACCAGAATGTAGAACCACTTTAGGCCTCTCAGTGGTAACTCACAGTAGATTTTGGTTTACATTTTCTCCTCTATTATCGGCTTTTACCGAATTTCATTCATTGATACCGATGACGATATTTGCCACATGTGCTGTACTCAATGGTTTACTGATGTGCTATCTAAATACCGAGTTCTGGAGTAACGATCATCCAATTTCTACACCAGTCCCATCTTTAGAAACTTATAGAAAGGTTTCAGCAGTTCTCATGAAACGGCAAAGTGTAACTAATTCAGAGTCAAACGGTAATACAGACATAAATCGGCGGGTAAGTATAACAGATTTGTGGACCGCTATGTCGTAGCTAATCTTAAGCTGGCCCTGTGTCGAAAGTTCTTGGGGAGCCCTATTCCAGAATATCCCTAAAAAAAGGCATCCTTGTATATAGAAAAATAACAGAAGCAACAAAACATATTAAAGAACTTAACTCGAAACAAATATCCTGGTCATTAAACAGGCGAAGGCTTTTCTTTCTCAGTATCTCAAGTTAGTCCTTTTTTTTGGACAGTATTGATTTCAAGCCCGAAAGCTTTTCCTGCCACTTGAAATTTCTGAGATAATTTTTGATAAGTTTTGGGGTCTTTGGAGATCTCGACATGAGCTGCTTTAAATTTTGACACTTCAGAAATATGTTAAGCAACATCAACAGCATTTAAAATTAAATTTAATGAAAGCTTTTGACGTATGACCCTTTATAAGGCCCTGTACCTCTCTATAAATACTCATCATTAATGCCTACATTTGTATAAATCAGTTCCATGTCGATAAGGTAAACGTTTCAAGAAATTTTCTTACGCATGTTGGAGATCCTCTCTATTCGAGGGCTTTGGAAAATTGATGCAACTACTACAGAGCAGTAGCTACATCCCTGGTGGGGTATCTCGGATAAGAGCTATGTGAGTCGACTGGAGAAAGTGTGATTTTATAGAATTAAGCTACGCTGCCATAATATACGAAACGATGCCAATTCACTTAGACACTAAATATCAGAAAATAATTTTAGTATCACAATTATTGTAAATTAATTTTTCTTTAATAAATTAAAATAAAAGACCACGAATTTTTAACTGTTTATTGACTTTTCTATCCTTAACAAAGCCTATGTAGTAGATTGGTAATGTTTTCGGGCACATTCATCACTAGACTCCTTTAAATCAATTGACAAACGGTTGCAAACATCAAGGATACTACATCTTTTTCGACATAGCTAATCCTAACCGAATTAAAATCGAGAAAAGGAAAAGAGGATATCTTTATTTGTTGGATTATGTACTGATTATGGAGTTCTTTCTTGGGAGCCTACACAGTTATATAGTAAAACAAGTTACTGAAATAAAATGAGCTAGTCAGTTGTTCGTCCTCGACCATTAAATTAACACTCCGGTTAAAAGTTGCGTTTATTGTAAAATAAAAAAGCGTGCGTTTCTTTTCATAGTCCTAATTATCACAGATTAAATAACTTTGCAGCGGACCGAAACATTATAGATTCCAATATCTACACCTCAGCATGCCAACCAGAATGAGTACATAACGTGTAACTTATTACACTGCCCGGTATTCTGCATGTCCTAATATTTCGGGAAGAATTGCATTGGAACACTAGCTATTTTTTCTGTCGGACTAAAGTACTTAGACAAAGAACGAATCCATTGTACATGCTCCTTTCACTTTAGTTTCTTTCTTTTGTGATAAAGTGTTTACAGCACCAGAATTCACCACATCGGCGGCCAGCGCCCAGTTTCGGCAATTTGATGCGAGTTGTCATCACTCTCACAGCAAGCATTGCAGGATGTTGTGTCACGTATGTCCAGCACAGTTATGTGCTTAGTAAAAGCGTTGTAGTCGCAGGAAGCCCTAACGAGAATTCGGATCCTGAAAAACTGTGCTCTAAGCTTTTCTTTGCAATTTCATGGACGATTCTCCGTGATCCCATTGTGACCTGTGAATTTGGCATTCTCAGTGCTTTCAGAGAACTCTTGTATTCTCGAATTAGCTGGTTAGAGAGTTTACCAAGCTGCAGATGCAGGTATTCATCCCTTCTACCGATTGTTCACATAATAGTTTATTAGTACAAGGATTGTGTATATATGTGCTTAGAAGACAGACGGAAGTTTTCCTAACAGGGAGTAAAATCTTAAGTTGTCCTCCAGAAAGGGTGGTTTTAAAGTAATTTTTGCAGAGAATGCATGTCGTGGATGTAAGGAAAGTCGGTTTCGTATTTTCACAGCAAGATGAGGTCTGTTGTGATTTCAGGAGGCATAATGTTCATAAGACCAGAGTCAAAACGCAGTCGCGGTGCAATGTCAGCAACACCCCAGTGCGTGTTCCACCAAAGACTTCTTTTTTTTTTTTTGAACAGAAGATGGTATTGAGAGTGCTAAGGGAGAGTAGTGGTAGATTCATCAGTGTACCCAGAATGCAACCAGGTAGCATACAAGGAAACCCCCATGCGGCCGAGATAGACTGTCCTTGGGGCCTTGGGGCCTTGGGGCCTTAAAGGATACTTTAATCTGAGCATTGATCTTGTTGTGTTATAGAAGCTAAGTAAGGTAAATGACTTTGGAGAAGTACTTCAGTTGAGTACTGAAGCTAAATAATGTTCGCTACACCCCCCCCCCCCTCATTCATATTTCCCCTCTTTTATCCGCCCTCCCATCGTTCTTTCCATCTCCTTCTCCCCTGGGCTGAATTAAGGTTTTATACGACCTGTGACAATAGCTGAATTGTGAATGGAGTATCCGGATACCTGGCGACCCCTTACCTGTATACAGCAGATCTCTGTACAGATGGATATCCCTTTCTCCGCTACTCGTGGGATCTAGCATGCAATCAAACTAATTTAAACTAAAACTCGAGACCGGTACTCCTGTAATACGGTTACTTCATTCATCACCCTGGCAATTCCGAGCAAAGGTAAAATTGTGGCAGGCCATGGAGCGCCTTCTAAAGGAGAGCGCAACAAACCAAACATTGAAAAGCTTTTCAGTATTTGAAAGAAAGCAAGCCGTGGTCCTACCATTTCCTCCACCTCTAGCAGTAGTAAAATTGTTGCAGGCCATATACTTCCTGTTGCTACTAGAACTCTATCCTCGAAAGAAGAATCAAAAATCAAAACTTTCTGATCTATTTCGATGGTCGAGAGAACAGCAGACATGAGGAACAAAATAAAGTAGGTCATCAACATCCTAAAAGTTAAAAAAAAAAACTCCGCCAAGCTCCGGAGATCGTTGAAGAAAACTGTGCCGGTCACCAAAAGGTCCAAAATTAAAAACGCCAAAACTCCCAAGAGCCTCCCAACATTAGATCTGTTATGTCTTTCAGCGAAGTTCTAAGGTCATGCGAGAAAATAGCGGACCACCTCCCATCACATCCGATGTCAACTGGTATCAAGGCCACGTCAAATTTATTGTTTGTGACGATTAAAGATCTCTCGATCTTTACAAAAAAGTCTTGATGGGTGCAAAGCTAGAGGTTGTGGCTGAGGAGTATATCCCTAGCAGAAATTCTGGAGAACATTAAGCTTAGCAACGTCACCCTTCCAACTCATGACTGTACAGTCTCGAAACTGCGGGAACTAAGAGGCCCTTATAGAAGTGCGTTGATTGTAATCAACAAGGAATCCCTAAGATCTGGTGAGGACTAAATTTACGATTGGGTTCGAATTCGGGTCTGTACTGAGTGCTGATAAGCAACCTTCTCCTCTCTTAATTGAATAAGGAATTGAACGCCAATCATTTGCAGGTGACATCCAAGCCAACGGTTTCTACCTCTGATACCCTGTCGGATATAGATATCAAAAAGAGATCGTTTACAATCAGGAGATAAGGATGAGCTTTTCGGTACATTTTTTCAAAATCGGAGAATTCAAATAATGCCGTTGTGAAGACTTTTCGGGTTTATTGTAGCAATGATGCTACGGTTTCTCCAGATTATTCTCTATCACTTTACAAAGGCCTCCAGGCCTTGGAAACTGGAAGGCAGACAACTGACCTCATCATAGGTGATGCCAGTGCACATCACACTATATGGGCAGTACTGACATTGGCGATAAAGTTGAAACACTTTTTGACTATACGAGTATTATAACGACGAACCTCACTCTATGCCCACCTTTATAACTCATAAACCAACAACCACTAGGTATCACTCTTGCCTCGGACAACATCACTTAAATGATAAAGAACTAGATGGTATCGTCTGAACACTCTTTTCCAGATCGCAGATGCGACCAATTCAGTGCCGCCTTATTCAACCGCTCTCGTGGGCATTACCGTTTCGAAAGGCTGCTGTAAATTACTTCAGCGTATGATATTATAGGCATGATGAGTATTTGCATAAGACTTTTACGTGTCTCAAGACTAGCTGAAATCTTCAATTTGCGCAAGCATCCATGGATAACCGTATCGTATCACTGCGTTGATGTGATGATACCAAGGTAGGTTCGCTATATGACAAAGCCGAGGCTAATTGCAGTATCTATTAGCTCCATTTTAGTGTCATTGTCCGGCACAGAAGCTGGTTCAAGAGATCTGTTTGAGACAGGTATGGCTTGGCATTTAGTTGAGTTTAGGACCAATCCGTTGTTCATTGCACATAGATTAATTGCGAGTGGATCTTGATTTAACTTTAGAACAAACTTTCCTATCTTATAAGCCGGCTGCAAGAAATAAAGTTAAACATCATCATCACCATCATAGATGGCAAATCGATAGTAAGTCATTAATGTACAGACAGAACGTAATAGTTCTCAAGATTGAACCCTGAGGTACACCTTGCACCAGGGGCTTAAGCTCAGACCATGCATCGCCTGCCGCTACCTTGTGTGAAACTATCTATGAACCTCGCAGCTCTATCACTAACGCAACGTAATGCCGTAGTTTCCAAAAAAAGTATGGAATGATTGACCTTGTCAAAGGCCCTTGTAAAGAGTATTCAGCAAGGAATTTATGGACAGGTGATCCTGAATTTGCCAGTACTCTTTCAAAAACTTTAGACAAACATGGTAGAATACCGATGGGCCTGTTACCATTGGGACCAGCAGCATTAGGTTTCTTAGGGACAGGAATAATTCTTGCACGTTTTGATGCTAAAGACAAAGTTGAAATCATGATACATGTGCTGATTATGTGTGCTGATAATACTTACGATCTCTATCTCAGTAACCTTGAATCAGTTTAATGTTCAAGGGTTGTAGGGGTAGTCGTATCACAGTCAAACCTGTCAGGTTTAAATTCGACAGGAATATCACAAAGATCATTTAAATCTAGAGCACACTTACTACTACTTTTACAAATCATACCAATCTGACGTAGGTTTCTCCAAGGAATTTTTGAAGAGAGGAGGTGCTTTGTTTAGGGGACAAATAGTGATGTTTTAAGCTTCAGATGTTCCAGAATTACGTAACGTTTTGTATATACCCCAGTTTGCCGGAGAGGAATTTAGCTTCTTTTCTGTAATTCAAATTAATACAAAAAAAAAAAAAAAACTGCAGTACATCTACTGCGGCTGTGCAGTAAAAGCCAATGTATCTCGTATTTGAGAGCTGAGAAGTAGTTGCTTTGAATCGTCATCCCATTATCTTGTAATTCAATTTCCTACGTCATTTTTTAACATTTTGAAAAGATGCTAATGAATTCAAATTTCTCGAATTGCGCAAATTCTTTTCGAGCACCTCGGTCACCACATCGATGTGCGATCTACTATCCAGCTATATTATCTTATCGTCTTTTTTATTACCACAAATGTTCAAATTACTTTGGTTAATTAATTTTTAATTTTTATATCCAAAAAGACGTTCGCAGCTCTAGATTAAATTGTGATTTTTACTTTTTTGGTAACCAAGCGATGATGTTTACAAATAATGTTAGCTCAAAAAATTTTCCTACTGTTTGCTCAATACTTACTTATTCCAATTCGGCCTCGCTGACTTCTTAGTCAAACACCAAACATCGAACACATATATTTGTTCCGCTCTAACTTAATTGTTTTAGATTTGGAAAATCACCAAAATATCTAATATCCGCACATATTTAGATACACAAACAATGTATACATCTCAATCGAGAAAGATATGCTATTCTGCTATGTTCTGAATGTTTATTTTTGTATCGCGACCGTCTTACGCGAGAAGATATTTCTGGGTCGGAAAATCTTTCGGATGGCGTTCACTGCCACTACCAGTCTCAGACGAAACCGAACCGGTTTATTGGTTCTTGTTGTTTGCGAAGCCCCACCAAAAAGATTTAGCTGAAGTCAAACATTTTTAATTGTCACGATCATAAATATATGAATCTTAGGGATTGGAAGGTTCCAGTTTAGTAGTGTTCCTGTACTCTAAAGTTGCAGTTGTGAGTTCGTGCGAAATACAAGTATGTCACCGGTACAGATTTCGCCCACTGTGCATGTCAAAGGACCAAGGGATATTGAAGATGTGATCGGAGAAGTGAATGGTGATTTCGGACGCTGGCAATTGAGAACAATCCTGTTGATATTTTTGCTGAAGATCCCATCGGCATGGCTAATGGCGGCGGTCATTTATACAGCTCCATCTCCGCGTAAAGGGGAGTACTACTGCAAGCCTCCAGCTACATTAAAAATCAATTCAACAGATGACTGGATAAGGATTTCGCATCCGGTAGTTCCGGGAAGGAAAACCGATCGCGAGTTTGAAATCGATGCATGTAACGTGTACGAAAACGTTCTTCAGGAGAATTTTGCTGCCTTGCACTCGAACTATTCGAATCCATTCGAAAAGCCAGGACGTACTGCAAATGTGATACCTTGTGAAAACTTTCAACATAGCTCTGCATATGAGAGTCTGGTCACTCAATTTGATTTAGTTTGCTCGCGTCAATTAATGGTCAGTGTGTCGCAGACATTCCATGCTCTAGGATCGTTGGTTGGTGGACTGATCGCTATAAGCGCGCTTAAACAGTTGGGTGGACAGTTATTTTTTATTACCAAGATCATCACTTAGGTTTTTTTTTTTATTTCCAGTATAAGCCCCCGTCAGCTAATGATGGTTGGAATGATATGTCAGATAATTTGTGGCAACCTGACAGGAGTGATGAATACGTTTAATTTACACGTTTTCTTCCGATTTTTCACTTCCGTTTTCTGTTGCTTCATGTACACATCTGGACAAATAATATGTAAGTCTGAATTGAAATCGATGTTATGTCAGTGTTGACCTAAGTATGGTATCTGTGTGCACTATAGAGAAAGGACTATCAACAGCTGACGAATGATTTGATATTCTCATTTTCAATGTGACGCCTTGTGTTTAAATATTCTTTGCAGTAAACGACATTACTGGCGGAAAAGCAAAAGTTATAATTCGATGTCTCTTCGAGCTATTCTGGTCCATTGGCCTTATTCTTTTGCCGGGAATTTCAATTTTTGTGAACAGTTGGACGCAATTGTACTATGTGATTTCATCGTCGACAATTATTTTATTGTTTCTTCATAGGTAAGTTGCATTGAAGGATTTTTTTTTTTTTTTGACAAACCGACATTTAATGTCCGTGAGTTTATGTGTCTCTTAAAGTGCCATAATATTGACACTAAGAAATCAATATAAAATAAAATTGTCATTTATTTTTGGCACAGCATTTATGGTCGCTTACAGCAATATATTTGGATTTACGCCCCTTCAAATGGCAGTCGAATAAGTGATATTTTGAGTGCGACTAATTCTATATAATCCTTTCGTGACCCCTTGCCATTAAAAGTTTTAAAGAGTTTATTTTTCGAGGCCTTGTACATGATCTCAGGGTAGTGGAACTTTTGATGAAGAGGTGCTCCCTTAAATGGCTGAGAGCACAATCACACAGAATCAACACTCAGCATTTGGGGAAAGATATATATTTTGTAAGTGAAGTTGGTAAGCCTTTCGATGTTATTTGTTTTGTGATTAAGGATATTTTGGAAACATTTCTTCAAGAGATATATGGCCCCTTTGGTCTGTCTAACTATGTATTTGTGCATCACTATTGCATGTTCGTCATTGCTCATTTTCGTACCTGTTTAGTTGGCTTTAAACTTGGGAATACTACGGCAAGATTTTCCAACTATATTCCTTTCAGTGGCCACTTTGTTACCTTCAATATCTGGGTGACCTGGTACCTGGTACCTGGTACCTTATGGATAAATGTGATTTCAGCGAACATATTGATCGCGACATCTTCTACACTAGTCCTTACAGGACTAGTGCTTATACCTACAAATGTATCAAATAATTTGGCCTATTTAATATATACCATACTTTGCTTTTGAACCACAATTATACCACACCAGACCTTAAGACCAAAACATGGAGTTCTCGGTTTTAAGCCTGGACACTTTAAGATCCTTACCTCATATTTTTTACGAGAGTAAATTGCCAGAGACCGTGTTGATTATTTATGGCTCAGAAAAAGAGATAATCGCCCAATAATCCCATTTCCTACTCACTTACTAACGTGGTACTACAGTCCAGAATGGACTTATGAAAAAGCCCACAAACCTGTCTTATTGGTGTAGTCTCTCAACAACTATCATCATTTTAGCACCCCAGTTAGGGTCTCATTCTACTTCTGCACGCAACCTTACTCTAGGTTTTCCCCGACTGTCTTGCCTCTACGGATAGGAATAGAATACTCATTTGATCGTAGAGTTGATAACGCAAATAATCCGAACTTTTCTGACCGGGTCGATGTCACAAATTAGCTCGTGGAGTTCGCTGCTGTAACTCCTGTATTAAAGGATGAAAATGGGATCAAAATAATCACTTGAATAATTTCGCGTTCAATACGCCCAAGGATATTTTCATCTGCTCTTGCTGACATGCTTCTCGTATAATGGAGTCTAATATAAAATGTTCTAATCATTATATGAAATATATCGATTGGCAAGTGTAACTCTTCTGATGAAGTGGCATTGTTTCTAGTAAGTTCCTTTTTGTTTAAATAGCATATACAAGACATACATTGCCCTTTCCTCATTCAAAGCTAAACCCACTTCTGATTCAATACTTGCAAACACAGGAGTAACAACTCGGTGCATTCCGCCAAAGATATAAATGTCATCAGCATATCCGATTTGTTCCATAGACTTTCGGAAAATTGTGACTTCACATGTAACATGTCAGCGGCCAGCTTCAATTTAAAGTTTTTTTGACATCAAAGGTCTTGGTGAGATTGCTCTTGAACTTTATGGAACATCGAGAGTTCCTTCCCGTCAATTTGCTCGACTTGCCGAGCTTAACAGGTATGCCACAACTATATGTACATGGCTCTGTATAGTTCGTCTCTATAAACGGGGTCATAAAAGGCCTTAAATCTTTGAATCTCGAGGGGATGATGGGTATGGATCTTGATCTCTTAGACTATTTTATGATCTGTCGTTGTGTAAATACAGGGTTTTCGATGAGATGTTCCCAAATCTGTTTTTTTTTTTTTTTTTTTTTTAATAAAATATGTGCGCTTAAGCTATCAATAAAATATAAGTGATACTATTAGTTGTGAGATTCAACATTCTTTAAATGTCCTTCATGCAGCGCTTGTATGGGCGCGTGGGAAATGGTTTTGTACGTTTGTGTGATCAGGAGACTGATAAGACTCTATACCGTACTGGCACTTTAAGTGCCAGTCTCTTATTTCGGCTAGGCAACATGGTTTTCTGAAAGGCTGATCAACTACCACAAACCTAGTTGAATTCGTGTCTTTTGCTCTCGCAGCCTTAGAAAAAGGTAAATCGATGTTATCGCAACTAATTTCACTAAAGCGTTTGATAAGACATCTCATCAAATAATCCTCTTCAAATTGCCTGCCCTCGGCTTTGAATCTCTTTCATTAAAATGGATGTCTTCTTACTGATATTATGGTGTTCGGTTTAGATCCGGCCTTTCTGTTCCTTTGATGGCCTTCTCTGGGGTTCCACAACGCAGCCATCTTGGTCCCCATCTCTTTATTATACTATATTTTGACGACATAAAGTTAAAACCCTTATCGATTTTCAATCAGGTGTCTCAAAAACTGCTTAGAACTTAACATCACAACTTTAACAACGTAACTAGATCTCTCTATGTTACCTTTGTTGAGTATGCCAACCTGCTTGAGTATGCCAGTTAGGCTTGGTCACCCTTTCACCGAGTTCATGTTTCTCGAATATAGAACGAGAACGACCCTTTAATCTTATCTCTCTATCAGGACCACCTCAAACTTATCAATTTGAATTTGTTAGAAGAATGTAGGAATATTTCTATCTCCCGGTCAACTGCATGTCATAATGCTCCAAGGGAGCAAACTCCCGTATGTTGCGAAAGGTCATCTCAAACCTCTCCGTTTTTAATTTTAACCTAAACACTCCTCGTCTCAAACTAGATCTCCTTCATCAATCCATTCATTCTTAGTTCTGAAATTCTGAATTTATTCAGAAAATTAAAAATAAAAATTTATTCATCTAAATTTATATTGTCACCTTCAAAGTAATCCCCATCGACTGCAACATACTTATGCTAGCGAAATATTTTTTAAATTCGGTTTTCGGTATGTCCAATAGTGCTTCCTCCGATTTTTCCATTACTTCCTCTCGGCTGTTGAAACGCGCTCCCCGTAGTGGTTTTTCAACTCGATTGAACAGAAAGGAGTCACAGGGATTCGGAATTCGGTGGCTGTTGGATGGTATTTGTTGCATTTTTTGTCAAAAAATTACGAATAATGATGGCATGATGCAAAATCCACGAGTTTTCTGCCCACAATTCTGGTCTCTTTCGGCGAATTGCTTCACGAAAACGTCTCATAACGCCCAAATAATACTCCTTGTTTACTGTCTGGCTTTCTGGCAAAAATTCATGATGCACTACACCTTTGTAACCCATGAAAACTGTAAGCATTGTCTTGCTTTTTGACTGAAAACGACGTGTTTTTTTTGTCTCAGCTCAATTGGTGAACGCCATTCACTTGCCTGATGTCTGGGATGCGCGTCGTACTCATAAACCCACGTCTCGTCTTCAGTAATGATCCTTTTGATGAATGTGCGATCGGATTTAGCCTCGCAAATCATCTCTTTTGCTACGTCAACACGGTCTCTTTTTTGCATGAAATTGAGGTCTTTTGGCACCAACTTTGCTGCCAAGTCCATAGGCAATGTTCAAGTCCTCCGCTATCTCTTTGATGGTTAATTTGCGATTATTGACCAACATTTCTTTTACTTCATCAATGTTTTCGTCGGTTTTCGATGTCGATGGTCTGCCACTGCGTTCATCATCTTCGACTGACTCACGACCACTTTTGAACCGCTCGTGCCACTGGTAAACGACCGTTTTCTAGAGATAGGTGTACTATTAGGTACGTTACTTTTGCAAATGTCAAGCTATGACGCTAAGATTTAGGGGGAATGTCAACAACAGATGTACCAACTTAACGAAAAAAAAAACAGAACTTAAATCGGGACTATGGTGGCGCCACACGGTGGTTATTCCTTTTTTTTTTTTTTTTTTTTTTTTTTTTTTTTTTTTGATCAAGGTGGTAGAGCTTTTAATCAGCAAGCATACTTTTCAAATTAAAAACAAAATTTGAAATGAAAGTATAGCATATGTTCTCTATCAAGCCATCTTTTGCTGCAAAAAAGGAGATACCTCAGTTTGAATATTTCAATCTTAATTTAATTTTTTTCAAGTGAACAGAAATCTCGAGGTGACAATAGTTCGTGGTCAGGAAGCCAGCGCGCTTCTCATGATAACACTGACAAAACCAATTTACTTTCCTCCTCCATTATTTGTTAAGCGCAGGAGTTATCTTCTACGCAGTTCATAGTTCTAGCCTTAGCGATTTGTACTTGATAATGAATGAACTAGGCAATCAGTAAATTTATTGTTCAGAATGGAAAAAAGCCACAACCATCTCAAATTAACGAAACTACTAGTGGTAGTGGTATATCTTACCGGCTGTGGTAACGGATGAGTCTATTAGACATGCCATTGCCTTCTTTAATTGATTCAAGTCGGCTGGCACCGATAGAATATTTTCCAGCTATCCTATAATGAGAGTACCCTTTACCTCGAAAATCTGAAAAGAAATGCTACATGCTCGTCAAGAGTTTCAGACTTGTAAGTCTTGACTTCCTTTATGTTGAAGAGCATGGAGAGAATGGTCAAGTTTAATGTGTACAAAACTGCATGCTTGTCAAGGCAGAAGATTGTGCAAAAGTGCGCTTCAAAATCTGGTAGGCGTAATTGAATACGCACTCGATAAGAAGGAATACGACTTGGGCACTAATTGCGGATGCTAACTGCGGACAGTATGTGTTGACGGGAGTGAACAGGGGTTGATCACAAGCAGGCGTTCTATCTCCACTGGAATGTTGCATGTTGGTCGACTCACTGCTCAACGCGCTCAATATTTCTTATATCTATGCACATGTGCTTATACGTGGATGATGTAGCTATTCTGTCTGGTAGATCACATACAAGTATACCGACTGTTTGCTCTAAAGCGCAGGCAACTCTAGATTTGATCGACGATTAATGCTTTTGAAATAGGCTTTCAGTCAATCGTCTCAAAACTGACGTTGTTGTCTTTAGGAGAAGGAAGCTGATTAGTCTAACTCCGTTTCTCTAACTAACTTAAGTATTTAGGTGTCATCTTAAATTACAATCGTTTTTGGACGGATTTTGTCCTTTGGATCTACATACACGGCCAATTGTATTCTTTGCCTTGATTGTCCAGTGGAAAGAATTTTTATGAAAGTACGTCAATGCTTCTTTTTTTACCAGACTCCAAAGAACGGTCTGCCCTAGACAAACTGATGAATCTCCCTCCTCTTTTTAATAATACCATAGACTGCACTGTAAAGGCCATCTTTGGTTTAAAGAGAAGTGGTGCACCCACAATATGATCCAATGACATAAGAACTCTTGTCGCGTGAAAAATACGAAATCGACTTTGTTTGTGCGCAGCAAAGATTTCTATCAGAATCTGAGCCAGGAAAGGAATGTTGTCACGCTTTCACGGATCGCTCTGGTTTCTTTCTGGAGGATGAAAACATTAGATTTCGCTCCTCATTAGGAAAATTTCTGTTTTGCAGGCGGAGATATACGAAATCCTGATGAGAAGAATCTGTTGAAGAGACTAAACATTTGCATCTAAATTCTTAATTCACTGGGTCTTGTCTAGATTCCTGGTCACAATGGGTTAACGGGAAATAAAATCGCCGATAAACTTGCTACGCCAGGCTCAGCAGAGTGTTTTTCAAAACCCGGACCTACGTTAGGTCTGCCTTCATCTTCGGTTAGAGTTTCCATTGACAGTTGTGTTTCATGTAAGTATTGAAGACACTGCGGAACACTACCTTAATGAATGTAAGGCTTACGCTCACATCTTGGGTGCTGGTTGCGATGTCCTTATCCCAGACGATCTCTGGGATTCATCCATTGAGGTGAATCAAGTTTCGCTTTGAAAATTAATCATGATTATTTCATCCCCAAATTGTTATAATTAATAATGAGTGACATGATAATAGCAGAGTTAAGGTGTTTCGAGTGTCAAAATGACGCCTTTACCTACAAAAAATTAACAAGCCCTCCAATAGTATGCATCTTTAAAATTCATATCTCTAAAATAGGTATTGTAAACATGTGTGGATAAAACGTGCTCTATTCTAGATACGTTTCTTTAGTCACAAGATTCCTAATTCGCTTTACCATATGATCTTAATCATATAAGGTTGCTCAATACAAGTGAAGTTTGTGCATTAAGAAAGTGTATTTACATGGATATGAATATATTTAGATCTTTTAAGAATCATTTCAAAGAATGATCTCCAAGGATACTAATTATAAAGACTAAGCTAACCTATTCTGTGCAGCGAGTATGAATCTAATACCTGCTAGTTTCTGTGGACCTCTGTTGAAACTCCATGTTCTTAGAAAGTTCTCTTCTTCCCAAATACTAACTTGTCTTGTAGGTAAACATCTTATCTTTTTTTTTCTTTAGCAAACATACTCGTACCCAGTTTATCTCAAAAATTATATCGACTGCGTTTAAGACCAAATAGCTTTCTTTACATATGGCATGGCGGCAAAAAGTCTACCACTTCACAACCAGAGGAATATCTTATTATAGACTGTCTAAATAGCTAAATAAACACTCGTATTTATGATAAATTTTGGTGGCGCCAAGTTGTGATTATGTAAGCAAATTTGCCACTAAATTTGTTCCCAATAAATATTGTTTCAGTAAACATTGGTCTTTCTAACAAACACAAATATTGTTCCCGAATCTATATAGTCGTACAACTTAATTACAAAAATGTTCTTTTCATCTCCTTCTCTAGATGGATTGCTGATTCACCAAGGTGGTTAACGAAGCATGGAAAATATGATGAAGCACTGCAGGAACTTCTAGAGTCAGCAGCTACTAACAATAAAGACATACCGATCGATCTTGAAGATCAACTTAAGAATTATGGAGCGAGTATGAATAAAGTCAAGCATTCCTCGTACTGGTGTATTTGGGACGGAAAAGTGAACTGGAAGTACATTGTAGCCATCCACTGGGCTTGGGTATGGGCAGTGATTTTGTATGCTGCGATGTTGCTGATAATTAGGCAATTTGGAGTCGATCATCTTCATGTGAATACAGCTTCTATAGGTAAGTCTTGAGGGTTTTTTTTTTCAAGATCACCTTCAATATTACCTCCAAGATGACATGAGAGACCGTCTACGAAATCTCTTCAATTCTCCTGGTTTACCTTAAAAATTATCCCCAGGATCACCTACAAGATCACCTCGAAGATCATCCCGGAGGTCACATACAAGTTCACCCTCCATTTTAGCACAATCGTTCAAATCTTTATTTCTTTCATGTTGACAGGATTTGCAGAAATGGTTGGCGTGTTTGTTGGGCTTTATCTGATCCTGTATACAAAGAGGCATTGGCAATGGGCTGGTCTAGGAATGATCTGCACCGGAATACTGGCGTACTTCATCTGGCTTATTCCAGAAAATCGTGAGTATAATTTGTATTTTTTCTTTTTATTTTCACTAAAAATACAAATGTTTTGCCACCAGTTAATGAAACTCGTCGCGTCGGACTTGGAATGATATTCTGCATCGGTCTTAAAGTGGCCACTGCAGTTTCTATGTCAGTTCTCACAACCTGCACTGGAGAGCTGGTGAGACCTGAACGTAGACCAGCTCTGATCTTCTCAGTGGTAACCCATAGTCGATTCTGGTTGACTTTTGCCCCCCTTTCATCAGCTATGAGTATATTCCATCCATTGACACCGATAACGATATTTGCAACATGTGCTGTGCTCAACGGTTTACTTATGTGCTATCTGAATACAAAGTTTTGGACTAAGGATCAGCCTGTATCTGCCCCAGTTCCATCTCTAGATACATATAGAAAGAATTCAGCTATTCTGATGAGACGACGAAGTTCGGTGGCTTCAGAACTAAATGCTCATACAGAGACAACTCGACGAGTGAGTATAACAGATTTGTGGAGTGCCTCGGAAGAAGCCAGGGTCAATGAGGAGAAAGTTTGAACTAATAGAATTTAGCTAAGCTGCCAAAGTACATATACAAAATGATGCCAATCTACTTAGCCATTATTCATCACAAAATAATCTTTAATCGTACTATCACAAATAGAGTAAATAATTTGTTTGTTATAAAATAAAAATATATAAAGGAGCAAAGGATTTTATTCGTAAAGTCTAGTCTGCAGTTGGTCAGCTATTAGAGCCTATAATTTTGTTATCAAAAAATTTACGACGCAATGCGAAAAGATCCTCTTTCACAGACTTTGTTTCATGTTCCAGGATGGACGCTTCCAGACTCCAATGAAGGAAATATCCCCTTAAAAATAAGTGTGATGGCTGTTTTTCAATGACTACTGAATGGCCTGATACTCGAATCTGTCAGGACAAGTACTTGAGTACATCATAGAATGAAATTGGTCCGGACAACCCATTATGAGCTGACGATAGTAACCTGATTTGTTTTTCCTTCGCATTTGGGAGCTTTGGTCGCCTGGTGACCCTGAAGAGGGTCACCAAAGTTGAGGACTATACAGATGACGATACCAGCAAACAATACAAATTCACCTTCCTACAGGGTCTTCTAACCAAGCACGAGGTTGGTTATCTCAGTTTCCACCAATCCAAGGCGCACCGGACCACAAAACTGATCGTCAATCTAGCACCCCGATCAACAACGAAGAAGTAGTGTAAGGACCCTCTGGGGTAATGTTTCCTATTGGTATTGAGTAATCACATATCATGAGGTAAGCACAGAAAACCAGTATTCACATAGTCAGCACTCGGTGATGCCACATCTTACATGCTGGGTGTCAGTCGACCCCCTTCTTCTCCGAAAGAGAAGCACATAATAGAGGTCTACTGGAAACAAAAAAAGATATTTGAAAGCCTTATCTGATACGTACGAACGCATTATGAACAGAAAACTTCGGGGAAAAGATGATGGTAAGCATCTATGAAACAGAGCACCTAGCCAAATAACTAGTCCATTGAACTTTTTTATGTTCCTTTCGTTGGAATTCCTTATTCTTTCGTAGGAAGATGGGAAAACCTTTCAGCAGTAAAGTACAATTGCACCAGCCACCACAATTGTCCAGCCCAGGACCTAGGCTTCGGATTGCTCTACATTAGTTAGCTTTGATTGCAATATCGAGTGAATTACTATTAATGTGTCCCGAAGCTAGCAACAACGAGTATAAACAATAAACATGATAGTAGAACATCATATCAATAACGGCGACAATGATTAAAATTTCGCTGTCAGCCGAGATAAACCATTCGAATTTGTCGATAAAAATATATCTAAACTGAAGTCCAATAAAGTTGCTAGTCAACACAACAGTAGAATAAATAAACTGCGTCGAAGAAAACGGTGTCGGCTACAAGATCCAATCTTCTGTACTGCGTTTACATGAGCGCCTTAAGATTTTTCAACAACCTGTCTGGACCATATCAGTTTCCGGTCAGCCAACATCACTTCATGTATTTTTTTGACATTGTGCTCTGTAACCGCATCGGAGGGCCTGCCGCTGCCGACTTGATCGGTAGTGGAGTTGCGGCCACCACGAAACTCTCGAAACCAATATTTGACTTTTTAATCTGACGGAGCATTAGCCCCATAATATTTATCCAACTTTTCTTTTGTTTCCTTCGCCGTTTTGCTTCTCAAAAAATAATGTTTTATGAGAGAACGAAAATCGTTTTTGTCCATACTCAACATGATGCCAAACACGTCAACAACAAATTTGGCATGTCTGCTTAGGGAGAAAGAAAAAAGAGGTGCCGATGTGTATTGGTCTTGAATGTTTGCAGGTTATTATGATTAGAAAATAGAGAGCTCCAAAGCCCATTTATAAGAGAGTTCTATAGCTTAAGAACGAATCGTGATATTTAAGAGTCCGAAAATGGGGTTGAGGATAGACTGATGAGCATTCAAGACGAGACGGGTGTTGCGTTTAAAAGTTTGAAGGTGCGAATGCTCTGGCAATCTCGGTATAGCGATAGAACAAGGTGAAGTAAGAACCGTAGCGTCAGTGTTAAAGCGTGTCAATTGACTGTGCAATATTGACGTCACCTATGAGTTTCATCGTATGGTTTTGAATCGTATCTAGCAAGTGCAGAGATTTTGGGAGCACTTGACCAGATGTGAGCTTTATACTTCAATTTTGACGGATAGATGCCTTATATATTGAGTGCTGATCAGAGGAAGTGAAGGATCTCGAACATTGATTGAGGAAACTTAGACAGCGTTTCTGTTTTGGTTGATAGCATATACTTGATCTTGCTATCGTTGACCCTTAAAGTTAACGTCGCCGCTTCTGTCTCAATACACGCGTTAGTGCCACTGACATCACGCTACTTTGTTTCGATGGACTCTTGTGTTGTCGTCTGAGTTTTGCACTATTCTTTTAATAATGGTGTTAAAAAAATCGCAAGACAGCGATTCGTCTTGTCTAAAAAAAAAGCAGCATGTATTCACCATCATCATTCTTCACAAATAGACGGGTTTGGAAGGAATGCTAAGGCAAAACATTACTCTGTGTACTTCTTTTCTATAGAAGCTGACACAAGTGGCCTTAAAATCGATGAATTGATGGTGGCCTATGGATTCTTTACATACTCTGCCGTAGTGTGAATATTTGCTCGATAGTGGGCCTTTCCTACTTGATTTTTGTTAACTGAAAAAAACGAATGTCTTTCGTGCGAGGTTGGTATTCGAACACCGAACCTCCCGATTTGGAAGCCAGTCTACTACCACTTGAGCTACAGTCACTCTGAGCCACAAATATGTCAGAGTAGATCGGATAAGCATTGTTCGTTGAAGGCATTAAATTTCACACACTTCTACAGCTGAAGAACAGGGACGTGAGTCCGGGAACAAATATTAAAAACAGATAGTACTCTCCTCAGCAAAGAAATATAAGAACACAGACAAGAAATCGTTGATTAAAATTATGAAAAGTGTCGAAGACAGAACAGAACCCTGCGGCACACTAGCATTTATTTTGTAAATATTAGACTTGAAACCATCCAAAACAACTTGATTTTAACTTTCAGAAGGACGCATTTTCGACAAAAGAACCTGATGCCAAATTCTGTCAAATGCCTTAGAAATATCAAGTGTAACTATTTTGCTTTTGCCAAATTGATAAGGATACGAAAAATAAATAAAGACAAAATGCAACAGCAAAGTTATAATCAGTAATGAATTATTGTTTTACTTGAAACTTATAAACCTTCCTTTTTTTTACTTTTTTGAGACTACTTAGAAAAATAAAACGGATAGTCTCCAAGCCATAACTTTCTTTAGGAATTTGAGAGATGCTGCCCTCCCATTAATGGCTCATCCGGAGCCATCATCCCCAAATACGTTGAAGTAAATCATATAACCAGTCTGCCATGCTGACTGTTTACGCCACCGTACGGTACGTACGATACGTACTGCCGAAAACGTGGCTCCTGTGGCCGGGAGTGTTCGACTTAATCCAGGAGCTATCGCTCGCTATCGACCTTAACAACTTAGCATCTCACACACCAGCCTGATAAGAATTTTGCATAGAGATTTCGGATTATTCCCTTACGAATTACAATTGCTTGGGCCTTACAGAAGCTCGAAATGGAAGTGGATTTGTCCGAATAATTACTTTTCCTGACGAGGCGCGTTTTCACCTCGGCGACTATATTAACAAACAAAATTGCCGCATCTGAGGATCGGTAAATCCCGCACGTGATTGTCGAGAAGTCAACGCATCCGCAGAGTGACAGTTTAGTGAAAACTTTGGATCGGTGTCATTGCCCCATTTTATGTCTAAAATGCTGCTGAAAATGCCATTTCGATGAACGCTAAACGCTACAGAGCCGAATTTTTCTGGACTTAAATTGAAGTTTGGACTTGGATGATCTTTGGTTTCAGCACGATGGAGAATCATGCCACACAATGCATCAAACAATCGTTCTTTTGCACGCTAATTTCGGTAATATCGTGTTATTTAACGCCTTGATAATGTCAATTGGCCGTCACGAAGCTGCGGTTTGACCTCATTAGGCTGGTGCCCTTAAAGATCGATGTAATGCAGACAATACTTATACGATTAAAGCCCATAACATACGGAAAATAATTGATTTTTGTTCATTTTATTTTATTTAAAAAAAAAAATCCTATGTTTATGGTCCACCCTGTACATTAAACCTAGGGACTTATCTATCTATGCCCCACTTTTAATTGTACCAGCGTCATCAACGAGATGAAAAAATTCTTCTCAATCACTGTTTATTTGGGCTAAGATTTAGAAAAAGTCGTATTTTGCTCGGAGCCATCTATTCCTTAGTAAATCGCATTTTCTGTTTATTTGAATTTGAAGCGAATTATTTTTAAACGAAACCCTAATCAATTTTCGTAATATTTCTCTCTGTTGACTGTGAGCCACCTATGTGAAGCAAAGAAACCACTCATCGTAGACAATCACCTTTTCGTTAAATAAATGCTGACAGTTTTAAAGCCTTTTCTTCTCTCACTACGTTGATATGGTGAAATTATTTTAATTTTGAATCAAATCTTATCTATGGTAAAATTAACCAGATAGATACGAGAATTTAAGGATGACAGTTACTAGGTACTTAAGTCATGTTCCCACGTATTTGTATTTTTGATTAAATCTTAGCCCGATTTCAAACCCAAACAGATTTATGACAGCTGACCTACCTACTCTAGAATAAGAGTAAAATTAAACAAAAGAAAATTCGTTTATTGTTTTATTGTTTCGCTGACTTATATACAGGATCCTTTAATCAATCTTTCCCCGAGATAAGAGTATTTTTCGTCGCTGACATTATTAGAGAAACTTTTACCAGGACATCTGTTATATCTGACGGTGTTTAGCTTTCTATGATTCCGCTGATTATTATGGATGTCTTCTAAGATGTATCGGACACTTGCGACCACTTTGGTGATGATGTATGGGCTCTCATATCTCGGTACCAAATCTTCATCAACACGAGTTCTCCTGGCTGATACTTGAACGGCTGCGAGTGTTTCTCGTCGAACCTCGCTTTTAGTGAATTTGGTTTTTCTCAATGCGCAACAGTGCTCTTCCGCCGTGGTTCCACTTCATCAATGTTCACTGTTACACGTACATCCAGCTACAGCAGTAGCTTTTGCACAGGATACTTCACGATGTGTAAGCTAATAGAAGTTGGTGCGGACATGCTTTGGTTGTACAGTTTCGAGCGGTGGTTAGACCAATTGGGCTGCTTGTAGATTACTCGTAGTGAAGTAGCAATGGAGCGGTTGTATCTTTTGACTTTACCATTGACTTTGGATATCTTTTCAGTGGTTTTCACGTGCTGTACTATTTTCCCCTCACAAAAGCGACTGTGAATTCATTCCCTTGGCTGACAATTTTTTTTTTTTTTTTTGCGACCCAAAATAGTTGGCCACTTCGAAAAGGATGCTGAAAACTTTCTTCCAGTTTTGTAATTTCTGTTAGTGAAATAATCAACTAAAACGAAACAAACCGCGTCCCCTTTTGCTGTTGTAAAGGTACCAAGATGGTTGAGTTGCACTGTGTCGAATGGGGGGTGACACATTCTATATTATACAACTTCCACTCAGGTTTGTCACTTCTTTTCTTTGTGTAGCCATACTGCACGCACGATTTGATGTAGTTTCTGGTAAATTCTTTCAACTTGGGGACATATGATGTCTTCTCGTCGACATGATGTCCAACATAAAAATTCTCCATCGTATCATATTTGGGACTACCCACCTCTTGTCTTCACCGATCTTACAAAAGAGATGATACTCTCTGATAACATAGTCTTTTTAGAGCTGTTTCTTTACAGGCATCATCTCAACAGCGTTGAGTATTTTAATAGTCCTCGCAACCTCTGGTACAGCTAATCCCAGTCGGAAATATACGCATTCAGTATCAGGGCAGGCGATAACTCCATCCGACTTTCATCTTCAATTGGTTATCGACTTAGCGCATTGACGAGTGCAGCCCTTTTGTCAGACTGGATCATCGTTTTATAGTTGAACTCCTGCAGTTTCAACCATCAATGGCCCGCAAGTAGAATTAATTGCGCCATATTGCTAGTTGTAACTATGGCCTCATAGTACTTCATAACTTTGAAATGTCTGCCAAGCCGGTACACTCTGACCCTGTTCACGCAGTCCACATCTGCCGACAGATTGGGGTTGTATAAATTGTCATAGATAATTGTCTTCTTTGCCCAGTTGCAGGAGAATTTCATGCAAGCCGGAAGAAGAAGCATCAGTGTGCGTAATGTACGTACTCCGGGTCGAATAATGAAAGTACAGATGATTGTTGAGCATATTCTTTAGACACTGGAGTGCTCATTTTTGGCGTTTCTGTTCACTCAAACGGAGGATCTGCTCTTGTCAGGATTGTCAATGGAGTTGCTCAATGTGCAGTGTTATTCTCAAATTTGTGTGAGACCATGCACATATTTAGATCTTGGAAAAAAGGCAATTGCAACTGTCTTCTGAACACTTGGCTGAAGCCTGTTCTACTCATTCAATAATCAATGTTAATATTAAGAAAAACTCACTTACCCACAGTCAAGTTTGGCCCTGATTCCCTTTAAACCCCAGGGAATCTTTGAAACTTCTACAATACAAACACTCTGTGGTTAATTTGCTGGCGATCACCATATCGTCAAGATATGCCAATAAATCTACTCTTCGGAGGAGTGACATAAAACATCCATGCGAGTTTGAAACTCTCCTGGACCATTGGCCAACCTAAACGACGTCCAATTAAGCTCGAAAATCTCATCGTCTGTTATGAAAACCGTTAACTTTTTATTGTATTTCTTTGAACATATCTAGTGTCAACCAGAAGCTGGGTCGTGAAGAACTCGCTCACAGACGATCACTTCCTCAACTATGGGAATGGGAGACTTTCTTTTTCACCGACACCTTGTTCAATGCCAGGTAGTTGATGCAAAAGTGATCGCTGGCATCGTAACTGGAGCGTAACTGGAACACAAAAGTTTGAACAATACGCCCGGATCAGTGTTTCAGCATTTTGGATATTACCTCTCTGACAGTATTTGATTTATATATGATAGTCTTCGCTAACCTGTGCTTATCTCCCTTTCCCAGCTCCCGGTATCTAGATCCTCTATCAGGATTACCCTAAATTTGTATTAAATATAACTGTACGTAAAAGTAAGTGGACAGCTCAAGTTACCCGTAATTTATTCTGTGAGGATTGAGTTGAAAGATGGCACGCATCTAAGATTAAATGGGTTGGTGTTGAGAGTGATGAGTTAAAGTAAGGTAGACTGCCAATGTCAATAGTTTAAACCTGATAGATAGTCTATACTTTCATTCGTACTAAAGAAGAAGGCATGTCGAGCAGAAAATTTTATCAACAAAACATCGTTCAGTGCAAAAAAAAAAACTATCGCGAGATAAGATACTCGTATGTCTAAGGATTGCAGGGATACATACTCGTATATGAACTTTTGATAATATAGGGTTTTCTAATAACGACTTGACAATTTTTTTAAATAAAAGGCAAACCATTTGAGATATTTCAAAAACTTTATTATTGCCTTGAAGTACAATCAAAACATTTATGAATGGAACTCGACTTCGTTCATATGGCCACCGCGAGCAGATTTGCAGCGGTCGATTTTTGGACCCAATTTTCAACGACTCGATCACACATTTCGGCCGAAACGGTTGCTACTTTGCATTCAATGTTAGCTCTGAGCTCTTCCGACGTCGTCGGCGTGTTGGCATAAGCCAATGACTTAACGTAGCCCCACAGAAAATAAATCGCACGAACCAGGCGGCCAATCGACTGGCCCATGTCTTGAAATAACACGCTCATCATACTTACTCTTCAATAAATCGATTGTAGCGTATGCTGTGTGGCTTGTGGCACCATCCTGTTGAAACCACATGTCGTCCAAGTCCATATCTTCCAATTCGGGCCAAAAATAATCGGTGATCATGGCGCGATAACGCTGACTCTTCACAGTGACGTGACGATCGTTATCGTCGACGAAAAAATATGGCCCAATAACGCCGCCGGCATGCAAACCGCCCCAAACAGTTATTTTTTGTGGATGAAGTGGTGATTCATGAAGCACATGTGGATTTTCACCCGACCAATAACGCATATTTTGCTAATTGACGAACCCATTAAGTCAAAAATTTTGCGATGAAATTCATCATCTTTGCGCATCTTCTCCAGAACCCAATCGGAGAACATACGTCGCTTCAAATGGTCCATCGGCTTCAATTCCTGAGTCAGCTTGATCTTGTATGGCCCAATTCTTGAGAACGCTGTGGAATTGACTGATTTGGATCGTTTGCTACGGACGTCTGAACGGCAGCGATATTTTCGACACTTCGACCAACCCGTTGTCATGTTGTCACGGCAACATCACACAACGAATATGTAGACTCAAATTGTTGCACTAAACTTGTTATTGCCTGTCTATTAGGGCGAGAATTACGACCGAAAATTGGAGTTAACGCTCTTAAAGTTGCAGTCACCGACTCCGAATATTTGTAGAAAATTTTTATAATTTGCAGACGTTGCTCGTTAGTGTACTTTACCATAATAAAAATGTTGAGTTTACTGAATAAATTGACAGTGACAGTTTGATGATTAGTGAAAGAGTGCGCTCACAAATTAAATTCAAAGTTGTCAAGTCACTATTGGAGAACCTATACCATAAAATTGACATAACTAATAATGAGAATTATTAATAAGGGGCTGTGATGGCTATCTTGAGGTACTCCAGAAGAGGGTTAAATAGGTTTTGATATCTATTTACCACTCAATCAGTATTATAGATGTCTGAACATTTAGAATGGCCAATGTAGAATCAGACCTATTTGTAGAAAATGAGGATACTCAAGTATTATAAGGAGTATTGATGTCACACGGCTCCAATCAGTGGACTCCCTACCTACCTATTTAGAGCAGCTCAAACTGATTCGACTAAAAGTAATTTACTTTTACATCAAATATTTTTGGATGAAAGAATCCACAATGGTTGAATCTTCAGTACGGTTTGGCTGTGATGTAATATTAGGTGGTTTCCTAATGCCCAGGTATAGGATCAGATCAAACTCAGAAAGAAGTGTCACTTAAAGTTTTGTAAGTGAATTAGATACGATATGATCAATATGAATAATAAGTACGAGTATAAGAAGGATAAAATGGATAGCATTTTATAGCCAATAAACCTAGTAGAAAAATTCTTTAGAAAGAAGTACGAGTATCTTAATAATAAATTTTAAAATGTAAAACCTTAATAAATAGAATTGGTATAACTTAGTCTATTATATCGGCAGTAAAATGCAAAAATCAATTTCCAAATACAATAAGCATTAGCAGGTACTAACATTTGTAAATATCAATTCAACTTTATGCCCACATTCCTCTGCTTAGTAAATAATAATCACATTAATGCCACCTTCTTCCAAACAATTAAGTATCCGTTGGAACAAAAAGCCGCGAAGTAGTATTGATTTTTTGATTAATAAACACTAAAAAGTCCTGCAACAGGAAAACTAATTTCAGTTTGAGCGAGAAATTGGTCACTTGCATTTTTAATATTTTTGTTTTAAGTCTATCCATTGGGATTGAATTGCAGAACATCTAATGAACGAGGATGAAATGATTCTAGTATTTCTTTGTCTAGGGGAGAATCCTACATTCACAGCATTAAAACAAACAATACTGACTGAGGACAGAGCAATAGCTGATACCGAGGAATAACTCATTGGAGTATCACCAAAAATGCATACTCTGATCAAATTATGCGGAAGTTCTACAGCCTTAAGAGGGTGGATGGCGAGTCTTCTGGGCCATCATAAAATAGTGTCGGATTGCAACCATAAACAGTTCGTTGCCCCGAATCTGTAAAACGCGCCAGATGGATTCTTTGTTGACGAACATTGTTCACATTGACTACAAACAACGATTGAATCCTAAATCATCAACACCTCCTTTAAAAATGAAAAACTAGGTCCACATATTGGCCATCCTAGGAGTAATCGAAATTAAAAAGATGAAATACGGCGAAAGGTTCCTTGTCTATACCTGCAAGTCATCGAGCACCTCTCGCGAGTATCTGAGAGATCGGTGGCCAAATGTCGGCTCATGGCGTAAAGTCAAAAACCGATCGCTACGAGTATTTTTTTTTTTTTTTTGTATAATTAGCCCACACTCAAGGAGTTATTATACCATTAAAATAGAAGAAAAGAGAGGTACCGATGTACATTGGTCTTTATTGTTTGCAAGTTATAACTATTAGGAAATAGAGAATTCGGCAGGGCGTTCCATACGTCCTGAGGGTAAACTGATGACACTTTTCGAAGCATTCGCATCACTCAACATTAGTCTAGCGAACAACGGTGCAAAAAACCTGTTTTGTAAAGCAGCCAAGAGGTCCATCATAGACGTCACCTTCATAAGCGAAGAATATAGCGGCTCATGCGGCGCCCAAAACCAACAGGACCGAAATGAAAGGAAGCATCCTTCCACAAAGACGCGTTCGAACAAATGATGGGCATCTACCTTTCAGGAAGTTATGGATTAGTAAAAGCAATATCGCATCATCACAGAGTATGATACATCAAGAATCAGAAGGGGTGGACCTAGCTTCTGGTGGAATGACGAAATCAGAGCAGTTAGAGCAAACTGCCTTCGGGCCGGCGCAGATCGCAACGTTCAAGAGGTGAGCCGGAGTTCCAGGAACGTTTATCTACGTTTTGACTGGCGAGACGCGATCTCGAAAAATCCATCAAGAAGAGCAAGGCAAGATCCTTCAAACAGCTTCAAACAGTAATGAAGCAGATCTTGATTTCTGGGGAGTGGCGTATAGAGTAGTGACAAAGAAACTGAAGTCCCCACAAATATCCTTGGCGACAAAGTTAAAGACAATAGTTAAGCATCTATTTCTCCATAGGCCAATTACGCAACGCATCCCAATGCAACTAAGAAACTGGAAAAAATAATATTTAAGCTATAATAAGCATGCAGGACAATAAAGTGCCTGGACTCGACGGCATTCCAAATATGACTGTCAAAGCACCCGTCCTCTTTTTCCATGGTCGCAAAAAACACAAACACTATGTTTTGAAATAGGTGCCAAAAGAAAATTAAGCTTTGGATTGCCACTCAATTTTGACAGGCGGGCAAAAGTGTTTATACTGAACGATGATCCACTCACTTTGGCTCACTAGCGCCACTAGTCATCCAATCCGGGTGTTCATCAAACAGCCCTCGTACATGTCGAGAATTCTAGTAAAAAGGCTTCACAGGAGACAGCGCTTTCTCAGATGATGCCAAACATCGGTAGGTCTGGATATGCAAACAGAGTTCTGCTATCCAAAGTGGTAAGTTCCATCCTTTTGTATGATGCCTTAGTTTGCTCATCTGCACTCTCAACAAACAAAATAAGAAGAAAACTTTCGTCGGCGTACGGGCTTTCCGCAGTCAGAAAATTTAGCGGTTTCTGAACAATTTCGCACGAAGCAGCCTGTGTTATAGCTGGAATGATCCCTATTGACATTCTCGCCAATGAAATGCAAAGGGTTAAGGCTTATCGCTAAGAGATAAAATACCAGACTTACCTGGAGGGTAGCTGATGATTCCCAACATTGAAACTTGGACAAAAAGAACGCATGGGGACTGTAATTATCATTTTACGCAGTTTCTGTCTGGGCATGGTGGCTGAAAATACTACAGATTTAAGCACTATAGTTCGCCCTTTTACACAGGATGCCCAGAAGACGAGGAAGACGCGGAGCACTTTATATTCTAGTGCAGACACTGGCATAGTGAATCTAAGAAGCCCGGAGCTCCTAATAGAACTCTTGATGAGGTCAGGGGACGAATGGTTGGAGATCTGTTCTGTCATAAGGGCCGTGCTGATTGAACTGCATAGATTGGAAGCATTAAGAGGGGCCGATGAGGCAAATAGAGACAATAGAGCATAAAATGCTCTAGTAGTAGTAGTAGAGTAGTTTACAGTATTTTGTACATAGACGTACTCCTGGAATCGATTGCTCAGGCTTGCGAATCATGCATGCGTTATTAGTATCAATGAAGATATCACATCCATGACGCAACCAAAAAAGAAAAAAACAAGGGTATGGCGGAATGCAACTGGCTATTTCTTTGGACCACTGGTGCTGGAAATGGCGCTAAAATAAAGTGAGACACGATACATTACGTCTTGGCATCACTTAGGAGTTTTAACGGTTTTGAATCGTATCTAGCAGGTGCAAAAATATTTAGGGCGCACCTAACCAGATGTGGGCTTTGTATCCGTGACTGGATATTTAAATTTCGCTTTAACGACTGCAGACAGCATAGCTCTCCAATGCGCTGCCATTCCCGATCTATAGCCGAAGAACAGGGATGTGAGTCTGTGAACTGATATGAAAAGCAGAGTGTGCTGTCGTTAGATTCAAAGTTGCAAACTACCGCATGAAAGTGTATCATATTGAAGAAATCCGTGGAATGTCTGCAACAATTCTGATAAAGCATTACCAAATTGCACTGCATAACTCCTATTTTCGTTGCGCAGTATACATGGGTCAATATTCTCAGGGTGGCGAATTCAGCTTTGGCCTTAAACAGCTCCAGTCAATCAGTGTGGTTGTGTGTTTCGATTTCGAATTCGCTAGTTTCCTCCAGGATTTTCTTAAATGCGATGATTTGGTCTATTGTCGATTTGGCTGGCAGGAAGCCGCCAAATTGGTACGTGCCAATTAATATGGCAAAAATGGCTTAATACCTTTACACAGTTTACAAGGAATACATCTTAATATAATATATGTATAAGCGGCATTAAGAGGGGATAAGCCTAGGTAATTGTTGCAAAACATAGGATCCCCTATTTTGTAGATAGGGAAGTCCCCATCGATATATGGTACTCACAAGAATTACCAATGCAGTACCAGTACAAACTTTTTGGATTCCATATCGGTGTTACCCCGCTTTAACACTCTTCAGGACTTGTCTATCTATTATATACCATGGAACATGGCATGTGGCACTAAATGAAATTAAAAATACAATGAATTGGTTAGAAAAGTTTCAGCTGATCAGTTAAATGACTCAAAGCCTTTCTGTGGCATCCCGTGTTCAGAAATAAATTCAACGATCAAAAGTTGGCAGAGTAAAGTGAGAAAATTGACTGAATATAGGGGCTATGAAGTCCTTCCAAAAGAAATCCAAGTTATCTCCTAACTTCAAAAGGGATGATATTAAATATCACTAACCACATAGTTACTGAGGAACTGCAAAATTCTATTCTATCGATTCGATACTACGTATTGCAAGCAAATCAGCACAATGACGGGAAAAGCTCCGACCTAGAAAATGCATTACAGCACCGTAAAATCGAATTGGTGAAGTATTAGAAATAGACGCTAGTACTTAAACTTAAAGTACGCAACTTCTTGACTTTTAAAAAACTAGACAAGGTTATAAGCGTATCAAAAATTAGTGGCCGATAAATAACCAAAAAAAACTGTATTGAGACTACTGATGACAAGAGTAAATTGTCAGCAATCAGAAAAATAAATATTTTAACACGACTTCGATAAGCGATAAAATATCATACACTGTCAACTAAGGAGATACCTTTTGTTTGTTCGGATTTGAACAGACTTGTCGGGGAATTCAATTCAATTGAAATGAGTGCTTATGAGGAAACACTTTCGGAAAGATAAACTCAGCGGAAGAAGCTGTACTTAACTCGGGTCACATGGTCTAACAAGCAAGGCAAGCCATCTATTATTTCTACCCCTACAATGATGAAAAAATAATAGAAATCGCAAGAAATTCAATCGCCGAAATATTGTATACGTAGACGATTATATTGATTATTGTATATTGAAGACGAGAAAGGACGCCTTCTGGTAGCGAAAACCGAAGTTTGCAGTAGGTGGACAAAGAATTGGGAGAACAGACTGCATATGTCCTCTTGGGAGAATACCACAGACTTTAAAATTAGTCAGAAAACTGAATGTCGTCTTTGTAAGGATAACGATGAAACCACAGAACACATACTTTGTGAATGAGTAGCTCTATGTCTAAGGAGGCATTATTTCTTTATTATTTCTCAAAGAAATTTTAGTAACTGAGGAAAGTTGATATTCATCTGGCATCTTGAGCTGAATTTTTACTATAGATAGATCTTTCAGGTCAGAGTGCCTAGGGCAATTGGTGGTTCTTCTTTGTTTACTTACTTAGATGGCAGTGGACCGGAGTGACCTCATTCAACAGGCATCTAAAGTAAGCGCTTTATTTAATTTGGTTGAGGCCTCATTCCAGTTGTACGTGCCACCTAAGGCGAGTTTTGCCGCTACGATTTTGTCCGGTTTGGAATCGAAGACTCTTCTGGAGCTTGAGTATTGACATTCATTCATTCACTCTACATGTCTTAGCATTCCTAGGGGACTATTGTGTACTTTCCTGAGCTAGTTCATATCACTGCACAACGTTAAATTTCCTCCTGTACATCCCGGAAACAGAAATTTCTCGTTGAATTTCCCTTTTGAAATGGCCAAGGATATCTTAAGCTACCTTCGTTAATCTCCATGCTTCTGCACAATAAAGCAGGACGGGGATGATGATGATCTTATATAGGGTCTCCTTAGTGCTTCTCGATCTTCTTGATCCCAAATCGTCGTGTTCCTCGATCGTCAAAATAACAATACAAAGGACAGGAAATGCAGTAGGACAAGTACTTTCTAGGTTGTTATGATAACGTTATATCGTAATAATGATAAATGTAATGCTGCCGATAAATCTAGAAATGCCAACCTTATTAGATTAATACTTTCGAGCCACATGTCTTCTAATGAGCTTCCTTAAACATTTACTACTGAAGAATGATGACAGTTAGTGATTATACTTCAAATTACAGCGCAATCCAATGCAGCTCCATTGACCCCTACAACAACGTGAGATAGGAGTCAATGCTGCGACAACAACAACCATGGCATCCTAATAGACGGGGCAATTTTGAAATGTTACTCTTTGGCTTGCTACAGCCAAAAGCAACTTGCAATTCAAAGCTGGAATCCCAAGCGATCACCAGAATCGCCAAATCTCTCAACAACTTCAATATCGCAAGTACCGGAGATCATTTGCAACACTGTGAAGATGCCACCAGAGACGCCATAACTGTTTTGCTTGGTTTAACCCGATCAGTAGCACGAAATCCTTGGTTTGGCGGCAGAAATCAATGTACGGAAGTTTTACCACCAGGTAAAAACAACATGGTTGGGTGCTGTAGAAATAGGATAGGCACTGAGAAGTGTACACTTGGCGATGTCCAGTGTTGTAACTGTTTCTACACCTCAATTGATCTTATTTTACCTCCAAGGACCCGACTTCTCAAACTTATAAGGGCCAGTGCTGACCACCAGGCACAAATAGATATACAATGCAGTGGTGGATGAGCCCCTAATGGCCAATGACAGTGCTTAAATCCCCGAATGAATTACTGATTTCGGTCTAATCGACGGCTCGTTTTTGTGGTATCTATAAAAGGTTAGGGGTTGTGACACCGGGGTAACTGCCCAGCCATGGAAAAGAAACAGTTACGAAGCAACAACAAGCCTCGCATAAGAACGGATCTACTGTACTTTAGGTCTGTATGTGGAATGTAACGTGCCCTAATAGGTTACGTGCACCCGAACAACTGGCTGAGTCCTTGGACTGCGCCAAAGCAGATGTTTCCGTTTTCCAATAAATGCGACGGGATGGGCCGTATAAAAATAGGATGAAAAACTGAAAAAAATTTTCGTTTTTCACAAAGTTCCAAACCAAACCAAATTGACCATATTTCCATTAACGCAAGGCATTCCTCCAATATTATGAATGCTCAAACGTTTTGAGGCGTCAACATCAGCTAGGACCATAAACTTTTTGTAGCCAAGCACGCAAAGATACCGAACATTTCAAAGAAAAATTAATACCGTGAGGAAGTTTCACGTTAAACGACTACAATCGCAAGTGTTAGCCAAATCCTTTTGTGTCTTCCTTAATTTCTTAAGTGGTTCTATGCTGGAAGTTCTATTGAAGACCAGTGGCAAGATTGCCAAAAAGCCTTTAGAGATGCTGTCTCTGATGTAATTGATTTCACTCGGCCACCACGATGAAACCCTAGGCTTGACAATGAGTGCCGGCAGCTAAGAAACAGTCAAACAATGCGGCGCTGCATAGAAAGACTATTAAGAGCTGCTCACAAGCTCAACGAGTAGTAGAGGAGAGGCGAACATCGGCTTCTCAGGAGAAAAATGAAGGAGCATGAGAAACGCGCGGTAGATAAATTGAGAGATGCTAGTCCAAAAATGAGACTAACCGAAGCTAATAGAGATGAACAAGGAAACATAGTAACAGAGTTGCAGTCGATGTTGATGGTTTGGAAAGAGCATTTCTGTAGACTGTATAACGGCGAACCAAATACAAATTTTATGCAGAATAAACATTTCAACCTGGACGATGTAAACCAAAAATTGTGAAGATAGCCATATCTAAGCTAAAGTCCAACAAAACTGACTTGTTAAGGAGCATACACCAACTAACTTACTTACCTACGTATCAGGCTGGCAACCCTAAGATGGTCAAAGTGTGAACTGTACAACCGTTACCTTCCATCCGTTACGGTTCTGGGCGTGCTGCTTCCAGTTGAAAAGGCCCAGCTGCCTAATATCCGCGAATGCCTAATCCTTAAGCCGGAGGTTCGGTTTTACTTTGCTTCTCGAACCTGCTGGCTTGGATTCGAAGACCCACTTAGCTAGAGCATTATCGTTCATCCGCTCGATGTGATCTAACTAATTTTTTTTTTTGCCTTCCGTGGTCCGTTGTAGCTCCGTGTCCACATCTTTGTACAGCTTATAGAGTTCGCGGTACTGTCTTCTTCTCCATACGCGATCCTTAAAGATAGGACCAAATATTAAAAGAAAGATTTTTCTTCCAAAAGAGCCTTAAACATGTTCCATTGTCTTACTTATCGTCCAACTTTCGGTTCCGTAAAGCAGGTTTGAAAGATTAATTCTTTGTAGGGCATAATTTTGACCCAAGTTTTTTGACAGATCGAAGTAGCAGCGTTTGCCTTGGATTACTTTTCGGCGAATATCCACCATGATGTACTTTGAGGTAGTCAAGGACTTCAACTACCTCAAAGTTGTAGCTGTCGATAGTGACATTTTGTGCCAGCTGACGGAACGTCTTTTAGTCAACAGCATATATTTCGTTTTTTCCTCATTCGCTTTAGATCAACTCTTTTAGACTCTTCTTCAATTGCAGTAAAGGCTTCAATTACGGCACGCGGGGAACGTGCGATTTTATCAATATCATCCGCATATCGCAGAAGCTGGACAGACTTCGAGACAATAGTACTTTCCGTGTTGACTTCTGCCCGTCGTACTATCTGCTAAAGTATTAAAATGAAGAAGTCACACGGCAGCGCATCTCCTTACCGAAATCCGTTGCAGGTTTAGAATAATTCGGGGCTCTACTTCCACACTGCATGGTGCATCGCGAGTTTTCCAGTGTTGTACGACACGGGTTCCTAAATTCGCCCATCGCGTTATATAGCTCAGTGCGATGAATTTAGATGGGACAAATAGAGCTGATATTCCCGCCGTTGGACATGCTTTCTTCCTCCCCAGGCTTTGCAAATGAGCTGGTGCATGCTCCTTATCAAAACATTGCCTCCTATCTGCCATATTGTGTGAACACCTGGAGCCATTCATCAGCAGCCAATTTAGTCACTATCAATGGGGTTTCAGACCAGAAAAGTCCATAACCGTCCAAATTGTCACACTTCGGCATATCCTTGAAAGAAGTCAAGAAATCCAAATCGAGACTCACCACCTTTTCGTTGATTTTAAGGCAAAATATGACAGCACTTATATAGATAGACTATATAAGGCCACATCTCATCCGTTTTTGCAGAATGACGATGGAGAAGTCTAGCTACTTTGTTAATGTCGGCAACGACTTGACCAAGGCCTATGCTGTTATGTGACTTCTTTAACGTCATACTTGAAAAAATTGTGCGGTACTCACATGGGAACAGGAGCTTGAATTAAAATTTGCGGAACTCATTGAACTGTGTGAAGAGCTCACCTTAGGTGTCGCTCACAAGTAGAAAGGAGCCTCAACCGACTTGGAGTGCGTAACTAGATGGAGTTACCAAAGGATCGGGTTAACTTGAGAGGCTTGTTAAGTGAAGCACAGCTCCTCCTAAGCAAGTAAGTAAGTTAGTAAATAGCTGTGATATATAATTTCATTTGGTTCATCAACAACCCCTATTTAGGAAAGCGCGGTTGGTTCTGACTTCTTTTAAAAGAAGAAATTGCATTTCACATGGAACCGAATGCACCATTGCCTAACATGGCTTTTTCCTTTGAGTCTTTTGGGTTGCTTACGTGACGATATTCTTATTTAAGTAGACCAAATCGATCATCGTTTATAGTTTTCTGGCAGGGAATACTTCATTAATTTCTTAATTTTTCACACTTCATTCTTCACAGTTATACGATATCCAAGATAAAACATGCACAAAACGACAGGAACAAATTTTATCTCAGCCTTTTATTGTCCTAGATATAAATAAAGCCACTAATTACGACAAAGTTGACAAGACGACTTATTATCTGAACTTTTCACTGTTTATTTCAAATATGAAACATTTGCCTCATTTTGAGTTTATGACATTTGCGTTAATGGTCATCTTTTAATCGAAAATAAATTTTTAAGTCTATTCAGTATCATAATAATTATAAGGTCAGAATCACAGGATTTTACCTTTCCTTGACAATTTCCAAACAGGATCTCGATATCTGTTAGCGCACCATAAATTATCTCGCCCACTTTAATAAAAATAATAACCCTAACTTGAACAACTATTTCAGTTAAATCCAATTATCATTGAACCGAAAATCATTTTATTATGATTCGGCCAAAAACTGATTCCGTTTTCATTACCAAAAGTGTGACTTTGTCTATCCGACACACTAGGCCCTTCGTATCAAATTCGAGTACAGGTTTCTCAACGGCTAAATAACAAATCACGTGTCAAATTTATTCCTGGCAATCTATCATACAAATAGGCTGATATAAATTTTTTTTTTTTTTTTTGGAACTCCCCTGTTCACTTTTATCTACGAAAGACTATGTATAAAAAATCTATTCCTAGACAGTAGCAGGTGAGAAAATAAAAATTTATCGCTGCACTAAAGAAAGAGACACATTTTCTTGATTGTCTGGCCCAAGTTATATGACTCTGCGTCACACTTTATGGCCCTCGTTGACACTAAAATCTTAAGTAAACCCGTCCCCTAGGTCAACACCCCTTACTTACAACAATTTCTGTAGCTGGTTGAACTTGAGTGTTTATATAGTTAGCTAGATGTGTGGGATAGGGATCCCCACTTGGTGATAGGTGTATTGTGTAAGAGTACAATTAAAAAAAAAAAAAAAAAATTGTAAGCACTAGTCCTAATTAAAGATTAACGATTTCGCTTCAGGCTCTCAGCGTATGAATACGGATATTCACATTGTTGTATAATATCGCTATGAGTATCTGTACGAGTATCTACTAGTACACCTGCAACAATAGGGTTTACATTGAGCTTAGAGTTAAGTCCTTCTTGTCTATTTGGATTTCCCTAGATAATGTGAGCATGACAGTCTAAACATTGTCAACTACTTCGAATCCTACACTTACCCAACCGCACCAATTGTCGAAGGGAGCGACTGAGGGAATGTTCTTATAAATTTGTGATATTTCAATTCAATTAATCGAGTTGCTTGACAGAATGGGTAAACAATTAGAACCTCCGATGGCATGTGGTTGTGCGTATCTATGCGACAAATTCTAACTGGGCAATGACAACCACCACAACCACGACGACCGGCCGGCAATATATTTAACCGAGCAGGCAATTGAGTATTTTTTGCACTTTGTAAATGAAGACTTTTGTAGCGGCACAGTAAGGGGATAGGTTGCCATCGGACCTATCGTCAATTCAGAAGATACTTTTCGACGAGTGAGAGATATTAACGCGCGAGTATTTATACCATACAATCGGTTAATTCCGGGCAAAGTCGGTGAAAGAAAATTGTCACAGCACAGTAGTGCAATTAATTAATCGAACTGGGTAATTAACGTGATATAGTTAGATACCGAGATACAGAGATACTGAAATACTGATATAAGAGTATCGTACTTCGATATTCCGATACTCAGGTACTTATTCACTTGTTGACCGATTAAACGCAGACATCGCGCCAAGAAAAGGAGGATTACGTTCCAATCCGCTAAGAGGTATATTTACTTTATGGTACAGTGGGGTTGCTAGTCCATTGGGAGGGTTTATTTGTTTTTACCGAAGGACACAGCTTATTGTTTCATTGATTTGTATGTGTTTCCGTATATGTTGCGTCATTGAACGCCACTTGCTCCGAAAGTCAATTGAGAGTCATTAAATCTTTATGTTGCGGCATTCAGAATGCTTCTCTCAATTAGGGGGACAGTGTTTAGATTGTATACCATATTCTCCGTTCAAGCGCAAATTGATTTGAGAGATAGTGAATGGTGTGTAAGTGTAAAATTTTTATGTTTGAATGTGGGTTTTATTGGCCCTTGAAAAATAAGTAATTAATAGATACGATGATATCAAAAAGTGTTTGACCTATATGAACATGAGAAAATAGATTATTTTTGTAAAAGTCTCTTCAATATCGGTGTCACAGCTTATCGGTTCTAAATTGTGTTGTTCATCAAGTGTGATCATAAAATAAATCTATTTCTTAACAAATAAAGTTTAACTTTATTAAAAATGTTTTAATATTGAGCTTGTGACTGTACATAGAAACAATATATTGTATATAGATACAATACGTAACCAGAATATGCGTATAATATGCACCTGCTCTGCCTAATCTACTGGAACGTTCAAATAGCTCGCTTGTTTATTATTGTACTTTTACACTTATGGCTTTGGCTTTATTATCTACGGTACTAAATCATCAGTTAAAAGTTCAGACGAGTGCATGAAAGATGTAAGACCTTATGCAACCACTTAATCCTTGATCAACGTCACCTTTATCTGGCGGTGTGATCAAACAACTTTTATTAATTTGCCAGTTGGAGATTACTCTCAAAATGGGAGGAAAATACGAGAATAATTTCTTTTCATCTATTAAACACAGATATTTTACAGAAATTTGAAGCCCCTTGCTTACGTTGACCTATATTCTATCTTCCCTCAACGGGCATAAGTCTTTAGCAACTTCCATTAGGTCTTTCTTCTTATTCAATGATTCCATTTTGTTCAATTCCATTGAACCGTATTTCTTCTACGATATTTTGTATCTATACAGGAAACTTTGCACTGAAACCACTTCGAAAATTTCTACATTTTTTCGCCGAAGTGAAGGATTTTCTCGACCCTAACAATGCGCTAATTAGATAAACAATTCGAGCTACTAGGACAAGTAAGTGAAATGAAAAACCGATATCGTGCATGTAGCATCCTCAAAGGGTGGCCTGGATTTTCGGTCCGTCGATGCCGGTTCAAATTGAGCATATCACAAACAATAATCTATCTATCTATTTTACATACAAACTTGGGCCATAAATAAATTGAAGTCAGATATTTTACGATGTCAGATGGACATTTTTTTTTGATTTTTTATTTTTTTTTAAACCTACAATATCCTATCTAAAATTATGTAAGCCGGTCACGGCTTATAAATGAGACTGACGACCGACCTTGCTACCTATGGAGCTACCTAGTACTGGAGGAATTAGACGACGAAGCTGCTGCTCCTGCAACAAGCCACCAAAATTGTTAGTGCTGCCGAGCAACATCCCTCATGTCGCGACTCCCTACCGTCCTACTGAACCGGAGACGTTCCGCACTGGCATGTGCGACGTCTCTGTCGTAATTGAGTCGCCTGTCCGCAGCCGTTCGAGAGACATGGAAGATTACCGGCACCGCTAATCTGTCCTGGATCAGACCTTTTATATCGAGGTAGAGGAACGCTTCTGGAGGGACAAAGCCGTCAAAGCGTACTCTCTCATGATACATATGATTGGGGTAGTAAGCTCCGGAGATTAGGTTGTTCGATGAGGTCATTGCTCTTGCAATGTGCCTTCGAGTCAATTTAGTGACGAAATTGTCCACTCTTATTAGGTTCGCCCTATTGTACAAAGCCCTCATGTTCTGTATAAGCGAAGATAAGTCCTAAGACGAGCCTTCTCAAACACCCGAATCTTTTCTAATAAAATTGCTCTCACGTTTAACCACACCGGACATCCAAATACAAGCATGGTCCTGATAAGGACCATGTAGCAGATCATCTTCACAGTCTCTTTGTAAGGGCAAAAGCACCTCTGGCTCTGGTCAGAGCAACATCTATATGATTGTTAAAATACAGATATTGATCTAGCCAGATCCCAAGGTATCTGACTACATTTCGACAAGCAAGTGGATGGCCGTGCTGTCCCACGATCGAAAACTTTCGCCAATTCTTTCTGGTATCCCCAGAGGTGTCAGACAAAGGCGTACTAAACAGAATAGTTTCCGACTTCTGAAAGTTGATTTTCAACTTCTAGTTGTCGCAATATCGCTTAATTTTGTCGAAGTCACGTTGAAAAAGTATATTAATGACCTCACATCGCCATTTTTCACGATGAACTGTCTATCTGTGAGCATATTGAAAAGAACATACAGAAGTGGTTTACTATTGCCCAGCCTATCCAACTTGAAGAAAAGTCCTTCTAACCATACGGTATCAAAGGCTTTTTCCAAGTCAATCAGGCAGGCACCAGTGCACTGGTTCTTGCCTTTGTTCCATTGGATATCAGAAACCAGTTTAGACGCGGCATGAATGATATCATTCCCCGCCTTGAAACCAAATTGATTATCCGGTACTATGTGATTGTCCTCAACCCACTTAGTCAGGACTCTATTGATCACCTTTTCGAAAATCTTACTGATGTTTGGAAGAAGACTGATCGACCGGAGATTCGCCGGATTGGATGTGTCCTTATCCCTTTTGGGAATGGGATGTACCACTGCAGTTTTGAAGTGCGCTGGATAATGGGCATTATTCATTACATTGTTAAACAGGGTGGTATAAATGTCCACAGCTTCTAGTGGGAGATGTCGAAGCACAATGTTCGATATTTCATTGGTTCGGTTTGAAGTTCTTCCTTCGAAATGAACGGGGGTAATACTCTATCTTCGGTGATGACATTATTTGCCATATTCTCGTCACTGAACTGGGTGAAACCCGAGCCAGTTCATTATTTCATTACGAATGTAGAAATTGTGCAGAAGGTCGTGGTTCGGGCCAATGATTTCATTCGCCTTGTGCATTTCCTGGAAAGTTGCTCCTATAGCCTCTATCTTCCCTTGCGGATCCTCGATCACAAACAAGTTGTCATCATCAACGGCCTCATTTGGATATATGCCTACCTTCTAAAAATATATGTTAGTTCATTGATACCGAGGTATCGTTTTGCGGTTTCGTCGTCTTCCATACAAAGGCGACATTTTTTAAGGAAATGTCGCCTTTTTTTGGCGCTGATTTGATGCCATTTTCAGAAGAAAAAAAACATAGCCATCGGCCATCGCTTGGTACGTCTGGATACACTGTACCTATGACAAAGTTGGTCTATCAAATCAACACCACATTTTGTCTTATTGTAGAGTTCCACCATCTCAGGTAATTGGTTTCTTGCATCGAGATCTGCTTTGGTATGCATTGTTGATAACAAAGGAACAATTTTTTTTTTTGTTTGGATTTTGGTGGTCAGTATGACAATAAAACAAGCTCTTTAGAAAAAACTTATTTTGCTGTGTTGCGATCACGATTGGTTAAATCAATAAAAGAAAGTGGAATTTCTCTTTTATTTCGACGCAGCGTACCCAGAATTGTCACTTTATTTTGTAGCAATTCCTTTGCTACTGGTATTGATGTAAACCAGTTATCACAAGTAAAATTTCGGTTACTACCGTGAATTGTCTCCGTCAACTTGATAGTATAAAAATGCGCAGATGGGATATTTTTAGGAGCTGATTCTTTCCCTAAATATACGAAAGTATCTAGCATATATGCTGTTTTGGAGTCGCATAATATCAAAATTTTTATACCGTACTTATCGGGTTTGCTTGGAATGTACATTTTAAATACGCACCTTCCTCTGAATCCCAACATTATTTCGTCCAAAGTACAGCAGTCTGAGGCACTACACAGTTTGCTCGAAACACTGACAATATGACCAAAAAGCTCTCTTATTGGCGCCAGTCTATCACTTTGCCGACGTTCTTCTCTTGTAGAGCGTTCATCAAAGCGCAAACAGTTGGTAACTCATATCTTGCTTGAGTCATAGTGGCACGAAAATAACCAACACCAGAACTCTTGTCAAACAATTCCTTAGTAGTGACATGATTCATGTTTAGAACTCCTGCTAAATAGTGCAGTCCAAATAAAGCCTTTATTTCTCTTATATTTGTGTCCTTAGCAAAATAAGGGCGCACACAGCTAGAAGTCGATAAATCCTCATTTTCGTCGTAATTCATATGCTCAGAAGCCCTGTCACTTTTATATGAGGCTCTTTGTCTTGCGATTCAACAGTTGTAAAAAACAAACTCCATGCCTCTTCCTCTGTTCTCAACCGACGAGCTACACCCTTTGGTCCAGGAGGATGAAGCAAAATGTTCCTTTGCAGAGTTCTAGTTCTTACCGGTGGTTCGGTTCCCCTGTCCATTTGAATCCGTTTTTCCCGTTTAAACATTTAAGAACACTCAATACTCGAAGATTGAGACATAGTTAGACAAAAGCACATCATCGTCACTATTATTTTCCGATGAGTCTGAACGAATATCGTCAATGATTCCATCGTCTCCAAGGTCACTAAGATTTTCAGGGACCACAATGTCATGTACATCTTCCTCCATATCATCGTCTTCATGCAACTATCGGTAGATATCTTCATCCATATTATTAAAACGTACTATTTGAAACTAAAACACGGAGAATAAACCCAGGTAACAAAATAATAAATACAATTCTATTACTTAATCAACTTACCAATCGAATGAATTATTGTAAAAAATAATAAAACATGAAAACTCGAATATATTATTGTACAGCATTCCTACCCTGGGGTCTAGGGGACCCGGAAGTTGTTATAATTACGACTGCACCGCACGCGCAATTAAAAATTACTAATGACAAGACGCCTACTGATATATTAGGGGATTAGCTTGAATAGCGCCATCTTGTGGTTTGTAGTTGAAAAAATATTCACGAAAGTTTAGTTTATGCATCGCGCTGGACCCCAGGGTAGGGTTTAAGGGTTAATGCTGCTTGTCCGAGAGTACATGGATTTGGCGCATTTCATTCCTGTTCCAAGAATGGAGCTAGAACATTATTGGATAGCCTGAAACCCAGCTTAAAAGACGCTGGGACCTTTTTACCATTGGAGCAATTGTTTTTGGTGGATTTACTCCGATGTCTTATTTGGATCCATTCTTATAAAAGGTGATTCTTTTCGAGGTACTTTTTTCGAAAATGAAAACTCATCAACAAATTCAATTTTATCGGGTAATTTTTGTTATCATACAAAAGAACCCGTTTTTACATTTAGTTTCTGAAGATTATTTCTTTCAAATGTTCAAATTTTCTATGACGCATCCGAGCATTACGAGTGGTGTTTGGTCAATCGTAGTTGGCTTATGCATGTAGACTTTGGAAATTATGTAGCCCCAAAGGAAAAGTCTATAGGTGTGATGTCATATGATCTAGATGACTGAGTCACCGGAAGAAAGAATGAAATTAACTGTTCACCGAAAGTCATGGTTTCATAGGCTGTGTGACAAGTGGCACCATCTTGTTATGAAATGTCGTCGTGATCACAACCTTCAATTTTAGGCAGCAAATATTTTGTTATTAATGGGCGCCATTCACAGTTACGTTCCGACCGGCGTTAGTTTTGAAGAAATATGGTTGCTCCACACCCCAAAAATGTCTATTTTGCTTGACGTTTCCATTAAGCATGAAATGGGCACCATCGCTGAACAAAACTCTGTTCAAAAACAGTGGATCTTTTCGAAGCTCTTCAAGAGCCCAATAATTGAAACCGTCACGATTCAGAAGGTCGGCCGGCTTCAATTCTTGCACGAATTCAATTTTGTATGCTTTTAAACTAAGACTCTCACGGAAAATAGGCCAAGTTGTTGCACACAACAAGCCCAGCTGCTGAGAACTGCCCTGAATCGATTTATCACGGTTATCGGGTACATTCTCCGCTACCGCCGCTATATTTTCTTCAATACGAGGTAGATCTGATCTGTTTCTTAACATATCATCTAATTATGAAAATTAGGTTTCAAACTTTTCGATGTTATAGCGACATGTGCGTTCGGTAGGCTGATTATATGGACCATAAATTACTCTAAGCGCACGAAACTTATTTCTTGTAGAACGCTGATTTTCGTTATGTGGTACAGCTAGACGGTGTACTGTGTGGTAGTAGACGTTGTGCCAGGCTAAGTATTTCCAAGAAGAAACGTCAAATAATATTGAACAATATATCAGTATGACACAACACATGCATGAACTGTCATAAAATTCCCACTACAAAATGTCTCTAAAAAAAAATCACAAAAAAACCACTTGTTACCTTTACATAGCATCTAGGGATTAGATTGTGGATTTAGGATCATTTTTTTGAACTTGTTGTCGAAGCGTAAAGATTTTGGTATCCGGTCATTTACCGCACAAACTATGTTAAATTAAGAAATGTTTGCGGTTCGATTATACTGCTTGTTTCATCTCTTTTCATTGTTATAACCTGGGTGTACTTCGTTTTGCTACTTTTTTAACATATACGAGTACTCGTATGTGAAGTGGTGTGAAGCCAATGAGAACATAGCACCGGAGATATCAACGCATGCGAGTCTCTGAATACCATAACTTTGTCTTACTCCATCTTATTACTTCCTACTGAGTAGGAGATCATCGGTTAGAACATCACTGTGTAGATCCAGTGCGAAGGGGATATCCTTCAGGTTCTGTTTTTTTCTGTTATAATTGGCACGCACACAAGGAAAGGTTGAGAGAGAAAAAAGATAGATACCGATGTGCGTTGGTTTTAAATGTTTGCAAGTTATAACGACTAGGAAATAGAGAGCTCGGCAGGACATTCCATAAGCGAGTTGTATGACATAGGGCAGAATCACGATATTTCAGAATACGTCTGAAAGTGAGCTTGGGTACGGTTGAAGGTTTGAAGGAGTGAAATGCTACCGGTAATTGCGGTAGATCACTGGTTGGATGAGAAAAGAGACATTACGTTGGTGTTCGATTGCGTCGAATAGCTTTGTAATATTGGCATTGCCTATGAGTTTTATCACAAGATTTTTGATCCTATCTAACAATTGCAGAAAGTTCTTAGGACAGCTGACCAGAAGTGCACATTTTACTCAAATTTTTGGGCAGAAGAAAGCCTTATATATTGAAGCCAGATCAGAAGGGGTGAAATATTTCCTACATTGAATGAAGAAACCTGGAATATGTGGTCGTTCCAACGTAAGTTGTCATTATCACACATACCGAGATTGGAAAGACTTCCGGTTTTGATGTTGCAAAAACTACTGGCAGCAAAAGAATATATTGGATTAGGAGTAGCAGACAAGAGATCATTGATGGAAATTAAAAAAGGTGTCGGGGAGAGAACGAAGCCATGAAGTACACCAGCATTTATTTTGTGAATATCAGACTTGAAACCACCCAAGACCAATTGAATTGAATGTTCCAAAAGGCAGTTTCTAATTCACCGAAGAAGAGAGTCGTTGATCCAAAGTGCACGCATTTTCGACAAAAGATCCTGATGCCAAAGTGTGCAGCAAGCAAAATGGCCTTTGCCAAAGAGTTGACAGTTGGAATTACAGTGTAAATAAATGTTATGATGGAGGATGAGGGACAATTTCTAATGTTTTTGACGAGTGTCCAAACACTTTTACTACATTTGGGACCTTGCAGTATTTTTTGCTGGATTTTTTGTGGAGATAGAATTTTAACGACATGAAATTGAATTCCGGATTGAAACAGCAATTACATTGTGGTAGAGTTTGCTAAGATACATCGCACGATGACGATACCACCATATCATAGTCAGAGTGATAAGTGCTAGCTCATATTGCTTTGGTAGCTCTGGTAATTTTTCTTTTATATATGCGAGGTAAAACTTAGTTCTTTTGTCTAGAACTACTCCTAGATAATTAATTTCATACGAGAACTCTTTAATTTTATCGTTCAGAGAGTTCTGATTAAGACTCAGGTTTCTCCAATGACTGCAGGAGACAAATGTAACATTTTTGGGCTTGATTGAGAGGTTTTCTCCAACGTAACAGTACGACACTCCTTTTAGGACATTATGCATTCTGTTACAAATTTATTTTAAGTGTTGATCTTTTAAAATGATGAAAGAATATCTACTTTTGGACAACCTTTGACTGCTGATACAGTAATAGATATCTCGCTTAAAGCAGTGGTTATTCCTTGAATATCGCTCCCATCTGCGTGTTCTACCTCTGAGTTCCATGGCACTTAAGATAGAATCGTATCCTGTAGCACAGAAACCTAGCAAGTGTAATTGTTTAGTTTGGTGCTTCAGGGGCCACCATTATTGAACCTTAAAATAGATTTGTTTCACTATCAAAGTGTGGACGTTGTTGATCTTTGTTTCCAACACACGGCGCTACTTGCCATATAAGCGGCGAAACGTCGGATATTCATGCTGTATCATATAGAATTGCTGACAGTGTTAATATGGATTTAGGTTTTAGGCATCCTCTACTGAGTCTTGCTTTACAAGTTCTTCGAAGATCTCATATTTTTCAAATTCAGGCTAGCTAAAAACCACAACAAGGTTCAGTGAAATCAGCCTTCAGACTGCATTCATTTAAGTGTTGCATTTATAAACAAGTTTGAAAGTAGTAAGAGACCAGCAAGTCCTGCAGACGTAGACTGTCCGCTGCATCCCATGCTCTACATAATATATAGTAATCCATTGACGTTATTGCGTATATCTCAGCTTGGAATATATGTATATAGATACAAGTTTACCCAACAGGAAATGCAGCCTAAGATTGTCGTCTTATTCTTTCTGGCACAGTAAACACAGGGAAGATTGATTTGTTCTCTTGGAGCTAAGATAGTTTTGCGTTTATTGCTTAGAAAGTATGTTCATAACACCACAGATAAAGATAGTCAAAATGAAACCGTTACAAAAACTATTGCCTTTTCAACAAAGATGACTTCGAAAGTGCATATTAACATCAAATCGAAATGGGCTTATAAATGCGTTTAGAGCGAAGCCAAGAAAAGCACCTAACTAGCTGAAGCAAACTATTCCTTGAGATCTGATGAAAGCAGCACTGATGGGCTTGTACGAAAGCTTATTCTACCGAACTAGAATAGAATCGATCTGATCATAGCCGTGTAGATACGAGGAAGCTGTCTCTTTAACGAGTTTTATTTCTTTCTCTCTCGCACTTTTAGAAAACAGACAGGTGGTTTGAATTTTTCCATGCGGTATGTTTTTGAGAATGCAGTAACCCTACCTAGTGGAGAGTTTTTGACACAGAAATATCTAGCCCTTCGGCGAGTTGGTGATTATATAATAAAGACCCGTATTCGCAAAACTCGAATAGCATTCCGTGCGCAGATTTCTATTCCCAGTCATCGTCAACTAAACAATTCTTTTACTTAGAGAGTATTTTCAATACTTCCGAATGCACTCTTGGCAATGTTGAGTTGAGAATCGAAGTTGAAAGTTCCTTTATGCAAGAGATTATGATCTTAATTTTTCAATATAACTACAGTGCCGAGCTTACGAATATGCTATCGAATGAAATAATAGAGCACACAGCTACCGGGAATAGAATTAGGTAGTTCAGTTAATTGTCTGTACGCTTTAAGTATTCTCTCGTGAATGTCATTTTAGCAATCTTGTTGAAAAAAGCTTCGGTGATCTTTAGCAAACGCTGTTTCAAACATGACTATGTTTCCATTCTAATAAATGACATCAGAACCATTTTCATACTGACTAGGGATTGTAAGCCTATCAGTCTTCTCCATTTTAAACAAAGACTTTTAGAGAAGTAGGCTATCGGTAAACATCACTACATAAGGTGCTAGGAATTTAGTAACAACAGCTCATGACAAAAAATTTTCCTTAGTAGTGTTTCGAACCTGGACGGGGTTTTTGACTGTATCATGAATAGATTTATCCAAAAACAAATACGAGTATACAGCAAAGCATAATTAATTGAATATGTTAGATGTTGGATTTAAGGAGCGTCAATTCGATATAAGAACTCGGTAGTATAACAGTCCTAACTTAGAGAATATTTTACTTAGAGAAAAGTGGTGAATAGAGCGCTTTTACCGTAAAAAACATTTTATGTTAGTGTAACCTATATTTACATTCGACAAAACCTTAGGAAAATCAGCGGCGGATCAGTTAAAGTTCGATATTAATATTCCAAGTGTCTTAGACCAGCATTTATAGATTAAACTTAAAGGAGCAAACAGAGCTTTAAGAGGCTTTTTCTTCTCATCAGTACCTCATCATCTCCGCTAAAATGGATGACATTTATTCTAGATATGACCTCAGCATTCCCCTTCAACTTGACCCGAAATGGAGGAATATCTCAATATGGGAGTATAATATGATAGAGTCACACGGACGCATTCAAGACCGCAAAGAAAACGGGCTCCGGTATTTTTGAACCTAAGCACGATGTAAATATGCATATTAAACTCGCTCGGTGATAATGAGATCTATATTAAGGGAGGATACTGTTAACCACATAAACAGTTAGTCCACATTTAGATCGGCAATTGGTCTACAGATGCTGCACAGAGCTCAGGGCAGCTTGCGTGCAGAACTAATAGCTTTTGTTGGGAGTACAAATATTTTCGCAAAAAGAGAAAACCATGGCCCTTCATCACTAAAGCTGAGCCGCCGTGTCGGCAGCTATTTCTGCATATATGCGCATCGACATAACCCACTTGTTGCGAAAGTGTTAGAGGACACCAAAAACATGAACATGATAGCTATTTTAACAGAAACCTCGGGAAAGTGTGACATACATATACTCGTAAACCTCGAAATAATTAGCAATTTCTGCAGCGAAATAAACTCTCTTAAGGAAAGATTTTATATAATCTATGAGCCTCTTTCAAAGAAAAAAATCCATTCAAAGTGAGTACTCAGAGAGATAGAAGCCAACTTGCAGTATAAAACTAGACTAACCATGCTAGTTAGAGGTCCAGATCTTCTCAGGATTGTAGCCTCACCTAAATAAGTAAACGTCTAAGACCTGATTATAGTCATTGCCGATTGGCACACCCAAATATGTATGAACCAATGATTTATATTTAAATCTTTCTCAATCAAACAATAAATCGTTTTAATAACCAAGATAACTAAGCTAAGTTAATTAAGATTTATATTTGTGATAAAATATCTGTAAAATGCGTTCATTTTATTTTGTAATTTTTCACAGACCTACCTACGAGTATGTGTAGGTGAAGAGCTAGATTATGCGTGATAAATAAAGTTTTCTTGTTAACTATAATACATTACCTTAAAGCTCTAATATTGTTCTTACAAAAAGCTGATTGAATTGTTGGAAGTACGGATGTTCGGTCTAGTAAACAAAATGTGTATGCATTCCGATTCAGCTCTTTTATAAGCGTGGTGTTTAAAAGCTTTAAACAAAACTCATTCCATTTTGTTTTTTTTTTTTTTTTTTAATTTTAATAATAAAAACTAAAGTATCTTAAAGTTTAGGGAATGTTCTCTCACGATCTTAAAAAATTCTTATTTAAGTGACCACACGGTGGCCTTTCCAGCCATCACACCATTACCATTTTTAGCACTTGAGTAAATAGATATGCAAGGTGGTAAAAAGATGTACGAATATGTTTGCTTTGGCTCGACTTTTTCGGTCGATTTTCGTTTGAAGATCAAAAGCACAGCCGCAAATCTTTAACCTTGTCATCTGGCTCAATATGTCATTTTTGATGTACGTAATCGTTTGACCTTGGCATCGTATTGCAAGAATCATATTGTTGGCTTTAAAAAAAAAAAAAATTTAAAAACCAAATTAATCGTAAACTTTTAATTAGTACATAGGCCGCACTTTTCACGCTTAACTAATGAATAAATCTGATGCCTGTATACATAGATGCAATATTTACATACCTCAGTGTTGAAAATTATTTTATCGTCCTACAAATAAAATACTGTCCATTGTCACACCCTAAAAAGTTTCAAAATAACGAAGGTGATCAAACGTGTCTCAAAGTACTACAATTGGGAGAATTTAGGATGACCAATATAAATAAGAAACTGAAAATTCCCATTCTTACACCAGGGTTTTTCAATAACAAGCTTCACTTTGTGTAGTCTGCTTTTTTTCCACTTGCTAAAAATAACCGAAGTCGTTCCCATTGCGCAAGAACAACTCGAATATCGCTTCTAAAGCCGGAAGGGTGGTCGTAAGTCCAGAGTTGCCGATCTCAGGCATTACACATTAAAAAACAAATTTTGCATAAGTATTTGATTCATAATGCCTATAAGGCTCAATTGACCCAAGAACTAAAGCCAATTAGCTATGAGAAGTGCCCTAACTTATCCAATTGGGTGTAAAAACCGTAGGAAGTTAATCAAGAACTTAAATGAAATTCATTTAGAGTGACTAGTTATACTCAGATATTCAAAGCTTTGATTTTCAATTAGTCTCTCAGAATTATGAAGATCAATTTTATCAAAAAGAGCAGGCTTTGGTATGCAACATAAATTCTAGAGGTCATTTAGCTGGTATTGTTTTTCGTTAGTAATGGCATCCCTTTTTCTATCGATTTCATAAAAATCAAAACTTATTTCATAGAATTAAGAAATCTAAATTAAATTTCTTACTAGAAAAGTCTTTATCACGTCAGCAGATATGGTATGAACTTTTTTATCTCTATTGTATCTCTAATATCTTCCTTAAACAAGTTGCTTGTCATATAATGGTAGTCCTAGCTTACATTTTTAATCGCTGCATTTTTCCTGAAGACCTCAAGTGTGCTGATGTTATCCCATTATTCCAAAGGTCTACTGTTGAAATTTGCAATTATAGGCCCTTCTCACTTCTCCCAGTTTTAAGTAAAATCTTTGAAAAGCTTGTGAAAAACAGAAAATTGAGTTATCTCGTAATAGCTAATTTTTTTAATGCTACACAAATTGGCTTTCAAAAAGGAAAATCGACCGATGATGCACTCTTACAGTTTTGTGGCAAGTTAATGTCAACCTTAGATGGAAAAAGTGTACTAGCAAAACGGTTGATATGGTTGATCTTCTTATTCTACTGGATATACTTGAAAAAGCATGTATTCGTGGCTTTATGTTAGAGTGGTTTAGATCATACCTAAAAAATAGATCACAAAGAGTAAAGATTGATGGAATCAGGAGTGATCTTATGATTCTCAACTTAGGGTTACCCCAAGGCTCTGGCATAGGTCCGATTCTCTTGCTAATCTACATAAACTCACTTTTTACACTTAACTTTAAATGTGCTCCAACGGCTTTTGCAGATGATGTAGGTTTCTTATATGATTTAAATAGTCGCCTAAGTCTGGTTTCCGACTTAAGTTGAGACCTTAGTCTTTTAAGTATATGGTTCCATAAACACAACTTGCTTATAAGTCCTAAGACTAAGATTATGTTTGTAGTTTGTCGTTTAATACTTCCACGCACCAGAATGTCAAAGATTTCTGTTTGCAAATTGTAACTGTATGTCTGGTTTTTCTTCTCTTTTGATGGCAGTGAATTCAAATACCTGGGCCTTACTACAGACTCAAGAATGAGCTTTTCTAATCATGTTGTAGCTTTGAGGAACTATTTCCGTTGCACACTTAGGCACTTCTTTTTTTTGAGAAATATCTGTTCTACTAAATTGTTAAAAATTATTTATTATGGAATTTTTTATTCAAAATTATAATTTGTTCTGTTACTTAAAAATTCTTCCCGTCCGACATTTATACTGCTGTAAGGTGCTGAAGACCTTCTTTATGAAGTCTGGTAATCGGAACTTCCGACTGATTTCCAACTTTAACCTGAGTGGAAACTTTTCATATTCTCTATCTATTCCACCCTTCCTTTATTTATTTAATAGACTTCCTCTATGTTTCAGATCGATTACCTTGCCTGGATTGTTTCTCAAACTCGTAAAAACCTGGCTTCTCATTTTCAACTTCGCTAGCTTAGAATCTGTTCTCTTTGAAACAAGTTTTATACTAGTCAACTATTTGATGCTCTATAGCAAAATTATTCTCTTTCATGTCTGTTTAAGCCTGCTTATATAATATTTTAGTAATATTTGTATAATTTTTTTTATTTTGAGGGTCACCCCATCCATACATAACAAATTTATTTGATTTTTCATGTTTTCTCATTGTAATGGCATTCCACACTATTTTCATTACTGAAGTATAGAAATTACAGAATGTCATATGAATTTCTCAAAATTAATAAAATATTACTATCTGGAATAGATTACAAGGAAATAAATATTTTTTAAGATACTTTTAGAGCAGTAGTTATGAAGAGTACATATCAAATATCGCTTTAATATAGAAATCTGCTTTACTAATTCAGATGTTTTTCAATATTGGCATCGAAATACTTATAGATCTCTACTATTTTAATTTTGTCGGAACAAGCACACAAAACACAGGTTCCGCTCATGAAACACAGTCTTCTGACCTTTGCAAAACTAGAGAAAGCTGGCCTAGGGGTTTCATTCTTTATAAGCTTGCTTCTTGTCTTGAAAGTAGAAAGCAAATAGTTGATATTTTTATTAATAACAGAGATATGTATATTGGAGTGCCTCAAACATCAGTTCTTAGTCCTATTTTATTACTTATATATAACAATTTAATATTTACCTTATATTTAAAAGGAAAAGAAACTGGTTCTGCTGACAGACATTCAAGGACATTCTCATTTCCAAGAATCGCTCAAAACTGTTAGTTTTAAGATTATACCTGCAATAAGATTTCCGAGGTCGACATGGGCCTCAAATCAAATCAAATAATTTACAAATAAACTATTACTGCCTTCTTCACTAAAGCACGAAGTGCTAAGGATTATTTTTGCTAATCTTTTGCTTTGTTAAACAGATATGTTTATTAAAAAGAGACGCACTAAAATCACTTTATTAACACCCTGTGGAATGATTTCTATGTGTAGCCAAAGATATATCTAAACTTAAATATATAAAAGCTACATTTAGAGGGGCGTGTAAACATTTACACTCAATTTGCACCTGTTTTGATTATTTTTAAAATAAAATCTTCATTAAACGGATCGCTGATCGAATCACCTCACCAAATTTGATAATTTATTTATTTTTCCGTTTCTAGTTATTATCTTTTTTTTTTTTTTGAATTCAGACGTCTACAGAATATATAGGCTCAACCTATTAGCACCGTCAAAATTTTTTTTTCTCAGTTCAGAAATACAAATCGTACTCGTATCTATGTACTGTATATATGTTAAGATAGATTTGAGCGTGTTAGCAAACATTTAATAATAATAAAGCTTCTGACGCTGGGACAGTTGTCGGTATCGTTATGTGTTGTTCACGCTTGAACGATTTAACACTGTGATGTCAATTCGAGGATTGAAATTTTCCATAAATTATGAAGCCGTCGTCTAATGAAAAACATGCGTAGGGGTAGGTTTTTAACATACTTCTGCCTTATATACAATACATAGTCGAAGTTATTAATGTTGAGCTCTAATATCTGGAATTTGCCGCACAAAATGTCCATCCTCATAAGATGATTTTCAAGTGAACAAGCGGTAAAACTGGTACAAAGTACTCGTATATCTTTAAAAGAAATTCCTCCGGATACCAAATGGTTTGTCTAATAGAAAATCCAACCCGTTTGGTATAGGAAAATATGCTAAACTGGACTTTAAGAATGAACATTTATTTGTCAAATTGAACAAACCTAGAAATTTGACCAAAAAATCATTGTACGTGTATCTACGCTAGCAGATATGTTACCATTTCTCGGTGATTTATTTTGTTATCATCAGAAAAGTGCTAAGCTAATCTGCTCAACTTATTTTTTCTGAGCTCGGAGTTAGTTCAACCTCCTTAATGACTCTACGTTTAAGAGTTCTTTCAGCTTCTGTCTGGTGAAAAGGAAGTTCTTTGCCTCGGATTGTTTCTTGAGCCCCAGACGCTTTAAAGCTAATGTTTTTATCCAAAACTTTCTACGTGCAAATTCGTACCGTCAAGTTATTTCCAATTTCCTTCAATTCCCCAACAAGCAGCCAGAAGAGCTGTAAGAGAACCCCAGAATCTCCTATATCCCCCTTCTACAACTCCCATGGATGTCAATTCGAAAAATAACTATTATACAAAAGGCTTTGCCTAAAAATAAGATATAAAGTTCCAAAATGACGGAACATCTTTTACAAAAATAAATTTAACGAAGCTAGAGGGAATTAAAGTGATAAATGGAAACTAGTCAATAACATTGTCAATAAGCTTTCTTCCTGGAATAAACCTACAACGATTCGCATAAAAGATGGTATCGTTTGAAATGAACTTCAAGTTGCTGAAATTTTCAATAATTACTTTTCCATTCGAGTCCGTCTACATACCGTCCTGCCAGAATTCTTGTTTACTAATTGCTCAGTGCGAAAGTGATCAAAGTTGTACATTTTACTTTGAGCCCATTACAGGCTTAGAGTTGTTAAAAATTGCATTCACTCTTAAAAATTTAAATTCCTGTGGTTTTAATGGCGTTTCCAATTGTACTTTGAAACATTTGGCATGCTTTGTACCTTTTCGATAAAAGTATCTTATCTGAAGTATTCTCCAAAGCCCTTAAAAGTGCGAATATGATACCACCTTTCAAAAAGGGTGTCGCTAATGACCTCAAAAATTATAAGCCAATTTCATTTTTGCCCTTAATTGATAAAGTCTTTGAAAAAGTTATAAGAAATAGGGTCGGTGGCTTTCTGAATAAAACATGTTTCTTTAGCTTTTGTATTTGAATATCAGAAAGGTAATAGTTCGGATGATGCACCATTGAACTTCTCTTCACAAATCTTCAAAAGCTTGGATGACAAAAATTGACAAAAGGGCATTTCACACGGTAAGTCATGATATCCTTCTGCGAAACATTTAAATTCATAGGTATCAAGGTTTTATGTTCAAGTAGTTCGAGTCATATTTTTAGAATAAATCTCAAAGACATTAGGAGCGGAATAAAACTTATAAATCTATTGGTGCCTCAGATATTGTTCTGTGAAGAATTTTCTTAGTGATCTATGTACATATACTCAATATTTAAGGTACATTTCAAACGTCGCACAGTGGCACATTTTGACTTTATTGCTTCTAAAATTTCTTAGAAACTTTCGCCAACATCCCGAGTAATTTCTAATAAACTTATCATTTATTGAAATCATTATTTTTTGATATCTTTTTCGGGAATGAAAAAGAACCCGATGAAGTGGGTTCTCCATTCTGCCGCATACTTGAAACCTAGCACGTATTTTAATATCCATACATTGCCTGACTCGAACTGCAACTTTTTAAAATGCTATAATGTTTTTATTTTTTTGATAAATTTTATTGTGACAAAGCAAAAAATGTTGGAAAATACTTCAATTTTCAAATTGCATCAGTAGTTTTCAATATGTCTACCTTTGGCGCAAATAATGGCCTTGAGACGGCCGAAGAAAGCATCGCACACTGCACGCAAGTGGCTCTGCGGTATTCCCGGCTAAGTGCTCGTTTGAGGTCGTCCAAACTTTGGTATTTTTTAGTGCCAACCTTCGCCTTCAAAATACTTCAGATAGAAAAATCCAACGGATTTGCATCCAGAGAATTTGCAATTCATTGTGTCAAAGAAACGAAGTGTGGAACATTGTTTCTTAACCAATCTTGGTTGACGCGCGCTTTGTAAGACGGTGCGAGTCTTGTTAAAATGTCCACGGTCTCCGACCGAAATGTTTGTTTGCCCAAGGCTTCAATACTGCCTTTAAGACAGTTTCACGGTATACGATCGTATAAATTTTTACGCCACGATCCAAAAATACGAGCGGAACGCGACCATCGGCGGTAATGGCGGCCCAAACCATCACCATCAGTGCTGCCCGCTTTCTGGTGGCCATCAGAAGGTGTTAATTTTCGAAGGACCTCTCTGGCAAGTAAACTCGGTCATTTTGTTTGTTGACATATTTCCCGATAGCAAATGGCGACTCATCGGATTCGTAGCATCTCCATCCCTCTTTCGATTCTAACTTTTTTCTGTTGCGGTGTAAGATCGTATGCGTTTTTGGACTTCAATGGCTTGAGCCCAAGCTTATTTTTCAGTATGTGTTGCATCCGTTCCAACGATATGTTAAGCTCACGAGCCATTTTTCTTCCACTTCGACGCGGATTTCGCTCAATTCTAGCCTTCACTTTCCAAACCATTTCTGCCAATGTTGCTGTTTTTTTATGACCACCTCCATGGCGTTTTGCAACGCTGCCAGTATCACGGTAACAAGCTATGGAATGATATACAAAAGATTTATTCACGTTGAGGTGCTGGAGGGCTCTAACGATAGCTACTTGTGGTTTTCCAGCCAAATATAAAGCAATCACACTATCACGTTTGAATAGGTTAAAAGGCTTGTAAATAATAAAATTATCTGTCATGTTTCAAAATTTGAGCTCACTGTCATGAACGGTTTGGAAACTTTAGCAGTCTGAAATTGGTTGCAGTCCAAGTCAGGCAGGGTGTATATTTATTATAAATGTAAAGTTAAGTGTTAACGAGTGAAACTCGATTATATTTTGACAATGAACCAAAATTTATGACGAGTAAGTGTGAGTTCTTTTTCGGGATATTTTTAATAACTTTGCTGCTTTTTTTTTGGATACACCCCAAACTTGACAGTGCTCACCAATTGCCCGCAATTCAAAACATTTAGTATTACTTCAAGTCTCGTTATTACCTCTCTACTAACTCCAGTTAAACGAGATGTTGCCTCTTGAAAAAATCAGTTCCTCATCATTTGAACATGACGGCACTGACTCTGAATCTGTTTTTTATTCAGAACTTTCTTGTTTATCATAGTTAGAAAAAACTCGTGGTTGACAACTATTATTATTGCGTCATTAACTTTATAATATACAGTAGGGTGAAGATTAGAAATTTGACTTTTAATATCGCTGACTGTACTTTTTACCAATTCTCCAGTTTCCTGGAACGTTATGAACTAATAATAGACGCGGATTCTCCATTTGAACTGTTAAGCCTCAGTCTAAAAACTGAGGCCATAAAAATGTTTAAATTTGTTTTTCTATCTGGTGTACTTATTTTTTGCTTGTAAGAACCTTGCCATGATGATCCATCACAGTCCCTTTGACTTTGTATTGGGTATATAGATTAATTCGTGCGGATTTTTTTTTTTTCAAAATTTGAACGTTTATTTAAGAAAATCATAAACAATAGTATTATTCAAAGTATTGCCCATCTGAAGCTATGACTTTTTCCCACCTTTCTGGCAATTTGTGGATCCCATCCCAAAAGAACTGAGCCGGCTTGGCAGCCAAGAATGAATCAAGCCAATTTTTGATATTCTGCTCTGATGTGAACCGTATTTCAGTGAGGGCGCTCTGCATTGACCGGAACAAATGGTAGTCAGAAGAGGCAAGGTCTGGGCTATAAGGCGGGTGGGGTAAAACTTCCAATCCACTGTTTTCCAAATAGTTCTTAACCAGAAAAGCAACGTAGGGCCGAGCGTTGTCATGATAGAAAATTATTGCCTCGTGTCTAGTCGCATATTCCGGGCGTTTTTCGGCTACTGCTCTCTGCAAACGGATTAATTGTGTTCGGTGACGTTGTCCATTGATGGTTTCACCCGGTTTTAGCAGCTCATAAAACAGCACACCCATCTGATCCCACCAAATACAGAGCATTACTTTCGCGCCATGGATATTAGGGCTTTGCCGTTGATTTGGCTGGTTGGCCGGGTTTCACATATAATTTTTTGCGCTTGGGGTTGTCATAGTGGATCCATTTTTCATCACTAGTAACAATCCGATGCAAAAATGACTTCCTTTTGTGGCGTTCCAGCAGCATTTCGGACAAGCAAAACCGCCTTTCGACGTCTCTCGGCTTGAGTTCATGTGGAACCCAATTTTCTTGCTTTTGAATATATCCAGCTGCTCTTAAACGTTTTGAAATGGATGATTGAGTGAAACCCAAAGATTCTGCGAGCTCTTCTTGTGTTTGCAAACAATCTTCATAGAGTAATGCTTCCAGTTCTTCATTTTCAAATTTTTTGGCTGCCCAGGACGTTCATCGTCTTCCAAGCCAAAATCACCACTTTTAAATCGTGCAAACCACTTTTGACACGTTCGCTCAGCTAACGCATGTTCACCATAAACTTCCACCAAAATACGATGACTTTCGGCAGCAGTTTTCAGTAATGAAGAAGAACTCCCCGCAAAAACACTTTTTCAGGCACAAAGTTCGACATATTTGAGTGAAAAAAAATTATTGTTGTTTACGCTTCAAATGAATGATATATACTGAAATGACGTACAATGACAGTACCTTTCCAACGCATATTCCAATGGAATAATATTCGTTACTCCATCTCTTAGCAAACTGCACGAATTTAAGTTATAGACCCAATAATATAAAAAATCTTCAAACAATTAACTCGTCCTCACACTTGTTTTATAAAGGCCTAAGTTTCACTCTAACTGATATAGTATTTCCGAGATTTCGTAATTTCCTTTAACTGCCTCTTGGCAACTGTTATAATTCTGTGGGATGGAAGAGCATCTACTTGTATTTTCTCAGAGAACTTCCCAAAATTATATATATTCTCTTTGATTGACCATAAATATAGCCAATGCATTTTCACTTTTTATATTGATAAGATCCCTTTGTGGATTGGAAATGCTTCCTTTTATTCTTTTGACCCGCAGTGGACATGCGACGGAGACTGCCTTGGTTATACCACATTTCATCTTTCTATGATCCTTATATGTATTTTGCTAAGGCTTTAGAAACACCTTCAGTGGCTATGTTTTCGGTAGCATTCATTAGCTTTTATTCTAAACTTCGAGAGCTCAGTTTTTAATTTCCTTGGCCTTTCTTTTGATGACTTTGACTTTGATAAATTACACGTTACTCTTGTTGTTTCAGAGTCGATATGGGGACAATCCTCCAACCATTCCTTGTTCTTTTGAAATTCTTTCTCGATCTATAGGTTGTGATACATTTTGATTGAAGATGCGTTTAAATTGATGAGAATTTTTTTTTTAATTTGGACACCTTTCCGGTGTCGGACACGTGGTGATCATTTTTTAAGGAGGATAAAATTGACTAGCCTCCTCAAATCAAATTTCTCTAGCTCAAATGGATGCATGTTGAAGCACCTGAAGTTTGAAGTATATATTTGAGAATATATAGGGATTTATTTCTACTAAGTTTAGGTCGGACCCTTTCGAACTTAAAATCTAAAAAATACGACGGAAATAGTGTTTCAAAAACATTAAATTAAATACAATAGCTTTAAAAAAATTATAAATAAAACATTCGTCCATTTTTTATTTCACATGTTAGTAGGTACATCAAAAAAAAAAAATAAAAAGAAATGATTTTTTGAAACATTTTGCCTAGTTTTTACACTAAAACCTAAAAGAAAAAAATTAAAAATCAATTTTTAGGTGACCTTAAAAATTACTCAACTTTGAATGGTTCTACAAGCAAAACAACTAAAACTATTTTTTTTCGATTACTTAAGCTCTAAATATTTGTTAATTCAATGAATTTAAAAATATTGCATTAAAGATCCGCCCAAAAATTGAATTATGCAAGCACTTTTGCTTTAGTGATTTGCTTTGATTTGAATACGGAGGTTAATCACTCATTTTTCACTAAAATAACTTACGAAGTGCTCAGTATAGCGGTCACAGTAAAATTAAATGTATCTGGCTCCGAAAACCTGTGATGTAATTATAAATGAAAATCCCTAAATAGTAGACGTATCAATACACTTCTATATACTTGAAAGTCAACAATCGAAACTGGCACAATAATGGTGTACGATGAATACAGAGCCTAAACAATAACTTTGGTAGACCCTATAGCAAACATAACTTTCTGACCGCTAACTCTAGTTGAAGATAGTTGCACTTCATATTTGGAATCGATGACTCTCTTCTTCTTCAATGGATTAGAAACTGCCTTTCGGAACGTTCAATTCAAGTTGTATTTATTCACAAAATAAATGGTGGTGTGCCCCAAGGCTCTTTTCTGCCTCCAACACTCTTTTTAATTTTCATTAATGATCTCTTATCTGCTACTTCTAATCCAATATATTCCTTTGCTGATGACAGTACTCTCTGCTTTTCATATTTATTCCCGGAATCAAGTCCCAGCCCTTAGGCTGTAGAACGGGAACGGTAGCGTATGTTTAGATCATAGACTCTCTTCTTCTTCAATGGATTAGAAACTACTTTTCGGAACGTTCAATTCAAGTTGTATTCATTCACAAAATAAATGGTGGTGTGCCCCAAGGCTCTTTTCTGCCTGCAACACTCTTTTTAATTTTCATTAATGATCTCTTATCTGCTACTTCTAATCCAATATATTCCTTTGCTGATGACAGTACTCTCTGCTTTTCATATTTATTCCCGGAATCAAGTCCCAGTCCTTAGGCTGTAGAACGTATGTTTAGATCATCAAATTTCGATATTAACAACATAGCCAGGAAACCATTAACAGAGAAGAATTTAATGCTTCCAAGACTCAATGCTATCTGCTGTTATTAAAGCGAAATCTAAATACTCAGTCATTATCCCAGAATGGCACTTTCATTGTCGAGACCGAAAAACTTTCCATTCTCGGTATGTGTGTCAGTGACAACCTACGTTGGAATAGCTACATATTCGCCACATGTCGTCAAAGATTATGTCTAGGTTCTGGCCGCAATATATAAGGCATTTATCTGCCCAAAATTGGAGTACATCTGCTCAGGTTCTTCCAAAACGTATGTGCACCTGTTGGATATGATTCAAAACCGTGCGATAGTACTCATAGTTGATACTAATATCAGTCAATTGACACCCTTGAATACCGGCATAAACTCTGACTCTCATGCACCTTCACCTTACGCCACAGAAATGAAAGTATTGTAATTTCTTAATGCAGAATGTACTAAGGCATTTCCTAAGTTTCTATGTACATATTTATCAGGAATGTTGACCTTGTTGTAGGTTCCTTCAACGTCAAGGAAGACTGCTAACGTGTGCTTTTAGTCGTGAAGACTGACATCTTCATGTAGGGCTGTGTCTGTGCCTTTGCCTTTTGTAAAGACATATTGGGCTAAGTCTTCTGGGTGCAAATTACTTTGAATAGTAGTGTCAAGCAGTTTTTATAAAGTTTTTGGCATGTATGATGTTAGGCTTATGGGCCTGAGGACTTTTGGATGAGTATGGCTGGCCTTACCTGCCTTGGTAATGAAAACTACCTTAACTTCCCTTCAGCATTTTGTTACATATCCGTACTTGATGCTATTGGAAAATAGTCTTTTTAGGAACGAAAGCATAGTCTGCTAGGTTTTTTCACACACGATTGGTATGATTCCGTCCAATCCAGAGGGTTTGTGAGTCCAGAATGTGCATTAGCGAGTACTTCACGCTGTGATTATGTCTGTGGTTATTCGATTTACTTGCTCCGATATATGATTCGACCGTAAAAAGACGTAGCGCACGGTATGTTTAACGAGCTTAATCATAATTTTTAAAATGAATTTGCACAATTTGCAAACGTTATTCTATTGTAAATTGGTTTTAAATTCAAAATAATTTTAAGAAGAACTTCGCCCTTTGGATTGAGATTTAAGTTTATCTAACCTTGATAAGACATTGATATTGACAGCTTCAGTCCCTCCGTAGATTAGGTAGGTACACGGAATCCAAATTACAAACTTTATCGCCGACAAAAAAAATACTTTACGCAGCTCTAGAGCTCTTCTAGCAATCAAGCCAAAAATATAAGACCTTAACTCTTCATCCCAGAAATCATGGGAACGAGCAGCAGGAAATGTCAATCAGGCATATCTTTTGAAATTACCTTCTCGGTAACGGACTTCCTAGTCATCAAACATGAAAGCAGGCCGGAAATATCCCTTTATATACTTTCAAAACCGATTAAAATCTAACACAGACTACGAACGAGAACATGTGATTTTTTTACAATTTTATCTTATCTACTCATCGAAATTCTCTGTACACAAAACTGCGTATCTATGAGTATATCATATGTACACGTATGTAGCTATGCCTTAATTTTAAGGGAAATCCCGTCAAACCCTCATTTTTTTGTAGTCATTGCAATAGATATGACGTGGTTCTTAGTTGCGTTCTCTGTCCCGTAGTACTAGGTAGTCCATATTTCTAAAAAGAATAAGGCAAGGTATACCCTCGTAATACCACACTCTAATTAGTTATTCCTAATTGCATTATTATTTTGGATAGTATTTGTAGAATAATTCCCCATAATTCAGTATGTAACTAAAAGGTGTTACTTTAAATTAAGCAGGATATCATTAAACCATAACCTCAGTAACTTCGACACACTTTGTATTCTCAATACACTTGCTTAGAGACACTCTACAAGATAGCTTACACTCATGGAAATTCTCTTGAGAGCTCTTGAGAACCATGGTTCTATATGCCTATACTCGTACTTGGGTCTATAGTACGGACACCGGAGCGCGTTATCCCGCGCGCCAGTTATGTATTTTTCTAGTCCTTACAAATAAAGCACAACCTATTTGAGTAATGTCTTTTTACTTCAAGGTCTTTCACACGACCGACTTCTTATCTCAAACTAACTTAGCATAATAACTAGAATAATATTAGATGCGCAACTAGATGTCTCCAGCAGTAAGTGCTGGTCGATTTAAACATATTCAAAACGTCTTAAACAAAGCTTAGACATATGCTCCACGAGGATCCGTGCCAAACACAAGAAGAGCTTGCTTCAGTATTAGGATTACCAGCCAGACATTGCCAAGCGATTACATGCGTTGAGAATGATTCAAAAACAAGGAACTTGGGTTCCGTATGATTTGAAATCAAGGGACATTGAACGTTATAAACAACTGTGAACAACTTCTTCAGCGGTAAAAAAGGAAGGGCTCATCGCATCGTGACGGGTGGTCAAAAATGGATTCATTGCAGCAGCTCAAAGAGAAGAAAGTCATTGGGACTGCCCGCTCATGCTTCTATGCGTCGTCTCGGCCGAATTCCACGCTTCGAAGGTTATGCTGTGTATTTTGTGGGACCAGGTCTGTGTTATTTATTATGAACTGTTGAAGCTCAAAAAAACCATCACTGGGAAATTGTATCGACTTTAATTGATACGACTGAACCGAGCATGCGCGAAAAGTGGCCACAATACGAGCAGGGGCACGAAAAAGTGAGTCTACTGCACGACGACGCTTGGCCACACGTTGCATAACTCGTTAAAACCTACCTGGAAACGCTCAGATAGGAAGTCCTACTACCATATTACCCAGATATGAGGGGAGTCCGATTATTACTTGTTCCGTTCGATGGCACATAGGCTGGCTGATCAGCAGTTCCGCTCATATAAAGCCATCAAAAAATAGCTTGATTCGTGGATAGCCTTAAAAGATAAACACTTTTACCGTGACGATATTTGAGCTCTGCTCGAAATATGGGAAAAAGTTTCAGCTAGCGATGGGCAACACTTTGAATGATTCATTTGTAACCATCCTTCACAACAAAGTTTCATTTTCATCAAAAAACAGCTATAACTTTGCGTATCTAATACAAAACATCATATCATACTGTACAATGTTTGTGTGAGTTCCAATGAACTTGTTTCGTTTAACACAGTCTCTGGAGTCATTACAAGAACAATTTATAATTCAATATCTTTTAGTGTCAACCACTTTTGCTTTCCTTTATCCTTTGCTTAAACCACTTTATCACTACTTGTCATTTACTTTTAAATCCGACTTCTAAACTGACTTCACCTTTCTCGTATTTATACTCTCTGCCATCTTTCGAGAACTTTCTGTACTATCCACCTTTCTATATGATTCCATTATTCCTTCAATTAATCAGTCTTCTCGATATAGATGGCGCTGTTCACGTTCAAAATAAGAGGTTAGAACCATACAATGAAGAGTTCATAATTAACTGTTTACAATTATGTTGTTTCGCTTGCATTCCCATATTAGGTCAAGCGTTGTCTATGGGTGGGTGTTCTATGCTGCGTATCTTTTCGGCATTGACCAACAAAAGCCAAACCAAGTCAAATTTTGTTGTTAAGCTGAAGTTTTCCTTACTTTTGGTGTTATTACCAAGTAATGTCTTAACGATGGTAACAATAATAACGACGATGCTGATGGTGTTGTTTTGAACGTAACTCGTGATTTTTCCATTCATTTACGACGCCGCCTTTATCGTTCATGCCTCATTCCGTCCGAGTGCACTATTACGCACATTATCTCCTCCCTTTTATTCCCTACTTAGAGTCTGTTGCCCCTTTATTCTTCTCTCATGTCTCATTCTGCTCGAACTGCCTCGTCATGAGCGCTACCCTTATCCGTTTCCTGTTTTTATCGAACTTTTAGCATTCACAACGAAATGGGTGTTAAGGAGAGTTTGAAGTGAAATAAATCTATTGGCTACGAAGGAGCGCTACTGATGGAAATAGCGATACAACATCGTGAAGCAAGGAACACTTCATCCTTGTTGGATAAGATTAGTGTCATTCATTATTATTGTGTGGGGGAAATAGACCCCACATGTGAAGATAAAAGTACGAACACATCAATCCGTCAAATACTTGTTGCTAAAAGTTTCACTAAAAAAAAAACAATTAACTTTATAGAAATTCGCGAAATTCACAGATGACTGTGATGTGCGAGCGGGAGAGTTCTTTCTGATCGTGATACTCCACAATCGCATGGTTTTGAGTGACATCTGGTGGGTATAAAAGCGACTAAGGTTTCGTTTTATATGAGTTCGGCTCCAATTTATTACGCTTTTTAGTTTCATCCAAATTTGGAATCATTTCATGTCGCATTTTCGTTTCATCGGAGTTCAGAAACACTACCCAAATAGCGATAAGAAATTTCACTTCAAAAACCATGATAAACGAAAGATAAAGTTCGGAATATAAAAATGTTACTTAAAGAACAAGCAATACATACTATATGTCTCTACATACTGGTACATGCTTTGAAAAATTAAATTTTTACTCAAGGGCAATGGGCTAGGATTTTTGAATATAATAATAAACCTGCAGCTACTAATCCTCTCAGAAGCGGGAGTAATTACAAGCATTTTTTTTTTTTTTCATTTTAAACCAGGAGATAACTTAGGTCGAACTAGTGCTGCTTCAACGTATTTGAATATCAGGTTTTTAGGGATCTCCAACAGTAAGTCAGCGTTTTCGAAAGGAATTGTTGGCAGATCAGCCATTAATAAGTGACAACGGCAGCCCAACCACGTAAAAAAGCAATTGGTACGAAGCGACCAATAGCCTTGAACAAGAACAGATTAACTGTTACCGACCCTGCAAAACGAACAAGTGACGACGACTTTCGGATGTGCACCTGGATTGTTGGACCTTGTATCCTAAGGGAATATATAAATATAAATTAAGGTTAAAGTTAATTTCTCTTAGTTTGTACTATAACTGGTAAAATATCGTGTAGATCAGCCAATATACAACTGAGATAATGGTTTCTGTTAAAGTGATAACTGCTCTACCTATGTGTATTTTTGTCCTCATCAATTTGGTGTGAATCTAGCAGTATTTAGAGACTTTTGGGTATTTTAAATCCCTTCCACCACTACAAAAAATAACTATGTGTTTGTACTTCATTAACTAGAAGCTTTAGTCACATACAACTCACCTGTTTGCTCTGAGTATCAGCAACTGCATTCTTTTTCAATTTAAATTAAATTCGAAATACTATACCAGTCATACAAGGAACAGGAAGACTTGGCCTTATACAAAAATGCACATGAAATAAAACTGCGTACATAGATATAGCACTTAGTACCACCTTTGCCTAAAGTCAAAGTTACTTACTAGACGTAGGTCTACAAACCATATCTGCATAGTTTAAGCTTATACAAGGCTGTTTACTACAATCAGGTTTACCAGCTACTTTAGTTACTCACCTAGGCTTAGTTCCAACTACCTCTTGAGGTCAGTGTATAGCTTTGTTGGGTCTATTAACTGAGGAATGTCGTCACAATTGTCGTCATTGGAGATACGCGGAATAGCTTAGTTTCCCACTTGGGTGTTCTTTCCTAAATACATTTCATTGCGCTATTGCATGCAGGTAACCCGATTGACATACAACTTTTGCACTCAATATACTCATATAGCAAATAAGTTGAAGTCGTATCTGCTTTTTTTTCTAAAGAATTGCCATTTAATTTGTTCTTCCCCATCCCTCCGGCCAATGAAATTAGACTCGTGGCGCTTAATGACGAAAAGGCCCAATTGGGTTTCATTAAGATTGATGCACTTTAATTGCTCGATGTGTTGAAGTTGAATGAATTTCAGCATCCATTCGCTACTCAACTGTCACGGTGTAGTTTAAATTGATTTCTTAGATTTTCAATTCTGTGTTTATTATGATTACGTACGAGTATCTATTTTTATCCTCTGGTCTAGCATAGGTATATCTATAGGATACGAATGTATTTGCTTACTGTGCTGCCTGTTTGTTGAGCGGTTTTTACTATGACTATTCTTAATATTCATTTCAACTGACTTTGCTACGCTTTTCTTATTAAGATATTCGAGAATCTTGTTCATGGTCGGAACACTCTTTCGTTGTAGTTCATTGAGTAAAGTTCAACGTCGTGTGGTTATAGTGAGAGTGTTACAATACTTTTACTAAAGTTTTTCAACAAATATTCGGTAATCAAACAACATAGAAGATATTTGTAATACTTGTGAAACTTAGACTCAAATATTGTAGTATTAAGTCGGCCCAATTCATGTGCCATGAGTGTGTAATAGGATCAAAGTGTTTGTGATAAAGATCTTCCTTGTGAATGTGTTTGATCAGTTTGTGGTCATATGTATCTATTTATTGGTGATTCCTAAAGGTTTTACCTTAAATTAATTAGTTTCATAGTCCGTATTTCCCCCTTGTTTCACCATTTGTTGTAACCAGATATATGGTATCACTTAGCACCTTAGAAAGTTTTAAGAAAGCTCAGTTCTAATGATATGGTATATCTTTTTAATACCCCTCAAGTGATGACAGTAGATACCCCAAACCCCTTTTGATACAAAAGATACAGTCACAATCTCTGAAAACGAAACTTCATGAAAAATGATCGAATCTACTCTCAATTTGAGATCGTCAATTACAAGGTATGAGTAGCTAGTTAGGATTTAATTAATACTTATGACATTAACTTATCGCTGGTAAGTATGTCAAACCCACCCACTGCACTTTTTACATAAGTTACATATATCTATTCATTTACATCAATTAATTTGCATCTACTTTAGTGCTGGATTACGAGTATGCGACTTAATTTGTGCAATTTAGATCAACAAACAATCTTTTTCATACACAAGTACTAGTACTAGTTTTTTCAGTAGGGTATGTCAGGTTGGATTGAATAAGTTCATACTTCTTGCGAATATACAATTTTTCAGAGATGCTTTCGTGACTTTGTGTAGTATTGAGGAGTGGATATTCATGGAAATAAGAAAAGTCAAGATAATACTTAGATAAGTGCGACAGAGTGCTCGTATTTTATTCCAGGGAATTGGATAAACTAGCCTTTTTACCAGCATTTTTAGCTTATTTTATGTTGAATAGTATAACTGAATATGCTTGTATCTGTCTGAAGACATACTGCTGTACGGCTTTCAAAAATACTATACATATACAAGCGGAGATAAGTTTACTCAGATACCTTAATGGCGCTACAGTCCGGGGTGGACCAGCGCTCCAGCACGAAATTGCTAGCTGCCTCCAGTTGCGCACACGAAGTTGGCTGAGTTCTCCTTCCCATTGTGATGCGATCGGATGCTGGTGCCCATGCGTTCAAGGTGACCTAGCTATCTAATCCGGGTTACCCGAGTTATCTAATGAGATCGGCATCGCCATGCAGTCGTATAATTCGCTGTTGAAAAGTCTTCTCTATTCTCCATCGATGTAAAGGAGATCGAAAATTACCCGTTCTCTTCTGCTTTCATCAATGTCCAACCGTGAGAAGGGGATTTCCTTTTTTTTTGTCGGAACAGAGCACTCAGAAAAACAATAGGTCCATTGTACCCCTTTTAAGTCTCTTTTGATCTTGTATCAAGACAAGACTCAGCGAGTTCAACTTTGCATTCTAGAACTAGCTTTGAAGTCATAAGACTGTAGCTATAGATGCAAACCCCTCCACCAGTTCTTCTCAACATATTTCGTTGCCATTGCATATTGCGTATATTTGCAAAGACACAAGTTCTCCTAACGACGAAAGAAATCTAACGTTGTCGACCACCAGAAACACACCAGCGCCGCAACATAAATAGATTTTAGAGCCATCCGTTAAGACCCGACTGCATTCCTTTCCTAGCTTGGATTCTGTCCGAAACCAGTCTTGGACATAGGAAAAGTCGATTTCGTTTTTTTTATGCAGCAGGAGCTCTGGTGTCATTTCGTCAGATGACATGTCCATAAGACAAGAATCAAAAAACAGCCGGCGAGCAAGGTTATCAAAGCTCCAATGATTGTTGTACCAAAGACCACTTCCTTTTAAATAGAAGATGACTTTGTGAGTGCAGCCCATGATACGAATGTCAAGGGGAGGGAGATTCATCAATGCATCTTGGCCGAAGACGGGCGGGTTAGAAAAATACCCCATTGAGTCTGAAAAAAGCAGCAATGACGAATTTTCATGAGAGCTTATTGCTCTCAGTTGTCTAGACGCATTGGATATAATTGGCCACATCATAGCCATGTTTATAAAGAGGACCCTTCTCGGTGACAGATCGACCACTCCTTTGCACTGCTAGAAAGCCGTCTTAGAGACGCCTAAATGATTTAGACCAGACAGCTTTCTCCTTCTCGTAAGGAGAACGACCTCAGTTTTAAGAGGATTGATTGAAAGCCAATTTAGAGAAAACGTCACTAGATATGATTCAACAGACAATACAGATACATCATCCGCGTATGCATGTGCATAGACGTCAGACCTATTGAGCACGTCGGGCAGTGAATCGACCGACATGCATCATCGCAGTGGAGACAGAACGCCGCCTTGCGGGCAACCCCTGCTTACATTTATTGGTAGCAGTTACCATCCATTAGTGTCCTATTTACCATCATTGCTTTCCACAAAACTAGTGATTTTTCTTCGCCATTTTGTGACAACACATTCTGTCAAAAATTGCCTTGTGGAAACGTCAATGAAAATGTCTAGTGCGTATTGCTGCATGTCGATTGCGCCTTCGATTCTACCTACCAAATTTCGAAGAGCACTCTCGCAAGATCTTCTGTATTGGTAAACGTGTTGCATTGCAGATAGAGGGTAGAGGATTTGCAAAGCAGTTTTGCGCACATTCTCTCCATGGTCTTCGACATGAAGGAATTCAGGCTTATAGGTACCTGAAATACCAGCGTTTCGGTATGTATGCCAGTACTCACAGTGAAGGTTCTATTCGGAGTTACCAGCAGCTGATTTATACCTTTTTGTAACGGAACTGGGTATATGCCATCGGTGCTAGGCGACTTGAAGCCATTGTTAAGTAACCTAATTCATCACCACATCCGATGAGGTCTACCAGCTATGACGTGTTGTGTTATTCAGAACACTAGCAGCTTTGTTAATAGGAGATGGTTTTGATTTGGTTCTGATTAGATAACCTGGGAAATAAGACTAAGAATCTCTTCTTTCGATTCATCACAGGTGCCTCAGATTTTCTGAGTGATTCTAGGGGAAGATCAACCCCTTTAGATTATCACCTAATTTGTCACAAAGCTCTGGATATTTGCCTTAATTTATCATCGGATGAAATTTAAACGATTAAAACAGCAATCGGAGTAAAATACACCAAACAGAAAATCTACCAATCAAATAATACGGCCCTTAAACGATCAGTCAATAGACGTCTATAATTTATATGTATTTGTGACAATGCATATGTGAGAAGTCTTATTGACGAAAATCAAAGGATGTTTGATTTTGCATGATGAGCGTTGGAGTTGGATTCACATAATTACTTCGTTGTGTTTTGTGTGGTGAAAGAGTAAAAATGTCGGAAGTAAAGGATGATTAAGACCGAGCATTTATATGGAGATTTATTGAATTCTATTGGTCAGTAACAACTTTATGGGATGGAAAACCCTAGGAATATAGCGATCGAATCGAAAAAATCCCAAGAATATGATGTTTTACTGGAAAAAAAAGCTGATGCAGATGAAAAAGCGCATGTCATACTAAAAGTTAATACGTTCCAAACGAATTGTATACTTTTTTATGTATTTTCGATTCATTTCAAAGATGTTTTTGTGTGAAGTGATTACTTTTTTTAACCACTCTTTCATCCAAATTCTCGTTCTTCTTCTTTATTTCTAAGCAAAGTGCAAGAACAATGTATGAAATACAATCGTCCCTATAACTCATTGCGCATCCGTACGCTACGAAAACTCACAAGATTGAAGGTGTTAGAGGTAGCGTCAATCCACACGTTCACGATACATGATGCCAGTCAACAGACCGTCTAAGGTGCCGCTTAAAAGAGCCCTTACGTTACTTTATTTTTGACGGCATCTTGCGCACTGAGTGGTTCCAGGTGTCAACCTTCAGCCTGCTCGAGCCCATTCCAACTAACGGTGGTAGCCCACCTTCGATAGAGTCTGGAATATTGCGATTTTTCCTTAATCGTAAGACTCGTTTATGGAATGCACAATCGAGTCATGTTTTTCCTACTCATATCAATCTGCCAACATTCAAAACCAACGTGCATGGGTATCTCTCCTGTTTTTAGTCTTTATTTTATTTTATTTTTTTTTTTTTCTCGCTGTCTGAAATTTTTTTTTATACTGGAAAAAGCGCTCTACCTTGTATATTAATGCGAACTTTAGCGCATTCTAAGTAAATAATGGGATTGCAGAGTCAAAGAAGTTATTCAAACGTACTTTTACAATTTTAGTTGCGTTCTCGAGATGATTGACAAAAAGTTTGAAGTTGCAGTTCGAGCAGAATTCTTCAGATAATAATTCCAAAAAAGCGACAGGAGCTAACAGTCCACAAATTGCCCAGTTTGATGATGATTTCCTAGATGGAGTTAATGTTACGACCTTGCCCATCTAGGTTCCGCTTAAATTTATGGTATTTTTCCAATCGCTGTATCTTAGGTTAAGAAGTAGTAAACGTTTCTCTCGAACAACTACAACGACTTTACAAAAGACCTCACTGCCAAGGCTGCAGAAGCATGAATACTGTCAGGAATGGATAAAGTCGCCAAATGTTGTTTTAAGAGGAAGGAATGGTGGAAAGTTGGGAAAATAAGTAGTTACAATATCGAATTGAACGGCATCTACTTGGTCAAAGGAGTGAGAGTATTCCTAAATACACCCGGAGGAAGCTCGCAGTAGAAAGAGACCATGACATCCAAAAGTGGTAAAGAATCTGAACTAACTCCAAGGTGGATGGCGAAGGTTTGTGATTGAACCCGAGTCCACCTTGAACTGTAGCGCCATCCCTATTTAGACGACGATATTCTTCTTATGACAGCACTTTCAGCTCTGCAATATTACCTTGAAATGAACTGTGGTTAATACAAACAAGGGGTACTCAAAAGAAACCTAATTGAAGCTGTGGCATATGGTGTTTTTGTAGTACCGTGTTATGCCGCTAAGAGCGTATAAAGATTTCCGTATCAGCAAGTCATGCGTTGTCGATAAAGAATGTTCGTTTGACCTAAGTCAATTTTTTAGCCACAGTCTTTTTGTGTGATCGTCGTTTTTACAATTTCTCATGAACTAATATGTTTAAGTACTATTGGAAAGACCCAAACGATGAAGCGGTTTTCCCGTTTGAGACGAGGTGAAATGTCAATTGCTGACAAATCTTCCTCTAGTCGTTCTTCCACGAATCAAACTGTGCCGGAACAGCAAAAGTGTTGAAAAAATTCGCGAAATCATTCTGAGAATCGACGATGGACCATTAAAGAAGCCGTGGAACTGTCTGGAGTGACTTTCTGTTTAGTTCAACGAATTGTAACTAAATTCGTGCCTCGGCTGCTTACTGCTTGCCAAAAGTAAGATCATTAGAAGCATGATGTGGCTTGAAAGAAGAGTTCTGAAATTTTAAAATTTTTTTCCAAGTTTATCACATTATTCATTGTGCTGTAGTTACGATCCTGAAATGAAACAACAATCAGGCCAGTGAAAGATTTCAAGTGCGTGTTTCCCTAAAAAAGCTTGTAAAGGGAAGTCAAAACAATGCTGATTTTTTTTTTTTTTTTGTGTATAGTACTTTGGAGGGGATAAGGTGTATTGCTTTTACTGTTATGGAGCATTATTTTCATCATTCTATGTGCACCAAAGATTACGTCGCGTTACCTTTTGTCGGCTCATACTTAGAATTCCTCTGCTTTAAAAGCGAAGGCTTCAAGGCTTGATTGATAACTAACAAAGAAGAATACCACATGCTTTCAGTATGCCCTTTCAAAACTGTGACTGTTTCTTAACGAGCTACCTTACGAAGCAACTTAAGCATAAGAAACGCTAACGACATCCAAAATGCACTTAAGGTGATATTTAACCGAATGACCACTTCCAAAATTTTGAAAAAGTCCGAGATATCTCTAAATAATGTGGATAGGCTAAATTCATTTAGTTTTGTCTAATTGTAAAATAGGCTCTTAGCGTTCCGGAATGGGTTTAGAGCTGTCTAAAGCTCTGATACATAAGAATTTCTATTGATGTTTAGGTTTTTGAGAAACAAATTTAGAAGTGCTCCTGCTTTTTTTTTACTGTCTCTCAAGGGAACTACGTACATACATAAGTCCAGATGAATCAGAGTATCCTTAGTAAAATATTTTCCCGGTAACTGCTTAGCAATTCTCATGCGCGGATTTCATTAAGCCCATGATTCGGAACATTGATACATAAGATAGTACCAATTCCTTGAAAGGCATTCAAACTTAAATTTTCACACAACTTCCAGTCCTATTCTGATTATACCTTCCCTGATTTGTTTAACAATTTTCTGAACATGTATGTTGCATGATCCTTATTTGGTTGTCTCAACAATCTACAAATTTAATTTTACTCATAGTGAAACGATCAATCAATCTCCAAAACATTAACTCATACTTCCTGCATCTTTCAGATTATTGACCCCGACTTGCCGTCCTAACTATGCTCCAGTGTGATGACTTTAAACAGTAAAAATGACAAATCTCCGGCAGTACCAGCACCAGCACCTACACCTGACCTCATTGGTGGCATAATCGGTGACTTTGGTATTTGGCAGCTGCGAACAGTGCTCATAATATTTCTTTGTAAAATTCCTGCCTCATGGTTTATGGCATGTATCATATTTACTGCCCCGGAACTGTATCCTGTGTCGGAATTCCAATGTGATGTTGGAATTTCCAATAACACCACAATATCCGATGATCAATGCTACATAACCAACCTAAATGCAACCCGAACAGAATGTACCAACTTCATATACAACTACGATTTCTACTCCTTGGTGATGCAATTCGATTTAGTATGCCTTCGGGATATTTTCATTGCATGGACACAGTACTGGCATCTATTCGGAATCCTGATAGGTGGTGTCATCGCAACAAAAATGATGAAATGGTAAGCAATAGAAATACGAATATAAACTCTCGTCCTCGACTCAAGGATAGAATATGAATAACTTTTCTCTCGTATTTTCTAGGATAAGTCCAAGGTTCACTATGTTCATTGGAATGGTATTGCAAATTATTTGTGGATGCGTTACAGGATTCGCCAGAGACTTTAGCCTGCATTGTGCCTTCCGATGTCTCTCTGCGGCGTGCTGTGCACTCATGTTCACAGGGGGGCAGACAATTTGTAAGCAAATAAATAGATGCATACGGTATTCATTTTCTGTAATGTCCTTTTCACATTTTGTCTCTTTCCAGTTTCAGATATTACGGCGGGAAAGTATCGCCTCGGTGCTATAATCCTCTACGACACGTTCTGGTCTGTTGGGCTATTCATGCTACCAACACTGGCATCGTTCTTTAACAATTGGACGGAAATCTACTTGGGTATCACGTTTCCAACACTCATTCTAATTCTATTGCTCAATTGGACGCCGGATTCTCCACGGTGGTTACTTCGCAATGGCAAGGACATTAAGGAAGTCGAGAAAATCATTCGTAAGGCAGCAGAAATCAACGACAGAACATTCAAGATTCCCCCAGACTTTACTGAACAACTTCAATTGCAATCGGATTCGCTAAAGGCGAACCCTCCAAAGGAGGCCAGTTGGTCGGAACTGTGGTCTGGGCCAAGGGCAAAGACTCATTTCCTTGCGGCGCATATCGCCTTGGCTGTGTTTATTATAAACTACATGGGAATGCTTTTGAATGTCAGGTCCTTCGGACGGGATTACTTAGCAATTAACACAATAATCATTGGTAAGTAGAGAGTGATGTTGGGCAGGATGATGGGCTCATTCGATTCGGAAACTTTTTTGGTTCAGGTTTTAGTGAAATTGTGGGATGCTTCCTGGCTTTGCATTTTACGCTTAAGCATAATCGATGGAAATGGCAGTTAGCCGGTGGATTCAACATCATTGCTGGACTAATTGGCTTCCTGGGGTGGACTTACCCAGTTGACACAAGTAAGTAGTGTTGTTGTATGTAGAGTGTGTAAGAGTTGGCAGTTCATTCCAAAAATGGGGGCTGTAATGAACCGTAGCAAAAAGGAAATTAACTCAATTCCGAGTTTTGGTAAAGGAGAGGTAAATTGCTTTATTATGTCCTTACTGAAGGCGAATTTAATTTCGAAATAATGAGGCTTACGATGAGGTAGGAACATAAACGGAATAATTTAAAGCAATATACTGCTTGAAAAAAAAAATTAAACAAATAAAGTTTACCTTTTGTTAAAAATGTCGAGACCAATGCCAGAGGTAGGATGTTTGAGTAATCCGTCACACTTTCTGCAACAATTTCGGGGAAAGTCGGGAAGAATATCGATTCTTCCTGCATTTTATATTCTTTATTCAAGTTATTTGATTTGATTATGTCCTGTTTCCATTTCCTCCATCGCCTTTTCGTTCTACACACCATCGTGTACGGTTTCTTTAAATGAGTATTAGTTCTTTCTTAGGTTCTTTGTTTTCGATTGTATTTCTTGATCGATCCACTCTTCTTCCATCTTTAGTTAGTTGGATTGCAGATGCATTACAGCAATTTTGCTTTCATCGTAAGGTGGTGGGGACAAATACAAATAGGTATCTGGCTTATTCTTTAGTAGAAAAGTTCAATAAAATTATGGTCGGACGTGCCGTGCCGCTCACAACATAGATTCAATGTAAAAGCAGACAATACAGTGTTTACGCTTTTCGCACTGGTTCTCCATATTTTGAACAGAATGTCGAACACAGGTTTTGCGTTGCTTATACAACTGATAATTGGTGACAGCATTCAGCCTTGTCTTATCCCATATGGACTTATAAACCGGAGCTCATTTCTTCGATTATGTCAACATCATCGGCGAGTAATTGGACGGACTTTTGAAAGATTGTGTCTCTTATGTTGGCGCGTGAGTTTTCCACTATTTTTTGAAGAATGATGTTAAACGGATCGTATGACAGCGCTTTACCTTGTCTAAAACCTTTTTTGACATCAGAGGTCTCTTTGAGGTCTTTGCCAAACTTGATGGAGCAGTCTACAGAAATGCTTTTTCCAAATCCTCGGTATCGACTGCGACTCTACTACGATTTTTTATTTATATTTAGCGCACGCTTAAAGAATTGGAATACCCTTAAAATGTTTGTACACAGCGCATTCGAAGAAAAATTAGAGAGGAAAAAAAGAGAGATGGATAGATAGTTCTAATGACTAGGAAATATATAGCTCAATAGAGCATTCGATAAGCGAATTGTTCGGCTTAGGAACGATTGCGGATATTTCAGAATACGTCAGAAAGTGGGCTTGAGGATATACTGATGTGCACTCATAGCGAGACGAATGTAACGGTTAAAAAAGAGCGGAATGCTCTGGCAATTTCGGTACAGAGAAGGTGCCGTAAGAGCTGTTGCGTCGATGTTCAAGCGTGTAAATTGACTGTGCAATATTGGCGTCATCTAAGAGTTTTATCGCACGATTTTAAATCGTATCTAGCAAGTTCAAAGAGGCGGGACCTGATCAGATGTGAGCATTGTACTCTAGTTTTGGGCGGATAAATGCCTTACATATAGAGACATGTTCAGAGGTCGTAAAATATTTCTTACTCTTACAGAGTATTAAATTCCACTCTGCTGATAGTTCCCCATACTGTTAATATCGGAGCTAAGCATACACTTCCATGCCATTCCTGTTCTACAGGTAAGGAACAGGGACGTGAGGTCGTGAACGAATATAAAAAGCAGAGAGTGCTGTCGTCAGCAAAGGAATATATTGGTTTCCAAGTAGCAGACAAGAGATAATTCATGAAAATTAAAAAACAATTTAGGAGACATAATAGAGCGCTGGGGCACACCAACATTTATTTTGTGAATGTTAAACTGGAAACCATCCACTTGTAGTGAACGTCTAAAATCACACATTTTCGACAAAAAAGCCTGATGCCAAACTCTGTCAAATGCCTTAGAAATATCAAGGAACGCTTTGGTTCCTTTTTTCGGTGAGACATTCCATCAAATCACCAGTTTACCTGTTGCTATGAAAACCGTACTAGCGGTCATTAAGAAGTTTTCGTGATTCTCGTGATATTTCATGAGCTGACGTCTTATCAGCGTTTCCATGACATAGGAAAGAAGTTACGTAGGAGGAGAGAAAAGAAGATTCCCCTTTTTAGGTACTTTCTGAGCAAATGCTGTCTCAATTTCCTCGGAAAGAGTCCTAAGGAACACTTCTTCAAAAGAAGGGGAGATTTACTATCTGGACCAGCAGATGAATGTATATTAAGATCTTAAAGCACTCTTATTATTACAAGAAGCGTGCAAAAGTGGAATCGTCCTATTGAAGATTCGACGCACTTAATAATAGGGGCATGTTGCCTTGTTCGTTTCCATTGGCTTTGGTTCGGGGCTTGCGTCCGTGACATATTTTTTTTAGCTTTTAGTGAAACTTCCGAATCTATTCCTGGAGTAGCATCTCTCAATTTCCTCGACCGCACACTTCTTACGCTCCTTCGTTTTCTTTCTAAGAATCTGGTATTCGTTCCTTCTTTTCGACTGCGCTTTGTATGAATTTGGCTTAGGTGCATGTGCTTGTCGGCACTCATCGTCAAATCAGGCTTTTTGTTGTGAGTGAATGAATGGGTTACACTGCACATCAGAGGCGTCATCTTAGATGACTTTTTGGCAATGTTGCCACTGGTCTTCGATACTTGATGTTGGCGTAATAGGCCATCTTCAGAATTTAAGGACGTCAAACTTCCTTACAGTATTAGCTTGCCTTTGCGATGTTCGTGATATCTGCAACCGTTCCTTGACTACAACAATCCGTGTAGGGATTGGTCCCTCGAAACGTCCGGACATCCATAATACTGGGGGAATGAATTACATCGATAGAAATGTGGTAATTGATATGGGTTGATTGATCAGAAGTTCTCTTTGAGAATATAGAGATGTGGGAACCGCTTGCTAGATACGATAATATTTCGTGGCAAAGTTAATTAGCTCGAATCTGTTATCGAAGGTGATGTCGTGCAGGCTATACCTTCCGAAAACACCATCAAATATGCCATCTCTTCTTAGCTTTGTAGTAAAATCACTGAAAAAAAATGTTATGTCATAGCTAGGGCACTGCTCGTAGGTCTTGCCCAAGAGCTCGTAGAAGCCATCTTCGTTGTCGTAGTCTTTCGCCTCTGTGAGGGCATGCACGTATATAAAGCCAATGTTGGCAAATTTGGTCTTAATACGGATTGTTACGCGGTTTTCGTCAACATGCCGAAAACTCAAGACTTCTTGTCTAAGTCCGACTCTAATAACAAATCCGCATCCAATTAGGCAATACATTTGCCATCGATAACAATCGCCGTATTTAATGTTGTAGTTTTTGATCCACTTTTTGTCCGGACAATCCCATCGCATTTCTTTGATAGCGCCAACATCTGTTTTGTAGTAGTCCAGACCTTTGCAGGTTGTTCGGCTGTTCTTGGCCTATTAATAGACTTGTCATGCTATGTACAAATCCGAACTCTGTTATCTTTGTTTTATTTGCAGGGATTGTCAATGAATCTACTGTTCTATTGTTGTTGCTACCGAATTCTTCCAAAAATAAATGTAGCAGACTCATAACTACTTGTCCTTTAAGTGGGTTCTTATTATCCTAAGAATTTTTCCCTCTTTAAGGAGCCTCATATTCGTACATTTTTATGTAGGTTTTCTAGAAGAAGTTAGCTATACACTACTAGTCTTCGACTTAACGACATTTGGTTTCATGGGAGTAACGTTTTTTAAGTCTTTTATTAGCTGCGATCTCAGGATAAAAAAAGGCATTCGTAGCTATGATACTCATAGTTCAAGTGCGAGAATCTGCCTCTCTTTCAAAAAGGAAAGCAAAGTCCTTAGCTACTAGGACACATTTGATGTGCATTACTTTGTAGAGCAGTCACTTTTTCATCATATCTAGCTAAAGCACTTTGTTTAAGTGTTTGATTGGAGAACCCAGAAGAAGAATCCTCAAGTACCTTTCCCTTATTCGAAAATTCTAGTCAGAGATGTTAGTTGGAAGTGCCGGTTGCATTTCTTGTTTATTTTGTTTTGTTGTTCTTAAATTTTGTTTTTCGATTTCGTCCATCTGTTTTGATCCTATCAGTACGGTCAAAAATACATATGTGACTCCGTCACCACATAGGTGTGAGATATTTTGTTTGGCAGGCCTAGTCAGGCTTCCTTTATGAATTTATTTCTTGATTGGTATAGTCTCTACCTGTCCTTCCTTAGCGACAGCTTCGAAAAAAGAATTGCTTGAATCACCACTAGAATAGGAGTTACTACCACTTATTCTTGGAAATATCATTAGAGAACCCGAAGTGGATGTGGTACCCAACATTCATTGGAGCCAATTTCCCCTCAGCTCTGTATAGAGGTGGGCAGTCGTCGCTGAAGTAATAACTCTGTAACAACTCCGAAACAGGAGCGGTGTTCCATTCAAAAGACTTAAGAGACGTATGTAAGTGTAGTTCAATCTTACTTCTCCAGAAAAGTTTTTTCTTTTCTAAAAAAATTTCGAAGCAATGCTGTAAATAATTCACCCACGAAAGGGTGGAAGTAATTCATAAATTCTTTGTTGTTTATTTTCCAACAGTTCACCTTGAGGTAGGCAAAACTTGTATATCCTCAAGGTCGTTTGTGGAAGTAAGTCACTCTTTTCCTCGATTAAATAGCTTAGTTTATTTTGTTATAGAAAGAGTTTGAAAGTGATGTCTTGCGTTGACTTAATAAATAACCTCTTGAGCTGATTAATGAATATGAGTTCCCCATCCTCATTTGTCCTTGAATGAAACTTCCAACTTTTACACTACGTGGCACCCCTATGTGGGAGTACATACGTTAGTATAACTTCAATGTCAATCACTAAATTAAATTCATTTTTCAGTGAAGAAGGATCTGCTTGAATCCCTTTGGATTTCAGTTGCTGGTATAGCAAAGGCTGGAGTTTCTACAGCTCAGTCAATGATTATCGCGTGCCTACCAGAATTGGTACCAGCTCACAAGAAGGCACCATTTATGTTCTCCGTAGTTACGTGGGCAAGGATTTGGCTTCTAACAGCGCCATTCGTTAACGTTTTGAAAAAGATTGCTATAGCTATGTCGCTAAGTGCATTCTGTTTACTCAGTATTATTGGAGGCCTATGCCTATGTTTCCTGATTACACCGAAACCTTCGCCACCCACACAGCCTACCGAGAATGGTAGCACGGAAGTGGATCATGACACTTCGCCAAAAGAAATCAACAAGGAATGTTGGTCTACGGAAGCTTATGATAACGTTACTATGACTAGGTTATAAGGAGAACGTTTTGAAGTGCTGAAGATTGGATACTTAACTTACACGAATACGAGAATGTAATTTGTGTGTACTTAAATAAGGAACTCAGCGGGCTGTGCCTTATCTGTACATTTGTAATAGTTACACAAGAAAATGCCTCTTTTACAATTTACTTTTGCCGACTGATTTGCTTGATTTGGTTTACTTTCAAAAAAAAAAAACTCTGTCTTTAGGTTAATTTTTAATAAATGTAGCTAGAAAAATTGTTATAATAAATGTGTTTTTCTTATTGTTATATGCTTTGAATATTTAAATTTTATTTTATTTTTTCAGTTCCAAATTATTTAATCAGAAAGACTTGTACAGTACTTATCACTTTAAGTATCTAATACAATTATGAAAATTAATAAAAGAAAAACTTAAATCACTATATTGAAAAGATTTTTTCTCTATCATGGGAAAGCGAAATATGATAAAAGTAAACATGTATGAAAATTGTAAAAAAAAAAAAACAGATATATAAAGGGTTTTCCAATAGGGACTTGACAACTTTGAATTTAATTTATGAACACACTCTTTCACTAATCATCAAACTAGCACTGTCAATTTATTCAGTAAACTCAACATTTTCATCATCTTAAAGTACACTAACAAGCAACGTCTACAAATTTTCTACAGATATTCGTAGTCGGTGACTGAAACTTTAAGAGCGTTGACTCCAATTTTCGGTCGTAATTCTCGCCCTAGTAGACAGACAATAACAAGTTTAGTGCAAAAATTTGAGTCTACATATTCGTTGTGTGATGTTGCCATGTCAGTGAGACAACGGGTTGGTCGAAGTGTCGAAAATATCGCTGCCGTTCAGACGTCCGTAGCAAACGATCCAAAGCAGTCAATTCCACGGCGTTCTCAAGAGTTGGGCATCGCTCAGACCACATTATGGCGTATGTTGCGTAAGGATCTTGGTTTACACCCATACAAAATCAAGCTGACTCAAGAATTGAAGCCGATGGACATTTGAAGCGACGTACGTTCTCCGATTGAGTTCTGGAAAAGATGCGCCAATATGATGAATTTCATCGCAAGATCATCTTCAGTGACGAAGCTCATTTTTGGCTCAATGGGTTCGTCAATAAGCAAAATATGCGTTATTGGTCGGATGAAAACCCACATGTGCTTCATGAATCACCACTTCATCCACAAAAAATAACTGTTTGGTGCGGTTTGCAGGCCGGTGGCGCTATTATACTGTATTTTTTCGTCGACGATAACAATCGTCACGTTACTGTGAATGGTCAGCGCTATCGCACCATGATCACCGATTATTTATGGCCCGAATTCGAAGATATGGACTTGGACGACATGTGGTTTCAACAGGATTATGCCACAAGCCACACATCACACGCTACAATCGACTTATTGAAGAGTGAGTATGGTGAGCGTGTTATCTCAAGACATGGGCCAGTCGATTGGCAGCCCCGTTAGTGCGATTTAACGCCGCTTGACTATTTTCTGTGGGGCTACGTTAAGTCATTGGCTTACGCCAACACGCCGACGATGTTGGAAGAGCTCAGAGCCAACATTGAAATGTGTGGCCGAGTCGTTGAAAATTGGGTCCAACGAATCGAACGCTGCAAACGTGCCCGCGGTGGCCATATGAACGAAGTCGAGTTCCATTCATAAATGTTTTGATTGTACTTCAAGCCAATGATAAAGTTTTCCAAATATCTCAAATGGTTTGCCTTTTATTTAAAAAAAAAGTTGTCAAGTCGTCATTGGAAAACCAGATAGAAAAAAAAAAATTGTGCTGAAAAAAGACAGAAGGATCGTTCTTAAAAGAGTAGTGCAAAACTCAAACGCTAACACCAGAGGCACTATCTTTCAAAAGTCCGTCCATCTACTTGTCTATGCCGTCGACATCGACATAATCGGCAGAACACAACGGGATGTCACTGGCGTTTTTGTGAGCATTGAGACGGAGGCGGCGAAATGGATTTGACGGTTAATAAGGGCAAAACAAAGTATATGCTGTCATCAAAAAAGACACCCAACACCGACGTCTCGGATTGAATCTCTCTATAGACAGATATAACTTTGAGGTGGTTAAATAAATTACTTAACCTAGGCTCCGCTATGAACTCAGGCAATGACATCACCGCTGAGATTAAACGAAGAATAACTCTTGCCAATCGCTGTTTCTTTGGGCTAAGAAAGCCTTCTCTCGAACAAATAAAGTGACCCTTTATAAGACCCTAATCATCCCAGTCCTCCTCTATATTGCAGAGGCATGGATTCTATCAAAAGCAGATGATGTTACTCTTGGTTGTTTTGAGAGGAAAATATTTCGAGTAATTTTCGGTCCCGTCTGCATAGATAATAAGAAGGAGAAGGAGATACAATGACGAACTGTACAGCGCCACCGATCTATCCAGAAGAGTGAAGGTCCAACGACTGAGATGGCTAGGTCATGCTACATGTAGAGCGAATGGAAGCGAATGCTCCGGCCCGAAAGATGTTCGAATCCACTTCCACGACTCAAGTGGCGAATGCAAGTAGAGGGGGACCGTAACCAACTTAGCGTGCGAAACTAGAGACAGCTGGCCAAAGATCGTGCTGGCTGGAGACGCTTGTTGGATGAGGTCCAGGTAAACCCCGGACTTTACCGACACCTTAGTAAACTAAGTAAGTGTGAGAATTGTATTGTAGAAAAGTTAGACTTGAAGTGGAGTTGTTGAGAAATAAAGAAGGATTACACTTCCGAAGTTCAGGTACTAGAAATTGTTTTTATTCAGGGGGGTAACATGTTCCATAATTTAACAGTATAACTGAAAAATAAGCGACAGGAATTTCTGTAACAGTGACAAGCTAATTTAATGTTCAATGTCCTTTCCGGGCGGGAAAAATTGAGTTTGTTAAAAGGATTTTGTGGGATACTGATTTTTTTTAAATAAAAATACAGTTTCAAGCTTTCATGAAATTTTGAAGAGTGCAACTAAGTACATTTTTTACGAACGTATCTACGGAGGCCGTAGATATAAGAGGGCTGTTTGATGAGTGCCTGGATTGGAAGATAGGTGGCAATACTGAGTCAAAATGAGTGTACCAACATTTAGTATAAATGCCTGTCAAAATTTGATGACAATACGACACTAAGTTTGGTTTTGACACCAATTCCAAACATCGTGTTAGTGTCTTTTGCGACAATGGAAAAAGGACAGCATCGCTCCTTGATCCGATTCTTGTTTTTGAGCGGCAAAACCTGCGAGGAAATCAGCCTATTCTCGATGGTGTGTACGGGCCCCATTCACCTTCCCGTACAACTGTTTACCATTGGTGTGCAGAGTTTCGCTTTGGCCGCACTCCGGTTTTAGATGAACAGCGCTCAGGTGACCCAAAAACAGTTACCACAGGGGAAACTGTGAAAAAAATCTCGTATTGGCGGTTTGGAGAAGTGAAAAACAATCACAGGAGCATACAACGTCGATTTATTGGGCGAATCAACGCCGATTTGAAGAAAAACGACCACATTTATCGAAGAAAAAAGTGCTCTTCCACGACGAAAACCCACCGGCTCACACCTCCGCAGTCTCCACAGCCAAATTGGTCGAATTGTACTTCGTATTGCTCCCCTATCCTCCGTATTGACCGGAGGAGTATTTTGCAGGCCAACAAAAGTCGTACTATACGGAGGGATAAAAAAGTTGCAGCATCACTAGGAAAAATGTATCGAGTTGAGAGGGGATGATATTGAAAAATAAATTGTCAAAACCTAAAACAGTTGTCATTTCTAATGCGGGTATTCATCAAACAGCCCTCGTATCTCACAGCTATATTAAAAAAAAAAAGGAATTCAGGGTGATGTAAACTACGAGGTGCGTTCAAAAAGTAAGGTGACTTTTGACTTTTGAAATTTCGTGGGTAACGTATATTCGATTATCGATTTGTGTTAGAACACATGTCCCGAACATATGTTCACAGTTCAAGTGGTACAAGCTCTTCCAAGATGTCCCAAAAAATGCCAATGCCTTGATCTGGACGCCCCTGCACATCAACAAAGATGATAACGAAGCTGTGTAGGAAATTGTTTTCAAAAATCGTCAAATTTCCATAAAAGAAGTTGCTAAGGATGTTTGCATATCAGTCGGCTAGTATCATGCAATCTTTTCGAATGTTTTATGCAAGAGATTTCTGTCTGCGAAGTTTGTTCTGAAACTTCTTAATTTTGATCAGGAAAGCCTTCGCATGAATATCGCATAGGAGCTCTTGAATGACGTCAATGATGATTCTGACTTGCTCGAAGGAATCATAACTGGTGACGAATCATGGGTATATGGGTATGACGTCGAAACCAAAGCCCAATGGTCCTATTGGAAGCATCTAGAAGATCCAAGACCCAAAAAATTACGCCAAGATCAATCAAATGTCAAAGTTTTGATCACAGGCTTTTTTCGATTACCGTGGCGTAGCGCAACAGAGTTTTTACCTCAAGGTCGTACGGTTATTAAGGAGTATTACCTTAAAGTTATCTGCCATTTTCAAAAAGCAATACGAAAAAAAACGTATGGAAATGTGGAAAAATAATTCATGGCTTTTGCAAAAAAACAACACGGCAATCATGCCTCAGCCACCATATTCACTGGATTTGGCTCTATCCCAAAAAGGAAGAGACCTATAAAAGGAAGGAGATTTGCGACGATTGAGGACATAAAAACGGCATCACTGGAATGACTCAAGGCTATACCAAAAAGTTCTTGTGAGAAGTGCTTCGGGGATTAGAAAAACCATTGGCACAAGTGTATTATATCTGAGGGGGAATACTTTAAAGGGGGCAACATTAATGCTGATAACTAAATAAATATTTTTTTTATAAAAATATAAAGTCACCTTAATTTTTGAACATACATCGCATATTAGCGTAGGTTATGAGATAAATGGTAGAACTATTATTCTTAGTAGCTTTCGCCGAGTTTCTATGGATTTTGTGGGTTTTAAAATGTGTCGGTACTAAGCGGTTGGATTTGGACCTACAACCGTATAAGATTGTGCTGATGCAAGGATTGAAAACGGACGAACATAGACAGAAAGACATAGATAGAAATGTTGGCCGGAGATCCGGATTTTGGCCAAAAGCCATTATTGGAGCGAATACAATCCAAAAGTGTTGGGTCAAGCATTAATGCATCCACAAAATTAACTGTTTGTTGCGGTTTATGGCATGGCGCCATCATCGGTTAGAGCGATGTTAACCGACTTTCTGCGATCAGAGCTCGACAACATCGATATATCCGAGCTGTGATTCCAAGAAGATGGCGCTACATGCCATACAAGCGACGCAACCCTTGAAGTTGTGAAGGAGAAATTTGGTGACTAGTTGATCTCACGGCCAACGGTCATCAATTGGCCGCCGCAATCATGCGATTTGACACCACTCGATTATTTTCTTTGGGGTTTCGTCAAGTCCTTAGTCTATGTTAACAAGCCAACCACTTTGAACGAGCTCAAATCCACCATTCGGCGCGCTATTACCGGAATAATGCCGCACATATTGCACCGACTCATTAAAAATTTAAACGATTGCTTGAAGCACTGCCAGCGAAGCCGAGGCGCCCATTTGAATGATATGCTATTCCATACATAATGGCATGAACATAGCTTCAAAATAAAGCCAGAATCAAATTTATATCTCACGCCTTTGAATTTTATTTAATTTAGTATGTACACCGATTTTCTCAAAAGCTCAAAAGTCATAGGTGATGTGGTTGCTGAAGTGTGTGGGGGATCCGTCATTAGGAAGTTGATATTTAGATCTCGTTAGGAACTTTGAGATACGAGTAGTGTTGCCGCTCTTGTTATTTTTGGACGAACCACGGTTAGAATTCGTTTTTCAGATTGTCGTAGTTTAAAATTTTTGTAGAGGCGACGTAGAATTTTATAACTAAAAATGTACGTTTTGATGTAATTGAGATACCAATAGCTTTGAAGGCAATATTTTGGCTGATTGGGATGTACTGCCGCGGGGGTAGTTTACTGGGTTAGGAATGTTTGTTGTATATGGGAGTTGAGTTTGCTGTAACGCTATTATTTTAGAGGAAATTGTTTTATTAGCATTGGTAGTTCATTATAGTTATTTAAGTAGCTCTTAGTGTTGTATTATTTTTAATGCAGGTTTATCGCTTTCTGAGTGGTTTATGGTGAGTGTTGTATTATTGATGCGGCTCCATCCTACGTTACGGTGGTGTAAACTTCGTGGTGAGCATGAGATGGATGGTTTGTGGATAGCAAAGTCCTTGACATTGAAAACATTAACTTGATTCTGATGAATCATTATACTTATTTCGTATGGGAGCACTTAATAGTATATTATCGATAACAGAGTTATTGTTAGTAGGGGGATGTTTTTGGTTTATTGGTAGATATTTAATTTTACGGATAAATTTTTGTGTTAGGCTTAAGATAGGTGTTATTGTTGTGTTGATTTTGAGTGTTGGAAGAGTTTGGTTGGTTTTTAAACATCGATTGAAAGGATTCATTAGATTTGTGTGTGTTGGTGTATGAGTACTGGATTGTTGAGCCTCGGTTGAGCTGTGTTTCTTAATTGTTTTTTATTTTTAGAATTTCTTTTTGCTGTAGGTACTGTAAGTCCTCTCTAACTCATCAAATTTTATAGAGGAGAGAGATCGGAAACGACCGAAGGTGACGAGAACGACACCGGTAGTGTATTATGAGCCTTCTTGATTTTTTTATTTTTTATTTTTTTTTTTTTTTAATTTAAACACTTCTGTTACTCCTTGGGATCTCATATCAGTGATTATTTCTTCTTCCGGTGTTAGGGAACGATCAAAAACCGTACCCTTAGAAGAATTTAAAGGGTGATGGAGAGCTACTTTTATGTGGCGAATGTTTGAAAGATGTTGATTTATTGTAAATAGTACAGCTTTTTTGGAGTGTTATTCAGTACATACACTATCAATTCATTTTTTCAAGGAGAAAAACAGTAAATGAGATAAGGGGCGGCCTTAAGTGTTTCAGTTCAAAATAAGCATAATCAGTCGATTCCACACCATTTACAGCAATTGGGAATAGCTCAGTCCATATTGTGACGAATTTTGCGTAAAGATTTTTAGCATACACCCTTACAAGATCAAATTAACTTAAGAACTGAAGCCTCTTGATCACTTGAAGAGCCGAAACGTCTTCCATTAGGCTCTGCAAAAGTTTGAAGAAAATCCTGAATTTTATCGAAAAATCATCTTCAGCTAGAAAGCTTATTTTTGACTTAATGGCTTTGAAAATAAACAAAATATGCAATATTGAACAGAAACAAATCCACATGTGCTTCCAGAGACTCCATTGCATCCACAAATAGTGACCGTGTGGTATGGATTTCATGCCGAAGATGTGATTGAACCATATTTTTTCGTCGATGAAAATTATCGCCATGCTACGGTCAATGCAGTTCTCTATCGTGCCACGTTGCAAGACTACTTTTGGCCAGAATTGGATGTACTTGACATCAGTGATATTTGGTTCTAACAAGATGGTGTCACATGCAACACAGCTAGTCAAACAATTTATCTATTGAAGGAGGAAGTTCAGTAATCATGTAATTTCGAGAAATGGTCCGGTCGAATGGTCAATATCTCAATTAGTTTGGGTTGTATTTAAATACAAAATTGTCATGTCCTCATTGAAAACCTTTTATTATGTACTTGCTACAATGTAGCAGGATATTTGTTTTCTTATTTGCACACTCTTCTGTCCGATTGGATATAATTACTCGCTGATAGCTGTTGCTGGTACTGAAGTTAGGCGACTACTGTACATTTTTATTAAACTTCTGAGTGTCATTCTTGGTGTAGCATGTTCCAATTTCCTTGACCACGCACTTCTCATACTCCTTTTTTTTTTGTTCTGAGAAGCAGGTGTTTGTTTCTCCTCTCTGCTCGTAGAGCTCGTAAGCATTTCTATTGCTTCTAGGCAGAACGGCTTGGCTGCATGTGTTTGCCGGTACTAATCGTCATTTCGTTTGACTCATTGCCACTGGTCTTCGATACTGGATTTTTTTTTATAATACCGCGCGCGCACCAAGGGGATATGAATACCCTTTTACTGACTTTTTTTCCAGGGCACGGGCGGGTGGTGTAGTAGTTTGAAACTCAGGTGTATTAGGTTTCGATATTTTTCCCAGAGGTGGCTGTCAAACTGGACGGGACGAGCTAGTACATCCTCAATCAGTGGGTTTTAAGCACGTGCTAGTTGTTAGTTCGATACATTTAACCCAGCCAGCAACCACTCCAACATCAGTGTTATGCCTTCATGTCAGAGTTGACGCCGATGGGATTTTCATATAACTACATACAAATTCTATGAAAAGACTTTTTCACAGAATTGCCTCTCACAGGATTTGCTTGAGGAGTCTATGCATATACCACTACACCACGGCCACCACGTAGTGGATGTTGACGGTTTAGAACCTCCTGAGAAATTTAGGGCGACTCGATCGGAAAAGGATTTGGAGATCTCTTCCGATTGCAATCGTCCGACGCCGAACTTCGTCAAAGTATTATTGTAGAAAATTAGAATTTGCAATGTTCAGGATATCTGCGACCGTACCTTGGCTGCAAATAGGTAGTGGTCCGTATAGATTTTTTACTTTAAACGATCGGACATCTATAATACTTGAGGAGTGCCTTCCGTCGATCGAAATGTGGTCAATCTGATTCACGGTTGATTTATTAGGACTTCTCCAAATTCCTTTGTGAATATCGAGATGTCGGAACCAAGTGCTAACTACGACAATGTTTCATTCTGCCGCAAAGTCGATTAAACTGATTCTATTATCGGAGCTATATTTTCCGACAGTACCACCAGAGATGCCCACCCACCTTGTCAAAGATTTCGTACAAGTCATCTTCGGTGTCGTCAGCTTTTTTCTCTGTGAGGGAGTGTGAGCATGTAAAATAATTGTTGGTAAATTTAGCCTTAATACGGATTTTTATGTGGCACTTGTTACCATGACGGAAACTCAAGACTTGTTGGCTTAGTCTGTCTCTAACAATAAATCTGCATCCAAATAGGCACTCTTTTTACCGACGTAATTACAATCACGGTAGTAGATATTGCTTTTTTTCATCCTCTTCATGTGCGGCCTATCCCATCGAATTTCTTGGATAACGCTAACAAAAAAAGTCAATTCCTCAATGGAATACGACTTTGTCTCAAAGGTCTTATTCATTTAGTGCTAGATACCACTGCACTGCCACACCTAAATCATTAATCGGTTTCCAACATTGTTAGGGTGTTAGAAGGTCGAGATTTGTTTTGAGGAAGTCATTATTGCCTCGAGAAATTGAAATTGTCCTAAACTTATCTGAGAGTGTATGTCGTGCACTCTGGCCTTTTTTTCTACTTAAACGGAACTGTACTTCATTTAGAAGTTCGATATTTGTTTTGAGAAACTGATAATTATTAGTAACGTTTTCCAGATTAATAATGCAGACTATTTCAATTCAAGAGAAAATAGAAATGATATTGATTTAGGGAGAAAGTGGAAGAAACATCGATGGTGCTGTTGCTCTTTACGCCTAACGTTTTCCAGACTAGATACGATCGTGCGCTTCCTTTTATTGGGTCATCCAACAATTCACTATTGAGGACAATGAAATAGCAGTGTTAGCTACCGTTGCACACGATCCTCACATTAGCACTCGCCAAATAAATCGTGAATCAGGAATTTCTCAAACGACTGTCTGTAAGATATTACATCGGCATAAATACCATCCTTTTCATATTTCAATGCATCAAGAACTTTCTAGTGAGGATTTTCGCAACCGGGTTTCCTTTTGTCAATGGGCACTTCAGCAAATTGAACAAGACCCCCTTTTCTTCGCCAAGGTGTTATTCTCAGATGAGTCGACTTTCACCAATCATGGTACGGTCAATCGACATAATATTCATTACTGGGCTACCGAAAACCCTTCTTGGTTGCGACAAGTTGAACGCCAGCACCCTTGGAATGTTAATGTTTGGGCGGGAATTATTGGGAATAAATTAATGGGTCCATATTTTATTGAAGGCAACTTGAATAGCAAAAAGTATGCAAACTTATTGCGGGACCATCTTCCAGTATTACTAGACGAACTGCCATTGGAGTTGCGACAAACAATGTGGTTTCAACATGATGGTTCTCCAGCCTATTATTCCCAAGTAGCCCAGGGCGTATTAAACATTGTCTACCATCAACGATGGATCGGACGAGGGGGTCCGAGGCAACAGCCTGCTAGATCACCTGATCTTACGTCACTTAATTTCTTCTTGTGGGGCTACTTAAGAAGTGAGGTTTACAGAAAAAAGCCAACAACACGTGAGGACATGAAAAGACGAATAACTGAAGCTTGCCGGAAGATTACGCCAGAAATACTTCTCAGTTCTGTTTAGAGCTCGGATAGACAAGTGTATTGAAGTGAATGGTCACATTTTCGAGCATTTGTTGAAATAGTCTCGGGAAATAAACGTCGAAATGGGAAGAATTCAATGATTCAACAGTGGGAGGCAAGGGGACCCAATCTAATTAATCACCCCGAAGGAAACAAAATACTGCTACGTCCACGTCGTTGTTTCTGGAATCAGGAATTATCATTTTAAAAATTAAAAGTGACCTTCGTTTGACCTTGAAAATGGGTCTCAAGGTCAAACTTGTGGTCTCCATCTTAAGTCCCCTTCAGAACGTTGTGACATTTCGCGTATTTTTCGGGTAATTTTGATGTCTCAAGTTAAAAAACTCATCCTGTACATACATATTTTTAAGAAAATTAATATGAGTCGAAAAGTCGATATTAATCAAAAACGTAGTTGTTACGATTACTTTTTACAAAAGAAACAAGCAATTTTTTTAAAATTAAAAATCGAACTAAAGCGACGTAATCGTATGTATATTGGTATAGAATTCCAAAGTCTTATAGCATGAGCAAAAAAGTTTAAAGTTTAAAAAGTTAAAACAAAGAAGATTGATTTTTTGGGTACGATTTGAGTGAGCGAAACTTAGCTTCTCGAGGAGATATGTCGGTTGTTTAATTTTGAGCAATTTATACAGAAATGTGCAGTTTAGTATATTTATGTGATTTCTAAGGGTACATCTGGTAAGCTTAAGGGAAAATCTCGAAATGTGGTCATATTTACGGAGACCATATATGTAGCGAAGATTACTATAAACAACTGAGCTGTAGTTTATAATGGGCATAAACAGAGCTCTTACAAGTTAAAGCTTTGTAAAGGTCGGGACAAAGGCGGGTGAGATATAAAGTTGGCGTAGACCACCATATATTCTTTTGATAACATAATTGATTTGACTTTGACAGTTTGCAGTTGATATATATTCCTAAGTTCTTCACCTCATTTTCATATGGAATCAATTGCCCCAATTTGTGGCAAGTAATTGGAATGAATCCAGTCATTACCGATAACAATTGCTTTAGATTTAGCAGGGTTTAAGGACAGTTTATTGAGAACAGACCAGTTATAAATTCGTTCCAAGTCCTCATTAAGTCTAGCTATACAATCATCTATTAAGCCAATCGGTCTAGACAGATATACCTGAGCATTGTCTGCGTATAAATGCACTGATGCATCAAGACAGACCTTAGGCATGTCGTTTATTAACAATGAGAACTAGAGTGGTCCTAAAATAGATCCTTGCGGGACACCTGTAGGCACCGCTAGAAAAATTGAACTTTCCTGGCTAGTATGTACTTGTTGAAATATAAGAGATGCAGTGTTTTTACAAAAACTGAATTGACTTTTCAGTTTCTCAATCAAGCGTTGATGGTTTACACAATCAAAGGCTTTAGAAAAGTCCAATAAGCACAGAATAGATACATTATTCTTATCATACGATCTTCTTAAATCATCTAGAATTTTTATTACAGCCGTGGTACAACTGTGATTTTCATTAAAGCCTGATTAAAATGGAGATAACATTTTACTTGAACTTATATGCTCATTGATTTGGTTTTTTAATAAAATCTTTAAAATTTTTGATAGGCACGGTAAAATGCTAATAGACCTAAAATCTGATACAACTTTAGCATATTTCCAAATTGAAGGAAACTCAGATCTCATGATACATACATAAGTTAATAACGTGCGTAAGATGATAATATATCCAGGGCATAATTAGTCTTATAAACTTATTAGATATACAATCTACTCCTACCGCGTTTGATTTGATCTTGGATAAGGCTTTAGCCACATCACTCTCTAATACACAGTGAAACTCAAGATAATTCAAATTATCGTGATTGGTTAATGTAAGGTCAGTGTTGCTGTTATTAGCCGTAACTGAACTATCCAATGTTCTAAGAAAAAATCTGTTTAAATGGTTTGGATCTAGATCGCATCCAACTGACGTCTTTTCAACAATTCTTAAGGATCGGAGGTTCTTCGCTTTCGCTCTTGTTTGTTACTTTGAAACATAAACAACAATGTAATACATGGTCCGTGCCGCTTTTAAGAGAAGGCACCACTTGAATTAAATACATACCATTTTTAGTTAGTACCAACCTTCAAAAGATGGGTGTATAAATTTGACAGCTGTCGGACGATTAGTTCTTGAGATATAGCATTATGAGTGAAGCAACTTTTGTTATTGTGAAAAAAATGGATTCAATGCAATTTCGTGTGTTGATTTATCATTGCTTTTTGATGGGAAAAAATGCAGCGATACAAAAAAATGGCTTGATAAGTGTTACCCGGAGTGGATTGAAAAATTTAAAAGTGGTCATACAAGCACCGAAGATGATGCACGCAGTGGAAGTCCAAAAGAGGCTGTTTCAGATGAAAACATCAAAAAAGCCCACAAAATGAATACGAATGACCGTAAAGTGAAGTTGATCGAGATAGCTGAGGCTCTGAAGAAATCAAAGAAGCGTGTTGGATATATCATACACGAATATTTGGTCATCCGAAAGCTCTTTTTAAAGTGGGGTGCCGCGTTTGCTCACAGTCGACCAATAACAACAACGTGTTGATGATTCAGAGGAGTGTTTAAAGCTGTTCAACCGCAATAAAGCCGAATTTTTGCGTCGATATGTGACAACGAATGAAACTTGGCTCCATCACTTCAAACCAGAATCAAGTCGGCAGTCAGCTGAGTGGCAAGCAGGCGACGAACCTCGTCCAAAACGACCAAAAACTCAACAGTCGGCTGGCAAGGTTATGGCATCCGTATTTTGGGATACACATGTTATAATTTTCATCGACTATCTCCAAAAGGGGCAGACTATCAACAGCGACTATTACATTGCGTTGTTGGAGCGTTTGAAGGACGAAATCGCAGAAAAACGGCCGCATTTGAAGTAAAAGAAAACGCTGTTTCATCAAGACAATGCACCATGTCACAAGTCGATGAAAACGATGGCAAAATTCAGATTTGGCCTCCAGCGACTATTTCCTGTTCGCAGACCTTAAAAGCATGCTCGCCGGAAAGAGATTTAGGACCGATCAAGAAGTAATCACCGAAACAGAGGCTTATTTTGAGGCTAAACCGAAATCGTACTACAAAACTGGTATCGAAAGATTGAAAAATCGGTGCAATCAGTGTATCGCCCCCGAAGGCAACTATATTGATAAATAAAATTGAAATTTGCAAAAATTTTGTGTTTTACTATAAAACGGCGCGGACTTTTCAGCCCATGTGTTAGTACTTGGAAAATCACTGTTAATATTAATGCCATCAATACCTTGTTAATACTCGTAGATGTCTTCTTTGAACGAATTGTCTAATGAAGAACTTAAGTACAGAATGGGCTTAATTCATAGGGATTACACCATGCAGAGGAGAAAGTGGGCATAGATCAAAGCGAAACGTTTCAGTCTGGTTAGAGCTATTAGCTAAATATAATAAATGTGAAATCTTACGTGTTATCCTAAAAGTATGCAACAATAAGTATTAAAACAAGCCTAAAACGCTATAATTTCGTCTATGAATAATTATACAATAATTCTACGAGGTGTGTTCAAAAAGTAAGTGACTTTATATTTTTATGAAAAAAAATTTGTTTATTCATTAATATTGACGTTGACTCCTTTAAAGTTATCCCCCTCATATATAATACACTTGTGCCAATGTTTCTTCCAATCCTCGAAGCACTTCTCATAAGACCTTTTTGTATAGTCTTGAACCGTTCCAGCGATACCGTTTTTATATCCTCAATCGTCGCAAATGTCCGTCCTTTCATAGGTCTTTTCGTTTTTGAACAAAAAAAAAGTGGAATGGGGCCAAATCCGGTGAATACTATATTGTGGCTGAGGCATGATTGTCTTGTTTTTTTGGTTAAAAAAATCTCTCACAGGCAACGACGAATGAGCAGGTGCATTATCGTGATGCAAAAGCCATGAATTGTTTTTCCACAATTCCGGAAGTTTTTCTTCGTATTGCTTTCCGCAAACTGCACATAACTTTAAGGTAATACTCCTTAATGACCGTACGACCTTGAAGTAAAAACTCATGATGTGAGTGATCAAAAATTTAAAATTTGACTGAACTTGGCGTGAATTTTTAGTTTTTGGCTGACCTGGGTGCTTAAATTGGGGTGACTGAGCTTTGGTTTCGGCGTTATAAATATATACCCATGATTCGTCACCAGTTATGACCCTTTTAAGGAAGTTACGCTCATCATTGACGTCAGTCAACAAACTTATCTGACACACGTCTCATGCCCAAAAAATCCGAAAAAAATGCATGGAACGAGCTGACCGATATGCCAATATACTCATCAACTTCTCTTATATTATGTTAATTCGACGATTTTCAAAAACAAGTTTCTTCACAGATTCGACGCTGTCATCTTTTGATGATGTGCTGGGGCGTTTAAAGCGATATTCGACATTGGCATCTTCTCGGTCATTTTGGAAGAGCATGTAATAGTTGAAAATCGCCAAGCACACCGAACCATGTCTAAACTTTTTTTCTGTCAATAACAAACTATGTATGCTATATACTTGAAAATGTGAAGGAATGTTCGGAACAAATGTACCAACACTACAAAAAATCGATAATCAAATGTACGTTACCGGTTACCTTACTTTTTGAACAAATCTCGCATGCATCTGTAGAAGCTGACGAATAGCATTCTTTTTTATGACCTATGTGACCAGGTCCCTCTGAAAAGCATGATACAAGTCCTTGTTTCTAATAAACCAAGGTGCATTGACTATTCCATGAAGAACTCTGTTTTGGAATGTTTAAATTACTTGTGCATTCGATTTTCTTGATTATGTCGTAATTCTTAATTATGCAGTTAGATTTTGTTCTCTGTGTCCTATATCTAATATTTAATTCCTTCAATTTAAATTTGGCGTTCAAATTCATGACCAGGTATTATTATTAACGCACGTTTGTTTCATACCTGCTTGTATTTCTCTAAGTTGTCGAGTTGTCGAACCAAACTGATGGTTCGGGATAAGTTTTCTTACTTCGATAATTTTGTCTAATCTTTTGGAAACTATTTTCTTGAAAATGTTTAACAATATCGACATAAGTGAGATTGGCCGATATTTTTTTTTTATAATAGGCGCACGCAAAAGTGATTTTGTGTACCCTTAAGATTTTTGCACATAGCGCACTCGAAAGAAGGTTAGGGAGGGAAAACAGAAAGATAACGATGTGCGTTGGTTTTGAATATTTGCAAGTTATAGTGGCTAGAAAATTAAGAGCTCGGCAGGGCATTCCATAAACGAGTTGTGAGGATTAGCAAAGAATCATGATATTTCAGAATGCATCCAAAGGTGGGTTTGAGGATGTACTGATGAGCATTCACAGCGAGACGGGAGGTAAGACTAAAATTTGAAGGGGTGGAATGCTATCCGCAATTTCGATGGAGCACTGTTGGTGAAAATAGCTATATGTACATATATCAGGGTGATACAGAAGATGTTTAGTCGTTGTTCGAGTGTGTCGAATAACTCTGTAATATTGACATCACCCATGAATTTTAGCGCACGATTTTGGATTCTAGCTAGCAAGTGCAAAGAGGTCTTAGGGGAACCTGACCTGTACTCCAGTTTTGGGAAGATAAACCCCTTATACGAGTATATTGAGGCCAGGTCAGAAGGAGTGAAATATTTCTAACTTCGCTAAAAGAAACTCAGATATTTCGTAGCATTTTTAGTGACATGGAATATGTAGTCATTCCAATGCAAGTTGTTATTGACAAACATACCGAGAATGGAAAGTTTTTCGGTTTCTACGATGCAAGTGCCATTCATGGATAATGGCTGGGTATTTAATTTTTTCTTTAACGACAACAGAAAGCATTGTGTCTTGGAAGCATGAAATTCCACTTTTCTGATAGTTCCCCAATTGGTTATGCTGCTACACCCGAAGAACATGGATGTAAGTCCGGGAACGAATATGAGTAACATATAGTACTGTCATCAGCAAAGGAATATATTAGATAAGAAGTGGCCGATTATAGATCATTGATAAAAACTAAAAATAGTGTCGAAGATTGAACGGAACCCTGAGGTACACCAACATTTATATTGTGAATATTAGACTTGAAACCATCCAAGACAACTTGAATTGAACGTTCCGAAAAGAACGTTCTAATCCATTAAAGAAGAGAGTCGTCGATCCCAAAAGCACGCATTTTTCACTAAAGAGCCTGATGTCAAACTCTGTCAAACGCCTTAGTAATTTCAAGTGCAACTATATTGCTTTCCCAGCGTACATCAACGCTTTGGTTTCATTTCGGTTAGACATGCCATCAAATCACCAGTGGACCAGTTGTTTAGAAAACCGTACTGCCGGTCATTGAGAAGTTTTCGAGTTTCGAGATATTTTACGATCTGACGATTTATCAGCGTTTCCATGAGCTTAGAAAGAAGAGACGTAAGTGCAATGAATCTGTAGGAGGAAAGAAAGGAAGAATCGCCTTTTTTAGGGACGGACTGGACAAATGCTATTTTCCATCTGCTCGAAAAGAGTCCTAAAGAGTAGGATTAATGAAAAAACTTACGCAACGGTTTTGGCAGCGTGGAAGAACACCTCTTCAGAAGAAGGAGAGATATACCATCTGGACCAGTCGATTTATGTGTGTCTTTCTACTACACGATTGCGAAAGTGAATTCATCGTATTGAAGATTCGACGAACTCAAGTGTAGGCGGTCATTGAATACTGTGATTCCAGGAAGATGACACTTATCGTAAACTGCGATGCTAATACTTACAATTCTCTTTGGGACAATAGCATCACCTTCTTTATATTGTAGTATCGTTTGATAAGATTATCAAAACTCTTGGCTTTGAGTCAATATTTGCTACAAAAATAGAACAGCAAGTAATAAATTTAACGCATTCATTCATTCGTGTCGTATTCATGTCACAACAAATTCAGAATCCGATGCGGGGTTTCAATCTTCTTGAAGAGGAAGAATCCGAGTAAAGCCAACTCGACAAAGATGTCCACGCTCTGCACAAAATTCAAAACGAACCAGAAGGTAGAGGAGGCATTTCAGAACCAATACAGCGTTCTTGTCAAATGTTTGAACTCACTATCCACATAGGAAAAACTATTAGTAACACTTAGAGGTCTGATTGTGCCTATACTCCTTTCCTCATACCTGGGATTCACGTTGCTGGTAACCTGATCAGAACTCGCTCACGACCAGTTTCTATCATTGAATGGGACTGAGAACTTAGTAACACAACCCTTCGTAGCTGGTATCTTCTTTTGATAGTTGGCACTGATAAAGACTAAAAAGGTATAAGCCATTTGTTTGCAGTTCCGAAGAAATTCTTGTAGCTCGTCTAAAACCTCTGACCAATTAGTCTGATTTCCTTCATGTTGAAGAGCATGAGCTTCGTATTCTCATAAAATTTTTGCGAATATATCCTCTGTCAAAGATGTTACATGCCTATCAACGTGAAAGATTCTGCGATTCTGCGAGAAACTGTTTAACGCTCTTCATGATTCTGACTTCTGCACTCGAGCATATTCGGATGATGTGGCTGTACATACTGGCTATTGAATCACGCCAAGGGACTTTCTTCTCTTAATCACAGGCAGTCCCAAGCATGATCGACGATTGATGAACCAGAAATGGGCTCTCAGTCAGTCTTGTCAAAAGTGTAATTTTTTTCTGTAGGAGAATCAGAAAGCTCACTGTTCTGACTCATCTATTGAAGGCGTTTAGGGCCTGGGTGCCATGCTTAACTTCTTTGAACTAAACATATCATGGCGAAAACCTCCAAGACGCTGTGGGTCATCTGGCAGTGTAAAGGACCTTAAGGCAAGACATGGGCAGGGTTCTATGCAGCTTTGATAATGCTTATTATATCTAATACGTCGATTATTTGGTTAAATTAGCTTTTACTCGTATAAAGATACAAAGTTGCGCAAAATTAATCACCTTACTGGAAGATGGTATAATTTTTGAATCAATCATATTGGACATTTGTGAACTAGATAGCTGCAGTACACAAACAGACAAGCAATGGAGCGCTATACTCTGCAAGAGCGTGGAATAACTGTGTTGATGTTTTTGAGCAATAAATAGTCGGTGGTGTTAGCGCAGCGTGAATTTCGATGTCGATTTCCTAATCGTGTCGCGCTAACTGCTCAAACATTCCATCGCTTAGCTACTCGACTCGAACAGAGTGGAACCACAGAAGATCATGCAGGTCATGGCCACCAGACTGATCATTCGGCTGAGAATATCGTGGGTGTTGCTGGCGATGTCGCTGAGAACGAAGAAACATCAACCAGACGACGGGCCACGCAATTGGGCATCACCAGACGGACTTTACAGCGAATTTTAGTGAAAGACTTACACATGTTCCTGTACAAGGTGAAAACAGTGCATCAGCTAATACCTCCTGACCGTCAGCTGCGTGTGATTTACTGTAAAGCCATCCTCAATCTCAACAACGAAGAGAACGATTTTTTGTCGAAAATCACCATGAACGGCGAGGCGCTTTTCCACTTAAGCGGTACGTCAATAAGCAAAATCTTCATTTTTGGGGCACTGAAAATCCGCGTGATGCACGAAGAGCCATTACATCCACTCAAAGCCACTGTGTGGTGCGGCGTTCACGCAGCAAAAGTGATTGGGTCGTATTTTTGCGGGAATTTGGTGAACATATGGTTAAACAAGACGGTGCAACCGCACACACAGCACGAGCCATGATGGATATTGCGAAGGAAGCGTTTCTGGTCTCGTAATCTGCTGTTTTAACGATTTGGCATGGCCAGAAAGGTCGCCCGATTTAGCCATCACAGACTTCTTTCTTTGGGTCTATTTGAAGTTGCGGGTTTATGCCAACAAGCTTCAGATAATCGCAGCCCTTAAGGAGAATATTCGATAGGAATGCGAACAGTTGTCACCGCGTGCCAACGTTCTTTGACTCTGGCCCTATGAACACGCCATATAATGCATTCACATCAGAACTTATGTGGCTGCAAAGCTATGAAATTTACTTTCCCATGGTTAGGAATAGTGGGCTGAAGTACTATATCTATGCGACAGGCATGCTGCGATTAAGGCTTTATTGCATCCGTTCACCACTTCAAAGCTATTTCGAGAATTCAAAGCTTCTCTGAGCGCAGTTGGAAACCTGAATTCATTAAGTCTTTTTTAAGTTCTAGGTTACAATGAGTTGCGCTAGGCTCCAATTGATAGTTGTATAGTGTGTGAGCATAATTGCAACTTGTTTGGTTCTCCAAGATGCAGCCACACAAAGCGAATGCTTTCTGGCTCTTACTACCATCATAATGTGATATTTCGCTTTTGCTCAGCATACACATAAGTGTGATAGGCATAAGTGATACGGTATCCTGCGACGCTTTCTAAGAAAGTAATAACGACATGGGCGAACATTATTTCTGTAAGTACAAAAGAGTAGTTCTTTGTCTAAGTAAACACCTTTAAATGTGTTTAGCACTTTCTTAACGTCCAACCTTTGTTCAGACACACATACGAAGGATCTCAGTTCCCTCTAAAGCCTATGCCTAATTTTAATGATATCTTTCTCGTGAAATTTTTCCATTATCACCGAATATGAGTACAATTTATTATCTTTCAGAGTGAGGCAAACATATCAATTACCTCCCGTTTTGCAAATCTTCCACCGTACGTCGTCAATAGAAAACATGTTTATCAACATATTGACAATAGTTGTTACTACAATATTGCCGTTTTGTCGTATTGTTGCTGACGAATTAACTACAAAGGCATGAATACATTCTTGATTGTTCCAGTCTATTCACACTCTCATGACCGAAAAAATAAATATTTTTCAAATGAACTAGCTAACGAAATAACGAAAACACCTCAATTATTTCGAGAACACTATCTAAATGTATTAAGCGGCCTTAAATGTTGTGGTAACTGATTAGGTACATATTTATTAAAGGAATCCATCCATCAACCAGATATCTGTAACTCCAAAAACTTGACAAGCAACAATTGGATGATTTAAATAATTAACAATACTGTGCAACACCAGGAAATAAGCTACCAAATCCCAGCTAGAAAATGCTCCGAGACTTATTTGTTCGATCGTATCGGTCACCTTAATAACTCTGATTAGTAAGCACAACTATGATAACTATGAAAGTATAGCTGCCGAGTGAGATATATGGTAGTCTAGTTCCCGGTCGTCAGTACAGTAAAGTGGTACAACGATCGCTAGGTGTAACCGACACGAGAAGACTCAATGCCTCCACGGGGAAACAGACGGACAATGGTTATTTCACGGCTAATAAACTACGCTAGCCTGTAACATTGAAGTATTTTCTTAGTGTTGTGTTCTAACGCAGGCGAGAGAGAATTAGAGACAAAGAGGAGCAATCCTCCTTTAAAAAAAAAAACTCAAACTCTAAGGGGGAACAGCAAGCGCCGAAGGATGCATAGCTAAGAGGGTATTTAGTCTCTAGTTTGCGAACTTTGGATACCGGGCGCCCTCCTATTTTGATCCCCAGCATTCTTTTTAGCAAACCGGGCTGTATTTTGACTTTTTTATCCCGATACTCGTGGGAATCACAATTGATTCAATAAAACCTTGTCACACAGACTGATGCCCCTTTACAAGCATCAACCTCTAGGGACGTATTTGTGCTTCCTGCAGTAGAAACTATCGATCAGACTTCTGCTGCCGACTCTGACGTTGATATGAGAAGCGAGCGACTCAAATTCAGAAACTTTGTGCGATGACACAATCAGCATGCTATCGGACGAGGTACATGTACCATCTGTTAAAACAAAAGTAGCACATAGATCCACAGGAATGGAGTCATTCAAATCTACTAGCTACATTAAGCTTAGACCTTCGGAGAGGAGACGGTTCAAACAAGCTTTGAAACAAAGTATCTCTAAGGAACCTACTCTAAAGATTTCTACTACCAAAATTGACCATAACGACACAGAGGCTAAATGAACCCGATCCGGCACTCCACTTCCCAGACGCCAGAATCTAAGAGAGTCCGAGCAGGAATTGTCAGTCAACAAGGTTCCCTATAGCAAGATACTGCAGAAAGCATTATTAAAGTATCTGAGGTTAAGCAAAGCACAACTACAACCTTAGTATGCCAGAGGGGTTTTGATAGAAGCTCCGGGCGTAGCACATGACATATAGGTAAACCTTTTCTAACCCTGAAAATTCAGACGAGTTTTTGCTTTTGGTTTTGTCCTTTGAAACTATAAAATAGACAACATTACCCGCAAAAGTTGGTAAAATCCTCATTCATCATCAAGGTTGTGCTGCAGGTCTGTAAAATTCTCTTTTATTAAAGAAAGTGCAAAAGTTGTGCATATGCACACTTTGATAAATGATCGTGCCACGTACCCAAATTCGAAAAGTGTGTAAGTTATTGAAGTCGCATATAACATGCTGTTCACTATGATTGGCGGCAGTGTAAGCATTATTTTATCAGGAACAAATGCCCCGACAAAAGGTTACATTTGTGGTGCAACTCCAAGGGAGATTAATAAGGAAGCAATTAGTGAAAAAATACCCACACTTAAAAGTTCTCGTTTTAGAGTTCCCACTCTTCATTAGACGTTTTGAATGTTTGCTTCATATTTCATACAGACTTTGGCAGGTGCGAACTTTTTTTCAATTTAATGCAGAAAGTGAAGAAGACTCCTAAGACTCCCGTGACTTTCTCGAGAAGATCAAAAGATTAATTCGTCTTTCGTTTGACTTATTTTGGAAATAACGAGCAAAAAGTGACAAAGCGTAGCATAGCTGACATTGAGCATTGTCAAGACTCTTCGATCCACTGGGATGGCTGCGACCTATTGTAATTCGCAGTAAATTATTTTTGCAACGGCTGTGGCTTAAGAAACTTGACTGGGATAAGAAGTTTTAACCGAGATAAAACTTGGGTGGATTGACTATGCAAAAATAAATTAGATTGTCACAAAGGTTAGGGATAAACTCAGAAGATTTCAATGAGTTACAAGGCAGATCGCCATAGCTGCAGTTGTGTACCATGGTCATACGGACTCTAGGACGAACTCCACTGCTAAGCTACTAAGTACAAAAACAAAGGTAGCGCCCGTAGCGGCTCAAACCATCCCGTCTCAGGACATAAGAGACTTCTTCCATGCATTCCAATATGCATAAAGTTCAGTACCGGGAATAAGATAAACTTAATTTCCACAAATATGAAAACTTTCCTCTTACAGAAATACGAAACAGTTCTCGTGAGTCACATTAAGCTTCAGCTGCAGAAGGCTTTGGAATTATCAACGTTCTTTGATAGCAGTAGAGCTTTCAAAGACGTTGACTTTTCCTTCATTCGTTTTTATAGAATTGTCTGCATGTAACTTGATCAGACTTTATTTTCAAAATTTTGTCGCTGCAAAAATATAAATCTTAGGCTTAAATTTCCAAAATTGAAATACCTTGCATCATTCCATCATTCCAGGTAAGTGGCATCTCTTTGAGTTTCTCGAAAATGTCTACCTACCTAGGTCTTGTTCTAGATATCAAAATAAGGTCAAAGTAATGTTGCAAAAAGAAACAAGAAAACGTCTTCCAGTGCAAAAAGACACTGATGGCAAGCCATCTAGTAGCCTACCAATTACTTAAAACCGTAGTATAACTAGCTTGTTCAAGACCTCATCAACGGCTAACCTTCAATCTTAACTTTTATTGGATTGGCAGTCTGCGGGACAATAAACAATGAAAAAGTTAAATGTGGGAAATGGCTTTTTTCCGAAAGGTACGGTAAGGTAAACTATCTCTTGACAAATTTTTTAAAAAAAATTTCTATGCATCCAAAAATAGCCAAGGTACCATTTTCTTAGGCTTACCTAGTCCTAAGCCAGTTGGAAGTCCATAACTGATCTAAGTCCACCTCATTGGTGACCTCTACTTACCGCTGTTTTACACAAAATTAAGCTGACTTTTTAAGTCGAAAGCAGATCACAGTAGGGCTTACCTGAAACACCTCTTTTTATATAGGATTATGGGAGATGAGCGAATAAAAGCTTAAGATAGATACTCCTAAATGAGTCCAGCACCAATAGCCTTTCAAGCTCCTTCTTTTAATGTTACATGGCTAAGCAGAAGATCAATAGAAAGTTGCCGCCATAGTCACACATAAGGTGCATATTTTTCTGAATGTCTACTGTGAGTAACCCGGCCAAACATCGTTTCAAACGAAAAGCTACATACGAGTACAGGTAAGTAACCTATGAACATTGGTATTTCTCAAAACTCAAAGGCAATTTCATTGAACACTTGGTATGAGATGTAGAGAACTCAAAGTTCCACGAGGAGATTCGGGAACATGGTAAGTGATAGTGAAACAGTAGAATAGACCTCTCATTCCGTTTTCTATTGAGTGTCTAGCATTGTGCTAGCAGCCATGGCATTCGGTGACTTTTAGGGCAATGACTAAAGATGTTGCCAGACTTCTTTATTTCGTTGGATTTGATATAGCATACACTTTTTTTATCAGTTATATCTTTGTTTTAATTCTCGACACCACGTGATAATTGCGTAACACATAACTTGTTACACTCCGGAAGCATGAAGGACGCATTTACTTAATTTTTCTATTTGCAAAACTCATCAAGGCAGTTATTACATATAGGTAGGTACATGCAGTTGCCTTCAAGAAGCAAAAGTTGTAGATACCTTGCTCTAGATACTTAGTGAAAAAAAAATCATTCTTGTCGCACTGCTCAGCTGACTCTTCATCCACTTGCCACCACGTACGGACAGGCAAATACAACTTCGCACTCTGATTCCATAAGTCTAGTAGGTGACAAAAGTTACCAGCTCATTATCACACAATTACGTTGAGACAACAAACGAATACGAAGGCAAACGTACGTCCAGATTAACGACTCATGAACCCTTTAAGACTTGCGCAAAATGATTAATATAAAGCACGTGCCTCCAGTAGTTAGTGGCCTTATCAGTTTTCTTCAATAAACATTCAAAAACCATGTAAAGGAGATCATCAGTGTCGTATGTGTATTTAAATTATTATCGGAAATGTCCAATGTCAAAATGTATCTTGTGTTAGTTCTACCCAATTAGGTTCATCTTCGTCGCTTTATTAAAGAAATATCGTCTAAGTGTAAGTTTATGAGTTTGTCGAGAGCAAAAAAGAAACACCAAAGCAGAGTCATCTACTTTTGAGATTAATTCAATTTAAAGTCTTTAGTTTTAGGAGTTCCGGAAATTTTCAAAAAAAATTACAACAAGCACAAATAGCAAAGCGAAGGGTGCTTGTTATAAGTGCCACAACCATAAACCGATTTAAACCAATAAAATGGCTTCTAGTCAAAAAGCCAAAAGGAATCTGTGCACATAAGTTGTTAGAAAGTCGAATCTTGAGAATGGGGAAATACTCGAATGTCTCTCTTCATCGAAGAGGAAGTCCTGGGGTGGATTAATTGCCAGAAAGCTTTGACTGTAATTTGAGAACGGAATGACAGCACTATGATAAGCATGGCATTTCGACTCAGAAGGTATCGATTTCAATTTAAGAACGACACATAATGACTTGTGTCTAAGGAGATGCTTTCTTGTTTAAATATTTTAAGGAGAAGGCCTTTGGAGTTTTCCAATAAAGAGGAGTAGGGCTGTTACATGTTTCTTTTGTTTTCCTGTGAAATGCTTGTTGGTAATGTAATGTAATTGTAATGAAGAGGATTCAACTCACTTTAATTTGTTTATTTTAAGGAAATCGCTTTAACTATTTTGGAGATTTTTGGAGATAACAATTGCTTTGTTTACGAACTATGAACACTGTGACGACCATTCACCTCAACGTGCTGATGAGAGCGAAGTTAAACAAATGATTTTCAGGAACTATTTGGAAGGCATAATAACATACCCCTTTTTGGATTTCTCATGTCAAAAAAATTTTCTTTTGAAGTTTCAAAAACCAAGTGGTAGTCATTCTTAATTTTTATCTTATCCACCGGTCCAGATGGGGTATCTCCCATCTTTTACAGAGGTATTCATTGATGCTAGCAAAATCAATGCGCGAGCTTTTTTCTCAGTCAAACTTTTTAGAAAACTTTTCGGGAGGGTAGAAACTAACATATGTTTAGGCGGTCCATAAAAATGGCGATTTTTTTCATTCTTCTCCTACAGACGCATTACACTTACGACCTTTCTCTAAAATGTCATGGAAACGCTGATCAACCATCAGCCAATGAACTACCTCGAAACACGAAAACTTCTTAAGTACTAGCAGTAGGTCGACTGGTGATTTGATGGCATGTCTGATCGAAAAGTGGAACCCAAGCGTACATTAATCTAGCGAAAGCAAGATAGTTGCTCTTGATATTTTTTAAGCATTTGACAGAGTTTGGCATTAAGCTCAATGTTCAATGAATTAGAAATTACCTTTCGGAACGTGCAATTTAAGTTACGATCCACAGGGCTCCGTTCTGTTTCCGACACTCTTTTCAATCTTTATATGTTATCCCTTGTTACTTCTTCCAATCCAGTATATTAGTTTGCTGACAACAGCACTCTCTGTTTTTCATATTTATTCCAAGACTCACGTCCTGCTTTTAGACTCCAGAACAGGAACGGGACCATATGCTTAACTCTTACCATAACTAATTGGGGAACTATTAACAAAGTAGAATTTAATGCTTCCAACACTCAATGCTCTGGGAATGGCACTTGCATCGCTTAAACAAAAAGCTTTACATTCTCGTTATATATGTTAGTGAGAATCTACGTTGACATGACCACATATTCGACGTCGCCAAAAATGCTGCGAAATGCCTAGGTTTTTTCAAGCGAAGTAATACGGGGTTCGAATCCCGTGCGAGGCAATTCTTTAAAAAAAGTCTTTTCGTAGAATTTTCATGTAGTTATATGAGAATCCCGTCGGCGTGATGAAGGCATAACACTGATGTTGGAGTGGTTGCTGGCTGGGCTAAATGTAACGAACTAACAACAAGCACGTACTGAGACCCACTGGTTGAGGATGCACTTGCCCATCCCGTCCAGTTTGACAACCATCTCTGGGAGAAATGTCGAAACCTAATACACCTGAGTTTCAAACTACTACACCACCCGCCCGCGCCCTGAAAAAAAGCAGTAAAAGGGTATTCATATCCCCTTGGTGCGCGCGCAGGGATAAAAAAAAAAAAAAACCTTTTTCTGCCCAAAATTGGAGCGCAATGCTCACATCTGTTTTATTTGTTTTAACTTGTAAGTTAATAGAAATTGTTTTCTATGTTTGCTTTTTTTACGGTAAGACTTAGCTCTTTTGAAAATGTTACTAGTAACGGTGGAGTACGGTGAAATATAATTTAATCGCTAAATATCGAAAAGAATTTCGAGACAACGTCCTTTAGCTTGGCATCTACGGTGTAGAAGATTTTTCTTCCGAAGCGATATGATTAAGGAGGACTTGTTCGGTGGTATTCAAGTATTGTAAAAATTTCATTTCGAATTTTGCGATGTTAGCTGGGTTAATTTTGTCCAAATGTCACGGACACCGCAGTAGATTACAGCAACTTGATTTTCAATTGACATTGGTACCTATTGTCCTTGTTTCAACAATTGTTGAACTGTCGTTTCCAAATCGAATTAAGGGAACTACTTCATGGTATTCCAATTTCATAAAACCGGCCATCTGTTTTAAGGCAGCTGAACCGATATTAATGGCTGGTCGGATACCCTTGTAGAAAATTGTTCCAAGAGAATCTGATCTGATTGGAATGACAAGGCTCCACGACTAAGTAGACGACGCAACAATAAAGATATTTGACGGTAGGAAACAGCTTCCTTGGACAAGTCGTCATATATGATTAAGGCTTGCTTGCTCCTGTCACGGAAATACTCGCCCATGGCACAGCCAAAGTATGGGATGCAATGGAGCAACATTAGAGGCAGTAGCTAATACAATTACAGAGTAGTCCATGGCTTCGATACAAGTTAAACGCTTTAAAATCTGGGCGGCAGTGGAACACTTCATCCTGACCATCGTAGAAACGCTACTGGTGCGCCAATATCCAAAGCAATTTTTTCCTGTCTGTCTTTCAGCGATGATCAATTAATTCACACTGTCCACGAACAGGGGCTACCAATAATTCGATAAGTTTTGTATTAGTCTGCATAGATTCGTGCACAGATAAGCGAGGAATGATACCGAGGGCCTTCATGCCCACACGAAAGCGATCATTGATGTTGAATGGTCCTTTGCCATTATTTGGGTTACCCAAACGTCGATGATAGTACGTGTACGCTTGAAAATATCAACCTGTCTGTTAAGTTTGTCGTTACCGACAATACCGAATTCAAAACTACACCGTTCAAACTTGAAAAAAATTCCACCATCTCATCGACTTGGACGTTGTTCAAGCCATAGACATGAGCAATGCCGTCTCCAATGCTCAATACACTTCCAGTTTCCTCCAAATTAGCCTTTGGGGCAACACCCAAGATCCTTTCTTCCGAAATGGGAAACATCTTAGCGCTGCGTACCTGTGATGATGTATGCAGTTTACGGGCAGCCAGAGAAGTACCTGGGTAGACGGTACATTTTTCGAAAATACAATCTTCCCCTTCAAACCTTAAACCGTAACACCCGTTTCACTATAAATACTCATCAGATTACCATCAAACCTACTTTCGGATGCATTCTGGAAGAATATGATTCTTTGCTAAGCCGTGGAATGCCCTCGCGAGCTCTTTATTTCCTAGTCATTGTAACCTTCAAAGATTTAAAACCAACGTATATCGGTACCTCTCATCCTCTACTCCTTAATTTTCCTTCGCTTGCATTGGGTACAAACATTCTAGCAAAGATATGAAAGATTACAAACACAAAAAGAACGACACAACAACAACATACCATACCAACAATAGTTGAAGCAGCCATCAATCTCAGGAGGCACCCACGATAAGGAGAATTCGCAGGAGTCATAACACCAGCAAAAGGGAGGAAGAAAATCTTTTCTGGATGAATGAAAAAGCGACTGTTCTACAAAGTAATACGCATCGAATATACATATCCTGGCAACTTAAAAACCGGCTTAACTCTTTTAAGAAAAGTAATACTCCCTCGCTTGGACTATGAATGTCATACTTAAGAACGCTTCTTCGTGCTCTACGTCAGAAAAAGAGCATTATCAGAAAAACACACACTGCAATAGAAAAAGAAAAACCAATAAAGGATGGGAAAAGTGTATATCCCACGAAGTCAGCATACTTAGCTCAAGTACGAAAGAGGTATACGCTTCGAAAAATGTTCCGAAACAAATTATATACTTAGGCCGCTCAAAGGTATTCAAAGGAGATATATAAAGGAGCGGACCGGAATCCGCTAAAGTCTGGTGATGTATTTTATATTTTCGAATTTGGTCAACTGATAGAGAGAACAATGGCAGGAATTCCTATTAATGTCATCTGGAAGAATGCTGGCTAAGAATATTCCCCGCAGAGATATAGAAGACATCCTGTGAGCATGTAATCCAAAACTGGATATGAGGAGCAGTTGAGTCACCTTAGACAGCTAGACCTAGTCCAGGAATCGTGAATTCATAACAATCGCGACATTAAATTTGGATCAAAAGAACATGAAGTTTTTATAGCAGCAACGCCGGGAAAGTTAGAAACTATCTAAAAAACCCCTTCAGATACTAGTGTTGTCTTTTATCTTACCGCAGATTAATTGATAGTAGGAGTATACGCCGAAGGCATGAAATGGTATCGCTATTGGGACGAACGCTAAATTGAATTTATTCATCACTTTGACTTTCCCGTCCTAGGTAACAGAAGAATGAGAACTCTAATTAATTTCTTATTTGACTATCTGGAGTACCTAAGGATAAAAAAGGCTGAATTCAAATTCAATGTCCTTTGAATGGGCACAATGTACTCAAATATTGATTTAAGTAAGCAGTGACTGATTAACCACAGGGTATTTACCTACATAATCTAACCGACAACTTAGATTTTCCATCGAACAAAAATTCACAATTTGCCAACCCTGTCGCTAGCATACGATCCTAAATATTTTACGACAACTAAAGGCCAGGCTTAACTAAATATTTTGAAAGTATACGAGAATAAAGTCAAGTGCTGTTATCAACCGAAAAGCATCAATCCGTAGCCTATAATTATTAGACTAATTCAGAACAACGTCCTGCTTAAATTGCCACTGCTTTAGATGAAATATGGCGGATCTACGGAGGACAACATGAAAGGGGTTAGCTCCTTGTAAACTAAGGTTATGTTGGCATCTCCTATTTTGGAATTCTTCTCTCGTACATAAAAGAAATCAAGACTGTGAAAGAGGACTTCGTAAATATCGATACAATGAAAGAACCGACCGTTCTATTGGAAACTACCTCCCTCAGCTGATTCCCCGTGAAATACCACAAAACCAACATCCGGATAATTTAACAAAGCTGCTTAAAACCTCACTTAAAGGAACGAAACATGGTCAAAAGTTTTGAAAGTACTTATATCCAACCTTCCCATTGTCAAGGAAACTCTGGAAAGTTGTAAGGTAGAGAATTTTTCCCAGAAACCTCCAAGGAATCTTACTAATGATCAGAATTCATCTGTCTTACGGATGCTGGATCAGGTTAGTTTATTCCAAGCTACAAAGACAAATTCATGACAGACGGACCACCACCATCTGCAAGGTTGCCTCGTTAGAAGAATATGATCAAAAAATGAGATGTTCCATGAGATGAAATTCTGTAGGAGCATTTTCCTGTAAACGGCAAACGATACGAGTCTACAAAATAATACCGAATGACGAAAACTAAGGAAAGATTTCCTGTAAGCCAGAAATCCACCAAGAGTTAACAAACAAAAAAAAAAATTCAGAAGACTTCTGCTTTATGGAAATCACACTTCTAGAGTCATCTTAACCAAGACTGCTTCAGTTCTAAAACGAATGCTCACCCAAACGGCACAAATTTTTCACTACTACTTTACAGAGAAACGCTAATATCTATTATTCATTAAATTCATCCCCATTAGCCGTATTGAGCATTGGATCAGGCCTCAAAAACTTTCACTAAATGGCGTATAAATCGGTTTCTAAAAAGAAATAGGGTACGTCTGGTCTAAAATTAAACTGCAGATCACATCTTCGTCAACAAAAGTCTTCTGGGTCTGCTCCAGAGTCCATTTGGCTTACCTCACCATCAAACATATGCATGGCTTGAATGAGGTGAAGAGGCTTATTAAATGTACAGTCTCTTCACAGGCCTAAAGACTAGCCTGCATAGGCATTTCGGGTCTAGTTAACGCTTGGTTGACAACTGCACTAAGACTACTCCTTTACTACGCTCAAACAATCGATAAATTCCACCAACACGAGTATTTACTTACCTAGGTGGCGTTATAGTTCGGGATGTATCTGGGCCACTTTTAGTTGACACAACATTTGCGCAGCGCCAAACGTTCGCAGAATGGATCTTACAGCAACAACATTTGAATCGTAGTATTTCGAAAATCATCTTCTCCGATGAGGAGCATTTCAAACTTGATGGCTTTGTCAACAAATACATAGAATTTTGGGGAGATGAGAATCCAAGAGTGATCCATCAACGTACATCCACCACGAGTCACTGTTTGGTGTGCATTTTTGTCTGTCGGAGTGATTGGACCGTTGCTCTTCGAGAATATGGCTGGCAATGTGATCGCCATCAACGGCATTCGTCACCGTGGGATGATTAACAACTACATCTACAACATCTTGACTTTTCAAATAAACACTCAGTTTTTTTTAATTTCAAAATAAGCGGGCTTAGTGGGATAGACTTTTTAAAGATTGTGCATCCAGTGTTCATTTATGAACACACACGTACATTGTTCCTCTCAATATTTTTGCGCTCTTTTTCCTTCTGGAGAAGCAGATGTTGTTCCCGTCTCTTCGGCTCACGAGGAACTTTCGTCTTTCCTTGCAGCACTGCTTTGTTCGTTTTTTATCGTCACCGTTCGCAGCAATTGTGATTTTTTTGCTCGACTACGTCGAAGATCCTATGCAGAGATTTTGTTCTTAAACCTTACAAAATACAGCTGTTGTAGGAACTGTAGCCGAATGATATGAGCCTTAGAAATGCTAAAGGAAGTTTCCGCCCTTTTTGATGCACGAGCTGAACCTGGTCGACACATGCCACACAGTACGCGAATCGATGGACCGAATGAGAAATGAGTTCGATGAGTAATTTATCTCTCTTTTTTTAAAAAAAGAACTTGGTCCTCCAGGTTAGAAGAAAAATGACTTTCGGATCTGCACGTGGGATTTACGGACCTTGAATAGGCTACAAAGCAGATATTATAGCCATCCAGGAAGTGCGGTGAGATGGACCGGGCAGAAGGAAGATGTAAAACTGTGATATTTGCTACTGTGATTGCTATAGGGAACGTAACCAGGATCTATTTCGATGCGGATTTGTTGTAAGCTCAGACTGAGGCAAGAAGTATTGAGCTTTGGACACGACACGCCTTATAACAATCTGTATCAAAGATAAATTCGTTTACATAAGCCTTATTTAGGGTGATTCATTGTGAGGTTTGGTTTTCAATAGGCCTTTTTTGATAGATTGCTCGTAACTCCTCTCAAACTGCTTTATTATTTTTATTCAGTATCATTTGGCAAATTATCATAAAAAGACTTACATCACAACAGCGTCTCCAAATTGTAGATGTTTTTTTAAGCGATTCGAAGAATTTACGGTGCGCATAATGGACCTACTGAAACCAATATTGCCAATACCAGTCTCAAATTTGAGTCCCAGCTTACATTAGTGGATCATATTCGACCGGTTAAATCACATCTAGCACGTAGTGAAGAGACTATAGCAGCTGTAACTGAGAGTGTACGCGAAGACCGCTTGGCGTATTCGACAAATTGGCGTATTTTACGTGAAGATCTCGGCCCAAAAGCGTACAAAATTTAACGTGTGCAAGAATTGAAGCCAGGCGACTTGAATTTGCGTCATATTTTCAGTAAGTAGGCTCTGGAAAAACTCAATGAAAATCTGGTGTTTTATCGTGAAATTTTGTTCACGATACGTTAGTAAACAAAATTGCCGCATTTGAGCTGATGAGCAACCCGAAGAGTACCAGGAGCTACCACTACATCCATTAAAATCAACGGTATTTTGTGGTTTATGGGATGGTGGAATCATTGGTCCATATTTCTTCAAAAATGAGGCAAAAGAGAATGATACCTTCAATAGTATCCGTTAACGGCTATGTGCTTCCATGGTCTCGGTGAGCTCTGGTTTCAACAAGATGGCGCTACGAGCCATACAGCGCTTGAAGCAATAGACTTGTTGAGAAGTCATTTTGGTGAGCACTTAATTTCACGTTTTGCTACGGATAATTGGCCGCCTAGATCGTTTGATATCACACCTTTGGACTATTTTCTCTGGGGATATGTAAAGTCTCAGGTCTTCAAGAATAAGCCAGCTACGATTGACACTTCGGAAGCCAACATTACTCGTGTAATCTGCGAGATACCAGTCGCTATGCTCGAACGAGTCACCCAAAATTAGACCTTTCGAATGGACCACCTTAAACGTAGTCGTGGTCAACATTTACATAATATCGTTCTTAAGAAATAAATGCCGTGAATTGTTCTTTTAATAAATAGAAAAAATTTTAAGTTCATTTTCAAATTTATGTATTTTATTTTACATTATAAATCAAACCTTAGGATGAATCACCCTATATGTGCTCACACCCCAACAGAGGGAAGGTACTATGCTACCAATGAAAGTTTCTACGAGCTCCTCGACAAAACCTACGAGCAATATCCGATGTATGACGTTAAGATCATCCTAGGCGACTTTCGTGCCAAAAATGGAAAGGGGGAGATCTTTGGTAGCACAATTGGAAAAGATAACCTACATGCCACCACGTCTGGTAACGAAATTGACGATGCAATATGATAGCAATATCTTAACTGAAGTCGAACAAGACTACCGGGCCGCACGGCCTATCCACTGAACTATTTAAGGCAGCAAGAGATGACTTTGTAGAAAGCACATACCAACTTATTTCCAAGATTTGGTAGAATGAATGTACGCCTGATGAATGGAACCTCAGCATCGTTTGCCCGGTTCACAAGAAAGGAGACCCCCTGAACTGCGCCAACTATGGATGTATCATATATATATACTGAATCCTATCAGTGCGGTTTAATACCCGGAAAGTCCACAACTGACCAAATATCCACACTATGACAGATGATGGAGAAAACTCAAGAAGTTCAGATCGATACTCACCAGCTTTTTATTGATTTCAAAGGCACATATGGCAGCATCTACAGAGACGAGCAATGTTTTAGGATTCCCGACAAACTCAACCAGCGGTAACGACCTAACCGAGACCTTTGACAAAAATAAATTTAGGCAAGCCGACGCGCTGTTACTTCTTTAACATCATTCTTGAAAGAATAGTGCAAAACTCACAAGAAAAGACACGAGGTACGATCTTTCAAAAGTTTGTTTAATTGCTTTCAAAGGACGACGATATTGATATTATTGGTAGCGAGCTGTCACTGGTCATTGGGTCTAGCGGTAAACCCGGGCAAAACAAAGTATAAGATGTTAACAAGAAGGGATACCCATCATCGGCGAATGGGCCAGAATGTAAAATCCACAGCCATAACTTTGAGGTGGTTAGGGACTTTATTTACCTCAGCTCTGCTATCACATCTGAAAACGACATCTCTTCAGAAATCAAACGAAGAATACCGCGTGCCAATCGCTGTAAGGCCCTCATTCGAAAAACCAAGGAAATTCTAAAGAAGACCCTTGTAATCTCAGTCCTGCTCTATGGTTTCGAAGTATGGACCCCTTCTAAAGCGGATGAAGATATTCTTGGTCGTTTTGAGAGAAAAATTCTTCGTAAGATATTAAGTACCGTATATGTTGACGGACTCTGGAGGAGACGATTCAACGATGAACTCTACGAGCTGTGCAGCGACATCGAAATGGTCAAAAGACTACACATTGGGCATTTGAGATAGCTGGGACATGTAGAACGAAAGAACATCAACGCTCCGGAGTGACAACGCAGTAGAGGAAGACCTCGCCGCACGCAAGTGGAAGGGGACTTCAACCAAATTAGAGTGCTCCGATAAATGCAGTTAACCGCGCTAATTGTAGAAGTTTATTGGTTAAGCCCCAGGTCCACCCCGAACTATAACGCCGCCTAAGTAAATACGTAAGGAGAACCCCAGTCCGACTTTGACTACTTAGACCGAAACCACATCTTTGATTTTAACCTACCTAAAAGAGCTCTTTGTATCTTAACGACCATTAAATCGAATCAAAGTAGCGCCTCAATATTAAACAATAAGCGCACTCAATCATTGGAAAAACACATTTCTCATTCTGGCTGCTCCATCAATTTAATGGCAATATTTTTTGTTAATTAAATCAGTAGATCGACAAACAAATTTTCCGATTTTTGAATTTCCCCTCCACCCAGGCGAACATCATAAAATATGCTCTCTTACGAGAAATTGTTTGTATATTTTGAACACATTAAAATAATTCATGTTTCCGGTTTCTATCCCAACGAAGCATTGCATTGAATCAAATCAATATCTATGATTGAGGAAAACATTTTTTGTATACTCTTCTTTATTTTATTTTTATTTTTTGAAAAGGAATCTACGAAGAAGAATTTATTTTTAGCCAGCAACAGCCTATCTGCTATCGTAGAAAGAGAAATAACCAAACAGACAGCTGAACGAGCTAACAGCCTTCAATTTTGAAAATTTAATTTCCAATTACTTTTCCGCTCCAAGAAAATAGGATTATTTCTTTTTTGTAATTTTTAAGTGATTTTTCCAAATCACTGATATATCACTTTGAAAGGACTTGTATCAAACGCCACAGTTGTCAACCGCAACGAAAATGCCGTCAATCAAAAAAACCAAATTGTAGATACTCTTATTTTCATCTACACGGGATAACGAGTCGACTTGAGTTGTGGAGTAGTGAATTGTGTGTGAACAGTTTAACAGGAAATCGTATCTATCGATTGGTGGTGTAATGGAATGGATAAAGGACAGGTATGTAAGTCAAAATCCATGCATTGAAAGCTACCATAATATCACACTATCCCATCTCCCATCCACCTACCCGACTCGTTCTCTGGTTGAGGTAGGATTTGGTGAAACCCCTATCAAGAATATGTGATGTATCAAGAATCAATCTTGAGGGAAATTATAATAAACAAGTACGACTATGTAAATGATTTAAACGAAATTTGATTATTTGTGTAAATTACCGTGTGTAACAGTGGTGTTGAAAAGTTGCCCCCGAATTAGTGATATTAAAAGTGCAACTTAAATGGAAAGAGTTTATGTGATGATGTCAAGTATCTAATTTAGTGAAATCCAGTTCAAAAACCATAGAAGGTTTCAAATTTTTTTCTAATATTATGCGTTCCGATGTGAAGTAGTTACCTACCCACATTGGAAAACCATACACTTCCCCAGTGAGATACTTTGCAAATGAAAGTAAGCACCATTTACAGGCGACATACTCACATGGCCCGGTTGTCATTTTCTGGTTTCTAAGACTATTCTTAAATCTACTCTGTGGTGTGGAGAAATTTGCTTACTTTGCTACTTTAAATGGCTTTGGGCCTGAGCTAACATGTCTATCTAGCAAGTTCATTCTAGCAAGCCTGCATCACCTCAGTAAAAATCTTCCGCCACTGCGTTATCCCATTGGGACGGATTCAAAGATCCATCGGGATGCATGAGGCTTTAGTGCCCAGCAATAAGCTTCAGCTCTATCCAACACTTCCCCAATTGCCGAGACTTCTCTTTAACTGTCCTACACCATGTATTTCTCGGCCGATCTGTTCTTCATCTTGCGAATTCGGATGGATTCCATTGAATTGCGTAGTTTGCTCTTGGAAGTGAGCAACTTCCGCTGTAATATAGTTCCTAGTTTATTTGTCTTTTTGGGAATAGCGATCTTCTTCCAAGTGCTGCACCCATACAACAGCACGGATTCAACATTTGAACAGAAAAATCGTAGCTTGATGTTGAAATTTATTGCATTGCTTCGCCATATCATGGACATGATTCCAAACGTAGATTTTGCTTTGTCGATTCATTTAGAAATATTCTGTTCGATTCCACCTTCGGTAGGGACAATACTACAAAGATATTGGAAACTATCTACTCTCTTTACCGTTTAAGCGCTAATTTTGCCGTGCACTCAGAGGCTGTTTCTTGCCAAACTTCTTTAAGCTCAATTTTGAGATCTTTTTTGTCTTTCTCTTAATCTCTGCTCCATATGCGAACATAAATGCTCGATTGGATTAAGATCCGGACTTTGGGGGGATAGGAAAGAACTTAGAGGATTAGTGCTTGGGATCGTTATCGTGGAAAAAGCAGTAGTTCTCTTCTAGTCGCAATTTTTGGGCAGAACTCGCTAAGTTATCTTTTAAAATATTTAAATATTGCATTTTGTTCATTGTATACTCGATGAAGACAACATTTCCTACCCCTGCTGCTGCCATTATGTTTCCACCCCCGTGTTTGACAGTATGGTTAACGTTTGAATCCTTTAGTGCTCTGCCACTTCTAAGCCAAATAAGGCGTTGCCCATCTGACCCAAAAATTTTAAATTTTTACTTGTCTGAGAATATAATGCGATTCCAAAATTCTGGTGGCTTGTTTACATACTCCTTCGCGTGTTACAGTCTCTTTAAAATATTTCTTTTTGATATACATATATGGCTTATTGCGAGGTGTTCGAGCCATATATTCGTTGGAATGTAAGAAGTTTCTAACTGTTTTCGGATTCACTTCAATGTATATGTCTGGCACGAGTGTTGCACTCACCTTAGGGTTTCCTTTGACTATTCACAGTATCTGTGGAGAAGCCAACTATTTTTTTCCGTCCCCTGCCAGTTACGATTTCTGTAAGTCCTGTTTGTTTTTGCTTTTCTCTATTACATATTGAACTGAGGAATGCGTTATTTCAACGATATCAGAAATTTAACGCAAACTCTTCTCCCTTTTCAACAAATTTACAATTAAGTCCTTTACATCCTTAAGAATTCCTTTTCACAATTTTCTGCTTCCAAATTGAATAAAATAACTCGGTAGAGCGCTACATTGATCATAACAGCTTTTCCGACATCATTTCCGAAAATATATGACCCTATGATACCTCCGGTCCATAAACCAAACAGTTACTCACTCTGTGTGCATTGGCATCTCCTAAGTTACTCGTGGTGTACCCCACGTGAAAACACAATTTTCTTACAAAAATGATAATATGAGTTATCATTGTAACAGCATAACATGAGTTACATGCATTCCAAGACCCAACTCCAGAACGTATGGCACTGCTGGTGATTGGGCGGTTTCAGTTTTTGTGTTAATTGGACCTTCTACGCATGGAGAGCCAAATCGTTCGTAAAAATTCGGTGTAGTGTGGCTGTGATGAGGCTAAGCTAACTTATGTCGGGTTTTCCAATAACGACTTGAAAACTTTTTTTTTAAATAAAAGGCAAACCATTTAAGATATTTCAAAAACTTTATTATTGGCTTGAAGTACAATCAAAATATTTATGAATGGAACTCGACTTCGTTCATATGGCCACCGCGGGCACGTTTGCAGCGGTCGATTCGTTGGACCCAACTTTCAACGACTCGGCCACACATTTAAGCCGAAACGCCCGCTTTTTCACGTTCAATGTTGGTTCTGAGCTCTTCCAACGTCGTCGGCGTGTTGGCATAAGCCAATGACTTAACGTAGCCTCACAGAAAATAGTCAAGCGGCGTTAAATCGCACGAACGAGGCGGCCAATCGACTGACCCATGTCTTGAGATAACACACTTACCATACTAACTCTTCAATAAATCGATTGTAGCGTGTACTGTGTGGCTTGTGGCATCATCCTGTTGAAACCACATGTCGTACAAGTCCAAATCTTCCAATTCGGGCCAAAAATAATCGGTGATCATGTCGCGATAACGCTGACTATTCACAATAACGTGACGATCGTTATCGTCGATGAAAAAATATATCTCAATAGCGCCGCCGGCATGCAAACCGCACCAAACAGTTATTTTTTGTGGATGAAGTGGTGATTTATGAAGCACACGTGGGTTTTCACCCGACGAACGTATTGACTTATTGACGAACACATTGAGCAAAAAATGTGCTTCGTCACTGAAGATAATTTTGCGATGAAATTCATCATCTTGGCGCATCTTCTCCAGAATCCAGTCAGATAACTTACGTCGCTTCAAATGGTCCATTGGCTTCAATTCTTGAGTCAGCTTGATCTTATATGGGTGTAAACCAAGATCCTTATGCAAAAAATACGCCATAATTTGGTCTGAGCGATGCCCAATTCTTGAGAACGCCGTGGAATTGACTGATTTGGATCGTTTGCTACGGAGTCTGAACGGCAGCGATATTTCCGAGACTTCGACCAACCCGTTGTCTCACTGACACGTTAACATCACACAACGAATATGTAGACTCAAATTTTTGCACTAAACTTGTTATTGTTTGTCTACTAGGGCGAGAATTACGACCGAAAATTGGAGTCAACGCTCTTAAAGTTGCAATCACCGACTCTGAATATCTGTAGAAAATTTTTATAATTTGCAGACGTTGCTCGTTAGTGTACTTTACCATGGTAAAAATGTTGAGTTTACTGAATAAATTGACAGTGACAGTTTGATGATTAGTGAAAGAGTACGTTCACAAATTAAATTCAAAGTTGTCAAGTTCCTATTACAAACAACAACAACCCTTTACAAAGGTGGTTGGGTAGTTTTTGGCACTTTCCGTTTTTTCATCGATATTTTCGGTGTCTTCACATTTTCACATCTTGTACTGTGTCCGTCTCTTAGAATTTTTTGATAATGTTAGAAGAATTATCTCAGAAGGCATGCAAAATTGTCACGAATTATTGTAACGTAAATTTTTTTAATAAAATTCAAAGATTTAGCTGTTTTATTTCAGTGCTTATTCTATGGTAAATTTCCCAAATTTATAAATGACATCTATTACCATACACCAAACCTGCGTGCTCAGCAGTAAAATAATAGGCCAAATCGTATACCTCCTATTGAAAATTCCATTATGTTGAAGCCAGATCAAATGAAACATAATATTTCGAAGACTATCAAGTATCCTGTTAGACGTTCATTGTACTTATTGTAGAAGAACGGTACTTTTCAGTAACTATCATTTTCCGCGACCATGTTAAATGGTTTGACCCCCACGATCTTTGAGGTCGTCCTTCTCAAACATTTTGAAGTCCGCTTCTCCATTTTTATCGTTGGTTCAACGCCTTTAACAGCACCGTCTGCACCTTCCTACTCTTCGAAAAATAAATGTAGTACTAGGTGTCCTTAAGTAGTGCGTACATTATAATTCCCCTCTCTGCAATATTTTATGCTTGTTTGAACTTACTGATATAATTTATTAATCCTTTACGTACGTATTGTCACTGTTGTTGCCGCTTCTGCGGTTGCTGTTACTGTCGTTATTACAGATGCCGATGTTATTGCGGCTGCTACATGATACTCGGATTAGTAGTGACTCCTGATGCGGGTATCCTCCACCGAGATATTTATTTTACGTTGTTGTTGTTATTCGGGTCAAATTGGTATCAAAAGTATAATAAAATGCATAGTACAATATGCCTGTAAAGTTCTTTTAACGGTTCGTGGTGAATAATCTGATAAAGGACTAACAGAAAAGTGGACCAACTTATCCATTTCATCCAATTAAATAGGAAAAGGATATTTCAAATTCATGCAAATGACCCAAAAGTGACCCACCGTAACCAAGAAATAGCTCGCAACATCCTCGATACGAGTCATAGATAAAAGCCTTATCAAAGTTTAATGATATGTGCCAATACGTTGTTCTTTTCCCATAATCGATCCAGTAGATGTTCAAATACCTAGAAGTTCCTTTTCATAATTCGATCGAAGTCCAGACACGTAAACATTGAATTCAAAGAACGTTTTCGAAATCCTATCCGAAAGCAAGGTATTGACTAGTATTTGTAAGGTTTTTTTTTTATGAAAGCCCAAGAAATCCGGAAACACTGGATGCATTTAGAAGAACATTTAAACGATTTGATGTAAAGGATGTGGAATATGATTCTACTTCAAGCAACGGTATTCGTAGGTAATACCTTATCAAACGTTTATTAATATGCTCGGTGATGAAAAAGAGTATGCCTTTGCCGTTGAAAGAAATACTTGACGATGAAACCAAGTCGTACTTTGCTATACCAAGAGTACTCGTATATCCCAATTTCTCAATGAGAAGCATGGAGTATCTGAGATATCAGTATCTCTTGGTAAAAGTCAGTTTTACTGAAAAAATATTTTGAAAAACCTGAATAATTTTACGGTGGCAGTGCTCTTCATTTAAATTATGAAATTTAACGAAAAATACGTCATCTGAGTGTGGTCCTTTTAATGAGCATATCAGTCGACAACAAATGTGCGTTGGACTTTCTTGCATAGGAACACTTGAACTTCTCAATAAACCACGTAATACTCGTACATGTGCAGAACAGATATAAACCCATCCAAATTTGCTTGCTTCTACTAATAAACAATTAAATAAAGTTCTAAATCAGATATTATAGGATCCAGATAGCAAAACCGATTTGTCCATTTACAAAGAAAAGTTTCTTCCGAATAAGGACTCTTCTGATGGAAGTAACATACAAATACAATAAAGACATGAATGATGAAAATTACCAGAGCTTCAGACAATTATTTGAACACTCCCAAGTTCCATCTGATGATATAGTACCTTCTCATATTTCCTCTCCTTCTGTAAACACCAATTGCACGTACCAATAAACTTCAGAAAACCGATTGGTTTTCTAATCAATCAATTTCTCCCATTGTACATCTCGAGATCAACTCCAAAGATACTAATGCTGCGATTAATCTAATACAAATTGTGGTAAACAAAACACACAGTGCAGATGAACCTAATAAGTTGTTCAATGTTAATATTCGAATTTGTCCTAATATGATAAAGAATTAACTGATGTTGAGTTACAGTCGTTTTGCTGAAAACAATTATTTTCAAAAACCAACAAAAAACCTTTTCTTAAAATCGGATCACATAAAATTCTTTAACTTGGTGTCTAAGTTAAATCCACTAATCTAGCCGATTCATTCTCAAACCAAAATATTGTACAATCGCCCAAGGAAAACTTCGTTAATTACATCAAAATCATTGATAAACTAATTCCTACGGCGATAAAAATATTGAACCTATTGAACCTATTGAACAGTAACTAACATTTGTTGATTTTGAAAATTCGTTGTGGTTTCGTGAGAAACAAATGTGTTATCAAAATATTAAATGTTCCAGACGAATATCTGTCAAAGGTGCCATTAATAACTTCGAATTTTTTCCAAATCGAAAATTCTCTTTGAAATGAGATCCTTTATCCTTCATCGGATAAAAAGTATCAAACCAAAAAAAAGGCATGGTACGACCCAAGCTGTAAAAAGACTGTCAGGGTTAGAGAAATATTTTTTCGGTCCTACAAGACCAACCCGACAGAGGCAGACCGGAAAAAGTTCAAAGAGCCAACAAAGGACCTGAAGCAAAAAATAATACAATGTCCCAAATGTAGTAACATTTTTTGGTCGTTTGTCAAAAATATTAGAAATTCTGCTTCATCTTCCATCTCAACGCTCATAAACAATGACATTCCATCTGAACAAGGCCAATCTGCTTGCAGCACACTATTTGGCCAGTTCAACACTTCCAAAATGTGCTTTGTCTCCGCCTACACTTGAGTGCGTCGAATCTTCTATGGGACAAATCCACTTCCGCACTCGTGTAGTAGCAAGAGTTCTCAATGATCTTAGCATTCACAAATCCGCTGATCCAGATGGTTTATCTTCCTTTGTTTTGAAAAGGTGTTCTTCCTCGCTGATAAAAACCACTGTGTAAGCTTTTTCATCAATCCTACTCTTTAGTACTCTTTCCGAGCAGACCCTTCTTCCCAAGGTCATGAAAACGCAGATAAGTCGTCAGCTCATGAAATATTTCGAAAATCGAAAACTTCTTAATGACTGGCAGTACGGTTTTCGTAGCAGCAGGTCCACAGGTGATTTGATTGAAAGTGGAACCAAAGTACATCAATCTGGCGAAAGCAAGATACTTGCACTTGATATTTCTAAGGCATTTGACAGAGTTTGGCTACAGGCTCTTTTATCGAAAATGCGTGCTCTTGGGATCGATAACTCTCTTCTTCAATGGATTAGAAATTACTTTTCGGAACGTTTAATTCAAGTTGTTTTGTATGGTTTCAAGCCTGATGTTCACAAAATAAATGCTGATGTACCTGAAGGCTCCGTTCTGTCTCCGACAATTTTTTTAATTCTAATCAACGATGTCTGGTCTGCCACTTTTATTCCAATATATTCCTTTGCCAACGACACTTTCTGCTTTTCATATTCGTTCACGAACTCACGTCCCTGTTCCTTGAATGTAGAACAGGAATGGCTGTGTATGTTAAGCTCCGATATTAACAGTATGACCAATTGATGAACTATCAACAGAGTAGAATTCAATGCTTTCAAAAACACAATGTTGTCTGCTGTCGTTAAAGCGAAATTTAAACACCCAGCCATTGTCCATGAATGCCACTTGCATCGTCGAAAGCGAAAAACTTTCCATTTCCGGTATGTTTGTCAATGACAACTTACGTTGGAATTACCACATATTTGATGTCTTCAAAAATGCTGCGAAATGTCTAGGATTTCTCAAGTGATAAAATAAATACTTTACACGCTCTGATCTGGCCTCAATATATGTTATAAGGCATTTATCCGCCCGAAATTGGAGTACAATACACACATCTGTTCGGGTGCGCCCAAAACATAGGATTCAAAACCATGCGATAAAACTCATAGGTGATAGTAATATCACCCAAAAATGGACACCCTTGAACACCGATATAATGTATCTTATCTCACTCTGTTTTAACGCTATTTCCGTTACCAGTGCTCCATAGAAATCGCCAGTAGCATTCTGCCCCTTCAAACCGTGTTAACCGTAACACCCGTCCGGTTATGAATGCTCATCAGTATACCCTCAAGCCCACTTTCGGACGTACTCTAAAATATCGTGATTCGTTCCTAAGCCGCACAACTCGCTTATGGAATGCCCTGCCCAGTTTTTTATTTCCTAGTCACTATAACATTCAAACATTTAAAACCAACGTTCATCGGCACTTCTCTTTCCATCCTCTCTGGTTTTCCTTCACCCGCGCTGTATGCCAGCATATTAAGAGTACTCAACTCCCTTCAGCGCGCGCAAATTATTAAAAAAAATATGCTAAGTGAGCCTTATACACCAAAATCAACTTGGAAGAGAAGCAAAGTGATTTCCAGAAAGATATGGCAAATTACGATGAGAGTATTTCGAAGCTAAATATCGTTCTACGAAAAAAATACGACGACGATTCTAAGGAAGGAACCAAAGAGTGTCGAAGATAAGTCAGAATGTTATACGAAACCCAAGTCCAACGCTAATCTTGCATTTTAGTAAGCTAGACAAGCGCGCGTCAGACATTTATTTTATACACTAAAATTTAAAAACTAAGCCACTCTCCGCTAGACATTCGATATACGAAATTGAAATATTTAAGCAAGGATTACCAGAGAAAAAAAAAACGAACACACTACAGAGGTGAATAATACTACTAAGCTAAAATTTAATTCCGATGCTCCCCAGGATGGGAAAAAAGAGTATAAGATCAAAGTTGGTAAACTGACCTGCCTTAACTGAGGCCACAAGATGATGTTGTATAGTCAGCAAATTGTGGTGATACCAGCGAAACTTGTACAGAATTACTTTTGACACTACTTCCTCGGAATCTGCGAAACTAGCAAATAATTAAATCAAATGAAGGTTTCTATTTCGATGATGATGTCTGTAAAGATATCGTGTTGTCTGCATATATGGAACTCGGCCGCAATCCCATCTCTCTGATCTAATTGACTTTGACATTCTGTCGGCAGAAATTTTAAATACAACTGAAGAAAATACAAGCCGAATCGTGTGATTATTTATTTTGAAATTCGAATCACTATCTTAGCATAGGCTGTTCAATTAGGCACAGATTTTGCTTTGATTTTTAAAATTACCACAATTGTGGCTCCAGCAGTCAGAGCTGGTCGATTTTGACATATACAAAACATTATGAACCAAGCTTAGACATATGGAAAACAAACCGCTTTGTCATATTGATGATTTTGTTTTGGCGTCATATACTTTTGGTTGTGTGAAAATGTCTGATTTTTTTGCCAAATAATCGTCATTTGCGGGAAGGGTTCATTTTCTTTTTTTATCGAGAGCGCATCGAGAGCTTCAAAAAGTTTAAGGGGACGCTGCTCTACGAGTAAGTGAAACAACGTGTCATGATTGGTTCCGTCGCTTCAAAGACAATGATTTCGATGTCCGACCGTCCGCGTAAAGGAAGGCTTAAATCCTTCGAAGACGCTGAATTGAAGTCATTGCTCGATGAGAATCCGTGCCAAACTCAAGACGAGCTTGCTTCAGCATTAGGAGTTACCTACCAAGCCATTTCCAAGCGATTGCATGCATGCGTCCTTTTTTTCCTATGAAGAACTGCTCCGGCGGCAAAAAAAAGGGTTTTCTTCATCCAATAGTGACGGGTGATGAAAAAAGGATTCGTGACAGCAACTCAAAGAAAAGAAAGTCAAGGGTACTGCCCGGTCAGTTGGCTAGGCAAAATTCCTTGCCCACCCGTCATATTCCCTAGATATAGCGAGATCCGCTTATTACTTGTTCCATTCGATGGCACATGAAACTTCTCCGTCCTGCTTCTGCCATGATAATGAATTTTCGTTATTCTCCGGCAATGAGTTTGCCTGGCCAATGAAGCAGCACTCCTTTCTTCCAGATCCATAGATTTGCTCCTTTCCAATCCCCATTGACATAACTGAGCCTGGCAACTTTTGAAACCTGTTTCCTTTCTTTAACGATATCATCCGATTTACCAGTTGTTGTTAATTTGTAACTTCTGAATGTTGTTGCATTTTAGATTCAAGGCCCCCGGTTGTCCGGATGCTTTTCGACTCTTGTTTCACTTAAGCTATTCAGTGAAAAAAAAATGTGCAAAGCATGCAAAGCATGCAAAGCATGCAAAGCAATCTTTGCCTTTTGTGCGGTGATTTCCCGCGTAGCTAATATTGGGAACCACTGCTGGTGTTTGACAGAGGGCTGGTGATCGTTTTACTTTCACATTTTGCTCCTGAGCCAAATTAACTTTCCTTACATATTAGGAACTAGAACAGTTTGCTACAGTTTGCAACAGCTAACAGCTGGCTTTTTTCACGCACTCCATACCTATCAAAAAAACATTCCTCGGACATGTTTTTCTAATGATTTAAGGCCTCACAATTCAACGCTACTTGCCCAAACCCTTGGCTGGGAACACATTATACCAATGTACAATTTGGTAGTCTAGACTTAAGTGCTCGTTATACCATCTAATTTGCTGTCAAAACTGAACTAAAAAAAAACTGGCTCCATCCGCGATGAATGTCGTGACCTCTACGAGCGTGATCTCGTCTAACCGGAATGCTCCGCAGCATTTTTTATAGCTTTTCATCCTGAGTTGTGAAGGAAAAGAACTCCGTCATCGATTCGCTCACTGAATTGAAAATCTATCAGCATTTTAGCGGTCAACTTAAAAGGTTTTGCTGATGACCAACTTTAATTGCATTGTATTGTATATATTATGTCCTTGCTCCATTTTATGCATGTTTATTGGAAGCACTCTTTGTTTTGTTCCTCTTGATTGTTCCGGATTGTTATTGTAGTTAATGCTGCTGTTGTTGTCGAATTTCCTGAGGTTATTGCTGACCTTGTTATTGTTTTTGCTTATTTTATTCAGTTTCAACGGTTGTGCTGCTGCTAATTGTTTCGATTTGTTGGAGTTGTTGAGTTTATTATTGCATATTTCACCTTAAGAATTACTAGTGGTCCTTAATTCTTCCGGTCATTTTTTTCGCCTTAATATTGTGTACCTTTTGCTGGAGCTTTTTAATCCTTTTAGTTGTTGAACTAAGAAAATGCAACCTCAGAAGAACTTAGTTTAGTTTATGTTGTAGAATGCGAAATTATTGTTACTGATCATTTCCCATCCGTTGTTTTTTGGTCCTTCAACCGAGTACACCACTGTTGCGGCCGAGGACGTCCAACTCAAACATCGACAAGACAACGATGCACACTATTTGGCATCAGCAGACGTTCGTTGAGTCGAATTATAGTGAAAGACCTTAAGCTGTTCCCTTATAAAGTGCAAATTGTTCAACAATTGCTGCCTGCTGACTGTCAAGTTAGGTTTACTTACTCCCATGGTCTGTTTAACCTGGTGCAATAAAAAAACAATTTCGTATCCCAAATCATAATGAGTGACGAAGCCCATTTTCACTTAAGCGTTTATGAGCCATTGCATCCCCTTAAATTGACTGTATTAGAAATTATACACGCGGACAATTGTTTAAAAGAGGAGGAAATGTAAAAACAGAAGCCAGTTCAATTTTAACGTTATTTCTATTCTCATAGCAAATCACAAAAAAAGGAGCTCAAAGAACTTGCTCGCCAAGACGATAAGAACACAACTGAACAAACAAAAAAAGAATTTATAGTATAAAAAGGAGGCTTCAGTGCCTGTCAAAAAAGAAAAGGAAAGAATCGCTAATTACTTTTTGGTGATGCCAAATAGTGAAAAACCGCGTTTACAAATATTTGAAAATCGAATTGTTGTACAATAATCTTGTACATTTACTCAACGGCTGGGCCGGTGGGCTCAGGAGAAGTGCCAAATAGTCTGCACACCTTTTGTGCTGGTTGTGTTGTCTGATTCAGCCTCGATTCGCACTAGCAGCTCGATGTGTACAGCCTTGGTTTCCATGCAGACGAAAATGACCACATATGTTTTCTTTGTTATGCGTGTGCCCTGTGCCCCAATCCAAATGTTGAAGGGTACGCAATAGTCGACGACTGATGATGAGAAGGGTGGAGATGCTTCGACCCTCGCGATCGGTAGCGATACCATCTGATGCCTAGCCATTTTGTGAGAGTGCCGACGACATATGACACACTCATGTACGCATCGTTTGACGAGTGCACGGCCACTGATGATCCAGTATTGTCGTCGAATTGTTTGTAGCATGAGTGTCGTCTGAGCACGAGAATTGGTGAGATGAATGTCCCGAACGATGAGTCGTGACAGCGTACTTTAATTTGCCATGGTAATTGGATGCTGTTGCTCGGGGGTTAACTCAGCGTGCCTAAGTCGACCACCGACTCGCAATATGCCATCTGAGTCCAGATATGGTGCCAGAGATGCCAGTTTGCTTGTAGCTGCAACATGTCGAAAAATTCTTAATAATTGAATTTCATTGCCAAAGTACCTGTCTTGTTCTGCTCGAAGGTGCCACTTTAATGCCATAGCCATTTCATCGCAATCCACCAATGGTTGATGCCAATACTGTCGTCGAGTTGGATTGTAACGAAGTACATACGCAGTAGTTCGTAACAGCCTGCCAATGTTAGAGAAGCGCTCGACCAAGTCCAGGGTGATGACTTCGTTGCCAAAGTTGTATCGGGTTTGTATGACTCTGAGTGGAGCAATACGCCCAATATGCGCCTTGTGTGGTTTAGTTTCCACCTCCATCGCCTGTAGATCTGCCTCGGAAAGTTCTGGAATATCAGTCGCCATGTTGTTTCGCATTAGTTCAGTCGGGCTATTCCACGACTCTGCTCCATAATCGGCTGGGCTTAGATGAGTGCGGACATGTCGCCAATCCTCCACGTTGGTGTGTTGTTGTATGTAGCTAATTCTGTGTGTAGCACATGGTTTGAGCGTAGCAGCTGATTTGCGCAGCCAGCAAAGAAAGATGGTAGAATCGCTCCATAGAGTACATGGTGCATGTGCCAAGTCCAATGCATGTTTTACGCTGCCAACAGTCTGTGCCAATAGTGAAGGTGCACACAATTCCAGCCTTGGTATCCTTGTGGTCGGATTGCCTTGAGTGTCAACTCGAGCTGATGTGAAGTCGCCATTGGGGCTAGTCGTACAAACGTACACGACGGCTGCATATGCCTTAATGCTTGCATCGCAAAATCCATGGAGATGTGTTGTAACCGACGTCTGCATCTGCAAACACCGTGGAATTCGAAGCTCGTGTAGTTGAAGCAAATTGTGGCGGTAGTCCATCCATTCCCCAAGCAAGTCCACCGGTAGTGGCGAGTCCCATTCCAAGCCAGTCCGCCATAGAGATTGTAGGAATATTTTCGCCACGATGATAACCCAGCATGTTCGTAGGATCGTACAGTCGAGCAATATCACTCAACACCTGGCGTTTGGTGTTAGATATTGTTTCGCCAATGTGGATTCGATAAAAGAGTTCGTCCGTTGTCGGATTCCAATGCAGCCCAAGCACAGTAACCTCTGGTGATTTCAACTCGATGTCAAACGTTGGACAAGGATCGGTTGTTATTTGAACCAAAGCCATCGTATCGTTGGACTGCCATTTGCGAAATGAAAGTGACCTTGCTGCAATACCTTGTCGACGTCATTTGTCAACTGAATCGCCTGTTCAGTAGTTTCGACACTCGCCAGATAATCGTTGACGTAGAAGTCCCGCAAAACGCTCGTAAGAGCAGCCGCTGCTCGGGGACCATCAGCCAATATCTTACAATTATCGCGGGCATACTGCTGCATTGCTCGAATAACATTGTACGGACCTGAAGCCATTCCATAAGTGACAGTGGTCAATTGCTATGTACGAATTGGTTGATAAGCTGTTTCACGCCACAGGATCTGCTGCCATCCTGCCTGAACATCTTTTCCACATCGGACAAGAGAGCCACTGCAAAGCGTCGCAATCGGAAGACGATTGTGACTAGTTGTTCGTGTATGAGCAGTCCACTCAATTGTGTCTCATTCAGGGAAACGCCATTTGATGTCTGCGCCGATGCGTTGAAGACGACCCAAAATTTTGACAGCACAGCATGATGTGGAATGAGGTAGCGTTGTGATGGTTCATGCAGCAAATCGGAGACATCCTTCATATGGCCCAGAGCAGTGTATTCCTTCATGAAAGCCAGGTATTTTGCCTTCAGCTCCGGGTTGTTCGTCAGTATGCGCTCCAGTTGATGAAACTGCCATAGTGCCAATGGATGTGAATTTCCAAGCGTCGGTGCATCCGGACGAAACGGGATTTGCACGATGTAACGACCATTGGAATCACATCGATGTGTAGCCAGAAATAGATTCTCGCAGAACTTATCATCGCCATCCGTATTTGGGTTGTCTGCGCCAGCTTCGAATATACGCGCCATAGCCAAGTCGAAACGTTCATCTTCGTTGCCAATGTTGCCATGAACCATCAGTGATAAACGACTGGATGATGCCAGTGGAGTGTTGATTTCGGCTGGTCCAAAGATCACTCAGCCAAGCGTTGTTGATTGCGCAAAGGGTTCATTTGATGAACCCCTTACGATGCCTTTTTGGATGATACGACCCCAGACACAATATCAGCTACTGGAGTCGGTGTTGTAATTGTGGTCAACAAGTAGAAGTTGACATCGATGCCAAATGTGCCATCGCACGACGTCAAAGGGATTGTAGCACGGCCACGTGTGTGTTTGGCAGAACCAACAACCTCTACTAGAACCGCACAGGGTTTTGTGCAAATAGAAAATTTATTAAAAAAGTTGTACCTCATGAAACTGACCTGACTGCCTGGATCGCAAATGACCCGGAAGCGATGTGTGTAACCATAGCCATCGATTACTGCAAACGTCTTAGCTGCTGATGTTAGTCAGGCTGTGTAGTTCCTTGGTGGTTGACTTGATGATGCAACATCAACTCCAGCCAGGTCCAGATAATCTGAATCGTCGTCAGACATCCACTACAGTAAAGAATAAAGATGCATTCGCCACAGGAACCGTAAAGATAGTACAGTTGCCAAATGATCCGGTATGCAGGATAACTGTACGTCAGTTTTGGTGATTTGAACTGGCCGGCCGCATCGCCAGATCTGACGGCGCCCGACTTCTTACCACAGCAAACCACAGACCTTGCAAGTCCTGAAAGCCAATATTGTAGAAGAAATCACCAATTTGAAGCCAGAGCAACAAAATGCCGTAAAACGAGGTGATCATCATTTTTCTCACTTAATGCCATTAATTTTTCACCTTTTAGTAAGCTTTTCGTGAAAACAAAGCCCAATTTTTTAATTTTCTAAAATGTCAGGCAATTCACATTGTATCACATTACTTTTGCCCCACCTTGTTTGTAGGTATACAAAATAAAAGCTATGGGAAATGTAGGTTGAAAAGAAAAATAAGGACTGCTTGTGTAGGGGTAATACAAGTGTTTTAAATCTGTATCGAATGTCATTAAATTTTTGACGGACTTTTGCTGGATTAGGAACTTCCGCTAGGTTCCCTTTAACATTTTCGTTTTACTGAATTTACTTGGAAATATGCAGGAACCATACTAAAGTTACGTTCGGGTAGGAATTTAGACTACTTTAAATGAATTCTAAAAAAGAACACTTATTCAGTCCACTATGAAGCCTATTCAGGATACCTAAATTCTCAGGGAAGATTATCGTCAGACTGAGTTTGAGCAATTGATTTTCCTTTTCCGATTGGCAGGAACACTTAATTTACAATTTCAGTTCCTCGATTCAATTTCAGCTCAATAAGCCCATATGAAGAGTTGTTGTTGTTGAATTGTCATTCGAGAGCCGTGGTTTTTTATACCTCACTAAATTGTTGCTACTGTTGTATCAAATTGCTTTTCCAAGGCGGTGGAGAATTAAACGGTGTCATTGAAGGAGTATCTGAATAGCTAGTTAAGACGCAATGTGGGTTGTAGCGGAGACAGAACACTCAGTTCTGATAAAGCTAGCGCTTTATTTGCAAGGTTGTTTGTTCCGTTGCTTCTAAGTATAACCAGCTTTTATTCGAAGTCCCGTAGGTTGTTCATATGAAAACAGTCATACCATGTTGAAGAGTGCCTTCTACCAACGTCTTGGCTTTTTTTAAGTGCGATTTCCAGGTATGGTCCCTTCCGGTTAGAACACATAATTTTCAATGCATCGTTTCGCATCTTTTTTGAATGTGAGTCCCATTTAACGTTACCAGTGAAAGAAAGACCAATTTTTTCTTATCTGTCTTTGAAGTGGAATTGTAATTCCCTTCTTTTTGTGAAAAGCTTCCGTTTAAGGTGGTCGTACAACTACACCTCTATTCTGCGCCCAAGTATAAGTAGCTAGGTCTGCTCCTTCTAAAATTTGTTTAATCCGGATCGGATCTATAGAAGCCAGCACATTGAAGTTGTAAGCCAATGTATGCGTTGTAAATTAACGCAGATAGAAGAGATTCTTGCGTAGTTCCATACTCAAGCTTATACCATCAAGGTAACGTGGAATGTTCTTGCTGCTAAAATGGATATCATGATTTTTAGGATACATCTAGGAACTCAGATGTTTAATAACTGGGAAGACCGTTATCGATGGGTCGCTCGATATGAGCGAGTACACTATGATTTCTATAGGATAAACTTCTTATGTTCTAGCAGGTGAATAAATATTTGAATTCCTAACTGGTCCTAAGGGCATGTTGTCTTGGGTTTATCTTTTTATCCATTATCCATTCGATTTGTCTGCCTAGGATCTTAGAGAAAACGAGAAGGGGAGAAATGGGACAGTATTCCCCAAAAAGGTGTCAGTTTCGCGACTTTTTGCGTATAGGCTTTAGCAGTGCCCGCTCCCAGTCGTGAGGAAAAGTTCCAGTACTTAGGATATTGTTGTTGTTGTACTCGTATGTAATCTTATCGTCACCTAACGTAGTCCCTATCGTTGTCTGCAGTGTATTTTCGAGTTCGACAAGTTAGTTCTTCTGTTATATATTCCGAGTAATCTGCGGTAATAGGAAGATCGCTTATTTTGTTAAATCTCTTATTTGGAGTCGCGCTGTTAGAGTAGGTGTTGTCAGCACTATATCCCTTATATTTTTCTGCGAAAGTTCTTACTATTACTTCCGGATCATTTTGTATATCTTGATCCATCAACATATATATGTATGTGAGAGTTTTTGAGAGGGTTTTGCTGTCCGAAGTGACTTGATTCTGCTCGACAATTTATTTTAAGTCAATGATAGGTTCATTGTATTAACAAAATTCTCCCACGATAACCTTTTCATCTGGATTGACTATCTTCAAAGTTTTGCACAAGCTTTCCCGTAAGTTATGTAGTTCCCAGTTGTGAGGTTTCCTTTTACTTTATTCCAAGGATCGTTCTTTTCTTTTACTAGAACTGAAATAATCTGCTGCTGTTATGATTCTTTTTAGCAGCCTTCTGGCTAGTGTTGTGTAACGCTGATAAATACCTTATAACGGGTGACCAGATAGTAATGATAGTTTTCCCAATTATTATGTTTCAGCAGCTGTCAAAGCTACCAATGACATCCGGGTTTCCAAATTTTCAGTAAAGTTGGCCATTTTATCACACATCGTCTTACGCTTGCCGAACGTGGGAAATTATTATCGAAATTCCGGCTCAGTTGTAAATATGCATCGTGAATTTCGCCGTGAGGTCGGTCGTCATCATGGCTTCAGTGTGCAAGCAATTCGTCGCACCGTGGAAAAATTTGAGTGTGAGTACAGTCTTTTGGATTTTAAGCCACCAAGCAGATAGAGATTGGTGCGAAATAAAGAAAACATAGCCGCCGCAGCCGCCAGTATCGAAGAAGACCCAGAAAGATTGACTATTTGGTGCGACTTATGGCACAGCGGCATCATCGGATCTTATTTCTTTCGAAATGAGGACGGAGACACCGTTACCGTCAATGGTCTCAGGTATATAGAGATGTTAATCGACTTTTTGTAGTCAGAGCTCGACAATATGACATATCCGAGCTGTGGTTCCAACAAGACGGCACTACATGCTATACAAGCAACGCAACGCTCAAAGTAATGAAGATAAAATTTGGCAACGGGGTCATCTCACGGCAAGCGTTCATCAATTGGCCGCCGCGATCACGCGATTTAACACCACTCGATTATTTTCTCTGAAGCTAAGTCAAGTCCTTAATCTACTCTAAGAAACTAATCACTTTGGACGACAGCATTCAACACGCGCTAATGCCGAAATAACGTGGCACATATTGGACCGAGTTATCAAAAATTGAACTCACCGTTTGAAGCACTTCCACCGAAGCCAAGGCGGCAATTTAAATGATGTGCTGTTTCACATCAATTTTATATCCCATACCGTTGTTGTTTTATTTAATTTTTTTCCTATCGTTCTTATCTGGTCACCCAGATATCTGAGGAAAATCAGAGGTGGAAAGTATTTCTTACATCGTTTGCGAAACCTAGACATTTCACAGCATTTTTGACGACATCGAGTGTGTGGTCATTCTAACGTTGGTTGTCATTGATATACATAGATGGAAAGCTATTCGGTCTCGATGATGGGCACTTGTACTTCTTGGACAATGGCTGGTTATTTAAATTTCGCTTTAACGACAGCAGATAGATTTTTTTTTTTTTTTTTTTTTTTTTTTTTTTGAAAAAAATTGCTGTTCATATTGGAATTTTATGTGCCTAACATGCGCTGCTGTTCCCGTTCTATAGCTGAAGAGCATTGAAATGAGTCTGGGAACGAATATGAAAAACAGGGAGTACTATCATCAGCAAAGGAGTATATTGGATTAGAAGTAGCAGACAAGAGATCATTGGTGAAAATTTAAAAAAGTTTCGTTAACAAAACGAAGCCTTGGGGCACACCAGAATTTATTTTGTGACTTGAAACCACCCAAGAAAACTTTTCATTTTATTTCCATAAACTTTTAGTGAATTGTACGAAGTGCAATGGGTCTGATTAGTATTTTTTAGGGACGGGCTGGAAAAAAGCTGTTTTCCGTCTCCTCGGAAAGACTCCTGGAGAGCCTGATTGATGAAAAACCTCACGCAGTTGCATCGCCAGCGTAGAAGAAGGGAAGATATGTTATCTGGAACTTAAGATAAATACTCTTATCACTATATGGGTGCGAAATTATATTGGTTCTATTTCTGTAGGCGGAAATATGGCACAATCTTGAAATATTAAACCGTCTGCGAAGTGTACAGCAAACAGATTGCCCTTATCGAATGAGCTTAAAGCTGGAATGCCTTTATAAGTGAGTTTGGATGGGGGCTGAAGCAGAATTCCTGATGTTTTTAGCGAAAGTTTTTGCTCTAATAAAAATTGTACACTGTTCGGTCATGTAGGCTTGAAAAACCATTTCTCTAACTCTACCAGCTTCTTTACAGCTCGAGCCGTATCACGAATTTTCTTTTGGCTTGATACTGTTCATCTGAGAAGGAATAGAGGATCACATTCCAGAGAATAGTATCTTTGATCACATCAGCAGTGGCATCCACGTCGTTATCAAGGAAGTATAACGACCAGTTAGAATTCCTAAGGAAGCTATTAAGTCCGCTGCAATTGACTTACTCGTGTTGCCGGATGGTTCTTTTAGGAATCTTTTCTCTAACTGTGTAATCAGTATACGAGAAATTAGCTGATATAACACTTATCAGGATGTGAAATTAAAAACCAGTCCGGAGTATCGGCAGTATGACTATCGACATCTTCAATGCTGACTCAGTTGATCCAGTCATGTGAATTCATCCACCGTTCGTCCTTCTGAGCTCTAGCAATTTCTGACAAGGCATTGTAGTGTTCCTGTTTTTTTTCTTCTCAACAGGTGCTCGTATGATTTTGGAAAGTCAAGCCCGATGGACTGGACTAGCACCTGGTGGACACCATGAGTACAGAAAATAATCGCAATCGTTGTTGAGCCATAGTTAGATTGACCTCGCTGAGTGCCTACCCTTATCATGCAATACTTTACTGCTTTTAAACTGAAGTTTCACTTTTCATTTGCACACTCAACTAAAGCTGCTCAGAATAATATCGATTACTCAGTTTTATATGACCAAAATATTTTTTTTTTTGTATTTTTAGCTTAGCTGTAATTTTCGTATTTATACGTCCAAAACGTACTCCTTATAATGTTGTTGTTATTGAAATTCTCACCGACTTGAATGCACCTCTAATGATCTCAAACCTTAAATTAAATTACAGTGTAATCAAAGCGGTTTTATTGTTATTATTATTATTACAAATTCTTATGCTCAAGCGAAACGTTATATAGAGTCGGCGAAGCCACACGTCACAACATGCCATGAATGCTAATTAGTGAGTTGATTTTAGAGCATCTTTCCGTCTGGCTTACTACGAATTATGTCAATTATTTTTAAGCGATCAGCACGTACATGTATGTGGAGTAATTTGTCAAATAATGTTCTTCCCCTGCATGACGATCATCACACTTTCAAACCTAACCGTCACCGGTATTTCACAATTTTTCCATCATTGTGCAGACTTAATTTCGGACAAAATATTCCCGTTGAATATGATTTGTGCATTTTTACAGGAAACATTTGAGGTAAAAGTCTGCCGGAGGAATTTCAATAATGTTACCCATATCCATTTGAGATGGTAGCCGGTATATGAACGTATCCGATGATTCAACGAAAACAACAAATTTGGAATCCAGATTCTGAGATTTGCTCGAATTCTGGAGTTTAAAATTATATCTTATTGGTCATTAAAAATTGGTTACAGAGGGTACAGTTTGTGGAAATTTTACAAATCAGACCTGACAAAGTGACCAAGTGAATTTTGATGAGTAGATTGCTTTTTTGGGAAATACACCGGGCATAACGATGACAAAGAAAATGACTCGAAACATTTACATATCTCTCATTTAATCATTTGGAAGATATCTATTATCCCAACATCTACTTATATGAACTTGTACTTGTATACAATAAATTAAGCACAAAATGCAATTAGAAATTTGGTTCTACATTTGATGGTTGAATTGTAGATACGAGTATTAAGGAATTTTTTTATGACCTTGTATTACTTTAGAGCCAAACAAAGGTAAAGAAAAAAATCTATGGAAACTGCACTATACGAAAAGTCGATGGTGCGACGGTCTTCCTATCACTAGGATAAGTGACATTCACTTCTATGGCTGCTACTCAACCCGAATATAATACCTAAGAGCTATCTGACGAAGTAACGATATTATACGTATGATACGTGAGTAATTCATCCATCGGGTATTTCTGACGCTTTCAACATATGGGCTACGTGAATGGACAACGACTGCTCTTGAAAGATTTCTCATCATCTTACATAAGTCGGGTAAGATATGGTGCTAAAAACACGATGCTCAAACAGTTGACAAACCCAGTGTAGACATTTATCTTTTTGATTTACTCACTCTCACAGATAATAAATGAGTTGAACACAGAAGAATGTTTGCCAAGTGACGAGTTTATGTTCAGCCCAAACTAATATGGCCGACATTCAAGTACGCATTCGAATAAATAGTGAACATTGTCTATAAATCCGCAAGCGGGTCAGCAAAAAGCCTTTAGCACTAATTTATCTAAACAAGTACCACTGGGTGCAAAGTAGCAACATGAATTACATGTATTCAGACCCGATGCGAGTCTGCCATTCAACGAAAATGTTTCAGAAACATCTAGCTACCTTCAGATGAGAAACGAATTCTGAAAGGCAATTGAAGAAGGCAAAGAAAGATACTTAAAATTAGGTAGAAGTGGCTGCTGCAAAGACCAACCCACTTAGGCCTATTGATCCATTGTGATTCCACGTAGATCTATAATCCTCCTACTCTTGGAACCAATTTAAGCTTCTGATGGAGGCTAATAGACTGTCAACGTCTATATTCTTTAGATCGCTTAAGTTATTGTAGAAGAAAGCTCCTAAGTGAAGTTTTCTTCTCTGTGAGAGAGCGGGACATGTACAGAAAAGGTGAAGGATTGTCTCCTCTTCCTCCCTGTCCATGCAGCTTCTACAGAAACCGTTTGTAAAAGAGTAAAAAAAAAAGTTTTCTTGCATTCTTGCCTATAGGGCAGTGTCCAGTTATGACACCTATGATGGCGCTGAGATGTTTCCTATTAAGAAACATCAAATTCTTAGAACGATTCAGATATAGATTTGGCCAGATCTGTTTGGTCGCTAAATATGTTGATCCAACTAAGGTTTGTTCTTTTGTTAGCAACCAGCTTAAATATTAATTTGCACGGAACTATATACTACTACTATATACTACGGTATACGGATACTACCCTTTTCTGGTAGAATAGGTTGAGTGGTTCCAATTTAGGCTATTTTCCCTGGAATGTCTCTGTGACCTAACATTTCTACATTTACAAGATAAAGTCCACCACGGATAAGGTAGTCGATAGGATAAAAAAAAATGTAATTAAAGTATGCCAGACAATGACTTATTGACCATTTGAGGCGATCCTTGTGACCACCTGTGTCGTATTCAAATTTTCGAATTGTGAACAGTTAGATGAAGAAAGACCCAGGTTGTTTAATAAAGCAATGCAGGCGGCGGCGCTTTCTTGGATACTACAATATTAAATGTCGGTGGTCAAGTCAATTGTTCTATATGATGGCCAGCCTGAGAAAGGATGCTTACTTACATCAAAGAAGGCAGCTCTCGTCTGTATAGAGGCACTGTATAATCAGAAGAATAAATGGTTTCTGAAAGTTTTCGGACGAAGTAACCTATGTTGGATTAACTTTTGGTGAACTATAAACACTTCAGAGTATCAGTGGAGTAATAAAAAAGGATGAGTAACAGTTGCAGCATTGTGACAAGTTGGGTGGGATAACACGGCAAATAATATTGTTAAATCCACAAACTGATCTCCACCATCGAGGTGTTAATCACATAATGCAATTTCTGTCCCGATATGGTGCCTATCGTTTACATATTCACAGATGTGGACATGATAGCTGCACTTTTTGTCTAGAATATGCAGAAAAAGACGAGGGAAATACAATGTTTCACTCCGAACGACAACTTATAGGAGATCAGCCACTTCATAAGGACTTAAGATAACCATGTCCTTAAATAACATTTGTAGTTCTAGATTAGATATACATTTTTTCGTAAATCAATGAAAAAAAAACTTAACGTTGCCTTATCAAAGATAACCTCTTATGCGGCTTAAATGAGATATAGCTTTTAGCCAAATTTATCGATGGCTAATAAAGCACTGTCTCTTTTCTCTTAAAATTTGTAAATGCGGGAAAATATTTTGGCAAAGAGATCAAGGACTACTGACGCAAAAGCAAACTGACTTGTTCGTAACCTATAGTCTAGCTAGGAGCATTCTTAAGCATTCTGCTGAAAATCAGGGAGAGTATTTTAAGTTAGTTGAAGCAAATAGCTAACTTGATCAAGTAAACCAATAAAATAGTGCAGTAACTCAAACTAACATTAGACTGCTTCGCTTCTTTCAGCAAAAGCAAACCAGTTGAACATTTTTTGTGAAACCGAACCATCCTATTTCTGAATGGTTCAACGTCCCAGCCACGTTGCTTTTTAGCAACTAGACCAAAGCTTCTAGCGTCCGGTACTACTTGATCTTTAAGTCGGAAGTTCGGTCTTTCTTTTCTTCGTCAACCAGGTGGCTGGGATTCGAGCATTCTCTTAGCTGGAGCATTTTTGCCCATTTGCTCGATGTGGGCCAGCCGACAAATGTTTGCCTTTCGGACTACGAGTACATCCACATATTTATACAGTTCGTAGAGTTCGAGGTTATATCTTCTCCTCCGTTCGTTCTCCTCACAGACACGACCAAATATTCGACGTAGAATTTTGTTTTCGAATGATCCCAAGATCTGCTGGGATGTCTTGCTTATTGTTCAGCATTCAGTTCCATAGAGCAAGACTGGCAATATCAGCGTTTTGAAGAGCATGATTTTGGACCTTCGACTTAAGAGTTTGGCCCCATTTTTTTTGCTATATTCGTACATATGTCCCGAACATATGTTTACAGTTATAACGGTTATAACTTCGAAGCCACAGCATAATCGCTCAAATTCCAAAGTGATCACTGAACACTGTTTTTTTCGATTACCGTGGCTTAGTACATCAGGAGTTTTTACATATAGATTGACCGTACGACGTAAGGAGTATAAACTTGCAGTTATGCGCGTTTGTGACAAGCAATACGAAAAATATGTCCGGAATTGTAGAAAAATAATTAATGGCTTTTGCAACTCGATAATGCACATGCTCATTCATCGTTATTTGTGAGAGATTTTTTGGCCAAAAAAAACGATAATCATGCCTCTGCCACCATATTCACTGGATTTGGCTCTATGCAACTTTTTCCTGTCCCCAAAACTTAAGATCGTTATGAAAGGACAGAGATTTGCAGCGATTGAGGAAATAAAAACACCATCGCTGGAAGTGCTCAAGGCTATACGAAAATAAAATTACAAAGTCACCTTACTTTTTGAACACATATCGGTCTTTGTTTTATCCTCATTTATTATAAGACCAACTCCAGCGCTGTGCTTAAGAAAAGAATAAACCTTACCAATCAATGTTCACTTAAGCTAAGAAAGCAAAGTCCTTCCTCGAGGAACTACAGTGTCTTGTATGAAGACTCTTATTATCCAAGTTTTGCTCTGTGAGGCAGAGTAAAATTCAGGAATCTTTGTTCCTGACTGCGTTGATAGTGATAGGAAGTAAAGAAGTGGGAAGTAGGAAGTACTCTCGCTTTCATGATGCCATATTTTCGTACTTTTCTTCTTTCATCCGTGCGGCTCTGGTATGTGAGAATGTATGAATGTACACCCTGCCTGACTCGAACTGCAACTTTTTAAATTGCTATAATTTTTTTTATTTTTTGAAAAATTTTATTGTGCCAAAGCAAAACATGTTGAAAAATACATCAATTTTCAAATTGTATCAATAGTTTTCAAAACGTATATCTTTGGTGCGAAAAATGGGCTTGAGACGGCCGAAGAAAGCATCGCACGCTGCACACAAGTGGCTCTACAGTATTTTGGCCCATTCCCGGCGAAGTGCTTGTTTTAGGTGATTCAAACTTTGGTATTTTTTAGTGCCAACCTTCGCCTTTAAAATACCCAAGACAAACAAATCCAACGGATTTGCATCCGGAGAGTTTCCAATCCATTGTGTCGAAGAAATGAAGTGTGAAACATTGTTTTTTAGCCAATCTTGTGAGACGGTGCCGAGTCTTGTTGAAATATCCACGGTCTCCGACCGAAATGATTTTCGAAGGACCTCTCTGGCAAGTAAACTCGGTCATTTTGTTTGTTGATATATTGCTCGATAATAAATGGCGACTCATTGTAAAAAAAAAAACTAAATTCGGCATCTCACCACTTTCGTGCAAGCGTAGCAACTCCTTTGCTATTTCGACTCTAAGTTTTTTCTGGTGCGGTGTAAGATCGTGTACTTTTTGGATTCAATGGCTTGAGTCCAAGCTAATTTTTCAGTATGTGTTGCATCCGTTCAAATGATATGTTGAGCTCACGAGTCATTTTTCTTCCACTTCGACGCAGATTTCACTCAATTCGAGCCTTCACTTTCCGAACCACATCACGTTCACACTATCACGTTTGAATTCCATCGCGGATAAAAAATTTTCAACACAACTGAGACTCAAATCATTTAAAAGGCTTGTAAATAATAAAATTATCTGTCATGTGTCAAAATTTGAGCTCACTGTCATGAACGGCTTAGAAATTTAAGCAGGTTGCAGTTCGAGTCAGGCAGGGTGTACATCCTCTTTTTATACTCCAGCTGTAGTCCAAGACTTAGGGAATGGATCATGTATTCAGGCTTCGTGTGGTTTCATTTGATGTTGATGCAACTCATTTAAGTTTGAATATTGATGATACGTAGAATAACTTTTAAGCATCATTTTGAATTTTTATGTAATAAAATTGCAGATAAATTAGGATCAGAAGAATTATTTAATAAGACGCAAAAAATACAAAACAAGGTCATGCGATGTAGTACAACAGTGTAAGCATTTTCTTGAAGCCTGAGGTCTCAAAAATATCTGTAGAAAACGCCAAGTCAATATTTCGATAAATAAGCCAGTTACAACTGAGTGAGTGGAACAAATTTTGCGACGTCGAACCGAGCGGCAGGTAGCGGCAAGCGACCATTCGAACAGAGTATCCCTAGACCTATTTTGTGATTCTATTATGTTTTTGGGCGTGCTCGGCTCCAGGTTTAATGGAAATATCTTACGACTGTTAATGTGTACCAGAAATAGATACGTTTTGTCAGTAGGTTGTTGTTCGTGTGTTACAGTGAATTTTCGTTTATAAAAAATATTCTAAATAAAATGGATATCAAAAATAAAGGTTCTCGAGAAGCCCATCGATCCGGATCTTTTCGCAAAAAATCGGAGCAGGAGGAAAATACCTTGACAAGAATATTAGTCTCAGTGCCAAAAAATTGATGACTGATCATGAGACATCCGCACCAGAAGATCCAAACATCAGGAATCGAATTTTGAATTTTCTGTTTTATCAGAATGTGTAAAATGTAAAAAAGTGTGATGTGATGTTGGATTCTCAATAGAAAGCACTCAAAGACTACGTTTTAAAATTGTAGTTTTGTGTCCATCGTGAAAACTGACTTTCATTCCTTCGTGCTCGTACAGCAACATAGCTTACGAAGTAAATACACAATTCTTTTTTATTATGCGCCTATTAGGGATTTACTACCTCCGCTTCAACAAACGACGTATGATGTGATAGTTAATAATTTTCATTCTGCTACTTCAAATATTGTTTAATTTGTGTTAAAATAATCTGTAAAAGAAGAACAACAGGAAATAACAAAACAAAATTCGAGTGCTGATATAACAAAACTGACCGTTTTAGGAGGTGATACTCATTGTATGAAGTTGTGGTTCTCATTGGTCAGTTTACAGGAAAAGTCGTTGATTTACTTGTAAAATCTTCTAATTTTGCTGAATGCAACTATTGGAATAAGCACAAAAATACCGAACGATATGAGGAATGGAAATCTAATCATGATGAAAATTGCCAGATCAATGCATGGAGTTATGTATACTCACTAGATAAACTGAGCATTTACTATGGCTTAGCTATTCGCAGAAACTGTAACTCTAAGGATGACGTGAAAAAAGCAGTATGGGCAACATTTTACAGACAGCAACCCTCAACATCATATCTGTCCCGAAGGCCCCGAACCGTGGTGCAAGTGGCAAAAAGCGAAAGCTAAAAGAGAACTGAAAATTTTATTTATTTAGATGTCATCAAACCAATATTCGAAGACCTGAGCAAAGACAAATGGTTGGGATGATGTGCTGGCGGATATAGCCTAAACAGCAATGAGAGCTTCAACCAACTTATTTGGAATATAGCTCCAAAAACGATGAACAGCTTTGTCAAAATTTCCTGCAACATGCACGTTCAAAAATGATGTCACCTCATTATTGGAAGTCATGAACGTGTTAGGAGTATCGGTCGGATCGGGAGTGCATTTGAAGCATGCACAAGAAGAAGAAACTCGCATAGCGAAAGCCGAGCTGCAAGCGCAAGACCAGACGAAAGAATTTCGAATACGGCGCCGACAACAAAATTTAATGTTTTATTCATTCCAAAGTTTTCAAACACGTTTTTCTCAAATTAATAACCAAAATTTCTCGAAAACCAACGAACCGATTGCATTGATTTTTTTTTGTGGTTATTCTATATATAATTACCTTTTTTTTCGTTACTTACTCTGTATTGTATAGGCAAAATAATAACTTATTTTGGTTCAAAAATCAGTATTTATGTTTAAACGTCAGCCATTTTATCATAAATCAAAATTTTCAAAATCGGCTATGACAAGTAAGACAAGATTATAGTGTCTAATTTAGTAATCTTTTTGTTTTGTTTTTTTTTTTTTAAATGATTTTTGAAGAAACGCCAGTAGGTACCACTTACGTAGATTTTTTTACAACGCTCCAAGAATCATACAATATGGTTGTGTATTTTTGATATTTTTATTAAAGAGTTTCTAGAGTGTTTGTTAAAAACAAATCTGTAATGAAAATGAAAACCCAATATCATGGGTTAATTTTTTAAAGACACGTTATGGCTTTCTTTCACAGCAAGATTATGACCTTTCCCGCTTTAATTTTTGGAACAAGTTATACTACATTTTTCTGAATTTATTTTTAGACCCCATCTTCCAAAGTATCTTTCTAATGTTGGAATGTTATCTTTTATTTTAGACAGGGCAATACTTGGCTTCTTGCCACTAGCCAAGAGAGTGGTATTTTCAACATAGAGCAGACCAGATGGCTCTTGCGTCGGTAAATTTTCGAAAGGAAAATCATGCAGAAAAATATTGAAAAATAATATCAACCTGGGCTACGCCCGAAAAAACTTGAATTTATTCAGAAAATTCTGTTCCTATATAAACAGAGGTAAAACTGTCTGTTAAGAAAATTTGAAGAATTCTAGTTAACCAATTTGGAAAATTATTAAACTTCCAAACCGATATTTAAGATAGTTTTCCTCAAAAAAATTCAAAATATTACCTTCGTTTTGGTTCTTAGGTGGTAGTTGCGATGGCCTGATGGTTGGCTCACTGGCTGTCACGCCAACCTACATAGGATCGAATCCCGGTAGGAGCGCAACAGAAAAATTTTCAAATTGTCATCACTCTTTCGGCGAGCAATGGCAAACCTCCGAAAGTCAAATTTTGTCTATGAAAAAGCTTCTCTATAAACTGTAGGCCCTGCTCAGGAGTACAAAAACTCACAAAGTGAGAAACACAAATGGGTGCAAGAAGCTACGCCTTGCCCACACTGGGCTGTTGCGCCAAAGTATTGTATTTATTTATTTTATTAAGTGTATACGAGTATCTCCCCTTTAACAAAGGATAATAATGATGTGCGGAATGGATGTTCAACCATAATACTTAATTTTAGTTTTATGATTTCAATTTACAATGATAAATTGCGATAAAAAATCGCGAAATATATTATTTCACAAGAAACTAAGTTACCATAAAAAAAAATTAAACCAAACTAACTAAATTCAAGAGGGATGTAGTTTTATGTGTGAGAGCTAATTTTTAAACATAAATATAAGTTTAAAAATGGATTTATACAAATTAATTACTTTAAATTATTATTATATTTTATATCTTAAGTTTTAAAGTGTATACATGTCATTTTTAACATTACGACAAACAGAAAACACAATTAGTTAAATATTCTATAACCTATTGATGCATAGCTGCGAATACAATGAACGCAATATGTCTCTTAAATCAGCTTTTCGTAAATTACCCTCATACAAGCAGTGAAATGTATTGCGCTTAAATCAATTTTGGCAAAAATATTGCCATGAAATTCTACAATTTGTTCGAAGCCATCAGAACAAATTTGTCAATATCTCGGCTTTCTTCAAAGTTGCATCAAGTATCTTTTCGGCACTTTTCAGTATCTTTTTATTGTTTTTTTTTATTTTTTGTCTGTCGTACCTGAGTTTGTTATTGTTTATATCTCAGAAAGTTCGACGACACCTGAAAAAAACACTTTGACATACGTACCAAATGCTAAATTTTCTCTATAAACCCAAATGGCAAACAACCGAATTTCAGCTCCATACATCCGATAATTTTTCAAACTACTGTAAACAATCGTTGGAAGATGTACGAGTATGATAGATACGTATGTATCACACATACATATATGGTATGTATGCTGATCTAGCAAGCGAGAGATTTGTAGCACGTGTTCGATAATAGCAAAAAAAACCATACCTTCCAATGCCCAATTGGCTTTATTTAATTGTTGCTTTAATCCAATCAACAGATCATCGTCGCTTTCTCGGTATTTCACCGATCCGCGCTAATCCATTCAGTGGAGGAAGTGAATTTGTCACACGAAAACAAATTTCCAACGTGAAGCTAAAACCCGATTCCCCGGCGTTTATCGAAAATGTAAACACTGGCAGAATTTTTCACCAAAAAAACATACAAAAAAGTTAAAAAAAAAAATACATTTAGTGGAGACTTCTCATCAATGCCTTAATCACTCTCAAAGTTTGTCATCTTCGGTTGTTTTTCGTCGCTGTCGCCCCTTATTAAAGTTGATCGCGAAACAGGTAGCAAAACAAATCTGCATCGTTTGTTCAGATACATAAATATATATATATCTTTTTTAAATTCGTTCAATTTTGCGTTCATGGAGGATGCTAATTTGAGATTGATTGAACAAATATTGACTGGACTCATCAAACTAAGGGTAGTGGAACAGAGCAACAAGTTACAATTCTATGTGAGCGAATTTTTCTCGGTTGAATTGGACGGTTTTTTTGAATTGAAAGACAATTTTGTGGGTCATCATCAAATTATTTATACCCGGTATCGAATAAATTTTCATTTTCGCACAGATCTGCCTTAGCTTCGAAAGTGTGTTTTACCAAATATCCATAACGCTGGTGATGTTCGAATAAAAGTGATTTTTTCCCCCAAAAAGAGCTAAAAAATAATGTTTTACCGTGACTAGAAGTGAATTTTAACGACAATGTGTCCGCAAAGAGGACTAAACTTCTTTTGAATAAACCCTTTTTGACTGTTGTGGCTAACTTGGATTTTTATTTTTAAGGGTAAGTTGCTAGAAGTTTTTAGTTTTCACATTGTTTTAGTGAAGTTTGTCCATGCACATAGTATCTGGGTAGCTTTGAATCTGTTGTTGAATTTTTTTTTGGAGGACTTAAGGTGTAAATATCTCCGACAAAGGGTACTTTATTTCAAGTGATACTTCGTATTTTTAAGTGATTAGAAAGCTGAGTGTTAGAAAGAAAACTGAACTATCCAAAACTGCGCTTATTCGGGAGTTTTCAGGGGTTTTTGTTTCCAAGAATCTTAATTACCAAAATCGAAAAATATAGATTATTTATATAGAGGAAAAACATCGGCTTTTTTATTGAAATAGTAGTTAAATTTGTATTACGCAGTCAATGCCCAAGCTAGTTGGGCATCGTGATTATGTCTATCTGATGCACAGCTTTCTAAGAGTGAAAATTATGTTAGAACCTACTTCGTTACAAGACAAGTATTAACGTCTGTTTTTTAAAGAGCTATAGTATTTGAAATTGGAATGAAACACACACAAATGAGCAAACAAGCCAAGGTTTTATTTATTTAATCACTCGGTCCATTTCTGGAGATAGCGTTGCCATCGAACACCTACTTCAATAAATCGATGGTTTCGCCGGTAATAAGACATGCGGCTCCATCCAGTTTAAACCAAATGTTTTACAGACCATGTTCACACACTTTTGGAAACCAAAAAGCCGTTTATCATGACTCTGTACCGGCCGCCATTGACAGAGATATTCGGTTTTCTTAGTTCTTAACGAAGTACGCCCCAATAATGCCAGCAGCCCATAAACCGCACCAAGCAGCGTATTTTTCAGGATGCATTGGTAACAGATGAAACACCATAAGATTTCCTTCGCTCTGACAATTTGGCTTATGAACAAAGTTTGATGTTAAAAAAGTGAATCGACTTCCAACTGTTCCAGAACTCTATCAGCGAAGTTATGACGCAGTTGAAAATCGTCTGACCTAAACTCTTACAGCATGTAAATGTAAACTTATAAGCATGTAAATCGGCATTCTTGCGCAAAATCTCCCACAAAGTTAATGAACACAGGCAAGTTCTAAAGCACAATAAAGAGTCCTTGAACTAGGATCTTCAACACATCGGCCTCAACGGCGTCGATAACTTTACTTAAACGCATTCTAAGCATTTTTCTGAGTGGCTTGGAGTCCAAAAGAAATATACCACGGCTTTATTTATGGCAGCAAAAAAAATTAAAGCGGAAAAGAGATTTATATATTTATGGTTTAACAAGTCTAGTATATTGATGAGAAAGGTTGATAATGGTAGAGTCATCGTTATATGATTTAGTTTGATAATTTAGTTGCAATTGAAGATTAACAATATGAACGACAGCATCAATCCTTTATACGATGACACTAGAATAAACACCAAAACAAGTATGTACGACAGTATGTTCTTATCTGTATGTGTAAAGCCTATTTTTATTGTACATCAAAATATAAAAAGCCTGCGATAAAATTTCGATTTGTTAATTTGTAATATTGAAGCGTTTGAAAATCTGCCCGATTTAATTTTTGTGTCTAAAATATGGATTTATTCTCGCGAAAAAAACTAATGATTCGTATTCGTCCGGGGGTGTAGGAGTATTTGTGCGTTATTCGTATGATTGTGAGGTTGTTTCATATAGTCTGAGTAGCGTTGATGTCATTAAAATTACAATTATTACTTAAAAATTACTTTTATAAGGAAAATTTTAGCATAATTTGCGTATATAGAGTCCAATATACCCTTAGAATTGTTTTAGAAGAGCTTACGGTTTTCCTGCGCAATGAAAAAGCAAATAATTTAATCATTCTTGGTAACTTGAACGTGGATATCATAAAATCTAACTCTTCAGTAGATGCATACTTATCCTTATTTGCAGAACATGGTTTATTATCGTTTATAAATGGCCCTACTAGACCGATAGACATCACCTGTCTTGGTCATGTGTTTGGTCGCTATAGAGATATACTAACTTAACTTGATCTGAGAATTACATTTCAGAATTTGATTGGTATTATCTTAAGTAGCTTAAACAGCAAAAAACTTGCTACCCTTTCTCCATCGAAGGTAATTAAAATTAACAATAGTCAACTGAACAACAGTCTACTGAGCGAAAGTTGAGAAGAAGTCTATATTGCCATGTCTCTCAGGCATATGAGATATTTTTAAATACTCTGAAAAATTACATTTAATGTTTCAGCGTCTTCATAGAGTTAAAAAAATCTAAAATTAGACTTAATCCCTATATGACAAATTCCCCGTTAAAACAAATTAAACTCAAGCACAATTTGCGTAAAAAATGTTGCAAAAACTCACATAGTTTAGCCTTAAAAAATCGTTACACATCATATGTGCAAAAAAATTAAACAGGAAATTAAGATTTGTCGTGATAATATTGCAAAGCTTATGACCGTAATAAATCTATTGGGTATATAGATTTAGCTGCTTTTAAAGGTTTTGAATGGCTAAAGATACTGCGAGCTCTTCTTGGACGTTCATCGTCTTCAAAGCCAAAATCAAAACTTTTAAATCGTGCAAACCACTTTTGGCACGTTCGCTCAGCTAACGCATGTTCACAATAAACTTCCACCAAAATACGATGACTTTTGGGAGCAGTTTTCAGAAATGAAGAAGAACTCCCCGCAAAAACACTTTCTCAGGCACAAAGTTCGACATATTTGAGTGAAAAGAAATTATTGTTGTTTACGCTTCAAATGAATGACATATACTGAAATGACGTCTAATAACAGTAGCTTTCCAACGCATTTACCAATAGAATAATACAAGTTACGCCACCTCTTAGCAAACCGCTAAGTTATAGACCCAATATTACAATTAAGTATGGAGATACTCATATTACAGATAAAGCAACCATTGCCAACAAGTTTTATGAGCGTTTTTTCTCATTGGGACAAATGTCTCCTCCTAAAGTGCTCCCAAGTGTTTGCAATATGTGCCATACATCTGATCACAATCCTGCAAAGATTCAGGTCCTGAATTAACAAAAACAATAAATTCTTTTAAGAATTCGAGCTCTTGTTGTTATGATGATATATCCAACATTATTCTAAGGAATGTAGCCCTCAATGTAATTGACATTTTGGCTTACATTTTTAACTTAAGTATCTTCTCGGGAAAGTTTTCTGATTAATTAAAATGTGCCAAAGTAATTCCCCTTTTTAAAAAGGGCAGCAAAAACTAAAAGAGCAACTATAGATCAATTCGCTTACTTTCCTCATTTTCGAAAATTTTCGGAAAGGCTATCAAAACTTTTCTAGCGAGAATCAGTTTGGATTTAGAGAAGGCCTTTCCACAAAAGATGCTCTCTTTTTGTGCTTTTTAGTACAAAGGACTTGATGCTAAATATCGTTGTACCGGGCTCTTTGTGAACATTTCAAAAGCTTTTGACATGGTTGACCACAGCATTCTTTTGAATAAAATAAATCTTTAAATAGTTTCAGTAGTTCAAAGTTTGTCAATCTAGGTGTACCCCAAGGATTTATCCTTGGTCCCATATTGTTTTTAATTAAAGTCTACTTCACTTTATTGATTAGGTTAAAGCTTTTGCGGATGACTTTGCTTTTGCTAATAGCTCCACCACCCCCTCAAACTTAGTTGCGGAAATTAACCACGTTGTACATCTGTTAAATCTTCGATTTCTCAGACACATGCTTATAGTGAGCAATAAGACAAAGTTAATGTTCTTTAGTTTTGTTGTGAACGAAGTAAAGAAATAAATTGTGTTAATGTGTTTGAGTTAGAGAAAGCCCACATATCCTATATGGTATAACGAAAATATGAAATGCAATGCTGACTACTTTAAAATAGAAATAGTTAAGCAATACGAGTATTTAGGTGTTATTATTGATCAGAGTTTGAGTTGACGTGAGCACATTTCTAGTTTAAAAACGTATCTCTTATCCTGTTTATGTATCTTTTACCGTCTTAGGATATACTATTCTATTAACACTCTAAAGACAAAAAAGCGCTATTAGAAAAGTATGCATCGACTCGGTTGACTTACTCAAAAACAAAAAACAAAAGCGATTCATGGCCTAGAATGTAGCTACCGCCACTACATGGGTGCCACGCTATAACTATTAACCACTGCTCACTAAAATTTTCTTCCAGAACCTGTAAAAATACCACCGATTTAGTACAATTTAACTAAGAACACGAATTTCAGACAGTTTTACTTAAGTCGTATTCTTTCTCTAAATCGACAGTACATGTCAGACGTGGTCACAACTAATAAATTACGTTGTCGTAGATGAAAGTTATCTTAATAAGGAGAAGGCACTAACGCCGTATCCTAGATCGATGATCAGGGAGCCATCTTTTAACATCCGACCACATTTCTTTTTTGACTCAGATTCTAGGCGAAACCATTCTTGAACGCAAGGAATATCGATTTCGTATTTTCAGCAGCAGCAAAAATTCTGGTTTCATCTCATCAGATGGCATATTCATGTAGGCAGTCGGTACACAAAGTTATCAAAACTCAAATGCATGTTGGATTTGAGACAACTTATTTTCAAACGTCTGACAAAGCAGCCCATGAGTTTCTAGAGCAGGGCCAGGCTGAATATGAAAAATACCCTTTCAGCCGAGTAAGACCTTTCTTTAAGTCTGGTAAAAGCTGTTGCCATATACGTAAGACGTTTTTAGAACTTACAGTGTTTTGTTACTATGTACATCAGATTTGAAGGTAGTTTTAGAAGTAGCTTTGCTTTTTTGAAGGAAGCTAGCCAGTCCAGGAATGAAGAGCTTAAGCTTTTTGCGGAGCTGATTGGCATCCGCCAAATAGACTTGGTATATTACGGGGAAACGTGTCCTGGCTTGTTCGTCTGTTCTTTGCCTCATAGCAACTGCTTCCTGGCACCTGGATTTAATGGACTCTGTTTTTACTGGCTAGTGTCGTAAGACGTAGACTATTAGTGAACTTATTTCATATACAAGGAGGGAAGATTTACTGTCGGAAAATATATAAATGTTCTCATGTATTATGGAGTTGTTAATCCTTTCTCTGTATGTATATGGTATATGTATGTATGTATCTCAGCTTGAAGAGCGGAGGCTGTTATATAGGTGAACTTAAATTGGTGGTATTCTCATTGCAGCCGTTGGGTATACATTAGGCCGGTCTTTGCAGTTTATTTACTCCGACCTAACTTACAAATCTACAATGCCATAAAAAAAATAAAGCAAATATTTTACATGAAACTCGAAATGACTGTGTTTTGCTTTAATACAAGTTTTCAGATGTGACCATTCGTCATTAGCGGCACACACAATGACGCTGCTGCTTCCAAGTGTGTTTTGAGGCTTTTCAAAATTCTCTTGTTCTGACCACAAACAATATTCTAGTGAATTCAAATTTCAACATATCGTCGGTCAATCTTTAACTCCTATAAAACCAAGAATATTTACCCTGAGTTACTCTTGTGTGATTTTTGATTTATGCGCGAGAGCAGTTTCGTTGAAATATCCATTTTTCTCCATTGAAAAGGGTATTGGTGAAACCCTTCATACAGTTCACCGAAGCAGCTAATGGCCCGAAAAATAAATCATTTGTTTTATCAAGTCAGAAAAATTGGCCAGCACTTTTTGTACACTTATGCAACGCTATTAACGCAATCCAATTTTTTTATAACGCCCCACTCCATGTTAAAACATCACAGGATGAAACTATTCCTATTCCTTACTCAGTAGAATATGTGATTTTAGAAAACAGTAAACGGTCTTATTCCTGACTGGAGTTTTAAGCAATGAGCTCTTGAAGCAGAACTTATGGCAGGACTAGGTATATCCACACTGTCATATTGAGATTGATGTCTCAGTATTCCCCAAGTGGAGTTTCGATTTCTAATTATCAGGAACTCGGCTCCGTATAGGTCTCTTGGTATGGAGATTGTTCTTCCTGGTTGGAATTGAAGATTCTTCAGATCAGAGTGTTGTTATTCATTCGAACTATATGTTTTAGCCATCTGAGACAACTTATATGCATCCAGTTCATATTTCTCGTATATGGTATATCTTCCTTTTCAAAGACTGTTCAAGGGATTCAAGGCACCCAACGATATTTTCATCCCTCTTTTTGAGAGTCTTATAGAGATATTTTTTATTATCAAGTATGAGGGTGGAAGTGGCTCAAGTGGTAGTGCACTGGCTTCGAAATCGGAAAGTTCAGTGCTCGGATTCCAACCGCTTCTGAAAGATATTCATTTTTTCAGTTAACAAAAATCAAGTAAGATGAGTGGTTGACTAGAAATTAACAAGAAGCCAACTTCCACTAAGAATTAAGTTTTTTGATGATTTTTAGCCTGATATACTTTCGATGCAGCAGAAAAACTCACCAACGATTAGGATCAACCTAATCAAAATACAAGAGTCCAGATTGATCAGATAACATTTTAGTCAAGTGTTCAAAAACCAAAATGTCATCCTTAGCGAATTGGAATCTCGCAGCGAAATCAGAAACTGCCTTCTGAAATTTTGGGAACACATCATGATAAGCGTTTATTTCTTTTTGGGAAGCACCAATTTCTTCTATGCACTACGTCACTCGGAGCGGACTTGATAAAAAAAAAAAAACGTCACCTCCCTCGGTGATTTTTTAGGTGCTTACTGAGTGTGAACGAAAACTACTTTGTATCGTGGAAGATATCCTACTGGACTGTCACTAGATCCTTGCACTAAGCAGCTGATTAATTAAGGCACTCTATTGGCTGGTCATCATATGGAATGTCATATGTCATCATATGGAATAAGAAATAAAGAACTGGAATGTCGCAAAGTCCAAAAGCCAACAATAGAATGGCAAGGAACCCAAACATCTACCCCTTTCGACATTTCAAACGGTTGTATGGGCGATGTTAGGCCGCTGATCGATCTCTCGTGTCGTCAAATGCCTGGTAACTGCAGCCAAGATTTGATTGTCGTCGGTGGTAAGTGAACAACCAGAGCGAAAAGCATCAGCAAATTCTGTATTTTCTAAACGAAAGTGTGAAAACCAACGCTGACAAGTATCAGCGCTTATAGCAGACGTTGCATACACGTTGCAAATCTCTCGTTGCGGCAGAGGCGCTTTGACACCTTTTTTTTAAAAAAAAAAAAAGGAAAATATGCCGAAAATGTAGTTCTTGTCCTCCATTAAAAAAAAAAAAAAAAAAACGTATTGAGCACTTAAAACACGTCCGATCGAAACAAGTCCTCGTAATAATATGAAGGATAACCCTCTCCATTGGAATAAACAACAAAAATTTCATAACGGTATACACAGATTAACGATAAACTCTATTTCCAAGAAAAAACCGCAGAACTTATTGAGCAAAACAATATAATGATTTATAGCTCATAGCTCAGCATATATGGACTTCATATCCCTTAAATCCCTTAAACTCCTCAGAAATCCACAGTAAGTGAATTACAATTACTTTTCCGACCATGTTAGCTGCTACAATTTGCTAGGATGACAATAATTTGCACATAAAGTTCACTATGAATGTGAAGGGAATTGACATTGTTGACAATTTACACGTATTCACAAACAGAGTTTGGATACAATGAATCCATGAACATATGATGACCATTAATGACCACGATTCTGCTTCCCTCAGAGTAAATTGTGATTTTAAAAAGTCCATAGTTTGGGAATTGTTGCATGTAACTTTAGATAGGGCCACAACTCGGTGTGGATTCGAGATAACACCAGCAAGTGTCTTCATTCACCTCGATTTGTAAGATCTGTCTCCTGTTATACACATAAACGAGTTGATTGAATGCCACTTTACCAACAAGCCAACTGTGATCGATTCATTCTTCTATTGCGCAGTCCATCCGGGGTCCGAAGATTCACCCAACTTGTTTTTATAAAATCAATGTCGCTTGGTATATAGACAATACTCTCAATGGCTGTATCTTCTTCTCCATTCTCCGTCGATGCACCCGGGATCGAAGAAGAAATGTCTTCCTCAAAACAGCCTACAACGGCCTCATTTATTTTCAACAAAATCCATGTGAGATGAAGCTCACAGCAATGTCAATTAAGATGTCAATCTAGCTACTTAACCGTCTTTTTATACAAAAGATACATAGATTACTAAGAGTTATTCTTCTTTTGAGCTCGAGAGAATAAATAATCGAGCTCTGAATAGATAAAATTCTTTACTTTCTGAAATTTACATCTAGCTAAAGTGACGCTCTATCCAAACGGTTGTATTGAGTGTGCTTTTTCATAGTCAGTAAAGCTAGACCAATCTTATAACATTACTCGCTGTTTTTCAAAAACGATGTAAAAGACATTATATCTACTTCCCCAAATTCAGTATTTTATTTATATTTACTGGGTCTTTGCCAACCTTGAGAGTACTGTGGATCATTAGTCGTTATCCTTCCAAATGAGAAAGAAATTTAGACATTGTTCTATTTATCAATTCTCTCTAAATGCTATCGTAAGCCAGTTTAAAATTGATAGAAATATGTTGTGTATCTATCTGAAATTCGTGTGATTCCCTCAAGATATGCGGTGGTCAATCTATGATAGACTTTCCTTACCTTGAACTACACCAAATCAATATTGTAAACAAAGGGCTTTAGATGCTCAGATATTACAACAGATAGGATCTTGTAAAGTCAGCCTGTTTTTCTCAAGATTAGGCAAGCAAAACTACGCTCTGACATATCGGACAAACTTTAATTCCAAGCCATTTTCAACGGAGTTTAATAGCTGGACAAGTAGAGACTCAACTCCAGATGCTTTATTATACACAGGTTTAGATATGGCTATCTTTCGCCCAAGTCGATCACACTTAAGGTTGATTATCATCCCTCAAATTGAATAATTCACTCTAACAGCAGAATTTTGATCATCGTCACTGTATATAATATATGTAGTCTTAGAAAGGGTTCTTTTTTTCGTTCTCCTTCTATGCAGCATCAGTCTGTACACTGTACACATGTTTTACTAATTATCTTGCTGAAATGGCGGAGAAAAATATAGCACAATAGAGCTGGTGTCCCTTTGTTACATAAAAATGGCTATAACTTGTTCAGCGATTAAATTTCACTCGACCGTTAAAGCCTTCAGCGATTTCGTGTTGTTGTAGTCGTCCGACGTGAAACTTCTCATAGTATATTCTTGTCTTAGCCGTGTCAGTGTTCATCCCTCGGAAAGTTCGGACATCCATTATAATGAAAGATTGCCTTTACTCGATCGAATTATGTTCAATCTGCTTGACGATTTTTCGTTCTCCACAGAACCTACCATTCTGAATCCATTAGTGGAAGTATTTTCGGGCAAGTCTTACCTTTTAACAACACCCCCAAAGATACCCTATTTTGGTAGCTTTTTATTTAATCTTTTTTGCATTAGGCCTAACGTAAAAATAATTCACTCGATAAAACATTCATTTTTGGATTTATTTAAATTCTCTTTGATCATCTTCCGCTTTGTTCCAAGAAAGAGAACTGACCTTTAGATACATTGAAAAAAATTGTTACCTCACACACAAAGTATTATTTTTATTATGAACCTACTCTCATGCGGATCTCTTACTTCACGGATTCCATAATGAGATGTCCGTTTTCCAGTGAAAAAAGGGAAAAAAAGGAAAATATCTTATGCAACACAGATAAGATATTGCACGACTTAGAATGGTTTTGACTTAGCCTCTTCTTCTAACTAAAACGTGAGTATCTCATGATTTAAAAAAGGGAAAAAAAATCGCCGTCTACGGATTCGAATGCCAATCTCTTTCATGAGGTCATCAGCTCTTCGCGATTATTTTTACCATTTTTTGTGTGTTGTGTTCCCCTTGGCGTAACGGGTTTATATACAAGTAGTATATCACGTGTCATTCGCCCTGATCCACCACGTTCACCCGTGTGAATCTTTAAATTCAGTTTTAATTGATTTATAAAATCGTCGGTGTTTCGTAACACTCATCAATATGCCGGCAATCAGAAGTATACTCGTACATAATCGTAATTATTAGTTTCTAAACGCTTCCAGCCCCTAAGGCTGAATCATACTCAACGTATCTTGGGGGTTCAAATATTTTAACAACTGTTTTGATTGTGATAAAATTTATTTAATTGCCTCGCATTATCAAGTTAAAGTTCGATTAAGAGAATAGATACAATTATCTACACACCTACAATTAGGTATTGAAATGACAGTATAATGAGCTATAACCAGATTACACCAGTCACGATTCACGATTCACGAGAGCCGAGAGTAGAGACTAAAGTCTCAATTAAAATTAACCGCCAATGAAGTTTTTGAGTCTGCATTCCATACACTTGTATCTACTATTAGTCATTATGTCAATTTAAAATTTAAAAAATTTATTTCTCATCCCTGATAGAGAAAGCCAGTTTTGCACTTCTATTGGATACGGGTAGAGTCTCGTACTCTGTGGGTTGAGTTTTACTGTGAAATAAACATCACGTGCTTTCCCTACTCGTACCATTTGTTTTGTTTTGCTTTACACTTAGAGTCGCACTAATTATTATTCTTTCTTCCGAGAAGAAAACAACATACTGTCTACTAGTAATGAGTGATTCTTATGAATACAAGTTGACGATATAAATTGACTTATTAACGCTTTTCAGATTGTTGGACTTGTCGATCTTTACGTGGAAAGATCATATTTCCTGAACTAATCACAAGATATGGATGTTTACTCATATCAGGGGTATAACTAATTTAAAATTTTAATGAGGTAGACGACTCATTATGAATTGCATAGATGATGCTTTGACAGCTCTTTAAAGTGAACACCTGATTGATAAAGTGCAAGACGCTATCACAGTAGACTTAAGCGATTTTAATCGTTTGGGCTCGGGTATGGGCCTTATACCATGCATACATAAGTCTAGACCTCTCACAGTTGTCAAGTTAAGTCCATCTATGCCTGGCCTTAAAGAGCATTTAAAAATGTGACAAATTGTTGACATATAATGAAGTTATAAAGCTGTCTATACTATTTATTAGATCAGTGCAATTCTTCGGCACGTCCTAGTATACCAGAATGTAATCTAGTCTAGTTCTGTCTTCTTTGAATCTTGTCAAGAGATACACGAAAGACTTAAACGGCCCTCAATCAAAAGCTTTCGAAGTGAAGGATAAGATCGCCGATCGCCGCTTACTTACTTACTTATGTTCTGTTTCTTCTTTTGGATCCTAGGGCCTCAACCACGCCAACTCGCTATCGTGTACGATTTCTGGCAAGGACCCTAAGCTCTCTCTAATTCTTCCCCAATTGCCGTGACTCTTTCTCGAGTCTCTCTCTCGCTCTTCTACCGTGCTGTGATAAAGGATTCCAATGCATCGCGTAGATTACTCTAGAACTATCGCGTTTTCGAAGTGTATAACCAACTGCCCCATTCGTCGTTGGTTGTGCCCGTTAAGCCAAAAAACCATTTAGCTGTTCCGTAGGTACCTATAACGAACGGTAAAAACCAACAACATTCGCCTCCCTCTGCACTCTTGCTGTGCAAGAGTAAACTAACCCCGCCAATATAGTCTGAGTTGAAATACAAAAGCCAAACAAATTCCTCTGTTTCTAGTAAATAGAAATCGTATAAGTATCGTCTATAGAACGCAACCTTGTTGGACCCATCTTTTGATTCCGAGTTCCTCTGACAACTTCTCTTTATGCAGAGCATTACATTTAAACCCATCATAGGTTGCTTTAGTTTGTCGGGTATACCTCTCCTGCACAAGACTATACAGATAAATGGCCTTTTTACACTGTCGAATGCCTTTTTTTTTAATTAGCGTGCGCTCAAGGTGTTGTTAGTACCCTTGTACTTGCACACCGAGGTACAGAGGTACCGATGCACATTGGTTTTAAATGTTTAAATGTTGCAATGACTTGGAAACAGAGAGCTCGCAGGGGAAGCGAGCTTAGGTTCGAATCACGATATTTCAGAGTACGTCCGAACGTGGGCTTGAGGGTATGCCAATGAGCATTCACACCGTTACGAGTGTTACGGTTGAAGGTTTGAAGGGGAGGAAAGCCACTGGCGATGAATGTACCGTGTGTCGAAAATTTGAATACAATGCAAGTTGCTGTAGAAATCATTCACGAAGGAGTGGGAGTGAAATTTTGCGAAAATGACATTGACCATTGTGAAAGGCGATATTACATCCGGAGACGACACCAATATGCTTGTCATTAAATTGACTCGCCAGCAGAAGAAAGAAACCATCATGAAGGCGAAAAGAAACGTTAAACTCACAGCGAAATCTTTCAGTGAGAGTTTTGATAACACAAACATCTTTATAAATAAACAGTTTGACCCCTCATGTACGTGAACTTCTTAATGCAGCCATGAAGATAAAGGTTAGGAAAAATGTTATATTTCTACGTAAAAAAGAAGGGGGTGTTGCAATTCAGGTTAGGTGCTTCGAAAATATTGTAAATTTATAAGTTAAGTCCTTATGCTTAAAATGAATCTTAACTCTTATCTTATCTTATCTTATCCTACTTTAATAGGGTAGGTGTACCAGTATCCGACCAGTCACTAGTATCCGGCCAATATCCATTAAATGTTAAATAATAAGAAAATTAAACATTATTTGCATAAGCAAATCGCAAGGCCTATGTAATGGTTTGGTAAAGTTTGTCAGATCTGCACATCAAAGATCATTGTTAAAAAAATCTTTAGTTTTGTGAAGTTCTTTGTGAGAACAAGAAGTGCAAGTTTGAGTTCGTGAGTGCTAGTAGAACTGATCAGCGAATTAAGTGAGTTTCAGTGTTCTTTGTGAGTATACAAACTAGATTTTTGTTTTTTTTAATAACAATTTAATAAATATTGTTTATTGATCGTAGAATTTAAAAAAAAATTAAATTTTAATTTATATGATGTTCTAGCAGCTGGCCAGGGTGGCCGAGTACTACAACTTTGCATGAAATCGAATAATTTATCTTTTTTTACTTTTAAAAGAAAGAAAATACTTTTGTCTACCTCCACAATCCAACAAAATATGTTAAATATGTCAAGTATCAGTATCCGGCCATTTGCTTTTGTCAAAAGATTACTATGGCCGGTTTTTAGAACAAGGCCACATAACTAACTGTAAACAAATTCATACTATTTGTCTTAGAAAATGAGTCAAGAAATGTGAAGAAGAATCACAAGAACTTCCACGAACGCAAAAAATCGAGGAAATCCGTGAAAACAAATTAAGCCATAGAAAAGCCGCTTTACATATTATGTCCCAAGTACCCTTCAGGATAGAATATATGGAAAAGTTGATGATGTTTGCCAGAAAAACAAGGACCTGATACAATTTTATATCCTGAAGAGAAGAAGCAGATAACAAATTGGTGTATTAATGTTGCGAAGTGTGGATTCCCTTTGAAAAAAAAAACGACCTTCTGGACACCGTACAAGAAATCATAAAAAAAAAAGGATAACCCTTTCAAAGATGATCGCCCAGTAAGAACTTTAATTAGGTTGTTCCTTAAACGAAACCCCTACTTAAGCTTCCTTATAGAAAACGGACATAGTGATATCCTCTTCGATTCAGATAGAATAATGAATGGAGATGAAACTAGCTTTTCCTTGTGACCGAAAAAAGGAAAAGGGTTTAAAAAAATGTTTACCAAGTGCAAATTGCTAAAGAAAAAGACACGATAACGGTCCTAACAATGATGACAGCTTCCGGAGAGCTTTTACCACCTTTGGTGGTTTTTCTTTACATTCGACCACATAAGGAGATTGTCATGAGCGTCCCGAAAAATTGATTTCTAGGAAAAACATCATCGGGATGGATGCGAAGTGAAACCTTCTACGAATATATTGCTAAATGTGTGGTCAAATGGATTGATAACAAAAAAGTAAAGAAACCAGTTTTGCCTTTTGTAGACGGTCACAAATCGCACCTGTCGATGCAACTAAGCCAGCTATGTGCTGACAAAAACATTATTCTCTATGACTTGCCGCCAAAAACAACTCATATTCTTCAACCAGCTGGCGTAAGCATATTCAAGTCACTTAAAGAAAATTGAAAACAAAACAGTTCGAGAGTGGCACATAAAACACATTGAAACAGTTTTAACTTGAAAGGATTTCTGCCCACTTTTAGAAACAGTTCTTTCCAATAACTTCCATTTGGCAGAAACCATTAAAAACGGATTTTTCCATTCGATTCTAATGCTGTGGACTTTGGAAAATGCGTTCAAGATGTTATGAAAAGCTTTACCGCACAGCCTACAGAAGTTGAAGTCATAGAACCTGTGCAACTAGCTTAAGAAGATAGATTCTTCATTGCAAAAGCCGTCATCTTTGAAATCAAGGACAAACTTGAGAATGATGGTATTTGTGTCTCTTAATTATTAATTATCTTAGAAACATCAAGACCTAGCCCTGAGCAAGCGCCTCAAGAAACACAAAATACCGAACTTGCTTCACTGCCAATGACCGTGGTTTTTGTCGTTAACGAAGATGGCACGTTGCAGCTTGCCGACGTAATAGATTTCAACCCGGAAACGTATTCCGAGTTCCATTTCAGAGCACTAGAACTTCCAAGCCCGATTTTAGACACCAATGTCGAAAACAAAATTGAATCAATAGCGAATCCTTTGATTTCTCCTTCTCCTCAAACGCCATCTTTTGGCTCACCAGCTACGGTAACTTCTGCTACTATTGGAGAAAAATCTTTAACCCAATCAATACCTCTGGATACCCCAACTACTTCTAAAAGATCTCTCTCCTCAAAACCATTAAATAAAAGCAATATTATAAGAACTCAAAGATCCACCATATTTAATTCGCCATCACTTCAAAAACCATTTTCAAATCTATAACAAATTATTTCAACTGAAAGCAGTCCATCCTGTTCGCCCTGCAGATCAAGATCTCCGCTTCTTTTATCGAAACATTTATTTTACACATACCCTATTAAGACCTTTAAGCGTAAGAAAAAGGCCAAGCAAGAAAAGATTGACGCGGTAGAGAAAAAGAAAGATGAAAGGTTACGAAGAAAAAAAGAAAAGGAATCTCAAAAATCATCTGGATGTAAAAGAAAAACCAAGAAACAAACCATTAAATGCAACAAATGCCAAGAAATTATAATAAGCGATACTGAAGAAGACGATCTCAAAAGCATAGGTTGCGATCTTTGTCCTTTGTGGTATCACCTTAAATGCAGCTCCATCATGTTTTTGCCATATGAAGACGCTATGCACATGAAATTCGTTTGTGATATTTGCTTGGACTCAAATACATTAAAATGTACTTAGATACCTAAACTTTTCTATACTAGAAGACATATCCTTAAGCTCCATTGTAGATACAAAACAGTACCTACTTAAAATATTTGAAAGTTCCTTAGTATGTGAGGTAGACTTTAAGTTTTTTTTTTCTGAAAGAAATATTGTTTTGTTGTTGTTTTTTTTTTTTTAAATTAAGAAACTACCTATTTTGTTAAATTCTTTATTTTTAATTACTATTTTATTTATGAATTAAATTTAATTAACAAAAATGTCAGCAAAATGATAGAAGACTGAACCTATCGTTTATGTAAAAGAAAAATGTTTACTTTCTTTTTTTTTTAAATTTAAGTATATCTTTGTACCAATGTATTTTGCTTAATTTCATTCCAAGTAGGCTATGTAGGCCTACAAATAAATACAAATAAAAGACTGCAATTAATACCTTTTTTGAATTCTTATGTTTTTAAGTTTTTTGGAAGAAATGTCTTTGTTTTAGTAAACTAGGATAAGTTTTTATATCGTTGATTATAAACAAAATAAGGCTGAACTTTAAAGTGCTATTTAATTATCCAAATAAAACAAGTTTAAGAAAAATGTCATTAAACATTAATTAACATTAAATAATGGCTCAAAAAATACATACCTACTTATTGATTGATAAAAGATTAATTTTCATCGTTAAATTAGATTTCCTACAAAAGAAAGAACCTGGCCGGGTACTGGTAAAAAAACACTTTTTTTTACAAAACTAATTCCAGTTTTAATAGCATTAAACTTATTACTTTAAAATAATTTTTATTTGATTAAGATTTAAAAAAAAGATTAGAAAAAAAAGACGAATCTATTATAGGGCCCCAAAGTGAGAAAATGCGCTATGTGGCCGGAAACTGGTACACTTACCCTATATCAAAATATTCGAAGTATGCGAAAAATTGCAATTCTTTGGTCGTTCGTATTGACTGTTTAAAATTGTTACCTGACTTTACCATATTATTTTGTCTGAAATCTGGATATACGTCTACGCATTATCCAATTATATTGTGTATGTAATGTATGCGGTTTTTTTCAAAATTTGAACGTTTATTTAAGAAGAACATGTACATTATTCAAAGTATTGCTCATCTGAAGCTTTGACTTTTTCTCATCTTTCTAGCAATTTGTGGACCCCATCCCAAAGCCAATCAATCAAGCCAATTTTTGATATTCTGCTCTGATGTGAACCGTATTTTAGTGAGGGCGTTCTGCATCGACCGGAACAAATGGTAGCCAGAAGGGGCAAGGTCTGGACTATAAAGCGAGTGGGGTAAAACTTCCCATCCACCCGGAATAGCAACGTGGGGCCGAGCGTTGTCATGATGGAAAATTATTGCCTCGTGTCTGGTCGCATATTCCGGGCGTTTTTTTCGGCTACTTCTCTCTTCAAACGGATTGTGTTTGGTAGCGTTGTCCATTGATGGTTTCACCCGGTTTTAGCAGTTCATAATATAGCACACCCATCTGATCCCACCAAATACAGAGCATTACCTTCGCGCCATGGATATTCGGCTTTGCCTTTGATTTGGCTGGTTGGCCGGGTTTCACATATGATTTTTTGCGCTTCGGGTTATCGTAATGGATCCATTTTTCATCACCAGTAACAATCCGATGCAAAAATGACTTCCTTTTGTGGCGTTCCAGCAGCATTTCGGACATGCAAAACCGCCTTTCGATGTCTCTCGGCTTGAGTTCATGTGGAACCCAATTTCCTTGCTTTTGAATATATCCAGCTGCTTTTAAACGTTTTGAAATGGCTGCTTGAGTGACACCCAAGGATTCTGCGAGCTCTTCTTCATAGAGTATTGCTTGCAGTTCTTCATCTTCAAACTTTTTGGCTGCCCAGGACGTTCATCGTCTTCCAAGCCAAAATCACCACTTTTAAATCGTGCAAACCACTTTTGACACGTTCGCTCATCTAGTACTTGTTCACCATAAACTTCCACCAAAATACGATGACTTTCGGCAGCAGTTTTCTTCGTGAAGAAGATCTCCCCGCAAAAACAATTTTTCAGGCACAAATTTCGACATATTTGAGTGAAAAAAATTTATTGTTGCTTACGCTTCAAATGAATAACATATACTAAAATGACGTACAATGGAAGTAGCTTTCCAACGCATGTTCCAATGGAATAATACAAGTTACGCCATCTCTTAGCAAACCGCACAAGTTATAGACCCAATACTAATCCGGGCTATGAATTATTTTGAAGTTGTAATAATTCGTATATGTTAGTGCAGGTGGTGTAGCAGTATTCATAAAGGATACCGTCAATTGTGAAGAGATTGCGAAATAATGTCTTGGCATACCTACAAACAAAATGCTGAAGTTCGAACAATTTTATGTATCCATCGCTTACATGAAAATAGTTTGAGCAAAAATGTATTTATTGAACATATGGATGAACTTTTAAAGAATGTAAATTCAAGGAATTTAATTGTATTAGAAGACACAAACATAGCCATATTGAGGGATAGTAATGATTCTGACAAATATATGCTGTTAATGCCATCATATGGATTAAAATGTCTTTTTAGAATGAACCAACTCGGATAACAAACGTAATTCAAACCTGTATTGACCACATTTTTGTAAGATTCCACATAAATTGGACTCACATGATTTCATGTGAAGTACTTGTTTTGATAATCACTGACCACTGTATGATAAGACTAGACTAAGTTCAAACGACTGATAGTAAAAGAAATAGATATATCCCCTTTCCAGATAAACAGGTAATAGACTACCCAAAATTAATGAATGCCCTTAATCTTAAATTTTGAAAGCTGGCTTATTTAGAAAATGATCCTTCATTAGCTTATGATGTTTACTTGAAAATACTAAAATGTAACATTATAAATTCCACCATTATCAAGTCATGTATCAATACTAAGCTCAAACGATTGAAGCCTTGGATCAATGAGAATTTACTAAAAATGATAAACGAAAAGAATTCTCTTCTTAAAAAATGCCTTCCAAAAGAACCATCGAAATAATATCCCAAAACTGCAATATAATAAATTGAGCCAAAAGGTGAAAAGAAAAATAGCTATTGGTCGAGATAATTTTTATTCGTTTAAATTCGACAACTGCAGGGGAGATGTTAAAGAGGAATGGAGAGTTGTTAATAGCATTTTACGTAATAGAGAGAAACGAGACAACATTATTTAGATTCAGGTAGAAGGTACGTTAGTGCATAATCCCATGTATATTGGAAATACTGCTGAAGTTATTCCTCTATATAAAAAGGGTTGCCGGAAATTTGTTAGCCAATATAGACCAATATTATTATTGGATATTCTCCGATTGTGTTCTGAAGAAGATGCGCCAAGATGATGAATTTCATCGCAAAATCATCTTCAGCGACGAAGCTCATTTTTGGCTCAATGGGTTCGTCAATAAGCAAAATATGCGTTATTGGTCGGGTGAAAACCCACATGTGCTTCATGAATCACCACTTCATCCACAAAAAAAAAATTACTGTTTGGTGCGGTTTGCATGCCGGCAGCGTTATTGGGCCATATTTTTTCGTCGACGATAACGATCGTCGTGTTACTGTGAATGGTCAGCGTTATCGTGCATGATAACTTGGATGACATGTGGTTTCAACAAGATGGTGGCACAAGCCACACAGCACACGCTACAATCGATTTATTGAAGAGTAAGTATGGTGAGCGTGTCATCTCAAGACATGGGCCAGTCGATTGGCCGCCTCCTTCGTGCGATTAAACGCCGCTTGACTATTTTCTGTGGGGCTACGTTAAGTCATTGGTTTATGCCAACGCGCCGACGACGTTGGAAGAGCTCAGAGCCAACATTGAACGCGAAATAGCGGCCGTTTTGGACGAAAAATGTGGCCGAGTCGTTGAAAATTGGGTCCAACGAATCGACCGCTGCAATCATGCGCGCGGTAGCCATATGAACGAAGTCGAGTTCCATTCATAAATGTTTTGATTGTACTACAAGCCAATAATAAAGTTTTTGAAATATCTCAAATGGTTTGCCTTTTATTTAAAAAAAAAGTTGTCAAGTCGTTATTGGAAAACCCGATAGTAGTGTGAGATTCTTACTCACTAAAAACACGCCTCCCTTCTTATCAACTACAACTAAGTTACCTTATCAAGTAGTTTCCGTTTCAAATAACGTTCGCGTGGGGCAGGTAGCTTTCCAGCAAAAGCACCTGCTAGTACCGCTATTATGTGCGGATATTTCTTATTGCGCCAGATCGAATGGTCTCATTGTCTCGTCCAGAATTTGGAGTATTTTATTATTACAATAACCATGAAGACGAATACGGAGTTTGCGAGCAAAGTTCATTATCTCGTCCTCGACGGTAATTATTCCTAAGTCTCTGTGAATATCACTGTTTCTGATATAACATGGGGCGTTCAAGATGTGTTTTAGAGCTTTGTTTTGATAGCTTTGGAGAATATTTCGGTTGCTTGGTTTAGTACAGCCCCAAAGTTGTATAACGTACGTCCAAACAGGTTTAAGCACTTGCTTATAGATGAGCACTTTGTGATGTATGCTTGACTTGGAATGTTTTCCTAGTACCCAGTACATTTGTCTGAATTTATTTTCAAGTTCATCATTTCAGTTTTACATCTATTGTCATTCCTAGATACTTTGCTTCATTTGCATATGGTATTTGTACCGAGTTAATGAAAATGGGAAGGTTGTTTATTTTCCGGTAAGTAAAATTAGCATGAGTAGATTTTGTCTCATTGAGAACAATTCGCCATATCTTTGTCCATTCGTAGATTTAATCCAAAGCCGTTTGTAGCTTTGCAGTAGCTAACTCGACTGAAGTATATGCCGCTGTATGCCGTGTCGTCCGCGAACGTGGCTACTATGGTACCTGATTTTTCCGGTATCTCTCGAGTATAGAGTATAAACAATACCGGTCCAAGTACAATTCCTTGCGGAACTCCAGCAGCTATCTCTTTAAATTCCGAGTATTCGGTGCCATGTTTAACACGAAAAATTCTGTTTTCCAGGTACGATTTCAGAATCGTATGCAGCTCACTCGGAAGAACCTGGATTAGCTTAAAATGTAAGCCTTCGTGCCATACCTTATCGAATGCTTGAGACACGTCAAGAAACACGCTAAAACATATCTTTTTCCCCTCTAAGGCTTTCTTAATTTCATTCGTAATTCTAAAAACATGGTCAATTGTGGAGTGCTTAGTTCTAAAACCGAATTGATGTTCAGGAATTAGGCGTCTCTCTTCAATGATCGGTTGCAAGCGCTTCAATAGGAGATTTTCAAATATTTTAGTTATTATCGGCAGAAGCGATATGGGTCTGTAGGACATTTTTTCATTAAGAGATTTGCCTGGTTTCGGGACCAGGCAACTTTCCATTGTCTTGGAACGTTTAAAAGTCTTAGCGCGGCATTTATAAGTTGGAGCAGTTTGATCAGGGCTTTCTTTGGCAGCTCCTTGAGAATTTGAGCAGTTATTAAATCATAACCAGGGGCTTTGTTATTTTTTAATTGCTTGGTTAAGTTCTAGTAGCGATACTGTTTTTATTCTAAAATTTTCCGGTGCCGTAATTATATAATTAGAACCTCCTGTTAACGCCTGTCCAACAAAAGGCTTAAACATTTCTTCTAGTTGCTCGACAAATAGATCCACCTTCTCTTTATCTCCTTTTGCCAATTCGTCATTATTTTTTCTTATGGGAGGAAATTGCATTTGAGGCTTTTTGATTCCTTTCATGGCTTTCCAGAGGGAGTAATTTGAACTTCTTTTGGCAGTCAGACCTTCGGGATATGTAGAGATATTCCGATTTTTGTAATCTCGTATTGCTTCTTTCAATTTGTTGCATAAATGGTTTAAGTATATTTTATGCTGGGGAGCACGGGATTGTTGCCATCTTTTTCGCGCACTTCTCTTTTCTCTTACCAGTTCTATTATTTCACTACTTGCTTTCTCTTTTCTTGTTGGAGTTGGAGTGTTGTTCCAGGCAGCGTTCTATAGGACTTTGATGAATTTGTCGACTTCATCTTCTATTTCGTTTTGTGTTTTTAGCGACACGTTTAGAACAATATGTTCATTGCAGTAGTTTCTAAGACCGTCCCAGTTAGTCTTTTTATTAGTAAATCTAGGCGCCACTTCTTTCTTAATTAAGAGTATGATTAGTGTTAAAATGACTGGTGACTGATCTGAGGAGAGATCATAACTTTCCTCGATGTTTGTAGAAATTTTGGCTGCTCCCTTTGTGACAAAGAGGTCTACAAGATCGGGGGTCTTTGTTATATCCGAAGGCCAATATGTTTGTTTTCCTGTCGAGAAAAAGTCAACTTTACATTGCATACCGGCTTCATAGAGTTGTCTGCCTTTCGTGGTATTACATTTTGAGCCCCAGAAGGTATATTTCGAATTAAAGTCACCACCAATCATAAAATTCGGTCCGAGTGAATCAAAGATACCTTTAAAGTCATTCTTTTCTAGCTTGCATCGCGGAGGACAATAAATGCAATGTTGTAGTACATGTGGTTATATTTTACGCGAACCGAACTTGACTGCATTGCATCGCATTCAATCTTCATATTTATAGAGTGCTTGATACAATTTTTAATGAACAATGAGGATCCGCCTCTGGCATTGTTTGATGGGTGGTATGCATGATAAGCACAGTATCCCTTTAATTCCACACAAGGTCCTTTCCTTAAGTGAGTTTCAGAAATCAAGCAAATGTCAATATTGGCTTTTTGTAAGAACACTTCCAGTTCGTATAAGTTCGTTTTTTAATAAGGCTGTTTGCGTTCCACGTCAATATTTTAAGCACTTGTTTCATATTCATGCTTGAAATCGAGTTTTACGTATTTCTTTTTTGACATTGCTCAATTTTTCAACTAAAAGTTTATTTGTTCTGCTTTGCTCCTCAAGAGTCGTGAGAATTAGGGAGAAAACGTGAGCCACTGGATCTGGCTGGATTCAGGGACTCAGTGTTCAATTGGTTTAAGTCTTATCTGACGGAAAGAACTCAAATAGTAAAGATAAACTGAGTTTTAATACTAAGCTGAAATTACGGGTTGGTGTACCTCAAGGCTCGGTTTTAGGCCCCATCCTGTTTCTAATTTATGTAAACTCCATATTCAAGCTAGATCTGAGTAGTAATATAACTGCTTTTGCTGACGATATGGCCATTACATATGTAAGCAATTCTTTATTCGATTCAATGGTTAAATTAGAGAGTGACGTTAAAGCTGCTACGGCAATAGCAATAAGCAGAAAAACCAACTTTTTAAACTTAAAAAAATCAAGTCTGCTCGAAAGTAATGTCGTTTTTCACGCCGCTGCATGTCCAAAACTTTTAATATCTGCTTATAACTGTGGTAAGGTTAATTTTGGTGCTAATATCTCATGCTGTTCTAATTGTTTTAAAATAGAAACTGTTGAATGTTTTAAGTATCTGGAAGTAACAATAGACAGACACTTGAGTTGGAAAAGCCATGTAGCTGACTTAAAAAAGTATATGATGTTTGCGACATGTAAAATGTTTCTGCTACAACCTCATTGTTCCAAAAAGCTCCTCAGAGTCATTTATTATGGTCTTGTTAACTCAAAGTTACAGTACGGCTTAACAAGTTGGGGAGGAGCTTATAATAATACAATTGAACCACTGTAAATTGAACAAAAGCTCATAGTCAGAATTAAATGTAAAAAAAGGATTTTAACAAATTGTTGGCCCTAATTTATATATTTACAGTGCAATACCAATAAATTCAAATATATACAGGTTAAGAGTGAACTTTCGGCAATTAGTTAGAGTACCGATGGCAAACAAGACTAATTTTTACAATTTCTATACTGTGTCAGCACATACATTAATTAATCGATTACTGTACGAAAGTAGAATCATTAATAAATATACAATACAAAGTCTATTTTTAAACAGAATCAAATTCTGGCTATTTACATTTCACTAGTTAAGCATTTGCTTATGATGTTTTGATTTTATTTTGCCATAGAATGCAACCCTATCATTTAATTTTGTATAGAATTTTTAATATAATATTAATATTTAATAAAAAAAAAAAACTAAAAAAAGCTCTGTTGATGTTGCTGCTCCGACAACCACTCCGGCTCGCAGAATCTCTGAGGGATTACCTTCTAATTTTATCATCTTGTTGTTCTTCAGCATGCTGGTGTCGGTAGTGAACTCACCTTTACTGGGAGTGGAGGTGAGACATCGCTGGTAGATACACTATTAAGGTTTGTAGCAAAATGCTGCTTCCATCGCTTGAGCCAATACAAGTATGGAACCACCTAAGCTTTCCAAATGGCTGCCGCTAATGTTAATACACATTTGTGCCCGTTTTATTACATTTTCCATGTTTTTCCGCAAGATTTCCGGTGATAACTGTTTGCATTCCTGTCGCATATTCTAATTAAGGGCTGCGATTGTCTGAGTCTTGTTGGCATAAACCCGCGACTTTAAGTAGCTCCAAAGAAAAGAGTCTGAGATGGTTAAATCGCCACCAGGAAACACTTCTTTCACAATATCCATTGTGGCAGTGACCGTATTGCCGATGCCGTCCACAAAAAAATACCCTCCAATAACCACTCCCGCGTGAACTCCGCACCACATTGTGGCCTTGAGTAACTGTAACCACACGCGGATTTTCGGTGCTCCAGAAACGAAGATTTTGATTATTGACGTAACCGCTTAAGAGGAAATGCGCCTCGTTGCTCATGATGATTTTCGTTGTTGAGATTGAGGATGGCTTTACAGTAATTTACACGCGACTGATGGTGGGGAGGAATTAACTGATGCACTGTTAGGTATTTGTACGGAAACATGTGTAAGTCTTTCAATAAAATTAAATTCGCTGTATGGTCGGTCTGGTGATTGCGTGACCCGGCGTGTGGTTGATGTTTTTTCGTTCTCAGCAACATCAGCAGCCACAACCGCGGTATTCTCAGTCCGATGACGGTCATGCCCTGCATAGTCCCCTGTGGTTTCACTCTATTCGATCCGAGTAGCTAAGCGCCGTAATGTTTGCCCAGTTGGAGCGACACGATTAGGAAATCGACGTCGAAATTCACTCTGCACTAACACCACCGACCGATTATTGGTCAACAACATCGACACAATTATTTCATGCTCTTGCGGAGTATAGCACTCCATTGCTTGTCTGTTTGTATACTGCAGCTGTCTAGTTCACAAATGTCAAATATGATTGACGTACGACGACATTTGCAATAATTATATCATTTTCTGATATGGTGATTAATTTTGCGCCACCTTGTATGTACTTAACGCCTTGGTCTTAATAAAATGAAGTGTTTTGCTTTTTTTCCGAAGTAAAGTAGGAGTTCACAAAAAGGGAAGGAAAATTACTTCGACAGTAGTAAAAGTGGTTGCTCTGATACACCCTACCCTGTTTTAACTATTAGAAGACCCACTCGGGGATTGCCAGAAAGATTGCCTTTGTACAGTATCACAGTATTACACGTTGGAGTTTGCTGTTCTCCCGCATCGGATCACGTTACTTCTCTCATTTCCAATATGTCCAAGCTATATCGAAGGAACTCTAGCTCAAATTGGAAGAATCTGGCACTTTGAGGCCATTTGCTCCTTGACTCGAGGAGAGTCTTCCCATTCCAGAAGCCAATCTTGATACGAATACGAAGGGCAAAAGTCGTCATCATTCGATCATTCCTTATCCGAGGCGTAATTTCGGTTTCCTTAGCGGATATTTCTCAATAACAGAGGGTGCTAACCCACATTAACTAGATCAGAATGTATAAGGATTTATATATATGTAGTTTCCCGGGGATCATAACTAGAGGGTAAAGCAAGGACTACATCATGAACTTAATTGTTGCGCTACAGGCTCAAATCCAGGTTTTGAGCAGATCGCTCAGATGAAATATCTGTTAAGAGCATTATATTCCAATTACCCTCGCTTTCCAAAAATCAATTGATATCTTTATCCGCCTTCATTCATGTTCATACTTACGCATAACAGAGCCGGACTGCTGATGAAGAACTTATATAGAGTGTTCAAAATCACTATTCCATCCACTCTCATATTCTGTCTGTCTAATAACTGCAGCACGCTACAAATAATGGCACTAATATGGATTTCATTCCAAACTGAGGAAAACGTAATTACCGCTTAAAATATTCGTATCTTTTCGGACCTCTAAGCTATAATCAAATCCTTGGAATGTCGATGATATCTTAAGAAAATAGCGAAGCAGTTCAAGGTTCGCCTATGTTTGATATTTTGACATGAGGATATTTCAGAGAATCGTTACTACACCACCTATTCTAATCATGATAAGGCTTTATACAAACAAAAAAGCAAACAATTGGTACGAAATATCTTGCAGCAAAATAAATTTAGCCAATGCTGGCTTTGAACAATTTTAACACTTTCGTCAAAAATATTCCGTAGACAAGGTAATGGATGAGAAGCAGAGAGAATTGTATAGAAAAAGCAGTCAAAAGACTGTTCACGGAAAATAAACAAAGTATAGGTAACAAAACGGAACCCTGAGGGATATTATTCAATTTGTAATATTCTAATATTCCACATGTCAAATAAAAACATTCTCCTCGATTATAAAATTTTAAATAAACTCTGGCAAATGTGTTTAAAATATCAAAAAAGCAAATGCAGCGATCGTCCTTTGGCCAGATTGATGTCCATTCTAGCAGTCACACGACCTATATACTATTGAAAGACCCAAATCTTTATACCATATTTCAATCGCTTACGACTTTTGTGAATCTCTTCCATAAGAAATGTGTATTAGAAGTCAGCAGTTCCGATGAAATCATTCCGGACAATGATAATTCACTAATATAACATACAAAATTCAACATGTGCAAGAATTGAAGCAAGGCGACTTGAATTTGCGTCATATTTTCAGTAAATGGGCTCTGGAAAAAACTCAATGAAAATTCCGTGTTTTATCGTGAAATTTTGTTCAGCGTTGAAGCCCATTTCTGGCTCAATGGATATGTTAATAAACAAAATTTCCGTATTTGGGCTGATGAGCAGCCCAAAGATTAGCAAGAGCTACCATTACATCTATTAAAAACAACGGTATGGTGTGATTTATGGGTTGGTGGAATCATTGGTCCATATATCTTCAAAAATTATTCAAATCAAAATATTACCGTCAATGGTAACCGCTATCGCGCCATGTTAATGGACTATGCGCTTCCTGAAATTCAAGCACATGGTCTCGGTGAGCTCTGGTTTCAACAAGACGGCACTACGAGCCATAAAGCGTGTGAAACAATGGAATTGTTGAGAAATTATTTTGATGGGCACTTAATTTCACCGTTTTTCTACGGTAAATTGGCCGCATAGATCTTGCGATATCACACCTTTGGACTATTTTCTCTGAGAATATGTAAAGTCTCAGGTCTTCAGTAATACGATTGACGCTTTGGAAGCCCACAGACCAACTCACACGTAGTCGTGACCAACATTTACATAATGTCATTTTCAAAGAGTAAATGCCATGAATTGTTCTTTTAACCGATAATAACAATTTTAAGTTTTCTTTCAAATTGATGTGTTTCATTTTTCATTATAAATCAAAGCCTATATAACAAGCAAATAATAATTAATTTTCCTGCGTTAAACAAAATGAATAAGTAAAAGATATAACAAATCGGCTGTACTTTGTACTAAGTGTTACTATCTCTTCATTCTCCATCAAAAGAACGATTTCTCGTATTTCCTTGCTGGTATTAGGTTTCATCAGAAATCCAAATTCTTGTTGTTCATACCTAGCTATTGCTTTTCATCATCGTCTCGCAGTATAAAGCCAGAAACCATAGACTGATTCGCATGATGTCAATTATATGTATTAACAGACATCTTCAAGATGTAATTTGTTAACATAAATCATTCGAAATTGAGATTTCCTTCCATTAATGATGCAAAACCAAGGATAGCTTAACAAGTTGCTTAGCGAGCTTTGAACCAGTGATATGTCTTTCCTTTTTTTTGGAATCACTGGTTTTGTCGACAAGCGTAAAACTAATTGCCGCCAATATATCAATGGCTCTAACGTCTACACTTAGACACATGGAGATGATGTAGCTATACTTTCTGTTCACTGTTGACAGTTTTGCACATTGTCCTCTCTATGCCAAGGATGACACAAACTGGCTAGTCAGATGAATTACATCTCCAATGAAGTTGAGTATTTGTATGCCATCCTTAACTTATTTGGACTAAATATATCACGTCAAAAACCTCCAAAGCACTGTCGGTCTTTTGGCAGTCTGCAAGAGCTTTTGCAAAGACTGGGAACTGTTACCGAGAAGGGTATTCGGAATTTGTATTGCAATGATAAGACTAATTCTTACAAGTCGATTGTCTGGTCGAACAAGTCTTTAAAAAAAATTCGTCAATGCTGCCACCAGACTCCAAAGAACGGTCTTTTTCGGCAACATTTGGGGCTTTCCCAGCACACTTGGCTCTGCTCTAAACGCACTAATGAATCTATCTCTCCATGATAATCATATCACGGGTTGGTTGGTTACCATGAAGATGATTGCCTACCATCTCCTAGGGATGGTTTCGACCAAAATATAAGCCACAAAAAGAATGTCTTCACAAATGGCTGGAAAACTGAAAACAGCGTTATAAATATTGTGCATACTCATATATCATTCCTCGTAAAGAAATTTTCTGTCTGTCATTCAAGCGAAAATATACGCCATCCTGATGCAACGAAATATATTGTAAAGAACCGGTAGAGGGAACAAAGCACTTGCAACTGTAGCAATAGCCAAGCAACGCTTGAAGCTTCGATAAGCCCTCTCATGATTTCCAATCTAGTTCGAAAATGCAGAAATTCAATGAATGCAATTGGAAAGAGTTTTGTCTGTGTCTCAGCCCACAATATGAACTCGATAGGCAAGGCTCTGGTGAGAGGTTTTCAGGACTCGTACCTGCATTATGCAGTCCGCTTTTAGCTTTTGTTGATATTTAAGTTTCATATGAGCATAAATGCAAACGACATGGCTTTCTAGGTTGTCGGCAAAGCAAACGAAGGTTTCCTGACGTGTTTTAGGAGTCAGAGGCTTTCCTGCTGTCTTGCAGTAGGAAAAACAGATGGAGGCTTACTGGCATCGTGATGTGGCACTATACGATTAGTTTTGCTAAGCACTTAATTCTGCTAAGCGTAAGAGATATAACATCCTGCGATGCTTGCTGTTAAAATGATGACGACACTGTTGAGCACTACTTTTTCGGCTGTTCGACTTACGCCCGTATCAGGCTGCAGGTATTCGGCGCTGATGAGGTGGGTGCTAGTACAGTAGCTACTTCATCTTTCTTCGACGGACTGATAAATTTCAATAAAAGCATCATACATAGAGATCCTGTCACATGAGGAGTTGAAATCTGTAAAGAGGTTGTGTGGATCAATCTATACTTTTCATATTTTCTCTGAGAACTATTGCAGTGTTCATAATTGTGAAATTACTCGACCTGAAACCGCACTGATAGGAATCAGACAAATCGTTAACAAATGATTTTAAAAGATTACACATTAGATAGATCAGCAGCCTTGTTATACTTACATATGTTTAGGTATTGCTACCATTACTTTATGAGAAGCTTGGTTTCGTCTTTCAAGTTATATGGTTCGTCCTGCCAGACTACAGAGTTTCAGTCCTCTTCCCAGTTTCAGAACCTGCAGAAGTGGTTTTCATGTCCTCAGCATCAGCTGTGACTCTTCATTTATCTCAAATGTACTTTTTTATCTTCTACAGGTTTTTGTCGGCCTGTTACCTTTCTTTTACCCTTTGACACCCTTTGTGACAAGTCTTGTGCTCAGACATAGTTCCATTTACAACAAGTCTATTGGCGATTTCATCCGTTTTTTGTTATTGTTTGCGTTACCATTATAGTCCTTTGAAGACGATCTTATTCAGTTGAAGGTGTCTTTCTCTTAATCAGACAGCTTTTTTGTGTTGAAATCTGGTCCGTGATTGAAACTTCAAAGTTCTGCCTGCGTAGGGTTACCCTAAAATTAGGCCTTTGCATGCTATTTTCTTTAATAACAAATTAACTCTAGCCATCAAGACGGTTCTCCGAAATAAAGTGATGCCACGTGGATCTATGATCTTCTTACTCATGGAACCAATTTGAGCTCATGATGAAGCGGAGGAGACTTTTAACGTCTATATTTTTTAGGTTGTTTAAGTTATTGTAAAAGAAAGCTCCTAAGTAAAGTTTTCTTGTCTGTAAGAGAGCTGGACATGTACAGAGGAGGTGGAGGATTGTCTCCTCTTCCTCCCCGTCTATGCAGCTTCTACAGAAATCGTTTGTAAAGGATCAAAGCCTTCTTGCATGCTTGGTTATAAGGCACTGTTCAGCTATGACACCTATGATGGCGCTGACATGTTTCCTGTTTAGAAGTATCAGACTCTTAGAGCGATTCAGATCCAGATTTGGCCAGATCTGTTTGGTCGCTAGACATGTTGGTCCAACAGTTCACCTATGGTCTGTTCTTTTAATAGCATCCAGCTTTAATATTGATTTGCACGTAGCGAATGGCATACCTATACTATCCGTTTCCGGTAGAATATGTATATAGAGTAGTTCCAATTTTGGAGAATTAGTCGGTCCTACAAATTTCTGGAATGTCTCTCTGGTCCAGCACCCAACAAAGGTGAAGGTTGAACTGCTCTGCCAGCTCCGTACAAAATAATTGGCATGCAAGGGCGGTTTAAGAATTTAATGAGACTGAGGCCAGAGACTTGCTAGCGACCTGGCTATCCGAAAAGATGCGGATATACTTTGCAGATATCAAGTTTTCTTCAGCCAGGACAGAGCATCTTTAATCGCCGAAATTTTTACCTGGAATACGCTACAGTAATTTGAAAGACGGAATCAGAGGCTTAGTTTTAGTTTATCTGAAAAAACATCGTCACCAACCGCTTTATCGGTTTTAGATCCATCTATCTTTGAAAAGTGGATTGACTTGTCCTCCATGAAAGCATTTTCCTTCCAGAAGAATCTCGAGGGGAAGCTTACATGAAAGCCTTTGTGAAACCAAAGTTCAGGCATGGTGTAATCGATGTTCATTGATCGAAATCAGTTTTATGGGGGCTTACTCCCAAACCGCAGTGATCTGCCCAACGGGTTAATCTGTTAAGATTTAGTCAAAGAAGTTCTTTGATGGTATTAAGATGCTTGCCTGTGACGGCTATAGCACCGTCATTCGCATCACACTGCTTAACCATTAAGTTCCAGAGAAGAAGAGAAAGGACAGGGCTTGCGGCGTACTTCTGCTGACACATCTTTTAGCAGAAGCCCCACCCAGTTTGCAGTGGATTATTCTAATATTTAGCGCAGTCGTGATTGCGGATGTGTTGATGTTGTTAAAGGCGCCTTCTATGTCCAGTAAAGTAATCATTTTGTACTCTCTATATTATAGAGATCTTTTGATGTGGCTAGTCAGTAAAAGTAGAGCGGTTTTCACCGACTTTCCGTACATGACTTTTGTCATGTTGAACCATTGACAAAAGTTTTGGATCAGTTTTAGATCGTATATGGATATCAATTAGTCTTTCTAGAGTTTTCAAAAGGAAAGATGATAGACTTACAGGTCTGAGATCCTTTGGAATAACATGAGAGCATTTTTCGACTTTGGGAATGAAAACTACAGTGCTACGCATAAGAAAATACAATTTTTATACTTTAAACCTCCTAAGATCACTCAATCTCAAAATGTTTAACAAAAATCAGATGAGGTCCCTCTTGATTTAAGTAATCCGGCATTCCGTAAGCTTTTACTGCCTCTGCCAAGAAGTGCCCTCACTTTCCAGAAACAATTCCTAACTCGGGTGCAATACCAATATTCATCAACATTGAATTATTTGAGATATGTTTTCGGTTTCAGTGTTATGTTTTGGTAACGCAAAATGCAATCTCCCAATTGCTATTTCAGCCCATATTTCATTAGGGGTTAGATAACCGTTGCCAGGGACCATCTAGCAGAGACAAGGCAATCACTATTTCCCGATGAATCGCCACCGCGGGAATCTTAATTGCCTTATATGAAATACGTAGCTCCATGCATAACTATGTTATAACAATTTTTGACAGTAGTTAATTTTAGAACACTATTCGCTCGATTAAGCCACTGTAATCATCTGTGAAATTGCGCAGCTAATAAATTCACATAAAATAAAAAAAAAAAACTTCCTCATAATGTCTAGCAATGTGGATAGACCATAAGTCACCTCGTGTTTTAATTTACACCAGCCAATTCTAAAAATATTGAAGACGTTCCCTAGACAAAATTAAATTAAATTCCTCATCGTGTGGTACACCTGTAGAATTTTTAAAGTTGGACACTTCTGTTGAATTTGTAGCAAATAAATAGGAAAATCATCACGTGACCTTCTACTTAGAATAACGCCTTCAAGTAGAACCTTATTCAATTAGATGACGTCTTACAAAGATTAAGGAAAGGAAATTATACTTCCGAGGCAAATCCGAGTGTGATTCATTAATTGACACCAAAAACAAAGCAATTGTCCTTGCTCTGTCAAGATGTGTCCAAATACTTTTGTTGTTACATCCGCATGATTTGAACATGAAAACATAAACCTCTGGTATCTGCGCTGTTCATGAAATTCTGAAAAACCTCGATGCTATTTATAGCCCTAAAACATGTGTATCTTTTGGTATAATTTAATTTAGATTAACTTTTGTCTTGTTTTCATAGGTTCTACGAGTGCACCTACAAATTTACCTACAAAGTAACCCACAATATCTTCAGGAAATAAATTTTGAATTAAATTTCCTGGTTGCCACTTTTATTGCTCCCTGTTTAAGAAGAGCCTGAACAAGAAAACCCCCTTCGGATGGCACATCAAATTCTAACACATTCCACTTCATTTGTTTTTCTTTATCAACAAATAAATACCACTATGTGGGTTAACGTGCCAATAATGATTTTATGCTTCTCATATTCGGCCTATTCTTTACATCCCATTACCCACTCATTAACAAAGACAAAAGTTTAGATGCACATTACAATACATTGATCCTATGAAATCCCAAAGATACGCACTATCAATCTTAATTGTTGGCATTACCAAAGAACTATGTATCTGCCAACCCTTTAGGCGGGAAGCCCGACGTTCAAGTTCACGGTCAGGGGATTAGCTCAATGTCTTGGTCATTTTACCGCCAACATTTGCTGTACGTTTTCCTCGTGCAATAGGGGTTCCGCCAACCATAAAAAGAAAGAAAAAAACCGATGAACTTTTACGATCTATTTTTATGAATATGTAGATAACTATTTAGGTACACATCACTAAGCACTACATTTGTAGTTGGTAGCAGCTCGTCGCTAGATGCTGCCAAGATGCCAAGATGCAAAAATGCAAAGATGCCAAAATGCAGATACATGCACTATTGGATTATCTTCTTGTTCTGTCGTTTTTCTAAACCCAGCAGACAGACGGCAAAATGTGGGACGACATATCACATACATAACATATGTATACAGACAAGACAATGCAAAGTGCTTTCACTTTTTTGAGCCCCAAAAACGGAATATCTTTTACAAATACAACCTAGTTACATCTTCTTTTCCCCATTTCAGTACTCGTATTGAACTTGAATTCGAATTTGGTAACAGTTGGCAATGATTCTGGGATCTCTTTTGATCGGGGCACCGATGAACGCAAAAAAGTAGAAAAACTTCCGCCACAGACGTTCCTCTTAGTTATCGCGCACAGACACAAATGGTACATAGAGCCAATTGAGAATTCGTTATTACAGATAAATGTCATAAAGCGAAGAAAAATTCCTGATTTAATACAATAGATATACGAAAAATTCTATTACACGAATAACGATCGAATTTAACGGTGTGTGGTGATTAGAAATCGGTTACGGTTTGAATTACTTCCAATTTTAGGAGAGGAAGTAAATGAGAAACGAAAGATATATTGTGTCGCGATCTTACATAATAAATTTGTTGAGAAAATGTCTTCTGACAATGCTATGGAGGAGGATGAGGATACATTAAGAGGGATTACGACGTCTAACAATGTTGGATCTGTTGCTGGTGTACCTGAGAAACGACCCGAACAAGTGGAGATAAAAATAATTATGCTGAAAGTTGAGGTGAATTTCGGAGCAAAGACACATTAAGTGAATTTTTTTTTTTTTTTTTTTAAGTTTTTTTTTGGAAATTACATTGTAGTGTGGTGGGTTTATTAATGATTCACCTGGACATACGGGATTTGGAAGTCGAAATTATTTCCTCTAATCCATCCATTAATTTTTTCGTTTCCTTCTGCAACTACTTTTCTATCAATCTGTATCTAATGGTTGGTAAAAGATACCAGGTACCTAGCTTAATATACACTTTCGAACTACGCTTAAACAACCATGCCTTTTGTATCAAGCTTAAGGCATTTTTAATGAAAATTTATTCTAATTTTGTGGATAATGGTGATATAAATTTACCATCTCTCATTGCACTCATATAACCTTTCAAACTTTTATACTTTTAGGCTTTCTGTTTTGTTTTGTTTTTTTTTTTTTTAATAAAAGTTGGGCTGTAAGGCTTTGAAATGCTACTCATGGCACGTTATTGTATTGCTGCTCTGCCACTTGTGGGATTTGAATGATCAATTTATTTTTTCTTTGAAGTCCTCTCTTCTCTTCAATTGCCTTTCGGACCGGAATTACAGGGTTTTCTTTTTAAACAATACAACAGCAGCTAAATGTACTTTGCGTGATGTTGTTTCACCTTACTATTGATTCTTAACGTGCCACAAAGGCACGTCATTATCTTATTTTCATCGATTATCATCATTATTTTCGGGTCACAAAGACCGCAGAGTTTGTATGCTTACTTAACCGCAACACACTAACTTGATGTGCGGTATCATCATCGCAATTTTCTTGATTCGACTAATTTTTAATTTTTTTTCGCAATCTTGGCAAAATAAACATAAACATATCAATTCAGCGCGCCACTGCGCTTAGTAGCGAACTCTTTTGAGTTATTCCTACACTTATGAGCTCCACTATAAACTTAGTTTTCCTCTACTGCCTTAGACCAGAAATTGAAGACACTTTACCTTATTCATTTCAGAAGACCGACTAGTACTTTTTTGAACCGGTCCTTGTCGTTGAACAGCTTCTTTAGCGCATCTTTTTCCTGAAAAACTATCAAAGCAAACAGTACCAAAAGAACCTTTCATTTATGTACAATGACTTGAACTATCTTCATCCGTTTTCACGTCATAGAGCAGGACTGGGATCATGGGATTCTCATTGATGTTTCTTGATAAGGCCTAATTACATCATTATCTTCTTAGGCCAAAGAAACAGTTGTCGACAAATAAAACCCTCCGTCAGATTTCTAATAACTCTAACTACTTCAAAGTTAGAACTGTCTTTCTAAGTCGATAGTGTTGTGTGTCCCTTCCTTTTGATAATATATACAGAATGGGGCATTATGTATGATTCTATCGGAAAGTGTTATAGATTTTACAAATGTCAATTCGGTTTTGCCATTTGTGAAGCAAATATAACTAGAATTCGTCTGAATTAGCAATGGAATTCTATACTCCTGAAGAATGGCGAATGATCATCATGATGTTTTTGATGATCAATTCGTTTTTCACCCATTGGGGAGGTCCATTTCCATCTGTGTGGATACCTGAACAAACCAAATTTGCGATTCTGGGGCACGAACAGCCATAGCATACACTCTATGTCGCTGTCTACGCTGGGGTTGTTTTCTTGTAGACCGGCGTGGGCCAAACGATCACTGTGTATAGTGAGGGCTACAGAGTCATGATCAATAAATTATTCAATTTTATGAATTCACATTAAAGGACATGTAGTTCCAGCAGGACTGAACAACGGCGCATACTGCACTCATCTTACGTGGCTTAAGTTGCCTGAAAAAAGAAAAGTCTTTCGAGCGCGGCTGGTATTGAATCCCTCCGTTTTGGAAAATAATACACAACGACTTAAGCCACGGCCACCGACTCTCTAGTGTGATGATTTTTTCTGTAAGAACAAACCACTCCTTTTACTGAAATTTCTTAGTCTTTCGTTGAGAGATGGGAAAGCGCATCACTGATAAATTGCCTACAATTCCTGCACCTACCATATCAGCGTCGAACGCGAGCGTAGAACAGACATTCACAGGAGGTGATGCTTCGCGCTGTCATCATCCTTTTAACGGAATATGCAGAGAATTATGTGTCACTTATGCCCAGCATACTAAAGTTCTAAGTAAAAGTGCAGTGTCCTGTCACGACGCCAGTAAGCGTTCAGTAGTATTTTCTACTCAGGGACAGCATAAAAGTCGCTGACCTCTTGGAGACTACGGGAACTATTCGTTTGGTATACCGACGATCTAATGAGTTATGTCATCTGCAGTCATGTTCATATGAATCCCAATTGTCAATGGAAACCCTAACCGAAAACATAGAAAGGCCTAATACAGCTTCAGATCCGAAAAATCTCTCCTTCGAGCTTTGCCTAATAAGATCTGCATGATTCCATGACCTAGACAGGATCCATTTAACTCAGCCTTTCAACTCAATGGAGAAGTTCTAACTTTCCCGAACTAGGTGTGAATGCTAAGGCAACTGTGGACTTACCCGTCCTGAAATGGCTCCAGTAGACCCGAAACGTAATAATATTGAGACTGATGCTTTCGTATTTGGTATAATTTAGAGGGTATCCTTCGTTATGAATCGAAATAGTGGTGTTGACATACCCTTGCTCTCTACTAATGCACGTCCCGCTGTAGTGAAGAACTCAGCCAGTAGGACTACTGATCAAAATTATTTATTGTTTCCCTTACTTCATTTTGATGGGCCGTTTAAAAGTCCTCAGAGAGCCTTTTCCATAAATTTAATAACGACAGTGGCTTTTCTAGTAAATTTACTTAATGTACGTTTACATTATACTTACTTTTGGTAAGACTTTCGAGCGTTGAGTAGCATACTTGCTTTCTTCGAATGTACGCTCTTCATGTTCTTTGTGCCTCCTTCGACGAAGTTGATGCTCTTGCTTACTCATTTACTCGTAGAGCGCACGAACCGTTCTCGCAGGAAGTCACACTGCGATTTTTCGTATAGCTACTTGTCAGTGTCAACCCAGCTGGTCTATATCTTCATGTAATATAGCATAACATGTGGGATGGTCTCATCCTTCATCAAAACCGATGAATGAAACTAGTTACTGTGTGTTCTGTTACTTAGCTTGCAGCCTCGCTGATACGAAAAAATACTGAGCTGGTGGCGATCAGGTTACCTAGGAAATGAGTGCCATGGAACAGAGAGTCTCTGATATAAACTCAGTGTGATGTTATCACCAATCGGATTCCGAACTATTGGCAAAGGTCTTTATAAGAGACTCTCTTCAATCTGCTAAATGCAGTTTCTCTCCAAATTGGTCTAAAGCGGCTTGTGTAGTCGCAGTAAACGTCAACCCAAAATACTTACTGAAGAGATTTCTCTGTTTTGTCCTGAGCTTAGGCCGTACATTGATGGACTTACCAACCTCCACCTTATAGCGTATGGGTTGTCCTGGATTCGAAAGCAAGGACTCCCATCTGGTTTTGAATTCGATGTACCCATGGTCTGAGATGAAAACGTCTGATATTAGTTTCCAGCAGGCAATAGTGTACCTGTTGGATAACATGAAGTTGATATCTTCCTGATTTACCTTTAAAACAAATATTTTCAACCAGCTCAGACGATAGTGCGAAGTGCAGCAGCTGATTGTTTTTACGTTGCATTTGAACCTGTGCCAAAGAGTATTCTGAGTATTACCATCAGAGAATATGATGAGTCCCATCTTCCTTGTACATATCGCAGTTCACAATGAGTTCAGCTACTGCCTTTCGTCGTACGCAATCATCATATCTTAATTGCGCCTTTAACGAAAATTCCTAATTGATTAATCACTTTCAATTTCAGCAAGATATGCGACTCGAACCGTCGAGTGTCCTTTAAATAAGTAACATGGGTATTATGTGCTCAACTAAGTACTCCATAGGTGGTTCCAGCAGTAAGTACTGGTTGATTTTGACATATCCAAAACGTCATGAACCAAGCATAGACATATGGTAAACAAACCGCTTTGTCACATTGATGATTTTGTTTTGGCGTCATATACTTTTGGTTGTTCGAAAATGTCATCATTTGTGGGAATTGTTGATTTTCTTCTTTCATTCAAAGAAAACGACGGCTGAAGTGCGTCGAGAGCTCCAAAAATTTACTGAGATGCTGCTCTAAGTGAAACAATGCGATGTGATTTGTTCCGTAGCTTCAAAAACGGTGATTTCAATGTTGACGACCGTCCGCGTGAATGAAGGCCAAAATCCTTCGAAGACGCCGAATTGAATTCAATTGAAAGCAAGGAACTTGATTTGAAGCCAAAGGACGTTGAACGTCGTGTTTTCGAATGTGAACAACTACTTCAGTGGCAAAAAAGGAAGGGTTTTCTTCATCGCATCGTGACTGGTGATGAAAAATGGATTCATTACAGTAATTCAAAAGGAAAAAGGTCATAGGGACCTTCATGCCTCTACGTCGTCGACTCGGCCGAATATTCACGCTCCAAAGATTATCCTGTGTTTTTGGTGGGGCCAGGTCGGTGATATTTATTATGAAGTGTTGAAATTAAACAAAACCATCACTGCGGAATGGTATCAATTTCAATTGATGCAATACATTGATGATACAATACGAGCAGAAGCAGGAAAAAGTGATTCTAAAGCATAACAAGGCTCGGTCTCACGTTGCCAAACCTTGAATCGTGAATAGCCTCAAAAAATAAACACTTTTACCGTAATGGTATACGAGCTTTTCCAGAAAAATTGGAAAAAGTTGTAGCTAGCAATGGGCAATACTTTGAATGATTCATTTGTAACAATTTTTTCAGAATAAAGTTGCATTTTCACTAAAAAAAAAAAAAAAAAACAGCGATAACTGAAGTGCGCACCTAGCACTTACAAAACCAATTTAAAGCTGAAGCAGTTACTGAAATTAGTTTCTTGGGGTGTATTGCTCATTCAGTCTGCAAATTTCGTTCTGCTAACATCATTGTGAGCATTTTTAACTGAATTTTGAAATGAATGTATCGGAAGAGCAAATTCTGCATATTTTATTGTTTTTTCGGTAAAACCATAATAAAAGTGAAGCCACTAGAGAAATTCAAAATGTGTATGGAGATAGTGCTCTCAGTGAGTTAAAGTGTCGGCTTTCGGCACGTAGAAAATATGGGAAAAGATAAAAAGTTGGAAAAATAGGTAACATACTACCCATCGTAAAATAATCTTCAAGAAAGAATCGAAGCTATCACTACGCTTCTGTAGTGTCACAATTAAGAGCCGTTTTTAAACCAGACCGATACCGGTAATGGAAAGTATGTACAATAACATTAAACGTCGCCAATTAGTCCAGAAGATAGGCTAGCACAATATCCCAGATATGGACTTCACCAACTCAAGTTTCTACAATCTGTGTGGTGAGATGCCAAGGAAATAATCCATTTTGAATTGTTGCCTCGTAACCAAACTACAGGGTGACTGACTCGAACTGCAACTTTTTAAAATGATATAAATTTTTTATTTTTTGATAAATTTTACTATGCCGAAGCAAAAAATGTTGGAAAATATATCAACTTTCAAATTGTATCAGTAGTCTTCAATATGTCCACCTTTGGAGCGAATAATGGCCTTGAGACCGAAAAAAGCATCGCACGCTGAACGCAAGTGGCTCTGCGGTATTTTGGCCCATTCCCGGCGAAGTGCTTGTTTGAGGTGGTCCAAACTTTGGTATTTTTTAGTGCCAACCTCCGCCTTCAAAATATCCCAGACAGAGAAATCCATCCGGAGAATTTTCAATCCATTGTGTCGAATTTTTCTTCCACTTCGACGTGGATTTCACTCAATTCGAGCCTTGTCTTTTCCGAACCATTTCTGCCGATGTTGCAGACCACCATGCAGACCACCTCCATGGCGTTTTGCAACGCTGCCAGTATCACGGTAACGAGCTCTGGTTCGAGACACAAATGATTTATTCACGTTGAGGTGCAGGAGGGCTCTAACGATAGCTACTTGTGGTTTTCCAGCCAAATATAAGGCAATCACACTATCACATTTGAATTCCAACGCGGAATTCACAATCAACACATCTGAGACGCAAATCGTTTCAAAGGCTTGTAAATAATAAAATTATCTGTCAGAATTTGAGCTCACTGTCATGAACGGTTTGGAAATTATAGCAGTCTGAAGTTGGTTGCAGTTCGAGTCAGTCAGGGTGTATTACCATACGTCTGCTGTCAACAGCTGCGCAGATTAAATTCAGCCCCAGAACATAAAAGGTCAGGTCTGGTTAATTGAGGGGGTCTTCTATTTCATCACGATAACGCTCTTCTTCATACAACTAGAACAACCTGCACACAGTTCTAGAAATTCGGCTGGGAAAAAATTGTGCCTTCGCCTTCTTCTCCAGATTTCCACTTGTTCCGAATTCTGCAGAATCTTAACTATTTTTCGCATGTCGTCCAACCTAATGGTACATATGCCAGCCAACACACAATTTACGCTGTCAATTAACTCGTATTTCAGATATCGTTAGGTAATTGAATTGTGTTCTTACATTCCTTAACTCAAACTCAGGTCAGGTTTTAGGCAAGCCAGTTCTTTATATTGCAGATGAAATGTCGATTAGTAAGTTTGATAAAAGTTTAATGATTCGTTTAGAAAGTAAACGTACGCATTATGTGTCCAATAAGGACAAGGAAGTAATGAAATATTTGTTAGGTCATCTCTTATTTATTCATAAGAAAACATTCTTTCTACAAAGATGATAACTCAATGTAGTCCTTAAGAACATTTGTTGAACATATGTGCGGGTATGAATATACCATACATACATCCGGTCGACAAGTTTTTAAGTGGGAAAAAGTTCTACAACACTCGTCAGAAAGAGGAAATACGAACAAAATTAGATTAGGGTGCGATTTGTGTAATAGCCCCAACTATGGACAGATACACATGTCTGTTCATAAGAATATTTTTTGATAGAAGCTATGAATCTATAGTTCTAAACACCAGGAAAGTTTTTATATCTGCCGAATGTTGTTAACTCTTATGGTGCCATACAGAGTACCCGGGTACTTTTTTGACTTTGAAGCGTCATAACTTTTTTACTTTGTTATACATTTTTTTGAAATTCTGGAACATGTTCAAAAAAATCTGTTTAAAGAAAGAGAAATATCAATTGATCAACAAATTTAATGTTTTACCTGTTTTGTTTTCATTTCTAAAACACACCCTCTGTCACCCACATGGAGTACCCGGGTACTCACCTATGTACGTGTTCATTATTTTATTCATTTATAAGTGAGAGTATACAAACATACAAAAAATAGAATACCCATATAGATACAATAAGTAACATAACTTACACAAAAGATCACTCGGAGCAATTCTTGCAAACAACAGGTGCGGGGTTAGTATGCTCATCGAATGATGGAAAATGGCATTTTGTGAAGCTTTTTCTGGTTTTCCGTCTACGTTTCTTGTCTGTAAATTTGCACATCTGACAGTATTCAATACACTTCCTTCGTTCAGTGCTTTCGCGGTGCTGAGTAGTCCTACTAAAGTAGAACCGCATCATCAATGGTTCTTGGCATCTTTGGTGAATCAAGAGAATGCATAACTCCCTTCCCAGTTTTTTTTCAAAAAGAATCTTCTCTGATCTGTTCTTTGAGCAATTTGCGGATTATTCTCAAACTGAATAACGTATGTTGCCAAGCATGCTACATCCAAAATATTATAAAAAAATGCTAGCGGCCAACGATTTGTTCTTCTCTTAGTTGAGTATTATGAAAGCATTTGATCCATTTGGTCGACCCCGGATTTTGTGGAGTTATACACGTAAAAGCGAATTATTTCCGGTTTTTAGTTGCAGTGTGTCGATTTGTGGAGAGGCATGCATAATTGACAACAATATGACAGCCTTTTTTTTTTCTTTGGAACATATGAGCTATACATTTCTTGATCATGGAAGGAAAAAATTCTGCTGACTATGCTTCTATCCCAAGAAGGAAGCAACTTCTGGGAGTACAAGCCTTATTTTGCCATTAGCTCTGAGACACCTATCCAATGGAAATGAAGTTTAAAAAATGATCTGCGGTGGTATTTCTCCCTGAGCTCTTGTAGTGTTCACTCAATTTCATCACTACTTTTTCGTCTATATGTTTTGCCTTTCCTTGCCATCCAAAATACCTTTAACTCGTATTTAATGGGCCTGGACGGTATGTACTGTATAAATTTCGTTTGACCCCGGTACGGAAAAATCTGTTCGTTTACAGTCAGATTTTCATGTAGTTTGTAGTGGGCATGGAGGTTATTGTTTAGCATAGCTCATAAGTCGTGTATTGGAGCTGCTTTGTCAATTGCTTGCCGATCCGCACTTGTGCTTGCATTGTAAAAGCGAATATATCGCTGAATGCTTTGAAATATGCCTCTGCTTATGGTAGACTGTATAGAGTGGCAGAAAGTCAGGTTTCCACAATTCATTGACTTGCTCAATATTCGAATGATGAACGCCCGCGACGACTAAAACTCCCAAAAAAGCATTAAGCTCCTCCAGTGCCAAAGGCTTCCTAGTTAAGTTTTTAATTAATTTACTTCATTGAACTCTCTGATGCACTGGTTTGTCTTACGGTTTGTTTCCCTGATTTTAATTAATTTCATTTCATCTATAAAAATCAAATTAAGTATCTTAAGTGGCGTTAACATTTTAGTATTCCGACATGGTCCTCCTGAACAGCAAAAAATAACATAAATTGCATGTTGGGATGGGAAAAGATAAGCCTCACTATGTTCTACCAGATTCGCGGATGATATTGTGTGATCTAGTTTGTGATGATGGATGCGTTGACATCTTTCAAACATGGTAGTTTGATCCCGAGATACGTATTGTCCCGATGACCCAAGATTAGTTAAAGTAACACTGTCACTCTCAGAATCGCTTTCATCAGATTCATTGTGGGTTTCGATTACGTTTTGCATTGTGTTCATTTCTGCAAGGTCTTTTACGTCAGAATCTTGATTATTTGGAAGAAATCATTCTGCATCACCATCAGTATCACCAACAAACTCTTTCTCGGCTGAGTAAGCCTGAAAAATATTAGTTATTTCCTCATCATTTAATCTAAATTAATTGAAAATTGTTATTAGAAGCCAAACTTATTCGCTCTTACGCAATTTACAATTAATCTAATTTTATTATCTCGATTATGGTGCAACTTACCGATCTAAGCGAATATATCTTCTGGAATCCCAAGGATACCACGCAGCCTGAGTTTTGCACACTTATTACACGTAAAAAACCGTTATCCAACATAAGTGTAAAATGCAACGAACGAGAACAATACTGCGAACTCAACTGACTACCTGGGTACTCTGTGTGGGAGATACAAGGTGGAAATTTGTATGGCAAAAAAAAGTAAATAGATAAATATAATTGTAAAGATAATGAGGTATCATAATATTATTGTATCGAAGGGGTAACTCAGGGCGTTCTGGCTTTCTTTCATCAAAATATTGCACAATGCTAAACGAATTTTTATGAACAAACTATGATCGATTCATTATATTAGAGCACATCTACATATGCTGAGCTTTTAAGGTTAATTATAATCAAACCTTATCACTACAATGCATCCTATTGTCGCGGGTTCTACGAGTGAACGGATAAAGTTCAACTTCCTTGTAAGATCAGATGAACAGCAGCTTTTGAGGCGTGAAAACTTGCGAAAATCCAACATAACCCTTCAAATTTATAATCCTCATTCTTAGACGAACCAGTTTTCCACATACATTTTCTCCTTGATTATCCTGCACCAAGTTTTGTTTTAGGGCAACTCACTCTTGTCCCAGCTTAGGTTAATGGATTCCAATGCATAGCACATTTAGCAGCGAGAATTTCATCTTCTGGTAAAGAGTGACGAATCCCCTACCGCTTTCAATGTTTCTTATGAATTGGTCATGGCCTCTTCACACTCAGAAGTTTTCGTTTCAAATTCATTTCGGCCAGAGTATCTAACATATATCTGTTAACAAAGTTGGATGATAGTGGTCGCAGCCGTCTCATACTGCACTTGCCACTAAACAGTGGCAAGCTTATAATATATCATTGATCTTCAATACGAGTATTTTGGATAGCATATCGATTGCAGCTTTGGTTTTTCCAACTCTGCTGCCTACATTATATACCGAGCTTCCTAAATATCAGAAGCTACAACATTTCTTAGCCTGGCAACCACAAAAGTTGGATTGAAAATTTGACCGTTTCAATTCTGAATCTAGTTCTGTACATTTTAGGCTCTAAACTTAAGATCATTTGGATCAAGTCAAAGATCAAGGGTACTTAAAGATCCTCTTATATTTTACTTTACTCCAGGACTTGACATTTGGCACACTTTTTAAAAACCTCGATAACACCTATAGCACAGCCAAGCATTCATAGAGTTTTCAAACCGATTAAGAACTATTGGAGAAGGATCTATATTCCATCCGTTATTTTATAACGATACACGGAGTGATTCTGTGGCCTGGAAAAAAATTAAAAACAACTTCCTCGACATCGAGTATTAAATCTAAGTATTTTTGATGAATCACTGGATTGTGGTAGACATTATCTTAGCTTCCGCAGGTAAGGCGCAGATGCTAAAGCAGTTTTCGCATTCCATTGATAATTTGACAAATGTTCCTTTTTCTATTTATCCAAGAAGGTCTCTGTTTCATACATTTGTGAATTCAGTGAATGCAGAAGGTATGACGCTGCATAAAAAGCCATCACAACCAAGCGCATTATTTTTCATGACTGCTTTTAGTGGTTATGATCTAATTTCCCTAAGAGGTGCAATGCATAATCAGGAATTTGTTGCAATGGATAGTATATTCGAAACCAGAGCAATGACTTTATGGGACTATCATCTAGACGGCAACGGATAAAGGCTTTTTTTGTCTTCATGGTACTTCAAAATTCACTATACGAGGTGTGTTCAAAAAGTAAGATGACTTTTTGATGATTATCGATTTTTTTTTTTTTTTTTTTTTGCTGTGTTGGTACACATGTTTTAAACATGTGTGCACAGTTTCAAGTATATGGCATACTAAGTTGGTTTTTGACAGATAGAAGGGTTAGACGTGTTTAGATGGGCTGGGCGATTTTCAATTATTATAAAAAAATGGAGCAAAGAATTTGCGTCAAATTTTGTGTAAAAAATGGAGTCAAGTGCTCTAAAACACTTGATATGTTGACAGTGGCATACGGTGAGTCTGCTCTAAGTAAAAAAAAATATTTGCAAGTAAAATAAACTCTTCTAAGATGCCAATGACGAATCTAGTTCTAGAGAAGTTGCTGAGGATGTTAGCATATCGGTTGGCTCGTATCATGCGGTTTTTTCGGATGTTTTGTGCATGAGATGTGTGTCAGCGAAGTTTGTTTCGAAGATCCTTAATTTTGATCAGAAGAACCGTCGCATGAGCATCGATCAGTAGCTCTTGAAAGACGTCAGTGATAGTCCTGACTTGCTCAAAAGGTCCATAACTGGTGACGAATCATAGATATATGGTTATGATCAGAAGAACCGTCGCATGAGCATCGCTCAGTAGCTCTTGAATGACGTCATTGATAGTCCTGACTGGCTCAAAAGGGCCATAACTGGTGAAGAGTCATGGGTATATCGAAAAAAGCATGCCAAGTTCGATTAAATGTCAAAGTTTTTATCACTGTTTTTTCGGTTACTGTGGCGTGGTGCATCAAGAGTCTTACCTCAAGGTTGTACAGTCAATAAGGAGCATTATCTTGAAGTTATGCGCCGTTTGCAAGAAGCAATGTAAAAAAAGTCTGGAATTGTGGAAAAATACTTCATAGCTTTTGCATCACAGTTGCTTGTGAGATATTTCGTAGCCAAAAACAACACGACGATCATGCTTGAGCCACCGTGTTCACCAGATTTGGCCCCATGCGACTTTTTCTTTTCCCCAACACTGAAGAGACCTATAAAAGGACGGAGATTTGCAACGATTGCGAGCCGAAAAGTGCATAAGTGTATTATATCTGAGGGGACAACATTAAAAATGATGAATAAATAAATATTTTGTTTACAAAAATATAGTCACCTTACTTTTTGAACATACGCTACAAACCAGCTGTTAGTAGGATAGTCAATATCGAAGGTACCTACAATATTTAGGAAAACACGCGGTGCAATCTATTGCCGGTAGGCCTCTTTAATCTATGTTACCAGATTTTCTTTCCTGTATGTATATATGATGAGCTCGCAGAGGTGAATTTCTGTTTTAAAGGTCTCTGATGTGTAAATCGATAAGTCTTTCTATGATTTTGAGAAAAATTGATGTAAGATTTATGGGTCGATAGGTTTAAGGTATTTCACTAGGTTTATCTGGTTTGGTGATAAAAACTACGGTTACCTCCCTTCAGGTTTGCAGGATGTATCCCTGGTTGAAGCTATACTTAAATAAGTCATTTAGAGCGGGAGTAATCTGAAGCAGACTTCTTTGAATCAGTTCTGGGAAGATTCTGTCTGTTCCATGTACTTTTTATAGTTTAAATAAATTTATGGCCCATTCAACTTTTACTATGCTAAACATATTTACGGAGAGGCTGTTATTGTTGCAAACCTTATGGCTTCAGAATTGACATAATGTGTGTTGTCTAATAGGGCATATTGGGAAATAAACCTTAATAACATTTTTAGAGTTTCGTCACTTTTTGTGACGGCGCTAAACTATTTAAAGAGTTATTTGAGAGAACTCTTTGCAGACGCGCTACCTCTGGTAGTTCTTCGAGGTTTTTGCGATTCTTTCGCCAGGAAGCTCTCTTTTACTTTCTCATTTCTTTAGTGAAGAAAACCGGACTTGTATAGGGTTTCCAATAGGGACTTGACAACTTTGAATTTAATTTGTGAACGCACTCTTTCACTTATCATAAAACTGTCAATGTCAGTAAACTCAACATTTTCACCATGGTAAAGTACACTAACAACGTCTGCAAATTATAAAAATTTTCTACAGATATTCAGAGTCGGTGACTGCAACTTTAAGAGCGTTGACTCCAATTTTCGGTCATAATTCTCGCCCTAGTAGACACACAATAACAAGTTTAGTGCAAAAATTTGAGTCTACATATTCGTTGTGTGATGTTGCCGTGTCAGTTAGACAGCGGGTTGGTCGAAGTGTCGAAAATATCGCTGCCGTTCAGACGTCCGTAACAAACGATCCAAATCAGTCAATTCCACGGCGTTCTCAAGAATTGGGCATCGCTCAGACCACATTATGGCGTGTTTTGCGGAAGGATCTTGGTTTGCACTCATACAAGCTCAAGCTGACTCAAGAATTGAAGCCGATGGACCATTTGAAATGACCTACGTTCTCCGATTGGGTTCTGGAGAAGATGCGTCAAGATGATGAATTTCATCGCAAAATCATTTTCAGTGACGAAGCTCATTTTTGGCTCAATGGGTTCGTCAATAAGCAAAATATGCGTTATTAGTCGGGTGAAAATCCACATGTGCTTCATGAATCACCACTTCATCCACAAAAAATAACTGTTTGGTGCGGTTTGCATGACGGCGGCGTTATTGGGCCATATTTTTTCGTCGACGATAACGATCGTCATGTTACTGTGAATGGTCAGTGTTATCGCGCCATGATCACCGACTATTTTTGGTTGTGAAGTCGTTATTAGAAAACCCTATATAAGTCGCACTTTCCGATGTGTTTGGATATAAATTTTGAAAAAAAAATTCTCACCTTTTTGCGTAAATTCTTCTAATTAAGAATTTAACCATAGTACACACTTTTAGCTATATTACGTTTCAATTTACTCCTGCAACTGTAATTTACAAGCCCAATGGACTGTAGGTATGAAAGCTATGAATCAGCTTCGATTTCTTCATTTATCTAGTTTGACCTTGCCCGAAATTGCACCCTATATTCAGCCTTATGTGCATATGGTCCGATAGGAATGCCTCATCTGGCGTATGCCAGTCTTTAATTAATGTATGAAAAAAGAAAAGGAATCAAGCTGATGAAGTCAAGTACCTCCTCTTACAGAATTGATAAAAATGGATTTATTACCCCTGTTACATAAGAGCAGATTTTTGCTAAAAATATAATCTGAAAGAAACTCACCCCTTCTGTTGTTGTCGTTGCTACTCCTGCGGGCGTTGGCATTTTATCCCAGAATAAAACTGGAAGAAACGCATCTATATCTCCAGGAGAATAGGCGAAGACACACACGCAGTCTTGCAATCCATTCCACTGAATGAGAATGAATTTAATGTTAGAACTGATCTGAAAAGCAAAGCTACGTCTAAAATCTCCTTGGAAAAATTCTAATTTTCGCTCGGTACTTTTGGCCAAAAAATTTACCCTCAATTACACAAGGTTCTTGAACTAGTCCTATCATTTGTTAATAAGATCTTATAGTCTGTATGTAATAGACAAGATATTTGGCTTTCTGTCTTAATATTTTCCAATCATCACGCCGACTCGATATGAAATTTTAATAATTCATTTGTCATGTTAAACTGATCGATAAACGATCGATAAAAGAATTGAACATAAGTCGACTATAAATGTGCTACCCATGGACAAATCTGTACTTGTATGGATAGAGAAATGCAATCTTACTGTTCTACATTTGAATTCAAAACAATCTTGCTAACTTACTCACTTAGACTACAGTCCGGAATGGAGCAGGTCCTAAGCTGCCATGTCCAGCTTGCACGGTCTTTTACTGTCCTTTCATTTCACTTGTGTTTGCCATCTAAGATGAGTTCATCCTCTACCGCGTTGTCCATCTGCATTGTAGTCGAAAACTTTCTGGACTGGAACGCTAATATCAAGGTGACCTTGCCATATATGTCAACTTATCCGAACTTTTCTGACAATAATAATAATAAAAAAAAAATATTTATTTAAATGAAAACTTAAGACAAAACATAGATTTTATAAGAAAAAATTCAGATAAAATATAAAAACATGTGGTGAATATTCTGTTGAATAAGGTCTGGCATATGTGTACCCCAATTTGTCAAAAAAAGATTTTTAAAACTTTATTAACATAAATGTGCATTAAGGGAAGAATTTTTAATTTTTTGAAGTAACTCAAATCTCGGAGTTCTAGCTAGTTCCAGTTTTTATTAGGTGAAATAAATTCGGGCCTCAGAAATCTACGGTTAACTCTTAAATTAAGACGAATGACGTATTTTTATTTAATAAGCAATGCCTCAATTCTATTATAATATGTTCCATCCCAGCATGAAAGCCCCTTCTGTTTTTTTAGATTTGAATAAACCGTGAAACACTCAATTCTCAGGTATTGTTTTAAGTATATTGTATGGTCATTCCAATTCCTAAACGAAATTTAGGACACCCCAGTGCATGATATTGGAGGGGCATATCTTCACAAACACATCCGATTAAGTTAAATAACATTAACTTGGTTTTGTTTCTTATTAAAATAACTCCTATTTTGCCTTTGAATGGTTCAAGGAGTTGTGAGTTTATATATATAAATATAGAAACAAAATTGGGCCAAATTCCGAGCCTTGTGGAACACCAAGAGTAATATGTTTGTGAAAGCTCACACAGTTTTTGATTTTGACCCATTGTTTTCGGTTGCTAGGATATGAGATAAACCACTTGTGCACAAGTTCTCTAAAACCATCATTGAACAATTTTACAGGCAACAGTTAATGATCCACCATGTTATGTTAATTTAGTAAATAGGGTGTCAGGGATTTCAGAATCATTAGAACTGTTATAAATTTCTCCACATAATTTTAATAAGGCTTCTTCAGTAGATTTGAATTTTCTGTAACCAAATTGAGAGTCACTAAAGGAATTTGGTGTGTTCAGAACGCCCAGTTTCCTTGATTTCATCCCTTTTCCAATTCGAGTTTTCGAGCGGAAATATGTTTTTTTTTTTCGACTTCAAAAAAAGTAAAGGGCTCAGAAAAGAAGCTTTCGTTTTGTCAGACATCCTTGGTAATAGTTCCATTCAAATGACCGTACAACTGATAATTATTGGGTCTATAACTTAACATCTCGTGCGGTTTGCTAAGAGATGGCGTAACTTGTATTATTCCATTGGAACATGCGTTGGAAATCTACGTACGTCATTTCAGAATATGTCATTCATTTGAAGCGTAAACAACAAGAAATTTTTTTCACTCAAATATGTCGAACTTTGTACATGAAAGTGTTTTTGTGGGGATTTCTTCTTCATTACTTTAATATGAAGAAACTGCTGCCGAAAGTCATCATATTTTGGTGGAAATTTATGGTGAACATGCGCTAGCTGAGCGAACGTGCCAAAAGTGGTTTGCACGATTTAAAAGTGGTGATTTTGGCTTGGAAGACGATGAACGTCCTGGGCAGCCAATAATGTTTGAAAATGAAGAACTGGAAGCATTACTCTATAAAGATTGCTGCCAAACACAAGAAGAGCTCGCAGAATCTTTGGGTGTCACTCAAGCAGCCATTTCAAAACTTTTAAAAGCAGCTGGATATATTCAAAAGCAAGGAAATTGGGTTCCACATGAACTCAAGCCGAGAGACGTCGAAAGGCGGTTTTGCATGTCCGAAATGCTGCTGAAACGCCACAAAAGGTAGTCATTTTTGCATCGGATTATTACTGGTGATAAAAAATGGATCCATTACGACAACCCCAAGCGCAAAAAATTGTATGTGAAACCCGGCAAAGCCGAATATCCATGGCCCGAAGGTAATGCTCTGTATTTGGTTGGATGGTGTGCTGTATTATGAGCTGCTAAAACCGGATAAAACCATCAATGGACAACGCTACCGAACACAATTAATCCGTTTGAAGAGAGCAGTAGTCGAAAAACGCCCGGAATATGCGACCAGACACGAGGCAATAATTTTCCATCATGACAACGCTCGGCCCCACGTTGCTATTCCGGTTAAGAACTATTTGGAAAACAGTGGATGGGAAGTCTTACCACATTTGCCTTATAGCCCAGACCTTGTCCCTTCTGACTCCCATTTGTTCCGGTCGATGCAAAACGCCCTCACTGAAATACGATTCACATCAGAGCAGAATATCAAAAATTGGCTTGATTCATTCTTGGCTGCCAAGCTGGCGCAGTTCTTTTGGGATGGTATCCACAAATTGCCAGAAAGATGGGAAAAAGTCATAGCTTCATTATTCAGCAATACTTTGAATAATTCTATGGTACATGTTTTTCTTAAATAAACGTTTAAATTTTGAAAAAAAAAAAAACACACACGAATTAAAATATTGTATATACCCAATCCCTTCACTTGAATCGAAATCCTAAGTGAACCTTATATTTGAAAAAAAGTTGTAGAATAAAGAAGCAACTTCGAAGGGTTCAGAAACAGATATATTATTGTTACTTAGAACTATATCAATCTTGGTATTCTTTTTATTTAAAATACAATGATAAGGTCGGCTGTATAACACTGTACAACTCGAATACTTCGCTGTTGAAACATTTCCTCCATTCTCGATTGATGCAAATGGGACTGAAATTACCCGAAGAATTTTCATCTCGAAATGTCTGAGAGCATTTTCATCCACTTTCTTCAGTGTCCAAACTTCTGCGATGTAAATCAGAACTGAAATGGTCAGTGAACAAAAGTCAAGGTCCACTTATTCATTTAAATCAATAAAATCAACCATCGATATAATAACGAAGCTTCTACGTTACAAAAGCACGTCACAATAAAATACAAAAATCAATCCTAACAATTCCAAATTGTTAATGACACAATGTTTCTGTGAAAAATATTTGCTCAAAAATTTCAACAGATTTTCATTAATAATTTCAATTGAATTGAAAGTCCATGGATTAAGTCTCCCAACAGATACCATACCTCTTCGTACTTAACCATTAAACCAGATCTCTTTGTTTCCATTTAAAATTGAAATTAAATATTCATTTCCATTAACCTACATGTGTGGAAATATTTAATTTGTTGCCACGCTAAATTTAGCTTGCCAAATGGATTGCACGAGCAAAATTCAATAGTGTCGTTGATTTAGTAAATTTAATTTATCTCTGTCGCTAATAAGGTAAATTTTATTTACAAAAATATCTCAAAATGTAAACATAAATAGATTTTTTTTTTTTTTTGACTTTAATTAGACACTTGTGTTTATATAAGACATTAAACAGAACCACACTCGTAGTCAAGCAGTCGAGATCGGATGCACTTAAAAGAGGAATAGCTTTTTTTTCTAGAGAAACAATATACAATAATTATAGGTTTGATTTAAAATTCCTTGAAATTTATTATAAGGGTAAGGATATAAAAATTTCAGTTGCTATTAAAGCCTATAATGTGATATAGGATCTCTCTCATTTTATTGGATTTACTTGTAACATATTGATGCTTTGCTTTTTATTGAGGCACCTTATTGACGACCAAGTTGGAAGTATTTATTCGACCGATGAAAATCTCAAAAATCGTCCGCGTCCTTAATTATTCCAACTGATTTTTCAAAATAGGAAATAATTTGGTATAACAACAAGGCCTCGGTCACTGGAAGCGAGCCTTAAGAGATCATTTCTGTCTTTTCTTCTGCTGTAAATGAGCTTACTTAATTAGTTTATTTACCATAAGTGCAAACATTAAATTAAATTTACATATATACGACTTCTAAAAGAAAAAAAATTGCACTTACCTTATGCAATTACCAAATGTTCTTACAACTGTTGTACCCTAGTGCATGATCTGAGAGGATTGCGTCATTCACATCTCAATTTTTGATTGTTGAATTTATTGTTAAATAGGGTATGCCACAGAAAGGCCCTGTGTTATCGAAGGGATCAAATGGGATCATTTTTAGTCAATTAATCGGCTTTTTTCATTTCCTTCAATACTCCTGTACTCCAATAACCGCGAGCCTTATTTTGTTCCTTAATTTTGGTGGAGGACCACGCCCCCATTTATTTTGCTTAATACAAGCTTAAACTAACTTAGAAGCTATGACTTAAAACTAACAAAAATTAACGGTCTATCACTAGGGCTTAAAGCTAGGGATGGTGAAGAAGAATGAAATCGAAAACGGAAAGGTTGAAGTTTAACTTACGCAACATACGAGAGATTGATTCGTTTGAGCCATATTTGGTGCAGTGGATTGGCAGCTAAAAGAGATGGAAGACGATTTCGAGGGATAGTGTAAAAGAAAATGGAGTTGTGAAGAGACGTGCAATCAACGGATCCTGAGAGGAGTCGGTGAATGAAAAGAATGTCTGCTGCGTCGCTTCGTTCCTCAAGGTTATTCAGGTTAATGAGTTTGAAACGGTCTCGAATCAACGCTGGATGCTCTCAATGTGGGATACATAAACTTGTTGAAAGGGACCCCAGGCTTGGCTAGCGTACTCGAAAAATGGGGAACAAAAGTGATGTATAGTAATCCGGTCACGTACAGGTTGCAGAACTCTTTGAACCATCTTTAAACGAAGCCAAGTGACGAGTTTGCTTTAGTAATTATCTCACCAATATGCGAGCGGAAATTAAGCTCCTTGACGCATAATATGCCAACTTCGCGTATAAACTAAACAAGGGATATAGGTTGTCCGTGGAGAAAGTAATTTCGGGTAGGAGATATTTGATGCGATTGGGTTCCAAGCAGTTTTTGATGCATCGGGTGGAAAAACCGATTTGAAGAAGGCTGAAGTCATGTTGTGAGGAAATGGATTTAAAAAATTTGGTATCGTCAACATAGAGGGAAAGCTCTTAGTATTGAATAACACTTTCATGATCGTAAATAGTTAGGATGAAGAGAAGTGAACCTATGTGATTACTCTGAGGAACACCTGACGTAGCCAAAAAAGGGAACGATAAGACAGACCTGTAACGAATACTAAAAAAAAAATAAAAAAAAAACGATTATCCAGATATGAAGGTATTCATTCTAGCAAAATAGGTTCAAGGGCCAGGACGGACGATTTAAACAAGATTAGCTTATGAGATATCTTATCAATAGCCTTACTGAAATTAGTTGTTATAGCGTCAACTTCTTTAACATTTTCTAAGGCTGAGATAACAGAGAACACGAATTCGACTAGATTAGTTGTAGTTGATCTACCTTTCAGAAGGCCGTGTTGAAGCTTAAGACTTCGTACAAAATGCTTTCGAGGAGTTTGGGTATATGTGAAAGTTTATGGGACGGTAATTAGTGACTGCGCTCTTTTTGTGTATCGGCCTGTACCTGTGGAAATTCACCTTGAGATAGCGATAACCGGAAGGGGATATGGGAAAAGGAATGGGAAAGTGTTGAGGAACACCTTTTGAAAAAATATGGATGAAAGGCCATCTGGGCCGGGTAAATATTCATCGTTAACGTGCTGTTACTTATTTTCTATTACTGTACGATCAAAACTTTGAGAAATAAAGGTGAATGAGAATGAAGAAGTTAAGTAGGTTTTTGAAATAAGAGGGATCCGGCACGAAGCAATTATCGGCAAAGGATTGCTTGAAAAAATTAGCAAAAACGTTGACTTTGGTATGCGGATTGGTTAATGATATGTTTTCGTATAAGAGGGATCTAGGAAAACCGTCAGAATTTTTCAGTAGTTAACGAATTGGTAGAAAGACTTTATAAACAAAAGAATCTGATCTTAGCAAAACTGCCCGTAATTTGTTTCTTTAGAGCGAAGTCTACGATTATATCACGTAGAATTGATTTTATTACGTGAAAAGGAGACGTAGAGACAACTAGAATTAAATAATTTTCTAGAAATCTCATAGAATCAGCACCATTAAGGGACATATTGGCGAAATTTAAGAAACACTTACTAAGATATGCGTTAATTTTGCAGAAATTCAGATGGGGTGTGCTGAATAGAAGAGTAGTGGAAAAGAGAAAGAAGAGGTGGATGAAAGTTATCAGTCGATAGTGAGAGGTGACCGAGCGAAACGGAAGAATATATGGGTTCAGTGGTGAAAATAAGGTCTAATTGCCTACCCATATACTTGGAGACCTCACTAACTTGGCATAAACCAGGATATGAAAGCACATATAGAAAGAAGCATTCTTTACTCTGATTGAGTCTGATTGAGTCTTATTGAGTCCAGTGCAGTTGAGGTAGATTAAAATCACCGAATACGATGATATAATCGAGAGGATTAGATAGGTTAATTTTTTGATCAATTGCATCGATAGCAAGTTGGTAACACTCTATAGGTTGTGCCGGTATTATGTAAAAACACATAACATACACGGACCTTCAGGGGAGTGTTAACTTTATTGAATTAGATCGCAGTCCTCTCACATTTTGATAGTAGAAGGTAAGAGGAATGTTTTTTCGGCAGGGCGTAGAAGTAGATGGTAGCACGTTAGGGAAAATAAATTGTCTTTGTCAGCTCTGCTTCGTGAGAGGTGTAAGATTTTTTGACTGGACATAGTTGCCGATAAGTCCTGAGAAGGATTGAAGCAGTGTAGCATCAATTTGGAGAGAAACGAATTTGAGCACAACGCTCAACGTGAGTATACGGATGGAAGTGCCTTTCATTCCTGTTCTAATGATGATACAGGTACATTCTTTGATGGGGTGAAGGTCAGCTTGAAGGTAATGCTTGTATGTTTACCTGCGCCTACACCGGTGTCCATTTCGGATCCATCCGTATACCACTTGCAAGTCCCATACCTGTCGCTTTGCGATCACTATTTTGAACATCCTCTCGAAGCATTAGGTTTCTGGTATACAGTCATTTATAGTACCGCGCATAACATATCGAGTTTAAAAATCTTTGTGGTGAAGTTCGATTATACTGCAAATTTCGGCTCCCCTGTTTGTAATGACCTGACTGTACTTCGAATTCCCACCTTTTTTCCAATGATAGCTGTCGGACAGATTCGCATAGCACCAGATATACCTATGCATGCGAGTCTCTGAAGATGTCGAAGATGTAGAAGATGATCGGTCTTACAATGATTGTGTAGATCCAATACGTGACTTTTGGGGATATCACCCATGAAATTTATCATATTCATAAGTAGAAGATGCTGAAAAAGGTTGCAGATTTGAGGATGTGGACTAAATGTGACACTAATTCGACTGTAATCGTATTAAACCTACATACCACGATATCAGCCTAATAATGAGACTGAAGTTGCTAGCATAGCATGATATAAAAATTGTACTCAGATACTTCGATCGAAACATCTTCGGCGGTTTAGTTGGAAATCACAGCGTTCACGGTAAAAAGGAAAGAGGAAAAAGTGTTGTTTCTTACATCGTTTGAGGAAACATAGCATGACAGCATTGTTTTTTTATCTATAGCCGTAGGGCAGAGACGTGAGTCCGGGAACGAATATGAGAAGCATAAAGTACTGCCGTCAGGAAAGCAATTTTATTGTATTAGAAATAGTAGACAAGAGATAATTGATAAAAATTAAAAACTGAGCTCTGGGGCACACCAGTATTTATTTTGTGAAAATCAGACTTAAGATCCAAGACAACTTGAATTGAACTCTCCTAAAGGTAATTTTTAAAATATTGAAGAAGAGGGTCATCGATCCCAAAAGCACGCATTTTGGACAAAAGGGTCTGTCAACTTTGTACAATATCTTAGAAATATCCAGTGTACAGATGTATACAGTATGACCAGATGTAGTATGACTGCCACACGTTGCTTGCTGAGCAGTACTAGAACCTTTCATACTTTTAGTAATTAGTAACTTAGCACCGGCTCAGCGTATGGTAGGAATGTAGACGAATGTAAACGTGTTAGTTAAAGAAAGAGAAGAAAGTAAATAGAAGTTGTTAACCTTTAGGCTTTCAGTTTAGTTAGAAGTAGACCTTTTGAGTTATTGACTATACTCCGTCTATCACAGCCACAAAGGATTAATCAGCGTACATTAACTCAAATAGTTATAAAATAGCAACCCTTTAAGAATGTATGTCATATACAGGAATAAACAAAAATGGTAATTGACATGCTTAGGGTCAGGGATTTTGCATATGTGGACTTAAAAAACTCTTGTTGGTCACTGAGTCTTACACGATTCTTTCTAGAGCGATGTTAAGAAAGTCACAGCGGATGACCTTGTCAAAAACCTTTCTTGATATTGAAGGTCTCGGTTAATTCATTACCAACCTTGATGGAGCAGTAAGATTTCCTCATTTTTACCCTACACAAACTGATATGGTGATCTGAAATTTCCACTTCTTCTTCAACAGCGGCGCGGCGTTTATAAGTTTTATGAAAACACAAGCATCATCACTTACACCTCTGCCAATTAACTCCTATTCTTCTACTATACCTGGAAAAGTCTTGAAGCTTAGGAATCGCGAAATAGATTGTATTATAGCAGGCTGAACCACCACATCCGTCCGAAAAAACTAAATTTTTAGTAGGAAAAACTACAGATATGATAAGCTCTTACCCCTTAATTTTATCCCGCATAGCCCAAAACTTCATATTCTCTGTAATTTGTGTAACCAGAAAGGGCGTGAAGATGTCCATCACTTCAAGCAGTATGTCCCATTCTTAAGGAGTTCCATATCAACATCATTGGAATGAATACACTTGAGTTGAACGAAGCGATTAACATGCTCAAAGACGACAGAGGTTGGGATTCATTATATAGATACACGACGTGTATGAATCTTGCAGACGGCCTTCAGCCAAAACGTTGTTTTTTTTATAATAAAATAAATAGTCTTGAAGCCTAGTTTTCAACTGAAGGTAGTGCACCAATCATTGGCGGCTGCAAACTAGGCCACATCCCCTTCATCAGACGGCGGAGGAATCCCATACATGGATCAATAGCGGCATGTACGACTGTCGTCAATCTCACACCTCTCTGTACAGCTACTTCTATGTATTCAGAGACAAAATCTTCAAGGAACTTCGTGGTTGTGTCGGAACTCTAAAATAGGGATGGCGACGCAAGTAACCTGAATCGGCCAAAGACGGCTTTAATAATCTCAGGACAGGGTACTTGCATCACGTTTAGCCGGACTTATTGTCCAGGCAATCAAGGGCCTTATCCTTGAGGTTGGAGCTTGCACGTGGATGTTACTTTTCTACCTTGCAAAAAAAAAACCCAAAACGAGTTAGATACAACTAACTAACTAACTACCTCGGATACGGACGGACAGATTGTTGTCAACTCATCAGTTAAAAAGCCTCTCAAATAAGTAGATTCTTTGGCTGAGGTCCTTTTCCTCTAGTACACACTAGAGTGACAGTAAGTCACTTAAAAATAAAAAATATATATTAATCCAACGAAGTTACAACAATAAAAACCTTAAACTCATAAAGATTCCACTCAAATTCTTCCTGCAAAGAAGGAGCACCAAGTGCCGCCGAAATCATGTTTCCATTCTGGACATGAATGAGGATATTTTCTTTAGTAGATACTTTAAGATTTGATTGATTAAATTTCACACTCCTTCTGACGATAATACTCATCCTTACCAAGCATGAGGTATCTTATCGTACTACAGTTCCTTCCCTACAAATTGGTTGCGCTTCCCCAAAATATATGGTATGCTGTCGTCATATTCCAAGATCCCAACACTCAATTTCACTCCTTCCTATCATAGGCATAGGCTCTTCCAAAAATAAATAACAGGCTTTTGGTCCTTCTTCCTCCACAAAGGTATTTCCACCGTTTTTGTTCCCGTGAAACAACCATAACAACCCAATTAATTACATGCAACGTGCTGCTAAATTTCTAGGCATACTGATACCTTCCCAATGTTCATCTAATACGAATACTCATACAACGAATTACATATACGCCTCAGCTACTCAACCAGCTTAGGTTTTTCATCGATACTCATAGCCTTATTCCGCAGCTCAAGGTATTTATTTTCCTTTCTATACGAGCATAAATGCGAATAAAATCCGACAACAAGGATGTGCAAAAAATAAACAATTCTTCAAGGAAACGCAACAATATTCGCATTTTCAATTCGATACGTACGATTACTGATACGGACTATGAATACGACGTACGAATATTCGTATCGCATCGAATTGGTTATGTGTGCCAATCTATGATAAATAAAAAAGGATTTAACCATCGTCGACTTAGGCCGAGCAAAAGTCACGGGGCATCGTCATCGTCGGTCGTTGGAATGAGCCCGGGGGTTCCCCTTGAGTTCTATTTATTATTATTATCGCTGAGGAAATAAAATCCTTTGGAACAATCCGTACCATGTATGGAAAAGTTCTGTTGTTTGTTTGTTTGTTTTTTTTTTTTTTTTTTTCTACTGGGCTGTAGCTGTAGTTGTGGTTGTTGTTGACAAATGTTGAAAAGGGAAGGTAAAGAAACTTCATTCATTTGGAAGGGAGTATTGTTAACGGTGTTAGGCTCGTAATCCACGTGTATACTTTGCCGTTGACGAAAAGCAAAACATTCAGAACATTCTTTCGGTCTTAATCCTCATAGAATCTGGCATGCCCTGCGATACTTTAATTCCATTTAACTTGCCCGGAGGAAAACTGAAAGCTTTAGTCGTACAGAGTTGTCGAGGTCTTGTTTTTTTTTTTTTTTATTTAGAAAAAGAGTATTGTAAACTTACTTGGATATAATACTTACCATCTGGTCCGAAGGTAAAATTGGCTTGGAAAGAAACACAAGTTGGTTAGCATAAGGATACTATACCATATCTGAAGGTTCATCGGTATCGAAGGACGCTTCGATAGCATTCATCATCTGGAGTCAAATAAGGTGATGACCTGATCCAATGATCTAGCTATGGCGTAAGATTAGAGTGATCCCAGCTAACGTCCAGTTGGGATCACTCTGATATCACCACGAGAAAGCAATGCCTTAGCTACACATGGAAGCATAGAGATCTCATGCTAAATTTTCCAAGATCGTTGATCTTCATAACCAAAGATAATTTCATATTCTTCTTCAACTCTGCATAAATAGTGAAATATACTAAACTTGACTTAACTATTACGTGTGTCTTCCAATGGCGTAGTACCCCATCATTTGTCTGTGAGTTTGGAATATCGCTTCTCATAAGGTTGATTTGGATCCAGTATTAGCTATGTGGTTCAAAAAGTCCCGAGACTAACATAGAGAAAGACAATTCGACCTCATTCATCAACACAGTCTTCTTTCAGAGTGATACAATCATTGCAGCGGCGCTCTAACATTTCTATGCCTTTCTTGTAGAAAGATTTGTTCAAGCCTTCAAAATACGCTGCAATTTTGGCGATTATCTCTTCATTCGAGCCATATCTCTTCTCGGCGAGCATTATTTTTAAGGGTTTGCGAACAAGTAATAGGATCCATGTTTCATCCGTTGTCATGGAAGGCATCAAAAAATTATTTTTATTTCGCTGGAACATCTCCAAACAGCGCTCTGGAACATCAAAAGTTGTTGTTTTTGGTTCAAACGCAGTACCCAGTTCGAACAGAGCCTTCGCATACCCAAATACTCAAGTTAAATATAATATACACGGTCTATTGATGTCTTTACGATGTCAAATATCTCACGCACTTTCGCTCTACGGTTATTGAGAACGATTTTGTGAATTTTTTTATGTTTCTGGCATTTGGGTCTATACGACCGCGTTTGAATTCAGCAAACCAACGACAAATGTTTACATTCGACGGAGCAGATTTCTTGTAACACTTTTCATCCTTGAGTTTTAGCAGTATTTTTTTGAAAATATCAAAAGATGCGTCACTAAAACTTGAACTCGATGTTTATGGGCGAAATCATCAAATTTTGACACGTTTTGTTTGAAGGTTGGTACTAACTAAAAATCGTATGGATTGGTTATTATATTAGAGTCGCCATCTATATGTGAGTCTCCGGACTGTTCACAGTTATTCGCGTGAGAGCTTCTATAACTAACTTTAGAGAGCTCTTGAGAATGTGTCAAGCTGTCTACTATTTGTTCCTTCGGATCTAATTCTTCTAGTTCACCATCTAGATAGATAGAAAGTTCTAGTCCTAGTCATGTCTTTGCGATATGCGCGGCTTTCCCTTACCATATTCTTAACCTTCCCTAAGCATGCTCAAATTAGGGAACCTGATCGCTGCTTGATCAAAGTACAAAGCAATATTCGATTCAGGCTAATCCAAGCGGTAGCCTGAGGAGTAGCTGAAACTTCAGCTTGGGAACGTATGCAAAGAAGGAATTAGACGTACTAATGAAAACTGTCTCCATTTATTTCTCTCTGGAATCAAATAATTAAAATAAACTTTGAAGGCAATTTCCCTTGATTCATTGGATTGGGGGAGGCCTCAATGTGTCGTGTATGTACTGGTATGGTATTTCCATTTGTGATTTACAGTGACTCTCAGCCTAAGGACAGGAGTAAATGCAATCCGAATGTCGAACGAGTTTTTTTTGGCAACAATTGAAACAACGTTTGAGATCCGCTATTGGAGAGATGCACTGCATGGGCTTGGATCATTGACCCAACTACAGCGCTCTTGCCCCTAGTAACATGGTAACTAAAGTTTTTATTTTTTCAGTCTGCAATATTTTCTTTTCACCGCCCCGCCGTTAGCTGTCTAGGATGGAGTACCTGATCAGGTACCTGACACTCCAGGGAAAGCTTAGAAGAATGCCCTTAGTCGGGATGAAAAAGGATATCTTGTTTCTCATCTAAAGAGGACCGGCTTCACATGGCCAGTTTTTCTCCAGGCCTCTAGCTACGTCTCCAAGAAATACTAGAGAATCTTAGAAAGAGTGTGTTGGTGTATACTATACATAGAAAATATACTCCATTGGGCTTTTACTTTCTTATAGAGCAACATGAAAAGGTTACATTTCAGACTCTTCTTCTTGCAAAGAGTGGTGTTATTGAAAGCTCTTTCGATATCGAGGAACTCAAGTATTTTTATATAGCTTCTTGAGAGAGGGTAAGGAGGTAGGGGAGTAGATAGGAAGTGGTAGGCTTATTGGCAATTCGAGATTTTTGAGATTGCCATTGATGTGGAAATCGAGATTTCTCTCGAGCGAACTTAGCACAAAACCTGTAGAGATGGATCTGAGATTTTCTTGCTTTGAGTATAACAACCGAACCGAAACAGACTTTCCTAAATGTATCTAACCTACTCAAAAGGGAAAGTAGCAAACTGCCCTTTACACGAGATCCGGGTTCATTGCGGGTGGGTATATTTTGTCAAAAAAATGCAGCCTGGAAAGTGAGTGTTTATAAGCAGATTCAAGGATTAAATACATCCAAAAGTCATGGATATTTCGATAGAACTCGCCGTAGTCTGGAGGATCTATTTGGGTGGTCCACCTAATCTCTATCGTACTATAGTAACAAGATGAAGTAATGACAACATTTAGAGAGAAAATGAGTTTGCTGTCAAGTTTGTCTACGTACCTAGGGTATCGGAATGTGACTTCTACGTGCAACTTCGCAGGTCCGATATCTTTGTATTTCTACTTCTTCGATAAGCTGAACTGTGGTCAGAATAGGACGCTTCACATGGCATTTTCCAGTTGTGTACAATATAAATAGATGTGATGTCAGGAACCAGCTTCCTAAAATGTCCGGGTGGTGCAAGCTCGTATTCATTATAAGTCAGGTACCCAGATACGAATCATATCTTTTTCTCTTACTTGAAGTAAGTAGTAAGTTACAGTAGTACTATGAATTCGGCTGTGCTATATATAGGGAAGAAAGTGAGATTAAGCTCTAATCTGGCAAGAATACAAGATCTGGATATACCCAGGTATGCTTCCGTACCACAAATATATATTTTGCGTTAACTATGTGTATGCGTATGCGTATAGTCAACTACATTTACCCACATTTGGGCCAGAAAAGGTCTAATGAAATAAATCTGTATTCATTCCCACATTTCCATGTCTTTTAGGGTAGTGTCGCCACATCACATGGAAACCTTAAAACTATAATACTTTACTCATACACCCCAGATCCTGGCAATTATTACATATAGATCCTATGTCATTGCACTGATCTCAATCATGTGGAATTTCACAATACAAAAAAAGGTTTCCTAGTAAAACAAAAAAATGATAAATTCACTCGATACGGAACGGTCTACTATGAATGGTCTCGAGAAATTTTTGGAGTACCTCATTATTGTCCTGGGTCCCAATCAACAGCCAGCCATCCTTGTTTTCTGCTACCTGGTTGAAATTTCACACGCCAAATTGATTAAGGTTATTCTCCAACTACGTGCGCCATCTTAGGTTGGTCTTCCTCTGCTGCTTTTTCCATCGGTAGTTAATTCGAAGGCATTCCGATCTACATGCTTCAATCATCTTAGTTGAAAAATTCTGCCTTTTTAGTTCACGTCGTTGCTGACGATTCACTTGAAACACTAGTAAACAATCAAATGTCTTGTCACACTTGTTGATATCATTGCTTTCTACAGCCTTATTTTGGTTGTCCAACATAGGACAACCTGATTAACCCCAAACAGATAGAGATTGCCAAATATTTCTCCTGGACCATCTCGAGGCTCACTTCCCTAATCAGAAAGAGCTCACAAACAGCTTCCCCTAACGATTCTGCTAGTAAGCTGGATAAAAGAACATCTCGTAGCTGTTGGGCCTTTCACCGAGAAGCCCAGAGAAATATACACGGCTATAATAAAGCCAATTACATCTTATGCGTCGGTTGTGTGATGAAATGAGTTCTACGAAAATACGTCATTCCTGCTTTTACCAGAGTCCAAGGAACTGTCTGCCTCGACTGCATGCGGTCTTTGTCTAGCACGATCTTGCTTTGGTATCAAAGCAAAAAAATAATAATTTATATACATTGTGAAGAACCGGTGGAGGGGCGAAGTATTTACATCTGTAACGACAGCCAAGCTGCGCTTATAGCTTTACTGAACCCTTTTACAACTTCCAAGTTAGTTTGAGTTCGATAATATTCGAGATTCCCAGGTCACAATGGGATCACAGGAAATCAAAACGCCGATGAAGTTGCCAGGAAAGGCTCAAAGGAGAGTTTTTCAGGACCCGAAACTGCTTTGGGTCTGCCTGCCCCGTCGGTTACGGCGTTTATTAACAGTTGAGTTTCATATTAGCTTAGCTACAAATGGCTTCATTCCTCAGATTGCAGGCAGACCAAACGAATGGTTTCCGACATCTCTAAGACGTCAACACACTTGCTGCTGTCCCTCAACAGGAAAGACTGCAGGTCGTTTGCTGGCGTCGTGACGGGGTACTACACTTTTGCTAAGGATTTAAATATGCTGGACATACATGACATAACATCCTGCGATGTTTGCTGTGAAAGTGATGACAACACCGTGGAGCACTCTCTCTGTCCGGATTACACTCGCATCAGGCTGCATATACTCTGCGTTGCCGTAGAGGGTGCTGGTACTCTCAGCACTTTATACTTGAAGCACTTACTCGAAATACTAACAGATTCCATAAAAAGGAACTCTTTGTCGGAGTGCTCTATTGCGACAGAAAAAAAAATGTTTAGTCTTCTTCAGAATCGGGCATACAATATTTGGATTTTATTCATCTGGCATGTTTCCGTCCAATCAAGGCCTTAAGAAAGCCCTGTGTGTGAAATTGCTACCCATCAACGTGAGGGTTGAATGGTTCGTTCTATCTGGCAGCGAAATGTTAATCTTTATTGTCGTTTAATGGTCCGCAATTATCTCCTGAGAGTGGTTCTTTCATATCCTCAGCACTGACAGGAAACTAGGTTCCCTTGTTCGTAGTTCATTGACCTAAAATATTCTCCTTATTTTCGAACGTCTTTCTTGCTGTAACTACTCTCCTTTTTCTCGATCTCGATCTGCCTTCTGAGAAGCCGGTGTCCGTCTTTTCTTTTTTTATTGTAAACCTCACGAACCGCTCTAGTCGACAATGGTTTTCTGTTTCTAAGCAAGTGCCAAGAGTTTCAAGGCAAAATGCTAGCTGCGCAGGGCATCGACCGAAGTTAAGGAACACATGATCAAAAAGGGCCCTAGCAGTTTCCTGTAATTACAGCCTCTCTACGTCTAACTTCCTCACGGTACGAGTACTTACATCCTCCTTTCTTATAGTCAATAGATTAACCCTGTTCGTTCTGTTCCGGCTACAGCAATGTAGAATAATAGTGGTGCGTAATGTGATTAATCTGGTTAGTGTGAAAGCTTGTTCACGAGGCCGCCAAACCACCTTTTGAATGTCGAGATACGGGAACCGTTCGCTTGCTATGATGGCGTGTCACGCTGAAGCCAAGGCAATAGACTAGACCAAGGATGAATTCAACATCATGTTTAGATCATTGAGCAAATGTATGCTCAAGAAGTCGAGAAGCTCTCATTGAAGCATTGGTGCCATAGTATTTCTTCTCTGTTGAGGAGTTCGAATTTATTAGACCGATGTTTGTAAATTTGGGCCAGATGCAGATTGTCACGAGGCACTCGTTAAGATACCTAAAAGTTAAGATTTATTGCCTAAGTTACCCTCTTACGCATCCAAATAACCACTTCTTGTCTTTTCTGTAGTGGTCGCCATCTTACATTCATTCGGTTCATTCCAGCATCTTTCATCAGTCAGTAATCAAGAATTTCATCAAGTTCTTCAAAGTATCGTTTTCTATTCCGTTCACTTTAAAATATTGCTAAAGCTAGACTAAGTAAGTAAGGGGTGATTCATCGTAAGCTTTGATTTTCAATATGCTTTTTTGACAGATCGCGCATAACTTCTATCAAACTGTTTTGTCATTTTTATTTAATATCGTTTGGCAAATTATCATGCAAAGACTCACACCACAACAGTGTCTCCAAATTGTTCAGCTGTATTACGAAAATCAGCGTTCTCTGAAAAATGTTTTTCGTGCGATTCGAGGATCTTACGGTCCAAGTTCGAGTCCCAGTTTACATTAGTGGATGATACTCGACTGGATAGTCCACATTCAGTACGTAGTGAAGAGACTATAGCAGATGTAGCTGAGAGTGTACGCGAAGACCGTGACGAATCGATTCGTCGTCGCTCTCAGCAGCTTGGCTTGTCGTGTTCGACAACTTGGCGTATTTTACGTGAGGATCTCGGCCTAAAAGCGTACAAAAATCAACTTGTGCAAGAATTGAAGCCAGGTAACTTGAATTTCCATCATATTTTCAGTGAATGGGCTCTGGAAAAACTGAAAATGAAAATCCGGTGTTTTATCGTGAAATTTTGTTCAGTGATGAAGCCCACTTCTGGATCAATGGATACGTTAATTATCAAAATTGCCATATTTGGGCTTATGAGTAGCCGAAAGAGTACCAAGAGCTACCATTACATCCATCAAAAATAACGGTATGGTGTGGTTTATGGGCTGGTGGGATCATTGGTCCATATTTTTTCAAAAATAGGGCAAATCAGAATGTTACCGTCAATGGTAACCATTATCGCGCCATATTAACAGACTATGCTTCCTGAAATTCAAGCACATGGTCTCCAGTGAGCTCTGGTTTGAACAAGACGCTTCATACAGCGCGTGAAACAATGGACTTGTTGAGAAATCATTTTGGTGAGCACTTAATTCACGTTTTGCTACGGTAAATTGGCCGCTTAGATGGTTCGATATCACACCTTTGGACTATTTTCTCTGGGGATATGTAAAGTCTCAGGTCCTCAGGAATAAGCCAGTTACGATTGACGCCTTGGAAGCCAACATTACTCGTGTTATCTGCGAGATACCAGTCGCTAAGCTCGAACGAGTCGCTCAAAATTGGACCTTCTGAATGGACCACTTCAGACATAGTCGTAGCCAATATTTACACGATATTATTTTAAGAAAGGAAATGCCATGAATTGTTCTTTTAACTGATATAAAACTTTTAAGCTCGCTTTCAATTTTGTGTGTTTTATTTTAAATTATAAATCAAACCTCACGATGAATCATCCTTTAGTAAGGGAGCTCGATGTCGCATATCGTATTTCGTAAATTGGCTCTTGCAAAATTTTTCCCGTGAGCTCAGCATTGGATTTCAGGAAACATTCCGCCCATATCTTCTGCTGTGCTAACAGTTTTACGAATAGAGGTTGCTGGGCTTACAGTCCCACCGAAGGTTAGTCAATTTAATGACCCAAAGCAATTGGTGGAGTTGTCGGATATTCTGTACCTAAAGTGACTCCAAAACCACCAAATGGCAACTCTCCATCGAAGCTTTTAGAAAGCTTTTTCTATTTTTTGCAGAAAAAGCAGAACCAGCTGATAATTTTATGACGCCCTAGGATAACATAATCCCAGTTATGCTTTTTTTTTTTTTTGTTATTTCCGCCCACATGATGTGGGGCAAATCCAACCACAATCACCTAACACACTCAAAGATACGAAAAACTACCCTTGAAAATAAAATGTAAATCCTGAAATCCTGTACAACTGCCACCACTGTTGCCGGTGTCTTCTCATTGAAGCTTTCACCACGGCATCAGTTGCCTTCCGATGAAAGCGTGGTCAGCAAGTATTTTCGGAGGCTGGCTCCGCGCCTAGACCAGTATACAAAGTGTTTGCAAAAGAATAAAGAGAAAAGAAAGAGGAATACCATACATCACCAACCAACAAAAAGAAAAGTGAATCAAAGAAAAGTGAAAGCAATGCAAATCGGGATACCTGAATCGAATATCGGATAAATCAAAGTCAAGTTCGTTTAGCTACCCTCAAAAATTTGCAATCAAAATGAAGTGAAGAATCGAAAAAAAAAAAAAAAATTACAAAAAATGAAAAAAATAATTAAAGAAGAGTAGGAAATAAAAAAAAATTTTTTTTTTTTTTGAAATTGCTTGTAAGCCGTTCGAGTGTATTGTGGTCCCGATTTAGCCCCGCACAAACGGCAAATAGTGTCACTGGAAATATTCAAAAGCGAAATGGCTTCATCGTTTCTCATCGGCGAAGACTACAGCAGCAATGCAGAGGATGAAGACGATTTGACGGTACATACGAAAAATACATACATACTCGTATTCGCATTCGTATTTCTTAAAAAATGAAGATGGAATTTTTCGGGTTTCTTAATTTTTTCTGGGAGAGCCAGAGAGTAGTGTACTCGTTATTAGGAGACGTAATGGTATTTAATTTCTATGACTGAAATTTTCGAAATACCAATGCGGGGTTATCTTGTAATTTAAAGTGGCATTCAATGAATAATATCTATTCCAAGAAATCTAAATTGGGTAATTCCAAAATTTAAAGGATCAAAGTTAAAGGATATTCGTGTAGGTACATTGAGTAGGTAGATGCCTATCAAAAAGCAACCTCAGCACGAAAAATTGTCCAAACACCCTCTACCCTCATTCACACCAAAAAAAAAAAAATAACAGAAACCAGTGCAGAGGAGGTACAAGAATACGACAAGATTGTGATTGTGTCTTAGCATCCCCTATTGCCGAATCTTAATTTTTTTTTTTTTTTTTTTTTTTCGTTATTCTTATTCTTCTCGAAAATTATGGTAGATTAGATTGGACCAACGTTTTAAGGTAGCAGTGAGATAGGTGAGATTTTCTTCTAAATACCGGGGTCATGGCGCGTGTTATTCTCAGTTAAAACTTTTCGGATTAAAATTTTCAGTTTTTGTTGCCGTTGACGTTCGGATATAGTGTTTTCTATGTATTTCTTGAGATTTCTTATTGTTTGGTGTTCTATTCTAGTTATTTTACTGTCGTGTGCGTTTTCTGTGTTCTAATCAAGGATTTCATTCATAAAAAATACCCACAAGGAGAATGAGTAAAAGAATGTAGCACGAAGAGCTACAAAATCAATAGTGTGTTGATTCCAGCAAAAGAGCCACTCAGCCAGCTACGCGGAAAGGGACTTCCCCGGGATTATTGGATAGTTGAGACTAAAGGACGACAACGCTATTGGATTTATTAATTTCAAGAACAATAAAGTACTTGAGCTAGTATATGCTGTGTAACTATGTTGTTAGGCTGCATGGATGGCTGTTTTGTAGCAAATTAAATTAAATTAAAAAAAAAAAATTACCCACTTTATGTCGTAAAAAAGTCGGAGAAGAAATTGCGTCATTATTCGTAAACGCATTGATGTATCCTTGTATAGTACTGGTAGGAGAAGTAACTAATTCTAGTCTCTTCTGCTCTGGGTTCCACTTCACCACGTCTGCAGAAATATGTACAGCTTCAGCTTCTGTTGTTGCTGCTGCTAGAAATGGTGGAACATTAGCCTCGTAGGATATGCTTATCAATGAGTGATATCACACAGTATTCGCATACAACCACAATCATGATAGCGCGAGGAACGGCTCTCTTTATATGATTCTTGCATGTGCTCGTCCTTTTTTTACGTGGACTAAAGCGGGGTGGCAAGTAGAAAGGGATGCGTATGATGTTTCCCTCAATTGTTAAACAAAATTAAGTATTTAAAAGTGTAATTTATTTTTGCGTACTAAAGCGAAGGTAGGATGTTGTGGAAGGTCTCTCTTGTAAAAGACAAGAAATATTGGCACTTCTTTCGTTATTCAGTGGCATACATAAAAGAAACAAGAACCTTAAAATGCATTAGTTTATGTGTTGAGAAGGCAAAAGAAGACCATCTTTCGTAGTGAATTACCTTCGTTTTGTTATATCCTGGCTGTTTGTTTGTGTATTTGTGTTTTTTTTTTTTATTTATTTAAGTGAAATGTGAAAGAGGTCAGGTAGAAATTGATTTGAATTTTAAAAATTCTTTTTTATGAGTTGAATTCTTTGCTCTATGTAGGGAGGGAAAGCTTATGGGATTGTGAGACCTATGTCGTAGGATAGATTGTTTTTTAATGGTTTTATGTGGTAGACTTTGGCTAGAGGGGTGCTATAAGGACGAAACGTCAAAGAATATTATGACCTTTTGTGTAATTTTTTTCTTCAAATGACTTCAAGTTGTTTATGAGTAAATGTAGGAAAATTGACAGAGTCAATTGGTTTCAGGGAAACCTTTGTGATGTTTCTTTGCCTACGAGGGTGCTGTTGACTTTTATGATTGTCTTTACATTGGCATTGACCTTTGACAGCTGAAGTTGTTTCATGTTTAACAAAGTTGGTAGTTTATGTTGGCCTGTACAAGATTTTCGTCCTTAAAATACGCAAGCAATCGTAAACACAATTGATGAGAGTCGTCAATTTATTTGTACCATACCTGCTCTTTCTGATGAGTAGTTGCTGATAAACTTCGATTGGATTACGAAAGCCGAACTCAGATAGACTTAGGGAGACAAGTGATTCTCGGGTGTTCTGAAATCAGTTTTAATTTTAATTCTCGTACGAGCCATCTCGACAGCTTCTATGGAATTCACTGCAGATTATACATTGTTCTTGAAAAATAATGTCATAATGTCGTTGGTGTTACAGTGGCCCAAAAGATATGATCACTTAAGGTATGCTTGAAACATTGCCAAGTATAGATGGAACGTTAATATTGACAAAATGTCTGTAGAACCCGAACAAATCCTGTTAATCAACCATTGCACTCAATTAGGACACTGTAGCTTTCGTTTTCGGTTTTAAAGGCTTTGTGTTGAATCAAAAAAGTATTATTTTCTGCAAAAATGCATTCTACAAGTTCTATAAATCTACGGAGCACAATTCCTGTTTCGCGCGCAACTAGCTCAGAACCTTGAAGGAGTTAAGGATTTTATTTACCTAGACTCCACTATGATCATGATTGATACCTCATCCGAAATCAATCAAAGAGCTACTCTTGTAAATCGCTGTTTGTTTGGTCTAAGAAGGCAATTGAGTAACAAGTCCTCTTCAATAAAAACTGACAGCGCTTTATTTATGCCCTGATCCCTGTTCTTTGGAGCAGAATAATGCATGTTAACCAATTTGGATGGCTAGAACAAGTAAAGCAAAAGAATATTAGTGATTCGACTAAAAAAGTCTTAGATTGCTACAAATACAAGGGAACCTCTACCATGCGTTTGTAACCGCAGGCAGTTTGACCAAGAACCGCAGTAACTGGAGCGGATCACTGGTCAGTTTCAAATCAGCCTGAAACCGCAACCCATTTAAGTTACTAAGTAAGATGTGAATCCCACTGTTTGACTAAAGCAGAGAATTGCTTGTTTTTTTATAATTAGTACGTGCTTGAGAGATTTTGTGTATCCTTAAAATGGGCGAACCAAAATTAGGCGAGGAAAGAAAGAGAGGTACCGACATACGTTGGTTTTGAATGTTTGGAGATTATAACGACAGTGAAATAAAAAGCTCGATATGGCATTCCATAAGGTAGTTGTACGCTTAGGAAAGAATCACGACATTTAAGTCCGAAAGTTTGCTTGAGTATACACTGATGAGCATTCATTATAAGACAGGTGTTACTGTTGAAGGTTTAAAGGGGCGAAATACTCAGAACACTCTTTTCAAGGTGAGATTTCATCAGTGGTCGATGTTGTGAATTGACTGGGTTATGTTAGCATCACCTACAAGTTTCATCGCGTTTTAAATCTTATATACCAGGTGCAGAGAGGTTCTAAGAGCACCTGACAAGATGTTGGCATTATACTGTAATTTGTAGACGAATAAATGCCTTACACATATATTAAGACCAGATCAGAGGAGGGAGAATATTTTTTAACACCGCTTGATGGAACCTAAAAATTTCGACAGCATTTCTGACGACATCAAATATGTGCTCACCCTAATGTAAATTTTCACTGATATACAATACCAGGTGTACCGGTATGAGCGTTTTTTTTTTTTTTTGTGAAAATAAAACATTTTATTCAAAATATTGGCTATTACTTGCTACACATTTTTCACATATTTCAGGCAATTTATGGATTCCACGCCAATAAAACCAAAAATCAAACCAAAAAGTCAAAAAATTTCAGACTTCCTTATAGGAATTTCATCAAATGCGTGTCCCATTGATCAAAACTAATGGTAGTCTTAAGGAGTCAAGTCTGGTGAATATGGCGGGTGGGGTAGCAGCTCCCTGCTAAGTGCTTTGGTTTTATCGTAAACCAGTTTTGCTGGTTTGTCGTTTTTCGATCAATGCATGGTTCAAATTGATCATTTGTTGTCGGTAGCGATCTGTATTAATGGTTTCACCAGGTTTTAGGAGATCGTGGTACACTACACCTTTCTGGTCCGACCAGACACTCAGCATTGCCTTCTTGTCGATTCGATTTGGTTTTGGAGTCGAAATTGATGGTTGTCCCGGATTAACCCATGATTTTTTCCGTTTAGGATTCTGAAAATAAATCCATTTTTCATCGCCAGTAACAACTCGATGAAAAACTGATTTTTTATCGTATCTTTGAAGCAAGTCACTTTCACAAGTGGTTTTTCGATTTTCCATCTGTCTTTCATTCAATTCTTGTGACACCCATTTTCCAGACTTTTGGATTTTTCCCATAGCTTTTAAACGGTCAGAAATTGTTTGTTATGCAACATTTAACATTTCCGCCATTTGTTTCTAACTCAAAGTGTCATCTTCATCCAATATTGTTTGCAATTCGACATCTCCAAACTTTTGTGGTGGTCTTCCACTTTCTTCATTTCTCACATCAAAATCGTTATCTCTGAACCATTGAAAGCATGTTTTGCATGTTGCTTCTGATAGAGCATGAACACCATATGCCTCGACAAGCATTCGATGCAACTCTCCATTACATCTATTTAAAACAACGGTTTGGTGTGGTTTATGGCTGATGGTATCATTGGATGATAAGGCAAATCAGAATGTTACCATCAATGGTAACCGCTATTGCGCCATGTTAATGGACTATGTGCTTCTTGAAATTTAAATTCACTCGGTAAGCTCTGGTTTGAACAAGCCGGCGCTACGAGCCATACAGCGCGTTAAACAATGGACTTGATGAGAAATCATTTTTGTGATAATTTTGCTACGGTAAATTGGCCGCCTAGATCGTACGATATATATATTTTTTCTGTTGATATGTAAGCCTCAGGTCTTCAGGAATAAGCCAGTTAAAATTGACGCCTTGGAAGCCAATATTACTCGTGTTATCCGCGAGATACCAGTCGCTATGCTCGAACGAGTTGCCCGAAATTGGACTTTCCGAATGGATCACCTCAGACGTAGTCGTGGCCAACATTTACATATATCATTTTCAAAAAGTGCCATGAAAAAAGTGAAAAGTTATAAGTTCGATTTCAAATTTATGTGTTTTATCTTACATTATATTGGTATATATTTTAATTCGTGCGGTTTTCTTTTTCAAAATTTGAACATTTATTTAAGAAAAACATGTACAATAGTATTATTTTAAGTATTGCACATCTGAAGCTATTCCTTTTTCCCATCTTTATGGCAATTTGTGGATCCCATCCGAAAAGAACTGCGCCGGCTTGGCAGCCTAGAATGAATCTAGCCAATTTTTGATATTATGCTCTGATGTGAACCGTATTTCAGTGAGGGCGTTCTGCATCGACCGAAACAAATGGTAGTCAGAAGGGGCAAGGACTGGGCTATAAGGCGGATGGGGTAAGACTTCCCATCCACTGTCTTCCAAATAGTTACTGCTCTCTTCAAATGGATTAATTGTTTTCGGTAGCATTGTCCATTGATGGTTTTACCCGGTCTTAGCAGCTCATAATACAGCACACCCATCTGATCCCATCAAATACAGAGCATTACCTTCGCGCCAGGGATATTCGGCTTTGCCGGATTTCACATATGATTTTTTGCGCTTGGGGTTATTGTAATGGATCCATTTATCATCACCAGTAACAGTCCGATGCAAAAATGACTTCCTTTTGTGGCGTTCCAGCAGGATTTCGGACATGCAAAACCGTTTCCAGTTCTTTATCTTCAAACTTTTTTAGCTGCCCAGGACGTTCATCGTCTTCCAAGCCAAAATCACCACTTTTGAATCGTGCAAACCACTTTTGGCATGTTCCCTCAGCTAGCGCATGTTCACCATAAACTTCCACCAAAATACGATGACTTTCGGCAACAGTTTCCTTCATATTAAAGTAATGAAGTATTTCAGGCACAAAGTTCGACATATTTGAGTGAAAAAAAAAATTATTGTTGTTTACGTTGCTTTCCAACGCATGTTCCAATGGAATAATACAAGTTACGCCATCTCTTAGCAAACCGCATGAAGTTATAGAGCCAATAACATTTGCAAAAGTTACGTAGCCAAGAGTACATCTATCTCTGTGTGTGTTGGCAATTTTTTACAATTTTAGAAATGGATTTAAATTTGCAACAACGAACTTGTATTAAATTTTGCGTAAAAAAACGTATTTAATGGTGCACGAACGTTGGAAATGTTGGAAAAGTGTTTCGGCACGAGCGGTTCAAAAGTGGTCTTGAGTCAATCGAAGATGATGATCTCAATGACAAAAACATTAACTATCAGAGAGATAGCAGAGAACTTGAACATTGCCTATGGATCCGTCCAAGACAAGGGTTTCCGACGTGTAGCAGCAAAGTTGGTGCCAAAAGACCTCAATTTCATGCAAAAAAGATACCGTGTTGACGTCGCAAAAGATATGATTTGTAAGGCTGAATCCGATTCCACATTCATCAAAGGGATCTTTACTAGAGACCAGACGTGGGCAAGTGAATGGCCTTGACCAAATGAGCCGAGTCCAAAAAAACCACGTCGTTTTCAGTCAAAGAAGAATTCAATGCTCAAGGTTTTCATGGATTACAACGAAGTAGTGCATCATGAATTTTTGCCACAAGGCCAGACAGTAAACAAAGAGTATTATTTGGGCGTTATGAGACGTTTGTGTGAAGCAGAGACTAGAATTGTGGGTAGAAAACTCGTGGATTTTGCAACATGATAACGCACCGTCACACAGTGCCATCATTTTTCGTATTTTTTTTTTTTTTTTTTTTTTGAAGTAAAATGCACCAATTACTTCCAACAACCACCGAATTAACCTTATTTGGCTCCCTATGACTTTTTTCTGTTCAATTCTCTCAAATTTATTGTGCCAGTTTATTTTTCCGACTGATATGGATAAGATACCTTCATTGAAAAATATGGCAATAGTCCTGTTTAAAGTGAGCTGTCCAAGCACTACATGGGAATAAATTTGGATTCTGTTTATAATTCTGTTTACCCAGGAAATGCTGTCTGGTAGAAACATCCATTTTCGTTTCTCTAACCAGAAGAAACGATAAACGATATCAAGTTTTGTGAGAAAATTGACACATTGTATGCAAAATTGACTGAAAAGCAGCCTGTGTTTGTAATAAGCATGGTCCAACCCTATTGCATTTTAATGCCGCGCCTCATACATCACGCGTAACTTGTTGCCCTTTAAGAAGCAAAAAATTGATCGACAATATTTGAAAAACAATTTATTTTTAAAGGTCGAGAAATTGTTTGTTGTGTGTTGAAACGCTGTTGTTTACCAGCATGTCACGCATTAATAATTAATCATAAGCTTTGCCACAGTGACTTAGAATGAGTTTAATTATGGTATATTGCAGGGTATTCACTTGATATAGTCAATTAAAATTTAAAAACACCACAGCCTACCACACAGCACATGCAACTGCCTCATGAAAAAAAAAATCGTACGACATCACGCGCTTAAAGTTTCTTCTTGTTGCTTTGTGTTGCGGGGAGGGGGGGGGGGGGTGGGAATAAGAAAGAAATAAGAAATAGTTTCACAATTCATGAACTACATACATAGCTTGAACGATAATTTACCAATATTAATAAAACGGAAGACATACTCGTATTATGTATTGTATCTAGTTCAGTGACGCATTTGTATCTATTTTGACCAAACATGTGGCTTGGTTGTTTAGGGTGATTACAATTTGAGGAATTGATTGGTCTAGATATGTTATGGTGTTATGTCATTTCGTAGTCTTCTGGTCTACTTATCGATTGTCCCACCTGAAAAGCTTCGTGCAACTAACAATCGATGCATGATGACACGAAAATACATAACAGTTATCACACCCATTTAAAATTTAATCGATGTCCTACTTTATGTGTAGTAAAAGTGACCTGAGTGTTAATGAACTCTGTCCACACACCCACATTTAGTCACTCGTTTGATGCCATATTTAATTCTCATTTCTGGCATGTGATAGCTTGGATGTAAATATTGACACTAAAGTCTCAATTCGTATCATACGAGTACAATTATCTGTACCGCTTGTATGGATGTTAGATAGTTTTAAATTTTCATATTTTAATGAGTGAGATACATGAGCTTTTAATTTAAATAGCACAACTGCCAGAATTTGTGTAAGTACACATTTCGAGTCGATCTAAGGCACACGTGAGGCCAAGAACTTTAAAAACAAGAAAAACGAAACAAATCTTTGAAATGGAAAAGATTTATTTGGACCTCGGTTTAATGAAAACACTCATAAAGCCGTAAAATAAAAAGCAAACGAAAACAATCGATAAATTGCGTTTGGAAATAAAAATGTCTGCAATGAGTTATGAAAAATAAACTTTACAAAAATATTTGTTCAGGATGTGTTCTTTTTTTTTTTTTTTTTTTTTTTTTTTTTTTTTTTTGCCTGTTCTTGCTCTTATGATGTTACTGTTACATTAAAGAAAAAAAATAATAAAAAGAAGAAAAACATCAAAACGAGATGGATTTGCTCCAATGTGATGAATTTTTCGATACGAGTACCAAAAAAACACCATCTGTTCCGTAGGTTCTTTGGTCTATTGATGCTCTGCGGCGCTGATTTGCCGGAATGTAATAAATTTTTGGATTCACTGATGGGCTTTGTTGAAATTGTTTTCATTTTTTACCCGCAGATTCTTCTTTTGCTTCATTGCAGACACTTTCACAAATAGTAGTGGATTAGCATACCGCCTAGTTCACAGAGTTATTGTAATCAAATTGTCGCATCCAAAGTAATAATATCCATTGACTGCAATGCACTTACGCCAGCGTTTGATCCAGCCGTCGAAACATCTCTGATGCCCAATGTTTTGTACGTAGATTGCTACTTAAGTTTTGAGAAAAACAATTTAAAACAAATATTTATGATCGGAAATGGATTTATTGGTTCTCAAAATACTCTCCGTGAAGATCAATATACTTTGGCATGTGTTTGAACCAATTTTTGAAGAATTTTTTCGAATCCGAACGAGGTTACTCAAAAACATGTGACTTAAACGCATCAACCGTTTCTTTAGGTGTGACCCCGCAATTTATTTTTGATGTGCGGGAATAAAAAGAAGTCATTGGGTGCCAAATCAGAACTGTACGGCTTGGTGACCCATCAATTCAATATTTTGAGTTCTCAAAAAGTCACTTGTTTCAGCGACCTGATCCTTGTTCGATGGTTACTTTTCCTTATTTGTTCAAATACTTCTGGCAAACACACGGTGGTATAACATTCCAAATTAAGCGATCTACGTTGCTCAAATGGTAGGATGGCGACATGTCCAGTCGAAATAGGCGATCATTTGCTTCGGAGAGCTTCGTGCGCGATCAAGTTTTGTTCAATTTGGTTCGTCTTGAAAGACCTATATAGTCGATTTCTGCTTAGTTTCGGGGTCACATGCATAGGTCCATGATTTGTCGCCTCTCACGAGCTTAAAGATGCCTTTTGAAGTATCGGAATTCAATTTTTTAAACATTTCTTTAGACCAATCATGGACGTTATAGAATGCGAAGAAATCTTTTTACCCGCCAATATTAAATGATAAGTCACATGACAACCTTTCAATTACAGTTTTCTGGCACACAAAAATCGATTTCGGACGAAATATGGTATTTCCTGTAGCGAACGACGACCACCATTGAATTCGGAAAACCAGCGAAACACGGTGGGTCGGGATGGTGCTTCATAACCAAAAGTCGAAGCGAGTTGATCGCTGTTGTTGAAGTAATCCACGTCGAAAATCATGTGTATTGCTCTATCTTTTAGACTAAAGTAGCAACCTTCGTATGGCCGTCAGTGCGCACAACGTCTAGTCTACGTGCTCCCTTTCCCACAATTGAGCCTTTTTCTGAATTGGTTCTCACAAACATTTCATTTTGCCCAAATGATACTCCAAATGGACAGCCTTCCTTCAGTAAGAAATTCAAGATGCATAGCACTACTGTAATCCACCACGTTTTTGATTGAAAACGACGTGGTCTCTTCAGCGTTGACTCACTTCAAGCACGCTTGATGTCTGGTTTTCGTGTCGTACTCATAAATCCGCATCTTGTCACCAATTATAAGACGTTTGATGAAAATTCAAGACCTTGGGCACCAGCCTTGCAGCAACATATCTCAAGCCCAATTACTTGGTTGGAATGCCATGAACGGATTCAGTCGAATCGTTATTAATCCCTCTAATGATCACTTTGCGACTGACGACTAGTAAATCTTTGATTTCATCGACATGTTGCTTAATTGTTGATGGGAATAATTTATCAGAAGGGTCATCAACGTCAACAGCTTCACAACCACTTCTGAAACGTGCAGACCAATTGTAAACCTCGTTTTCTTTAGAGCATCGTTGCCAAACTACTTTTTAACACAAAGTTGTACTCGTATATAAATTTGTTCTTTTTGTATCCGTGGAGATTTGATAGAGATTCTTCAGTGCGTCTAGAGCTAGGAAAGCCCCCCATGCAGCCGAGATAGACTTTGGAGTCTGGTAAAGACAGTAGTGACGTATTTTTTTGAAAGCTTTGTACACTAGGTAACTGACGCATATGATACAATTGGTCATATCATAACAAGCACGATGTCTTTCTGAAAACATCTCTACCCATCCTTCCACAGGAATGACAGTGCCTTGGAGGTTTTCGACGAAACATTGTTATCCAGGATGACACCCAGACAGTTAATTTTTTGGAGATGGTAATGTCCTTAAGAATTAGATAACTCAGACCTGTAAGCTTCCTCTTTTTCGTAAAGAGAACAACCTTAGTTTTGAGAGGATTGACATTTTTGCAAGCATTTGCATATGCATAAACGTGGACGTTATACCCATTATCAACCAAAATGCTCTATTACAGTAAAGACAGGATTGCGGACAAAGCCTTTTCACCCTCGCCATCACAGTTTTTCCGAAGTCAGCATTCACAATCAGTGTTAAGACTTGTGATTTATCTGCGTTTGATATCTGGCCGAGTTACACATGCAGTCTAAAGTTGCGTTGTCGAAAACACGCTTGATGTCGATAAAAAATGCACAGAGCGTATTGTTTCTTGTTGAGGACGCCTTTAGTTCTGCCGATCAGATTTTGAAGCGCTCTCGTGCAGGATTTTTCGCGCTTGTAGGCATGTTGTATCTTAGACATTGCTCACATATTCTCTCCATGCTCTTCAATATTAATTAAACCAGACTTATAGGTCTGAAACTTTTGGCATGTAGTCCACTTTTTTGATTTTCGATATAAAAGCTTCTCTGACTGTCCCGCAGGGTTTCTGTATGTATGCCAGTACCAGGTTAGTTTCTTTTCAGACTATCAACAGCTAGTCTATGCTTTTTTGTAGTATAACTGGATATACATATGCATTCAATGCCAGGCGACTTAAACCATCAAAGGAAGCAACAGAGTGTCTGATGACTTATCCCTTACCACAATCAATGATAGATAACAGCTATGGCGTGTCACTCAGCTCACTTGCTGTTTCGTTAAGAGGAGCTGGTTCTGATTAAGCTACCTGGGAATTGAGTGTAAAGCTCTCTGCTGAGTGGTTCCCGTCTGGCTAATTTTCCCCTTTTGAGGACTGACTACTGGTTTCACAGAGTGCGGTTGATTTCGCGTGGATGGCCCTTCTTCAACAAGATTGGATTTTATGGATTACATTGGGTTTTTTACGTAAATTTTCTACCTAAGCAATGCACGACACATAGAGATAGTAAAGGTCGAATTTTACACCCACGTTATTCAACAGTGGGCGTTTTGTTTACAAAACCTTTTGTGTGCTTTATCGAGAAGTGTTGTGCTTTTTCGCAATTATTAAATTTTATGACATTTGGTTGTTGATTCAGCTTATGTTAATGATTCCTTACAGCAAAAAGGTTTTCAAATGGTAGGACGTGGCGGCCCAAATTGCAAGGGTCTTACATAAAAACCACACTTTGAAGTCATATATACTCATATACTCAAACCTGAAATCTTGAGTACAAATCACGCCCAGGGCAGCCTAGAGTTGCTACTAAACATGAGGATAAAACAAATACAAAATAAACCGCTGTTTGACAGCGGTTAAACGAATATTAAGATATGCCGTATTATTTGGATTATTTGGGCGGGTTGCTGTTCGAAAACTCCTACTACGACCACTTAGACGGCCCTACAATCTGTTCAATAAGCGCCTTCAATTAGCGCGGTCTTTGGCTTACTGCCTCCAGTTGCGCATTAGAAGTTAGTTGAGGTCTCCTTAAACTTGCACACGCCAACTAAGCCGAAGCCTTAATCTACTGCTTTATTCCTCCAGATTAGAGTCGAAGATTCTGCGGTCTGGAGCGTCACCCAATACGCAGTTTTTTGACGATATCGATAACGTTGTACACCTCCTAGAGGTGTCTCCACCAGAATCCGTCAACGCATACGGGAGGACTAAATATCTTACGAAGAATTTTTCTCTGAAAACGACCAATGATATCTTAGTCCGTTTTAGAAAGGGTCCATGGGATTACATGGATCTTATATAGAGTTTCATTGGTGGTTCGGGAGAGGGCTTTAATACATAGTTGCTTTCTTAGCCCTAAGAAACACCGATTGGCAGGCGTTATTCCTCATTCGGTTTCTAAGGAGATGTCGTTTTGAGATGTGACAGCAGAGTGGAGATAGACAAACTCCATGACTACCTCACAGTTATAGCTGTCGACTGACATTATTCGGTGTTGGGTGCCCCATCCTGTTGACAGCATATACTCTGTTTTGGCCTCGTTTGCCTCGTCTGTTCTTCCAATAATAACAATATCGTCAGCGTATACAAGCAATTGAATTGACTTTTAAAAGATCATATCTCGCGTATTGGCTTGTGAGTTTTGCACAATGGTTTCAATTATGATGTTAAAGAATCCACATGACAGCGCGCTGCCTTGCCTAAATCCATTTTTGTCTAGACATGCCTCTGTATAGCTCGTCTCTGTTAATGCTGTAATATGCGCCTTTAAAATAAATAAAAAGCTGATGAGTATCGAAATAAACTTCTTTGGTTTTCTCCAGCATCTGACATAGTATGGATATTTTGTCGATTGTGGACTTACCGGGTCTTAAACCGCACTGAAATGGTTCAATTAGATCGTTAACAAATGGTTTCAGGCGCTCGCACAATATATATATATGATACATCCGTAGTTGGTGCAGTTTAAAGAGTCTCCTTTCTTGTGAACCGGGCAAACGATGCTGATGTTCCATTCATCAGGCATACATTCATCCGAGCAAGTCTTGGAAATAAGTTGATGTATGCTCTCTACTAATTCACTTCCTGCTGCCTTAAATAGTTCGGCGGGTAGGCCCTCTGGCTCGACAGTCTTTTCCGTATTCAGTTTAGGTATTGCTATCCTTAATTCATTTTGGTCGGGTGGACCTACACCTTTTGGTAAAACTTTCGAAAACTATTGCTGGAGTAGCACCTCTCTATTTTCTCGATCGCGCGCTTCTCATGCTCTTTCTTTTTTCTCCGGAGAATAAGATGTTCTTTCTTCGTCTTTTGTTCGTAGAGCTCACGAGCCACTCTCGTCCTCTTGTACAGCGCCGCTTTGTAGGCATGTTATTTTGCCGTATGTGCTTGCCGGCACTCTTCATTAAACCACGGGTTTCATGGTGATAGTTGCGAAATTTCTGATAACTTTTCGGCATCTAAGCAACTGGTCTTCAGTACTTGATACTGCTGCAAAAGACTTCTCGAGAGGTTGTGGGATAGGCAATTGACAAAGGTTCTGACAGATTACTACGATTGAAACCATTCAACGTTAAATCTCCTCACAGTGGTTCCTCATGTGGCGTCTGGGATATCTGTAGACATACCTTGGCTGCAACTAGGTAGTGGTCCGAGCCTATGCTGGCCGCTCGAAATGTTCGAACATTTAAAACACTTGAGAAGCGCCTTACGTCGATCGCAACATGATCAATCTGGTTGACAGTTTACTGATCTGGTGTTCGTCATGTTCCTTTGAGAGGAAAACGCCACGTCCCGCAGCGAAATCGATTAGCCTTAGTCTTTTCTCAGACGTGGTGTCGTATAGGCTATCTCTTCCGATTGTGCTATCAAAGAGCTCCACCTTTTCAATTTTAATGTCATACATCTGACATTGCACTTAGGCTTTGTCGAGGAGCTCGTATAAACTTTCTTTGGTAGCATCGTCCTTTTCCTCTGTTATGGCGTGAGCGCATATAAAGCTAATATTAGCGAATTTACCATGATACGGATTGTTATAAGGCACTCAATCACGTGTCGAAACCTCAAGACTTCTTGCCTAAGTCCGCCACTTACTTACGGCCCATCCAATCGTACTTTCTATATGGCGGTGATTTCTTTATAGCAGTCTACGGCATCCGCTAACTGTTCGGGTGCACACGGCCTGTTCAAGGTGCGAACATTCTACGAGCAGATCCGAAATTCGTCGTCCCTTGTTTGTTTTGCAGGGTCGTCAACAGTGAATCCGTCCTTGTTCAAGACTATTGGTCGCTTCGTAACAATTTTTTTTTTTTGTTTACATGGTTGGGTAGTTAACCCCACGCACAACCCCCCAACCATGAGGATAAGGAACTTTTTGGGTGCCCTAGGACAAAAGGGGCCGGATCAAATTCCAGAGTCAGTAACCCGGTTCGGGGATGAATTGGCCCTTATTAAAGGCTCATCCGCCACCCACTCTTTTTCAACACCCTGACTTATTAGAGGAGATCCCTATAGACCTGGTATTCAAATACTTGGAAGCAGCTCACATAGTGTTATCCGAAACTATATATGTTTAGTTTAAGGTTTGTCATTTTAGAATATGGATCTTTAAGCAATCGCTGAACGTGTAAAATTATGAAAACTTACTACAAAAATAGCGATTCTGTAGTATGGTAGATAGGTTTCGCGCATTACCAGCAGATTATGGTCGACATAATCGTTTATCTGAGCGTACTATGTATAAGCAAAACTGCCTCTGATATAAATGTCTTAAGGCCTATTTACCATCGAAATGAACGTCCTACAGAAAATGTGGCTGCCGTTAGTGAAACAGTTGAAGAAGATCCAAATCTATTGATTTCACGACGAGCACAGCATTTGGATGACCAATTGTCGCATAACTCTTTCTTTGGAGATCAGGCTCATTTTTCACTCGGTGGATACGTTTACAAACAAAATTGTTGCATATGGGGAAGTAAAAACCAACATGTACGCAACTGTCAAAAGAACATTGGATCCATCAAAAATCACTGTATGGTGTGCAATTCGATCTGGTGATGTTATCGATCCATACTTGAGGAACATACTTTTTTATCAAGATAGAGGAACGCTTCTAATGGAATAAAGCCGTCAAGGCGAACTCTCTCGTGATACATACAATTGGGGTAATAAGCCCCAGAGATCAGGTTGTTCGACGAGGTCAATGCTATTCTATCCTCATTAGGATAGAATTTTATGTACTCAGACTGTGGTGTTCTGTTAAGGCAAAGACAATCCCTAAGGCAAGCCCTCTCAAACACCCGAATCTTTTCCAAAAGACTTGCTCTCATGTTGAACCACACGGGACAACCAAATGTTAGCATAGGCCGAATAAGGGCCATGTAGCAGAACACCTTTACCCTCGCATCGAGTTGTCTGCTATAAAACAGTCTCTTTGTAAGGGCTAAAGCTCCTCTGGCTCTGGCCAGAGCAACATCTATATTTTTATTAAAATACAGATATTGATCCAGCCAGATCCCAAGGTATCTGACTACATTTCGACAAGCAAGTGGTTGACCGTACTGTCCCACGATCTGAAACTTTCGCCAATTCTTTCTGGTACCCGCAGAGGCCCCAGACAAAGGCGTCCTAAAAAGAATGGTTTCCGACTTCTGAAAATTGATCTTCACCGCTTCTAGAGGGAGATGTCGAAGCACAATGTTCGGTATATCATCGATTCCCACAGATTTCTTACTTCTGATTGTGTCAAAGATCGTTTGGAGCTCTTCCTTCGAAATGAACGGGGGAAATTCCCTTTCGTCGGCGATGACATTATTTGCCATATTCTCGTCACTAAACTGGGTGAAACCCGTTCTCGAGTTCTCGATTCGCCAGTTCACTATTTCGTTTCGAAGGTAGAAATTGTGCACAAAGGCTCGATTTTCCAAGTTGTGGTTAGGGCCAATGATATCATTCGCCATATACACTTCCTGAAAAGTCGCTCCTATAGCCTCAACTTTCTCCTGCGGATCCTCAATCACAGAGAAGTTGTCATCATCCACAGCCCCATTTGGATCTATGCATGCTGCCAAAAGTATGTTTTCGTTGTTTGTCGTTCGGGCGATTTTGAGACATGAAAGGTCGTTTTGATCTTTCCTCCGAAATATTTTATTTATTTGCGGGAACATATTAGGGTTACTGGTATTTACAACAGAATAATGTTATATTCAATTCATAATGGCAATATTCAAACAATATGATCGAAATCTAAATCATAAATATGTTTTATTTAAATTTACTTTCGAAACCACAAAATTGACGACTCTGGACTTCCTAGCTGGTAGTCTCCTTGGCGTAACTGTTGGATAGCTTTAAATCGATTGCTTGTATAACTCTAGGTTAATAATTATCAACATGTGTATGCTATTAGGTATTTTAGAGTTCAAGTACTTACGGAAAATATGGTGGTGTAAATATTGGCTTAAAAGAGTCACCTTGGACACTCCTAAATTGTAAAATATTCATCCGCCTCAACTGTTGAACTGAAAAACAAATAACTTGCTAAAAACTGAATTTAAATTAAATTCTAACGTTTTTATTTCTTTTATGTTTCTTTTCAGGTATGTACAATGATTCAAAAACAAAAAATCTATGACATGAAATGGATATTCTACTACATATCTATGCATATGAGAAAAAGGATGCCTTCTTTATTTGGGCCAGGTTTGTATGATATCAAAAGACATTTGCTTAGCATCGAAGTATGCTTTGACAGCGAGAGTAAACAACTGCTCTAACTTAAGTCATGAGTTCATATTGCAGGTTCAGTTGGTTCGCCTTGTAAACACTTTAACACCACTAAATGCAATAAGTATTGCTTGAAGAACTTCAAGTCTGCTCATAGAATCTCATATGCAACTATAAAATTTTTTTGTGAAATTCAGGGGCAGTTACAACAAAAGTGCAGGGTGGCTATCGAATTTTGCTATATTGAATTGACACATGTGCGACGTCTTATTAAAAAGTTGTTCGTAACAGCCGGAATTGCATCAGTTATTGTTTGAATGGTTTGCTTTCATTCTTTCAAATTTATGGGTTAAGTTTTGTAGACTTCCTCAAGCCCTCAAGAAAAAGTCAGGTGCAGTCAAGTCAGGAGACCTTGGAGGTCAATGGAAACGGGAGTTCCTGGAAATCAGTTTGTTTTGGAATTTTCGCTGTGATTTCGTCATAACAGGCTTGACTATCTCTCAAGCTGGATCATCTTCTTCAAACCAAACAGAGCTGAAAGGGATTCTCTATCGGCTTAATTCTGGGGGGAAAAACTCTTACAAATTTTTTTTTATTTTTTTTTTTCTCTTATTTTTTAGACTCGGGTCAACTCCCGACAGATTTATTAAAGCTAATTGCAAGCATATTCTTAAAACAAACAATTCCACTTAAAACTAAAGATAAAAACTTAAGGGTGGGATCGGTTAAATAAAGTTTGGACATGAGACATAGATCAAAATAAGAATATTCTTGAGGTGGTGGTCAAAAACAAGCAGAATATCGTTAACTTCAAGAAACATTCTAGACCTTGGCTCCAGGTTTACGTAATATGTTCTGTGCAGATTGAGCCGAACCTAAAATTACGTGGATTGATGTTAAAAGAGAAGAGTTGAAGTGAAGAAGGACAATCAATATTACCAACTAAGATCGGATGAACTAAGAAACTTTTCGGCGTATAGAAAGTTTATAAGAATCAGTCGATCAGTGTATAATGGTAAGTTTTAATTATCATCCCATGGAAGACTACGTAAAGCAAAACATGAAAACTTGCGTTGAAAAGCTTCTATCCGGAGGATGTGAGTTCTATACAAGGGTGACCAAACTTGGCTTGCATATTCAAGAAGAGGCCTAACAAAAGTTATGTAAAGACATTTGGTGACATGTGGATTAGAAAACTCCTTGTCAATGTAAGAAATTGACATTGAGCTTAAAAAATCACAGAAAATACCTAAATCACGCAACTGATTCACTAAGGGCACAGGCAGATTATATATCAGATTTTTTTTTTTTATGGTGAGTGCGCGCTCAAGGGATCTGTGCACCCTTAAAATGTTTATACACATCACGGGCGAAATAAATTTAGGAAGGAAGAAAAGAGACCAAGTTATAACGAGCAGGAAATAGAGAGCTCAGCAAGGTCTTCCATAAACAAGTTGTACGGCTTAGGAACGAATTACGATATTTTAGAATACGTCCAAAAGTGGGCTGGAGGGTATACTGATGAGCATTCATAGCAAGACGGGTATTACGGTGGAAGTTTTAAAGGAGCGGAATGCAACTAGCGATTTCAATGGAACACTCTTGGTGAAAATAGCGATACAACAAAGTGAGACAGGAGACATTACGTCGGTGTTCAAGGGTGTCAATTGACTAAATGATATTAGTACAATATCACCTATGATACTTTTTCGCAGGGTTTTGAATCGTATCTAGCGGGTGCAGAGATTTTTTCGAAGCACCTGACCAGATGTGGGCATTGTACTCCAATTTTAGGCGGTGAAATGCCTTATATATTGAGCCCAGATCAAAGCTCAGAAACATTTCTTTCAAAACTTGACGAAACCTAGACATTCCAACGCAAGTTGTCACTGGTTAATGATTGATACCATAGTTACCCAATTGGTTATTCTGTTAATATCGGAATTTAATAAATTTAATGCTGCCGAGCATACGAAGAGCACAGGCGTGAACTAACATGAAAAGCAAAGAAAACTGTCATCAGCAAAGGAATATATTAGATTAGAATAAGATTAGAAGTAGCCGACAAGAGATCATTAATGAAAATTAAAAAGAGTGTCGGAGACCGAACGGAGCCCTGGGGTACACCGACATATTTTTTTTTTTTTTTTTTTGTGAATATCAGACTTGAAACCATCTAAGGCAACTTGAATTGATCCTTCCGAAAGGTAATTTCGAATCCATTGAAGAAAAGAGTCACCGATCCTAAAAGCACGCATTTTCGATAAAAGAGCCTGATGCCAAACTCTGTAAAATTCCTTACAAATATCAAGTGCAACTATCTTGCTTTCGCCAGATTGATGTACGCTTTGGTTCCACTTTTTGGTGAGACATGCCATCAAATCATGAGTAGATCTGTTGCTACGAAAACCGTACTACCGGTCGTGTTTTGAGATATTTCATAAGCTAATGGCTTATCAGCGTTTCCATGACCTTGGAAAGATGAGACGTAAGTGGAGTGGGTCTGTAGGAAGAGAGAAAAAATTCGTTTTTTTAGGGACGGTCTGGACAAATGCTGTTTTCCATCTGCTCTCAAAAAATCCTAAAGAGTAGGAGGAGCGAGGAAAAACACCTCTTCAGAAGAATGGGATATATATATTATACCATCTGGACCAGCGAATTTGTCTGTATTGAGATATTTAAGTGCTCTTGCTACTAGCGCGTGCGAAAGTGGATTTGTCTCCTTGCAGCCTCGACGCACTCAAGTATTGGCGGGGACAAAGAATAATCTAGAAGTGTTGAGCTGGCGGCAAAGTGTGCAGCAAGCAGATTGGCCTTGTCCAAAGAGCTGACAGCTTGAATGTCATTATTAATGAGCTTTGGGATGAAGGATGAGGAGGAATTTAAAGAACGGCAAAGCATGTTTACTACCTTTGGAGCATTATAGTATTTTTTGCCTCAGTTCTTGGTCGTATTGGAATTTCATATGCTTAAGAAATGCTTTGCAGTCATTCCAGGCTTGATTGAACATTTTTCAGTTTTCCTCAGATGTGTAGGTGGGGATCTACCTGTGTTTCCCTAAGTGCCAAAACAGCTGATCTGTACTTACAGACAGAAGCGAGTTGAAGTAAGAGGGTGATTACGGGTATAAGTTATAGACTGACCCTTATTGACATTAAGCTCAAGGAAATTCTTCTGACACCAAGTACAAAATCTGTCTAGATCTTCCTGCAGTAGTGGACTGTCTGAGGAAGATAATACATATACATCTAATGGATTTCATATTACATGCGTGAACAGATATGTATGATTAATAGTCGGAATAAATAATAAGGGACCAAGATGGCTACCTTGAGCGACACCATAGGAGGATTTAATTGGGTTAAAAACATGGGTCTAAAAAGAACATAGTAATGTCGTTCATTAAAATAGTATAAAACCCACGTTATAAAGCTTATTTAAAAACCCAGAGCCTTGAATTTTAAACGGATTATAGTATATCATGAAAAATTCTATCAAAGGCTTTGCTGAAATCGGTACTGGTTTTGGGAAACAATAGACTTACAGTGCAAAGAATTATGTTATAAATAATGCTCTCGAAAATCTTAGGTATGCAGGACAGCTTAGCAATTGGTCAATAGTTGAGAATATCATCTTTGCGACCTTTTTTATATAAGAGAATAATAAAGAACCTTTTCCAGGTTGAGTGAAATAATCCCTGGGTGAAGCTGAAAAAGAGCTGTAAAAAGTGCATTTCACATTTCTAAAAAAATATGGGGGAAAGATCATCATATCCATCTGAATAATCATCTTTGAGGTTTATTATTTTATCTATAACTTGCTATTAGATTGTAGACACTGATTTCAAAGTGGTTTGTGGTCAGCTTGGCTAAAAAAAATTGCGAAGAGATTTGCAATAAATTGCGGATGATGGATAGTTGTCCGACTTACTTTTAGTTATGATGAACGAGTGTGTGGTGCATTCGTTTTAAATAGTTGTCATAGAGAGATTATCAAAGTATAGAAAAATTTATTTGCGCGGAATGGTAGTAGAAGAAATAGGCGTCGGAACGCGATCTTAAGTAAGTACGATTATATCAGAGTTCATTTCTCTTGTTACAAAGAGATCGCAGCTCTTTATTGTAGGGTGGTGAAGATGACGTCATGAGTCGAACTGGATGCATTTCCGTCTCATGAAGAACTCCGTGTTAGATTCACTCCATATTCGACAGTTTTACTTGTTTACATCAAAACGGGTGTCGTCAGACATGAAATTGAAGTTTAACATGTTGTTGTCTTCTGACAAAACTCCAGGCGAACTGGTAAGTCAGCTCGGTTCAATTTGTTTGTAATTTGAACTTTGGAAGGACATGAGTTCAAATCTTTGTGGGAAATTGTTTGATTATTCTCATGTTAGCAGATAAGTTCTGGATCGAAGCGCTTGGATATGTTTTTTGATTGCTCAGGCGAATAGGCGTAGACGCCTATTGTGTAAACTTAATTCCACAGGATGCCCATACATCCATGGAAGCAAGTATACGCCTTGCAATCGCTCTCCGTCAATTCACTTAATACCAAAGTAGAACTTGTGTTGGAGGCACTAGTTCCAACCATGGTATGAGTCGAAGCTGATCTAAGACCTCTTACTGATCTTAGGGTCACAGCACTCTGAATTCTTGCAACTCTACATTGGGTCGAAGACCCTTTCCCAGATTTGGGTTTAAACCACAACCACCATGACGCTCCAAGGGGGCCTACACTCAAGCGAACAGCAGGACGTGTCGCAAAAGCAGCCATTCCATAGAAACAAAATTGGGGTGAAAAGTAACCTCCTTGGGAATGAAAAAAAAATTTTTTAAATGTTTTTTTTATTTTATTCAATATAGTTCCCTTTTAGTTTGATACACTTATTCTATCGATTTTCCAACTTCTTGATCCCATCCGAAAAGTAAATTTCTGCAAAATACTGAGTTGAATTTTTTATTGATGGGCCATCTTTTGAGGTTTGGGAAGAGATAATAGTCCGATGGAGCCAAATCTGGGGAATACGGTGGATGCGACAGCAATTGGAGCCGTAAGTCATTGATTTTAGCCATGGTTGCGATGCTCTTGGGCGCCGGTGCACTGTCTTGCAAAAACAAAATTTTTTTCGCTTCATGTGAGGCCGTTTTGCAGCGATTTCGGCATTTAATCGCTCCAATAATGCACAGTAATACTCGCTGTTGATGGTTTTTTCCTTTTTCGAGGTAGTCCACGAAGAGTATGTCATGACAATCCCAGAAAACCGACGCCATAACCTTTCCGACCCATTAAGCCTCCCTCGACCGCTTCGGAGCAGTCCATTGCTGGGCACTCATTCTGTTCTCTGGTGTTCAACAGTTACCAATCGACGCCAAAAGTCCGCCCGATTCCGCATCAGCAAGTCATAAAGCTCTCGCGTTCGTGTTTTTGGTCAGAAGTGAGTATGAGCGGCACCCAGCGGCAGGATAACTTTTTCATATGCAGAATATTGCCCAAAATATGGCGTGTGCGATCGCGCACCTTCACTTTTCGGTCAGCCAACACCATTTCATGTATTTTTTTTTTTTTTTTTTTTTTTTTTGACATTGTCCTCTGTAACCGTATCGGAGGGCCTGCCGCTGCGGACTTGATCGGAAGTGGAGTTTCGGCCACCACGAAACTCTCGAAACCAATATTTGATGGTGTTAACTTACGGAGCATTAGCCCCATAATATTTATCCAACTTTTCTTTTGTTTCCTTCATCGTTTTGCCTCTCAAAAAATAATGTTTTATGAGAGAACGAAAATCGTTTTTGTCCATACTCAACATGATGCCAAACACGTCAACAACAATCAGCTGTCAAAACAAAACTTAATACAATATCGCACTGAAATTTGGCATATCTGCCTAAATATGAACGGACTTCTAAGCACCATAACCTTTTTTGCAGTAGCAGCGCATTCTGGCGTTAAAAGAGCTTACTTTTCACTCCACCTAGCAATGTGCCGCTCCATGTTAAGCACTTTTTTTTTTCTTGGATAAATTGCAACTGGAAAGCTTGGATGATATGTTGTTTCAACAGGATGATGCCTTACAGCGCGCATCACAATTGACTTAGTGAAGACGAAGTTTGATGATCGTTCTACGGTCATAAATGGCCCTGTAAATTGGCCGCCCAGCTCGTACTATTTAGTGCTATTAGACTGTTTTTTTTGAGGCTTTCACTAGAGACTTACTCTAGTCTATATGAACAAGGAAAACTTAAGACGAATTGTCGGTGAATATCCGGTGTCAAATGCTAGTAAAGCAGATTTCGAATATAGTGCTCAGTTTTTTATGTCGCTAAGTTACTTATTCGTACGTAACTAAATAACTGTCAGTATTCAGTGACTTGTTAAAGCCATATAGATACGAAACTGATGACGTTTTCGTCAACAAAACAAGCTAATTGCAATTTCGGTGATTGAAGCTGGCTGTGAGCGAGTTTTGATATCTAATAACAACATGGAACATCTCTTCGTTTGAATTTCTTCAGGTGCCATAAGCTTTTCTGAGTACTTTTAGACTGTTGGCTTTGCTGATTTTGGGGACCTTCAAGGAGAATTTACTGTGATATAAAGTAATAGCCCCTCTTTCAAGTATCGAGAACATCTATTGAATCATGGATAATCGCAGATATTACTCAAACTTCTTGATTTTAAAAACACAATCTTAAATTCAACAAGTGCTACACAAATACTACTCTCCACAAAATTGTATTGAATATACATATATACGAGTACATATGAACCTTAAAAACACCTGGCAACAATAATCTCACCACTTAACTTCAAGACACTTGGATGCTTCTCCTGTTTACCTTCCCCCCAAGGACTTAATCATTTTCATTTGAATTATATCAAACGTTAGACCCACTGCAACCATTCCAAACCGCAGAGAGCTCATCAATGGAGTGGTAAATTTTATTTTGTCTCATAAACAAAAAAAAAACACCCTCAGGGGCGTGTAAAACCGCAGTATCTACTTGTATTTGACCCTAAAACATCCTCTCTAAGCCACCGCGCTTTTAATGATATCAGCCATTTCATCTAGAACCGAGGTGCAAAATCCTGTTCGTATCGGCAGTTAACAACCTAAATTGCAAGGTGAAAGTCCAATTATCCGTACTTGTATCGTCGAGTTGTTTCTTTTTTCTTTTTTTCTTCAAATGTGATTTCGATGTAATAATCTTGCTTTCGGGTTTGAGTTTCGGTGTCATTGTACAAGTGTTGTCATGGGTCAATAATTGAACATGTATCTGTACTTATAGAAACCATTATAAAATTAATAATCTTAGAATCCATTCTATCCATATGATCTAAGTTCTGTGTATCAGATACTTTCTGTTTCCAGCTTTTAAATTTGCATTGAAAGAGACACTGATTTTGAGTTTAAATTTGAAATTGTCTAATGCTTAGCGCTGTGGTAGTGGAAAAGAAGTAATCATTTGTGTGTGTATAGGTAAGCCAGAAAAGTGCATTACTTATAAGTGCTTGTGCATAAATTATAATAGCTATGATGCAGCTCTGAGATTGCGGTTGGAATATGATTTCTGTGGTTAATCGATTTACTCAACCACAAGTGTGTCCATAAGTAGAAAAACGTCTTGAGATTAATTTGCATAAAATAGATCTTCACTTGACTTTATACGGAAATTCAAATTTCAACCGGGAGCGCATTTAACTAGTAAGTGGTCTACAAGTCTCTTTGGTTAAGGGCGCCGCTGTTTTGTGTCGAAGTGGTAATAGTGGAAAAGAGTTTTTGGTCTCATATAATATAAACAAAAGCTTAAATGTACTCTTCTTGACTCTATATTTTATATACTTGATCTGCAGCTATACTCGTTAGAGCAGCTACTTCTTAGCTCCCTTTTGAGATAATCATCCATATCTCTTTTTTTTCGTAAAATCTTATAAAAACTATAATCCTAGATTTTCTAGATAAAACACACTTTTTTAGTGAAAGCCAATTTCGATTTCGCTTTGGATGCGTTACTAAACTTTGTAGATAAAGCTCTCAAGACCTTACGATCAATTGGTTGCTTTCTTATCTAAGTAATGGGAAACAAGTTGTAAAAATTGAAAATTACTTCAATCATCTGTGGACACCCTACTTAATTGACTTTCCACAACGTTAAGTCCTTGTAACCACGCTCTTTCTAATTTATATTAACTGAGTTTTTAATCTTAATTAATCTGGCATACAAACAGGATTTCCTGATGATACAGCTTGTTCTTTTTCAACTAAGCCTGCTATAGACTTAGTTGCTTAGGAGACCAAATAAGAACGATAGGAACAAAAATTTAAATAAAACAACAACGGTTTAAAATATGAAATTGATTCTGGCTTTATTCTGAAGCTACGTTCATGCCATTGTGTGTAGAATAGCACATCATTCAAATGGAAGCCTCGGTTTCGTTCAGTTTCGCTGACAGTTCTTCAAGCGATCGGTCCAATTTTTGATGACTCGGTCCAAATTGTGTTCGCTCCAATAATGGCAATTTTGCTTATTGACATAGCTGCTGGTCCAAAAATGGGCCTCGTCCCAGAAGATAATTTTTTAGTGAAAATTCGGACCTCCGGGCATCATTGTCAGCACCCAATTAGCAAACTCACGATGTTGTCTATGGTCTTCCGGCTTCAGTTCTTGCGTCAGTACAACCTGTACGTATGTAGGCCAAAATATAATCGCAAAATAATCCGGGTCGACACTCTGGCAATGCCAAATTCAGCTGATCGGCAGCGAATCGACATTTCTGGGTCTTCTTCGATACTGGTCACTAAGGCGAGTATTTTATACCAATCTCTGTCTGCTTGGTGGTTTAAGATCCAAAAGAGTATACTCATCCTTAAACTTTTTTGCGGTACGGCGAATTGACAACACACTGAGGCTATGATTTACAATAAGCCAGAATTTCGATAATATTAGGTGCGCAACTAAGTTTTCGCTGCTTTTTTGATGAAAATGCAACTTTATTGTGAAAAAATGGTTACAAATTAATCATTCAAAGTATTGCCCATCGCTTGCTACAAATTTTCTCATCTTTCTGGCAGAGCTCGAATACCGTAACGGTAAAAGTGTTTTTTTTTTTAGGTTATCCACGAATAAAGCCATTTTTCTGCTGATCAGCCAGACCATGAGCCATCGAACGAAACAAATAATAGTCGGACGACGTAATAACTGGGGAATATGGCGGGTGGGGCAGGACTTCCCATTTTTCCAGGTAGGTTTTAGCAGGTTTGACAACGTGAGATCGAGCATTGTTATGCTGTAGAGTCACATTTTCGTACCTCTGCTCGTATTGTGGCCATTTTTCGCGCATTTCTCGGCTCAATCGCATCAATGGCAGTCTATACCGCTTGCAAGTGATGGTTTCGTTGGGTTTCAACAGTTTAGAACAAATAACACCAACCTGGTCCCATCAAATACACAGCCTAACCTTCGCAAAGTGAATATTCGGCCGAGCCGACGACGTAGAAGCATGACCAGGCAGTTCCCATAATTTCATTCTCTTTAAGTTGCTATAATGATTCCATTTTTTATCACCCGTTATGATGCGACAAAGAAAACCCTTCCTTTTTTGCCGCCGGAGCAGTTGTTCACAAGCAAAAAACCGACGCTCAACGTCCCTCGGCTTCAAATCAGAAGAAGCCCAAGTTCCTTGTTTTTCATTCATTCCGAACACATGCTCTTCTTCAGCGTCTTCGAAGGATCTTGGCCTCCCTACACGCGAACGGCCGCCAACATCGAAATCACCGTCTTTGAAGCGACGGAACTAATCACGACACGTTGTTTCACTTACAGCAGCATCTCCGTAAGTTTTTGAAGCTCTCGATGCGCTTCAGCCGTATTTTTCTTCGAATAAAAGAAGAAAATCAACATTTCCCACAAATGACGATTATTTGGCACAAAATCAGACATTTTCACACAACCAAAAGTATACGACGCCAAAACAAATGTTGACACAATTTGTTTACTATATGTCTAAGCTTGGTTCATGACGTTTTGGATATGTCAAATTCGACCAGCACTTACAGCTGGAGCCATCTATTGGCAAATTTAAATGCTCATCTAATACAATATTTTTTATTAATTTTCGTACGTTCGTAAAACGGCTTCAAGGTATCCTAGGTGGACGATTTTCCTACTGAGGTAATCATCTTCCAATTTTAATTGAAAAGTGAAGTCCTACAAAGAAATACTTCCTCGTCATGTTTAGAAAAATTTTAACGTTTTGGCATATAGTAGTTAAACTTGAAATCTTTTATGAAATTATTGGCGTTAGAAGAATTATATTGTGTCACTTGCGTATAGTCTAGTAAAAACCTTTGCTATCAACCGACAGTACTAATTTGATCAATAAAATTACATTAATATGGCGACTGAAATTACTTCATCGCGCACAGGAGGTATCTGGCTCAGATCAGCTGAAAATACCACTAATTCTGAACAATCTGAGTTCCCGCGACTTTATCTTAAGACATTACTTACAATTTTGTAAGTTGGAATTGTTGGAATTAAGACTTTAACGGCGGAGTTCCTAAGGTACCTAGGTTCGCAGATACTCTGTTCAGTTATCTACGATGCTCTAGTGATAATATACTAGTGGGAATGAAATCTTTTTTTATTTTATTCAATATAGTCCCCTTTTAGTTTGATACACTTATTCCAGCGATTTTCCAAATTCTTGATCCCGTCCGAAAAGTAATTTTCCGGAAGGTCTGCAAAATACTCTGAATTTTTTATTGATGAGCCATCTCTTAAGGTCTGGGAAGAGATAATAGTCCAAGGGAGCCAAATCTGGCGAATACGGTGGATGCGACAGTAATTGGAGCCATGGTTGCGATGCTCTTGTGCGCCGGTGCATTGTTTTGCAAAAACAAAACTTTTTTTCGCTTCATGTGAGGCCGTTTTGCAGCGAATTCGGCATTCAATCGCTCCAATAATGCACAGTAATAGTCGTTGTTGATGGTTATTTCATTTTTCGAGGTAGTCCACGAAGAGTATGCAATGACAATCCCAGAAAACCGACGCCATAACCTTTCCGACCCATCGAGCCTCCCTCGGCCGCTTCGGAGCACTCGTGCCGGCTTCAGTCCATTGCCGGGCACTAATTCTGTTCTCTGGTATGTAATAGTGGATCTAAGTTTCATCAATAGTTACCAATCGACGCTTAAAGTCCGAAGTGCTCTCGCGTTCGTGTTTTTGGTCAGGAGTGAGTATGCGCGGCTCCCAGCGACAGGATAACTTTTTCATATGCAGAATATTGCCCAAAATATGGCGTGTGCGCTCACTACTAATCTTTGTGGTATCTGCTAGCTCGCGCACCTTCACTTTCCGGTCAGCCAACACATTTCATGTATTTTTTATTTTTTATTTTTTATTTTTTTTTTTTTGACATTGTCCTCTGTAACCGCATCGGAGGGCCTGCCGCTGCGGACTTCATCGGTAGTGGAGATACGGCCACCACGAAACACTCGAAACTAATATTTGACAGTGTAATCTGACAGATTATAATGTGTTATGAGAGAACAAAACTCATTTTTGTCCATATTCAATATGATGCCAAACACGTCACCAACAATCAGCTGTCAAAACAAAACTAAATACAATATCGCACTGAAATTTGGCATGTCTGCCTAAATATGAACGGACTTCTAGGCACCATAAGCTTTTATCTGGCGGTCAAAGAGACTTTTCACCCCACCTAGTACACATATGATAGACCCTCACTTGGTCCGTATTATTACGGTTTTATGTCGGTTTCAATAAAGATGATTGAAGATACGGCACGCATATTGTCTTTCAAAATAGCAACCCTTTCGCCAAAACTACTCTGGCGATATACTCCGCAAAGCCGTTAATTGAAACCAATATGCGCAGAGTTTCATCACACATAACATATTACCTAGCACGTCGCCATTAACTTCGTACTTCTCAATTCTTCTGCTATGATAAAAAAAAAAAATAAATCACAATAACGTTGGTTATCTTTATAGATCATAATATATGTATTCTCGTCTTGCCAAATTAAAAGCTTTTTTAAGTCTAGTATTGCCTTTTGTATTGCCTCATTTCCAGGTCACCGGCAAGATACCGCCCCAGGTTCTCGTTATTACAACGTCGATTGTTTCTATCTTCAATCGTGACGCTGTTCCAAGAAGCCTTTCCTCAAAACCTGTTAGAAATCTATTGTTAATTACCCCTCAAGGAATTTTCCGACTCTGTCCAGCAGACATAAATGTAACCAGGAAGTGAGTTCAAAAGCTTAATACTCTCTACATTAGAATTAGCCATTGGTGCATCAAAAACGTAGTAAAGACATTTTTATGATATTTCGGTTAATGAGTTGACTCGAGCTATGGCATAAGGGCAATGTCTAGTCTATTTGGAATACCATCTAGTCACGGTGTCTTCCTATCGTTCATGCATGCTTCGATATACAAATACATATAACGAAAAGGTCGACGTCTATATATTTTAACGAAAAACAACATTTTCGCGGTTGCATAAGTATACTTTCAATATTTACTGAACCTTTGTTCGACGCAATCTCTTGCCCTTGCTGAGCTTAATCATAAATTTAATTGAATTCCTAATATGTAATATATGTATGCTACAGAAGTATCCCATGACTTGTAATTGCTGGTCGCCAAAACGTTTGTAAATCAAAAATCGCAACGAATGGGATTTACAATGTCATACAATTCGACACCCGGATCGATCTAGTGCAAAACACTAGTACGTTGATAGATCACAGCTTAGTACGTGTCTTAAGAAAAAAAATAGAATCAGCCGTTATAGAACTAAACATACCCGATCATTATGCTATATACTGCAGGCTTGGCATACAAAATATCGTAAAAAGGAGACACAAAACGATGCAAAACCAAGAATATAAAAAATATTGCAAAACCTTTCAAAATGTCTTAAACAAAAGGATAAAGGGGAGAATACTCCTCAACCTTAATGACGTCTTATCCAAAAACTTTGCAAGCGGATCTAATATACAAAGTCTTGCAAACAAATTTTCAACTCAGCTATCATTGGAGGTTAGCAATATAGTGCACCATGTATCTAGAGGAAGCGACCGTGAGAGAAGTGCAAAATATTCTCTGTACACTAAGTGAAAAAAATCACCAGGAATAGATGGTATACGACCAAAAGACCTTCAACAATATGCTGAATTTCTATCATCAACAATCTGTAAATTGGTTGATAGAGCATAACACAATCCCAAATCCCTGAACTGCTCAAAGTCTCTATAGTGCGGCTAATATAACACATGGGCTGAAAAGTCAGTGACGTTTCTAAGAGAGGGCACCACTTGAATCCATACCATTTTCACTTAGTACCAACCTTCAAAAGATACGTGTATAAATTTGACAGCTGTCGGACGATTAGTTCTTGAGATATAGCGTTATAAGTGAAGCAACTTTTTTTATTGTGAAAAATATGGATTCAAAGCAATTTCGTGTGTTGATTTACCATTGCTTTTTGATGGGAAAAAATACAGCCGGTGCAAAGAAATGGCTTGATAAGTGTTACCCGGACTCTGCATCAGCCGAACGAACCATTCTCAAGTGGATTAAAAAATTTAAAAGTGGTCATACAAGCACCGAAGATGATGCACGCAGTGGACGTCCAAAAGAGGCTGTTTCAGATGAAAACATCAAAAAAGTCCACAAAATGATTACGAATGACCGTAAAGTGAAGTTGATCGAGATAGCTGAGGCTCTGAAGATATCAAGAGAGCGTGTTGGATATTTCATACACGAATATTTGGACATGCGAAAGCTCTGTTCAAAGTGTGTGGCGCGTTTGCTCACAGTCGACCAAAAACAACAACGTGTTGATGATTCAGAGGAGTGTTTAAAGCTGTTCAAACTCAATAAAGCCGAATTTTTGCATCAGTATGTGACAATGGATGAAACTTGGCTCCATCACTTCACACCAGAGTCAAGTCGGCAGTCAGCTGAGTGGCGAGCAGGCGACGAACCTCGTCCAAAACGACCAAAAACTCAACAGTCGGCTGGCAAGGTTATAGCATCCGTATTTTGGGATACACATGGAATAATTTTCATCGACTATCTCCAAAAGGGGCAGACTATCAACAGCGACTATTATATTGCGTTGGTGGAGCGTTTAAAGGACGAAATCACAGAAAAACGGCCGCATTTGAAGAAAAAGAAAGTGCTGTTTCATCAAGACAATGCACCGTGTCACAAGTTGATGAAAACGATGGCAAAATTGAATGAATTCGGCTACGAATTGCTTCCCTACCCACCGTATTCTCCATATTTGGCCCTCAGCGACTATTTCCTGTTCGCAGACCTCAAAAGAATGCTCGCCGGAAAGAGATTTAGGACCGATGAAAAAGTAATCGCCGAAACAGAGGCCTTTTTTTAGGCTAAACCGAAATCGTACTACAAAACTGGTATCGAAAGATTGAAAAATCGTTTCAATTAGTGTATCGCCCTCGAAGGCAACTATATTGATAAATAAAGTTGAATTTTGCAAAAATTTCCTGTTTTACTATAAAACGGCACTGACTTTTCAGCCAATGTGCTACAGAAGTGGTAAAAAAAAGACATATTGAACTATAGACCCATTTCTATTTTGTCCGTAGTAGATAAAGTGCTTGAAGGGGTACTCTCAGATATCTAGAAAGATACAACATTTTATAAAAAATAGAAGTTTTAATCAACTATTGGAAGAGTTTACCAACCAAATAAACAGCAGCCTAGATAGAAACCATGATACAGCTGTCTTATTCATCGACTTTAAAAACAAAATCGGGGTGAAAGGAATCATCAGATGGTTTGAAAGTTACGTAAAAAAACGGTAACTTCAAAGTTAAAATTGAAGAACATAATAGCGATCCGGAGAATACGCTCTATGGAGTACCGCAAGGATCAAACCTCGGGCCATTGCTTTTCATAGTATATGTGAATGATCTACTTTCTGCTCTTCGGCAGAGTAAGGGATATGCGTATATAATGCAGGGAACCATATGCAACTACAAAGAGATGACGGATGCGAAGCTTTTATGCAAAATGTGTCAACCTTTAAATATTTAGGGGTTATAGTGGACTATAATTTTAAATGGAGCTACCAAATACAAAAGTCACTGTTCAGGTCACTGTGGAGGTTCTAGGGCAGAGCTATTTTGAAATAGTAGAATCTCATCTACGACATGGTATAGTAACGTGAAGAATTTCGACTCAGATTCAATCACTGCAGAAAAAACTGCATCACGAATCCTAAAATTAATAATCAGTGCAAAAACAGAGCAGCTTCACGACCGACAGCAGATCAGCAATAAGACGAAAATGCTTAACATCGAACAGCTACATAAGATGGAAATTATTTCGAGATTTTTGGAATGATAATACTTACAAAATACCAGCTTAACATAATTTCAACACACGAAGAAGACAACAAGAACGATATAACATCCCGCGACACTGGAATGAGTACCGAAGACGATATGAAGTAGTAGTTCCGAAAATATTTGATGAACTTCCAAGCGATGTCAGAGGTTTTGCACTTTAATTGAAAAAAGTAAAACAGCACTTTTTAAACTTAGAATGACGTATCAACATATGTAACATATCTATTGTATGTATTCACATTTTTTTCTTTTGTTTTCGAATCTTTTAAATACAAAATATGAACTCAACTCAACTCAACGTAAAACAAAAAGATTTTAAACATAATGTAACGAGTCTTCCGTAGATAAGCCCTTAAGGCTTTGCAGATAATTATATCAAAATAATAATTAATTATGATATCAATAAATAATTAAAAAGTAAAAAAAAAATTGCTCTTCTATACGTTCCGGTTCCCAAAGTTGTTTCAGACATAAATGCATAACATGTGTTGAAGGAGATTCCTAAAATCAGTCAGTTGTTAACTTTTTTCTATAGATTGTATTACCTCATGAAGGATACTGGACTTTCTATTGATATACTCGTATCTAGATTTCGATAGTGAGTATCCTAGAATCAGTACAAAAATTGCCAATATTAGACTAATAAGCCTAGAACCGTCACGTCATGCGCTCGTTTGACTGTTTTCTTAAGCTTAAAATACTTAATGATATTGAAATTTATTTATTTAGTTACCATCGTACATTTGGGAAAATAAAAGATTCTTATAGATTATGTACAGGTAAAATATATAGAAAGAGTGCTTAAATTTAATAAATAAAAAATTTTAAAGACAAACAATTAAAATTTTCTAATTGAAAGGAAATAGAAAACAGAGTATTAGTACATAAATGGAATTAAATTTATTTTAGCAGATTCAGTATTTAGAGTTAGATAGAATTGTAACTATGAAATTTCAATAATTATTAGAAAAATAATAAAAGATTGCTGAGGGCAGTTTTTTGAGTTCGATATTCGACCTGATAGAAATGGGTAAATTGTTCCATAAACTGACGGCACGAATGAAAAATTGTCTTCGCGAAGCTTAACAGGTATGCTTAAGCTTAAGCGGCCTCAATGAGAGGTAGTGTGAGGATGGAGTTTTTCAAATATGGCGAGATAAATGCAGCATTTGTACTTAAAAAAGCTATCAAGAAAGCATCCCAAAATTTGACAAGAATGGGAAGATACCTACGAAGATTAAAGACGAACCGAGCAATCGAATTAAAAGCCACATTGAGCTTTCGGGATGAGATCGAATCCATATCCATACCATAAGTTAAAATTGGTACTAGGAGAACCCTAGCTACCTTCATTTCAATTGCAGTTGGAAGTAAGAGGCGACTTACTGAAAGGCCGCGTAAAGAAGCATATATTTTGGATACAGTGCTATTAATATGATCACCCCAAGATAAATTGCTCTTGAAGACCATACCTAGGTTTTTCACGTTGGATACTAATTCTATTTGCGTTTAGTTCAGGAAAAAAAAAAACTTGTTTAAATATGGGGATTGCCTTGGTTTTGGTGGGGTTCAACATCAATTTATTTTGTGAAACCCAATTGGCGACTGCAGACAGGTCATCATTAATTTTCAAAATGGCATCCTCGACAAGTCCTAAAGGGAAGCTATAATACAACTGAACGTCAGCGACATATATGTATGTGAAAATTACAATGAGAAAAAGAAGAGGACCAAGAATTGATCCCAGTGGGACTCCAAGACAGAAAGACGACAACTGACGATTAAAAAAAACGGCTTGTTAACGATTGGTGAGATAAAACAGAATAAATTAATTGCTCGAGTTTGAAAAATTCAAAAAAATTACAAGTTTACTACATTAAATTGACGGGACAACTGAGTCAAAAGCTTTGGAGAAATCCAAAAGCAGTTTTATAACTATTTTCGGATCTAAAGTCCGAATGAAACGGGCATATAAGTTTGCTTATTTCAATATATCCTTTGGTTTTATTACTTATTATAGACTCAAAGGCTTTGGATAAAAATGGCAGGACTGCAATAGCCCGGTACTAATTCGCCTTATCTTTTTTTTTGAATAGGGATTATTTTGGCAGTTTTCTATTGAGTTGTATGTCATAATAAAATAATTAAAATTATGTGTTATATGGGAGAAAATAAAGGATAGAACTATTTTTATTAAGTCAGGGTGGATATCATCTAAGCCAATACACTTTGACTTATTAGCAAAAATAGCTTTGCCAACGTTTATATTATCTACGACAGATAAAATAAAACATCCTTCCAATCCAGGAAAATTTTGGTTTAAATCATCTACGTTCACATCACCGTTGACTACACAAAACTTTTTACTCAAACCAACCTGACGTATTTTCTTCCACAAAAACTTTGAGGACTTATTGAAGCTAAAGCTAAACTGGTTTGAGAAATGATTGAATTTAGCACGTCTTATCTTCTGGATCACCTGGTTCCTAAGCAGTTTGAAATTGTTCAACATATCAATATACCTATACCTGTTGATACAAAAAGTATAGATCTCCTTCTAAAAACCAAGTTAAACTGCCTGATAAATCTTTGCAACAACCCCGAAAAATGTCTACTTCACCAAAGATATGATATATCAGTCAATTCCATATAAGTTACATACATACTTGGTTGTACTTAGTTTCCCTCCAATTGATTTTTTATTTAATATTTCGACAATTGAAGAAGAAGACCTTGTCATCTTGATTAAGTCTTCATTCAAACTTAAGACCATTTCCTCTTTGCCATATCTTAGCAAACACAACTCCTTGAAGGAAATCCCCATCGGCTTTCTAAACGTCTTGACGTCCAGTTTATCTATCGGTATCGGTTCTATAAAATTTGTAAAGAAAGTGTTACTGCCTCTAAAGTACATAACTGATAGCCAGATTTACTCATGACAATAATCACCACACAATTAAATTATTAAAATCAATCCTGTATACAGCACAATCCTGTACCGTAATTTTTATGTGCCAATCTCTACCAAACTTTGTCATTGTCCGACAAACGGCCAAACAGAGAGTCAACTCATACAATGAAACGAAAAATAAAGAAGTCACTTTTTACCCTTTCAAATTATGATATAACATATATCCAAACGAGCATCCTTTTATGGACTTGTTCTCAGGGATTACATCTTGCTGCCTTCCTCTAATGTATAATGTCATTAATAATTGAACTCCATGGAAATAATAAAAAAAAAAAAAATAAAATAAGAGCGAATACATACGAGTATATCTTGACTCAAATAAAAGAATTCCCAACACAATAGCATCCGAGTGGAGCCTTCCGTAAACAGCCAACTCTCATCTTCTCGTCTAAACGAACAAAATTCTATACATACGACTATGTACTCGTACTCGTATGTACAATATTTGTCACGTATGTAAGATAGATGCTCGTTGTGCTCGTTAAATGACAACGAGCTGGACAAAACAAAACTTTCTTCTTTTTAGATATTCCCAATTATATGTGTTCGTATGTGAGTCATGGTCAGAATTGCTTGTGTCTATTTATATACCATTATATATATAAGCACCTTTTCCCTTCATAAAAAAATTAAGAGCAAAAAAGCTGACAAGTTGCTTCTGGTTGTGATAACAAAAAGGTTTTCTCTATGCAAGCACACGTTGGTACGAGTGGCCTTTATGACCGCTTCCAAAAGCACTAGCTTTAGGAGAAAAAGATTTTAACTCTAAACTCTGAACTCTGGACACACCCAGATCGAGGTCGATTTGAAGGCAATCCAAAAAGAGGAAGTCAAAAATGAGCCAGAACCGCGCGAAAATATACTTATATCCTTATATCCACTTATATCCCCATCATAAGTGTTTCCCCTTATTCCCTTCGGATAAGCGTTTCCTAATCGACTTTTCAACTTTTGAGTGCAGGGGCCGGGAAGTCTCTTTCGTTTGAAAATCCTTTCAAGTGAAAGGAGCAACGAGTAATTTTGACAGAAAACACAGGTCTTCAATTAAAGGTTGTACATTTTTTTTTTTTTATTTATAAAGTAAGAAGTGAGCCAACAGCTAGTGTAGAAGTTTTCATTAAATTAAATATATACTTATTATAAAATTAATTTAAAATTATATTGGTTAATAAAGCTTAATCTATGGCAATTTTGAATAAAATACAACATCTTTCATGTAGCTACCACAGCTTCTTATACAAGCCACCATCTAAAGATCAACATTTTCCACGCCTTTTTGTAGTATATATAGTATAAGTGGGTCAATGGCCGCACTTTTACTTTAGATGTTGTGTTTTAGATATTAATTAATTGGCATAGACCTTCCCCACATGACTTTGGAGGCCAATCAACTTCTTCTCTAACTGAAATAATGCGATCTTCAAATTTCGTACGCAATAAATTGATTGACTGATGGCTTGTGTGGTAGGTAGCACCATTCTGTTGAAACCAGAGATCGTCCAGATTTAATTCATTCAATTTTGGAAAAGAAATAACCGGTCAACATGTTGCGATAACGGTTTTCATTCACTGAAACTGTCTCTGCAATCTCATATTCACAATCCGCACCATACAGTGACTTTTTTGGGGTGCATTGATTTTCGTGAATCTCGTATGTATTTTCCGGTGCCCACAAACGACAATTTTGTTTATGTACGTACCCATTCATCCAAAAATGTCATCCGTTGGTGACAAGAATTGTCCGGGCGATTCAACATCCAGTTAACAAATCGGCGACGTTGTAGCTGGCTTCAATGTATAATTTAGAGTTTATAGGCGTGCAAATGATGATCAACTTTTAAAATTCGCCGTAAGGTGGCCGAGGATGCTAATATGGAGTTTGACCCGATAACGAATCAGTTTCTTCACCATTACACAAATTTCGAACTTACTAGCGCGATTATATTGACCGAAAAATTCACGAATTTTACGAAATATTAATTTTACAGATCGTCCATTTTCGTAATAAGATTGAATAACTCAATTACTGTCATTAACTGAATTCATTTAACAGCCAAGATCCATACTATTTACTGTCTCACCCTTTAATAGCAAAAAGAAATACGGGAACATACAATACATAGTTTTTTAGTACTACAGAAAATACAATTTTTATTAGAATTGTTTATCTGGACAGATGCACTCCGAAAATAAAAGTAAAGACAACAGATGGCAGCAGTGCAGAGACGCGGAGCTCCACGCATGGCAAGCTAGTACCAAACTGTGTCGGAAAAAGCCGTCCTTGCGTTCACAGAAGTGACCCCTATCGATCTCCTAGCGGCAGAAAGGAAAAAAAAGCTCACAAAATGGCAGTGGCATGAACTTTGGAACTCGGAAAGCAGTGGACGATAGATTGCGGAGCTGATCAAGTAGTAAACGTGGACGGAAAAACGGCAAAGTAAACTAATAGCTCACCCAGTTGTTCACCGGACACTCTAGACTGCCAGTACGCGAACTCTTCAGTAGACGATGCAAAGAATACATTCCCGCATTGATACACCTTTAATCCATGAACAGACGACATAAAAACTCGCAATGCGATCTTGAGATTTAGATACCAGATCCCGGATATTTAGGGAATGTGTGAAACGACGATAAGCACACACATTTTCTGAACCAGTGTGAGAGTGTGTTTACTAAATAATCACAAGATAGGTGGACGGACGGACGGAGGCCATTTCCTGACTGGAGCTTACGTAATCTGATAAAATTAACGGAAGACCACGTTTTAAAGTCGCTTATTCATGTTCGTATATTCAAACCTCATCTAATCCATTGTAAGGGACGTCTTTGAGAACAAAGATTTGTTAGGAATTAATTGGGTTAGTGGTAGCTTAATATAATTTTTATGCTGAATAAACGTTAAGCACGATACAAAAAAGATAAATTGGAGAGCATAATGAGAGAAAGCCATTTCTTTAGAGAAGAACCGAAGTAAAACAAGTTGCAGTCGCTTTTTTTTTGCTTAAAGTTAACAGGTCATTAGAAGTTGTTCTTGCTTCAAAAAGGAACCAAACGTAGGAGCATGACTGAAGAAAAGCTACGAAAAAGCTCCTAATTTGGAGATAAAAATGTGTCCCGAAAATATATCCAGCGAATTAAAGAAAAAAGTTTTCTACAAAAAAGGATACGAAAACATGACAAATGCAAGAGGACAACGAGGAAACAAAAGGTTTTTCTTGACAAATTTGTGTAACCGATGTCAGTTTTTTTTTTTTTTTTTTTTTTGAAGAAAGAATCCCAAGAAGTTGAGTGTGAGGAGCACTTTGGAAAAATGTCCAAATATGTTGTTATCGAATAACCGTTTAGAAGAACTATGAGTGTATTTATCACTAGGGAAACAGTTTTGACGCCTTTATGACGATAGTACCTAACATACGATATTTTGGTAATAAGATTAATTTCTAAGAGATTTCTTGTCCTTGTGAGTTTGGGTTGGTTGTTGCCATAAATTCAGATTATATTTTAGTATTAGATGAGGAAGGAAATGATGCTTAAAATGTCAAATTAATACAAAGAAACAAGGAAGGGTAAAGAAACCTTCAAAATCGAACAACAAACAATAGGATTGTGTGGATGAAAATAGCGGAAAAGTTTTCATGCATGTAGTAGGCAATAAGGGCTCTAGTCTCAACCATTTTATTTTTCTATTGGAACAGAGACATCTTGTAAAAAAAAAAAAAAAAAAAAAACTTGCCTATTGCACTCCTATTGATGAAATTTTTCAGTAAGTATTAACTGGATCCTGATGCGAGCGTTAGCCTGACAATTATAAAAGAAATCCTCCAGATGTTTCAAAAAACATGCATTTTCTTTGCTTGAAGCCTGGAGAGTCTTACCATCAAAGATTTTATTTTCTGCATCGGCGCATCTAGATGGTCACCTCCCTAATCCTATTGTAATCTGAGACCCAGAACAGACCCAATGAATTCAGCATTTGGACTGAGCGCAGACCTCTCATTTCCGAACTAGATTGGAAGTGGTGAAAGTATTTATGAAGGTCATAACCTCAACCTGGCTCTCCTCACAATGTAACTGATTGCTGTCAGATGTAAGTTTATCTACTAAGTAGTGAAATCTAAGTTTGTCATTCTCAACAAAGACGCCTAACATTTTAGTTCAATTGTGGAGCCATCAGTAAATCTGATCGAGCGACATCAACACAATTGTCGTATGTCATCATTGGGTCAGGCAAGGAAGAAATCTAGTAGGAGTCGTACGAAACTCGGAAAATAGTTGTGAAAGTGAAGGCTATAAATATGGCAGAGAAGATTTATTAGTGCATTTACAGCATTACCACCAGACATGGTAAGATGCAATCAAGATAGTTCTTTGGGACTTGATGAAGGCAGTAGTGACATGTATTTCCAAAAATACTTATTTCACCAAACAACTGATCCATAGGACAAAATTTATGTTATTACTGCCGATTAGCTCCACAGAATCTTTCCCTGTAATAAGTTTCATGTCCTAAGGCGATAACGGATTGTACACAGCATGCCTAGTCCAAATAAGTGTGCTATCCAGGATGACATCTATTTCAATGATAATTTGGACCCCGAACATAGAACATTTTGGAAAATGGAATATTCTTTCCATCTCTGATTAAAGTTCTATTCTAAGTTCAAGACAGCACTTATTGTACTGTCTCTTGCGTTATTCTTCAGCTTCATGTGTATCATCGTTTTTACCAGATGGCAACCCTTTTAAAGCCGTTTCCGAACTGCATCATACTGACCAATGTACAAATATTGTCAGTTACACATAGATTTTACTTCTCAATTTTACTTTTCAGAAAATCAACTTTTTGGCAGGTTTTTGATGCAAGTACTCCTATTTGCAAACCCTGTAATGCCTTACGGCGATAACGAGGTTTTAGCCTTATGCCTTATGCAAGGTTTTCACGTTCTAATGCAAACTACGGTGGGTTGTGATCTGATCTTAATACTAAGTCTCTGATTTTGAATCAATACAAAGTGTGAGAACAGATAGCTGTTAATTACTGTCATTCACTGAATTCAATATGGTTGATATTTTTGACAAATGTCATACAATCTTTGGCAATTTTAGTCATGGAGACGTTTACCAAGCAACAATGTATTTTTGTTATTCAATCTTATAACGAAAATGAGCGATCTGTAAAAGTATTAGGTGCGCAACTAAGCTTTTTTTTTTGTTTTAATGAAAATGCAACTTGAATGTGGAAAAATGTTTGCAAATGAATCATTCAAAGTATTGCTTATTGCTAGCTACAACTAGTTTATCTTTTGAGGCTATCTACGAACCAAGCCATTTTTTGATGTCTTCATATAAGAGAAACTGCTGATCATCCAGACCATTAATTGAAGACAATACCGTTTCCAATTGATGGTTTCGTTGGGTTTCAAAAGTTCAGCAGTTCAACATAATAAATAACAACGACCTGGTCCAACCAAATACACAGCACAGCCTTTACAGCGTGACGACGTAGAAGCATGACCAGGCAGTCCCCATGACTTTCTTCTCTTTAAGTTACTGTAACGAATCCACTTTTCATCACCCGTCACAACGTGATAAAGAAATCCCTTCCTTTTTTGCAGATAAAACAACGCTCAACGTCCTTTGGCTTCAAATCATGAGGAAGCCAAGTTCCTTAATTTTGAATCATTTCTAACGCATAACAAGTTACCCAACGGGTAACTCCTAGTGTTGAAGCAAGCCCTTCTTACGTTTGGCATGAGTACTCATCGAGCAATGCCTCCAATTCAGTGTCTTCGAATGATTTTGGCCTCCCTCCACGCGGACGGTCGTCAACATCGAAATCACGGTCTTTGAAGTGACGGAACCAATCACGGCACGTTGTTTCAATTACAGCAGCATCTCCGTAAACTTTTTTTGAGCTCTCAACGCAATTCAGCCGTCAAATCGACCAGCACTTACTGCTGGTACATCTTTTGACAAACAGAGAGAACTAAGTTGGGCGCCTAATATTTTTTCCCTAAATTAAACGAATTGGGTCTGGTTTCGACAGGATTGTGCTGCCGCCCACTTAAGCCATCGATTTATTTCGGTTAAAGGAAAAGTTGATTGACCAAGGTCATGCGATTTGACGCCTTTAGACTTCTTCTTGTGGGGTTATTTGAAGAGCGACAATCAGGATCTCAGACATAACATCAAAACTAAAATTACGGCCATTGATGCACGTATTCTTTAAAAACTCATCGATAATTTTGACGTTCGGATAGTCGCTTGCAACAAAAGTCGTAGTGGTCACATAAACGATGTTGTATTTCACTTATAATTGTCATAGAATTGTACATAATATAAACTTCCACAATATATGTAGGTCCTTAATGACGTATTTAAAAGTATTCTATGATAGTTTGAGTACGTAGTCGTAGCGGGTCTGCGCTCTTCCATGGTTTGAGCTATATTTGGGGTTTTCTCCTTGCAGGATATGTCAATTCAAAAAATTTAATGAGGGCACCTTTTATATTTTGAACGGCTTTCTCTTCTTTCTACCTAACTCTGAGTTTTGGCGAATTGATTTTTTTTTTTAAATTGACATCCCAAATTGTATCATACAAATTAAGTTGAGAAACAGCATGTGGGCCGTGATAACGTTTCTACCTGCTGTGGAATGGTTTGGTCTGAATTCGATACCGAAGGGAGTATTCTAAAAGTAAAATTTTTCTTACCATATCGTTTTATACCATACATTACTCCATGCTATTCTCTTTCTCTTCCTTGTCCATATCCACACAGAGAAGGCTTATATTAGAGATCCTAATTAAGTTTAATGTGGTATTCCCATTCATATCATATGTTTCATCCCTTTTAGGGGCTTGGAATTGTCTTAAAGCCACCGAGCTTTTATAACATTCAGTTACCGACACCACAACCTACATTCGGGGATTCAAAAGCCTGTTTGGACGAATGAAAAAGGTAATTACAAGTGACAGTACAATATAAGCCTTGAACGACGACATTAAGCCCATAGAGAGCTCACCTTCTATCTGACATAGCTTCCGAAAATTCATGTAACGCTTACCTGTCAATATGTCCGTCTGGAAACCATTCCATTCATAGGATATATTTTCATTTAAGTTCTTCTATGATTAGGATCTGTTACCTTTCACTGCCAAGAAAATAGTGTGATACTTGAACAAATACGAGTTCTATTACATAGAAACTAATTAGCAAGGTATTTTCTTTTAAAAGTATTTACGGCTTATTTGTCACATCTGTTGACAAAAAGTAGAAGAAATATTTTTATTGTTACAGCAAGAGCGTGGTAATTGTGATCTCTGTTCATGATTTTCACAAATTGGGGTTAAGAAGGAGACTCTATTGAGAAAAGTATTAATGGCATCGCTTATATATACACTTTTTTATGGAGAAATACGTTCTAGAAAGATATACCATAGATGATTTCTTTTTAAGGAGTTCCCATTAATAAATGGAAGGAAAAGATAACGTTAGTTGCCTTTTTGTCTGGGGAAGGATGTCTTTCCTTTTAGGTTGAATAATCAAAGTGAGACTGGAGCAATTGAGTATGTTTCGGTTTTTTTTTCTTATTTCTGTTTCCGGTTTTAATTTATGGAGATGAATTTGGGAACCTTATGGAGGGTGATAATAAAGGTTATCGCACTCAAATGCTGAATCATGCTATAAATTATTCATTTGCATTGAATTTTTATGAGAGTGGTTTTTGACATTGATATAATCAGCCCAATTAATAAGTAGAAGTATTTTCAATGGACATTATACACTTAACCATTTCAACAATAAGCCCGCTGCCAAAGATAGCTTTTAACAGGATGGGTCGTGAGTTTAGGCTTTCTAGGCATAGTTGTTTGCGCCGTGCCATAGCACTTATTTTATTAACATTTTACAGTAAAATAAGAATTATAGTAAATGAAGGCGATTGTCCTCGCCCTTTGAAGATTAAAACATATTTGGCCACTGTCAAGTTGCAAAGTTATATACACTGCCCGAGAGGTTCTATCATCGGTCTTGTGCATTTTTCGTCCGGTGTTCTAAATATTAGTGTGGTTACTTAAGCTACGAGTAACCTTATCTATTCGGGAATCTCACACAATTGCCTCTGCAATAGAACTTTTCCGCCATTATTCTCTTACAAATATAAGACTACTTTCATTTAAATTAAGAATGAATTCTGCTCGTAAACGACCTAGACTTCTAATTTTCCTGATCATCTGCTGAACAAAGTCATAAGTTCGTTCTTTGATTTTATTACCTAGAGTTTTGAGGACATCTTAACAAGTTAACTGTTTCGACCTTGTTGGAAAATGTGTGCCCTATGTGATCGTATAATTAACCTATGACAAATATATTCGTCCTACCAGAGTTTTTTTTTATAACGCTCAAGGCTTAAGATTTGAGTACCCTCAAAATGTTTATACACAGCACGGGAGAATGAAAATCGGGGAGGTAGCAAAGGGAACTATCGATGTACGTTGATCTTAAATGTTTGCAAGTTATAATGCATAGGAAATAGAGAGCTTGGCAGGGTATTCCATAAGCGAGTTGTACGGCTTGGAAACGAATCACGATATTTCAAAGTACGTCCAAAAGTGGGCTTGAGGGTAAACTAATGAGCCTTCGTAGCGAGACGGGTGCTACGGTTGAAGACTTAAAGGGGCGGAATGCTACTGACAATTTCTGTGGAGCACTGCTGGTGAAAATAGCGATAAAACAAGTTGAGACAGAAGACATTACGTCGGTGTGCAAAGGTGTCAATTGACGGAATGATATTGGTATCACCTATGAGGCTTATCGCACGGGTTTGAATCCTATCTAACATAGAAGGTGCAGAGATCTTTTATGAGAAACTGATCAGATGTGGGCATTGTACTCCAATTTTGGGTGGATGAATGCCCTATATGGTATATTGAGGCCAGATCATAGGGTGCGAAATATTTCTTACATCGCTTGAGGAAACCTAGACACTTCGCAGCATTTTTGGCGACATCGAATATGTAGTCCTTCCAACGTAGGTTGTCATACCGAGAATGGAAAGTTTTTCGGTTTCGACGATGCAAATGCTAATCATGGATAATGGCTGTGTGGTTGGATTTCGCTTTAATGACAGCAGGAAGCATTGAGTTTTGGAAGCATTTAGTTTCACCCTCTTGGTAGTTCCCCAATTAGTTATGCTGTTAATATCGGAATTTAATGAGCTTAACATAGGCCGGCATTCCCATTCTACAGGGACGTGAGTCCGAGAATGAATATGAAAAGCAGAGAGTACGGTCATTAGCAAAGAAGTATATTAGATTAGAAGTAAGCAGATAAGAGATCATTAAAGAAAATTAAAAAGAACGTCGGAGACAGAGCGGAAGCCTTGGGCTCACCAGCATTGTGAATATCAGACTTGAAACCATCCAAGACAACTTGAATTGAACGTTGTGAAAAGTAGTTTCTAATCCATTAAAGAAGAGAGTCATCGAAACCACAAGCACGCATTTTCGACAAAAGAGCCTAGCGCCAAGCTCTGTCAAATGCTTTACAAATATCAAGTTCAAGTAACTTGCTTTCGCCAGATTGATGTACGATTTGGTCCCACTTTTCGGTGAGACATGACATCCAATCACCGGTGGTTCTGTTGCTACGAAAACCGTACTGCCGGTCATTGAGAAGTTTTCACGTTTCAAGATTTTTTCATGAGCTGACGGTTTATCAGCGTTTCCATGACCTTGGAAAGAAGGGACGTAAGTGCAATGGGTCTGTACGAAGAGAGAGAAGAAGATTCGCCTTTTCTAGGAATGGGCTGGACAAATGCTGTTTTCTATCTGCTCGAAAAGAGTCCTAAAGCGTAGGATTGATGAAAAAACTTACGCAGTGGTTTTGCAAGCCAGGAAGTACACCTCTTCAGAAGAAGGGGAGATATACCATCTGGACCAGCAGATTTGTGTACTATATATTGAGATCTTTTAGTACTCTTGCTACTACATGAATGCGAAAGTGGATTCGTCCGTGTTCGTTCGTGTGTTGGCAGGGACAAAGCACAATCTGGAAGTGTTGAGCTGGACGCAAGGTATGAAGCAAGCAGACTGGCCTTGTTCAAAGAGCTAGCAGCTGGAATGTCATTTTAAATGAGCGTTGGAATGGAGGGTGGGGCAGAATTTCTAATGTGTTTGACAAACGACCAAAAAATGATACTACCATTGGGACATTGTAGTATTTTTTGCCTCAATTTTTGGTCGTATTGAAATTTCACATGATTAAGAAAGGCGCTCCAGTCATTCCTGGCTCGTTTGAACTTTTTTCGGTTTTCCTCAGTGGACTAAAAAAAACATTTCTCTAACCCTGACAGCCTCTTTACAGCTTGAATCGTACCATGCCTTTTCTTTTGGTTTGACACTCCGATGAGAGATAGAGGACCTCATTCCAAAGAGAATGGTGTCTGTGATCATATCAGCAGCAGCATCAACGTCGTTATCGAGGAAACATGACAACCAGTAACAATTCCTAAAGAAGCTGTTCTTTTAGGTATTTTTTCTCTAACCGTTTGGTCGATCTACGAGAAATTAACTGATATGACAAAATGGTCCGACGAGTCTAAAGGGGACAGAACATTGACCTTGTATTTATCAGCGTAAGAAGTTAAAAACAAATCCAGGGTATTGACGGTATGACTATCAACGTCTGGTATACGTGTAGGCTTATTTACAAGCTGAGTCAAGTTTTTTTCCGCAGCGAAGATCACCTTGTGATGGAGTTTGGTAAGCTACATCACTATGCACGTATATGGCGAGTCCACGGTGAGAGAAGAAAAATGGCACTAGTTCGAACCCAGGTAACTTCAGATCAGAGTGATCTGAGAGGTGTGGGGGGGGGGAACTACCTGTGTTTCACTATGCAGCCCGCTTTTCACATGCTCTTCATGCCACTCTTCAAACTCTGTCGGATCCAATCTGCTTTCCCAAGTTTTGCAATCATGGCAGTAAGAACATTTCACAAAAAATGTGACTCTAGCGGTATAATAACCAATCAAGGAAAAAACACCATAGATAGAAGAAAATCCTCGTTTTTCACATTCCGTTTTCCATCAACATTCGCTTTGCGCGCAGCTTCTTCTTCTTTTACCGCAGAAGCAAAAAACTTATTCGCTACATTCTTTATAGTGTCACACATTTTCACTGCATATCTATTGTAGATTGGTTTTAATAAGAAATTGCTTGTCAAATCCATCAGACCACAAAAAAATTATTGCACCCAGCTAATCCTAAGCCTAACGCTCGCATTACAAAAATAAATGTACAGTTCACATCATATATACCAGATTCTATTCTTTCACTGTCCCTTAAGGACAAAAAGATTGGGAAAATCAAAATTTGCTGACTTTAATACTTAGACAATCCTCTTTTTTTCTTCTTCTGCCGTCGCTCCTACATGCGTTAAAGATGGACCAAAGACTCTTGAATACAATCTGATCCTTTATTTTGCTTTCACAAGATAGTGCAATGGTTTTCACGCCATTTAAGCCACCGTTTACTTTGTGCAACATTATCATCGTAATTTTCGACAGAGCCTATGTTCGGACTTTGGCACAATGACTCCTTTTATGTAAAAGGTGTCCCAAAATTCACGTAAGAAGTAATTTTTATTGATTCATAAGGTACAATATATGGTATAATGCTATGTATGAAATAACATATCGGGTGAACGGCCTCCACAGCTTTGCTGGCACATACGCACTCTTTTGTCGAAGTTTTCTATGATAGTTTTGTATAAATGTGGCTGAATTTCGTTGATACAGCCCCCAATTTGCTCCTTCAAGGTGCAAAATTTATCATCCAATTTTATTTTTGAATCACTTTTTAACTATGTAAATACAAAAAAAAGATTTTGAGTAATGGAAATCTTAATTCTGAAATTTACAATCGTTTTTGTTAAGTGGAAAAGATGATATCCGCCAAGCGGCTACCGCCAGTGTTGATACAAATTTGTGCCCGTTTTATCGCATTTTCCATATTTAAGTCGAGTAGCTAAATGCCGTTGGCGCGACACAATTAGGAAATCGACGTCGAAATTCAATTCAACACCACCGACGGATTAATGGTCAAAAACATCGATACAATTATTCCACGTTCTTGCGGTGTATAGCGCTCCATTGATTGTCTGTTTTTATACTGCAACTGTCTGTTTCACAAATGTCAAATATGATTGACGTACGACGCCATATGCGAAAATTATACCATCTTCCGATAGGGTGATTAATTTTGTGCCACCTTGTAATCTCATTCCCAATACGAGTATTTACTTACAAGAAACTTTTTTTAAAAGAAGCCGTAATTATTTCCAACCAGTTTTGGGAAAAATCAAATTTCAATTTTACCCACTCTTACATGCTTCAAAAATATGTTCTCAAAAACCATTACTATATGTAATTGTATTATGTATGGATCATATAAAAAGTCTCTGCGGTTTTTTGTCACTAGATGGTGTTGGTGTCCATTCATCTGGAAACACTAATCTGATTGTGTCAAACGAACACGTGTTTGATAAATGACATGTCAGGCTACATTTTTTGCGAAGACAGCTGTGTAATTCGTTGCTCGTGTTAAAAGTTATAATGCTTTAAATGAGTGAAATATCTGACGAAATAAAAAAAAAGGGAAAAACGCTGCAAAACCATGCCGTGCAGTTGCAGTGCAGTTTACGGTAAGAATGCTGTGAATAAACGCTGGACCCAGGAGTGGTTTGTTTGACTCTGTTCCGGAAATTTCAATGTAAAAGATGCACCTCGCACTGGTCGGCCTGTCAGTCTATGAAATTTGACAACTGATGGAGTAAAATCGGCACGGAAGCTGTCTGGAGATAGCGGAGGCACTAAACATCAACCGTATGACGGTCTAAACGATCGGGCTACTCAAAGAAACTAGATGTTTGGGTGCCACATGAATTACCTCAAAGAAATTTAAATTGGCCGAATCAGTGAAACGCTGCTGAAACGTAACGAAATGGAACCATTTTTGAAGCGATTTATTACGGGCGATGAAAAATATCCAATGCAAGCGATCATCGTTAAAGGCCGGTGGCCAACCACAAACGACTTCAAAGCCTGAATTAACGGAAAACAAGGTTATGTTGAGTGTTTGGTGGGATTTGAAGGGAATTGTTTATTATTGAGGTGCTAGAACGTGGCGAAAAACTCGACCGTTTGAATGAAGCATTCAATAAAGAGCGACCAGAATTGGCTAACAGAAAGGGAGTTGTCGTCCATCATGACAATACTAGACTACACACATCTTTAATGACCCGGAACAAATTGACGGAGATTGGTTGAGAAGTTTTAATGCATCCACCGTATATTCCGGACCTTGCACCCTCTGATTACCAATTGTTTCGGTCTTTGCAAAACTCTCTTGATGGTAAAAAAATTGGCCGACCGAAGAGCCGCTGAAAATTACTTGGCCAAGTTTTCGCTGATAAATCACAGAAGTTCTACACCGATGAAATTATGAAGCTACCCGCAAAATGGCAAAATGTCATAGATAATAATGGCCAATATGTACTTGCTTGAAATTGATTTTGAATAAAGAAAATTTTTTTTCCAAAAATGTACCAAAATACCGCGTAGACATTTTATATGACCTTTCAAATTTGGTCTTTTTGATAGGTATTTGTTTGGTGTACAACTTTTTTAATGTAACGATGCGCTTTTGCTTCTCATGCATCTTTAATGGAGACTGTTGATAAATCCCCCAAAATGCAATCCTTTTAACTTGTTCATTTTCAAATTTTAGCATCCTAATGGGCCGAGTAGGGAAAGGACATTTTTCTATGCACAATGAACTAAGAAAGGCATTCCAATTTTCAAAATCAAAATCATGCCCACAGTCAATTACTTGGAATAGACGAAGTTTTATTCTAAAGTTTTTAAATTCTTCCTTCCAGTCATCTGGAGTTTCTGTCTATAGTATATGTCTTTTGGTTAATCAAACTCATGTTTCGATCGCATTCTAGATAGGAATGCCCCCTGAACAAAAATATCACTTTCACTGAATCAAATTATTTTTCTTTCATAACCATGTAATGTAAAAATCGTATAACCATGAAATTCTTATATTGTCCGGCACACGAGTCACGAAAAATTGAATGCTCCCTCACTTCCTCTGGTAAAACGTGACGAAAAAAGTGGTGCATCATGGAACAAACCCTGTCAGCTCCTTTTTTAGCTACTGATTCATCGTAGACATAGAATTGGATTGTGAATCCGATAGAACATGGATATTGAAACTGATAAAATTGAGCTGTCGTTTATAATAAACATGATGTCTTGATGACATCCTCTTGAGACGAATGTCTTTTTGTTGCATTTAATGTTAACTTGTTTTAGTGTTTTCTTTCTGAGATCATCATCTAAACATGATTTTGACATCTCGACTATAGATGACAGTTCAGCCTTAAAAATTTCACAGGTGCTGTAGGTGTCTTTGAAATTATTTTCAAACATGCAACGGAGTGATTCATAAGCTATTTTATCATCCATTTTTCTCCAGTGTAGTGAATCTTGCTATTGTATTTCAATGGACTCAAGCCATTATTACCATTTTGTCAATTCGATATCTTAAAGTACTTCTAAACTGCTACTAGAGGGCACCCCAAGCTTATTTTCAGTAAAAAAAAAGCCGTTTTTCCCTTGTACCCTTCATATGGTATTCTATTAATTCAATCAACTCCTAAGATTAAAGAGAGAGGTCTTCAAGGAAATTGTGTTTTTAGTTGTTCTGATATTCAGGGATAGGCAGTTCCAAAGTCGAACGACACTAACGAAGAATTGTTTTTGGGATGTCAGACAGACGTATCTAGTTTGGATCAACACAAACGTTCTGCGAACCTGTAACTGTACAAAAGTTAGTTAGTTATATATATTGTATTACTTCATGTAGCAAACAAAGTAAAGATTGCATACATATTGTCAATGTTGTTGTATGCAGAAATAATTTTCCTCAGCAGTTATAATCCAAGTTACAGAAGATCTTACATCCATTTAACAGAATTTACAACAAAACGTATTTAACTACAAGTAACTTAATTTTAGTTGGAAGAAAACCTGATTACCAAAGAGTACGGGTTCCGCTTACATGAATATTCCAAGTTAGGGTCCTGGATATATTATACCCAGATTTTTTGTGAAATCAATAACATGAAATAAAATCTATAATATATGAAATATAAATGACCAGTGCTTTAGATTTCGATAGGTTAAGACAGAGGTCATTCTTCAGTGCCAAATTTTGTATAGCTCATAAGTCATAATTCACAAGCTTTGCAGCTACTATATATCTCTCATGTGAAGAAACTGACTTAAAATAATTTAGACATCATCGGCAAACACAACAATGTGTATACCTACGCTGGAGGTTCAGTCACATCTGTTCAATGAACAGAACTGGTCCTAAATTGGAGCTCTGAGGTACGCCGCTATTAACAGGAAGAAATCCACACTGCTCTAATGCCTTTCACTTATATAAGTAAGAAAAAACTAGTTTTGTCGATTCCCAAGACAATTTAAAGTCTTTCCTAAGCTTTCTGCATAGAATACCATGACTAACTTTGCCAAAAACTTTTGAAAAACCTTATAACTCACCTCGATCCTTTCCGGAGCTTCATTGTCTGAACGCCTGAAGCGATTCGTAAACAACCTGATTGCTTCGTATCAGTGTGGACTTAAACCAGAAAAGTCCACCATCGACCAAATATTCACAGTACGATAGATCTTGGAAAAACCCCATAAGCTCCAAATCGATACACACTATTTGTCATCATATGACATCATCTATACAGAGCAGTGTCTAGCTTTAGCATCCCTGCAAAACTCGTCCGTTTGTGTATTGTAAGGTGACCATGGAGAGTGCACGTTGCTCCATCAAGGTCGATAAAAAACTCACCGAGACATTTGTTGTCAAAAAAAGATTTAAAAAATGTTGTAGGCTATCATACGATTTCCTTAACACCATTATTGAAAAAATAGTGCAAAACTCATGCGCCAAAATAAGGGCACTTTCTTTCAAAAATGTATGCAATTTCTGGCATACGTCGATGATATATCCAAAATCGGATGAAAGCAGTGTCTTGTCAGTGACGCTACCTCGAGTATTGAGACGGAAATGGCGAAGATGGGTTTAACTTCCAATGAGAGCAAGGCCAAGTATATGCTGTGAACAAGAAAGGTACCCAGCCAGGTATAACTTTGAGGTAGTTAAGGATTTTTTTTTTACCTTGATTCTGCTATAAATTCAGATAACGAGACCAGCGCTGAGATCAAACGGAGAATAACTCCTGCCAATCGCTGCTTATTTGGACTAAGAAGGCAATTGACTAGCAAAGCCCTCTCTCGAGCAAAACAAGCGACCTGATATAAGACCTTAATAATCCCAGTCCTTCTCTATAATGCAGAGTCATTTAATTTATTTAAAATGGATGAAAGTGATCTTATAGTAGCTACTTTAAGAAGATAATTCTTTAGGTTATTTGTCTTTGTTTTCTGGATAGACGGTGAGTTGATGAGTAGATACAACGACGAACTTTACCTCAGGTAACCTGAGGTGACAACGGATGAACGCCAATTCTCCGGTCCAAAAAAATCTTCGAATCCGCTCCCGAGGAACGTCGCAGCAGAGGAAGGCCGCGAATGTGGTGGCACACGCTAGTGGAAAAGAACCTAAACCAACTTAATGTGCGAGACTGGAGGCAGCTAGCTAAAGATTGTTCGGACTGGAGACGCTTTTTGGTTGAGGCACTTGCCCACCCTGGACTGTAGCGCAACCTTTAGTAAGTAAATAAATGCATTCAACGAGGCATTAATTGGGGGAGACTTCAATGTACGTCATCCTGCGATAACGATAATAATAGGAACCTATTTTATATCTTTCTTCAACTGTCCCTTTCTGAACCTTTATTAAAGAGCTCCTAATAGTCTAACATTTCCTAAATCCTGGATTATTTCACTATACCCACCTCCTTAAATATTGCGAATTCATTTACTTGTTCAACATTTGCAACACCATCTGATGATTTTGGAATCCTATTAGAGCTAAATATTGCTTAGTTTAGGTAAAAAAACAAGGGTGCTTACATTTTTAAATTAATACCGGAAAATGTAGTACAACATGTGGCGTAATGTCTCTACCTTGCAGGAAAAGATAGTAAATCACTTCAGTTAGATATAAATGGTAACGAAATGAAGTACACACCCATAACAGGTTTATTTTCAATAAACATGCGAGGAGAGCGCTTAATAAAGCAAAAATGGTAATTGCTATCTTAAGACCATTTCTATAAGCCAAGCAACCGTCCGCAAATACAAAATTACGTATTTAGAAATACACCAATTAGACCATACTAACCTATGGCTTCAGTACGAGGTGTGTTCAAAAAATAAGGTGACTTTTAAAATTTCACGGGCAACGTACATTGGGTTATCGAATATATCGTTATGCACATATCCCGTACATACTCGTATGTTCACAGGTTTAAGTATATAGCATACTTAGTTTGTTTTTGACAGACAGAAAGGTTGGACGTGTTTTGGTGTGCCCGACGATTTCCAATTATTGTAAAGAACGGAGCAAAGAATTTGCATCAAATTTTATGTAAAAATGGAATCAAGTGTTCTCAAATGCTGTCGCAAACTGTGACTCTCCTCTAATCGTAAAATTACCATAAGAGAAGTTGCTAAGGATATATAACACGTGTGTCAATGAAGTTTTTTCCGTAACTTCTGTAGCTTTTAAATGACGTCAATAATGATCTTGACTTGCCGAAAAGGGTCATAACTGGTGACGAATAGCTGGTCCTGTTCCCAAAATTGAAGACATAGGTCTCTTGAAGGATGGGTGTTTGCAGCGACTGAGAAAATAAAAGTGGCATCACTGATACAGCTCAAGTCAATACCAAAAAGTGCTTATGAGTAGTGCTTCGAGAATCGAAAAGAGATTGGAAAGTTAAGGCAAGTTTATTATATCTAAGGGCGATTACTTTGAAGGGGATAACATGAATATTGATCAATAAATAATTTTTTTTTTAAATATAAAGTCACCTTACTTTTTGAACACAATTCGTACATTTAGTTCTATTATATTTCCACCAATATTGTTTCTGTTTTTATGTTTATAAACTAAGCTATTATTAAATATTAGAAAACCAATGATATGTTGTAGTTTTGTGTGGAATTTATTAGTTTTTGTTCATTGTTCCATTTAAGACACGCTGGGAACAGGAGACAACGTGAAAGATTCTTTCATACACAGACTATTTGTTCATTAAATTACTTGTATATAAGTACTAGCAGATAATAGCCTAATAATTTCTGCAGATATTTTTCTCCCACCACCTGGAAATGCCGATGTTATTGATGAAAACAATTGAGTTGAAGAGGAAGATAAAAGCGACATTGCTTGTTGACAATTATTGACTACAGCCGAATTTCGATGTCAGGTTCAATCGGCAAAAGAAATCTTGGAAACAATAGAAGGGGTTCCATTAATAAATCAGGATGATCAGGAGGAAGAACTATTTAAACTTTGTTCAGAGAAACAGACTGCAAACAAACTTTCTCATCAAAAGGAAATGGAGACAAAAGGACTTTTTTTTGGATAAAGTTAATCTCTTAAAGTTCTTTGAATTGTTTTTCGACGATAAGGTCTACGAACTTGTGGACTCTAATACAGAAAAACATGTGATTGACAAGGGACAAGTCAATTTCCGAATAATAAATGATGAAGTGAAATAGGTGTTGTACTTCTGTCGACTTACAACAGAGCTTTGCATTACAGATAATACTGGGATCAGAGTATTGATTGATTGAGTATTGAGTATTATGATATTATCACCCAGGAGTCGCCTCATGCATGACCCTTAATCTATTTGAAGATCTTCTATACTATTTCCATGCATGCGAAAATAGCTGCCTTCCTTCCTATGGCAAAGCAAAACCTTTGTGAGATATGATGAATGGAAGATGGTCGAAGTTTTTTCCCGGAGACAAATATTTATCAATTGATGAGTCGATGTTGCTTTATTTCGGAAAAAGTGGAAACGAGCAGTATTCGCTTCGGGTATAAAATCTGGTGACTCTACACTCGATTGGCTTTTGGATTGGGTTACACAAATCCAAATCTCAATAGCTTGCAAGTGGATAACTTGTTTACATCGTAACTCTTTTTTAATGAATTGCATCAATTAGGTCATGCTGTCACCAGAACCCTTCGAGCCAATAGAAATGAAGCTTCATCGATATATATAAAAGAGAACAAAAAGAATGCAAGGTGTTCCTACCATCAAGTTAGGGATATATTGTATTAAGGTTCCAATACAATCCTAATGCGCTACAACGATAACAACATCGTAACTATAGCCTTAATTGAAAATGGTTTTCAGCCGGTTGGAAAAGTTAAGAGCTGGTGCAATAACATATAAGTGGACCTCGACCCACCACATTGTTACCAGTTAAGCAATAAGTTCTAGGGAAAATATAGGATAGAAAAAAGACTGAAGAGAAGGTATTGGTAAATGATGATGCTTCTCATAAATGTTTGTGCTAATAACGCATTTCAACTGTTAAAATTAAACATTCTCACGACTTGGAAAAGCGTCATCTCTTTTAAAGCGATGTTTAGATGCAGTAAATGTGAATTTGGTTTTCATCAACACTGTTCTCAAACTTTCCACACAAACAAATAATTTGTTTTCATTGGCATTGAAATGCCTTCTTCTAAACACACATTATTGAATTGTTTATCAACATTTTTTTATCGTTTTGATTGAATTGTTTATCAACTAACAACAGTGTTTATTATTTACCTATACCATATGTTTATTCTCACAGCGCACCATTTAAGGTGCGGTTCTAAAATCCATCTTCAATGGATCTCATAAGTGTACAAATTTTTTGTTTTCTCATTTAGAAAAGGTTTTTCAGATTTTTTAAAAAATAATATTACATATTTGTGAATTTAGTAATGGGCTACCAATGACATCCAGCTCTTAAAATATTCAGTAAGGTTTGCCATTTCATCATGCATTGTTTTGCTCTTGCCAAACGTGCGGAGATTATAAAAAAAATATTATGGAAATTCCAGTCCAGTGGAAGCACCGCATCGTGGAAAATTTTGAGCGTGAGTACACTCTTTTGGATCTTAAGCCACCAATCAGACTGAGATTGGTGCGAACTGAAGAAAACATAGCGGTCGTAGCGGCCAGTATCGAAGAAAACCCAGAAACGTCGATTCGGAATTAGCTGAATTGGGCATCGCCAGAGAACCAACCCGGCTTATTTTGCAATTGGATTTAGACCTACATTCATACAAGATTGCGCTGACGCAAATATTGAAGCCGAACGACCATAGACAACGCCGTAAGTTCGCTAATTGGGCGCTGTAATATCTGAGATCCAGATTTTGACCGATAAACCATTTTTTGGGACGAGGCCCACCTGTTGGTCAGGAGCTATGTCAATAAGCAAAATTGCTTTTATTGGAGCAAACACAATGCACAAATTTGTGGACTGTGTTCGGCTTATAGCATGGCGGCATCATCAGAGCTTATTTCTTTCGAAATGGGAAAGGGGACACCGTTACAATTAATGATCTCAGGTATAGAGGGATGTTAACCGACTTTCTGTGGTAAGAACTCAATAAACATCGAGCCAACAAGACGGCGCTATATGTCACACAAACGACGCAATGACGCCACGACGCAACGACGCAACGACACAAGCTGTGAAGGAAAAATTTGCCACTGGGTCATTTCACAACGAACGTTTATTAATTGGCCACCCCGATCATGCGATTTGACACAACTCGATTATTTTCTCTGGGGCTACGTCAAGTCCTTAGTCCACGCTAACCACTTTAGACGAGCTCGAGGCTTTCCTATCGTTCTTATCTGGTCACCCTTTACTTTGGGATTATATGGATAGGTGCTTAAATATTTCGTGTTAGTTCTAGATCACCTTTATAGCTACGATTGAGCATCGTCACATGTTTCCAGTAATGCTGGAACACGGCCTTTTAATTCATTGGATGCCCTCATTTTCTTACTAAACTGTTTGTTTAGCCCACGATATTACTCCGTTTTTCATCAACAGTCTTCCTTAGGTTGAAAATTATTGAACTGCGGTCTCATCACCTTGGTAAGTTCATCTTGATGATATGGTGTTGTGTTTTTGTAATTCCATCTTCCTGCCATATCCAGGAATAATTGTTTCTGCAAACATCTATACCTAGGCTGCACTCAACTGCCTTTCAAAATCTTCTGAATTTTTAATGCCCATTTTCAACGTTCCTTTTTTTGTCATAGTACGCGGATGTAACTTCGTAGAAAGATTTTGCATTCCTATATACTTGCAAATGATGAACTCACATTAACATTTATAATCCTCGACCCCTACCCAAAGTTCATCAAACAACCCAGCTACAAAAGCTGGAGCCGAAAACGTATGACAGACCGTGGTCTTACCTTCTGTCATTTAACTAGCAAAAGGAAAGTTCAAACAAAGCTGTTGCCTTATCCTTGAAAATTTCCAAACCATGAGTAATTGTTGTCAATTCATTTTTATTGTCTTAGAAGAAATTTTCTCAAATAGAAGCGCATCCTATGTCAGTTTTTTCAGCCACTTGTGGTTAAAACCGATGTCTCCTCCTGAAACAACCATTAGTTCTCATATAAATATCCTTTGCAAAGTTAAATTCGGATAAATACAGGCTTCACATTCTCTTCTGATACACATCCATTCTACCAAAATATTCGCTGAAAGAGCTGTTTTCAGTCAAATAATTTCTGGTCGTTTCCGAGAACCAGTACCTATTAAAGACCTACTTTTGTGTCCATCAAATCTTCCAAACCTTGACTTTTGTCGGCTGGGGTGGGCTTGCTTTTATGCTTTTAGAAGTACTAATGAAGGCTGGTAAAAAGTCACCTTATCATCGCCTGGTGCCTCCGATTTGGTATCTCAGGCCAAATTGGAACTGTATTGGAAGCACAAGGATGGATAATTCAAGGCCGATCTTAAACCTCTCACTGATCTCACTGATCCACTACTTATTGCAACTCCACATCGAATCTAAACTAACTGAAGGACCCTTTCTGAGATCTAAGGTATAAATTAAAGCCAACATGACGCTCCTACAAAGGGACCTACATTAAAAAATCAGTCCCGGACCGAGATCCCGGGGGCTCCCGGCTCCCATGATAGCGTGATTTAAGTCCTGGTATGCACTAGCAGTGGTTTTGCCACCAACAGAACATATGACCGGCGGCTTGTAACTTGTCAAATCGTAGGTACCTTTAGAGGTGTTAAGTTCAGAAAACCGTGACTTAACAACCAGTTATTTGATCTGCTTCCACCTCAAAAAGCCTTAATAATTGGGCGGAAGCCCTATACACCATCTATTGTCCCATCACTTGTTGCTAATGCTACACCGTACCACCGTTTTTTAGCCGTACGGAAGTACCACGCATTTTGACGTCGGCAAGCCATTTCAACCTTAACAGCGTTCTATAATCTCTCCTCAGTCATTACCCTCTCTTTCTTGATACTTTCACTGTTTCTTTTGATACTTTCAGGGAATGTAAAAGACCTACTTTCTCGTTTTATAGATTGGTTAAGCTCTGTTCTCCTTCTTTTTAAAATGGTTATCGAAATCAGAATCTCATTCCTTCAAGTCCCTTTCTGGTATTTATGTTAAGTGAACTCTCAACGTACGAATTTCTTTTGTATGTAGCTATTCTCTTTCTAGTCAATCCCATTAGCTTTCATTGATACTAAGACCATTTTTCGATATTGTCGAAACAACAAACACATTAGATCAACCGCGTCAATATTCCCTGCCAATTCCTTTGAACCTTTGTCAAATCCAGCAAACCCCATTTCATCAGCCAATTTTTTTTTTTATATTACATCTCAATTTTGCAAAACAATCAGTCAACGTTAAATGAATGCGTGAATAAGATTTCATCTTCGCCAATTAGGCGCTTTTCCATAGAAACTTCACAGCCACGAAGACCTGAACAAAGTCTTCAATTTATATCAACCGATATACTCGTAACAAAAGTAAAAGTCCCGTCAATAAAAACTCACACCACCATCAACACAATCCTCTCGATTTCAATTTTATTTGAAGAAACAACCATCCAACCCCCAAAGGCCAAACATTAAGGGTCGGAAATAGTAAATTTTTTTCTCCTTTCATATTCAACATTAGCCTAAACTCGATTATGGTTTACAAAGCACCAGTGACTGACTTGCCTTCCTTCCACTGACTTAAGGATTATTACTAGTGCTGACTCCACAAAGGCTCGCAACAATAAAACATGGGGCCGTGTGGAAGGCGAAGAAAATGAATCCCAAGTGTCTAACAAATATATGGGTACGGATTCGCTCTTACAAGTATTGGTATTGTTGTGCGCTAATAAGCCATCCACACATACTCGTAAACCACATGATTTTATAAATTTAAAGTGTTTAATCCAATAACGGTATCGTTGATATGATTATATTGTATCAACGCCACGGTTATAACAATATCAAAGATAGCAGCACACAATACAAAACATAATACACCATCAACTTCAATATCAACATCAGCAGCAATCTTCCCAACATCATGTGGGAAATTTTTTTTTTCCCCGAAAGAAGATGATTTCACGAATTCTACAATAAGATGCCAAGGAAACTCAAAGCGTTCCCAGGTGAACCGTTTGTCATAACGACTCAACGATAAATGGTATCCCTAACCCTTACCCACACTTCCGGAGTTCGTTTTCAAATTTAATCCACTCCTACCAAAACGGAATTTTAAAATGTGCGAGCTATACTATATAAAAAGTTATAAGGATTCCACTTTTCGGAAAGAGAAATAGAAAAAAAAAATGCTTATCACAGTTGCACTTGTTTTCAAGGGCACTGCGTGATAAATTAGCCGAAGAACGCTCCAAGGGGTGAGTTAACAAAGGTCACTTTCTGCTGAAAAAGATGGGTGTGGCAAGTCACGAGTATTTGAGGAATATTTGCGACCGAGATCTGGTTTTCCGCAAAAATAGTCATCACGCCAAATCGATTTTTTTATTTAATTTCGCCTGTCCTGCGGCCATACAAACCGTTTAAATTCGTATAACAGTGATGCCCATTTATTTAATGTCAGTCTTTTTTTTTTCTCTCCATGTAAAGGGGTAATGGAAGGTTTACGGCAGCACGTTGGCAATAGTTATTACGATAAAGGTTATGTGAATGGAATCGGTCAGATATTAGCACACAAATGAGTTGTTTCCAGTGAGGCGTAATAATTTAAGATGGGAAAACAAAAGCTTACGACGTGAACTTAATTTGCGAGACCATAAGGCGGAGGTATTGGGTTAGGATAGGTGGAAATAGGTGGGTATCTACAGTACTTAAGAGAATTCACTTCACAGATCAAGCGCGGTATATTATGCTCCTTTTCGGGACTTTGTTACTATAAATACCGTATGTGGAGTACTTGCCTTCCTCTCGTTGACTGTCTTGTCGATCTCAACGCCAAAGACGCCTTGAAAGATCGACCCTGACGGACTTTTACATGCCAGGTGGTACTCGCAAGAATGAAAATCCACCTGTGTTGTCTTTTCGCCCGTGGCGGGAGTTTGGATTCTTAAGACCGTAGCGACGAAAACTTAAAGAAGTCTTTTATTTGGACAATAAAACTATCTTTTGATATAGATTGGCCCTGTGGTTCTTCTTACGACACGGTCTTAGCTCAGTCTGTTATATCTAAGCTCAATCAAAATGGACTGTTGGTTGTCTGCTTTCGACAACTTGTGTCAGGAAACTAAAACGGTTACACAACTTCTGGAAAAAAAACAACAAACTTTTCGAGCAAAAATGAATCCCTTTCTTCGATTTCAAACAGAACCAATAGGAAGATACTTTTCAACACTCTTTCTGTCTTCTCTCATTATGCGCTTAATTTAGTAAGGATCATTAAATTGGATTGGGACTCACGTTCTTGAACCTTAAAAGAAATTAATTTTTGCTTCACTTTCAAATGACACTCTTACAGTTCTTAAGCAGACTACGTCTTTTCGATGAAGTTGGGACAGATTATTTGCTAATCTTATGACGAGATCTACAGACACTGATTCTCGATGTATTTCACCAGCTACTTTTAGTAAGTGGCTCTCTTGCTACTTGTAGCAGTCTTAATAGTATCCTAATTAGAGGCCATATTCTAAACAATTGAAATCAAAAGCCCCTGGAACTTCAAACTAAAAGAAATTGGCCTCTTAGTCTGACCGTCATGGTGGCTGTGTTTTAATGCCATATGTGTAATGGCACACCGTGGTGAACTTAATCAGTTCGTTATCCAGATTTGGCTGATATAGTAATAAGTCACGGAACAAACGAAAATGGCATATTGTTGCTATTTCGTCCAAATAATTCTCCGATAATTCGTTATTACAGACACCATAGAAAGGAGTAATAAAACTCATTGAAAATTGCTATTTCTAAAAGACGCACTTATCATATATTGCGAGACTAATCTTCAGAACAGTTTTTGTTGAAGTAGCAAAAGATAACCATACTTTCGTCTGATTTGGTTATCAACAATACTCAGTCAACATTTTTTTTACAAAAGGAAGACTACAAGTAATCGACTTGATGAAACATGGACAGAATAACCGGAACTCCTAATGAACACCATTTCCTGGGATGCAAAGATAGCAATGCTGGTGTGCAAGCAACTCGCACCCTTAAAATCAACTCATTAATAATTGAGGAAAGCTTTCATGGGCCATCCACTATTTCTCCCCTACAAGTAACCAGGCTTTGATGGGATTTTACAGATTTACGGCCATTTATTGTGGCTGCCTTCAATTCAAACACATCCCCTCGACCTGGAGACGAGGTCGGATCGGCCAATGACTTTAGACCCATTAGCCTTACATTCCTTTTACTCTAATTCAGGGCATGCATATAATTGAAGGAATCGAAAGGTCTCCTCTATCAAAGTTCCAACATACTTAACTTAAAGGTAAGTCCACGTCCACGGAAACAGCACCGCATGAGGTGGCTGCAGACGATTTAGAAATTCATCTACTTAGATTAGATAAACAGTATACGTAAGCCACCTTCCTAGACACAGAAGGTGCCTTCAATAATGAGCACACTAAATCCATTCTATAATCTCTCACCAAGCTCATTTCACACGATTTCGTTAGCAACTGGATCATATCCAAAATCATTCAATCACAACAATCATAGATAGTAGGTACCCCGCAGAGAGCAATTATATCGGCTCTTCTATGGCTCTTGATCAACAACAATGTCTTGACGGAGTTCGCTAGTATTGGAATCACAGTGATTAGTGAACTCACAGAGAAGAATCTGACTAAGCTAAGCACTTGGATCACAAGCTGTGGACTTAATGTTTATCCGAGTAGAGTTGAACTAATGCTATTTACCACCAAGCACAAAATAACGAGTTTCAAGCTTCTACGTCTTTACAACCAAACACTTATTTTCTAGTGTAAGGAACCTTGGCGTCGTCCTTGATCCCAAGATCAACTGGAAACTAAACATAAAACACAAGGCAAAGAAATCATTCATCACTTTCTTCGCCTGACTTCAGCTTAGGATGCTCCTCTGGATGTATTCTCACTTATGGATCACTCGTGTGGTGGCCGACCTTAAGAAACTACATTACAAAGCTTAGCAGAGTCCACTGAACATCTAGTATAGGGACCACAGGACGGAATAGAACAATAATCTACCCCGATCGAAATGCCAAGTATCGATCTTTACCGGCGGCTCCAAGATAAAATGCGGCGTTAAAACAGGTTTCATCTGAACGTATTGAACGTATTTACCGCTCGGCGGTTAGAGAAGCCTATAAGATGCTTAGCCTCAACTCCATTACCATATACAACATTGGAATCTTTATTAACAGCCAGGTTGCCATCAAAGCGCTTCGCTAGCCAGATGTGACTCTATAGTCCGTTTCAAATCACCGTGCAATTTCTTGCGCATGTGCCCTCTTTTCCATCTATTCCAGTTATCCTGGAAGTGATACAGACGAAATTCGAGCGTAATCATACTTTAATGTTGATTGCACTGAGTCCATAGATGAACTAACATAGATGGCAAACTTTCCAGATATTGGAAAATTAAAACCGATTTTCTACTTTTGCCTCTAGCGTGTGACCCTGCCTGTGAATACGTGTGAATTGTCATCAATTCAACAAAACCCGACCATTGTACTCAAAAAATGGCCATCCACATTACAAACACGTGTGCAAATCTCTCTCATTCTAGCAACTTAACTTGTAAATTGCTTTCATTCTTCCAAATTCTGGAAAGTTATAGAGATGTAAAAGTGTTGGTAATTTACTTACAGTGTGTCTAAACAAAGTTAAAGGTTTGCAAAAGGATTAGTAGAATTTGACATCTCGGTTCATCACCTTTAACTGATTGACATCTAATCACCGCGTACTAATGATCTGCTTGAATGGCACTGGATAATGTATTGTGGAAAAGATAAGAAGCCGGTATTGACAGATGCGAAGCCAGCGTGTAGAGAGAATGCATGGACGTGAATTTTTTTTTAGTCGAGTTGGCAGTGGTAATTTTATGGAAAGCACTCTCTTCACAATTATTGTGTTGAAAAGGAAGTTAAGTATTTATTTTTTTATGGGGTGTTGCGTGATTCAACACTTATTTTTTTTCAAGATCAATGCACTTAATCGTCATCAGTGGTATCATCATCCTCTCCGTCGCTTTCAATTTCAGTTGATGAATCTTCGCCGGGTCTAATAACAATTCTCTCGGTGAAGGTATCCCAACTCAGCTCATAGCTCAAATAAATTTCTTCTGTCCGTTTGGGCTTATCGCATGTTTTTTTCTATTCATCGACAGTAATTTTTGCAAGGATTCCATCTTACGAAAAATTAATCCTTTCAGATACCTCCAAAGAGTTGTCTTGCTTATTCTAATTTCCAGTTCTTGACGGATTTGTTCCCTAAGGGCTGTGTTGGATGGATGGATGTTGATGGATTCATAGTCGAAGTCATCTAATCCAATGATCCAGCGCTGATGAGGAATTTCCTTGGGTGATTGTACTGTTTCAGTTTATTCTTGTTCTTTAAATATAGGGTGATTCATTGTGATGTTTGAAAACGTGAAATTAAGAGCTCACCAAAATTATTTCTCAACAAGTCCATTGTTTCATGGCTCGTAGCGCCGTCTTGTTGAAACTAGAGCTCACCCAGACCATGTGCCTGAATTTCAGGAAGCACATAAACCGTTAATATGGGGCGATAACGGTTACCATTGACGATAACATTCTGATTGGCAGCATTTATGAAGATATAAGGACCAATGATTCCACCAGCCCATAAACCACACAATACCGTTATTTTTATTGGATGTAATGGTAACTCTTGGTACTCTTCGGGTTACTCATCAGCCCTAATATGGATATTTTGTTTATTAACGTATCCATTGAGCCAGAAATGGGCTTCGTCACTGAACAAAATTTCACGATAAAACACCAGATTCTCATTAAGTTTTTCCAGAGCCCATTCACTGAAAATATGACGCAAATTCAAGTCGCATGGCTTTAATTCTTGCAAAAGTTGAATTTTGTACTCTTTTAGGAGTATTGATTGAGAATTGATTTACCATGGTCTTTGCGTACACTCTCAGCTGATATAATCTCTTCACTAAGTGCTGGATGTGGTCTAACCGGTCGAGTATTATCCACTTATATAAACTGGACTCAAATTTGTGAATGGTATTGGCAATAGTGGTTTCAGTAGGTCGATTATACGCACCGTAAGTTTCTCGAATCACAGGGAAAAGATTTCTTACAGAACGCTGATTTTCGAAACACAGCTGAACATTTGGAGACGCTGTTGTGGTGTGAGTCTTTCCATGATGACTTGCCAAATGATACTGAACAAAAATGACAAAGCAGTTTGATAGGAGTCACGCGTGATCTATCAAAAAAAAACCTATTGAAAATCAAACCTCCAACATCAAACATCAAATTTCTCCAACACTTTCTCTTTATTGCCAACTCTAGATGGAACAGTCCAGAAATTTGTTTTATATGCATGTGTATGAGGTGTGTTCAAAAAGTAAGGTGACTATTGAAATTTCGTGGGCAACGTATATTTGATTATCGATTTTCTTTTGCTGTGCTGGTTATCATGTTCCGAAGACATGTTCACAATTTTATGTATATAGCATACTTAGTTTATTTTTGACAAATAGAAAGGTTAGACGTATTAGACGTGCTCGGCGATTTTCAATTTTTATATTAATTGGAGCAAAGAATTTGCATCAAATTTTGTATAAAAAATGGAATAAAGTGCTCTAAAACACCTGAAATGCTGACAGTGGTCTGCTTTAAGTAAAAAAAAAATGTTTACAAGTGGTACAAGCTCTTCCAAGATGGCCGAGAAGATGCCAATGATGAATGAGAATTTTTAGCCAAAAATAACACGACAATCATGCCTCAGCCACCATATTCACCAGATTTGGCCCCATGTGACTTTCTCCTGTTACCAAAATTGAAGAGACTTATGAAAGGATAGTTTTGCAACGATTGAGGAAATAAAGTGCTTAAGGCTATACCAAAAAACGCTTATGAGAAGTGCTTCGAGGGTTGGATAAAGCGTTGGCGCAAGTATATATCTGAGAGGGATTAATGAATAACTTCATTAATATTGATAAATAAATAAATATTTTTTTGTAAATATATAAAGTCACCTCACTTTTTGATAATTATGGCCTGCCTGCAAATACAAATGATTTTCTCTACAGAACTCGGACTAAGACATCAAGAATCATAGCAATTAGCACAGGTCACTGGCCAATTAGTCCGCACTCTTCCAAGTTAGGAATTCCTTTTAACCCCCACTGCCGTAGCTGTAACAACTCACACGAAAAGGAAACCCTATTCTATTTTCTCTTTGACATTAGATAGAACCAGACATCGTATACTGGCAAACTCTTTTCAAGAAATTTCTGGCATAACATACTGAAACATTATTAATTTTCCGATCTCCACAGGATGGATCTGAAAACTACGCTCTAAGCATCACCCTTCAACATCCAAGTTACGTGACGTGTGGTACCAAAACAGCGCTTCCATTCTACTTGTGTTTCTGGTAGATCCTTACCAGACAACCACTTCTACTTACTCTTCTAACAGTCTAACTCGTGGTCATGGTCTTAATTCGAGGCTTTACCTACGTGTTTTTTTAAGTTTTATGATCCTAGACTGCCATAAAAATACAGTCAAGTCGTGGTCCATATTAAAATAGCGTCCGGAGTCCATCTGATGAAAAAAATAACAATCTAATCAGCCAAATATGAGACTGCCTGTTAATATTGATAGTCGTCGATTCCTTTGACAAAATATGTGTCTTTGATACCCCAATCTCCAATGATGACCTACTTTTTCTTGTTCATCAATCTCCTATGCCCTTGAAAATGTGTCCATAATTTCCCAGAGTTCTTTTCGCTTGTAAACACCCGCGATTCAAGTAAGTTAATGAAGCTTCGTCACCAATTCACACAATAAAACGTAACCTCACCACCGACTCCTCATAGTTAGCATTTTTGAAAAACGCCCACTGTACAGAATATACAGCTTCCAATCGAAACATTTACCATAAGCACACGTTGGTCATTAATTTTAACCATTTCTCCACAGGAGTCCACATGTGTGACCTTGCCCGTTTTGTGGCGTTTCGTTAGCGTAAGAACAAAGGATTGTATCTAACGTACTCGACTACTGGTGGTGGAGGTAATTCCATTAAAAATAAAAACAAATCGCTGACAGTCCAAAAACTGACAATATCTTGGCCAGTAAAGTTTCCCTTTTTATTTTTATTGGCAAACTTTAATTCGTCTATACACCTACGGATATAAAAAAACCAACATCAACAGCAATACGACAACTCGTGCCAACAAATACGGATCCTGATTGCATATTAAAATTGTTTGTTTCGCAACCTTTCAGGTATTACCGAAGTGAAAACAACATACTGTCAATATGTAACGTTGTACTTTGTCCATATTCACCATTCATCGCACGTATATCATCAGCCTAGGATCCAACCTAACATATGAGAATCCTTCTTGTACGTCAAGATAAACGATTCGTATAAACAAATTTATGCATACCAGCTGGGTAGCTGACGGCCCTTGAACTTGATATTGAATTTTGTCTCAGATCTATTAATAAGAGGGAACAATTCGAATTGCTGGCATGGAAACCTAATGGTAACCATACCAATTGTAACAATTATAGTTTGCCTTACAGTAGCCGCAAGTATATGGGTACTTACGCACGGGTTAAGCTTGACTTTAGATTGAGATGTTTCCATGAAGACGAAATCATGATTAATTGATGATAATCGCATTGGGATAGTGAATATGAAGGTTAAGGTAGACATTGATCGAAAGAACTTCAATCTGGAAATCGAATATCCAATGAAGTGTAACCTTCCGGAATAATTAGTCTTTTGTTCTTGTTGGTCTTAAATGTTTGTAGAAGGAGGCGATTCTTATACTGAGAGAAGGTTCTAAAGTTTAACAGGATATTTTTACCGAAATCTGTGTAAATGAAGGAAACAAAGAACATGCGGAAATTTATATTAATTACACTAGGAGCCGCTTAAGTGTGTTCCTCAACCAACAGCTCTTTCAATTTAGCCAGATGTAGTATTACGATAATTGCCTCCAGTTGACAACACCAAATTAGTTGAGATCCTTTTGAATGCTCACAAAGGTGAAGGTGTGTGATTGTGTGATTACAAGCTAGAGTGATTGTGTTCAATTTGTCCTAGTCTGTATGAAACTTTCAGAGATTCGTTGTTGTTTGTTCTTCGGTCATTTATCACCGTATTTTTCAGTTGCCTTTTGGGTACAAGGACATAGTGATTGTTAAGAGTAATTATTTTCTTTGCACAATGTGTCGCTATTTTAAATTACGGTAGAACCAAGCCATCATATTTTCATTTACCTTATTAAGTTTTCTTCCATCCCTTCACAGAAGCCGATGTTACTCACAGAGTTCGCGACCAACACTTGCCAATCTTTGCAGGACCCATTTGTTTTTTTATGTTGCTGCGGTGCGGTGGTCAGGTCAAACATAACAAGGCGATGCCCTGTCTATAGCATAGGATTTCTCAACAAATTTCAAGAGACTCGATTGGCATCCAGGATATCCGAATTCACAACTTGACTATAATAATGTGGTGGTTTAAGTCGATCTTGGCTTCTTGAAACGTTCGGACATCTAGCATTCTGAATGTGATCAGTCTGGTTGACGGTTTTTTGATCAAGAATTTGACATGGCTTTCCAGGGATGTTGAGGAGTAGGAAGCGCTTGATAGTTGAAAATTTGAAAGGCTGTGTTTTCCAAGTATGTAGTGGTCTCCTTTCCTTTCAGTAAGGTCGATCTTGTCTCTTATAAAATATTTCTTGGATATCAGGTTAAGGAGCTCTTAGGCAAAGTTGGTCTTCCCGTTTGAAAGACCATGATTGTATATCAGATACAAATTAAAGAAGACAACTTTTTAAGAGACAAATCACAAGTATTGGCCTCGTAGAAGTAAATTCTCCAGCAGGCGTTGGTTCGTTAAAAAAACGAGAGGTAGCCTCTGCGGTATGTCGTCACACTCTCTAAATAGTCGACCACGACCTAATAATCGTAGCAAGTATATTTGAGCCTAAGTTAAAAAAGAACCAGCTATCGCCAGTAAATTCTGATTTAGTTACTGCAATCAAACACTTTGCGGTTCTATTAGTAAGCTGCCCTATTTCACGACTCCTGGTGGCGCCATCTGGAAGACTCTTCGGACAATGCGGAATGAAGAGGGCAAATATCAAATCGTCCGCGCAACAAAACAGGACAAGTGCCGATCCAGGGCTCAACGAGCAGCATTCATAAAAAATGTTCTTACTCCGAAACGAAAAGAAATGCCTCTGATTCGAACGAATACTTTGTTGACGACCTTTGGCTATCGATAAGGGATAACGATTGGACTCTGGAACATGAAGACCCTTCACGACTCTCGAGAAAAAGGTCTCCGGAACACCAGATTCCTCCAACTGGAGAGGAAGTTCACCCGGTACAAGTTAGACATATTGGGACTGAGTGAAAGAAGATGGTAGGACGTAGGAGAATATCTTTCTCCAATCGGGAATACTATTTATATAGTACTACTTGCTCTGGAAAACCAAATGAAAGCATGCAAGAGTCCGGTGTAGGTCTTATGTTAACATCAGTAGCACGGAAGAGCCTTTTATCGTGAAGACCTTATTATGACCGGATATTAACGACCAGATTACATACTACTATAAGAAATGTAACCATCATCCAGTACTACGCACCGGCGGAATCCTTGACTGAGAACGAAAACTACGATTTCTATAATCAATTAGGTGCTGCCTACAATTTAACGCCTAAAGGTGACATTATGATAGAGATGGAGGCTTCAATGCTAAGGTAGGAATGTTAACACCGCACTCAGACACGTAATGGGAGTTCAAGGCATTGAGAACGAAATGATATTGGAGAGCGGTTAGTCGATTTTTGCAACGCCAAACAAAATCTGACACAAGATCAGCTGGCTCTCATCTGAAACCAGGTAGATCACATCGCTATTAGTCGCCGATTCAGAAGTGGTCTTTATGACGCCCCTAACGTAAAGCGTAAAGCCGACATCGGAATAGAGTGCGACAACCAGAGAAATGTATTTACATCAAGAACGTAGAGCTTTATCGGTAAACGGTAGAGACACAGTTCTCAACTGACTCCTGGATACGGATCGAGGAGTGTACTTCACTCAAAGTTCAGATTGCATTACCTCCAGCAGCAGAGAAATCTGAAATTAAAGCCCAGAGTTGCATACTTATGTATGTATTTTCAATAGGTCTAGCCTAAGACATAAATATGTATACTCTTTCGTCCAGTATTAAATAGTAATGTATTTGTTTAGTACGTAATTTTAGTACTTTGATTTAAGCAAACATTGTACTTGGATTACTACTCAATAAACAGTCTTAAACTAAACTTGGAAAATACAACATAGTTTTGGTTTCTGAATCTCTGGCAAACCTCACAGCAATTTACAAGTTTTGTAATATTGTGAGTGATTCCTTTCCAATAAATAGTAGCTCTAGCTCGCCGTTTCATATTTTCTATTCCTGTATGACCCTCATGCATGAGCGAAATAAATTTGTTTCGCAAATTTTGCGGGATTTTGACATTATTACCCTTAAAACACAGCAGATTATGAAAATGTATTTCATGCCGAAGAGGCCAAAATGGGAGCACTGATTCAACCACATGCCGTTTGTGTTCTGGCCATCCATCATTCGAATACTTTTTAAGCAATTGCAGTGATTTTCCACTAATAGTACTGTCTTCAATTTCTTTAAGTCTCTCTTCAGAAATTGAGAGGAAAGCTGAAATTAAGTCAACATGGACGCTAGTTCCTATTTCACTACCTTATGTTTCAGTTTCCGGAAGTGGGGCGCTTGATAAGGTATCTGCGATCTGGATTAATTTACCTGGTGTGTAAGTCACTTGTAAGTCATACATTTGAATACTAAGTATCATTCTCTGTAAGCGACGTGGGACTTTTGTGAGTGGTTTTTTGAACAAAGATATCAATGGCTTATGATCAGTCTCTAAGGAAACTGTCTGGCCATATATATACTGGTGGAACTTATTGTACCCAAATACAATGGCGTACAATTCCTTCTCTATTTATGCATATCTTTGTTGGCACTCTGTTAGCGTCTTTGATGCAAAAGCTATCGGCTTTTTATTTTGCTGTAGTACCGCATCTACAGCAAATTGGGATGCATCTACTGACAAGACAGCCACAGACTTTGTGTCAAAGTATGCTAAAACTGGAGGAGAGGATATGGTACTTTTCAATTTATTAAAGCATCTTTCGTAATTTTCATCCCATTCCCACCTTACGTCCTTTTTTAATAAATTTCTCAATGTCTGTGAATTTTCCGACAAATCGTGTATATGAATGCATTTAAGTAGGTTAGCATACCCAAAAATCTTTGTATAGGGTTTTCTAATAACGACTTGACACCTTTTTTTTAAAAAAATAAAAGGCAAACCATTTGAGATATTTCAAAAACTTTATTATTGGCTTGAAGTACAATCAAAACATTTATGAATGAAACTGGACTTCGTTCATATGGCCACCGCGGGCACGTTTGCAGCAGTCGATTCGTTGGACCCAATTTCGGCCGAAACGGCCGCTATTTCGCGTTCAATGTTGGCTCTGAGCTCTTCCAATGTCGTAGGTGTGTTGGCATAACCAATAACTTAACGTAGCCCCACAGAAAATAGTCAAGCGGCATTAAATCACACAAACGAGGCGGCCAATCGACTGGCCCACGTCTTGAAATAACACGCTCACAATACTTACTATTCAATAAATCGATTGTAGCGTGTGCTGTGTGGCTTATGGCACCATCCTGTTGAAACCACATGTCGTCCAAGCCCATATCTTCCAATTCGGGCCAAAAATAATCTTTGATCATGGCACGATAACGCTGAACATTCACAGTAACGTGACGATCGTTATCGTCGACGAAAATATATGTCCCAATAACGCCGCCGGCATGCAAACCTCACCAAACAGTTATTTTTTGTGGATGAAGTGGTGATTCATGAAGCACATGTGGGTTTTCACCCGACCAATAACGCATATTTTACTTATTGACGAACTCATTGAGCCAAAAATGAGCTTCGTCAATGAAGATGATTTTGCGACTCCGAATATCTGTAGAAAATTTTTATAATTTGCAGACGTTGCTCATTAGTGTACTTTACCATGATGAAAATTTATAAACTAACAGTGACAGTTTGATGATTAGTGAAAGAGTGCGTTCACAAATTAAATTCAAAGTTGTCAAGTCCTTATTCGAAAACCCTATATTTGTCTGCTTATTGAAACCAACTTTATTGACTAATATCGCATCTAAGTAATAATGGTCAGATTCTTTTTCAACTGTAGAAGCACTGTTACTTTCATAATGGATATGAGATTCTACTTGCAAGGTTCTAATATGCTTTTTAAAGTAACACATGTTAGCAAAATGATTAAGTTTACCGCATTTGTTACATATTTTTCCCGCTGCTCGACAAACTGCATGCTGATGTATATACCCACATTTGGAACATGTCTTCTTCGATGACGTAAAAGGTGTTTTTGAATGCCGCCTACCGCTGCTGTTGCTGTTCTGTTGACTGGTGTTTAGACGGTCCCTTACCGCTGCTGACGCCACTGAATGATGACCGCTGCATGTGATTTTGTGTTGATTCTCTGGGCTTTTGTTGTTGTGTTGTTGTTGACCAACTCTTCTAATCTTGTCAGCGTAAGATTTTCTTGTGTTAGGAATTTTTCTTTTACAACCTCATCCATAATTCCAATTATAAATACGTCTCGTACCATCTCCCCTTCGTTTATATACTCACATGAGGCAACCAATCGCAGAGGCATCCTATCAATACAGGTACATATTGCAACTGCGATAAAAGCCCTTAAGAAGGACAAAGCGGTATGCATTGACATAAGGTGGAATTTTTCCAAGCTGCGCTAAATACATCAGCAGGTCAGCAGAGCTACGGGGCGTGAACGGGGAGTTGATGTGGAAAGCTTTGTGCAGGAGGGGTATTCCTGCTAAAATCGTAGCTATTAAAAGTCTACGTACGAAGATGCAACATGTCGTGTTCTACGCAACGATAGAAACCCAAAGCGGAGTTCGGCAAGGTTGTATTTTATCAAAATAGCAGAGGTGTTCAATAGACAACTACAGCTTGATAACGTTGACAATATCAGTTTGCTTGCGCACCGGGTTTTGGATCTGCACCAGATAAGCCAGAATCCGGAAACTTGGGCCAGCAGAGTGGTCCTTAAAGTAAATGTAGCTAAAACCAAAGTCCTTGGTCTTTCAAGTTCTTTTTCGCAAGTTTACATTACTAGACAGGAAGTTGCAAAATGTTTTTTGCAACCATGAAAAAAGGCCAGTATCGTTCCGTGATCCGATTCTTGTTTTTGAGTGTCAAAACCTGCGAGGTAATCTAATCCATTCTCGATGATGTGTATGAGACCCATTTACTTTCCCGTACAACTATTTACCACCAGAAGGTGGCTGCAGCAATCCACTCAGAAGCTGCAGTATTTCATTGACAGATGTTCCGAGCATTATTTTGAGAGTATTTTGTCTCAACCAAATTTCAAACGCAGAGCTCTATATAAGAATAGGACAGGAGTCAATCGATATCACTATAAGAAGAAAGAAATAGCTGTGGATTATTTACACCTTAAGGCACGAAGGCCATTCCATTGCGAAAACAAGAAAAAGAGCTGTCCTCACAAGGCAGATTTGATGCAGAACAGAGGAATTAACACTTTCAAAGAGCTGAAGAGAGCTGAAGCATGTCGCAGTATACCTGACAAGAAGGGGCGCAGATATTACTGGGGCCATATGCCCCTCAAGAAGTCTTTGTTGATTAATCTGGAGATCCTCAAGTCCTCTTGTGAATATCGAGATGCGGAACCTTGGTACTAGATACAACAATATTTCGCCCCGCCGCTAAGCCGATTAATGTGAATCCGTTATTGGTGGTGGTGCAGGCTTTACTTTTCGACAGTACTACCAAGTATGCCCTCTCTTCCGGGCTTTGCAATAAAATCGCCAGAGACAATTTTAATGTCACAGGTGACCAACAGTTGTTGAACGACTTCACCAAGTCCAAGCTTCCTCGTTATGATTATCTGCGTCCATGCATAGATAGCAAAAGATCAAACAAATGTTTTCGGTCATCTCTAGGATATCAGCTTCCTTTCTGCTACCCCCCGATAGGAAAGACAGTCGACTAGCTCTTCTTGAGTGATTGGGTGAGAAACAAGAGGGTAGATAAATAATTCCGAGTTTAGCAGCAGCCTTCCATGATTAATATATGATCACGATGGCGTTGCCTGGCAAACCAAGAATGAGATGTTTGGATTTAGCTTGTCGGTAATAAGAAATTAACGAGAATGAAGGGGTCACTTAAACAGTATAACGATCCGCATAGAGATCGTGAGGGTTTCATAGCATTAAAAGCGATGTTCTTCTGCTGTAAGTGGGTGCTGTAAGTACAATCGGCCTCAGATATTCGTGGTTTTCCTTCATGAATTTGTTCGGATCTTTAAACTTATAGAGCAAAAACAAAGCCAAAGAATCTTCAGGTCATTTTGAATTTCAGTAAACGTGAATTGTTTTCCAATTTTTTGAACTCCTTTTTTAGATATATACTTGATAGCGTTTTTCTTTTCTTTTCAGGCGGAATCACCACTCCTACCGAATAAAGAAAGAACTGAATTTCTACCCACCTCCGTCGTAAACATATCAACACCGCTTCTAGCCCCAATAGCTATACCTGAATCCTTGTCTTCATCTCCAGCGAATGTGAGAAACGAGGCACGTACAAACCACACCAATTCCAATACCACCAACAATAATAATAATAACATCAACAACAACAACAACAACAACAATAACAGCACCTATTGTAACATCAACAATTTAACTTGCAGAAGACGCAGCTCAGTTTCATCGATATCACGATTTGATACCATAGACGGTACCATAACACCTGGCAACGACATCACTACCACGCAATCGGCGCAAAGTACACCAAATCATAACCAGAATCTCTACCCTGTGGACTCCTTTGCGATAATCGAAGGGAAACCACCAAAACCTGTCACCAAGATGCAGAGCAAAGTCGATGCTGTAGGTAAAATTACTGGCGAATGGGGCAAATGGCAACTCCGGACGGTATTACTAATCTTCCTTTGCAAAATCCCCTCATCATGGTTTATGGCGTGCATCATTTTCACAGCACCTGCGCCGCGACATGGTGAATTTTATTGTAAACCACCAGAGGCTCTGAGTCCTCAGAATCACACGAAATGGATAAAAATTTCACATCCGGAAAAGGAAGAAGCCGACGATCAAGAGTTCAATATAGACTTTTGTAATGTGTACCAGGATGCGTTGGAGCATGCTCATCAGTATTACAACTATGAGCATAAAGATACAGAACCAAAACTTTGGGAAGAGCCAACAATGAAGAACGCTACCGTTATTCCTTGCAAAGCCTTCGAGCACAAGGCCGAATATCAGTCATTGGTGACGGAATTCGATTTGGTCTGCTCACGTGATATATTGGTTGCCACAACGCAATTCTTCCATTTGTTTGGCGTGCTAACCGGTGGCATTTTAGCCACACATTTGCTTAAGTAGTAAGTTTCATTCAAAATTTTCTCAATACGACTAAAGGCTTATGCATCAGGAATAAGTGCGTTCGGTTTGTTTACAACTAGCTAAGGTAATGATTGTGATATGTCTGCCATCGTGGACGATCAGAATCGTTACACTGGCTAGTGTCAGAAAACAAAATGATTCCTATTGCTTGAATGGTGGTGGTGGTGAATTTTTTGACAGAAGTCACAAATGTTTTTGACAGTAGTCTCATCTGTTCCTGACAGAAATCATCTGTTACCGACAGCTGACATTTCTTTCGTTTGATAATCAATTTCTGACACTTGACTTAATTTGACATGAACTTCCTTTTTCTATTTCAATTATAGTTTTAGTCCTAGAAATGTGATGCTGTTTGGAATGATAACTCAAATAATTTGTGGTAATTTAACGGGACATGTTACGTCCTATGAACTGCATGTGTTCTTCCGATGCCTTTCGGCTGTTTGCTGTGCTCAAATGTATACTGCTGGTGCCAATATTTGTAAGTACTTGTAGATCTACTCGTATTATTGTATATATTTTTTGTGTTGAAATTTAATTGAAAATTCTACTTTTAGTTATGGATATAACTGGCGGAACGTATCGAACCGTAATTTGTACGCTGTTTGAACAATTTTGGTCAGTGGGAGTTATGTTGCTTCCACTAGTCGCGAGTGTGTCAAAAAGTTGGACATATCTCTACATGGCGATATCGTGGCCAACTGTTATTCTGATATACTTATGGAGGTAATTGTTAATATTTTTATTTATTCAAAAAGTTAATTGAAGAGGAAATAAGCATGATATCGTTCGGATTCTTCCATTTTGAATTAAGAACAACATTATGACTTTTTCGTCATATTTTTCGACATTTTCACACAAAGCTATATATTAGCTATTCTTCTCTATCACCCGCTCAGTGCTTAGCTCCATTCCCACAAAAAAAATATACAAACGTTGTTAAGTCGCATAATCTTACTTAATTACTTACTTAGGTGGAGCTACAGCCTTGGGTGGATCCGGGCCCCAACCAACATGTCCTTGTAGTTTGGTAGCTGCTTCAAATTTCGTACGCTAAGTTGGTTGAGGTCCCTCCTGACTTGCGATCCCCATCTGAAACTAGGTCTTCCTCTGCTGCGGTATCCGTCGGTAACAGATTTTAGAAATTCCCGAACTGGAGCGTTGGTGTCGATCTTCTCTGCATGTTCCACCACTTTAAGCCGATGAATTCTGACTCTTTTATGTCTGCTATGTGTCCTTTCACAATGTAACTCGTTTTTTCCTCGTTTACCTTCAGGCACGTTTTCACCATTTTTGCTTAATGCATAGCAAGTGTACTCCTGAGTTTAGCTTACTACAATAGTTTCGCAGGTACAATGGTGACGAAATCGCATTTCAGCTAATCGCCTTGTTGGAAGAATATCTGACCATCTTGCAGAGTTTGACATGGTTATATAATTTTTTTCGATATACACTATCATAGGCGACTTTTAAATCGACAAATAGAGTTGGGTTTTGAGTTAGAACTCGATGGTTTTTCACAAGATTTATAGTAATATAGTATAAGAAATTCGTCGATTGTGGACTTTCCAGGGTTTTTACCACACTGATAAGAACCTATGAGATGATTGATAAAAGGTTTTAGGTAGACTATTACTTAGTACGGTAGAGAAGATCTTATAGGTGATATTGAGAACAGTGCTACCTGAATATGTAGTTCATGAATTGAAAATTCTACTTTTAGTTATGGATATAACTGGCGGAACGTATCGAACCGTAATTTGTACGCTGTCATTTTAGAGATGATTTTGTGCATTCTTTTTACAAGGCCATCTTCAGTCGTCAGTACCGGCACTCTCCTTGAACTTAAGTTTGGATATGGCTTCCCTCCCCATCAATCATTCAGGTTAAACGTTTCGTTCTGATCGTCATCACCGTTAAGCAATTTATAAAATGGTTTTCTCATATTCTTAGTACTGATTACCACTAGATTCTCTTGTTCATCTTTGTGGGCTTTTACTCGTACCTTGTTCACCTGACATGTGGTTTCTTCCTTCTGGTAGAATTTCTGAACGCCTTTCCTGCACAATTTTCTCAATTTTGCGCTTAATTTCCTCTTTTTCTTCCTTCTAAGAAGCAGTGCTCGTCCTTCAGTTTTTGTTCGTTGCGCGTCCTTTTCTCGTTTACAAGGTTTCTGTTTCTCTGCATATTACAGCCAGCGTTAATCCTCAAACGTCAAATTTCGCAGCATTGACCACCGAAGCCAAGTCGATAAGCGTAAATGCAGTATCGGAGGCGGTGCCGTGCAACCTATATTTACCTACTGTTCTATCAAAGAAGTCATTGAACATTAAACATATGTCTTACTGAGGAAATCAGAAAAACAATCTTTGGTGCCATCTTCTTTCTTCTCCATCTTCTGGAACCTTAGCATTGTTTGTCCAATCCTACTCAAGAGCGGAGACCTTTTGAACTGCGCCAACTACAGAGGTACCACCTTTCTTAACATCGCCTGCAAGATCCTATCTACTGTGTTATGTGAACGCCTAAAACCCTTCGTCAACATCCTGATTGGTCCATATCTGTGCGACTTTAGCGAAACCAAGTATATGCTTTCAACAAAAAGGGACACACAGCATCGAGAATTGGACAGACAGCTATAATTTCAAGATAATAATAGACTTTATTTAACGAAAACTCACTCTTGCTAGTGACAATTTCTTTGGGCGGAGATAGCAATGAGTAGCTTGACCCTATATCGAGAAACTAAGGAGACTCTATATTAGACTTTAATCATCCCAGTCTAAATCTGTGGCGCTGAAACCCCGTTTGCGCTAACGAGATTTAGATGTACAGTCGCCTAAGATGGCTAGAACATGTAGAGCGAATGGACACAAATCTAACCCGGACTTCAGTTTAGAGTTTAGGTGGCTTTCTAAAGTATTGTAGAAGGGACCTCAATCGGCTTGCAGTACACAATTGAAGGCAGCTAGTTTATGCCTAGCTTCACCCCAAACTGATCACCTGAAACCCTTCGCTAACGGTCTAATAGCTTCCTTTTTGCACAGTGTTAGATCGTATTATGTTCATCAAAGAAATAACCAGAAACCCAAATCGATACCCTTACCCTTGTTCATACATTTTAAGACTGAATAAGATACAATTTCTTGACGCGGCTCTACTTTTCTGGTGTCATTATTCTTTCGACGAGCTATAAGCAAACCTTGAAATTGAAATCTTCTACATCTTCTGTTTTCTTCTTTTTCTAGATGGATTCCCGACTCACCGCGTTGGATGATAGAACGTGGTCGAGTACTCGAAGCCAAAGCTATACTACAAGAGTGTGTTGAAATGAACGGCACAACACACTGTCTTCCACATGACATTGATCAACAGTTGCAATTACAAGCAATAACCGCTATGGAAGCACCACCACCAGCTGGCTGGTGGACAATCTGGAAAGGCCCACGTGCTAAACTTCATATGATTTGCGTACATTTATGTTGGTCCATATATGTCCCCATCTACTATGGCATGCTACTTAATATACGAGCCTTTAGTCGAGATCACTTGGAGATTAACACTGCCATTGCTGGCTTCTCAGAAATCTGTGGAACTTTCATTGGACTCTTTCTCATTCTAAAAACGAAAAGAAAATGGGTCTGGACCGGCCTTTTCAACATTACAGCTGGTTTAATCGCCTTATCCGCTTGGCTTATACCAAATTCTAGTAAGTCTTAAAAGGTTTTCTTTTCAAAAGAGCTCCCTTTAAACAGATTTTTTTTTTCTATTTCGATTTCAGTTAAGGGTAACTCAAGAGTAGCACTTCTCATGTTATCGGCAATGATATCGAAAGCTGCTATATCATGTACGCTCTCAATATTAACAACATGCACAACAGAACTAGTTACCGCTGAAAAAAAGAAGATCTGTGCATATTCGACAATAGTATGGGCCAGAACATGGCTTCTAGGCGCTCCATTTGTAGGAGCAACTGTGATTTTTGCGCAACTCTTGCCGCAGACGGCATTCGCTACATTATCAATAATTGGTGGAGTTTTATCCGCTCTTATTTCTAGTCCACGTACAATTAGCAAACAAAAGACATCACCAACGACAAACGACATAAAATCTACAACAATACCCAATAATAATCAAAACACAAATAGTAAGCCCTCACAACAGTTTAATAAAAGATCCAATCTACCTCCGGAACTTATACCTGGCATCTGGACAACTAAGATCCATGATGAGCGCCAACAAGTGTGATGCTTTATTTTTATTTTATTCTTTTTTGTTATAAACTTATCAAAAGAAATTTTAAATATTTTGTTTTAGTTTTAAATAAAACAAAAAGAAATGGTTTCCTAAATACTACAATAGAAAACACGCTCAAAAAGTAACACAAAACTGCTAAATTTCTACTAAAGTTTTACAATAAAAAAAAAACAGAAAATTATAAATATGATATATTTACAAAACTAATAGTAAAACGAAATGTACCAGTACCTTTACAAATATACAAATATCGAATAAATATGCACAGGCACCCGTTTCAATTGAAAAATACTAATTTAAAAAATATAAATTTACTTTTACTAAAAAAACAAAAATCCATTCATTGATCTAATACTTCTATCTCAGTTAACAAATATGGCAACTTAGTGCAATTTATTAGTAAAAAAAAACTAAGCGTATAGTCTAGAACGTCACTTAAAAAAAAATTTATATAAAAAACATATATATTCTATGTAAATTCTACATATTTAAAAAAAAAAAAATAAAAAATCGGAATATTTGGCTTCTACCTTAAAGAACAAATAAAACAAAATAAAAACCAATTAAAACTATATTAGAAATTGTTAATTAATTTTTAAGTAGAAATATTTACAATAATTAAAAAATGCTAATAAACTATACAATATTTAAAAGAAAAAACAAAAATGTGTATATATTAGTAGTTAAAGAAAAAAAAACAACAAAAACAAAAGACCCATCAAATTGTATAACAATATGCATATGAAATCTAGTATTTTATTTTATTTTATTTAAATTTTTTTCGTGCTAAATATATAATTATTTACTTCGTAAGTCATGGTGAAACCGTGAAACTAAGTGAAACACTAACTAACAACAACGTAAAAACCAAACAAAAACAATAATTTGAAGCAACCTACATACTTCGGAGAGAATCAAGAAAAAAAGACACTATTTTAGCTAATATTTAATTCGTAGAGATACTTAAATATAAATAAATATATTTAACAAATTAAATTTGAGTTTAAAAGTCATCTCATATAAATAATGAAGCAAATGTTGAACGTTTGCTTATTACCTACTGCGATTATGTACCTTAACAAAAAAAAAAAAATAATAATAATATTCAAATTCAAATCTCAATCCGTACAATTACATATAAATTAAATAAAAAACAAAACCAAAAAGAATATAAATTGATGAAAACAAAATGGAAATTCAAAAAACAAAAATCTGTAATAAGATTATAAAAATTTAAGAGAAAAATTAAATTTTGGAACAAGAAATATATTATTAGATTAGAAAATAAAAGAGCAATATTTTTTTAATACATTAATTAAAAGAAGTTTTATTTGAAATTGGACTTAATTGCAAAAGACACACCCACCTGTTTCGTGTAACTATATAGTATACGAGGGCTTTTTGATAAATACCCGGATTAGAAATGACAACGCAACTTTTTTAGGTTTTGACAAAATTTTTTTTTTTTGAATTTAATCCATTCTCAACTCGATATACTATTTCCAGCGGTGCTGCTGGGTGCTGTCGTCTCATCGACGTTCTCAAAATGACGCAGAAACTCCTCCAGATTTCGATTAAACAGGGGCAAGCACGTCTTTGAAGTGATCTCACTATTGCGCTGGTTCCCCGGTGCGAGCAAACGCGGCACCAATCGCGCGGACAGCTTTCTCGTGCCCAAAATCTTGTGCAAGATATGACAAACGCGTTCAGTTGAGATGCCTGCTATCTTTACAATCTCTACTACAAATTTTCACTCGGCGGTATTGGCAATACGAGATCATGAATTTTGTGCACGGTTTCCCCTGTGGTGACCGTTTTTCGACCACCTGGGCACGGCTCATCAAAAAGCGACGTGCGACCACTGCGAAACTCTGCGAACCAATGGTAAACGGTTGTAGGGGAAGGTGAATGGGTCCCATACATACCATGGATCTTGATTTCCTTGCAGGTTTGGCCACTCAAAAACAAGATACATATCACAGAGCGATACTGCTCTTTTTCCTTGGTCGCAAAAAACACTAACACGATGTTTTGAAATGGGTGTCAAAAAAAAAAAAAAAACTAAGCGTTGGACTTTCACCAAATTTTGATAGGTGGGCTAAAAGCGGTTATACTGAATGATATACTCATTTTGGTTCAGTAGCGCCACCTATCTTCCATTCCACAGCCCTTGTATGAAGGGTTTTCCAATAGATGCGAACCATTTTTCTAATGGGGAATGTGAAATATAAGATGTTTGGAACTTATAAAAGGTAATTAGGTAAAAGTGGCGGTTGGAAAAACTAACCCACTTAGACCTATTGGCCCATTGTGATGCCACGTGGATCCGTGATCCTCTTACTCATGGAACCAATTTGAGCGTATGATGAAGCGTAGGAGACTGTTAACGTCTATATTCTCCTAATATAGAATAAAGCTCCTAAGTAGATTTTTCGTCTCTGGGAAAGAGCTGGACATGTACAAAGAAGGTGGAATAATATCTCCCCTTCCTCCTCGTCCATGCAACATGCACCATGCACACCTACATATAATGGCGCTGAGATGTTTTCTATTTAGAAGGATCAAACTCTTAGAGCACTTCATATCCAGCTTTGGCCAGATCTGTTTGGTCACTTGTCATGCTGATCCAACAAGCCACCTAAGCTCTGTTTTAGTATTGGTTTGCACGTAGCGACTGGTATACCTATGATATCCTTTTCCGGTAGAATAGATAGAGTAATTTCAATTTCGGAGAGTTCGTCGGCCCTTCAATTCCCTGGAATGTCTCTGTGGCCCGGCACCCAACAAATGTGAAGATTGAACTGCTCTGCCATCAATGTAAGAACTGATCGGTATTCAAGGGCAGTTTAAGAGTTTAATGAGACTAAGTTCAGGAACTTGATAGAGGCCTGACTATCCGAAAAGATGCGGATATCCTTTGGAGATATCACTTTTTTTCAGCCAGGACACAGCTTCTTTAATTGCCAAAATTTCCACCTGAAACACGTTACAGTGATTTGGAAGACGAAAGAAGAGGCTTCGATTAAGCTTATCTGAGAAAACACCGCCACTAACTTTGTCCACTGTGTAATCGCTTTAAGGCGAATAGCTGCAATCGCAGCTACTTGCCTGCTCAAGATATCGAGGGGTGTCAAGCCAAACTGAACAGATTTCCAATTTAGGAAACTAAATTATAATAAATTTATCAAAAATGAGACCCAAATATTTTTCTGTATCCAAAAACACTAAACTAGTACCGTTTGTTGAGAGACGGTCTGTAATCGGAATTTTATTATTTCCTGGAAAAGAAGACAAGATCAGTTTTATGGGGGCTTGCTCCCAAAACACAGTGATATGCACAACGGGTTAATCTGTTAAGATTTAGCTGAAGAAGTTCTTTGATGGTATTAAGATGCCTGAGACGGCTATAGAAACGTCATTCGTATAAGCAACCACCCTGCTACCACCCGCTTCCAGGTTTATCAGCAGTTCATTAACCATTAAGTTCCAGAAAAAGGGAAAAGGGACTTTTATATAAAAAAAAAAAAAAATCCATCAAAGTATATAAAAAGGAACTGAGAAAGACAAAGCAACAATCCTGGAGGTCATTGTGTGCCAAAATAACAGAAATGACCGATACATCGAGCTTAGTATCGTTATTGTTTGTGTTTTTTGTGTTTGTCTTTTTTTATAATGACTCGGGAATTTAGAGTGGATATAGCCAATATTCGCGGGCTAAAAAGTAATCACTTTTCTGCGTACGTCCACGTCTGTAAGTATAGACCAGCTGTTTTGGTACTTAGGGAAACACAGGTAAATCTCCGCCCACACCTCTCAGATCGCTCTGATCTGAAGCTACCTGACAATGAACTAGTTCCACTATTCTTCTCCCAACGCGGCTTCGCCATTTACGTGCGCAGTAATCTAGCTTACAAAACTCCACCCCAATGTAGACCCTGTTCCAATCCGGTATTTAATTTCCTGTAGTTAATATTCCATCTCCGTAGCAAATTTCCAGTCCAACCTGGACTAAAATTTGACCTTTAACGGGTTTGATGATAACTGAAATCGTTATTACGGGTGATTTCAACATACACAATTCTGTGTGGCTTCGACATTCTGGACAGACAACTCACGAAGGACCGTGTTTTGAGATTGTCGCTGCGGAAAACAACTTGACGCAGCTTGTGAATGAGCTCAAGCGCATACCAGATGTTGACAGTCATACTGCCAACACCCTGGACTTGTTTTTAATCTCTCACTCTGATAAGTACACCGTTGATGTGCTCTCCTCTATGACCGTCGGACCATTGTGCCATATTAGCTAATTTCTCGTACATCCAACACAAAGTTAGAGAAAACATTGCTAAAAGAACCGTATGGCAATAGGAGAAAGCCAATTGGAGCGGTCTTAACAGCTTCTTTATGGATTTTAACTGGTCGTTATGTTTTCTCGATAACAATGTGGTTGCCGCTGCTGACACGATCGCAGATATTATTCTCTTTGGAATAAGATGCTTTATCCTTCATCGGATGAAAAGTATGAAACCAAAAGAAAAAGCGTGATACGACTCGAGCTGTAAAGGGGCTGTCAGGGTTAGAGAAATATTTTTCGGTCCTACAAGACCAGTCCCACTGAAGAAAACCGAAAAAAGTTCAAACGAGTCAGGAATGACTTTAACGCCTTTCTGAAGCGTGTGAAATTCTAATACGATCAAAAACTGTGGCAAAAAATACTACAAATACGCTGGTCCAGATGGTATATCTCCCATTCTTCCTCGCAGTCAAAACCACTGCATTAGCTTTTTCTTGTGTGTTTTCTTATTACGTTTAGCTGGACACGAAACTTTGTATTCAACGTTCATTGCCATTTCAAAAGTCCTTACATTTTCTTTCAGTTCATCGATTGCTACGGTGTTTATTTCGGATATGTTTTTTGGTTGATATTGGCCACCAGACTTAACTCGTAGAGGATCCATCTGCAGTCTGAGAATGACTCCAGATTGGAAACTCTCTAATTTTCGATCTGAAACCTCTTCCCACCCCGTGAAAGTGTCCGTACTATGAAAGACAAAGATTGGAATCGTTCAGACAAATAGGTTAGTGGATAAAAGAAAATCAAAAAATGAGTCACCTCTTTCATTATCTTCGATGCTTCTCCATACTGTTTGCCCCGCGTTGGCATCGCAGCCCATCAGTACAACCTACTGTTGTTAGGTGAGTTGCTCCATTTTCTCTGGCGGTGCTGGTCTCTTATGAGCCGTGTATGCTGATGAGAGGTATGTTCTTGGGTTCACACACTCCAGTTTAACAGCTGTTAAGTCATTTGAGCTAAGGTTGAGACATAACAAAGCTCTAATATGTTTCTTAGATGGTATCCATGTTCTGGATTTACCGATAGCTTGATGTTTGTAGAGCAGGTCACACTGTTTGGCTTGAAGCCCCTCTATAACCGAGTCTCTCACCCAGGCCTCCTGGATAATGCCGATTTCAATATTTTCCACTCTAAGGAAAACACGCAGGTTATCGGAGACACACCTAAAATCCCTCAGATTAGTCTGTATGACCTTCTGTATGAAATTAAGCGATCACCAGGTCCTCCAACAGCTTGTTGGTTTCGACGATGTTCACATCGTTAAAAAAAACCTAAACTTGGCGTGCTTGATACCTAAGTTTATATTCTGCCTTCTCTAGTGCTGCCAGGCGCTCGTTATTGATGAGGAGAAGGAAGGACATAAGTCGCTAACCTTAGTAACGCATTCACTAAGGAAGTTCTCCTAACCATTTTAGCGGAGTCAAAATTCGGAAGAGGTCTCCATTGGTTGTTCATGAGGCGATCTATCACCATGTCGGAAAGATTAGCCCTACGCCTCAACTATGGCTTTCCCGTTTTTATAGAACTCGTCCACTAGTGCGACCTGCAGCGAATATTTGGCCGCCTAGGTTAAGGGTCTTTTTAACAACTCTGGCCAATGACATGGTTGGCTTAGTTTTGGTTTTGGTTTTCTTCGAAGCTGAGCGTTGGGGGGTCTCACCTGGAGACCTGTAGCGTTTCGCCGTCTGTCTTGGTTTACTTTTCAGGTATTCGTCAACCTGGTATTTTACTTTGTCCGCTTGGTCCTTTTCGTGAGCTTTTCCGGCCGTCTCATTTTCGCGATGTTGCCTACAACATAGAGTAGAGGGCCGTCCGGTACTTGCTGTTCTTAGCAAAGTATGTGGAATACTGTATGAAACCATGATTTCATTCGACGGATAAATCGACATTCTGGTCGACTCATACCGCAAAAATACCTGATATTATTGGTTTTGTCATCTCAAAAGGAATGTCTACAAATTTTATAAAATTGATTTGTCATACGAGTAACTCAACAACAGTGATTAACTTGCTTCAACTTTTGGTGATGAAGCAGCATTATTGGCTTCAAATGCACTCAAAACATCAAATTAAATGGTCATCCCATGGAGAGCATTTTTAAAAGCAATAAAACCATTTCCGATGAAAAACATTTATTTTTATTTGTTATACTCAAAACTAACGTTAAAAAATGGTATATAACGCGTATAATTACCAATCTGCATTGCGACTGTGGGGTTCGCTGTATTTGAACTATTCTAAATGCCATTTTATTTTGGATCACCTGCCTGCCGATGTTTTCGGATTTGAGTTATCCAATTATATTTCTTTCGATTTCTCTTATGAAGCTCGGTTAGAACTAGCAACACTTTTGCTTTTCCAGACGACCTTTTTTGAACGTTGTAAAATCAACTAAAGTTTATTCACTATCGGTGTTACTTCTGCAAAGTAAAAATAATTTTCCCTTTACATTTCTCGTACATCGTCCAACACTGCGATGCGTATATTTAAGTTGGACGAACGACTGTCGTATATAGCAAACCAATAAGCGGCATTTTTCTGACACAAAATACAATGGAGTTCTCGCGTCATTTAAGCCACCTCACAGAATCAGTGTGCGACATTGCGGTTGACCACATAGCCCATGTATTTAAATTGTTTGCACTTTGGAATGATGACTCCTTTTAAATATTCGTATCGGGAGTTTTGAAAAAAAAAAAAGCAATGCAAATTGTCGGTCTTAGCACTATTGGTTCTTAACCCGCGCCTTTCTCCAATTATTAAAAAGATTACCCGAACAAAGTGAGGCGCCAATGAAGCTTTCGCGATTATTGCAAAAAAAAAAAAATTATCCAAAATGGGTATGCAAGCTGTCATCAGAAAAGGACGCAAGCCCCCGACAGCTTGCCCAGAACGCTAACTTTGACAGTTATAACTTCAAGGTAGTTAAAGCCTCTGTTTACTTTGACTACGGAGTTAAAAGCTGTATAGAAATCAAGGCATAATAATTGTCAATCACCCTTTATTTGGGCTTATACATTATCCTCCTATAGGTGCAGAGGCTTGTACCTTTTCAAAAATGGATGGAGGCATACTCATGTAAGTCTAACTTTCAATTATAATTTAGCAAGTCAATTCTGCATTCGTTGCCTACCACATGAAGATTAAATAAGAACAATTGTTATACTTTATAGTCAAAGTGAGAGCATTGGATTCATACCGCACATCCATCCGCAAGAGATTGCTCTTAATTTGATAGAAACTAAAGTTTCATTTCTATCGTTTTCGGCACGCGAGTAAAATACTGATCGCAACAATTTTCAAATATATATTTGTCTGCAGATATGAAAACATTTATACAAAACGATAAAAATACAACAAAATCGATGAGTCGACTTTCATAAAATGCTTCTCAAAAAAAAAAAAAAAAAAAATTTGTTTTTCCATGTAATATATTATTCATATTCAAACTAACAACACAGGTACTGTAACAATTACCAAAATTTTCACAAACTGTCTACATTGCATCACCACCTAAAAGGTGCCGTTCCTAGCTTCCGCAAATCCACTCACAGATGTCGCATCGCCATTGTTATCTTTCTTGTCCGCCAATTAGCGTCATGTTGGTACGACTTGAAATCCAAAATCGAATTTGTTTTTGCTGCAACGGAACATTCCTTCGTGCCAACCGAAAATATTCGCATATTCTAAACTAAATTGTGCATTAATCGTCTCTCCATCACGCTAATCATAAACCAGGGACCGAAACACGCTCCAATTCTCGTGTGCAACTACAACAAAAATAAAAAAAACTAAGCGAGATGGATTCAGCAGACACCTACAGTCGGCCGGCTCTCAAAGAAATCATCTCCAACGAGAATGTAAGTAAATTTCTTTCTAAACTCCATGAAATATTCAATCAATTCTCTTTCAAACTGAGCAACGACTTCAAAAAGGAGATTTCAAATTGCCAAAAAATCGTTTTAAAATAGTTCGAACATGCGCCTTGTTGATCCTTCAAAAGTCCTTTCATTGCGTTTGCAAGTTTTCAGTACGACGCAGCAGAAACATTTTACAAACCAGAATCTGCAGAATCAGCATTCTCTGGACGAAAACAATCTTTTTCTATTATTCGGTAAATAATTAGATTGTGTTAATCCGATAGTTAAACATCTGCCGGTGATTGTACGCAAAGAATAACAACGCTCCAACCGTTCGGTTCATTGCTACGAGGAGAAACAAAATCAATATTTGCGTTCGCATTCGTATTTTTCATACAACTTGGTCGAGGTTTGTATTTGCTTAAAATAAAAATCGCAACACCCACAGTTAGTTAGTTATCAGCTGTGTTCAATTCGCATTTAATTGGCTTAGAATTGGACAGCAAAATAAAATATGAGTTCAAGTGCTTCTGGATAGACGTTCCTTTGAGGGGAGATGATTTGGGAGAAATTCTTTTTGCTTGAAATCGATTTAATGCACTCGTGTTGCGTGAATCAAATTCGTAGTGGCGTAGTTTAGTAAACGGTATTCGCAGCTACATTGGCTGATTTGGAATGTCTTTCATAGTTGTATTGTGGCAGCAGTTACATTTGGTGTAAAACAAAAGCGTTTTTCTGTACTTTTTTGTCACTGCAGGTTGGAAGTGAATAAGTTTCAGATGTGTGACTGTGGTGTCGATGTGATAATGTGTGATTAATTGTGATTGATTTGGTTGGCAATTTCCATCCTACCTATTGTAAAGTGTTGGCAGAAGAGGTAATAATTAAGTAGAGCTTGGATGTATTCAGGTATTGTTAATATCTATCTTAACGAGTTTCTAGGTAAATTCAACGGATTCTCTATCTGGGACAGATCAATTGAAGTGGTGTCCTTTTGGCTCTGGTATTATTCCGTTCTTAATCGCAGGCATGTGTTGTAGAGTTGTACATGCCAAGCGTTTTGGAATTCACAATAGCTTGCTCCTTAAAACGAATATACGGTATTATTAGTCATTTGTTAAAAAAAAAAAATAATAATAATAATAATAATAATAGTTCGAGAAGGCAAGACTCAGTGAAACGAAGTGGGAAGGCTATATTTACTGAGTCTTGTCTAGGTCCCAGCTCCCATGTTACAATTTGTTTTGATACTAAAGCCCACCTCTTGTCAAATATCTTTAAAAACCGGCGACAGTGACGAGGGAGCTCGTCTTTCAGTCTAAAAGACACCCATCGCAAATACCCCGAAGAAACACCGTGCTACTGTGCGTTCTGATGTGTCACTCTGCTGGCAACCGGATTAGTCGGAGATATTCAGAGCCAATGCAGCTTGTTCCGTATCAAAATGTGTCTACCCGTAAGGAGACACAGTCCCGTGCACCATCTGTTCCTTTTCGTTATTGCCAACTGGACCTAGGTATCCAGGACATGATTATCAAACCCAACCGGCCTGCTAACAACTGCCGTTGCTGATACCACTTTGCGCAAACGAAGAAAGTACTCGGCGGTATCCTCAACCGCAGGGCAGTTGTCGCATCTGGATGGTCCTTTGTCCGCCTATGTCCAGAGAGATACACACCTTCTCAGTAATTCACCTCACCGTAACTTCGCTTCATCCACGGGCTTAACACTGGTATGAGTGGGTGCATCCACCTACCTACGACCTCGTGATACCATTCCTGCTGCCAGCACGCCAATGTTCTATTTCTCCTATCGCTATCTTGTTCGGATTCCGGAGACAGAAAGTTATTTCTGTGCACCAGAGCCAGTAACACCACGTGTACGGCTCTCACGATCACCATAAGGGAGGTCCCGAAGGGACCCTACACAGTTTTGACAAAAAATTACTTAAAAGATCTGTGGATATTAACAATCTATTCAGGTCTGTGTTCGAATCGACTCGTGAAGTTTAAAGAGTAAAGAGTTCCCTAAATTTTCTATTTTCCTTGAGCCACCTAAGAAAGTTGACCGATTCAAAGAATATGTATTTGTTTTCCATGAAATAAGATGTTTTGCGCACTAATATATAATACTAGCCATTTTTACATACAGTCGTTTGTATAGCAATATAGAATTAACGACCGGCGGTAGTAGCCTTCTTTTGGCCACTCTCGGACCTTTAACATTGGGCATCAGCCCGGACAGTGCGATTGCTACCTTGGTGGCAACCGCACTCCCAAAGTACCGGCCTCGCACTAACTTTTACACCAAGAAGTCCCCCACCAAAGCATCTTTACCTGGTGAGTATCTAGCGTTCGGCCTCGTTGTGAGATTTCGCCGTCACGATCAGTGTTACATCATCCGCAAAGCCGGTTAGTATTTATCTAAGGTAGTCCGGTAGACTTTGCCACCTCAAGTCCCTCAGATGTCGGTTTATTTTGCTGTGTTAAATGCATCTTGATATCAAGCGTGACGAAGATGCCGGCATTCCTTGTCTTTTGGCGAGCTTGCTAAGCTTGCTTTACGGTCCCTAGAACCTCAGCAACTGCCATACACATCGAGCGGCCCTCGCGGAACCCATACTGACTATTGGAGAAAATACAGTACTCTCTTATCCTCGCACGTAGCATCTGTTCCGAAATTTTCCCGGCGTTATCCAGCATATACAGCGATCAGGATGACGACTAAATAAGAGGGTGGCTTGCCCTTATCTAAAAGAACTTGGAGTTTCCAGCACCCACTGAATTGTCCAGCACATAAACACAGGAGCACATGTGGTTTCTCCGGGATCACGAGAAATGAAATCGCCAATGAACTTGCTAGACAAGGGTCAGGGAGAATTTTACCTGCGTCCTCGGTTAGTGCTTGCAATGACTGTTATGTTTCATATGAGCATAATTACAGATGGCATGACTTCAGGTTGTCGACAGACCAAATGAATGCTTCCCGACGTCTCTAAGGGATCAGCAGCTTGAATGTCCGGCTTATGCTCCCATCAGGCTACAGTTTACTCGGAGCTGACGCGATGGGTGCTAGTACTTTAGAAACTTTATCGATGAAGAGATTGATAATCTTTCTTCAAAGAACTGAGAAATTTCATTCAAAAGAACTTACAAGGCGTACAATGGACTAAGTCTTTGAGTGCTCTGTTCCGCTAGATTAAAAAAAAATGTCATTTGTGGGTTTCATTTCACAAAATTACATTTTACATTGAGTTGGGTTGGCTAATAAGTTCTCTTTTCTTTTTTTTTTCTCCTTCCGTTTTTCCCTAACTGCATCAAGTTTGCAAAGAGACATGCGGAATAGCGTTGTTTTGATAAAGCACGATTAACCAGTTTCGGGGGTTTTTACCTAATTGAGGGCAGTACTTATCAGAACCAATGGTTTGCTTATGTGGAAGAAACTTATAATACATATTCGCTTCCAATCCAACGAAATACAGAGCATAACGTTCTTAGGGTGAAGACCAGTTCTTAGAATGGCTAAATGTGGCTTAACTATTTTGCTCCATGATCTTAAATTTATATTTAAGTATGTGATGGTGGTGTGGAATGTTTATAATAAAGCCATGACACCATGCTGTGACTACATTAATTCCTTCTGCATAATTTTTTTTACCGTTGCTACATTTTTGTGACTGGGCATTGCCGTATCATCTCCGTAAGCAAAAACAGTAATCCTTTTAAGTGCTGAAAGCATTTCATTCATGTAAATGAATGGATCCAACTTTGAACCTTGTAGAACTCCATGTTCCGAAAACTCTTCGTTGCCTAAGGAGTTTTTATATTTACTTTATATTTCCTGTTTTTAATTTCTTCTCAATCCAATCGAAAACTTTGGGTCTATTATAAAAGCTAGGCTTAGGGAAAGGGATTGTACGACCAAAAACAAGCTAATTTCAACCATTAATGAGATTTGGTTTCATAATGCAGAGTTGAAAAACATGTGCGAAAAAATGCAACGCAAGGTAAAAGAACTCCTTTATGCCAATGGCCATTTAATCAAATTTTACAACGTTTTGGAATTAAGTGAAAGTATATCTTAAAATCTACCTGTCTCACCACCTTGATCTTAAGTTCCCGGAATTTATTCAGAAAATTAAAAATACAAGTTTATTCATCTAAATCTATATTGTCTCCTTCAAAGTAGTCCCCATCGACTGCAACACACTTATACCAACGCTTGATCCAATCCTCGAAACATTTTTTATATTCGGTTTTCGATATGTCCATCAGTGCTTCCTGCGATTTTTCTATTACTTCCTCTCGACTGCTTCACGCAAACGTCTCATAAAGCCCAAATAATACTCTTTGTTTACTGTCTGGCCTTCTGGCAAAAATTCATGATGCACTACACCGTCGTAATCCATGAAAACCGTGAGCATTGCCTTCTTTTTTGACTGAAAACGACGTGGTTTTTTTGGTCTCGACTCATTTGGTGAACGCCATTCACTTGCCTGATGACTGGATTGCGTGTCGTACTCATAAACCCACGTCTCGTCTCGAGTATTGATCCTTTTGATGAATATGGGATCGGATTCAGCCTCGCAAACCATCTCTTTTGCGACGTCAAGACGGTCTCTTTTTTGCATGAAATTGAGATCTTTTGGCACCAACTTTGCTGCTACACGACGGAAACCCAAATCATTAACCAAAATGTCCTGGAGCGATCCATAGGTAATGTTCAAGTCCTCCGCTATCTCTCTGATGGTTAATTTGCGGTTATTGACCAACATGTATTTTACTTCATCAATGTTTTCGTCGGTTTTCGATGTCGATGGTCTGCCACTGCGTTCATCGTCTTCGATTGACTCGACCACTTTTGAACCGCTCGTGCCACTGGTAAACGACCGTTTTCTTTAGAGAATCGTTGCCGATACACTTCTCCAACATTTTCAACGTTCGCGCACCATTTAATCCGTTTTTTACGCAAAATTTAATACAAATTTGTTGTTGCAAATTTAAATCCATTTCTAGAATTGTAAAAAATCGTCAACACGCAAAGATAGATGTACTTTTGGCTACGTTACTTTTGCAAATGTCAAGCTATGACGCTAAGATTTAGAGGGAATGTCAACAACAGGTGTACCAACTTAACAGAAAAAAAAACAGAACTCAAATCGGAACAATGGGAGCGCCACACGGTGGTTATTCCGGGATCAATCCCTCAAACAGGATTTGTATACCTTATGAAATCTAACCAATCGTCGACTAATGGTAATTTTAAAATATCATTCCGGAAACACTGTTATCTTGTAACAACTCAAGGATTTCCAGAAATAATGCTAAGATGTTGTGAGTAGAAATAATGCTAAGAAGTTCGATAAGAGTTTTGTTAGGAAATTGTTTACATATATGTATTTTCGACATTCTAACAATAAGATTAAGATTAAGACTAATGGTCAGCCGAGGTTTATCTACGTAAAGATGGCATTGTAGAGATGCATCCCTTGTTATAAGATAAATGTGGATAGCGTTTATATGGCACATTCTCAGTCGTAGAGCAATTTTTTTGCCAAAACATTTTTTGGGTAAATTGCATTTTGCAAGGGTGGTGATAGTTGAGCCAAGGAGTTTTTCTCGTGTGTTTCCATGTATGGTATATATATCATACTTTTAAACGTCTTTATTGTTGTATGTATAGAAGCTTATTAATGGTTCCTTGCGCACATTCATTTCCTCTAATATGCCTATGCCTAGAAATCCAACATAGTTTAACCAGTTTTTCTCGGATGGCCATTATAATATCCGTGTTGTTATTAATATTTTTAATAGCTTGTTTCTTTTCCTCTATAAAAAAGCGTAAATTCTTGTTTTGTTTACCCCTCCTTTACATTTCTATCTGATCTCTTGCAGTGCTATTAGTTGTAGCTTGTATTTTCCCATTTGGTTTCTTTCTTTTTTGCATTTTAATAATCTGTAGCATTGTTCTTATGTTCCATGTTCCAATTTTCCAATCGTTATCCTTTTAACAATTCCGAAGTTATTGCTCCGCTATTTCCATTCAATATCTGGTAGATGCCGTAACAAGATAACCTTGAAGGACCAGGTGCATAAATTGTTTCCCATGGACAAGGTGATCTGGTTATGCCTCCAGATATTAGGCTTGAGTTTTACTGAGAATAGAACAGGTCCATTGCTACAACCAATCCTCCATCCAGACAAGGCGGTGTTATATAACTTATATTCCGTCAACAAAAAAGGACACACAACATCGACAAACCTTCATCTGTGTCGACAGCTATAACTTCGAGGTAGTAAAGGAATTCGTCCACCTACGGTAATAAATTCTGCCAACAACACCCCAGCAAAAATAAAACGTAATATCACTCTTGTCAGTCGTAATTTCTTTGTACTTCTCAGTAGCAAAGTCCTATCCCGAAAAACTAAGGCGACTCTATAAGACCTCGGCCATGTGAATCCTCCTAGCGAGGGCAGAATGAAGATATTCTCGGACGTTTTGAGAAAAACGTTTGAATTGACGGTCTTTGGAGAAGTAATTTCAACGACGAACTGTACTGTGACATCGATCTGCTCAGAAAACTGTGCATCAGTCGTCTGACATGGCTTGGACATGTAGAGCGAATAAACACCAATGCTCTAATCCGCAGAGTCTTCGAATCTAACCCAGACATTTAGCTAACATTCGATCTAACTGTAGAGGATTTTTAGTTGGGGATGCTTAATTCTCTAAGAGATTCTTACTTAACGACTTAAGGTAGCACTACAGTCCGGAGTGCACATGGGCCTCAACCAACAAGCGTTTCCTGCCAGCTCGATCTTTATCTAGCTGCCTCCAGTTTCGCAGGCTAAGTTGGTTGAGGGGATTACACTCACGTGCGTCACCCAAGTCGCGCTCCTCCTTTACTGCGCTGCCCCTCAGACATTTATGTCCATCCGCTCTACACGACCCAGCCACCTTAGTCGTTGGGCATTTACTCTTCTGGCTAAGTCGATGTCGCTGTACAGCCTCTACATTTCGTCGATTTATTCCCTCCACACACCGTCTATCAGGCGGGACCGAAAAATTTTCCTCTCAAAGCCACCAAGAGCACACTTATCAATTTTTGATAAACTCCATGCCTCTGCGCAACAGATCAGGAATGGGATTATTAAGGTCTTACTCGCATATGGACATTTCGTCCGGGATTTCGGTGTTTGGTGTCCTTTCTTGTTGACAGCATATACTTATTCTTGCCCTCATTGGCCGTTAAACCGATCTTCCCCCCCCCCTCCCTCCTCCATACTCGCGAATGCTCCTCTAATATCACGCTGTTTTCTTCCCATTAATGTCATCAATGTTGCGGGCAATTGGAGGGACTTTTGAAACATTATGCTTCTAGTATTAGCGCGTGAGTTTCGCACTATTCCTTCAAGAATGATGTTAAAGAATTCGTATGATAGCGTATCCCTTTTTAATATCAAAGGTTTTGGTAGGCTCTTTACCGACCTTAATAGAGCAGCGTGCATTCTCCATCGTCATTCTTATCACAAGGAGACGAGTTTGGCAGGTAAGCCAAAACCAGACTCGTTCGATTTAGAATTTATGGGCTTTTTCTAAGATATATCGTAATGTGAAAATTTGGTCGATGGTGGACTTTTTCGGCCTAAAATGCCTCCTGCTTAGCTGCATGTGGTGTTGGAGCGAAACTAGCACATCAAAGGCGGCATCTCGGATGGCTTTTTGGCAATGCTGCCACTGGTCTTCAACACTTTATGCTGGCGATTAAAATCTTAAAAGATTTTAAAGATCGGTAAATGATTTGGGTATCTCTTGCGATTTTAGTCATCCAACGTCAAACTTCCTCTCAGTATTAGCTTACCTTTGCGATGTTCGGGATATCCGAAACCGTATTTTGATCAGGAGATCTCCAAGTGCCTTTATGAATATCGAGATGCGGTAACCCCATACCTACTACGACAATGTTCCGCCCCGCAGCAAAGACAATTAGACGTAATCTGTTATCAAAGGTGGTGTCGTGCAGGCTATATTTTCCGACAGTACTTCCAAAGATAACCTCTCTTCTAAGTTTTACATTAAAGTCGTGGAGGACAATTTTAATGTCATGGGTCCAAGACCTCGTAGAAATTGTCTTTGGTGTCATCATTTTTCCCCTCTGTGATTGCGTGCGCGCATACTATATAAGGCTAAGGTTTGCAAAATGTTGCCCTTATACGTATCGTTACGAGGCGTTACAACTCCGCATCCAAACAGGTGCTGCTTGTGCCGATGATAACATTCGCCGTAGTAAATGTGGCAGTTTTTCATCCTCGTTTTGTCCGGCCCACCCGGATCATCCTCCACCATCACTTTTTCTATACCCTGACTTACTCTCGAAAATCCTTTCCGGCCTGATCTCCAGATATGTCAAAGTAGCCCGGATAAGGCCTTATTTGCTTTATTCCGGGATTTTTCTTCACTGTTGATTCCATCTGGGGAATTGATCCGCTGCCCGTTTACAGTGCAGCTATTTTTGTCTCCTGGTCAGTACTCGCATTTATAAGCTTGGTAAGTCGAGTCTGGATGGACGATGACCAGTACCCGATGGTTACCACCTGGAGGTAAAATAAGCACAATTGATGTGTAGAAACAGTTAAAACATTAAACATCTCCAAGTTGACACCTCTCAGTACCTACTCTATTTCGACCGCACCCAACCATCCTTAGGATTTTAATAGTTTTTAATAAATACCAAAATAATGAATACGTTTGAAACCTTTAGACACAAAGACACAAACTACGTAGTTTCATGCCCGACCTCATTTATTTGGTGCGATTGCCATCCGGTAATTTATTTACACACCAGAGCAAATTGTTTGGGAGAATTCTTTGATCTTCGATGTGGCAGTCTTTCTGCAGTTTATTACTTGTTAATTGATTACTAGAATAGATCAGTCATTGAGCCTTAATTTTGTCTGCTTCCCGAACCTTGTCTGATATCTTAACAAATTGCAGCGGAAACGCCTCGCAAAAATTAACTCTAAAAGTTATGTTTTATTTTTTTTTTTTTTGTCACCTCCAGTTGCGTTTTTCATACATAACACTGCATATTTTTTCACTATTCTATCTCGCAAACTTCCACTTGCTATTATGTTTTTAGATTTTTTTGAAATCCATATTGTCATCATGAGGTTTGATTTATAATGTAAAATAAAACACATAAATTTGAAAATTAACTAAACATTTTTATTATCGATTAAAAAAACAATTCATGGCACTTACTTTTTCAAAATGATATCATGTAAATGTCGCTAGGTCCAATTTTGGGCGACTCGTTCGAGCATAGCGACTGATATTTCGCGGATAACACGAGTAATGTTGGCTTCCAAAGCGTCACCAAAATGATATCTCAACAAGTCCATTGTTTCACGCGCTGTATGGCTCGTAGCGCCACCTTGTTGAAACCAGGGCTCAGCGAGACCATGTGCTTGAATTGCAGGAAGCGCATAGTCCTTTAACATGGCACGATAACCGTTACCATTGACAGTAACATTCTGATTATCCTCATTTTTGAAGAAATATGGACTAATGATTCCACCAGCCCATAAACCACACAATACCGTTGTTTTTAGTGGATGTAATGGTAGCTCTTGGTACTCTTCGTATTGCTCATCAGCCCAAATACGAAAATTTTGTTTATTAACGTATCCATTGACCCAGAAATGGGTTTCATCACTAAACAAAATTTCACAATAAAACACCGGCTTTTTATTGAGTTTTTTCAAAGCCCGTTCACTGAAAATATGACGTAAATTCAAGTAGCCTGGCTTCAATTCTTTCACAAGTTGAATTTTGTACGCTTTAGGCCGAGATCCTCACGTAAAGTACGCCAAGCCAAGCTGCTGAGAACGACGACGAATCGATTCGTCACGGTCTTAGAGTACACTCTTAGCTACAGCTGCTATAGTCTCTTCACTACGTGCTGGATGTGGTCTAACCGGTCATCCACTAATGTAAACTGGGACTCAAATTGCGAATAGTATTGGCAATAGTGGTTTCAGTAGGTCAATTATGCGTACCGTAAGTTCCTCGAATCGCACGAAAAACATTTCTCACAGAATGCTGATTTTCGTAATACAGCTGAACAACAAATGACTTGCCAAACGATACTGAACAAAATTGACAAACCAGTTTGATAGAATTCACGTGTGATCTTTCAAAAAAAAAGGGTATTGAACATCAAACCTTACAATGAATCACTCTATAGTTGAAATTATCGCAGAGGCTAGTGGTTGCGTCCTATATCATAGCCCAACCAATAGTTTTAACACATTCTTGTGAACTTAGTGGTTGGAGATTTTTTTTCGACAATAACTAATGTGTGAAAAAACCGCTTTCCAAGCATGGAAACAAATAGAAAATAGGGCCATTAAAATCATTTAAAAGAACATCATTAAAATTTGTAGTGCGTGGAGAATTCAATACTACAATCTAACAAGGCTTCCGAAACCAATTAAGCCATTAGTTTTCATTTCAATTTCAAGCCGCTTTTGGATTCTTTTTGTAAGGTGTGTCTCCTCTCAATGAGGTGTGTTTCCAATTCTTACCCCTGACAGAACAATTAAACCCTGATTATGGATATAGACTTGTGTTGCCTTTGACGTGTATTCCGTCGCTCTTTTATATCTATTTCAATCCATTACTCGTGCCATATACAAGATCGTATGTAAAAGAAAAGTGGAACAGAATTTCAACAACATTCTCTCTACATTCTCCAAAGACAAAATTGTCCGTTCGCCCCTAAAAAAATAAGAAAAAAAAATTAAAATACAGAGAGTTCATAAAACTGCGAAAGTAAATTTTCTTTTTGCTCTTTCTCCTTTTTACTGTGTTGTAGATCTCCACCGTTGTGACTGGGCAAAAAAAAAAATAATAATAATAAGAAACTGTTTTGGTGGGTCGTGCACGCGTCCGGAATGACGTGATGCACAGTTCAGTTTCCTCGCCGAATTATTACTCCAACAAACAGAGGCAAGCGAGTAAAAACGTTTTTATTTTTTCATTTTTTAATTACCCATTCAAATCTATGTACCGGAGGTTTGTTGCTACTTAAGCTTCTGGTTCTGCTTCTGTTTAGCCTAGCTATAGACAGGCGAGGCGATCGAATCATTCTGTGTTCGCTCCAATATGCGAACATAGTAGGTGCATGACGTCCAGTTGTTGGTTAGTTTCTTTTTTAGATTCATTTATGAGTTTTGAAAGTCTTTTGTTGTTTTTAACTCGGTGTATACATCAAATGCGACGACGACGATCGCCGCTGTCAATGAGGATGGGCTATCTTCAGGGCGAAAAGGAGGAAGGCGAGTCGGTAATTTCCCCTTGCTGTAAGCAAAAGAAAAATACAATTCTGTCTAAAGTTCCGTGCCAATTTATGAGGGAGTAGTTGACAGTGAGTGAAAATTTACGTATCAGTGCAAATTTCGGAAGAGATTTTCAATACTGCTGAAAGACGGGTTTAGTTAATGATGGGGAACTCTAGCAGTAATAAGAAGAAGGTAAAGCTACTCAAGTTGAGCATGAATGGAATGTGGTTCCGGTGTTTATTTACTTGATTTTTTTTTAAGTGCTTCTGGATATGAAGAATGTTAACATATAAAGTAGTTTATAAAGTTATGTAAAGGAATGTGAATGTGATTTCCAAAAATTTAAAATTGTGTTTTCTTATTCAAATCAAAAAGAGGCAAAAACTTAATTGGTCGCTCGGGCTCAGCTTACATCACAGTAGGAGTGGGCGTAACTTATGTGCACCGGAATTTCATAATTGATTCATGTTTTTTTTAAATAGTGCATGACATAAAATTTGATATGATAGATTGATACAGTCGACTAAAATTTCAGTTCTTTGTTGTATACAGGTTGTCCAACAAAACTTGACCCACCTTAAGTTCATTTTATGTGTCTGTTTAGCTCTGTCTTAAGTTGTGAATAAATAAATATTTATCTGACATTTTTGCTGCATATGTATTCGAATCATTTTGGTTCCATTAGTGCTACATAAAGAAATGTAATAAAATACCGTTTATATACTGCACAAATATTTTAATGCCACTTAGAATGTTCTCCCGACGCACATGTTCTTGCATTCCTCAACATGGCCTTACCATAAAAGTAGTTTTCTATGAGCAATCATAGACTAAAAAAATCAAATCTTTAATCGTTCTGAAATACTGACTTCAATTATTACCAAAATATCTACAGATCGACCTCAATAAACACAATAACTGCGTTATTTGAGGTTACTTTCAATAAGCATTAAAACCTTATAAAAACATTTTTTTTTTAATTGCTAAATAAAACAAAAGTATATCTACCTACATACTTAAACGTTTTCCAGTACCTTCCACAACCTCTCTTGCACATCGAAGCCCTTCTAATAAATTGTTGGTCATATTTCCGTCTATTTGTGGCTCTATTGCATTGATAACAGCTCGGATGTTGGCTTTACTTTCTTAGATGGCATTCTAAGTCCAGGTTAGACCTGGGCCTCAACCAATAGACTTCTCCAGCTACGCAATCCAGCTAAGGCCCTGTCTTCCTGTCAACCCGGAGGGGCAGGGTTTGAATCGAAGATTCAGAATGGTGCTTTGGGGTTCATTCGCTTTACATGTTTTGGCCATCTTAGGTGATTTATGTGCACTTTTCTGACCAAGCTAATGTCACTGTATAGCTCGTAAAATTCGTCGTTGAATATCCTCCCCGTCAAGGCAAACGGAAGCGAAAATCATTGGAATAATTTTGCGTCCGAAATGGCCAAGGATATCTTCATTCAACTTTGCTTAATGCATACTTCTGTACCATAAAGCAGTGCTGTTGTGATAAGGGCCTTTTTAGGCCGGAGAAATAGTAATTTCCAAGAGTAATTCTTCATTATAACGACACTTGATATGGGCTTTCAGTCAAAACTGAGGTTGCTCTCTTTTCGAGAAAGAGAAAGCTGTCTGGTCTGACTCATCTAGTGCTTAAAGGTAGCATCATCCAATTCTCCAAAGAAGCTAAGCATTTGGGTATCTTTCTTGATAACAAATTTCTATGGACTGAACATGTTACGTACTTACGTTCTATGGCGCTGTCAGTCTTCTGCCAGCAAGACATTGGGCCTATAACCGAGAAGGGTCCTTTGGATTAACACTGGTATGATAAGGTCAATTATATCCTATGCGTCGGTTTCGTTTCACGAAAACACATCATTTCTGCTTTTACTAAACGCCAACGGACGGTCTATCTCCGCTGCATGATGAATCTTTCTCCCTTGATATTCATATCATGGGCTGCACTCTCAAAGCCAATTTCCGTTCAAAAAGATGTGGTCTTTGGTACAATACGCTCTGGAGCTTTGCTGACCTTGCGCGTCGGCTGTTTTCTGCCTCTGGTCTTATGGTAATGCCGTCTGATGCAGTGACAACAGAACTCCTGCTGCAGAAAAAAAATACGAAATCGACTTTTCCTGTGCCCAAGACTGATTTTGGCCAGAATCTATTTGAACCAGTAAAGGGATGCAGTCGGTTCTTCACGGATGGCTCCAAAACCAATATAGGATTCCGATTCCTCGTTAGGAATCTGTCTGTCTGTCTTCCAAGCGGAGACTGCAAGACATCACTGAACGCAGTTGGAAGGCTAAATTTACTGAGTCTTGTCTGGGTCCGAGGTCACAATGGGACCATGGGAATTTGCTAGGCAAGGCCCAGAGGAGAGTTTTTCTGAACCCATACCTAAGTTATGTCTGCTTGAATCATCAGTTAAGCACAGCTGCAGATGGCATGACTCTCCGGGTTGTAGTCAGACCAAACGAACGCTTCCTGATGCTTCTAAGAGGTCAGCGACTTTTCTGCTGCCCCTCAGCAGGAAAGACTACAGGCTGCTTATTGGTGACATGACGGAGGACAACACTTTTGCCAAACACTTAAATGTGCAGATCCTGCGACGAGTGGTGTGAAAGTAATGACGAACCCGAGGATCATTACTTCTGTGTGTCCGGCTTATGCTAGCATCATGTTATGCTGTTACGGTATACACTTTTTCACTGAAGCGCTTACTCATCTTTCTTCGAAAGACTGAAATATTCCATTAAAAGGCATTTACATGCAGTACAATGGACTAGTTTTTTGTATAAGTGAAAAAAGAACTCTTCATTTGATTTCTAATGAGATATCCTTATCAGATCTGTAAAAATTCCTTAACTTCGTCAAATTTATAGTTGCCTATTGTGATGTTCTGTCCGATTTGCCGATGTTTGTACGTACGACGATAACCTATTTTTGTTGCTTCTGTTTCAATACTTGCGAATGCTTGTTATGTTATCAGCCTATGCAGGTAGTTGTATATAATTGATGTGGTGTACGTTCTTTACCAAATCATTTCCGATTTTCTTAAAAGCTCGGTTAATAGACCGTCCGCTTTCTTATACCAAAGTTTAGATATTGCTATCTTTAATTCATTCCATTTCATTCGGGAGAAACTTGCGAATGTTATTCCTGGAGTAGCAGCTCTTCATTTCGTCGATCGTATGTTTCTCGTGCTCCGTAGAAATCGGACTTCAAACGTGATGTCGTGTAGATTATGGTTTCATCTTTCTAGAAGGGTTGCCATTAATAATGGAAAAAAATATCAGCGAAATGACCTCCAACTTCTCTATTGCCCGTCCAAACTTGTTCATCATATCACTAACTAGTCTCAATTGCTCAAATTTCTGAGATAGTTTTGGGTCACTTTATCGACCATTTTAGGCTCTCTCTTACAATAATGCTGTTGTTTATCAGCTTACACTAAAGACTTTGCACAATTTACCAGAAGTAATATTCCTTTTCGATGGAAATTATCTAAAATTATTATCTATCGCTAGTTCTAACAATTATGATTTCAAAACCCATATCTCTCTAAGGCATGCAAAAGAATCATGCAGAAGCAAATGAATGCTTATCTAAACGAATGAAACTTATTGCCCCCCAAACAATTTGGTTTCAGTTATTTAAATGTACTTATAGAATTTTCTAAAGCTTTTGATACGACAAAGGAAAAAAACGGTTGAAGTAACAACCGATTTAGTTTTCTTCCGATCAAAAGAGGACTTCCACAAGGGTCAATGTTGGGACCTTTCTCCTTTTCATTACATATCGGCGTACTTCTTGATAAGAACATCAAATATAAAAAAAAAATGTATGCTGGCGATGCGATAATTCTCTTATCGATTACGTTAAAACCGCTAAGCTAGGCATAATTTTCAACATATTCATCCCAAAAGGCATATGGTCGGGGTTCGAATCCCGTGCGAGGTAATTTTCTGAAAAAGTATTTTCATGGAATTTGTATGAGTTATATGTAAATCCCGTCGGCATCAACTCTGACATGAAGGCATAACACTGGTGTTTGAGTGGTTGCTGGCTGGGCGAATTGTAATGAACTAACCACTAGCACGTACTAAGACCCACTTGTTGAGGATGCACTGGCTCCAGTTTGACAACCTCCTCTGGAAAAAATATCGAAACCTAACACCTGAGTTTCAAAACTACTACACTACCCGCCCGCACCCTGGTGTAAAGCCAGTAAAAGGATATTCATATCCCCTTGTCCAAAAAATTGTCCACAAGCGGCAATCTAGTAGTCTTTTCAAACGACTGCGCCTTGGATCCTCAAACAGCGAATGTTCTTCGTTAACGCCATTCACTTATGGAACTCATTACCATTGCATAGGCTACCTCACTGCCTCATTGCGATGCATAGATTAAAAAAAATTACAGCTTAGTTTAAGTAATTTGAATGGATTATTTTATATCACAAAAAATAGAAATATGTGTCTAAATCTATTTGCTTTGACCTACCAGATTGGCATTCAAAGTAAAGTAATTTGATTATTTTATCTTATATATGGTATTTTTGAATTTAAACTAAACAGTCTTTGTAATACTAGGTTAGGTGGTCATTTCTTAGAAACTTTTTCAATTATGCAATTCCTATATTATAAAGTAAGTTCCCACCCCTGCTACTATCCAGGATATGAAATGATTCCTCCAGCCCAAGTGTCCGAGATCTGAAAAATTTGATGCGGAATTCATTCATATTGGCCATTTAGCAATGAAATGCAAACCATTTGAGAGCTCTTTGCGGTGTGGAATAAAATAAAGTTTCAGTAGCTCGGCGCTGCGAATAGCTGTTCAAAAATACGTCCTTTCTTGTTGGTAGCTCTATTCTGATGACTACTCTTCATTGATAAATGAAGAAGGGTATTTACATTCTGGGTTAATGAAAAAGTGAAGTTATAGCAATGATCTCCATTCTTGTATACATTTTACCTTATTTCATAACATTAGCGAAAGCACTAGCTTCGGAATTCTTTCCAGGCTCATCTCTTGAACATTGACCATATAGTTTAAATGGAGCTTAAGAATATTCAATATTCAGCCCCACTTTCCAAATAGTTAGAGTAGATACTTAATTTCAAAATCCGCATAAAAAAAGAACATAAATTTTTTAAAGGGGTATATCCCCAAACCCGTGACGCGTACAACCGAACGAAAGACGCTATAGCTCGCAAGATTTTTTGCTTCGAGGTATGAGAAACTCGTTTAATCTGAATAAAATTTCCGCAGACTGCATTTATCACCCGTTTAGCTTCTGTTAGCTTTTACTTCAAGTGCTTGCCATGTTTAAGTTCAGTATTATTAGATACTGCTTAACTATATCAATTTGATTGCCTTCAAACTTTATTTTTCACTTATAGCGTATCTTCCTACACAATCCCTAAAGATCATCAGTTTTGACGTTAGATTTTGTATCTGGTATTGGGTTTGTCAACCAGAACGACGATATCATCTGTAATCATAAGTGCCGGAATCTTAGTTCCACTGAGCTCTATCCTACCCTTAACGATATCCGTTACGTCATTTTGATATAAAATAAACAGTAGTGAACATAGGATACAACCTTGTTTGAAACCCATTGAAGCTTCAAAATGATTCGATAAATTTCTACCGTCCCAAACTCATGCCTTGTTATTTTTTAACATGGCTCATGACTGAGATTCCATATGTATGTAGATTTATAATAAAACATTTCTCGCGGAATGGTATCTTAAGCCGCACAAATCCACGAAGAAGCGCATCATTTTAGTCGCTTCATTTTATGTTTGGTATTTATATATTATATTATATTATATTATTTTGGGTAATAAATAAGAAGTTCCGTAATTCTGGCAAATAACTTATTGGACGTGTTAAAGAACCATATACCTTTGTAATTTGTTGCATCGTTGAAGTTTGTTTTTTTGTGCATAGCAAAAGTAATTGCCTTCTGGAAACAGAAAATATTCTATTGAATTCATATGTGACAGCGGATAAGAATTCTGGGGAAAAATTATTATATAATTCAAAGGGAATAAGGTCCTGGCGCCTTATCTTGTTTTAAGTTTGTAATTACAAATTCTAATCCAGGAATTCATCCACTATCCTTGCCGATTACACAAGCGGTACAGCAAATTGTTTCGCATTGAAACGAGTTTTAAAATGATCTCTTAACTTCCCCACTTGTACTCCAACAGACATTAAATTAAGTTTTCCATTAAACAACTAAACTGCTTTCAAAATATAAAAAAAAAAAAAAAATTTCAATAATCTTGAATCATTTTGTTCGTCAAAATGAATCTTTTTCTTTTAGCAGATTTATTTGGTTTTTTTATTTGCGTCCGCATATAGAACTTTGAAAGTATATTTTATTGCAGTTGTTCGCCCGCAGTAGTATAAAAAATGCAAATGAAGTTTTTCTGGCTCGTATACATTCGTTATCGAACCACTTATGTTTGTACAATAGGTTTTAAAGCTCGAGCATTTCAGGCGATTTTCTGGTACAACTTGTCTAATTTTCAATTCTATGTATAGTATTGCCATCATGCAACTTTTCGGGTTCTCTATTAAGGGTTACAATTTTTTCTATAATAACTTTGCAAGGAGTCCTGTCTGCGTTATATTTTCTTTGATGTGGACACCAAAAATCTTGAATATAACTTCTAAGGGCAAATGCTCAGAGTAAGTTTGCCGTCTAAGATATGATGCACAGCACTCTGATAAGTAAAAAGCATTAGTCAGTTACTGAATAAGCTGTTCCACGTATAAAAGTGAATTAACCTTGTAAATCCTCATCGCAGCAGCCGTTTAAGATTTTGCAGCCCAAAGCATATGCTTTGAATCGCACAAATTAATTTATAATTTATATTCATATTTAATAATATATAAATATATAATTTTTATATATATATAATACATGGGCTGAAAAGTCAGTGCCGTGTCCGTACTATTTTCAGTTAGTACCAAGCTTCAAAAGATACGTGTGTAAATTTGGCAGCTGTCGGATGATTAGTTCTCGAGATATAGCGTTGTGAGTGAAGCAACTTTTGTTATTGTGAAAAAGATGGATTCAAAGCAATTTCGTGTGTTGATTTATCATTGCTTTTTGATGGGAAAAAATGCAGCCGATACAAAGAAATGGCTTGATAAGTGTTACCCGGAGCCGAAAGAACCATTCGCAAGTGGATTGAAAAATTTAAAAGTGGTCATACAAGCACTGAAGATGATGCATGCAGTGGACGTCCAAAAGAAGCTGTTTCAGATGAAAACATAAAAAAAGTCCCCAAAATGATTACGAATGACCGTAAAGTGAAGTTGATCGAGATAACTGAGGCTCTGAAGATATCAAAAGAGCGTATTGGATATATCATACACGAATATTTGGACATGCGAAGGCTCTGTTCAAAGTGGGTGTCACGTTTGCTCACAGTCGACCAAAAACAACAACGTGTTGATGATTCAGAGGAGGGCTTAAAGCTGCTCAACCGCAATAAAACCGAATTTTTGCAATTGTATGTGACAATGGATAAAACTTGGTTCCATCACTTCACACCAGAGTCAAGTCGGCAGTCAGCTGAGTGACGAGCAGGCGACGAACCTCGTCCAAAACGACCAAAAACTCAACAATCGGCTGGCAAGGTTATGGCATCCGTATTTTGGGATACACATGGAATAATTTTCATCGACTATCTCCAAAAGGGGCAGACTATCAACAGCGACTATTACATAGCGTTGGTGGAGCGTTTAAAGGACGAAATCGCAGAAAAAGGGCCGCATTTAAAGAAAAATAAAGTGCCTTTTCATCAAGACAATGCACCGTGTCACAAGTTGATGAAAATGATGGCAAAATTGAATGAATTCGGCTACGAATTGCTTCCCTACCCACCGTATTCTCCAGATTTGGCCCTCAGCGACTATTTCCTGTTCGCAGACCTCAAAGGAATGCTCGCCGGAAAGAGATTTAGGACCGATAAAGAGGTAATCGCCGAAACAGAGGCCTTTTTTTAGGCTAAACCGAAATCGTACTACAAAACTGGTATCGAAAGATTGAAAAATCGTTTCAATTAGTGTATCGCCCTCGAAGGCAACTGTATTGATAAATAAAGTTGAATTTTGCAAAAATTTTGTGTTTTACTATAAAACGACACTGAGTTTTCAGCCGTTTGCTTTTTTTTTTTCTTTAAAAAAAGGTTTCAAAGCGACCGAGGCGCAACACGAGATTTGCAACGTGTATTAAGATTCGTTGGTTTACACGCTTTCGTTTGGGAAATACAGACTTTGCAGATGCAGATGCTCTGGACGTCTGCCGATTACAGACAACAACAAAGTCTGCTGACTTTTACAAAAAAAAACATTATGTCTCTTCCAGATTGTTCAAAGAAAGTAATAGAAAATGATAGACAATATCTGATATGTTTAATTTTAACCCTAAAAAAACCGCGTCAACCGTGTGGCGTCAAATCGCACAATCTCTGTGGTCAATTTCTTTATCCATTTTGTGGTAAAACTATTTTAATCGAGTCCTTAGTAAGATATAACGAGTGCCACCCTGCTGAAGTGTTTTCCATATTTTCGGAGAAATCATCACTGATTATGATCCGATAACATTGTCCATCCGAGTTCTTCTAACCTTATTTTTGAAAAAGTAAGAACCAAGACCATATCGCTTTGTGGGTCTTTTCTTGATTTGTGTTACTCCAGAAACGGTAGTTTGGATTAAACATCGTCACTGGAAACCATTATTCTATAAAAAATTGGAGTTGATTTCAAACTGCAAAAGATCGCAATCCGCAAACCCTCTTCGCAAGCTATTATCTCGTAGCTGTAATTTTTGCACCAGCTGGATTTTATACATGTGTAGTCCGAGGGCATCAAACTTTTGCGAATCTACAATTACATATCTTCCGCCATACTCACAGCGACTACAACTTCTTACAGAAACGAACATTACGTTGGCTTTGTGTCATAAGGAGTGTATGTTGTACGAAATTTATCCACGACGAATGGCGAGCTCAGTTGTAGAATATAACAACCAAATTTATTGGTTGGAAATTTTTTGATAAAATAACTGACAAAACTTCCATAGAGATGTAAACAGTTTCTGGATAAGTATAGGGCTTTTTTCTCAAGCTATGTTCCCCTTATCACCGCCACCAAGCCCAAAACCCTTTTTTCTAAAATTTTCATCGATTCGAACTAATAAGTTATAATATTTCTTGTGACGGATGGGCCCCAACAGCCTGTTTGCGGGCTTTTAGTCAACCGACTGAAGTAATAAAATGTCCTAATCATAATCACTGTTTGATTCAAAATCAAATCCACATTAATTCGCGCCGAAATCGGATCCGGACATCTAAAGCAGGCTTATTGAAGGTATTCATTGTTATTGATACTTGAAAGCTAAGCTTATGAGAAATATGAACTTGGCCTATAGTCAATTTGAAATGTCTTACTCCAGATAAAGCGTTGTTGCACTCATTTTTAAGAGGAGCTTATCGCTGTATGGCTTAATGCTTATGCGGCAAATTTTTTTAACTAATTGGTTAGCTATTTTCCTAGACAAAAATGCACGCTTTTTTTATCCCTACTTGCTGTCTCACTCATCAACTCATTAAAAACAATGCTTGTGATACTGCCAGTGTAATTTGTAATTAAAAAAAAAAAAAGAATAAAATAAAAGCTAGTGGAAACTGTTCAGAATCTGAACGGTGCCCTCACCAAATGCTTTGAACTGACATGTCCAGCTGGCACACAATCGAAAGCAACTACGTAAAAGGGGTAAAGAGGTGTCCCGGATGGCGGCATCCTGACTCCACTGCGATGGTGAATTTTGACTGATTCATTGCTTAATGCTCAATGAGGCTTGTTGTCGAGCAGGTTCCTTTAGATGATGATTAGGTGATGACACCAGAACTCCTGTTGCGGAAAATTTACGAAAGCGACTTTCCCTGTTTCCAGAAATTGTTTCGGCCAGACTATGAGCTTGGAATGTAGTCCGGTCTTCACGGATGACTCCAAAATCGATTTCTGGAGAATAACAATGTTAGATTTCACTCCCCGTTAAGGAAACTTGTGTGTGTTTTCCAAGTGGAGATATACGCAATCCTGAAGGTAACGAATTACATACGGGTATATTTCGAAGAAACGGTGAAGAATGCGAAGCATTTTCATTTATAGCGACTGTTAAATATCGCTTAAAGCTTTGTTTAACCCTCTCATACAGTCGGTAGGCTGAATTCACTGAGCCTTGTTTAAGTCCCCAGTCACAATGGAATCGCTGGCGAACTTTCTAGACAAGCTTTATAGGAGAGTTTTTCAGAACACGAACCTCATTACGACTTAGTTGATTATTGTGTTTCATATGATCATAATTGCAGATGACATGAATGTCCAGGTTGCCGGCAGATTAAACGAATGCTTCCCGACGTCTGATGTGTTTAGTACTGCAGATACCTCGTCACTGAAGCACATACTTATCTTACAATGTATACTTTCTTTGTCTGAGTGATCTGTTCTGACAGAAAAAAAATGCAGCGTCTTGAAAGAATCATCAAGGACGTAGTTAGAATAACGTCATACTCGTACATTTCATTTGTAAATATTCATTTTTGACTTCCGAAATACATGTATGTAATTACTTGAATGTAGCTAACTTAATTTTGCCTTTCATGCTAGGAGTACTAACTATTCGAAGGATCATTAATCAAATTCAAAATGAAGCATGACAGGGTGAACTGCAAGCATTTATGTTTGGAATAATTTTCCGCATTCCACGCATCGTTAAATGATTACATGTTGCTGCTGTCCAAACAATCAAACCCGATCATAAATCTACAAGCTGCACGTTTTAGAAATTACTCTCTTATAGCCTACGTCATTAGCTCACAAAAACCAATGGTAACTCCTTTCTTTTGTTTCTCAAGTCGCATTAAAAATTATTTTGTTTTGGGAACATTTTATCCCACAAAGAAAATAATAGGCGTGTGTGTTGTTCATGAAAACATAAAAACTGAAAAAAGAAAAAAAAAAGTCAGTTCGCCACCCTTGCTCATTATTATTCCCCCTCTCTGTTCGATGTGAAAAAAATAAATTTTATTTTTAGAGATTTTTCCATTCTGTATAAAAGAAAGATGCACAACAACAGAGCCTATCTCCTACGCTCTCCCTCTGCACATGCTCCCATCGCCTTATAAAAGATCACCACCGTTGCCGTCGAGAAAATCGCCACAAGCAACACCCGCTTCACAATTGGTGCCGCGGTCGCAACCGATCACTGATGCCCAAGTTGATCCCTCTTTCCTCTGTACTCTGTACATTGTATATTAGTGGTCTAGTTATTTTATCTCTGCTCTGCTCTAGCTCTATTCTGCAGCTCCACCATCCACCACAGCACCATCGTTTCATAGTAAAAAAGACACTCGAAGATGCTATTTTCGGTTTTCTTGTTTTCCTTTTTCAGTGGAAAAAGAAAATTAAATTAAATCGGTCGATGATCGGAAACGTAGTAGTAGTAGACTTTTCCGTTCAAGTCTAGTAAACAACTAAACCCAATCGAGCGTAGGAATTTTATTCTTATTGTGTCAGCAATATTGTCAAGCTAAATCAAAGCACCATAGGCGAAAAACGTCGTCAAAAATAAACGGCAAACGGCTAAACGCAAACAGCAACAAACCAATAACAAACGGAACTAACGAAAAGTGATTTCTTACGTGCAACAAGGGGAGTAGTAGAAATCAATTTCACCGATTGTCTGAATTAAATTGCCTGCCTGTTATGAACTTCATTTCAAAATTGATTGCGCGACCAAAGAGTCTTATTTTGACTTCAGGCGAGATGGACGAGATTGCAGCAGCACAGCCACCAGCACCGGCATCAGCAGGAGCTACAATTCCAGAACCAACCATCGAGGAACTTCTTGTGCAGATTAACGACAATCTTACAAACCAGGTGAAACATGAAATTTCGCATTAAGCGTGACATCACAACGACGAAGGGCAACTGTAATATATGTGTTTTTATTTTTGTTTTTGCCATAAATTATGAGGAATTTAAAGTATACGAGGAAGGTTGCCAAAAATCACACGTTAACATTTCGCACGACACAAATTTGTATAGTATACGTCGTTTTTGCTTAGATATGTACTCTCTGACACTAACCTTGTTTGTTATGTGACGAGAAATAGAATTCAGCGTTTAAATGAAGAAAGTGTGGCACATTTAGCGTGGTGGCACTAGAAATACGAGTAAAGAACTGTGTAGAGTTTTTGCACTACTGGTGCATCAAGTTGAACTATTAATAAATTATACTCGTACAGACATCTGTAAACGATTGTTGCAAATTAATTTTAATTGCGTTCGTTTCTTTCGATGATGTTTTGAGATGTTCGTATGTGGTATTTTTATGATATTCAAGGGCGAGTTGGTTTGATGTACTAATAGATTTAAAAAAATAATAATAATAATAATAATAATAACCGAAATATAAAATTATGTATATTGTCAATAGCAATGATGTGATATGATTAAATTTGAAATTTTCATTTATTTTTGTAGGCCAACGGAGCTCTATCGGGGAGTAATCAGAAACAATTAACGGCAAAGACATCGTCACAAAGCAAACAACAGGATAACAAGCAACTTGATGCAGTAAATCTAAGCTTTAATCTAAGCAATGATGCTTTGAGTGAAAATTTGTTCAATAACTCCGAGAAAAAGAAGATCAACCCACTTGCTGGTAAGTTGAATACGAGTAAATGTTTCAAAATCTCACATTGCAATAGATGAAGCAAATGTTGGATTTAAACTTGAGTTGTTACTTTAGGAATGCTTTCATACTAGGGTCTGTGCATTGGATCATACACATTTTTTCACACTTGCTAGGCTTTTTACAATTTTTCGGTTTTCAAAAAGAAAATGTTTTATGATATATCACGTATAGCAGATATCAACTGATGTAGCAATTACTTGTCCATGTAATTACAGTGCGTAACATTCCCAACGATAACGATTTAACAGTCACAATTTCCCAATCAAAATAGTTTCTATATTTAAGTTGTTTGTTTCAATTAGCATTTCTTTTTTTTATCTTCTGTAAATCTTTTAGGACTCGGATTTGTTTCCGAGTTGTGACTGGTGTTATAAATTTTTGCGAAACATGTGGATTTTAGTTGTTATATTGTATCCGAATATTGATTACCCTGCTGTCCATTAATTTCATACTTAAGATTCGTGGTGGACCTGGGCCTCAACAAACAAGCACCAGCTGGATCTTTAACTAGCTATCCCCAGTTTCGCACGTTAAGTTAGTTGATGTCCCCTTCCACTTGCGTTCGCCATCTGAGTCGTGGCCTTCGCCTACTCGAAGACTTTTTCGGACCGGTCTATTTGTGTCCATATTTTCTACCTGACCCAACCACCTCAGTCATTGGACTTTCACTCTTCTAGCTGTTCAGACCGTACAATTAGCTCATTGCTGTATCTCCTCCTCGCCGTCTATGCAGACGGAACAAAAATCACCCGAAGAATTTTCCTCCCAAAGCAGTCAAGAGCACCCCTGCCTTAACTTTTGATAAATTTCATGCCTCTGCGCTATAGGACAGGACTGGGATTATTAAAGACTTATATAGAGTCACTTTTGTTGTTGATTGGCAAGAGTTATTCTTCGTTTGAATTAATAGTGGAGCCTTGGTAGACAAAGTTCTTAACTACTTCAAAGTTATATCTATCAAGGGTGACGTTCTGTCCGAGACGTCGGTGTTGGGTGTCATTTTTTGTTGACAGTATATACTTGGTCTTGTCCTCATTGGCCGTTAAATACATCTTCGCACTGACATCACTGACATCATCGGCGTATGCGAGTAATTGGACGAACTCTTAAGATTTTGTCTCTTTAGATTAGGTATGGTTATCTTCGCTTCATCCTCGCTGTACGGAATTGTTGGTCTATACACCCATGTTGAAAAGTTCTTTCTTCCTGACATTGGTATCTGATCCGTCATCACCGTTATCCAGTCTACAGAAATGCTCTTTCATTCTATGCATCGATTGCGATTCTTTAACTATGTTTCTTTGTTCGTCTCTACGGGCTTCGGTTCGGGGTTTCTGTCCTTGAATTTTTTTCTTAACTTTTGGTAAAACTTCTGAATCTCGACCTCGCGCTTCTCATGCTCCTTCTTTTTTTCTCTTGAGAAACTGGTGTTTCTCGCTCCTCTTCTGCTCGTAGAGCTTGTGAGCAGCTCTAATTTTACTATGCAGCGCCGCTTTGTATGCATAGCTGCATGTGCTTGTATTTAAACCAGGATTTTTGTTGGCAATGTTGCTACTGGCCTTCGATACTTGATGCTGGCGGCGTAAAACCTCAAGAGATTAAGGGAAAGAATTTGGCGAATTCTTGCTTTCTCTAGTTTGCCCTTGCAACAAGGTAATAGTTCGAGTCGATGTCGGCCTCCGAAACTTTTGTCTTGTCCAAGAGATAGTAGAAGCTATCTTTGGTTCGTCATATTTCTCCTCTGTGAGTGAGAAATTTAGCTTTAATACGGATTTTTGCGAGGTGCTCGTTAACATGCCGGAAACTTAAGACTTCTTGACTAAGTCTGCCTATAAAAACGCTCTTTTTACCGTCGATAACAGTTGCCGTAGTAAATGTCGCAGTTTTTCATCCTTTTTTTGTCCGGCCCATTTCATCTGCCTTGCAGCACTCCAAGACCTCCACTAGTTGTTCGGCTGCACGTGGTCTATTAAGCGACCTAACATGCCACGTACAGATTCGAAGTTCGTTGTCCTTTTTTCGTTTGCAGCTGTTGTTAACAGTTGATCCGTCTGTATCCGAGGCTTGATGTTGCTTCGTAACTATAGATTAGAAACCCCTATGTCGGTCAGACCGAAGCGACTAACCCGTTCGGGGAATGTGAGCGCTGCCGTTTGTCCATTAAGAGTTCATCAGACGCCATGAGTTTGTCTCGGAAAACCTTACCGGTCTGAGCACTAAATATGTCGGAATAGCCCGGACAGGGTATTTGATTCGATCTGGAGAATTCTTCCGCTGTCCTGTTTATAGTGCTGCTTTTTTTGCCTGCTGGCTAGCACTCGTTCTTATAAGTTTGGCATGTTGAATTTGGCAGTTATTACACTGGGAATCACTAAGTTGACACCTCTCAATGTCTACCTTATTTCTAATACACCCAACCACCTTTTTTTATATTAATTACGTCAAACATTAAAAAAAAATGTTTAATTTAATTTAAATTAAGGATGTTTGAAGTAGTCGGGGAATGTCGTCTTCGTTCATAGCTATTGCTACTGAAAGGTACTTCAATATCGTTTCCTGGAGTTTCCTAGGAGTTATGCAGCTTATCAGTTTTTACTTTCGATGCATCACCCCATGCTAGTATACCATGCCTTAACCTAGATTCAACAAGGGCATACTGCATTTGCTTCTGAACTTGTAGTGGCGAATAGTAATCCATATAGACAATACCAAAAAAAAAAAAAAAGTGCCTTTTTGAGTTCGGAGCGCAGTTTATCAACATGTGAGCTCCATATGAGGTGATTATCAATTATTACTCCTATGTATTTATAGCTTTTAACAACCCCAATAGCTTGACTTTGGCATTTTTGCATCAGCATATACACAGAGTTTTGGTATATTCCATCTCTTATTTTGGTTTGCGTGTTTCGCTCAATTTTCTCAAATATGATGTTGAAAAAGTTACATGACAATCCATCACAAAAATGACAGCAAGATTGCATTTGATTCTTACAGAGCAACGAGCGTTATTCGTTCTCATTCTCTACAATTTGACGAGTATAGTAGGGATAATAAAACTGTACATGGTTCCGTATACCATGTCTCTAGATGTTCTGAAGTTCTTGGGTTTTCTCTATGATCTGGCGTATTGTAAATATTTAGTCAATTGACATGTTCGGCATATTAAAGCAATGACGGCCAATCAAATCGTTTAAAAATGTTTTCGCGCGTTCACAAAATATGGTAGACAAAATTTTGTTAACGAGACTGATGCCTCTTTAGTTGGCGCTGTTCAGAGCGACACTTTTCTGTATATCACACAAACGATACTTAGATTCAATTCGTAAGCATACTTCCCTCCCTGAAAATGAGTTGTTATATGCTTTCTACCAAATCATTTCCTGCTGCCTCAAATATTACGACAGTTAGGCCATTCGGTTAATTAGCTGATATCCGATATTGCTATCTTAATTTTAAATTGGCGATACAATGCGATACAACAATCGTACTGGCGAAGTTTTTCACATCTTTCTTATTCCCTAATTTATGAAGCCTTGTTGTGAGTGTGTTGGTTTAATTTTATTTAAATTGAAAAAATTACGAAAGTTTTATTATCTTATTTCAACACATTTACAGGCAATAACGACGTATTATTAGATTCACCTTTGCTGGGGCTTCCTGTGGTTACTTTACAGTCACAAAGTATTCCTGGTGAGTCTTTTTACAACTTTATAACACAACAGAACTAAAATATGTTTTCTTTTTAAGGTCAATCGCAGCCTTCCTTTGAAGATAGTCTTATATCCTCACTTGCAGCTAATTTAGATGCAGCACTTGTATTAAACACAACAACCGGTAAGTCATAGTCCTTATTCCTTCTTTACTGTTTCGTGTCATTTCAATATATTATGTTTATTAAATTTTGTTTTTTTTTTTTTTTTTTTAATTACGTTTTATTTTCTTTTTCTTTATTTATGTATTCTTCATTTTCTCTTGTTTTCGATTTGATTACTTTAATTTGAAGAAGATCTCAATCAAACGAAAACACTATTACTTCCTCTGGAACCGGAATCTTCTAGCAGTCATGTGTCCTCAGATAATGAAACCTTCGTCGAATGTCGTTCATTTTCTCCCGACACTAACCTTCCAGGTGAAGAATCAATTCGCTTCAAAAGCGCATTGGATTTGGTGTCGATTGCCGGTCAATCTCATGGTTGGAATGATTTAGTAACATCCGTGACCGAGATGAATATGGATAGCTTAGACAACACTAATGAACAGTTGGATGTTCAACTGGACATGACTCCAACTGAGTCAATAAGTACAGATATTATGAATCTACCAGAGTTAAAACTAGAGACCATAAACTCTGTAAAAGGAGATCAACTGGAACCTGTAGAAGCAGAACCCACAGCACCACTAGAAGTGCGAACAATCATGCCTAATAAAGGAATGTCTATGCATGCTATAGATGCTAAACTCTCACAATCTATAGAAGGGAAAGTCTTACATACGCAGATGGTGGAAAGTGTATATGAACCGAAAAATCTTGAAGAAGCTAAAGAAAATCCAAGTTTAAACGAGACTGCTTGTATAGAAGAACCAGTAACTCCAGAAATAGCAAACCTTATTGAAAATGTTGACTCAAATTCATGTGACAAGGCGATTGATCAGTTTGAAAAAAGCCAAGAACTGGTAGTTCAATCTGCTGAAGATGAAAATCGCTCTTCCGAGTTAGATATATCACCCATTCATCACGAAAAAGAATACTGCAACAATGAAACTGTTGAGGCGGACAAAATGTTCTCTGCACTTGATCAATCAACTTGCTCTGATAAAAATGAGACAACAAATTCAGGTGATCTTTTGCCAATTATGGAAAAGTTGTCGGCGACTTGCGAGGATTTAGAAGAAGGGGCAAATTTAACCCAAGATGATGTTTACCCTTCTTCATCACTTCAGTTGGATTTAAGCAATACTGCTACCTCTCAACCTGAAGATATTTCCGCAAACAGCTTAACAAATTCTCCAATGCAATTTCCCGTAAAAACTACTCCGGATAAAAGATCGTTCCCCGAATCTCCTACTAAATCCAAACCTTCTACCGAATTTATCGCTGTTCCTCCTATCCTTGATCAAACACGAACAGTGTCTGAGAATAAATTAGAAGAAGATTGCAATTCTAACCAAACAGTGAGCATTGTTCAAATCAGTCCCAATGATACAGAAACCAAACGTAGATCTTTCCCGGTCAGTAACACAGCTAACCCCATGGATAGCACGTTTACTGCAAATATTGGAATTCTGAATGCTACCACAACAATAAGTCTTACTGCATTCGATAAAACTTTCGTTGGAAATTTAGATGACACACAGACAAGTCAGGTGCCACAAAGAAGAAGCATTTCACCTATTACAAACAATCAGCAAGCGTTGAAAAATGAAACTATCACTGTTGAGACAATGGATATTGATCCACCATCTCCGATTTCGAATGAAACTGTATCTTATTCGTCGTTCCCATCAACACCAAATGCTGATTCCTTAAGCGAAAAAGAGAAATGTTACAATAAGGATGAAAAAGATGTGTTTGTAGAGAAGTGTGCTTCCAATAATGAGCAGGCAATTGAGGATATGTTTAGGTCGCCTCGAGAACCATTGGATTTTGCTGGAATCAACACACAACCTTCGGATTTCGCCGCTGATGAAGCTTTTCAGTCTAACCGATGTAAGTCTTTTTTTAATTTGTATTATTATTATTTATCGTTTACTAGTTTGCTTATAATATGTTTATTTATTTATTTATTTATATATTTATTTTTGTTTATTATTTACTTTTGTTAGAGTTTGTTTTTGTAATTTGAAATTTAAAGCAATTTAGAATATGGTTCGAACAATGCCAGTTCGTTTTGTTTAACATTAATTTGCTCTCTTATTGTAAAAGATGTACATACGTACATTAGGCTAGCCAACTTATTACGTCCGTTCTTATAGGTATTCGTTTTTATCTACTTCATTACCTATCCGCTAAAACGTACCTACCAGATCTCTTGAAAAATCTGAAGTAGTATCTAATTTTCTTTGTTCGTGAACATTTAATCATTTAAAAAGCCGAATCTTCTTTGGCCTATCCTTATGCTAGTCTTGTCTTTTCTTTCCAACGATGTCCTCATAACTGACGTTTGAATTTATTTCCTTAACCAACTTCTTCTTCAGTCCACATTTGCTGTTAGACTTCGTGGAAACCTCTCATTTCCAGTACCTGTTTGGCTTTTTTCTCGTCGATTTCTTCAGAATATTTCTATTGTTTTATTTCTAATCCTATCTCTCCTTGTTTTTCCTGTGACCCTTCGTACGTATTTCATTTCTGTCGCCTGGAATTTGCTCAGATGTTTATCTAAGAGCGGTAAGTACTCATTAGTATACTCAACTGTTTTTGTGCTTATCTTTCGCTTATACAGTGTTGTGTTACTTATCTGATAATACGCTGACACTGTTTTCTTGGTCCGACTTATTACCTGGTCTGCTACAACTAACAATGATTCCAAGGCATTCCTAAAGTTCAACTCTCTCTAATATATGCAGATTTTTTGTCGACCTTCCTCTTTTCCTTCCCCATCATTCCATTTTCCTAATAATGGACAACTTCTCTAATGCTTGTCGTATTCTGTACGGATTGTTTGCTATGGTAGGTAACGTAGCGCTAAGTCTACGAATTCTAAAGGTCTTTCCCCTTAGTAATCCATTTTTCTATAATGGCTCTTAATGTAAAGATATGGTCTTGTGTTTGTCGACCCATTCAGAACGGCTGCGTCTTTTCTAGGTCTTCCATTACTTGCCTAAGCCGTTTTTCCGGCATTTTCGTATATAATCTTATCAATAAGATAAGATTACAATCGTAGCTGTTACTCTTGTGAATTCTTTCAAGTCTGTGGATTGTTTGAAACGTTCAAGCCTTGCGGCCTTGTACTATACTTTAAAAAACAAGTACTTCGAGATATTGTTTCGATCGCGGGACTCTTCAATCTGCTTGAGCTGGGAGGCTTCGTCGACCCTCTTCTTTCTACGCAGGATCCTCTCCTCTCTTCTGCTTGCTTGATAGTCTTCAGTCGCTGCCCTTGTTTTGCGCTGCAGCGTTTTCTTATGAACGTCTTGTCACCTTTTTTCGGTAAACGCATTCATTATTATACCACGGGCTCTTTCTCTGGGGTGGCTTGTATCCTACAGTTGTTTGGGCTACCTCCTTAATGATTTCGCGATGTTAGCATTGGTGGTGGGTGACTGCACAGTAGGGAGTTTCTCATTCAGGCATTGGTGGTAGGGAGTTTCTCACTCAGGCGTTTTATATAGACTCTGGCTACTCCAGGTGTGCTTAGGTGTCCAACGTCGAATTTTTTCTTCTGGGCAGTTCATAGGTTCTCGTTGGACAGTCGAGCTCTAAATGTAGCCGGAACAAGAAAATGGTCAGAGTCGACGTTTGCCCCTCGGAATGTGTGCACGTCTAGGATTTTGGATTTTGCTTCTCAACAATTAGCACATGGTCGATTTTGTAGGTTTGATAGAGTCTTCAGCCACGTCGGTAGATGCGTGTGGATATGTTAGGCTTATGTTTTGGAAGATGCCTTTGATGCGGATCACAGCCAGGCGATCACTTATCGGCTTGAAGTCCATGTATTTTTCCCTAAGGCGATTACAACCCTAAGCTGTAATAAATGTCGCAATTTTTCCTTTTCCATCTTATCTGATCCTATCCATCGTATCTCCTGGATCGGGGTAATATCTGCCTTGTACCGCGTGAGGACAAATTCAAACTTGAATAGCACCTGAGGTGCACAGTGTTCGTACATTCCAGGTACATAACACTCTCAAATAGAGAATTAAACGTAGTGCATTGACATTCCGGGTCTAGCTGCCATTTGAAGAAATTCATTGTCCGAGGTTGTTTGTGGCTCTCTCATAACTAAGTTTTTTTTTTTTAACATGGTCGGGAAGTTACCCCGACGGCACAACCCCCAACCTGGAGGGTTGTTTTGAGCTTAAGACAGCAGGCCGGATATTCCTGTACTTGATAATTTTACACGTACAAAAAATTACTCAGTATGAGTACACAAATACAAAAATAGTCGAATTATATAGCATAAAACATCCCTGTACAAACCATATTGTGAAAGTTCATGTGGCATTGAAAACATTTCTGTATGTATAGCGGACTAATTTTTTGATGCTATCAACCATTTTCTCATTCTACAAAGTTTAGATCTAATATTGCTCAAGGTAACTTAACTCTCCTATCATTGGTTGGTTGAATGGTTATAAATTGCACTTCACTTAGTGAAAATAACAATATCTCTTTTTTAGGAATTTATTTCCAGGCGTCACTACTATCCCAATTATAAACAAGTAATACTGGAAAATAATGTTTTGCTTAATGCTGAAAACACTGTACTTGAAATTAAATTAATAAAATTTCCAAGACAATGACCCAATATCCGAATCTGTTACCTAAACCTTATCTACCACAAATAGCCAAATTAGTGAAATTGCCCTAAGATTTCGATATATTGACAGATTTTCTGCAACTTTCATCCCCAAAGTAGAGGCGATAGCTTTCCAACGCGGGTGGGAATAAAAAACAGGAAGACAGAGCTGAGTTAGGAGTTTGATCAATTTGAAAGGTCGATACTTATACTCAGTTTGTCATATACAGAGTGACTGACTCGAACTGCAACTTTTTAACATGCTATTTTTTGATAAATTTTATTGTGCAAAGCAAAAAATGTTGGAAAATACATCAATTTTTAAATTGTATTATTATTTTTCAATATGTCCACCTTTGGCGGGAATAATGGCTTTGAGACGGGCGAAGACAGTATCGCACGCTGCACGCAAGTGACTCTGCGGTATTTTGGCCCATTCCCGGCGAAGTGCTTGTTTGAGGTGGTCCAAACTTTAGTATTTTTTAGTGCCAATCTTCACCTTGAAAATACCCCAGAAAGAGCAATCCGGAGAATCCATTGTGTCGAAGAAATGAAGTGTGGAACATTGTTTTTTAACCAATCTTGGTTGACGCGGTCTCCGACCAAAATAATTGTTTGCCCAAGGCTTCAATACTGCCTCTAAGACAGTTTCGCGGTATACGATCGCATTAATTTTGGCGCCACGGTCCAAAAAATGGCGGCCCAAACCATCACCATCGGTGCTGCCTGCTTTCTGGTGGCCGTCCGAAGGTGTAAATTTTCGAAGGACCTCTCCGGCAAGTAAATTCGATAATTTTGTTTGATGACATATTGCTCGATAACAAATGGCGACTCATCAGAAAAAACCGAATTCGGCAACTCACCACTTTCGACTCTAACTTTTTACTGTTGCGGTGTAAGATCGTGTGTTTTTTGGAACTTCAATGGCTTGAGTCCAAGCTCATTTTTCAGTATGTGTTGCATGCATTCCAATGATATGTTGAGCTCACGAGCCATTTTTCTTCCACTTCGACACGGATTTCGCTCAATTCGAGCTTTCACTTTCCGAACCAGTTCTGCCGATATTGCTGTTTTTTTGCAAGTCTGCCGGTATCAAATGATTTATTCACGTTGAGGTGCTGGAGGGCTCTAACGATAGCTACTTGTGGTTTTCCAGCCAAATACAAAGCAATCACACTACCACGTTTGAATTCCATCGCGGATATAAAATTTTTCAACACAACTGAGACGCAAATCGTTTAAAATAATAAAATTATCTGTCATGTGTCAAAATTTGAGCTCACTGTCATGAACGGTTTGGAAATTATAGCAGTCTGAAGTTGGTTGCAGTTCGAGTCAGTCAGGGTGTAGTCCACAGATGTGATGTAACAACGTCTGGGTCCTCGCAAACTCTGTGGATGTGCTGTAAATTCAGAAGTCTCATCTTTGCATATTGTTTTCCTTATAAAGGGTGTTTCAATAAGAGGTGTAGAATTTAAAAACTTAATTTTTAAAAAGCCGCACTCATTTTGTAATGATGTTATACCGCCAAAGTATGGAAATATACTGCGGAAATGAAAACAAACAAACAAACAAACACTGTATAATCGCAGGAGAAATATCTGCAAAGGCATTCCCCTTAATTTTATCCTCACCCTTTTTGTGCAGCGGATAAATAATTGTATATTTTTTAAACTCAACATTTCTTACCGTTATTCTGAATTGATTATCAATGTTTCCAGGGTATTGAAAACTGCATTGATTTTGTGACGCAGCGTGCGCGTTGTAAGATTTATAGCTCTTTAATTGAAATAGTGACCAAGGCAACAAGCATACACATTTGGTGGATCCGGCAACAGCTCTTCAGAGTTTTTATATTAAGTCCCCAGATTTGATCTGATAAAATTTTCTCGAATGCCAAGTACCCATTTCTATGAACTTTGATAGAATTATGTCTGGCCTCTTCATCCTCGGCCACATGCTATGCCTCAAAAGCAATTAATTGTCTTTTTTTATCTCTACCGTATGTATATCCAAGAATCTTTCTGAATTAATTTTTTTTTTTTTTTAAGTGATAACCAAGAATTTATACTATCTAGCAAATATCGATAAAGTGACTCAAGAAAATTTTAAGTACAGAAAAGCAAAATAAAGACCTGACTTAGCGAGAGTTAAACTATTACATCATTGAGTTAATGTAATAGATAATGTGTTAAAGAAAGCAATATTGCCCCCCCCCCAAAAAAAAAAATGGTGGAAAGAAGAATAGAAAAGTAAAAAGACTAATATAGGCACAGAATGTTTACGTCTCCTTTTGTAGAAGTTGTTTATTGCCCTTCTTGCATTCTTTTCTTATTCCCTTTGATGTTAATCAAAAAAAAAAAAAAGCCCAAATAGCTTAAACTGCAGGTGGTGACCTTTTAACGTAATCTAATTAATTTTTTTTTTTCTGTGCTAAAAAGCTGTAATTTAATCTCACGTTCTTCGGAAGGGCTTTTACCCTAATTCTTTTAATGATTTTTTTTTTATTTTGTTACGTCTTAGAGCGGTTATTTTAAAACTTTTCCTTTCATCTAACTATAGATATAAGATATTCGTACTTTACAAGCTATCAAAATTATATACCTGTGTGCTTTCATTTGCGTTACTTTCCTTTTCGTTGGGTGGATGGTAGACTTAAACGGTTAACATTACAAATTCTAATAAAGGGGCTGTCTATATTACATGATAGTTTGTGAATTCTCTTTGAACAAACTTTACAACGCTACAAGTTAATATGATGTGCAATAACGCAACTTGAGATTTGGTAATGTTAAATGTGTTAATGCGTTTTGTTTTTTGCTACTGGTTAGTATTGGAAGCAAAGCTTAATATGGTTGCTCTTTCATCTTTAATGCAGTTTTATCTTTTGATCTTTTGTTCATGATATACGAGTACATACGTGATACCAATTAGCTTTATGGTCCATGTGTTTTTCTTAGAGGAAATCCGCATCAAAAAAGTTGTAGTCATAAATTATTTGTAAGTGTACTTTTTGTAGGATTGCTTCAGTTAGGAGGGATATATAGTAGTTCATCTTTTGCCATATTTTATTTTATCAGCGTCACGATTTCGCATTAAAATTTAAGATTTGTTAAAACACATGGATTGTCCAAATTTCTATTGACCTGATTTGACTCAACATATTCGTTGCTAATCTTTTTGTGAAGGTTTTTAATATGCATGATGGTTGGGTTTTTACTTTTTAAATTTTTTAGAAGAACCTTGATTGAAAGTGTTGAAATTGGATATATAGTATTACTGGCTAGCATGTGAAGGCAAGCTCTATTATTACCTAGATGAACTGATTTCTTAGTTGCAGCTTGGGTCGATAAATGAATGAATTTGAAAAAGAAATAAAATGTTTCACATCGGATCAGTATAATAACTGCCTCCTAATGTCTCAAATATTTTAACCATGTAATTCGAATTTCTTAAATGTGCTTTATGGCGCGTAACGGGCCATTTTTACGATCCTACACATGCTGTTTTTTGTCTGATGTCAACATTCAATATTGATCTCATCAACATACATAGATTACGATTTCTGATTTCCTCGTCTGATTGACTCGTCCATTGACACTAGTTTTTTTTTTTTTTTTTTTTCTTCTTTTTTTTTCGTTTTAAAAATGTTTGAACTTCACTTTTGCAGTAGATCCAACATAACATTCTACTTCATACGTTTCAAATGAACGTTCACAAAACTTCTTATCTTTCTTTCCAAGAAACTTGCCAAAGTGCTTGCAAGGAGTTTTGCGAGGAGCAAAATAAGAGTGACCCAGTCCAAATTTATGTTTGCTCGCATAGTCATGGTGAAGAACTATACTCGATTAATCAGCTTGGGACGTTTCTGTGCGAAGGCATCACTTATTATTAGTAGCTGCTCACGGTAGACATCGAAATTAATCGTTTTGTTCTATGGAAGCAGCTCAGAGAAGACTGTACCTTCCAGTCCCACCAGATTGGCAGCATCACCTTCTTTTAGTGGATGTACAGCTTTACTTGCTTTCCGATTCATCTCGCCTACTCCGACTTTTTTTCAGTTTTTATGCGCTTCGCCAGATGAATTTCTTTCAGCTCATGTGGTACCGAAATATCGATATATCGAACGAATGCAAATGGCCATGAACGCTTCAAACGAACACTTTTATTTTAAGCTTATTTGCTTACAACTACCGGAACGATGAGCACCTTCAACTGTAAAATCACCATTAAGGAATCAGACCAACCAGTTCTGGCAGTAGTGTTTTTCGATGACATTTCTGCCGTAGACACAACTTTTCCCTTGTCTTAGTTGTTTTCTCCCCTTTTTTGAAGTAATATAGCAAAATATGGCGTATATGCTCTCCAAAATTCTCCATGTGCAAACCACAAGCACGAAATTCGACTGAATCGTACAAACTCCTTTTTTGTTTTTTAGGTGAAATGATACAAATAAACGCTGTCAAATCCATCTATTGCTAAAAAAAAAAAAAAAAACGCAATGACTTTTTAAACAATCAAGTATTTCACCATGAGAATGGCGGTCAAAACCTACATAAATGTCAAAAAAAAAGATTGTTTAGTCATGGATAAACACTCTGTGGCACAACGTATTAAAATTATCGAAGCCGTGCTTTTTTCATTGCCTACTTCACTTCCACTCATAAGAGTGTTTCTTATCATTAATTCTGCGACATTTTTAATATAGATGGCATTTTTGTTGTTAAGTTTTTGACATTTTCTCTCTTAAAAGTTCAATATTACCCGAAGAAGAGATATTGTGAGTTCCAACAAAATATTTAATTTTGTTTGCTCCGCTTCAATATATCACTTTTCCGAACTAAGCTTTTTGCATATGTTCCCAGATCTGCCGTTCATCTCAACTCATTCTGTCGAAGATTTAGGAGAAACAAAAGTCCGTTTCGTAACTTTAATCAGCTTAGGTCTAGGTTTTCCCATGTGTTACTTCAAGTACATTATTGACTATTAACCGTGATGGTAGGAAATAAACTCATCACGGAAAATCGAAAATCGCGGGCATAGATTAACAAATATTAACGTATTTCTTAAATTTCACTATTTACGAGGACTGTTTGATGAGTACCCAGATTGTAATATAGGTGGCGCTACTGAGCCAGAATGATCATCATTTAGTATAACTTTTTTTAGCCTGCCTGTGAAAATTTGGTAACAATCCGACGCTTAGTTCTGTTTTAAAACTCATTTCAAAACATCGTTTGTGTTTTTTGCGAAGATATAAAAAGAGCAGTATCGCTCCGTGATCCAATTCTAGTTTCTGAATGGCAAAATCTGTGAGGAAATCAAGCCCATTCCCGATGGGACCCATTCACCTTTCCGTACAACTGTTTACCGTTGGTTCGCAGAGTTTCGCCGTGGCCGCACGTCGGTTTTTGGTAAACCGCGCCCAGGTGGCCCAAAAACGGTTACCACAGAGGACAAAATTTATGATCTCGTATTGACAGACTGCCGAGTGAAAATTCGAAGGCCGTGCCTTTGGCCAAAAAGTTGATGGACACCGTTTTTTGGGATGTACGAGGTGTGATCCACGTCGACTATCTGGAAATTGATTTATTGGGCCGATTGATTGAAGAAAAAACCGACCACAGCGATAAGAGCGAAGAAAAAAGTGCTCTTCTATTACAATAACGCATCGGCTCACATCTCCGTAGTCGCCAAAGCCAAATTAGTCGAATTGCACTACGAGTTGCTGCCCATTCCTCCGTATTCTCCGGATTTTGCTTCGGAGGAGTATTTTGCAGGCCAACAAAAGTCGTAGTATACGGAGGGATTAAAAAAGTTGCAGCACCACTGGAAAAAGTGTATCGAGTTGAAAGGGGATTATATTGAAAAATAAATTGTCAAAACCTAAAAAAGTTGCGTTCTTATTTCTAATCCGGGTATTCATCAAACAGCCCTCGTATGTCATTAAATGATTACAGTCTCTAACCATCTTTCTTTCTTAAACGGATTTAGCATCATCTATGACAAATTGTATTTAGGCTTATTCTTCTTTTAGTCAAAGAAGCTTATGTTTTTTTACATTTGAACTATCCAATTATTTTTTTCTTCCCATTTTTCTAAACTCAGCTATAACTGAGTCTATTTTCCATTTTTGGACCGAATTATCCGAAAACTTTAATTGAAAATGGCAAAATCATTCCTTTTTATTAGTATCGCTGTCATTTTTCCTTTATACTTCCCGTACACCGTCTAAAACTTATATACGACTTTCGTATAGGGCAGTATTTTTCGGTCACAGAGTAGAGCGTAATTCTTCAGCGCATTTAAGCCACGACATCATCGTCGCTATTTCTTTTAAAATTTACGACACACAGAGTGCAAGTATTAAATTTGGTACACTTCGACACGATCCCTACCTCTAAATGTAAAAAATGGTAATGTGGATCATTGGTTCATTGGTCTTATTATGACTGCCTGTAACTTTCTAACCCACTTAACCAATTATTGAGTGTTGCCTGAAGAACCGTCACGCGCTTGCTTATGATAGGACTTAAAATCGGTCCGAATTAGAATGTGTTCTGGACTCGTTAATGTGCTAGTTCAATAAAAATTCCTGCACGACATTAGAAATACAAGGGACTTTGGGCACTGCCTGGATGTATTCCGACTTAAACTTCAAATTCGCCATTTGTGGTATATTTTGACGTCGTAGGTTCATACATATGTATGAAAGGTCTCTGGGAATTATATCGGATGCCTTCTCCAAATTGAAAGAAATGATGTGCAGATCTTTCAAAACGTTTCTCTATGATTATCTATTAACGTTGAATTCGACGCATATCGACTTGCCTTCCACAAAACCTACTACAAAGGAATTAAGTAATATTGCGTTGTCGACTGTCGGCAGTTTTGAGATTCCGTATATTTTCAGAGTGCGACGTAAGACGGTGTTTTCTTTACTGAAGATTGCAAGATTTCTGATTGTCATCCATACTTCGGAGGTTGTGATTCTGTCCAATGGCACGGCACGTCCCCTGCTAATTATTTTGTCGGCTTCTGTAAAATCAGGCATTTCCTCTTCATATGCGACAACCAGCGGAATATTACACTGTGAATATTCTTTGTAAAGTAACTCGCTTCTATTTGCTTAGAAGATAAAAGTCGTAATAATTCGAATACCACCATAGAAAACCACTGTCTGTGCTTTTAGAAAAACTTTTTAAACTCAAAATACTAGTTCTACTGCAGTATGTCAAATGGTAGACAATACATTTATAAGATAAACTCGTATATCCTTCGTTACAGGAGACAACGTGAGAATCACGAACTATGTACATGTGTGCGCCGTACAAAGATGTTGATAAGAGTAAAGACCATAGTTACTTGGTACTTGGCCAAGTAAACAAAAAGCATCATGTCCAGAACCATCACTCAATTTTTAACCTCTAAAATCCTTTTAAAAAATTTTGTGATAGGTTTGTTTTGCAGTGCCAGACTTCAATAGCTGCCAAGTTTCATTTATTTTCTATACAGTTCACTATTTTATCTTGGATAGATTGACGCTACAAAACGATTTCTAATCGTTTAAATTTATTCCCAAAATCGAAGCTGTGTTCGCTAAACTTATAGAGCACTTAGTGAAATTTACGGTAGCCATGGTCGACCTTCTGAACGTGCTATTTATCGAATTATTAAAAAAATTCGCACCCAATTCACGCACTTAGATACTCACACACCAACAAGAACGACAACAGAAGAAAATATCGCGACTGTGGAAACATGTATTCAAGAGGACTCCACATCGCAGCAACTTGGGCTCTGTCCATCCACTAACGGAAAATTATGCATAAAGATCTTGGTATCAAGGCTTATATTGAGTTGTTCAACTAATTGTTTTTTTTTTTTTTTTTTTTTTAAGGTTAAAGTTAAACACACGTTTTTGGTATAAGAGCTTATATTTTATCCATCAGATATTGTTTATCATAGTCTATTACTTTTTTCCAACGTTCTAGAAGAGACATTATGAATCTTTTGTAAAAGTCAGCAGACTTGTGGGTAAAAAAGTATTCCAGGTACGTTTTCATCTCATCTTCCGTATTGAATTGCCTTCTGTCTGAATTATAGTGAAGAGAGTGGAACAGATGGTAGTCAATAGCCGCAAGGTCTGGAGTGTACGGTGGTTGCTACATAACTTTCCAACCAAATGAGTTCAGCTCTTGTTTTGTCACTAAAGCTGTGGGTAGCCTGCCGTTGTCATGATGGACAATGATGTGCGCTAACTCTGATCGTTTTTCAACCACTGCCGGCTTCAAAATATCCAGTTGAGAGCAGTATTTAACGGAATATATTGTCTGATTGCGTGCAAGCAACTCGAAGTATTGGACATCTCACCAATCCCACCAAATGCTTAACATGACCTTTTTGGGATGCAAATCACCACGAGCGCACTATGACCTCTTCCATCGAATGTTCTTATAAACCACCCATTTTTCGTGTCCCGTAACCATTTTTTCAGGAAAATTTCGAGCGAGTTTCATCTCAACAAAGACTCACAGACAGACCCCAACTTCCACCTTTTTCGACATTTCATGCCTTTTCAGTCTCTGCGAAACGGTTGCAAGGGCGATGTTAAACCGCTGAGCGAAGCCTGTCTTTAAATGGTTGTCAACGGTAACCGTAGCCGAAATTTGATTATTATCGTCTGTGGTAGGTGGACGTTCAGAGCGAACAGCATTAGCAAGGTCTGTATTTCCCTAACGAAAGCGTGTAAACCAACTCTGACAAGTGTCAACTCTCATAGCCAAATCTCCATACACGCTGCAAATCTCCTGTTGCACCTCTGTCGCCTTGACACCTTTTTTAAAGAAAAAAAGCAAAATATGCCGCAAATGCACTTTCTTATCCTCCATTAAAAAAACACTTCCGATCAAAACAAATTTTCCTAACAGTGTAAAAGATAACCCTCTATTGGAATAAACAACAGAAATTTCATAACGGTGTACACAGAGAAAAAAACCGCAGAACCTGCTAAACAACCCTATAATGTCCAATTGGTGCAAGTGCTAAAGTCGTGTGAAAATCTGTTGCATTGGTTGTTCAGTGATTAAGCTTTAAATTAACCGGAAGTTGTCCCAGTTTTTTTATCGTAAATTTTTGTTCAGTTATGATGCTCATTTCTGGTTAAATCAGTACGTAAACAAGCAGAAATACCTCAAGAAGTTCACCAGATGACATGAGGCCACGTCAAGTCACTATTTTATGTCCATAAACTAGCAATTATTGACGCTTTGGAGCAAGATATTGTTCTAGTAAAAGGAGATAAATATTATATCCCGCGGATAAGACGAGTAATGTTGGCTTCCAAAGCGTCAATCGTAGCTGGGTTATGGTATTACTGAAGACCTGAGACTCCCCAGAGAAAATAGGCCAAAGGAGTGATATCACACGGCGTGATCTAGGCGACCAATTTACCGTAGCAAAACGTGAAATTAAGTGCTCACCAAAATGATTTCTCAACAAGTCCATTGTTTCACGCGCTGTATGGCTCGTAGCGCTGTCTTGTTAAAACCAGAGCTCACCGAGACCATGTGCGTGAATTTCAGGAAGCGTCCGTTAACATGGCGCGATAACGGTTACCAAAGACGGTAACATTCCGATTTGCCTAATTTTTGAAGAAATATGGAGCAATGATTCAACCAGCCCATAAACCACACCATACCGTTGTTTTAAATGGATGTAATGGTAGCTCTTGGTACTCTTCGGGTTGCTCATCAGCCAAAATACGGCAATTTTGTTTATTAACGTATCCAATGACCCAGAAATGGTTTTCATCACTGAACAAAATTTCACGATAAAACACTGGATTTTTATTGAGTTTTTTCAAAGCCCATTCACTAAAAATATGATGTAAATTCAAGTCGCCTGGCTTCAATTCTTGTACAAGTTGAATTTTGTACACTTTAGGCCTAGATCTTCAAGTAAAATACGCCAAGTTGTCAAATACGCCAGCCAAGCTGCTGAGAACGACGACGAATTGATTCGTCACAGTCCTCGCGTACACTCTCAGCTACAGCTGCTATAGTCTCTTCTCTACATAATGAATGTGGTCCAACCGGTCGAGTATCATCCACTTATGTTAACTGAGACTCAAATTTGCGAATGGTATTGGCAATAGTGGTTTCAGTAGGTCGATTATGCGTACCGTAAGTTCCTCAAATCGCACGAAAAACATTTCGCTGTTGTGGTGTGAGTCTTTCCATGATGACTTGCCAAACGATACCAAACAAAAATGACAAAGCAGTTTGATAGGAGTCACGCGTGATCTGTCAAAAAATCTTATTGAAAATCAAACCTCACGATGAATCACCCTATATAAAGTAGCCGTCTTGGATATATGGCCGAAACTATTTTTAAATATTAAATGACATGAAATAATGTTTCGAGTGAATTTATTAAATCATCAGCATATTAATTTTTTTGTGTTTTATAACAAAAAGTGAATTTCGAACATCAGTCTCTTGAGTTGGCCACTAAATTCCATCTGTATTTTTGAATATTGTTATTTATATATTTATTTGTTGTTAGAAAAAATCTTAGTCAGTATTATGTTTATGTGTTTTCATTTTCTACAATAAAACATTAGACATTTTGAGCGTAGAATTGTTGCAAATGGACTGTTTAAGCTTCCGGGGAGAAGAACTGTGTTCCATTGAGAGAGTTCTGCAGAGATAAATGGTAAACGGGTGGGCAAAGACATTCCATTCAAACTGAATGAAGTTCTGCCGTGTTCGCAAATAGACTTACAGTTTAATTTAAGGCAGTAATATACTTGTCGAAACTAAGTCTTTGGTGGAGAACATCTTTTGGGATTTCTAAAGATGGCTCTACTCTTTTTTATATGATCTTTTCCGTTCCTCGTTATCATAGAGAATCACTTTTTTATTGGCCGGAGTCATGCATCTTAGAAATGGTAACATTGATTAAGACACGATCCAATATTTTTGTTGTACTTAATTTATGCGAGAATCAAATATGTTATATCAATTCGCGTATTGTAGTTTGTGCAAATGATTTTCAATGCTTGACAGGGTTATCCTGTTATCCCCGAGCAGAGCACAAATCTGCTTATGTGTTCTTAACGTTTATTCCTTTTTGAAAATAAAAAACCATAATGTTTCGAAAATACTTCTTATTTGTTTCTATTATCTAAATAACACCAAACTTGTAACACATAACCGATAGTGTTGATCTTTCATTCACACGGAACTCGAACCAGCATACCCAAACGGCGTCATCCCAAGATACAGAAACACTAACGATAAACAGATGCAACTTATTAACAAACCCAATATTCGTACATATGTATACGTGCACATGCTGGTGTAACGACATCTATTTGAATTGTGTTTATATCATAGTTAGCTTTAAACTTTTAAACATTTAACAGCAACGATGTCATTTTTTTTACTTTTTAATTTAGTTCTTGATTTTAACAAACCTACATTCGCATTTCAGTCCAGCAAGATATATGTATATGGTCTTTTTATTTTATTTGTAACGATTGCTATAACATTGCTAAAGACAACCCACGTGGAACCACTGATAGGTCACTTAAAGTACAGCCTAGCCTCTAGCGCTCACTTGTATTATTCGTGCTTTCAAATTTGCATACATATGATATTGCTTCTCTCAGTTCCAACTGGTAGGGTTGGGTTTGTTCTTAAAGGTACACGCGCAAACATTTCGATTTTCAGTGGTTTACCAGTGGCTGGCAAAACTGTGATGACGTCAAAAACTATTTATTCTAAAATAAGGAATCATTTTCGCGTAATAGAGTAGAAGACCACACAGAACACGATTTATGTAAAAGAAATGGACAATAAAATCTCCATGATTCGACGAAAACACGAATCACACTTAAGGGCATATTTGACGATGGATCAGACATCAATATTAACTTATTTGTAATATAAGCTTATGTTCGCCACTTAGTCATCTTTAAAATAATCTCAAGAAAAAAAAAAAAAACCCAACTCACTATTAATTAAAAAATATCTCCTTCATTCAACGGCATTCTTTTTTTATATCCGTAATTTCTTGTCGGAGAAAAGAAAAATGTTCCTCACTTCCTCCTTTACTTTTCTTCCTGTCCTAAAGAATAACATCCTCTCAGCGGAATTACCTCTTTGTTGCAATGTCATTGACCAAGCGCTGATTCGAACTTTTGTTTACACTGTGACGTCCTAGTTACATATACTCGTATATATGCTATGAATCACCTTGCACTTGGCATGTAAAAATTGTTTCTTGGTGTTGAAAAGTAACTGAATGGATCGATAATATCCCTTTATATGCATTTTTCGAATTGACGTTGAATAAAAAGGAATCGATTTTACTCTTTAACTTTATGCGGAGTTGTTGTGTGCAGATATTTAGCATAATGACTGGTTTTATGTTGATGGAAGGTAAAGATTACAAATTTAGTGTTGATTACTTCAAATAACAACATTTTGCTAATGGTCAAGTTCAGATAGTACAATAGGGTTGCAACCTGACCCTGACGTGAATATACCCCGTTCATTCTAAGGAATTTTGTACTAGTGAATGTAAATTTTGCGACTTTTACTTTTTACTCAGCTATGTATGTTAGTATTGTTTTAGTTAGGAATCTGCCTGCACACACATCGAATATCAGTATTATTTTTCCGACAGTAACTAGTCAAAATAACTTGTCTATACGTAAAAATGGAAAATTGTAACATTTATCGATTTACTACATTCTTACAAAATAGATTCCATGTTATGTAAAGTTGTACACAAAAAAATAGAGCGTGAAACAGAAATTTTGAAGCAAGTTATTCATTTTTGTAATAATGGTTACAGTTAATGTTTTCTATACTTTTAATAATACGAAGTCTGCACCCATAACAATAGATTTAATTCCAAAGGGCAATGGGGAATAGTGGATGACTTTGTAGGCGAAGAAATAAGTGAAGAAGAATTTAAATCTCTAAATCCAATCGATAGTTACGAGTGTACTACTTTCGATAAACTAAAGATGTATTTTTCAAAAATGTATCCAACCCGTCCCACAAGGATTTTTACCGAAGGCACAAACTTATCATCATTTCTCCATAGTATAGTAACTGAATCTAATATAAAAAATGTGATATCACATTCCACAGTCCTGTGGAACTCATCGTAAAGGCTGTTTTTGTTTTCTTCGAATAGGTCCGGTTATTTGGTGAACGTTCAAGTTCCGAAACGTATAAGAGATTATGAGATTTTTTTCGTCAATTGAATTTGCTAGTCGCCATGTGTGGATAAATTTCGTAACACATACCTACAACATGACACAAATCCAACAACGCGTCCGTATAGAAGAAACTCCTGCCGCTGTAAGTTACAATATAGTGTGGCGCAATATGCTTAATTGTAAATTCGACATCGATCGCAAGAGCTTAATCATGGGTCATCTACTAAATTTAAAATTTTGTGTAAATATCTGTGTAGAAACTAAATCCACTTTGTGAATTGGGCTCCTAAATATGATAGTTTTGTGCTTTTTGGAGTGAGGCAACTCCAAAAGAGACTCATGATACTAAATTATTCTCGAAAAAAATTAGTGTGTTCTTCATGCTGGCTATTGGGGTCATTATCATTATCTTTATTTTTTTTAAAAAAATTAGGCAGAAGATCGAGTTTTTGAAAAGTTCAAAGCAAAATAATGAGACTCGAATCAGCCTGCAAATGTTGGTGTGCTCTTCACGCTGGTGCTTATTTTATTTTTTTTTTTTTTTTTACTATTATATATATTTTTTTTAAATCGAAACCGAAGTTCAATGATAAAAGCTGCCTGATAATTATCAGAGATTCGAAAATGCAGAAAACAATTATCTTGACGATATCTGGTTCCAGCAAGATGGCGCTACGTGGCAGGTCATACCACCAAAAGCCTACACTGTGTCACATCAGCTAAATTCTCGTACGCACATAAACCACACATTTAGAGCAAAGAATTAAAAGAACCATACGGCAGTACGAGAAAGCCAATTGAAGTTGACTTATCAATTGCTGTTAACTGGGTGTAAGGTTTTCTCGATGATTGCCGCTGCTGATATGAGCGCAAGGACTAATTTCTTTGCAATGAGATCCTTTATTCCTCATCGAATGAAGTATCGAACTAAATCTAAAGTCGTGGTACGATAAAGAGGCTATCAGGGTTAGGAAACAGTTTTTTAGGTCCTATATGACCGAATCAAGAGAAAAACCGAAAAAAGTTCAAATGAGCCAGAAATGATTTCAATGCCTTTCTTAAGCATGTGCAATTTCAATACGACCAAAAACTGAGCCAAAAAAAACTTCAATGCCCCAAAGGTAGTAAAACCTTTTGATCGTTCGACAAAGACATTAGAAATTCTGCCTTATACTCCATCCCAACGCTCATTTATAATGACATTTCACTGACTGACTGAGGTGTTTGAACAAAGCCAATCTGCTTGCGCACATTTTGCGGCCACCTCAACAGTTCCAGATTGTACCTTGTCCACGCCTACAACTGAGTGTTTTGCATTTTCAATGGGACGAATCCGCTTTCGCATTCGTCTAGTTGCAAGATTATCTTATTTCTATCAAAAGCCACAAAATAATTGCTAGTGTTTCCCAGGGCTCCGTTCATTCATGATCTCTGGTCTGCTAATCCAATATATTTCCTTGCTGATGATAGTACACTCTAGTACAAGTAAATACAAGTAAATATTTATTTTTACAAAAACATAGCGCTTAATAATTATGTGTGGAAAATAACATCTACAGGCTCTCATACGAATATCACACATAACCACATTAAATTCATCAATTTTGGACCGAATGTAGTTTTTCAACTGTGCTATTGTTGTTGTTCTCCAATGACAGTAACCGCTGCTTCATTTGCATTTTCAAATAAAAATGACCCCTTAAGGAAGAGTGATATCTCCTCTTCTGTGGACCCCAGTGGTTAATGAAATATAATATTTCCTCCCCACGATTAGTGAAATCCTAATCTATGCCCTTAGAATCCGAAGAGACAGGACTAATCTCTGTGCACTGGGAATCAACCCACAAAAAACAGAGCTTTTTATATTCACAAATACATGGATAATGCCACAATTTGACCTTCCTTCTATATATAGGACAACCCTCCGACTATTGAACAGTAATAAATACCAAGATGTCGTACTAAGATGAGTTGAAAACTCAATGTCGAAGAACGTATAAAGAAAGCAATGATCGCCTTCTACGCTTTCAGCCGTATATTTGGGAGAAAATGGGGACCTAACCCCAAGACTTTACTATGGATGTACACGGCGGTCGTCAGACCCTGAGTTGCATGTACATATAGGCACGACACGACGCCAATAGTGCGACTAGAAAATATTTTTGGTCTCCTGCCCCTAGATCTATACATGCAAGAATGTGCAGCGATAAGTGCTTCAAGATTGAGTCAGTATAATGGGAGAAAACATAATACCCCTTCATGAGTTTAAAATACCATTCGCTTACATATTCCCAAGCAGAGAGGAATGGGACAGGAACCAAATGATACCAGACTTTATATTCATCTTCACGGATCAAAGATTGAGACAGGAACCAACGCAGGACTATGGCTGTGTCTTCCAAGCTGAGATATTGGCTGTAGCAGAAACAGCCAAACTTACGCAATAAAGGCAATATTCAACGAGGATATTACTATGTTTATTGGCAGCCAGGTTGCCATCAAAGCCATCGCGGCAGTCGTAATAAAGTAGAAGCTTGTGAAGCTTGAAGTGTTAAGTCTTTTCAACTTCAGCATAAGATTACGCTATACAGGGTCCCTGACCACAAAGGAGTGGCAGGCAATGAGCATGCAGAGAAGCTAGCTCAAAAAGTATAATAGCAGATCAAAATATTAAACCTCCATTCTGTACTCTGAGAATACTAGTGAAGCCAACGATACAAATAAAAGCCAATGAAAGGTGGAAAAACCTTTCAACCTGAGAGACCTCAAGACAGCTATGGCCGGAACTCAGCCAATCCATAGCAAGTAAGATTCTCTTGAAAAGCAGAGCTGAACTATCTACGCCTGATGCATTCCTCGTAGGCCATAATCTTCGGAGAGTGCACGCAATAAAGTTTTCTGCTGCTTTACATCTTTTAGATTCGCGGATGCAACAATATGGCTTAGACAACCTCAGCGTTTAAACGACAACCAACGCGAGACGAAAAGCGGAAACCAGAACCAGGAACCGCAATAAAATCCCCTTCCAATTCGCCCATCCGCGCGTCACAATGTATACACAGACCTAAGTGTGATGAGATATAGAAAGGACTTGGCTTCAGATACCTCATTAACCCTAAACATAAAACAAGAAAAATTGGATAAATATTACGGGTCTAATGCCGCAACTCCACTACCACTCTACTACCGATCAAGTCCGCAGCGGCAGGCCCTCCGATGTGAAGGTGCGCGAGCGGTATGGCGTCGGTTTTCTGGGATTGTTATGGCATACTCTTCGTGGACTTCCTCGAAAAAGGAAAAACCATAAACAGCGAGTATTACTGTGCATTATTGGAGCGATTGAAGGCCGAATTCGCTGCAAAACGGCCTCACATTAAGCGAAAAAAATTTTGTTCTTGCAAAACAATGCACCGACGCACAAGAGCATCGCAACCACGGCTAAAATCAATGACTTACGGCTCCAATTGCTGTCGCATCCACCGTATTCGCCTGATTTGGCTCCCTCAGACTATTATCTATTCCCAAACCTCAAAAGATGACTCATCAATAAAAAATTAAGCTCACGCGAGGAAATCATCGACGCCACTGAGGAGTATTTTGCAGACCTTCCGGAAAATTACTTTTCGGATGGGATCAAGAAGTTGGAAAATCGCTGGAATACGTTAATCAAACTAAAAGGGGACTATATGGAATAAAATAAAAAAACATTAAAAAAAAATTTTTTTTTCATTCCCAAGGAGGTTACTTTTCACCCCACCTAGTATTGTTGTGTCCATCTATGATACATTAAATCACGCATGCTGCTTTACCACTTGATTGTTGAATGTAGTCGTTGTCCAGATGCCCAGCCCAGAGAGCGAATGTATTAGTATGTTTTCTTACAGAATTTTGCGGACTTCTGTTGAAATTTTGTAGTTCTTGATATGCTATTTAAATTTTTGACGTTGCCGCTATAATACTATCCCCCCTCAATGGATTTAATTTAATCCTGATCTGATTATGAACCCCTCTTCCTTTGTAAAAGCAATTGTTTGCTTCCCCCATTTGCCACTACATCAATTCTTAATATGCTTTCTTGCCGGCAATTGACAGCGACTCTATCTAAAGTATTTTTTTTTTTTTTTTATTTATTTATTTTACAGTTTGGTGCTCTGTGAATCTAGGTTTTACAATTAGGTCTCAGAAACATTGGTGCTGTACAACCTGTTCGTTCTTATCATTTTCGACGTTAGCATTAAAATCGCCAAATACGATTGACAGACTTTAGATACTCCTCAGAACTTCGCAGAAAAACGTTTCAATCAAGTTGTATTCTAATATGAACAAATGCCCCATATTTTGAAAAAATTCTTCACTCCGGTGATCCGACATTTACTCAACCAAATAAATTTAATGATATTTCAAAATCTGAAATGTAATTTCGACATCAATACTCTAGAAGTTTAACGGAGAAAATAGTTGTTCATTTATGAAGAATGGACTCTGAATTAGTATTTCTTAATCTCTTTATGGGATTCAACAATGGGTACAAATATTGTTATCCCTTATATTTTTCATCGGATTTCAACGAAAAAATGCATTTCTGCTCCAGAAAGCTCATCTTATATCATTGATGTCATTGCCCTAATGCAATATTTGAATGCAACGCGAAAGTAAATATTTCTATGCTATTGTTGCTGTTTCTTTGTACTGATATCAAAGAAACTTTTAATTTAATGCAAATCTTATGCTGCTCAACCTGATTTCCAGATGAGGCAGAACTTGTACATTTAAAGCATGAACCACATTTTCTTTTTAACAAAACAAACTTCATTTTAATTGTTGTTCCTAAAGGACTATTTTAAATTCATTCATCATTTGTCTGGGACATGCAGGAAGAAAATTAAATATGACGTCTGCCGACTTCATTAATAATTCAGTTTTCTTACCATATAAGGATATTCTACCTTTTCAATTTCTATGCTGGGTGTATTAACACCAAGAGGCCTTGACCTTGCCTTTCCATTAAAGTACTCAAAAGGAAAACCTTAAAACCTTTACCACACAGGACACCCTCGCCTTATTCAATTTAATTAAATCTGAATGCTACCTAATCACTTCCCTCCCATAAAAAAAAAAAAAAAAAAAGGATATGAGAGTGTAATCGGCCACCAATTCACTCATCGACCATCGGTTTTATCCCCATCACCATGCTAATTTCATTTGGTCTTACCTTTTCCAAATGACCGTCAATCGCAGCACACACCCTATAATGTGTAAGTTTTCTCCTGCCCCACACCAAATTCTCGTTTAGATTTGTTTTGCTTGCTGTTTCTTTCCCACCCACCATATTAAAGTTATTGTTGGCTTGTTTTATCAACAATGAGAGATAGGAATTTAAACACAATTCCTCCCTCGTCTAAAGTGCATTTACCATACCCCGTCACCATCACCACTTACCATGGCTTAACAACCACAAAAGTAAGAAAAATCATAAAAAAATAATTAGCATCAAGATCGTTCAGTCTGCTCGTCTGACTTCATCATGAGTGTCAGGCGCGCTCGTTTGCCCTCCGTACAATTGTGACATGTATACTTTCCGGTGACATCTTTATGTACATCGAATAGCACTGGGGCGGCGTCTTCCTCGTGAATAACTCTTGTCTCCATACTCCAATCTCCAGTGGATAACAACAACAAAACAGTGACGTCGCAGAGTGTAGAATATAGTGTACCACATAGTGTGTAGTGTGTACTGTATAGTGTAGGCTTGTAAAAAAGAGTGTGGTAACTGGCAAGGAAATGGGGGCCGAAACTGAATGGGTGTTTTACCCTCTACTGCTCTCTGCGTACGTACGTAATTTTCATGCGCAGGCAGAAAGAGACAACTCTGCCATGAATGATTATTGCATGGATAGTACCAAACAGAGAAGCACTATGTGCTGTCATTTCCATAATCTCATACGTCAAGAGAGAGTTTCTTCTATTGCTATTGCTACTTCTGCTCTGCTGCTGCTGCTGCTGCTACTATTACGACTGGAGAAAAAACCATTCTAACATTCTAATTTTCTTCTTTTTTTTTTTTGATGTTGTGTTTAGTGTGCCGGACAGAGAGTTTTGTTCAAAGTTTTGTTGTGGAGTTATTTATTGTTAAATTCTTTATTTAATCCCCATCACAATCGTGTACAACTAATGCATTCCAGTGCAATGAAATTTGGAAAATTCCATGAAACAAAGTGCATCTGTTTTTAAAAAATCCAGTGTACGAGTCGAGTAATCATTGAATCAAAGTTTTATTTTTTTTTTTCTTGTTTCAACGATTAAGGAAGTCTTTTAGAACAACGACAACGACTGCGACAAAGACGACAGCGGCAACGGCTACGACGTCGACGACAACCAAAGCGACAGCGACGAGGGAATATAAGATATACAAGTGAGTCAGAGTGTGGGCTGAAGGGGGCAACACTACGAAATCAATTGCTTCTTGTGAACGTCTTAGTCATAGTTATATTTTCCATTTCTATTCTCATCATGGTTTTCAACGTCTTCGCCTTCGTTTTCGTTTACATTTATTTTTTTTATTTATTTTTTTTTTTTTCGCTCTTGATTCGATTTGGTGATTTGTTTTTGTTTAGCGGCAGCACCAAATCACCAAGTCTCTGATATGAATGAAAAAGAAACGGCCCGATAAACTATGTACTAAATTATGCAAATTGACAACTCTATATATTCATTGATACTAAATCAAAACACAAGTTTAACATATTATAAACAATTAAAACATCTCTTTCTTTTCTTATTCTCTTTTAGTATTTCTGAATCCGTCGGATTTTGATTTTCTACTAACCAAAGGCAATAATAATGTTGAAGTGGACCGAAGTTCATTGCTATTGAGATTCGACCCACTATTGGGTCATTCAGTACCTGTAAATCAATCGGTGAAAGCAGGTTCTTCCTCCTCGGCTGTATCAACACAACTTACAGCCACCCCATCATTGTTGTCCATTGGCAAGCAACAGCAGCAGCAACAACAGCAACATCAAGATTCTATCCTGCAAAATCGTCTTAGCCCAACAAATGAAGAGGAGGAGCAGTTTTACGATAGTAATAGATCGTTTCAACTGGAGAACGGGTTAAATTTAACTGAAACTCAAAATAAAATCCAATCTCAGCCTACATTGAATAAAATCGAAGAAGGCCAAATTGAGGATAGAAAGCAGTCAAGGCAGAAACCACTTCAAATCACAGCGAGAAGTATAAAAGTAAGATTTTTCATATATTGTCATGTTTGTTAGATAATTGTGTTGTGTATTAACCTGATAAGAATATTGTCTTGTTGCTTTTATAGACTTTTTATTTTCATCCAACGAAAGTAGTGATTGTGTTATTACAAGACTGTTGGAATACAGTCCACGTGTGTTTATTGTTTATGTTGACTTTGGTGACGATATCCTCTATAAAAATCTGTCAAAGCAAAGATTTGTTTCCATGCACACTTAAAAAGTGAGATCTAAGATGCATTTTAACCCCGAATGTCACGAGTACTATGTACGGTTTTGTCACCACTTGTGTTTTCCCACGTTTATGAATTTATGAACCAATTTCAAACTGTCTACTTCTCAAGCGCGTACTTGCTGATGACAACAGCAAACGACTTTACTTTCCTAAGCCAATATATGTTTACCTTTAATCTCATATGATGATTTAAATGCTGGTTTATGTAGACAAGTGACGATAATCATTTTTTTCTTTAGAAAGTAGTAGATCGAAAGATCTTCATTCATGTGTGTATACTCGTATTTGTAAGATCTTCGGAACTGTGACCCTGCAAAAAAATTTATTAAGATTCTCGCTGTGGTAAATAATTTAATTCACTCTGTAAATGAGCGACCACATATGCAATCGCAATGACCCAGCATACGTTTGATTTTAAAGGTTTTTTGATTGATTGTGGTTTCTAAAACACTTTAAATTATTTTTATTTCCACACACACTCTTAAGAAGCAATCCTGGTTTAACTGATAATTTATTCAGTCGAATTATTATTCTATGATTTCCCGGTGAAGATCGGATTCAGACGAGAATTTGGCAAAAAACAGAGGACCGCTACAAAAGCCTCGTTATTTGAAGACTCTTCTTCAGCAATTAGTTTATAAATATATTTTCAATAAAAAAAAAAAGATGTTGGGGAACGAAATAATCTTCTTGTTCAATCAAACGCCACATACGAGTAATACGCCACAATGTATTTTGTTCAGAAGGCCTCTTAAATTTTTGTCTTTCCTACTTTGTTTCCTACATTAATTTCGATAACTTTCTCAGCGGATGTTTTCTTTACTTACTTTTGATAGCGGTCTCGAGACTCGACGAATATCCCGAATACACACAGCATTCCTCTCCAGTCAGCACCAGCTATTTGTACCTATTACACATCCACGTGTTACGCATCAAGTGTTTAGTAGCCTGCTAGTACCTAGTAGCTGCTCAGTTGGGCTGGGTTCAGGAAAGCAATTATAGAGAAAATTTCACTTTAAAGGCGCCAGTTAGGCGCCATGCACTTTATCCGATCGGAAGTGCAAAACCGTATGCTGAAATAGAAATTAAAAAGAAAATCGCAAAGAAAAAAATATATAAAGAATCCGTTTTTTGTAGTACGTTACATAAGGAATTTATTTCCAAGAAAGTAGGAACAATATTAGGCCGAAAGGCGGCAATAACACAACGTTTCCTTTTGAACGGGTTACAGAAGGTACCGCAAACTAGCTTGAACCGCTAATTGCAAAACCCGACACTAGTGACGCGATTTTTTTTTTTTTTTCTTCTTGAACAAGTTCCTCAAACGTAGGACTTCGTTATTGTTTCTTCCTCACTCCCTATCTTTTTCTCTAAATTCTTCCTTCTTTTCTTTCTGGAGAAATTTTTCCAAGATTGGGATTTCCCTTTGGCCCGAGCTAATAATTAATAATACACGATTAGACATTGCAACACCAGTCCCTCTCAAAATATACAAAAAAGGAAAAATATAATTTGCCAACAATATATGGCCTACTCGAGTTCATACTTCCCGATTATTATCCGCTTCTATTAATAATCGGATGGGGTGAAGTGAGTGCGAAACGAGGAACTACTCCTACAACGGGCCTTTATGGAGGAGGTTCTACTTTTGGAACGTTAACTAATACAAACTTAACGACATCCCGGTGAATTATTTTGTTTAGTGTTTCGGTAGTGCTAGGCACCCAGATAGGGGTCCAGTCTTTACAAAGCTATTTCTTTTACAAATTGCTTTTTTTTTTTTTTTTTTTTTTTTTTTTTTTTTTTTTTTGTATAGAGGTTTTCCCCTCGGTGACCGTCCGTCACCGAGAACAGCGTCGGTGATATTAGTTATACGCAGAGGGTTCTAGGCCGACCGTCTGGCTCTAGGACGTAAAGGATTTAGTTGGAAGTGATCGCCCGTCACTCTCGTGGACGTGTTGGTTGTTCCCTCCGACAAGCATAAAAGCAGAAAGACAGAGTACGAGAACCCACCAATTATATTCCGCTTTATATACTTCTCTAAGTCACTCTTATGATCTCTTAGGGAATCCAATTAGTGGTTTAGTTTCCTATAACTCTTATCCAGACATTCACCCTACCCCTCTTTCAAAACAAGAACCAAACTTTGTCCGTATTAAATGGGGTTTTGAACCTGACTTGACCAATGATGCAAGTTGTATTGGTTAGATACTTCATCTCTGTTAAATTGTACATCGTCCGTTCACAAATTCATTTTCCCGAAACAGTTGTCCGCTGACATAAAATACATAAAATGAATTCAATCGTTTTAAAACTATTAAAATTGTTTAATGAGTTCATTTTGCCGGTTATTCTGTTCTCAACACTTACAGTAAAAGGTAAAGTAAAATTTGTTGCAATAAGTGATAAGTGGGGCATGCAAATGAACCGACTCAAAAAGATTGATCCTTTTTTTGAAACGTTGACAGTCTGAAATACATTTTATGCGCAATCCATAAATATCAATCCGGATATAGCAGATGGTTTGTGATTTGAAGTTTACCTGAGTGAACAAGAAAAATAAAGGCGGCAACTAGACTAGACTAATGATTTAAAAGTTATTTTTAGCTTATGACACAATTTAAGTTCACAGAAAACAACTCCTCAATCAATAAAATTTAAATTATAAAATAATAACCCATTAATGCCATGAGAAGCATGAAATTAAAACCAGAATCATGACTTATGTTTACTATTTTGATTTTTATCGTAACGACTCAAAAATTTCTTTCACTTGCATCGAATCTTGTTGAACCATTTATTGCTATTGCACTACACTGTCATTTAAGAACTCCATTAAAGCATTGTTTCTAAACATAGACATGTAAAGTTGGCAACAGTCCGGTGAACCCCATAACATAAGTTCATATCACCGCAGGATATCAGATATCAAAATTATGTTAAGTCGTTAATTGTGGAAAAAAAAAAATACAAAAAGCTTTGTCATGATATACACATGATGTTGTGAAACTGGTTAGAGGCTGGGTGGATGCATGTAGACGCCAATCGAGTTTAAATGGAGTTTAATGCACATGTCTTTACTTTCAATGCTTAGTTAAGTTGAAATTTCCCTTTTTATTTAAGAAGCTGAGTTGATGAGTAGATGTGATACACCCAGAGATGAGTGTATCTCAAAGATACAGAGCATAAGTTACCTTCCTTTTTCACTTTCCTTCTTTAAGAAAAGTAATGTATAATAAAATTAAAGCTATAAATATATGTTAGAGGTGTGTTCAAAAATAAAAGTGACTTTGATCAAAAGAACAGTCGCATGAGCATCGCTCAGGAGCTCTTGCATGACGTCAATAATCATGCTGACTTGCTCAAAAGGTTCATATTTGGTGACGAATCATGGGTATGACGTCGAAACCAATTGAAGCCCAATCGTTCCAATGGAAGCACCCTAGAGAACCAAGACCGAAAAAATCACGCCAAGCTTTACCAAATGTCAATGTTTTGGTCACTGTCGTACGGTCGTACGGTCAATACGGAGTATTACCTTGAAGTTAAGCGCCGTTTGCGAAAAGCAATACGAAAAATACGTCCGGAATTGTAGAAAAACTATTCATAGCTTTTGCATCACGATAATGCAAAACAACACGACAATCATGCCTCAGCCACCATATTCACCGGAACCCAGCGACTTTTCTTCAAAACTAAAGAATCCTATGAAAGGACGGAGATTTCCAACGATCCAACCAACGGAAGGGCTCAAGGCTATACCAAAAAAGTTCTTCAAGGATTGGGGATTATTTGCACTTTATACGGAGCCAGTCACATCTGCTACGGCTCGGATTAAGGCAATCTGTTCGAGGTGGGCGGCTAGACGTCGTAGGATTTTCCCAGTTACCTTCGCACAACCGAAGTAGTAATCGACGACGAAATTCACATTGAGTCTTGAGATTATTTTCTAAAAACACTGATACATCTGTATCGGGTTTTTCTAAAATTTTGGGATCCATGGCTTAGTGCAATCTGCTTCTACGATATTAACTTTACAAATGTCAAAATCGTGATAACATAAAGACGCTATTTCCAGAAATAAGAGCATGTCTTTTGCGCCACTTTGCACAATGTGTGCATTCGTTTTAAATTTCCTTAAGCCCGCGCTGTGTGCAAACATTTTAATCGTACTAATAACTCCTTGAGGGAGCGCTAATTATTAAAAAAAGAATGGACGGGGGCGCATAAACTTTTTCGTCTCCGATTTTACTATTTTTACGCATGTCGTGTCGTATATCTCGATACTCGTACTAGATTCCTATTTTGAAGCATGTCGTCGTGTCATTTTCGATACTCGTACTAGGTACCTGTTTTGAAGCATGTGTCGTGTCTTGTCTAAAAGTTTACTGAATGTGCTCTCAATCATTAATTAATGATAAAAACATGTTCTTTTGTATAATTCAGACACGTAGCGAAACAAAACTAAAACTTCATTCACTTACTGCTGTTTTCGTAACATTTATAGATCAAAACTTTTAAGAAACTGGTTTTACACTTTTTCCTGTAACCATTTTCCCTTCAAATTCTCATATTTTTCTTAAATAGTTTTTGTTTACAAGTTTGATGTTATCTGGCTCTATTTCTTCTGCTTTCAATTCTCTAAATAGCTATCGAGAATCCCTTTAATATGAAAAGTAGCTTCCTGCTGCACATATCTAAGCAGAGCTGAATCCTTTGCCTTTACATCAACGTTGATATTCTTTACGTTTATAATAATCTCAAGTTTTTTTTTTTTTTAAGGCATCGTGATTTTAACGTAATTGGAAAACAAAAAACATTTTTAGATATGTTTTGGCATATATTAGGTGGGGTGAAAAGTAACCTCCTTGGATATGAAAAAAAAAATTGTTTTTCCCTTTTGGTTCGATAGACTTATTCCAACGATTTTCCAACTTCTTGATCCCGTCCGAAAAGTAGTTTTCCAGAAGGTCTGCAAAATACTCCTCCGTGGCGTCGATGATTTCCTCGCGTAAGCTGAATTTTTTATTGATGAGCCATCTTTTGAGGTTTGGGAAGAGATAATAGTCAGAGGGAGCCAAATCGGGCGAATACGGTGGATGCGACAGCAATTGGAGACGTAAGTCATTGATTTGCTCTTGTGCGCCGGTGCATTGCCTTGCAAAAACTAAATTTTTTTTCGCTTTATGTGAGGCCGTTTTGCAGCGATTTCGGCCTTCAATCGCTCCAATAATGCACAGTAATACTCGCTGTTGATGGTTTTTCCTTTTACGAGGTAGCCCACGAAGAGTATGCCATGACAATTCCAGAAAACCGACGCCATAACCTGGTGGTGTGTAATAGTGGATCCAAGTTTCATCAACAGTTACCAATCGACGCCAAAAGTCCACCCAATTCCGCATCAGCAAGTCCAAACACTCTTTCGAAGTGCTCTCGCGTTCATGTTTTTGGTCAGGAGTGAGTATGCGCGGCACCCATCGGCAGGATAACTTTTTCATATGCAGAATATTGCCAAAAATTTGGCCTTTATGACATCTGCGATCCTCTTGGGCTAGGCATAGATCGGCACTCTCCCGAAGATATATCATTCAACTCACACATCATGGGTTGTATGTCTCTCCAAATCTTCGTCTCACGAAAGACACCAAGGATGTCAAATATTTGAAAACTTCTGAACAAAACAGTATTTTAAATATTATGAAATTATCTATGTTAAGTACGTCAAAATTATTAAAAATTTTGTATGTCTAAGTCAATGTGATCAATATCTCGAAGTTAGATTCATCCGAACACAGTATATTGGATCAATCTTCTTCTGTTTGTTTTGTTTTGTCTTGTTTTTTGTCCCAGTCCAATCGTAAATTCATGTTTTTCCACGCCTTGCAACCTCTAAGTTCAGATTCCTCAAGTCTTCCTTTTCCAGTTGCCTTTGACAACTCACCAGATAGCTCAGATGAGGTTTTTCTTCCGAGTTTCGGAAAACGACGTGTGGTAATCTTTTTTTCTCCCTTGTATCGTCTGATTACATTTGTCATTGATAAACGTGAACATTTCATTTCCTTTGCAATTTGAGTTTAATTTTGGCCTTCCTCAAATAAAAGCTGTATTTTTACACGTTTTACACTCAGTTCACTTATTATGAGTTGTAGAAAACAAACTGACCAATTTCGAGCAATGTCCCACACTGATCCCACACCGGATTAAGATTACGGTTGCACCATAAAAGTGCATTGCTGACCCATATACCTACCCTTTACATTCTCGTATACTGATGAACTGAGTCACTACCGCTTCCAGACGGAAATTTATTTTCTCGCTAACAAACTTTAAGGTCAGTTAAGTTATCATGATTGACAATTTTATTCGCTATACACAAATGCTCAATGCTGGCTTAAGCTTCGTGTAATGCCTAGAAAAGCTGACTGATGCTTCGTTAAGGTTGATATTGCCGTAGTTTCACGTTGGCAGTCAACACGTAAGAGGCTGCATTATTTTCAGAATGTACACGATATATTTGCAATAGTGACTGGTCAAATACAGAAAGTTGTCAACAATCACAAATGTGTGGTGATAGCTTAGTCCCGCCCACCCTAGAATTACGATCTCGCACATTTAAACGAGCACTAAAAAAATGCTTAAATAGAATACATAAATGGACTGTACATTTCATCTTTCCCCAAGTTGATACATTTTCTGAGAGATTTTCAACCCTAAAAAAGAGTATTTGAACGTAATCTTAAATACTACTTTTCATAAAAGACACAGACAGCTGATTTAGTTTGCGACTTGTACAATGCGGAGTACAATGGTCTATGTACATCTATTCCCTTTTAAACAATCATCGAAAAATAATGTTAAAAAATAAGATTTCGGCAATGGTGGAAGCATTCAGATAGATATTCAACTGTTCAAATTCTTCAGTACGAAGTCACTACTTTACAAATGTTCAAGAGCCATTGGGTGATCTTTTAAAAGGAGCTGAATCGAACCTAAGTTGTCATGACCTTTTTATTGAATTTTCATTCTTTGTGGTTTACATTTCAGATGTTCAATTTTATATTCTTTATGAGTATTGTAGTAGAACATAGAATCATTTCTCAACTCAGTCTATCCGTACTCTACTGCCTCCTGTCATCAGTTATATTTTTGCTTATTGTTCTAGTGGTAAAATTGTATATTGTCCTTAAGAAAGCAGGAGCAGTTATAAGAAAATTATTATCTTCGTCAAATAACCATACCACCAACCAACCCTTACACTCCAGCTGATTTTAGTATGTAGGTGAATTTTGTTGTTACTTTATTGAACACATTCCTCACAATCATTCGTTCGCCGTTGTTCTTTTAAAATTGTCTAGAGACAGTCATGTAAATTCATTTCGTTTTGCCTCCCGAAATCTTGTACATATGTATTTTCCTAAATCTCCTCTCAATTCAAATATCAATAAAAGAATCAATTTTATTTGAATTGCAGAAGAATGTCAAAATGAGTGTTGACGTGATACAGGACATGAAAATAGAGAACGACTGCAAGTCCATTGAACAAATCGAGTAAGTTTTTAACAACCGCCTCGATTAAAAGAACATCAATCTATCATTAGTGAACATTTTCTTAAGCCTTCTTTTACATTTAAATTTTGCAGCACACAAACTGATGAAAAACAAAATTTCAAAATGGATGAACTAGAGAAAAAAATAAAAAATGAAGTGTAAGTGGATTGTAAATAAATAAAACAACTTCATTGACATGATAACCCATTTCCTATTCTTAGTCTCAAAACGGAAGATATCGAAAAGAAACTCAAGGAGGCAGAACAACGTGAAGAAGCTTTAATCAAAAGAATAACAGAGAAGGACAAAACAATTGCCAAAATGAAGTAAGTTTTCCATTCAGTGGGGGTTGGCAACATTCTATACTATATGTACATAACGTACATAAAACTGCGCCTAAATTAAAAGTAATGACTGCTCCTTTTTATTTTATTTTTACTTCTTGCAGTGGTGTCATTGAAGCGTATGAAAAAGCCATTGCTGAACTTATAGCGGAAAAAGAACAAATAATACAGAATTACGAGAAACAGTTAACGGAAGTTAAAACAGATCGAGATTCTAATTATCATCACTTAACCTCGCTGGAAACAACCTTCTCGGATTTGCATGTGTAAGTTCTTAGTTAGAATAATTAAAGAATTTGTGAATGAAACCAGAGACATTTTAAAAAATGCTCGTGCCACCGATTGTCATTTGATATTGCATGGTTAGCGAGACATATAAATATGTTAGTTTACACCCACCATTGGCATTTAGATGACGTATTTTATTACTACGTACTTGTGTTGTTCTAATTAGTTACGATGATTATTAGCAGACTGCAAAATTTAAGATGAAATGTACTTTGTACATATGTAACTATGCATACAATTCTTTTTTTGTTTTTTTTTTTTTTTTTTTTTAAATGACTTCTTTAAAAAAAAAATGATACAAATTTTTGCGAAATATTTCTATGCTGCGTATTAAGTAACTGAATTGAACGTTTAAGTTTAAAAAGTTTAGGGTTTTCTTTATGACGTAATGAGTTTTAGCCATTTTGCATTAGGCTGCAAATCTTTTTTATCACAAAATGAGTTCAAATGGCAAATTCAGTTTAGAAGTTCATTTCAGAAAGAACGATAATCTACATCTAATTGCGATCTAGACTCATTGGACTGTATGTTCTTAAGCGTTTGCTTAAAGCTGATTTTTCAAAAAAATGTTTTGCATATCTTGTTGTGATTAGGGTAAATATACTCCAGCTGGTAGTAATACCATTTTCCCTTTGTTCATGGTGTTAAAATTTAGGGTGAACCTGAACCTTTAACAGCAAGCCGATCCAAATAACTTTGTTCCTAGCTAGCTGCCCTAAATTGCACATAAGTATGTAATAGCCTATTTAACCGAGGTATTCGTCCTTTTGATTTACAGCCTACTTTTGCTCTACATGCACCAACGATTTTACGTACTAAATGCAATATTTCATCATATCAATATCGCTGTACATTTCATTCATTATTATTGTCTCTTTTTTCAAAGCCCGGCATCGAAATCTTCCCTCATATTAAAGAACAACGATTAAAAATGTATTATATAAATTATCCTTCATCTTTAGTGGCAGGGCATTACCTACTAAGCAATGTTCTTAGGTTGAAGAAGCAGATATTCAATAGTGTTCAACATCGGTTACTATTTCACGAGATGTTATTATATTTTCTTACAGCCAAAACAGCCAAAATTCTTAAAGACCTAAAAGTTGCCGCAGATCTGCCTATGCAATGAGCCTGTAACAGATGTAGATACGATTATGTGTCTGCGGTAAATGCTAGAAATTGCTATAACAGTACTATAATCTTCACTCAATTGTCTTGAAATACGTGGCTTTTCAATCGCTAAACAAGTGAAGATTAATCTTGTTTATAACCTAGCATGATAAGACCGGAAAGGCTTGCTGGTGAATGTTTTCGGGCGTTCGAATATAGAAATATGACGAATATACCATATGATATTCAGAACTTTATCTTTTTGGATTCGACAAACGATTTAATCATTAGGCATACATTTTTTGGACTGAATCTCCAAAATAAATTTGAGAAAAAACTACCAAAAGACTTAAGCTGCTTTAACCCATTGAAGGCAGAACTAGACGCAAACATTGGCTGTCAAGACCAAAAATGGTCTATTCTGCCCTGTCTATTCGCGATGTTGTCGTCGTTGTCTCATTTAGTCTAGAAGAATGATACTCGCATACCTCAGCATCACTTCTGATTACCCTATGAAGTTTATATCCATATTTCTGCAAATCTAAATACAAAGATATGTGGACACATTCCATTCACATATATTTTAGTAAAAATACAATTAACAACTGCGTGTGGATATACCACCTTGATCAAAAAAATTTCGGAATTTATTCAGAAAATTAAAAATACAAGTTTATTCATCTAAATCCATCGATTGCAACACACTTATGCTAGCGCTTGATCCAATCCTCGAAACATTTTTTATATTCGGTTTTCGGTATGTCCATCAGTGCTTTTTGCGATTTTTCCATTACTTCTTCTCGGCTGCTGAAACGCGTTCCCCGTAGTAGTTTTTTTTTTAACTCGATTGAACAGAAAGAAGTCACAGGGAGCCAAATCAAATTAATTCGATGGCTGTTGGATGGTATTTGTTGCATTATCATGATGCAAAATCCACGCATTTTCTGCCTACAATTCTGGCCTCTTTCGGCGAATTGCCTCACTCAAACGTCTCATAACGCCCAAAAAATACTCTTTGTTTACTGTCTGGACTTATGGCAAAAATTCATGATGCACTACACCGTTGTAATCCATGAAAACCGTGAGCATTGCCTTCTTTTTTGACTGAAAACGACGTGGTTTTTTGGTCTCGGCTCATTTGGTGAACGCCATTCACTCGAAATTACTCGAAAAATATGCGATATCGCGAAAAATGTTTCAGACAAAAGTCACAAGGTTCTGAAGGGCACATAAGATGGTGACCACGAGTTTGACCTTGAGCCCCATTTCAAGGACAGATTCGTAATCTGCGTGAAAAATTACAATTCTTTTACACGAAACACTTTTTTTCAAAAATGTGTTTTTTTCCCGTCAGAGGGCGCCATAAAACTTAATCGAAAAGTACGAAATATTGCGAAAAATATTTCAGACAAAAGTCACAAGGTTCTGAAGGGGTGACCACGAGTTCGACCTTGAGACCCATATTCAAGGAAGGTCACTTTTGATTTTTCAAATTATAATTTCTGATTTTCCTTGCTCAGTCGTATTCCTCAATGGGGCACACGACTTTGTCTCAAAGGTCTTATTCATCCAGTGCTAGATACCACTAACTGGCACGTCAAAATCATTAATCGGTTTTCAACGTTGTTAGGGTGTTAGAAGGTCGAGATTTGTTTTGAGGAAGTCATTATTGCCTCGAGTGAAGTTAAAACTCAAAGAAACTTCAGATAGAGACAAATTGTCCTAAACATATCTGAGAGTGTATGATGTGCACTCTGCCCTTTTTTTCTACTTGAACGGAACTGTACTTCATTTAGAAGTTCGATATTTATTTTGATAAACTGATTATTATTAGAAACGTTTTCCAGATTAATAATGAAGGCTTTTTCAATTCAAGAGAAAATTGAAATGATATTGATTTATGGAGAAAGTGGAAGGAACGTCGATGGTGCTGTTGCTCTGTTGTTGGTCTGCTCCCAGACCAGATACGATCGCGCGCTTCCTTTTATCGGGTCATCCAACAATTCACTGGTGAAGGAAGTGTGCAACCAAAAAAAAAGGAATCGGTCAGATAGGGTGGCTGTTGAGGACAATGAAATAGCAGTGTTAGCTGCCGTTGCATACGATACATTAGCACTTGCCAAATAAGTCGTGAATTAGGAATTTTTCAAACGACTGTCTGTAATATATTACATCGGCATAAATACCATCCTTATCATGTTTCAATGCATCAAGAACTTTTTTATGAGAATTTTCGCAACCGGGTTTTCCTTCTGTCAATGGGCACTTCAGCAAATTGAACGAGACCCACTTTTCATCGCCAAGGTGTTATTCTCTGATGAATCGACTTTCACCAATCACGGTACGGTCAATCGACATAATATGCATTACTGGGCTACCGAAAACCCTTTTTGGTTGCGACAAGTTGAACGCCAGCACCCTTGGAATGTTAATGTTTGGACGGGAATTATTGGTGATAAATTATTGTAATAGGTCCATATTTTATTGAAGGCAACTTGAATGGCGAACAGTATGCAAACTTCTTGCGGGACCGTCTTCCAGTATTACTAGAAAAACTGTCATTGGAGTTGCGACAAAGTGGTTGCAACATGATTGTTGTCCAGACCATTATTCCCAAGTAGCCCGGGGCGTATAAAGCAATGTTCACCATCAATGATGGATCGGACGAGGGGGTCCGAGGGAATGGCCTGCTAGATCACCTGATCTTACGTCACTTGATTTCTTCTTGTGGGGCTACTTAAAAGTAGAAAAAAGCCAACAACACGTGAGGACATGAAAACACGAATAACTGAAGCTTGCCGGAAGATTTCGCCAGAAATATTTCTCAGCTCTGTTGGTTCATTAAGAGCGCGGATAGACAAGTGTATTGAAGTGAATGGTCACATTTTCGAGCATTTGTTGAAATCGTCTCGGGAAATAAACGTCGAAATGGGAAGAATTCAATGATTCAACAGTGGGAGACAAGGGGACCCACTCTAATTAATCACTGCTACGTCGACGTCGTTGTTTCTGGGTTATGCAAAACGCAGTATGTAAAAACAAATGACAAGCCTACGAGCAATACGACTGCGCAATGAAAATCAGGAATTATCATTTGAAAAATCAAAAGTGACCTTCCTTTGACCTTGAAAATGATTCTCAAGGTCAAACTCGTGGTCACCATCTTATGTCCCCTTCAGAACCTTGTGACTTTTGTCTGAAACATTTTTCGCGATATTTCGTACTTTTCGAGGAATTTTGATGTCTTAAGTTTTATAGCTTCCCCTGACGGGAAAAGAACGCATCTTTGAAAAAAGTGTTTCATGTAAAAGAGACAGATTACGAATCTGTCAAAAAAAATAGGGGTTCCCATTAAAAAATCAAAAGTGACCTTCTTTTGACTTTGAAAATGGGGCTCAAGGTCAAACTCGTAGTCACTATCTTATGTCCCCTTCAGAACCTTGTGACTTTTGTCTAAAATATTTTTCGCGATATCGCGTATTTTTCGAATAATTTGGATGTCTCAAATTAAAAAACTCACCCGGTATATGAATACTGGTTACTTCTCTTAGTTCTTGTTATTCCTCTCTACTATGGATCTTGATCATTATCATCTATCGTCGGCAAACGATACAGTGGTGGAAAACTAGTAAGAAATACCCACTTTTTGTATGAAAAGTTAGGTACCTTAATATTGTACGTTGTCGGGTATCTCTTGTTAGCAATATCAGCTAAACAGCGTTTTGGTAACCTAGCTACCAAGTCCTTACACCGTTTAAAGGTGGGAGGGGATATTCTTCTAAGCTTGTTGGATATTTTTGAATAATTCAGAGGATTTTTTGATTTTTTTGATGCCAAACTTCCCTCAACATCAGCCTACAAGTTCTCAATAGGAATTAGGTCGGGACTTTGCGATGGCCGTTTATGGCTCAGACCGTTTATATTTTCTTCTTCAAACCAACATTTCACTAGACGTGAAGTCTGTTTGAGATCGTTGTCCTGCTGGAAAATGTAAGAAACCGGCAGTGTATGGCTCTATAATATTTGCCAATATGTTTTTATACATTTTATATATAATAGGACCAACACTGTATCAGGAAAAGACTGCGCAAATCATGACACTACCACCACCATGCTTGATCGTTTTGATGGTGTTCTTTGGATCGAGTTCTTTGTTTACACCTCGCCTTACGTACTTCTTACCATCAGATACAAACATGTTAAAATTGGATTTATCGGTCCAGAATACTTCTTTTCAAAATCCATAGGCTTTTTTGTTTTTGCATGCACCCTGGCAAATTCCAATTCCAATTAACGTTTTAAGTTCTTTTTTTTTGCAAAAAGGTTCAATGCACCCCGCAGAACTCCTTCAAGTAATCTGTTCCTGTTAGCCCCGACTTGTGCGCTAAATTGACACGGTGCAGCTGAGTGTTGGTATATGTTTTCTTTTGAGATTTTGAATAGAACAAACACGCGGCCATAAAGACTAAGAAAACAAAACATTTAGTGAAGCTATGTTCATTGTTTCCATTATTTCTAATTAATTTTTGACCACTGTATAACAAACGACTCTATGACTAAAATTGCTTAAACTCAATCATGATAAATTCAGTAAATGTCACTTAATAAAAACCAAGCACGTGCCTCAAGTTGAGCATAAATGGTATTTTTAAGCATTTTATTCAAGGTGTATTAAGATGGAAACCATAAAGTCTACTTTTGTGTTTATGCATGCCATCAACAGTAATTAGTCTTAGTCAGCTAACAATCAGAATTTTTGCCGTCAAGGGAGATTTACCGGGTAGTAGGTAAAACGTGGAACCTCTCAGCAGTTACCAGTAGTATATATATTATGTATGTACACATAAAATACGATTCGATGTGCGATAAAAAGATAGCACATATTCATTTTTTGTATTTATATTGTTTATAGAAGTATTTGGTTGTACCACATGGAATGTGGTTTCCGTCTTCCCACGTGGTTCATTTTTTAGGCTGAAATCTCGCGAACCGAACTTTCGTTTACCACTACGTTTTCAAATATGTTATTAATGTTTTTCATCGCTAATGACGCATTATGTCCCATTTTAAATTCATAAAGGAAGAGGTTTCGAGTTTGAACTGCCGACAGCATGGTAAATAATTAAAAAAAAAAAAAAAATAGCGTTCTGGCACAGATGTTCACTCGAGAACTTCTTATTTCATTTCATGTGGTAAAACACAATAACACTTACATTTTTTTCTCGAATGTAGCTCATTTAAGCGATAACATGATAAAATATTAGTGTAAAATACAACAACTAAAACAAGTATTCAATACAAGGCATGAGCAGTTTAAGTTGTGCGAAAAATGATATCACGTTTTTGAAAACATAAGAAATTAGTATGGAAAAATTATGGTAAACTTAAAAATTTAAGCTTTTAGTAATGAGTTGATGCTCCTTGATTTTTCAAAATCTTCTTTATACACCGTGGAAACGATTTGAATAAATTTTTTGGAACTGCTTTTTACTTTTCCCGCAAGATATCCGCAACAAACTTCAATCACGTTAAGTAAAGAGAAGCAACTACCCCTTTCAGAAAATCATAGGAGATTTCCTAAATTGTTGCTCCGGATCTGTTACAATATTCCCAATCAAGTCCAAGTTGTCTAGGCTAATCATTCTTGATGGAACTAAATTTATTTCCATTCTTCCGTAGCACCAGCACATACCATTACGGATTCCCCTCCATGCTGCCGAAAATTAAGAATTTTCTCGTTTTTTCGGAGATCAGGATAATGATATGACCAACCATCTGGACGATCCAAATTGAATTTGTTTTCGTCTGTGAAGAGAACCTGATGCCATTTTTTAGAATTATCTATACAAAAAATAGAAATACACCCGCTCTAGGGCTCGCTCAAAGTAAACTGAGTGCAAATTCATCGTAGTGTTCATCATTTTGTCGCGCAACATATCCGTTTTTTTCCAAATAACGATGAATCTCTTTGAGTGATTCACCTCTGCCACATTGGGCAGTTGGGCACATAGTTATTTGGAAATTTTATCAGAGTTCTATCCAGCGGAAAATCGTATCGAGTGCAGGCTGCTTATAGACGTGATATTGTGTGTTGGATATTTTTTTCCATTTTTTTTTTTTTTTTAACAAAAATGCCTTTCTACTTACTTGGGGCATGACCCGTAAGTATTGTCGTTGATTTCGTATTTCGTGGATAGCCAAAGACTCATGTGTTAAAGTCCATAGGTCCCCTAATTAAAATGAAAACACGACCGAATAGCCACTGCAGTAAACGCAGCAGGTTTTTTGTGCTCATTTTGATGGCAAATATGTTAGCTTAATATGGGTTTAAAGCCTTAATTAATTATTTAACCCCCACGGTCTATTCACCCATCCTATTAAATGCTTGTTCGAATTTTTTTTTGTTCCATGTCAATAGTTGGTTTCTTCCTTTCTGAAGCTATTACTCCTTTTTTTTTTATTAACATCTACTTTGAACACTTTGTAAGCTAAATAAACGTGGTACTTATTAGTCAAAAATTCGTTTATATTAAGCTGACATTTTATTTGTATAAACATTTGTAAATATTAAATAATAATCTTTTGCAGAAAATATGAAAAGAGCAAGGAGATGACAGCGCAATTAAAGAGTAGTGAAGAAACGCTATTAGCTGAGAAGCGACAGAATCTAGAAAACCTTCGGTTACAGGAGCAACGGTATGAGAAAATGAAAAACCATGCCATGCAGCAATTAGAAATGTAAGTATACTCTCAACAGTCAATCACCACAATCGACATAAATTGACCTGTATTATTTTTTACTTATAGTGCAAATAAAAAGCTCGAATCCCTTACAAAGAATCACTCGATGGAGATTACAAAACTGAAAGCACTCCTTAAAAAGGAGGAAATTTCACGAGCCTCAATAAATGAGCAACTACAGCAAAAGTCCCGAGAGAACGAGGAACTTGTTAAAATTTGTGATGAGCTTATCAATGGCCAAGGAAGTTAAAGTTGTTTTTATTAATCTCATTTTATTTTGTTCAGTCATCCTCTCTCAGAAATCAGTACATAAAAAATTCTATCATGTTTCTCGTTACTTGTCGTGTATCTAATGTTAACATTAACTTTATTGTTTAAACATTTATTATTATTACACTATTAATTATTTTAAATTTCTTTTTTCTATCATTATTATTATTATTGTAATTAAACTCTAATAATTTATTTTGCAAGTAGAGAAATTAGAAAATCGGCTGGGCGGAAACGACACGCAGCGACAAAAAGAAAAGAAAATAAAACAAACAAACAAAGAAAAGAAAAAAAAAAACAGAAAAATATATTAACAAAAAAAAAGTAAAACAAAAACGTAATCGATAATCTTTATTCTTATGCTCTCATTACTATTAAATTAACTTCTATGTAAATTGTGAAAAACCAATTGCTCTACTGTCTAAGGTATTAGTTTAATTATTGTTTCTAATTAAAAACAAACAAAAATAATTAATTTATATTTATATATATATATATAAACGCATATATTAGATATCAATTAGTCCTGAAAAACAAAACAAACAAAAAAATCACAAGTCAGCTTGCTGTTGATATTGGATTTTGGTTTCTGATTTTTGTTTTATGATGTGTTTTTTTTTTTTTTTTATTCTTTTCTTTTTAATTCTAAATATTCCATAATTTTTCCATAACAACAAACAAACACAGATTACTAACCAAAACAAAGAATAAATAAAAGATTGCCTAATAAAAAAGAAAATCAAAGTGAATATTACACTCATACCAACCAAGTAAAACAAAGAGACAATTGCTTTAGAAATGCTTACTCGCAATAACAAATAAAATAGAGAAGAAAGAAAAAAAAAATACATTCTCCCAAAATAAACCAAAACGATGCCATAATATCACAAACAAAATAATAAGATTTTTGTTTAATATAGGTTTTTGAAGAATGCATGTTCCAAAGTGTATTTAGATACAAAGAAGGTAAAAAGAAATTGATTTAAGCATTGTTAGCTGTGGTACTTAAGTTAATTTAGCGCTGGATGTACACCAACAAAAACTGTCCATTTATTTCTTTTCTTTTTTTTTTTTTTAAAGCATTTGATCAGTGATAAGTTTATTTTCTTTTCCTTCTATCTCTTCCATTGCGAAATTATTATTATTATTTTTTATTTTTATTTTTTTGTTTAATATATTTTATTCTTATGTGAGAAAAGACGCCTTAATTATTAAGTCATTCATACAAAAAATATAATTATTAGGAAAGGAATAACAAAAAATAAATAAATAAAGTTTTTATCGCTTTAAAGCAACATCTACCTACCTGCAGACAATCCATTTTGGATAATATAAATTATTTAAAGCTAATTGAAACTATGTTTGATTCTTATATAATTTGACTTAAGAAGGAAAATTTGTTTCTTTTCGATTTTTATTTTTCTGTTGAGAAATTTTTAAAAATATACTCCCTTTGCCCTACAAGGGCTTCTTTTATTTTTACCCTAATACATTTGAAATATTAATTAACAATTTATAGAACACACATTTGTAAGAAATAATATTTTTTTAAATAAAAGAAAACCAATGGAAAAAAATATAATAAAAACTACAAGAAAAACCTTAACGTACATATGAGACAATGTTTAATACAAAACAAAAAAAAAAAAAAAAATAAACAAAAAATTAAATAATGAAATGAAATTATAGGCAAAGATCAACTCTAAAACTGATGATGGAATTAAATATATTTTAATTTTTAAACCAATACAAGTTTTTGTTCTAAAAAAGAAAACACTTTCTGGTCCCATTGAGGATTTAAAAACCAGAAAAAACAAAAACTAAAGGATCTTAGTGCATTGTTTTATATTGTGTATTCGTTCGTTCTGGGTCTATCAAATATAATAGGCAGATGGTTATTCATATAATGCCTTGGCAATCCAAATTAATACCCACTAGGAACAAATTTCAATACTAACTGAAAACTGGCATCCCAACTAAGTAAACTTAGTCCCAGCAGTTTCGTGATAGTTAAAGTTTTACAGCTTATTTTCTTGAGAAAGGTTTAAAACACTGAAGATTCATAAGAAAACATTTTGAATGCAAATAAAGTAATAAACATAAATAAATAAAAATTCATATTTTGACTAAAAAAAAAAATACATTTTATATTAGTTTTATTTCATTCATCTCTACTAGTTGACTATAGTCATATGAACTATTTTTGCATTTGCTTTCGCAAGTATGCTTGAGAGTGAAGTTTTATTTGTGTTGCATGTTCAAAAATTCCCGGCACATTTATGGTTGACCTGAGTAGTCTTCATAGAATGTATACGTTTGTTTTGCATCTCTTCGAGCACAATCTCAACCCTTTTCTTTGGTTATACGATTGCGACAAAAATTAAATTTTCTGCAAATTTTGTTTCCGGGATCGTTAACCCTATCTTTCAAATGGTAAATCTTGGCTAGAATTTCCTCTGCTCTTGATGAAGCTCTAACTAGTTTTTCGTTTAATTTACTGACGCAAACTTTACTCTTGTTTTTTTCTTTTGTAAACCACACAAAATTTACATTTACAACAGAAACCCGAAGCAACACCTCTATTGCAAGTTTCCGATGTCAATTGACACCTTTCTGATAGTTGTGGTATACAAACCCATTTAATTAGACAAATCATTTTCAGATTCGTCTTTATTTTAGGCCATAATCGCTTCAGGTTTAGATGTTGATCTTTGAGTATTGTGTCTCGGTCTTGGAGTTTCAGGTAGATTCGAGCTAACTGGTTGGATCTGCAATGTGCGTCTATTCGAATTCGAAATGGGTAACAAAACTTTAGCTTGGTTAGAGTATATGAACATCTCGAGTATTCCTCCATTTTAAAACGACGACGATCCCATCCTAATCTTCTCTAAAAACAACATCACTCCTTTTTAGATTTGCGAGGACTTATTTAGGTAGATTTCGTTTGTTTGCCTAGACAAGTTTTGTTGCCAAAAGGACTGTGCTAATTCATGGCCTAGTATAAAAGTCATCAATATAAAGGTAACAAAGTAACATTTTCCGGTGTAAACTCTTAGTGGCTAAGTATATCCATTAGTAGAATATAATTTAAAGAGCTTTACCCGATGAGATATGTTGATAACGAACTGCCTAAATACAAGTACAAGACGACCTCTTCATGACACAAGTGTTTCATCAATAAAAATATCTTCGCCAGGGTAAAAAGGAAATTTAAAGTGTTTCTGTATGCGGTCAGTTAGTTTATGAAATGTAACATGGAAAGTAAAGCCTGAAAACGGTTTGTTAGTAATCCTTCATAATAATCATCAATCCAAAGCATTTGTTCATTTTTTTCACAATCTGCAATCTTGCATGGCCTCTGACAAGCAAATAGACGTGTACACAGTACAAGATACTGTGGTATCATATTTGATAATCAGGCGAAAGTCCTTCTGAGGACCTATGATGAAAGACACCCCAATGTGTATGTTAAAAACATATTTTTATACAAAAGCTAGAGGACTCCGCCTATATAATAAAAATTTCAGATGAAGAAAAATTACATACCGAGATAAACAAATATAACAAAACTAGTTGTTCGTACCCAGTGAAACAAAAAACATACTGGTGTTTCGATTTTCTGGGTTTAAGGCGATTGATGCTAATTACTAATGAATAATTCTTATATTGATTATGTGTTGTACAATTAGAGTAGGTCTTGATCGGTCAATCTGACGATTCGCAGTGCTATTCCTCGCTATTGATTTGTCGAACTTAAAAGCGCAAGTGTTGAGCAGCCAAAATTATCAACACTAGTATCCTCTATCAGAAATGACAACTTCAGGAGGATGACGTACGGATAATGAATCAATGATGGAGCCAACAGTTAGCAATTATAAGAGCTACTTTACATTGGAGCTAAGATCTATAAGGATTTATTTACAGGACTATTAATAAAATAAAATCGTGCATTAAGAGCTAAAAGACAGTAGCATCATTGCCAATAAGCTATCAGAAATGCTGCAGTTGATTTGCATCCAAGCACATGTAGCTCAACAGCACGCATAAACGGCTCTACATAGAAGGATGAAAACGTCTCATGCAGTCGACGAAAAAAAAAAAAAAAAATTAGCAAAAAGTAAACAAGACAAACAAAAACCTGTAGAGATCATGTCAGAGCTAAATCTAATGCTGCTAACGGGGCCTAACACGTCAGGTTGAGCAGGAGAAAAGACAACGAAAAACGCTCGCTTGGTCTTCGTCTTCTCTTTTTTAATTTTAAGAAAAATCTTGATTAACTGTCAACTTTAGGATGGCTTCAACTGAGACATTCATAAAATAAATACTCATATTTCGCAGATTTTGTATTGTCTCTGACAATCCTAACGCAGCTTCCTCTGAGCTTTGTCTATCAAGTATATCGACGAACTAATGAATCTTCTATGATTCCAGTATTCGAAACAGACGCTGATAACAGATTTTTCACAACATACTTCATTGCCATCAGAATTCAGATACTAGCGCCGTATCATAATTCGGTTTTGGAGTCATCCGCGAAGATCTGACTGTAATTCTTTCCTGAACCAGATTCTAGCCAAAACCAATCCCGAGCGCAGGGAAAATTGACTTCGTAACAACGCAAGTTCTGGAGCCATTACATCAGACGGCATGTCCATGTTCATAAAACCAAAATTGTAACAAAGATGACATGACTTCTTTTCCAAAGGGAAATAGCTTTTAAGGTGCAGCACATGATGCGGTTATAAATATAAACCACTTTAAAGTTTATTCTATCAGACTACCCAAACCATGATCAAAAAGCAGTACGTCGAAATCTCTTGACTGCCAAAAAACCGGCAAGGCTTTAAAAGTTTTCAACGCGACATGTTTCCAAGTCCATAAAACTTTGTTATACAGGATAATACCCAACTGTGTGCTTAGCTTCGTGACGTCTTTTTGCACCAGCTTAATTAAATCAGTTTTGAGAGGATTGGCTAAAGCCCATTACTGGTGCACCAATCTTCGATTACATTTGCAGCTGCCTGCTCTTTAAAGGCCGCAAAACTTGTTTCAACAAAAACCACAGTTACATCATCTGCATATGTCTAAGCGTAGAGGTTATAATCATTGGGTGCATCGATCAATATCAACAGGCCGGCATCCAGTTAATCAAGGTTACGTTTACGTTCCTCTGAGTTACACATGTGAAAAGTTCGCTTGTTGAAGGCACTCATACGAATGCCCAAAGCATATTCCTTCTTGTCGAGCGTGCCACCAGATTTTAAAGTAAAGTTTCGTAAGATCTTCCACATTTGTAGGCATGTTTAATCTTAAACAGACACAGCGTTGTGCAGTCAGGACGAACATTATCTCTATGCTCTTGAGTATGAAGGAAATTAGACTGATTGGTTTGAGATTTAGTAGGTAGGTAGTAGTAAGCTCTGTAGGTCTTTTCCGATTTTCGATATAAACGCAACCTTTACTGTATACCTGGAACAGGCTAGCAGTGAATAGTTTGTTCAGAGTTTCCAGGAGCTGGTTTATAGATTTTTGTAACTGGATACATTCTGTGGATAACAGGCGACCTGAAGCAATTAGAGAATGCATCAGCATATTTAATAAATACAACCGATGACATATCAGGCTTGGAGTGTTGCATTACTTAGTTCACTTGCGGATTCAGTATTAGGCGCTGAAAACAACCGGCACTCTACAGGTTTCGCAGTATGCTTTCCCTCGGATTTCAATGTGACCGATCTGTCCCCTTTTGAGGACAGTCCATTTTGATTAGTCTTTCTTTTGGTATATTTTGTAGAGTACACTCTTTGAAATCCCAACTAGCTTCTTTTATTCATTGCGAATCGACATAAAAAGATTCTTGTCTTCTTTAAAATCACTTTTAAACTACCTATTTAGAAAATTAGTTATTTTATATTCTCTTTCTGTGTTACTTTCGTAACAAATGTTGCCTTAGAGCCGACATGGTTGACAGCCAGATTAGACGATCGTGAAAAGTCGAGATAATTGCCTCTGACGGTGCATTTGCTGGTATATAAGTTCTATTTCCTGGAGTCACAATATCCAGGAGTTTGGCTACTATCTTTGGTGATAGCGGTAGTACCGAATCACAGAACAAAAATGCAGACACAATGGCGGCGTATTTGTGCGATTCTCCTTTCGCTTTTTATAGCTTATCTTTACAGCGACTAAATATTGGTTGCAGAATTGTCCAAATAAAAATGATGAGAGCGAATTCGGCATAAAAAAAACAAATTATTGTTATGTCAAGTAACCATGTTTCCTGTTTGGCTAATAAGGGTTTATTAGCGGACATGGAGTGTTAAAGCATATTGTGAGTAAACATAATATTGTATTGGGTTTTCCAATAATGTCAGATGTTGTTTATCATGGTCTATTACTTTCTTCCAATCCTCTGGAAAAGACATAACACCTCTTTTTTAAAAGTCAGCAGACTTATGAATAAAAAATTTTTCCAGGTACGTTTTGATCTCTTATTCGGAATTGAATTGCCTTCCATTCAAATTGTTTTGGAGAGAGATTTTAGTCAGAAAACGCAAGTTTTGGAGAGCACGATGGTTGCTGCAGCTTTTATTTTGTCACTAAAGCTGTGTGGTCCGGCGTTGTCATGCCAAAACAGCCAACTCTGGCTATTTTTATTCCACTGCTTGCTTCAAAGCATCGAGCTAAGAGCAATATTTAACGGCAATAATTGTCTGATTGCGTGGAAGCAACTTGAAGGACACCTCGCCAGTCCCACCAAATTCTCAATATGACCTTTTTGGGATGCAAATCTTGCTTACCGGTTAATGTTTCACCAGGATGACCTCTTACACCGAATGTTGTTTTATAGTAAACCACCTATTTTTCGTCTTCCTCTTTTCAGGAAAGACTCAAGTGAGTTCCATCTCAATAAAGACTCACAGACCATTATGCGATCCATAAGGTTTCTTTTACTGAGTTCAAAACAAATATTGAGCATTTAAGACACGTCCGATCAAAACAAATTCTCGTAACAATGTAACAATGTAACAACCTCCTCTATTGAAATAAATGACAAAGATTTCATAACGGTATACACAGAGATTTTCTGAATCTATTTCCAAGAAAAAAACAGCAGAACTTATTAAACAACCCAATAAATAAATTCTGACGATTTCGTCTATTATCTATACTATTCAGAAATAAAGTGCAATTTAACCCTTCCAATGCGCAGTTAGGGATATGGATGAACTTACACAGATGGCAAATATTGGAAATCTAAAATCCGCTTCCACTGATCGCCTCTATCCGCGTAACCCAGTATATGAATACGTGTGAATTGTCATCAATGGTAATTTGTCTCCTATTTTACAGAAAACTCGCCCATTTTACTCAAAAAACTTCATCCACAGGTTATAGATTTACAATGGGCTGGTAATTCACTTACAGTGTGTCTATGCGATGGTTAAGGGTTTGCAAAAGCATTAGTAGAATTTGCCATCTAAGTTAGTTCATATATGGTTAGGCACATCGACGGCATGAGCATAAAAGCGTCAAAATCTTAATTCGCTGTGGGTTCTCTGATACCAGTTATCATTCGCTTAAAGCTTTATACCTTCCTTTTCTTTGCCTTTGTTTTAGAGTGCTGACGCATGTGTTTTCAAATTTTCAACTATGATGACCTTCATGCAGACGCTGTTTCCGGATTTTGCGTAAATTTCCTCATGATGATGTTGGTGTTTGTTTTCACATTGTTATCTGACCGCATCAAATTAAACTTAACCAATATATACTTTAAATATTTCCATTAACAAATTTAAATGTCAGCTTTTGTTCCCTTGGCAGATTCATAGAGTTTGAAGCCTAATGCGGAGCGCCTGTTTTAAAAAAAGAATAGTTCTAGTTAAAGATGTTAAATAGACAACAGACCAAAAACCTAGTGGTATTTGTTTCAAGAATAATTGGAAGCAATTTCAAAAAATTGTTGATCATTAGCATGTTATTACATATGACAGATACAAGACGTCTAAAATGTGCTACAGAATCATCCCTCCGTACCGATTTGGTTGCTAATTGCACACTTTTTGGTCGTGCTGTTGATGCTGTCATAAATCGCTACAAATGACTTCGAGATAACTGCAATATTTGAGATATTTTTCTCAGCATTTTATAGGTTTCAGTTTCGTGGAGGAGATTATTTGTGATTTAATTGACATTTAAAGGTATCATCGTTCAAAATCCTGCTTGTATTTTGCAATTACATAACGCACTTATCGCGTACTTTATTATTTTTAGACTGGAAAGATGAATTTTGCCGGCAAAGTGGTTCTTATAACTGGAGCAAGCTCTGGGATTGGAGCTGCAGCAGCTGTGAACTTTGCCAAGCTAGGAGCCAGCTTAGTTCTTACTGGAAGGAATGTAAACAATTTACAAGATGTTGCTGCCAAGTGTCCAGGAGGTAGTCAAGTCCTTCTTGTCCCAGGAGATGTTACCAAGGAAAGTGACAACGAGAACTTAGTGAAAGCGACTTTGAATAAATATGGTAAACTTGATGTTTTGGTTAATAATGCTGGTATCATAGAAACGGGTACTATTGAAAATACTAGTATGGAACAATTTGATCGAGTTATGAACACCAACATTCGATCAATTTATCATCTGACAATGTTAGCTGTTCCTCAGCTGGTGAAAACCAAAGGTAACATTGTTAATGTTTCAAGTGTTAATGGAATTCGTTCGTTTCCCGGTGTTTTGGCGTACAATATCTCCAAAATGGGTGTAGACCAATTTACCCGTTGTGTGGCTTTAGAGTTGGCAGCAAAGGGTGTTCGATGCAATTGTGTTAATCCCGGTGTGACTGTCACGAATTTGCATAAACGCGGTGGCATGGATCAGGAAACATACGAAAAGTTCTTAAAACACTCAGAAACAACTCATGCACTTGGCCGTCCTGGCACAGCTGATGAAGTGGCACAGACAATCGCATTTTTAGCTAGCGATTTGTCTAGTTTTATTACTGGTGCTAGTGTTCCTGTCGATGGTGGTCGTCATGCTATGTGTCCTCGTTAAATCGAATTTTATAAAATTTCTGGATTTCGCGAAATATTAAGAATGCCTTTTGAAGATGACGTTCAAAGATTGCTTGCATTTATTAGTGATACATTTTGTTGTAAAAATTGTTGTCTTAAAAAACATTTTGTAATAAATTTTTGCATTATGTAGTAATAATTCGGTTTTTTGTTATCTTGCTGTTCGAAGAAATTTCACACTTAACATTGTAAAAGATTGTTTTATGACGTGAAAAATCGAGGTGCACTCAATAGACTGTCTACAGTCTATACAGCCTATTGTCCACAAGTTTAAATATTAAGGAAATGAAATTAATGAAATTTGCCATTCTTTATATTTTTGGCCAAGGAAGGTCATGCAGGGCACTAATCACAGTGCACTTAATGGCTTGAAGTATTGACGGTGGCAAAAGCAGTTGGAGATATAATGTACATAGTGGTTTTGAACGTAAGATTCTTTAAGTGATTTTCAGTCTTCTGCAATGACGGATTTTAGAGGAAATAATAAAAGCAAACTCTAGAAGCGGATATTCCTGACATCAACCTGGTCAGAAAGGTGCGCATCAGGATCTAAGATTACGAAGGTATATATTAAAGTTTCTAGCCCAAGGACTTCGATTCCTACCCGGAGTGGAAAGCGAGCTCAACCATCTGAAACTGTCCAATTGGATGCGTAATAATGTAATGTAAGTTCCAAAACACTAACGAGATTGGATAGTAGCGACGACGAAACTAGTAATCAGCGAACAGGAGTCTAAGTTTGCTGTGAAATTGCTTCTATACTTGAATATATGAATACATATGATAATTAATAGTTTCAGAAAACTGAGGCAATATTTTGGCGTAGGCAAAAACAAATGAAAAATCGTCGAATAATTGGCTGAACATATACCACTTACATGGGTACTGGTATGGTATAACTGGGTTAAACCCACGGTCCCCCAGCGCACAGGGGATGACATTATAAAATATTGAATACCGTATTTCAGGAAGCCGAGTTCCACATCTTAGTGGACCAGGTTCCACCTTCCAGCAGCCCACTGTAGGATTAAAGCCCATCCAACACCTTCGTTAATATGAGAGTCATGGTGTGCTATATTTGGTACAATTGTGTAATAACTGTTAAGTCGGAAGATCCTTCTAGTGAGCCTCTTTTATGGGTGCCTAGCTCAACAAGTAAGCTTAATACCGGAAGTTTTAGATCCCCGATAACATGCAAGTTATGTTTTAATGAACCTGCGGGTACATCAGTATAAAAACTTACATTCCCGGGATGTTTGGGTTGGCATTCTAAAGTGTTTTTAGTCAAATATGTACGTGAGCACAAAACCAACAGTTATTTTGCCCCCACCGATGTAAACTACGACTTGTTAAACATATAGTGTAGACAATATTGGCAGAAAGAATTCGTCTATGAATAAACCAGCAAAGCGAGTTATTTAGTCTTTACAGAAGCTGAAAAATGTTATCGCCGTCTTTTAAGCAAGTTTTGGGGAAATTTAAGTTTATATTGTTCTATGTGAAGAATAAGCCACATCAAGACAGAAATTTAGCCAACACTCAACTCCCCATTATTGAAATTCGGTCTTAACATTTCGGGTAAATATATTAGTTTTTTTATCCATTGTTCGACTCATCATGTAAGGAAAGAAGCTTTCAAAATTTTTATTCTCATTGTCTTAGACTACAGACAATGCGGGCCAATTCATTCTTAGACCTTTTATTGGAACCAAAAACATTACATAACATCGGGTATTATTTTAAAAGGATGAACTCTATGCTTTTGACAGAACATGACATTTCCATTGAAACACAAGCACTGTAAAACATTCATGCCTCGGTTTTTGCCTCTTTGCCGATCTTCCTGTTATTTGCTTTACAAAACTGCTTAAGCTGTGGTTTTTGTCGATTTTTCTTTTAATCCCGCTTCTCTAGAATTGATCAATACTGAAAAGCGTTTAGGATTAATTTCGCCATTCATCTAATTCTTGCTGTTATGTAAGATATAAAAATCCAATCATGAACTAAAGTAGAACAAAAGGATGAAGAGGTTATTTCAGCTGACGATAAAGCTCATCAGTTAACTAAGACCTTAGCTAACTGTATTCGGTTACGTTCTAAACTTTGAGTCTTTTTTCTTCTGTAAAAACGTATGGTTACACTGCATAGATCCTTTGCCTAAATTAAAATTTGAGATTGCGGGCTGGAGATTGTACAATATATCGTTGAATTTACACATCGAACGCAAACGAGGCCATAGGTAATATAACTATTTTCGAAGCCAACGTTATGATTCTGACTTTGGTACATCTCATTTAAAAAACAGAAAATCTAACATAATATTGACCTGACTTTTGGTCATGGTTATCCTTTTCAGACAAACCACTTAGTGGTCTACACATTTAAAATAAAACAACCAAATGTATATAAATTATTCAATTTTGTAAACACTTTATTAAACGAGTGATTGACATATTATTCAATGGAAAATTTCACCGAGGGCACATTGCGTGACGCCCACCATCCACTGGTAAATTAACAGCCGTAATAAAACTGGCATTATCACTGGCCAAAAATGTGATTGCCGCTGAAATTTCTTCTACATTTCCTGCACGTTGTAGTGCATGAGTTTGTTTACACTTTTCCAAGAAATTTTGGTATGCCTCCTCATCCATGCCACCTCGCTTGTGCAATTCAGTTATAATCACACCAGGATTCACTGAATTAACACGAACTCCTTTCGGGGCCAGCTCCAAAGCAACACATTTAGTAAATTGATCAATTGCTGTTTTTGATATGTTATATGCCAGAACTCCTGGGAAAGCCCGCAGTCCGCAGACACTTGAAATGTTTACAATGTTTCCCTTGCTTTTGACCAGATAAGGAACAGCCAGCATTGTCAATTGATAAACAGACCTAAAATTGGTACGCATTAGACGATCATATTGCTCTAGATTTGTGTCTTCAATAGAGCCATTCTCAATGATTCCAGCGTTGTTCACCAAAACATCAATTCTAGCGTATCTTTCCACAGTGGTTTCCACGATTCTCTTCACATCGTCTTCTTTGTTGACATCAGCTTGTATTATAAGTGGAGGTTCTCCATTTGCGGCCATACACCTTGCAGCGGTTTCATTTAGCTTCTCCATATTTCTTCCAACAACCACCAAAAAGCCACCAAGTTTTGCAAAACTGATAGCAGTGTTTGCACCAATACCTGAACTTGCACCAGTAACAATAATAACTCTGCCCCTGAATTCCATCACAAAACGATTAAGTAACACAGGAACTATTAATAAAAACTATCCACTTTTTGTGAAATAGGGCACATATGTATGTCAATGAAGGTGCAGTAATGACAACTCTATTCACAAATAGTTGAAGACAAATTATAAATAGACATAAAGCGCAGCACTTTTCAACCGTGATTCGTGGATTTTGTACTAATTGGCTGTGTTTTATAACAAGTGGAAGAGTTGTCAATTGCCATAGAATCATCTTTTTTACATGTGATTTCAATAAAAGAACTTTGTTGAGTCATCTACTCTTTTTCCTTCTAGTTGTTATTATTTTCATTTATGTTGTTAGTCTGGCAAGATGAAGTTTTTCGTATAAATTTTTGGATAAAATTTTCTAAAACCCATGGATACTTGTGATTTGGAGTATGACGGCAAAACAGGCGAAGATGATTGTCTCGTTCTTAAAGAACATTCTCTTATGTGCGCACCAACGAGATACTTAGACTGTAAGCACTTCAAATGAGAAACAACAGTTGTCTTAAACCTCTAAATCACTAGTGATTCAAATTCGGCCATATAGTAATATAAAACCCCCTTGGTAGTATCAAAAAAATGGTATCCGGTATAGTTTTAAATCAGAAGTGGAGGAGGGCATTCAATATTGAACTCTAAAGACTATCTAGAATTTAAATTAATTGAATCTTTGCACGCACCATGGCGTCCAATTTATGAACGCTCACCGTGAGTTGATTTAGTCACCAAAATTCTCCTTCATGGTATGTAGTGCTGTCTTGCTGTAACCACAGCTCGGATATATCGGTGTTATCGAGCTCTGATCACAGAAAGTCGGTTGACATCGCAACGGCAAAAGTGTCAATAGTATAAGGTTTTCCAATAGGGACTTGACAACTTTGAATTTAATTTGTGAACGCACTCTTTCACTAATCCTCAAACTGTCACTGTCAATTTATTCAGTAAACTCAACATTTCATTTTCAATTTTCATATTTCAAATTTCATATTCAGAGTCGGTGACTGCAACTTTAAAAGTGTTAACTCCAATTTTCGGTCGTAATACTCGCCCTAGTAGGCAGGCAATAACAAGTTTAGTGCAAAAATTTGAGTCTACATATTCGTTGTCTGATGTTGCCGTATCAGTGAGACAACGGGTTGGTCGAAGTGTCGAAAATATCGCTGCCGTTCAGACGTCTGTAGCAAACGATCCAAATCAGTCAATTCCACTGCGTTCTCAAGAATTGGGCATCGCTCAGACCACATTATGGCGTATTTTGCGTAAGGATCTTGGTTTACACCCATACAAGATCAAGCTGACTTAAGAATTGAAGCCGATGGACCATTTGAAGCGACGTACGTTCTCCGATTGGGTTCTGGAGAAGATACGCCAAGATGATGAATTTCATCGCAAAATCATCTTCAATGGGCTCGTCAATAAGCAAAATATGCCTTATTGGTCGGATGAAAACCCACATGTGCTTCATGAATCACCACTTCATCCACAAAAAATAACTATTTGGTGTGGTTTGCATGCCGGCGGCGTTATTGGGCCATATTTTTTCGTCGACGATAACGATCGTCACGTTACTGTGAATGGTCAGCGTTATCGCGCCATGATCACCTATTATTTTTGGCCCGAATTGGAAGATATGGACTTGAACTACATGTGGTTTCAACAGGATGGTGCCACAAACCACACAGCACACGCTACAATCAATTTATTAAAGAGTAAGTATGGTGAGCGTGTTATCTCAAGCCATGGGCCAGTCGTTTGGCTGCCTCGTTCGTGCGAATGATGAAAGTGTTGAGTTTACTGAATAAATTGACAGTGACAGTTTGATGATTAGTGAAAGAGTGCGTTCACAAATTAAATTCAAGGTTGTGAAGTCCTTATTGGAAAACCCTATACTTATGACTTTTCTGTACTTTTTTTTGTTGTTGTTTTTTTTATTATTATTTTGACATGAGATTTAATGAGATAAATTGAAAGCAAGTGCTATCATTACTAAATAAGGTTGCATTTAAGAAGATCCGGCGTGTAGATATCATGGGTTTTACTGGAAAAGTAATTATTATTACTGGTGCTAACTCAGGGATTGGAACTGGAACGGCAGTTCATTTGGCCAAACTTGGTGGACTTCTAACAATTGTCGGCCGAAATATAACGAAACTCAATGAGACTGCTAAAAAATGTAAGGAGGTAAGTGGTCTATTACTTCTCGTAGTTCAATGTGATGTCACCAAAGAGGACGACGTTGAGAAAATAGTCAAAGAAACCATTGCAAAATAATGAAATTAGCGGACTGCCGAGTGAAAATTCGCGAGTTGGCTGAGATAGGACCCATCTCAACAGAAAACGTTAGCCATATCCTGCACGAGATTTTGGACATGAGAAAGCTATGCGCGCTATGGGTGCCGCGTTTGCTCACACTGGAGAACAAGCGCAATCGTGAGACCACTTCATGGCAGGAATTTCCGTGTAGCATCGTGACTATCGATGAGACATGGATTCTTTGGTACACAAGAGACCAAGGAAAAATCGAAACAATGGGTTTTACACGGTAAACGTGCTCCAAAGAAGGCAAAGAACGTGTGGCGCCACCATTTTTTGGGACGCGCGAGGTGTGATCGGTGTTAACTATTTGGAGAAAGGAAAAATAATCACAGGAGCATACTTCGTCGATTTATTGGGCCGATTTAACGGCGATTTGAAGAAATCGTTGATGGCAAACAAAAAAGTGCTATTCCACCACGATAAACCACGGACTCACAACTCCGCAGTCGCCACAGCCAAATTGGTCGAATCGCACTCCGAATTGCTCCTCCACCTTCCGCATTCTACGGATTTGGATCCCTTTTTGTTCCCAAAAGATTACCGAAAAGAAGTACGGCTCGAACGAGAAATTATTTTGAATGAACACTTTCTAACTGCTATTTTTTTCTTTTTTTAATAAGCGCACGCTTAAGGGATTTGAGTACTTTTAAAATGTTTGTATACAGCGCCGGCGAAATTACAAAAGGTCTTGCGGATAATGTGTCGAAGGCTTTAAGGCGAGATTCCTTGGCATATTTTGAGAAAAGTGTTCTATGTGTGAGGAAGGATCGGATTTGCTTCATCTCCGAGAAACAGAGATATTAAGCAAATTCCTACGCTGCCCTGTCTTGATTCCTATTGAAAATAACATTTTTAAATTTATGCTTGTATGATAATAAATGGGGTATCATTGAAGTATGAAGTATGAACACCTTAATTGTTTCAAAGTAAATGTTGCCCTAAAATTAATGTGTCAAAAGTTCGTGAAGATCAAAAGTGATTTGTCAAATTTTGACTTTTTCATCATTTTTTCCGGAAAAATATCTAATTAACCCCCACTTTATACCTAGTTTTTGCAAACAAAAACAAATCAGTAGTTTTGTAGATATGAGTATATGACCCAACATATTGAAACATGTATAACCTTGTTAAAAAAAAAAAGAAAAAAAAAAATACAAATACAAATGTATAGGTTGCGGAGATTTATATTTATTTGTATGCCCAACCCCTGTATAAATCAATTGTTTAAAGTGCAAAAAATATCCTTTCGCAGCTGCCTCGGCAGTCCTATGGTTAAAGTTATCCAATATTGTTATTTCCAATCAGTAAGAAAGGCCCTACATCCGTCCCCATAAATAAAAGTACATTGAGAAAGTCCGGAGACATTAAAGGCCACAAAATGGGTGAATCCCTATCCACGAATTTCCATACACGCGACCTAATCATTCTCTAACTGCAATACACTGGTACTGCAAAGTGGTACACAATAGGTGAGTTACCGCGAGATTTTTATGTAACAATTTTTAAAAGAGAAAATTTTGCTTAAGTTTGAGAAGTAGGGATAAATTCTCTCTAAACCCAAAATCTCGTACGTTTTTCTAAAATGTAGGAGGGTGGGGAAATGAATTAATCTATCAAATGTGTTCTCTTTTACAAATTTTTTTAACGCGGGAGCAGGATTTTGTATAAAAATTCAGTCCTGGAACAGACCTAATAGTTGTTCTTTGTTAGAGGAAACTTAAATGGCCCTATCGAATTATTACCCAATATGCCTGCCCACACACTGATGTTTAACTTATGCTGAAAATGTCTGTGTTTCATGAAGTGAGGATTGCTTTCCGCCCAGATAAGTAAATTGTTAAAATTAGTGGTTCCATCTCTGGTGAATTGAGATTCATTAGTCTATAGAATCCGGCCAATAAAGTTGTCTTCGCAAATCGTCCTTCCATACATTTATTCCCTATGAATGTAGAATTATCCAGATGTAAGTCCTGCTTGGATTAGAATGAACAACTTCTGCTAAAGCAGGAAATGAGTCTATCGACGATTTCCGTCTCAGATATTCCAATCCAACTTCTTGATCGTTACCGTTGCTGTAAAGTGTAAACTATGTCTGTGTACTATTGTGTTGAAAAGTTCAATATCGAGGATATTATGAATTAAATGTCAATATCTCGGTTAAAAACTACAAACACGTTGTGCATACTTTTTATATATTATAACTATTTTGTAAGAGATCTGCTTATTTTTTTTTTCCAGAAAAAGGACGCGTAAATTGTTTTTTCTAACATGAAAATTTTATCTCTTTTATAGGTCATAAAATGAATGTTTTTTGTAAAAAGAAAAAAACAAAATTATTTGATTTGCATTAACATTTTACAGGAAAAAAATCCAAAGCAGCTATTAACTATTTTATAGGGCTGCTGTAAAGGGTGACTAGCTTGCAATGAGAGTTTTTGCAATTGTTAAAAAATATCGAAATTCCGGCTCAATTCTAACAACTAGCCAACTACCGCTAAGAGTTTAGTCTTCCCAATGTTGGATGCCATACATGGAGCCCAAACATCTTTCGTTCTCTCTCTATCCTATTTTTAAAAAAAAACTCAACACATACTGAGGCATTATAAGTGTATTCGTACTCACTTGAGTGTCAAGTTCTTTTAAAATACAAAAAATTATCAGACTTTATTTTTTTTTTCAAAATGAGGAAGGAGACACCGTTACCGTCAATAGTCCCAGGCATAGAGCAATGTTAAACTTCTTTCTGTGATTAGAGCTTGACAACAACGATATATCCGAACTGTGGTTCCAACAAGACGGCGGTACATGGCATACAAGTTGTGAAAGAGAATTTTGGTGACTGGGTCATCTCACGGCGAGCGTTTACCAATTGGCACCACTCTATTATTTTCTCTGGGGCTAAGTTGAGTCCTTAGTATACGCTAAGAAGCTAACCACTTTGGACGAGCTCGAGACAAGCTTTTGATACGCTGTTGCCTCAATTTGAATGACGTGCATAATAGCATAAGCGTACCTTCAGTCAGAACCAATTTTATATCTCACAGTATTGTTTTATTTAAACTTTTTTTTCCTATCGTTCTTATCTGATCACTTCTTAAAAGGATATCCCGATTTTTTTTTCTCAAAGTATGTTAAGGAATCTTCCCTTAAAATCTTCAACACATTATACAATACGTTACCCCCTGCATATTATAGTGAAATAAACAAAACGCTCTGTGGTACAGACTACGCATTGATATGTTATTCATTTCTTTGTACGGGCCGCCGAAATCTAGACAACAACTAAATAACAACTTGTGTTGCAAATAAAGAAGTTCTGAGAGTAGGTACCATAGGAAGATGTCTCCAAGTTTTTCAAACTGGAACCTATAGAAGTTCTCCAAAAAAGTATCATAATCTGAGTTATAAAGAAGACAATGAATAGTTAGGTATTCATTTGAAAAATTTAAATAGATTAACAAGAACTCACTAATAACAAAGTTTGATCCTGGATAAAGAAAATAGCGATTAGCGGCGTAATAGCCCCAACAAAAGAAGGGAAATTCCGGCTTCAGGTAAAATGCGTAATCTTTTTTTAGCCTATTAAATGTTATTCAAAATTCATACTCGTACATTTAAATGTAATTTTAATACTACGAATTTTTTGTTATATATATACAATTAAATGGACTGATGAGCGGACTAGTTTTTGTGGGGCAGTATGAAATTTAAATGGCAAAGTTTCGGAAGTCGATTGAAAAATAGCAGGCGTTGATATTCGCAAGGACATACTCCGACATATTAAGAAACATAATAAAATATGTATGATTTAATAATAATCAAATTCTCTATAGAAAGGTAGAATGGGGGAGAGTCATGTTAATCAAATCCTTTAATGACCTTGCACTTATTAAGTGCATTGAATTAAATTCCTTTTTTTTTTATTTTAGTTAATGAATTTCGATTGCGATTTGATAGATGACCCTTCTTAATAGTGATTTTGAGAATTTATTTATAAATAGTGCCTTTTGCAATAGTAAAATTTTTATTGTTCACCAGAATGTCAGAAGTTTGAGAGAAAATTTCTCAGCTCTTGTTGCACATCTTGATTCTTTTGTTTGTGTACCAGATATTGTATTTGTGTCGGAGATATGGATATATGATATGGTTTCGTAAAATCAAATTAGTTTATACCAGGATTTGATTTTGTTTCTTATACTAATGAGAATTATGCCGCAGGCGGTGTTGGGTGCTTAATAAAAAAGGACTATAAAATTCTTGAGGTTTCTTGTGTTGACTTTTTAAGTGTCTGATGTTTTGAAAGTCTCCTTAGAAATAAATTCCGATAAGTTTATGTTTCTCTGTGTATATAGACTTCATATGTTTAATGTGTTGTCTTTCATAAATGAATTTTCTAAATTATTATCTGCGGAAAAATCAAAGAATTTTATCATCATAGGTGACTTTAACATTATAAGTCTAGAACGCAATCATACGGTCATGTCATAAATTACTTTTCATTACTCGCCTCATATGGTCTAGTTTCATATGTTGATGAGCCTACCCGAGTATCTTCGGGAATCTGTCTCGACCATATATATGCGTATTTTAAAAACGCTGTATCTAATATAAGTGCGAAAGATGTGTCTTTGTTTTTAAGATTACTCATCACTTTATGACAGGTCTCCTATTTCCCATTGCGAAAGCTAAAGGTAGTAGATGTTCTTTTCTTACTATTCTTACTGTTCTTTTCAACAGACTTAAAACCAATTTACTCTCTGAATATTGGGAACATGCTTATTCTTGTGTTGATGCAACGTCCGCTTATAATTTTTTCAGTTATGTGGTGCTCTGAATAAGCATATCCAACGTTGCTCTTCTAATTTTTCAAATAAAAGACTATTAAAGACACTTAAGCCTTTGATTTTTAGACGACAGCTATTAAACAAGGACAAAGGTACAAATAAATTGAGAATAAAGTGTAAAATCTATCCAAATAATCAAGGCCACCAAGCAACATACAAGAGACTTTTATAAAGGAGTGGCAAATTGTGAACAGCATACTGAACAAATCTACCATCTTAAAAAAACCTGATGTCTTACGTATCGGTAATGTAGACGTGCATGATGAACGTGCTATTGCGAATGCTTTTAATTGTCAATGTGTTCGACTTGTTCGTCCTTTTATGATAATCTAGATTCTAATCAAAATAATACCTTTGTTTTTCAACCCATCACTCCTATTGAAATTTGAAAAATTATTGGCTCCTTACCTAATTCATCGTCTTGTGGAGAGTCAAGAAAATATCATGTTTCATAGTTGAAGTCTTGTCAAATGTCTTTAATCGTTGCGTATTTGAAGGGGTCTTCCCCGATAATCTCAAATATGCTAATGTTATCCCTTTTCAAATCAATGGAAGATGCTCTGTTGCGGTTTTGCTCTCAAATAATGTTACATTTGGATGAAAAAAAAGTGCACCGCTGGCCTTTTTATCGACATTATTAAAGCTTTCGACATGGTCAGCCACACTACCTAACTTAATAAACTAGAAATTGTTGATTTTCGTAGCTTTATGCTCGATTGGTTTAGGTCTTATCTTGCAGACAGGTCACAAAGAGTAACAATTGGTGATGTCAAAAGCGATAAACTGTTTTATAATGTCGGAGTTCCACAAGGGTTAGTCTTTTGTCCCGTTTTATTTTTAATTTATATTAATTCGCTGCATGGCTTCAACTTCAAAGGCTCATCAACTGCATTTACGGATGTTATTGGTCTCCCCAATGGACTGAACAGTCCCTTGGATCTGATATCCGACATAAATTGGGATCTAAATTTAATAAGGCATTGGTTTGCTAAACATAACTTAATTATGAGCTCTAAAACAAGAATAATTTTCTTTAGCTTAACTTGTCGTTATAACTGTGATGCAAATTTGTACTTCCACACGCCGGAGTGTGCAAAATACCACCTTATTCAAAAGGCCACAGTGTGGCGCTCCCATTATTCTGATTTGAGTTAAGTTAGTACATCTGTTGTTGACATTCCCTCTAAATCTTAGCGTGTTGACGTCGCAAAAGAGATGATTTGCGTGGCTGAATCCGATCCCACATTCATTATCATTACTGGAGACGAGACGTGGGTTTATGAGTACGACACGTAATCCAGACACCAGGCAAATGAATAGCGTTCACCAAATGAGCCGAGACCTAAAAAACCATGTCGTGTTTAGTCAAAAAGGAAGGCAATGCTCAAGGTTTTCATGGATTACAACGGTATAGTGCATCATGAATTTTTGCCAGAAGGCCAGACAGTAAACAAAGAGTATTATTTGGGCGTTATGAGACGTTTGCGTAAAGCAAACGTAAATATACTTGTATTTTTAATTTTCTGAATAAATTCCGGGAAATTCAAGGTGGTATAGCTTGTATAACTGTACCTGCAAATCAAGTTTGTCATATATGTCTTTATTTTAACTATCTTTCTTGTAGAGAGAGAGAGAGTAGATGAATTTAAGTTTTTGGGGCTGACTCTTGACTTTGGAATGTCCTTTACGAACCACACTGACATTTTAAAAAAAATACTGCCGTTCTACCCTCAGACATTTTTTCTATTTGCGTAACGTATGTTCATCTAAACTTTTGAAAACCATCTACTATGGTATTTTTCAGTCAAAGCTACAATATAGAATTACCTGTTGGGGGGGTGTATATCGGAATAAAATACAACCTTTGCTGATTTTGCAAAAATACGTTTTAAGAAAAATTTGTCGCAAATCTGCTCTAGAGTCATGCTTTCCCTTGTTTTGTTACCTAAAAATTCTTCCCGTTCGTCACTTATATTGTTTTAAAGTCTTAAAAATATTCTTCATGAAATCTGGTAATCCTAATTTTCGTTTAATATCTAATAATAATATTCGTGAAAACCTTTCTTACCTGGTGCGTTTTTTAACCAAGCTTTTTGAACATAGTTTATAACTTCTGACGTCTTATTTTAAATACTTTCTTCTGGCTTAAATATTATCTTTTCTTCTTTGTTTTTGTTTCCAACATATTTTTTTACTTTACTATAATTTTCTTTTTTTATTGGGTATATATTTTAATTCGTGCGGTTTTTTTTTCAAAATTTGAACGTTTATTTAAGAAAAACATGTACAATAGTATTATTCAAAGTATTGCCCATCTGAAGCTATGACTTTTTCCCATCTTTCTGGCAATTTGTAAATACCATCCCAAAAGAACTGCGCCAGCTTGGCAGCCAAGAATGAATCAAGCTAATTTTTTATATTCTGCTCTGATTTGAACCGTATTTCAGTGAGGGCGTTCTGCATCGACCGGAACAAATGGTAGTCAGAAGGCGCAAGGTCTGGGCTATAAGGCGGGTGGGGTAAGACTTCCCATCCACTGTTTTCCAAATACTTCTTAACCGGAATAGCAACGTGGGGCCGAGCGTTGTCATGATGGAAAACGCATATTCCAGGCCTTTTTCGGCTACTGCTCTCTTCAAATGGATTAAATGTGTTCGGTAGCGTTGTCCATTGATGGTTTCACCCGGTTTTAGCAGGTCATAATACAGCACACCCATCTGATTAACCAAATACAGAACATTAACTTTGCGCCATGGATATTCGGCTTTGCCGTTGATTTGGCTGGTTGGCCGGGTTTCACATATGATTTTTTGCGCTTACGGTTGTCGTAATGGATCCATTTTTCACCACCAGTAACAATCCGATGCAAAAATGACTTCATTTTGTGGCGTTCCAGCAGCATTTCGGACATGCAAAACCGCCCTTCAACGTCTCTCGGCTTGAGTTCATGTGGAACCCAATTTCCTTGCTTTTGAACATATCCAACTGCTTTTAAACGTTTTACGTTTTGAAATGGCTGCTTGAGTGACACCCAAAGATTCTGCGAGCTCTTCTTGTGTTTGGCAATAATCTTCATAGAGTAATGCTTCCAGTTCGTCATCCTCAAACTTTTTTGGCTGCCCAGGACGTTCATCGTCTTCCAAGCCAAAATCACCACTTTTAAATTGTGCAAACCACTTTTGGCACGTTCGTTCAGCTAGTGCATGTTCATCGTAAACTTCCACCAAAATACGATGACTTTCGGCAGCAGTTTCTTCATATTAAAGTAATGAAGTAATGAAGAAAAACTCCCCGCAAAAACACTTTTTCAGGCACAAAGTTCGACATATTTAAGTAAAAAAAAAAATTATTGTTGTTTACGCTTCAAACGAAAGATATATACTGAAATGACGTACAATGACAGTAGCTTTCCAACGCATGTTCCAATGGAATAATACAAGTTACGCCATCTCCTAACAAACGAATTAAGTTGTAGACCCAATATTTATTGTATTTTTATAGTAAGTATTCGTTAATGCTTATTGTACTGCACAAAAAGGGTTACCCCACCCATAAATATCTCACACTAAATGAATTTTTGAATTTTTTGAAATGGCATTCTACTAGAATGTCATATAATACATGAAAAGTCCGTGCCGTTTGTTCTCGAGATATAGCTTTGTGAGTGAAGCAACTTTTATTGTGAAAAAAAAAAAAAAAAAAAAAAAAAAAAAATGAATTCAAAGCAATTTCATGTGTCGATTTGTCATTGCTTTTTGAACACTTGGCTTGATAAGTGTTACCCGGACTCTGCACCAGCCGAACGAACTATTCGTAAGTGGATTGAAAAATTTAAGCACTGAAAATGATGCACGCAGCGGACGTCCAAAAGAGGCTGTTTCAGATGAAAACATCAAAAAAGTCCACAAAATGATTACGAATAACCGTAAAGTGAAGTTGATCGAGATAGCTGAGGTTCTGAAGATATCAAAAGAGCGTGTTGGATATATCATGCACGAATATTTGGACATGCGAAAGCTCTGTTCAAAGTGGGTGCCGCGTTTGCTCACAGTCGACCAAAAACAACAAAGTGTTGATGATTCAGAGGAGTGTTTAAAGCTGTTCAACCGCAATAAAGCCGAACTTTTGCGTCGGTATGTGACAATGGATGAAATTTGGCTCCATCACTTCACACCAGAGTCAAACCGACAGTCAGCTGAATGGCGAGCATTTGAAGGACGAAATCGCAGAAAAACGGCCGTATTTGAAGCCAAAGAAAGTTCTGTTTCATCAAGACAATGCACCGTGTTACAAGTCGATGAAAACGACGGCAAAATTGAATGAATTCGGCTATGAGATTTAAGACCGATGAAGAAGTAATCGCCGAAACAGAGGCCTATTTTGAGGCTTAACCGAAATCGTACTACAAAACTGGTATCGAAAGATTGAAAAATCATTTCAATCAGTGTATCGCCCTCGAAGGCAACTATATTGATAAATAAAGTTGAATTTTGCAAAAATTTTGTGTTTTACTGACTTTTCAGCCCATGTGTTATTTTCTTATAACAGCATGATAATGAACAGAATTTTGTAATTTTTTTGTTAATTGTATAATGAATTATACGAAAATACAATACAAAAAAATATAAAATATAATATACCATGATGATTCGCTGTTCCTGGAGATATTTCTAGGAGTCAACCGAACGGAGATATAAAGATTGTTAAAGTGATATCAGCCATTGTTTTGAATACATCATTAAGTTCCCCATAAAACTTAGAAAAATCACCAAGTAGGTCAATTAACACTATGACAACCAATGATCCCTGTTATATTCCAAGCACTTCTAGGTGTCTAGGAACATTAGATGAAGAATTTAGAAAAAAAAAAAGACAGAAAAGTCTACATAAAAATATGATAGTCAAAATAATTACAAACCAAGAAAGAACGGAATGAAGATAAATTAGAGGCAAAGGCTGAAAATCATGCAAAAAAATATGGATTTGCGAATTAAAATATTAGCCGCCAAAGCAACATCAAATAAACTAACTGTTATAACTTAGGCTTGACTGAATTATCTTTTTTTAAAAATTCAATTAATTTATATATTTGTATAAGACTGAATTGCAATAATTTGTTTGTGTGTTATATAAACTATTATAGGATGTAATATAACCTCTATCAATGAAATAAGACTGAATTGAATAATAAAAAAAAAAAAAAATGAAATAAAAATAATGTTCTTGATTTATTAAAATTAGGCATAGAAAAATTTAGTTTACATTACATTTGAAAAAAACCTATCTGCTAGTTCTTTTCTTTTTGTTTCTCCTAATTTCCTTAATACCGAATCTCTTTCGCGTACATTTCCGACATTTTCAGCGATAGCTCTTTTAACTGGAGACGAAGGCTCGTCGTTCAACCAGATATCTCCTTCCTCTATGCAAATGTTGTGCAAAACGCAACATGCAAGTACAAACCTGCACATTCGTTCGACGGCAAAAAAGTCCAAGCGAACCAGCTGCCGGAATCTACTTTTTAACACACCGAATGAATTTTCTATTTTTTCTCTTGTCTGACTTAACTTTTTGTTGAATTTTTTCTTTTTTATTTTTAAACCCCCTCCCTTTCGCTGCTTATACGGTATCAGTAAAAATTCCCTCAACGGATAAGAGCCATCCCCTAACAAATGATACTCCGCACCACAAATGTCTGGTAAATCTTTGCTGATGGAAGACATTTGGAATACTCTGGTTTCATGTATTCTGCTGGGGGAGCAAATAAATACGTCAATAAACCGTTTGTCTGCATCACATATTCCTTGGAGAGTAAGCGATCGTATTTTTCTACAAGGCTTCCTCGTTGATATGAAGCAGCCATCGATGCAACCTAGCACGTTTGGAAAATTTGATTCCTGTAAAAATAAATTTAAAGCATATTAGTATACTGATAACTATATACAAACTAATATATGTAGATACCTGTTCAAATTTCTGTGAAACATGAAACTTCTCCTCTTCAGTCCTCGGAAATTTGATATGTTTTTTAGAAAGCTTAAACATAAAATCTAAAATATTTGTAAGCGATCTGTACGCTGATGATATAGCGACGTTAAAAAGATTCGCCACCTCTCTGTAGGAATTTTTGTTTCCTGCAAACCTTTGACCAATCATGTTTACAAAGTTTAAACAGATTTTATATTAAAGACATACCATAAAAACATAAACATTTGTGTCTCTGCTGGGATTTCCTTTTTTCCACCTCCTCCGGTCTTTTTTTTAAAAAACTCTGACCTGCCAAATTGGTCTATCAATCCAAAGGCAGTCTGTTTATGCATTCTGAAACTTTCTCGAAACTAATTACAACAATTATATTAACAGTTCTTACTTTATTATAATCAAATAAACTTACTTCTGCGTCCTCATAATTTTCAATTACATTTCTGAAATTTATAATGCGATTTTTGGGAATAGTGGTGCTTAAAATTTCTAAGATAACTTCATCATCTGATGATGATGTGGATGACGACGATGAGGAATCCAATAACATACTTATTATTTCTGCCTCCATCTTTTATTTTTTATATTTGTTTGTCAATTAATCTGAACATTCAAAATAAATCATCCAAACACAGTTGCAATTGTTTGCTCAAAAACAACAATCTGGTTTAACAACCTATGGAAAAATGACAATCCAGTATGAACAGATGTCTCGGCACACTTGTAAGGACACGTTTGAAAAACCCGGCAACATTTGTGTGTTGTCAATTGTCATTTTTATGTTGCATTGTTTGTGAAGTCAGCTTTGATCGCAACCTGTACTGTGTTAAGTAAAGGGTCTTTCATTAAGCGCTTCGTATCTTTAAATTGAAATAAAACTAAGTGTATGAGATATCATCGAAATTTTTTATTCATTTGAAAATCATATCGATGCCATTATGTGTGGAATAGAACATCGTTTAAATGTCTGCCGCGAATTCTCTGGGTGGCGCGCATTCGAAATGTTCAATTTTCCATGACTCTGGCGCATGTATCAGGCTGAATTTGACCGATTGGCTTTGAGGTCCTCTGTGGTTTGTGGCTTATTCGTATAGGCCTGCGACTTCAGAAAACCCCACAAAAAAAATTCTAAAGAGGCCAAATCGCACGATCTCGGTGGTCAGTTCACATCACCTCCATTTGAGTTGGCCATTCCCTCGACCATGTCTATGGTCGTTTACCTTCAGCTCCTGGGTTAGTTGAATTTTGTACGTGTGCAGGCCAAAGTCACGACCCTAAAGTCACCAAGTTGTGGTCTACGAAAAGGCCGATCTTTCCAGATCTTGCGTTTCGTCGACGTACTCTCTCGGCTTGTGGTCGGTGAAAGTTTTGAAGTTTTGAAGCTGCGACATCCCAGGTGGTGGCGGAAATACTTGATTGCTGCAAAAATGTTACAAAGCGGCTCTAAGGCAGGTTGTCGACACATCTGTGTAAAGTACGGTTTTGAAACTGGTACCATGTTGCTGACGGCTAGTTTGATTTTATGAAAAATGTGTTCTGCTTCAATTCGGGTTTCGTCGTTCTTGATTAAGTGTATTATATACTGATGCAGTGGTAGTTGTAATTCGGATATCTCGGATATTCATTGCCTGCAATAAGTTAACATACCCAGGAAGCAGAGAAGCTCGTGAGCTGTTTGTGGCATTGCATATTCAGCAATGTTAAAAAGACGATCAGGTATTGGCGAACATCCCTTGGTATTGATAGTGTAGCCTAGAAAGTTGACTTGAGTTTGACTTGACTTCATGTATGTGGAATGTTAGATCCCTTATAGGTCACATGCAGTCAAACAATGTCATCAAAGATATGTGGTGGAATGAGCCGGACAGAAAAAGGATGCAAAATTGCAACATTTACTATGGTGATTGTTATCGACGGCAAAAGCAGCGGCTATTTGGATGCAGATTTGTTGTAAGAGTCAGACTTAGGCAATAAGTTTTAAGTTTCCGAACGCCTCGTAGCAGTCCGTGTTAAGGATAAATCTGCCAACCTTAACTGTATACACACACACACTCACAGAGGAGAAAGATGACGATACAAAATACAGATTCTACGAGCTCTTGGATAAGACTTACAGAGCAGTGCCACAGCTGTGGTATTAAAATTGTCCTCGGAGATTTCAATGCAAAAATAGGAAGAGAGGCCAGCTTTGGTGACACTGTCGGGAAGTATAGCCGGCATCACATCACCCCCGATAACGGATTTAAGCTAATTGATAGCACGCGGTTTTCAAGTTTCGATATTCACAAAGAGACTTGGATATCTCTTGATCAGTCATTGCGATCGACGCAAGATTCTCTTCCAGCATTACGGATGTCCGAACGTTCCGAAGGGTCAACATCGACTCAGACCATTACGTTGTATCCAAGGTACGGTTGCGGTTACCTCGAATATCGCAGACAAGTTAACACTATGAGGAAATTTGACGTTTCACGGCTACAATAGAAAGAGATCGCCAAATTATTTTCCGATCGAGTCTCCCTAGATCCATTAAGAGGTCTTATACCACCAGCATCAAATATCGAGGACCAGTGGTAACATTGTCTAAAAGCCACCACAATGAAACCTCTGGTTTGACGACGAGTGCCGACAAATACATTCAACTAAAAATGAAGCATACAAAGCAGTCCGGCATAAAAGGACGACAGCTGCTCACGAGCTATACGTGCAAAAGAATAGAGACAAACGTAGGCTTCTCAAGAGAAAAGAGATGGAGCATGAGAAGCACGCAGTTGAGCAAATTAAGAGATTCTACTCCAGCAATGAGATTCGGAATGAAGAATGAACCTTTCAATCTGGGCATGTAGACCAGCAATTCCGTCTATCCGATCTGAATGAAGTGAAGATAAACATATCTGAGTTTAACTCCAACAAAACTATTGGAGCGGAAGACCTGATTTCCGAACTCTTCAAAGCGGCAGGCGATGACTTGGTAAGCAGCATATTCGAATTCATCTGTAAAATATTTTCAGACGAAAGTATCCCCGATGAATGGAACTACAGCATTTTTTGTCCGATCCTCAAGAAAGGAGGCCCTCTGAACTGCCCCAACAACAAAGGCATAAGTCTTTTTATCATCCCCTGTCGTATTGTGTGAACGTTTGAAGCCGTCCGTCAACAACCTGATTGGTCCATATCAGTGTGCCTTCAAGTTAGGAAAGTCCACCATCGCCCTACGGCATAACTTGGAAGAAACACATGAACTCCAAATCGATACACAGCACCTTTCTATAGAGACGACTAGATTTTCTATAGAGACTAATGTTTTGTATTGGAATCCCTCCCAAACTCGTCCGTTTGTGCAGGATGACGATTAAGAATGCATACCGTTCCATCATTGTCGGTAAAGAAATCATCGAGACCTTTGATGTCAAAAAAGGATTTAGATAGGGCGATGCGCTGTCATACGATTTCGTAAACATCATTCTTGTGGGAATAGTGCAAAACTCACTCGCCAACACAAGAAGCACAATCTTCTCAATTGTTCGCATACGTCGATTATATGTGTGACATATGTCCGCGGCCCTTTCGTGGGTATTGAGACAGAAGAGGCAAAGATGGGTTTTTCGGTCAATGAGGGATAGGTTAGGTTAAAATAGGGGTATGATGGTCATGCCATCACACAGACACTAGGGCAAGACCAAGTATATGTTGTCAACCAGAAAGCACATCCAACACCGACATCTTTCTAGATTTGACTTCATTCACTACGTTATTCTTAGTATCTTCAGTACTACTTAATCAATCTTATCTCCGTATTTCGTGTATTTCGTGCGTTCTTCAGACAGCTCTTGATTAAATGGGGGGAAAGATCCGAATTGTAGTATAAGTCGCAACAACGGTTCTATTACTTATATAAGCAGTGCTGAGTAAAGAATCTAAGAGAAATACGTTTTGTCCACCCGTTTTACATGACCCAGCCATTTTAGTCGTTGGACCTTCACTCTTTTGGCTAAGTTGATGACTACTTCGTTGTATTTCCTCCACTCACCGTCTATGCAGACGCGACCGAAAATCACCTGAAAAATGTTCCTAAAAGCAGCCAAGAGCACCCATATTCATTTTTAAAAAGGTCCATGCCATAAACCAGGACTGGAATTATTAATATCTTATATAGGGTCACTTTTGTTGTTCAAGAGATGACTTTGCTAGTCGATTGCCTTCTAAGCCCAAAGAAGCAGCGATTGACAGGAATTACTCTTTGATCTCAGCGGTGGTTTCGTTGTTTGAATTGATAGTTGAGCTTTGGTAGACAGTCTTTTACTGCCTCAAAGTTATATCTGTCGAAGGTGGCGTTCTGTCACCTATTTCCTATTCAGTGCTTCTAATCGGCTTCCACGGCCTACAACATCCAAAGTGCTTATCACAAGTCTGCTTGTGGAACGACTACCAGCGATCGCTCCTGTACTCGCCTTTGAAATATTGTAGGGCTCTGCTTATTCAGGAACCCAAGCTGGCACTTGGAGTTCTCCTCCAGCACATTTGTTACATTTTATCCAGTTGCCACCGCCAAGATGATTCAGCTCATATCCGCCCACGTTTCCATGCCTTTGAAACCAAACTAATTGTTAGAAACAGAGTTTGCCAGTTATTATATCGACTATGTGCAGCCTAACGCAGTTAAAATCGTTTCCACATGTTAAGCTTCGCAAATGCAAACGGTGAACGCATTTAAAAGAAATTCGAAAGCAAACCACTCGGAGTACGAAAATAATTTTTTTTTTTCCAAATTTATTTACCATTAAAAATTACAGTACGCAGATACGACTTAGGATTCGTATCCGTAAGACTGGATGATCTTGGTGAAGGGTTCGGCAGCCTTTGCAATATTTTCGCGTGCCTTCACTGTCAACTTTTTCATAATTCTGTTGTGTTTGAGTGTGACGCGCAACTTAGCCTTGCGCTTCCTCTCCAGACTCTTCACGACATCCTGGTAGTGCCATCCGACCTCGTGTGAGAGACGACCGACCTGGCAGTATTTGCGGTCTGATCGGAGTGTCAAAATCCTCATGGCAATGGGCACACAAACACGACGCCTCTTATCGTATGGTGGTGGAATACCATCAAACACACGCAGACGCGACAAAGCAGCTTGACCACGCTTGGTCTTATGTGGCACCATACCTGCAAAAGACAAAATACGATCAAAATAGTCTGCCACACTCTTACTTTGAATTTTAAGGGTAAACTGAGCCTCAGTTCGGTTTTCGTTACATAGTTCGTTCAAATAATGTAGGTAAGAAATTTTTTACATCACAGTAATGGGTAGTTTTCATATCGTTTATCACTTTTACATACCTGAAATAAAAAAAAGTTCATTAGCTATCAGTTTATATATAATTGGAAGCATTAATCGGGTGGATTGCGTGTCAGAGAAAGTTCGTTTCATGGTTCACATTCAAATAATGTAGGTAATTTATCATCATAAGACCATCAAATGGTTGCCGATCTTAGGAACTCACCTCTAACAGCCTTGTAGAAGATCCTCGATGGAGCACGGAAATGGAAGGGACCGCGGGCTGGATTCACATTGCACCTCTTTCGCAGGTATGCCAGATACTTGATTTTGTTCCTGTAGAAATGTCCGGAGAGGTTGAGTTCTTCGCATCGTACAACTGCAACCTTGCCGCCTTGCAGCAGGTATTTAGCAACAACGGATGCCAATCGGCCGACCAAATGGCCACGACCATCGATAACAACGGCCTGCAAAACAAAACACAACTAGTTGAGTACACAAATGGAAAGTGAGGTTAGCTTTGTGGCACTTTTCCGAAATAATGCCTTTGGAAACAATGTATCTACGCCAATCAAGTAAAAGTGGTAATTTTCTGCAATTTGTTGAGTGTAGAATTTCGTTTGCAAAACAACACTAATGGCACAAAAAGAGCAAATTCCACTGAACACTAGTTTTGCACGTGTAACGCTACTGTGACAGTGCAAACTTCTTTTCGCGTTTTCTCAGGGTTTTTGGTATAATTTTGAAAACATTTTGTCACAGCATTGTAGAGCATTGTTTTCTCAACATTATTCCACATAATTTGGGTAATTTTTTCGACTTTTTGTACAGAAAAATCGTAACTTACCCTGTTATTTAAACCAGTCATGTTTAAGAACCGCACGGAAAGAAATGGCCGAGCAAAAAGTCAGACTAACGGAAGTAGTGTTCCACGGAATGGAATATATAACCGGTTGAAATTTTTCTGAATTGGAACAAAATTCATGGCAGTCTTAAAAGATTTTATAAAATTTTTGCAATGAAATTCAAATCAATTAACTCAAAAACGATAAAATATGTATTTTTAAAGTTATTTAAAATTAAATACTTTCAATAATAAAAATATTTTCTTTAGATGAATCAAAATTTGATTTCAAAACAGAGTACAGCGGATGTTCTACCTATTTTAATAGAATAAATTAAGGCAAACGTTACATATTCAAAACGCATTTATAACACAAATGGTTATCAATAAATTTATATATGTATATAAATCATTAATTCTGCCAGAGTCAAATACATCTACAACTTGCTCCTATTTACAAATTATCGAATTTAATTTCTTAAATCTTTCCAGTGCGGCAGAGAATATTACCGTTAGCTGGCATCTCAGTATCGACTTTTGTGGACTAACGAAAATCGGGATCAGTCGAGAAAATAAAGCGGCACAACCTATTTAAGAAAAGGCGTTCTACTCTGGGCCGTACATTTTCCATTTTCAATTCTACTTGCTTGAACGATCAGATCAGATTGACGATGTATGAAAAATGTAAAGGAAAACTGACAACGAGGTATATGAAAACAATACGAATGTCAGCGGATGTAAGAAAACGCGAAGTCTATATCGCGATAACAGAGATTGTCCCGAACGCAATCGATCCCAACTTCGAGGAATAACATTTTGAAAATTTCTCACGAGTATGTCGAGAACAGCAACTGAATGAAAATGGTAAAATTTAACAAATACGACAAGCAGGCATTCACCCGGCAGCGATCGCTCCCTTGTATAGTACCTTCATAATTGCAAAACGTTTTGAACAATTGCAAAAACGACAACCTTGCACACCCAGCAGTGTCAAGCGCCGTCGTCGGTTGAAAACGCTGGAAAGCGTTCGTGAACGTCAGCACGAATTTAATCGCATTCTTTGGCTTGGTAAACACGCTATGTTTATTTTTTGAAGAGGCGAGGTTTTAGACACGTAGAAAAGATAATTATCCCAAGTAAAAGTTAGACGAAGTCCGAAGAAATTTCTTGATTTGGTTAAAAGTTTGTACTAACCCCTTGAATTAATAGTACACAGTTATCCTTGGGCACTGAAATCACATTTTTAGGACATCGACTGACGATAGATGAGTAAATTCTACATCATTGGTGTAACAGAATAATTTAGCGAATACGTGATAATAAAAACTGCAAAAACACAGAGATCAAACCAATAATCGAATTAAGCTCTTTCGTTGGTTTGACAACAAACAAAAAACAAATGATTTCACAGAAATTGCTCGAATCAAATCCTTTTTGATTCCAATTTGAAAGATATCTCGGTCAAGCCGTACATGACGTTAGCAGTGATAAAGAGGACTTTAATACGTTGCAACAACGAACAGAGGTCGCTCAATGAATACCTGATCGTGGATTGTGTACCGATGCGAATTGGTCAATGTCATACGCTTGAATCCAAGTACAAACGATCTTATGTTACGACGAAGGCTCTTTGCTATGATCAATACATTTAGGCGGAAATCAAAACAGACAACAAGAAACGTATGTATTCAACTATTATGAGTCGACAATGATAAAGACGACCTAACCTGACAAGAAGGAGTTGTCAGCTTAATGAAAATAGGACATTGAGGTGTGAATAACCACACAAAGAAGACGACAACGATCCAGATTTGGTCAGTAAAATGTTTGTCTGAAGAATAGTCTCAAGTCAGTTTTCCGATCCACAAGTAATGAGATCTTTTAAGCTGCGCTAAATATACATAGAGACATTAGTCTCCTAAATTTTGGGTACAAGATTTTGTCTATCGTTTTGTGTGAGATCCTAAAAAAAATTGCAAACGATTAAATTGTTTCTAGGCCTAGTAAGTCCACAATTGACGAAATAATCCTGAAATTCAGGCTGTCACTACAATACATTTTCCAGGAAGTTCAATTTAATGGATTTGTTGAGAAATGTTCTCAAGTCATAGGCTTCGTAAGCAATAATGTCGTTCAGTGCAAACAAATTTCAACATCCTCAAGTGGTCAAAAATTCAAAAAATTAATTTACCCCGAACCGGTTCAACAACGTTTGATACCTGTGACACAGTCCAACTGAACATCTTCAAGTCTTCATCCAACTGTCAACGACCGGTTAGTGCCAATGATCTGTCATTAATCATATCCCCACACAAAAGTGAATCATTTCTTGATATCGCTCGAATTAATTTGCATTTTATACCGTTTTTTCAATTAAATATTTACATTCCTCAGACAGAATTATCACCAAAAACAACCACAAATCCCAATCAAATCATCTCTGTCCACACTTTGAATAAATTTTGTTGAGAAATTTCTTATTACTTGAATGCCACTCCCCTAATCCAATCGAAAGGCTTATCTACATTTTTGGTTTTCAAAACAAAGATATCGCAGTAGTTCGATATGTGGAAGGCTGCTGTTGGTCATAAAATACAAAATGACCAGAACGATAATGAAGATGACTGGGAGACTGATCCGGATTTTGTAAACGACGTCACGGAAGAGGAGCAACGATGGGGATCAAAGACTGTTGAAGGCAGTGGCCGCACTGCTGGAGCTATAAAGTAAGTTTATTTTTCTATTAAAAATGAAATTCAACAAAGTTTCATTGTTTCAAACAATTAAAGCATGCAACAATTGCGCGAAGAGACGGAAAAATCTGATCAGGACAAGAAAAAGAAACAGTTGGAGGAATTGAATCCTGGCTATGGATATGGAGGGAAATTTGGTGTACAGACTGATCGTATGGACAAATCAGCAATGGGTCATGATTATATAGGCAAAGTAGAGAAGCACGGATCCCAAAAGGATTACAGCGAAGGATTCGGTGGAAAGTTTGGTGTTCAAACTGATCGTGTTGATAAATCTGCGGTCAATTGGGACTACAACGAAAAGACAGAGAAACATAGCTCACAGAAGGATTATGCCACTGGGTTTGGTGGTAAATTTGGTGTACAGTCAGATCGAGTTGATAAGTCGGCACTTGGCTGGGATCATGTAGAGAAGGTGGAGAAACACGAGTCGCAAAAGGGTGAGTAAAATCGGGTGACAAATAATCGCTTAGGTTAGGTAAACAGCTTGTTATCAGTGTATGGCAGTGTCGATTTTAGCTCGGACTTTGTGATAGGCAAAAGGCGCCATTTGAATCATCACAGAAGGGCAACTAAGTTTGATTGTAACTTTAATTGCGCAGTGAGTGGATGTATTAGGTGGCAATTCGACCTTATTGTGTCCTTTGAATAATTGCTGTGATCATCTGCTTGTGTAAGTTGGAGTATACACCTAACATTATATGTAAAGTAGAGTCCAAAGAGTAGGACTAGTATGATAAGGGTTTTTAAAGCCTCAAGGCTCAGCCTTTATCTAGAATGAATAGCTGTCGACTTAAACTTGCTTTTAGCTTTGATCACGATTTTGAATTGGCTTTAGATTCGATGTTGATCTCGTTGTTGATCTCTACTGCTAGCTTAAGTGCGCATATGTATTTGGTCTATAACCGATTTGTCGAGGTGGAAGGAATACAAATATTTGCCTAAGGATATGGAGTAAACGGATCGAATAGTCCAGCTGGCTAGTAATTTATATGTGCAATTTGTTATGGATACTCTTGCTAGATATAGAATCATCACTTTTGTAATGTTGATGGTGATGTACGTTTGCTTCGTACGATTCTGTTAATGGGCTAAATATCAGCTGGAAGTTAAATCGAATTGTTACAGTGAAATCAACTGCTGTAATGAGGTTCATTTCAAATTATTATTTTTGGAGTGAGTACAATTCTCACGAGACTTTCGAGACCCCATTATATTCCGAAAAAATGGTTGTTTAGTGCGGTTTGCATGCCGGATGCATAATTGGTCTGGTCACTCGAATATGCTGACAAACCAACTATAGTTGACGGCTTAGAAGCCAACATTCAACGCATACACTCTTGTGATCAGTTCTGAGAAAAGGGTTGGTGCATGCTCTCCACAAAGTCATTCCAACATTTCAGGTCCATTGTTGGATTTTAGCTTAGATAATTGCTATCATTGCTTCATTTTGGTCAGGTGGGCGAAAGTGTTGACTATTATCGTCATACTTTATTCCTGGGATACGATCTCTCAGTATCTGGCGGTCCCTGCGGCTGCAACTTTTCTACGTTGTATCTTCTCACAGTAGTTCTTTGTTGTGGCCCTTGAGAAATCCGAATTTGCACCTTGGCTGCAACAAGATGGTTATCCGAGTCAATGTTGGTTAGAAGGAACGTTCGGACGTTCGGACGTTCGGACGTTCGGAATACTACAGGCATGCCTTACGTCTATCGCAGTGTGATTAATTTAATTTAGCGTTTCATGATCCGGAGACCATCATGCCCAATTGTGTTTATTGACATGAGGAATTCGTGTGCTTGCAATAGTAATATTTCGTCCCGCCTAAGTCTAAGTCCGTTGCCAGACGTGGTGTCTTGTAGGCTTTGCTTACCAAGTGTCTCACTAAAGATGTTCTACTTTTCTATCAATGGTATACATCCCAATTTTACTCATGCAGTTACCGGAGACCCTCACGCAGAGGTAGGACACTCAGCCGTTTCTCGAACAATCGCCACGCAGGTCCACGAAATCTGTGACCATATAATCGCTTGTGGCGATTTCAATGCCGATTTAGTAAAAGGTAATTCACCGGCCTTTCAAATGAAAGATTTAGTGTTTCTGTTGGACTAAGTACAGTAAATAACAAATACCCTACCCGTTTTGCCCCTAACCGTTTACCCAAAATTCTTGACCTTTTTATCGTCTCTAATCCTATGCAATATAAATATAGTTAAATGTATCCACTGAGTTTTTTGTTTGTACATAAAAAGATTTCAATTCTATAGATGTTGATGAGCTCGAACTAGCCCTTGGTTTCAGTGTTGGCAAAGTGCTGATCCCAATGACAGAGTCAACACTTTCCAGTCGGCCCTACTGCAATTCTTTAATGAACATTTACCAATTAAAACGCTAAAAACCTCTGGACCAACTTAACGAAGATCGGTATTTCAAAAACAATAAATCACAATGTGACCTCGACTTTAAAATATTGGGTCTATAACTTAATTCGTGCGGTTTGCTAAGAGATGGCGTAACTTGTATTATTCCATTGTTATTATTCCATTGGAACATGCGTTGGAAAGCTACTGTCATGTACGTCATTTCAGTATATGTCATTCATTTGAAGCGTAAACAACAATCAATCAATGTCGAACTTTGTGCCTGAAAAAGTGTTTTTGCGGGGAGTTCTTCTTCATTACTGAAAACTGCTGCCGAAAGTCATCGTATTTTGGTGGAAGTTTATGGTGAACATGCGCTAACTGAGCGAACGTGCCAACAGTGGTTTGCACGATTTAAAAGTGGTGATTTTGGCTTGGAAGACGACAAACGTCCTGGGCAGCCAAAAAAGTTTGAGGATGAAGAACTGGAAGCATCACTCTATGAAGATTATTGCCAAACACAAGAAGAGCTCGCAGAATCTTTGGGTGTCACTCAAGCAGCCATTTGAAAACGTTTAAGAGCAGCTGGATATATTCAAAAGCAAGGAAATTGGGTTCCACATGAACTCAAGCCGAGAGACGTCGAAAGGCGGTTTTGCTTGTCCAAAATGCTGCTGGAACGCCACAAAAAGAAGTCATTTTTGCATCGGATTGTTACTGGTGATGAAAAATGGATCCATTACGATAACCCCAAGCGCAAAAAATCATATGTGAAACCCGGCCAACCAGCCAAATCAACGGCAAAATCGAATATACATGGCGCGAAGGTGATGCTCTGTATTTGGTGAGATCAGATTGGTGTGCTGTATTATGAGCTGCTAAAACCGGGTGATATCATCAATAGACAACGCTACCGAACACAATTAATCCGTTTGAAGAGAGCAGTAGCCGAAAAACGCATGGAATATGCGACCAGACACGAGGCAATAATTTTCCATCATGACAACGCTCGGCCCCACGTTGCTATTCCGGTTAAGAACTATTTGGAAAACAGTGGATGGGAAGTCTTACCCCACCCGCTTTATAGCCCAGAATGAATCGAAATTGCGGAAAAGATGGTAATCCGTTGGGAAAATAACATATCAGGAGAGTACGGTGGATGCGGAAGAATTTCAAATCCCAACTGCAACAGTTTTTGCACCTTTACTTGTGAGGTATGCGGTCTAAATTTGTTATGCAAAAGGATCAGACCGTGCCTATTGACCAACGCAGGTTGCTTTTCACCAATTTGGAATGTAATTTTCTCACAATATTTGATAGCGTTTATCGTTTCTCCTAGTTGAATAAATGAAAAGTGAATTGATCCTTTCGATCTCTTACGATTATCATACGGTATTCACTTTTCATCACAGATGACTATTCGGTACAAAAACGGTTAATTTTGGTTTCCTAATGCAAGCGATGCGTATATTTTTAGGCGCCGTAGTTTTTGGTATTCGTTTAGTTCATGGGGTACCCACATATCGAGTTTCTTTACCTTTCCTATAAATGAAAGGTGTCGCATTATTTCCCATTTTAAATTCGTAACGGAAGATGATTCAAATTTGAACTGCCAACAGCATGGTAAATAATTCCTAGATAAAAATAACGGTACTTGTAACGAACCCTAAAATTCTCACACTTCAAGCACACGTACCACTTTATTTTACATAAAAAAGAAAATTTAAAGTTCTAGCACAGATGTTCACTCGAGAACTTCTTATTTCCGACTGAGCGAAAATCAGACATTTCATTTACAACCCAATAATTAGTGAGAAAGAAGTTTTCAATTATGTTAGGGTTATTAAGATAGTGTACCTATTCGTTTTGTTAAACTTATTTAACCCAAAATTATTGCCTATCTCACTCACATTATAAACTTTTGCATAGGAACTGCTTCTTTTCCCCAATATTGGAAAACCGCAAGAGTTCTTCCTATCGCCAATAAAACAGACGCTAATTTTCCTGCCGACTTTAGACTAATTGGTATCTTACCCGGACTTCCTAAAGTCCTCGAAAAGATGTTAGAGAATTAAACTCTTAGAGATTTGTTTATAAATAATTTACTGTATACCAAACATTTTGGTTTCAGAGAAAATCACAGTTGCTCTACAGTTATGGTCAACCTGCTTGAGGAAATAAGACAAGATTACGACAAGGGTCATATAAGTCTTCTGTGTTTGGTCGATTTTTCGAAGCTTTGGTAGGTATTTGTCAGGCAGATTTCAAAGGGTAATCTCCGGGGGCAGGTCCTCCTCCTTGATGAACTCGCTTTCCTTGTTAATGAGGATCTCAACCGAATTCAGCTCGGTCCGTGACTAATGGGTTACTTCCTAACCCAAATTAATCTCAAGTAATGCCCATATCTGGCCTCAGTGCTTTGCCAGACATTTTCGCTTTAAAATTAAGGCTGTTGAATGCTGCACTAGTTTAGGATTTAGTATTGGTCGTATCTTCTCAGGTTATAATCACAATAATGCAGTTATTGGTCGTATCTACGTTTGCCTACATTAAAACATAATGTTTTTGATTTGATTTGGCTAGAAATAGTCTAAAAGTGTCAAATCGCATGATCTCGTAGACTAATTCACCGGTCCAAAACGAAAGAAATTGCTCACCGAAATTATTTCTCAATTGGTCCATAGAATCGTATGCTGTGTGGCATGTAGCGCCATCTTGCTGGAACTACATGTCGACCAGGTTTAACTCGTGCATTTTGGGCAAAAAAAAAAATCGAAATCATTGAATGATAGCGAGCCATCTAGATCAATATCTTCCTCTACAGTGTTGAATCTTTGGGTTAAAATTGATGTTGATATCTATACCCTCTACCGGCCTATTTTTTTGACAAACATTATGATGTCGTGTATTCTACGAAAACAGATGGTGAAGATGTTGGCCGTCAATTACTATCATTTGCTGAATTCAATGTGGTTGATCTTTTTGACAGATGCTGTACAATCGTTTACAATGCAACAATGCAGTTTTGTTTTTCAATTTTATTACGAAAATTGGCGATCTGTAAAAGTGGGGTTACTTTAAGAGTAAGGTCTATGCCAATAACCAGCGACAATTCAGGATCTCAAACATAACATCGACACTGAAATCCTGTATGTTCTTTCTTATGAAATTTATCAGTATTTTGCGTCTCAATTATGAAGTGTCTACAATACTAACATCAACTACATCCTCATCTAGCAGCTTTAGTTTAATGCGAGCGTTAGCCGGGCATTCGAAGAGGATGTACCCCGTGATCTACTTGCAACCTGGAGAGCAATGTGCTTACAAGATGGAAAACTTTTTTTGGAAGTCCTGAGTCTTAGTCAAACAAGTTTATCGGCGAACTGTTTTCTGTTTTCCCTTAATCTCATTCATTTCATTTTCATTTTCCCTTACTTAGCATTCAATCAAGAGTCAATGAATGGAAGTAATAAATAGTTTCAGCTAGCCCTTAAGACCAGCTTAGTTGTCAAAATAAAGGCATATACTACTCTTTTCCCCATCTGTTTTTCACAAAATAGTTCACTGACATCAGAATTGCGAATGTATCGTCTTGGAAAACATACGCCAGTTTACTTAAAAGTTTCAAAGTTTTTTTTTGTCTTCCAAAGGATGCCAGCGCCGCATACTAAATCGGTTCCTTAAGTTATTCATGAAGAACCAAGGGAATGAAACTTTCTTCAGAGTTAAAATTTTAGCCAAAGCAATTCGAGGCGATATGTTTAGTTGAAAAAAGTTAGCTATGCAGGGTGACACCCAAATACTTTGTTTTATTGAAGAAACAGGTGATGTCTTTTAGCACTGAAGAAGTTAGACCAATCAGCTGTCTTAGTTTTAATTGAAAGCCCATTTCTTGTGAACTTATCATCGATTATGTATAGGGTTGCCTGCGCAATTGGTAGATAGGATTTAATATGCGTTGGCAGTAGCTAGTCTATATCTATTTGTAATATAACTGGAAATATGCGATTCAAGTTTAATTGGAGCTATCAAACAGACGCAGGATCTTTGTCCATCATCACAACCGATGACAGATAACAACTACGACGGCTCACTAAGAGTTTTTCTTAGAGGGCAATCGTCAATCACCTCTATCGCTGCCTGCGATTTAGATCAGGTTTAATCCAACAAACACAGTACGGCTACATTATCTGCCTGTGCCTGATTATAGAACCACAGTCATCATCCACAAACGGAGATCTGTTCTTATTAACAAATTTTGTGTTACTCAGCTCAATGTCAATGGCAGTGCAGCTGCTAACAGATCTTTTGAGTGATTGCAGTTTGGTTGATTTCCACCTTTTGAAGACTTTGGTTAACCTTTCACCGAGTGTTTCGCAAATCAGATTAATCCTCTTATATTCTTTTTGTTTCGATCTGTAAAAATTCGAGACTTCGCATCCAATCTACTATGTAGTCTGATATGAAAGCCTCTGACAATGCTTTCCACCCGGGGTAGTTCTTGAATAGCGATAAGTCAATTACTTGCTGCCTAACTTTCGTAAACATAGCTGCTGCTTGTTAGATGATAGTATGAAGACCAGTCGTTGATTGGCTCCCTTTTTACATTTGCAACTGCCCCAAAAAGTGTTCTTTTTTAAGAGCTTCGTAGCATATGATAAATTGAATCTTCCTATAGTCATAGTATTCAATGAGCTCGACTACTGCCTTTTGTTCTGGCGATATAACAGAATTATAGTGAAAATAAGCCGACATAACGACGGAGTTGGACCATTCTCCGTTCGTTTGATAGAGTGAATTTAGTTTTTTATTCGAAATCATAGATTAGTTTTTGGCACAATCATGGAAGTTAATGGAAGTTAACATATGTGAGATTTTGTATTGTATCTTTGATTTTGCTACAATCTCAATTTTTATTATTATACAAACTGCAACCAACTTCAGATTTCTATAATTTCCAAACCGTTCATGACAGTGAGCTCAAATTTTGACACAGACAGATAATTTTATTATTTACATGCCTTTTAAACGATTTGCATCCCAGTTGCGGACATCGGCAGAAATGGTTCGGAAAGTGAAGGTTCGAGTTGAGCGGAATCCGCGTCGAAGTGGAAGAAAAATGACTCGTGAGCTCAACTAATCGTTAGAACGGATGGAACACATACTGAAAAATGAGCTTGGGCTCAAGCCATTGAAGTTTCAAAAAACACACGATCTTACACCGCAACAGTAAAAAGTTAGAGTCGAAAGTGGTGAGTTGCCGAATTTGGTTTTTTCCGATGGGTCGTTATTTGTTATCGAGCAAAATGTCAACAAACAAAATGCCGAGCTTACTTGCCAGAGAGGTCCTTCGAAAATTCACACCTTCGGACGACCACCAGAAAGCAGGCAGCACAGACGGTGATGGTTTGGGCCGCCACAACCGCCGATGGTCGCTCTCCGCTCGTATTTTTGGACCGTGGCGTCAAAATTAATGCGATCGTATACCGCGAAACTGTTTTAGAGGCAGTATTGAAGCCTTGGGCAAATAATTATTTCGGTCGGAAACCGTGGACATTTCAATAAGACTCGACACCGTCTCACCAAGCGCGCGTCAACCAAGATTGGTTAAAAAACAATGTTCCACACTTCATTTCTTCGACACAATGGATTGCAAATTCTCCGGATGCAAATCTGTTGGATTTCTTGGTCTGGAGTATTTTGAAGGCGAAGGTTGCCACTAAAAAATACCAAAGTTTGGACCACCTCAAACAAGCACTTCGCCGGGAATGGACCAAAGTACCGCAGAGCCACTTGCGTGCAGCGTGCGATGCTTTCTTCGACCGTCTCAAGGCCATTATTCGCTTCAAAGATGGACATATTGAAAACTACTGATACAATTTGAAAATTGATGTATTTTCCAACATTTTTTGCTTTGCACAATAAAATTTATTAAAAAATAAAAAAATATAGCACTTTAAAAAATTGCAGTTCGAGTCAGGCATAACAGCCCGGTGTGGGCCAAGGCCTAGCTTCTCGCACTCATTTGTGTTTCTCACTTTTTGAATTTTTACACCCCAGAGCCTACGGTTTATTGCCGGTTCCAAACGGCTCTCCTGAGAAGCTTTTTCATAGGCAGAATTTGACTTTCGGAGGGTTGCCATTGCCCACCGAAAGGCTGATGACGATTTTTGAAAAATTTGCTGTTGTGCTCCTACCGGGATACGACCCCAGGTAGGTGGCGTCACAGCCAGTGAGTAAACCATCACGCCATCGCCACCACATATATATTACATAATAACATAAATAACAATCTTTGAGCACAATAAGTTTGACGAAACTCCAAAGTATACAAAACAATGATCGGTTGAATGCCATAAATTTTTTTTCACACCCTTCTATTAACATTAGAACATTAAAAAATTGCAAATTCATAAATTTAAACAACATCTATTCAGATTATTCTAAGGGCTTCGGAGGTAAATTCGGTGTGCAAGAGGACCGCAAAGACAAGTCAGCCGTTGGGTGGGATCATATCGAAGCACCACAAAAGCACGAGAGTCAATTGGATCACAAAGTTGTAAGTAAAGCACTTTTGTTTTAATCAACGGTGTATATATTAGTTTTTCCTTCTAAGGGCTTTGGAGGTAAATTTGGCGTTCAAAAAGACCGTATGGATAAATCAGCTGTTGGCTTTGACGATGACAAAAGTAAAATCGGTACATCGTACACCAAAGTCAAACCTAACATTGAAGGAGCAAAGCCGTCGAATCTTCGTGCTAAATTTGAAAATCTTGCCAAGAACTCTGAAGAGGAGGCACGTAAAAAAGCCGAGGAGCAGAAGAAAATTCGCGAAGAAAAAGATCGACGCGATCGAGAGGAAGCTTCTAAACAAACAGTTGTTGAAAACACCCCACGTCAGGCATCTGAAGAGGCCCGCCCAATGGCCAGATCAGCATCTATTTCAACAGGACGAGAGGGTGGAATAGGTAGTGCAATCAATGCATTCAACCAAATGCAATCACCAACAGACGAGCAACCTGCACCACGCAAAGAACCAATTATTATACCACGTGCTGCTGCAGAACCAGTACCCGTACAGCCTGATCTTATTCCCACGTCGGAAATTCAAAAAGAGGTCCAACAGGTAAAAGAAGTGTCGTTCAAATCGGCTGTAGCTCCAATTGCTGCTCCAGCTGTTGCTCCAGTTGTTGTTCCAGAAGCTGCTCCAGTTGCTGCTCCAGTTGCTGCTCCAGTTGTTGCTCCAGTTGCTGTTCCAGAAGTTGCTCCAGTTACGGCTCCAATTGCCACTCAGGTTAGACAAGAAGAAGTACAATCAGTTAGTGAACCCATTTATCAGAATAAGGAGGAAGCTCAAGTACCCGAACAAGAGCAACAGCAGCATCCACTACAAAACCTTGAATCGATATATGCAAATACAGAAAACCTCGATTACATCGAAGACACAGGTATCAAGGCCACCGCTCTTTATGACTATCAAGCTGCAGATGATGATGAAATATCCTTTGATCCTGATGACATAATTACACATATTGAAATGGTGAGTATTCAAATTGTTTTCGAATGCTTTTATCACTTTACATAATTTCCAGATTGATGAGGGATGGTGGAGAGGAATGTGCAAGAACCGTCATGGTTTGTTTCCAGCCAACTATGTGCAATTAATTGAACAGCAGGAGACATAGACTTTTTACCCTTAAATCATACATTCAACCATTCTTCCATAAGACAGAGAACTCTATAAACCTCTAACAAAAGTTTACTATTTAATTAACTCGTTAAAAAGTTGAAAATTTATTGAAGATAATAGTATTTGTGCATTGTAATGTGAAACTTTTTTGTTCAGGGAATTAACCGTGATAAGATTTTGATTTTTTTTTTTCCAATTTGATTATGAGACGATGTTTTGTTAATGTTATCGTTTGAAAGGTTATGTCCGTGTCATTGTTTTTTTTATTTTTTTTAAACGTTTTTACTTTGTGTCCTTCAAAAAGAAACATTCTAGTTAATAAATTTTAAATTTAATGTAATGCCTGTTGATTTGGAAACGTGTCAAATAGTCTAAATGTCCTTTTTTATGTGAATGCAAATACATTTTATTATTACAAAAGAACAAGATTTTTACTTTAATTTTGAACAGGAAATTCTATTCAGACAGACTTATATTTATTGCTTACTTAAATAGCGCTACAGTCCGGGGTGAAGCTGTTATTGTGGTATTTGTCGAACTAGCTTCAGTTACGCACTCCAATATTGTTCCCTTTCACATCTCTCTCTCATCTGAGGTAATGATGCGCACTTTTCTGACCAAGTCGACCAGAGATCAAAAAATTAAAAATTCCGTTCAAAAAGGAGAAGGATATCTTCATCCCCTTTCGTCAAATTCCATACATCTGCGCCAAAGTGCAGTGTTGTGAAGAATAAGCTCTTATTAAAAGTGTCCTTATTTTTTTCGACAAGGCTTGGTGTAATTCTTCGTTTGTTATCTGATGTGGTGTCATAATCACAGTTAATAATGAAGGCAGGATATTGTAGATAAATTTCTTAACTATCCAAATGTTAAAGCTGTCTATTGTGAGATTCTGGCCGATTCGTCGATGTGCATTCGTTCTTGTTAAGAGCATATATAATACTTGAATTTGTCATTCTTCATAGTTAAGCCCATTTTTACTGCTTCTGTTTTAAGGTTTCCAAACGCACCAGTGATAGCCCGTTGTGTTCTGCAAATGATATCAATGTGACTTAATTGACCTAAGACTGCACTGATAGGGGTTTCAAGTTGTAATACTATACGAGGTGTGTTCTTAAAGTAAGGTGATCTTTAAAATGTACATTGATTATTGATTTTTTTTTTTGTTGTGTTGGTATACATGTCCCGAACATAAGTATATAGCATGCTTAATTTGTTTTTGATAGATAAATAGGTTAGACGTGTTTTGGTGTGATCGGCGATTTTCAATTATTAAAAATTTAGCAGAGAATTTGCATCAAATTTTGTGTAAAAAATGGAATCAAGTGATCCAAAAAATTTGAAACGTTAACAGTGGTATACGGTGATTCTGCTCTTAATAAAAAAAAAAGTTTACAAGTGGTACAAACTCTTCCAAGATGTCCGACAAATGCTAATGACGAACCTCGCTCTGGACGCCCCAGCACAACAACAAAAGATGACAACTTCGAATCTGTGAAGAAAATTGTTTTGGAAAATCGTCGAATTACCATAAGATAAGTTGCTGAGTATATTGGCTTATCGGTAGGTTCATGTCATGAAATTTTTTTGGATGTTTTGGGCATGGGACGTTTGTCAGCGAAGTTTGTTTTGAAACTTCTTAATTTTGATCTTTAATTCTTTAATTTTTTTGTGCATCGGGTAAAAAAATCAGGTATATTTTCCCCTGATCAAATAATGAAAATGAGTCCAAGTCACTTCTTGCTGCCTTATAGTAAATAACTCGGTAAGTAAGTAGTAAGTAGTGAGGGAAGCGAGGTATTCTTGGCTTTTATCGCCCAATTTGAATGTTTCGCTCTATTTAATAACGGAGTTGGGGCCACCTTCCCGAAGTAGTACCTTTTCATATTCTCGATGGCTCGCAGATCGTACTAATTTTTTCCTTTTCGAAAACGCCAATGTTCGTACAGCCAACGGGCCGTTCTCGTTCTGACTGCTAACTGCTATTTGTTGACAGCATTTACTTAGTTTTGCCCTCAATTTAATACTGGCGAATTAGTGACAACTCGCAGAGTTCTACTAATTATTCGGATATCATCGGCCTACGCTAGTAGTACAGACTTTTGAAAGACTGTGTCTCCAGCGTTCGTTTGAGTTCCTCACAATTCTTTCAAGGACGATGTTAAAGAAGTCACATGACAGCGCGTCATCTTGTCTAAAACCTTTTTTGACATCAAAGGCCTCGGTTAAGTCGTTACCGACCTTGACGGAGCAGCGAGCGTTCTCCATCGCCATTTTGCACAAGCTAACTCGTCTCTATAAATGCTGCCATATGCGGTCTTAAAGACGATGAAAAGATAGTGGCTATGGATTTGGACTTTTTTCCAGGATTTGCTGGAGCAGTATGGTTTATCATATTGATGTATGTTTCTTTTGATGGTGGGTGCTTTAGAAATAAGGTAGACACTGAGAGGTGTCAACAACTAGGCGATGCCTAGTGTTGTAACTGTTTCTACACATCAATTGTGTCATTTTACCCCAAAGTGGTAATCATCAAGTACTTGTGGACATCTTTATAGATTCGACTTGCCAAACTTGTAAGCGCGAGTGCTGAACAGCAAACAAAAATAGCAGCACTATAAACGGGACAGTGGATGACTTCCCCAGATAGAATTAATGGCGAAGTAAAATCCTGGAATAAAACAAGTAGAGAGATTTCCCAGAATAAGTCAGAGTCTTGGAAAAGAGATAGTAGTGGATGGACTGGACAAAAAGCGAATGAAAAACTGCCACCTTGTCTGCGGCGATTGTTTTCGACGGCGAAAGCAGAGCCTAGTTGGATGCGGATTTGTTGTTAAAGGCAGACCTAGGCAAGAAGCCTTGAATTTCCGTTTTGTTAACTAGCGGCTCGTAACAATCCGCGTTTAGGCTAAACTTTCCAAAATTAGCCTTATATACGCGAACATCCTCACAGAGGAGAAAGAAGTTAGGTTCTATGAGTTCTTTGACAACGCCTACATGCCGTGATCTAGCCATGTCATTAAAATTGTCGTCGGCGACTTTAATGCGAAGTTATGAAGAGAGTGCATCTTTGGTAATACTGTCGAAAGGTATAGTTCGCACGATACCACCTCCGATAATGGACTCAGGCGAAACATTGTCCTGATTCACACGCAGTTTTTGCATCTCAATATTCATAAGGCAACTTGTAGAACTGACAACCAGATTGACCTCATTGCGGTCCACGGAAGGCACTCCTTCAGTTCAGATATCCCAACGCTTCAAGGGGTCAACATTGAATCGGACCATTATTTTGTTGTAGCTAAGGTGCGGATATATCGCAAAGGCAAGCTAATACTGTGAGAAAGTTTGACGTCGGACGGCTACAATCGCAAGTGTTCGTCAAAACCTTTTCTGATCAAGTTTCCCTTAATTTATTAGAGGTGCAGTGCCACCAGCATCGAATATCGAAAGCCAGAGGAAGGAAAGAAGGAGCATATGAAGCTTGGTCGAAGAAATGGGGAGATGCTACTACCAAAAGGTAAAAAAGCAAGCCACAAACACAATTGTCGAATCGAAATTTTTAGACACGAGCGAGGGAACATAGTAGCAGACTGATGCTGATGCTGAGAATTTAGAAAGAGCAGAGATGTAGACCAACAATTCCGTCCACCTGACCTGAATGAAATAAAGATAGCTATATCTAAGCTTAAGTCAAACAAAATTGCTGATCGGACGGCCTGACTGCTGAGCTTTTCAAAGCGACAGGCGATGGCTTAATGGAACCTCATTGTTTTTCCGCTCCTCAAGAAAGGAAACCCTCTGAGCTGCGCAAAGTACAAAGGCATTAGTCTTGCCTTCAATAATAATTGTGGTATATGCATAGACTTCTCAAGCAGAGAGCCGCGGGTTCGAATCCCGTGCGAGGCAATTCTCTGAAAAAGTCTTTTCATAGAACTTGTATGTAGTTATATGAAAATCCCGTAGGCGTCAACTCTGACATGAAGGCATAACACTGATGTTGGAGTAGTTGCTAGCTTTGCTAAATGTAACGAACTAACAACTAGCACGTACCACTGGTTGAGGATGCACTGGATCCAATTTGACAACCTCCTCTGGGAAAATTTTGAAACATAATACACCTGAGTTTCAAAACCACCCGCCCGAGCCCTGGAGAAAAGCCAGTAAAAGGGTATTCATATCCACTTTGTGCGTGCGCAAGATTATAAAAAAAAACTTGATTGGTCCATATCAGTGTGCTTCAAAGCAGGAACGTCCGCCACCTACCAAGTACTCACACTATGACAGATTTTGGAGAAAAACTCATGAGATGCAGGATGATCATGAAGTCACCAAGACCTTCAATCTCAGTGGCGCTTTTGCGAATATTGAGGCTATAGCGGTGAAGATGGGTTTAACGGCACAAGATACCGATATCTCTAACAGAACGGTATTCCCCACAGATATAACACTGAGGTAGTTAGGGACTTTATCTACCTACGCTCCGCTATCAATTCAGACAAGGACACCAGAGCTGAGATCAAACGAAAAATAACTCCTGCCAATCAACACTTTTTTACACTAAGAATCCAATCGGCTAGGAAAGTCTCCTCTCGAACAACAAAAATTATTCTATATATATTATTATATATACGTACTATGGCGCAGAGGCAGAGGGGACCTCAACCAACTTAGCATGCGAAACTGAAGGCAGCTAGCTAAAGATTGAACGGACTGGAGACGCATATTAATTGAAGCTGAGTTCACTCTAAACTGTATGTATACGTTCGTAAAAAACTCGGCATTGTTTTAGAAATCTAGTGTGCGGCACAACAACAAGATATAGTGCATCAGCACCAGTGTTTGTCGTAATTAAACCATATAGCATCATCAGTGATTGAGTGCAACCGAATTCTAGTTGTTTTAGCTATACAGTTCTTCTCTTACAATAAGTCACCATACCAATCCAGATTTCTATCCCAGTATGATGAAGATTTATCCCGCTCATACGGTTTCAACTTTTTCTCTTAGATGAAACGAGTATACTCGATAACAAAGCCAGACAGGCCAATCCCTTTATTAGCCACGTTTAAGTTACTCGAAAATGTCACCTAATTAGGCTATTATTATTCCCATCACGTCTGCAGGTGCAGACTTTTTGACTTTTTATAGAATACGGAAAAAATGCGCATTTTTTGTTGTAATTTACGACGAATATCTATAATGATTCACCCTAATTTAATAATAACAATTACCAAAAAATACACCGTAATGAGTTATCTGTATTTTTATTAAGAATCCAATCATGTCACCTTCAAAATATTTCCATGGATGACTAATTTCACATAAGCACTTTGAAAGGTGGTAACTGATAAATAATATAAATAAATAATCTAGGATTTTTGTCATTTTATTAAAGGTACGAGTTTATGAGTACATATGTACATATGTATTAATTTTTGTCTTGCAAGACTGTGATATGGAATTGCCTTCAATCAAACTAAAATCTGATTTTGAGATTTAATTGCATTTTTGATTGGGGGCTGCCAATAAAGTTTCTGAGTAGCCAAATTGAAACTATCATGAAACTAAAATATGTATTTGCAGTTGTATACACAAACAGAGTTTGCAACGGTATAGTTGTTAATGCGTACGTGTTGGTTGGGACTGATAATGTAGGACACCTTCCAGTTGCTATACCTACTGATTTAAGATTTGATAGGAACTGCTCTGACTTGTATAACAGAAATAATTTATGGGCGGTCTTTCTTTGCACCAATTCTCGTTTTGACTACTTTAACTATCTTGGAACCTACTTCCAATTAACCCAACCTATAACTGCTTCTATCAGTTTTTTTTTTTTTTGACACTGCGCAGACCAACCTTATCAGCGATACTAAGTCTTTTTATCAATTCAAAAGAAAATCCGACGGTTACTTAACTCTTTTCCAACCTTTTTCAATCAATCATTTCCAAACAACTTCTTTCTACCTGACCCCATATATTTTATGTATCTTCCCAATTTTTCCATTGGCTCATCTCTCTCTCAATCTTTTGATTCTACTCTTTCTCCCCGACTTTCCTCCCTATTTTATCTATCCCTCATATAAGAGGAATTTGACCAAGTTTGGAAAACATCTTTCATAACCCTGATCCATAAGAAGGGATCAAAGAAGGAAGTAACTGGCTATCGTCGTATAAAATGTTTCATCAACTCATTTTTGTTAAATTGCCTTCTCTTGGTTTTGACCTCATGTTTTTAAAATGGATATCTTCTTATCTTGAAAACTTTTATTATATCATTTGTTTTAGGTCAGCCTTCTAAATCCTGTTTTTAGCCACCTCTGGTATCCCACAAGGGAGCTATATAAGTCCTCTTCTTTTCATTTTAACTATAAACTATTTTGAGGGGATTCTCTATTCTCTTTTAAGAAGACCTTGATAGGTTTCCCACTTGGTGTTTAAAAAAAGTTCAGTCTGTGGCTTTGTAACGTAAGTCAAATCGACTTTATTTTCTGCACGGATAATCTATACTATAAGTTCAATCCCTTCGCGACCTTGGAATATTATACGATAGAAAGGTAAACGTCCGTTCCCATGTTGATGAGATTATCCTTAAAATCAATTTAACACTTGGTTTTATCTAACGATGGCCAAAAGAATTTGATAACCGCTAAGTGACAAGCTCACTTTATATTACCCTTGTCCGGCCCCTTTTTGAATATGCCAGCAAAGTGTAGGCCTCTTTCAGCGAGTTTATATATCCCGAATCGAGAGCATTCAACTTCGAGGACTATCCTGGGATGATTCTTTTATTTTACTTCCCTCTCAAGACCGCTTCAAAGTTCTTAACCTAAATACCCTTGGAAAACACAAGGAGTAGCTGACATTCTCTTCATTTATCGACTGCTCTCTGGTTCTGTGGATATCGCCTCCCTTTACAATTCTATTTCCTTCAACACTTAGTAATCCTCGTAATTTGATAACTACATCTCTTCTATATTCCAACCCACCACACCACTTATGGCTCCAACAAATCAATCTTCCGCATGCTCTGAAAGGGCAACTCAGAAGTCTCCGTTTTTGATTTCAATATGAAAACTTCTCGTCTCAAACTACGATCTCCTCCGCCAATCCCTTAGTACCTAACTCTTAATTTTTGTCAGTTTTTGAGTCTTAGTTTTTAAGTTAGATTAAGCTTGTATTAAATCAGATAAATGGGAGCCTCAGTATCCACCAAAATTAAAAAGAATTAAAAAATTAAAAAAAAATCTTTCTCCATACTTACGATAACATGCAGAGTGTCTGACTTGGAATTCTACAATAGTTTGTGAGCATGTTTTTATTCTCAGCTATGTATGGATTTGTTGACACATTTGTTGACGCCACTGAGACATTCATTACCGAGTCTGGAGCCATTGGTGATTATCCGACTACACTCCTTTCCTGACGGCAGTTCTGAGAATAGCACAAATTAACTTCTATTTTTGGAGCAACAGGCAGTTGATGCACTAGGTGAATGAAACTAAATTCCGAGTTAAACTAAAGACCACTGCTTTTTAAACGGAAGATGGTCCTGAAAACGCAGCCCTTGGCACATATATCAAACGGGGGGAAATTTATCAGTGAGTCGAGAGTAGGCAAGTGGAACTCTCAAGCAGCCGAAATAAACAGATCTTTGGAATATGGTGAAAGCAATGATCTATTTGCATGAAGGCTTATTTGACCATACAACTGAGGCCTAGGATAGAGTGAGTGTTGTCATAGCTGTGTAGATCTTCCCGCTATCTCACATCGACCGCCGTCAACATCCACCGTTAAGTTGTTTTAGTCTACAAAACTCCACGCAACATTGTAGGGCTAAGTAACACATGCCGTCAAAATTTGTCGATAAAAGTGCCCAACCCATTCGGGCGGTTTTTGTTCTCGTTTGCGTTGACGAGCTGTTGATTATAAGATAGCAATTAAGCCCGAGAGTATACGCGCTGGAGAGGTCCCAGTTCAACTAGTACTAAAGTCTCAACCATAATCAATATTGGGAAGCATAAGCTTATGTCATAACTCAACGAAATGCTTCCTTATGTTTCTGAAATTTCTACCGATAACCATAATGATTTTGTTTGCATAGCTATCTGTTAAATAAATCAAAAGATTACGAATTTCTTATTCTTGGTGTTTGATTTATTTATTTATTTATTATTATTTTTTTTTGTGGTTTAAAAATGGAAACTTTTAAAAATGCACCTATTTCTCCTTACACTTTCGATGAGGAGATGAACAAACCCATATTCCGACATTTTTCCAGCAAATTTTTTACAAAAATATCTCATCTGTCAAATATGCATATGCAATGAGCGACTGAGTTCGCTCTCACGTATGTGTGCTTATGTTTGCAAAAGTGAACGGAGCTCCTCCCTTGAACGCAATAGTTTTGTTTTAGGTAGCTGCACTCTACGCCATTCAGAATTTATAGGTTTCCTCCGCTAGAATTGCATGTTTTCTGGTGGCAGCACAAATTTCATGAAGACTGTGCATGTGCATGGGAGAAGTCACAGCCAGGGTTGTTTCCTTGGGGAACTTTGATAAAACCAGCAGCAACGGGTTCTTCAGGACATTATCTGCGGATAAAACAGTCACTAATTTTGTATATATTTGCCGATGTGTTGACACCTTCGACTATTCACTGAAACTGCAGGCTTGCTGGGTGCAGCAATGGGAAGGATTGCTTTCCTCTTGGCACTGTTCGTGGCGGAAAATAGTGAGGTTGCCCGTTTTCAGTTAGTGTCACTTTCGCATACCAGTATTGATTTAGTTGTGTTTATTTCTTTGATGTATTATCACTGAAGAACACATTCGTACCTTTTTACAGTTTAACGCTAATATGTTTGGAAGTAGTGGTTTAGGTGGTTTATTTGAAGAACCATTACATCTTTCATTTTCAAGATTTTCCGCCGCCAAAATTCAGCAAAAAAAAGATAGTCATCAGAGATTGATTGTCATAAAATCAGCTGAACGTCTACCAACCCAACAGGATTTTCGGTAATATTGACTATAATGCTGTAGTAAGTCGTCCTCTCTTAGTTGATATTTTAATGATATCAAATCCGCGGACATTTTGGGACAAGGGGTGATTCATCGTGAGGTTTGATTTTCAATAGGCTTTTTTGACAGATCAAGCGTGATTCATATCAAACTGCTTCGTAATTTTTGTTCAATATCGTTTGGCAAGTCATCATGAAAAGACTCACATCACAACACCGTCTCCAAATTGTTCAGATGTATTGCGCAAATCAGCGTTCTGTGAGAAATGTTTTTCCTGCGATTCGAGGAACTTACGGTGCACATAATCGACCTTCTGAAACCACTATTGCCAATACCATTCGCAAATTTGAGTCCCTGTCAATGGTAAACTTTATCGCGCCATGTTAACAGACTATGTGCTTCCTGAAATTTAAGCACATGGTCTCAGTGAGCTCTGGTTTCAACAAGATGGCGCTACGAGCCATATAGCGCGTGAAACAATGGACTTGTTGAGAAATCATTTTGGTGAACACTTAATTTTACGTTTTGCTACGGTAACTTGGCGGCCTAGATCGTGCAGGATTGCCATGTCTCCTTGTATACCATATATTAAGATAAGGAAGCCGTTTGCTTGCCATATATTCTGATCTTAAAATCAGTAAGTACGACTTTAAAGTCATACTTCGAACATTGCTGATATGTCTTGTCGAAGAGCTCGTAGAAAAATTTTTTAGTGGCGTCGTAGTTGTCTTCCGTAAGGGCATGGGCGTATATTAGGCTTATGTTACCGAATTTAGCCTTGATGCGGATTTTCATAAGATGCTCGCTCACCTGTTGGAAGTTCAAGACTTTTTGCCTATGGCTGATCCGCATCCGAATAAGCACAGTTTAACATCGTCTTTATGTCCGGCTCGTCCCATCGCAATACTTGGATGGCGTTAATATCTGAGTGACAGCAGTTTAGGGCCTCTAAATGTTCTAAATGTTCACCTGCATGTGACCTACTAAGGTTCCTGATATTTCATATGTAGATCTGAAGGTCGCTGTCTTTTTAACATTTTCTAAGGTCGTCCACAGTGAACCCATTTAGGTTTACTCATGCATTCATCGGGGACCGCCACCACGAGGTAAGGCGTTGCGATGCTGGCCCATTCCAAGTTATAGGATACTCAGCAGTTTTCTGGGAAATGTATATACTATGTGTAATTATAAGTTGGAGAGGCTAGATTGGTAACACTCTTCGTAAAGACGATAATTGCATTCGGCAGGTTTGCAACTGGTAAATCTTTATGATTTGGTGCAGAATGCGAGTATATGAAAAGAAATCTCGCCAAAGGCTGGGTAGAGTTAAAGCACATAGGAATCACGAAACTTTGTTTATTTAATTTTTTGTTTTTTTGGTCCAGAAAATCGAACAGATTTAGTTGAAACTCTCAAATGTGCTATTTTTAAAATATTGCCTAAACAGATCACAGGTAGCTTCAAATCAATAAGTCAACTGAAATAAAATTACAATATTTTTTTTTAATTATATCATTAAATAATATGCCGGCTACTAGTTACGAGTTCATTAAAACCAGATTATCAATAATTATTTCAGTCAGTTGTTGAAAAATATTTACGTATGTACTTTAATTGGGCACGGATTTGTAGTACTCTTTATTTAAACACTGGCGAAGAAGTATTAGGTGATAATTTAAATTTAATGATTAAATTAATTAAAACAAACAAATGAATTTATTATTCATCCTGAGCGAGGGAACAGCGCAAAACTGTGTCACTTTAAGATTCCAGTTTTTGTAAATATACAGTATTTTTTGGGCTAAAATGGTATCATCTTTATCCTCAATCGATTTGTTTGGCAGTTTGGCAAATATTTAGAAAGGACTTATAGAATAGATGTTATACATTTTTTTGAGGCTTTTGACCCTCCAATTGAGGTGTTCAACGCGACCTAAAAGATCTATTGTGCCGCAAAGTCAATTTGCGATAGTAGATTACCCTCAAATTTATTAATAAACTTGAGAATCACTTTGGTAGAGATACATATTTTGCAGATTCCTTTGAGAAAGTAATGTCACATTATGGCACAAAGAGCCACGCATTCACATAGTACGAGCATGTGCTCTGCGGTTTCATTGTCTTCCACATAAGGGCGATATTCAGTTTCTTGACCAATATTGAGTTTGGGTAAGTAATATCGAAGCTGATATTGACACGTTAAGAAGCTGATCAGCCTTTAGATATCATCTATATATTTTGGATTTTTTTTGCAAGGGTTTAATGGCTTTGTTAAGTTTTGAAGCAGTGTAGCGCTTATTTGGAGTCAAACAGATCTGAGCTTAATGCTTTCAATACTGCTTGATTGTCCCTGAGGATATGGATGGGAATGATTTTCGTTCCTAATCCAAGGATGATATTAACACACTTAGGATTCTGAAACACGTTCTCCGTAGTGTTTTTTTAACGTGATTGAACAGAAAGAAGTCACAGGGTGCCAAATCAGATGAATTCGGTGACTGTTGGATGGTATTTGTTGCATTTTTCGTCAAACAATTACGAATAATGATGGCACTGTGTGACGGTGCGTTATCATCTTGCAAAATACACGAGCTTTCTGCCCACAATTCTGGTCTCTTTTTGCGAATTGATTCACGCAAACGTCTCATAACGCCCAAATAATACTCTTTGTTTACTGTCTGGCCTTCTGGCAAAAATGTTCAAGTCCTCCGCTATTTCTCTGATGGTTAATTTGCGGTTATTGATCAACATTTCTTTTAAGTACTTCATCAATGTTTTCTTCGGTTTTCGATGTCGATGGTCTGCCACTACGTTCATCATCTTCGATTGACTCACGACCACTTTTGAACCGCTCGTGCCACTGGTAAACGACCGTTTTCTTTAGAGAATCGTTGCTGAAACACTTTTCCAACATTTCCAACGTTCGCGCACCATTAAATCCGTTTTTTACGCAAAATTTAATACAAGTTCGTTGTTCTAAATTTAAATCCATTTCTAAAATTGTAAAAAATTGCCAACACACAAAGAGATAGATGTACTCTTGGCTACGTAATTTTTGCAAATGTCAAGCTATGACGCTAAGATTTAGAGGGAATGTCAACAACAGATGTACCAACTTAACAAGTTTTTTTTTTATCAAGGTGGTATATTAAATATAAGACTTTAATGAGCTTAACATACGTCGAGGTTCCTGTTCTGCAGCCGAAGAGCTGGTACGTAAGGGAACGAATATGAAAAGCAAAGAGTACTGTCATCACCAAAGGAATATATTGGATAAGAAGAAGCAGCACACCAGCATTTAATTTGTTAATATTGGCTTGAAACCATCCAAGACAACGTTGAACATTCCGAAAGGTTATATCTAATCCATTGAAGAAGAGAGTCATCGATTCCAAAAGCACGCATTTTTGACAAAAGAGTCTGCTGCCAAACATTATCAAATGCTTTACAAATATCAAGTGCAACTATCTTGCTTTCGACAGATTGATTAACGCTTTGGTTCCACTTTTCGGTGAGATATGCCTTCAAATCGTCAATCACCATTGAGAAGTTTTCGCGTTTCGAGATATTTCGTTAGCTGACGGTTTATTAGCGTTTTCATGACATTGGAAAGAAAGAAAGTAAGTGCAATGGGTCTGTAGGAAGAGGAAGGTAGGAAGATTCGCCTTTTTTAGGGACGGACAGTACAAATGCTGTTTTCCATCTGCTTAGAAAGAAATCTTAAGAGTAGGATGGAAGGAAAAGCTTAATCAGTGGTTTTGACAGCGAGGAAGAACATCTCTTCAGAAGAAGCGAAGATATACCATCTGGACTCTTGTGTAGCAAAGCATAATCTAGAAGTATTGTACTGGCCGGAAAATGTACAGCAAGCAGATTGATATTTAGTTTATATACAAATCGCAGAGTGTTGGATCAACATGAATCATTTACTTTTTTGTATATTGCGTGTTGATATGCTTATCAATAAGGAATACATGATTGTTAATTTTATCATATTGTTCTACTTTATTTTCGGCTTATCTCTTAGTGGATTGTATGTTGTATGCATGTATATGTATATCAGATTTTGAACATTTTGCCTAATCTTTATTATACATATGTTGAATATATGAATATGTCGTCCATAGCAAGGTTTATAATTATATTTTGTTCATTTGGATTATGTGATACTGGGAATTAAAATGATACTGTTACAATTATTCTTTTTTTGGTATTTTCTTCTTAAATATAATAAAACTGTTTTTTTTTTGTTTCTATACTGTTGTGAAAGTCTCCATTTGGTGATGATATCAAAAATATCTTTTGTAGCCTTGGACCCACTAAAAGTACAACATTTAAGCTTTTCCCACTCGTAGTTTTGGCTGAAGCATCGATTACTACCTTTTTTCATATTTCTTTGTATTTAACTTTACCATATAATCCATTTTCAAATATTCTTGCATGAATTTCACGTACTAAATGCATTTTTGAAGTTTCTGTCTGTTCTTGTTCACATTTTGAGATCTTTTTTAAACGGCATTTTGACTATAAATCGGTTCCTTGTAGGCACTTTTCGTCTTCTGATGTCATCACAGTCGTTTTGTCATCCTTAATTTCCCATAATCTTTCTAAATTCGTGGTAATAGCTGCTTTAATTATCCTGCTATTTCTAGCATGTTGTGGAACTCCAGAAATTATTAAGTCCAGCTTGACCTAGTATTTTACCCTGTCTGAAAGAATCAGCTAATGTGTAGTTGTTCCATTTTGCAATGTTATATTTGAATGACTTGTCAGGGTGAGCACTTGCTAATTTCGTTAAAATTAATGTTTAAACTTTATGCACTTCCTTGCTTAAAATTCTTTGCTTGGATTCTATATTTATTTTGGAATTCGAACTGTAGTACCGCCAAGACCTTGTGGTTCTGTAATTTCGCGTATTTTTGGTAGTTGTAATGTTTGAGCCGCTTCTTTTGATATGGTTGGCCTTTGCAATCCTTGATCTATTAGTGGTCTCCAGAGATGTTGCAGCTTGTTTTTTTGTTACCATAGCAGATGACTTTTTATGATAATTTTCATTACTCGCTACTTTTTCCTTTTGAAATTCGTTGAAGTGTAAGAAGGTGTGATAATTTTTTCCACATTTGCTGGATTTATTGTTTTTGCTTGCGCATTTATCCTCATAGACGTGATTAAGATAAATATTGCATATCTTACTATTCTTACTATTCATAATGAAGTTTCTTCTGTTCACTACTGGAAGTGATTGAAATTGTTTGCAATCGTTAATTTGATGCCCTTTCTACTTACAATATTCACAAGTTTGTGCAGGTATTCGTTGAGGTGCCATTTGATCGTTTAATCTGCCTGTTTTTCTGTCTTGTATAGTTTCTTGATATTGCTGCTCCAGGAATTGAAAAATTTCATCTAGGCTTTGAATATCTCGTTTTTTTTTATATTTTACTGATATATTCGTAAACCCTTTTTGTCTAATTTTCGGATTATGAGTGACTGCTCGTCATTTATTTTAAATTGAGTCCTTTTAGGGTAAAAATGCACTCCTTGGTGGTATCCAACAGCTGCTTCATGCTAACTGTATTTTCACTATTTACAGCCTGTTGGTCAAAAAGCCTATTCACTCTGTTTGTGAACTATAGCCTGCTATCATCGTGTCTTCGGTGAAGAATTTGCCAAGCTGCTTTTTAATTTGCTTCTCTCCTTTTAAGGATGATTTTATTCGGAACATCTTTTCAGTAAGGTACTTGAAGTTATGCACTAAACCCTTCAAGTTTCCCATTTAAAGCAGGTATTTTAATTTCTGTAGGTGATACAACTTGTAGTGGTTGGTTATATTTCAGCTTTTTTGATAATTTTTCAACTATGATGGCGCACATTTCTTGGAAATCTTGATGTTGCATTCAAATTGATATTACGAGTTTCAGTGTAAACCTCTTCTACTTCAACTGAATTAAGAGCTCAGTTTTAAATTCTCTTACTTCTTCACTAGACTCAATTCATTGTTTTTCCTGAATTTCCTTCAAAGTTTTGTTCAGTTTCTTTCCTCGACGTTTACATTTATTCTCTATCTTCGAACTACTTGATTGTTTCAATGGATTAGTTTCTTCCACTATTTTCTCCTATTGGCTTCTTACAGCCAAGTTGGTAAGTTTTCTGCTGCAACTTTCATTATAGGTGCTTGCAAAAGTTGAATGGAACTTTTCATGAATTGTATTACACACTCGTATTAATTCTTCTCAATAAAATGCTTCGCTTCCTTGCCATCTTTGGTCAGAATGTTTTGTGGTTTTTATTGAATTCCACTTTTATTGCCTTATTTTCATTTCGTATTTTGCCGTTCAGGACTTTATGCTCTTCCTGTGCTACGAGATCGCCTGATTCCTTTTTGGTGTTTTAGAAGTTTTTCCACATCCGCTAAGTTAATTTTTTATTTATTTATTTTTTGACTTTTCTAATTTCAAAGCCTCAATACGCTTAAATCACTGTTTGGCCATGATTTACGCCTGAATTAAATGAAATTTCACTTATTCGCTGTTTAGCAGTGAATATTGTAACTCTTCTCTCTTCTTTTCAATTTATTTTTTGAGAGCTTAAATTTGAAACGACTGTCGCTGTTTTAATTTAAATGTTTCGAAGGACCAACCTTTTTAAAACGACCCAAGATTTTGGTTGGATTCTTTTTTTTTTTTTTTTTTGCTAAATTCAAATTGAGTTCGTTACCGCTGGTGGGGGGAAAAATTAAACAAAGTTAAAATAAAACACTATGTAAGATTACTTTTCAATGTGTCTTTATTTTCTCTTTTTCTTTCAAAGCTCTTATACAAATTCCTAAATTTAACATGCATCACGCACATACACCTTCCTCATTCCATGCAGAATAGCAAAGTAAGCAAATAACAAATTGCAGTTCTTGGAAATCTAAAGAGACAAATAATTACTTCCATTTAATTGTAATTTTGCCAATTGTATTTCTTAGAATAAAAAATTTAATTTTGCTGATTACCAAATAATTGTAATTCCAAAAAATCAGCCAAATATAATGCGAACTATTTTGGAGATATTGTGAAACCGAAAGTATAAAAGAGAGATAAAAAAAATAAAGTTGTTCAATTGTTAATTTTCAGTCAGACGGTTGTTTTTTTTTCCTCGCCCGTGAACACGACGCGATAACTGGCGCTCGAGCAAATTAAGTATGATTAACTACCGATAAATAGAAAAAAAATTTATTACAGTAAAAGTCTAATAAAGCACTTAAGGGGCACACTTAGTGTGACCGCCAAAAAAGGTGATTTTTTAATTTTTTTTTTAAAGAAAACTACTGCATCAAATGTTTTAAAATTTTTAAATTCGGCGAGTTATTCGCTATTTCCCAAGTCACAAAAAATGGCCTTCATTGAAGCTGAAATAAAAAAAGAACACAAAAAGATTATTAAACTAGAAGGCATTGCCTATACAATGACCCATAACGAAATGGCAGAGTCTTGAAAGAAAAAAAACATGCGTGATACTGCCATTAGTTTTGTTTTGACAGCTGATTGTTGTTGACGTGTTTGGCATCATGTTGAGTATGGACAAAAACGATTTTCCTTCTCTCATAAAGCATTATTTTTTGAGAGGCAAAACGGCGAAGGATAAAGTTGGGTAAATATTATGAGGCTAATGCTCCGTCAGATTAAACCGTCAAATATTGGCGGTAGTAGGCCCTCCGATGCGGTTACAGAGGACAATGTCAAAAAAAATACATGAAATGATGTTGGCTGACCGGAAAGTGAAGGTGCGCTAGCTAGCAGATACCATTAAGATTAGTACTGAGCGCACACGCGATATTTTGGGCAATATTCTGCATATGAAAATCCTGCCACTGGGTGCCGCGCATACTCACTAATGACCAAGAACACGAACGCGAAAGCACTTCGAAAGAGTGTTCGGACTTGCTGATGTGGAATCGGACTTTTGGTGTCGATTGGTAACTGTTGATGAAACTTGGATCCACTATTACACACCAGAGAACAGAATGAGTGCCCGGCAATGGACTGAAGCCGGCACGAGTGCTCCGAAGCGGACGAGGGAGGCTCGATAGGTCGGTTTTCAGGGATTGTCATGGCATACTCTTCGTGGACTACCTCAAAAAAGGAAAAACTATCAACAGCGAGTATAACTGTGCATTATTGGTTGAAGGCCGAAATCGCTGCAAAACGGCCTCACATGAAGCGAAAAAAAAATTGTTTTTGCAAGACAATGCACCGGCGAACAAGAGCATCGCTTGATTTGGCTCCCTCGGACTATTATCTCTTCCCAAACCTCAACAGATGGCTCATCAATAAAAAATTCAGCTCACGCGAGGAAATCATCGACGCCACGGAGGAGTATTTTGCAGGCCTTCCGAAAAATTACTTTTCGAACTTAAGCAAAGTAAGCAACGCCTTGATGAACAAATGCAACACAATAGTTGAGGAAATTAACTTTAACCACACTAGAAAATATGAACAAATACCTTACGACAAGCTTAGCCTATTAAAGGAAGAAATCGGAGAAATAGTGCTAGCAGGACAACTTACAAAAAAAGGTTTTGTAAACTCAAATTTATTAAATAAAGCTGATATTGCTGATATATTATCAAAAATCAGATACACTTCCATTCAAAACTCTGAATCTAATATGCTCTTTGAAAATTTACTTCTCTTATATGAATGTACGTAGTTTGCTTTTCGCAGACAGACGGGGTAATATCAAACAATATTATAGTCCGATCAACTGTGTAAATTAACAAAAAAATACATATAAACTTCTTTAATCTCCTTATTTCGCAGTCATTAAATTTGGTATTAAAGAAAATTAATGCATCGAAATTGAAGACGAAACGATTAGTCAAAGAAATCATCTTCTAAAATTAGCTCCCCATGATTGTACGCTTAAATTCCTAAAGCGAAGAAGTAGCATGTGATTTTCGATTCCAAAGCAAACCAATAGTTGAATTTATAAGCGAAAACACATTATTTTTAACAAATTACTTCGGAAACATCAGTTGGTCTGCTCAATTTTACACATACGATATGAATACTACTTTGTTACAGCGCGGCATACGAGGTATTTTTAAAAAGTACCTTACTTTTATATTTTTATAAAAAAATTTATTTATTAATGTTGTCCCCTTCAAAGTAATTTCCCTCAGATATAATACACTTATGCCAACGCTTTTTACAATCATTCAAAGCACTTTTTCTTATAGCCTTGAGCTCTTTCAGCGAAGCCGTTTATTCTCAATCGTTTCAAATCTACGTCCTTTCATAGGTCTCTTTAGTTTTGGTAACAGTCGTATGGGGCCAAATTCGGTGAATACCATATGGGGGCTGAGGCATGATTGTCGTGTTGTTTTTGGCTAAAAAATCTCTCACAAGCAAAGATAAATGAGCAGGTGCATTATCATAATGCAAAAGCCATGAATTTTTTCTCTACAATTCCGGAAGTTTTTTTGGTATCGCTTCTCGCAAACGGCGCATAACTTCAAGGTAATACTCCTTATTGACCGTACGACCTTAAGGTAGAAACTCCTGATGCATTATGCCACGGAAATCGAAAACAACAGTGATCAAAACTTTGATATTTGATCGAATTTGGCGTGCTTTTTCGGTCTTGGCTCTCCTGGTTGCTTCCGTTGGGACGATTGGGTTTTGGTTTCGACGTTATAACCATATACCCATGATTCGTCACCAGTTATGACCTTGGATCATCAATGACATCATTTAAGAGCTCCTGAGCGATGCTCATGCGACGGTTCTTTTGATCAAAATTAAAAAGTTTCGGAACAAACTTCGCTGACACACGTCTCATGCCCAAAACAGCAACTTCTCTCATGGTAATTCGACGATTTTCCAAAACAATTATCTTCACAACTTCGATGTTATCACCTTTTGTTGATGTGCTGCGGCGTCCAGAGCGAGGTTTATAATTGGTATCTTTTTGGTCATTTTGGAAGAGCTTGTACACTTGTAAACATTTTTTTACTTATACCGTATACCACTGTCAACATCTTAAGTGATTTTTGATTCAAAATCTTCGCTCCATTTTATAATAATAATTGAAAATCGCCGAGTACACCAAAACACGTCTAACCTTTTTAGGTGTCAGAAACAAACTAAGTATCCTATTTACTTGAAACTGTGAATATATGTGCGAGATATGTGTACTAAAACAGTAAAAAATCGATAATCGAATGTACGCTGCCCGCCAAATTTCAAAAGTCACCTTACCTTTTGAACACACCTCGTACACTGGTATTTTTTATTTGCTAAAAGAGATCTACCATAGACAATACTTTTGAACTTGTAACTTGTACAAATACTGCTTAGAATAAACAGTGAAACTCCAGTATTCCAAATGATATGGTTTTGGTTAGCTGTATTCCGTTGATGCTCTTGTGAATGTTTTAGAAGAGCAGTTTCTTCCTTCAATCAACAAATTATATATTTAAACAAGATGGTGCTTCCCGCCATACGGAGAAATTTGCTGAAGCTGTTCCTTTGATGGAATGGCCTTCCAGCAGCCCTTTCACTAACTGAAACCTTATTACACTTCAGAAATTACACAAGAAAATAAGTGAAATATGGCAATCCCTTACTTCTGAAGAATGCCAAAAATTAGTGGACACTATGCCATAGCGAATTCACGCTGTCATAAAAAATAAAGGCGATGCAACACACTGGTGAAAGCATATTTCGACATCGTAGACCAACCTGCATTCAAATTTATGCAGGTCAACTATTTTGGTTTTTTTTTAGCTAGCTACACAATACCATTCCGATTATACAATTTTCATTATACAATTTTTTTACGTTAAATTAAAGTTTCTAGTTCTATAAAGTACAAATAGTCATTATCTGTAGAACTAATAATTATTTAACTCGTAAGTATTCTATAACCAAATTAAAGTTGATACACCAGCATTTGGGTCGTTTGACATAAGATCTTCAATACTTTCACAAACTTCACCTAGATAATGTAAAAAAAATATCTAATATTTCATATTATACTGGACTTTTGATAAGTTTAGATTTAACTATCCTATTAACCAGTATAACGCTTAACTTAATGTTACTCTTTGGCATAAAACGCCAAACACAAAATAAGGCTATTATTACCACATTTCAAATCTCTTCCTTTGAACCAATTAAATTCAATTTTTCATCTGCGTGACGCAGATACTTACAAAGGGAGGAATTAAGACGACATTTCCATATTCACGCACATAAACTTTCCTCATCCATAGAGCAGTATCGCTCCGTGATCCGATTCTTGTTTTTGAGTGGCAAAACTTGCGAGGAAATCAAGCTCATTTTTGATGGTGTGTATGGGACCCATTCACCTTCCCGTACAACCGTTTATAATTGGTTCACAGAATTTCGCCGTGAGCTCACGCCCAGGTGGCTCAAAAATCCATGGTCTCGTATTGGCTGAGATAGCAGACATTTCAACTGAACGCGTTAGCCATATCGTGCACGAGATTTTGTTCATGAGAAAGCTGTCCGTGCGATTTGTGCCGTATTTGCTCACACCGGAGAAAAAGCGCAATCGTGAGACCACTTAAAACGTGGTTGGCCCTGTTTAATCGAAATCCGGAGGAGTTTCTGCTTCGTTCTTTGACCGTCGATAAGACATGGATTCATTGGTACACACCAGAGTCTAAAAACCAATCGAAATAATGGGTTTTACCCGGTGAACGTGCTCCAAAGAAGGCGAAGAAAGTGCCTTCGGCCGGAAAGGTGACGACCACCGCTTTTTGGGACGCGCAAGGTGTGATCCACGTTGACTATTTAGAGAAGAGAAAAACAATCACAGGAGCATACTACGTCGATTTATTGGGTTAATTCAACGCCGATTTGAAGAAAAAACGACCACATTTGGTTCACACCTCTGCAGTAGCCACAGCCAAATTGGTGGAATTGCACTTCGAATTGCTCCCCCATCCTCTGTATTCTCCGGATATATATCCCTGCGACTTTTTTTTGTTCTTATACCTTAAAAGATCGTTCGCCGGAAAGTAGTACGGGTCGAACGAGGAAGTCATCACCTCCGCGCAGGAGTATTTTGCAGGCCAACAAAAGTCGTACTATAGTATGGAGAGGTTAAAAAAGTTGCAGTACCACTGGGAAACGTGTATCAAGTTGAAAGGGGATTATATTAAAAAATAAATTGTCAAAACCTAATCATTTCTAATCCAGGTATTCATCAAATAGTCCTCGTAATTTAGCTGTTTATCTAATAATTTTAATTCTAAAAAATATATTGTTAATTATTTTGGCGATATTTTAAATTATAAACAAAAGATAAATGAAAATAAAGTTGTTCAATTTTTTAATCCCAGTCAGACGGTTGTATTTTCTTTTTCAAGTCCCGTTAACACGAGGCAATAACTTAGACGCATTCATCCCTTAAATGTAAATATACGCACAAAAGAAAGTGTACTATGCGTTGATATGCTTATCTCTAAGGAATACATGATTGTTTATTTTATCTTATCACTCTATTTTATATTCGGCTTAGTGGGCTGTATATTTGTGCAGTTTTATAATGTCTACAAATATGCGTGACAACATGTCATGTTGTCGTGGGGGTCGGCTCAAAGGCTTAGATTTCTCTGTATGCTTCCATTGTTTTACCTGTTTGCGGCGGTCGGCTCAAAGACTTAGCTTTTTTGGTATGATTCCATTGTTTTACCTGTTCCCGTTACGTTGACATTTTAACCTTCTAAGTTCGCCAAATATTTTTACCGTTATATTACTTACGATTGTCCAGTTTTCCTCGCTTGATGCATGTATTCAACGATATTATCGAGTTTGTTCCGAGCGTAAAGAGTTGACGACGTATAGAGTTGAACTTCTTCTAATGTTTTTTTCTGTAACTATCACGGCAATATCATCAGCAAATCTGATAATCTGTAGGTGTAAAATTTCATCATACGAGGTGTGTTCAGAAAATAACGTAAAGTTTTAAATTTGGCGGGTTGGGAGGGTCCGATTGCCAAATTTTTTTTATTACACTGATATATGTACATGCCCCTGAAGTAGAATTAAATTTTCAGCTGCTGATATTTATTGTTTACTTTGTGGTATTCGCTAAGGTTAGACGTGTTACCATACGATTTTCGTATGTTAAAAGAAATGGATCAAAGATTGATACAAATTCTTTGATTGTGCGTGATAAATAAAGTACAGTGTATTAAAGTATGTGAAATGTTAACAAACGTCTATGGTGAATCTGCTTTGAGTAAAACATGTGTTTACGAGTGGTATAAGCGTTTCCAAGATGGGATTGAAGACGTTGGAGATGAAGAACGCCTCGGATGCCCCAACAATCAACAACCGAAGAAAACGTGGAAAAAGTAAAAGAAGTGGTTATGAACGATCGCCTAATCACAATCAGAGAAGGCGCTGACGATGTTGGCATATCAATTGGCTCGTGCCATTCATTTTCGAATGTTTTGGGTATGAAATGCGCGCAGAAAAATGTGTTCCAAAATTGCTGAACAGAAACAGCGGCCAAATACAATACTGTAAAGATGCCCCAGCCTCCGTATTCGTGTGACTTTTTTCCTATTTCCAAAAATAAAAAGAATCTTAAAATGCATCCGTTTTACAAGCATACCATATATGATATTAAAAGCGCATCGCTGAAAGATCTAAAGGCTATCTTAAAAAAAAGGGACTATTTTGAAGGCGACAACATTAATGTAGACGAATATATAAATATCTTTTTCAAAAAATTAAAATTTTCGTTATTTTTTAAACACACACACACATATATATATATATATATATATATATATATATATATATATATATATATAGACAATGATTCTTTTCGAGAAATAGTTTCTTATCATTTTACAGACATAGCCCGGTATTTCAATCCGCCGAAGTAATGCGCTCTTAAAGTTCAATGTTATAATAACGTTAATTATCGAGCTCTAATTATTACCGCGTCAACAGCGTCAACTTCGTCCACTGTCGACTGCTTATAAAAAAATATATGGGTGTTCTGGAAGACCTTCTTCTATTTCAATTGTTGGCAAGTGTCTATTATAAATGATCGGTTTCAGGATTTTCCCGACTGTGCCAAGTAAATAAGAAGGACGATAAGACGAAGCATCGTATGGGAATCCTTTTCCTTTTCCAAAGGCAATAGCCGTTGGAGTTTCCGATGCATCCTAAAAATGTTCTCTTCAAAATACGCTTTAAATATTTCGGCGAATAATTTCGGTCATGTTTTAATATCGATCTTCATTACCTTAGTACTCTAGTTATGGGGATATTCTGTCGAAGAACATTTAACATGCTTCGAACAACTCTTCATGTCTAATCATAAGTATGGTGGTACACTCATAACGCAAGTGTTGTTAAGTTAACAATTTAACCATTCCATTAACCATTTAACTACCCCACTTTCTTGGTAAGGAAATATAATCGTTACTTATAAAACTATTTATTGCAACAGTACCGCACAAGTTAACGACTACATCCAGGGCCTTAGCGGCTCAGTAATACAATTTGATTTGACTCGAATTTTGTTTACTGCAATTAATAACTTTTTTTAGCTATTTTTAGCGTGTACATTGCACTTACTGATCATCAACAATCCGAGTTCGGGAACGCTAGTAAGTACTTCTTGTTCGGTAGCATACCGATGTTAATTACACGATTTTCGGGGTCCATCGGTATATCAAAGGCGGTGTTTTTCCTTTCTCAATCTAGATATTGAGGTATTACGTAGAGTAATTATCCCTATGGATCTGACTTCAGTTATCGCCCCGCTAGTGATGAAACTTCTTTTCTGGTTCATGGGCTTAGATCTCAGAACAACGGATGGCTGAAGTTAAAAGTACAAATAAAAGTTCAAATATAATGACTGCTGTAGTTAAACCCACGGGGTTTCTATTATAGTTATTAGAAGAAATTAATAAACTATTCAATAATTATTTTCAAAATCGATAGCTAAAGAAGAGACAAATTAACGAGAATATCACTTTAAACATCAAAATCAGCGATGCAATTAAACTTAAATCATTTACTAATCCTTTTAGCTTGAAACTATTCAATTCGTTCGATAACTTTTTAACGACTTTTAAATCCTATCTAAAACGTCACAGAAATAAAAACCATTGCACTAAGCTTCTATAATCGCAGGTCTTAAACGTGTTTATTTTAAAGAGGAACATCCGCGTCTATTCTTGGCATGTTAACAAGAAAGAAATAAGTCAAACTAAATAGAAGTTCCAATGGCGGAAATTTATCATACCATATTGTATAAACGATTAACCTATCATTCATCATATGTAACATATATACTTATACGGTGTGTTCTGTTCTGCACAATAAATTTTAATTCCCCTAAAAAAAGAAAAACCAAAACCAAGGAACCTTACTAATATACATATCTCCACCTGCTTACAGAATGGTAAATTATAATTGTTCATTGATTATACATTTGACTACTGATGAACGGAATTACACTTTTGATATAATAAACGTCCCACTCGAGTGGTACTACGGTTTAAGATACACGGTTTAACAACATGTATTACGCCATCATATGCTCGTATGTATAACGCCAGACGTTTGTTCGAAACGTCTAAGTGAGCTTTAGATAAGCGGCTGCGTGCCGCGATAACCGTTTCCTATAAAATTTTGATATCTCTAATTACTCTAGGTAAATACAATATATATTATAGCAAACTTGTCATCTCAAGTGTCGGGTAGAAAATTACGCTTTGTTTACTAAGAAAAACAGACAAAAAAAAATTCATCACAACGCAACCACCAACGCAGTTATCAACAGATTCGATGATCCCCATTTAACACTTTTTAAAAAAAAAACCATCTCCCACCAACGGTGTTTTGGTCAGTGTTGTTGATTATTGTGAATAGGACAGAACAATGGTTAGAGTGAGACAATCAGTGCGCACGCCTTCAACTGGAAGAATATATGAACAGCTGTGGCTACACGAATTTTCCGCATTGTGAAGCGGTCTTCTCTCAAGAACGGACGAAACGGAGAATAGCACGTTGGAGGTTCGTCGTGGATGGAATAAGAAAAATTACGATCTAATGATGAAGTGCCTATGAGAGGAAAATCAAGGGAAATAAAGAAAAAAGAAGTCGCGTTTTGTAATTGATGTGTTTCCGGTTATTGAGATTGTTAAGTGTTCGGGTTAATTGGCCGCCGCAACTAGTGGGATTTTTGTTAAATTCGTAAACGATACGAAATCTACATTTCTGATTTGCTTTATCGTATTCCAGAGTCGGAAGAATCGATTTGTGTTGGCTTAAGTTACTAAGTAAGTGCGAAAGGGATAGAGGAAGTGGAAGTGGATATTTCCCTGGAATAAGCTGTCAAAAAATTAACTGCTTATCATGTTTTTAATTACTTTTATTCAATTATATTTCTTTTGTGTTGGATTTGGATTTGGATTAGTTTGTGCGTAATGAATTAAACGAAGAGGTCATCTGATTACAAATTAGAATTAGTAAATTGTTACGAGAGCACTGGCCTCGATTTATTTGTAATGGTTGGCTGAAGTTTGATAGATGCGTCAAGTGACAAGTGCACTGGGAGCACAGTGTGTCGTTGCTATTGTTTTGCTGTCATTCTCATTGAGCAGGCACTTGTTTGTAGTTATCTCAAGTCAAGGTAAACCGCGTCGTCTCTGCCTGTAGGCAAGCAAGCAACAAATGTACTCTTATAAAATGTGGCCAAAATAATAATAATGATAATGGAATTGCAGTTGTTCAATTAGCAGCGCTCTATCCGAAACATGTACAACACGAGAGGATTTCAGAAAATCTCCATATTCGATGAGTGAATCGATGCCGACGACTGTGGGAACAGACTTGGTATAGATGGATTCGGGTCACAGGTTATTGACCAGCACATGATGTGTTTATTGGCCTTTTCTCTATTTTGTTAGTGTTGCGAATTTATTGGTCGTTACTAGATTTTGTTATTGCTGCTAGAGTTGCATTTCACCTTCGAATGAACAGGTTATCACTTACAAACATGAGTTGCGTTTATTTTGTTTTTCTCTGATGATGAGTAGAAGTCTAGTTTCGCATGCTGAGAAAAGGAGTGAAGCAGATGGAGTTTGCAATCGAAATTGGGAAATTTCGCAGTCCGAATTTAGGCAAACAAGTTGCCAAATGACCGACGAATTTAGAAATGTAATCTGTTCAACAATCTTCCATTAAATTGTGTTTTGACATAATTTTTGATTTCTCTCTAGCTGTGCGATGATGGGTTTCTGATTAAGTAAGATTTCTGGTGTCTTCATTAGCTATTAGAGTTATAAACATAAACGCATACATACACGTATGTACATACATCTTTGCAATCCACCTATTATTTCTACAGTTAAGTACTTACTTGTTATTGGAACGTTGGTTTCAGATTTCATTTAGAATCTTAGTAGTACTCTAGAGCATGCAATTTTGCTGAGATGAACCCATTTGTTGGACGAAAGTGCGAACCTGTTTATACTGATGCAAAGCGGGTTAAGACCTTGTTGTTTTCATTTTCAGATTCTTGATAGTCTTTGACACTTATATTCTTATGCAATTATAGTGTGATGATTTATTTGCTCTAAAAAGCGCGACTACCTAAGCTAACAATGGCTTACTGCTGTTGGAGACCTTGTTTATGGAAGTCACATTCTAATACATTTGAGCTATTGCGTGCAAAATGCATTTGTTGCGTTATTTTCTTTGATATGGGGGCTTTTTTTAAGAGTACTGATTGTGTAGTTAATTTTTCTATTTGCTTCCCACTAAATTTCTCTGTTAAAAGTAGATAGTCCACAGTATGTGCCATTCATATTTATTAAATGGGAAGTGCCTCTTCCAGTTATTAATTTTTTTTTTTTGTGCTTCCTTATCTCCGTCGGGCAGAAGTCTCAGTTCAAATATTTTTCGAAATATGAACAGCAGAGATAATGTCCCAAAGGTCTTTGATGGACGAAGTTTGTCGCGGTTTACCGCGATTATAACTGTTAAACGTAAAGCTTCCTCTCATAATTTTTCTGTTGTTTTAGCGTCTGAGGTATATGTAGATGTACCTTGACTGTAACTAGGTAGTAGTCCGAATCTGTATTTGACGTTCGTAATGTTTGCACACCTACATATGTACATAGGTAAACATGATGTTATGAAGGGGCGCCCTTTAAAACTATCGCAACATAATCAATCTGATTGATTATTTTGCCGCCATGTTTCGTTGTGGAAATTAAGGTGAGGAAATCGTGTGCTATCTATAGTGATACCTCATCCCGCATCAAAATCAATTAGCTTAAATCTATTTTCGGATGTGGTGTCATGTAGTACTTTTCGATTGTACTACCGAAAATGTATTCCTTTCCAATTTTACCGTTAGAAACTTTCTTTTCTTTTCACAGTGGGGCCGTGAGCTCATATCAGGCTGTCAAAAGCTGGAGACTTGTAATTCCATGGCTTAAAACAAGTCTTCCCTCCTGAATAAACGCTGCTCTTATTTTCTGTACCAGCCACCGCAGTATGTAGCACAGTTTTTATTCCTTCTACTATCCGTCCCATACCATTGCTATTCTTGAATGTCCGTGCTCTCTTACTACCTAGTGGGGAAGTAGACTCTGTACTTCTTTGAAAAGCTATCTTCACCCTGTTGGTCTAGAGTTTGAGATTGTGCTTGTATAGGTCTTTCCTCTTCATGCTACGTTTCATTATTGCTGATTTTTGTTTATTCTTGCCCAACTACATTAACACATCGTACAGGGTGTCATTTTGAGGTTTAGGCCCAAATAATTGTTTTATGGTCCAATTACAGTGAAACCTCGTTGAAATGGGTCGCCAGAAAATTTTCTATCTACTGTTCTACTTAGATGCTTAACCTCAACCTTCAACTGCACCACCGTGCCATCTATAAATAGGTCGGAGAATAATTGTTATGCTGAGATTGACTTTGTTTTACACCAACTACAGAGATATCATCTGCATATCATTTGGAGTTCAGGATTTGCATAAGGACATCCACTGGTACGGACCACAGAAGAGGGCATAGTGCTTCACCCTGAGGACATCACTTTAAGTAGCGATATTCATCTCTTCACAGCATGAATTTGATTTATCATCCTTAGGTATAGCATGTTGCTAATCTATTTTGAAGTCTTTGGATTTGCACCCCTCCTAAGGAAGTTTTTTGTTTTGTTTTCGGGAGAGAGGGAAGAATCTATTTACTAACACTGTAGAGACATATTGTAGTGTGAGACTCGTACAATGGATGAATTTAAACCAACCTGATATTCACTAAAACTCACCTCTTGCGCGTGGCTTTAATAGACCCCGGAATGGCGTTAGTATTACATTATGGCGGAGCCACAGTCGGGGTTCTTACAAACCCTTGACAATACCGAGCAAGTTCGTCTCAGTCGAAAAGACACCCACCGTAAGTACCCCGAAGGGTACCATGGTCTTTATCGTTGGGCGTCTATGCTTAAAACAAGGAAAATGTATTAAATACTAAACCAAAAACTTTAATATATTGCTAGCTACTATGAGGAGTGATGAAAGGATGAGAGGTGTAGGAAGAATAGAGACAGTCTTGAGGAATAGTTTGCCAAGGTGATATACATATATGTAGTTGACTTCGTGTAAAATTCTAGAAATGGGCTCATTGCATCCATAATTTGGTGAGCATTAGTACGGAAGAGAGGAACCTATTTCAGATTTTGATTTATTTGCAAAAGAGCAGGAGAATAAAAATTATCAGTTAAAAGATGATTTAAGGAGTTGTAACGCTATGTTTTTTTCAATGGTGATATGTTGGGAGGGTGGGTTAGGTTAAAGGTATCAGTCCAAAAGGAGTACCGGTTTTTTGAAACGGAAAAACTTTCGCTGTTTAGATTTTACGCCCAATCTACGGACGGTATAATAGGGCATCAATAAGAAGATTTTATTGTGTTTTGCTTTTCATTCAATCTTAGTCATTAATATTAACACCGTCGCTTTAACATTTAATGTATTTTCAAAACTCCTTAATCAAAGTATTTCCATAGAAAAGTTTACATTGTCATTTAAACTAACTTTACTTAAAGCATAGTCAATTATCAATCAATTCGCTCTGTTTGTATTATCTTGCAACAGTGGCAGCTTCATTTTCATTTATGGGTATTTTGGCTTCTTTATGTAGCAATTAAGACAATTATAATATAATTAATATAAGCGTAAGCTCGTGTAGAAAGATTGTTATTTGTTTTTCAATGTTATGTAATTGAGTGGCAAAATTAATCAAAACCTTTGTTTTTTTAACGAATGAAGAAGATAGAAGAATACATAAACAAAATGACCTTTATTTTTTATTTTTTATTTTTTTTTTGTTTTTTTAAACAAGAGCACATTACGGGTTATACATTTTGTCGGAAACGCATCTGTGGTTTTGAAAGAAACCCAGTGTCATTACGATTAGTGCGAATAAGTATCTTTACATATATATAACAACATTGTATGATATTAGAATTAATGCATTCCCAAAGAATATAATTCCTTGTGTGACTCAGCTTAGATGTCCTATATTGCATTGTTTTTCTGGGTTGGAATCGAAAACTTTTCAGGTTGGAGCGCTGGTGGCCATGCGTTCAAGGTGATTTAGCCATCATAGTCGGGTAATCAGAGGTTTTTTAAGGTGTTTGGCATCGCAATATAGAATAACGGTATAGCAGTATAGCGCAGTATAGAAAACCCTGCTCTCTATTGATGCGAATGGAATCGAATGGATATTTATCCGCTTTCGTTAGTAGCTTCTCCGACATAAAGTATTACTAAGATGATTTAATGCGCTAGTGCTTTATCACTGTTTGTATGATTTTGGAAAGAAGCGACGTAGCTGCAATGGGTCTATAGGGGGAGGAAGAACAAGATTTGCTTTTTTTTTGAGCTAAGCAAATGCTTTTTTTTTTTGTTCTCGAGTCCTTAAGATTGAGATTGGAAAAAAATTGTACGCAATGAATTTGCCAGCGTTAAAGAACACCTTGAGGGATACCTAGCCTTTCTAGATATGACGCAGTAAGTTAGATTCAATATTGGCTAGCGCTTATGGAATTGTTGCCCTTTCCGTTTGGGACCCAGTTTGGTTGATTCGTTTGCTCTGTCGTACCCTTGAGAGAAATTGTGCTTTTGAACTCAAACCATAGTAACTCTACATTGGGAACAGTAAAGATTAAAACCCGATTGGCATTATTTTATTAGTTTAATGAAAGCAGTAAATGTATTAAATCATTTAGTTTTTAGTGGCTAGTGGTGAATTTAAGAATATTTACGATTTCTGTTGGTAGGTTTCTGAATAAGTGGCAGGTCTCTCGAATCGCAGAGTTCGAACTGATTGATAGAGTTTGGCAAGCAAAAATAGCCATAAATGTATCTGGAGAACATTTTTTAAGAGATATTGGGATCAAAATTTGCTCCTGATAAAGTGAAACCCTTTCTACTCAGACGAGTGCTGGAATACTACTGGTTACTTTATGGATATTTGATGACAAATAACGTTAGCTATGTTATATGCATAGGCGAACGCTGAAGTTTTTAACTTGAATAGTATGTGAAAAGAAGAGGGCCATATTTTGAACCTTGTGAAACCCCATACTGCGCTTCCTGTTCATTGTTAAAGCAAATCTGGTCCTTACACTAAAAGTTCTTTTTTTTTTTAGTTATTTTGTTAACCAGTACGTTAACTTTCTTCTTATTCCGGCTTTTTGGGTAGATTTGTTGGTGATGTCAGTGAACAAAGCTAGCCCTGATGTTAAGCAAATCTGCAAAGTTCGCAGGAAGCTGGTAAGTGGTTCTACCTTTTGGAAGCCATTGTTTTTTGCATACAGCTATTTACTGCATGATCTTTTCGATGGGAGATAGGATCGCAACAGAATGATAATTCATTAACTGGGTTTTACTACCTGCCTTATATATTGATCGAGCTATTGATATCTTAAGTTTTATAGATACAGTTGCCTTATCGAAGCTTGGATGTGTCGAATTTGTTATAATGGTGACAAAAATGTTATCGCTCTGATACCATTTGCGCCTTCTGAACCTTTAGGTATTGTGGTATTCTCTCTTTCTCCAAACATTATCACTGAGCACCATCTACCATACTGTTCGAATTAGTAAAAGATAATTCATAACTATTATGTATGAAATATAACATGGTTTTTAAATCCACAATGGGTACATTCTAGGCGCCAAGTTAATCGCCATTTTATTGATAAAGCGAATAAAACTATAAACTGAAAATTGTCATTATTCTGTTTTAATGGAGCAGGAATTTAATGTAGAACTAAATGCTATTGTTTAAGAACCTCAAATTGTACGATCCCCTTGGCTGATAGCTATCACCTCTACGCAAAATTAAATTAGCCGAAAGTCTTGTTTGGATAATATACTCGTAAACTCGATTATTATCATTATTATCTCAAAGTTCACGGGCATTAGTATAAAAGGTTATTTTAAAAGGCTTGTGGGTTGGTTTTGCCACATACATACATATGTGTTTTATAATTTTTCTGGTTTTCTGGTTTAAAAAGTCAATAAACATTCCTCTTCGTCTATTAATTATTTAGATGCTTGTATGTAAGATGTTTAATTACATATACAATACTTCTACATATTTTTTTCTCCTATTTGCATTGCTGCTGCGCCACGCGGGGGCCATATTCGCTGGTTTTAAAATGTACCTTTCTACATAACATTTGAGTGATCCAATTATTTTTCTTTTTTAAGGTCTCGAATTTTTTACTATTAAGCGCATAAGATCACGTTTAGTCGCACGCATTGACATTCCTAACATTTTTATTTTTGTTGTTTTTGCTTTTACCTCTCGTATATCGTTTAACATTGTTATAAATCTTTAAGTTTATGCTGCAGTGGTTTTTCGCCATTTAAGCCACCATTAGTTGGGTCTACGAGCGACATCGTAATTTAAATTTTCTGGAAAGTTTACAACATCCTTTTAGATTTAAGTATTTAAATCTTTTATACGTCGGTCGGTCCTTCATGGAATGACCCAGTCTACCGTATTTTCCCAATTGTGGAGTTTTGCCTGAAAAGCAGTGACGTCGTAACTTATGATAGCGCTTTTGTTTTTAATTCATCATGTACGGCATTAAAAGGCATCGGACTTAGTACACTGCTTTTGGCAAACTTTGGCTTTGACATCGATTTCTCTGGTGCATTTCCCGCTGTGCACTTAATTTTCGGTTTAATTTCACGTATCATACTTAACAGGTACATCAAGTACATCTGGAACTCTATAGAACGATCTTTTTTAAATCAAGAGGACATGCATATATTTTGAAGCGTCGCGATGTTTCTTCATAATTATTCGCAAATTTTGAATCGCGTCATATGTCGTTCTCCACAAAGCCGCATTGACAACCAAGAGGATCACTATATTGCACTATCAACTGTCTAGAACTCTCCCGTATGTTTTCATAAAATGCGACACTATTTTTGGTGATCGGTGGGTGTTTCAATTTCTCGTGTCGGCTTTGCTTTTATACTGTGGAATAAGAATGCTGTCCCTTCACTACTTAGGCTTTTCATTAGTTTTTGTTTTCTTAACCTCTTTTTTGCAAAACTTGTAGTCTAACTCAAAACGCACTTTATTGGCTTCACTATTTTCGATATCCACCTATCTATTCTTGAAAGGTGTCTTGTCTTTTGATCTGTGCCGCCATTTTTGTTAAACCGTTCCATTATAACATTTTTTTTTTTAATTTTATTTATGTGGATCCAAGTTTTTGCACTACTCTAAAACTTTTCATCGAAATTGTTCTACATATTTTACGTGGTTAGTTCTTTTTCTTAGTTTATGTCTTTCAGTAGCCATTCTCGGAAATTCTCTTTTATTTAACGTGCGCCAGTTTATTTTTTTGACTGATGTTGGTTTTTGATGTTTTTTTCCAGTTTACTTTTAGAATCGTTTGCCTGTCGATTCACGTCATTGCAGTTTGTTTTCTCCTACCTTATTCACTTTCCAAAAGCTTTTACTTCATGGTAGCCTTCATATTCTTTTGTGACTTCCTTTCCTTCCTTAATGTTAAAAGCTCATCGAAATCGCAGAAAATTTACTATTTTTCTGTTGCGTTAGTTTTAACGAATATTTCAGGTTTCCACTTGCTTGGCCATTTAGCTGATATAGTTTTTTTCTTATCTAATATTCCAGCTCTCACTGTGATGGCAACTCCGTTTTTTCTTTTTTCCGTTCCGTAATAATAAATTGTGTATGCTTTCGTTTGCATGTTTCAGTAGCGGAACGCAGTTTCCGACATTTCACCACTTGGCTTATTGAAGGCAAATTATATAGATTTTATATAATCACGTTTTCTGAAACTACTAACGTCCTCGGAACCGTCGAGCTCTGAGACGAATATTTCTATTCGCCCAGGATGGTGTACATATATATATATGTATGTATGTATGTAAGAGTACGTTCCCTTCCACGAAGCCATACTTTTGTACTATTTTATTTTTATCCATGTGTCGCTGAGCCTCAACTGTTTTAATAAACGAGGATCGCTCTGGTGGAGACATTTTGCAGTTTCTTAGTCACTAAGATTTTTCTGGGAAAGTAATGTCTCCTTACGCCGCATAGAGACACGCATTCACATACATATCATGTGTCTTAAGGCTTCGTTGTCTTCCTTAAAGTTATTTTGAAGACGTTTCATAGGTCTTTTTAGCCTGTTGAAGACCCGATATATTTTCTTAATAAAATAGAGACACTTTTACTCCCAACTTTTGATCGTTGAATTTTTTGCGGAATACGAGATGCAGCACTAAGGCACTGAACCATTGTAGAGATCAGCTCAACCTTTCTAGCCACTTTATCGGGTTTTTTTATTTCCTTGAAAACTTCTGTGCCCTGGTACCCACCAGAGCTTCACTTTTTTTTTTATAAGCCCTGAAGAGTATAGGAGCAGTGAAGCGCCGGCGGAGGCGTTTTTATTTCCTGTGCCAAGGATGACACTGACACATTCTTGGATATCATATACGAGTAGGTTAAACCATATTATGTGCGATTTTGCAGGCGAACGCTGGTGTTTTTATAATTTATCAAAAATATGTTTTTTGTTTTTTACTGAGACGGGAATTCTCTAAATATACTTGGCATAGCTGGTATTTTCCATATTTATTTTCATTGGCCTTAAAACGATTGTTTATGGGCCGGGGATACCTACAGCTACTCTGGTGTCCACTTTGAATCTATCCGTATGCCACTCGTTACCGTTAAAGTTTGATGATGGGTTTTAAGAATGTCACTTGGCATCACTATGTTAAACCTCTTGTTGAAGTATAAAGTTTTTGATTCGCGGTCATATATCGCGCAGCTCTTTTCGAGTTTAGGAATCTCTAATATGAAGCTTGCTTGTAACCGTATGTGAACATTTTATTATCACAACTATAGGTCAATATTTAGGGACCCAGGTGGTGTTATATTTCCCGCAAGATCTATATATTCCACGCTGGTATATTGTATCTTATACTGATTATATATCAATTAATGCGCCAGTGTGCTCATCCGTATACAATATTGCTATGCCTAGGCAACCAGTAGATAACATTTATCTACGTAGAGACATGTATTGCTTACGACTTAATGAGAGTATTGAATCTTTGAGACATTCCTGAGGTTAATTGAACGCGAATATTTTGAGATGTAATAAATATAACCTCTGACAACAATAATCTTCAATTCGACAAGACATTTTACGTAAAACTTTGTATAGAACTTTAAATTTGTATGTGTTACTATCTATCTTTTCCAAACTAGACAAAAGGTAGGCAAGAAATTTTATTTTTGTTTTCATCATAAAATACTCCGCAACTATAATGTGCCTCCGATTTAAATAGCCTTCATCGTCACCATAAATTTGTTTAGGGAAAATTTGTAAATAATTGTAATCAGATATTTTCTTTTGTCCTATGATAGGTTTATGACCTTTCACAATCTTGGAATGTGATACGCTTTATTCCATAAATGGAGTACGTTGCTGTATTATTTATTGAGGTCGATTACATTGGCCTTATTTTGATTTTTGGGCGCTTAGTTGAACGGTATGCCTTTATTTTTAATATAGAAAGTGTAACACATCGAATGGTGTGATCTTTGATGGAGAAAAAATGCTAGTTTCTATAATAAATTATTATTGATTGCGGGAAAATTAAGGTATTTTCGTGTTTAAATATCATTTTCTTATTTCATTATTTTATTTTAATTATCTCAATAATTGCATAATAAAATTATTCTTCTTGATAGTAAAAATAAAACGGTTTTGTTCTTTGATTAATCGATTTGATAGTAGTTTTTGGGACAGTTCTATTGTAGTCAGGTTTAAATGGTTAAACAATGTATTCGCAAAGTTGACATCACAAAGCTGGCTAAGGATTGATTCTAGAACACCTTACCTCTGTGATTAGGTGTTTGTATATTATTTCTAAGTCTAAATTAAGGTGTTTAAAGCAGCTCCACAACAAGCTGCATCAATGACGAGCTGAAAGCTAAGGCACTATTTTACTGGATGAAAACTCAAGGTAACAATCAAGCCCAAAACTTTTTACCAACTCTTTTACTCAAAAGTAGAAAACAACTTCTATTAGGTGCGCAACTAAGTTCTCAATAGATGGCGCCAGCAGTAAGTGCTGGTCGATTTTGACATATCCAAAACATCATGAATCAAGCTTAGACATATTGTAAACAAACCGTTTTGACACATTAGTGATTTTGTTTGGGCGTCATATACTTTTGGTTCTGTGAAAATGCGTAATTTTGTGCCAAATAATTGTCATTTGCGGGAAGTGTTGAATTTCTTCTTTCATTTGAAGATAACGGCAGCTGAACCTCATCAAGATCTAAGTGAAACAACGTGCCGTAATTGGTTCCTTAGTTTGAAAGAAGGTGATTTCGATGTTTGCGACCGTCCGCGTGGAAAACAAGGAAATTGGGTTCCTTATGATTTTAAGTCAACGGACGTTGAGCGTCATTTTTTCGCTCTGAGGCAAAATAGGAAGGGTTTTCTTCGTCGCATTGTGACGGGCGATGAAAAATGGATTCATTACAGCAACTCAAAGAGTAGAAAGTCATGGAGACTGCCCAGTCAGGTTTCTACGTCATCGGCTCGGCCGAATTTCCATGCTGCGAAGATTATGCTGTGTATTTGGTTCGACCGACCAGAATCGGAGTTATTTATTATGAACTGGTAAGACCCAACGAAACCATCACTGGGAACGAAAAAGTGATTCTACAGCATGACAACGCTCGGCCTCACGTTGCCAAACCCATTAAAATATACCTGGAAACGCTCAAATGGGACGTCCTACCTCACCTGTCATATTTCCTAGATATTACCCCGTCCGATTATTACTTGTTTTGTTCAATAGGGCATGGTCTATCTGATCAGCAATTCCGCTCATATGAACACATCAAAAAATGGCTTGGTTCGTGGATAGCTTCAAAAGATAAACACTTTTACCGTAACGCTGTTCGAGCTGTAGCTAGCGATGGGCAAAACTTTGAATGATTCATTTGTAACCATTTTTTCACAATAACGTTAGATTTTTATCAAAAAACAGCGATACCTAGTAAAACAATTAGAAGACAGATACTCAGAGCAAACGGATTTCTAACGAGGCACTGTAAAGCCAAAACACATTTCATATTTGGTTTTCCTAGGCTTTATTTTGATTTATTAAGAAAACACGTACTTTCTATAAAATAATATATAATTAATATAAAAAAAATTTAACCAAATGACCTCCACGATCTTTGTACGTCAATGCTTTTTAAATCGAATTGTTCATCACAAATTTGTATATTTGCACCACTATTTCATCGATAACAGCACGGATGTTGGCTTCCAATACTTAAATTAGCTGGAGGGGAATTGGCAAAAACCTCTTGAGTTTAGTTGTGTTGAGCTGCTGATTGTCGGCAGTCTTAAGTTCTTGCGTAAACAGAAAAATATTTTGATCAAAGTGTGCATGCAAAATTCGGTCGTGTTTTATGTGATATAACCGATTCCTCAGATCGTTGTGGAATAGACAAACCTTGGTTTTTGGCCACACTTCCCGCTTCTGGAGCAATATTCCCAGTTGTTTGCACGACTGTTGTTCTTTACATCAGCAGCTTGTCCTGATTACTCCGAATAAATTTAACAATTTCTAGACGAGAGCTTTATATTGACCAAGAAAACTTTTAATTTTTTGAATTGTTTCACCGAGAATTTCGTCGTTTTTTAGTGAATTTTGAAAATTTCAACGCGTTATTGGACCGTGTTTTGTTTTACCATAGCACAATATTCAAAATTAAACCTGTTGTTGGAAAACTCTTTATTTCGAATATGCAACGAAGACGAAAATTCAGCAACAGCAGAACTCGTATACATCTCTTAGGTAAACTTTACCTTGGGGTAGAAGACATCAATGTCAGTTTACTCTAAGATTTATTTTTTCATAATTCAGGTAACATAAATGAACTCTGGCTCGAGAATTATACAATTGGTCTAATGAAGGGTATTATCGGCATATTTTATTTGTTTTTTCGAGAAAAAAAAAATGAAAGATGCTCCGAGCGCCAATCATTAATTAATGATTGAAAGCATATTTAAACTTGTTCGTCTTCGATTTTACTATTTACTATACGCTTTTTTCTAAGATTATTAATTAGGAAGTGCTTAAAAAATCTAAAATTTTATGTAAAGTCAGAGAAAATTAAACGATTTGAATGTGGCGTCGTATTTTCTCATTATTAAGTGGAATGTGGTCATCTCTAATTGGCAACTACACAAATAATTTTTCCAAGTGAATGAGAAAATTACTGAAACTGCTAGTTAAGATCAACATTCAAGCAATATGTATCTAGACAATCTAGAAAAAAAAAATCATAGCAACTAACTAGTCTAAAGCTTGAAATATAAGATCGTGTAGCTGCATATATCACGGGGGTAGTTTTAATTTTTACTTTTCTAGCAGTCGTTGGTAGAGAGAAAACGCTTAACGTCCGAAATTTAATGTCTGCCTAGAATAAAGTGTCTTCCTTTTCTTTCAATTTTCTGTTTGCCTCTTTTGGTAAGTCTTTGAATGGATCATTTGCTCTCCGAGAGTATGTAAATTGAAGGTACATGAAACGAAAGGCCTAATTTAGTTGGAAGTCGAAGTTTTTATTTTTTCACAAATGATGTTACCGGACTATGGGCTTTAATTATCGTATTTCTTCAAAAGTGTAACGATAATGTTCCGGGTGGTATGTGATTCCAGTAGGATGGCACATTGACGTATTGAATGACTGAATACATATTCCACGACACCACTATATCGCAAAATGGGCCAGTGAATTGACTGTGGAGATGTGCAATTTAACGCCACTCGATTACTACTTGTAATCGTTACGTAAAGGCCTTAATATATGCTGATAAACTGCAAACTTTATAGGCCTTTGGAGCCAATATTCGCGTTATCGGATTAAGCCCAAAATGTGGTATCTTTTCCCTATGAGTTCCAGTCAAAAACGTATTTTGAAACTTCCAAATCTGCTTTATTAATTAAATTTAAGTTGTTCTTGTAAATTTCTTTGATATATATTTAACTACATTTGGTTGGATTTGGTAGCCAGCAGAAACATAAAAAGATTAGCATTCGAGAATTCCAAATTTGTATAGCTTAGTGTTATCGATTGTCTAGGCAATAGTTAGGTGAGTGATGATACTATCAAAGTCATACAGATATTTAATGCCGATGACGAGCTGCAAATAAAAAAAAAACATCAGAACAAGTCTTGTTTTAGAACTAATTGATTAAAACGAACTCGGTTCTGAAGTTAAGAGCAATGAATTTATGCACGATCTATCTATAATTTTTTCTTATACTTAAATCAGCCAATTTGTAAAAAAAATTGAGAAGAAAGTAAGGTTATATTGTATTACGCGGACAGCTTATATTGGACCGGTGCACAATCCAATCATTAGATCCTCTAGAAGAAGGCTCTATGTTTTTACGATTCCATTTACATAAGGGGCTAACATACATAGGAGCTTAAGAACACTTCTTAGAAATAATACATGTGTTAAGGTTTAAACAAAAGTTTGTAAAATAAAATATGATAAAATTATAAATGCGATATTCACTTTAACATAAATTAACTGAAACTTTTTTTACGAGCAATTTTTTTACGAGTTTTACACATTGTAAACTAATTTGCCACCACCAATTCATGGCAAATTAATTTCCGACGATTTAACAACTTGTTTCGAGATAAAAAAATTGTGATAATACTAAAATTAATGTTTATTAAGTGCAATAGCTATAAAATTCAGCAAACTTGTACTTTATTTCCATTTTATCAGGACATTCAATTCTCTGAACTGAATAATTTTAAATCATTTTTCTTAGAAAGTTATTGGCTCTTAGTGTGGCTTGCGAAAATATATTGTACGCGTAAGAATTGTGCGATGTTCTTCATTTCATAGGTGTTTTTCAAATAAACTTATTAAAAGAATAGGACACACATATACTAGGTGGAGTGAAAAGTAACCTCCTTGGGAATGAAAAAAATTTTTTTTTAAAAAAATTAATTTTCCGGAAGGTTGGCAAAATACTCCTCCGCGCCGTCGATGATTTCCTCGCGTGAGCTGAATTTTTTATTGATGCGCCATCTTTTGAGGTTTAGGAGGATACTGCGGTTTTGGAAAGTGTTATACCAAAATCAAATAAATCAAATTCAAATTGCAATGTGGAAATAATCCGGTATTTGGAAGAGTTTTACGCAGAAAAATTATTGTATTCTAGAACTCATCATCTTAATTTCTTTAATTTTAATTGAATCTTTTGCATTGCTTGCTGATAATTTTTCATATATGCTGACGAACTTTAAATATTTGCATGCCACTTAAATTCACATTGTTGCCATTGAAGTGACGAATGGAAAACATTTTCAGAATCGACGGTGTTAACAGATTTTCAGATTGCTTTTGGCGAGTTCATATTGGTTTGGCTTGGGATTTTAGTTTTTATTTTACCATATTACATAATTCCAAGGAAAAAAAGTAAAGACTTCCCGAAGATTTCCAGCGTAAAATAATGAATCCATATTTCATCAACGGAACAGAAGTGCACTTACATAACTTTATAACTGTTGCTTATTAGTAAAACTACAGGCAGCGTCATTGAGATATTTTTAAATAAAATCCATATTATGCTGCTAAATTTAGTATAAAATGAGTATAGTTCTTCAGATGAGCTAGCTGTAATATTAAATATTAATGGCTTTAAAGTGCAGGCTGTCTTTGAAATCCTGTGTCGGTAACAATGTTGTAGTTTCTACTTACTCGTTAGAAAGTCGGCACGTATCATTCTACGTTACTCCTTTGCCAGGAAATCATTTTTAACACGCCTGTTGTCTATCAAACGAAGGCGTGAAAAATTTGTTCTGTCTAATTTTAGTCGGCGCCATTTTTTTGATCAACTTTTGATATTTTTTTCATATCGTTGATGAGTTTTGCATACGAGTACAACACAAGGGTTTTATTATCGTACATTTCGATCCAGGTCATTTTTTGGTTAATTCATGTGAAGCCATCTTAGTCGCTCTTGCACACTCATGTGAAATGTACTCTCTTTCACTAGCAACTGATATAATTTCAAACTATCATAGTTTGGGTCTTATATCATAGTAGCGCGCGTATATTGCCTAAATGTCTGTTTATACTCTACCCACCAGAGGTATAGCTCTATTGCATACACTTCGGCAGATGTGTCATGTCCTAAGTATGTGTCAATGAAGTTTTGGTTGATGTTGAATTTCGGGCGGTAGTTGCTTAGGTGGCCTTCGCGTGAACGTTTATTTTTGTTTTTGTGATGATCTCTTTTATGACATGCAAATGAAGTGGATATATTTTATGTCTGCTAGCTAAGCGTTAATGACTGTTTCCATTGCACATAAGTTAACCTTTTTGGCATGCTGAACTAAGCCTGTAGTGATTTTATTTTCATTTTATGTCACAAATACAGGTTCAGAATATATAGGGCTGATGTTGTTATGGCGGTAAACATCCAAAGTTCTATTTTGGGATTGTGCCTTATGACAATCTGGATCAAGCCTAAATTCGTTAGCATAAGCCTAATATGCGCCCATGCTCCTAAGGAACACAGGGACGATGCCACCAAAGATTGTATCTGCGAGATATGTCTTCACAAGACATATGAACAATGTTCGATAAGAAAGGAGGACATCTTTGGTAGGACAATTGGTAAGTATAACCTACACGACACCACATCTGGCAACGGACTTAGGCTTATTGACTTTGGGGCGGGACGAAATATCACTATAGCAGGCACATGGTTTCCTCATTTCAACATGCACAAAGGGACATGGCGGTCTCCGAATCATAAAACGCTACATCAAGTTGATTATTTTGCTAATGATGTAAGGCATGCCTCCAGTATTTTGGATGTCTGAGCGTCCCGGGAATCCAACATTGACTCGGACCACCACCTGGTTACAGCGTAGGTGCGAATGCATATTTCCCACGCGAACTACAGTGAGAAGATATAACGTAGAAAAGCTGCAATCGCAAGCGGTCGCCAGAGTCTTCTCCGAACGCGTATCCCGAAATCTCTCAACAATTCCTATGCCGCCAGCACCAAGTGCCGAAGACCAGTGGAAACATTGCCAACGTGCAGTTGTCGTGGCTGATGTGCTGAGTTTCAGCGGGGCAACAGCAAGGAATCCCTGATTAGATGAAGAATGCCGTCCAGCACATGTTAAATAACAGCGCTGCAATGAAAAAAAAGAACATTGGCTTCTCCAGAAAAAGAAAAAAAAAAAAAAAACAAGAAAAGCGCGCGATCGAAGATATGAACATGTAAAAGTACGTGTCAAAGCAAGAAAATCCGTACAGAAGCCTGTAGAGTTGATAACGGAAACCTTGTAGTAGAGTCACAGTCGATGTTGAGAATATGAAAATACTTTTTCTACAGACTGTATAATGGCAAATAAGCCCATCATCAGGCCGTCAGGTAGAATAGACAATTCAACTTAGTATGGTGATGTCAAAAAAGGTTTTACATCATACTTGAAAGAATTGTGCGGAACTCACGAGTGCATCTCAAAAGTCTGTGCAACTACTAGCGTACGCCGATGATATCGACATAATTGGGAGAACTCACTGCTAGTATTGAATCGGAATTTGCCAAAATGAATTTAGCGGTAAATGAGGGCAAAATCAAGTACATGCTGTCAACAAGAAGAGGCATACAACATCAACGAATGAACCGATGGGATAAGGATTTTTTCTGAGTAGTATTCTTATGAAAGTTCTTCAGAGAGTGGTTCTACTTAAGTCCTTAGCCGATTTAGAAAGTGACACTTTCGCCTTGAAAATTTTCCCATTGTCATGTCATATAATCAAATAAAATAGCATGTACAGCAAATAGTTAAAATGCCACAGCTTGTTCCATTTTTTTTTTTATATAATATGAATAGTATCGTACTATGGATGTAATGTTTTTTTAAACTAAACACATCTGGATGTTTCCATATCAATATATTCAATCCGGTGATATTTGACACTGACTGCTTGATTGAAAGTGTAACTTGTTTTTGTCCTTACAAAGTAGCTTCTGTTATACCAAACTATAAGATAGTTTCTTTATATTTTAATTTCAAGATTTCAAGGCTTCATTTCTGTTTCTTTTGTCATCTTAAATATTTTATGTTTTCCGTATTCTTCAGAGCAGTACCACTTGTTGGCTCAGTAAATGTACACTCGGTTGATAAAGTCTCTGTCAGATTGGTTGGAGTTGCATGTTTACAATTCGTGTAGATACTTCCGTGCAGTTGTAAAAGGATCTGGTTTTGCTCTAGCTTTCTGAGATATATTGTGATGAAATACAGTATCACCTGCTGTGTTAATGGGTAATCTGGATTTTATTTATTTAAAAAAAAATAAAGGTGTGAACAAGTCTATCGTCTGTTCGTATTTGACTTTTTTCTTAGCATGCTATTGTAAAAGTAGCAATTAACGCGACATAATTTCAGATGTCTGAAATAAAAGAAAACCCCCGTGTAACCTTAACAGAAAACGTGGTTAAAATTATTTTCAATATCATAGGCCTATAACAACATCAAGTATAAGCGAAATGGATTCGTCACAATATGCATTTCAAGGTAAACCTTTTGCATAGTAAGCTAATGCCGGCATGTTAAATAAGTCGCTGAGGTAATTACCCGCTTGAATATTACTTTCAACGCTGATGAGAATGTTTACTTCTTGTATTGTAAATGTTGTTTTTTTTTTTTTGCTTTTTGTTTTGATTTAAATTTTATATTTGCGTTTGATAGGAATGCTTTGTGGAATACAAATTTAATACCAAGAATCACACGGTTATTCCCCACAGAGAGAGAAAGAAAGACAGAGAGAGAGGAATCTTCTGTGCGAATCTCATTCGTACTTATATCTTTTGTTTGTTGGTGATATGATATGATAAGTAATTTAGGTTGTTGACAGTTTATTGGACATACACTGCTGTACAGACCGATAGTCTTTAAATTGCCACTGCCTTGGTGTGTCAGCTCAAATGCGCTTACGAATATATTTGTTATAGTTATATACATTTGAGTTAAATAAAGTCAAACGAAAAAATTTCGATTGACGGTGCGACAAGTTGATAAAAAACAAACAAAAAACGAAAGAAAAGAAAAAATCGTTTCTGAGCTGCAATATAAAGAAAAAGTGTTTGCGTGATTTGTATTGTTTTTTTTGTTTAATTTTTATTTTACTTTAGTGAGGCTAGTGCCTCACTTTGTGTCACAAAGTAAATAGTTGTCGCTCTTGGTGTTATTTTACCGGCTTAATAGATCCATTTTATTTCATAGTACGCACGAAATTCAAGGTAACATTCATTAAACAATATAAATTCCAGTTTGCATACTGACAAGAGATTGACTGACTTGTTGATTGCCCTTACTTGCATTGGTTTTAAGTTACTGATTATGTGGTGTCGAATATCAAATTTCTTGACTCTTTCATGACTGAATTGAGAGTAATTTTTTTCTTTAGTTCAACGCTCCACTGATTTGAATAACTTAATTTGCACTAGCTAGTTGTTTTAAATCATTTTCTCAGAACTCGGATCTGTCAAGGCTGAACAGGTACGTTCACAGATTGCATTTTATTGTAAGAGCTATTACGTGACTTGATCTCACAACACCATTTTAATTGACATCTGATAAAATAAGCTATGCTAATAAATAAACCCTTTAGATTGTTTCCAAAAAATTGTTTTTGTCTAAAGCTGCAGTCACAGATTATTACAATAAGGATCTTAAAGTAGACGTGTGGATGTGGATATCGAGTCGGAATGAGTCTCTCCACTTCAGATTGAGCTATCCATGATATGTGGAAATATAAAAAAATTGCAAAGATTTGGCAAACTAAGAAAGCTCCTCAGTTTGGTATAGTTTAATTTTTCATAAAAGTTATTGATATCCTGCATGCTAGCGTTTAAACTCTTTTTATAAATTTTTTTTTTTTTTTTTAATTCAGTTTATGCTCACGGGCGAAGGAAAATTGGAAGGAAAAAAAAAAAAACAAGTGCCTATAAAAGTTGGTTTTGAATATTAGCAGTTTATAATCGCTGGGAATAGCTATTTAATTTTAAATATTAAGAGTTGAAGGAATTTTGGACACACGAGTATGTGTATGTAAATCCAATATCATCAGCAAACCCGGTAAAATTACTAATAAACTCCTGGTGAAATATGTAAATTACACAAACCATAAACAAAATAGGACCTAGAACAGATCCTTGAGGTATACTGATGTTTTCTTCTAGCTCATCACCCCAAACTCTTTAAGCTTAATTGAAATCTTCCTCTTAAATAAGAACCAAACCAATTACTTTTCTGGTTTTCTTATTTGGTGCTTGAGATGTAATTGCTTCTTAAAATGGCGATCAATTATTCTATCATAAAGAATGCTTTTTTTTTTTAAAGATATATGTACATTTTTTTTACGCAATAACAATGATCTTTATTTACTATGGATTATGACATTATGTTTTGAACACTACTTCAGTCTTCCTTCACTGTCATGTTTTTCCAATTTTGGACCACTTTTTCGAGTTTTTATATCGCCATTATAACAGAATATTGCCTTCCAAGTTTTGAAAGGTTTGCGGCTTATAAGAATACAACAAAGACTATATATCACTACAGAATGTAATGGAGTGGCTTAATTAAGCGATATAATGTTGTTAAATTAATTTCTCAATGTTAATGGTTACACAATATCGAACATAAATGTATAAGAACTGTCAAAAATAACAGCGCAACTTAGAAGTTATTTTTATTTGAAGATTTATCAGCCTTAATGATCCAATTTCCTTTATTCTAAATACCGTTTAGCTGGACTTCAGTATCAACATCGAATCTACCCTTTAAGTCTTTACTGGTCGGGACTTTTTAAAATACATTTTTGACTTCGAAAAACCCCACAGAAAGCAGTCCAAAGGCGTTAAACTGCACGGTCTAGTCGACGGCGAGTTCTCTCGTACGATAATGCCACAGGATCAGATACGCATGTTTTCCAGATCAATGCCATCCATTTGAGGCATAAATCAAATTGGGCATTAATCCTCAAGTTGGGTCAGTTGGATTTTGTTAGTATGGAGCCGCAAATCTTTCGTTAGAATACGCTGCAGGTTGTTTCTTGAAATTTTAAATTCTTGACAACGATGCCGAATGGATATTCTCGGCACATTCTGGCGAACAGCCAAACAAACCCGAGTTAATGGTATGATATCAGTAATTAACACAGTCTCCTTGATTTTTTCGATAATTCTTTTCAAAAATGGTGGTTCATCGTGGTGTCCTGCCAATTGGTTTCAGTTGCCTCCCACTTAGAGTTGGTTCTTTTCTAGATATAGCTAGATTCAAGGACTACGAATCGTATTTATTCACTCTCTATGTCTTACCAATCGAAGACCAATCGTTTCCTAAGTTCGTCAATGCATATCGGATCAAAAATCTTTCGAAGACCTTCCCTTTCAAGTTTATCCCAATATCCCACTAGTCAATCAGCATTGTAGGGATGATAAGGGTCCTTATAGAGCTACCTTAGTTTTTTGGAGAAGACTAATGCAGATAATGGTGTTGATATTATATGTCCCTTTTCGTTTATACAATATTTTGACTCCAGCTGCCGCAAGTACAAGTTACTAGCTTTACTATTAAAGTCATTGGCATATGCTAGAAGTCGCAAAAATTTTTAATAGATTGTGTGTCTGTTGTTGACTCGCCCTTGTTAGGGCAGAAATCGAATGTTAGTGAGCCACATTGTGTCAAACTTTTGTTGGCATTCAAGGTTTCTGTGAGGTTATCGTCTTACATGACATGCAAGACTGCACCAACATCATCCTGCATAAGCGAACGAGTTTAGCAGGGATAAGCAATTCAATCGCTTATCAATTCAATCGCTAATCAATTTAAAATGGTTCACAGGAGTATATAAAGAGATCTAAAGCTAAAAAGATCTTTTTTTTTATGAGATTGATTACTGGATAACTGTTGCGGGTTTCTTTCTAATTCGGCCGATAATGCTAAACTTCCACAATTTAAGAAGCCCTAAATTTAGTTACTTTCAAGCGCTAGTAGAGAGGGCATTAAGACCAACTTATTTGTTTGTCCCACATTGTTATTTTTACTAGATTTTGGCCACGTGGACGAGAGTCGTGGTTATCATTGCCTAGTGTGGATAGGAAATTCTGCATTACATCAGGATATTAGTCTTCGCGGGTCAAACTAATTCTATAAATTGATATTTCATTCTCTTTGTACTAATTGAGTGTGTTTTATCATAAAATTTTTATTTTAATTAGCGCGCGGTCAGGGGACTTGTGTATCCTTATAATGTTTGTACATAGCAAGGGCGAAAGAAATTTAGGGAGGATGATTTCCATTTCCTCTTTAGGCTTATGCTCTTTGCGTTTTATTTCGAAATGCTCTTTCGATTCAATTCAAATGTGAATCTAGGGATTATTAAGAGCATATCTGACAGTTACCCAGTAACAAATGGAGACAGTGTAATGCCATTATCAGTGTTTGCATTTGCATTTTCACAAACGACTCTAAAACAGCCGCGTTAGATCAGAGGTCTTCTCTTAGGATTTCTGCATAAACCAATCTTTCAGTCACTTTAACGTCTTCCAAGCAGAAAACTCAGCTGTTTGACTCAGCCAGAATTCAATGACGTCGAGGAATATTAGAATATACGTAGACAGCGAACCGTACCATCGAGGGTGATTTAAGACTTCTGCATTGGGTTCTGGGGCACTCGGGTGTCGTAAGTTATTGCGTCTCTGATGAACTAGCCTAACTTGGATCCCCAGGAATTTGTAGTAGGCGGTTCCTAAACAATTATGAGAGCTGAACAATCTCACGAAGAGAGCGATGTGTTATTGGAAAAAACTCACAACGATTGAGTATTCTTCATGATTTTACCATTAGCTGAAAAATCGAAGAGGAAAAAAAATGTGTTGCAATTTCTAGGTACTTACCACCTCCGCGATCTAAATTATCTCTGCTCTATGAAGATCATCAATCTTAACCAAATGCGTCCAGATATCCGTATGGTTCCAGGAGTAGCTAGGGCACCTCGTCATGCGTTCTCACGGTTATGTCATAATACGAGGGTTGTTTGAGGAATACCCGGATTCGAAAGGACAACGCAACTTTTTTAATATAATCTCCTTTCAAATCGATACACTTTTCCCAGCGCTGCTGCAAATTTTTTAACCCCTCCGTATAGTATGATTTTTGTTGTTCTGCAAAATGTTCCTCCGAGGCGGCGATGACTTCCTCGTTTAACCCGTACTTCTCTTTCCGACGAGCAATCTTTTAAGGTTTGGAAGCAAAAAGAAGTCGCAGAGGGCCAAATCCGGTGTGCCATTTGTCAATTTTGGCTATGCCGACTGCGGAGGTGTGGGCCGGTGCGTTATCTTGGTGAAAGAGCAGTTTTTTCTTCGCCAAATGTATTCGTTTTTTCTTCAAATCGGCCTGTCTTCGCCTTTTTTGGTGCACGTTCACCGGGTAAAATCTATTGTTTCGATTGTTCTTTGGTCCCTGGTGTGTGCCAATAAATCCATGTCTCATCGATGGTCACCGAACGATGCAGAACTCCTTCCGGATTTCGCTGAAACAGGGGTAAGCACGTCTTTGAAGTGGTCCTACGATTGCGCTTGTTCTCCGGTATGAGCAAACGCGGCACCCACGCTTGCCCAAAATCTCATGCAGGATATGGGTAACACGTTCAGTTGAGATGACTGCTATCTCAGCCAACTCGGGAATATACACTCGGCGGTCTTCTAATACAAGACCATGAATGTTGTCCATGGTTTCTTTGGTTGTAACCGTTTTCAAGTCTCCTAGGTGCGGTTCATCAAAAACCGACGTGCGACCACGGCGAAGTTCTGCGAACCAATTGTAAACGGTTGTACGGAAAGGTAAATGGCTCCCATACATACCATCGGATCACGGAGCGATACTGTTCTTTTTCCATTGTCTCAAAAAACACTGACACGATTTTTTGAAATGGGTGTCAAAACGAAGCTAAGCGTCTAATTGTTACCAAATTTTGACAGGAGGTCTAAAAGAGGTTATACTAAATGTTGGTACACTCTCTAGGTAACGCCATCAGGTTCATCATATCTCGGATTCAACTATCCTACTTGATTATCATTGTTACTATATAATTCTTGAAAGCCTAATTTCACAAGGCAAACTGCTCACCTTCGTTGACGTGCTTTTTGCCGAATTTTTGGATATTCTGGCGTTGGAACATGTATAACATGATAAGATAACTGACACTGAATCTTATTGATTACTATAAGTAAAGGACTGTGTTGTCCTTTGGCTCGTAGATCTTGCGGACAATTTACGTCCATTTAATGTTTTGCTTGGGGTTTTTGAATATTTTTTACTCAAGAGAATTTTCTAGTTGAACTCTGGTACGTTATTTCTCATCTGCTGCATTGAATATTTTAAAGTTATGTGAATAGCGATGCTATAAATCTGTACTATTCAGTAGGACTGCCTTTGTTACATGCGTGCAGCCATAAAAGTATGAAAATACATCAAGTGATGATATTTATTACCTTTCGTACTTGATTATATTACAGAAGTACCAGGGTCGGTTTCAAAAAACGTAAACATAAAATTTATTAAGCTTAAACTCTGGAATTAAACTATTGCATTACAATGTAATTTGTTTTTTATTTATTCTTTTCCTATTATTTGCATATAGTTACGAGTAATTCTAGAGTGTTCCACGTGAATAACATTTGAAGCAAAACGCAGCCAGATTAAACGTAAAACATATGTAAGTAAACTAATGCAAAATCGACACTTGAATACATATCTGTTTTACATGATAAGATGTTTCTTTGTTACTGCATTCCAATCTTCATATCTTCAAATGTTCGTTAACGCTTCATACAATAAGCGAAAGTCTTGATCAGCATAAATTATTGCGTGTGCATGGCACAATGCTATAGTTAAAGTGAATATATTCTTAGAATTTATCCGATAATAATAATTCAACAATTCGAATGACTCACTCGCTAGTCGTAGCAATCAAACACAATGGAATCAAAGTCAGTGCACTTAAATAAAGAAGAAGATATATATGAGAGTGCGCTGACGATCGTTGACTATACAACAATTCTTTTTATCTGACACCCTTATATCAGGGATTCCCAGTCATTAAAAAACCTCTCAACCCCCATTAGTGTACGTTATCCATTTGACATTGAATGTGTAGTCAGTCGTAAATGTTTCCTTTTTTATTGTGTGTGTGTATAGTGTTTAAGAGCGGAAGCTGAAAAAACTGATAGTCTGATCGTTTGTTGTAGCTATCAGCAAGAAACAATTTGTAGTCAAATGTAATTTACTGTAACCGCAACATGTTTTTTTTCTTCTCATTTTGTTTGTCCACAGAATGGCAACAAATGCTGGCTATGATGATAGTGATGATATAATACAGGCGAGCACAGCAACAAATAACACAAATGATTCGTCATTATACTCACCGGCCGATCAAAAACCGAGCACAGCGGCTAACGCTTACGGTAATGATCCGCAAATTATCCCCAATGAGGGCACACATCTGAAAGCTTCCAAACAAGCGTACTTTGGCGAGGAGAAAGTCGTTATTCCCGAGATTGATAAGGTAAGCCGACAGTAGTAGATTTGTGTTTGGAGATATTTTAAAGGATTATTATTTTACCAGGTCGGATTCAGTTTTAGAAAATTATGGGCGTTTACAGGTCCTGGGTTTCTTATGTCCATAGCCTACTTGGATCCGGGTAACATCGAATCAGATCTTCAGAGTGGAGCTGCGGCAAAATATAAAATTCTATGGGTTCTCCTCGCAGCGACGTGCTTAGGACTGCTTATGCAGCGATTGTCAGCAAGGTGAGTACAAAATAAAATTGTAAAAACTCAAATTCTGACATTTCTATTTACCATAATTTATTTTCTTTGATAGACTGGGTGTAGTTACAGGCCTACATTTAGCAGAAGTATGTTACAGACAATATAAAAAAGTTCCTCGACTAATTCTTTGGATAATGATCGAAATCGCGATTATTGGATCTGATATGCAAGAGGTTATTGGTACAGCAATCGCGATATACCTTCTTTCGAATAAAGTGTAAGTTTAGATGAGATAATGCTGAAGAGGAATTATAAGTAATTGTTCGCTTTTTGGTTTTCTTTTAGTATACCATTGTGGGGCGGAACACTTATTACAATTTTTGACACGTTTACATTTTTATTCTTGGACAAGTATGGCTTAAGAAAGCTGGAGTTTTTGTTTGGTTTACTTATCAGCGTTATGGCTGTGACTTTTGGCTATGAGGTATTTAAGATTTTATTTACATTTGAGTCTAGAACACATAAATATAACAATTGAAGATTCATTGGAAAGTAATTTATAAACGCAAATAACAAAAATGGGGTTTTTTTCGCTTTCAAACAAAGCTATCGTGCTTATTGTTTTGTTTAAATTAAAACGTTTCCGGGAATGTACTGTAATTGTGGAGATAATTATAGTCAAATGTTAGGTGTCTACTTTTTAAGCTTGGTATGATTGACTGGCGAGTAAACAATTGAGAGGTACTTATAGTTTTTGTACTGTATGACGCAAATGTAAATTTACCACTTGAATAATTATTCTAACAAATAAACGCGCCGTTGACAGGTATTTCCCACATTTTAAAGATTTACATTAGTAGATTTTTGTAAAAGGAAATAAATTCGTACCATCTGATTGATTTATTTTATCATCCAATAAATAGGGCGGGTTTTAGAAGCTGATTTATGTAAGTTCAGATAGGTTGGTATACAATATCAAAGGACAACGCTTGTTTGGTTGCTCTATGCTTTAGCAATAAGGTTATTCTTTTTAGGCTTAAGATTTTACTCTTTGTAGTATTCGTCACATAGAAAAGTCAAGGGGTCATTTCTTCGTCAGCTAATCCCTGTTTTTAAAAATTGGGCACTTCGTCCAGAAATGTTTTATGTGTTATGCTACAGAACAGACTTTTGATTTAGTTTTTATTGTTCTAAAAACTACGATTTATATCAATTCAAAACAGATCCCTCGAATATTTAAAACTTTAAACTCTGTTGTGGAAGTGTTACTTTTTCAATCATTCGGCATAATGTGTGTTTCTTCCATCCTGAATAAGCAGATTCCATTGCATAGCATAAGAAGCTATGTTGCGTCCTTAAAAGTCTGTCCAGCCTGCTGTCACTTTTGCTTTTCTGCTATAACGTCTTAAATAGGATTTAGGTGGAACTTCCTTAAAATTCTTCGTGGACACTTATTCAAAAAGATTTAAATAGCGGCCTAGTTATAGTGGTGGATATTTTCTGTATGCTGACTTATAACTTGAACAACCGCAGTTTGGCTTTCGACCTGATAGTATTTATTCGCAAAATCAAGCTTTGTGCTTTTGGAATAGAAAAATTGTCACCTGCCAGTTTTTAAGTGCACTAAAAATTATTTGTTCGCAGTCAGCTTATTCGCAATTCGCTGAGCTGTGAATGGATCTTTAGACTTAGACACTGCCTATATATGGCCTATAATTCCACTTGCAGATCCGAAGGTCGTTGTTCTTGTTTCGTTTGCAGATATTGTCAACAGTAGATTTGTTTGTATCAGTCCCCAGAAACTTTCTCCGTTGGCACAATCCCACAACCTGGGGGGCCAGTTCTGGTATAGATACTTCTAAGACGAGGGGTCGATAAGACCGAAGCCAGTAACCCGTTCCGGAATGTCAGCACTGCCTTTGATCCAATAAATGCTCATCCACCACTATCTATGGTATTTGATTTGTTCTGCGATTTTACTTCATCGTTGATTTCATCTGAATAATTCATCCGCTGTCCGGTGCTGATATTTTTGTCTGCTGGTCAAGACTCGCTCTTATAAGTTTGACAAGTTAAGTCCGGATGGAAATGGACCAGTACACAATGGTGCAGGAGGTAAAATAAACACACGTTGATGTGTAGAAACAGGTACAACACCACAGCAACCAACCACCAGCTAGAAGCATTGCTTTTATATATTTTTGGACAATTTCAGTCCTAGCTTCTGCAGAGACTGTTCTTCCAAGGTATTGGATACACTTCACCCTCTCCACTGATTGTCATCGAGTCCATTGAATTCTCCTATTTCACGTCGATACAGCCGTGACCAGCGCATTGCTCATTGCCAATAAAAACAAAACTGGGGAAAGGATACATTTGCATTTAAAATTGGTTATTTTAGTTATAATTTTATTCCACAAAGTAAACTAGATAAACTCGTTGTTAACTTATTGATCTTCCTCTCAAAATCGATAAACATTAGGTAGAATGAAGCTTGATATTTCACGCGCTGTTCGTTGATGATCCACAGGGTGTTGATGTGATCGACGCATACGAGTAAGTTTAGATTTCGAAAACCTGCTTGGTCGACGTTGAGTTTGGCTATTATTTTTACAACTGCAGACAATACACAAATTCCTCTTCAGTTTTCATACTCCACAAGACTTGTATTTTTCGGAAATTTGCCGATTCTTCTGGTCTGCTTTTTAGAAAAGACACGTGGACAAGTCTCTACAAGTGGATGCAGAACCTCTGAAGAAGCTGTTGGTGTGCTGCTCTTAAAAGCTCCACTTTTCCAAATATGAGAAAAAGTATTGATATTTCCAGCAGCTTATCTTGAATTGATTGCATACCGTGGCAAATACTCTATGTAGAATCGAAGCGAAATGTTTCCTTTCCTGAATTGGTCCTCATCCGAGTAGAGCCAAGAATCAAGGCTTGGTGTTATATTGAGATATGACGAGCAGTTGCATTTATGTCTGCGTTCGTCATGTCGCATGCAATACTGTGCTTCTCTCATCTTAAATCGATACGAATATAATTGATTATTCCTGTGGACGAGCGCTTAGAACTTCTTGTTCTTTGATCAATTTGCAAGTATCTTTAGAAAGCTACGTGGTCTATCCTCCTGACCATGATAATGCCTCTGAAAGTGAAATCAATTTCAATGATCTTGAATAGCTGGAAATTCCTTGCTCCTAATTGTTTTCACATCGTGCGAGATGTGAAAGAAACTTTAGTTGTTAGTGCATAGATGTAAATGTTCTTTAATCAGTCGATGTTGTACGTGGGCAACCTTGATGTTTAACGAACAAAAAGTGTCGGGACTTCAACTTAAAAAGGCAATTCTTAGTTGAGTCTGTTGCCTAGGTAAGAATAAATATACTCTTCAAATACAAGTTAAAGCATTTTAAAAGTTAAGAAGCTATCTGTGTAGTTTTTGCATAGTTTTTATAGAGCTGCTAATTGAACACTACCTCTATTCATTCTATGATATATCACCCAAAAAACGATTAAGCCAAGATTTAATTTTAAAAGCAATTATCGGCTTTTTTGTTGCGGGCCTATAATATTTTAGTGTCAGGACACTTTCCATTATAATTCTAGATTAGTTTGGTAACTCAGCTTAGATGTAGATTTTGGCTTTTCATTTATCAACAAAATTTTGTTCCATATTGGCTCACAATCCGGATTGAAATCGGATCTCAATTGTCTTCCTTTGTAGGGCAGCTGTAATCATGTCAAAGGAATAGTTGCTTAGCATACAAGACAGTACAATGATAACTTATATTCCGGGATGCGGTGCACTTATACCACACACACACCGAGTTACGGAATGTGTTAATTATGTTGGTATAATATCTCTTAGTATTTTCTATTATGATCGGAGGAGTTTTTATTAGCTCAAAAAAGCCAAACTCTGAGCTCGGATATTGATGATGAATTGTAGAAGTATGTTACCATTTTAAGTTAAAATTGAAATAACCAAAAATATTACTTGAAGAAATAAAGTAAATAAAGTACCAATAATATTTTTTTATGAAAGCAATATCAATGTTCACAATGTCGACTTTGCTTAGTGTCCAGGATTTACTTCTCTGATAGTAAAGTTAGAAATTTTTCGTAATTTCTTTTAAGAAAGAATTCGTTATACCAAAGCCAGCTGTATTCCTATTCTGATAAAATAGAAGCACAAGTTTTGCTTTGGGTTTTCGGTCTCAGATGGCAGCCTGATCAAGGCAATCAATTAATCTCATTGCCTCCTTACGTCCACAATGGATAACTCTATAAACTCGAACAAAGATTCTCATTACGTAATACCACATTGTATTATGTGCTTTCGCATCACAACCGATCATCAAAGCTTGATTTTAATTCGAATATCGATCCACTAAGAACTCAATCTTTTGCAAGTTTGATTTCTGATGCGCACAGTTCGTGCTCTTTGCCACGCTTCTACTTGTACGATATAGTTCAAATTGGAAACATCAATCAAACCAAATTCAAGCATTTGGGTATCATGTCTAATGCTGTTTTCTTGTGTTGAATATTTCAATTAGACAACTGGTATCCGTCACTTCGCTGTCCTATTGGGAGATTTCGAACGGCCAATCTAAACTAATAATTAAATAATTTTTCAAAGCCACTGCCCCCACTTACTGTGTTATTTTTCTTGTTATTGTGGCGGGAGAGATTTGGAATTTGGACTTTGAAATTTTTTAACAACTTGTCAAAATTGTCTATTGTTACTTATATTCGCTGAGCACATGTAATACTACTGCAACTCGTTGTTTTTTTTTAGGTTTTCAGGTAATTACCTTTTCGATTTTATCTAAGTATATCTGTTTACTCAACTTAAAACAAATGAATAACCTTTTTCATTAGTGCACAAACTCACGTTGCTTGCGTTGAGGGTCACAATTGGATTTATTATAATATACGCTTTGCGAGCGTTATCCACCTAGATGATCAATTCATTTGAATGTGGAAAAAACTTCGTATGAACTTGTTAATACCTTCGTTGAGCCACATGTAGAGCCCTATTAACAGTTGATGGCTGTCGAACAACTTGATGTGAATATGATGTTTGATAAAGTGAGAAATAAATGAAGACACACATCAGACGCATATACGTATATCGTAAAGCAGAGTCGTTAACGCAACGCAACACCAACGTTAAATTCAAAAATATTGACCCACGCTATCCAGTAGATAGAGTGGAGCACATTTTCTCGAAATGAATTCTTTGCGCAATGATGTCCAACGAGCAGCATAAACCCCTTCACTAGACGTTAATTTGTTCGACGCGAAAAGCAACGAGCTCGATGCATCTCCAACGCTTACGTTAAATAAAATTGAAAGTTTCGCTCATTACAATTAAGTACACGAGAATTATTCTCTCGTAGACCTAATACATTTTGTTACATTTTCTTATTTTTTTTTCACCTTCATTACTCAATTTTCTTAAATCGTTGTGACTTAAGATAACACGATTTAAGGAGAATTAAATATAAGTCTTTAGATGGCCCTAGCTGTCAATGTAGTTATCATCAAACCGCGTAATTTTTCTTATTGACATCTGTTAAAGATTTTCAACTCACAACAATACAAGTTTTATACAACAGCTTAGTTTCTAATGGCATTGAACATGTCGAATTTTGTGACTGAAAACTACGATTTGCGGACAGTATTACGGTAAGCATTCTCTTGGTGAGAGAAACGAAGAACGTGGAAGACCACCGTTTGGTAGGATCAGAAGGACGTGATCTATTATGAGCTGCTAAAACTTGGCGAAGCCATTAATGCTGAACGCTACCGACAATAAATGATCGATTTGAATCAAGCTTTGTGTGAAAAATGACCAGAATATCGAAAAAGGCAAGACAAAGTGATTTTGCTTTATGATAATGCATCATCGCACACAGCAAAGTTGGTCAAGGAAACGATTCAAGAGTTCAGTTGGGAAATACATTTGCATACAGCTTACCCAACAGACTTGATTTCACTTCTTTCGAAAATGTACGAAAATGGCTCGGTGACTTGTTTGGCTTAAAAGCGCAACTGCATCCACAAATTGTCAGACAGGTGGGAAAAATGTACTCATTTAGTTAGCGATGGACAAAACTTCGAATAAAATATTTTTGTTTATCGTTTTCATATAATAAACGAAACTTCGCAATGACATTATGATTAGTTCCAATAAGCCCTGAAGTGAGAATGTGACTACATATTCACCTAAAGGCTGGTTAAAACCAGATCTGAATACTTCAAGAAAAAGTCACTTGTGTCAACTTTAAATCAGGTACTTAATCGTTAAGTAAAAGAAAGATCATTAGTTCGTTTAGTTTGTTAGAGGGTTTATTTTTTTTTCAGTTGTGCATTGTTTGGTGAGGCTTGGCTGTGTAGAAGGATCGATACTTTTGAGATAACCAATCTCAGACATAGACGTTGAGAGTTGCTGATAGAAGCTATTTCCGTGGCGTGGTGCAGGAGTTGAGTTCGTCAAGTATTAAAGGAGCGCAAAACCCATTTCTTATCCAACATCTTTCTGAAAATTTTCAACTCATGTGACACCAATTTGCAAGTCTGCATTGCAAGTCATTTCTTTGCAAGTCGTTCCCATAGAAGTTCTCAAACGTGGTACTATTGAAGCCAACATCGACACCATAAAGTGAATGCTTAGTAAAAATAATATTTATTTGGGGCAAAATGTGCACTTCTACAGCTCAATCATTATATTTGCAACACTCTATTGCAACAATCTACTTAGTATTAATTAATTTGAGTCTGCCAAATTGAAGTACAGAGTAAAGACATTGTTGCACGTGCGCTCAAAGTTCTAACTAGTTCCCCTCTGTTTTTCACCTTTCAGCGATGGTAACTATGGTATACACGTATCCGCGGTATTCCAGAAAATCAAGCAGCTGAAGCAGTTCCCCCGTATATTTATCAGTCATCTTTTAAGATAATCACATTAGTGAAAACATTTATAGTCCACCAGATGAATAAAGCACTTAAATAAATACTTTATTGCGGAAATTGCTACACGTCACTATCTTATTTACGTATTTAGCCATCGTCAAAACAGATAAAATATAAATACACTTTAAACCATGTTACACTGCTTAACATATGTATCTTATTTATCACAATTATTATGTACATTTAATAAATAAATAATTCCTTGCAGTATGTTGTGTCTGCGCCCAGTCAGGGAGAAGTAATGAAAGGAATGTTCTTTCCTTGGTGCTCAGATTGCGATTCCAAAGTTTTCATGCAAGCCGTTGGTATAGTTGGTGCTGTCATTATGCCACATAATTTGTATCTGCACTCTGCTCTTGTAAAGGTTAGTCAACTGCTATATTATTTGATTTGATAAATTCAATATGTTGATGACAATATTTGCAGTCTCGAGATGTAGACCGCAGTAAAACCAATAAAGTACGTGAAGCCAATTTCTATTTTTTTGTCGAAGCTTCTATTGCCCTGTTTGTATCGTTCATTATCAACGTATTTGTCATGGCGGTGTTTGCTCATGGCCTATATGGAAAAACTAACGAAGAAGTGGTAAGTAGATCGGGTAACATTCAAATTGAATATCAATCCTTTAATGATGTATTTTTACAGCTGGACGTTTGTGTGAATCAGACAATGTATCAAGATGCGTTGGCTTCTTTTACAGACAAAGATAATGGACATGCGTTAGTTGATGCCGATTTGTACAAAGCTGGCTTATTTTTGGGTTGTACATTTGGAGCAGCAGCGATGTATATCTGGGCTATTGGTATCTTAGCAGCAGGACAAAGCTCAACAATGACTGGTACATATGCTGGTCAATTTTGTATGGAGGGTTTCCTTAACTTGCAATGGTCCCGCTGGAAGAGAGTACTCTTTACTCGTTTCATTGCTATTGTGCCAACTTTTTGTGTGGCATTCTTTAGTAAAATTGAAGATCTCACTGGAATGAATGACATTTTAAATGCTGTTATGGCATTACAATTGCCCTTTGCTGCAATACCAACGGTTGCCTTCACATCTTCCGCTGCTATTATGGGAGAATTTGTTAATGGACTGTAAGTGAGAGGAGATATATGTGAGTTGGATATTTTAATGTCGTATTCATTTTAGGGGAAACAAAATTGCCGCAATTATGCTAACGGTTCTTGTTATAGCAATTAATTTATATTTTGTAATTGATCAAGTGCGCTCTGCTGAATTGGAAGGCGGATATTTGGCGTTAGTTTGTGAGTGTTCTAAAAGTGCGACAACGAACGTGAACATTATTAATTATTTTTATTTCAATTTCACAGGTATATTTGCCATTTTGTATTTACTGTTTAATTTCTATCTTGTGATACATATGGCGGCGTCCATGGGCAACCGAAGATTAAACAACAACAGGGTAGGTTTATGCATGGTTTGTTTTTATTTTTTTTTGTTATTAAGTGTAGACTTGGTTGATATTTATAATTATGTGACAATGTGTATGTTGGAGCTAGAACATACATAAACCTAAAGGTGCCAAATATATCATATCGGTAATAATATCGTAAGGAGTGAGCCATGAGTGCGCTAATGACCCTTATTTTTGTAAGAGGGTAGTTAAAACATCGTCGAAAGTTTATCAAACATTTTTTTTTTAAAATGTTGTGAAGAAGTTCAACCAAACCATACTCATCGGCAAATAATGGGAAAGGAGGACTCAACAGTGTATCCAAACAAAGTCCAGGACTTCATATGACCGAATAATTGAATTGCAGTCCAGACCTTAACTCGTTCGATTAAAACTTCGAACTACACAGGCTGGAAGATAAATGGCTGTCATTTTGGATAATGTGTTCTATGTTCTGTAGCAAATGCTAGGCACGGCAATTCCCAATAAAAAAAAAAAAATGTAGATTTCTGCAAAACGAATAGATTTTCAGTAAGAGGGAAATCAACTGGCCGAGAAAGTACTTATGTTAGAAATGGAAACACTCTACACAGAAGTGCTTTAAGAAATACGCCATTACACAAAAATAGTGTGCGTTTTCTGAACCTACAATGTATCGATGAAAAAGTTCTAAGACACATAAACGTAATGAAAGAGCTCATGAATTAAAAGGTGAAATTTTGAATATCTGGGTCAAGTTCTAAAGTTGAATATAATCTGTTCCAAGTTAATCTTCCGCAGAAAAACAAAAAAACAAAATCTAACTTGGATATCAAATATTCGAGATCAAGATGCATTTAAACCATTTGTATGTCCATTGTGATGTGAGAGGAAATCAACGAGATTTCTTGAGAAGTTCGTCAATATCGGTGATCTACGTAGAGTAGAGACCATTGTGAGGAACTCAATCGCTTCGGGTATCTTTCAAGAACACAGTGTCCCGTGATTACATCTGACGAATTTAGAGATACTTTTCTTCTGAGTTTGGTCAATTTTCTTGATCGATTAGGATCGATGCCTTATTAGTCTGGTTGGCTCATAACTTGCCTAAGAGATCACTTGAAACTATGTTCATTTGCTTCCTCTAGGCCATTAGGGGATTGATGTTGTCAAGCTGATTACTATTTATTCCAGGGAAACCAGTTTTGTCAGAACATGCGTTCTGAGTAGTCTGAAGGATTTGTGTATGCAAAGGTTCCTAGAAAAGACAATGCCTTCTTGATACGAATGCTTCGCTTCGTACCATCCAAGCCTTTCGGTTGGCTTTTTGGTCCACAAAACGTTCCTTCCTTTGGCAAATGCATTTTTTCAAAAAGGTAACAGTCGCGAATACGAAAAATACGATACGATGCACCAAACGAAAAAACAAACGCTTTGTCGATAATGCTCTTGAAATCGTAAAAACAGATCAACATTGTCTTTACTTTTGACTCCTCAATCGAGATTTTTTGAGTTTGGCTCGTCTGGCGCTTTCCACTCGGCATTTTAGCGCTTGGTTGCTGCATCCTATTGAAAACACCACGTTTCATCACCAGCCAGAATGTTGTAAAGGAAGTTTTAGTTTTTTTTGATCTCCTTTGAATGTTGAATTCTGAGCAATTTTTGATCGGTCATTTTTGTACCGATTACACAGAATTACTGTCACTTCAGTTTCAATAACTCTGTTTTTATTCGTACAAATGTCATAAAATTTTGACAACACATCAGTGAAGGATCTACTTTTCCGACGCATGTAATTACCAATAGATGAACTCATTAGAAATATTTATTTTTAAGAAGTCCTGTTTAATTTGGAGTGAACTTTGTAGAAGTTAACGTTGAAGTCAAAACCGATGACTGAAGTTAGGTGATTGGGGTAGGTGAGAATACTGTCTTGCTCTACATTTACCTCGTTCCATTATAAAGTTTCTAATGTAGAGAAACTTTAAAAATAAGAACAGAGTATTCTATCCGTGTAAGTCATTTCAATATTCAGAGATTGGTAAACTAGTTTCTGCATAATCAAGCTTTTTGTAAATCAATACGTGTATTGTTCCCGGTAGGTACTTAACTGGTACTTGTCTGGAATTTCGACATTTAATCAGTAATTGAAACCTATATGAAATAAGGATTGCCTATTTTATTTTATCTACATACTTCCGTGTTTTGATTGGTAAATAATTTGGTTAGCTCAAATGTTAAGTTGCTATGATTGACAATCCCAGTTGAATGTTATTTGTAAACTTTCCATTAGCTCTGATAAAAATATTTCAACCTGTTGCGTAGTAACCATTAATATGAAATCGATAAGTAATTCCCATTTGACTGAAGTGATAATCGAGATTAAACTGTCATATTTTCGCAAAATAATTTGCTTTTTTGGTTTGAAGACCTTTCACTTATCGTAACCAATTTTAACCGCCGCACAATGTGGCCGATGGTATGAAAAGTTGGCAAAAATAGCTATATTCAGACTGCATTCAAATGACCAAATGCTAATGTATATGCATAGAGGTATTACTAAGCTATACAAAACCGCTTTTGTTCACACGTAGTTAGCCTGGGAGACAAAGTTCTATTACTTTAAACTTACAGTTGTTGATCACGTGGGTGTTGCAAGTCTTAAGTGCTATTTTTCTGAAACAATAGATATTCATTTTAAATTATTATAGAATCACATCCGACAAGTAAGCTTCAAATTTGTATAAATGTGTTTAGATTTTCAGTGTCTATTGTGTTTGAAATAATTTGTTTATTTTCATGTCTTACAGGCTATTTGTTTTTGTGCGTGTTATATAAATATGTTGGGTTAAAGTTCATCTACACTGCGCGAAATTCTTATAAAAACACTATAACTTTTTATCTTATTTTTTTAGTACTTGATAATTGTTTTTTGTGTTGTTTTGTTTTTGTTTTTTTTTTAAATCGTACAGTTTAATTATAATTAAATCAAATTTACTAAAAATCTATGAAAATAGCAGCGAAATTCTTATAAAAACACATTTACTTAATGGATTTTAAGAGCGTTTATTTTTCTTAGATGATATTTTAATAATGGGTAGAACTTTCATTTTTAGTTATTGTTTGGAATACTCTGTTTGGCATGGTTTCAATTAAATTTTGGAGGGTGATATTTGAAATAGAGTCCCAAGCGAACTTTATAGCTTCCTTAAGTTCTCCAATTTCTATTCTATTACAATATATTGCCGGCCGTTTTCATATATCAGACAAAATAATGCTCCCAAAAAAATTCTCGATCGGCTTTAGGTCAGGACTTCTGGCTGGCCAGTCCAAAACATCAATATTTTTAGAGGACCCCACTCTTTGACCACCTATGCGGTGTGAACGGCAGCATTATCTTGTTGAAATATGAAGTCAATTCCAGGTAATTCTTCACTTTCTACCATTACATCCGCCAGTAGCTCGATATATTTCTGGGAATTCATTTTCTTTGGTACAAATGTAATTTTCGTCTTACCAGTTACACAGAAACCATAAAATTATTGCCTCCAATATTAAGGCTGAATTTTACAACCTCCTTCATTTTTTGACTGTGCCAATACATGGAAAAACCGTCGGGTCCATCAAGGTTAAATTTTTTCTCGTCACTAAGAACAACCTTTTTCCATTCTTCTGTCCATGACACATATTTTTTCGCAAAATCTGGCAGACAGCTAAGGTTTTTTCATTGGTTTCTTATAGCAAATGTTCTTATCTGCTTCAAAAATTTGCTGGACCCGACGTTTTCCAATCGGAAGTTTGTATTTTTTTATTATTTGTGAAGCTGTTTGCGTTTGGGTCCTTTCTTATTTCTCTAAAAATAAACGATTTTTGGCGGAGGCTTATTTTCGTGTTAAAGTTATTTTTCGCAATTTGTCTCAGTGAAAGCCCAGAGTAATTACATGCGGTTATTTTTCCTTTCTCATCATCCGATTAAACCTTTCCACTGGGCATTGTTGATTAAGAAATCTGAAAATCTGTTTCCGAAAAAAAAAATCTTTTCAAAAACTGTTGCGTTTCTATCTTACTTCTTTGGCAACTATAAAAACTATATAAAATTGAAATTGTTGCTGAAATTTGCAAATGTTTTGCAAGTAATTTTACTTTTTTTATAAGAACTTCGCTCTTATCCACACTATTCAAGGAACTGTGACGTATAACTCAGCTTGAGGCTTAGCAAAACCTTTGTACAGCTTTTGCTTTATACAGATGGAACAGAAAAAAAAAAATATTTTGAACTGAAGATAACGGAATTATTGAGTACCACATTGAATGCATGTGATGTTTTTATAAGAAGTTCGCTCAGTGTAGGTGTGAAATGGCGTTATATTTTTTGGCGTTATGTTTTTGTTTGCACTTCTTTGAGTAAACACTGCACTAAAAATATCGATTATTTTTAATTTTTGTTTTAGGCTCAGGCAGAACTGATATTTTCTTATCAAAGAGATGTTCATTTTATAAAATGGATGAATTGGGTAAAAGTTATTTAAGTGACAAATCTTTGTTTTTAAGGAATTAAAAAATCATGTATCTAATTTTGTTTTGGATGTAAAGTAAAGGTGGTCAAGCTCATATAGAATGAAGGAAAGGTTTTTGTCGGGCAATTTTGCTTGAATGGAAACCGCAATAGGTTTTCCAAATTATAAAAAAAAGGTTTAAGGCCCAAACTAAAGTTTTTTAAGAGTTCAGATAGAGCAAAGCGATGAAAACCTAGGAAATGCGGTCTAAATATTCAACAAAACAATTATGTTACGCGGCCCAAATCGAAGGCTTAGGTCCTCGAGTAGTACTGATGCTTCTAAATTGGTCAAAAACGTTACTGACGCAAAACATAACGATGGAATAAACTACAATATAAGATGGTTTTTTATCAAACGATATTTCTTGAACCAATTCAAATGTTACTCACCAGAATAAGCTTTGTCTATGTTTTTATATTTTACCATTCATTAATATAATATTATAAGAAGTAAAGACAAAACTCGATTTCCTTCGTACAAATTCATTCAAAGAGCCAAACACGATTGCTATCCTATTAGGACATTTATTGCAATCACTGACATAACTGCAGAGTCTCAGCTCCAGGCATTGCTTGATCACACGACTTTACGTCTTATATAGTATTAAAACTCTTCATAAAATGTTATTTACAATGGTCGATGGAAAAATATGCAATGTATTGACAGAAACATCTTCGACTATGAGATGCTATATCTGTGGGCTAACATCAAAGCAATTTAATAATATTAATAAGTGCAAAAAGACAAACATTATATCCGAGTCTGGGTTAGAATTTGGGGTGTCTGTACTTCATGCTTGGATACAGATTTTTGATTGCCTATTAAATTTGGCATACAAATTGCCTTTACAAAAATGGCAGCTCGAGGAGAAGATAATAAACAGATTGTCGATTCTACAAACAAAGCCATCAAGGATAAATTTATATATCAACTTAGTTTAAACCTGGCTATGGGAATAGTAACGATGCCACACGTTTTTTTGAGAATGCAGAACTATCAATCAGTATTACTGGTATCGATGTTAACTCTATAAAGAGATTTTGAGTCTTTTTAAAAGCCATGGCTAGTGAATATAAAATCAACGTTGAAGTATTTGAAACTTATGCCATAGAAACAGCTCATCTGTTTGTTGAAAAGTATTCTTAGTATCCAATGTCTCCTACCATGCACAAGATATTAATTCATGGGGGCATTATTATAAAGAAGGCTTTACTTCCAATAGGGCAAGTAAATGAGGAAGCCCTAACAACAAAATATTTAAAAGATATAGAGAAGATTTTTCTCGGAAATGTTTTCGTGAAAAAACTAATGAAGATATACTTCACCGGCTTCTTCATGCTTCTGATCCTCTGATCATGGGTATGCACAACCACGCATACAACATATGGGTGCTTCCATTGTGCTTTGTTTTCGATATCATAACTATATTCAAATGATTTGTCACCAGTTATGATCCTTTTGAGAAAGTCAGGATCATCATTGACGACATTGAAGAGCTCCTGAGCGATGCTCATGCGAAGGTTCTTCTGATCAAAATTAAGAAGTTTCGTAACAAATTTCACTGACACATGTCTCATGCCGGAAACATCCGAAAAAATTGCATGACACAAGCCGACCGATATGCCAACATCCTCACCAACTTCTCTTATTGCAATTCGACGAATTTTTAAAACAATTTTCTTCACAGCTTCGACCTTATCATATTTTGTTGATGTGCTGGGGCGTCTAGCGCGAGTTTTGTCATTGGCATCTTCTCGGTCTTGGAAGAACTTGTCCTACTTGAAAACATTTTTTTACTTAGAGCAGACTCACCGTATGCATTTTTTACACAAAATTTGAGGCTTTGCTCAATCTTTTTAATAATTGAAAATCATCGAGCACACGAAAACACGTCTAACCGTTCTCTCTGTCAAAAACAAACTAAGTATGCTACATACTTAAAACTTTGAACATATGTTCGGGACATGTGTACCAACACACCAAAAAGTCACCTTACTTTTTCAACATGTATATTTCGTAAGTGAGTATATTTCGGGGATGTGAGCGCTATTAGGAGCTTATCCTTTACTATCTATTTTTAAAACCCTGACTGTCTCAGAAATCATTACCGGTCTGAGCTCGAAATATGTCGGAGTAACCCTGATAAGTTCTTATTTCCCTTTTTCCCGGACCTTTCTTGACTGTTGATTTCACCTGAAGAATTTATCTGTTTTCCCTTTATAGTGCTGCTATTTTTTGTTGCTGGTCAGTACTCGCGTTTATAAGTTTGGCAAGTCGAGTCCGGATGAACATCACCCAATTGATTTCATTTGGAGTTAAAAGTTGACACCTCTCAATGCCAACCCTATTTCTACAGGACTCAACTGTGAACTCAACGGGCAGAAGAGGAGAGACAAACATCGGCTTCTCAGAAGGAAAAAGGAGGAGCATTAAAAGCGCGCTGTCGGGGAAATTGAATTATGTTACTTCACGAATGAGATTCGGAAGTTTTACCAAAATGTAAAAGAAGAAACATTTCACGGCCACAAACTCCGAACTGAAGCCTGCAGAGACGAACGATGGAACATAGTAGTATAGTCGCAGTCGATGCTGAGGATTTAGGAAGATAATTTCTTTATAACGTCGATGACGAACCAAATACTTTTGTTAGAATGAACCTCACAACCTAGATGATGTAGCCCAAAAACTCCGTCCACCCGACCTGGATGAAGTGAAGATAGCCATATATAACTTTAAGTCCAACAAAGCTACTGGAGCGGACGACCACTGCCGTGCTCTTTAAAGCGTCAGGCGATGATTTGGTAAGCAGCATACACCAATTCATGTGTAAAATATGGTCCGACGAAAGCATCCCGGATTAATGAAACCTCACCATTGCTTGTCCGATCTTCAAGAAAGGAGACCCACTGAGTCATCAGAGGCCTCTGTCTTCTTCGCCAAGATCCTTTCTGCCGTATTTTGAACCTCCGATGCCGTTAGTCAACAACCTGATTTGTTCCATTTCAGTGTGGTTTCAGACCAGGAAAGACCAAAAATGAGCTCCAAATCGATACCCACTACCTATTCTTCGATTTAAAAGCCGCGTGCGACAGCATCGATAGAGACGAGATACACAGAACAATGTCTAGTTTAGTGATCACTGCCAAACTCGTCTGTTTGTGCAGGATGATGGTGCAGAATGCACGCTGCTTCATCAAGATCAGTCAAAAATTCACCGGAGACGGAAACTGAGATTTTAAAGGAGGATTTAGGCAAGGCTATGAACTGTCATGCGATTTCTTTGACGTCGTTTTTGAGAGAATAGTGCAAAACACACGCGCCAACAAAAGAGGTATAATTTTTAAAAAGTCCGGCCAATTATTCGCACGCGCCGATGCTTTTAACATAAACGAAAGAAAGCGCCGTGATATCAGTGACGTTTTCGCTAGTTTTAAGACAGAAGCGGCGAAGATGAATTTAACGGTCAATGAGAGCAAGACAAAGTATATGCTTTCAACCAGAAAGAACATCGAACACCGACGTCTCGAACAGAACGTCACCCTCCAAAGATATAACTTTGAGGTAGTTAAGGACTTTGTCAAGGCTCCGATATCAATTCAGACAGTGTGAAAGTGATCTTGGTTGATTGTGAGTGGAGGGGGAGATACAACAATGGACTATACAGCAACATTAACTGGGTCATATAGAACAGGTCATATAGAATCAATGCTACGATCCGAAAAGTCTTCGAATTCGAAGAGAGAGAATAACCCGAGAGAGAGTAACTGACGCACGCAAGTGGAAGGGTACCTCAGCCAACTTGGCGTGCGAAACCAGAGGCAGCTAGCTAAAGATCAAGCTGGCTGCACCTTATGTAAGTAAGTGAAATGTTGCTTGTCACTTAGTTATAGATTGTAAACATCTTTAAAAGTTTTAGACAAAGTCCCTACAGCATTATTGCGTGCTCAGTTATCGCATTATTATCCTCTTTTTTTTTACCATTCACATTCGAACTCAAGAGACGCTTTATCGATTTTTCTACTTGGGCTATACTCACTAAACACTTAAATGGCTTGACTTTTGTCTTGTATCCCTTTGGATTTAAGAGGAGCCAGACTTTCCAAACGCTGTTGGAGTTTTTGTACTGCTCTTGTATGTTTCTCCGAAATTGTTCTACATACCATATTTTGCTCGTTAAGTTTTTTATTTGTTCAGGGCATTCGGGAGCGGTTCTAGCATATTTTTCATTCTGAGCTGGTCCCTATTGAATGATAAAGTTCATACGAAGAGTGTTTCTCGGAAATGAAATACATATCCGTTGTATGTAGGTACTTTGGAAAGCTTGACCTGGCAATATTTGTAGGTTTACTTCTTCTTTTTTAAAGAGCTGTGGACACAATTGAGATAGTCATTTAATTTGTTCTTTTTACTGATTGGGAGCTTATCAGAAATTATTGAATATATTTATTTAATGTCAAGATGTATTTTTCTATTTTACAGCGGACATAAGTAGGAGTTTATATATATTAGGTCAAAAAATATCTAATCTTAGACGACGATAAATTTCATTATCAACCAACTCATGATTACGAGATTATACGAGTATCTAGTTCACAGCAGGCATAATAAATATATAATAAATCAAGACTTGAAAACTGTAACTCACATTAAATGCTTACGCAACAGACCGAGTGCCTTTTAAATCAAGTATAAAATCCTGAAGTACTCTCCATGAAAGGTGGCGATAAGTAGGTAATAAATGTAATTGAAAAGGCCGTCAAATAAATAATGAACATTTAAGCATTTTCTAATTTAAAAAAAAAAAAATAATAATAATATGTACATGTACTCGTATAAGAAGTAAATATTCCCATTTAAAATACAATAAAATACTTCAATCTAGCCACTTATGAGTTTTCTGAAGCGTGCGTTCGCTTATACACGTACTTATCTTTATCATAATCTGTAGATAGTCAAATTAAGCCCTTCAGTCGTTATCACTGACACATTTGTAATTTAATTTAAGTCACCTGTTCTAATTTTATTTTCTGTTGCCTTTGCAGTTGGTCAAGAAACTGGTGCTCCCGTCACAGAACACTTTTGCCGTGAACAACGTGAACTCGACGTACGCAAGGTAAGCTTCAATTCAATTGCTGTTGATCTTCCATAGTACGAGTAAAAGTAGAAAATTATTTATTTTATTTAAACATTAATGTGCTGTAAAATTGTTGCTTTTTTCAATTTAATTTTTAACAATCTGTTTTCTGTTCTATTTTTTTTTTCTCTTCATTTTAACAGTGATTTAAGCGCAATAAGTAACCCTAGCTACGTAGAAAAGAATAGAATCTAAGTTTTAGAAATAACACTTCCATTCTCGTAGAATGCTTTCATAAAATACCATAAGAGTATTTTATTTTATGTTATTTGTTTAAAAAAAAAATATTTTTTTTTATTTATTTACTCGTAGTATCGCTTTATTTCAGTATTCATTATTTTATTTTGTGAATAATTTTAAAGTTTTCCAAAAACGAATATCAATTAAAATTGCCAATGGTTTTCACTAATAAATTTTTTAAGAAGAAAACAAAAAAAAAAAAAAAAAAAAAAAAAAATTAAAGATATTTTTACATTCGTATTTGTTATTGCTATACTTACGTTTGTAAATAAAAACAAAACATGCATTTAGCTTGTAAGAACATAAATTTAAAACGCAATTAACCCTGTACATCGCTACTTAGAAACGCATTATTAAATAAAAAAAAAAAAAATAAATAAATAAATAAAGTGGTGGAATCTTCGGTTGTGTGAAGGGTACATCTTTCGGATACGGATATTTATTTATGTCTGAATTTTATGTGTAGAAATATTTGTTATTATGAAATTTGAAAAATTATAAAGAAATAATCAAACGAACAAAATTTTTCTCTTTATGTTTTCTGTGTTTCATTCTCATACTCGTACTTGCATTTGTACTCGTACTCATTCTTGTACTTGTATCAATGGGCTTACATTGTGTGTGCATTTTGTGTCTTCTGCTATAGCCTTTCGTATAATTTACGAAGCTATAATACATAATGGAGGCGTGTTTACCTTATTTTCTCCTTCAAAAAAAAAAAAAAAAAAAAAACAAAAAAAAAATACACGGATTAAATGAAAATATTTTGGACCAACACTATTGACGGACCGCCATATATCACACACATTTTATACTTCAACAACTATCAACTATTCGTATGTAACTGGTACTTGTGCCAATTAAACAGCGATCTTAAACTTTGTGAGCATGAAATGACCGAAAACCAAACAAATGATTGATGATTGGGAGCTAACTATAGACGAAAATATTTATCCAAGAAAAGACTTAAGCTAGAAGACGGCGGTGCAATATACGAATATGAATGAATTTTTAGATTTAAACAATATTATGATATGCACAAACACAAACACACACACACGACCGGAGATGATGCTATGCTATGCTGTAAGGATCATTTAGCCGTTTGCTGATATTGTTGTTTTTTTTTTTTATTTTTTTGTTTTTTTTTTTTTAATATTTGTATTTTTATTTTGCGCTCATTAAATAAGACAATGTAGTTTAGACTTAAGTTATATTTGTTATTTTATTTATTTTTATTTTAAAATTAGTAATTTTCCATTTAACAGTTAAGTTAAAAGCCAATAATAAAGAAAATTTGAATGATTTTTCTTTTCGTGTTGAAGTTAAATTAGAATTTTTTGTATAAATTTGATTGCAGCATGTATCCTTTACGAGTTGTTGATGATTTAGAAATTTGTCTTTTGTTCTTGTGCTGTAATTGTGATTGTCGTTGTGTTTTGTGATTTAGTCTTCTCTGCTAGAAGCATTGCGTCCCATCCTTAACCAGGTTATAGTGGAATGATAAATATGATAAATTAAATAAAGAAGCACATTTTATTAAAATGGGTGGGTGGGATGTTTTTTTTTTTTATTTATTTTTATAATCAAATGTATAGTTTTTAAAAGTCGAACCCTAGTTACAGAAATGGAAATCATATTTTGCCCTTTGTTTTTTTAAGAAATGAAAGTAGCCTGCGATTTGACATATGTTTTATTCTTGTCAGTATTTTACCTGTTGGATTAAGTTGAAGTCTTAATGACTCTTCAACAACTCACTTACTAAATATTGAATTCTGATCCGCTACATTAATCCTAAAGGCTTATTTATTTCTTCTCATGGCGCTACACTCAGTTGGAACTAGTGCCTCAGCAAACATGCCAGACCAGCTAGCGCAGTCTTTTGCCACCTGTCTCCAGTTGCGCAAACGAAGTTATTTTTCACTTGCATGCGCCACCTAAGATAAGGTCGTTTTTTAGTGGATTGGAGAGGAAAACTTTCCGGGGCGCTATTGTTTATGGGTTCAAGATGACTTAGCCCTCCAAGCCGGGTTATTTAAGACTTTCTACAGTTCGCATAATATTACCCGAAAATCTTTTTTTTTGAAGCGCACGTGATGATTTTTATCCGCTTTCGTCAGTGTCAAAGTCTTTGTGCCGTAAGGCAGGACTGTGATGATCAGTGTATTGCATAGTGTCTTTGGTTACTGAGAGAGGCTCTTACTTTTCAATTGCCTTCTAAGTCCAAAGAAGCATCAATTAGCAAGAATAATTCATCACATGATTTCCGCGCTGGTGTTATTTCTGGAGTTGGTGCCGATATAGATACTGTCTTACTACCTTAAACCTATATGCTGGTTGCCCATTGTGCCAATGTCATCTGCGTATGCTAGTAACTGATTAGACTTTTGAAAGATGGTGCTTCTGTAGTTAATTTGTGAGTTGCGTGCAATTTTTCTTAGAACGATGTTGAAAACCATGGCAACGCATCGCCTTGCCTTTTCTGATGTTGTGGGGATGCTAAAACTAGATATAGGCTTTGACATCGATAAAGATCGATTTGACTTTGGACTTTCCTTGCCTAAAACCACACTGATATAAGCTGATCAGACTGTTGACGAAGAATCTTAGACGTTCATTTAATACAACAAGCAGCATTTTATTAGCGATATCTTTCTTTAGGATCGGTCAAACAATTCTGATACTCAATACTTTCGTCTACTCAGATTTTACAGATAAGTTGTTGTATGCTCTATATCCATCATCAACTTCTTCTTTAAACAGCTCGATAGTTAAGCCATCAGGTCCAGCAGCTTTATTGGATCTAACTGACTGTCGGTGAGATGTTGTTTATCATCACCGTTTAAAAATTTGCAGAAATAATCTTTCCAAATTCTCTGCATCGACTGTCGTTCTACTATAAGGTTCCCTTCTACATACTCGCAGAATTTTTTGAATAAACATTTTTTTAGTGGAACAATTTAGGAACAACACCTGGTGTTTTTATAACAAAACTGGCAGAAGCAATTTTTTGTAGAGTTCATTTTTGTTTCTCAGGAAAAAAATTTAAAACTCTCTGGTCTTGACAAATCAAAGTATCATCGATTTTCTATGATAGGTCTTCTTTCTATTTGTAGTTGATTTAGGTTTTTGACTTATTTTATACTACAGGTTTTGCTCCTGTTCTTATAACAGAAATCGTCTTCTTTCAATTGCAATGGAAGCTTATGTGACAGCCAGTTTGGAACTACAATATCAATGTGGTCGAGGTTGTCTATGTTGTCCGAATTTGCTGCAGACAACTCATTACGTTATTAGAGATTGAATGTGGCTTATATGTGTAATTGAGTAACGAGACAAACTTAACGCAGTCCTACATGGATGACAGATTTTACTTACTTGATAATATGACTCTGCGGTCTGCCAATTAAGATGAAATCTTTATTAATTGCATTGTTCCTGCGCGTATGAATCGAAGACTTTTTGGGTATATATATACTACTGTATAAATAGTAGAGTCCGCTGTTATATTTCCTTCTTTAAGGCCTTTCAGCCGAAATAAAGCAGCTATATCAATCAAAGAATTTTGAATTCAAAATGACCAAAAATGTCTTCATCGTTATCTTATCTTAAATAGAATCTCCTTAGTGTTTCGTAACAAAGCCTTTGCCTCATTGAGCTAAACAACGATTGGCATGTTATACTCCTCGTTTAATTTCTGTTGAGATTTGCATTGAAACGTTAATAGATAGACAAAGTTGTAGCTGTCTATTTTGACATTTCGACCAATAAATTAATGTCGTGCGTCTATGTTTGTTGCCAACATATACATAGTTTTGTGGTCATACAGAGCCGAATCCATTTCTGCTGTTTTAATCCTTGCACTAATCTATTGACACCAGTGTGTCAATCAATCAATCTTAGCATATGTAAGTATTAGGTTGTGCCACGTAGTTACAGAGTTACAGAGGCTTGTAGTTACAGAAACTTGTGGAGATTTGTCTGGTATTAGTTTGTGAGTTTCGCAAAATTTTCTTAATTGCTCAGCCGCCTTGAGGACAGCTAGAACCTCGGATTAGAAGACATTGCTTGCGTCCGGCAGTCTTATAGACACTCTTAGTTCTGAATCTTCTGAGAAGACCTTCCTCTTTTTTGGAGCCATCTGTGAAAATTGCAATTTCATTTGATCATATAATTGCATTTTTTTTTGCCATTTATTTTTCCACTTACAAGTATGTTGCAAACCCAGTTTGTTTAGTAAACTTCGGCAAATTGTCATGCAACGTTTAAAAATCTTCGAATTTTCTTTTCCAAAATTCGCGTTCTTTGAGCCAAACCTAATGAGCACTACGGTGATCATAATCGTCCATCTGAGCAGCTCATACGCAATACTATGGATCGATTTGTGTACATATACGTATACCCTTATGGGTAATGTTCATCCAACACAAGCTCATACTGTACGTACCGAAGATGTCATCGCCTCTATAGAGGTGAATGTGAGGGAGAACCCAAATTTATCGATTCGTTCCCAACGTTCGTTCGTTCTTTTGCCCGTCCACTACTTGGAAGATTTTGAGGAAAAATCTTAGCTTTTACTCGCAGCAATTGAAGTCAATGGACCATCGTTTGAATCGTACGTTCGTTGAATGGGCTTAAAATCAGCTGAAAATTGATCCGAATTTTTACAGTCATATCATCTTCAATGATAAGACTCATTTCAAAAAGTTCCGGAATTAATTCAGAAAATTAAAAATACAAGTTTATTCATCTAAATCTATATTTTCCCCTTCAAAGTAACCCCTATCGACTGCAACACACTTATGCCAGCGCTTGATCCAATCCTCGAAACATTTTTTATATTCGGCTTTCGGTATGTCCATCAGTGCTTCCTGCGATTTTTTCATTACTTCCTCTCGGCTGTTGAAACGCGTTCCCCTTAGTAGTTTTTTTTTAACTCGATTGAACAGAAAGAAGTCACAGGGAGCCAAATCAGGTGAATTCGGTGGCTGTTGGATGGTATTTGTTGCATTTTTCCTCAAAAAATTACGAATAATGATGGCACTGTGCGTCGGTGCGTTATCATGGTGTAAAATCCACGAGTTTTCTGCCCACAATTGTGGTTCTCTTTCGGCAAATTGTTTCACGCAAACGTCTCATATCCCCCAAATAATACTCTTTGTTTACTGTCTGGCCCTCTGACAAAAATACATGATGCACTACACCGTTGTAATCTATGAAAACCGTGAGCATTGCCTTCTTTTTTGACTGAAAACGACGTGCTTTTTTGGTCGGGGCTCATTTGGTGAGTTTGGGATCTCCAGTAATGATGCTTTTTAATGAATGTGGGATTGGATTCAGCCTCGCAAAATTACCATTTTTGAAGTGAGCAGAATCCTCACGATATAATTGAGACCCCTTTATATCCCGGAAAAGTCGTTGTTTGGTGCGGTTTGCATGTCGGAGGCATCACTGGCCCGCTCCTGTTTTTTTCAAATCTGAAGATATAGCCAACATTACCGTCAATAACAAGCGCTACAGGCAAATGATTCTCAATTTTTTGATTTCCTGTGTTAATAAAAATCGTCTAAGAGACCAAAAATTTCAGCAGGACGTTGCAACTTGACATACAGCGGGTCAAACCATCACTTTATGGGACAAGCATTTGGTGAGCGAATCATCTAAAGAAATGAACCTTCCAAATGGCCGCCTAAGTCAGGTGATTTGACTCTTTTGGGCTACTTTTTGTGAGGGTATGCTAAATTACTCGTGTATGATGATAAACAGTTAACGACTTAGAAGTCAACATTCGGCCTATTCATGTAACCTCCTTCGGAATGAAAAAAAATTATATTTTTTTATTTTATTCAACATAGTGCCCTTTTAGTTTGATACACTTATTCTAGCGATTTTCCAACTTCTTAATGCCGTCCGAAAAGCAATTTTCCGGAAGGTCTGCAAAATACTCCTCCGTGGCGTCGATGATTTCCTCGCGTGAGCTGAATTTTTTGTTGATGAGCCATCTTTTGAGGTTAGTCCGAGGGAGCCAAATCGGGCGAACACGGTGGATGCGACAACAACTGGAGTCGTAAGTCATTGATTTGCATTGTTTTGCAAAAACAAATTTTTTTTCGCTTCATGTGAGACCGTTTTGCTGCGATTTCGGCCTTCAATCGCTCCAATAATGCACAGTAATACTCGCTGTTGATGGTTTTTCCTTTTTCGAGGTAGCCCACGAAGAGTGTGTCATGACAATCCCAAAAATCCGACTCATTCTGTTCTCTCTGGCGTTCAACAGTTACCAATCGACGCCAAAAGTCCGTCCAATTCTGCATCAGCAAGTCCAAACACTTTTTCGAAGTGCTCTCGCGTTCGTGTTTTTGGTCAGGAGTGAGTATGCGCGGCACACAGCGGCAGGATAACTTTTTCATATGCAGAATATTGCCCAAAATATGGCGGGTGTGCTCAGTACTAATCTTTGTGGTTTCTGCTAGTTCGCGCACCTTCACTTTCCGGTCAGCCAACACTATTTCATGTATTTCTTGACATTGTCCTCCGTAACCGCATCGGAGGGCCTGCTGCTGCGAACTTAATCGGTAGTGGAGTTGCGGCCGCAACGGTGTAATTTGACGGAGCATTAGCCCCATAAGATTTATCCAACTTTTCTTTTGTTTCCTTCGTCGTTTTGCCTCTCAAAAAATAATGTTTTATGAGAGAAAGAAAATCGTTTTTGTCCATACTCAACATGATGCCAAACACGTCAACAACGATCAGCTGTCAAAACAAAACTAAAAACAGTATCGCACTGAAATTCGGCATGTCTGCCTAGATACAATATGAACGGACTTCAAAGCAACATAACCTTTTTTGCAGTAGCAGCGCATTCTGGCGGTCAAGGGGGTTAGTTTTCACTCCACCTAGTAATGCCGACTGTGCTGTAAAAAGTGGTGCAAAATTGGACCGATCGGATGGTCTTTATAAGACGCGGCCGCGGTGGCCATATGCCCGAAATTGTTTTCAAATACTAAATGGCATAAAATTTTCGAGTTAATGAAGCCAGTGTATTGGTCATTTCATATATTTTTCTGTGCTTTATTTTTAATAAAAGTTCTATACCTTTAAAAAAAAATACGATACATTGTCTTCAGGAGAGTGTTAGAAGATTTTTTTATTTATTTTAATTCTGGCTTTGACTGCGTGCTCGGCTCCGAGTTTGTCACTAATCATTGGCTTTTGGCTTCTATGTTTGCTAACATACTACATACTTAGAATCATAAATGGGCGCCTGTCAGTAGAAAGATTGAATGGTACCCCGTGGATTACAGGAACCGTCGAAGCCTGCTGGCTGGAGGCTAATAGTTTGTAAACTGAATTCGTCCCTCAATTCTGCAGGCTTTCTTTTCATGTTAGCCTTTGCTGTTTCTATGGCTTAATTCATTTGGATTCCATGAACTTTCCTGAAGAGGGTTACCTATCTTCGCTTATACTGAATTCGACATTATTGTCTCAACATCTTGATGTTGAAAATGGCGCGCTTCGTCCGGAAGTTCTGTGTGACAACATAGACTACGCTTATAGATGATGACATCAATATCATGAGTATCTTTGCATTGTATAGTAGTTATCGCTGAGACGCGGTGAGATTTTTTATGCGATTGCCAGTTGGGATTGTCCTGGGAAGTAACATCCTAAGTTTACTACTAACCACCGCGTACTTAAAAGACGAGAAGATTAATTAACTTTTACCTAAAAGATGTTTTTGTTTTTTTTTGTACTGAATCCCTTGAATTGTATTAAAAAGTTATTTGCAAAACTGAGAACAAATATACAATAAGTATTGCAAGTTTAACGGTTTGCAAACTATCATAAGTTGCATTGTGATAACAGGATGTTGGGTAAGAGCACTCAGGAAGATAATTTATGATCAAAGTAATTACTTGGTTAGGCACCAAGTGCATCGATGCAGAGAAATTCTGCGGCTTTGAGTTCAGAAAAGTTGTACTTAAAGCGTAACGAATGCGGTAATCCATGTACGCACGAATTATGCTGCGTTGACAATGAAAGTGATATCTGCGGTTTGCAAGTGGCTAATGACAATGAATTCCGGATTTTTTTATGGTTGGTTGAAGTGTCTCATAGATACGAGTATATGCAATATATGTATATACGAGTTTAGGTATAAGTGTTGTATATATGTACACATATGGATAAGTTTTCTTTTTAAAAAACAGCGAGACTAACATTTATGGCATGTGTTACATTTATTCATTTTATAAGCAATGGAAAGAGGGGAGAGGTGTTTTTTTTTAAAGTTAAAAAACAAAAATATATGAAATGAACTTTCTGCTTCGGTCACATCACGAGCCTTCCTCATTTAAGAGAAATAAGGCTCGATGATGCCATCAGTATACAACCCATACCATACGTACAGTATATTTTGTGGATAAAATGGTGTTTGAAGGGCCACTTGCGGATTGCTCTCACTCCAAATACGTAAGTTTTGCTTATTGGCGTACCCAGTGTGCCGAAAATGACCCTCATCGCTGAACACAATTTTGCCCTTCAGTTCCGGACCATATTGCAGTTGGTTTTGAGTTTACTCGGCGAAGGTCCAACGCATGTCATGATTAAACGGCTTCAATCTATTCCTGTAATGAGTTAGATTAAGATCCTTCTGCAAAATGTTTCAAGTTGTGGTTGGAAAAAGCCCAAGCTTATTCGAATTAATAAATTCGAGTCTTCATCAACACTTGTCTTAATTGGGGCTATACTTTCCTCGGAGCACACTGGTTTTATTCTTGTTGTTGGTCTAAGTGCCAAATAGATAAATATCCACAATATGATGAAAAGCACGTTAGGATGGTTGGTTTTTCGTTACTTTTGTGTAACTAAATACTGATTTTGGAGATAGTATTACACGATTTGGTTGTTATGGTGTAAATTCATCCATGATGAGTTGAATCTGAAAACGAAAAACATTGACACTGAAAAGAATGATGAAATGAAGATACTCGGTAATAAATACAATCACCCAAATTCTGTAAGTCGTGCAGTATTTCTCTGTTGTATTCCTTTCGTATAAGGAGTCGTATCGAATTCACATCTCTATTCTCCGACTCGTATGCGATGTATCCGACTCTTTGAAAAAATTGTCAAAGCGAAAACAGAAAAATATAAAAGAATTAAGAGTTTAATAAAACATGATTTCGATAGAATTATTTTTTAGTGAGGAAGAAGATGAAGTATCATAGTTGAGAATTTGGCTGCGAGGATGTGCGACTTGTTTGCCAGCAGTGGAAAATTTGCTTACGGAGATCTTATTTAAGCCACATGAAGTTGAATTCCGAATTGGAACAGGGTTTACATTATGATGGAGTTTGGTAAGCTACATATCAACACAAGTAAAACAAAAATAATAATTGCACTAGTTCATATACAGACAGATTCAGATCTGAGTGATCCGAGAGCTGTGGACCGGGATATACTCGTACGAGTATGTACGTGTGTTTCATTAAATGCCAACAGCTGGCTTTTTTTTTTTTTTACAGACGTATTTCTACACCGAGAAGTGATTAGTTCTTAACGCTCATATTTTACTATGTCTACTCTATGTTCCCGCATCTTTTTTATAGGCAAATACAAAAAACACAAACATCGGCGATACTAAGCAAAGTTTTGCAGTGAACATTCTAACGTTAGCTTACGAAATAAATTGTTAAGAGCGTTATGTTCAATATTAACAAACTTACTTACTTATTTATGTAAGGTAGCGCTACAGTCCGGGGTGCACCTGGGCCTCAACCAACAAGCGTCACCAGCCAGCTCTATTTTTAGTTAGCTGGCCCCAGTTGACTAGGGTGTCAACTGAGTCTCAGGTGCGGATGCAAAGACTATTCGAGTCGGAGCATTAATGTTTGTCCGCTCTACATGACCCAGCCATCTAAGTCGATGTCGCCGTACAGTTCGTCGTTATATTTCCTACTCCTCCGAAAACACCCGAATAATTTTTTTCTCAAGGCAGTCAAGAACACCCTCATTCATTTTTGGTAAATTCCGTGTATCTACGCCACAGAGAAGGAGTGGGATTAGTAAGGTCTTATATACCATAGAGTCTTTGTTCGAAGGAGAGCTTTGCTAGTCAATTGCTTTCTTATCCCAACGAAGCAGCTATTGGCAAGAGTAATTCATCGTTTGGTCTTAGCGCTGGTATCGTTATCTGAAATAATAGCAGAACCAAGGTAAACAAAGTCTTTAACTATCTCAAAGTTATATCTGTCGAGGGTGACATCGAAATCGTTTGACAGCGCATAGCCTTGTCAGTCCTTTTTTGTCATTAAAGATCTCGATGAGTTCTTCACCGACTTTATGGTGGAATGTGCATTCTATACAGGCATCCTGCACAAACGGAGGAGTTTGTGTGTTTTTCGTTTTTATATGTAGATGCTGTCACATATGGCCTTAAAATCAATGAACAGGTGATATGTATCAATCTGGAACTCATGGGTTTTTTTTCCAATATCTGCCATAGTATAGATTTTTTGGTCCATGGTTGACTATCCTGGCATAAAGCCACATTGATATGGACCAATAGGGTTGTTGACGAAAGGCTTCAGCAGTTCATACAATACAGCAGATATGATTTTGTAAGCGATGTTAAGAATACTGATGCCCCTGTAGTTGGCGTAGTCCAGAGGGTCTCATTTCTTAAGGATCGGGGAAACAATGCTGGTATTTCATTAATCGAGCACTGACAGCTGATTCGGTGTACGCTCCTTACCAAGAAATCACCTTCATGCCGCTTTAAGGAGCTCGGCAGTCAGGCCATCCGCTCCAGCAGCTTTGTTGAACTTAAGCTTAGATATGGGTAGCATCTATTAATTTCCCCGGTCACACGTTTCTCATGCTCCTTCTTTTTCCTCCTGAGAAGCCGGTTGTCGTTTCTCCTTTTCTGCTCGTGAGCAGCTCTAGTCCTTATATGGAGCGCCGCTTTTTATGCATCTTGCTTAGCTACATGTACAGGCCGGCCTTGTTTCAAGGCTTGTTTTAAACTTTTCCTCTTCGAAGGTACCAGTCTAATATAGCCGGTAGATTTTTGTTACATGTTCACAGAATTTACGGCTACTTTCGTGCTAAGGGATGGTACACATAACTCATCCATGCTAATTGTATCTGCAGTCTGTAATATCGAACAGAATTCATTAGTTGTGAAATAACCCGGTGGTCGCGTAATGGAGGCAAAGAGTCTTCTTGGGTTACTCTTAGCAATCGTTTTACGATTTTACCCTACAGGTTCATACCGAAATCGTGCGATGTTACGTCAATCGATTACTTTTTGTTGGTCATTATAAGATGTTTTTGTAAGCCAATATTCAGCGCAATATTGGTGAGACAGAGAAGCCTAAAGTTAAACCGACAGGTTGCGGAAGGCGACATATGCCTGAAGTCGTGTTCAAAATAAAATTTCCTGGACTATTCTTAGTAATAAACAGAGATAAAAAAATTCTATATATTGGGTATGTAATTTAATTCGTGCGGTTTTTTTTTCAAAATGTGGACGTTCATTTAAGAAAAACATGTACAATAGTATTATTCAAAGTATTTCTCATCTGAAGCTATGACTTTTTCTCATCTTTCTGGCAATTTTTGGACCCTATCCCAAAAAAACTGCGCCGGCTTGGCAGCCAAGAATGAATAAAACCAATTTTTGATATTCTGCTCTGATGTGAACCGTATCTCAGTGAGGGCGTTCTGCATCGACCGGAACAAATGGTAGTCAGAAGGGGCAAGGTCTGGGCTATAAAGCGGGTGGGGTAATTCTTCCCATCCACTATTTTCCAAATAGTTCTTAACCGGAATAGCAACGTGGGGCCGAGCGTTGTCATGATGGAAAATTATTGCTTCGTGTCTGGTCGCATATTCTGGGCGTTTTTTCGGCTACTGCTCTCTTCAAATGGATTAATTGTGTTCGGTAGCGTTGTCCATTAATGGTTTCACCCGGTTTTAGCAGCTCATAATAGGTACACACCCATCTGATCCCACCAAATACAGCGCAATACCTTCCCGCCATAGATATTCGATTTTGCCGTTGATTTGGCTGGTTGGCCGGGTTTCACATATGATTTTTTGCGCTTGGGGTTGTCGTAATGAATACATTTTTCATCACCAGTAACAATCCGATGCAAAAATGACTTCCTTTTGTGGCGTTCCAGCAGCATTCCGGACATGCAAAACCGCCTTTCGACGTCTCTCGGCTTGTGTTCATGTGCAACCCAATTTCCTTGCTTTTGAATATATCCAGCTGCTTTTAAATGTTTTGAAATGCCTGCTTGAGTGACACCTAAAGATTCTGCGAGCTCTTCTTGTGTTTGGCAACAATCTTCATAGAGTAATGCTTCCAGTTCTTCATCTTCAAACTTTTTTGGCTGCCCAGGACGTTCATCGTCTTCCAAGCCAAAATCACCACTTTTAAATCCTGCAAACCACTTTTGGCACGTTCGCTCAGCTAGTACTTGTTCACCATAAACTTCCACCAAAATACGATGACTTTCGGCAGCAGTTATCTTCATGAAGATCTCCCCGCAAAAACAATTTTTCAGGCACAAAGTTCGACATATTTGAATAAAAAAAATTATTGTTGTTTACGCTTCAAATGAATGACGTATATTGAAATGACGTACAATGGAAGTAACTTTCCAACGCATGTTCCAATGGAATATAAGCAGTGGAATAATACAAGTTACGCCATCTCTTAGCAAACCGCACGACTAGTTATAGACACAATATTTTGGCCAGATGAGCGGAAATCTTGGCCTAAATTGAGTGGTTCTGCCTGACAGCGAAGGCCCAGCCGTTTACCAATCTCTAAAAGTATATTTTTCTTATACCTAAAACTGACTTTACTACTGAATTTCCTTGCTTATCTCAATATTCGAGTCTTGTTGGCTTGACGCTTTCTTTTAACCTTTTGCTAAAACTACCGAACGTTGTTCCTGAGAGGTGATACTTCACATTTTTCTCTTAATATGATTTTAAAATGTAATATTCTGTATGATCATGTTTTATTTTGAGATTTTTAAAAATACTTTTGTACGTGGTTTTTACATCTGATACAAATGAAGCATGAAAACCGAATGAAAGGTCTTCCATATACAGGATACAATGTGTTACGTTCGTCTTCGGCATTACGTGTTGGTGATACCAAGTCACCCTACTTTTACAATAATTTTCTTAAAGGCACAACATTACAATTTTGTTATTACAAAAAAAAAAAAAAACATTTAAATATATTTATATACAAGGAGCTATAAAAAAATATTTTCTTTATATATCATATATCATAATATTTTCTGTATAACAAATGTAGGTGTAAGCAATTTTTCTCCTAAAATAAAAATAAATATTTTTCACATTTTCTTAAAAAAAAAAAATAATAAAATTTATTTCCTTTCTTTCCAGAATGGATGCAGCGGATGACGCATAGCCATTATTGCACGATACTGATTCCGATAGCTATGAAATTAGCTAGCGCTTAATCTTCTCAAAATTATCCAAAATCATTCAACTTAACACCAAAAACTATAAAAGTATATTTTTTTCTTTTTTTGTTATTTTACATCCATATTTTGGTTGGCAACAATAGAAAGGAAAGTATGTACGTATTGGACATATCGGAGAGGAATCAGTATGCCATGCCCTCTTTGTAATTTCAAATTGGAATTTATTTTTTTTTTATTTTATAACCAAAAGTGATTATAAATTGACCAAACATTTTGATAAAAGACCGTGGGCGTGTAATTAGGCTGTGAAATTTTTTTTAAATGAATGAATCAAAATTGAAAACGAAAACCATTAGAAGATACTTAAATTGCCGGTAGTTATGAACCTTAAATACGTTGACTTTGTCTATTTTTTAATATAAAATGCATACCTCTTCCTTCATTAATTTTTTTTAAAGCAAAAAAGATACAAAAATGATATTGAAGTATTTAATCAGATATTTAACATATTTAATTTTAACAATTTTACTTTTACTGAGTTTATAATCAAGTGGGTATGAATATGAGTACATTTGTAATGTCTCAGCATGTGTTAAGTTTTCTTTTGGAAAATGCGATTGAGAGAAAAAGAAAGATGTTTGGGCTCCATGGATGACATCCAACATTTAATGGACATAAATACTTTGTGGAAGTTAACTTGTTAATTTCTATTCATTTTTTTTAATTGAAAAAATTAATATCTTTGGAGCGGTTGAGATTCGAACACCAAACCTTCTGATTTTTAAGCCAGTTACTACTTGAGCTACGGCCTACTTACATACTGTTTCTTATTTCTGGTTCCCGTCACAAGCAGTCTAAAGATTTAATTCAGTTAATTTAAGAGTGCTCTTAGTGATCTAGTGGGCGATTCTGCCCCTTTTATCGTTTTATACTAGTATAGCAGAGAAAGAGTTTATTTTTAATTCCTTAAAAACCATTGAATAGTTAGCTGTCGGTCGAAAAGAGCAGGAAATTTACTAGGAAAAGGCAATTATTCCACCTCAAAGCCAGGGTTATGCTAGGTAGGTACCACAAGAATGATAATAAAGGAATAAGTGTTTACGCGCTTTTTCTTCTTCCTGAGCCGACATAATTTTTAACAGGAATTCTTTGTTTCGAAGTTGGTTGATTTCTAGAATCTGAAGGTAGCCCTGTATACGATCTCCTGATGATGGGTGTAACAACTGAATGACTTATGGATCCCAAGAGCTTACATCAACTCCTGAGTTGTTAATACGGTACAGGATTTCTTTTGACGTATCCATGATGGTTTTTAAGCCGAACGCAGTGTCATTACGAATTGGTTTCAAGGTCAAAAATTTTTGGATTTTGAAATTTTTTTTGTCAACAATTCTACAGCCGTTGCATGATTGCTTGACGTCGGTGAAAAGTGGCTGACAACCCTCGTTGCTTCTTTCTTTAGATTACCTGTCAAATATTGAATGCTTTCGACATCATTTAACGATCGAATAGTTCCCAAAATGGTGTCAACTCTTCAATCCTTTTGTTGAATACTGGTACGCTTATGGTTGAAAGCTTGATTCCCAACTGTGTTGGAGCTTGTGGAGCCACCACTGCGGTTGCTGTTGTCGCGTTGTTCTGCCTCCTTGAAATGGATGTACACATCTTGATACATCTGCTCCAAGTAAATAAACTCGTTGCTGAACACGTACTCCTGATCGTAATCAGCTTCTTCCAGTGATGACATTATAACTTTTTCCAACATTCCTTTATTGACCCAATTTGAATCCGAGATAAACTGAGTTTTAACTCAAATCCAAGTTGTCAATTAAGCGGATGAAGTATTTAATAAGGTTTAATTCTGATGGCTTACTTGAAAATTGTATTGCTGGAGCTGGATTTGAACTTGTAACGCATGATTCTTGAATATCGGCATTGGAACGTAACCACAGGGATGAAAGTTGCCTTCTCTTTTAAAGGTGATCCAATTTTGCCTTAAACGTATGCTTATTGTCGAGATGGCTTATTTGAAATTGACTAAAATACTTCTATTTATCTTCTATAAAAAGGTCATGCTCCTGGTTTGTCTTCCTTAGCTTTTCCAAATGTCCGCTGTTTATTTGGAACTGCTCTAGTTTTTCTGTAAAATATTTCACAGAGTACTGGCATTTCCTATCCTTCTTAAAATTGGTCCATAAACCATACATTTTTTTTCGAAATTCGTGTTTGGTTAAACATGATGTCTTTGATTTCATCCATAGGTCTCTGGTTCAATCCGGCTTAAAGGACCATGAAAGATCTACACACTTAGATTTTTTATATTATGTATATGTAATCGCCTAGTGCAGCCTCATATTAGGTAGAATAAAGGCTTGATTCGAATGATATAATAACAATGAATCAGTTTATTTTATTTCCCATTACGTATATTGCTAGTTTAAGCTAAATTTACATTTATTTTCGTTCAAAACGGGTTATTCTGAAGAGAATTCGCTATTTTTCCATGAAATACTACATTTGCTTTGAGTGAAGCAATGATTTTTTGGACATATATGTACCTCTCCTGAGCGAGTTTACTCTGGGGGATTCTCGGTTTAAACTATCGACGGCTAATCCACATTCAGCTTTAGGGTTTATTCAATTAGGCTAACTGCCTCCAGTTACGCATTATAAGTTGACTAAGGTCTTCCTCTACGTTGCGTTGTTGAAGGCTCTTCGGGTTGGAGTGTTGGTGTTCATTCGCTATTAATGTCTAAGCCACCTTAGGCGACTAATGTGCATTTTCAGATCAGGTCATTGTTACTGTACCGCTCATAGAGTTCGTCGTGCTTCTGCACGATACAGCAAGACTGGGATGATGAGGGTTTGGATCTATGAGACTCCTGTTTGTGAGTCGAACACTTTCTTCAAGATTCGATGGTTTCGCCGATAGTATCACATTTGGCATGTCTTGTAGACTTTGATCACACAATTTTGAAAACTAAATATGATCATGGTTCTATATCCGTTTCCATTGAAGGTGACATTCCGATTTTCTTCATTTCTGAAAAACTACGTCTAGTTGATGCTGCCACCCCATACTGTGTCGGTAGCTGATGGATCAGTTTTAGATTTTCCTCGCTCCATCACTACTGAACAAAATTTGACGGTAAAAGAGTGGAATGATTTTCAACTAATCAAATGCCTAATCAACAAAGTAACGACTTAAACAATGATCGTCTGGTTTTAATTTTTGTGGCAATTGAATCTTGTAAGCGTGTAAGCTAAAGTTCTTGTGTAAAATTTTCCACAAAGTCGATAGATATATGCCACTCTCTTGCGCATGAGTTTTTAATAGCTACGCCAATTTCTTGTATCCTGTGAAGGGTATTTTCTGTTTTGTTTACTAAAAGTGGACTAAGTAAACACTTTTTCTTCTGTATATAGTGTTCATATTTCATCAGATTGCGCCCCTTAAATCGTTTATTCCTGCTTAGCGAGTGAAGAATTTCCATCTTAAATAACTCCAGGGGCTACTATCTTGTTCTTTTTTCACGGGATTTGATAATTCTAAATATTTATATACAAATGTAAAGGTATAATATGGTTATTCGTGAATTTTGTGCTTCGTTAGAATCAGGAAACACATCGTCGTGCTCCGTGTGATTTAGTACTGTTTTCATGTGTTCTTCTCAACTGTTTAGTTCGTTCTCACTGGTTGTTTTGTATATTGGGCTTCTAGATTGCGGGTTATGGCAGCTATGGCAGAAGAAAAACGCAATCATCAAGCGTGTTAGGCTTATTATATATTGCCAAGTTGTTGCCTAAAGACGCTTCTGCTTTGACTTTTTTGTTTGTTATCATTTTTTTCAATCTGCGATTATCTTTGTTCTGATGCATCAACTTGTTAATTGGTTCCGTATTGAGATGGTCCTTGAATTGTTGGGAAATTCCGAAACTGTCTATACGAAGTCGAATGGTGGCAATCATTGGACGTTGGCCATGTTTTTCTTTTCGATGTTGTTTCGACTATCAAATTCCACATTTTTACAAAAAATTAATAAACAAATAAGTTGCCGACTTAAACTTGGATTAGATTTTGGGATAGAGTTGGTGGTTAACTAGTATTGAAATCTTCTATGATGTCTCCGGGAGTCATTTACTTAAGGACAGCGCTTGGTTGGTGTTTAAAATGTTCCTTTTCGTCTTCTTCGTTTTTCTGTCGTTAATTTTTGCTTTCCTAATCCGTTTTTATCTATCAATATTTTGTCGTCGTATTTATTTTTATCCTCGCTAAAAATGACTAAGGTTTGGTATTCCGCAGGGATCCATCATTAGACTTGTTCTGCTGGTAGTTTTAATAAAAAATTCTTTTCTTGAATTCTTTGACCAATATATCATTTCCAAAATGGTATTACTCTCGATTTAGTTGCCTAAAATATGGTACGTATAACAATTATAGGCCCAAAAGTCCCGTTTCCTGAATTTGTCTTTGAATTTGAAGCTTTTCTATAGAGTGTTTATTTTTTAAAATCTTACAACGTTCGATAGGAATAACTGTTAAGTTGGGCAGATGTGTATGATATTTTTGGCATATGTTACTATCATGGGAAGACGTTTATGTGTCGTAGAAGTTTATTTCCAATATTTGCCTTTTGGTCGCCAGATTTTTTAGGGCGCTTCATAAATTTTTTGTATCTAATTTTTTTAATTAAATAAAACAAAGTCGTGGGGATTTAATCCTTTTTCCTTTTTCAATTTTTCTTTTTTAAGTTAGGATCGTTTGTCCGAGGAATTTTTGTAACTATTCTTCAACGTCTGATACGAATTGAATCCATCTCTTCACAAAATTTCATTATTTTTCAATGCAATATAAGGTTTTACTTGTTACAAAAACGTTCTTTTTTTTGTGAAATTCACTTGGATAAGTCAACGATTTAAGGCTCACATCAACTGATTTAATACTGATTGAAAAAAAAATTATATATCAACCTTTATATACTTACATACTTACTTAAGATGTTATCATATATTAACAAAATTATAATTCATTATTTACAAATTTATTATTATTATACAATTTTATTATTTAGTTAAACTTTAAACCTGAACGAAAATAACCGTCATTTTGAGAGAAATGAAATTAGTTTTTACGCGTTTTTTAATGCATGTTGAAGAAAATAATAGAAAAATAACATCACAAAAAACGAAACCATTCACAGACTATGTAAGGTGCCTTTATTTTTAAATGTTAAGTTAAAAACAATTGCGTAGTTTGTTCTGATTTTTTGTTGTAAAGGAAAGACGGTATTCTTAGTTCAGGTATTTACACCTATTTTAAATAAAGATTTTTATTTTCTCAAATGAGAAACTTTACTTAATTTCAAAATTTATATTTTATTTATTTTCCAGTTTTATTTTTGTAAATTTTACAGTATCATACGTACTTAATAATTTACACTGAGAAAAACATGTATAGAAATGTAAATAGTGTACGCATAAATGTTATGATTATTGATATTGTTATTAACGTGGAAATTTTTAATATATGAAAAATATTGATGTAAAAGCAATGAGCTTATTTTATTCACCCCATTGTCTCCTTGTTTCAGCATTAGGACTTACCCGCTAAGCCATTTTCAAGCGATTGCTTGATTTGAAGCCAAGGAACGTTGAGCGTCGTTTTTTCGCCTGTGAACAACTGCTCCAGCGTTAAAAAAAGAAAGGGTGTTCTTCATCGCATCGTGACGAATGATGAAAAATTTCATTACAGTAACTCGAAGAGAAGAAAGTCATCGAAACTGCCCGGTCATACTTCTACGTCGACGGCTCGGCCGAATATTCACCCACCGTATTCCCCAGAAATTGATCAGTCCGATTATTACTTGTTCCGTTCGATGGCACATGGTCTGACTGATCAGCAGTTCCGTTCATATAAACACATAAAAAATAGCTTAATTCGTGGGTCGGAACTTAGTTCCGCACCTAATATGTACATATGGGGTGATTCATCGTGAGGTTCGATTTATAATGTAAAATAAAACACATAAATTTGAAAGTGAATTTAAAATTTTTATTATCGGTTAAAAGAACAATTCATGGCATTTAATTTTTGAAAATGATATCATATAAATGTTGGCCACGACACGACACAATGTTGGCTTCCCAAGTGTCAATCGTAGTTCTCTTATTCCTGAAAACGTGAGACTTTACATATTCCCAGAGAAAATAGTCCAAAGGTGTGATATCGCACGATCTAGGCGGCCAATTTACCGTAGCAAAACGTGAAATTAAGTGCTCACCAAAATGATTTCTCAACAAGTCTCGTAGCGCCGTCTTGTTGAAACCAGAGCTCACCTAGACCATGTGCTTGAATTGCAGGAAGCACATAGTCCGTTAACATGGCGCGATAACGGTTACCATTGATGGTAACATTCTGATTTTCCTCATTTTCGAAGAAATATGGACTAATGATTCCACCAGCCCATAAACCACACCATGCAGTTGTTTTTAATGGATGTAATGGTAGCTCTTGGTACTCTTCGGGTTGCTCATCAGCCCAAATACGAAAATTTTGTTTATTAACGTATCTATTGAGCCAGAAATTACCTTCATCACTGAACAAAATTTCACGATAAGACACCGGATTTTGATTGAGTTTTTCCAGAGTCGATTCATTGAAAATATTACACTGGCTTTAATTCTTGCACAAGTTGAATTTTGTATGCTTTAAGGCCGAGATCCTCACGTAAAATACGCCAAGCCAAGCTGCTCAGAACGTTGACGAATCGATTCGTCGAGGTCTTCGCGTACACTCTCAGCTACAGCTGCTATAGTCTCTTCACTATGTGCTGGATGTGGTCTAACCGGTCGAGTATTATCTACTAATGTAAACTCGGACTCAAATTTGCGAATAGTATTTACAATAGTGGTTTCAGTAGGTCGATTCTGCGCACCGTAAGTTCCTCGAATTGCACGAAAAACATTTCTCACAGAACGCTGATTTTCGTAATACAGCTGAGCAATTTGAAGACACAAAAATGACAAAGCAGTTTGATAGCGATGAATCGCCTTTTATATAGAAATGAAATGCAAAATTTTGGAATAATATTAGTCAGGATCATGTTCTAACGCATTGTGCAAGTATGTTGGATGCCCAAGCATCGTCTCATAGAAAGTAACAACCTTGCCGATCATCTGTTGTCAGATGTGCGATGTTGGATGAGCCGAAAGTGTGGATCAGCATATTTTTTTGGTCTTTGCTTTAATCGGAAAAATACTTTTTATGCTCCTCACATTTCCAATGTATGTAGCAGTCGATACTTGATTACCACAACCACCACCATACAACCACAAACAAACCACAACAAATTCCCCCATCCGGAAGAATAGACTTAAAAGGGTAACTGATTTAATATTTCCGTCCACTCAACCGTTTACGACTATTTAATTGGATTTTAAAACTTTTTACACCACAGTGTGTCTCCATCACTAGCCAATGTGATTTCTTTCGGAAGCTGAGCCATGTTTCTCTTATTGGTCATTGGAATTGTGCTTTGTGCTTTGTCAGCCAAATCCATAGTGGTGGAAGATAATACGATTATGTACTTCAAACTGCCAACACTAAGCGTATTAAATACTCTTGGTTGCAACACAGGGAAGCTCAGTGGAAATTTTATTTTAAAATGCCCACGAAGTACAACTGGGAGTAAGGTTGAATCAATGAATACTTGTGCCATAGTAAATGAAAAACACTTTGCTCAAAAGCCTGTTAAGCCATTTTGGAAGTTATTAGGATTTTCCGACACAGACCAGTCTCAGAACAAATCGAATGAGAAGTTTTCAGGAGTTTTGCTACCAGATGGGGTAAATCAAAAAAGTTTCGAAGAATATAAACATAGAAGACGGGGTCAAGCAGTGAAAGGATATCATAACATTTATCACAGAGATGAATTCGTTCAGGATCACATATTTTATGATGATTTGGATCACTCAGGAGGTTTCTCAAATCATGGAAAAAGTCATAACACTGAAGAAATCTAAAAGTCTTTTCAGATTTCTATCCTTATTATTGTACATATTTGTTACATATATTTTACACCAATAAAAAGCATTTATATAAAAAAATGACAAAGATAAAACACGGGTTTTTATTTTCTTCTAGAGTTACTGTTCTGAAGTTTTTGACAATTTAAATTTCTATAGGTTCCTGAACCGTTAATCGCGTTAAGTTAGTCGTTCAATATACCGTTTGGCTAAAATACACTCAAAATGTTGCGTAAACACCTGTTGATGGAACAACAAGCTTACATATTATACACTCTGTCCAAATATAACCAAGACCAAGTCAATAAAAACAATGTAAAACAAGTAATCATCAAAATTTATTTTGTCTCCTTCAAAATAGACTGCATTTAAAGCGGAACAATTTTTCGAACGAAATATATAAGACTGGCCAAACATCGTCTTCAGTTCTCTCAGTGAACTTTCTTTCGTGTTAATGACTCAAAACGGATTGCACGAAGTGACAATTGAGTTTTGGGAAATAGAAAAAAGTCACAGGTCACAATAAAATCCCTTTCAACTCGATACACTTTTCCCAGCGGTGCTGCAACTTTTTTAACCCCTCCGTATAGTACGACTTTTGTTGGACTGCCAAATACTCCTCCGCGGCGGCGATGAATTCCTCGTTCGACCCGTACTTGTTTCCGGTGAGCTATTTTTTAAGGTTTCGGAAATTCGGAGAATACGAAGGATGGGGGAGCAATTTGTAGTGCGATTCGACCAATTCGGCAACTGCCGGGGTTTGAGCTGGTGCGTTATCGGTACACGGTTTTCACCTCATTTGGTAAAGTCCTTTATTGCGATTGTTATTTGGTCTTTGATATGTGCCAATGAATTCATGTCTCATCGTTGGTCACGAAACTCCTCCGGATTTCTATTAAACAGGGCCAGACACGTTTTTGAAGTGAACTCATGATTGCGCTTGTTCTCCGGTATGAGCATACGCGGCACCCATTGCACGGATAGCTTTCTCATGCCCAAAATCTCGTGCAGAATATAGCAAACGTGTTTAGTTGAGATGCCTGCTATCTCAGCCAACTCACGAATTTTCACTCGGCGATCTGTTAATATGAGATCAACGATTTTGTCCACGGTTTTCTTTGTGGTAACCGTTTTTGAACCATCTGGGCGCGAGTAAAACTACGAACCAACGGTAAGCGGTTGTATGATAGGTTCTATACACACCACTTATCAAACAGCCCTCGTATTATCTTGGTGCAAAATCCAGGAGTTGTTCTGCCAAAATTCCAGTCTTTTTCAGCGGATACTCTTTCTCAAATATTGTTTATTCACTGTTTGACTCACCGAAAGAAATTCCCACTGAACAATATCGAAACCTCAAAACATTACTCAAATGCTCTTGTTCTCGCTATTACAAAGTCCCCAAAGGCTTTCTCAAACATTTTCAACGCAACAAAAAATTTCAAACAAACTCTTTGCTCTATATTTTTTTCCATAGTAAAAATAGCCATAGCACTTGGCAACTTTTGTCTTTAGCTACTGACATTATGACAATTGGCACCCAAACTCGGCGTCAAAATAGATGACAGTTTTACCAACAAAAAAAGATTTTGAGAAACCGTTAACGCGGGCCGTTTGAATAACTCAGTTCTGGTTATATTTTAACAGAATGTATAGGGTGATTCATCGTGAGGTTTGATTTTCAATAGGCTTTTTTTTTGACAGATCACGCATGACTTCTATCAAACTGCTTTGTCATCTTTATTTAGTATCGTTTGGCAAGTCATCATGGAAAGACTCACATTACAACAATGTATCCAAATTGTTCAGCTGTATTACGAAAATCAGCGTTCTGTGAGAAATGTTTTTCGTGCGATTCGAGGAACTTACTGTGCTCATAATCGACCTACTGAAACCACTATTGCCAATACCATTCGCAAATTTAAGTCCCAGTTTACATTTGTTTATGATACTTAACCGGTTTGCCAATGTTGTTGAGGAATTCTTGGTGTTATTTTGCAACGTACCGTCTTCAGGAGTTTATAGACCATTCCAGTACGCCAGACTGTATCATATGCAGCAGTAACGTCTACGAACACAGCGCCTGCCTAAAGCCTCTTTTCAAAGTCATCCTTAATAAAAGTTGTTAAGGTGAGTACCAGTTCAACGCAACTACTTTTGGAACCCAGCTTGTTCTATATAGTAGGTATAATTTCGTTGATAGGTACTTGAATTCTGTTCTTCGCACTACACTCGCGGCGAGCTTTTCCCAGGTCGAAGAGAAGAGGCTATCGCGAGCGAACTATATACAATTTCACTATTTTGATTTTTGTTATGCGGTGATTTATCCTGAGCCCTATGTTGCGCGCCAATTAAACAATTAAGTGTTTATTATTTGAAAAAAAAAAAAAAATTATTTTGTTTTTTCTACCGGATGCCTACTGGGCTAACTTACAATTAACTCGCAATCACAATTATCAAACCAAACTGTATTTGGCTTTGAAGTGTTCCGTCCAAATTACCTAACTTCCAAAGAGAAACCAACGGAAAACGCTATTAAAATCCAGTCCACTACCTAACGAAATGTCACCTAGTTTTGCAGATATTTTGTTTTATCTGCGATTAGGTATATGGATGGAAAGACAACGCTCTAAACTATTGTTTATGCTAATCATAACATATAATTAAACGCTACTAAGAAACCAAAAGTGATGAACCTCCAAGTTCACGTAAGTTACTACTTAAATCATTAACGTAGACTGAATGATGTCGAGAAAGCCGCTTAAAATGGGGTTACATTGTCGAATTCCTTTTGGATAATTGAATATTTCTTTAAGATGGTTATCAACTTTGGGAGGGTGAAAAGCATTTATTATAGTGCAAAGCACCGATTTGGCGTTTCTGATTCGTTTCCAGAGTATGTTGCAGCGGGAATATACGTTTTATGAATTCTGATTTGCGATTTTAAGTAAGATAAAAGATACGATTTTGTATGCAATAACAAGAGGAATTATCTTTTTACCATAAACTCCTGGCCTAAGTCTCAGGTAATTCTCTCTCTCTCTCTCTCTCAGGTAAAATTTGTTTTGACTATTACACATTATCTATTACACATTAGCTACAGTAGCAGTTCATTCCACTATATGCGAAGTCCTTTTTCCATGGACAGGTCTTATTACAATAAGTAGACCTGCTTATGCGAAAATAAGATTGCCTTATCTGCTCTCAAACACTATTGAGTAGGTCTGTTCCAAATATATTCGGTTGCTTTGGGGTTAAACTTACAAACTAACCGCCATATGGCCAACATTATAGACATCCAGACTCCATGAAATTACTGAAAAACAAAATAAGCCTATAAACTCCAAATTGTCTGTGCAGATTTATCTAGAAGATTCACCCCGTATGACACAAATGAGAAGAGGGAAAGGAATCTAAAAATAACTTATGATTTCAATGACTTTACTCACTGACGTTATCGCTATGCCACATTTTGCTACATATTTGTCAGTATTTCTCGGAAGACACTGTATCTCGATGATTAATGTGACTATAGTTTCAGGGTTCAAGTCAATTGCTCAGTTTTGTGTGATTGGTTCTAAATTGAAGAATCAATGTTTTGATTTCCACTTCCCGAGTTCAGGCACGAGTTTTTAGGATTTGTTGATGTCTTATCGGGCAGCACATTTTTTACTTGCAGATTTCTTTCTTACTGGTTATGGCATGTGTACTGATTGCGGCTTTTTGTACGTACATCAAACAAATGTTTACCCTAGTCAAAGAAACAATTCAATTCCAACTGAATTTGGGTTAGGTACTCGTACTTTGCTTGTTTACTTTTTATGAATTTATTATAATATTACAAATCATTCGAATAACAGCTGAGTCACGTGGGTAGAGACTGATTTTCAAAAGAATTAAAAAAAATAGCTACCGTTTAGAGGAGTTCATTGAACTATGTGTTTACTATCGCGAAAATAAGACCCGGATACATGGGAATTTGATATATTTGAAAAAAAAGGAAGTGTTTTGTTAACCACCGGAAGTAAGGTCCTATAGAAATGAATGAAAATTAAGAGATCGAACATTATGAGCAGGAAAAATTACGTGAATGACAATTATGATCATGGTTGAACATCGGTTCTATCGTTGCATTGTCGTGTCGGTTCTAGATAGAACACAGATGAGACCTTGAACTAAGCGCCAAAAATGTCCAAACTGGTGGTAAAACTACACCAAGTGGTATTCGCAATAGCGACAATCTCCTGGTCTTTTCAACCAACACTCCGGCGATCAAGGCGATCAAAGCGCCCACGAGCTGCTGGATCGCTTTGCCCGTTGAATTAAACTCCATCAGAATAGAGCAGTGATTGGTCAGAGTGCGGGCTCTAGACGAGGCACACTCAAAAGAGCTACGGTTTTACTGGCAGTTGATGAGTAAACGGAGACGTGGGCAAACGCACGACGTAAAAAGACGGCAAGTTCTGTCGAAGGCGCGAGTGCTAAAAGTCTCACTCCTCCAACGACGACGGAGAAGAAAAACAGGGCGGTGGAAGTGATACCCACTGAAATCGACCGATCCCTCTAATGTGAAACTGTGCCCTCTTTCACCGTACCGAACAGGACCAAGAGGAACAGAGTTTCCGGCACTCTCTCTATCGAGAGAAAAAGGACGGTGGACGTAACACCCACTGAAACCGAACGATCTCTCGGATGTGAAACTGCGCCCTCTTCCCAAACAGGGCTAAGAGGAATAAAGTTTTCGGCACTCTCTCTAGCGATGAAACCGGTGCAGTAATCCACAAAGTCTTCAGTTACAGTGGACGGGAATTGCATGAAGCGGTCGCATCGACCAAAACAAAATTAGGATAATAATTTGATAATGATAATGCCATTGCTACAACCAGCAAAAGTAGTAGTTCTGGTTGATGGAAGTTGGCTAACGCGGTGAGCTTCCCGCTGAGTAATAATTCTGGTGGTGGGTTTACCTGCGCATGAGATCCGGCTGAAATCGATGCTGCAACCATATGTCTCCCTAGCTTCCGAATTGGGAAGGCTGGCAATGACAACAGTCTATACGAAGCTGAGTGCTGTGTGGAGCTGTGTCGATCAACTGTGGGAGCTAGCCAAAGCAAATAATCTTTGCATTCAAGAAGAGGGCTACAATATAGAAAAGGGAACTCTTAGAGTGAAGTACTCCACACATCAAATTTTTAAATGGTTGAATAAGTCGGAAAACCCACCTCTGGAAACTAAGATTTTCGACGTTTTCAGACAACTAAGACTGATGTGCGCCATTTTCTGGGTTCTGTGGCAACTCAGGGAAACGGGGGATATTCTGATGCATCTACCCAGAATCACAAGGAGAGCTATAATCGGGAAAACAAGAACGGTTCTTCTCTTACTGGTATAAGGGATTTAAAACCACTATATGGCGAGTGATCGGAAACACCGACAACTTATCTTAATGTGCCAAACTCACTTTAACTATCTAAACTGGTGTAATTTTGCAAACAAGATTTAGTTGCTGCCGACATAAGCTACGAAATGAACAGAGAATGGCACAAATTCGTCGTTACGTCTGCCAATTTCGTCTAGCAAAACTCATTGATTCCAGGAAAATGAGACTTATGTATCATATGCTGCGATGCTAATGCTCAGAATACTTTCTGGGGCAGTAGCAAATGCAACCTAAGACGCAATCACTTTCTAGATATCATACTATCATCGGAACTAGTTCTCAACAATATTAGTTCTCAGCCAAGTAAGTAACAAAAGTATGCTCATCATCATCTCTATCCACCATTCTTAAAGGCATCACCATCCAATTCTCAGAACAAGCTAAATATTTGGGCGCCATCATGGATAACAAACTTCTCTGGACTAAACATGTTACGTCGAAAGCATCTAAGGTGCTGTCGGCCTTCTGGCAGTACAGAGGAGCTATCGGAAAGACATGTGGCCTTTAATTGGGAAGGGTTTTTTGAAATTGCACGGCTATGATAAGGCCAACGATATCCTTTGCGTCGGTTGCTTGGTGGAGTAAGCTCTAACGAAAATACGTCATTGTGGCTTTTATCAGTCTCCAAAGAACGGTCTGTCTCGGCTGCATGGGGGCTCTCCCTAACAGGCCTGGCTCCGTTCTAGATGCGTTGATGAATCTCTCTCCATTTGATGTCTATACCATGGGCTGCATTCTCAAAGCCATCTTACGTTTAAAAAGAATTGGTCTTTAGTACAATACGCACTGGAGGTTCGATAACCTTGCGCACCGACTGCCTTTTGACTCTGGTCTTATAGACATGCCATCTGATGCAATAGCACCAGAACTCCTGCCGCAGAAAAAGTACGAAATCGATTTAATCTGTGCGCAAGACTGGCTTCGGCCAGAATCTGAACTCAGAAATTTGCTGAACCCTCTTACAAGATTCAATCTACATCGTAGTTCGAGAATGCAAGACATCACTGAATGTAGTCACTGAATCTTGTCTAGGTCCCAGGTCACAATGAGGTCATGAGAAATAAAATCGAATCTGAAGTTCCCAGGCAAAGACCAGAGAAGAGTTTTTCTGGACCCGAACTTATGTTAGGTCTGCCTGTGTCCTTGATTAAGGCTTTCATGAGCAATTAGGTTTTATATGAGCACAACTACAGATAACTACAGACATAACTCTCCAGGTTGCAGAGAAAACAAACGAACTTTTTCCGACGACTCTAAGAAGTTAGCGACCATTCACTGTGGTGAATATAAGTGATAAAACATTATACGAAGCTTGCTGTGATAGCGATGAGGACACCGCGGAGCACTACATCTTTGAATGTCCGGTCTAGGTTTGCATTAGAGTGCAGGTACTCGGCGTTGACTGGGTGCTGATACTATAGTCACTTTATCACTGAAGCACTTACTCATATTTCTTCGAAAGACTAAAATGATATCAAAAGGAACTTACAAAGAGTACAACGGACTAGTTCTTTGCCTGTGTGCTATGTTCTGGCACAAAAACAGAAAAAAAAAAAAAACTCATATGTACGAGTATGTACGAGGGCGGTCTCAGAAGTACCCGGCCTGACCAAGACATGGCGGTAGTTGTTTGAAAATATCACTGTATTGGAAAGTACGCAGTCTATAAAGCATATGTTTGAAGTTTGAAAGCGCCAGGTTGTTTAGCAGCCGTGAACGTTGTCAGTGAATTTGTGAAAATGGAAAAAATTGGTCAAAGTTATGTGATACAATACTTTTATTTAAAAGGCTTCAGCCCAAAAGCTGAACTGGATTCTACTCTGGGTGATTCTGCTCGTTCATTTACTACAGTAACATTTAGGGTTGCTGAGTTTAAACGAGGCCGTATGAGCTGCCAAGACAAGCATCGTAGTGGTCGACCAAATGAGGTGACGACTTCAGAAATGGTGAAGAAAATCCATAAAGCGGTATTGGATGATCGTCTGCTAAAAGTGCGCGATCTAGCAGACATTCTAGGCATTTCAAGAAGTGCGGTACATCGCATATTATTTGAAAATTTGGATATGAGAAAGCTGTGCGCAAGATAGGTGCCGCGCTTGCTCGAGAAAAAACAGTGTCGTGAATGCAATGACCAAAATTAATGAATTTAAGTTTGAATTGCTAATTTATTCACCCTATTCGCCAGATTTAGTCCCCTCGGATTATTTTCTGTTCCCAAACTTGAAAAAATGGCTCAGTGGTCAAAGATTTTCCAACGATGAAGAAGTGATGTCGGCAGTTAATGGCAATTTTTGTAGCTGAAAGTATACGCGAAGACCATAACGAATCGATTCGTCGTAGTTCTCAGCAGCTTGGCTTGGCGTATTTGACAACTTGGAGTATTTCACGTGAGGATCTCGGCCTAAAAGCGTACAAAATTCAACTTGTACAAAAATTGAAGCCAGGCGACTTGAATTTATGTCATACTCTGGAAAAACTCAATGAATATCCGGTGTTTTATTGTGAAATTTTGTTCAGTGATGAAGCTCATTTCTGGCTCAATGGATCCACAATCAACCTGATTTCCACACTCCGGCAGATCCTCGAAAAAAAAAACCAAGAAGTCGAAATCGATACCCACCATCTTTTCATCGATTTTACGGCAACATATAGAAACGAGCTATATAGAACCAAGTCTAGTTTTGGTACCCCTACGAAACTCGTCGGTCTGTTCCTGCTTTGTTAATGTCAGTAACGACTTAACCTTTGATGTTTAAAACGATTTCAGTAGAAGAATACCTCACATGGGGGCGCGCACTAGTATAAGTGGAACTCTTCTGCTTTGAAGTGCGCAACTGGAGGCAGCTAACTAACCTAATTAAACGGACTAATTGGAGTGGCTTGTAAGTTGAGGCCCGGATTCACACAGAAGTGCAGCTCCACCTAAGGAAGTAAGTAAGGCAAACGTTTAAGTCTGCTATGTTTCCTTTTCCACAAGTCCATTGTTACTTTTACTGGAATTTCTTAGTCTTGTTTACAAAGACGAATTAAGGTTTCAATGATCAACTGCCTACGTGGTAATTTCATTTCTTGTGATCCCATTATGAACTAAGACCGAAATATATAAGTCTCTGAAACCCAAGATTTTCTAACGAGCAGTGAAATCTGATGTCATCTGAACTTACACCAGTACTGCAACCTAGATCGGCTTTTGTATCTTTCGCGAAGAGCCGACTAAAGTCCTTACCTGGAAATCCTGGGAAAGTCGATTCCGTACACTAGCGGCAACGGAAAATCTGGTATAATTGTATGATATGTCCACAAATTAACAAGCAAGAGCTTGCTAAAAGCAGCACCGAAGTGTTTTAAGAAAACTTATTTCACCAGGCAACCGACGCATAGGATCTAATTGGCCTTATCATAGCCGGGTAGATCCAGTGAACCCTCCTCGGTTAAAAGCCAAATGTTTTGGTGAAAGCTCCTTTGTTTGTTATCCAGAGCGTCACCCAAATACTTAACGTCGTCGGAGAAACGCATTGTGATGCCTTTAAGGACTAGATGAGTCAGACTAGTCAGTTCTTATATTCTTCTCAGTTTTGAGAGTCGCAAGGCTTGTTTCAACAGAAGAAACAGCTTCGTCATCTGCATATGCCAAAGAAATTTCGCATGTTGCATCTTGGACAAAAAATCTAGTGCCAATAGATTTTTGCGCACATGAAGCAGATCCATATCTCGATTATATTTAACTTGAGGGAAGTGAGACTGATGGATCTGAAGCTCTTGTTGGACGTGCAGTGGTATGAGATATGAAGGATACTCATACTGTAAGAAAGGGGTTTAGAATGTATGCTAGTTTCAGGCTTCTGGATAAATGTATACCATTACTGACAAACGTAATCTTTCTCTTCAACAAGGAGTAATAACCAGGATAAATACTAGCGATAGCGTGCTTTTTCACTCAGGTCACTTCCAGCTTCGATAATAGTATCAGGTTACCTAGTAAGTGAATTGAAAACAGAAAGTCTCTGATTTCGCATCAGTGATCAGAGATTCAGACCTCAAAATGATTGCATTCTGATTTATTTTTCTCTTTTGGCGACCTCGACCAGTCTGCTGGCTTCTTCGAAGTATTCGATTCTTTTGCAAATTTTTTTATAAGGAGCACTCTTTAAAATACAAATAAGATTCTTAGGAGCATATTTTGCTTGATTTGACCTGTAAAGATTTTTGTCTTACGAGACTTGTTTGTTTTCCTCTTATCTTTTGTTTTAGCCTGAGTGCTGGCGGATTACGGATTATTGACAGAGTTGTGGAGCTCCTCTTTAGAGCGTTTGCTTTAGCTTTTTCGCGGATTTCTCGTATTCAAAAAGGTCGAGACCTCGCATTCAATGCTAAGTGGTTTGGAAAAATAAGTCTCCGTCAGTACTTTACTGCCAAAAGTCTGTGTATCTGTATGATGAGCGTGAAGTCGATTACCTACTGTCTTGCCTGATAGCCGACTTGTTTAAAGAACACGATCGGCACTTACGCTGCTGCCCAAAAAGTTTACAGAACATTAGCGCTGCAGGATATTCCTAAAAATACAGTATTCACTGAGTTCGACTACTGATTTTGGTGGCAGCGGTAGTCATGGTGAAATAAGATGACCAAAGGAGGGCTTCAGTCATTTTCCGTTTCGCTGTCTGCAGAAGTCAAACCAAGATGTTAAGAGTAAGCTCAGCACAAAAAAAAAAAACAAAACAAGTTTGGGTGCTGTGATCGCTTGTCACATATTGTTGCGAGACTCCTTAAATATCCGAAAATACAGATGCGAGATGCGTTAATTCCTTAGCTCTGATGGTGTTATGTGAGGTCTTGTATTCAACGCGGAAAGCCTGCTACATAAGGATGCAGAAGCAGATATAGAATGTTGAAAGTTGGTGAGTGAATACGAGTACTTTATTTATCTGCACTCATTTGGTAATAAAGTGAAAATTAAGCCTTCCAAGGTACAGATAGGAATGTGAATAAAAAACAACTCTACTACTATTACTGTTAACCAAAGTTTTATTTGATTTCTGTTTTTGTGGTTTTTGATTTATTGATTCAGGTTTCCTACTATAAGTAAGTATTTTTTTTTTTATTTTGTTTTTCCTTTTGCTTGAGTATACAAAAATAAAACAATTTTTGTTTTATGCAAAACTACATCCATGATTGTTGAAACTTAAGAATATCACACAAATACCATGTACTTGGGCTCCGTATACCATGATCTCATCATGCTAATTGTTTGATCAATATGTTGCCATTCTTGAAGATCACATTTTGCAGGGGAGATGTTGGTGTTTCTGCATGCTGTATACGGTGCCATAGAACATGACTACGCTTATATTTAAATTACATCTTTAGGTCAAAATATAAATACAAATAATTATAATTTAAAATCTCATCAATTGCTTCTCTCTAGGGGCATGGACCGTTTGCAGTCTTTTGGAAACCTGAAAGAAATTATTTTTGAAAACATTTTTTGAAACAATATTTTAAGGGTGGCTTACTCAAATTGCGTAGGCAATTTTCAGTTTTCAAAATGCACAAGTTGTTAAAGGTCCTTGTTTCGCCTTCGTCATCCGTGCCACAAACCGGACTATAGTTCACTAAGTCACAGTTCATCATACATTTGACGTTTGTGTCATCAATTGACAGTGAATGTGTCATTGAGAAGGTGAAGATCACAACTAAAAATAAAGAAATTGTTTAGTAACTAAAGATAAAGTGTAATAGTTATGGGTGAAGATAGGTGTAGTAAGCGGGAGACTTAAAGGTAATCAATCCTTGACTACGTTCATAACGAAGAAAATGACAGAAAACATTCATACAATGACTGCGAAAGTGCAATACAGATAATTGACATTACCCTTACAAAACTTCTTTGAGAAATCAATTTCAATTTTAGATGTAACTACCACATGATCCTGGCAGATGGTATTGACGGATATCATTCGGGTCGTTCGGTTTTCTGGTAACTTTTTCGAACAATATAGAAAATGGTTGGCCGGTATTAAATCAGACCAATTGGCAATGATTTAAATAAGTGTATGTTCGTCCTGTTTAAACTACTACTCGTTTGAATCTATTATATATTTTAAAAGAAATAGTCACCAAAGCACAGGGAATAGTAGATGTGTTTAAGCAGCGCTTCCAGCGGCTACCAAATGAGCATCATGTAGAAAGAGTGATAGGGCAAGAAAATAACCCACATCCAGCCAACGAGGAAACAGTTCGACTACCCAGTATATAAGAAGTCGGCTTAGATATAAAAAAGCTCAAGAGCAACAAGGACGCAGGCTATGATGGCCTGCTAGCAAAGCTCTTAAAATACGGTAGTGATGCTTTGATAAGGCATATGCACCAAATCATCAACCAAATATGGATGGAAGAAAGCAAAAAGGCGATTCCTTGATTAATGTCGTATATATACATATATATATACAATGTACTAATCAGCAGTGTGGCTTCCGGCCCGGAAGACCAACGAATTTCAGGTCTATCTTCAACAGGTCTTTTCAGCTACTGGGATATGCGGACGAAATTAATATCATCGATCATTCCCAGCATAGTAACAGGCGAAATTTGAAGTAAACGAGGACAAAACAAAGTATATGCTATCAAAAACAAACCAGCATTTGTCCACTGCCTAGGATAAAACGTCTCCATTGATAGCAACAATTTCGAATAGTTAAGGAGTTCCCCCGAATGGATGACATGGAGATCTGACGAAGAATTACGCAGGAAACCGTTGCTACTTCGGTCTGGCAAAACAATTGGGTTCAAAACTCCTAACTCGAAGGACGAAAAGTATTTTTACAAAACCCCTATCCTTCCAGTTCTGCTGTATGGCTCCAAGTGTTGGACGATAAGCAGGAAAGGAGAATTATTACCCCTTCGAAACTAAAACTCTTCGAAGGATTTTTGGTCCGATGTGCGAGGAGGGCGAATGGAGAAGAAGATGTGGATGTAGTCCAAAAAGCGGAAAAACGTTGACTATATACATTGGCTCGGCCAATGAAAACATTTTTCTGGGCCTTAATTACACTCTTACATCATTATACATCACAGCCATCACAGTCATCACAGCCATCACAGCCATCAAATCCATCACAGCCATCACAGCCATCACAGCCATCACAGCCATCACAGCCATCACAGCCATCACAGCCATCACAGCCATCACAGCCATCACAGCCATCACAGCCATCACAGCCATCACAGCCATCACAGCCATCACGGCCATCACAGCCATCACAGCCATCGCAGCCATCACAGCCATCACAGCTATCACAGCCGTCACAGCCATCACAGCCATCACAGCCATCACAGCCATCACAGCCATCACAGCCATTACAGCCATCACAGCCATCACAGCCATCACAGCCATCACAGCCATCACAGCCATCACAGCCATCACAGCCATCACAGCCATCACAGCCATCACAGCCATCACAGCCATCACAGCCATCACAGCCATCACAGTTACTACAGCCATCACAGCCATCACTGAATAGTTTTTCTGTATCAGTAATGGACATCTTATCTAAAAGAATATTCGGAAATCACAGTAAGGTTAGGTGCGTCGTGAATCAGAGAGAAATGTTCTCGTTGAACCAGTTGTAGCTTCAGATTAAGCATTAGAGACTTATACATAATGCCTCTGTCAGCCAAAGATCAAAGAATAAGATTTTCTGGGTAGAAATCAGGTACAGAGAAGGCTCAGATACCGTCCATGGAGACGGTAGAGATGGTCCATGCAGCTTCTACGGAAATTTAATACTGCGCTGAGTGACGGCATCTATTGTAGCGCTAATATGATGCCCATTGACAGTGATCAAATTCTTAGAGCGTTTCAGCTTCATAGTTGGCCAAATCTGTTTTGCCGCTAGATATGTTGAGCTACGTGTCCAATTAATGTATGTAACTGACTTATGTACATATTCTTTTAAAATAAGTCATGTTGTTTCATTTTTGGTAAGTTTATCGGTATTACAATTCAATGTTAAAAGATGCCATATTTAGGTGTCTGTCATAGCCATTACGGTCAGTGGACCGCGGTACCAAAACTCGAAAAACAAATTTTTGTGGTCGGATCGTACTTTCGACAGGATGGTGCTACGTGCCATACAGGTCGCGAAGCAATCGAGTTATTTCCTGGTCGATAGACTTCTTTCTTTGCCGCTATGTTTAAAGCAAGGACTACGCCAACCATCCACAAACAATTTCAACTGTGAAAGCGAACTTCGTAGGCATCATCGCCAAGATAGAGCTCTAATTATGTAAGACAGTATATAAAGACCAAGGTTGATTATGACAAAGCCAAGATCTTCAGTGTCGGCAAAGGACTTAATCAAAGCGATGTAATGTGATTTTCCCAACATCGTTTTTGAATTCGCACTCGCCAGTCTAGTCCAGAAGCACCATCTTTCAAAACTCGCATACGTAGACGACATTGACATATTGAGGAGCAAGCAGTTTTGTAACTTAGAAGTAGAAAGGGAGCGTATCTATATCAGCTCTGCTAAGTCTCTGACAACAACAGCGGAGCGCTGAACTTGTCAGAAAAGGTCAGATAACCCAGGTTAGTAAGCTAGGTCACCTTGAGTGCATAGACACCATCTTTCCAGCCTGGAAAGTTTTTGACTCCAATGTAGAGGAAGACCTCATCTTAGTTGGCGCACGCTAGTGGAAGGATACCAGAGCCAACTTCGTGTGCGAAATCGAAGGCAGCTTGCAAAAGATCGCGCTGGCTGAAGAAGCATGTTTACTGAGCCCCTGGTTCACCCTCGAGTGTAGCTTAATCTATGTAGTAAGTAAGAGTTTAAGTACAGCTTAGATTCTCGAAAAAAAATTCTGATATCCCAGCGGACAATGCGTTTTCTTTAGAGACTTCATTTATAGCGATTATATAGGTACCTGTGACTTCGAAGATGAAGGGAAACACAATTGAAAAATGCTATAATTTTGTTGTATGGTACGTTACGGAAATTTTCCCAAGACTCTCAAAAGGCAATTATGCTTTATTAGGAAGAATCTAGGCAAGTTTAGGCATTCCCAGAACTCGCATACGGTGGCTCATAGGCAAAGTGTTGAACCAAACGATAAGAAAAGGCAACTGCAAAAGTATCTAAAGTTTAAGTGTAAAGATTGCTAAAGTACATAAAAAGGCTGCTTTTCCAATCATCATTCCAAGAATAGCAATACAAAAACAATTTTAAAAACACTAAGAACAGACCCAGAAGCGTACCAGAGCACATTAGTTCTAAGCAGTTTAAAATTATAACAGGAACTTCAACTGACAAGTTGATAGCAGGTGCATTTGTTTTTTCGCACATGCTGCTGTCAGCTGTCATTAGCCCTATGACAGATTTCAGTTGTCATTTGTCATTTGTCATTTGTCAATTGACGTGGTGTGTGAATTTTAAAACAAATCGAGCTTTACTGACGTAATAAATTCCAATGCAGCACGCGTTTCTAAACTTTATTTTTAACAGAAGTAACAATCTATTTCGGTATTGTGTGAAAGATATGACAACGACCTATTTGAACTGTCAGAAAATCGTGCTACTGAGATAGGATGAGTTCACGTGCGTAGTAGATCAATGATCTCTCTTCTGCGTAGCATGCTGCAGAGTATTGCCCGATAAGCTGCTCGAAATGAAAGCTGATGTTAGCCGACTTGATGTCGCCTATTTTGTAATTAAATAATTGAATACTTCCAAAAAAGATGCTGCACATTAACAAATTGGTAGCCGAGATAAATTTCTTCCCAGAAACAGGCTCAATTTAAATGTCTTGCATCAAAATCAAATTCTTATTTCAAAACAAAGGAAAATTTTGCTCTACAATTAGAACAAGCCAAAGGTCCAGCTTATGTGCATGTCTCTGCACGCCCATTTCCAAGTGCTGCGGAAAGCACTGTAAGGACACTACTTGGCTTGTGGGTCAAGTATTATAATAACGCACGTGAATTAATACTCAGCCGATGGCTGTGGCATGATGTAGTCGTGTATCCGTACCATGAGGGCTTATAACAAACACACAGGCGTGATGGAAATCGATGAGCAGTGGAACGACCTCGACTCCCAGTCATCGTGTCCAATTAATCAATGATAAGCGAATTATTTAGCGTAATTGTCTCCCCGCTTAAAGTGGTTACTGTGCACATCAAAGATTTGCCCCTCCTCTCATCTTCGGTATCTTCACTACTTCATTTGTATTTTAATAATTTTTTTAATTATTTATTTATTATCGCAATAACAGCGAATTAAATTGTTAGTAGGTCTGCCTATAGTACATCATTTCTATAATTACGGATCTGGTTATCAGTTTAAAGTTTCCGACGAAATCAGGCTTTAGTTGAATTCGATTTACGTAATTTGTAGCACTTCGTACTGTGGCGGATAGACTCTCTAGACTTGGTGTCACTTGGAACCGAGATTAGGAAGTTTGTTTTGCTGATTTTCTTTAAAATTGAGTGATGTTATTTTACTAGTAAACATGCTAAAAATGATTTTTAAACAGTACACTACGTTGTTGTCATTAGATAGAGCATAGTTGTGTGATCCAAAAATTCAGGCATACGAGTACATAGATAGAAACTAAATCTAACGACCAAATTTAAAAATAAACTTGAGCTCATGCATTGCTTGTATACTGGAAATTGTAAAAGTGCTGAACAATGTTTTGAATACATCTTCATAGGTCTATAAATTAGCTCGACCAACGGGATTCTTCTCATGAGGATTACTCTTATCCTTTGTTCGAGCGGAACGTGGGGTTCAACCAAAAAGCCTGTTAGTCCGTTTTCTAGCTAACTACCTCCAGTCAATTACTCCAAGTCGGTTGCGGCCCCTTTTACTTGTGTGCGCCACCTAAGCTGAGGTCTTCCTTTATTGCATTGTCCCTCAGGGTTAGTTTTGAACACTCTACGGGTCGGAGCAATGGTGTCCATTCGCTCTATATGTCCTAGTCATCTCAGGTGACTGATGTAAGGGTTTCTGACTAGATTGATGTCTTCTCCGCCAAAGTCCGTCAACGTGAACGGGACGGAATATTTTCCGAAGGGGTTTTCTCTCGAAACGACTAAGGTTATCTTCATCTGCCTTCGAGAGAGTCCATAAGTAGGACTGAGATGATCAAGGTCTTGTATAGAGTCTCCTTAGTTTTTCGGGATAGGGCCTTACTACTAAATTGCGTTTTTAGCGCAAAGAAATAGCGATTAGCAAGTCTGATTCTTTGTTTTAGTTTTACTGATGTGTTATTGACAGAATTTATAGCAGAGTCAGAGTAGACAAATTCTTTTACAAACTCGAAATTACAGCTGCCGATTATGACGTTCTGTTCTATACTGATTGCCAATCATACAATCAGGGGCCAATAATATGCCTGTATAGTTGGCGTAGTTGAGAGGATCAGGATCAGATACTGAGATTTCATTCTTCAGGCAAACAATGTTCTGATCAAATCAAATGAGTTGGTACATACTCTGAACAAACTCATTTCTAGAAGCTTTGAATACTTCGGCCGATAAGCGGTCAGGTCTAGTTGATTTGTTAAATTCTAGTTTAGGTATTGCTATCCTTAATTCGTTCTGGTCAGATGGAAGGAAGTTTTGCTATCATCGTCTAAGGTGAATGGTGTATTATGCCTGGCAGCGGGATGTTGAGCTTCGTTGCCGTTAAATATGTTGGAGGAAAAGTTGTTCATATTCTCAGCATCAACTGTGAATCAACTACAAGGTTTCCTTCTTAAGGTCTACAGGCTTCTGTACGGGTCTTTTTTCCTTGACCTGTTGGTGGAACTTCCTTACGTCATTCCCGGAATACAGTTTGTTAATATCTTCCCGTGCTCACTTTTTTTTTCTTCTGGATATACCGATTTGTTGAGAAATTCCGGGATATCCGTACGGTGAAGTTTCTGGCGGTCAATTGCAATTGCAGTTGTAGCTTTTCTACAGTATATCTTCTTACAAGAGTTCTTCTTTGTTGTGGCGCTTGGGAAATCTGCATTCGTTCACTCGCTGCAACAAGATGGTGATCTGAGTCAATCTTGGCTGGCCGGAACGTTCGGACGTGTAGAATACTGGAGGTATGCCTAACGTTTATAGCAGACTAGTAAGCTTGACTTGGAGTTTCATACAGTTATATCCCCTTGTGTTTATTGAGATGTGTTTGCTTATGTAATTTTTCGTTCCACCGCAAATTAATAAGCCTAAGCCTTTCCTTTACTGGCGTTAAAATCGTACTTGGCAATATTTCGGACATTCTCCATATTATAGCTTCTCGAGGAGTTCGTAGAAATATAGAAAAATAGAAGCTTATGGCTAATTCGCCAGTGCAAGGCGCCTTATAAGACTCGACCTATGATATGATGCACAGCACGCAACAAGAAAGGTACGCAATGCAAGACCTACGAGTAAGGCAAGATGCAATGCAAGACGTGATGTAAAACAGAATGAAGGCTTAGTTTGTCATTTGTTCGTTCTGCTGCATGATGACTTTTAGGATGACTATTGGAAAAAGGAGTAAAGTTAAACCTAACTCATCAATGTGCAGTCTGTATACATAAACTGGCCTGGTGCAGTGCAACTTTAGAAGTTGCAACCGGAGAAGTTCCGGTTACTCCCATTCAATTTTCATCTTGAACTTATCGTACGTGTCACGTTACATTCTTATATGTATATGTACTTTTCTGGTGCATTGTAAGATCTTAAAACTGTCCTTAGGATCCCTGGAAACACTTTTTCCAACTCGACGAAGACGATATACAGATCTTTCGAAGCGACGCGATGTTTTCTCACCGTTTTCCGTAAATTTTGAATTGTGTTATTTATCGACCTGCCTCCTACAAAGCAGCATTGACTGTCATTGTCAAGATTTATGACTGTCGTCTATACTGTAGAGGGTTTGTGATAAGCGTAAATTTTGCGGTTTTCTTCTTCGAGCGCGAAAGCCGGCGTAGTGGTGCTGCATAAGGATTCTTTGTTAAGTAACTTTCCATCTACTACAAGTCTCGTTGTTTCACTTGTCGTCTTGAATATATTTCGGCGATTAAATGGATTACTGCGTGCAGTAACGCACATGAGCCACACGTACAGAAAAATGAGACATTTCATCTTCAAACTTTTTATTTTTTATAAAAAATATTTTTATCATATAAACAATTATTATTACGCACAAATTAAATTAGTTGTTCCTCCATTTTCAACAAATATAAACTAACTTCAACAAATATAAACAAACTGCTGTTTTCAATAATCTTCAAACGACTTAAAATGTACTAAATTGTACTAATTTGCAATTCTGTAACATTGGGTTTGCAGTAAGATTAGAATTTGCGATCTATTGTAGCAACGCATGGGGTGCAGTGACCGCATGTTTTTTTTATCAGGTGGGGGATTTGTTGGTTTTTTTTTGAATCGTGTGTTAATTTGACACTGACAGCACTTATGCGCTTAAAAAAATTTATAGAAACTCAGTATGCATTATATTTCTTGGAAAATATTGCAGTTACTTCCAAAATTGATGCTGTGTTGTTGGAGCAGTGTGAGCACCTGGTGTACGCTTGTTTGGGGAAAAAGTTTGCTGATTGATAACCGAACTTAGTCCCGTGTTCTTCCTGTTTGCTGAAAGGAGAATATTGCAGCTGCTGCCGAAAGTGTGCGCCTAAATCTGAGAACCACAATGCGAAATATAATCCAGCAACTGAACATCAGTCTCATTAGCCTTAGGAGAATTTTGGATTAAGATGATCTGGGATTATTCGCTTACAAGGTCCAATTGATTTATGAATTGAAACAAAATGACCACTGGCTACGTTATCGTTTCTCTGTTTGGGCTTTAGAGCAGACCTCATCTTTTCTGATGAGGTGCATTTCCATTTCGGCGGGTACGTAAACAAGCAAAATTGTCGTATTTGGTATTCGGAAAATCTACACGTAGTCAAAGATGTTTTAGTGATGTTGCTTGGCCGCCATGGAGCTGCAATTTGACGCCTTTGGGCTTTATGTGGGATACCATTAAAAAATGATGCTAATGCGAACAATCCAAAAACGACTCAGCAACTCAAGAATATTATTGGTCAAGCTATTCGTGAAATAGAGGCCAAAAATATTGAAAATATTTTGAAAAATTGGGTTGAAAGGATGGTCTACTGTCAAGGCAGCCAAGGCAGTCATTGGAATGAAATAATATTCCATAATTAATCGGAGGGCTCTTTCTAATGAAGTAACAGTCGTTGAAAAATATTGAACAGTGTTTTTTATAGGCCTTTTAAAAATAAATAAACTATTTTGCTGCACGGGTTCTATTGCACATGTGTTTGAGGCATAACCCAAAATGCTTTTTCGATTTCGTTATTTACACTGTACTTAGTACTTGATTTCTTTATTTATGATATGTGGAGCCGTCCTTTTGGAAACCTGAACAGAGTCTCTACACAACTTTCACCCTATTCTTCATCTTGGCTTATGGCATCTTTCCTTATTTAGGTTGCGGCAGTCTGTTGAGGGATGTTTGATAAATAGAAATGACAACGCAAATTTTTTAGGTTTTGACACTTTATTTTTCAAAATAATTCCCTGACAACTCGAACCCCTCCGGACAGTACGACTTTTATTGACTTGCAAAATACTCCTCCACGGCGGGGATGACTTCCTTATTCGACCTCGATCTTTTAAGGTTTGGGAACAAAAAGAAGTTACAGGAAGCTATCGTGTTGGAAGAGCACTTTTTTCTTCGCCAAATGTGGTAGTTTTTTCTTCAAATTGGCGTTGAATCGGTCTAAAAAATCGACGTAGTATGCTTCTGTGATTGTGTTTCCCAATTTTTTCCATTTTTTCTTCAAATAGTCAACGTGGATCACATCTCGCGCGTCACAAAAAACGGTGGCAATCAATTTTCTGGCCAAAGGCAGAACCACGTTCACAGGGTAAAACCTATTGTTGCGATTGTTTTTTGATCTCTGGTGTGTACCAATGAATGAATGTCTCATCGAAGGTCAAGAAATGACGAAGAAACAGATTTCGATTATACATGGCCAAGCACGTCTTTGAAGTGGCCTCACGATTGCGTTTGTTCTTCGGTGTGAGCAAACGCGGGACCCATTGCGCAGACAGCTTTCTTATGCAGGATATGGCGTTCAGTTAAGATGCCTGCTTTTTCAACCAACTCGGCGGTCTGCCAATACGATATCATGGATTTTGTCCAAGGTGATCTCTGTGGTAACAGTTTTTGGGTCACCTGGGTGCGGGTTATCAAAAACTGACGTGCGGCCACGGCGAAACTCTTTGAACCAATGCTGAACGGTTGTACGGTATAGTGAATGGGTCCGATATAAACTATCGAGAATGGACTTGATTTCCTCGCAGGTTTTGCCACTCAAAAATAAGATTCGGATCACGGAGCGATACTGCCCTTTTTCCATGGCTGCAAAAAACACTAACATGATCTTTTGAAATGGGTGTCGAAACAAAACTAAGTGCTGTCACCAAATTTTAACGTGCGGGCTAATAGAGGTAATACTGAACGATGGAATACTTTTTTGGCTTAGTAGCGCCAAATATTTTCCAACCCGGGTACTCATCAAACAGTCCTCGTATTTTCACGACTAATAATAGTTTTCTTACGTTCTTCTCTGGTATCTTGACGAAAAATTCTACCCACGATAACATTTTCACATTAGTTCTGCATAGATTGTAATTTATCTTGCTTTAATGTCCACCGCTATAAGATGTAATATGTTAAGTGCGGCTACAAGTCATAATGCAAGATGAGATGTAGCACGAGATCTAACCTCACTTTATCATAAGTTAATCCTGCTACATATTGTCATTCAGGACTTCTTCTTCAATTGAGATCTGTTCTCTCAAACCATAGAATATATCTCTTAGCTTAAAATTTCAAGGTAGAATTCATCCGCAGTACGTCCTCCTTCTGAGGTGTTGCTGTTTTTTCTTGCTCAATATTGAGTCTATCAAGTTAAGAAAGTCAAGTCTGGTCGGATGAGACCAGTTTAAATACTCTTCAGATAATGACTAGTATTCGTTGAATATGTTCTTAACTTCTCTGGGGGTTGATGCGTTTTCGATGTTGCTGTATAGCTTGTTGAGCTATATCTTTTTCTCAAATTTACATCAACGAAATCGGAATCAAAAATCTTTTGATAAATGTTCTTTTTATGCGTCCTGTTTGTTGACAATTTATCACGTGGGCCATAATGTATGACGGAAAATACCATAGATTTGACAAATGGCGTCGAATGTCAATTCGGTTTTGAGAATTGGAATTTGTATGAATCAGCAATAGAACGCTATACTCCTGAAGAACTGGCAATAATCGTCATGATGTTTTTGTTGAACAATTCGTCTGTGGTTCTGGAGCAACATGTATTTTGTGGCCGTTGTCTCGATCGCCCGGCTCCCACTGGTTGTTGAATGCTGCACGATTTTTAGAAACTGAAACAACGTGGGACCGAGCAGGCCCTGCAAGGCCTCGCACTGGCTCCGTCGACATCGACCATGCAATTGGCCATCCCATTCACGTCTCTGCGGTGCATTTCTGTGAAGGAATTGGAGATGTTTCTCTATATTGCGTCTAACTTACGCTCACGCCTTTCTAAACTTCTACAACGATTTTGTGTCAAAAATAATCATGAGTGTCAAGGCCCATTAAACAAACAGAATTTGCAGTTCTGAGGCATTGAAAATCCGCGAATAATGCACGAAGAACCATTACACCCACTCAAAGTTAGTGCATGGTGCGCTGTTTACGCTAGAGGAGTTGTTTTTGGGTTCTTGTTTGGCGAGCGATTGGATAGTAAGCGCTACAGGGCCATGATCAATTAATACCATTTTCATTTCTGAATTGGAAAAATTGGGACTAAAGTACATGTAGTTCTAGAAGGACGGGTCACAACTGATATTCTAAGTTAAGTGATTCCCAGTCGTTTGATATAGCGTTTTAATGATTTGCATTGTCCCGCAAGATCACCGTATTTGACCGCCTTAAACTTTTTTCGATGGGCTTATTTAAAGTCACGGGTTCATATGAATAAGCCAGAAACTCTGGCAGCCCTCAAGGCGAGCATCTGTCAAGAAGCAGAGAACCTATCGCCCGAAGTTATATCTCGACATGTACTTCTGGTTGTTCTTTGGCAGCGCTGCCACTGGTGTTTATTATTTGGTAGTGGCCATACCACTTCTTGAGGGATTAAGAGATTCTTTATTGGCAAAGGCTCCTACGATCGATTGTAATTGAAGCCTTCAGTGTCAAGCTATCTCACAATTTTTTCCTTTTGTATGGTGCTGGTGTTCCCGGGTGGGGCGTAGTTACAACAGGGTTGTGTCCATACCGTCAGGGTTGTGGCCATACCGTTGGCTACTCGGAGCCATATAACATATAGCTTAAATTTGTTTTTGGAGATATTGTCATGCAGGCTTCTTCCCAGCCTTATGTTAAGATGCTCCCGTTTAACGGCAGCGCCCATTCTTTTTCTCCGTTTGCAAATCTTGCAAACTATGGTGAATGTAGCATTTTTAATAAGCAATTGCATATTGAGTCTTGCTACACTATAGGGCCTTCGCTAGTTTTTTGTCTGAATGCGGTCAATAAAGAATGCTACCATCCACGTGAGGAATCAACTTGTGTCACTACGCGAGGCTTTTGGCTTCTGTAGGGTTTTTACGTATTGTTCATCATAGCCCACAAATCCTGACATTGCGTAGAAAAGATTGTGCTGCTGAACCGATATGTACGAGAAGTATAAAAATTATTATGAATGCCAGAAGGCTGAACAGATCTAATAAGAAGTATGCGCAACCGCTAAAGTCTGCATCTAACGGGTGATCGAAATACAAGTTTCTTTTTGAATCATATCTTATTTTGACACTGAGAGCTCTTTCCCGTTTGATTGTCAGTCAGTAACATATGTACCTCCGCAAACTTATTTAAAAAGTGAGTGATGTGTGCCCAAACAGTGCGTCTATTGAAAAGATTTGTTTAGCAGAAATGAAGCCCCCATAAGTTTATGCAAAAAGTTCGTGAGACTGGCTTGCTTGTGGACAAGACTTTCGGTCCTTGTTGTTAGCACCAAGCTGATAAGAATTTTGCACAAAGATCTCGGATTAATCAATTACAAAGTCTAATTGATTCAGCAATTGAAGACAAACGACCATCCGTTTCGTTATCGCTTCTCAGTTTAGGCCTTACAGCAGCTCGAGTCGAACGTCGAATTTGACGAGGCGCATTTTTATCTCGGGGGCTATCGGAATTGTCGAGAAACCAATGCATCCCAGGGAGTGACAATTTGGTATGGATTTTGAAGTGGTGGCATCGTTGGTCCATTTTATTTCGAAAATGTTGCTGGAAACGCCATTTCGTCAGGGTTGATCGCTATAGAGTCATGATTACCGAATTTTTGTGGGCTGAAATATGGAGATATGGACTTGGACGATCTTTGGTCTCATCACGACGGCAACCATCGATCTTTTGCCTGTTAAATTTGGTAGTCGTGTTATCAGCTGCCTTGGGAATGTCAATTGGCTGTCTCTGAGCTGCGGTTTTAACCCCGTGGGGTGTCCTTTAAGATTGATGTTATGCTTTAAATCCAGAAAAAATTCAAGGTCTTAAAGCAAATATTGTTCGGACCATTCGTGAGATAGAGCTAGTCTTTTAAAATTGGGTTAACAGGATGCGTCGGTTATTTCAATTGAATTGACGTTCCTAGGAACTGGTCTGCTAAATCACATTATTTTGATATTTTGAGCACGTTCATAGTACCGCTCAATAAATTGATATATCTTTTGAATAAGTTAAATATTATAACTAATCCAACCCAGACCATAAAATTAACATCTGGCGGCACTGTAAATCGAGATCAACTGTGAACATACGACACTTCTGTGTCGTTGTTCTTATAATTGTATCTTCTATGATATATGACACCATTGAAGCGTTTAAACTTACGTAACGATCTTTTTTCAATAATATTGATTTCCAATGAATTGACCAAAAGATTGTCCATCAACTCCTATTAGATACGTTGCACGAAATGCGAGTATCTTTAAGCACTACCCACGAATGTCAGTTTCTTCTTTTTCCATACCAATGAACTTAAGTGTCGTTAATTTTTTTTTTCTGATTTTATCTTTTTCATCTTCAAACGAAAATAGCTACGACCAATCAAAGTGAATTAAATTAGAAAATTTGCCAAAAAAAAAACTCGCATTAATTCGCTCAGATCTTTTTTTGCAAACGTGCAAAATTTCCATCATAATTCTGTCAGCGGCTGGCTATTGAACTATCTCCCAAAAAAGCAAAGCCAGACGTTCTTAAATTTATCTTTGTATATGCGGAGCGCGCAGAGGTTAAATATGATGCCATGGACGATAGGAGGATGAGAGGATGCTATAATGAAACGTATGAAGAGGATAAGATATTATTTATTCATTAACCGCACCGTTGAGCATTTTGGCCGAAAGCCAAAAAACTGGCTATCGCAAATGTTCGCCCAAGAAATGATGGGTAATTCTCAAAGGCAGATGAAACATGCAAACGTTCTAATGGACACGTCATGCTGATTTATCTCTTGCGCTTCGCAGACGGACACATAAATATCTTTTGATCTACGAGTACGGGTATATGGCGTTGACTATGTTAATGAACAGCAGAAATCCTTGGAGGAATTATGTCTCACATTTTAGTGATATGTATGACTTGATGGTTCGTTCTATAGTTTTATGAATACATTTACGTAGATACGAGTAATTTTTTTTATGGATTTATGGGACTTTCATATGGCTGGGCTTTCGCGTGGCACGAGTGGGAGTGGCGTTATGCGAAATTATTATGTTTTTGATTTTTCAAAATTTTATGTTTTTATGTGAGCAGAGTTAATTTATTGTTTTTTTCAATTGATAAGGTTGCCAAGGATTGCTATATCCTGTCAAGGCTTAGGTCAAATTGTGTCCTCTAACTTTAGTCATAGATGATTTGTCAAATTTTACGACTTCTAAGTGCCCAAACATGAAAGAAATACCTGTTAAGAACGTGCATTTCATGTATCTAAGTGCAATTACTTGTTATTATCTATCAATCATTTGAAAACATTGGTTTTAGTTTAATGTTACTTGAAAATGTTTATTTAATAGGCTTCTTTTCCTTGTGTGTAAGCCTTCATGTTTGAAAAGTAAGTTGGTTAGCAGTGTCGTGATCAAAAACAAGAGATTCAATGTTAACCCTTGAAAATTGGTTGTTACGTTCTTCGTGTTTCAACTTCAAATTAAATCTCCATATTGCCCTGAAATAATATTAAATTGTGTGTCGATTGTGTGTGCAAATAAAGAGTAGAGTCGTTTTTGTATCCCACTTTTGAATACTCAGTCGATACTGTTCGATAGTCGTTTTTGCTCTTTTATTTTTTTAATTCGTTAGTCCGGCCTAACTGTGTCCGCTGCCATTGTTGATGTATTTTTGTATCTACTGATGTTACTAAAGCATTACAGCTGTTCCTTACGTTGTTCCTACTTCATCTTTATGTTCTGTCACTGCTTAGTTGAAAAGGCAAAAGAAGTTTTTACACTTGAAGACAGAATACCTTCAAAATGAAATGCAACAAGTGACCATTTGGATGATCTTGGACATCAAGCCAACCACTGCCCCACCAAGTATTCAGGCTGTTTATTGAAGGAAGTTTAGTGAAAATTCGCAGCAAAGATCGCCAAAACTCATTTCGACCTGACTAATGTTTTTTATTTTTTTTTTTAAGTTATTGTTTCTTATTCGGGCTGGGTTATGATCAATTAATTCTTGTTTTTTTTTTTTTTATTGTAGAAAATATACATGGCGCATATGACGAGATAACATCTCGGTGCATAAATTTCTTTGGCCTTTTTTAACGCGTCGGCGTGCTATGCTGTACGTATTTTGGCTTACTGCCGAATCGCCAAGCTTCAATTCGTGTATTTTGGACGGCATCTAGTAGTTGCAATCAGTGTTTCTTTTTTTTGCAGCGTTAGGCCTTTCAATAGGAATTATTTGTCAAATCATCTGTTATATTGACCTGAAAAGCTAGTTTGCCATTTCATCATGAAAAGATTGATGCTAAAACAATGATTTCAAGCCGTTGAAATTTATTTCCCAAATCGAAGCTCAGTTCGTGAAACTTATAGACCACTTCGTGAAATTCACAACAGATATCGTCGGCCATTTATCAAATTATTGAAGAATTGCATACCCATTTCACACTCTTTGACACTCATAGACCAACAAGAACGAAAACAGTGCGTTTGGAAGGAAATGTCGCGTCTGTTGAAGAGAACCTCAATTTATTGATTCGTCGTCGTTCGCAGCAACTTGGCCTTTGTCCATTTATTGCGTCTGGTAATCAGTTATTGGGTTTTAAATCAACTGAAAGTTGACCCAGTTTTTACCGTAAGTTCTTTTTCATTAAGGAGGCTCAATTATGGTTAAACGGCTGTGTAAACAAACAGAATTTCCATATTTGACATCAGCACAATCCTTAATAAGTTCACCGGATCGCATTGCATCCAAAAGTATAACGTATAGTGCAGATTGTACGACTATCGTCGGAGCTCTGAGCATATGTTGCTGTCAATAGACACCGGTACAATGCTATAATCAACGATTATTTATTTCGAAATATGCGTGACATGAATGTGAAAGAACTGTGATTTCAACAGGATGGTGCTCCACCACATACTATCAAGGAAAATATCACTTTATTGAAAACACGATTCGGCAATAGAGTCATATCAGGGACAAGATTCATAAATTGGCCACTAAGATCGTGCAATTTGACAACAAGAGAAATCTATATTTTTTCTGTGAACTGTTATTACTATTTTACTTGTCAATTTGGTTATAGTTAAGTACTCGATCGAGCAATGTTTACAAAATATTAAAACTTATTTCCAAAATGCGGAGTCGTTGGCCTCAAATTTAAGAGCGTTAATGCCAATTTTTGATGGTTAAAATTGCTCCACCCGACTCACAATGTGAATTTAAATTTTCGCCACAGAGAGAAAAAAATGCAAGGAGCCCCGAAAATATTGAGGTCAAAAGTGCATCATCTCATAAAGACCCAAATCAATCCATTACACGTGTAGAATTATGTTCGATAGTCACCAGTCCACATTTTCCTGGAGATTGTGACAAACATTTACATGGATGGGGGCGTTATAAATCTTTGAAAATTCACAGAGAGTTCAAAACTCTCTTATACGAATGAACTTAACCATGTACATTTTATAAGTTACAAGTTTGAATCTTGTAATTCAAGTGCTCAATTCTAGAAAAACATTCGTCAATTGGGGCTCAAATCAGAAAAGACATCACTTTCCAAAAACGTGGACTTTTCAGAACTCATTATTAAATTTATTTCTGCTTGCGAAAGTATCTCTTCCATCAAACTCTTTTAATTCAGTCCTCCACATTCCGAATTCACAGTCTTTCTTTCGTGTAATTAATATTGGTAAGACAATACTAAGTGTTAAACCGATTGCTGTGGGCTCAGATAATGTCGATCCTAAGTTTATTAAAATTGTGTTTCCAGTTATCCTACATCAAATTCCTCTTTCTTTTATTACAATTACAACGATTCCAACTTTTCCAGAACAATGGAAAATTGCGAAAGTGCTGCTTCTTTCAAAAATATCAAGACAGATTGCTACAGAACACCGCCCTATCGCTATTTTGCTATTTTTGAAACAATACTCAGCTTACAAATTAAAAATCATCTCGATGCTAGTAAAATGATAAACCAGTTTGGTTTCCGTGAAAGTTAATTGTTTTTTTCTGGATTTTTCAAAATTTTTCGTTTGCATCAATCATGCGATTCTGTTTAAAAAACTAAAATACCAAATATGGTACAATATATCTTATTAAAATATTTCTTATCTAAGTAATAGATCGCAGTATGTTTTTAATATAAATTAAATATCTTTTCATCCTCTAGTTTTTACAGGCTTTCCGCCAGGTTCTTTCTTAGGACCCCTTGTGTTCACGTATTTTATCAATCATATTTCTCAACGCTTTAGGAATTAAAGTGTGTTCATAATGTAAGGTGACTTTTGAAATTTCGCAAGCTGTATTGCTGTATTGGTATAATGTACATGTATACATATACATTCAAGTATTATAAAAAATGGAGCAAAGAATTTGCATATACACAAATATATACACAAGTATATAATGGAATCAAGTGCTCTAAAATATTTAAAATGTTGGCAGTGGCATACGGTGAGTCTGCTCTATGTAAAAAAAAGGTTTACAGGCGGTACAAACTCTTCGAAGATGGTTGAGAAGATGCCAATGACGAAACCCTCTCTGGACGCCCCAGGACATCAACAAAAGGTGTTTTTGTTTTTTTTGGGCATTAGACGTGTGTCAGCGAACTTCTTAAATTTGATCAGAAGAACCGTCGAATGAGCATCGCTTAGGAGCTCTTGAATGACGTCAATGATGATACTGACTTACTCAAAAGGGTCATATATGGTGAAGAATAACTAGCCCTGTTCCAAAAACTGAAGATTGCTATGAAAGATGAGATCACCGTGCTTATGAGAAGAGCTTCGAGGATTGGAAAAACCGATGGCTTAAGTGTATTATATCTGAGGTGGATTACATCGAAGGGGAAAACATTGATCTCGATGAGTAAACATATATTTTTTTATAAAAAATATAAAGTCACCTTACTGTAAACTGTTTCCAAAAACCCGTAAGAATCACGCGTTTGATTTCAGGAAGTATGAAATATTTATGGGTGTTCTTAAGAAAACTGCCCTAGACTTAATCCTGCAAAAATAAAAGCGATGATCTTAAATGCAAGGAGAAATAGAGAATTGTTTCGTCACTTGAGTTTAAAACATTATCCTAGAGAATAGTCGATAATGTAAAGAATATTTGGGTTTATCTCAGTAGTATCTTTGATTGGAAAGTTCATATTAACAAAACAATGTCCAAAATGTATGAACCCTCTGCGGACTAACAATTGCCTATAAGTCCTGTGTGAGAAAGATTTTCAATAAAAGAAGACATGAGCACATTTCCGCCTATACTAAGCAAATTACTGGCTGCTCCTTTGGAGAGAAATAAAGATTTGGAAAAAACCTAAGAACTTTACTATTTATTATATCTAGGTTGAAATAAAATACGTCTCGTCAATTGCTTATTTATGCGTGACCAGATAGCAATGTTATGTTTCAGTAGCTATCAAAGTGATCAATGATATCCAGCTGTAAAAAAAAAAAAAAAAAAAAAAAAAATACATATGCGCAACGTGAATTTCGTCGTGAGGTCGGTCGTAATCATGGCTTCAGTGTGCAGGCAATACTTTTTTAGATCTAAACAGAGAGTTAGATCAGACAGAGAGTGGTTCAAAATGAAGAAAACATACGGGGCGTAGCGGGCAGTCTCGAAGAAGAGCCAGAAGTGTCGATTCGGCGCCGATTCTCTGAATTGGGAATTGCGAGAGAGTCAACCCGGCTTATTTTGTGGTTGAATTTGAGTTTACATGCCTATAGTATTGTGCTGATGCAAGAATTAATGTCAGACGATCATAGACAACGCCGTGAGTTTGTTAATTGTGCGCTGGAAATGTTGGTCGGAGATTCGGATTTTGACCAAAAAATCATATTCACGAACGAGGCCTGTTTTTGGCTCAGCGGCTATGCCAACAACTAAAATGACATGACGGCATCGACGGACATTATTTCGTTCGAAATGAGGAAGGAGACGCCGTAACCGTCAATGGTCTGAGGTACTGAGCGATGTTAACCGACTTTCTGTAGTCAGAGCTCAACAACGTCGACATATTCGAGCTGTGGTTCTAATAAGACGGCACTACATACAAGCGACGCAACGCTCGAAGTTGTGAAGAAGAAATTCCGCGACTGGTTTATCTCACGCAAGCGTTCATCAATTGCCATCAACTCGATTACTTTTTCGGGGACTACGTCAATTTGTTGGCTAGAGGCCAACATTGAACACGCTATTTCCGGAATAACGCCGTGTATATTGGATGGAGGCGGCTATTTGAATGATGTGCTATTCCTCACATAATGGCATGAACGTAGCTTCAAAATTAAGACAGATCAATTTTATTTCTCACATCTTTGTTGTTTTATTTAATTTGTTTTCTATCGTTCTCATCTGAACAAAGAATACGAATTAATAAATATTGTAGGGAATTTCTTACATTCGGTAGTTCAGAATACCCCTTACATATAGTTACAACATGATGGAAGCAAGGCATGTACTGCTGAGGCGATAAATTAATTGTTGTTTTGCAGCTCAAATGAACAAAACTAAAACAGATCAGGAGCTTAAGGAAAATATTCGTGAAGAAATATTAAATTTTTAGCCCAAAACGTTGCGTGCCGTAGTGGGGTATGCTTTAGGAAAAGCCATTATTAGTCAGCATTTTAAATTTCCAAAAAAAGCGGTCTCACCTTAAAGGCATGAAGACTGTTACTTAAAGATACTAAACGAATAACTTACAACCCTGTTTAGTTTCAGAAAGCTGGTGCAATTTCTTACATAACCCGACCCATGATGACAGATTTGCAGCGAAAATTAACCAACAAACTGATTTCAAGAAACTTATCAGAGACTTGACCCGGGTATATATAATTTTTCTTGTAGAGTTATTGCAAAAAGGATATGTCCAAAAGAGAGCTAACGAATTTAAATGACTTAAGGGCTTAAGCCACTCTAGGATTTTCAAAAATTGGTTTTTTTTTATTGCTTTCAATGGTTTCTAAGGATCTCAAAAATGATATCCCAAAAGACTATGGCCGGAAAATATCTCAAAGTACTTATTTTTTAAAGTATAGTAAAAGGCATCCAGGTAGGCAGCGAGCCTCTTACGACCGAAACGGGAGATGGGTATTTTTGAAGCCACGTGTTCAGAGTATTGCTTATTTAGTCTTTAGAAACGTAGGTTTCAGCCAGTTTCGTACAGTTAAAAATATTCGAGAAGGACGCTATTTGAGGAACGTTTATTTTTTATCAATAATTCTGGAAACTTTTTTCATTTTGTTTTGTGAGTGTTATAGCAGTTTGCATGGAGAAAACGTGGTTTTACGTCCTTGTTTGCCTTTGAATAATATTGACTGCGCAGAGTCTCTACTGTAAGCCGTGTGAGTACTGGAAGAAATGAGAAGATACCAAAGAATATACGGAATGGGCATAAAATCGTGAAGATAAATGCGATGTGGATCAAGATGGATCGCAGAAAAAATGGAAGTCGATGCATTTGTTGAGATGTTTCAGCGATTCGAAGCTATGACCCATGTAAAATACACCCATTATTTTGGTTACGGTGATTCTAAGACTTTTAAAGGCATTTCTGATGATAAGCCCTATAAGAATGTCAGATTACTCAGTGTATAGATCACGTTCAAAAACAAATGGGTACCTGCCTACGTTATTTTAAATTGACGGGAAAATTAATAGACGAACTCTCTCTCGTAGAAACTGTGAACTGTATATGGGCTACACTCGAAAATAAATTATCTCCTGATGCAAAATAGCAGCACGGTAGATATCCGATTGGAGAGGATTCATGGTGCTAATGGCAACAGGCTAAAACTACAAATAGTTTGGATAAGTACAAATATAAGGCAGCTCTTCCAATTGAAGTATATGAAGTTATCAAGCTAGTTTATAAAGAATTGAGCAGATAATATTTTCTTACTCGATGCATCGGCGGTTATACTCAAAACTGTAATAAAAGTTTTAATTTGACTTTGTTGGCATTGGCCCCAGAATCCATTCCTTCTGTGTTGGTTATTGCAGTTTGCTTGTATAATGACCGCTTTGCTTTATTTTTGCAGATAATGAAAGCGATGGATTTATAAATCAACACAAATAGCTGCGAAATATGCTTGAAGATTGACAAAGAGCGCATTAGGCTTGCACAAAAATTGTTGTGTGAAGCTGCAAAAATGTGGAGGATCGCATTAAAATTCAATAGAAAAGTAATCGAAAAGCAGCACACTAATCTAGAAGGCCAATTATATAGTTCAAACTTCGCGGATTAAAGATATTGCAAAATTTTTTATGACTTTCTATAAGTTAAAATGTTAAACGCGTTTATAGCAAAACCGCATTTTTCTCTTCAAATTTTAACTAGGTCTTAAGAAATATATTATCTAAATAAGAATGTAGAATATTTTTTTTATATGGCATGCTTCATTTGTTATTGACAATTTACTGCCGATTTTTCTGCGAATTTTGCAAGTTTCACTTTAGAAGTGCGCCATTCGGCCAAGAGTCAGTATATGGTATAACAAAAATCCTACGTACTTCTCTAGCTGTTGTTTTGTACAATAACAAAAAAGTTAGTGACTCATCATAATTTTCAAAATTTACAGGAGCTCTTGGTACGGCCGTATACCCTTCCAAAAAAGAGAGGTCATTTGAGAAACGCTGCAGAGCCGCCACTTTTACACTTTTACAGTCAATCATATGTACAACAAACTTCTACTTTGTAATCTCGATTTATTTTATATTTTTCCTGAAAAAAAAAAAATTACAAAAAACATATTTTTACGACCTCTAGTTGGCCTTAACCCTTATTCGCAATCGACGCGAATGTTCTTTGAGGTAATTCCCAGTTCTATGGTCTAAGCAGTTATGAATAACTTTTTCATGAGATGCGTAACCAAGGGTAAATGCTATTCAGGTTCAATTTATTTTTAAAAACCATTAAAAAAAATTTAACTAAGAAAAAATATATTATATGCATCAAAAACAATGTTTTACGAGTTCTTTTACTATATATAGCAACATATCCTCTAATGAAGATGTGGCATGTCTAAATAAAAATTCTAATAAAAGATTAAATTTACAAAAGTTATATACATTTTACTATAGTCAATCCAAGTTGGCTCACCCTGTAGAATGACTTGAAGTTAGCGCATTGAAACACTGAACTTTGTATTGTGATTTTAACACTATTGTATGAAATGTACAGTTTTTATTTTAAGGATAAGCAAAATACTTTAGGAAAACTTTAAATTTAGCAGTAGGCAATTAATGATTTTCCTTATTTTAATTTATGAGTTTCTAATTAAATTTTGTTGTGACAAATTACATGCTCTGTAAAAATTGTGATACTTCTTCCAAAAACCATAGAGAGATTTGAGTATTCGAAATTTCGGAATTCGAGTGTAGAACTACAGTAACATTATAAAATATAAGAAAACCTCTAAGGCTCAGCGAAGGGTCAAGACTCAAAACTAAATCAAATAAAATTACCAAAACCACTAAGAACATTCGAAATTAAAAATATAATTCAGAATGAAAATTTTGAAGCCACTTGCCATGGTTGGCGCCACACAAAGATCAATCATAAAAAAGTCGTAAAATAATATACATACTCGTACATATAATAAAATTTACGTATATTGTCATAGATACTTGTACTTACGTGCAAATAAAACGCAGATAAACTTCATTTTTGATTAATCCAGCAAAAATCGCGTTCACCAAATAAACAAAAAAAAAAAAATAAAAATTTAGCAAAAATATTCGAAAACGTTTTTTCTTTATTCGAAGAATTTATAAAACAAAATTCACCGGAGGATGAAATACAAAACAAAACGATCAGCGATGAAAAGTATTCAATAGAACAGACAACAAAAAAAGTAGCTTTCTCTGTCAATTAAAATTTTATTTCCACGTTAATCAGTGGCAATAATTTTTCGATATTTTTTCTGTATGTTTTGTTTTTTTTTTTTTTTTGTATTTTTTGTTTATACATTCGCGTATATATTCGATTTGAACTCCGCACTTTTTGATAGGAAAACGTTTAATGACACACCACTATGGCTTTTCACCCAACAATGAAACAGTGGTACCTTCAGGTCTCAAGATCGCCTCGCATACGAATTTGAACCACTCCAAAGAAAAAAAAAAAAAAACAAACGTATCGGATGGATCGATCAGATCCCGATATCGTTGTGTCCAAGAATTCGACGAGTATGTGTGTATCTGTTTTTCTCCAATCAGAGTATAGTTTTGGTAAGTCTGAGTCGTTTCTTTGCCGACCAATAGCGAAAACTTTCAACCCAAAAAATATATGAGAAGAAAAAAAGAAAACACTTTTCACAGAAACATTGGCTTTTTGGCAGACGCGCTTCCAAAAAATTGTTTTTTTTTTTTTTTTTTTTTTTTTTTTTGAGTCTCAGAGTCAGACCACTTGAAGCGGACGGATTGATAGTTCGCGAGAATTCTAAAATATTGCGAATTCTTATATTTTTTTTTTCAAATTTTAGTTTGCTCAGCGCAAAATTCAGAGATTTCAGCTCCGACGTCGTCGTAGTTAGAGACTTGATACGTGCACGTATGCGCTGTAGATAAACGGACAGAAGGCAAAAGATATCCGTGATTTGCCGCTGCTGTGATGCCTGTGGTCGCTGCCTTTTAGTTTGGACTCAACAACGTCTCAAAGTCAATACGGGATCGGTACCTAATTTTATATGTTTTTTGCTTCATACTCCACCGCTGCGGTCACTATAGTGTTTTGATGTTTTCACACATCCAGATAAGACTGTATCTACATGGAAGATGTAGTGTTGTGTATTTAGAATTAAATTTTACTTTAAATTTGAAACAAAAAAAAAAAAAAAAAAAAAAAAACCAAACAAAAAAACAAATATACAACACTCACTCACAGGGAATGAGCTCGCTGAGCATCTAACGCGAGCTACTCGTACTCTTACTCACACTCGTTCTCGTACTCGTTCGATGAGCACAGTCTACGACAAAAAAATACACTTTGAAAATGAGATATCTATTCGTATGTGTGTTTGATTGATTTTGAGGAGGCACATATAAAATTGAGAATAATTGAATCTGGATGAATTATTTATAAACATAAGAAGAGGAAAGATACGGCTACACGTACTTTGAAGATAAATTAAACACTTATGACGTGACGTTCGATCGTTGATGTACAATCACAGCAGCAACGATAATGTGTATTTGTTGTGTGTGATTTTTCTCCTTCAAATGAATTCGATAACAAGATACTTTCTCTAATCGATTGAAAGTATTGTAGATACGAGTACTTCATAAAGCCGTTCTTCGATGTGTATTCGAATCCGACAGACTGAACAAATTTAAAATTAAGATTTTTTCCTTTCCTCAAAAGATCATTTAAAACTTGATCTTGACTTGGGTATGAGTCGATGTAAATCAGATCACGTTTACCGTTGAACTGAGATGTTCTCGGTCGAAATTAATAAAGCACGTCCAAGTCCAAGTCAAAGTCAATTGATATTCCGACGAAAATTGATTTTGAATGAAAGGCGATATGGCTGGGGATTTAAACAACAACGCGACACGGCAGTCGCTTGTTGAGGTTGCTTATCTGGAATAGGGGTAGGCCCATCATGTATGGACTGATAATTTTGATCTAGAATCGCAATAGGACGGAAATTGTACTCTTTTCTGCAAACAATGTAATTTTATTTTATAATTCATCTATACATATGCATAACTTTTAATTAATAATTTGTGCTTAAGTAATAAATAAGTGGATCTGCATACGTTTTATGTAATATATGGTAATATCTGTTGGACTGGTTTGAGTGCTTGAAGGTTAACGTTGTGTGGGACTGTCCTCTAAATCATCAATTAATCCACTTTTTTTAGGTTCGGATTCAGTTAAACATTAGGTGCTGCAGATAAATTATAATAAAGAAGCGATTCCGTTTGAACGAAATTCCAAGCAAATCATCAGAACCATCAAATCGCTATTTAACAATTGAATGGTGGTGAAAACCATTATATTTATAGCCACTGTATGTGCTTCGGATACCAAGAAAGTCGTTATAAAGTTATTAGAGGCTCATAGTCTGATTACAAGAGACAAACTGCTTTAGGCGCTGCAAAGCTTCAAACCATACAAGACCATGCTAGTCTGGACGGTATAATACCAGCCTAACTACAAAGGTCCTCCGATATTATCTTGCTCACGCTAAAGAATATCATGAGGAGCTGTGTAGAACTGATCCACATTCTACTGTCATAGAGAGAAGTCAATGTAGTCTTCATTTCCAAGGCCGGAAAATGCTCTGATATTGTTCCAAAGGACCTCAGACCTATTCGAGCTAAAATTGATTGAAGATTTTGTCACCGGCTCAACATGCCTACTGTAAAGAAAAGTCAGTGAAAACGGGTCTGCATTCGCTGACTAACCACATCGAACGATCTCTACAATATAGAGAGTACATAATGGTTGCTTTATTTTACAAAGAGGGCGCCTTTAACAACGTCAACAAATCCGCAATCCGACGACTGCGCTGTCACGTCTGTAGGCAAACGACTCACTTGGGGAGTTGATCAGTCTTATGTTAAAAAGCAGTATAATCAGCTCTAAGCTGGGTGGGACTTCTGCTAAAAGATGTGTCAACAGATATACGCCGCAAGATGATGTCTGTTCTCACCTTCTCTGTAAGTTAGTGGTAAATGAGCCGCTGACATATCTGGAAGCGGGAGGTAGCAGAGTGATTGCCTATGCGGATGACGTTGCTATAGCCGTCTCAGATAAACATCTTAATATCATCAAAAAACTTCTTCAGCTAAATCTCAATAGATTAATCCGTTGGGCGGATCGCTGTTGATTAGGAGTTAACCCCCATAAAAGTGATGTTGTCCTTTTTTCCAGGAAATGTAAAATTCCAACTATAAACCCTCCCTCAGTAAACGGTACCAGTTTAGCGTTTTCCGATGCAGAAAAATATCTGGGTTTCATTTTTGGCAGGAAACTAAACTAGAAACCTGGAAACTAACATTTAAGAATGAGTCAAGAAAGCTACAGGAACTTTATTCTCTTGCAAGAAAGCCATTACAAACGATTTCTGTAGAAGCTGCATGGACGAGGAGGAAGAGGAAACAATCCTCCACCTTCTCTGTACATGTCCAGCTCTCTCTCAGAGAAGGAAACTCCACCTAAGAGCTTTCTTCTTCAATGACTTAAACGATCTAAAGAATATAGACGTTTACAGTTTCCTGCGCTTCGTCATAAGCGTTCCATGAGTTAGAGGATCATAGATACACGTCACAGCACAATGGGTCAATAGGCCTAAGTGGGTTGGTTCTCCAACCACCACTCTCACCTATTCTAACTCTATAAGAGGCTCAAATATACCCTTATGCTACCTTAACTATAAAAGCAGATTTGCACCAATTGATGCTATAAAGACTTTTGATTTTTGGGCAACTCAAAGTAGAAGCAGTCTATGAAGGACATTTTTATGGTAATTGCTCGCATTTTTCATCATACCAAAGAGTCACGTACGAGCCATAATTTTAATGAATTTTCGCATTGAATGTAAGAAGGCCTCTCTTTGTCTGTACAGCAAGGCTAATGAGTAAAAGATCTGAAGGTTCTGAAAAGACCCTGTTGAGACGTTGAACTAAGCCTAAGAACCTTTTAATTACATGTTAATTATAAATTACAATTTAATTACTCCAAGTTTCTAGGCCACGAATTCTAGAGGTCCCATTCGACATACTAACAAAGTTTACACTGACAATATTAGGTGCTGACCTAAGAGTAGCCCAATTTTTTGGTTACTGCTTTTGAGAACTTGATTTCTAAGACTGCAAAAGTTAACGCAGAACTAAACCTAAACCGTGGAAGAGACATCGAGGAGTAATTTTTTTACGGCGCAGGGAGTCGGATCTCTAGTATCGGAGTTTGTCAAGGATGAACACGCGGGCTCCGGGACGTCGTCATCCTATGACCGGCAATAAGGAATTAATCGACGTAGCCGTGGGAGTGGAACACTTGGCTTCTGTGGAGAGTAGTGCTACAAGTGCAGAAAAAGAAGTAGGAAAAGATCCCGAACAATCAACGGCAATTTAATCGATGCAAAAATGGAAACTTAAAGGAAGGGCAAAGGCGAAGACAAACAACAAAAAGGGACATCAAAAATCTCGACCATCTAGAGTCCTAGTCCTAGAGCTCGGGTCGAAGACAAAGGACAAAGAGGCTTTTGGGAAATCTCTAAAAGAAATTCTTAGGGATAGGGTGACGCTTCATTGCCTTGAACCAAAATCTTGACTTCAGATTAGGGACTTGGACAAACTAACTACAGTAGGGGTAGTTCAAGAAGCCATAAGAAAAAGGGTCAGCAATTTTGAACTATCAACTAGATGCTTAAAACCCCTCGTATCAAAATTGGATGGGTTCAATGTCGAATTAGAAGAAATGTAGAGGTCTCACGATGTTTTAGATGGTTTAGATACGGACTTCAGCATGCAAACCGTAGTAGTGCAAACAGGAAGGGAAGAAGGACGTACTGCAACAATGGACAAGGGGGTCATAAAAAAGTTGATTGCCAAAATCATCCGTGCATGTATAAAAACTTCATTGTCAGGCACACATGTGCCGGCCTCAAGTAAATGTCAAACGTTCAGAGAAGCAGGTGAATACTTGTGAAGTCAGAAGTAACTTGCGAGTAGATGAACCAGAAAGGGTCAAACATGATTGCGGACTCATTAGGAACAGCTGATATCTGAATTCCAGACAGAAGGAAATTCCCTATCCAAAACTAAAGCACAATAAATTTTGATAAGCGATAATAAGCATCCATCTCACACCAAACGAAAGTATAGACGAGTTTTGGCAAAAACTGGAAGACTTGAAGGATTTCATGGCTGAAATTGAAGGGGAGATCCTGGTCACCGGAGACTTCAATGCCAGAACACAAAAGTGGGCGATGCCAACCACAGACTCACAAGAAAGGCAACGTAGAAAACTCACCCACGTTCAGGAGACCTGAATACGGAAGAAAAATTTCGGATGTCACCTTCGCGGTGGAATCGACATACTTAAGAACAGAGAACTGATAAGTTATCGAAGACTATACGGGCTGCAACTTCCACAACAGCACAGGGATAGATCCTGGAACCTGAAGAAGGTGACAGCAATGCAGAAACGCGTGGCAAGCTCAAACCGAACGGTGTCAGAACCAGCCATGCTCATAGTTGCAGGAGTGACCCCTATCGATCTTCTAGCGGCAAAAAGGAAGTAGGTCTATGACAAAAAGGCGGAAATTGGATTGGAAGCGGCTAACGAAAAGAAAACGAAAAGAGCGTTGGAACTCGAAAAGCAGAAGACGATGGACGGCGAATATGATCAAGACTGTGGCTTCGTTAGTTTCTCATCGGACACAGACATTTCAACGCCTTTCTTCACCAAGATCAATAAAGCAAACACTTCAGTCTGACAACTTTTTTCGTTTGCAGGAGGTAGGAAGCTTTAAATGTTGTAAAGCTGGAAAACAGCGTCGGCGTAATCAGCCCAGAAAACATGGTCGAAAAGATGCTGGCGAGCGATCAGACCTGGAGCCAAATTTGTTCATTCGTAGAAGTTCCACTCAGGACAAGAAAGTGAGAGCAAGACGTAAATATACTTTTAACGGACTGGCGAAAGCTTCAACGGCATGATAGAATAAACCCGCACAAGGATATAAGTATGCAAAAGCCGGCCCCAAAGGGGGAACAAAATGACGCCATTCGGAAGTAATACGAAAGCGGTTTCGGAGCGGATGGTATCAGGATGAAATGGGTTAAGGTAGTTTTTTGCATATAAAAGTACCATATTACTTAAAGCAGAGCGGGACTGCTTCTTGTCGTTATTAGATTTTCCAACATACTCTAGGCAAAAAAGAGTTACGAGAAAACTGCGCTAAAAGCCGATAAAAGTGGCAGACAAGTCACAAAGGAGTCGCAAGTCTCAACATAAAAAATGATGAAGTGACAGCCTTTCCTGTGATTTCCAGGCTTACGGTGGCATCAGCCGTCAGGTATTAGTTAGTGCAAAGTGGCTGCTGGTATTGTATGGTATACACCTAATTTGTTATCATTTATTAAATAAAGAAACTCTGTTGAAAGGCACATATGGGCAGAGTAATGAACACTTTTATTTTTTTCTGTCGAAACAGAGGATTCAAAAAAAATAAAAAAAATTTACTCCTTGTTTGTTGCCCTTATTGGAACTTCTCAGTGTTTCCTTCAATGGTAAAACGTCTAAAGTAGCAGCATCAACCACATACCAACCGCTAAGGAACCTCAGGAGTAGGTCGTACACTGCTTCGCGGCGAAAGGCCAATACTATTAGAGACGCCGGGAAGTGTTCCTTAAGCCCAACTGTCAATGGATGCACTAATCGAGGAGGTAGCCATTACTACCGTAGGTATGGTTCCTGAATAATTCTTGTCTGAAATTTGTGTAGCTAGTTCCTTTAACGATTTCTATTCCCAGTGCAAGACGGGACCCACGAGTTAGTGAATTCAGAGTTCCCACTGTGTTACCTTGCAATCTCTAATGAGTTTGAAAGTGATGGTGATGATAGCTAGCATTAATGAGTGGAAAGTAGAAATCTAGAAGATACACTCCATAAATAAGGGTGGTTCTGCTCTGGATCCTCCTGTTCTATCCATTCTAAATTGATTGTTGCTAGAGATTTGACTTTAACTTGTGCACGCGATTAGTGTTGAAGAGCTTGACAAAAGGAAATTTGAAAAATTTGAGACATACACTGAAATAAATATGTAGACGAATCTAGTTATTGAAAAGCTCTGACATTTTAATTCAAGAAAACGTCCAGCTAGGGTAAATTTAAAGTGTGGTAATGTGCACGATGTGTTATAGAAATAAGAGTTTGTCGAAATCTTAAAACACAAAGTAAATTTTAGTGTTAGCCAATCTTTTCATTTCAAAGAACATGCCCAATGTTCAACTCCAAGCACATTTTATAAACCTTTCTTAGCCAATCGGTCTAGTTTACAAAACAAAAATGTACAAACAACAAAATCTGTGAATCAAATTTCTCCTTTAAGTTTGCAAAAGCAATGCAACACCAGCAAGAGTCCATTTGCCAGGCTTGTCCTTTGTCTTCAAATTAAAAGTCCATACATAAGTTGGACCTCTGGTTCGAGTCTTGTAGACCGGACATTCATACATATTTCGCATGTCTTGCTTGTCCTGAGTTATCGCCTAAAACAATTGGATGAAATAAAAAAAAAAGAAATCTATGAAATTCAATCTCTGATGTTACGAATTCAGATAAATTCATGTGAGCCATTGGCATTTACAAACAAATTCCGATTTGCCATTCAACTGAATTGCAAATGGATCTTGTCCAATTGCAAATACGGCTTCAAACTGCAAACATACTCGAATATTAATGACTGGCATTGGAGGGTAGAGCTCCTTCAGACGTGACTCCATAATGATGCCCTGTTGAATATCCCATCTGGCGCCTTCCATGAATATACCATGAACGTAGGCGCCTTCTCGTGGTGCCGTTCTGTAATTAAACAATCAATTAGAATATTTAAAACAAGTCAAAATCAGAGTTAATAAATGTGTTGATAGTCTAATGTCTATCCGTTGATAGTTATTACAATATTATCTGAGAAATCTATCGACAAATGGGCGTCATTTGGAACAACAAACAACAATTAACCCGTTCTGGCTAATCGACCACAATCCAGACGTTAATCTATCTGTTTAGATTAAATGGAAATAATGAAACATATTAAAGATATTTTAAGATCTATTGTTAGATAATTAAGTGTACATCCCTTACATCCCTTTTTTTCTTGTTTTTATTTTATTTTATTATTAATGATTGCTTTATTCTCAAAATGTATTAACGATTACAAAATTGTACATCATTTTTGTTGACATACGGATTGGAAGATACGTGGCGCTACTGAGCCAAAATGAATGTACCCCCATTTAGTATAACCTCTATTAGCTCGCCTGTCAATCTAACGCTTAGTTTTGTTTTGACACCCCTATTTCAAAACATGAAACCATGGAAAAAGAGCAGTTTGCTCCGTGATCCGATCCTTGTTTTTGAGTGGCAAAACCTGCGAGGGGATTAAGCCCATTCCCGATAGTGTGTATGGGACACACTACCTTCGTACCTTCGGCCGTAAGGGTGATGGCTAATGTTTTTGGTACATGCGAGGTGTGATGGAGAATTTCGAGAATATAGTCTCGGCCGATTCAAAGTCGATTTGAAAAAAAAAAAAAAAAACACGACAGCATTTGGCGAGAAACAAAGTGATCTTTCAGAACTCGTAGAACACAGCTTTGCTTAACACTCGTTATTGTGGGGAAACATTTTGACAAGACTTTGCCATTCCATACAGTTGACTCAGTGTCCTCGTTTAGAAGGTCAGTGACAGTGACCTTCTATCGATTGAATCGAAAGCTGCTCTCAAATCTTTTGTATATAAAAAACATAAAGCATTTTATGTTGAACTTGAAACGATTGCGCTATACCTTTTCAACAAAGTGAAAATCAGGTCTATTGTTGAGTGCTTTTGTCTAAATCCTGATGAGCAGATGAGAAAATCTTCCAAGATCAATTCAATAACGAAATATGTATCTCTGTAGTTCTCAGCTAGATTTATGTCACCTTTTTTGTGGAGGGGGAATATATTCCATTTGAATATTTGGTTGAATGAAAAAGTCAGTATGACTTAAGTCTCTTACGTTAAACTCTGGTGGAACTCAAAAGGTATCCTGTTTTCCCCTGATACTTCGTTTAATTTTGTTCTTCTGATGGGATCTTTAACTTACCCGAGGGTTATATCACATTCAAAATAGTGATTTACTACAAAAGGAGCAGCATTTTGAACGAGAGAGCAGTTATTGCCAGGATTAAGAAGTTTGTAAAAGTGTTCCTTAAGGATATTAGAGTGTAAGTTAACTCCAGTTCTGAAGGATTTCCAGTTATTCCTCTTACAGCTTTCCAAAAGCTTCCTGCACTAACTAGACGAAATAATTGTTCTTTAAACCCTGACAGATAATTTTTTTTTTGGTAAAAGTTGAAGCTGAATTTAACTTCGCCAAGGCGATGCAGCATTCAATTGAAGCATCAATTCAATTGGCATGTGATCTGGGAAATTTTGAGCACTAACCTTCAAACCTTCTATTATATCCAAATGATATCCAATAATTATTCATAGAGGAGCCTTAAAACAGTTAAACAAATTTTTTCAAATGCATATTGTTTCGTGTTCTGCCGCTTACAACCGTAAGATTAAACGGTTTACAGAACTCTAATATCTTCAACCCTCTTCCATTAAAAAGGTTGTCCTTAAAGTTTCTTTCATACAATAACTTTGTTGAAGTAGACGACAATTGAACAGAGGATGCTGATTCTCGCATTCAAATCACCAACGACCATTCTGCTTTGCAAAGAAATTAAGAGCGTCCTCCATTTTTTCGAAGTCATTTGACCACTGTGTACAGTTGAGGTAAGCTGGAACTAAATAGTTGGTTCTCCCTTTGCTTTCTATTTTAATAGACGGAACCCGAGGTGCGGCCTCTATGTTTCATTGTGAACAACTAAGCTGAATTCGATGTTGTTTTGACTTGTGTGTTTGTTGCTTTCACTTGACGAAGGAATAGTTGATCACAGATTAACAGCTGTCATGTGAAAGCCGTCATAGTCTTATTTCTGTAAGACTATCTAACGATCCGCACTTAAAACCACTGTTTTTACTACTAGCAGCAAATCTTTTCGTATAGAGATTGGTGTCCTTTGAAATTGCTTAAAGCTTGCAGAATACTGGTTTTCAGATTGTGTGGATCTTAACTTCACAATAAGCAGGGAATTTATCTTCATTTTGCTTGACAATTTGGCACTTGCAATAATCCTGTGAATAGGTTTTCCACTTTTGAATATTCTGTTCCATTTTCACAAATGGCTTGCGAAATAACATATTTTTCTATTTGGCTTCTATAGGAAGAGACACTACATTCGCTTCCAGGTCACAGCAGCGTTCCTCGGCCATTTAAAGTCTAGCAGCTTAGTTTTCATTTCTATTTTTTAAAGGCAAAATGCCAGATGAAAAATGTTGGATATCACTTTTTTGGGTTAGATCTTTTAGCTTTGAATTCTAAGCATTCGATATTGAGGAAAGTGTTACTGCATCAGCATCTCGAGGCATTTTTGGCTGAAGGTATCTCGTATGAACTCGTATTGTTTCATATACTCATTTAGCCAAAAAGTTCCAACATAATATGGGGTCTAACATTGTCATGTAAAAGGATCGGACTGTACCTATTGACCAACGCCAATTTGGCATGAAATATGTCGATTTCCTTACAGTATTTGATAGTGTTTATCGTTTCTCTTGGTTGAAGAAATGAAAAGTGGTCCTTTCAATGTCCACCAAATTGTCACCATGACCTTTTTTGAATAAAGAACGGGCTTCGGAGTGTGTTTTGGTTTTTCATCTGCATCCAAACACTGGCCAGATCTTTTACGATTATTATACAGTATCCACTTTTTATCACAGGTGACTATCCGGTGCAAAAACGGTTCAGTTTGATTTCTTTATATAAGCGATGAGCTGATTTACAGGCGTCGTAGTTTTTGGGATTCGTTTAGTTCACGGGGTACCCGCTTATCCGCATCCACTGTTGCTCTTAACACATCGTCGTCAACTAACGTTTCCGGCTTCCCACGTGGTTCAATTTCGAGGCTGTAATCTCCCGAATGGAGCTTTCCAAACCAACGTCATATAGTTCGTTCGTTTACCACTACATCCTCAAACGCGACGTTAATCTTTGCCCATGATGAATTATGTTCCGTTTTTTAGAGCGTTCTAATTTCTAGAAAAAAAAAAACGGTACTTGTAATGGACCCTAAAATTGTGACACATCAAGCACATGCACCACTTTATTTAACGTTTTGGCACAGATTTTCACTCGAAAAATTCTTATTTCCGACCATAGATAGATGAACTAACATAGATGGCAAACTTTCCAGTACTGATACATGAGATGATAAAAGATGAAATAAAAATAATAATGGAAATTAGAAATGATTATAAATACGCATATATATCTATAAAATATCGATGTTTGTCAATAGATGGGTCTGGCAGTAAGTGCTGTTCGATTTTGACATACCCAAAACGTCATGAACTAAGCTTAGATATAGTATTAGGTATGTAATTTAATTCGTGCGGTTTTTTTTTCAAAATTTGAACGTTTATTTAAGAAAAACATGTACGTCTTTCGACGTTTCTCGGCTTGAGTTCATGAGGAACCCAATTTCTTTGCTTTTGAATATATCCAGCTGCTTTTAAACGTTTTGAAATGGCTGCTTGAGTGATACCCAAAGATTTTGCGAGCTCTTCTTGTGCTTGACAACAATCTTCATAGAGTAATGCTTCCAGTTTTTCATCTTCAAACTTTTTTGGCTGCCTAGGACGTTAATCGTCTTCCAAGCCAAAATCACCACTTTTAAATCGTGCAAAGCACTTTTGGCACATTCGCTCAGCTAGTGCATGTTCACCATAAACTTCCACCAAAATACGATGACTTTCGGCAGCAGTTTTCTTCATGAAGAAGATCTCCCCGCAAAAACAATTTTTCAGGCACAAAGTTCGACATATTTGAGTGAAAAAAAATTATTGTTGTTTACGCTTCAAATGAATGACGTATATTGAAATGACGTACAATGGCAGTAGCTTTCCAACGCATGTTCCAATGGAATATAAGCAATGGAATAATACAAGTTCAAGTTACGCCATCTCTTAGCAAACCGCACGAATAAGTTATAGACCCAATATATGTTAAACAAACCATTTTGACACATTAGTGATTTTGTTTTGATGTCATATATGGTACTTTTGGTTGTGTGAAAATGTCTGATTTTGTGTCAAAAAATCGTCATTTGCGGGAAGTGTTGATTTTCTTCTTTCATTTGAAGAAAATGGCAGCTGAAGCGCACCGTTAGCTCTAAAATGTTCACGGATATGCTGCTCGTCGCTTTAAAGACGGTGACTTTTATGTTGACCACCGTCCGCGTGAAGGAAGGCCAAAATCCTTTGAAGGCGCTCAATTGGAGAATTTGCTCGAAGAGGATCCCAAATGCAGGAAGAGCGTGCTTTTACATTAGGAGTTACCCGTAACCATAACCATAACCAAGCTATTGTATGCGTTGGGAATGATTAAAAAACAAGGAATTTGGATTCCTTATGATTTGAAGCCAAGGGATGAGGATAATTTTTTCGCCTGTGATTAACTGCTCCAGAAGCAAAAAAGAAAGGATTATCTTCATCGTACATTACGGGGGATGAAAAATGGATTCATTACAGCAACTCAAAGAGAAGAAAATCATGGGGATTTCCCATTCACGCTTCTACTTCGTCGCTTCGGATATTCGCGTTGCAAATGTTATGCTGTGTATTTGGAGGGACCAGGTCGGTGTTATTTATTATGAACTGTTGAAACCTAACGAAACCATCACTGGGGAATAGTATCAACTTCAATTGATTCGATTGAGCTCGAATATGAGCAGAGGCATAAAGAAATGATTCTACAGCATGATAACGCTCAGCCTTATGTTACCAAACCCGTTAAAACCTACCTGGAAACGCTCAAGTGGAAAGTCCTACTCAATTCACCCACCATGTTCCCCAGATATTGCGCCGTCCAATTATTACTTGTTCCGTTCGATGGCACATGTCTGGCTGAACAGTAGTTCCACTCATATGAAGACATCAAAAAATGGCTTGAGTCGTGGGTAGCCTCAGAAGAGAAACTTTTTTACTGTCACGGTATTCGAACTCTGCCAGAAAGATGAGAAAAAGTTGTAGTTCATTTGCAACCATTTTTTCACAATAAAGTGGCATTTTCATAAAAAAAACAGCGATAATTTAGTTGCACATCTAATTATTTTAGGCTACTAAGAGGTTCTTTACATCGCTGAATTCAAAGTTTACTAACCAATTTCTTATTTGTGCGGGTATCCCAATTTTCCGGTCCCCGTGCTGGTGCTTGCACTTGGTCACTTTTGTTGCTGTACTATATTTTTCATACGGCATGGCAATGAGGGAATGCATGTAACAACATGAGTTTTGAGTGCAAATTTTGGTGTTGCACTGTTTTATTTTGTTGAAAGGACAAAACACACACAGCAATCGGATTCGGTAAACCAACGTCAGAATTTTCCTTGCTTAGCATCGTCGGTGTTTGTGTCTTTTGTGCTTATTAACTTGTAATAACTTGGGGATTTACATAGAGTGGACATAGGAAATATACGTGGGCTAAAAATTAATCACTTTTCTACGTACGTCCAACTCTGTAAATTCAGACCAGTTGTTTTGGAACTCAGTGAAATATTACCTTCATCATCAAATTTCGGAATTTATTCAGAAAATTAAAAACACAAGTTTATTCATCTAAATCTATATTGTCCCCTTCAAAGTAATCCTTATTGACTGCAACACACTTCTGCCAGCGCTTGATTCAAGCCTTGAAACATTTTTTATTTTTCCATTACTTCCTCTCGGCTACCGAAACAACGTAGTCATTTTTTAACTCGATTGAACAGATAGAAGTCACAAGGAGCCAAATGGTATTTGTTGCATTTTTCGTCAAAAAATTACGAATAATGATGGCACTGTGCGACGGTGTGTTATCATAGTGAAAAATCCACGAGTTTTCTGCCCACAGTTCTGGTAATTCTGGTAACATAACTCCCAAATAATACTCTTTGTTTACTGTTTGGCCTTCTGGCAAAAATTCATGATGCACAACACCGTTCTAATCCATGAAAACCGTGAGAACTGTCTTCTTTTTTGACTGAAAACTACGTGTTTGTTTGGGTCTCGGCTCATTTGGTGAACGCCATTCTCTTGCCTGATGTCTGGATTGCGTCTCGTACTCATAAACCCACGTCTCGTCTCCAGAAATGATTCAGCCTCGCAAATCATCTCTTTTACGACATCAACACGGTCTATTTTTTGCATGAAATTGAGGTCTTTTGACACCAACTTTGCTGCTTCACGTCGGAAATCCAAATAATTAACCAAAATGTCTTGGACGGATTCATAGGCAATGTTCAAGTCGTCCGCTATCTGTCTGATGGTTAATTTGCGGTTATTGACCAAAATTTATTTTACTATTCTTCACCAATGTTTTCGTCGGTTTTCGATGTCGATGGCCTGCCACTGCGTTCATCAGCTTCAATTGACTCACGACCACTTTTAAACCGCTCGTGCCACTGGTAAACGACCATTTTCTTTAGGAAATCGTTGTCGCAACACTTTTTCAACATTTCCAACGTTCGCGCACCATTAAATCTTTTTTACGTAAAAATTAATCAAAGTTCGTTCTTGCGAATTTAAATCCTTAGAAAAGGATTGTAAAAAATCGCCAACACACACAGATATATATGTACTCTTGGCTACGTAACATTTGCAAATGTCAAGCTATGACGCTAAGATTTAGATGGAATGTAACCAACAGATGTATCAACTTAACAAAAAAAAAAAAAAAAAAAAAAAAAAAAAAAAAACTGAAATCGGAACTATGGGAGCTCCAAACGGTGGTTATTCCGTTCTTTTGTTGATCAAGGTAGTATAGGTTGATAACCCCCCCCCCCACTCCTCTCAGATCACTCTGGTCTAAAGCTACCTGGATACGTACGTAGTGATCTAGCTTACCAAACTCCAACACAATGTGATCCATCTTCCAATCCGGAATTCAACTTCTTATGGCTAAAATTGCACCTTCGTAAGCATTATCCGCTACTGCTTTGTTTACAGAAGTCCCAAACTGGACAGCAGATGCTCTGGACTTGCTTGACTATGTAAGTAAATAATAAACAGGGTTTTAGTTGCAGATGCCGATTGCGGTCAGTTTGAAGTCATCTGCCCGGCAGCTTCTTGTCTCCATTGCTATCGTGCATGTTGGTCGGCTCTTTACTTAACACTCTCAATAGATGATGTAATTATCTTTCAGATTATGTCTAGCGACTGTTTCTTCTGAAATGCAGGCTTGGTTGATATCTTAATAGCAAGCTTCTTTACATTATAAATGCCACGCTGAAAACCATTAAGTAGCTATTTGCTTTCTGGCAATGTAACGAGAACTTCGGTAAGGCAACGCTACTGAGGAGGGTACTATGTGATACCCTAAAATAACAAAATAGATAAAAAAATAAAAAATAAAAATAAATGAAAAAAACTAATAACGATGCCCAAATGACTTCCGTGTTCTATTCTCGTGGCTTATAGCAAAAAATTCTCTGTCGCTATTCGTCCTACAACTTTGTTTTTTTAACCATCCAGGCAATCTTGGTCAATTTCTTCTGGGTTGCCTCACCTATTTTCGCTATCAACCGCATCTTACACTCATTAAGCCTCAAAATACTAGTACATGTAAAATGTCCTTAAATGATGTTCGTTTCGAATCACCTACTGGAATTCTTCATCTACGTATAATTCCTTTGGCAATGTATGCATGTACATTTTTTACAAGAGAGTATTCCTGTCAAACCATCTTTGCCTCATTCTTCTACGTCATATCTATATTATTGTCTTCCTTCGCATAGCCTATCACGAAAAACTGGGCTATCCTTAGCTGTTGTGAAGTTCCAGCAGAATCTCCGAAAAACTCGTCTAGAAATTGCAGAGTCGTAATCCAATTTGACTGGTTCCTATCTATCAACACTTAAATTTCGTTTAGGAGGGCAGCAGCTCCATATTGACTTCGTGACTTCGACGATAGGCCCGCGGATGCTTTTGTATCGTGCACGGGCGTTATTGCTCGCATAAATGGGAAATTGCAGACAAAAAGTATACCCACCTGTTTTATTGATAGAAATTAAATTAAATTTTTAAATTTATTGCATTCTTTCAGGCGTTAACATTTTCATTATTTTATTCAATTATTGTGACCTGATCTTCTTCTAATTTGGTTTTGGGAGTCTAGTTTAAAACGCCTTATCCACTTGATGAATTTGTGAAAATTATTCAACCGAACTGTGGTAATTTTGTCAGCACTTTTTGAAATTCGTTATCAATATAGCTTGACAAATCATAACGGATAAATTTGCACTTGTACAACTACAACATTTACAATAATAGAACAACGATATTTGAAGAATGTTTTTTGAAGAGGTTCAGGCTTTTTGTTTAAATAAAGCATACAGAAATGAATTTGTTGACGATTTATTCAATTTATATAAAAGCTTATTTATGCCATTCAATATTTAAAAATAGTCTTTTGCACATGTCCATCACGTAGTAAGCGCATTCTAGAAGTCCCATTTTCGACCACTTTTTCGAGCAATTTTTTCTTCAAAGCGTTAACCCTTGCTGGCTTATCAGCATAAGCTAGTGACTTGACGTAGACGCACAGAAAATGATCAAATCGCCTTTTCCTTGGTAATATGGGGTGAAGCACCATCTTGTTGGAACAACAGTCCTTCCACATTGATGAAGCAAGTCATCGTTGATCATCGCATTGTACCGATTGTTGTACCTTTTGACAGTAACTTGTACTTCGGCCTCATTTTTGGAAAAATAAGGACCGGCGATACCACCGGCGTACAATCCGCACTCAGAAATGAGCCTAATCACTGAACGAATTTTGTGAGACAAAACTGGGTTAACTTCCAATTGATTTAAGCCCCAATCACTGAACTCCCGACTGTAAAGTATGCACTTAGCCTAACTGATGCCAAACGATGCACAGTACGCACTCTACCTTAACCTATAACAAATGTCAAAGGCAGATCTACTACAACTTTTGGCTAAGCAAATAAAACCAGAAAACATATCCTACTCTGAATTGTACTTGGCAACGCTAATGATAAATTGTTTGCAAAAGGAGCAAAGCGTCATAGAATTAGCTTTGCAAATCGAAGTCGCGAAGAAAGCAGAACTTGGCTGTTGCAGTGCCAACGATTAAACTTCATCAAAAGGGGTACAGAATCCTTGGAATATTATTGTTGCGGTGTGAACAGGCATAACTCTTCTACACAAATGCAATAAATGCAGCATTTGCAAAAAAATTGTATAGGGTGACAAGATAATAACGATTGGAAAAAAAAATTTAATAAAACAACAACGGTGTGAGATATAAAATTGATTCTGGCTTTATTTTGAATCTACGTTCATGCCATTATGTGAGGAATAGCACATCATTCAAATGGCCGCTTCGCCTTCGCTGGCAGTACTTCAAGCGCTCGGACCAATTTGTGATGACTCGGTCCAATATGTGCGGCGTTATTCCGGCAAAAACGTGTCGAATGTTGGCCTCGAGCAAACGACTTGACGTAGCTCCAGAGAAAATAATAGGGTGGTGTCAAATCGCATGATTGCGTTGGCCAGTTAATGAAATAAAAAATGACCCAAACATTTTCATTGCCCAATTGGCGAACTCTAGGCGTTGTCTATGGTCGCCCAGCTTTAATTCTTGCGTCAGCACAATCTTATATTGATGGAGGCCCAAATCTAACCGCAAAATAAGCTGAGTATACTCTCTGGCGATGACCAATTCAGCTGATAGGCGACGAATCAACATTTCTGTGTGTTCTTCGATACTGGCCGCTATGGCAACCTTTGACATCAAACGTCTCGGTTAAGACGTTATCGACCTTGGGGGATAAGATCTTGTATGCGATGTTGAGGATACTTATGGCTCTATTGTTGGCGCAGTTGAGGGGGTCTTCTTTTTTGTGGATCGGGCAAACCATGCCGAGATTCCAGTCGTCACAAAGTCAGAAGTTTTTTCTAGCAGCTTTGAATACTTCATTTTGGTCAGCTGGAGGGAAGTTTTGGCTATCATCGTCTAAGTTGAATGGTCTACTATACCAGACGCGGGATGATGGGCTTCTTTGCCGATATATTGTCTGCAGAAAAAGTTTTTCTATAATCTTAGCGACGAATGTGACCCTACTATAAGCTTTCCTTCTTCATCTCCACGGATTTTTGCCTTGTTTTACCTGTTAGTAAAACTTTCATACGTTGTTCTTGGCGTACGGGATTTACGATCGCGCGCTATTTTTTCTTTTTCTGCAGAAGCCGATGTTCTTACTGTCCTTTCACGAGGGGTTCTCGTTTTTCGTTACATTGGCGCTTTGTATGCTTCTTGTTTAGCTGCATATGCTTGCTGGAATTTTTAGTTAAGCAAACGATTTTTGGTGGTGGTCGGGTGAAACCCAGCACACCAGGTTGGTGAGTCTCCAATCACACGTTGACAGCGTTTCCACTGATCTTTTGTACTTGATGTTGGTGGCATAGGAGTTGAGAGAGTTCATGGTACGCGTTCGGTGAAGATTCTGGCGGTCTCTTCTGATTCTACTTTATAGCTTGTTACAGTAGTTCTAATTTGATTCGCATTCGCATCTTGACTGTAACAATGTTGGCTACCCGAAATATTGGAGGCATATCTTACGTTGATCAAAATGTGATCACTATATTGTGGTGAGGAAATAATGTGCTTGCTATACTGATATGTCGTCCCATCACAAGTCGAAAGCCTAAGTACCTTGCCAGAAGTGGTGTCGTGTAGGCTATGTTTACCAACTGTCCTACCACAGATGATGTCTTGTCGAGAAGCTCGTAGAATCATTCCTTGAAGGCGGAGTCTTTGTATTCCATAGGGGCATGGAATGAAACCATACAAAATCGTACCGCGAAAAAGAGACCTGCTTGCGAGCTATATTTGAGTAAAAAGTACGGGAAGAACACCAGTTTCTAAAAAAGAGAAAAAAAAAAGGACCTGGGAAGTCCTCGGCTGAGGCATTGAATAGGATCTGCAGCATGATGGATGATCGCAAGTATTAATTCTGCAGACTCTTTAACGGTGAAGACGATCAACACTTTGAGGTCAATCAGAAACCATTCAACTTAGACGATGACCGACAACAACTGAGTCTACCCAACCCAGAAGATGTTTGGGTAGCGACATCTAAACTAAAAGTTTATAAGTGAGCTGGAGCAGGCAGACTTCTTGGTACAGGAGACATACTGTAAAATCTGGTCGGATTGAAGTATGTCCAGTGAATGGAACCTCAGCATCGTTTGCCGAAATCTTAAGAAGGGAGAAGCTCTGAACTACACAAACTATACTTATCATCGTGTACATGATTCTATCTACATCAATATGTGACCTCCTTAAACTCATTGACAGAATAGGAAGAATTAAGCAAGCTGTCACTGGTGAATTTGTTCTGTTAGCGATTAAAACAGAGGCGGCAAAGATGAGTTTACTGGTAAATGAAAGACAGCACGTCATAACTTTTATAATGAAGGATCAAGCGAGGAGTAACTTTTGGCAATCGCAGTTTCTTTGGACTAGGAAGGCAATTAAAAAATGAGTCCCGTCATGAAACACAAAGAAAACCGTCGTTATCCCAGCCCCACTAAATGGCGCGAAGGCATGGACTCTATCAAAAGCAGTTGAAAATGCTTCTGATTGGTTCGAGTGATTTTTCGTCCTGTTTGCATAGCCGAAAATTTTAGAAGAAGACACAACGCCGAACTACATGGGCTATATTGACTTTATTAGAAGGGCCAAAATCTGTCGGCTTAGATGGCTCGGTCAATTTGAGCGAACGAAAACCAACGCCCGGCCTGGAAGTTCTTCAAAGCCGAACGCAATAAAGGAAGACCTTTCCTTAATTGGGGCACTCAAGTTGAGGGTGACCTTAGTCTACATGGTGTGAGCAACTGAAGGCGATAACCGCAAGATTGCGGTAAGTCGAAAGACTGTTAGTCAAAGTTCAGGTCCATCCACTGTTGCAGTGCCACCTTAAGAAGAAAGAAAGAAGTTTCTTGTGTCAATGCAGCACTGTTTGGGGAAAGCATGTGACTGATATGAACGATGACATAGTATCTGAAACACTTTGACTACGCGGATGATGTCTGCCAGTTCTTAAATAAGGTCCTTTTAACGACAAGAGGGAATGATTAAAATCCTAACCAATTTCAGACATAACCCCAAAACTCAAATAGCAAGTTGAGGAGATATACAACTTTCTGAGTCAACGCAACATTTTTTACGTTGAGAGAGGCCGTGCGACAAATGTGTCAAGCATCTAAATACATCATATGATAGGTCAAGGATTTGTAAAATAGGTAAACACGGCGAAAATAGTACTGGATTTGTCATCCCTGACGGGGCGAAGACAGTTTGATTGCAAAATAGGTCCAATCAGAAAGGAAAGGGCTTTCCTACGTTTGCGTGGAAATAGACAGTTGAAAAAGAGTCTTCCATTTTAGAACGAGCTGAAGGGAATTTTCACTATTGCAGAACTTTGAACATTCTTTAAGGCCTTAGTCACTCAGTACTTCATAATAGAAGGAAGCATGGCTTCTATCGAAAGCAGTTGAATATGTCATCGGAAGATTCTGTTAGTGGATTCTCAAGAAAACGAATCAATAATGTATTTGACGATTTCCACAACGAAATTTTACATTTTATAGTCAAGAAAGCCTTTGGCTGCAAGGTTCAACGTGGTAGCGGAAGCTGATGCTTTACTTAGAGCGCTAAACTCAAAAGATACCTTTTCAGGTGCTGCTGGAGGCAGTTATCTATACATAGTACCAAATGAAAAGCCATTGGTTCACCCCAAATTTTTGCGATTTCTAAGAAAACTCCAAAAATCACTGCGGCATGCTGCGATAGTTATAGTGCAGCAATTTTTTTTAACGAGAAAATCTTCAATGAAAGATGAACCATCTGCCGATAGTACAATTTCTTATTTGCAACAACTTACGTAAAATCTTCCTTTTGTTTCTTCGTTACGTCACACTGCAGGCACATTTTATCCAATGGAAGCTCATTCCGCCTGGCTGTACTCTGCATAATAGCCGTCAGTAACGATTGAGGATTGAAAAATCCAGCCAGCCAGACACATGAAGGCAGCTAAAATCACAAAGTTACTTTCAAATATTCCCAATCAAGAAATTTTCCTTCCTACCACAAAGTCCGTTGACCAAGTTTCTAGTTCCCTTAATCTCAACAGTAAATCCACAAACCAAGAAGTCAGGCCAAGCAGTGATGGATAAGCCCGCAATGTCCAAACCATTGGAACCTGATCCAAGAAAATTGCATTTTCCAGTTCTTCCATATCCGAAGTGATCGTCAATTCACCCTGAAGAACAATTGTTTTTTTTTAAACTCAGAGTAACTATCTACGAGAATGAATACTCACCTTAAGTCCCAAATCGAGTTCTTTCAAGCTCCTCTTCATTTCACTCGTCAAATTATTCATACGCTCGCACTCCTGAAAAGCTACAATCACATACGGAGTCCTCTCCTCAACCTTGTTCATGATCTCCATCATATTGAACTCCTCGGGGAGTTTCTCCAAAATCTCATCTACAATTTGCTTGACTTTGTCTTCACGTGTGACAGTAGCCCCTCCACTTGATCCCGCGTCACGAGGCTGCATTTCGAAGACCGTCCGGAAGACAGTCTCAGCTCGCATGGTCAGAAAACCGATTTCGGCATTAGGATGCAATCCGTAGAGGTAGGGCGATTCCGCGGGCATATTTTCGTCTATGTAACTGTGGTAGCCAGCATAGTCAGTGTTCGGTGGAGCTGGGAAACTTGGAGCTAAAAATAGTTCCCCATCGACCAGATCAGGTTGCATGTATTCCTCGAGATAGTTAATGCAGAGTCGTCGGTCCCAATCGTCAGTAATATGACCACCGTACATGATTTCCCCGAACAGATACCGAAGGTCTTCCCAGGGCACCTTAGCATTGCCCTCCAAATAGTTGTAGAGAACGGATACACTAATATTCAGATCACCAACATTAAAGGGATAAATCTTGTTCCATCCTTGTGGACCGAACTTGCGGCGCTCAGCTACTACGGCATGAAAATAGCAGAGAGAGAAGAGAATCGCTTTAAACTCGGCTTCCTTGGAGGACATCTCGAGAGTTTCTTGGGTAAAGTTGTCAAGTGCCTTGTGAAGGTTGGCCATCATGCCAGTAGGTGGCTCGTTGGTAATTTTTATGGATGACTCAAGGATACCTTGTGGTATAATATGCGCAGCTGCTGAACTAGCTGGCTCAGCACTCAGAAACACTCTATAATTTGGATGTGATCCTTCAGCATAGCGCTCTAATTTCTTTTCCAAAGCTGGTAGCCATTTTCGAACCAAATGTATGTTTTGTAGCACAACCCAGTGGCCACTTTTCGCCGCCTCATCCATAGCAGCTTCGGCTATGATCTCCTGACCCTGTCCAAGGGATACATTGTGAAAGTTTCCATCGTCCATAGTGAACCCAAGTTGCTTCCCTAACGCCTCTACGTCTTTAAGTGGATTGACACCGGGTGAGAGGATAAAGAAAATAGGAGTCGATGGACTAGCTTCCTCATAGGACTTGGCGAATTCCATGGTACGATTCTCAACATATTTGGCTCCAAGTTTTTCCTCAATGAAGTTACTGAAAAAAATTAGAAGAACATGTCAGTATCAGATGATACTATGGAATTTTGGAAAAAACTTACGCCAAAGCATAAGTCATGCGATCTGGCCGGAGAGCTCTAATCATGCAAAGCCTCTGTAAGGCAGTTTTGTTCTTCCATTCCTGCGGGAACTTCTCTTTCTCGGGTATTTCTGATTCGACTAGCTTCTTCCATCGCTTGGAGGATGTTTCAATGTCCCGGTCAAGATTTCGAAACTCATCTTTTGAGGCAAGACTGCATATACCGCCCCAGGATTGGTTCGAGAGAAAGTCGACTGGACTTGTTACGTGAGGTTTGATGGGGAATCGTAGAAGAAAGTCGAGTTCCTGAGATGTGATTTCTTCGTTCATGAGGAGAATCTGGAACGTCATCTGTGAAGCAAAGATGAGTTTGTCACATTCGAAGAGCCCTCGCGATGTATACTGGAACACTGAGTACGAAATGCAATCAATGAGATTGTTGACTCTGTTTGCTACTGTCTCAGCTGGTTCAGCTTTTGCTATAGCCTTTTGGAAGACAACACTGAAAGCCTGGAAAAACACAAAAAGGTTATTAATGATAGTCCTAAACGATGTTAGAATCTTTACCTTTAAGGAGAACTGATAAATAGGATTTATGGTGTTGAGTTCATTCAGAATGAAATATAGAAGGCTCGCTCTGGCTGCTGCAGGCCTGTAGTGCTCTCGAGCGGTGTCAATCTCTTTCGATGTCACTTTGGCTTCGGCGACCTAAAAAATAAGGTTCAGAGGACAAAAAGAGTCTGCAACTTTTTGGCCATCATACCTTTCTTTCAATTTCTGAAGCCGTGCTCTTTGTTGTTTCTAAATTTTCAACCAAAGCCGTGTCGCCTAGTATATTTGCTCCTGCTGATGAGAGTCTGGATAATAGGTCATCCTCCAACTCCTTCAACATGATTTTAAAGTCATTTTGTTGCTTGGTAAGATCGGCCTTAAGTTCTTCTAAGTCAGGTCGTTCGGCTTTAACTACTTCTGCTAAGAGTTGATCCTCCAGACCATCTCGGGTGACAGTGAAGTTGATCAAAGTGGATTGAGCTTGCATTTCTGGCTTGTAATGTGGATTAGCCAGCTTGGTATGCAGAATCAACCTAAAGTTTGAGTTGTACTCCATTTCCTTGTCGCCAATTTTGATTGCCCTAAAATAAGGAATTCACCTAAAGTCAGGGCCTTAATATTCAACACCTCACCTTCCTTTCTTGATCAGATTTCTTCCCAACAGTGGATCCAAAACTGGATCCAATTGTTCGTCAATGTTTTCTATCAGAACAGTGTTCCCCATAGTGATAGCTTTCTCTATGATATCTAAGTAGCCCCTCTGTCCGAGACGAATTACCTTCAGGACATCACCGTACTTTTGTTTGATCCACTTGACGCCCTGTAATTGAGGGTCAATCATCAAAGGCCATCGATCAGAGTTAGAAAGGATCGTAGCATTCTCCATCGACATTCGATCACTTGGTAGGCCTTCATTGGTCCAGACAGCAATTGTCGTATCGTCTGTGAGTAGACTTAGAGGATCAAGATTCTCTGTAGTTGGAATCGGAGGATCAATGTTCTTAAGGTAGAGTTGCCACATTTTCGTCATCAAATCAATACGGAACTGTTTGGTGAAGCATCCAACATAAGAAATAAATGCGGTTATAAGTAAAATGTCACCCGGAAGGGTGATACCCTGTTTTACAAAACTGTAGGAAGAAACAAATTGTTAGACAGAGAGAGGGTGAGGATACTATAGTTCTTACTTGTTGACGGCTTCTGCCCAACGTACGTTTTCACTAGCTAGACCACCGACCAATCTGTTGGCCAATTGAATAGTTGCCTGTGTTGCATCAGCTTCTTGTTGACAGCGGAGTTTATCAGCGGTGGCTTGTTCGAAGTCTGCTGTTAGTTTGGCCAGCTGTTCTTCTAAGGACTGTAAGAAAAGATAAGATCAAACACATTATTTGGAGATAATGTAAATTCATAGATTTGACCGCATTGTGGACGCTCTGAGGGACTGCAAATAATCCGAAAACTTTCTGATGGGTAATGCTCTCCTTCTGGAAAAAGGGCATATAGCAAGCAAGGTAAACGGAGCCGTTAAGCGGCAGTTCCAAGCAGAGATTTTCCTGTGGATACACAGTGAATTTTGTCTCACTAATACTTTTGGGAAACAGAAATCAATCTGAAGCAATGCCAGTAGAAGTCATAAAGATCAAATAGGCGATGCAGATGGTGTGGAGATAAGCCACAGATAGTAGAGGTCCAGTCATCATCATAAACTGTTTGGGCTGACGTCACCACCATCCTATCTAAAATTTTCTAACAAAACTTCAAGGTGTCTTCATTCCTTACGTCGGATCAAAAGCTTTGGGGGTCAATCAAACTACAACTTCATAAACATGTTTCGAAGTAAAGGTTGAAATTATATACATAGAGCGTTAACATAGCCTTTGTGGGGGTAACAAGCGTGATACTTGGAATAATGGGAAGCTTCAACCGCATTAAGAGCCACACAAAAACAACACCGATTCAGGAGATTGCCAAGCTGTTCAGCGGGTTGGCCATAATTCAAAAAATCTACAAAGGCAAAGCTGTACTCATTCCTACCCGCTCATCAAGGGGAACTTAGTGGACAACATTGTATTTCAAAGGGTCATCGTGAAGATGGACAACTGCGCCGACTGGTGTGCTCCCTCACTTTGAAAAATAATTTTTCGTCAATTGTTTAAGTTTGTAATGAGGAAGCGTTCCCTATAGTGTCTGTGGAGCAAATATTTGGACAGCACAAAAACTTACTGATAAAACTTACGGAGGCATCAGATGAGATTAGATTAAGCAGGGAGGTGGGACTATGTACCCATATCAATGCGTCTATGTTAGGCCTATTGTGATTTCCTCAAATTAATAAACTCGGCCGTATCTTTAATTGAGCTGGCAGTAATATCTTCTGCCTCAATTGTATGCCTAGGTATGGTTTACCTAGAAGACGAAGACGTGTTCGGCTTAAACGGTTACGGGGCCAAAGGGTACACTCTATTGTATCTTTTTGCAGGTGAAATAGTCATTGCCTTGCGCTATTCCCATGATCAAAAGGTGTTTTTGTTTTTACTTTGTAGTGGCCCATCTGACACCTAGAAAGTTGAAGGAGTTATTCTGCTCCTTTGAGGAAAGGGGTTGGTAAAAAGTTGTTGCCTGGCTGTTATCTTCTGTTTCATTTCAGCAAATGAATGGCTTTTTATGGAGCTAATTGACAACCATCAGAATGGTTAGGGCAACATCAATCTTGAAACCGAACATTTTCTGGCCAATACGTCTGTGACCTGACACTCAGATTAAATGAACTCAATTAGCGCTAACTAGTGTTTTGAAAAGTGTAATGGAGTCCCAGACAATTTTTGAAGTTATCTCAAAAGCGTTGATAGAAACTAGGGCCAGTTTATTGTCAGAGAGAATCTAAATGTTTTCGTTGATGGAAGACCTGTTTAAGTTGTTCCTAATACTAAGCTCTACTGCTTGTATCTCAGCTTGAAATACAGAAATGCTATACTACGCTGGTATTGGTACGAGGGCTCTTTGATGAATACCCGGATTAGAAATTACAACGCAATATTTTTAAGTTTTGACAATTTATTTTTCAATATAATCCACCTTCAACTTGGTACACTTTTCTTTTGAATCGGCCCATTAAAACAACGTAGTATGCTCCCGTGATTGTTTTTCTCTTCTCCAAATAGTCATTGTGTATCCCACGTTACGCGTCCCAAAAAACGTTGGCCATCACCTTTCCGACCGAAGGCATGATCTTCGCCTTCTTTGGAGCACGTTCACCGGGCAAAACTCATTGTTTCGATTATTCTTTGGTCTCTGGCGTGTACCAACGAACCTATGTCTCATCAACGGTCACGAAAGTATGCGGAAACTTCTCCGGATTTAGATGAAACAGGGCCGAGCACGTCTTTGAACTGGTCTCACGATTGCGTTTGTTCCCCGGTATGAGGAAACGCGGCACCCATCGCGCTCAGCTTTCTCATGCTCAAAATCTGCTGCAGGATATTGCTGACGCGTTCAGTTGAGATGCTTGGTATCTCAGTTAACTCGTGAATTTTCACTCGGCGGTCCGCCAATACGAGATGGTAGATTTTGTCAACGGTTTCCCCTGTGGTAACCGTTTTTGGGCCATTTGGTTCATCAAAAACCGACGTGCAGTCACCGCAAAATTCTGTGAACCAATGGTAAATGGTTGTATGGGAAGGTGAATGGGTCCCATACACACCATCGAGAATTAGCTTGATTTCCTCGCAGGTTTTGCCATTCAAAAACAAAAATACTGCTCCTTTTCCATGGTCGCAAAAAACACTAACACGATGTTTTGGAATGGGTGTCAAAACAAAACTAAGCGTCGGGTTGTCACCAAATTTGAAAAGAGGTTATACTATATATATATAACCAGCGCCAACTGTCTTCCAATCCGGGTACTCATCAAACAGCCCACGTATTGCTTGCTCCAACTCCTTTATTCGATTTGTATCCCTCGGTGTACTACACCAGTGAATCTCTTTTAAAGAGGCCTTTATTCGATCTGTCGATCAGGAAATGTATGCAACCTTAAATTTATAGTTGAAGTTGTACTTTTTCAGACAGTTGGATATAGTTCCGGTGAATTATAGTGCTGCGATTGGTACTGTTGTCGGTCAGTCAGTCTTTGAAGTTTTTTTTAGTCCAGATCGTGTGCACATTTATATAGTTTTATACCATATAGGAGATGCCTAAGTGACTATAGATCTAGCAATTGTTGGGTTAAGGACCTAGTTTTAACGCAGTAGACTTTTGCTGATTCATAGTGACATCCTGACTTCTTGATTCACGGTGATTCCTATAATTTTCACTTCACTTAAAAATTTTATTTCCTTCCCTAAGTGAACTTTGCTCTTTTTGAGGTTGACGTTTAGGCCTTTGTAACAAGATTGAGTGTCCTCTGAAAGAGATCCGAGATCGTTTTTTTGAATTTGTCTCTGGTAAGGATGGCAAAGTCATCAGCGTATCCTTGGACATAGAAATCGTCATTGCTGAGTATATTTATCAGTTCATTTACTACGTTGAACCATAGCAGGAACGAGAAAACATCACCCTGGGGGTGATGAATCAGCCATAACGCTGATTCTGTCACTGCCAAACATAGAGTTGATATTTATGCCGTTAAGCATGTGCTTTATACATTTACATAGTAGTATCTACTCCTGTTTTTTTCTATGAATCTGTATATTTGAATGTGTTTGGTGTGTCGAAAGCTCCTTCTATGTTAAAAAAGCAGCCCACGCAATTTGTTTATCTCTGAGTGATTTCTCAATCTTTATGGTAAGTACCTGAAAGGCATTTTTCTGGTTGATAGGCATATTGCTTTTTATGAACACAACGGGGATGATGAAAGACAGATGCCAGACAAATTATAAATTGCTTAATTACTCGCATACGCAGACGACATTGAGATATTGGGAAGAACGCAGCGAGCTCTTAATGGAGCGTTTGAACTATTGAAGTTGAAGATGGGTTTACGCGGTCAGAGAAGGAAAAGCAAAGCGTATGCTGTCAGCAAAGAGGGACATTTAAGCAAAAATCGCTTATCGCAAAGACATTATATAGGGTTTTCTAATAACGACTTGACAACGACTGACTGACTTTTTAAAATAAAAGGCAATCCATTTGAGATATTTCAAAAACTTTATTATTGGCTTGAAGTACAAACAAAACATTTATGAATGGAAGTCGACTTCGTTCATATGGCCACCGTGGGCACGTTTGCACCGATCGATTCGTTTGACACAATTTTCAACGACTCGACTACACATTTCGGCCGAAACGGCCGCTATTTCGCGTTCAATGTTAGCTCTGAACTCTTCCAACGTCGTCCGCGTGTTGGCATTAACCAATAACTTAACGTAGCCCCACAGAAAATAGTCAAGCGGCCAGGCGGCCAATCGACTGGCCCGTGTCTTGAGATAACACGCTCACCATACTTACTCTTCAATAAATTGATTGTAGCGTGTGCTGTGTGGCTTGTGGCACCATCCTGTTGAAACCATATGTCGTCCAAGTCCATATCTTCCAATTCGGGCCAAAAATAATCGGTGATCATGGCGCGATAACGCTGACCATTCGCAGTAACGTGACGATCGTTATAGTCGACGAAAAAAAAAAAGCATAAGGCCGCCGGCATGCAAACCGCACCAAACAGTTACTTATTGTAGATGAAGTGGTGATTCATGAAGCACATGTGGGTTTTCACCCGACCAATAACGCATATTTTGCTTATTGACGAACCCATTGAGCCAAAAATGAGCTTCGTCACTCAAAATGATTTTGCGATGAAATTCTTCATCTTGACGCATCTTCTCCAGAACCCAATCGGAGAATGTATGTCGCTTCAAATGGTCCATCGGCTTCAATTCTTGAGTCAGCTTGATCTTGTTTGGGTGTAAACCAAGATCCTTACGCAAGATACGCCATAATGTGGTCTGAGCAATGCCCAATTCTTGAGAACGCCGTGGAATTGACTGATTTGGATCGTTTGCTATGTATGTATGTATGTATGAGCGGCAGCGATATTTTCGACACTTCGACCAATCCGTTGTCTCACTGACACGACAATATCACACAACGAATATGTAAACTCAAATTTTTGCACTAAACTTGTTATTGTTTGTTTACTAGGGCGAGAATTACAACCGAAAATTAAAGTTAACACTCTTAAAGTTGCAGTCACCGACTCCGAATATTTGTAGAATTTTTTATAATTTGCAGATATTGCTCGTTAGTGTACTTTACTATGATGAAAATGTTGAGTTAACTGAATAAATTGACAGTGACAGTTTGACGATTAGTGAAAGAGTGCGTTCACAAATTAAATTCAAAGTTGTCAAATCCCTATTGGAAAACCCTATACAAGACGACATTGATCGTCCCAACTTTGTTTACGGTGCGGAAGTCTGCAGATTGACAAAAGCGGATGAAAATGCTCTCGGGAGCTTCGCAAAAAAAGTTCTTCTTCCCGTTGGCATCAATGGTGAATGGAGAAGGTATCTCAACAGGGCTGTAAAGTGATGCCGACCTCATTAAAAAAAAGAGAGAATAACGTGCTAGGTCACCTTGAGTACATCGATACCATCGTCTTAGCCCGGAAAATTTTCCACTCCAACACAGAGGGACAATGCAGTACGAAACAATCTCATCTTATGTAGCACACACAAGTGGAAGAAGACTCCAGACGACTTACTTTGTGTGTGCAACTAGACGTAGTTGGTTCACCTCGGACTTTAGGGCCATTTAAATAAGTATGCAGGCATGTTTCTTAAATAGAATAGAATGCATTCATATTTCGTTTTCGACAATTAACTTGTGAAATTAACTGGAGCAATGATTGGAGCTTTGGGAGATATTATACGAAGAATCAATACGGATATACGGTGGCAGCTGTTGTTTTCGCAGTGGTTATTTTGTGATCAACACTGTTATGATCTCATTAACTCGGACAACTAGAATTCCCAAATTTTTCATTGTAACGCACCACGGCGTTTTCTTTTCCACGACCCATGAGATCAGCATGGAAGGGAACCCCCCCCTGGCTTACCAGATTCTTCCTTTGGTTGTCATGATATTATCAATTTTATCGACGGTTTGTTTCACCGTTTCATATATATCTAAGTTCTTTCGTATTCCACGATTTAAAATCCTGTAAAGTCAGAAAGGTGTTTCTTTTTTCTATTTTTCGATTCTGCTCAATTTCACTTCGATGATTTTTTTAAAATTTCAATGAATATAAACAGTTGATATCGACTTTTAGCTATTTATAAATTTTGTTCATTGCTATCAGTTTGATTTGATTTGCTATCAGCTATTTGAAAGAAAAAAAATATTTAGATAAAATTCTTTGTTGAAAATGATGCAGCGTAAAACTAAAAGTACTTCAAAAGCAGACGAAACCCAAAAGGAACGCAAACTAAATAAGCGAGTCTATGAAAGCGATGAGTGGTCTTCATACGACGATTCCGATGAAAACAAAAAAAAAAAAAAAATTTTTCTTGCAATATAATGTTCTTTTCAGCCGGGCCGGATGATCCATCTAACATTAGGCGAAGGTCTAAGAAGTCGTTCACGTCGTCGTATTTCACGCCGTCGATCTCGGTCTAAAAGACGACGTCGCTAGAGAAACGGAGGCGAATATTTTTAGTCCTAAATAGTTTAAATAAATATTTTAAAATTTCAATAGATTTCTTCGTGATTTTCAAATGCAACTTTTTGCTTCTATTTTTCTTTGGATTTTTTCATTGTGCTGCTGAACAATTTGAGGGGTCCTGGACCGCTATAAACCAGTAATTCACGCGGTGAGCTGGGCAAGAAGCGGATAAAAAAACTAAAGCGATTGCTACAAAGAAGGAATACAACTCTTAATTGGCTGTGAATTAAATATTCGAGGCAAGAGCCTCAAGCTTTCTAGGTATGTGAGCGAATGCTTCATAACAATCCGCATCGAAAATATAACCCTTATTTGCCTTCATGCGATTACAGAGGAGTATTGATGACAGGATCAGTGATGAATTCTATGACCTGTTACACTAAACGTATGGTGAGTGCCTTATCTATGACACCAAAGTTGTGCTAAAAGATTTCATTGTAAGGTTGAGTAAGGAAGCCATCTTTGAGTGGGGCATCTGAAAAGACCACCAAAGAACACCGCTTCCGACAATGGTTTACAATTTGTAAAATAAGTAAACGGATCATAGGATTTTAGTTGGCAGCTCGTGGTTCCTACATCTCAACATCTGCCAATCAGATTGTTCATATTGTGATCGACTTGGATCAATACTTTATTGCAGGTAGTGTACGAATGAGGATATCACAGGCACAACGAAGTCAATTGCAAGAGACCACTCTTCTCTCGACTGCTCTTTAAATCTTGTCCCTCATACACAAACCATAGAACACCAATAGGAATATTATTAACAAGCCATAAGAGCAGCTGCTTCTGATGTGATTGCTTTCAAAGCGCGTGCCGCCACAAAAGAAAAACCTCTGGATTGATGGTGAATGTGTGCAGCTACCACATATGCGGCCAAACAAGAAGCATACAAAGCTGCGCTGCATCGAATAACGAAAGCTGCTTCTGATTTCTATGAGCAAAAAAGAACGGAAGTACACAGGCTTCTCGGAAAGAAAATGTAATAGGAGGAGAAACATGCGATTGAGGAAATGGATAGATGTTACTGCAGGAATGACGATCGAAAGTTTTATCGGAGAATACATGAAACATGCTAAGGCTATAAAGCCAGAATGGACCCCTGCAAAAATGATAAATGTGCAACTACGAACCATAAATCTATTGCTTTAAATGTTTGATTGTTTTTCAAAGTAATCTTCAAGATTTATACACTTTTCCATTCGATAGAATCGGTTTTCGAAACATTTATTCCACTTTGAACCCGACACCTCGGAAATATGCTTTTTGAACGCCTTTACATGACCTTCTGTCGTTGAAAAGTTATTAGGCAACAAATCTGGAGAATATGGGCAATGGCTCGACAACATTTTCGTCTAACAACAACAACGACAACATTTAATCTAAGTATAACAAAGCCACTGTACTAGAAGGATACCTACAGAGCGTACTTAAGCTCATGAAAGAAAACCCGACGAATGGAACCTTAACATTATATGTCCGACCTTGAGGAATTGAAGTTCTCGGAACTACGCCAACTACTGGTGAATAAGTCTCCTCAATATTGAAAATAAATACGATGTGTGTTCAAAAAGTAAGGTGACTTTTCATAAAAAAAATTATTTATTTATCAATAATAATGTTGTGCCCTTCAAAGCACTCCCTCTTAGATATAATACACTTGTGCCAATGCTTTTTTGAATCGTCGAAGCACTTCTTATAAGCTATTTTTTGGTAAAGCCTTGAGCAATGCCGTTTTTTAATCCTCAATCGTTGCAGATCTTCTTTTATAGGTCTTTTTAGCTTTGGGAACAGGAAAAATTCACATGGGGCCAAATTCGGTGAATATGATGGCATGAATGTTGCGTTGTTTTTGGCCAAAAAATCTCTTACAAGGGCGACGGTTTTTTTTTCGTATTGCTTCTCGCAAACGGCGCATAACTTCAAGGTAATACTCCTTATTGATCGTACGACCTTGAGATAACAACTTCTGATGCACTACGCCACGGTTATCGAAAAAATCAGTGATCAAAACTTTGTCATTTGATCGAACTTGCCGTGCTCTTTTCGGTTTTGGCTCTGCGGGGTGCTTCCATTGGCACGATTGGGACTTAATTACGACGTCATAACCATACAACCATGATTCGTTATCATTTATGATAGAGTTCAAAGTTTCATATAATAGATCCTGGAAAAATTCCAAGGGTTCCAGGCTGATACACACGTCCTCTGCATCATTTCCAAAACCGCATATGGTAGCGGTTGGCATCCCTGTCAATTTTATATGATGACGATGAAGAATGCATACTGCAAGTTTGGTAAAAACAAAACCGAGATTTGAACAAGGAGATGCGTGGAAATGACACTTCCAACATCGTTCTTGAAAGAATTGTTCGAAACTCGCAAGCCAGAGGTATCATCTTTTAAAAGTCTGTTCAATAACTCGCATACACAGGCGACAGTGACATAATGGTAAGAACACAGTAAGCTGTTAATGGAGCATTTGTGACAGAATTGGCAAAGATAGGTTTAGCGGTATGCGAAGGAAAAACAGAGTACATGCTGTCAACAAAGAGGGAAACATAACACCGCCTCCTAGTACAAAACGTCACTATAAGCAGCTAAAACTTCGAACTTTACCTATCGTGACTTCGCTATCATCCCCGACAGAGACACAAAAATCAGAGTGCTAGCAGGTGAGGCAAGTTAATTAAGGTCCTGATCCAACTCGGGCTGTAGTGCCATCTAAGTAAATGCCTTTCCCGTCTCTAAAATCCTTTTTTCACAGGCTTGTAGTACTCTTCTTTTTCATGGTGCTAAGTGTTCTACTTCTGTTGTAAGCTAGTGAAGTGCAGGTGCGGATGGTTCTTTAGTACTGCACCTGAAGCATTTTTGCATGCTTGAGACGTACATGTGGGATTGAGTAAATGTACTACAGGCGACATAAAGACGATAACGCCACGAGAACAATACAAACACACCACGTCATGAAGCTAAACGAACGAAGTACGTCTAAGGATATAAGGGACAAACGAAACACACAGACGTGACGATCATACGAGGAGAATGGAAAAAGATTAGTTCTTACGGAGGACAGCCAGTGAATAGACGTGTCTACACTACTACACACTACTATACTTTTTTGTAAAATAAAAAGACCAATAAAAGTGAGCTACATTAAAATATTTATTTTGTGCGACATTGGCAATATGCACTATAAAGGCTTTTTATTGGTTTTTGGGTTCCAGGATGCAATCACCAAATATCGGCTCAACAAAACTCATTAACTCAAGGGGTTTTTGGAACTCTTAAAATGCTTGCACATAGCGCCGGCGAAGGAAACTTTGGTAGAAGAAAAAGAGAGATACCGATGTATGTTGGTCTTAAGTGTTTGCAAGTTATAATGACTAGGAAATATTGAGCTAGACAGGAGTTTCTATAAACAAATTGTACGGCTTAGAAAGGAATGATGATGAGGATGATATTTAAGAGTATGTAACATACGAAAGTGGGCTTGAAGGTATTCTAGTGAGCATTCATGACGAGGCGGGCATTACTGCTGAAGGCTTGAAGAGGCGGAATGTCACTAGCAATTTCCGTGGAGCACTGGTAGTTAAAGAAACGATAGAACAAGGTAAGACAGGAGATATTACGTCGATGTTCGAGGGTGTCAATTGACTGAGTGATATTAGCATCACCTATGAGTTTTATTACACGTTTTGAATCTTATCTGGCAAGTGCAAAGAGGTCTTGGGACACCTGACCAGATGTGGGTATTATACTCCAATTTTGGGTAAATGAACGCGTTAAAAATTGAGGCCATATGAGAGGAAGTGCAATATTTCTTACATCGCTTGAGGAAGCTCAAATTTTGACACATGAGAAATAATTTTATTATTTATAGGGTTTTCCAATAGGGACTTGACAACTTTGAATTTAATTTGTGAACGCACTCTTTCACTAATCATCAAACTATCACTGTCAAAAAGTACACTAACGAGCTACGTTCTCAGATTGGGTTCTGGGGAAGATGCGTCAAGATGATAAATTTCATATCAAAATCATCTTCAGTGACGAAGCTCATTTTTGGCTCAATGGGTTCGTCAATAAGCAAAATATGCGTTATTGGTCTGGTGAAAACCCACATGTGCTTCATGAATCACCACTTCATCCACAAAAAATAACTGTTTGGTGCGGTTTCCATGCCGGCGGCCTTATGCGTTATATTTTTTCGTCGACGATAACGATCGTCACGTTACTGTGAATGGTCAGCGTTATCGCGCCATGATCACCGATTATTTTTGGCCCGAATTGGAAGATATGGACTTGGACGACATGTGGTTTCAACAGGATGGTGCCACAGGCTACACAGCACACGCTACAATCGACTTATTGAAGAGTAAGTATGGTGAGCGTGTTATCTCAAGACATGGGCCAGTCGATTGGCCGCCTCGTTCGTGCGATTTAACGCCGCTTAACTATTTTCTGTGGGGCAACGTTAAGTCATTGGTTTATGCCAACACGCCGACGACGTTGGAAGAGTTCAGAGCCAACATTGAACACGAATAAGCGGCCGTTTCGGCCGAAATGTGTGGCCAAGTCGTTGAAAATTGGGTCTAACGAATCGACCGCTGCAAACGTGCCCACGGTGGCCATATGAACGAAGTCGAGTTCCATTCATAAATGTTTTGATTGTACTTCAAACCAGTAATTAAGTTTTTGAAATATTTCAAATGGTTTGCCTTTTATTTAAAAAAAAGTTGTCAAGTCGTTATTAGAAAACCCTATATAAGCTTTTTAACGATTTGCGTCCTAGTTGTGTTTTTATTCGCGATGGAATTCAAACGTAATAGTGTGATTGCTTTATGTTTAGCTGAAAAACCACAAGTAGCTATCGTTAGAGCCCTCCAGCACCTCGACATGAATAAATCGTTTGTGTCTTGAACCATAGCTCGTTACCGTGATACTGGCAGCGTTGCAAAACGCCATGGAAGTGGTCATAAAAAAACAGCAACATCGGCAGAAATGGTTCGGAAAGAGAAGGCTCAAATTGAGCGAAATCCGCGTCGAAGTTGAAGAAAAATGGCTCGTGAGCTCAACATATCGTTGCAACGGATGCAACACAAATGCTCAAGTTATTAAAGTTCCAAAAAGCACACGATCTTACACCGCAACAGAAAAGAGTCGAAAGAGCAAAGGAATTGATACGCTTGCAAGAAATGGTGAGTTGCCGAATTTGGTTTTATCCGATGAGTCGTCATTTGTTATCAAGCAATATGTCCTTCGAAAATTTACACCTTCGGACGACCACCAGAAAGCAGGCAGCACCGATGGTGATGGTTAGGGCCGCCATAGCCACAGATATTTTATATAACCGCTCGTATTTTTGGACCGTGTCGTCAAATGAAACTGTCTTGAAGGCAGTATTGAAACCTTGGGCAAACAATCAATTCGTTCGGAGACCGTGGACACATCAACAAGACTCGGCACTGTCTCACAAAGCGCGCGTCAACCAAGATTAGTTAAAAAACACACTTCATTTCTTCGACACTATGGATTGCAAATTCTCCGGATGCAAATCCGTTAGATTTCTCTGTCTGGGGTATTTTGAAGGCGAGCCACTTGCTTGCAGCGTGCGATGCTTTCTTCGGCCGTCTCAAGGCTATTATTCGCGCCAAAGGTGGACATATTGAAAATTACTGATACAATTTGAAAATTGATGTATTTTCCAACATTTTTTGCTTTGGCACAATAAAATTTATAAAAAAATTATAGCATTTTAAAAAGTAGCAGTTCGAGTCAGTCAGTCGGCAGACGAACTCGTAGATGTAATTAAGATTTGGTTTGCTAGTCAAGATCAGTTCCAATCGCCAAGTCTGGTGCATTAACGTCCTTTTGATGGGGTTCCAAATGCTCGACTAAGCGTCGGCAAAATTTACTTACCTGTATCTCACTCCAGTTGCTCCGCATAAGGCATTTGTGAGTGTCAGTTCAGAGTTTTTGGTTGTAAATGCAAAGGCTAGTCTTCTCATTGGCATTTGACATATTTGAAGCTAATGGAGGAACACGTGCTCGAGACAAGCCATCGAATTAATGAAAACTGTTCAATTGAGACCCCGAGATCCTCAACGAAGTTAGTAGAGCCATTCTTTATAGTCTGCAGATCTGCTAATCATGACGATAGTAAGATGAAGATCATCAGATCTGCGATCATTGAGGAATAAATTCATTTTCACATCCAGTGTGAGTGTTGGTCAAGTAGCTTGTGGCTTCCTCAGTCCACTTGTTCTATATCGATATTAGTAAGCCAGCATGTGTCGGGAGATGTTCCTCGAGAAGGTGTTTCCAGTCAAAGCGATGGTTCTGCCGTCCAAACTCTTTAAACATTGTTTAAGGCAACGACTCACATTACGCAGGGCTCCAGAATAGACTACATAGACACTGTCTGGATACAGATGCGTTTGCTCGTATTGAATAAGTTGAACAAAATTTATGAAATCTTGAACTTATACTGATGGTAATGCACGAATTTCTATAACTTGTTGACAAATGATTAGCCGATGGACCAAACTAAAGAATCTTAATAGTTTCAAGTACTTCATAAGAAAGAAATAACAAATTTAACAATATTTCCGTAACTTACCGATACTTTTCTCTTAATGCCAGCGAGTTTCTCCTGTGCAGCCGCCAGCTCTGCATTTGCCGCAGCCAAAGCTTTTCTTTTCGGTTCCACGTCGCAGTACACTTCGTAGAATTTGATTATGTTAATAACCCAAGCACACAGTCCTGCAGCAGCTCCCGATTTTGTTCGGACGAATTCCGGTTCAAACTCGGCATCCTTCAAGTATGGTTGAATGGCTTTAATAATCTCCGGATGAATGTTCTCTTTATCGTAGTTGATGAGTGCATCCAAAAAGGCGTCCACCTTTGCCATAGCAATTTTGGCAGCCTTCCATGTCCTATCCTTTGGAATTTTACCATTCGGTGCCAGCAGAACCATAACAGCAGCTGTTACATTAGTCACGGCTCCCGGGGGTGATCCGAACGATTTTAACTCTGTTAAGTTTGCTTTGTTGAGGGTGTTCAAGGCCTCCTGAGCAGCCAATAAAGCTGGTTCAGCTTTTGTCAAATCTTCTTCGCAGTCTTTCTGCTTTTTGGTGACCTCATCGGCAATGAGAGCTACTTTCATTTCCTCTTCATCTGCAACCGCTTTTTCGGTTTGCACCTTCTCAGTCTCAATGCCGACAATTTCTATCAGAGCATCAGCAGCTTCGTTCTTTTCTTTAAGTTCGATCTCTTGAACTGCCAGTTTGACCTTTAAGTCAGCAACTTGTCCAGCGGTAGTTCGTAGCTTATCTAGACCATTCTCGAGACGAAGAATTTTGCTTTGCAAGTCTTCATGCTTGTGGTTGAGCAATTTGGTGTACAGACTTATCTGTTCCAGATAGCTCTTAGGTGTTGTGTAATTGTAACGTCTCTCATTCTGTAAGTACAACTTCGACATTGTGTTGACAGAAGTGTGAACATAAGCCATGAATTTTGCAACCGAGTCTCGATGAGTTTCTGGCAAGACTTCGGTTTGCTGAAGGAAGTTCATTGCTACAGAAATGAGAGCTTCTTGAGGCCATTCATGGAACCAATTAATTGAGGTGGAGTTGATGATAGCTGGGAACTTTCTCGCTCGAACTCGTAGAGTAGAGCCGACCGGTGAAAAGCACAAAACTACTTTAAGCTGTCGACGAACACGATCTATGAAGAACTTCCAGCAGTTGTCGCGGGTATCTACCAAACCGGCTCCCTTAACCTCATTCCTAACTCCAGCGATAACGTTTTCGATTTCATCATCCGGGAATAAGTCGGGAATTTCACCAGTTGCTAGCATGTCGTTGATAAGCACTAGGAAATTCTCGTTTGGAATTTGAGCATCTGTCATGAGGAACATGATTCCAACATTCTTCAATCCGGCCTTCAAGTACAGACCGGAGAATTCATTCTGAAAAAGGTGTGGTCTTAGCATTTTGATGAAAGTTAATTTTAAAACTCTTGCAAACCTTAAGATCGTTGACTCCATACCCCTTCTTTAACTGGATTTGGGTGACTTCCAAACTAGAAATAAATGCAGCCAATCTTGACAGAGACTGCTTTCCACTTCCTCCAACACCAACCAGCAGAGCACTTCCTCTTGGTGACTCTAGTATTCGATTAATTCTAAAAGCATCATATATGTTTGTCAAAGAAATTCAGATGTCGATATAAGATACTCTTACCTGCAAACATGCATCATGGCATCCTCAAAAAGTACCAAATTCATTGCGGCCACCAAATCATTGTATGAAGCCATTGCTTCCTGAAGGAGTTTATGAAGCTCAGTCCAGCCCGATATGGGCATGTACTTAGGTTCACCAATTCCTCCAGCGAAGTGGCAATAAATATTTGGCTTCTCAAAAATCACAGACTCATCGATCTCTTCAAAGGATTTCTTGACAATGTCATGCTGCATTTTCGAGAAACTGTCAATGTCCTTCTCATCGATGAGCTTGTCGCCGTAAACTCGTTGAGTCTCATGCTGCCAGAGGCGTATTGCGTCTGTGGGACATGTTAGACATTCTGCTGTGCTAAAGAGTAGGCCCTAAATAAGAATTAAGTTTAATTATATTAAGTAAAAGATCGAGCTCTTAGGAACCGATAAGACCTTTAAATTTTACTAACGTGACAGTTCATGCAGCATGCAGGTGTTCCTTAAGGTTACTTTAATGTCTTTAATCTGTTTGCACTTAGCGATCCCACTTACGTTAGTTTATTATTTAAAATAACGCTTAATTGTGGCACCCCTTTTTGTTTATACAGGCCTATATTTATGAACAGAGTAAATCGACCTTACAGTTTAAAAGTCTAGAAATTCCAACAATCATGTGCTTCTTTGCTGATGCTCAAAGAGCAGGAATACGACGAATGCAATGGACTAGTTCATAGTCTGAGCTGTGTGCTGACAGATATCCTGTTATACGGTCATGCTCCCGTGGAAGAAAAAAGTTGATTCTACCAAATGGCCAACTAATGGTCTCGGATAACAATGGATTCACTGTTGACGACCTTGGCAAACGTTTAAAGGACAGTTCCTATAGAGTTTTACGTAAACACTTGTCTGTGAAGACTTAATTTCACAGGATACGAATGTTGGAGGCACAAGTTCCACTCTTGGTACTAGTCGAGGCCGATCTTAGGGTCACAGCATCCAGTACTTATTAAAACTCTGCATTGGATCTAAACAAACTGAATGACCCTTTCCGCGATGTTGGGTTTAAACCATAGTTACCATGATGGTTCCACAAGTTGGTCTACCTCATCAAGTCAGCCCTGGACCGTGATCCGGTGGGCTCCCGATTCTCATAGTACCGTGATTTAAGTCCTGGTATAGACAACAGGTAATCCTGCCACAAACAGGGCATATGACCGGCAGCCCACGGGTGCTCACGTTTTAAGGATTGTGATATTCGCATTTGCACGTGATATCTTTGGACCTTTAATCGGTCACGTACAAGCCCTTGGCTGCTATCACGTAAATATCACCGCCATCTAGGAACTGTGATGGGATGGGCCGGATATAAGGGGGATGAAAAACTGTGATATACCATATACTACGGTGATTGCTATAGGGAAAATAAATGGCGATCGTTATGATGTGGATTTGTCATAAGAAGTAGATTTAGGCAAGAAATCTTTAACACTTGGGGGAAAAGAAGATATAACGAAGAAAAATTGCAAACGTAAGAGACAACTCCTGTGCCGCCAGCATCAAGTACCGAAGACCAGTAGCAAAGCTGTCAACGTGCCATCAGCAACTAATGGTATGTGCTGCGTTTCACTCGACTACCACCAGGGAATACCTGGTTCGATGAAGAATTCCGACAAGAAGAGCTAAACATGAAGTCTACAAAGCGAGACGGCGGTGCGATTAAGCACCAGAGCCGTTCGAGAGCTCTACGAGCTCTAAGAGTACGAGAAGCACGGTATCGAAGATATTGTGGGCTTATACTGTAGGAATAACTTACGGATGTTTTACCAACAGGTAAAAACAGCCTGTCAAGGCAAGAAGATCCGTACAAAAGTCTGGAGAGATGAAGAAGGAAACCTTGTAGTTGAGACACAGTCTTTGCTGAGAATATGGAAATACTTTTTCTGCAGACTGCAGACTTCGACGATGAGAGCCAAAGGTTCCATCCAGCTGACCAAAATGAAGTAATGATATCAATATTTAAGCTGAATAAAACAGTTGGAGTTGATGATGAACCATCCGAGATATTCAAAGTTGGAAGTGACTGTGGGAAGCATATACGAACTCATTTCTCAGATCTGGTCAAAAGAGTGTATGGCTGATGAGTGGAATTTCTCGCGTTCTATAGAGGAATAAATATCTGCGACATCACCTACAAAATCTTACCTGCCATGTTGTGTGAACATCTGCAACCCTTCGGTAAAATCCTCATCATTACTGGAGTTTCACACCAGATAATTCCATAATCGGTCAAATATTTACACTCCCGCAGATACTGGAAAAATAACTCAAGAAGTCCAAATCGATACCCACCATGTTTTCATGGTGACAGCATTTATAGAGACTATATGGTGCCATGTCTAGTTTTGACATCCCTGCCAAGCACAGAATGACGGTTGAGAACGTTCGCTTCTCCATCAACGTCAGTAATCATTTAATCGAGATCTTGATGTTTAAAAGTTTTGTAAACGAGGTGACGCGCTGTTATGTGGCTTCTTTAACATCATACTTGAAAGAAGGAACACTGGATGTATAATCTTTCAAAAATCTGTGCAACTATTAACGTACGCCGATGGTTTCGATATAGTCGGGAGAAATGTGGACAAAATCAAGTATATGATGTTAACAAGAAGGACACACAACATCGACATCACAGTCAGACAGCTATAATTTCGAGGTAGTAAAGACTTTGTCTACCTTGGCTCTGCAATAAATTTTGCCAAAAACACTTTAGCAAAAATAAAACGAAAAATCACTTTTGCCAATCGCTGTTTCTTTGGGATAAGAATGCAATTAACTAGTAAGGTATATCCCGGAACACTAAGTAGTTTTTACATATACAGGGTAACCACATAACAATGATAGTTTTCCAATTGTTATGTTTCATCAGTCTCATCATCAGCATGTCTTTTCTCCATGCAACGTTTTACGCTTGACGAACTTGCGGAAATTAGTTGTAAATACGCAATGTGAATTTCGTCGTCGCCATCATGGCTTTAGTATGCAGGCAATTCGTCGCACTGTGAAAAAGTTTGAGCGTGAGTGCACTCTTTTGGATCTTAAGCCATCAACCGGACAGAGATTGGTGCGAAGAAAACATAGCCGCCGTAGCGGCCAGTATCGAATAAGACCAAGAAATGTCCATTCGGCGCCGACAAGCTGAATTGGGTAGTGCCAGAAGGTCATCCGGGCTTATTTTGCGCTGAAAATGTTGGCCAAAAAATCATATTCTCGGACGAGGCCAATTTTTAGTTCAGCGGCTGTGTCAGCAAGCAAAATTGTCATTATTTGAGCGAACACAATCCACAAGTGTTCGGCCAAACATCAATGCATCCACAGAGATTGACTGTTTGGTGCGGTTTATGGCATGCTGATATCATCGGACCTTATTTCTTTTGAAATAAGGAACGAGACACCGTTATCACCAATAATCTCAGGTATAGACCGATGTTAACCGGCTTTCTATGGTCAGACCTCGAAACATCAATATACATATCCGTACTGTGGTTTCAGTAAGACGCACGAAGTTGTGAAGGAGAAATTTGGCGACTGGTTTATCTCACGACGTTCATCAATTGAGTGTCGCGATCATGAAATTATATACCACTCGATTTGTTTCTCTGGCGCTACGTCACTCTTTAGTCTACGCTACAAGCCAATTACCTTAAATAAGCTCGGGGCCAACATTCGACATGCTATTGCCGCAATAACGCCGCACATATTGGACCGAGTAGTCAAAACATGGACCGACCGCTTAAAGTACTGCCAGCAAAGCTATTTCACACATTCTGGCCATAACGACAGAATCAATTTTATAGCTCACACCGTTGTTTTTTTCTTTAACTTTTTTTCCTATCGTTATTATCTGTTCACCCTATAAAAGACCTTGATCATCTCAGTCCTACTTTCTCCCGCTGAAGCATGGACTCTATCGAATTCAGATGAAGATATCCTCAGTCGGTTTGAGAGAAATATCCTGTTTGCGTTGATGGGCTTCGGAAAGGAAGATTCAACAACGAACTATACGATCTGTACAGCGACACCGACCTAGTCGGAAAACTGCGCATAAGGCGCCTGAGGTAGCTAGATATTAATTCTCCGGCTCGCAGAGTTTTTGAATCTAACTAGGAGGAACAAAGTAGTGAAGGATAACCTCATCTTAGGTGACGCGCTAGAAGGGAACCTCAACAGAATTAGAGTGCGCATATAAGGGCAGTTAGCTAATAACTGAATTAACTGGAGAGGCTTGTTAGATGGGGCCCAGGTTCACTTCGAACTGGAGCGCAACATAAGTAAGTAAGTATCTTTAGTGCCGAATTAATAGGTGTACTTAAAATTGCGAAAGTCACACCGACAATATTTTTAGGAAACGTTATAAATTTATATGTAATTATGGATCTATCTCTCTTCTTTTTGGTTTTTTAAAGGTACGCGAAAAACGTATGAAAGAAAGAATTTTGAATCCAGAGCTTGTATCCAGAGTTGATAGATTTCCTCCTACGTCTTTGCAGCAGAATATAGGATAGTATCATCAACAGCTGCTATTTGTTGATATAACAAATGATTACTGTTGATAACAACATTTTATTTTATTTTTTTTTTTATAATTAGCGCGCGCTCCAGGAGTTGTTAGTGTACTTAAAATATTTTCACACAGGAAGGAAACTTGAGAGGAAGAAAAGAGAGAAACCGATGTCTTAAATGTTTGCAAGTTACACTGACAAGGAAATTGAGGGCTCGTCTGGGCATTACATATGAAAGAATCACCATTTTTCTGATGAGTGATGAGTATTTGTAGCGTGATGGATGTACGATTGAAAATTTGAAGGAACGAAATGCTACTGGCAATTTCATTGGAGCACTGGTGGTGAAAATAGTGATAGAGTAAACTAAGGAAGAAAACTTTGCGTCACTGTTCAAATGTGTTAATATCGAAATTAAATGAGCTAAAGATACGCTGCCGCATCCCGTTGTACAGCCGAAGAGCAGAGACGTGAGTCCTTAGTTCTTAGTTCAAAGTTTTAAGCAGTTTTTGAGGCACCATATTAAAAACCAATCGAAGTCCTCTTGAAGAAGGGAAGAAAAAACAGTTTTAAAAATGTTTTGTAGTCAGCGTAAAGGGAGAGGGTAGAGTGTTTAATAATAATCCTCTCCAGATCGTTAGTAGTAAGAATGAAAAAAAGGGTACCAAGATTACTACCTTGTGGATTCCCAGATGAGCCGAAATATCGGCTTACCAGGTCCGAAAGTATCTATTTGAATAAAAGTGGTTTAAAGCCGAGAGCAGATAACGTGAAGATAGTCAATTGATGAGATACCTTATCAAAAGCTTTAGTGAATTTGGTTGCAATAACATAGATTTCTTTGCCATTTTTTAAGGCCGGTAAAGAAAAAGACACGAGTTTAACTAGGTTTGTGGCAGTTGGCAGTTGATCCGCCTTTTAGAAAACCATGTTGTCTATTCGAAATAAAAGACTTGCACTTAAATCTTATGGCTTCGTATAAAATGCTTTTAAAAGGTTTGGGTATAAGATAAATTTTAACAATGGGACGAATGTCGTTCGTTGATCCTCTACTATGTATCTGAATTATAAAAGAAGTCTTTCAAATCTGACGAAATTCTCCGTGTACGAAATAGACGAAGTAAGTAGGAAAGGGGGAGAGATAGGTTGAAAGAGCATTTTTTTTTTATTAAGAAAAACACAGGGGAGACCATCTAGGCCGAGTAGAAATTTATCTTTAAGTTTTTGTAACTTTTCTTGAATAACAGCAGGATTGAAATTTTGAGTGAGAAATTTTGAGAAAGAGACCAGCATAGAAATTTGGTAGGTCATTGAAGTAAGAGGGTTCTGATACAAAGGAGTTGTTGATTATTATGTGAAAAATGTTCCAAAAAGATCGGGATCAGTTAAAAATTTGTTTTCAAGAGAGAGATGAAGGACAATCGTCGGACTTGCTTTTGCGTTTGACAAATAGAAAAAAAGAAAGAAGGGGTCATTTATATGATTGTTTTGCGCAATATTTAGGTAGCTTTGGTAGAGATAGTTATAGAGATCGATGAGATAAAGATATGTATCTAGATAGTTTGAAGAGTCGGAAGAAGAGTACGTTCTATGAAATACTGCCGACAAATTGTTTCTTTAGTTGTTTACCTAAGATAGGTATTGATCATACGGAAATTAGCTTTTCGAAAATTGTAAGAGAACAGTGTTGCGATGGTTGGCGACTGGAGGGGAAGTTGTTGAAAAATGTTAGAATAAACGTAGGATGAAATTTATCAGCAGTTGAGAGTGTTAGGGAACAACAGGATACTGCGGAGTTAAATGCCACTTACTTATTTCTTACTATATAACAGAAAGTGTTCTACTTATTTATTCTTTCATGAATCATGAAAAATACAGTACAGGTATAAAGGAACGATCTATCTTTTTCACAATTCGACTTCGGAGATCACGCATTGAAATACTAGAACGATTCATCAAAAACCATCCAAGTGCGATCACTAGGGCAACCAGGATATTTAAAAACTCCTACCTACCTGGAATACATTGCTAATGTCACGTAGATTGAATATGTAATGCGACTTGATAGCAGTTGGTAAAAATATCTGCAAAGATTTATTGTGTAGCGCTAAAGTAGCTGTCACAATATGAGACGACAGACGCGTTACTGTCGCGTTAAATTTTTGCTCCGCATTTGTGAAGTGCTGCACCAGTATGGATGAGTACATCGTGCTTATAGAATCCGCGCTGGGAAAGCTCACAGCAAAAACACAGAAGTGCCTCTGAAGTCTGGGATTGATTGTGAAACTTCCCGATGTGGGATTCATGCAAGCGACATACTGGCAGTTGTGAATATCCTTTAGTGTCAATTTATTTCGATCATACCAATGGCCATAGTCCAGATGCTGTCTGATGAGAGTATGCGGTTGCACTGTACCATAGCAGTCCACCTCTGGCATATTCATGTCATCGATGAAGTAGATTAGAGTTTTGTTTCCTGGTGGTCCGTAGTTTCGTCCTGCTTTCTTTTCTAGAGGTTTTTCGAGGATTTTCTGTAGCATTTCCGATGTAGTGTAAAAGTTGAATGGTATATTGGTAACGGCGTAGTTTTCGGATAACATTTGAAGTTTTTCGTTGATAAGAACGGTTTTTCCACAGCCAGCCGTTCCAACCAGCATAACAGGATTCTTCCTCTCCATTAAAAGTTCAAGGAAATACCGCACTCGAATTGATTCAGAAGTGTGTACAAGGATGGCTTGAAGAGGTAAATCTGAGTCTAATTCGAATTTGGGAACTTTTTCCGTCCATGGAAGAAATTGCTTGGTTTCACTGTCAAGGAAATAATCGAAAACTGTTCCACCTAAAGGAAAACTCAAAGTATTTAGGAACTTCTTAAATCTGAATAATTTCATGAGAAGGTGCAATTACCTGCAGGAAGTTTGACCGTTTTGAATTCATTCACCCACCATTTGCTGAATTCGATCCGATAATCGAGGGTCTGATCCTGAAACATAGCCGAACCGAATGCCCAGATACAGGCAAAAACAAAATAAAGTTCATGCCATTCTTTTGGACAGTCGCTTGGTGTGTTCGAGGGCGTCAAGAAACAGTCCAATAAATGGCATAACATCTGTATGTGTGCCATTTCAGCGATGGGTGTTACCTTCTTGAAACGTGTTCGAATGGTTTCCAATGCAGCTGGAATGTACTTGTCGAAGAGCATTACTAAGTTGGATTTTTCGGCAGGTATCTTTCGAGTCTCTACCCAACTCGTCACGTATCTGTAAGAACAACAACACATTCAAAATGTGTAACAATCAAACTGTGTAACAAAAACTTACGGATTCCAACCCAAATCTTGTGGGTTTATGTACAAAATTCCAGCTCTGGAGACTGTAGCTGGTGTGGCAGTCCGCAAATTAGATATTTCAAAGAGCAATCTCATAGATGGAGTAAGTGCGATTCGTTCATTGCTAGCTAAGGTCAGTACTTTGTTATCATCCATCACTGTGTTCAAACTCTCGATCCACATTGGGTCGATATCGCCGTCTAAAACAATCCATCTAGGTTGATCTCCTATAATGTTTGCTTGATCCCGCATAAGTACTGATAGAAGTCCATCTTTCCATTCGCGTGTAGCAGGATTTATAATTCCAAAGAGTTCGTCATTTGTCACAGCCTTCGGATTGAGGTCATTGAAGATAGGCTTGCGCTTGATGTTCTGATAGGTTCGTAGGAGTGTCTTCCAAACTTGAGTTTTCCCTGTACCAGCATTGCCAACAATAAAGACCGAATGTCGAACCTCAAGTAGTTCTTCAAGTTGAACAACTTTGAGGATAAAATTATCCTCTGGTTGAAGTAGAAGATCTGAGGCAGCTTGCTTGACAGTTTTTTCAAAGTCTTGATCTCGTTTTCGTGGAACATCTAAAGCTGGGAAGAGATCACCGATTAGGCCCATAAATACAGGAATATCATCTGTGACGACTTTGGGTATGTTAAAATCACGTAAAGCACGCATGAGCACCTCCTCTTCGGGGCGTCCTGGATCGCCTCTCTGAAAGGGAAGTAGATTTAAACCATTGATACTCAAGAAATGTACTCTAGCTTACCTTGAGCGAACCAGCAACCACCAAGACTGATTTAATGGCTCTTAGTCCCCAATCATAATGGTCCTGTTTTGATAGTAATTCCTTGCAAAGTGTGTAGAGTGTGATGAATTTCCTTGCTAGCACTCTTGCGTCTTGGAATCCTTCAGCGACTAACATGATTTCACAAATCAGCTCAAAATCAGGCACCACCATTGCACATGGCCGGAATAGAGCCTTAAGATTTTCGGGTAGCTCTGTACGACCTGCATAACCAGGATTCATGGTGATGAATATGCCCACTGTAGGGACGCATGAAATGGTCTCTCCCATGAAGTTAAACTTATCTTTCTGATCTCGAATGGCATCTTGGACCGACTTGACTTGTACGGCTACGACTGACAGCACCTCCACAGTAATTCGATTGAATTCGTCAAAGCAACCCCAAGCACCGGTCTGTGCAAGTCCTTTGTATATGTTTCCACACGACTGATAGTCCATTTGTTCTGAGCAATTGAAGACGTACACCATGATTCCAAGAGCTCTTCCTAAATCCTTTGTGGTCTCTGTTTTCCCCGTTCCCGCTGGCCCAGCTGGGCCCCCGCCCATAACCAAATGGAGACTCTGTGTTAAAGTTATGTAACAGCGATCGGTCAGAGGAGTGATAACTAATCGAGGGGTATTACCAAGATACTCATGACAATACTGGAACTCTGCATCACAGATATTCGCAAAGCAAGCCTTTTCTTGATCATCGTAACGATGCCTTAGTTGTGATTGCCACATGAAGGCCGTACCGGAATCGACTTTTGCCTGGATCATCTTGCTAACGACGTCTCTAGAGTGAACATCGATAGTGCAGATCGTCATGATCTTCTGACGATCGCCCTTGGTGAGCTCACCGAGCAGCAAAGTAATCAACAGACTGAGCTGCGAGATTTGTTTCTTATAGTAATCTTTAATGGCGTTGTCGTAGCCTTCTTCTAGTCGACTAAAAGCAATGTTCACTTCGGTGGACCACCAAATTTGGGATACGCATAGCGAAATCTGTGCTGGATAGTCGAACAGCCATTGCTCACGCTGCTTTTCCTCATAGGCCACCACAGATTCAGTAACATAGTGACGTAACGAAGCACGCATTGCGTCTTGAATTCGGTTGAGCCAGGCCTCCACGGGACCCTTTACGTTTGCAATCTCACTGAATTCGACATATTCGCCATCTTTAGCGTGCATTCCCGACGCGGAGACAATTTCATTTGATTCGTTTCGGTTGAAGTTAAGTTTGGCTATAGAGTCGAAAAGCTTCGTCAAGTGCTTTGTCACCATATCTGGTTGAATCCCATTGCTCAGGACATCAAGTAAGTCTGCTGATGATACAAAATAGAATCGAGGAAATGCCAAACGTTTCGTCTCTAAATACTCGGCCAAAGCCTTTTCGCAGAGTGTCAGTTCTTTCTGAAGATTCTCTAGTCGTTCGATCAGACCATTTCGATTGGTCGATACTACCACATTCGATGTCATAGACATTTCACTCATTAGCACTCGAAACTCTGAGTCAATTCGATCGAATCTTTCTGAATCCACAGGCAACTGTTTTCGGATATCTTCCGAACTCATGAATATACTCTCCAGATGTGTCCAAGTACGTTGTACCTCAAACCACACAGTGATGACTTGATCAGCGATCATCAGTTTATTCTGCCAGGTAGATACCTCCTCCAAAAAGTGTGCAATATACTTAGAAGTGATCAGATTCTGTAAGCAAACTTGATTATCTTCCAAAGTCTCAATCAGCTCCTCGGAAGCCTTGAGTAAGTTGCATCCAGTGCGAGGATGTAGCTCATGTTCAAATTCCATTGCAGACCAGGTGGTGTTGAGATCTCGCAAGATCTTCTCCATAGACATCTCCTTCACAGCCTTGTCGACTATGTTCTTCACTTCCTCTTCACACTCGTGTAGATTTAGTCCTAGAAGCTCAGCTAAAGTGGTCTCCTTGTCCATGATAAACTTCACCTGTTTACACCATCAGAGACATTGACAGTCAGCATCTGATCAACTGACATATCAGTAAATTGAAAGTAAAATAACAACAGTGCAATCTACTTCACATGCAGATGAATTTCTACAAGATACTTGCAGGTTAAGGCATTCCGTTACTTACGGTTATCTCCTTTGGTAGAGCTGCTAGGTTCTGTAATGAAACGTATTTACAAAAACGAAACAAAAAATAGGAATTTGGTGGGAAAGAAAGGGAAATAAACAATAAAGGAAAACAAGTCCAAAATTAATTGAAAGTGACTGTACACAATGAGAGCGATCTGCACGGATGTTGGGAAATGATGGCATTTCCCTCCGCATGATACACTATCCTTCTCAAGTGCAACAGGATGAGTTTAGCTTTATATGTATGTACAGCAAGAGAGAGACATATGGTATAGCCTAAGGTCTAGTAATACAATAAAAAAGAATACGACCTTGGTGGATGTCATCAGTTGATTCCAATGCCGTTCACGAATTGCCGGGTTTTGGAGTTCACCCACAGCTCTCAGAGACGTCAGCATGTTTTTCACGGTCGACTCGAGCATGATGAAAGTGTCCCAGGAACGCATTTCTTTGTCAAGTAAACGAATATCTTTGGCGAACTTTTTGCATTCGATGTCCATATTTTCGACGTCGACCTTACGCCATGGCGTGGTTTTCCAATCCTCGATGCAGGTTTGTACGATATGCACATAGTCCCAGAGTTGCTGGAATAGTAGAAGCAAAGAAAATCAAATCTGATAAAATTTAACACAACTATGACCTTTAAAACAAAGATTAAAAAATGCTTTCCGTCTTTGGACGGCTGTGATGTTGAAAGTTAAAGGGATACAAACGTACACTGTAAAATATTTAAGAGGAAACGTCGTAGATCCTCCTGTCTGAGGGCTAATTGAGTTTATTTTGTGCAAAATTATTACTATAATTAGCTCATGGTTCCCTAATGTCAATATTCAGAAACGAATTAACCATTTACGAGATCATAAACCGTCAACCGCATTGATCATGTTGGGATCCACACAAAGCACTTGTTCGGTATAACAGATGTATGAACATTCCGAGCGGCCAATGTACCTAGGCCACTACCTCGTAGCACCGATGGAGAAATACTGTAAGGAGACTGTAAGGAGACTCGCGATAAACCGTCAGAACTGCTCACGTACTTTTCAACCTCTCGACAATACCCAGACAGCATCCATTTCGTGCTTAAGGTCAATGGCATAAATACCAAGAAACTGTTAAAAATGGTTTGATGGTTTAATGAGGAGTATAAGCGACGCTGCAGAGAAGGACCAGTCGGGATCGTGAAGGAGGAAAGAATTTCCACTTCTCCAAAGAAATAATAAGAAAGAGCATGAGAAGCAAGCGATCGAGCAAATGCATAGGTGTTACTACATTAACAATGTTCAGAAGTCTCACCAAAAGATAAAGACTCGAACAGAAAACTGTAGACATGTACAAGGAAATTTGCCAGGAGAGTGACATATGGTGCTGGGAATATGGAAAACAATTTCTATTAACTGTCAAGCAACCAAGGCGGAAGCAACCAAGTTTCTTTTAGCCCATAAAAGTTCAAGCCGCATCGGACGACCTACCTGTAAGCAAGATATCAGGAGATGACTCATTTTCAAGACTTGGATTGTAGAAAGCAACCCTGATGAAGGGAAACTTAGCATTATATGCCCTGAAAATCTATAATACTCAATGATCTTCAATTCTTAATTTTAATCTTATTTCATAAATCTGACCTCAAGTCTAAAACTGGTAGTGCATCAATGCATCAATGTCAATCACTTCTTCTGAAGTGAAGTCCTCGATGCCAAAACCCAGTTTTATTGTGCGATAAGTTCATGTAGCGTGGACTTGTGAGCTGTCCAATGAATGATAATGTAGGGAGTACTCGAACAAAGGGATGTTCAAGTTTTTTTGCAACTTTGAAGTTCTTTTCGTCTCAGTGATTTTATGGTCTGGATTGATTTCCAAGTGCTCCTTGCCAGTCATGTAACCCATGATGAATGAGTCACTCAGAGCTTATGCTTTCATAATATGTTCCATATTAGAAGATCAGTAACGATACAGCAGAACGATTCAACCAAACAATTCGAAACGATGACCTTTTGCATCTTGTTGTCTAATTTTGATTTCATCACATTGCAGAGCATTTCGAATTTTACTTTGTCCTCTTCGCACTTTTTCTTTTCTTCGTCATATTCTAGCAATTCAAGGTTTTCCTTGGTAATAGAGTCCAATTGCTTGTCATTGTATTTCTTGAAGTTTTGGAAACGTATTCATCGATTTGTTCAGTCATGTAAACGGCCTTGAAGCCACATCTCTTCACAACTACTAATTTGATTGTTGGATTCACCGGTGGTGAAGGATATGGTTTTCTGGTTCTCCTTTATACGACTAAAATAGCCGTCGAAAGAGCAGGCTACAGAAGTATGGTAATGTAAGCTATTGTTGTCCTCTCGGACATGCAGTTTTAAGTTCTTGCTAAACCCGTAACTTCGCTAATTCCTTATACTACTTCTTGTCTTAAGTCAATTTTTTGAACAATTTTAAGCATTTCTTGCGAATAAGCTTGAGTACCTTGTTTTGAAGCAACATTTCTCGAGAAATATTTAAAGGTAAATTTTCTGCGACACCTTTTATAAAGTTCAAGTAAGATGGAATAAGATCTTCGCAATTGTCTACGATGAATACATGACAAACATAAAATTTGATGTTCTTCTTCGTTTAACTATCGAAGAGATCAAGTGGCAAACAACGGGGCACGAACAACAAAGCACAGAATTAAAGCCAAATGGTACTTCCCGTCGTTGGTGAAGGTTTGTAGAGCTCCCCGTATTCTTTTTGGGAGACATCATCGGGATTTATAATCTAAATTGGCTACGTCTCCTGTGTACTTGATTTTCACAGTTTTCTTTTTCTTGCAAGTTGTTAAAACACAGCTTCGACCTCTGGGTCATCTCCATTGGATTTTTCGGATTTATACTTAGGAACTTGTGCAGTTTGTGGTATATAGGTGTTGTAAGCTTGGCCCATAGTCATGTTTATAAAGTAGAGTATATACCGTACCGTATAGTTGAGTTGCCCTTCTCAGTATTTTGCATTCGGTAGTTAGTCGTTCACCAACCAACTAGCCGATCGCGTCATAGTTTTGAGCTATTAATTTTAATAAACGGTAAAAACTTAAGCGTGTGTTTTACTCGGTACATTACACAGTTAAATAGTTGATAAGATTAGCTGCACACAAAGCATTTTGACTGAGTGACTGTTGTCAAATGGTTTTTTGTGGATGTTGCTTTTGTTAGTTGAGATTGGTGTTCACGGTCTTCCAATTCTCGGAAACATCCCCCGAAGAAGTCGAAAAAGCCACTTGGCCTTGGAATTTCTGGTGACGTTCCTCTTGACTATTGGTAAATTTTTTTTATTTTGGCTCAAGTTTTGGATATAATAACTGAATGCCAAATGGATCCCAAGAGCTATCCATAATGGTTCTTAAGTTGAACGCACTTTCATTGCAAACTAGATTCAAAGTCAAGATGCTGGATTTTGAAACGTTTTTGTCAAGAATTTTACAGCCGTTGCATAATTGCAAGACGTCGGTGATTGCCTTTCAAATATTGAATGCGTTCGACATCGCTTAACGATCCATTCTTGTGAACTAATCGTTTGAATAGTTCCCAAAATGGTGACCACTCTTCATACCTTCCGCTGAATACTGATATGCAATTGCCTCCGTTTGATGTTGTCGTAGTTCCTTCTCTTTCATTTGGATGTACGGATCTTGATACAACAGCTCCAAATCGATGAACTCATTGCTGGACATGTACTCCTGCTCGTAATCAGCTTCTTCCACTGATGGCCTTATATCCTCATTCATTGCCGTCAATTTTGTCCAGCATTCCTTTAATTGATCCAACTTAAATGCGAAGTAAACTGTATTTCGACTCAAATCCAAGTTTTTAATTACGAGGATGAAGTTGTTCTTGATAAGGATCACTGGACACTATATGTTCTCAGCTAGCTTCCTCGTTATTTCTGATGTGCTACTTGAAGGTTGTATTGCTGCATTTGGATTTGAACGTAATAAACGTCGGCATCGGTGCGTAACGACATCGACGGAAGTTGCGGACTATTTTTAAGGTGATCCAATTTTTGCCAAAAATGTTACCTTAATGTCGAGACACCTTACATATTTCAAATTGACTAAAATATCACATAAATCATGCTGCTGTAGGTTTATCTTCCTTAGCACTTCCAAATGTCCGATGTTTGTTTGGAAGTCCATCCAATACTGCTTCAACCACTACAGTCTTTCTATAAAATATTCCACAGAGTATTGGGATTCCCTATACTTATTGAAATTGGATTATAAACGATGGACTTCTTCCGAAATTCGCGTTTGATTTAACACGATCCCTTTCATTTCACTAATGGTTTCTGGTTTCTACTAACCCTGTTCATGTAAGTACTTTACACTCTTTTGATAATTAACTTTTTTTCACATTCTTCGATATTGTCTCTGTACCAATACTCACTATACTAGACACTCACTCTGCATGAGTCCGGTTAATTCGGGTCGAAGGACCATGAACATCTATTACACTTAGATCTTTGTTTGCAGTGAATGAATCGCCCATTAAAGTCTACGGAGAGGTCTCAACTCTGACCTTCTGCGTTCAATTATTTGGACATTCATCATTGTCAGCGTCACTTCTCCATCGGTCGGAACGCGCCTTTCGCCGAGATCAACATCACTCGCTTAGCCCCACCGGGAGTATCAATCAACTCGGAAGCAGTGGACAATTTAACCGCTGCACGACAAATATTTGGACTGCTCATGCGCGCAGGGATATGCCCACTGTCAAAGTCAAATTGGTCGAGCCCCGGTCCACATAGATGTACTTGGTACTTGGTCACGGCAATTACGCTACCCGATCGCTACCCACACCCATACCTCCACGAATTCGTCAACATCTGTAAGTCTGTTTTCTGAAAAATAGATATGCAAAAAACTTTTCACCAGGTCCCGATTAATCCAAACGACGTACCTTAGATTGCCATCAACACGCCCTTTGGCCTATACGCAGGGGATCCCTCTAAGATTTTGATAGACCAACTGAAGCCAGCATACTTTAAGACTGACCATAACCACAACGAACAGCCGTCCGTGTCTGCACCGATTAACCCGCAATCGCCACAAAGTTCTTCGAATCAGCTTCCCAGCACCCACACGGACCGCCGCGTCCAGATCTCCAAGCGGCGGGGGGGTCAAGACACGCCAAACAGAGCATTCTGGCAGTGCTGAGCACCAAGTGAAAGCCACATGACATCAGTATACTATGCCCAAGTGATAGCCAATAAATAGAAGCGACCTGAGAGAAGATGCAAAAATACCATACATTTTTCCTTTGTTCACGTCTTCCGCTATAACGTCATCGTCGAGGTAGCAGCTAATGATTTGTGTTAACTATTTCTAATAAAACTGCATTCAGTGAAGTTTTGCATTCTTGCATTAGTTTGGAAGCCTTAAGAGGGTTCAACAATGCTTACAGCGCAGCTTAGCTGTTGCTACAGATGCGAATATGTTGGCTCTACTGGTCATCCGGAGTAGAAAGATGGCTTTGGGAGTACAGCTCATGATATGAATATCAATGTGATGGAGATTCATTAGTATTCACAGAATATACAGTATAGAACAGAGGCAGGCGTGCTAGGAAAAGCTCCTATGAAAACGTCTTGAGACAGATCATTCGTTGGAGTCTGGTAAAAGCAGCAGTTACGTATTCTCATGAAAGCTAGTTATTTTGAGAGATTAGTGGCAATGGCTTTCAATATTTTCTAAAAATAATCCTTTATCTGCTTTCCTTGGTTATATTTTAATCATGTGCCTACATATGTGGGAGACAATCACTTACCTCTATATGAAAGAGTATTCTGTGAAGCCGAAACAATATGTGTTAATAAATATTGGAAACATTTGATTTTACCTTTGACATCTTCAGTTCCTTTCGACACTGTTTCAGCACCTTAAACTCCGGAATATTTACTTCGAACAAACTTCCCGATTGTTGAATATCGCGCATGACTTGCTCCAGCCGGAACATGTCATTGTTGACCCGATTGGCCAGCTCATACGGTGATTCGCAGTCAAATTTGAAGAATTCGTATTGCTTGAAAACCTCCCGGAAAAAGGCTATGTGTGCGTCAAAAGTGGTTATCTTGTTTCGTATGCTCACAACTTCAGTAGCTTGCAATGGCGACACTTGTTGCTTTACAGTGCTGGCAATTTTCTTAGTATTAGCCCACTGTTCGGGCAGTTCTTGTAAAAGTACATTTACTTCCTCCGGAATATCCATATCATAGTATTTCAAAAGCTGAATGGTCTCTTGCATCGGCTTGAACATTTCATCAGTATTTGTAGCTCTTTCCTTTACATGCATCAAGTATGCCATTATACTGACCAAACCATCGTAGTCGCCTTCTTTCACTGTCTGAAGTAGCCCTTCATCTGCCTTGCGAATGAAATTACTCAAATCCATGAGACTGTTGGTGACACGATCGACTAAGTGCTCCTTGAACATATTGCCCCACTTACAGACGGTATTTAGCAAAGCTTGTCGGAAAGGCCTTACATCAACTTGAAACCAAGAATTAAAAACCTGGAAAGGCGAGATTGCTTCGATTTCCATGAAAAGTGATTCGTAGTTATCAATCTGCTCGCGGAAGGCCTCGATAGTTGGAGGACTTACTTGAGGAGCATTAGGATCCTTAGCGATAATCAAGTCAACTTCGTCGGGGTCCAGCATTCGACCATATTCCAGAAAGTAGAGCATACATTCCTCTCGCTCATCGAGCCAGAGGTATGAATATCTTTCGAAGCGACGACAGAATTCGGAGGCCTCCTCCATAACCTGGTCGACTCCATTTAGGATCTCTCGACGCATGTCAATTATATCTTGATTCTGACTAACCAACTCTCCGTAGGATCGCCTATCACTCTTTTTAAGTCGTTGGATAAGTGTAGCCATCTTTAGAATATCTCGCATTAGCTCTATGAGCATAGCATTGAAACCATGTGAGTCTTCGGGGTCCAACGCGGGCACGAAAACCATATTAGGCTCAACTAGCTCAAGTCGTGACTCAAACAATGGAGCATAGTTGTTCTCCGTGTCCATATTTTCAGCCAAGTAGCCAACACTAACGCCAACAGTCTTCAGAATGTTCTCATAGACGATGTTGTCAACGAAGGACACGTAGTTCACCCACATTTCGTCATCCTGCCGATCAGTCATCTTGAATTGAACCATATTATCCTGGAGGAGTTGGTGAATTTGCTTGGAAGCAGCACGAATTTCTGCATACCGTTTAGTAGTACGGTCTGAACGTTCTTCTAAACAAAGAACAGTGTCCTTCTTAGAATCCTTGCGCTCGAATAGGGGGGCTTTAGCCCAGGCAGACATTATCTGACGAATCTGTTGAAGGTTTCCTTGAGTGTGATTCATTCGATTTTGGAGAGCGGCTACAGGTTCCCGTAATCTTTGTAGGTAATCAGTAATGTTCTCTGAGTTCCAAACCAATTCATCAACGCCCGTTTTAACAAGAGCGTCAATTTGTTCCACTTCCTTTTGGATTAACATCAATTCGACAGGAGTGCTTTTTGATTGAATAGTATTGTACCAATCAATGGTCTTCTCTAGATTTAGGGTATATGTTCGAAAAACATCACTTTTTTCTGAGAATTCTATGGCCATTTCTGGAATTCCATCGACTTCCATTTGCTTTAAGTAGTGAACCTCCCGCAATATACAGAAGAGAGCCGGACTAAAGTTTAAGATCAGCATATTGTTGTCGGGATCTCGAGCAATAAGAGAATTTTCTAGATTTTTCTCGATCTGCTCCGGAATTTTCTCGGTCCATTCTAGGAAAACTGATGACTTACAGGCTGCCAGTTGTTCAATGAGTTGATTATAGCGCTCAATAATAGCCAAGGATTCCTCTGTTGTTGTAATCCTGGAAAAACAAAAATTGTATTATGAAATGGAAGAAAATTGATGAAATGGACGCTTACGGATGCTGTAAGGCCTGAAAACTCTTAACAGGAGGGGTAATTCTATTCTCGAGTTGTCCACACCATCGGATGAATGCAGATGTCGGTGGACAATTGTAGTTTGGATAGAGGAAGATATTCTGCTCCTTCAGAGCTACCTGAGTACTGAAAATGCTTTCGCAGACCGTCATTTCTTCATCCAGCATGCGAACGATCTCGGTATATTTCTGAGTGAATTCTTCCTTGATTTTGGGGCGGTCTAGAACGCTTCCGACAATACTAATGAGCTGCAAATATACATAATAATCAGAAGGGTTATGGGAATATTTTATCTTTTGATGTGTACCTTAAAAATACTCTCTAAGTTGTAACAATCGTCAAAGGCTTGGCATAAAATTGCTGCCAGCTTCATGTCCAATTCTAAAATTCGGGCTTGGAAATTAGCAAAGTCGTTATCGAACTCATGATCATCAGGATCTAGGACGTCATACGTTTTCGATGCAAATGCTGTGAAGTACTGATTAAACTCTACGTATACGGATATTATACGGGCACTGAGTTGGCGACCTCGTAATCCACCGATTTCGACCTTTTCTAGTTTAAGAAACTCAATAACTGTAAAGAAGAACCTGCAAAACATATAGATTTGGGATTGTTTTAGTAACTTATAAGCTTAGAGAGTGGGCAGAAGTAAGGCCGGATAGCTATGTTCGATGTTTTATGGCACCGATTTATGACGAGAGCATAGGTATACTTGGAAGCAAAACGAATGAACATAATAAACTCGCGATCGGGAAAATAGAGAGATGATAGAGAGAGAATTATTTTTGAAAGCTTCATCAGAGAATAAAATGAACATTTATTTATTTACTTATAGCTACAAAGCTCTCAAGGATATATATGGAGAGCTATTTGTAGAGTCGCAATCAGTACTGGGAATATTTAAAGACTACTTTTGGAGACTCTATAACAGCTGTGATGGTCAAAATACCACTGCCATGCAGAATGAATCATTAATCCTGGACAAAAGCGTCAGAAAATTTCATTCACCGGACCTAGAGGAAGTTAAGGTGACAATATCAAAGGTAAGGTATACTAAAACTGCTAGCGCAGTTAGACCAGCTCAGCTATTAAGGGCAGCTGAAGATATATTAATGATCAGGTTGGGAATATGCATCAGCAAATCTATATGATATGGACAGAGGAAAGGTGAGTTATGTGAACATCTGAAATCATTCAAAAGCAGTATGATTGGTAATAATTTGATGGCTGGACCTGCAAAACCAGTCCAACTATGTAATGTACCTCCTTCACCTCAAAGTTCAGGACATGTGCGCTAAGTAGATAACGACCTATACTGCAGTTATCTGTAAAGCAGTGGACCAGTGGAAGAAAAACATTGCGGGCATTCCACACCTCTTCCTGCTGTTGCTTGTACGCAATCACTGTCACTGCTGTTTGACGGCAAAAACAATGACTGTGATTCATCGTAAGGTTTGATTTATAAAGTAAAATAAATCAATAAAACATATAGATTAACACTTAAAATTCTTATTATTGGTTAAAAGCACAATTCATGGCATTTACCTTTTGAAAATGATATCATGTAAATCTTGGCCAGGACTAGTTCTGAGGTGGTCCATTCGGAAGGTCCAATTTTGGGCGACTCGTTCGAGCATATCGACTGGTATCTCGTGGATAACACCAGTAATGTTGGCTTCCAAAGCGTCAATCGTGGATGGCTTATTCCTGAAGTCCTAAGACTTTACATATCCCCAGAGAAAATAGTCCAAAGGTGTGATATCGCACGATCTAGGCGACCAATTTACCGTAGCAAAACGTGGGATTAAGTGCTCACCAAAATGATTTCTCAACAAGTCCATTGTTTCACGCGTTTATGGGTCGGAGCGCCGTCTTGTTAAAACCAGAGTTCAACGGGATCATGTACTTGAATTTCAGGAAGCACATAGTCCGTTAACATGACGCGATAGCGGTTACCATTGACGGTAACATTTTGATTTGCCTCATTTTTGAAGAAATATGGGCCAATGACTTCACCAGCCCATAAACCACACCATACCGTTGTTTTTAATAGATGTAATGGTAGCTTTTGGTACTCCTCGGGTTGCTAATCAGTTCAAATACGGCAATTTTGTTTATAACGTATCCATTGACCCAGAAATGGGCTTCATCACTGAATAAAATTTCTTGATAAAACATCGGATTTTAATCGAGTTTTTCCAGAGCCCATTCACTGAAAATATGACGCAAATTTAAGTCGCCTGGCCTTAATTCTTGCACAAGTTGAATTTTGTACGCTCTTACACCGAGATCCTTACGTAAAATACGCTAAGTTGTCGAATACACCAAGCCAAGCTGCTGAGAATGACGACGAATCGATTCGTCACGGTCTTCGGGTACACCCTCAGCTACAGCTGTTATAATATCTGCACTACTGCTGGATGTGATCTAATCGGTCGAGTATCATCCACTAATGTAAACTGGATCTCAAATTTGCGATTGGTATTGGCAATACTGGTTTCAGTAGGTTGATTATGTGCACCCTAAGTTCCTCGAAACGCACGAAAAACATTTCTTACAGAACGCTTATTTTCGTAATACAGCTGAACAATTTGGAGATGCTGTTGTGGTGTGAGTCTTATCATAATGACTCGCCGAACGATATTGAATAAAAATTACTAAGCAGTTTAATAGGAATCACGCTTGATCTGTCAAAAAAAGTCTATTGAAAATCAAACCTTACAATGAATCACACTATATGAATGACAACCGATGATAAGTACACTATTGATGTATTTCCCCTCTAGGTCCATCGGACCGATGATAGAGTAAGATTCCTAAAAGAACCGTATGGAAATACGAGAAAGACAGTTGGAGTGGACCTTGCATCTGTTTTAGGAATATTAACTGGTCGCAATGTTTCTTCAATAGGGACGTGGCATCAGAGTATCAGACTAAAAGATAAAGCTTAGTCCGACTCGAGCTGTAAAGAGGCTATAAGGGTCAAAGAAATGCTACAAAATCAACCCGACATAGGAAAACTGAAAAAAGAAAAAATTAAATGAGACAGCAATGTCCCAATCTAATAAAAATGTATAATCGTTTTATCAAAAATATAATTCTTCCTCACCCTCTATCCCCACACTCATTTATAATAACATTTCAAAAGTCAGCTCTTTGGACAAGGCCAGCCAGACACTTTGCAGTAAGCTTAGGACTTCCAGATTATGCTTTGTCTCCATTTACACTTAAGTGCGTCGAATTTTCAATTGGACAAGTCTACTTTAACATTCAAAAATCCACTGGTTCTGATGGTATATCTCGCTTTGTTCTAGAGCGGTATTCTTCCATGCTGACAAAATCTAAGCGTAAGTTTTTTCATCAATACTACTCTGTAGGACACCTTCCGAGCAGATGCTAAACAGCATTTGACTAGCCTGTCTTTAAAAAAGGCGAATCTTTTTTCTCTCTCCTTTTCTTTCTTCTTCTACAGACCAACTGCACCTACGTTCCTTTTTTCCAAGGCCATTGAAACGCTAATAAATCATCAGCTAACGAAACACGTGTATCTTGAAATACGAAAACTTCTCAATGAGCGGCAGTACGGTTTTCTTAGCAACAGATCCACTGGTGATTTGATGGCACGTCTCATCGAAAAGTGAAATCAAAGCATATATCAACCTGTCAAGATAGTTGTTCACTATTACACTATTTCTAAGTCTCCACAGAGTTTGGTATTTGGATCTTTTATCAAAAATCAACAGACTATCAGACAACTATCAACAGAGTGGAATTTAATGCTTAAAAAACTCAATGCTGTCTGCTGTCATTAAAACGAAATTCAAATACCCAGCCATTGTGCATGAATGGCAGTTACTTCGTCGAAACTTAACAAGTTTCCATTCTCGGTATGTATGTCAGTGACAACTTACGTTGAAATGACCACATATTCTATGTCGTCAAAAATGCTGCGAAATGTCTCGGTTTCTTTAAGCGATGTAAGGAATATTTCACACCCTATGATAAGGCGTTTATCCACCCAAAATTGGATTACAGTGTTCACATCTAGTCCAGTATTCCTTAGACTTCTCTACACCAGCTAGATAGGACTCAAAATCCGGCGATAAAACTCATTGGTGATGCTAATATTACACAGACATTTGTTCCCTGCAAGGTACCTCTATTGCTGTTTTCACCATCAGTGTTCCAATAAAATTGGTGGTAGCACTTATTCCTTTCAAACCTGCAACCTGATCAACCGTTTCGCAATGAATGCAAATCAGTTTACCCTTAAGGACGTACTCTGAGATATCGTGATTCTTTTCTAAGCCGCACCACTCACTTTTGGAATAACTTGCTGATCTCTTTAGCTCCAAGTCATTGTAGCTTGCAAACATTTAAGACCAACGAATATCGGTACAACATTCTAAGGTTACTCAAAATCTCTTGAACGTATGCGGATTATAAAAAACAAACCTTTCCCCATTTTTGAAAGCAATTTCACAAACATCAAGAAATAGATGTTCAACGTTGGCAGATTTTATCTACATATATAAGTACACTGATGGCTCGAAAACGAATTAACCAAATAACTTTCCAAACTGTTAAAGCGCATATTTGCACCAATAGCCAATCTATTGGCCAAACGGCTAATAGCCCGTATCTGGTGAGTATTTAGATACCAAGATATTTGGGGAAACTGTAAGGCTGATCTATTATCAAATATTCAAATATTCAAACTTGGTACGATAGACAAAATTAGTGAAAAGTCACCAGTTGGCACAATCCGCAATTTATCAGATTGATCTGACCTAAGATCGTTTCGAGGAGTACAAGAGTCTCTTGTCTGTTAAGTGGGTATCGTATTGGCCATCATAACAGGGCCAGCGCCCAATTATCAAGGCTTCGTCCATCAATGATGTTGTCTAATAAAAAGCGGGGGCAGAGCAATGTACTGGTCTTATCGTAATAGTTTTCAGATGACGCCACTGAAGGTTGCTAACATTTAAGCAGTTACAAGCGGCCGGTCAGAGGTCCTGTTGCGTGGCAGGACCACCGATCGTTCCTACCAGGACTTTAAACACGGTACCATGAGAGCCAGGAGCCCCCGGATTTCTGTCTGGATTTGTAGAGGTAGGCCCCTTTGTGGGAGCGTCATGGTGGCTGTGGTTTAAACCCAAAGTCGCGGGAAGAGTGCAAGATACTGGGTGTTGTAACCCTAAGATCAGCAAGAGATTTTAGGTCGGCTTCGACCCATACCAAGGCTGGAACTTCTGCCTCCAACACGAGTTCTACTTTGGTATATTTTCGGTAGCAAATAGCGATGGAAAGGCGTACCTTTGCTCCCATGGATGTATGGGCACCCCGTGGAATAAGGCAAAAGAGACGTTGTGGACATCGTAACAAGCTATAGATAGACATATGCTATGATATAAATACCTCCATGATTAGATGATTATTTTTGGATGTTTGGGCGGGATTGGCTATGTTATTAATTATTAATGGAGAATATTTTTCTGTCACTTAATTGGCCTGCTTAACTTACCACTGAATTGTTGTCAAGCGTTCGACGAATGCATTGAACCGCTTAAACACCGATTTCGGATGAAAAGCCCAAAGTATCGGTGGACGATCTTCTTCAGTGAAATATTGTGCCAAATTCTCTCGGTAGTAATCGAAAAGCTCTCTAAAGAATTTTAAAATTTGAATTGAAAGTGTCAAACGTTGCATAGCTTCATCGATATCAGTGTGGAAGATCGATGAAGGATCCAAAAAGCGTTTTGCCTGAAAGAAAAAACAAAATTCAATTCACACAGAATACAATTATGTATTCCAATGTACTTGTTTACCTGATAAATTATTAAATTGCACATTTGCTTGAGTAGAACGGTTATCTTAGATGAATGGCAGTAGTACCTAGAGTTGCCCCAGAGGCAACAAACAACGTGCATAAGTGGAATAAGAAGTGGTTTCGACTCGGAAAAGTCGATTTCCTCTAACGTGGCTAATTGCTTCTTTAGTGGTGTTAAGAATAAAGTGATATCCTTTGCTTCGGCTAAGGCTGGAATTTAAGAAAATGTATGTGCATAACTCCGAAGGAAGATTTTTTTAAAGGGAGTGTATTAAAACTTACCTGTGACTACGTTCTTAAAGAGTTGTTGAAAGCTTGGAAAATATGCGCTCAATGAGAATTCTAAAATTAACGCCATCGACCGGATTCTCTCATTTCTCAGTTGATCGAAGATGAAAGATAAGTTATTCAAACGATTGTTCCAAAATGTGATTTCTAAAAAAAAAAAAAAATTAATAAATCGAGGTATAGGAAAGATGCAGTTTTAAGTCTCTGTTTTTCTTAAGTTTATTTGACCTTGCGGGCAAATGAATTCCACTTTTACAAACATTGTATATATCTATGTAATTTTAGATCTGTCGGAAAACTCTTCCCCGTATGACGTAAAGCCAGAATGCAAACTTTGTAGCGTACCTTTCATATACAATCTGGCCGTAGTCTTCAACAAAGCTCTTCTCACGCGTCCATCTCTGGTCTTTTTCACAACGATAACCCTCCCCTTAGGTTTGCAGTCCCTTGGATTGTCCAAATCAATGTAGACGATGTTATTATTCTCGGTCGGCTTCACATTCTCGAACCACTTCCAGCGTCGAATAATTACATCTATTACATCTATTTCAAAATGCATTTGCCAGCATTTGAATGACAAAGTTTGCAGCCACTGCAGCTGCTCTTTCATTCTCCTCGTGACTAATCGTCACTTGACAATCATTTCTACCTCCATGTCAACTGGATTCTGGGACGGTAGTATTTTATAAAGCATGCTCTTGATTATTTGGTCAAAGGTCCCAAGCTGCTCTCATGTGACGTGTTTTGTTATAGATGAACGCGTAAACGTTCTTATCAATTTGTTTTGATCTAAAAAGATGAATGCTTTCGATAACTAACGTTCCGCGTCTTTTGAAGTTGGTGCCCTTGTCGCTCCACATCTAGGAGCGAACCCCACCATGCCATGAAATTATGAACGGCAGTGCTGAAAGAATCCGTAGGCAAGGTGCTAATCCGAGTCGCTCGCGTAATAAGGGATATCAGGAGCATATCATATCGCTTCTCGCTGCTTCAGTGTATTGCTACGGAGTATTTCCATGACAACTCCACCTTAATTTGTTTGCCAATATCTTACAACCTTTTGAAAATGAAGGGCTAAGAGAAATTGTCAATGCTTCGTGGTACATTCGAAATGTCGATTTGGACAGAGACCTCGGATTCCCTGCAGTTTAAGAGGCAACTAAACACTTTGTGAGAAAATAAAGAATTCGACAAAACGATTATGTCCCAAAAAAAAAAATTTGAGGCGAAAAAAATTTGATACTTCTTCCTTCTTCAAAGAACTAAATCTTTCTACCTAGTGCGATAAATTCAACAGCGTTTAATGAGCGGTACATGCAGGAACATCACTAGGAAAATACATGCCAAACACATTGACAGAGTTAAGTTGTAATATCTAGGTTATAATCATCGTGTTGATTTCGAATGAAGTGAAAGTGTTTTGAGTGGGTAAGAATCTGGGTGAACAGATAGTAATGATAGTTTTTCCAATTTTTAAGTATCAGCAGCTGTCAAAGTTACCAATGACATCCAGCTGTCAAAACATTAAGTAAGGTCTGCCATTTCATCATACATCGCTTTACGCTTGACGAACGTGCGGAAATTATTAAGAAAATATTATCGAAATTCCGTAAATGCACAACGTGAATTTAATCGTGAAGTCGGCCGTAATCATGGCTTCGGTATTCAGGCAATTCGTCGTACCGTGTAAAAGCTTGAGAGTGAGTACACTCTTTTGGATCTTAAGCCACCAATAAGATAGAGATTGGTGCGAAATAAAGAAAACATAGCCGCCGTAGCAGCCAGTATCGAAGAAGACCCACAAATGTCGGTTCGGTGCCGATCAGCAGAACTAGGCATCGTCAGAGAGTCAACCCGACTTATTTTGCAGTTGGATTTGAGCCTACATCCGTATAAGATTGTGCTGATGCAAGAATTAAAGCCGGTTAACCTTAGACAATGCCATGAATTAGCTAATTGTGAGCTGGAAATAGTGGCCGGAGACCCGGATTTTGGGCAAAAAATCATCTTCTCGGATGGGGCCGATTTTTGGTTCAGAGCCTATGTCAGCAAGCAAAATTGCCATTATTGGAACAAACAAAATCCTCAAGTGTTCGGCCAAGCATCAATGCATCGACAAAGATTGACTGTTTGATATAGCGGCATCATCGTACCTTATTTCTTTTGAAATGACACTGTTACCGTCAATGGTATCAGGTACAGAGCGACGAGCTCAAGGCCAACATTCGATACGCTATTGCCGAAATAACGTCGCATACATTGGACCGAGCCATCAAAAATTGGATAGACTACTTGGAGCACTGCCAGCGAAGCTGAGACGGCCATTTAAATGATGTGTTATTCCGCACATAATGGCATGAAGGTAGCTACGAAATAAGGCCAGAATCAATTTTATATATCACAACGTTGTTTTTATGTTTAATTTTGTTTCCTATCGTTCTTATCTGATCACCCTATACTATGAGCGAATAAGTGCTCTATGAATAAGAAGTCTTAAGAAGACTTTCACCTTTCTCCGGCGGAAAAAAAAGACTTGCAAGATCCAAATGATTTCTGCTGTTTAAAAATCACCGACATTGACAAATTTATCAAGAAATATCTTGGCTTCGCCTTATCACGCACTCCAAGTGATATCACAATGTATCGGGAACTGGTCTAACTCTGTCCTGGGACGCGAATCACTCCAGTTTAATCAGTCAATTGCTTGAGTGTTCTTTGGGCCGCGTCTGTATTGACAGTGAATGAAGTGGAAGACGTTATGCAGATATGAACAAAATTACTGTTTAAAGTGACATAAATTAGTCAAAATTGTACAAGTTCAACGACTAAAATGGCTGACATAGGTAGAGAAATGGATAGAACAAAGGAGAAGCAATGTAGAAATAATTTTCGAGTCTTCGCTGGAAGGACAATGTAGCAGGAAAAGTTATATTTACAAGGCTATTTGATGAGTTCCCGGATTGAAAGATATGTGGCACTACCGATTGTGCCATCATTTAGTATAACCTCTTTTAGTCCGCCTTTTGAAATTTGGTGACAGTCCGCCGTTTAGTTTTGTTTTGGCACGTCTATTTCAAAATATCGTTTTAGTGTTTTTTGCGACCATGCAAAAAGAGCAGTTTGCTCCGTGATCCGATTCTTATTTTTGAGTGGAAAAACCTGCAAGGAAATCGAACCCATTCTCGATGATGTGTATGGGTCCCAATCACATTTCCGTACAACTGTTTATCATTGGTTGGCAGAGTTTCGCAGTGGCCACACGTCGATAAACCGCCCCCAGGTGTCCCAAAAACGGTTACCATGACCTCAGACATCTCAACTGAATGCGGTAGCCATATCTTGCACGAGATTTTGGGCATGAAAAAGCTGTCCGCGTGATGGATGCTAAATTTGTCCACACCGGAGAACAAGCGCAATCATGAAACCACTTCAAGGATGTGCTTGGCCCTGTTTAATTGAAATCCGGAGCTGTTTCTGCTTCGTTTCGTGACCGATGATCGATGAGATATGGAGGCGTTGGTACACAACAGAGACCAAAGAACAATCGAAACAATGGGTTTTACCCGGTGAACGTGCTCCACAGAAGGCGAAGACCGTGGCTTTGGCCGGATAGGTGATATAGCTAATTAGCTAAACGTTGTGATTGGGGGAGCTTAGTCACTTATAGCTCGAAAATCATGAGCTGCGAATTGGCATCAACATACCATATGTCACCATTGCTAGAGAGTAAGTCTAGCGTTTCATTGTCTCAGACAGGTCAGTTTGTCAATCACTTTTTTAATAATCTTTAAACCATTAAAACTAGCTAAATATAGCATTAGCTTTTGTCAGGCAAAAAAAAAGGATTGCTAGTTCCTGAAAGTCTGTCGTTCACATATACTCGCAGTTTTATTTTTTAATATAAAGTTCGTTTAATAAAAAGCGTTTTTACTAAAAGAATTGCAGTTAATAAATATTAAATACCTGAAAAGCGTTTAAATTATTTTTAAAATCGGCTTGAACTCTTAAAATTTTTAACAGTTCCGTATAACGCATGAAATGGAATATATTTATCCAATCAAAAGTATTATTTAAAGGTGTACTTACCAGCATGTGGTGTGGGATTCTGCCCATTTTGGAACGCATTCGATGGACTCTCTTTAATCACATCGTGAATCTGTGTAGCCCATTTAATTACAACTCCCTCAATTGCACTCTTCAAATACAAGTCGATTTGACAACTCTGCGTTTCTTGAAGCTCCTTTGCTGCCTTGACAATTTTTTCCACCCCAACTGGCATCGCCAGTATAGTCTCCCCACTAACTTGTCCCTTTACCTGGTGCACCGTACATTTCAAACTATGCACATGCTTCTGAACATCTTGTGCCACCATATCTGGCCATGTCTTGTAATTGTCCTCATTTGACAAAAGTGGAACCAATACCTCCTCCACCAAAGCGGACAACTGATCAATTGTCCTTGTAGCCAAGTCTCCAACAATTATGAAATGCTCACAGTCCTCCTTGGCCACAGGTAATGGCTGCTTTTTGATGAAATAAACTCCCTTGCTCTTTAACTGGGACAAGGGAAATGTAGTTGATGGTACTAATTGTGCTGCTTGCGTAAGAATTATCACCAACACCACTGGCACGGGACGATCTAGAAATTCTTTAATAACGCCTTTGTGCTCCTCCACAGTGATGACCCGGGTCCATTTCTCTGGTTTCAACTTCAACGATTTGATTACATAAGAACCCATAAACTCTAAACGGGGATCGGGACCAGGGCCACTAGCTCCTTCTCCACTTGTCGATGGTTCCATTAGAAGAATAAGTATCTTTTTGATTTACCTCTATGAAAAAAAGTATCTAAATACCAGTAAAAATATTTAAAATCCTACAGGAAATGAATATTTTCACTTTTCAGAATTATGTAACTACTCACAGTAACTCTTTATGTGACAGAGGAACAGTACCGTCCTTGTATAAGGGTTGCTACAGAATGCTGATGAGTGTACAACAAATTGGATTATAGAATCGGAGCAAATATTATATCGATGACAAAATATCGCAGAGACAATTTTATTTAATCGCAACAAACAAAATTTTGCTATGCGACGGATTTGTATCGAAAAACAACGTGTGTGGCCCCCCCTAATGTTTAACTTCAAGTTCCGACCGAAATCAAAACAAAATTTTGCAGACGAAAGCCGGTGGTACGAATGGAGGCGACTGGCATGACAAATGCTGTCACGTGTATCTTTTTGTCAGCAACAGTTTGTGTAATGGTTTGTTGTAACATTCAGATATGAATGTTACCATGTGGTTCATTGTCAAGGTGCCTACGTGCCGACTACCTCAATCAACAAGAACACCGGTTGATTTGTGAATACGAGTAAAAGTTGACTTGTATTGTAAACAACACAGATGCATACATACATACCATACATACGAGTATATTCAAACTTATAGTCATACTGGTATTCAATGACAGGTTTAATGGGTTCATTGAGTTCGAGAAGCGTATGTGACGATAATAATCAGAGACGGTGGCGGTAGATAACCTGTTGATTAACTCCGATGAATGGTAGCCGCTATCTAGATGGCCTTCATTGGGTTGCAGGTTTGGTAAACCTGTAGCATAGTGATTGGTTTTATCGTAAAAGTTTTATGAAAGTTTCGAGGTGCAGTTGAGGTAGGCGCCTATAGCATGACTGCGGCCAATTGATCCTACCTAAATAGTGCTTACCCTTTTGGATAAAGTAGGAAGCGGAAGTGAATCAAGTTTTTCGTTGGCGTGTCGTGGTTTTAAGTTGTGCACTTTTGTGTGAAGGACTTAATCTGTGAGTAGCTTTTTGAAAGTTGCATGCGATGTGCATTGTATACGAACTAGATAAATAACTTTTTAGATTATATCTTTCGGTTTGCATAAAACAAAAATAAAAATAAATTGATAGAGCTTAATCAGTGAACTACCATATAGCTTATCAGCGGGTTAAATTTGCTTGTGTTATCATAAATCGAGAAGAATTACGTATCATTTATAAGGAACTATGTAATCTAAAGTAGTAATTGCTAATCTGCGTTGTTTTTACACTAAAAAGGACACCACCGCAAGCTGTGAGAGCAACGGTCCCTGGTAAAACAACGTCTAGTTTCTCATTATGGTTTTGTTTAGAAAGGTGGAGTTGATGAGAAATGCGAGAGAATGCGAAATTCTTTAACTTAAGGGGGCTTGTCATTATGTGCCAAATGGACGCTAGGAATTCTTTTCTGTTTTTTGGTGTAAGGCAGGGGCATCGAACCCAGGACGTGTGGCATAATAGTGCACTAACTTTTTCTTTCTTGTCGGAACAGTCAAGCAAATAACTTGTACTCGTATGTTCCTTATACTGTAATTGCTCAATATTTCGTAGAAAGATGAGTAAGCACTTTGGTGATGAAGTGCCTACAGTTACAGCGATCACCTCATCAGCGCCGAGTATCTGCATTATTTGGTAGTCGTGAGAGGGTTTAATAAGTATTTAAACGAAGCTTATCTATCACGGATAACAATATTATTCGTACAATCAAGATTATCCATATCTTCACTTGACGCAAGTTTTCTTAAGATTTCCTAATGGAGAGTATAAATTAACGTTATCATATCTCAAGCTATGCATCCAAAACGGGAGTTGGAGCCATCTGTGAATACCTCGTTTCCTTTCTTAGATTCTGACCGAAACTATTCCTGGGCACAGGGAAAGTAGATTTCGTATTTTCCCAGTTACATCACTTTTGGTGTCATTGTATTTGACGGCAAGACCGTAAGACCAAAGTTAAAAAAAAGTCAGCTAGGCGCTTGTACCAAAGAACACTTCTTTTTAAACGGAAAATGGCTTTAACATGGCTTGATACAAACCATCCATTCTGAGGAGTCGACGGTGTCCCATGTTTGGGGTGTGGGGCAAACAGCAGTAACGTATTTTTGTAAAAGCTTGTTCCATCAGACAACCTATACCTATAATATTGTATATGTATGTAATTTGCCATATGACCAGACGACCCCTCTAGTCGACAAAACATGAGTCTTGTGAATTGTTTACCCGAAATGGAAAGTGGTACAGAGCCGATGGTATCGATGCTTACATGCTTAAACCGCTTTGCTGGATCCTTGTAGTATTTTAACTCGGTTTTGGTGTACCGTTGAACTTTCGAATTCAGTGATAATTTGCGACATTCTAGGCCAAATAAATCTCACATTGATGAGTGTATTGATCGCCTTTACTCCTAGATGGGAGATTCCGTGAAGTTTATCGCAGACTCGGTGAGGAAATGTTTTAGGCACGTAAGGGCGGATGTTTTTCAGAGATGTGTTGCAGTAAAGAGATACGTTTGAGTTGGGAATAGGAAACAATTTAATATTAAGAGAAGTTTAGTTTTTGAAGTTTTAGTTTTTATGGCTCGTTTGGCAGTAACTTTAGACTAGGAAGAAACGAAAAAGCGAGGGGAAACGGGAGAGAAAGACGATGCGCTGTCATGTGATTTCTTTAACATCATTCTTGAAAGAATAGTGTAAACTTCAAGAGCCAACACAAAGTGACCCTATTTAAGACCTTAATAATCCCAGTCCTTCTCTATGGTCCCGTCTGTATAGATAGTGACTAATTGTGCGGGCTGTATCTTGATATCGACTCAGCCAGAAGAGTGAAGATCTGATGACTGAGATGGCTGGGTAATGTAGAGCGGATGAACATCAATGCTCCGAAAAATGGTCCGAAAAGTCTTCGAATATGCCTTCGAGGGATAGCACAGTAAAGGACTCTGGTGCACACGCAAGTGAAAGGGAACCACAGCTAACTTAGCGTGCGAAATTTGAGGCATAAGAATCTCATCATTTTTGTTATGCAAAACCTTAGATTTGATTCGCACAAATTGAAACACAATTTCGAACAGCCAAAATTGTAAGAAATTCTTCAAAATTCAAGGCAATAATTGGAGCAATCGAATCTCAAGTTCTGAAACTGGTTTCCAATGCCGTGTTGAATCCTTCCACCGATAATAAGTTCGAGAATTTAGAGGCCCTGGCTTGAACAATTTGGAGATTCTGAGCAGCGAAAAATCAAAAATTTCTTTTCGGAAATGGTTCTGGGCGATAAGACGCCATCACAGCTCTTAAATGAACTCAATGACTTTGGTCGAAATCAAATAAACAACGATTTCCTCAAGTCTTTATAGTTGAATTGACTACCATCGGAGATCCGTGCCATACTACAGGTTTCTAGTAAAGAGCTAACTACACTCTCAATTATACGCACACTTTGTCAATCAATTCGAGTCTTCATTGCAGGAACTACAGCAACAAAAAAAAAAAAAAAAAAATTAAAACCAGCAATGTTGACTAATGTTTCAGCTAGTAAACAACAGCTGTTCAGACTAGCCGTTTACGATTAGTTGAATCGTAAACCGAAAATGTTTAATAGGCAGCAGCGCTGACATTTTTGCTACCACCTTCATAAGGCAAAAACAACATTATTCGCAGCTAACTTCAGAAAATAAAAACTTTTTGGCAAAAACGGCTGACTTTGTATTTATGTAGGATTAAGACGTGCATTTACCTGAACCTTCATCATTGCTTAACTCACAACAGCGATCATTGGAGCTGACTTCATCAGCCACTTTGGGATTGTAATCGACCTCAAGCGGAAGCGTATAATAGATACCACCACAAAAATTTAAACTACGACAACAGGCTATTTAGCTAACGAGGTAACTGGTATTAAAGCATTCAATATTAACTGTCTATTTGCACGCATTCTAGCTGAGTTTGAGAAAATGTTTCTCATGAACAGAACATCAATCAATGTATCATCAACGAAGACCACAAATTGCATCGACACGAATGGGCCTCCAGTATTTGCTCTCCCTCTTCGCCTTAACGCCGAAAAGTTAAAAGCCGAATTTCGATAAATGATGGCAAAAGGTATCTGCCGCCCGTCGAACAGCAATGGCTGCATATGACCAGGAAAGTGAATGGCGAATGGCGTTCTTGTGGAGCCTTCTGACATCCCGAAAAAGGCTATAATAACAACTTTCGGATTGCGCAATGCTGCCCAAACATTTTAGCAGCACATACTCGTACACGAGGTTCTGCGTGGATTCGAAGATTTCGTAGTCGGTTACATTACATTCGTGGCATCAGCAAATGAAAAAGAGTACGATCAACACATAAGGCTGATTTTCCAACGTCTTAAGGAGTACGGACTTACGAAAAAACCCTCAAAGTGCGTTCTTGGCCATCTGGTCAACTCCGAAGGAATCAAACCATTCGATACCAAGGTAAAAGTTATTAGGGATTTTAGAAAACCAAAAATGGCAAAGGAACTTAAAAGATTCATTGCCATTATCAACTTTTACCGATCCTTCATTCCACGGGCAGTCGACAACCAGATCAACCTGCAGAATCTCATCAGTGGAAACAAAGAAATGATACATCTCTAATTGGGTAGACACGAGAGGCGGAGGCAGAGGCAGGTGTAAGAACGAGCTGGCACAAGCGACAATTTTACCTCATCCTGCCACTAATGCGCCATTATCGCATAATGCGTAAGCGTCAGACGTAGATGTAGGCGCCGTCCTCCACCAAGTTGTTTATGGAGTGCTACAACCTCTTAGATTTTATTGTAAAAATAAATTATTCGAGGGAGTAAGCTACTTTAGACGAAGGACGAAACTTTTGTATTTAGACCGATCACAGACCGCTCGTTTTTGCGTTCAAGCAAAAGTCGGAAAAGGCATCGCCGAAGAGACTTAAGCAGCGTGATTTCATATCTCAGTTTAGCACAGACGTGAGGTATGTTAAAGGTTAAAAACTTCAAGTCGTTGCTACGAAACTGATGACTGGTATAGCGTATTGCCTTCAATTCTTCTAGGATTGCGGATCTGCATATAAAAACGACATCAAAGCAATTCCAGCAAAGATGTTGTTTGGATTATCACTTCGTCTACCAGATGATTTCTTCGCAGTCAAAAAATAACTCAAGGAATAACGACGCTCAATTTTTAAAATACGTCCGACAGTAACATCGCAGCACAACAACGTTAAGGTTTTTCTTCAGCCCAAATTACAAACTTCCAGTCACTGCATCCGAAATGATGCAGTCAGAATACCCCTTCAACAGCTATATGACGGAGCGTTTGAGGTTATCGTAAAGCAACGTAAACATTTCCATAAATCGCCTTAAAACAGCCTTCATACTCACCGATGGAGTGAACGTAAACAACGCAAATTGCGCCGAAAGATCTAAAAAAATACACGCGAGCGAGAGCGTACACCAACATACACCAACATACACCACCAGATCAGGAAGAAGAGTTAGACTCAAAATAAGTAAATTAGCATAATTTCAATGTATTAATTAATTTAAGGGGGAGTGATGTGGCGACCTCTAAATTTGGAAAACAAATTTAAAACTTTGTTCGTTCTCAATGTACATTCTTAATTTCATTAATCATTCGCTATCTCATCTTTGTTTAATCATACTGTTTCACCCCTAGGTTAGGTTTAAGTGGCTGTTAAAAAAACCAGCCCACTTAGGCCTATTGGCCCATTGTGATGCCGCGTGGATCTGTGATCCTCCATAGAAACCATTTGGAGCTCTTAATAAAGCGTAGGAAACTTTTAATGTTTATGTTGCTTAAGTCACTTAAGTCGTTGTACAAAAAGTCCCCTAGGTGGAGATTTCTTCTTTGGGAGATAGCTGCTTCTGGAAAAGTCGTTAGTAAATATGCTAAGCCTTCTTGAATGTTTACCTATGAGGCAGTGTCCAGTGATGACATCTATAATGGCGTTAAAATGTTTCTATTTAAAATCCTGGAGCGATTCAGATCTAGCTTTGGCCAGATTTGTTTGGTCGCTAAGCATGTCGATCCAACCGCCCATCTATGGTTTGTTCTTCTATTAGCATCCGGCTTTACTTCTTGTTTGCACGTAGCGATAGGTATACCTATGTTTTCCTTTTCAGGTGTGATAGGTATAGTGGTTCCAATTTCGGCAAGTTGTTGAATGTCACTATGTCCCGGCACCCCGCAAAGGTGTTAAACCGTTAAACTGCTCCGCCATCACCATTAGAGATGATCGGCATTCCATGACTGTTTTTGAATTTAGAGAGCATGAGTCCAGGGATTTGATAGCTGCCTGACTATTGGAAAAGATGTGGATATCCATTGCAGATTTGGCTTCCTTAATTGCCAAAATTTCCGCCTGGAACACGCTACAGTGATTACAGTGATACAGTGATAACTAGTATACTACATATGTATATACGGCAAAAAGAATTCCTTGTTTTTCTTATTCTAAATCGCCCGAAGCCATCTCTACAGGCTTGTGTGAAGAAATCGGAATTCCATGTGTTCATTCTGACTGACGTCTTTTCATAGAAAGTTCCACAAAATGTTTAAAGGCTGTCCTCTGCTATACCTTTGTCTATACGTTGGTAATATATATAAATATATACGTTCCGGAAAGTGCAAAGAAAATGTAAAAATGGTGCTTGAGAGTTTAAAGTATCATATTTATATGTAGTAGATTTGCATAAAGTTGGCTTTCTGGTGGTAAGAATACCAAGCATCCTTGCTACTTTTGCTTGCAAACAATTCGCATTACCAGCAGCACTCACGGCTTAGGCGACCCAAGTTCGGAATAAAAAAAGATGTGGCTAAATGTGACCTAATTGTCGAGCTTAAACACATATTGATGCGTCCATTGTATATATGTATTATAAAATTAGGCCTTATGAAGGAATTCGTAAAAGCTCTTCGTCAAGATTCTGAATTTTTTTAATATTTAAAAAAAATTTTTTCCAAGTCATCCATAATATAAAGCTAGAATGTAATATAAAACACATAAATTTGAAAGTCAACTTAAATTTTTTATTATCGGTTATCTTGGCATTTACTTTTTGAAAATAAATTTATGTAAATGTTGGCCACGACTACGTCTGAGGTGGTCCATTCGGAAGGTCCAATTTTGGGCGACTTGTTCGAGCATAGCGGCTGGAATCTCGCGGATAACACGAGTAATGTTGGGTTCCAAAGCATCAATTGCTTAAGACCTGAGATTTTACATATCCCCAGAGAAAATAATCCTAAGGTGTGCTTACCAAAATGATTTCTTAACAAGTCCATTGTTTCACGCTCTGTATGGCTCGTAGTGCCGTAGTGTTGAAGCCAGAGCTCACCGAGACATTGTGCTTTATTTTTATAATACAGCTGAACAATTTTGAGACACTGTTGTGGTGTGAGTCCTTCAATGATAGTTTGATAGGAGTAACACGTGATCTGTCAAAAAAAGCCTTTTGAAAATCAAACCTCACGATGAATAACTCTATATTTTCGTCGGACCACAAACAAAGAAAATAATAGCCAGCAACGAATTTTTACAGCTACTCAATGCTTTGGCTTAATTCGAGCATGGGACAGCTTTAAATTAGTGGTCCAGAGTTTTTTTTTTTTTTTTTTTTTTGGAAATATAAGAGCTGAGAAATATTGTGTTGTTCAATAAGTTCTGCTCTTTGTTCTTGGAAGTAGTGTTTAGCATTTCAGAAAATCTCTGTGTATGTATAGGGTTTTCTAATAACGACTTGACAACTTTTTTTTTTTTTTAAATAAAAGGTAAACCATTTGAGATATTTTAAAAACTTTATTATTGGCTTGAAATGCGATCAAAACATTTATGAATGGAACTCGACTTCGTTCGCCGCCGGCATGCAAACCGCACAAGTGGGTACGAGAGACGAAAAATGGGACCAAATCAGGAATATGGAAGTGACCAATCCATCGTTTAGCCCCACTGTTTAAGGAAATTGATTAAGGTAACACGAGTTTTGCTGAAGCGCCAAAGACAGCCCCAAAGTCCGAATCCAATATAAATGATATGACGGAAACACCAACAAAACGAAGAAAAACATCGTATGTTTCCAGTATAATGTTTCCAGTTCTACTATTGCCAATAGTTTGCGCATCACCAGCGAACATTACAAGGTTCGATAATAATCCAGGAATATAATTCGAAACTATTGGATCAACCAATTTAGTTGCAACTGAATGGAAATTTATTGCTTACTATGACTAAGAAGCATTCGATAATCAAACAAGAGGATTTGATTCACTTTTATAAGATCCTAAGAACCCAAGGATTCCCAGAACCATATGACATAGTTGTTATTTGGCTCTGATACTATCAATTTTCATCGGAATTATGATCATCTGCAAACTACGCAGCCGAATGACGACAAATCTAAAGTTTACACCTGTGCCGCAACCTCGAGAAAAGTACGCTGTCAGTGAAATATGAGGATACTGTTGAATGCAACCCCATTCAACGCGGGGGTGTAATGGACACCGTACTCAGCAACATAAACGAACAACAGTCAGCATAAAGGGGACAACGATCACGCGCTCACCCAGCTCAGCTATAACATCTTTTACCAAACGTCAGCATAGCTGCGGACAACGATCGCTACCTTGCTGACTCACCATAGCATTATGCATGTTCGGTTATTATTTTATTGTTTAAGTAGATTAGCTTAGGGAAGCATTTATTGTATTTACGAGTACATGGGCTGAAAAGTCAGTGCCGTTTTATAGTACAATAAAACACAATTTTTTTGCAAAATTCAACTTTATTTATCAATATAGTTGCCTTCGAGAGCGATACACTGATTGAAACGATTTTTTAATCTTTCGATACCAGTTTTGTAGTACGATTTCGGTTTAGCCTCAAAATAGGCCTCTTTTTCGGCGATTACTTCTTCATCGGTCTTAAATCTCTTTCCGGCGAGCATTCTTTTGAGGTCTGCGAACAGAAAATAGTCGCTGGGAGCCAAATCTGGAGAATACGGTGGGTCGGGAAGCAATTCGTAGCCGAATTCATTCAATTTTGCCATCGTTTTCATCGACTTGTGACACGGTGCATTGTCTTGATGAAACAGCACTTTCTTTTTCTTCAAATGCGGACGTTTTTCTGCGATTTCGTCCTTCAAACGCTCCAACAACGCAATGTAATAGTCGCTGTTGATAGTCTTTACCTTTTGGAGATAGTCGATGAAAATTATTCCATGTGTATCCCAAAATACGGATGCCATAACCTTTCCAGCCGACTGTTGAGTTTTTGGTCGTTTTGGACGAGGTGCGTCGCCTGCTTGCACTCAGCTGACTGCCGACTTGACTCTGGTGTGAAGTGATGGAGCCAAGTTTCATCCATTGTTACATACCGACGCAAAAATTCGGCTTTATTGCGGTTGAACAGCCTTAAACACTCCTCTGAATCATCAACACGTTGTTGTTTTTGGTCGTATGTGAGCAAACGCGGCACCCACTTTGAACAGAGCTTTCGCATGTCCAAATATTCGTGTATGATATATCCAACACGCTCTTTTGATATCTTCTGCGTCTCAGCTATCTCGATTAACTTCACTTTACGGTCATTCGTAATCATTTTGTAGACTTTTTTTATGTTTTCATCTGAAACAGCATCTTTTGGGCATCCACTGCGTGCATCATCTTCGGTGCTTGTATGACCACTTTTAAATTTTTCAATCCACTTGCGAATGGTTCGTTCGGCTGGTGCAGAGTCCCGGTAACATTTATCAAGCCATTTCTTTGCATCGGCTGCATTTTTTCCCATCAAAAAGCAATGATAAATCAACACATGAAATTGCTTTGAATCTATTTTTTTCACAATAACAAAAATTGCTTCACTCACAACGCTATATCTCGAGAACTAATCGTCCGACAGTTGTCAAATTTATACACCTATCTTTTAAAGCTTGGTTCTAAATGGTATGGATTTAATTTAAGTGGTGCCCTGTCTTAGAAACGGCACGGACTTTTAAATATCATTCTTTCATTCATTGAGCAAACGCAAACATGATTAATTCACATCGATTATTACACCACGCCTGACTCGAACTGCAACTTTTTAAAATGCTAAAATTTGGAAAATGTTGGAAAATATATCAATTTTTTGGCCGAAGAAAGCATCGCACGCTGCACGCAAGTGGCTCTGCGGTATTTTGGCCCATTCCTGGCGAAGTGCTTGTTTGAGGTGGTCCAAACTTTAGTATTTTCTAGCGCCAACCTTCGCCTTTAAAATACTCCAGACAGAGAAATCAACGGATTTGCATCCGGAGAATATGCAATCCATTGTGTCGAAGAAATGAAGTGTGGAACATTGGTTTTTAACCAATCTTTGTTGACGCGCGCTTTATGAGACGGTGCCGAGTCAAACTATCACCATCGGTGCTGCCTGCTTTCTGGTGGCCGTCTGAAGGTATAAATTTTCGAAGGACCTCTCTCGCAAGTAAACTCGGTCATTTTGTTTGTTGACATATTGCTCGAAAACAAATGGCGACTCATCGGAAAAAAACCAAATTCGGCAACTCACAACTTTCGTGCAAGCGTAGAAACTTTTTCGTTCTTTCGACTCTGTTGCGGTTTAAGATATTGTGTTCTTTGGAACTTCAATGGCTTGAGCCCAAGCTCATTTTTCAGTTTGTGTTGCATGCGTTCCAATGATATGTTGAGCTCACGAGCCATTTTTCTTCCACTTCGGCGCCGATTTCGCTCAATTCGAGCCTTCACTTTCCGAACCATTTCTGCAAATGTTGCTGTTTTTTATGACCACCTCCATGGCGTTTTGTAACGGTAACGAGCTATGGCTCGAGACACAAATGAATTATTCACGTTGAGGTGCTAGATGGCTCTACCTATAGCTACTTGTGATTTTCCAGCCAAATATAAAGCAATCACACTATCACGTTTGAATTCCATCGCGGATAAAAATTTTTCAACACAACTGAGAGGCAAATCGTTTAAAAGTCTTGTAAATAATCATGTGTGTCATGTGTCAAAATTTGAACTCACTGTTATGAACGGTTTGGAAATTATAGCAGTCTGAAGTTGGTTTCATTTCGAGTCAGGCAGGGTGTATTATCAGTGAACAAGTTCAAGTGCTTTTCTCATTATTCATCAAGGATAGCAGATGGCATTTGCTGGTTTAAAAAAAAAAAATATTTTTATTACTTCCTGTTTTATAAAACAGCTTGATTATTATGTCATAAATCAAAAGCAAAGATACAAAGCCTTTAAAATGTATAAAATAAAAACGAATATATGTAATATTGGTTCTAATGTATTTTTGGGTCCAGGGGTTTGGCCACTTTAGAGACCGTAAAAATAGGCTTTTTGCGATTTTTTTTTTCAGGAAAAATATAAAATAAATCGGGTTTATAAGGGTATAAGTTTATTGTACGCCTCCGTATGAAAAGTTACAAGCGGCCGGTCAGAAGTCCTGTTGGGTGACAGGACAACCGGTAGTCCATACCAGGACTCAAAACAAGGTATCATAGGAGTAAGGAGTCCCTCGGACTTCGGTCCGGTCCCAACTTGAAAAGGTAGGCCTCATTGTGGGAGCGTCATGGTGGCTGTGGCCTTAAACCCAAAGTCACGGGAAGGGTCTTGACCCAATATAGAATTGCAGGTGCTGTGACCCTAAGAACAGTAAGAGGCTTCAGGTCGACTTCGACCCATATCAAGGGTGGAACTTCCGCCTCCAACACGTGTTCTACTTTGCTATCAAAGAATTTACGGAGAGCGATAGCAAGTAGTGGGCTTACTCCCATGGATGTATGGGCATCCCGTGGACTTAAGTTTTCCAAACAGGCGTCCACGTTAAACTCTAGAGGCTATATCATTGAAAGGAATAAAAAAAATGAATGTGGATTTAATGGCTCTTCGTGCATTACTCGAGGATTTTTAGTGCCCCACAGTTCAGTTGTTTGCTCACGTATCCATATAGTTGGATATATGCCAAATCACTGGAATTGCTTATCAAAAACATAGCGTTCCATTGCTTATTCACACAAATTCTAGTCAAAATGTCAAAACCGAATTTACATTCAACGCCATTTGGGGTATCTATGGTGCTTTTTGATAGGGTCATACAATATGGCCCACCTTGTACGAATACAATAAATAGACAGAGAAGTAACTTTCCTTAAAACGCCTATTTTTATTCTGACAGACATATAAGCAAACTTGTTTAGGTAAGCCTTTCTTTTTTTTCTTTTTTAATCAGTAGGGTGGGAGTAACAAGAATTAGTTAGCAACACTCAGACTCAAAATTTGTGTTGACCGGTGCAATTACTCCCTTTAGTTTGAACCCCTTGTGTGATCACCCTGTTATAGGCGATTATACCGTGTGTAAAGTGTATATTTGTAGATGCCGTCAGATATATCTGATAAACTGGATAAACATGGTGATCTACATATCATATGTGTTATTATGTAACATGTGATGCTGTCCAAGGTTTAGTGTAATTAATCTGGTTAATCCAGATGAGGAGGACCATTATGTTTTCGATTTCGGTTTTGTTTTGTGTTGTATGTAATGTGTTATGCTATTTGGAGACGTGTTACGTGATGTGGACATATACTCGAATACGTAGTGTATTTTTAAGATAGATTATTCTGTTAAACTCCATATACGAGTATGTATGTATGTTGTCAATTAGAATTCAATTTTCAAATGCATTAATTAGAATAAATGTTTGTTACGTTATTTTAATGTATGTAACTCGTTTCCGGTTGAATTGCTAGTGCCATGTCAGTTCACCATTCGAATCCCAAAAGTCACAGATCATCAAATTGAGTACTAAAAGCTATAAGAATAATAAAGAATAGGGTGATGTGACGATGTTTCTCATTTCAGAACAACACTTTTATAAAAATGTGAATTCTAAAATGTTCTATTTCTTGATTTCGTTATTGAACATTCATACTCTATCCGTATTCAGCTCACGGTTTTTATAATCAGCGTTTAAACTTCATTATAAAATTTATACTAAATTATACGGAAATTATTCAGAAAATAAAAATACAAGTTTATTCATTTAAATCTATGTATATTGTAACCTTTAAAGTAATCCCCATCGACTGCAACACACTTATGCCAACGCTTAATCCAATCCTCGAAACATTTTTATATTCGTTTTTCGGTATGTCCATCAGTGCTTCCTGCGATTTTTCCATTACCTCCTCTTGGCTGCTGAAACGCGTTCCCTGTAGTGGTTTTTTTTAACTCGATTGAACAGAAAGAAGTCATAGGGAGCCAAGTCAGGTGAATTCGGTGGTTGTTGGATGGCATTTGTTTCATTTTTCGCCAAAAATTACAAATAATGCTGGCACTGTGCGACGGTGCGTTATCATGGTGCAAAATCCACGAGTTTCCTGCCCATACGCAATCGTCTCTTAACGCCCGAATAATACTTTTTGTTTACTGTGTGGCCTTCTGGCAAAAATTCATGATGTACTACACCGTTGTAATCCTTGAAAACCGTGAGCATTGCCGTCTTTTTTGACTGAAAACGACGTGGTTTTTTTTGGTCTCGGCTCATTGGGTGAACGCCATTCTCTTGCCTGATGTCTGATGTCGTACTCATAAACTCACGTCTCGTCTCCAGAAATGATTCAGCCTCGCAAATCACCTCTTTTCCGACGTCAACACGGTCTATTTTTTGCATGAAATTGAGGTCTTTTGGGACCAACTTTGCTGCTACACGAGGCAAACCCAAATTACTAACCAAAATGTCTTAGATGGATCCTTAGGCAACGTTCAAGTAATCCGCTATCTCTCTGATGGTTAATTTGCGGTTATTGACCAACATTTCTTTGACTTCATCAATGTTTTCGTCGGTTTTCAATGTCGATGGTCTGCCACTGCGTTCATCATCTTCGATTGACTCACGACCACTTTTGAACAGCTCATGTCACTGGTAAATGACCGTTTTCTTAAGAGAATCGTTGCCGAAACACTTTTCCAATATTTCCAACGTTCTCGCACCATTAAATCCGTTTTTTACGCAAAAATTTATACAAGTCCATCCTTGCAAATTCAAATCCATTTCTAAAATTGTAAAAAATTGCCAACACACACAGAGATAGATGTACTCTTGGCTACGTAACTTTTGTTTAGAGGAAATGTCGACAAAAGATGTACCAACTTAACAAAAAAAAGACAGAATTCAAATCGGAATAATGAGAGCGCCACACGGTGATGCCACCGGGAACCTTTTGATCAAGGTGGTTTTCCAAGGAATTTACGTAATAGTCAACCAAGTTAAATGCTCGAAATATTGGACATCGACAGATTGGAGACGTTTTTTTAAGTGTCCGTAGAGTAACATCCACTTTATTCTTCCACCCCTGAGTCTATTAGAAATCGCATAGCCTTAATTGGGCTATGCATTAGTATATAGCATTAGTATATAGGCATCAGTGTGAAAATCGGTTTCATTTGTAGGTATATCCATTGTATTTTCGCTACATTTTTGTTATTTTGCCACCGGAATTGTTATTATTTTTTATATAAAATTTTATTTTGCATATTTCTGTTTGTTATCATACATTATAATTCTTAAATAAGTATTGTCTTCCAGTTGTTTATTCCGATTTCCATTGTTTGTGTTTCCATGGTTACTTTAAGGGTGAAATTTCCCTTGTAATTAGTTTTTTCTTTTGTAGGCCTTAGTAGGCCCTATTTCTAATACTTGCTGTTACCCGCGGGTTTCGATCGTTTATCAGTACTTTTGTTGTGATGAGTGATGATGAGTTATTTGCGGAAAGTGTTGATTTTCTCCATTCATTTGGTGATAAAAAATGGATTCATTATAGCAACTCAAAGAGAAGGAAGTCATGGGAACTGCCTGGTCATGCTTCTACGTTATCGGCTCGGCCGAATATTCACGCTGCAAAGGCTGTGCTGTGTATTTTATGGGACCAGGGCGGTGTTATTTTTTATGAACTGCTGAAACCTAATGAAACCACTACTGGATGCGAGTGATTTTAGAGCATGGTAATGCTCGGCCTCACGTTGCTAAACCTGCTAAAATCTTATTGGAAACGGCCAAATGGGAAGTCCTTCCACACTCGCCATATTCCGCAGATATTGCGCCGGCAGATTAATACTTATTGCGTTCGATCGCACATGGTCTGGTTGATCAGCAGTTCTGATTATATGAAGACATCAAAATATGGCTTGATTCGTGGATAGCCTCAAAAGATAAACACTTTTATCGTAACAGTATTCGAGCTCTGCCAGAAATTTAGCTAGCGATAGGTAATACTTTGAATGATTCGTCTGTAACCATTTTTTCACTATAAAATTGCATTTTCATCAAAAAGCGATAGCTAAGTTGCGCACCTAATATATATATTTAAAAATAGGAAACTATTCATTGTTATCATTATGTATTCCAAGGTCATACATATACGAGGTGGCGCAAAATTTATAACCCTACCAGAAGATGGTATAATTTTTGCAATCATATTTGACATTTGTGAACTAGATAGCTGCAGTATACAAACAGACAAGCAATGGAGCATTATACACCGCAAGAGCGTGGAACAATTGTGTCGATGTTTTTGACCAATAATCGGTCGGTGATGTTAGCGCAGCGTGAATTTCGACGTCGATTTTCTTACAGTGACGCGCCAACTGAGCAAACATTAAGGCTTTTAGCTACTCGTATCGAACAGAGTGGAACTACAGGATACAATGCAGGGCGTGGTCACCACCGGACTGGTCATTCGGCCGAGTATACCGCGGCTGTGGTTGCCGATGTCGCTGAGAACAAAGAAACATCTAACTAGAAAACGGGCCACGCAATTTTGCATTACAAGACGGACCCTACAGCGAACTTTAGAAAAAGACTTAAACATGTTCCGGAACAAAGTACAAACAGTGTATCAGTTAATGCCTCCAGACCGACAGAAGTGTGTGAATTTCTGTAAAGCTATTCTCAATTTCAACAACGAAGAGGACGATTTTGTGTCGAAAATCACCATGAGAGACGAGGCGTATTTCCACTTAAACGTTTATGTCAATAAGCAAAATCTTCGTTTCTGGGGCACTGAAAATCCGCGTGTGATGCACGTTTCCTGGACGCGTAATCTCCCGTTTTGGTAATTACACAAGATCTTGGCCAGCAAGATCGTTCGATTTAACCATCCTAGACTTCTTTTTTTTGGGGTTTTAAGCTTTTAAGGAGAATATTCGACAGGAATCACCGTAAATCTAGAGGAAAGTCATGGGAAATTCGATAAAACGGGCACAGGTGTGTATCAACACTGGCGGCAGCCACTTGGTGGATATCATCTTTTCCACTTGACAGAAACCATTGCAAAGGTTGAAGTAAAGATTTCCATCACTCAAAATCATTTTTTTTTATTTAGTAAAAAAGTTACTCAAAAACAAAATTGGATGATTTATTTATCATCACCTTGTATAAACAATATTTTTGATCTTGCATTCTTGCAAAGACATAAAGGTTTTGTGCCCTCTTCGGATTGGGAGTAAGAATTTCCCCGAGATAGGCATGCTTGTCGTAAGAGGTGGATAAAGTCCAAGTTTTTAAACTTTTTGAAACAAAAGGTTAAACAAGAATTATGTAATGAACAAAACGTACAATATACTCAACTACCCTAAGCACGCCAGGTAAACTGATGAATCTGTTCTCTTCGGAGGTCGCTTCCATGGAATCTGGGGAAATTATTTATTGCTAAAAGATAACTCTTTCATAAAGAGTCTTAAATATTAAGAAAACCGCCAAAAAAAGTATCAATGTTAGAAGCTTGTTACAAAAAACTTGTGAAGAAATAGACAATTTTAAGCAACTCGGTGAAAAGATGGCAAGCGAAATTAATAAATTAAAGCTAGAGTTTCAGCTGCTTAAGTAACAGGTCAATAATAACAATAAAAATGAGTAGAAAACAAAAACTGTCGTGTATTCTACGGATGGAGAAGACCTAGACAGGGAGACAGATTCAGTAGGGGAAAAAAAAAAAAAAAAAATCTTGTCGCCGGAGCTTTCACCAGGAAAGCTCAGGCAAAATTCAAAACAAACATTCGTGCAGTTTGCTAAGAGATGGCGTAACTTGTATTATTCCATTGTTTATATTCCATTGGAACATGCGTTGGAAAGCTACTGTTATTGTACGTCATTTCAGTATATATCATTCATTTGAAGCGTAAACAATAATTTATTTTCACTCAAATATATCGAACTTTGTGCCTGAAAAAGTGTTTTTGCGGGGAGTTCTTCTTCATTACTTTAATATGAAGAAAACTGCTGCCGAAAGTCATCGTATTATGGTGGAAGTTTATGGTGAACATGCGCTTGCTGAGCGAACGTGCCAAAAGTGGTTTGCACGATTTAAAAGTGGTGATTTTGGTTTGGAAGGCGATGAACGTCCTGGGCAGCCAAAAAAGTTTGAAGATGAAGAATTGGAAGCATTACTCTATGAAGATTGTTACCAAACACAAGAAGAGCTCGCAGAATCTTTGGGTGTCACTCAAGCAGCCATTTCAAAACGTTTAAAAGCAGCTGGATATATTCAAAAGCAACGAAATTGGGTTCCACATGAACTCAAGCCGAGAGACGTCGAAAGACGGTTTTGCATGTCCGAAATGCTGCTGGAACGCCACAAAAGGAGTCATTTTTGCATTTTTGCATCCATTTTGTAATGAAAAATGGATTCAATACGACAACCCCAAGCGCAAAAAATCATATGTGAAGCCCGGCCAACCAGCCAAATCACCAGATGGGTGTGCTGTATTATAAGCTGCTAAAACCGGGTGAAACCATCAATGAACAACGCTACCGAACACAATTAATCCGTTTGAAGAGATCAGTAGCCGAAAAACGCCTGGAATATGCGACCAGACACGAGGCAATAATTTTCCATACGTTGCTATTCCGGTTAAGAACTATTTGGAAAACGGTTAATAGGATGTCTTACCCCACTCGCCTTATAGACCAGACCTTGCCCCTTCTGACTACTATTTATTCTGGTCGATGCAGAACGCCCTCACTGAAATACGGTTCACATCAGAGCAGAATATCAAAAATTGGCTTGATTCAGTCTTGGCTGCCAAGCCGGCGCAGTTCTTTCGGAATGGGATCCACAAATTGCCAGAAAGTTGGGAAAAAGTCAGAGCTTTAGATGAGCAATACTTTGAATAATACTATTGTACATGTTTTTCTTGAATAAACGTTCAAATTTTCGAAAAAAAACCGCACAAATTAAAATATATACTCAATACATTGCGCGGAATGTTTTTGAAGATGTTGATTTCTGTGCCTTTTTTGTGCAGTACGAAGGTCTCGGCTTGTAATTATATAATCTGACTTGATGTCGTTGTTTCATCGCTTTTGTCCAACAAATTCTAGATGATCGACTTTTGCAGAAATCTCGTTGTGCTTCTCCTTGAACCCTGCCTACTCAGAGTAGACTAACTGAAAATCGGACTTCGCTATGACGTTCTCATCTAAAATTGCTTTCTCCATTGCTTTTCTCATTATTTAGCTTTTCTGGTTAGGTCTCTTAGAGCACTCTTTTGTTCATTTAGTGAGGTTATGCTGTTGGTAAATCTAGAACTTTGAAAGTATGTGCCTTAATTGTACGAATTTTACAACTGATCCATGGGTAAAGTTCCTGATATGCACTTAGTACCACAATTTTGTATTAACCCTATTATTTTCTATTTTAATTAAGCTTTTTTGCGAGAGGTTTTTGATGAGAGGCCTAGTTTCGAACTGAGCAGCGGGAAATGATGACGTGCTAGAATCCGTATATAACAACATCCATTCCAACAGCACTTGAAAAGAAGTTTAAAGTTCGTAAGTACAGCTGGTATACTTGAAAATTATAAGAAACCATTTGACGCAGAAATCGTCAAATGTTGTTTTGGATTTGAAATGGGAGGGTCCGCTTTAATCTCTGACATTGTTTCATGCATACCATCCTTATTAATAGTTTTTCTAAGGCTAGAACTAAAACAAGGAAAACTGACAATAAACCAATGAATCTTTGGTAGGCAAACAACCAGTACTCGTATTGCTTTGCAAGTATTGATCCTTGTGATTGCTGCACTTGTTTTTAAGAGTTCTAAGCTAACAGGGTAACACAGCCGATATTAAATTAAACTCTTACATACATTTGCAAAATTATTTATTTTAATTTACACCAAAAAATCATTCCTAAAAGATTGATATCGTATAATTTTATTTGACAAGTTCATTGTAAGGATGTGTTTCGAACAGTTTAGACACAAACTTTTTGTAAGACTCAGCAAGACCCTTTAGCATAGGTTCCACTAATCCATTGTAAACCTCATCTGCATTTTCGTTAATAAATTTGTTTATATCTGTCAGCAGCTTTTCTTGGCTTTTAACATTCGTAAATTCGAAATAGACCTTCTTCTTTTCTAATTTTATTTCTACGTCTTTTACTTCCAAGTAAACCTTTCCATCTTTAGATTTTGAGTCAGCGTCAACGATAATTTTTAAAACAATATCATCTGCAAAAAAAGGATGTTGAGTAAATTTCATAGAAAAGAATGATCCATTCGTACGTACCTATGGTGATATTGCTGTGACCACTTCCTTTGACCGGTAAGACAAGAATCTTTCCATCAATAACAAAATCACCAACCAAACTTGCAGTTGGTCCTTTCAACTGGATTTCGTGCTTGCCGTCAGGATTGGCACCAAAACCACTGTAAGAAGAGAATAAGGAAGCCATTTAGAGTCAAATAAATTGATGTGACACCGTCGATTTTAGGGCTATTTAAGGGAAGGCGTTTAAAGTGCACTCGCACCTCTGTCAAAGCTTCTAAGTTATTCAAAGTTAGTAACCAACTCGATATGAGTGCAACCGTAGGCTACCATTTACGGCTTTTGACTAGTCCTCAAAAATTTAGATTGCTCTTAGGTCTAAATACAATGAATTGGTTTATATACGGTATCTGCCATGTTGACTTTTGAATACTCTTACACCAGCTGATCGCCGGTCTTTAAACTCATTTTCCATGTGCGTGCAAATGAAGTGAGTAGTACAACAGTTGCAACCGATATCTGTGGTTGGTTGTGGAAGATGAGAACCTATACTTGGGACTGGCTCTATCCATTGTAAGTCATCGACTTTTCACAGATGTCTGCAGAACAAATAAAGGATGTGGTACTGGCATCTTTGTGATGGATGACAAGCTCAAGCTTTGCTAAATATTCATCTGTCTTTCAAGCGAAGACACACGCAAAAAGGAAGAGGGAATATACTTATACAATGCTTTGGTGCTTTAGTAATTTTAAAATACTTATGAGAGTGCCAGGCTTTATTGAACACTATGAACAAATCGTCTTTGGGTTCTAAGTCACAATTTGATCACTTATGAACTTGTTATGGAGAGCTTAGAAAAAGACTTCTTCGGAGCTGAATCTCTAATTAGATATTCAGTTTTTTGTGACCATACGTAAAGTCAACTTTTAATTATAGATGAAAGCTTCCTAACGTTTTTAATGTGTCAGGAGCATCCTTGCTACCACTTAGAAGAAACAATCCTCGACTGCTGATTGGCGTCTTAAGCAGTCGTTTTTATTTTCGTTGGTTATAAATAATACCAGTGACGATCATATGTAGTTCCTTTGTAAAGGTCCTACTTGTGCTAATTCTGGAGTCGATAATTCTTAAAGAGTTCTTAGAAAATACAAACCCAAATACAGACTACGATTGAAGTAGGACCGCTGTAGTATGATGAAGTAGACTAAACTCATTTTAAAACCTGCTCTCGTTTGTATGTTCCAATGAAGCCACCACCAAGTGCCTGTGTGACATTTTCTATAAAGTGGAAAAAGATTAATTTCTGGAACCACATATCATCAGAGGGTTCTTCCGCTAAGTATTGGGTTAACATATGAGAAAATTATCACCTCGTTTGTCATGGGAATCAGCCTAAGATCCTGGAAAGTTCTTCAAAGTGTTAAAGAGAAAAATCTTGTATAAATAGCCTTTGCTAAAAATGACAGTTACTTGAAGTGGTTGAATAACTTTACCAACTACGTCAACTACTTATTTGGCAAGCTGACGCTCATAAGAAACAAAAACTCGAATGTGGATGGCCGTGGCTCAAGTGAGAGTGTATTGGTATTGGTTCAGGGTTTAATTCCAGCCGTACTCGAAATGAGTGGTTGTCTAGAAAACAACAACAAGGCCAATTACAAAAATAATTTAGTTTCTCCATTAAATCTTGGATGCCTCTCATAGAACGAAATAACCACTGAGCATAAATATCTTTCTTTCTCTCTCTGTTCCAATTTCATAAAAAAAAATTCGTGCTCAGGCACATTAAGTGTAACACTTGAGTGTTAAGTTCTTAAAAAAAAAAAATCACCAACAACGCTCAGAAAATGATGGAACACTTATCACATCATCAGAAGGCAATTATAGGCAACACCTAGAGCCATCTAGCACTTATAGCTCCTAGGCCAAGGCCAAGAAGAAGAGTACCTTCTACCCCTTCAATCGATCAAAGGCCACAAATGTAGCAATCAATACAGCTGACCTGATGGTCACTTTTTCAAAGAGTGTTACGTATGCCGAAGAGATAGCAATAAACCTTACCGTGCACACAACCTGGAGCATGGTCGCAAAGACGATCCTAAAAGAGTTGGGCTAAAGATAAATATTTTAAGCAAACGCTGTGCCGAATATAACATAGCTCTTGGTTACCGAGATAATAAACCCACACAAGTTCAGCAAAGTACCTACGTCGGATCATAGGTTCAACATAAAATGCAATGTGGGTCATGGCCAGGTTACTAACATCAAAAAATTAAGAAAAAATCCATCATTTCAGGTCAATGAAAATATCACACCGTCCATCACAAGTAGTTATAAAGTCAAAGTTAATGTGGTTAAAAGGTGCCAACTATTGTAGAATAAGAAACTTGAACAACTACGCAAAAATGTGAGAAAACATTTCAATTAAGCAAAACGCACAGGTACATGGGAAACTTGCAGGATATTAAGAAGAAACCCTACGAACTCTACTTAAAAAACACTTTCCAGAGTCGAATATAGTTCTGATTCTAATATTGTACTCCTCGTATCATAACGATATAGAAGCAGACTGTTGGTCTGGTCAGTCGAGACAAAATTATTGAAGTATTCCAAGACACCGGACATCAATGGAATCTTTCCAGTTTTGAGTCAAATTTGGAGCAAGGTAAACGTAGTTTTTGACCCCAAACTTGACACTGTTTTTTCTTAAAAGAATGGACCAACGAATAGATGATCATATCCTCTGCATTCAAATCACTACGCCTACAGGTAGGCGTATATATATATATACCAGATACGATTTCATCTTGAATTCGTGGCATCTGAGAAGTATTGATGACCCTATCGGCAGATGGATGCGAAAGTCGTAACTTAATTACTACTTCCCGGGAGACATCAGTTACTCTCTCAGCAGCCAAAGGCTGCCGACAAGGCAATATTGTATTACCTTTTTTGCAGTCACTTGTTATAGACGACTTATTAGCCAAACTAGAAAATTTACGCTACAAAGTGATTGGGTGTGCCGATGACTTGGTCATTATGGTGAAAAGTCGACACCAAAAGGAAACTAAAAGAGGTTGGAGAAAACCCTTCTCAATCAACCACGGAAAGGCTTTACTAACCCCTTTAAATCGTAGAAGAAAACTGATCTCTTAAAAATACACAATTATATAATTTTCCATTTAAGTTAAATAGAAATTAAAAGGAGTTGCCACGTGTAAATAACATAATCACTAAAGCTATCAAAGGCATATGGGCTAGTAGTATTGAAAGTTTTAAGCTCAAATCTGCTTGACTTCAAATCGGTGTTTCATTGCTTTAATATTAGGTAAGTAATTTAATTCGTGCGGTTTTTTTCCGTTCAAAATTTGAACGTTTATTTAAGAGTTTTTCTGTACAACAATATTATTCAAAGTATTGCTCATCTAAAGCTGTGACCTTTTCCCATCTTTCTGGCAATTTGTGGATCCCATCCCAAAAGAACTGCGTCGGCTTGGCAGCCAAGAATGAATCAAGCCAATTTTTGATATTCTGCTCTGATGTGAACCGTATTTCAGTGAGGGCGTTCTGCATCGACCGGAACAAATGGTAGTCAGAAGGGGCAAGGTCTGGGCTATAAGGCGAGTGGGTAAGACTTCCCATCCACTGTTTTCCAAATAGTTCTTAACCGGAATAGCAACGTGGGCCGAACGTTGTCATGATGGAATATTATTGCCTCGTGTCTGGTCGCATATTCCGGGCGTTTTTCGGCTACTGCTCTCTTCAAACGGATTAATTGTGTTCAGTAGCGTTGTCCATAAATACAGAGCATTACCTTCGCGACATGGATATTCGGCATTGCCGTTGATTTGACTGGTTGGCCGGATTTCACATATGATTTTTTGCGTTTGGGGTTGTCGTAATGGATCCATTTTTCATCACCAGTAACAATCCGATGCAAAAATGACTTCCTTTTGTGGCATTCTAGCAGCATTTCGGACATGCAAAACCGCCTTTTGACGTCTCTCGGCTTGAGTTCATGTGGAACCCAATTTCCTTGATTTTGAATATATCCAGCTGCTTTTAAACGTTTTGAAATGGCTGCGAGCTCTTCTTGTGTTTGGCAACAATCTTCATAGAGTAATGCTTCCAGTTCTTCATCTTCAAACGTTTTTTGCTGCCCAGGACGTTCATCGCCTTCCAAGCCAAAATCACCACTTTTAAATCGTGTAAACCACTTTTGGCACGTTCGCTCAGCTAGCGCATGTTCACCATAAACTTCTACCAAAATACGATGACTTTCGACAGCAGTTTTCTTCATATTAAAGTAATGAAGAAGAACTCCCCGCAAAAACACTTTTTCAGGCACAAAGTTCGACATATTTGAGTGAAAAAAAAAATATTGTAGCTTACGCTTCAAATGAATGACATATACTCAAATGACGTACAATGACAGTAGAAAGTAGAAAGCGAAGTGGAGATCATAATAGCCTGCTTCTTAAACACGGAAAGGGCCACAAAATGCCAGAAAACTAACAAATGCCACTGAAAACATACAAAGAAAATTAGAAAAGCTAAAAGATGTATCTTCTCCAAAGAGTGCCAAAGTCTCTTAATAATCAAATGGTAGATAAGAAGAAAATGCGGTTACTGCTCTAAGACACCCATTTTTCAAAAGAAGAAGGAATATCAACGATATTTCAGAGCAATGGAAAAAGGATAGTCAAAATCGTGCAAGCTCATAAGTCCTAAGTTGATCGTTCCTCTTAAGGACAGCAGAACGAGCGGTGGACAACTATTAAGGAAAGGACGTAGTAACGTCATTCCCTAAGCCATCGTCCGCATACGAATAGACAGATTGACAAAGAGTTTATCAGCTGATAGAGGTAAAGCCATTCACTCTAATCTCAAAAGAGACAGTGCTGTATGGCTCTCTACAGGGTGAGTTTTTTAACTTGAGACATCCAAATTACTCGAAAAATACGCGATATCGCGAAAAATGTTTTAGACAAAAGTCACAAGGTTTTGAAGGCGACATAAGATGGTGACCACGGGTTTGACCTTGAGACCCATTTTCAAGGTCAAACGAAGATCACTTTTGATTTTACAAATGATAATTCCTGATTTTTATTGCTCTATTGCTCAGTCGTATTGCTCGTAAGCTTGTCATTTATTTTTGCATACTGCGTTTAGCATAACCCAGAAACAACGACGTGGACGTGGCAGTATTTTGTTTCCTTCGGGGTGATTAATTAGAGTGGGTCCCCTTGCCACCCACTGTTGAATCATTGAATTTCTACAAATATGTTGAAATACTGAGAAGTATTTCTGGCGTAATCTTCCGGCAAGCTTCTGTTATTCGTCTTTTCATGTCCTCACGTGTTGTTGGCTTTTTTCTGTAAACCTCACTTTTTAAGTAGCCCCACAAGAAGAAATCAAGTGACGTAAGATCAGGTGATCTAGCAGGCCATTGCCTCGGACCCCTTCGTCCGATCCATCGTTGATGGTAAACATTACTTGGGAATAATGGGCTGGGCAACCATCATGTTGAAACCACATTGTTTGTCGCAACTCCAATGGCAGTTCTTCTAGTAATACTGAAAGATGGTCCCGCAAGAAGTTTGCATACTTTTCGCCATTCAAGTTGCCTTCAATAAAATATAGACCCATTAATTTATCCCCAGTAACTCCAAGGGTGCTGGCGTTCAGCTTGTCGCAACCAAAAAGGATTTTCGGTAGCCCAGTAATGCGTATTATGTCGATTGACCGTACCGTGATTGATGAAAGTTGACGCATCAGAGAATAACACCTTGGCGAAGAAAAGGGGGCCTCGTTCAATTTGCTGAAGTGCCCATTGACAAAAGGAAACCCGGTTGCGAAAATCCTCACTAGAAAATTCTTGATGCATTGAAACATGATAAGGATGGTTTTTATGCCGATGTAATATCTTACAGACAGTCGTTTGAGAAATTCCTGATTCACGACTTATTTGGCGAGTGCTAATGTGAGGATCGTGTACAACGGCAGCTAATACTGCTATTTCATTGTCCTCAACAACCACCCTATTTGACCGATTCCTTTTCTTTGGTTGCACACTTCCTTCACCAGTGAATTGTTGGATGAGCCGATAAAAATAAGCGCGCGATCGTATCTGGTCTGGGAAACGTTGGGCGTAAAGAGCAACAGCAAAATCGATGTTCCTTCAACTTTCTCCATAAATCAATATCATTTCAATTTTCTCTTGAATTGAAATAGCCTGCATTATTAATCTGGAAAACGTTACTAATAATAATCAGTTCCTTAAAACAAATATCTAACTTCTAAATGAAGTACAGTTCCGTTCAAGTAGAAAAAAAGGGCAGCGTGCACATCATACACTCTCAGATAAGTTTAGGACAATTCGTCTCTTTCTGAAATTTCTTTGAGTTTTAACTTCACTCGAGACAATAATGACTTTCTCAAAACAAATCTCGACCTTCTAATACCTAATACATATAATCATGGACAAGGCGAAGAAAATATTTCATCGGTCCTACAAGGCCAACCCGTCCCTTAAAGAGGCGAATTTTATTCACTCTCCTCCTATAGACCTATTACACTTACGTTCCTTTTTATCAAGGTCATTGAAGTGCTGATGAACCGTCAACTCACAAAACATCTCAAAACACGAAAACTTTCTCAGTACGGTTTTCGTAGCAACAGGTCCATTGGCGATTTGATGGCATGTCTTAAAGAGAACTGGAAGCAAAGCTAACATCAATCTGGCGAAAGTATGGCAAAGTCTGGCAAAGTATTGATCAAAAATTAAAAATACAAGTTTATTAATCTAAATGTATATTGTCCCCTTTAAATTATTCTACATCGACTGCAACACACTTCTGTCAGCGCGTGATTCAATCCTCGAAACATTTTTTATATTCGGTTTTCGGTATGTCCATCAGTGCTTCCTGCGATTTTTCCATTACTTCCTCTCGGCTGCTGAAACGCGTTCACCGTAGTGGCTTTTTAACTCGATAGAAAAAAAAAAACAAGTTACAGGTAGCGAAATCAGGTAAATTCGGTGGCTGTTGGATGGTATCTGTTGCATTTTTCGTCAACAAATTACGAATAATGATGACACTGTGCGAACGACGGTGCGTTATCACGAGTTGTCTGCCCACAATTCTGGTCTCTTTCGGCGAATTGCTTCACGTAAACGTCTCATAATGCCCAAATAATACTCTTTGTTTACTGTCTGGCGTTCTGGCAAAAATTCATGATGCACAACACCGTTGTAATCCATGAAAACCGTGAGCATTGCCTTCTTTTTTGACTGAAAACGTGGTGAACGTTATTCACTTGCCTGATGTCTGGATTGAGTATCGTACACATAAACCTACGTCTCGTCTCTAGTAATGATTCTTTTGATGAATGTGGGATCGGATTCAGCCTTGCAAATCATCTCTTTTGCGACGTCAACACGGTCCCTTTTTTGCATGAAATTGAGGTCTTTTGACACCAACTTTGCTGCTACACGACAGAAACCCAAATCATTAACCAAAATGTCTTGGTCGGATCCATAGGCAATGTTCAAGTCCCCCGCTATCTCTCTGATGGTTAATTTGCGGTTATCGACCAACATTTCTTTTATTTCATCAATGTTTTCGTCAATTTTCGATGTCAATGGTCTGCCACTGCGCTCATCATCTTCGATTGACTCACGACCACACTTAAACCGCTCGTGCTACTGGTAAGCAACCGTTTTCTTTAGAGAATTGTTGCCAAAACACTTTTCCAATATTTCCAACGTTCGCGCATAATTAAATCCGTTTTTCACCCAAAAATTAATACAAGTTCGTTGTTGCAAATTTAAGTCCTTAGAAATGGATTCTGAAAAATCGCTAACACACACAGAGATAGATCTACTCTTGGCTACGTGACTTTTGCAAATGTCAAGCTATGACGCTAAGATTGAGAGGGAATGGCAACAACAGATTTGGCAACTTAACAAAAAAAAAAAGAACTCAAATGGGAATATTGAGAGCGCCACAAGGTGATGCCACCGGGAACTTTTTGATCAAGGTGGTAGTTCCACTCGATATTTCAAGGACATTTGATAAAATTTCCATTAGGCTCTTTTGTAGAAAATGCGTGCTTTTGAGATCGATTTGTCGCTTTTTCTATTTATTAGAAATCACCCTTAGGACACACGGACGGCCGAATATATTAGCAAAGGGTCCTCTCTGAGGATCTTTTATTCATAATTCCTTCAGTATTCACATACTGTATGGTCTTGACAGCTGAATCCATGTTGAACATTGCAATTTATAATACAAAGAAAATTCAGGACAACATAAATTCGAGAGTATTGAGAGACTGCGACGAAATGGCTTAGCAGCACAAGATTACATTTTGTTGGGTTCCCTTCAGACTGAGTCGCTGATAAGCTGTTCAGACTCGTATAGCATGGTTTGCCGGTTTCGAACGGCTCTCCTGAGAAGCATTTTCATAGGCAGAATTTGACTCTCGGAGGTTTTCCATTGCTCGCCGAAAGGGTGATGACGATTTAAAAATTTTGCTGTTGAGCTCCTACCGGGATTCGATCCCAGGTAGGTTGGCGTGAAAAACAATGAGCCAACCATCAGGCCATCGCCATCACCACCATACCAATTTAATATGCTAGATAGATCACTTTCAATAGTACTGAAATATTAGTTTAAGGTAGGCTCATCGATAGAGCTGGGAAAAAGAAACTTCATCGACCTCAGAAGAAAAGACAACTCCATATTTAGGGATAAATCCCGGAAAACTATTTCATTGGAAGACACATATTAGAATTGAGTAATTCTCTTGACACTTTTTGAACGCATCAGAATATAATCTCTAGGCAGTTGCTATCGAGATCTAAATTATTTCTATTCTATGAAGATCGCCGATCTTGACAAATATGTCAAGAAATCTCTTCAATAATCTAAGACATCCAACATTCTCCCAGTGATATCACAACGAACATCCAACTGGGCTAAGTGTACCCCTACGAGGGCCATAATAACTTAACATAAACTAGCTTAAATTCTACGTTCATCTAATGGCAAGATACACTACAGATTCTTAAAGAATACTCGTATATTGAATAAAAAGACCAAGCTAGGTAATTCCACAAATTTGTCATTTTTGATCATTTTTACTCACCTAACGTCGACAGCTTTAAAATTTTTCAGTCCATAAATATTGATATTGTTAAACGTCAAATCGACACTAATTGCAGTTGTTTTAGATTGCTTGAAACTAATTTCGGGAATGGAAATCGGATCGAAGCTTTTAATATTGAGGTCGGGATCACCTGTAAGAAAAGATATTAAGAATTTAGGTGCATTACATATGAGCATAATATATGGTATACCTTTGAACTTAGTTTCCAAGACCTTGTTTATTGTCGACAGAAAGCACTCTTTGTCTCCAGCCTTACAAGCTTCAATATCGGCAGCTGGAATGTCATAAGCATTGTTTAGTCATAGATTGTTTGTATTGAAAACTACTTACGTAACTTTGCCTCATATCCATGTACGAAAAGTGCTAACACTATCACTAATCCTTTCAGAAACATTTCTAAACGTGCGGTGGTAGTTACAGAATGCCTAGATAATTGATCACTCTTGGAAAAGGAAGAAAAAGAATTTTAGTTTAACAACATAAATCTTATAAAGGGTGATTCATCGTAAGGTTTAATTTTTAATGAAAAATAAAATACATAAATTTGAAAGCGAACTTAAAATTTTTATTATCGGTTAAAAGAACAATTCATGTCACTTACTCTTCGAAAATAATATAATGTAAACGTTGGCTACGACTACGCCTGAGGTGGTCTATTTGGAAAGTCCAACTTTGAGCGACTCGTTCGAGCATAGCGATTGGTATCTCGCGGATAACACGAATAATGTTGGCTTCCAAAGCGCCAATCGTAGCTATCTTATTGCTGAAGACCTGAGACATTACATATCCCAGAGAAAATAGTCCAAAGGTGTGATATCGCACGATCTAGGCGGCCAATTTACCCCAGCAAAACGTAAAATTAAAAGCTCACCAAAATGTTTTCTCAACAAGTCCATTGTTTCATGCGTTGTATGGCTCGCAGCGCCATCTTGTTGAAACCAGAACTCACAGAGACCATGTGCTTGAATTTCAGGAAGCACAAAGCACGTTAACATGGCGTGATAATGGTTACCATTGAAGGTAACATTCTGATTTGCCTCATTTTTGAAGAAATTTGGACCAATGATTCCACCAGCCCATAAACCACACAGTACCGTTGTTTTTAATGGATGTAATGGTAGCTCTTGGTACTCTTCGGGTTGCTCATCAGCCCAAATATGGCAATTTTGTTAATTAACGTATACATTGGCTTCATCACTGAACAAAATTTCACGATAAAATACCGGATTTTCATTGAGTTTTTCCAGAGTCCATTCACTGAAAATATGACGCAATTCAAGTCGCCTGGCTTCAATTATTACACAAGTTGAATTTTGTATGCTTTTAGGCCGAGATCCTCACGTAAAATATGCCAAGTTGTCGAATACGCCAAGCCAAGCTGCTGGGAACGACGACGAATCGATTCGTCAGCTAACCGATTGAGTATCATCCACTAATATAAACTGGGACTCAGATTTGCGAATGGCATTGGCAATAGTGGTTTCAGTAGGTCGATTATGCACACCGTAAGTTCCTTGGATCACACGAAAAACATTTCTCACAGAACGCTAATTGTTGTAATACAGCTGAACAGCTGAACAATTTGGAGGCGCTGTCGTGGTGTGAGTCTTTTCATGATGACTTGCCAAACAATACTGAACAAAAGTAATAAAGCAGTTTGATAGAAGTCATGCCTGATCTGTCAAAGAAAGCCTATTGAAAATCAAACCTCACGATGAATCATCCCTTATATGATACATAGCCTTTACCAGTCGTTTAAGCCATGAATGCGTAGGTTATGTGGGAAATTTTCTGTGGCTTCTTTGGAGAAATTGGGCTCTACACACTAAAATACGTGTACTCTACATATTAGCATCTGTCGTCCTGAACTAATTATTGAAGACTATGTAGCTGTAGTTTCCAGTGTTGTAGCAATCAAAACAAACCAATTGTCCTTATATACTCGTACCTCCTCGTGGCTACACAGACTACACAGACTTCTCAAACTGATAAGCGCGAATGTTGATGATAACAAAATAACGAGATTGTGATGTGCGAAATGACTGCTTTAGAAAAGAAGGACGTACGGCAAATAAATTAACGTCATCGAATCAACGGCATAAATAATTAGCAGAGCTCCTTTCTCATATTTGGAGCTAAAGCCAATCAAGATTTTGCATCGGTGACATAGATTTGTTGTCAGAGTACAATGGGAAGAAACGAAAGATTATTGCCATTTTGAATGAGATGGCATTCTCATTCAGTAATTTTTCTATAAAAATTTCACAGTGGATCCTATACTATGTATTTTTTCATGCTGAATTGAACGGTGAAGCCTGTTTAGAGATAAGAGCGATGCGAAAGAAGATAGAAGCTAGAAGCAAGAAGAAGAAGTATGCTTTGGGTTTTGGGGAATAACTCAATATAAGATTTTCTTATTTCCTCAAGATATCCTCATAGCTTTAAGCCCTCTGCAGTGCAGTGGCGAGAAACTCTTAAGCCTCTCTCATGAGTCTTCTTATTTAAAGCATTCGATTTTCAATTATTTTCTCCTCATGGACCAACACCTTTGTGGCACAGCTGTTGGCATGTAACTCCACCTGTATGGCTTGTCATAATATTAAGCGGTTTCTGAGCAAATGCTTAGAATTTTTTGGACCGAAAAGGTTTACCTGATGAAATCGATTGTAGAATGACTGATAACCTCCTTATTAAGTTTTTGCTGTAGCTTTGGGATCGTTATCGTTATAAGTTCCAACACCTTGCTTCACTCGATTGACATGAAAACACAGATCATCTCTAAAGTTTTTTTTGTATTTAAATCTCGCTATAACACATGGGCTGAAAACTCAGTGCCATTTTATAGTACAATAAAACACAAAATTTTTGCAAAATTCAACTTTATTTATCAATATAGTTGCCTTCGAGGGCGATACACTGATTGAAACTATTTATCAATCTTTCGATACCAGTTTTGTAGTTCGATTTCGGTTTAGCTTTAATATAGGCCCCTGTTTCGGCGATTACTTCTTCATCGGTCTTAAATCGCTGAGGGCCAAATCTGGAGAATACGGTGGATGGGGAAGCAATTCGTAGCCGAATTCATTCAATTTTGCAATCGTTTTCATCGACTTGTGAAACGGTGCATTGTCTTGATGAAACAGCACTTTCTTTTTCTTCAAATGCGGCCGTTTTTCTGTGATTTCTTCCTTCAAACGCTCCAACAATGCAATGTAATAGTCGCTGTTGATAGTCTGCCCCTTTTGGAGATAGTCGATGAAAATTAATCCATATGTATCCCAAAATACGGATGCCATAACCTTGCAGCCGACTGTTGAGTTTTTTGTCGTTTTGGACGAGGTTCGTCGTCTGCTCGCCACTCAGCTGACTGCCGACTTGATTCTGGTGTGAAGTGATGGAGCCAAGTTTCATTCATTGCCACATACCGATGCAAAAATTCGGCTTTATTGCGGTTAAACAGCTTTAAACACTCCTATGAATCATCAACACTCCTATGAGCAAACGCTCACTTTGAACAGAAATTTCGCATGTCCAAATATTCATGTATGGTATATCCAACACGCTCTTTTGATATCTTCAGAGCCTCAGCTATCTCGATCAACTTCACTTTACGGTCATTCGTAATCATTTTGTGGACTTTTTTGGTGTTTTCATTTGAAACAGCTTCTTTTGGACGTCCACTGCGTGCATCAACTTCGGTGCTTGTATGACCACTTTTAAATTTTTTAATTCAAATGGTATTAAATAATTAATAAAATACTAAATAAAATAATAATGTATTAAATCCTTATGCAAATTGATGTTTGCTGATCACTTTCTGAAATCCAACTTATAGGAAAGATGCAATAGTCACTCAAAAAGTACAATTTTGGGGTGGATAAGAGTAATGTCAAATTATAGAAATTCTGTAAGTTTGTATTGGAACAACAAAATTCGAGCTGTAAGCACAAGGAATCCGAATGTGTTCCCGCAAATAAATAAAATATTTCGGAGAAATAATCAAAATGACATTCCGTGTCGAACGATTGACAATCACAGCAGCACGAGCACAGCAGACATAGATCCAAATAAGGCCGATGATGATGATAACTTCTTTGTGATCGAGGATCCGCAGGTGAAGGTAAAGACTATACGAGTAACTTTCCAGAATGTGTACAATTCAAATAACATCATTTGCCCGAATCTCGATCTGGAAAATCGAGTCCTTACTCACAATAACTAATTTCGAAATTAAAAAGTGAACTAGCGATTCAATGTTTTACCCAGTTCAGTGACGAGAATATGGCAAGCAACGTGATCACCGGTGAGAGGATACTACTTTCGTTCATTTCCAAATAGGAGCTTCAAAGGCCTTCAAATCACTCAAAAGTTAAAAATTAGTGGCAACCAATGGAATACTGAACGTCGTATTTTGACATCTCCCACTAGACGCGGTGGACATTTATACCATCTCGCCTAATAATGCAACGAAGACCAATTGCACTTACGTTCCTTCTTTTCAAGTTCATGGAAACGCTGATAAACCGTTAGTTCATGGAATATCTCGAAATATGAAAACTTCTCGATGAGCGACAGTATGGTTTTCGTAGCAACAACTCCACTTGTGATTTGGTGGCATGTTTCTCCGATAAGTGGAACCAAAGCATACAGTAATCTGACGAAAGCAAGATAATTGCAATTAATATTTCTAAGGCATTTGACGGAGTTTGGCATCAGGCCCTTTTGTCAAAAATGCGTAATTTTTGGATCGATGACGATCTTCTTTAATGGATTAGAAATTATCTTTCGAAACGTTCATTTCAAGTTGTCTTGGATGGTTTCAAGTCTGATACTCACAAAATAAATGCTGGGATCCGTTCTGTCACCTACATTCTTTTTAATTTTTATTAATGATATCTATATATTTATTCCTCTGCTGATGACTGTACTCTCTGCATTTCATATTCGTTCCCGGACTCACATCCCTGCCCTTCGATTAAAGAACGAAAACTTCAGCGTATGTTTAGTTCATTAAATTCCGATATTTACAATATAACCAATTGGGGAACTATCAACAGATTGGAAATTAATGCTTCCAAAATACAATACATTGCTGTCTGCTGTCATTAAAGAAAAATTTATATACCAAGTCATTATCCATGAATGCACTTACATCGTCGAAACCGAAAAGCTCTCCATTTTCGGTATGCATATCAGTGATAACCTACGTTGTCAAAAATGCTGCGAAATGTCTAAGTTTAATAATGTTTAATATTAGAGGTCATCAGGTCAACATCAGGTCAGGTGCTTCTTAAACATCTCTGCACCTGCTTGATAGGATTCAAAACCGTGCAATAAGACTTATAGGTGATATATGGAAATTCTTAAGCACCGACTCGTGTCTCGTGTCTCATTCTGTTTTATCGCTATTTTCACAACCATTGCTCCATTGGAATTCTTCAAACCTTCAACCGTTACACCCGTCTCGCTAGGAATGTTCATCAGTATACCCTAAAGTGATTCGTTCCTAAGCCGTACAACTCGCTATGGAATGCTCTGCCTAGCTCATATTTTCCATATCATTATAACCTTGAAACGTTTAAAACCAACGCTCATCGGTACCTTTCTTTTTCATCCTACCTGATCTTAAATGTACTTGACGCCCTTGACGGCGCAAATTATAAAAAAAAAAAACAGAATATGAGAACATAAAATTCTAGCCTATTGAGGTCTTGTTTAATAAAAAGGGCGAGCCTGATAAGAGTGGACAATTTCACAATTAAGTTGACTCGAAGGCAACTCATCGAACAACCTGATCTATGGGGCTTACTACCCTTATTCATCCAGAAGCGTTCCACTACCACGACGGGAAAGGTCTAATACAGAACAGATTAGCGATGTCGCTAATCTCCCACGTCGCTCAAACAGCTGCGGACAGCCGACTTAACTATGACTCGCATATAGCAGTGCGGATCATTTTTGGTTGAGTAGGGCGGTAAGGAGTCGCGACTAAAGGGATGTTGCTCGGCAGTACCAAAAATTGTGGTGATTGTTGATGAAGAGAAAGCTTCATCGTGGAAATCCTTTATCGTTAAGTAGGTCAGCCTAATTTATGAGCCATGGCCGGCTTACATAGGTTGGATAAAAGAAAAGATTATTAAAATTACAAAAAAATTTACTACTTTTTGAATAAAAATTGTATTTTATTATACACCCTGACTGACTCGAACTGCAACCAACTTCAGACTGCTATAATTTCCATACCGTTCATCACAGTGAGCTCAAATTTACAAGCCTTTTAAACGATTTGCGTCTCAGTTCTGTTGAAAAATTTTAATCCGCGAAGGAATTCAAAAGTAATAGTGTGGTGGTTTAAGTAGCTATCGTTACAGACCTCCAGCACCTCAACGTGAATAAATCATTTGTTTCACGAACCATAGCTCGTTACCGTGACACTGGCAGCGTTGCAAAACGCCATAGAGGTGGTCATAAAAAGACAGCAACATCGACAGAAATGGTTCGGAAAGTGAAGGCTCGAATTAAGCGAAATCCGCGTCGAAGTTGAAGAATAATAGCTTGTGAGCACAACATATCATTGGAACGGATGCAGCATATACTGTAAAATGAGCTTGGGCTCAAACCATTGAAGTTCTAAAAAGCACACGATCTTACGCCGCAACAGAAAAAAGTTAGAGTCGAAAGAGCGAAGGAGTTGCTACGCTTGCACGAAAGTGGTGAGTTGCCGAATTTGGTTTATTCCGATGAGTCGCCATTTGTTTTCGAGCAATATGTCAACAAACAAAATGACCGAGTTTACTTGCCAGAGAGGTCCTTCGAAAATTTATAACTTCGGATGGCCACTAGAAAGCAGGCAGCACCGATGATGATAGTTTGGGCCGCCATAACCGTCGATGGTCGCTCTCCGCTCGTATTTTTGGACCGTGGCGTCAAAATTAATGCGATCGTATACCGTGAAACTGTCTTAGAGGCAGTATTGAAGCCTTGGGAAAATAATTTTTACATTCGGAGACCGTGGACATTTCAAGAAAACTCGGCACCGTCTCACAAAGCGCGCGTCAATCAAGATTGGTTAAAAGACAATGTTCCACACTTCATTTCTTCGACATAATGAATTGAAAATTCTCCTGATGCAAATACGTTGGATTTCTCTGTCTGGGGTATTTTTAAGGCGAAGGTTGGCATTAAAAAATATCAAAGTTTGGACCACTTCAAACAAGCACTTCACCGGGAATGGGCCAAAATACCGCAGAGCCATTTGCGTGCAGCGTGCTTTGCTTTCTTCGGCGGTCTCAAGGCCATTATTCGCGCCAAAGGTGGACATATTGAAAACTACTGATACCATTTTTAAAACTGTGTAATTTTCCAACATTCTTTGCTTTGGCACAATAAAATTTATCAAAAAATAAAAAGATTATAGCACTTTAAATAGTTGCAGTTCGAGTCATTCACCCTGTATATGTTTACAAAAAAATATCATTATAAATTGAATTAGGTTTTTTTTTTATTTTTTTGTTAGGTAGTTAGTTAATAAGTTTGATTTTTGATTTTTTTTTTATTAAAAAATGTCCATGTACTAATTTTATCTCAGTTTTAGTTTAAATAAATACGGAATAAAACGTAGAGTGCCTGCATGGAACCAGTAACTTAGAATAGGTTAATTTTAAATTAATTTAGCTAATTTTTAAGCATTTTTTTGTTCAGAATATAACAGTTATTGAATTGTTTTGATAAAAATGCACTTAAAATGAATAAAATGAAATGTGACAGCGGTGCTTTAGTAACCCGATCCGGAAGGAGAATCTACCAATCGTAGGAAGATGAGACCCGGATTTAGTAATGTCGATTAACAGTTATTTATACATGTTTAAAATAAATTTTAGAAGCACTAATTAACTCAGATTGAAATGTAAATTAAATATTAAACTTTAGGAATAAATTAAAATTTAATATATAAGGTTAGATGTTGCAATGGCAGCACTTGTTAGTAACAAGTTTTCAAGTCAAATGAGCATGAATAAAGACTTATTTTACCAATTCTTGAATAATATTTCAAGATAACCATATAAACATGAAACAAATTGCAAATCCAAACGGATTACCAGAGGTAGACTCAGATCACGTGATATGAATTATTAGTAGATCTTTAGTAATTGGCAGAACTTCACTTTGAGAGTTGTTTAAGAAACTAAGTCTTTGTGCAAAGTAAAATTGGTTCTATCTTATGCAAAATGTAAAAATAAAAAAAATTTGTGTTTTATTTAGCAACAGAGTGAATATTATTTTGTGTTGGTTAATATGTACTATTTAGCAAATAATAAAATATGCTTATAATGTGGAGTCCGAATATTTTTTTTTCTTGTGTGAAACATTGCTGGTAACTTTATTTGCCATTGAGCATACTCGTATTGAGTGCATCAAGCGATGCCCTCAGATTTTGGCAATAATTAATTTAAGCTTGGTCTTACACTTGAGTAAGTGCTAGAGGACCTTAAAAGGTTAAACGATGCTTATGAGGTTCAATTGCCTGTTATTTCTATTATCCTACCGATTGAAACTGCAGATCAACATGATGAAATAATATGCTAGACTCCAACTTGCTTCCTTTTAATTTAAATCATAAGCCCTCGTCAGAAGAGGTTTTATTGCAAAGTATAAAAATATCCCCTGAAGCTGTTATTACGTTTTTCTCAGAAATTCTCATCAAAAACATTGCTGAACAGAGGAATCAACTTACGGAATGAAAAGGGAATCTTGTTTGAAGAAAAGAAAGCATTTCTTGATATTTTATTGCTCAGTGGCTACCACTGCATGGCGTCGTATGTATTGGACGAATGATGAAGTTTGTTTTTCTCCACTTGTTTCGAATACAATGAGACGAAATCGATTTGAAAATATTCTCCGGTACTTGCATATGAAGATTTATTTGAATGATTACTTACGTGTACATACTTGTATGAGCTAAATTTAATTTTTATGGAATTGGGCCACAGTAGTCTATGTATTATGCATCGAACTCTACTATGTTCATCATGAGGCAAAACAATTCAATCCATTAATTTCGATTTCAAGTTATTGTGTTTGGCCTTACTTTACTGTGAATCTGAAACTCTGGCGTGTGGACAAAGTGGACATATCGTTTTAGGACTTGTGCTTTTCATTTTGAATGTGCATCAGAAACTTTGGGAGAAATCGGGTCTCCAAAAATCGAAAAAGGCGTTCTCAACCTTTGAGAGGTGCACTTACTTAACGTCTTCAACTAATAATCATTTAGCCGTTAGATGGATGGAGAACACTATTGAAAAATTGTATTTCACTAGAGCCGATAAAAACTGCAACGAAGTACTTAAGAAAAAAAGCGGGTTGATGTGCCGATGCCTGGTGCTATGCCATCGTATCCTTGTGATCAACATATAGCAGTCGTAAATATAATAATATGACCAGATAGCAATGATAGTTTTTCCAATCGATATGTTTCAGTAGCTGTCAAATTTACCAATGAAATCTAACTTTAAAAATATTCAGAGAGGTTTGCCATTTCATCATGCATCATTTTATGTTTGCCGAACGTGCGGAAATTATTAAGAAATATAAAATTCGAGCTAAGTTGTAAAGAGGCAACGTGAATTTCGTGGTCGATCATACCTTCAGTGTGCAGGCAAATCAATTCACCGTACACCATACACTCTTTTGGACCTTAGGCCACCAACTGGGCAGAGATTGGTGCGAAATGAAGAAAACATAGTTGCCGTAGCGGCCAGTATCGAAGAATACCCAGAAAAGTTGATACGACGCCGATCAGCTGAATTGGATATCGCTAGAGAATCAACCCGTCTTATTTTGCGGGTACATCTGTAAAAGATTGTGCTGACGTAAGAATTTAGGCCCAATGACCATATAGAGTGTCGTGAGTTCGCTAATTGGGCGTAAGTAATGTTGACCGAAGATCTGGATCTCGGCCGAGGTCCATTTTTGGTTCAGCGACTGTGTCAACAAGCAAAATTGCCGTCACTAGGGTGCACACAATCCACAAGAATGTCTGCTGCGTTCCTTCATTGCTCAAGGGTATTCAGGTTAATGAGTTTGAGACGGCCTCTATAGGTTGGTAAGATTAGAGGATCTTAAGAGCAAAACGAAAAAAAAACTACGCTGGATGCTTTGAATTTGGAATTCATGAACTGGTTGGAAGGGACACCATTCCTGGCTAGAATACTCGAGAAAGGGACGAACAAAAGTGAAATTTAGCGATCTTTGGACCGTCTTTTAACGAAAGCCAAGTGATGAGTTTGCTTTAGTAATTATCTCATCAATATCTGAGTGGAAACTAAGCTCCCTATCGCATAATATGCCAAGGTTGCGGATAGACTGAACAATAGATATAGGTTGGCCGTGAAGAACATAAATTCGGAGAGGAGGCTTGTTGCACTTATGTGAGAAGGTAATCGATTGACATTTGGTGAAATTGAGTTCTTGATGCACCAGGAAAAAAAAAACTAGATATTTAGATATATTTGAAGGAGGCTGGAGTCATGTTGTGAGGAAATGGGTATAAAAAAATTTGGTATCGTCAGCATAAAGAGAACGTGCTGAGTGTTGAATGACTCTTTTAAGATCGTTAGTAGTAAGGACAAAGAGAAGTGGACCCAGCTGACTACCTTGAGGAATATCTGACTTTCTGTGGTCCGAACCTGACAAGATTATTATATCCGACCTGTGATTCCAAGAACACGGCGCTATATGCCATACAAGCGATACAACTCTCGAAATTGTGAAGACGTAATTTGACGACTGAGTCATCTCACGGCGAGCGTTCATTAATTGGCTGCCGCGATCATTCCATTTGACATCACTCGATTATCTTCTCTAGGGAGATACATCAAGTCGTTAGTCTACGCTAATAAGCCAAGCACCGTGAACAAGATTGAGGCCAACATTTGAGACGCTATTGCTGAAATAACGTCGCATACATTGGACCGAGCCATCAAAAATTGAATAGACTGCTTGGAGCACTGCCAGTGAAGCCGAGGCGACCGTTTGAATGAACTGCTTTTCCACACATAATGACATAAAAGTAGCTTCAAAGCCAGGATCAATTTTATATATTAGACCGTTATTGTTGTATTTAATTTTTTTTTCTTATCCTTTTTATTTGGTCACCCTATATAGATAAATTGTGATCGTACAAAAAAAAAAATAAAAAATATGGTGGACTTTTTTCGCATATGCTGTGGTTGATTTTCTGAAAATCAGTCCACAGCATTCCGCTCTTCGACCGTCGAGCTTTTTGAGTACAAAGGCAGTGTTCAAAGCTTATCCGTCGATGAAAGGGATCACTTGGTAATCAAGAATGAATAAAAAAAAAAAAATAGATATAAGGAATGGGGCAATCGGTCATTCATGTGATATAAGTTCAACGTTCCACTTCACACAAAGACTGCTATACCAACATTCATAAAAAAAGGAAAATTTCTCTAATATCGTACATTATTGTATTTTATTTGCTAAAAATTTTTTGAGTTTTATTATTTTTTTTTAAATAAAAAATAAATAAGAACCACTTTTGTTTTATTTCGAATATTAATGGGTTAAGAGGAAAAAAAAATCAAAATTAATTGCTTAGAGGTTGTTAACAGATCGAACAGATCGGTAGGAGTTGGCGAAATTAGTTAAAACGATTGCCTATTTTTCTTAAAATTTGTAAACACTTTTAATATACATATATACAATTATTCTATTTACTCTTGTATATCACAATCAATCCGTCAATCACAGAATCACTTCTTGCCAAACTTGGCAGACTTACTAGTAATAAATATTTCGTATCAAATTCAGAATATGTCTTTAACTAGAAACGGTGTTATTACTTGCACTAGCCGACTGATAATCAAAGATTCTTTAGGGAATCAATCGTCTTTTATTACTGATCGTCTACTTGTTTCAATGAATCTAATGTGGCATGTTTGCTTAATCGAGTTTGGAAATAAATATTGAAGTCAATAACTTTACTGACATATTGTAAACGTAAGAGATTGTGTTTATTGCCTTATGTTAAAAGCATTGCTAATTATCAGATATATTATAGAAAAACATTAAAGCATCCAGAATGTGTTTATCAAATGGATCAAGTTCCAATAATTACGCTTAAGATGACAGTTGTTTCAACATATTTATGAAGAGGTGTTTGAATATACAAGTATCCATAAATATTCGGAATGATTCTTCAGATGTACAAATTTTATACTTGAACAAGTACTTTAAGGTCAAAAGTTAGTTAAATTAACAAACAACGGTGACTAGATGTGGAATAACGAGTTTGACATCGTCTTGCGGCTGTTTTATACTCAAGTTAACCTTTAATTCGAAGAAGTTACTTTTTTCTTAAGTTGATTTATTTCTAAAGGAACAAAGAGAGGTTATCGATTGCAAAAAAAATATTTTATTGTTATTGTAGAATTTAGAATTGATTGCATAATAACTAGTCGAATAGGAATTTAGCTTAGTATAGGACCCTAATCGTTTCTACCAATTTGTTAACACTAAACGAAATTCAAAAGGCTATCCTTCTACTCTCAGCTTATTTTCTACTGACCCAAAAACCCTTCGAAATATATTTGCTTGTCATTTAAACAAACCTTTTTCGAAGAAGACACCTCAAATTTAAAAATAATTTTTCTTCCAACTCTGATGGCCTTGAGGCTATTGTAATAAAAAAGTGTATAGAGCATTTCGGTCCTCGCCTCTCTGTTCTATTACACCTGTCTATTTCATTTGTACTTTTTTTTTCCTATGGAAGTAATACTTTATCATCCTTATTTACAAAAAAGGAAGTAAGCCGAAAAAGGAAGTCAGCCCATTGCCCCATACTCTCTTGCTTACCCTATCTTCCGTTGAAAGGACAATCTATTAAGAACTGTACTGTAGACTAATTGTCTAAACAAATTAGCATGGTTTCATGAAAGGCAAATCAGACATCATTAGTCGAATTGAGTTCGTCTCTAGGACGCTTTGTGCTTTAGAGCACGGTAATGAAGTCGATGCTATTTCCACGCGTTTTACGATTTGGACCAACAATCTTTATCCTACGGATGGCCGAAACACCATAAGTACAATAGCATTTGAGATTTTCTCTTTCTATTTTCGCTGATGACATGAGAGTTTCCAAAGTTATTTTCATAACTTCTGACTTCTATTGCTTGTTAATCGACTTAAATAAGTTTTCTGTATGGTGTAAGTAAAACTATTTGGAGCTTTATACCAACAAATATCAAGCAATGAACTATTCCCGCAGACGTTTACCCCTTCCTCCCAAGAAACTACATCATCTGCGATGAGCCAATTGCTTCCACTACCGAAGTACGGGATCTTTGCATACTCTGTACCTGGATTTATCAAATGCTGGTCAAAAGAATTTTCGAACTTTAATATTACAAGGTCTCTGTACATGTAAGCCCTCTCATTGAACATCCCAGCCACATTCAAAAAATCGAAGCCATCTAATGTAGGTTTATTGGCTTCGCACTTCATGGTCTATCTTGGCCAATCAATATTTATTACCATTGTTCGTTTTTAAGCCTAATTTTAAGTATTTTTTTTTTTTTTGCATACAAATAAAATAAATAAAGCTGTCCTGTAAATTTGTCAGTTTTTATTAATTTTATTGTTATACGTAAGCACTTTTGAAAACCTATGTATGTATTCGTACGTGTTGAAGTCATTTAATGATGTGAACTCTAGGGTGTCCCAAGGCATAAGGAAAACAATTTTTTTCGCGAAATAAAATACGCATACCCTCTATTTTTATTCCGTTTGACCTCATTGACTTAAATAATAAATATTATTGCGATTAGACAATGATAACCCGTGCCGACTTGATGCCAAACTTTTGACATGAAAATTTGTACTGACTTACTATAGGAGGGAATAAGAATTTAATTTTTATTACTTAATTTAAACTCCAATACGTTGCGTTGATGTCAACACATTTGGAGTCGCAGTCGATGTTTGTCGACTGCCAAAAACAGATGGAGCTTCCGGTGGATTTCGACACAAAAAAGTATGGTGCCGACCATTGCATGTTCTGCAATTTGTAGAAGAGCATACTCTAGTCGAATGGCCAGGTTTTAAGCAGTTGAAGCAAAGATTTGATCCCCTTAGTTTTGCAAATCGTTGAGCTACCGGCAATGAAGTTAGACCCCTGCATTGACCAATTTGATGTCTCAGAATATTGCAAAATTCACAGTTCCCAGGAGTAATTCTTCCCAAATTAGTTCTGACTAAACGTGATAAGCTGCCAGTGACTGCGGTGCCTCGATTGCCAACAGCCTTATAGCCAGTCATATTTCCAGATGGCCATTTAAGTACGCCAGCAGACAAGCTTTTTGCTCGCCTTTCTAAGAATTCCAATAATTCTTCGAACGTCGGGATATCATCGGTAGTTTGACTCATGCCCGATTACGATTGCGATTTGGTAATTTCGACACCACAATAGGAACTGCCAATGCATTCCACTGATCAACGGGCAGTTTCATGACCAATAATGCACGCAATAATTCACTAACAGTGTCGAGGTGCTTTCGTTGACTATTGGTGCTCAGCCTATGAATCGTGCAACATGTATTTCCGTAAATTGCCTTGGGTTATCATACCGAGCCTTGAGGGCCTTCCATACTTCATCATAACCCCCACTGTACATGCCGCCCACCAACGAAATAGCGTCGCCTTGTACCGACTCACGCAATTTGCCAAGTTTGTACGCTTCAGGAAAATCTTGCGTCTCGAAGGTGTCCTTAAAAGCCAACCAATTGTGTAATTGCCTTGACGGCACCAGAACGTTTATTTAATTCAGCCATTTAGAAAAAAAATTTTAAACAAAAACAAATGTGTTGTGTGTGAACTGAAGGTTGCTGTAATAATGAGAATCATAATAATAATAATTGCCGTAGTTTTCTTTTGTCTGTTTTTTTTGCACGTCAGATTATTTCCCGGGTTTCGGCATCAAAAAATCTAAACAATTGAAATACGAGTACATGCAGAAAAACGAAAAAACTAAAGAAAACTACTATATTAGACCAAAAAAATGTAATTTATTTGAACTCCAATGTTCAAACAAAAAACTTAAATAAAAGCAGCTAATTAGGACAACCTTCTTCTCGCTATTCTACCTCCTCGCTTTCTCACTCCTGTGTCATTAAAAAAGTGTTAAGTGTTGCCTTTGTGCAAGTCTTAAACAGTGTCCTATCTGCTTTCATGTAAGGTGTAACTGGCTCGAGAGTTATCACATCAGTTCTGTTGTATGCCGTCCCAGTCTAAACGCAGGTACTGAGAACGACGGAGACTAAAAGGAGGCTATCTTCAACACAACACACATTCTTTTAGATGAAATGTTGAGGATTTATAACAAAAAAGCCTTAATCCAACAAGATACCAATGGAATCAAGAAGGTCAAAATTGAAGAAAAGGAAGCTCATGGGAAAATAGAATGAACTGGACATATAAATTAATACAACCTTACGCAGTTCCTGTTTGGCTCACCATCTTGCTTTGAATCCCAAAATTAATATGAAGATACGGAGCACACAGTATTCTATTGTCCATGCTTGATGGCATGGAGAACTGCTCGTCGTTAATTCTAAATCACAAGTAGGAATCAGAGAAGAATTGGGCGGATATATGTATTTTTATAACAACTCTTCAAAATGAGCTACTGAGAATAAAAAGGTTAAGAAAAGCAACAGCAGAAGCCTCAGATACTGCAGAAACCTCAGAAGAAAGTGACACAGTTTCGCGAAGTAATACCTAACGGTAGTCCCGCAGAGAGGCTACTCGAAGTGTGTAGGGTGTGGTTTAGTAATGTAGGAACAATCAGGATAGCGAATTGTGTATGCATCAGAACGATTAGTTGCTTAAATACTTAAATTTGCTCACATATACAAGTCACTCACCGAGAAAGCTCCTCTATGATAAGAAATAACAAACCTGCCGTGAGCTTCTGCGTCAGTTCAATATCTTGTCCGTATAATAGTTATGACCTTTAGCGAATGTTAAACATGATGCATGAGACCATACGTCAGTTTCGGGATATGTTCATTGTGCACATGTTGTACAGGAGGGTCGACGGAGAAACAAATAAGCAATGGGACCTGCAACTTGGTGGCCAGGTAAGAGATGCATGTATGCGTCTTCACTAAATACGTGAAAAACCTTGGCATATAGATGCAAAGAGAGCGAATGACAGTTCAAATCCTTGATTATGCCAGCAATCTGGGGAAAGCTGTAGGTATGCACTCGTATATACCACCTTGATCAAAACAGAATAACAACGGTGTGGCGCTCACATTATTCCGATTTGAGTTATTTTTTTTGTGAAGTTGGCACATTTGTTGTTGACATTCCCTCTAAATCTTAGCATCATAGACATAGACATTGACAATGACATTTGCAAAAGTTACGTAGCCAAGAGTACATCTACCTCTGTGAGTGTTGGCGATTTTTTTACAGACCATCGACATTGAAAACCGACGAAAAGTAAAAGAAATGTTGAGCATTGCCTATGGATCCGTCCAAGACATTTTGGTTAATAATTTGGGTTTCCGTTGTGTTACAAAGTTGGTCCCAAAAGACCTCAATTTCATACAAAAACGAGACCGTGTTGACGTCGCAAAAGAGATGATTTGCGAGGTTGAATCCGATCCCACATTCATCAAAAAGATCATTACTGAAGACGAGACGTGGGTTTATGGGTACGACACGCAATCCAGACATCAGGCAAGTGAATGGCGTTCACCAAATGAGCCGAGACCTAAAAAACCATGTCGTTTTCCGTCAAAAAAGAAGGCAATGCTCACGGTTTTCATAGATTACAACGGTCTAGTGCATCATGAATTTTTGCCAGAAGGCCAGACAATAAACAAAGAGTAATATTTGGGCGTTATGAGACGTTTACGTGAAGCAATTCGCCGAAAGAGACCAGAATTGTGGGCAGACAAATCGTGGATTTTGCACCATGATAACGCACCGTCGCACAGTGCCATCATTATTCGTAATTTTTTGACGAAAAATGCAACAAATACCATCCAATAGTCATAAAAAATTTACCTGATTTGGCTCCTTGTGACTTCTTTCTGTTCAATTGAGTTAAAAAAACCACTGCTGGGAACGCGTTTCAGCAGCCCAGAGGAAAAAATGGAAAAATCGCAAAAAGCACTGATGGACATATCGAAAACCGAATATAAAAAATGTTGCAGTTGATGGGGATTACTTTGAAGGGGATAATATTGATTTAGATGAAAACTTTTATTTTTAATTTTCTGAATAAATTCTGAAAATTTTTTTGATCAGGCTGGTATTTTATAAATATTGTCAGAAGGAAACGGAGATGCAAGCGAGCAAGGTTTGATGAAAGAACGACAACAATACTGATGACGAATGAGCGGATAGCTGAATGCAATATTTTAACCGGAAAGTACAGCAGGAACATTATGCAAAAGATATTGCTGCACTTCGTAGTGATGAACAGTTAACGAAGCGTAGCAAAATATAATCACTTATACCAGATTTCGATATAGATAATGTCTTACGTGCTGGAAAACGTCTTGAAAGAGCTAGCAAAAAGTCGGAGAGGTGTCATCCAGTAATCATACGAAATAATATCCACAAGAGTCAACGGCCTCGCCACACTGAAAGCACCGGATCCCATTAGATCACCGAAATCAAGTAGTGTTGGGCGCGGTAAGTACGTAGGTGGGTGACCACATGGGAATTCAGTACTCCGCGTGCTGTTGACAAAACGCGCCACATGGGCATAGTACCATATAATGAACCACAAAGTTCTTCTTTCGATGGGATGTATCGTTTTCCATGAGTTATTTCCTCTCTGGTTAAATTATCAACCATTTTAAATTTAGTTTCTTGGTGCACATCATCGTTAAACAGTGATAATATGGAAACACAAATACTGAGTTATCTTCTGCAAGGCTGCTTTTGAGATCATTTTATCAGTTTTCTCGTAAGACTTCATTGATTTCAAAAAGCACAAATATTGGTAAGGTGCTTTTATTGCTAAAGTGCATTGGAGCCATGGTTTAATGTAGGATATTACAATGAACAAGCAAACGTCAATCAATGCCGTCTTGTCTTTGCTTGTGATCTTTAATTGAGCACTAAGTAACGATATTTTCAGGGAATAAATTGCTCGCGCCATCCATCGAGCTTGGTTCATGGGACCTGGAGGTCGGATTTTAAATTTTTTTTCTCCATATCTCCACCTAAAAATATCACAGAAAGCTTTATTAACTCTCGATAATCATTCTTGACTATTTCTTTTGTCAGCTCAGTTCGGTAAAACTCTAGCAAGTTGTCAACTTCGGAGTCAGTCAGGTGCTGTGTAAGTTTTTCTCTATAGTTCTGTATTTTATCAGCATTAATACTTTTCCAGTTTTCACGCAACTTTTTAATGGATGGAATATCAGGGCTTGTAGTTACTTGACTGATTTTTGCTTCAAATACACCCCTTTAAGACCAATTCATACACGTGATGGCGACAAGCAAAATTAAGCATTTCTCTGTTCAGTTTTTGTTCAAGAAGCACACAATCAACGTTGAAACGCTTGTTCATTTCCTGTAGATCTTTCTAATCTTGGCACAGCAATAAGTTGTTCTTTGTTTTTATAAGAAATAACTATAGGAGAACGATTTCCGAGCATTTAATGCAGGCAATAGCTTGCCGTCCCAATGAACAGTTACAACTTTCGGTACCTCATTTTCGAAATCGATTTTTATGGCTTCAGCGCGCTTTTTCCGTTTTTCTGTGCGAATTTTTTGGATGGAAGACTTACTTATCGGAAATTCATCAATATTATATCCAAGTGCTTCAATAGTTGCTTCAAGAATGAACACAGAATCTCTCATACACAACTGACACCTATCTATCGCTGCTACTACTTTTGGAGTTATGAAATTTTTCCGCAGAGGTGTTTTGCTGGGTTGCGTGTTCTCGACAAGATTCGGTACGTCCTCTTGTAAATCAAAGTTTTCATTGGATTCAGAAGATGAGTCGTCTTGTAACGGTATATAAGTTGATGTCGAAGGAGTCGGCTCAGACAAATATTTAGCACGTCGTTTTTCTTCTTCAATAGTTATGAGATGCGCTCTTTCCTCTCTATCAGTCAATATTTTATCCACTCCTGCTAAGTGCCCAGGTCGGCCTGGCTCTCTTTGGCGCTGTAAAAAGATTCTTTCTTATTTATTTTTATTAATTGAAGAGCATCGGCGTGTGCAATATCAAAGAAATAATCTAAATTGTTGACAAAGTCTTGACAGCGTTGCCGAAATATGCCTTGTGTTTTTTGTGCATTTTTTTGCAAGTCACTCAAACTTGATATAAGTTAACAAGTTTCTTCACAAAATTAGGCAAAGATTTAGTAGGATTTCGCGCCTTTTCCCAATAGATTATACACTCGCGAATAGTGAGATTCATTGACAGTTAAATTTACTTCACGGATATTGTAAAATAACACATGGGCTGAAAAATCAGTGTGGTTTTATAGTAAAACACAAAATTTTTGCAAAATTCAATTTTATTTATCAATATAGTTGCCTTCGAGGGCGATACACTGATTGAAACGATTTTTTAATCTTTCGATACCAGTTTTGTAGTACGATTTCGGTTTAGCCTCAAAATAGGCCTCATCGGTCTTAAATCTCTTTCCGGCGAGCATTCTTTTGAGGTCTGCGAACAGGTAATAGTCGCCGGGGACCAAATCGAGAGAATACGGTGGATGGGGAAGCAATTCGTAGCCGAATTCATTCAATTTTGCAATCGTTTTCATCGACTTGTGAAACGGTGCATTGTCTTGATGAAACAGCATTTTTTTTTTCTTTAAATGCGGCCGTTTTTCTGTGATTTCTTCCTTCAAACGCTCCAACAACGCAATGTAATAGTCGCTGTTGATAGTCTGCCCCTTTTGGAGATAGTCGATGAAAATTAATCCATGTGTATCCCAAAATACGGATGCCATAACCTTGCCAGCCGACTGTTGAGTTTTTTGTCGTTTTGGACGAGGTTCGTCGCCTGCTCGCCACCCAGCTGACTGCCGACTTGACTCTGGTGTGAAGTGATGGAGCCAAGTTTCATCCATTGTCACATACCGAAGCAAAAATTCGGCTTTATTGCGGTTGAACAGCTTTAAACACTCCTATGAATCATCAACACTTTGTTGTTTTTGGTCGACTTTGAGCAAACGCGGCACCCACTTTGAACAGAGCTTTCGCATGTCCAAATATTCGTGTATGATATATCCAACACGCTCTTTTGATATCTTCTGAGTCTCAGCTATCTCGATTAACTTCACTTTACGGTCATTCGTAATCATTTTGTGGACTTTTTTGATGTTTTCATCTGAAACAGCCTCTTATGGACGTCCACTGTGTGCATCATCTTCGGTGCTTGTATGACCACTTTTAAATTTTTCAACCCACTTGCGAATGGTTCGTTCGACTGGTGCAGAGTCCGGGTAACACTTATCAAGCCATTTCTTTGCATCGGCTGCATTTTTTCTCATCAAAAAGCAATGATAAATCAACACACGAAATTGCTTTGAATCCATTTTTTTCACAATAACAAAAGTTGCTTCACTCACAACGCTATATCTCGAGAACTAATCGTCCGACAGCTGTCAAATTTATACACGTATCTTTTGAAGGTTGGTACTAACTGGTAAATGGTATGGATTGTATTCAAGTGGTGCCCTCTCTTACGACTTTTCAGCCCATGTATTAAAACTGCTGGAACTTGTCCATTAGACGGAAGCTATGAACTCGTTATTTGATGCTTTACGTCACCTATTAAAAATATAGCTCTTTTAGAACTGCGTAATTCCACTGACATATTGATTGATTGAAAACAATCAGTAATCACAAGCACATTGACACGTTAGGTAGAGGGTATGCTTAAAAAAAAGGACTTAGATTTTTTTGGGACACCCTAATGAACCCATATGGTACATCTGCGCCAGATGGAAAAATCGACAGCAATAAGAGAACGAATAACGCATTGAGAGGACTAAGGAGAGCTTCATATCCATGTCAGAGTCGTTATTCTTAAGCAATTAACACAAACATACAGCTATAAACGACACTGGCTGTGAAGGAGCAAAATTCCATAAGCTAGTTAGGTTCAGCTCAAAATTGGCCCAGCTATAGTCCATCATGTGTAAGTTAGGAAAATAAATAAATCAACTGTGAAAGGAACAGAAGCTGAAAAAGAAGCAACTACATGATTACGTCTCTTCTTTGTTTGGTTATCTTGTAGCAGGCGGCCTTATAAATTAAAGAACCCGAACTGAGCGCCTAAAATGACCAAACCACTAATGTTAACTACTACGTTAACAGAATGTTAGTACTCCAAAGGGATATATTTCAGGTGATAATCAGCGGCAATCTACCCATGAGCTTCTCGACCGAGGCTGAGACATTAGAGCAATCGCCGCCGATTTATTTGTTGACCGAAGAGTTATTAGATATCTCAGTTCTGTTGACTTCCGCGCCTTTTTCTACGACACGTTCGGAAAATTGAGTTGGAATTGGGTGTGTGGTTAAATTTTGCTAAAAAAAAACGCGCTACCTGGATAGGTAAATTGGTGGAAGTTATTAACTGGACTACAGCACTATCTAAATAAGTAAGAAAGTCACGTTCAGCCAAACAGTTAGAAAAAACCGTCACGGAGCTGCCAACAGCAACGGATCGGATAGTATGACACAAGAGGAGCAAATCTAAGAATATTCCTTAGCTAAAACTCCACCAATTCATAACCAAAAACATGCTGTATGTTTTAAGGTTCGCTTTATGTATAGCAACTGCACTTAATGCTTCTTTATTCGGTGATTAAAAATTTACCGAAAGAAAACCTTTAGGGCATGGTAATATAGGATGTTTGTAAACAACACTTCCAACATAAGTGGTGGAATAGAAACGTGATAGATAGCAAATAAATAAACACTACATTTGGCCAATTAACGTGATACATCCCCAGACAATATGCCAAAGGTTGCTTTACCCATCACGCAGCTTAAAACCAACAGTGCCACTGGGTCGATTGACTCCTCAACTCAGTTATTCAAGGTCAACATGCACCAAATTACCAAAGAACTATGAGATAATCCATGTCTTTCTAATGACTGCGAAATTGTTTTTGAAAAACTTGAAGCAACGTACAAAATTGCTTTTACAGAAGACTCTAAGACTACTGCATCAGTGACTCGGAAGTAATTTGTCATTTTCATTTCCCTAGGCCTAGATACACGCGATAGTTAATACATCGCATGTCTGAAAACATGTAGCATGTTTTCTGAACTTTCCTAACCAGAAATGCTTGTATTTATTGCAATAAAGGATGTATTTTTGCCAAATCTAATATTAGGTAACAAATGTTGCTCTCTAGTTGGTATGTCATGACCTACGGCAAAGCAAATTCATTCATTTCATATTGTTGCTCGTTTTTAAATTCACCAGTTCCATACAAATTCTCTGTTTGATCAATAGCCACTATATCATATGACTTTTGGGTAAATTTAACAATAGCAAACGCAACAAGCAGAAGTAATTAGATTGCGATTTATATGCGAGAGTATCCTTACAAGATAATTGTTTGGATAACTAGGAACTTCAAACGTTGTCGTCTAATAAGTCCACAATTTCTTATCTTATCCTTTTGTATTTTATGCATAAATATTTGTACAGGTCACAGCACTGATAGAGCTCAGTTACGGAATTTCCAAATTCCATATACATTTGCGATTTACTTTAAAATATAAAGTATTCGTGTGTAGACTGATGAGGTCAAATGGAATAGTATTTTCTCTCTGCAGTTTCTAGGTTGCCCATCTTTTAAGTGCGATAGCATGTGGTGATTTGTGTCCATTGTACGGTGTTGCGTTTATGATTCAACCTAGACCAGGTCGGTATTTCTAATAATAGAAACAAACTTATTAGTTTATTTCAGAGGCCAAAATATTACCGGAGTTGAACTGGAAACTGGGAACTGCATATACGGCAATCATGAAGGTCCTTTCTTTGGTGAGAAGCTGATAGCGAAAGTCGAAATTGGACCCATTTGTGCATCTCATTCTTACGTCTATCACACGGTATGAGTCAATACTGCCATCAACGTTAAAGACGAGCCACTTTATTATTATTTTATAATAAACTCATAACCAGAAGTTGACAAGAAAAGAAGTTCTACACAGCCTTATCTTCGAAACTATGAATCCGGCTCGTCAACCAACTTTTAGATCTTCAAAATCACCCGAAATGCCTAGGAACTTGATCGTAAAGTTTAGACTTTTACCTTGGCCTTCAACATGCAACTATTTTCTCTTCTGTTGTTATTCAATCAAAAGGTAAAAATCTCAAAATCTCACAGATGAAACCATTAAACATGCTGCTGCTTCTTTTGATGGCTTCAAGTCGCCTGGCAGCGATTGAAATTAGCTGCTGGTAACTCTGAAGGGAATTTTCACAGCATGAACCGAACCGCTGGCGAACAATGAGAGTAGCCTTTACACCGAATATCGAAAAGAGGGCTACTATTTAGCCAAAAGCTTCATACCTATAAGTCTGACTTCCTTCATATTGAAGAGTATGAAGAGAATTGTCGAGGTCCATGTGCGCAAAACTTCTTCGCGAATGCATCCTCTGTCTGAGATGCAAAATGCTTACCAATGCCGAAGATCGTACGATCAAAATACAAGTGGCACTCGGCAAGAATGTATACGCGCTGGGCATTTTCATCAACATTGTTGGTGCCTTTAATAACATAACTTTTGACAGCCATATGTAACTTGGCCAGATAACATGGCGTAGACGAATCAAAATTTTTGTGGATATTGTGGCCAAAATGTGATGGCGGGATTAAACAGGGAGTGCCCGCAAAGTGGCGTTCTGTCTTTACTGCACTGCACATCTATCCACAAGAATACGCGCATGATGTAACTGTCTGTTAGATTGCGTTTAGCGACTGTCAGCTCTAACCCGCAGGCAGTTCTAGACTTGATAGACTGACAATTGGTGCACTAGAAAAAACCTTTCAGTCAATCTTCCCAAAACTGAGGCTATTCTCTTTATGAGAAAGAGGAAGCTGACTGGGTTGACCCATCTAGTGGTTAAAGGCATCAACATCCAATTCTCAAAAGAAACTAAATATTTGAGTGTCACCCTGGAAAGCAAACTTATATGCACTTAACATGTTACCCCGAAAGACTTCTGACAGTGCAGAGGAGCTGTCAGCAAAACTTGGGGCCTGTCACCGAGAAGGGTCCTCTGGATTTACACGGCTGTGATATGCGTCGTTTGTCTGGTTGAATAACCTTCTGCAAAAATACGTCATTGCTGCTTTTACCAGATTCCAAACAACGGTTTGTTTCGGTTGCATGGGCACCTTCTCTAGTACGCCTGGCTCCGTCCTATACGCATTGATGAATCCCTCTTCTCTTGATAATCATATCATGATGAGTGCACTCTTAAAGCACCGGAGCTTTGATAATCTTTTGTGTCGACCATGGTCTCATGAACATGCTATCTAATGCTATTACACCAGAATTCCTGCTGCAGAAAAAACTGTTGGTCTAGTTGTTAGCTATCTCTTCATTCCGAAGTTTGTTTTGAATTACACCAGCTAGAATTCCAGCATGTCATAAGTGAGAGTGAGAGTTTTGTTGAACACCTAACCGTCGTTGGCTGAAAGCTAAATTTCATCCAATTCCTTAATCCAGAACGAGGTGATTGAGATTCTGATTCTTCGGATATGGAGAAATTCCGTTTTTTTGGTATTTTATGTCCCTCAGAAGTCACTTAAGTGCTTTTTTATTTTTAATCCTGATCAAAGTCATTGCTGCAAAATAAGGAAAATTTTAATCAATAAAGCAGTTACCTTAGACATATAGCTATTTTTAAATTTTGTTCATTGCTTTCAGTTTGTTATTAAAACAAAAAAAATATTTTAGATAAAATTCTTTATTGAAAATGGTGCAGCATAAAATTAAAAGTTCTTTGAAAAAGGGCGACACACAAAAGGAGCGCCAAGTAAAAAAGTGAGTGTGTGAAAGCGATGAGAACTCTTCATGCGACGATTCCGATAAAAAGGAACCAATCACCAAAGAAGAGGTTAGACAATCTTTAGTTTGAATCTTAATTCAACATAAATTATTTTTTTATAATAAAACGTTTTTTCCAGGATCTAGAATCGGGTCCAGATAATCGATCTAAGACTACGCGAAGATCACAACGGCGGCTAAGAAGCCATTGACGTCATCCTATTTCTCGTCGTCGATCCCTCTCTAAAAGACGACGCAGCTAGGGAAATTCAGATGAATAATTTTTGTATTAAAATTGTTTAAATAAATACTTTACAAATGGAATGGTTTTCATTAAATTTTATTTGCAACTTTTTTTTAGCCTGGAATCATGGCTCTTCTCTGGATTATTTCAAAACATGAACTCAACCAGGTAAATTGGTTATTTTGATTAAGGTATTCAAGATTTGTATGAACAATGTCAGGAATTCCAAAGGGTTCAATTCTTGGACAAGCTTTGTCCAGCTTGTTTTTAGTCCAGCTTTGTGTTTAGCTTGTTATAACTAAAATGTCACTTCCAACATTTGGAAAACTAAATGGGGTTGTGAACCACGTAATTTAGCTTTTTGGGCATGGAATTCCGAAACGAATCCAAAATAATCTGACAAAAGCCAACCTACAGAGTGATATAAGTAAAATGAGAACACCATACCATTTGATACCACTTTACAAATCGTGTATTGGAACTTTGGAGGTAATGCTGGAGGTGTAGCAAAGTGGTGATCTTTCTTAATTGGATTGATCCCAAATTACAAAGAAATGCTTCGCAAAGTAAATTAAATTACCACTATTTAAATGTATTTAGCCTTGTGCTCTATACGAATAAGTATTCTAAGGCCTAGGTGTAGCGTAAACCTTGGCGTAATCGACGATCGATGCACTAGTAATGGATTGTTAAGCTAAAACAAACAACAGAAGATTCCGCATCAAACTTTGCTTTATGAAACTGTAGTGCCCTTATCGTCATTACTAGCAGGTGTACCGGTATAAAGTGTATAAAGGCAAGATATTTTTTTTTTGTTTGGTTGCTATGACACCTGTCAAACATATTTAGTATACATTAAATCATTGAGCAAACAACATCATATTTTTTCATTGTGTTAAAAATGCCGAATTTTGTACCAGAAAATGATGACTTGCGGAAGGCAATTAATTTTTTGTTTTCATTTGAAGAAAAGTGCTGCAGAGTTGCATCAAATGCTTGTCGAGGCATATGGTGATTATGCTCTATCAGAAGCAACATGCAAAAGATGGTTTTAAAGGTTCAGAAATAACGATTTTGATGTGAGAAATGAAGAACGTGGAAGACCACCAGATAAGTTTGAAGACGCCGAATTGCAAACAATATTGGATGAAGATGACACTTTGAGTCAGAAACAAATGGCAGAAATATTAAATGTTGCACAACAAATAAATTCTGACCGTTTAAAAGCTATGGGAAAGATCCAAAAGTCTGGAAAATGGGTGCCTTATGAATTGAATGAAAGACAGATCGAAAACTGAAAAACCACTTGTGAAATTTACCGGCGGTGAAAAATTGATTTATTTTCAGAATCCTAAAGGGAAAAAATCATGGGTTAATCCGGGACAGCCATCAACTTCGACTGCAAAACTAGATCGATTCGGCAAGAAGACAATGCTATGTGTCTGGTGGGAACAGAAAGGTGTGGACTACCACGAGCTCCTAAAACCTGGTGAAACCGTTAATACAGATCGCTACCGATAACAAATGATCAATTTAAACCATGTATTGATCGAAAAACGACCAGAATAGGTCAGAAAACACGGCAAGGTAATTTTGCTCCATAACAATGCACCTGCATATAAAGCAAAACTGGTTCAGGATACAACCAAAGCACTTGGCTGGGAGCTGCTACGCCACCCGCCGTATTCATCAGACTTGGCTCCTTCCGACTACCATTTGTTTTCATCGATGGGACACGCATTAGCTGAGCAGCACTTCGAACCCTACGAGGAAGTCGAAAATTGGGTGACTTTTTGGTTTGCTTCAAAAGACGAACAGTTTTATTGGCGTGAAATCCATAAATTGCCTGAAAGAAGAAAAAAAAAATTTAATTTTCACAAAAAAAAACTCACTTCATGCCGGTACACCTGGTACACCAAGTCATCGATTCTCTTTTTTACCAACGCTCATAAAGTCTGGGAGGCCGAATCCGAGATAAATAATAATGATTCTCAGCTATATTGCTCAGAGGAGCATTTAAAATATGGCCGCAAAAGAATGAAATCCTGACCGGAGGAAGTACTACAGGCAGCGCGGTAGGTAAAGGAACAAGAGTCTCGTATATAACGTTGAAGTTGCAGAAAATCGAGGAAACCGAAGAGCAATGATCTAAGCATCCTTTTTCATAAAAGGCATGAATAATTTCGCCGAGAAAAACAAGCGAAAATAACAGCAAGGATCAAACAAAGCTGAAACTCAATCAAAAAGAAGACATTGGCGAAGGTTGCTAAGAAAAAGTGAGCATGCTGACGTGCTTTGGAAAATAAAGACAGTGCAAGAAGTAGGGACGAATGTGATCCGAAAATGAAAACCTGCAGGCGAAGATCTCCTATTCTTGCTGAACAAATCGGTGAATCTAAAAATAGCGGCTTAAAAAAAAATTAAGGAACCGTAGGAGAAAACAGCAACATTTGGTCCATAACGCATGAATACAAATATACAAATACTTACGTAGTGACCGACCCAATAAAAAAATCAGCGATTTGGGTTTGCAGAAATGCAAACTAGGAGTACTAGGAGCAAATACCCCGAAATGACAAGAATCGTATTATAATCGCGGGCTATTTCAATGCATGGGCCTCTCATAGGGTCGGCTCTATTTGAAGCATTTATCTGACAAAATCCGCCTTAGCTAATGATCTAATCTCATTAAGGCAGTGCCAAGCTGAGAGATAATAACTGGTGCGTGAATGGTCATTTAAGGCATAACACACATAACATAATGCACACTTTACCGCCGGCTCCGCTTCAGTAATACTCAAGCAGTCTAAATAGTATATTAATATCCTGGATAAAGATTTTCTAAGCTTCTCCATTAGTCGAGCGAAAATTAAATCTAGAACTGCAAAAGATTTTGTAACCCAAATATCGCAGTAAATATCAATTACACGCGAAGAATTGTTGGAAGCATGTATAAAGGTGCCCGACAAAACAGCGCCGTGACTGGATGGATGGACGAATTCAAAATAAAGCCTTAAAACATGACCACTGGACTGTTTAATACTTGTCTTCATGAGGGCTTTCTTCCTGTTGTGGAACGATCATTTGTCTTACCGTTCTTAAGCGGTTCATTTATAATAGTTTTTTGCTAATAATTGAAACAGGAAGAGGGCTATCGAAATACAAGCTCGAGACGCTACACAAAACAACCATTATTATTGAGGCACCAATAACTATTCTGCCATTGTAGTCATGGATATGAGTCCATGAGCGTCTGATTCTTGGATCGAATAACATATGAATCGTCTATCGTATCGGATTAAAATAACGAACTACCTACGTAAAATAAGGATGATGAAGTTAGGGCTACGAAGTCGCTGCGGTGTGCTAAAAGACTCGGTCTTAGTCTCCTACTGTGTCACACTTTGCATGATGCAACCTTACGCCTACAGGTTTTTTAAAAAGCGTCAACATAGCGAAAACGCTCGAAGAAGTTTAACTCTGCAGAAAGAAAACAATTGCAACTATAAGTCGCTATTTAGTTAGCACCGATGCTTATTATGCGCAAGAAAATTATAACATTTAGAGTTGGAAGGTAGAAAATTTTTTCGGAACCATTTGTCAAGTATCTCGGACACTCATAAGGCCAATAAGTAATATTGGAGGCCTAAAATAAATAAATGACGCTTTTGCTAAAGCTACAAGTTTTATACTCATGTACGCAGCGGAAATATGGTCAAAGATTTGCAAGGATTAGGTCTAAAATGCAGGGAGTCAAATATCCTCACCACCTTAACGCACGCTTCGAATTGTTTCGCATTTAGCATCGCGCGTTTCTTTGGTTATTATACATAAGATCTCTTCTTCTAGAGAAGAGAGACTTCTTTCTTTTCTAGAAGTCTGTGTATTCGCTTGTTTTCGGCTCTGAGAAGTCACGAGTAGCTCTCGTCGTTCGATGCAGCGTAGTTTGGCTGCATATAAGTGCCTATATTCATCGTCAAGTCAGAGGTTTTCTTGTGGCGGCTCTTTGATATCTAATATATCAGAAGCAGCCTCTCTGTTGTCTCGTTGGTGTTCTATTGTTTGTTTGTGAGGGGTAGAATTTTAAGAGAGATTGCGGGAAGCGCAATTGTTGTGCATGCGATGTCCACATTCGTATTCTGGAACCACGTTCTGGATAGTAAAGTGCTGCGCTCCGTTATAAATTCTACAAATGGGAAATAACTGTCGGACGTGGTGTAATGCAGGCAGTGTTTTCCGATGAGTTGCTCAAGGACGGCTTCCTAACACAGCTTTGTAATAAGACCTCTTTGTCAAAATTTTGTGTCATAGAAAGTGCGCTGAGCATATGCTTAGTCTAGTCATAGAATACAACCCCTCTGTAGTCGCTTAACGAAAGTCAGGCTTCGAATTTAACTTTGATGTGGATTGTTAAGAGGCGTTCGATCATATACCGAAAGTTTAAGGCCTGAGTCTACCTCGAATCGCAAGCCCACATCCAACTTAGCGCTGGCTTCCATCTTTCGTTCCTTGTTTTTAGTAGTCATTGTTTTTCATTCGCTTTTTGCCCAGTTCATTCCGAATTACCGAATCAGTCTAGAGCTTCCGCAAGAGTTGTTGGGCATCACATGGTCTATTAAGTGTCCTAACACTTCACGTGCAGGGCCCAAATTCATTGTTTTCAAAATGGGGTTACGTATACTCCAGTATTGCTGTTTTCATTTTGTTTTTTTTTTTTTTAATTTGAAAAGAATGTCTTGTCCCAGAACTATGGCCCTACGCACCTCAAATCTTGAATATCGTGATCTATATATCACAGATCAAACTGGTTTGGTTAAACCTCTGAAAAAATCTAAAGGAGGACTCTGACTCTCGGCAAAAACGTGCAAATGAAAATTACTTAGAAATTTATTAAAATTTATAAGTTTCTACAAATTTAAACAATTTGAAGTCCGATATATTTCCCTAGCGACGTCGTATCCTTTAGAGCGAGATCAACGGCGCGACACACGACGACGTGAACGGCTTCTTAGCCGCCGTTTTGACCTTCGTCTAATGTTAGATGAATCATTCGGTCTCGCTTCTGGATCCTGAAAAGAAAATTTATTACCAGAAAAAATAATTTATATATGTTGAATTAAGATTCAAATTAAAGATTGTTTAACCTGCTCTTCGGTGACTGGTTTTTGGTCACATGAAGAGTTTGCGTTCCTCTTGGATTTCGTCTGCTTTTGAAGTACTTTTAATTTATTTTACCATTTTCATCTAAATCTAAATATCTTTTTCTTTCAAATAGCTGATAGCAAATCAAATCAAACTGATAGCAATGAACAAAATTTATAAATAGTTAAAAGTCGAATTTTGTTCAAGTGAAATTGAGCAGAATTTAAAAACAGAAAAAAGAAACAACTTTCTGACTTTACAGGATTTTAAATCGTGGAATACGGAAGAACTTGGATAAACATTAAACGGTTAAACAAACCCACGATAAAAGTGATAATATCATGACAACCAAAGGAAGAATCTGGTAAGCTAGGGAAGTTTACTTTTTAGGCTGAAGCCATGGGTGGTGGAAAAGAAAACGTTACAGTGCGCACAGTACGTTACAGTGAAAAAAATTATAATTCTCGTTATCCGAGTTAATGAGATCATAACAGTGTTGATCATAAAGTTATCAGTGCAAAAACGACAGCTGCCGATTTATATTCGCAATGATTAGCCGTATGTTGTCCCCCAAAGTTCCAAACGCTGCTTCACATAAACAAGCAATATGACATACCCGCACAGAAATTAATTGAGGAAGATGTGTTGTGTCGTATTTTAAATATTTTCTTCGAAAACTGGCACACGTCTAACGAAATATAAATGCAGTCTTTTCTATTTAAGGAACATAGAGGGCAATGTGCTCGTAGAACATACTTGCGTACTTACCTAAATGGCGCTACAGTCTGGGGTGGACTAACTACGTCCAGTTGCGCACACGATGTAAGTTGAGTGGAGTCCCCTTCCACTTGTGTGCGCTACATAAGATGAAGTTGTTCGCTACTGCATTGTCCCTCTGGGTGAGATCGGCATTGCTTTACAGCCCTGTTGAGATGCCTTCTCCATTCTCCATTGATACCAACGGAAAGAAGAACGTTTTTCGCGAAGCGCACGAAAACATTTTTATCATCTTCCGTCATTGCCCACACTTCTGCGCCGTAAGCAGGACTGGAATGATCGGTGTCTTTTATAGAGTGATTCATCGTAAAGCTTGAATAAAACATATAAAGTGAACTTAAAATTTTTATAATCAGTTAAAAGAACAATTTATGGCATTTAGTTTTTGAAAAGGATATCATGTAAATGTTGGCCACGACTACGTCTGAAGTGGTCTGGACTTTACATATCCGCAGAGAAAATAGTTCAAAGGTGAAATTAAGTTCTCACCAAAATGATTTCTCAACAAGTTCATTGCTTCACGCGCTGTATGGCTCATCGAGACCATGTGCTTGAATTTCAGGAAGCACATAGTCTGTTTACATGGCGCGATAACGGTAACCATTGACGGTAACATTCTGATTTGCCTTATTTTTAAAGAAATATGGACCAATGATTCCACCAGCCCTTAAACCACATCATACCGTTGTTTTTAATGGATGTAATCTTCGGGTTGCTCATCAGCCCAAATATGGCAATTTTGTTTATTAACGTGACTATTGAGCCAGAAATAGTCTTCATCACTGAACAAAATTGAGTTTTTCCAGATCCCATTCACTGAAAATATGACGCAAATTCAAGTCGCCTGGCTTCAATTCTTGCACAAGTTGCACGTAAAATACGCCAAGTTGTCGAATACGCCAAGCCAAGCTGCTGAGAACGACGATGAATCGATTCGTCAGCTACATCTGCTATAGTGTCTTCACTACGTGCTGGATGTGATCTAACCGGTCGAGTATCATCCACTAATATAAACGGGGACTCAATTTTGCGAATGGTATTGGCAATAGTGGTTTCAGTAGGTCGATTATGCGCACCGTAAGTTCCTTGGATCACACGAAAAACATCTCTCACAGAGCGCTAATTTTCATAATACAGCTGAACAATTTGGAGACGCTGTTGTGGTTTGAGTCTTTTCATGATGACTTGCGAAACGATACTGAACAAAAATGATAAAACAGTTTGATAGTAGTCATGCGTGATCTGTCAAAAAAAGCCTATTGAAAATCAAACCTCACCATGAATCACTCTATGTATATAATAGCTTTTCGAAAGAAGAATTTTCTATTTAACATACAATGCATAATTGCGTTCTAGGTCAGAAGACGCAGCGTAATTCTTCTCGAAGAAGATTTTACGCTGCGATTACTATCGGAGTTGATAGCGAAGTCAAGGTAAATAAAGTCCTTTACTACCTCAAAGTTGTAGGTGCTTATCGTGACCTTTTATTGTAAGCGTCTATATTATGTGGCTTTCTTTGTTGACAGCATATTCACTAAATCCATCTCTCCCGCTTTTGCTTTAATAGTCGCAAACGTTCGAATGACAGTTAACTGTGTTTCCCCCTTTATGTCAATGTCGTCTGTGTATGGGAATAATTGAACAGACTTTTGAAAGAAGATGCCTCTGAAGTTGGCTTGCGACTTTCGCACAATTCTCACAAGAACGATGTTGAAAGAGTCTCATTACAACGAACCCCCTTGTTTACGTCCTTTTCTGATATTGAAAGTCACGGTTTTTTCTTTACCGAACTTGGAATGTGCCTTCACTATGTTCATCAAATGAACTAAGCACTTAGATGAGGAGTGCTTAGGTTGAAGTCATAAACGGACAGATTTGAGTTGACCTTTCGGATCATACGGGAGATTTGTTGGTTTGAGCCATACGAAGTGCGGTGAACCGGTAGATAGCAGAGACGAATACAACGTAGATTACATGAGTTGGAATTGCAGCAAATAGAGTTGAAAAGAGATGCGTATTCGATGGAACCTGAGGTAATCGATGAATAAAATAATTTTTATTGAGAAGCTTGCGGTGGTTCGGATAATGAGGCAAGATTAAGAGCAGATCACCGAGAGCAAATCGGAGGAATCGATGTTGAATATCCTCGAGTCGGGAAACATGAACTCGGTAAAAGGAGAACCAAGCTTGGCTGGCATACTCCAGCAGGAGACGAACAAAGGTAACACAGAGAGATCTAGTTACATACGGGTTGAAAAATTCCTTGTGCCACCGTTTGATAAAGCAAAGTGATGAGTTAGGTTTAAAGATCATATCATTGATATGTGAAAGGAAATTAAGCTCGCAGACGAATAAAATGCCAAGGTCTGAACTAGAAAAATTGGTCGACCCTAGAGAAAACAATGCCGGGTGAGACGGGTTGCATTTACGTGAGAAAGTTTTAGATTGGCAACTGGCTATATTAAGTGCTAGGCAGTTTTTGAGGCACCAGATTGAAAACCGAAGAAATAGTTTTAAAAAATTTTGTGTCATCCGCGTAAAGGGAGGGAGAGGAGTGTTAAATGACACTCTCAAGATCATTAATAATAAGAGTAAAGAAAAGAGGGCCAAAATGGCTGCCTTGTGGAACTCCAGATAAGATCAGGAGTGGAATAGAAAGAGCCGACCTAAAACGAACACTATAATATGGGTTTACCAGGTAAGAAGAAATCCATTTTACAATAATAAAAGTGGTTCAAAGCCGAGATCATATAACTTGAAGAGGATCAGTTGATGAGATATCTTATCAAACGTTTTAGTGAAATCAGTTGCGATAACATTGATTTCTTTACAATTTTCTACGGCTGCCAAAGCAAAAGACACGAATTTGACTAAGTTTATGGTAGTTTATCTGCCTTTTAAAAACCCATATTTTCTAGACGAAATAAAAAAATTGCATTTGAACCTTATGGCTTCGTACAAAATGCTTTCAAAGAGCAAAGGGATGTGGATGTGGATGTGGTACGAAGGAGTTGTAGGCAAAGGATTGTTTCAAAAATGTAGCAATCTTATTTTGGAAGTGAGGGAGGAAGGACTACCATCAGTCATCATCATCATCATCAGAGTTAAAAGAAATGAAGATATGTACCTAGATAGTTTAAATAGTCGAAAGTAGAGTGGCTGTGAAGGACCGTACCATTATACTAAGGAGGCAATGTAGAAGATGTTTTAGGGCGAGGATATGGCACTTAAAGGGAGATGGATTTAAATATTTCTCTGTAAAAAATGGAAATGACATCGATCAGCGATAGACAGTAAAATTCAAAAGAAGCCCTGCTTGGATAGGCAAAAAGTCGAGCTTAGGAGAAGACGAAGTTGCAATGAGAGAGGAGTTAAAGCTGTTGTGAATGGCCAGTAGGACCATCAAAAGAGGGGTGCGAACATCATCCAGAAAAACATTTCAAGAAAGAGGGAATAACTCCTGGTTTTTTATGTTGGGGATAAGATTTGTTTCAGTCAGAGCGTAGATATCAGAAGAGGGAGCATGAGACTGACGTAAAACTTTGTGGGTTTTAGAATGCAGTCCTCTTACGCTCGGGTAATAGAAGGTAGGAGGAATATTTTTGCATGTCTTTTTAGGTGCGAACAAATTTTTCGTGGTCAAGTAGATTGCTTTGGAGGTGTGAGATTCTTTTAGAGTGTACAAAGTGCTGCAACATTGTCTGCAACTTCTAGGGAAGGAATTTTTAAAATCCCGTGATACTTTGTATAGAGTTTCCTGAGACAAATAACATCGAAAGGGATGCATTCCTGCCGGACGGAAACCAAGGCGCTTGTTTTTATTTTATCTTTTTGGCAGTCCGAAAGTCGAATACAGTCGAATTTATCCTGTAGATAGAAGAGATATAGACGGATATTCTCGTATATCTGTTATCCCTATGTCTAGAGAGCGCATAGTGACATTTAACAGTGTCAGTGGCGAAATGGGTTCAATAGAAAATCGAGTGATTAAGGAAGAGTGATTTTATGGTGTAGCAAGTGATAGGCTGCCGTGGAGAGGCTACTGAAGGAGTTGACACAGATGTACTATTCTCTGTGATCAAGTTGGAAGAAATTTCACAGGAATCAGTAGGTTGGACCGTCCGCAGACTACTTTTATGTGGACGTGAACGGGAATCCACTTCAGGTTCTATAAATTCGGCCATGAGCGATGTATTTTAGTGGACATTCTGGCAAGGTTGCGGGAAGTTTGATCATCGACGTTGCGGAGTGATGTTCAATATCAATTTGATTTACAGTAGAGTTTTATGGCCGAAAGCCACAGCGATATTTATTTTCGATAAATAAATTTTTTTTTGCTTCATGTGAGGCCGTTTCGCAGCGATTTCGATCTTCAATCGCTCCAATAGTGCACAGTAATACTCGCTGTTGGTGTTTTTTCCTTTTTCGAGGTAGTCCACAAAGAGTATGCCATGACGCCCATCGAGCCTCCCTTGGCCGCTTCAGAGCACTCGTGCTGGCTTAAGTCCAATGCCTGGCATTCATTCTGTTCTCTGGTGTATAATAGTGGATCCAAGTTTCATTAACAGTTTCCAAACAACGCCAAAAGTCCGCCCGATTCCGCATCAGCAAGTCCAAACACTCTTTCGAAGTGCTCTCGCGTTCGTGTTTTTGGTCAGGTGTGAGTATGCGCGGTACCCAGCGGCAGGATAACTTTTTCATATGCAGGATATTGCCCATATGGCGTATGCGCTCAGTACTAATCTTTGTGGTATCTGCTAGCTCACGCACCTTCACTTTCCGGTCAGCCAACACCATTTCATGTATTTTTTTGACATTGTCCTCTGTAACCGCATCGGAGGGCCTCCCGCTGCGGACTTGATCGGTAGTAGAGTTGCAGCCACCTCAAAACTCTCGAAACCAATATTTGACGGTGTAATCTGACGGAGAATTAGCCCCATAATATTTATTCAACCTTTCTTTTGTTTCCTTCGTCGTTTTGCCTCACAAAAAATAATGTTTTATGAGAGAACGAAAATCGTTTTTGTCCGCACTGAAATTTGGCATGTCTGTCTAAATATGAACGGATTTCAAGGCACCATAACCTTTTTTTTTACCCCACCTAATATACAACCACATATTCCTCCCGTTTGGATATTGCAGGGACAAGGTGGAACTAAAGTAGTCCCCACATTTCTGGAGATATTTTTAAAAGCCACTGTGCCCTAATAGAAACTAAATAAGCTTTTAGTTCTAATCCTATTTTGTCTTCGTTATCTGCGATTTGATGACGCGAGTTAGCTATTTGCTTTTTGTAGAGCTGTCTCATCTGTTTTGCTTCAACGCTACCCTTTCCATCCCTTCTCATTTCCTTAGTTTTCTCTCGAAGGACGACTTCAGTCCACAAATTGCATCTTATTCGCTAAGATGTCCATGGGGATTGTTCCAAAGCCGCTGATCAGCTGGTTATTTGAACCATCTTGCAGATTTTGTAAATTTCTGATCCTTGTATTAACCTTACACGTGGATGTTACGATTGGTTACATCGGCCATTCAATCAGGTAGTGTTAGTCGCAGAAATCCATCGTACATGTACATGCCTCCCCTCAAAATTCTAGTATTTGGTACCATTGTCAGTATGATACCTTAGCCTACTGTTTGTAAAGTGGCCTATAGCCGTTTTCAGCTCGAGGTATGGTATATCCATTCTAGACAAGGATCTCCTCCTCTCCGAGGGAGGCTATATGCCAGAGTCCTGCCAACCAGGAATGTTAGATCTAAGCCCATGCCATCAACTTGTAGCAAGGTGTTAATCATTATGAGCCGTCGCCACCTTACTTAGCTCAGTCGCAATATCTAGAATGACGTTTCACGCGGTGCTTTCTCTTCACCCAATGGCTAGAAGAAGTGTAGACTTATCTTGTGGCATGAAGTTCGCAGGAGTGAATTGCAGCGTGAGCTGAGCCATGTGGCTTTTTGGCAGTATAAAAGATCTTTCGGCCGCACAGGTCTCAAAGGAATATAATTACGGATCTACACGCATACAATAACCAATTATATCCTATATTTCGGTTGTCTGGTGGAACAAGCCTTCACGAAAATACGTCACTACGTTCTAAGCAGACTCCAAAGAACGTTGTGTAACGGCTAGGTGGTGACTTTCCATAGCACGCTTGGCTCTTCTTCAAACGCATTGATGAGTTTCCCATCATCTGATATCCATATCATGCACAACATTCTCAAAACTGTCTTCCGCTTAAAAAGAAGTGGGCTTTGGTACAACATCACAGGAGTGCCTCGACGGTATTTTGACTCTGGTTTTATGAACATGTCGTCCAATGCAATGGCACAAGAACGCAAGTTGCTGCCGAAGCACGAAATCAACTTTTTCTGTGCCCAGGTTTGATTTTGGCCAGAATCTGAGTCATGAAAGGAATATCTTTACTGATGGCTACTGAACTGATTTTAATTGCGGCGCTGCAGCTGGTGCCTTTTTGGGAACGACAATGCTAGTTCAATACCTACGTCTGACTTTTAAGTAGAGATTTTCACAATTTTGATGCGAGTGATAGCTCTAAAGAGCTATCTGGGTCTGTGGTATTAGCTAAACTTCCTTACTATTTGCAAGTTAGTTCAAAAATGCAAGTCTTCCCTGAACGCTGACGGAAAGTTAAATTCACTTAGTCTTGTTTAGGGCACGCATCACAATGGACTGGCTGTCGTGATATGAGATCTTTCTTCAGAAGAGGGTTTTTCAAAACCCGAAGATTAAAATTGCCTTCAAAATCGATAAGATCTTGTATTGCTTCTTGACGTCTCTAAGGGATCAGCTGATCTTTCTGATGTCCCTCAGTAGGAAAGATTATGCACTGCTTAATGGGATAGTAACGTGGTACTACGCTTTTTCTAAGCACCTAATTATGTTGGGCATAAATGATACAACAGCCCGCAGCTCTTGATGGGAGTAATGACAATGCACCCATCAGACTGCTCGGTTTACTCGGCGTTGATGTGGTGGATGCTGGTACTTAGATCACTTTGTTACTGAATCAATTACTTACTTTTCTACGAATAACTGATAAATTTCTATAAAAGGATCTTGCAATAAGTGCAACGGACTAGTTATTTTTCTGAGTACTTTGTTCCTTTTTTTTTCTTTTTTTTTTAGTCGAGTCATTCGACTGTCAACCAACGAGTGGTCGGCCTAATATTTGTTGTATTTACGCAGATTTTCGAGCACTAAAAACTATATCTTTCAGCCACTACAAGGCTCAATTTTATTTTGTTGTATTAAGTAAGCTATTTGTCTTTAGTACTGTTGTCATATACGCCCACGATCCGGATGGCTAAGCTATTTCGGGGTAATATGACGTATGTCGATAACTCTGGTTCTCTGATGACTTACTCGTATTTTTTGTCCTCCACGACTCACGTAAAAGCAAACACACGGAGTTTGAATACGCCGTTTAGTAAAGTTTCCTTGCTTCAAAACTTGTGTAAAGCATCTACTCTCTGAACGTCTTAGTTGCAGATGTCCCAGGCTTTGAATCGACTTTCTTTTACCAACTGCGGCTACGAGTACAAATGCTTTATGTATCTACACATAGAGTGTCTGAATTAAATTCAGACGGTTGAGACAGATTTCCTTCTTTATATCAACGTTATAAACTGCAGGAACTATGGTGCTAACGAAGAACCCAACTGATTCATTAGAAGTTAAAGCATTTTTTTATCAATTTTTTTCTTTATAGATGGTTTTTGATTCCCAAGATCAGCACTCATTCTAGCCAGAACTTGTGTCCCATCTTTCGCAGTCATCTCGAAGGAGCAGATAAAAGATAACACGAGTAAAGCCTCTAGTCTGCTGTGTGGAGTTGGTGAGTCTTATTCTAATTCTTACTTATAGCGATCATGTTTCGACTTGACTCTATTAGCCCTCATTTAAGTCCGAAACTTGACGCCACAGAAGCTCTAGAAACGAAGTTTATAATCGACATCTAATGTGTGATTGTCCTGTTGTACGAGTTACGAAAAGTTACCGGTCCTTGTCTCTAACCAACAACGTAGTATAAATAAATATATACATATGACTTCAATTAAACGGTTCCCACAAACAAATAAATAAAGTTAGCTTGAAGCTGATAAATAAATCTTAATTACGATTACATAATAAAACTCATATATCGTGGTTTGAGTTAAACAAATTCAAAAATTAGAAGCATCAACAGGTATTTGTAGAATCCACAAGAAATTCCAGTTCTAATGACGACGACGGTAGTGTAATTTATTTTTAAGAATCGTAACCCAATCACAAAAAAACTGTTAAAAAGAGATTTATTTACAAAACTATGCTAACAGATTCATTCAATTTTAGGTAAGCTACAACAAATTGAAAGCAGAGATAAGATGCGACGCATTTATTTTAATTATCACATCAAAGCTGAGTATCTAGACAACTAATTGCCAAGCAGTGAAAAAATAATCTATTTATTTAGCTGTTGATGCGCAAATGCAGTTAATATAGGAATTGACATCGGGAAAATTCCACGACACGATACAGAAATTGAGCAAAAATGAATATTTGTTTTCATTGTACGTCGTCGCAGCAAGGACATAGTACTAGTAGTTCATTAGTTCATTAGTTCAATAGTTCATTTACTTATTTCGAAAGTTTATACATTAAGATACAATATCTTTTTAAAAATTGTGGAAGCTAAACTTAATTTAATTATTGTACATGCACAAGAAAGCAATTCATTTTTACAATAAGATAGGCAATTAAGTATAATTCAAAATTAAATTTAACATTTAATTTAAGTTACAATATATAAATGAATTTTTAATTCCTTTTTAAATCTTCTACTATCTTTGATTTCTCGTTCCAAAGCCGAGTGGTATTTACAAAGAAGTGGCGTTCAGATAAATGATATGATATGTCTAGTCCTTGTAGATGTACAAAACGTTATTCTATTAGATAGGTTCAGAGGTTGACGTGTGTTAATAATATTGTGCAACATTGAAATTGAACGTAACTTCAGCAGGTGAAGTGAGAAATTTGGCCGTATCGGCTTCGTCTAAAAATGTAGCGAGCAGCTCTGTTATATGCCACATTCAGCTTTTGACTTTTTACGTCATCACATTTTCCGTAGACTTCGCATCCGTAAGTTAATATGGGAGTGATGAGGGTCTTGACTAAAAGATTTCGGGTTGATAAAGGTGTGAGGTGTTGTAACGCCCACATGGAACGAAGGACGCCATAAATATTGCCGACACATCTATTGATGTGATTATTCCAAGTAAGTTTCGAGTTAAGTATAGAGTTTTCTAATAACGACTTGACAACTTTTTTTTTTTAAATAAAAGGCAATCCATTTGAGATATTTCAAAAACTTTATTATTGGCTTAAAGTACAATCAAAACATTTATGAATGGAACTCGACTTCGTTCATATGGCTACCGCGGGCACGTTTGCAGCAGTCGATTCGTTGGACCCAATTTTTAACTACTCGGCCACACATTTCGGTCGAAGCGGCGTTAAATCGCACGAACGAGGCGGTCAATCGACTGAACCATGTCTTGAGATAACACGCTCACCATACTAACTCTTTAATAAATCGATCGTAGTGTGTGCTGTGTGGCTTGTGGCACCATCCTGTTGAAACCACATGTCGTCCAAGTCCATATCTTCCAATTCGGGCCAAAAATAATCGGTGATCATGGCGCGATAACGCGGACCATTCACAGTAACGTGACGATCCTTATCGTCGACGAAAAAATATGGCCCAATAACGCCGCCGGCATGCAAACCGCACCAAACAGTTATTTTTTGTGGAAGAAGTGGTGATTCATGAGGCACATGTGGGTTTTCACCCGACCAATAACGCTTATTTTGCTTATTGACGAACTCATTAAGCAAAAAATGAGTTTCGTCACTGAAGATGATTTTGCGACTCCGAATATCTGTAGAAAATTTTTATAATTTGCAGACGTTGCTCGTTAGTGTACTTTATCATGATGAAAATGTTGAGTTTATTAAGAGTGAAAGTGAAGAGTGCGTTCACAAATTAAATTCAAAGCTGTCAAGTCCTTATTGGAAAACCCTGTCGACGTATTTAATGGGTCCACTTCCAACATAAATCGACAGAAGCTGGTAGGTATCAAAGGCTTTCTGGATACAACTATACATTTGGACTTGTTAGCGTTGATAAAAAGTATGTTCTATCGCGACCAGCTGGAGATTCTATTTAATTCGGAATTTATGCTGCTAATGCAGTGGTCTACTGATAAGTGAACAACTTAGATGTAATTGAGTGTCGTCAGCGTACATTTTAATTGAAGAAAACAAAACAATGGATGGTAACTCATTTACATATAACGAAAATAGAAGTGGATACTGTATGGATACCTGAGGTACCACATGGATTGTCAAGAAAATCCGAAATGGAATCATCACTAAAAACTGCTGTTGATCAACACCCTGGTAAGACTATAATATAGTAGGTAGACGGCCGAAAAGAAAAAATTGTACAGCTTAGAGAGTTAACTAACATACATAAAATTTAGTGATTAACTATATCAAATGCCTTAGAGAAGTCAAGAAGTGCTAGAAAAGTAACATGACCGATATCAAGTTTCTGTTGTATGTCGTCGACAACTGTGAGTAGTACGTTTGAACAGCTATGTTTGGGGCGAAAACCAGACTGCTTCGAAGTTAAGATGTTGTGTTGTTGAAGAAATCTATTGATTTGTTTTTGCATGATACTTTTGAAAACTTTCGAGAGAAAAGAAAGTATTGCAATAGGTCGAAATTCTGTATTCAAAGAATTCTTAGGGACAGCTGTTATCTTTGACGTCTTCCAGAGTGAAAGAAAAGAATACGTTGTGAGAATTTGATTGAAAATCTTAGTAATGTATGGAAGTAGTTTTGGAAGGATGATTTTCAAGATTTGATTTGATTGAAAGCAGACTCTCTACAACGTATTCATTCATGTTAAATGCAGGAAAAAGCAAAAGACTCGTTTGGAAGAGGTTGAATATTTACAGTGGTAAATTTACTTGGGACTAACGCTTGAAACGCTTGAAAAAATATGGGATACAAGGATGTCTGCTTGCTAACTTTCCGTCTCCAACCTCCTCTATATTCTTCCACAAGAGTTTACCGCTTAGCGAAAGATTCAGACGTTTTGAGTAATATGCAATTTTGGCGGCTTGTATTTTGCAAACAACCTTATTGCGAAGAGAGCAATACATTCTACAGAACTCTTCAACTCTGAGGTGTTTCTATTAAAAGAAAGCTTCATCCCGTTTTTGCATTAGGTAGTGAATTTCTTAAGTGAACCAGGAATGGTGGTTCAACCAATTTGTTTTGTTAGATGAAGACATGTAGTAAATTTGTTCCCAGTTAATAATATACATGTCCCTTTCAAGCACTGCGTAGTCAATGTTTCTAAAGTCTCTGAACTGAGTTATTCTGTTTAGTATAGTGAACTTGAAGTCAAACATCAGGTGAAGAAGGTCATGCTCAGAAAAACCGGGAGCTGATAGCTGGTTATAGAAGAGCACCTTTTTTAGATCGTTAAGAAATATAACGTCAAGTAGGGTGTTTTTTTGTTGTACCAAAATGGGTTGGGGTGACTGAATTGACTGGAAACAAGTTAAGAAATCTAATATCATCTATTAACACACGCTCATTAAGAAGTTCATTGTTAAAATCACCACACAGGATAAAATTAGGAGCGGTGAAGGAAATGTCTTTGAGTAACGAGGTAAGTTGACACAAGCTTATATTCTTATTGGGTCTATAGACCACACCAAGCAGAATCGAGTCTGTTGATAGCTCTATAAATTAGTAGTCTATAGGACATGTACCCTGAGATTTAAATATGACATTTATATCACTGAAGATACCGTTGCGAACATAAATTACAACTCCACCTCCGGTCCGCTGAACTCTATCACCCCGAACAATTTGATAACCTTCCATTTGATATAAGTTTTGGTTCAATTGAATAACTGTTTCATAAATTAAGTCAGAGAGAAACTATGTTTCCGACAGAACAAAAAACAAAAATGTAAAGTAATTCATTCACTTTGGGACATTGACTTTGTGCATTTATGTGACAAAACTGAAGGCCTTGTATTTGTTGGAAGAACACATTTATCATTACACGTAAAATACCATCACCTGCATTTGAATGCACCCTATCCCAGTTAGCTGAAACATTACTGAGTTTAGAATAGGCAGAATAATTTATATACACAGATACCAGGTGTACCGGTATAAAGTGAGCGTCAACATACAAATGTCTCGATTGGGAACATTTATTGTGAACGGGCCTAAATTACTTTTTTTTTTGTTTGGTTGCTCTGACACCTGTCAAATTTACAGTATGCAGCAAAAGTCTTGATACCCCAACCCATTTTTTCTTCATCGCAGTATATTATGTTATTAAATGCCTTTAAACAAGTTGTTTCTTTGCTCATAATATATGTTTATTTGTACATTTTGAAATCCAAATATAAAAAAACCGTTGAGTTTTTCAACTTCCTTAAGGCGTTCTGGCATCGAATGCGGTAATTTTTTTTAGATATTTAGTTGAAATTTCTTGCTACTCTGCCGGAAGTAAGGGGCTTCGACGTTATAACATGTTTGCGTAAGCGTTTCTCTAAATGATCCCAAATGTGATCTATTGGGTTGAGATCCGGTGGTGTTAGAAGCAAGTGAGTGGGTCTATGTATCAACAACCTTTTTTACAATTTGGGCAACATGTTTGGGATCATTGTTCCCATATTTTGTGCATTTTGAAGCAAATTTTCTTGCAGTATTTTTAAATACACTTCCTTTGACATGATTTCGTCGTATATGACTAAGTTTTGGACACCAAACGTGAACATACAGCCCCATACCATAACACAACCACCTCCGTGCTTTACCGTTTTTCTTGTGTTTTTCGGATTTAAAGCTTCATTTGGTGTGGTTTTCTCCACACCTTCGAACGCCCATCTGAGCGTTTTAAATATTGAACTTTTGACTCGTCGGAAAAAATTACCTTATCCCAGAAGTCGAATCCTTTATTCTTGAATTCCTTAGCAAAGTCCAATCTTTTCTTTTTATTTGTTTCGCTGATTAAAGGCTTTCTTCTAGCAGTGCAGGACCTATACCCCTTTCTTTGTATGCAGCTGCGAACTGTGTCAGCTAAAACAATTATATATAGAGAATTCTCTAGCGTTGTGGCTATCTTTGGCGCACTTTCAAAAGAATTTTCTTGAATAATTTTCTCAATCGCTCGTTCATCTTTAGCCGTTAAGGCCCGATGACGCCCAGATCTTGTTTTGTTTTCGATTCTTTTTTCTATTTTATATCTGTTGACTACTTTTTGAACAGTAGGTTTAGTTCTTTGAATTATTGCAGCAATTTGTGAATATGATTCTCTATCTTTCTCTTTCTTTCTTCTATTGTTAATTCTTTTCTTCCCATTTTAAGAAATTATTATCTACTCACTTCATTGTTACACCATGTTCGGATTTTGTCGAACTAAATAAATTTATTTTTACTTTGCATCGAAGATCGTCATACTCTGATAGACAATTCTTATCGCTTAAAATATACCGTTATTTTTGTAAAAAAAAAATGCATAAACCAAGAGTATCAACACTTTTGCTGTGTTATTTTTGGATGTAACGGAACATTTTTATTTTATTTATTTATTTTTTTTTAATGAATTGTTTGGTTTTTTTATTTTTGGATTTCAAAATGTACAAATAAACATATATTATGAGCAAAGAAACAACTTGTATGAAGGCGTTTAGTAACATAATATCCTGCGATGAATAGTGAATGGGTTGGGGTATCAAGACTTTTGCTGCACACTGTATTTAGTATACTTCAAGTCATTGAGCAAACATCATATTTTTTCATCGTTTTAAAAATGTCGAATTTTGTACCAGAAAATGATGACTTGCGGAAGGCATTAATTTTTTGTTTTCATTTGAAGAAAAGTGCTGCAGAGTTGCATCAAATGCTTGTCGAGGCATATGGTGATTATGCTCTATCAGAAGCAACATGCAAAAGATGGTTTTAAAGGTTCAGAAATAACGATTTTGATGTGAGAAATGAAGAACGTGGAAGACCACCAAATAAGTTTGAAGACGCCGAATTGCAAACAATATTGGATGAAGATGACACTTTGAGTCAGAATCAAATGGCAGAAATATTAAATATTGCACAACAAACAATTTCTGACCGTTTAAAAGCTATGGGAAAGATCCAAAAGTCTGGAAAATGGGTGCCTTATGAATTGAATGAAAGACAGATCGAAAACCGAAAAACCGCTTGTGAAATTTTGCTTTAAAGACACTGTTACTAGCGATGAAAAATTGATTTATTTTAAGAATCCTAAAGGGAAAAAATCATGGGTTAATCCGGGACAACCACTCCTAAAACCTGGTGAAACCGTTAATGCAGATCGCTACCGATAAGAAATGATCAATTTGAACCATGCATTGATCGAAAAACGACCAGAATGGGCCAGAATACACGGCAAGGTAATTTTGCTCCATGACAATGCACCTGCATATAAAGCAAAACTGGTTCAGGATACGACCAAAGCACTTGGCTGGGAGTTGCTACCCCACCCGCCGTATTCACCAGACTTGGCTCCTTCCGACTACCATTTATTTTCATCGATGTGACACGCATTAGCTGAGTAGCACTTCGAACCCTACGAGGAAATCGAAAATTGGGTGACTTTTTGGTTTGCTTCAAAAGACGAACAGTTTATTGGCGTGGAATCTATAAATTGCCTGAAAGATGGGAAAAATGTATAGCTAGCAATGGCCAATACTTTGAATAAAATGTCTTTTACTTTCCCATTAAAAATTAGTGTTTTATTTTCACAAAAAAAACTTTTCTTCATACCGGTACACCTGGTAAATAAATATTTCAGTAGTAAAAATTAGAAATGTAGAAAGAATAAAACAGAGAGAAATAATAAAAGAAATAAATAAATAAAAATTAAAGATTGGCCGCTACTGTATTCCGTTGATCAAGCATCAGAGTTTTCGCTTCCATTGATGACATTACATAAGAAGATCGTCTAGATTTTTGACAGCTCGAGCTTTGCCTTTCGCGTTCTTGATAACACGAACCACTCCCCGTAAAGAATACAACAATGTCAATTATTTTTGTTTTTTGTACCGGAGTACATGCTGCAGCACTAGATGATTGTGTTTGGCGAGAGCTTCGTGGACATGTATGTAAGAGTCTGACGGTATTTAAACATCACGTAAGCTAAGAGGAATTGCACTTTGTTTACTTTATTTAATTGAAATTGATTTAGGAACAAAATTTTTGTCATACGCAGAGTTAAATTTCAGCATATGGCAGGAGCTGACAATGAATTATTTGTATCTTTTTGAAGACGTACGCGTTCTTTTTCGGGCATTATACTGGCGAGCTTTTGGAGAACGAAGCATTTTGTATTAAATTATAAAAGATTTTAAACAAATAAAGCACTATGGAAAAGACAGAATGTTTACTTTCATGTCCGGGTGGGGATAGAAGTTGATTCAACTTTCACCGGCACTAAAAAAGATCGCGAACCTAAGAAAAAAATGCGAAACTCAATGGAGCGGTTTAGTGACACGGCTACTCCATAGTTTTCATACGGTATTCTGGGACTTATATTGTAGACTTTGTGCTGGGTCTTTTTCTCCTTGGTCTTAAACAATAAGACCCTCCACCATTTATCACGGTCTATGGTCATCAGCATCCAGTTGCGCCCTCTATGATGGGTAAGAGGATATATACACCTAGCAGTCGGAAAAAAATGTCATTTTGTGTATTTTCTTAAGGAAAACTATTTAAAATTTCCGATTGAGCATTTAACTATCTAAACTCAGAAGTATGTTTAATTTTTTTCTTATTTAAAAATATACAAGGATATTGTATGATTCTCGGAGCGTCGTAAAAATATTTGTGTAAATGGTACGCACTGGCGTTTCTTCAAAAATCATCTAAAAAAAACCAAAAAGATTATTAAATTAAGTACTGTAATCTAGTACTTGTACTAGCCGATTTTGAAAATATTGATTTATGACAAAATGGCGGACGTTTGAACATAAATAGTGATTTTTGGACCGAAAATTAGTTAGATATTAATTAGCCTATAAAACAAAAACTAAGTAACGGAAAAAATCTAATTAAAAGTACTACATAATGATCTATGGTTAGATTAGGTTAGGTGAGAGTGGCGATTGGATAACCAACCCACTTATGCCTATTTGCCCGTTGTGCTGTTACGTGGATCTATGATCCTCTTACTCATGGAACCAATTTAAGCTTATGATTAAGCGCAGGAGAGTGTTAACGTCTGTATTCTTTAGATCGTTTAAGTCGTTTTAGGAGAAGGCTCCTAGGTGGAGTTTACTTTTCTATGAGAGAGCTGGGCATGTACAGAGAAATTGGAGGATTGTCTTCGTTTATAAAAGCGTCAAGCTTTTTTGCATGCTTGCCTATAATGTTTCCTATTTAAAATAATCAGACTCTTAGAGCGATTCAGATCCAGCTTTGGCCAGATCTGTTTAGTCGCTAGACATGTTGATCCACCGGTCCGTCAAAGTTCTGTTCTTTTATCAGCATCCAGCTTAAAAAATATGCTACCCTTTTAAGATAGAATAGGTAGAAAAGTTCCAATTTTGGCGAGTTCGTCGGCCCTACAATTCTATGGAATCCCCCTGTGGCTTCGCACCCAACAAAGGTGAAGGTTGAACTGCTCTGCCGTCTCCGTAAGAGATGATCGGAATTTAAGGGCGGTCTTAGAATTTATTGAAACCGAGTCGAGGGACTTTTGCAGATATCCATTTTTCTTCAGCTAGGACAGAGCTTCTTTAATTATCAAAATTTTCACCTGGAACACGCTACAGTGATTTGGAAGACGCAATGAGAGGCTTGGATTTAGCTTATTTGAAAAAACACCGCCACCAACTCCGCTTTCGGTTTTAGATCTATCTGTATAGAAGTGGATAAACTTATCCTCCATGAAAGCATCTTCCTCCCAGAAAGATCTGGGAGGAAAGCTCGCATGCAAGTCTTTGTCAAAGCAATGTTTAAGTATGGTGTAATCGATGTTCTCTATGTGGATTCCTAATATATTGAGAATATTAGCGTGGTAAAATAAATTATTTGTCCGCTGTGAAGTTGCTTTCAGGCGAAAAGCTGCAGTCGCAGCTTCTTTGGCTTAGTTTTTTGCAGTTGAGAGCAATGTCTAAGGCCGCAAACTAGACAACCACACTGTAGGTGAGTATCGGTCTTATGACCAAGATATATAGACGATGGGTTATTCGAGGTTGAAGGCTTTATTTGTTACTAATGGCTGTCTCCTGTCAAAAATGAGAAACTGGTACCGCTTTTTGAGGGAGGGTCTATATTTGGAATTTTATATTTCCTGGAAAAGAGGACAACATTAATTTTATGGGGCTTACTCCCAATCCACAGCGATAATGTATGCCCAATGGTTAATCTGTTAAGATTTAACTGAAGGAGTTGTTTAATGGTGAATCATCTTCCTGCAGACGTGATAGCGCAGTCGTGATTGTGGATGTGTCGATGTTGTTAAAGGCGCCCTCTAAGTCTAGGAAAGCAACCATTGTGTACTCTCTGTATTGTATGGATCGTTCGATGTGGCTAGTCAGCGACTGCAGAGCCGTTTCCACCGATTTTCTTTTACAGAAGGCATGTTGAGACAAAAGTCTTGGATCAATTTTAATTCGAATATGGATATCAATCAGTCGTTCTAGAGTTTTCAGAAGGAAAGATAATAGACTTATAGGTCTGAGGTTCTTTAAATGAAAACCACATTAACTTCTCTCCATGACAGTGGAATGTGGATCAATTTTACACAGCTCCTCATGATATTCTTAAGCGTGGGCAATATGATATCTGAGGACCTTTGTAGTTCGGCGGGTATTATACCGTCCGGACTCGCAGACTTGTATGGTTTGAAGCTGTGCAGCCAGCGGCTAAAGCAGTTTGTCTCTTGTAATCAGACTATGAATTTTGTTCACGGTTTCAGTATTCCAGTTTTGATTACTGTTGGCCGCAAATAAGGAGCTACCTGGAAAATGAGTGTCCAGTAGCAAGTTGAGTGATTCGTTACTTGAGATTGTCCAGGAGCCATTGGGTTTTTTCAAACAACTAGGCATTATAGGATTTGTAGAGAGGAGTTTTGTAAGCCGCGATGTCTCAGAGGTTTCGACGGAAGGTTTACAGCTTCTACATTTTGTAGTCGACTTTCTTTCGTCTGTTCTTGTGTTTGCAGCTCGGCTGCAATATTCTCAACACGTTCATGACTTACAACAATGAGGTGCCATTGTTGAACGTGCATGTTGCAAGAAATACAGCAATGTTAACGATTTTGACCCACTGTTCATCCAAGTAAATTTATTAAAGCTCTCATTGCTGTTTTGGGCGGGAATTCCACCGCATTAACTGACTACCGTCGACCAGAACTACGACCTTTGCTGGTTGCAGTACTGACCTTATCCGAACATCGACAGGAGTGTCGCAAACTTTCTGACTCTTGGCCCTGTTTGGGACAGAAGAAGAAAGCGCAGCTTCAGATGCGTTAGGTTGATCGGTTTCAGTGGGTGTTACTTCCACCAACCTGTTTCTCATCTCCGTCGCTGCTGGGGGAGTGTGATTTTTAACACTTGCCCTCTCTTTGCCCACGTCTCTGTTTCTTCTTCTACTTCCCCTTAGACGCCAGTTCTTCAGAGTGTGCCTCTTCTGGACCCCGTTTCATCTTTTCGGTTTCCCGAGACAAAAAAATCTGACCAATCACCAAATCGCCAAAAATGCGTCTTCTTTAATTTCTCTGTACTTGATAGATAGGATTTAGAATCGATCAATAAAATTTTTTGACGATGCCGATTTTGCGCAGTCAGTAACATCCGTCTCGCTATGGCTCATCAGACTGAACCTAAGCTCAGCTTTGGACTCTGGAACATTGTGATTATTTCCTTAGTTGTACAACTCGCCAATGGAGTGATCTGCTGAACACTTTATTTCCAAGTCATTGTAACTGGCAAATATGTATGTACATTGATGTCACTCTTTCTTTATCTTCTAATTTCCTGCGGTGTATGTGAACATATTATAGGTATTCATAAGCCCTTAAGCGTGTGTATTATATAAAAAGTCTACATTCTTGTCCACCAGATTCAGCCATTGCCTGGACCTCTGAAGTTGTTTATAAAATTGCTTTCACAAGCTGTCGTGCTACTGCCATTTAGGTCAAGTCGCCAGAGCGCATAAGATTGTTCTTACTCCAAAACGTGGAGTGATTCTTTCAAATGTACTCGTATGTTCTTGTTTTTATTTCTATTTTACTCCTGAAGTGCTTTATTTCTATTGTGTATCTAATTAGATTTGTGATTCTCTAATGCATGGCATGGTATCGGTATGATTTTCCTGTTTCCTTCTCCAAATGCGGCAGTTTAAGTAAGCTTAACTTCTAAAATTTGACTGATGGAATAAGGAAAAGAATGTATCCGCCAATAAAATACCAACAAGTAAACTTACAAACTTATTCACAAGACCCAAAACCGATAGCACTTAGTCGCTAAATAATAAGGAACATATCTGTTGGGTTTCAAAAGTTTATATCAATTGCACAATAGTGGTAAAGTTAATCCAAACACTTCCTAGAATCTAAATGACGCTAATTTATAAACAAAGCTAAAAAATTAAAAGAGGCAGCTTAAAAAAAAAAAAAAAAACTCCAACAGTGTCTACACTATTTTTTTTTTTTTTTGTCAAAACAAGCAGTCGTAGATAGTCGTACATCCACTTAACGATAAATACTGGTCCCACAACGAGTTTAGTGGCATTAAGCCATTTATGCATGCATACCCCAAAACCACAGAAGCATTCCGTGATGTAAGGAACTCACATGAAAATACCAATTGTTAACTCGATCTTCATCATAACATAATTCATATTCATATACGATTCATGTGTAGAAGTCAACAAGTGTATAAACCTTCCAGAGTGTCATAGTGATGGCTATCATTTATTTTCTTGCTCCACCTGTATAGATGCATTTATTTCCTTTGGTAAATAATATCTGTAGTATATGGGGAAGCTCTGGTCTTTAATTACTGGGATTGATTTGAATTGTGTGCTTTTGTATCCAGATAAAGTAAAAGTCAAGTTAACGTTGTATTGAGTTTATCAGTTTTAACAGTCTGCCAATGCGGAACGATCGATGACTGAGCAATCAAAGATGACAATTTCAATTAAGTCTATTTAAAATGTTAATTCGCAAAACTGGCTGGGTGAGAAATAAGCGTGCTCATCTATTCATTATCACATTCTGGAGATCATATTTCAATTTCATTGAAAATTACAGGGACGGATTTAGTGGCTTGACTCCAATAACAGTTAAAGTGCCTTGGGGCTTTGTATATTAAAATGAGCTTGTGTATATATTTTGCTTTCTGTTCGTGAACTCAGTACAATTGAAGAGTCTTAGGTACTGCAATACTCTTGTTAAAAAAAAAAAAAAAAAAAAAATAAGGACGCAAGTCTTCACATATATGAAGGGTCCTATAGAGCTCGGCAATGCTCCTCTAAAAGCAGAGTTCTTTGATCGAAAGAACATTCAGTAATGAAAAAGTCATTTAATAATGCAAGAATCAAGTTAAAACCTTAATTCATCTTAAGCTATGACAGTATCCAGGGTTAAGTTTGCATATCAACTCTTTTGTTTGTTCAAGTATAAAACGTTTCTTCGTTTTAAGCTTATGTACAGTTAGTGCAATACAGCATTATATCGCATTGCCTACTGGACAAATATATGGTATTTAAGGGAACTAATCCTAACGATAACCAAGCCTAAGCTACAGGTTAACAACACGCAGAGATTCAGTTCCTCGTCTGAGCAAACTTCAACTTTGGGGTTACAAACTGGGTGGTACCAACCATTAAAGAGCACATGTCAGTCACTGGTTGTAACCGCAAATGGAAGAAAGCAGCCATTCGAAAAAAAAAAAAAAAAAATAAACAAATAAAAGGTTAATGTAGAGCCTAAAATTTTGGTATTAATCTTGATTGGGCATTGTACTCCAATTTTGGGTGAATTAATGCCTTATAATGGTCATATAAAAAGCCTCCGCGGTTTTTTGTCACTAGATGGTGTTGGTGTCTATTTATCTGGAAACCCTAATCAGATTGTGTTAAGCGAACACGTGTTTGAAAGGTGACATGTCAGGCTACATATCTGAAGAGATACTCTATGTGACGCTTTTTTACTATAAAAAAGGGAAAAACGCTGCAAAAACAAGCTGAAAAATTTGTGAAGTTTACGGTGAGAATGCTGTGGGTCAACGCCGGACCCAGGAGTGGCTTGTGTCATTACGTTGACGGAGCAAGACCGGCACGGAAGCTGTCTGGGGATAGCGAAGGCACTAAACACCAACTGTATGACAGCTTGGAATCATCTGAAACGAGTAGCCTACTCAAAGAAGCTCAAAGTTTGGGTACCACATGAATTGACGCAAATAAATTTAACTGACCGAATAATCATTAGTGAAACGCGGCTGAAACGTAACGAAATGGAACCATATTTGAAGCGATTCATTACGGGCGATGAAAAATGGATTAAATACAAGAATAACCAATGCAAGCCATCATGGTCAAAGGCCGGTGACCAACCACAAATGACTTCAAAACCTGGATTGACGGCAAACAAGGCTATGTTGAGTGTTTGGTGGGATTGGAAGGGAATTGTCTATTATGGGCTACTAGAACGTGGCAAAAACGGTCAATTCGATCCTCTACTATGCACAACTCGACCGTTTGAATAAAGCTTTTAAGAAAGAGTGACTAGAATTGGTCAACAGAAAGATGCAAGGCCACACACATCTTTGATGACCCGGAACCAATTGACGGAGCCAATTCTGACCCCTAGAAAATAAAAGTGTTTTGTGCTATCTTAGAAAACAATCTTACATATGTTACGCTGCCGTTCACATTCTACAGCCGGGGAGCAGGGACGTGAATCCGGGAATGGCTATGAAAAGCAGAGAGAACTGTCACCAGCAAAGCAATATATTGGGTTAGAAGTAGCAGACAAGAGATTTTTAATAAAAATTAAAAAGTGTCAGGGACAGAACGGAGCCCTGGGCACACCAGCATTTTGTGAATATCACTTGACTTGAATCCATCCAACTTAATTTGAACGTTTGGAAAGGTAACTTTGATTGAAGTAGATGGTCATCAATCTTAAAAGCACGCATTTAGACATGCTATCAAATCACCAGTGGACCTGTAGGGACGATAACCGTGCTGTCCGTAATCGGTTTATCAGCGTTTTCATGACCTAAGTGCAATGAGTTTGTAGGAGGAGAGAGAAGGAGATTCGCTTTTTTTTAAGGACGAGCTCGACAAATGCAATCAAGCAGATTGGTCGTGTACAAACAGTTAACTGTTGGAATGTCATGAGGCAGAATTTCAAATATTTTTGACTAACGACCGACAATTTCTACTACCTTTGGCATATTGTAATATTTTTTGCCTCAATTTACATGGGTAGGTCTTGTAGGACCGAAAAAAACATTTCTCTAACCCTGACAGCCTCTTTACAGCTCGAATAGTACCACGCTTTTTTTTGTTTTGATACTCTTCATCCGATGACTATTTTCTTTCCAAGGAGAATAATATCTGTGATCACATCAGCTGCGGTATTATCGAGGAAACATACGATTCCTTTAGGAATCGTTTCTCTATCTGTGTGCTGGGTGTACGAGAAACTAGCTGATATGACACAATGGTTCGACGAGACTAAAGGAAAGAGTATATCAACAATGTAATTATCAGGGTGAAAGGTTAAAAACAAGTCCAGGGTGTTCGCGTTGTGGCCGTTCTGTCCAGAATGTCAGAATTGTGTATATGCCACTCAGAATTGTGTATATTGAAATCGCCATTAATAATGACTTCAGTGAGAGGATACATGGATACAATTCCTTGTATGGAGTCAGATAGCATAGGAAAAATGAATGCATTGGTTGACATGTACACTCCTCGGTGGTCGACATGACCAACTTGAATTTATCTTTTACATCCGATGAGGAATCTACATCATAAAAAATGAGTTTCAGCATGATATTGGAGGGAGCGGAAGAATCACATTCGAATTCATTATAGCAAAAAATGGTTTCCATAAGGCTCGTTCGATGATCGGTGTATGTGAGGAACTTGTAGGATCAGTGAGGAAACTTTAAGAGGCAGCACTGAAGTATTGTATTCCTTACGCAATATCTTCAGTTACCTAACTGAATTGATTAGCATCAATTTGCAAAAGCCCAGTATTACAAATATGACCACATGCACTTATTTGATCTCCACATGGTAGCCGCTGGATATTGGTTTCGCCTCACGGGACATGAAACGGGAAAATAAAAACACCATAATTCGCGAAATAAATGGGCTTCTTTAACATATTTGAAGCTGAGGACAATTAAATGCCTCAAATAATGACAAATCTATTATGGATGAAACTGCAAAACAAAAAAAAGGCAATGTCGTTTGAATCTGCACTTGGAACGTTCTGACGGGAGCGAAGGCCCTCGACCCTCGACTACTATAAAGCAGATATAATCACCAGGAAGTTGGCATCAAGGTTCTCTTCGTCAAGATCAGCTTGCAATGAGGAAAGGAAAAGGCGACATTACCAAAGAGAGTCTGTGACAAAACTTGTAACGTCCGAAGTATGACGTTGAAATCTTCTTAAGTAATTTCAACTCCGAAATAGGAATGAGGGACTTTTTCGGCGGCACGTCGGGGTGCCACGTTTGGAAAACGGAAATGGACTAAAAGCCCTGACCAATAGAATCCGTCAATCCATTTCTCAGTCGTTCCCTAGACCGCAGTAGAGATGTATTGTCTGAGACCACAATTCGTCGCACGCCTGCGTGGACAGAAGAGAGCCGATGTCATTTGGCATTTTCTCTTCAAGCGATAACAGTTTCTCTACATTCTCTTAATGCTGTCACCAATGAAAATGCTTACTCTCTTTTTGTAATTGCGTGTATCACAATATGTGAATGTTTGAACTTCAATACAAGGACGTTTGAACTTCCAAGCGATCAACGGATTGAAAAAGTATCCTATTTTTTCCTTCGAACTTCATACAGTCATTGGTTATGGGGTACCTCCCGTAAGAATGCGTGTATTTTATCTAGCTGTCAGTTGAAAATGATGGCGGAACATCACTTGCACACCTTGAACACGGTTCCTTAACCATACATATTGACCACTACCACGAATATCTCAGATGTCAGACAACAAAAAATACGGTAAGTAGATTTCATGGTAAATGGCTGCAGTCAAAATAAAGTCTATCTCTCAGCGTCTCGGCACGTTCTATGGAACCAACACCAGTGGCAACGATGCCAAGAAGTCATCAAAAATGTCGCAGGGTTTCAACTGAACATCCTCAGGAAACGCATGGTTTGATGAAGAACGCAGGCAAGTACACGTGGGAAAACTCGCCTCCGAAGTGGCACTGCATAGAAAAACACAAGTTATACGACAAAAATAGGAGGAAAGAACTTCGACTTCTCCGGAGAAAGAAAGGGGATGAGATTCTTGCTATCGAGGAAATAAATAAACGGTACTCCAGCAACAATGCCCGGAAGTTTTACCAAAAAGCAGAAAGAACGTGTCAAAATATCAAGACTTGAACAGAAATAGAGTAATTTTTCCTTGTCAAGAAATACTCCACATAATATCCTCATCATCTCAGTTTTACTTTATGGTGTAGAAGCATTGACATTGGCGTAAGAACTCGTATGTATATAGATGAAAATATTTTGCGTTCTGAATGCACATTCAGAACGAAGAGTTTTCGATTTCAAACGGGAGGGACAACACAGGAGAGAAAGAGCTCACCTTGGGACGTGCGCACAAGCGGAAGAGGACCTCAACCAACTCGGAGGGATCAACTGAAGGCACCTATTGGTTAAGATCCAAGTCCATGTCGGACTGTAAAAAAGTAAATTAGTAAGCTAAGTGGCTACATCAATAATCCTCTATGCATCCGACATATGTGCGGTGGCCTCGAAAATGAATATTTACAGAGTGAAGACTGGGGCATTATACAGGACCAATGCTCTTAGAGTCATCAGTGTCGTTCGAATAAAGCTACTATTAAGCAAGACTATCAACCCGGATAATATAACTAAATAGATATTAAAGAATCAGAACTAGAATGCAATTTATCAAGACTCTTGCCATAGTAATGAAGATGGATCGTATTAATACACTGCATAGTGCCGCGAGCACAAGGGCTAGATAGAAAGTTGGGTCTAGGGATTTTCAAAGTATTACTGAAAAGGCGCTCTGTTTTATCTTTCAAAGTTTTTCACCTTTCATCAGCATCCAGTATCTGAATGGTAGACAAAAAATTTGGCAGATATTCTCAAGTGAAAAACAAATTTTTGCCTTGGGTAATTCGAGTCCGAAGTCCAAAGTACATTTCTGGTCAAATCTCACAAAAACCTGTCAATAATAAGAACGATGAGATCCACCAGCACTCAACTACTTTTCCGCAATTCTAAAACCAACCTGGATGCTTAAAATTGTGCCAGCGGTTATTATTTTTATAACTTAGCACTTGAAATGTCTTGGGAATAGATTTCAGATTATGTCCATTCAGCCATTTCACAATGTATTTTCGTTTCTTAGTAATGTTGTTGAGATTTGGCTTCTGCATTTGTTAGATGCTATTGGTCGTCGGTCGAATTTCGGCTAGTCTTTATTGCTAGAAACTATCTTACAAATTCCCAAATTAAATGTTTTCGCATTGAAAAAAATTTTTAAATGATAAATTAACATATTCCAACAGTTGAAGTACTGACTCCAAAGTAAACTTGATTTTTTATATTTCAAGCGCCACCGGCTTGTGGACAGCCTCAGCCGGTGCCGTTCAAATCCGGCCATGAGCGCTGAGTCGAGTGTACTTGAGAATTTTTGCGACTTTAACGTCATTTAGCTTTTTCCTTTTAACTGTTTTGGCAATCACGTTCAGCCAGTCTCAGACTCTGCGCAAATTGACAAACCGATAAACTCACAAACCTCTGATCGAACCTTGCCTACCTTGAGGTCGGCAACAACTCTGACGCAGATTTTTATATATTTTTTAAAATTTTTCCTTTTTTATTTTCTTTTGTTGATATTATTGTTGGTCAATTTATAGGTAAATAATCGGAGAACGTACAGTATCTTGGTTTTTTTTTTTTTTTTTCTTCTCTAGAATTAATTTATTTTCCGCTATGTCATGGGTTAAATGAGGTATGGGTGAGGTAGGGGGCATCGACTTAGCCTATACATGAACTGTGCTGCGCTGGTTGTGAAATTTTATAAATGCGCGTGTAACGCAAAAAGGCTTCTACAGTCCGAGTGTTGAACTTGAAAGGTTTGGGAGTCGATCTGGTGTGGAATTATTAGATCCGAATTAATAAGAACCCACCCTCATACCGACTTCAGATACATATTTAGATATTCGATCGTGTTTAGTGTTTAATTTGCAGAATGACATGTATCTCGGGATTCTTGTTAGCGATCTTAGTAGTGGCAGTGAATAGTTTTCGTAAGTTACAGTTGATGATCGAAATATGTTATGTAGACCAGATTGATTAGTTTTTGATTTCATTTTGTTTTATTTTAGCTGCTGATATACAGCGGTGCCATGCCGGTGACACAGAGTGTATACGAAAAACTGCACAGGAACTCATACAGAAACACTCAAAGACAGGTTATCCAGAGGCTGGATTTCCAATCCTTGAACCATTCGCATTAACGCGATTCGACATATCCGATGGACGAACGGGTGCATTGAATCTTAAGTTGACCTTCAGAGACCTTCTTGTCGCCGGATTATCTCGAGTGAATATTGAACGAATGGTGTAAGCAATTTGTGAAATTTTCCCTGGATGCCGATGAGATTTTCTGAGCTTTCTTTGTAGGGGTTTCGCAGCAGATCCTGCGACGAGTAAATTTGAAATATACGGCAGCTTTCCCAAAATAACATTAAAAGGAAAATACTCTGCTGATGGACGTATTCTGATTCTACCAATTCAAGGTGACGGAAATGCTGACATCAACATCATTGAGCCGAAATTCTCTGTAAAATTCAAGCCAAATTTAAATGTTCAAAATGGCAAAACCTTCCTGGGTATCGACAAATTGAAAATTCTCCTCGAACCGAAAGGGTAAGTTTTAGACTGCTCTATTAGAATGAGGAAGAAGAAATTTGTGAAGACAGGAAACTGATTTTTAATGAACGCATTTTCAGAGTTCAAATCAAACTGACAAATCTGTTCAATGGAGACCAGAGCTTGGGTAATAATTTGAATCAATTCTTGAATGAAAACTGGAGTGATGTCTGGACGGAATTACAACCGTCGATACATTTGGCAATTGCGGAAATTATCAAGACTGTGGCGGTGAATGTGTTTAAGAAGTTCCCTTATGAAGAGCTATACCTTGATTAGTGTTAAATCGAAGCGATGCAGAGTTTTGTTAAGTTTCCCTGGTCGTCATCTCCATTGCGTGTGTTTATCTTTTTTGTTAAGTCTTGTTCATCTTAGGGTTAAATAAAAAATAGGAGCTGTGTTGGATTAAAAAGAATTGACTTTTGTTTCAATAATTAATGGGAATGTAGAGGTGCGTTTGGAAAGATTTTCCGTCGGTTGGTGTTAATTTCTTGGTTAGTTTTGGATCCCAGTCGATGATTTGAAAAGTAGAGAAGTTTTAGTGGGCTAAGTAATCCACAATTCTAACAAAAAAGTTTGAATGCAAAAATTTAATCTTTTCATCGGTGTTAACTCGCAATTAAATTACTAGATCTTTCTACTCCATGTTAAAGCAAGTCAATGACAGTCTTTAGTCTTTTTTACCGATAGTTACTAGTCTTGTTGAAGAAGTGCGGAAGTTTTAGTTTATTTTTCCTTCAACCTGGAGAGTTATGACAACGAATGGTGTGCTAACAAGCAATTCTTTCGCAACAAATCCTTACACGAGTTCAGGTAAGAAGTCTTTATTTAAGCGTATAAAGTTTCTCAGCAACCAAATTTCCCCGAACGCAATGTAACTTATGACACAAGTTACAAGACTGAGTGAATGTAGCCTTTTGACTGGCAGGCGTTGGTTCCGCAAATCCAGGTTGGAGCTCATGATACAAATAAAGGCAGAAGTAACATATTCTCGTGATAGGTCCACTGTGGCAATATCGGCTCTTGATTGTAGGCAGTGCTAGAAATGACCGACAACTTGATATTAACTTTCAGTTAATCTTTGTAAAACTCAGGTTGTTGTCTTTACGAAAAGAAAGAAGCTCTAGTATTGACCCGATCAGAAAAATGCACAGTAGTCACATACGATTGCCTGAAAGTCTTCGAATATATGGTTGATAATTGGTTGATGCCCAGGTCAATCCGGTTCTATGTCCTGTATGTCAATAATGTCAGTAATGAGGGACCTGGACGACAACTGACCGGAAAACGGCGGATTGTTCAAGAGCGTAGATTAGGCAGCAGGGCAACAATCAAGTTTGCAGCAAAGTGCTTACCTTACTTTCCAGTGGTGATTCCCGGTAAGTAAACCTTTACTTATGCAGACTAAAATAGCAAGTTCATACACGGCCATATTATACGGAAGAGATTAAACAGATGTGACGAACCAACTAATGGTCTCGATTAAAAGCGGATTCTCTGTCCACGACCCTTGCAATCATCTTAAGGACAACGGCATTCGGATCTACACATGGAATATTCGGACTCTTAACAAGTCACGTGCAGCTAAGCAATTAGCATAAGCCTTTGACTTCTATCACGTAGTTATCACCGCTATTCAGGAAATGCGATAGAGTGAACGGGAAATAAGAAGGATGAAAAACTGTGATATACATATGTATACTAGGGTGATTGTTACGATTATAGAGAAAAGAAACAGCGCTTATTCTGATGCAGATTTGCCATAAGCAGCAAACTTAAGCAAGATGTCTTGAGCTTCCGACTCGTGAGCGAAAGTCTGGCGAGAATTCGCAACAAGGCTAAATTCGTTAACTACGATAGACAAACACAACGACTTCAAGGATATTTCCATGAGCTCATTTACAAGACAATAAGCTTTGTCCCAAGTATGATGTTAAAATAGTCCTAGTAGGATAGCATGGATTACACAGTACTACGGCTGGCAACCGGCTTTGAAATCAATCAAAATCCGAATGTCGACTTCGCAAAAGCCATAACGAAGAAAAACTACTATGAGACGATAAAACGTAGAAAAGCTTCAGTCGCAAAAGACCGCCTGAATATTTACCAAACGCGTATCCTGAAATCTCTCAAAAACTGCTATGTCGGCAATATTAAGCATCGTAGACAAGTGCTTGTTAATATGTCACCGGACAGGCTGCAACTGGTGTGCCTCGGCCAAAACCCAGAAATTCCTGGTTTGTAAGAATGCCGGCAAGGACATGCAACTAAACACGAAACTTCCAAATCGACGCTACAACGAAGGAGAATAAGAATATCGGCCTCTCCAAGAGAAGAATACAGAACTCCATGAACAAGAGGAAAAATAACATGTCATTCCTGAAAATGTGGAAAAACTTTTCCTGTATCACAGGAACGATGACCAACATCTTTCTGTCAAACAGATTAGACCTTCAAATCTAAGTTTAACAAATCTGTTGACTGTGGCAGCTTACTGGCTAATATATACAAATGAATATATGATGAATGAAATCTCAGTATCCTTTGACAAATCTACAAAAGAGAAGAACCCCTTAGCTGCACCAACTATAGAGTTATAAGGCTCCAGACCGAAACCTTTATTGGTACCTGGATAGGGACCAACAACCTGATTGGTCCTTATCAGTGAGGTTTCAGACAAGAAAAAGTCACAATCAACCAAATTTTTTCGCTCCGGCAGATTTTGGAAAAAACTCACCCAGTCAAAATCGATACCCACTACCTTTTAATCAATTTTAAGACCGCATATGATAGCATTTATGAAGAAGACCTATATATAGAGTCATGTTAAGTTTTGGCATCGCTGCAAAACTCATCCATCTATGCAGAATGGTCATGGAAAACGCTCGCTGCCCCGTCAAGATCGGTAACGATATAAGCGAGATCTTTGATCTGAAAAGAGCTTTTAGACAAGAGAATGTGCTGCCATGTGATGTTAACGCATCATACTTGAAAGATATGCGAGGGATATTGATATACTTTGCAGAATTCAGCGGGATGTCACCGGTGCACTTGCTAGCATTGAAACGGAAGCAGTCGAAATGCGTTTAGTAGTAAATAAGGAGAAAGGCAAGTATGTGCAGTTAACAAGAAGGTATACAGAACAATGACGAATTGAACAGAATATCACAGTTGATAGCTATTAGTTGCGCAACTAAGTTATTGCTTTTTGATGAAAATGCAACTTTATTGTGAAAAAATTTTAAAAAAATTGTATTGCCTATCGCTAGCTACAACTTTTTCCCATCTTTCTAGCAGAGCTCGAATACCGTTATCGTAAAAGTGTTTATCTTTTGAAGCTATCTGCGAATCAAGCCATTTTTGGATTTCTTCATATGAGCGGCACCACTGATCAGCCAGACCATGTGTCATCGAACGGAAAAAGTATTAATCGGACGGCGGTAATATATGTGGAATAAGGAGTTTGGGGTAGAACTGGGGTAGAACTTCCCATTTTTTCATGCCTCTACTCGTATTGTGGCCGTTTTTCGAGCTCAATCGCATCAATTGCAGTTGATACCATTTCCCAGTGATGGTTTCGTTAGGTTTCAACAGTTCATAATAAATAACACACCAAAAACAGCATAACCTTCGCAGCGTAAATATTTGGCCGAGCCAACGTCGTAGAAACATGACCGGGCGATCCCCATGACTTTTTTTTCTTTGAGTTGCTGTAATGAATCAAATTTTCATCATATTTTTGCAGCGTTTTTCTCTTTTTTATAGTAAAAAGGCATCACATAGCGTATTTCTTCAGATATTTCACTCATTTTGTCATTTACGTAAATGTCCTCTTATTTGACAGCTCTAAAAGCAGCGCCATATGGCCTTAAATAGTTGATCCAGGTATCTAGTATTGAAAAAAGGTCAATGACTCGTTGTAACTATTATAGATTCCCGGAATTATTGTGCTGTACCATGTAATTGCCATTAAAGATATCTTGCTTCAAACAGATTACCTTGCGCGGTAATATGTCAGTGCAATACCAGAGCCAGAAGCGCAGTAAGGAAATGTTAGTGTTTAAGTGGTAAATATACTATTTCCAGCAAGAGTAAGGTTCAACTTTGTAACAATTAATACTTCCAGCAGAGGGGCGATTTATTAGTATTTAATGAAGTACACATTTAGGTCCGCAATTAAATTTTTTGAATTATCTGCGATGTTGCAAAATAATATTTCATTATACCTTCACCTGTTAAAGTCGAAGTTTAATGACCATAAAGTCTAATTGAAGAGCTTTGACGTTCTGAATCAATACGAATACCTTGTTGTTTTGATTTGTAACGCAAAATAGATACAAAGTATCTGAGAAAATACGAAATAAACATTTAAAAAGATTCAAACGGGGTACAATGCTCTCACTACTTTAAACAATAATTGTACATTTGTTTTTATTAAAAAAAAAAAATGGAAACAATTAACTGGACACCATCCAAAAAGCAATCATTATTCATTAAATTGGAAGTTCCAAAGTGAAAAGTTGACCTATCCTCTAAACAAATTGGGCCTCCATCTTGAAGGTTATATGGTCGCGTTAACTGCTCGGCCACGTGAAACACTACATGCGCCAAGGCGTCAACATGCCTGGTTATATGGAAAAAACGAAAAATTAAGGCCACTAATAGACCGTATGCAGCTGAGTTATTAGCAGAGGTTCTAGACTGCCCCACAGTGAATATCACTGTTATCCAAGAAAGGCGATTAATGTTTATTGTTAAAAAAAGTAACTCAGCGACTATTTCGATGTGGATTGTCATCAAGTATTATCAAGCCTCAGACATCCAAGTAAATGTCTGATTAATATCTGCTTCAAGGCCAAAACCCTGTATCAATCACGTTTTCAATGAAACGTTTTTCTATTCCATACAGCAGTACCATTCACTACAATTGCCGACCCTGAGGTGTTCGCCGCAGCCTTAAATCAAAATCTATGTCGTAAACCAAGGGTACGACATAGCACAGCACACCAATCCAGAATCAAAGCGCAAAAAATCCGATTACCAAAGGTGTAGTACGCATATCACTATTTTGGCACGAAAAATCCAAAATTTGGTTCGCGATAATGGAGGCACAGTTCGACAGATCCAATATAATCAGAGACTCAGTTAAATTTGGCACAATTTTAGGCGCTATTGCGTAGTCAACTATGTCCAAGGAAATATTCGCATTCATGTGATCTTGTGGACATGTGCTGGTATCACAAAAGGTTCAGTTCAAATGCAAAAAGTGTCGTGAGCCATGCTATTTTAAAAAATCAAAAAAACTGAGACGTTGACTAACAGCAAAGCAATTAAGCGACTCGGTGGCTTACGGGTATGCAGATAAGTTGTTTACGACTCAAAAATTTAATTTGTGTGGAAGTTCAGCAGATAATCAGACCCCAAAGATGCCAAAACCGTCGCAGAACACTGAAACGAAAGGTCAACCTGTGTTTGTCCGCGCCCTTTGACGTAACTCGGAAAAATTAAAAGTTGCACAAGAAGAGTTTTGTTTTCTGCTGCAGAAAGGAATATGCTAGCTATCTAAGAGCAACTGAGCAACCTCGCTATTCATGATGAAGAAAGCGAATGCGAAGTGGCCACAATGCGGTGACTACAGCGCCGTAAACGCTTTAACAAAACCTGACAGATATCCAGTATCATATTTCCAGGATTTTTCTAATATCATGTACGAATGCCGGGTATTTTCGGCGATTGATTTACAAAAAACATTTCCTCAAACACCTTTGGAGCTTTGACACGTCCCGGAGACAGCAATCACGACACCATTTGGAAGTTTCGAGTGTCTGTACTTGACGTACATGTCGTCATGTACTTCGAAATTTGGAAAATTTTGCATTCCTTTACACCGAAGATATCTGCACTACCTCACGAGACATATTCGCCACGTATTTGAACGTTTGAAAAATTTTGGTTTAGCAAACAATATCTCAAAGTGTATCCTCGGCAACGTAAAGTGAAGTTTCTTGGCCATGCAATCAAACAGCAAGGGAAGCAAGCCATTCGCTATGTGTGAGTACAAGAAACTTACAATAGCAATTGAGCATGGAAACATGGGAATAAGAAGACCGACGAAACTGTTATTGAGTAGACGGATGCAGCTGAGTAAGCCTTTGAGAGTTGCAAAAACAACTTGGCAAACGCAGCGCTATTTACACATCTAACAACTCAACCTACGCCTTTAATGAATGTGGATGCTTCAGACGTGCTAGGAAACTGACGGAAGCTTAATAGCGATGTAGCGCATACGACCACAAATTATTGGTAATTTATGAAGGAGTCAAGTACATCAGGAACATAATCGAAGAGAGATAGTTCTCTAATATATATCACCCCAAGCCTCTGGTATTCGCATTCCAGCAAAACCTGGGAAAAGTGTCACCGACACAGCTAAAATAGTTAGATTTTTTCGGACAGTTCAGCACCGACATTTGGTACATCAAAAGGAAAGACAACAGTGTAGCTGACATGCTTACCTGAATCGTCGGAATCAGCAGTGTGCCTCCATAGATATATCCAAAGAGCTAGCTAACAATGAAGTCCTAGTAAAGATACTGAGTGAAGGTGATTTTCACTCACATTCACTAATAAACAAACCTTTTCAATTCCAGAGTACAACATGCCACTTTTCTGCGATGTAAGTTCTGCTTGTATCCGTACTATCGTACCATCATCCTTATGATTACGCATCATTGATCATCTACATGAGGCAGGAAGGGTTTTTCTATCAAAATTATACCAAAATTTTAACACCAGGTTAGGAAGTAAAGTATCTTAATTCGAATAGAGCTTGTCAGCTCTGAAAATTAACTCAGGTTAATCGAATTCTTTGCGGATGCGAAATGTAATCATCCGAAAAGGGACCGGCAGTTCCCAAATCAAAAAACCTTTAACCACATTGATCACATTGCAACCGATGCGAGGCACAATTCAATTATTTTAGATATCTTAAGGCTCTGAGGAGCAAATTTCGATTCCTACCACTGCCTTTTGGTGGCCTAGGCGCATATGTGGATAGAGGAGGCTAGGCACCAAAAGCGATTTTAACGTAGGTACATCATTTGAGTCTTCCAAAACATTTTTTAAGGGACGTATGCTGTTAATATCAAGCGCAGAGGACCACTGGTTGCACTGTCAGCAAGGCATCAGAGATCAGAATAAAATACCCGGTATGAAAAAATATCCGGAAAGTATATGAATCGGAACAACGGGCATAAATGGATGCATTGCAAGGGAGGACAAAAACAATATGCGTTCTGGCAAAATTAACAATGAACTATTCAATATGGATGATGATCTTTCCTTTAACATGTTTGTTGACTCGACCTGGATAGCGATATCCTAGACACCAAGAGATTTTTTTCTTTTACTGGCTTTTTTTCAGGGCGCGGGTGGGTGGTGTAGTAATTTGAAACTCAGGTGTATTAGGTTTCGATATTTTTCCCAGAGGTGGTTGTCAAACTGGACGGGACGAGCTAGTACATCCTCTTCAACCAGTGGGTCTTAAGTACGTGCTAGTTGTTAGTTCGTTACATTTAGCCCAGGCAGCAACCACTCCAACATCAGTGTTATGCCTTCATTGCAGAATTTACGACGACGGGATTTTCATATAACTACATACAAATTCTATGAAAAGACTTTTTCAGAGAATTGCTTCGCACGGGATTCGAACCCGCGACCTGCTTGAGGAGTCTATGCATATACCACTACACCACGGCCACCCCCGATTTGTAAATCGATTGATGTCAATCAATGGTTTTGACGAACATCACCAATTCTTTCTAAGAAGTGGTCTTTGGTCTTTGAGTTAATGCGTGTGGGGCGGCTCAAGTAAAACGATCTCAAACAACTTAGGATACCTACGTGGAAGGGCCCTATTTATGTTTAAATCGTACGGAGGGTGCTTCAATTGGTGCGACTTAAATCTACAGTTTTGTTTACAGTGCCAATAATATTGGCTTCTTCGTTTTAATATGTTAATGTAGTGGCGTCATTACAGTCTATCCGAAGAAGTCTTTAGGTTGCGATTTAGAATTTTTTTTTTTTTATCTGATTGATTTGTTAAAATAAAAGTAAGATGATTTGTCAGATTATGCTCTCCATAAATGTTTAAAACTGCGCAGGGAAATGAGAGCTTAGTTTAAGGATACGTTTTAGAGACTCAAGTTGTATTTATAGGATTCTTAAGTTTCACCAAATCTATGCTGTATCTCGGATTTTCTGTTGAAAAAAAGATAAAAACAGCTGTTGAGAAGCAGTCTTTTTTATTATTGTGTACAGTTAAACCAATTTAACTATTCGTTACTTGTGTGGTTAGCTCAAATTTGCAAACCGAACAACAATTCTATTGGCCGTTTTATTTCACCTCTTTAGTGTATACATGAACTTTCAGCTGGTTTTGCAATTCGAATGATTTCTCTTCATGTACGCTGACACATCTTTGTTTATGATAGGGTTGTTATCGGTAAAAAAAAGAGGTCATTTCAGCCTCTGACTCTATTCAAAATCTATAAAAAATGCATTCTGTAAAGTTATAGTCCTGTCGTTTGTCAACCTACTTCTCATAACACCGTTTTGACTTATGATTATGATTGAGTTTCATAATATTGTGGTGTTCGATGTCCTTATATTATATATAATAGTACGCAACATTATTTTCGTCGATAGGTACTTGTTTCAATTTTCAATTTCTCGTGATGGCTTTGCCTTTATACAGTGGAGCAAGACAGCTTTTTCTTCATGAGATGGATTTCCGATAACTAAGTGAATTAAACCCTTGTCACACATACTGTTTCTTCTTTGGTGGTGACAGGGAAAGAAACGGTATTGTGCGAGAATTATCCGTAAAGTATTTTGTTAAAGAACTATTTTCATCTATGTCGTTGTTCTCTGGTAGCTGGTGATTTGTGGGTCTTATTTTCGCTGCACTTGTTCCGACAGAGCAGTTGCAAAAAGAACTATTGTAGTCCATTTTACTCCTTGTATATTTCTTTTATATTCCGGTAGGAGCACAACAGCAAATTTTTCAAAATCGTCATCACCCTTTCGACGGGCATTGGCAAACCTCCGAAAGTCAAATATTGCCTATGAAAAAGCTTCTCAGAAGAGCCGTTCGAAACCGGCAATAAACAGTAGGCCCTGTTCAGGAGTGAAAAAATTTACAAAGTGAGAAACACAAATACCATAAGTGCGAGAAGCCTGGCTTTGGCCCACACCGGGCTGTCGCGCTATTTATTTATTTTTTATTTACCATATATTCATTTTAGTCAATTTTTCAGTCTTCTGTAAATAGTGATCTACGATGTCGTTATCACTTTCAAAGCCAGGTTTACAGGATATTGTTTCACATTGCCTAACACATAAAGGTGTTGAGCAAAAACGTAGTTCCCCATCACGGCGATAGTAAGAAGTCTACAGTCTTCCCTACTGAGGGACAGCAGGAAAGTTGCTGACATTTTAAAAACGGCGGGAGGCATTTGTGTTATCTACTGACAATCTGGACAGTCATGATATTTGTAGTTATGCTCATATGAAATTCAACTGGCAATGAAAACCCCAACAGTGAACACAGACAGTCCTAATACAGCTTCCTCTGACCTTTGCCTATAAGGAGAAAAAGTCTTGAACTCGCTTGGAAGTCATGAGAGGGCTTAGCTTAGTTATTAAACGCAGCTTGACTGTCGTCACAGATGCACATATTTTACTTCTTTACAATTTCTTCACAATATTGTTTATTGCTATCAGGATTGTCTATTTTCCTACTTAAAACACAGACACAAGTTTTCCTAACGAGGAGCAGGATTTAACTTTATCGTCTTCCAGAGAAACATTAGCGCCACATCCTTAATTGGTTTTGAGCCATGTGTGTAGACGTTTTCCGTTCGCTCAAGACCCAGACATGTCAGAATCGGGGCGGTAACCGATCACCAAATATTGTACCACACGCACTCCCCAGGCCAAATGAACTTATACGAGAATAAGGTCGGCTAACGGCTTTACCAAAACTGCCAAGTTGGGTAAAAATCGCCTAGGTATACGAGGAAACTGTTTCGACGAAATTTTTAATCTCGTTAAATTTCGTATTCGTAATTCTTTGGTGCAGGTATACTTACTAAACTCTCAACCTTTTCTGAGTTTGCATGAATACCAGTTCTACCGCAAAGTGTGCACTTATCTTCGCTAACCTTGAGGCCTGCCGATACACGTACGTATGGAAAATAAAGTAGCAGATTTCTTAAGTAGAATAGAGAACGTAGATAATGTAGAAGATGACACTGCCTCAGATAGAGCAACTGTTCACTCTACACCACAGTGAGAGTCAATAAATATAAAGTACAACTGAAACTTACAAATAATATTCCGAACTGTTTTACGCTTTTTTTTTTTTTTTTTTTTTAGTGAGGGTCAACGCATTCAGTTTCAGATAGCCTTCGGGCAGTAACAAGGCATTCACACTGCATATATTGTAAACAGCGATTTTTCTGACCTGCATTTGTGTGCGATTCCAGATCGGCTTCAACCACAGACCCGCTGTTCTGAGCCTACGATTTTTATATACCTGCTCTAGGTGATATTTAAAACATGGATAACTGTCAATTGAAATTTCGGGGTAATAAAGAAACGACTGAGAAACAATTTTATGCCCTCCAACTCTAATCGTTATTATTTTGCGAATTTTCCAACCCGTTTATCACAGCTTCAGTTTTATGTTCGGCGAGTTGCAAACCGTTGTTAGTTAACCAGCGACGTGCAATTGCGACTTCTTCTAGCGTTTGGACTACAACCTTGGAATCTGTAGGCGTACAATTTAATCGTATATAATGATCCAGAGTAGGAAGCCTAGGACCGAGCCTCGTGGCACATTGCCAGTACCTTTGTAATACAAGTTGTTTGGCATTTCTATTTGATAAGCACATAATCTGTTTCCAGTTCGCCTTATTTAACACGTTCTTCACGTCCAGAGTTATGATGGTGTTCCAAAAACCCTCCTGCTATTTCAATTGTTCGTAAGAGTCTATTGTAAATGAACCGCTTAAGCATTTTTCCGACCTTGTCGAGCAAGCAAATAGGCCGATGGAAGGAAGAATAATTTTGATTCCCCTTCTTCTTTGGCGAAAGGAACACGTTTAACAAGTTTTTGTAAATGTCCTTAAACAACGCTTAATCTCGCATCAATGCATTCCAAATATCTAGAATCAACGATATGATGGCTGAAGACCTTTCCACTTTAGATGAAAGACAATCAGATAGTATTACCAAACTTCTCGCAAAATTGTCCTTTTCCTAAAATTCCATAATCTATAAGAATATTTATTCTGCAATCAATTTAAAAAAAAAAGAAGCTTCCTCCATCAACAATAACTCGCACAGAAAAAGAAAGAAAACAAATGAAACATTTTACTTCCTCTTATCATCCCTGGTTCATAAAAAAATCCACTATCTTACTATCGCTTTCAGAATACGACAAAGCCAACATAGGCAGCAAAACATATCAGGCCTTATTTCTGGAAAGTTTGTCCACGCTTAAAACTAATGGATGGAATCCTATTTTTACGGACGCCTTAAAATTTTAACATATCACCTCCTTTGCTGTTACTTTGGAAAATGGGTGCGTATTAAGAACAGATATTTTGGTAGAAACCGCATTTCCTTTTACCGCTGAAGCTTTCACATTACTCGAAGCAATTCCAGAAGATGGAAACTTAACAGACGAAGAGTCGGGAGATGAGGAGAATGAAGATGTAAATCGACTGGGAAGTAGGCAACTTATGTCTAGTGGAGAAATGATATAGAGACAGCAGTGCAGACACTCTTCCAATCACATCGGAAGCTCCTACACAAGTGAGGTTTAAAATTCCCCAAAAGTGGAAACTTGGTACAGAGGAAAACCTTACCCTGAAAACTATGGTTTACAACAATAAATTTTCAGATATAAGTTATCCTAAGCCTCTTAACTTATTTTACTTTTACTTTTAAATTCATTTTTATTGATTCTTTCATTATTACTTACATTTTAGACAAAAATGCTTAAATCTAATTTAACAATGATAGTTACTTATTCTAGCTTACTGGCTCTTACCGAGCGCTCTAAAATTTACCATCTCATTCAAAGTTTACCTTTCGGCCTTAAAAACTATCTTACAAATAAACTTATCTATCAGTGTTACAATATATAAAATTTCTAAGAAAAGGTTTTCGAAAAACTTAGATACCGTATCTTTAAAATGGTATATAAAACTTAAAACTATGTCCCTATTCTACTTAACTTACCTAAGCTACTTAACCTACTTCGCACAGAGTGGTCATCATACCAATTGCAATTTCAGGCGCCTGGCAGTCGTCAACATCGTGCACAAGCATCCCCGAGATTTAACCAATGCCATAAAGAATCGGTTACTTCTCAACGGCGCCGCCTTATGTTGACGAACGCGGTCTCTCCACGAAATCCCCCTAACTATCCTTATTCTAACTTACAACTAAGAGGTGTGTGTTACCTTAGTAACGTACCGACCTAGGAAAGCGAGTCCACCCTCCCCCCTTCTAGAAGCCACCAAAATTCGGTGTACTGTTTCTCGGCATCGGTCCGATCCCTGTCCGCAATCGCGGGACTAAAACGGAGAAGCTCTTGAGCATTGGCGACATACCAGTCGTAGATGAGCCGCTTGTTCTTCGCACCACGGTGGCGGTGGTATATTACCGGGGTACCATCCCTGCTTTGCATTAACCCTTTAGCATCAATATAGAGAAATGCCTCTGGCGGGATAATGCCCGATAGAAGCGTGCTCTCGTGGTACATTTTATTGGGGTAAAAAGCCCCAAAGATCAGGCTATTATCGTTGGTCATTGCTCGTGCAACGTGTCTTCGGATCACCTTAGTCAGGAAATTGTCAATTCTATTCAGATAAGCCCCATCGTAAAGGACTTTGTTGGGATAATATTTTTTGTACTCAGATTCTGGTGTTCTGTATAAGCCGAGACAAGTTCTAAGACACTGCCTTTCAAACACCCGAATTTTTTCCATCTGATACGGCGCTACATTGAACCACACGGGACAACCATACGCTATGACTGGCGTGATTAGGGCCACAAGTTGACTGCTGTGAAATAGCCTTTTTGTCAGGGCTAAAGCCTTCTTGGCTCCAGCAAGACAAGCATATGTTTGTCAAAATACAAATACTTATCGAGCCAGATACCAAGGTATCTCACAGTCCGTGCTGTCCAATAATGACCAAATTTCGCCAGTTATATCTCCATCTCAATGGAGTTCTAAACAATATTGTTTCCGACTTTTGAAAATTGATTTTCAATTTCCAATCGTCGCAATACGCCTTAATATGATCGAAGTCACGTTGCAAAAGGGTGTTAATGACTTCGATTTTTGGACCTCATCTGAACGCCACTAAATCATCTGCGTACGCTATGGAATAATTGAGGGTACCTACTAGATCACTTGTGTAAATGATAAACAGTATCGGAGAAATCCCAGCCCCCTGTTGTAAGCCATTTTTAATGTCAGAGGTCTTGCTCGAAATAACATTGTTACATTTAACAACGAACTTCTTTCCCATAAGCATGTCGTAAATCATATATAGCATGGGTTTCGGCATGCCCATCCTGGTCAACTTATAGAAAAGCCCTTCTAGCCATACGGTGTCGAAGGACTTCTCAAAGTCAACGAGGCAGGCACCCGTACACTGGTTCTTGCCTTTATAACATTGTATGTTGGAGACCAGCTTTGACGCAGCATAAATAGTGTCATGTCTCGCCCTAAAACCAAACTGATTTTCCGGAATTATATTATTTTCCTCAACCCACTTTAACAGCGCTCTATTAACCACTTTCTCGAATACCTTGCTAATATTCGGAAGCAAACTAATTGACCGAAGATCCCTTTTCGGGATTGGCTGTACCACAGCTGTTTTCCAATGTGTCGGATAATATGCATTATTCAGCGCATTGTTGAATAGCGTAGTAAATATTTCCACTGCTTACAAGGGCAGGTGTCTTAATACGACGTTTGGAATACCGCCTACTCCCGACGACTTTTTGTTTTTCAGAGACTCAAAGATGCGCAGGAGCTCATGTTTTCGCACGAACAAATGCGAGGATGCCTCTTACCTTATCTTCGGAGAAAGTATTAATGAAATATATACATATGTTACATACATATACATATACATACATACATACATACATACATATATACTTATAATAAGTGGATTTTTTAATATACCAAGAAGGCGAATGTTTTGAGAGTCCCGCGAAGACGCTCATAACACTTTAGTTGTTGAAGCTATGAGAAGAAATAAATTTGAAGACATTTTTTCCAATTTTTACCTGGTTCAACCAGCACTACTCCCCTCATCAACGGACAGGATGTGTAAGGTAAGCGCAGTTCAAGGTAGCATAAGTTTCTACAAACATTTGTTCACTAGCACACTATCTTCCAATAGATTCAACCTTTGCTTAATCACCTAAATATAGGGTTTTCTAATAACAACTTGACAACTTTTTTTTTAAATAAAAGGCAAACCATTTGAGATATTTCAAAAACTTTATTATTGGCTTGAAGTACAATCAAAACATTTATGAATGGAACTCGACTTCGTTCACATTGCCACCGCGGGCACGTTTGCAGCGGCCGATTCGTTTTACCCACAACGACTCGGCTACACATTTCGGCCGAAACGGCCGCTATTTCGCATACAATGTTAGCTCTGAGCTCTTCCAACGTCGTTGGCGCGTTGGCATAAACCAATGACTGAAGGTAGCCCCACAGAAAATAGTCAAGCGACGTTAAATCACACGAACGAGGCGGCCAATCGACTGGCCCATGTCTTGAGATAACACGCTCACCATACTTACTTTTCAATAAATCGATTGTAGCGTGTGCTGTGTGGCTTGTGGCACCATCCTATTGAAACTACATGTCGTCCAAGTCCATATCTTCCAATTCGGACCAAAAATAATCGGTGATCGTGGCGCGATAACGCTGACAATTCACAGTAACGTGAAGATCGTTATCGTCGACGAAAAAATATGGCCCAATAACGCCGCCGGCATGCAAACCGCACCAAACAGTTATTTTTTGTGAATGAAGTGGTGATTCATGAAGCACATGTGGGTCTTCATCCGACCAATAACGCATATTTTGCTTATTGACGAACCCATTGATCCAAAAATGAGCTTCGTCACTGAAGATGATTTTGCGATGAAATTCATCATCTTGGCGCATCTTCTCCAGAACCCAATCGAAAAACGTACGTCGCTTCAAATAGTCCATCGGCTTCAATTCTTGAGTCAGCTTGATCTTGATGGGTGTAAACCAAGATCCTTACGCAAAATACGCTATAATGTGGTCTGAGCGACGGCCAATTCTAGAAAACCCCGTGGAATTGACTGATTTGGATCGTTTGCTACGGACGTATGAACGGCAGCGATATTTTCGACACTTCGACCAACCCGTTGTCTCACTGACAGTTCAACATCACACAACGAATATGTAGACTCAAATTTTTGCACTAAACTTGTAATTGCCTGTCTACTAGGGCGAGAATTACGACCGAAAATTGAAGTTAACGCTCTTAAAGTTGCAGTTACTCACTCCGAATATCTGTAGAAAATTTTTATAATTTGCAGACGTTGCTCGTTAGTGTACTTTACCATGATGAAAATGTTTGATGATTAGTGAAAGAGTGCGTTCACAAATTAAGTTCAAAGTTGTCAAGTCCCTATTGGAAAACCCTATACAAAAATTTTGCAATACTGTCTGATAGAATATATCTATTGACGAATCCATGTTTCCATGCTTCGGAATATCCAGTTTCTTCGGAATAAGCCCGTGAGATTCGGATATAAAGCTTGGGTTTTGAAGTTCGGATACTGTCTTCAGTTTGATATTTTTCAAGGAAAGAGACAGGATTGAGATCCTCTTTAGGATTGGGAGATTCAGTGGTTCTGGACTTTAGCAAAACAATCGCCAACGAGTTCCTCTTGCTTAAATTTTCATTATTTTTCGATGACTTTTTTTACAGGCCCAGATCTTATATACAAACTTTCGCTAATGGGATTCGGTGGAACATGCACTTTGCGTGAGAACCAGTTGAAAAATATAAAGTTGGAAGATAGAAAGAAATTTTTAAAGAAAGATAGGGGTTTCTTTACCACGTACTGTGATAAAGAAACTGGCCAAATTGTAACAAGATCGAAAGACAAAAATGTAGTTACTATGGTGTCTAATGTCTACGGTACTTATCCAATTAAGAGTGTAAAAAGATTTTAATTTGCTGAGAAAAGGAGGAAAGAAAAGGTGTAGATTTGCTAGATGAGCACATTTCGTGCTACTGAATTTGATTTCGAGGAAAGAAATGGTACACCTCCATTGTTATGTAGATGATTGATCTAGCCATTGTTAATGCGTGGTCCTTAAGCAAAGATTGTGGAAAAGGCTTAGACCAACTGGAGTTCAGGAGGCAGCTGGCAATTGGTCTTTTGAAAAAATACGGTAACTCACCTGTGCGAAGTGGAAGAACGAAAATGCCTGATCCAGAAGAGAGAGTCAATAGACAACATCTAGTCGTCACAAGAGATAACTAAATACCAAGCATGGCGGTAGTTGTTTAAAAATATCACTGTATTGTACGCAGTCTATAAAGCATATGTTTCAAGTTTGAAAGCGTCACATTGTTTAGTATTTGTTTGGCAGTCATCAATAGTGAACGTTGTCAGTGAATTTGTGAAAATGGAGAAAATTGGTCATCGTTATGTGATACAATACTTTTATTTGAAAAGCCTCAGCCGAACTAATATAAAAGCTGAACTGGATTCTACTCTGGATGAGTCTGCTCTTTCGTTTGCAACAGTAAAATTTTTTGTTGCTGAATTTAAACGAGGTCGTACGAGCTGCCAAGACGAGCATCACTTTACACCCGAGACAAAAGTATAAAACATCAAAACATCTTCAGGCAAGGTCATGGCGTCGATTTGAGATGCGCGTGGAATAGTTTTCATTGACTATCTTGAAAAAGAGCGAAGAAATGAAGCAAAAACGGCCGCATTTGGCTAAGAAAAAGGAATTGTTTCATGAAGACAATGCACCAGCTCAAAAATCCGTTATTGCAATGCCCAACGTTAATGAATTAAAGTTTGAATTGCTACCTCATGCACCCTATTCGCCAGATTTAGCCCCTCGGTTTATTTCCAAACTTGAAAAAATGGCTCAGTGGTCAAAGATTTTCCAACTATGAAGAAGTGATGTCGGCATTTAATGGCTTTTTTGAGGAGCAAGATAGTTCTTATTATAAAAAGGGTATCGAACTTTTTGAACATCGCTGGGAAGTGTATAGAACTGAATGGCGATTATGTTGAACTTTCTCCCAAAATTTTTGTATTTTCTTTGTTTGGTCGGGTACTATCTCAGGCTGATCTTCTTTTGTTGATAAATTTCACGAACGTAGTGATACTTTACGTCTACGTGCATGCTTCTCGAATGGCATACTGGGTTTTTGACAAGTTTTTGGGCGCTAAGATTATCGCCATTGATTATCATCGGAGCTGTTTCACTGTGAATACCGATTTCCTGCATTAACTTGAGGATGTAGACCGCTTCCTTCGTCACTGTACACAAAGCCGTATATGGTATTCAGCCTCGGTACTACTCAATGCCACTCTGTTTTGCTTTTTCGATTTCCAACAGAATTTACAACCTGCGAAAGAAAGTAAAACCAGAATATGATTTTCTATCACCTCTATCCGAGCCCCAGTCAGCGTCGATAAAGCATTCAACTGGCTTCCCAGTTTTGTAATAGTGCAGCTTGAAGTCCTTTGTTTTGCTGAGATATCTTAAGATATGTTTGGCTCCAACCATATGTTCTGTTACAGAGTGTAACATATCCACCCGAGTCGATATCGCGAGATACATCCACGAGCCGATGAGACTCTGATATATATGTACCTCTTCTGGCTTACAGCCCTCGGTGGAACCCTGAGTCTTTTATCCTAAATCTAAAGGCGTTGAAACTTGTCAGCAAACATCCATATTATATTGTTTCAGGAGACCTTTTATGAACTGTCTTTGACTCAATGTAATTGCTCTAGTTTCTCCGTCCCAATGTAGTTTTATACCCAAAAAATATTTTGCAGCGTTCTTATCCACGATTTCAAATTCGTCAGCAATCTTGGATTTGATGATATTCAAACTGTCCTTATCGGAGCTAGCTACAAGCATATGATATCATCGACATATACTGCTATAGTGTTGTATTCATTATGTACACACAATATTCACTCTCGCATTGTTTAAAGGCGATGTTTTCCAAAACCTTATCTAATCGAATATTTCACTCGAGTCCAGATTGCTTCAGTCCATAAAGAGCTTTATTTAACTTAAGCACTTTATCTGGATTTTTTGAGTCAATGGACATTTCCGGTTGGCGCATGTGAACTTCATCTAGCAGGTCGCTATTTAAATATGCTGGCGAAACGTCAAATTGATGAACATGAACATTATATCCCACAGCTAATGCAAGTATCACCCAAATAGTCGCATACCTAACGACGGGTGAAAATGTTTCGCTGAAATTAACGCCATATTTTTGGCTGCAACCTTTCGCCACAAATCTTGCTTTATACCGATCGATGTTGCCCTCTTAATCGTACTTCAAACTGAAAACCCATTTACTATTTATGACGCTTTTATTTTTTGATGGGTCGCATAGCGTCCACGTCTTGTTGGCAATAAGAGAATTGAATTCTTTCTTCATCGCTTCGATCCATATATCACGCTGTTTACATACAATTGCAACCACGAAATTTTCGAAACTAACGGGTAAACTGGAAAGCAAAATAATAGATAAGACTTCTTTGGGCATTTCTACACCGATTTCTCTTAATTTTTTGAGCGTATCCGACATACTTCCACTTTCACTTTGGCGTAGAGATAACAATTTTTTAAGCAAGCTGATTTTCCGAGCCGGTCTCCGTAGTTCAAAAATGTGTTTTAGCCTGGCCCACGCTTGAGCCGACGTTTCACAGTTCTTAACATGATTGAGCTGCGACGCTTTTCTGCATAGCATAATGCTTGCTAATGCTTTCTCGTCTCTGGCTTCGAATGCCGCTTTCTCCACCGGCTTCGCAGTCTCATATATCACAACTCTTCCATTGACCACAGCCCACAAATCTGAATGAATCAAGACACTTTTCATTAATACCGACCATGCTGCGTAATCAGTGTCGTTTAACTTCTCAATTGCGTATAATCCGGTAGAACTCATTTTTACTATTTATTATGCTTTGCCTGGGCCCATAACCTATTAAAGGGTATTTAAACTATGTCATGAAACAAAAGAACAACGTTCATTAACAGAATAATATGAAAGAACGAAACAAAGAAAGAAAGAAGCAAAATTGCTTTGGTTATAGTGTCTGTGTGCAGGAGAGAAGCAATGCAATATATAGGGTGATTCATCGTTAGGTTTGATATTCAATAGGCTTTTTTTGACAGATCACGCTTAACTCTTATCAAACTGCTTTGTTATTTTTGTTCAGTATCATTTGGCAAGTCATCACGGAAAGACTCACACCACAACAGGATCTCCAAATTGTTCGGCCGTATTACGAAAATCAACGTTCTGCGAGAAATGTTTTTCGTGCGATTCGAGGAACTTACGGTGAGCATAAACGACCTACTATTGTCAAACCACTATTGTCAATACCATTCGCAAATTTGAGTCCCAGTTTACATTAATGGATGATTCAAGCACATGGATTTTTTGAGAAATCATTTTGGTGAACACTTAATTTCACGGTTTGCAATGTCACACCTTTGGACTGTTTTCTCTGAGGATATGCAAAGTCTCAGGTCTTAAGGAATAAGCCAGATACGATTGACGTTTTGATAGCCAACATTACTCGTGTAATATGCGAAACCATTGGATCTTCCAAATGGACCACCTCAGACGTAGTCGTATCCAACATTCACATTATCTCATTTTTGTAAATGCCATGAATTGTTCTTTTAACCGATAATAAAATATCTAAATTCACTTTCAAATTTATGTTTTTATTTTACATTATAAATAAAACCTTACGATGAACCACCCTGTACATATAAGGTTGCTTAAAAGAAAGAATATAAGAGAGTTGCCACGTTTACTTCTATAACTCAACAGGGTTTCTGTGGGAAAATTATATAATGCACTGACAGTTTATCTGTCCCGACCACCACAAGCAATCCAAACCAAAGAAGTGGACTTTTAAACCACATAAGGGATATAGTAGTACAATACCCCAAAAAAATAAAATTAATGTGTACGAGTATACCACGCCACATGGGGATACAAGGTGATGATTTCGCTGATAAGGCCGCAAAATCGTGCATCAATATTCCTGTTTTTACTTTTAACATATTTTCAAAGATCGATCTGAAAAAAACAAATGATCAGAAAATAAAAAAATGTATCGGCTTTTTGATTGAGGACATCAGCATATTCACTACACAAAAATCAACACCAAAACCGTTCCTAGAAGATCCGCATCCGAATTAATAATAATAAATCTGTCGTTATCTCCCTTGCGCATAAGAACTCTTCCGTCTTTAATCCAAACATAATTATACATTTTTTCTTGTTTAAACTTCTGAGCTGCTTTCAAGAGATACCTCGTTGCACCACTAAAATAGATCATAGGCGTTAAGTCAGCTATTAAGTCAGCTATTAAGATAACGGCAAATTCATTCTAATGTTTTTCCGCTTCTTAATAATTCGCTCTCATTTGCAAGTCAAGAAGCGGACCTTGTTGTTGATATTTCGCCACTTATGTTACTTCCTTGAACTCATATTATATCAATTTTACGTTGTCGTAATGCGGTTTCAAAATAGTTCCAAACTGTTGTTTAACACGTCAAACTACATATGTAAAGTTTATTGACCAATTAACAGAAAGTGCGCCCCAACAATTTATAAACAAAAAACTCAAATATCTTAATCACCAACAAATTAAAAATAAAATATTGTATAATCGTTACACAGACCATTCTCCAACTTCTTTCCAAAGTAATCAAACCAGTTTTTTGTAACACGTTTTTCGGCAAAAAAAAAAAAAAAAAAAAAAAAAAAAAAAAAAAAACACCAGACAACAAAAGTATTTTTTTCCCAAAATTCGTACCATGACAAAATGTATCTGCGGACAACAAAGATATCCATATATAATTCAAGTTCAAGTTTAAGTCTATCGCAAACACGGGAAAAGAACGTGTGTCCGAAACGTTTTTTATGTGAATCAGCAGATAAATTTGGTCATTTACATGGCAGTTATGGAGACGAATGATTGGCGGGGTCGTTCACATACTATATGTTCGGACATCGATTGTGTGCTTGTGGAAATTTATTTTCAAGATTATTTCGTCGATTCAAGTTAATTTATTTACCAGAACAGGCAAATTATGATTTTCAATTATGTTGTGTTTTTTAGGTTTCCTTTTTTTTCTAATATTTTCGCATGTTTTTAGAAATTAACGCGCCGTCAAGGACAGTGTCATGCACTTAGATGGAGTGATACTTATATAAAGCTAAAAAAAATTTAATTAAAAATTTTAAAAGACCCCGACGCAAAAATAACATTTAAAAAGTAAAAAAAAAAAAAAATAAAAAATAAAAAATATGAAGTGTTCTAATGCCTGGGCCGTGTGGCCGGGTACTAGATTTATCATTGTAAATAAATTAGTTGTCTATTTTCGGCTTAATTGAAGTGAAATAGTTTCCTCTATTGGAAAAAACGAGTAAGATTCATTAAATGTACACGGTGTTTTAATATCCGGCCACTGTTTTTGTTCAAAAGATTACCGTGACCGGTATCTAGAACTTGGTGATCCACTATGCGGCCATAGTAATAATTCGTTGAAATTAAAAAAATGATTTAAATGGGCCTTTACGTGCTGACAACTTGATGCTTGCCTTGGAGGATATCCTGCAAGACAATTTAAATCACCGCAAGGCTGCTGCTAAGTGTAGTGTGATTGATCGTGAGGATTGATTTATGATATAAAATAAAACACATAAATTTGAAAGTGAATGTAAATATTTTATTATTGGTTAAAAGAACAATTTATAGCATTTACTCTTTAAAAATGATGTCATGTAAATGTTGGCCACGACTACGTCTGAGGTGGTCTACTTGGAAGGTCTAAATTTGGGCGACTCGTTCGAGCATAACGACTGGTATCTCGCGAATAACACGAGTTATGTCAGCTTGCATTCCTCTCCTGCACTCAAAGTTCGCTGAAGTCAAATTCCACTTGTGTCCCTTTAGGCTGGAGTTGAAAACCTATCCATACAAGCCGGGTAATCCGAGGCTGACAAACGACACGATTATAACTTTACAGAACGCATATCTTCTTTATCGATTTTGAAGATGAGTTCAATAGAGTTCTCAGGGGCTGAAATGACCTCTCTTTTTTTCGCCGATAATAGCTCTATCATAAACAAGGATGAGTCAGCATACCGGAAGAGATATCATTCTAAATGCAAAAAACAACTGAAAGTTGTTGTTGTCACTAAAGAGAAATAAAGCGGCCGGTAAAATCGTTGTTCGGTCTGCAAATTTAAGCCAACCACAGTACCAACGTAGAAATGTGGGAGAAATGTGAAGCATTAGATAAGAAAAGTTAAATTGGTTTAAGTGTGCACAATAACAAAACGACTTGCTTCTCAACAGTTTTTTTGTCTCTCTATTCAACAGAAAATCCAAGGAACCGCATAGATTTGTGGAATTTTCAGAACAATACAAAGCAGCTCAAACGACTTCGTGCAAAAAACATTGCACTCGATACAAAACCAGGGTCCCCACTAAACCAAAAACGGCTCTGATAAGGATGTTTATATTTTCGTCATAGGCTAGTGCAAAGATTCTTTTTGGAGTTATGATATTTTTGTTAAATGCGACATGAGTCTCTGAGGATTATCCTTAAACTAAGCTCTAATTTGTCCGCGCATTTTTGAACATTTATGGAGAGCATAATCTGACAAATCATCTTACCTTCACTTTAAGAAATCAATCAGACAAAAAAATTAATTTGAAAATCGGTTGTTCATAGGGATGCAGCCTTAAGACCTCTTCAGATAGATTGTTCTGTTAATCGGAACTGAAAACAAAATTGTACAGATTTAAGCTGCGCCAATTGAAACATCCGCCGCACAATTGGAAAGAAGCAGTGATGTTGATTGACATCAAATCTCTTGGTGTCTGAGATATCGCTATCAGAGTCGAAGAGACGATCATCATCCATATTGAATAGTTCATTGTTAATTATGCCAGATGGCGCATTTTTAGTCCTGTTCACTGTTAATTTGTTCTTGTACTACTTGGCAATGCCGCCATTTGTGCATTTTGTTCCAATACATATATTTTTCGGCACTTGTCCCTTTGGAATGGAGTTTAAAATTTCCTGGCCAGGTCGCTTGTATCTAGGCATCATTTAAGACGGATTATCCGAGCTTTTTTGACTGTATTACTGTACAGCCTGTACAGCTCACTGTTGAAACTTTTCCTCCACTTTCCTTTGATGCAAATGGGACCAAAGACAAAAGAACTTTTCTCCCTAAGCGCCCGGGATCATTTTCACTTTTTATACGCTTTCGTCAGTGTCCAAGTTTCTGCACCGAAAGACAGGACTACCATAATCAGTGTCTTTTATGTCATAATGTCTTTTTGGTTGATTGAGAGATGGGTTTACAACTAAATTGCCTTCAAAGCCCAATGCAGCTTATAGGAAAAATAATCCTTTGCATGATTTCCGCGTTAGTGTAGCTATCGGAGACAGTCAAAGACAAAGTCCATTACTACCTCAAAGTTGTAGCTATCTATTGGACATTTTGTTATAGGCGTCGACCTTGTATGTCTCCTTTTGTTAACAGCTTATACCTTGTTTTTTCTTCGTTGCAGCCAAACTAATTTTTGGCGCAATGCCGTCTATGTATGGGAGTAATTGAACAGATTTTTGAAAGATGGTACCTCTGGAGTTGACATCGCGTCACCTTGTATAAGTCTCGGTTTTATCTTTATCAGCTTAGAACTCTTGAAATTTTTAATCTATGATGAAGTTTTCTGGCCTAAAACCATAACGAATATGAGGATATTCAATACAGAAGATTTACCTTCCATATAATCGGACATACAATGTTGAAGAAAGTCGGGCTTTCTTTCGGGGATCCAGATATTATAGATGAGTTGCAGTACGCTATGTGTCTAATCATCGCCGGTTCCTATATATAGCTTGGAAATTGTGTTATCGCGTCCAGCGGCTTTGAAAATTTCTGCCCTGATTTCAGCCTGAACGGAAATGTTGTCCGTTTTCATCCAGGTTGAATGGTTTATTCTCCCTGACAGCAGTATTTTGACAAGATAGATTACTTTTTACTTCAGATGTTTATACAATTAATACATACATGCCCTCTAAGAGAGGGGACTACTTGAATTAAATTCATTTCCAGTTATTACCAACCTTCAAAAGATACGTGTATAAATTTGACAGCTGTCGGACGATTAGTTCTCGAGATATAGCGTTGTGAGTGAAGCAACTTTTGTTATTGTGAAAAAAATGGATTCAAAGCAATTTCGTGTGTTGATTTATCATTGCTTTTTGATGAGAAAAAATGCAGCCGATGCAAAGAAATGGCTTGATAAGTGTTACCCGGACTCTGCACCAGTCGAACGAACCATTCGCAAGTGGGTTGAAAAATTTAAAAGTGGTCATACAAGCACCGAAGATGATGCACACAGTGGACGTCCATAAGAGGCTGTTTCAGATGAAAACATCAAAAAAGTCCACAAAATGATTACGAATGACCGTAAAGTGAAGTTGATCGAGATAGCTGAGACTCAGAAGATATCAAAAGAGCGTGTTGGATATATCATACACGAATATTTGGACATGCGAAAGCTCTGTTCGAAGTGGGTGCCGCGTTTGCTCACAGTCGACCAAAAACAACAAAGTGTTGATGATTCATAGGAGTGTTTAAAGCTGTTCAACCGCAATAAAGCCGAATTTTTGATTCGGTATGTGGCAATGAATGAAACTTGGCTCCATCACTTCACACCAGAGTCAAGTCGGCAGTCAGTTGAGTGGCGAGCAGACGACGAACCTCGTCCAAAACGACAAAAAACTCAACAGTCGGCTGGCAAGGTTATGGCATCCGTATTTTGGGATACACATGGATTAATTTTCATCGACTATCTCCAAAAGGGGCAGACAATTAAAAGCGACTATTACATTGCGTTGTTGGAGCGTTTGAAGGACGAAATCGCAGAAAAACGGCCGTATTTAAAGCCAAAGAAAGTTCTGTTTCATCAAGACAATGCACCGTGTTACAAGTCGATGAAAACGATGGCAAAATTGAATGAATTCGGTAACGAATTGCTTCCCCACCCACCGAATTCACCAGATTTGGCCCCCAGCAACTATTTCCTGTTCGCGGACCTCAAAAGAATGCTCGCCGCAAAGAGATTTAAGACCGATGAAGAAGTAATAGCCGAAACAGAGTCCTATTTTGAGGCTTAACCGAAATCGTACTACAAAACTGGTATCGAAAGATTGAAAAATCGTTTGAATCAGTGTATCGCCCTCGAAGGCAACTATATTGATAGATAAAGTTGAATTTTGCAAAAATTTTGTGTTTTACTATAAAACATGTGTTACTGTTTATAGTTGCAAACACTAAGTCATTATTGAATTGGCTTAAGGTCGTCTACCAGATTGAAAATTTGGCTATCATAGGGTACAAAGTAGACTAGTAGTGTTTAAAAATCGCCTTCTTTACGGCTTTTATAGCGACTTGCAGCTGTAGCATATTTATACACCGCTTGCCTATCCCGGTTACTGTTCAATATGTTTATAACCTCATCGATGTTCACCGAAGTTACTCCGAAGTAGCTCACTCGGAATTCAGTTAATATCTTCCGATAAAATGGTATACATCCCTCCTCTTTTTACATAAAATTAGAAGACGGGCTCGATACGGAACGTAATTAAGATTTGTTAATTATCAGATCAGTTTAAATTCTGTTCTTATCATGTGCAGAAAATAGCGATAGGAATCGTTTCCAATGCAGATTAAATTCAGCCTTTTATATAAATCGGTCAATGTTCCGATGAATATTCTTCAGCTAAAAATCTGTCATACATGACATTGCCTCCTTCTTCAAAATATTGATAAACATAGTTTCTATCACTGCAGGTTTTATATCAGTTCCAATATCTCCCTTTTGTCGAGATTATACGCTTCAGGACAATCGTCGGCAGTCTGAAATTTGCATGCAAAATTATTGTATATAGAAAAAGTGAAGGAACTCTAGCTTGAGAAAATACCTAAGAAATTTTTCTACTTCCTCAAGCTTGGGCTTCATACAGCAGATTAGAGGTCTCCGTTGCAGGAAATAGTTTATATTTCGATGAGTGTTCAACATACTTATTGTACCAAAACTGACTTTATTAGTTGCAGCTAGCTTACATCTAAGATTGGATTACTATGCCTTGATATTTTTACTCTTTTACTATGTCACCGCTTTCCGCTGATAAGACCACTTTTGGCTGCGAGAGTATCTTCCAACGCTATTTATGAAAATGTAAATGTACCATAATTTTTGAAAATAGCGTCAAATGTCATTGTTGTTTGCATCTGTATACAGATAGAAAATTAGTTTTTAGCTTTTTTAAACAATTTTTGGTCGGTTGTTTTAATGCGACACGTGCGGGAACAATTAAACGTTTGGTTGAGCGCTTCGTGCAAACTGGGTCTACTAGAGATTTTGCAAGAAGTGGTCGACTGTAACTGGTGTGGCCGAAGACCTCCAAGAAAATCTATAAACATCGAAGAGACAAGTGCGATAAAACTACTCCAGTGCTCCATAGAAATCCCCAGTAGCATTCTGTTCCTTCAAACTTTTAACCGTAACACGCGTAAAACCGTAATTCGCTTCTAAGCCATAAAACTCTCTTATGGAATACCTGCCTAAGCTCTTTATTTCTAAGTCATTATAGCCTTCAAACATTCAAAACCAACGTTCATAAGTCTCTTTTTTTCCTCCCTGATTTTATTTTGCTTGCTCTATGTGCAAACATTTTAAGGGTACTTAGATCTCTTTAGCGTGCGCAAATTATATAAAAAAAAAAAAATAATAAAATAAACAAAGTTTGCACATCTGGGGCACGGAGAATCCAAATGCAATGCACAAACAGCCATTGTATACCTCAAAGTAACTGTTTAGTCCAGTATTTGCAGTGGAAAAATGATTGGGTGTTAATTTTTGAGGACGCTGACGGCACCACCGTTACCGTAGCTGGTGGGCGCTATAGACTGATGTTAAGAGTTTTTTTTTTTGCCGCAAGTTGTTTAATTCTGTCTCGCGCATTTTTGATTCCAGCAGAACGATAGAAATTTTGAATCACTAATTTCTAGGCTGTGTGATCTCTCATTGTGGTGATTTGAATTGGTCGGCAAGATTGTTAAATCGCCAGATCTGCGCAAGACTTCCTTCCAACAACAGTTCAAAATGTGCACCAAATCAGGAGGTGGCCACTTAATGTCATCAATTTTACATCTATTGATAAACTTTTTGTGAAAACAGAGTCCAATTGTGTTGATTTCTGCCCAAATGGCAGTCAATTTCCATTATAACAATATTTTCTTCGGAAACCAATTTTGTACAGCTTATAAAAAAGACATTCACGCGCTATGACATCCAAATCTTCACAGAAATCAACAAAGAAAGCGTACAGCTTTTTGTGGTTCCGTGTAAAAATCTCAGCAATGTTGATAAGGGTAAAAATGTGATCCAGTGTTCAGTAGTGCTTTCTTCACTTAAGTAATTGTTGTTTGTTAGCTATTGCGAAAGCCTTATAAAAATCATTGCATCAAATAGTTTTACCAAAGTATTTAGAAAAGAAATGCTAAATCACCTTTTATGCACAATTCAGTGGTAAAGCTGTTCTTGTAAAATTCGAATGGAATCCGATCATCACCTTCAAGTTCAAAGAGGGTAAATGGCGCACATAAGTGCTAATGGTGGTGGTTACAATTGCGAAGCATTGAACAAATTTTTGAAATGCTCCCGCAGCTCTGACGCTTATAAAGCCGATGAAATCATTTTAGCTCTTTCATTTACCATCTTTGCCACTTTTCAAAAGTCTGCCGGTGATCTAGAAATGTTAAGAACTGTGATTCAAAAATCATGAGCTCCCCTCTTCTCTGTACAAAGGCGTTTGAAATATTTGTTTGCTTCAGCATACAGTTCTTTGAAACGAATAGTATTAAGCACTTTAGTAGTGCAAATGATGTATTTCTCACCTTCAGACTGTTAAAATCGAACCATTTCTGCATGCTTATTACAACATGATTTCCATTGACGTTAGACGGAAAAGATCTTTTAATAATTTGAGTTAGGTTGTCGATATGTGAAGCAGTATTATATTCACTCAGAACCGAAAACACAGTGACACGAAAACTGCCCTTCCAAATTAACTTCGGAAGAGAGCAAAATGTTTTCAGTTCACCGAAGCCCCTGTCTTCAAAACAGCGAAAGAAATTTCTAATGACATGTGGTCGGAAAATGTATTTGAAGCATCATCGCCGTTATGGCGCTTCCATTTTGTAAGCACCGATTTCAACTTTACTAATAGTTGGACATAATCATCTTAGCAAGCTTCACTTGCTTTGCAGCCTTGTGATTTTCATTTTATTCTATGATAAAAGATTCCAACGTCATTCCTGCAGTAGCGTATCCACATTTCCTAAATCTTGCGTTACTTTTTCTTTCCGAGAAGCCTTTTATCCTTGTAGAGGTAGCGCGGCCTACATTCATCTTCAAACCGGGGGTTTCCTTGTTTCAGTGCTTTGAAATCACAATCACGTCGCAAGCAGCTTCTCTGATGGCTCGTTGACGTTCCTATTGATGTTCTATGAGAGGGTAACGCGTTCGGCAAAGATTTTAGTAGTCTCTTGCGATTGACTCTGTTCCGTAATAAGGTAGTAATCCAAGTCGATGTTAACTTCCCGAACATCTTTTTATGGATGTTGATGTTGAAATGTTATGGTCCGTTATCAATTTTACAAAATGGGGTCTATTGTCGGACGTGCTGTTATCCAGGCAGTGTTTTTCGATGACCCATCCAAGGACGGCTTCCCTAGCCTGACAATAACATCTCTTAGCAAAATTCTGGTGTCATAGATGTGGCACTGAGTATAGGCTTAGTCTAGGAGATCGTAGAATTCGTCACTGATACTATTATCCATAACCCTTTGAATAACCCTTTCGAATCAACGCAAATCAGGGTTGCAAATTTGGCCTTAATGCGGATTGTTACAAGGCATTCGCTCAATTACCAAAAGCTTAAGACTTTTGATTGAGTCTCCCTCAAATAGCGAATTCACACCCAATTAAGCATTGTCTTTCTTCTTTGTAGCAGCCGCCGTACTTTCTTATCCTATTTTTGCCCATGTTATTCCGTCACATTTCTTGTAATACGGTAATAACAACTGTTACTATTGTATATCTAGGGCCTCCGCGTTCAAGCGTTCCAACATAACCCCGGTGTTGCAGTTTTCCCTCCTTTAGTTCTTTTTTTTTTCATTTCAAAAACAAAGTTCGTCTCAGAATTAAGGTCCTAGACACTGTTGACTTTGGTCCTTTAAACATCTTTAATCTATCATCCTTAATCACCAAACTAACCGATTTGGATAAACGTCTGTAAAAATCTAAAGAAGACTAGAAGGACCCTGATTCTCGCAAAAACGTGCAAATAAAGATCACTAAGAAATTTATTAGATACATTTTTTAAATAATCATTTAAACAGTTTTAAGATCGGAATATTTCCCTAGCGACGTCGTCTTTTGGAGCGTGATCGACGACGTGAAACACGACGATGTGAACGGCTTCTTAGCCGTCGTGATCTTCGCCTAGTCCTGGATTTATCATCTGGTCCCGATTCTAGATCCTAAAAAAAACATTTTATCATAAAAAAATAATTTATGTTGAATTAAGATTCAAACTAAAGATTATCTAACCTCCTCTTTGGTGATTGGCTTCTTTTTATCGGAATCGTCGCATGAAGAGTACTCATCGCTTTCATTGACTTTGCGCTCCTCTTGGGTTTCGGCCGCTTTTAAAGTACTTTTAATTTTACCCTGCACCATTTTTACAAAGGATTTTATCTAAATATCTTTTTCTTTCAATAACGAACTGAAAGCAATGAATAAAATTTATAAATAGCTAAATGCCATAGCCAACTGCTATATTCATTGAAATTTTTTCAATTTCGTCAAGTGAAATTGAACAGAATTGAAAAACAGAAAAATCACTTTTCTGACTTTAGAGGATTTTAAATCGTGGAATACGAATAGAAATACATGACAACCAAAGGAAGAATCTGGTTAGTTAGGGAAGGTTCTCTTTCAGGCTGATTTCATAGGTGGTGGAAAAGAAAACGCCGTGATACGTTACAGTGAAAAAATTGATAATTCTCGTTATCCAAGTCAATGAGGTAATAATAGTGTTGGTTACAAATCAACCACTGCGAAAACGACAGCTGTTACTTTATAACCGTAATGATTCTCCGTATATTATCCCACAAAGCTCCGATTCTTGATCCACGTAAACAAGCAATTTCAAGTACCCACACAGAAATTAATCGAGGAGGATATCTTGTGTCCTACTATAAACGCGTTCGTCGAAAACTTGCACATGTTTAACGAAATATAAATGCATTCTTTTCTATTTAAGGAACTGAACATGTCTATTTACTTAGATAACGCTAGAGCCCGGAGTAGACCTGCTACCTTCAGTTACGCTCACGAAGTCGGCTGGAGTCCTCTTCGACTTGTGTGCGCCACATAAGATGAGGTCGTCCTCTATTATGTTGTCCCTCTGGGTTGGAGTGGAAAGCTATCCAGGTTGGCACCATGGTGATCTAGTTATATCTTATAAGCCGGGATGTTTAACTTTTTTAACGAGGTCTGCGTCGCTATATAGTCCGAACAAAGCACTGTTAAAACGTCTCCTCCATTCTGTGCTGTAAAGCAAGACTAGGCTAATCTGAAGCCTTCTTGGTTTCTCAAGAAAGGACTTTACTATTCACTTGTATTCTAACCCTTTATGGATATTAAGGTGTGGAAACATTGTATTGGTAATAGTTACCTTACGTCCTGACCGAAAATCAATAAGTGTCCCCTTCCGCACGTATTTTCTTTTTTTTTTTTAAAGAACTTAAAGTGTTTGAGCACCTGTTAGATTTCTATAGAAATGGGACAGAGAGAGAAAGAAAGATTTTTGGGTTCAGTAGTTATTTTGCTCCATGGGTGGCATCCAACATTTAATGGGAAGACTAAATTATTAATCTCACGATTTTTTAGTTGCCTGAAAAAAAGTCTTTCGTTAACGGCTGGTATTGAACCACGTGGTGTCCTTGATGTACTACTTTCTAACATTCTAAAGATGCTATCCTTTTTATCTTAACTAAATCATGGTTAGTTAATATGAGCTTAACCTTATATATATGTCTGGATACAATATATCAGATGCTTACAGGAAATGTAGAACTTGGCAGTCGAAGTTTTTTGGGTATTAGTTCCAAAACCATAATTATGTTAGCTCTGTCGCTCCGTTTTGATGTTATGAGCTGTTAAGGAGTTCGACCTCATTGCAGAATTTTATATGTGACATGTCTGCTAGGTCTTTAACAAAGGTGTTGTATCCATTTGCAGTATAAGCAAGACATGGTTCCTTTTGCGTTTGTTTCCTTACATCGGCACTGAGTGTGGAATTGAAGGGTCAAATTATAAGTATGAGTGCAAATAGGTAGTTTTTACAGGTACAATTGTAGCAGTCTCAGTTACACCATACCTAAACTTTCATTTGATAAAAACTTTCATGTAACCTCCCGTCTAGATCCTTCTGGGAGGAAGATGATTTCATGGAGAATAAGCCGATCCAATTCTACCCAGATGGATTTTAAACCGATAGCGGGGTTGATGGCGGTGTCTTCTCAGATGAGCTACATCTACGCTTCTCTTTCCGTTTTCCAAATCAATGTAGCGTGTTCCAGGGAAATTTTGGCGATTAGAAAAGCTCTGTCTTGGCTGAAGAAAAACGATGTATCGGCAAACGATATCTGCATCTTTTCGTATATGCTGGCCGCATTATTCGCATTAAGTCCTTGGACTCAATTATTAAATCATTAAATTCTAAAACTGCCCTTGAATGACGATCATCTCTAACGGAGATGGCAGAGCAGTTCAACCTTCACCTTTGTTGGGTGCCGATCCAAGAGATTTTCCAGGAAATTGTAGGGCCAACGTACTCGCCAAAACTGGTACCACTCTACCTATTATACCGGAAAAGGGCAGCTTAGGTACACCAATCGCTACGTGCAAATCATTATTTAAGCTGGATGCTATTGAAAGAACAGATCTTAGGTAGACCAGTGAGCACACATGTTTAGCTACTAAACAGATCTGGCCAAAACTGTATCTGAATCGCTGTAAAAGTCTAGGCAAATATGCAAGAAGGCTTGGAACCTTTACAAACGATTTCTGTAGAAGCTGCATGGACGAGGAGGAAGAGGATACAATCCTTTGCTTTCTCTGTGCACGTCCAGCTCTCTTCCAGAGAAAAAAACTCCACCTATGAGCTTTCTTCTACAATGAATTGTACGATCTAAAGAACATAGATATTTACAGTCTCCTGCGCTTCATCATAAGCTCAAATCGGTTCCATGAGTAAGAGAATCACAGATCCACTGGCAGCGCAATGGGCTAAAAGGCCTAAGTGGGTTGGACTTTTCCAACCGCCACACTAACCTATTTTCGCTGCGTAAGAAAGTCCCAATATTAAACCTCCAATTACCATCCCATCGCTAAATTCTCTTGTATACTTAACCTATCTGAGAGCTTTGTTTACGACCTGATGCCGTTTTACTGCAAATCTATCTATCCCCTTATCAGCACAGGTTTTTAAAATAAAGATCAGCAATTACATGCTAATTTAACAGTGTGTTCAAAAAGTAAGAAGGCTTTTGAATTTCGCGGGCAATGTACATTCGAGGAATTTTTTTTTGCTGTGTTGGTACACATGTCCCGAATACATGTTCATAGTTTTAAGTATATAGCATACTTAGGGCTAGTTTTTCAGTGCAAGATCATTCGAAACTCTTGGTTAAACTCAATTTAACTCCAGAAACATGTTTTTCAGTCAATTTTAACCCAGCAAATTTCCTGAGTTAACTCTGGATTAATTGTACAAATTTTTTTGATAGATACTGAACATAACAATGAAAAAAGTTGATTTTGCTTATATTTTTGTGAAATATTGCTGCTTGTTTTGCTCATTGCTATTGTTATGCACCAAGCAAAGAAAAAGAAGAAACAAAACAATAAACAATGAGCAGATGAGAATGACAGATTACGATAGTGTTTTGACATCTGAACGATACAATGGCAGTGATGCCAAATCAAACCTGCACTTATGAAGTTAAAATTAATTCTTCATTGAAAAACTGCTTCATGAGTTAACTATGGATTAATTTTAGCCCCGTGTTAGTAAACTCTAGCTTAAGAACTGGGCCTTAGTTATTTTTTGACAGATAGAAAGGAGTAAAATGGAGCAAAGGATTTGCATCAAATTTTGTGTAACAGATGGAATTAAGTGCTCTAAAGCGCTTGAAATGTTTACAGTGGCATACGGTGAGTCTGCTCTAAGTAAAAAAAAAATTAAAAACGGTACAAACTTCTCAAGATGGCCGAGAAGATGCCAATAACGGACCTCGCTCTGGACGCCCCAGAACACCAAAAAAGATGATAACATTGAAGATTTAAAGAAAATTGTTTTGCAAAATTGTCAAATTACCATAAGAGAAGTTGCTAAGGATATTGGCATATCGGTCGGCTCTATGATGCAATTTTTTCGGATATTTGTTTGTGTTAGCGAAGTTTGTTCCGAATCTTCTTAATTTTGATCAGAAGAACCGCATGAGCATCGCTCAGAAGCTCTTGAATGACATCAATTATGATCCTTACTTGCTCAAAAGGGTCATAACTGGTGACGAATCATGGATATATGGTTAAGACGTCGAAACCAAAGCCCAATCGCCCCAATCGAAGGATCCAGGAGAGCCAAGACCAAAAAAAAAGAAGCATCGCTGGGAGAGCTCATGGCTTTACCAGAAAGTGCTTCGAGGATTGGAAAAAACGTTGGCACAAGTGTATTATATTTAAGGGGGACAACGTTAATTCTGATTAAAAATTAAATAAATGCTACCGATTTTAGCAGTCTTCAATAAAATTTCCCATGAAAAAGTCCTTCTTAAACTTGAAGTTGTCGGCTTCTAACCTGGGTTCATCTTGTGGATCAAATCATCAAAGTGTCAATATAATATTCTTTTTAGATTATCTGTTTCAGATCCCATTGTAGCTACATCTGGTGTACATCAAGGAAGTCACGTCTGTTTTCTGTTTTCACCAATATAAATGGCAATCAATGATGCTGATTTCATTCTCAAACAATGCCGCAGTTTCATCCATGCAGATGATATGAAATTTTATATGCACACCTTAATACCCTCTGACTCTCAAGCACTACAAGATAATATGAAAAGCTTTTCAATCTGGTGCGAAAAAAAATTGTTGTGGAGCTTAATGCTAGCAAATTATAAACTATAACTTACTCCCATAGACGCGTGCCACGACCTCCAAGCACCTACTTCACCGCCAGTAAATTAATACCCTCTATCACCTTACAGCGCGGTAAAGAACTTAATTTCTGGCCGCATATTGATAGTAATATTAACAAAGCTAATTCTTCATTTTGATTTATTAAGCGAGAAATTCTCTAACCCTTACGTCACTAAGTCCCTAAAATTCGTTAGGCCTAGCATACAGTACAATATGCTTACCAAGTTTCGTCCTCTTACCACCAAAGCTATTCTAGGCTAATTGAAGCAATTCAACGCAGATTCATTCGGTTTGCATTACGGGGTCTGCCTTGAACGGATATCTATAACTTGACTCCATATAGTAATCGTTTCAAGCTAAATAATCTTCAGCAACCCAGATGTACTCTTTGTTCATCAACTACATACTGGTTATATTGACTGCCCTACTCCGCTCCAAATAGTATCCATCAATACAAATCCACGCAACCTAAGGTCTCCATCCCTCTTCCACATCAACTTCCTCTGAACCGACTACGGCTATAATAAACCTTTGACCTGAAAGCAGCGAACTGCAAACAACATGGTTAATGGATTTAACTTCAGCCGTCAGCAAAACCAATCTTCGAAATTCTCTCTCCCAAGCTCTATGACCCCTTGCCTTTCCCGTAGTTTTTAAGTCATTTTAATGTTATGACCTCAATCAATTAAAAAAAAAAAAACACAAAAATAATTGAAAAAAAGGATCCACTGGCTTAAAGAGGATTTTAGATTGCTGTTAATCAGGCTGAGACTCTAAATGGGAGGAAGAATGTTCAGTAGTATTTTGGAGTAAAATTTTCTAGTGTCGTGACCGCCCGTTAAAGTTATACAAATCTACTATGATGGCGTGTGCATCCAAAAGGTTGCCGAAAGTACACATCCTGACTGATTTTACAGATTTTGTGTCCTCAAATGAAACTACGAACTGTTTGAATGTTAAAGCGTATTCAAAGGAACTGCCGCACAATAACGATCATAAATATAAGATTGTTTTTATCAGATACAAAAAGTAATTGCTATTAAGTCTTTATTGTGGATCTTTCCGGACGGCATACAATATAAACCAAGTTCAAGTTCATAGCAAGCACAACAGTGAGGTGTTAATAAACATTTTTCAGCTTTTAAGTACCCGGCGTACACTTAGCACATGAGTGCCTGTAGTTACCACATATGCAAACGGAAAGATAAAATTCGCCGAATACTCGTACATCTTCGGCATGGTGTTGATGTCTATCTTTAATCTGGATAGGCTATGTCATTTTTAAATATGGGTATTTCCCACGTTTTTAGTAGTTGGCAAAATTCTTTCCGGTTTCTTCAAACAACGGCACAAGGTCATTTGTTTATTTAATTAAAAAATTTTAAAAACAATAGTTGACGGGTGTTGTACGATTGGGATAGGCACTCTACGGCATTAATTTAGCGATGCTCAGATTTGTAATTATATGTGACAACAAATATGATTCTTTCGAGTAAGAAAGGAAAATTCAGCGGTCGACCAGACTACAAGAATTAACAAGAAGATTGTATGTTACACATCTGAGGAAATATTAGGCATGCAACTTAGTTGTCAATAGATGGCTTCAGCGGTAAGTACTGGTCGATTTGAAATATCCAAAACGTAATGAATCAGCCATTAGTGATTTTGTTTTGGCATCATATACTTTTGGTTGTGTGAAAACGTCTGATATTGTGCCAAATAAGCTTTAAGTGAAACAACGTGCCTTGATTGGTTCTGTCGATTTAAAGACGGTGATTTCGACGCCTGAAGAACGGCCAAAGACCTTCGCAAGAACAGATTGCTTCAACATTAAGAGTTACCCGCAAAGCCATTTCCAAGCGATTGCATGCGTTGGGAATGATTCAAAAACAAGGAACTTGGGTTCCATATGATTTGAAGCCAATGGACGTTGAGTGTCGTTTTTTCGCCTGTGAACAACTGTTCCAGCGGAAAAAAAGGAATAGTTTTCTTCATCGCGTCGTGACGGGTGATGAAAAATTGATTCACTACAGCAACTCAAAGAGAAGAAAGTCATGGGGACTACCCGAGCAAGCTTTTACGTCACAAGCTCAGCCGAATATTTAAGCTGCGAAAGTTATGTTGTGTATTTGGTGGGACCAGATCGGTATTATTTGTTATGAACTGTTGAAACCTAATGAAACCATCACTGTGGAATGGTATCGACTTCAATTGATGCAATTGAGCCGTGCACTGCGCGAAAAACGGCCACAATATGAGCAGTGGTAAGAAAAATTGATTATAGAGCATGACAACATCAAAAAAATGGTTTGATTTGTGAGTAGCCTCAAAAAATCAACACTTTTAGCGTATCCGTATTCGAACGGATGGGAAAAAATTGTAGTTAGTTGAGTTGTGCACCTAATAATATTGCTACGATTCTAAGAAGGACAACGAGGATGACGTACAAAGTAAAAATGACAAAAATTAAAATTCACAAAGTGCAATAATAAAAGCGTGCCAAGCTGTTTCAGAAAATTTGCATAGCACTTTCCTTGTAACTGATGATCCGTCGGACTACAACTTTTTGTCGGACAATACAGATTTCCTAAAGTACAATTATCAACATATCCTAATGGTAAGGCATAGCAACCGATACACGGTTTTGCAAATATTTAAAAATTGTCTCCACAAAATAATCCGTTTTCACTAGCGTTCCGCAGAGTTCCGTCCATAGACCACTTCTACGAAACATAAAGTAAGGAACTCTGATTCTGCGAGTCTTCGCCTGACAACAAATCATAGGTTTTGCCGAAAACATACAATTGTGGCTACGACTAGTTAAAGCTGAATACCAACGCGACCATCGCATTAATTAAGCAATGGCAAGACTCAACGAACTTAGCATTGGCAGAATGCAAATCTTAGGTAGTTCAACACATAGTTTTGTGTTATTCGGTGCACTCGAATAGCTGCAAATAAAAAAAAAATAATTCTATGCAAAAACAATCGCGAACTCTTGGCTTAGAGCGGGTGATCAAAAAGAGAGCAGCCGGTAGAATGGCTAGAAGATTTGCGTAAAGAAATTTGTAATATGAAAAATCTTTCCCTGATATATCGACGAGATAAGATTAGAAATATTGAAAAATATTTCCTTTTTTATAAATAGGGATCGCTTCAAGGGTTTTTTTTTTTTTGTCACCACAAATTTCGTAATGCCAGTCATTGAAAAGTTTTCTCATTTTGAGATATCGTAAGCGCAGTGAGTCTGAAGGAAGAGGGAGAAGAAGAGACGTCTGAACCAGGCTGGACAAATGCTGCTTTACATAGTTTGTTCAAAGAGTAGGATTAAAGAAAAAGCTCACGCAGTGGTTTTGCCAGCGTGGAAGAACATCTCTCCAAAAAAAGGGGGAGATATAACATCTGGACCAGCGGATTTGTGAATCCTTAGATCTTTGAATACTTTTGCTACTACATGAGTGCGAAATCGATTCAAGTGTTGGCGGAGACAAAGCACAATCTGGAAGTGTTGAGCTGGCTGCAAAGTGTGCAGCGTTCAAAGAGCTGACAGCTGGAACGTCATTATAAATGAGGCAGCATTTTTAATATTTTTGAACGTTATACAAAAAATTGTTATTATCTTTGGGATATTGTAGCATTTTTTACATCAATTATTGGTCTTATTGAAATTTTACAAGCCTAAGAAAGGCTTTGCGATCATTCCTATCACGTTTAAACTTTGTTCGGTTTGCCTAGCATATGTCGGATTGGTTCTGAAGAACCGATAAAACATTTTTCCAACCCTGACAACTTCTTTATCTTGTACCATGCATTTTCTTTTGGTTTGATGCTCTTCTTCCCATGAGGGATAAAGGATCTAATAACAAAAAGAATAGTGTTTGTGATCACATCAGCAGCAGCATTCACTTCGTTATAGAGGAAACATAATGACCAGTGAAACTTTTTAAGTGTGAAGACCGCTCCAATTGGCTTCCTCGTATTGCCACTGTGCTTTTACGAATATTTTCTCTAACTTTGTTGTCTGTGTATGAGACATCAGCTGATATGGCATGATGGTCCGACGAATCTAGAGAGAAGTCTGGTGAGAAGTTAATGGCAAGTTCAGGGTGTTGTATTTCTGTACACAATCTTACATCACAAATAAGCTGAATTGTTGTAGGAAGTTGGCAATCATCACTAATCAATTCACCGAAAATTATCCAGACTAAGCCGAAAAGTTTTGGACTATACTCCGTGCTTACTGTCATGAATCGATAATTGATCTTTAGACAAAACTGTCTAATTTGTCTAAGTGAGTTCTACACATTTTGTTATTTCCTATCATTATAATTTTAATTGCATGTTTGTGATTTGAGATACATTTTTAATTGTAGTATTAGTGACTGAGTGTCAAGCTGTGATATCGGGCTATTCTTTGTAAATCGTAATCAAAGTCATGAAAGATAATTGAGCAGAAATAGATCGTGTGTATCTGCAAATTAGAGAATCATTGTACTGAATTTATGTTGATTGCTCTTAATGTTAAACAAAAGAAATATTCTTACTTTCTAGTCTTATAAGGTAACGAAAGTTAGTCTCCTGTAATAAGAGAAACCATGATCAAGCACTTTGCTAGCTCTAATACTATTTAACCCATAACACAGAATCGAAGTAATTAGGCGTATCTTATTACTTAATTAAGATGTGCTATGAAACAGTGAAATAGTTCGTAAGTGGTGAAAGTAAATTATGTGTTATACTCGTAGATAATCACTTTGCACGTGCATTTATACAATTTTATTTTGATGAGTTCCTTGTTCCATAAAAGTTGATAGTGATACCATGGAGGCCGAAGATGTCAAAAAAGTATTTCGAGAGTGAATTTTCTTCAAAGTCTTACTTGACAGAACTGTGCTAAACTTACAGAACAAGAGCACAGGTACAGTGCTTCAAAAGTGCTAGGAATAGCCTTGGCTCCGACAGCCGGCCAAAGACTTACGCTACACTATTTTCGTAGTCACTGTGCTCTTCTTCCCGAGTTCGAAAGTCCTAGCAAGGTGTGACTATATGTACCAGCTTCTTTATCCTGATGATGAGACTGATAGATACAGTAATGGACAACCTTAAACGATGTTTCCCGATTTAGCTGTGTTAAGCTGTCAATTTTGGGGCTTTTGATAGACTGGAAAAGCATCATCATCCCACCATGATGATGCAAACGAAATCATAGGGTAATTGAAGATTCGATCACTGCTTGCTGAAGCTTTCAAAATTTTAGGATTGAAAAATTGCTTCTTTTTTAACTCTTCTCAGTTCCAACAAAATAGCTTACTTTATCACTTCTCTAAGGGTAGGGATATTACATCTCTTAATGAAGTTACGTAAACATATTCATAGAGGGCATACATCTGTAGAAAAATCCAATGGTAACTTCGAAGTAACAGGGAGAGCGATCCAGGGTTTTCCTCAGTAACTGGCTACTGTTACGTAACGAACGGTGTAAGGGTCTAAATCTTGAGCATGAGCCGTGATTGTAGCATTTCACTCCGAATTCAATATCGTTAGCAATACCTTCTGACTTTTGTATTTTGCTTATAACTGTAAAAAAAACTGTCGAAACTCGGTATTTTCTTCATAAATAGACGCCGCTTAAAGCTTCCTCACAGGAGTCAGCAAAGCTGTAAAGCTTAATATGGCTAGGGATCGGCAACTTGGGCCGCTAAATTGCATTACGATAGATAGATGGATTCTGGCAACGTTATTCTAAAGAGCACCTTTTTTGTTCGATAAATGAAGTGAATTGATATGGCGTCGATCTAAGGGTAGATCTTAAAGCGTATGAAGGAGACGTCTAAGTGCGTCCATTACAGAGGTTTCTAATGCACTGGTGATGCAGCACCTAGCTGTGTTGTTTTAACAAGCTGGTCCTTGTCATCGGTGTGAAATCGTGTTGCCTGCAAGATAGATATTTAATAGTGATCCCTCATAGAATCAACAGTGACGTCCACAGCTAGATAAGCACAAGCTTTATTCAAGCTACCTCGATATATTCGGACCTCAGGTCAATAAGCAAAATTAACGTCTGAAAATTAAGGTTTTGAAAAGAGAGATGGTGGTGGAGGAGCCTTTTATAAGCTATCGCCAGAGTTCGCACCTCCAAAGTGGACTACTAGACTTCGAGCTCGGAGTCTTCTAGGGGCTAAAACGAAGAATCTGGTCTTCCAGGTTGGGCGTTGTACGTCGGGCGAACTTCCCTACAACGAAAAAACCAAAAAATTCCAAAACAACAAGAAGCCTCTCATATGGATAGCCTTACCGTTGAGAACCCTAACAAACGAAACTAGGACAACGACCTTCGGATATGTACATGAAATGTTCGGACCCTCATCAGACCACGTGTAGCAGAACAATAAGCAGAGGCCCTTGACAGCTATAATGTGCTGTCAACGAAGTGCAATGGGATGAGCCGAGTAAAAGGAGTAATACAAATTGTGGCCCTTATTCGTTTTATGACAATCCGGGTCAAAGTTATATTCACTAGCATAAGCTTTATACTTAATATATACGGCCATGAGACAACGCTAGATAAGACAGCGCCATTAAAGAGGGCATTTACGATCTTCTTGGCAAGACATATGATCTTAATATCAAGATAGGAAAGAAGGACTTGGTCGGTCCTTTGGTAAGCGTACACTTTACGGCACTACGTCTGCTAACGGACTTAGGCTTATTAAATTTGCGGCCGGACGAAATGTCACTGTAGCGAGTACACGGTTTTCTCATAACCAACCATAACATAACATAACCAACGGGACAAGGTAATTTTCGAATCATGAAACCAAATTGATCCTTTTGCAATCGACCTAAGGCATGCCTCCAGTATTCTGGATATCCGAAGTTTACGGACGACCAACATTGACTGGGATCAATGCCTTGAGCTATTACAAAGAAGAACTACTATAACTAAAATAGAAATAATATTATTAATATAAAATGTTGAAAAGATGAAATCGCAAGAGACCGCCATGATTTTTATCGAAAGCGTATCACAACATCAAGTACCGACGAGTGACAACGTCTTCCAACGTGTTAAGAAGCGCGTGTCACAAGAAGGACAGAACATCGCAGTCGATAATTATTTGCTTGAGGTAGTAAAGAACTTTTTCTATCTTGGCTTTACTATCCATTCTGTCAGTAACACCTTCATAGAAACAAGACTAACTCTTGTCAATCGCTCTTTCTTCCGGCTGAGGAGGCAATTAAATAGTAAGTTTCCTTACTAAGGAAACTCTATATAAGCCCTTGATGATCCCAGCTCTACTTTATGACGCTGAAGCATAAACTCTATCGAAAGCGGATGAAGATATACTCAGTCTTTTCAAGAGAAAAGACATTCGTAAAATATTCGGTTCCGTTTGCATTGGCGGGCTTTAAAAGAGAATATTTAATGACGAACTATACGCGCTGTACAACGACATCGACCTAGTCCGAAAACTGCGGTGGCTAGGACTACTCTAGCAAATGGGTATCAGTGCTTTGGCCCGAAAACTCTTCAACATCCAACACAAAGGCACAACGCCACAGAGGAAGACCTTGTCTTAGATGTCACGCAAAAGTAGAAGACAACTTTAAGCGGCTTGGAGCGCGCAACTGGAGGTAGTTAACCATGGACCGAGTTGAATGGAGATGGTAATAAGTTGAGCACCAGGTTCACCCCGAACTTTCGCGCAAGTAGGTAAGTAAGATGCTGGTTTTCTTCTCACATATTACCAATCAGCTGAGTTATAAGCCAAGATGGGTGCAGCAATGAAAATATTAACCCAGTCCATTAAATAAGGCTGCAAATCCTACCTTAAGTTTCATTGTACAACATGCTGTTTCCACCTTAGTGGACTGTCTTAAATGACACGTAAATACTTGGCACTCTTCGAGAAGATCCAAGAGATTCTATCTAACTTCAATGAGATATTTTTGTAATAAAAAAACCAGTTCCGCTTTCTTGTCTAAAAGAAGAATAAATCTGAAGTAGGTATTTTGAAGAATTTTGGCACATGTATGTAGAGATTGTAGTGACTGAAAACGTCTGTGGTAATTACAAAATCACACTCCGCGTTCTGTTATTTTATTGGCAGGCCGTTGAAGATTAGTTTCCATAAAAAGAAGTTAAAGAAAAATTGCAACTTCTTGAATATTTCTGTGTTATTTCCTTCTAGTAAAGTACAACCCAAAAGATTGCATTCATGATTCTACTGCAGAGCTGCAGATATCCATTGATTCTAGTTCTTAGATACAAACGGTAGTCATCAGGTCAAAGCTCAACTTTAAACTGCAACCAATGCCAGCACGCTTTATAAGATAATTTCTCACGAATAGCTTTATAATTTACGTGTACATTCTATAAATGTTTTTATGCTACTTGGTCAATTCTACCATACCTGATGCATCTATAATTCCAAACGCAGACTCACAGAAAAAGTTATGCAGGGTAAAAATGTTTTTCTGTTCAAGTAATAATAATAATGGTAGTTAATACGAGTATCTATAAGACTGCACTGTGACTATTGAATTGGTGTCAAATGTTCTACAGTGTAACACACCATTTGACATTATTTTTTCTGGCAAAGCGTAGCTATCATTTGAGCATTCAACCAGATACCAAATATATATTCTATCACAGAGACTAGGGTTGCCGCAGGACAAAATTTAGGAGTAAGAATAAAACAATTTGAAACTTTCTTAGCTTTAAATTTAGGAAACTGCAAACCAACTTCCTTCGATAGAATCAATGATAACATTTGTTTTAAGGACAGCTGAAACTTCATGTAGTTATTTCAGTATATTCAGAGCCCAGATCTTACAGGCTCCGTAATACTTTCAAAGACTTGGTCTTGTAATAAATAGCGACCTACAAGTGCAAGTTCATCCAGTACACTTTTGAATAGTCACAACATACACCGGATTATTAGTCATTTAAACAAAGATCAAGACCCCGAATTAAAGTGAGCACTGACTTAATAGCATATTCTTGAAATGATCATAGACATCATCGATATAAAAATGTATAGTATACGCCCTTACAGAAAAGCTGCAGAGCCTCGTGCTCGCAAGTCGTGAAGAGTCTTTGCCTAAAGAAATGCGGTCCTCCAACTTTTGTACACTGTTCTCAGTTCTCTAGAGCAAGACCTCAGATCGCTTTATCTTCCAAACGGAAGTTCCAACATTTCTGTCATCGCGAACATGAGGCTTGGCAGCGAGATATACTACAGTGGCATACTATAGTAGGAGCCTCTTTGACGGCATAATGCATTGCCCTAAGCACTGTGGGCTGTAAGGCTATATCGACGCCATTGGTTTTATCGGATAATAGTTTTCGAAAATATTGTATACCTCTTACCTATAACTATCCCGACCAACGTCAAGATAGAAAGATAAATTAATATATCTGACCTTTTCGGTGGGCGATAGCAAACCTCCAATATAAAATGTTCTGGCTATGAAAGTTGCTTAATCTACTGTCGTTCAAATCTAAAAGGAATGTAGATTCGTAGGCATAACCGCAAACCCTGTACCAAAGGATGTATATAATTTAAAAAGTTACACAAGCTTATGAATGACAACGTAAAAGCTCTCTTACGATGGCTGTTTGATGAATACTCGGATTAGAAATGACAACGCAACTTTTTTAGGTTTTGATAATTTATTTATTGTTACACTAATGAATTTAATAGTAGCGTCAAAGGTCTTTTAGTAGCCTTCGACAAAGCGATATCTTCATCCTGTCCACTTACCAGCCATAAAGACAAAAGACTCGTTGAAAGAATTTAGATGCAGGACCTTACTTATGCACTTACTTAAGATGACGCTATAGTCCGGGGTGGAACAGAGACTCATCCAACAAGCGTCTACTTGAAGCTATCTCGAAATTTACCTGCAGTTTCGCACGCTATTTTAGCTGAGGTCCCTTTCCACTTGCTTGGTCCACCTGAGACACGATCTTTAGTCGTTGGACCTTCACTCTTCCATCTCTCTGCGTCAAAGTGCAGCACTGTGATTATTAATGTCTTATATAGGGTCACGTTTGCTGTTGGAGAGAGGGCTTCGCAAGATAATTGCCTTCTTAGCCCAAGGAAGCAACGGTTGTCAAGAATTACTCTTCGTTTGATCTCAGGGCTGGTGTCTTTGGTGTCAAGGGTGACTTTCTGTCGCCCGTCAGTGTTAGGTGCCTTTTCTGGTATATACTTGGTCTTGACCTTGTTGACCGTAAAGCCCATCCTCGTCGCTTCCGTCTCAATACTCGTGAAAGCGTCACTGTTATGACGCTGCTTTTTTCAGTTTATGTCAATATCGTCGACTTCTGAAAGATTGTACCACTTGCATTGGTGTGTGAGTTTTGAACTATTCTTTCAAGAATGATGTTAAAGAAATAGCATGACAGCACATCGCCTTGTCTAAATCTTTTTCTGATATCAAAGGTCTCGATGAGTTGCTTACTGACTTTGATAAAGCAGTGTAAATTTTCCATTGTCATCCTGCACAAATGGACTAGTCCAATAGGAAAGCCAACACTATACCCTTACATTAAGCTGTATAGCTCGTCTCTATAGATGCTGTCATATGCGGCCTTAAAATCGATGAATAGGCGGTCTGTAACAATTATGAGCTCATGGGGTTTTTCCAAGATCTGCCATAGTGTGAATATTTGGTCGATGGTGGACTTTTCTGGTCTAAAATCACATAGATATAGAGCAATCATATTGGTGGAAGGCTTTAAGCATTCACACAATATGGCAGATAGGATTTTGTAGGCAATGTACTGATGCTTTTCCAAGTTATCGCTTGCAGTTTTGAAGAGCTCGGTAGTCGGACCATACCCTCTAGCAGCTTTGTTAGACTAAAGCCTAGATATGGCTATCTTCACTTTATCCGGGTCGGGTCGACGGAATTGTTGGTCTACATAGTCCAGATTGAAAAGTCTTCTTGACAGCGGTATTTGATTCTTCGTCGCCGTAACACAGTCTACAGGAATGCTCTTCCCAAGTCCTTAGCATTAACTGCGATTCTGCTACTTGTTCGATTCGGAGTTTCTGGAGTAGCTTAGGAATAATTGCAAAACCAACTATATAATGCTTAGTTACATGAATAAAAAAAAGGGCTGTTGCACATTTTCGGGATAACTCCGTCAAAGTAGCTCTCACACCCAAAACTGGTATATGTCCTCATGTAATTCGGAAGGATTGTCTATCATTGTTTCTTCTGAAAATTCTACAACGATAGGAAAATATCCATCAGTTACTGTCTGTGGGTCAACATGTTTCTTCTGACATTTCTTTGGTTGATTGATTTTTCCGGACACGATGTCCGGATGAGACTGGTGCTGCAAATAACCAACACTGCAGTTCCAGTGGACGGAAATCGGAGGAAATCGTTAAACCTATTGGCGAAGTCAGTTGATGTGGTCAAATCCAAACTGAAAAAGTTCCGGTTAAAATCGGTGTACAAACTGCAAATATTGAGGTTCGCGTGGATGAAATTTGAATCTCTCTGGAAAACGAACCTCAAAAAAAAAAGGAGCCATGGTTTTCCTTTAAGGATACCGCTTTAATACTCTTGGCGTTGCTAATTGAGAAGGCTGGTTATGATAACAGTCTGGAAGACGTAAGTGCAAACACTGAGTTGATCAACTGTGAGAGTTATTGTATGATAGTTTAAGCAGATGGTTCCGATATGGAAAACAGAACTCCTAGACTTAAATGTTCTACGCAACAGACTCTTTAATGCCAAAAATACTACCCTGCGGACTTATTTCTTTTGAGGTCGAAATCCTTTACATATTCTTCTTCCTTTACATTCTTTACTCCTTTCTTTAAGCCGTAAAGTTGCTGATATTCTATACATATAATTGCGGACATCTGGGGCCAATATCTAGAGCGCTTCTTGAAGTTACCGATATTCACCCTCTTTTCGACTACCACTTCAGCAAACTCTCCATCAAGAACATTCTTTTTTGCACCAATGCCTCACGTCCTAACTTTCCTTAACCGCTCCCACCCTTTAATTTTTATCTTTATAACAAATATAAATATAAATCTGCCCGCCACTGACCCGGGCCTCATATCATCACTGTGCTGCTTTAAGGCGCAGAAGCACAGACGAAAGCGAATGAAAATGCTCTCTGATGCTTTGAAAAAATGATTCTTCTACTAGACCCTCTATGTCAGCTTCTAGGACTGCGTAATCATTTGTGAAATAATAACAAATATCGTTTAACTTTTGACTTAATTTCTCATCAGTTTTCACCAAGTTCTTCTAATTTCCAGCTTTTGAAACAAACCTCCCCTACTTATCTATTTGTTCACAATTCCGGTTCATATATGGAGACGAAATCCATAAATGACTTTTGAACTAATTGCTTTTTAATTTGAGCTCCCTTTCTAGACAACATAATCAAACCTATTACTGATATATAGAGATGATATATGAAGAGATGCTGGTTTTAGTTGCTGTTGCAATTATAGCACCTTGTTAACCCTGGCAGTGACTTACTATAAATACCCCGAAAGCGGTTTTTCTACATTTAATTCCATTTACAAGTGCAACGGCTTAGTTTGAAATTCAATTCTCTCAATATGTTTAGCAGAATTACCATCTGTTGTGCTTTGATACTTTCAATTTTGATCGTACCCAACGACGGAAAGTTACGTAAGTTATCAAGTTGAAAAGGATAACAAAAAAAAAAAATAAAATAAAAAAAAAAAAATATTTTAAACGAATACTATCTTTCCAACAGCTGATGATTTTAAGCCTTGTAAGGCTGAAGATAGCCAGTGCTTAATAGAAACTATCAACAGGATCATCGAAACGAAATCGAAAGGTATGAGTATTAACGGTTTTTTTACTTGGATAAGTATCTGAAGGTTAATATTGTGTTTGAAAAGGTGATCCTGAACTAAATCTGGAAAGTATCGATCCGCTCCACTTCGACGAGATGGTTTTAAAGCAATCTAAAACCAGTCCAGTCAGTGTGTCTTTGGTTTTCCGAAACAGTGATGTGACAGGGTACAGTAATTTGCGAGCATACAAAGTGCGGTAAGAAATATTTTATAAGTTGTATTGTACACCATGATTAGATACATATTTAAGTGTCAAAGGATGTAACGTTATACAAACCGGATTAGAGCATTTTTGGGATTAAGATAGCTGTCAGATAAGGGTCAAATTTAGTTGTCGTTTGATGATTATACGAGCGCAATTTTTCTACGAGTATATTACGCAGTTACTAAGTTACTACAGTTTTTTTTTAATCCAGCAATCTTAGGTGTTTAGACGTTTCTTTATTGACGTTAATGCCATGATTAGGTTATTGAGTTGTATTGCACACATCGATCTAAATTGACAGCAGATATTGTTTTTGTTAATTTGCGTGTCAATAAGACACAAATTTGACATCTATTTGTCAAATGTAAAAAATGGAATTAAATAGTTCTAGTTGTGATTACAGATAAGATGCCATATTAAGTTCAACTATTTACTTCTCACTTTTCGACTCATTTATATGCTGTAAATTGGAACCAAATAAGATAGTCCTTTAGGTCTCACTTCTTTCTAATTTTCTTTCAAACAACTCTGAAAATTTTGATGGGACTTCGTACCTTATTTTGCAGAACAGTGGCATAACAACTTGTTTAAAATGCTAAATACAAGTTAATTTACTCAAATCGACATTGTCCCCTTCGAAGTATTTTCCACAAGTGCAACGCACTCTAAACATCTCTGGAACTTATTTTTTGGTATGCCTTTCAGTATGCTCATCGACTGTTCCATTAAACTGTTGTTGTATATTCGAATGAGGATGTCAAGTGAAAAAATTTTTTTTCAATATAATAAAACACTTATGACTTACCATAAGTATAAAAACTATCAAACTGGATGGTCCGAGTGTAGTAGATAAAGGACAAAATCCATATGCCTATGTTAGTCTTGACAACCGGTAGGAACTGGTGCGTCGTCTTCAACCAGAATTCTCCAGTTGGTGCGCTGCTGTTCTTTAATTATTCATTTCAGACAAATACACAACAAACAAACAAACATTGCTGGTATTTTGGTCAAAACAGCTGCCTTGTTCTGGAAATTCCAGAAACGTCTCTAGATTGAAATCGCTGATCGGCTGGATTTAAAACATCTTCTTCGCTAGAGTTTCCCGTGTACGTTGATATAATAATGAACCATCACTTCCAACTATTTTGCCAAACTCCCATTTCTTGTTCTTTTTGAAGTAATTTTTCACTTCAACTGTATCGCCAGGATGGTACTGGGTTCCACTTTGGCATGATGCCCTCAGCTTCTTAATATTGGATCGAACTTAGTCCATAACGATGCGTACATCCCTTTACAGAAACAGTGCGCATAGTGACACCCCCGTTGTAGCATTTCGAGTTTTCATGTATTGGATAAGGTAGTTAGCAAGTTTCAAGTTTAGACTGTCGGGATCGTTCATTATCTGCGGAGTGCGGCCTTCATATTTTACACAAAATGTTCAGACTGGCCATTCGTAGTTGGATGATATGAAGTGGTTAACTTGCGTTGATTCCCATCTTCTGATGAAGTCCTTAAACTCACCCGACGTAAACGCAAGCCCGTTATCGCTAACAAAACTGGAAGGTAACCCGTAGCGAGCAAATATCTCGCGTGAGACCTTAATTGTTTCTCCTGTCGCCATGCCATTGATCAGTATAATTTCTTCGATGACTGCTTTATAACACTTCGACATGCATAACATTGCTATAATTTCCAAACCGTTCATGATAGTGAGCTCAAATTTTGAACATGACAGATAATTTTATTATTAACAAGCATTTTAAACGATTTGTGTCTCAGTTGTTTTGAAAATTTTTTATCCGCGATGGAATTCAAACGTGATAGTGTGATTGCTTTATATTTGGCTGGAAAACCACAAGTAGCTATCGTTACAGCCCTCCAGCACCTCAACGTGAATAAATCATTTGTGTCCCGAACCATAGCTCGTTACCGTGATACTAGCAGCGTTGCAAAACGCCATGGAGGCGGTCATAAAAAAACAGCAAGATCATCAGAACTTATTCGGAAAGTGACGGCTCGAATTGAGCAAAATCCGCGTCGAAGTGAAAGAAAAATGTCTCTTGAACTCAACATATCGTTGAAACGAATGGAACACATACTGAAAAATGAGCTTTGGCTTACATTTACATCTTACACCGCAACAGAAAAAAGTTAGAGTCGAAAGAGAGAAGGAGTTACTACGCTTGCACGAAAGTGGTGAGTTGCCGAATTTGGTTTTTTCCGATGGGTTGTTATGGGGTGTTATCGAGCAAAATTTCAACAAACAAAATGACCGAGTTTACTTGCTAGAGAGGTCTTTCGAAAATTTACATCTTCGGACGGCGACCAGAAAGCAGGCAGCGCCAATGGTGATGGTTTGGGCCGCCACAACCGCCGATGGTCGCTCTCCGCTCTCCGTGGCGTCAAAATTAATGCGATCGTATACCGTGAAACTGTCTTAGAGGCAGTATTGAAGCCTTGGGCAAACAATTATTTCGGTCGGAGACCGTGGACATTTCAACAAGACTCGGCACCGTCTCACCAAGCGCGTTAACCAAGATTGGTTAAAAAACAATGTTCCACACTTCTCCGGATGCAAATCCGTTGGGTATCTCTGTCTGGGGTATTTTAAAGGCGAAGGTTGGCACTAAAAAATACCATAGCTTGGACCACCTCAAACAAGCACTTCGCCGGAAATGCACCAAAATACAGCAGAGCCACTTGCGCGCAGCGTGCGATGCTTTCTTCGGCCATCTCAAGGCTATTATTCGCGCCAAAGGTGGCTATATTGAAAACCACTGATACAATTTGAAAATTGATGTATTTTCAAACATTTGCAACAAATTTCCAAGAATTAAAAGTTTCAGTTCGAATCAGGCAGGGTGTATCTAAGGATTGAGAGAGAATTGTTCATGCTTACCTTCGTAACCTGACTCGGTCAGCTTTTTCGCAGCAGCAGTTTTGTACTTTTCTTCTTATTTGATCCTTAGTAGTTTCCCTAGCAATTTGTCTCTTGGTAACTGGAACAGTGTTGACTTGCTGCATTTGATAGTATGTGACGTCGGCATCACTATTTTCCGCAGATGCTGGATTTAGGAGGAGGTGGAATAGCGCATCCGCATTCCTATGCCTCTCTGTCCCTTGTAAGAACTGGGTATAGTGCAGCATACGAGTCACCACCATACTGGGTAAGTTTTTATCTGAGCTACAAATAGCAACAAGAGGCTTATAGTAGCAGTCAATCGGGCTATAGTTCCTTTCTGATACAGATAAAGATCGTGACGCGTAAGCTATGGGACGGTCCTGGCCATCTGGAAATGTATGGAGCAAAACGGGTCCCAGTCCATAAGTACATGCGTCGGTAGCCAATGACATCGGTAGTTTCGGGTCATATCCACAGAGTACGACATCTGAAGTAATTTCCTTTTTGAACAGATTGAACGCCTTGAAAATAATGTCCTTTTGCAGCAATTTGTAGAGCGGGTGCAATTTTGAAGATAAATTTTGCAAAAACTTTTCATAGTAGTTAACTAAGCCCAACCAGTTTCATCCTTTCGTGACATTTCGCTGAGTCGGAGCGTCTGTAAAAGCCCTAATTATGTTCTGAGATTTTTGAATTTTCTTCCCGAAAGGACATGACCTAAGTAAGTGATTGATTCCTCGAACAACTTTTATTTGCTAAGCTTGATGTGTAGATCCACATTGTTTAATCTCTGGAGAACTTTCGTAGCGCGAAAAAAATGGTCATCGAAAGCTGACCTTTGTGTCTTAATGTCGTCGGAAAATACACACACACCTGAGATGTTGTTTAACGTTTGCGATATAAGTACCTTGCCAAATAGTTGGTGCCACATTTGAGGCATAACGTCGCCCTAATAAATGTTTCTGGGAAATTGCACTCAAATTTTTGACAGCCTATTGCATGAAAACCAACCGCTGCGATTTTTTTCATTTTTTGACACGACGTTCATACGGAAATCCTTCTCTTTCAAGAAATGTAAGAAGTTATTTTAAAACAATTTTAGTTTTAAGGATATTTAAAATTTATTACAAAATGAGTTTGCAATATTTTCTTGTACTCAAAAATTATTAAAAAAAAATCTATTTACTTAAAATCAAGAAATATAAGACACGTTTTTATTTTTCAAAAAAAATAATAAAGTTTTCGAGAACAAAAAGCATATTTATTTTTTTTTTGATAAAAAAATTCACAGTATTCTGCACACAGTCTTTCGTTAAAACAAAAATAATAAAAAAACAATAGTAACGACTTCAAACATTTTATTCATTTTTGTTTATAACAAAAATAACAAAGCAGAAAAATTAATTGAAAAAAATAACATTTTCATATAAGATGCTAAAGTAAAATAGAATAACTATTATTTCAATTGATTGACTATATCCTCTGATGATATGAAGGGATACCATCTATTTATATCATTAATTTTTCCTTTGATATATATATTTTTTCTGAACTGTATTAACATTTTGATTAGATAAATTATTCCTAAAGTCCCTAAAGTAGTTTTAGTAGGTTTCTTAATACGTATGTAGCATTTGTTTTAAAAGATTGTTAAAACAAGTGTGGATTCTCATAATCAAAAAATTTTATTTTAGAAAAAGGCGTAGTTGCAAAATTTAAGTGACTTCTTAAGTTGCCTTAGAAGTGCCAATGGACTTGTCTATTGCACTGTGAACAGAGCCTGTATGAGTGAGTGTCCTGGTACCGAACATTTTATTAATATCATTTTCAGGTTAGGTGACTTGTGAAGAAAAGTATTTAAAGCTGTTGACGTTATCTTATTTTTATTTTGAGGGACACAAGGATCACTCTATAGTGTCAAAATTTCCACATAAGGATGCTCTGCCAAGATGTTCTGTAATATTTTAATCAGAGCACTGGCCATATCGTCACCGACCACTATGTACTTCACTCCAAATAGCGCAGTAAGTTATTTTTGGTTTTTGGAAGCGTTTCCTCTGGAAAGAGAAAAAATGCTTTGGAGGTCAAAACAAATTATTAAATTTTTTTGGCTCCAAGTTGTTTCTGACTAGGTCTCTTTCGGTCTTTATGAATATTTTATCATCTTTGAGTTCATTAAATTCTGCAATTTCATTACTTGTAGGTATTTTTTTAACTTTAAAAGTCAGACACCGTTCGCATTGGTCTTTTTTTAGCTTGTAAAAAGACAAGTTAAATGCATTGTTAAATTCTTTGCGGTATATGCATTCTTTGACAGGGTCATTCGTGGACTCCTTATACAAGGAGTACATCTTTGTGATGTTTAAGTGAGGTTCCAAATATTTTCTATCGGAGCTTGCCCTACAATAATGAGACTCTATTGTAGGGAAGTTTTATGTGATCAGGAACCTCTTGTATTTTTCCGGGCGGGGTCGCTTTTTTAGTGTTTTTTCCTTTATTGTAGGAATTTTGGATGCCGTTTTTTTTTTGAGGTTTTTAAAAAAGAATATATTAAAAAATAGTATTAAAAAAAAAAATTGCAGACTTGATAAATTATGTTATCTGTTTCCAAATAGAAGTGAAAAGTTTGTGTTTTTTCTTTAGAAGATTCAATTCTTTCTCTACGCTTAATTGGAATCTGAATTACAAATTTGCGGTTGGCTTTTCTTGGTCGGATAAGCTCCAAAATGAAATAAATATTCTTTGTATCACTTTGCGAGAAAAGGTTTTTGTACACAAATAAGAACAGGTATGCTTACACCGTTCCAGCTCTTTACTTTCCTTAATATTTGTTTCTTTAATGTTCGCGTAATCCTTTCTTGATTCCCGCAAGCGTTTTCTAAGGTTCTGTCTCCACATTTAGGAATTCTTTTGTCTTTTTCGGGTAGAGCTTTTTGGAGTCATAGCACTTCCTATTAATAAATATTTGATGTTAGTATATGGAACTAATTCCTATATTTGTATAAGATCTTATTTACCAGCAGTATCACCCTCTGATGGCATACTTCTTACACTCTCTGTTACATGTTGTGGAAAATTTGGTTCATAAACATAATTAGGGTCATTTACGCTGCCATCTGACCCTACGAACATGAAACAACGACATTTAAGAAAAAAGAAAGTCACAGTGATTTGAAATATTTTACCAAAGTCTTGTTCCGATGAACTTGAGGAAGCACTATTTGTTTCTTCCCTGAACTCTGCTTCATTTGGGACTAGCTCGTCTAATAAACTTAAAAGATTAGGAACATTGATTCAAAACTTAGTCCTATGTAGACTATAAGTTTTTACAAAAGGAAGGATTCATCCGTAATCCGTAATGGGTACTGTTTATTGAAGTCAGTTAAAGGGGACACAATTACCTGTGTATTTGGATTTGTTTAAAAAATTTCCCACCATTTAACTCAATTATTCAAGTTGAGGGTTCCACCATCGTACACACCTTTTGTCCATATTGCGTTTGAATTTGTAACTACATCTAAGTGATCAGATGGCTTCATTTAGTTGATCCTCCGCGTCATTTACGTCCCCAATGGACTATAGAGATGAGAACAGTGGATCAACTTTGATAGCAAAAAGTACTCCCATTTTTCTACATGCATTCGTATGTATCTAGTTTGACCGACATTGTATCCTATATTGAACTTTATGTTCATTTGATCCGATAGGAATACCTCATCATATACATGCCAGATTTCGATAAAAATGTTTAGAAGAGGATGCGAGATGGTAAGGTCAAGTATCTAATCTCTAACAGAATTGATAAGAGCGAGTTATTGCCCATATTATATTAAAACAGATTTTTGCTTTTCATCCCAGAACCCGATTCCAATTTCGACGGTAACACTGTTCAATCGGAGTGGTTATTAAGACGCGGAACCTATACCAAACTCTTCCTTCCTACACTGTACTTAATAATGCTCCTGTAGCTAATCTTGGCCTCATATTTTACGAAGTCTTATTTGGTTTTTGAGTTCCTTTCGAGTGCTTCTATTTATATTTCGGATCACAGGATATTATATTCCTCTAAGTGTTGGTGTTTCTAGTTTACTTTGAAATTAGTTCATTTTTCTTTGTGTATTTCTCACATGAATCTCGTTATAACCTACATACTTATATTTTTTATTTAATTAGAGGATTTGGAGATAGTCCAGAAGGCAAGCATGAAATTTTCTTCAAGGGTCTCTCGGTACAGATGATTGGTGATTACTCGATTGATGGAAAAGTTCTTATTCTTCCAATCAAAGGTGAAGGACGAACCAACCTAACATTAGGTATGTGGCTCTTATTATACAAATAGAATCTATAGCATTTGTGATAATTTTCCTTTATAGATAATGTCATGCTCAAAATGTTTATTGAAGCAGGATCTAAGGTAAAGGATGGTGCCACTTACTTGGACGTTAAGAATATGAAGTTGAATTTAAACACAACTCGATTGCATATGGATCTTTCGAATCTATTCAATGGTGACAAGATTCTCGGGGATAATATGAATAAATTCCTGAATGAAAATTGGCAGGACATTTTTATGGAACTTAAGGAACCAGTACTTGATGGTTTCTCTAAGGTTTTTACGGATGTCGTTCGAAAAGTTTTTGACTCGCATCCGTATAGTAATTTGGTTAAAAGTGATAAATAATTTCAGATTTTAAATTGTTGAGGACTAATGAAAAATAAAAAAAAGTAATTTGCACAGATTGTTTTTTTTTTTTTTGTATTATTAGTCCGGGGCAACCCGCCGCATATCGCTAACCTTGATTCCGCTTAAAGCATTCTAGAGCTCTGCTAATTGTTCGGTTACTGTTCGACAGAACTACTTATATGGCTAAAGCACATTTTACGATTGAACACCAAATCTCCGTCGCGGAAAAATGGTGAACCCATCACAGAGAGAAAAAGCCGTAAAAAAGACCTTGATTCAGCTGGCATGTTCTTTTCTTTCTTTAGCTTCATTACCATGGCATATGTCCTGCATGTCCTGATTTGACACTAAATTAATGAAGAATGTGAAAGTCACGATTAATGCAATCCAGGTGGTGCTGATGGTCTTTCCGACCTCGGCCTATCGTTCTACGAGATGATTAATAAATTGGTCTAACACTAACACCGTTATGATTAAACTTCGTTATCCTTAGAATGGAAAAGTTGTTGGTCAAAGTGTTGAGTCTTAAGAAAAGAGACTGAACGTACAGTCAAAGGCTTGTGTGTTGACAACAAGACAGCAGCGACCGCAAAGCGAAACAAGTCGGCAAAACTGACACACCAACTGAAACCGGTCAGCCTTTTAGGGCCGAAGTTGCCTTCTTTTCTTCCATCTCGAATGGATCTATGAGGAAGTAGGATTGAGAAGCTTCTCATGTTGATGGCTAGAATCATGGTTCTGATCGAAATAAGTACGTGATGCGGTTTAATTCACCAAACCAGTGCTGTAACCAAAAAGATTGTGATGTTCAATGAGATGTAGAAGGAAATTTCAATTCCACGAGGATGCCAATTACAAAATTCTAGCGAATAAATGCAATGTAGAAAACGATGTCGGAAGTCACCCTGAGAGCCACAACTTATGTGATTCTTACACAGTCTGCTGGAGCCCGGAATGACTCAAGAAAATCGGGAATGTGTTGACACTCATGATACGTCCCACTCAGTATCCTCATCCTAGATATATACTCCAAAACTAATACGCGATGCCTATGTAACAGGCTTTCCGTAAATGGTATACAGTACATTGTGCCGAATTCACCGGAACTTCAAGCGAGCTAAGCAATGTTCTGCCCTATATACACGCACGGAATCGATTTTTGGTACAAACTACAGCGGAAACTCGTGCAGCTAAGGTTAGGTTAGCGTGTTGATGAGCTATCCGGAGCCGACTTAGGTCTGTGTAGACTGATCATGATGCCCGAGTGCAGAAACTTGGGATGGGAATTTGACTCGGTTTCTAGTTTTGGTTTCCGTTTTCCATTTCACGGTGCTTGTCGTTTTGACCCTGAAGGGGTTTGTGCCACCTTGTGGCATCCGCGAATCTGAAGAGAGATGTAAGTGAAGCAGTGGATGGTTTTGAGAGATCGTTCTTTGCCTTAAATTACTGAGGCTGTGTACAAAAGTGGAGCCTATGTCCCCAAGGCCTATACAGAGGTCGTCGTCGGCAAGTCGCAGCATTATTGCGTGCGCCCGCAGAAGAATATAGCCTGTAAGTATTGTAACAAGCGTGGATAGTTCGGCTCTGCTTTTGAGCCTTATCTGGATATGCTGAGTTCCAGCCACAATTGGCTTGAGGTGTCGCAGGCTGGAAGGTTATTCCACCATTAATTGGCTTTTATTTGTATCGTTCGCTCCATTTATGTTCTCAGAGTGCAGAATGGATGGTTTGATACTTTGATCTGTCAGTTTCGTTTTTAGGGAGGATCCTTTTCGAGCTGGTTCGTCTGCATGCTCATTGTAAGTCATGCGCAGGTCAAGTGTACTATACTTTCTAGTCCCGCCGTTGGCGCCGTTTATGAGATATTAGTCATGCATATGCATGCAATCCTCTGTACTTTAGCATTAACCTAGAGTTGTAAGCTTGATTTGAGGATTGCCAATATACTCTCTGGTTTCATCAACATTGAGCCTCCAACTCAGTTTACTATGTAGCACGATATCTAGTTATTTGGTAGTGTTGGGTAGTTTGGGCTTTGTCCCAACTATGGAATGAAGGTCAAATTGTGCCATTATCCTTTTATGTGTGAATACAACAAGCTCTATTTTTTGCGGGATGATTTCCAGCCCACAGAGCTTGGCTCATTCTCCATGGATTCTAAGGGCATAGTTTCTGACGAAATTATACAGTGGTTGTGGACAGGAACTTGCAGGTGGCCTTAAGAACCACATCATCCGCTTATGCAGTGGCCTTTATTCCTTATTATTTTGGATTTACAAGTATTTCGTCAACAACTTAGGGGCCCCTTAATACCATGTTGCTTAGTATTGCGTTTAGGTTTCTTTTTATAGTGGGAGAGTTGAAATTATTGAACGCTCTTTCAACGTCAAAGGAGACTGCTAATGTGTACTTTTTGTCGTAAAGACCTTTTTCAATCGTGTTGCTAACATGCAGGGCCGTTTCCGTGCCCTTATAAGGCTTTGTATAAGCATGCTGGTTTAAAACTAAGTCTTCTAATGCAGATTCCTTTGAATATGAGTCTCAAGCAGTTTTTCCAAGGTTTCTAGAGGGAATGATCTTAGACTTATGGACCTGCGGTCTTTTGGATGAGTTGGTTGGACTTACCTACTGGTTATAGTATGACTTCAATTGTATAGACATCCCGTGAGAAGAATGACTTCAGAACTTCGGGGTCTGAAGAAATATAAAGTCAATCTAAGTCAGAGAATAATTGTTGTCGGATCTACCTTTGTGGAAAGCAATTTAAGACTTCAACAGTCGGCAAAGAAACGAGTGTGTCTTCCAAGTGAACAAAATTGCAATTCTGATGGCAATGAACGACATTACGAGAAAAAGGGCTTTAACCGATAGTTTGATCTCCTATGAATATCACTTTAGACACTTCTCACTTTTAAGGCAACTAAAACGAGCTGTGAAGTCAACGGCTTTTCTGCTGTTCCTTGACTCAAGAGACTGTAAAATTCTTATTGACATCCTAAGGAGTCACTATTCTTAAACTACGTACCTATATACTAGATGTAAGTGTGACAACACATCCCCATCCAGCTTACCATCATATCAAAATCGGTGATATGTATGACAAAAAACCGAGGAAACCCATGGCTTAACAAAAAGCGCGTACAAGCACATATAACAAAACGACCCTCCTATGAAGCGCTGAATAGAAGAAAAAAAAATGCTTTGAGAGCTAAAGTTAAAAATAAAAACCTTGAGATTGAGGGAATGATTGAGGAAAGAAAAAGTTTCTACTGCAGACCAAAGTTATACAGAATGTGTCAAGCGGTTTACCATATATTCAAACCATTAAACGACGACGATGATACATTCGAACCATTCCACCTTGGTGATGAAAACCAAAATTTCCGTTACTGGTCAAAATGAGGCAAAGAAGGCAAACTTTTGCAACACAAAACAAGACTACCTGTTCGGATATATCGGAAAGTGACTACGTAGAAGGCATACACCAACTCATTTCCAAAATTTAGTTGGGGAAAATTGGGCTAGGTGAATATATCGTTTCCTCGATAAACCCTCTTAAAGGCTACAAAAGCACTGGTCTTTTTCATATCGGGTTTTTTTCTTTTCTTATTGCGCTGTATGTTGGAAGTCTTGCATGAGACACCAATGGGCCAATCCTGATTGGCAGTACTAGATTCTTACTAAATAAAACCACCTCCACCTGAATAGGCCGAATCTAGCCATCACGGTACCACCATAAAGCAATAATATACATACTTCGAAGGGGTGGGCCTGAAGACCTGCGTTGTTTTTCTATTCCCGTTTTGGGTTATACCATTTTAAGCAAGTATGTTGGCAGGTGACATTGAAGATAGGAGTAGTATAGCGTGACGAGAACGGATCGAAATGCACTGGCGACTTTCAGTGCGGTAAGTTTTGAAACTCAGTTACTCATCCGTCTGAAAGTGTAGATGATTTCTATCTGATGATGATATATGCTCAAGGCTGATGTTTAAAACTTAAACGACTGTCAATAATAATTCCAATTTATTTAAAAATCGGTTTTTCCTATAAACGTTATCGTTTCGCAAATTTTCCTAAACGCAATAAGTACCGCTTATTAGCGAGTTGCAAACAGGTGCTTTTTTTATTTATCCGTTGCTGTATATTTTAACTACTTTAAGCGTTTTTGGTACAACCACACCTTGTGGCTTACGTAATTTCCCACAATAGATGGCCTAAGACCGACCCCTGTGGCACGCTGCCATTTACTTTGTATGCTTTAACCGTAGGAAATCATAAAAAGGATTCTATTCGAGAAATACCTGGTTATCACTTTATGAGGTTCGGTATTTCAATCCGATAAAGACGTTTCATAATCCGTGCCCAATTCGGCAAAACCGTATTGGTGGTCCGATAGACCTCCTGCTATTTCAATTGCTGGCTCTCTTTCTTTGGCTGGACTTTTTATTGAAGATGATCCACTGAAAGATTTACCCCTTTCACGTTGGTAATAGTAATAGCTGTTGAAACATTCAAGGCTTAAGAAAGAAGGTCTCTTCAAGACAGGGGTTAAACATTTCAGCAAATAAGGCCGTTCGTATTTTCAAAGCGATCTTTTAGGATATATTTGGAATACCGTCCAGTTGCGCTAATTTTTTACATGCTTCGAGCAATTCTTCGCGTGTAATCATAGGTATCGAGGTACTCTCTTGAAGAATTTGACAGACCAATATCATATATTTTAGCCGAGAAAATAAGGTCGGAACAGTATCGGAATTTTTTTTGATTGCATGCGGAAGCCTTCAAGTCCCGTTTTCAAGATTAAGGTCGATGTTGTACCTTTTTAGGCTTAGCATTGGTACACTACATGCATTGATTACTAATCGAGATACCTGGGTTACAAAATACCCTTCTGTTCTGGCTCCGATTATCACCTCACTAACGACGATATTCCATTTGGAGCGTGCGATAAGCAGTGAATATTCGCTATGCGTATCTCGGCAAGCCGCTGTTAGCAAAAGTGATATCATCGATATAACCTGATCTTACTATGATTAACTTTATTATATATAGTTCCGATGTTAGCTAAAACAATATCAAGACAAGAAAATGCTTCAAGTAGAGCAGACCTTCTGCGATTTGTATAAAAACTGCCCCATTCGAAAACTCGTGCATTAATCAAGAACATTTCGAATCCTACGATAATTTTTAAGCCCTTTTCCTACATCTAATGCACAAGCCAATTCGGTCGTTAGGGCTTTTGCTAGTTTTGCAAAGTGTCTGCTCTTGAAGTATCTAAAGCAGCGTTATAGCAAACATTTTTCTCATCTTCGATGATTCGCACTTTTTTGATTTTCAATAACTTTTTCGCGATTTTCCGCGATCAAATTAAGAGGGACACAAAGCTTATATGTTGGTGAAGGCGGATGGAGATATCCTTAGTCGTTCTAGACGCAAAAGGTGATAATATATCAGCAAACTCCATACCTACTGGTCTACTTGGAAAAGTCCTCATTCGTCGTATGAATATTGAACTGGTTAAAACCTTTCGCATGTAAAATTTTTCATTCCTACTTAGAGGCACAGTCAAGGAAACCTTCGCCATGGATAGACAAACATCTGAAAGGGGACCTCAACCATCCAACCATTACACTACACAATTGGTGGTATTTAGCCAAAGACTCCTCTTATAAGAGTGTTGAGGCCTAATTCTTCCTGTGCGATGATATGTTAGTAAGTAAGTAAGCAGAACGAATATCTGGAAATGGATCTACGCCACTGTTGCATTTATAATACCACTTTTGTTGAGATCTAATGTAAACACCATGTTATCTCAAATGTAAAAACAATAAAGCATTCTAGAACTGAACCATGAACATAGTGGCAGCGGAAACCTAACCTTACACCTTCTAACCTATTTGGAGTGAAAACTAAATAAAACCCGACCGCTACAGAAAAGGAAAGTGTAAAATATGACCCATTAAACCACACTAACATAATATCGTACTAATATCGTGCTTAACAGCCACGGACTCTTGAGCAAAAAAAAAAAAAAAAAAAAAAAAAAAAAAAAAAAAAAAAAAAAGGAAGGCACGTATGGACAAAGATGCTACAAAGAGATGGCTCTAACTCCCATCGAAAGATATCTAATCGGGAATGGATTACACGAGGCTGACAACAAATCGCAGATAAATATCTTGATATACTGCATGGGCAAAAAAGCCGAAGACATATTTGCGACTTTTATTCCAACACCTAATACTTATAAGGAATGTATAAAAAAGTTTGAAGATTATTTTATACAAAAACGAAATATCATATCTGAGCGTGCAAAATTTTTAAAATGACGTCAGGACAAGAAGACAGGGGAGGAATTCATCACAGCGTTGTATTCAATGGCAAAACACTGTGCATGGGGAAGTTTGTATGATGATATGGTCTTATTGACTCTTATCATAGGTTTAAGGGACAGATTACAGCTGGACACTAGTCTATCGTTAGAAAAGGCCATAACATCAGTACGATAGGTAGAGGAACTCTTTAGACAGAAATAAGAGCTTTCAGCAACCCAACAATCGGTTGTATGCAGAATCGAACAACCTAGAGAGCAAAGGAACTAGAAAAACAAGGCAGGAGAACTGAAAAGGACAAGTGCATGCGATGCGGATACGAACGACATGACTGTGATAATTGCCCAGCCAAAAATGCTATCTGCAACAAGTGTAATAGGGTGGAACATTACGAAAGAGTATGTAAGAGTCAATGAAGTCCGTGATGACGATGAGGGGAAGGATTAGGGGGATTACTTCGTTGGTGCGGTCTCAAAAGACTGGGCTATTGACATGTGACTAAATAGTGTGAAAATGGAATTCAAGGTGGAAACGGGTGCCGACGTGACAATAGTACCATGGGCGACCATCAAGAATTGTAAACAAATATGCATGGCAAAGACTGGAGTAAAATTATACAGTGTTAGTACAGTAATTAACGTAGTAGGGAAGGTTAATGTGAAGTTAATTAACGGGGAAAAGTAGATAGAAGAGGTGATCTATGTAGTCAAGGAAAAATTAACGCCGTTATTGGAAAAGCCGGGAATTGAGAAGCTGGGATTAATTAAAAAAAAAATTTGAGGTCTCGTGTAGGAATTGGTTCGAATATTCTAACGGAGTGATTGGGGGTCTGGGGACGTTTAAAGAGGAGCACAATATTCAATTGGTAGAAGAAAATGCAAAGCCATTTGCTATTTCTGCTAATACATTTGTACCTTACCATTTGTTGCCGATAGTTAAGAAGGAATTAGAAAAAACGATTCGAAAATGCGTTGGATTGGTGTGCACCGATGCTTTTTGTACCAAAGTAGAACGGCATTAGATTCTGTTTTATAGAGCTAAACAAATGTGTTAGAAGAGCGCTTCACCCAATAAATGGGGAAGACCACACTCTTGCTTAACTGACCGGGGCAAAATTCTTTACAAAACTCGGCGCAAATAAAGGGATTTTGGCAAGTACCCCTGCCACAAGAATCGCAGGAACTTAACTTAACTTAACCTCATTCGATAGATACAAATGTCTAAGATAACTTTTTTCAGACGGATCACAAACCCCTTCTTCAAATTTTACAGAGTAATGACCTACATAGATGATTTGTCACCAAGGTTGCAACGTATCCGGATGAGGTTCATGAGATATGATTATTTCATTACATATATACCGGGAAAGAACCTTGTTGTAGCTGATTCACAGTCTGAGGAAAAGCAATTGGAGGAAGAAATAAGTGCCTAAATACACCAGATAGTTCGGCCAAAAATAAGTACAACGGTTAGAAGCATTATTCAAGTCACTGAAGCACAGCTTGCGGATAAAAGAGATTAAATCGTACATTAGCAAAGAATTGCCATCTATCGCATCAATGAATTCGGAAACCAAAGGCTTCCACTCCGTAAGGAGGAGCTTTTGAGGAAAAACAGAATGGTAATTACCCAAAATTTGAGAAAGACAATGATGGCTAACCTACACGAAGGAAATCTGGGTATAACGAAAACTAGGATGCGAGCACAAAGAACAATGTGATGGCCAGGACTATCAAACGATATTGAAGAGAAAGTCAGCAGTGGCCCAACATGTATACAACAAACAAACAACGTTAAGATCCAATGTAAAGACCATGTAATCAATAAATCATTCTTGAACTGAACCTTGAACAGCCACAAACTACGTTTGCTTTTTATGTCTACGTATAAATATTAAAGTTCTATAATCCAAGAAGTTAACATCCCATAAAGGCTAAGAAAGTAGTGTCAAGTGAACTGCAGATAGCTGAAGCCATCTTGTCCGAAGTTTGCGAAAAGTTAAACCGAGAATGATCAAAAAAATGTATTTCAATTCAACATTAATTCTGCTGTTCGTAAAATAAATGCCTACATTTGATACTCGTAGGGCGGCTGGCCATTGTCACTTCAAATTGGGTGACTAAATGATACTGATTTGAAAACGCATACCGCAATTAACTTTTCGATGACGTCCCCATTCTCTTTAATTGCACACGCTAGAGTTAATTACAAGTCCCCCAAAAGAATGAATTAAAACCTGTGCTCCGAAACATATATCATAATCATATAATTGTTATACAATATCAGTGAAACTTCATCAGAATGAGGAAAAATTGCTGCCATTGACAAGACATTGCTAGTCTTGAATTCACATTAATAAAAATGAAATAAAATTCATCACAATGAATGAGAAATATCAATTTCACACCCGAAGAGGTTGATCTTGGACTGTAGATACACGTTCAACACTGGATAACCCTCGGTGAGTAACACTACAATATCATTGAGCGTTACAATAATTACCACTGACATTGAAATCAACTTATATAGTCACAATTTGATATAAAAGGGGAGGACTTTCAGCAAAGCCAAAGCCATTCATAATTAAGTGACCGAAAGCAGAGGACATGTCTCTTTTAATAGTTTTAATTGTGATTCTAGTTTTGTCCAGAACAGATGCGAAATTCCGTGAGTATTCCTCCAACACTTCCATTATTTTCATAAAACCTTATGTCGTTGTTTGACACCTTTACAGCGAATAACCCCAAGCCCTGTGGATATGGAGATACAAACTGCATCAGTGATATCCTAACTTTCTTGTTGAACCAAAAGAGTGATGGTAAGTATTTCTCCAAAATAGAAATGGATGAAGTTCAATTCAATGACTCAAAATAGGACTCAAGTCACTCAATTTCATCCAAATCGATCCTCTGAAGATTTCATCCATAAACATTAAACAAGGAGCAGAGAGCCCAGTGAACATTGATCTGAAGTTCAAAGATGTCGAACTGACGGGCCTAAGTAGTGCCAAGGTGACAGAAATCAAGTAGGCTCTCGAAATTCTAAATTTTATTCGAAACCTCTATGGTATACATACACTTTTAGAGGTTTCGGAAAGGATCTAACGCAGCAACATGAGGTGCATATAATGTCACCATTGATGACTTTAATTGGAGATTACTCAATATCTGGAAAAGTGCTGATTCTGCCTGTACAAGGAAATGGCAAGAGCAACATCACTATGAGTACGAATAGAAAGGACTGTCCAAGTTCATTATTAATTGTTTTATTTTCAATAGCAAATGTCAGTTTGGGATTGTATTTCACTGGAACTCCGGAAATAAAGCCAGATGGAACCTATTTCAAGGTGAAGAATATGCGGCTAGTTACGAAACCAAAGTGGTTGCACTTTTACTTCGGGAATCTCTTCAATGGTGACAAAGCCTTGGGTGACAATATCAATAAGTTTGTCAATGAAAATTGGATGGACATCTTCCATGAAGTAGACGGATCTATAAATAGCGCGTTTTCACAGGTTTTTAGTGGTGTTATAAACACAGTTTTCCAGAAGTATCCCTACGAAAAGTTCTTCCTGTAAAAGTTGGACTACAATGTTTAAAGACTTGATGATAAGAAACGAAGTTCATTTATTATTTAGTTTGAAAACTTGAATTTTATAAATACATTTGCACATTTGTTAGTGTTTTATGTGTTCCTTAACTTGATGAAGTTCCCATTGAATGGCATCGTTTTAGTAGCTCTACATAGCACTATAGGGCTTAAATGTGCTTGGCGATTTCATAAGGTTTACGTTTTCTTTCTGGTCTTAACATGATTAACTTATTTCAAAACTAAAGCTTCTAACCAAATAGCCAATACTCGAACTTCAGAACTTTCTATATTCGCTTGCAAAAAGTAAAGGCTTAACGAAAATATTTTAGCATCTTCAGCATTCGTCATCCAACTTCCATTTCCGTGCATCTTCCCAAGTTTGCCATCTTGTTTTGCATGTTAAGGTTCCTTTTACTAATACTTTAGCTAAATAAAATATGTGGTCATACCAAAGTAAGTTGTCATTGACACACATGTCGAATGGAATGCAGATAACATTGTGCATTGGACAAATGCTCTTTTCCATCTGCTCGGAAAAAGTCCTAGAGAGTAAGATTGATAAAAAAGTTTGGCTAGGGATTTTGCAAGCGTGGAAGAACACCTCTTCAGAAGAGAGCCAGCGGATTTATGAATGTTAAGATCTTTAAGTACTCTTGCTACTTACAACAGCACTTATTCCGATGAGGATTTGACATATGCGGCAGACTTAGGTAAGAAGCTCTGAGCTTCCAACACGTGAGCAAGCTACTTATGACAATCCACATCAAGGCCAAAGGCCAAATTCGCTAATATAAACCTGAAACATGCCAATGCCCCTAAGGAAGACAAGGATGACGACTGCAAAGAATGTTTCTGTAAGCGTCTCGACAAGACAATGAGCAATGTCTGAAATATAAACTTAGATTTTAACACCAGGATAGGAAAAGAGGATATCTTTAGTAGGAAAGTAGGTAAACATTGCCTACACGACATCTCATCTGGCAACGGACGTAGGCTTACTGATTTTACGCGGGACGAAATATCAGTATCAACTGCTATGTCACCAAACTTCAATTACCTCAGGCATGTGGCGACGCTGCTAAGATGCCATCCGAAACGCCTCAACTGATGTGCTCACACAACGCCAAGAAATTGGTGGTGTTGCCTAAAAGGTGATGCAGCTAAACATAAATCATACAACGAAGAATAAGAACATTTCATGAGCAAAAATAACAGGAATAACATCTGCTTCTCCAAGAGAAGAAAACAGAGTACGAGAAACGCGCGATCGAAGACATTTAGAGTTTGTACTTCAGGAATTGCGTACGGAAATTTCACCAACAGGACAGCTGTAGAGATGTATAAGGAAAATTAGTTATAGAGTCACCGTCTTTCTGAGGTTGTGGAGAAACTTTTGCAGTAGACTGCATCAGGGCAAAAAAGACCAATATACGGAACTTCAAACCTAAATTCAACAAAGATACTGGAAAAGACTTTGTGAAGACCAAATATCAACTTATTTCTCAAATCTGGTCAGAAGTGTATTTGCGACAATTATAGAGGTTTAAGGCTCCTCAACATCGCATATGAGAAATTATTGGCCGTATTATGTGAACGTCTGAAACCTTTCGTCAAAAAACTGATTGATCCCTATCTATGAAATCTTCACATTTCGGCAGATCCTGGAAATAACTCAAAAGTTCAAATCGGTAACCACCATTTTTTCATCGATTTTAAGGTCGTATACAACAACATTTATAGAGACGAGCTATATAGGGCCAAGTCTAGTTTTGGCATCCCTGCCATAGGTTCCAGACAAAGTAATGCGCTCACATGTGACTTCTCCAACACCATACTTTAAAGAATTGTGCGGAACTGACAACCTAACACTGGATAATATTTAAAAAGTCTCTTCAACCAAAAATGGGCTTAGCGGTAAATGAGGTCAAAATAGTATATTAACGAATTAAACAGAACGTCGCAGTCGATGACTATATTCTTGAGACAGTAAGGAGCTTTGCCTATCTTGCCTCTGCTACAAATTTTGCCAAAAACACCTCAGCAGATATAAAACGAATTATCAATATTGCCAATCGCTATTTCTTTGAGTTAACAAGGCAATTTTGTAGTAAGGCCCTATCCGAAAAACTAAAAAGACTTTATATAAGACCTTGATCATCACAGTCCTATGTTATGGCGCTGTGAACATATCCTTAGTATTTCTGAGAGAAAATCCTTTGAAAAATATTCTGTCTCGTTTACGGTTACGGGCTTTGGAGGAGAAGATTCAACGACGAACTATACGATATATATAGCGACATCGACCTAGCAAGAAAACTCCGCATCAGCCCGATATGGGATATACCATATAAAGTAAATTGACACCAATGCCTCGATCCACAGGATCTTCGAACCTAACCCAGAGGAACAACGCAGTAGAGGAAGACCTTACCTTAGGTGACACGCACAAGTAGAAGGGGACTCCAACCGACTTGGAGTTCGCAACTGGATGGAGAGGCTTTTTAGCGGAGGCAGAGCCCACCTAAGTAAGTAAGAAGTCAATAAAGCGTTTTTATATTTTACGATTCTAATCACAATCACTTGAGCGAAGTTTAAGAAAACACAACATACGAGTTGACATCGACATTTAATTATTTGTATATAATTTTTCATCGTAAGCAGTTTGTTATTAAAGCGAAAAAATTCGTTTAAAATGGCTCAAAATAAATTTAAAAGTACTTCAAAAGTGGTCGATACCAAACAAGAGCGCAAATTAAATAAGCGAGATGATGATAGCGATGAGTACTCCTCCTGTGACGATTCCAATAAGTACAAAAGAAGCAATCCCTAAAAAGGAGGTAATATAATCTTTTGTTTAAATGTATATTTAATAGAAATAATTTTTTACAATCAAATCTCTTCAGGCTCTAGAAGAGCGGCCGGATGATCCTTGTCATAGAAGCCGCTCTCGTCAAAGTAAGTCGCGTCGACGATCTCGCTCTAAAAGAAACCGTCGTAGGAAAACAGCCTAAATTAAAATTTAAGTAAATTAAATACAATAAATGTATATATAAGAAATATTATAGATCTTTAAAAACCTGCATGGAGCTGGTGAACTATCGCCATTACATATATATATATATTTAGTATCTCTATCCTATAAATAATGCCACATTTTATTTGAACCTTGATTAAGGAGAATCCATCATGCATCACAAGTCAACAGACTAGCAAAACTGAAGTTCAGTTTTGCATATTCAAACAATAGTTAACTGCATTTTCATTTACATTGACGTCTTTTTAGTTGAGAGCTCTAAAAGCGCTGTAATCTGACCTTAAATAGTTGATGCTAGTTTCCAGTAATGAAGAAAGGTCACTGACTCGTTGTAGCTATCATATATTCTTGAAATTATTGTACTCTGCCATGTAATTGCCATTAAATAAATCTGTACATCGTATTTTATTGCATTCACGTGATTAAATGTAAATCAACACCGCGAAATGAATTAACAATTTAATTATTACCTACTTGCATTTGTCGCCTATAAATTAAAATGATTCAACTGTAAGTTTATTAGCTTCCTTGCCATCAGTCAACAAATTCATAACTGAAAAAATTAAAATTGTTCGCTCGTTTATTGACTTTGTTTTTATAGAAAAGGGGATTTTATATACTCAACGTACGACACATTGATTCTAAACAGTTTATGACTATAACCTTGATAACAAGCTTGGTTCCCATAAACCTTTAAATGGCATCTCAAGAAGTACAAAGCGAAACTAGACTAACGTAAAACTTAGAGGCAAACTGCCATAGTGGTAGGGTTATTTTCAAGGAAACTGCTTTGTTACCCTTCCCAAAGAGATTTCCAATAGCAAACATACACTTGCGGTCATAAAAACCGCACCACCTAATGAGTTCTCAAAAAATGCCTAATTACATCAGATCGTAAGGGTTTTCCCCATACTAATGAAGGGTATTCAACATAGCGGAGTTCGGCCTCGTATTCAGTTCAAAAAAAAATCAATTTGAATTGAGTTGTGACAGTGACAAGTAAAAAAAAGTGAAATGTCTGGTAAATATCATCAACTGACTCTGGACGAAAAAGTTCAAATATTGACTTCAGTCGAAGAAGGTCTTGGCTATCGTGAGATTGCGGTTAAAATAGGATGCTGTCATTCTACTATCGTACGACTGATGAAGAAAAAAGAAAATGTGGATCCACTGGAAAGGAAAAAAGGCTCGGGACGAAAACGTAAAACAACCCAGAAGACGTACAATGTATTACAACGAATTAGCATGAAAGATCGCTTTAAAAGTGCTGTCCGTATAAGAGCAGAGCTGAGTGAATTTCATCAAGTTGATCTAAACGCTGAAACCATACGCCGACGGTTACGGGAGATAGGTTTATATGGAAGACGACCAGCGAAAAAACCTCTTTTAGCCACAAAAATGAAAAAAGCTCGTTTGACGTGGCAAAAAAGTATGAAGATTGAACGCAGGATGATTGGTGATGTGTGATATGGTCCGATGAAAGTAAATTTAATTTGTTGTGTGCCAACAATTTGCCATACGTACGACGGTCAGCAGGTGAAAGGTTCAAGGGCGAGTGCATAGTCAAAACAGTTAAGTTTCATCAAAGCCAGATGGTTTGGGGATGTTTTTCTTTTTACATTTTGCGCCCTTTGCTCTTTGTTAATGGAACTATGAACGCTCAGAAGTATGTAGAAGTAGTAAGGGAGTTTTTGGTACCAGCAATTGAACAGCATCATTCGTATACTGACAAGTGCATTTTTCAAGATGATTCTGCACCTTGCCGCCGCGCCTGTATCTGTAAGTAAAGTACTATAAATCAACTTCTAGATGTCTTCTTTATAAATGATAAACAGACAAGTAACTAGAGTCTTTGAATAATTTTCAGCTCAAAACAACGTAAGGTGGCTGAACATAAACCAAAGAGTGAAAAAAAGCTAAATGAAGTTCTGGAACATGTATGGAATACTGAAATTTCAAGAGATATTACTGAACTTCTAGTAAACTCGATGCCTTCTAGAATAAAAGCGGTTATAACCGCCAAAGGAGGAGCAACTCGGTATTGATAATTTTTTGGTAAAAGTGGCATATCTAAACATCTTACAATATATACACATACATAAAAAATGTATCGTTTGATTTTGTTAACCAATGACTGTATTAAAATATTTTAAAAAAATAAGAAAATTAACTGGTTTTTCTTTCTTTGTTAATATCTTTTTTCAAACATTCAATAAACAGATGGAAACTAGATAGAAATACAACAAAAATTTCATTTCAAAATTATTATCGTAGTTATTAACAATTCTTCAATTATTTTGATATGGTGCGGTTTTTATGACCGCAAGTGTATAAAAATAACTAATAATTGTAATATTTTTAGCAACAATGACAACTATACAACAAATTAAAATTTTAATTTGCTCCAACGGTGACAAAGGAAACAATTGATGTAGGTCAGGAACAAAATAGTTGAAAATCAAGTTAAGAGAGTTTCGTATCTGAAGAGCGTAGCAAGCTATTTTCTTCTGTTAGACTCTCATTGATGTACAAGCGGCCAATAAAGGTAGGTGTTCTGCTGACAAAAGAGAAAGTATCATATTTTCCAGCTGCGCGAGTGTGAGGCCATTGTTCCCACGAAAAGCTTCCAGTAATGCAATTTTTTCAGCTGGTTAAGAGAGTTTGATCAGCAACGGACAGCTTGCATCATTTGTTTTATTTCTCATTCCAAACGCATCAAAATGTTAAGAAATATTAAAGACGAGTTTAGCAGCATGAATGCCACTAACAATGGCATCTTGGAGATGCTCTTTATGGTGAAGGTCATTAGTTTCTTCTTTGACGTCTATTCATTCAGGACTTTTCGTGGATGAATACTAAGTCTTAGACCCAGAGTTAGACAAGGGTTGCAGTTTGCAACGCAAGAACAAGAAGTTCGACGGAATAATGCTACTATTGGATGTGTTTTAATATTCCTAAAATTAGTAATATGCCCCAAGAGCCCTTAAATAGTTAACAAATCTTCTCAATAGAAGGATGACCAGCTCCACATACTTTTATCGCCTAGGCGGAAAACCTGAAATACGAAAAACTGAAAATGTCAAAACATTATAAGAGTGAGTATACACATGAAAGTACTCGCATTCGTGTGGCTGGTATGTGCATGTCACATTTGTCTCTTGTTTCAATTTTTGTAGAAGGATGAGCTATCGTTTCAGTGAAAAAGTCCCTACAGCACCACCACTCGCAGTATCAGCGCAGAGTTCAAGTAGCCTAATGTTTCGATCTTAAGCCGAGCATTCAATGAGAAAATTTTGTCATCACTCTCACATTAAACATCGTAGGAACTGAGTTTGAATCTTCATTAACTGTGGAGGCAATCGAGTATCTTAAAATCGCACAATCTCGGTGGCTCTAACACACTGATTCATTTTGCTATATAATGTTGTTCTTGAGTCAAGTCCTACAGACGAGAGACTAGACGGCCAACTGTTTGTCAAATTTGTTTGAAAAAATTTCCTGCAGACGCAGACCAGTTCTCAAATTTCATTTGTATTTTTTCTCGTAACAATAAAATTGCTATTAATAAAAATTCATGCAGCTAGAGTTTTACTGACCTCCGTAATTACAGATGGAATTTAAGAAAAGAAGGAAGTGTTAAATATAACAAAAAAGACAGAGAAAACAATCCAGGTAAGAGATTGGTTAAGAGATACTGCACCCTCTCTGATCAGGCCCCAATATATAAGGCATTCATCCGCTTTAATTTGTCAACATCTAGTTAGGTGCTCCTAAGGCCTCCTTGCACTTGTTAAATAGGATCAAAAATCGTGCATATAACTCATAGTTGACACTAATATTACGAAGTCAATTGACACCCTCAAACATCAACGTAATGTCTTCGAAATCACCTTGTTTTATTGCTGTTTTCACCACTAGTGCTCCACAGAATTCGCCAGTAATATTGCGCCCCTTCAAATTTTAAAGCATAACACCCGTCTCGCTTTGAGTGCCCATCAGTACACCCGCAAGCCAATTTTCAGACGTGCTCCAAATTATCGTAATTCGTAACTATGGAATGCCCTGCCTAGCTCTTTATTGGCTAGCCATTATAACCTTGAAACATTTAAGGCAATCGGTACCTCTCTTTCTTCCGTCCTTAATTTGCTTTCGCCCGCACTTTGTGCAGGCGTTTTAAGAGAATTTAAATCCCTTAAACGCCCGCAAATTATTTAAAAAAAAAATGGGTGTAATGGGTGATCAAAAAGCAATGATAGTTTTTCCAATTGCTATATTGCAGCAGCTGTCAATTCACTACCAATGACATCCAGCTGTAAAAATATTCTGTGAGGTTTGCCTTTTCATCATACATCGTCTTACGCTTGCCGACCATGCGGAAATTATTTAAAAATAATTTGTATCAATCAGTTGTAAAAACGCAAAGTGAATTTCGTCGTGAAGTCGATCGTCATCATGACTTCAGTGTTCAGGCAATTCGTTTTACTGTGGAAAATTTTGACCGTGATATTTTGGATCCTTAGTGACCAACTAGACATATTGGTGCGAAATGAAGAAAACATAGCCGCCGTAGTGGCGCCGATCATCTAAATTAGACATCACTGGGTTATTTTTTGGTTGGACTTGGACCTACATCCGTACAAGTTTATGCTAACGCGAGAATTGAATCCGGACGACAATAAACAACGTCATGAGTTAGCTAACTGTGCGCTGTAAATGGTGGCCAAAAATTCATCTTCTCGGACGGGGCCTTTTTTTGGCTCAGCGGCTATGTCAACAAGCAAAATTGCTATTACTGGAGCGAACACAATCCACAAGTGTTCGATCAAGCATCACTGCATCCACAAAGATCAACTGTTTGGTGCAGTTTATGGCACGGCGGCCCCTATTTAGATCGAAATGAGGAAGGAAACACCGGAACCGTCAATGGTTTGAGGTATAGACCGATATTAACTGATCATAGCTCGACAACATCTATACATCCGAGCTCTGGTCCCAACAAGACGGCGCTATATACCATACAAGCGTTCAAAGCTCGAAGTTGTGAATGATAAATTTGGAAATCACCCTTTACAATAGATAAAATGTTTACGTTACGGCAAATCTTTGTCCCCGCCTACACACTCTTGTAGTTGTAAGAGTTTTCGAAGATCTTAGAATTCACAAATCCGCTGGTCCAGATGATATATCTCCCCTTGTTCTGAAGAGGTGTTCTTCCTTGCTGGCAAAACCACTGCGTAAGGTTTTTCATCAATCCTACTCGTTAGGACTCTTTCCGAGCAAATGAATAACAGCATTTGTCCAGCCCGTCCCTGAAAATGACGAATCTTCTTCTTTTTCTTCCTAAATACCCATTGCACTTACGTCCCTTCTTTCCAAGGTCATAGAAACGCTCATGAAATAACTCGAAACCAATAAATGCAAAATAGTTGCACTTGATATTTCTAAGGCATTTGACAGAGTTTGGCATCAGGCTTTTTTGTCGAAAATGCGTGCTTTTGGAATCGATGACTCTCTTCTTCAATGGATTAGAAATAACCTTTCGGAACGTTCAATTCAAGTTGTTTTGGATGGTTTCAAGTCTGATGTTCACAAAATGAAGTACTCGTAGTTTGGAAAAGATGAAATATCATTTGTACTTCTTATTTTTTTATTTACAGGTGTCACCGAAAACGCATATGAAGTTGACTGAGCTGCTTTCCCACTAAGATCCGATTGTTCTCTATCGCATTATTCCTCTGGCGCCTACGCGTTCAAGAAGACCTAGCCATCTAAACCCGGTTATCCGAGTTCTCTGTCTGACGAGGTCGGCTTCGCTGTGCAGCCCGTACAGCTCACTATTGAAACGTTTCTTCCAAGCTCCACTGATTGCAAATGGGATCAAAAACTATCTGAATAACTTTTCTCTCGAAGCGCCAGACATGATTTTAATCCATTTCCGTCAATCAGGACTGGTATGACCAAGGTCCTGTAAAAGGTCTTTTTGGTTGCTCGACTGAGAGCTTTACTTACTCAATTGCCTTCTAAGCCCTAAGAAACTGCGGGTAGCTGAACAAACTTTAGAAAGGTAGTGCCTTCGAACAATTTTGAGAATAATCAAATGACAATGCACCGCGTTGATTAAGTCGTTTTCTGATATTGAAGGTCCCAGTTTTATAGTTATCGACTTTGACGAAACAGCGTCAATCCATAAGCGAGTTGTGCGGCTTAGGAACGAATCATTGTATTTTAGAGCACGTCCGAGAGTTTGCTTGAGGGTATACTGATGATAATTCATAGCAAGATAGGTGTTACGGTTAAAAGTTTGAAGGGATGGAATGCTACTGGCGATATCTATGGAGCACTGGTGGTGGAAATACCGATAAAACAGAGAAAACAGAGACACAAGACGTTTCGTCGATGTTTGAGGGTGTCTATTGCCTGGGTGATATTATTATCACCAGACCAAATGTGGGCATTATACTCTAATTTCGGGTGGAGGATATTGAGGCCACATCCGAGGGGTAAAGTATTTCTTACATCACTTGAGAAATCCTAGACATTTCGCAGCATTTTTGACGACACCGAATATGTAGTCATTCCAACGCAAGTTGTCATTAATACATAATGGCTGGGTATTTAAATTTCGCTTTAACGACAACAGACTGCATTGTGTTTTGGAAGCAATAAATTCTACTCCGTTAATGATTCCCCAGTTAGTTATGCTGTTAATATCAGAATTGATTTGTTTTTTTTTATAATCCCGCGCGCGCGCCAAGGGTATATGAATACCCTTTTACTGGCTTTTCTCCAGGGCGCGGACGGGTGTTGTATTAGTTTTGAAACTCAGGTGTATTAGTTTTCGATATTTTTCCCAGAGGTCATTTTCAGAGGTCAAACTGAAGCCAGTGCATTCTCAACCAGTGGATCTTAGTACGTGTTAGTTTTTAATTCGTTACGTTTAGCTCAGCCAGCAACCACTCCAACATCAGTGTTATGCCTTCATGTCAGAGTTGACGCCGACGGGATTTTCATATAACTACAAACAAATTCTATGAAAAGAAAGAGAATTGCCTCGCGCGGGATTCGAACCCGCGACCCTTTGCTTGAGGAGTCTATGTATATACCATTACATCACGGCCACCCCATGCTCATATGAATGAGGTAAACATATGCTGCCGTTCCCGTTCTACGAATATGAAAATCAGAGACTACTGTCGTTAGCAAAAGAACATATTGGATTAGAAGTAGCAGTCAAGATATCGTTGATGAAAATTAAAACGAGTGTCGGAGACAGAACGGAGCCCTGAGGCACAGAAAAGTTATTCAGATAGTTTTTGATCCCATTTGCAATCAGTGGAGCTTGGAAGAAACGTTTCAATAGTGAGCTGTACGGGCTGTACAGCGAAGCCGACCTCGTCAGACAGAGAACTCGGATAACCAGGTTTAGATGGCTAGGTCTTCTTGAACGCGTAGGCGCCAGCGTTTTCGACTCCAACCCAGAGGGATAATGCGAAAGAGAACAATCAGATCTTAGTGGGAAAGCAGCTCAGTCAACTTCATATGCGTTTTCGGTGACACCTGTAAATAAAAAAATAAGAAGTACAAATGATATTTCATCTTTTCCAAACTACGAGTACTTCATTTTCTTTGCTAAGATACTGCATTTGCCCTGATTTTGAGTGACAAGACCTTGCAACTTATCTCTCTACTCCAAATATTCCTCTGTTACTTCTTAAGTTCCGTGTTTCAGTTATACGGATTTGACCCGGCTATCAATTTGAATGCACCGAACTTCATCCATAAGGCGCCCGCAGCATCTGGATCTCTACTGTTCACTCAAATTCGCTTCTGCATTACGAATTATATTAACTACTTAACAAGAATTAGAACTAATAAATCTTCGCCGCCAATAATAATCAACCGGTATAAAGTTAGTATTACTATAAATAACAAGTATTCCTACTAAAAACAATTTTTAAAATTTTTATTTTTTCCCGCTTTAAAGTGACTTTATGGCCAAATCAGTACATTCGTAGATATATAACATGCTGCATCCGACACATTAAATTCGCAATCAATATATGGTACAAATATATATTTTGTGTCTGCCAGACCAGAAGCTATAAAATAGAAATAATCGATCGGTATCTACGATATTTGTATTTTATCTATCTTATCGAAAAGATGTCGCTTAAATTGTTGGCCTTGATGGTGATATATCTGTGGGTAACTGTTTGCGAGGGCAATTTCCGTAAGATCAGGGATCAGATGTGTTTTTTTCAAAAATTTTCATCAATTCTCTCTTTTTTTATGACGAATCTAGCTAAAGACCCAAAACCGTGTCCATATGGCGATGGTAAATGCATCGAGAAGATTATAAATTTCTTACTCTCTGAAAAAATGTCTGGTAAAAGAGTTTGAGATTAAATTTATAATTCGAGTTGTTAACAATTACTATATTCTATTGACAGGATATGCTCCGCTCAATGTGATCAATTTAAATCCCTTGAAGATATCTGAGATTATGATCAAGCAAGGCGCTGAAAGCCCTGTGAACATCGATTTGACTTTGCAGAACGTGGAAATATTTTGCAATAAAAATGCAAGAGTTTCTGAGGTGAAGTAAGTGTTTTAAACTAAGTCTTGATCATTTAAACGTTATCCATTTTTCAGAGGATTTGGAAAAGATCCTGCTCAAGTTCATGAGTTTAAATTGAGTTCAGATTCTCTAACGCTGCTCAGTGATTACGCCGTCAGCGGCAAGGTTCTCATTCTCCCAATAAGCGGTAACGGAAGGAGCAACATTACACTGGGTGTGTAAAAATATCTATCAGGAGGAGCTTACAGCCTAATTAAATTTCCGAACTTTTCAGATGATGTCAAGGTAAAGTTAACCATGAATGGGGACTCCATGGAGAAGGATGGTAACACTCATCTGAATCTAAAGGGTGTTAAAATCAGGATTGACACAAGCAGAGTACACTTTGACATTAAGAATCTATTCAACGGTGACAAGACTTTGGGTGACAACATGAATTTATTCTTGAACGAAAACTGGAAGGACATCTTTGGCGAAGTGCGTGAATCTCTGGAGTCAGCATTAGCGTTAGTATTTAAAAGTGTCATCAACAATGTGTTTCACAAATACCCATATGAGAAATTGTTTGCCGCAGAATAATTTCTCAAGTGACTTGCAGATCACTACCAGATGACTTTCAAGTTGCTTTATGATTATCGTTGTTAAGGGTTTATAAGGTTACCAATAAATCTATTACGCATAACATACTTTAGTTTTTAAAAAAGTGTAATCTACTGATCCATCTTTATTTAGTTAGTGATTGATTTTAATTACAAATAAGAGTGTTGTTGGTATGGATTTATTGAGTCAGGGGTGCAAGGCGATGGCATAAAGTGTTAGTTGTGTTTGTTGATTAATAAGTGCTTCTAAAGTATTAAGATGAGCGTATTTGCTTTTAACCAAACATAACACGAGCGCGATAATGATGTAAGTTCTTTGTTTATGTAGAGCAACATACCACATGTATGTATATTCTGTCAAACCATTTTTTTTTTTTTTTTATAATCGGCGCTGTACCGATGTACATTGTTTTTAAATGTTTGCAAGTTATAAGGACCAGGAAACATAGAGGTCGGCAGAGCATTCCATAAGCGAGTTGTACGGCTTAGGAAAGAATCACGATATTTTAGAGTACGTCCGAAAATGGGCTTAAGGGTATACTGATGAGCATTCATAGCGAGACGGGTGTTACGGTTGAAAGTTTGAATAGGCGGAATGCTACTGGCGATTTCAATAGGGCACTGGTGGTGGAAATAGCGATAAAGAAAAGTGAGACAGGAGACATTACGTCGGTGTTCGAGGATGTCAATTGATCGACTGATATTAGTATCACCAATTAGTTATATCGCACGGTTTTGAATCCTACCTAGCAGGGGAAGATATGTTTTAGAAGCATCTGACCAGATGTGGACATTGTACTCCAGTTTTGGGCGGATAAATGCCTTATATATTGTGGCCAGATCATTCCAACGTAAGTTGTTACTGATACACATACCGAGAATGGAAAATTTATCGGTTTCGACGATGCTAGAGCCATTCATGGATAATGGCTGGGTATTTGAATTTCTCTTTAATGACAGCAGACAGCATTGAGTTTTGGAAACATTAAATTCCACTCGGTTGATAGTTCCCCAATTGGTTATGCTGTTAATATCGGAATTTAATGAGCTTAGCATACGCTGCCGTCCCCGTTCTACAGCCGAAGAGAAGGGGCGTGAGTTCGAGAACGAATATGAGAAGCAGGGAGTGCTGTCATCAGCAAAGGAATAAATTGGATTAGAAGTAGCAGACAAGAGTTCATTAATGATAATTAAAAAGAGTGTCGGAGACAAAACGGAGCCCTGGGGTACACCAGCATTTATTTTGTGAATATCAGACTTGAAACCGTCCAAGACAACTTGAATTGAACGTTCCGAAAGGTAATTTCTAATAGATTGAAGAAGAGAGTCATCGATCCTAAGAGCACGCATTCGACAAGAGAGCCTGATGCCAAACTGTGTCAAATACCTTAGAAATATCAAGTGCAACTATCTTGCTTTGGTTCCACTTTTCGGTGAGACATGCCATCAAATCACCAGTGGACCTGTTGCTACGAAAACCATATTGCCGGTCATTGCGAAGTTTTCGTGTTTCAAGATATTTCATGAGCTGACGGTTTATCAGCGTTTCCATGACCTTGGAAAGAAGGGACGTAAGTGCAATGGGTCTGTAGGAGGATAGAGAAGAAAATTCGCCTTTTTTAGGGACGGGCTGGACAAATGCTGTTTTCCATATGCTTTGAAAAAGTCTTAAAGAGTAGGATTAATGAAAAAGCTTGCGCAGTGGTTTTGCCAGCGCGGAAGATCACCTCTTCAGAAGAAGGGGAGATATACCATCTGGACCAGCGGATTTATGCATGTTGAGATCTTTAAGACTCTTGCTACTGCTAGATTCGACGCACTCAAGTGTAGGCGAGAACAAAGCACAATCTGGGAGTGTTGAGCTAACCACAAAGTTTGCAGCAAGCAGATTGGCCTTGTCCAAAGAGCTGACAGCTGGAATGTCATTGTAAATGAGCTTTGGTATGGAGGATAAGGCAGAATTTCTAATGTTTTTGACGAATAACCAACAATTTTTACTACCTTTGGGACATTGCAGTATTTTTTGCCTCAGGTTTTGGTCGTATTGGAATTTCACACGCTTAAGAAAGACGTTGCAGTCATTTCTGGCTCGGTTAAACTTTTTTCGGTTTTCCTCTGTCGGGTTTGTCTTGTAGGCCCGAAAAAACAATTCTCTAACCCTGACAGCCTCTTTACAGCTCGAGTCGTACCATGCCTTTTCTCTTGGTTTGATACTCTTCATCCGATGAGGGATAAAGCATCTCATTCCAAAGAGAATAGTTTCTGTGATCATGTCAGCAGCGCCATCTACGTCGTTATCGAGGAAACATAACAACCAGTTAAAATTCCTAAATGAGTTATTAAGTCCACTCCAATTGGCTTACTTGTATTGCCATACGGTTCTTTTAGGAATCTTTTCTCCAACTGTGGTGTGGTGGGTGTACGAGAATTTAACTGATATGACACAATGGTCCGTCGAGGCTAGAGGGGAGAGCACATCAACGCAGTACTTGTCAGGGTGAGAAGTTAAAAACAAGTCCAGGGTGTTGGCGGTATGACTATCATCCTCTGATATGCGTGAGGGCTCATTTACAAGCTGGGTTAAGCTATTTTCCGCAGCGAAGATCTCAACACACCGTCCTTCGGGTGTTTTCTATCCAGAATGTCGAAGCCAATCAGAATTGTGTATATTGAAATCGCCGGTAATCACGATTTCAGTATGAGGACACAGGGATACAATTCTTTAAATGGAGTCAGACAGCGCATCAAACTCGTGGAAAGTCGGGTTGCTGTCCAGTTTGGGGCTTCTGTAAATAAAGCAGTAGTGGATAATTTGCTTACAGAGATGGAATTTTAACCACATGAAATTGAATTCCGGATTGGAACAGGGACTATATTGTGGTGGAATTTGGTAATCTACATCACTACGCACATAAATGGCGATGGGGAAAGAAAGGTGGCACTAGTTCGTAGCCAGGTAGCTTCAGATCAGAATGATCTGAGAGGTATGGGCGGGGATCTACCTGCGTTTCACTAAGTGCCAAAACAGCTGGTCGGTACTTACAGACGTGGACGTACGCAGAAAAGAGATTACTTTTTAGCCCGCGTATATTGGTTACGTCCACCATAGTCATAATTAAAAACAAACACAGTAAACACAACAAGAAAATTCTGACGATGGTTTACCGAATCAAATTGCTGTAGGTGTTATGCCCTTACAAGAATATGAAACAGTGCACCAACAAAATCTTCACACACAACCCGCTATCCATCAGTTGTTACATACACTCAGTCACTGCCCGTACCGTATGATAAATACAGTAACGGCAGTGACCGAGTGCAAGCAACAGTACTATGACCAGGAGCGGGAGAGGTGTAGGTTTCCCACACCGTGTGTTAATTTTTTTTTTTTCTATGGCACTGTGCACTGTTTTTTTTTTTTTTTTTTGTGTACAGCACGGAGAAATACGAGTGCAGGATGAGGTGTGCATCGTCTAAGCTGTTAGATCCAACCACTTTGTTGGATTTCGGTTTGGATATCACTGTCTTACTTCATTTTCTTTAGGTGGACAGAAGTTCGACTATCATCATAAGAATTAGAATGGTCTATTTTGCCTGTCGGGGAGACGTTGGGCTTCTTTACCGTTATATAGTCTGCAGAAAAAGTGTTTCCAGAATCTTAGCACCATCTGTAACTTACAACAAGGTTTCCCTTTTCATCTCTACAGGCTTCCATAAAAGTCTTCTTCCCCTTACACGTTCTTTTTACCTGTTGATAAAACTCCCATGCGTTATTCCTGGAATACAATATCTCAATATTGTCGATCGCGCACTTCTCGTGCTCTTTGCTCTTCTTCTGCAACAAGGTGGTGATCCATTCAATGTTGGCAGCCTAAAAAGTTCGGGGGTTCAGAATACTGATGGAATGTCATACGTTGATCGTAATGTGATCAATTTAAATAAGCGGAGACCGCCATATCCCCTTGTGCATATTGAGATGAAGAAACCGTGTGCTTGCTTAAGTTTCTAACGTCCTAAGTTTAAATGACCCACCAAAGATATGCTCCTTTGCTATCCTGGCGTTAAGTTCACGGTAAATATAGATGTTCAAAACTAGAACAGTGCCCTTATCAAATGTTTTGGATTGACGTGTCCATCCAGGATAAGCATCTACTCATTTCATAAGGAAACACAAAAACTTCTAAATGGGTCACTTAAGACTTAGAAGACGACTAGAATATTTACAGATGAAAGCAAATACAAAATAAGAGGCTGGTTCAAACTTAATTTAGTGCTTCATATAGGGACTTTTGTGAAAAGAATGAAACTATCGTTAATATCAACAGTTCAAGTACATAGAGAAATGAAGCAGCTAGACTAAAAACACTCGAAAGATATGACGGCACCCACGCTGGCGAAAGTAGAGACTAGTAGCCGCATGCTCGAGATCAAATTCTCGGATGACTTTATCGGAAATGGCTCACAACCAGTTCCTGGTTGTCTATCATCAGTTGTGGTGACTGATGAGGCCATCAAATACACTATTACTCCTTTCGATGACTTCAAGTCGATTGGAACAGATATAGACAAACTGATAGCAACTGTGTAGATATGGCGCACTCGATAAGGAGTATGTCGGCCATTTTGATCAACAATGCACGTACTTCCGACAGAGCAACTTTAAACAGCATGTGTAACATAGCGTAGACGAATCCCAAGAATAGGGTCTTAATCGCGAATGCCTAATAAGGTTAATATGTGATGATGATGGTATACAGGGCAATCCAGCAAAGTGGTTTTCTGTCTCCACAGATCTGTTAGGAGGAAGCTGAGTGTCATCGTGGGATAGCAAAACTCTTTAGGCAAAACATGTTGCGCCGAAATCCTCCAAAACGCTTTGTTATCGAACTTTCGGCTAGATATGGTGCTTTTTATAGAGAACTACAATGGTCGATTTCACTACTTGACAGAAAACCTTTCATCTGTTTTCCAAACATAGATACACGGAATCTTAATCCCGTTGAACTATATTGTAAAGAATTGGTCAAGGCGAAGTTTTGCATCTGTGGTGATAGCTTAATTGCGCTTAAGGTCTTGCTGAACCCTCTCGCTACTACCAACCTAATTCGAGAATGTTAGATTTCTCTGAAGAAAGTTGCTTGAATGAATTTACTGAGTCTTATTTGGCTCCCGGGTAGCAATGAAACCGCGGGAAATAAAATCCTCGAGGAATTTGATAGATAACAAACTTGTGTACAACCAAACTCATTGTGCAATTTCGGGATCCAGAACCGCTGGCATTATCGTTTGTACTAAACCATGCTTCGTTGCCTTGCGGATATTATTTGGTATGTTTACTGGATGACATCTGTCAGACTTTCTGCTAGCTCTTTCAAGACGTTTTCCAGCACGTAAGACATCATCTATATCGAAATCTGGTATAAGTGATTATATTTTACTACGCTTCGTTAACTGTTCATCACTACGAAGTGCAGCAATATCTTTTGCATAATGTTCCTGCTGTACTTTCCGTTTAAAATATTGCATTCAGCTATTCGCTCATACGTCATCAGTATTATTGTCGTTCTTTCATCAAACCTCGCTCGCCTGCATCTCCGGTTCATTCTGACAATATTTATAAAATACCACCTTGATCAAAAAAATTTCGGAATTTATTCAGAAAATTAAAAATACAAGTTTTCAACTAAATCAATATTATCCCCTTCAAAGTAATCCCCATCGACTGTAACGCGTTCCCCGTAGTGGGAACTCGATTGAACAGAAAGAAGTCACAGGAAGCCAAATCAGATGAATTTGGTGGCTGTTGGATGGTATTTGTTGCATTTTTCATCAAAAAATTATGAATAATGATGGCACTGTGCTGCATGATGTTATCATGGTGCAAAATCCACGATTTATCTGCCCACAATTCTGGTCTCTTTCGGTGAATTGCTTCACGTAAACGTTTCATAACGCCAAAATAATACTCTTTGTTTACTGTCTGGCCTTCTGACAATAATTCATGATGCACAACACCGTTGTAATCTATGAAAACCGTGAGCATTGCCTTCTTTGTTGACTGATAACGACGTGGTTTTTTTTGGTCTCGGCTCATTTGGTGAACGCCGCTCACTTGCCCGATGTCTGGATTGCTTGTCATACTCATAAACCCACGTCTCGTCTTCAGTAATGATCCTTTTCATGAATGTGGGATCGGATTCAGCCTCCCAAATCATCTCTTTTACGACGTCAACACGGTCTCGTTTTTGCATGAAATTGAGGTCTTTTGGCACCAATTTTGCTGCAACACGACGGAAATCCAAATCATTAACTAAACTGTCTTGGACGGATCCATAGGCAATGTTTAAGTCATCCGCTATCACTCTGATGGTTAAGTTGCGGTTATTGACCAACATTTCTTTTACTTCATCAATGTTCTCGTCGGTTTTCGATGTCGATGGTCTGCCACTACGTTTATCATCTTTGATTGACTCACGGCCACTTTTGAACAGCTCGTTCCACTAGTAAACGACTGTTTTCTTAAGAGAATCGTTGTCGAAACATTTTCCCAATATTTCCAACGTTCGCGCACCAATAAATCCGTTTTTTACTCAAAATTTAATACAAGTTCGTTGTTGCAAATTCAAATCCATTTTTAAAATTGTAAAAAATCGCCAACACTCACAGAATTAGATGGCTACGTAAATTTTTGCAAATGTCAAGCTAATATATGACGCAAAGATTTAGAGAGAATGTCAACAACAGATGTGCCAACTTAACAAAAAAAATATATATATATATAACAACTCAAATAGGAATAATGGGAGCGTCACACCATGGTTATTCTGTTTTGATCAAGGTGGTATATACGAGTGCATACCTACAGCTTTCCCCAGATTGCTGGCATAATCAAGGATTTGAACTGTCATTCGCTCTCTTTGCATCTATATGCCAAGGTTTTTCACGTATACATGCATCTCTTACCTGGCCACCAAGTTGCAGGTCCCATTGCTTATATGTTTCTCCGTCGACCCTCCTGTACGACATGTGCACAATGAACATATCCCGAAACTGACGTATGGTCTCATGCATCATGTTTAACATTCGCTAAAGGTCATAACTATTATACGGACAAGATATTGAACTGACGCAGAAGCTCACGGCAGGTTTGTTATTTCTTATCATAGAGGAGCTTTCTCGGTGAGTGACTTGTATATGTGAGCAAATTTAAGTATTTAAGCAACTAATCGTTCTGATGCATACACAATTCGCTATCCTGATTGTTCCTACATTACTAAACCACACCCTACACACTTCGACTAGCCTCTCTGCGGGACTACCGTTAGGTATTACTTCGCGAAACTGTGTCGCTTTCTTCTGAGGTTTCTGCAGTATCTGACGCTTCTGCTGTTGCTTTTCTTAACCTTTTTATTCTCAGTAGCTCATTTTGTAGAGTTGTTATAAAAACACATATATCCGCCCAATTCTTCTCTGATTCCTACTTGTGATTTAGAATTAACGACGAGCAGTTCTCCATGCCATCAAGCATGGACAATAGAATACTGTGTGCTCCGTATCTTCATATTAATTTTGGGATTCAAAGCAAGATGGTGAGCCAAACAGGAACTGCGTAAGGTTGTATTAATTTATATGTCCAGTTCATTATATTTTCCCATGAGCTTCCTTTTCTTCAATTTTGACCTTCTTGATTCCATTGGTATCTTGTTGGATTAAGGCTTTTTTGTTATAAATCCTCAACATTTCATCTAAAAGAATGTGTGTTGTGTTGAAGATAGCCTCCTTTTAGTCTCCGTCGTTCTCAGTACCTGCGTTTAGACTGGGACGGCACACAACAGAACTGATGTGATAACTCTGGAGATCGAGCCAATTACACGTTACATAAAAGCAGATAGGACACTGTATAAGATTTGCACAAAGGCAACACTGTAACACTTTTTTAATGACACAGGAGTGAGAAAGCAAAGAGGTAGTCTACTATTAGAATGGCGAGAAAAAGGTTGTCCTAATTAGCTGCTTTTATTTAAGTTTTTTGTTTGAACATTGGAGTTCAAATAAATTACATTTTTTTGGTCTAACATAGTAGTTTTCAGTTCACACACAACACATTTGTTTTTGTTTAAAAATTTTTTTCTAAATGGCTGAATTAAATAAACGTTCTGGTGCCGTCAAGGCAATTACACAATTGGTTGGCTTTTCAGGGCACCTTCGAGACGCAAGATTTTCCTGAAGCGTACAAACTTGGCAAATTGCGTGAGTCGGTACAAGGCGACGCTATTTCGTTGGTGGGCGGCATGTACAGTGGGGGTTATGATGAAGTATGGAAGGCCCTCAAGGCTCGGTATGATAACCCAAGGCAATTTACGGAAATATATGTTGCACGATTCATAGGCTGAGCACCAATAGTCAACGAAAGCACCTCGACATTGCTATCGGTAGTCGACACTGTTAGTGAATTATTGCGTGCATTATTGGTCATGAAACTACCCGTTGACCAGTAGAATGCATTGGCAGTTGTGGTGTCGAAATTACCAAATCGCAATCGTAATCGGGCATGAGTCAAACTACCGATGATATCCCGACATTGGAAGAATTATTGAAATTCTTAGAAAGGCGAGCACAAAGCTTGTCTGCTGGCGTACTTAAATGGCCATCTGGAAATATGACTGGTACTAGGGCTGCTGGCAATCGAGGCATTGCTGTCACTGGCAGCTCATCACGTTAAGTCAGAACTAATTTGGGAAGAATTACTCCTGGGAATTGTGAATTTTGCAATATGCTGAGACATCGAATTGATCAATGCACGGGTCTAACTTCATTGCCGGTAGCGCAACGATTTGCAAAACCAATTGGATCAAATCTTTGCTTCAACTGTTTGAAACCTGGCCATTCGACTAGGGTATGTTCTTCTACAAATTGCAGAACATGCATTAATTTAATGTGTCGAAGTCCACCGGAAGCTCCATCTGTTCTTGTCAGTCGACAAATCAATGACTAGAAGGCACCAGCAAAATATTCATCGTCATAAGCAACCGTTTAATACATTTAGCTACAGCACAAGTCTACATTATGAATATCTTTGGCAACACACAGACATGCAGATTGCTTTGCGATCCTGGATCCCAGGTTAGTTTTATTTTTTTACATTTTTTTTTTTAAACCAATTGTCTATTCGAAGAGAGAGTATATTCGGAAAAAATTAATATTGTCTCTATAATTAATTCATCATTTACGCTGTCTGTTGAATTTCGTATTATTGATTCAATCACATCATCCACCCCCGTGGCTCCATTTGCAGATCATTGTTGGGAACATATGCGTGACTTATCTTTGGCTGACCCAGACTTTAGCAACCCTGACCGCGTTGAGGTATTGCTTGGCAAGGATATATGGGGTCAAATTGTGTTGGATGGAATTATTCGTGGCAATAGCGACGATTCAGTTGCACAGTGCACGCAATTTGGATGGGTTGTGTTTGGACCAACTGAGTCAACTTTCCCTGAATACCTTTCACTGTCATCTCTATCCTTAAAAATGGGCGGAGAGGATAAAACTACAGACAAATTGCTATGCATGCTGTTTGAAGCTGAATTAGTCGATACCTTAACTAGCGAACAATGGATTTAAGGCCACTATTAAGCGCAATTGTGAGGGCCATTATTCTGTGCAAATTCCATTTCGATCTGATGCACTCGCAATTGGCAATTCTCATCAATTGGCACTTCGACAATTTCACCAACTGGAACGCAAATAGCCGTCGAATCCAGATCTTAAACAGAAATATGTGGATTTTATGCGTAAGTATAAACAATTAGGTCATATGTACTCAATTCCTATATATTCCTACTATATTCCGCTTCACGCTGACACATCTAAATTTCGCGTTGTATTCAACGCTTCAGCGAAAACTTCAAATAGATATCCTCTGAATGAGACACAATACGTTGGGCCACAAATTCAAGGCCTATTAGTTGCGCTGACAGCTGATGTAAAAAAAATGTTCAAGCAGGTGCGCATCGATAAGCGACATCGACGATGGCAATAAATACTTTGGCGAGAACCACCTACTCAACCAATCCGCACTTATCAATTGACAACTATTACGTACGGCACTACAAGCGGTCCATATCTGGCTGCAGTGTACTATGGACAATTGCCATCAATTAATTATAAGGGAGAGAGTTTTGGCCGCTTGAACCAGTATTTTGCGCGATTTTTATGTGGACGACTATCTTACTAGTATGCCAACGGTACAAAATGCAATTCAAATAGCAGCGAGGTTCAGGCTGACATCATTGGCACTTTGGATTCTGTTCAACTGGATTTACATTTGGCCGAAACCACCGTGCTTGGTTTGCACCGGAATCCTTCAACTGATCAACTGTTTTATCGCGTTCGCTTGAGCGAAATGACATCCATCACGAAGCGACATGTACTTAGCGATGCAGCGAAATTGTACGACCCAACAGGTATGTTAGCTCTTTTTTTACTTTTGGGAAAGATTTTTATATGTACAAAAATTATGGCAAGCAAGATAAGAGTGGGAAGCCTCACTTTCATCTGATTTATTAAATGAAGTTAGAAAAAGTTAGAAGTTAGTTAGAAGCGATTCTTTTACCACAGTGGTTGGGTGTTAAACCCCCAATTGAGGTACAATTATATGGTTTCTGCGATGTCAGCACAAAGGCATTTGTAGCTGTTATTTATCTCTGCATTAAAACAAGCGAAGGCCAATGCAGTAGTCAATTGATAGCATCCAAGACTCGGGTAGCCCCTAAACATCCAACAATCATACCTCGACTGGAACTCTGCGCTACTCAATTATTAACCACATTGATGAACGAAACATGAAATGCTTTACAAGTGGAAGGAGATACATTTACGATGTGGTTGAATTCAAAAATTGTGCTTCACTGGCTCCACAAAAATCCAACGCTATTAAAGGAATATGTTTCGAATCTCATCCGATTCATTCAAGAAAACTCAACCATTCACAACCAACACATTCGCACCAAACTCTATCCGGCAGATTATGTTATGCATACAGGCATAAGCAATAATCGACCATCTATTATGGTGGCATGGCCCAAGCTCCGAAAATTATCCCATCACTGAAATTCAATCACTAACAACGGAAGAAATTGTATTGATGGAAGCAGAATTCAAACCTGTGAAAGCAAAAATGGCTCAGGCCAAAGATTTTCCTGTCTTGGGAACATACTACATATACAAAGTGTAGTGAGTTGATCACCATCGACATATTGTATCGAAACTAATTGGATCTTGGAAACTATTACGTACAACCGCGTACATCTTTCGATAGGTAAAGCGTCATAGGGAATATCGTTCACATTCACATATAGGGTTTTCTAATAACGACTTGACAACTTTTTTTTTAAATAAAAGGCAAAACATTTGAGATATTTCAAAACATTTATGAATGGAACTCAACCTCGTTCGTATGGCCACAGCGGTCACGTTTCCACCGATCGATTCGTTTGACCCAATTTTTAACGACTCGGCCACACATTTCGCCCGAAACGTCCGCAATTTCGCGTTCAATGTTGGCTCTGAGCTCGTCCACAGAAAATAGTCAAGCGGCATTAAATCGCACGAACAAGGCGGCCAATCGACTGGCCCATGTCTTGAGATAACACGCTCACCATACTTACTCTTCAATAAATCGATTGTAGCGTGTGCTGTGTGGCTTGTGGCACCATCCTGTTGAAACCAAATGTCGTCCAAGTCCATATCTTCCAATTCGGGCCAAAAATAATCGGTGATCATGGCGCGATAACGCTGACCATTCACAGTAACATTAGTGAAAGAGTGCGTTCACAAATTAAATTTAAAGTTGTCAAGTCCGTATTGGAAAACCCTATATATTGGCAACTGAAATGAATCATGCATTGCATTGGTACATTCACTCCGAACAAGTCAAATATTTCCACCCAGATATTCATCAACTCCGGAAATCACAACCCCTTTTCACATCAAGCAAAATCATATCATTGACTCCGAATACAAACCGAAAAGAATTTTTTTTAAATAATCATAAAATTGTATCGTATAATGTTGGTGAACTTGGTATGAAATTAATATTTCCTGGATTTTTAAAATATTTGTTTTGTTTCGATATAATGTGCCTATCCACTTGAATTGCAACCATTGGCAGAATGACTATGCAATATTTTATTACTTTTTATGCTCCCTTAAATTACATAACTTAATAATAATGGGAGACTTAAATGCAAGGACAGCGGACTTATAACCGGATATGGTACTTGGAAGCCATAAACGGAGCTCTAAAGGCGAAAAAGTTAATGCTGAAAGAAGAAAACTCATTGAATTGTGCAAAGAATTTGGATTGAGCATTTTGAATGGAAGCGCGGACGGAGACAAAAGTGCTGAATTAACATTTATTGGTAAGCGGGAAAGCTCCACAATTGATTATGAGCTTATTGGTGGAGATTGCCACTTCACTTCCTTAAAGACTTTGTGGTTGGGGATGCAACATATTCGGATCATCTTCCAATCACGATAATGGTTGCAAGCGATCTAATCCAAGAATCTCTCTCAAACGAAAAACCTGCTCCAAATGTCAATCTTAAGTGGAACAAATACAAAAAAAAATTCAAGGAAAATGTTTCAATAGCAAAGTATATACCTTTATGTGAACTTGAATCAAGTTCGGTATAAAAAACCCCTACTATACGAAAAAAACTTGAATGAAAAATTAAGAAAAAGATCCTTAGCACTTATTGACCTCTTACGATTTAAAGAGCATCAAAATAGAATATGTGGAAACTATCAAACAATACAAAAAGATGTGTAAAGAAAAGAAACGAGCACAGGAAGAAAAATGAGCATTGTTATTGAGCCAAAGTAGAGATTCAACTGAATTTTGGACCGTGACAAGGAAATTAAAAGGGAACCCAAAATCAAAAGAAGTTGCTAGTATACCAGTGGGAAATTTACGCGCACACTATGTTTATTTACTATACTTGTCGGAACAAATTTATTGGAATTACGCACAACCTGATCTAAAGGACGAAATTTTGGATGTAAAAATAGTAATTGAAGAAGTCGAAATAGTGCTCCAATCTTTGAAAGACGGTAAGGCAGTAGGCTCAAATGGAATACCGGAAGAAATTCTTAAATACAACACAGAATCATTTAAAGAAAATTTGACTAAGGATCTTAACAACATTTTTAATTTTGGCACTCTTTTTGAACACTTTTACAAAACGTTAATTTGGCCAATTTATAAAAAAGGTGATCCATGTGATCCAGTAAACTATAGAGAAATATCTTTTTTTAACTCATCATTGATACCACTTTGCTATATAAAAGATTAAACACATGGGTGAAGGCTAATAAAGAAACTCAGCAAATTTCAGTCTGGTTTTCGAAATGGTTATTCTACAATAGACAATATCTTCGTTCTAACATCTATAGCCCAAAATAGGTTGGACCAGAGTAAGAAGCTTTTCACCTTTTTTTTTTTTTTGTTGATTTTAGAGCAGTATTCGATACGATAAATCGAAACGCGTTGTTTTATAAACTGTACAACAAGGAATACGATCTATCGTATCTAAAAAGTTCGTTAAATATTAGAAAACTTGAACCAACAAACTACGGCAAACTTATATAATGGAAAGGAACGATCTGAGAAGTTTGTGATAAAACGAGGAATCAAACAAGGCTGTAACCTGAGTGCCCTACTTTTCGCTCTGTTTCTGGATGATCTCGTGGAATGGCTTACATGTGGTGTAGAAATTGACAGTACGAAAATTAAATGACACAGTCATACTTGTAGAATCACCTTGTTCTCTTCAGATGATGATAAACAAATATTTCGAGTACTGCACACTGGGGTTTGAAGGTTAACGTCGAAAAATCAAAAGTTATGATATTTCAAAAAGGGTTTGGCAGAATAGCAAGAGGCGAAAAATGGAAATATGGTGAACACAAGTTGGAAGTATTAAAAAAATATACTTACCTAGGAATGGAACTGACATTCAACTTTAAAATGAAAAAAAAAAAACATCTAAAAACTAAAGTAAATAAGGCGAAAAAAGCAATCTGTTCGAATTGGAATAGGATTCTCAGCAATAAATTAATAGCTGTTAGCTCGAAATTTAGCGTATTTAATGCAACGGCGCGATCTAACCTTTTGTATGGTGCACAGGTTTGGTGTGGTCAGGGGTACCAAATCATCGAATACCTACTTCGTATCTTTTTGCGTAAAATCTTCTACTTGCCCATTAGTACAACGAAAAACATGTATCATTTGGAATCGGGTCTTCCAACAATGTTTATTTCATCTCTAAAACTAAATGCAGATTATTTATCAATGGTACTAAAAATGAGCGATTCCAGACTACCAAAGTTGGTTATGCGATACGCAGTACTGAAGAAAACTCTTTTTGTCAAAAATTGGACTAAATTAGCAGCGGACTGTGGTGTGACGATAAACTCCGCCGAAAGTAATGATGATGGATGTAAAAAGGCTTTTTATGAGGTTATCAGGCTTACAGATGAAAACGAGAGGTATTCCTTTATTGAAAAAGCGCGGGAGTCATTCGAAGGTTAATTATAACCTAAATCAAAACAATTACAATACTTCAAAAGTAGCTATTCCAGTTTATGATTGGAACAATTTTCAAAATTAGGGGAGAAATGGTTAAACAAAACTATGTTCCACATCGAAACGAAGGGACTAGCAATTGCACTCTTTGCAACTTACATGAGAGGGAAGACGTACTGCATTCTATTGGCGTGTGCCCGGTACTGAAAGAGTTGAGACGTTTCCACTTTGGGACGAACATTCTTAATATTTATGAGGTTTAATATTATCTTAACGGTTCAAATTGGTTACAACTGCTTAAGTATTACATCGAAGCCAGTGCTTACAGAACGAGAATAATCAACAAAAATGTTTAACAAACAAAATTGTTAACATTCATTATTTGTTGTTAATAAAACTAAAAGTCTTCATACTCTAAAAATACATTTCTGTTTTAGCTAAACTAAAAGCCCAGAAAAATATTAAAGTTTCCTTCAAACCTATCTTTGTTTTAACTAAACTTAAAGTCATTTACTTTCGGTTAACCAAAAGCACATGAAAATGTTATTAAAATGCATTTAAAATTTCGTTTAATGATTAATATTTTGTAAAACTTATTAAAAATATTGTTATTCAGGCACACGACATAAGTGTCATGCCTTATTTTGTTCAGTTTTTTTCTCAATAATTATAATGTGCAATTTTTTACATTGAATAAAGAAATCTAATCTAAATCTAATCATTGACTTTGTTCATCGATACAACAACAGCCGATATTCTTAAGGTAGCTGTACAGGTTGGACTACACAGCAATTTGCAACAACCAGCGGCATCCCATCATTTTATCGAAGGGGAGTGTGTTGACAAAACTCATTGTATCGCAGGTTCACAACGACACGTTGCGTGGAGGCATTCAACTTATGTTAAATACCCTTCGGGAAAATTATTGTATATTACATGCACGTACTTTAGTGTAACGTACATTCATTAACCTTTTTACTCGCTTTGTGAATCGACGTGGTCCATGTACCAATCTACATAGTGACAATGGAACCGCCTTCGTTGGTGCCAACCGGATGATAAAGGAAGACCTGAGAGCTTGGCACAATGAACATGCTCAACAGCATTTGGCAAATCAAGGAACCACTTGGCATTTCATTCCACCTGGTGCACCACATCATGGTGGATTGTTGAAGGCGGCAGTCAAGTCTGTTAAGAAACATTTGCTTCAAGTGATTGGACAACACTCGATGTACTATGACCAACTGGACACTCTTTTTGTTTATGTGGAAGCGTGCTTAAATTCACTTCCGTTTGTGACGCTTCACGACACATACGATGACAAGTTAGTCTTTGTTGGTTGGAAGTTCTATGGTGGCAGTACCCGATAAGCCGGTGAACAATTTGCCCACCAATCGTTTGTCTTATTTTCGACAATTGAGGCAAATGCAGCAACATTTTTGACAACAATTACACGATGAGTACCTTTCTACTCTACAACCACGATCAAAATGGCATGAAACAGGCGAAACTTTACAACTTGGCGGCATCGTCATTGTACGACATGAAAATCTACAAACACCAAATTTGCGACTTGACAAAGTCATCGCATTACACCCTGGCAAGGATGGTTTAGTACACGTGGCTACAATAAAGAACTCGAAGGGTGAATATACTCGTCCAATACAAAAATTATGCAAGCTTGTGGACCATCCTGGACGTACCCGCCCAACCGTGCAGGAAGTTTAATATTTGCACAAAGGCAACACTGTTATACTTTATTAATGACACAGGAGTGAGAGAGCGAGAGAATGGCGAGAAGAAGGTTGTCCTTCTCATATATTCCAGTATTCTTGCCCATAATCTCAAGAACTGCCTCTAGACAGGCCAAGAGCCCTTAAAATAAGTATGTTAGGACGGAAATTGCACAAACAAGGATAAATGGGGGAAATTCACGTCTAGTTTATGCCCAACGATTTAATATTAAGGCGACCTAGGATATAACTTCTCTGAATTCCATCTTTTGCTCTCTTGGGTATTGTAAATAAACAATAAATGAATAGTAACAATTCCGATTTCTAACTATTTTGAATGCACTAGAGAATCAAGGTTTAAAGTCACCCCTATGTAGGGTTTGAGTGTACTTTTTTCCCCAAAGCTTACAATCAACCTAAGTCTTCTTGATTTACTACTCGTATCGGTCATTGATTTTGGACATTACCGGCTCCCAACAACGTGCTTAAAAAACAGTTTCAATTAAATTAAAATAAGGTAAGCAACACTGGCCTAACTTGTAAACTAGCTAGATTAATTAATTTAAAACAAGTTACTGGCTATCTCAAGTCATCATCATAATAAAATTCCAGACAATTAAAACGAGTATAAACTTTTTCGACTAACACCCATACAGTCAATGCTATTTGATTAAAAACTCTCATAAATGTCAGATCTAGCGACCAAGGTCATGTCTCATCAAATCCACTACGAAAAAATCACTTTATCACCTATAATTATTCTGTAACGGCGCCATAACTTTTAGTTGGCATCAAGCCCTTTAAGATACTCGTACATCTCCAGTGATGACTTAATAGATACAATTAAGTCCAGCGCTTAACAAGTTTGTAGGAAATAACTTAATTTAAATAGTCAACCGAAATTCTGTCTTTATTACAAATTAATTCGTTAATTAGCCGTTACTGAAAAATGCTTCAAGGCTCGCTATTATAATATGTATCTAACATTTAACAAAAGGGCAACAGATGGATTGTGATGTGAGAGGAAAAATATGACGGAAAAAATTAAGGCGCGTAAGCTGAATTGAGCAATACTCTATCGTTTTTGTTTTTATACAATTAACGCGCGCTTAATGCAACATGCTTAAATGTTTAAAAACATCACAGGCGGATATATTAGGATAATATCAGGGAGGAAGTTATGTGAGATAGGGAATTGCTTTGATTTTGAATGTTTGCAGCTTACAATGAACAGGAACTAAAGAGCCCAGCAGGGCATTCCATTAGCAAGTTGCACGACTTAGGATAAAATCACGATATTCCAGAGTGGGTTTGAGGGTTGGTTAAATTAGGTTGCAGTGGCAGACATTTCCACTAACTTACATTTATAGTACGCATGTTGAGCCGTAAGCAAAATTTGAGAATCAATTATAGATCGTATATGGATATCAATCAGTCGCTCTAGAGTTTTCAAAAGGTAGGGTGATAGACTTATAGGTCTGAGGTCTTTTGGGACAACATGAGAATATTTTCTGATTTTAGGAAATAGACTTGTGTGGTTTGAAGTAATGCAGCGCCCAGAGCAGCTGGTCTCTTGTAATCTGGCCGTGCATTATTATCGCGGCAGAAATAATATTTCTTGGGTTGTTACTGACCGTAAATAGGTAGTTACTTGTAAAGAGCGTGTCCAATAGCAGGTTGAGTTATTCATCACTTGAGTTCACCCAAGAGCAATCGATGTTTTTTCAAACACCTAGACATCGTAGAATTGGCGGTTTTTGTCACCTCAGAAGGATTAGAATCGTGCCTAGCTATTTCAGGAAAGGAGCTCGACGTTCCAGGATTTGAGGTTGTATTGTCTGTTTCTAATAAAAGAACAAGAGCTTACTTGTGAGCATCCAGCCCATTGTTTTTGTAAACCCTTAGGGTTATTTTTGTAAGTCCTTAGAGTTATATCACATCATGCCTTTGTAAAGGTCTAGAGATCTCCGGTCGACACACGCGATAAGCTTGACTTAGCCTTTGTACTAGCCAGCATTGTTTGTGATGGGAGCTGGTCCGGAATTTCAGCGCTCAGATTAAATAGATCCGTCGATTACCCCGATCATTATTGCGGCTTTTAGGATTTCGGTAAAAGACCTCAGAGGTCTAACGTTGGAAGGACCTGGGGAGTTTTGGCATTTTTAAATGCGGGCCTGTTGGGGACTAATGGTTTTCTCCAACGATCTTTGGCGCTTTGAGGAGTCTTTCAGCGTTTTGTGAACAGTTGATAATCCATTTTTCTTGTTGTGAGCCTATTGTACTTTATTTTGTGCCTCATGTCTGCCGTTCTTTGAACCTCTGAAATGGATCCAAAGGTTTTTATTATGCGTGCAGCATCTCGATGTCTTGACACCTTGATCCAGCCCAGAGGAGAAATGAGAGGGAAGGAACGAAGAAAGTGAAGAAGATAATATTGGAATAGGGATTAGCATTTTTTAGTTTCAGGGGAATTTTGGAAAACGTCTGGAGATTTATTGACTTTATTCACCCTCTAAAATTCGACAATGCGGGTGTTACGGTTGAAGGGGAATGATACAGGCAATTTCATTGAAACACTGGTGGTAAAAACAGCGATAGAACACAGTAAAGCCAGTTGCATTACGTTGATCTTGCAAAGACTCTATTCTTTTCCGGGCCATCCTTACCTGAAGCTGCGAATGTGCAATTTCCCTGATGAATGTGTTCTTTGTCATGTCGTCTATTATTTCCTGGCCTGCGATGGGCTTGGGCTATGATAAACATGCCAGTCTACTGATGTTTGCTGTCTCAGTGTTTCATAATGGTCTGTACTAAATCCATATGAACAAATGAACAAATGAATTGGTATATGCTTTCCACGAAGTCATTTCCACCAGATTTGAATACCTTGGCCGGTAAGACGTCATTTCATTTCAGCTTCGGTATTGCTTTCCTTACTTCGTTTCTGTCAGGTGGATGGAAGATAATTGGTCTCTTCTTCCTGACTATAGGATGTTGAGCTTCTTTGCCATTATACAGTCTTCAGAAAAAGAATTTCCATATTTTCAGCACCTAGTAGACTATGACTCTACTACAAGGTTTCTCTCTTCATCTCAACAGGCTTCTTTCTGTATGGGTCTTGTATCCTTGAAACGTACTTCTTACCTGCTGTAGTACAAACTCTCAATATCTTTGATCGCGCGCCTCTCGTCAGCTTTTTTATTCCTCTGAAAAAGCCAATGTTCTTTCCGTCTTTTCTAATAGTAGCGCACACGAGCGGATATTGTCCTTTATTGCAGTACCGCTATGTACACTTCTATAAGAGTTAAGCTGCATGTGCTTGTCGGTAGTCTTCATCGAACCGGAGATTTCTTGGTGGTGGTCGGGTGAAACTCAGTACTTCAATTGCGTGGCATCTCTGTGGAACTTTGACAACGTTGTCATTGGTCTTCAGTAATTGGTGCTGGCGGCATAGATGTTGTCGAGAGATTTCGGCGAATATTATGGCGGTCTCTTACGAATACGGCCTTTCCTCTTATATTTTCTCAAAGTATTTCTTCTTTGTTTTGGTGCTTGGGAAATCTGGATTTGTATCTTGACCATAGTATGATCAACAACCGATGTTGTAGTTGGCTCCCGGAAGTTTGGACATCCAGAATACCGGAGGCATAGTTCACATGTTTTACATTTGATTGAGCTTTTAGCAGATTGAAATGGGGAAATTGTGTGCTTGCTATAGTTATATTTCGTCTCGCCGCAAAGCCAATAAGCCTAAATTCATTGTCAGACGTGGAGTAGTTTAGGTTATGTTTACCAACTATTCTAAGAAAGATGTCCTCCTTTCCTGCCCATACTTTGGAGATTGCTCATATGTCTTGTCGAGAAGCTCTTTTGTTACGTCGTACAGTTATTTATTTTGCCAATCTAGCGAAACTTTATTGAAAATTGAAAGTAATTTAAACGAAAGAAAATTGGCATCATATGAAAGGTAAAACTTCTAGCAACAACTTGTATGCAAAAAAAAAAAAACAAAACAAATATTTATTGTTTAGAAGCATCACAAACGCTAGCTTAGTTCAAACAAAAGAAAAATGTAAAGCTAGTTGCATTTCTTGTGTCAAGTTCATCAGAGCGTGCTTAGGTCATAAACAAGTTTAGCCCCCCAAATTTATTTTATAATTTTTTTTTTCACATATTCTAAGCTCTCAAGGTAAGTAAGTTTTTTTGGGTGAACTTAATTAATTATAGTAATCCTAATTTTGTTTAAAGATCTTCAAACAGATTTGTTGTTTGTGTTTTATGACTTTGTGGAACCTTTTAAAAATGTATCCGCATGTATCGGTCTTAAAATCATGCTTAAATACTCTGTCTGTGTATTATGTCTCAGAATCCATTTAAAGTTTTTCTTAATGTTTTTTAATAGGGTTATATAAAAAATGAAGCAGCAATAAATATTTGATGTTTCCAAGAAAGAGGGGCGCAATGTGAAATTATCGGCATATATTATGCGAGTCTTCGCTCTCGTAGTCACAGACAATGCCCCCCGAGTTGTGCATACATATGTAAGCTCAATAAATTGCAAAACCTCTGGTAGATGGAATCGAAGTGGCTGAAGTATGGAAAGGTTCAAAAAAGTCAATGAAACATGGTTAAATGAGGAAATAAAACTTCCAAAAGACTTTCTTGAACTTTTACTGTATACAAGTTCCAAGATTAATTGTGTGCGACCAACGAAACTATTTGACGAGTGCGCTCAAAAAGTTCAAAGACGACACATTAAAGAACTGGTTAATATAAAAACACGAAATCGCGCTTGCGGCTGAAACAATCTTATGTTCATCGGGTAAAAGAGGTTCAGCAAATATTATAAAAGAGCTTGCAAGTAGTTTTCGTGGAAGAGCTACCAATAAGAAAAAAGCTAGACTGAAACAAGAATAGGGAAACAAAATCATTCCTCCAGAAGGGGCACTTTTACACATGGTGAACTCAAAACTAAGCACTTTTTAATACAAAACCATGTGTCATCACCTTAAAGAGTCAAAGGAAGACTGCTACCCAGAAGAAGAAACCTTTAGTGTGACTGATTCGTCTGCCTAAATAAAGTTACAAGCTTTGCTTAACATGACAATAAAACGTATCATAAAAGTGACCTATCTGATCACTTTAAACCTTTGTTTATGCAAATTTTATCTTTGCGACTTATATCTAAATGGGGTGGTGATGGCGCTCTGCACAAAGTAAAAAGTGATTCACAGTGAGGTTTGATTTATTGGAAAGTGAACTTAAAATTTTTATTAACGGTTAAAAGAACAACTCCTGGCATTTTCTTTTTAAAAACGATATCATGTAAATGTTGGCTACGATTATGTTTGAGTTGATCCATTCCGAAGGTCCAATGATGGGCGACTCGTTCGAGCATAGCGACTGGTATCTCACGGATAACACGAATAATGTTTGCTTTAAGAACGTCAATCGTAGCTGGCTTATTTCTAAAGATCTCAGACTTTACATATCCCTAGAGAAAATAGTCCAAAGGTGTGATATCGCACGATCTAGGCGGCCAATTTATCGTAGCAAAACGTGAAATTAAGTGCTCACCAAAATGATTTCTCAACAAGTCCATTGTTTCACGCGCTGTATGGCTCGTAGCGCCGTCTTGTTGAAAACAGAACTCACCGAGACCATGTGCTTGAATTTCAGGAAGCACATAGTTCGTTAACATGGCGCTATACCGGCTAACATTGACGGTAACATTCTGATTTGCCTCATTTTTGAAGAAATATGAACCAATGATTCCACCAGATCATAAACCACACCATACCGTTGTTTTTAATGGATATAATGGTCGCGCTTGGTACGGTTGCTCATCAGCCCAAATATGGCAATTTTGTTTATAAACGTATTTTGTTTATAACGTATCCAGAAATGGGCTTCATCACTGAACAAAATTTCAAGTTTAAAAAACCCTTCACGTAAAATACGCCAAGTTGTCGAATACGCCAAGCCAAGCTGCTGAGAATGATGACGAATCGATTCGTCACGGTCTTCGCGTACACTCTCAGCTATAGCTGCTATAGTTTCTTCTGCTGGATGTAGTCTAACCGCTCGGGTATTATCCACTAATGTAAGCTGGAACTCAAATTTGCGAATGGCAATAGTGCTTTCAGTAGGTCGATTATGCACGATTATCCTCGAATCGCACTAAAAACATTTCTTACAGAACGCTGATTTTCATAATACAGCTGATCAATATGGAGATGCTGTCGTTGTGTGAGTCTTTCCATAATGACTTCCCAAACCATACTGAACAAAAGTGATAAGGCAGTTTGATAAAAGTCACGCGTGATCTGTCAAAAAAAGCCTATTGAAAATCAAATCTTAAGATGAATCACCCCTTATTATATGATACCCAATAGATGTAATACTAACAGTGTTCTGTGTTCATTATGTATGTACAAAGGATTCAACTTTTTTAATAGTGGAGTAAGCCTATACACTTTGTACCTAATCAAATATACACCCTGCCTGACTTGAACTGCAACTTCTTAAAATGCTATATTTTTTTTATTTTTTGATAAATTTTATTGTGCCAAAGCAAAAAATATTGGAAAATACATTAATTTTCAAATTGAATCAGTACTTTTCAATATGTCCACCTTTGGCGCGAATAATGGCCTTGAGACGGCCGAAGAAAGTATCGCACGCTGCACGCAAGTCGCTCTGCGGTATTTTGGCCCATTCCCGGCGAAGTGCTTGTTTGAGGTGGTCCAAGCTTTAGTATTTTTTAGTGCAAACCTTCGCCTTCAAAATACACCAGACAGAGATATCTAACGGATTTGCATCCAGAGAATTTGCAATCCATTGTGTCGAAGAAATGACGTGTGGAACATTGTTTTTTAACCAATCTTGGTTGAGGCGCGCTTTGTGAGACGGTGCAGAGTCTTGTTGAAATGTTCACGGTCTCCGACCGAAATGATTGTTTGCACAAGGTTTCAATACTGCCTCTAAGACAGTTTCACGGTATACGATCGCATTAATTTTGACGCCACGGTCCAAAAATACGAGCGGAGAGTGAGCAGCGGCGGTTATGGCGGCCCAAACCATCACCATCGGTGCTGCATGGTTTCTGGTGGCCGTCCGAAGGTGTAAATTTTCAAAGGACCTCTCTGGCAAGTAAACTCGATCATTTTGTTTGTTGACATATTGCTCGATAACAAATGGCGACTCATCGCAAAAAAAACCAAATTCGGCAACTCACCACTTACGTGCAAGCGTAGTAACTCCTTTCTATCGACTCTAACTTTTTTCTATTGCAGTGTAAGATCGTGTGTTGCTTGGAACTTTAATGGCTTGAGCCCAAGCTCATTTTTCAGTATGTGTTGCATCCGTTCCAACGATGTGTTGACCTCACGAGCCATTTTCTTCCACTTCGACGCGGATTTCGCTCAATTCGAGGCGTCACTTTCCGAATCATTTCTGCCGATGTCGCTGTTTTTTTTACGACCACCTCCATGGCGTTTTGCAACGCTGCCACTATCACGGTAACGAGCTATGGTTCGAGACACAAATGATTTATTCACGTTGAGGTGCTGGAGGGCTCTAACTATAGCTACTTGTGGTTTTCCAGCCAAATATAAAGCAATCACACTATCACGTTTGAATTCCATGGCGGATAAAAATTTCTCAACACAACTGAGACGCAAATCGTTTAAAATTCTTGTAAATAATCATGTGTGTCATGTGTCAGCCTGAAGTTAGTTGCAGTTCGAGTCAGGCAGGGTGTATTATCCAAGTACATACATATATGACCCCCACGGGTGGCCGTGGTGTAGTGGTATATGCATAGACTTCTCTAGTAGAGGGTAGCGGGTTCGAATGAATGAAAATCTCGTCGGCCTCAACTCTGACATGAAGGCATAACACTGATGTTAGAGTGGTTGCTTTCTGGGCTAAATGTAACAACTAGCACGTACTAAGACGCAATGGTTGAGGATTCACTGGCTCCAGTTTGATAAACCACCTCTGGGAAAATTATCGAAACCTAATACACCTGAGTTTCAAAACTACTACACCACCCGCCCGCCCCCTGGAAAAAAGCCATTAAAAAGGGTATTCATATCACCTTGGTGCGCGCGCGGGATTATAAAAAAAAAAAAATTAAGAAGCAACAAAAGTCAGACACTCAAAACTATCAGTACGACAGTTAAACTGATAACGCCGCAAGAATGCAGGTGTAACAAAAATGGTAAACACTAATGTTTTGTACACTGCCCAAGTCAATGGAAATTGGGGAATGTGACATCAATGTTATGCATAGCATACCTACTATAATGTACGAGGTGTATTCAAAAAGTAAGGTGACAGGTACATTCGATTATCGATTCCTTTTGCTGAATTTGTACACATGTCCGGAATATGTGTGATATATGTTTACAGTTTCAAGTATATAGCATAATTAATTTGTTTTAGACAGATGAAAGGTTAGAAGTGTTTTGGTATGCTCGGCGATTCAAATTTTGTCTAAAACATGGAAAAAGTGCTCTAAAATACTTGAATGGTGAAAATGTTTATTAGTGATACAAGTTCTTCCAAGATGGCCGAGATGATGCCAATGTCGTCGCTCTGTACGCCCCAGCATATCAACAAAAAGTGACATAAGTCTATAGCTCGTAAATTGCACAACGAACATTTTGCATCCTCTTTACGGATGGTTATATGCGGCCTCCAGTTTAACTGTAAAATCTCCCCTCTATTTTTGGCTATTATCAGGATTGTACTTGCGTTATTTTTGGTCAAGGTCATTTTGGTCATATTGCGGCATACAAACGAGTACCGGGTTAGGCTTTGCATATCAATGCCGCTTTCCATGCTGTTGCATTTACGAGTATTCTGTTAGGCGGATGTCATGTTCGCTGCATTATATATACCATTCATTGAAAAATTGTAGTTTAAAGTGTATGAGTATATGAAGTTTTGCGGCAATGTGTGGAAGATTTTGGCTCAGAAGTGACATTACTATACTTTTGAAATGAATGTAAAAGGTGTTTTTTTTAGCTGCATGAGAAGTTTCGATGGTTGTTGTCTATCGTTTGACAACTATAAATGTCAAACTGTATTGACATTTCTGTTAAGTAATCGTTAAAAGCCAGAACAACGCTTCCAAATTTTGGAAATTTACTTTGAAAAAAATAAATCTGTTTGTGAAGTTCATAGAGCAATTCGTCAATTTTGCGGTCAGCATAATCAGCCTAGTGAGCAAAAAATTCGTGCAGTTAACATATTGATTGTTTTCGCACTAATTTTACTCTTCTCGATTGTGTTTAGTGATAAAGCTCATTACTAGTTAAATGGCTTCGTCAACAAGCAAAATTGCCATATATTTAGCGAAGACAATCCTCAAGCTGTTTACGAATCACCACTACATCCATTAAAATTGTTTGGTTTTTTGGTTGAAATTGTTTGGTGCGGTTTACACGCTGGCGACATCATCGATCCTTATTTCTTTCGAAATGAGAAAGGAGCTGCCGTTACGGTGAATGGCGAGTGCTATCGCCATCAGCTAAACATCAACGACATTTGGTTCCAACAAAACGGCGCAACTTGCCATACAGCATCCCTAACCATCAATTTTTTGCAAATTCAATTTGGTGTCAACTTTATTTCCAGAAGTGGTCCTGTTGACTGGCCCTCTCGTTCGTGCGACTTAACGCCAATCGATTACTTTTCATGGGGCTATGTTAAGTTTTTGGTTTATGCTGATAAATTAGAAGCATTTATCAAACTCTTAAACCATTGGAAGCCAATATTCAAGCCACCATTGACGCCATACAGCCAGATTTATTGGAAAAAATAGTGAAAAATTGGACTGATCAAATGGACCATGTAACTCGTAGTTGAGGTAGGTATATGCCATAAATCATATTTAAGAAACAAATGCCATGAAATTATCTACCAGATTATAACAATAAAAAAATTACTGCAATAATATTTCTGTCTTGTGTTATTATTTAAATTTCTTAAGCTATTAAAAAACACACGTTATAATGCAGACAGTCTGTTTTCCAAGTGAAGCATGTAGGGTGATGTATTTTCCGGCGATCTAGAGATCTTTTTAATAAAATATTTTAACAATTTTTCAAATAGGTACTGGAAATAGGTACTACAATTTATTGATCTCTTGCCACTTTTAATTTTTCTTGCGGATACTTTTTTAAAGTCAGTCGTAGTATTATAATAACTCATAGATATTTGTGTTCCTTTATCTTCTCTAATTCTTCTCTTGACTGTTTCCAAAACTGTTCCGGAAAACTATCGTTTTGGATTTTTTAGTGTTCACAACTACAGAAGCTAAGATGATATTGAGTAACTTTACTACTAATTGTCAGATCTATTCCGGAACGCTACTATAGGGTGATTCATCGTGAGGTTTGATTTTTAATAGGCTTTTCTTGACAGATCATTGCGTGACTCTAATCAAACTGCTTTGTTATTATTGTTCAATATCGATCGCTTGGCAAGTCATCATGGAAAGACTCACACTACAACAGCATCTCCATATTGTTCAGCTGTATTACGAAAATCAGCGTTCTGTGAGAAATGTTTTTCGTGCGAGTCGAGGAACTTACGGTACGCATAATTGACATACTGAAACCACTATTGCCAATACCATTCGCAATTTGAGTCCCAGTTTATATTAGTAGATGACCGGTTAGACCACATCCAGCACGTAGTAAAGATACTATAGCAGATACCATATAGCTGAGAGTGTACGCGAAGACCGTGACGAATCGATTCGACGTCGTTCTCAGCAGCTCGGCTTGGCGTATTCGAAAACTTGGCGTGTTTTACGTGAGGATCTCAACCTAAAACCATACAAAATTCAACTTGTGCAAGATTCGAATTTGAGTCATATTTTCAGTGAATGGGCTTTGAAAAAACTCAATGAAAATCCAGTATTTTATCGTGAAATTTTGTTCAGTGGTGAAGCCCATTTCTGGCTCAATGGATACGTTAATAAACAAAATGCCCTATTTGGGGTGATGAGCAACCCAAAGAGTACCAAGAGTTACCATTACATCCATTAAAAACAACGGTATGGTATGGTCTATGGGCTGGTGGAATCATATTTCTTCAAAAATGAGCAAATCAGAATGTTACCGTCAATGATAACAGTTATCGCGCCATGTTAACGGACTAACATATATGCTTCCTGAAATTCAAGCACATGGTCTCGGTGAGCTCTGGTTTCAACAAGATGGCGCTACGAGCCATAGAGCGCGTGAAACAATGGACTTGTTGAGAAATCATTTTGGTGAGCACTTAATTTCACGTTTTGCTACGGTAAATTAGCAGCCTTGATCGTGCGATATCACACCTTTGGACTATTTTCTCTTGGGATATGTAAAGTCTAAGGTCTTCAGAAATAAGCCAGCTACGATTAACGCTTTGAAAGCCAACATTACTCGTATTATTCGCGAGATAACAGTCGCTATGCTCGAACAGGTCGCCTAAAATTGGACCTTCCGAATGGACCACCTCAGTCATGGCAGTTGTGGCCAACATTTACATAACATTATTTCCAAAAATTAAATGCCATGAATTTTTTTTTAACTAGTAATAAAAATTTTAAATTCGCTTTCAAATTTATGTGTTTTATTTTACATTACAAATCAAACCTCACGATGAAACAGCCAAACTCGATAATCTGGCTGCTAAAATTCGTTCAGCGTGATATCGTAAGGACAGTTAACTACTATGTGGCCTTCTTGAATTTGTTGGCAACCATACACATCTTTTCGCTTATTCCGTGTTAATTTTATTCCAATTAACTCACGTTTAATTTGGCGTATCAGCAACTATTGCGTTCCCTACAATTTTGATTGAGGAAAGCGTGGGTATTCCAGAAGCCTTTCTACGATTACTCCCTTTGTTACTTACAAAATTTGGAGCGGACATAGCAAATATATACGTGCTAAAAAGTAATCAATTTTCAGGGTACGTACACGTTCGTACACGTCTGTAAATACAGTTCAGCTGTCTTGGCACTTAGTGAAGCATAGGTAGATCCCCTTTCACACCTCTCAAATCACTCTGATCTGAAGGTGCCTGGATACGAACTAGCGGTCTTGCCATTTACAAGGCCACCACATGGTAGTCCCTTTTCTAATCCGGAATTTAACTTCCTGTGGTTAAAATTATATTTACGTAAACAAATTATACATTCATTACTACTTTATTTACAGCAGCCCCGGACTAGACAACAATTCGACTTTTAACGAAATTGATGCGCTATCTGACTCCATTTAATGAATTGTATTCCTGCATCCTCATACTGAAATCATTATTACGGGCGATTTCAATATACACAATTCTAGGTGATTTCGACATGCTGGACAGACAACACCCGAAGGACGGTGTGTTGAGATCTTCGCTCCGGAAAACAACTTAACGTAGCTAGTAAATGAACCCACGCTAATACCAGACGTTGATAGTAATACCTCCAATTCCCTGGACTTGTTTTTAACTTCTTAACCTTGAAGTTCGTCAGACTATTGTGTCATATCAGCTAATTTCTCGTACTTCAACCACACAGTTAGATTCCTGAAAGAACCTTACGGCAATACGAGAAAGCCAAATGGAGCGGTCTTAACATATTCTTTAAGAATTTTAGCTGGTCGTTGTGTTCCCTCGATAACGACGTGGATGACAATTCTGATATGATCACAGACAATATTCTCTTTGAATTGAAATTCTTAAATCAAAAGAAAAGGCATGATACGACTCGAGTTATAAAAAAGATGTCAAGGTTAGAGAAATGTTTTTTCGGTCCTTCAAGACAAACCCGACGAAGGAAAACCAAAAAAAGTTTAAACATGCCAGAAATGACTGCAACGCCTTTCTTAAGCATATAAAATTTATTCTAATATGACCAAAAACTAAGGCAAAAAATACTACAATGTTTCGATCGAACACCGGCCTAACGTCTCCTTTCTCACCTTGTTTTATCGCTATTTTCACCACCAGTGCCACCAAAATTTCCAGTAACATTCCGCTCCTTCAAACTTTTAATCGTAACACCCGTTTCGCTGTGAATTCTCATTAGTGAACCCACAAGCTCACTTTCAGCCTCTGTACTCTGAAATATCGTTATTCTTTCCTAAGCCGTACAACTCGCTAATGGAATGCCCTGCCAAGCTCTTTATTTCCCAGTCATTATAACCTGCAAACATTTAAAACCAACGCACATCGGTATCTCTTCTTAATTCCTCCCTCACTACCTTTCTTCCGTGCTATGCGCAAACATCTAAAGGGTACATAAAATCAATTGTGCGCGCGCTAATAAGTTTCGACATCAATCTTTGTGTGTTAAAAGTGAACACCAAATACAGCACACTCTAGCTATAAACGAAAATTATAATCATATCTGTTCGTAATTATTACCACCCCAATAATTTGCACTTTGTTATTGTTGGTTAAATGATTTTTGGCCTACCTGCTCGTGTTCAACTGGGGAACCGTATAAAAAGCAATTGCCAAGAAAGTCTGATTTTAATCTAATTTCTCAAACTCGACTTGTAGTACTTCGGGTAGAACAAAATGTATCAGTTCAGTGTGGCTTGGATTTCATGGGTAATTTTAATATCTGTGATAAATGGTGAAGAGTTTCGTAAGTGCTTCTATTGCTTAATAGCGCAAGTTCATTCTTGTCAATTTGCATCCTTCTAGCCTCTGACATCCCGCGATGCAAATATTCAGACAGTGATTGTTTGAGTTCAGTGGTAACAAGTATCATTAAAACACACTACATGGGTCATCGTCCTTTAAATTTGATTCCAATCGATCCGTTGCATATAAAAAGTTTGCACTTAAAGAAGCTATCCGACAGTCCTGTCAATGTGGATTCCAAATTTAAGGACATCAATTTGACTGGCATTAGCAAGGGCAAAGTTACTAAATTGATGTAAGTATCCTTACATATGTACATATGATATAATTTGAGTGTTCTCATTGAAATGAATTTTGGTTTCAGTGGATTTACAAAAGAGCCCAGCGATCTTGTCTTTGAGATACATGGCTTTACTGAAGAACTTAAGCTTAATGGACCGTATTCCGTTTCGGGTCGTGTGCTTATATTGCCAATCACTGGCGAGGGTAACAGTGAAATTATACTCAGTAAGTACGAGTGAACATTTTTGAAAAAAATTTTATGTGTCATTGGTGTGATGTGACTTTCGAACTTGATTAACATGTCAAGCAAGATATATTGGTTATTAAATTACTGTGAGCAAGGATAATTTTGAAAACTGTTCAATATTCTCGAAGGTTCTCTTCTTTATGTTTAAAAATCAGCACTTTGCGTTATATAGAGTTTTCTAATAACGACTTGACAACTTTTTTTTTTTTAAATAAAAGGCAAACCATTTGAGATATTTCAAAAGCTTTATTATTGGCTTGAATTCCATTAAAAACATTTATGAATGGAACTCGACTTCGTTCATATGGCCACCGCGGGCACGTTTGCACCGGTCGATTCGTTGGACCCAATTTTCAACAACTTGGCCACATATTTCGGCCGAAACGGCCGCTATTTTACATTCAATGTTGCCTCTGAGCTCTTCCAACGTCGTCGGCGTGTTGGCATAAACCAATGACGGCGTTAAATCGTACGAATGAGGCGGCCAATCGACTGGTCTATGTCTTGAGATAACACGCTCACCATACTTACTCTTCAATAAATAGATTGTAGCGTGTGCTGTGTGGCTTGTGGCACCATCATATTGAAACCACATGTCGTCCTAGTCCATATCTTCCAATTCTGGCTAAAAATAATCGGTGATCATGGCGCGATAACGCTGACCATTCACAGTAACGTGACGATCGTTATCGTCGACGAAAAAATATGGCCCAATAACGCCGCCGGCATGCAAACCGCACCAAACAGTTATTTGTTGTTTGTTTCGACACTGACACGGCAATATCACACAATGAATATGTAGACTCAAATTTTTGCACTAAACTTGTTATTGCCTGTCTACCAGGGCGAGAATTACGACCGAAAATTGGAGTTAACGCTCTTAAGAATAACGACTCCGAATATCTGTAGAAAATTTTTATAATTTGCAGACGTTGCTCGTTAGTGTACTTTACCACGATGGAAATGTTGAGTTTACTAAATAAATTGACAGTGACAATTTAATGATTAGTGAAAGAGTGCGTTCACAAATTAAATTCAAAGTTATCAAGTCCCTATTGGAAAACCCTATACAAGTGAATCTTCTTCCATATGTATAGTATTGGTACACAATGCATTTATTAAGGAATTTTATGGAAGCACATGTTTCTAATGCAGTAATCCTCGATGAAATGGAATACGTCAGCTAAAATATCAAAATCGAATACCAACGGATTTAACTGATGAATGCAACTACGAGAAGTGTCTCTTACTGATGTCCATTTACTTACTTTCTTATTAAGATGGCACTGCTTTCCGTAATGGACCTGGATCTCAACTAATAAATCTATTAAATCAGCGCGGTTTTAACTTCCTTAACGCTTTCGAGCAGAAATTAGGTTGTTGGTCGTGGTTATTACTCTTTGATTTACCCTGGAGTCAAGTTAATAAAGAAACCATTATTAGGTTCGCCCTATTGTATAAGTCTAGAGTTTTAATTAACCCAACTATGGTGTTCTCTAACCCAACTCTGGTGTTCTAATCATCTTTCCTTCACGTTGAACCACATGGATTATCGACATATAACCATATGCCGGATAATGGTCATGTAACAGGTTATCTTTACCCTTGAGTTTATCGGGTTAGTTGCTATAAAATGGTCCATTTATAAGAGAAAATGTATCTTTAATCCTAACCAGAGCAACATCCAATAAAATATAGATATCGATTTAGCCAAATCCCTAATCATCTGACTGCATTTCGACAAGCAAGTGGCTGCCTAAGTTGTACTGCACTCAAAAACTTCACCAATTCTGTTTGGCATCCCTAGGGGCTCCAGACAACGGTGACCTAAACAGAGTAATTCATGACTTTTGAATGTTTAACTTCAACTTCCAATCATCGCATCGCTGAATCTTATCGAAAACACGTTGAAAGAGCATGGCTTAGATATTTAGACCTGATCTGTGAATTAATCTCAGCTTATTGCAACTCGTTTTTAATGTAAATAATTTCAAATAACTATTTTTGACGGCGCACAGTGACTCATTTTGACTATTTTGTTTGCAAAAATCACATCGCTTAAACGAATAAAGGTATTGTGACAGTTTTTTTTTTTTTTTTTTTCTCAAAAGAAATCCTCAATGCTATGAAAGTAGTGAATTTTGAGGAAAATGGTTCATAGGGTGTTGTAGAATCTTCTAGTAAAATAGGATTTTCTCACCATAGGGGATAAGCATAATATTTTACTACAAATCTATTTCAAAGTCCATGTCTAAAAGCTAATCCGACCAAATTAGCGTTGAATTAAAGTAAACGAATCATTTTTAAATGTTTTTTTTTTTTTTGCGTATCAAAAGAGCATTTTTTCTTATTTTGTGGCACATCATGCCACATAACAAAATATGTCAGTGATTCATTTCAAGTTAAACATTGAAATGGTTTTCATTCTCTCTCATCCTTGACACCTTACACGTATTTCAGTATCTATTGTATATTTCTTGTAGTCGTTATTTTTAGATGCCGGAACTTCCTATAACTATTCTCCAAGTGGTAATAATTGATACTCGATTATATTTTGACTATGAACCAATTTTTTGTAAAGGGTAGGTGTGGGTTATTTTTCGGAATAATTTTCCTTTAATAACTCTGTTGTTTTCTGAGTATACCAGTACTCCCCAAACATGAAAGTGTTGACCTTTTCCCTGTACCTAATTCAAAACATTATTGTAAATTAATTAAACATGCAATTGCTTGGAAATAGTTTAGCGGGTAGCTTTTAATGCTGAAGCAAGCTGTTCTTGCGTTTGGCATTTATCCTCATCGAGCAATGCCTCCAATTAAGCGTCTTCAAAGGATTTTGGCCTTCTTTCGGAACGGACGGAACCAGTCATAGTACGTTGTTTCACTTAGAGCAGCATCTCCGTAAATTTTTTGGATCTCTCGATGTGCTTCAGCCGCCGTTTTGAATGAAAGAAGAAAATCAACACTTCCCGCAAATGACGATTATTTGGCAAAAAATTAGACATTTTCACATAACCAAAATTATATGACGCCAAAACAAAATCACTAATGTGTCAAAACAGTTTGTTTACCATATATCTTAGCTTGGTTCAGGATTTTTTGGATATGTCAAAATCGACCAGCACTTACTGCTGGAGCCATCTATTAAACTTGGTTACGCATGAGAGCTAATAAAATTGGAACTTAGTTAGAAGGCGCGGGAGTAAGGTTAAATGAAATTCTCTATTGAAGCGACTGTAAAGGTTTAGTGATAGAAGGGAAAGAACTGCTGTTCTTTAAAGGTGGAGCAAAAAGGGGAAGGTGTGAGGAAAATCTTGGAAGAATTTGGGTCTTCAATGACCAGTTTTGATCGGGATGTTGATGGAACAAAGCTGAGTTATGGGTGGCAATTTTTTAATATTATTAACAAGCTTATTATCTACCTTATCCTTCTGCTGGGAGGTGATCACCTTTTCCGTCAATAATATGCTATCTTTTAATATGCTTTTTTTTCAATATAATCCCTTTTCAACTCGATACACTATTCCCAGCGGTCCTGCAACTTTTTAGCTTTTTAACTTTTTAACTTTTAACGCCTCCGTATGGTATGACTTTCGTTAGCCTGCAATATACTCCTGCGTGGGGGCTATGATTTCCTAGTTCGACTCGTACTTCTTTCTGTCGAGCAAACTTTTAAGGTTTGGGAACAAAAAGAAGTCGCAAGGAGCCAAATCCGGAGAATACGGAGGCTGGGGGAGCAATTCGGAGTGCAATTCGACCAATTTTATTCAATTTTTATAATCTGTTGTTCCATTCAGGATGTCCTGAAACCCCGTATTACCAGCAATGGTCTTGAGACGGGATATGTCATCGAAGTTGCTTTTATCTCAGAAATTGGTTTCGGATGATGGATATAATTCGTCGTGAAGAGATTTTTTGCAGGGGCACACTATAGATGCTATCTATGTTGGATCTCTGGGTTACTAAAGATGTTCTTTAATTTCCCCAATATCTGTATTGTGTTTGAACTAGTGGAATCAGCTTCCTTATATAAAAGGATTCCTAATGGATCCGATGTATTCAGTGTATTCAACAAGCTTGAGATGCAGCAGAATGCATTGGTCAGCTAGAATCGCTGGTAGGGTATGAAGAAGTAAAACTTTTCAAAATTCATTTGGGGATTTTTGAGTACAGAGATTAAACAGATGATTTTATAGTGGCTAAGCTGTGATCGATTGAGCTTTTTAGAGTATCATAGCTCTCGAAAATGAGTTTGGTTAAAATTTTTTTAGATACAATGAACTTCACATTTCAGCTTTGCAATCACTGTCGTTGCAATTTCGGATCTATTTTAATTTGCTGCTGATTTTGTTGCTGGTGTTGTTAGGCTTGGAGCAATAGGTATCGCTCTATTTCTCATTTGCCATTTATGTTTTATGTTTATGTTTTTAATGCAAGCAGCCGATAATGTAGTTACGTAATGCTACTTTTAAGGGCCTTTACCTCGTCTTTTTCGTCGGCAAAGATGCGAAGCTGTTTTCAGCTCTCACCATCGGAGATGTACTATATGAGCATTGTCAATTTCCGATTCCCTGTTTTTTTTCTCGATTTCCCCCTTCGGCCTCGGCTTCATCCTTCTTTTAACATTAGCTTTTCTGACCTGACCTCATTTCCAAAATCGCATGTTCTGCTATTGGGTGATCTAGGAATTTGAATGATCGCACTTTCACAATTTCGAGTAAGATCGAGGTAGATGTAAACTACATATTTGCATATAAGTCAGTAATATTACAATATTATTACAATTTTTATTATTTTCTCTTTTTTAGATAATATCGACGTTGGAGCTAAAGTTAAATGTACAACAATTGAAAAAGATGGACAAATTTATTTGAACATTGTTCAGATTAATCTGGACTTGGTGCCAAAAAAGTTGTTTTTCAAGTTGGACAATCTTTTCGGCAATAAAAAAGAATTGAGTGACAACATGAACAATTTCCTGAATGAAAATTGGATAGAAATTTACAAAGAATTAAAGCCTTCGATAGCCGAAGCAATAAGCAAAATCTTTATGCATATTGCAAATGGTGTTTTTGGAAAGTATCCCTACAAGGAATTATTTTTATCTTAAATTATTCGCAGAATGAGTGACGTGATAATAAATTTAAAAAAAGGATCATAAACGTGTTTTAATTAGGATTCAGTTGCAAGGTGTATACATTTCTACATAGTAGAATCCCAGTATCCTTCAAGGACTCCTATCAGTTGTTTGTCGGGAGTTCTCCTAAGAGATGTAGAGAAAGGGATGGAGTTCTTACAGATATGTAGACGTGTAGTTCGAGCTTCACTCCAATCGGTAGAATCCTACAATCGGCAGTTTTATCGTCATATAGCATTCCCAGATGATGTTTTTGGTATTTTCAGACTCTTATTTCTTAATTTATCTAGTAAATGCACCAAAAATTTCATTTTCCACCACCCAATTCCTTTTTTAATGTTGCGGATGGAAGGGCTATTCGAAACTATAAATTCAACCAAAACGACTTTCCAAATAGTGCATTTCATTTAACGCTGCATCAAACTGTTCGATCATTTTACGAGAGACAACTAGTCCAATTATATTTTTTTACTGGAATTTCTCGTAGAAACATGAGTAAAAGCATGCTGTCAATACCACTTCAGCACCAAATACAAAATACCAAATACCTGCAGCCTGATACGAGCTTAGGGCGAAATTTCACAAAAGTAGTGTTCCGCGGTGTCGCCATTCTTTTTACAGCAAGTACAGCATGGTATTGTGTCACTTGTGCTCAGCACACTTAAGTGTTTACCAAAACTTAGTTCTCCGCCACGACGTTAGTAAGCAGACTGCAGTTTTTGCTACAAGAAGCATTTACTTTGTATGCCGACAACCTGTCGGTGAAAGACCTAATCTCGGATGTGGACAGTCCTAAAGTTGGTTTGAGTTCTAAAAACTATCTTTTAAGCCTTGCCTAGCAAGTTTATCGGCGATTTTATTTCACGTGGTCCCATTGTGACTTCATCTTTCCGACTGCGTTTAAAGAAATCTTGTAACCTTAAAACAGCTTAGAAATCATGAGAGGACTCAGTAAGGAAAATAATTCATCCACTTAATCGATCGTTCACATTATACATAGTGCATTGCCATCAGTGTTGCATAATACTGGTACACCTCTACTTGAAAAACAAGCGCAAGTTTTCCTAGAGAGGAGTGAAACCATATATTTTCGTCCTCCAGAAAAAGACCAGAGACGCATTCCTAATCGCTGTTGAAACAACCCGAAGATCCGAAAATATTCCTTTTTTGCCAAAACTATTCCCCATCATCAAAGCCCCAATGCATGTTGTACCAAAGTCCACTTCTTTTTTAATGAAGATGGCTTCGAAATTGCAGTCCACAATATGGAAAAATATGTTAAGACATCTCGACCATGCAGACGACTAGGTGCTGTAGAAATAGAGTAAGCCTGAGCGTTGTTAATCTGACGCTGCCCAATTTTGTAACTATGATTGCGGATCAATTTGTCATATTTTACCTTCATCCGGCAGTCATCGAATATGTGTTCAAGTTCACTCGAATATCAAAACTTTGATAACAGGTTAACGCGTTATTTTTGCTAATGGACTATGGAATAGATATAGTGGAGGATCAACCCTCATTTATTTCACCCAACCCTTCTTGCAAGTTTTTCAGCAAGATCTGGGTCATAAATTTCGGAAATCTGGCATAGTGTTAACCTTCTAAATATCGTACGTAAAGAGGCATAGCTATATGCCAGAATAGATTTCTACACAAATGGACTCTTTCGTATTAGATCGCGTCAGCGAACTGTGACCCACAAGTAACACATGGGCTGAATAGTCAGTGCCGTATTATAGTAAAACACAAAATTTTTGCAAAATTCAACTTTATATATCAATATAGTTGCCTTCGGCTTAGCCTCGAAATAGGCCTCTGTTTCGGCGATTACTTCTTTATCGGTCTTAAATCTTTTGAAGTCTGCGAACAGGAAATTAGATTGGAAAAGCAGGCTAGACTGACTCCGTACAACAAGTCAGATGTTCACCATTCTACTCGTCAAAGGTGCCCCAAATTATTTCGTTCCTAACTTGCCTTCTATTTCTGTACCTCAACTACATTCTCCTACTCCTCCCCGCAACAAACTTTCTCTTACATTTTACTTTGTAAGAGGCATGCTCTCTAAAACTCGTGTTGTTTTGTCTAAATCTCTCTTTCAACGTCCATGTTCTTACAGAAATCAATATGATCCCCCACATAAAGAGCCAGAAGCTATTCTCTTCTTCTTATCAAGTTCATTCTCCATGCCGGGGCCCCCTACTAACCATTCACAATAGCCTTAATTTTTCTCTCATCGCTATCTCTTCTTCTGCTAAACTTTACTTTGCTTCGCGTTGCTACATTCTTCCTACTCAACCCATGAAATCCTACATACTTGCTATTAAAGCGATTGACCAACTTATTGACCTAAGTGATCGACTTATCGACTTATCGACTAATCTGCCCATGGATTCTATCGGGTAATCTCGGGTGACTCTAACTCCTTCGGTAGGCAACTAGACCTTATTTTTATTAACGATCGCATTAACGTAATGATAACTCCCCCTCCCTCTCCTTAAATCCACTTCTTTACCTACTCTGCCTTCCTACAACTTCCGTAAAGCTTATTTTCGCAAAATAAGTATCTCTCTGCAAGTCTTCTTTTGATTTTAACAGCATATTTTTAACTGATACTCTCTCCATGTTTTACAGTGGAATTTTTAATTCTATTTATCTTTAAGTCCCCTTTTCTTGGCACAAAACAATATCTACTTCCCTTCCTTGGTATAACAGAAGAATTTGCTCTTTACGAAACAAAAGAAATAAATTATGGGTGGATTTCCTTCGCACCAATTGTTGTTCTAACCACTCCAACTATCTTGGAACCTACATACAATTCACCCAGCTCTTTATTTGCCTCTATCAATCGCCATCACCCTTATCAACAATCCTAAGCATTCTTATCAATTCCTCAATTAGAAAAGAAAATCAGACTGTAATCCCCCTCTCTCTCGTTCGATAATATAGCATTTACCAACCCACATACCATTGCCAACTACTTTTTAACCTTTTTAAACATTTATTAGCAAAAAACTTCTTCGCTTATATTTTTGAAATACCTTCCGAATTTCTCCATTGGCCCCTACTCTTATCGAAACAAAGTAACGAAATTACAATGATGAATTTTTTCCCAGGCCAGATAGACTTCCCGCAATATTTCTCAAGAAGTATGTCCCCAATATTTCTTTCCCACTTTCCGACCTATTTCATCTATCCATCACTCAAGGAGAATTCCTTCAAAGTTTGGAAGAACTCTTTAATAACCCAAAAAGGAATCAAAGGATGAAGTAACTAAGTACCGTTACTAAAATGTTCGAGAGTATACATATTAGATAAAGTGCTAAGCCTTCAGTGCAAGTCACTTATACCACAGATTCTGCTAAGGTCTTCGATAAAATATATCATCAATTGTATCTTTTTAAATTGTCTTTCCCAATATTGTTCAAATGGATATATTTTTATGTGGAGAACATAACATTCGTTTTAGGTCAGCCTTCTCAACCTTGTTTTTAGCCATTTATGGTGTACCAAAAGGCAGGCATCTAGGTCTCCTATTTTTCATTTTAACTATTAACGATCTTGAAAGGAATATTAAACACTACCCCTATACATTTATTATTTCTATTTCTGTTTCTTCACGCCAAGACTATATTCTCATTCAAGAAGACCTCAACAGGTTTTCCACATGGTGTATGAAAAATTGCTTAGAGTTTAATGTCTCCAAATGTAAGCTCAATCAAGCTCTACTTCGATATTATTTTCTGCATGACCAACCCCCGGTTCAATGGCTTCGCGACCTTGGAATATTATACGATAGAGAGTTAAACTTGCATTACACTTTACATTACTCTTGTCCGTTCCTTTCTCGAGTATACCAGCCAAGTATGGTCCCATTTCAGTGAGTTCATATAGCCCGAATCGAAAACAGTCAACTTTGTGTCCATCGATTTAACTTTACCTTTACCTAGGACTACACTGGACTACTACTATATCGTGGTTGCTTCAAACATCTTAACCTGAATACTCTCAAAAAACGCAAAGACGTAGCTGACATTTTCTCATTCATCGGACAACTCTTATCTTTAATGGATTAGAAATTACCTTTTGTAGCGTTCAATTCAAGTTCTTTTGGATGGTTTCAAGTTTGAAATTCACAAATTGCTGGTGTCCAACAGGGCTTCATTTTGTCTCCGATACTTTTTTTTTAATTTTCATCAATGATCTCCTGTCTGCTACTCCTAATCCAATATATTCCTTTGTTAACGAATGTACTCTCTGCTTTTCATATTCGCTCTCGGACTCATTCACTGGCGTGGCCTCAATATATATGTTATATAATATAGCACAATGCTCACATCTAGTCAGATCCCTTTGCATTTGCTAGATATAGTAGGGTCCAAAACCGTGCGTTCAAACTACTAGGTGATGCTATTATCAGACAATCAATTGACACCTTCGAACACCAACGTAATGTCTCCTGTCTCACTCTGACTTATTTCTATTTCCACTACCAGCGCTTCACCGAAATTGCCAGTAGCAAGTAGCATTCCGCTGCTTCAAACTTTTAACCCTAAAGACAAATGTACATCGGTACCTCTCTTTTCTTCCTTCCTAGGTTTCTTCGTTTCCGTGAGCACGCGCCAGTTATGAAAAAAAGCTTGACCCGTGCAACTTCCTGAGTTGAAAATCGTCTTACTGGTTAAAACTCTCTGTTGGATTAATCCTACCTACCACATATATTTTACGCCACTAAGGTTCCTAAAGCTTTTTAGAAGTCTGTGCGCAAATTTGCCTTGCTCTAGCGGGTACACGGTTTATCTCACGCTATATCTCACTTTTAGTTGTCCATCGCGCTATTGAATTTTTGGATAAACTTTCAACGGAGCAGTGTCCCTGATACTTTAACGAGCTTTGATTGCATTGGCAGGGCCAATCTTCATTCTGCGAGACAAAACAAAAACCTGAGTTGGTATATCTGCTAAACAATGGGCTCAGAAAAATTGAGGGTGCATTTGCCATCTATTTTTGAGCACTTGAATTGAGCACAGCCCTAATGAGAGGGGAGAGAACGCATATACAGCCCATTCATTGTCATTCATTGATGTGTAAGTACATAGTAAAAATTAGCTTAAATAACTTAAAATTATCTTATTCTAACTTACTGGCCCCAAGCGGACACTCTAAGTTAAACCTAACAATTAAATCTTGTCTTTCGACGTTGCGTACAGATATTTATTTCTTACATTAAATATATTTAAAACTAAGAAAACATTTTTTTTTTAATTCAAAAACTTAGTAAACTAACATTTTTTTATTATAATATAAAACTTAAGGCTAAAAATTAAAACTACCTAAAATAGATATTAATCTACTTAACTCATTTATTACCACTGTACCCTCTTGGGTACAGAAAATTAAACAACTTTATGATTTTACCGTTGCTCTTCTTCAAATTTGTTTTGATGAAATTTGAATTTTTTTTTTTTTTTTTTTTTTTTTGATTTTTTGATATTTTTTCAATAAGTAGGCGTGCAGTTTACTGTGAAAAATATAAATTGATAGTTTTTTTTTTACTATTCCGTCTCAGATGCGATTTAGTTTTTCTCGATTTTTCGGAAGTTGACCTCTATTTTGCAATGCAAAAATAATTTTTTTTATTAATTTTCTATTTATGCCTTTGGGAAAAGTTCAAAAACGAATAATAAAATCATATAAAAGTAAAAAATAAAGTTTTCATATATTTTGACGCTAGGTAAGCACACGTAAAATTAGGTGTACCCGTTTGGGTACACTGGGAAAATCTGACTTTTTTTTTAGAAAAGATTTTAAAGCAATTTCGTCATCATTATTTTATGGAAGGAGATTAGATAATCTTCCAGATGCAACCAATGCAATTGAAGAAGATGATCATAACGCTGCGTTTGACATTGCATTTATACCACCAGATGCAGGTTACAATATAGACGAGAAGGAAATAGAAACGTAAAATTTAGATAACGACCACATGGCCAATGATGTTTTAGGTAACGTTGAAATTTTCATTAGGGATGAGGATTTCGATAGCGAAGATGAAGTTCCTTTATCAGTCATCAGAGTCTCAAAAACTGAGCAATCTTAAACCCAACCACACTGGTCCAAAGGAGATGCTAATATGACGATGATCTGTTCTGATAACTTCAAAATAAACAAAATGAATATGAAATGTGATTTAGACAATAAGTCTCCAGTCGAAATATTAGAAATGCTATTTGGCTCAATTTCCAAAGAGGAGAGTTGGAAATTTTCATAGGAACTATGTTCTATAGTGGTTAGCATGCAATGCCCAGGAAGTCCATGTATTGGAAATTGGATAAGGATACAAGAATTGCATTGGTTGCAAACAACATGCTAAATCGTTTTTATGAGATAAAAAAATATGTTTATTTTGCAAATAACAATCAACTAGATGTTCACGACAAAATAGCAACGCTTAGACCTCTAATGAATCTTTTGAGCCAAAAATATCAACAATGGGGCTTCATGCACGAAAAATTATCCATTGATGAAGCTTAGATAAAGTATTTTCGCCAAAACCTTTTCGTTTTGGTTTCAAGAACTGGATGCTGACAAGTAATTGTGGCTACCTTTACAACTTTGAGACATATTGTGGTGCAAAAAATTTGAACGCTTATTTGTTACAAATGCCACTGGGATCTCGAGTTGTGCTTGAGCTTCTAGAAAAAGTTCAACTTCCATCTGACCACATAATTTATTTTGACAACAATTTTACTTCCCATGAGCTTTTGCGATTGTTGAGAGAGAAGGGCTTCAAAGCAACTGGAACAGTAAGAGAAAACCGAACAAAGAAATGCCCATTGAAGCTAAAAAATAGAATTTAAAAAGGAGAGACGAGAGCTTTTTGGGCACATTTACGACGTAAATAATAATATTGTTTTTGTAAAGTGGAATGACAATAGTGTTGTCACCATTGGTACAAACTTTGATACCATCCAGCCTATGCATTATGTCAAACGTTGGTCATCAGTAAAAAAAAGAGAAGTTTTCATTCAGCAGCCAAATTTTATTGCGGATTATAATAACGGTATGGTATGGGTGGCGTTGACTTACACGATCAGTGTGTCAATGCCTATAAAATCAAAATTCGAGGCAAAAAGTGGTGGTGGCAGCTTTTTACGTCCATGCTAAGATCAACGTTGATGAACGCTTGGAAACTATATAAAGTCACAGCAGATTCCGAAGATGACTTGCTATCGTTTCAAAGAGATATCGCTCGATATTATCTTAGAAGATATACAATTCTACAACCTTCGACTTCAAAACGATCCATATGTGCAAGCGTTGCTTTGACTGAAAGTCACCATTTTCCTAAGAGAATAGAAAAACCTCTTAGATGCAAAGTATTTCATATGAGAGTCAGATGGGTTTGTGAGTTCTGCAACATAGTTCTGTGTGTCAAAAAAGAATGCTTTTAAAAATTCCATTTAAAAAATTAGCAATCATATGTTCCCATTATACCTGTTTGGTATATAATTTTTTGTTCTCAAAAGCTACCTTAAAACTACCTATCGCTATGTAAGACGGTCATGGCTAAAAAATTAGACTGACCAGCTCTGCTCGCTAATGGAGCTATCCTGCACTAAAGGAAACAAACGACGAAGATTCCTCTCCTTCAACAACAAAATTATTAGTGCTGCCGAGCAACATCTCCCAGGTCGCGGCTCATTATCCCAAGGTATCTGACAAACAAGTGTTTGTCCCACGATCTGAAACTTCCGCCAATTCTTTCTGGTATCCGCAGAGGCCCCAGACAAAGGCGAATGGTTTCCGACTTCTGAAAGTTGATCTTCATCGTTGTCACGTTGCAAAAGAATGTTCTGTACGCGATTAAGTCGTCTGCGTACGCTATGGCATGGTGAAGTGAACCTATCAGATCACCTGTGTAATTGTTAAAAAGGATCGGCGAATAGACCACACCTTGTTGCAGACCGTTTTTAATGTTAAATGTACCAATAGAAATCACATCGCCATTCTTTACGATGAACTGTCTCTCTGTGAGCATATTGAAATGAATATACAGCAGTTGTTTTCTAATTCCCAATCTGCTCAGCTTTTAAAAGAGTCCCTCTAAACATACGGTATCGAAGGCCTTCTCCAAGTCAATCAGGCAGGCACCCGTGCACTGTTTCTTGGTTTTGTTCCATTGGATATCAGAAACCAGTTTAGACGCGGCATGAATAACATCGTGCCCCGCCTTAAAACTGAATTGATTATCCGGAACTATATTTCTGTCCTCAACCCTTAGTCAGGACTCTATTCATTATCTTTTCGAAAACTTTACTGATGTTTGGAAGGAAACTGATCGATCGAGATTCGCCGAATTGAAGGTGTCTTTATCCCTTTTGGGGATGGAAAGAACCACCGCAGTTTTCAATGCGCTACATAATGTGCATTATTCATTGCATTGTTAAACAGGGTGGTATAAATGCCCACTGCTTCTAGTGGGTTCGGTATTCCATTGGTTCCTACTGATTTCTTACTTCTAATTGGGAATTGGAACGGGGGTTGTTCCCCTTCATTGGCGATGACATTATTTGCCACATTCGCGTCACTGAACTGGGTGAAACCCGAGTTTCGATTCACCAGTTCACTATTTTATTTCGAAGGTAGAAATTATGCACAAGGACTCAATTTTCCAGGTCGTGATTCGGACCAATGGTGTCATTTGTCTTGTACACTTCCTGGAAAGTCGTTCCTATAACCTTGACTTTCTCCTGCGGATCCTCGATCACAAAGAAGTTGTCATCATCAACAGCCTCATTTGGATTTATGCCTGCTGTCTGTCGTTCGGGCGAATTTAAGACATGAAAGATCGTTTTGATCTCTATTCTGAAATATATTTTTTTTAATTGCGGGAACATATTCGAGTTGTTGGTGTTTACAGTCCGAATTTTATTGTTCCAATACAAACTTACAGGAAACGACGTCTAGGAAACGACGGACTATTCGTCGCCTTAAAGCCGAGTCGGTATATCGAACTGCGCTGATGCCACCAATTGAATAGTAAGTTCCCTCGAGTGTTTGGTGTATTATTTAACCAATCTGTATGTTTTGCGTTGAAATCTCCGCAGATAATAAAATAGTTTTACTCCAATTCCAGTTTCAGAAATCGAAAAAGTGTCCCGAGCTCTGAGATGAATAGGGTGGATTGAGTAGCCTTAGGTGCATAAACAGACACCATGTATAACCGCTTTCCACTACGGAGAGGGATATACATGATGCATGCTTCAAGCACCTGAAGCCTACTCACTACACGTCTGTATATTCTTTTAGAACGTATACCTTTTCTTGCGAGTATCGCAACGCCTCTTCCTTGTATGTAGTTGGGTCGGTTTCTTCGTATTATTTTATATTTTCTGTGCCTCATTTTGTGTCTTTTGGTTAGCTTAGTTTCGCTAAGCAAAAGCACATCTGGGGCTTGGTCTTTAATTTAATTGTTCAGCTGACTGTCAACCTGTGCGGACGTGTTTTGTCTTGTATACCGAATTTCGAATTCTGTTACTTTTCCGATTTCCTTTAAAGCAACGTAAACTGCCGAATCAGTAAATCTCACTATATTTCCCGTCTTTGTTCGTCGACCTAGATTCACCTGTGCCAGTTTTGTACCCCAAAGAAAATTAAAAAAAAAAAAATAAACAAATAACCCTAACAAAAATTAACTGTGTCAATAAGTGTTCGTAGCCCAAATAAAAAAAAAAAAAAAAAAAAAAAAAAAAAAAAAAAAAAATGGAAAAGTGCTGTGCTAGTGTTTTGTGCTCAATTGTTGACCCCAACGCGGAATGGGTAGCCTGCAATGGTCTCTGTGGAAAATCATTCCATGCCATATGCATCGGTCTTACCCGGAGATCCATTACCTACCTCAAGGAGTATTGCAGTCTCTTCAATTTTTACTGCGACGAGTGCAAAGAGATCACCTTGGCTCATGTTATGCTGGCAATTAAATGCAATAACGAGTCTATCAATGCGATGCTAACCGAAAACAATCATATTAGCAGAACTATTCTCGACAGAATAGAGAAGATTGAAGACTCAGTGAACTGCATTGACAGTAATGTGGAAGCTTACAAGTCCACAGGAAGACTGATAGATAAACAACTGACAGCGATCTACAATCTGTCCAAAAATCAATCTCATCACGACAACGAGAGCGAAGTGATCAAACATCACCTGGATGGATTAAAAGCTTTCCTCAAAACAAATTTTGCCAACCTCCTTAAATCCAACGTACTCACACACATAAACGACTCTATCAATCTTCTCCGTACTGATCTCGACTTGCTTTTTCAAACCTCCTCCAAAACAATACATCCCACCCCGCATCCATCAGACTCTACGCTAGATGACTTAACCCTAAAAATAATAGACGTCAACGAGGAACTCATAGCAACTCGGTTGACCGGTTCCCCACTTCCCCTGGCTTGCCGCCATTCGGGCGTAGGTAGCTTGGGGAGTAATGGCTGGTGTTTGTATTTGAACCGGTTTACGCTTTTGCTACCGAGCCAGATTTACTCTTTTTATGTACTGGAATTTGGGACAACCTCGATAGTTTGCGATGTGTCCCGTTTTCTTACATAAAGCGCAAGAGAGTTGGCTTTTTTCCGACGCTTCATCCTTACCCAGAGCGCATTCTTCGGATTTGTGGTTCTTACCGCACTTGACGCATCGAGGCTGCATTTTGCAATTCTACGCGGCGTGCCCGATCCTTTGCCAGCGAACACATTGCAACATGTTATCGCTCCATTTTACTTTTTCACAGTGTAAAATGTGGTAGTCGAGGACTTTGATACTCCTTAGACAATCTAGTTTGCTATCGGGAGTTAGCTGAACCAGGTAGAACGATAGTTTCCGTTTCTCCCTTTTGGCTCTGGCTGTGGTGAACGGCTTGACATTTACGAATTTGGGTCTGTCGCACTCTTTATCTTTGAGCAGCTTTAAGAGCTGCTCCGGATCAGTAGACGGTTCTAATCCCCTCGGCAGCATAGTTTGCAGCTTTTTCCCTTCGGGGTGAAGAAGAAGAACACCGTCGTCGAATTCTTTTTTAATTTTTTAACTTTATTATAGCGCTCCACTGTATATTATTACAGTGGATCGCATGCCTATCTACACTAAGTCTCTTTATGAAAAAATTGGTGCCTATGGCCGACTTACATAATTCAATAGTTTCCTTCAACTCCATCTTGAATGTGTTGATTGGTGGTACCCGTAGCTTAGTTGATCTCTGATATTGTTGCTGTTGTTTCTGCTGCTGCTGATGTTATTACTTTTGTGATTTTTGTTCCTGTTGTTGTTTTAGCTGTGGTTTACTTTTTTATTGTGGTTGTCTGTTTCTTTGTAAGCTCCGGTGACGGTTTATGTATTTTGTTGTTGTTGTAATACATGTTCGCTGGGAGTCTTGGAGCTGTTCTTGCTGCTTTACTGTCACTTATTCGGTTGCAGTTATTTTAATTGTATTTAAATACAATTTTAACCTTCCGAAGGCAAGGCTTTTTTTCCTACGTGAATAGCAACTGGGGCTGTTCATCACACCACCACATTTTATTGTAAATAAAACAATATTTAAACTGGAAAATAATTCTTATTTATTATGAGATCACTTGTTTACATAAATGTCAAAGTGAGAAGTCTTTTTTTTAGATTTTTTTTTAATATTGCGCCAGAAACCCTTGATACTTTCAACAAGCTTTTTCACATAATCGGCCGGTGTTTTAACCTCGGTTCACTTGCAAATGTATGGAATAGCATCAAACATGTAGAATGTCTTAGCATCACAAATGGCAACTATTTTAAGACCATACTTATCCGGCTTTGAGGTTATGTACACTCGAAATGGACAGAAGTTGTTCGTCAATCGTCACATAAAAGCGAGTTTGGTACGATTTCTGCAGTTAGTTATAAATAGTGTTCATATGTCTCCGTCCGGGGCAAATGTGTCTTCTTAATCCCTTTTGTTCTTATTATCATTGGCATTCATAATAGCCTTGTAAATAGCAGCACTAAATGGCGACCACATATCGTTGACGCTTTTACGATTGTCTTTATTTATAGCCGAAAAAATAGAAGCCCTATTAGAGCTTCAAGTTCTATGTTAGCAGTTATGTTAGCAGATGAAGGTAGTGTTAGGGCACGTCGGTCAATTTCTTGATTGGTATATAACACAATCGAGTCAATAATTGGCTTGCTGAATAAGTATGTCAATACATCCTTTTCAGTTTCAATATTCTGAGCATCACCTTGCCCTAATCGGCTAATAGTCACAATATTTCTCCTTTGTGTTCGACTCGAAGCTTTTTTTCACGAAAGACCAAATATGCTTATTCTTTGCTCTTAGCACTTTCGCTTGCAATTGAGCTAGCGGTGTATCATCATCATCATCGTTTCCGCTATTTGAAATAACGTCTTCCTCCTCTAAATGCACAGATACCACCTCAAAATGAAAATTGAAAACACAATTTTTTTATCTAAATCTATATTGTCCCCTTGAAAGTAATCCACATCAACTGTAACTTACTTATGCCAGCGCTCGAAGCATTTTTTATATTCGGTTTTCGGTATGTCCATCAGTGCTTCCTGCGATATTTCCATTACTTCCTCTCGGCTGTTGAAACACGTTCCCCGTAGTGGGAACTCGATTGAATAGAAAGAAGTCACAGGGAGCTAAATCAAATGAATTTGGTGGCTGTTGGATGGTATTTGTTGCATTTTTCATCAAAAAATTACGAATAATGATGGCACTGTGCGACGGTGTGTTATCATGGTGCAAAATCCACGATTTGTCTGCCCACAATTCTGGTCTCTTTCTGCGAATTGCTTCACACAAACATTTCATAACGGCAAAATAATACTCTTTGCTTATAGTCTGGCCTTCTGGCAAAAATTCATGATGCACCACACCGTTGTAATCTATGAAAACCGTGAACATTGCCTTCTTTTTTGACTGAAAACGACGTGTTTTTTTTGGTTTCGGCTCATTTGGTGAACGCCATTCACTTGCCCGATGTCTGGATTGCGTGTCATACTCATAAACCCACGTCTTGTCTTCAGTAATGATCCTTTTCATGAATGTGGGATCGGATTCAGCAGCGCAAATCATCTCGTTTGCGACGTCAACACGGTCTTTTCTTTGCATGAAATTAAGGTCTTTTGGCACCAACTTTGCTGTTACACGACGGAAACCCAAATCATTAACCAAAATGTCTTGGACAGATCCATAGGCAATGTTCAAGTCCTCCGCCATCTCTCTGATGGTTAATTTGCGATTAATGATAAACATTTCTTTTACTTCATCAATGTTTTCGTCTGTCGGTCGATGATCTGCCACTGCGTTCATCATCTTCGATTGACTCACGACCACTTTTGAACCGCTCGTGTTACTGGTAAACGACCGTTTTCTTTAGAGAATCGTTGCCGAAAAACTTTTGCAACATTTCCAACGTTCGCCCGCCATAAAATCGGCTTTTTATGCAAAATTTAATACAAGTTCGTGTTACAAATTTAAATCCATTTATAATATTGTATAAAAATCGCCAACACTCACAGAATTAGATGTACTTTTGGCTACGTAACTTTTGTAAATGTCAAGCTTTGATGCTAAGATTAAGAGGGAATGTCAACAACAGATGTACCAACTTAACAAAAAAAAAAAAAAACTCAAATCGGAACAACGGGAGCGCCACACGGTAACGCCACCGGGAACTTATTGATCAAGGTGGTATATTGTCTTCTGTTTCAGATATCTCACTATCATCTGAGTAAAGCTCACCATCAGAACCATCATCTATTGTTTATAAGTAATTTTCGATTTGAATATCGAAAAGAGAACCCATTTTTGTATAAAAACAAAACTTCAAAGTTAGCACCACGAAAAAATAAAGTTTACGTAAATAGTAAATGGGGTGACAGGTTACCCCATAACAAAATGAATTATTTAATATAGGTTACCAAAATAACGACTTACATCTACACGCTGTTACAAACAACTAACTGCCTACTATATAATTAGAGAATAGATCGACCCATAAAGACAACAACAGAAACAAAAGATATAACGGCTGTCCTCAAGTGGTGGGCTTTCGGAAGGTTAAAAATAAAAAGTATGATACACCTTGGGTATCGAAACCTACGGTCCCTGCCTTGCTGGTCGGTAACACTACCGGTGGGCTACGGATCCACTTACCCAAATTGTCTCCAATTGTCTTTTTATTTATTTTTATATTCACTTTTATTATTTTAAACTAAACCGAATCACGTCTTTTCACCGCGGAGGTCTATGAACGATTTAATAATAAAAGACTGTTTCGGTAAGCATGCGCATACATTTTTATTACAAATGTACATACATATTTAAACAGCAAAATCATCAAATCAACAAAATATAGAATGGACGAAAAGCTTATAGAACCCGTGAGGAATAATCCATGTCTATACGACAAAAGCAGTCGTAGTTATCGCAACAAGTTGCAAAAACTGAAGGCATGGGACAAGGTAGCAGATATGGATTTGGCCTCATTAAAAAAGTTTTCAAGGGAAATGCTGCAACACAAACAAAAAAATTTGGAAATTCTACATTTGAATTTGGTAATGCAGCATTCTCTGACAGTCCCAGTTTGCCTTGAAAAAGATATTTACCAAATGACGAGTTCCAAAGGACATACGCTCCAATATCTATGGCCGTAAATGTAACATATAGTTGACAGTTGGCATCGCAAATCTTCAAAAGAACGATTGAGTGGTGTCTTTTATAATTATAAAACAGAGGCGCTATAGGTGAATGGCATACGAAAAAGGAGTATAAGAAATTAATCATGGCATATGATACTGCATTATTAGGACATTTAATATGTTATATGTATATGTATATGTTATATGTTTGCCATCAATTGCCTCAACACAGTTTGGAAAATTCCACATATTGTAAAAATCTTCTGCTATATGTTTCCATTGGTAGTATTTGGGACTGACAAGTAAATGTGGCTGAGATTGTCCCAAATAACGTCGCAAGTGTCGTTTACAATTCGAACATCAATCAACATTTGTTGATTCCCTCCATGAGTAGCTAAATAAAAAACATTTGTATCATGAAAACTAAAGTACAAGAGAATATACTTACCCCAGCGTGAAGAACAGCCTACATTCGGCTGGTGTAACTGGTTGGTTTAAATGAATGGTAAAATCATTCTCCAACAGACCAAAAAACAAATCAAAGATCTCCTTTCTCACCCACACGGCCAAATGAAATTGCTCTGGATTTTCGAAATACATGTGCAAAAAATCCGTGATGTTGCGTTTCTTGTACAAAGATCGTACCCATAAAACGATCACTAGCTGCTAAAACAATTATTATTAAGTTTAATGTTTCTGCTGTATCCATAGTAAATAAAGGTTCCCACTCTTCACAGAATTTGATATACGATAAATTAAATTCCTTTCTTTACGAAATATGTAAATTGAATTAAATTCAAACAAACACACAACACAGTCATTTAAATTTGACACATAGATTTCAAACGCAACGTACACAAAGTATTTCATTTGACACCCCTTTGTAATCTGGGAAATTCGATTATTTTGGATTCCAAACGCAACGTACGAGACAGATTCTATATTTCGGTTTGAGCCTTAACTAATGTTTGAAAATACGATTTTAGTAGGTATACTGTGATATTTGTGTTGCGACCCTTCAATACGTTCAACAACCAGACGACGCGACGAGCGTTAGGAACAAAAAGAGTTTGGAACTCGAGAGTCGAGATTAAATGATGTAATCTTTTCCAAGGAGAACGAATAAATGCATCTGTAAATTAGTTGTTACAAAAATAATTAATAAATGTAATTAAGTTAGAGCAAAATACTGCATTTTATTTACAATTTAATTCTAAAGCAGCAAAGGAAGTCACATCTTATTGTGAACAGCATCATCTATATTTCAATAGCAGAAGATTTGCATATTTACATAGCAGAAAACTGGACCCCTGGAAAGTATAGAATATTTTTTGAAAGTGGCCAGGGGAGTATAAATATCAGCATAACCAAAATTTGCAAGTTAGCTCTAAATTGCAATTTGAAAAGCGAAATAAAGAATTGCTTACAATACTGCGATATCCATTTTATGAGCACTCCCTTTTGTTGCCCACAAAAAGTATGTGTCCTTGATTGCGTTTAACAAAGTATTTATTCTTAAAACTTATTAAATTATAAATCATACACTGTGAAAGAAAATGCAAAGCGCGTGTCATGACAGAGAAAACAGAAAGCAAAGTGACAACTTAAGTAATCGAAGTACTTAAATCATATCCGTTGGTTGACGCTGTATTTCTTGATAGGGGTTTGTGCTTGTGATACAAAAGCAACCACATTTTCAACGTGAGCATCGTCATCTATGTTTCCATAGGAGATTTAAATAGCAAAAGCATCAACCAATGATGCTTTGGAGAGAAGGATCAAATTTTCTAGGAAAATGGTATATTGTATGTATTTTCTCGAAATAAATGTCATAGTAGTACAAATATCAGCATTCCCAAGGTATGCAAGTGAGCTCTAAAGTGAATTACGGGTAGTGATTAAGTGATTTATGTAAGAGATGCAGAAAGTCAAAGGGTTGAGATAAACAATTAAATTGTAAATTGCATTTGGGTTAAATAAAGCGATTGCATTGGAAGGAATGAGTTAATCTATTGTACCCACACAAACATTTAATAATTGTAATTTATTTTTTATTGCATAAGTTAAGGTAAAAATGAAAAGAAAATATTTCTTTTGAGCTTTTAGTCTTATTTTAGGCTAAAAAATAATTTCGTATGATTTTAACACTGCAGGCCAAAAGTTTGGAAACTGGCTGTTGTTGGACTTTCAATTTTAAGAAGTGCATTGGATTTTTTTTACTTACATTTTCTACTTGGAAAATACACAATACATTACGATAATAAAAGACAAAACATGTGGAAAAACAGCTTCTGTGGTTTATTATGAAGTGTTTAGGTTTTTCATAATTATTCAATTTTACATCAAAAGCGTTGTCAAAACCCAAAATTTGTCAACCTGGATTGCAAGAGTCAATCAAAAGCCACACTTTAAAGTCATAAGAATTTATTTGAGATTCCTCACGTCCTGAATAAACAACACATTAACAATGGCAAAAGTTACGGAAACAACAATCGAAAAACGATGTGCATTTATCACCTTCCTTAAAGAACGAAAATCGCAGATGAAAGTTGCTGGTATGAAGGTATGAAGGTGCTGCCTTCAACGTATCATTGAACTACATCGTCACACTGGACGTCTTGAGGATAAGTCACTGTGAGATGGTCTGAGCACGAGGATCAGTTAAAAGTCACAGCTATCAAAAGAACCAACCTTTGTACTTGGCAATGTTCAAATGAGGTTTAAGACATGCTGGACTATTTGATCGGTTTGCTGTTCGCAAACTTCTGCTACAGCCAAAAAGGAAGCAGACAAAGATAAAATGGGCCAAAAAGCATAGGAAGATTTTAATCGATTTTTATGGAGCGATGAATCATAATTCGAGATATTTGGCGCAAAACAGAGAATCAAGGTTATTCTATTACGGTCTCTGTTTCTCTTCATGTTGAATCTGAAATTTGGGTTGAGTGAATTGAAAATTGGATACAAAACAATATCGAAAGAAAACGCTTTGACCCATGAACCAAGATTAATTGACGAAAGATTTGTATTTCAGCAGGGAGATGACCCTCAACAGATGTCAAGACTTTGTCCAGACTACCTGAAACAGAGGGAAGATGAAGAAATCTTACAAATCATGATATGGTCTTTGAAATCACCAGATTTGAACCCTATAGAGTTGTTCTGAAAGGAACTGGGTGGAAGGGATCCGAAATTAATGCCCATCATAAGAATTTGCATTGTGGAATATCCTGTAAAATATTTTGAACCCACACAAGATTGAACTTATTTCTTCCAACACGACAACAATTTATAATTCAATCACTTTTATCATTTTATCACTTATAAAACAGCACAATTTGAGAATTGAGGACTGATTTCACCTCTGTTCGATGCCAGTTTTTGTATTCTCTGCCTTCCATAATTGTTAGCACTTTAACTACAATATAGTGGTCAAAGTGTTTCCATTATCTCTCCAAATGGATGAGTATTCTATTATTCAAATGTATATGGTGCTATTCACATTTAAGCTGTTATCACAATACTATTGGATTGATTTATGAACCAAGCAATATTTTTCTTCTTATTTTGATTTCAAATATGTTCCTCGCTCATTTTACAGCAGAGTGTTTGGTGGGATTGGAAGAAAATTGACTATTATGAGCTAGAACATGGCGAAACGGTCAATTCGATCCTCTTCTGTACACAACTTAACCATTTGAATGAAGCTTTCAAGAAAGCGCGACCAGAATTGGCCAACAGAAAGGTAGTTGTCTTCTTTCATGATAATCCTAGGCCACACAGATCTTTGATGATCCGGAACAAATTGATGCAGGTTGGTTGGGAAGTTCTGGCGCCCGGACCTTGCACTCTCTAATTACCATTTGTTTCGGTCCTTGAAAAACTCTCTTGATGATAAAAAATAAGCCTAACGAGGAGCCGCTGAAAATCACATGATCAAGTCTTTCGCTGATAAACAGCTTTTTGTGGCTCCGTTTAAAAATTTCGGCAATATTGATAAGGGTAAAAATGCGATCAAGTGTTCAGTAGTGCTTCCTTCACCTAAGATATTGTTGTTTGTTAGATATTGCGAAAGCCTTATAAAAATCATTCCATCAAATAGTTTTGCCAAAGTATTTAGAAAAGAAATGCTTAATCACCTTTTATGCACTGGAAAGATTATCGCTAAAGCTTCCTGAAACTCTATCAAACCCCTTTGTAAGAGCAGTGAGAAATTCAGTGGTAATGATGTTCTTGTAAAATTCGAATGGAGTCCGATCATCACCTTCAAGTTAAAAGAGGGTAAATGGCGCACATAAGTGCTTATGTTGGTGGTTACAATTGCTAAGCGTTGAACAAATTTTTGGAATACTCCCGCAGTTCTGACGCTTATAAAGCCGATGAAATCATTTAAGTTCTTTCATTTACCATCTTTGACGTTTCCAAAAGTCTGCCGATGATCTAGAAATGTTTTCTCTTCTGCTTCTCTCTTCTCTGTTCAAAAGCTATTTTGTTTGTTTCAGCATACAGTTTTTTGAAACGAATAGTATTAGTAGTGCAAATGATGTATTTCTCACCTTCAGACTGTCAAAATCGCACCATTTCTGCATGCTTATTACAGCAAGACTTCCGTTGACGTTAAACGGAAAAGATATTTTAATAATTTGAATTAGGTCGTCTATATGTGGAGCAGTATTATGTTCACTCAGACTCGAAAGCGAGGCGACACTATCACTATCACTATCACACGAAAACTATCCTTCCAAATTAACGTCGGAAGAAAGCAAGATGTTTTGAGTTCTCCAAAGCCCCTGTCTTCGAAACAGCGATAAAAGTTTCTAATAACATGTGGTCGGAAAATGTATTTTGAGCATCATCGCCGTTATGGCGCTTCCATTTTGTAAGCACCAATTGCAACTCTACTAATAGTTGGACATAATCATCTTAGCAAGTTTCACTTTGCAGCCTTGGGATTTTCATTTTATTCTATGATAAAACTTTCCAACGTCATTCCTGCAGTATCATCTCAACATTTTCTCAATCTCGCCATTTATTTTTCTTTACGAGAAGCGATTTTTACTCGTAGAGCTCACGCTGCCTACATTCATTGTGAAATCAGAGGTTTCCTCGTTTCAGTGCTTTGAAATCACAATCACATCGGAAGCAGCTTCTCTGATGGCTCGTTGACAACGATCCTTTTTATGTTCGGCAAAGATTCCAGTAGTCTCTTGCAATTGACTCTGTTTTGTAACAAGGTAGTGATCCAAGTATATGTTAACTTCCCGAAACTGGAAGAGTGTCTTCCATCGATGGTCATATGATTAATCCGGTTGATAGTCCTTTTAAGGATGTTGAGATGTAAAAACCACGTAATGATTACTGAAACGTTACGGTCCGTTATCAATTTTGCAAAGTGGAGTCTATTGTCGGACATGCTGTTATCCAGGCAGTGTTTTTCGATGACCCATTCAAAGACGGCTTCTCTACTTAACCTTCCCATAAGATCTCTTAGCAAAATTCTGGTGTCATAGATGTGGCACTGAGCATTGGTTTAGTCTAGGAGATCGTAGAATTCGTCACTGATACTATTATCCATAACCCTTTCGAATAAACGCAAATCAGGTTAAGCTTAAGACTTTTGATTGAGTCTCCCTCAAATAGCGAATTCACACCCAACTAAGCATTGTCTTTCTTCTTTGTAGCAGCCGCCGTACTTTCTTATCCTATTTTTGCCCATGTTATTCCGTCACATTTCTTGTAATACGGTAATAACAACTTTTACTATTGTATATCTAGGGCCTCCGCGTCCAAGCGTTCCAACATAACCCCGGTGTTGCAGTTTTCCCTCCTTTAGTTCTTTTTTTTTTCATTTCAAAAACAAAGTTCGTCTCAGAATTAAGGTCCTAGACACTGTTGACTTTGGTCCTTTAAACATCTTTAATCTATCATCCTTAATCACCAAACTAACCGATTTGGATAAACGTCTGTAAAAATCTAAAGAAGACTAGAAGGACCCTGATTCTCGCAAAAACGTGCAAATAAAGATCACTAAGAAATTTATTAGATACATTTTTTAAATAATCATTTAAACAATTTTAGGATCGGAATATTTCCCTAGCGACGTCGTCTTTTGGAGCGAGATCGACGACGTGAAACACGACGATGTGAACGGCTTCTTAGCCGTCGTGATCTTCGCCTAGTCCTGGATTTATCATCTGGTCCCGATTCTAGATCCTAAAAAAAACATTTTATCATAAAAAAATTATTTATGTTGAATTAAGACTAAACTAAAGATTATCTAACCTCTTCTTTGGCGATTGGCTTCTTTTTATCGGAATCGTCGCATGAAGAGTACTCATCGCTTTCATTGACTTTGCGCTCCTCTTGGGTTTCGGCCGCTTTTAAAGTACTTTTAATTTTACCCTGCACCATTTTTACAAAGGATTTTATCTAAATATCTTTTTCTTTCAATAACAAACTGAAAGCAATGAATAAAATTTATAAATAGCTAAATGCCATAGCCAACTGATATATTCATTGAAATTTTTCAAATTTCGTCAAGTAAAATTGAACAGAATTGAAAAACAGAAAAATCACTTTTCTGACTTTAGAGGATTTTAAATCGCGGAATACGAATAGAAATACATGACAACCAAAGGAAGAATCTGGTTAGTTAGGGAAGGTTCTCTTTCAGGCTGATCTCATAGGTGGTGGAAAAGAAAACGCCGTGGTACGTTACAGTGAAAAAATTGATAATTCTCGTTGTATTCTAAGCCCAAAAGAGTAGTGATAAGCAAGAGTGATTTTTCGCATGATTTCCGCGATAATATCGTTGTCGATGTGGATGACTAACGCAGTTGACAGTACCTTATGTTCTTCGTATTATGTTAAAGTCATCTGCGTATGCAAGTAGCTAAATAGGATTTTCAAAGTCTCGAATTGGGTTACGAGTTTCGCACAATTCTTTCAAGAACAATGTTCACAGTTCTTTTCTGAAATTAAAGATCTCGATTTTGTCAATACCGACTTCGACGGAGCAACGTGCGTTCTCATTGTTATCCTGTATAATTGAATGAAGCTGCCAAAACCATTCATGACTCTGTATAAGTTGGCCCTGTAGATGCTGTCACTTACGGTTTTGAAATATTTGTAGAAGTAGTTTGTTTGATCCGATAGATCTGCCGTAATGCGAACATTTTATATATACTGAACTTTATTGGCCTCAAACCACACTGATCGATGCGAAGGAACCTAGGTGTTCACATAATACACACATTATATGCTGTGTAGAGAAAACTGTACTTTTTTCGGTTCACGGAATCTCTTTTCTTTAAGATCGGGCAGAAAATACCGAGGTTCCATTCATTGGACATATTTTTGTCTATCTAGATTTAAATGATGAGTTGATGTATGCTCCATATCCAATCATCACCTGATGCTTTAAACAGCCCGGCAGTGTTGGAAAGCATTGTCCTTCATCTTGGTCGGATAAACGGTGGTATTAGCTTTCCTCGTCTAGATTGAATGCATCACTCTGTCTAATTGTGAGATGTTGTAAGTCATTTCGGTTTAACAGTCTGCAGCCTCAGCACTGACTATGATAACGCTAAAAGTTTTTTTCTCTCCATCAAAAACGTTTATTTTGTTTTTTAGTAAAACTTTCTATCTTCATTCCTCTGGTAGCACTACTTTAAGGCCTCCATAGAGTACTTCTTGTGATTTTTCCTCTTTTGAGCCCGTGGATTTTGCGAGATTTGCCTGTTTGCATTCCTCATCAAACCAGGAATTTCTTTGTTGGGACGGTTTAAAACCCTGTATATCAGATTCGGTCGCTTTGATTCCTTTTTGGCAGTGATCCCACTAGTCTTCTTCGTTTGAGGCTGGTGTCATCGGACTTCTCAAGAAACACTCAACTAGCGGTCTCTTGCGATTGTATTCTTTCAACATCCAATTTTTCCGCAATGGTTCGCTGGCTTTAGACTGTTATGGATATCTGCATTCGCGTCTTGGCTACAACAAAACAATGATCCGAGTCGAACGTCGTTAATCCAAAACACTGGTTTGTTGATCAGGAGTTAGCCAGATCCCTTTATGGATATTAAGGTGTGGAAACATTGTATTGGTAATAGTTACCTTACATCCCGACCGAAAAGCAATAAGTGTCCCATTACGCATGTGTTTTTTTTTTTTTTTTATTATTAAAAGATCTTAAGGTGTTTGAGCACCTGTTAAATTTCTATAGAACAGAGAGATAAAGAAATAGTTTTGGGTTCAGTGGTTATTTTACTCCATGGGTGCCATCCAACATTTAATGGGGAGACTAAATTATTAATCTCACGAGATTATAGTTGCCTGAAAAAAAGTCCGAACTGTCCGATTGGGAAGTCAATACACTGCCACGGCCACCCGTGGTGTCCTTGAGGCAGTACTTTCTAACGTAGTAAAGATACTATCATTTCTATCTTAACTAAATCATGGTTAGTTAATATGAGTTGTTTAAGTATTAGTTGCAAAATCACAATTATGTTAGCTCTGTCGCTCCGTTCTGATGTTACGCGGTGTTAAGGAATTCGACCGCATTGCAGAATTTTATATGTGACATGTCTGCTAGGTCTTTAACAAAGGTGTTGTATCTATTCGTAGTACACGGTTCCTTTTGCGTTTGTTTCCTTTCATCGGCACTGAATGTGGAATGGAATGGTCAAATTATAAGTATGAGTGCAAATAGGCAATTTTTACAGGTACAATTGTAGCAGTCTCAGTAGGACTTTTATTTCTGAGGACATTTGGTAATTTTTTGTTGTACGTTGGTCATATATTCCTTAACATGATACGAAGTGCTAACTACTGTTGGATAAGTCTTCTTAGATTCGCTATCAGGATCTCCGCTACCCTGTTATGTAAATATCTAAAACTAATGATAGCGTCTATAGAAGCAGATAGACAGAGTCATTTATTCTATTGGAATAAGAGATGTTTAGTCTCCCGAATTGTTATGAAACGCAAGTATCCAAATTGACTTCATAGTCTACACCCTATATTATCGCTTTACCATATGGCTGCACATTTTTGAATGCAGATTCTGATTTCCTCCATCTTATTTTTGTATGCTCCCTGACCGGTAGTGCCGAAGGCGTTAGATATCCAAAATTATAAAAAGTATTGTACGTGCAACAATCTGGTCATCCAGGAAAAGAGCAATCTAGCTGAGACTCTACATCATTTCATCGAATTATCCAAAACAATAATGAAATTTGGTATTTCCTGCGCTATTACTCCAACTTTGTAGCATAACATGCATGTGAGTGCCCATTAAAGTCAGTCCAGCTGCAACTTACAGCTTCTTGTTGTAGAGAAAGCACTCATCCTTGGAGTAAACAATGATACAGTGATACAAGAGGTTTGAAAAAAATTTAACTTAAAAAACCATTAAACGGGCCCAAAATTGTATACATTAAATACAAACAGGTGTAATTTAAAAAGCTGAAACACTGACATTATTTGTTCTGCTTGTGGATAAAAATATCTATGTAAAACGGTTATCGATTTCACGCAGGGACTTGACAGCTTTGAATTTATTTTGTGAACGCACTCTTTCACTGATCATCTAACTGTCACTGTCAATTTATTCACTAAACTCAACATTTTCATCATGGTAAAGTACACTAACGAGCAACGTCTGCAAATTATAAAAATTTTCTACAGATATTCGGAGTCGCAAAATCATCTTCAGTGACAAAGCTCATTTTTGGCTCGTTAATAAGCAAAATACGCGTTATTGGTCGGGTGAAAACCCACATGTGCTTCATGAATCACCACTTCATCCCCAAAAAATAACTGTTTGGTGCGGTTTACATGCCGGCGACGTTATTGGGCCATATTTTTTCGTCGACGATAACGATCGTCACGTTACTGTGAATGGTCAGCGTTATCGCGCCTTGATGCCACAAGCCACACAGCATACGCTACAATCGATTTATTGAAGTGTAAGTATGGTAAGCATGTTATCTCAACACATGGGCCAGTCGATTGGCCGCCTTGTTCGTGCGATTTAACGCCGCTTGACTATTTTCTGCGGGGCTAAGTTAAGTCATTGGTTTATGCCAATACGCCGAAGACGTTGGAAGAGCTCAGAGCCAACATTGAACACGAAATAGCGGCCGTTTCGACCGAAATGTGTGGCCGAGTCGTTGAAAATTGGGTGCAACGAATAGACCACTGCAAACGTGCCCGCGGTGGCCATATGAACGAAGTCGAGTTCCATTCATAAATGTTTTGATTGTACTTCAAGCCAATAATAAAGTTTTTGAAATATCTCAAATGGTTTGCCTTTTATTTAAAAAAAAAGTTGTCAAGTCGTTATTACAAAACCCTATATAATACATAAGTCCTTCCCTACCAATTCGCTGCCAGCTTCTTTTGGATACTATTGACTCCATACTAGACATTGCAGACCACCGAGATATGGTAATAGTTTTTGGGGGATTTCAACTTTCCTCGCATTTAATTTATATGTTCTGATCACAAGACTGATTTTTTTACACCAAGATAAAGAAGTTTTTCTTATCGATTGCCTGTCTGACTTCGCCTTTTTTCAATTAACTGGTATTACTAAGAACTTAGTGTCGTCACAATTGTGTCGTCACAGAGAGCAAACATCTTTTATCAAAACTCGACAGCTACCACCCACGTTACGAGTACACATACATACGTTGCTTTCATGGACATACATCAACACATCAACAACTCATTTGAGGAATTGATCAGTCTTATGCTAAATAGTAGGATAATAGGCTGCAAACCGGGTGGGACTTCTGCTAAAAGATGTGTCAGCTGAGGGCAATGTGGTGTTTTTTCTCCCCTTCTCTGGAACTTAGTTGCTATGGAACTGCTGATATACCTGATATAGTGGGAGATAAAAGGGTGATTGCCTATGATGACGTAGCTAAAGCCGTCTCAGGCATTCCTTCAGACAAATCTTATCAGGTTAACCCTTTGAGCGGATCGCTATAAAATGGCAGTCATCTCCATAAAACTGATCTTGTCCCTCAATAAACGGTACCAGTTTAGTGTTTTCCGATACAGCAAAACATCTGGGCCTTAGTTTTCACATTAAATTGCACTGGTAACCTAACATACAAGAAAGAGTCAAGAAAGCCATAATAGTTTTATTCTCTTGCAAACAAATGGGGCCTTCAACCTCGCATAACGATCGGTTAGAAGACCCATATTTACCTACTGTGTTGCTGTCTGGTGGACGGCCTTAGACAATGCAGTCAACTGCAACAAACTAAGCAGAGTCCGGAGAACAGCATGTCTATGCATAAGCGGAGCTCTACGTTCTACTCCCTCGGCGGCTTTAGAAATTCTATTTTACACTCCTCGAAATCTTCAGCAAGCGACATCTTCAGCCAGCGACATCTTCAGCAAAGCGATTACACAGTGGACAAATAATTTATTTGGCCACGCTAATATTTTTAATATATTGGGAATTTTCACAGGGAAAATCAGTTACACCACACATAAACTTTCCTTTGATAAAAACTTTCATGTAACCTCCCCTCTAGATCCTTCTGGGAGGAAGATGATTTCATGGAGAATAAGCCGATCCAATTCTACCCAGATGGATCTTAAACTGATAGCGGGGTTGATGGCGGTATCTTCTCAGATGAGCAACATCTACGCTTCTCTTTCCGTTTTCCAAATCAATGTAGCGTGTTCCAGGGAAATTTTGGCGATTAAAAAAGCTCTGTCTTGGCTGAAGAAAAACGATGTATCGGCAAAGGATATCTGCATCTTTTCGTATATGCTGGCCGCATTATTCGCATTAAGTCCTTGGACTCAATTATTAAATCTTTAAATTCTAAAACCGCCCTTGAATGACGATCATCTCTTACGGAGATGACAGATACTTTCCAGAAAATTGTAGGGCCGACGAACTCGCCAAAACTGGTACCACTCTACCTATTATACCGGAAAAGGGCAGCTTAGGTAAAGCTGGATGCTATTGAAAGAACAGATCTTAGGTGGACCAGTGAGCACACATGTTTAACTACTAAACAGATCTGGCCAAAACTGTATCTGAATCGCTGTCATAGCTGTCATCACTGGACACTGCCTTCTAGGCAAATATGCAAGAAGGCTTGGAACCTTTACAAACGATTTCTGTAGAAGCTGCATGGACGAGGAGGAAGAGGATACAATCCTTCGCCTTCTCTGTACATGTCCAGCTCTCTTCCAGAAAAGAAAACTCCACCTATGAGCTTTCTTCTACAATGAATTGTATCTGAGAGCTTTGCTTACGACCTGATATCGTTTAACTGCAAATCTATCTATCCCCTTATCTGCACAGGTTTTTAAGAGGAAGATCAGCAATTACATGCTAATTTAACAGATGTCGTTTCTAATACACGAAGTGTGTTCGAAAAGTAAGAGGACATTCGAGGAATACAAATTTGCTGAGTTAACTCTGGATTAATTGAACAAATTTTTTTGATAGATACTGAACATAACAAAGAAAAAAATTGATTTCGCTTATATTTTTGTGAAATATTGCTGCTTGTTTTGCTCATTGTTATTGTTATGCACCAAACAAAGAAAAAAAGAAACAAAACAATAAACAATAAGCCGATGAGAATAACAGATTAAGATAGTGTTTTGACAACCGAACGATACCAATCGATACCATGGAGAAGATGCCAATAACAAACCTCACTCAAAACGCCTCAGCTCATCAACAAAAGATGATAACGTCGAAGCTGTGAAGATAATTATTTTGGAAAATCGTCATATTACCATAAGAGAAGTTGTTAAGAATATTGGCATATCGGTCGGCTCTATGATGCAATTTTTTCGGATATTTGTTTGTGTCAGCGAAGTTTGTTCCGAATCTTCTTAATTTTGATCAGAAGAACCGCATGAGCATCGCTCAGAAGAATGACATCAATTATGATCCTTACTTGCTCAAAAGGGTCATAACTGGTGACGAATCATGGATATATGGTTAAGACGTCGAAACCAAAGCCCAATCGCCACAATCGAAGGACCCAGGAGAGCAAAGACCAAAAAAAGGACGCATCGCTGGGAGAGCTCATGGCTGTACCAGAAAGTGCTTCGAGGATTGGAAAAAACGTTGGAACAAGTGTATTATATCTAAGGGGGACAACATTAATTCTGATTAAAAAATAAATAAACTCTACCGATTTTAGCAAAGTCTTCCATAAAATTTCCCATGAAAAAGTCCTTCTTAAGCTTGAAGTTGTCGGCTTCTAACCTGGGTTCATCTTGTGGATCAAATCTTATTTGACAAAGTGTCAATATAATATTCTTTTTAGATTATCTGTTTCAGATCCCATTGTAGCTACATCTAGTGTACATCAAGGAAGTCACGTCTGTTTTCTGTTTTCACCAATATAAATGGCAATCAATGATGCTGATTTCATTCTCAAACAATGCCGCAGTTTCATCCATGCAGATGATATGAAATTTTATATGCACACCTTAATACCCTCTGACTCTCAAGCACTACAAGATAATATGAAAAGCTTTTCAATCTGGTGCGAAAAAAATTGTTGTGGAGCTTAATGCTAGCAAATTATAAACTATAACTTACTCCCATAGACGCGTGCCACGACCTCCAAGCTCCTACTTCACCGCCAGTAAATTAATACCCTCTATCACCTTACAGCGCGTTAAAGAACTTAATTTCCGGCCGCATATTGATAGTAATATTAACAAAGCTAATTCTTCATTTTGATTTATTAAGCGAGAAATTCTCTAACCCTTACGTCACTAAGTCCCTAACATTCGTTAGGCCTAGCATACAGTAGAATATGCTTACCAAGTTTCGTCCTCTTACCACCAAAGCTATTCTAGGCTAATTGAAGCAATTCAACGCAGATTCATTCGGTTTGCATTACGGGGTCTGCCTTGAACAGATATCTATAACTTGACTCCATATAGTAATCGTTTCAAGCTAAATAATCTTTAACAACCCAGATGTACTCTTTGTTCATCAACTACATACTGGTTATATTGACTGCCCTTCTCCGCTCCAAATAGTATCCATCAATACAAATCCACGCAACCTAAGGTCTCCATTCCTCTTCCATATCAACTTTCTCTGAACCGACTACGGCTATAATAAACCTTTGACCTGAAAGCAGCGAACTGCAAACAACATGGTTAATGGATTTAACTTCAGCCGTCAGCAAAACCAATCTTCGAAATTCTCTCTCCCAAGCTCTATGACCCCTTGCCTTTCCCGTAGTTTTTAAGTCATTTTAATGTTATGACCTCAATCAATTAAAAAAAAAAAAACACAAAAATAATTGAAAAAAAGGATTCACTGGCTTAAAGAGGATTTTAGATTGCTGTTAATCAGGCTGAGACTCTAAATGGGAGGAAGAATGTTCAGTAGTATTTTGGAGTAAAATTTTCTAGTGTCGTGACCGCCCGTTAAAGTTATACAAATCTACTATGATGGCGTGTGCATCCAAAAGGTTGCCGAAAGTACACATCCTGACTGATTTTACAGATTTTGTGTCCTCAAATGAAACTACGAACTGTTTGAATGTTAAAGCGTATTCAAAGGAACTGCCGCACAATAACGACCATAAATATAAGATTGTTTTTATCAGATACAAAAAGTAATTGCTATTAAGTCTTTATTGTGGATCTTTCCGGACGGCATACAATATAAACCAAGTTCAAGTTCATAGCAAGCACAACAGTGAGGTGTTAATAAACATTTTTCAGCTTTTAAGTACCCGGCGTACACTTAGCACATGAGTGCCTGTAGTTACCACATATGCAAACGGAAAGATAAAATTCGCCGAATACTCGTACATCTTCGGCATGGTGTCGATGTCTATCTTTAATCTGGGTAGGCTATGTCATTTTTAAATATGGGTAGTTCCCACGTTTTTAGTAGTTGGCAGAATTCTTTCCGGTTTCTTCAAACAACGGCTCAAGGTCATTTGTTTATTTAATTAAAAAATTTTAAAAACAATAGTTGACGGGTGTTGTACGATTGGGATAGGCACTCTACGGCATTAATTTAGCGATGCTCAGATTTGTAATTATATGTGACTACAAATGTGATTCTTTCGAGAAAGAAAGGAAAATTCAGCGGTCGACCAGACTACAAGAATTAACAAGAAGATTGTATGTTACACATCTGAGGAAATATTAGGCATGCAACTTAGTTGTCAATAGATGGCTTCAGCGGTAAGTGCTGGTCGATTTGAAATATCCAAAACGTCATGAATCAGGCATTAGTGATTTTGTTTTGGCATCATATACTTTTGGTTGTGTGAAAACGTCTGATATTGTGCCAAATAAGCTTTAAGTGAAACAACGTGCCTTGATTGGTTCTGTCGATTCAAAGATGGTGATTTCGACGCCTGAAGGACGGCCAAAGACCTTCGCAAGAACAGATTGCTTCAACATTAAGAGTGTCGTTTTTTCGCCTGTGAACAACTGTTCCAGCGGAAAAAAAGGAATAGTTTTCTTCATCGCGTCGTGACGGGTGATGAAAAATTGATTCACTACAGCAACTCAAAGAGAAGAAAGTCATGGGGACTACCCGAGCAAGCTTTTACGTCACAAGCTCAGCCGAATATTTAAGCTGCGAAAGTTATGTTGTGTATTTGGTGGGACCAGATCGGTATTATTTGTTATGAACTGTTGAAACCTAATGAAACCATCACTGTGGAATGGTATCGACTTCAATTGATGCAATTGAGCCGTGCACTGCGCAAAAAACGGCCACAATATGAGCAGTGGTAAGAAAAATTGATTATAGAGCATGACAACATCAAAAAAATGGTTTGATTTGTGAGTAGCCTCAAAAAATCAACACTTTTAGCGTATCCGTATTCGAACGGATGGGAAAAAATTGTAGTTAGTTGAGTTGTGCACCTAATAATATTGCTACGATTCTAACAAGGACAACGAGGATGACGTACAAAGTAAAAATGACAAAAATTAAAATTCACAAAGTGCAATAATAAAAGCGTACCAAGCTGTTTCAGAAAATTTGCATAGCACTTTCCTTGTAACTGATGATCCGTCGGACTACAGATTTTTGTCGGACAATACAGATTTCCTAAAGTACAATTATCAACATATCCTAATGGTAAGGCATAGCAACCGATACACGGTTTTGCAAATATTTAAAAATTGTCTCCACAAAATAATCCGTTTTCACTAGCGTTCCGCAGAGTTCCGTCAATGGACCACTTCTACGAAACATAAAGTAAGGAACTCTGATTCTGCGAGTCTTCGCCTGACAACAAATCATAGGTTTTGCCGAAAACATACAATTGTGGCTACGACTAGTTAAAGCTGAATACCAACGCGACCATCGCATTAATTAAGCAATGGCAAGACTCAACGAGATTGCGTAAAGAAATTTGTAATATGAAAAATCTTTCCCTGATATATCGACGAGATAAGATTAGAAATATTGAAAAATATTTCCTTTTTTATAAATAGGGATCGCTTCAAGGGTTTTTTTTTTTGTCACCACAAATTTCGTAATGCCAGTCATTGAAAAGTTTTCGCATTTCGAGATATCGTAAGCGCAGTGAGTCTGAATGAAGAGGGAGAAGAAGAGACGTCTGGACCAGGCTGGATAAATGCTGCTTTACATAGTATATTCAAAGAGTAGGATCAAAGAAAAAACTCACGCAGTGGTTTTACCAGCGTGGAAGAACACCTCTTCAAAAGAAGGGTGTACCATCTGGACCAGCGGATTTGTGAATGCTTAGATCTTTAAATACTTTTGCTATGCGAAATGGATTCAAGTGTTGGCGGAGACAAAGCACAATCTGGAAGTGTTGAGCTGGCTGCAAAGTGTGCAGCGTTTAAAGAGCTGACAGCTGGAACGTCATTATAAATGAGGCAGTATTTTTAATATTTTTGACGTTATACAAAAAATTGTTATTATCTTTGGGATATTGTAGCATTTTTTACATCAATTGTTGGTCGTATTGAAATTTAACAAGCTTAAGAAAGGCTTTGCGATCATTCCTATCACGTTTTAACTTTGTTCGGTGTGCCTAGCATATGTCGGATTGGTTCTGAAGGACCGATAAAACATTTCTCTAACCCTGACAGCTTCTTTATCTTGTACCATGCATTTTCTTTTGGTTTGATGCTCTTCTTCCCATGAGGGATAAAGGATCTCATAACAAAAAGAATAGTGTTTGTGATCACATCAGCAGCATTCACTTCGTTATAGAGGAAACATAATGACCAGTGAAACTTTTTAAGTGTGAAGACCGCTCCAATTGGCTTCCTCGTATTGCCACTGTGCTTTTAGGAATATTTTCTCTAACTTTGTTGTCCGTGTATGAGACATTAGCTGATATGGCATGATGGTCCGACGAATCCAGAGAGAAGTCGGGTGAGAAGTTAATGGCAGGTTCAGGGTATTGTATTTCTGTACACAATCTTACATCACAAATAAGCAGAATTGTTGTAGGAAGTTGGCAATCATTACTAATCAATTCACCGACAATTATCCATATATTAAAAATCTCTCTTATATGAAAACCGAAAAGTTTTGGACTATACTCCATGAATCGATAATTGATCTTTAGACAAAACTGTCTAATTTGTCTAAGTGAGTTCTACACATTGTGTTATTTGCTATCATTATAATTTTAATTGCATGTTTGTGATTTGAGATACTTTTTTAATTGTAGTGTTAGTGACCGAGTGTCAAGCTGTGATATCGGGCTATTCTTTGTAAATCGTAATCAAAATCATGAAAAATAATTGAACAGAAATAGATATTGTGCATATGCAAATTAGAGAATCATTGTACTGAATTTATGTTGATTGCTCTTAATGTTAAACAAAAGAAATATTCTTACTTTCTAGTCTTATAAGGTAACGAAAGTTAGTCTCCTGTAATAAGAGAAACCATGAGCAAGCACTTTGTTTGCTCTAATACTATTTAATTCTTTAGTAATTAAGCTTGTCTTAGTACTTAATTAAGAAGTGCTATGAAACAATGGAATAGTTTGTAAGCAGTGAAAGTAAATTATGTGTTATACTCGTAGATAATCACTTTGCACGTGCATTTATACAATTTTATATTGATGAGTTTCCTGTTCCATAAAAGTTGATAGTGATACCAAGGAGGCCGAAGATGTCAAAAAAGTATTTTGAGAGCGAATTTTCTTCAATGTCTTACTTGCCAGAACTGTGCTAAACTTACAGAACAAGAGCACAGGTACAGTGCTTCAAAAGTGCTAGGAATAGCCTTGGCTCCAACTGCCGGCCAAAACATTAAACATGTAAGTCTTCCATTACTAGATGACTGTTTATTACTCACTTCCGTGGACCACAAGCAAAGCTGGAGCAATCGTTGTTTCTTTGGACTGCGCCCCCAGTCAACAAAAATAAAAACGAATAAGCGAAGGAGGATGAAGATAAAGCGGACACCTGTGGTGACCGTCCCGATAAGACCTTTAGGCTGTTTGATGGGCAAGCGCTCATTCATTATGCATCGGGAACATCAACTGAGAATTACACAATAAATATGAAATAAATAAGGCCCTCGGTTACGGCCGTATAACCGAAGAAGTCTTAAAAATTTTGCCTAGAAAGGCGTTTACCAAATTTCTGTATACTATAAACGCGACATTTAAATCAGAATACATTCCGGGTCAGTACAAAGTTGTTGAAGTCACGTGGCAAGAAATCTTACATTTTTGATGTAATGGTATACTGCTGGTTATTTACAAAACATTTTAACCCTGATCACCAATTTGGATTGATAGAAGCACAGACGCCTCTTGAAGGAAGAAATATTTGCTTAGCCGTATTTCTTGATGTCTCGCAAGCCCTTGATATTCAAAAAATTTTAGCCGGCGTACGGCAAGCAAGTGTTGTCGGTCCGCTTCTACATGTGACTCGTATATGTATACCCATGATATACTGTAAGAAGAGAGGATCATTTTAGCTACATTTGCTGATGGCACACCATTTTATACTACCAGTAGGTAAAGCGATTGAAGAAACAACAGCTAAATTATAATGGGCTATTTAAAGAGTAAATGAATAAGCAAATGCCTGGCAGATTGCGCTCAATGAAACCAAACATAAGGATTACTTCATTCCGTCTGATCTGACCTCATTTTATAAAGCATATTTTAGGCCAAATTCCGCTGTTCAGATGTTCCTATATCTTCTATTTACCTGCTAGATGGTATCTTTTAATTGCATGTAAATCATTTAGGTTGCGTCAATATTATCCATTCAACTAACACCTACGTAATTTCTCTAGCCTTATTATGTTCTATTCCTATTTCCACCACCAGTAGTGACACTCACCTCGCCATAAATATCGCCAAAAATATCGTACCGTTTTTCATAGACGTACAACTCGTTTATTTAATTCCCTGCCGAACTCTTAATTCCAACTTCCAAACATTCAAGAAAAAAAAAGAAGACTTACGCTACACTATTTTCGTAGTCACTTCTTCTTCCCGAGTTCGAAAGTCGTAGCAAGGAGTGACTATTAGTACTTGGTTCTTCATCCTGATAATGAGGCTGATAGATACAATAAAGGACAACCTTAAGCGATGTTTCCCGATTTAGCTGTGTAAGGCTGTAAATTTTGGAGCTTTTGATAGACTGGAAAAGCTTTTCCCACCATAATCTTGCATGCGAAATCATAGTGCAGTCGAAGATTCGATCACTGCTTGTTGAAGCTTTCAAAATTTTAGGATTGGAAAATTGCTTCTTTTTTAACTCTTCTCAGTTCCAACAAAATAGCTTACTTTATCACTTCTCTTAGGGTAGGGATATTACATCTGTTTATGAAGTTACATAAACATATTCATAGAGGGCATACATCTGTAGAAAAATCCGATGGTAACTTCGAAGTAACAGGGAGAGCGATCCAGGGTTTTCCTCAGTAACTGGCTACTGTTACGTAACGAACGGTGTAAGGGTGTAATTCTTGAGCATGAGCCCATAAGCCGTGATTGTGGCATTACACTTCGAATTCAACATCGTTAACAATACCTTCTGACTAGCTTAGCCGACATTAGGCTGGCATGCAAAATTTTTTTGAATCTTGCTTATAACTATGAAAACTGTCGGTATTTTATTCATAACTAGATGGCGCTTAAAATTTCTTCACAGGAGTCAGCCAAGGTGTGAAGCTTAATACGGCTAGGGATCGGCACGCTAAATTGCATTAAGATAGATAGATAGATTCTGGCAACGTTAGTCTAAAGAACACCTTTTTTGTTCGATAAGCCCCCACTAGCGTTAGCTCATAAAAGGCTCTTCCGCCACCATCCCTCTTTTCAAAACCTTAATTTTCAGACCTTAATTTTGCTTATTGACCTGAAGTCCGAATATATCGAGGTAGCTTGAATAAAGCTTGTGCTTATCTGGCTGTGGACGTCACTGTTGATTCTATGAGGGATCACTATTAAATATCTATCTTGCAGGCAACACGATTTTACACCGAAGACTAGGATCAGATAGTTACAATAACAAAGCGAGGTGCTGCATCACCAGCGCATTAGAAACATCTCTAATGGACGCACTTAGATATCACCTAAGAGACGTCAACCAACTATATAATGCTTAGTTATGTGAAAAAATCGGGCTGCTGCACATTTTCAGGATAACTCCCAAATGATACTTCTATGGCTTCTATCCATGAAAACCTGTAGGAACCAACATAAAACCAATTAAAACGCAAGTGACTTAAGACATCATTGCTAGTGCTATGAAAAATTTTAAAAGGCTGTCTTGATCTGTTACGACAAGAAGTCAAACTAACTGTCACATCCAAAACTGGCATATATCCTCATGTAACTCGGAAGGATTGTCTATCATTGTTTCTTCTGAAAATTCTACAACGATAGGAAAATATCCATCAGCTACTGTCTGTGGGTCAACATGTTTCTGACATTTATTTGGTTGATTGATTTTTCTGGACACGGTTTCCGGATGATACTGGTGCTGCAAATAACCAACACTGCAGTTCCAGTGGACGGAAATCGAAGGAAATCGTTTAACCTATTGGCGAAGCCGGTTGATGCGGGCAAATCCAAACTGTTAAAATCGATGTACAAACAAGATGTAACGAACCTCAAAGAAAAAAAAGGAGACCCCATGGTTTTCCTTAAAGGATACCGCTTTAATATTCTTGACGCTGCTAATTGAGAAGGCTGGTTATAAGAACAGTCTGGAAAAAGTAAGTGCAAATACTGAGTTGATCAACTGTGAGAGTTATTGTATGATAGTTAAAGCAGATGGTTCTGATATGGAAAATAGAACTCCTAGACTGGTTTACACAAGAGACTCTTTAATGCCAAAAATTCTACCCTGCTAACTTATTTTTTTGAGGTCGAAATCCTTTACATATTCTTCTTGAATATGCAAGCCAAGTTTGGTCACCCTACTATAGAACTCACATCCTCCAGATAGAAACGGTTCAACGCAAGTTTTTACGATTTGTTAACGTGGTCTTCCCTGGGATGCTAGCCAAAATCTCCCACCATACAAAATTTACAACTTCTTTCTATAGGCCGAAAAGTTGCTGATATTCTCTTTATTTATCAAGTTTTAGTTGATAATATTGTTGCCCTTCTCTACTTCAACATATTTTTTTTAACATAAACCCAAGCAATCTTAGGCCTATGCCACTCAATCTTCACAGAACGAATTGCGGACATCTGGAACCAATGTCTAGAAAGCTTCGTGAAGTTACCGATATTCCGCCTCTTTTCGACTACCACCTCAGCAAACTCTCCATTAAGAACATTCTTGTGTGCACCTATGCCTCAGGTCCTACCTTTCCTTAACCGCTCCCACCCTTTAATTTTTATCTTTAGTTTTAAGTGCTTACAATATGCCTGAATAAATCTGTCCGCGGTTGACCCAGGCCTCATATCATCTATGTGGTGCTTTAAAGCGCAGAAGCACAGACGAAAGTGAATGAAAATGCTCTCTGATACTTTGAAAGAATGGTTCTTCTACTAGAACCTGTATGGCAGCATCTAGGACTGCGTAATCATTTGTGAAATAATAACAAATATCGTTTACCTTTTGACTTAATTTCTCATCAGTTTTCACCAAGTTTTTCTAATTTCCAGTTATTGAAACAAACCTCCCCTATTTATCTATTCCTTCACAATTCCGGTTCATATATATGTAGAGACGAAATCCATTAATGACTTTTTAACTAATTGCTTTTTAATTTGAGCTCCCTTTCTAGAAAATGTAATCAAACCTATTACTGATATATGAGAAGAGATGCTGGTTTTAGTTGCTGTTGCAATTATAGCAGCTTGTTAACTCTGGCAGTGACTTACTATAAATACCCCGAGAGCGGTTTTTCCACATTTAATTCCATTTACAAGTGCAACGGCTTAGTTTGAAATTCGATTCTCTCAATATGTTTGGCAGAATTATCTGTTGTGCTTTGATACTTTCAATTTTGATCATACCCAACGACGGAAAGTTACGTAAGTTATCCAGTTGAAAAGGATAACAAAAAAAAAAAAAATATTTTAAACGAATACTATCTTCCCAACAGCTGATGATTTTAAGCCTTGTAAGGCTGAAGATAGCCAGTGCTTAATAGAAACTATCAACAGGATCATCGAAACGAAATCCAAAGGTATGAGTATTAACGGTTTTCTACTTGGATAAGTATCTGAAGGTTAATATTGTGTTTGAAAAGGTGATCCTGAACTAAATCTGGAAAGCATCGATCCGCTCCACTTCGAGGAGATGGTTTTAAAGCAATCTAAAACCAGTCCAGTCAGTGTGTCTTTGGTTTTCCGAAACAGTGATGTGATAGGGTACAGTAATTTGCGAGCATACAAAGTGCGGTAAGAAATATTTTATAAGTTGTATTGTACACCATGATTAGATACATATTTAAGTGTCAAAGGATGTAACGTTATAAAAACCGAACTAGAGCATTTTTGGGATTAAGATAGCTGTCAGATAAGGGTCAAATTTAGTTGTCGTTTGATGATATACGAGCGCAATTTTTCTGCGAGTATTTTACGCAGTCACTACCGTTTTTTTTTTTTAATCCAGCAATCTTATGTGTTTAGACGTTTCTTTATTGACGTGAATGCCATGATTAGGTTATTGAGTTGTATTGCCCCACTAACAGCTGGCGTTTGAAGTTTTCCGCACACATCGATATAAATTGCGAGCAGATATTGTTTTTGTTAATTTGCATGTCAATAAGACACAAATTTGACATCTATTTGTCAAATGTAAAAAATGGAATTAAAAAGTTCTAGTTGTGATTACAGATAAGATGCCATATTAAGTTCAACTATTTACTTCTCACTTTTCGACTCATTTATATGCTGTAAATTGGAACCAAATAAGATAGTCCTTTAGGTCTCACTTCCTTCTAATTTTCTTTCAAACAACTCTGAAAATTTTGATGGGACTTCGTACCTTATTTTGCAGAACAGTGGCATAACAACTTGTTTAAAATGCTAAATACAAGTTAATTTACTCAAATCGACATTGTCCCCTTCGAAGTATTTTCCACAAGTGCAACGCACTCTAAACATCTCTGGAACTTATTTTTTGGTATGCCTTTCAGTATGCTCATCGACTGTTCCATTAAACTGTTGTTGTATATTCGAATGAGGATGTCAAGTGAAAAAATTTTTTTTCAATATAATAAAACACTTATGACTTACCATAAGTATAAAAACTATCAAACTGGATGGTGCGAGTGTAGTAGATAAAGGACAAAATCCATATGCCTATGTTAGTCTTGACAACCGGTAGGAACTGGTGCGTCGTCTTCAACCAGAATTCTCCAGTTGGTGCGCTGCTGTTCTTTAATTATTCATTTCAGACAAATACACAACAAATACAAATACACAACAAGCTCCTAAAGCGAGAGCTCCTCCGCAATGCTGATGTCTCACTGGTATTTTGGTCGAAACAGCTGCCCTGTTCTGGAAATTCCAGAACAATTCCAGAATTCTAGATTGAAATCGCTGATCGGCTGGACTTACCCTGCACTTAAAACATCTTCTTCACCAGAAATTCCCGTGTACGTTGATATAATAATGAACCATCACTTCCAACTATTTTGCCAAACTCCCATTTCTTGTTTTTTTGACGTAATTTTTCACTTCAACTGTATCGCCAGGATGGTACTGCGTTCCACTTTGGCATGATGCCCTCAGCTTCTTAATATTGGATCGCACTTAGTCCAGAACGATGCGAATATCCCTTTACAGGAACAGTGCGCATGGTGACACCCCCGTTGTAGCATTTCGAGTTTTCATGTATTGGATAGGATACTTAGCAAGTTTAAAGTTTAGACTGTCGGGATCGTTCATTATCTGCGTTCAGACTGGCCATTCGTAGTTGGATGATATGAAGTGGTGAACTTGCGTTGATTCCTATCTTCTGATGAAGTCCTTAAGCTCACCCGACGTAAGCGCAAGCCCGTTATCGCTAACAAAACTGGAAGGTAACCCGTAGCGAGCAAATATCTCGCGTGAGACCTTAATTGTTTTCCCTGTCGCCATGCCATTGATCAGTATAATTTCTTACCACTTGCAATATATGTAGACCTGCGAAATCTATATAAATTTTTTGCCAGGGAGCAGATGTACTTCAATTTAATCTCAATTTCCAAGTACTTTCATTTTAACTGTTCCGACGTGAGACAGTACTTCTGCTGATATGACTTTCCGCAGACATTCGAAGATCACCACTTGGTAATATCTAAGGATGGCACCATTTTACAAAGAGAATTTTTCATGCTTACCTGCGTATCCTGACTCGGTCAGCTTTTTCGCAGCAGCAGTTTTGTACTTTCCTTCTTATTTGATCCTTAGTAGTTTCCTTAGCAATTTGTCTCGAACAGTGTTGACTTGCTGCATTTAATAGTATGTGACGTCGGTATCACCATTTTCCGCAGATGCTGGATTTAGGGGGAGGTGGAATAGCGCATCCGCATTCCTATGCCTATCCTTCGCTCGATACATAATGTAAAAACTGGGTATAGTGCAGCATGCGAGTCACCACCATCTTGGGTGAGTTTTTATCTGAGCTACAAATAGCAACAAGAGGCTTATAGTAGCAGTCAATCCGGCTATAGTTCGTTTCTGATACAGATAAAGATCGTGACACGTAAGCGATGGGACGGTCCTGGTCATCTGAAAATGTATGGAGCAAAACGGTTCCCAGTCCATAGGGACTTGCGTAGGTAGCCAATGACATCGGTAGTTTCGGGTCATAACCACAGAGTACGACATCTGAAGTGAAAAAGTTGACCCGATTTGTGCTTGCAATGGCATATTTGCCATATTTTGCTTTATTTCTTCAAAAAAAAAGGAAGGAAGCAACTGAGAGAAGGTAAAAATTGCTGTAGGCTTACGCCCAAAATGTTATCCAAAAACGCCAATACCAGAACTAGTACGCCCGATTCCGTAATGATAAAATTTCAGTTTAAGGCTTTTATCGTTTTGGTAGACCTTTTGGGATTGCCGACGATAAAATCCATCACTGGTGCAAGCTAAAAAGCATTCATTGTTCCGGGAGCTTACTACCGTTACCGTTCTAAGAGTGTCCATTGGAAATGTTCATGGGCATATAAAATCACTTGGCTTCACAAAGAAGGTCGATATTTACGTTCTCCATGAGTTGAAAGAAATTAATCTAAGAACGCGTATAAACGTCTGTGATCAACGCGCGAAGAAAACGATCTTTTTTTGAAGAGTATGATCACGGGCGATGAAAAATGGATTGTCTATAGCATTATCAGCTGAAAATAAAGTTGAAAGCACCAGAAAGACAACCAAATGAGGACATCCACAAAACAAGGTGATGCTGTCAATCTGGTAGGACTGGAAGGAACCAGTCCTCTATGATCTGCTTCCAAAGAACAAAGCGATTAATTCTGATAGTTATTGCGAGCAGCTACAGCAATTGGATGAAGCTATCACACAGAAACGTCCTGAGCTCATAATTCTGTGGAGTTTGATCCTAACAATGCGAGATAAGTTTGATCACTCAGCAAAATTTTTTGCAGCTTTGTTGCCACATTCACGGTGTAGCACAGAACTTGCTCCACTTATTTCACTCCTTGCAAGGATTCTTGAATGGTAGAACGTTTACTTCTCAAGACCTCATGAAACAGTACCTTGACAAGTTTCTTGCAGAGAAAGATAGGAAGTTTAAAGAACGCGCTATTCTGAAGTAGCTCAAGAGATGGCAAAAGCTGATTGAACAAAACGGCCAGCACATTATTGGATAATGTTCATTACGTAGTCGTATATTAAGTAAACGCGTCTTACCAATTGATAAAATCAAATGAAAAAAACGCAATGACCTTTAGAACAACCCAATAGTTTGCATTTCCGCCCTTCTGTCATTCATTAGCATATGCAAATATACCTCCCTCAAGTACAATGTTGAAAAGAACTTGCCTCCAAGCTCTCAAGAATAACCTCTACAGTGTATCTTTGGAATGAAACAACTGATTTGTGAATACGCTTTTCAAGCCACACACTGATAGATTCCTGATGATGTATCGAAGACACTGCCGCGTCTGTGTCTAATTCCAACTGTTTTGTAACTCCATATAAAACTAACTCTTACATAATTTTCTTCAGTTTCCTCCTCTCCTTCGTCTTTCTTCTCAGTGTGTGTTTATATTTGTTGGAATTGGTTCTGATTATTCGGTTTTCTTATAGATTTTGGACAAATTGTGAAGTTCGCGACCCGCTCATGCAAACGCAAGCCAAATGGCCACCTTTTCAAAACAATACAATACCATACAATCATTACGTATAGACTAAAAAGTCTTGGAATAACGAAAAAGGTAAATGTTTGGGTTCCTCACGAACTCAGTGGAAGAAACATTATGGATCGCATAATGGTCTCTGTGAGTCTTTGTTGAGATGGAACTCTCATGAGGCTTTTTTGGTTACGAGAAACGAAAAATGGGTGATTTACAACAACATTCGGTGTAAGAGCTCATGGTGCGCTCCTGGTCAAACACCGCAATCGGTCGGTAAACAAGATTTACATCCCAAAAAGATCATGTTGAGCATTTGGTGCGACTACCGAGGTATCCTTTACTTCGAGTTGCTTCCACACAATCAGACAATAAATTCCGGTAATTACTTAATTACTGCTCTCAGCTCGATAGTTTGAAGTAGGCAGTGCAGGAAAAACGACCAGTGTTGGCGACCAGGAAGGAAGTTGTTTTGCGCCAGACCATACACAGGTTTAACGACAAAATAAAAGTCGAATTCATTTGGCTAGGAAGTTATGCAGGACCCACCGTACTCTCCGGACCTTGCGCTTTCTGACTACCAAGCAAAGCAATTCCGAAAGTGAGATCAAAACGTACCTGGAAAAATTTTTTACCCATAACTCTGCTGACTTTAACAAAAGAAGCATTATGTCTTTTCCAGAATGTTGGAAGGAAGAAATAGACCATGATGCACAATATCTGATGGATTAAATATAAGCTTTTAAACCAAAAATGTGTGTTTAACCTTAACCTTAAAAAAAAAAAAAACGCAAAACTTGTTGAAAAACTCGATATTTGCTAAATGATCCTTATGCTATGTCTCCACCAAAACTAAATCCGGGATTTAGCGAAAAAAGATTTATTGAAAGTGATAACACATGCATTGGACAGGAGGATCGTGTTTGTTGAGTTCTCTCACTTAATTACAATCTCACTCTCACGAAAATGACGTTTACTTATATAGGGTTTTCTAATTACGACTCGACAACTTTTTTTTAAATAAAAGGCAAACCATTTGAGATATTTCAAAAACTTTGTTATTGGCTTGAAGTACAATCAAAACATTTATGAATGGAACTCGACTTCGTTCATATGGCCACCGAGGGCACGTTTGAAGCGGTCAATTCGTTGAATCCAATTTTCAACGACTCGATCACACATTTCGGCCGAAACGGCCGCTATTTCGCGTTAAATGTTGGCATTTACCAATGACTTAACGTTGCCCCACAGAAAATAGTCAAGCGGCGCCGCACGAACAAGGCGGCCAATCGACTGGCCCATGTCTTGAGATAACACGCTCACCATACTTACTCTTCAATAAATCGATTATAGCGTGTGCTGTGTGGCTTGTGGCACCATCCTGTTGAAACCATATGTCGTCCAAGTCCATATCTTCCAATTCGGGCCAAAAATAATCGGTGATCATGGCGCGATAACGCTGCCCATTCACAGTAACGTGACGATCGTTATCGTAGACAAAAAATATGGCTCAATAACGATGCCGGCATGCAAACCGCACCAAACAGTTATTTTTTGTGGATGAAATGGTGATTCATGAAGCTTTGTCACTGAAGATAATTTTGCGATGAAATTCATCATCTTGGCGCATCTTCTCCAGAGCCCAATCGGAGAACGTACGTCGCTTCAAATGGTCCATCGGCTTCAATTCTTGAGTCAGCTTGATCTTGTGTGTGTGTAAACCAAGATCCTTACGCAAAATACGCCATAATGTGGTCTGAACGATTTCCAATTCTTGAGAACCCCGTGGAATTGACTGATTTGGATCGTTTGCTAAGAACGTCTGAACGGTAGCGATATTTTCCACACTTCGACCAACCCGTTGTCTTACTGACACGGCAACATCACACAACGAATAGTAGAAAGTTGGAGTTAACGCTCTTAAAGTTGTAGTCACCGACTCCGAATATCTGTAGAAAATTTTTTAAAATTTGCAGACGTTGCTCGTTAGTTTACTTTATCATGATGAAAATGTTGAATTTATTGAATAAATTGACAGTGACAGTTTGATGATTAGTGAAAGAGTGCGTTCACAAATTGAATTCAAAGTTGTCAAGTCCCTATTGGAAAGCCCTATATTAAAAAGGATTGTTTGATTTTTGCGTCGGGAGGATTCAAGTGTAATTTTATAATTGTATAAATCTCGGATTTTGGTGGAACTTATAGGCGTCAAATCGTATTGTAAATCTTCAGGATTTAGTGAATATTTAGATAGATTTGGTTTGTTTGTTATGTTTTTATTATTCAAATTAAAGGGCTTACAAATACATACGCATAAAATCAAACTGTAAGATATTTAAATTCGAACTTAAAGTTTAAAGACTAACATAACTTATATGAATTCAAAACGATTTCAAAAAACAAAATTATTGAAGAATTTTTTTTTAATTTTTAATTTAATCTTTGTAGATTAAAATATTATCGATTTATGATAGCAAACATTTTCTTATCTCTTTTTTTCTTTTTTTAAAATTAATAATGCTTATCAGTCTCAAAGGAAAATTATTTAAAATGTGGGGGATCATGAGTTGAGTTGTTGCTTGTCATAAACATTTCGTCTAGTGTGTGCTTGCAGTGAAATTGGTTTCAGGAACTTTTTCATACTCCATTACAATCACCATCTTGAAGATTTGCTCTACAGTACTAACTTTGAAATTGTCCTCGTTCCGCCTCACACCTTGCCGAATTACTTTTAGTATATTTGCTTTCAGATTTTGCCGTTTATCTAAACGGTATTTTGCCGCACATCCCCAGGCCAATATTATATAGCTTAGTTTGGATTCCACTAATGCGTAATATACTTTTATTTATTTATTTATTGACTTTATTTATTGCAATGTAAAATTATCAAAAAAAAATTACATAAAAAAGGTATTAACAAATAAGCCATCAGCCTACAAATGAATATACATATATATATTGTAGATGGGTTATACAAATTGTTGTAAGTTGTTTTATACATTATTTTTGTTAATTATATTTATAATTTACACAATAAGTTAAACTTTTTGAGGAATTCTATTATTCTAAGGCAATTTTCAAGGTTGAGGTTCTTGATTATGTTTATGTGGTCGATTTTGTGGTCATCTGGTTGGAAGTTTGGGCAGATGTATAAGATGTGTTTTATTGTCATTTTTTGTCAATAAGGTGATAATGCGTGAGGCGGAAATGTCCGAGTCTCAATCTTATAATTGCTCTAGATTCTGGCCTAGTTAGCATATACGGCAGGTGCAATTTTTTCGAAATTGCTTAGACTTTTTTCTTTCTGCGAGTTTCTGATTATGCTTAGGACGATTATATCGTACGGGTTGGTGACGTCGGAACAGTATATTGGTGAGCTGGTTGCTAATTTGGTACTTCGTCTCATATTAGCAAAGTTTGCTACGTATTTTAACAATGGGTAAAAGTCTGCTGTTAAGATTTTAAACGGCGTTAAGAACGGAAAGGCTATCAGAAAAAATGCAGAATTGCCTCTTCTGTGTACAGCGTATTCGATTGCACCTATAATTGCAGCTGCTTCGGCTGAAAACATGGTACTGTGGGGATACATGCATCAGGCATGTACAGTATTAAAACTTTAGTCGACTATCGCTAAAGCTTTTCCGTTATTAATTTCTGAACCGTCAGCATACAGAAAATTAAAATTAAAATTAGAGAGATGTCTGAAATGGCTGTTGTGAAGTTTTATTTCTTTTGAAGGATGAGAGCTCGGTACCGACGCAGCTATTCTTAAATGACCACGGAGGAAAACGGCTTTGCTTCGTTTTTTAAATTTTGATCGGAATGTTTGCAATTTGAGCAGCTTTGTAGATGGTATGTTCCAACTTAGGCTTTGTCTTACGTTTTATTGTTGCAAGAAAGTCTTTTTGTATGGGTGAACCATGTGAAGTGAGCAGTTTTGGAATGAATTTAGCAGAAAGAAAGTATCTACGTTCCTCTAGCGGCAAGACTACAGATTATGTATGGGCATAGTTCGAAAAGCACCAAGCGCGATTCTAATTAAGGCGTTTACAGAAGTTTTCATTTTATTTAATTCACTCTTTGCACAGTATCCCAAGATTGGAAGACCGTAGTCAACTTAGATAGAATTGTTGAACGTATCCCATTAAGAATTGAATTGGTGTGCACTTTGCTCCTTTTGCTGCAAAAGTACTTTACGATGTTAAGACGCGTTATAGGTCCTTTTTTCAATTGTTGGTGTGAGAGGACCATCTATAGGTTTTGTCTATATAAAGGCCTAACATTTTGATCGTGGTAACGCATTTTAGTGTTTTGCGACGAACATGCAATTGTTGACTTTGTTAAAAATTCTAATCGACGCTTTCTTTACTAGCTTGATGTTGGTGACTTTTGCAATGATGATGAGATAGTCCGCATAGATTCCGTGGTTTAGTATACTTTTTTAAGCACTGTAATAGTTGGGCATTTCTTCAGATATACCATCGCGAAAAGTGCTTCTGAATATGGTTTTCCCAACGAAAGTGACTGTCGATTATAATTCCAAGATATTTGTATTTTTCCACAACTTCTATTTGCTCAGTTTTCGCATGCGGACACTAGGGGTTCCGATGGTCGATGCCGTGTTCCCCTAATGTGCATGAACTTAGTTTTATTTGCGTTTATTACAAGCCCCATGTCATGACAACACTTTATAGCTTCCCCGAAATCCTTGTGCATTATACTCATAGCTGTTTCGAAGCATGCATGGTGAACTACAACTGCCATATCATCGGCATATGCGAATGAAATACTATTTTTGAAGATTTTAAGAATTCATTCGTGTACAGAATTAATATTACGGGCCCTAGGTTTGAGCCTTATGGAACCCCATATTTGAGGCCTTGCTGAATTCCGGATCTAGTTTTATTATTATTATTATTATCAAGGGAACGATACAAATTAATTTGTGGAGTCCGGCATTTAACGCTGGGGTACTATACCCATGTGGCGCGTTTTGTCAACAGCACGCTGAGTACTGAGTTCCCATGTGGTCTCCCACATTTCGGGCTCTTCTCTAAACTTAATATAGTTAGTTGGGTTGGCTGGTTTTATATTGTGTCGTCATAAAAAGTTCGTGCAGTTGCGATAGGTTAAGCAGCTTAACCTCTTCAGGGGTCTTACTCGTTTTAAATTGAGAACCCATTTTTGCCCGGTACATTGTATTTTGTAGCCAGTGGTGTAGGGATTTAAGACAACTTAGTTGGACTACATTTCGGAACGCATGAATGTCCTAGAAGGTCCAATAAGTCCAAAATATTATTAGCGTAAAACACCCTGTTTACAGTAGTAAGTGAGATGAAAAAAAGCGTATAGAAAAATGCGCAACTTTGCTACTAGAATTTCTTTAGTCTTTTTTTAAGGGCTCTGATCCGCCAATTGCGGAAGCACTACGACCTAAAAAATCTTGTGTATCAGAAAATCAGTATTAAGAAGCCAAAGAGGCTCAATTCTTTGAATAAATTGAGAATCTCCATGGTGAAGATATTGAGAATTTCCACATGAATTAAAATTTTCTATGAGAAAGCATTGACATAGCCATGCATTAACATAAAATGTGTTCCGCAGTTTTATTGCCTTCTGTGCAAAGACGACATTCAGTTTCAGGTAATATTGAAGTTGGCAAAGCCAAGTTAGAAATCCAACCAGTTTTTTAATATCATTTCTTTTGGATTGTAGGGATTTTTTAGATATGTTGCTGAAGGGTTTTATGGGTCATTTGGCCTGACGAAGGCCTGAGATGTTTTTTCAATGGGATATACACATTTTACACATTTAGTTCTCCCAATTCTTTATTATTGATTTAATTGCTGAATTCGGAATATTACAAAACGACTCATTGCCGATTTCTAGTCAGTTTATCGGCTATTTTATTTCCGACAATTCCTTTATTCCTTTATGATGAGATACCCACCAAAGTATTACTTTGCTCTTATAGAAGAGGGTATGTAATATATTAAAGCAGTGAAAAATTGATTTAGAATCAATGAGGTTGGAGCCTAGTGCTTGAATAGCTTTCTGTCTTCCATTTCCTCATCGAGGATAAGATTGGCGCACTCCAGGATGGCATACATTTTCGATTGAATATCGGGGGAATTCAGGGAGAAAATTTATTTGATCTATGTGATCTGATTTATTAATCTCTCCTGTTGTTTGTAAGTAGTCTGACCGTGCTTTGAATTGACATAATTTTTTTATTTACAAAGAGATGGAGTGGCGTTAAGCCAATGGAGATTTATATAATTGCTGTGGGGCAGGTGTGCATTGCACCAACTCGGCGAAGATACCGAGGTATGCAAATCTTTGTTCCACGCTGCGGAATTTATATAGTAGATTTCCATTTTGTTTTATTCCACCATACTACTGATGAGTAGTGATGATGGCTCGTATCAGCATTGTGTATGAAGGCATTCAGCAGTGCGCCTTCCGCGGATCTTTTTTCCTATTTGCGAATCGATGGGGTAACTGTGCCAAAACATACATAAAAAAAACTACAAATAGGACAGAATAAAATTTTGAAATTGATGTGGAATTTACCCTGGGACTTTTCAACAATGATATTACACGAAAAAGCTGGCGTTATTAAAGTTGCCATGGAATCGAAATTCTCAATGAGAAGTTTTTCACAAAATGTCTACTCGTCGAAAATACACTAGTTACCGAGCTTACACCACTCTTACTTGGTTATTTATTAGCTATCAACCCATCTGTGATTAATTAATTTTGTTTGTATATTTGGTAATCTACTGATTTACCCACTTTTCAAATTTGCATTCATTTATTAAATTATTATTTTGCTATGTATTTGTTTATTCACCGAATCCAATATTTATTTATTTATATATTGTAGTTTTAATTTACTTGTTAATTATTTCATAATTATTTACTATTTGTTATTTATTATTATTTATTTATTTATTATCTATTATTCAATATTTATTTTTTATTATTTATTATTTATTATTTACTATTTATTATTTATTATTATTTATTAATTAACTTATTTTTCCTGTGATAATATTGTTTCTGAAATTTAAAAATTACATATATTTTGGTCCATTACAAGTAGGTTTTTTCCTATAGTTTTTCCTTCGAACATATTTGTTAACAGATAAACCATTTAAAAACCAACTGTATCTTTCAGTAGTTAGATTTTAATAATTATGTCTCTGTGCAAGCTGTGCTTAATAGAAAATGAATGTAAATATTTAACTATGAAAATAAAATAAATATCTATTTAAAAAAAAAATTAGAGACGTGCGATCTCTGGTACTAGTTCTTCCAGGTGTTTGCAATTCTTTATCCAGGAAGATCTTTTGGACTTTCTCAATTGTTTATTGAAGTCGGTTAAAGGGAACACAATTACCCGTGTGTTTGGATTTGTTAAAAAAATTTCACACCATTTAACCCAATTATTCAAGTTGAGGGTTCCACCAGGGTACACATCTTTTGTCCATATTGCGTTTGAATTTGAAACTACATCTAAGTGATCAAATGGCTTCATTTAGTTGATCCGCCGCGTCATTTACGTCCCCAATGGACTATAGGGATGAGAGAAGTGAGTCAGCTTTGATAGCGAGATGTTCTCTCGAAAAGTACTCCCGTTTTTCTACATGTATGGTATGTATATAGTTTGATCTTGTTCGACATTGTATCCTATATTTAACTTTATGTTCATTTGGCCCGATAGGAATACCTCATCGAATACGACTTTGATAAACATGTGAAGAAGAGGATACGAGATGGTAAGGTCAAGTATCTACTCCCTTATAGAATTGATATGAGCGAGTTATTGCCCATATTACATTAAAGCAGATTCTTGCTTTCCATCCCAGTACCCGATGCCAATTCCGACGGTAACACTGTTTAATCGAAGTGGTTATTAAGAAGCCGAGCTCATACCAAACTGCTTCCTTCCTACACTATACTTAATGATGCTTCTGTAACTAATCTTGGCCTCATATTTTACGAGGTCTCATTTGGTTTTTGAGTTCCTTTCGAGTGCTTCTATTTATATTTCTAATCACAGGATATTATATTCCTCTAAGTGTTGGTGTTTCTAGTTTACTTTGGAATTAGCTCACTTTTCTTTGTTTATTTCTCACATAAATTTCATACTCATACATACTTAAATTTCTATTTTTTTTTTTTTTTTTTTTTTTTTTATTTAAATAGAGGATTTGGAGATAATCCCGAAGGCAAGCATGAAATTTTCTTCAAGGGTCTCTCGGTACAGATGATTGGTGATTACTCAATTGATGGAAAAATTCTTATTCTTCCAATCAAAGGTGAAGGACGATCCAACCTAACATTAGGTATGTGGCTCTTATACAAATATTCATTGAAAGAATCTATAGCATTTGTATTAATTTTCCTTTATAGATAATGTCATGCTCAAAGTGTTTATTGAAGCAGGATCTAAGGTAAAGGATGGTGCCACTTACTTGGACGTTAAGAATGTGAAGTTGAATTTAAGCTCAACTCGATTGCATATGGATCTTTCGAATCTATTCAATGGTGACAAGACTCTCGGGGATAATATGAATAAATTCCTGAATGAAAATTGGCAGGACATTTTTATGGAACTTAAGGAACCAGTACTTGATGGTTTCTCTAAGGTTTTTACGGATGTCGTTCGAAAAGTTTTTGACTCGCATCCGTATAGTGATTTGGTTAAAGGTGATAAATAATTTCAGATTTTAAATTGTTGAGGGCTGATGAAAAATAAATAAAAGTAATGTGCACAGATTGTTTTTTTTTTATTATTAGTCCGGGGCAACCCGCCGCATATCGCTAAACTTGATTCCGCTTAAAGCATTCTAGAGCTCTGCTAATTGTTCGGTTACTGTTCGACAGAACTACTTATATGGCATAATTTTACGATTGAACACCAAATCTCCGTCGCGGAAAGTTGGTGAACCCATCACAGAGAGAAAAAGCCGTAAAGAAGACCTTGATTCAGCTGGCATGTTCTTTTCTTTCTTTGGCTTCATTACCATGGCACATGTCCTGATTTGACACTAAATTAATGAAGAATGTGAAAGTCACGATTAATGCAATCCAGGTGGTGCTGATGGTCTTTCCGACCGCGGCCTATCGTTCTACGAGATGATTAATAAATTGGTCTAACACTATGGTGGGATTATCCTTAGAATGGAAAAGTTGTTGGTCAAAGTGTTGGGTCTTAAGAAAAGAGACTGAACGTACAGTCGAACAGTGTACAGTGTGTTGACAACAATACAGCAGCGACCGCAAGGCGAAACAAGTCGGCAAAACTGACACACCAACTGAAACCGGTCAGCCTCTCAGGGCCGAAGTTGCATTCTTTTCTTCCATCTCGAATGGATCTATGAGGAAGTAGGATTGAGAAGCTTCTCATGTTGATGGCTTTTTCCATACAGAATTATCATTGGATGGAACTGATGGTACAATCGGTTAGAATCATGGTTCTGATCGAAATAAGTACGTGATGCGGTTTAATTCACCAAACCAGTGCTGTAACCAAAAAGATTGTGATGTTCAATAAGATGTCGTAGGAAATTTCAATTCCACGATGATGCCAATTACAAAATTCTAGCGAATAAATGCAATGTAGAAAACGGTGTCGAAAATCACCCTGAGAGCCACAACTTATGTGATTCTTACACAGTCTGCTGGAGCCCGGAATGACTCAAGAAAATCGGGAATGTGTTGACACTCATGATACGTCCCACTCAGTATCCTTATGCTAGATATATACTCCAAAACTGCTACGCGATGCCTATGTAACAGGCTTTTCGTATATGATATACAATACATTGTGCCGAATTCACCGGAACTTCAAGCGAGCTAAGCAATATTTTACAACACAACGTAGCTGGTATTTGCCATTGGTTACGGAAATAAATGCCAAGTAGCACCTTTCAATTTATGCTGCAATATTGTGTAGATCGGCTTTCGTCAATTTAATCTTGCTACTTAATACTAATACTTAAATCGCCAAAGATGACTACTCATTCGCTTATATTTTCGGACCTATGAAGAAGAAGGATTAAATGTTTGATCTTCATGTGCAGATCCTTTGTCTAAGATGCATTACGTAAATTAACGCAGAAGATCTTGTAAGACTGTGCTTTAAAATCAAGTGATGTTGCTGCAGTCAAAATGTGATGGTGGCGGTGTATAGGGCTACCCGCAAGGCATCGTCCTGTCCGTAGCTAGGTCCATGTTGGTTGCATACTCGTATGAAGAGGATTTATATATACCGTCTGTCTGAACGGTTTGCCTCATCTCCTTAGAACCTGTTCTGCCCTATATACACGCACGGAATCGATTTTTGGTACAAACTACAGCGGAAACTCGTTTAGCTAAGGTTAGGTTAGCGTGTTGAGTGGAGAACCATTTCACGGTGCTTGTCGTTTTGACCCTGAAGGGGTTTGTGCCACCTTGTGGCATCCGCGAATCTAAAGAGAGATGTAAGTGAAGCAGTGGATAGTTTTGAGAGATCGTTCTTTGCCTTAAATTACTGAGGCTGGTGCAGTGGTACAAAAGTGGAGCCTATGTCTCCAAGGCCTGTACAGAGGTCGTCGTCGGCAAGTCGCAGCATTATTGCGTGCGCCCGCAGAAGAATATAGCCTGTGAGTAATGTAACAAGCGTGGATAGTTCGGCTCTGCTTTTCAGCCTTATCTGGATATGCTGAGTTCCAGCCACAATTGGCTTGAGGTGTCGCAGACTGGAAGGTTATTCCACCATTCATTGGCTTTTATTTGTATCGTTCGCTCCATTTATGTTCTCAGAGTGCAGAATGGATGGTTTGATACTTTGATCTGTCAGTTTCGTTTCTAGGGAGGATCCTTTTCGAGCTGGTTCGTCTGCATGCTCATTGTCTGTCATGCGCAGGTCAAGTGTACTATACTTTCTAGTCCCGCCATTGGCGCCGTTAATGAGATATTAGTCATGCATATGCATGCAATCCTCTGTACTTTAGCATTAACCTAGAGTTGTTAGCTGTATTTGTGGATTGCCAATATACTCTCTGGTTTCATCGACATTGAGCTTCCAACTCAGTTTATTATGTAACACGATATCTAGTTAATTGGTAGTGTTGGGTAGTTTGGGCTTTGTCCCAACTATGGAATGAAGGTCAAATTGTGCCATTATCCTTTTATGTGTGAATACAACAAGCTCTATTTTTTGCGGGATGATTTCCAGTCCACAGAGCTTGGTTCATTCTCCATTGATTCTAAGGGCATAGTTTCTGACGAAATTCTACAGTGATTGTGGGCAGGAACTTGCCGGTGGCCTTAAGAACCACACCATCCGCTTATGCAGTGGCCTTTATTCCTTCTTATTTCGGATTTACAAGTATTTCGTCAACATTTTTTTTTTTTTGTTTTTTGTGAAGAAAAAAGCACGTTTAGCACGTTTATTTTTGTGATATTTCGATTCGCGGCGAAATTGCGTGTCTGTGACACACATGTATATTTTTGTTGATGTGTTATTCCCAATCAATAAATTTTGGAATTGTGTGTGTGTTTTTGGAATTTTGGTCATGATAGTTTTATCGCATGAGAACATGCGCGATCAACTGAATGTGTTGAGTGGGAGTTTATATACTGAAATTGATTGCAAGACTCTTTAAAATAATTTGTTATTATTTGACTCGATTTTATGATTGATTTCTTTGCAAGATTGTGTAGATTGCGTTATTAATTTGTTATTTTTGTGCTTATATTAATCATTATAAAGCATATAGTAAAATTTTGGTATGCGCATAAAATAAATTCCGGACAAAAATTGTGGTTTGTACTTGGCGTTGGCATTTTGAGTTTTGTGGTTTGCCGTCGGCGTTTTGAGTTTTTTGTGTACATATATTTTATGAAGCTTTATTATTGTTGATTTGGATGTGTGTTTTGTACAAGATGATAAGCAATTAAATTAATTGTCTTCTTTATATGTGATGTTGGTCGGAAGTAAATACATTTTTGTGATTTATCGTTTTATTTGTGTTTTCAACTTGACGACACGAACCAAGATATCTGTGCCAGGGTACGTACTTATGACGCGTGCTAAACTCCATCTTGTGGGGGGTAGGTGATCATCCTTGATCAGGACTAGATCTCCTATCTTGGGTTGCTCCTCAATTTTATGCCACTTTGGGCGCTGTTGCAGACGCGTCAAATATTCGGCTTTCCACTGCTTCCAGAATAGCTGTTGTAATCTCTGCAGGCAGTCCCATCGTTTTAAATATCCGCTATTTGTCTCCGCTAAGTTAAGTTGAGGGATTGAGTTTAGAGGTCGTCCAACAAGGAAGTGACCGGGAGTGAGAGCGATGAAATCGTGAGGATTGTCGGTCATAGGACACAATGGTCTCGAATTTAAACATATTGGATGTAGAAGCGTGGTGAGTTCCTCAAATGTGTAAGTGTCGGTGCCGATGATTGTTTTAAGGTGGTGTTTTATTGATTTTACTCCGGCTTCCCACAGTCCACCAAAGTGCGGGGAAGCTGGAGGAATAAAATGCCACAATAGAGATCGTTTCTACCACATCCTTCCAATCAAACTTCGATTTGTTAAATGACTTCTTCAGTTCGTCCCATTATCACTAAATATATGCGAACATAATTCTCTTCTCGCCGTGAATCGTCGAAGGGCTGCGATGAACGCTTGTGTGGTAAGGTCGCTCACCAATTCGATGTGTATGGCTTTAGTAGCCAAACACACAAAAATATCAAAGTACTTTAGTTCGATCGGACCTGCGTGGTCGACCTCGGTTGGGAGATGCGGACTCTTTGGGCCGGTAGATGGTGCGACGGTTTAGCTCGATACCGAAAGCAGATGGTGCAGACATGTATATATCCCTTAACGCAATTTTGAAATTTCAGGATCCAGTACCTGTTGCGCAAGTATGGACTAGTTTGCTGTAGTCCTTCATGAAACGTTCGCAGACGATCATCAGCAATCAGAAGCTTTGTGAAATGATGATTTCCTTTGAGTATGATTGGGTGTCGTTGATGAAATGGAAGATCCGCCTGTTGCAATCAACCTCCGACTCGCAAGATGCCAACAGAGTTCGTGTAAGGGCAGAGTGAGCTTGGGGCTTTGGCTTTCATGTCGGGAGTAAACATTTCTGCTTGTACAAGCCTTACTGCGAACAGTGTGGCAGAATAAATTTTGGCTGGAGAGAGTAAATCACCTTTTCTCGACTCAGGTATGTTTCGTAAATTTGTTATAAATCGTTGACAGTACGCAATGATCCTTACAAGTTTTGTAAAATTGGAGTGTTTTGATATTAGAGTATTAAAATCATTTTTTACCTGAATTACCATGTGAGTTTCATTGGATATATATTTTAATTCGTGCGGTTTTTTTTTCAAAATTTGAACGATTATTTAGAAAAAACATGTACAATAGTATTATTTAAAGTATTGCCCATCTGAAGCTATGACTTTTTCCTATCTTTCTGGAAATTTGTGGATCCCATTCCAAAAGAACTGCGCCGGCTTGGCAGCCAAGAATGAATCAAGCGAATTTTTGATATTCTGCTCTGATGTGAACCGTATTTCAGTGAGGGCGTTTTGCATCGACCGGAACAAATGTTAGTCAGAAGGGGCAAGGTCTGGGCTATAAGGCGGGTGGGGTAAGACTTCCCATCCACTGTTTTCCAAATAGTTCTCAACCAGAATAGCAACGTGGGGCCGAGCGTTGTCATGATAGAAAATTATTGCCTCGTGTCTGGTCGCATATTCCGGGCGGTTTTCGGCTACTGCTCTCTTCAAATGGATTAATTGTGTTCGGTAGCGTTGTCCATTGATAGTTTCACCCGGTTTTAGCAGCTCGTAATACAGCACAACCATCTGATCCCACCAAATACAGAGCATACCTTCGCGCCATGGATATTCGGCTTTGCCGTTGATTTGGCTGGTTGGCCGAGTTTCACATATAATTTTTTGCGCTTGGGGTTGTCGTAATGGATCCATTTTTCATCACCAGTAACAAACCGATGCAAAAGTGACTTCCTTCTGTGGCGTTCCAGCAGCATTTCGCACATGCAAAACCGCCTTTCGACGTCTCTCGGCTTGAGTTCATGTGGAACCCAATTTCCTTGCTTTTGAATATATCCAATTGATTTTAAACGTTTTGAAATGGCTGCTTGAGTGACACCCAAAGATTCTGCGAGCTCTTCTTGTGTTTGGCAAAAATCTTCATAGAGTAATGCTTCCAGTTTTTCATCTTTAAATTTTTTTGGCTGCCCATAACGTTCATCGTCTTCCAAACCAAAATCACCACTTTTAAATCGTGCAACGATTTAAACCACTTTTGGCATGTTCGCTCAGCTAGCACATGTTCACCATAAACTTCCACGAAAATACGATTACTTTCGGCAGCAGTTTTCTTCATATTAAAGTAATGAAGAAGAACTCCCCGCAAAAACACTTTTTCAGGCACAAAGTTCGACATATTTGAGTGAAAAAAAATTATTGTTGTTTACGCTTCAAATGAATGACAATGACAGTAGCTTTCCAACGCATGCAAGTTATAGACCCAATAATAAACCGTTTTTCCTCGTTTGTAGTTAAGCTCATCGGTTGCTGGGGACACTGAAACTCCCAAGATTCGCGCAGAAAATCTGGATCAACCCACCAAAGTTTGTTATCATGTAGGGCAGAAGGCGTTGTTCCCCTGGATGCTATATCTGCAGGATTCATTTCACTGGGAATGTGTTTCCAGCTCTCTGGTCTAACGAGTCGTTGTATTTCGACTACCCGGTTGTTAACAAAGGTGGCCCACTTAGCATATTGCTTCACATCTGGAAAGCCTAAAACCTTAGAAGTACAGTCCAGTAGTGTTGCAAGAGTAACGGCTCTACAGAGTTCGAGTCGTGGCAATGTCTGGGTTTTTTACTGGAGCGACTCTGGTCTTGGACATAAGCAACTGTACGTGGATGACGTTATTGAAATCGAGAACTCGAAGGTATATAGCGGCACCGTATGCTTTCTTGGACGCGTCACTAAAGCCGTGTAAGTCTAGTTCCTTAAGAGTGCTGCGCGTGTGGATCGAGTGATACGGATCTTTTTAAGTTGTGGTAATTCCTCAAGAAAAGCTTTCCACTCCTTCTTCAACTCCAATGAAATAGGCTCGTCCCACTTCAGCTCGCTACTCCACAGTTTCTGCATTAGAAATTTGCCCTTGACGAGGCAGGGTGAAATCCATCCTAAAGGGTCGAAGAGCTTAGCGATGGTGGACAGGATTGCCCCTTTTGTTGGGTCAGCACCGTCGAGTTGACGTAATCTGGGGTATCTTAAGGCAAAGAAAAGGCAACTTTCTCCTAATCTAAAGGTATTTGTTCCAAAACCTCGTTGGAAATGCTTGACTATTTCCGCAGATTGAACTCTAACGCGGCCAGCAAATTGTTAACTTCATCACGCTTCAACACTGTTTCCTCAACAGTATCAGCTCCAGCGTTTTATAGTAAAATATAAAATTTTTGCAAAATTCAACTTTATTTATCAATATAGTTGCCTTCGAGGGCGATACACTAAATGAAATGGTTTTTCAATCTTTCGATACCAGTTTTGTAGTACGATTTCGGTTTAGCGTCAAAATAGGCCTCTTTTTCGGCGATTACTTCTTCATCGGTCTTAAATCTCTTTCCGGCGAGCATTGTTTTGAGGTCTGCGAACAGGAAATAGTCGCTGGGAGCCAAATCTGGAGAATACGGTGGGTGGGGAAGCAATTCGTAGCCGAATTCATTCAATTTTGCCATCGTTTTCATCGACTTGTGACACGGTACATTGTCTTGATGAAACAGCACTTCCTTTTTCTTCAAATGCGGCCGTTTTTCTGCGATTTCGTCCTTCAAACGCTCCAATAACTCAATGTAATATTCGCTGTTGATAATCTGCCCCTTTTGGAGATAGTCAATGAAAATTATTTCATGTGTATCCCAAAATACGGATGCCATAATCTTGCCAGCCGACTGTTGAGTTTTTGGTCGTTTTGGACGAGGTTCTTCGCCTGCTCGCCACTCAGCTGACTGCCGACTTGACTCTGGTGTGAAGTGAGGGAGCCAAGTTTCATCCATTGTCACATACCGACGAACAAAGATTTCGCATGTCCAAATATTCGTGTATGATGTATCCAACACGCTCTTTTGATATCTTCAGAGCCTCAGCTATCTCGATCAACTTCAGTTTACGGTCATTCGTAATCATTTTGTGGACTTTTTTGATGTTTTCATCTGAAACAGCCTCTTTTGGACGTCCACTTCGTGCATCATCTTCGATGCTTGTATGACCACTTTTAAATTTTTCAATCCACTTGCGAATGGTTCGTTCGGCTGGTACAGAGTCTGGATAACACTTACCAAGCCATTACTTTGCATCGGCTGCATTTTTTCCGATCAAAAAGCAATGATAAATCAACACACGAAATTGCTTTGAATCCATTTTTTTTCACAATAACAAAAGTTGCTTCACTCACAACACTATATCTCGAGAACTAATCGTCCGACAGCTGTCAAATTTATACACGTATCTTTTGAAGGTTGGTACTAACTGATGGTATGAATTTAGTTCAAGTCATGCCCTCTCTTAGAAACGAACTTTTCAGCCCATGTATTAGATCGTCTACATATGTGTCTTCTCCCACTATTCGAGCACCCAAAAGATAGTTGTGCTCCTCATCAGTAGCCAGTTGATTGAGCGATCGTACGGCAAGGTAGGGTGCACAGTTTGTACCAAATATAACTGTCTGGATACGATATACCTTGATTGGATTGATATTACAGTCGCGCCAAACTATCATATGGTAATAAGAGGCTGCTGAGCTGACACGGATTTGCCTGTACATTTTCTCAATGTCTGCTGTAAAGGTATATTTATGTTTTTTCCATCTTAATATGATTTCAATAATATCCGTCTGTTGTTTAGGTCCTGTCATTAAATGCTGGTTCAACGAAGTTCCGTCTGAGGTTTTGGCTGCAGCATCAAAGACGACCCGGAGTTTTGTCGTTGAACTGGATGCTTTGGTGATAAGGGGTCTTGAGTACTTCGTCCTTGCTGACTTCGACTTCTTTCATATGTCCCAAATGTAAGTACTCTTGTACTCTAAGTGTAGTGTAGGGTCGTACCTGAATCGTCGTTCTAGCTGAGCAAACCTACGCAAGGCACCTTTCTTCGAGGATCCAAGCCCAGGTTTGCTCCTTTCCTTTTCATCGTTGCCTTGTAGAACTCCTCACATACCTTGTCCTCATATGTATGATGAACCTTAAATGAATTAGATTGTAAGTGTCAAGGGGGCTTAATGTGTAAAAGGGTATGGTGAAGCTGTTGGCAAAAGTAGCATCGGACTCTGCTGGGACACTGTTGGGTTGCGTGACTGTATGCCAGACAATTCTCGCATATGCCGATTTTATTCACGACATTCTTGCGAGACGCTGTGTCCATTTTTAGAAACCCGTTGCCGGTTCTCGCTTCTAAAAATTCAGAAAAACACTCAAACTTTGGTAAATTTTTATCTGTTCCACTGATGTATCTAGTAATTTTTTCAGATGTGCAGCGGTCTCGTGGATAATGTTCTCTTATGTAAAATAAAATTCTCAGCTGCGCATTAACCAGGATACGTTTATGGTCATAGCGAGATGTGAGAATGTCCCATGCTGGCTTATAGTTCCCGTTGTCAATGACTAAATGCTGAAGGAGACTCTCGGCCTCACCGTCTAAACTAGATTTCAAATAATGTAATTTCTCAACCTCGGCTAATGCTTTATAATGCTTTCACGATACAAAAAGATCGTGAAATAATCTTCAGGATTCATATTCTCCCAGACAGACCGGTAAATTTATTTTCGGCAAACGAATGATGTTCTTATCGCTAGAAGTACTTGTAATACCTCTTACTGGAGCCTGAATTGTTGCTTGAAGTTTATCCATGCTATCTAATAGCGCTGTTTTGTAGTCCAGGCAATTGTCTTTTATCCTTTCGAAAATTTCCTCTAATTCATCTTCCTTTCCAGCCTCAATTGAGGATATTCCATCGGTGTTATGTTGGATACTAATCTTGAAATTTTCCTCCAGCACGGCAATCCTATTGGAGATGTAATTTTTTGTCCCAATTCTTTGTAATTTGCTTTAGCAAATTCTTTTGGAGCTTAAGAGCGGTGCTCATTGTTCAAGTCAAGCAAAAAAAAAATATTCATAAGAGAAAAAAAAAAAAAATAAAATGGGTGTGTATTTCAACTTACATTGCTTTAAATTGCCGAAGAGCTGCAGAAAATTGATTTGAAATCAAAGCGGTATCCCAGATGTGTGTCGCACAGTTATAGTGTATATCCAAACGGAGACTTTGCGGTAGCAAAGGGCTCACTGGTGGATGTGCTGTCGCAACGGACTCACTGGTGGATTTGCTGTCGCAATGTAGTCCAACGGTGAGCAAAACTGTAAACTGGAACGGTCAAAGGGTCGAACAACTGGGATGAAGGTTATAGCGGCGATTTGATTGCAATTTTTTATTTGCCTTATGTTTTTTAAAACACAATTTGAGGAACGGAAAAATTGCCCGCACGGGAAACCGATTTGCATTAAAAAAAAAAAAACTCTCTGGTAGAACTGTTCTTCCCTTTTTGTCTATAGTTTATTTAAGTTAATGTCAAATGTTTTACTTTATGTAAAAGGGTATTCGTACACGTTGATTGATTTATTATCAATCATAAGGACTCGAAGGACCATGAAATAAAACAATAAAAGAATCACCACACGGACCAACTAATTATATTTAAGACCTTTGAGCGGAGAAGATAAAACACACGTATTGTTCACTACGTTATAATTTTGAGTGTAATTGGTTTATCCCCACAAGGAATATATTTATATTGGGAATTTTCTGCATATCATTATTGTTGGTAATGCAGTAGATTACTAATGATTTGCAATTACCTTTTTACATACATTATATTATATATTATAGTATAATATATATTTATATCTTATTATAATTAAGTCTCCAAATTTTAATTATAAAAACTTTTCCAACAGTTAAAATATGGGGAAAAGTAGATTGAAGATGTGGTATATGTAGTCAAGGAAAAATTAACGCCATTATTGGGAAAGCCGGGAATTGAAAAGCTGGGTTTAATTAAAAAATTGTTTAAGGTCTCGTGTAGGAATTGGTGCGAAGATTTAAAGGGGGTGTTTGAAGGTCTGGGGACGTTTAGAGAGGAGTACAAAATTCAATTGAGAAAAAATGCGAAGCCATTTGCCATTTCCACTACTTGATTTGTACCTAACCATTTGTTGCCGATAGCTAAGAAGGAATTAGAAAAAATGGGGTAATTTCACCTATTGAAAATGCGTCAGATTGATGCTTGTTGTACCAAACAAGAACAGCATTGGGATCTGTTTAAGTTTTATAGAGCTAAACAAATGTGTTAGAAAAGCGCTTCACCCAATATATGGGGTACACCACACTCTTGCGCAACTGACCGGGGCAAAATTGTTTACAAAACTCGACACAAACAGTGGGTTTTGCAAGTACCCCTATAACGAGAATCGCAGGAGCTTGCCTTAACTTAACTTTATTCGGTAGACACGAATGTCTAAGATTACATTTTTTTTCAGACGGATCATATTTATTTATATAAGAACCTAGATGATTTGTCACTAAGTTTGCAACGTATCCGGATGAGGTTGATGAGATATGATTATTTCATTACATATATACCGGGAAAGAAACTTGTTTTAGCCGATTGAGTGTCGAGGTCACCGGTAAAAGTCGCTTCACAGTCTGAGGAAAAGCAATTGGAGGAAGAAATAAGTGGCTACATAAATCAGATAGTTCAGCCAAAAATAAGCACGACGGATGGAAACATTGTTCAAGTCACTCAAGCACAACTTGCGGATCCAAGGATACAAGAGATTAAATCGTACATTAGCAAAGAATGACCATCTATCACTTCAATGAATTCGGAAATGAAAGGCTTCCACTCCGTAAGGAATGAGCTAACGGTCATTAATGGTCTGCTTTTGAGGAAAAAAAATGGTAATTCCCCAAAGTTTGAGAAAGACAATGATGGCTAACCTACACGAAGGACATCTGGGTATAACGAAAACTAGGATGCGAGCACAAAGAACCATGTGATGGCCAGGGCCATCAAACGATATTAAAGAGAAAAAGTCAGGAGTTGCCCAACATGTATACAACAAACAACGAATAGACACGAGCCGCTAATGGTATCCGATTTGCCAGAATACCCATGGCAGAAAGTTGCGATAGACTTGTTCAAGCTTGAAAAAAAATGGTTCATAGTTATCACCGACTGCTTTTCAGGGAACTTTGAGATAGGGGAGTTGACATGTATGCGCATGATTGACATCATCAGCAAATGTAAAGAAACGGCTAGCCGTCATGGTATACCAGAAAAACTGTATACCGATAGTGGGACACAGTTGCAAAATCTAGAACCTAGATTTGCCATAAAATGGTCCATCAGTGTAATCACTAGTAGCCCGCAGTTCTATCAAGCCAACGGGGCAGCTGAAGCTGCTGTAAAATCACCAAAAAATATTTTAAACGAAAATAGAGAAAACCCTTTTTCAAATGGATACAGCCCAGTGAAATTAGGTTTTGGAAGAAGACTGCGAGACACATTGCCTGATGTAAATATAACAGAGAAACCGGATCTAAAGGAGAAAGAAAGAATTTAAAGAAGCAGGTACAAAAATGATTATAACAGGAGGCACGTGAAGCCGGGGGATTTCGTGTGGTTGACAGATTTAAGAAGACATGGAAAGGTTTTGGAAAAAGTGCAACATACGTCATATTGTATTTGATTGAAACGCATAAGAGAGTTGTTCGGAGAAACAGGTTTCATTTAATACCAGCTCCATATTTAGATTCATTGCAAATTTTATCTTCTGTTAGTCAACCTCTTGACGAAGTGGCTCCGAAGCATACCTATAATCATATAATTGTCATACATTATCAGTGAAACTTCATCATAACGAGGAAAAATTGCTACCATTGACAAGACATTGCTAGTCTTGAATTCACATTAATGAAAATGAAATGAAATTCATCACAATGAATGATAAATATCAATTTCCACTCGAAGAGGTTGATCTTGGACTGTAGATACACGTTCAACACTGGACAACCCTCGGTGAGTAACATTACAATATCATTAAGCGTTACAATAATTACCACTGACATTGAAATCAACTTATATAGTCACAATTTGATATAAAAGGGGAGGACTTTCAGCAAAGCCAAAGCCATTCATAATTAAGTGACCGAAAGCAGAGGACATGTCTCTTTTAATAGTTTTAATTGTGATTCTAGTTTTGTTCAGAACAGATGCGAAATTCCGTGAGTATTCCTCCAACACTTCCATTATTTTCATAAAACCTTATGTCGTTGTTTGACACCTTTACAGCGAATAACCCCAAGCCCTGTGGATATGGAGATACAAACTGCATCAGTGATATCCTAACTTTCTTGTTGAACCAAAAGAGTGATGGTAAGTATTTCTCCAAAATAGAAATGGATGAAGTTCAATTCAATGACTCAAAATAGGACTCAAGTCACTCAATTTCATCCAAATCGATCCTCTGAAGATTTCATCCATAAACATCAAACAAGGAGCAGAGAGCCCAGTGAACATTGATCTGAAGTTCAAAGATGTCGAACTGACGGGCCTAAGTAGTGCCAAGGTGACAGAAATCAAGTAGGCTCTCGAAATTCTAAATTTTATTCGAAACCTCTATGGTATACATACACTTTTAGAGGTTTCGGAAAGGATCTAACGCAGCAACATGAGGTGCATATAATGTCACCATTGATGACTTTAATTGGAGATTACTCAATATCTGGAAAAGTGCTGATTCTGCCTGTACAAGGAAATGGCAAGAGCAACATCACTATGAGTACGAATAGAAAGGACTGTCCAAGTTCATTATTAATTGTTTTATTTTCAATAGCAAATGTCAGTTTGGGATTGTATTTCACTGGAACTCCGGAAATAAAGCCAGATGGAACCTATTTCAAGGTGAAGAATATGCGGCTAGTTACGAAACCAAAGTGGTTGCACTTTTACTTCGGGAATCTCTTCAATGGTGACAAAGCCTTGGGTGACAATATCAATAAGTTTGTCAATGAAAATTGGATGGACATCTTCCATGAAGTAGACGGATCTATAAATAGCGCGTTTTCACAGGTTTTTAGTGGTGTTATAAACACAGTTTTCCAGAAGTATCCCTACGAAAAGTTCTTCCTGTAAAAGTTGGACTACAATGTTTAAAGACTTGATGATAAGAAACGAAGTTCATTTATTATTTAGTTTGAAAACTTGAATTTTATAAATACATTTGCACATTTGTTAGTGTTTTATGTGTTCCTTAACTTGATGAAGTTCCCATTGAATGGCATCGCTTTAGTAGTTCTACATAGCACTATAGGGCGTAAATATTATTGGCGATTTCATAAGGTTTACGTTTTTTTTCTGGTCTTAACATGGTTAACTTATCTCAAAACTAAAGCTTCTAATCAAATAGCCAATACTCGAACTTCAGAACTTTCTATATTCGCTTGCAAAAAGTAAAGGCTTAACGAAAATATTTCAGCATCTTCAGCATTCGTCATCCAACTTCCATTTCCGTGCATCTTCCCAAGTTTGCCATCTTGTTTTGCATGTTAAGGCTCCTTTTACTAATACTTTAGCTAAATAAAATATGTAGTCATACCAACGTAAGTTGTCATTGACACACATGTCGAATGGAATGCAGATGACATTGTGCTTTGAAAGTATTAAATTTCACTCTGTTTTAGGGACGGGGTGGACAAATGCTCTTTTCCATCTGCTCGGAAAAAGTCCTAGAGAGTAAGATTGATGAAAAATTTTGGCTAGGGATTTTGCAAGCGTGGAAGAACACCTCTTCAGAACAGGGCCAGCGGATTTATGAATGTTAAGATCTTTAAGTAATCTTGCTACTTACAACAGCACTTATTCCGATGCGGATTTGACATATGCGGCAGACTTAGGTAAGAAGCTCTGAGCTTCCAACACGTGAGCAAGCTACTTATGACAATCCATATCAAGGCCAAATTCGCTAATATAAACCTGAAACATGCCAATGCCCCTAAGGAAGACAAGGATGACGACTGCAAAGAATGTTTCTGTAAGCGTCTCGACAAGACAATGAGCAATGTCTGAAATATAAACTTAGATTTTAACACCAGAATAGGAAAAGAGGATATCTTTAGTAGGAAGTAGGTAAACATTGCCTACACGACATCTCATCTGGCAACGGACGTAGGCTTACTGATTTTACGCGGGACGAAATATCAGTATCAACTGCTATGTCACCAAACTTCAATTACCTCAGGCATGTGGCGACGCTGCTAACATGCCATCCGAAACGCCTCAACTGATGTGCTCACACAACGCCAAGAAATTGGTGGTGTTGCCTAAAAGGTGATGCAGCTAAACATAAATCATACAACGAAGAATAAGAACATTTCATGAGCAAAAATAACAGGAATAACATCTGCTTCTCCAAGAGAAGAAAACAGAGTACGAGAAACGCGCGATCGAAGACATTTAGAGTTTGTACTTCAGGAATTGCGTACGGAAATTTCACCAACAGGACAGCTGTAGAGATGTATAAGGAAAATTAGTTATAGAGTCACCGTCTTTCTGAGGATGTGGAGAAACTTTTGCAGTAGACTGCATCAGGGCAAAAAAGACCAATATACGGAACTTCAAACCTAAATTCAACAAAGATACTGGAAAAGACTTTGTGAAGACCAAATATCAACTTATTTCTCAAATCTGGTCAGAAGTGTATTTGCGACAATTATAGAGGTTTAAGGCTCCTCAACATCGCATATGAGAAATTATTGGCCGTATTATGTGAACGTCTGAAACCTTTCGTCAAAAAATTGATTGATCCCTATCTATGAAATCTTCACATTTCGGCAGATCCTGGAAATAACTCAAAAGTTCAAATCGGTAACCACCATTTTTTCATCGATTTTAAGGTCGTATACAACAACATTTATAGAGACGAGCTATATAGGGCCAAGTCTAGTTTTGGCATCCCTGCCATAGGTTCCAGACAAAGTAATGCGCTCACATGTGACTTCTCCAACACCATACTTTAAAGAATTGTGCGGAACTGACAACCTAACACTGGATAATATTTAAAAAGTCTCTTCAACCAAAAATGGGCTTAGCGGTAAATGAGGTCAAAATAGTATATTAACGAATTAAACAGAACGTCGCAGTCGATGAATATATTCTTGAGACAGTAAGTAATTTTGCCAAAAACACCTCAGCAGATAAAAAACTAATTATCAATATTGCCAATCGCTATTCCTTTGACCTAACAAGGCAATTTTGTAGTAAGGCCCTATCCGAAAAACTAAAAAGACTTTATATAAGACCTTGATCATCACAGTCCTATGTTATGGCGCTGTGAACATATCCTTAGTATTTCTGAGAGAAAATCCTTTGAAAAATATTCTGTCTCGTTTACGGTTACGGGCTTTGGAGGAGAAGATTCAACGACGAACTATACGATATATATAGCGACATCGACCTAGCAAGAAAACTCCGCATCAGCCCGATATGGGATATACCATATAAAGTAAATTGACACCAATGCCTCGATCCACAGGATCTTCGAACCTAACCCAGAGGAACAACGCAGTAGAGGAAGACCTTACCTTAGGTGGCACGCACAAGTAGAAGGGGACTCCAACCGACTAGGAGTGCGCAACTGGATGGAGTTAGCTAAGGATCATGCTATCTGGAGAGGCTTTTTAGCGGAGGCAGAGCCCCCCTAAGTAAGTAAAAAATCAATAAAGCGTTTTTATTTTTATCGATTCTAATCAAAATCACTTGAGCGAAGTTTAAGAAAACACAACATACGAGTTGACATCGACATTTAATTATTTGTATATAATTTTTCATCGTAAGCAGTTTGTTATTAAGGCGAAAAAATTTAAAATTATTCGTTTAAAATGGCTCAAAATAAAGTTAAAAGTACTTCAAAAGTGGTCGATACCAAACAAGAGCCCAAATTAAATAAGCGAGATGATGATAGCGATGAGTACTCCTCCTGTGACGATTCCAATACAAAAGAAGCAATCCCTACAAAGGAGGTAATTTAATCTTTTGTTTAAATGTATATTTAATAGAAATAATTTTTAACAATAAAATGTCTTCAGGCTCTAGAAGAGCGGCCGGATGATCCGTGTCACACTAATAGATTTCAAAGAAGACAGCGGGGACATAGAAGCCGCTCTCGTCGAAGTAAGTCGCGTCGACGATCTCGCTCTAAAAGAAACCGTCGTAGGAACTGAACTGAAGTTCAGTTTTGCATATTCAAAAAATAGTTAACTGCATTTTGAGAGCTCTAAAAGCGCTGTAATCTGACCTTAAATAGTTGATGCTAGTATCCAGTAATGAAGAAAGGTCACTGACTCGTAGCTATAATATATTCCTGAAATTATTGTACTCTACCATGTAATTGCCATTAAATAAATCTGTACATCGTATTTTATTGCATTCACGTGATTAAATGTAAATTAACACCGCGAAATGAATTAACAATTTGATTATTACCTACTTGCATTTGTCGCCTATAAATTAAAATGATTCAACTGTGGTACCTCCGTAAATTTATTAGCTTCCTCGGCATCAGTCAACAAATTCATAACTGAAAAAATTAAAATTGAGTCACTCTTTGTTCGCTCGTTTAATGACTTTGTTTTTTTTAGAAAAGGGGATTTTATGTTTATGACTATACCCTTGATAACAAGCTTGGTTCCTACAAACCTTTAAATGGCATCTCAAGAAGTACAAAGCGAAACTAGACTAACGTAAAACTTAGAGGCAAACTGCCATAGTGGTAAGGTTATTTTTAAGGAAACTGTTTTGTTACCCTTTCCAAAGAGATTTCCAATAGCAAACATATACATATATAAAATAAATAAAATAACTAATAATTCTAATATTTTTAGCAACAATGACAACTATGTATGCATACAACAAAATAGTTGAAAATCAAGTTAAGAGAGTTTCGTATTTGAAGAGATTTTAAGCTCAGAGTCAGTTTTACTTTTTTTACAAATTCGAATCCGTTGCGAGTTTTGACAGAGAACAATAGACCCTCACGTCGTAATTGTAGCGTAGCAAGCTATTTTTTCTTGTTAGACTCTCATTGATGTACGCGCGGCCAGTAAATGTAGGTGTTCTGCTGACTAAAGAGAACGTATCATATTTTCCAGCTGCGCGAGTGTAAGGCCATTGTTCCCACGAAAAGCCTCCAGTAATGCACTTTTTTCAGCTGGCGAGAGAGTTTGATCATCAACGGACAGCTTCCTTCATTTGTTTTATTTCTCATTCCAAATGCATCAAAATGTTAAGAGTTGTTAAAGACGAGTTCAGCAGCAACAAGTTTAGCCAGCTCGGTTGAGTTTTCGTTTGGAGTTAGCGGAATGCCACAAACAATGACATCTTGGAGACGCTCCTTACGGTGAAGGTCAATAATGTCTTCCTTTAATTTGCGGTTATTCTCACGCAGTTCCACAATGTTGCTCTCGAATTTTTCCACTTTTTGATTAAGAGAAGCAATGGCTTTACAAAGCTTGTCATTAAAACTGGTTTCAAATTCTGCCAGCAATGTTTTGAACTTACCCACAAGATTGGATTCCAGGTCTCGAAGTTGTTAAGATAAAGATGTTTTTTTTATCCTTTGCTTGGCTATTGCTATTCCCAGATAAAAGTCTATCTGGAGTAAATGCGGTGGCTAATGAAATTTTCTCTTTGATTGCTTGTTGGCGGATGGTTAACATTTTGGATTTACCGAAACAAATCACAATTAGGGTGGCCGTGGTGTAGTGGTATATGCATAGACTCCTCAAGCAGAGGGTCGTGGGTTCGAATCCCGTGCCAGGCAATTCTGTGAAAAAGTCTTTTCATAGAATTTGTATGTAGTTATATGAAAATACCGTCGGCGTCAACTCTGACATGAGGGCATTACACTGATGTTGGAGTGGTTGCTGGCTGGGCTAAATGTAACGAACTAACAACTAGCATGCACTAGTCGTCCCGTCCAGTTTGACAACCACCTCTGGGAAAAATATCGAAACCTGAGTTTCAAACTACTGCCACCACCCGCCCGCGTTCAGAAGAAAAAGCCTGTAAAAGGGTATTCACATCCCCTTGGTGCGCGCGCGGTATTAAAAAAAAAAAAAAAAAAATTAAGAATTAAAAAAAAAAAGAGTTTTGCCACAGCAAGAAAACAAAAGAGTTCAGTGTAAAGAACGAGAATTTTATTTCTGGTTGATTTTCAACGACTATTTTGAATATACCATATAGGTATCTATTAAATAGTTTGGATACAATTTAATACGCGGAGCACAGTACGAGACGAGTACGTCTATGTTATTCAAGTCTATTCATTCAGGACTTTACGTGGATTAATACTAAGTCTTTGGCCCAGGGTTAGACAAGGGTTGCAATATGCCACGCAAGAACAAGAAGTTCGACGGAATAATGCTACTATTGGATAAATATTCCTAAAATTAGTAAGATGTCCCAAGAGCCCCTAATTAGTCAACAAAACTCCTCAATAAAAGGATAACCACCCTTACATACTTTTATCGTCTAGGCGGAATACGAGTATCTTCAAACTGAAAATGTCAAAACATTATAAGAGTGAGTATACGCATGAAAGTACTCGTATTTGTGTGGCTGATACGTGCATGTCACATTTGGTTCTTATTTCAATTTTCGTAGAAAGATGAGCTATCGTTTCAGTGATAAAGTCATTACAGCACCACAACTTGCAGTATCAGCGCAGAGTTCATATACCCTAACGCTATCTTATAGTAAGCCGAGCATTCACAGAAAAAATGCTCTGGGATTTTGTCATCACTCTCACATTAAGCATCGCAGGAGTCCATATCACTCGTGACTCATTAAAAACGTGATTCAAAATCGAGCGGCCTGTTCACGAATTTAGCCAAATCCAAAAGCCGCGCAATCGCAATATATGCATTGAGAAAGAAGAAATAAAGAGTACTTTTGTTACTTCATTAACTGTGGAGAATGGTTTACGAAATTTCTTTTTGGATACGACTTCAGTAATATTCCTTCTTAGGCTGTTTTTGTCAAAGCGCATGTCAATCCAATTTTAAAGTATTTGGAACTCTCTCTCACCAATTCTTCGGTGAATATTGACTATCAAAGCAGGAACAGTTTGCGTTTTGTCAGGAGACCCATAGATATTATTATTATTATTATTATTATTATTATTATTATTATTACTTTGTTTATTACATTGCAAACTTAGACTATAAATAATAATGTTATATAATTACAAAACAATTTAGGCATGAAATAATGCAGTACATTCTGTTGCCTAATAGAAAATTGACGAATCTGTACTTATAAAACAATACAAAATTAAATTCAGTTAAATTCAAAATAATAATGGGGAAAAAAACACTGTGAATAAAGAGTGGCCACTGTGTCAAATGCACATCTTTTCGACAAATTAATACTATTTTAAATTTCTTCGAAGAATTTCTGCAAGGCCGTTTCAGTCGACATACCACTTCTAAAGCCAAATTGACACTTGTCTTACTTAAAAACGAAATAATTTTCGATTTCATACCTTTTTCCAGAATTTTTGAAAATACAGATAAAAGAGATATAGGCCGATAATTATCTATGGTCTGAGTATCACCTTTTTTATGGGGGGTTATTACTACAGCTGTTTTCAGTGCTTCTGGAAAAATACCATTTTTAACGCAAAGGTTAAAAATGTAGCACAGGACGTCGGAAACAAAAAATGAAATCTGCTTAAGAACAGATCTGGAAATTAAATCAAAAGAGGACGAATTTTGATGATTTAAGTGACATAAATTTTTTTTTAATCTCAGCACCTGTAAATTCGCAGAATAAAAATGTTTGCGATTCCACACTCTTTGAATTAAAAGGATGTTCACAATGAGAAATAAGGACACTTACATTTAAGAATTCACGCGTGGAGAACAAATTCGTAAAAAAGACATTGAATAAGTTTGCAACTTGGCAAAGGTCCAATACGTTAACATTATTTTGTATTAAAATAAACTCATCATTCTTCGTCGATCTGTTCAGTATTGCATTTAGTAGCAGTAGCATTTTCTTTTTTTGTATTTCCGATATTTTTGGATAGTTTTCTTGTAAAATAAGAATCTCTGCAGATGATTCTTTCGAAAGTTTAATAAGAGGAGTTTCTAGACTTGCATTCTTTATGATCGAACTGAATACAAGTTAAATATTGATCTGTTATACTCAAGTCATAAGTCATAACTTGATAACCTATAAAATTGCATCTGTGTAGCCTTAGAAATATATGGTCTAGACAAGAATCAAGACGTGTAAGTTGATTCAGTAGAGAATCAAAACCATGTGACGCCATAAGTGATAAATAATTATCAACGTCTATTGAATCAGACAGAATATTTATATTAAAATCACCCAACAGTATAACATTCTAACAAGTTTGTATCTCAAAGAAACTCGAGAATTCATCTAAGAAGACACCTACTGATTATTTATGAAATCTATAAACTCAACAGAAGCAGAAACGTACACCAGAGATTTCACAAAATAAACTCAGTACATGGGCACTTTACATTTTCCACAATTTACTCTCACAGTCATTTAAGTTATTTCTATAAAATCCTGCAACTCCTTCTGCAACAAAAGTGATTTCTTCTTCAAAAATCCAAATTTCAGAAAGATATATTAGATCAGGTAAATGTTCAAGAGATGCAACATGAGTAAAAAATGTATCAAAGTTAGTTCTTGAAGGACTACGAATATTCTGATGAGTTATTGTAAAGCTTGTACTATTATTGTTTGGATGTTCTATTCAGAGACAATTAAGTTCATTTAAGTTCCTATTCACTTGTTCCTACAGTTGCTTCTGTCCTGTCCTGTCACATGTTGCCCAACACCATAAATGTTGGAGGAAGAATTGAAGAAATGTTTTTCACCTCACGCATTTTTCTCATCACAGACTTAAGCACGAGAGTTGAAAACTTAACCCAAACTATGGTGTATGTTGATTTGCTTTTCTTCACTCTTATTTTCTTAACGAAACACGAAGCCCGAAGGAGAATTCACACTTTTTCCTAAGCATTTTTGTTAGAGACGTCTGGTATGCCAACAATGTCAACAGACCATTGTAACTCTCTTTGCTCGATGATGTTTAGCTTTGTTTCCAAAAACAAAACCATTTTGTTCAGAGAACAATTTGACTCTTCGGGAGAATTAATTTTTGACATTGCTTCCGCAACAATCTGTTGTAGTTTAATGATCTCTGCAAGAAACATTTACTTTGTAACCGTATCGCCTGAATTGTTCACGTCATGGACACCGACCGTAGGGATTGACACCAAAGAAGTGCGTGCAGAGTCACTGTTAAGAATAGAGTCAGTTGCGGATGGAGTATTGGCGGTAGTGTTAAGCTACAGAGTAATGTCAGCCTCGGATATATAAATACGCTCATCGGATATAAACAGATTTTTTTGTTGGATTTATATGTGTTTGACCGTTTTTCTCATAAAAATCAATCTCTTATTTAAAAGTTTCTCGCACTTTGCATGAAAAAATACTAAGCAAGTGTTACATTGGATTTCTAACTGAAGTCTATCTACTTTTAGTTTACAAATACTGCATGACATTATTTAAGATTTGGTATTAATGTTATTAAGCACTTATCAATATGATGTTAGTAAACTGGTATTTTAAGGTCCTTCAAAAGATTTGAGACAACTTAAGAGAACTCGCGGATGTGTGTGACCACATCAACAACACAACTTGTGAGTTGCAATCGAGTATCTTAAAGTCGTTCAATATCAGTGGCTTTGTTGGCTATATACTAGGCGAGGTGAAAAGTAACCTAATTGGGAATGTTTTTAAAATGTTTTCTTATTTTATTCAATATAGTCCTATTTTAGTCTGATACACTTATTCTAGCGATTTTACAACTTCTTGATCCGGAAAGTCTGCAAAATACTCCTTCGTGGCATCGATGATTTCCTCGCGTGAGCTGAATTTTTAATTGATGAGCCACCTTTTGAGGTTTGGGAAGAGATAATAGTCCAAGGGAGCCGAATCGGGCGAAAACGGTGGATGCGCAACCATTGATTTTAGCTATGGTTGCGATGCTCTTGTACGCCGGTGCATTGTCTTGCAAAAACAAATTTTTTTTTCGCTTCATGTGAGGCCGTTTTGCAGCGATTTCCGCCTTTAATCGCTCCTATAATGCACAGTAATACTCCCCGTTGATGGTTTTTCCTTTTTCGAGGTAGTCCACGAAGAGTATTCCATGACAATCCCAGAAAACCGACGCCATAACCTTTCCGATCCATCGAACTTCTCTCGACGGCTTCGGAGCACTCGTGCCGGCATCAGTCCATTGCCGGGCACTTATTCTGTTCTCTGGTGTTCAACAGTTACCAATCGACCCCAAAAGTCCGCCCGATTCCGCATCAGCAAGTCCAAACCCTCTTTCGAAGTGCTCTCGCGTTCGTGTTTTTGGTCAGGAGTGAGTATGCGCGGCACCCATTGGCAGGATAACTTTTTCATATGCAGAATATTGCCCAAAATATGGCGTGTGCGTTCAGTACTAATCTTTGTGGTATCTGCTAGCTCGCGCATCTTCACTTTCCGGTCAGTCAACGCCATTTCATGTAGTTTTTTGACATTGTCCTCTGTAACCGCATCGGAGAGCATGCCGCTGGGGACTTGATCGAAACCAATATTTGACGGTGTAATCTGACGGAGCATAAGCCCCATAATTTTTATCCAATTTTTCTTCTATTTCCTTTACCGTTTTGCCTCTCAATAATAATGTTTTATGAGAGAACGAAAATCGTTTTTGTCCATACTCTACATTATGCCAAACACGTTAACAACAATCAGCTGTCAAAACAAAACTAATGACAGTATCGCACTGAAATTTGGCATGACTACCTAGATATGAACGGACTTCAAGGCACCATAACCTTTTTTGCAGTAGCAGCGCATTCTGGCGGTCAAGGAGGTTACTTCTCACTCCACCTAGTAAAGTGGTTCTTGAGTCAAGTCCTCTATTAAACACACTATAGACGAGAGACTAAGCAGCCAACTGGTTGCTTGAAATAAAAATTCATGCAGCTAGAATTTTGCTGACCTCCGTAATTACAAATGGAATTTAAGAAATAAAGAAAGTGTTAAATATAACAAAAAAGAAAGAGAAAACAATTCAGGTAAGAGATTAGTTAAGAAATACTGCACCCTCTCTAATCAGACCTCAATATATATAGTAAGGCATTCATCCGCCTTAATTTGTCAACATCTAGTAAACATCTGCCTCTCGCAGGCAATTTTCGGACGTGCTCTAAGATATCAAAATTCGGTCCTAACTCGCTTATTAAATGCCCTGCCTGGATCTTTATTGTATTGTCATTATTCATCGGTACCTCTCTTTCTTCCCTCCCTAATTTTCTTTCGCCCGCACTATGTGCAAGCATTTCATGGGTACTCAAATTCCTTAAACGCGCGCAAATAATTAAAAAAAAAACATATGTAATGGGTGACCAAATAGCAATGATAGTTTTTCCAATTGCTATATCGCAGCAGCTGTCAATCTACTATTAATGACATCCAGCTATAAAAATATTCAGTGAGGTTTGCCATTTCATCATGTATCGTGAATTTCGTCGTGAGGTCTATTGTCATCATGACTTCAGTGTGAAGGCAATTCGTTTTGCCGTGGAAAATTTTGAGAGTGAATACACACCTTTGGATCCTTAGCCACCAACTAGACATATTGGTGCGAAATGAAGAAAACATAGCGTGTAGCCACTGCGTAAGCTTTTTCATCAATCCTACTGGTTAGGACTCTTTTCAAGCAAATAGAAAACAGCATTTGGCCAGCCCGTCCCTAAAAAAGACGAATCTTCTTCTTTTTCCTAATACAGACCCATTGCACTTACGTGCCTTCTTTCCAAGGTAATGGAAACGCTTATGAATCGTCAGCTCATGAAATAACTTGAAACACAAAAACTTCTCAATGACAGTACGGTTTTCGTAGCAACAGATCCACAGGTGATTTGATGGCATGTTTCACCAAAAAATGGATCCAAAGAGTACATCAATCTGGCGAGAGCAAGATAGTTGCACTTGGTATTTCTAAAGTATTTGACAGAGTTTGACATCAGGCTTTTTGTCGAAAATGCGTGCTATTGGAATCGATGACTCTCTTCTTCAATGGATTAGAAATAACCTTTCCGAACGTTCAATTCAAGTTGTTTTGGATGGTTTCAAGTCTGATGTTCACAAAATATATGTTGGTGTACCCCATGTCTCCGTTCTGTCTTTGACATACGACACAATATATTCTTTTGCTAACGACAGTACTCTCTGATTTTCATATTCGTAGAACGGGAACGGCAGCATATGTTTACCTCATTCATATGAGCATGGGGGTGGCCGTGATGTAATGGTATATACATAGACTCCTCAAGCAAAGGGTCGCGGGTTCGAATCCCGCGCGAGGCGGGAATTTGTTTGTAGTTATATGAAAATCCCGTCGGCGTCAACTCTGACATGAAGGCATAACACTGATGTTGGAGTGGTTGCTGGCTGAGCTAAACGTAACGAATTAAAAACTAACACGTACTAAGATCCACTGGTTGAGAATGCACTGGCTTCAATTTGACCTCTGAAAATGACCTCTGGGAAAAATATCGAAAACTAATACACCTGAGTTTCAAAACTAATACAACACCCGTCCGCGCCCTGGAGAAAAGCCAGTAAAAGGGTATTCATATACCCTTGGCGCGCGCGCGGGATTATAAAAAAAACAAATCAATTCTGATATTAACAGCATAACTAACTGGGGAATCATTAACGGAGTAGAATTTATTGCTTCCAAAACACAATGCAGTCTGTTGTCGTTAAAGCGAAATTTAAATACCCAGCCATTATGTATTAATGACAACTTGCGTTGGAATGACTACATATTCGGTGTCGTCAAAAATGCTGCGAAATGTCTAGGATTTTTCAAGTGATGTAAGAAATACTTTACATTTGGTCTGGTGATAATAATATCACCCAGGCAATAGACACTCTCTGTGTCTCTGTTTTCTCTGTTTTATCGGTATTTCCACCACCAGTGCTCCATAGATATCGCCAGTAGCATTCCATCCCTTCAAACTTTTAACCGTAACACCTATCTTGCTATGAATTATTATCAGTATACCCTCAAGCCCACTCTCGGACGTGCTCTAAAATACAATGATACGTTCCTAAGCCGCACAACTCGCTTATGGATTGCCCTGCCTAGCTCTTTATTTCCTAGTCATAATAAAACTCAAACATTTCATGTTTGATAATGTTTGATGATACACATCACCTCTTCATCGATTCCAGACCCGCATATAACAACAATAATTATAGACCTATACAGAGCCAAGCTCATTTGACTATGCAGGAAGGCGATGGAGAATGCACGCTGCTTCGTCAAAGTCGATAACTATAAAACTGGGACCTTTAATATCAGAAAAGGACTTAATCAGTGCGTTGCATTGTCATTTGATTATTCTCAACATTGTTCGAAGGCACTACCTTTCTTAAGTTTGTTCAGTTATCCGCAGTTTCTTTGGGCTTAGAACGCAATTGAGTAAGTAAAGCTCTCAGTCGAGCAACCAAAAAGACCTTTTACAGGACCTTGGTCATACCAGTCCTGATTGACGGAAATGGATTAAAATCATGTCGGGCGCTTCGAGAGAAAAGTTTTTCAGATAGTTTTTGATCCCATTTGCAATCAGTGGAGCTTGGAAGAAACGTTTCAATAGTGAGCTGTACGGGCTGCACAGCGAAGCCGACCTCGTCAGACAGAGATCTCGGATAACCGGGTTTAGATGGCTAGGTCTTCTTGAACGCGTAGGCGCTAGAGGAATAATGCGATAGAGAACAATCGGATCTTAGTGGGAAAGCAGCTCAGTCAACTTCATATGCGTTTTCGGTGACACTTGTAAATAAAAAAATAAGAAGTACAAATGATATTTCATCTTTTCCAAACTACGAGTACTTCATTTTCTTTGCTAAGATACTGCATTTGCCCTGATTTTGAGTGACAAGACCTTGCAACTTATCTCTCTACTCAAAATATTCCTCTCGTCCACTGTTACTTCTTAAGTTCCGTGTTTCAGTTATACGGATTTGACCCGGCTATCAATTTGAATGCACCGAACTTCATCCATAAGGCGCCCGCAGCATCTGGATCTCTACTGTTCACTCAAATTCGCTTCTGCATTACGAATTATATTAACTACTTAACAAGAATTAGAACTAATAAATCTTCGCCGCCAATAATAATCAACCGGTATAAAGTTAGTATTACTATAAATAACAAGTATTCCTCCTAAAAACAATTTTTAAAATTAAATTTTTATTTTTTCCCGCTTTAAAGTGATTTTATTGCCAATTCAATACATTCGTAGATATATAAGATGCTGCATCCGACACATTAAATTCGCAATCAATATATGGTACAAATGTATATTTTGTGTCTGCCAGACCAGAAGCTATAAAATAGAAATAATCGATCGGTATCTACGATATTTGTATTTTATCTATCTTATCGAAAAGATGTCGCTTAAATTGTTGGCCTTGATGGTGATATATCTGTGGGTAACTGTTTGCGAGGGCAATTTCCGTAAGATCAGGGATCAGATGTGTTTTTTTCAAAAATTTTCATCAATTCTCTCTTTTTTTATGACGAATCTAGCTAAAGACCCAAAACCGTGTCCATATGGCGATGGTAAATGCATCGAGAAGATTATAAATTTCTTACTCTCTGAAAAAATGTCTGGTAAAAGAGTTTGAGATTAAATTTATAATTCGAGTTGTTAACAATTACTATATTCTATTGACAGGATATGCTCCGCTCAATGTGATCAATTTAAATCCCTTGAAGATATCTGAGATTATGATCAAGCAAGGCGCTGAAAGCCCTGTGAACATCGATTTGACTTTGCAGAACGTGGAAATATTTTGCAATAAAAATGCAAGAGTTTCTGAGGTGAAGTAAGTGTTTTAAACTAAGTCTTGATCATTTAAACGTTATCCATTTTTCAGAGGATTTGGAAAAGATCCTGCTCAAGTTCATGAGTTTAAATTGAGTTCAGATTCTCTAACGCTGCTCAGTGATTACGCCGTCAGCGGCAAGGTTCTCATTCTCCCAATAAGCGGTAACGGAAGGAGCAACATTACACTGGGTGTGTAAAAATATCTATCAGGAGGAGCTTACAGCCTAATTAAATTTCCGAACTTTTCAGATGATGTCAAGGTAAAGTTAACCATGAATGGGGACTCCATGGAGAAGGATGGTAACACTCATCTGAATCTAAAGGGTGTTAAAATCAGGATTGACACAAGCAGAGTACACTTTGACATTAAGAATCTATTCAACGGTGACAAGACTTTGGGTGACAACATGAATTTGTTCTTGAACGAAAACTGGAAGGACATCTTTGGCGAAGTGCGTGAATCTCTGGAGTCAGCATTAGCGTTAGTATTTAAAAGTGTCATCAACAATGTGTTTCACAAATACCCATATGAGAAATTGTTTGCCGCAGAATAATTTCTCAAGTGACTTGCAGATCACTACCAGATGACTTTCAAGTTGCTTTATGATTATCGTTGTTAAGGGTTTATAAGGTTACCAATAAATCTATTACGCATAACATACTTTAGTCATGATGACACTTCAGACGATGGCGTAAAGTGTTAGTTGTGTTTGTTGATTAATAAGTGCTTGTAAAGTGTTAAAATGAGCGTATTTGCTTTTAACCAAACACAACACGAGCGCGATAATGATGTAAGTTATTTGTTTATGTAGAGCAACATATATTCTGTCAAACCATTGGGAAGACATTAAGAAATCTCACTGTTAGGGGATTCCACAGTAAGAAATACATTTGACGTGAAGTTTTCTGCAAACTGTTATCAGCAGCTGCAACCTACATTTTGTAGAAAACTGTAGATAGATTGGTAAATAGAGGTGACTGTGGGACATGACAAAGCTTCGAAAGCTTTGGCAGCTGTCTTACACTATTGTAAGCCGGTGGTAAGCTAATGCCTGTGGAGAAAGCCGGAGAGTTCCTAAACTCCTCAAAGGTGACCTGTCCCTGACCATCGGATGAGGCATCTGATTTTAGTAGTGGTGTGAACGCATTTAATGCATAAAATCGTGCTTAAGGCTGGGAGTTAAACCAGTCACGAATGAACTCCTTCAGTTGCATAGGTGAGGTCTGTCGAATTCTTGGCGGAGACCCATTCCGTATTATTCGTGGCACGAAATACCTAAGATAAACAAACAAAATAAAAAGATCAAATTGCAAACCTGCAAAAACAAATCAACCACAGAAAAACGACCTTGAACAAGACACGGAGTCAGATTCTTCTGACGATCCATTGAGGACACCTATTCCTCTCAGGCAACCGACAAGCTAGGTTCTGGGACTGAAGAAGAACTGTTAGATTCGGACTCCGCTGTGAATATTGTAGTGAAATTAACTCAGAAACCGGCCGGAAGCAAAAGTTTAAGAACACTTGCTAGATGCAAAAGAACATGCAAAGCTTTCCAAAAGGAAAATGATGTGTAAGATGAGGTAAAAGGATCCCAACACTCTCAAAGAACGAGATCTTGCACTGATCCGAGCACATAATAAGCCGTTAAAGGCGAACGAACGTCTGACATAGGCAAAACAAGACACAGTTTATATACACAACAGATCAAAAACAAACCAACGGCATGTAAACTGGAAAATTCACATATATGACCTCCAAAAGGCCCAAGAATTTATTATTTTTTTTAAATTTTGTGCGGGCTGACATTTATTTTGTGCATTTATTTGGCTTTATACAGACCTAATTTAACTTATTAATTATAGGACTTAAAATCTAACAAAAATTAAGGGTTAGGAAATTAGAGAATGTTGAAGGAGGCAAGTAAGTAATGCAGGAAGTAGGAGAATTGCACACTCCAAGGCGGTTGAGGCCTCTACTTCGTTGTTCCACCGGGTTAGATTCAAAGTCTCTGTGAGCCGGAGTATTGGTGTCCATTCGCTCCTAGCTATCTCTGATGACTAAGAATTGTCTAATTGTCGTTGGCAGAATTAATAGCAGATCCAAGGTAGACAAAGTTCTTTACTACCTCGGAATTATAGCTGTAGATTATGACGTTCTGTCTAATTTGTCTATATTGTGTGTACCTTCTTGTTGGCAGCATATATTTAGTTTTGCCCTCATTCACCGCTAAACCAATTTTGACAGCTTCCGTTTCAATACTAACGAACACACTGGTAAAAGCTCATTGAGTTTTCCCAATTATGTCGATATTATTGGCGTACGCTAGTAGTTGCACAGCATTTTAAAAGATTTTACCTTCAGTGTTCACTTGTAAGTGGTCGATTGTGGATTTTCCTGGTCTGAAACTGCTAAAATAAGGACAAATCGGGTTGTTGGCGAAGGGTCTCAGACATCCCGACCAGATCTGAGAAAATAGTTGTGCGTGAACTCTACATTCACTTGCAGCACCTTTTAATATTTCATCGTCTTAGCTGCTAGATCCAACCACTTTGTTGGATTTCGGTTAGGATATCACTGTCTTACTTCATTTTCTTTAAGTGGACAGAAATTTGACTATCATCATAAGAATCAGAATGGTCTATTCTGCCTGATGGGGAGATGTTGGGCTTCTTTGTCGTTATACAGTCTACAGAAAAGTGTTTCCAGAATCTTAGCACCATCTGTAACTTATTACAAGGTTTCCCTTTTCATCTCTGTTAGGGTGTTCTTCCCCTTACACATTCTTTTTACCTGTTGGTAAAACTCCCATGCGTTATTCCTGGAGTACAATATCTCAATATTTTCGATCGCACTTCTCGTGCTCTTTGTTCTTCTTCTACAACAAGGTTGAGATCCATTCATTGTTGGCAGCCTGAAAAGTTCGGGCGTCCAGAATACTGATGGAATGTCATACGTTGATCGTAATGTGATCAATTTAAATAAGCGTTTCATGATTCGGAGACCGCCATATCCCCTTGTGTATATTGAGATGAAGAAACCGTGTGTTTGCTTAAGTTTCTAACGTCCTAAGTTCAAATGACCCACCAAAGATATGCTCCTTTGCTATCCTGGCGTTAAGTTCACGGTAAATATAGATGTTCAAAACTAGAACAGTGCCCTTATCAAATGTTTTGGATTGACGTGTCCATCCAGGATAAGCATCTACTCATTTCATAAGGAAACACAAAAACTTCTAAATGGGTCACTTAAGACTTAGAAGACGACTAGAATATTTACAGATGAAAGCAAATACAAAATAAGAGGCTGGTTCAAACTTAATTTAGTGCTTCATATAGGGACTTTTGTGAAAAGAATGAAACTATCGTTAATATCAACAGTTCAAGTACATAGAGAAATGAAGCAGCTAGACTAAAAACACTTGAAAGATATGACGGCACCCACGCTGGCGAAAGTAGAGACTAGTAGCCGCATGCTCGAGATCAAATTCTCGGATGACTTTATCGGAAATGGCTCACAACCAGTTCCTGGTTGTCTATCATCAGTTGTGGTGACTGATGAGGCCATCAAATACACTATTACTCCTTTTGATGACTTCAAGTCGATTGGAACAGATATAGACAAACTGATAGCAACTGTGTAGATATGGCGCACTCGATAAGGAGTATGTCGGCCATTTTGATCAACAATGCACGTACTTTCGACAGAGCAACTTTAAACAGCATGTGTAACATAGCGTAGACGAATCCCAAGAATAGGGTCTTAATCGCGAATGCCTAATAAGGTTAATATGTGATGATGATGGTATACAGGGCAATCCAGCAAAGTGGTTTTCTGTCTCCACAGATCTGTTAGGAGGAAGCTGAGTGTCATCGTGGGATAGCAAAACTCTTTAGGCAAAACATGTTGCGCCGAAATCCTCCAAAACGCTTTGTTATCGAACTTTCGGCTAGATATGGTGCTTTTTATAGAGAACTACAATGGTCGATTTCACTACTTGACAGAAAACCTTTCATCTGTTTTCCAAACATAGATACACGGAATCTTAATCCCGTTGAACTATATTGTAAAGAATTGGTCAAGGCGAAGTTTTGCATCTGTGGTGATAGCTTAATTGCGCTTAAGGTCTTGCTGAACCCTCTCGCTACTTTCAAGCTAATTCGAGAATGCTAGATTTCTCTGAATGAATTTACTGAGTCTTATTTGGCTCCCAGGTAGCAATGAAACCGCGGGAAATAAAATCCTCGAGGAATTTGATATATAACAAACTTGTGTACAACGTAACTCATTGTGCAATTTCGAGATCCAGAACCGCTGACGTATAAAAGGCATCATCATTTGTACTGAACCATGCTTTGTTGCCTTGTGGATATTTTTTGGTATGATTACTGGATAACACCTCTCAGACTTTCTGCTAGCTCTTTCAAGACGTTTTTCAGCACGTAAGACATCATCTATATCGAAATCTGACTTAAGTGATTCTATATTGCTACGCTTCGTTAACTGAACATCACTACGAAGTGCAGCAATATCTTTTGCATAATGTTCCTGCTGTACTTTCCGGTTAAAATATTGCATTGCAGCTATCCGTTTATTCATCATCAGTACTGTTGTCGTTTTTTCACCAAACCTTGCTCGCTTGCATCCTTCTGACAATATTTATAAAATATATACGAGAACATATCTACAGCTTTTCCTAAATTGCTGGCATAATCGCTCTCTTTGCATCCTTATGCCAAGCTTTTTCACGTATTTAGGGAAGACGCATACATGCATCTCTTACCTGACCACCAAGTCGTTGCAGCTCCCATTGCTGTACAATATGTGCACAATGAACATATAACAATGCTTGACCGGCAGGCCTTGAGCCTGAAACTGACGTATGGTCTCATGCACCATGTTTAACGTTCTCTGAAGGTCATAACTATAATACGGACAAGATAATGAACTGACGCAGAAGCTCACGGCAGGTTTGTTATTTCTTATCATAGAGCTGGTTGAGTCCATCCCATTCGCGTTGTCATCGGTGAGCTGCCATTCACAAATTGTCCGATGAGCTTTCTTGATGAGTGGCATGCATATGTGAGCAAATTTAAGTATTTAAGCACCTAATCGTTCTGATGCATACACAATTCGTTATCCTGATTGTTCCTACATTACTAAACCACACCCTACACACTTCGACCAGACTCTCTGCGGGACTACCGTTAGGTATTACTTCGCGAAACTGTGTCACTTTCTTCTGAGGTTTCTGCAGTATCTGAGGCTTCTGCTGTTACTTTTCTTAACCTTTTTATTCTCAGTAGCTCATTTTGTAGAGTTGTTATAAAAATACATATTTCCCCCCAATTCTTCTCCGATTCCTACTTGTGATTGAGAATTACTGACGAGCTGATCAGAGTAGTTCTCCATGCCATGAAGCGTGAACAATAAAATACTGTGTGCTCCGTATCTTTATATTAATTTTGGCATTCAAGGCAAGATAGTTGGTATAAATTTGTATGTCCAGTTCATTCTATTATCCCAGGAGCTTGCTGTAATAGCTGTGTATCATGCTTCCTTTTCTTTAATTTTGACCTTCTTAATTCATTGACATCATGTTGGATTAAGGCTTTTCTGTTATAAATCCTCAACATTTCATCTCCAAGAATGACGACGGAAACCATTCCAGCTAAAACAAATTCGGGTTCGTCTGATATGTGTGTCCGTAGCGCGCATAGTCGTGCATAGTCTGTATGTTGAAGATAGCCTCCTTTTGGTCTCCGTCGTCCTCAGTACCTGCGCTTAGACTGGTATGGCATACAACAGCATACAACCCCCGTGGCTTCAATTGCAGATCATTGTTGGGATCATATGCGTGACTTACCTTTGACTGACCTAGACTTTGGAAATTCTGGCCGCGTTGTGGTATTGCTTACCTCCGGCGTATGCGGTCAAGTTGTGTTGAATGGAATTTTTCGTGGCAATAGCAACAATCCAGTTGAACAGCGCACGAAATTTGGATGGGTTGTTTGGATAATCTGAGTCAACTTTCCCTGGAAACCTTCCAGTTTCATCTCTATCCGTAAAAATGGGCGGAGAGGATAAAACCACAGACGAATTGCTATGCATGCTGTTTGAAGCTGAATTAGTCGACACCTTAACTAGCCAAAAATAAACTTCAACCGACCATTGTGAAGAAATATTTAAGGCCACTGTTAAGCGCAATCGTAAGGGTCGTTATTCTATGCAAATTCCATTTCGATCTGATGCATCCGCACTTGGAAATTCTCATCAATTGGCACTTCGACAATTTTACCAACTGAAACGCAAATTAGCGTCGAATCCTGATCTGAAACAGAAATATGTGGATATATACTCAATTCCAGATCAACAAGGTGATCCGTCCCAACTCTATGTACTATATTCCGCATCACGTTGTCACATCTTAATTCAGTATTAAGGCAACCTAGGATATAACTCCTCTGAATTCCATCTTTTGCTCTCTTGGGTATTTTAAATAAACAATAAATGAATAGTAACAATTCCGATTTCTAACTATTTTGAATGCACTAGAGAATCAAGGTTTAAGGTCACCCCTATGACCAATCTAAGTCTTATTGATTTACTACTCTTATCGGTCATTGATTTTGGACATTACCGGCTCCCAACAATGTGTTTAGAAAACAGTTTCAATTAAATTAAAATAAGGTAGGACTAACTAGTAAGCTAGCTAGATTAATTAATTTAAAACAAGTAGCTGGCTATCTCAGGTCATCATCAAAATAAAAATCCGGAAAAGCTTCAGACAATTAAAACGGTTATAAACTTTTTTCGACTAACACCCGTACAATAGTCAATGCTATTTGATTAAAAACTCTCATAAATGCCAGATCTAGCGACATTTAGTCTAGCGACAGATTAGTCAACCTCATTCAAGGTCATGTCTCATCAAATCCACCACAAAAAAGTCACTTTATCACCCATAATTATTCTGTAACGGCGCCATAACTTCTAGTTGGCATCAAGCCCTTTAAGATACTCGTACATCTCCAGTGATGACTTAATAGATACAATTAAGTCCAGCGCTTAACAAGTTTGTAGGAAATAACTTAATTTAAATAGTCAACCGAAATTCTGTCTTTATTACAAATTAATTCGTTAATTAGCCGTTACTGAAAAATGCTTCAAGGCTCGCTATTATAATATGTATCTAACATTTAACAAAAGGGCAACAGATGGATGGTGATGTGAGAGGAAAAATATGACGGAAAAAATTAAGGCGCGTAAGCTGAATTGAGCAATACTCTATCGTTTTTGTTTTTATACAATTAACGCGCGCTTAATGCAACATGCTTAAATGTTTAAAAACATCACAGGCGGATATATTAGGATAATATCAGGGAGGAAGTAATGTGAGATAACGAATTGCTTTGATTTTGAATGTTTGCAGCTTACAATGAACAGGAACTAAAGAGTTTTTGCTTTAGGTGTCGCCCCACAAATGTAGCAGTTTTGAGAAGAACTATATTGTTACAAGGTACTGCATTCTAAAAAGTAGTTAAGTTTGTTAGCTTCAGCTTATTTATTTTATCTTGCATTTCTTGTAGTTGAGTGTTGAATTTTCTTTTTTAAAAATAAATCTTACGAATCTGAAGTATCTAGTTGAATTTGTCCTTGGGTTGGCAACAAAATGTTTCCAGAAATACCATCAACCAAACGAAAGTTACCGAAAAAAGATTTTCATCACTGAATTCTGCATCATCTATACTCATTTTGTATCTACTTTGTTCAGAGCTGTCATAACAACCCCATTTAGATATAAGTCGCAAAGATAAAATTTGCATACCCAAAGGTTTAAAGTGATCAGATAGGTCACTTTTATGATATGTTTTATTGTCATGTTAAGCAAAGCTTGTAACTTTATTTAGACAGACGCATCAATCACACTAAAGATTTCTTCTTCGGCGTAGCAGTCTTCCTTTGACTCTTTAAGGTGATGACGCATGTTTTTGTATTGAAAAGTACTTTATTTAGAGTGGATCATGGGTAAAAGTGCTTCTTTTGGGGGAAAGATTTTGTTTCCCTTTTTTTGGCTCAGTCTAGCCTTTTTCATATAAGTAGCTCTTCCAGAGGAACTACTTGCAAGCTCCTTTACAATATTTGCTGCATCTCTTTTACCCGATGAACATAAGGTTATTTCAGCCGCAAGCGCGATTTCGCTTGGTGTTTTTGTTTTTACCAGTTCTTTTCGATGATCGCCTACGATTAATTTTGGAACTTTTGAAAGTTGAATTTCTTTATTTAACCATATTTTATTGACTTTCTTGAACCTTTCTATACTTCGGCCACTTCGATTCCATCTACCAGAGATGCACCACTCGGGAAGCATTTTCTGTGTCTACGACAGCGAAGACTCGCATAATATATGCCGATATTTTCGCATTGCGCTCCTCTTTCTTAGAAGCTATCCAAACATCGAATATGGTATTTCTTGTTGCTTCATTTTGTATATAGCCCTTTAAAAAAAAAAAAAATTATTTGATGTGGACAAATTAAGCAAAACTTTAAATGAATTCTGAAACATAAAACACAGACAGAGGTTTTAAGCATGATTTTAATACCGATACACGCGGAAACATTTTTAAAAGGCTCCACAAAGTCACAAAACACAAAAAAAACATCAGTTTGAAGATCTTCAAACAAAATTAGGATTACTATAATTAATTAAGTTCACTTAAAAAAAAAAAAAATTACTTACCTTGAGAGCTTAGAATATGTGAAAAAAAAGTTATTAAATAAATTTGGGGGCCTAAACTTGTTTATGACCTAAGCACGCTCTGATGAACTTGACACAAGAAATGCAACTAGCTTTACATTTTTCTTTTGCTGAACTAAGCTAGCGTTTGTGATGCTTCTAAACAGTAAATATTTGTTTTTTGTTTTTTTATTTTGCATACAAGTTGTTGCTAAAAGTTTTACCTTTCATATGATACCAATGAACACTGTGCGACGTGATCGTAGAGCTCCTCGACAAAACATATGAGCAATGTCCGAAGTATGGATAGGAAAAGATGACATATTTTGTAGAACAGTTAACAAACATAACCTACACATAACCACGTCTGGCAATGAATTTAGGTTTATTGGTTTTGCGGAGGGACGAAATATAACTATAGCGAGCACACGATTTCCCCATTTCAATCTGCGAATTATGAAAAGCTTAATCAAATTGATAAATTAAATTAAATGTAAAACATGTGAACTATGCCTCCATTTCTATGGGGATTTACCAAGCACCGAAACAAAGAAGAACTACTTTGAGAAGATATAACGAGGAAAGGCCGTAATCGTAAGAGATCGCCATAATATTCGCGGAACGCGTAACCCGAAATCTCTCGACAACATCTATGCTGCCAGCATCAATTACCGAAGACCAAGGACAACGTTGCCAAAGTTCTGTGCATCTCTGTGTCACACAATTGAAGTACTGAGTTTGATGAAGACTGCCGACAAGCACATGCAGCTAAACTGTTATAGAAGTCACGATATCCGCTCGTGAGCTCTATGGTTAGAAAAGGGAAGAACATTGGCTTGGCATGTTTATCCCCATCGCAGGCCAGGAAATAATAGACGACATAACAAAGGAAACATTCATCAGGGAAATTACACATTCGAAGCTTCAGGTAAGGATGGCCGGGAAAAGAACCCTTGCTAAGGCACTTGTCTTCGCTCTGGCAATCAAGATTTCAAAGAAACACATTTCGTCAGGGAGGTACCATCAGTTGAATGCTCCTGAGCAAGACTAAGTGCCGAGGCACGAGATATCTCGCGGGAGAGACGATATCTTCGAAGGCAGTATAAAGAACCGGCTCGGCGAAAAAGCTGCTCTCACTGTTGGAATAATCAAATAGAGGCAGAATATGGAAGATTCGGCTGTAAAGGAAACGGTAAACTTTTCCGAAGCTACCAATCGGGAAATGCTTACTTCGTGTTGCAGAATTTGGCAGCAAGAGTCGATGGCCCCAGGACCATTATTCAAGTCTCGCTGGTAAGGCGATGCAATGAAAGTCTCCTGGTAGAAGAAGTCAGCGGTAAGGAAAAATTGATGATAGTAGTAGACACCAGTAGCTTCTCGTGCAGAAGCCCTGGTTGCATACCACCACCAGTTACACCTTGCGGACAGCTACTGGAGAAATGGCTAAGTTTAAAGTAAAGTGCTTGATAAATGTGAGAAATAAATTACATTTTCGTTGCATTGTGACTTTGCATAAAGCGATTGTGATCTTTTCACTCCTCAAATACATTCCATTTTCGGTATATGTGTATATATACATTCGAATGATCACATATTTGATGTTGCCAAAAACTTTGCGAAATTTCTAGGTTTCCTCAAGAGATGTGAGCTATAATTTTCTCAATATATGGTATCAGGAATTTCTCCTTCTAAAATTGGAGTACAATGCATACACCTGGCCAAGTGTTTTTATAACCCCTCTGCACTTCCTAGGTAGTTTTAGTATTAGTATATATTGGGACGCAAATATTGTCCAGTGAATGGAGACTTTGCAAGATCAACGTAATGCAGCTGGCTTTACTGTGTTCTATCGCTGTTTTTACCTCCAGTGTTTCAACGAAATTGCCTGTATCATTCCGCTCTTAAGCCTTCAACCGTAACACCCGCCTTGTCGAATTGTAGAGGGTGAATAAAGTCAATAACTCTCCAGGCGTTTTCCAAAGTTCCCATGAAACTAAAAGATGCTAACCCCTATTCCAATATTATCTTCACTTTCCTCTTTCCTTCTCTCTCATTTTTCCCCTGGGCTGGATCAAGGTGTCAAGACGTCGAGATGCTGCAAGAATTATCAAAACCTTTGGATCCATTCCAGAGGTCCAAAGAACGGCAGATTTGAGGCACAAAATAAAGTACAATAGGCTCACAACAAGAAAGATGGATTATCAACTGTTCACAAAACGCTGAAAACTCCTCAAAGCGCCAAAGATCGCAAGAGGAAACCATGCTAGTCCCCAACAGGCCCACATTTAAAAATGCCAAAACCCCCCAGTTCCTTCCAACGTCACACCTCTGAGGTCTTTTACCGAAATCCCAAAAGACGCAATAACGATCGCGGTAATCGACGGATTCATTTAATCTGAGCGATGAAATCCCGGACCACCTCCCATCACAAACAATGCTGGCTAGTACCAAGGCTACGTCAAGCTTATCGTGTGTGTCGACCGAAGATCTCTAGACCTTTACAAAGGCATGATTTGATATAACTCTAAGGACTTACAAAAATAACCCTAAGGGTTTACAAAAACAATGGTCTGGATACTGACAAGTAAGCCCTTGTTCTTTTATTAGAAACAGAAAATACAACCTCAAATCCTGGAGCGTCGAGCTCCTTTCCTGAAATAGCTAGGCACGATTCTAATCTTTTTGAGGTGACAACCAAGCCAACGGTCTCCACACCCTGTTGGAAATGGAAACCGATGACGAATCAAAAAAAATCCTTTACAGTCAGATGGTGAAGATTGGCTTTTGGACACCTGAAACCGGGTCTCAAATGACACTGTGGAGGAGGCTTCTCTGATTGATTGTTACTATAATGCAGCGATTTTTCCAGATTAATCTTCTTCATTTCGAAAAGGTTTTGGGTGCAGTTATCCTACGTTTAGTCAAAGACACAGAATACATTATCCTTATTCGGGAACTATAGATTGCAGATGGCGTGATTCGTGGACTAAGGACGCCAGTCTTAATGATGCGCCTAAATGTCAACTAGTATTCCGAAATTATCGGAAAACTGACTGGCCACAATATAGAGGAACACTCTGAAAACTAATCCCATTTTAAGTTCCCCATGTAACGCCAATGAGCTCGACATGAAAGTAACCTTATCAGGCAAAGTATGCCTCCTGCCCTCTTATTTAACCTAGAGGTAAGAAAAAGCCACACTGGTGGATATCAATGCTGGGGCCGCTTAAAAAGGCTTGCAGGCAACTTTTCAACCAAGAAAAAAGCAAAAGAAATGTAACAAACTAGAACTCATACAAGAAATCCCCCAAAATATATACTAAACAACTGAGAAAGGCAAAGCGACAATCCTGCGGGTCATTCTGTAGCAAAAATGGGCAGAAACCACCAATCCTACGATGTCTAGGTGTTTGAAAAAACATTCGATTGCTCTTGGGTGACCTCAAGTGATGAATAACTCAACCTGCTATTGGACACCCTCTTTACAAGTAACTACCTATTTACGGTCAGTAACAACGCAAGAAGGATTATTTCTGCCGTGACAATAATGCACGGCCAGATTACAAGAGACCAGCTGCTCTGGGCGCTGCATTACTTCAAACCACACAAGTCTATTTCCTAAAATCAGAAACTATTCTCATGTTGTCCCAAAAGACCTCAGACCTATAAGTCTATCACCCTACCTTTTGAAAACTCTAGAGCGACTGACTGATATCCATATACGATCTATAATTGATTCTCAACTTTTGTTTACGGCTCAACGTGCGTACTATAAATGTGAGTTAGTGAAAACGACTCTAAATCCAATAGCTAGCCATATCAAACAACTCATACCTTATAGAGATTATGTACACAATGTTTGCGTTCCTGGACATAGAAAGTGCCTTTAAAACGTCAGTACACTTTCAATTATGACTGGGCTGTTAATTCTAATGGCTCACTTGCGGATCTGCTTGGACTCCACGTGAGTGTTTTCTTCTACAATGATTTAAACGATCTAAGCAAAACTAAATCGTCAAATACTCAAATTAGTTCTAAGAGTAGAAGGATCTTTGAACCACAGGGCACCACAATGGGCCAATAGGCCTCAGTGTCTGCTACTGCAACCTAATATAACCAACCCTCAAGCCCACTCTAGAATATCGTGATTTTATCCTAAGCCGTGCAACTTGCTAATGGAATGCCCTGCTGGACTCTTTAGTTCCTGTTCATTGTAAGCTGCAAACATTCAAAATCAATTAAATTAAAATAAGGTAGGACTAACTAGTAAGCTAGCTAGATTAATTAATTTAAAACAAGTAGCTGGCTATCTCAGGTCATCATCAAAATAAAAATCCGGAAAAGCTTCAGACAATTAAAACGGTTATAAACTTTTTTCGACTAACACCCGTACAATAGTCAATGCTATTTGATTAAAAACTCTCATAAATGCCAGATCTAGCGACATTTAGTCTAGCGACAGATTAGTCAACCTCATTCAAGGTCATGTCTCATCAAATCCACCACAAAAAAGTCACTTTATCACCCATAATTATTCTGTAACGGCGCCATAACTTCTAGTTGGCATCAAGCCCTTTAAGATACTCGTACATCTCCAGTGATGACTTAATAGATACAATTAAGTCCAGCGCTTAACAAGTTTGTAGGAAATAACTTAATTTAAATAGTCAACCGAAATTCTGTCTTTATTACAAATTAATTCGTTAATTAGCCGTTACTGAAAAATGCTTCAAGGCTCGCTATTATAATATGTATCTAACATTTAACAAAAGGGCAACAGATGGATTGTGATGTGAGAGGAAAAATATGACGGAAAAAATTAAGGCGCGTAAGCTGAATTGAGCAATACTCTATCGTTTTTGTTTTTATACAATTAACGCGCGCTTAATGCAACATGCTTAAATGTTTAAAAACATCACAGGCGGATATATTAGGATAATATCAGGGAGGAAGTAATGTGAGATAACGAATTGCTTTGATTTTGAATGTTTGCAGCTTACAATGAACAGGAACTAAAGAGTCCAGCAGGGCATTCCATTAGCAAGTTGCACGGCTTAGGATAAAATCACGATATTCTAGAGTGGGCTTGAGGGTTGGTTATATTAGGTTGCAGTAGCAGACACTGAGGCCTATTGGCCCATTGTGGTGCCCTGTGGTTCAAAGATCCTTCTACTCTTAGAACTAATTTGAGTATTTGACTATTTAGTTTTGCTTCGATCGTTTAAATCATTGTAGAAGAAAACACTCACGTGGAGTCCAAGCAGATCCGCAAGTGAGCCATTAGAATTAACAGCCCAGTCATAATTGATAGTGTACTGACGTTTTAAAGGCACTTTCTATGTCCAGGAACGCAAACATTGTGTACATAATCTCTATAAGGTATGAGTTGTTTGATATGGCTAGCTATTGGATTTAGAGTCGTTTTCACTAACTCACATTTATAGTACGCACGTTGAGCCGTAAACAAAAGTTGAGAATCAAGTATAGATCGTATATGGATATCAGTCAGTCGCTCTAGAGTTTTCAAAACGTAGGGTGATAGACTTATAGGTCTGAGGTCTTTTGGGACAACATGAGAATAGTTTCTGATTTTAGGAAATAGACTTGTGTGGTTTGAAGTAATGCAGCGCCCAGAGCAGCTGGTCTCTTGTAATCTGGCCGTGCATTATTGTCACGGCAGAAATAATCCTTCTTGCGCTGTTACTGACCGTAAATAGGTAGTTACTTGTAAAGAGGGTGTCCAATAGCAGGTTGAGTTATTCATCACTTGAGGTCACCCAAGAGCAATCGAATGTTTTTTCAAACACCTAGACATCGTAGGATTGGTGGTTTCTGCCCATTTTTGCTACAGAATGACCCTCAGGATTGTCGCTTTGCCTTTCTCAGTTGTTTAGTATATATTTTGGGGGATTTCTTGTATAAGTTCTAGTTTGTTACATTTCTTGTGCTTTTTTCTTGGTTGAAAAGTTGCCTGCAAGCCTTTTTAAGCGGCCCCAGCATTGATATCCACCAGTGTGGCTTTTTCTTACCTCTAGGTTAAATAAGAGGGCAGGAGGCATACTTTGCCTGATAAGGTTACTTTCATGTCGAGCTCACTGGCGTTACATGGGGAACTTAAAATGGGATTAGTTTTCAGAGTGTTCCTCTATATTGTGGCCAGTCAGTTTTCCGATAATTTCGGAATACTAGTTGACATTTAGGCGCATCATTAAGACCGGCGTCCTTAGTCCACGAATCACGCCATCTGCAATCAATAGTTCCCGAATAAGGATAATGTATTCTGTGTCTTTGACTAAACGTAGGATAACTGCACCCAAAACCTTTTCGAAATGAAGAAGATTAATCTGGAAAAATCGCTGCATTATAGTAACAATCAATCAGAGAAGCCTCCTCCACAGTGTCATTTGAGACCCGGTTTCAGGTGTCCAAAAGCCAATCTTCACCATCTGACTGTAAAGGATTTTTTTTGATTCGTCATCGGTTTCCATTTCCAACAGGGTGTGGAGACCGTTGGCTTGGTTGTCACCTCAAAAAGATTAGAATCGTGCCTAGCTATTTCAGGAAAGGAGCTCGACGCTCCAGGATTTGAGGTTGTATTTTCTGTTTCTAATAAAAGAACAAGGGCTTACTTGTCAGTATCCAGACCATTGTTTTTGTAAACCCTTAGGGTTATTTTTGTAAGTCCTTAGAGTTATATCAAATCATGCCTTTGTAAAGGTCTAGAGATCTTCGGTCGACACACACGATAAGCTTGACGTAGCCTTGGTACTAGCCAGCATTGTTTGTGATGGGAGGTGGTCCGGGATTTCATTGCTCAGATTAAATGAATCCGTCGATTACCGCGATCGTTATTGCGTCTTTTGGGATTTCGGTAAAAGACCTCAGAGGTGTGACGTTGGAAGGAACTGGGGGGTTTTGGCATTTTTAAATGTGGGCCTGTTGGGGACTAGCATGGTTTCCTCTTGCGATCTTTGGCGCTTTGAGGAGTTTTCAGCGTTTTGTGAACAGTTGATAATCCATCTTTCTTGTTGTGAACCTATTGTACTTTATTTTGTGCCTCAAATCTGCCGTTCTTTGGACCTCTGGAATGGATCCAAAGGTTTTGATAATTCTTGCAGCATCTCGACGTCTTGACACCTTGATCCAGCCCAGGGGAAAAATGAGAGAGAAGGAAAGAGGAAAGTGAAGATAATATTGGAATAGGGGTTAGCATCTTTTAGTTTCATGGGAACTTTGGAAACCGCCTGGAGAGTTATTGACTTTATTCACCCTCTACAATTCGACAAGGCGGGTGTTACGGTTGAAGGCTTAAGAGCGGAATGATACAGGCAATTTCGTTGAAACACTGGAGGTAAAAACAGCGATAGAACACAGTAAAGCCAGCTGCATTACGTTGATCTTTCAAAGTCTCCATTCACTGGACAATATTTGCGTCCCAATATATACTAATACTAAAACTACCTAGGAAGTGCAGAGGGGCTATAAAAACACTTGGCCAGGTGTATGCATTGTACTCCAATTTTAGAAGGAGAAATTCCTGATACCATATATTGAGAAAAGTATAGCTCACATCTCTTGAGGAAACCTAGAAATTTCGCAAAGTTTTTGGCAACATCAAATATGTGATCATCATCAAATGTAGGTTGTCATTGACACATATACCGAGAATGGAATGTATTTGAGGAGTGAAAAGATCACAATCGCTTTATGCAAAGTCACAATGCAACGAAAATGTAATTTATTTCTCACATTTATCAAGCACTTTACTTTAAACTTAGCCATTTCTCCAGTAGCTGTCCGCGAGGTGTAACTGGTGGTGGTATGCAACCAGGGCTTCTGCACGAGAAGCTACTGGTGTCTACTACTATCATCAATTTTTCCTTACCGCTGACTTCTTCTACCAGGAGACTTTCATTGCATCGCCTTACCAGCGAGACTTGAATAATGGTCCTGGGGCCATCGACTCTTGCTGCCAAATTCTGCAACACGAAGTAAGCATTTCCCGATTGGTAGCTTCGGAAAAGTTTACCGTTTCCTTTACAGCCGAATCTTCCATATTCTGCCTCTATTTGATTATTCCAACAGTGAGAGCAGCTTTTTCGCCGAGCCGGTTCTTTATACTGCCTTCGAAGATATCGTCTCTCCCGCGAGATATCTCGTGCCTCGGCACTTAGTCTTGCTCAGGAGCATTCAACTGATGGTACCTCCCTGACGAAATGTGTTTCTTTGAAATCTTGATTGCCAGAGCGAAGACAAGTGCCTTAGCAAGGGTTCTTTTCGCGGCCATCCTTACCTGAAGCTTCGAATGTGTAATTTCCCTGATGAATGTTTCCTTTGTTATGTCGTCTATTATTTCCTGGCCTGCGATGGGGATAAACATGCCAAGCCAATGTTCTTCCCTTTTCTAACCATAGAGCTCACGAGCGGATATCGTGACTTCTATAACAGTTTAGCTGCATGTGCTTGTCGGCAGTCTTCATCAAACTCAGTACTTCAATTGTGTGACACAGAGATGCACAGAACTTTGGCAACGTTGTCCTTGGTCTTCGGTAATTGATGCTGGCAGCATAGATGTTGTCGAGAGATTTCGGGTTACGCGTTCCGCGAATATTATGGCGATCTCTTACGATTACGGCCTTTCCTCGTTATATCTTCTCAAAGTAGTTCTTCTTTGTTTCGGTGCTTGGTAAATCCCCATAGAAATGGAGGCATAGTTCACATGTTTTACATTTAATTTAATTTATCAATTTGATTAAGCTTTTCATAATTCGCAGATTGAAATGGGGAAATCGTGTGCTCGCTATAGTTATATTTCGTCCCTCCGCAAAACCAATAAACCTAAATTCATTGCCAGACGTGGTTATGTGTAGGTTATGTTTGTTAACTGTTCTACAAAATATGTCATCTTTTCCTATCCATACTTCGGACATTGCTCATATGTTTTGTCGAGGAGCTCTACGATCACGTCGCACAGTGTTCATTGGTATCATATGAAAGGTAAAACTTTTAGCAACAACTTGTATGCAAAATAAAAAAACAAAAAACAAATATTTACTGTTTAGAAGCATCACAAACGCTAGCTTAGTTCAGCAAAAGAAAAATGTAAAGCTAGTTGCATTTCTTGTGTCAAGTTCATCAGAGCGTGCTTAGGTCATAAACAAGTTTAGGCCCCCAAATTTATTTAATAACTTTTTTTTCACATATTCTAAGCTCTCAAGGTAAGTAATTTTTTTTTTTTTTTAAGTGAACTTAATTAATTATAGTAATCCTAATTTTGTTTGAAGATCTTCAAACTGATGTTTTTTTTGTGTTTTGTGACTTTGTGGAGCCTTTTAAAAATGTTTCCGCGTGTATCGGTATTAAAATCATGCTTAAAACCTCTGTCTGTGTTTTATGTTTCAGAATTCATTTAAAGTTTTGCTTAATTTGTCCACATCAAATAATTTTTTTTTTTTTTAAAGGGCTATATACAAAATGAAGCAACAAGAAATACCATATTCGATGTTTGGATAGCTTCTAAGAAAGAGGAGCGCAATGCGAAAATATCGGCATATATTATGCGAGTCTTCGCTGTCGTAGACACAGAAAATGCTTCCCGAGTGGTGCATCTCTGGTAGATGGAATCGAAGTGGCCGAAGTATAGAAAGGTTCAAGAAAGTCAATAAAATATGGTTAAATAAAGAAATTCAACTTTCAAAAGTTCCAAAATTAATCGTAGGCGATCATCGAAAAGAACTGGTAAAAACAAAAACACCAAGCGAAATCGCGCTTGCGGCTGAAATAACCTTATGTTCATCGGGTAAAAGAGATGCAGCAAATATTGTAAAGGAGCTTGCAAGTAGTTCCTCTGGAAGAGCTACTTATATGAAAAAGGCTAGACTGAGCCAAAAAAAGGGAAACAAAATCTTTCCCCCAAAAGAAGCACTTTTACCCATGATCCACTCTAAATAAAGTACTTTTCAATACAAAAACATGCGTCATCACCTTAAAGAGTCAAAGGAAGACTGCTACGCCGAAGAAGAAATCTTTAGTGTGATTGATGCGTCTGTCTAAATAAAGTTACAAGCTTTGCTTAACATGACAATAAAACATATCATAAAAGTGACCTATCTGATCACTTTAAACCTTTGGGTATGCAAATTTTATCTTTGCGACTTATATCTAAATGGGGTTGTTATGACAGCTCTGAACAAAGTAGATACAAAATGAGTATAGATGATGCAGAATTCAGTGATGAAAATCTTTTTTCGGTAACTTTCGTTTGGTTGATGGTATTTCTGGAAACATTTTGTTGCCAACCCAAGGACAAATTCAACTAGATACTTCAGATTCGTAAGATTTATTTTTAAAAAAGAAAATTCAACACTCAACTACAAGAAATGCAAGATAAAATAAATAAGCTGAAGCTAACAAACTTAACTACTTTTTAGAATGCAGTACCTTGTAACAATATAGTTCTTCTCAAAACTGCTACATTTGTGGGGCGACACCTAAAGCAAAAATGCTTTAAGAAAACCCGATAAAAAAATCTTCAACTTTGGCATTTCTCCACTGCACTCTTGGATTCGCACTTTTAAATGCCTTATACACATTTCTTACAAGCTAGATATTATGAAATGGCAAGCAAGATCCCCAAAAGAAAAGCAGTCAGTTACAAGTAGAACCAACTTTTTACAATCCCAATTTAGGCAACGAATAGGGATTTTAGTTGACATACCAAAGCAAAAAGCATATTACTGGGAACACCAATGATGGCACCACGGCAAGGAAGTTTTATAGAAATCTTGAATTAAGTGCTGAAATAAATGGTCTTAATATTGAGCTAATTAATCATTTTCGAATTTTGCTTGAAGTAATATCGGGTGATTATGAAATTAATGTAGAAAACTTTGGACAGTATGCGAGTGAAATTATATTTACCTTCGATATTATGCTATATGTATGCCCGCAAATATACACAAGTTGCTCATACACTCAAAAGAAATAGTCAAAGCTTGCATACTACCAATCAAACAGTTAACCGAAGAGGCCCAGAAAGCAAGTAACAAGGAATACAGACGCTCTCGAGAACATTCAAGTTCAGATGAAGATTAATTTAATAAACAACATATTTTTCAATTATACAAGAAAAAAATATCCCATTTCCAATAAATCAAAATTTTTGAAAATTAAAAATGTGTAGGTTTTTTTATTTTCAAAAATATCTGCAACAATAAAAAAAGACAAAACATATTCTATACGAGTAATTATCTTTCGAAACTTTCAATGAAGACATTAAAAAAAAAAAACTTTGAAGAAGCGAAACAACCCTGGTGGTGGCTTTCCAGCGCACAAGATCCGGTTGAAACCGGTGCTGCAAGCAACTCTGGCGGACGGAACTTGGACGTCACTGGGAAAGTTATCTCCATTAAAACCCCGAAACGCCAAAGGGAATGAGTCCGGCGCACATACAAGGACGCTGCTATCTCCTGCCTGGTGCTTCGAATTAGCAAGGCTGGCAATGACAACAATTTGAACTATGCTGAGTGCAAGCACTACGGTATGAAGAATGGAACCCTTAGAGTGAATTGCTCCACGCAGCAAACTCTTGAATGGCTGGGCAAATCTGTGCGGAAAATCCCACCCCTGGAGACTAAGACTTTCGTGTTCTTCAGAGAACCCAAGCTGACGAGCGCCATGTTATGGGTCCGGGGGCAACTCAGAGAAACGGTAGATGTTTTGATGTGTCTTCATGTCCAGAACCCTGGAGTTGACACTAAAAAGTCAAAAATCTACTCTCACAGGGACAGAAAGAATCGAGAAAACAATGTTGGCTCCTCTCTTGTTGTGGGCTTAGACAAAGCTTCTGTTGGGACCATTAAGTCTAGGCATGACTCACGTCCCTATCTGCATCTTGGAAGGGTTAATTAATTAATTTCCACTTTGTTCCAAATGAGTTCGGATAGAAGGCGGCCACCACAGCATTTATTCTGTGTACTCAAATCAACCTTCAACATTCCAAGTCTGCTACTGCATCCCTATGTAGGAGGCCTTCCGTGTTGAATACAAAACCCCACATAATATCCATACAGGAACCATGGGTGTGGAATAAACGCATCTGTACTTTCGGATCTTTAAGAGGTTTCACACCACTTTATGATGAACGATCGATAAGACTGAGATAGGACTCATCATATGATGTGATAGTAATGCTCAGAGCAGCTTCTGGAGCAGTAGCAAATGCAACGTGAGAGGTAATCATCTCCTGGATTTCATACTGTCTGACCCGGTTGTCAACAACGTTGCCTCACAGCCAAATTTTTTTACGAGAGCAAGGCAGCAAGTATCTCCATGTCAGATCATAGATACATCGAATTCACCTTGCTGAAGAGGAGGAATCCGCATAAAACTAACTGAAAACGATTTTAGGAAGAGCTTGAAAAATACAACAGTGCTCCTCCTAAGCTCAGGACAAAACAAAAGCTTGAGGAAGCTTTTCAAAACATGAACGGCAACCTCATTAAGTGTTTCGAAATGGCATGTCCAGTAAGTAAGTAAGCGTTCCTTGGTGGAACGCTGAGCTGCAGCGTCTTCGTAAAGAATCCAAAAAACTTCTAAACACGTCCCTTAAGACTAATTTGGAAGAAGATTGGAATCTTTACAGATCAAAGCAAAAAAGTTTTAAGAAGCTTATTTGGACTTCCAAGAGCGCTTTTTCTTCTTTTTGCAAAAAGCCCTCAAAAAGGGAAGATCAACCAGGCTGGAACTACTCAGAAAATCTGATGGTACCTATACCGACTCGACAAGATGGACATTTTCATCGACATTGAGAGTGCTTTTGACGACGCAACTTTTGATGGCATGTGAATCAATGATGACATTGATTGCAGATGGTGGCCGACGATCTGTCGGATCGTGTCTAGCCCAGGCAGCTCTAAACGTGATCGACCAATGGTGTACTAGTAATGGGCTTTCAGTCAATCCTCTCAAAACGGAGGTTGTTCTCTTTACGAGAAGGAGGAAGCTGCCTGGTTTGATCATCTAGTGCTTAAAGGCATCACGATCCAATTCTTCAAAATAGCTAAATATTTGGGTTTTATCCTGGCTAACAAACTTCTCTCATGGGAACTCCTACTGCGAAAAAACTACGAAATCGACTGTTATCCTGTTCTGAGAGACCTTGGGTGTCCATAGCAAACCCGAGTCCTGGATTGCAGGTGACTATCTGGACATTCTGATACTCCGATGTCTTCGTTCAGTACTGCGTTTTTTACGGTGCTCAGCTGATGTAAGAATATTTCTTTTCGTCGTGATTTTGATAGAGGATTTGTGACATTACTTTTCTTGATGGTCTTCGATAAAGTAAACCATAATATTCAGTGCTGGAAACTACAACATTTTTTTTTTTTTTTTTTTTGGGGAAACATATTTGGCATTGTCTGTCCAAAGGTGACAAGAGATTACCGCTGGAGGGAAATCTTCAAAGTTTAAAACAATAAGGCAAGGTGTACCTCAGGAATCAATTCTCGAGCCTATCCTATTCTGTGCTTTCATAAATGACTTGGCATCAATTTGCAAACGAAGTTCAGGTTTACCTGACCCATCCTATGAGTAAGATTGAAGAGCTTGCCTTTCAATTAAAAGAAGATTCATCTCTAATCCATAACTGGTCTGTGGTAAGCGGACTATTTCTTAACCCTGCTAAATCGAAAGATCTCTCTACATCATCGGTATATCAAATGCCACAAACTTCAAAAATGTACTCCTCTCACATTTCTCTCTTCTAACTTTTTTTTTAATATACAATTTATAATGTCCTAATAAGGACAAAGGTCTAACGTGAATGGAGTATTGTCGGATTCATCGAATGTTGAATTAAGTGTACCACAGGGTTCGGTTTTAAGAGTAATTCTATTTCTACTGCAGATATTTAATGTCAATATTGTATTAAATTTTGAAAGTTTATTTCATTTACAGATGATACTTTGATTTTCATAAGTGGTAAAGATATTGACTCACAGCGTGACAAGAGTGATGAAATGTGTAACTGTTTCGCTACAGTTACTTAAAATAATAAATGAAACCAAAAATGTCCCATCACATAAACATCTCGTGTTATTGACGCATTTATGAAAGCTATGTACCTTCAAGTGAAAAGTGCACCAAAAATTTAATTTAATTGTCTTGCTCGGTCTGTTGGGAATCGGAATAATTTAAAAAAGTAATTTTGATGTACAATACAATCTATAAACTAAATATGGAAAAAATCGGACATTGTTCTTGTAAAAATCGCCTCAATAAATTTTGTTATGTGTTTGGCCAATATATTGTAAAGGCCTAAAGAAGGGCTGTAACTGAAAAAGTAAAGCAGACTTATCAACTTTATTTTAATCATTCTGTAAAACAAGACAAAGAATGGATTCCGTAATTGTTTTGTATCTTGTATTATGTTACACTTATCGGTTAAATGGGAAAAAGAAGTCGGTGCCGTTGTGATGAGAACGACTGTGAAAAAAATTATACACTACAGAAGGAAATATCCGAGTCTAGGAGTTCTAGAAGTTCCTTAAAAAAACCACACATCAAACAGTCTGAAATTCTCGGTTCCATATGCTACTGTAACGACATTAACGGATAGACGAATGAATTACGCATTACTTACAGAACAAATGAATGGCGTCTGCTATTGATGAATCTAAAATGATTTTAAAAGCTCATAATGGTAGTGAATATCCCTAAATATTAGCTTTTAAATCACTTTAAAAGAAATATACGATACTATGCAATTTATATTAACTTAATTAAGTATAGAGATTCAAGTTGGAAAGTTTGTGCTAACTTAGAAATGATAGATTTGTTACTAGGACTACAGTGTGGCTTTACATAGCATAGCTGCTTTTTGTGTATGTTGGACAGTCGAGCTACAAAGAAACAAAATTTGGTTAAAAATTGGCCGATAAATGCAGTATTCATACGCAAATTAAAAAAAAAAAAAGATGCTGGACTCTCTTCCGTGTATAACTGTAGAATAACGGTTTATTATTAGTGCATCGATTTTTAAATTTAAAATTAAAAATAAAATGTTGCCGAGTACCTAGAAAGTAATATTGTAAAAATTTATTATAAAGGGTGATTCATCGTGAGGTTTGAATTATAATGTAAAATAAAACACATAAATTTGAAAGTGAACTTAAAATTTTTATTATCGGTTAAAAGAACAATTCATGGCATTAATTTTTTTATAATGATATCATGTAAATGATGGGCAACTCGTTTGAGCATAACGACTGGTATCTCGCAAATAACACGAGTAATGTTGGCTTCCAAAGCGTCAATCATAGCTGGCTTATTCCTGAAGACTTTACATATCACCAGAGAAAGATGTGAGATCGCACGATATAGGCGGCCAAATTACCGTAGCAAAACCGTGAAATTAAGTGCTCACGAAAATAATTTCACAAGAAGTCCATTGTTTCACGCGCTGTATGGCTCGTAGCGCCGTCTTGTTGAAACCAGAACTCACCGAGACCATGTGCTTGCATTTCAGGAAGCAAATGGCGCGATAACGGCTACCATTGATGGTATAATTCTGATTTGCCTCATTTTTGAAGAAATATGGACTAATAATACCACCAGCTCATAAACCACACCATACCGCTGTTTTTAATGGATGTAATGGTAGCTCTTGGTACTCTTCGGGTTGCTCATCAGCCCAAATATGGCAATTTTGTTTATTGACGTATCCATTGAGCCAGAAATGGACTTCATCGCTGAACAAAATTTCACGATAAAAATCATTGATTTTTTCCAGATCCCATTCACTGAAAATATGACGCAAATTCAAGTCGCCTGGCTTCAATTCTTGCACAAGTTGAATTTTGTACGCTTTTAGGCCGAGATCCTTGCGTAAAATACGCCAAGTTGTCGAATACGCTAAGCCAAGCCGCTGAGAATGACGTTAAATCGATTCGTCACGGTGTTTGCGTACACTCTCAGCAATAGCTACTATAGTCTCTTCTACTGGATGTGGTCTAACCGGTCGAGTATTATCCACTAATGTAATCTGGGACTCAAATTTGCGAATTGTATTGGCAATAGTGGTTTCAGTAGGTCGATTATGCACGATTATACTCGAAACATTTGTCACAGAACGCTGATTTTCATAATACAGCTGATCAATATGGAGATGCTGTTGTAGTGTGAGTCTTTCCATAATGACTTCCCAAACCATACTGAACAAAAGTGATAAGGTAGTTTGATAAAAGTCACGCGTGATCTGTCAAAAAAAGCCTATTGAAAATCAAATCTTAAGATGAATCACCCCTTATTATTGCCAGTTATATGATACCCAATAGATGTAATACTAACAGTGTTCTGTGTTCATTATGTATGTACAAAGGATTCAACTTTTTTAATAGTGGAGTAAGCCTACACACTTTTTACCTAATCCAATATAGTATCCAACTACATACATATATAACCCACATACGGAAGCAACAAAGGCCAGCCACTCAAAACTATCAGTACGACAGTTGAACTGATAACGCCGCAAGAATGCAGGTATAACAAAAATGGTAAACACTAATGTTTTGTGCACTGCCCAAGTCAATGGGGATTGGGGAATGTGACATTAATGCTATGCATAGCATACCTGCTATAATGTACGAGGTGTATTCAAAAAGTAAGGTGACAGGTACATTCGATTATCGATTCCTTTTGCTGAATTTGTACACATGTCCAGAATATGTATGATATATTTTTACAGTTTCAAGTATATTGCATACTTAGTTTGTTTTAGACAGATGAAAGGTTAGGCGTGTTTTGGTATGCTCGGCGATTCAAATTTTGTGTAAAACATGGAATAAAGTTCTCTAAAATACTTGAATGATGAAAATGTTTATTAGTGATACAAGTTCTTCCAAGATGGCCTTGAAGATGCCAATGTCGTCGCTCTGGACGACCCGGCACATCAACAAAAATTGAAATAAGTCTATAGCTTGTCATTTTGGTCATATTGCGGCATACAAACGAGTACGTTAGGTTAGTACGTACCGTACGTTAGGGGCTTTTACTCTAAACGTGGCAAGGGTGGACAAATTAACTTTCCCCAACAGATCCACGCCACTTTCCATGCTGTTGCATTGTACGAGTATTCTGTTAGGCGGATGTCAGGTTCACTGCATTATCTATACCATTCATTGAAAAGTTGTAGTTTAAAGTGTACGAGAAGTGCATGAGAAGTTTCGATGGTTGTTGTCTATCGTTTGACAACTAAAAATGTCAAACTGTGTTAACATTTCTGTTCAGTAAGGTTTGGCAATTTATCATGAATCATTAAACGCCAGAACAACGCTTCCAAATTGAGGAAATTTACTTTGAAAAAAATAAATCTGCTTGTAAAGTTCATAGAGCAATTCGTCAATTTTACGGTCAACATAATCGGCCTAGTGAGCAAGAAATTCTTGCAGTGTTATTGATCATTTTCGCACTAATTTTACTCTTCTCGATTCAAAACCATCAACAAGACAATGAAATGTGCGTACCGAAGAGAATATTGCTGCTGTAGCGCGAAGTGTTGAAGAAGACTCCGAAATGTCGATTCGTCGCCGTTCTCAACTTGTTGAACTTTGTCCTTCGACTACATGGAAAATTTTATGTAAGGATCTTGGCTTACGTGCCTATAAAATACATCTCATGCAAGACTTAAAGCCAAATGACCATCGTTCACGTCGCATTTTTGCTGATTGGGCTAATTTGAAACTGGCCGAAGATGAGCATTTTTATCGAAGAATTGTGTTTAGTGATGCAGCTAATTACTGGTTAAATGGCTTCGCCAACAAGCAAAATTGCCATATATGAAGCGAAGATAATCCTCAAGCTGCTTACGAGTCACCACTACATCCATAAAAGTTGACTGTTTGGTGCGGTTTACACGCTGGCGACATCATCGATCCTTATTTCTTTCGAAATGAGGAAGGAGCTGCTGTTACGGTGAATGGCGAGCGCTATCGAGCCATGCTGACTGATTTTTTGTTTCCAAAAAATTAATCAGCTAAAAATCAACGACATTTGATTCCAACAAAACGGCGCAACTTGCCATACAGCGTGCTTTACCATAAATTTATTGCAAATTTAATTTGGTTTCAACTTTATTTCCAGAAGTGGTCCTGTTGACTGGCCCCTTCGTTCGTACGACTTAACTCCTCTCGATTGCTTTTCATGGGGCTTTGTTAAGTCTTTGGTTTATGCCGACAAATTAAAAGAATTTATTAAACTCTTGAAGCATTGGAAGCTAATATTCAAGCCACCATTGACGCCATACAGCCAGATTTATTGGAAAAAGTAGTGAAAAATTGGACTGATCGAATGGACCATGTAACTCGTAGTTGTAGTAGGTATATGCCACAAATCATATTTAACAAGTAAATGCCATGAAATTATCTACCAGATTATAATGATGAAAAATTCATTCCACACAAAAACACGCGTTATAATGCTGACAGTCTGGTTTCCAAGTGAAGCATATAGGCTGGTGTATTTTCTGGCGATCTAGAGATTTTTTTAATAAAGTATCTCAACAGTTTATCAAATAGGTACTGGTAGATACCCTACACATATACATCTTATATTTTGTGTTTTTTTTTTTTTTTTTTACAGAGTATGCCTCTCCAACTACAATTTATTGATCTCTTGCCACTTTTAATTTTTCTTGCGGGTACTTTTTAAAAGTCAGTCGTAGTTTTATAATAACTCCGAGATATTTGTGTTCCTTTATCTTCTCTAATTCTTCTCTTGACTATTTCCAAAACTGTTCCGGAAAACTATCGTTTTGGATTTTTCAGTGTTCACAACTACAGAAGCTGAAATAATATTGAGTAACTCTACTACTAATTGTCAGATCTATTCCGGCATGCTACTATATCATTGGGGCATTTCTTATTCTACTCGATAATCTGGCAGCTAAAATTCGTTCAGTGTGATATCGTAAGGACAGTAAATTACTATATGGCATTCTTGAATTTGTTGGCATTTGGATTGGCATGAATTTTCGCTGATACCGTGTCTAATTTATACCGATTAACTTACGTTCAATTTGGCGGTATCAGAAACTATTGCGTTCCCTACAAACTTGATTGAGGAAAGTGTGGGTATTCCAAAAGCTTTTTTACGATTACTCCCTTTTTTAACTAAAAGCCTTGCAAGTGTGAATTTTGTTGGAGCACTCTTTAATTTTGCTATATCTAAGGGCATAACACCTACAAAAATTTAAGTCATCGTATAAATTTTCACTTCGCAGCATTGCTTAGCGTCATCGGTGTTTTGTTTTTCGTATTTGTTTTTTTTTTTTTTCTTGTATAAGGACTAGCAAATTTGGAGCCGACAAAGCAAATATATGCGTGCTAAAAAGTAATCAATTTTTGGGGTACGTCCCCGTCTGTAAATACAGATCAGCTGGGTACGAACTAGCGGTCTTGCCATTTGAAATGCCACCGCAATGTAGTCCGGAATTTAATTTCCTGTGATTAAAATTCAATTTACGTAAACTAATTATACATTACTGTTTTATTCACAGCAACCCCGGTCTAGACTGTAATTCGACTGTCCATTCAATGAATTGTATCGCTGGATTATTATACTTAAATCATTATTACACAATTCTAGGTGGCTTCGACATTCTGGACAGACAACACCCGAAGGACGGTGTGTTAAGAATTTCGCTCGGGTAAACAACTCAACGTAGCTATTAAATGAACCCACGCTAATATCAGATGTTGATAATAATACCTCTAATTTCCTGGACTTGTTTTTAACTTCTTAACCTTGTACGTACACCGTTAATGTGCTCTCCCCTCTAGGCTCGTCGGACTATTGTGTCATATCAGCTTATTTCTCGTACTTCAACCACACAGTTAGAGATAAGATTCCTGAAGAACAGAATGGCAATAGGCGAAAGCCAATTGGAGCAGTCTTAACATCTACTTTAAGAATTTTAACTGGTCGTTGTGTTTCCTCGATAGCGACGTGGATGCCGCTGCTGATATGAACACAAACACTATTCTCTTTGAATTGAGATTCTTTTTCCCTCATCGGATGAAGAGTATTAAATCAAAAGAAAAGGCATGGCACGACTTGAGTTGTAGAGAGACTGTCAATGTTAGAGAAATGTTTTTTCGTTCCTTCAAGGAATGACTTCAACGGCTTTCTTAAGCATGTGTAATTTATTCTATTTAATACGACCAAAAACTAAGGCAAAAAATACTACGATGTTTCAATGGTAGTAAAAATGTTTGCTCGTTCATCAAAAACATTAGATATTCTGCTTCATCCTTCATCTCAAAGATCGAGTACAATGACATTCCAGCTATCAGCCCTTTGGATAAGGCCAATATGTTTCCTGCACACTTTGCGGCCAGCTCAACACTTCCAGATTGTGCTTTGTCTCCGTCTTCACTTGAATGCGTCGAATCACTTCTCACTCGTTTAATCTTAAATGGTTTCAAGTCTAATATTCATCAAATAAATGCTGGTGTGTCCCAGGGTTCCATTCTGTCTCCGACACTCTTTTTAATTTTTATAAAAGATCCCGTATCTACCGCTTCTAATTCATTATATTCCTTTGCTGACTATAGTACCTCATATTCTCTTATTCGTTCCCGGACTCATTTCTCTCTTCTTCGGCTGTAGAACAGGAACGACAACGTATGCTAAGCACATTAAATTCCAATATTGGCAGCATAATTGTAGACTGTCAACAGATTTGAATTTAGTGCTTTCAAAACACTTTGGAAGCGAAATTTAAATCCCTGGCCATCATCAATGAATGGAACTTGCATCGTTGAAACCAAAAAACTTTCCATTTTCGGTATGTTTGTCAATGACAGCTTACGTTGAAATAACCACATACTCAATGTCGTCAAAAATACTGTGAAATGTCTAGGTTTTCTCAAGCGATGTAAGAAATATTTCACCCCGTCTGACCTAGCCTCATGCCCAAAACTGGAGTACAATACCCACATCTGGTCAGGTGTCCCTAAGACCTCTTGGCACTAACTACATGGAATTAAAATCGTGCAATAAAACTCATAGGTGATGACAGTATTACACCGGCCTAACATCTCCTGTCTCACCTTGTTTTATCGCTATTTTCACCACCAGTACCACCGAAATGTCCAGTGGCAATCCGCTCCTTCAAACTTTTAACCATAACACCCGTTTCGCTGTGAATTCTTATCAGTGAACCCACAAACTCACTTTCCGACTCTGTGCTCTGAAATATCGTTATTCTTTCCTAAGCCGTACAATTCGCTAATGGAATGCCCTGCCGAGCTCTTTATTTCCCAGTCATTACAACCTGCAAACATTTAAAACCAACCTTTATTCCTCCCTAACTACCTTTCTTCCGTGCTATGCGCAAACATCTGAAGGGTACATAAAATCCATTGTGCGCGCGCCAATAAGTTTCGACATCAATCTCTGTGTGTTAAAAGTGAACATCAAATGCAGCACACCCTAGCTATAAACGAAAATTATAAAAAAATCTCATATCTGTTCGTAATTACTACCACCCCAACAATTTGCACTTTATTATTGTTGGTTGAATGATTTTTGACCTACCTGCTCGTGTTCAACTGGGGAACCGTATAAAAAGCAATTGCCAAGCAAGTCTGATTTTAATCTAATTTCTCAAAGTCGACTTGTAGTACTTCAGGTAGAACAAAATGTATCAGTTCAGTGTGGTTTGGATTTCATGGGTAATTTTAATATCTGTGATAAATGGTGAAGAGTTTCGTAAGTGCTTCTATTGCTTAATAGCGCAAGTTCATTCTTGTCAATTTGCATCCTTCTAGCCTCTGACATCCCGCGATGCAAATATTCAGACAGTGATTGTTTGAGTTCAGTGGTAACAAGTATCATTAAAACACACTACATGGGTCATCGTCCTTTAAATTTGATTCCAATCGATCCGTTGCATATAAAAAGTTTGCACTTAAAGAAGCTACCCGACAGTCCTGTCAATGTGGATTTCAAATTTAAGGACATCAATTTGACTGGCATTAGCAAGGGCAAAGTTACTAAAGTGACGTTAGTATCCTTACATATGTACATATGATATAATTTGAGTGTTCTAATTGAAATGAATTTTGGTTTCAGTGGATTTACGAAAGAGCCCACCGATCTTGTCTTTGAGATACATGGCTTTACTGAAGAACTTAAGCTTAATGGACCGTATTCCGTTTCGGGTCGTGTGCTTATATTGCCAATCACTGGTGAAGGAAACAGTGAAATTATACTCAGTAAGTACAAGTAAACATTTTTAAAAAAAAATTTTATGTGTCATTGGTGTGATGTGACTTTCGAACTTGATTAACATGTCAAGCAAGATATTTTGGTTATTAAATTACTGTGAGCAAGTAGGAACTAGTTAAACGAGGATAACCAAAGTCAATCAATTTAGTCAATTTTGAAAACTGCGTTATACAAGCGAATCTTCTTCCATATGTATCGTATCGGTACACAATGCATTTATTAAGGAATTTTTTGGAAGCACTTTTTTCTAATGCAGTAATCCCCGATGAAATGGAATACGTCAGCTAAAATATCAAAATCGAATACCAACGGATTTAACTGATGAATGCAACTACGAGGAGTGTCTATTACTGATGTCCATTTACTTACTTTCTTATTTAGATGGCACTGCTTTCTGGAATGGACCTGGTTCTCAACTAATAAATCTATTAAGTCAGAGCGATCTTAACTTTCTTAACGTCTTCATGTAAAAATAAGGTTGTTGGTCGAGATTATTGCTCTTTGATTTACCCTGGAGTCAAGTTAATAAAGAAACCATTATTAGGTTCACACTATTGTATAAGTCTAGAATTTTAATTAACCCAACTCTGGTGTTCCAATCAACTTTCTCTCACGTTGAATAACATCGGTCATCAACATATAACTATATGCCGGATAAGGGTCATGTAGCAGATTATCTTTACCTTTGAGTTTATCGAGTTAGTTGCTATAAAATAGTCCATTTGTAAGAGAAAATGTAACTTTAACCCTAAAGAGAGCAACATCCATTAAAAAATAGATATCGATTTAGCCAAATCCCTAATCATCTGACTGCATTTCGACAAGCAAGTCGCTGCCTATGTTGCACTGCACTCAAAAACTTCGCCAATTCTGTTTGGCATCCGTAGGGGCTCCAGACAACGGTGACCTAAACAGAATGACTCATGACTTCTGAATGTTTAACTTCAACTTCCAGTCATCGTATCGCTTAATCTTACCGAAAACACGTTGTAAGAGCATGGCTTAGATATTTAGACCTGATCTGTGAATTAATATCAACTTATTGCAACTCGTTTTTAATGTAAAATATTTCAAATAACTGTTTTCGACGGCGCACAGTGACTCATTTTGACTTTTTTGCTTGCAAAAATCACATCACTTAAACGAATAAAGGTAATATTTCAGTGAGTCATTTCAAGTTAAACGGTAGAGAAAAATGTAAACCGACCAACAATTTTAATAAGAGAAAATCAGATTTTTTGGAAACTTTCGTCTGAATCTAAAGTAATTTTTGAAAATTATTGTGATTTGAGATGCCAAAACGAAGAAATGCGTGAATCCAATGAGGAATCTACTATATTGTATATTTCTTGTAGTCGTTATTTTTAGATTCCGGAACTTCCTCTAACTATTCTCCTAGTGGTAATGATTGATCCTCGATTATATTTTGACTATGAACTAACTTTTTGTAATGTGTAGGTGTGGGTTATTTTTCGGAATAATTTTCCTTTAATAACTCTATTGTTTTCTGGGTATACCAGTACTCCCCAAACTTGACAGTGTTGAATTTTTCTCTGTACCTAATTCAAAACATTATTGTAAATTAATTAAACATGCGATTGCTTGGAAATAGTTTGGCGGGTAGCTCCTAATGTTGAAGCAAGCTGTTCTTGCGTTTGGCATAGATCTTCATCGAGCAATGCTTCCAATTTAGCGTCTTCAAAGGATTTTGGCCTTCCTTCATGCGGACGGTCGTCAAAACCGAAATCAACGTCTTTGAAGCGACAAAACCAATCATAGCACGTTGTATACCAGTTTTGATCGGGATGTTGATGGGACAAAGCTGAATTATGGGTGGCATTTTTTTTAATATTATTAACAAGCTTATTATCTACCTTATCCTTCTGCTGGGAGGTGATCACCTTTTCCGTCAATAATATGCTATTTTTCAATATAATCCCTTTTCAACCCGATACACTTTTCCCAGCAGTGCTGCAACTTTTTAAATTTTTAACTTTTTAACTTTTAATCCCTCCGCTTTACTTTTGTTAGCCTGCAATATACTCCTGCGCGGCTCTTTGATTTTATAGTTCGACCCGTACTTCTTTCTTTTTCTTTCTTTCTTCTTTCTGTCGAGAGAACAAAAAGAAGTCACAAGGAGCAAAATCCGGAGATTAAGGTGGATGGGGGAGCAATCCGCAGTGCAATTCGACCAATTTGGCTGTAGCGACTGCTGTGGTGTGAACCGGTGCGTTATCGCGGTGGAAAATGTGGTCGTTTTTTCTTCAAATCGGTGTTGAATCGGCCTAATAAATCGACGTAGTATGCTCCTGTGATTGTTTTTCCCTTCTCCAAATACTCGTAGTCAACGTATATCACACCTCGAGCATCCCAAAAAAAGGATGGCAATCTCCTTTCCGCCGAAGGCACTGTCTTCGCCTTCCTTGGAGAGCGTTCACCAGGTTAAACCCATTGTTTCGATTGTTTTTTGGTCTCTGGTGTGTAACAATAAACTAATGTCTCATCAACGGCGGTCACCAAATAACGGAAAAACTCCACCGGATTACGATTAAACAGAGCCAAGCGCTTGTTCTCCGGTGTGAAAAAACGCGGCACCCATTTCTCATGCCCAAAATCTCGTGCAAGATATGGCTAACGCGTTCAGTTTAGATGCCTGCTATTTCAGCCAATTCGTGAATTTTCACTCGGTGGCGGTCCGCCAATACGAGATCATAGATTTTGTTCACGGTTTCCTCTGTGATAACCGTATTTGGGACACCTGGGCGCGGTTCTACTAAAACCGACTTGCGGCCACGGCAAAACTCTGCGAAGCAATGGTAAACGGTTGTATAAGAAGGTGAGTGGGTCCCATACACACTATTGAGAATGGGATTGATTTTCTTGCAGGTTTTGCCGATCAAAAACCAGAATCGAATCACGAAGCTATATTGCTCTTTTTCCATGGTCCCAAGAAACACTTACACGATGTTTTGAAATTGATGTCAAAACAAAACTAAGCATCCGATTGCCACCAAATTTTGACAAACGGGATGGGTTAGGTTATGGCGCTCAGCTGCGCCACCTGTCTTTCAATCCGGATGGGTAGGTATACCTAAACGTATTTCAAATCACTATCAGTTTTTGCTCTTGCCTTTTCCAACTCGATTACATTTGACGTTGTGGATAGCTTTGATAATTTTTTTTCTAAAAAGATCTTTGATCAAGGATGGGCTTGTATGTCATGGGACAGCTTTGAGAAAGGATGTAGACAACTCAAATTTATTGGTAGTTTCAAGATTAATTTTAATTAATTTTTGTAATTCAGGATGTCCTGAAATCCCTAATTACCAGCAACGGTCTTGAGTCGGGATGGGTCATCGAAGTTGCTTTTATCTCAGAAATTGGTTTCGGATGATGTATATATAATTCGTCGTGAAGAGATTTTTTGCAGGGGCTAACTATAGATGCTATCTATGTTGGATCGTCTGGGTTACTAAAGATGTTCTTTAATTTCCCCAATATCTGCATTGTGTTTGAACTAGTGGAATCAGCTTCCTTATATAAAAGGATTCCTAATGGATCCGATGTATTCAGTGTATTCAACAAGCTTGAGATGCAGCAAAATGCATTGGTCAGCCAGAATCGCTGGTAGGGTATTAAGAGAGTGAGACTTATCAAAATTCATTTGGGGATTTTTGAGTGCAGAGATTAAACAGATGATTTTATAGTGGCTACGCTGTGATCGATTGAGCTTTTTAGTGTATCATAGCTCACGAAAATGAGTTTGGTTATACTTTTTGAGATACAATGAAATTCACATTTCAGCTCTGCAATCACCGTCGTTGCAATTTCGGCTCTATTTTAATTTGCTGCTGATTTTGTTGCTTGTGTTTTTAGACTAGGAGCAGTAGCTATCGCTCTATTTCCCCTTTTGCAATTTATGTTTTATGTTTATGTTTTTATGGCAAGCAGCCAGTAATATAGCTACGTAATGCTACTTTTAAGGGCCCTTACCTCGTCTTTTTCGTAGGCAAAGATGCGAAGCTGCTTTCAGCTCTCACCATCGGAGATGTACTATATGAGCATTGTCAATTTCCGATTCCCTGTTTTTTTTCTCGATTTTCTCTTTCGACCTCGGCTTTATCCTCCTTTTAACATTAGCTTTTCTGACCTGACCTCATTTCCTCAATCGCATGTTCTGCTATTGGGTGATCTGGGAATTTAAATGATCGCACTTTCACAATTTCGAGTAAAATCGAGGTACATGTAAACTACATATTTGCATGTAAGTCAATAATATAACAATATTACAATATTATTACAATTTTTATTAATTTCTTTTTTTTTAGATAATATCGACATTGGAGCTAAAGTTAAATGTACAACAATTGAAAAAGATGGACAAATTTATTTGAACATTGTTCAGATTAATCTGGACTTGGTGCCAAAAAAGTTGTTTTTCAAGTTGGACAATCTTTTCGGCAATAAAAAAGAATTGAGTGACAACATGAACAATTTCCTGAATGAAAATTGGATAGAAATTTACAAAGAATTAAAGCCTTCGATAGCCGAAGCAATAAGCAAAATCATTATGCATATTGCAAATGGTGTTTTTGGAAAGTATTCCTACAAGGAATTATTTTTATCTTAAATTATTCCCAGAATGAGTGACGTGATAATAAATTTGAAAAAAGGATCATAAACGTGTTTTAATTAGGATTCAGTTGTAAGGTAAGTGTATACATTTCTACATAGCTAGTATCCTTTAAGGACTCCTATCAGTTGTTCGTCGGGAGTTCTCCTAAGAGATGGAGAGAAAGGGATGGAGTTCTTACAGATATGTAGACGTGTAGTTCGAGCTTCACTCCAATCGGTAGAATCCTACAATCGGCAGTTTTATCGTCCTATAGCGTTCCCAGATGATGTTTTTGGTATTTTCAGACTCTTATTTCTTAATTTATCTAGTAAATTCCAATTCCTTTTTCAATGTTGCTGATGGAAAAGCTATTCGAAACTATAAATTTCACCAAAACGACTTTCCAAATAGTGGATTTCATTTTACTCGGAGCAGAGCACCACGAGAGACAACTAATCCAACTGTACTCGTTTTCTGTTCTTTTACTGGAATTTCTCGTAGAAACATGAGTAAAAGCATGCCGTCAATACCACTTCAGCATTTAATACAAAATACCAAATACCTGCAGCCTGATACGAGTTTAGGGGGAAATGTTACAAAAGTAGTGTTCCGCGGTGTCGCCTTTCCTCTTACAGCAAGTGCAGCATGGTATTGTGTCAGTTGTGCTCGGCACACTTAAGTGTTTAGCAAAACTTAGTGCTCCGCTACGACGTTAGTAAGCATACTGCAGTTTTTGTTACAAGAAGCATTTACTTTGTATGCCGACAACTTGTCGGTGGAAGACCTCATCTAGGATGTTGACAGTCCTAAGGTTGGTCTTTTAAACCTTGCCTAGCAAGTTTATCGACGATTTCATTTCCCGTGGTCCCATTGTGACTTCAGCTTTCCGACTGCGTTTAAAGAAATCTTGCAACCTTAAAACAGCTTTTAAATCATGAGAGGGCTCAGTAAGAAAAATAATTTATCCCCTCAATCGATTGTTCACATTATACATAGTGCATTGCCATCAGTGTTGCATAATACCGGTATACCTTTACTTGAAAAACAAGCGCAAGTTTTCCTAGGGAGGAGTGAAATCATATATTTTCGTCCTCCATAAAAAGACCAGCGACGCATTCCTAATCGCTGTTGGAGCAACTCGAAGATCCGAAAATATTCCCTTCTTGCCAAAACTATTCCTCATCATCAAAGCCCCAATGCATGTTGTACCAAAGTCCACTTCTTTTTTAATGAATATGGCTTCGAAATTGCAGTCCACAATATGGAAAAACATGTTAAGACATCTCGACCATGCAGACGACTAGGTGCTGTAGAAATAGAGTAAGGCTGAGCGTTGTTAATCTGACGCTGCCCAATTTTGTAAGTAAGATTGCGGATCAATTTGTCATACTTTACCTTAATTCGGCAGTCATCGAATATGGGTTCAAGTTCACTCGAATGTCAAAACTTTGATAACAGGTTAACGCGTTATTTTTGATTATGGACTATGAAATAGATATAATGGAGGATGAACCCTCATTTATTTCACCCAACCCTTCTTGCAAGTTTTTCAGCAAGATCTGGGTCATCAATTTCGGGAATCTGCCATAAGTAGTATCCTTCTTAATATCGTACGTAAAAAGGCATAGTTATATGCCAGATTAGATTTCTACACAAATGGACTCTTTTGTATTAGATCGCGTCAGTGAACTGTGACCCTCAAGTATGTACTCAGAACAATGTTGGCTCTAAGTCCATTCCATTCCATTCCAAATTCGAATTTTAGACTTAATATGTTACGTCGAAAGCTTCTAAGGCACTCTCGGCCTTGTAATAGTGCAAAGGAGCGATCGGTAAAATGTGGGGAAATGTTCACACCAGCATTTCTATCCAAAAATGGTATGCTGGTATAGCTGCTTCAATGACAACTGTTCCTATTACCGCATCACGGAATTTTGTCACAGAATTTAAAACAATATGTCACTTTTAGATTGGAAAAGTAACACATGGGCTGAAAAGTCCGAGGGGGCACCACTTGAATTAAATCCATACCATTTTCAGTTAGCACCAACCTTCAAAAGATACGTGTCTAAATTGACAGCTGTCGGAAGCCACTTTTGTTATTGTGAAAAAAATGGATTCAAAGCAATTTCGTGTGTTGATTTATCATTGCTTTTCGATGGGAAAAAATGCAGCCGATGCAAAGAAATGGCTTGATAAGTGTTACCCGGACTTTGCACCAGCCGAACGAACCAAGTGGATTGAAAAATTTAAAAGTGTTTATACAAGCACCGAAGATGATGCACGCAGTGGACGTCCAAAAGAGGCTGTTTCAGATGAAAACACCAAAAAAGTCCACAAAATGATTACGAATGACCAAAGAGTGAAAATGATCGAGATAGCTAAGGCTCTAAAGATATCAAAAGAGCGTGTTGGATATATCATACAAAGCTGTTCAACCGCAATAAAGCCGAATTTTTGCATCGGTATGTGACAATGGATGAAACTTGGATCCATGACTTCACACCAGAGTCAAGTCGGCAGTCAGCTCAGTGGCGAGCAGGCGACGAACCTCGTCCAAAACGACCAAAAACTCAACAGTCGGCTGGCAAGGTTATGGCATCCGTATTTTGATATACACATGGAATAATTTTCATCGACTATCTCCAAAGGGGGCAGACTATCAACAGCGATTATTATGTTGCGTTGTTGGAGCGTTTAAAGGACGAAATCGCAGAAAAACGACCGCATTTGAAGAAAAAGGAAGTGCTGTTTCATCAAGACAATGCACCGTGTCACAAGTTGATGAAAACGATGGCAAAATAGAATGAATTCAAATACGAATTTCTTACTCACCCACCGTATTCTCCAGATTTGGCCCCCAGCGACTATTTCCTGTTCGCAGACCTCAAAATAATGCTCGCCGGAAGGAGATTTAAGACCGATGAAGAAGTAATCGCCGAAATAGAGGCCCATTTTGAGGCTTAACCGAATTCGTACTACAAAACTGGTATCAAAAGATTGAAAAATCGTTTCAATCAGTGTATCGCCTTCGAAGGCAACTATATTGATAAATGAAGTTGAATTTTGCAAACATTTTGTGTTTTACTATAAAACGGCACTGACTTTTCAGCCCATGTGTTAGGCTAGACCGATTCCGTACAACAAGTCAGATGTTCACCATTCTACTTGTCAACTACATTCCCCTACTCCTCCACGCAACAAACAAAACTACAAACATTTTACTATGTAAGAGGCCTGCGCTCTAAAACTCGTGTTGTTTTGTCTAAATCTCTCTTTCGACGTCCATGTTCTTACAGAAATCAATATGATCCCCCACATAAAGAGCCAGGAGCTATTCTCTTCTTCTTATCATGTTCGTTCTCCATGCCGGGGCCTCCTACAAGCCATTCACAATAGCCTTAATTCTTCTCTCATAGCTATATCTTTTTATGCTAAGCTTTACTTTGTTTCTCGTTGCTACATTCTCCCGAGTCAACTCATCAAATCCTACATCCTTGACCAACTTATTGACCTTAGTGATCCCATCGACAAGGTCCTCTAATCTGTCCCTACTAAAGTGGATTCTATCGGGTGATCTCGACCGACTCTAACTAACATTTATTAACGACATTTATTCGCAGAGAACTTCTTCGCCCATATTTTTTAAATACCTTCCGAATTTCTCCATTGGCATCTACTCTTATCGAAACAATTTTACAAAATCACAATGATGAATTTTTACCCAGGCCAGATAGGCTTCCCGCAATATTTCTCAAAAAGTATGCCCCCAATATTTCTTTCACACTTTCCGGCCTATTTCATCTATCCATCACTCAAGGGGAATTTCCCCAAAATTTGGAGAACTCTTTCATAAGCCAAAAAGGAATCAAAGGATGAAGTAACAAACCATTTATGGTGTACCAAAAGGCAGCCATCTAGGTCCCCTATTTTTCATTTTAACTATTACGACATAGAGTTAAACTTGCATTACACTTTACATTACTTTTGTCCGGTCCTTTCAGCCAAGTATGATCCCCCTTTCAGCGATTTCATATATCCCGAATCGAAAGCATTTAACTTTGTGTCCATCGATTTACCTTTCGAGGACTACACTGTGATGGCTCTTTTACCTTACCTCCCTATTTCGTGGTTGCCTCAAACATCTTAACCTGAATACCCTCAAAAAACGCAGAGACGTAGGTGACATTTTCTTCATTCATCGGAAGACTCTATCTTTAATGGATTAGAAATTATCTTTTGGAACGTTCAATTCAAGTTCTTTTGGATGGTTTCAAGTTTGAAATTCACTTATTGCTGGTGTGCACCAGGGCTCCATTCAGTCTCCAATACTCTTTTTAATTTTCATCAATGATCTCTTGTCTGCTACTCCTAATCCAATATATTCCTTTAATAACGAAAGTACTCTCTGCTTTTCATATTCATTCTCGGACTCAAGTCCCCGCTCTTTGGCTGTAGAATGGGATCGGCAACGTATGCCCAGCTCATTAGATTCCAATATTAACAGCATTACCAATCAAGGAACCACTAACAGAGTAGATACACAATGCTGTCTGATGTCGTTAAAGCGAAATTTAAACACTCAGCCGTTATTCATGAATGGCACTTGCATCGTCGAAACCGAAAATCTTTCCATTCTCGGTATGCGTGTCAGTGACAATTTACGTTGGAATGACCACATATGTGCTGCGAAATGTCAAGGTTTCCTCAAGCGATGTAAGAAATATTTCACCCCCTTGCCCTGGCCTAAATATATATATATTGTACAATGCCCACAATGCCCCTAAGACCCCTTTGCACTTGCTAGATAGCGTCCAAAACCGTGCGTTTAAATTTTTAGGTGATACTATTATCAGACAGACAATTGACACCCTCGAACACTGACGACTCCTATCTCACTCTGTCACTCACTCTATTTCCACTACCAGCGCTACACCGAAATATTAAGTAGCATTCTGCTGCTTCAAACTTTTAACCCTGAAACCCGTCTCGTTGTGAATGCTCAACAGTACATTTTCAAGCCCTCCTTCGGAGGGCGATTCTTTCCTAGGGCTCGCTTATGGAGCTCTCTTTTTCCTAGTCGTTATGACTTGCAAACATTTAAGACCAATGTACATCGGTACCTCTCTTTTCTTCCTATCTAAGTTTTCTTCATCTCCTTGAGCGCGCGCCAGTTATAAAAAAAAGCTTGACCCGTGCAACTTCCTGAGTTAAGTTTTGGTTTTGTGAGAATCGACTTACTGGAGGCGGAAGCTAATCGGCATTCTCCCAACCTACCACATATATTTTAAGCTGCTAAGGTTCCTAAAGCTTCCTAGAAGTCTGCGCGCAAATTTTGCATTGCTCAAGCGGGTACACGGTTTTCACTATATCTCATTTTCAGTTGTCCATCGTGCTATTGAAATTTTGGATAAACTGGCAACGGAGCGGTGTCTCTAATACCTAACGAGCTTTGATTGCATTGGCGTGGCCAATCTTCAATCTGCGACACAAAAAACAAAAAATAAAAACTGAGTAGGTATATCTACTAAACAATGGGCACAGAAAAATAGAGGGCCCATTTTAGCATTTTAAACCTGAAACTCTTACATGAATAATCTCGTTACTCCTAACAGAAGAAGGTAAACTGTGTACACAGCAAGTGGTTTTTATTTAAATAAATTGACTTATTTCATCTCCTCAATTATATGTCAAAAAAATTATTTGCCATCTGTTTTTGAGCACTTGAATTGAGCACAGCCCCAAGCCTTACTAACTTATGTTTGAAAGTACGATTTTAGTAGGTATGCTGTGATATCTGTGTGGCGACTCTTAAATACGTTCAACAACCAGACGACGCGACGAGCGTTAGGAAGAAAAAGAGTTTGGTACTCGAGAATCCAGATTAAATGATGTAATCTTTTCCAAGGGAGAGCGAATAAATGCATCTGTAAATTGGTTGTTACAAAAATAAATAATAAATGTAATTAAGTTAGAGCAAAATACTACATTTTATTTACAATTTAAATAATTCCACAGCAGTAACGAAAGTTACATCTGATTGTGAACAGCATCATCCATATTTCAATAGCAGAAGATTTGCATATTTACATAGCAGAAAACCGGACCACTGGAAAGTATAGAATATTTTTAGAAAGAGGTCAGGGGAGTATAAATATCAGCATAACCAAAATTAGCTCTAACCAAGTTAGCTCTAAATTGCAATTTGAAAAACGAAATAAAGAATTGCTTACAATACTGTGTTATCCATTTTATGGGCACTTCCTTCTGTTGCCCACGAAATAGTATGTGTCCTGGATTGCGTTTAACAAAGTAATTATTCTTAAAACTTATTATATTATAAATTTTACACAGAGAGAACAAAAAACAAAGTGATAACTTAAGTAATCGAATTACTTAAATCATATCCGTTGGTTGGCGCTGTATTTCTTCTTAGGGGTTCGTGCCTGTGATACAAAAGCTGCCACATTTTCAACGTGAGCATCGTCATCTATGTTTCCATAGGAGAAGATTTAAATAGCAAAAGCATCAACCAATGATGAGTGGAGAGAAGAATCAAATTTTCTAGGAAAATGGGGTATTGTATGTATTTTCTCGAAATAAATGTCATCGTAGAACAAATTTCAGCATTCCTAAGGCATGCAAGTGAGCTCTAAAGTGAATTACGAGTTGTGATTAAGTGATTTATGTAAGAGATACAGAAAGTCAAAGGGTTGAGATAAGCAATTAAATTGTAAATTGTATTTGGGTTAAATAAAGCGATTGTATTGGAAGGAATGAGTTATTCTTTTGTACCCAGACAAACATTTAATAATAGTAATTTATTTTTTATTGCATAAGTTAAGGCGAAAATGAAAAGAAAATATTTCTTTTGAGGTTTTAGTCTTATTTAAGGCTAAAAAATAATTTCGTATTGATTCTAACATTGCAGGCCAAAAGTTTGAAAACTGGCTGCTGTAGATGGAGTTTCAATTTTAAGGAGTGCATTGGATTTTTTTATTTACATTTTCTACTTGGACAATACACAACACATTACGATAATAAAAGACAAATTTTACATCCACGTTTTTGTTTAAAAATGTGGAAAAACAGCTTCTGTGGCTTATTATGAAGTGTCTAGGTTTATTATTCAATTTTACATCAAAAGCGTTGTCAAAACCCAAAATTTGTCAACCTGGATTGCAAGAGTCAATCAAAAGCCACACTTTAAAGTCATAAGGATTTATTTGAGATTCCTCACGTCCTGAATAAACAACTCATTAACAATGGGAAAAGTTGCGAAAACAGCAATCGAAAAACGATCTGCAATTATCACCTTCCTTAAAGAACGCAAATCGCAGATGAAAGTTGTTGGTATGAAGGTATGAAGGTACTGCCTTTAACGCACCAATGAACTACATGCTCACACTGGACATCTTGAGGATAAGTCATTGTGAGATGGTCTGAGCACGAAAATCGGTTAAAAGTCACAGCTATCAAAAGAAGTAGGTAGGCAAAAGACAGCACAAAACCTCTGTACTTGACAATATTTTAATCAGGTTTAAGACATTGTGGACTTTTTGTGCGGTTTGCTGTTCGAAAACTTCTGCTGCAACCACAAAGGAAGCAAACAATGATAAAATAAGCCAAAAAGCATAAGAAGAAAATTTCAACCGATTTTTATGGAGCGCTGAATCATAATTTGAGATATTTGGCGCAAAATAGAAAATTAAGCATTAAGGTGGTTCTATTATGGTCTGGGGATGTTTCTCTTCATGTGGAATCTGAAATTTGGTTCGAGTGAATTGAAAATTGGATACAAAACAATATCCAAGATTAATTAATTGACCAACAATTTGTATTTCAGCAGGGAGATGACCCTGAACAGACATCAAGACTTTGTCCAGACTACCTGAAACAGAGGGAAGTTGAAGAAATCTTACAAATCATGATATGGTCGCTGCAATCACTATATTTGAACCCTATAGAGTTGTTCTGAAAGGAGCTGGTTCCGAGATTATTGCTCATTATAAGAATTTGCATTGTGGAATATCTTGTAAAATATTTTGAACCCACACAAGATAGAACTTATTTCTTCTAACACGATAACAATTTATAATTCAATCACTTTTATCATTTTATCACTTATAAAACAGCACAATTTGAGAATTGAGGACTGATTTCACCTCTGTTCGATGCCAGTTTTTGTACTCTCTGCCTTCCATAATTGTTAGCACTTTAACTATGGTGGTCAAAGTGTATCCATTATCTCTCCAAATGGATGAGTCTTCTATTATTCAAATGTAGATGACGCTGTTCACATTTAGGCTGTTATCACAATGCTATTGGATTGATTGGTGAAGCAATATACCCCTATGTTCAGAGCAAGAAATATTTTTCCTCTTTTTTTGAGTTTTTCTCGATGTTAAATTTTGTTTTTCTTTAGAGCACTGAGGGGGCACAAGGCTGTGTCAGAATAACATACGTATATAGGTGTATTGCACATTGCATCATTTGAATTTCAAATCAAAGACGGTATACTCGTACATACTGTTATCTCCTATAAAACCCACGTAAAAAGTCCACACACCTCTATCAAGTGGCCACATACTAGCTCCTGACTATAAATTAATCTAAAGGAAGAAGTTTTGCTGAGAATATCACAGCTGTGGTTGAAGATGTCGTATAGAATCCCAATGGGCGGTCTTTACAGAAAATTTTGGTGAAAGACTGCAAGATGTTTCCTTACAAAGTGCAGACAGCGCATAAGCTGTTAGATTTTAACCGTCAAACACTTGTAACCTATGCTTAAGCCATCTCGACCAAGATGGAGAAAACTTTTCATCCAAAATCATCATAAGCGACGAGGGCCATTTCCATCTCTGGGGATATGTAAAGAAGCCAAATTATCTCTTCTGCGGCACCGGAAATCCGCGTATAAGCCATGGAGAGCCATTACACCCGTGCTGTTTACTCTGGAGGCGTCATCGGTCCTTATTCGAAAACGCCGCTGGCTAAACGACTAGTGGACGGCGGGCCCTACAGAACCATGCTCAGCGACTTTCTCTTTTTTCAAATGTATGAATTGGGACTGAAAAACATGTGGTTCCAACAGGGTGGAGCAAACTCCGAGGGCTGCATTTCCGGGTCGCCTAATCTCTCGTCTTGGCGATTTGCATTGGCTGGCAAGATCGCCTGATTTAACCATACCAGACTTCTTTTTGCGTTTTTTTTTTTTTTTTTTTTGAAGCCATGAGTATATGTCAACAAGTCTCAGACTCTTGAAACTCTCAAAGAGAATATCCGTCAAGAAAGCGAGGACCTTTCACCAGAAGTTCTGGCAAGAGTGATGGAAAATGCCACAAATCGGGCCCGAATAGTTTTCAATTCCGGCGGCGGCCACTTAGTCGATATTATTTTCTGGACTTCAGGTAACATTATTAACATAATCCAAAAGTAGAACCAAAGGTAAACGACGACGAAATTCACTCTGCGTTTAATCCATAGACATATTATGGCATATTCACATTAAAACATAACTTTTGCCCACAATCTACTAAGGAGTTTGATGGTCAACCCTAAACCTAAACTATATATTCCTGGGGTTCGACGCCATCAATACATCAAACACACTATTCCGCTTTATATCTCCGGGCGTATGCAGTAAGCAAATGTTGAAGATTAGTTCCAAAAAGCTAACTCTCATGGAATCGGTTCATAACCATTTACCTAGATTCGTCTATACTTTAATCTTAAGTCATCTTTAATCGTATATAGCTTACCAACTTACTTTGATGGCGCTACAATCTAAGTAAACCAGGCATTCAACCAATTAACCTCTCTATTGGGCTGATCTTTGGCCAACTACTTCTAGTTGCGCACTTCAAGATAACTGAGATCCTCTTCCGGCCATCTAAGGCGAATTCTGCTACTACTGCGGTTTTGTCTTTGGAAACTAATCGGACGTTAGTCTCCATTTACCCTATGTATAGGGTAATTCATCGTGAGGTTTGATTTTCAATAGACTTTTTTTGACAGATCACGCGAGTTACATCATCTATGTACCTCTCCTAAGAACTATTAAGTGGCTCTTATTAACTATGATCTCTCTCATTTTGTGACCAAAATGAGGTTATAGCAACATCTTATTCAGTCTAGTCTAAGCGTTCATTAAATAAAGAAATATATGCAAAATTGGACTTTGGTGTCAATATAAACCACGTTATTCGCGTGACTTCTATCAAACTGCTTTGTTATTTTTATTCAGTATCGTTTGGCAAGTCATCATGCACAGACTCACACCACACCAGCATCTCCAAATTGTTCAGCTGTATAACGAAAATCAGCGTTCTGTTAGAAATGTTTTTCGTGCGATTCGAGGAACTTACGGTGCGCATAATCGACATTCTAAAACTACTATTGCCAATACCATTCACAAATTTGAGACCCAATTTACATTAATTGATGATACGTAACCGATTAGACTATATATATGAGACTATAGCAGCTGTAGCTGAGAGTGTACGCCAAACCGTGACGAATCGATTCGTCGTCGTTCTCAGCAGCTTGGTTTGGCGTATTTTACGTGAGGATCTCGGCCTAAAATCGTACAAAATTCAACTTGTGCAAGAATTAAAACCAGGAAAAACTATGTGCTTCCTGAAATTTAAGCTCATGGTCTCGATGAGCTGGTTTCAACAAGACGGCGCTACGAGCCATACAGCGCGTGAAACAATGGACTTGCTGAGAAACCATTTTGGTGAGCACTTAATTGGCCGCCTAGTTCGTGGGATATCACACCTTTGGACTGTTTTCTCTGGGGATATTTAAAGTCTCAGGTCTTCAGGAATAAGCCGACTACGATTAACGCTTTGGAAGCCAACATTACTCGTGTTATCCGCGAGATACCAGTCGCTATGCCCGAACGAGTCTCCCAAAATTGGACCTTCCGAATAGACCACCTCAGACGTAGTCGTGGCCAACATTTACATGATAGCATTTTTAAAAAGGTAAATGCCATGAATTACTCTTTTAACCAATAGTAAAAATTTTAAGTTCAATTTCAAATTTATGTATTTTATTTTACATTATATATCAAACTTCTCGATGAATCACCCTTTACATGTCCTATCTATCTTAGTGGGGGCCACCGCTTCCTCCATCATTAACGTTGTCTAATGGACGGTATTCTAACGGTTTTTTCAACACAACGCCTGCGAAGGTTCCTACGATTTACAATTATAAACTCCCGGTGGTAGGTTTAGGACTTAAATCACGGCATCGAACGTGGAAGTCAGGAGCCCCCGGACTTCGGTCCAGGCCTGATTTAAAGAGGTAGGCCTCCTACAGGTTCCGTCACAGTGTTTGTGGTTTAAACCTAAAATTGCAGGAAGAATTTCGCAGTTGGTTTTGAACCGACGAAGGGTTGCAATAAGTACTGGGTACTGTGATCAGCAAGAGGTTTTAGATTAATTGCCTCGACTCCTACCAAGGGTGGAACTTGTCTAAATACAGTTCCGAATTGGTATTCACAATAAATGGAAGCGATTGCAAGGACCACCCTTGCTCCCATTGATGTATGGACATCCTGTGAAATTAAGTCTCCACAGACAAGAGTTCACGTAAAACCCCAGAGGCTAATGTGAACATTTTTTGACCACTAACGATGTCACTGTGTAGCTCGTAGGGTCCGCTGTTATATCATATCCTTTAAAGCCCGTTATCCCAAACAGGATAAAGCAGGACTCGAAGAATTTTTGTGTTCGACAAGGCCAAGGTTATCTTCATCCACCTTCTCTAAGGATTGGGATGATAAGGATCTTATGTATATACCCGTATAGACTCTTTAGTGTTTCTTAGCACATCCTAATTACTCAGTTGTTTTCTCGTCCTGCCTCCTCTGGTTCTACCATCTGCTGGAGCATGCTTAGCGATTGCCTGCTGGAAAGAGCAAGAATCAGCAAAAATATGGGATCTGTCACCAAGGAAGATACTCTGGTTCTAGATCAAGTATATCCTTTGAATGTGTTGTCTGATGGAAGAAGCTTCCCCGAAAATACGTCAGTTCGGTTGTATGGGAGCTATTCTCGTAAGGCTCAAAACCATCTTCCGGTTAAGTATTTTTTTAGTAAAGGAATGCAATCCGGTCTTCATCGATGGTTCCAAAACCCATATGGGATGCGGCGATGGCGTCTTTCTGAAGGACAAGAACGCTAGATTTCACTTCAAATTAGAGAAACTTTCATTTGATGGCAACAAACTACATAAATTGTGAATAATTGGTGGATAAGGCAAAGCATTTGCATCTGCAGCGACAGCCAAGCTGGGCTTAGAGCCTTACTGAACAATTTTACTGCAGTAATCCTGACTGAAAGCAGTCAGAATGCTAAATTCACTGAGCCTTGTATGGGTCTCAGGTCACAATGGGATCACGGGAAATGGAATCGCCGATTAACTTACAACGAAAGGCTCATAGAAGAGTGTTTCAGGATCCGAATCTACGTTAGGTCTGCGTGTGTCCTCGGTAAGGGCATTGACAGTTGTGTTTCATATGACCACAACTGTAGATGGCATGATAACCTGTTAGTTATAGGCAGACCAAACAATTGCTTCTCGAGGTCTTTAAGAGGTTCGCTACATTCAATAGGAAAAACTGCAAGCTGCTCACTGCCATCATAACGGAACACTACACTTTTACTAAGTACTTGAATGTACTGGGCATAAATGATACAACATCCGCTGTGAAAGTGATGACGACACCGCGGAGCACTACCTGTGTAAATATCCGGCTTACGCTCGGATCAATCTGCAGGTACTCTGTTTTGAAGTGGTAGTTGGAGGTACTGCAGGCACTTTATCACTGAAACTTTCTTCGAAAGACTGAAAGATTTCATTAAAAGCAACTTACAAGGAGTACAATGGATTAGTTCTTTGTCTGAGTGCTCTATTTCGACGTTAAAAAAATACAGCGGCCACTGCAAGAGATGTTGATGCTATCATTACTTGATAAAATCAAGTGAATTCAATTATTCACATCATATTTGCACAGACAATAACAAGTCGCAAAACAATTAGAATCGTTAGAAGTAATTTATATTCTAACGGAAAATTTATAAAAGTTCTGGTTTTTAAATAAATAGCCAAATTGTGCAAATTAGGGTGAAAGACAGCTAAATGCTATTAAAAAGCCATTAAAACCTCAACAGGATTAACTTGTATGCCCATGTGTGGCGCCATAACAAAGTTAATTTTATTTTTAACATTTTGACTACCAAAGGTTCAATATTCTTTTTATTTAATAAACAAGTAGTTACGTTGCTAAAATATAAAATAGCATCCAAGAACCAAAACTCAAGCTCAAAACTCGGAACATTATCCCTACGACTAATGGTTTATTATTTTTTTTTTTTTAGTATTTGCGTCTTTTTTAAAGAATATTGATTTATGCCAAAAACAAAAACACTTCTCTGAGGAAGTGTCATCTTCTTAAGGTGATTAGAGCCATGCATTCACATAAAATGTGTTCCGCAGTTTCCTGAATAAGACCTATTTTGTGTAGGTGATATCGAGGGTGGCAGTGTCCAGTTAGAAATCCAACCAGTCTTCTGATATCGTCCCTTTTGAGTTGTAGGGTCTTTTTTGATTTTTTTGTGAAAGGGTTTGATGTTTTTTTTTTTTTTAACTTGTCGAAGCCCTGGGTTGTTTTCCTAATGGGATGTATGGTACACATGGAAAGTTTGTCGGTTTCGACGATGCAAGTGCTATTCATGGTTAATGGCTGGGTATTTGAATTTCAATTTAATGACAGCAGACAACATTGAGTTTTGGAAGCATTAAATTCCACTCGGTTGATAGTTCGGAATTTATTGAGCTTAACATACGCTGCCGTTCCCGTTTTACAACCAAAGAGCAGGCGCGTGAGTCCGGGAACGAATATGAAAAGCAGAGAGAACTGTCATTAGCAAAGGAATGTATTGGATTAGAAGTATCAGACAAGAGATAATTAATGAAAATTAAAAGGAGTGTCGGAGACAGAACGGAGCCCTACGGCACACCAGCATTCATTTTGTGAATATCAGACTTAAAACCTTCTAAGACAACTTGAATTGAACGTTCCGAAAGGTAATTTCTAATCCATTGAAGAAGAGAGTCATCGATCCCAAAAGTACGCGTTTTCGACAAAAAAAGCCTGGTGCCAAACTCTGTCAAATGCCTTAGAAATATTAAGTACAACTATCTTGCTTTCGCCAGATTGATGTATGCATCGGTTCGATTTTTCAGTGAGACATGCCATCAAATCACCAGTGGACCTGTTGCTGCGAAAGCCATATTGCCGGTCATTAAGAAGTTTTCGTGTTTCGAGATGTTGCTGACAGTTGATCAGCGTTTCCAAGACCTTGGAAAGAAGAGACGTAGTTCAATGGGTCTGTAGGAGGAGAGAGAAGAAGGTTCGCCTTTTTTAGGGACGGGCTAGAAAGAGTCCTAGAGAGTAGGATTAATGAAAAAGTTTACGCAGTGGTTTTGCCATCGTGGAATAATACCTCTTCTGAAGAATGGGCGATATACCATCTGGACCAGCGTATTTATGCATGTTAAGATCTTTGAGTACTCTTGGTACTACACGAGTGCGAAAGTGGATTCGTCCCATTGTAGATTTGATGCACTCAAGTGTAGGCGAGGACAAAGCACAATCTGGGTGTGTTGAGCTAGCCGCAAAGTGTGCAATTTTCTAACCTTGACAGCCTCTTTACAGCTCGAGTCATACCATGCCTTTTCTTTTCGTTTGATATTCTTCAACAGATGGGGGATAAAGCATCGCATGTGATCGGCGGCATCCACGTCGTTACCGAGGAAACATAACGACAAGTTAAAATTCCTAAAGAAGTTATTAAGTCCTTTCCAATTGGCTTTTTCGTATTGCCATACGGTTCTTTTAGGAATCTTTTCTCTTACTTCGTCGTGGGTGTACGAGAATTTAGTAGATATGACACAATGGTCCGACGAGCCTAGAGGGGAGTGTACATCAACGCAGTACTTGTCATGGTGAGAAGGGAAGAATAGTGGCACTAGTTCGCATTCTGGTAGCTTCAGATCAGAGTAATCTGAGAGGTGTGGGCGGCGATCTACTTGTGTTTCACTAAGTGCCAAAACAACTGGTCGGTACTTACAAAAGTGGACGTACGCAGAAAAGTGATTACTTTTTAGCCCGCGTATATTGGCTGCGTTCACCCAGAATTCCCTAGTCATAATTACAAGCAAACACCGACGATACTAAGCAAGGCTGCGAAGTTAAAATTCTGGCGATGGTTTACCGAATCAAATCGCTGTAGGTGTTATGCCCTTACAACATATGCATCAGTCCACCAACAAAACTTTTACACACAACCCGCTATCCATCGGTTGTTGTGGGATACCCGCACTTTGTGATATTTTTGTTTTATTTTTTTAAATCGCACTGCACTGCTTAATTCTTTTTTTTTTTGCACACACGCGCTGTGAGTTCGGTTTTTTTTTTTTATTTTTTTTTTTTGGTGCGCTGTACAAGAGAAATTACAACTACAGGACGTGCGCACTCGTCGGCGGTCGACGCGGTACTCAAGACCTGCTGTTAGGCATGTGTGCATTTAGCCGGTGATGCCGAGGCATGCAACTCTTATCTTTTGTTTTGTTCCACCATACTTCTGATGAGAAGGCGATGATGGGTCGTATCATCTTTATAGTTATCCATTGAGTGAAGGGAACAACCAACACATCAGTCATTTACTATCCTTAGAGCAGTCTGCAGCTTATTTATTTATTTATTTGTTTATCATAGCTCTTTCAAATTTCTTTAAGTATCTGAGAAGCCTTTGGCTTATCTGCAGAAGATTAAATCTCTTAATTGTTAATTTAGTGAACTTAGTCCTCCCAAATAACAAGTTAACATATTAAAACTAATTAAGTATCTATAATTAATAAAACATTTTGATTGCTTTTTTTCTAGTTTTACAGTTTGAAATGTTTGTTAGTTTTCGGGGTAGGTTGTTGTTTGTTGCCGGAACGCTATGTAGGAGTTGTCTTTTATCATATTTGTTGCAAAAGTTTTATACTTGCAGCAGACCTTAGGCACGTCGTTTAGTATTCACTTCATTATCTATTGGCCGAATAAACCGTATGTCGTCGTAGTATTCTAAAGTAAGCGTCATCTCAAAAATGTCTTCTACTTAAAGGACTTTGAAGCTAATGTCTTTGTTTCGAGTATTCATAGAGTTTTGCAGTTTTTACAGTTTGTTGATATGGGTTGCCGCTGCGTTGCCCCAATTAGTGAATAGTAGACCTGACTCAAAACGGACACCGTTGCGTGATATTTCAGATGGGCTAGTGCATAGATGGCTTTCTTTAAATCAATGCATGTTACGCGTGCATTACGTCAATCTGTTCCATAAGAAATGACAGTCTATAATAACTTCTAAATATTTATAGCTGTCAACAACTTCGATGACTTCTGTATTGGCATTAGGACAAGCATAATTTCTCAGGTGTACTGGAATTTGTGTCGATGTGATTGTGACCTAGGATTGCGGATGTGTATCACCGTTATCGTGGCACCATTTGACGGTAGCATCCAACTCTTCCTGCATTATTGCTGTCGCCATTTCCAGCGACCTGTGATGTACCATTATTGCTGTGTCATCAGTAAAAGCAAACGGTGTGCCCTGCTTAAAAGAGCGAAGAAGCTCATAAGTGCACAAGATAAAAAGGATTAGACCCAGTTTCGATCCCTGTGGCTCACTATATTCCACCTGATTTGCACGCAGAATAGTCTGTTAGTCCTCGTATACCAACATGTTGAAGCGGTTCAATGGGAGTCTTGTGGTTTAACGTATCGAAGCCTTTACTGAAATCCACGAAGAGTACCAATACGTGGTGACAATTGTTCAAGCTCTGGTTGATACAATTTGCGAATTCAGCTAACAATTTGCCTGTACTTTTGTTTTTCTGAAAGCCGTTTTGACTTTTATGGATCAGGGAATGTTTTCTCATAAAACTCTTTATTCTTTCAGCGATTACACTTTCGAGACACTTTTCTCTTACTGGGAAAATCAATATCGGTCTTTAGTTGCTGAGCTGACTTTTAACTCCTCCTTTGTAAATCGGCCTTTACACAGCTGTTTTCAGAATGAACAGGATATTTGATTGTGCCAGGCTTATGTTTATGAACTTACATATGGTATATACAACTTTCGAATTCCATCAATTCCCGGAGATTTTTCTTCACCCAGCCAACTGATAATGCTGTGTACCGCTTAAATGTTGGTTGGCTTCACCAATAAAGTCTTTTCCAGGATTCTGTTCAGGTGTCGAGATGTTGCCGAGTCTCAATGATTTATGATATTTGTCGTTTTTGGTGCAAAAAATTTGAAGATTTGGTAAATTATACATGAGGCTCTGTGTTAAAGTTTTTATTCAATGTCTCATCAATTTTCAATTTCGTCCCAGGATAGCATTTATCACTCCCCGTGTTTTTCTGGGATCGGTTTTAAATTGAATGAACTGGTTTTTAAAATAGTTTGATTTTTGAATTGATATTTCTTTGTTTAATTTGTTTCTAAAATTTTTATAATCAACTTCATAAGCTTTGTTTAACCCATTGCTTTTCCATCAAACGTCTTTAAGTTCACCCTTCACTATTATGACTAAGTCGTTTGAATATTCTATTGTTTGATAGCCCAGATTACTAAGTTTAACTTGTAGGTAATCAATAACCAGCAACCATAAGAGCAGTGAAAGAACGCCGGTAACCTTACGGTCGTTTTACACCCTTTTTTTACATATCCGGATAATCAAAAGCACCTTCAATATCTAGAAAGCCACATATTGCAATCTCTTTTATAGCAAAGCGCCTTCCGTGGATCTTTTATCCTATTTGCGTATTAGTGAGGATACAGAAGTGAATATCTGTTGAGAAGGTCTCTGGTGAGTAGAGCGGTAAGTCTTTCAATGATTTTCAAAATAAAATGATATAAGACTTATGGGTCGACAGGATTTAAGTAGTTCACTACATTTACCTCCCTCCTGGATTGTGGAATGTATTCCCAGTTGGAACTATACCTAAATTTATATAGAATATCTTTGCCAATAAATCAATGCTATTGCTTTGAGAAAAAAAAAAATTGATTTGAATGAGAGCGGGTTGGATCTACTGGTGGTGGTAGTGACGAGATACTGCGATCAATGATAAGAATTTTTTGCTCTCATAGACAAGGACTTAAGGTTTGTCACATGAATGCACAAATTTTGTACCCTAAAATAGATGAGTTTAGAGATATTTTCGTAAATTCTAAAGTTGATGCAAAACTTGGTTTTGTAAAGATGTAAAAAATCCAGAAGGGATCGTGTTGGCGGTGGATTGACCTTTTATTTGAGAGAGGGGCTGGTTGGTCACCTTTAATTACGTTCGCCTACTGGTTCTGCCTTTGATTACATTTTCATCGACATAATCTGTGGCGAAATAAGTGTTCGTCTAGGTACTGTGTATAGACCAAATAGAAATATTGATTTAAAACCCATATATGCCTTAGTTAAAGAAATTGCTGCTAATGCAACCAATGTCATTGTTTGTGGTGATTTCTATAGTGACCTTTTAGTTGAAGGTCATCTTCTTGAAGGTATGAACATGCTTGATCTTCACCCCGTAAATACGCAGGTGCCTACTTATTTTATGAGCACCTCAAATACTCTTTTCGACTTATTCTTTGTAAATGATACTGACAGAATATTACTGTTTGAACAAATTTCTGCCCCAGTTTTTTCTTAGCATGATCTTATCTTTCTTACATATGACTTTAATATTGATGAGCCGACCGGCTTATTGGACTACACGGTTAGTAACTTTAAAAATATAAATAGATCAGCTCTTGAACAACACATAAGTTGTGTTCCTTGGGAACTTGTTTACGTTATGCCCTCACCGGATTTTATTTGAAAGAACATACTATAAATCATTTAATGTTGCGTCGTGTCCAAAGTCGAAAAAAAGTGTTGTTCGTGAAATACGAACTGCAAGGGCACATTTTTATTCCATACTTGTTCAACCAACAACGACTGTGATGAACTCAATCATTGCCATATGTAAGGCATGTGATTATTAATATTTTTATGACGGGCATCTTTCCTTATCAGTGGAAAATGACTTAAATAATACCAATTCCTTAAAACTCGCCAGGTAATGAACTCAGGCCTATATAAATCCCTCCTTTTCTCTCTAAAGTTTGTGAAGGGATTATGCATAAACAACTGAATGAGTACCTGGGACGTAATAATTTGCTGGTTTCAGTTTAATCTAGATTTCGTGCCAAACACAGCTGTACAACTGCTTTAATAAGCGTAGTAGAAGACATAAGGGAAAAACTGGATCAAGATATGGTTCATCATTCCATTCTCATTAATAAATTATGTCACTACTTTAACATATCTCCCTTCGCTATAAAGTTAATCACATCGCATCTAAGTGAAAGAAAGCAAGCTGTGTCTCACGACGGTGTTCTATCAGAATTTCTTCCGTCACGAAACTCTTTCCACGAGGCTTTCCACAAGGGTCGATTTTGGGTCCTCTCCTATTCTCACTTTATATTATTGATATAGCTTCCGTAATCTTGCATTCGTCGAAATACTTTAACGCTGATGACATTCAAGTCTATCGAAGTTATTCCCTAGGCCTTATCGAAAGTTTCGCCAATGATGTGAATGCGGATCTTAAACGAATTTCGAATTGGTCGCTGAAAAATTGCTTGGTGCTTAATCCAAATAAGTTTAAATGTCTAGTTATTTTAAAAACAATGGTAGATGTCTCATATTTTCCCTCTATTATGCTAAATAGCTTACCAACTCAATTCGTGGACTCTTCAAAAAAAACTTGGTGTGGTATTTAACAGAACACTTACATGGAATATCCATATAAACTTGAAGGCTTATGGCAATCTTCGAACTCTGTGTACCGCTCAGAAATTTACATCCCTAAGGACAGGGCTAGTACTCGCTAAGGCATTGGTTATTCCTATTCTTATATATGTGGATATGAGTGACATGAGTTATTCATTATAATTATTTAACTATTTGCTTCATTCCATTTGCTTCACACTATTACTCATTTTGTTTATAACTTAAACCGATTATGGTTTGTAACTTAGATTACACTCTGCGAGACAGCCGACGCGCCATGCAATGATGACACACGACGGAATAGGTTTTCAGCCAGCCAATAGCCCAATAAGTTTAATGGGGTAATAAAAACCATCCAATACAGATGAACCATAAACAACGATACCCCAATAGAAAAGGGACCCAGTTAAGTGGGGAAATAAAAGCATTTAAAACAGATGAAGTGTCAACAAAAGCAACGTATCCCCATGGCCAATTGGAAGAAAATTGTGTTGCTCGTTGCTGGATTTGTCATCTTGGGTATGATGTACTCATGGTGCTCAAAAGCTTGGGCCTAGTATAAGGTCCTAAGTTCATTAGGGGTCTGGTGTCTGTAGTAGCTGTTGAAGAAAATGGAGAAGCCCAGAAAAAGCAGTCCGTACTTTAACAGCAGCGTGGTCGTGTCGGCAGTCTCTCGCAAACCTTTTCTCTCGTTTAAATATTTTGTTTTATCTTATCTTATATTGGGTATGTAATTTAATTCGTGCGGTTTTTTTTTTCAAAATTTGAACGTTTATTTAAGAAAAACATGTACAATAGTATTATTCAAAGTATTGCCTATTTGAAGCTATGACTTTTTCCCCTCTTTCTGGGAATTTGTGGATCCCATCCCAAAAGAACTGCGCCAGCTTGGCAGCCAAGAATGAATCAAGCCAATTTCTGATATTCTGCTCTGATATGAACCGTATTTCAGTGAGGGCGCTCTGCATCGACTGGAACAAATGGTAGTCAGAGGGGGCAAGGTCTGGGCTATAAAGCGGGTGGGGTAAGACTTCCCATCCACTATTTTCCAAATAGTTCTTAACCGGAATAGCAACGTGGGGCCGAGCGTTGTCATGATGGAAAATTATTGCCTCGTGTCTGAACGTTTTTAGGCTACTGCTCTCTTCAAACGGATTAATTGTGTTCAGTAGCGTTGTCTATTGATAGTTTCACCCAGTTTTAGCAGCTCATAATACAGCACATCCATCTGATCCCACCAAATACAGAGCATTACCTTCGCTCCATGGATATTCGGCTTTGCCGTTGATTTGGCTGGTTGGCCGGGTTTCCCATATGATTTTTTGCGCTTGGGTTATCGTAATGGATCCATTTTTCATCACCAGTAACAATCCGATGCAAAAATGAATTTTTTTTGTGGCGTTCCGGCAGCATTTCGGACAAGCAAAACCGTCTTTCGACGTCTCTCGGCTTGAGTTCATGTGGAACCCAATTTTCTTACTTTTGAATATATCCAGCTGCACTTAAACGTTTTGAAATGGCTGCTAGAGTGACACCCAAAGATTCTGTGAGCTCTTCTTGTGTTTGGCAACAATCTTCATAGAGTAATGCTTCCAGTTCTTAATTTTCAAACTTTTTTGGCTGCCCAGGACATTCATAGTCTTCCAAGCCAAAATCACCACTTTTAAATCGTGCAAACTACTTTTGGCACGTTCGCTCAGCTAGCGCATGTTCACCATAAGCTTCCACCAAAATACGATGACTTTCGGGAGCAGTTTTCAATAATGAAGAAGAACTCCCAGCAAAAACACTTTTTCAGGCACATAGTTCGACATATTTGAGTAAAAAAAAATGTTTGTTGTTTACGCTTCAAATAAATGACATATACTGAAATGTCGTAAATTGACAGTTGCTTTCCAACGCATGTTCCAATGGAATAATAGCAATGGAATAATACAAGTTACGCCATCTCTTAGCAAACCGCACAAATTAAGTTATAGACCCAATAATAAAATAACTAAAAATCACATTCTACTTAAATTTTTATTTTCTACATATATGGCTGTGAACTTTTTTGTAATTGTGACGCTAGTACGATAAGTATACGAAAGCTAGAAGTAATATTTAATAGCACAATCCGATATGTCTATAGTCTCAGAAGATATGACCATGTCTCACATTTGGCTAGAAACATGTTAGATATGTCTTTTCAGAACTATGTCAAGTTTCGTATACTGATTCTTCTTTTCACCATAATCACAGCAAGGCATCCAACGTATCTCTACAACAAAATCCACTTTCCAACGTCCAACAGATCTGTTTCCTTAATTCTCCCGCGTTTCTCTTGCTTAACATCTGAGAGACAATTTTTTATTGCTTCCATCCGCCTTTGAAATTCACTTCAATTTAGAAGCGATTCCGTCTGATCCAGGTGCCCTATATTTTTTTAAATGATTTTACAGCCCATTTAACTTTGTCTATGCTGAATATATTTCCAGATAAGCTGTTACTTTTGTTTTTGTAGGATAAGTTTGTGGCTTCAGAATTGAAATCCTGCGTGTTGTTTAAAAGGGTGGAATAGCATTTTAGAGCTTCCTTTCGGCTAGTTGGAAAAGTACCAACTTCATTTTAGCTATTTGAAGAGTCTTTTGAGAAAATTTTTTGAAGACGTGAGAATTCTGGCAGTTTTTAAAGGTTCTGGCAATTAAATATTTCTCCAGGAAACTCTCTTGGACTTTCTCAATTGCAAGATTTTAAAGATGAGGGCAGTAAGTAGCGTGATTCTCTTGAAAAGTATTCCAGTTCGTATTTTGCTCATGTATCTAGTTTAACCATGTCCGATTTTGCATTCTTTATTTAAACCTTATGAACGGTCCGGAAAGGATGACTCATGTGACACTTGCCAGTTCTTGGTAAAATTTTGAAGAAAGAGAGACGAGATGGTGAGGTTAAGTACCTTCTCTCTTACAGAGTGGGTTTATTTGCTCATAGGGGTAGAGCAGATTTTTGTTCAAAATATAATTTGAAAATAACTCAACCCTTTTGGTATTGTCTCTGCTACCCCAGATGTTGTTGTGGGCATTGACATCACATCCAAGAACTAGATGTGGAATTGTGACAAAGCTCGATCAGGTGCTGTACCAGAACAGGAGGAACCGTATTTACATATGTCTCAGGGAAACATTTAATACATCGTTTCAGAAAGTATTCCCATCCTTGCGCTAGAATTATATACAGTGGATGTGATGTCTACATATAATAAAAACGGTAGACCTTCAGTTTGTGCGTCGAATATCTGTCGAATTTTCTCAAGAAAAGGTTACCATAGCTTCAAAAATTACTCTAAATATGACACTATACATTTTACCAATCGTAGTGACAGGATGGTAAATTAAATCATTGTTTTAACTAATTGTGTTAGTTTGAATATAGTAGCAGCTTCTTTTAGCAAGTTTCTGAGACAAAGGAAGGTCACATGAACTCATTCTCCTGAAACCTAATGTTGGCCTGGAGCAAATTTACTTTGGCCAAAAAACCTTCTGAGGTATATGGAGCTCGATGTTGCCAAACTCGAGCATCCGATTTGTGTTCCTTAATATAACATTATTTATGTACGGCCAATATCTGCATGCCTGCGTCGCATATAGAGTTCATATCAGGATTTCCCCCTCAATATACGAGTATCTTTCATGGAAATTGGGAATATCCGGCAAGGAAACTTTCTCCTCAAAGTATCTGACTCTTTTTAAAAAGCAAGGCTTTTAGATCATTTCTTCAGTGTTTCAATTTCAAATGTTTGACTCTTGTAAATAACTATGTTAACAGCTCCTACCTCATATTATGCTTATTAACATTGAAACCAATTGACAAAGGTCATTTTTTTCTGAATCTGACAGGAAATTAAGATACTCTTCAACTATGCTTTGATACTATCATATCTAGAAAAGGCCATTTCGACTATGTTTACGTTACATATCCAAAAACTGTCCCTACGGTACCAACTATGTCCTCATTGTAAAGACTACTAAGCAAACTCTAGTTGGTCATACAAACGAGCATATCCATCCAATATCGAGTTAAAAGAGAATACTGCCGAATGATTTGGAAGGGTGATTGTCCAATGTAAAAAGAAACCGGCACGAAAGTCACGAGAGTAGTAATCTTTTTTTTTTAGAATATCGGACAGCAACAACAATCCAAATTGGTTAAAGCCGATGTACACTACCGCGATGGTGGAGAGTTCATTGATCTGTGCAGTGATCATTTACGGAGGCAATATGACAGTTGCGAATTTCATTGAAAAAAATTGGGAAACTCGTGGTTATGTCATTGCACCAATACACATGGCCTGAACTCAAGCCGTGGTCGCAAAAATAAATTATTTGTAAATCGACGATTTGTTTTTATAACGATATACTCGTAATTATGATAGATAGCATAGCATTGTTGCCATAATTGTAGCCCCTTGCGCTTAGTTATCTCCATGACAAAAACTAGCTGTGAAATATCTTTTTGATTGCTACAATTAAACACAGGTCTAATTCGAAAAAGTCGTCAAACTTAGGATCAGACCAGTTGTACGACATAATAATCCTGTCTATCGGCCGTCAAAGGCACACTTTGTTAGGAATACTTCGCTTATTTGGACGTTAGAGGAATTGTGCCAAATGAAGTGTTGTTACTTAGGAACTAAATCTTAAACTACGCTGTTCTAACATTAAATCGGTATCTAAATAGATCAAAATAGAACGAGAAAATTATTTTTCCAAAATAAGATTGAGTCGCCTGTTTGAAAATTAGGCTGCAAGACATCCAAAATCGTTGTAGACATGAAGAACAATTTTAACTCATTGTACTGTGCACTTTTTTGTGGCTAAATGAAACGATGGGAATTTTTAAAAAATGGAAGTCTAGGATATTTCCAAAAAAATGATTAATTTCTCAAAAAACGCTTCAAAGGACATCCTTAACCCGTTCACACAGAAAATGCGGACGAAGTGGTATTGCAATCTATAATATTTGAAAGGTATAATTTATGGGTTTAAAGAAGAATTTGATAGTTTTGAACTAGAAATGATTTTTTTGGGAGCTTGGTCTTAAGCATTAAGCTCAAAGAGTTTGCTGCCACAATTATTTGCGTTTACAGACCACCGCATACAAAAATTAACGAATGTTACGTATGTAACATTGACATGATAGAAAGGAAAAAGACACTTTTAATCCTAAGGTACATGAACACCAACATTAAAAACCTGAATGAGTCCTATGCTACTAAGACAATAAATCCACGGTTTTAGACCTAAATATATCTGATCACTTTGCGAAGTATTGCAGACTTGAAATGCAAGGCAGCCAAATAATGATGCATAAATACATAAGTGAGAATAAAGTGACTCAAGCTATGGCAAATGTCCATTATCCTCCGCACACTCAATGAAAAAAACGTTTCAGAAATAGCCAAGAGCCTTCAAACAAAATATGATATTATTACCATCAATAAAACCACATGACAATTATCAGTTCCTTTAATGGATAAAAAATAAAAAGTGAACTATGGGCCAATATCCATTTTGTCATTAGTAGTCAGTAAGATTTGTGCTCTTAGAAAGGAATCAATTCGGCTTTCGGAAACACAAAAGCATCAACCAACTAAAGGGTGACCAGATAAAAACGATGGGGAAAAAAATTTAAATAAAACAACTTCGCTGCCAATGCTTCTGTCTAACCTTTGATGACTCGATCCAATATGTGCGGCGTTATTACGGAATGTCGAATGTTGGCCTCGAGCTCGTCCAAAGTAGTTAGTTTGTTAACGTAGACTAAGTACTTGATGTAGCCACAAAGAAAATAATCGAGTGATGTCAAATCGCATAATCGCGGCGGTCAATTGATGAACGCTCGCCGTGAGATGGCCCAATCACCAAATTTCTCCTTCACAACTTCAAGCATTGCGTGTGGCACCGTCTTGTTAGAACCACAGCTCAGATATATCTATTTTGTCGATCTTTGACCACAGAAAGTCGGTTAACATCGCTCTATACTTAAGACCATTGATGATAAGGTGTATCCTTTCTCATTTCGAAAGAAATAAAGTCCAATGATGCCGCCATGCCATAAACCATACTAAAAGCTGAACTAAAACTGGGCTTCGGCTAAGAAGATGAGTTTTTGGTCAAAATTCGGATCGCCGGCCAACATTTCTAGTGCTTTATTACCGAGCTCACGGCATTGTCTATCATCGTCTGGCTTTAGTTGTTGTGAGAAAACAACTTTATACTTATGTAGGCCCAAATTCATCCGCAAAATAAGCAAGGTTGATTCTATGGCAGTGCCCAATTTAGGTGATCGGCGCCGAATCGACATTTATGCTGGCTTAGGATCCAAAAGAGTATACTCATGCTCAAACTTTACCACGGTAAAACGAATTGCCTGCACACTGAAGCCTTGATGACGCTCGACTTCACGACGAAATTCATTTTGCGTATTTACAACTGATCCGGGATTTCGATAAATTTTTTTAATAATTCGGAAGCTGAACATTTTGACAGCTGGATGCCATTGGTAACTTTGACAGCTGCTGAAATATAACAATTGGAAAAACTGTCATTGCTATCTAGTCACACAATAATTTTTTTCATAGATGGCAGGGCACCCTATGCCATTAAAAAAAATATACTTCGGAACTTTACAAAAGCTTCAAAGTTAAAATTCAAGATTATTATATCATTTGGATTACCGCAAGAATCGAAACTTGGACCAATGTTTTTCATAATATGTATATGAGAACGATTTTCTCTTTGTTCTTCAGCATTGTTGTCAGACATAGATGTGTAGAGAAACTATATTAAATATGCATATAGCATATTGCTATGATTATAACCTAGTGATACCTAAATGGAAAGAAGACAAAAGGCACGCACATTCGTTTACCATACATATCAAAAACAACGCAATAAATAAAATTGCCTGATACTAAATGTCTGCACAGAACGGGGAGTCATCTCAAGTTCCAAGAAAACAACAAAAAATGCAAAATATTTATATTTATTTTTATTTATTATAAATTCTGGACCTAAAATCAACAATTTCACTTAAAACTTAAGTTGAAAACTAAAATCAGGACGTGAAGCATAGGTGGAAAATAGAGTGTTCTTGAAATTCGTATTCGTTTTGTGAAGATTCAGCCAGAAAGTGGCCCACACGTAGGATTGCGTGGGTTGGTGTTAAATCAAGATAATAAATATTAACAACTAATTCTGTTGAATAAAGAGAATATCGGCAACTCTTCGGCGTATAGAATGGGTTCGGATACTTGAAAGCCGATCAGTGTATGTTAGTACGGTTTGGCTATCATTCCTGAGAAGTCCACTTAAATCAAATCGTGAAAACCTGCAGGGGATGTGGTTTCGTTATCACAGATAACGCCTAAATCAAACAGGATTTTAAAGAAGTGAAGTGAACAGGAAAATTAAAGATCAGATAGCAACTAGATGAAATAGGAGGAAGCTTTAGGGTTTGTAGTAATATATGTTATAGCCTGACATTCATTGATGTTAAGCTCAAGGAAATTTTTCTGACACCAAGTACTGTATGCTGTGATATACAATCTGAGGAAGGTGATATAAGTCTAAAAAAATTTCATATCATCTATCTGAACAGATATGTATGAATTTTAAATGATACAATCAACATCGTTAATAAATATCTAAATAAGGGACCCATGCGGCTATATTGGGGAACACCAGAGGAGGCTTTTATTGGGTCAGAAACCATCGACCTAAATAGTTAATTTTTTTAATTTTAATTTAAATTTTTGTTTAATAGTTAAATAGAACATAGTAATGTCGTTCAGTTAGATAGAATTGAACCCCACGTTATAAAGCTTATTGGTAAACCAAGAGCTTTTAATTTGAAGAAGGTTTATATCACGAGAAATTCTATCAAAGCCTTTGCTGAAATCGGTGGCAAACACGTCAGCTTCATTTTCAGATGCAGCGCACATACAAATTCCTTTGAGAAATCCGTGCTGGGTTTGGGAAACAATATGTAGATTTATAATGGAAAAGCACTCTGTCATAAATAATGCTTTCGAAAAACTTAGGTATGCAGCACAGCTTAGCAATCAGTTGATATCTGAAATATCGCCTTTGCGACCCTTTTTTATGTAGGGGAATAATAAAATACGTAATAATAAGAGGTTTGGTATATTTTATCCAATGAAGTATTGGACTACAGAGTTACAAATCACTGCATGACAAACTTTATGATAAATTCATTAAATTAATTGTGACAAATGTGGGCAATCAGCAACACTGTCACGGAGAAATATGAGACACAGGATATAAAAAGGACGCACTCGAAGGATGAGGGCAGTTGTTTTTCGGCTTCTCATCGTAACAGTTCTTGTAACAAGCAAATTCTTACACTCATATTTTATCAGTTATTTTAAGTAAATGTAAATATATAATTTTAACCCCTAGAAAATAAGTGTTTTGTGTTACCTAAGTAAACAATCTTACAAATTTGGGGACTCAACCAGACTCATACGAAATGACGTGCTTGAAAGACATAAATGAGATAAAAAGGTTTATAAAATACGGCAAAAAAAAAAAAAAAAAAAAAAACATTGTGATGACTCTACACAAATATGTATTTGAAGACGAATGCGACAAATTCAACAGAAGAAGACTCAGATTGTTTCAAGGTTTCGAATTCGATAATAACGACGAGATGTATAAACAGAAGCAAAAGTACGTCGATGAACATCTGTGTGCAGCTGACCTGATTACGATTTGAAACGCGTTAGGGATCAATTACGACGTAAAGGATGTGAGCCAACACATATTTGATAACTTAAGAAAGGGTTGTTAACTTAGTTCATGCAATGCCGATGACGACGACGACGATGTTAATAATGATAACGACGACGACGATGCCAACAAAAATGCCGACGAGGATTGCGATGAGGATAATGATGACGACGACGATGATTGTAAGGACGACGATACCAACAACAACGATGACGACGATAGGGAAAAGGAAAAAACCACTGAACAACAGCGGGGACCAACTCAATCAACAGAAAAAGTGTATACAGATGGTAAAAAAAATTAGACAAAACAGTTATAAAAACATCATTAAAAAGGAGCAAAAAGGAATGCAAGCAGCTGTTAAAAGTGATATACCACCGATTTCCAGATTTGCGATCAACTTCAGGGACATAGAGGACTCTAAAAGACCATTCGATGGAAACGGGAAAATATCCGTGGAAATGTGGGTAAATGAATTTGAAGAAATCGCTTCAATTATGTGTTGGGATGACTTCCAAAAATTTGTGTTTGCGAAAAAATCATTAAGAGGGTTAGCAAAACTCTTTATATCAAGCGAAAGGGGTATAACATCATACGAAAAATTGAAATATGTTCTATTCGACGAATTTAGAAAAACAGCAAATAGCGCGCAACTGCATAAATTGCTTCGCGGAAGAAAAAAAGCAAAAAGATGAAAGTGTCCAAGAGTATTTCCTGCATATGAAAGATATAGCCACTCAGGGAAATATCGAAGAAGATGCTATTATACGCAATAACAGATTCGAATCTAAATAAAGTTATTTTGTACGGTTCTAAAAATATTAGAGATTTTAAAGACAAACTAAGATGTTACGAAACTATCCAAGAAAAAGCTAAACCAACAAATGAAATAAGAAAGCCTGAAAAAGATTGAAAAGAAATTCGAAATACAGTGTTTTAATTGTGTCGTAAAAGGGCATAGATCCATAAACTGCAGAGATAAAGAAAAGGGTGTCAAATGCTTCGAATGCAATAAGTTTAGCCACATTGCGAGAGATTGCATATCAAAAAAAAAATTGACAATACCAAAAGCAACATGCGGATTCTACATTCTAACGATGACATAATGAACAAAGTAAAAATTGAAGATAGGAAGTGGTTAGCTTTATTTGACACAATCAAAAAATTCAATATAATAACCGAAAAAATCCATAAATATTTGAATATGCCAAAGCTTTCACAATCTAATTTTTATCTTGTCGGGTTTGGGCGGAATAAAAATGAGAATAAAATAAAACCTTTAGGCCTTTTTGAACAAGAAGCCGAAATTGATTCCGAAAAATTTAATTTTATATTGCATGTCATACTATCCGACTGTTTAGATGTTGAAATAGTTATTGGAAAAGAGTTTTGCCGACTAGCCGAAATAAGAATTACTTCAGAAGTTAAAAAAAAATGTCAATGATGAGATCCACGCGATAATGAAGATAGATTCTTTATCAGAACTCGAAAAAATTGACATTGGAGAAACTGCTAGTACTTACGCCAAGCAATATGTGACTGAATTGATCCAAAACTATCGCCCAAATAAGATCAAAACAACAAATGTCGTAATGCATTTAATATTGAAAGATGAAACTGCCATTACATGTAATCCACGAAGGCAACCAATCAACGAAAGACATGCGGTCGACGATCAAGTGGAAGAGTGGTTAAAAGACGGTAAAGTCGAAGAGTCAGATTCTGAGTTCTGTAGTCTAGTCGTACTTGTAAAAAAAACGAGATGGTACCTCAAGGCAGAAAAATTAACCGAGTAATAGTAATGGATCCTCTCCCTCTTCCATTGATTAAAGACCAGCTCGATTGTCTACAAAACGCCAAGATTTTTAGTACCTTAGATTTAAAAAATGGTTTTTTCCATGTGCCTGTTAGCAAAGCAAGTCGAAAATACACCGCTTTTGTAACACATAATGGACAGTATTAGTTTTTAAAAGTGCCTTTCGGACTTTCGAATTCTCCAGGGACTTTCCAAAGACATGTCAATTCAGTATTTCGTAATTTAACTAGAAGAGGTATTGCATTACCGTATATTGACGATATAATTATACCCACCAAAAATGAAGAAGAAGCACTATCAAACTTAGAAGAAGTTTTAACACTTTGCAGAGACTATGGGCTAGATATTAATTTAAAGAAATGCAGCTTCCTGAAAACAAAAATCCAGTTCTTGGGACATGTTATAGAAAATCAACAAGTGTCCCCGTCACCCAAGAAAATTCAAGCCCTAATAAAATATCAGATACCGCAAGACATTAAACAGTTAAAAAGCTTCCTTGGTCTTGCAGGATATTTCCGAAAATTTATACCAAACGCAAAACCGTTAACCGACTTAAAAAAACAGAACGCTAAATTTGAAATGAAGAAAGAGCAAGTCATTTCCTTTAACAAACTTAAGAAATTTCTAAGCGAGAGACCAGTTCTTAATATATTCGATCAAAATTACGAAACAGAAGTTCATACGGACGCTTCTATCGATGGATACGGAGCTGTGTTACTGCAGAAATCACCAGAAGATTATCATTTACACCCAGACCACGGAATAGGAAAGAAAATTCACGAGTTATGAACTCGAAATATTAGCTGTAGTAGAAGCCTTCAAAAAGTTCAGAGTCTATCTTCTTGGTTTACATTTTAAATTAATAACCGACTGTAATGCCTTCGCTAAAACTTTGGGTAAAAAAGATCTCTGTACCAGAGTTGCTCGTTCAATATTGTTTTTACAAGAATATGACTACGTCGTTGATTATGGACCTGGTTCACAAATGAAACACGTAAAGGCTCTTAGCAGGCATGCAGTAATGATAATCAACGATGATATTTAAATTACCAGAATACAACGGCTACAAATGCAAGACAAAGACCTCATAACCATTAAGGAAATTCTTCAAGAAAAGTCATCTTACAACGAATATTTTATGAAAGGCGACGTTCTGTATAAGTTGGTAAACGACGGCGAACTGCTAGTAATACCACGAGGCATGCAGATGGAAATAATAAGACGAGCACACGAAAAAGGACTCTTCGCTGTTAAGAAAACGGTAGAGCTAATTAATAAAGAATATTTGATGCCAAACTTGATGAAAAAGTACAAAGACTCCTTGCTAACTGTATACCATGCATCATAATAAACAGAAAGCAAGGAAAACAAGAAGGAGAACTACATCCAATACATAAAGAAGAAGAGCCACTCCACACATACCATGTCGATCATCTTGGTCCCTTGGAATCAACAAGCAAAATGTATCGTCATATCTTTGTCGTTATCGACTCCTTGACGAAGTTCTGTTGGTTGTATCCCACGAAGTCTACATCAGCCAAAGAAGTAATAGCCAAATTACGGACGCAAAGCATGACATTTGGCAATCCGGTTCAAATCATCTCAGATCGAGGATCCGCTTTTACTTCGAATAATTTTCAAGAATACTGTAAACTGGAGAACATCAAACACATCAAATCACTACCGGCTTACCACGCGCAAATTGGCAGGTCGAACACTTCAATAGCATCATCATATCCGTGTTGTCTAAGCTGAGTATCAAAGATCCAACTAAGTGGTACAAGTTTGTCGAACCCGTCAAGAAAACCATCAACTCAACCTTTAACCGGAGTACGAGTTTGACACCATTTGAGGTACTTGTCGGAATAAGAATGCGCACCAAAGAAGACCTTCACATAAAGGAGCTGATTGAGGAGGAAATAATCGCGAATTGTAACGATAAAAGGGACGAGCTAAGAAAAAGTGCTTAGAAACAAATAATAAAGGCTCAAAACGAGAACAGGAAACGTTATAATCTTCGACAAAATCCAGCTACAAAATATAGGGAAGGTGATGTAGAAGCCATCAAAAGGACTCAGCTTGGAGGTGGATTGAAACTAAGGCCAAAGTACTTAGGGCCGTATGAAGTTACGAAAGTTAAGCCGAATAATACTTACGATGTCACAAAAAGAGGTTACAACGAAGGTCCAAAACATACAAGTACGTGTGCTGAATTATTGAAGCCATGGCCGACCAGTCTTGACGACGACAACATTTTGGAGGCATTCGAGGCAAATGCCTAGCAGGATGGCCGAATTGTGGGCAATCAGCAACACTGTCACGGAGGAATATGAGAGACAGGATATAAAAAAGACGCACTCCTAATTTTAACCCCTAAAAAATAAAAGTGTTTTGTGTTACCTAAGTAAATCTTACACAAATTAATGAATTGCTTTATGTTTGGATTCTGGGAATCCTATTTAATGAAATAATTGAAAATAATCAAAATCTCACTTGGCCTAATGTTGCTAAATAAAATACCGAAGAAGAGCCAAATTCTAAAAAAATGCAAACGCTATCCTTGCAACCAAAATTTAAAGAAATACTACATAAAAATAAATAAGGACATAAAAGGGGAAATTAAGTTAAGTAGAGATAAATTTTATGCTTACAAACTCCAGAACTGTAAGAGCAGGGAAAAAAAAAATGTGGGTTAGTTAACAATATCCTTAATAACCAACATAAAAAAGAAAATATACAATATTTCAGATTAAACTTGAATAGATTGAAGGTAATGGTGTTCAGATGCGGCAGTGGCAGATAATCTCAAAGCGAAAGGTGGACATATCAAGGAGAAACGGTGAAAGTTATTCGCGTATGCAAATACTTTGGAATTTTAGTGTCTTTAAACTTAAATATGAAGAAACATATGGAAGCCAAGCTATCTGAAGCCAAAAGAGCAATCTCAGCGGTATGGGGCCGCTGCATCAACAACAACTATGTAACCTATAGCTCTAAGCAGAAACTCTTTCGCTAAACTACAACATCAGTTCTTTTATACGGAGCGCAGGTATGGGAATATTGCTCTTTCGTTGAAGTTGAGATATTTCGTCGGTCTTTTTTAAAGTGAATATTCCATTTGCCAGGTGCTACGTCGAAATATATGCTACATCTAGAGACTGGTGCACCGCCTATGTTTTTAAACACATTGAGACTAATCATAATTACAAGGTGGCGCAAAATAAATCACCCTATCGGAAGATGGTATAATTTTTGCAATTGATCTCGTACGTCAATCATATTTGACATTTGTGAACTAGACAGCTGCAGTATATAAACAGATAAGCAAAGGAGCGCTATACTCCGCAAGAGCTTGGAATAATTGTGTCGATATTTTTTACCAATAACCGGTCGATGGTGTTAGCGCAGCGTGAATTTCGACGTCGATTTCCTAATCGTGTCGCACCAACTGGGCAAACATTCTGTCGCTTAGCTACTCGACTAGAATAGAGTGAAACCACAGGAGACCATGCAGAGCGTGGCTGCCACCGGACTGGTCGTTCAGCCGAGAATATCGCGGCTGTGGCTTTTGATGTCACTGAAACATCAACCAGACGACGAGCCATGCAATTTGACATCACTAGACAGACCCTACAGAGAATTTTACACATGTTTCCCTACAAAGTGCATCAGTTAATGCGTCCTGACCGTTAGTCGCGTTTGAATTACTGTAAACGAAGAGGACGATTTTGTGCTTTTCCACTTAAGCGGTTACGTCAATAGGCAAGTTCTTCGTTTCTGGCGCACTGAAAATCCACGTGTGATGCACGAAGAGCCATTGCATCCATTCAAAGCCACTGTGTGGTGCTGCGTTCACGCGGGAGGTATGACTTGGCTGTACATTTTTGAGGACGCCATCGGCAATACGGTCACTGGCGAACGCAACAGAGCCATGATAAACGACTTCTTACTGCTGGAATTGGATGAGCGTGGCTTGGTGAGAATGTGATTTCAAAAAGACAGTTCAATCGCATACACAGCACGAGCCACAATGGATATTGTGAAGGAAGCGTTTCCTAGTCGCGTCATCACCAGACTTCTTTCTTTGGGGCTACTTGAAGTCACGGGTCTATTCCAACAAGTCTCAGACAATCGCGCAGATGTCACTAGTGTTTTTCGTGAACTCCTACCTTGTAGGCTTAATTTCACGGGATGCCCATACATCCATGGGAGCAATGATACGCCTTGCCATCGCTCGCCGTCACTCAGAAGACGAGAGTTAGAGGCAGAGAGAGAGTGTGTTTAATGTTAACACGGTCTTAGGTTTTGTTCCCAAAACAATAAATGTAGCTGTAAAAATGATATACTTAATGTTATGGCAATAACCGATGATAGACTGCCAAAAGTTGTGGTCAAAAGTTTAATTAGAAGCAAAGTGAGTTTCATTCAAGAATGGGAACGCCTTGCATTAGACTGTGGGGATTGTATAACGATAACAACCGATGAACACTTTGAACATCTAAGAGTACAACTCCTCGTTTTATTGGAAAAAGTAGGTCGGAGTATGTATGTATGATCATTTTGTAATGGATGCACAGTCTTTCCAGTATAGGACATATTATACAATAGTAAACTGAAATATATTTTAGGAGAAAAATGCACGCATTTTCGATTAACGAACCTGGTGCCAAACTCTGTCCATTGCCTTAGAAATATCAAGTGCAACTGTCTTGCTTTCGCCAGATTAATGCACGCCTTCGTTCCACTTTTCGGTGAGACATGCCATCAAATCACCAGTGGACCTATTGCTACGAAAACCGTACTGCCCGTCATGGAGAAGTTTTTGGGTTTCGAGACATTTCATGAGCTGACAGTTTATTAGCGTATATATGATCTTGGAAAGAAGTGTCGTAAGTGCAATGGGTCTATAGGAGGTGAGAAAAAAAGATTCGCCTTTTTTAGGGACAAGCTGGACAAATGCTATTTCCATCTGTTCGGAAAGAGTCCTAAAGCGTAGATTGATGATTGACCTAGACGCCTTCGTTCCACTTTTCGGTGAGACATGCCATCAAATCACCAGTGGACCTATTGCTACGAAAACCGTACTGCCCGTCATGGAGAAGTTTTTGGGTTTCGAGACATTTCATGAGCTGACAGTTTATTAGCGTATATATGATCTTGGAAAGAAGTGTCGTAAGTGCAATGGGTCTGTAGGAGGTGAGAAAAAAAGATTCGCCTTTTTTAGGGACAAGCTGGACAAATGATATTTCCATCTGTTCGGAAAGAGTCCTAAAGCGTAGATTGATGATTGACCTAGACGCCTTCGTTCCACTTTTCGGTGAGACATGCCATCAAATCACCAGTGGACCTATTGCTACGAAAACCGTACTGCCCGTCATGGAGAAGTTTTTGGGTTTCGAGACATTTCATGAGCTGACAGTTTATTAGCGTATATATGATCTTGGAAAGAAGTGTCGTAAGTGCAATAGGTCTATAGGAGGTGAGAAAAAAAGATTCGCCTTTTTTAGGGACAAGCTGGACAAATGCTATTTCCATCTGTTCGGAAAGAGTCCTAAAGCGTAGATTGATGATTGACCTAGACGCCTTCGTTCCACTTTTCGGTGAGACATGCCATCAAATCACCAGTGGACCTATTGCTACGAAAACCGTACTGCCCGTCATGGAGAAGTTTTTGGGTTTCGAGACATTTCATGAGCTGACAGTTTATTAGCGTATATATGATCTTGGAAAGAAGTGTCGTAAGTGCAATGGGTCTGTAGGAGGTGAGAAAAAAAGATTCGCCTTTTTTAGGGACAAGCTGGACAAATGATATTTCCATCTGTTCGGAAAGAGTCCTAAAGCGTAGATTGATGATTGACCTAGACGCCTTCGTTCCACTTTTCGGTGAGACATGCCATCAAATCACCAGTGGACCTATTGCTACGAAAACCGTACTGCCCGTCATGGAGAAGTTTTTGGGTTTCGAGACATTTCATGAGCTGACAGTTTATTAGCGTATATATGATCTTGGAAAGAAGTGTCGTAAGTGCAATAGGTCTATAGGAGGTGAGAAAAAAAGATTCGCCTTTTTTAGGGACAAGCTGGACAAATGCTATTTCCATCTGTTCGGAAAGAGTCCTAAAGCGTAGATTGATGATTGACCTAGACGCCTTCGTTCCACTTTTCGGTGAGACATGCCATCAAATCACCAGTGGACCTATTGCTACGAAAACCGTACTGCCCGTCATAGAGAAGTTTTTGGGTTTCGAGACATTTCATGAGCTGACAGTTTATTAGCGTATATATGATCTTGGAAAGAAGTGTCGTAAGTGCAATGGGTCTGTAGGAGGTGAGAAAAAAAGATTCGCCTTTTTTAGGGACAAGCTGGACAAATGCTATTTCCATCTGTTCGGAAAGAGTCCTAAAGCGTAGATTGATGATTGACCTAGACGCCTTCGTTCCACTTTTCGGTGAGACATGCCATCAAATCACCAGTGGACCTATTGCTACGAAAACCGTACTGCCCGTCATGGAGAAGTTTTTGGGTTTCGAGACATTTCATGAGCTGACAGTTTATTAGCGTATATATGATCTTGGAAAGAAGTGTCGTAAGTGCAATGGGTCTGTAGGAGGTGAGAAAAAAAGATTCGCCTTTTTTAGGGACAAGCTGGACAAATGCTATTTCCATCTGTTCGGAAAGAGTCCTAAAGCGTAGATTGATGAAAACGCTTCAGCAGTGATTTTGCTAGCGTGGAAGAACACCTCTTCATAAGAAAGAGAGATATACCAGCTGGACCACCGAATTTGTGAACATTAAGATCTTTAAGACTTTTTGCTATTACACGAGTACGAACATAGATTTGTCCCATTGAACGCTCGACGCAGTCAAGTGTAGGCGGAGACAAAGCACAATCTGGAAGCGTTAGGCTGGCTGTAAAGTGTGCAGCAATTTTAGACACCAAATAGAAAACCTATCGAGGTCTTCATAGGTGAATAGATGGCTGGATAGATGGATAGGGGACCTAGACTTTGTGGGACACCAGAAGTGGCTTAAAACGGGGTTGAGAAGGCTGACCTAAAACAAACGCTTTAATAATGGCTTTCCAGATATGAAGATATCCATTTTAATAATATCGGGCCAAAATCCGTTGCCCAAGTGGTAGTGTATTGGCTTCCAAATCAGACGGTTCGGAGTTCAATACGAGCCGCGACGGAAAGACATTCTTTTTTCATGCACCTAAAATCTTGTGAGATGAATGGTTGCCTATAATATGACAAGTCAATTTACAATGATAATTTAGTCTCCCCATTAAATGTTGAATGCCACCCACGGAGCAAAAAAAAAAAACCATTTAGTGGCATGACAACCAGGTCCAAAATCTAGCTTATCAACACCCTTTTATAGCAGTATCATATCAAAAGGTAAAAGGTTAGAAATTCAAAATCAATTTCCAAACATCTTGGGATACCAGAAATTACTGGCGAAATTTGGTCATCATTGAATAAGATGGACTGCCATCGGCCATCGGTATCCACCTCGATAACTATTTATAATCTTACGTATTTTGACAAACATATAGATTATTACTGGGGCCAAAAGAGCTTTAGCTCTGACAAGAAGACTGTCTTATAGCAGTCAACTTCACCCAGGTAGAAGGTTGCACGCAACATGGCCCTAATTAGGTCAATAATCTCTTTAAGTAGTCCAATTTTATTGTTACCTTAACTTCATCTAGGTCAGAGTAAATGGTATTCTGCGAAACAGTGGACTTTTGACTATCACCGCTGTCATACAGTCTGCAAAAGTATTCTTTCATTCTCAGTATTCTCAGTATTCTCAACACCGGCAGCAACTGTGCTTCTAGTTGTTCATGCTTATCTCCTTCTATTTCTGGCCTTGTAGCTCTGGGATGTTCAATTTATTTTCAGATAAAAGCTTTGAACGCTCTTCCTGAGGTAATATCACACAATTTCCTTGATCGCACGAGAATCGCGCTTTTCTTTTTGAGAAGCTTTTACCCTTTCCTTTTTTTGTACTCATGGAGCTACCGAGCGGCTGCCGTCCGGTTTTTTATGCTTCTTGTTAGACTGCATGTAACTGCAAATATTCGTCATCGAGCCAGAAGTTTTTTTATGACGGAGCTTTGGGACGAATTATATAAGAAGAAGCTCCTTTGATTGCTCGTTGACAATATTCATATTTTGAAAGAGCTTCAGAGGAACGCGATAGGAAAATATTCTGGTGGTCTCTTGCGATCTCAGCTATTCGATGTCGAACTTTGGTGGACTTACTTGATTCCGTTGCGCCTATAATATCAGCATTCGTGGATGTTTGCTTTTCGAAAAGTTCGGATATCGTGAATGTCATCGATCGTAATGTCAACAAGATATAGCCAAATCCCTTTATGGATGTTGAGATGTAGAACTGCGTGCTGGCTATTAAGTGGTTACGTTCAGATACAAAATTTGAAAATTAGAATCCATTGTCGGACGTGTTTTTTTGTTTTTATAATTTCGCGCGCATACCAATAGGATATGAATACCCTTTTACTGGCTTTTCACCAGGGATCGGGCGGGTGGTGTAGTAGGTTTTGAAACTCAGGTTTTAGGTTTCGATATTTTTCTAGAAGTGGTTGTCAAACTGCAGCCAGTGCATCCTCAACCAGTGGGCCTTAGTACGTGCTAGTTGTTAGTTCGTTACATTTAGCCCAGCCAGCAGCCACTCCAACATCAGTGTTATGCCTTCATGTCAGAGTTGACGCCGACGGGATTTACATATAACTACATACAAATTCCAAGAAAAGACTTTTTCAGAAAATTGCCTCGCACGGGATTCGAACCCGCGACCCTCTGCTCGAGGAGTCTATGCATATACCACTACACCACGGCCACCAACACGGACGTGGTGTTATGCAAACAGTGTTTTTTGATGACCCACTCACGGACGGTTTTCTTACTCAGCCTTCTACAAAATCTCCTAGCATATGTTCGTCTAGGAGGTCATGAAACTCGTATTTGAAGCTGTCATGTACACTAATCAGGCTTATATTTCCGAATTTGGCCTTGATTCCGGTCATTATAAGGCATTCTTGCTCGAAAAGTAAATCCACATTGAAATAAGCATGGCCCCTCCCCTTGTTGCGTTCAGCATTGTAAATGTCGAAGGTCCCCGTGAGTTTTCCGTAGCAAGTGGCCTGCTAGTGCGCTAGTGCGAAAACGTAAGAGTCTGCAGCCGATAATGTCCCGTATGGATTGAGTACCCTACTTTCGGTCAGGGGTACTAGCACTTGAAAAGTTTATGTGTCGACGCTTGTGTGTCCATAAAACGCTTGAACACCATTAGAAAGTGATAGACGGAATAATATCAATAAAAACGTAAAGGAATTCATATTCCGCAGCTTAACCAACATTAAAGTAATTTTGCATAGTTGTTACCCTAATCGTTCACTGCTGCTTTATATGAATAGGCATGGAGTATTGTCTTCGATTATATGTAAATTAGTACTTAGAAAGCAAATGAACATTAATAGCCGGTAAGTAGATATCACGGAGGTAAACCAGGCAAAACTGTGTATCAATCATCCATTATCAAGTTCCTGTCTATCAGTTTTAGCACCCTAGACCACATGCTTGTTAAATGCTACCGATTGATATCACATAATACCGTAGTTTCTCCATCATAGTATCAATTACTTCATGATTTTCTTTCCATTTACCGCCTCGTCTTTTCAATCTCATTACATGCTTGCCACTGTGATGAATGCATCTGCTTTGAAATCATTATTCAGTTAAAGATATGCAACGATGCAGGTATTATTCAAATGTTTTAAAGTGACAATACAAATTAAGAATTTGGCTAGCATAGGGAATCCATAACATCTTGACAGATCGAGCTCAAACGGCGTCACAGTGCATTAAAAGCAAAGAAAGTCATTTCGTTTCGGTAATTAGCCAACCGGCCTGTTTAATGCGAAAATGCAAATAAGACAGCCTTGATAACACAATAAAATCTGTACCAAATTCAAGTTATTTTTAACACCGTCCGAAAGTAAACACCTACTTCTGGTGACCTGTCCGGTCGTTCCAAATGCCGTTTGGTACCATCAAAATGAAATTATTTTACCTCCGTCTATAAACTGCCATTAAAATAAGTTTAACTTCGAAATCCAAACCCGTTATATCGAGAGTTATCTTCTTGCAGACAAAACATTCAATATGACCTCAGCTTAAAATTTCGGATTTGAAATCCTACTTTCCATCTTCGTGCTCCCATTTTACGGTGTTTTGTGTCCCGAAGAAAGCAGGAAAAGTCATGCGAATTATCATATAATAAAACCGGAAGATGGTTGCATTTATTACACTAAACGTCATCACGCATCTTGCACTTCCCAGGTACATGCAATACAATTGCAACTTTATGAAGACAACTGTCATACTGTCACCCTACAATATTTCTTCCTCCAAAATTCCGCTTCGATTGTTCTTTTGAAAAAAAAAAAAAAAAAATTCAAAACCACTCGCAACTCAGATGACATTTGCTGGAGTTGTAGCATTGAATCCTACAACTGTCACAGTGATTGCAGATATAATATCCGAGTGCGAGTACGAGTACCTAGCACGTATACGAACGAGTGCGGACGCAATAACTTCGCGTGGAAGCCGTACAATTGTACGGTGGCTGGTAGGCCAAACAAACTGTGAAATCCAAGAAGTATCTCCGTATCTGTATCTTAAAACTGAAAACCACACTGACAATACCAGTTAGTACGATTTTAACCGTCGACGGAGTAGGTACGTTCGATTCAACAATTCAGGGTATTCACAACCAACCAAGAGAGAGAGCGAGTTCGAGCGCGGTCGTCTAGTTTTTGTTTGCGTCTACGTTCATTCTTTTTTTCTTTTTTTTTTAAGTGAAAGGGACCAGTGGCTAGTGGCCAACGCCAGTGCTGTGTACAGTGGAAGCCCAAGTGGAGAAAATTTACCCGAAAAAGAGAACAAAGTCGTGGAACTCATAGTTGTTGTGCTTGTAGTCAATTTCGATTTCGTTTGAACCAGCAGAGGTGCAACAAAGACTTGGTGCGTTCGATTGGAGTAATATATGTAGTTACACGACTTACGTGCGGTGACTGGGAATAGATACCACATTGGGTGCTACGATTGCAAGACTCTAGTCCGTGGCAGTACCAGACACTTGGAAAATAACACAGTGTACAGCACTGCAAATCTGAAGCCAAATTCAAATTCAAAGTGAGACTTCTCAGAATTAACAGGGACCGAGTAGACTTAAGATTTCGACGGTGTTTTCTGTGGTGTGTGTGGCTAAAGTGGTCACAGTGTTGACATAGTTTTCTAGAAAACATACATAAATCACATCGTGTAACTAGTCGGTAACGATTTGGAAAACTATTTAGGAAATTCTTTGAATCTCTTGATCCGTGGGCGTGTGCACAGCAAATCACATCCTCTGCAGAACTCGGTCTTTTGGATTATGGATTAAAGTTCAACAGAATAAGAAGAAAAGTAACAAAAAGTAAGTATCTTTCAATCTCTAGTAATGGATCCTTTGACCTCGTTCAGTGACGAACAGTGAGAAGTGGTTGAAAGATCACAAAACTGTGCTAAATATAGAGATGAAACCAGTTTACGGTATGTTGTTGGATGGAAAGCTGGTGCCATCGCTGATATCGATTGACAGAGCCCAGTTTTCCGATTTCGATAAAAACGGGTTACAACGACGAACTGCCAGACCAGTTTTTCCTTAAGACATGATTGAGAGCTTTTTTTTATAGTTGTTTTTGGAAATTTACTTTGTTATTGATTCTGATTTTTTTTTTTTAAAGTGACTCATGAATGGCTATTTAGTCAAAGGGATGAGACGTCACCAAATCGTAGACTCATTTAAATAAGAATTTTAAATCGATTCTTGGTAAAACAGGAAAACTAGTTAAGCACAAGATTTGGGAAGGCGTTGTTTATTTGAAGGTTTAAATGATATTTCAAGTTGCCTAACGTGTTTGTTGTTCAAAAAAAAAAAAAAATAATAAAAACAAAATTTGTGAAATTAAAAAAAAAAATTATGTCGTATTGGCCAATAATTAAATAGTCCTCATAACGTAGGAAAATACAGAGTCAGGTTTCCGGCTTTTGAGGGTTACAAGAAGCCTGCAAATAAGCGAGCCATTGATTTTTTCGAGTAACATTTTCAAAGCCCTTTTTAGCAATTGAATACGTCTACTCCTTATGTCATTTTATGTAGTTGTCAATGGTGACATTTTGTTGAAATTTGACCTCTGTTGATTTCATGATAAACCTACCCTGGCCTTAAATTGCCATAAAGGGGTATATTTTGGGCAAAAACCATATTTTAGACAGTAAGCCGTCTTTTCCAGCGGATTTGTTGGATTTTAGCTTAGATTTTGCTATCCGTACTTGGCTCTGGTCAGGTGGACGGAAGTTTTGGCTAACATCGTCTAAGTTGAATGGTTCATTCCGCCTGACGCGGGATGTTTTTCAATATTCTCAGCACTGACTATGATTCTACTATAAAATTTCCTTCTTCATCTCTTCAGGCTCTTGTACGGGCCTTTTTGCCTCGACATGTTCTTTTTACTTGTTCGTAAAACAACTATATGTTTTTCTTGGATTGCAACCTCTCAATGTCTTCGGTCGCGCGCTTCTCATGCTCTGTTTTCTTCTTCTTGAGAACCGAACTGATATTTTTCCACCTCTTCTGCTCGCATAGCTTACGAGCGGCTCTCGTCTTTCCTTGTAGCTTTGTACACTACCTGTTTAGCTGCATGTGCTTGCCGGCATTCTTCATCAAACCAAGGATTTCTTGATGGTGATCGGATGAAACCCAGCACATCGATTGTTCTTCGTGGCATAAGAGTATTGAAAGATTTCGGTACATATGCTCAGCGAAGATCTTGCAATTGCAGCTTTTCTGCTTTATACCTTCTTTCAGTAGTTTTTCTTTGTTGTGGAGCTTAGAAAATCTACATTCGCAGCTTGGCTGCAACAAAGTGTTGATTCAAGTTAATATTGGCTGCTCGGAACGTTCGGACGTCCAGAATACTGGAGGCATAGCTCACGTCTGTCGCAAAATGATCAAATTGATTTAGCTTTGTATGATCCGGAGACCGCCATGTCCTCTTATGTATATTGAGGTGAGGAAACCGTGCGTCCACTTTGGTAATATTTCATCCTGCCGCAAAGTTAATAAGCCAAAGTTCGTTGCTTAACGTGGTTTCCTGTAGGCTATGCTTACCAGTTATCCTACCAAAGATGTCCTCCTTTTCCATCCTAACTTCAAAATCCTCCACTACGATTTTTACTTCACCTTTTGGACATTGCTCATATCTCTGTCGAGTAGCGAGTTGAAGCATTCTTTGTTTGCGCCGTAACTATCTTCCGTGAGAACATGGTCGCATATTGGGCGTATGCTTGCGAATTTAACCTTGCTGCTTGATGGTTGTAATAATACATATCACCCTCCTTATGTTCAGCTTATCACATCGCACTTCCTAGATGACGGCGATATCTGCATGATAGCAGTTAAGGGCCTCTGTTAATTGTTCTGCTGCACCCCTTAAACGTTTGCTAGGGTAGTAAACAGTGAGTCCATTTTTATCCGAGGCCATTAATTGGTTCGTCACATATTTTAATCTTCTCTGCATACGGTTGTAAGTTCTATAACGACGTAGGCCAAAATCTGCATTGGCCGCCTATAACTTGGGGATATCTATAAAGCTGGAGTGATGCCTCGCATTGATCTCAATTTAATAAATTTTATTGACGATTTGATAGTCAGATGAGCAGCATGGTCGTTAAAGGTATCAAAATATGGTCACCGGTGCTGTTTGTAGTGATATTCCGCTGTCATCAAAGTCAGTTAGCCTAAGTCCGTTTCAGAAGTCGTATATTTTTTTTATGTCTGTTATACTATATATGTTTTTTTTTAATATTTTGTCATTTAAATCACCTATAATCACGTTGCAATCTTGGGCCGGATATTCAGAAGGCGGTAACAAGCTTTCGCTTTGAAAAGTTGATTCAGTCACGCGAATTTATCTGCCTAAATTTTGACATTCTCTTATTTTTGTCCATTATATCTAACATATTTGCTCATACACCAAATCTGCCACAAGAAATTAAATTAGTCCAAGTGATGTATAGTCACAACACTAAGCATCGCCAGTGCTTACCCTGCCGGATGCCATCGATAAAGTAGAGCATGGAGTTAAATGGGTCAACATCTCCAGTGACAAAGCTGGATCTGAAATGCTTTAAGAGTTTGATATCTTTTAGCAAGCGGTATATTGTATCATCACTAATTACTCTCTCATTAGCAAGCATAATCCCATCATCACCAGCATGTTAGCCGCATCAAATTGAATGTAAAAATGTTTAAAAACGTTTTCTTCTAACCATACTGCGCATGATTTTTTGGTAGAAATTTAGATCCCCTTCCAATTGCTATGCAGTCTAATCATTGAAAAAAAGGTCATTCTATTGTCTTGTGGTTTCAATATCTGCAACAATTGGATCTTGTATAGATCTTTATGCAAAATCTTTTGATTATGTTAATCATAGTTGACGAGAAGAATTGACAAATTTGGCTTCTATCGAACTATGGCCTATATTTTATCCCTTGCCGGTATAAATGACTGTTGATTCTAACATCGACAAATAATATAGCTAGTGCAGGTACAGAAGGGACTAGAAAGAATTGATTAAAATGCTTTGCCAACATTTTGGCTGAATAGGAAGTCTTCGCCTCCTTTTTCTAACGAGCAAGGTGTAAGGGACATGGAAATTTGGCCTCTTAAATTTCTTTCGCTTTACATACAAACAGTTTTGACATAAAAGCAAGCATTTTATTGGGATTCAATGCAGTTGTGTGATGAGCTACCAGATTGAAGGCATTATCAACGGTCGTCAATTTCCGATCTGTCCATATCGTAATATGCAGCACTTCATCACAGAAAAGTCATTCGAGCTGAATCTCAAAAATCGAAAACCATTTTTGGCATATTAAAGCTTTTACTATAGCCTCGTATAAGTTTATTCTTTTTGGAACTCTTAAAGTATACAATTGTCAAGAGCATTATTCTTCATCCACGTTGACAGTTTGAAAGCTAAATAATTATTAAATAACTACCGCGTGCTAGTCTACTTAACCAAACTAGTCGTATTATTTACTAAATTTTAATTTAAATTTAAATCTTCTACAATATATGATATTTAACCTCCTCATTTGAGCGGAATTTTTTTCCGGGGAGCCACGTTTTCATGTTGAGGGACACGTCCCTCAATTGTCAGTTTCTTACTAAACAGGCCCAATAATTTATTGTAGTAATGCCCTGTGATCACGCTTACTTTCTTCGATATGTCCATGAGGATTATTCTTTTCGAATCCCAAAAAAATCGAAATCAGTTTTACAACCAAAGGCCCGTCATGGCCTTCATCTTGTTTTGTTTGTCGCTTGATCTCTGACGTATGGTATCGGATTCAAAACTCCTGCTTATTTTTCAGTGTAAATAATCGCGGCCCTCATCGGATCTACAAGTTTTTCATGCTTAACTTATCTTGAAGTAATTTTAACAATTTTACCATCAATTATTTTATTATTTATTGCATTCCCATCATTACGATTACTTTATCTATTAGATGAAATTAATGAACCAATAATTACTTTAAAATCAATTGGCCATCAATGATACTGAAGCTTATTGCCATTACGTGTAATACTCCTTCTGCTACTTCGCATGCTGTCATTCGGGGATCAGCAAGAGTCATTCCATGGACCTTTTTAACGATTTAATCTGTCATAAGGGCGGGGCCTGTTCGCTCCTCATCACAAGCAGATGTACGACTAGGCTTAAATTCATGAACCAATGCCTTGACTCATCTTATTCCAACACCAGGGTCAAGTTCTAATAGCATAAACTTCCTGGCAGTATAAAAACATCTAAAAGATATCAAAATCATTTGGGTGGCCCCCATAGCATACTTCATACTTTCAAGATTTTCCCGAAAAATTCAAATATTTCCGAATATGACTGAATTCATACTTGAGAGGGAACTGGTCACAAATGAAAAAGTTGCTGACTTTAACTACACAAAGCCTTAAGATCAAATTGACCTCATTTAGATTCATATCTGACCTATTTTTGGTTAAAAAAAAAATAATAATAAAAACTAAACCATGGTAAAAAAAACAGCAGTTTTTCCATGACTTCTTTTTATATGCGAGCAGAATATACAAACACGTTTAACCTCAACAAACAGTAATTAGACGATTGGTCGATTTTTTAACTGCAATTAGATAATGTGACAACCTTAAAAACGGTACGTGATTAAAAGTTTTTTTTTTTTAATCTAATCGGGTCTCACACTTTAAATAGATAATGTACAACTCAATTAACAACTTAAATAATAACCTTAATAGCCCTAATTTCAATAGAAAAAACATCCTTCTAAGCTGATACCTTATTCCAAGCACATTGTACATTGCTTTCTCAGAAATTTCGATAGAGAACATTTATTTGATCTAACGCAATCTTAAGTCATTCGTTGACGTTTTTAATTAGTTCGACTTTAAATGACTAATTATGAGCCACTGAGGTTCCCATAAGTCTTACGAATTTCCGGAAATATATGCATTTCCTCGAGGACTCTTTAGTTTATAACTCCGAATTAACTCAGAAAAGTATACTCGAACACAAAATGTGTGAGATACATTTTTTTTTAAATAAATTCGACGTCATTTTATAATTTTTCGATGATCAGTAGACTTGATATTTATGCAGATTTTGTTCAACAATTTTTTTTCTTATTCAAACAATTGCATCTTACATACATCTTATATTTTTCCCAAATCAATCACTTTGGTGACCTTAGATTTGTGATATTTTTAAACAGATTTTTTCTGTAAACATTGCCGTATTTATTATTCATTCAAATTAATACGATTTTGTGAATTTTTATTTTCGTGAAGTTTGTTGAGTCTAGTCTGATTTTATGATGCAACTGCCAAAAATTGCGAGTAATCTGATTCATTGAAATATATTTTTTAATTATTTTTAGATACTTGTTTTTATAATTATAAATTGGAACGAGTTATGAATACATAACAAGCTCAACGTGCTGGTTATTCACCTTTATTTTTACTACCTTATAATATATATTGCTACCCTCGAATTCTATGTCTTGATATTCCTAATTGCTTACACCTGCTAGGATTATTGCCGAGTAAAGTAAAAATCTGTAAAATCATTTCCAAGTCACACTGTGACACAGCTTTTCGCTGTAAAAATAGTACAACCCTTAGCTCCTGCTCCTGAGGACTAGAAGTACTTATAAAATGTATGCACGAAGAAATATTTAGGAAGAAAAAATGAGAGGCACCGCGCTACGTTGATTTTGAATGTTTGCAAGTTATAATCACTAGAAATAAAAGTGCTCGACAGGGAAAGAAGCACGATATTTCAGAACACGGCCGAAAGTGCGCTTGATGGAAGAACAACGAGCATTCATACCTTCATAGTGAGACAGGTGTTACGGTTGAATTTTAATGGGGTGGAATGTTACTGGCAATTTTAATAGAGCACTGTTTACCATCTAGATCATCCGTCGATGTATTTGGCGTCACTCGGAAAATCTCGACAGGAATTACATAAGTCCCGCCTGTTTATTCCTGTTGACCATGTATCAAAAACCTGTTGTTTTCAGTGAATAGTTATAAAACCAGATGTACGATTATTCAGCTGGGTCGTCAAAGTCAGGAATGGTTTTAGTGTTTCAGTCCAAAGTCTTAAAGATTTGTATTGAAGTATTACTTCTATTAAAAGAGTGCATCTAATCTTTCAAAGCATAACTCAAGCATACTATCTCATAACACTTGACATATTTGCATTCTAGGTGGTGAATGCTTAAACAACATTTAATTCATCCAAATTTTTTATAAAAATTCGGAATTGGCTGCGACCTATGAGCGAGCAATTGAGCTTATTCTTTAACTTATGTGATGCTACCATTTATGGTGGATCTAGCCCTCAACTAGAAGCCTCTCCAGTTATCCCGATCTTTGGCTAACAATCTCCATTTGCACAGTCCTCGTCGATTTAGGTTATCTTCTAATTGTGCGCACCACCTAATGTAAGACCTTCCACTATAACCTTGCCATACGATTTAGTTTCGGAGGCTCTACTGGCGGGCGTATTGGTCTCCATTCGCTCTACATGTCCTAACGATTTTTTAGACAACTGTCTACGTTAGCTTCTTCGCTGTTGTACAGTCCACAGAAAAAGTTTTTTTTTATTCTCAGCACTGACTGTGACTTTACAGGCTTCTGTATGAGTCTTCTTTCATTGGCTGGTGAAACTTCCGCACATTGTTCCTGGAGTACAATCTCTCAATGACTTCGACCACACGCTTCTCGTGCTCCATTTTTATTCTTCTAGAGAAGCCAATGTTCTTCCCGTCTCTTCTGCACGTAGAACTCATGAGCGGACCTCGTCCTTCGTTAAAGCGTCACTTTTAAAGCTTCTTGTTTAGCTGCTTATGCTTGTCGGCATTCTTCATCAAAGCAGGGCTTTCTTGGTGGTAATCTGGTGAAACCATGCAAATCAATTGGTGGCATCATCCTTGTCTTCCGTAGAGGCAAGGGCGTATATTAAGCTTATTGTAGTGAATTGAGCCTTGATGCGGATTGTAATAAGACGGTCGTTGGCATGTTGAAAGCACAAGCTTTCTTGCCTATGTCTGTCGCATATGACGTGCAAGAGTCGGGAACAGTGAAACTATTTTTAACAGAGGCCATTAGTTGGTTCGTCACATCTTTTTAAACTCTACCTTTTGACTGTATTATGCTACTGGCTTAACATGCCCTTGCCAGGGATCATAACTTCGCCACGCTGCTGGTGTAATTCAAGTTATAGGACAGTCAGCAGTTTACTAATTAATCACCACAAGGAGCGAGCATTAAGTGAAAAAATTCGGATCGACTTATTCACTCAATAAACCGATTCCGCGAGTTGGAAATCTCTCGAAATTGGCTTCACGCCTGTTTAAAATCGTATGGGCCAAAGAGCTAAAGCACAATGACCGTCGTGCATACCGAACTTCCGCCGATTGCAGATCCGGATTTTCACCGAGAAATTATCCTCGGTGACGTTGCCCATTTTTTAGTACTTATTCTAAGATGATGTCAAAAATTCGCTAGAGTCAATCTAGGTACCACTATTTCTCCATGTTCATCACTTTTTTCTTTTTTATATCTCGGAGGATATTATGGCAGAAAACCGACGCCATAACCTTTCCGACACATCGAGCCTCTCTCGGCTGCTTCGGAGCACTCGTGCCGGCTTCAGTCCATTGCCGGGCACTCATTCTGCTCTCTGCTGTGTAATAGTGGATCCAAGTTTCATCAACAGTTACCAATCGATGCCAAAAGATTTCGCATCAGCAAGTCCAAACACTCTTTCGAAGTGCTCTCGCGTTCGTATTTTTGGTCAGGAGTGAGTATGCGCGGCACCCAGCGGCAGGATAATCTTTGTAGTATCCGCTAGCTCGCGCACCTTCACTTTCCGGTCAGCCAACACCATTTCATGTATTTTTTTTGCATTGTCCTCTGTAACCGCATCGGAGAGCATGCCGCTGGGGACTTGATCGGTAGTGGAGTTGCGGCCCCACGAAACTCTCGAAACCAATATTTGACGGTGTAATCTGACGGAGCATTAGCCCCATAATATTTATCCAACTTTACTTTTGTTTTCTTTTGTTTTTATGAGAGAAACATATGTCCATATGTCCATGTCCATACTCAACATGATGCCAAACACGTCAACAACAATCAGCTGTCAAAACAAAACTAAAGACAGTATCGCACTGAAATTTGGCATGTCTGTCTAAATATGAACGGACTTCAAGGCACCATAACCTTTTTCGCAGTAGCAGCGCATTCTGGCGGTCTAGGAGGTTACTTTTCACTCCACCTAGTAATTCTATTGCTGAACCTACTTGCTAATCCTTTAGCAACTTCTGACGGCACCGTCAACCATCTCTATAATTGGTACATCATCTGTTCTGTGGAGGCTCCGCTAGATTTCTTTTCTCTCCCAGAGCTACTTTAACTTAAGTCTTAACCTTTATATACTCATCGATTTGATATTTTTAACGTTTGCTTGTTTCGATTTGAATGAAAATAATAGTCAATATAAGCTTCCCAAGGGAAAATATAGAAAGGTGTAACACCGAACGGGTTTTCCAATAGTAGTTTTTATTTTGATTTATTCAAACTCAAATTTTTTTATGAAATTATTTTGATTGTCATTAATAAGAAAAGCAATATCAGCCAAATGACTGCCACGAGCTCTTTTGTACTTGGTGGGCAATTTCGAACACCATTTCGTAAACAGCTCGCCGAGGAATCTTTTTTCTTTGTTGCTCGTAACGCTGTCTTGTTTGAAATAAACATCGCTTACATCTGTGGACACAAAAGTTCATTGATCATGGTTCGATAACGCAACCAAGCAAAACTGCTCCTTTTCGAAGAAATAAGGTCCAATGATGTCTAAAAATCACACCAAACAGTAACACCTCGTGCACTTCATCGTTCAAAATTTTCCAACACCAAATTGGCAAGGTTAAGACGCTGCTGATGATCCGCATGCTTAACTTCCCGCGATAATTGATTCTAATGAGCTTATATTCAAGTTATTATACAAAATTCGGTAGATCAGACCAACGTGGGATCGCAATTTTCCCAGTTATACTTGCACAATTTCGATTTTGTTTTCATTAGTTCATCCCAATAGCTCAAATTCTGGGCAAGAAGGTGTACTTTTTGTCGGGGGTTTCTGAACTGTTTCAGCGAAATTTTCGTCATTTTTGTAGTGAGTTTTAGAAATTTTGACGCGAGTTTGAAGCGTGGCGTAGTTGTAGCTCATCAAAACGAAATCTTTTATTGGAATATCGTGTAATAAATAATAATTTGTGTTAATTTTTCCATATGACAAATATACAAAATAATTTTATAATAACCACAAGTAAGTAGTGGGTGTTTAACTGACACTAGTTTCGATTTGGAAAGCTCAATTGCAAAAAAATTGCTAATTACTATTCACAAGATGTGTCAGATTGTTCAATAACAAAATAAAGTTGATTTGTTATTAGCTTAATGCGGTAAAACCGATGCGTACTAGTATCCAGAGAGTTGAAAGCTTCCGTAAGAAATAAATTAAATATGATATTTTGTCAGACACGGACTGCGTGTATGGATTTTTAATTGATCCAGTACGACGGCAAAAATAATGGTAGATACTCGTATAGTGGGCTTTTTATGGATTTTAGTTTCGTTTTTACGAAATTTGGTCGTTAATTTTAAAACTCTTAGAAACTAACTTGAAAAAAAAAATCAGAAGTATCACAACTGTGTTGCATGATTGCTTACAAGGCAATTTCCCTAATTTCCATATTAGAGGTATTTTAAGGGATTTGAAATTGAAATAAAACACATGCCCACGTTTTCTTTTATTCAATAATGATTTCGGATATATGGCCACTACAGGAGCGTCTTAGAAACTGCATCCTGGAGCTCAAGGAATTTTCAAACATACACAAATAATCCTGGAGGCCAATTTCCTAATCCATTTTTGGAGACAATCTTATCATCGAATACTTTCTTTAATACCTCGATGGTTTCGCCAAATGTCCTACAAAAAATGTTCATGCAGTTTTAGAAAAAAAAATTTGTTGGTTATTGCTCTGTACCGGGAGTCATTAACGGTGACATTTCGATTTTCTTCATTTTTGAAGAACCACGTCCCGATTATGCCACCAGCCCATAAACTGCACCAAAGAGTGCATTTTTCATTTCATAAGTGCATCGGTAGCTGATAGATCTCATCTGATAGGTAGAGAACATCAAGCCAGACAGATCACATCGCTATTAGCCGGCGATTTAGAAGGTGCCTTTATGATGTCCGTTACAGGTATAAAGCTGACATAGCGAACGCCTTCTTATAGTAGGTAAAATAAACTTTCGTACTGCTTCCGTGACTAGCAACCTTAACGACATATTCATTATATATATATATATTACCATATCAGCTTAGGAACGGTAACAATCAACAGATCTGAGCTAACAACTCAGAAGTTTATCGATAAAAGGTACAGAAACCGCAGTACATGGTTATCAACTGACTCCTGTACAAGGATCGAGGAGCGTATTTCACTCAAAGTTCATATTGCATCAGCCTTATCGGTAGGAAAGCTTCACTTGCACCTAACTAACTTGGTCAGTGACATGTTTAAAGAAAGAAAAGTGTAAGAAGAATGTGGAGCTTAAAATAAATGCAGCTAAAGCCAAAGTCTTTCGTCTTTCAATCCCTTTCTTCCAACTTAACGTTGCTGTACAAGAGCTCGAGAAAGTGCAGAGCCCTTCTTATTTAGGAAGCACCATATCGACTGACGGCGGCACCGAATTCGATGTTGGTAGTAGAATCGAGAAGGCAAAAGTTGCTTTCGGAACGTTGTTTAAGGTGTGGAAATACTTATAGCACTGTTTCGCTCCAATATCGTGTCTGATTCTTCATACTGAAGTTCATCCTCAAAAACGAGGTCAAATGAGCCACTTTTCATTTATGTTTACGCGAGCCCCTACACGAGAAAATAAACTCTTAACATCGCCTTTGCAGGAGATGTGAAATGGTACACAGAAGAGAGAATTCGTGGACCTAAGAAAAAATAATCAGCCTAGAAAGCTAGGCAATAGAAGTGAAACTTCATGAAACTCGATAAATGGCTATAATAAAGATGCTCAACCTATACCACTAGTATAAAGAAAAGAATTTTTCATTTTTGGGGACATTTCTCACTCCTTTATAACCTCAATAACTTCGACACACTATATGCACTCGATAAATAACAATTGCTGCACAACTAATGACACGAGCTACTGATACTCTACAACATAGATAATTTCAATGTAACTCGATGTACTTAACTCGGGCCTTTAGTACGGACACGAGATGGAACGTCGGTAACCCGCGCATAGGTTATGTACATATTTTGTCTTTCACACGACTGACTGGTTATCTTATACTAACTAAGCATTGTATCTAGAATATTACAAAAATTTATACCTATACAATGAAAAATTGATAGTTAACAGTTAACAACATGTTGTTTGCTTGCATTGCTACTGCTACTATTTTCAAACAAGATCAACCGATGTCACTGAAGATTTTCTGTTGCTGGGCTCTTCTATCTTGCTTATCTTCCTGGCGCTGCTAAATTTTGAATGATGAAGTTGTGTGGCTCTGCACGTAATTTGTGCATTGTCCACTCACCCACGATGTCCCATTTACCACTTTCCTATCGCTTTTTCGTTGCATTGTAGTTTTAGCATTCACAACGGGATAAGTGTTAAGGATAATTTTAAGCGGGGAAATTTTATTGACTACGTAGCAACACTACTGGTGGAAACATCATCATCGTAAAGCAAAGAACACTTAATCCTTTTTCTGTAATATTAGTGTCATTTAGTCATTAGTGTATTATCGCACAGTTTTCAATGCCATTTAGTGGACACCAAAGAGTTTGAGGATTCTTTTCATCAAAGTTCAAAACCACTTTATGTCGCTTTTTCGTTTCATCGGAGTTCGGAGTTTTTGCGCAACGAGCCATAAGAAATTTAAATTCAAAAAAGCTCGCAGTTCTGTTATTTTTAATCACATTCATTCGTGTTAAGACCACATATGGTATATTCACATAAAAGGTATTTCTTTAAGGGTTTCAGAGCCTTTTTAAAATAATAACCGCAAAAATTGAGTAATGATTCATGATATTACGTTTTGAAAAATACTTCAAGCATATGGCCTCCTGTCGACGAAGTTGGTATTATTTCACCAATTACCCACTGAATATGAAATGCTAGTCTGGCATTGGCATACATACCGAACCTCTGGCGAACAGCAAGAACAGCTTTCATACAGTCAGACTTTCTTCATGTTGAAGAGCATGGAGAAAATGGCCGAGCAGCTTCACCTGTACAAAAATACTTTCTTCCAAGGTGAAATACATCTACCAACCTGAAAAATCCTACAAGACCATGCTCCAATATTTGATTTGCATAACCCAATGCGCACTCGAAGGATCTGACATTGTTATTTACGTATCAGACAACACGTCAAAGACGAGTCACTTGAAAATGGCATTGATGGTGAATAGGGAGTGCTGACTGCAATCACTTAGCGATGGTAAACAATGGTTTTTGGACAATGTTGGTCGATTCACAGTTTAACGCTGTTTATAGCTTTAAACTATATGCGGATAATGTACCAGTACTTCCCAATGGATCATGTCTAACAACTGATATGATCGCTGAATAGTGCACAATAAATGCGCGTGTAGTCAATCCTCTTAAAATTAAAGTGGTTCTCTTTACGAGAACGAGGACGCTAACCGTCCTGATGTATTTTATTCTTAAAGACATCACTATCCAAAGAACGGTCTGCTTCAGGTGTCAATAAACTTTTCCTATGTTCGAGAATTCATTGTCTCTTATTTGGATTTCAGCTCCCATGAAATGAAATCGTCAATAAGCTTGATAGACAAAATTCATGTTAGGATACCTGCGTCCTCGGTCAGGGCTTCCTTTGATAGTTCAAGGGATTTCAGGATAGCGCAGGCTAGACGAATACTTTCCGATTCCTGTCAGCAAGAAAGACCGTAATCACTCTTGTACATGTTTTCGAATATGTAACGATGGAAACTGACTGTTACCCGAGTTTCAACCTATGATGCTACCAGCGTTAAGACCCAATCAGACAGCACTTTTTTGGATGTAGTTATGTCTTATTACTCTCTCCTGGAACTCAAAAACGGTAATTTAGCTGGTTTTTATTCTTTGGAGTTTATTCATTTCTCTAAACCACCGGTTAATTTGATGATAAATCTTTCAGCAGTACAAGATATTGGTGGACGTATCATAGCTTCATAATCTCTTATTATATATTCGTTTATGCAATTGGCTGGCCCAATAATTTAAGGCACTTTCGGCAGATAAAATAACATATGAGTGCTTAGTAATTTGTCTATTTGATGAGTTACTCCAGCAGTGTCATTAGTTTTTCGATGATTATTGAGAAGCATTAGACTAGGTACTCTTTTGGGAAAAAAGGACGTAAGCCGTTTCTAAAACATGACATAGGAAAGAACCAGATTTTGAAAAATCAGCCCCATACCCCGTTACTTAAGTTTCATTTCGTTATAGCAGTGCTAATGGGCATTCATTTTTTAGAATGCCCGGATTTGTTATTTTTTTTTACTTTTTATGATTGTTAACCTTGAATAACTTAAGATCAAGCAATAACAGTAAAGGAATTTACATTGTAAAATCATGGGATCTACTTCAGATATTGGCAGTTGTTTAGTTACTCTCTTTGGGATTAAACTATTTAAATGGTTCTCCAGTCGGACTACCGACATTACTTCAGTACTTTTGTAATCACGATGTGGAAAGATTGTAACCAAGATTAGATCATTAAGGTCTCTAGACTCGTCTTTAAGTTAACCTAAGAAAGGTTTGATCAAACCCATACAGCGACATGGTTGACACATTATAGTAGATAGTCAGTAAAGCAGGACCAGTTCCTCGACAAATCAAATAGCTGCCAGTAATTTGGTAAAAATTTCAAAGACAGGTTTCTGAATGGATTCCTTGGAACGTATATAAATTCAGATGTAAAGGACCGTCTCGAGCTTAGTTTCTGTAATGTGTACTAAAAATAAGATACTAAGGTCAATATTATTTTTAACTCACAGCTGACAGCAATTGGTATCTAATGGGAAAAGAGAATTTAGCGCCTCAGAAGGTCGAGTGTTTTTTCGAGTCGTTATAAGATTCATGTCCTTTCAGGTAAAACTAAGAAATTTTTGAGTGCTTGAGTGGTACTTAAAAATATTTGAAAGACCATGAATTTTAGATAAAAATTTATTCTGTCATCATACGAATCCAAGGAAAAGCGTCTAACAGATAACATTTCGCAAATACAGACTCGTAAGTTCAAACAATTAGTTTTGCGTTTCTCTAAATCAAATGGAGAAAGGTCTACAAATCATGAGAGCATTTCTATGTCACAGGTATCAATTTGTTGAAACAATGCACAATTGAGTGTAGCATATGCAAACACTTCAAGAAACATTTCAAGTATAAATTTTCAAGTAGAAAAGAATATTGCAAATAATTCTTTATCTCTGAGTTTTAGAATTTTTCGATGATCATTGAAACTGAAAAAAAAAAAAAAACATTAGATCTTTGCATGGAAACTGTTTTAATGATTTGAAAACTTCTCAGACAGGTTTGAGAAGAGACGTTAGAGACAAAACTTCTTTCTCTTAGATCTTCTCAATACTTTACTACTTTTCTGCGCCTCATTTATCCTGGACAGACAGTTCTTCTAATTGTGTAAGACATATCTATTTACAAACATTTGGAGCTTAATGTAATAGCGATGGATAATTTGCAAGTACGCTAAATTAAATAACACTGAGCAGTGCTGACAATACTGCACTTGCAGATCTTGTCCAAAATACCGAGCGCAGCTTTCGCTTTTCCAATTAGACATCAAGTTAGGTCACACAATCGGCCGAGACTATACTTCCTACATAAAGTAGGTAAGCAACTGTTGCTTAGCAAGGTTAAGTTCAGCGTTAGGATTTGAGGGGTTAAACAATTTTGTTTTTATACTTAGGTCCTTCTGCCCCAATTTTTTGCTCGTAAACCGAGTGTTGTAGGCAAAAAAATCCTTTTCAATAGTACACCGCGTATAATATCACTGATGACCACAAGAAGTAAAAGCTGTGAAAGTACGCAGCCCGATCTTAGCAGATTTTGGACTTCAAATTCTTCTTACATTACCATTGTGCATAAAGCAACACGTAGCGACGTTTTTAGATGCTATAAGGTTTTTCTGGAACACACCGCCGGTATAAGACTGGTCAAATAAAACCTCGAAATCGATGAAGATCGAATGTAACTAACGCCTATACTATCGCCATTGTCCGATTATTATCCGCAACATTTTTATGTGGAATGCCCACCTGTTTGAAATCGAGAGTTAAAACTAAATGCCTTCCGATCCTATACAGAACCATTTTCTCCCTTTTTCAGAAGCTTGATGATTTTCCTTTTGCTCATATTGTATTCATTGCTGCAAATTTGAGTTTTAGACCACAAGATCAACATCCACATGCCTTAGTCCGTTGTGAATTGTCTTTTTATAAAGACCTATCTTAACTTTTTACCTTATGTTGTTTGAAGCAATGGCTACTTTTCTTTCCCTGGATGATCCTTCAATTATTGCTTTTAAAAATAAAAAAACTACTGCTTCCTTGGCTCGTTCACGAAATAGCTTAAGTGTCGTGTTGAGTTTCCTTCATTTTCATTCGGTGTTGGGCTGTTAGTTTGGATCCATTTACTACTTAAGCTAATGCAATCCGTGTCTTTATTGCAAGAGCTTATTCGATCCCCTCTTCGGGAATGAGCCGATATCGATGTGTTATTAATTTTTCGCTACAGGAATACTCGTTTTGTATCTGCAATCCATTGTTCGGCATACTATTTGCTTGTACTGTGCTGTCAATTGTTCCCTCTCCAAGAGTATGATGAACTCTAAATTGTTGGAAATCGTCAATCTCGACGTCTGTCTGTATTGTATGATACATAAAGTTATTTGGCACGATCGCTGTTGATAAATGCGGTATGATGCTCATGGGAACTAATGGGTGATTTTTTAGGCGTTTGCTCTTTAATTGTCAAAAAAAAAAAAAAAAAAAAAAAAACACAGAAGTGGTCTATCCTATCTATGCTGGAATCACATGTTGACCAGGTTTAGCTCGTGCATTTTGAGCAACAAAAAAGTTGGAAATCATTGAACTATAGCGGGGCCATTGACAAAATAAAAAAGTAATTCCGCTGGACCATAAACCGTACCAAACAGTGCATTGGCAGCTCTTGTATTGTCTAAGATTGTTCGTCGGACCAAATACGGCAGTTTTGTTTATTAACATCCCCATTTAACCAGAAATGAACTTTGTCGCTGAAGTCGTCGTCTATGATCTTCCTCCAGCCTTTTTAAGACCCATTCACAGAAATTTCGACGCTATGGGAGGTCGTTAGCAGCAATATTTTCCTCTGTATGCACTCTACGCACCTACGGATAGGTGGCTTGATGACAAAATGGCAATGCTAACTGGATGTTTTTGACTTTAAAACATGTCACGAATCATACGTGAGCCCTCAAAACTAAAACACAGAAAAACCAAACAGCAAATAAACTACCTTTTACCATAAAATCGTGGTTGAATTACCATATATTTCGATGTGGCCTGCTCGTTTTATTTTTTATAAAACAGCTGCTGATCGCAATGTCGTCTACTTGGTTGGCTATTTTTTAACCACAAAAATCAAAACTAATCAGGGATCAAACTAATCTATCTATTCAGCAGATGTCGTAGTCGACGATTGGTGCATCACAATAAAATGGGCTTTCAGCCAACACTCTCCAAACCGAGATGGTATTTTTCACGAGAAGGACGACGGAGCAGTGAGTGAGCTTTGATAGCGAGATTTTCTTGAAAAGTACTCCAGTTCGTAAGTTTTTTCATGTATCTAGTTTGACTATTTTCGATATTGCATCCTCTATTTGACCTCACGTGCATGTGGTCCGATAAGGATGCCACATCTGACACACTCACGTCCTTGAAGAGAAAAGAGATGAAAGAGAAAAAGAAGATAGTGAGATCAAGTACGTGATCTCTTACAAAGTTTATAAAAGTGGGTTTTTACTAAAAAAATATCATTTCAAAGTAACTCACTCTTTTTGTTGTTGTCGCTGCTACCCCAGATATTGTTGTCAACGTTGGCATCAAATTCAAGAACGAAATGCCAATTTTTGACGGTGGTCAGTTCCTGAACCAGAACAAGACTAATCGTATCTTTGTCTGTGGGAAACATATGATATATCGTTCAGAACGTATTTTAATCCTTGGGTATACGTTCCAGAACAGTGGATGTGTTGTCTATAGCAATAACATTAGAGCTTCATTTGATACGTATGTTAGTTTTAACGTCGAATTTTCTCAGGAAAAGGTTTACCATAGCTCCAAAAATGACCCCGAATTCGGAAAATATCGAAACTTTTTATAACACTATACCTTTCGTTACATAAATGAGTCTTTCAAACCACCAACATTTGGCCAATCCCAGTGACAGGATGGTAAAAAAGAGGGTCGAGCGTCGGTAGTGTCAGCAGAGCAGCACTTAAATCTTTGTTGAACTAATTGGGAGCAGGTTTGGTTACAGTAGCAGACTTCATTTAGCAAGTTTACTTAGATAAGGGAAGGCCACATGAACTCAGTTTTCTAAAACCTTTGATGCTTGAAAGAAACCCAGTGAGCTTACTGACCTTTATTTCAGACAACCGCACAAAAATTTTCCAAGAGCAATTCGCCGGGATATATTTTGATTTTAGTGGAGAGAACAGACCAGTTGAAAAGTCTGTAACCAGTTTTCTCACCCCTATAGCGATTGTAAAATCGTTATTGGGTAAAACCGGATCTATTAGCATGCCTAGACTATGGGCCATGATGTTACTTACTAGTATTCTGTGACACAACCAATGACTTTTCCGTAGATAAAAAATTCTGTGTGTCAGATCCTGCTTAGGATGGTTGCAGGGCATATCAGTTAACCTCTGTCATTGGTCCTATCTATCGCAACGTGCATGATCATAAGTTTATATAAAACGATGGACATTCTTATATGTAAGAAACTGTTCAAATATCTGGAATTTTTCTACTTTTGTCAAGCTCATTAGGCCTTACCATTTCTCTAAAAGTTTCGATCATCAGATATGGAATGTTTTACCTCATTTAGGCTACAGTTCCTAACTTCAATATTTTAATAACTTCTTAGCTACTGGTGTAGGTGCAGATATACCTATAAGAAATCAGATATCACAATCTACTTAAGCCAAGAGAGACCCTCCTCACCTCCCAAAATTTCTAACTGAAACCCTCTGCGTTTATTGTTATTCGAAGAATACACCGTCATCAACCGCTTGATTCGCTTTTGAGCCATCGTGTGGACTGTTTTTACCCAAATAATGGACACTTATCCGGCTCTTCCTCCTCAGAATTTCAACACTGATGCTGATTTCAGAAATTCCGTAAAATATAACGTTGTCAACAGCTTGGCCGTTTTTTTTTTTTATTCTGCTTTAAATGATAGAGGGGTGGTGTGTTAACAAATTGATCCACTGCTAAGTAGTTTTCTGTCGCATATTATATACCATCTGCTTACTATACACGTCTAGGGGTAGAAGATGTCATTATTTTTGAAGTAAGAATAGTTCTAGTTCTGAGGCCTGTGCTAAGGCATATGCAGATCATGTAGTTATAAATCGCAGGTAGCCTGGACTTAATCAATGACTGGTGTACTAGAAATTCGGTTTCTGTCGAACCTTTTAAAACTGAGGTTGTAATCTTTATGAATAGAGAGAAGTTTGGTCTGACTTATCTAGTTCTTAAAGGTATCACTTTCTGTTTCTCAACCGAAGCTAAATATTTGGCTGTCAACCTGCGTAAACTCTTGGGCAAACTTCTGGCAGTTCAAATAAGGTTTCGGCACGACATGGAGCTTGTTTCAAAGGAGGCTACTCTTGATCTACATGGCTATGATAAGGTTAATTATAAACTTTGCGTCGATCGTCTGGTGATCATCACGATCACTGATGAATCTCCCTCCTCCTGATATTCATATCATAGGCTGCACTCTCACAGCTTTTTAGCATGATGTTAGATTTTATTCCTCGGTAAAAAAAAGTTCGATGGTAGAGATATAATCGACCGTGATTGTAACAAACAACATTGTGAAAATTCGATGATGAATGTTGCTCTATTCGTAACGCCAGCGAAATAACACTTAGCGGCTTGCTGAACTCTCTTACGACTATTTCAAAAATACATGAATTGTTGCAATGGGATTACGGGAAAACCAGGCTCAAAAGAGAGTTCTTTAGAACCCGGGCTTTGGTCAGGACTGTCCGCATACTAGATTAGAGCTCCTATTGACAGTTGGGTTTGGAAATAACTGCTGATAATATGACCCTCAAGATTGGTGATAGACTTCTCGTGATCCCTAGGAGGTCATTGGATTGATTTTCTTCTGTTAATAAGTAGAAAAGACTGCAGGCTACTTACTGGTGTATTTGAGTACTAAGCATAAGTGACATAATATATTGTGATGCTTGCTGTGAAAAGGGTGGCGGCACCAGAGTAGATTGCGTCTTTGAGGCTCCGGCCAACGCTTGCATCAGGCTGCAGGTACTCGGCACTGATGGGGTGGGTACTGGTTCTGTAGACCATTTATCACTGAAACGCTTACTCATCTTTATACAAAAAAACACAGAAATTTCAGTAAAAGGAATATGGTATGTAAGAAGTTCGATGAACTAGTTCTTTGTCTGAGTGTTGTATTTCGACAGAAAAAAAAAATAGGTGTGGCGATCGAATGACTTTTTTCTGATAAAAAAGAGCCATATTGTCTATAAAGTTAACATTATAAAAAAAGAGATAACATCTCTTGCATTTGCCTTGATTGACATGTCTTCAACCTGAGCATTATCCTTACAGAACCCTATATTCGAAGACCTGACATCAACGTTAATTGGCTTTTACTATGACATTGTTGAAGGCAACCTTGGTGTTGAAACCCTAGTCGTTGAAAATTTAATTCTTGTTGCTGTTGATTAATTCCTGCAGTATGCATGCTAAGATGTCGAGAGCAAATTATTACAAACGTCTAAGTTATACATTTAGTTATCAAAACTACCATACTCTGATCTTCACTCAAAATTTAAAAATGTGAATCCATTCTAGAGAGTAGCTTGGCTTTGTTGTAAGTTTTATCAATGTTAGCTGAAAAGATGTAATTTGTCCCTAGGTATATCAAACCTGTTAATAACTAGACGAAATCCGAAGGCAGAACTTAGCAGTCTGTGGCCAATCGTAAAGCGGATCAGATATTTGAACAAAAAAGTAAGAAAAGATTACGCTATAAACGTGTCATAGAAGAAACAACTACATACAAATACTCGTATGTAATGTTTTTTTGTAGCCAATTTCCGCTTTTTGCCGCACACCGCAAATGGAAATGTTGAGCATTTCAACAATCACCTTAACTGTGTATCTTGCCAAAGAGATATCTTAAAGCCACTAGGACAGCACATAAACGATATCTTTTTCTACCCCTTACTACTTCTTTCAAATATGGTATATAAGCGAATAAAACTACTTTCTATCTGCACAGGGGATCTTATAATGGCTCTACAACTGACAGATCTGCCAGAAAGCAGAAGCCTCTCTTAGTAAAAGAATCTAAATATCAAGTGTGTCGACCAAAAGACATTTCGATATTACTAAAGACTTATGTCACATCCGTGAACATTTTACCCAACTGAGGATTAGAAAAAGTGCATTGAGCCAATTATAAAATAATGGGTTTAGCACAACATCCTGTAACAAATATCTGATTTATGTGAGCCTATCAACTTACGAACTTGTTTTTTTTTTTTTTTTTCTTCTTCTTCTTCTTCTTTGACTAAAATCTCCGTCAATCAATAGCTTCTGATGAGGAAAAAGCAGCAAAGCCGACCAAATCGACATTATAATGATCTACATACAAGACTACCGGCTAAATAAATCAACCAGATACATCAACTGTATCTTTCGCGCTGCTTTTTTTGACAAATCACGTGTGACTCATTACAAACTGCTTTGTCATGTTTGTTCAGTATCGTTTGGTAAGTCACCATGGAAAGACTCACACCACAACAGCATCTGCAAATTGTTCAGCTGTATTACGAAAATGTTTTTCGTGCGATTCGAGGGACTTACAGTGCGCATAATCGACCTACTGTAACCACTATTGCCAATATCATTCGTAAATTTAAGTCCCAATTTACATTAGAGGATGATACTCGACCGGTTAGACCACATCCAGCACGTAGTGAAGAGACTATATCAGCTGCAGCTGAGAGTGTACGCGAAGACCGTGACGAATCGATTCAAAGTCGTTCTTAGCAGCTTGGCTTGTCGTATTCGACAACTTGGCTTATTTTACGTAAGGATCTCCGCCTAAAAGCGTACAAAATTCAACTTGTGCAAGAATTGAAGCCAGGCGACTTGAATTTGCGTCATATTTTCAGTGAATGGGATCTGGAAAAAATCTATGAAAATCCGGTGTTTTATTGTGAAATTTTGTTCAGCGATGAAGCCCATTTCTGGCTCAATGGATACGTCAATAAACAAAATTGCCATATTTGGGCTGATGAGCAACCCGAAGAGTAACAAGAGCTACCATAACATCCATTAAAAACAACGGTATTTTCTTCAAAAATGAGGCAAATCAGAATGATACCATCAATGGTAGCCGTTATCGCGCCATGTTAACGGACTATGTGCTTCCTGAAATGCAAGCACATGGTCTCGGTGAGCTCTGGTTTCATCAAGACGGCGCTACGAACCATACAGCGCGTGAAACAATGGACTTGTTGAGAAATCATTTTGGTGAGCACGTAATTTTACGTTTTGCTATAATAAATTGGCCGCCTAGATCATGCGATATCACACCTTTGGACTATTTTCTCTAGGAATATGTAAAGTCTTAGGTCTTTAGGAATAAGTTAGGTACGATTAACATTTCTCGTGTTATCCGCGAGATACCAGTCGCTATGCTCGAACGAGTCGCCCAGAATTGGACTTTCCGAATGGACCACCTCAGACGCAGTCGTGGCCAACATAAACATGATATTTTCAAAAAGTAAATGTCATGAATTGTTCCTTTAACCAATAATAAAAATGTTAAGGCAAAATCATGAACCTTCTCTGGGCTCGGAGAGTTTTCTTATATTTTTTCATTTGTGTGTGATCCAATTATTTTGAACCGAGGCTGACATTTCAGCTTCAAGCGCCTTCTGGGCAAATTTATTTTAACATGGAAATACCAACTGGCGTATAATGTTTGCCAACTATCGTAGATATATTTCCATAACATACACTATCCGTTCTTTTTGAATAGAATTAGCAAAGTTACATAAAAAAAATATTGAAAAAATGTAAACAACACTCGTATAGCAAGACGTTTTGAGCACGTGTACCATTAAAAACGTCAAACTTTACGATGCTGATGTCATATTTCCGGCATAGCTATAGGCATATCTCAAACTTAAAGAATAACTTACGAGCCTCTGAGTGCCATCATTCAATGAAATATATAATAATTTGTATACATCTTAGCAAAGCCATCATAAGAGGGTTTCCGGACACTTAAGTGATTTTAACTCCAGTTTTTGTCTTACATAGAAACAGTCTATCCTCAAAGTACGACCACAATACCGCCAATGGTTTAACACAATCCATGTAGTAGCCAGTAAGTGAATCACTTTTTACGTTCAGAGCCACGTTTTGTACATCTTTCCTCCTTATTTATTCGATTTTGCTTCACTTGTTTAGTTTTTATTCCGTTTTACAGCGTCCACTATTCGACGTTTCTCTAGAACACATATTGTTGTTATGATAATCCCTCTTCCTGATGAACCTCTTTTTTCTCATTTTTCTGGGTCATTGCATGTACAAATATGTCATGTTCTAGCAACTTGTCTTTGTTCAGCTTGGCACACCTAGAGTAGAGGTCCACTCAATAAGATAAAGTTGTTGATGGTTTATTTCTCACAATTTTAGGGCTAACACCCCTACAAAAATGGATCTTCAACGCTTAGTAGTCTAATTAGCGATTCTTTGGCTTCATTAAGCTGCCACAACTTTTCGCAATGCAACTGATAAGAACTTTAGAAAACTCCGGCAAAGTCTAGTAGATATCTTGAAATTTAATACCACAGTTCAACCTTGATTCACCCGTTCAATATCCCATTGGAGTTTTACAACTTACCTTCCGGGTGTTTCCAGAGACAGTTGGAGTATTATTGCCCAATGGCACTGCTTTAAAGGGTTGAATTCCTTTAGGTTCAATTCCATCCTTAACTATCTATCCAACTTTGTAGGGAGTTTCTTTGCTTAGTAAACGACTGTTTTGACTTCGCGATTAAGTTTTCCAGAAGAAGATGCCTGAAAACGTTCTAATGGTTTTAACGTAAAGAAGGACCGCTATTTGCGGTCGAACTTGCCTCTTCCTAGATGGTATTATAAGAATATTTGGGCATAAGGGTATTCATCTTGTCAGTCGAGATTAAATGTCAAAGATTTCGGTAGAAACTTCCTTGAGAAACAGGAGGGTAATGAGGTTTCCACTGATTGTGTCGCACTCTCCGAGTCATTGGTGTTGACAGTCTTTTCTTATTGACAACATATATGTCTTTTTTGCCCCCTCAAACAACGGCACTTTGACGGTGGTTATTGCTATCCACATAATTCGTGCATTGTGTACTCACCCAGAAATAAGTGCCCCATCACGCGAGTCTCCGACTCTGTCATCTTTTCGTTCCTCCCTCATTGTTCATTCTGCCCGAGCTGCCTGTTTCCTGTCGCTTTTTCATTTCATCGAAATTTTAGCATCCACAACGAGATGGGTGTTAAGGAGAGTTTGAAGTGGAATAACTTTGGCAACGTAGGAGCACTACTGCTGAAAATAGATAAAACTTCGCTTAGCAACGAACAGTTCATCCTTGTTGGTAATATCAGTGTCGTTTACAAGTATTATCGCACCGTTTTGAACGCCATCTAGTAGTTGTAAAGGCGACTAAGGATTCATTTCATCGCAGTTTGAAACCACTTTATTTCGCTTTTTCGTTTCATCGGAGTTCGAAAATCCTGTCCAACGAGCGGTAGAAAGTTTTACTTTCAAAAACTACATAAGTGTCCTTTCTCCATTAAAGGGGGCAAGATGTGATGTAATAACTTACAACCTCGACGTCAACCTTTCCCATATGTGCCAGACGGACTATATACTATATGCTTCAGTAGCCTTAGGTAGGCCTTCAGCCTTAGGTATCCTATCCACTTTAACACGCCTGAGAAAAAAATACCGTGCCGAAAGTTAGAAAATTTTTATTGCCCCCTACTCCTATAAGAGGGCTCCACGTTCAAGACAACATCAAAGTCATGCATTGAGTCTGCACCACAGTCGTGAAACTGTTTCTTATTTATTATTTATGATATATCCATTCAATGGCCTGTACTGGTAAAACGGATCAATGTCAAGATCTGAAAAAGAAAGCAATAAGCTGCCTGTATAAGGATCACTGGCGCGTTAATAACCACATCAAGAGCGGCTCTACCAATTTTGTTTCATTTTATACCTATAGTCAAGCACCGATCCTTAGAGGAGGCAGAAGGCATACAAATGACATATTTTTAAAAGGTATCTATGCCTGTCATACATGAACTCGTCGAGACAATATGATATATACTCAGTTCTGAGCGACCAAAAAAGCTGATCAACTTCAGAATAAGTGACAGTTGCAAACTCATTGCTATTGGAAGGCATACGCAGCGATAGAGTATTTCTTACAACGCATTCTGTTTGAGCTGCAAGAACCAAGAGAAAGAAAAATCTGTGGCGCACTTGCTTTGCAAGTGCTCTTACTTGGCACGCATCAGAATGCAATTGATAAGCAGTTACTACTTCCGAGATCTATTTTAACGATTTTTACTCTTCGATAAAGGTCACAGATGTTGAGAAAATTTATAAAGAAATCTCTTTTAATCCAGGATTAGTTAAAGCATCGCCCTTCCACTCTCTCCTAATGGTATCACCATGTACTTACACCTCAACGAGGACAACTTCATCCTAACCTACCTGAACTACCTAACCTAACCTTTTATTGACAGCTCGCTCATTTTTACTTATAATATCATTGTCGTAAGCTCTTCTCCTACGAGTTTTTTTTTTCTTTTTTTTTTTAAATATTGTGCCTCTGGTATTGAGCTTCACACAAATGTTTCAAGTATAATGTTAGGAAAGTCACATGACAACGCATTACCTTATCTAAACTCTTCCACATTGGACGAGTAGGTATGTTAAAACTTGACATCCTCTTCTCTGATATAGGGATTCAAGCATTCATATAGTATAGTACATACAATTTTGAACCCAGCTAGCGCAATTTAGAATTCCTCCAAATAAATTGGAGAGATTTCGTCTGCTACAATAGCTTTCTTGTTTCTTAGTTAAGATATCGCTATGCAAACCTCTTCGCAGTCGGCTAGACAAAGGTGTTCCCGTACGCTGAGTAAAATAATTTCTGGCAAAATGTCAAATTTATTATGTCACTCTATCGCTATTCAAGTACATCAAAAATACCGTAGGTCCATCTCTCTGTGCAAGACGAAAAACGCAGTAATGGAAGAGATTAGAGACTTGGTCCATGATGGTCATAAGTTTGTTCATTTGTATCCCTTTTTCCAGAAAGACGCATTGAGTCTCTAGAATTTGATTTAAGCTACTTGAATATCTTACCCATAATATACGGGATTTGCTAATTGCTTCTATTGCAATTTTATCCAAATTAACTAAGAATCAACTTTTTTTTTCTTTAAAATTAACAAAGAACTGGCCTTTTGGAAGCTTTAGTTTCTAAATCAAACCACATCAAATTGACATACTCCCATCTTCTGTTTACTTGCTCATTAGTTTGATTAAAACCGAAAGATACAAAAATCTCCTTCTATGTACCAGTTTGACCGGAAAACTTCAGATCTCACCTCATATCAATCACAAGACCTATGCGTCACATTTCGGTTTCTTAGAATTCCACTCCAACTCAACGGTTACTCCGAATTGCTATGATTCTCGTCGTATCCAATGTATCTAAAGTGTTACCCAATCATTGCTTTCTCGTATTCTCTAGTTCTTTTCTTACATTTTTTTTAGTTCCTCTTAAGTAGATTGTTTTGTTGATTGATAACGGTAGTCTGTTGTGTTGTTATGTAAGTAGTGCGTGCATCTATTAAACAAACAATTTCACCTTTCTCTTTGGAAGTGTTTATTTTCTTTCTTTTTTTTTTTGTATCTTATTCCGCAAAAATCCCGCGCGCATGGACTTTGCATGCAAATTAGCTTGGAAGCCGTATACAATTCAGACCTTCAACAACTGGCGCTGGCCCAGAGATTAGATAAAACAAAAAGAGAAAAAAAAAAACCAGAAACCCATTAACTTGAAAACATTTCCTATTTTCTAATCTATTCGCATGCAATTTAGTTCCATTTACGTAATCCGGACCGTGCTTTACATTCCGCCTTACGAGTGTTTAATCTGTCCAGCCTTTGGCTGGTAGTTATTCGTAGCAACTTCGGCTGGTTGTCGGTGTAGAGTAATCCATTTAGGTTTTGATTTGTTTATTAAGCCACTGGAAGTAGACTGTATTGACGGCGGTAATTGGCCCGGTTAGGATCGGCTACCAGTTAAGAGGTAGTTACAATACGTGGAAATCTTAATCGAATTGCTTCCACTGCAAAACTTGACACGAGTCAAAGCCGCACCGAGATACGGATAGTCATCGCCGTCATGACTCATGAATGGGCGGTTAATTTGCTTTGTTATGATTCTTGTGACTTTTATTCCTATTTTATCTAAAGTCCAATATATGTACTCGTAAAAACAATTCATAATGACTCGTATGGATACGAAACACTGTTGCCCAGTTCGGTCATTGGTTATCGATTTGACATATTTTTTGGTTGATAATATTGTGTTTCAAAAATGAAAGTGTGATTGACGGTGATTTAAAACTTTCCTTTTCGACTTTTACTAGCAAATTTAAATGACAATACAAAGCAGAAAAGAGGTGAGAAATAAGAAATTAAAAAACTAATTCCTCTGGGGATTGTGTAACAGGGTTAAGAGCTTTCGAGGCTCCACGCACTCTTGGAAGCCCCAACGCCTTAGACAGATTAAGTGGTGAGATTTATTTTTATTTTATTAATTTTTTTTTATTTTTGTCGAGTTTCCAGATTTGGTTTTCAAATTTCACCATCGAATTCAAAGACACGGCATAGTGTGACTGGTTGACTTAATGAATTTAGATCACATGGAGTCGAGTTAAGCGCCAACAGCATTCACTAAGTTTAATCACAACATAATTCAAATTAATCTCTCACATTAATTCTGTGGGTTAAGGCATGAGAAAGTTAGCAAAACAAATAAGACACAATGGGATACAGTGTAGGCAAAAAGTTTTGTGCTAATTAGTGAGCGAATCTGATAGCAAATTTGAGGGAAAACATAACAGTCTGAACTGGATTTAATGAAAATCACTCTGAGATATGATTAAGATGTGCAAAATAAAAACTGAATCTGATGTCTATATACTCGTACAGAGCAGGCGAAGTTAAGTCCAAAACTCTTCTTGAAAGACTTGAAATGAGTCAAGTTATTTTTTGTGGATGAAGTGGTGATTCATTTGAGCTATTGAGCCAAAAATGAGCTTCGTCACTGAAGATGATTTTGCGATGAAATTCATCATCTTGACACATCTTCTCCAGAACCCAATCGGAGAACGTTTGCAGACGTTGCTCGTTAGTTTACTTTAGCATTATGAAAATGTTGAGTTTACTGAATAAATTGACAGTGACAGTTTAATGATAAGTGAAAGGGTGCGTTCACAAATTAAATTCAAAGTTGTCAAGTCCCTATTGGAAAACCTTATATTTCTTATCCATATCTAGGCCCGACGAAATTCCCGTATCTAAGAGTCATACGGTCATACAGTCGTAGAATGTTCTTCGGTCACCTCATTTTCAGGCCAAACTTTTCCTGATTTCTTGGAGTCTGAAACTTTTTGCTTTTTTGTCCGGATTTTCCGATGTCTTTCGTTGATAATGGCAAGACCAGCCGGTTTGCTTAGCCTCAAGCGTACCGACTATCGGTTTCTTAATGTAAAGACTTCTGCAGGTCGTGTTTTATCATATGCACTGACATTAATAATATTTCGACATCAATCGTTTTCATATACCATATTTCTCTTATTCTCAAGCCAACTGGTACTTTTACGCTTGCACTTTTCTGTCACATAATATTTTCCATTTTTCGCTTTATCTGAGCTGCTTAGCTCTGAGTACAGCATGCTCATAGCAATTTTTATAATTCCCCGCGCGCACCAAGGGGTTGTGAATACCCTTTTACTGGCTTTTCACCAGGGTGCGGGCGGGTGGTGTAGTAGTTTTGCAACTCAGGTTTTAGGTTTCGATATTTTTTCAGAGGTAGTTGTCAAACTTGAGCCAGTGCATCCTCAACCAGTGGGTCTAAGTACGTGCTAGTTGTTAGTTCGTTACATTTAGCCCAGCCAGCAACCACTCCAACATCCGTGTTATGCCTTCATGTCAGAGTTGACGCCGACGGGATTTACACATAACTACATACAAATTCCATAAAAAGACTTTTTCAAACCCTCTGCTTAAGGAGTCTATGCATATACCACTACACCACGGCTACCCTGGTAATAACGTCTATACGTCTTCATCAGGACGTTGTATATATAGATCCTTCGATGATATTTCTTCATCGTTTGCCCTAAATTGTGGAATGCGTCATATGTAGGCCAGTCTTCCAAAAAGCGGTAATGATTGTCCTGGAGTTTATTAATATTGCGTTGTTGAATGTCTAGAAGTCTCTCCATATTTTTATAATATGCAACATTAGTTTCATTGATCAGTAGATAGTTGTTACAGTTCCGCGTGTCGCTTTTGCCTTTAAAGAATGGGACAGAAAGCTCATTTTTTGCTGATTCGGCGTCCGACCGCCTCCCATCATTTGTTTAAACAATTTCAATTCGAGATTTCTGATATTCTTTCATACATATTGCCGGATATATTGTTTGATCCGACCACATGTCTCTGGATTATTCTTCTAAAGGCTTCAACTTCCATTTAATTTGCCATTTTCTCTGCGTATGTGTTCTGTGTTTAACAATGCGTAGAAATAGTCTTTTCATTTATTGTAAATTTAATTGGTCGTCGTTAACAAGCATCTCTACTTTTCAGCAATATATTTCGGCAATAAAATCTGTGGCGAATTTTACCTCACTTGGCTAGGCAATTGTTTTATTGCTATTGGCTTGCTTAAGGCTGTAAAGCTAATGGAGTATATGGTCTAACTATGTATCACATTGCTCGCCCATTTTTACACCATTCGTAGTTTACCTCATTTCTCATCTCTACTTTTCCTGACGAGATATTCTTTTACATAGACAACATCACAGCGCAAGCTTTTTCATCAATCCTACGCGTTAAGACTCTTTCGGAGTATAGCATGTATACAGACAGCATCGTCCTTGAAAAATGCAACTCTTCTTCTCCCTCCTCCAACAAACAAATTCTTTTAAAGGTCATAAAAACCTTGATGAACTATTAGCACATGAGATATATCGAAACTCGAAATTTTTTTAGCAACCTACGGTATGACCTTCAGTCTTACATCTCTATTGGTAATTTGACCTCACTGGAGAGTATAACAATAGTCTGCACCAATCTGGTGAAAGTAAAATAGATGCACTTGATATTTTGACAGAGTTTGTCATTAGGATCTTTGGTCGAAAATGTGTGATTTTGGGATCAACAAATCTCTTTGTTAGTGGAATACAAATTGCGTTTCGGACATTTTAGTAAAAGTTGCCTTGGACGGCTTCAAGTCTGATAGTCGTAAAATATATGCTTGTATACCTCAGGGGTTCGTTATGACGTCCTTGTTTTTTTTTTTTCATATTCATTACTCCTTGTTTGCTATCCCGAGGAAGCCAGTTCATCTCAGGATTGTTTTCCTATTAGCATCTAGCTTTAGTATTAGTTAGCACGTATGCCGATTCTAGGCTTTCCCAGTAGGATAAGTAGAGTGGTTCCAATTTTTGTCGGGCTCGTCGACGCTACAATTCCTTGCCACCAATCATAAGTGAAAGTTGAACTGCTCTGCCATCTCCTTTTGAAACGATCGGCAGTCAATGACGGTTTAAAGATTTGTGAGGCTGAGTCCAGGGATTTGATAGCGGCTTGACTATTTCAAAAGTGCGGCTATGCTTTGAGATATCACGTTTTTCTTCATCCAGGACAGAACTTCTTTAAGCGCCAAAATTTCCGTCCTGAACACGCTATAGTGACTTGGAGGATGGAAGGAAAAGCTTTGATTAAACTTATCTGAGAAAGCACCGCCACCAACCCCTCTGCCATTCTGGGATACATGTGTATAGAAGTGGATTGACTTATCATCCATGAAAGCATCTTCCTCCCAGAATGATCTAGGAGAGGTGCTTACATGAGAATCTTTGTCTAACCAATATTGGGGCATAGTGTAATCGATGTTCTCTTGAAGGATTCCTAGTGTATTAGGAATATAAGCGTGGCCAAATAAATAATTTGCCCATTGTGTAGTCGATTTAAGGCGAATAGCTGCATTAGCACCCACTTTCCAGCTGAAAATTTTGAGGGTTGTCAGCTCCATCTATTCACAGACAAGCTGTCCCTTGGATTTTGCTTAATTTGCTGCAGTTGGCTACATTGTCAAAGGTCGTCCACCAGACAACTACCCCTTAGGTGAGTATCAGCCTTATAATCGAGACGAATAGCCAGTGGGTAATGGAGCCTTTTTTGCAAGACAATAGAGTCACTGTAGCATTTTTTACTCTTTCTTGAATATTAGGTTTCCAGTTAAATTTCTTGGCAAAAGTAAGACCCAGATATTGGGTATATATTTTAATTCGTGCGGTTTTTTTTTTTTTAATTTGAACGTTTATTTAAGAAAAACATGTACAATAGTATTATTCAAAGTATTGCCCATCTGAAGCTATGAACTTTTCCCATCTTTCTGGCAATTTGTGGATCCCATCCCAAAAGAACTGCGCCGGCTTGGCAGCCAAGAATGAATCAAGCCAATTATTGATATTGTGCTCTGATGTGAACCGTATTTCAGTGAGGGCGTTCTGCATCGACCGGAACAAATGGTAGTCAGTAGGGGCAATAAGACTATAAGGCGGGTGGGGTAAGACTTCCCATCCACTGTTTTCCAAATAGTTCTTAACCGGAATAGCAACGATGGGGCCGAGCGTTGTCAGGATGGAAAATTGCCTCGTGTCTGGTCGCATATTCCGGATGGATTAATTGTGTTCGGAAGCGTTGTCCATTGATGGTTTCACCCGGTTTAATACAGCACACCCATCTGATCCCACCAAATACAGATCATTACCTTCGCGCCATGGATATTCGGCTTTGCCATTGATTTGGCTGGTTCGCCGGGTTTCACACATGATTTTTTGCGCTTGGGGTTGTCGTAATGGATCCATTTTCGACGTCGACCCAATTTCCTTGCTTTTGAATATATCATAAAACCATAAACTTCCACCAAAATACGATGACTTTCGGCAGCAGTTTTCGTAATATTAAAGTAATGAAGAAGAACTCCCCGCAAAAACACTTTTTCAGACACAAAGTTCGAAATATTTGAAAAAATTTTTGTTTTTACGCTTCAAATGAATGACATATACTGAAATGACGTACAATGACAGTAGCTTTCTAACGCATGGTCCAATGCAATAATAACAATGGAATAATACAAGTTACGCCATCTCTTAGCAAACCGCACGTTAGCACTATTAGCAAAAAGTTATAGACCCGCTGTAGCAGAGAAAACTAAACTGGTACCGTTGTTTGAGGGATAGTCTACGATTGGAATTTTGTATTTTCTGGAAAAGAGGGAGTTTGCTACCAATCCACAGCGATCCACCCAACAGGTTAATCTGTTCAGATTTAGCTGTAAAAATTCTTTAAATGGTATAAAGATGCTTACCTGAGACGACTACAGCAACGCCAACCGTGTATGATCAGTTCATTGACACCACTAAATTGTGAAAGGACACCGTCTTGCGGTGTACCTCTACTACAAAATTTTTCACCAAAAGCCCCACCCAGTTTAACTAAAAAACTAAAACATACTCGTATAGCATATGTTTTTTTTTAGAGGTTCAGACTTTTGTGTTTCAATAACACAAACAGATTAACTTAATGAGGATTTACCAAATTCATTAGAAAGACTATTTCATGCATTTATTATTTGAAAATAGTTTCGCGTATATGTCTACCGCGGATGTATCGTTCAAAACGGTCCAATTTTCAAGCAATTGGGGACGATATTTCCAACAACATCTTGCTTCAAAACGTCAATCGTTGCTGGTTTATGGGCATAAACTAGTGACTGGAGTAAGCTCGGTAGAAGATAATCGAATGGCGTCAAATCGCACGATCTTGGTTGACTATTGGTGGGTAGATTTCTTGAAATGACTATTTTGCCAAATCATGCTTCCAATTAAATGATATTTTCATTAGTACTATGGGGTGTCGCACAAATTTGGGAACAAACAATCGTTGATCATCGCATTATACCGGTGTCTATTGAGAGTAACTTGTGAATCGGACTTATATTTGATGAGATAAGAACCGATGATGCCACCGGCGTACAATCCATACCAAACGGTACATTTTTCTGCATGGAGTGGCATTTAGTGAGTTTCTTGACGATTGTCCTCTCTCCAAATACTGCAATTCTGCTAGTGCATGTAGCCGTCTAACCAGAACAGGTAAAAAAATGCGTCAACTTCTAATTAGTTTAAAGTCAAATCAATGAACACCTGACGCTTTAGCTCTTGCGCCAATTGAATCTTATAAGCCTTAGACTAAGAAAATTATACAGAATTTTCCAGTTAGTGGATGAACAAATGCCAAAGTTTTGCGTACGACGACCGCGACGAGTTCATAAATTGGGATTATTCCTTCCGCACTGTTCTCATTCTTGTTGCTGGGTGAGTATCCAATTGAGTGAAATAAATGCGAAATTGTTCAACAATTCAATAAATAGCACATTCAGATGGCAGACGATATCTACCATTAATTTCACTTCTATAGCACTTCTATAAGTTCGCGATTTTGAAAATAAATTTTTACGATTTGAATTCGTTCTTTTAGCGTCAGTCTTTCCATTATATAATGGCGAACGAACTTTGTTGAAAATAAATAAAGCTTCGCAGTTCATTGCGATAGCTCATTATATATTTAATCCCTATTGAAAAGTGTGACACCGCAAAACAGCACTCTTTATATTGCGATACGAGTAGATACCCTTGAAAATCGACGGAATGTTTTCTGTCTTACCTTCTTCTATAACCGTTTTCACCACCAGTCCTACATTGAAATCGACAGTATCATTTGGCTCACTTTCGGAACTACTCTGAAATATCCTGATTCATTCCTTAGTCGTAGACTTGGCATATGGAATGCCCTATAAAGGTCTTTAATTTCTAGTCATTATAACCTACAAACATTCAAAACATCAGTATTGCTTTTGACTACCCCATTCATAATTTATCGGCCGAGCTGTGTGATGAAATTATTTTCCCCATGGCATTCTTAGTATTTGCGGTTTGATTCCACGATGTGTTAACCTAAATGTATACCGATGAAGAGCATTTTCTTCCTTGATGTATCGTTTCAAACCTTATCGAAGTCTCCCCAAATTTGTTTGTTTTCTGATTGCTCACTACCTGTTTGCTATTTGGGGTGCGTAGACGCTATCAATATTACAAGTTTCGCCTTGTTTCTCAAGCAGTGGAAAGAAATGCGATAATATTCCGTAAGCCGTTCTTCATATAGCGCTGGTGTATCCTTTCTATGAATGGAGGGAAATTTTAAAATATGTCATATACTCGTATGTGTGTACATTTTTTCTTGGACATCTTAGATTCACTACCACAAAGGACGTAAGCCATTTACCACAGCTAGAGCCAGGCGGGAGAAACAGAGTCTGCCGTTCTTTCTGGTGCAGCTCAGTCCCAAATGCCGTCTGGATAGTCTAAGGAGTATCAATGTCCTAGACTACCAGATGGTTCACTGGGAAAAATTAAAAAGGAGCGAAGGTGTTATACAATGCGTTCGCTGCCATAGGTTCGGGCACATCGCCTCGAACAGCTCCGAGAAGCGTGCTCTGGGCATGGACAGAGCGTCCGATAGAACGCAGCTCTCGTGCGTGTTATGTGGGAACGTGGGACACACCGCAAACTATCGGGACTGTCCTAAGTTCGCTGACATTAAAAAATCAAAACGGGCTCAGCAGCAGAAGGTGGAGGTTAAACGTTCACCTGTTAGGTTAGGCAGATAACTCAGCTGCAAAAGCAGGTGCAAGAACAGGCCAAGCGGGTGGACCAGATCTACGCGCTGCTGCCGGGCCTAACGCAACACATGTCGTAATGGGTACGCACATGGTGGAGCAAACTTTAAAGGTCATTGCGGTGAATGTTACTTCACTGATTAGGATCGAACGAAGAGCCACGATGTTTAAATTGCTACAAGACCAAGCTCCTGATGTGCTTTTCGCTAGCGAAACCAAGCTAACCGATAAGCATAAACTGGAGTAAAATAATTATATTGTAACAAGAAGAAACCGGCCCCGATCCAAACGTGGAGGCGGTGTCGCGATCTTCATTAAACAAGATATAAAATTTCACAGAATGTACAAGGGAGTGTTGCGTAGGTTCCGGGTGTTGAAGGCAGTCGTAATTTATATCCCGCTCCGCAGTGGAAAGCGGCTGTACTTGGCCTCTGTTTTTGCACCTGAGACTCCACAATCCACTTTATTCATTACAGAGCTCAACACGCTTTTTCAACTTTTGAGGCTAGAATCGGGGGAGAATTATTTTATAATCGGCGTGGACTTCAACGCTAGACACAGAGATTGGGGAAATAATTTGCCAAATACTAGAGGGAACCTACTACTTGATTGATGGGGTCAGCACGAAGTCATGTACAGACTCGGTCTTAAAGCGACGAATAACCCGTCGTTTCCCAGAGGCGGGTCTTATTTGGATCTACTGCTGTACGACAAACGTATACGACTGACAGGTACGAATTTACAAACGCTAAACTGTCTGCGCACATTCGCGGTTTTAGCATCGAAATTACAGTTCCCAACGAAATTGCGGAATTGGAGGAGTTTTCCCAAAGATATTCTTACCACTACAGTAAGACTCGATGGACACGCTTCTCCGCAACCATGACAAGTGCGCTCTCCTCGAATACGCTCCACCCACCGTCCAATAGCAATTTGTCAAACGAGGAGATCGACAATTACCTAAAACAAATGGACGAGATAATGAAACAAACTATGGACGCTACAATACCGCGGTGTCGACGTACGACTAACGAAAACCTGTTCCGCAATCCTACTATTGACGCACTGCACCGACAAAAAAATAGACTTCTGTCAAGACTTAAAAACTTGTACAGACAGTTAACTGACAGACAAGACCCGGAGATTAGGACACTGAAGGCGTCGATTAAAAATATTTAAACGTTAATAAAAGAGAATTACAGAATTTCTGTAAGTATGTATTGGAACAAGAGGGTTCGGGCTGTAAACACCAGTAACCCGAATATGTTCCTGCAAATAAATAAACTATTTTTGAGAAAAAATCAAAACGACCTTCAGTGCCTTAAAATAGCAAGGACAACAGCAGGTATTGATCCAAATGAGGCCGCTGATGATGACGACTTCTTTGTGATCGAGGATCCACAGAAGAAGGTTGAGGCCATAAGGGCGACTTTCCAGGAAATATACAAGGCCCCTGATACTATTGGCCCTAATTATGACCTGGACAATCGCTTCTTGGTGCACGACTTCTACATTCGAAATGAAGTAGAGAACTGGCGATGAAAATATGTCAAATAAATGCCATTACCAGAGAGGGTGACCTACCCCCGTTCATTTCGAAGGAAGAGCTCCATGAAATCTTCGACACAATCAGGGTTAGGAAATCAGTGGGGACCGATGGTATTCCGAACATCGTGCTTCGACATCTTCCTCTAGAAGCGGTGGACATTTACACCACCCTGTTTAATAATGCAATGAATAATGCACATTATCCAGCACATTGGAAAACGGCGGTGGTTCAACCTATCCCCAAAAAGGGAAAGGATATATCCAATCCGGCGAATCTCCGATCGATAAGTCTCCTTCCGAATATCAGTAAGGTGTTTGAAAAGGTAATCAATAGAGCTCTGACTAGGTGGGTTGAGGACAAACATATAGTTCCGGATAATCAATTCGGTTTTAAGGTGTCCGATATCCAATGGAATAAAGGTAAAAACCAATGTACTGGTGCCTGCCTTGTTGACTTGGAGAAGGCCTTCGACACCGTATGTTTAGAGGGTCTTTTCTATAAGCTGACTCGGCTGGGGATCAGTAAACCACTCTTGTGCATTCTTTATAAAATGCTTACCAACAGACAGTTCATCGTGAAAAATGGTGATGTGACTTCTGTTGGAATATTTTAAATTAAAAATGGTCTTCAGCAAGGCGCGGTCAATTCGCCGATCCTGTTCAACATTTATACAAGCGACTTTGTAGGTTCACTTCCCCATACTATTGCGTACGCAGATAGCGTACAGAACAGGTCCAAAAATCGAGGTCATTAATACTCTCTTGCAGCGTGACTTCGATAAGATAAGACGATTTTGCGATGACTGAAAGTTGAAAATCAAAGTTGAAAATCAACTTTCAGAAGTCGGAAACCATTCTCTTTAAGACGCCGTTGTCTGGAGCCGCTAGAGATACCAGAAGAAATTGGCGAAAGTTCTCGATCATTGGACAACACTGACAGCCTCTTGCCTTTCGAAATGTAGTCAGATACCTTGGGATCTGGCTGGATCAGTTTCTGTATTTTGACAAAAATGTAGATGCTGCTCTGGCCAGAGCTAAAGGCGTTTTTGCTCTTACAAAGAGACTGTTTTATAGCAGCCAACTCGATGCGAGGGTAAAGGTAATGGCCCTTATCAGGCCCATGCTGATATTTGGGTGTCCCGTGTGGTTCAATGTGCGAGCAAGCTTAATGGAAAAGATTCGGGTGTTTGAGAGGGCTTGTACAGAACACCAGAGTCGGAGTACAAACAATTTTATCGTAATGAGGTCCTTTACAACAACAGCGAACCTAAAACGAGTGGACAACTTCGTAATTAAGCTGACTCGAAGGCACATTGCAAGAGCAATGGGCTCGACGAATAACCTGATATCTGGGACTTACTATACCAATTACCGTAACCACGAGAGTGTGCGCTCTGACGGCTTCGTTCCACCGGAAGCATTCCTCTACCTAGATCAGATAGGGTTGATTCAGGATAGATGAGCGGTCCCGTTAATCTTCCATGTCGCTCGGAAAGCTGGGGACAGGCGACTCAACTACAACAGAGACGTCGCACACGGCATTGTGGATCGTCTCAGGTTCAGTAGGGCGGTGGGGAATCGCGATAAGAGGGATGTCGTTCGGCAGTACCAGCATTTCTGGTGGTTGAATGATGAAAAAGATGTTTCGTTGTCGTCTTTTCTATCAATTACGGACCAGCCTCACTAATAAGGTAGAGCTGACCGATCTATTTGCTCTGTGAATAGCGATGGCCAGCTTACATAGGTTTAGGTTAGCATTTAAGAAATATATACATATATTAGTATATACCTTTGTACACACTAATATATGTATATAATCGTGTATAATATCTATGTGTGTGTATTGTGTATGTAGGTTAGGTAGACTAAGGTTTATTTTAAGTTAAATATTAAGATTTTCTAAAAAATTAAGTCCATATGCTAAGTTTTTGTCAAAAATTTTTTTCCTAACTAAAATGCAAACAAAGTCGAAAGACATAGATATAAGAATTAAGAGTAGCTTAGAGTGCCTGTGTGGGGCCAATAAGTTAATATAAGATTGTTAAGTAATTTTAAGTTAGCATTTAAGCATTTTTTGTTAGTATGTAAGGGTTAATGATTAAGATAATAAAATGCATTTAAAAGTGAAACTGTGAAACTGAAAACCACAAAGGACGTTTGTTAACCTTGATGTGATTACATGCATAATGTAAAGCAGTCAACATTGAACCTTTCCGACGTAGTTGTTATCTGTGGCACAATTTTCCAGTGTCGTTTCCATTGCAACAGAAGAACATAGTGTCCTTTCAAAAATTAAGCTGAAGATATTGGAGGAAAAGTGGTTTGGTATACTTGTAGACGTCCTAAAAAGTGCAATCGGAATTTAAAAGCTATCAAGGTAATGGTTATTTTTTTATACAAATTTAAAAATTATTTAAAGAGATATCTTAATTGTTCATTTAAAAATCAATAAACCAGAAACAGTTGCAAGCCAGGCGAATTTTTCCCAAGGAAATTACTTACTTAAAAGGAGCTATCATAGTATGTTTGTTTTAACAAATAAGTACCCGTGGTGTGCTCGTATAATGCTAGTACAAGTAAAGAACTCAATTTATTGTGCTTGCGAAATGGACCGAAAACTAAATGTCTCATCTCCAGGATACAACATACAAGTACAATAGATACCGCTCAAAATGTGTTCCTAAAATTAAATCACACAACCGTTTCATGGGGATAATATAGTATAGCCTTAAATGTAGTGGCAAGAAAAAAAATTCATTTGTAGTTACAAAATACGAGTAGCTCGTCCCTATGGATGCTATCATAATCAAACTTACAATCGATAAATAGTTGGTGATTTGTTGCCGAGTCAAGATTTGATTGCCGATGGTAAAATATGATAGTATCAATCAGTTTTCTGGCAATCGGTTTCAGACTGATATAGCACAGCAGCAAAAGTCTTTCATTCACTTTTTAAAAGGCTTAAACCCCTGTAGTTGACACACTTTAAGGGGTTCCTATTTTCAGAACCGGACAGACGCTGAGACTCCGTCCAACGCGCGTGCGTTCCTCTAACCAAATCCTCCTAACCAGATCATTTTTTCCAGCTTAAAAAGTTCGGCGGCTCCATCGGAGTTGTTGCAATCGAGTATGGATATTGTTACTGTTACTTTCTCACGGTCTTATGGGTTGAATGGTGTGATTCCTGACAGCAGTATTTTTATAGCCTTCACCGTTAAACGGTCTCTCAGAAGTGGTTCGATGTTCCAATAGTCGTCTTTACAGGCTTTGCCTTGGGTTTTAGCCCTGGCACAACCTTTTTACGTCTTGGTCAAATTTTCAAACTTAATTCGGAGAAGTTTGTGTCCGATTTTTTGCATTTACTAGTACGTATCAATAGCAGCAACTCGACCCTAATCCTCATGTGTAATGTTGCAAAATATACTCCTTGTCTAACTGACTCTATGGGAATATCTTGCCGGGCAACCATCTCACAGTATTTTTTCGGCGCTGTATTGCCTTTAGTATTTATACCTGGGCAGTAATCCAAGTCAATATTGGCACCTCGAAGGGTGAAGAATACTGAATATGTGTCATCCATTTATCGTAAAATCATCAATTTAGCTCATCGTGTTTTAATAAGGAAACTGCCTTGCGCAATTTTGATTCTAAGTTAGAAAACGAATGCTTTTCACGATGTTTCGTTTCAGGATGTAATGTGGCTCACAGAATGCACACCCTCTGTTCTACCAAAACCGTCATCCTTTTCAATTCGGGCATTGAAGTTGTCTACCCTGATTTGTATAATTTACTAGGAACACATTCCACTGCCTCTCTCTGGAAGTTCGTAAAAACCTTTCTTGGTAGTGTCGTCTTCCTCTTTTACGTAGATATCACATCTGCGTCCAAATAAAATCTGGATACAATTGCCGTAGTAGGGTCGCATTTTCTTACTCGGTTCATGTTGTCGCATTTCTTATATGACAACTACTATATCATATGTTATCAACGGGGGCAACAGGAAAGTTAAGAGTCCTCATTCTCTAAGTTTATAGCCGTCTTTCGCTAATCTTCTCACATTTACATTGCTCATCGTCAATTTTATCCGATTTTTGTTTGAATTTTGTTGCTATTCCACATAGATTTGTGAGATTTTAGCCTTCTTGTTGTAAATTCTTATTAAAAGCTCAACAAGTTATTATATCTACTCTTGGCTGTAAACTTTCCTTCACATTTACAACAAGAGTCATACATGGAAACGCCGATTGGTCGGTACACATAACTCATCAAACTTGCCTTGAATCTTAAAATGGTTTGTTTAAGTGCCCGAAATGCACAGGAAATCCAATTAATAGACGTATTGTCAACATTGGCCCTCGTCTAACGAAAATGACTGACTTAACGTATCTATTTCTACTATCGTCTTGGCTACGCTGTAACCGTATTCTATGACCTTCTTTTTACAAAATCTTCCAACGATCACTATTGCAAATAAGTGATGCTTTCTAGCCTATAAACGTCTGAATCTGGATTTTGTCGCTGCACCTTTTCTGTAGCACTTTCACCAAGACAATTAATTGTTAAATTCTATATTCTTTGGTACTTTCTCTCTCGTTTGTATTGTATTTCAGAGAGAAGTTGAACAATAATGGAAGAAGATTATAATCAATCCGTGGGCCTCTTACAAAGCCGACAGCTCATTTTCAAGATAATGGTTGCATTATAGATTTCCTCATTGTTTCATACAATAAACATTCAAGAACGAATACGGACCAATCAAACATTTTCCCCTTGGCTTACTTCCTCTTAAGTAACGTCCAAGCCAGCTCCTTAAAATTATTTATGACTCAGACCCCATAGCTTTGATACAGCCCAAAACTTTCAAATGAAAGTGAATGCCCACTATTTAGCTACCACCCGATAGCTATATCCAACCCAAATATGAACACATAGAGGTTATTCGAGTTTAGTATCCAATTACAGTCACAAAGCACTTATGTATCTACGACTACCTCCCAATATCCACTCCAATATCAGCTCCAGGGCATAATTTACTTGAAACTCAGCCTTGATCAGTCATTTAAGGAAATGAATTCTGTGTGCCACCTAACCTGGTGCGGTAATTGAAACTTATCACTCTCGACGCACTCTTGTCATACAAATCGAATCGAATTAGACCATAAAAATTTACACACTAAAAAAAAAAAAAACTGGCTTACTCGTCGAAAATATTAATTGAGCTATGTCTCTGGTCTGAGAAATTCAAATTAACCAAACTAACCTTCGGCAAAGCATGCACCATCTATTGTTCGGATATTTTTCACACGTACACCATCTTGTATTTAAATTAGCTTGGAAGCTATGCTATACCATGAAGAAACTAAAATACCACAGATACATTCGAGTACAACTACGAGTGCTGTGGTTAGATTTGGAATCTATCTTCTCAACTGGTAAGCTGTAAATTTCTTTAAACGGCAGTCGAGGCCGGTCGAAGTCGGTTGGAGTCGGCTGGAGACAAGATTGAGAGAAAATATTGCCAACTGACTTAATGGCCTATAGCTTGGTAGATCATGAGATTCCGTTGAGATCTCATAGATACTTCCAGTATCTATCTATCTATCTCATTCTCATGGTAAAGTTGATAGAGATGTTGTTTTGATTGCTTCCATTGCTGTTGCTGTTGCAATCTTCTGAAGTAAACTTTCCTTTTGTATAAATAAAGCTATGTACTTGGCATGGTAAATGAAGCTAGAGATGAAACTGGAGATGAAGATACAGATGCGGTTGAAGATTAAAATAAAGTCTCCCTCTCTCCATTGTTCCAATTTTCACAGACGAAATGATTTTGTTGCCAGCGATAAAGATACTAGTTCACATATACTATACTCGTACAACAAATGAGGGAAATTTGTTTATTCTTTTTGTTAGCATTTATTGGATGGTAACGAAACGATACTGGGGGTGTTCATCAAGATATTTGTAGCACAGTGTGGGTAAAAAGTCCGTAGGCATGTTGAGATAATATTAATGGGACAAAGTGGAAGTAAAATATCGTGCCACTTCAACCAAGTAAACGATAAGACATTTTTTACTGCTTTCTTCCTGAATTTAAGCGTAGGAGGGTAGATGAAACAATATGAGAGTACTTAAATACAGTACTGAAGCCGTCGTTTGTAGCAATGTTATTTCAAATTTGTCATTAGGGTTAATGATGATAAGATTTTAGAGTAGAATATGAAGTTAATAGACTTTATTTATGGTACTTTGTGTCTTTACGAATAGAATGGATACCTAGCTTCCTAATAGTTGGCTAAAGTCGTAGGCCCAATATAAAAATGTTTAATAGACAAGTATGAATTCACTTCCATGTCATCATAAGTGGTGACTACACTTAAACCCAACTTCGGACAAACAGTGAAATGTCATGATTATTTCTTTTCAAGTTACAACATACACAAAAAATTTCTGTTCTGTATTTTTCAGTCATTATAAAGCTTCTTGCAACCAACATGCCTCTCCATCACTTCAATTATGCATCCCGAGCTTTACGAGTTGTTAAAGGGAACAGAGTGCACCAACCTAGCTACGCCTTTCCTTAACTGTTTTGTCCCACTGAGATAGATTGGTTCTTATTGCGCGGTGAATTCTTTTCAGCATGATGTCAATTAATGTTTAAAATCATGTTTCACATAAAAGTGTTCGCTTTCATATTGACCAACATCGAAATCCTTAGATATTGCTACCCTAACTTTGATTTATTCGGACAGACCTTTTTATTGAAAGGAAAGAAACAAAATAAAATATTATATTTTACAACACAGATTCGGATGATGGGAATTGATCCCGAACCCTTCTATTCAGATCCTCCTACAAGAGTTCCATAGAGTTTTAATCTGGTGATTGTGACGACTATGTCAAGACTTGTAAGATCTTTTCATATTCCCTCTGTTTTAGATAGTCTTGGTAAAGTCTCAACGTGTAGAGGTCTAGCCTAGTCTAGAAGTAACTGCGTTTTCTTCCATTTTGTATGCCTTTTTATTCATTTATGCTCCATTTAAAGGGAAAAATCCTCAGACAATAAAAGAACCACCCCCATGCTTGACGGTAGGAACTACACATTCTGGTAAAATCTCCTTTCCAGCGCTGCGTTGAACGAAAAGTCCCGGTTTTGTGCCAAATAGGACTATGGTATGTACCTCAAATTTGGATCCATTGCTTTATAAAACTCTGTTGAAATCTTGTTTCGTCCAGCCTTTATGCTTTATGGCCCATTCTATCTCATTTCTGCTTTATTTATTGATTAACTTTGGCGCGCATTTCGAATAATGTTTTCCATCTAGTTCCTTTTCTTTTCGATCTGAGCTTCATGTTAAGTTGTAGCTCTAGCCCGTCCTGACCATGATTTATCCTCAAGAATTCTAGTTTGAGCGTATCGTTCAATGGTGCGTTAAAGAGAGCACCTTGATACCTTTAAGTGTGAAGCAACTTCCCGCTGTGGTGTCCGAGACTTTTCCCATTTTTAACGAGTTGTTAAATGTTTTATTTCAAATAAATTGTTATGAAATAAAAGTGTGGCTTTTACCTAAGACCCCTGTAATTAAGGCCGACAAATTTTAAGACTAGACAACTCCTTTGATGTAAAGAGTCATAACAACCATAAATCATAAAATTAAATATTGGGTATATTTACTAATTCGTGCAGTTTTTTTTCCAAAATTTGAACGTTTATTTAAGAAAAACATGTACAATAGTATTATTCAAAGTATTGCCCATCTAAAGCTATGACCTTTTCCCATCTTTCTGGCAATTTGTGGATCCCATCCCAAAAGAACTGCGCCGGCTTGGCAGCCAAGAATGAATCAAGCCAATTTTTGATATTCTGCTCTGATGTGAACCGTATTTCAGTGAGGGCATTCTGCATCGACCGGAACAAATGGTAGTCAGAAGGGGCAAGGTCTGGGCTATAAGGCGGGTGGGGTAAGACTTCCCATCCACTGTTTTTCAAATAGTTCTCAACCAGAATAGCAACGTGGGGCCGAGCGTTGTCATGATAGAAAATTATTGCCTCGTGTCTGGTCGCATATTCCGGGCGGTTTTCGGCTACTGCTCTCTTCAAACGGATTAATTGTTCTCGGTAGCGTTGTCCATTGATGGTTTCACACGGTTTTAACAGTTTGAGTGACACCCAAAGAATCTGCGAGCTCTTCTTGTGTTTGGCAACAATCTTCATAGAGTAATGCTTCCAGTTCTTCATCTTCAAACTTTTTTGGCTGCCCAGGACGTTTATCGTCTTCCAAGCCAAAATTTGGAAAATTTAAAATCGTGCAAACCACGAATGAAGAAAAACACCCCGCAAAATATTTTTTCAGGCACAAAGTTCGACATATTTAAGTGAAAAAAAAATTATTGTTGTTTACTCTTCAAATGAATGACATATACTGAAATGTCGTAAATTGACAGTTGCTTTCCAACGCATGTTTTAATGGAATAATAACAATGGAATAATACAAGTGCATTCCATTCCACATAATGTTGTGTATTGTTTAGGTAGAAAATTTAGGTAAGTCAGTTATCTAGGTAGGCTTCAAACTTTTGGCCTACAGTAAACTGCTCCTCTCCGCCAGTGAATAATCAACAGTAGCTCTCAACTTAGCCCTCCTTACGTGCAGTGTTGCATAATGCACCTGCTATGAGTACTCGTCGGCTTTAATCGAGCCATGCTTTTCATGTTTATAGAAACCTTGTAAAGCCTAGCACTTTAGCCTTCTTTTAACACTGCCTCTTCACTTGATGCTGGTGAAACGATATTGTAAGATTAATTGAAAGAAACACCGTCCACGTCTCTAATAGTCGAAGTCAAACTTTCTTTTAGTACAATATTATTCCAAGGATTTTATATAAGTCCGAGTCAGTGCTGGCACCTCGGCGTGCGAATGCTATCTAGAATATTTCCACCTTACACAATATGATCAATCTAGATTAGCACGTTTCAAAAAGGGACTGCCATATGCACTTGTGGATCATAAGATGCTAAAAATTCATACCTGCTACGGCGATGTTTCACTTACTTACTTATTCAATTAATACTATAGTTCGTGGTAAACCTATGCCTCAAGTAACAGGCCTCTCTAGGTTTTTTTTTTTTTTAAACTTAACACTGAAGTGTTTGAGCTCAGTAGTTATCCAACATTTAATGGGGTGGCTAAATTATTAGTGTTATTGGACTTGTATTATAGATAACCACTCATCTTACTTGATTTTAGTTGCGTGAAAAAAAGAATGTCTTTCGGGCGTGGTTGAAATTGAACGCCGAACCGTCCAATACACTACCACTTGCACCACGGCCATTCACAGTATTCAGCTAATTGCCTCCAAGTGAGCACTCTAAGTCAGTTAAAATCCCTCTTTACGTATGGACCCCACCTAAGATGAGGTCTCCCTGTACTAGTGGTTTGATTCGAAAACTCTGTGGGCCGTAGTATAGGTGTCCGTTAGCTTACAATGTCATAGCAATCTCAGTGGACTGATGCGGAGTTTTTGGACTCACTTGATATCTCTGTACAGCTCGTATAGTTAGTAGCCCGTCAACGCAAACGGGACCGAACATTTTTCGAAGAATTTTTCTTTCGAAACGACTGAGGATATCTTTTTCCGCCTTCAATAGAGCACCCACTTCAGCGCCATAAAACAGCATTGAGAAGACCAAGGTCTTATATAAAGTGTCTTCTTAACCCAAAGAAACAACAGTTAGGAAGAGTGATTCTCCAAGTTTTTGGCAAAATTCATAAAATTCATAAAGTCCTTTAATATCCCGAAATTATAGCTGTCCACTGAGACGTTTCGTCTAATTCGTCGATGTTGTGTGTCCCTTCCTGCTGGCATCATATACTTGGTTTTGACCTTATTACACCTTAACCCATTTTGGCAATTTCCGTCTCAACACAGCCGACAACCCACTTTTTTCACCCAATTATGTCGATATCATTGGCGCATTCTAGTAGTCCGTTTGTGAGTTCCGCACAGTTGTTTCAAATATGATGTTAAATAAGTCCCATCTCTACAGGCTTATCTTGCCTTAACACGTTTTTTTTTACCTATAAGGTTACCGGGGACTACCATTGGGAGGCAAGCCAAGAGCTTCGCTAATTCTGGCTCGATCTAAGTCATGAGGCAGTCAGTTTCACGATCAATTACCATGCAGATGTTTCAGTTGCACTTTCAAAAAGCCGATCCGGCTGTGGTATGGTGTTGTGAAAATTCTCTCCTATAAGTCACTTAGTAAGATCTTTACGTCGCACTTAAAATATTGCCCTTACTTTCTATGCAAGACTTCGTGAAAGCTTGTAGTGTTGTCTTCCTATTCTGTATGACCATGCGCGAGTTATCGACTTTGATACCTCGTCTTCGTCCAAAAATCTATCAATAAGCCAGCTTGTTGTTATTGTTGCCGTTATTGTTGTTGTCACCTTGAATGTTTTCGCATGTAAGGTGCTTCATGTGCTTAACCCTGAGCCCTGATCACTGCAAAAAAAAAGCCCTGTGTAAATAAAGAATCTCAAAAACCTCGTTTTAACAAAGTTTTCAAACAAAATCGTGCAGGTGATGTCTAAACAAATATAATTGTTAGAGCAAACAGGAGGACTTCCAAGCTATCCAAAGCAACACAAGTAGCTTTTTTGTTCGCCCTATACTTAAGACCGTTGAAGATCACTACTACCGATCAGGACCATACTACACCAACTACACCGGACTTACATTTAACTTGGTGTGGATCGTTATAAAGCTCAAAACCTGTATCTTAGTCTGCCACTTACAACAAAATTCGTCCTCTGTTCCTATCACCGTAGCATATATCATGGTTCCCCCATTTGCAAGGCTTCCTGTAATATCTGATTCATATCAGTCTAAGGCCTCCGCCTGCGTGGCGATTGATAGGGAAAATGCTGAGTGTCCAATAACGTGGATTGGGCCAGCCGCGCAACAATCAAGTTCTTAGCGAAGTGGTTGACTTTCTTTCCAGTGATGCTCCCCGGTAACTGCATGAGTAAGACCTTACTCTTACATGCTTAAATGGCAAGGGATTGCCAGGCCAGTAACTTACGTCATCATAGAACTCACAACCCTATACGGAAAAGATTAAAAAATGTGACGGTCCAACTGATGGGCCTGAGTAAAAATGAACGCAATATTGACGACTCTAGCAAGTTAAGTATCTTCTGATCAGCACGTGGAGTGTTCAGATCCTTAACAGATCACATACAGCCGAACAATTAGCAGAGGCTCTTGATTGTTATCACGCAAATATTACCGCCATTCAGAAAGTGCGATGGGATTAGCTGGACATAAGGAGGATGAAAAATTCTGATATACATATGTAAACTTTGGTAACTGCTATAGGGAAAAGAAACAACGCTTATTCTGATGCAGATTTGCCATATGGGACAGACTTAGGCAAAAAGTCTCTAGCTTCCGACACGTGAATGAACGTCTAAAGACAAACCGCATCAAGTCTAAAGCCCAATATGCGCCCATGCTCCTACGGAAGACAAGAACGATGCCATCGAAGACTGTTTTTACGCGCTTCTCAACACGACATATGAGCAATCCCTGAAGTAACATGTGAAGTTAAAATCGTCTAGTACGATAGTAGGATAGGAAAGGAGGAAAGAGAACAAGAAAGAAGGAAAGTAGGAAAGATAAGACAGTTGGTAAGCATGGCCTACATTACACCACGTCTGTCAAAGGAGTTAGGCTTATTTACTTAACAACGGCACGAAAAATCACTTTATTAAGCACACAGTTTCTTCATCTCAATATACACAAGGCGAGGTGTATATTGAGATCACATTGATCACATTGTTATAGACGTAAGACATCCCTGTAGTATTCTGGACGTTGAAACCTTTCGCCCAACCAACATTGGGTTGTATCAGCACTTTGTTGCAGCCAAGATACGAATGTCGATTTCGCAAAACTTCCTTCCACCTGGCTAAAACGAAGTAAGGATAGTAATATCTAAGCTGAAATCCAACAAAGCAGTTGGCTTATCGGCCGGGGTATTCAAAGATACTGGTAGTGACTTGTGGAGAGCGTACACCAACTTATTTCTTAGATCTGATCAGAAGAGTGTATGCCTGATGAATGGAATCTCAACTTGTGGAGGTATAAGTCTCCTCAACATCGAATACAAGATCTTATCTGTCATATTGTGTGTGAAGGCCTGAAACCATTCGGCAACAACCTGATTGATCAGTGCGGTTTCAGACCACAGAAGTCCACAATCGACCAAATCTTCACACAGATACTAGAAAAAAACTCAAGAAGTCCAAATCGATACCCATCTTTTCATCGATGTTAAGGCCGCATATCTGATCATCTCAGTCCTTCTTTATGTCACGGAAGCATGGGTTCTATAGAAAGTGGATGAAGATATCGTCGGTCATTTCGAGAGAAAAGTACTTTGAAAAATATTTGTAATGACAGGCTTTGGAGAGGAAGATTCCACGACGAGCTATACGAGCTGTACAGCGACATCGAGTGACACCACCAATGCTCCGGTTTACAGAATCTTCAAATCTAACCAGAAGGGACTACGCAGTAGAGAAACATCTCACCTAAGGTAGCCCGCAAAAGTAGAAATGGACGTCAACCGACTTGAATCGCGCAACTGGAGGCAGTTAGCAAACGACTGAACTAACTGTAGCGTCGTCTAAATACTCGTAAGTAAGTAAGTAGGGCATGTGCTACTTGTCCAACTGCATATGTACACTGCTATTTGATATGGCAAACTGGAAACATACAAAAAAAACAACCTTCACCTCAAGTTACTGGTATCCTGAAATCGCACGGATTTTTTCACAGGATCGTTTGCCATTTGTAATCTTTACATGACCTACTTAAGGGTACCTCATGCATACACATGTAACATTTAATTTCGCATGAATAACTAATCTGATCACTTACCGTGACTCATCATTCAACCTTTGTCCAACATCTTCAGAAATGAATAAATGACCACAAAAAGGGAAACCTGTGTATTGATTAATGAACCTAATTCAATGTATGTTTGTGGATGACAGCCAAGCAGCTGTCAGCTGTAAGATCATAATATTTTCCTCACTTATGGCCTTGTTTGTGGTCACGCAAACTGTGAGACTACGAAAGTGATGCTTTTCTCCAAGTTCACAGTATTGCACACCACTTTGGTGTGGCCTTTTTGAATTTTATGGAAATCTTTCTGACTCTCCGATGGGCCTTTGTATGTATATCGCATATGCAGATGGAGTCTGATTTAAAGTTTCATTGAAGTTCAAGTTAAGCTTCAACTTGAGATTGAACTTAATGGGTCCTTGAAATAACCTTAAATAATTGAAAACAAATTCGAACAACTTGAATGAAACCACTTAGCCCCTGTGATTTTACTAGAGCAGGTTTCCTTAGTTGTCTTCCTTAGTGCTTTCTGCTGTCATTTAGATCATAAGGCTTACTAGTGATATGTAAAGCCATATCTGCATTTTATACAACCATTATAGCTAAGACGGATAAGTAGATAAGCCATTTGACCTAGTTGGCTGTTTGAAAAGGTTATCTTCAAAGAGTTTATAGGTGCTGGTGCAAGATTCTTACTTATTTAACATCCACCATAAACTATCTTCCCTACTTTAACCCCCAGAATCTTAAAATTAACATGGTCACGTTCCCAATTATGTCAGCCGAAAAATATGTATGTGCAATATGTATAGTTCAGTAGATCATTCAGGTGTATATACTTACGGAGATGTGCTACACTGAATCTGCATCAGCTAGAAATTGGTTTGACATACGAGTATGCATCTTACTCTTTATGATACCAGCCAAATCGCTGATCTATTGCAACATGCTGGCAATTTCATAATCTGAATATCCTAGCCAATTTCGTTTGCTCTCTTGTATCTATATACCGCCTTTGCCACAAGAATATCGATAAAGAAAGAAAGTTAAAGTGAGTGCTGTCATTTTCCGGGCCATTTTAAAGGACCAACACTCCTATCTGTACCGATTCTATATACTGGCTACAATTTGCAAGATACTCGTTTAGTCTCCATTTTTGCCTCCCCGTAATTGATCCATATATTATTGTGAAGTCACGAAAGAATGTTCTAGGAGCAGATTTGAAAGGGCAGCCGAAAGTTGGCCATTACATAGAGGTATTCAATGAACGGTTTTGACTTCACCTGTACTTAACTCAACGGTCTCCAACTTTACCTGGCGCCACTTCTATTAAATATTCGTCTAGGATGGTAGGCGGTCATCGCAATATCGTTTGCAAAACCTATGACCTCTTTCTAAGCCTCTAAATACAGTCATTAATGATGTCCCGAACAAGGGCCGTGGAGCAGAACCCTAAGGGATTCCACCGAATACCTTAAACGAATCCGTGTCTACATGCCAGAGTATTTTATTTTATTTGGATACCCCAAACTTCATGAGGACTAACAGAAATTATAGATGTTAAGCATTGTCACAAGACAACATAGTTTCACTCCCTTTTTTGGTGATGCGTATAGCTTCTGTTCAAACTTATTGTATCGATTATTCAGCTTGCTTCTCGAAACCCAAATTATAGAGCATTAATATATTTAATATAGCTGCAGCTTCTAATACTCGCCATGAAAAGTGCGCGTTTCAGTGATAAAGTGCCTACTGTATCAGCACCCACCAGGTCAACGCCGAGTACTTGCAGCCTATTGCGAGCGTAAGCCGTATTTTAATAGAGGAATTGTTCCGGTGTGATGTCATCACTTTCACAGCAAGCAACGCAGGATATTGTATCACTTATGCACATAACATTTAAGTGCTTACCAAATGTGAAATGCTCCCTTACGGCACCAGTAAGTAACCTGAAGTCTTTCCTGTTGAGGGACACCAGGAAGGCCGCTGACTTCCTAGAGATATCGGGAAGCATTATTTTGGTCTGCCTGCAATCTGGAGAATCATACCATCTGCAGTTGTGCTCATATGAAACCCAACCGAGGACGCAGGCAGGCATAACGTAGGTTCGGGCTCTGAAAAACTCTTCTCTGAATTTGGCAAGCTCATCGGCGATTTCATTTTCCGTGACTCAAGCAAGACTCAGTGAATTTAGCCTTCCGACTGCGCGTTCAGTGATGTCATTAATTCTTGATCTAGCTTGGTAGTCGTGGCTGTCGCTACAGATGCAAAAGCTTCATCTTCTCCACCGGTTCTTTACGATTGCCATCAAGATTGCTCCAGTGCGATATCCTATATCGGTTTTGGAGTCGTCCGTGAAGACCTGTATAGATTTCTTTTCTGGCTCAGATTCTGGGCGAAACCAGTCTTGGGCCGCTAAAGGTCATCAAATCCCCAGTGCCTAATGTAGCATTTCTTTTTAAACAGAAGATGGCTTTAAGAGCGCAGCCCATCATATGAATATCAAGGGGAAAAAAATAGGAAAAGAGAGCGGAGTCAGGTCTGATAGGAAAAGCCATGCAGCCGAAACAGTCCGTTCCTTGGAGTCTGGTAAAAGCAGCAATCACGTATTTTCATGAGATCTTATTCCACCAGACAACCAACGCATAGGGTATAATTAGCCTTATCATTACCGTGCAGATCCAGATGACCCTTCTGAGTGGCAGGCCCCATGTCTTTCCGATAACTCCTTTGCACTGTGAAAAGGCCGACAGCACCTTAGAAGCTTTGAACGTAACAAATATAGCAGCATTGCTTTTATCTACAGTTTGTATACGCCGTGTCGTCTGGCCGAGTTACTTTTGTATTCTTTCTTGTCGAATGGACCTTCAATCCTGCCTACCTGATTTTGAAAAGCACTCTCGCAAGATCTTCAGCGTGTTGCAGAAGGTCAGAAGCTCTTGGCGAGCAGGTAGTCCTATTTCACGATTTTCGATATAAAGGCTACCCTTCCTGCTCGCGAGGATTTCGGTATGTAGCCAGTGCCAGGCTAGCAGTGAAGATTCTCTTCAGAGTTACCAGCAGCTAATCCATACCGTTTTGGGACTTGAAGCCATCAAAGGAGGCACAAGGTTTTTTAATGGCATCCTGCAACCAAGGAGATATACTCGCTGGTTCTAATTAGGTTACCTAGGAAACGAGTCTCAAACATGAGATGGAGAGTATCTACTTTCAATTGATTCTAGCTCTATAAATCTTTCCGTTTTGAAGACTTTTAACAGTTTACTGGTTTCATCGACAGTTTTGATATTTTCGCAAAAGGCAAGCTCTTTAGCTTTTACTTTGACCTGAGCTGTCCGTGTCTAGTTGATTTTCAGTATATTCCTCCTCTTCAACAGGGTCGAGACTTAGTGTCCGATTCTGAATTCGATGTACCTATAGACTAACATGGAGATCACCATAACTTCTTTCCAGCATATCTGTTGGAAAATATTTAATCGATTTCTTGCTGTCTTACTCTCGTAACAAAGTAAGAGCTAACATTGTTGACAACTAGGTCAGACGATGGTATGAAATCCAGCAGATGATTCCCCCTCACGTTGCATTTGCTCCTGCTCGTCACTTATCATTTATTCAGAAAGATTCATCAATGCATCTAGAAGATAGCCAGTTGCAGTAGAAAAAGCTCGCAAGTAGCCGAGAGAAATCGGTCTATAGTGTCCGATGAAGGCAGAAAGGACCTATTTTGGTGAAAGTTCACTCCATAAAACAATTAACTCATAGGATATAATTGGTCTTATCATAGATCTAGAGGACCCTCCTCGGGAACTTGCCAAATGTCTCGCCGAAAACTCCTTTGCACCACCAACTCCTTGGACGTTTTTTCCAAAGAAGAATTTTTATGCTGGATAACACCAAACTACTTAGCTTCATTGGAGAAATGGATAGCGTTGCCTTAATTCACACCAGTCAGCTTCTTCCTTCTCGTCGATTTCGTATAGGGTTGCCTGCGCTAAAGAGGCAGATAATACAACAATATCATCTGCATATGATGAGAATAGATTTTAAAGTTTTCCTTTAAGTGTGCCTGGTTGGTTTTCTTAGTCCTTCTGTGGCGGCCAAATTAAGAGAATTCAGGTTTTTAACTAAATTTTAATTCAACAATATATAGTTGTATATATATTAAACAATTCTTTTAGGTTATGGCTCGCCCTCGTTGTTCTTCTTTTTGTTTCTGCTCATTTTTGTTATCGCGCGCCTTGACTAATTGTCAATTTGATGTGCACGTCATCACGTCTGATGGGTGCATTCAGAAGTTTTTAACGCAGACACCTTCTCTTCAGCAAAATCAAGTCTTTGCATACAAGTAGCTGTAAAATGAAAACTCGTTCGATGGTGAATCTATCAGGCCATGAGTAACCTTTCGGAATGTTAGTATTCAGTTTTAATTGTTCGCAATAGATAGAAGCACGAGGTAGACTGATGCAAAGTTGATTGAGTTGAAATCTCTCCCCTCCCTTCCTTGAAATGGAGCTTACACTGCTGTGATTTATTGGACAGATAAATATACCACCTTGATCAAAAAGTTCCCGGTGGCTTCAACGTGTGGTGCTCCCATTGTTTAGATTTGAGTACTGTTTTTTTGTTAAGTTGGTACATCTGTTTTTGACATTCCCTCAAATCAAGCGTTAGAGCTTGACATTTGCAAAAATAACGTAGCCAAGAATACATCTATCTGTGTGTGTGTTGGCGATTTTTTACAATTTTAAAAATGGATTTAAATTTGCAACAATGAACTTGTATTAAATTTTGCGTAAAAAACGGATTTAATGGTACGCGAACGTTGGAAATGTTGGCAAATTTTTTCGGGAAAGATTCTCTTAAGAAAACGGTCATTTACCAGTGGCACGAGCGGTTTAAAAGTGGTCGTAGACCATCGACATCGAAAACCGAGGAAAACACTGATGAAGTAAAAGAAATGTTGGTCAATAACCGCAAATTGACCATCAGAGAGATAGCGGAGGACTTAAACATTGCCTATGGATCCGTCCAACACATTTTGGTTAATAATTTGGGTTTCCGTCGTGTAGCAGCAAAGTTGGTGCCAAAAGACCTCAATTTCATGCAAAAAAGAGACCGTGTTGACGTCGCAAAAAAATGATTTGCGAGGCTGAATCCGATCCCAGATTCATCAAGAGGATCATTACTGGAGACAAGACGTGGGTTTATGAGTACGACACGCAATCCAGATATCAGACAAGTGAATGGCGTTCACCAAATGAACCGAGACTAAAAACACCACGTCGTTTTCAGTCAAAAAAGAAGGCAATGCTCATAGTTTTCATGAATTACAACAGTGTAGTGAATCATGAATTTTTGCCAGAAGACCAGACAGTAAACAAAGAGTATTAATTGGGCATTATGAGACGTTTGCGTGAAGCAATTCGCCGAAAGAGACCAGAATTGTGGACAGAAAACTCGTGGATTTTGCACCATGATAACGCACCGTCGCATTCGTAATTTTTTGACGAAAAATGCAACAAATACCATCTAACAGCCACCGAATATACCTGATTTGGCTCCCTGTGACTTCTTTCTATTCAATCGAGCTAAAAAACCATTACGGGGAACACTTTTCAGCAGCCGAGAGGATTCAATGGAAAAATCGTATTAAGCACTGATGGACATACCGAAAACCGAGTATAAAAAATGTTTCGAGGATTGGATCAAGCGCGGACATAAGTGTGTTGCAGTCGATGAGGATAACTTTAACGGGGACATTATATGTAGATTTAGATGAATAAGCCTGTATTTTTAATTTTGTGAATAAATTCCAGGTATGCATCCAAATCAACTCTGCTGCTTTAAGGAATTCAACCAACACACCATCTGTTCAAGCAACTTTATTGTTTATTTTTTGGGATAGCAATATCCAAATCTCTTCTTGATATTGTTACCAAATTTTCATAGACGGGCTAAAAGAGGTTAAACTAAATGATGGTACACTCAATTTGACTCAGTAGCGCAAATCATCTTCCAATCCGGGTACTCATCAAATAGCTCTCGTACTTGTACTCATGGCATGGAAATCTTATATATTATCATACTTTCCAGTTGGTAATCTTCTTGGCTTACTAGTCACGTGGAGTTCAATCGATTCCTTGCTGTCTTCGCTTCATAAAAAAGCTTGGACAGGAGTCAACATTATTCATAAGCAAGTCAGATGATATTCTGAGCCTTAATATCGCATCATAATACCATTTCCCACATCTGAAACTGAATTCAAAACAATTTGACAATTTCCCAGTCTTTCATATTACTCCTGTATTATTGATCCAATTAGGGAGGAATCCATATGCCGCACGCACATCTCTTTTCATGTATCTGGCAGAGAGATTGCATAGACGACGCAAATACCAACCTCAGAGCCATAAGCCAAAAAGGTGACATTTATTCCCTTACGTTGTCGTAAACTGATATGCCACAGAGCTCATTCGTTTTTTTTAGAAAACCTTAGTTCCTAAATTGATCTTTATCTACAAACAAAGTGCCTCCGTGTAAATGTCAGGCAGGAAGTGTGCAAACAAATATATACATATGTGCCTAGACACCTTCGTAACAATAATTTTTTGTTTCTAAACTATTACAAGTTACAACGACACTTATTATTTTACCTGTAAAGTCAATGGAACAGGATAGAACAGATAGAATGACCCAAAGAAAACACTCCTATGCAGCATATTTATCGATGAGCTAACTCCGTAAGCCAGTAGAAAATAAAATCAATTTTTTGTATCTTTAAATCCGTAGCCATGGTTAATTGTTTTGATACATTAGATACGATCGAAAATTCCACCACTCTCCACTCTTATCCGTTTGTTATCAGGTTCCAGTGAAAATGAAAAAAAAAATTCGTTTATTCTGTTTATTTGAGCAACCGCTTTAAATGCAAATGTCAAAAGTTCCCCCAAAAATTAACATTTCCAACATTTGGCACGCAACAAACAATGCTTTGGACACGCAAATCATCTCAACGAACAACTAGTCTCCACTCATGTGACTCGTGTAGTCGACGATGGTGGTCGCTTTCTCCAATTAACACTTGAAAAAAAAAAAATTAAAAACAAAGATAAGTTTAGAGAAAAAAAAAACAGTAAATAAACAATTTTTTGATTTAACAAACCTTTCAAGCCTCAGTTGAGAGAAACTTTACCTCTTTCGTTTCAGATAAAACCACTCATCACCATCATCATCATCATCATCATCATCACCAACAATACCATCGTCACCATGACACAAAAGTTTTCCACCCAGAAGCCAGCATTGAATGCAATTACCATTGGACTGTGTCTTCTGTACACCTGTAGCGATCTGTTCACAACCTGCTCTGGTCATGGACGGCTGATTGAGCCACCAAGTAGGGCGTCTGCATGGCGATACGGCTTTCAAACTCCTCCAGACTATAACGATCATGAATTGTATTGCGGTGGATTTACGCGCCAATGGAAAGGTAATGACGGTAAATGCGGAGAATGTGGAGATGCCTGGGATCTGCCCGAACCAAGACCACATGAATACGGTGGTAAATGGGGTCAAGGAGTCATTGTGCGAAGGTATAATCCAGGATCGGATATAATGATACGAGTCGAATTGACAGCTAGTCATATGGGGTGAGTTAATGACAGCTGGAACATATGAAACGTGTGGTAATATTTTGAAATTGAATTTACAGATACTTTGAGTTCCGTCTTTGTACTGAGCCCAGTGCAAAGCAAGACTGCTTGGATAAGAATTTATTGATGATTTTGAGCGGAGCACCTGCTATACCAGGACCGGAGGATTTAGAAACGAGATTCTATCCAAGGAATGGAAGTCGCATCTATGAGATTAAAGCACAATTACCAGGTTAGTTTGATAATACGAGTGTGGTTAGGCTTTTACATACAATAGCATTTGCAGGTTGATCGACCTCTCTTTACCCTTTTTTTCTTGTTGGTGCACACAATCAGAATATATTCTGGTGGTTTCTTGCGATTTCGAATTTCGTGATGAGATAACCGCATTCTGGCTACCACAATATTTTTCGGATTTTTCGGAGCTCTTCTCTTATAGTTAGTTAGGTTCTCGGACCTATTATGTCCGCCCTACGCGCCATCGTGTACATTTTCTGGAAATGTATCTTAGCTCTCTTCAACTCTTCCACATTTATGCTGATTCCTTTTCGACCGTTCATTGCCAAATATTTCTAGTTCGGTACTTCACTCGTCTGCCTCTCTACATGAGAGGGTTCTATTGCACTCGTAACCTTTACGAATCGTATGCCCAATCCACTGCCTCTTTCGTCTTCGTATGATGGGGCAATGGGTTCCTAAACTGTTCTCGCATGAAGTTAATCATTATATGTAGATACGGTTGGGCTAGAATATCTATTCACGAACGTTTGCAACTTTATTGTGACAGCGGGTGTCACCTACACCAATAAAGAAGCACGGATTTAACATTGGAGCGGAGCAGACGTAGTTTGGTCTTTAGACTGATAGAGTTGTGATTCCATGTTTTTATCACGCATTCCGAACGTAGCCTTTGCTTTCCCGATTCGGTTGAATATATCTAGTTCGGTCCAGCCATTAGTAGAGACAATACTCCCAAGATATTGAAAATTCTCTGCCATCTCTATTTGGTTAGATGAGGAAGTTTCAAGGCTGATTCTTTTTTTGCCGTATTGATTTTGAGCCCAACGACTTCAGCTTCTTTCTCCACTCTTGTTGTCATTTGATGGAGATTCATGATCCTATTAGAGAGCGTAGAGAGCGTAGAGAGCGTAGTCTACCATAGATGTTTAAGGTGTAATTGAGGAGTCCACTGAATTCCTTCATTTTCAGCCGACAAAGCTACATACAGTACATCACTTATGACCAACAGGAACAGTATTGCTTATAGCATACAGCCCTACCTAACCCCGCTTAGGATTTCAAACTTCTCTGACAACTTTTCTTTATGCAGAACGTGACATTTAGATCCATCCATCAATTTATCCTCTCAATGTTATTTCATCTTTTCCAGGATTCGCACTGCGTGAGGTCTCCTTTTTTGAGAGCTTGACAACCATGTCTTTTTTCCACTTTTTAGGAAAACTCTCTGTTTTCCAAGCTCTCTCAATAAGTGGGTCCACTCACTCGATGTTGTTGGCGCTACTCGTAAGAGCTCTGCGAGAATACCTGCAAATCCGACCGCTTTGTTGTTCTTTAGTGCTCTGATTGCGGTAAAAATTACTTCTCTACTGGGTGTGTGTATTCGGAAATTTGTTACAACGGGCAGGTCGTTGGACGTTAGGTTCACTTCACTGATGAAAGCGCGGTTTTAAACCACAAAAAAGTGCTTCTTCCACCTTTTGAGCTGTAGTTGCGGAGTAGTTAAGGAGTAGTTGCGTTGCGAGCTTTGAGGTGTTTTCTTTCTTTGATCCCAGCCAAAGTTTCTTCGGAAGCCAAGCATAGTTCTGTTTTTGCGACCGACCGACTGTAATTTCAGCACCGGATATGAAGACATTTTTTACAGCACACCAATGGTATTCGATGGAGCTTGGTTCCTTGGTTCCGTGCTACTGATTGCTCTTAATTTTAATCCTTATGAAATAAAATGTGGTCCCTTAGTTATTGGCGGACTGCGAGATCCTTTAGTCTATCGTTATTAAACTTAGGCATTTAAGTGTGTCGAACTGCAGCTGTACGTAATCTTATGGTAGCACCCATCAGATGGTAGTCCCGGGCCATTCCCATGTCTGCACCTCTTCTGTTACGAACATCCTGAAAACTGCTTTTGAATCGCCAACTAATAGCCAAAGAATCAAGCAATTCTTGTGCTCAAACATAATTGGCGTTGCAAAAACCAATAAAACGCTTGCCATTATCGTTGCGTTCGCCAACACCATGCTTTTCCATAACATCTCCATCATTGTCATTGTCAACCTTGGCACTCAAGTCTCCCATTACCATTATCATGTCTCCCCGTGTTGTGTCATAAGCAGTATTAGCCGGTTATAAAAGGTCTCATTCTCCTCGTCAGAAAATAGCTCCGTTGGGACGTAACACTGGTAACACGTAACACGTAACCAGGTCCGGAACCTGGTTTTCAAAATTCTGTCGTCTAAGGGCTTTAAAGAAATTAAGCTTTTGAGAGCTGCTTTGGAAAGTAGCAATCCAATGCCAGATTTCCGATAGGTTCCAGGTGCCTTTCCGAAGTAGGGTAGTGCAGTGTTACAAGTTGAAGACTTAAACTTCCCCGAGCTCAACCACCTAACTTCATTAATCCCTAAGATGTTCATATTATACCGCATAAATTCGCTCTCTAATTGGATAAATGTGACATTTGGACCTTCATTTCAGCATCTTCACATTCCAGAAACCAATCTTTGACCGAGTACAATGACCAAATGTCATCAACGTGTTATTATTCCTTATCCGATTCGTAGTATCGATTTCGGTAGTTACGAAGAATGCTAATCTCTGTAACCTATCTTCGCACTTGTAATTTTATTAGCGTACGCAAATAGTTGCCCGGGGACCCCACTTGGAGGTTAAACAAGCACTTCATCGTCACTGATTGCTGCGCTACTAGCCCAGACCAAGTTGTAAGCAATCAATAGTTTCCCGACCAGGCACGATGCAGATCTCTTATAGCTTTGCACCAAAACAATCGATGAAAGGTCATAGGGTTCTAAAGAACTCGTATAAGATGCCTTAGCTTTATTAATGTAAGCTCTTGGTTTTAGTACCACCTTTTGTGCCTGAGATTTCTGGAATAGGAAAGAAATGAGAATCGGATTTAGAAAGGGCTTTCATTGCCTTTAGACCTGTGATGGCTTTGGTTCTTTTTAAAACTCCATCTATATCCAGTTTATGGACCATACCAAATGCCTTAACGTTTTCAAAAGAAAGAATAATATAGTAGGCTGATGGACATTAAGTCTTTTCTATTTTTATGGCCATAGTGATGGTGATGTGGTGTTCAGTGTTATCTGAAACGAACCTGGTTCAGCTCGCCTAGTAAAGTATTGAAAGCATCTTTTGTCTATAAGCTTCAGGCAACGCAATCTTTTACTATGTTTTTTTTTTACCCTGTCGCCTAGCATGTCATACGAAAGTCAATGGTATCGTATAGAGCATATGCTAACACCAAGAGCGGTGCTACTCTTTCCTTTTCGCTTATAAAATCTATTAAATAAAATTTTAAAGACTGTTGAAAGGTACCTGCTTGTGACTTTGCATCGCCCATGTCTGGTGATTTCTGAAACTCTGCTTCCAATCTTCGAACGTCAATCTTAAGGTCTAATTAATAGCTCATAGTTTGCATACAGGGCCAAATATTCAGCAAAGAACGTTCTATTTTATTAAAGTTTTGTCTGTCTGGAATGAAATTTTGAAGCATTTTGGTAGATGGTCAATCTTCGTATTAAGGCAGAATCTGTAGTTCAAGATTCAACCTTGTTAAATGAACTAGGTATAGGTTTTAATAGGAGGTGTCTCCATAATGGCTTTAATTAACCATTATCCTGTATCTTCTCAGCCCTGCATGAGGCAGTAATCAGCAGGTAAACGGATTGATATATTTCTTTGCATATTGTTTAGAGGTGCAAATAGGGACCTACTCCGATCATCTGAGTCTTAGATGCGCACTTCCCCTCTCAGACCAAGTAATAATGTCTTTAAAGTCGCGAGAGGGTAAAACTTTGAACAGTATAGAGAATATGGACATTAGCATACTCATTACCAACCAGGCTGTTATAAAGGTTAACGTTATCGTTGAAGGAAAAACTTGTTCAACTTAAAGCTTAAGATTTTTTGGTTTCAGCATAATGCTAAGCTTTGCTGTATACCTGGTCAACAGGAAGATGGTAGGCAACGAACATGCAGAGAGTTAATTAGCAATAAATGCTGCACTGACTCTGAAATTTCAGACCAATGTAATAGCCCTCTAATCTGTCCCCTCAAGCTGCAAGTAAAGCAAAGGATAGAAAATTAAGCCTGTGATAGGATTAAAATGCTTTCCATTTTTTAGTCTTTAGATAATTATAGCCGGAGTTTAAAAAATTCAAATTTAGCCATATTCTCTTTAAAGAAAAAAACAAAAATTTCAACTGTCTCCTGAGATCGCATACAATGAAGGTAGTGACCTCTGCAGAGGTTAGAGATAAAAACACGTCCACTTGACTATTCCTATGACTTCTACTACTACTATTTATTACTTTTTCTATTTCTATGACTCGGCAGGACTATCAGACAAAGTATAAGTCCATTAAACTCATTGTATGTTCGTTTTACTTGAATTGATCAGTGATTAAGCGCTTCAGTAATTAAGTGCAGCACCTATCATATCAGCGCCAGTACCTGCCTTTCACACGTTGGTGCTGAGCAAAAGCATAGTGCTCCGTTACGGGGAATCGCCTGTAGCATTCAGCCCTTCGCTGTGAATGCTCATCAGTACACCCTCAAGCTTACTTTCCAACGTACTCTAAAATATTGTGATTCCTAAGCCGTACAACTCGCTTATAGAATGGCCTTCCGAGCTCTCTATTTCCTAGTCATTTTAATTTACCAATATTTAAGACCAACGTGTATATGTAGGTACCTCTCTTTTCTTCCTTCCTAAGTTTCTTTTGATGACGCTGTGTGTAAACATTTTAAAGGTATACTCGTAATAACACCATGAGCGCAATACTCACAAAAAACCAAACTGACAATGAAAGCCCTAATCGAGGATGAGGGCAGCCCTTACGCAGGTCGGGGTTGCCTGTTATATTCATAGACGAACTCATTTCCAGTTTTCCCATGGGACCCAAATAAGACTCAGATAATAAGACCAAAAGGTCTTACGTCTACGATCAGAAAAGCGTATTTAGATGGGTGCTTGCCACGACGATATTTCATCGATGTCTATTAGCCTGTTTCCATTCCCGGATATGTTGTCATGCAGGTATCCTAAACTCGACTTTCAATGACAAGTCCTCATACTAATATGCGTGATAATCGACGTGACAGATGTCGCAGTTTCTCTTCGTTTTTTTGCCCGGCTCGTCCCAACGCGTTTCTTAAATGGCGGTTATATCATCAATTACATACAAGTAGGCACTCTTGATGAAGGTTTTCGATCATGATTTCAACCACAGACGCATTTAAGCACTCAAGTTGGTTGGTACCAATACATCACTCGTTTTGTCAAGCCAATTTTCAAGTCCATCTAGCCAGCAAGAGAACTTTCGACTTCTTAACTGCAGGGGCTTAGCTAAGCTTAATACACCCTCCATGCCTTCAGAAGCCCTTCTCTATACTTGTCACCTATTCAATTTTTGACCTTGCACTACTAGAAAGGACTGATTATTTAGCTGTCATTCAACTTGAGACCAAAATGACCAAGCCGCCTGCAGCTTACATTTTCATTTACAACAAATTCTGGAGGTACCATAGAAGGCCCGTTCTATGTCGAGAATGTTACTCAGAATATTTTGTTTGTATCATTCCAGGCCATTGGAAAAGCAGGTTGTTGTGTCACTTATGCCTTGCACACTTATTTACTTAGACACAACGTTGTGCCCCATCACGAAACTATCTTTTGGTCAATCGACAACCTTAAGAGTCATGTCATCGCCATATGAAATTTATACTGTGATTGCAAGCTCTAACTGGTGCAGTCTCAACGAAGATTGGGATCCTTAGAAACTATGTTTTGAGCCTTATCACGCTATCATGATCTCGTTATGATATTGGATCCAAACAGGACTAAGTAAATTCAACCCTCTGCCTGCCTTCATATAAACTTTATCCTACCGGAATAGCTTGGTGGTTATGAGAGGGATCGGCAGGGCTTTGATCTCAACTAAGTTGTCGATAGAGACTCAGGTACTTCATCCCATCCTTTTGGAGCAGGATTGCATATAGCTCCGCTTGGAAGTCGGATGCAAGTTTTCCTAAATACCATTGTCGTTCTACAGAAAGATGGCAACGTCGTATCGGTTCCGCAAACGTCCATTTAGGTCCTGATTCTGGGCGAAACAATTCCTGGGTGCAGAGAAAGATTTCGTATTTCTCAGCAGCAGGAGTTCTGGCGTGATTGCATTAGATGGCATGTTCATGAGGACAGAATTAAAAGATAGTCATCGCAAATGGCAATAAAAACTCCAGAGCAAAACAAAAGTACATAGTATACGGCTATATCCAATGTCTTGCCGAAAGCTGACTGCACACTGGAAGTTTTCGTTGTGAGCATATTAAGTACAAAGATATTTGTTATCCAGGATCACCAACAAATACTTAGTTAGTGTCAGACTAGTTAGATTCCTCCTTCTCGTAAAGGGAACAACTTGCCTAAGAGTTCACTTCTTCGATCACGTTTAGGGCTTCGCACACTTTAGATGAAACAGCCGCTTTAACAAGATCCAACTGACAGTATAGCTACATCATCTGCACGTGTTTAAGCATAGACATCAGAACTTTTGAGAATGTTAAGCTTTTAGTCGACAATTATACGCCGTACTCGTAGCAATGGAGAAAGGAAGCTGCCTGTAGAGGAATCTCTGTGTACCCCCGCCCTCAGATGTTGGCAGCAGTCAGCATTCAAAATCAAGGTGATAATCACAAGGATTGCTTTTGTCCAGAAAACTAGTGAAAAGCTTTGTCGAAAGCTCCTTCGTAACGTAACGTTTTGAGGACGCATTCGCGAAGTACCTTACACCTTTTCGCCATATGAACGAATTAAGACAGAATTAACTTCTGAAGCTCTTGGCGAACTTGTAGTCATCTTTCCCGATCTTACTCTGAAATGTACATAAGTAAAAAAAAAAGGTACAAGGCATCATGCATCCAATAGGATGCATAATTAATAGACAAATCCTGTTTGAAGACGTGTAGATATATCCTCTTATGTTGCTACTAGCTTTTGTTTTGTATGCATGAGTACTACAAATTAGCAGGAAACTATTTGAAACTATTCACTATTACTTGGATTTCAAGAACCTTTGTTTTATGACCGCTAAATGTATCCTTTGAAAACTGCTGCTTTCCATTCAAATTTGAAGTGTTCTAAAAATTTAGTAAATGTAAGTTCTCGTACTACAATTTGCTACTAGATGGACTGATTTTCGACGATTTGATTTCAGGTTTTGAGATATTTGCTAGATAAACATGTTTCAAATGGCATTGACCCCTAATTCCAAGAATCTAAATTGTCATATTTATTACTCACAAATTTAAATGTTTTCTATTTCTGTAGTGACTCAGTTTTTTTTATAGACTTCTCACTTATAAGACTCATATTGCTTAAACGACATTTCAATCTCTTACCAAAACCAGAAACAGTTCCATATATCCATTAATAGCAATTAAATGTGCCAATAAATCTAAAGAGGCGTTTGCGTTCGCTCACGCCAAATTCTTTACCAATAAACCAAAATATCTTTTCACAAACACACTATCAATGTTTCTTTTTAACATTTTTGATATTAACTTCATAATCTTTTTTTCTCTTCTCCCCTCTCCAGATATCAAATGTAGTCATTGTGTTCTCCAGTGGCGATACATTGCTGGCAACAATTGGGGTATGTGCGACAATGGAGTGGGTGCTGTTGGTTGTGGACCACAAGAGGAATTCCGTGCCTGTTCCGACATTGCAATTGGAGAAGGTGGCAAAACAACAATGCGTCCGTTCCGGCCAACAATCAAGACAAAAACAACCACAACCGTCACGCCACCGCCAACCACAGAAGAAACCCAAACCCAAGAGACCACAAAAGAACAAGAGCCACTGCCCGAAGTTTCACCATATCTTGCTCCACTTATTATTGCCCTCACTCTACTTATTGTTCTCTGCATCTTGGCCACAATTTATCTGTACCATTACCATGGTCAGCGTGTCAAACAGTTACTTCGCTGGAGGAATGCCAAAGATGGCAACAACAGCAGCCCCCCTGGTGGCAATGCTCAGACCAATATGCAAGAAGCTATTCCAGCTCCGGCCGATGTGAAGAGCTCCGTTTTGGCTGTGCCGCCAATTCCACCACCACGAACCAAAAGACTGTCCCAAGTGAAAGAGATGTCTGCCGATCAATCGAGCGTGGCATAAGCATGAATTCGTCGCTTACATTATTCGCTTTCATATTATTTATAAACAACAACAAAACAAAATTAATTTAACTAAGAGAAGAAGAATTTTTAATTAGTTCACTTTTAGGCTTAGGTCGCATATTTAGCTTTAGAAACTTAGTAACGCGAGAGAAAACCAAACAATAACATCAAAGCGGACTGTCCAACTCGACGGGCTAAAGGTGAAGATTACTTTTGTTTTATTTTCTGTTTTTGTTTCGCTTTTTTCTCTCTATTTTCTTAAGATTTATATATATGCATGTATATATGTGATACAACAACAAATAAAAGTAAATGATCTTTGATATTCAAGATACTATAATTGAAAATAAATTTATTGAAGACAACAAATTACGAGTGCTCGGTACGAATATCTGGACTGGACAATGACTTCCTGTGTACGAGTAAAACAAGTTTTCAAAGTCTCTACTTGGAACTGGGCAATCAAACTTGATGACCTTAAGTTCGTATGTAATTCATTTATGACAAGATGCAGTTGGAAGCTTGAGTTTGAAATTAGTCCAGCGCAGTGAGGTCAGACTTTAAGGGAACCTCTCACCTAAACCTATGAATTGAGGAAGGAAATTGTGTTTTGTTTAAAATTACCAAACAGTCTCTTGATTTTCTTTTTTAAATTTTTAAATGACAAGAAAATTCTTCAGTGGAGTGTGCTATGACCTATTCTTGGCTATCTAAATGAAGTAATTTTTGCCTGGAAAGGGAGAAATATTTTTTTGGATACTCTATCGCCCACTCTTACAATTATACACGGCTTTGAGATCAGCCATGACAACATTCTTAAACATACCGTCCCTGTGCTCATCCTGTAGTGCTTACAGAATAACGAATGCCTTAAGAGCATTCCTTCCTAGGAACGAGTTGTGAAATCAAGTCTTTTGTCTTGTATTACGCGGCATCAATCCAATCGCGGTAGTGTTTTACCGGGATACCATCTCTACACTGCACTAATTCTCTACCTTATTCGTGGCCGCTTCCGCCGGCCATAAAGTTTTCACAGTACCTCAAAAAGCTTAGGAAGCAGCGAAGATTTCTGTGATGCGCCAATTAAAAACCAAGCATACTTTATTAAACTGAGCAGAGAACAAGCATACGCCAGAGCCCAGCAATTCATGGCTACCAAATCTGATAAGGAGGTAAAGGCAGCCACTAAACAAGGAAGATCCACGCACTTAACTGCTTGAGGCATCGATCAAAGGAAAATGGCTATCAGCCGTCTATATCTAAAGCAAAAGTAAGTAGAAGGCGGATCGTTGCCTCCTTCAAAGACGTATTGACAGGCGTCAAGTTAGCAGTTTTAGTAAGAGATTATCTCGATGTGACTCTATCCACTGCTCAAATGGATTCTATCCAAAACGTTCTGATGGGCAAAATAAAAGGCGACAAAGACTGGAAAATAAAATCGACCTTCTTGAGTTCTGTCTATAAGGATATCTCATATTGCATTTTAGGGAGCAGATGACTATGGATTGGGTTAAGGCGACGATTGCAAATGTGTCCCCAAGCTTTGTTTCTACGAAAATCCTAGACAGGATAAAGGTCTCGATATCGGATCTTGGCGCGCCCTATGTATGAATAAGCCCTTCAATGAGAATAAGGTTCTAGCAGTGGATCAAAAATCTGAAGCTACGCTAGAAGAAATGAAGCCTAATTTCAACTACCTTTTGATAGATTCCCCTGAGGCTGAAGCCTGTGAACATCAGTGTTGATTAACTTCTTAAACAAATGGAGGTGGTGGAGCTTGAAGGAGAAAATAACTCTTCAGGGATTCAAAAACCAACACATATGCAAACTGCGGTGCCTTCAGGTGAATCTCCAGCAAGATACAATAGTTTCGGCGGTGCTTAACAGAAGGTGATTTCAAACATGGGTGAAACAACATAGAACTACGATGGCGGTCCCAGAAGTACCCGGCCTGACCAAGACATGGCGGTAGTTGTTTGAAAGTATCGCTGTATTGGAAAGTACGCAGTCTAAAGCATATATTTCAAGTTTTAAGTTTGAAAGCGCCACGTTGTTTAGTATTTGTTTGACAGCCGTCAATAGTGAACGTTGTCAGTGAATTTGTGAAAATGGAGAAAATTGGTCATCATTATGTGATACAATACTTTTATTTGAAAGGCCTGAGCCCAACCAATATAAAAGCTGAACTGGATTCTACTCTGGGTGAGTCTGCTACTTCATTTGCAATAGTAAAATTTTGGGTTACTGAGTTTAAACGAAGACGTACGAGCTGCCAAGACAAGCATAGCAGTGGTCGACCAATGAAGTGACGAATCCAGAAATGGTGAAGAAAATCCACAAAGCGGTACTAGATGATTGTCGACTGAAAGTGCGCGAGCCAACAGACATTGTAGGCATTTAAAAAAATGCGGTACATCACATATTATTTGAAAATTTGAACATGAAAAAGTTGTGTGCAAGACGGGTGCCGCGTTTGCTCACACTCGAGCAAAATTAGTGTCGTGAAGATGTTTCAATTGAGTGTTTAGCGAAGTTTCACATCAACGAAGCAGAATTTTTGCACCGTTTCATACAATGGATGAAACATGGGTCCATTACTTTACACCCGAGAAAAAAGAACAATCAAAACAATGGATTCAAAAGGGAGAACCAGCTCCAAAGAAGGCGAAGACCGTTTCATCTGCAGGCAACATCATAACGTCGATTTTTTCAGATGCGGTGGGATAATTTTCATTGACTATTTTGCAAAAGGAAAAACTATTGATGGCAAGTATTATGCGAACTTATTGCAACGATTGAGCGAACAAATCAACAATAACGACTGCATTTGGCTAAGAAGAAAGTGTTGTTTAATCGAGACAATGCACCAGCTCACAAATCCGTTATTGCAATGGCGAAAATTAATGAATTAAAGTTCGAATTGCTACCTCATGCACCCTATTCACCAGATTTAGCCCCCTCGGATTATTTTCTGTTCCCAAACTTGGAAAAATGGTTCAGTGGTCAAAGATTTTGAGGATAATATTAATTTGACTTAACGAATAGTTAAGTTGATCTTCATTACTTCAGCTAATTGACCTAATACGTGGGCTGAAAAGTCCGTTTCTAAGACAGGGCACCACTTGAATTAAATCCATACCATTTTCAGTTAGTACCAACCTTCGAAAGATACGTGTATAAATTTGACAGCTGTTGGACGATTAGTTCACAAGATATAGCGTTGTGAGTGAAGCAACTTTTGTCATTGTGAAAAAAATGGATTCAAAGCAATTTCGTGTGTTGATTTATCATTGCTTTTTGATCGGAAAAAATGCAGCCGATGCAAAGTAATGGCTTGGTAAGTGTTATCCAGACTCTGTACCAGCCGAACGAACCATTCGCAAGTGGATTAAAAAATTTAAAAGTGGTCATACAAGCACCGGAGATGATGCACGCAGTGGTCATCCAAAAGTGGCTGTTTCAAATGAAAACATAAAAAAGTACACAAAATGATTACGAATGACCGTAAAGTGAAGTTGATCGAGATAGCTGAGGCTCTAAAGATATCAAAAGAGCGTGTGGGATATATCATACACGAATATTTGGACATGCAAAAGCTCTGTTCAAAGTGGGTGCCGCGTTTGCTCACAGTCGACCAAAAACAACTTGTTGATGATTTAGAGGAGTGTTTAAAGCTGTTCAACCGCAATAAAACCGAATTTTTTCGTCGGTATGTGACAATGGATGAAACTTGGCTCCATCACTTCACACCGGAGTAAAGTAGGCAGTCAGCTGAGTGGCAAGCAGGCGACGAATCTCGTCCAAAACTAACAAAAACTCAACAGTCGGCTGGCAAGGTTATGGCATCCGTATTTTGAGATACACATAGAATAATTTTCATCGACTATCTCCAAAAGGGGCAGACTATCAACAGCGATAATTTCATTACGTTGTTGGAGCATTTGGAGGACAAAATCGGAAAAAAACGGCCGCATTTGAAGAAAAAGGAAGTGCTGATTCATCAAGACAATGCACCGTGTCACAAGTCGATGAAAACGATGGCAAAATTAAATGAATTCGGCTACGAATTGCTTCCCTACTCACCGTATTCTCCAGATTTAGACCCCAACGACTATTTCCTGTTCGCAGACCTCAAAAGAATGCTCGCCGGAAAGAGATTTAAGACCGATGAAGAAGTAATCGCCGAAACAGAGGCCTATTTTGAGGCTAAACCGAAATCGAACTACAAAACTGATATCGAAAGATTGAAAAATCGTTTCAATAAGTGTATCGCCCTCGAACGCAACTATATTGATAAATAAAGTTGAATTTTGCAAACATTTTGTGTTTTACTATAAAACGGCACTGAGCTTTCAGCTCATGTGTTAAGGGGAAGTGCAAGTGTAAAAATTTTATATGGATTAGTAGCATACTGCACCTAAGGATAATTAAGGCAAATCTAGGACATGAAGCAGTTGATATATTTATTACCATTAGGGGAACCATACAACTACCATCAAGGATCTAATGCAAAATGTTCTAACAACTATCTAGAACTGGTGTAAAAAAGGCGGGCTCTCAATTACTCCGTAAAACAACAGTCATATAGAAAACAGAAATAAACTTATCCGATTTTCATTTGAAAGATGCCGTAGTGCACTTGAAGGAAAACGTTAACTATCAATGTGTAACCCCAAATAAAAAAAAAAACGGTCTTGGAAACCTCATCTCAACTATGAAATACCTATTGACCACAAAACAGCGTTGGGGAAAACCCCAAAATAGCAAACTAGCTGTACAGCCGAATGTTGAACCTAATCACACTTTCCGGTGCAGCAGTGTAGTGGGGCAAGACAAAGTAAAAAAAGGCAAGTCAAGGCTTGCTTGGACTATGAGAACGACCTCAACTGCGAACTTGATAGTGTTATTAGAACTAGCTCCGCTTCATGTAGCAATCTAAGAGGAACCATCCACACAAGCATTCAAGCGCAAACCATTTCAAATATTGATCACCAGGATATAATAAAGAAGTTAGAAGGAACCTTTGCCAAATCCCGAACACTTGATCAATTGGACTCTACCCTTAACTCTTCAAAGATGTTTAGGATATACTTCCCCACAAGGGAGGAAGAAGACACAAATTGTATATGAATGAACGTAAAGGTTAATAAGGCAAAAGTGACGGGACCTCAAACCCGCCTCTCATTTGCACTGAGTAAGGATGGACCTATTCGAAAATGCAAATTTTGCAAAGCAGACCTTGCGCAAAGCAAGAGTAACAAAACGAATGAAACGTTAAAAGCATAGGAATGCTATCCACAATTGTTGACGCTTACAAACAATCATCTGCATTTAGTTTTCTTTTTTGCTCTAATAAAAACAATGAACAACATTTTGAAAGTAGCACTCAATTCCCTAAGGGATGGTTGGATTTTCTACTGATCTTTTGTTTGCTACCATATATTTCATTGCTAACAGCAGTACTCTCTGCTTTTCGTATTCGTTTCCGGCCTTTACGACCCTGCTTTTCGGTTGTAGATCGGAAGCGACAGTGTACGCTTCAGACTTTCAATTTTAAAACCCGTGCCGCAGCTAATACTCATCAATATACCCTCAAGCCCACTTTCGGACGTACTTCGAAATATCGTAATACTTTCCTAAGCCATACATCCCGCTTATGGAATGCCCTGCCGAGGTTTTTATTTTCTAATCATTATAACTTGCAAACATTTAAAACCAATCTGCAGGTCATGATTGTTCACGTGCATACATCTAAGCTCTGAGTCGACTAAAGTATGTCCGACGAATGGAAACAGAGACGAGCAATACGATCATATTTAGGTTTAGCATTTCTGCTTAATTCGTTTGATTGTCGCAACCGAGGTCTTCAATGTCAGAAAAGTGCTTCAACAAGACATTACATTGTCATGTAACTTTTTAACATTGTTCTTGATTTGGCCGAAACTTGCAAGCCATCTGCAGAAGCACTATCTTTCAAAAGTATAATCAGTTACTGAGAGCTGTTAATGGATCGTTTGGGACTTAGATAAATGTATTTAGTGGTCAACGAAGAAAACATAAAGTTGCTGTCAACAAAGAGTGACATATAAAAAGTATGAGGTGGTATGGGCCTTTAACTGCCTCGCCTCAATCAACTCCGACAATTGCACTAGCGCATAGAATCACTCTTACTTCTTCTTTGGGCTTATAGGACAATAAAGCCATCACTCGAGCAAGCAAAACGACTTAATAAGGTCCAGCTTTCTGGCGTAGAAGCAGCTTTGGCACGAATGAAAACACTCCCGAACGCCTCATCAGAAAAGTTCTTCGGGTAACCCTCAGTCCTACTTACATCAATGGAGAATGGTAGAGACGTTTCAACCACGAACTGTACGGGCTTTACAGTGATACCAAAATCGGCAGAAAAATTCGATTAAACCGGATAAGCGTCGTTGCTATTAAAGTAGTTGACTGCTACCCAGAGGGATTGCGTGTAGAGGACGACCTGACGCACGCACTGGAAAGGGATAACTTGCTTAAGGCAGTTGGCAAAAGATCATACTATTTGGAGGAACATACCGTATTTTCTGAGGCCCTGGTCTACCTCGGACTTTAGAGCCATCTAAGTAAGTATAAGCTCGTTATATATGTACTCCAAAACCGATCTAGACAATAGCGTTTGCATAATTTTGGAGGAAAACAATCTTAAATTTCACGACTCGATAGGAAAACTTGGGATGATCTGTAAAGATGAGTAGTGCGCTTTTGCTAAGCACCTAAGTGTACTATACATAAGTGACACCACCTCCTGCGATACTTGTTGAAAAAGTGATGATGACACTGCGAAGTTCTTCCTCTGATGGTACTGTAGACACTATACCCTGAAACGATTCCTCATCTTCCATCGAAACCCTGAGAAAATTCAATTGATGAGTAATTTTCCTGATGAATAAAAGATGCGATGCAAAGAACTATTGTCATATGGCATGTGATGTCGAACCTTTTGAAAAAGAGATGAAAACTGGATTAGGTTTTATGGATTCGGGATTTTGTACAAAAAAGTGATACCTAACCCCAGGCAGATATCTTTCTTAGTTGACTACAAATCCAACATACGAAACTACATATATTTGCTACAAGTTCTATTCCTAACCAAATGTACAACGCAGGAGAGAAAAAGTACTTTTAAGCAACATTTTAGCAACATTTTATTGTTATTAGTTGAGTACAAGTTCCAAACCAGACTGAAGCTATTTTACTAAGTAAGTGCGTCATTTAAGAATCAAAATTGACCCATTATTAGTAATAAAGGCGAGCTTTGAAGCAATCAAACAGATCAATGATCACATACGGTCGCAGACAAGAGCCATCAGAAAAGACTCGACATTTTAATTAACATATCTGCATCCACATTTGTTTATATGAACCGGTAAGTCACTGTCAACTCAGCCTTGCTTACAAAGTATTGAAGATAAGCCCCGGCAATTCAGCTAGTTGAATTGAATTTCCATTTCAGACACATGTGTGTAAAATTAACATTACACTGCCTTTGCTTTGCCAGGGCATAAACCCCTAACTTCTAACTAACGAAATATATACCCGCAATATGTCACCCATCAAAAGCACTTAGTATATATACTGCATCGGACGTTTTTCATTAACCAATACCGTCTCAGACATATGGTTTTCGAAAATATTTACACTGCACCGACCATTTTGCACACCAATGCAGAATTTATTTCGAAAGCAAACAGGTTAGTAGATTTTACAATGCAGCACTTTTTTGCTTTTTGAGAACTCTGTCTTTAACCTATTCTGCCAGTTGCTACGTTCATGAACCATGGAAACCAAAAGACCACTGCATGTACCCAAATAAACTTTGCTGAATAAGGGAAGGTTAACAGACGGATAAATGAAATGTTATTCCCCTTCTTTCTGCAATTCAAATTTATGCATTAAGATCAATAGATTGCTATTCCTGCCTAGAGAAATTTACTAATGACAATGCGGCTGAATTTGAAAACCGTTCAGATGCAGCTGCCCTTGCCCTTTAATTCTCCTGATTCACATCTCTTGTAGTGTCAAACTCTCTTCAAACGAAATCATGACAGTCGACATATCGAATTTACAATATTTTTAAATTTAACTTACATCTCTCTTGTGCAAGTGAGTTTATGTAATTGTTTCAGCTATTCAGCAAGCTCACATTTTAATGCTTCTATTTAACATGTGGCATACAAAATTACAAATATGCTGCACCAACTCACACTGTTGCTTTGCATACGAAATAAGGAAATTTATATATTTCAGAAAAAAAAAATTTTTTTGACGACGCTAATTTGCAAGCTGATTAACAATTCAGCAGTCAGGGATTAAGGTCATAAAAACCTATAAAAACTAGGTAGCACTCAGAAATCGTTCAATTGTGTATAAGCACTCGCTAGCTTTTCATATTTTTAGTCGAAAGCGGTCTGATAAGTACTAACCCTAAAAGGGAACATTATAAGAAGTGAAACCGTACCTTAAGGATACATTCAAGTTTTTTTTTTAATTAGAGTGCGCAAATAAAGGTGAACAGAGAAATTAGCACAGTGCTTAAAGGAATAAGAAATGGCACCAATACCGAATACCGTAAATCAAGAAACGCGCCCCAATATGCCTCGATTCTATCGTGCGCGTCCTATTGATGAGGGTGATTCAATTGTAGTTTCTGGAATATCAGGACGCTTCCCTAATGCGGATAATGTAGCAGTCTATGGAGAGAGTTTGTATAATAAAGTAAGTGATAAGTGCTAGTGTAAAATTTATGTAATTCAATACGAAAGTGTAATATCAATAAGTGAATTTAAGGACTAGGTCTATATGTAGTTTAGGATAGTCCAAAAATTGCTACTGAACTTTTTAATAATGTTTAATTATTCAGTATTTTAGGTGTAATACCACATTTACATCGTCGGCACCCTGTTTTCAGATAATAAATTGGCCGTTCACACAGCTGTTTTGAAAGAAAAATTATTTAATAAATAGTGCTTTAATTTTCGGTGAATTGTTAAACAACCAACTTCTTATTTAATTGAATTAAATTAAGTTGAATCGTTTTCAATGACATTTCTCTATTTTCGCTGAAAACAAACCATCGACTTGTTTTCAATAACGTATGGGAAAACCGTGCGTTGTAAATGTGGTATAAACAAGTTCAGAATGAATGAAGTAGCAGTTAAGAACTGAAAAAAATAGTGCTTGGGCTTCTATTTATAATATTAAACGTTCAGCTTGCTGATTCAACCTTCTTGGCTGCTCTCAGCTTATGTAAACTAAGTCCAACCACGTGAATTATTGGCAGTTCTACCAATTCGGTAGCAATACATTATTAACGCATGATTTGATCTTACCAACGAATGAAAGATCTATTGGATTGGAAGAGCACTTAAAGATCTTATCACATACAAATCCGCTAGATACCTCCCTTTCTTATAATGAGGTGTTCTTTCTCGCTGGCAAAACCAATACGTAAGCTTTGTAATTAAACCCGCTCCTTAAGCCCCTTTCCGTGTAGACGAAAACAGCTTTTGTCCATTTCGTTCCTTAAAAGGCGAATCTTCTTTTCTGTCCCCCTAAGGACACGAAAACTTCTCAATGACCTGCAGAACGACAACAATAGGTCCACTGGTGATTTGATAGCATGCATATCTTACAGAAAAGTGGAACCGAAGTCTACACCAATCTGCAATCGATATGCTGGGCTCTTTTGTCGAAAGTACATATATTTGGGATCGATATATTTCTTCCTCAATGGAATACAAATTACCTTTTGGATCATTTAATTCAAGTTGTCTTGCACGGGCTCAAATCTGAAATCATCGAAATGAATGCTTGTGTGCCCCAGAGCTACATTTAGTCTTCGACATTCTTTTTAATTTTCATCAACAACCCTTATCTGCTGCTTCTAATCCAATATATTCCCGTGATAAAACAGATTCTTTGCTCTTCATTTCCAAGCCACAATGTTGTCTTGTGTCGTTAGTGCTAAATTTAATCATCAAGTGATTATTTATGAATGCCACTTTCATGGTGCATCATTCTTCGTGCCAATAACAACTAACGTTGGAATGACCATATATCTGATGTCTACAAAAATGCTACGGCATGCCTAGGATTTCTGTAATTTCGTTAGAAACATATCACCTCTTCTGAAACGCCCTCAACTTAGAAGACATTCACCTGCTCAAAATTGGAGTACAATATCCACATTTAAAATTTTTCTGCACCAGCTAGATAGGATGCAAAACCGAGCGAAAAAACTCATAGGTGATGCTAATATCACTGTCATTAACTCCCTCGATCACTAACGTAATGTCTCCAATCTTACCTTGTCTATCGTTTTTTTTACCATTAGCGCATCATTAAAATTCCTAGTAACCGCTTCATGCCTTCAAACCCAAACACACATGTCGCTGTGAATGTTCATCAGTTTAACATCAGTGAAATATCGTGATTCTTCCCTAAGTCATACAACTCGCTTGTGAATTGCACTACCGAGCCCGTTATTTCTTAGTCATTATAATCTCAACACATTCAAAACCAACGTACATTTTTTTTTCTTTTCTTAATCAACTTAATCACTGTTAGTTGCTTATTTCACAATTTTAATCGTTAATCATTCAATTCAACTACAATTAATTTAGTCACCCTTAGATGATTAATAATGAAAACTTAATACTAATTTTGATCAGAGATGATTAGGGAACTCTATAGCTACGATCTTATAAACTATAATTCGGCATATTGACAAAATGTATTTTTATATTTTATTACCTATAAATATGCGTAGACATATCTCGAAAACATTCGAGTTCCATCATTTTGAAATAAAATGTGAGTTTCTTGGAATGAGAGCTCAAAGCTCCAATGAAATCATTAGCTTTGCCTTTAATTTTCTCCTTAGACGACTCACTCACTGACACTTTCATAATAATTATAACCTTGATGTTGTTTACAACCTTTAAGCATTGGTTCCTAGTAAAATCGGGCCAGGCACCAACGTCAATGCAAGAAGAACATGTCTAATAGGTTCATAATACTTAACTTCACCCATTCAATTGAATCATTTTAGAGGTTATGTCAAGTTAAGTGTCTGTCAACCACTCTCTTACTATAGATACGCCCACAGAATAATTCACCTAAAACTGACGTCAAAGCCTTAAGTTCACAATTTGCATTCAAATATGTTGCAAGAAACACCTTTTTGCAACAAAGTTGTCTTACATTGCACTGACAAAACTATCCAATGATGTCCATGAAATGCAGCAATGAACTTGGTATTTTAATTACAGTTAAATTGTTTGCTCACCTAATGACCGACTATGCAAATCCAATGTAAAATACCTAATTTTGGAATAAAAATTATTCCAAATTATTCTAAAAACATCAAAACTACGAAAGTTTTTTCACTCTTAGTGAAATGATTTTTGAGCTCTTTAATATAAACTATAATTCGGAATATTGACAAGATGTATTTTTATATTTTATTACCTATAAATATGCGTTCACATATCTCGAAAACATTCGAGTTCCATCATTCCATCCATGTTTAGGACCTTTAAACATTGGTTACTCCTTAAAACAGGCTAGGCACTAACGTCAATGCAAATAAAACATGTCTGATAGGTTCATAATCGTTTAGAGGTTATGTTAAGTTAAGTGTCTGTCACAAACTCTCTTACTATAGATACGCCCACAGAATAATTCATCTAAAACTGACGTCAAAGCCTTAAGTTCACAATTTGCAATCAAATATGTTGCAAGAAACACCTTTTTGCAACAAAGTTGTTTAACATTGCACTTACAAAACTATCCAATGATGTCCCCGAAATATAGCAATGAACTTCGTATTTTAATTACAGTTAAATTGTTTGCTCACCTAATGACCGACTATGCAAATCCAATGTAAAATACCTAATTTTGGAATACAAGTTATTCCAAATTATTCTAAAAACATCAAAACTACGAAATTTTTTTTCACTCTTAGTGAAATGATTTTTGAGTTGTGTTTGTCAACTTCAAGGACTTTGGACTCATTTGAGTAAGGGAAAGTGTTCTCAGTTCCTTTCGATTTTCTAAAGATATTTATTAGTAATTTGCTGAAAGAAATATGTGTTGATAGTGCTCCATATATCTGTACATATAATCCTGCCCCGTGATTAGTTACGTCAGTGAAGTTGTTTCTTTTCAGACCGTTGTTGATTGAGATGATTTTTAGTAGATCATTTTGTACAAGTTTGTATGTACAAGATGAGCATGAAATGAAAATGAAATGGCGAAGAAGTGGGTGGTTTAGTATTTGTATAACTTCTTGCTGCTGTTCTCATTGCATCCATTTAGCAGGAACAGACTGGACAACAATGCAAATATCACTTTTCTGCAAAACTGTCAGATTTTCGGATTTTTCGATTATCACAGTTTGTTTTGTTCGTTAGAGCTACTATGGTACTTTTTGAGCTTTCGGGAAGCAATTATTTCTTCAAATTTAACTCCGATTAGAATAGTAATGTCGACGAAGTATCCTTGAATATAAAAATTGTCGTTACTAGGTATGATCAGATGTAAATTTTTTCACGATGGACCATAATAGCGGTTGGGTGATGCCTAACTTACTTACTTAAGGTTGCGCTTCAGTCCGGGCTGAACCTGAATGGCCTAGTCATCTCAATCGTCGGACATTCACTCTTCTGGGTAATTCGATGTCGCTGCACAGGCATTCAGAACAGGGCATTCCTTAAACTATTTGTATAGATTAGGAAAGATTCGCTATATTTTAATATAAGTCCGAAAGTAGTCTTGAGGATAAACTAATGAACGTTTACTGCGAGACGAGTGTTAGGGTTAAAGATTTGAGGGGGCGGAATGCTACTGGCGATTTCACTGGAGCACTGGTGGTGAGAACAGCCATTAAACAAGTTGAGACAGGACACATTTCGTCGATGTTCGAGGTTGTCAATATATTTTAGGAGCACCTGACTTTACCTGATAGCACTTCTATTTTTGGCGGATAAATTTCTTATATATTGAGGCCAGATCAGAAAGGATATTATATATCTTACATTGCTTGTGAAAACCTAGACACATCGCAGCATTTTTAGTGACATCAAATATGGGGTCATTCCAAACTAAGTTCTCATTGGCACATATACCGAGAATGGAAAGTTTTTCGATTTTGACGTTGCATTTATTTTGTGAATATTGAATTTGACAACTTGAATTCAGCGCTAAGAAAGCTAATTTCTAATTAAATTAAGAAGTCGTTTATCTCAAAAATACGCATTTTCGACAAAAAAAAAGCCTGATGCCAAACTCTGTCAAATGCCTTAGAAATATCAAGTGAAACTTTCTTGCTTTCGCCAGATTGGTGTAGACTTTGGTTCGACTTTTGGGTATGACATGCCTTCAATTACCATTGAATCTGTTGCTAAAAAAACCATACAGCAGGTCATTGAGAATTGTTCGTGCTTCGAATTATTTCATGAGCTGATGGTTTATCAACGTGTCCACAGCCGAGGAAAGTAGGGTTCCAAGTGCAATGGATCTGTAAGAGGAGAGAGATAGTGAAAAAGATAGGGAAAGAGTTCTGAGATATAGGATTGATGGAAAAGCTTACGCAGTGATTTTGCGAGCGAGGAAGAAGAAGGTGAGATAAACCATCTGAACTAGCGAATTTGTGTACATTAGGATCTACATAAGTACTCTTGTTACTACATGAATGCGAAAGTGAATTCGTCCCACTTAAGATTCGATATTCAAGTGTAGGTAGGGACAAAGCACAATCTGGAAGTATTGAGCTGGCCGCAAAGATGGCAGCAAGCAGATTGGCCTTATCCAATGAGCTGACAGCTGGAATGGCATTATAAATGGACGTTGGGATGGAGGATGAGGCAGAATTTTTAATATAAAATGTTTATTACTTTAAGGACATTGTAGTATTTTTTGTCTGTGTTTCTGGTCAAATTAACACGCTTAAGAAAGACTTTGCAGTCATTATTGGCTCCTTTGAACTTTTTTTGGTTTTCCTCTTTGGGTTCGGTCTCGTAGGACCGAAAAAAAATTTCTCTTACCCTGACAGCCTCTTTACAGCTCAAGTATTGCCAAGATTTTTCTTCTTCATACGAAAAAGGATGTCATTGCAAAGAAAATAGTGTCTATGATCATATCATAGTTAAAGATCCCAAAGAAGGATTAAAGTTCGCTCCAATCTGTTTGTTCATGTACAAGAAATTAGTTGACATGACACAATAGCCTGACGAGCCTAAAGAGGAAAGCACATCAAGTGTTTTTATCAGGGTGAGTGATGGCGGAATGACTATCAACGTCTAGTATTTGTGTAGGCTCATTTACCAGATGGGTCAAGCTGTTTTTCGCAGCGAAGATCTCAACAATCCGTCCTTTGACTCCTTCTTAACAGTTGACTTAACTATACTGAGATTTTATTTATTGAGCAGACTTTCACTGGAGAACATTTAACAGATGACTCTGTGAATATTTCTCCTAAACTAACTATCTGTTTTTTAAATAATTCAACGAAGAGTTACCTTCCTTTAGCACCCTTATTGGTCATTGATTTCCATTTGTTATCCATGCTATATCTTTTCAGCTCTCGATCGTCGAGCACTAGAGTAACTAATCCTTCCAAAAGTGCAACAATATGGCTCTTCTGTTAAATTCCATTCATATCTCTGCGCTTTTGTACTTTTTATAACACTTTGTCGAGACGCAAATACCCCGTCTCCTTTGGTCGTAGAGTTTTTCAGCAATTCTCATCTTTTCTTGCCTCATGTGTTTTGTACTTCTTATGCTAGGTAGCATCACACATCAAATGCAGTATCCCTTAAGACATGTTGACAATATCGTCATTAGTGTCCTGCACTTGTTGGCGTAAGAATAGGATTTCTTGGGAAATTTTGAAATACCGTAACAGAATGTAGTCTATCATATACTTGGGTTATTTCCTCGTAGTACTTTTTCAAAGTGCTTACCTGTGCGATATTCGTATTACCACAATGAAAAGAATAAGATGTGCGCCAAGTCTATGTTGATTCCTCGGAACAATCGGGTATCCACGTCAGTTATTAAATCTTTTTCGCCTCAAATCAAGTAACAGTGTTTATTTTAGAGATTTTACTGCCAAAAATGATGCCTCTCCATAACTTGGCGTAAAAATTATCAAAGATAATCTCAAATTTAATTTTCTTCTGTGTGAACTTGAGGCATATCCTCAGACGCTCAAGACTTCTTACCTTATTATTATTCACGTTACGAATTTTGCACTCAATAGCAATTACTAAAATATGCTAGATGCAACAATATGTTTTTTACCAGATCAACCCAACGCACTTTTTGAACCAAAATAGTATCTGTTTTGTGGCATGTGTATGGTTCTTTCAATTATTTGATTATATGTTATCTATTTATACTCTAAACTTTCCACGCGCGTTTGCCAAAGTCGTTGTCCATTTTTTCTTCTATTGGTGCCACCAAAAGTAAGATCATCCATACTCGAGGCTGTTAACCACTTTTCAACGAATTCTCTAGAGGATACAGCCTGTTGCCATATGCGGATACGTGATCGCAATCGTTGGTTGCTGACAGCTCCTCCATCATGATGTCTTTTCCAGCAACTTGGCTAGGTATCGCAAAATCTTAAAATGGCCTTAGTTCCAAATACGTCAAAGTAAGTCAATGAACTCTTCAGCAAAAATGCCCATATTTGCCTTGTCTGAAACGACCAAAGTTTACCCAGTCGTGTTTAGGTAAGACCCCAGTATTCAATTTTTGTTGCGTCATATTTTCGGCATTTCGCGTTTCCTTTGTAGAAGCAAAAAAAGCACTTTTTCAGTAACCACCTTTATCCTCTTTTTAGTGGAGCAAAAGCCACTCACATAATTACTCACGCATTCACTCACATATCGAAATCTCAGATTCCCTTTTCTAAATTCGACTCAGACAAAACTGAGTATTTTACCCGGCCCATAAAGGGATTAGTTAGCCCTAGCATTTCCTGTTATCTAAATGACCAGATCCCCATTACAATCGGTGGATAAGTGACTGGATAATTTTGCGTAAGTTCCCCGTAGGTTAGTATAAAAAGAGTCTACCAACATATCTTTTCCAGAAGCCCATTATTCGTCACCAACGCAAATCATTACAAGCAAGAGCTTCGTTGGCTGACTAACTGTACTGACTTGGCGAAAAACATCTCCTTGGACCCCGTCAATGGGGTACTTCTGATGCACGACCAGCTTGACGTCTGAAATGCATCAATACTGCTCTATTGTCTACATTCTTGTTTTCCACTTTTTTTGCTGGTGGAAAAACTAATACCGACAAAAGGCAGTCCCGCTCTCTTTCACCTTGACACCATCTATTCCAGAACTGCTCTGGCATTATTTCAGTGGGTTTATTCTATCTTCCCCGTGAGGCTTTCGTCAGATAAATTTACCTCTTGCTCCCTCTTTCTTGTCCTGGAACAAATTCTTCAGATCAGATCGCTCGTCAGCAGTTTTTCGACCATGTTTTTTGAACTGATTACGCCGATGCTGCTTTCCAGCTCCCGTAGTTAAGCTTCCCTCTTCCAGCAAACGAAAAAAGTATGGTTTGCATCGTCTACTAGAGAGTACCCGTATTGACAGTTTAGAGTGTTTGCTTTATCGATCTTGCTACAAGGACGTCTACGAGCTTGCCATGCGCAGAAATTCGCATCTCTGCACTACTGCTATCTGTTTCCTGTACTTTCCTTGTTGGAATGCCCAGATTTCACAGTCATATACATAGAAGAATGCCGTGTATGATTGACGTTAGTAGCCTTCGTTTGACATCAATCTGCTTAGTGACATTGTTGACACTCGTTCCGATAAGGACTTTATTTGTATGGCATCGTTTAAGATATTCCATAGGTCAAGCCAAACGATCGATTTCTGTGCTGCTCCGGAGGTGATTCCCTTTCTTCGATTGCCTTCCGTGGTATCATAGATCAGCTCCCGGTGTTTAAGTTAGTTTTTCAGCAGCCGCACGAGGTAAACTGGAATGTTGAATGTATGTTCAAGTACATTCAGTATACGACTCTACCTGGTTGAATAGAAGGCATTTCTCAATCCAGAGTTGCCACCATACTATCTTCTTTGAATAGTGTTTGCTTTAGTGGCGGTTAGTGGCAACTTTTACTGTTTCTCCGATAGCTCAAATCGTAGAGTGGTCATTTTTAAAGCCAGTTTTGTGGACAGGTCACCTGATCTTTGTATTGCACTGTGAGCCGTGGTTTCCTTTGCCTTTGCTGATCAGCACTAAGCGTTGCGTTCTCCAACTCCTGAGAAGACCTCTTCCTCAAGGTAGTTGTGAATATGTTTCGGCAGTCGCTTTCAGCACTTCCGATGATATTCCGTCCACTCGGGGGCTTTTTCGGTTTTGTAGGCTTTTTACAGCTAGACTCAACTCTTCTTCACTGAAAGCTGAAATTTCCTGTCGTTGGGCCAGAGTCATGTGAGGAGCCAGACAGGGTGAGTTGGGAAAAGTGTGTCTATTTTCTATATTAGGGCAGGGTTAGTCGCCCGAGCCCCTACTTTTTTACATGATACTTTTTTACTGATAGCCTTGTTCCCAAGAGTCACTATTACCGTATCGGCAAAGGTCCTCCCACTTCTATGTTTTTCTCGTATTGATGGTTCTCTTGAGTTCGGATATTTTAGTTCTGAATTCTGATAGAATGTCTTCCCCTTCCCCTGTGCACTCATCTATTTTCTAGTATACTGAGGACCTGTTTCTATTTGAGCTACTCATTCGGGGCATCGAAAAATCACATGGAAGCTATTACATCTTTGATTCAACTTTCGTTTCTGCAGCACCCTCAACTTAGAGTACAGAATCTTCTACTTCTTCAAACACAGACGTGAAAAGCATTTCATTGAGTCTATTAACGTTCCAACTCGAAGCTCGTGTTCGGTTCCATTTTGGAACCCATGGGTCCACTCGTAGATCAAAGACTTTGTATTGATGGTCTCTATCCGTTCTCTATTCTTGAGATTATCGATTCCGCTGCGAAGGTGACGTCCCAAAAGGTCGTATTCAGTCTTCATAATTCTTAAAATTACAGCAGTGTGAGCCCTTTCAGATGAAAGAACTGCGTTTGCTTAGGGCATACAAAAGTTATGTCCAGAACCTTTGTCTAAACTCAAGACAGTTTGAGATACGGCTGATATCCTCGTATTCATTGTGGTCAAACAATATGTCACAGACACAAACGCGCTCAACGTTGCAGACATCTAGTAAACGATCTTCGTCCTCTTTCTACAATATTTCTCTTTAAGCAGAATGCCGAACTAACAATTCACCACTCTTCTTTTATTCCAGTTGGATATGACAGATGATTCCGAACTACGGTGGTCGCATACCAATCCAGATATCCCAAAACGGTGTGGTCGCATCAGCAAAATTGACAGATTTGATGCCACTTTTTTTGGAGTTCATTACCTCCAAGCAGGTATCATGGATCCCCAATGCCGAATAATACTTGAAGAAGCTTACCAATCTATTATGGATGCTGGAATCAATCCAATTAGTCTTCGTGGTTCACGAACTGGTGTCTACATCGCTTCATGTTTTTCAGAATCTGAGAAGAGAATTATTTCAGATCCACCAATTCAAGGCGCTTTCGCAATGACTGGGTAAATTAATCTTCTGTACTTCTAAGCATTGTATTTATTGTTAAAATTTTTTTTATAATTATTTCTCATATCTCAAACAGTTGTAGTCGTGCTATGTATGCAAATCGCATCTCCTACACCTTGGGCTTACAGGGGCCATCGATGTACGTGGACACAGCCTGTTCAAGTTCAATGTACTGCCTCGATATGGCCTACTCTGCCTTAAGAAACGGCGAAATCGATGCAGCTATAGTTGGTGGAACTAATTTAATTCTGCATCCGACTATATCACTTCATTTCGCACGCCTGGGAGTACTCTCGATGACAAGTACTTGCCTGCCATTCGATCAAAAAGCCAATGGCTATATTCGTTCTGAAGGTGTCGCAGCTATTTTTCTACAACGTCAACGGGACGCATTTCGTATCTATGGCACTCTGGTGCATAGTAAAACCAATTGTGATGGCTTTAAATCTGAAGGAATCACTTATCCTTCCGGTGCTGTGCAGGAGAAACTCTTGCAAGAATTCTATAATGACGTCGATGTGGCGGCAGATGATATTGGTTTCATTGAAGCCCATAGTACAGGCACTGTAGTCGGTGATCCGGAGGAGTGCCGAGCAATCGATAATGCCATCTGTCGTAAGCGTTCAGAGCCGCTTTTTATTGGATCAGTGAAGGGAAACATTGGTCATACAGAACCAACATCCGGCATTTGTTCAGTGATAAAGGTCTTACTTCTCTTCCAGAATGAAAAAATTCCTCCCCAAATAAATTTCACGGAACCTAGGAAAGAGATTGATGCCCTAATGGAGGGCCGCATCAAGGTGATCACTGAAACCACAGAATTGAAGAAGCCCTACGTGGGAGTCAATTCCTTTGGTTTTGGTGGTGCCAATGCCCATGCTTTGTTTAAGCAATTTGACAAGAAGAAAATACATGGAGTAGTGCCAGAAGGTAGTTTGCCAAGGTTGTTGCTTTGGTCGAGTCGAACAAGTGAGTCAGTTGAACATTTTCTTCAAAAAATTGAAAGCAAACCCTTGGATTCGGAGCATTTGGCATTGCTAGACAACATTCAAACGGGAAGCATACCCGGAATGGTGTTTAGAGGTTATAGCGTTCTTAATTCCAATGGCACAGAGAAGCCAACTTGCTACGTAAAAGAAGTTCAGCATAACGCTGGTGTGAGGAGACCAATTGTATGGGTATATACTGGAATGGGATCTCAATGGCCTGGTATGGGAACAGCGCTAATGGCAATACCTCAATTTCGGAACTCCATTCTACGGTGTCATAATGCTCTCAAGCCATCTGGTGTGGATCTGATAAAAGTCTTGACTTTGGATGATCCCAAAATGTTTGACAACATCATGCACTCGTTTATAGGAATTGCAGCAATTCAAATTGCCTTGACAGATGTCCTTAGGGCGCTAGGTATGGAACCGGATTATGTTATTGGACATTCTACTGGAGAAATGGGATGTGCTTACGCGGACGGATGTTTCACAGCGGAGCAAATGATTTTAGCAGCTTACTACAGAGGAAAAGTGAGCAACGAAAAAGAGAAAATAAAAGGTTCTATGGCAGCTGTTGGGTTGTCGTACAAGGCTATTCGAGGCATGCTTCCCGAAACGATTGAAGTTGCATGTCACAACGGACCCGATTCCAGTACAATTTCTGGTCCCGCAGATGATGTTGCTTCTTTCATCGAACAGCTTAAGGCTCAAAACATATTTGCCAGAGAAGTTCCATGTTCGAATATCGCCTACCACACACGATACATCTCACACATGGGAGCAGACTTTTTAAAATATCTCAAGCACATCATTCCCAATCCAACGAAACGTTCCAAGAAATGGTTGAGTACAAGTGTTCCCCAAAAACACTGGACACGTCCAGAATCGCAGCTATCCTCGGCTGAATATCACACAAATAATCTATTGAGCAGTGTTTACTTTGAGGAGACATCAGCACTTCTTCCACGTAATGCCTTAACAATCGAAGTCGCCCCACATGGCTTGTTGCAGTCGATTTTAAAGAGCTCCATTCCCACTGGTGTTCACGTAAGTTTAACACAGAGGAACAACAAGAATAACCACATGTTCTTTTTATCTGCTTTGGGAAAGTAAGTATACCTTTAGATTACTAACCGAAAAATACGAATAAATGTACTACCTCTTCTTACAGACTATATGTCAATGGTTTAAGCGTTGGTGTGGATGTCCTATATCCAAAAGTTGATTGGCCTGTATCGCGTGGTACACCCACAATCAGTGATTTAATTGAATGGGATCATCGGGACGAATGGGACGTGTACAGTTACTATAAAATAATAGCCAAAACTAGCGGAGAGAAAGTTTTTTACGTTGACATGAAGACGGAAGAAAGCAAATACTTGGAGGGACATAATATCGATGGGAAAGTCCTGGTTCCAGCCACTTACTATTTAGAATGCGTTTGGAGGACGTTTTCGGGAATGAATTCTGAGCACACATTCACCGATTGCTTGATTGAATTTGCGAATGTGAAATTTTTGAGAGCCACCACATTGACAATCGAAAGCAAAGTGGAACTGACGGTTATGATTCACTATGGAACTGGTAGTTTCGAGGTAAGGTAGAGTAGCTATCAAATATCATTTTACTACATTAGTAGTGCATGTATAAGATTCCTGGTAATATGGAGATTTCTTTCTACAACTCCTTGAGATTTGTTAACCACCTAAGTATGTAAGTAAATATAAGCTCGTTCCTAACATTTTTATCTCTTTCGCATCGAGTTGTAGGCCCTATAACGGCATAGGCCAGGGAAGTGTTGCGCTTAATCCATGTTATAGAACAGTCGGTAGGTTGTAAATCTTTTAAAAGCCTTCTTACCTTAATAGGCTACAGAAAATGATACCTATAACCTTCGTTTATACAAAGCTCTGATTTTTTTCTGTTCAAGAATTCCATCAGTATCATCTGTTTTTTCTTGTTCCCCAAGTATCTGAGAGCTGTTGTTCTGTGAACAGCTATCTTTACGTTGGCGCTGTCTTTAAAATCAGGAAAGATATCTGTCTTTCTATATATGACCAGATTCATGTCTTATTTAGCTTATACCTTGTATATACACGAATAATTTTTTCGCTCAAATTAACTAATAAAATACCATACAACAAGACAGGAATGATGAGGATCTTGTATAGCGTCTTCTTTATTGCTAGAGATAGGGATTTCTGCTAAATTGTCTTCTTATCCGATGGAAACTACGGTAGCCAAGAGCTATTCATCGTTTAATTTTAATATGTTATTACTGGAGCTCACTGCATGCTTTCATTGACTTCCAGATCCATTTTAGATGCTTCTGCATCAATGCTCAGAAAAACCGAGCTGATATCCCGATGGTTTCTCCCAATTATTGCAATGTTACTATACCTTTGTCGTTGGGCACAATATTTTCTAATTCGATGATAAAGAAGTGTCATTATAGCACCCTACCTAAGACCCTCTTAAGCATCAAAAATTTCGGGGATGTTTCATTCGAGTTTGACGGAGCGGTGGGAGTTCTCAATTGAAGGATTTTTGCAGGGACTCCATGACCAGACATGGTCATATCCAACATTAAAATCGATAAAGCGATGGTGGGTATCGATTTGATATTCTCTGGTCTTCTCTAAGATTAGACTTAGGTTTTAGATTTTTACACAATATGGTATATCTACATGATCTTGTGCGCTATGCCATTGACAGCGCAATAGATGAAATGAGCACTCACTACTGTGTACATCATCTTTAATTGCTCCGTTTTGATCAGATATTTTAGACGAAATTCTAGGCTTTCATCGTCCAAATTAAAAAATGTGCTTTACTTACAATTGCTCTGCAGAATTAGTTTCAACACTTTCTAGGCATCGAGTGGGACTTTACTCTCCCTTTTTCAGTGCATGCTCTATGCATGCAAATTTCGCTGAAGACTTTTTTTGTTTTTTTGCTTATCCCTTATAATTGTATGAAGAATATTTTTGTTTTAATGTCCAGCAAAAATCTGCGAGCATTCTCAATGACAATCTTCCTTGGTATCTAATTCCCATCGTCATGATGTCTTAATGGAATCTCTCCCCGGGCTCGTGGCTTACTGCACCTAAGACTTCGAGGAAAAGTCAATTACATCTTTGTAATATAAGGTTTTATAATCTTGAAGTTTAAAAACCATCTCCCTATAGTTTGCTTACTTTGTACTTCAACAAAAAAGAGGTATGCATTTTTTCTTCTGTTTTTAATTTTTATATAAAATTGGAACCCTTCATGACTGTCTTTTTTCAGTTCTATCCACTGCTAATGAAATCTTTCATGAGATCTAATTCGACGTTTAAAGGCGCAGAAATAATAGTTTTTGGCTCTGCTAAGAGGCTTTCAGAATTTTCATTTTTTTTTTTTTTTTTTTTTTTTTGCCCAGAAATGAAACTGTAGTTTTTTTTTTTGTAATATTGACTTCTAGCTCTGCTTTCTTACTCGCACAAAAAACGACAGTATTTCATGTGGACATCTTGCAACCCAGGGAATGACAACTGTACTGATGTCATGTGATAAAAGTACAGATGAAAGATCTTTGCCTTTAAGCAATTTTTATTGCTTTCAATGGTCCCTTAGGACCTCAAAAAAGACAAAAGATTACATACAAAAGCCGCTAGGTATGACTTTCTATAACTTAAAATTTTAAACGCATTTATCTCAAAACTGCCTTTTTCAAGTTGGCCGGAACCATAACTTGAACAATTTTCAACCCATTCACTTCAAATTTTAACTAGATCTTCAAAAATATATTGTCTAAGTAAGTATATGGCATAATTCATTTGTTATTAACAATTTTCTGGCGATTTTTCTGCGAACTTTGCAACTTTTATTTTGGAAGAGCGCCTTTCGGCCAAAAATCAATATACATATGTAAAAAATCCTAGTGACTCATCATAATTCAAAATTTAGAGGACGGCCGTAGACCCTTCCAAATAAAAGAGGTCATCTGAGAAACGCTACCCAGCCGCCATTTTTAAATAAATTATTCTATAAAAATTATATTTTGCAATCAAGCATATGAACAACAAACTTCTACCTCAGTAAAATCGATTTATTTTATATTTTTTCTGGAAAAAAATCACAAGAAAGCCTATTTTTACGGCCTTTAGAGTGGTTTAACTCTTTAATTTTGAAGAATCCATGAAAAGTCTCCATTGATCTGTTGAATAGTCACAGTCTCATTTATTTATAAGCCTCTATATACCACTGGAATATGTAGGACTACTTTCTTCTTTAGGAAAATCTACGAATTCAGCATCGCTTTCTCGATACTCTGAAACTTGAATATTTGGATAAAGTATTATAAATTTCATTGCGAAAAGCTGGAACCGAATAGTTCAGCTTAAGTTTTAGACAAATTTGGGTCTCTAACAATATCATTTAGTTCACCTTGACTTGACATTTGCAACAAAACCCTACGACTGAGAGGTGGTTTATGTTAAAGATTCGATATTGCTTACATTGTCCCCTGCATTTTTTTCATTCATTGGAGGTTACGGTGGTTACAGATTCCACAACGGGATATACATTAAATAGAAGAACAGTCATTGTCATGATCGTTTGATCTTTTGAAAAGGGTATTGATGGGTGGTAGCCTTACACCATCCTCTTAAATAAGGTTCACATCTTAAAAAAAAAAGAGAAATGTTTAAATTAAAATGCAAAATGTAAATTTTATTTAGTAACAACGTAGGCCATTGTCGAATTGAACTTGAAATAAACTCAGAGAGCCAAACTGTTTAGGACTAAAACATTTGTTAAAGTTTAAACAATTGGCTATTCTGTCTGTCATAAGTTTTTCAAAAATTTTGAGAGGAGAGAAATGGACCTATAATTACACAACAGAAACTTTTTTGAATTTAAGTGCTTCAGGAAAGACCTCTGCGAAAAGGCAATTGTTGAAGATATCCATAAAACATTCGCTACGAAACAGATAATTTTCTTTAGAATCAAACTTGGGGTCCCATCTACGCCACTAGATCTAGTATCCCCTAGACTACGAATCGCTTTTAACATTTCAAGAGATGTTATGAGTTTATTAACAAAACTATTCCTTTGAAATGGTTCTGCAAAGAGAAAAGGATCACAACTTGAATCGACTGAGCAAGGTTGTAGACTGCTGGCTATTTTTGTTGAATGATCATTAAATGCTTCAGTGATTAGGAATTTGTCTTAAACTAAACAGTTTCTGATGTGAAAAAAAAAGTTTTTTGTTGAAAAAGATTTATTAAGTAAACTGTTTACCATTTTCTATTGGTTTTTATGGTTAACTCTGGGAGAATTAAAACGATTACGGTAATAGATATTACGGCAAATCAGAATATCGCTTTTCAACTTAACGCACAACTTACTATATTTATTGTTTAATCTTAAATTACTAGGGTATCGACAGCATTTAATTCGAAATTAATTTTTTGCATTAACTTTATTAAATAAGTCCCTAGAAATCACGGGATTTTAGTCTTTTTTTTTTAATTTTTTTGGAGGCAATCAGAAATGTGCTTCATAAGGCATTCAATAAATATTGTGTAAGAAGTCGGCACACATCATTCCATAACTCGTAAGGCAACTTGTTTTTTAGTCTGCTAATGTTAATTTTCATAATAATATTCAGTGGTTTGGAAGAACCGCCATTCTTCCTGTGCGAGATTTCTATAAGGTTCTACAGATTTTGTCATGCAGTGGTCACTGACTATTAACTCTAGGCTTACGCATTTTCAAATTCAATGTTGCTACACATACTTACAATTATCCATTTAGCGAGACGGATATTTTGTCAAAATGTATTTTCTTTTACGCCTTCGAATTTCGAAATTTTCTATGTGGTATATCTATCTCTACAAAAACGTTAAATTGACGCAAAGGAAAGGCAGTACACAAACTATAAAAGTAATCCTATACTTTTGCGTTCTTTCTTTACAAAATCACGTACTCAAAAGCGATAAGCATTGAGAAAATTAATGATACTATACAGGGTGTCCCCTAATTCCTAAAAGATAATATGGGAAATAACTTTCTAGTATATTATAAGATAAAAATCCTTCTACAGTAAGGGTCTATCTCCAATGTTGATATCATTTATCGAGGATTTAAGAAATGGCTTACTTTGGTGTACCCTGACCCAAGATAATGGAAATTACTCTGTAAGTACTAATGGCAGAAACTCTATTTTGAACTTAATTTTTAAAAGAAATACCAGCCTTTGTAACTGCGTTTAAATAAAGTTGACATCTTGTGTGACTCTTCAGATATCAAATTTCTAAGCATGTTCCATTTTTCTTGCCCATGCTAATTTTTAACTTTGAGATGCAACGTCCTCTCAGATTCATAAAATGATATAAAATTCAGCTCATTCTAGCCCATCACACAATTTTTCATGATACAGAAAGTGTACTTGATGGAACAATTTGGAAGATATTGCGATCTAGTGACAGACTACCTATAAATACAATATTCCAATTTATGCAAATTCTTTGATCCCAACGTTTACCCACTGATAATATTGCGCTCATATCAGAACTAAACAAATAAAAAGACAAACAAGAGCAGATAAAATGGCATTTTACGAAATTTTTTCTAACGAAGCGGAAACAGCAGCATCTATATTAAAGGCGATCTACGAGAAGTATTTAATTTGTCACTAGATGGTGTTGGTGTCAATTTATCTGGAAACACTAAGCTGATTGTGTCAAGCAAACATGTGTTTGAAAGGTGATGTGTCCGGCTACATTTTTTGTGAAGACAGATGTGAGATGTTTTGAATGTGAGTGAAATCTCTAAAGAAATACTCTATGTGATGCTTTTTTACTATTAAAAAAAGGAAAAACGCTCCAAAAACATGCCGAAAAATCTATGCAGTTTACGGTGAGAGTGAACGCCGGACGCTGGAGTGATTTGTTCGATTCCGTTCCGGAAATTTCGATCCAATGATGCAACTCGCACTGGTCAGCCTGTCACTGATAAAGTCAATGAAATTTTGCAACTGATGGAGACTGGCATAGAAGTTGTCTGGAGATACCGGAGCCACTAAACATCAACCGTATGACAGTTTGGAATCATCCATTTTTGAAGCGATTCATTACGGACGATGAAAAATTGATTAAATACGAGAATATCCAACGGAAGCGAAAATGCTCGAAGGCCGGTAACCGAACACAAACGACTTCAAAACCTGGACTGACGACAAACAAGATTATGTTGAGTGTTTGTTTGGATTGAAAGGGAATTGTCTATTAAGAGCTGCTAGAACGTGGCGAAACGGTTAATTCGATCATCTACTGTATACAACTCGACCATTTGAATGAAGCTTTCAAAAAAGAGCGACCAGAATTGGCCAACAGAAAGAGAGTTGTCTTCCATCAAGACAATGCTAGGCCACACATATCTTTGATGACCAGGAACCATTTTGTTCCAGTCTTTGCAAAACTCTTCTAATGGTTAAAAATTGGCCGACCGAAGAGCCGCTGAAAATCACATGGCCAAGTTTTTCGCTGATAAACCACAGAAGCTCTACACCGATATAATTATAAAGCTACCCGAAAAATGGCAAAAGGTCATAGATATTAATGGCCAATATGTACTTGATTGAAATTGATTTTGTATAAAGTTTTTTTCAAAAATGTACAAAAAACCGAGGAAACTTTTTGATATCACCAGAAAGCTATCTAACGACAAAAACAATTCCTATTACTATGGAAGAAGAACAATTAAAGATATGGCGTGAACATTTTAATAAGACCTTTAATGTGATAACAAACAATGATGCTATGCCGCAACATGCTTTATAATTGACGACGAACATGTTAGGAATGGAGGTTCAAAACAGGTCGTAAATAATCGAATTCAAAAAGCAAGAGGAACGTTCGGAAGACTACATAAAAGATGGCGCTCATAATATCCGCACAAATCCAATACAAAAATTAAAAATCTGCAATGCATGCGTGAATTCAGTTTTGCTGTATGGATTGGAAACTTGGCTCGTAACAACTGAATTTAAAATTAAACTACAAACTGCTTTCAAAATAAAATGCAGATATGGTGGCCGATAACGATAACGATAAATGAAGATCTTTGGAGGCAAACTGGCCAAACTTCTATAACCACTGGAATTTAAAAGAGAAAATATGTTTGGATAAGCCTTACTAATCCATAATAAGCCATAAAATCTAATCTAATCTAAATCAAAACATGGAGGAGAACCATATTTACTGAAACTAACAAGACTAGTATCACAGAATAGAGATAGATAGAAGTCATTTGTTGTGTCCTTAAGTTCCTAATGGAATGAAATAAAAATCAGAAGCATGGAATGACTTCATAAATAATAGACAAACATGTTAAAATATCACCATAGATGAGCAGTTGCTCGCTACGAATTCCCAATGTAAGTTTACTCAATATACATATGCCAAATAAGCCATAAAAATTTGGCATAAAGTTTTGGTTATCAGTAAAATCATGAAATGTAAATATATTATACATGGTCTTCTTTATTTGGGTAAAGACGAGAGTCGAATCTCAATAAATTTGGGCAAATCTATTGTTTTGAAGCTGTTTGAACCGTATTTACAAAAGGCAGGAATATATAAACTGTAAAATTTTCACCAGTATTCAGCTTACTAAAAAATTAACTGCGAAAAGAACCACTTTGGTGGGGATCATAAGGGAGGATAAGATGATATAATATTCACTAGAGCATAAGAAATCAGAAAACTGCATACTCACCATTTATAAAAGCAGGCCTCAGCTGAAGGTATTACTACTATGTAAGATTAGAAAGCAATAATAAATGTACTCCAGCAACAGTCAAATCTTCATACCACCTTGATCAAAAACTTCAATTAATTCAGAAAATTTAAAATACAAATTTATTCATCTAAATCTATATTGTCCACTTCAAAGTAAAAGATTTTTTTATATTCGGTTTTCGGTATGTCTATCAGTGCTTCCTGCGATTTTTCCATTAATTCCTCTCGGCCGCTGAAACGCGTACCACGTAGTGGTTTTCTTAACTCGATTGAACAGAAAGAGGTCACAGGGAGCCAAATCAGGTGAATTGTCTTCTTTTTTGGCTGAAAACGACGTGTTTTTTTTGGTCTCGGCTCATTTGGTGAACGCCATTCACTTGCCTGATGTCTGGATTGCTTGTCGTACTCATAAACCCACGTCTCGTTTCCAGTAATGATCCTATTGATGAATCTGGGATCGGATTCAGCCTCGCAAATCATCTCTTTTGCGACATCAACATGGTCTCTTTTTTGCACGAAATTGAAGTCTTTTGGAACCAACTTTGCTGCTACACAACGGAAGCCCAAATCATTAACCAAAAAGTCTTGGACGGATCCATTCATACTTAGAGCTAATTTTCTGTTCCAGGCCAGCGCCTGTTTGAAGTTTTCATTTTCGAGGCAGCCTGTTGGTGATGCTCTGCTATTTGTAGTCTTGTTTCAGCTTTGCTAGCAACATACCATAATCTCTTGGTGGAAATCCAACTATTACTTCCATTACCATTTACATACCGTAAATGCAACAAGTCTCCTCCCAGAATTTACCTTCTCCAAAGCCAACCTATATCTCTTGTTCAATCCATCCGCGACCTTGGCATTTTATGCGGCAAGAGCTTAATTTCTACTCGCAACTCATTACTTGGCTTCGTTAAAAGATTGTCCAAAGAATTCTGCAATCCATACCTAACCAGATCCTTTTTCTCGAGTATGCTAGCCAAGCGTGGTGTCCGGCGTCGTTTTATTCGATTTGCTCTTCTGGATCTACATTGGAACGATCCTTTAATCTTACTTCCCTATCGAGATTGTCCCAAACTCATTATCGATTTTAATCGCAGCACTCTCTCCCCCAAATTCGATCTCCTTTTACCATCTATAGCTTTTAGCCCTTGTGATAGAACCTTAATTTATTTTCTTTTTTTAGTTTTAATTCCTAGTTTTTAAGTTAGTTTAAGCTTGTACTCGTATTAAGCGAAAATACCCTAAGACGCTGAGTTTGTTATTCCTTTCCAGATTATTGAAGGCGATAGCTTAGTGTGTAGTGGCATTGTTTCTGTCATAAAAGATGCTACGCAACCAGCTGAAATCACTGTTAGCCCATTTGATACACAAACAGGCGAAGAATTCACCATGTCTTCAAATGACTTCTACAAAGAACTCAAACTTCGTGGCTATTACTACAGCAAAGCATTCAAATCTGTCGAATCACTACGAGGTGATGGTCAAGTGGCTCGCCTCAAATGGAATTCCAACTGGGTGTCGTTCATGGATTGTATGCTTCAAACACAGATTGTTAGAACAGACTCGCGCGAGCTTGTTCTGCCAACGAAAATCGAAAAGATTCGAATTTTCGGTCGCTATCATTTGACAAATGTAAATGACAACCAAATTATAAATGTTTACACAAATTTATTGGAAAATAGAGTTGTCGGAGGTGGTATTGAAATAATAGGCATGGACACAATGACAGTTCAACGAAGAAAACCACCAGGCCTACCAGTCTTGGAACGGTATCAGTTTATTCCACATCTACCATCTCCAGTGCTGCAAATAGAGGATATTAGCAGATTTTTCATCCAGCTTGCTTTAGAGAATAATGTCCTGTCTAAGTTAAATTTCGTAGAAATAATTCCATCGTCGAAACGAAATCCAACCATTGAACATTTTCTCAATGCTGTTGAGGATCTACCATTGATAACGGGAGAGTATAAGATTTTAAGCTCCAACAAGTATGAAGACCTACCATCGGAGATAACCGTTGAAGATGGTAACGTTTCAGAACTGCAGGAATATAATTTCGTCATCGATCAAAGTGGAGGAAATATCCTACAGCTTAAGGAAAAAATTGTGGAGAAGTCCTATTTAGTCCTTGTTCTGGATGTTGGCGAAAGTGTTGCTGATGCAGAGGGTTTAACTCTGTTGGCTAAATGTCCTTGTGCGGAAAATGGCTTAACTGTTGCCCTTCTACGAAAAAACGTAACAGCTCGTTCAAACGAAGTTAAGTTCCTTAAAATTTCGTCCACGGACACCGATTTCAAGTGGCTGAAAGAAGCGCAACATATCTTAAAATCGGATAGTGATTTAGTGATTTTCTCTGAAAACGATAAGCATACTGGTATCATAGGACTAACGAATTGCTTACGAAGGGAATATATAAAGAAAGAAGTACGATGTGTGCTCATCGATGATCTAAATGCCCCTGCATTTGATCCACAGAATATATTTTATGCAAGTCAGTTGGCACATGGCATGGCAGTTAATGTATTTAGACAGGTAAAAGTTTAATATAAGAGTTATGACCATAATTAACAGGATGGTGTTTATTTTATAGGGCCAATGGGGCAGTTACCGACATTTGCGATTACCAACAGAACACCCTGTGGCGCCATATTCTGGTCATGTCTATGGCAATATTCTCCATCGTGGTGATATGTCAACTTTGGAGTGGTTACAAGGACGACTCGACCAAAAGAACGCTAACATCAAAGTTGTCTACTCAAGTCTTAACTTTAAAGACATTATGCTAGCTACGGGACGTATAAGCACTCAGTTATTTGACAAAAATCGTTGGTCATACAATTCTTTTCTGGGCTTCGAATTTTCTGGCGTTGATTTGAAGACCGGAAAGAAAGTCATGGGGATGTGTGAGAAAGCTGCTGTCTCAAATTATATTAACGATCCTTATTCCTTAACTTTGGAGGTTCCAGAGCATTGGTCACTTCGTGAAGCCGCCACAGTTCAAGTCGTGTACACTACTGTGTACTATTCGTTCTTCTGGCGAACCGACATTCGAAAGGGTAAAAGTATTCTCATTCATGCTGGAACTGGCGGCATTGGATTGGCGTCAATTCGAACAGCATTAGCCTATGGGTTGGAGGTATTCACAACTGTTAGCACGACTGAAAAAAAGAACTATTTGCTCAAAACATTTCCCCAACTGAAAGGTAAGTGTTGAAATTCCATAAAAACTTTGTGTTACACCAACACACATGTCTATTTTCCGTAGAAAGAAACATCGGTAACTCAAGGGATACATCCTTCGAGACGATGATTAAGAAGGAGACCAAGGGCCAGGGTGTTGACTTTGTGCTGAACTCACTTTCTGAAGAGAAACTTCTCGCATCAGTCAGATGTGTTGCAAAAGGTGGTGTTTTCCTCGAAATTGGCAAATTCGATATGGCCAACGACAGTCCTTTAGGAATGGCACAGTTCCTGAAGGAAATTTCTTTCGTTGCTGTACTTCTTGACTTAGAGATAAAACGTGAGGATCAAACTGCGAAACGGGTAATATTGTTGTAACAATATGTAAAGATCATTCTACTATTATTCTATTAATTTCAGTACATTTGTGATCTCATGAAAGAAGACATTGCCAAGGGCATTATTCAGCCACTGCCAAGCAAAGTTTTCTTAGCCAAGGATATGGAGCAAGCCTTCCGGTATTTAGCTAGCTCAAAACATATAGGCAAGGTTCTAATTCAAGTCTATGAATCTGAAAAGTCCAAGACTACACTACCGATACAAGTACTACCAATGATATACTTCTCGTCGGAGTTAGTATATGTCGTGCCAGGTGGTCTTGGAGGCTTTGGCTTAGAACTAGTGGACTGGATGGTATTAAGAGGCGCCCGAAAAATAATTCTAAGTTCCAGTCGTGGTATATCAAATGGTTATCAATCATATAGAATACAGTAAGTAGTAAGTAGTAGCTGTTTTCAAATCCTCTCTGTACTGGCCATTTTTTCTAGAACTTGGAGAATGTATGGCTGTGAGGTGCGCATTAGTCAAGCTAATATCGCAACACGATATGGCTGTGAAGCACTCCTCCGATTAGCTATGATCATGGGACCAGTAGGAGGCATATTCAATTTAGCTGTGGTGCTGAAGGATGCAATTTTTGAAAATCAAAATGTTGATCTTTTCAAAGAATCTTTGGCTGCGAAAGCTGTCGCTACCAAACACCTTGATGAACTCTCAAGATTACTGTGTCCAAACCTTCAACATTTTGTTGTATTTTCCAGTGTCTCTTGTGGCCGGGGAAATGCTGGTCAGACTAACTACGGCATGGCCAATTCCATAATGGAACGTATCATAGAGGACAGAATTGCCAACAATTTTCCGGGTAAAGCAATTCAATGGGGTGCAGTCGGTGAAGTTGGTTTAGTTGCAAATATGGCGGAAGATAAGATTGATCTCGAAATCGGTGGAACCCTACAACAGAGAATTTCATCGTGCTTAAAAGAACTTGATACACTCCTTTCCTGTCCACATCCACTAGTCGCTAGTATGGTTGTAGCAGAAAAAAGATGCGGCATCTTAGGCTCTATGAATCTTCTCGACACCGTTATGAACATAATGTCTATTCGAGACTCAAAATCAATATCATTTACATCGACTTTGTCCGAGATAGGAATGGATTCCCTTATGGCTGTCGACATTAAGCAAACACTTGAACGGGACTTTGATTTATTCCTTTCACCTCAAGATCTTCGCTCACTCACCCTACAAAAACTTCAAGAATACTCTCAAGACCGTGAAAAAGGTGAGGACACTTCAAAGCCAGAAATTCGAGATGAACGTCAGCAGATCGCTTTAATGGTCCGTAGTTTGGGTGATGAATCGAACTATGACAAGACCATTGTACCCATTAATTGTGGAAAGAAACAAACAACTCCTATATTTTTCTTCTCCGGCATTGAAGGAACATCCGGCCCCATTTGGATTAGCTTAGCTGATCAACTCGACGCCCCGGCATATGTCATTCAATTGCAAAAGACTGCTAAGATGAATTCTTATGACGAAATTGGCGAGTTTGCCCTTAAAGTGAGTTTTTTTTTAGTTCTGTCACATAGCAATCTTCAACAACCATCTCTCTTCTATTTTAGGAAATCAACTCTATCTTAAAGCCAAATGATGACTTCCGCATTGTAGCCTATTCATACGGATCAATCATTGCAATTAAGGTGGCTTACCTTCTGGAAAAGCAAGAGCGTAAAGGAAGACTCTTTTTAATCGATGGCTCACCAGCGCTTCTACAAACATTATTCCAAGGTTACAAGACCAAGGTCGGCCGAGAAAATATAGACAACGTCTTGCTGTCGGCAATCGTAAACATTCTTCTTCCCGACGAAACCGAAGAGAACCATCAAGCCAGTTTTGGATCCATAAACTCATTTGAAGGAAAACTCATTGCTATGCGGAAATATGCTCGTCGTCAAAAGCTTTTCAGTGAACAGTTTTTCGTCAATCAGTCAGTAGCCGCCCTTCAACGTGGCCATCTAGCCGTAGAAATGAATTTGTCCTCGTTCAAACGAATCAATACGCCAATTATTCTGGTGAAACCTACGGAACTGTCGGTAGCTAACATGTCAAACGATTACGACTTGAGCCTACTCTCGAATAATGAGATTACGATAAAAACGATCGATGGAAACCATGTTACGATCCTGGAGAATCCGCAACTGCTACAGCTAATAAGTGACTTTTTTTCATTAAATCGGCATTGAAGGAATAACTCAAAAAAAGAGAGAGAAAACATAAAAAGAAAAAAAGAAAAAGATAGTTTTATTGTAATTTTTATAATATCAGGTTTTAAGGTTAAGACAAGAGGCCATAAGGTTTCTACGGAATAAATTATGTAACATACTTGATGTAGAGAACTTTTGGTTTTTTTTGCTATATTCTGAGTGATCAAAGTGCCTAATCTAGGTGAATACGTAGTTTCACTATCTTCTTGGGGCACTAGCAAGTACAACGTAAGATGCAACAATCTCCTGGACTTCATACTTTGACTTCCACCTAAACTGGATTTGTGACGAGTGCTTTCGATAAAGACTTTTGTGAAAAGACCGAAGCACTCGGAAAAACCATCACACTGCTCTAAAAAAAAAAAAAAAAAAAAAATATCAATGTCGTCAGCGTAGACTTTTTAAATAATATACCTATGGTATTGATCTGTTGGTTTTCCACAATTCTTCCAAGTATGATTTTGATGAAATCATATGACGCTTATGTAACATAGAGGAATTTCATGTATCAGGACATGAAATACAACTGACTTTTATAGAGCAGAAAGCCTTTCCCATTGTCATCAAACACAGATAGACGAGTGTAGCAAGAATGCCACAACTCGACGTGGTTCGTGACTCATCTCCTGCGCTTTTACACGACCTTGTTCACGATGTATGTTGAAGATACTGCTTTAACTAAAGTTAAGGATCGCCCATATGGTCATGTGATTTTAGTCGTGACATTGAATCGAATCCGTTTGTTCATGCAGCTCTTTTGGTCTTAAGTTAACATATCTGAACGAAGTTGTTGCCGATCACTATGTATCCAACCCTGAACATCAATAAAAAAGCAATCACAACCGCCACTAATATCTCAGTCCCCTAAACAAGCCCAACAAACAGACAAAGAAACAAGCGAGTGGTACCTTGATGGAACTCAATTCTTATTCAACTGTACAATGATACGATAATATTAGACACAGCGATCATTCCGCAAAGCTAGGAAACTGCCTCTTTGTTTACCATTCCGAAACCACATAAAGATAGGACTTTAGTTAAGGGATACCGACCAATTTCTTTGATCCCTTGCATGTCTAAAACGCTTACTCTGGTTTTTTTTTTTTAACTAAAAATCTTGTTTCTTCCAATCAAGTTACTTTAAAAGCTAACAGAGGATGTATCGATGCCCACCTCCATACCGATTACTACAATACATTTCTAAAACATTGTCCGCAAATAACCATGTCTGTAGATTTCGAAAAAACACTTAAGAGGGTTGGAATACATACCGTTTTAAACCATCTAAGAGAATGGGGTATTGGACGAAAAGTCTACGGATACGAGTATGTCAAAGCTTTTTTACCTATAGGGTGACTAGATAGCAATGATAATTTTTCCAATTGTTATCTTTCAACAGCTGTCAAAGTTACCAATGACATCCAGCTGTAAAAATATTGAGTAAGGTTTGCCATTTCATCATGCATCGTTTAACGCTTGTCGAACGTGCGGAAATTATTAAAAAATATTATCGAAATTCCGGCTATTCACGCTTATTAACGCAAAGTAAATTTCGTCGTGAGGTCGGTCATCATCATGGATTCAGTTTGAACGTGAGTATACTCTTTTGGATCTTAAGCTAACAGCCAGACAAGGATTGATACGAAATGGAGAAAAAATAACCGCCGTAGTGGCCAGTATCGAAGAAGATTCAAAAATGACCCGCGTATTGGGCCTACATCCATAAATTTTGTGCTGACGCAAGAATTGAAGCCGGACGACTACAGGCGACGCCGTGAGTTCACTAATTGAGGGTTCGAAATGTTGTCTTCTTTGTTCTTCCTGGAATGCCGTTTTTATTTCCTCAATCGTTGCAATCGTTTGGGAACAGGAAAACGCGCTTGAATATAGTGGCTGATGCATGTATGTCGTGTTGTTTTTGGCCAAAATATCTCTCTCAATGCACCTGAATCAGCAAGTGCATTATTGTGATGCAAAAGCCATGATTTTTTTTTTGCATGCTGCTTCTGATAGAACATGATCGACATGCATTCGATGCGACTCTGCAGCACTTTTCTTCAAATGAAAACAAAAAATTAATGCTTTCCGCAGGTAATCATTTTCTGGTACAAAATTCTACATTTTTAACACGATGAAAAAATATGATGTTGTTTGCTCAATGACTTGATGTATACTAAATATGTTTGACAGGTGTTATAGCAACCAAACAAAAAAAAATAATTTAGGTACGTTCACAATAAATGTTCCCTATCGAGACATTTGTATCTTGACGCTTACTTCATACCAGTACTAACTTCAAGGTAATAACACCGTACGATCTTGAAGTGAAAACTCCAACAAAACAGCGAAATCAAAGCTTTGACATTTGATCGAACTTGGCATATTTTTTTCGATCTTGGCTCTCCTGGGTCGACTTTGTAACCATATTACCATGATTTATCACCAGTTATGACTCTTTTAAGCAAGTCAGAATCATCATTGACGTCAATCAAGAGCTCGTAAGCGATGCTCATGCGACGGTTCTTCTGATCAAAATTAAGAAGTTTCGGAACAAACTTCGCTGACACACTCCTCATGCCCAAAACATCCGAAAAAATTCTATGAAACGAACCGACCGATATGCCAACATTCTCAGCAACTTCTCTTATGGTAATTCGACTATTTTCCAAAACTATTTTCGTCACGTTTGTTGATGTTCTGGGGCGTCCAGAGCGAGGTTCGTAATTGGCATCTTCTCGACCATCTTAGAAAAGCTTCTACCACTTTTAATTTATTTTTTATTTTTTTCATTTAGAGTATGCCACTGTCAGCATTTCAAGTGTTTAAGAGCACTTGATTCCACAAAATCTGATACAAATTCGTTGCTCATTTTTTTTGTAATAATTGACCAAGCACACCAAAACACATCTTACCTTTCTATCTATCAAAAACAAACTAAGTGTACCAACACAGGAAAAAAAAAACAATAATCGAATGTACAATTTATATAAATGGTGGACTGTAGTATTGTTAGTGTTTTGGATGCACAAAAAGTATAAGTGACAGCGTAAAAAAATAATTTTTTTTTTCAAAATTAGTGTAAGAGTGTCCATATGGCAACGCTAGGAGCGATAGGGTACAGATTTACATTATTGATGTTTTTTGCGGAAAAATGGTTCTTTTTGCTGGAAAACGTGGTCTTCTATATATATTTTCATATCATATAGTTTTCCAGAAAGCTTACGCTGCAAGAAGTACTCGATTACTTAGAAGAGAAATGTTCAGATGATGAAAATGATCTTTTAAGCAATCTGCACGCCTTGTACTTATATTCAACCACCAGAGAATGACGGGGGTTTCAGTGGATAAAACGATGCTGATGCTCAAGTAGGCGGTATTCCAGACAATGTTTATCCAGCACAGTTGAGATCGGGTTGTGAAATATCGTTTGAAAATGGCCAATGTATTGAAAACTTTAACGCGCCCGTAGAGAATTTGGATGAAGTTCTCGAAAATAGTATTTGAGCGGATATTTTGGATAATTCATGTTAGAGTTTATCCACTAGTTCACTAGCTGTGATTAAACCAATATGTGTATCTGGTGAGCCAGCTTTATTGCGGTTGCGTCGTGTTCAGCAGTCTACCTAAAGCTGTCCCTTGCCACCATCCAATAAAAATACAACGTTCACTTGGTCAGAAGATGAGTTCTGCGCAATGATATCGATTTTCCCACAACCCAATTACGAGGACTGTCATAATTTGAAAGCACACGAGCAACTTGAAAACATTATAGATTATGACTTGCTTCAGCACATTTGCGATTGCTCGGAATTAGGTACATGCCACTTACCAAGAAAAGAAAATTCCGAAGATTACCGTTAACGGTGGGTAGTTATTTCTTTTTTCCTCCTAAGTCACCTAAGAACTGATATTTTCTTTCCCAAGCTTCGCGTTTTTATTGAGATTTTGCTTGTTATTGACTACACATGGCAAAGTAGTTACAGATCTATGTGGACTAATGACAACGATTAACGTAATAATATGGTATATAAGAGCACGCTTTGAAACCGCTTTGAGGATATTTTGCAGTGTCTGCCATTTGAGCCAAAAATGCATGCGACACAAAACATGAATGATAAATTAGGGAAATTACGACCCATACTTGATCATGTAAAGTCCAAAATGTTGGAACATTTACACCCCGTACAGCAGTTATCGTTCGATGAAAATATGATCGCTTATTTCGGGAAGAACGGATGTAAGCAGTTCATAAAGGGAAAACCCATACGCATTGGTTATAAGGTGTGGTCTTTATGTACTCACACAGGGTATACCACTTTGATCAATAAAATAAATGGAATAACCACAGTGTGTTGATCCCATTGTTCCGAGTTGAGTTCTGTATTTTTTGTTAAGTTGGTACATCTGTTGTTGACATTCCCTCTAAATCTTAGCGTTTTAGCGTTCAAAAAGTATTTCGGCAACCTAATACTCTATCATGATGAATCTCTAAAGAAAACGGTCGTTTACCTGGCGAGAGCGGCTCAAAAGTGATCGGGAGTCAATCGAAGATGATGACTGCAGATGATGACGACGAAAACATTGATGAAGTAAAAGAAATGTTGGTCAATAACCGAAAATTAACTACCAGAAAGATAGCGGAGGACTAGAACATTGTCCAAGACATTTTGGTTAATGATTTGGATTTCCGCCGTATAGCAGCAAAGTTGGTGCCAAAAGACTTCAATTTCATGCAAAAAAGAGACCGTGTTGACGTCGCAAAAGAGATGATTTGCGAGGCTGAATCCGATCCCAGATTCATCAAAAGGATAATTACTGGAGACAAAACGTGGGCTCATGAGTACGACACGCAATCCAGACATCAGGCAAGTGAATGGCGTTCACCAAATGAGCCGAGACCAAAAAAACCACGTCGTTTTCAGTCAAAAAAGAAGGCAATGCTAACAGTTTTCATGGATTACAACGGTGCAGTGCATCATGAATTTTTGCCAGAAGGCCAGACAGTAAACAAAGAGTATTAATTGGGCATTATGAGAAAACTCGTGGAGTTTGCACCGTGATAACGCACTGTTTAACAGTGCCATCATTATTCGTAATTTTTTGACAAAAAATTCAACAAATACCATCCAACAGCCACCGAATTTATCTGATTTGGCTCCCTGTGACTTCTTTCTGTTCAATCGAGTTAGAAAACTATTACGGGGAACGCGTTTCAGCAGCCAAGAGGAAGTGATGGAAAAATCGCAGGAAGCACTGATGGACATACCGAAAACCAAATATAAAAAATATTTCGAGGATTGGATCAAGCGCTGGCATAAGTGTGTTGCAGTCGATGGGGATTACTTTGAAGGGGACAATATAGATTTAGATGAATAAATTTGTACTTTTTGTTGATAAGGTGGTATGATAAATTTCCAAGTTTATCAAGGGAAAAATCCGCGAACAAACTCATTGTATGAGGAACTATTCGGCAAATGTACCGCTGATGAATATGATTGACGATTTTTCTGAGAGCATTCAACAATTGGTGTTTTCATTCTAATTTGAAAATTTTTTTACGAGTTTTTTTTTTTTTGTTGGCTTATTTAAAAAATCGCTACTATAATGGAACCGGTACAATCCGTGAGAATCGAATAGCGAAAAGATGTCCAATCCCTGACAAAAAAGCGTTGAAAGCAAGGCCACGCGGCCACAAATCCATCAAAATGAATGAGACTGTTATTCGCCTTACAAAATGGTTTGATAATTCCGTTATCTACTGCTTTCGGCCTCCTACCAATATCTGTTGCATCTCGCTATTCCAAAGAAGCTCGCAAAAAAGTGGGAGTCCATCGCCCGTGTGTTGTGGCGGAATATAACAAGTTCATATGTGGTGTCGATCGATTCGACCTGAATCTTTCCACGCATCGTATCGTGTATCGTAGAAAAAAGTGGTGGAGCTACATTTTTACATGGCTCATCGATGCATGCGTGAAAAATGCATGGGAACTTCATCGTCGTGAAAATCCGGGTATGTCACATCTACAATTCAAACGTGAAATCGAAATTTATTACTGCAAACATTTCGGTGATCCGCCAAAGTCGTACAGTACAAACAAATCACCTGGTCGTTTCTCTGGAAAAAAAGACGTTCTGACAGAGACCAGTGTAGTTCGATTGTCCGAACAGCGTGCTCAAAGTTTGATAGGGGTCTTTGCTTGAAATGCGTTAAGCCTCATCGTACTGCAAACTTATAATTACACAATTATACCAAATTTGTAAAACCCATCATTTAATCAATAAAATGTAAATAAAGATAACACGAATGCTTTCCATCTATTGATATAGACTTATAACCTTTGTTTTTTAAAACCGTCACCAAAATCAATATTTTGTAGTTCGCAATGAATGTTCGTATCTTCAAAATCACAATTAAGGTAAACATACTCAGCTTTGATGAAAAATCCCATTACAAGTGAAATATTTTGTTCTAAAACCGGCCCAACTTAGTAAAACATTGCTTTTTCAGATTGAAAAAGTCTATTCAATTTAATTTATTTTTAATATGCCTTGGAATATGAGACAAGAAAAACAGATAATACTTGATTCTGTCATCGAAGTATTAGATGCGCAACTAACTTCTCAATAGATGGCTCCACCAGTAAGTGCTGGTTGGTTTCGACATATTCAAAACGTCATGAACCAAGCTTAGACATGTGGTAAACAAACCGTTTTGTCTGATATTGTGCCAAATAATCGTTATTTGCGGGAAGTATTGATTTTCTTCTTTCATTCGAAGAAAACGACGGCTAAAGCGCATCGAGAACTCTAAAAAGTTTACAGCGATGCTGCTCTAAGTGAAACAACGTGCTATGACTTGTTTCGTTGCTTCAAAGAAGGTGATTTCGATGTTGACGATCGTCCGCGTGAAGGAAGGCCAAAAACCTTCGAAGACGCTTAATTTAGGCATTGCTCTATGAGCATCTGTGCCGAACTTAAGAAGAGCTTGCTTCAGTATTAGGAGTTACTTGCCCAGCCATTTCCAAGATATTGCATGCGTTGGGAATGAATTAAAAAAAAAACTTGGGTTCCTTATGATTTGAAGCCAATTGACGTTGAGCGTCGTTTTTTCGCCTAAGAACAACTGCTCCAGCGGCAAAAAAGGAAGGATTTTCTTTAATGATATGTTATCATTAGCACCATTTTAATATCTCTCTCATAAGTATGTCTAACGTATGTATATTCCAAGTGCATACCTAATCCACTCTCTCTTCAGAGATTTAGCGGAAGAAATAAAGACGAGAAATTGACTTGCTCTAAACATAAAAAGTATCTTGATCCTGTTAACTTACTGAGGCGTAATATCATATTTTCTTCCAAAAGAAATAATATATTTTCAATTATCTATAGTTGTAAGTATTTATTTGCATAAAAAAAGTTCTTTACCAACATTCGGATACGACTTAAAAGTATTGAAAGGATTTTTTGTACTAAAGTACACTTACAGCACCGTCACCGGTTTAACATCTTTTATATATTCCTCAAATTGCTTATCATCCTGCACCGCAGGATCAAAGTCATTGATCATCTTCGCCAGCTTAGGATTGTCCAACATTGTCGTATGATTACCTTCCACAAATTTTACCGTCACATCACCTTTCGTCAACTTGGATAGACAATAATCTTCGGCAGCATACTGCATTGATACTTCCGATGGTCGGACCAATGTTATCGAAGCCTTTATCACATCCAAACTGTCGATATCAAATTCAGCAGCCATTTTAACACGGTTAAACATGGCTCGTACCATGACTTCGGCGTATTCCTTACTGTAGATTTGTTGTTTTTCTACAAATTTCATGAACTTTGCCATTTTCTCGTCGAATGTCCTGAGGGGTAAGAAGATTTCCATTGCCGATTCTGTTGTTTCATCGGGAAAGATTTGATTCACGATTCCAGACAAGATCAAATTTTGTAGATCTTCGTCCTTAAAGTCTTCGCCGATATGGCCAAGGGTTAGTTTTTTAAGAAAATGAGGAGCACCATCGATCAATAAGATTTGTCCTCTATAACCTGCCTTTTCTAGAAGTCCAGCAAGATGCAGAGTTATGAATGTGCCGAAGGAGTAGCCGACAATGTAAAACATTTCTGAGGGCTTAAGGACCTCTTTGACACTCTACAATGGAAGAGGAAAACGTATAATCTTGATATAACGAGTCAACACCATAAACTTACCTCGAATACAGCTTGTGAAACATCCTTGACCGTTGTAAGATAGGCGGTTTGATGCAACTGTAACACGAATGATTTTGAATTTAGCACCTTACCAATAGTATACCAGGCCTGTCCAGCAACACCCTCAAGACCTGGGATGATAATGGTCGAATTCAAATTGACTTTCGATTCTTCAGCAGCGGTTTCTAGTGGGAACAATGTCATGTTGCAATTCGATTCATCACCAAGATTTCGAAGAAGCATTGCCATGCCAGTTGATTTATCTGTGGCGGTTAAGATTAGCTTAACAGCTTCGATACTTTCTTTTTCTTTAGCTTCAGTATATTCTTGTAATTTATGGAATGTGAGCGATCGCAAATCCTGTGGTGTGAGGTTCAATTCAAAGTCTCGTTCGAGTGTTTGCTTAATTTCAACAGCCATAAGCGAATCCATTCCCATTTCGGAGAGTGTTGTTCCAAGAGATACTGATTTTAGGTCTCGAATGCCCATGATATTCATAACAGTCTCTGTAATACTTTCATTTCCACCGCGTCCAACACGTTTCTCAGCCACAACCATACTAGCTACAATAGGATCAGAAGTTGAAAGCAAATTGTCCAATTCCTGAAGACATGATGAGATTCTTTGTTGCAATGTTCCACCGATCTCCATGTCGACCTTATCCTCTGCCATGTCAGCAACTAAACCTACTTCTCCGACAGCACCCCATTGGATAGCTTTGCCAGGTAAGCCGTTTGCAACACGATCTTCAATTACACGCTCCATTACGGAATTAGCCATTCCGTAGTTAGTTTGACCGGCGTTGCCACGACCACATGATACACTCGAGAACACAACGAAGTGCTCTAAATCGGGACAGAGTCTACGAGATAATTCATCTAGATATTGTGTAGCAGTTGCCTTTGGAGCAAAGCTCTCTTTAAATTTATCTGCTGATTGGTTGGCAAAAATGGCATCCCGCAGAACCACAGCAAGATTAAAGATTCCTCCAACTGGGCCTAGTTTTAGTGATTCTCTGATTAATGTCTCGCAACCACTACGAGTTGTGATGTCTGATGTGCTCACAACTACTATACAACCATACGATTTCCAAAGCCTACAACCACAGAGTTTTTGAGTCTATAGCATATATGTATCTTAAATTGTGATTGGATTTTAACTTACGCAATTCGAAATCTCTGATAATCCTTTGTGATTCCTCTGCTTGAGCTCAAAACTAACTTCTTCGCTCCTCTCATAACCATCCAGTCAGCCAACTCAAGTCCGAAACCACCAAGCCCGCCAGGAATCACGTACGAACAATCAGGCTCAAAGTAGATTTGTCTTAAAACCGGCACCGGGATTGTATAAGGCGAATTTGGGTCATCTCGCACTTGAACAAGTACCTTGCCCATATGTTTGCCACCGACTAAATGTCTAAAGGCTTGTTCAATTTCATTAGCTGGGAACACTGTTGACGGTAAAGGTTTTACGATTCCATTCATCATATCATCGTCAAGCATTGATTTCAGTCTCTGAAGAAAAATATCAAAATTATTTCAGAAACAACAACAGGTCAAAGATATAGAGGCCCAACTTACGTCAAGTTTAGAATCGGAAGCGAAAAGAAGAGTATCAGCTAGCACAGCGTGGAATGTCAGTTCTTTGAGGAAACAGCCCATACCAAGCTTACTGTCGTTAGCCATATCGAATTTTCCAATTTCCAAGAAATGTCCACCATTTCCTAAGCATCGCACAGATGCCAAGAGTTTATCTTCTGCCAGAGAATTCAAAACGAAGTCTACACCTTCACCGTTTGTTTCGCGTGCGATCATTTCTTCGAAAGACGTGTCACGGGAGTTTCCAATTTGAGAATCTTTAGTAAAAAAAAAAAACAGACATTAGCACTATTTTTGATATATGAAATACATAAAACCCACCCTGTAATTCAGGGAATGTTTTTAGTAAGAACGCCCTCTTCTGTGTAGTACTGACGGTCGTAAACACTTTCAATCCATAGGCCAGAGCAACTCTAATCGCAGCCAAACCAATTCCACCTGTGCCAGCGTGAATTAAAATACTCTTACCCTTTCGAATGTCAACAGTCATAAAGAATGCATAATAGACTGTTATATAAACAACAGGCACAGTGGCGGCCTCTTGGAGTGACCAGTTATCTGGAATATTCCAAATAAGTTTGCTGGGCCTTTCGACGTAAGATGCTACACCGCCCCTTATGACCATACTCATTATTCGCTTTCCAGTGCGCATGTTAATTCCAGAATATTCAAAACCTAAAACCAAGTTTAGATCCATACGACTATTACCATTAAGATCAGCGGCTAGACGACCAGTGGCTAACATAATATCACGGAAATTGATTGACGAGTAAACGATTTTGATATCGCAATCCTGGGGTTTTGATGGGCCCTCAAACCACCGAAGAGATGAAAGATCTCCACGATGAATGACATTTCCATAGATATGATCAGCTCTTGGCATGACTGGGTTGTCAATTATCAATTGTAGATGGCGGTAAGTTCCCCATTGACCCTTTAAATATAAGAAACATATTTTTGAACTCAAAATAGTCTTAAATTGACAAAGATTACTCACATTTCGATACACGTTCACCCCGAGACCATGCGCCAATTGATCTTTGTAAAATGGATGATTTGTGTCAAAAGATGGCGCTGTTTCATCATCCACAAATACGCCACGAATCAACTGTCCATCTGGCTCATTTCTCATACAATTTATCAAACCCATCAACCCATTAAACTTTTCATTCTCCGTATAAAGAATAACAGGTCCATTAGCAACAGCCGCTTGAACTGCCTTAATCCAGGTGAATTCTGTATCCTTTGTAGAGATCCTGATGACAGTTGGTTCAGAGGAAACTTTGACCTTTTGTTTCTGAATAAGGAAAATATCTTCATTTTCTGTCGTCGGAATAATAGCTACCAGTTTAAACTCCTTTGGCATTGACACTGGAAGAGACGAATCATAACTCTCCACTTGAGTTTGACGTGCCACAAGGAATCCTCCATCTATAAGTATCTTTTGTGCGATCGTAAATATATTCTCCTGTTTGAACAAATCCTTTGCAATGACAAAGTAGCAATTTGTCTGAGTTGAAACTTTTCCATTTTCTACATGAACTCCAGTCAAATCTAAAGTTTGCTCGCTGAGGAATATGTAGTCTCCACTAATTAGTGGCAAATCCTCAACGGCATCTAAAAAGTGATTGATCACCGGCACCACATTACCAGTGTCTATTTCAACCACCTTCAATTTAAGTGCTGGAACATTTTCCAACCCCAATTGGACGCAAATTCTTGCTGCATCAGCTGGACTCATAGTTGGTGTTGGAAAATGTGAAACAAATTGATATTTCTCCAAAACTGGAATACCCGGTGGCTTTTTCCTTTGAACAGCACTAGAATGCAATCCAATCATTTCGATTCCACCAGCGACAACTCTATCATAATTTCGACTGGCATAAACATCAAACACTCGATCTTCGGGATTCATCTTTGACATCAGGTCAAAGTGATGTCTGCCGTTAATGCGAAGCTTTCGAATCTTTGTCGGCAATAGGAGACTTCGAGAATCGATACCGATAACGTTTATTTGCAACATGGCGTCCATAAACGCAACCCAATTGTATTCCCAATCGATCTTGCCATACAACCCATCACTACGAGCAGTGCGGATAGCCTTAAATGCACCATTGTAGTGGTAGCCACGGAGTTTAAGTTCCTTGTAAAAATCTCTCTTTAACATCATGGGAAGTTCAGGTTTTTCCTCATACGGCAGCTGCATTGGAATAGTTGGATTTGACACTTCGCGAATATTACCTGTCACCACTAAACTGCTTGATTCTGTCACCTGTCAAAAAATTGTTCCTTATCTGACATTCAAAATTGGTAAATCACAAATTTTACTTCAAAATTTCCGGTTCCATAGTGAATCATAACTGTCAGTTCGACATTGTCACTCAATGACAGATTGGTCGCACGTAAGAATCTGACATCTTCGAACTCAACAGGAACGTCCATATAACTCGGTCCATGGTACATAAGAGAGAAAGTCTCCCAAACATACTGTAGGTAGCAAGTGGCTGGGATCAGAATCTTCCCGTCAATAACGTGACCTTTTAAAAAGTCCTCATCGTCATTCTTTAAAGTGACTTTAAAGACGCGTTCACCGCTAGATTTCGTTTTCATATTTTCGTATTTAGTCAAAAACCAGTCTTCACTATGATCCCATTTGATTAGAGACGAAATTCCAGGAGTCCCGCGAGATACGGGAAACTGAACACGTGAATAAAGTTTCTCAAATGGCAATGTCACGCCATTGTTGAAAAGTCTGCAAAAGATATTGAAATCCAAGAATTATTTATGATATTCGAAAAGGTAAACTTACTTTCCCAGCGCCCCAAGGAAGAACAATGTGTTATTCTTATTACCACGTTGCGTCAATGAAACATGTATACCTCCGGGCATCGATCGCTTTAAAATTGCTTGTAAAAGACCATGAGGAGCAATTTCTATTGTTAAGGCGTTATTTGGTAATATAGCAAACGTTTCCTCAAACAAAACGCTACTAAGCAAATTGTTGGTATGGTACTCCGCTGAACATAGATTTCTTCCGGTTTGCTCCCATTCAGCTTTGGGAACACTTGAACTTAACCATTTTTCTGACCTCTCCTTAGGTTTTGGAATGATTTCTTTCAAATACTTAAGCAACTGTGGTCCCATGTGTGCAATATAACGTGAATGATAGGCAATATTTGAGCAAGGCACTTCCTTGGCAAAGATACCCTTAGCCTTTAGTTCGCCAACAAATCGAGCAACATCCTCAGATGGTCCTGAAATCGTGCTGGAATCAGCCCCATTATGGCATGCTACTTCAATGCTCTCCGGTAATAACCCAACAATCTGTTTAAAGCCCAAACCAATGGCAGCCATTGAACCATGAATCTTTTCAATCTCCAAACTCACTTTACCACGATAATATGCTGCCGTGACCATCTGCTCAGGAGTGAAAGCACGATCCGCATATCCACACCCAAGTTCTCCAACAGAATGTCCAATGATGTAATCTGGTTCAAGATTCAGAGCTCTAAGCATATCTACCAAACCGACTTGGATAGCGGCTATCCCAACAAAAGAGTGAAGAATATTGTCGAAGGTATGTCTGTCAGCGGATGTAAGAATTTGGATGAGATCCAGTCCTTTCGGTTTCAGTGCTTGATGGCAACGCTCTATGGAGTTTCGGAAAATTGGTATTTCCATTAATGATGATCCCATCTCAGTCCATTGTGAACCCATTCCACTGAATACCCAAACTAAAGGACGTTTTATCCCAGTAAAATGTTGAATATCCTTCACCAAACATTTTGCATTTTCAATACCATTCTTGGCATAGATTCCAAATCCTCGTGATACTAAACCAGTTGTTTCTTCCTTTTGAATATTGTGTAAAAGAGCAATATATTCGGCATCTAAAGGGCGATTTTCAATTGAATCCAGAATGGCAGTGACAGCTTCTTCAGTTCTACCAGCCCATGCAACGATTCTTGGGATATCGTCAAGCGGTGTTCCTTTGTCTTTTTTGTTCTTATCACAAGCTCTTAACAGAGCATGAGCATTTGCACCACCAAAACCAAACGAATTCACTCCAATATAAGGTTTATGAAGTTCCATAACATCCTTCACTACAGTGAGTCGTCCTTCAGCCAACGCAGGAATTTCATCTTTGATATTTTCAATATTGATATTTGGAGGTATCATTCCGGTTTCAAAAGCAAAAATGGCTTTTACCAGAGAACACATACCCGAAGCCGCTTCAGAATGACCAACGTTAGATTTCACCGAGCCAACAAGCAGAGAATCTTTACGTTGTCGACAAAGAACATTGTCGATTGCTCGACATTCTTCAGGATCACCAACAATGGTACCAGTACTATGAGCTTCAAGATAGCCTAAGTCATTTGGCTTAATATCCACATCAGCGTAAAACTCTCGAAGTAGTTGCTCTTGAGCATTGCCTGATGGGTAGGTGATGCCCTCAGGCTTGTAACCATCGCAATTTGTTTTGGAATAAACCACCTCGGCGTAGATACGTTTGGCATTGCGTTTACGTTGCAAAAACAAGCAACTGATTGCCTCAGCTCGAGTATACCCAGTGGCATCTTTATCAAAAGGCCTACAGAAGCCATTTGGTGCTAAAACTCCCAATCTACAAACGAAAAACAAACATATTAAAGTAAGTTTGAATGTCAAACAATATACGATCAATCCAAGTGCAACTGTCAGTGTCAAATTATTATCTGAACTTACCTTGCAAACTGCAATGTAACGAATGGATGCAATAACAAATTAGAACCACCAATTATAGCTGCATCTATCTCACCATTTCTCAGAGCTGTGAAAGCATTATCTAAGGCATACATCGAACTGGAGCACGCTGTATCCAATAAGAATGAAGGTCCATTTAGGCCTAATGCATAGGAAATCCGATTTGCCAACATTGCTCGACTGCAACCAGTAATACCGAATCCTCCAGTTGACACCTTCTCGTAAAACCACGTTTTCTCAGATTCAGAGATGCATGACCCAATATAGACGCCAGTACGTGTGCCACGTAGAGCTTTTGGATTGATACCAGCATCAATGACAGCCTCATAGGCAACTTCCATGAGAATACGACACTGAGGATCCATTGTGTGTGCCTGTTTAAAGTGCACACCAAAGAAGGTAGCATCGAATTTCTCTAGATCATATAATTTGCCGGCACGTTTTGGAATTTCAGGATTGAAATGCCTCCACCGTCGTTCATCATCGTCAACCATGTCCACCTAGAAGAAGAATTATAAGGGTATATTACATGTATATGGGTATATGACATCTGACGTTCGAGTCTTTCAAAATTGACAATATGTAGCATCAACTTATGTTGTTTTCCGTCAGTTTCTCTCCGGAATTTTGGCAAATTGGACTCCAATGTAACACAAAAGACTTTTGACCTTGTTGTCAAAATTTTTCAAATATTGATTAAATGTCAAATTTTTATTTCGCTTTTTCTTTGTTTGACAAAATGTCGGAATACCGATTTATTGAGTTAAAAACTATAAAATTATTAAAGATTCCAACAGCGAAGCCAAACAGAGTCGATTATGTGTCTGGTTTGACACACAACACTACATATTTGACGTTTTTATATATGTATATGTGTTAGTACAGTCTGACTTAAAATCGAGAAGAAAAATTTTGCCCCTGAGAAAGAGAGAGGAGTGTTAATGGAAGATTTTCAGAAGATTTTTTCTCTCTGGACTATAAAAAGGAGTCTTTAATCGGTCAATGGAAAACGCACTTAAAATCAAGATTACAACAAATGTCAAGCAAACGAGTTTTGACTTTTGTATGCAATAATACAATACAAAAATTTCGACATTTTGACAATTTTTTTTTATCGTATTACCGTTATGAATATTCGAAATCTATTCATTGCTGACGCCAACTTATTCAAATGAGATAATTAAAACATTTTCACTTTGAATGGCAAGGTCAAGTTGGGTGAATAAACCTGGTCGATTTAGTAATTTAAATATTTTCAAATTAGTTTTTGACAAATTTTGGATTGACAAAATTGAATTGAAAAAATTACGCAACAACCAACTGTTGGAATGTGTTTTTGGCGCAGTTGCGGCAGATGATCGACTAATAATTTAAGAATTGAAATTTAACATAGAAGTTAGAATGTAACTTAAGATGTTATTAAAAGTTTTTTTTTTTTAATTAGTAATTTTTAACATTACTGTCTCTGTAATTTCTTGACAAGAGCGAAACAGAATAGGCAGCAGGTCTTATGAATTGAAAAGAACGTTGACATTTTTGATGTTTCGAATTTTTAAACTTTGGATAACTCATACTCGTACATTTTTGACGTGAAGATTGAGGTAATGTTATACATTGATAGCAATCCTCTGTCACACTTAAAATTGTTAACGTGTTTATTTTTAAAACAGTTTTTTTCAAATTGGCCGCACCCATAACTTGCACAATTTTCAACCAATTTACTTTAAATTTTAACTAGATCTTTACTTTTTATTTATTTATTTTATTTTTATTTTTTTTGTATATGGCATAGTCCATTTGTTAATACCAGTTTTATGGGTATTTTTATGCGAATTTTGCAATTTTCACTTTGGAAGTGCACCATTCGGCCAAAAATCAATATATCAAAACAATCCTATGTACTTCTGTAGCTGGTGTTATGTACAAAATGTTGTAACTCATCATAATTCAAAATTTACATGAGCTGTTAATACGGCCGTAGAAATTTCCTAAAAAGTGAGATCATCTGAAAAACGTGGTACAGCTGCCATTTTTAAATAAATTATTCTACAAAATTTATGTTTTAAAGTCAATCATATGTGCGATAAACTTCTATCTTTGTAAACTCGATTTATTTTATATTTGTCCTCAAAAAAGCCTATTTTTACGGCCTCTAGAGCAGCCTAACCCCTTAAAAAAAAAAAAATATGTTTCCACTACTCACCTTATTATATAAATTATATTCATATTCAGCAATATTTTTGGAGTTTGGGAATTTACCCGACATCCCCGAAATAACCACTTGATCACCTTCAGATTCGGGATAGATTCTCGAGAATTTCTTATCCTTATTCGGCGATATGATCTCAGGGGTAACTTTGATTGTATGTTCTGGGTTAGGTGCCATTTTCAAAGTTATAATGTTTTTTTTTTGGTTTTTTTTTTTTTTTGTTATTTAAAAACACTTTTTTTAAAGAAAACTATTTTTTTTTTTTTTACAAACTTATTCTTTGTCACTTTTTTTTATAGAGGTCCTTTCAATCCTTTTACGTCACAATCACAGTTCTTTGGAGTTTTTTTTTTTCCACTGAAACTTGATAATCCCCAGAAACAATGCGAACGAATTGCCAGACACACCGCAATTGTCGTTACACCTTCCAAAGAACTCTTTTATAAGTTGCTTGGGATCTAATTGTAAATTCAATAATAAACTACGAATTAAGGCGAAAAGGGAAATAAGCAATTGTCTGTTGGATTAATTAAATATAAAAATGTACATAGGCTCGACATTTTGGTTAAGTTTCTGCTGCTTCTTCAATTAAATGGTAATAAGGTTAGGGCAAATAAATAAAAGAAATAACAGAGCATATTTTGAAGGCCGTTGATCCCTTTTAGCTGTTTTAAAATTGTAGCATGTTAAACCTTATTACAAAACACTCGACAATTTTCCTTTTTTCTATTTTATTCAATCTTATTTTGTAATTGGGAAACTGAAGAACTGACCTATGTCACGAAAATGTGACGTCATAATATGTACTTGTGAAGAAATGTTTCAAATCTGGAATATTTTGAAAACAGATCTTTAGACCGATGCATGTACTGAATTGCGGCATCAGCTCCCGAAAACCTATATTGGCTACAGTACAGTATCAGTATATCACTGCACAGCAGTATTAGGTAGGTAAAAGTGGTTTTTGGAAAGACCAACCCACTTAGGCCTACTATAATGCCACGTATTGTAATTCCACGTGGAACCAATTTGAGCTTATGATGAAGCGTAGGAGACTGTTAATGTCTATACTCTTTAGATCGTTTAAGTTATTGTAGGAGAAAGCTCCTAAGTACAGAGTAGGTGAAGGATTGTCTCTTTTTCTCCTTGTCCCAAGCCTTCTTGCATGCTTGCCTATAAGGCAGTGTTCAATGATAACATCTATGATAGCGATGAGATGTTTCCTATTTAGAACGATCAGACTCTTAGAGCGATTCAGATCCAGCTTTGGTCAGATATGTTTGGTCCCTAGAAATGTTGATCCAACAGTCTACCTAAAGCCTGTTTTTTTCTAAGCATTCAGCTTTAATATTAATTTGCATGTAACGATTGGTATACCTATGCTACCCTTTACCGGTAGAATAAGTTAAGTGGTTCCAATTTTGGCAAGTTCGTCGGCCCTACAAATTCCTGAAATGTCTCTGTGGCCCGGCACCCAACAAAGGTGAAGATTGAACTGCTCTGCCATTACCGTAAGAGATTATCGGCCTTTAAAGGCGGTTTTAGAATTTAATTAGACAGAAACCAGGGGCGGTCTGACTATCTAAAAGATTTCAGATATCACGTTTTTCTTTTTCCGCCTGGAACTCGCTACAGTGATTTGGATGACGGAAAGAGAGGCATATATTTAGCTTATCTGAAAAAACACCGCCACCAACCCCGCTTTCGGATTTAGATCCATCTGTGTAAAAGTGGATTGACTTGTCCTCCAAGAGAGCATATTCCTTCCAGAAGCATCTGGAGAGTAAGCTTACATGAAAGTCTTTGTCAAACCAAAGTTCAGGTATGGTGTAATCCATGTTCTCTGTGAGGATTCCAACTATATTAAGAATATTAGCTTGGCTGAATAAATTAGCTGCAGTCGCTGCTACTTACCTACTGCAGATATCGAGGGGTGACAAGTGAAATATAATATTTTATGCCGCGAAGGGAGTAGAATGTAGGGCTCTGCTTTGGATTTTGCTTAGCTTGCTGCAGTTGACTGCATTGCCTAAGGCTGTCCACCAGACAATAACCCCGTAGGTGAGTATCGGTCTTATGACCGAGATGTATAGCCAGTAGGTTATGGGAGGTTGAAGGCCCCATTTGTTCCCATTGGTTTTTTGCAAGGGAAGAAAGCTACTGTAGCTTTCTTGACTCTTGTTTCTAGTTTAGTTTCCTGTTAAAAATGAGACCCAGATATTTCGCTGTATCGGAAAAAACTATACTGCTACCGTTTATTGAGGGAGGGTCTATAGTTGGAATTTTATATTTCCTGGAAAAGAGGACAAGATCAATTTTATGGGGGCTTACTTCTAATCCACAGCGATATGCTCGACGGGTTAATCTGTGAAGATTAAGATGCTTACCTGAGATGACTATATATGTCATTCGCATAGGCAATCACCCTACTATATCATCAGTTCATTAACTACTAAGTTCCAGAGAAGGCAGAAAGGACACCGCCTTGTGGCTAGCTGACACATCTTTTAGCAGAAGCTCCACCCAGTTTGGAGTTTATTATCCTGCTATTTAGCATAATACTGATCAACTTCTTCAGTGAGTCATCTACCTGTAGTCGTGATTGCAGATGTGTTGACATTGTTAAAGTCGCCCTCTATGTCCAGGAAAGCGATCATTGTGTTCCCTCTATATTGTAGGGATCGTTCGTATGGGTGGTCAGTGAATTCAGAACCGTTTCTTGGATCAATTTAAGCTCATTTATGGACATCAATCAGTTGTTTTAGAGTTTTCAGAAGGAAAGATGGTAGACTTATAAATCTTTGGGAATCAAAACTATATTGACTTCTCCTTATGACAATGGAATGTGGTTCTAGAGTTCTACTCGGCAGGTATTATACCGTCCGAACCAACAGACTTGGATGGTTTGAAGTTATGCAGCTCCCAAAGCAGTTTGTTTCTTGTAATCAGACCATGAATTTTGGTCACGGTTGGAGTGGTCCTGTTTAGGTTGCTACTGGCCACGAATAGGGAGCTACCTGTAAAGTGAGTGTCCAGGTTGAGTTGTTCATCACTTGAGGTTGCCCAAGAGCTATCGGTTTTTTTCAAACAACTAGGCATCAGAGGACTTTTGTTAGCCGCGATGGCTCAGACGTTTATGTAATTTTGTCACAGAACGATCTCCAGGATTGGCGCTTTGCTTTCCTCAGTCATATTTTATATATTTTGAGGGATTCTTTGTATGAGTCCCAGTCCGTCACTTTTCTTGTGCTTTTCGCTAGATTAAAAAGTTTTCTGCAAATATTTCTAAGCGATCCCAGTGCTGATCTCCACCAGTGCGACTTTTTCTTGCACTGATTGAGAGCCAGGGTGAATTGTTTGACTTTCATGTCAAGCTTGTTGGTGTCACGCGGAGGACTTGAGAGTTCAGAGAATAACATTTTCTCTGTGTTTTGGTTATTAAGTTTTGCAATAACTCTGAAAATAAGTGTTCAGACGATACCATCCAGTGGGTAAGTACTTTTAATATAATCAAAAAGTGACTCATCCCTATTGTTGATGTCGGTACTACCCCATACCGTGGAATGAGCGTTAACATTGCACCCCACATGATAGTGCTCAAGATATGCTGATTCCAGCCAGTAGAAGCTTTTGGCAGTCTAAAGTCTGGCAACGTTTAAGACAGGGTCGCTGCGGTTAGGGAGTAAAATTGCGTTAAGGCTACGTTTCGCTAATACACAAGTTCTAATCTTAACTTAACTCTTGTAGCGGATCGTGTATACATGTCCCATCCACGAACTACGCCTTCTACGATCTGTGGTTCTTGGATTAATGGGAAATAATCCGCAGAAACCGTATCATTCCTACAATTTACCAGAGAAGCCTCCATAACGATGCAGGAATAGGACAAATTAAAAACTACACCAGCGGCCTTCAGTGCTAAAATCGATTATAAACACAATTTAGGAAGCTCCGACAAAACGACAGTTGACAACAATCAAAAAAATAGTTTTGCCCGAACGAGCGATTTAAAAAGTAGCCTTATCAGCTCCAGCAGGTCAATCCAAGCCATTAGCCATTTACAGCCAGATCAGTCACAGCCGTCAAAAATAAATTTTAGTCCTGTTTGCGTTGAAATTTGCCTTCGAGGAATAATATAACATATGTTCAACCTTTACAAAAATTATTTGAATTTATTTGTAGTAATTCTTACAAACTATTATTTTAATAAAAGAACTCTTTTCCGATCATCCACCTTGACGTGGGAAAGAGTTTATGTATTCTCCAGCAAACCGAAGAGCTAAACCGGAGTTAGGTACACGGGGCTAAATGTCAAGCAATCGCACTTAACAGAAGGGCTGAACATGCTAGTAAGGTCGACGGGGAGGGGACAAAACTAAGAGATGGTCTTCCAAGAGAAGAAACCTTTTCATCTATCCTGTATACAGGGGGTGAATCCAGGACGACATCTCTTCCCCCGTACCCTAATCTTCACCACCAAAGAAAGTACTGTATGTGTAAATGACAACTTACGTTGGAATGACCGCATATTTGGTGTCGTCAAAAATACCCTCAGATATAATATACTTGGGCCAACTCTTTTTTCAATCCTCGAAGCACTTCTCGTAAGTTCGTCTTTAATTCCCTAATCGTTGCAAATATCCGTCCTTTTATGGCTCTCTTCAGTTCAGTCTTTTCAAGTCACCAGTTATGACGCCATTCAAGAGCTCCTAAGCGATGCTCATGCGGCGGTTCTTCTGATCAAAATTAGGACGTTTCGGTACAAACTTCGCTGACGCCGACCAATATGCTAACATCCTCAACAACTTCTCTTATGGTAATTAGACGATTTTCCAAAACAATTTTCTTCACAGCTTCGACGTTATTATCTTTTATTGAAGTGCTGGGGCGTCCATAGTGAGGAGGTTCTACATTGGCATCTTCTTGGCCATCTTGGAAGAGCTTGTACCACTTGTAAACATTTTTTTACTTAGAGCAGACTTACTTTTTGAACACACCTCGTATAAGGCATTTATTCAACCGAAATTGGAGTACAATGCCCAGATCTGGTCGGGTGCGCCCAAAACATCTCTGCACCTGCTAGATAGGATTCAAAACCGTGCGATAACACTCATAGGTAATACTTATATCACTTAAAAGATGAACACTCTAGAACACCGACATAATGTATCGTGTTTCACACTTTTTTATTGCTATTTTCACAACCAGTCCTCCATAGACTGCTACAGCCAGTAGCATTCCGCCCCTTCATACTTTTAACAGTAACACCCGTCTCGCTATGAATGCTCATTAGTATGCCGTCAAGTCCACTTTTGGACGTTCTCTAAAAGATCGTGATTCGTTTTTTGCTACGCTGCGAGTTCGCACAACCTTTATGAAGCAAATATAGTTGTCCATCGTCACTCTTTCACTAATTTAACTATAATGGTTGTGAAAGTTAAAACTTGACATAACTTTGTATAGTTATTGCACGCCGCGTCAAAATCAATAACAAGATGATGATCTTTATTTCTAGGATCTTAATCCAAATACACATTGCTTCTTCTATATGTTAAAGTCAGCGTAGTATAGTATGTATCCCAATTTTCCAATCCGCTTTTGTTAAGTCCGAAACATCGCACTTTCTGGATGCCGGTAATTTCTGATTTGAGCCTCCGCTTGTACCATTTTAGATCCAAACATTCTATGTTCAAATCGGAACGTCGTCAACCTTAATCCGTCCTAATCTGACCCTACAGCTTAGAGGGTCAGACCTCGCTTTCACCCCTGGCGTAAAAATGACCAGTTGTTCCAGTTTCAGTTGTATTAGAGCTGCTGTTGACCCATTGATTCAGGATCATGGCTAGTCCGGAAAATCCTTATTGACAATGGTGTCACGCGAATTCATCGAAGTTAAACTTGTGATGTACCTTATTTTCTCCGGCTCAGCATCCGCCCTTATAAAGTTGTCAAGTCAAGTATCCAGTGTGTACCACAAAAAGGGTAAATAAGGACAATAAATGTATTATCCTTGTTATGGTGCTTGACAACGCCATGTTAACCGTTTTTTCTATCTACCGTACACCGTACAATATTGTAGACCATGACATTCAAAATTGGACACATGGCTTTCCAAAGATTTCTAGAAAGCGATCAAAGCAAATGTTTATTAGCTTAAGCTTAGCTTTGTTGAATGTAGATAGTATTAATACAGCGTAACACGCGACCTGCTAAATATATTTTAAATCAATCATTTGACAGCAAGAACAACTACTATCTGTGACACCTGAGAGGTGGCCACAGATTTATCCAACATCCAGTTAAAGCTTTAAACGGCTCTCTGCTCTTTCACCCAAAAGAAGTTTAGTAGCGTCGTACATTGCTGTACTGCGCCAATGTGTAGGGGGATGCGGTGTTAAGACAGGGTATCCGAAAGCGACTTACCTCAGTACAACGCGCCGGGTCCCTTTGGATTTTGTATGCTTACGTACCCGTCGTGTTGCTGGCTTGGGAGTACAGACATCCATGTCCCTGAATCCGAACAAAATTTCCACAGGAGCCACAAGATCAATCAAATCTGACTTTTGTCCTGCGGTGGCCGATACCGCCGAGAATAGATAAGTCCTTTGTTTGTCCAAGGTGGTATCAGAAAAAAAAAGCTGCTGGTGGACGGACTGATAATCACCCCCGAAAACATCTTTTTCGCGATGTTAAGTTGCGAGAACGCATGGAGGAGCCAGGACGCAATACCAGACGTAATACCAGAACGAATAAAATAGAAGCCCAGAGATAAAAGACCGCAGTACTCTTCTAGGAACCCGAATGGTGGCTCCATCCTGAAGTAATGCTAACGCGGTTCAAGGATATATAGTATTAAAGCATCGCAGCAAAATGAATAGCAGCTTAGTTCCAACCCAAAAATTACACGAGTCTCAACCTAAAGTATGTAGGATCTCGCCTCTCTTCCCAGAAACAAAAGAAAAACTGATCGAGTACGAGGACCATTTAAGAAGAAGTTATCAGCATTAAATTTTTGTTTTGACTAAGGCATTCAAAAACAACATGACGGTTGAGCTTGATGACATTCTCTGAACTGAAAATCTGAATCTTTTTCCCTAATTCACACGCTTTAAAAAGGCGACAATTCCATGTCATTCAGGACCACGCAATACAAAGAAACTTGAAAGGTATTCAACCTGCTAGAACAGTTTTAAAGAAAGACTTTTCAATACTCAAACTAGATTAGATGCGGCGCATTGCAAAGCATATACCTCTTCTGTGAATCAGAACTGTATACCAGAACTTTCTATTTCTGTAAATATTTTCGAGGCAAATGAACTTACAGAATATAAAATACGAGTACTATGTATTTAACGAGTTTTCACATTGAACTTGACTTTCAAATTCAAACGCACCACTACGACGGCGATGTTCGTAGGAAAATAATTGGGATTGGATAGATACAAATACGTTGAAATGTTACTGAGTCATCGGAAGTAATTATGGGCGATATATGAGACTTGCGTAGTATAGGTCGCTAAGACCCACTATAAGGCTTTGATTTTTATTCCTATTTAAATATTTATGTTCCTTTAGTTCAGTGAACTGGTTTGAAGAACTTTCTTAATACGTATTCGATAAAAGTATGATACATCATTTAAGAAAACGCGACACGATGATAATAAATGGATCGATAAAGCATTCGAGCAATGGTATACCATATGTGCTCGTATGGCGCTAAATTTGTTCTAGGTGATTTTAACGCCAAAATATAAATAACTGCAAAAATTTGGTGGAACAGTCGGAAAGAAGAAAATTCTTCAGCTGTCACTCTGCCTATATCGATTTTTCTGAACTACCTTAAATATCTAAACCAAATACTTCGCACCCTCATTACTGATACTCAATGATTTTTTAAATTCATTAACACCAAACAGAAGTCTGATAACTATTCATCGTCTCATCGCTTTTACTACTCAAATCCATGAATCTGACTATCTTTACTTTTCGTGCATAGACAACAGTTCGCAAACAACGTTGGAATCAGTATACATAATTTTGGAACAAGTAAGCAAAAAAATTTAAGAAAATTTAGGATTTCAAGGACGACTTCTTCTCTCTCTAGAAGAATTCTTACATATTTCCTCTTCATAAGAAAGGCCACAAAAAAGAAATTTCTAATTTCTAACTATCGACCCATAACTAAGTTTTTCTGCATTCCTAAACTGTTTGCAAGCATATCTCTTACCCAGCACGGATTTTTGAAAGATCGGTCTACAACCACAAACCTTACTGGTTTCATCCCAAGTACATCGTGTGCAGTAGAATGTGGGATTGAAATTGACGTTCGACAACATATTGTTTTATTTAAATTATTGAATTCCTAACCCCATTACAACCTCTTCTGGAGTACCTCAAGGTAGCCATGTTCGTCCTTTGCTTTTTAACCTTTTAAGACCCTGAATGCATCTATTGTTTTGTTAAAGCTAAGCAAGGGGCGGGTAGAAATGCCTTAATCAGTTGCTTAGTGTAAAGTTTTGACTTACTTTGTTTTGTTAAATTTAAATTTGGAATTGTTTCTGAACATTTCAGTTTGCATAATTTTCGATTAATTTGCATGAAATTCGATCAATTATGCAACTGCTTACTTAAATAACAGTGTTTGTTTCTTTCTAAAGTTAATAAACAGTATCAAGTGAATTTCTAGTTTACTTTGTTATTTTTTCTCGTGAATTTCCTTATTGTCTTTTTGTGGCACAAGTGTGTACCTCAAGAATATAAAATATAGGGTGACCCCACAAGAATGATAACAAAAAAAAAAATTAAATAAAACAACAACGATTCGAGATATAAAATTTATTCTGGCTTTATTTTAAAGCTACGTACATGCTATCATTAAAATGGCCGCCTAGGCTTCGCTGGCAGTTCTCCAAGCGGTCGTTCCAATTTTTGATGACTCGTTCCCGTATGTGTGGCGTTATTACGGCAATAGCGTGTCGAATGTTAGCCTCGAGCTCGTCCAAAGTGGTTGACTTGTTAGCATAGACTAAGGACGTGACGTAATCTTGAGAAAATAATCGAGTGGTTGCAAATCGCATGATCGCGGCGATTGCGATTGAAAGCTCACCGTGCAATGACCCAGTCGCTAAATTTCTCCTTCACACCTTCGAGTATTGCGTGGCTTGTATGACATGTAGCGCCGTGTTGTTGGACCCATAGCTCGAATATGACGATGTTGTCGAGCTCTGACTACAGAAAGTCGGTTAACATCGCTCTATATCTGAGACCATTGACGGTAACGGTGTCTCCTTCTCATTTCGAAAGAAATAAGGTCCAATGATGCCGCTGTGCCATGAACCGCACCAAACACTCAATCTTTGTAGATCCTTGGCCGAACACCTGTGGATTGTGTTCTCTCCAATAACGGCAATTGTGCTTGTTAATATAGCCGTTATAGTTAGTTAGTATATAGTTAATGGACCTCGTCCGAGAAGATGATTCTTTGGCCAAAATCCTGATCTCTGACCATCATATTCAGGCCCTATTAGCGAATTAACGGCGTTGTCTATGGTCGTCCAACTTCAATTCTTCAACACCATCGCAATCTTATACGGATAAAGGCTTAAATCCAACCGCAAAATAAGCCGGGTTGACTATCTTGCAATGCCGAATTGACATTTCTGTGTCTTTCTTGATACTGGCCTGTCGATTCTGATCCTGGGTATGATAGTGATGAAGAATATCTGCATCCAAAAGTCGTAAGAGCTTTATCGAACTTCAATAGAGACCTTTGTGTGCCTCTTACATGGAATGCAATGTATCGGGTCTGAGGTTTTGAACTACAGAATCATGCTCGGAATATGCGTAACCTTACCTTGGCTACAAGGTAATGGTCCGAGTCGATATTGATCCCGCGTAATGTTCGGACATACATAATACTGGAGTAGTACCTTGTGTCGCAATGTGGTCAATCTGATTGACGGTTGATTGATCAGGAGTTCTTCAAGTCCCCGTATGAATAACGAGAAGCAGAGCCACGTGCTTGCTACTGCAATGTTCTGCCCCTCCGTTAAGTCGATTAACCTGTATCTGTTATCGGGGGTGGTGCCTTTTCGACAGTTTCTTCTAAAGATGCCCTGTCTTTCTAGCTTTGCATTAAAATCTTCGAAAACAATTTAAATCGCATATGTAGGGCACTACTGTAAGTCTTTTGCAGGAGCTCGAAAAAGATATCCTAGACTTCTTGACTAAGTCTACCTCTAACAGCAAATCCGCATCCAAATAGGCGCTGTTTTTAATATTGTAACAATTTTCGTAGTAGATGTCGCAGTTTTTCATTCTATTTTTGTCCGGCTTATCCCATCATATTTTGTGGACAGCGGTAACATCTGTTTTGCAGCAGTCCAAGGCCTTCGCTAATTGTTTGGAAATCCTTACGGATAAGGTCTTATTTGTTTTATTTTACTCCACCATTGATTCCATCTGGGGAATTCACCCGATGTCTCGTTTATAGTGCTGCATTTATTTCTGCTGCTCAGCACTTGCGCTTATAAATTTGGCAAGTCGGGTCTGAATGGACATTGATAAGTGCCCGATGGTTAGCACTTGGAGATAAAATAAGCACAATTGATGTGTAGAAACAGTTACAATACCGGGCATCACCAAGTTCAGTACCTACCGTATTTCCACAGCACCCAACCATCGTCAAACGTAATAGCTGCACTTATTTCCCCCCAAAATAAACTGAAACAGTGACAGTACCAGTGACCGGGCCTAATTATATTGTATATCCGGATGTAGACGTTCCTGTGGAGTTAACACCCTTTATAGTGCTAAGGAGTGTCAATCTGTTTGTATTTGAAAACAGCAGAATATTACTTTTTGTATTGCGCTAACTATCCCCACCATTACACGAGTTACGGACGACTTTCAGTCAGAATCCATAAACCATTGAAGTCACATTATCCTTCCTGAACCAAGCCAAATTCTAAAATCAAACTTCAAGCTGTTTTTTTTTTTTTTGCAAAACCTTTGTAATTTTAAATCAATCGACATCTATGTATGTCAAACTGCTTTTACGTAACATTGGAATAAGATAAATTAACTAAAGGAAACCTTAATAATTGCCTTTGGCACAATGTCCTACTTTAATTGAATTGATTGATTTACTTTTGTATTAGACATTTTTCTCATCTTGTTCTGATAATAATGATTAAGACAATCAACTTTCCATAAATACGATTTCAACTTCTACATATCACTCACGATTCGGAAAACATCATTCATTTGCGTCATTTTTAAGGCTTCCACAATCAAATACTTACCCTCTCTGTGCTTTGTCAGAGCTTATCAGAAAGAGGCTCCCGATTTTATTGTTGCAGTTCATTGCTGTGAATCGAACTCTCCAACCTCAACTTATCAGAAACAAATTATAAATAAAAAACAAACTTGTTACGTTACTTTGGGATTCTTTTATTTGGTTTTAGTTGTATGCTTATGATTTTATTTATTTTCACAGATTTCAAAGAACATCATCCCAAGATGTACAACATAGTGGTACAACGCCACTTACTTGTTAACAAAGTCAATACCCTTCTTGATGTTTTTCAAGAGTTCAGGAATAGCTTCCTTCAACAACTTCTTCTCGTAGTCGTCCAATTTTGGCAAGCCAAGGTTCTTTTCGAGTCCATTTTTGCCCAAAAGCAATGGTGTGGAGAAGAATTGTGCTTCTGTTACGTTGGATTCCACATAGGCGCATTCAATGACATTGCTTTCACCATTCAGGCCTCTCAACAAAGAATTGGTCAAACGAGAACCAGCATAGGCCATAGAAAGGGTGGCAGAACCAGCACCAGCCTTAGCTTTGACGACTTCGGTGCCGGCATCTTGGATTCTCTTGGTCAAAGCATCGATATCGCCCTTATATTTGGGATTGCTCTGGGACAAGATTGGGATGATTGTCACACCAGAGTGACCTCCGATGACATTGATGTTAACGTTCTGTGGATCGGCGTTAAGGGATTCACCGATAAATGCGCGTGAACGAACAACATCCAAGGTGGTAACACCAAAGAGACGTTTTGGATCATATTTTCCAGCCTTAACAAAAAACGGAATATGCAAAATTACTTGATCCAAAGAATTAATATAGGGAATTCTTACCTTCTTGAGGACTTCGGCAGCGATGGGTACGACAGTGTTAACTGGATTGGTGATAATTGCAACAAAGGCTTTTGGGCAATTTTGGGCAACAGCAGCGGCAAGATCCTTTACAATACCAGCGTTCGTGTTAAACAAGTCATCACGAGTCATACCGGGTTTGCGGGGAACTCCAGCTGGGATGACGACAACATCGGCCCCTAAAGAAATACAATACAAATATTTTGTTATTTTAATTGATTCAATTGTGTGTGGACAAACTTGGACATGGAGAAAAACATTAAGTGCTCATGTTTTTTTACGAAAGGTTTTACGCGTTTGTTCTTGCTTTCATTGTACACAATCTCGTTGATTGCATAGACAGATACTTATTCAAATCTTCCACGATTTTAAGGCTTTAATTTACAAGATTGATACTATCTATGTAGAAAAGGCTTCACCCTAACTTTAGGCTTTACGAAGTTGCCTTCAGATATCGCAAAAACATTTTCTTTTCAACCTCGAAGTGACTGCAGATACCAAAAGATGTACATATTTTACTCTTCTGTTGGCAAATCCATGCAACATTGGACCCTTAAGTTACGCTGCATCTACCTGCATTGGAACTGCGACGGCACAATCAAGTATATTTCACTCCACATACATATGTATACGAAAATAAATTGCGGCATTTATTCTAGACCTGACTAGCTTAAAGATGAGAGATCCCGGGTTCTCCAAAAAATTTGGGTCGGTACTGATCAAACCTCGCAATGATGTTACTTACTCGGTTTTTGTGGTTAAAGGAGCACATAACAAGGCCACTTGGCGCGTTGAGTTGACTACATTACAAGTAGTGACGTACAAGTTGCAGAGGAGATACAAGAAATTAATCGCAAAAATTTAGAGGACGACTTATGTATATGGTATTACACTTACGTACAACTATCGCTCCGATTCAGAGTCCAACTTTCATCCTAGAGCAATATGATGAACGCGAAATTCTTTCTAGATATTCAATGAGCGGATTCACTGCCGAGCAATTATCAAGAAACCGAGACAAATACCAACCGCCCAAAAGGAGAAACCAAATGTACGATGAAGAATGCGTGCAAGGAGTAATAGAGAAAGAACACAAAGAGGTGATGTAAGAACTGAACCATCGACAGTTCGACAAAAAGCCCGCAACAGAAACATAACATGTTTTAGTTTAAAACGTAGGAACGTAAGCTTTTCGTGAGTTATTCGTATTCGGGGAGTATTTTCAACAGATAATTAATGAATATGAGGCAAAGATACTGACAGTTCCTTCCTCCTTAATAGATCAATTGACTTAAGTTAGGATAGGTCAATGAGGCGCAGTTTTAGGTTCATTGTAATATCAGTGTGAGAGGATGGGAGAGCAATTTTCTGACACTCCAGGATTCATAGAGATTTTTTGAAGAATCTACCAAAGTCGGTGATCTTTATAGAGCAGAGATCATTTAAATCTCAGAAGTACTAGAAGCACTGATGCGTACTAGAGCAAGATAGTTGCAAGTTCATTTCCTTCTGTATGCATTAAGCTTCCGCAGAAGAATTGCGAATTGCGAAGAATTTTCAGTCATGACATGTGCCTCTTAATAATACATGGGCTGAAAAGCCGTTTCTAGGAGGGGTCACCACTTGAAATAAATCCGTTGAATTTTCAGTTAGTACCAACCTTCAAAAGATGCGTGTATAAATTTTACAGCTATCGGACGATTAGTTCTCGAGTTGTGAGTGAAGCAACTTTTGTTATTGTGAAAAATATGGATTCAAAGCAATTTCGTGTGTTGATTTATCATTGCTTTTTGATGGGAAAAAAAGCAGCCGATGTAAAGAAATGGCTTGGTAAGTGTTTCCCGGACTCTGCACCAGCCGAACGAACCATTCGCAAGTTGATTGAAAAATTTAAAAGTGGTCATACAAGCACCGGAGATGATGCACGCAATGGACGTCCAAAAGAGGCTGTTTTAGATGAAAACATCAAAAAAAGTCCACAAAATGATTACGAATGACCGTAAAGTGAAGTTGATCGAGATAGCTGAGGCTCTGAAGATATCAAAAGAGCGTGTTGGATATATCATACACGAATATTTGGACATGCGAAAGCTCTGTTCAAAGTGGGTGCCGCGTTTGCTCACAGTCGACCAAAAACAACAACGTGTTGATGATTCAGAGGAGTGTTTAAAGCTGTTCAACCGCAATAAAGCCGAATTTTTGCGTCTGTATGTGACAATGGATGAAACTTGGCTCCATCACTTCACACCAGAGTCAAGTCGGCAGTCAGCTGAGTGGCGAGCAGGCGACGAACCTCTTTCAAAACGACCAAAAACTCAACAGTCGGCTGGCAAGGTTATGGCATCCGTACTTTGGGATACACATGGAATAATTTTCATCGACTATCTCCAAAAGGGGCAGACTATCAACAACGACTATTACATTGCGTTGTTGGAGCGTTTGTTTCATCAAGACAATGCACCGTGTCACAAGTCGATGAAAACGATGGCAAAATTGAATGCTCGCCGGAAAGAGATTTAAGACCGATGAAGAAGTAATCGCCGAAACAGAGGCCTATTTTGAGGCTAAACCGAAATCGTACTACAAAACTGTTATCGAAAACGTTTCAATCAGTGTATCGGCCTCGAAGCCAACTATATTGATAAATAAAGTTGAATTTTGCAAAAATTTTGTGTTTTACTATAAAACGGCACTGACTTTTCAGCCCATATGTTAGCACAATGCTGTGTTGATCAGCTTTCTAATCGTTTCGGATCAAACATGGACAATATAAACCCAGATCTCCCGATAAGTACAAATATGAGCGTTCGAGAGTATGTCTCTTGTTTGACTACTATTGGTGTGTAGCCAATTCATCAGCAATGCCGTTCCTTAGAGTGACTCGGAACCAAATAAAGTATAAATCTATGCTGTTCGGCTACCTCGTTGAGAAGTTCACGGCAACCTCTAACCGTCTGATACGTGCTTCATTGTTTATGTAAATTTCAATATCCGATTTCAATATCTCGATAGTATTCCATTCAAGATGAAGTAAGCAAAGGCCTGATGAATGCTTGAGATTTCAACTTGCAATAAGCTACGCTGTGTGTAAAACAAAAAACGCCCGAAAAGCACTCGTTCCAAAATCTTAAGACACGATTCTACAGAAACATTTTAGAACAAATAAATGAAATGTCGTGTTAAGGGAACAAAAATGAAAAGAGAATCTGGAAAACCCATTTCTGCAAACTGTAAAATGGATATGAACCAGTTGTAGACCAAGAAAGTTGCCATTCGTTCAAGTTTTCATATTTCGATTGATTCTGAGAAAAAAAAAAACAATGCGACGTCTGCAGAGCGAGTTTATGTTTCTCTGAACTAAGTAACTTGTTTCCGGTACGTTTGTGAGTAAGAGCAGTCAAACAAGGTCCCGCAATGGAGGGAAGAAAAACCAACTATCATATTGCCAAATAAGGACACCTCGAGTAACTGAAAAGATATGACAATCGCTACAAGCTTGTTTTTAGTAACTGCCTTCATCAAATGCTGAACATAAGATACCATTGCCAACCGTTGTTTCCTTAATCTAGCACGGTAATTGGTTTATAAAATTCTACCTCGAATAACAAACTGACTTATCCTCAAAAAACTATTAGATTGAGAGACATCAGGAAAGTTGGTCAATTAGAGACGTCGGGAAGCATTTGATTGGACTGCCGACTACCTGAAGAATCACACCCAATGCAATTATGTTCATGCGAAACCCAACTATCAATGGAAGCTTTAAGCCTGACCAAGAACGCAGGTCTGTGCCCTGAAAAACTATCCTCTGATCCTTGCCTACTAAATTTATCGGCAATTTCTTTTTCCTTTATTCCATTGTGACCTGGGACCCAAAAAAAGACTCAGTGAAGGCCTCCTTTCGATCGCGTTTAGTGAAGTCTTTAATTCTCGAACTAATTTAGAAGTCGTGAGAGGATTTGTCAAGGCATTAAGCGCAACTTGGCTGTCGCTACAGATGCACGTTTCGCCGCCTTCCTCGATTCTTCACAAAATAGTTTGTTGCTATCAAAATCGCATATAATAGGTGTGTTTGGTGTAGTCGGCGATTTTCAATTATTATAAAAAATGGAGCAAAGAATTTGCATCAGATTTTGTGTATATAAATGGAATCAAGTGCTCTGAAACACTTAAAATGTTGACAGTGGCATACGGTGAGTATTCTCTAAGTAAAAAAAATAAAAAAAATGTTTACAAGTAGTACAAGCTCTTTCGAGATGGCCGAAAAGATGCCAAGGACGAACCTCGCTTTTAAGAAAATTAATTTGGAAAACTATCGAATTACCATAAGAGAAGTTGCTGAGGGTGTTACCACATCAGTCAGCTCGGTCCTTCATGCAATTTTTTCAGATGTTTTGAGCATGAAACCTGTATCAGCGAAGTTTGTTCCGAAATTTTTTATTTTTGATCAGAAGAAGCGTCGCATGCGCAGCGCTAAGGAGCTCTTGAATGACGTGAATGATGATATTGACTTGCTCAAAAGGGTCATAAATGGCCACATGCGACGTTTTTTTTCGCCGACGATTCCTGTTCGCAAAACTGAAGAGACCTTAAAAGGATAGAGATTTTCAACAAATGAGGAAATAAAAACGGCATCGCTGGAAAAGTTCAAGGTTGCTTATGAGAAGTGCTTCAAAGATTGGAAAAAGCGTTTTCACAAGTACATTATGCCTCAGGGAGATTGCTTTGAAGGGGACAATTTTAATATTAATGAATAAATAAATATTTTTTTATAAAAATATAGTCACCTTACTTTTTGAACACACCTCGTATAATCTTGATAGACAAACGAAAGTTTTCCTAACAAGGAGTAAAATCTAAATACCAGCATAGCTTCCCAAATCTGTTTTAGAGACATTCGGTGAGACCCGACTACATACCTTTATGACCGAAACCTGTCTTGGGCACAGGGAAAGTGGACTTCGTATTTCTTCAGCAGCAAGAGTTCTGGTGTCATTGTATCAATCGGCATGTCCATAAGATCAAAGTCAAAAAACCGTCAGCAAGCAAGGTCGTCAAAACTATACGACAAGACCCATATCTTGCCCTAAGCTCCATTGCACTGTCAGAGGCCAACAACGCCTTGAAGGTTTTCGACATAACATGTTTATTTCAGAGAAGTTAAGACCCAAATACTTAGCTTTGGATTGATGACTCAGCCCACTCAGCTTCCTCTTCCTCTGTTTTGAGAGTATTGACTGTAAGCCCATTTCTAGTGTATCAGACAGTAGATTGCTAGATCATCAGCAAATGGCTGATTATACCCGTTAAAACTACTCCGGTCGTTAAGCAGTTTGTCGATCGCCATCACGGTTTGCCGAGAGTCAGCATCCGCAATCAGTGTCCAATTCACCAGATTAGCTTTTATCCACAAAACAAGTGATTCCTCTACGCCGTGTTGTCTGACCGAGTAAGACATGCCGTTAAAAGTTGCGTTTTCGAAAGCACCCTCAATGTTGATGAAAATACCGAGCATATTCCGCTTTTACGAATGCGCATTTACTTCTGCCTACATAATTTTGAAGCGCACTCTCGCAAGCTTGACTATTCTCTTCATGCTTTTCAACATGAAGGAAATCAGACTGATAAATCCTTCGCCACGGTTTCGGCTGCAGTGAAGATTCTCTTAAGAGTTACTAGCAGCTGATCTATAAGTTTTTGTAAGATAACTGGGTATATGCCATCGGTACATCGGTACCATCAAAAGAGCGTGTTTGATGGCCTCATCCGTCACTACTCGTACAACCGCTGAGAAATACCAACTATGGCGTGTTATGTTATTCAGCTCACTTGCATTCGAACCAGTTTCTTATATTTTTCGATTTGAACAGATTCCAGTCTTCCGCAAGGATACTAGAAAAAGATCTCAACAAGAAGTCTTATTGGTTGAAGTTCAGATTGTATGGCCTGTTCCTCTTACTACTAAAAAAATAATTGGATACCCTGCTCACTTATATGAATATTTGACCGCTATATAGCAAGACATTCAATGAACATGCACACCTTTGCATGCGCTTTGAGTATTATAGTGTTTTCAAATAAATCGGCAGTGTGTTCAACTTCAAATGGTGGTATACAAATAGACTTAGCGCCGACAAGCCTCCATAAGTAAAATGCTTTTCAATTTGATCGATGACACAAGTTGCACACTTGGCTCTATTGGAAGGCAAATATAAATAAATACAGGCGATCGACAGCAATTTTCTGCCTAAGTTGAGGGAAAATCTAAAGAAATTTTAAAACACAGCTAAATGTTTTACTTCACCGCCAAGAAAAAACAACGTCCTAACTCCCATCGAAACATTTATGTATATGTTGTCACTTGTTATCTAAGGAAAATCACTAGACAATTCTTTCATTATCATGTGACATGCTCGGGCTTTTTAAACATTTTGAAATTAATTTGAGCATCGCACAGGCTACCGTTGCATTTGACATACCCTTCGAATTGTACTTTGCATACAATTTCACAAATAAATTCTATTTCTTTGTTAAAACAGTACACACGCTCGTATGTTATAAAAATTGTCTTATCTTAACCTTGATACCTCGTCATTAATCTACCGCAGATTCTAACACAAATTAACAAGCTTCTTGAGCGCTACCAAAACTGGTTCTGGAAGATTATGTAAAAAAAAAAAAAAAAAAAAAAAAAAAAAAAAAAAAAAAAAAAAAAAAAAAAAAAAAAAAAAAAAAAAAAAAATTGTTTTCGACAAATCACGTCAACACTTTTTGTATATTGGCTTAGCAACCTACCATCTAAAGCGGCTGCCAATTCTCCTGGGCCAGTGAAATCACAGGTCAAACTCTTTGCATCGATGTGAGAAAGGTCAGCGGCAACACCAGGTGTTCCGACAATATCGTACAAGTTGAGCTGGGTAACCAATGGATTCAGCTTCAACAGCAGCGACAGAGGTTGTCCAATACCGCCACTTGCACCGCAAACAGTAACTTTGAAGTTATTCTGAAATGAAAACGGATACAAATTACATTTTGGGTATTTTGGGTATTTTGGGAAATATTGAAAATTTGTAAACGTGGAGTATATTGCTAGTCATTGCGACTTGTAAGTCAACGGTGACGATTAAATGCAAAACTTTATCGTGAACTTGTGCAAAAATTGTCCCTTTGTACAAGATTACGTAAACGTGCAACGTTTTCATCTACTGCCGTGATAACATTCGATTGAATTTGGTTCGAAATTTTCTCTCACCTGTTTGCTGGTGGAAAAGTTCCTGGTAGCTTGGAATGCTAACTGCTTGCTGACTTGCTTCAACATATTGATGTCGGTAGATAAATTTCAAAATAGATTTTATCGAAAGAACTTTTTAAATCGTTCTTCCCCGCAGAGGTTATACGAAAAATGGGAAATGAATTCCTAGCAAAAATAGTTTTCATGATGAATCCAATGAATTGTTCAAGTGACGTTTTTGAGGTGAGTGAAGTTGGATGTGGCTGATATTAGGCATAGATTGTGAAAATTAAAAAAATATCACATGGAAAAAGTCGTTACAAAAAGCTTATATATTGTCTTACCGCGACAATATATATATATATATAAATATATTGATTATTTAATTATCCACCCCATACATTCACAAGTTCGATAACAAAACTGTTAGCATATAAGCCTCTGCAAGTGAAATGAAGTTTATTTCGGCTTCTTGTGGAAGTCATAAAAGAGGAAAATCAATTATAAGAACACAAATCAACAGTCAATCAATAGGCCAAAATATTTGCTTTTCAAGAGTTAATGTGCTAGACATGAAATCTGCAGCATTTATTTAGTTGAAGTCAAATACGTAGTCTTTTAATAGTGGGAACACTAACATATTTTTAAAAATATATTCATTTCTGAGCCCTGAGGTCTTTCAAATAATAGTAAACTAGACATACTACATTCTTTTTCCTCGAACTACTATTTAAGTTAACAGTATCATGAATCTCACTGTTATGTCGGGACCCTGGAATAGAGACAGCGGTGAAAGAAATCGGAATAGTGAATTAGCGGCTCTATTACCTCAGCGAGGTATTTAGACTTCCTTCCTCAAGAGTCATATCCGGGACCTGACTCTCTATGAAATGCAAAGACGCTTAACATGCCAGTTGCTGCTTAACAACCTCGCGGAGGCTCTAGACTACTATAAAACGGACATTACTGTAATCAAGAAAGCATGATGGGATGGTCCGGGCGAAAAACCGGATGAAAAACTAGGCGACTGCTACAAAGATGGAAGACAACGTTTATTTGGATGTGAATTTGTTGTTCAAGAGAGACTCAGGCATAAGGTTTTAAGCTTCATTCCTGTAAGATGACGCTTTACAAAATCTGCGCCAAGGCCAAATTCGTAAATATAAGCCTGATTTGAGTTCATGTCCCTACAGAGGATAAAGTTGACACCATCAAAGACTAATTCTATGACCTCTTAGACCGAATATATACTCAGGGCACCAGCTAAGACATGGCTATTTTCTGACCAATCAACCAAATTGAACACATTACGATCGACGTCAAACCTCGTTCTTGATGTCGGTGCCTTCCGAGAGAAGATCATCGACCCGGATAATCACCCTGTTGCAGATGAAAGCTAACATTGCTGCCAATCGCGTTTTCCTAGATTTGTCTAAAAATCCTATACACAAACCCTTGAACAAAAATGGGAATGTTTTCAATGAGCCATTTGAAAACCTAATCTGATTCGTTTTATTGTGCCGCCACAAAGAAACTGATTTGACGTTCCTGCAAGAGTTGTGTTAAAATGTTTTATCAGAAAATCAAACGAACATGCTTCAAAACCTAAATGGCCTGCAAAGATAAACATGTAAAATTACTAGTACTATCGCAGTTGGTGCTGAAAATATAGAAAAACTACTTCTGCAGACCCGTTGTCATTCAAAAAGAGCCATTCATCCTGGCCGAAGGCACCCCTCTGACCCAGTCGAAGTAAAAGTAGCAATATTAAAGTCTAAAAAGGATCCTGGCACAAACGAACTGCCTAATCATGAAATGTTAGCTTCATTTGCTCGATTCACGAGAAAGGAGACCCCTTTGACTGCTCCAACTGTAGAGAAATAAGTCACCTAAACATTGTCTATTAGATGTTTTCTACCTTATTATGTGAGCGTCTGAAACCATTTTTCAACAATCTCGCTGGAACATAATAACCTGGTTTAAGAATAAGAAAATCCACCATTGATTAAAGGTTCACACTACTGCAGAACTTGTCCGGGAATTTCAAATCGACATTCACCATCTATTATATTTATAGAATTCAAAGCCGCATATGACAGAGTGCATAGATGCGAACTATACATCTTTTGACATCTTTCATTGCTTTAAAAGAAGCCTTGCATTCTCGAACTAGTTTGGAGGTGGTGAAGTCGCAAGCCGGAATTGGATATACAATACAAATACTTAGACTTTGGAGTCATTGATTCAACCAACTTGTACCATAGCTCATGACACCACTATTCAAGCAGCCCCTGTTCACCTCTGTGGAGCTATCTTAGTATGTCAGCATCGGCTGAAAAGTTTTTGTTCACCAGGATTGCTGTAATGAACAAAACTGGCGATTCGACTTAGGCGGGTTGTCTAGTAATGAACAGTTATTCTTGCTTTGATCTGTAAAGATTCCAAACATCTTCCAAATTATTTCATAGCAGTTCATTTCCTTTTATAAGTACATAAATTCCAACACAAAATAAGTCATCTACAAAACATTTGATGACGGCACTGTTCGATTTTGAACAACTTCTTCTATATTCTGTTACATACAATATATAATGGGATGCGCCGGACCATCTTTTTAATTTTCATTGACATTTTTGCACAGTTTACCCCATGTTCCAGGAATGATTAACGTTAAATGCTAGTCTTTACATCGGCTGGTTTTCTGGCATATACTACAAGCTTAATAGAGTCCCAAAGAAGAGCCTAAATGACGTCAAGACCATCACTGAACCTCATCTTCAATAAGTCATTCTGGAACACGCTATATTGCAAGAAGCACCGCACAGTTGAAAACATATATCTTCCAAGCTTTCTACAACAGTTTCATGTTACATACATCCCAATAAACAAACAAATAGAGGGTGAAAAGGATGAATAACCAGGTTTTAAGCTGAGATAAGTAAAGTTTTTTTAGGACCAGCCAGGGTGCAGAAATAGGGGTTTCGTTGGGTGACCAAACCTGATGACATAAAGGGCTTAGCCATACCATATGATTGCAAACAAACTAAAAGCCTCAGATATGGATGTATTTACTCTTGACGACTCTACAAGATTATGATATGCAGATCAGCATATATAACGCTCAGACCATGGATTGGATGCTTGCAGCCGAATAAATTAGGTAGGTTATGTTATAGAAAACCAAAGCAGCGTTTATTTGGTTGCGAATTTGTTGTTAATGGTACGTGAGCGATCATCTAACTAAACCAATTCGCAACGCCAACATTATTCAACCCTCAGAGAAGAAATGGACTATGTTATTAACTACTCATTCTACGGCAGAATATTATAAAAACTCGAAGTCCAATTTGATACTCACCACCTCTATATCGATTAAGAAATTAGAATTTAGCTGGACAGAGGAATATCTAGTTTCCACTTCCCTTACAAAATCATTCGATTGTGCAGAATGACGATGCAGAGCGCTCGCTGCACCGCTTAAATCTGATGCAATCTATATACGAACTATACAAGCCGTTCATAGTTTATATTGCAGGTACATGTCTACTGACATGAAGTTTACCAAAGCTTGTGACAACTGGTAACAGGTAACTCAAAAACTGTCTTGGCCATCTAATCGACTATTTGTTGTGATTTGAGTGGAGTTTTTCAAAATCTGAAATAAACATACCATGGCACTTGCAATAGAACATAACATAATGTCAAAAATGCCGATACTCACCACGGTGTAAACAATTCGCAAGTCACCATATGATCTGTCAAAAATCGGTCGTCCCGCTGCAAAACGTTTGTTGTCATTTCGATCATTACCGCAAAAATCATCCTGTATAATGGATTCATTAAAAAAGAAATCCACCCTTGCCCCTGACGGTGACAGTGCATGTGAGACATCTGGCAACAGTGAAGCAAGCTTCGTCAATGGAGACGACAGTGATGAAGAGGAATCAGAGTGTTCAGACTCCAGCGACAACGAAGACGACGCTGGAAATGCCATAGAAAACTACTTAAATGGAACCAATTGTGATTACATGACCGAGGCAGTGAGACTTCTCGAAACTCGTGCCGAAGTCAATATCGATAATGCTCTGGAGCTCAACTTAAAGTTGCAAAACATGTTGAGCACACTTCGTGATAAAATCATTTTGATGCTTAACAAATGTCGCGAGAAGTACATGGAAAATCATAAAAAGCTCTCTAATCCCACGCCTATGACGTCCTTGTTGAGAGGTATAGGCAGTTGTGGAGCACCGTTCTTCAAAGACGCATGTGGAAAGCCTTGTCCACCTAATGCTGACTATACATTTCGGAGTGAAGTTGAAAAAGAATTATTTCCAAGTGACTTGGCGTTGTACCCACATTTTATCTGGACCCCACGAGACAAAGTTGGTATCCTGCAAGGCATTAAAGAACAGGTAAGGATATAAGTCATATCACGGTTCATAGAAGTCGTTCACGTTTCTCTATTCAAAGGCAATCGAGCACATAGAAAGAAAGGAAACCTATTCATCGACCAGCGCTGGCAAAAGAAAAACCACCTTAAGCAAAAATGTTCAGCTCCACTCGCTGAAACTAAAAGAACTCCTAAATCAAGTCGACGAAGAGTTCACCATCGATTGGAATCAAATATCTGTCTACAATCTCAATTCTCGGCATACGGCGAGTAGTTGCTATGCAATTTGGAATGTATACCTCAAACCCGACATAAATCGAGGCGAATGGACGGAGAAGGAGAACCTCAAATTGAATGCTCTAGCGAAGAAATACAAATTCCAAGATTGGATTGCCATAGCCTCTGAAATGAAAGGCAGATCCGACTACCAGTGCTTTGTCCAATATCAGACAGTGGTTTCGATTCGCATGCGTGAGGATAAAGGCGAACGCTGGACGAAGGAAGAAGATGAACTGTTGTTAAGTTTGATCGAGAAGCACCGTATGGGCAGCGTGATTCGATGGAATCCAATTTGCTCACAATTTCCAAATCGAACAAAGAAACAGTGCTTCGCTCGGTACAAATACAGCATTAACCCTAACATATCGAGGGGTAAGTACGAAATAAGTTCCACGAAGGCTACAATAAGTTTGTCACACTTTACTTCTAGTTCCATTTACTCCTGAGGAAGACTGTATCATTCTGGCCGCCGTTGAGGAATACGGCGAAAACTTTAATTACTTCCCAAAGGCGCTATTCCCCAATCGAACTATAGTCCAAGTCCGCTGCCGCTACTACAACTCAATCAAAGTAAGAGAAACAAACCACCACTGGACGCCAGAAGACGATAAAATCCTGCTCAACCTTGTTACTAAATATGGCTGTCATGATTGGAAGAAAATCGCAGAAGAAATACAACGGCACTCTCGAACCAGCTGCCGCACCCGATTCGTGGTTATTTCGAAATTTCTTAAGGACAATCCAAATGCGACTATAACTGAACTTCCCAGAAAGAACCGCCTTCCTTTTTCGAGTGTTACTAAGCGCAACTGGATGACAAAAATAGTGGAAATCAATCAAAGCCTATCCGTGGCCCCCGTCAAAGTTGCCAGGAAACAGACTTACCGCTCCAAACTACGGAACAATGAACGAAGGTGGTACGACTTTCTTAAGTACGCCTACGACTTTCAGTTCGGCAAGAGTTTTAGCAGAGCTCCGACTTCTGTTAACAGTCTAGAGTTTGTGAGGATCGCACTCGATATACCTCTCCGACTGCCAATTGTCTTGCACGAACGTTACATATCCGGAGTAGTACGCGTTGCGTTGGAGAAACTCGTGCGTACGTTTCAAGATAACAAAGTGCTTAGTAGCCCACCCGTCGTAGGACATAGATTCCCACCGAGTTATAGCACTCTCTTGGCCTTCCGAGGGCTATGCATAGCTAGATCTGTCCCAGAAGACGAAGAACCTTCGCCCAAGGCAAACTCTGAAGACACATGTGCAGCACAACAAGCAAAAGCCAAGTTCCGTCAGCGCCTGCATGCTCTTCTTTACAAGACCGCCCTGCTGAGTCGTTTAGAACCCGACAAAGTCGTGGAAAAAAGTCATTTCCAAGTGATATTCGATCCAAACACAACAATGGGTCAGGTGGCCAGTCGATCGTTGGCCGAGCTTAAAGTAGCACAGTTCAACGAGATCGCAGAACATCTCAAAGTTGCGACGCAGAAAGCAAAGAGAAAAAGAAAACCCACAGATTCAGTCTCTAAAAAACCAAAGCGATCAGAACAATAAAGATTCAATGACGAAAAAGTCACCAATTTATTTGTTTGTTTGTTTTTCTGTTGTTATGAGGGGAGAGCGGGGGTGGTCAGCTGTTGTTATTAAAGTCTACCAGCCGGTAGTAGTGTTCGCCAAGCGACGCATTCTTCTCGTGTTCCTGTCTTGGTCCCGAATCTTTTTTTCCATTTCCGCATCGGTCAGGGTCTCGAGGAAAGGTGCCCAGGCATCGGCATCACTAGGATTACGAAACGGAACATCAATCGTTGAGAGAGGTGCCTCTGAGAAAGCATACGTCCGCAAGTGCCACGACAACTGTCCACGAATAGAATATGCAATCGCAGTAACGAATTCTCCACCCAAGCCCAGTTCAGCACAGAGTTTCATGGCAAATTCCTCCGGATTGTTGTTTTTCTCGGACATGTCCCACTCAACTTGATCCACTAGCGATGTATTGCCCACGTGAATGTTGAGCTTCACGATAACGCGCTGATCGCAACTCTCTTCCAAGATCGGCGGCTCGTTGGGAAATGCTTCGATTTGTTGCCGTATTGCTTGCGCTATGGCCGGTACAAACGGCACAGGATTGAGATCCAAGTCATCGCACAAAACTTCAGCGAATTGTTCGGGAGTTATCATGCTTTCTATAATGTAAAAACGAATAGTTACGCCAAATCCACGGTGAAAATCAATTTCCCCACTTACCATTCTTATTCCAAGTGAATGTGTCTCTTAATTTCTGTCCTTCCAATTCCATATCCAGGCGAATTGGTACCAAACACTCCCGTTGCGCTGCATTTTCCATACTCGCCGTGGGATCGGTGTCATCGAAGCACATAGGGAATGTCCGCACCTTCTTGGTGTGCACTCGATTACGATTGATTGGAGTGGCCTGAGGTACAGCATCTAGGTGACTTGAGTTTGGCATTGTTGGCACCCATTGTGGGGGCTTTTTCGATTTACTTTCTCTGGGTAGAGGCGGTTCTGATGTGTTGACAGAGATTGCCCGGTATTTCTCATCATTGCCAGCGATAATTTCATCAACTTCGGAAGCTTTTAGCAGTGATACGGAACTGGCTAGAATGTGATTACTTAAGCCAGCATCAGATAGACGTTTTCGTTCGTCATTGGACAAAACAATTCTGGTCATTCCGGGATACTTTTTATATAGAATTCCACGAAAGAGGCGTAAATAGTTACCGACCTCTGAACCGACATAGTAATATTCGCCGCCTTCTTCCAATTGAAAACTGACTGGCTTATCGCCATACGTAGGAACTGACATTATTGAGTACTTTTCCGTCTTGACTTAATTTGTTTTTTGGGTTTAATTGATGAATTTTTTAAAATATTTGTTTCGAAAATCTATCTGTGGCGTCTATTAAGTGTGACAAGTTGAAATGGCGATACGTTGAAGGATGTTCGTTTTGTTGTTTGGAATTTGTACTGTTAGTGGGTGCATTTAGGGATGTTTATATGTTTTGAACGAATGATAACATTCAGAGGTGAAGTAAACGCTTTATTTTTTTTTTTTGATTTGGTATCCTTCACCATTGTTTGCATACATATTAAGCAAACAGCTGTCAAAAACCCAATAATTTTGGCTTTTAATACTTGAATTTATATTTTAAGGGTGTTCAAGTAACATGGATCTACAAATTTAATGCATTATTCTTCGCTTTATGGCTTACGTTTATCAGAAAATTTCACAAACCCTGCAATACGAAATTTTTGAATCCATTTTGGAGGGCTTCACCGATTCAAAATAATATTTGTTCGAAGTGGCCTTCGTTGATCTAGAATTCAGAGTCAAGCAGGCTTAAGCTCTAAGCATGTAGGCGAACGCCTGTACATATCAGCTTTTTAACGTAGCTGCGGAAAAAAACAGAATAAATATATAAAGAAAAAACGGAAAAAGAAAAGACTGCTTCCTGATGAACTTTGCTTAGAAGATAGACGCATTTAGTCGATATTTATGAATGAATGAAAATTGTTTTGAGAAACTTTTTAACCATGTGAAGTCATCAAATACGAACCAGAATACTAAACTGACTGATGTAATAACACTGGAAGAAGGCCTGACGTTAATGCTGCTTGAACTACCAAACAAGATTATCGCGGAGGGTATATCCCTCACTGTTGGGCTGTTATATAATCATGCCTCAGAGGAGAATGCTTAAACGTTGGCACATATATACAATATTTATATCTGAATTGACTTCAATTTTAGTCAATGCAGACTAGGAAGTGATTGCAACAAATTGGCAATTTTCCCTATGTCCTGGTACCTTTAGAGAGTACAAAAGTGATGGCTCAGTATACTAAAACTACAAAGAATTCAATAGTATTGTCTTGATGGCGATGTGTGATGGAAATTACAAATTTAAGTTTGTTTCCCCCAGACAAGATCATAGGTAATAACAGAAAGTTGTCATTCTGTGTAATATGTGACGATGCTTTTTCACTTAAAGGGAGCCTTTTAGAGCCATACTCGTACTGTTCTACCGAATGCAGCAAAACAAGTTTTAATTTTCACCTGAGCCATGCCAGGCAATGTATGTAACATAGTTTTGGAATGCTTGCAAATAAGTTTCAAATTTTGCAAAAAAAAATATGTATTTGCGACCAGAAAAACATAAATATAAAGCGCAGGCTTGCTCCTTATTGATAAAAATAGAAATAATTATATTGATGCACAGACTGATCCAAAGAAACATATACCATCAGAGGCTAAAATTGCCCACATACTTTCCCTCAGAAACTTGCTTTGTCAATTGGAAATGAATTTGCGGCATATTTTACAAAAGTGGGAGAATTCCCATGGCAAAATTGTTACCTGCCACCTAATTCCTATTCAATAAAAGTAACAACAATTTAACATTGTTTTTTTATTATTATTATTTAAATTTTAGGTTACATGAAACCATCTTCTTCAAAAATATTCTCCATTGCATTTTAAATCAAATTTTTTACTTGATGACGATTTCGAATAATCACCTGCAGCATTCTCTGACAAGAATCGTGTTCGGATATTTTGCACTGTAAGTCCTTGGCAATCAATACCTCTACACTATTTTCTTTTTGTTTGATTTGTGCTCGCATTATCGCTAGTATTTTCTATCCCGTGTCAGTTAACAAGCCTTCTACAATTATCATTTTCATATTAAGTAATCATCTAACATTCAATAGCTTCCTCTGCTTGTATATTCAACGCAGTTAGGCGTGGCTTTCGTTTCTAAAAGATGAAATGAATGAAATAAGTTAAAATATTTTTCCAAATTTATAATATTACCTAGCGTGGCCTGCCAAGCTGGTACTGTCGAACACCGAACAGCTTTTAATGCTTGACTCACCACTCGCTGGATAATCCCCTGTTTCCAATTCTGTTTCTCCAAGAGTACCCTCACAAAAAAACTGCAATTAAAAATTAAATAATTATTTATTTCACAAAGCAAACGTTAACTTAAGGTATAATACTCGATGTTAAAGGTGCGTTTTCATAGGTGTCATCCCATAACACCACAATTTCGGCACGTACAAATCGCCTGTACTGGTAGCACTTCGTTTGGATTCATGATCCTGGTTTTTTCTTCAGGCGTTGTGTCGTTAGAATTCTTAGCTTTATGGAAATATCGAATTTTGTATAGTTTCGGGAACTGCTCAAATGTTTCTTTTGAGCTTAAAGCCTGTTCTCGCATTCATGTAGCCATTGCATTGTACTAACATGTATAGCCAACGTTTAATTACCGCCTAACAACTGTAACACAAGCAGCATGTGCAACACATCTGGTTCTAATCAAGAATCGATTTCCTACTATAGATTTAGTTCCCTTTTCCCTGCAAATCTCCCTCGTACTCTACTTCTCAACTCCATTAACACAATCCGACGATCAGCAAAAAATTAAGAAAATCTATGGAGGGAAACACTTTGAAAATAGAACACTCATACCTCCAAAGAGAATTATATTTTTGGGTCTTTCTTTGGCGGCGGTCGGAAATAAATAAAAAATGTGCCAGAAACGAAGGGTTTTGAAAAAACAACATTCAACAGAATTATGTTTTGGAGTGTATATTCGGTGGATTTTTTGTGACGTTCATTCCCATGATAATGAAGCCAGGCGCTAATGGAGCTTAGCCCGAACCTACAAATAACCAGATTGTTGTAAGCGATTTCGACAGAATTTCATACTTACTTACTTAGCTGGTGCTACAGTTCGGGATGGGACAAAGCATTAGCTGACATGCCTCTCTAGCTAGAGCTATTTTACCAGGGTTAGAGTCGAAAACTATTATTTTTATCCGGATTATCTGAGCTTTTCTGAAGAGGTCGTATAGTTCGCCGTTTATTTGCCGTCTCCTTTTACCATTGATACAAACAAACCGAATATCTTTTCTTTCGAAGTGCTCAAGTGCATTTTTATCTATAGGGTTTTCTAACAACGACTTGACAACTTTTTTTTTAAATAAAAGGCAAACCATTTGAGATATTTGAAAAACTTTATTATTGGCTTGGAGTACAATCAAAACATTTATGAATGGAACTCGAATTCGTTCATATGGCCACCGCGGGCAGGTTTGCAGCGTTCGATTCGTTGGACCCAATTTTCAACGACTCGTTCAATGTTGGCTCTGAGCTCTTCCAACGTCGTCGGCGTGTTGGCATAAACCAATGACTTAACGTAGCCCCACAGAAAATAGTCAAGCGGCGTTAAATCGCACGGACGAGGCGGCCAATCGACTGGCCCATGTCTTGAGATAACACGCTCAACATACTTACTTATAGCGTGTGCTATGTGGCTTGTGGCACCATCCTGTTGAAACCACATGTTCAAGTCCATATCTTCCAATTCGGGCCAAAAATAATCGGTGATCATGGCGCGATAACGCTGACCATTCACAGTAACGTGACGATCGTTATGGTCGACGAAAAAATATGGCCCAACAAAGCCGCTGGCATGCAAACCGCACCAAACAGTTATTTCTTGTAGATGAAGTGGTGATTCATGAAGCACATGTGGGTTTTCACCCGACCAATAACGCATATTTTGCTTATTGACGAACCCATTGAGCCAAATATGAGCTTCGTCACTGAAGATGATTTTGCGATGAAATTCATCATCTTGGCGCATCTTCTCCAGAACCCAATCGGAGAACGTAGCTCGTTAGTGTACTTTACCATGATGAAAATGTTGAGCTTACTGAATAAAATGACAGTGACAGTTTGATGATTAGTAAAAGAGTGCGTTCACAAATTAAATTCAAAGTTGTAAAGTCCCTATTGGAAAACCCTATACTTTCGTCAGTGTCCAAGTTCCTGCGCCATCAAGCAGGACAGGGATGGTTAACAACTCAATTGTCTTCTAATCTAAAAGAAGCAGCGTTTAGAAAGACTGGTTCTTCGCATGATTTTCGCACAGGTGTCGTTTTTAAAATTGATAACGGAGACGCGGTACTTACTTACTAATTGTACCTTACTATTTCAAAGATGTAGTTGTCTATCATGACGTTTTGTTCTAAGGGTTGATGTTATGTGCACCATACCATTTGGTTTCCCTTCACTGACCACTAAACCAATCTTCAATAGTCGCAAACGCTCCTTTGACAGCTTGCTATGTACTTTCTATTTTGTCAACGTTATCGGCGAATGTATGTAACTGAAAGATGATGCCTTTGGAGTTGGGTAGTGAGCTTCAAATAATGGGCTTGTCTAAATCTTTTTCTGTTATGAAAGTTCTCGGTTTTGTCACTACCGACCTTGACGGAGCAGCGTGCATTCTCGTCAGCCTGCAGGTCATATGCGGTTTTAAAATCGATCAAGATGTGGTGTATCGATTTGGAAATCCTTAATTTTTTATTTTTTTATTTTTATTTATTTTTATTTTTTTTTTACAGGATATGGCATAATGAAAACTTAGATAGGGGCCACACAGACGGAAAACTATCCTCTTTGTGCAGTTCAGTGAAACTCCCTTCTTTACGGTCGGACAAACAATGTTAAGGTTCCATTCGTCGGGCGTATTTTCGTCCACCCAGTCCATTTCAAGCAATTTGATGAGCGTATACAGCCTTATTTTTATCTGTTATGCTTACCTCTATATACTTCTCTGTTACAATTATATATATTTCAACCCTAGATCTCGGCTGCCAACTTCAAAAACTTGACATCTGACATAAGACAATCGAAAAATGTAGATTGTTTGGTGAGCTCTATAAAAATATTTTATTTATTTTTTTGTTGCTCGTGCTTTAAAAAAATTTGAAACGTAAATATTTAATAAATGGGTCTATTAGCTAAATCCGTCAAATTCGGACGCATTGCATATTGTGATATATTTATACGGACAATAACAACCCGCAACGCAAAATCAACAAAGTACGTAACAACTCGAAAAACCCCCAGCACTCATAAAAAGAAAAAAAAAAAAAAAAAGTTTAAAAATAAATTCCGTACAGTAGAAACATACGAAACATATGAATATTGCGCATTTATTCTTTTGCGTTTACTTTAAAACATCATTTTAATTGCATAATTTGATTTTGAATAAATAGATTAGCCGAAGTTGGGCGACTAGAGAGTCCAAAAGTCGAGGGAAAATATTTGACCGGACAATTGTTTCTACATCGAATTTTTGGCTATCGTGGAGTTGTGCTTTTTCCTTGGCTGGCCAGAGTATATGATCGTGACTTGCATGCACCCGGTAAGGTGCCAATAGATGAACACCCTGACAAACCAGAGAGTAGTGATGGCAAATCAGGTGCTGATACAACAGCAGGTGTAGGGAATGGGGCAAAAGATGTCAAGGGCAAGGTTAATACGTTCTATCAAGTATTAATCGATTCAAGAGATTGCCCGTTTATTGTGAGTATACTTGAGAACATAAACAAGGGGTTCCATTAATTTTTTGTTTTTGTTTCTAGAGAGCTCAAACTGAAGCTGTGACTTTCCTTGGTAATCAGGAATCCAATCGAAGCCTTTATGCTATACCTGGCTTAGATTATGTGTCGCACGATGATATAATGCCGTACTCATCAACGGAGAGCAGCCCACTACATCATGAATTGTTTGACAAGTTTCTATCTAGAGTAGAAGGCAGTGATCCTGGATTCGAAGCAAACGATACACTTAGGGCGTGGCAGCAGAAAAATAATCCATGGCTGGAGTTATCCGATGTTCACAAAGAAACGACGGAGAATGTTCGAGTGACGGTCATTCCATTCTATATGGGATGTCGAGAAACACCGTCTTCTTCTGTTTATTGGGTAAGTTGTTGGTTTATTGAAATAGTTTGTACTGCGACATATTGTTGCGCACCATTCTGGTATGCTTGACATTGAGTATACAAGAATATCATGTGAACACATTATTTGTGTTGAGATAAGAGTTCCAATGTCGACGCGCATTAATAACTCAAAAAAAAAAAAAAAAAAAAAAAAAACGACACGAAAGTGACAATGTCTACGCATGATATCGTTTAGCAAACTTAAACTCCAAAATGTCCTATCGGCGGAAAGATTATATAGGGAATCTAATTTCAGACGTTCACCTTGTGAGAGGTTAAATATGCTATTCGCATATTTTTAGAACAACAAAACGCTTAGTCTAAACTTTTATGTTAAACCGTGTGATGAGTGACGAGCATAAAAAAAGATAATTCGAATTCCGGCTTCGCACATGGAATGTATTAGGATCCTTAAAGGGGCCGTTTGCCGTCGAATAACTTGCTTAGACCCTGGCAACCGCAATCAAGAAGTCCGATGGGGTCGACCCGAAGAAACGGATGAAAAACTGCACGTCGGAAAACACACGTCCGGCAATGGATTTAGATTTTGAGAATTTGTAAAGAGGCGTAACCTTTTAGTAGCTATCATGCGGTTCCCACATTTCAACAATCATAAAGAACTTGGCTATCCCCTGATCAATCAACCGTAAACCAGATTGATCACATTGAGTTCGAAGACAAACACTCATCCAGAATTCAGGATTTCCAAACATTCCGAGGACGCAATATAGAGTCCGATGACTACCGAGCTAAAATGGGTCTGACGGTAAATGAGGGGGAAAAAAGTACATGTACACCATGCACAAGTACTAATGTACACCACCGACGGCTTGGTCAAAACGTCACCATTAGCAATTATAGCTCTGAGACTTTGTCTGCCTTGGCTCCATAGTTACAAACAGCAACGACATCAGCGTAGAAATCAGACACGGAATTATTCTTGCCAATGAGTGTTTTTTGGTGCTCAAGGAGGAACTGAATAACCAAGCCTTCATAAGTCCCTTGTCATCCCCGTTCCGATGTATGGTGCAGAGGCTTTGCTTTCCGAAAGCGGATGAAGAAGTATTTATACAGTGAGAGAAAAAGATACTGTCCCGTTTGTATTGACGGCGATATTGGGCCCGCCATGTTGAGCGAATGGAAACTATAGTTTCAGCCCAGAGTCTTCGAGTCTAAATCCCCGAGGGACGGCGTAGCAAAAAACGACCGCATCTATGGTAGCTCACGCAAGTGGAAGAGGACTTCAAACAACTTGGAGTGTAGCACTAGAGGCAGCTGGCGAGTGTGATCTTGCTACTCGAGAGGCTTGTTAATTGAATTGAAAGCAATTTGCAATCTTATTTTCTTACTTTTTGCGACCTCAATGGTTGGCGAAAATGCAAATGAATGTCCGTAGACGACTACAAAGTGAACAGACCAATGTTTGGTAGAAAGGTGGCACTCGCTATTACGCAGACACGCAAAACTGGGTAACATTTCTAGAGTAAGCGATTTTCTGGACCCCATTAAAATTCAGTAGTCTGTACATACATCTCGCCTTGAAGAAGTGCTCCGCCTGTTAAATAACGTTGATTGCGCATGGAAATCTACAAGTTTAAGTTTTAAGAAGTTTAAGTAAACTGTCTCTGATCAACTACTATGGAAGATTTTTTGTAGAATCTAGAGAGGAACTTCGTTTCAAACTGGAATCAATCAGAATGTCGAGAATTATCAAATCGGAAATAATTTCGGACGTAGTCGTATGAGCGTACAATCCAAATCTGACTTTCACAACTGATACGGGTCCATATGGATTAGGAGCCGTAGTGTCATATGCATTACCGATTGGGCAGGATCATCCGATCGCTTATGCTTCGCTTTCACCTTCGAAATTACAGTCAAATTTGGAAAAAAGCAACTTCAATATTCGAGCTACTTCAAAGATGTTTTCAATATTGCTACCGATAGAAAGTCTTTACTCATTACACGGATCATAAACCGTTGGTTGCTGTATTCAGTCCCACCAGCCAGTATAGTGGCCCTAAGATCGCGCACCGGGGGACGTGTTATGAAGCAAATGCATAATTTATACTGGTTGCGTCTACCGAAAGATGCGGACGATGTCACATACTACCAAAAGCAGCAGATGAACATTATAACCGTTACCAAAAAAGAAAGACGTGGAAGGCTTACAGAAAGATTTGAAAATCAATCACCGAAAAATGTACACAATCATCGGAAATACACATGGCTCTACAGCAAAGGGTACAGAATGTCTCTAATGTTTGATATAGGCACCTGCTGCAGATATAGGCCTGATCTGCAATGGGGAATAACCCCAATTCTTAATCTTTTGTTCGTACTGGCGAATCTCCATTTAGATCCCTTTGGTCGAAGGTGAGGCCTACCTAAAACATCCTCTCATCTTCGAGTCATGGTACCTTGTATTTCCTATATTTTTTAGGTTTTCCAACAGCAAGCGTAACCCTGTGACTTAAGGCCTAAACCACAGCTACCATGACGCTCCCACAAAGTCGACAACCTCTTCAAATTACCCTGGAATCGAAGTTTCAGGAGCTCCGGGTTCCTGTGGTACAGAATTAAGCATCTTTCGGGCTATCAACGACACCCCTTGTATCAACTGGCCACCTTGCGTTTAAGAAAAAATATCGCTGATCCAAGACTATGTACATTTTATGGTCCCAAAGGACTATGAAATTCTTGAGCCATTTTTAGCATCTTACACTCAACCAAGTGTAACTTCGTCGTCGCAGTTGTCAAAGACTGAGGCCTAAGAATCAAAATTGTTCACATATTGGCACCGTACTAGGCTACCGTACAATTACTATCGTTAGAACTAAACGCGTTTACACCAAACGACAGACAAAAACTAGGTTAAGTATAGATTAAACAGATTAGGTAAGGTCAATATTTGGCCAAAAGAAAATATGTATGATAAATGGAACCTCAGCATCGTTTGCACATTTTCAAGCAAGGAGATTAGGCTGCGCCTACTGTACATGTCTTAACACCGATTTTGAGTGAGAACCTGTGAAGAATCTTATAGTTTCCTATCAGTTCGGTCTTAGGCTGAGTAATAAGGGCAGAGTAAACTATTTTTTTTTTTAACAACTCAACCCTGTTTAATGATCAAACATTATATTGAGCTTCTATTGCTGTAATGTATTTTCTAATGCAAAGCTTATTACCACCACCGCGGTGTAGGGCGCAGTCGTTAGTATGCGAGTATCTCTCAGTAAAACACAATGTTATTGCCGTAAATGTTGAGCAAGCCTCCCGCTTTGGTTGAAATTACTTTTAACATGCCCGTCTAGGTCTTTTATATATACTTTGTACGGTTTTTCATTGTATCTTGTCTCCATTCACTGTCTTGTAGACTGGATCTAGGATCACACGAAGAGATTTACGTTTTGATTGCATTCTTAGCGCAAAGAAACAGCAAGTAGCAAGATGTATTATTCGGCTGATCTCATCATTGATTTTGTTGTCACAATTCATAGTGGTTTCTAAGTTAACAAAGTGCCTAACAATCACATAACTATATTTGCATGAAGTGATGCATGTGTTGAATGTTCTTTTTTGTAAACAGTATACTCGTTTAAGCGACACCCACGTCTTGCTGCTTTCTGGTTATGTCAGTTTCGTTGGCGTACGCAAATAATAAAACTGATTTTTTTTTAAAACATGTACCTTTGGCTTCGGCATGTAAATTTGAAAAATCGCATCAAAATGTAACTCCTGTCCTTAATCAGTTTTGATATAGAACCTGTTATTGCAATCGTATTTCTTTATTACCTGAGAACTGGTTTCGGACAGAATCTTCACCAGGAAATATGTTAGGTCGGATCTTCATGAATGGAAAATGACAACCTAACACTTCACTCCTCTATTAGTAAACTGGTGTTTGTCTCTTAATCCGTGCCGTATGCATTACTGAGCAGTTTTGTGCAACAACGAAACAGCGCCTACGACTTTGCTGAACCCCCTCTCCGCTTTCTAAGAGTAATCGAAAAACTGAAATCACTGATTTTGGTTTGGTTCTCAGATCAGAATGGGAAACCTAACGAACATCTTCGTTTTGATGTCTCTAATAAGCCAGCGGCTTTACAGCTGTCCCGCAACAGGAAACACTAGAAACTGCATATACGAGATGTGTTCAAAAAGTAAGATTATATTATATTTAAAAAAAAAATTATTCATCAATATTAATGTTTTCCCAACCAAAGTAATCCCCCTCAGATATACTGCACTTGTGCCAACACCTTTTCCAATCCTCGAAGCACTTCTCATAAGTTGGTATAGACTTTAGCTCTTCCATCGATACCGTTTTTATTTCCTTAATCGTTGCTAATCTTCGTCCTTTCAAAGTCTCTTCATATGGTGAATATGGTGGCTAAGGCATTATTGTCTTGTTGTTTTTGTCCAAAAAATCTCACAAGCAACGATGAATGAGCAGGTGCATAATACTCCTTATTGACCGTACGACCTTGAAGTTAAAACTGCTGACGCACTATGTCACGGTAATCGAAAAAAAAAAAAAACAGTGATCAAAACTTTGACATCTGATCGAACTTGGGGTGCTTTCTTCGGTCTTGGTTCTCATGGGTGCTTCCATTGGGACGATTGGGCTTTGGTTTCGACGTTATTATTATACACCCATGATTCGTCACTAATTATGACCCTTTTGAGCAAGTCAGGATCATTATTGATACAATTCAAGAGTTCCTGAGCGATGCCTATGGGACCGTTCTTCTGATCAAAATTAAGAAGTTTCGGAACAAACTTCGCTGACACACGCCTCATGCCCGAAACAGCCGAAAAAATTCCATGACATGTACCGACCGATATGCCAACATCCTCAGTAACTGCTCTTATGGTAATTCGACGATTTTCCAAAACAATTTTCTTCACAGCTTCGACGTTATCATGCGCTGACATGTGTACCAACACAGCAAAAAAATCAAAAATCGAATGTATAGGGTTTTCCAATAGGGACTTTACAACTTTGAATTTAATTTGTGAACGCACTCTTTCACTAATCATCAAACTGTCACTGTCATTTTATTCAGTAAGCTCAACATTTTCATCATGGTAAAGTACACTAACGAGCTACGTTCTCCGATTGGGTTCTGGAGAAGATGCGCCAAGATGATGAATTTCATCGCAAAATCATCTTCAGTGACGAAGCTCATTTTTGGCTCAATGGGTTCGTCAATAAGCAAAATATGCGTTATTGGTCGGGTGAAAACCCACATGTGCTTCATGAATCACCACTTCATCTACAAGAAATAACTGTTTGGTGCGGTTTGCATGCCAGCGGCTTTGTTGGGCCATATTTTTTCGTCGACCATAACGATCGTCACGTTACTGTGAATGGTCAGCGTTATCGCGCCATGATCACCGATTATTTTTGGCCCGAATTGGAAGATATGGACTTGAACATGTGGTTTCAACAGGATGGTGCCACAAGCCACATAGCACACGCTATAATCGATTTATTGAAGAGTAAGTATGTTGAGCGTGTTATCTCAAGACATGGGCCAGTCGATTGGCCGCCTCGTTCGTGCGATTTAACGCCGCTTGACTATTTTCTGCGGGGCTACGTTAAGTAATTGGTTTATGCCAACACGCCGACAACGTTGGAAGAGCTCAGAGCCAACATTGAACGAGTCGTTGAAAATTGGGTAAAACGAATCGACCGCTGCAAACCTGTCCGCGGTGGCCATATTAACGAAGTCGAGTTCCATTCATAAATGTTTTGATTGTACTTCAAGCCAATAATAAAGTTTTTGAAATATCTCAAATGGTTTGCCTTTTATTTAAAAAAAAAGTTGTCAAGTCGTTATTAGAAAACCCTATACATTGCCTGCGAAATGTCAAAAGGCACCTTTCTTTTTGAACACAATTCGTAATTGTCTTAACATGGCACTACGGTTTTGATAAACATATAAGTGTGCTAGCAGGTACTGTAGGCACTTGTACCATCACAGCGAATACTCGTCTTTCTACGAAAGACTGCTTAAATCCATAAATAGTCTAGTGTTTCGTCTGAGTACCTCGTTGCGGCAGTTAATTTGACAGTTACGAGTGGATAAAAGGCGGTTATTTGCAGGTGTTTATCAGAATCATGAAGACAAATGGGCATTCCAATTGATTTGAATCGCGTTATCCCTACGAGCAGTCAGACGTGTAGTAGGAGCGCGGTACAAGCGAAATGAAATGAATCCAACAAGGCTTCTAATTTAGAATCAGTTCAAGTAGGTTGAAGTTTTTCCTAATGAGCGGACTAAGATGATTACTTTTGCAAAAGGCAGTTTGGTAGGATGGGAGATAATTTAGTAGATCATATCATAATTTTCACTTTGCTTTAACTTCATTTGGAAACTCATATTCCACTTGAAAATATTTCGCTTCATTTCCATTTCTCACAGATTTTCTTTCTTCTGTTTCAGTGGCGATACTGCATTCGATTGGAGAATCTAGGCGAATTAAGCGTACAACTCCGAGAAAGGCATTGGAGGATATTTTCATTATCGGGCACCCTTGAGACAGTACGCGGGCGAGGTGTTGTCGGACAAGAGCCTGTGTTAAGTCGAAAATTACCAGCCTTCCAATATAGCAGCCATGTGAGTTTGCAAGCTCCAAGCGGTCACATGTGGTAAGCATTCCTAAAATTTGATTCATCCAAAATTTTCATACTAAATCTCTTTTGTTTTTAGGGGAACATTTCGGCTTGAACGAGAAGATGGTCACTCATTCGATTGTAAAATACCACCCTTCTCGTTGGAAAGCAAGCCAGATGAAACTCCGCCATCAACTGTGAATGAAACGAAGCCGCCCACACCTGAAAGTGCGCTCTGAAAACAATGAGCCAGACAACACCATAATCCAGTTGACCTGATCGAAGGCCTCTACTCCGAAAAAATCTCTTAACCCATAGTTCCCTTTATGCGTAGGAATTTTCAAATTTTTTTTAGTTTTATGTCCAGGATGAAAAAAATAGAGTTAAAAAAAAGATTTTCGTTAAACGATAAAACCACTTGTATTCTTATTTATTTGTCGGTAGTGTTTTCTATTGTTCCAAGCGCTTTTGGCCCTTGACTTTTGATAGCTTCTCCACTTTCACGGCGTAGTCGAACGGTGCGATGTTATCTTTTATTTCGAATATACCGCGCAACGCATCTAGAGAAGCCAAAGCAATCGCTGTATCCACATCCTCTCCGAAGCCTGAAAAAGAAAACCATTAAATGGAGACAAAATTAATTTAGCAATCGCCTACCTTGACCAATTTGTTTTTTATTGGAATAGACAGCAACTTGGTAGGCAGCGAGAACTGTGTTCTTTCCAAGTTCTCCAATGAGACGAGGTTCAGGTTCAGCGAATTTCAGATCTTTGCACACTTCTTTCAAGTACTCTGTTGGGTTATTTATCTCCCACAACTCACTCAAGTCTTTCTGATTAAGCTCGGTGCAGATAAAATCCCTCACAAAATCAAACGCTCTTTGGGCACCAGACGACTGTTCAAGTGATCCAATTACAGCCAGAAGACTCTTGGCCATTGTGTCGTTCGCTGGTGGGTATTCAGCAGAGTAAATCAAATCTTTCAACCCTAAATGGGTGGAAATATGTGCGAGTGTCTCCTCCGAGGTAAGATACGCTGAAATTGCTTTAATACCCTCCTCTGGAACTTTTGGCAGCGAATACTTTAAGAATGCATCGACATACTCAATTACTACCCGAGCACCGCTTTCAGCAAGCTTTTCATTATCGTTTAGCTTTAGGTCTGGATTTTCAGTGCCAATTTCAAGCTGTCTTTGCTCTTCTTTGACGATGAACGATCGATTGGTTAGAGCTGTATGAAGCGAGGACAAGTCGAAATTTTCGTTCAAACGTTTTCCAAAGGCAAACAGCTCGGCGTTGTAATTCCATTCGATGAATTCGAATCTGGGTTGTGGCGCTTGTGGTCCCATTTTCTCTTTGCGTCGACGGAGTTCACGTAATGTAGGGCCGACCCACCTTTTGATGTGCCGCACATTATCTGAAAAGCGGAGTGTGATGTTGTTAATTATAATTTGTAGGTTTGGTATGAAGGATTACTTAATTTTGTGCAGCAAGATATTTGAGTGGCGACCAAAACTGTGTTGAGTGTGTTACGAATTAGAGACATTTTGTCAAATAATTCTTAAATCTCCGACCGTAAAAATTTGGAATATATGTTTTTTTTTCTCGTTGAAGTCGGAAAAAGTGCACATTGAAAGATGATCAGCTGTCAAGCTGACATGAAGTTTTCTATGGAAACGGTGGAAATGGAGTGAAATCTAATGACGGGGCAGTTACATTGGCAAAATTAATCGAAATCCATTCGTGCACATATTTAACTAAACATTTAAAGCTGTCAAGTGAGGATAAAATTCTCCACAGAGAGAAAATCTACTAAAAAGTAAGCGAACTGATTTGAAAGCGACAAATGTCAACTATCTTCATCTTGATTTTTGTTCGTTTTTTCCACCGAAATATGAGAAAATATTCCAGCGACTCCACCACTGCTATCACTCTAGTTTGTAACTTTAGTACATTCGTTCGGCTTCTGTACACAAGCGGCTGAAGTAAAATACCGGTCGTCAAGATTTCCTATCAGTAAACTACAATAAAACATCAGCAAAACCAATGAAGCTGGCAACAGTGAGGGCTTCGGCTGAGCGTCGTACTGGTACAGCGTTAAAATCGGCTCTCTCATCAGCTTCGCCTTGAATTCCTCGAAAGCATGCTGTTGTTTCTCGAAATGAATATTTTTTTCGTAGCAGCATCGTCAGGGCTCCGAAGTTAGTGAATACTTGGGAACGTACTTACGAAAGAAACTGGTGAGACACACCTCCCTTATGTTACGGGAGCCACAAAGTCGCTGATGGCAACAAGCTTCCGTCGCTCTCTTGTAATTTCGCCAGCATAAAGTCGATGTCTCAAGAAATCAAATTCGGTCGCCACAAACACACATTTGTCCAACCGCAGAGTTGGCCGGCCATGGTAATCGATCTAGTCCTTTTCGATAGTCTTACTTGGGATAACCATGTAGTCGGGATAACATACGATATCTGTGTTGTTAGCTTCAGACAGAATGCGGTTCATTATTTTTTGACTATCTCAAAAGGCATTCAATTTAACTCGAAGTGCCCTTCGGTGGTTGTGAATACAGTATACTTTCTTCGAGCTCGATTTGATGATAGCCCATCTAGTCTGGTGAAAAACATTTTACCAGACAATCGTGCGAGAAGCTCATCTGCAAGTGACATCGGATATGACTCCTTGACCGTCACTTTGTTCAGAAAGCGAAAGTCAACACACTGGTAATGCATATTCCGAGGAAGATGAACGCAGAATGTCATTCTCCAGCAATTCGTTGATAATGTGCCTTCCTTCTTCACGTTTGTAAAACCGAATCCTATATGGCTTTTGATTCACCGGGATATTCATCGTAGTCTTTATGTTCGTAATCACGGTCGAGCATAATTCTTAAATGGTCTTGGAGAAGCAATTCGGATGCTCGGTCAGTATATATGATTCCTTGGATAATCACTCGTTTGCCAGCTTAGTAGAGTAAATCGCGTCCCAAAAGTACGTTATTCGGGATGAACACAGCAGCTCTGCATTATGTTGAGTTTAATCGATTTCGATGAACATGCGAACTTAAGAATCGCAAAAGTATTCGCCACCAGCAAATTCCCTCAATGCGACATGACAAGGAGTTTTCGGTTCATCGTTTTTGGCGATCTCTTCCTACATATCGGTTCGCTTCCGTATACGTGGACCGTTTTCAGAACTGTTTCATTGCTCTAAGAGTCGCTTTCTTTCTTTGTCTTATCATCATTATTATCGCAGTCCGCATTCGTTGGCGATGCCTCATTCAGTTACATTGCTGAGGTAATTTTATTAACTTTTGGTTGTATTTTCGTTGCTGCAGTTTGACTTGGTTCTTTAAGAACGTTTTGCGACTTAATGACCAGTACGTTGGCACGTTGTACACCTGTGGTGTCGTTTGGCTGAGGAAAGCGTTTTGAAATGTATCCTTTCCTAAAACAACTAAATACACAATAATCTTTTTGGCAGCGTTCGTGTTCGTGTTTGGTATTTTAAACTCACCCGATTTCTGAGAGACGTGTGCGTTCGTTTCTCGGTTCCCTTGCTGGAAGTGTCTCATCTCTTTGGTGCCCAAATATCTTTGACCTTATAAGTTGGTCAACAAACTGAATATTGTAGTTTGGTCACTCCACTGTTAAGTACACTTTAATACCTCAACACGACGAATATATGTATGATGATGATGGCAGCGAAGTAGATGTGAGATCGAATCGGGGTATAATGTCGGTTATTTCGCTCATGTTGTTTTCGTAAGTGTGCATTACAAATGGATATGATGGCGTTTGTATCTGAATCTGTTTTCCGTGTACATTGTTATTAACAGACGAGGGAAGTGTAATAAATGGTGTATAAACGGGATGACTATGGATGTGTGTATGATACAAAGGAGCATGAGTGGTTGTTTGCCATAGGTTTGCGTCGATGTATTGACTCGGTGTTGGATGAAAAACATTTCCAACGGTAAACCGGTTTTGTTGATAAGCAGGATATACGGAGTTGTTTGCGCATACAGAATTATGTGCAGATACAAGATTGTTGGTATCAGAAATCATCGTTGTAAGAACATATGTCGAAGAGGAGGAAGGCCCTATTTACAATACTCCGGGATTCGATACGGCAGAAGTATCGATAGACAGCGGCCTTCTTCAATCAACTGGCTATGGTTTTATCAAAATTGACTTCAACATAAACTTCAACCACCTGATTTAGGAAAAAAGCGTATAGAAAAAACGTAAAAAAACTCTAAAACAGTGAAAACCTCGGTACATACAAATCTACCAGTCTACCAAAAAACTAAAGCATCTTTAAAGCCGGAGACTCAGGCATTCATCAGTCTATTTTTCTTATCCTTAATCCAATGCATGCAGATATTGTAAATAACGAGAGTGAATCAATAGGCCCATTAACTTTGATAGGTCTTTAAGCAAATAAAGTATTGTTACTCAACAGAATCTCCTTTGAGCTCAATATTCGTTAAACATTAGTCCAATATTTGCGGGCGTTTGTATGAGATATGATATAATCGTTGGAGTCAAATCTTCATCCGTCGAGGCATTTATTCTATTCGTTGAATAAGGGGGATGATGAAGTGCTCCTAATTCGTGGCGCAAATTTTGTTATGTGCATTTCTGTATTGTCTTGATGGAAGAACAGTTTTTTTCTTGGCCAATTGCTATCGTTTTTCCTTCTAATGATCACTGAACCGCCCAAAAAGTAAGCACAATATTCATATCATTCCATTTTTGCCAAAATTCACCATGTCTGCCTAAAATGGCTGTCACACACAAAATAGATTACGTAACTTGCTCAACATTTGGCAGTGTAGTACTGATGGGAGTTGATGGAAGCGGTGCTACTATTCACGTTAAAACTTGATGGCAAAACTGCGGTCGGTAACTTTGGATACTTTATGTCGATAACTGTAATGGGTTACCTCACATCTCCTGACAAGGTAGCCAAACAGTACTCTGTTGAGTTTCACGACTCTGTGACCGCCAAGAGAACTGAACCGGACAGACTGCCTGTGCCGAACCGTTGATACATTCTCGAGCGTTTTTGAAAACGAGTTATAAAGGGAATTATCAGGAAAATAGTTTCTATGACCCATAATCGATCCCAAACGCACAAATACAATTTAATAATGGTGATATCCAAAGGGGGTGTCCGTGGTTTAGTGGTCGCGGGTTCGAATCCCGTGCAAGGCAATTCTCTGAAAAAGTCTTTTCATAGAATTTGTATGTAGTTACAATATATGAAAAATCCCGTCGGCGTCAACTCTGACATGAAGGCATAACACTAATGTTGGTCAAATGTAACGAACTAATGACTAGTACGTACTAAGACCCACTGGTTGAGGATGCACTGGCTCCAGTTTGACACAACCACCTCTGGAAAAAATATAGAAACCTAATACACATAAGTTTGGAACTACTACACCACCTGCCCGCGCCCTGGTGAAAAGCCTGTAAAAGGGTATTCATATCCCCTTGGTGCTCGCCCGGGATTTAAAAAAAAAAAAAAGTGCTATGATTGAGTATTTAACTTTCATAAGATGAGCCAGTTACCACTTACTAGGTTTGAATGAATTTTATTGTATAAGTGCTTCCCACATTGATAGATTCTTCGGGAAATTTATATTATTCCAAGAGTAATCCAGAAGTAATCAGTGCATCGTCCTATTCGCTCTCCTAGTGGTTTCAAGTAAGTATAAGAGAAAACTAAGCGTGCATCTGTTCTAAATCGGTCATAGTCAAGGTTAAATTGTTTTTTAACGGAAGATATAAATCTAAAAACACAGACAACCACAACTAAAGTAAACAGATAAGCAAACGTGTTTCAACAGATATTAGACGGTTTAGTAGCGTCAACAATTAGCTCACGCGCCTAACAAATCCCTCTAATCCCTATATCTAATTCTCAGTTGTGAATTTGCCAAAATAAAGCAAATATGTACTTAGCTTCATTACTCGTATAAAACAACAACTCTCCCAGAGAACTCATTTTAATTCATTAAACATTATCAGTCCGGAATGTGTGCTACTAAATTATCACCAGATTTGGTGCAAGATCTATGCAGTCGTCATTCGCGTCAAAAAGCCAATAGAGTGCCTAAAATAATCAGCTACTCCGTGCAAGGATTTAGTGACACTCCATTAGGATATCTTGGAAGACATGAAGTACTTTCCGTTCAGATTCAGCACGCACCGTTAAATTCACCAAAGGAAGTGATATTTTTCATCAAGTCCGCTCCGAGTGATGTAGCTTCGCGAGCAGAGTACATAGAGGAGATTTATGTTTTCCAAAAAGAAATAAGCGTTTATCATGATGTGTTGCCAAAATTGCAGAAAGCAGTACCTGAGTTCGCTGCAAGATGCTTCTTCGCTAAGGATGACATTTTGGTCTTTGAACACTTAGGTGAAATGGGATTTAAAGTTGGAGCTGATCGATCTGGACTGTTGGATTTTGAACACTTGAATTGTGCATTGAAGTCGTTGGCGAGTTTGCATGCTGCATCGATAGTATTCGAGGCTAAGAATCATCAAAAAATTTCGCGTGTTTTTCCAAAAGCTGTTAAGGAAAATGCATACCCGGTAAAGTATGTCTGTAAAGCTCGTTTAGAAAATTTCGACAGGGCTACCGCATCACTCTGTGAACTTATCAAGGTAATGCCAGAATATCAGGACTCTGATCAGTTGGAATTTATATTAAAGGAGTTTCCACTGCGGATGAAAAAGATCTTTGAACTTTCACAGACTTCGAAGAAGTATTTCAATGTGTTTAGTCATGGTGACCTGTGGGCAAATAATGTACTATTTAAGTATGAGGAAGGCCATCCAGTTGAGAGTAGATTGGTTGACTTTCAGTTGACTAGGTATGCTCCGCCAATTTTGGATGTCATCACCTGGCTATCTATACCAACCAGCAAGGCATTTCGAGCTGAGTATTTGAATAAATTGTTGGACAATTACTATTGTATGATGACAGAATTTTTACAACAGAATGATCTACAACTTGAAGACTTTATTTCACATAAAGAGTTCGAAGAGAGTGTTGAAGAGTACATGTTGTGTGGATTGATTGAGAGTTGCTTGTTCTCACACATGACAATTCTGCCAACTGATTTAACGCACAAATTTACTACGAACACGGAAGACTTTGACGATTTTTTTAGTAAGAAAAGAAACGAGATTTGTTTGCTGGCATTCAACACAGATGAAATCTATAGGCGTCGAATGACGGATATGATTTCTGATATTGTAGATAATTATATTTTAATTTAGAATAAATTGCGATATATTTTTACAATAAACTTTAAGACTGTTTATTTGATTGAGTAGTGGAACATTGCGTCCTTCTTCTTTAAAGTTAGGTAAGTTCTTAATACATCAATTTTTCATTTTCATTGACCTGGAAAACTTTGGGCGTTTTATGTTTGTTGGATTAGAGTTGGAGCGTTGCCCAGTGCTATAACTATAACAAGGACTTGTTTTGTTGAAAAAAAAGCAACACTGGTTTCAATTGAAGAACGTACGGCAGATGAACCACTTTGTTAAATCAGCGATAGAGCCAACAATCATCGTGGTTGATATCTTTTATGAGATACATAACCGTATAATATTTAGAGTTCAATATGAATTTTTCAGGATTATCCAGGTTTCTGAAAGAGAGATGGTGGGGAATGACCCTCAAACGGTCTAGTTTTCGTTCAAGCAGTCAGAGAAAGGGGGTGGCGCTCTGACCTAAAGTTCGCGGGGTTATCTATCCGACTTCGTAAAAATTACTTTGTCATTAAGCAACCAAATGCCTTGAATAAGAATGGATTCACTGTTGACGATAATAACCTAGTGTTACAGATTGAATCCCAGCCGTATCTTTGACAGACAAATCGTATGAGAACACAGCCAAATGGAGAAGAACACCAAAATCACCTACTAAGGTACTATCTTTCTTTAACCGAAAAACTGTAAAGTGAAACAAGGCAAGAAGCGTATACATCAGCAGCAGCATTTAGAATCATGAAGTTGGTTGTGCCGAATACCGATACGTTTCCGTCGATAGGAAAGGGCATTATATGGGAGATACTTATAGTTTTGTTTAATTGACAGTGAAAACAAACAGGAAGAAGTGTAGTTTTTAAAAATAGCACCATGTATCCTCTACAAAGAGTGCTGTTCATCATGGCAAGAGAAAGGATAGAATAAAATAAGAGCCCTATTGAAGAGTACGACGAAAGTGTTCTTTTCCTACTGCAAACAGCGATGCTGAGGTGTTTAAACTCTCGAGTAATCTAAAGGAATCCACATAATCTAGGGTAAAGTTATTCAATTGACTTCAATTGCGCACTCCCTGTCGGTTGAAGTTACCTATTAACTGTGCGCGCTACCTAAGGTGAGGTCTTCCTCTACTGCGTTATCTTTCCGGGTTAAATTCGAAGACTATGCAGGCCGGGGCATTGGTTCCATTCATCATCTGATGCGCAGCTTGCTGAGTAGGTCAGCGTCACAGTAGAGCTTATATAGTTCGTCGCTGAATATTTTGTGTCACTCGGAACGACCGAAGGTATCTTTGACCGCTCTCGATAGAGGCCATACTTCAGCACCATAAAGTAGGACTGGGATGATAGAGGTTTATAAAGAACGTGAAAGTGGGTAACCAGATAAGAACGATAATAATAATTTAAAATAATATAACAACGATTCTGAGATATAAAATTGATTCTGACTTTATTTTGAAGCTACATTAATGGCATTATATATTGAATAGCACATCATTCAAATAGTCGCCTTGGCTTCTCTGGCATTGCTTCAAGGGGTCGGTTCAATTTTTGATGACTAAGTCTAATATGTGTGGCGTTATTCCGGCAATAGCGTGTCCAATGTTGAGCTGATCCAAAGTGATTGGTTTGTTAGCGTATACTAAAGACTTGACGTAGCTTCAGAGAAAATAATCGAGTGGTGTCGAATTGCATGATCGCGGCGGTCAATTGATGAACGCTCACTGTGAGATGACCCAGTCGCCAAATATCTCCTTCACAACTTCGAGCGTTGCTGTTCGAACCACAGCTCCTATGCATGAATGTTGTCGACCTCTGACCACGGAAAGCTGGCTAAGATCGCTCTATACCTGAGACCATTGACGGTAACCGTGTCACCTTCCTTAGAAATAAGGTCCGATTATGCTGTCATGTTATAAACTGCACCAAAGATGCATTGATGCTTGCCCAAACACTTGTGGATTGTGTTCGCTCCAATAATGGAAATTTTGCTTGTTGCCGTAGCCGATGAGCCAAAAATGGGCCTCGTTAGAAAAGATGATTTTTTGGCAAAAATGCGATTCTAGGGCAGAATTAGCGAACTCACTGCGTTCTCCATGATCGTCCGGCTTTAATTTTTGTATCAGTACAATCTTATAAGTATGTAGGTCCAAATCCAACCACAAAATAAGCCAGGATGACTCTCTGGCCATGTCCAATTCAGCTGATCGGTGCCGAATCGACATTTATCGGCCTTCTTCGAAACTGGCTGCTACGGCGTGTATGTTGTCTTCATTTCTCACCAGTCTCTGTCTGGTTGATGGCTTAAGATCTTAGCTCAATATTGCATAAGTCCTCCAAATACTTGTAGACAGTTTCTCTTTGAGTTCTCATTCTTTGCAGCTTCTACAGAAGACGTTGTGTTAGACACCCAGGCATTTCGCATGAATGGGAATGCCGATGGAACAGGGACCTTGTCTATTCTCACTAAATACGTATATGTCGATCATATGGTTTTAGCTACACTTGTTCATCCTCTATTAACCTACTGACCATTTTTAATTTAATAAAAAATCTTAGTTGACTTCCGGCGATACCGTTTTCGTACATTGCTGCTGTTTTCTCGATAATGTTATGATAGTTACATCGACTTGAAAGAAATAGTGTCAAACTCCTAGGATAGTGGACCGGTGTCGATGTCAATTTAAAAATCATCGGTGTAGAAAGGGAATTTCTCCATGTTGCCTTTTCCTCCACTAATACCTGTCAGGAAACCTATTAGTTTATCTCCGGAAAGACCAGCCTTGGAATCATGTGTTCTGTTTTTAACCTCAGCCATTTTGGTCGCTGAATCACTGAAATATAGATTCAGCGGAATGAGTCTAATCATAATTTTTAATGCCATTATCATTGTTTTTCTGACTGATTGCGCAATTCTGTTACAAGCTGTCGTCTGCATTTTGGTAGTGCTAAGGAATCGCGAAAGATACCAGGATATGTTCTACAACATCTATCGGAATTTTGGCAGGCTACAATAGCTTTTTGAAAACGTCAATGTTCTCTTTCTAGTTCAGTTTGAACTAAAAACCACGTTTACAAATCATGTTGACCTAGATTGTCTAAGTTATCCCTACCTCCAGTAGCTTGAAGATGGATACTTATCTCATTTTAGTGAAGCAAACAGCCTTTGTCTTCTTACCCTCTGGAACAGACTGAATTCTTACTAATGTCAGAGTGTGGTTGATCCTTTCGCTTAGCACTTAAAACAACTTAAATGTATGCTGTCGAGTTAAATTAAATCGATACTTCGATACAATCAACATTTCATTCACCAAAAGAAGTCATTAACCCATCATTACGAAAAATCTGTTACAATAATCAATTAACTATTACATGTATTTATCAATAGATGTCACTAATTTTTAATTTTAAATGATAAAAGGTACAATGGGCACAAGTAATATAAAATAAAATTTCGTTGTTTTTATTCAGATCTGATAAAAAAAATGTCAGTTCTCCAAGCTTGTAAAAATTTTATTGGCCTCGAAGAAGCCGTAAATGCTATAGTAGACGAAGAAAGCGAGAATGCATATGATGTAGTGATTCTACCGCCAGATCTAGCCGTTGTTACCGATGAAGAAGGTGAAGATGACATGCAGACATCGGATTTACCTAGAGACATAGCAGGAACATTGGAGGTGATGCGTCGACTTCATGATTTTTCTGAATGGGAAGGCAGTGATGATGAGCCTTTGTCTAGTAAAAGAAGTCGCCCATATTCTCATGATATAACTCCTAAATGGAGGCAATGTCCACCATCTTACTCAGCCCCCGTCGTTTCAATTACCAAACAATACATGTTCTTCACGAAAAAGTCAGGTAATAAATGAGGTAAAGGGCTTGCTACAAATTTTTGAAAAAATATTCGATGAAGAGGTTTTTGACCTCATCGTAAGCAATACGTTATTATATTCAGGCCAGAATAATAGACATGGGTTTGAAATGGACAAAGATGATCTTCGAAGTTTTCTTGTTGTGCTTATTATATCTGGATACCACAAGCTCCCAAGATAACTTAACTATTGGAGCTATGATAGAGGTCTGGCAGTACCCCTTGTGACCAGATTAGAATCGGATATAAGAAGTAAGTATATAAGTATAAGTATAAGTATAAGTATAAGTATAAGTATAAGTATAAGTATAAGTATAAGTATAAGTATAAGTATAAGTATAAGTATAAGTATAAGTATAAGTATAAGTATAAGTATAAGTATAAGTATAAGTATAAGTATAAGTATAAGTATAAGTATAAGTATAAGTATAAGGATATAATAAGCTCCGATGGATTTTTCAACGCCACCTCTTGATAGTGAAATCGCTACTTTCAAAAATGCCAACAATACCTGAAGAGCACACAACATATTTTTACAACATTCTTACAAGTTGTGATTTACTCAAAGAATTGAAGACGTCCGGGTATAAAGCCAGTATAAAGCCCGCTATGCCCTGTAAAAAATATGAAAAAGTTATCACGAGCTGAGTTTGACTATATATGTCCGACACAGATAATGAAATTTTGCTTGTAAGGTGGAAAGACGTATGTACTAGAGGTACAAATTTTGATACCGTAGAACCTATTGGTAAAGTAAAATGCTGGTGTTCACAGAGTATACAAAAGGTGGACGTAAGTATACCATATTTATTCCAAAATTACAACAAAGGAATGGGCGGCGTAGATGAGATGAATGGATCTATGTTATATCATTTTATCTCTTGAGTATTCGTGGAAAAAAAATGGTGGTGGCCTATTTTCACATATTTGCTTGATATGTGCTTAGCTAAATCTTGGCGTGTACATGCTTTGAGTAGCTCTGAGCGCTTTGACTAAGTACCTTTTAAAAAACAAATAGCTCGATATTACGTTCACCTACGTAAAAGCAATAAAAACCGCCCAACTAACAATGAACACAACGCAGCAAAACTTCCGAAACAGTAGCGATGTGCTTTGTGCCATACTCGTATAAAGTGGCAATGTGTAAAGTGCCAGAAAACTATATGTATTGATAAGGACTGTTTTAAGAATTTCCATTCCTAAGTGAACATTGTACTATAAAAGTACCCCAAAAACCTCCTGTTTTTTACCTCCTGTTTATTTAATTCTAACTAAGAATTATGTGAAATGTAGCCCTAAGTGTTCCATTATCAAATTTATATAAAAATAAAACTGATAGTTTTTATTTGGGCGTTAATGGGTTAAGCGTTGAGAGAACCCTGCCCTTGTTAACCTCGGACGCAAAAAGAGGGGTGTTATAAGTTTTACGTGTGGATCTGTGCATCTGTGTACCATATCTGTCTGTGGCATCGTAGCTCCCAAACTAGCAATATATTAAGTATAAAAAACATTTAGTAAAAAAATTAAATTGAAAATTAAAAAAAACCCCGACGCTAAAATAATCTTTAAAAAGTAAAAAATAATATGTATTGACCCTTTAAGTTTAATATAAGAAGTAATATTTTAATACAAGCATCGTTGCGTTGGGGCACCGCCAAGTAAATATAATAAAAATAAAAAGTTCAACTAAAAAATTATAAAATATGAAAATTAAACAGAAATTAACTACCTGGAGACCTAGGTAAATATAAAAACTACAATATCAAATCGTTGAGTCTAAGTCTAAATTAATTTACCCCGAAAAATTCACACAATAAACACAGACATGAGTCAGTTTACTATCATAAAACCACTGCAAGATATAGACTTCGTGAGATAGGTTAATTCATGAAACTAAGTTCGTGCGTAGAATGGAAAAATAAATATTTAACTCTATTCTTTAACAATGTTAGGCTAATTATAGACGGATTTGTTATCATATTTTATATAATACTAAAAGTATAGCATTATATACACTCAACAATTTAATATTGTTTTTATACTATATTTACTCAGCGGTCCCTGACGCAACGATGCTTAGATTAAAATAAAATAAAATAAATAAATAGTTTGGCGCGAAAGCCCGGTGTGGGCCAAGGCTTAACTTCTCGCACTTATTTGTGTTTCTCACTTCGTGAATTTTTACACTCTTGAGCAGGGCCTACTATTTATTGCCGGTTCCGAACGGCACTCCTGAGAAGCTTTTTTAAAGTCAGAATTTGACTTTTTGAGGTGATGACGCCGAAAGAGTGATGACGATTTGAAAAATTTTGCTGTTGAGCTCCTACCGGGATTTGATCCCAGGTGGGTTGGCGTGACAGCATGCCATCGCCACCACCTTAGATTAAAATATTACTTCTTATATTGAACTTAAAGGGTCAATACATATTATTTTTTTACTTTTTGGAGGTTAGTTAAATGCACCTTCAATATCGAGAGATTCATTAAGCAGAAAGAGATAACCAGCGTTGATATTACCCTGCAGAATACTTTATTTACAGATAATAATTATTGCAAATCAGATCTTTTTCGTACATATCTACCAAGACTTCTAGGCCTCTAGTCCTTTGAAGTCACGAGGGTCCAGCATCTCCAAAAATAGCTCAGTCTTGAACGGATTATCCGGATTAGCTAGCCTTATCTGTATACAGCTGGACTCTGAACTATACTTTCTCCGTAGGATAGCAATAGATACATTCTCAAAATAAACAAAACCCGACACCGGTACACTTTTAATACCGGGCGGTAGAATGGTGACTGCATTTGTGACTCCTATTGTCGAGCGGAGGTAAAATTGTGGCAGGCTACGGTGTACCATTATCCATTAATTATCTTCTGCTGCTGCTAATAAATTTCTCTTCAAAGGAGGAATCAGGTCCATCTAAGGCACTCTATATCAGACGCTGAAAGGCTTTACATATTGTCAAAATCTTCGGATCCATTCCGGAGGTTAAGAAAAGTGCGGATTTTTTTTTTAAATCAGTTTCAAATCACTGTAGCGTCTTCCAGGCAGATATTTCGGCGATTAAAGAAGGAAAACGTAATATCTGTGATACCTACAAGGGATATCGGCATCTTTTCGGATGGTCCATCCAACGCAAACTATATTAAAGCTATATGCGTTGTCAAAACTTTCGGATCTTTTCCGGAGGCTGAGAAAAGTGCGGACATAAAGAATATAATAGAGTGGGCTTAAAACATCCCTAAAGACAGATTACCCACCGCTCCCAAAACGTTAAAGGACTCCTCCATGCACCAGAGATCGTTGAGGGAAACCACGCCCAAACTAATAACACACCCCCCCCCCCCCCCCTGAGCCTTGTAATGTCAGATATCTAAAGGTCTTTTAACAAAGTCTTAAAGAATGCAATAACGATCGCGGTAATCGACAAAAACAACAACAATAACACCTGAACGGTGACAGTTGATCAAGCTAAAGCTTTCTTGGCCATTATGCGGGAAAACCATCACAAGCGACTCTTGCTGGCACCAGGTGAATTAGGAGAGATTTGGCTTAGTGCAAAGCTCAAAGTCACGGCTAAGGAGGATATTCCTAGCAGATTCTAGAACCCGCACCTGCGTTCCAGCCAAACCCTCCTCCCCAGAAGTCATTCTGGAAATCATGAGGCTCAGCAATCCCACCCTTCTGACTCATGACTGAAAAGTCACAAAACTGCAATAACTAATGGGCCCTTATAGGTACGCGTTAATTGTGATCAATAAACTCTCTAGCACAGGCTCGCTTCGACTTCGAGTCAATACACTTAAGGGTTTATTAAAACAGTGAGCTGGATGCTGATAAGCAACCTTCTCCTTTTTTGATCGAATAAGCTACAAGTTCAGAATCGGAGGATTCGAACAGCACAGTGGCGAAGACTGCTTTGGCAGATTGTAGCAATGATTCTACGGTTTCTCCAGGTTAATCTCCACCACTCCAAAGAGGCCCCGTCCGCACTTATTCTGTGTCTTTCCAAAAACCCATATTACCAAACCCAGAAGACATCATCCTAATCTAGGAACCATGGATCGTAGAAGGCATGGTTGGTGGTAAGATTAGAATTTGGATATTAGTGAAACGTAGCCTCAATAAATACCTACTTTTTAACCTCAGCGATCCCGACATAACCGTTGCCAAATTGCAGACTTCCAAAGGCAACTACTGGGCTCTCTCCCTAATGACAATCTATGTATAAAGGGTGGTATTTTAACAAGCAAGTCTAAAAACTAGCCACATTATCGGTTGGGACGCTAACGCACACCACGCGGTATGAAGCAGTACCGAGACCAACGATAGAGGTGAGTCGCTTTTTGATTACACTATAAGTGCTAACCTCATTGCTTGCAATATTGACAATGAGTCCACATTTGGAACTAAAAACCGACAAGAGGTGATAGACATCACTTTTGTCTCCCAAAATATCACTCGAACGATAACGAACTGGATGGCATCGCCTAAATACTCTTTTTGAGATCACAGATGTATCCAATTCAGTCTGAGTGATGATCTTCCGCTAACTAACATTCCGGAATTATCGTAAAACTTACTGGCCAAAATACAGAGGAACATTTTTAAAACTTCTCTTCTTTGAACTCTTAGGTCCACCATGTAACATCAAAGAGGTTGAAATGAAAGTCGAGGCTCTCACGCTGGCTCTTAATCGGGCAATGACCGCTTCCTACCCTCTTGTTCAACCTAACGGAAAGAAAAAATCACACTGGTGGACATCCGCACTTTGACCGCTTAGAAACGCTTGCAGGAAACTTTTCAACCAAGTAAAAGCACAAAAAAGTGTCAGAATAGAACTCATACAAAGAAATCCTTAAAATGCAATATATAAAAAGAACTGAGGAAGACAAAGCGTTAATCCTGGAGGTCTTTTTGTGACAAGATAACAGAAACCTCTGAGGGATCGCAAAAAAGAAAAATCCTCTCTACAATTCCTATGACGCCTAGTCGTTTGGAAAAAAACCGATGGGCATTAGATGTCCTCAAGTCAGGAATCACTTAACCTGCTTATTTACTTTCCAGGAGCGTATTCACGGCCAATAACAACATGATCTTGTCCTCCTTTCCAGGAAATACAAAATTCATAGACTTTCTCTCCATCAACGGTGCACGCTTAGTCTTTTCGGATAAAGCGAAAGGTAGCTTTACTCTCTGACAAAACATATGGGGTCTTTAACCTTGCTATACGTCTCGGCTATAAGACCGATACTTGCCTACTTCGGGCTGGTTTTCTCGTGGACGGCGTTAGACAATTCAGTCAACTGTAGCAAACTAGGCAGAGCACAAAGAACAGGATGATATTTTCGGCAGGCAAGTAGCTGTCATCGCAGCTATTCGCCTTAAAGCGACAACATAGTGATTAAAGAAGTCCTGTACTAACTGAAGTACATAAGTCTATAAGGGATATCCTCATCTTTTCGGATAATGAGGCTGCTATCAAGTTTCTGGATTCAGACTCACTAAATTCTAAAACCGCCCTTGACTGCCTATCATCTCTTAGGGAAATGGCAGAGCAGTTCAACCTTCACCTATGTTGGGTGCCGGGCTACAGATATATTCCAGGGCATTGTACGGCCGACAAGCTCGCCAAAATTGGAAGTACTCTACCTATTTACAGAAATTGCTAAGCCCAAACTAAAATTAAAGCTGGATGGTAATAGAAAAAGAAACTTAGATGAACTGTTGGATTAGAATGTGTACTGACTAAACAGATCTGGCGCTAAAGCTGCATCTGAATCGCTCTAAGAATTTAATCTTTCAAAAAAGGAATCATCTGAGCGCTATCATAGGTGTCATCATTTTTCATCTACAATGACTTAAGCGATCTAGAGTAGGAGGACCCACGTGGCATCACAATGGGTCAATAGGCGTAAGTGAGTTGGTTTTTCCAACAGCCACCCTTACCTAACCTAACCTAAATATCAGACAGATCTGAAATCATGACAATTCTCGACGTCCTCAACGTCGCTATTACTGCTATTCGACGTACTCTTACCTCCTACACATTAAGAGTCGTATTAGCTTGAAGCTCTATTAAGATGAGCTTGTGATGCATAAGACGATAAAGTAAATATTTAAAAATCTATAACAAAGAGAAATACTAACATATGAGTAGCTTCAGGACGAATAACGAGCACTTAAATAGGTTTTATTTTATATTAAAAAAAAGTAGCCGGCAGCAACATTTAAATATATCTTTTATCTTTTATCTCATATATCTTAACTGTAGGCCTTAAATAAAAGTGTAAAAAGCGGGATCTATAATATCATATTTGACTTGATCCAGTCTTGGAATTTCGCAATATCGGAGTATACAACAAATTCATCTAGATCACATCGTTGGGTGCTACTTGCTAGTGAAGCTGATACTGTTCCTCTTAACATCCATTTCCGTTTAAGTCGCAACATTAGACCACTGCCTGAATCTCCCATGCAGGGACCACTACCATCTCTGTTGCCCGCACATAACGTCCGATTTGAGGTTAAGTGTAGGAAATTGTCATTTGACCTTATGCAGGTCAGTTCCGAAACAATTGTTACGTTGACTAGTTTTGGTACAGCTGTTACACCCGTATGAGTTTCATCTTCACCCCAACCTACAATGATACCCTTTGCACCGTCGTTAAAATCTGTTGGTCCATCATAAAGGCAAATCGGCCTAACAGCAACTGAAAAACTACAAACAAAATATACAATTGTATGTACAGTGATACGATCAAAGAACAAAGTTAAATATGAGATATCTTACCTCACACTCCTCTTGAGATGGACAATGGAGACATCAGCATCGAAATTAGTAAGTTCCCATCGAAAGTCAGGATGGTTTACGATTTTGTCTACATCAACATTTATGGCATTCTGCCAGTCATTGAGGTTATGTCGACCTAAGGATATTAATATACGATTAGCAGGTATAGCATTGACGTCACCATAGAAGCAATGGGCAGCACTAACAACGGTCCGTGTAGAAATAAGACTTCCTCCACACTGAAATGTCAAAGAGCTGACGTTTCGAGTGTATATTGCCACTATCCATGGGAATCTAGCTTTGGCAATAACTTCCCCATTGACCGCTAGTCGGTTCACATCCACATTGGTATTTTCTTGACCGCAAACGGCATTTATATGACTCCATACATTAGATCCCTCTCTTACAGGGTTGACAGCAGTTTGCGCCGGTCTAATGACATCTGTCCTTGTTGGTGTTGCAGCTACCTGTGCTACTTGTGGGATTGTAGGTGGCGGCGTTGGTAGAACCGTAGGTGGTGGCGTTGGTGGAACCCTTTGATTGTTTCCAGTGAAACTACTTTGGAAGAAAGGATTTTGTGAATTGAAATTTGAAAACACAGTTGGAACTTCGGTTGTGGTTGTGGTCCTGTAGGGTTCTATTAAATTGAATGGGGTAAAGAAGGTATTAGGGGATAATCCTAAAAGTTTTCCGAATTAATAATTATCAGGACTAAGATCTTTGCTTTACTTACTTATGGGATAGTTGCTATTATATTCGATTTCATCACCGTTATTGATGAAATTTCCATATATCTCTGGTTGTCGTTGACTTTGTGGTTGATTTTGATTTGCTGATAGACCTGCGTACGTCCTGAGGGTATGTTCCAGATTAACTGTTGCTCTTGGTGGACGATCTAAAAGATTTCATTTGTATCTATATAACAATTGAAAGTAAAAACAAAATGTTAGTCTCACCTTTTGGACCAGAGCACAACCTCACATTGTTGACAGTAATGTCAGTGATTCGAGGTATAACATTTCGAAGTGGAAAATCAACTCTGTATTTGATCGGTGTGCCCGATCTGATGTAATCGAACAACCTATCCTTATCAATAGCTAATGATAACTTTCCCGAATAGTCCTTTAAAGAGAGAGAAGAAAGATATTAAAATGAAATTGTAAATGTAGGACTGGAAGCTTCTTAATCAAAAATAATTTCTTGAAGCAGCAGAATAGTCACCTAAGAGTAGTTAAAGATATATAAAGCATCCTATGTGAACTAGGGGGTTTCCCTAAAGAAATAATAAATTTATAAAGTGGAAAAACAGAAGGCAGTCAGGTGATGTGCGTCCACTTCTGAGACAACTGAAAGCTTCGGCTAAGAACAAATTATTTGTTCGTGATGTAAACAAAATTAGAACAACTGGCGCATGGAATATTAGATACCTGAAAAAATTTAATGCAGTCTAACAATAGGCAGAGAATGAAAAACTGCGATGCAACACATTTGATACCACGGCAATTAATATCGAATCTACACTTGTCATTGCAGCCAGACCTAGACAGAACGAGAGCAGTAGTGGAACAAGCTGCCTACAAAATGATACTGCATTAAAGTAGTAGGGCTGTTCACAAGCTCACAAGAGCTCTAGAATTTTGGCACAGGGTAAAAAGGTCATATCAATACTATATATAAAGCCTGCAAGAACAAAACCGGCAACGTTAAAGTAGAATCTCAGAATGTTGCGAATAAAAGAAATGACCATTTCTTTCGACAGTCTGATAGAATCATCTATTCAATTTGGACAATGACGAACAGTATTTTGATCTGGATGAAGTAAATACGTTTATCTGAGCTTAAGTTCAACAAGGCTACTGGAGCAGACGGCGTACACGCTTAGCTGTTTAAAGCAGCATATACATATACTCCAAATCATCTCCAAAGTATTTTTAAACAAAAGTATACCCATTGAATAGAACCTTATTATTGTAAGCACGATCTTCAAGAAAGTAAGCTTTTTTAACTACACCAACAATGTAAGATTCCATCTTCTGTATTCATGACCCAGATTCAAGTTAGAAACATGAGTGCTGTTCCTGAAAAATGCTTGCCACTGCCACTGTCTTCTTAGTGTTCAGCAACTTTCAGGCCTTTTGACCAAGTCAATATTGGTGTTGTTCGAAGTTGTATTTCCTGTATTGTACTTTATAACGTCTAATGATGATGAAAGGATCTAGTTTTAAAGACTAAGCTATGCAGCATTTTTGTTGTTGTTGAAGTTTTCACTGCGGAAAGGAAAAGATGCGAAGACCCGACTTCATTCCTTTACTGGCTCATAATCTGGTCAAAACCATTCCTGAGCATAGCGAATGTCAATTTTGTACTTTCGCATCAATAGTAGTACCAGTGTCATTGCTTATCCATAAGGCTAATGTTAAAAAAACTGTCAGAACGAAAGGTCATCAAAGTTCCAGTGCATGTATCAAAGACCACTTCTTTTTAAAGGGAAGATAGATTTCAGAGTGCATACCATGACATTAATATCAAGGAGAGCGAGATTTATTAGTGCGTCTAGGAAAGCGGAAATCGTATGATGTATTTTCTTTAAGGTTTATTCCATCAAACAACTGATGCAAGGGATTTAACAAGTCTTGTTAGAGCACTGCAGATTCGAGGGTCTAGCCTAGATTAGGGGCTTTCGACGTAATTTATTTGGTCGAGAGAAGGCTGTTATCCAGGATGTAAATTATAAAGCCTTTAAGCCAGAACAGTCAGCTTCTTCCTTCTCGTGAAGGGAACCACCTGCCAAAGACACCTGGCATCAGTATGTGGGCTCTCTCCCTAGAAAGTGTGGTAGTGGAAGCTGAAAGGCTAAAAACTCATTGTTTGCAATATTGCAAATAATGGAGAGTATTTACGGCCAGCAGCAACAGGACTACTGCAGCCGTGACCAAAATTCACGGTTTAATTTCAATAGACAAGCTGCTCTGGACGCTGCATAGCTTCAAATCATACAAGTCTGCTGGTGCGGATGACAGCGCTGTCAACCCTAAAGGCAGATGACCTACTTGAGGTTTTATTTTTGACAGGAAACTAAACAGGAAACTAACATTTCAAAAAGAGTAAAGAAAGCTACAGTAGCTTTATTCTCTTGCAAAAAAGCCATTAGGAAGAAATAGAGCTTTCAGGCTCACAATACCTACTGGCCATGCATCTCAGTTATACAACCGATACTCACCAACCGGTTGGTTATCTAGTGGACAGCCTTAGACAGTGCAAACAACTGCAGCAAACTAAGCAAAGTCCAAAGGACAGAATGTCTGTACATAATTGTAGCATTCCTTACTACTTCCGGCACTAGATATTCTGTTTTAAAATACCTGACACCACTCGATTTTTTCAGCAGGCAAGTAGCTGCGACCGCTAATATTCTCAATACAGTAGGAACTCCTACAGAGATCATCGTTTACACTATACCTAAACGTTGGTTTGACAAAGACCTTCATGTAAGCATCCGCTCTAGATTCTAGATTAAATGACAAGTCAATCTACTACTTGGGGGCGGTGTTTTCTCCAATAAGCCTCTATTTCCGTCTTCCAAATCACTGCAGCGTGTTCCAGGCGGAAATTTCGGCAATTAAAGAAGTCCTATCCTGGCTGAAGAAAAACGTGATATCTGTGATATCTGCAAGGAATATCGGCATCTTTTCGAATAGTCAGGCCGCTTTCATGTCTCTGAACTCAGTTTCACTATATTCCAGAGCCGCCATTGACTGCCGATCATCTCTTAGGGAGACGGCAGATCAGTTCAACCTTCACTTATGTTGGGTGCCAGAGTACAGTAAAATTCCCGAAAATTGTAGGGCCGACGAATCCGTCAAAATCGGAACTACTCTTCCTTTTCTACCGGAAAAGGGTAGCATCGGTAAACCAATCGCTACGTTCAAACTACAATACATATTATTAAAGCTGGATGCTAATAGACGAACAAACGTTAGGTGACTCCTGGATCAGCATGTCTAGTCAAAGCTGAATCTGAATGGCTCTAAGAGTTTGATCTTACAAAATAGGAAACATCTTAGCGCTATCATATGTGTCATCTCTGGACACTGTCTTATAGACAAGCATGCAAGAAGGCTTGGCACCCTTACTAATGATTTTTGCAGAAGCTGCATTGACGAGGAGGAGGAGGAGATTATCCCCCACCTACTCTGTATGTGCTCAGCTCTCCCCTTAGGAAAGGAACGTCTACTAAGGAGCTTTCTTCTACAATGATTTAGGCGATCTAAGCAATATAAACGTTAGCAGTCTATAAGAAGCTTAATAAGGGGATGATCGCACAATATACCTATGTGTGTTGGCTTCTCCAACAGCCACGATTATCTAACTTAACCTAGTCTTTATAGCCAAAAACATAGCACATGGGATGATAGGCTGCTATGACTATTAAATAATCGAGTAAACAGATAAGTTCATAAGCCTAAAACGAGCTGACGAGACAATCCAAATTTCTGACTTCAAACCTGACTTATTCAAATACCACTTCTAATCTAAGTTCGCCTATACATCCACGCCTTTTCTACGGTCCAAAATAGATTTCTAAAAAATGTTCTCTACCGCCTTTCAATATTCACATAATGCCGTAAAGCTTGTCTAATTAATGTCCGATCAATTGCTATTGCCACTTTTTAATCTTGGAATTATTTTTCAAAATCATTATCGGCGACTTGGGTTATTATTTATAGGGATCTTATCTGCCGAACACAATAATTAATTCATTTTGCGTGAAGATGAGATTTTTTTATTAATTTTTATTGCGATTTAATTTATACTTATGGAACAAAAACAAATACGAGTAGGTAATTACATGTGTCGCAGCGTCGCACAAGCACAAGCTTGTGTCTGAATAAGCATTGTCATTATGTTAACGCTTTGGGTTTTTAAAGTGTTCAAATGCCTTTGGCTTGACTTATGTAATATAAATAAATATATTGGTTAAATATATCAACAAGTGAGACATGGGTGTTAAGCCAATAATTAAGTTACCAAAAGATTAGGTGCAATTACTCTATACCTAGCTTCGTTGTAATACTGTTTCGTAATTGGAAGGTGGTGTTGCATAGAAGAGGATGAAGTACACGAATATGAGCTAGAAAGACTGTGATTACCATTGATGACATCATAATTGGTACCTAACTACTGGATGATAAATTCATAGGTAGTTGTGCAATGAATTCTTTTAGAAAGGTGGATCATAGTTTTGTGGGGTGTTATATCGTATTTTTTTTTTTTAATTTAATTTAAATTTTAATTAGTGGACTCAACCTGGCGACGCTTGTGCTTATTTTATCTCCGCCCAAAGGTTTCTCCAGCTAAAGGGTTGTGCATGGGATAACAACCCAATCAAGTACAATAAAAAATAGAGAATCAATCAACATTCGGGTCTACTTGTGGAATGATCGGATCATAAGCCGGCAACGAAAATCTGGCATTCCTCCATAATGACGCAAATTCCACTGCTGATATGATCACAAGCACTACTATCCTTGGAATAAGATATTTTATCCCTCATCGGATAAGTAATATCATGGTAAATGAAATGGCTTGGCACACATCGAGCTGTAAAGGGATTATCAGGGTGAGAGTACTGCCTTACAAGGCCAGGAAGAGAAAAATCGAAAACCAAATTTCATCAGCCAACACATTATTTTCTAAAAAAAAAAAAATAAAAAACTGTCTACGCAATAACTTCCATATTAGGCTGATGACATTGACATCATTGATGCAGATAACAATTGCTGGGTCGTTTGCTATTATGAAGATCAACGACTATTTGTTCCATAATTTGCGTGCCAGCGATGTGGAAGAACTGTGGTTCCCCACGATTTGGTATATCATTGGCATTGGATTTTTTTTTTTTTTTTTTTTTTTTTTTTTGTGGGGCTACGTCAATTTACTCTTTTATGCCGATAAACCAGCAACATTTGATATTTTATTTTATTTGAGTAATACGTAATATACGCCCCCGATTGCTCGAAACAATCGTCAAAAATTGAGCCTTTGAAAAGCGCTTCTTACGAGGCAGCCATGGTCGACCTAGGCTTAAAACTATTTTTATGTATTAAATAGCATGAAATACTCTTTGAAATGAATTTAATAAATTCTCATCGAGTTAGTATTTTTGCATTTTATTTAAACAAGAAAGTGTGAACCTCTTAAAAAATAGGAAGTCGGCAATCAGAAATATGTAACCCACATCTCTAAGCAAAATAGTTAAAATCCCCAACTAATCCGCAAAAGTAAACTGATGTCGAGTACCTCCGGTATACGGAAATACATAAGAATGTGGGTATGTCCCACTCATAATGCAAAAACATATCTATGTTCCAAGTTTCTTCAGTCCAAGTGGGGCAAGTGACAAGTTGGAGTCAGTGAAAAAATCGCTTATTTTTTAAACCTTTATTGATCACTAGAATTTTGTTGGTGCGAAATGTATTGACATGTTTTTAGGTTATAAACATGATGCAAGAATACTCCATCTATAATATACAATTTTATTACGAGAGGTAAATAAAGCTGGATCGTTGCTCAGATATAACCCATACTATTTCTGCACAAACTCTATAAAATTAGCTCAATCGGATGACCTAGGATCGAAATTGAGACCATCCCCGACCATCCTCGGTATATGGTATCATGGTAACAGAACTCGTCGAGATGCAACCAGGTTGAACACAAAGAATTGTCTGATAGATTCAATAGGCGTGTTGGGTGAAATAACACCGGAATTTATTCAGAAAATTAAAAATAAAGGTTTATTCATCTAAATCTATATTTTCCCCTTCAAATTAATCCACATCGACTGCAACACACTTATGCCAGCGCTTGATCCAATCGTCAAAACATTTTTTATATTCGGTTTTCGGCATGTCCATCAGTGCTTCCTGCGATTTTTCCATTGCTTCCTCTCGGCTGCTGACACGCGCTCATCAAAAAATTACGAAAAATAATCCCACTGTGCGACAGTGCGTTATCATAGTGCAAAATCCAAGAGTTTTCTGCCCACAATTCTGGTCTTTTTCGGCGAATTGCTTCACGCAAACGTCTCATAATGCCCAAATAATACTTTTTGCTTACTATCTGGCCTTCTGGCAAGAATTCATGATGCACTACACCGTTGTAGTCCATAAAAACCGTGAGAATTACCTTCTTTTTTGGTCTCAGCTCATTTGGTGAACGCATTTCACTTGCCTGATGTCTGGATTGCGTGTCGTACTCATAAATTCACGTCTCGTCTCCAGTAATGATCCTTTTGATGAATGTGGGATCGGATTCAGCCTCGCAAATCATCTCTTTTGCGACGTCAACACGGTCTCTTTTTTGCATGAAATTGAGGTCTTTTGGCACAAACTTTGCTGCTACACGACGGAAACCCAAATCATTAACCAAAACGTCTTGGACGGATCCATAGGTAATGTTCAAGTCCTCCGCTATCTATCTGATGGTTAATTTGCGGTTATTGACCAACATTTCTTTTCCTTCATCAATGTTTTCATCGGTTTTCGATGTCGATGGTCTGCCACTGCGTTCATCATCTTCGATTGACTCACGACCACTTTTGAACGGCTTGTACTACTGGTAAACGACCGTTTTCTTTAGAGAATCGTTGCCGAAACACACACAGAGATAGATGTACTCTTGGCTACGTAACTTTTGCAAATGTCAAGTTATGATGCTAAGATTTAGAGGGAATGTTAACAATAGATGTACCAACTAAACAAAGAAAAACAGAACTCAAATCGGAACAATGGGAGCGCCACACGGTGACGCCATCGGGCACTTTTTGATCAAGGTAGTTTGAAATGACACAAGGAGTGCACTTTGCCATTTATAATGTTCTCGACCGAACAAATGTCTCCGATGCCATCATGTGCTGTTGCTATTTGTTAACTTTTATCTTAGACTGGTTGAATATTTCGAGAGCTCGTGTTCGACCGATTGTAAAGCTTCGGAGCTATTCATGTTTCCGCAAGTTGCAACACCACGAATAGTGTTCTGCTTAAATATAGATACAGTTTGAAAGCCTGGTATATGAAGCGAAATATCGTTCTCGATTCAAGCCTCAGACAACGAGAGTAGTCAAGCAGTAGGAAGAACGAAGTCAGGTGTTGGATCGATCGAATGTGCGTTTAAAAACTGAACGTTAAATGTGTCCACTGAGAGATTAGATGGTGAACTCTACCTTCGGCAATTTTCCCTATTGTATCCAACGTTGACGTTCCAGTCAGTTGAATTCTGTTCTTAACTGTTTGTTTTCCTTTTATTGAAAGTGGTGAAACATGTGATATTCGTATACGACCGTGCTGTAGGTATCGCCCTGCGATTTGTGTATTGCTCAGGGCTCCACCGGTTGAAAATTCGTACGTTTACTCGTAATGATTTTGCTCTTTGTCAGTACGATACAAGTACGCATCGTTCTTGGAATCCAAAATTGATCAAATTCAGGATGCGTTATAACATGTGCTAGGGCTTTCGCTCGTAGCAAACGTCCGATTTTTGTATCTCCAAATGAGAGCCACAATTGTTTTACTTTTGTTTTTTATCTCCTGTTTCAGTGTCGCGCTTAACCTATCTATTGTAGTGTATCAATTGCACCGTTCACAAGACCATCTAGTACGTCGATATTCGCCCGAAACCTGTAGATGAAATATGTAAGGAAAGCCCTAAGGTTAAGGTTATTTACCTTTGATCTGTCACTGGTGAGCTATTCAGAATTACGATGACCAGCTCTTCTCACGTTGAATCGTTCTACGTCAATTGTATTTACTTCTTCCTGATGGATAAACAGGGGCTCGTTCTTTGAGTAATAGTGGTGCTCCATCTCATATTTTTATGAATATCGACAAGAAATTAACGTCTGCTTGGCGCATCAACTGGATTAGTGGGTAGTGGTCTGGCGATTGCCACACTACATATATCACAACAGACATTTTGTCTTGAATGCTTTTACGAGTATATCGGTATTTTATTTTCCTTCAGCTGGATGTGGCGCTCCTTCCTGTTTTGGATGTTCTTCAATCTACGCACGGGGCGTTTTGCACTCCATGCTCAGAGGGCTTATTTGGATTTTTGCATTTTTCCACTGGGAAACTTGCAGAACACCTTCAAACTATTTAAAGTACATTTTGTTAGTTTTCTATTAAATGAACCACAAACGTAATCCTTCAAGCTACCTGCAATATAGTCAACGAATGTCTGTTCATCCCAGAGAACTCGTTTCACAAGGATGCTTAGCAAAATTAAAAATGGTAACGAAAAAACGACACACAGAGAAAAATGTTGACCCCCACCGTAAAGACACCATATTTTGTCAACAAACAGAAACAGAAAGTGTTACAAAAGACAACTTAAACTGCATCAGCTTTACATGATGCTTTAGGACTCTTAACAAATCACGTACTGCAGAGCAACTCACCTAGGCCCTAGGCCATTAAGCAGATATTACGGCAATTCAAGAAGTGCGAAGGATGGGCAGTTCGGAAAAAGAAGTCCTCGCTTATTCGAGTCGGCTTCAGCTTTCATAACAATCCGCATTGAAGCTAAATTGGGAAATATAAACGTGATTTGCCCTTATGACGCAGGATAAGGACGACAGCATCGACGATGAATTCTACGGCGCCTTAGCAAAACTGTGCTAAGAGCTCTTACCGCAAGGCCGTCTTTGAGTGGGACATCAGAAAACATAATCGGCATAACACCACATCCAACAATGGACTAAAGTTCTTAGAATTTGTAACGGGGAGAGAACTTTTACTGGCCGGCACCATTCCAACATCTTATTAATCTTTTCGATCATATTGACCATATAACAATAGACGCCAGGCACTCCTCCAGCATTCTGGATGTAAGAGCTTTCCATCGACTTGAATTTTTACCTTGTTGCAGCTATGTTACAGATATAACAGATACAATAGAGTCAAGTAAGACCACCAAAGTTCGGGGTCAAAAAGCTGAAATAGTAGGAGACAATCATAATCTTTGACGATCATGTTATCCTCAAACTCTCTCAACCCATATAACACCAATGGGAATGTTGTCAACGAACCATCAGAGAAGCTGACTCTGCTGCATCGAAGAACATAAACTGCTGGTGAACTCTACGAGCAAAAAAGCAGAGAAGACCGCTGGCTTCTCGGAAAGAAAAAGCCAAAATACGAGAAGGGCACGATCGAGAAAATGGTGAGATTTTATTGCAGGTCCAACGTTCGACATTTTTATTGGCGAATAAAACGAACATGTCAGGGCTACAAAAAACTCACTGGTCAGCTAAAGAGGCGCGATTTTTTATAAATCCGCACAATTACTTGCGCAAGAGTTACATTCCAACTCCTATGGATCATCACCTCAAATCCAACATGCTGACTTTACAAGATAATGCATGTACGAGTGCGTCCTATAGTATATCAGCTACACATTCTTTCAAATCATGTATTCCCATATTTATATGCATATTTTTTGAAACCTCAGCCACATACATACATACGTTGTAGTATTGCACATTTTTATATTGTAATTTAAAACTTTTGTTTTGCTCACATTATGAAAAGCACTTAAAAAACTTGTTCAATTCAGTCTTGTTTGTGGTTCACTTCATAAAAATATTTTTAACTCGCTCTCTGTTAGTTATCATTAGTCACGTGAATGACATTGGTACGATTGAACGAACACAGCGAGCCGTAAATGAACCTTTGGTTAGTAACGGTATTGTAGCGGCCAAAATGGATCTGACGATAAATGAGGGCAAAACAAAGTACATATTGTCATTATGAAAGGATGCACACTAGGGATGGTTTGGCAAGAATATCACCATTAATATGGGCATAGTACCCCAACGTTAAATCCCGGACCATACAAATTAATTTGTATCGTTCCTTTGATAATAATAATAATAACAATTATAACTTCAAAATAGTTAAGTACTTCATGAACTTTAGTTCCACAGTTACAAGCAGCAGAAACATAAGCGCAGAAATTAAACACATGGGAATCGAGGAAGTGATTCAATTACGAACTCTACAATGACATCAATCTAGGCAATTGTTTATGGATCCAACGTGTGAAATGGCAGGTCAATGTGGATCGAATGGATACCATAGCTCCGACACAAAGAGTTTTGGACTTTGCCCCAAGGGATAGCGCAGCACCGTAGGTGATGCACGCAAATGGAAGGGGACCTTAACCAACTAGGAGGCAGCTGTCAAAAGAACATGCAAGCTGGATAGGCTTGTTGGTTCAGACCCAGGCTCACCCGGATTGCAGCGCAACTTACAGAAGTAAGTGACATCGCCCATACTTTATTAAGTCTGGTATAACAAATTGCGATACTGAGACCTGGTTTATGTAATTTTTTTAACTTTTTTTTTTTCAAAATATAACTATTTTTGTTAGCGGGTGATATGTCGTTGCAGTTACGGCAACGAACAAAGAAAAAGCCAAATAAGTCAATAGTTAGTTTTGAGAAACGTAGAATTAGAGAAGAAAAACAAGGTTCAAAGCTTGACAGAAAAAAAAAAACCAAAGCGAACCGCATTCGAAGTCAGACTGAACTCAAGGAAAGTTTTACTTGGCAATATAATGAATGTTCTTAAATTTATTATAGATTTTTAAAGCTATATTATTTTGCTAGCATATTGACGTTACGGTTGTGCAGCTAAAATTACCAAAACTTATAGCGCTCTCAAAGTTAGCGAAGTCCAAACTGCGCTAAGGTTATCGCTAAACACTCTCGCCACTCCAACTAAGCTTTAGAATGCAAATCTTTTCTAAACATTAGCAGACCGAGTTCATATATTTTAATGGCGGTTTCAAATTCCGATGGAGTTGCGAGAAATGCACTTGCGTATGAATTTGCTGGACAAGACTCGAGAAGGAGTTCTTAGGGCCTGAACCTGTTGGCTTTCCATTGATACTTGGGCTTCCTGTGAGCATAACCGCATTAAGCATGACACCTTGGATGGTAAGTAGATCCAACGAAAGCTTTCTGTTGTCTTCAAAGTTCAAAGAAATTTCTGCCTTCCTTCAGGAATAAAGACAATAAATTCTTTACTGGCGTCTTAGCGGGGCAATGTATGCTCTGTGCCCTGAACATTTGTTCGGACAACACTTGCTATCATCTCAGATTGACCAATCTCTTTGGAATGAGATCCCTTATCCTTCATCGGTTTAAAAGTATCAAACCAAAAGAAAAGGTATGGTACGACTCGAGCTGTAAATAGGCTGTCAGGGTTAGAGAAATATTTTTTTGAGACAAAAAATACTACAATGTCCAGATGGTAGTAAAAATTAATGGTCGTTCGCCAAAAACATTAGAAATTCTGCCTCATCTTCCATCCCAACGCTGATTTAGAATGACGTTCAAGGTGTCAGCCCTTTGGACAAGGCCAATCTGCTTACTGTCCACTTTGCAGTCAGCTCAACACTTACAGATTGTGCTTCGCCCCTGCCTAAATATGAGTGTATAGTAGCAAGTTTGGCACCACGCTCTTTTGTCGAAAACGCTTGCTTTTGGGATCGATGAATCTCTCCTTCAATGAATAAGAAACTACTTTTCGGGACGTTCAATTCAAGCTGTCTAGGATGGTTCCAAGTCTGACAACTACAAAATAAATGGTGGTGTACCCCAGGGCTCCGTTCTGTCTCTGAAACTCTTTAAATCTTCATTAATGATATTTTGTCTGCTACTTCTAATCCAATATATCTCTTTGCTAACGACAGCACTCTCTACTTTTTATATTCGTTCCCGGACTCACGTCCCTACACTTCGGCTGTAGATCGAGAACGCCAGTGTATGTTTAGCTTATTAAATTCCGATAATAACATCATAACCAATAAGGGAACTATCAAAAGAGTGAAGTTTAATACTTCTAAAACTCAATGCTGTCTGTTGTCATTTAAGCGAAATCTATGAATGGCATTTGTATCGAAGAATCCGAAAAACTTTCCATTATCTGTGTGCCTGTCAATGACAACCTACCTAAACCTAGGTTTCTTCAAGCGATGTAAAAAATATTTCACAGCCTCCGATCTGGTCTCAATATATAAGGCATCCATCCGCTCAAAATTGGAATACAATGCCCACATCTGGTCAGGTGCTCCTAAAACATCACTGGACCTGCTAGGTGGGATTCAAACCCGTGCGATAAAATTCGAAGGAGATACTAATATCAACCAGTCAATAAACACCGTTGAACAGCGACGTACTGTCTCCTTTCGTACTTTGTTTTTTCACCGCTAGTCCTCCATTGAAATCGCCAGTAGCATTTCGCCCCTTCAATACTTCAAGCGTAACATCCGTTTCGCTATGAGTCCTCATCAGTACCCTCAAGATCGCTTTCGGAAGTACTCTAAAATATTGTGATTTGTTCCTAAGCCGTGCAACTCGCTTATGGAACGCCCTGCCGAGCTCTCTATTCACTATGTATTCATTACAACTTGCAAACATTTAAGACCAATGTAAATCGGTATTTCTCTTTTCTTTCTCCCTGATTCTTCTTCCCCCGTGTTGTGTACAAACATTCCAAGTGTATTCAAATCCCTTGAGCGCACGCTAAAAAGAGTGAAAAAAAAGAGTATGAGGAAATCTCGGAACGTTTCTTTTGTAACCGTCCGATTACGCACGCATTAAGTGGATGTTGGCACTATTGGCACTTCATCACTGAAGCGAGTATTCATATCTCCGTGAAGAACTATCAATTTCCAATAAAACCAGTAAAGTTGACTAAATATTTCTGTGAACATTCTGTTTTTCTTGGAAGTAGAGTTTATCGTCTCAGAAAATCTCACAATTTTTGTGTATGGAAATTCAACACTTGTCAGCGTTGGTTTACATGCTTTCGTTCAGGAAATACAGATCTTGCTGATGCTGTTCGCTTTGGACGTTTCTGATGGTATTTGACGGCACGGGAGATCACTCAGCGGTTTAACATCGCTCATACAACCGTTTCGCAGAAACTGAAAAGGCTTGCATTATCAATAAAGGTGGATGTTTGGATCCCTCACGAACTCAGTGAAAAAAACGATATGGATCGCATAATGGTCTGTGAGTCTTTGTTGAGATGGAACTCGCTTGAGACTTTCCTGAAAAGAATGGTTACGGGAGACGAAAAATGGGTGATTTACAACATTCGGAATAAGAGGTCATGGTGGGCTCCTAGTGAAACAACGCAATCGGTCCGTAAAAATAGGTCATGCTGAACATTTGGTTGGACTGGCGAGGTGTCCTTTACTTTGAGTTCCTTCCACCCAATTATAATTTGCAGCAGGCAGTGGAAGAAAAACGACCAGAGTTAGCTAACACGAAGGGCATTGTAATGACAACGCAATACCAAACACAGCTTAAGTGACAAAACAGAAGTTGAATTCATTGGGCATTATGTCTCTTCCAGACTGTTTGAAGAAAATAATAGACCATAATGGACAATATCTGATTGATTACATATGAGCTTTTATACCGAAAATGTGTGTTTAACTTTAACCCTAAAAAGCCGCAGAACTTATTGAACAACACAATAGAAGGTCTTTCAGTACCAAGTGCATCTTAAACAGAGCGGACCGTTCATGGACCGCCATATCGTATTTTGATATCTTTTCGTATACTTTTCACAATAATGAACACAAACAGTAAGCAAGTAACAAGTATGTAAGCACATAGTGCTCCACTGGTGGTAGTGAACAACAAAAACCGGTTTGATAGATTGGATGCAAATGATCACATGCAAACTACTCGGCCATATAAAACCAAAACTAGCCGAAATGGTTGCAACCAATGGGTCATGCCTGATAAAGAGATTCTGCTGTATTCTCCAATGGCTTTTGATATTGCATATTCTATTTGTGGTCAAAAAAACAGGCTAAGCCTAACTGGTTAGGCTCGAAAGATTTTAGTAAAGCAAGAGAGAGTAAGAGCAAGAAAAAATTGAAGTGAGTTGCAAATCAATTACTGAACTTTAGCCAAAAGCTTCAATTAGTGATCTAAGCTGAATATATTTCTTTTAATACGTATATATACGTGTATGGACTTTAGTTTGTCTGAGAACATTAACCCTTGGTTTGTGTTCAGTAATTCGTTTTTGTATGGTAGATTGCAGAAAATGTCACAGTTTCAAGTATATAGCACACTTAGTTTGTTTTTGACAGATGGAAAGGTTAGACCTGTTTTGGTGTGCTCGGCGATTTTCAATTACTATAAAAAATGGAGCAAAGAATTTGCATCAAATTTTGTGTAAAAAATGGAATTAAGTGCTCTAAAATACTTGAAATGTTTACAGTGACATACGGTGAGTCCGATCTAAGTAAAAAAATGTTTACAAGTGGTATAATCTCTTTCAAGGTGGCCGAGAAGATGTCAATGACGGACCTTGGTTTGGACGCATCAGCACATAAACACAAGATGATAACGTCGGAGCTGTGAAGAAAATTGTTTTGGAAAATCGTCGAATTACCATAAATTAAGTTGCTGAGGATGTTGGCACATCGGCCAGCTCTTGTCATGCAATTTTTTCGGATGTCTTGGGCATGAGGCGATTGTCAGCGTAGTTTGTTCCGAAACTTCTTAATTTTGATCAGAAAAACCGTCGCATGAGATCTTGAATGACATCAATGATGATCCTGACTTGCTCAAAAGCCCATTACCGTTGACGAATCGTGGATAAATTGTTATGACGTCGAAAAAAAAACTAATCGTCTCATTGGAAGGACCCAGGAGAGCCAAGACCCAAAAAAGCACGCCAAGTTCGGTCAAAGCTTTGATTCCTGTTTTTTTCGATTACCGCAGTGTAGTGCATCAGGAGTTTTTACCTCAAAGTCGTACGGTCAGTAAGGAGTATTACCTTAAAGCTGTGCTCCGTTTGCGAGAAGAATACAAACAAAACTTCCTTAATTGTGGAAAAAGAATTAATGGCTTTTGCATCACGATAATGCATCTGATCAATTCATCGTTGCTTGTGAGAAATTTTTCGGCCAAAAACAACACGACAATCATGTTTCAGCCATCATATTCACAGGATTTGTCCTCATGCGACTTTTTCCTGTCCCCAAAACAGAAGAGCCCTATGAAAGAACGGGGACTTGCAACGATTGAGGAAATAAAAACGGCATTCCTGGAAGTGCTCAGGCTATACCAAAAAGTACTAATGGAAATGGAGGATTAAAAAGAGCGTTGGCACAAGTGTATTGTATCTGAGGGGGAATTTTTGGAGGGTAAAACATTACTATTGATGAATAAATAAATATTTTTTTATAAAAATATAAAGTCACTTTATATATCAAAATATAAACACACCTCGTATATGGAAGACAGGTCGGAGGCGGAAAATTATTTCTTACATCGTTTGTCGATGTGGAATATGTGGCCATTCTAACGTTGGTTGTCATTGATAAACGCAGTAGAGGAAGACCTCACCTACGGTGGCGCGTACAAGAAGAAGGTAACCTCAACCGACGTGGAGTACGCAACTGGATGCAGTTAGCTAAAGCCCGCGTTAACTGGAAAGATTTCTTAGTTCACCCTGAACTATTACGGCACCTAAGTAAGGAATTATTTTGTGGATCTCATTTTTTGGGTCTTAGATTTTCAACTGAATTCAGTGAAGATATCGACAAAGAAGATCGTATATAGTCTTTGGGGTATAAATTTTTCTTTCTGACCTAAAGGTAGTTTTCCTTTTTTTTATTTAATGAAGTTACAAAGTACTCCGTTGGTCGTTGTGCAAGTAATAATTAAGTACATATCGAGGCATTATTAATTGCTCGAAATTATTTTGTCATAATTTTGCTAACTAACAAGTCAAGACAATAGAACTTACTCGTACATCCGCATCGTGATGTGTACTGAGTCACGCTAATTCCTTTTGTTTTATTTTAGGTGCGGTCTTAAATACACAAGTCATTATGACCGCAAAACTACACCATCTGTTGGAAAAATAAAATCACAAAGAGCTGACAGAGTTCCACAAAGAAACAATTCAGATTGGGGTCACCCATCAATCAAGTAAAAAAGAAGAAAAAGAAGTAGAAGTTGAAACTACCTCTGCGACAAGTTAGTGACTAAAATATGTATTTCGTGTTTTTATGCCAAGAAAATATTCGTAGTACAATGACTTTGAAGTGGGAATTCGCTAAATCAAGTACCTAACTCAAACTGGCTCTAAATTCCGATGATGATGATGATTTTTAGGAGTTAGGAAGGTAACGATACTTTCTTGGCATCTTTCGATGATCTTCTTGTATCAGATTGGCAACTAAGTAATTGCCGATTTTTTCATATAAATAAAATATATATATTTTTTTAAAATAAAACCATTAATTTTTAATTAATTATATATTTTCCATTTTGTTCGACGACCATTTTATGAAAACTTCTTCTGATCTTTATCGGCAAAAAACTGAACTAAGCGCCATTTCACAGCGTCATCATAATAGAAAGTTTTACCATCCAAAGAGTTTTGCAAAAATCGAAATAAATGGTTATCTGAGTCAGGGCTATATGGTGGATGTATCACCAATTCCCAATCAAGCTTCAATAATTTTTGCCGAGTGACCAAAGATGTATGTGGCCTAGCGTTGTCCTAGTGAGAAATTATGGCGTTTTCGATGGACCAATTCTGGCCGCTTTTTGTTGATCGCTGTATTTAATCTCTCCAGTTGTTGACAGTACACATCCGAATTGATGATGATACCACACCTTTCCAATCCCACCAAACTTATAGTAAAATCTTCTTTCAGTGGACATCAGCCTTCGAAGTTGATTGTGCTGGCTCTTCAAGCCTGTACCATAATCGTTTTCTATTAACGTTACGGTAAATAATCCATTTATCATATCGAATTCATTGCGCCCAAGACGCAAATCGCAAGTGTTGATGCATTTCGTTAAATGAATTTCTTTCAAATCATGTGGAACCCAAATATCAAAGTTTTTAACGAGTTTTATGCGTCTTAAATGTTTCTTAATCGCTGTATGTGACACATTTAACTCTCGTGCAGTTACATGACGATCCGTCTCGATTGTGGCTTTAATTTGACCATCATTAAGGCCATCTGGTAGACCTGATCGTTGTTCATCTTTCAGTGAAAAATCTCCGGAACGGAATTTGTCAAACTGGCACTGCGTTTCTTTTAAGGTTTCTTCACCATACACGTCACATAATTTTTAAGCAGCTTCCTCTACGTTCTTTCCTTAACGGAAATAAAAAAGGAAAATATGATGAAAAAAACTTATTTTTGCACCCCATATACACTTCAAAATACGCGCAATTTGCTTCTAAAACGAAGTAAGACTGACAGCTAATAAATGTCAAAAGAAAAGAAAAAATTTTTCATTGACAGGAGTCATTAAAAAATATGGCCAAAGACATCTATGCGTGAAATCGGCAATTACTTAGTAACCAACCCAATATTTTGACACCATTCAAATAATGGCGGGGCAATCAATTATGTTTTGGTAAATTTCGTATTTTAGAATTTTACTTAAATCTCTATGATATTATCATACATATCTGTACATTGAAGGTATTTTTAAAAAACGAACGTTTGGCTTATGTCGTATAGATGCTTCTGTACCCGAATATTTTTTTTTTTAGAATTTTTGTCCGTTTATCTTTTTGTCCTCAAAAAAAAAAACTAGTAAACCGATTCTAACGTCCATTGGTTGAATAGACCCAGAGTTACAGTTAAAAAAAAATTAAAACCGAAATACGAATATTTTAAAAATTCGAACTTCTACTACTACTACTAGATACGAATCCATGAATATGAAACCTCTGATCTGGCTCCAAGTTAGATACCAATTTGTAATAATTATTAATAAAGTAAAACAAAATAAATAAAATTTCTATTTAATGGAAAACGTTGGGTTAAACTTAAACTTTATAAGAAAAAAAAAAGTTTTAGCAATGAAATAGATAAGAATACTCAAATCTCATAGGGACATGTGATGAGCATTCTATAATTTGTTACAAATTTTGAGACAGAATTAAGTCCTACGAGTAAATAAGCTATTAATAATATAACTGTGTGTTTGTGCCGGAAAAGGCTATATCTGACTTTAAAAAAAAGCCGATATTACACTTTCACTCCTGAGAATATCTGGTTGACAAATAAACAGACAGGGAGCAGTGGCGTGGAAATAGTGCAAGATTTCTATTGTTTATACGTAAGCTCATAAAATCTGGCAGAAGTATACCCAAATATTACAAAAAAATATTTAAAACTTTATAAAAATGAATAAAGGTGCCTTAAGGGAAGAATTTTTAATCGTTCAATTGGAATTGAGACTCACTTGATATAGTGACCTCAGAACTTTATTAAGGTATTGTTTTAAGTATACCGTAGGTTACATATCCCACACTAGATTAACGCAGATCAATTTTTTTTTTTATAAAAATGTAATTTTTCTTTTTTTTCTCTTTGCTTTTTTTTTGCACCTCGGATAAGTGCTACGAATATTTACTGCACGCGCAAAGGTAAATTTGTTGAGACAAAAAAAAACTGTTCCCACTGGTCCAAGTGACCCAGCGCATAAAGTTACAATCATCAAGAAATTGTTTGGCTTAAAAATGGCTGAGAATGGTTCGATGACGGAACATCTGAACAATTTTTTTGATCTGTTTTAAAAATTTATCGAAATGGAAATAAAATTACAAGATGAACTACTCGCCACCATTATGTTGTCAAGTTTGCCCAAAGATTATGAGAATTTTATCATTGCAATCGAATCACTAGACTCTCGTCAAAGAAAAACCTAACCTCGAATTTGATGGAAGTGGCAAACCGAAGGGAAGGTGACACGTTAATGTATAATGTTAATGTATAGTAACGCATGAGTCTGCAAAAAAAATAACCGATGTACATAAAAATAACAGAAAATGTTAAAAATGTAACATGAAGGGTCACCTTGAGCCTACTCGCTAGTTAACACGTCAAAGGATGGGATGTTGTTGTCGACGAAATCACCCATGCCTCGGACGCCAAAGAACAAAATACATCAGTAGAAGAAGAGGAAATTTTAAAAGAAGATCAAAACGTGAAAGAAGCTAACATGTATTACTGTTGTTACCTCAACAAGAGCAAAGTAGTGCTCTGCCCCCACAACGTCATCGATGGGCGAATTCTTGATAATTTGACGGGGGCACTCGTTCTATCGACAGCATATAGAATTGTGTATTAAAAACATTAAATTTCACTCTGTTGATGGTTCCGAAAAAAAAAGAATTTAATGAGTTTATTTTATGCCGCCGTTCTACAGTCAAAAAGCAGATACGTGAGTCCGGAAAAGAATATGAAAGGCAAAGAATATTGTCGTCAGTAAAGAAATATATTGGATTAGACGTAGCTAAAAAAAGTAACTAAAAAAAGTGTCTAAGACAGAACGGAGTCCTGTGGCATACCAGCACTTATTTTGTGGATATCAGACTTGGAACCATCTAATTCAACTTAAATTGAACATTCCGAAGGGTAATTTCTAAACCATTGAGGAAGAGGTTCGTAGATTTCAAATGCATGTATTTTCAACAAAAGAGTCTGATGTCTTTGAAATATCAAGTGCAACCATTTTGCTTTCGCCAGATCCTTGCCGTTACATCCCTGCGGAACTCGTCCAAATGTGCAGAATGACGAAGAAGAACGCTCGCTGCTCCGTGAAGCTCGGTTACGACTTACCCAAGACCTTTGATGTCAAAAAGTATAAGACAATGTGACGCGCGGTCATGTGGCTTCTTTAACATTATACTTAAGAATATACGGAACTGACCGGTTAACCGGGAGCACAATCTTTTAAACATCTGTGCAACAATTAGCGTAAATATGCTGATGATATTGATATAATTGGCAGAACTTAGTGGGCAGTAAGCTAAGGACCGAGCAAACTGGAGAGGCTTGTAAGCTTAGACCAAGGACTGCCTCGAACTCCAGCACCATCTCAGTAAGTAAGTAAGGCAGTTGATTTTATTAAGAGAGTGTACATATAAGATCTAGGTTATATTCACCTCTTTCCCAAAAAAAAATAAAGATATGCTTAATTGCATACAAGTTATACAAGTACGGCGTAAAATCTTGATCCTAATGAGCAATTTTTATTCCATGAAAATGCGACATTTAAAGTATTGCCCATCGCTAGCTATTACTTTTTCCCATCTCTCTGGCAGAGCTCGTTTACCTTTACGGTAAAATGGTTTATCTGTTGAGGCTATCCAAGAATCAAGCCATTTTTTGGTGACTTAATATGAGCGGAACTGCTGATCAGCCAGACCATGTGCAATCGAATAGAACAAGTAACAGTCGAACGACGCAATATGGGGAATATGGCAGGTGGAGTAGGACTTTTCATTTGAGCGTTTCCAGGTAGATTTTAACGGGTTTGGCAACGTAAGGCCGAGCGTTGTCATGCTGTAGAATCACCTTTTCGTGCCTCTGCTCGTACTGTCCCCGTTTTCAACGTAGCTCTCGGCTCAATCGCATCGGTAGAAGTTGATACTGTTCCCCAGTGATGGTTTTGTTGAGTTGCACAGCATAACCATCGCGTCCGGGTAGTCTCCATGACTTTCTTCTTTTTGAGTTGCTTAATGAATCCATTTTTCATTAAGAAATTCTTGGTTTTTTGCCGCTGGAGCAGTTGTTCACAGGCTCAACGTCCCTTGGCTTGAAATCATAAGGAACCCAAGTTCTTGTTTTTGAATTGTTCCCAATGCATGCAATCGCTTGGAAATGGCTTGGCGGATAACTCCTAATCCTGAAGCAAGCTCTTCTTGCGTTTGGCATGGATCCTCATCGAGAATGCCTCCAATTCAGCGTCTTCGAATGTTTTTGGCCTTTCTTCACGCGGACGGTCGTCACGATCGGAATCACCTTCTTTGAAGCGACGGAACTAATCACAGCACGTTGTTTCACTTAGAGCAGAATCTCCGTAAAATTTTTGGAGCTCTCGATGCGCTTAAGCCGCCGTTTTCTTCGAATTAAAGAAAAAAATTAACACTTCCCACAAATGACGATTGTTTGGCACAAAATCAGACATTTTGACACAACCAAAGTAATTGACGCCAAAACAAAATCATCAATGTGTGAAAACATTTTGTTTACCATATGTCTTAACTTGGTTCATGACGTTTTGGGTATGTCAAAATCGACCAGCACTTATCGCTGGAGCCATCTATTGATAAGAATTTAGCTGCGCACCTAAAAAAACTGAGCCCTCAGGTGCTTTGTTCTGTTTTTTCTTCCAAAAACAAATTGTTAAACCTATTTAATTTAAGCTTCGGGCACCTCCTAATTTTGTTATTATTAATTAAGTTTTTATGTTTTTTTATATTACGAAAATAATTAAATCGTTGCTTTCTTTAGTACTATAATATGTTACATAACATGTATTAAGAATATGGTATGCAAATTTAGCGGTTTTATTATATAAATTTATTATCTAATTAATACGATATAAACGTGTTTATATGAATTAATAATTTAGATCAAATTTTATTCAACGATTTGTTTTTATTTTTGTTGTAATTGGTCTGAGAACGTTTTATAGAAAACTCGTGGGCTTTTCCTAATCTGTATCTGTATATAGATACATTCCGTATAACGAGTCATAACTAAGTCGTATATGTGACGTATGCTCTGAACATCGTGTTGATTTTTTTTATTTATATTGAAAATTTCCTGGCTAAATTATTGGTAAGTTAAACATGTAATAGATATTTAAGCCTTTTGATGATTATTCGTTCGGTTAATAAATCCGCGGGCCTAGGTATTAAATTAAGGTTAACCTTATATAAATACGCCTTTTTGTACTTCTTAAATACACGTTTATCCTTTTATATTTATGAAAGAATTATTTAGTCTTAGATACAATAATTCTAACATATGATACTAGTTTTTTCAATTTACTTGTAAGCCATCTCGTTGTATGGCTTGATTTAAAATTTGTAAGTTTAATTGCACCATAACATTTTTTTTATTAGGTTCGCGACAAATGATAAAGAGCAGAGAAAAATTTAAAAAAAAAACAAGTTATATTTCAATGAAGTGAACTTCTTTTATTAAACAACAAACAAGACTGAATTGAACAAAATTTTTAAGTGCTTTTCATAATGTTGGCAAAAAAAATGTTTTAAATTACAATATTAAAGTGTGCAGTACCACAATAAACTTTTATGGCTGAAATTTGCAAATGAGTGTGGAAGAATGCATATCATAATACAGTATAGGATGAGTGTGGCAATATGTTAACTCCGTATTCTTACGAAGGTAACCTCTCGGTCTCAAGTCAGGGTAAAGGAGGAGGTTTTGAGGCAACGGAATTGTCCTATCCTCAGCAAAATTCAAACCTAGTATCTGGAGGGAGCCAGATCACACAGTCTTGAGAAACAATTCATGGATACTGATTGGAAACAACGGAACACGAACTCGTTATATCCATACAAGAACCATGGGTGTGGAATAAACGTGTGGAATAAACGCATCTGTGGTTTCGGATGTTTAAGGGGTTTAATACCACTTTACGACGAGTATTCGGTAAGACCAAGATCTCCCACCCCTTGATATTCACATCGTGGGCTGCACTCTTAAAGCCATCTTTTGACTAAAAAGAAGTGGTCTCTGGTACAACACACACTGGAGGTTTGATGACTTTGTGCGCCGGTAGTGTTGGGACTATGGGCAATGACACCGGAACCCCTGTTGGGAAAAAATACGAAATCTTCTTTCCTTGTGCCCAGAATTGGCATCGGCCAGAATTTGAGTCAGGAAAAGAATGCGGTCGGGTCTTCACGGATGGCTCCAAAACTAATATAGGATGAGGCGATGGTGTCTTTCATGAGGACGACAACGTTAGATTTCAGTTCATGGAGGGGACGAAGCATTTGAATCTGCAGTGACAGCCAAACTGCGCTTAGAGCCTTGCTGAACCCTCTTACGACTTCCAAGCTAGTTCTAGAACGCAAGTGACCATTGAACGCAGTCGGAAGGCTAAATTCAATGACCCTTGTCTGAGTCCCACATCACAATGGGATCACAGGATATGAAATTGCCGATGAACTTGCGAGGCATGGTTCAAAGAAAAGTTTTTCAGGAGCCGAACCTACATTGGTTTTGCCTGCATCCTCGACTTATGCTTTTATTGGAAGTTGGTTCTCATATGAGCACAACTGCATATGGCATAGCTCCGCGTAATGTAGGCAGACCAAACGAATGCTTCCCGACATCTCTAGCAAGAAAGACTGCAGGTTGCCTACTGGCGTCGTGACAGGGCATTACATTTTTGCAAAGCATCCTACGATGCTTGCTGCGAAAGTGATGACAATATCCGGCTAACGTTCGCTGCAAATACTCGGCGCTGACGTGGTGGGTGCTGGTACTGTAGGCACCTCATCACTGAAGCGCTAACTTGTCCTTTTTCGTAAGACTGCAAGATTTCATTATAAGGAACTTTACAAGACTACAATGGACTAGTTTTTTTGTCTGAGTGCCCTGTTCCAATATAAAAAAAAAAACTCGTTATTGTATAAGAACAATGTTACAGGTTGGGAAAATAGTAGAAATAACTAAAGAAATAGAAAAATACAAGCAGAATCAATAGAATTACAAGAGGTCAGATGGAAGAGTAAAGGAGAAGTAATTAAAACAAAATTTACACTTTTACGAATGAAAAAGTGTGTTCTTGGATTCAAAACAAAAATAAGCAAGATTTGCACACTCAGCGTAAAAGGAAATTTTTCGGATATATCATTGATAACAGCATATGCTCCCACAGAGATGATGATAGGAATATCTTTAATGAAAAACTATCTGAAGAATGTGAGCAAATAAAACGATAACTTTACCCTGCTAGGAGATTTGAACGTAAAGATTGGAAAAGCCAACGCATAGAAACACTGTACATGCACTTAGAGGAGCAAACTGCGATAGCGACAGAGAAGAACCTTGCATTTTGAAGGAAAACAAAATGGGATACTATTGTAGAAATTGCAGGATCCAAATACCCAGTCGCTGCAAGCAGACATTCTCGAATAGACTAAGAAAAAGCGTATATTCAAAATGAAAACATAGACTTAGATGAAAAATAGAGCATGATTGAGACTGTAAACGCACAATCAGCAAGCAAAATAATTGGAACAGAAAATTTTTGGAGACACGCAGACTGGTTTGACATAATATATTACAGTGCAATAAAAGAAAAGACGAATAATATTATATATCATACAGATATAATTAAATATACTCCTCTCGGGTAGGGGTCAGAATGTACCCGAGTTAGGCATGCCTGTATTAAGAGGCGACTAAAATCCACCCTCTGTATACCGAGCGTGTAGAGTATACAAACCATGTTATTTAATGTGAACGTTGGTTTTAAATGTTTGAAGGTTGTAATGACTAGAAATCAAAGAGCTTGGAAGGTATTCCATAAGCTAATTGGAAAATTATTAAGAGAAATGAAATAAAAAATTTACATTAAATTTTGTGTAAAAAATGGAATCAAATTCTCTTAAACAATGGCATCACCGTATGCTCCAAGTAAAAAAAAATGTTAACAAGTGGTATAAGCTTTTCAAATATTTTCCGAGAAAATACCAATGATAAATCTCTCTCTGGACGACCCAGCACATCAACAAAAGATGATAACGTCGAAATTGTTTTGGAGAATCGTCAAACTACCATAAGAGAAATTGCTGAGTATATTGGAATATCGTTCGACTCGTGTCATTCAATTTGGGGCACGAGACGTGTGTCAGGAAAGTTTGTTCCGAAACTTCTTAATTTTGATCAGAAGAACTGTCGCATTAGCATCGCTCAGGAGCTTTTGAATGACGTCAATAATAATTCTGACTTGCTCAAAAGTATAGTAACTGGTGACGAATAATTGGTCTTGTTCCAAACTGAAGGGACCTGCGAAAGGATGGAGATTTGCAACTATTGACGAAATAAAAACGGCATTGCCGGAAGATCTATACCAAAAAGTATAGAAGTAATTCGAGCTTTAAACAAGTGTATTATTGGGTATATATTTTAATTCGTGGGGTTTTTTTTTCAAAATTTGAACGTTTATTTAAGAAAAGCATGTACAATAGTATTATTCAAAGTATTGCCCATCTGAAGCTATGACTTTTTCCCATCTTTCTGGCAATTTGTGGATCCCATCCCAAAAGAACTGCGCCGGCTTGGCAGCCAAGAATGAATCAAGTCGATTTTTGATATTCTGCTCTGATGCGAACCGTATTTCAGTGAGGGCGTTCTGCATCGACCGGAACGGCCGAGCGTTGTCATGATGGAAAATTATTTTCTCGTGTCTGGTCGCATATTCCGGGCATTTTTCGGCCGGTAGCGTTGCCCATTGATGGTTTCACGCGGTTTTAGCAGCTCATAATACAGCACACCCATCTGATCCCACCAAATACAGAGCATTACCTTCGCGACATGGATATTCGGCTTTGCCGTTGATTTGGCTGGTTGGCCGGGTTTCACATATGATTTTTTGCGCTTCTGGGTGTCGTAATGCATCCATTTTTCATCACCAGTAACAATCCGATGCAAAAATGACTTCCTTTTGTGGCGTTTCCATTTCCAGCTGCTTTTAAACGTTTTGAAATGGCTGCTTGAGTGACACCCAAAGATTCTGCGAGCTCTTCTTGTGTTTGGCAACAATCTTCATAGAGTAATGCTTCCGGTTCTTCATCTTCAAACTTTTTTGACTGCCCAGGACGTTCATCGTCTTCCAAGCCAAAATCACCACTTTTAAATCGTGCAAACAACTTTTGGCACGTTCGTTCAGCTGGCGCATGTTCACCATAAACTTACACCAAAAAACGATGACTTTCAGCAGCAGTTTTCTTCATATTAAAGTAATGAAGAAGAACTCCCCGCAAAAACACTTTTTCAGGCACAAAGTTCGACATATTTGAGTGAAAAAAAATTATTTTTGTTTACGCTTCAAATGAATGACATATTCTGAAAAGACGTACAATGAAAGTAGCTTTCCAACGCATGTTCCAATGGAATAATATCAATGGAATAATATAAGTTAAGTCATCTCTTAAGAAAGAATTAAGTTATAGACCCAATAAATCTGAGGGGGATTACTTTGAATGAGACAACATTGATACTGATGAAGAAATAATAAAAAATAAAAAAATAATAAAATAAGAAGTCACCTTAATTTTTGAACCTCGTATTGCAATGGTTCTGACAAATAACCCCTCCTTTCTTAATTGAACTTTAATATCACGAAGGCTTAGCTCACAATCGTAATTAGAATTCTTTAATACATTGTTCGTTTAAATTTAACTTCACGAAAACAAACAAAGTAACTCATAGACACAAAGGCATGTCACAACTTTACTTGTTGTTCTATAATGATACACAAACGTGTTTCATGCAAACTAGAAAATTAGGTCAGATAATAATCCCGATTGTTTTTCTGTTTGTTTTATGATTGACTACGAATCAAGTAAATTATCCAGCCACGATCAGCAAGATTTTTGGTGGAACTACATAAACCCAAATTGAAATCCTAATCTATAAATATTACATAATCTCTGGGACATGATTTCGAAACTGTAACGCGTGTATTATAGCATTTTTGTCTCTACATATATAAATAAACTTATTTGTACCCTACTCATACCTGATTCTCTCTCTAACTGAGCGAAAGAAGGACCATTTTTTATTTTTCGCAGGAAAAGTTGCAAGCTATACATTTTGTTCTGTGAGGAGAACCTGATCAGCAATGGACTGCGACCATCATTGGATGCATGTACTTTTCAGGTGAAAAGCATCAAAATGGTATGTAAGGTTGTAATAAATAAGTAATATCGAACTTCGATGAAACGAAAAAGCGACAGTAAAGTGGTTTCGAACTCCGATGAAACGAATTATTAGTCCCTTTTGCACCCACTAGAAGGCATTCAAAACCATGTGATAATAGTTGTACATTACACTAATATTATACAGCAAGGATGAAATATTTGTTGTTTCACTTTTTCTATCAGTCGTGCTGTTATGTAGCCAATAAAATTATACCACTTTAAATCTCCTTAACACTAATCTTGTTATGTGTGCTAAAACTACGAAGAAACGAAAAAGCGACAGAAAACGGGAAGGGGTAGCCAGGCAGAATGAGACATGGGAGAGGAACACAAAAATGACAGACTCGGTGTAGGGAACAAAAAGAAAGGGTGGTGTTGAGGGGCACTAACTCGGTCGGAATGAGCCGTGAGCGGTAAATATGGCGTCATGGGTGAGTGCACAATGCACAAATTACATTCATAGCAACAATCTCTCGGAAAGTCCTTAACAGTACTGAAGACCAGTGGCTGAAATGCCGAGAAGCCATCAGGAATGTTGCAACTGACTTGCTGGGTTTTACCTGCCCACAATTAGAAATCCCCTGGTTTGTTGAAGAGTGACGGCAAGCATGCAGCAAATAACATGCCTACAAAGGACGAAAGCGGCTCGTTAACTTTACAAGCAAAAGAGGAGGAAGAACAATCCTTCTCCTTAGAAAAACGAAAGAGAATCGAGGAAATAGAGAGGTGCTACTCCAGGAATAATGTTCGGAAGTTTTACAAAAAGGTAAAAAGAACGTGTCAGGATAAAAAGACTCGAACGAAAACCACATTTGCACAATTTGTGCACAATGCAAAAATTACATTCATAGCAACACCATGAGCATCGTTATCATTATTGTTACCATCGTCAAAGTATACTACCTACCTAGACATTACTTGGTAACAACACCGAAAGCATCCTCAACTGCTTATAGTAAACTTCAGCTTAACAATAAAATTTGGCTTGACTTCGCTTTTGTTTGTCATCGCTAAGAAGATATACTTGTATGGTATAGTGTGTGGAAGTTATTGAGATTATAAGTAAGTGAGGAATACCCCCAAAAAACTCCCTCAAAATTAAAAATGGCTCCTTTGATTGAAGGTCTTTTAAAATACTTGTAATATAGGGTATGGAATATGAAAAGCAGAGATTACTGTCATCAGCAAAGGAATATATTGGAATAGAAGTAAGAAATGAGAGATCATTAACGAAAATTAAAAAAAGTGTCAGAGACAGAACGGAGCCCTGGGGCACACCAGCATTTATCTTGCAGATATCACACTTGGCACCTTCCAAACAATTTTAATTGAACATTACGAAAGGCAATTACTAATCCACAGAAAAACAGATTCATCAATCGACAAAAAAACCTGATGCCAAACTCTGTCACCATCTTGCTTTCGCCATATTGATGTACGCTTTGGTTCCAAGTCACCAGCGGACCTGTTGCTACGAAAACCATATTACCGAGAAGTTTGTGTGTTTCGAGATATTTCATGAATTGATGGCTTATCAGTGTTTCCATGACCTTGACGGAAACGAAAACTTGCTCATCCCACCGCACTTCGTGGATATCGGTGATATCTGCTTAATAGAAGTCTAAAGCCTCCGCTTGTTCAAGGTCTGAAAGTTGTTATTTTTTGTTCGTTTTGCAAAGTCGTCGACTTTAAAAAAAGGAAAAAAGAGAATAAAAAACATTTTATTGAATTTCATCATATAAAGTAGAGTCATATAAGTAATTCTTAAAATCACCGTAATAATATTAACTTCAAAATGAACTAATTGTATTTAAGCCTAATCTTTTCAATTTGAAATCACTTCAAAACTATATCAATGTTATGTTCAAGCACCTGCAGATAAGCACTTTGCTTTGCAGGTAAAATAATGTTAACGAAAATTTATGTGCAAATGCAAATGCAAATGCAAAAAACCAGCAGTCACCACTTGAAAGTGAGTAGTAGGAGTTGATGGTGTTAGGCTAAATTATAAATTGGTTACGCAAATAATTTTGCATTTTTTTATATTATTCCATGAGAGATCTGCTTAATTTTTTTTTTCAAAAGGGGCCTATATTATTTTTTTATATTTTTATTGATTTTTTTTTGACACGGGTGTTACCTACCCGAGGTGAACAGGGCAGCATAAGGCTCTGTTTTAAACCCCTGTATCTCGGAGGACATGTAACTTAATAGATTAAGTGTATAAGTGTAAATACTACAGTAGTAACGAAAATAACATATTTTACTCTCTCTTTTCAGTCAGGAAAATTTAAGTTTATTTCTGGTATTTCCAGTGAATCAAATGAGGTGGCGGAAAAACAATGTTTATCAGCTATACATTTAGTAGTTGAATTGAAAAAATTTAATTAACAATAAGGCAGTGTTTCGGGCTGCCGTTATCACTTTAAATAAATGGCGATGCGATTAGTCAAGTAGGAATACATGCAAACGAGTATTTAATTTTTTTGCAAAGCCAACAATTTTTCCATCTTTTGAGATTTAGGTGATGCTAATCGAAACATTTGTATATAGTTAGTTGAATATTAAATAAATAATGATATGCATCTCCATGTAAGGGGTAATTCACTTGTAATCATTGACCCACTATTAAACTAAATGTACGAGTCTTGTGCCTACTAAGGAACTTGCGGTCAATGATTTGGAATGCACTTACAGAATGTAAGTTACTGATTAAGCACCTTTCGTTGCTGTTAATTATTAAGCACAAATGAATTACGATATATAAATAGAGTTGTGAATCGGGGAGTAAATCAGAATAAGTTCAATTTTCGTACAATTTTCTTCTGTCTTACCAGTGGTAAGGTGACAATATTGTTCTGTGTATTGCACGAGAGCTTGACATTTGCAAGAAATTGACTTTCAAACTTTCTGATATTAAATAAGCTTATTTCCAAATCCATTTTTGAGATTACATAAATATGTGAGAGATTAAACAGATATCGTCAGCGTAGTTATTACATGTTAGCATACCTCGAGCTTCTCCATTTCTATCTTTAAGGCAATACAATATAGGAACAATATTGTAGCAATCTTACCCCACTTGGTATCTCGAATTCCTTAGGTAGCTTTCCTCTTTACCGGATATGACAGCTTCTTTTTCTGTAACCAGATGAATATCTCTGAAGGATCTTCATTGAGCCTGAAAGTTAAATTTTCAACCAAGCCAGGAGGTTTTAACTTTAACTTTGCCCATAATCGGCATAAAAATGAACAGAGGCATGTACTATGAAAACAGTGGAGAGGTCATTCATAAGGAAGCTGAATAAGATAGGTCGTAGAATGGAACATTGATGCACACGTGATAGTACGTTCCATGAAAGAAAATATTTCTCACCAATTACGACTCTTTGACTACGAACAATTATGTATGCACTTATTAAACGCACCAATCTAGAGATTTCCAACACTAAGTCAGGGTGTTGGTTGCGGATGAGCACTTAATAAGGGCCACTCACATCCCCGAAGCTGGTTACTGACTCCGAAATTTAAAAAAGTAATTGTTACGAAGCGACCACAAGCCTTAGATAGGGTCGGATTTGCTGTTCTGCAAAACGAACAAAGGACAACGACTTTCGGATCTGCACGTGGAATGTTCGGACCTTGAACAGGCCACGTGTAGCCGAACAATTAGCGAAGACTCTAGACTGCTATAAAGCAGGTATCACCGCCATCCAAGAAGTGCGGTAGGATGGGCCGGGCAAAGAAGGAGAAACAACTGTTTACTACGGTGATTGTTATAGGGAACGTAAGCAGCTTCTATTTGGATGCGGATTCGTTGTAATCGGTAAATTTAGGCAAGAAGTCTTAAGCTTTTGACAAGTGAGTGAACGGATTTTGAGAGCCCGTATCAAAGATAAATTCGCTAAAATCAGCCTTGTATGCTCCGACGCCCCAACAGAGGAAAAGAACGATGCTACCAAAGAAAGTTTCTACGAGCTCCTCGACAAAACCTACGAGCTATGTTCGATGTATAATGTTAAAAACGTCCTAGGTGACTTTAATGCCAAAATTGAAAAGAAGGACATCTTTGGTAGCACAGTCGGTCTAAAAATCGACTTAGACTAATCGATTTCGCTGTAGGACGAAACGTTACTATATCAATCACACGGTTTCCTCCGTGAAAGACCAGTGGCTGAGATGCCGAGAAGCCATCAGAAATGCTGCAACTGACTTGCTGAGTTTTAACCGCCCATCACAAATCCCCTGGTTTGGTGAAGAGTGCCAGCAAGCACATGCAGCAAACAACATGCCTACAAAACGGCGCTTAGGAAGAACGAGGCTTCTCCGGAGAAAAAAGAAAGAGCATAAAAAGCGCGCAATCGAGGAAATAGAGAGGTGCTACTCCAGGAATAATGTTCGGAAGGTAAAAAGAATGTGTCAGGATAATAAGACCCGAACAAAAACATGTATAAATTAACAAGAAAAGCTTGTAGTAGAGTCACAGTTGGCGCTGAAGATATAGAAAAATATGCAGCGGGAGGTGATTTGGTAGAGACCATACACCAACTTGTTTCCAAGATTTGGTCAGATGAATGTATCGCTGATTAAACCTTAGCATCGTTTATTCGGTTCACAAAAAAGGAAACTTAAACTGCCTAAACTGCCCCAACTATAGAGGTATTAATCTTCTAAACATCGTATATAAGATCTTGTCTACCGTATTGTGCGATTGGACCGTATCATTGCGGGTTTAGGCCAAGTAATTCCACAATTGAAATTCGAAATATGAAATATTCGCACTACGGCTGATCTTGGAGAAAACCCAACAAGTTCAGATCGATACGCACCTCCTCTTTATCATATGACATACTCACCTCATCTACAGAGATGAGCCATATAGAGCTATGTCTAGTTTCCACATCCGCTTGTGCAGGATGACAAAGTTGGTAGTTATCTAACTGAGACCTTTGATGTTAAAAAAGGATTTAAGCAAGGCGATGCACCGTCATGTGACTTCTTTAACATCATACTTGAAAAAATTGTGCAAAAGTCACAATCCAACACACGAGGTACGATCTTTTAAAAGTCTGTTCAATTGGTAGCGAGCTGTCACTGTTGCGTTTGCGAATATGGGAACAGAAGCGGCAAAAATGGGTCTAACGGTAAACCAGGGCAAGAGAAAGTATATGCTGTAAACAAGAAATGACACCCAACATCGACGAATCGGCCAGAATGTCGCAATCGCCAGCCTTAACTTTGATATATCTAAAAACGACATCTCTTCAGAAATCAAACGAAGAATAACGCTTGCCAATCGTTGTTTCTTCGGGCTGAGAAGGCAACTATGCAACGAACAACCAAGGAAACTCTATACAAGAACCTTGTAATCCCAGTCCTTCTCTACGGTTCCGAGGCATAGACCCTTTCTAAATCGCGTGAAGACGTTCTTGGTCGTTTCGAGAGAAAAGTTTTTCTTAAGATATTTCAACGATGATCTCTACGAGCTGTTCAGTGGAATTAATCTGATTAAAAAACTGCGCATTGGGCGTTTGAGATGGCTGGGACATGTAGAGAACACGAACACCAACGCTCCAGCTCGCAGACCGTTCGACTCTAATCTGAAGGTTTAACGAACTAGCAGAAGGCTTCGCATTAGGTGGCGCGCGCAACTGGTAGGGGACCTCAACCAACTTGGAGTGCGCAACTGGAGGCAGTTCATCAAAGACCGCGCTAATTGGAGAGGTTTATTGGTTGAGGCACAGGTTCACCCCGGGCTGTAGTGCCGCCTAAGTAAGGAAGTAAGATTTAGCACTGAATTCAAAGTACAACTTTAGATTCCTGCATACATAGGATATCATAGTTTCTAATATCCAATGCTTTAAAAAAATCGAGCAGGTAAAGTAAAGTGATATTTTCCAAGTCATAATTAGTCCGTACGTCGTAAAGTACAGTATTTTTATCATAGCCATATCGCAACTATGATTTACTCGAAAGCCCAACTGAACCGGAAACAACAAGTTATGTTGAGAAAGATATATAACTAGAGACCTGCTCCTTCAAGAATCTATTCTAAAACTTTTGACAGATACTTATTGTATATTGCGGAAATTGGCTATCGAAACAGGACTAGGTTTTAATTTCAAGATGTTCAAAAGAAGATTTGCCGGATAAGAAGTGGGACAATATGAATATGATGTACTCACACTGTCTTCCAATTCCCTAGATAACGAGAATTGTGTAAATGACCACCGCTTCTAGTAGAAGATATCTACCTATAGGCACGATGTTCGGTATACCATCTTTCCTACTACTCAAAGAATTGAAGATTCTTCATCAAAGATGAAGATGAAGAAGCACGCTTCTTGGAGAGTCACTCATATGGCATCTACATACAGTAGATACAGACTAGCTTTGACTTGTGTTATTAATGTAAGTACACTTAAATTGTGTTTAACCTAACCTGTTTAACCTAAGTGACAGCTATTGGGTATTTGCTTGGTATCCATACATACTCAATCTATTAAAATTATAAGCGCAAGGGTTCAGGCAGATACGAATTTTAGTCAAGTTCTTGGAAAAGATATGATGACGGATTTGCTTTGAATAGGCCAACGCCAACGTTCACTTTCATTTGTCACAAAAGACTGCACATCCTAACATGCGAACTCGTCGTCATCTATGCCATTTTGGTTGAATGCAAGCCGATAAGCGTTTGCCTGGATGTACATTACATTCCTGGACACTGACGAGCCTACGGATGTCAAAATCCTACTGAGATACTTCAATGCCCTGCGACACGACTAAAAATAATGACTTTTCGCTGATCAATTTTGCAGCAGGTCGTAATACAGAGGTAAGTATGTTAGCTCTAAGTTTCGATGACTACGAATCAACACAACGATCTGACCCTCTCCAGAATGTCGAACAACCATCAAAATCGACCACGTTTAGGGAAGCAAACCTCGACTCTGACTACTTTCTTGTTGCAGTCAAATTCAGAGCTCGACTATCTAACGCCATAAACAAATAAATTCAATATTTCAATCCTTATCACGACTAAAGGATCCAGAGTCTATAGAGAGCGCCTTAGGAAGAGACTTTCCGCTGGAACCAATCTCGAGACATCATCTAATAGGTAGTCGAGAATACCGTAGGCTGCCACTTAAAAAAAAAAAAGAAAAAAAAAAAACAGCACTTAGTATAATATTAAGTGTGTACGATGAAAAGGATACAGAAATGCAGCAAAAAACAAGAGCAGCGAGGCAAGAATGTCGAGGAAAAGAAGACACTGAGTGGAATGAAATGTAAGTTCGAAGATTATAGCGATGGGAACAATTTATGATGTTTTTCAGGAATGCTTAGCTTCAAACACGGAACGTAGACTCTTCGAAACAGTAAAGTAAGCTAAGAAAAAAAGGCGCGGAGAATAGCAGATATGTTTGAGCAGCACTCGCAACAGAGAATTAATAGAAGTCAGGTAAAGTAAGTGATATGCCAGGCTGAAAACCCACTTCCAGTCACTGAATAAGCCACCTTCCCTTCCAATACAATAAACGTTGGCTTCGCTATCAAAAATATGAAAAACAACCAGGCCACTGGTTCCGTTGGTCTAATAGCGGGGATTTCCAAGCATGGAGGTGATATTCTGGTAGCTTGCATGTGCCAAATCATTAGCCAGGTATGGGTGGATGAAATATGTTCTATGACTGGACAACTAAGAATGAAACATATCCCTGCTTAATATCGCGTATATGGCAAGTTCCTATCTTACATATTGTGAAAGATTCAAACTTTTTTGTAACACACTAATTGGTACGTACCAGTTCCAGTCTCCAACCTGGCAGAACGAGCGCGCTCATGAGGTTTTAGTACCCTTAAATACAAATAGTTTGTAAACACCGCGGACGGAGAAAATTTAGGCAGAAAAGAAAGGCAGGCACCGATATACGTTGGTTTTGAATGTTTGTAGGTTACAATGAATGGGAAATAAAGTGCTCGACAATGCATTTCATAAGCAAGTTGGTACCGCTCTTAATCGACAACAAATCCAAATACGATATTCTTCATCCTCCTAAGCTCTACAAAGTGATGACTGAATTTAGAATCCTTTTAAACGTGCCGCCTATTGCTGGAAAACTCACAAAGCGATGTGGACCTGAGAAAAAGTTCCTCCGAACTACTTCGAACTCGTACAGGATTTAGCGAAGGAAATGTACTGTCTTGTCATGTAATTTGCTGGAACAAATAGTCCTGGAACACGTGTTAACATGGGTAGAACTAACTTCAACAAATCTGTACAGCTGCTGGGTCGCATTGATCGCTCTCAGCGCGCCGTGATAGAGGCTTTAATGACAATTGAGGAACAGGTGAAACGAGTTGGCTTAGGTAATAATGAGGGCAAACCAAATTCATATTGTCAACAAACGAGGAGGCAAGCTGATTTAAGACGATAAGGAAGAATACAATTTCATTTCAAGGATTAATTATTTGCCACATGTAGCATTATCAAGAAATACAATTATATAATTAAAAACAAAATTCCGGGTTAAATAGAATTGAGATAGACACAGCAATACCTAAGGCTGTCCTTACACGGACAATCGACTGGCAGCATGCGTTTAATCAATTGACATAAAATTTTGCGCGGATGTGCGTTGAGTGATATGAACGTTCTTATTTCATACATAGCTCTAACACTTTGAATAAAGAGAAAAAGAAAAAAATGTCAAATAAGCAGAGAATTTGGATAAATGAGTAGTTAAAAAAAAAAAAAAACATCTGTTCACATACGAAAATCATCATCACCCCGAAATTTTCCCGACATGTTTCCTCTTTCGCGACATAAAACACAATGAAGTACGAATATTACAGTCAAGACAATCTGATCCTTACACAAATCATTCAGCATGACGCTCATCACACAACATTAAACATCCTTTGATTTTCGTCTATCAGACTTCATCAAATGTATCAAATGTGTGTGACGTACAGAGATGCTTTTCACAAATCCATGTAAGTCATTAACGTCATTCGATTGATCATGTAAGGGCCGCGTAAGATCTATTGAATAATATTTATTTAGTGCTTCAAAAACATAAGTACACAAAACGGCATATATTACTTTTGAATAATAATGAGAACGTAATACGCAGTTACTAATTTCTGCGGCTATGTGTACTCGTATTTATACTTTTAATGTGAAAGATTTTTTTGGGAAAAGCAATCTCATCTCAATTTCAAGTTATTTGCAATGTAAGGCGTTAACATGGACTTACCGAATTCAAAGCTCCAGGTTGTGTCATTTCCACTTGTACAGTTGTCTGGCCATTGTCAATATTCGTGAGTGTTATAATTCCATAAACGCTATTTCCATCGTATCCATATTCGAAAATATTTGGGCAGGGTATCTGAGGTGTTCGAAAATATTGGGACGACGCTACATTGCATAGCAACACGATTACAAGCAAGATCACTTCCGATACTGATTGGATGCTCATTTCACTGCATTCACTAGATTATTTTCAATAAATATTTCTTCTCTTTATTTCAAGGGTAAATTACTATCTCACTTACTATCACTTTAACTGATTAGCATCTAAAGATTGCGGTCAATGAACAAAACAGGTATAGAATAAACTACCGATCGTTTCTAAAATTATGTATCTCCAAACTAACACTTTGAATAATTTTAAAACAAATTTGCGATACTATTTTACGACTTCGACTGCTTGCCAATTTGATAATGAAGCAAAACAAAAATAAAGTCAAATTTCTCGTCTGTGTTCTCCACCGCCAAACGGTAGCGTCTCAGCTCGTCGTTCTCACAAATTGAATGTCAAAAATTTTGCAAACCTCTTCTGTGATTTGTTAAGGAAAAAGCTCTCACAAATCATTGAATTATCAATTCAGAACAGTTTTACTTGAATTAGCTGTATGGCATAGTTGTAAAAAGTTATGAATTAAAAATGTTTGAATACAAAATGTGAGCAACAATTAAACTAATTCAGAATTTGGAGTCGAATAATTACGATAATGACCGTTCTCCACAAATTTTCGATTGTATCTGTAGTAAGAATGTGGAAAAGGTCTGCACAAGCTTTGAGTCAGATCATCTGTTGGAGGAGCCGTAGCTGTGAGAGGCTTAAGATTTAGAGGAGATAACATCCAAGAGCTAGGAATATTCGGGGAAAACCACGGTCAAGGTTCGAGGTGTATTGGTATTCTCATAACAGGGATCGTTTTCGTAACACTCAATGCAAATTGATAAAAGCAGGGAAAGTTACTGCTGTTATTGTTTATTTGCTTTTTCGAAAGAGGTTTCCAAAATTTTCTTGGCAGTAATAATAACTTAATTTGTATACGAAGTACTTCAGTCGAAGCTTACCCAGCAGACTGAGTAATATTGCTAGTAGATACAAATGTGACTAATATCTTATGGATTTGCGCATGTTAAGTGGTTTTTCATTACGGAAAAAATCCCCTACGAATGCTGTGAGTTGTTTGTGGTTTTTATTTGTGAGAGTAGGAGGAGACCAGTTGACCACAGTGCAGTTCATTAGATAGGCTAATCACTAAAAATTTTCTATCATATATGATTACGAATGTACATACGCTTGATATCTATGTAATTCCGATTAGAGATAATTAATAAACAGTGATATTCAAACACTTCATTAAAAAAAAATTGTGAACTGTGTAAGTCTACAGTGCTTAAGTAATTTACATAGCGGCTGTAAATGTATGTGATAACAAACTGCAAAAATATGATTCAACGAGGAAGACATTTAATAAGTACATCGAACGATCGAACCACTGTGTCATATCAGCTAATTTCTCGTACATCGGCTAAACAAAGATTCCTAAAAGAACAGCTTCTTTAGGAATTTTAATTTTCGTTATGTTTCCTCGATAACGACGTGGATGCCGCTGCTGATATGATCACAGACTCCATTCTCTTTGGAATGGATGAAGAGTATCAAACTAAACGAAAAAGTATGTTACGACTTGAGGTGTAAAGAGGCTGCCATGGTTAGAAAAATGTTTTTCGGTCCTACAAGACCAACCCCACTGAGGAAAATTGAAAAAAGTTCAAATGAGCCAGAAATGACTGCAACGTCTTTCTTAAGCGTGACCAAAAACTGAGGCATAAAACACTACAATGTCCCAAAGGCAGTAAAAGCTTTCGGTCGTTCGTTAAAAGCATTAGAAATTCTGCTTCACCCTCCATCCTAAAGCTCATTTAGAATAACATTCTAGCTGTCAGCGCTTTGGACAAGGCCAATCTGCTTGCTGCACATTTTGCGGACAGTTCAACACTTCCTGATTGTTGTTTGCCCCCGCCTACACTTAAGTGCATCGAATCTTCAATGGGACAAAGCCACTTATGCACTCGTGAGTCTTTAAAGATCTCAATATACAGAAATCCGCTGTTCCAGGTGGTATATCTCCCCATCTTCTGAAGAGGTGTTTTTCCTCGCTGGCAAAACTACAGCGTAAGCTTTTTCATCATTTCCGAGCAGATGGAAAACAGCATTTGTCCAACGTGTTCCTAAAAAAGGCGAATCTTCTTCTCTTTCTTCCTACAGACCCATTGCACTTACGTCCCTTCTTTCCAAGGTTATGGAAACGCTGATAAACCTTCAGCTAATGAGATATCTCGCAACGCGAAAACTTCTCAATGACCGGCAGTATGGTTTTCATAGCAACGGGCTCACTGGTGATTTGAAGGCATGTCTCACCGAAAATAAAAGCCAAAGCTTACATCAATCTGGTGAAAGCAAGATAGTTGCAAGACAATCTGATATTCACAAAATAAATGCTGACGTGCCCCAGGCCTCCGACACTCTTTTTAATTTTTATCAACGATCTCCAACATATTCCCTTCCTGGTGACAGTACTCTCTGACGCCCGTGCTTTTCTACTGTAGAACGGGAACGCCAACTTATGTTAAGCTCATTAAATTCCGGTATTAACAGCATAACCAACTTGGGAACTATCAACAGAGTGGAATTTAACGCTCCCAAAAGTCAATGCTGTTTGCTGTTATTAAAGCGAAATCTAAATACTCAGTCATTATACATGAATGGCACTTGCATAGTCCAAGCCGTCGAAATCGTTTCTATTCTCAGTATGTGCGTCATTAATAACCTGCGTTGCGATGACCACATATTCGTTGTCGCCAAAAATCAATATATAAGGCATTTATTCGCCCAAGTACAATGAGTACAATGCCCACATCTGGTCCTAATACATCTTTTTACCTGCTAGATAGAATTCAAACTCGTGCGATAAAACTTACTGGTGATACTAATATCGGTCAGTCAATTGACACCCTCGAACACGGACGTAATGTCACGTATCTCACTTTGTTTTATAGCTATTTCCATCACCAGTGTTCCATAGAAATCGCCAGTAGCATTTCGCCCCTTCAAACCTGCAACCGTAACAAACGTCTCGCTATGAATGTTGGGATGTGTGGTTGAAACTCGGAAGCTTTTGGGCTAACGGTGGAAGTGGCTGAACGTAGATGGATGAGCAAATCCTGGCCCCTTTGACATACGCTACAGCTAACCTGTCTTTTCGACTCCTACTAGCTATGAAAAATATTATGTGGTCCTGCCGTTCAGATTTACTACTGGAATCTCTTGGATCTACTGCTTCTAATAAACGAAACCGAAACTCTTAAAATTTTACAAATTCCTTGAATGATGGCAACTCGATATTCGAACCTAGTTTTCGAAAGCTTTTGCAAAATGATAAAAATTAAACTAACATCCCAAGTATCTACTGTCAGGTCTAAATTCTTCAATGCATATATTATTTCTTAGGAAGTATCTAGAATTCATTTGAAGTTAGCCGATGAATCATAGGTAGGCGTAGATTTATTAAATAAATGTTTAAGTTGAGCATTAACCAACACCAGCAACTATATACCATATGTAATTTTTTTTTATTTGCAAAGCAAGTGTAATGGAAAATAATGCCTTGAACTTTTCCTAATGATTTTTCTTCTGCAAACTCACACACATGGTAGTTTTGGAGATTTTGATGATTTTCTTGAAGGCTGCAGCGACGAGTGCAGAATTTCTGGATACAGTCGATTGTTGTGTTGACGACTTTCCTTGAGCTCTTGGGTTAATTGTTGTAAGATCTCCTCGTACGTACCATTTTTTATTTTCTTCTGTGTTTGAAAAATTGTTGAAAAATATACTCGCATAACTTTGTACTGATTTAGTCTAAGATTTTTGATCCGGCTCGAAGGACCAAATATTACTTTGCCAAAAAATAACTTTTAACTTTCTGTGTCGAATAAGTAAATGGGATAACTTTCCCAATAAGACCATTATCCTTTTCGGTATATTAGTACCATTACAAAATGTTTTTTTTTTTTTGTGTTTGACATTTGTGCGGTGACATAATTATGGTTTGGTTTGATACATGTTTTGTTTGTTTTATATTCGGTATATAACTTAATTGAGGCTTTTTTTTCAAAATTTGAACGTTTATTTAAGAAAAGCATGTACAATAACATTATTCAAAGTATTGCCCATCTGAAGCTATGACTTTTTCCCATCTTTCTGGCAATTTGTGGATCCCATCCCAAAAGAATGGGCTTGGCAGCCAAAAATGAATCAAGCCAATTTTTGATATTCTGCTCTGATGTGAACCGTATTTCAGTGAGGGCGTTCTCCATCGATCGGAACAAATGGTAGTCAGAAGGGGCAAGGTCTGGGCTATACGGCGGGTGGGGTAAGACTTCCCATCCACTGTTCTCCAAATAGTTCTTAACCGGAATAGCAACGTGGGGCCGAGCGTTGTCATGATGGAAAATTATTGCCTCGTGTCTGGTCGCATTTTCCGGGCGTTTTTCGGATACTGCTCTCTTCAAACGGATTAATTGTGTTCGGTAGCGTTGTCCATTGATGGTTTCACCCAGTTTTAGCAGCTCATAATACAGCACACCCATCTGATCCCACCAAATACAGAGCATTACCTTCGCGCCATGAATATTCGGCTTTGCCGTTGATTTGGCAGGCTGCCGGCTTTCACATTTGATTTTTTGCATTTGGGGCTGTCGTAATGGAACCATTTTTCATCACCAGTAACAATCCGATGGAAAAATGACTTCCTTTTGTGGCGTTCCAGCAGCATTTCGGACATGCAAAATCGCCTTTCGACGTCTTTCGGCTTGAGTTCATATGGAACCCAATTTCCTTGCTTTTGAATATATCCAGCTGCTTTTAAACGTTTTGAAATGGCTGGCAAATGGCAAAGATTTTGCGAGCTCTTCTTGTGTTTGGCAACAATCTTCATAGAGTAATGCTTCCAGTTCTTCATCTTCAAACTTTTTTGGCTCCCCAGGACTCATCGTCTTCCAAGCCAAAATCACCACTTTTAAATCGTGCAAACCACTTTTAGCACGTTCGTTCAGCTAGCGCTAAACTTCCACCAAAGTACGATAGCTTTCGGCAGCAGTTTTCTTCATATTAAAGTAATGAAGAAGAACTCCCCGCAAAAACACATTTTCAGGCACAAAGTTCGACATATTTGAGTGAAAAAAAATTATTGTTGTTTACGCTTCAAGTGAATGACATATACTGAAATGACGTACAATGACAGTAGCTTTCCAACGCATGTTCCAATGGAATAATACAAGTTACGCCATCTTTTAGCAAACCACATGAATTTATAGAAGTTATAGACCCAATAAATTTTGTGTTGGCAATTCTATGGTTTCTAGCCAGTTTAAACATTTAACTATACTCGTAATTCAAATCTTTCAAAAAATTAATTTAAAAATTTAAAAACCCCCAACAAAAAATAACCTCTAAAAAGTAAAAAAATAATATTAAGTTTTATTAAGTTTAATATAAGAAGTAATATATTAATCTAATCTTGCTGTCACGTCAACCTACTTGAAATCGAATCCAAAAAAGCAAAATAAGCTTCTCAAAAGAGCCGTTCGGAACCGGCAATAAACAGTAGGCCCTGCTCAGGAGTGTAAAAATTCACGAAGTGAGAAACACAAACAAGTGCGAGAAGTTTTTATTTATTTATTTTATTTTAATCTAAGCATCATTGCGTGGGGGGACCGCTAATTAAATATAGTATTAAAAACAATATTAAATTGTTGAGTCTATATAATGCTATAAATTTAATATTACATAAAATATGATAACAAATCCGTTTACAATTAGCTTAGAATTATCCTAAGAATAGAGTTACCTATTTATTTTATATGCTATATTTTTACATACTACGCACGAACTTGATTTTATGAATTAACCTATCTCACGAAGTCTATATCTTGCATTGGTTTTATGATAGTAAACTAACTCACGTCTGTGTTTATCTTGTGAATTTTTCGGAGGAAATTCATTTAGACTTACTCAACAAGTTGATATTGTAGTTTTCATATTTATCTATGTCTCCAGGTTGCTAATTGTTGTTTAAATTTCAAATTTTATAATTTTTTTAGTTGAACTTTTTATTTTTATTATATTTATTTAGCGGTTCCCTGACACAATGAAGCTTGGATTAACATATTATTTCTTATATTAAACTTAAGGGGTCAATATATATTATTTTTTTTACTTTTTAGAGTATACATATTATTTTTGCGCCGGGGGTTTTTTAAGTTTTTAATTTAACTTTTTTACTTTATACTGTTTATAGATATATACGTCAAACTTATAAACTTCCCTCTTTTTGCGTCGGGAGTTAATAAATATGCCTTGATTCATTTGCGAATTGTCGACTCACTGTTATTGATTCTAATGTATAATGTTGTTGATTCTAATTCTTCGAATATGTAAGGTCATGTGAAGGCAATCGGAAGCTTACATTCAAAGACTCTTGTTTAGGTCGCAGGTCACAGTGAGATAAGGAAATGGGATTGCCGAAACCGGCGAAGTGGAATAGACTACTTCATTATCCAAGTACTTTGTTAGGTCAGAAAAAAATCTTCACTGCTTCGGCACGTAAACTTTTTGAATTTATCACGAAAGGACAGCGAATAAAACCTCATCGGAGTTGGCGCGCTAAAATGAAAATTGACTTCAAATATCTTGAACCTTTTAAATGGGAAGATCTGTTTGTTGAAGAGCAGGTCTGCACCGTACCCCTTGTGCCAATATTGCAGTCATAAAAAAAACTACTATTCGTTTTGTTCAAGCTTTTGTTCTGTATTCTTGACTATCCAGCCCTATGGAACTTAACTTCCTAAGCACCACAGTGCTTACTTCATATTCCATCTTAGTTGTCATTGCTGAAATTAACAAAAGTACGGTTTGAAATTTATTTTAATTTTCTAAACTAGTAGAGTACGAGTAGCGAGTACGAGTACGAGTAGTTCCATAATATCAGCCCTATAACTTAGTTTCTTACTTACTTCATTTGTCAATAATTTCCATCTAGATATTTGTAATCTGTACTTCGTAGAGTAACCCCGTAAATAACTGACAATACAAATAACTTTGGAAATAATTTTACTTACTTAGAAAAAAAAAAACACAATTTATAATAAAAAATTTGAATCTATCCAGTCTTTGAATTTTGCAACATCAGTGTACACAACGTATTCTTGAAGATTACACTCATTTGCTGAATTTGACAGTGAGGCTGATACTATCCCTCTTAGCATCCATTTCTGTCTGTACTTAACCATCAGGCCGCTTCCTGAATCTCCATGGCAGGGTCCACTTTCATCTCTATTACCCGCACACAACGTACGATTTGAGGTTAGTTGTAAAAATTTATCATTCGACCTAATGCATGACATTTCCGAAACAACTGTTGCATTAACCAATTTCGGAACAGAGGTGACACCTGAGTGAGTTTCATCCTCACCCCAGCCGACGATAATTCCATTTGCACCCTCAATTTCTGAAGGGCCATTCCACAAGCACACTGGTCGAACCGAAACTGAAAAACTTTCAAAAGTCAAGAAGCTGTCAGAATGAACGAGAGGGCATTTATGTCAAAGGCCTTACCTAACGCTAGTCTTGAGATGAACGATGGCAATATCTGCGTCGAGATTTGACAGTTCCGATTTAAAATCAGGATGTCTGATAATAGCTTCCACATCCATATGAATACCATTTTGCCAATCGTTGAGGTTATGTCTGCCCAAAGATAAAAGTATCCTTTCTGGTTGAAGCGTTTCAAGCCCTAGTGAAAAGCAATGTGCGGAACTTATGACAGTTCGAGTGGATATCAAGCTGGCTCCACATTGAAATGACAGAGAACCTGCATTTCGTGTGTAAATGGCCGCTATCCATGGAAACCGTGATCTAGCTATAACTTCACCGTTAACTGCAAGCTTTGTCACTCCCAGTTCACTGTTTTCCACGCCGCAAATTGAGTTAATTCGGTTCCATAAGGCAGCATTTCTATCTACGGTAGCTGAAGGTGTAGCTGTCGTTGGTGTAATTATTGTTGGAGGAAGTGTGGCGGGAGAAATATTTGGAACGGTTTCAAGTTGAGGCTGTGCAATCGCCCCGAGTAGTTCCCCAGGTCCGAGAACAGAATTTGGCAGTTCTTGGATCGGTGGCTGTTGTCCGATCTGCGGCTGTTGTTGAAAGTGTGGTTGTTGTTGAAACTGTGGCTGCTGCTGACCTGGTTGTTTTATAAAAGCATCTAGGTTGTGCTCTAGACTTATTGTTGATCTGGGTATGGGATCTATAATATTCAAAATTGTCAGTACAAGGAATCTGGTATCATTTTCAAAAATTTGATTACCTTTCGGACCAGAACATTGTATGACATTATTGACTGCAATTTCAGTGACGCGGGGTACAACATTTTGAAGTGGAAAGTCAACTCTGTATGTAATTGGTGTTCCCGACCTTATATATTGAAAAAGCCTGTCTCTGTTAACGTTAAGTGACAACTTTCCCGAGTAGTCCTAAAATGAGAAGAAAAATTTGTCTTTAAAAACAGACATATTTAGAAAATTTAAATATATTTTGGGTACATTTATGCACGAAGCCATCTAGGCAGACAGAATCACGCATGATGACGGGGGTATCAGCTCTTTACGTCCCAAAGATTTTTTGATTTAGTTACGACGTTACAGTGTGATTTTTTTTCTCGACAGATAGGTCGTCAGTACACTGAACATTGACATGTAGCCAAATTCTGGAGAAAATCAGTGATTTCAAATTGGAGTTCTATAGGGTTTTCTAATAACGACTTGACAACTTTTTTTTTTTTTAAATAAAAGGTAAACCATTTGAGATATTTCAAAAACTTTATTATTGGCTTGAAGTAAATCAAAATATTTATGAATGGAACTCGACTTCGTTCATATGGCCACCGCGGGCACGTTTAGAGCGGTCGATTCGTTGGACCCAATTTTAACCGACTCGGCCACACATTTCGGCCGAAACGGCCGCTATTTCGCGTTCAATAATGGCTCTAAGCTCTTCCAACGTCGTCGGTGTGTTGAAATAAAGCAATGACTTAACGTAGCCCTACAGAAAATAGTCAAGCGGCGTTAAATCGCACGAACGAGGCGGTCAATCGACTTTCCCATGTCTTGAGATAACACGCTCACCATACTTACTCTTCAATAAATCGATTTTAGCGTTTGCTGTGTGGCTTGTGGCACCATCTTGTTGAAACCACATGTTGTCCAAGTCCATATCTTCCAATTCGGGCCAAAAATAATAGGTGATCATGGCGCGATAACGCTGACCATTCACAGTAACATGATGATCGTTATTGTCGACGAAAAAATATGGCCCAATAACGCCGCCGTGGTGATTCATGAAGCTCATGTGGGTTTTCACCCGACCAATAACGCATATTTTGCTTATTGACGAATTCATTGAGCCAAAAATAAGCTTTCTCACTGAAGATTGACGATCTTGGCGCATCTTCTCCAAAACCCAATCGGAGAACGTACGTCGCTTCAAATGGTCCATCGGCTTCAATTCTTGAGTCAGCTTGATTTTGTATGGGTGTAAACCAAAATCCTTACGCAAAATACGCCATAATGTAGTCTGAGCGATGCCCAATTCTTGAAAACGCCGTCGAAATGACTGAATTGGATCGTTTGCTACGGACGTCTGAACGGTAGCGATATTTTCCACACTTCGATCAACCCGTTATTTCACTAACACGGCAACATCACACAACAAATATGTAGACTCAATTTTTGGCACTAAACTTGTAATTGCCTGTCTACTAGGGCGAGAATTACGACCGAAAATTGGAGTTAACGCTCTTAAAGTTGCAGTCACCGACTCTGAATATCTGTAGAAAATTTTTATAATTTAAAGACGTTACTAGTTAGTGTACTTTACCATGATGACAGTGACAGTGACAGTTTGATGATTAGTGAAGGAGTGCATTCACAAATTAAATTCAAAGTTGTCAAGTCCTTATTGGAAAACCCTTTATAATGCGGCTCTGGTATCTTTCTGGATGACGAGAATGTTAGATTTCACTCTGCGTTAGGAAAACTTGCGTCTATCTTCCAAGCAGAGAAATATGCAATCCTAATTTATAATTAAACTGCGATTAGAGACTTGCTGAATCCTCTTACAACTGCAAAGCTAGTTCGAGAATGCAAGGCATCATTGAACGCAATCGAACAGCTAAATTTACGGGAATGATCACGGGAAATGAAATCGTCGATGAACTTGCTAGGCAAGGCTCGGATAAAAGTTTTACAGGACCCGGACATACGTTGGATCTGCCTGCGTCTTCGTTTATGGTTTCTATTGACAGTTCGGCTTCATATGAGCACAACTGCATGACTCCTAATTTTTTTGATAATTAAAAACCAAGCGTTTGGTAAAACTAATCCAAATGTTCCCACATTATCGCTATTTTACCCATCGTTCATTTGTCTCACATTTGTTCATCACTGCTGTTAGACCATCAAAAAGCCCAAAAATTAATTTATCTTTCCCCCATTTACTCGTATAGTTTCCCAGAAGAGAAAACTATTACGAAGAAGTACCATTCATTATTCAATGTACTTTTCTTTCAAATATGGTTTCGCATATGTAATGGGTTTTCCATATTTGCTTATATTGCACTGAATCACCCATTTTATGTTCTTTTTTTCGGATGCGGTTTGCAAATGTCGAATTTTGTCTACATATCCCATTTCTACGGAAATCACTCGGCTGTTGGAGAAACAAAATCACTAAATCCTAAATAGAGACATTTTTATATTTATTTTTACATATGACATACATTTTAAGTATTTAGGAGTCTCAATAGGCAATAATTTACATTCGAAAGGTCATACCCAAACAATAATGATGATCGCAAATGAATCTAGTTGTTCCAAAACTTGACCTCCTAAAACCTTATTGCTCCATTAAAATTTTATTAAAATTATACGAGTATTGTGGTCTAGCACACTCGAAGTCGCCATATAGTTTTGTCAGTTGGGCAGAATCTAACTTAAATACATTGGAACCTGTTTTGATTGCACAAAAACATTTAGTTCGCATACTTTCCATATCCAATCGTAGAGCGCATAGCTGGCGATTGTTCAAAAAACTGAACATTTCACCGATAGGGCTTTAAATGCTTTTGAAATACTTAAGGAATTCTTTAAGCAAATTGGAAATATTCCAAGAAATAGTCAAATAGAAATTATCAAACTTATAACCTGAGAATTGATGGCATGCCTCTTGTCAATATATTCATTTCACATTTTTACACAAATACAACCCCAACATCTTTGAATAAACTACTCATCTATTTCACATTGTCATCTTGTTTGTCAATAGATGGCTCTGGCAATAAGCGCTGGTCGATTTTGACATATCCAAAACTTCATGAACCAAGCTTAAACATATGGTAGACAAACCGTTTTGACACATTAGTGGTTTTGTTTTGGCGTCATATACTTTTGGTTGTGTGAAAATGTCTGATTTTGTGCCAAATAGTCATCATTTGCGGGAAGTGTTGATTTTCTCTTTAATTCTCCAATAAGTTTGCGGAGATGCTGCACTAGGTGAAAGAACGTGCCGTGATTGGTTTCGTCGGTTCAAAGACGGTGATTTCGATATTGATCACCGTCCTTAGATGACGCTAAACTGGAGGCATTGCTCAATGAGCATCCGTGTCGAGCGTAAGAAGAGTTTTCTTCAGTATTAGAAGTTACTCCTCCAGCCATTTCCAAGATATTGCATGCGTTGAGAATGATTCAAAAACAACAAACTTGGGCAACTGAACAACTGCTCCAGCGGCAAAGAAGGAATCATTATAGCAACTCAGAAGAAGAAGAGAAGAAAGTCATGGGGACATGACACCGGTCATGCTTCTACGTCGTCTGTTCATCCGAATATTTACGCTGCGAATTTGATGGTGCCAAGTCGGTGTTATTTATTATGAATTGTTGAAACCCAACGAAACCTTCACTAGGGAACGGTATCGACTTTAAATGATGTGATTAAGCTGAATACTGCAAGAAAAACGGCCACAATACAAGCAGAAGCACGAAAAAGTGATACTATAGCATAACAATGTTCGGCCTCACGTTACCAAACTCGTTAAAACCTACTTGGAAACGCTCAAATAAAAAGTTCTATTCCACCTGCCATATTACCCAAATATTGCGTTGCCCGATTATTACTTGTTCCGTTCGATGGCACCTGGTCTGGCTGATCAGCAGTTCCACTCATAAGAACACATCAAAAAATAGCTTGATTCGTGGATAGCCTCCAAAGATAAATACTTTTACCATAACAGTATTCCTCTTCTGCCAGAAAGATGGGAACAAGTTGTTGGCAATGGACAATACTTTGAATGATTCGTTTGTAACAATTTTTCCACAATAAAGTTGCATTTTTAGCAAAAAAAAGCGATAACTTAGTTTCGCACCTAATGTATAAAAAATAAAAGAACTGGTACCTATTAAGATCATAAAAATTGATGATATAATCAGATAAAAGACAAATAAAATGAGTTAGAAAGTGTCTACGGCGAGATCGTCAATAAAATAGTCGTTTACCCATATATGAAAGATGCCGCGACTTACACAGAAATGTCCCTTAAAAAGGTGGGACTTACATGCAAAGTATAAAATTTACCAGTTTTGGAGCTTGTATACATAGAATTGGAAAGTGGTTACAATTTAAACTTGATAAACCGGAGTTACGCTTTCAACCCAAATACTTGGGTTCACACTTTCATCCTTTGGATTCTTTTGAAAACGAGAAAGAATTATAATTCCACTTGCCGAGATTTTTTCTAAGTTCCTACTTTTTTTCTTATTGTATTAACGGTTATATATAGTAAGTAATGCGTATCATTTTATCTAATGTTAATTAATAGTACACTGTACAATAAAAGTCAACTTTTTTTGTGTGACATGCATAAAACATAGTGTTTCTTAAGCAAAATTACACTAGAAAATAGAAAATGACCTCATAGATTTTTTGCTATGAAATATTGTCTAATATTGAATCTAAATCTATATCAGTATGTTTGTCATGTTACACTACATGTTCTACGGCGACATTTTGTCCATGTAGCATCTCGGAGCAATGTCCAGCAGTAAACAGCAAGGTTAGTAGGACTCCATTTGCCTTGGTATCGCTTCTCAATTGTTTCTCCATGTTCGTTGCTTACTGCACCTAAATTCTCCGGAAAGAAATCGAGCTGAGCATTTAGAAAGTGGAATTTTAGTGACATGTTACATACAATTTCCTTGTAAGCACTAAGCAATTCGCAAGATTCCCAAAAAAATCTGTCACAACATTTTTAAAACTCTGTCAAATTCACTATTTTTCAAAAGTTACAGTATTTGTGGTCCAACAAATATACCCTCTTTAATTTTTGGCTCACTAACATTCAGAAATTTCTCTTTCAGATACAAAAATCCTCTACCGTTCCGATCGAAAGATTCAACGAAATTTTTCATTAAGCCGGATTTGATATGGAGCGGTGGAGCGAGTTCATTAGTAATATTTCGTACACCTGTAGTTAGTGCTCTTCGTAGTGGCCATTCTTTCTGTATATATTGACGACTTCTTGCACGGCTATCGCATTCACACAGAACACAGCTGCAGTCCATTAAAAAGCTTTTTAACTTTTAAATCTCCACAGGTTGATCACTTATAGTCTTTACTATTTGTATACTGAATGTGTTGTAGGAGATATCGCATATTCTCGTATGATTCCTTCATATGAACAGCGTGAGCTATAGATACAGATGTGAAATAAAACTGCTTTTTACCTAAATTTACTGGGATTAATATATAGGCGCCAATTGCTTGGTTCATGCAATCTACTAAGGTTCCTTGCATGTGCAAGTCATTTTTCACGTTTTCGGAAATCACTCATATATATGTACATCACCTTGGAGGAGATTCCATTCTTTTAATCTGAATGCTAGTAGTTTTGACAGTGTTTTCGCTAGTTTTAAGTCTCTAACCAAATCATTTGAAATTTAATGCGGCTCTGTTGAACATTTTGGTGTTTGAAAGTCTGGATCATTGTTCTTGTTCGAATTCCATATCATACAATAATTAGTTGAATCATTGGCACATTCAAGTTCTTCGTACAAACTCAACGATTTTGGAATAGGATATTTTTCACTATGTTTGACAGGCCGTAAAGCTGATGGTAAATTGGAATACTCAATTGCCATGGGTACTGAGACTTTGTACCTTTCAACCAACTTGTTAACAATGTCATACAAGTTTCATAACATATGTGAGGAGCCCATGGTTTATCTTGATCTCCTACTTTATCTCCAAAATAAAGTTCGTAATTTTTTCGGACAAGTTGGGTGTAATTACGTTTTTGGGATTTTAAAGTTAATTTTCCACTCACATAATAAAAATTGTTGATATTATTCACACATTCTCTAGGCATTGTACTTGCTTGTTAATGCACGGTAATAAACAAACATGAGGATGTATAGTAGAACACAAACATGATAGTAACGATTTTTCGCAGCACCAGATAGAAAGTAACGCCATACGCTTTTGAATGCCTGTTAATGCACACTTTTGAGTTAGATGCGTATTTATTACAACAAACTGACAAGAATGAACTTGTCTTAACACTATATGTTTATCAAATCACGCAGAGCGGTGCCATATTTTTTCCTTTACATAAACAATTCTATCCCACATGCATACATATAAATATAAAAATGTTTTTTAGTAAAAAATTATTGGTGATAAGCAATTTCTGTATTCTGTATCATATTAGTTTTTAGGGTGCCGAAGTACATCTGAAATACCCAAAAATCTTCATGTCACAAAATATGTGCTGAATAGTGTTATCTTGGAACTTACCTCCTATTCACCCCTCTCTAGAACTGCTTCTATTAGTGCTTTGTAGACACAGTGCAGACCAACCTTATTAACGACTCTAAGACATTTTATCAATTCGTCAACTACAAAAGAAAATCAGACGGTTACCCCCCTCGCTCTCGTTCTATAATATATCATCGACCGACCCATCGACTCTTCGAAGAAAAGTTACAAAATCTCAATGATGATTTTTTACCCGGATTAAACGGGCTCCCAGCAATACTTCTCAAAAAGTGTGCCTCCAATTTTTCGCATACACTTTTTTCCCTATTTCATCTGTCCCTCACAAAAGGATAATTCTCCCAAGTTTGGAAGACCAGAAAAGGATCAAAGAATGATGTAATTAACTACCGTCCCATTGCAAAGCTTTCTCACATACTTACAATGTTCGAAAGTTGTATATCACCCAGTCAGCATGGATTTCTGAAAGGTAGTTCAACTACTACAAACTTTATAAAATTCAATAAAATTCAGATTATCTTCCCTCTGTTTTGACTCGATAGGTTTTGCACTTGGTGTCTAAAAAATTGCTTTGAGGTTTGTAACGTAAGTCCAATCATGGGATAACCTCTTTATCTTACCTCCCTATCGTGACCACCTCAAACTCCTTAGCCTGAATACCCTCGAAAAGTGCAGAGACCTAGCTGACATTCTCTTCATTCATCGACTGCTCTCTGATTCTGTGGATTGCGCTTTACAATTCTATTTCTTTCAACACAAATCCTCTCCGACCCATCGCACTTCTTTTGGTTCCAACGAACCAATCTTCCGCATGCTCCGTAAGGTCAACTCAAACTTCTACCTTTTAGATTTTGACCTGAGCACTTGTCGTCTCAAGCTTGATCTCTTCCACCATCCCCATATTTCCTAACCCTTAATTTTTATTAGTTTCTAAGTCCTAGTTAGCCCCCACCAAAATTAAATTTAATTAAAAAATTTGTGGCTTTATGTAATCTCGCGCTTACCATAGCAAACCACAAATCTTTCAGCTCTTAAAAGCTAACATTATAGAAGAAATTACCAATTTGCGTGCAACAATTCAAAATGCGTAAAACGAGCACAAAGGTCCATCAACTAATGAGGTGTTAATTTGACCTATATCACTTTTTCAACATACGTACTGCCATAAATTTTACACCTTCAAGTAAACTTTTTGTGAAAACAGAGCCCAATTTTTTTCATTTCTAATAAAATGGCAGCCAATTCACATTATGACATTACTTATGCCCACTTTGAAGAAGAGTTCGAGTGAAATTGCTGATATTATTAAAAACACACATTCCTCAGTTTAATAACACCTTGAATCAAAGTTCCCGGTGGCGTCACCGTGTGGTGCTCCCATTGTTCCGATTTGAGTTCTGTTGATACATCTGTTGTTGACATTCCCTCTAAATCTCGTCATAGCTTGATATTTGCAGAACTTATGTAGCCAAAAGTACATCTATCTTTGTGTGGGTTCGCGATATTTTACAATTTAAGAAATGGATTTAAATTTGTAACAACGAACTTGTATTAAATTTTGCGTAAAAAAAGATTTAATGGTGCGCGAACGTTGGAAATGTTAGAAAAGTGTTTCGGCAACGATTCTCTAAAGAAAACGGTCGTTTACCATTGGTATAAGCGGTTAAAAAGTGGTCGTGAGTCAATCGAAGATGATGAACGCAGTGGCAGACCATCGACATCGAAAACCGACGAAAACAGTGATGAAGTAAAAGAAATGTTGGTCAATAACCGCAAATTATCCACCAGAGAGATGCAAAAAAGAGACCGTGTTGACGTTGCAAAAGAGATGATATGCGAGGCTAAATCCGATCCCACATTCATCAAAAGGATCATTACTGGAGACGAGACGTGGGTTTATGAGTACCCACGTCGTTTTCAATCAAAAAAGAAGGCAATGCTCACGGTTTACAACGGTGTAGTGCATCATGATTTTTTACCAGAAGGCCAGACAATAAATAAAGAGTATAATTTGGACGTTATGAGACGTTTGCGTGAAGCAATTCGCCGAAAGAGACCAGAATTGTGGGCAGAAAACTCGTGAATTTTGCACCATGATAGCACACCGTCGCACAGCGCCATCACTATTCGGAATTTTTTGACCATCCATCGAACAACCACCGAATTTATCTGATTTGGCTACCTGTGACTTCTTTCTGTTCAGTAGAGTTAAACAACCACTACATGGAACACGTTTCAGCAGCCAAGAGGAAGTAATAGAAAAATCACAGGAAATCAGGTCTGAAGCGACAATTTTTTGTCCCTTCCTACAATCGTCGCATTCATTTCTCAAGCATGAAGAATTTATTTGAGGATTACATAACACTTGGCCGCACCAATCGTTAGAATAATTAATGTTCAGTTCCTTCAATTTTAAAATAAAGTGTTCGTATATAAAACATTTATACTGGTCTAAATGTGTATCCTTCATGAGTAATACATTTTTGGGTCGCAAATTACAAAATTTGGAAAAATTAATTTCAAATTCAGTGCAAGTAAACTGTTAAGTAGTGCTTTTGCAACTTTTTTTAATGCCATTTTCTCAGACAACAACAACGTCATTTCCCCTGGACAAGTGTACACAATATCAGTACGATAATAAAAAAATTTCACAACTTCATATTGTGAATCGTTTTGATACTCTATTTATTTCTTCTACCAAAGCAATATTCATTTTGCGAGCCAATTCTGTGACAACAACTTTTTTTTTTCTTGGGGATTTTGGCAAGACTGACAGATCTTTATGAACAGCTTTAGCCAATGTCTGTTTGCATTTATATGGACATTCGGTACTCGAAGAATTTTCATTAACGCCCGCATTGTGGACTCGGTTTTTAGTTCTCTCAATTCTTTTTCGGTCCTTTTCCCATTTTTTCTTACCTTCTAAGACGTTCTCTCTTTTTTTGTCTAAGCTCGCGAATTCTTTTGGTCTCGTTTGCCTTAAAGTTTGGACCCTCAACCTTTTTCTTTTCACGGAGGTTGATGGTTTTGGATCCGACATACTATACTCAATATGGATTTTTTAAAAGTATAGCAGAAATAGTGATAAAAAGTCAGAATTTGCTCAAAAAAACGTAATTTTAAACACATAACAAAAAATTGCATCACAGACACTTATAGGTACACAATAATTGAACACTTTGAATGCACAATGAAAGGGGGTATAAAATTAGCAATGCACGCAAAGAATTATTTAGAACAAAATGTTTATATTATTATAAACCAATCAATTAATTACAGACAGTTCCACTTACCTATTGGGTATATAATTTAATTCGTGCGGTTTTTTTTTTCAAAATTTGAACGTTTATTTAAGAAAAACATGTACAATAGTATTATTCAAAGTATTGCCCATCTGAAGCTATGACTTTTTCCCATCTTTCTGGCAATTTGTGGATCCCATACCAAAAGAACAGCGCCGGCTTGGCAGCCAAGAATGAATCAAGCCAATTTTTGATATTCTGCTCTGATGTGAACCGTATTTCAGTGAGGGCGTTCTGCATCGACCGGAACAAATGGTAGTCAGAAGGGGCAAGGTCTGGGTTATAAAGCGGGCGGGGTAACACTTCCCATCCACTGTTTTCCAAAAAGTTCTTAACCGGAATAGAAACGTGGAGCCGAGCGTTGTCATGATGGAAAGTTATTGCCTCGTGTCTGGTCGCATATTCCGGACGTTTTTCGGCTACTGCTCTCTTCAAACGGATTAATTGTGTTCGGTAGAATTGTCCATTGATGGTTTCGACCGGTTTTAGCAGCTCATAATACAGCACACCCATCTGATCCCACCAAATGAGAGCATTGATTTTTCTTTTATCAACAAGCCGACTTAATTCAACTAATCTGGCTAAGCGATTTGTTTTAAATATGGATAAGATACCAATTGGCTCGTAAAAGCCAGATTAAAATTAATGACTAGAGCTAAATAAAGGGTGATTCATCGTGAGATTTGATTTATAATGTAAAATAAAATACATAAATTTGGAAGTGAACTTAAAATTTTTATTATCGGTTAAAAGAACAATTAATGGTATTTACTTTTTGAAAATGATATCATGTAAATGTTGACCAGGATTACATCTGAGGTGGTCCATTCGGAAGGTCCAACTTTGGGCGACCAGTTCGAGCATAGCGAATGGTATCTCGCGGATAACACGAGAAATGTTTTCTTCCAAAGCGTCAATCGTAGCTAGCTTATTCCTGAAGACCTGAGACTTTACATATCCCTAGAGATCGCACGATCTAGGCGCCCAATTTACCGTAGCAAAATGTGAAATTAAGTGAACATCAAAATGATTTTTTAACAAGTCCACAAGTTCAAGCGCGTGAAACGCTATATGGCTCGTAGTGTCATCTTGTTGAAACCAGTGCTCACCGATACCATGAGCTTGAATTTCTGGAAGCACAACGTCCATTAACATGGCGCGATAACGGTTACCATTGACGGTAACATTCTGATTTGCCTCATTTTTGAAGTAATATGGACCAATAAACCACACCATACCGTTGTTTTTAATGGATCTAGTGGTAGCTCTTGGTACTCTTCGGGTTGCTCATCAGCCCAAATATGGCAATTTCGTTTATTAACGTATCCATTGAGTCAGAAATAGGCTTCATCACTGAACAAAATGTCACGATAAAACACCGGATTTTCATTGAGTTTTTCCAGAGGCCATTCACTGAAAATATGACGCAAATTCAAATTCAATTGTACAAGTAGAATTTTGTACGTTTTTAGGCCGAGATTCTCACGTAAAATATGCCGATTTGTCGAATACGCCAACCCAAGCTGCTGAGAGCGACGACGAATCGATTCGCCACGGTCTTCGCGTACACTCTTAGCTACAGCTACTATAGTCTCTTCACTACGCACTGGATGTGGTCTAACTGGTCGAGTATCATCCACTAATGTAAATTGGGACACAAATTTGCGAATCGTATTGGCAATAGTGGTTTCAGTAGGTTATGAGCACCGTAAGTTCCTCGAATCGCACGAAAAACATTTCTCACAGAATGCTGATTTTCATAATACAGCTAAACAATTTGGAGACGCTGTTGTAGTGTAAGTCTTTTCATGATGACTTGTCAAGCAATACTGAATAAAAATGACAAAGCAGTTTAATAGGAGTTACATGTGATCTGTCAAAAATTCCTATTGAAAATCAAACCTCACGATGAATCACCCCTTACTTATTTAATTTAAATCTTTGTTCAAAGAGGGATGCGTAAATTTTATATGCTGACTAAATTCGATTATATAACGTTGTATATAGAAACTAGTTAGTTAAACCTGCACGAGCTCTTTCAAAATGAAATTTATTTTAGTTATTCTCGCTTTTAAACATCGAACGTTCATGTTCTTACTTGACTTCGTTGTGCCTGTGATATCCGTATTTGTACCCTGGTTGGAAGAAAGTAATGATCCGAATGGATTTTGGCTCCTCGAAAAGTTGGACATCTAAAATGCTGGAGGAGTGTCCGGCGTCGATCGCAATATTATTAAGCTGGTTGCCAGTTGATTGATTACGAGATAGCTAAGCCATTCGCCTGAATCCATTGTCGGATGTAGTGTTATGCAAGCTGTGTTTTCCCATTACCAGCTTTGAGCTGGTCTTCCTTGCATTACGATCTTCTAGCATCAATTCTGGCGTCAAAGCTGGGACTTTGAGCATTTGTCCCTTGTAGGAGATCATAGAATTTGTTTCTGATGCTGTCTTCCTTACCTTATGTAGAGGTATAAACTCAAGCAGACTTATTTTTCCGAATTGTAACTTCATGGTCATGTAACAACGGTTTATATAAAGAAAGCCAAAGTTTATTTGCCTAAATCTGCTTAAAATACATCCGCTTTTTGTCAAACCCATCGCACTCGTCGAATTGTTTATATTCGCTTCAAAACAGACTAGATCTACCGCGAGCTGTCCAGTAGCACGCGATCAGTCAAAGGTGTCTATATTTCTTGTACAAAGAGGATATTCGTTGTCCTTAAAACCTTTGTATACGGATAGCTCAAACTGACTGAAAGGCACTATGCTCCCACACTTCAACACGTGGAGGTGAGAATAGGAGTGAATTAACAGAATTGTCGACGCTTGCATGAAACACTTAAAACGGTTGACCAAGATTGAAATCGAAAAATGATTAACAGAATATGGAAGGACAGTAAAGATGTCGTTAAGTGTAGGACATTGAGATTGTCCATTTAAAATTGAAAAAAAAAAATTGAAAAGCAAAAAACTCTATTTCAGGTGAAAACCTGTCAGAATTCCGAAAATTCTCCCTCCTGTTATTGACGTGTTCAATGTGCTTTCCAAAAATATGCCACTCTCTTTCACACTTTTGTCATCTGTTTTACTTTCCTGGCTTTTCTTATGTACTCCAAGTCATATTCTAGACGTTACGGTCAAGGTGAGATTTAATATTTCTTTGGAATCCGTTTCTATCTCTTGATCAACCACTTCAGAGATGATCCATAGAGCCAGCCGGACAGGGTAGGGACTAGCTACTAGGTACAGCCCTAAATAATTCGATAATTCCCTAAACTTCCTAAATTATAATATTGTGTAAAGAAGGGAGCTTTTCACTTTTCGGTGAGACATGCCATCAAATTACCAGTAGACCTGGTGATCCAAGAAGGAAACAAGATTGAAGGAAGTGCAATGGTTTTGTATAATGAGAGAAAAAGCCCTGCGTAGAAATATAACGACCAGTTAATATACCTGTTCAGACGACAACCCTAGCCCAACATTGTAAATTACTAGTAGGTATGTACTACCTAATCAATATTTGATGAATTTGAAAGTGAATTACTTGTAAATTCAAAATAAAGATTATTTGTTGTGTTCCTTTGTGCGCGCACAATACCTAAAGAAAGTGTTAATTTCGCTTAATTGGCTTTCTCGTCTGTTGTCATACAGTCCTGTAAGGATCTTTTCCCTAACAGTGTACAAGAAATTAGCTGGTATGACAGAAGAGAAAAAAAGAAACTCTAGAGAAGAAAGCACATCAATAGTGTGCTTATCAGGGTGAGAAATTAGAAACAAGTCCAGGGTGTTGGTGGTATGACTATCAACGTATGGTATTTGCGTGCGCTTATTTACAAGCTGGGTCAAGTTGTTTTCCGCAGCAAAAGCAGCATGTCGAATCCACCCATAACCAATCGTTCCCGCATAAATCTTAAATCAACTAAATTCGCTGGAGTACCATCATCGTGCTCAATGCGCACCTAGCATGTATAGTAGTCCATGAGGAAAATTTTATTTCCTCATTTTTTCGAATGACGTAACACGAGACCAAACACACATGAGCTTGAGTACAAGCTTAGGATTCTAATTAGCAAAAAAAAAAACTTGTTGATTGACTGAGTGTTTTATTCATACCACACATAATTTTTTTTCTACCTACATATATATGTACCTATGTACATATATCAATATATACATAAATCTGTAAATCCAAACACTATCATTTCTTACCGATGCCAATAGAACAGGTTGAGTCATTTCAATTCTTAATGCTGTCACCCCAAGAGACACATTCCTAATAGTCACTATTCCATAAATAGTATTTCTATCCAAAATATATTCGAACATATCAGGGCAGGGAATTGGCGGTGTTGAAAAATGCTGAGCCCACGATCCATTACAGAGAATTGCAACAATAACAATGATCTCTTGAGACACCAACCGCACATTCATTGCAAACGCACTCACTGAACTCTAATCACTTAATATTCCAGAGATAGATTCGTTTAACTTTCAAACTTTTCAAAATCACCAAAAACTGCAACCGACTTGACGTGTTTTTCGAACAAAACAGCCGTTTATTCGAAATAACCTAACAATAAAAGATAAATAAATAAAAACACGACGACCGGTTTTAAACTTAACGTCCTCAAAACATGTACGAGTATATCTTCAAACCTCTTTCGCTCGCAATGATGATTATCAATTACAATTAATTATTACACTGCGTGATAATGTGTTGATAGTGCCGATAAATTTGCATGGATCGGATGGAGTCAGCGGTAAAAAGTGATAAAACTAGTTGTGACTATCGAGCAGAACGTATGACCGCCTTCTAAGAGGTTTCGATTGTATCTGCAGCTGGTCGAAAACTTTGCTTGATTTACAGAGTTTGAAAAGCGTGAGAGAATATATGGGAAACGGGGAAAATCTTGAAGCAGTTTCTATGAATATTTCAATTTTTGTTTCAACTATAGAATTTTTATTTTTTTTCTTAATATTGTGTTGATAACACCTAAGGAAAGAAACCGATCCACTTATACCATTTTAAGTACCTATGGTAGATACAAAGCTTGATGTGCATACATACAACTTATGAACCTCAAAAACTGAGATTGAAATACATAAAAAACTTTATTTATTAATTTTTTTTTTAATTATAAAATTCTGCGGGAATAACCACAGATAATAGGAATGATAATTTCTGACCTGAACCTTTTGAAAGTGATTTCCCTGATGTACAACGACTTCATTGTGTAGTTTTTTGGCAGAAAAATCATAAGAATTTCAATAAAAATGATTTTTAAATGTACATATAGTTTGGTTTAATTCATTAAAAAAACATTTCACACTAAATCCATCTCCCGCTCTCTCGGTGGACAAGACCTCCATTGCTATTCAATTGCTAGCTGTGGGGGTTTTTGGACCTCCATGGAACTAGGGTGAACTTTTTGGATGGGTCTCTCAGCTACACCTCGCTGGAAAAACGAGGTACATTTCGCTAACTCGAGCGGTTAGTTGAAATTTATACCGGAAGTAGTGCTGCGGTAAATTATCCTACAACTAGGGTGACTCCCTTTCCTTTTATCTCTGTTGGTCCTTCTCGTTTTGAGGGATAACGTGTTCTGGAGGAGATGAAGACAGCCAGTGGTCTGCCAACAAAGGATTCCCGAATTTAGCAGGGGGTCTTCTCTGAGGAGCGAATGAGGAAAAGGATGAAATCTTTTTTCTAACTGTGTGAGCGAGAAATAAGACGATATTAAACAGTGATCTAACCTAAAGAGGAGACCACATCGAGAGTAAACTTGTCAAGGTGTCAAGGGGTTTATGAACATTATGTCTTCGCGTGGGCTCATTTACAAGCTGTGGTTATTTGTTTTCCGCAGAGAATATTGCGGAAACACCGTCCCTCAGGTGTTGCCTATCCAGATTATCAGAGCCACCTAAAATTATTTATATTGCTAGCTTTATATTGCCTTCTCCCTCGGTTTCACGGGCCTCAGTTATTATTTTTGATCCCCATGCACCGCCTAACGTTAAATTGACCCAAAAGAATATAGACACCACGGAATGCCGTTATGCCCTTTCTAGGCTAAGGGATAAAAAGATATACGAAAATATACGTCTCTTTCTCGCATATCTTTACGACAAATCCGACTCTGTTTGCTTTAAGGGAAAAACAAAAACGAGTGTCATGGTCTCCATCCAACAGGAAGGCCTTCCTACGGATATAACTAGTCTCAGAAAGCTTTACAACAGGTACCACGAAATCTTCGACACACCTCTTTAAAAGGTTGCGGATGACCTCGCTGCTTTCCGCAGCTATGTTCAATCTAAAAGAGTTTCTCCCCTTCAGCAGCCGAGCTGACCATGATAAATTTTTTCGTTCCTAATTTGCCTTCTTTGCCTGCATCTCATCTACACTCCCCTATTGCTCCACGCAACAAACTACCTCTTACATTTTACTACCAAAACGTAAGAGGTTTGCTCTCTAAATTCGGGCTGTATTGTCTACAGTCTCTCTGTATTGTACAGTCTCTCTTTCGACGTCTGTGCTCTTACAGAAACCAATCTGATCCCCGACAAAAAGAGCCAGAAGCTATTCCCATCTTCGTTTAATGTCTTCCGAGATGACGATCACTCTCTCCATATGGTTGATTCTTCATGTAGAGGTGTCCTACTTGCTATTCACAATAACCTCAACTCTTCTCTCATCGTTATCTCTTCTTCTGCTAATATTGACTTATCTCAATTAAAATAACACTTCCCAATAGGTCCCTGTATGTTACGTTATGTGCTGCTACATTCCCAGCTCAACCTATCGAATCCTACATCCTTGCTATTAAAGCAATTAACCAACTAATTGACCTAAGCGAGTCCATCGACGATATCCTTATCTTTGAAGACTTCAATCTGCCCCTTCTGAAGTGGATTCCATCGGATGATCACTTATTTTTTACCGCGTCAAATGCCAGTTCATCCAAGGAATGCCTTTTCATTGATAGCATAACTGACTCAAGCCTGTGCCAAGTAAGTGGCGGCCCTAACTCTATCGGTAGGCAACTAGACCTTATTTTCACTAGTGATCCTATAAACTCCACAGTAACGTTTTGTCCCTTTATCCTATCAACTGTCGACAAATTCCACCCCCCTCTTCTTCTCTCATTTTTCCATAATTCTCCATCCCAGCCCACTTCTTCAACTATCATCTCTTCTTACAACTTCCATAAAGCTATTTTTCGCAAAATCAATACCTATCTTAGCAAATGTTCTTTTGATTTTACTAACCTATCCTTATCTGATGCTGTCTCCATTTTTTACAGCGAAATATTTAATTCTATTTCTCTTTACGTCCCCTTTTCACGGCATAAAACATCATTTATTTCCTCTCCATGGTACAACAGAAGACTTCGCTATTTACGTAATAAAAGAAATAAATTATGGGCAGCTTTTCTTCGCACCAATTCTTATTACGACTACACTTACTATCTTAGAACTTACCTGCAATTCACTCAGCTCTATGACTGCCTCTATCATCGCTTTCTCGACACAGCGCAGATCAACCTTATCAATGATCCTAAGACATTTTATCAATTCGTCAACTACAAAAGAAAATCAGAGGGATATCCCCCCTCTCTCTCGTTCGATAACATATCATCGACCGACCCACATATTATTGCCAAATATTTTGCAAACTTATTTAAGCAGTCATTTGCAGACAACCCCTTCGTATCCGACTCCATGTATTTCAAGTACCTTCCCAATTTCTCCATTGGCCCCTCTCTCTCTCAACCTTTTGATCTCACCCTTATCGAAGAAAAGTTACAAAATCTCAATGATGAATTTTTATCCGGCCAGATGGGCTCCCAGCAATATTTCTCAAAGAGTGTGCCTCCAATCATTCGCACCCACTTTCCTCCCTATTTCATCTGTCCCTCGCACAAGGGGAATTCCCCCAAGTTTGGAAAATATCTTTCATAACCCCGGTTCACAAAAAGGGATCAAAGAATGAAGTAACCAACTACCGTCCCATTGCTAAGCTTTCTCACATACCTATAATGTTCGAAAGTTTTTTATATGATGTTCTAAGCTTTCAGTGCAAGTCACTTATATCACCCAGTCAGCACGGATTTCTAAAAGGTAGATCAATTACTACAAACTTATTTGAATGGCAACGAAAATGGCAACGAAATTGATGTTATTGCTACAGATTTCGCTAAGGCCTTCAATAAAATATCACATCAACTGATCCTTTTTACATTGTCTTCCCTCAATGTTGACCCCATTTTGTTTAAATGGATATCTTCTTATCTAGAGAATCGTTACTATAGCGTTCGCTTTAGGTCAGCCTTCTCAACCACGTTTTTAGCCACTTCTGGTGTCCCACAAGGCAGCCTTGGTCCCCTCCTTTTCATTCTAACTATAAACCATCTTGAGAGGATTATCAAACACTGCTTCGTATCTATTTACGCCGATGACACTAAGTTCTCCAAAACTATTTTTCACCCCAAGACTCTATTCTCCTTCAAGAAGACCTCGATAGGTTTTGCACCTGGTGTCTAAAAAATTGCATTGAGCTTAACGTCTCCAAATGCCAATCTATGACTTTGTCTCGTAAGTCCTATCAATCCCCCTCTGGACTTTATTTTCTGCATGACCAACCTGTACCCAAGGTGCAATCCTTTCGCGACCTCGGAATTTTATACGATAGAGAGTTAAAATTCCGTTTGCATATTGATGAGATAATCCTTAAACCCAACTCAACACTCGGTTTTATCAAACGTTGGTCTAAAGAATTTAACTTGTCTGCCCCCTTCTTGAATATGCTATCCAAGTGTGGTCCCCCTTTCAGCGAACTCATATATCCCGAATCGATAACGTCGTTTTCTTCGTTTTGCTCTTCGTGAACTACCATGGAGTGACCCATTTATCTTGCCTCCCTATCGCGATCACCTCAAACTTCTTAACCTGAATACCCTCGAAAAACGTAGAGACGTAGCTGATATTCTCTTCATTCATCGACTGCTCTCCGGTTCTGTGGACTGCGCTTCCCTTTACAACTCTATTTCCTTCAACACTAATCCCCGTAATTTACGCTGTTCTCGTCTTTTCTATATCCCAACCCATCGCACCTCTTATGGCTTTAACGAACCTACCTGCCGCATGCTCCGTAAGGTCAACTCAAACCTCCCCCTTTTTGATGATAACCTGAGCCCTTCTCGCCTTAAACTTGATTTACTCCACCACTTCCTTACTCACTAACCCTTAAGTTAGTCCTGGTTTTTAAGTTAGCTTTTTAAGTCCTAGTTTTTCTTTTTTTCATTTTTTATAATGGCTCGAGCTAAGATGTGATTACTTCCCTGCGTACGTCCACTACTGTAAATACTCGTATAGGCCACCTGTTTTGGCACTTAGTGAAACATAGATAGATTCCCGCCCACACCTCTCAGATCACTCTGATCTGAAGCTAGCTGGCAGCGAACTAGTGCCATTATTCTTCTCTTACCGTGCCTTGGCCCTTTACGTGTGTTGTGATGTAGCTTACCAAACTCTCATCACAATGTAATCCCTGTTCCAATTCGGATTTCAATATCATGCGGTTGAAATTCCATCTCCGTAAGCAAATTATCCACTACAGCTTTATTAACAGATGCTCCAAACTGGATAGCAATTCGACCTTTAACGAGTTGAATGCGCTGTCTGACGCCGTTCAAATAACTATGTCCTTGTATCCTCATAGTGAAATCGTTATTACGGGCGATTTTAACATAAACAATTCTGGATGGCTTCGACATTCGGGACAGACATCACTCGAAGAACGGTGCGTTGAGATCTTCACTGCAGAAAACAACTTGACTCAGGTTGCAAATGAGCTCACGCGAATACCTGACGTTGAAAGTCATACCGCCAACACCCTGAACTTGTTTTTACATTCTCATTCTGATACATACACCGTTGATGGGCTCTGCCCTCTAAACTCATCGGACGATTGTGTCATACCAGCTAATTTATCTTACATTACCAATACGGGAAAGCCAATTGAAAGCTTCTTTAGGAATTTTAACTGGTCGTTGTGTTTCCTCGATAACGACGTGGATGCCGCTGCTTATGTGATGACAGACACTATTCTCTTGGAACGAGATCCTTTATTCCTTATCGTATGAAGAGTATTAGATCAAAAGAAAAGGCATGGTAGACTCGATCTGTAAAGTGGCTGTTTTTTCAAACCCACAAGACCAATACGACAGAAAAAAACTGAAAAAGGTTCAAACGAGCCAAGAATGACTCTGAAATTTCAATACGAAAAAAAAACTGAGGCAAAGATACCTACAATGTCCCAAAGGTAATAAGAATTTTTGATCGCTCTAAAAAATAAAATAGAAATTCCGCCTTATTCTCCATAAAAACGCTTATTTACAATGAAATTTCAGGTGTTAGCCCTTTATGCAAGGAAAAACTGCTTGCAGTACCATTTGCGGTCAGTTTAACACTTCCAGATTATGTCGAATCTTAAATGGGACGAATCCAATTTCCCATTTGTATACCAATAGTACTTAAAGATTTTAACATTTATAAATCCACTGGTCTAAATGGTACATCTCCCTTTCTTTTGAAGAGCTGATCTTCCATGCTGGCAAAACTACTGCTTAAGCTTTTCCATCGATCCTACTCTTAGGGCTCTCTCTGAGAAGATGAAAAACAGCATTTGTCCAGCCTGTCGTTGAAACAGGCTAATCTTCTTCCCTCTCCTCCTACTGATCCATTGAACTTACGTAGCTTCTTTCCAAAGTCATGGAAACGCTGATAAGATGTCAACTCATGAAATATCTAAAACACGAAATCTTCTCAATGACCGGCAATACAGTTTTCGTAGCAACAGGTCCACTGACGAGTTGATGGCTTGTCTCACCGAAAAGTGTAACCAAAGCGAACATCAATCTGGCGAAAACAAGATAATTGCACTTGACATTTCTAAGGCATTCGATAAAGTTTGGCACCACACTCTTTTGTCGAAAATGCGTCTATTTGGGATTGATGAATCTCTCCTTCAATGGTTTAGAAACGACTACCTTTTAGAACGTTTAACATAATTCAAGTGGTCTTGGATGGTTTCAAGCCTGATATCCACAAAATAAGTGCTGGTGTGCTCCGTTCTCTTTTTGACACTCTTTTTACTTATGCTAAGCTCATTAAATTCCGATATAAACAGGATTATCAGTTGGGGAGTAATCAACAGGATGGAATTTAATGCTTCCAAAACACAATGCTGTCTGCTGTCCTTAAAGCGAAATCCAAACACCCAAACAACGTAAGTCGTTGTCCTTTAATCGTTTGCCAGGGTCGGCAATAGTGGTGAAAGCTTTGCAGTATTTTGCGACAGAAAAATGCTGCTTTAATCTTCAACTTAAAGGTTTGTTATTTAGGACAGTCTAGTTCGTTCACCTTTAACATCGGATCGCAATGTTGGACGAAGCATAAAGGAAAAATGACAGCGGGTGTAACAAAACATGATCTAATAAGAAATATGTCTACTCAATGAAGTCTCCACATTAAAAATTCGATAGTGATAAAACTTCAGGCTAAGGAAATCATCTTGGTTTGTCATGTTCACCGAGGGCAGAAAAGTAAAATAAAATAAAACAAATGAAAGAAAAGTTAATCAAATGTAAAAACATCAGCGAACTCTTAGCAAATATGCAAGAATAGAGGTAATTATACGCGTTAAATATTTCCACGATAAATAAAAGAAAGCTGTGCTGAAAAGCGGTCTTAACTTAGATTTCTTTTTAAGAACTTAACATAACTCAAGAGGGTATGACTACACTTAAAATTTCTTAACAATGGAACAATGAAGGAGCCTTTAGCCTCTTTGGCGGATTTATATAAGCTTTACCACGCGGTTTCGATAGTACACCAGTATACATGAGGTATTTGCATTGTATTCTACCCATGATAACTGGATTACGAATGATGCAAACGGAATGAAGCCAGCTGGAAAAGAAACGTAAAGAAATTAAAAAGAGCAAAACAAGAGGAATACCCACGAGTAAATAAACGAAATCGGGAATACTGTGCCAGCAAGGAAACCTGCCATGAAGAATACCTAAAGAAATGCTCTCAAAAAATTGCAGTTGATCAACGCATTACAAGCTTCAACAATTTTTATGGATTATCTTCATTTGATCTTCAGAATTCGTTTTTATTGTCACTGATTGACATTGTTTCCAAAGCAAGGGCTCACACAAATGCAGAAAACTCTACAACAAGAAGGAGCTGCTTATATTTTGTGCCTGATAATGAAGGCCAAAAGGTAAAGGTTTGTAAGACCTTTTTCTTGAAAATATTCCAAGTATCTGATGAAAGAATATGCAGACTTATACAACGCAGAGCTTCTACACAAACTCATCTTTTAGACCAATGCGACAAGGCAGAGCCTGGAAAAGTGAACTAAAACCAGCCTTGGATTAGCTAGTTACTTCCTATGAAAATTAGACAAAGGCACAAATTACGGAAAAAGTGCCACAGAACGCTAGCCTTAAGAGTCGCTATAACCGTATGAGCCATATCATAAATAATGAAGTACGAAAATGCCGTGATGATTAATATCACAATCAGATAAGGGCTGCGCAAGAATCTTAAACAAGAATGGAAAGTAATTAATAACATTATAATTCGAAATTTAACCAACAAAATAGTTCTTTTGTCCTAAAAAGTGAAAATGTAAATGTTTCATATCCCACAGAAATAGCAAACGAATTTAATAAATACTTTGCTTCAATTGGGCTACAATCTTTTCAAATAAATAATCTTAACGTTTGTAATTACTGTCATCTTGAATCTAGGCTTACAGACACTAGTTTTGTAAGGGATAGCTTCTTTTTTGAACCAATTTCAAGGGTTGAGATCTTGAAGACCATTCACTCCTTAAAAAGCTCCAACTCCTATGACAGCGATAGTATTTCCAATGTTATGCTTAAAAAGATTTTCTACAATATTGTAAAGATTTTGGAACACCTTTTCAATTTGAGTATCCTATCCGGATGTTTTCTTAAAAATTTAAAATGTGCTATTGTTATTCCTCTCTTCAAAAAAGGAAGCAAACAAAAAAGGAACTTTAGACCAATTTCACTGTTGTCTTCTATCACTAAGATTTTTTAGAAATGTGTAAATAAAAGATTTTTAGAGTATCTGAACAATACATCAGTTACATCAGTCCGATGTAATTTACACAAAAAGGTTTAGATGAAAAAAAGATTCGTGCTGGGCTTTTTGTTGATACAATATAACAAAAGCGTTTGATATGGTTGATCATAATATTATATTAAAAAAAACCTATAGAATGTAGGTTTTCGTGGTTCGATACATAGTTGGTTTATGTCCTATCTAAAAGACAGAAAACAAGAAGTGAAAATAAAAGCTAGTCTAAGTAAATTTATGGTTATCAACCTTGGTGTCCCTCAAGGCTCAGTCCTTGGACTTATATTATTTCTTAAATATGTCAACTCCTTGCTTACACAGCCATTTGTAGAAAAAGTCATTGCCAATCCCTTAAATTTAGTGGCTGATATAAACAACGATGTTGAATTACTAAAACTTTGGTTCACGGAGCATAAGCTAGTAGTAAGCGATAAGACAAAACTTATGTTTTTCAGTCTTACCACGTACGAATCTCGAGATATCAAGGTCATATTCCATGCTTCTAAATGTGCAAGGTTTAACATATTTCATAGTCCATCATCTGTCCAATGCTCTTAAGTGTCTTTCGACGTGAATGTTCCCTGCCAGGACAGTTGCTTTAAAATTGAAAATGTAAGCCATTTCAAATATCTAGGTGTTATTATTGACCGAAATCTGAGTTAGTCTAATCATATTTTAAGTTTAAAGCAATTTCTGTTATCTACAATTCGATTTTTCTGCCGTCTAAAGAAGTTTTGTCATTTTAATGCTCTAAAAACAATTTATTATGGGATATTTCATTCAAAATTGCAGTACTGAATATCTGTGGTTCTATCTTGCAAATTATTTAATAGTCTCCTTGTAGATATGCGATTTGGTAATCTGTGTGCTTTCACGAAAAAAGTTAAAAAATTGCTTTTTAGCTTCAATAAGAACGTAATCGAAATTTTGCTACACTATTTAGTGAAAGCTTTTAATATACTTGTAAAAAAGTCTTCTTATAAAATGCTCTCCCTTTTGCATCTAAAACAAAATTGTTCTTAGTTTATCTTATTTATTATATTTTCTTTCTTTTCTTATTTGAATTGTCACCCCACAATTAATAATTCAATATATAGTGACATTTGACTCTATTTATGAATGATGAATGATGATGAAATAAGTAAATAAATAAAATAAAAAATTGCAAGAATTAAGAGAATTTATAAACAAATTTCCTTTACATGAATCACATTATAAACGCCATAAGTCCGAAAGAAAATTCTTATCTCCTGATCTTAGCATTTCTAAAATGTATAATTTGTGCAAGGATTCTCATGCCAGTCCATATCAGAGCATGTATTCAGAAAGATTTTTAGTAATTATTTCAATCTATCATTCCATGCTCCAATAAAAGATTCTTGCAAAAAATGTGACGTTTTTAACAATAAGCTTAAGTTTGCGAGTAATAATGAGAAGCCTCAAATACAAATTGAACATGAACTACATCTTGAAACAGCGGATTCTGTTAGGAATAACATGAGAGATGACGCAACTAGAGCCAAAGAATCTAATGACACTTCGGTGTCATTATGAACTTGCCGGCTCCAGTCATTACAACGGGTATGTGCTATTATAAGAGGCAACTTTGGTCATACTGTCTATGTATCCATGACATTTCAAGGAACAAAGCTTATATGTACATTTGGGATCAGTCGGTTGGATCGAGAGGTATTCAAGAAATTGGCAGCTGCCTATTGGATTACATTAAACATTCTGTGAGTACCCCAAGTTTTATCACTGATCAGTGTGCCGGGCAAAATAGAAATATTAACATGTCCGTTTTATGCCAATATTTTGTTTCACATAATGAGTGACCGCTCTTACTTATATTGTGACATTTTCGGCTCTATGGATTGGTATAGGGTTATAGCAGCGGCAAGAAAGAAAGAGCCATTTCAAATTATTGTTATGCATGGGTCCATGATGTTTTCGACGAAAAAACTGGAAAAGAATATAACTAATCGGAAAATTAGTGTAAATAAAGGGAAAGTGGAATGACTAACATTTTTGAAAAAGACAAGTACAAGTAGAGTACTAACGAAGACGTTCTTTTTAACACTGTGATTTAAAAAAAAGAAAAGAGCAACTGCATTTATCGCAGATCTCGATTTACTTTTTCCCAAAGAGAATGGCGTTTATTAAGCAAAAACAAAAAAGATCTACTGGACTAACTAGATTTTATCGCCTCAAAATTTACCTTTAATTTTATAAAAATTTGAAAACTATTTTTATGGATGGTTGAATACGATGAGAATGAATAATAATGATTTTTTAGTAGTCCTACATTATAATATAATATAGGTAAGAATATTTTGTATTTAAAAAGCGATAGTAAACATCTTACTTTCCCTAAATTAATCCAGTATCCAGTAATCAGTATCGGTGTAAGCCATATAAAATCCAATAATTCATACATTGATAGACAAGATTACTATCTAAAATATAAGACATGCCACTAGTTATGTCATAATTGAGGTTTATAACTATTATTTTAAATAGAAAACCAATAATTAATATCTATTTTTCTTTAACTTCTCTAATCTCGATTATCTTAATTGTTGCGCCACTACTGCCCTCAATAATAAAAACTTTTTTATGTTTTTTTTTTTTTGTGCAAGTTCTAAAATTGTCTATGTTTTCTATTTTCCGATGTAATTGTTGATTGTTGAAGGAACATTGTATTGTAGTTATCGTCTACTATATGTATTGCAATATCGGGATAATTGAAGCATATTTTAGGCACTGGTGTTGTTTGCGTGATCAATTGGTCGAATGAAACTGTTTTTGTTGAAGTATTCCTGTATTAGTGTCAATCTGAAGTTTTTCTCGACCTAAAGAACTTTAAATGTTTTTTCATCGTTCCGTGAATAGCTCAGGTTTATTTGTTTCATCGCTGAATTTTGCGGCCTTCATAACTTATTAATGCATTGCCCCAAGTAAGTACACCATATCGTAACTTCAAATCAACTAATAAATAGTATACTTGTTTTAAAATAGGAGCCATGACATGATATCGCGAATGGGCTAGTGCGTATAAAGCTTTCTTCAGATCATTGCGCAGCTTGTCAATGTGCTTGTTCCATATAAAACGACCGTATAATTAAACTAAATTCAATGGCGCTGGTTGACGTATTCGGGCAGACATCGTTTCTAAAATATATTTTACTCTGCGTTGGTTTGTACTGTGGAGTCCGGATTTACATCATCTTGATTGACCATTTTACTGCAGCATCGAACTCCTCCTGCATTATCTTCGTCGCACCTGCACCACAATCGCCATATCAGCAAAGGAAAATGAGATGCTCTGCTTGAAGATGCGAAGTAGCACATTCGTGTTTAGGATGAAAAGAATCGGTCCTAGTCTTAATCCCTGAGGGACTTTAAACTCTTTTTAATACTCATCGCGCCCTAAGTCCTGACAGAAAACAGCCTGATGTGTTAATAATTCTTAAGTCAATCAGCCATTACTCCACGTATATCAATCCGTTCTATGGCTTTAATAGCTTACCGTTGTTAAGGGTGTCGAAAGTTTTACTGAAGTCCATTAACATGACTAAGACATGATGGCTTTTATTTAAACTTTTATTGGCCAATTAGCGAATTCACCCAGCAGCCATCTTGTAGTTTTGTATTTTGGGTATGTTTGTCAATAACACTCTGCAACCCTTGCAAAATTATACCATCTAAACACTTTTCTACCACTGCAATTATCGATAACGATCTATAGTTGCTCAAATGATTTTTAATACCACTCTTGTAGATCGGGCTCACAACAGCGGTCTTCAGCGTTAGTGCGAGACTGTTTCAGACAGAGGTTAATAAGATTACTAAGGGTGAGAGCAAAAATTTCGCTGTATCTTATGATATAAACAGCTCTAATTCCATCAATCACTTCCGATTTATTTTCTCCGAAAAAATTAATTATTTCACCCCCCTCATGAATACTTGTAGCATTAGCAAATGTTGTGTTTTCTACTTGTTCATTTATATACGACGTGATAGAATTACAGTGATAAATAATTTGCGATATCTATGAAAAGAAAAATTCTGCTAATTCGTTGGATAATTTTATAATTTCATATATAAAATGCTTATTCATTGTTTCGTCTATTTCTTGATCTTTTTCTTCCTATTATATCATTTATTAATACCCATGTTTTTTGAGGATCAGCCATAAAACAGGTGAATTTGTTCTTGTAATATTTTGATTTTTGAGCTAATATCATTTTATTGGTTTTGTTTCAGAAACGTTTATACTCAGTTTCGAAATTTTTGTTTTCTCTATTATTTTTCCACCTTCTGTAAAGTTTATCTCTTTTCTTACATTCGGTAATGATGAATGGGATTGTTTAGGGGCTACTTTTTCTTTTGTTTTGTTTTATTTTTGATTTGTTCCCAGTGTTTTTCGCAAATGAGCTCATTTACTCTGGCGTTACGTATGTACCAAGTTCTTACTATTGAGTTATCTTATGTTGTTAATAAAATCTGTGTAGTATAAAGTTGGATAGTGATTGGTAATACCACTCTCGATGACAGCAGACTTAATTTATTTGTCTGTCTACTCTGCTTATAAGAATGTAATCAATTGCTGATTTCATACCATTCTTAAGATCTATCCTTGCAAATTCTTTAATGATATTTATCAGTCTCAATGATGCTAACATTTCCAGATAATCTTTCACATAGTTTGAGTTTGGATCACGAATATTAATATTCATATCTCCCCTCACTACGATTTCTTCATTCCTTCCTATTGGTTCTAAATTATTTCCAATGTCCTCGATAAATTCTTTTTTACTAAATCCTGGTGGTCTACCATATATCAACAACGTACTGCGTAATATTTCCCTCATTAAAGCAAATTTTTATATTTTCCTATTATTTAGCCTCCCAAGTTAATCGTTTGTGGTACGTATAGATAGTTCCGGACATTATAATTCCTTCACCTCATTGTTTGCTTGTTTAAAAATTTTTACTCGAAACCTTCTATTTAATAAAAAAAAAAAAAAACCCCTTTCTTCATCTATTATATTTATTTCTACTGGAACAATGATTTTAAATGCAGTTAAAAGGTAACTAATCCTTAAACAAAAGTTATTCCAATGTAAACGGTGCGATCAATTATAATGTTTCTATTCATTAACATTTATGCCGTCAAAACCCTGTATTACCCTAAAATGTAAGATGACTTATAATTCATCATTGTTTACATTTGTGTTTCCTATTTATTTTATTTCATAGAACAGTTTTGATTTTCTCATTTTTCACACACAATACGTAATTATATGCATGTAATTTTTTTTCACATCATTAGGAGTGGTTATAATTATCGTATAAGCTCTATGCGGCAATATTTTCCTGGCAATGTCCCACACAAATCGCCAGTTTTCTTGTTTTGCCTTCTCCTTTGTCTTCCACAGTAGTTGCTTATTTCGCCATGTCAGCTGATTATTTATGTACACACTGATAAAGGTGGTGCGCCTAAACTTATGTTAACTTTATTTGTATTTTCCTTTACTGCACTACAGTTTGATGGGACGAGTTCCGTGCGTTTGTTTGACAAATTAAGTTTTGCATATATTGGAGGAGAATAATGCAATTATTATTAATTGTCTCTTATTTCGTATTTAATGGCTTTACCTATTCCTCTCACAATTTCTACAGTGCAGTAGGCGGAATGTTTTTGAATTCAATATTGTTTTTAAGCATTTGTTGTTCATTAGTTTTTAATAATTGTGTTTTCATGTTTTCTATTATTTAGTCTTTTGTTTGTTGTTGTTTTCTTCAGTTCGTTTATCTCTTTTGTGAATTTTTCTATGAGGTTTTTGTTTTTTACCATATTTGTATTTATATCATAATTTTCTTCATTTGATGTCTCAATAGACGAATCTCTGCTACAACCACTGAATTGTTGTCATTAGCCTTTCTCTATGTGTTGTGGGCTTCTTGGTGTTCGTATTCTTTTCAGGGCTTGTATCTACAATACATCAGGTACTTATGGTTGTGAAATTGCCATAAGCAGTGGGACCTGGAACATCTAGAGCGTTTTTGCAGAACTTACATTTCCACACGTTCCTAGGGTTCCCCATGTTTCTCCAGGTTCTTTTGGAGATCATGGTGCACTCAAAATGGAGCTTGCGGGTGCACGTCATACACACCGCAAAATCGTCCTCAGATAGGAGTTTACCACTACAGTGGCCACACTCCTTCATATTAATGGGTTACACAAGTTGTGTTTAAAAAGTAAGGTGACTTGAAATTTCGCGGGCAACGTGCATACAACGAGTATCGATTTTTTTTTTTTTTTTGCTTTGTTGGTACACGAACATATGTTTACAATTTCAAGAATAACTCCAAGATATTTTCAATAACTATAAAAAATGGAGTAAATAATTTGCATCAAATTTTGTGTAAAAAATGTAATCAAGTGCTCTAAAACACTTAAAATATTGACATTGCGTACGGCGAGCCTGTTCTAAGTAAAAATATTGATTGAGAGCACATTTACTAAATTGTTCGTCTCCGATTTTCGTTCTCCGTGTCGTGTCATGTCTCAATACTCGTACTAGGTTCCTGTTTTGAAGCATATCGTGTTGTGTCGTGTTTAAAATTTTACTGAACGTGCTTTCAATCATTAATTAATGTAAAAACTTTAAACGTTATACAAGCTCTTTCAAGATGACCGAGAAGATTCTAATGACAAACAAAAGCTGATAGCGCCGAGGCTGTGAAGAAAATTGTTATAAAAAACCGTCAAATTACCATAAGAGAAGTTGCTGAAAATGTTGGCATATCGGTCGACTCGTGTCATGCAATTTTTTCCGACGTTTTGGGCATAAGACGTATGTCAGCGAAGTTTGTTCCGAAACTTAAGCTTAGTAGCTCTTGAATGAGGTAAATGATGATCCTGACTTGCTCAAAAGGAGCATAACTTGTGACGAATCATGGGTACATGGTTATAACGTCGAAACTAAAGCCAATTGCCCCAATGGAAGCACCCAAGAGGGTCAAGATCGAAAAGCGAATTTGTATGTAGTTATATTGAAATCCTGTCGGCGTCAATTCTGACATGAAGGCATAACATTGATGTTGGAGTGGTTGCTGGCTGGGCTAAATGTAACGAACTAACAACTACCACGTACTAAGACACACTGGTTGAGGATGCACTGGCTCCAGTTTGACAACGACCTCTGGAAAAATATCGAAACCTAATACACCCACGCCCACGCTCTATTGATAAAGCCAGTAAAAGGGTATTCATATCCCCTTGGTGCGATCGTGGAATTATAAAAAAAGCAATATGAAAAGAAGCAATTTGAAAAAAACACCCGGAATTGTAGAAAAACAGTTCATGATTTTTGCATCACAAAAATGCACCTGCTCATTTATCGTTGCTTATGAGATTTTTCGGCTAAAAATCATGCCTTAGCTACCATATTAACCAGATTTGACCCCATGTGACTTTTTGCTGTTCCCAAAACTGAAGAGACCTATGCCAGGAAGAGCTCAAGGCTTTACTAAAAAGTGCTTATGAGAAGCGCTTCGAGGATTGGAAAAAGCGTTGACACAAGTGTATTATATCTGAGGGGGACTACTTTGAAGGGGACAACATTAATATTGATGAATAAATAAATATTTTTTTTATAAAAATATAATATCACCTTACTTTTTGAACACACCTAGTATGTATGTCAAAAATATTTGGGGTATAGACAAAGGGAATAATAGTAAAATAAACTGCGATAATAATGTACTGTACTGTTCACAGAGAATGCCTTTGTAAATTTTCAGTTCACGACCCGAAGGCTTTAGCTATGCTTTCCGAGTATTATTAAAAGGAAAGAGCAATTTCTATATTAAATGGATGAAGAATTTTTGACAGGTATTGACATCAGACCAATCCCCTTAATTTCTACAAAATAATCTACTTTTGAGGTGGCAGCTAAATTTAAATGTAGTTTAAGGGGGGAGGTGGGACAATGCACCCTTATTACTGCGGCCAATTTAGGCCTGTAGATATTTGCTCAAGTTCAAACTCACCCATGAAGCCTGAAATTCTGATTCGGCTATGTTTTTGAGTGAACTGGCATTAATATCTTCTGCCTCAAGGTATGGCTTATCTAGAAGTTGTAGACGTGTTCTGCTTGGACGGTTAAGTTAAAGCTTCTTTCTGTATGTGAAGAGGAAGAGGTGGGCGGTTCAGCAGAACCTCTAATGCGTAGTATTAGACTTTTGTTTAGTTTTATGCTTCTGAATGTGTTGAGTAGATCAATTGGTCTGCTACCTGCTTTGGGTATAAACTTTACCGCTACCTCTTCCCAAGCTTTTTGTTATAACCCCAGGGTTATTTATGTAATACCTTTTTTTAGAAGTGCTGGGAAGATCCCATCTTCAACAAAGGTTTTGAATAGGACAAATGAATTCATGGTCCATTTTATTTAACTTCATGAAAAATTGACTTAGATCTCTTCCAGTCCTTTCGTGTTGATCTACTCATCTTTTTCGACGAGGCAGTTATAATACCATTCAATTGGCGTGTTCAAACAAGTCAAAGTAGTGTTTCTTACAGTTGTACTCTCAGATTGAATCCAATAACTCTCAATTTAGGCCTGATTTTGTTGTATCACATTAAACTTTCTTACTTTTAGTGATGCAGTACTTACAGCTCTTATATACTTGGCGGTCAATCCTCGGACAAGCTTCAAAGCCAGTGTATTGCACTTGGTTATCCTTTCCTTGATTCGATGGTGTAATGAAACTACATATCATACTTACCGTGCTTACGACATTTGTGTCAACCCACTGAAAATCTTAAACAAAATTAAACAACTCAATTGTGATACTTAAGCGTAAACTTTATTTATTACACTTACAACTAATTTCTTTTAGCTTATTACAACTTGTACGATGCATTTGCAGCTTGCAGGGTTAGCATTGAAATAAAATTTCAGAGATCCTTAGTTCTCGGCGTCTGTCTTGTCATTGTCTTGTTCCCCGTCAAAGAACTCATTTTTTGGTTCGACCATTTTGTCCTCCTCCGCTTGACTTATTCGCACTTCAGGATCGGGCTCTTCTTTCGAACGAGATTCTTCAACATCAATCGTATCAGGTGGCACAGCGACCATCTGCACGCTCGGCGAATGCTGGCACATTTTTAAATTTTCATAAACATGCTTCACAATCAGCTCCAGATACTGTTTCGAGTTCGCATTATCCTGGCGCGTCGTTATATCTGGATGTAGTGTGAAATCTGGCGCAAAGAACTCTAAGTATTCAGTCATAGGGAGTTCATTGGAGATGTTTTCATCAACCAACAGCGAAGTTTCATGAGTCCAAGCACGGGCTACGTTACGTAGTGTGTACCCGCCACCACCAACAACCAATGTTGGCACGTTTAGTTCTTTAACGAATTTAACACACTCACCGTGACCACGGGTGCTTAGAGAGAAGCATCCTAAACGATCGCCGGCTAAAGAGTCGGCTCCACATTGCAACACAATAGCTGTGGGGCGGTAGAACTCCATAACAGACGAAATGATGGGCTTAAACACTTGAGCATAGCTTTGATCATCGATGCCTTCTTTCAGGGGAACGTTGACACAGTAGAAGCGACCAGATTCGGCACCGATTTCGTACATATCTCCCGTACCAGGGAAAAAGTAATTGCCGTACTTGTGGAATGAAACCGTCATTACTCGATCTGTGAGATAGAATGCTTCCTGCACCCCATCTCCGTGATGGACGTCGATGTCTATGTACAAAACCCGAGGATGATACTTGAGAAGTTCTAGAATACCTATCACAATGTCATTGACGTAGCAGAAACCTAAAACGACAGAACTATTGGTAAGAATGCGAAATTCTTTGAGGACAGTTCAATAACTTACCGGAGGCTTCAAACTTTTTCGCGTGATGCAGACCACCAGACCAATTGATGCAGATATCACTGTGATTATGATTCAGTTTTTGTGCACCTTCCAGAGATGCACCTGTGTACATTGCGCAGAAATCGAAAAGTCCATCAAACACAGGACAGTCTTCGCCCACACTAAAGTGTGAGAGATATTTTGTGTAACCCACAGCTGAAAAGGAAAATAATGAATGTGTTTGTAGGGAGCTGTGGCAAAGATCTTTTACTTACAATTACACTGAATATTTTGTGGTGTGACCTGCTGGAGAAACTCAATGTATTCGTCACTGTGAAACCGCAACATGTCTTGTGCACTGGCCCTGCAATTAGTTAAACTTCAATTAGTTCTATTTCTAATTTGAAAACACAGACTTTTAAAACTTACTTGTAAGGCCGGTAGATTTTCATCTTTTTATGAAGACCATAGTTCATCACCAAACTATGAGTAACAGCTAATCGGTGTGGTTTCATAGGATGACCAGGACCGTAGTGGAAGTTGCCCACATCAGCATTGTAAAAATACGAGACGCGTCGACTAGACATTCTACTATTTGATAAAAGCTGTTCTTTTGAATGTATTCTTTTCAAATTTAAGCAAATAAAATGTATTTAAAAAATAGAATAACAAATAAAACGAAAACTATAAAAAGCAAACGCCGGGTCATTGAGAAATCCAAGTTCATTACTGCGAATTTGGGAGCGGAGGAAATATTCACTTTCTGGGGATTTTAAAACGAAGATTGAATTTCCATTTTTATTAATTAATAAATTATTAGTAATTTACACGAGGAAAGGGAACTTTTAGCAAATATTTATTTACTTTACGCCGCACTGGGATATTGTGAACTGTCGTCGGTTAATTGATTGTGACATTTTATAGCTGTCACAATTTAAGTTCTAGTCGATGCACGCGCCATCTATTTGTAGCTGTTAGGTACAATTCAAACAATTTAAGTTAAGGGCGGAGTTAAACTTTAAATTAATGTCGAAGTAGGTTTTATTTTATCACTAGATATACGGAACCTGTAATTTGGACGGGTTTTCGATTTAATGCTTAAAAATTCTGAACATGCGAATATTATTCTTTAAGTTGTCTACTCTTTGTTGTCCTCAATTAGCAAACCTTGTCATATAACAAATAATCACAATTCTTCACTGTCTGATTTTCGAAATCCAAATAAGCGAAAATCTTGTCAAATTGGGTTATGTAAGAAAAATAGTTCTTATTGCATATATGATATTTGCATTAAATGTAATAAATATTTATGCGGAAAATGTAAATCCAAAATAAAGTTTACATATAAAAAATATATTGAACAGAACGAGACAGCTTTTTAATAAATAATTTATAAGAAAATGTATTTAAATATACCCGTCAAAAGGATGAGTTTCCGTAAAAAAAGGTATAAAGTCGATGCCCGTAATTTTAGCGTAAATATACCCGTCAAGAGGATGGATTTCCGTAAAAAAAAGGTATACAGTCAATGCCCGTAAATCTAGTTTTAAGTGAGTAAATAAAGCCCCCGACCCATAGAATCCGTCCATCCGTTGCTTTTTTTCGGTATTCTTCTGTCCGGTTGATATTGTGATATCCATTTGAATGTGAACAGCCCATCTATGTTTCGATAGCAAAAGCATCAACCATTGGTGAATGGAGAATGGAATCGAATTTTCTCGAAAAATAGTAAATTATATGGAACAATGGATGACACGGATGGTTTTTGAAATATATTTGGAGTCATACCAGTTCGTTTAATATTGGTAACGTACCGGTGTTTTTCTATTCTAATTTCGGTAACCAATGCGAAAATAACGTCATATCCAAATCGGTATAACAAAAAACCTTTATGCGAAAATACCGGTATTTTGTAGTGAATTTACTGGTAAAATTTAGGTTTTGAAATTGAAGGTACGGAATTGTTCTTGCGGCAGGATTTAAAATATGCAAACTGAATATTTGGAAAGTTCGTATCCTAAAGAAGACCAGCCTTGTACAGCGGAAGGATAAGAAAAATGTAATGTACTGTATCTGTTCGTTATTTATAAAGAAAGTGACTTAGTAAGGATAAATAAAATTCTATATTCTATATTCTGTATTCTATTCCATGTATAATACAAATAAATACAAAAATCCATATTTCCTTTGTAAATAAATTAGAAGGTAATGTTTTTAAAGTTAGCTCTTACAATAAGAATATCGTCTAAAATAGTGTTAGACAAATTGTAAAGCAAAAAAGATAATATGTAGTCTTTCTACACTGACTTGAGTTGCAGAAACTAACAACGATACTTCCGCCAGTGCGTAGGTACAATTCAGGAGCATTTTGTTTATTTTTTTGCTAAAATTGTAAAATATCTTCTTTGGAATTTATACAAGGATTTTCATGAAACTCAGTAAATTTAAAATGTCAAATATCTGACTTCTTTTATTATTGCCGCAATTTGTTTTTTATTTCCATGTCCCGCAACAGTTGCTCTACACCAGCTGTATCGAAATTGTTTTCGTTTATGGTTAAATTATTGAGAAAACTGTCGCTTTGAGTGTCTTTATTTTCTTCTCGTATATTATTAACATATTTCCCCGTCTGCAGTAGATGAATGTTAACTCTATTTATTTTCTTCCGAGCTTTCATTGCTTCAACAAATTGTACTTTTATTGGTGTTTTTAATTTTTTCGGTTTCCATAATGCAGAGCGTCCACATACAATAAAAACACCGATTGTCAGCTGTTCCCTTTGAAGTGTTTTGGCCGCTATCCGTGCTGGAATTACGGGTTGTGCAATAATATCTTACCATGAATACGAATGCAGATAAAAGTCTTTATTTCTTTCATCACAACAACTTTTTAATACAATAAGACGTTCAAGCACAGCTAATGTGGAATTCCACCAAGTAGGGCAGTCTAAAATTGGTGTCTTTTTGTGCATCGTTTTTAAAATACTTTTTACCACAGGAGATCATAACTTTTTGCAAACTTTCCTGGCTTTGGAAACAGTAGCGGTGATTTTCTTATTCTTAAGAACATTAGATATAGCTAATTGAAGTGTATGGACTGTACTATGAACAGATCTTACGTGATTATTTAAATCATTCAAACGAGTTAAACCTGTGCTCATGTTTTGTTGTTGGATGATTTTTTCACGATTTTCCCCTGTATTTTCGTTTTCTTTGTCATTTTTTTCGTTACGGATTTCTTCATCATCGGATAGTGAAATGTCGCAGGCTGCATTTCTTTCAGTTAACTCAGTGTCGTCTATAGATACAGAGTTGTCATCATCGCTTCCTTTTCGGAGTTTTCGTCATAATCTGTTTGCTCTCTACTCACGAGTTTTACAAGTTTGATTATATTGGCCACATTGTCTGTGGAAATTGAATATAGCTGTTGTACGGATATCTCATACGTATCGGGAACACTTTTTTCAATATTCTTTTTAAACTTAAAGCATATATCCATCAAAAATTTCCTTTACTGCTAATGGATTTAGGACCTTTTCTTGGATATATTGGATGTTTAATCCTAAGAAAGATTGACAGCGGTCAGAGCGTTACGAACTTCCTGAGATAAAACGTTTGTTGTAGGACCAGACGGTATCATTCGAATAATGTTTTGAAAAGCAGTATCATTTATTAAATTAAAAAGTCGACCATGAACGGTAACCAGTTCATTTAATAAATCTGATTTCGGATATTTAATCCTTTGCTGGACGATGTTTTGCCTATTTCCTCATCCGATGAAACAGATTGTAATCAGAGGGTGCAAGGTCCGGGCTATACGGTGAATGCGTCAAAACTTCCCAACCAAGTTCCGTCAATATATTCTGGGTCGTCAAAGATGTGTGTGGCCTAGAATTGTCATGATGTACAACTCGATTTCTGTTGGCCATTTCTGATCGCTCTTTCTTGATAGCTTCATTCAAACGGTCGAGTTGTGCCTAGTAGTGGATTGAAATGACTGTTTCGCCACGTTCTAGCAGCTCATAATAGACAATTCCCTTCCAACCCCACCAAACACTCAACATAACCTTATTTATCGTCAATACAGGCTTTGAAGTCGTTTGTGGTCGGTCACCGGCCTTTGACCGTGATCGCTTCCGTTAGATCTATTTTTAATCATCCGTAATGAATCGCTTCAGAGAGACTTTTTATATGACTCAATATTTGACGTTTACACTTTTTGACATAAAATCCAGGAGAGAAAATTCTCAAATGAAAATGAAAAGCAAAATGTTGTTTCTGAAAAAATTAGGGGAGATTGTTTTACGTCATTTTTCTTTTCCGGAGCACGGAGAAAAGCCCAAACGAAAACGCCATTAGTATCGCCCAGGTAGTCTAAAAACATTTACCACAGGGTAAACCGTGGACAAAACCCATGATCTCATATTGGCGGACCGCCAAATGAAAATTGGCCAGTTGGCTAAATGCGTTAGCCATATCCTGCATCAGATTTTGGGCATGAGAGAGCTATCCGCGCGATAGGTGCCGCGTTTGCTCACACTGGAGAACAAGCGCAGTTAGCGTTCTCTGGCAGTTTACAGTGATGCTGTTTGAACTGTGCAACGCTCTGGCCACCTTCGAGCGACTAACGGAAAGAATATTAAAAGGCCTTAGTGGAAGAGCTGTGTATCTGGACGACGCTATCGTCATAGGTAGGACGTTCGAGGAGCATCGAAAAAACCTAAAAGAAGAGTTTGAGAGGCTGCGAAGTGATGACTTGAAGATGAAACCAGAAAAGTTTCGTCCAGAAATAAAATATCTGGGTCACATTACCATATATCAATGGAAGGAGTAAGGAAGGATCCTGACAAAATCGAAGCTGTGAAATGTTGGCCTGCCCCCAAAGATAAACACTAACTGAAAAACTTCTTGCGACTTACAATGTACTTTAGGAGATTCGTAAAAGATTTTTCTGGTATTGCGTAGAGCCTGCACCAACTTACGAAAAAATGCCGACAGTTCAGGTAGTCTGGAGGGTGTGAGAAAGCATTTGATGAACTCAAGCGGAAGCTGTGCAATGCCCCCATTTTGAGTTATCCCACATCCGGAAAAATGTTCATCGCAGATGCTAGCAATGTTGGGGTCGGAGCTTTGATCTTCCAAGTTCATGATGATCAAGAGAAAGTGGTTGCATATTACAGCAACTTACTCTCCAGACCTGAAACAATCTACTGCGTAACTCGGCGTGAGCTTTTGGCTATAATTCTGGCTACGAAGCCAGAATTCCATAATTACTTCTATGGAGAAAAGTTCATTCTTCGCACAGACCACCCAGCTCTGAAATGGTAATTTCAATTTAAGAACCCTGAAGGCCAAGTTGCAAGACGGATCGAGCAGTTGCAGGGCTATGACTTTGAAGTACAACTCAAATGCTGATGCTCTCTCTCTCGTCGACCGTGTGAAGAATAAGTCCAAATGATCAGGACCGACCCAATAGAGGGTTGGAGTACAGATGAAATCCGTTCCTCCCAAAAGCCAGATAATGACATCGAACCAATATTGGCCTGGAAGGAACACGAGGAAAGACCAACCTGGTAAATTGGACACAGTGGGAGGCGCTTTGTGTGCAAGATGGTTTGCTGAAGAAAAAATGGCAGCTAATCGTGCCACGGTCCAGAGTTAGCCAAGTACTCCTTGAAATACATGACAGAAACTTAGGAGGCCATTTGTGAATAAGCAAGACGTTGGAAAAGGTAAGGAAACATTTCTTCTGGCTAAGCGCCAATTGTTTGGACGCTGAGAATTTATACAAAAACTGCATAAGGTGTGCAGGGGGGCCCAAAAGTAAAGTCACAGGGACGAATGCAACAATACAATGTCGGAACACGATCCGAACGAATAGCCATCGACATCGCTGGGCCGTTTCTCGAAACCTTCAATGGCAAACGATACACCCTTGTAGTCATGTACTACTTCAGTAAGTGGCCGGAAGTGGTTGCCATCTCCAATCAGGAAGCTAAGACCGTAGCAGAAGAGATAGTCAGATTTGGGGTCCAAATGCAGCTACACTCTGATCAAAGGCGATATTTTAAATCAAAAGTCTTCCAGGAAGTGTGCCAATATATGCGATTCAATTGGACCTTGAATGAGCATCTGTCTAAGGTCGGTAGCAACTCCCAGCGGGACTGGGATCGACACATATCCCTCTTGTTTATAGCCTACCGAAACGCTGTCCATAGTTCAACAGGACGTACGAGCACACCGTCCGAGATCTTGTTTGGTCAAACAGTTCGATTGCCAAGTAAAACGAAACTCTGATCTCCACCTACTGATGCCGAATATGAGGACTACGCGGACGACTTGCGCAGCAGGATTCTTAAATTGCATGAAAACACCCGAAAAAATATGAAGTTAGCGAGCAACTGCCTGAAGACTAGGTGCGACATAAAAGCGAAATCTTGCGGCTTCAACAAAGGAGATCTGGAGTGGCTGTATAATAGGAAAGGCAAATCACCTAAATTGCAAGAGGACTGGGAAGGTCCATACATGGTGATAACCCGCATTGATGACGTTGTGAACCGTATCTAGCGTAGGGATCGAGAAGAATTGAAGGTGGTCTATTTGAATAGAACGATGAATGACGAAGTTGTTGGGCACACATAACGATGTGAACAGCGTCATCTATCGATAGCAGAAGCATCATTCACTAGTGAATGGAGAATGGAATCGAATTATCTAGCAAAATGGAAATTTGTATGGAACGCTGCATGGTACGGAATATCCTCGAAAGATGTCAGGATAGTATAAATATCAGCATTTTTTTCAAAATAACCAATTCAGTTCATCAGTTGAATAAATAATAATAATATAAAAATAATAGTTGTTTTCAATAACAGATAAAGAAAGGTAAAAGTGGTTGAAATAACCGATTGGATTGTGAATTTTAATTGTATTGAATAAAGCGATTGTGTTGAAATTAATAAGTTCTATTATTTGTACCTACAAAAACATTTTACACTTAGTCAAGTTGTTTTCCGCAGCGTAGATCTCAACACGCCGCTCTGCGAGTGTTGCCTTTAAAAGAAGTTGAAGCCAGAAGATACGATTCTTTTTATGAATATTTTTTATTTTTCTGCATTATTATCACCCGCGAAAGCGATTATTAAAATTTATTATTATAATATTAATAATAGCAATGTTTTTTGATTTCACATTAAAGTGCGAATTTAGAATTCCACGATTGCACTAGTGTTACGTGTGCATTCGTAGGGCTATCTACCTATCGATGTACCTCTCAATTTATTGTCCACTCACGTAGTAAGCATTGGGTTGACACCAAATTTTACCACGACCTATTTCAGATCACTCATGGTGTTAGCCAAATTCATATACGAGGAGTGTTCAAAAAGTAAGGTGATTTTTTTCCTGTATTGGTACACATGTTAAGAACATATGTTCATAGTTTCAAGTATATAACCTTTGACTGATAGAAAGGTTAGACTTGTTTTGGTGTGCTCGGTGATTTTCAATTATTATAAAAAATGGAGCAAAGAATCTGCATCAAATTTTGTTTAAAAAATGGAATCAAGTGCTCGAAAACACTTGAAATGTTAACAGTGGAATACGGTGAGTGGTACAAGCTCTTTCAAGATGGCCGAGAAGATGCTGATGACGAACTTCGCTCTGGACGCCCCAGCCCATCAACAACAGATGGTAACGTCGAAGCTTTGAAGAAAATTGCTTTGGAAAATCGTCAAACTACCATAAGAGAAGTTGCTGAGGATGTTGGCATATCGGTCGGCTCGTGTCATGCAATTTTTTCGAATGTTTAGGGCATTAGTCAATTGTCAGCGAAGTTTGTTCCGAAACTTCTTAATTTTGATCAGAAGAACCGTAGCATGGGCATTACTTAGGATCTCTTGAATGACGTTAATGATGATCCTGACTTGCTCATAAGAGTCATAACTGTTCCCTGTTCCTGTACCTGTTCCCAAAACAGGTAGAGGAGAGACCTATCAAAGGACGGAGATTTGCAAGGAAATAAAAACGGCATCGCTGTAAGAGCTCAAGGGTATACCAAAAAGTGCTTATGAGAAGTGGTTCGAGGATTGGGAGAAGCGTTGGAACAAGTAAACAAACACTTGGGGGGGATTACTTTGAAGTGGACGACATTAATGTTGATGAACAAATAAATGTTTTTTTTTTATAAAAATATAGTCACTTTTTGAATACACCTCGTACACTTCCGCAATTCGCACTCCTCTGTGCGACATCGTTTTTAAACGCATTCTATTTAAAACCAACCCTTCCTTTAGAATAATCTTGCTCGCTATAACCAAAGTCTAACCATACTTTCATACAATCAGGCGGTTTCGTACGATTGCAAAGTTGGCCAAAGGATATTTTAAAGCCTAGTGAGTCTGTTACTATTTAGAAAAAACCTTCTGTAAATCCACTTTGTTCACTCTCAAGGAATTTTTATTTTTATCATCAAATAAATTAGCAAATAAAATCTTTTAAACCCGTGAACGCCGACCTTGAGTATCAGCTGTCATTTGTTTTGAATTCGGCTTCACAAAAGAAAACAAAGAGTTTTGTGATTTGCGTAGCAATTTGCCGATAAATAGGTCCGAGTGTGGTAAACTTGCAGTTGCAGTTCTTGTCTTCGTGTAAATATTAGATAACATCACATAATCCAGAAGAGATATGGGTGATTCAATAGTTGAGGATTTCCCTGCACAATTAAGAAAAGCCACACGAGATGTTCACAATATAAGTGATGTTCTGGTGAATGCAAAATTCGCATTGGGTAAGTTACATCTGCAACGACATTCACCTTTAAAATCGTTCATGCACATCTTAAAACTTTATACTTTCACAGCTCTTTCGGATGATAAAGTATGGGCCGATGGGCTACTCTCATTTTATGAAGTCTATAAGTTCTTTGAGGAGGAACTTCCTGAAGACCTCCTCCCAAAGGAACTTCATCGAACTGAACGATTTGAAAGAGATTTTGCCCACATTTTAGGAGAAGATTGGCGAAAAACATACGAGCTAAAGGAACCAGTAAAGAAGTATATGGAACATCTGAGAGAAGTTAACGAGAGGGACAAAGTTCTACTATTTGCATATGCATTCCAAATGTATATGGCTTTAATGTCTGGTGGACAAATACTCCAAAAGAAACGTATGATTGCGCGTAAGTTGACGTTTTCAAAAAAGGAAGACGAGGAGGAGCAGTCAGCCAAGCCAGGTTGTGAAGCAACTTGGTTTGGATATAAGAAAATTCCAGAATTAAAAGCTAAACTGAAGGCCATACTGAACGAGAAGTACAAGGAGTTTGATGATGATATGAAAAAGGCTTACATCGAGGAGAGTAGGAACGTTTTCATATACAATAATGAAGTAATACGATCGGTAAAGGGAGTCAACCAAGCGAATGCTCGGCAGATTTTAATAGTAATGACAGTGGTTGCTGTTGGACTGATTTTGAAGTGGACATTGCTTAAATAATTTTCAAATTTTGTTTAATCATTTTGTTAGTGCAATTTTATTAGCATACATTAATAGAAAAAGTCTTGGCGGGGCTTCTAACATTAACTATAAATAAATCTCGAAACTGATTTTGAAATATTTTTACCAAGTAGGTCAATAAACCAAGTTTAAGTGGCTTCCCTCAGAAAACTTTAAATATCTAAGAGAGCTGTAGGCTTATAAGGATATCTGCAACTTAAAGCCATCGATGAACCTACACCACTTCGACAGACCAATTCGCACTCATTGTATAGCAGTTTAGTAGCCTGTACTGGAGAGATAAACTAACATCAACGTGTTAAAAAAGAACACAACGAATTTTTCGGATAAGCATCACTGAGTCGTCAGGAATGCCTTCAACGGTGACTAACCAAAATTTCCTTCATTTGGTATATTTAAACTTGTTCGGCATCCAGATTGTAATAAACTCTACCCTTAGGTTAAGAGTCACTCAATTGAGCTCTCAATTGACACTTAATTGAGCTTCAATTTACTGAAAGTTACTTCAACATTGACTTCAATCTGAGCATGTTTGCAAACACAAATTCTTCACATACTGTACCGTCTTTCAAAAAAAAATCTCAGCTAATCATTGGGCAGCTGCTTGGCTCAGAACGTCTCTTGTGTTTTACGTGAACACCTAATAATAAATAACTTAAGTTCAGAGGATGTCCACACCCTAAAACCTTTTATTTTATTATAAATTGAATTACTTATTAAACTACGTCATAATGGACGAAGCCTTGATAATTCGGCGGGAGGTTTGGCTCAGTCTAAAACCATGAATATTGTAATATCTAGCAGTGATGATACACCGAATGCATTGAATTCCAGAGTGTATAGAGACTTAAATAGCTAAGCAGCAAAAATCGAGCTTTGTTCGGTTCGGAGATAATCGGTCGTCCTAGGAAACTCCATCGGTAATGAACTGGATATCTAGGAACATAATAAACGGCTTGATAAAATCAAGTCACCAATATCCAACGATTATTAAATGGTAGATTCTTGAAGGCAACTGTATGGATCGTAATCGATACTCAGCGATCAAGATAGCTGAACATAATCAGGATAAGGGACATATGCGAACTCAAAAACGTTATCACCCAACACTGCGGCATGTTGATTTTCTCGGCATGTGCCTGGAAATCTAAAATGTCGAACGGGCTACGTCTAAGGGCCGTGGAAGAGTAGAAGAAAAAAAAAATAAAAAAATGGCGAGCGCTGTAGTTGGCGCGATTTCTTTAAGACTCATTCTTCCGGCGGCGGAAAAAGGGAAACAGATCAAGCTTCTGAAACTAAAACTGTATCTTTTTTTCCGTCTTAAACGAGGCCAAAATACAAAAGCTTCTGGAACTCTCTCTCTCTCTCTCGATGACTTTCTGGGGTAACAATAAATGAATAAAAGGCTGCGGCAACACGGAAATCCGAAAACAAATCACTTACACTAATTTGAACACTCTAGTCTTTACAGATCGAAGCATTTAATTCGAATTTTAAAGAGTTCCTCTTATTAAGACGTTTGCCCAAAGATCGACACAGTCAGTTAAACTAGCAGACCTGGCACCTACAATGAGTAGAAATCAGGAACTCTGGTCTCATGTTCGAGTATCATTTCACAGGTAACCTGATCAGAATCGACTCACGACCATATCTAACACTGAAGCTGCAAGAAAACTGCCATAGCTAATATCTGACATGGATTATGGTGACGAATGCGACATAAAGGCATATACCGGGTTCTGGGAACTCCAAGCTGCTAGCTTGCGAATTGGGACGAGATTAGTCTCAGACAATAAAGTCTGACCTCATTTATGGTGAAGGACTGAATTCTTTAAGTTTTATTTGATTTATTCAATTGCAAAATTTGGCACAGGACACAAACCTATTGCTTCTATTGACAGCGGGTTCCTTGTGAGCATAGCTACCTTAGACATGATTCTTCAGGACGCTGGCAGAAAAAATGAATGCTTCCCGGGATCTATAAAGGTCACCGACTGCTTTTTCTGCCCCTCAGTAGAAACTATTCAATAACGGAGTCTGATAATAAACAAGGACAGAGTATTAGCTGGTGTTTTAGCAAATGGTCATCAGATTTTTGCCTGATATTAGCTTACTATTAGTCTGACCAGAGGCTTAATACTGACACCTTGGTAGTCAGGAGTCCCTTTAACGGTGGTTTTAGCCAGACTTCAAGCTCCCTGTGAGAGCTCCATGATAGCTGTAGTTTAAAATAAAGTCCTTTGAAGAGTTCTCCGACTTTCGTCAAATTAGCCTCTATTGTGGCAAATAGGGCGCCATGATCGTTAGATTGGCGGAGGTATTAGGTAGGTCACACTTTTCATACCTACTCAATAGAATTGGTACTAATCTGGATGAGGTTTCACAGGGAGATTACTCTCCATTTTAGACTAATGTGATGATTATCGCACTATTTAATTCCACGTGTGATTACACACCGTGGTTTTAAGTTTACATGGCAGTTACACACATTGATCTAGCACCGTAACGGGGCACTTACATTTTTGTTAAGCAACAAAATCTTTCGACGCAGAGTTAGTCCTTAAATTGTTAAAGATTACGCAAAGTTTTTATGTGCTCTATTAGTTTTGATTGGAAAAAGCCTAGATTTTTTTTTTTACCTAATGATAAGGGCGTATTCCTTTGTTTATTTAAAAAATTAAGTTAATTCTAAAACTTTGTAGATCATTGCAAGTAGTAGCTTTAAGAGTTATTTCGGGCAATGGTCATGTTGAGAAGCCTGTCACGAAAATACGATTAATGGACTCGTGCTAATTACATTAATGTGGCAGAAGATATCATTCGTACACAAAAATATACACAGTTCAAAACCTTATGAAGCACGTAAAAAAATTGTTCTAGCAATTCGGTTGCATTAGATTATGTCAGTTGCTTGCTTAAAGGACTTTCGATTGGTCAATACTTGAGACGATTTTGCTTCCCAATTATAAAATTATTGAGATTGCAACTTCCTTGTATGGCAACAAAGCTTCTTTACATCCGTAAACAAGTTACTTTTAATCCGATGGAAAATTCTTTGGTATTTGAGAGCCCTCCTAGCATGAGCAATGTCATCCACTTGCTTAATGTGGCTTTGCTAATATGGCACCACTATCTTGATCTTTGATTGAATCAAATTGCTCCTTCTCATACATGAAACCCAATAGAGCATCTCTTTGGTTTTCTAAGCTAAAAGCTTTGAGTTTAGTTGTTTCGCCATATCAAAAGTTGTCTACCTACAAATATATCCTTGACTGTCTATTCCGAAAGTCTTCTTAGCTTGAAACGGAAAAGTGCCTTTTTAATATCAATTTGTTTGTTGGTTGGTTGACTACCTAATGTACGAGTACATCGTCTTTTCAATCAAATATTCTACATCCGTATTTTTTGTCCAATAAGATAAAAATGAAGCCTGGCAGCACTTTCCATTTGTTTTGACTTCTGACAACTATTTTCATTTTTCGAAGATGATTAATGTTCGAAAATTTGTCATCGTTTGCTAGAGCGATATTCGCTACCACGACAAAAGAATTTTTATTTTTCCAAAACAAATCCAGTGTCCCTCCTTTTGCACGCGTTTAAAAATCTCTTAACCATGGACTGGCTCTTCGGAAAACGCATCTCTCCCGAGGAGATGATGAGAAAAAATCAACGAGCTCTAAACAAAGCAATGCGAGACTTGGATCGTGAACGCATGAAGATGGAGCAACAAGAGAAGAAAATCATTGCTGACATCAAGAAAATGGCTAAGGATGGTCAAATGGATGCAGTGAAGATCATGGCCAAAGACTTGGTACGCACACGCCGCTATACGAAAAAATTCATGCTCATGAAGGCCAACATACAGGCAGTCTCCTTGAAGATTCAAACTCTAAAATCTCAAAATACAATGGCACAAGCTATGCAAGGTAATTTGCTATCACTTAAAGTAAACAAAGAATGAATCAATTTTCTGCTATACTTGTTTGTTACAGGTGTTACGAAAGCAATGCAAAGCATGAACAGACAAATGAACCTGCCGCAGATTCAAAAGATCCTCCAAGACTTTGAAAAACAGTCGGAAATTATGGATATGAAGGAAGAGATGATCAACGATGCAATGGACGATGCCATGGAAGATGAGGGCGATGAGGAGGAGACTGATGCTGTTGTTTCACAGGTTCTAGATGAACTAGGCCTTCAACTCAATGATCAACTAAGTGACCTGCCCACCGCATCTGGTTCGTTGTCGATAGCCGGTGTGAAGCAGAATCAACCTGCTGCTGTGGCAGCTGGTGGAGTTGGCGGTGGTCCTTCAGCTGGAAGTGGTGGTCCTGGTGGTAATCCAGGTGGTGCACCTGGCGGTGGTAATTCATCGCCAATGTCAGATGCGGATGCTGATTTGCAAGCGAGATTGGATAAACTCAGGAAAGACTAGGACTAGGAAATGGTTCGCAAAGAAATTCCATTTATGACTCGTGTATGATTTTTTTTTTTTTTTTCATCGCTTCGTCCACTGATCCATGGATCGTTTTGGAATCTAGAAGACCTTTTTGTATGCGGAAAAAAGGGATATCCAATGCCTTGTTGTTATATCACACAGAATAAAAGTATTTGAGACTTGCTGAAAGCAAACAAATTTCATTCGTAGTACACATTTTATGAGAACACTTCATAGTGTGTCTACTCTTTGGCCTTCTGTGAACAGTGTTTTTTTAGCAGGTGCTTTATGATCTGAATGAGACGTTTCTAACAACCTCCTAAGCTAGGGTTGTTGAAAATCCATTTGTTACTGAGCCTCGTAACTTTATCGTTAATGTGGTCAACGTCTAACAACAGATTTGCTTCTTTTTAATTTCTTTGTGGTCCAATGAAGTTAGTGCCACTCTCGCTTCTGACACTGTGGGGAATACCGCAGCGATTAATGAATTTGCGTAAGAATAAGATAAGACGACCTGTTAAAAAATATTCGGCTAGCTTCAGATGGTCTGCTCTTACAGTGAGACGTGAAGATGTCTGCATACCTTTTTTTTCGTCGTCGAACTATAGTGACGTTATAAAAGCCGAATAGACCCACGCCGGTATATGGTAATAGAAGAACATAAGGAATTATGCGATAAGGAGCTACTTTACCTATAAGTGGTACCACTGGCCTGACCCTTTTGATTTTGCACTCCATACAATTGCGTTGCATACTCATAAAACCTCTCATGAATAAGCTCCGAGACTTAGAGTATAAATTGGACTATTTTTTGAAATTTGGTTTCGCTTTTCTTGTTAGCTTCCAATGTGTGCGGCGAGAATTTCTACAATGAGATGCTCAACGAAGGACTTTCATTCGACCGAATTAATCCAGCATAAAAGTGTTCTTTTATGTTATTTTAGAAATTTTGATGTCATGACTACTTGCAGATACGCGTACGCAAAAAAGCAGTACTCAATTTTTGACGCGCACGACGAATATAACATAAAACTCCTTGCGTATGCACAATCCGAAAACGGGCAACAGCAAAGGCGACTTGATTAGAGTCGATGAAAATGCGGAGTATTGCATGAGCCATGCACTTGTGTCGAATAGTACCGTTGAATCCTGAATGTGTTGATTTTCTGGAATTCCTTCCACCACGTAGCCCTTTACTTATTTATGTTAACTCTGCCGTGAGCGAGTCATTCTAATAATCCATTACATTACTTCTACGTGCCTTGAAATAGCACTTTTAGGTGAAGTTGACTCTTTTTGTTGGCGGATGTGTACCATCCAGAACTTCTTTTAGAATACGATGAAATTTGGTATTGAATACATACATACGGTATTTAAATATAGGGTGATTCATCGTGAGGTTTGATTTTCAATAGGCTTTTTTTGACAGATCACGCGTGACTACTATCAAACTGCTTTCTCATTTTTGTTCAGTATCTTTTGGCAAGTCATCATGGAAAGTCTTACACCACAACAGCGTCTCCAAATTGTTCAGCTGTATTACGAAAATCAGCGTTCTGTGAGAAATGTTTTTCGTGCGATTCGAGGAACTTACGGTGCGCATAATCGACCTACTGAAGCCACTATTGACAATACCATTCGCAAATTTGAGTCCCAGTTTCCATTAGTGGATAATACTCGATCGTAAAGTCAAGTCTTCAGGAATAAGCCAGCTACGATTGACGCTTTGGGAGCCAACATTACTCGTGTTATCCGCGAGATACCAGTCGCTATGCTCGAACGAGTCGCCCAAAATTGGACCTTCCGAATGGGCCGTCTTAGACGCGATCGTGGCCAACATTTACATGATATCATTTTTAAAAAGTAAATGCCATGAATTGTGCTTTTAACCGATAATAAAAATTTTAAGTTCACTTTCAAATTTATGTGTTTTATTTTACATTATAAATCAAACCTCACGATGAATCACCCTATACATACCGAGGACCTTTTCCGAATGGCTTTGCCGTCGTTTCATGTTGACGGTGTTGCCTCTCTTTTAAAGACTGTTGTTCGTGGCTGACTGAAGACTGTCAGAATTTGATGTAAGGTTTCTTAAAACGAGACTGGCTTCTATATTGACCTTTACCTTTACGCTGCACACTCGCATGGCTTTTTCTTCATTTCGAAAACTTAATAGAAAATCGTCATTAAATATTGCTCGTCGGCATCCGGGTTTCTTATAAAGTCCGGACTGTATGGCGAGCAAATGGCTCCAAAAATAATAGAAATCATTACGAGGGCTGTTTGATGAATACCCGTATTAGAAATGACAACCCAACTTTTTTAGGTTTTGAAAATTTATTTTTCGAAATAATCCCCTTCCAACTCGATAAACTTTTCTCAGTGGTGCTACAACTTTTTAAAACCCCCCGGATAGTACGGCTTTTGTTGGCCTGCAATTTACACCTCCGCGACGACGATGACTTCTTTTAAGGTTTGGAAACAAAAATAAGTCGCAGGGAGCCAAATTTGGAGAATACAGAGGATGGAGGAGCAACGCGTAGTGCAATGTGACCAATTCGGTCATTGTGGTGGAAAAACACTTTTTTCTTCACTAAATAGGGTCGTTTTTTTCTTCAAATCGGCATTGAATCGGCCCAATAAACCGACGCAAAATGCTCCTGTGATTGTTTTTCCCTTCTACAAATAGTCAACGTGGATCACACCTCGTGCGTCCAAAAAAAAAAAAAAAAAAAAAAAACGGTGGCCATCACCTTTCCGGTGATTGGTCTTCGCATTCTTTGGAGCACGTTCACCGGGCAAAACCCATTGTTTCGATTGTTTTTTGATCTCTGGTGTGTACCAATGAATCCATGTCTCATATTTTCTGATTGGATGCGATCTTAATTTTCGGCATAAGAATTGGGGTTGTCTAAGAGCGAACTCGCAAAGAATACACTCGCTGACTTTTATTCTAGACACTCGTTTTTTATATCCTCCTCATCCAACATACATTTCCTCAAGCACACAGGCAAACTCTTCAATTGAAATTTTTAGCTAACAAATCGTTATAAATGATTTAAGGTCTGATCATGAAGCACTGTTTTGTCACCTTCATAGACAAACAATCTGGTTTTTAATTCTGAATCTGAATCTGAAATTGAATTTAGTTGGGTCCAGATTGATAAAAATCTTTAACAGCAAAAATAAAGCCCTTCATTTTGAGTTTTAGAAATTTATAAGTATATATTGGAATAGAAAACTACAAGGTCTAGATAAATGCAGCAAACCATTCTGGACAATAGTAAAAATAATTAAAAATAAAAACTGTATATCCTGTCTAGTGCCGAAAAATCGAATGCTCTAGGAATTGTTTTGTTTTTGCAAACCATTCAATAAGTAGAAATATAATTAGCAATTAAATAATATAATTCAATTTCAATATATTGGATTGTTCTATAAGTTCTGCGGTTCTTTTCTTGGAAGTACTGTGTATCGTTTCAGAAAATCTTTGTATATACCGCTATGAAATTTGTTTATTTTATTTATTGTTACGAGAATTTGTTTTGATCGGACGTGTTTTAAGTGCTTAATATTTTTCTTAAGTTAAATGGGGGATAAGAAAGCGCATTTTAGGCATTTTTTGATTTTATTTTTCTTTAAAAAATGTGTCAAAGCGACAGTTTCGCATCTGTGTTTGGGAAATTTGCAGGATATGTGGAGATTCGGCTATAAGCGTTGGTTTACATGCTTTCGTTCAGGAAATTCACACCTTCCTGATGATGTTCGCTCTGGACCCACCACAGACGACAATCAAATCTTGGCAGCAGTTACCGTTGACAGGCATATGGCGACACGGGAGATCGCTCAGCGGTTTAACATCGCCCATACAACCGTTTCATAGATACTGACAAGGCTTGGAATTTCGAAAAAGGTGGATGTTTGGATTCCTCAGTGAAAGAAACATTATGGACCACATAATGGTCTCTGAGTCTTTGTTGAGATGGAACTCGCAAGAGGTTTTCCTGAAAAGAGTGGTTACGTGAGACAAAAAATAGGTAGTATACAACAACATTCGCCGCAAGAGATCATTGTGCGCAGAACTTATTGAACAACCCAATACACTTAATCGGCACTTACGCTTTAAGAACCGAGAATAGTGAACTTGTATCACCTGCAGATGTGATAGGGCTAACTCTATCTTGAAAATTCTAAGTCATCAGGTTTCGATAGGATAAACAATTTATTTCTAAAAAGATTTCCAAAAGCCTTAAACAGGGATATTTTCCTAAGAAATGGAAAACGGCAAAGGTTATATCTATTTTGAAGACAGGTAGGAACGCTTGCCTTCCTAGTAGTTATAGGCCTATAAGCTTGGTTAGAGCGTTAAGCAAGTGTTTAAAAAAAAAAATGATCAAGATGAAATTAACAACGCATCTATATTAACTAATGACAACGTTTTGTTTGCAAAACAATTTGGTTTTAGACCCCATTATTCAGTGCTCGGGGCAATGCTTTTAAGGGATTTGAGTACCCTTACCATAAGCGAGTTGTACAGCTTAGGAATGAATCACGATATTTCAGTGTACTTCTGAAAGTGGGCTCGAAAGTATACTGATGAGCATTCATAGCGAGATGGCTGTTACGATTCAACATACTTCAACGATTGGAAAATTAAAATAAACGCTTCAAGGATACAGTCTATCTTTTTTACAAGGAAAAGAAAAGCTTGTTTCTTACTAAGCAGCAGAGTAGTACTCAAGAACTTACAAGACAAGTCACTAACTTTTTGTCTTTACAATCATTTACCGCTAAACCCATTTTGACAGATCCTGTTTCAATAATAGCGAACGCACTGATGGCAGCCCGCTGAGTTTTCCCAGTTATCTGAATATCATCGGCATGAGATAGTATTTGCATAGACTTTTGAGAGATTTTGCCTTCAGTATTCGCTTGTGAGTTCCGCACAATTCTTTTAAGTATGATGTCAAAGAAATCACACGACAGCGCGTCAACTCTAAAATCTGTTTTAACATCAGTCGTTACCATGATGGTGCAGCGAGCATTCTTAGTCGTCTTTCTACGCAGACGGGCGTGTTTGGCAGAGATGACTAGACATAGCTCTATATAGCTTGTCTCTATAAATGCTGTCATATGCGGCCTTAAAATCGATGTAAACATGGTGGGTATCGATTTATACTTCTTGAATTTTTTCCAGTATCTACCAGAATGTGAATTGTCAATTGTTGACTTCCCTGATCTGAAACTGCATTGATAGAGACCAATCAGGTTGTTGACGAAGGGTTTCAGACATGTACACAATATGCATCATATAAGATCTCGTATGCTAAATTGAGGAGATTTATATCCCTATAGTTGACGCGGCTTTGAATACCTCTGCTGAAAAGCGGTAAGTTTCAGCTGCTTTGTTGGAATTCTGCTTAGATTTTGATGTCCTTGCTTCATTTTGGTTAGGTGAACGGTCCTCCGTTGGCTATCGCCGTCTAAGTTGAATGATTTATTCTGCGTGACGGCGGGATTTTTGGCTTATCCGCCGTCTGTAGAAATAGTTTTTCCATATTCTTAGTTCCGACTGTGGTTCTACTAAAAGGTTTTCTTCTTTATATCTACATTCTTCTGTACGGGTCTTCTTATCTTGACATGTTCCTTTTACCTTTTGGTGAAACTCCCGTGCGTTATTCCTGGAGCTAAGCGTGTCGACATTCTTCATTAAACCAGGGATTCCTTAGTAGTGGTCAGGTAAAAAGTCTGAGGTTTTTGCGTGTCCTCTAGCATCTACCTTTGTGTGAATATTGAGCTGATTGCTGACTTAGGTCTAAGATCTCGAATTTTACCTCCGTCGAAATTGTTTCTTGAGTTTGAGTATTCCGCTTAGATCGTTGCATGCGCATATCGACACGGATGGGGTCGTCCCCGGTTAAAATCTATCACACCAGATGCTTTGTCCATAATGATCTAATGGGAATGTCTCTGCGACTTTTCTGTGCTTGATGCTGTCGGTATTTGTAGGTCTTCTTGAAAAGTTTATGGAGACTCAATCAGAAATGTCTTTTGCGTTGTAGCAGTTTGACATTCGCACCTTGGCTACAAAATGGAAATAGTCTCAGTCGATGTTGACTCCTCGAAACTCTCAGATACCCAGGTCATTTCGTGGATATTAAGATGTATTGAACCCGTGTTACCTTTGCTGATATTTCGCATTGATGGCGAAGTTGATTAGGCAGAATTTCTTTGAAGAACTATTTACGTACAGGCAATATATCCTAACTCGATCTTAAAATCTTTCTTAGCACATGGGATATGTACAATCAAAGTCGTCGTTTTCTCCTGTTTTTGATGTTGTTATTTATGCTCACACGGTCTCATCGCACTTCCGCAGCCTTGTAACGGTTAAGGGCTTCTATTTCCTTTAAAGATAATCCGCAATAATTAAAGTCCACTAACCTTAATCGTAAATTATTTTTGCTTCTACACAATTAGCTGCGTGAATTATAAACATCCGTCCCAATCTATATTTTTTGTTATAATACTACTTCCAATAATGCAGTTATAAATTGGAAGAGCGTGAGAAGTGAAAAATACAAGATTAGTCAGATCAGCAAATCGCAGATAATAAAAAGTCCGCCAAATCAATTAGCAACCGGATTTTGATGTCATTAATCCTAAAGGGTCATTGGCACGCTAAAAACATACCTGTGAAAGCAATTAAGAATAAAACACAACTTCTCAACGGCATTCAACAAAATTTTATTAATTACTGAGTTTCCCCGTCGAATTAAATTTAAACTTTCTACCTTGATACCGAGTGCAGTTTCAACTTTAAATTGCTTAATATTTATCTCTAGAATTGCATCTAATAACGAAACATACTTTGGACTGTTTTCTTTTCGGAATGAAATGCTCCAACATCCTTCTAATTGCTTTAGCTACGAGTATATCTAGGGACACGTAACCCCAAAAGATCTTACAAATGACTTATAACCTTCTCAACACATTTGAATACTTCGTCGGCACTAGGACTGGCATCGATTGTCTTCACCTTTCCCAGAGCTTCATAGTACTTGATTATCGGCAAGGAATCATTGCAGTAGGTTGCTATACGCTTCTTTAAGCTCTCCAGGTTGTCATCAGACCGTCCGCTGGATTGACCGCGCTCCAAACAGCGACTCACACAAACATCTTCAGCACAGTTGAAGAATAAAACAAACTGAAAGTCGACTTTGTCGGACATTTTCCGGTTCCAGCCGTCTAGGTTGTCTTGATTACGTGGAAACCCATCAATAAGGAACTTAGTCTTATCGGAGCGCTTCATAGCATTTTCAATTAACGAACAAGTTATTTCGACAGGAACTATTTTACCATTTCGAATGTAATCTTCGATGAGTGCACCAACTTCGGAACCCTCGCGAGTACGTTCTTCACGCAGCAAGTCACCTGCAGACAGGTGGCCAAAGTCGAATTTTTCTACTATCCGTTGGCATTGGGTGCCTTTTCCAGCTCCTGGACCGCCCAGCACAAAGACGATTTTTGGGTTTCCTTCTGCCATTGTTGTTGTGAGTTTTTTTATTGCGTGAAAATCAATTTGCTTACGTGAAATATGAGTCTTTGAAGTGTGAAAGGTGAGACTAATCCAACGCGTTACTGGTTTACTACATAGAACTACACTACTACAAAGAGCTACTGTCGCACTTAGCATATATACACGATTTTTTTTTTACTAAATGATTAATAGAGCAAATGGCAAAAGTTATTTTATGTCGATTTTTTGGTCGTTTTGGATGACAACGCAGACGCGAAATTGTATTCATCCACCAAAAAATAAATCAGACACTTCCTTTCTTCCGTCGAGTAATTCTGACAGTTTTTTAATGAGTGTGGATTGTGTTTGGTGGATCGTAAAGAAATTTTGTCACTGTAGTGTTGCCATGGTCTGATGATGTTGTGAATGAATAATGTACTTTTTACAATGAGTGTTTGTAAGTCGGTTGCCAATATTTTAATCGCTTATTTTTGCTTCATACTCCAGTAAAAATCCATTCTCTCCTAAGCATGTTTGCCGTAGGGAAGTGTTGGTTTTGCTTCGATTTAAAAATTTCTATGGTAAATAGTCCGATGACAAATGGGAGAGTCACCTTTTGGAAAAGAATATCTAATCCACTGCCTTCGCTTGTATTCCGAATTAGAATTCTTTGGAATTCTGACCAGCTTTCCCATTAGGCCAGTACCATAAATCAGTTCTGTCATAGGTTGGCTTTAAAGCTAAATGTATTGCTTTAAATTTTACACAATATGGCGAACACAGATTTTTGCTTTCGGTTGGCTATAGCTATGTAGTTTAATCCCACCTTCGTCAAAGATGATACTTCTAAGACATGGAAAACATTATGCCATTTGGTGAAAGTTCATAATCCTTTGGGATAGCTAACAAACGTGATTAGCGTAGTCAAGAAGTTGTCATTTGTGTGTCATAATAGATGATAGAGCAGAGCGGTGTAATCGGGCAAACGCTTGTAAAGTTTTTGGATTTTACATATAAGGGTTCGTTTTCCGGAAACTTGACGGTAGTTTCCCCATTCTCTTCGGCAAAAGACTCGGTTTTCCAAGCAATTTCTGCCAGTGGGCATAGTTCATAATATGCTGATGACACTGCCGTGAAAAACTACGCTGAGGTACCAAGTAATCATTCTCCAGTGCTTAATTACAGTAGTGCTATCGACTTGGTTGCGTGTCGCTGGAGAATACACGGCTGATAACCAACGCGAAGATATCATTCATTCTCCTAAGTTTTTCCTTATCTTAAATTAACAAAAACCCGACCAACGCTTTCACTGGGAGTTGTCTAGAAGTGTGATCACAAGTCAACTATTCGCAACTAGTCGCATTTATTTGCAGACCTTTCTGCTTTCGGATTTCCTGCAGGACAAGCCTTTACTTTTCGAATCATCAGATGGTTGAAAAAAGCGGTTTTATATCTGAAAAGCTTGCAGTTTTGTTAGACAGAAATCACTAAAACCTATTGCAAAAAAAAAAACGACTGTGGCAGTAATTCTCTCCGGATATCTACATGAAACTGACGAACCAGCAAAAAACAACTGGTGGTGGCTTTACGAAGCACGAGGTAGGCGCAATCCATTCTGTAATCAGCAAGGACGGTTTTTTTCACGAGACAAATAGGCTTATTTACAAACGAACAACGAACGAATTCTATATTTAGCGATTTGAACACGGAAGTTTGCCAATAACAAAGGTATGAAAGACGCAGAGTACAAACACCGTTGGGGTCAACCAACTGTGAGAGTTTGCTAAAGCAAGGAATGTTTACATCCAAGCGAAGGGCTGCTTTCTACAATAGAGAACGAGACTTTGAGGTTGAAGTTCTTTGCGCAGGAAATTCTTGGAATGGAATGGATTTTCAGTTAATAATGTCTGAGTTGATTTCTATTCAGAACCATCAAAAAGGTGTCTCCGTCCGTTTTTCGATGAAGCTGAGTAACTAAATGTCATCCAGAATAGCGAATTTCTTTAGACTTAACAAATTGCCGAGGATCTATTAATTTCGTGGCTATTAAAGAGGGTTTTCCGTAAGAAATGGGGCTTTCTACTGTTGGTTGTTTGGTGGAGTAATCTTTCATGTAAATTGATTATTTCTGCTTCATCGAACGTTGACAAAATAATTTGTCTCGATTGGGTAGGAGCTTTTTGTACAATACTATAACATGCCACGTTCAAGGACTAAATTCAACGAATCTTATCTGGCTTACCGATCACAATAGGACTGTGAAAAACTCTCAGAACCTGAACTTGGCTTAGGACTTGCTAGTAAATTCGGCAGAGTCTCTTTTTGTAGTAGCATTTGGAATGAGTGCCACTCTTACTATCTCTCACTGAAAAAGCCTGATTATTGTGCATTGATATTTTAACGGAGTACTTTATTTTTGATGAACAGCTTTATACGAAGAGTATATGGTGTAACACATTCGGTGTCAGTTGTTGTGATAATGATGACAATGCCACAGAGAATCTGCATTCCAACTGTCCCTCTTACTGCAGATTCAAGACGTGAGTGATGATAATGTGGCCACTTATCTTTTCCGACAATTCCAGATAGCTTTGGGTGTACCAAATTCCAACAATATTCAAAAGCAAGTAAAATCTATTATCGATTATATAATTATCAATTTATTCAGTTACAGTTACCTAACAAATTGTCATCTATATTAAAATACCATTTATCACTATCTAGCAAATTTCGGTGGAAGAGTTGCAAAAGTCAAGTATCCAGTGTGGCCGGGTAAAGTTGGTGGCGCCATTGATGTGAGAACTTTCTTCATTTCCTTTGGAGTCTTCATGGGATCTTTCTTTTCTTTCTCTGGAGCTTCTTCACCATTGGAACTTTCAGAAGGAATAGGTTTCTATAAAATAAAAAAAAACATAAATAAAATCAATTAAGCATGGTTTCATGGCGGTAATGCACGATCTGAAAGATGATTCTATGAGTAAGTACCAGAGTAATATAGAGCACGACAATGCTCCTCTCCATTGTCTCTATATTCAGGCAACCACATACATACGTGGTTGGCGCCAGGTAAACCGTTTCTGACTCATACCAACAAGGTTATGAATTATTGCCATCAGTCAACGAATAGGGAGAAATTCTTTAGCAACAAATCATGCATCCATGCACCATGTGGTTCTGTTTGTGCTCATTTCACAGCAGCGTAGCTAGTGTTCAGGAGCAATTAAATGAAAGTTTTTTCGTTTTTAAAAAAAGGGGAACCCAATAGACACGAGATCTCAACGACCGTCTTTTATTTTTATTTCAATCACGTAATTTGAAAACTTAGAGATATTGAATTAAAATATTTTGCCATTGGAAAAGCACATGTCAGGATGGCCGAGCGGTCTAAGGCGCCAGACTCAAGAGAAATCTTACCCAGCCAATACTGGGTGCTGAGCGTTCTGGTCCTCTCTGAGGGCGTGGGTTCGAATCCCACTTCTGACAAATTTTTTTACTTAATTTTCACAAGATGTACTATCAAATATAGACACTTTTCCGTACTGTTGTAAAAGAACGATATGCTCAATGCAATGACGAGTACGTGTTCGTCGTTATGTTATGTTACAGTGCTTCTAAAAATTTATGCGGTTACACATCAGCTACAATTGGCCTGACAATGGATGCTGGGAATAACATTTGTCTTTAAGTGTCCCTAACTAGTTCCTTTGAACCAAATCTTTTGCTATGATTTTGGAGGCTAAAAATGGTAAACACCTCCTATTGGTAGTATAGACAAAAGAAAATTGCATAGCTTTTGATAATTTGTATTGGAACCATTGACTGATGCATACTTACTAGGATAGCGCTACAGTCCGGGTTGGACCAGGGTCTCAGCTAACATGTCTTTCCAGCTAGCAAGTCTTTTGGTAGCTGCTTCTAGTTGCGTACACGAAGTTGGCTGAGGTCCCCTTCTACAGGTAGCCCGTCTGCCAATTTTTATATATATGTATGTTACGTTCTTAAAATTAATAAAAAAGTTAAGAGTATCGTTCTTGAATTTTTGGGTTTCTCCGCTTAGTTCTCGCAGTTTAAAAAAATCTGCAGAAGTGTTTTTTTCGTATCCTACTACAAGTTTTTCTCTCTCATCTCTACATGTCTCTGTCCTGGTCTTGTTGTCTTGATAAGATTTTGTTTTCTACTGCAGAAGCCTTCATTATTTCCCCCTCTCATTATAATCGTAGAGCTTACGAGGCACTCACTTCGCTCCACAACGTACATGTGCTTGTCTACATGCTCAAGGGGTTCTTGGAACCCTTACAATTTCTGTATACAACGCGAGTGAAGGAAAGTTAGGGAGGAAAAAATAGAGAGATACCGATGTACGTCAGTCTTAAATATTTGCATGTTATAATAACTAGAAAATAAAGAGCTCGGCAGAGCATTCCATAAGCAAATTGTACGGCTTAGAAAAGAATCACGATATGTTACAGTACATACGTCCGAAAGTGGCCTTGAGGGTAAACTGATGAGCATACATAGCGCGACGGACATTACTGTTGAAGATTTGAAATGGCGGACTGCCACTGGCAATTTTGATGGTGCATTGGTGGTGAAAATAGCGATAGAACAACTTAAGACAAGAGACATTAAGTCGGTGTTCAAGGGTGTCCATTGTCCGAGCGATATTAGTATCACCTATAAGTTTTATCGCTCGGTTTTAAATCCTACCTAGCAAGTGCAGCGAGGTCTTCGGAGCAGCTGATTAAATATGCGCATTGTACTCTAATTTTTGGCGTCAATACTTTACATATATATTGAGGTCAAACCAAAGGGGGTGAAATAATTCTTACATAATTGTTCTAACATAGGTTGTCATCGACACACATACCGATAATTTAAACCTTTTTGGTTTCGTAATCAATGATAATATCAAGGGTTTAAATCGCTTTAACGACAGCATTGTTTTTTATAACATTAAACCCTACTGTATTAGTGGTCCCCCAATTAGTTATAGATGAAATAGCATAGATGCCAAACTTTCAAGATATTCGAAATCCAACACCCACTTGCCTCTAACCGTGTGACCCTGTCTGTGAATATATGTGAATTGTCATCAACGTCAATATCCATCTTATTTTACACAAAAACGTCATCAACACTACATACACATTCTAGTAAATTCTAGCAGTTTAAAGGCTTGTTCATTGTGTTGGTAATTCACTTACAGTGTCTCTTTGCGAACTTTATGGGTTTGGAAAAGTATTAGTAGAGTTTGCCATCTATGTTAGTTCATCTACCATATGATTATGCTATTAATAACAGCTTTACATACGCTACCGGTCCCATTCTACAGCCGAAGAGCATTAACGTGAGCCCGGGAACAAATATGAAAAGCAGAAAGTTCTGTCGTCAGCAGAGGAATATATTGGATTAGAAGTAACAGACAAGAGATCATTATTGGAAATCAAAAAGAGTGTCAGAGATAGAACGGAGTCCTGTGGCACACCAGCATTTATTTTCTGAATATCAGACTTGAAACCATCCAAGACAACTTGAATTAAGCATTCCGAAAGGTAATTTTTAGACCATTAAAAAAGAGAATCGTCGATCCCGAATGCATGCATTTTCGACAGAAGAGCCTGATGCCAAACTCTGTTAAAGGCCTTATAAATATCAAGTGCAACCGTCTTGCTTTCACTAGAATGATGTACGGTTTGGTTCCACTTTTCAATGAGATCAAATCGCCAGTGGACCTGTTGCTACGAAAACCGTACTTTCAGTAATTAAAAAGTTTTTGTGTTTCGAGGTGTTTAAACAGCTGACGGGGATATAAGGAGAAGAGAGAAGGAGATTCGTCGTTTTTAAAGACGGGCTGTACAAATGCTGTTTTTCGTTTCCGCTGCTCGAAAAGAGTACTACAAAACTTACGTAGTGGTTTTGGCAGCGTGGAAAAACATGTCTTTCACAAGACAAAAACGAAGAGGAAGAAGAAAAGATATACCATCTGGACTAGCAGCTTTTTGTATATTCAGATCTTTTGCTACTACATGAGGGTGGTTTGTGAGATATCCGTTGACATACCTTGGCTGCCAATATGTAGTAGCTCGAGTCAACTATATATTAGCCGTTCGGAATGTTCAGACATCTATAATGCTGGAGAAGTGCTTTAGTTTACGTAACCTGTTAAGGTGTTTTTTAATTTTCTGAAGTAGATGTAGAACTGCATTCCACCAAGAAATAGGTGATCTGCAGGAGTAGTAGTAGTAGTAGGGTGCGTCATTTTCAAAACATGTGTAGGGAATTTAGTTTTTGAAAAGCTTACTCGTTTTAAGTTCTTAGGAGGAATTTTCCCCTTTAAAGTTTGCCCACTCAGTTTTTCACTAATCCATCTAATACAATTAAATTATTCGAGGATATTGCTGGAGTACGTGACCGTCAAAGATGCGGCCGTCCACGCACTATAAGGACTCCGGGAGCCATCAAAGCTGTGCAGGCTCGAATCTGACGCAAACCACTGAAAAAGCAGAAGATCTTTGACTTGGGACTTAGCGCCCACAAAAGACACATTGGACACACCTGGACAGTCGCATTGAAGCAAAAACCTTAGCAAAAATTAAAAGCTCTCTTAAGACGGTACGCTAAATTTTTACCGTCAAAAAAAACTTTTGATAAGTAAAATCATCGAGTGTATGCTCGGACTTGATGTCCAAGGGTTGAAAGAGGCCATCATTCCGCAAATGAAATTTTACCAAACCACTGTTTTGGAAGACGTCGTTTAGCCACTACGCCGAACAATGTTTGCAAACAGGCAATGGACATTCCAACAAGATTCTGCTCCAGCCTACAAGTGGAAAACCACTCAAGAGTGGCTAAGGAAAAATGTAACGGACTTCATATCACCGGATGATTGATCAGCTGGTAGTCTGGACCTCAACCCTTTAGATGACTTGTTGTGGTGCGTTTTAGACGGAATGACCTGCTCTACTTATCACTGAAATATTGAGTCTTTGAAGCGAGCCCTTGTCCGCACTGTTGACAGATCTCTGATGAAAGCGCTCTGCAATGCGATTGATGATTGACCAGTACGTCTTATTCCGTGCTTTAGGGGAAATGGCGGCCATTTCAAAAGAAAGCTTCCATAACTTGTAGCTAGGGATTTGACCAAAATTTATTTTTAAAATTATCAGCGCGATTTCATTTGTCATACATTTTTCTTTGTATCAGCATGTATGGCTAGACTAGGTATACTTTCCAGCTGGTAATCTTGTAAGCTTATCTATTGGATAGGGTTAAGTCGATTATTTGGTGACCTTGCACGTTCGTGTTGAGATACTGAGATCGCTGTCGGTGTAAAAAAAAAACAAGCTCTCAGTTTTTCAGATCGCTCTTCATATAGTGGTGTGTGGCTCGTTAAATACCCAAAACCAAGCCAATGGTTTCAATATGGATGTAATGGGAATTTTTGCAGTAGCAGACTTGGAATATTAAACTTTTGTTTTGATGCGGATTGTTATAAGACCCCTACTGGTGAGCCGAAACTTAAAGACTTCTTGCCCTATTCTGTTGCTTACAAGAAATTCTACACCAAAGTAGATGCTGCTTCCTGGAAAGCGGTGATGTCAGTTTTATAGTAACCTAGAGCATCCGGTAGGGCTGGGCTGCAAGCACCATCTTGAGGATCTGAACTTCGCATGTGCAGATATCAACGTCATTATCTCTTTTCCCTAACGCTCTTTGCTGCTACGCAACATAGCAGTTAATACCATGCACAACTCTTGCCCCAGACGAGAGCACCTATTGTACAAAAGAGATAGAATATTCGGAACACAGAAACCTGCTTTGAGAATATGAGAGCTACCGCTACAATTTCTATTTCAGCATCCTATTAAAGCACATAGTTACATCACTTAGCATTACTTGTAAGAAAGATTGATGAAACCGTGACAGAAGAAAACGAATGAATGAACTTACAGGTAATATGGACTATGTTGCGATTAGAAGTGTAAGGAAACGAAAGCGAACAGCACATATGTATGATACTTGAAACTCATATTTAAAGAATTGTAAATCAATCGTCTAATGGTATGACTTGATGTTTTCCTAAACAGCACCTCAACCTCTGACTCATAAATTGTTTTGTAAGATCCTGTTTTCTTATCTCTTTCCATATTAAGATTTATACAAGCACCATATCATCGTCAACTGAACTCAAGCACATACAGATTATCCTGATTTGCAGCGACGTAAGATACAACAGTGTTGGCAAGGAATAGAAATCAAACTATCAAAGTGGCATCATGGCACCACGGCATCACATAGGATCACGTGCGAGTCTGTAACCACTGTGATTGACAACAAAAATGTGCAAAGTGCAGCTCCAAATGACTGTTAGAGTTGAATGCTTAGGTTGGAAAAATCTCAATTAAGCCAAGCGATGCTATATACATTCAACAAACCGCTTGCATTAAGCAATACATTCGCCGCAAATGCATTAGGAAAATTATTTTCGTGTAATTTTCAAAATTACCCATGTAAATCAATCTATGTGAGAGTACGCGCGCTCAGAAAAAGCTGGCGCACTACCATGGAGAAAGAAACAAACATAACGCGTTTCAATGGACAAGTCGATAAATCAAATTCCAGAAATGTTATTACCGTATTTAACGAATATCGATCTTGTGCATCCTCCTAGTCGAATCGATCGATGTGGGGTACAACGATTTTCGTGGCGGCGGCGCTTAAATACTCTCAATAGTCTCTGGGATGCATCTTGAATATGTTTGCAAAGTGAACTAAGTACCGAAACACTATTACTGAAGCAAAAAAAAAAAAAAAAAAAAAAAAAAAAAAAAAAAAAAAAAACGAAGATGAACGGTGTGCTGGTTTTAGAAAGTCATCTACTCGTACGTTTCCAGATCCGAGTAGAGCGTGTGAATTTCGCACTATGCTATTGACTGGACGCATCTTCAGATGCGGATTTAGGGGGGCGATGATGGCGATTTTTTTTTTTTTTTAGCACATTATATGAACGAATAGTTTTCAAAATACGGACGCTTATAAAGTTAATGGCTTCTTATCTACAAAAGAGTAAGAATTTAAAGAGTAGGTGCAGTAAAAAATATATATATATATTAGCAATTTCGTGTGAGAACTAGTGTCAGTATGAAATGTTATTTTTTTTTGTGCCAAATAGCTTTAAAAGCTAAAGAAACGAACTCACACATACTCGTTTCGAACAAACTAAGGAAGGAAAGTAATTCTTTGGACTTAGTAATAAATCTCGGCTGGAACTTGAACATCCATTGGGCCGGTTTTTCCGAGCACGTTTGCTGAAAATGCAAAATCAGCTAATCAACAAACGAAGAGGAAATGACAGATACTACTGGTAAATTCTTTGTTTAGTAACGCGTTAAAGTGAGCTTTCTATCTATCTCTTTCTAGTCGTTAATAGGTTTTGCTTTTCGTTTCTACTGCTTATAGGTTGCAACAGTACCTCTTTACCGCCGCGTTTTTTTAATCTATGTAGAGCCAAGTCTTTTGAAATACCGACCCAAGTTGTTTCCACCACACCTAGATTTTTTTTCCAAAGTTGTTCTATATACTCGTACCTTGTGCGCTACATAGTTCTTCTTCTTAGTTGATGGCACTCTGGTGACATTTTTGCAAATTTAGCTCATAAGTCGGCCTTTCTTTGTTTAAATTGCGCCAGTTAATTTACTCGACTTACTGACTGCAAAATTGATTCGCCCAAGGTCATTTTTAAACGTTTTACTCGCCGTCTCACATTTGGCAATATCTGGATTTGGTACATATTTGTTTCGCTAGGTTTTTTATTCCGAAACATTTCCTTTATGATAGTCTTCGTATTCGTAGTTAATTCCCCGGCATGTCCGTTTATATGTGCACCTATAACAAGCATTTCCGTCCCCAGTTTTGTTTCCGTTAGTCGGTCGCTACTTTTATGTACGATTACGGTCGTGTCTAATAGCTCAGGTGTCAAAATGATGGCAACCGTCCTTATTTTGTTCCGTTCAGTAATATTAAATTTTGCACGCTTTAGTTTGCAAGTTCAAGTCGCGGGCCCTGTTATCGACAATTAGTTGCCTGGCTTCTTGAACGCATTTGTTTTATCAATTTTACGTTGACGTAATACTTTTTCCAGTTCGAAATTTTCGTCCGTTATTGTGCTAAAGTTCCAGTTCGCAATGGATGGTTTATTTCTGAAAAGCATCATATTGCTCGCACCCGGAAATTAAACAACCAGTGCTTCACTTTCATGATGTCATACTTTCGTACTGTTTTTCTTTCACCCGTATGGCGCATGAATGTATTTACATCCCACTTTGCTTTTGACCCACCGTTAGTCTTCAAACATGAGAAACATTGTTTGTTTCTTAAACGCGAAGAAACAATCACATCAGAGACATACAATAAAGGAATCGACATAATACAAAGCAAATTGCGGAACAAGTCCTTCACTGCTGAATAGGCATCCGGCTACATGGTAAAAATGATAACAATTGCAGCTAGCAGGAGTTGGGATATGAAGTTTTGGCTCATTAATACTATCTACCAAACTTGACCCCTACCGACTACCACCCTTTCCGAAGTTTATGAAATCACCTTTAAGGGGCAGTTTAAGGTATAACAAACTAAGTGCTGATGAAATATTATACAATGGCACACTTATAACAATGAATCATATAGACTGATACGAGACGTAGATGAAAAGGCCGTCTTTTAATAGCTCTACCATCAGGGTTCATGTTTTTTTGCCATGAAGCCACTGCAAGCTGGCTGAGGAATAATTTCTTAAAAATCAAGGAAAAATGCGGTCTGAATGTGATATTAATGGGGGAGAATTTATTTCTGAAACCACACATCATAGGGGGGTTCTTTTCGCATCGGCCTAGTTGGCCAGATAATTATCATGTCCTTGGATGCAAAAAACTCAGACCTTAACACCAAAACCTGGGAAGTTCTACAAACAAGCTGAAAGTTCACAAACAAAGGAAAGATTTCGTCCACATGGTCTTTACTATAAATGATAGTGCGGTGTAGTGTTTCGGCTAGTTAGTTAGTTATAAAGAACGCAGACAAAACTCCAGCTACCTCCACCACAACCAACACCTGCAGTTTGTCAATGAGACTACAAGACAACACCATAAACAGACTGCAGCTTAGGATTATACTATAAAGCACGTGAGCTCCCCTCAACAAATCGATTAAGACACAACCAGCTGCTTCGAATAGACTCAAAAGCAGAGTTCCAGTACTTCTTTACCGAGAAGTCAAGTTCAACGGCGGAAAACGCAGGACGTCCTGCGAGAATGAGGCCAAAGGGCCACTCTCTTGGCAAGGTTACCCGCGTATAGCCGCAAATGATGATGGCTACACTCAAGGTAATGGAGGGTAACCTGCACCATGCTTAAGGTGCCTCGTATACATTTAAACAACGATGGGCTATTGAGGATAAGATATGATATGAGATATGGCCTCAAAAATAATAGAAAAATAGAATTTGCCCGAGCACATTTAATAAGTTCTAAAATTAAATATATTCTCTTTCCAGGATTTTACACCAGAGATCTAATGGCAGCGATGATCGAACTATCTCAGGAAAACGGATGTGTGCTCCTCAGCCTACCACATTTTCCCGGAGACATAGATACCATTGCAATTGGCATCTTGTTCTGGGATGTGGCACCAACGCCCACAACAACATCTGAGGTAGCAGCGACAACAAAAGGGGTGAGTTAGTTTCAAATTATATTTTTTTAGCAAAAATCTGCTTCTATGCAATAGAAGAAGAAAACTCACGTTTATCAATTCTGTAAGAGAGGGGGTACTTGACCCCATCATCTCGTCTCCCTTTCTTCATACTTTTGTCAAGAATTGGCATGTCTTAGATTAGGCTTCTTTACCGGATCATATCTACATATCTATATTACATTTTGGATACATGAAGGAATTCAGGAGCTGGAGTACTTTATTTTCAAGAACACCTCGCTATCAAAGCTGACTCGCTGTCCTCATCTCTACAGTCCAATGTGGATGTTAAAGAGGTAGCGGATCAACTAAATGAAGCCGTTATCTTATCATTTAAATGCAGTTTCAAATTGAAACGCAATATGCTCAAAAGATGTGTATCATGGTGAAACCCTCAACTTAAAAAATGGTGAGAAATTTTTTTAAAAAATCCAAACACACCGGTAGTTGGGACCTATACAAGTCCGTTTTTACCAAATTCAATAAAGAATTGAAAAAGTCCAAGAGAACGAAAAACTATTGAATATCTATCTAAGTACCTCGCTATCAACGGGTTAGAACGATACTTGTTAACGGGAAAATCTCTACTTCTTCCCTTAAGACTAAAATCTCTGTCTCAGCCGTCAACGGTGAGATGAACATTGATGAACATACAAAATATCAAACAACATAAAACATAAACCTCAAACATATCAAACGATAAGATATGCCGACGACTTAGTCATAAAATAATGTTAATATTAAAGAAGTGTGCTATAAGGGCCAGACTGCTCTAAAAATAGAAAACGATTGGTGTGTTAAAGAAAATCTCTTAATCAACCCCAGTAAATTTACCTTGTTTCCTTCACTCGTAAAAAAAATCCGAGACTCAACCACATCTCACTTAACGGTACAGAAATAGCGTATTTCAAAGAAGTAAAATATGGTTCTCCATATAAAACTAAATTGGAATTCAGATATTAATAATAAAATTACCAAATGAAGTAGCAGAATTGCAGACTGGTAAATGGAGACGACGACCGACATTCTGCTGTCAAGCAGAACGAACCATTCAACTGGACATTCATTCGAACAAAATACATAAAGTAAAGCCAGCAAGTCTTAAACTAAAAAACAATATAACAAGATTTCCAAGCAATAAGAGGCGGCGCATACACAATCCACAACAGAGTCACTAACATGTGTCAACTTGGGAGGCACAAGCCTCGCGTATCTGGACTTCCAGTGGAAGTGCATTTGCTTCTAAATCGGACGATTGAGAGTTCGATTTAAGAAAGATATTCTTTTTTCTTGGGCAGAGTGGGATCTCACGTAAGATGAGTAATTAAATGCTAAAAACCATCCATCTATGGAGCGGTGCAGCCATTAAAAAAAAAAAAACATCATTCGAGTGTTAAGTTCTTAAAAAAAAACTCAGATCCGTTCACGCCCGCCTGACAAAAAAGGGCGACCTTTCCAAATACTTTTTAACGAGTTCGATCTTCGTGATTTCAGTGCTAAGTTAGAAATGGAAGGCATCTTTGATAGCACAGTTGGAAAAACTCTGGAACTCAAAGAATCACCCGCTACCCGTTCACAAATGGATCGGGCAATAACTTGATCAAAAAACTGTCAACCAGATTGGAATCAACGCAAGACCCAGGTCTAGGATTTCTGAACATTTAGAGAAGTTAAAATTGACTCAGACCACTATCTTGTTGTAGTCCAGGTGTGAACTTGAATATCCCGAACGCTACAACATCGAAGAAGTACTATAAAGAAAAACGACGTCTAACACCTGCAAGTGTCATTTCTAATCAAACCTCCCAAAACTTTTTGAGAAGTTCTATGATGTCAGACTCGTGGGAGATCACTAGCGAGATTGTCAGAAAGCTACTTGAGATGCCGCATCTTATGCATTAGGTTTCACCTGAGCACCAAAACGAATTCCCTGATTTAACTCAGAGTAAAGAAGATGGAAAAAATATCAACATCGAAACGTTGAACAGACATCAATAGGTGCTTCTTTAGAAATAATCTTCGCAAGCCCTACTAAAATATCAAAAAAAGTTGCTAAGATCACATAGTAAAATCACAGTCGTTGCTGAAAATTTTAATTACTTCTGGACCATGATCGACAATAAATTCGTCCACCCTTCCAAGAGGTCTGAATAGCGATATCTAAACGAAAAATCAATAATACTATAGCGGCAGACGAACTACCTGCCGAATTATTTAAAACAACGTGATTTTTCCGGTAAGAAGCATAGCCTAACTCATCTGTACAATATAGTCGCATTAAAATACGAAGAGTAAGAAAGTACTGCTAAAAAACCTTGCTAAAAAACTAGGCGCATGGTTCTCCAGGAATAGTAGCTAACTAGTGGTCTTCATTAAATTAGTTAAAGTAACACACTTTTTCTTCTATTTCATCCGTTTTTTCAAAGCACATTTCGTTAAGTTGTCCTAGTCACATTCAAAATGTGGATTAACTCGAACACGCATATTATAAAATGATACAACTATAACTACCACTACAAGTTGACTATAACTCCTCGACACCATCCGTTACAGTTGCAATTTAGCTGCAGTGTTTAACACCTTCGGCAATCACCTCTAAAGAAGGGGCAGGAAGATGTGTTCCGCTCAGATGAAACTGGTTCATCCAACCACCAAACACACGAGACATACAAGTGGTGGATGTTGGATGGATTCGTTTATCGTACCATGTGTCAATGTTAAACGGCGACTAGTGGGATCATCCAGCCAAAACGCCTGATCAGCCACAAAACATTATCACGCTGAGCCGATATGGCTTCATTACATCCACTTAATTGATGATCACCTGTTCGACTCAGGTGCATAAAAATTATTTATGACAACAACCCAAGAGTGTTGGACTTGCTCGAGAGGCAATGAATAAATCTTAAAGAAACCCAGAGAATGAATAAAGGTTCAACTTTGGGTATGAGTATGTTAAGGTGTTACTTACCTTATGCTTAAGGAATTCCAGATCCATAACTGGAATAGTTTTAGTTCTCACTATGTCCTCCGATTGTAGTACTTCTAGGGATTGAATTTCTGTGAATCCATGCTGTTGGAGGGCCTCACAGCAACGCTGTGATTGTTCTATGCATGGAGAAAAGGAACAAAATCGTCCACCTGTTAAATTGAAAAAGAAAAAAAAAAAAAAAATTGTAAATATTTGTGACTTATTGTAAGTTGAAAGAATGTAACATATTATAAAGACGAGAAGATAGGTCAACTGTCGTGAGTCCATAAATGGATTCGATCAGTTTCCATTTGTATCTAGAAGCAAACACATGTCTAATGTGCTACTGGTTATGCTAATGCACAAACTAAGAGTTCTGCTTAGTGATATTTTGCTGGCAATTAAGGACGCCGTATGTAAATGCCTGGTAGTTCAACACTTAAGAAACATTGCTGCCCGGGGCATTCACTGTCAATCGTTCGTAAATTGACACACCTCGACTTTACCCCTTCTCACTTTGGCAGACACACATAATCAATTGCCGATTAGTTGGAGATTTTTTGTCAAACAACTGTCCTCCTGACAAGGGCAAAACATCGCGTTGTGCCAATCGAACTTGGATATGGAATTGATTTACAATTGACCGCGACAGTAGTAGCAATAGCAGTAGCAACAGCAGCTGCAAACGAAAGGTAGAGGTGATGCTGTCGCTATAGGAGCGGTGCGCGCGACTGTGTTTTGTGAGCATCCGTCCTTTACGCAATTAATTAAACAAATTACCTATCCGCGTACATTTACAATGTTGACACAACATGGATGTAGGTAGGGTCCTCTGTCTTGTTGGATTTTCTTCTGTCTTCTTCTGTCCATCTGTCGATGGCTTGCACTTTCGACGCGAGCAAAGATTTTGTTTCTTTTTGCGCGCATCCTCTGGTTGTGGAGAGATGTTGTGCGCGTGCGCACCTTATTATACTACCGGTAGATATGGGAACATAAGGGGTCTATGCTGTTTGTCAATTTCTATGGAGAGTGATGGCCACATGGACATGGTAAATCGAAAGTTAATCGCTTAAGAGGAGACAGGTCTAGTTAGTTTGAAAGCTAACGATCAGCGGCACTGATATGGAAATGCTGATGGCACAAATCGGAGAATGATGGCGATTTAGTATATTCTTTGGCGTAAGTAGGTTCTCGCTATATTAATGAGGTGCGAAACCAATTAAATTTAATTAGTGACAGCAACAGATACGGATATGGAACCAACCATGGCAGTTACTCAAAAGGGAACTTACTTTGATGGCTGCATGTGGATTTTTTTTTTCGTTGTTGTTTTAATGACCCCTTTTTAGGGATAGAATGGAAGCAATGATCAAAAAATGGACATTTTAGCGGAACAGATTAGAAAATGATGATGATTGATTTAAAGTACAATATTTCAGCGTTCAAAAAAGGTTCATCTGGAAAATCTAAAAATAAGAATGATGTGTAAACGCCTTAAGGAACAAGAATATTGATGCGTATTAGTATAGAAGAAGACAAATTCATCCGAAAGAAAAAGCGGGATTTTGAAAAACGTAAAGTGGAGGCTATCTAAAATTGTAACTTTCGGAATGAGGTTCGGGAATTCTGGTAGTAACAGGCAATGAACTATATTATGAAAAATTTATGGATGTTCAAAAGTATCTGCCGCTGTACGCCACGTAGACTATATTCAAAACCTTGCTGAACTCACTGAACATTTCCAAGCTAGTCCCAAAATGGAAGCCTTCTCTGAAAGTAGTCAAAAAGCTGAATTCATTAAGTGTTGTTTGTGTCCAAAGTTATAATGGAATCACGAGATTCGAGAAAGTCAGAAGTTTCTCATGACCCGAACCTGCGTTTGCACTCCGACCTACGCTCGCATCAGCTTTCCGGTCTGAATCGTTTATGTGGTTTATTACTGTACGTAATTTCTCATTGAAACGTTTACTTTACTAAATCGAATAAAGAAGCAATATTCAGAATCAAATTAAACAAATCTGCTGACGCCGATGGCTTGTCTCAGAGCTTTCGAAGCTTTGCGGAAATGATCTGATGAGAAGAATGCTTTAGATTATCTGGAAAATCTGAGTAGAGGAACACACCCGCTGAATTAAATGCCGCCGTAAACATCTAAAACCAATCGTCAACAACATGATATGTTTATATCAATTATTTAATCAATCCACAACTGATTTTAAGGTTGCTTATATTGTGGCATTCCAGCTAAACTGTGAGATATTTGTGAGTATTGAGACAGAAGTAACAAAATTGGGTCTGTGTCTTGGTTCTGCCATGAACAATTATAATTTCAATGTAAATGAATTTAACCAGCTGGGATCTGCAGTAAGTGATATCAACGCGAGAATCAAACAACTCTTTATGCTTAAGTGCAGGCAGCTCAATAGGGATCGAGTTGGATGGAGAGGCATGTTGGCTGATGCACAGGATCGATCCAGTTTTTAATCTGCCCCCCAAAAACTGAAGTAAGGAATACAGAGTTGTATAATCTATCCCAGTAAGGCCACAAATCTTATTTTATAGTTAAAAGTAATAGTAATTCTATATTTCTTTATTTATATGGCACTGGCCATTCGAAACCCCGAACCGTGGTGGAATGCCAAAAAGAAAGGCAAGCTTTTCAAGCGTGGGCTAAATATCATTGAAACTGTCATATAGTTAAAACATGTCTTGAGTTAAAATATGCGCTGTGCAAACAAGGATATTTCTCCTTGCTATCCACAAACAGAATTCAAGTTTAAAAAGAGGTGCTACCTCTAAGCGTAGCAAGAAAAAAGTTCGCAACAGATAAGACAAACTTTTCTCAAGCATGATTATGGACTTATCGGGTCTAAAATCCGCACGGAAAATGGCCAGTCAAATTGTCGACAAATGGCTTCAAGCATTCACACCAAACAACAAATAAGATCTTACAAGCGATGTTAAGGAGACTGATGCCTTTATAATTGACACAATTGAGAGGGTTTGCTATCTTGTGGATCGGGCATAATTTCTGCCGACCAAATCTTATAAATGAGTTATTGCATGCTCTTTATCGGCCATAGGATCTAGCAGCCTTGCTGAAGTAAAGCTTGCTTTTGCTATTCTATTTTTTTTTTCAGGTGGACAGATCTCTTGACTTTCATTGTCCAGGTTGAATGGTTCATTCTTCCAGTCAGTGAAATTTGGGTTGTCCTCTCCGTTTAACAGCCTACAGAAGTTTTTATCATTTTCTTAGGAATGACTGTGGCTCTACAACTAACCCTCGTTAATCGCCCCGCTATAGCATCTGTTTGGGTCCTCTTGCCTAGACTTGTTTTTTTCACGTTTTGGTAGAACTTCCAAACATCCAAACGGTGAAACTCAGAAACTTAGCATTTTAGTAGCTTCTTCGGAACTTATAAGACACGTCGGGAGGTTGAGGGGTTCCTGAAGATTGCAGAGGTTCAACGTTAAATCTCCTCACAGTATTTCTTTGTTGTGGTGTGTGAGATATATAAAGTCTTGCATTGGCTACAACAAGGTAGTGGTCCGAGTTTATGTTCAGATTTCTTATGTTTATTAAAAAAGCCGTTTAATCAAAAATGTAACTCGTCACTGAGAATGATTTTTCGGTGAAAATCCGGATCACCTTCCATCCCCAATAGAGCCTAATCAGCGAAAGTGCACAATGGTGATTTGGCTTTAGCTAATGGATATCGACGTACTAGCTATCTTTCGCAAAATACACCACACGGACTTTCGTGCAATGCCCAACTCCTGAGAACGACGCGGAACCGGTTGATTTTGGTCTTAACTTACTAATTCGCGCACAGCTGCAATATTCTCTTCACTTCTGACAACAATCCGCATTTTTTTACTAATCGCTCATTTGTTTGCTTATTTGGACGCTTATAAGCACCGAAAATTGGATATGGCTGATCGATAAAAAATTCGGATGATTTGTAAATGTAAATGTATACCTTTCCATGATGAAATTGGTAAATATCGGGAACGTTTTTCAATGCCCCTCGAAAATCCTTATAAAAAATTTGGATAAGAATGTTGACCAAAGTAGAGTCAATAATGACAACGAATATTGGATTTGCAATGAGAACGTTAGACAACTTAATAGACAAAATAAAAGAAAGCATAGTTTGCACGATACTAGTTTCGAGAGTCGATTTAGAATCATCGGCTTCATGGAGGGCGAGATCTTTGCGATATCTAGAAACTAACTCCTTTATCTTAAGATTTGCAATGAAACTGCCTAGTTTATGTATTTTATCAATGAATGGAAGAAAGAAGAGCATAGCGTTGTAGCCAAGGTACAAACACAAACATTTCGAATAGAACTTAAAAATTGAAATGGTCTAAGTTTGTCGGACGATTAATAATCGCTAGAATAAAATGATGAGAGTGTCACCAAGAAACCGAAGACTGCCAAGACCAAAATAACTAGGTTAGTAGTCGGTGTTAACGAAACCGACAACATGTCTAGGTGTGATTATTTCTGAGGCCTAAAATAAACGGGAAAAGATGTGCGGATGTCAAAGGACCATTACTTTTCAAGTCACTATCTCCATCAGCTGAGAGATTCAACTTACTTTAGAACAACTCAGTGCATCCACAATTAAGAGAGCATGACTCTTCAATGCTTTCTTTTTTTTTTGAAAAATATTGTTATAAGATAGTCAACAAAATAGATTTGGTGATAGATGATGGAGCGAAAGTTTCTAAGAGCTAAATAGTAGTATCCACAATAGTAAGGAACTGAAAGAATACAACGTAGCGTGTTAAGTTTTAGATACAAAAACAATAGACGCAGTAAACAATTGTAACAGCAGCACCCGAAGGTGCATTTCGTTTCATTTCTGAATCTTGTAACAGAGCAAAATAAATTGCCCGAAGAGCCAATTCCCCTTGTTCCCGTCAATCATGGTAGTCCCGCGGATATATTAGTAGGAGCCACCTGCGTGGCGATTAGCCGGGAAACTGCTGACTGCCCTATAAATTGTATTAAGCCAGCAGCGCAACAATCAGGTTCGTAGGGAAGTGCTTGCAGTGGGTGGCTGTGGCTTAAGTGGTTTAGGGTTCGAATCCCAACCGTGCCCAAAAGACATTAGACCATTGAATTTAGACGATGATACGCAAAACTTCCGTCCACCTCTCCAGAACAAAGTAAGGATAACAATATCTAAGCTAAAATTAAACAAATGAAATGAAATGACTTTACGGAGAGCATTACACTTCTCAGGTCCGGTTCTACAATAAAGGAGATTCCCTAACTGCGCCAACTATAGACGAATAACATATGTTTCTTTAAAATTGCATGCAAGATTTTGTCTGCCATTTTGTGAAACCCTTCGCCAACAATCTGATTGGCTCCTATCAGTGTGCCAAAATGGGTTTAGCTGTAAGTGAAACAAAACCAGGTATACACTCAAGGTAGTGTATACGACGACATCGACGAATTGGATAGAATGTCACGGTCGACAGATATAATTTCGAAGTAGTAAGGGACGTTGCCTACCTTAGCTCTGCTATAAATTTTGCCAACAATACCTCAACAGAAATAAAACGAAGAATCATTCTTCTTTGTGCTGTTTCGCTGTTTCTTTGGGCTAAAAAGGCAATTGAGTAGTAAGACTCTATCTCGAAAAATTGATTAGACTTTATATAAGACCTTGATAATCCAAATCCTAATTTATTGCCCTGAAGCTAGGACTCTATCAAAAGCGGATGAAGATATCCTCAGTTGTTTCTAGAGAAAAATCATTCAAAAAATCTTCGGTCCCATCTGAGTTGACTAGCTTTGGAGGGGAAGATTCAGCGAAGAACTATACTAGCTGTAGAGCTGTCAGTCGCCTGAGATGGCTGGACCTTTTGAAGCAAATGGACACTAATGCTCCAGTTCACATGTTTTTCGAATCTAACCCGGAAAAACAAAGCAGTAGAGGAAGACCTTACCTTAAGTGGCGCACAAAAGTAGAAGGGAATTTCAAACGACTTGGAGAGCGCAACTGGAAGCAGTTAGCTAAGTCAGTAAAGGCTCAGTCAGACAGAACGCGTTTTTAATGCCTTTAAACAATTCTGTACCTTTAAAATATGCCTTAGTTTTAGCCACAGAAGTCTGTCCAACTATCTACGTTTACCAAAAAGAAAAACAAGTTGAGAACGCACTCTCGCCCAATCCATTGAAAAATCGCTCTCTCTCTCTCTCAAAGGGTATAAAGCTGTGGTTTTCAGTGATATCGAGGAACCTTTCCGCAACATTAAGGCTTCTTCTATTATCGCTTCTCTTCAAGAATATGATATAAAAATTCGGTCTGGAGCTCGATCCTTTTCATTCTTAATAGTAAAGTTATAAATAAAATCTTCGTTCGCTGGCCCAAAAGACAACGCGGATGAAGACCTTCTTCTCGTATGGAATGTAGTCCTCAATTGGCTGATTACCAAAGTAGAAGGAGTAGGTTATTGTGTGGTATTCCCCCAGATGTGGTCATTTTTTATATATCGGACAAACAGCAATAATCCGGCCAAAGCTAAGCTCGTCCTTTTAACAAGACGATGCAAGATATTTACAAGATATTACAATTTTCTTGAATTGGACAAAGCCTCTTAAATAAATGTGAAACATTTTTCTCTATACCATCCATTGCCTTCCAATTTAGGCTACAAAAAATTGATAATTATCGACTTGTACCTCTCAGTGGTGTCAACTTAATTTTGGAAGAAGTAAGGTTCAATGACCAAGCCACCCAACCCAAAATCCGTACCAAACAGTGACCTTCTCGGAATGCATTTTGTGCTGGAGTATCTCGTGTGGATTGGTATCGTCAAAAATCCGACAATTTTGCTTGTTCCAGAGCTCAATCAGCGAACACATGTCGTTGTCTATGGTGGTTTACCTTAAGTTTCTGGATCAGTTAGATTTTATACGGATGCAGACCCTCGTGTTTTCCCGTACGTTCTCACTCACAGCAACGATCTTTTCAGCAGACCTTGCGTTTCAGTGACGCACGGGTATTGGCTGACTATTAATCGAACCGGTTGACTCGAATTTGGCAACCTAACGTCGAGTAGTTGACTCTGAAGAACGGTTGTAGCGAGAACAAAAATCACAAAATGCGCGGAAGGTTTCTCGAACAAAGCACTGATTTTGAAAATTTTGTTTGAAGTTTTGCAGAGGTAGTTCAACGCTATAACCTTCCACGGTGATTTCCCATACACATTGCCGCTATAAAATAACATAGTGACATTTGCAACTCTTCGTTTGTTTCTAATACACAATTTGAGTGGTAAAAAGAATAATAATAATAAATTGCCTACTCACCAGAAGTTTTCAATGTTTCCAAAGCATATGGAACAACCACCTGTGGTGCCGGCAAATCAAGGAATACTGCATCGGCTTTGCCTTTTAATTCATTAGAGAACCCAAACTGGCAAACATCTCTGTGGTACACAGTCACAAATTCACCAAGACCGTGATTTTGGAATTCTTCACGCGCCTGTTGCACTCGCGCTTCATGGAAGTCAAACGTATGCAAATGACCGTGGGGCTTTATTGCACGTAGAAAATAATGCGACAACGATCCGGAACCAGTACCCGATTCAACAATAACACTGCCCGGCTTGACTTCTAATTGAAACAAAATCATGCTAATGTCAGGCGTATAGATGATTTGAGTTCTGTGCGGTAAAGTCTGTGTCCAGAGTTCCGGATTTGGTTGTAAAACATATGCCCAACCTCGAGAAAGTTCAATTTTACTACCATACTCGACACCGATGATGTTTTTTACTTTTAAAGCACCGAAATTGGTCTGAAAGGTGTACTCGATTACTTCGCCTTTCTTATTAGTGATTGTAGGAACTGCTTCAATTGCATGCATGCTATTCACACTTAAATAGATGATTACAGTATCACCTTGTTCAATTAGTGTTTTCGGCTTTAGAAAACTCATTTTTTTAAACTATTAGAAAATACTAAAAATTCGGCGGTGATAATGTAAACAGAAATCGGAGAGAATACTAGCCGTCAAAGCAAACACACGTGTTGGAATCTGTTTTAATGAAATTTCTTGTGGAACGTATTCTCTTTTCAGTTTGTTTGATTATGGTGCGACTACATTTTTAAGTGAAACGAATTTAAAATCGGTTTGAGCGTTGGTTGTTTAATGCCTAAACCACAATGTGAGGTTTTGAGTTGAGCGTTGGTTGTTTTAAAAACTATTATTTATTAATTAATGCCTAAGCCACAATGTGAGGTTTTTTCCGACTTACGATAACATTTGCCAAACGAGTGACAAAGAAAATTAGAAACACTAAATATGGCTTCAGGCGGTCAGGCAATGGTAGACTACAAATATGCCTCCTTATTTAAATTAATTTTTGTGTTTAGTTTTTAAATAGTGAACGTTTTAAATAAAATTATATGAATATGTTTGATTTGGAGGATAAGGGAGCTTTTGGGGACTTTCAGTATTTGCTCTGCCATGAGGCTTTTAAAGAATGTAGAAGTCATTTCGAAAGACAATAATGGGACCGAGAACTCAATTTGGCCAGGGTTGAGATTGGATTCTACTCCATAAATTACGGAAGAGGGCAAGAACGGGATTAAGAATAGTGTCTTAATTCAATTTTTATTTTTTATTTTTTTAATTCCATAGTATCAAGAATAATACGAAACATGTGAAATTCTGTGGACGATATTGATGCGTCTTTGAGGAATTTGCCAAACTGTGATGCAGCAATAGACGAAAAGTACATACTAGGTGGGCCATAATCTATCCCCCTATTGAAAAGTGCTATAGATGTTACAAATGGCGTAGAATGTCAATTCTTTAACATTTGTGAAGCAAATAGAATTAGAATTTGTGTGAATAAGAAATGGAACGCTTTACTCTTAAAGAACGCGGAATAATTGATGTTTTTGATGAACAATTTCACAGTGATTTTGGGCCAACGTGCATTTCGTGCCCGTTTTCCCGGTCATCCAATGCGGCGTCATGTCGCACAATTCTCAGAGACTGGAACAACACGGGATCGAGCAAGTCCTAATAGGCCTCGTTCCTCTCGTTCCGCTGAGAATATCGCTAGCGTGATTGAAGATATCGCAGAAGCTCCGTCGACATCAACGAGACGGCGTGCTACGCAATTGGCCATTTAACGCATATCTCTCTCTGTGGTGAAATTTGGTAAGGACTTGAAGATGTTTCCTTACAAAGTGCAGACAGTCCATCTGCTGATTGGTATTGACCGTGAATCGCTTCCCACAACGCTCACATCCTCCTGAATCTTAACAACGAAAAAAAAAAAACTATGCGGTTCCTGAACAAACAAAATTTGCATTTGTTGGGCACCGAAAATCTGCTGGTAATGCATGAAGAGCCGTTACATCCACTCAAAGTCAGCGCATGGTTATGCTGTTTGCGCTGGAGAAGTCATCTTCTTTTGAGAACGGCTAACGGGTCTTTGTGGATGATGCGCGCTATAGAGCCATGACCAAAGAATTTTTCATTCGTTAATCGGATGAATTTAGGTTGGAGAACATATGTTTCCAGCAGGATGGATTAACGGCGCATACTGTACGAGTCACAACCGACATTCTAAAGCAAGCATTTCCCGAAAGATCACCCGATTTGACCACCCTAGACTTCTTTCTATGGAGTCATTTACAGTCATAGGCTTATGTGCACAAACTTCGGAAGACCTCTAAGATATCATACGTCAAGTAGTGGAGAACCTATCATCCGAACTTCTGAAGAAAACTATGGAAAATTCCACACTTTGACTTCCACCACCACAAGACTGTTCCAATTTTTGTTCTCCCTCATAAAACGATCTTAAAGGCTTTTGCGTCATTGCTTCCGTTCTCCAACTGTAAAATGTATGGACATATTTATATGCACGTTCTTAAGTTCCAATCAACAACATCTGTAGTCTCGCTTTATTATGTTCTTGTACTTTCGCAAATTGGTGTTGTATAAAAAATCATGTCCTTTCACAGGACATATTAAGTTTTTCTTAAACGAATCCACTTTTTGCCACCCAAAATATAATTCCATGTGAAAAAAAAAATCAAATGACAAAACAGCTGTGTGAGAGCTGTCAAACGCATAACATATCAGAGACTACCTGTGTTAAGGCGTTTAGGTAGCTTTTACGATATAGTTTTTTTTTTAACATTTCGGTAATTAATCCTTCAGAAAACCAAAAATAAATAAGTCACTAGGCGTTAGATCACACGATCCTGTAGCGCAACTTACGGATACATTTCGTAAAATTATGCAATTTCCGAATTTTCTCTTCGAAAAATTGATTGTTTGGTGGGAGGTATGGCATGTAACGCCATCTTGATTAGACCAATTCTTTCTCAAGCCCAATCCAACTTATTTCGTAAGAAATAATGTAGAGATCAAAACTGAAGATAACTCTTTTTCCTTCACCATCTTCTAAAAAATAAGGCTCAATCAGTCCCCCCACCAAAAATTGCACCAAACTGTAACTATTGAAGATATTGAGTTGCTTGTTTCCATTGGATTTTCATCATTTTGTAGGGTTTTAGACCAAGATCTTGGCGTAAAATCTTACACGTAGTCGAGTAATATAATCCCAATTGCTGCGAACGGTGACGAATGGACAAATCACGGTTTTCATTAACACTGGCGGATACAGCAAAAATATTCTCCTCTGTCCCCACTCTATACATAGCGTGAAATTGGTGCGAAATTTTATCACTTTGGCTTAAATTGCTTGTTCAGTAGGTTGATTATAACGACCGTATATACAGACTTGTCGAATAATAAAAAGATTGCGATATCTTTTAGATTCAGTAAAGTCGGGCTAATCAAACATCCCCATTTTCGTGCAAGGAACAGTCGCGATCTTAAAAAAAAATATATATATGCGTAGCTATTTGGACCCATTTGTTGACAGGGGTAGGTAAAAATCTTTCATTAGACACTACAAGGATCGAAAGCGTTATAGTAGTGTGAGATTCTTACTAACTAATAACATTTGCTATATAAATGTGTATGTTACAACAACTAAGGCTTATAAGGCATTTTATTGATCATAAAATAGACTCGTTTTACAGTGACTTCCCAATAAAAGTTCCTGCATGTTTTACTTTTTAATGCTTTTGGAGACGGCGTAACAGGTTTCTCTCGTCCAAAATTTGTAGGGCTGTTGTGTTTTCTTGCGAAATTTTTTGTTTTGTCTTTGACAAGGATTTCAGAGTCTCGATGTAAGTTGTCATTTTTTATGTACCACGGTGTATAGACAATTTCTCTTAGCACTTTAATTCCAAAATTTGTAAAATGTTGGCATTCGTTTTCTTGGAACAACCTCAAAGTTGTATACCATAGGTCCACATCGGCTTTAGCGCTTGCTTATAGAAGAGCAGCTTGTTTTCTATACTAAGCTTGAGATAATTACCAAGTAACCAATACATTTTTCTGTTTTTGTTTTTGAGTTCTTTGCGTTTTTTTTAAATGTCCGACTTTCATTTTAACTTTGCGTCAAGTGTCATTCCAAGGTATTTATCTTCATTCGCAAATCGTATACAGAGCACGTTTACGAGGATAGGCAACCGACTCGTTTTTCTGTATGTTTAATGTACATAGACAGATATGTTCTCATTGAGACCTATCCGTCAGGCCTTTGTCCATTCATATACTTTATTAGGAGCGCTATGCAGTTGCGCCGTTGTTTCTTCAATAGTTTTACCTACTGTTAGTATAGCAGTGTCATTGGCAAACAAAGCTAGAACGGTGCCCTATTCTTGGGGTATATAGGACATACAGATATGAGCCATGAACACTTCCCTGAGTTACGACGGCTAAAATGTTTTGAATTGCGAATATGACACGGAAAATTCTATTCTATTCTATTTTCGGTCGATCAGTCGCTTGAACTTTAAGCCTTCATGCCATAACTTATCAATGATTTGCGAGACATCAAAGCATAAGTTTGAGCAAATCTTTTTTTTTCTTCTTGCAAAATATGATTTTTTTTCCAATTACGTCAGCGATTCTATGTACCTGACCAATAGTTGAATGCCTACTCCTGAACCCAAACTGGTGATTAGGGATACAATTTTTCCGTCAATAATTGGTTCAAATAGTAAGGTGACTTTATATTTAAGAAAAAAAAAAAATTATTCATCAATGCGAATGTTGTCCTCTTCAAAGTAATCCTCCGCAGATATAATTTAACACATGGGCTGAAAAGTCAGTGCCGATTTATAGTAAAACACAAATTTTTTTGCAAAATTCAACTTTATTTATCAATATAGTTGCCTTCGGTTAAGCCTCAAAATAGTCCTCTGTTTCGGCGATTACTTCTTCATCAGTCTTAAATCTCTTTCCGGCGAGCATTCTTTTGAGGTCTGCGAACAGGAAATAGTCGCTGGGGGCCAAATCTGGAGAATACGGTGGATGGGGAAGTAATTCGTAGCCGGATTCATTCAATTCTGCCATCGTTTTCATCGACTTGTGACACGGTGCATTGTCTTGATGAAACAGCACTTTCTTTTTCTTCAAATGCGGCCGTTCTTCTGCGATTTCGTCCTTCAAACGCTCCAACAACGCAATGTAATAGTCGCTGTTGATAGTCTGGCCCTCTTGGAGATAGTCGACGAAAATTATTGCATGTGTATCCCAAAATACGGATGCCATAAACTTGCCAGCCGACTTTTGAGTTTTTGGTTGTTTTGGACGAGGTTCGTCGCCTGCTCGCCACTCAGCTGACTGCCGATTTGACTCTGTTGTGAAGTGATGGAGCCAAGTTTAATCCATTGTCACATACCGTCAAAAATTCGGCTTTATTGCGGTTGAACAGCTATAAACACTCCTCTGAATCATCAACACGTTGTTGTTTTTGGTCGACTGTGAGCAAACGCGGCACCCACTTTGAACAGAGCTTTCGCATGTCCAAATATTCGTGTATGATATATCCAACACGCTCTTTTGATATCTTCAGAGCCTCAGCTATCTCGATCAACTTCACTTTACGGTCATTCGTAATCATTTTGTGGACTTTTTTAATGTTTTCATCTGAAACAGCCTCTTTTGGACATCAATTGCGTGCATCATCTTCGGTGCTTGTATGACCACTTTTAAATTTTTCATTCCACTTGCGAATGGTTCGTTCGGGTGGTGCAGAGTCCGGGTAACACATATCAAGCCATTTCTTTGCATCGGCTGCATCTTTTCCCATCAAAAAGCAATGATAAATCAACACGTGAAATTGCTTTGAATCCATTTTTTTTACAATAACAAAAATTGATTCACTCACGACGCTATATCTCGAAAACTAATCGTCCGATAGCTGTCAAGTTTATACACGTATCTTTTGAAGGTTGGTACTAACTGAAAATGGTATGGATTTTCTAATTACTTGTGCTAACGCTTTTTCCAATCTTCAAAGCGCTTCTTATAAGCACTTTTTAGTATAGCCTCGAGCTCTTCTAGCCATGCCATTTTTGTTTCCTCAATCGTTGCAAATCTCCGCCCCTTCATAGGTCTCTTCGGATTTGGGAACAGGAAAAATTCGCATGGGGCCAAAGCCGGTGAATATGGTGGCTAAGACGTGATTTTCGTGTTGTTTTTTGCTCAAAAAATCTCTTACAAGCATCGATGAATGAGCAGGTGCATTATCGTGACGCAAAAGCCATGAATTCTAAGAATTCTATACGTTTTTCGTATAGCTTCTGTCAAACAGCGCTTAACATCAAGATAATACTCCTTATTGACCGTACGACCTTGAGGTAAAAGGCTTCTGATATACTACGCCGCGGTAATCGAAAAAACAGTAATCAAAACTTTGACACTTGATCGAACTTGACGTGCGTTTTTCTGTCTTGGCTCTCCTGGGTGCTTCCATTGGGACGACTGGGCTTTGGTTTCGACATCATAACCATAAACTTATGATTCGTCATCAGTTATGACCCCGAGCGACGCTGATGCTACAGTTATTCTGATCAAAATTAAGAAGTTTTGGACCAAACTTCACTGACACATGAACCGGCCGATGTTCCAACATCTCCAGGAACTTCTTTTATGGTAATTCGATGATTTACCAAAACAATTTTCTTCACAGCTTCAGCGTTATCACCTTTTGTTGATGTGCTGAGGAGTCCAGAGCGAGGTTCGCCATTGGCATCTTCTCGGCCATCTTGGAAGAGCTTGTAACACTTGTAAACATTATTTTACTTAGTGTAGAGTCACCGTATGCCACTGGCAGCATTCCAAGTGTCTCAGAGCACTTGATTCAATTTTTCACCCAAAATTTGATGCAAATTCTTTGCTCCATTTTTTATAATAATTGAAAATCGCCGAGCCACCAAAACACGTCTAACCTTTCTATCTGTCAAAAACAAACTAAGTATGCTATATACTTGAAACTGTGAATATATGTATGTGGGACATGTGTACTTACCAATACAACAAAAAAAAGTCTAGGAACACTATTGGCGTATTGGCACTATTGCGAGCATTAGTTAAGTAACCGATTCCTTAAATGAATTTTACTATGCAAATAGGAATTAACTCATTCGAAAGTATATTTTCAGTTGATTGTGGGCTCTCTGCATCCTAGAAGATACATTTGTAAAAAGAATGCATAGTTTTCGTTGGGCCTTTAAAAAAGTAGTGCTTGGCACAAGTCGATGCCTTATTTATTATTAATTTTTTTGATATTCGCGAAGGAGTCGCTCATCTGTATCCAGAACTTCGACACACATTTTAGACAAATTATTCCCCAGAAAAAAAGAAAAAATGCTGCAAGTTCAAATTCAGTGAGCTTGGAGGGTTGTACGGCTGGCTCTAGTTCTGTTAGTTTACCTATCTATACACACGATAGAGCACAGCAATTTGCTTCTAAACGCAACATTTCGAAATTTTCGTCAAACATTTATTTTTTTATAAAAACTTATGACAAGTCAAACATCTGCGAGTGTTGTACGCTTCAATTTCTCGAATGTTCCAGGACTTCTTTGAGGGTTCCCATGGTATACGTTTTTCCGGAATTTTCTATTTTAATAAAATAACACGGAGTCATCTTTTTTAAAGCTGATAAGTTTTATATTTGCATACCTGAACTATTTCTATAGGCCTTCCCGAACAACTTTGGCATCTCTTGGAGGATTTAGATCTCAAGGACGCAGACTCAGAAACCTCAGACCTATCCGTAGTTTCCACGGTGGGCTTGCAAGTGTTTGGACGTGTGGCAAATAGTTTTTCACGGTTCAAAAAACTAAAGAAAAACAATTGCAGTGAATATGAGGTTTATAGAAACGGTTGGAGGTATGTTTCCTACTTAGGTCGGGGCTGTATCCAAAAGTTTTGTAGTCTCTTGCAGCTCATGATATCCCCAAGTTTCTGTAGGAGTCGAAGATTTTCTTTTTCGATTTTCTTGAGGCGGTCTTTCTCGGCTTGGACCTTTTTCGGCTTTATGGTCACGTGAGGGTAGCTTAAAGGCGTTTTAACATCAACAGCTGGTTTTGCGTTCATAACCTTTTGTCGATGTTTGTCATAGCGTTGCACTTCCCAGGGGTGTATGAGAAGCTTTTCGCGACGCGATATCATTACCAAGAGCGATAGGGTGTAAATTTGGACTAAGCTGTGTGGCCTCGATTGTTTGGTAAACAGTTTTAACCGGATTGGAAATTTGTGTTGAGTTGTCAAGGTAGCGTGACTGGTAGAGTGGGTAACAGCTTGGCAACACCTTTCAGTATCGTTATTTGAACGAAGTTAAATGCTGTTTAATGGAGTTACATATATATGTATGTTAGGAGTGCATGAGAAGAAGTAATGACGGTGGTTGTTAACTTAAGAATGCATACACGCACCTGGGGTGAATTTGTCTTGTTTGCAAACATTTTGGGGGTGCTTTGTGTAGTAAGGTTGTATCGAAGAAGGTTGGTTGTCAAGGTAGTATTGGTCTTTGTAAGGGAATTGTCTGTCGGCAAATATTATTTGTTTTTAGTTTATAACATGTTGCCGGCATTTAAGAAGCTCAAATTTTCTGGTACTTACTCACTCTTTAAGTTGCAAGTTTAGTTTTCTCAGTCATGTCGAGCCTGAAGACTGCGATTTAGAAGCTTTCTTAGAATTCCTTTCCTACTTTGTTACCTTTTTTAAATTCAAATTTTCACAGTATATTCACAGTTATCGGACTAATAATTTTTCCTCTGAACTGATCTATTTTGACGGGATTTGGATTACTTTATAAAATGACATCAGTCATACGATAAATACAGGTCTGCAGTAGTGTCTTTTATAGGTAGGAGGAAGAACAGGCCTTGTGATGTGAGTCACTGCTCACTTACTGCAGAGAGTCCATCCAATTCCAGGATTCGATGGTCAGAGCAGTCAAAGAAGGTGACCGAAAAATACAATCAGTTCCACGTCATTGCAGTTTCGGCAGCAGTCATTACGTGCATTTTAGCATGAATACCGATTGCTCAGTCTCTTTGATGATTCCAGATTCGACTAGTGCTTCCCTATGGATAACCCTTACGAAAGAATGTGATCTTTTGTTCTTATATATCAGTCAGTGTCCTTACTATTGATTCCTGTCAAGCTGAACTCTTAGTTAGTTTTCTCGACTTATAGCGTCATTGTCGATGCTTCTATCGATCGTGCTTATTAGAAGAGGATGTTTTTATTACCCAGCATAGGGTCACCATCTTGAAACTTGACATGTTATTTAAGAGATTTTTAAAGGGAACCTTAACAGCAATTTCGATGTTCGCGAATAAAGCAGTCGACCATCTTGCGGTATCATTTTCAAAACTAGTTGTTGCGGCCAGGGTTACGGCAATTACTTGGGCTTAGAAGATACTACATTTGTTCTTAGTAGCAGTCCATTATTCCGAAGTACAATATCTTAACAAGAAAATATGGAAGCGTGGCCATAGGTGTGCGGTCGACTATAAGCTGACAATGGTCTATAATGCTAGTGAAGATGTTTTACTAATTCATCTCAGAATTACGATTCAGGATGGCCTCTAGATCTTCTTGAGCTTGAAAACTGATGGTGATTTCGAACCGTGTATCGGGCAATACGCTACAGCCGGCTTGAAATCCCAAGCAGTTCTGGATGCTTTTTAGCAAGAAAATAAAGTTAAACGTTCCTTTGACGATCCCTTTTCAATTCAGTTCAGAATTGATGGCACATAGATTTGTGTTGGCCCAAATGGTCTAAGCAAAGGTGCCATTGGGGATTTGAAGATGCGAATTGATCTCTTGTTAATGAAAAGAACAACAACAACACTTTGGAATCAACACAATTTGTCAGCAGATATTTGTCGCAAGTCATCGAGTTTAAACCATTCAACATAAGATGGTGCACAAAATCGCATCATGATCTTTAAGTGAGGCTAGCTGGATAGCGACATTTTTGGTAGCACAGTAGGAAAGCATACGTTTCACGCCACCACATTTAGAAACGGAACATTGCACTAGCTATCACATGTCCTCAATACTCACAAAAAGACATGCCTGTCACCTGATCATCAACTCATCAACGCAAAACACTCCTCTAGTATTATAGATTCTGAACTTTCTAAGCAGCGGTCATAGACCCAAACCACTTCACGATATTTCAGCACAACAACAACGAATAAATACCTTGAGGAGATTTAACATTCAACGGCTACAATTACAACAAACCGCCAGAATCTTTTTGTGTATCCCTCAACCTCTCGACATGTTCTATGCAACCAACATCAAGTGTTGAAGACGAGTGTCATCGACGCCAAGAATTCATCAGAAACGCCAAAACTGATGTGCTATAGTTCATCTTAAATCCATGTTTTGATGAAAACTGCAGGCAAATGTAGGGAAACAACTTGCCTACGAAGTTTAAAAAAACGAGTGCAGCCCATGAGCCCTACAAGCTTTACTATTACATTAATTTAATGATGACATCTCATCAGAAATCAGACAAAGTGTTACTCAATCGCTCTTTCTTCGGCCGAAGAAGGTAAATGACCAATAAGGCTTTCTCAAGAAATAATAACACTATAAAAGACCCTCATCGTCCCAGTCCTGTTTTATGGTGCAGCAGCATGGAAGGTAGCGAAGATGAATCAAGATATAATGGTCCCGTTTACGTTGACTTATGTAACTTAATGTCACCTTAGGAAATTCAGAACGAATGAACACAGATCAATTTTAGTCCAGAGGGATAACCCAGAAGAACAGCCTAATATTTTCCCACAGAGGAGATATCGGAGACAAAAAACGAAAATTGCAAAAACAACTTCTTCGAGTTCTAGAACAAAACACTCGAGAAACTTTACCAAAAAGCTAGGAAGAGAGTACATCTCTCATGGTACGACACCATCTCTGATAACAAATGCATGTCTATAGGCTTTGCGATGGAACAAAACATTGTCTTGATGAGAACGCTTGTCTTTCATTTTACTATTTTCAAGAGAACTTGGAAGGCTCGCGATCAATAAACTATCAACGCATTTAAATAAGAAATATTTCATCAATCTGAATGAAGTCTGCAATATGGTAAATGAACGGAAGTTCAGCGCCTACAAGATCTTAACGTATTTGCCGTACTGTATGAGTGCTAGTACCCAGGTTAGTCCAACACCGACAAAATTTTAACACCACTATGAAGAATAATGTTGGAGTAAACTCGATGCTCTGTAAAGGTCGAAAGCAATCTCACCGAAAACTTTTATGACAAAAAGGTTTTATGCGCTATCATGCGACACCGACCTAGTCGAAAAAGTCCGCATACAAAGAAAACGATATCTGTGATATAAAAGCATAAAGACACGAGCGATCCGGATTGGAGAGTCTCCGAATTTAGGGATGGCCCAGTAAAATCGGCTAAATCGGCATGCAAGATTCGAAGTAGCTAGCCAATGATCTAGCTGTTTGGAGAACACTTTTGGTTCAGGCTCGCATTCACCCCGGACTATAGCGTCATCTGAAGTAATGCAAAGAAAGAGAATATCCAGATTTCCTGAAAATCCATGGGTAATATCAACGACGAGCTAAGCTAGTGCTGGTGGGTGATGAGGAAAATTTTTGAGTAAGTTGGGATCGTCAATACTTTAACTAATAACAATTTGAATGGCAGACATATTCGGATTTCAACGTTGCCACGAATGGTGTATGTTTAATTTATCGCCCTGGACTTCGTACAGAAAGCCAATGCTCTAACGCAACACGTGTATCTACTTCCAAAATAGCAAGCACAAAGACTTATTCCACCTCTTCTTTTCGATGAAATAAACTAATAAATAAATTCAAAAAAACTGTATTGAGATCAAAATGAGCTAATTTGTAATCATCAAAGCAACACTCACCCCATCTCTGACACATCCGTAAGATACAAACAAGTACGAGTACTTTACAGAAATTTAAAATAAAATATAATGAAACTCATCAAGCACAGTCATCACAGGATCTACCATCGAATTGAAGTCATCCGATACACGGGACATCAATTCATTATGTGAAATGGAAGATTGATTGATCAAACCGAAGACTTCATTGATCGTCCATCCTAATTAGCATGCACCTACCATCCTCACCGGACATACAACAATATCCTGAGGCAACAGCGGTGGCGGTAAGCAGTAAGCGGTCAATAAAAAAAATAATAATGTCGTAGCCATTAAACCTGTCCCTCGATTATTGTGTTCGACCCCAATAGCCAGGGCAATAAGATGTCAGGCTGATATACGGCCAGGGGTCATTGATCATCAACCGAAAATTGCCCTACTGCGTTGTCGTGTCGTTGATCCATTTTCGGGCGATCTAGCTAGATGAACAGACACTACATGTGCGGCTTGTGCGGTCTATTTGGACGCGCGTTCGAAATCGGAATTTTAAATTGAAATCGGAGTTGCTTGTGCGTGTGAGTTGGGCATGAATAAAGAAAATGACGACCATTGACCAGGTAGTGGCCAGAGTGGTTCTGTGGGCTGTCCAGTCGTACCAATCAGGTGCCAGGTAAATAAATGGAATGTTGGCAACGCCTTTAACTGGAAAGATACTGTTGAATTGGTCAAGTAGATATGGAGTTAGTTTGATGGAATGAGGGCAGCCTACGCACGTTGCGTCGTGTGGCCCTAGATACATGATTTTAATTGGAGTTTAGTCTGGAATGCCAATGTCTGATTGATACTAGTATCAGTAATTTGTTCGTATTAACACAAAGGTGACATTGTAGATGATTCTTGGAAAATCTTGGAGAATCTATTGGAAGAATTTTCCTAAACAGGCTTTGACTTTAAGGATTATATTGCGCAGCCATAAACTTAAAGCTTCCATAACAGTACACTAGGAACGCATAAGCAAAAAGCCGTCAGTTTTTAGCAAATTTCTTCAGCAGTGCCATAAACAGTGAGTATGTATGGGCGTCATTTAGCCGATGATCCTTTTAGTTAAGTTAGTTCTCGCTTTGTTCAATATAAATGGAAGTGTAAAAAAGGGTTAGAACCGTCAAGTATGCCCTTCAAGGTATCGTATTTAGTTTTTCTGAAACTAATGCAGAATCAAACATTTATTGTTCTAAAAAAAGCGTTTTATCTAATTAGCTTTATTTTCGTTTGATTAGTAGTCGATTGCATTGATTCTGGACAAGAGGTTTGACGTAACGGACATCGCTCGTGAAATGTCCAAAAAAGGCGAGGTGTCGAATTTGTCATGGTTTTTGATATATATGATTTTGGAATGCTTTAGGCCCATGTACATCCCCAGGAGCTTCCTATCATAGACGCTATATTTTTCCTGTGCTTTGTCCAGCTTTAAGACTTTAAGACCTTAAAGCGATGGCTATGTCATACATATATGCGAAGACAAAATCGTGGCCTCCTTGCATTTCGTCTATCAGCCTTTGGAAAGTCTGAGCTGCGTTGTAGAGCTCGAACGTCTTACATGAAAACTCGTAAAGACTAAACGGGGTGTTTGTGGCAGTTTTTGCGATGTCTTCGGGATGGTACCTGGTGGAAGACTTTTTGTAGGTCTTCTCGTACTCGTGAAATCTTATAGATACGGTAGGAGTTATTGTTTGAGTATTATGTCCCCGATAGCCGCCTCATGGTCACCATGGCTTGTTCGACTTTAACACCATGTGAAGTGGGCTGGCGTAGCTACTGCTTGAAGGTCTGCATACTCTGCATTTTATTAGTCACTCAAATTCGGCTCTTGCTGCTTCTAGTTTCTCTGGCGAAAGTCGACGAAGGCGCCCTAAAACTGGCTAACCTGTCGTTCGGATTCAGTGTGCCATTGATGACCCTGTTGTTTTTCCAGGTGGTTGCATTCTGGTTATGTCGAAAAAGTCGATAATTAAATCGACGTATGGGTATTGGGCGTTGAATATTCTGACGTTGACAGTTCTTGGAGTAGCTTGCGTCGAAGGTCGGTGAGTTGTTCGTAGTGACGTACAAAGCCGTCGTCAATCATTGGTGCCGTTACTTTTGTCACGATGAATCTCTAGATGAATTCCAGACCAAGGTCCGAGTTCATAATTTTTGAGCCATATACTTTTATGGATGATCCGTCAGCTGCGAATAAGTGAAAACCAGCTGGTTGAAAGCAAAGATTTTGTTTGTGTGGGATGACAGATATATCGGCTCCTGTGTAAATAAGAAAGTTATCTTTCGCTATCCGATCATTGACACAAAGGCGGCGGTTGGCCACGGCACCGTTGGAGTTATTTGTTGGTGTCATTGGCTTCGGGTCGATTCATTGATTTCTTTTCCCGCCTGGTAATGACTGGCAGCAGCGTTAACATGATCGGGAAATCGCTGTGTCCATAATCCTTTCAACGTATCATAGTAGTGCCAACCACCCATATCATTTCGCGAAATAGCTGGTATCACCCATGTCATCTCATTTAATAAACGGTTAAGGGGTCTTTGCTGTCTATTTGCAAAATGTGCGATGAGTGATTGTTTTTTGTAGTCGTATTTACCTGTGCTTGGGGACGCTTTAATTAACTTTTTGATATGGTTCAGATGTGTTGAGTTCAGCGACCTCAAAACGATGTTATATTTCTGAGAGTCGCCAACTATTGTTGTGGTTGGAAACCAAAATCCAGACTTCGAAACCATGCTTCGATATTGGTATGCTGCAGAATAGGCATTGAAATTCTGACTACTGCTACTGTTGAGTTTTGAGCAATCCCGCCTGTAACAAGTTGCGTTATCTGTGGCACCGTTTTATTCAAGATCCTGCATTATGAGCGAATTAATATAATTTTAATCTTTAAATTAAAGAACCTCTCTATAAATTTTTGTTATGAATTGGACAAGAATGGCTTTGCCATGTAACGTTCTGGAACAAACCTCTTTTTCCTATGCACTAACATTAATGTGAGTGAGGGATATGAAGCATTAGTGCATCGAACGTTTGATAACATTTTCATTTCCAGTGACTCTAGGAAAGTGGTGTTCGTAAAATCTGTGCGTCGTTGCTACATATACTAGGTGGAGTGAAAAGTAACCTCCTTGACCGCCAGAATGCGGTGCTACTGCAAAAAGGGGTAATGGGGCCTTCCGTTCATATGTAGACAGACATGCCAGATTTCAGTGCGATACTGTCTTTAGTTTTGTTTTGACAGCTAATTGTTGTTGACGTGTTTGGCATCATGTTAAATATGGACAAAAACGATTTTCGTTCTCTCATAAAACATTATTTTTTCAGAGGCAAAACGGCGAAGGAAACAAAAGAAAAGTTGGATAAATATTATGGGGCTAATGCTCCGTCAGACTACACCATCAAATTTTGGTTTCGAGAGTTTCGTGGTGGCTGCAACTCTACTACCGATCAAGTCTACAACGGCAGGCTCTCCGATGCGGTTACAGAGGACAATGTCAAAAAAATACATGAAATGGTGTTGGCTGACCGGAAAGTGAAGGTGCGCGAGCTAGCAGATACCCCAAAGATTAGTACTGAGCACACACGCCATATTTTGGCAATATTTTGCATATGAAAAAGTTATCCCGCCGCTGGGTGCCGCGCATACTCACTCCTGACCAAAAACACGAACGAGAAGCACTTCGAAACAGTGTTTGGACTTGAACTTGCTGATGCGGAATCGGGCGGACTTTTGGCGTCGATAGGTAACTGTTGAACACCAGAGAACAAATTGAGTGCCCGGAAATGGACTGAAGCCGGCACGAGTGCTTCGAAGCGGCCGAGGGAGGTTCGATGGGTTGGAAAGGTTATGGCGTCGGTTAGCATCGCAACCACGGCTAAAATCAATGACTTACGGCTCCAATTGCTTTCGCATCCACCGTATTCGCCCGATTTGGCTCCCTCGGACTATTATCTCTTCCCAAACCTCAAAAGATGGCTCATCAATAAAAAATGCTGCTCACGCGAGGAAATTATCGATGCCACGGAGGAGTATTTTGAAGACCTTCCAAAATAAGTGTATCAAACTAGAAGGGGACTATATTGAATAACATAAAAAAAACATTTAAAAACAACCGAGCAGGTTACTTTTCACCCACCTAGTACTTAATCAAAAAGTTTACTTCTGCCCCAAAGTTTGATGCCAGATTTTTGGGTTATTTGCACCACTGTGCGACGCTTAGCAAATAAAAACGAGCTCCAGTTAGGTTCCTGGACCTGAATATCCTCCTTGGATGAGGCTCTATTGAATAAGGCAGCAATCTACAAGAAAGTCATATATTCTGAGATCCGCCATTGTTAAACTGTCAACACTCAACTATAATCGCGATGACTTCTGATAAGCAAAGACCAGAAAGTTATATAATGTGCATCGATAAATTCTCACCTAACGTGCTGAAATAGTTAAAATTCACTACAAAAACAGTGAAAATATCGCGGGAGCGTTTCGTAAAGTTCGTACTGCTTTTGGTCATCATCAAGCGCCTTCTCGCACAACTATGTATAGTGAGTTTATTCGATAAATTTAAACTTCCTGGATAGGTTAGTGATATGAATACTGCACTTATCCGTCTGGTAATGTCAGCTGAAAATATCGCTTCCATAGCTGAGAGTGTGACGGAAATCTCAGGTCGGTCCATTTTGAGACGATCACAGGAATTGGACATACTCGCACTTTGCACCAAATTTTGCATTAAGGTCTTGGACTACATGCCTATAAGGTCCAGTTGGCATAAGATTTTAAGTAAGCAGAACAGGCAAAACGCCGTATTTTTGCTGAAAAGGTGCTGGAAATGAATGAACAGGATCATGATTTTTTACAAAAATTTATTCTGAGTGATGAGGCCCATTTTCCTTTGGCTTGGTAAGTAAACACACAAAACCTACGCATCTGGAGCTCTGAAAACCAAGGGAAATGGTGAAATAACCTTTCCATCTACAAAGAGTGGCAGTTTTATTGATTGTTGGGCTGGCGGTGTCATTGGGCCATTCAATGAATGGATCACGTTACCCAACGATATTGACTGATATTTTTTTTTTTTGCGTGAAATTGATGCAAACACATGCCACAAAGCTGGTGAAACAATGGTTCAATTGTGGGGTTTACCGCCATAAAATTATTTTCTTGGGTACTTTGTTAAAGATAAGGTCTATAGTATATCAATGCTCCACCAACGATTCATGCACTAAAATAAAATACCAGAGTTATCATTCGTGAAATACATTAGTAGTTATGCGAAATCGTGATGAAAAAGAATGAGCATTTGTAGACAGAGCCGAGGCGGACATTTGGTAGATATTTAATTCCATTACTAACCTTAGGGCTTGTACTGTGGATTAAAATAAAAATATCATCACTTTCCATAAAAATGTTACATTTTTCTATTAATTTAAAATGACATCTCTTGTTGGAAAACCCTGTATGTAATGGTGACATCATCATGATAAGATAGCTCTTTGCTTCAATGATAAGTGTTATCACTGTGCTTGAACATGACATCAATCCTTGGAGACTAAAACGACCGCACTGTACGAGGTGTGCTTAAAAAGTAAGGTGACTTTTAAAATTTTGCGGGCAACGTACATTCGATTAGCTCTGGATGCCCCAGCACATCAACAATAGATGATAACGCCGAAGTTGTCAAGAAAATTGTTTTGTTAACTTAAATCAGAAGAACCGTCGCATGAGCACCGCTCAGGAGCTCTTGAATTGAATTACATCAATGATGAACCTGGCTTGTTCAAAATGGTCATAACTGGTGACGAATAATAGGTATATGGCTATGAGGTCGAAACAAAAGCCCAATCGTTCCAATGGAAGCACCCAGGAGAGCCAAGACCGAAAAAACCGGCTTCGCTGAAAGAGCTCAAGGCTATACCAAAAAGTGCTTATGAAAAGTGGTTAGATGAATGGAAAAAGCATTGCCAAAAGTGCATTATATCTAAGAGGCATTACGTTGAAGGGGACAACATTAATATTGATAAATAAATAAATATTTTATTATAAAAAAAATATGAAGTCACATTACTTTTTGAACGCAACTCCTATGTCTTCTGCATACAATTCTAGCTCAAAGCCTGTTACAATATCGGTTGGGATTCATCTGAGACATTGTGCAAGGTTATGATAGTCGATCTAAAGAGAATAAACCAATGTTTTAGGAATTGTTCTTTAGAAGTCTGAATAAAATTGACAACAATTGAAAGTTAGATACAAGACAAATATTAAAACCATATTTATCTCGTCCTTGGTTTTCAGACTCGGTTTTGGTCTAGGTTAAATCTCCTTAAAAGCCCGTTAGACTAATTCATCATTCATATATGGCTGACGTAAAGGATGTCCGAACAAGATTGGGAAATTTAAGTTTGGATCCATTTTTGCTTTTGTGCAAAATTATTGTAACAGTCAATGGTAGTACGGCAACGTTTTAGTAATCGTATATGAATACATTACTCTGCCGGAGTGTCGGCTTTTGCATAGCTTAGGAGTAGTCCTAGATTTGATAGAAACGGGTCACAGTTCCACGGTCTTCGGAGACGAGCAATATGATGCAGTCAAGAAAAAGAAACATGAAATACCATGAGAAACGTCGGCACAATGATGCTTAAAAGTTTCGATCCGAGAAATGGCTCGAAAATAGCTCGTTATTGTACTGTAACTTAACTGATCACAGAGATGATGGCATACGCTTGGTTGCTCTCATGTACAAAAATGCATTTCTCGATTTTTAAAATGAGTCGATTTAAAAAAGTCCTTCAAAAAAGTTGCATTCAATTTTGTTTCAAAGAAAAGGCTTTTGGTGATAATACATTGTTTAGAGCGAATGTTTTTGGTTGTAATAAGTTATTTAAAAATTCTCAGAAGAAGTACTACCGGTGAACACCACGTCAAGGAAGTCTAGGATTTGGTGCTCAAAAAACGTCGATTAACACATAGAGCGCTTATTAACATTGCGAAAAAATTTACTTTGGTCGATACAATCGATTTAGAAAGACCATTCGGGGCTCAAATGCGTCTCATCACGTTTGGTTTCAAGAAACCAATCGATTATAGATCAAACTGGGATTAGGTGGGGTTGCTACGTATTTGGACGATATTATTGTAGGAGCAGAAGCCGTAGAAAAGTGTATATGCCAAAATGAAGAAGTTTTAAGCAAACTAAAATCATACACTGTAAGAATGAATGAAAGTAAGTGGAAGTTTTTTCGAAGAGAAAGTAGAATATCTATGTAAGTCATATAACCTGTAAAGAAGGCATTAAGCCAATGAAAGCAATAACAGAGGCAATCCAAAATGCACCCGCACTACACGATGTAACTAGACTTGAATCATATATATGATTGCAAAATTTTTATGGTAATTTTATGCCGAGATTATCACCTGAACTCAGATCGCTATACGAATTATTAAAAAAAAAAAAATCAAAGACTTACTTGGAAAAGCTTTTCAGAAAAGCAATTTTTTGCTGCAATAGTGGTTTCATGGGATTTCAGTCCCTATGGTGTAGGGACTATCCTCTAATATATTTATTATTGAATTTGACGAGCGCCTATTCATGTTTGTAAAGCTTTACCGATCGAGTTTGTTCGGAAATTTCATCGCTTTTACATGCCAACAAGTTTATTTTATACAGCGATCATAAGCCATTGCAAGAAATTTATGGGAACAACAAGAACGTTCAAGGAGGGAGATTTTTCTACGGCAATATTTACATGAAATCAACTAGAAAAAAGATACAGACATAGGGCATGCAGACACATTCTCCTGATTGCCGTCTAAAGAACCAACAGGCGAAGAATCTTCTATTATTAGTAATGTAAATGTCTAAGGTTGTTTGTCGGAGTTACAAATTAGGCTTTCAGAAATAGTGCATGTGATTAAAAATGATAGTATTTTGCAGGAAGTACTAAGACAGGTGATGGAAAGTACGTCAAACCAAAAGTATGTGAATGAAATAGGAATGAAAAAGGAATTCTTTATCTTGTGAACTAGCGGACTTGCTTCATGTAAGCGTGGTACTGTCTTGAAGACTTTTTTAAGCGCAAGTTTTAAATCGTAACATTCAACTGCCAAAAAAATCACCTAGATTAAAACATCATTTTGATCTAAAATTTAGTCTTCTCAAACTTATATCTTTCAATCCCGCGTCCAACTCCCTCCATACTAAAAGCCAAGCCTCTGCTAAATTGCTTTCAAATTTCATCTCATATCGAAATTCCATCTTTCCCTATGTCCTCAATTCTTCCTCGTGCTTGTCAGTTAACGAACTTAATACGTCCATAGCCTCTAAAACTTCTGCATCTCCAGTGAGTTGCAAATGAGCAATTTACCGATATCGGTGACGACGGCCGTTATAATCTTTCCTGCTTAAGAGACTACAGAATTCATCAAAATGTTCGCCAATACCTTACCTATTTGCATGATAAAGCTGACTCGATGGCACAACTCGAACAAATATAATTTTTTCAATGGAAAGAAAGGACTAACAACTCACTCTAAAAAGCTACGACAACTTTTCGAGAATTTTAATTCAAAATCTCCCCAACGACCTCTTCTCATATATCTCCCATATCTCTTCTAAAACTTTCTTATACCCACAAAAAACCTGTTGTAGCTTAAGAAATTACCATCGTATCTAACCCACTCATCAATAACGCACCCAATCGTTTATTATTTTATTACCAAAATGTACGGGGGCTGCGCACGAAAACACCTTGTGTCTATTTCAACTCTCAAAAGCTTTCACATGATATCTTTGCTTTGACCGAAATGTATCTAATATGTGATATCAAAGTTTCTAAAGTCTTTATACCAGAATTCAGAGTGTGTCCTGGTGACGGCCGTGAGAATGATGATTCTTTTATAAGTGGAGGCGTTCTTTCGGTAACTAACGATCGTTTTAACCCTCAACTCGTTAAAAAGTCAGTAATAGCTGAATTGAATTTTATTTGTGTCAAAGTTACTGTCTCCCAGGGCAGACTATGTATATTTACTCTATTGTTACATTCCCCCTTCCCAAACAAGACGTTGCTACCAGCTTGTGACTAATGTGGTTGACTCCCTTTTTGATATCGTTGACCCCTGTGAATTTTATCTCGTCTGTCTGTCTCAGATAAGGAAATCCTCTTTACTTACTGCCTTTCCAACTCAGACCATTTTCAAAGAAATGATAATTCTAACAATGTGGGTCGACAACTACACCTGATATTTACATCTGATGCTATAAATTGTGTTGCCAGTTAGTATGAACTTCTTCTCTCTAAATTAAACCGTCTACATCTTCTCATATGACACCAACAATTATATTTCTCTCAGAAACATCCTTCCACTTCAACTTCCGTAAAAAAAAATTACACTTAACTCATCAATCTTCTCAAAAGTGTTGACTTTAGTTGTACACTCGAGTACCCCTCTTAATTCCGTGGTAGCAATTTTCTACAATAACATATTCCACTATATTACGCGAGTGGTCCTTTACGAACGAAATCCTTCATTATCTCCTCAGTGGTATAACAAAAAACTGCATGAACTTTGCAAAAGCAAAAATAAGTGACACGTGTACATTGAATCCAGTTCTGAATTTGAATATCGAAATCCTTACAAACTCACTACCACTTCTCCCAAGCTAATTTAAAAAAAATATAAATAAATAAAAGATAAAAAATCCGATAGCTATCCGTCTTGTCTCAAATTCTCCAATATGTCATCATCTGATTATTATTACTTATTACGTATTACTTTAATGAATCCTGAATATTTCGGTTACTTGAGTAACTGCATTCAGACATCTCCAATGTCTATTGAAATAGCACAAGCACAGCTACTAGACATGATTAACAAACTTAAAGACGACTTTTCTCCTGGTTTCGATAGCCAGGGGTTGTTCCCCGCCTCTGAAAAGCGCTCCTATAAAACCCTATTCATAAAAAAGGACTCAAGCTGGATATTGCCAAGTGCCAACACAATGCTAAGCTATCCTGCACTCCCAAGAGCTCTGAGACTATGAGTAGGTTTTATACCGAGAATCGAAAAATATAACTACATCCTCGCCAAGAGCTTATGACCTATTTGTCTGACTGCCTTTATATTACTCCAAAACGCAGGCAGCCCTAATTGGGGATTGTTGTATTGGAGATTGATTTTGGGTCAATCCTCCCAAAATTATGGTTGTTCTGTTTACGAGAAGGAGGAAGCTGGAGGAAGTCTGAGCTTACAGATGTAATCCTGGATAACAAACTTCTTTTGACTTTATTTGACAGAGTTTCAGAGCCCATTCACTGTGCAAATTCAAGTCACCTGGCTTCAATTCTTGCACAAGTTAAATTTGGTATGCTTTTAGATTGAGATCTTCACGTAAAATACAAGCTAAGCTGCTGAGAACGACGACGGATCGATTCGTCGTGGTCGAGTATCATCCAATAATATAAACTAGGACTCAAATTTGCGAATGGTATTGGCAATTACTATTACCGATTACCGATTAAAGATTATGCGCATTGTAAGTTCCTTGAATCGCATGAAAAACATTTCTCACAGAACATTGATTTTCGTAATACAGCTGAACAATTTGAAGGCGCTGTTGTGGTGTGAGTTTCTCCATGATAATTTGCCAAACTATACAGAACAAAAATAACAAAGCAGTTTGATAGGAGTCACGCGTGATCTGTCAAAAAAAGCCTATTGAAAATCAAATCTCACGATGAATAACCCTAAATAACCCTCCAAGATGTCCGTGGACCAAAGAAATATTGTACTTCCCAGAGTATCTATGGCTTGCTGGCATCGTAACGGGATGCCAAAACTCTGGTCGATGTCAGTAAAAAAACAATAGCATTTCAAGAGTGGACAGCGGAAATACTATAGCCAAACCAATAAAGTGCAACTTGAATTAAACTATGAACATTGGAAGATAAATTTACAATCTTGAGATATATTATATCGCAACAGAGACTGAAGTGCATAACTTTAGTTTTTAAGCTTACTACTAGCTCGTGCTCAGCAAACCACGTTCTTAAAATGTACAGATCGTAATTTATGTCAGCAGAGAGATTAAGGAGAACAGGTGTGCTATAAGCGATGCCAAGATCATCCGCAAAAACTGTGAGATTTCCTTTAAAACGTTGACTAAATAAATAATTTATGTGAATGAGGAATAATATTGGGCCCAAAACTTAATATTGAGGCACACCAATGTTAATGCTTGATAGGCTGCTGTATGTATTATCTATCTTGACTTGTTGGGATCTATATTTAGATAAGACTCAAACCAGTCATAAACAAACCCTCGAAAACCAATGCAGTGGAGCTAATGAAGCATGATATGATGGTTGACCATGTCAAAAGCTTTGGTTATATCCACAGAGTCCAGCACAACTTTGTAAACTTGTAAGCTAGTAAAATTTTCATAGAAAAAGCTTGTTCTATGAACACTGTCGTTGACTTAGTTAGGTTTAGTACAATGACTACAGTACAAAGAGTCAATATTAGTAAAAGGCACCATACCAATTGTAGAGAAATGTCTACTGAATATATCACAAACTGTGACCATCAGTGGTGATGCCATCATTGCACAGTAGAATGGACCTAGTGATGCTTGAATTGTTGTTATTTATAGAACCATTTATAGTCTGCCATTCTCTTCTAGGGTTACCAAGTGCGCTTTGAACTTTACTTTAAAAAAAAAATTAAAACGGGCCATCCTTATACAACGATCTATCTTTTTGCTCAGTTCCTTGAAACGACTTTACAGACGCATATTAAGAGGTTTCTTTGCAACTCATCGGCTGATGATTAGCATTTGAAGCATTTCAATGTCGAAGCTAGAACTCCGGCATGGGCTTCAAGAAAACTTGAAAGAGATTCAATCTCCAAAAAATGTATTGAAGACTAGCAAAAAAACCTACAAATAAGGAACACCGAATTATGCAATCCGATATGTACAAAGTGGGACAAAAGTAATGTGATAATGTGATTTGGGTGTTATTTTGTTAAAAACGATAAAACACACGAAAAGTTCACTTAAAAGTTTGAATTTGATGTAATTTAATTCAAAAAAAGATATCGGTCAAATGACCACCTCATAAGTTGATTCACATTTGCGCTCGTTTTACGGTATTTTGAATTATTGTTCGCGATACATCTGGTTATTTCTTCTTTAATGCTGTCTTCCAAAAACTTTCAAGGTTTATGGTTTATTGTAGTAAACGCAAGATTTCAACAAGCCCCAAGAGAAAAAGTCTGGCGTTTTTATATGTGGCGATCTGGCCGACCAGTTGAAATCACCGAAACGGGCGATCACACGACATGGATATTGGAGATTAAAATTCTACATCGTTGCCCGAGCTGTCTGAGCTGCGTTCAATGCTCGGAACCCAATTTATCATCTCGCGGCGAAAAAAAAAAAACTCGTTTAACATCTGTCTGTAGCGGTCATTTGTTACGGTAACGGTGGTGCAGTAGTCGTCCTTAAGCAAATAAGGCCCAATCACACATAACCACTTAAGTGGAAATGGCCATCGTCGTTCATTATGATTTTGGATACGAAATAATCCTCTTTTTGCACCAGGCTTAAACTCACTTGACGGTCAGCAGGCAGCAATTGGTGAACAATTTGCACTTTATAAGGGAACAAATTTAGATCTTTTACAAAAATTCAAAGCAACGAACGTTTGCTGATTACAAATTGTTTGCATCGTTGTCTCGTCGTTGAATGTGGTCTCTCTCAGACTCATCAGCCATATCAGTGATATTGTCGATCGAATGAGCAAGACGGGGCCGGCCATTTCTTGTGGCATCTTTTGTGGACAAGGTTAGCACGAGACGCTTGACTATTCACGCACATGATGTAGGACGACAAGAAAAACAAGAACGAAATTCATGCTGTGTTAAAACAACAGACCGGAAATTGGTCAAATAAGCAATAATTCCGCATTCTTTAGGTGTGTATTGTTTATTGTTGAATAATTTTCTATCTTGATACTTGACAGCATTTGCAGAGATTATGGTACATTTACATTATGACTTTTCTTTTGCCCAACCTTGTATACGAGAATGATAAGTGATATGTACGCTGACGAAACGACGAAAGTTAAATGCGCAGCGGGAATAGCTTCAGAATATGAAACTAAAAAAATACAACCCTTAGGCAGTATACAAAAATCGCTGCCCTCTACATATTGCGAATGACTTTCTTCTTTTTGCTGGTGACATTGCTTTAAAAAGTGTCATTCATGGAATTCTTACAAAAAAGTTAGTAGGCTGACTTGCGAATTCTATTTACAAGTATGCACACTTGAGAAAGTCATATTATTAAGAAATCGATAAGGATCATACTTTTCTGGCTGAGCAAATAAACTGACTTGGCCGGAGAGCCTTTTCTGCTCTCGTCATATCGAAATTTATTCATAAAAAATCTCTCATAAAGAGTTTTTTAGTTATCTTAAATTATTTTTTCTCCTTCTGATGGTTTCAATTGGTTCCATCTGTACTCCTTTTCCGTAAAACTATACTAAGATCCTTGTCGAATCGAATAATCTCATGATCAAGGTCACTTGACGATTAAAAAGTGAATATCTTACTTATAGTTTCGATTTTCTCCAAGAAATCCATCTCGTTGGTCTCTTGATTTGTGGCATATCTGGGGCTTATACAAAATATTTATTTTTTCTTACATACTTTGTCTCGTCTTTCACTTATTCGACTAAGCATTAAAATTTCTATTTCTTTTTTATTAAACTATAAAACGCTCCACTTAGACTTACAAAATTTATTTTAAAGTCCATTGATATGAAGTTCCATCTTTTAAAGAGTATCTGTCCACAAAAAAATACCACCAGAATCCGTTTATTGTTTGTTTTTAATTTCAGAAAAAAACATCAAACAGATCACAGATAACCATTCAACCTTTTAATTCAAACAGAAGTTAGCTCTTTCATATAAAATAATCATCCATTCACACTTTCTTTTCCAGATTTAAATCTTCTTCAATGTTAAATTCATCTTATTAGCCTATTCGTGTTTCGATCAGTATACAAATTCAAATATAATTATGATTAAGTGCTCCTTAGTTTCTAACACTAAATAACTACCACTGATTAGGCATTGGCTTCATGTCCATAGATTAATTATAGTTGTCAAGCTTGTTTGCCTCCACCCACTCAATAGGTGATCATTAATTCAATCTTCGTTACTTTGTCAAATAAACAATTAACAAAGTTAAATACAAAGGGCGGAGGGGGGAAGCAACAAACCCAAAACAACTAACTAATTGAAAGCTCGGAGTTTTCCAAACAAAAACGACAATAATTTCTTCCACAGCAATGGATGACCCTTAAAAAAACTTACAAGAAAAAAAAAAAAATAAAATATATATATATATATAAATAAATAAATAAAAAAAAACTGTCTGTCATCTGTATTTTCTAGTATGCTACTACCGCCTCTACATAGTCTTTCTTCGGTTCGTAGCCAGTTATCGGGCCTGAATCCCCACTAAGTAATAAACTCCTCCCAAGACACCCATGTAGGGTGGCAAACAGGTTGGATCGCTGCCCCAAAAAAGCTCCTCAAGCCACGAAACCTGTCTTAGAGCAGGTAAGCAGTAATACCACTTCAACCACTTGGAATACTCACAATTCTAGTCATCCAGTTCTCATCCAATGCTCGTCTCCTGTTATTGTCGATCTCGACTTGAAGTGTTTGCCTAAGCGAGACGACGACAAGCCAGCAATACAACCAGCGAGGGTCAGTTCCATTCTGTGCGGGTGCTACCACCAACTCCAGTTATCTGTGGGTTACCATTGGGTTCTATTGGGGACCAGCTCTCACCAGTGCTCTCTCGCGCGTAGTATTCTATTCGTTTGACTTTTTATTTGTTGTTCTCATTTCTCTGTGGATTTTCACATTTTCACATTTTTACATTTATCCGTGCTGTGCCGTCCTGCCGTCGGTTAAGTTTTTTTTTTTTTTTTTTTTTTTTTTTGTCAATCTTAATTCTTTTCCTTCACATCTTTGTACGGGAATCTTAATCGATGCGGTGTATGAGAATAGTGTGCAGTGGATTTTAGTTTTACTTTAGATCGGAAGGGATTAAGGTGAAATCGCGGTTCTAGATAGTGTAGCGCACGTTGCGTGTATTCGTACAAGTGTTACAACGTGACAACGGTAGTCGACCCGGTTTTTTTTTCCGATTTTTGTTTTTATTTAAACGGATATTTGTTTTTGTTTGTCACTGTTAACTTGAGAAGTAATTTTTATTTCTACTCTCCTGGTGTCAATCAATTGTTTCAATTACTAACGACAACGGAGTCTTAAAAAAAAAATATATATATATATATAAAATAAAATAATAATATTAGTTGTAAAAAGAGTCTGTAAATTAATTGTGAAGAAAAAAATGTAATATCTGATAATTAATTGTGAAATTTACTAAATAAATTATAAGAAAAAAAGAATTTGAGGAATAACAAACAGTGTATAAATGTGTTTGTGTTTAAGGTGCTAATTAGAAAGGATGTTCATGTTTACACAATTGGATTAACGATTCTAGCTGCTGGTTTTATATAAGTACTCGTTTTTGATTTTTGTGAAAGGTGAGTGATATAATTTCTTTTTTCAATCAGCCATTTACAATTTATGTGTAATTTTGTCTGGAATTCGTGTATTTATTTTCTGTAAATTTAATTTGTTAGTGATATGAGCTTGGATTTTCATTTATAATTAATACACAACTTACAGCGAAGTAAAAAAATAAAAATAAATGCGAAAATAAAACGAAAGAGTTGACGTGCGAACTTGGTGGTTCCACTCTGATTTATTGTACATACTCGTATATGAAATTTAAAATAAATTAACGATGCGGCGGCTTTTGTGTAGTGATATAATTTTTTTCTACTTTGTCCAGCTTCTTTTTATAGAAATTAAATTTTCTTCTTATTCGTTTTCAACTTAAAATTAAAAATTACCTCTGTCAGAATAATTGTGTATATGGATGGGAATAAGTTGCGTCATTCTGTATCTGTCAAAGTTAGTGATAAATTCAATTCAATTCGGTTTACTTAGCATTAATAGGCTATTCAATAATATCGAGGATTTTATAAATTATCAAAAATAATTTTGTTACAACGATTATACTTCGAAACTCTTTTTACGAGTAACAAAAGTTATAATATATATATATTTTTTAAAACTTACAATAAGTAATTGATTTTCTAGTTTTAATTTTTTGTGACATGCAAAAAACAAAAACAAAAACAAAACATAGTGTAGAAGAATTACACTAGAAAATAGAAAACGACCTCAGATTTTCTCTACATAAATTAATATCAATAATTTTGCTATGTTACACTTACTTCAAAATGTTTTTACGGATGATTTATGGCGACATTTTGTTCCTGTGGGATCTCGGAGTAATATCCAGCAGTAATCAGCAAGCATAGTAGGACTCCATTTGCCTTGGTATTGCTTTTCCATTCTTGCGACATCCTGGTAGAATTTTTTTTTTCATGTTCGTTGCTTACTGAACCCAAATTCCCCAGAAAGAAATCGAGATGAGCATCCAGAAAGTGAAGTTTTAGTGACATGTTACATCCCACTTCCTTGTAAGCACTATGCAATTCAGTTACAACACTTTTTTAGTTTCCGGCTTTGACATTTAAAAGAAAATCATTTCAAAAGTTTCGGTATTTGTGATCCAACAAATATGCCCTCTTTAATTTTTGGCTCGCTTACTTTCGGAAATTTCTCTTTCATATACAAAAACCCTTTATTGGTCCGATTTAGAGTTTTAAGGAAAATTTTCATTAATCCCAATTTGATATGGAGCGGTGGTAGAAATATATGTTTGGGATCATTGGGTTCATTAGTAATATTTTGTTAGTCAGTTAGTTCTCGGCGTAGTGGCCATTCTTTCTGTATGTAATGACGACTTCGTGCACGGCTGTCCTATTCACACAGAAAACAGCTGCAGTCCAACTTTGAAATCTCCACAAATTGTCCACTTATAGTCTTTATACTGAATGTGTTGTAGGAGATATCGCATATTCTCATATGATTCGTTCATATGAACAGCGTGAGCTTTATATATAGATGTGAAGTAAAACTCCTTTTTAGCTAAGTTTAATGGGTTCAATAAATAGGCGCCAATTGCTTGGTTCATGCAGTATACCAAGGTGTATTCCTGAGTGAAACAATGTGCAAGTCCTTTTTCCCGTTTTCGGAAGTCACTTATATGTACGTCATCTTGGAGGAGATCCAATTCTTTTAATCTGAATGCTAGGAGTTTTGGCTGTAGTTTCGTTAGTTTAAAATTTCTAACAAAATCATTTGAAATTAAATGCGGCCTTGCTGACCATTCTGGTGTTTGAAAGTCTGGATCATTGTCGATTTCCTGTTCGAATTGCATATCATCAGTAATTGAACAACTGGGACATTCAAATTCTTCGTTCAAACTCCATGATTCTTGTGGGATACTGCACAGTATGCTTGGACTTCGGTCTGATGCTTTGTACATTAGTGAGACAAAAGTAATAATCTGTACCATGGTCTTTCGGTTCTCTACATACCTTGGGTACTGCAAAGCTCATATGATATATTCTACCTTTCAACCAACTTGTTAACAAAGTTGTAAAATTTTTACAACATATGTGAGGAGCCCATGATTTATCTTGATCTCCTACTTTAACTCCAAAATAAAGTTCGTAAGCTTTTCGGACAAGTTGGGTGAAACTACGTTTTTAGGACTTACACACATAACAAATTGTTGACATTATTCACAACCTTCCTAGGCATTGTATTTACTTGTTAATGCACGAAAATACGTGGGCTGTTTGATGAATACCTGGATTAGAAATGACAACGCAACTTTTTTAGTTTTTGAAAATTTATTTTTCGAAATAATGCCTTTTCATCTCGATACACTTTTCACAGCGGTGCTGAATTTTTTTTTTTAACACCTCCGTATAGTACGATGCAAATCTTGTTTACCTACCGATCACGGTATTTCACCAGGAGCACACCATGACCTCTTATGCCGATTGAAGTTGTAAACCACCCACTTTTCGTTTCCCGTAACCACTCTTTTTAGGAAAGCCTCAAGCGAGTTCCATTTCAACAAAGACCCTCAGACCATTATGCGATCTATAATGTTTCTTTCACTATGTTCGTGAGGAACCCAAAAATTCACCTTTTTCGATATTCCAAGTCTTTTCAGTCTCTGCGAAACGGTTGTATGGACGATATTAAGCCGTTGAGCCATCTCCTGTGTCATCAAATGCATGTCGACTGTAACTGCAGCCAAGATTTAATTGCCGTATGTGATGGGTGGACGTTCAGAGCGTACAGCAGACACAACGTTGTATTTTCTATAGTGGTGTCAGCGCTTATCTCCATATCTCCATACACCCTGCAAATTTTCCGTTGCGCCTCTGTCGCTTTGACACCTTTTTTTAAGGAAAAAAAGCTAAATAAGCCGAAAATGCACTTTCTCATCTTCCGTTTAAAACAAAAAAAAAAAAAAAAAATAAAAATAATGAGCACTAAGAACACGTCTAATCAAAACAATTTCTCGTAACAATGTAAAGGATAACCCTCTCTATTGGAATAAACAACAAAACTTTCATCCCGGTATACACAGAGATTTTTTGAAACGAAAAGCACTACTTATTGAACAACTCAATAATAAAGCTCCTAATACAGACCCTTGAGGTACGCCAAGGATAACATTTATTGCATCCGATATTTCATTTCCTGCCTTTGTCATTTGCTCTCGTCTACTTAAGTATGACTGGAATCATCTTAACTCTATGCCTTTAATTCCGTACCTATCAATTCGTTACTGCCAATCGTTAGAAAAGTCGATAAACACAGCGGCAATTTTTTTTTTCGAGTTGAATCCATTTTCCAATCCGCAAAAAATAAATAAAGTAGTAATTTACAATTTCATATGTTTGCCTCTGAATCCTGATGGGCACTTTGCAAAGAAGTGACTATCCTCTATACATATCTGGAGCTGTTATTCACTATTAACTCTAAAATGTTGAGTTCAGTGGGTAGGATATTTATTCGTCTAAAATCAGCAGGTTTCAAAGAATTTTTAGCTTCTTCAATAGGCAATACAAGGCTTTCCTTCCAAGTTTCCGGAAATACTCCACTGATCCGTTCTTTACTTATAATTTCCCACAACTTGCAACCAATACTGTACAACGCGTCGCTTAGCATTCTCAGACTTAACATATTAACATACGATGTGTGTTCAAAAAGTACGGTGACTTTTGAAATTTCGCGGGCAACGTACATTTGATTATCGATTTTTTTTTTGCTGTGTTTGTACACATATCCCAAACATATGTTTACAGTTTCTAGTAAATAGCATACTTAGTATGTTTTTGACAGATAGAAAGGATAGAATTAGAAGAAGCAAAGAATTTGCATAAAATTGTGTGTAAAAAAATGGAATCAAGTGCTCTAAAAAACTTGAAATGTTGACAATGGCATACGGTGAGTCTGCTCTAAGTAAAAAAAAAAAAAAAAATGTTTACAAGTGATACAAGCTCTTCCAAGATGGTCGAGAAAATGCCAATAACGAACCTCGCTCTGGACGCCGCAGCACATAAACAAAAGGTAATAACGTCGAAGCTGTGGGGAAAATTGTTTTGGAAAATCATCAAATTACTATAAGAGAAGTTGCTGAGAATGTTGAAATATCGGTCGGCTCGTGCCATACATTTTTTCGAATGTTTTTGGCATAAGACGTGTGTCAGCGAAGATTGTTCCGAAACTTCTAATTTCAATCAAGAGAACCGTCGCATGTGCATCATATTCAGCGTATTTCGTTTTTCTGTTCCCAAAACTAAAGAGACCTATGAAAGGACGGAGATTTGCAACGATTGAGGAGTAAAAACGGCATCGCTGGAAGAGCTAAAGGCTATACCAAAAGTTCTTTGAGGATTGGAAAAACCGTTGGCACAAGTGGATTATATCTGAGGGGAATTGAAGGGAACAACATTAATATTGATGAATAGATATTTTTTTTTTTATAAAAATATAAGACCTAAAGGGGCAGAGTGTGGAAAGCTCTGACAAAACTGTCCTTTTGATAATGTTCTTTGCTAAACTGAGATCCGGAGCCATATATTGCCATATATTGTTGATACATAGTGTAATTTCCTTATCCAAGGTAAGAATATGGGAATTTTTTCTCATATATTTACCATTTCAGTAGTTTAAACCCAGCGTTTTTCAGACCGCTTTCGATTTCGTGGTAAAATTTCGCAATTTCTTTTGGAGTGCCTCCACGATTTATTTAATCGTCCATATATAAATCTTCTCGTAAAGCTTTTGATACTATGAGATATTTTCCGTACTCAGGTCTGACAACATCTGCAGACATCCGGTGTCTAGATATAAGCAGATTTCGTACCATAGGTTACCGTATTTAACTTGTACACCTTTAAATTTTCCGATGAACTTGCCCTGCATCACATTAATACTTTTGGTCATTATTAATAAACAAGTATCTATTGATGCATTTTTGAAATATCTGCTATTAAAGCGAACCGAAAACAACGAGACAACGTTAGATAGTTGAAAACAATATGTCTCGAATAAGTGGGCCTTTCTACAACATATTATTAAGCAAGTGGTGGTATAAGCACTGCAGTCGAATAAGACAAGTAATTTTGTAGTGAAAGAATCAGTCCTGAGGACGCATTGGTGAGGTCAAAAATATTATACTTGGTCAACCTTATCCTCAAACTATCCTCAAACTATTATTATCCTGGCACTATTTACATGAGACCTATAGAATTGTAGTATTGTTCTTTGACCCCTGAGTTCTTTGATAGTTTTCTCTTTAAGGGGTAAAACCAATTTCTGGCAATCTCAAATGAATTTCCTAAAGTCTTTGCCGTATCCGTAAATAGCAATCGGACTATAAATTATCCATCCGCATTACGCATCAGTGTTTTTACAAAGTAATCCTCATATCTGGTGTCTTCTAGGCTCAGGAAAATTCTTTTGTCAACCACGGTTTCTTATTTCCAGAAAGGCTCTACGAGTTCATTCAAATTAGTATTATGACTGACATTTCGACTACCAACTACAAAAATCTTCGAATTCAGTATCGATGAGCTATCATATTTGCCTGACAAGAGTTTTTTGCCGTCTTTGGGCCGTCCTCCATTTCTATTTGTCCAATTGGTAACAATGCTTGATCCAGGATTTCAAGGTATTTCTTCTAAAATTTCTTTCACGATGTCTTCAATATCATATTTAGATATCAATTTTTCCCTCTAGATTTTTGCCAATATGGTGATTTATTTTATATTTAAAAATTATCTGGCGGGACACATACAATCTCATCTCTTATTCAACTTCAAAATTAGTATAAAACATCTAATAAAATATTTTGTTTTATTTTAAAACAATTCATTCACTGATAATAAATTATAAGAGGAGAAACAACATTACAACAGTTTCAACAACTTACTAATGCGTTTTGATTTGTATAAATATTTGTTTTCATTTATTTACACATTTACTGTTGGTTCATACTTTTGCCAACTGAATGAAAAACTTTAAATAAAATATTAAACTTCATGACTATGTCAAACTTCGACTTTTCGAGGTGAGTTAAAATATATCCCACAATGCATAAAGAGCTAATCAAAAGGTGGGACAATTGGACAATGGGACAAAACCATCTAAACTTAAAAAGTTTATATCGACTAAACATAATTCTTAAGGCATATACACGAGTATATGTACATTGCTTTTCAAATAGCCAAGATTTGCATCTCCCATAATTATAATTTTGTTTCTATTTCCCCGGGCGACTTATTAAGTTTAGCACAAACTGCTGAACTGCGTAGAGTCTTTCCACTCTCACAAGAAAACAAATACAGGGTGACCAGATACGAATAATACAAAAAAATTAAATAAGACAACAACGGTCAACTTTCAGCTGTCGGTCCAATTTATGATGACTTGGTCCGATATGTGCAGTGTTATTCCGGCAAAAGCGTGTCGAATGCTGGCCTTGAGTATTGTACAAAGTGGTTAGCTTCTTAGCGTAGACTAAGGACTTGACGTAGCCTCAGAGAAAATAGTCGAGTGGTGTCAAATCGCATGTTCGTGGCGGCCAGTTGATGAACGCTCGCCGTAAGATGACTCAGTCGCCAAATTTCTCCTTCACAACTTTCTGCGCTTCGTCATTTATATGGCATATAGCGCCGTCTTATTGAAACCATATCTCGGATATATCGATGTTGTCGATCTCTGACCACAGAAAATCGGTTAACGTCGCTGATACCATTAAGGGTAACAGTGTTTCCTTCCACATTTTGAAAGAAATAAGGTCCGATACTGTCACCATGTCATAGACAGCATCAAACAGTCAATCTTTGTGGATACATTGATGCTCAGCCGAACACTTGTGGATTGTGTTCCCTCGATTAATGGTAACTTTGCTTGTTGACATAACCGCTAAGCCAAAAATCGGCTTCATCCGAGAAGATGACTTTTTGGCCAAAATCCGGACGTCCGGTCAACATTTTGCATCCAATTTGCGAACTCATCGTTTATGGTCGTCCGGCTTCAATTTTTTGCTTCAACATAATCTGATACGGATGTAGAGCCAAATACAATTGCAAAATAAGTTGGGTTGACTCTCTGGCGATGCCCAATTCAGCGGCGCCGAATCGACATTTCTGGGTCTTCTTCGATATTTGCCGCTAAGACAGAAGTCTGGTTCGTGGCTTAAGGTACAAAAGAGGGTACTCACGCTCAAACTTTTCCATCACGACCTCACGACGAAATTCCGTATTTAAAACTGATCCGGAATTTCAATAATTTTTTTTAATAATTTTCGCACGTTCGGCAAGCGTAAAACGACGCATAACAAAATAGTAAGCCTTACTAAATATTTTGACAGCTAGATGTCATAAGTAACAATTTTCCTAGTATGATCTCGTCTGAACAGTTTATTGTTTCAGATTTCTTCTATTATAATATTGGCAAACGTGTGTGATTTATTACTTAAGACCCATGAATTAGTACTTAGTGTACTGAAGCAAGAAGATTATACCATAGATATTTCTGCAAGAGTTGCGTAGTCCCTAAACTTGTCCCTATTTTTATTGTAGCCAGAAGATAAATAAATAAGCAAAGTGAACCATCGATCAATAATTCTTTTAACTAGTCAAGTAAAATAGGCAGATATGGTTGAGTTTGCGAAAAATATTCTGGCTGTATTTCCGTTACTTGATGTTTCACTTTCACCGTCTTCTCTCTGTCTGAACTGATCTTAAATGTATTCCTTTCTCTGTGCCTGGTGTCTTTTCTTCATCTGACCTTATCTGCTATTTTTTGATGGACAATCAAAAAAATGAGTCTATGAATGAAGTGGTGATAAGCCAAATTTACACTTGCAATCATCAACTCTTCCCTCTAGGCATTTATACTCGTAGATATTTTTCATCTCTTTTGGCGATGCACCGCATACTTTACACCTACCCGAAACTGGTTCACTTAGAGCGCCAAAGATCTTTACGTCAACCATAGCTATATGTAAGCAATTTTTCACCTTCAATATCAAAATGAAGAGGATAGGTTGGACCTTTTCTTTCACAGAGTGTTCTCTAGTCTTATTATCAAACTGAAAACCAATGGGTTTTTCCAGATAACGTGGGCGGTATTGGATGGGCCTGACATACTAATTAACTGAAGACAAATATACGAACAAACAAATAAACTACCATGATCATCGATCGAAAACCCATTTTCCTATCATTAAACCTACTGGCAGAAACGGTTTCTAACACAAGTTTTTGGGATTGACGTATACTCGTACGTTCCGTGAAGTAAGATTCATTCACCTCTGATAGCTGTGCTAATCTTCTATGTTTTGATCGCTTACAGCAGTCTGAAAAGTCCATTCATGGCGCTTGCGCATCTAGAACTGCATGTTCATGGACTTCAGAATACCACTTTGATCAAAGAGCATTTGTAATTTGAACCTGAAAAAAAGAATAATTGAATATATACTCGTAGCATAAACCGTGCAGAACAATACATACCAAAAGTGATTGAAACTCTAAGGTATTAACTTAGATACGAGTATATTTCAAAGGGAAAATCGCGGGAAATGATTATATAAAACCGTATATTTTAGTACGATTTTTACTATTTCGAAAATATTTTCTTTAAAAAATAGATATAGAATCCAAAGTATAACAACTTAAAGAAATCTTCGTACCAAGACAGAACAATTAAATATACTGTTGCCGCTCTAATAGCTCGATTGAACTGTAGTTACAATGAGATCATTTGAACAACAAAAAATAAATAAATCTATCTAACGGGACTTTTTTGTGTACTTACAACAAATATGGATACTATGTAACAACGAAATTATTTACAAAAATTAAAGTTTAGTTTTTTTTTAATTATGACTAATGGAGGATCACAGTGCAGTTGCTCGTTAAAAAAAAATGCCGTTCGGTGGTTATTTGGACGAAAGAAAGGAACAGACCTTAAATTGCAAAGGTTCTGTGCCATGAAGCAGGACTGAAAATATCAGTTATTGTATAATAACCTTTTCGGTGCTCGGGAGAGAGTTTTCCTACTCAATTCCCTCCTAAACGTAAAGAAAAAGTGATTACCAAGTGTGATTTCCCAGCTGGTGTCGTTGTCGGAGTTGACAGCGGAACCGAAGTAAATAAAGTCCCTTATTTCTAGTTGTTTATCTTATAGTTTTGTCTTAGATATCGATGTTATGTTTCCCTCTTTGTTGACAGCATTCGCTATATCTTACTTTGTTTTTCCTTTGTTGATCGCTTCACCCATTTTGGCCGCGATCACGGCACGATCCATTGCCGGCTCACTGTCTTCTCCTCATTATGCCAACGTCGCTGCATATGCGAGTAATTGAACAGATTTTGAAAGATGGTGCCTTTGAAGTTGGCATGCTAGTTTCGCACAATTCTTTCAAGAATGATGTTGAAAATATATTTCACTTGACAACGTGTCGCCTTGCTTATGTCCTTCCATTGAAAATTTCGGTTTGTTATTACCGACCTTGTTGGAGCAGCGTGGAATCTACATCGTTATCCACAGCTTGGCAATAATGCCAAAAATAAACATGGATCTGTACAACCATTTCTGTAGATGATTTGAAATCAGTGAATGGGTGGTTTTTATCGATTTAGAGCTCCTCAGTTTTTGACCTACGGTGGACTTTGCTGGCTTCAAACTACAATGGGTTTATTTGTCGGGCATGTTGTTTTCAACCCAGATTTTAGAGTACCAGTACCAGAGTACCAGTTTTGGTACTTTCGAACTTCATTGTACTGGTAGCTCCTGTCTAGGGTTTTGTTACTTAGAATTTGGAAGAGCATAGTAAATATTCTTGCAAGCAAGATCTTTTAACTTGGTACGAGAAAGCAATATCATCAGTGAATCCAGTAGAGATTCCATTCAAATTTTTGTTTCAAAATTAAGTTAATCTAATTTCTGGGCCGAGTATTTACCCTTGTGGGACATCAGTTTTTATTATGAAAGTACTGCTTTCTATTTTTAAATGTTGAAAGATGTATGCGCGCACTCTTAAGAGCGAGCACTGCTGGTGAAAATAGCGATACAACAAGGTGCAAGGTAAGACAGTAGACGTAACGCCGGTCTTCAAGGGTGTCGAATGACTGTGTCATAAATTCATCGCCTATGAGTTTTATCGCAGGATTATGGATCCTATCTAACAAATTCAAAGAGGTCTTAGAAACACCTGACCGTATGTGAGAATTGTACCTGAATTTTGGGCGGATAAACACCTTAGATATTGTGTCCAGGTCCAGGACCAGGATATTGTGATCAGTTGGGGTGAAATTTTTCTTACATTGCTTGAGGATACCTAGATATTTTGCAGCATTTTTGGCGACATCTAATATGTGGTCATTTTAATGTAAGTTGTCATTGACACACATGCCGAGAATATAAAGTTTTTTGGTTTCTACGATGCAGGCGCCAATCATGGATAATGCTTGAGCATATAAATTTTGCTTTAACGACAGCAGACACAATTGTATTTTGAAAGCATTAAATTCCACTCTGTTCATTGTTCCCAATTGGTTGTGCTGTATCCGGGAACGAGGCTTATTCATTTTATAGCGTCGTCGCTATCGCAGTCAGTCGAATCATTTTCGCATTCATAAAAAGGAATGCAAACAAGACCCTGCTAATTTTAGTGGAAATTCATAATTAAACGCTTTACAACTGTGCTACAAATATAGTTTACATCCTTCTTGGACTATGGTTAACAATATGCTTCAAGAAATCCAGGCAAACCTAGATCTTGCTATGCAACAGATATTTTCATATTAAAAGACATTGTGAAATCAATCATGGCAAAATGCAAAAAACTGTTCGCCTTTTTTGTGGACTGCAAGGCGGCCGATCGAAACCAACTACTTTATAGACTGTACGAGTATAATATAGGAATCTCGATAAAATTTGGTAGAGCCATGCAAAATTTGAACGAGGATACACAGGTAGAGTTTTGGAATGGCGATGTATTATCGGAGTGGTTTCCAACGAAAACTGGATTAAGTTAAGATTGTTTATTAATCACACATCACCACATCATGCTGGTGTATTAATCAAAGCAATTTTCTTTACCGACTATATTGTACTCCTAGCTCATTCACCTAAATTTCTGCAAATGATGATTCCATCGCCTGGCGGAATATTGCAGCTGTGGAATCTCGTTGTCAATCTAGAGAAGTAAAATGTTATGATTTTTAAAAATGGAGGTGGAAGAAACTGCCATAACGAGTTCAAATGGGGGTTAATCATGATCAAATAGAAATAGTCAAAGATTGGAGCTATCTTGGTGTGCTTCTAAAGAAAAATATGAATATGGAGAAGCACCTGAAGGCAAAACTGACAAAAGCAAAAACTGCTATAAATGCAACAAAGCGTAAATGTCTTGCGAATGTAAATATAGCTTATAGCAGCAAATACAAAATTTTCAAAGCTGTCCATTTCTTTTTATGCAGAAGAAGTGTGGGGTAACTAATCGTATAAAAATAGTCAAAAATTACATAAGGTACTATAATAAACGATTTTTTCACCTTCCACCGAGTACGCCAAACTATTTCTTGCCAATTGAAACAGGACTATCTCCCAATTTATTGAAACCCCTAAAATGCTGTTTTCACCGCCATTTTTCTTAAATTTTTCTTAATCAGCAATTTCGAGAAAAATGCTGTGGGTAAGCGACGTGATCAACCCATAGAAGAGTACATAGTCAATTAAGTTACAGAATTCGAAATGACTTCGGGACGGGTATACAACACATCAAAACTCAATGATGTTAGAACTATAAGGGGAATTGGTCCATTTACATTTTATACCACACAGGAATGAATTATCCATTCTTTCCGGCGTATGTAATGGCGGTCAGACTGAGGACATTTTTCATTTCATGGTGAGGTTTTCAACACTGCGGGAAATTAGGAGACGTTTCTTAGAAATTGATTATTTATCAGACGAGTAATTAATCAGCCACTTTAACGAGATGCATGTTTCTATTTTCAATGAGTTTTGCAAGACTGCATTGAATTATCGGAGAAATATTTTAACCGAAAATTATTAAAGAAATTTAAAAAAAAAAAACTACTCGTTAGTAGCAAATTGGGAAGTAAAGAGCATTAGTAGGAGTAGTGCAGATATGATGCAAATAAATTTTAAAATAGGAAACGAAAACTTCACTATTTTCTGTGTTTATCGCTTGCACGAGAATAATTTAAACAACAGCATATTTATAAATGAAGTTGGTGATATTCTTAAAGGTATTAATTCAAAGAATTTATTGGTCTTAGGAGACATTAATATAGATATTTTAGAAGCTAACAAGGACTGCAACGTTATAAGTTTCTTATGTCATCATTTGGGCTCGATTAAGTTGTTAACGAACCTACTCGAATAACAGATGAAGCCCAGACATGCATAGATCACGTCTTTGAAAGATTCCGTAAAAACTTTGTACATGAAATATACAGTGAAGTTAACGATCAAAGAATTACAGATCATTGCCTAATTAAAGTACAAGTATTGGGTATATATTTTAATTGGTGCGGTTTTTTTTTTTTCAAAATTTGAACGTTTATTTAAGAAAAACATGTACAATAGTATTATTCAAAGTATTGCCCATCTGAAGCTATGACTTTTTCCCATCTTTCTAGCAATTTGTGGATCTCATCCCAAAAGAGCTGCGAGGGCTTGGCAGCCAAAAATGAATCAAGCCAATTTTTGATATTCTGCTCTGATGTGAAGCATATTTCAGTGAGGGCATTCTGCATCGATCAAAACAAATGGTAGTCAGAAGGGGCAAGGTCTGGGCTATAATGCGGGTGGGGTAAGACTTCCCATCCACTGTTCTCCAAATAGTTCTTAACCGGAATAGCAACGTGGGGCCGTTGTTATGATGGAAAATTATTGCCTCCTGTCTGGTCGCATATTCCGGGGTTTTTTCGGACACTGCTCTCTTTAAACGGATTAATTGTGTTCGGTAGCGTTGTGCATTGATGGTTTCACCCAGTTTTAGCAGCTCTTAGTACAACACACCCATCTGATGCCACCAAATACAGAGCATTACCTTCGCGCCATGAATTTTCGGCTTTGCCGCTGATTTGGCTGGTTGGCCGGGTTTAACATACGATTTTTTGCAAAAATGACTTCCTTTTGTGGCGTTCCAGCAACATTTCGGATATGCAAAACCACCTTTCGACGTCTCTCGGCTTGAGTTCATGTGGAACCCAATTTCCTTGCTTTTGAATATATCCAGCTGCTTTTAAACGTTTTAAAATGGCTGCTTGTGTGACACCCAAAGATTCTTCGAACTCTTCTGGCAACAATCTTCATAGATTAATGCTTCCAGCTCTTCATCTTCAAACTTTTTTGGCTGCTCAGGACGTTCATCGTCTTCCAAGCCAAAATCACCACTTTTTAATCGTGCAAACCACTTTTGGCACGTTCGCTCAGGTAGCGCATGTTCACCATAAACTTCCACCAAAATACAATGACTTTCGTCAGCAGTTTTCTTCATATTAAAGTAATGAAGAAGAACTCCCCGCAAAAATACTTTTTCCGGCACAAAGTTCGACATATCTGAGTGAAAAAAAATTATTGTTGTTTACGTTTCAAATGAATGACATATACTGAAATGACGTACAATGACAGTAGCTTTCCAACGCATGTTCCAATGGAATAATATAACTTATGTCATCTCTTAGCAAACCGAACGAAGTTATAGACCCAATAAAACATACAATCCAAGAAAGAAATTGTATGGACTGATACATACCATTCCCGGAGAAAAAAAAACAATAGATTTTCAAAAATTAAATAATGACTTAAAATTCGAGTTTTAAGAAGAGGTATATGAACGAACCAACCGTTCGTTGGCTTAGGATATTTTCTTGAATATTTTAAAATTGCATATCTAAAATTCTACCGTATTTCGATCCAGGCCACGTAATAGTTCCAAGTTGAAATGACTTATTACAGGGAATGGATTACAGAGAATCTACTAAAAAAGATTGCCAAAAAAACAGAATGCGGAAAAAATTTAAAAATTACCCTGGGAATCAGATCTTAAAGCAAAAATTTATTAAATTCAGTCAGGATGTTAAAAAAGAGGTAAAATTATATTACGATAAATTTTGTTCCAGAATGTTTGAAAATTGTTACCCCTGCAATTTTCAAACTTTCTAGAATTTTAAAGAGGAATGGAGAGTAGTAAGCCATATTCTTCAGAAGGACACAAAAAGGGAATCGATACTTGAAATCGAAAATGAGAGTAATACAAATACTGGCAACCAAAGGGACATTGCCAACGCCTTAAATAAATATTTTGTTTCTGGTGTCATTAAATCTAAGCCCTTCTCATCGCAAATTGATGTGATCTATATTCAAAATTAGTTGACGATGTCTCCCAAAGTAAAAGTTTTTTCTTAGAACAAATTATATCATACGAAATTTATAAATGTATTATGCCTCTTTATAACAAACAATCGTGTACCTCTGATGGTATTAAAAATTGTATTTTAAAACGCGTTGCGTTTTATATCACAGATGTATTATCCTATCTTATTTTTCCCAAATCACTTAAACCTGCAAAAGTCATTCCTTTGTTTAAAAAAGGAAACCGAAAAAAAAGCGAGCCAATATAGACCAATTTCTCTTCTTTCAACCTATTCTAAATTGTTTGAAAAGTTAATGAAATCCCGCTTTGGGCCATTCTTAAGCAAAACTGAATTATATTCAGGTTTTAATAGAAATCAAAAAACTTTAGCGTTATTTTTAGACATGACCAACGCATTTGACATGGTCGATCATAACATCTTGCTAAACAAACTCTTTAAAACTGAACTTACAGGTTCAGTCTTCGATTGGCTAACTTCATACCTAGGTAAAAGGTTTCAAAGACTTAAATTGGACAACATTTACAGTGAGGAAATGAAAATGGTCACTGGTGTACCACAAGGTTCAGTCCTGGGGCCATTGTTATTTCTTTTCTTATTTATGTAAATTTCATGTTCGAACAAAATTTTTGTAGTAATAATATGGCTTTTGTTGACGACATAGCTCTTACATACACAAGCAAATATTTGTTTGAATCCGTAATAAAGCTACAAAGGGATCTACAAATTTTAGGGCAATGGTTTGCAAAGCATGAACTTCTTATAAGGGAAAAAATGAAGATTATAGATTGCAGTCTTTCAAATGTAGAAAGTTTACTTTTACTCTGCTGCATGTGAAAAATTTAGCATGTGCTTGCAAACATGAGGAAAAAAAATTTAATTACAGATTCCCCCTGTTCTACGAACCTGCTTCAAAATTTAGTCCGTCGATAGTTTCAAATATTTAGGAGTTATAATTGACAAGACCCCAAATTGGAAGGCAGATGTAGCAGATTTAAAAAAAATATATGATTTTGATAACTTGAAACATGTTCTGGTTAAAACCATATTGCTTAAGAAATCTATTGCTAATGATATACATATCATGGAGTCGTACACTCGAAACTGCAGTAAGACATATCGAGTTGGGGAGGAACATATCTTAGCACCGTTGAGCATATTGTGATAGCACAGAAGCATATTATTAGAATAACTAGAATAATTTGCAACAAAGGAAGACTTGTGAGCAGCTGGCCTCTCTTTCAGGATCCCCATATCTTACCACTTAAACATATTTATGTGTATAAAGTTCTTAAAATTTTCTACACCAGTAGTGGTTTTACATGCACGATCAGTAGCTCTAATGTATATAATTTAAGAGTCAATTCTAAAGCTCTTGTTAATGTGCCAACATCCAAAAAGACTCACACTCACTTTTTTAACCATCACAGTGCTTAAGCCTGTTAATAAATTGCCACACGACATAAGAGTATCAAATATATGTAACATTTTCCTAAGCAAATTAAAGAAATTTCTCTTCAAAATAGATTGCTCTGAAGTCAAAAACCTGCTTGTTAGTATTGTTGAGAAAAAACTACAAACTATTATTTTATCAAATTTGTAACATTTTTCGTAAAGTTTGCTCTTTCGCTTATTGATTTAATTTAATTCGTTAATACAGATTGATATAGTTATATTAATCTAATATTATGAAATTTATGCGTTTTACCCAACACTAGTTTTTAGTTTTTTTGTAACTATCATTCGCCACTAGTGTTAAATGGCTATCGAATAAAATCCCATTAAACTTTTTCTCTTTACAAAATGCATTTTTTTAAAACTTTGTGATCTATTGAAATTTTGTAATTATTTTGAAAAAGGATAAAGTAAAAAAAAAAAATACAAACTTAAAAAAACTTGACTCAAGGATTACTATTAAAATAAAAGAGAAGTCTTAATTATTATAGGATTGAAATATAATTGAGTGATTATAAAATATTTTAAAATTTATGATTTTGCTCGCTTATAAACAATTGAAAAGATATTGATTGAATAAAAAGTCTTAACTTGGTAGCACTAGCCACCAAGCAAATTGCGTTGATAATGCTCAATATTTTGTAGCAGAAACATGTCGTTTTAACTTAAAGGTTTGTTTTATTTGACGTTTGTCAGTAGTTGTGACAAGGCCTATTTTGACATAAAGTAAGCTTATCCGCGAAGGTCTCCACATGAAGAAGCCGATAGTAGAAAAGCTTTGAGTGAAACGAACTAGCAGATAAAAAAGTTCAAAGCTTGAAAAATAAAAAATAAAAGGGTCACTCACTCACAAAATATCAGCAAACTAGAACGTCCTGAATGGAGCTTTAGTCCCAATGTTAAACCAGTCCCACAAGAGTCACAGTAGCAATGTAAATACTTGAGAGAGTATTTACATACATATGTAACAAATAATTCAATGGTTAGTAAAAGAAGAAGAATAACAAATATTATTCAGCAAATAAATAATCCAATTTTACTGTTACTACCGCCAAAAAAGTAAACAATCTCCGCACCTTCGTCTAGACAGAACATGGCTAATCAAACTTCGCACAATCTAAATATATGGTCAACTGAGTAAATCTTGTTCAACATTCAATTTGCTTCACCTAGATACTTTAGCATACCCAGTCAAAAGTTATACTCCTCCTCTCCCTTAACCCTCACGTACTCTTCTTAAATAACTTTTAATTCCGTGTTAAAGTTATCTCATTTCAAAAAAAAAAAAAGCCGATGATTGATGAACCCCCTGCCACTTTGTACAGTTTCGGCCCAACTTACTTATCAAAAATTCTCAATTTCAATAGATGTGCGCACCAACAAAAGCGTTTGGTAAAAAAGATTAATTACGTCCGAATTCAAATCTATCTAAATTCATCAGTACTGACACACGATATACATATTTTTTACAAATCTCGTAGCCGTATATGGAAGTGTGAATTTGCAGATAGTCTTGTGATACTTAAATTCACAATTTTGTAATCTAACACTTGTCTGCAAGAAATTTAACCGAATTCACTACGCGCGTTGTCTTAAAGTAAAAATTAATCCAAATATCAATAGCAACAACAAAGGCAGCATTTTGTGGATTTAAGACCACAAGTTATGAATATCCATTTTGTAGATGGTGGATTTAACGCGCCTTGAATATTGGAAGTGTGAATTGATATTCGTATGTTGTCCCGTGAGCGTCGTCACGGTCTCTGTCGACTCACTATGACATTTTATATAATATTATGAGAATCGTAAACATCTGTTGACATGAACTATGATTTGCACAATAATTATGATGAAATTGGCACGTGGGGTATGTAGATCGAAGAAAGTCTCAAGCCACAGGTTTCACTTGCTCTGGACGGAAGGGTAAAATTGGCGGTTAAATTTTGAGGTTAAACAATGGTTTGAGATTAGCTCGAAGGGACTGATTGAAACTGCATGGAAATCGAGTGTGGACTATACTTGGGATGTTGATCTTTTCCGTAGTATGAGCATAATTAAATAAAAATAAGATGGTATAGGTCTGGAAATTGGTCATCTTTAGCCATAGAGGGAGAACTTTATATTTGCCTAATCTGGTACTTAGTTCAGGCTTGCGCCTTTTAAGGCAATGAAAAGACAGAAAATCTGAAACGAAAAGTATATGTGTGGTCCGTTTCTGATCATAGTCATATTGGTACTTTAAGTTTATCGCCTGTAGTGAACCTGAGCTTTAACCTATCTAGCCAACTCCACCTAGCTAGAGACTCTAGTAAAGAACGACAAGTTGATTGAGATCCCTTTGCAACTGCATTTACTGCATTTTTTTCTCCTGAAGTAGAGCACTAATGCGCAATTCATGATCTGGTCATCTCGAAAGTTGTAGACGGGTTGTTCAGCGTAGAACTGCTTTGCTGTGTATTCGATATATAAAGGGTGAGCCACCAGTTAGCGTGAAAGCTTTTATTAAATTAAATACACATTTATTACAAAGTTAATAAAGAATTTTATTGATTAATAAATCTTAGTCTATGGCAATTAGAAATAAAATACAAAATTGTCCATGTAATCACCACGGTTTTGAAGCAAGCGATTATCCAAAGGTCAAATTATCGATGAATTTTTGAAGAATAAGTGAGTTAATGGCCGCAATTTCAGTTTGGATGTTATGTTTGAGATCCTTCATTATCGCTGGGTGATTAAAATAGATCTTACTCATCAAATAAAGCCACATGAAGAAGTCTAAATGTGTCAAATAGCAGTACCTCGGATGCCAATCAACTTCTCTTAGCAAAATAATGCGATATTCAAATTTCGTAAGCAATAAATTGATTGGTTGATAGCTTGTGTGAGTGGTAGCACCATCCTGTTGAAACTAGAGATAGTCCAGACCCAATTAATTCAGCTTTGGAAAAAAATATCCCGTTAATATGTTGCGGTAACGTTCTCCATTCACTGTAACTGTCTCTCCAGCATCATCTTCGAAAAAGTAAGGGCCAGAGATGCCGCCAACCCATAAATCGCACCATACAGTGACTTTTTTGGGATGAATTGGTTTTTCTTGAATCTCGTATGGGTTTTCCCGTCCCCAGAAACACCAATTTTGTTTATTTACAGATCCATTCATCCCGAAAATGGGGATCATCGGAAAAGATCAAATTTGTCCTGGCGATCCAACATCCAGTTAACAAATCGGTGACGTCGTAGATGGTCAATAGTTGTGTAATTTGTATTTAATAGGCGTGCAATTGAAGATCAACTTTTAAAACCCGCCGAAAAGTGTAATAAGTGAGGGCTAATTGTTGACTTCGGCGACGAATTGAGGTGTCTGGCTGGTTTTGAACATTTTTGCTCATGATAATACGGAGTTTGACCCGATACGGATACATTTACCATTAGACGAATTCCAGATTCACTTGAGCGATTATGTTGACAGAAAAATTAACTAATTTTACGAAATGTTATTTTTATAGATCGCCCATCTCCGTAACAAGATTGATTAACAAAAATGCGTTGTTGCGTAATAAACGGCTCCATGATCAAAATTGTCAAAGATTGTATGACATCTGTCAAAAAAAATCAATCAAATTGAATTCAGTTAGTGACAATAATTGACAGCCAACATCCACACCGTTTTTTGGCTCACCCTTTACATGTAATTCCTCCAAATGAAGACCAAACAGAGATTCTTTTACCCTGGAAGGTAGATGAAGAGGGTCCTGTATTACGTCATGCTCATTATGATTTTATTACTTCTCATCTGGTTTCCCAGCTCGCTTAGCAAGAATTAATATTCGCATGTTCGCTGTGCTGAAGTCATTCATGGAGCTCACAGCAGAGCCTAAGTGGATATAGACTTTAATTTATTATAGTCCCTTGATATAAAGGGTTTTTCAAAAGGGACATAACAGTTTTGCATTTTAACACAAACGCACCCTTTAACTTTTGTTATGATCTGCCTATGTCAATACACCAGTTAAGGCCCACATTTTCAACATGGTGAAGTTCACGAAGGAAATTATTAAAAAATTACTACCGAAATGCTGAGTTGGTGATCGCAACTTTAAGAGCGCTTACTCCAATTTTCGGTCATAATAATCCACATTTTAGCGAATTTTGTGTAAGGATCATAGCCTACACCCTTACAAGATCAAATTAACTCAAGAACTGAAACCTCTTGATTATTTGAAACGTTAAAACTTCCCCTATTGGGCTCTGCATAAGTTTGAAGAAAATCCTGAATTTAATCGAAAAATCATCTTCAGCGATGAAGCTCCATTTTTGACTTAATGGTTTTGTCACAAAGCCACATATGCTTTAAGAGACTCCATTGAATCTACAAAAAGTAACCGTGTGGTGTGGTTTCATGACGGAGGTGTGGTTGGACCGATCATTTTTGTCGATGAAAATGATCGCCATGTTACGACCAATGGAGTTCGCTATCGTGCCATGTTGGAAGACTAATTTTACCTAGAATTTAATGGATTTGACATCAGTGATATTTAGTTCTAACAAGATGGTGCCGCATGCCACCATTGATTTATTAATCTATTGAAGGAGAAGTTCGGTATACGTGATTTAACCTCGCTCATGGGAATTAACGCCGTTGGATTTATTTTTATGACAAGTCGTTGGTTTATGCCAACAAGCCGACAACGTTAGAGGAGCTCACAAACAATATCAAACGCGAAATTGCCAACATTTTCGTCAATATATAAACGATAGAAAATTTTCTCCAAAAATCGAACGCTGCAAATGTACACGCAGTAAATAAATTTGAAGTTGATATCTCAATTATTCTGTGTTTAATTTAAATACAAAATTGTTATGTCCTTATTGAAAAACCCCATATATAAATGACAAAGGTAAAGAGGAATGAAAAAAGTCAATATTGTAGGTTCAAAAAAGGATAACATTGTCAGAAATATAGTCCAGAAAAAGTTGGTCAAACGGTTTTAGGGATAATAAATCCGAAACAACAATAAGGTAAAGTAAGCTGGGAGACTGATCTGCGGTCCAAAGGAAGATACAAGATCTTTGATTTGAAAGGCACGAGAGTCATTTTTGAATAAGTCAGCATTGAAGCCGAGACTTGTAATTTCATGTTCAAATGGCGCAGTTAAATCAGAACGTGCGCTAAAAAAAGGTGAGGAGAGCAACTTCTGTTGGAGTTATAAGTTCAGGATACCAAATATTTCGAGGAGTCATACCTATATGCTGTATGACGAGTACCTGATGCTACTCGTCCTGCTATTGCGTCCATTTTTTGTCATTTCTAAATACCATAGACTGTAGTTGTTTAAGTAAAAAATATCATTGATCCCAGTTTCACTAATACATCTAACACCATCATTGAACTTCAAAAACAAGTAGTACAGGTAGTCAAATTTAAAAATATTTAGGCTTCATGCATCGTGCATCAACTCCACGAGTGCAGTTTTTATTCACACTATTTAAACAATTCGACGAAACATTACGTTCGTCGTTACAAAAGGACAGAGAAGATGAAAGAAGGATAGAATTAAAAATAAAAGAAGATAGCGTAGAGCAAAGCATATAGAAAAATACTTTGATTCCATCTCTCGATGCATTTGCTGTTATCTCAAATAAAATTCAGAGTATTTGCATCTCTCTAAATTACTTAAGGTAGCGCTAAAAATGGACTTGGGTCGCAACCAACAAGCATATCCAGGCTTCCAGTTTTGCACGCTAAGTTAGCTGAGGTGCCAATGGAGCAATTGGGTCCATCCGGTCTACATGACCCAGCCATCTCAGTCGTTGGACCCACACTGTTATGACAAATTCAATATCGCCCCTCCGTCTCCTCTCCCACTCTCACAGTTTTCCACTCAAAACATCCAAGGACAGCCTTATCTACTTTTGATAAAGTCCAGTCCTACATAAAGTCACCTTTGTGACTTATTATTGTGAATTATTTTTTGTTTGAGTTTAGCTTTAGTGTTGTTGTCTGAAGTGATTGGCCTGTCATAAATGCATAGCATATTGTACAAGCTATAGAAGTCTATTTGCCTGTAGCTGGACTTAAGGCGTATGATAATTTTTAAGGATGGCACGTTTAAATTTTAATTTAGGCAAAAATCAACAAGGAAAACAGCTTTCCACAGATGAACACAATTTGGTAAATCACTGAATGATGTGCATTCATTCTGCACGGCAACAGCCTGAACACCCAATTCCAAATAAGTATTTCTTTCTTCCATCAATTCAAGTCTGCATTCAAAAAACAATTATTTCCACGAAAAAACAATTTCTCCAACTGTCACATATCACGAGCCAAAGAGTGTTAATCTAACCTAAAAGTTCTGTGGAAGCTAATTTAACCTAATTGCATTAGAAATTCTGTGACATATTTGCTCTTTCAATACCTTGATTAATACGAAAGATACTAAAGCCATACAGAAAAAAATTGAAAAGACAAAAGAGTTGATATGCGAACTAGATATACCCAACAAGTAAATGTTTCTGTTTTGGTTCGTCCAATTACAAGCAAGGGATGGATTTGTATATTTTAATTCATAATTTTACACGTTAATTGATATGTGTACATATAGCCCTTGGGTTCCTATATGACTTGACTTGTCTTTGTCACGATTTTTCTCCATTTTACACTTCAAGACTGTTCCATTGATTGCATTCTTACCCTTCAGCCATTATTTTTACTTACTTCTCACTCTGTGGTATGTTATAGGAACGATTATTTTAGTATGTTGCATTTTAAGAACAAATATACAATATCTCAGCCAGCTTTCCCGTCGAGTTTTGTTGTTTTTCTTTTATCTTTTTTTTAAAAAAAATTGACTCGTACATCGGTGGAGCATTAATATAAAACAAAAGTCACATATCCGATACGTACGTAGCGCGTTCCTTATGGCTAGTAAATACATTTATAAAAGAATTGCATTTTGTTGTCCATAAAAAAGAAGGAAAAACAAAACTTAAAACACGACAAATAAATCTGGAAACATGTAGATACGAATAAGTACTGGCGTTTCCCATAGACGACTATGAGTATAGACCGCAGCATTACCCACTCACTGACATGGAAATTCCTTCAGAGCGCAACGTATCCGACTATCCGAATCCAAATACACTCTGGTGCATTTGTATTTGTGTTAGTGAAATCGATTTTGTGTCTCAATGTTTTATTGATATTACCAAAAATAGTTTGCTACCAACTTAATACGAAAAACCCTCTACGCTTTGGCCTCATACTGAGAGCGCGAAAAACGTGAGGTTAAATGCAATAAGCCATCCAGCCTCGAACGAGTACTCACATTTTACACTCATACTTATATCTAGCACTTGTCCTACCCTTTGGTTGTATGAAAATCTAAAAATCCACAATAAAAAGAAGAGCAAAAAGAAAATATTAGAAAAAAAGCAGAAAGAGGAGTACTCGTATGTATGATACAATCAAAAAAACAAAAATGTTGCTTAAAAAAAAAAAAAAAAAAAAAAAAAAGGTATTAAAGTCTTTTGGGTCAAAAACCTCATCGGGGCGTACTAATATCTTGGGTAAACTTAATTTTGATGCGGTGAATTTTTAATCAAAATTAGTTTAATTAACATGTTGAAAGTACGGCTGTGTGAAAGATACGACTACTGGTCTATCGAGAAATGCTTAATTAATGAGTAAACATCGAAACCACAATGATGTGGATGAAAGTTTGATTGAGATTGAGAGGTGAAACAATGAAGAAAATAGTCTTTGGTTATACTTTTGACTTACTTTTGTTAAATTGTACAAACTTGGTGATTGGTTAAGATTTTGGATTTGAATGCTATCCGATTAAGTTTCTTCTTCAGTACATTCAAGCGACAACTATTCAGTAATTCAGCAAATTTAACAGAATCTTAATGGGGAACCACAGTGAGAACAAAATTTTGCCACCGCACCCCGAAGAAGATCACTAGACAAAATATTTGCAATAGTATCTTGGAGAAATGCACTTACACAGACCTTAGAAATTCAGTATAGTCGGTCTTAAGATACCCTGACTATGGGATATCCAACGCGTTTTATGACATCGTGAAGGATTACTTATAATTCACTTCTGACGGCCAATCAATTGGAAGTAAGAAGGTTAACGTCTCTAACTAGGCAGACCATTAGATAGCTGCCTTTAGCTTCATTTCAATCTCTCTCAAGTGCAGCTTTATTTTACAGGCTCAGGTAGTATTCCGCTGTATCGTCATCACCCTCATAGAAAGCGTCGTAGAATCTAGTATGTCCCAAATTGCACATTGGCAGGGTTAATTAAAAATTACCTATCCGAACGTTCATTTCATGTTGTCTTGAATGGTTTCAAGTCTGATATCCACAAAATAAAGGCTGGTATGCCCCAGGGCTCCATTTTGTCTCCGACACTCTTTATAATTTTCACCAAGGATCTCTTGTCTGCTTCTTCTAATTAAATATGTTTCTTTGCTGATGACAGTACTCTCTGCTTTTCATATTCGTTTCAGGACTCACGTCCCTGTACTTCGGCTGTACAACGGGGACGGCAGTTTATGCTGAGCCCATTAAATTCTGATATAAGCAGTATTACTAAATGAGAAGCCGCCACAAGTGTGGAGTTTACTGCTTCCGAAACAGAATTGTGTCTGTATCGTCGAAACCCAAAAAATGTTCCATTCCCAGTATGTGTGTCAATCACAACTTAAATTGACATGACCATATATTTGATGTCTGCAAAAATACTGTCTAGGTTTGATCAAGGGATGTAAATAATATTTCAGTCCTTCTAATATGGCCTTAATATATGAAGCATTTATCCGCTCAAATGCTTTGACTATAATTTGACTATAATTCCGCATTCCGCCCTTTCAAACGTTTTACCTATGAATGCTTATTAGTATAACTTCAAGTCCACTTTAGAACGTAGTCTGAAATATTGTGATTTTTTCTTAAGCCGTACAACTTGCTTATGGAGTGCCTTGTCGAGCCCTTTATTTTTTTCTCATTATTTCCTGGGAACATTCAAAACCAACGTACATCGGTATCCCTCGTTTCTTCTGTCTTAACATTTTAACGGAACGCAAACTCCTGAGCTTATTATAAAAAAATATCATAGCTACATTGAATTGTATGCGACCTTGTTGAATATGCGGAATATCAGCTAAAAACGGTATAAGCAGAGGCTTGCTAAGATAAACAGCTCTTCTCTTAATCTCAGGGTAAACCAAAAGCTAGTTGAAGATGTTCGGAACCTAAGTTCCGTTATGAGCTGATATTTTCAGGTAGAAAACAATCGGGAAGATCGCCTGTTCTTTGGTTGAACGAAAATGAGACGAAAATAGAGACTTTCTGTCTTATGCTGGAGACTCACTTCCCAGGTAACCTAAACAGAACCAGCTCCTATTAACGAAATTGTTAGTTTTCTGAATAATACCACACCCAGTTGCTAATATCTCTCATCGGTTGTGATGACGATAGCATATACCAAGTTATGCACAACTTCTACCTATATGGCTAAGCCCTTTTGGGTACTCCTTGGGCAAAGCGGTTGGATGATTTTGAGCTACATAGTAACCCGTTTCGGACATATGAGAGCTACCGCCTCACTTTCTATTGAGGAATTCTGATTAATAATTAAAATTCGTATCGGTTTCAAATACGTTGGAGTACGATTAGCTTGTATAAGAAATCTGCCATGTTGACTGTTGACGATATCGTTGATTCAATTGCGTGAATTCATCTGGAATATGTTCTTTCTCTGTTATTTTACCATTTCCTTAAGAGTATTAAAGTGTTGCCATTAATTTTTTTTTTTTTGCAAGTTATGTCTGGTTGAATGAGATATTGAGCACAAATGATATATATTCGTTCGTTAGCATACAGTTCGCTATATGCCTCTCCAGCTAGTGCGGTCTTTTGTCAGCTGTCTCCAGTTGGCTGAGATGCCCTTTAAATTGTGTACGCCATCTTAGTTGAGATCGTTCTCTGCCGCATTGTTCCCCTGAGTTGGAGTCGAAAATTTTTCGGACCAGGATTCTTGCGTTTAAGTCTATCCGAGCTTTTCTGACGAGTTCGGCTTCGCTGTACAGCTCATACTTTATGGAACAGTTTCTGTTTCATAAAGTAGGACCGGGATGATCAGAGACCTGCATAAAGTCTTGTTTTTAGCACGATATATGGCTTTACTACTGAATTTGCCCTCTAAGCCTAAGGGAGCACCCATTAGCAAGAGTGATTCGCATCATTTTTATGCTGGTGATGTCATTGGAGTTAATAGCGGCGATGAAGTAGATTATGTTCACTATTGTGATGTTTTGTCCTAAGAGTCGATGCTGTATGTTGTAATATAACCTGGATTGGGCCAGCAGCTCATCAATCAAGTTCCTAGCGTAGTGCTTGCCATACCTCCCGTTGGATACAGCATAATTCTGGCTTACACCGTATAGGACTCACAACACGACACAGAATAGATAAAATATTACGTGTTGAAATGTGAAATTGAATAAATTGGTGGAGTGATAGTCCGATGTCGGCAGCTTCACTCACCGTGAGATAAACTGTCATTTTTCTGCACAGTTAGCGAAAGCTCGACTTCGAATGACTAGAAAATGACGGAGTTTTTCTTGAAAACAAAAAGGGCACTTTTGAAGGTTTTTCTATCCTCATAGAGAGTATAGTACCGTCAAAAATATTTTTTTCAGTTTTTCCGTGTGATTCTTGGGTATTGAACCCAAATTTTTTGGCACAATAGCCAATAATCTTACCCATTTCACCACGCCGACCATCGAAAAATACACACTCTGTTCCAAAAAGAAAATGGAGATGGAAACTAGAATCAAAATAGACTGCAAATAAAATTCCAAAAATACACATGGGTTGATAAAGTCTAAAAAAAAAACACACACACACAAAATTAAGTAAATCAGCTCATAACTGAGCACTCTGAAGGACATTAACGAAGAAACAACTCGACTAGGGGTTGGTCATAAATGAATGTGGGCGGGATACAAGAATTGCTCTTTAAGAACACCTCATTTCCAAATTGACGCATTTCACATCAAGAAAATCAAGACGATCATAGTCTAGAACCTTCATTGAAGTGATGGTCTTTGACATCTTGGACCAAGATAACGAGGAGGGTAGGATGAGTGACGGAAATTGGAGATTTGTCCAGGAAAAACTATGTTTGCGCATGATTGCGCTTCTGTCTCCCTCTTACGCGACGGAAATAAATTCAAATATTTGAGAGCAGACGCTCAAAATCTAGTGATTGCTTTTTTTCGTTCTTTAGATTGAAGTTCTGAAATTTCAGTGCACCATCAGTCTATAGAGAGTCTGCTGATTGACGTAAGCTTTATAGAAGATAGACTAAATTAAAATCTTTAGAGTGCATAAAAGACCAAAATGTGAGGATAAAAAATCCTCTTTTCTAGTCCTTTAAGTATAGCTCGTGGATATTTGAATATTAAACAAGAAGAAGCCCCATTAAGCTGGATCCACCTTGCATTCAAACTGCAAGATAGATCCTATCCTATTTAAATAAATTATGAGTCTTAGTCATGCATCTTTAATAGTCTCCACAGTTTACCTCCACAGTCCTATTAGCATTTAAACAAGTTCACCGATCTTAACAAATATCGCTTCTAATTCGAAAAGATATGTGCTATAGGTACAACAGATACTACTGTTATAGCAGAAGATGCTAAGATATAACTATCGCGGATAAGCGGGCAATTATAGTACATTCCAAATTATTCTTAGCCTCAGTCAAACGCCAATATATGTATGTATGTACAGGCACCTAAGCTCTTACTCTCTGCTAGCAAATGCCAACAATGAAGGTCATTCTCAAAGTGCACCTCTAACGATAATTTACTGCATGATCGTTTTTTCACTGCAATCTGCATTGACCACATGCGCAAGAGTCGCGCAGTTACAGCAACAGCAGCATAAGTCGCATCTCGATACACTACGGTGTATAATTGCAGGTGGAGAGGTACCACAACACAAACAGTACGGATGCACCGTACAGAGTCCCCTAAGGTCGCGTCTCTTCAGAACTCACAAAACTCAGAACAGAGAACACATTTAAATTATTATTCCGAATGATTATTAGACAGAATAAAAGCAACTCGGTGGAATAACAATACGAGAAAAGTATCTGAACAACAAGTATCCGTATCTGAGAGATATTATGGGATATTGTGTCGCTTGTGGTAAATACGAGTACCTCCCGCATCGTTGGTATGAATTCTTAAGCATCCATTCTTGCGTCTGAGGCATCTGCATCTGTCTACAGTGTCTACGGTGGTACGAATACCAATTCAATCCAACTTTTTGTGGTACAGCGATTATTCTTAAAAAAATTGTTTAATAACAGCCAGACAAACAGACGAACAAACAGAACAATAAACATAAACAAACGACAAAATGGCTAGAAGTATCTTTTGGACATTTCTTTGCAGAACATAATTTTTATGCCACAACGGTGCGAGGGAAGTTTTTTTTTTTTTGTTTTCTTCGTATGATACCCGAGGAGCTTTTGTTCTCTTCCCTCGAATTTCTTTCCTTTCTTGCAACGAATACTTGGGCTTGACTGTAGCTACCTTAGGTTGAAGGCTACTTCTTGGATACATTACCCGTTGCTGGCTCCCTGGTTTAACTGAATGTTGATTTCAACATTGTTATTGTGAAATGTAAGCGAGCGGCGATATATGTAGTTCAACTATCAGTTGAGGTATCCATGCGATATCCATAGTGCACCCTTTTCCAGATATAGATACTCGTACATTTCGGCTTTTGGGTTTTTACTTTCAATGGAATTTTGTTCAGAGGTTTTTCGATTTGTTGTTTGTTTTTTTTTTTTTTGATTTTTTTTTTCTTTTTTATAATTTTTTGGATTATTCCTTTTCTTGGTCTTCCCACCACCCACCACTTTAGTTTTTGGAAATTTCACAATTTAACCTCGATTCCGAGTTAGTTCGGGAGCAGCTTTTTGGGACAATGTGACCTGAGTACCAAGTATTCGTATGTACACTATGACTTCAGGTCCGATAGCGGTGGGACTCTTATATTTCCAGAATCAAAAGAGGGTAATGGACAGATCGAGAAGTATCCTTCCGAATTCAGGGAAAAAAATCCATTGAAACAATGAAGGGAAGAGAAAGGAACTACGAATATTGGACGATGTTGTCTTTGGGCTGGAGGAGATATTGGCTCGAAGATAAGAGCTACCAATTGCGGGGGTAAACATTGAACACCGAACACCGATTGGTAAGATATTTGTCGGGGGATTGTTTGTTTGTTTTTATTTTTTATTTTTTTTTTTTTTGGTTTAGGTGGTTGTAACTATTGTTGTATCGTTAGCCATAGTCACAGATGAATGGACATTTGGTTTATGTAATTCGATGAAGTACACTTATGGGTGCAAATTTATACAGATTTTCGTACTAGGAAAGTCAGTAACCAAAAAGTTGAAATACAACTATCACCATGAAGATGGATGTGGTTTGCGGACTTGTGTTGCTGGATTAAAAATTCGCTTTTGAAAGGAATTTCTTAAATGTCCTATTCCTACAAAACGCGACTGAGTATCTACAAAAGAAAAGGACATTAAGGACAGATCAAACGTTGAGAAGATTATACGGATGAGTTCGAGAAGATTGGCATTTTATCTGATTAGTTTAGGAAGGTCAGCTATGCAAGTTTGCGGGAAATATCTGAAGTTATTTGTTTTTAAATATTGCACAGCAATTGCAACTTTATTTGCATAAACAATTAGTTATAGCTCTGCCTCCGCTATGCTTGAAGTGATATATCCAACCAGCCAACTGACTAGCTGAAAAGTACTTTCGTAGCTCCATGTCATAGACATATCGAATTCAGAATCGGATGCTAGGTCTCGACCTTGTTGAAGAGGAGGAATCCGCGAAAATCAACTGGACAAGATTTAATAAGGAGCAAAACAAAAGCTAGAAGAAGCTCTTCAGAATCTTAACAATACCCTCACTAGGTGTTTTGAACTACCATGTATAGCTGCGAATCGCCCGTTCCTTGGTGGAACTGAGAAATGCAGCGTCTATATAAAGAAACCAGAAAGCTTCAAACAGGTCACTTAGGACTCGTTTGGAGAGGGACTGGAGTCTTTACAGATCAAAGAACAAAGAATATAAGAAGCTAATTTTCGGATATCGAAGAGTGCCTTTTGTTAGTACTTTTCCGAAAAAATCAAAATTGTCGGTGACACCAGTGGGCTTGTCAAAGTCCTCAAATGGGGAAAATCAACGAGGCTGGAAACACTCTGCAAATTTAAATCCGAAGCCGATACTAAGTTGAGAGTAGAGATCCTCAGTCTCATGCATGAGGCTTTTCCCAGGTAGCCTAATCGAAACAGCTTACAACCAGCTCCTATCAACGTAGCTTGAAGTTTTCGGAACATCTCAACACGCCGCGGCTGGTATATCTCATCAGATGTGGTGACGGATTTAAATGTTTAGACAACCATTAAATTTGCTTTTGCTTAATTTGATGGCTTAAAGTCATCTGGCACCTATGGCATATACCCAGTTAGGGTGCAAAAGTTATAGACTAGATGTGTGTAACTCTCAAGAGCAACTTCATTCCTATTCAAGCACTGGAATGCATACCGAAACCCTGGAAAACAGTGAGAATAGCTTTTACACCGAAAATCACCGAAAATTTCAGAATTTATCCATGTTGAAGAACATGCACAAGAAGAACATGAACCAGAAGGATTATAGGCCATAGTATAGCGACATCTAACAGCTCAAAGTAAAATTTCGACAGTAATTTTAAGATACGTTCATTGTCTTTGGCTTGAACATAGTGCTTAAAGGCATCATTGTCCAATTCTCTTAAGAAGCTAACCATTGCGTGACATCCTAGCATACCTGGTTCCACTCTAGACGCATTGATGAATCTTCCTCCCTTTGATATCCATATCATGGGCTGCCCTCTCAAAGCCATCTTCCGTTTAAAGAAAAGTTTTCATGGATGGCTCCAAAGTCGATTTAGGTGACTTCGGTAGTGGTATATTTGGTGAACGCTAGTGTTAGATTTCAATTCTCGTTGGTGAGACTATTCCCAAAACTAAAGACACCTATGAAATGATGGAGATTTGCACGACTGAGGAAATAAAAACGGCGTCGCTGGATGAGTACAAGGCTATACAAAACAGTAGTAGAAGTGCTTCGAGGATTGGAAAAAGCGTTGGCACAAGTGTTTATATCTGAGGGCGATTACTTTGAAAGGGACAACATTAATATTAATGAATAGATATTAGAACACACCTCTTAGATATCTAGATGACTTCGTGCGCATTAATAACAGCGTCTTACTCCGGAAAGTTTTCGAGTTTAACGCATAAGGACAATGCATTAGAGGACGACGAAGGGGAATATCTTGTGCGCAACTGCATGCAGCTGACAAAAGACCGCGTTAGTTAGCTGGAGTCCAGGTCCACTACAAACTGTAGTAATAACTAAGTAAGTGATCAAATTGATCTTGAGCCTCTTTTCGAAGGTGATATTGTGGTTCTCATCTACCCGTCTGCAAAGGCCTTTCTCTCCAAATTTGACGTGAAATGATCAAAGACCTAAGTTATAGGTTCGTGTTTTAGACATTGCTCAAGTAATAGTTCAATTCCAAAGCAAACTAATCTGTTGGCCGTTCACTAATTTGTCTAAAGTTTACACTTTTATCTTTTCCGTTTCTAATGATAATTTTAATTCGAAATGGGGACCTCTTTCTGTTCTCTAATCGCAGTGTCATCTCTTCGATAACAATAATGTCTTCCTTGTGATTTGCAGGTTATTCAGCTGCATGAGGTCTATCGAGAAATACTGCTTTCTGCATAGTTTTTTATACGTTCTATCTAGATGCACATAAGTTGATTTAGCAAATTATTTAGGTAAACATAAACTTATCAGCTTCCGAGGTCAATACCTACAAGAACAAATACCTTCCAATAGATTATAATAGGAAATTGTCAAGTCATAGAATAGATGATGCGTGATTAGATTAAATGTCAACGAATCAAGCGTGTAAAGCAGTCTATCAAAATAAGGTAAGCTACAAAGCGTGACAATAAGATGCAAAATTATGCCCATATCAATCGATCTAAGCAGATTGATCCCAATTGCGTAAAAAACAAGGGAAAACAATCTGCAATCATGTTTACGATTGGTCTCGAGTTGAGTGAATGAGTTGGGTCTTCCTATTAAATTCTCCCCCCAACCCTATGTAAATATGGGCGCCGGTGAAACAAATCAAATCGACAGAATCACACGCCATACGAGTATATGTACGGTTTTTAGCTATAAGATACAAAACATCTCTTCTACATTCGACTGCTTGTTGTTTGTCAAGTGTCGTTGGATGTGATCTATGAGTCAAAAGACCACAGGCGGTGATGAGCATGGATTTTTCGGTTCTAGTTTTCGTGGTTTATTTTTCTTCTTTAGATACAGAAAAGTATCCGTATATGAATCTAGGAGTAGAACTAGAGAAGTGGCTTTTTGAGTACGAGTATCTTTTAGAACAATAATACAACATACAGGGGCAGCTAAGCAGCATACAGCCAGCCAAGAAGAGTAAATAAAACTTTTTCAAGAATTTGTTACTTATTTTTCCTCCGTCGATGAGTTTTGTGTTTGATGATTGATCATGGGTAGATATGAATAAAAGATAGAGGGAGAAGAGGTAAATAAAGACGGCTCAGAAACATCAAAAAATCAAACACCACATCAACTAGTTTGTCAGTTGATAGAATGGATTGTTGGTGGTGGAAAACTACATGACTGGAGGACTATCCAACAACAGAAATGATATGAGGATGAGGAGCCCTCTTAAACAGCCTAGTCCGAGAAGGTCAAGTGGGTAATCTTTTGGGTTTACTTGACGCTATGATGTTTCTGGTGTTTGATTGATTTGGTACAATTGACTTTAGGATTTACGCACGGGACAAGAGTGGTAGTTCTTTGTCCTGCAGGTGGGAGTGTGAGAAATCCATTGAAGGATATTGTATTTGATGTTAGATCAATAAGATCAATATGATCGACATATTTCACATGAACCTTATCCGAAAAGAATTGAAACTTTGAGTACCTATCAGAAAGTCACAAGATGACACTTGTTTATAGCAGATGCAAAAACGAAGCCAGGATGAGAGAATTACGATTGTCGGGGAAAGAATGGAGCTTAAGACTTAAAAACATATAGGGTAACTCAATTTGTTATCCAGAAATGTACGAATTTCCGACTATTGTGCTCAGTGCTGGTTTCTGTAGAGTATTTTTACATTATTTACTATTTCAGGTCCATGCCATCAAATCACTATTGAGTATATTAATAAACAAAATGCTTATGGCTTATTAGTGATAGATGGTTGTGGAGAAGAGGATATAGACACATAGGGTCAGTTGCCTCATTAATACTTACTTCACTTACGCCTGTATCCAATTATCGGTCTCTCGTCTGCATACATCTGTGTCTCGATGTTTTTCTTCTTTCCTGGATAAGTGGATTCCACTGGAAAGTGTGATAAGCAATGAAGGTGTGGTTTTCTTGAAAGGTATGTCCATGACTCCAATCAGTTCTCTTATGGAACTCCAGACATCTATTTTAGAACGACGTAATAGCGGTGGATATTTTCTAGGTACTGCACCCATAAAACATCAAGGATTCAACATTTGATAGAGAAACACATTGCTTAACCTTCTTGTTAATAATATACATAGAGCATTGCATCTCCATATCTTCGATTTGTTGAACATGATTTCTCTTATATCTTTGGGTGTTCAGTCTCACATTAAACACTGATTAGCGACGATATGTCCAAGGTATCGGAAAAATTTTACTCTCTCTTCTTGGTGTACCGGAATGATGATTTCTGGGGTTGAACTGTGATGTGGGATACGAGGGCGGTTCCAGAAGTACCCTTCCAGACCAAGACATGGCGGTAGTTGTTGTATTGGAAAGTACGCAGTCTTGGTCATCGTTATGTGATACTTTTATTTGAAAGGCCTCAGCCCAACCAATATAAAAGCTGACCTGGATCCTACTCTGGATGAGTCTGCTCCTTCGTTTACAACAGTAAAATTTTGGGTTGCTGAGTTTAAACGAGGCCGTACGAGCTGCCAAAACGAGCATCGCAGTGGTCGACCAAATGAGGTGATGACTCCGCGCGAGCTAGCAGACATTGTAGGAATTTCAAAAATTGCTTCACAGCAATGAAGCAGATTTTTTGCGCCGTTTCATAACAATGGATGAAACATGGGATTCAAAAGCGAGAACTGGCTCCAAAGAAGGCGAAGACCGTGTCATCTGCAGGCAAGGTCATGGCGTTGATTTGTTGGTATGCGCGTGGGATAATTTTCATTGTCTATCTTGCAAAAGGAAAAACTATCAACGGCCAGTATTATGCGAACTTATTGCAACGATTGAGCGAGCAAATCAAGGAAAAACGGCCGCATTTGGCTAAGAAGAAAGTGTTGTTTCGTCAAGACAATGCACCAGCTCTCAAATCCGTTATTGCAATGGCCAAAGCTAATGAATTAAAGTTTGAATTGCTACTTTACGCACCCTATTCGCCAGATTTAGCCCCTCGGATTATTTTCTGTTCCCAAACTTAAAAAAATGGATCATATGTCGGCAGTTAATGGCTATTTTGAGGAGCAACACATTTCTTATTATAAAAATGCAATCGAACTTATAGAACATCGCTGGAAAAAGTGTATAGAGCTGAAAGGTGATTACGTTAAAAATAAATAAAATTTTTTTCCAAAATTTTTGTGTTTTCTTTGTTGGGTCGGGTACTTCTGGGACCGTACTATGAATTCAGCCTTATTCTTATGGTTTGCTTCCAGAAGAGGATCATAGTTAATTGGTGTATTCTGCAGTTTGGTTGAAGTTTCAGGTTCCTAGCCTTTGTGTGTTTATTATCTAAGGCAATAAACTTGTCATATGGAATTGTCAGCGATCTCACATCAGAAGCATTTTTAGCGGCGGTTAAAAGATTAACGTCCAGAAGAGGATTTTCACTGAAAGCAATAAACAAGCCACAGAAAAGCTAGATTTGGATGTCAAACAGGGGCAGTTCAATCCACCTAACGCACCACACTAAGTAGGCTTGTAGGAAGCCGCAGTAAAAAGAGAGCCATTAGGGGTATTATTTTGCCATTTGAAGAGCTCTCCACAGTTTTAAAACAAATCAAAGCCTTTCTAAATTCTCGTCCTTTAGTCACAATAAGCAATGACATTGATGATAACCCAGTGCTTACACATGAAAACTTTTTAATCAGAAACGAAGTTTTCTTTCACTGTAGTTGCTAACTTAAAAAGTCACTTCGGATTTGAGGATATCGGTCAAACGAATTTAATAATGAGTTTTTGGAAGACTGTGGTATTTTTCAACCTAACTAACTATCGGTTGGAATACAATGAGTACAGGAAACGTCTGAGGCACATGAGTGAAATTTGTCCCACCACCAATCGAACTTTTTGCAATGTAACAATCCATTGAATTTATTCGAATGTCAACATCAACAAATAGACCTATTTATTGCTTTATGTCAACGACAATCCACAACGCAGAATCAAACGTTCACCCTTCGATTTCATTAAAACCATCACAAATATATTGTTCGGAATATTTGGTAATCATTACGAACAAAGAATAGACAAAATCGGAATCATTGAGCAACATCTATTGAACTTAGTCAAAAATCCGACCACAATCATAGGCTCTACACAAGGTAAATATTTTTCAAATATTCCTCTCTACCGCCATCCCAATCATCCTTACAATGATTCACTACCATAATACACAAACCATACTACTCAACGTAATATTGGCAACACAACACGGTCAAATAAATCCCTTAATCCTGCCTGTGCAGCAGTTTAAAATGTAATTATCTCGCATACATGACAACATACCAACGAACATAGTGATATCTGCAGATCAGAGATTTTACAACCAAGAGCAAGAGTAACGGCGCGAACCATCATAATAGAGTTAACATTACCTCTCGTCTACAGCGAAGAATTGAAAATGTATAAGATTCTTCCTATTCCCACTTGGCATAATCAGAAGTTCACTTATATTGTTTCATCAGTAGACTATCCAATAGTCAGTATTTAGGGAGATCACTATTATCCCTTAAGCGAAGGTCACTTCCCTTTGTGTAAACAAAGATCCTCAGACACATGTAAAATACAGCATCCAGTACGAGGGCTATTTGATGAGTACACGGATTGGAAGATAGGTGGCGCTTTGTTGACAATATATAACAGGACCAAGTGTAAGCCCTTGTGAAATAAACCTTCTTCACTCAATCCGGACATCCACAATTTTACTGGATAAAGATGCACTAATATATGAATATTTAGTGCACCTTATGAAGTCAAAGTAGGCATCGCCTATGCTTCGACAATAAATCATGCTAAACTAAATGAGACCGGGTTCCTGAAACTTCAACCAAATTGCAGAAGACACCAATCAACTTTGATCCTTTACGGGAATTAAACCATAATAATAAGACTGAATTTATCGTATATGGTATTATCACCCAAACCATTTCGGGGTGGCTTTTCAACTTTAACTATAAAAAAGAAGCAAATCCTGTTTTAGCACCAGAAATCTCCAATCTAATTGTGAAGGTTTAGCAGGATATCAGTCTCCAAAGAAACCAGGAGATCCTATTAAAGAAGATTAAGAATTTCAAAATTCACAAACATTTAGTGTCAGGATTCAAGTTAGGATTAACCACCCAATTGAATCAGCAGCCCGAACTAGCACCTCGAACTCTGACCAGAAGATGCTTAACAGTGTGTCAAGCTGAACAACCAACAATGCTTTCATATGACCAATTTAATGTGTAAGCACCAAGTCGTGGCACCAGCATGTTGTGAACAACATAATTTCCACACAATCAGCAGTATAAATAAACTAGACATCGAAGATGTCATATCACCGTCTGAGTTGTGGTCACTCAACACCTGTGTGTCCAGAAATAAAGAAATTTTAACAGAAGGCTCACAATTTTTGTTTTAGCGGAATTAATCTTCAGCCCGATGACGCTTTGGTGGAGGTTTTTGCTCGCGTTTTAGTTATAATGCCATAAACTCACTCCGCCTACTGTTGGAGTTACTACGAGACAAGGCCTTTAAACTTTCTTTTCTTCAATCGGTCTTCACAGTTTCCCTGAAAGTCACGTGCTTGCTTCCTTGCTTTTCCTCAATGGTCCCATGTTTTTTAATAGTTGGCCTGCTTTTGAAGCAGACGACTTCCTGACGTCTTATTGTTCGTAGAGCTGCCAGCTGATTTTGTAGCAGGTCTTAGGCTCAAATAAGTTGCCACAAGATTTTGTTCATTATCATTCCACTCTCCGAGATCTTGTTCCACATAACATGTCTAAATCCTTGGCTGTGGTGCCTATGTAGGCATTTAAATCACCAACATCGCTGGTGTTTTTTGGGCATCTGCTGTTTGATCAGGAATGGGAAAACTTCAACCTATTTGGAAAAATAGTTCATGAGCAGTAGGGCATATTTATTTACCCGTTTAGTGAATGTCAAAGGTCCCAAGATGGGACCAAAGGGTAAATTTGACCTGCGCTTTGATCCACTTTTGGTCGCACAAGTATCATACGTATCTCTGATTCCAATTTAATAAAAACGTGATCTTGCCAGCCAAATGGGATATCGTGAAATATCTTAATTACTTCACTGGTAGTTAATTACTTGGAACAATTGGCAGCATGCGATCAGGATGTGTACATGAAGTGAGTATCCATCTTTTGCATAATATTTGATTTTTGAGAAATAAAGTTGGAAACTGAGCCCAAAATATGTTTTCAAAAGGCTACTCTCTCCGGATACTGTATTCCCATCAAGATGATTATCATATTATCTTCACTGGATCAATCCACTTAAAACTGCATCTCTCTTGGGCTCCTTGCAACCTGTTTGGATCGAGATGAGCTTTGCCACTACGATGTTCTTGTCTATAGTGTTGTTGCTGGGCACGCTCTAATGGAAGCGCGAGCTGATCTTCAGGGTCCTTAAATGAGAGCAGCCAATTAAGAGATGCGCGATCCGTGCGAAATAAAAATGTTCTGCCGAATAAATAAATTGCAAGTAACTCTACGTGTGGTACAATGCTGTCGCTCAAATTTGCTTAAAGCTTTGTTGAACTAGGCAATGTTCCCTTCAGATTCGTCTTGATCATGGGACAGTACTGCTCCTGTTTCATGATCACAAGCATCGGTATACAAAATAAAATCGCAGTCCGGGCGGACATGAGCCAAAATTGGTAGCAGAAATGTGAAGTGAAGTGCATTTTTCGGTTAGACGGTGTAAGGGATGGGCAAGGTTCGCGGAATGAAATGGGGTACAAATTGACGATAGTAATTGCACAATTCAATAAAACTTCTTACCTCAGTAATATTTTTGGGTGTTGGTTAACTCCGAATTGTTTCGATTTTGGAAGGATAAGGAGACACGCCGATTTTACTAATAATATGACCCAAGAAACGCACTTCTTTTTGGAAATGGTTGCACTTGCACTTTTAATCTGGCGACTTAAATAGAATCAAGGTTAAGAATTATCTCATCAAAACTCTTACCGTGGATTAAAATGTCGTCCAGATAAAACATAGGTAATACTCTAAGGACATTTGGCATAAGTCGTTTGAATGTTGCTAGAGCACTAGTCAGGCTGAAACACATAACTTTAAATTGCCACAGCTCATCTCTCGTGAGAAAAAGCTGTCTTCTCACAATAAGCTGGAAACATTTCCACTTGCCAATACCCAGATTGGCGGTCTACTGTTCTGAACCATCTGGAGCCTGCAACTGCGTGGTGATTGTTATCGATTCGCGGCAAAAGAAACGAATATTTGACGGTGACGCTATTTAATCTACGGTAATCGATACAAAATCTGGTCGACCCGTCCTTTTTTCTTAACATTACGATTGGCTATGCTCAAGGACTGTTCCAAGGTTCGACTATATTGCTTCGTATCACACTTTCGATAATTTCTCGAGACTCCTCTTGTTTGGATAGTGGTAGTCTACGTGGTGGCTGTTTAATAGGCTTTGATCTACCTACATCAATTTTGTGCAGAGGTAAGGAGAAAATATCTTTATATTTCGTGAACGAATGTGAATGAACGGGGAGGTATTGGGTTGATTTAAGATGCTGCTCGGATTTACGAAGAATATCATCCAGGTGATTCGATAGGGCGATTGACTCAAAAATGTTCATATCTATTCAATGGTCTTAAAGGTTGCAATGAGAGCGTTTGCTGGAAACGTAACTGCATGATCAGCGATATTGGAAAAACGCAAAAACACCAAACTGCTATAGTTACACGTTATATTGTATATTTTTCCAAAAGTCCTTTTTGGAATATCAACCGCAGTAAAGCAACACTTTTAGCAGGTGCATTAGAGGATGTACTAGTGGAAATAAACTTCTTTATTTGGGCAGGTAATTCCTGCTCAGAACTTACTGGTCGGAGAGATATTGTTCCAAACGTTTTCTTCCTCACAACCGCTAGTAGATGGTTTGATGATATATTGACCCCATCGTGAAGGGGGATTCGATTATTACCAAATGAAATTTGATTTGATTTTAAGTTCTTGAAAGCTTTTAACACATCCAATCCAAAGATGTCCTGACTGAAGGTGGAAGGAACAAATCAAATATCAAAGAACTCAACAAAGAATTCCAGTAACTGTTTTTCCAGATTGAAGGCGCTTATTATGAAGTATTACATTTCGGTGATCTGTTGCTACTGATGGCCCAGTATCTAAAACATTCAGAATATTTCCGCTGTCGTTATTGCCTAGAACGAGGGGAAGCGTGACAGCTTTCCGTTCTGACTGTTCAATTTGTAGTCATCAAAGATTCCTAGGATGCATTCCCAGATGTAACTTTTGTTATAGCATCTTCAATGCTATCTATCGACATATAAAGGACATATAAAGGAAATGTAAAGGAATGGTAGTTTCGTAACTTGGTAACAGGAGTGCATATCCTTAAAAAGATGATTCATTGTCTTATCTTGTCGATGTATGAATTAAACGGAATCACGGCGAAAACTTTTATCTGACTCAGTTTTTGACGGAACATGTCTGTTTGGAAGTATATCCGAACACGAAAACATCACAAATACCCATATTACAATATTACGTTGTCCCGGAAAGCTTTGTTTTGTCAGAAGAATAGCGGTGCACATGCTCAGCTCACGTCAACGTTAAGCGATCGGCTAAAATAATCCAATAATAGCAGAGTAAGACAAGTTTGCAAGCTGACCTCGAAGTAATGTCGTAGAGCGGAACTTTGGGGAAACATATGAGCCTGTTTAAATGGAGGTAATTTTAGCCAGTAAGAATCATTCAATCAAGGTTTTCACCTTACAGAGCAAAAAAGAATAATGGTCCTGTAAGGAAGCCATTAATTACCCTTTACTTGAGGCTTGTTCAACGTTCAAAACTATTTAAAGCTGTTTACCCGGATGTATTAGGGTTATTAAAGATGCATCAAGGTTGTAAGCAGGTGTTACCCAGATAATCCATTCTACCATATAACTACATATAAGCAAGCGACATTATATTTCGAGTGGTAATGCAGGTCATTCGCCTTGGCATCACCTTTGGTCTGGTCTGGATGTTTTTAAAATTTGCTTAAGTCCTTTGGTAAAAAGATACGAAAACACTTAAATCAAAATTTGTCATCATGAGGTAAAGTGTTCGCAGCATTCACAAATAATTCCCTCGGCGTTAAAATGTCACTTTTACTTGGCCATGTCAAGGTTGAAGCAAACGAAGTCCAGTTTTCAGGAGACGTTTGACCTGGCACTTGACCACTACCAACTGACAAATGTCAATAGCGTGCAACCTACAGTCGTCCTCTAAGTGTCTACTCTCAATTCACAACTGCCAGCTAAAAGAATTTTTTCTAATTTGTCGCTGTCAGATGTCAGCTGTCTTTTACGCATTTTTTTTTCACAAATTCATTTAGACTTTTACTATTTTTTTTCCAGATCATGAGATCTTGTGCCAACGGCTGATGACATATTATGTCACCTCGTTATGTGGACTTTCTTATTTAATCAAAATCAAAACTATTTCATGCGAACTTAATTGAAAATTTTGTTTTTGCTCTTCCACAGAAATTGTTAACAACATGCTCGTGATACACTCCATTCACTAGTCCTTACAATTCTGGCCAACTTCAACTGAAAACTGACACAAGCTGCAAAATGTACACTGATAAGCGTTTAGATAAATCACAGACGATGCCAATACCACCGCCACCAGCGGAGATCCTCCATCATACTCATCACCTTTCACATCATCCACATCATCATCCTCAACAGATCCTGCATCATCACCCGCCGCCGCCACAGCAACAGCAGCAACAGCAACAACAGCAGCAGGCTCAACATCCACACCATCATCATCAACATCTGCAGCATCAGCATCAATTGCAACAGCAACAGCAGCAGCAACAGCAACAATCGCAATCACAGTCGCAGCAGCAACAGCAGTCAACAATGTTTACAAGGTAAGTGTTAGATACGTACATACATATGCTTTTGAATATATCCGTCCGTATATCAAGATACTTAACATTGGTAATACCAAATTTAGTCGAACGCCTCCTCCTCCAACCAGGTGCTAACTTAGCCTCCGTGATTTAATTAACCCAAAAATCGGGACAGAAAAACCTATCTAATGTGACTATTTGTTCTTTTGGGGGGGAAAAAAAAAGTTTCTGTTTCTGTATCTGCATTTGCATCTGTAGCGTGCCATGGTTAACACGATTGCGCACTCAATGGTGTGGCATTGGGCACTGTAAATCCATCAATGGCCGGTTAATTGTTGTTCTCTTGTCGTTTGTCGATTGTTGGTTGTCTCCTTTTTGGCGCTCGTAGAAGGAGCGAGCGTTTTAGTGGATTACGAGTATTCTCACCTGTGAAACGTTGTTCTGTGTCAAAGTATTTTCGAATCGATAACTCAAATCCAAACATCGGTAAGTAGCTCTAGGCAACAGTAGTATGCACATATGTACATAAGTGCTATTGGTAAACGCTTGTAGATGTTGACCGGCACGGCCGGCGTTAAAATGTTATGTTGCGGGGGCCTGGTAGCCATAAATGCAAATTTTAACCCACATTACGCGGCAGCAGCCGCTTTCAGTGGTCGGTTCGACCAGTGGACGCTAATTTATTGTACGACTATCTCAGTCGCTTAGCGTTTCAAAACCTCGAAATTGTGCATAATTGCCTTTAAAGTCGCGCGTACGAATACATTCTCATATGAATATGCTCTTTCTCCAACGGGTACGATCCGAACCATAGATGGAAGTGTTAGGATGCCGTTTGATGTTGTAGAAGGAGAAAAAAATTTGCATCATCACTGGTGACCACGGGTGGTTATTCGATCGGCTATCCATAATGTACATGGTTAAATTTTTTCTCACACATAATGGCACCGCTGGTGGTGGTGACACATCACTGATCGCCCATCCGACGAGATACTCCTCTGACAGATACAAATTATCGTCAGAGAAATTTAAGGTATTGAATTGGATTTTGTTTTTTTTCTTTTTCTTTGGGATTGTCCTAGGGATAGATACGAGTACGAGTACGAGTACTTGTCTACCTTGTTAGATTCTATTGGATTGGAGGTGGAGTACGAGTATCTACTTGTATTGTCTCGCTGTCCGGCTAATCAAATTATTTCTGATGGAAACAGATGATTATGTCGATGATTTTGAATTCGAACTTGAATCTGACTGTAGTGAGATGAAATTATTCTACGGTTGTCGAATATGTGTAATCACATCGAAGTACCCTTATTGTGTAATTGCACCTTTGTTGTGGGCATCGGTGTACTTGGGGTCATTTTTTGGAAAGTCTGGTGAATGTTTGCAGTCAAATTCTTTGGATGTGCGGTGTTTTCTTTTCTTATTTCAAACAAGAGATCGTGGCGTCGATGAATAGCATTTGAATCTCTATCTTCAGTAATGTTAAGAGAGGAATTTATGATAGCATATTGAAAACAGGGATTACTAAACGCTCAGAGATATGATAGTAGGAGAACTGTACCTTCTATACTAATGTTTGTGGCTCTGTGAATTTTTCGTAGCATTAATCGCTTAGCATTTACGATTAACTGAATTTGAATGTCTGGCGTTAACTCTCCGACGATGCTTGCTTTTCCCATAGATAGAGTGTAGTCAACTACGATCCTGTGGTCTATTCTGGTGCTTGATAATATGGTACTTTGGAAAGGTTTAATACATCTTCTCCCAGAAATTGTATTTGCAGATCTTTTCTCTGACCTAGCCACCCTAGGGTACGGTTTCTAGGCCAGTTTCTTTGAATCTGAGAATAAGTATATATCTTTACAATATAATTGGTATTTATTTCTTGTGAGTCTAAGATGCATGCAGTTGCGGAATGTGACCAAGTCTTCAATAGTTCCTTTAGTGTGCAATGCCTTGTCCGAGAACCAATTCATTTAGGCTGGTGTAAGCTTTTAGTATTTGAGCTTATACGAGTAGTTCTTTAAAAGTACACTGTTTCGGTTTTTTAGGTTTTGAAATTGATCCTTTTTCTTTATTTAAATTTCTGAATTTTGAAAGTATGTTTGATTTCTTATCCCGTAGAATGGGTCCTACTTACTTAGATGGTGCTACATGTCGTGGTAAACCTAAGTTCCCCTCTACTTGTGTGCGCCACTTAGTCCTCCGGGTTGGATTTAAAGACTTTGTGGGGCCGGGGCATTTTTGTATATTCACTTAACATATCCTAGCCATGCTAGGTGACTGATGCGCAATTTTCTGACTAAGTCGAGATCGCTGAATGGCAACAGTTAATCGTTGAATTTTTTCTTTTAAAATCCGTCGCCTCAATAGCGACTGAGGATATCTTCATATGCTTTCGATCCGGTCCATGCTGAACCATAAATAGGTCTGGAATGATCAAAGTCTCCTTACTACTCAATTGTCTTCTTAGCCTAAAGAAACAGCCATTGGCAAGAGTGATTCTTCGTTTTATTTCTGCTGAGGCAAATTTTGTAGCAGAGCTAAGGTAGACAAAGTCTTACTGCTTTGAAATTATATAGTAGTTGACAACGGTGACGTTCTGTCCAATTCGTCGCTATTGCCTGTCTCTTCTTCTTGACATTTTCTAATAACGACTTGACAACTTTTTTTTTTAAAATAAAATGCAAACCATTTGAGATATTTCAAAAACTCTATTATTGGCTTGAAGTACAATCAAAACATTTATGAATAGAACTCGACTTCGTTCATATGGCTACCGCGAGCACATTTGCAGCGGTCGATTCGTTGGACCCAATTTTCAACGACTCGGCCGCACATTTCGGCCTAAACTGCAGCTATTTTGCCTTCAATGTTGGCTCTGAGCTCTTCCAACGTCGTCGGCGTATTGGCATAAACCAATGACTTAACGTAGCCCCACAGAAAATAGTCAAGCGGCGTTAAATCGCACGAACGAGGCGGTCAATCGACTGGCCAAAGTCTTGAGATAACACGCTCACCATACTTACTCTTCAATAAATCGATTGAAGCGTGTGCTGTGTGGCTTGTGGCACCATCCTGTTGAAACCACATTTCGTCCAAGCCCATATCTTCCAATTCGGGCCAAAAATAATCGGTGATCATGACGCGATAACGCTGACCATTTACGATCGTTATCGTCGACGAATAAATATGGCCCAATAACGCCGCCGGCATGCAAACCGCAGCAAACAGTTATTTTTTGTGGATGAAGTGGTGATTCATCCATCGGCTTCAATTTTTAAGTCAGCTTGATCTTGCATGGATGTAAACCAAGATCCTTACGCAAAATACGCCATAATGTGGTTTGAGCGATGCTCAATTCTTGAGAACGCCGTGGTATTGACTGATTTGGATCGTTTGCTACGGACGTCTGAACGGCAGCGATATTTTCGACACTTCGACCAACTCGTTGTTTCACTGAAACGGCAACATCACACAACGAATATGTGGACTCAAATGTTTGCACTAAACTTGTTATTGCCTGTCTACTAGGGCGAAAATTACGAACGAAAATTGGAGTTAACGCTCTTAAAGTTGCAGTCACCGACTCCGAATATCTGTACAAAATTTTTACAATTTGCAGACTTTGTTCGTTAGTGTACTTTACCATAATGAAAATGCTGTAGTTTGCTGAATAAATTGACAGTGACAGTTTGATAATTAGTGAAAGAGTGCGTTCACAAATTAAATTCAAAGTTGTCAAGTCCCTATTGGAAAACGCTATACTTGTTTTTGTTGACATTTATCGGTAAACCTTCTCTGGTAGCTTCCGTTTCACTATTAATGACAACCCGCTGTTTATATTATCGGCGTACACTAGTAGTGGCACAGACTTTTGAAAGATTGTGCCGCAGTGCTCACTTGTGAGTTCCACACACTTCTTTAAAGTTGATGTTAAAGAAGTCACATAACAGCTCGGCGACTTGTCTTAAACCGCAGCGAGAATTCTAAATTGTCATTCTATACATACTCATGTGTTTGCCAGGGATGCCAAAACTTACCTTATGCTCGCAGCTCTTCTCTATACGAGTAAATGCTGTCAAATGCGGCATTATCACCGATAAAAAGATGGTGGGTATTTACTCAAGAGCGTGTGATTACTCTTAAAATGCCGAAGCACGTGTTGAGTTTTTTCTAAAAATTGGATAGAGAGAGAGAGAGAGAGAGAGAAAGATGTTTAGCTCAGTGGTTATTTTGCTTCATCGGTAGCATCCAACATTATTAGTGTAAGTAGACTTGATGTTGTATTTTAGGCAATTATTCATCTCACGAGGTTTTAGTTGCCTGAAAAAAAGAATATATTTTGTCTTTGGGGCATGGCTGGTATTGAACCTCGAATCGTCCCATTGGGTGGCCAATATACTACCACTTGAACCACACTTTTTGAGTTTTTTCCAGGATCTGCAGGAGTGTGAAGATTTGGTCGATTGTGGAGTTTCCTGTTCTGAAACTTGTTGGCGAAGGGTTTCAGACACACATTATGGTAGATAACATGTTGTATCCGATGTTAAGGAGACTTATATCTCTATAGTTTCCGCGGTCGAGGTGGTCTCCTTTTTTGTGAATCGGGCATTCCGTTACAAGGTTTCCTTTTTCATCTTTACAGACTTCTTGCCTTTGGTAAGACATTTGTACGTTATTCTTAGAGTAAAACCTCTCAAAAACCTAGATCGCAGCCTTCTCATGACCTTGTTTTCGTCTAAAGTCGATGTTCTTCTCGCCTCTTCTACTCATAGGGCTCACAAGCAGCCTTCGTTGTAGGGCCGTTTTGTAGGATTCTTGTTTAGCTACCTGTGATTCCGGCATTTTTCATCAAACCAGGGATTTCTTGGTGGTAGTCGAATGGAAACCTGCACATTAGTTGCGGCATCTCTAATGTCATATTGAAAGCATTTCCACTGGTAATCAACTGCGATGTCAACTTGTGTATATTGAGATGAGAAAACCGTGTGCTTTTTATAATAGCATTTCTCTTCGGGCTGTTGTGCTTCCTAACTGCTCTACAAAAGATTCCCTCCTTTCCTATTCGTTATATTTCGGCTATTGCCCTTATACAAGCGTGTCCACTGTCTCGCTACCCTTTTGTGGCCAGCTATCTAGCACGCAGTTGTGCTGATATTTTTTCAAAACTTGTCGCTCTCATATTTCTTATTGTTGGGGCTCGTTAGGGATTTTTTTTTCAAAGTTGTTTGGGTTCGAGTAATCTTTCAAATCATTCCACTTTTCTCTTCTGAAGTCAACTGTAAGAATTGCTCCATCGGTTTATCAAATTTGCTCAGAACCTCCCTTGTTGTTCATTATTTGTATCATAATTACAATGAACATCTCAAGCAGGATAATAGGGCTGCTTTCTTATCTTATTGTAGCTAACTGGTTTTCTTTAAGAACTCCTCCGTGTGTCTTGTTCGCACTCAGTAAGTTTTTAATTATTTTAGTTTGTTTCCACCGTCTAGTTGTAATCATTGATACTTTATTTCAGACACCGGTGTCATTGTTTAATAACTGATTATCAGATTGTTTTAGCTTTTGAAGTTTTCATTTCCTTATGAATTATTCACATGGTTTTGCAAGATTAATATTGAGACTAACCCTAAAGCATCACTTTGGGAAAGCTTTAAATTTCCTCATATCACAGAGCATTTCCCTGGAAACCAGCTCTATATCTTCAGTGTATGACTGCAGTTGATGTCAAGGTTGGTAAATTTGCCTAGTCTACAAATAGGGCCTCAAATTAAAGTTGGTAGTATTCCTCCTTTCTGATATTCTCAATTTGTATCTTCTTAAACGATCCCAAATTATTTATCTTCTGTTTAATAAAAATATGAATTTTTAATGAATTCAAGTATATGCTACTTTTTGCCGGTTTAAGATGTATACGCATTTAAATTGCTGTCATTCAATAGCCTAAAGTCAGCAATACAAAGGCTTTCATCTACTGTCTTGCCTCTTCGGAGAGAATTCTAATACTCTTCGAGCCGAAGAGATAATATTTATTCAATGTACGTGACCCAGCTACCTCAGGCCGCTTTACTTGTAACGTCGATGTTGCTGTATAGCTCGTAGATTTAGCTGATTTATTTCCGACTTCAAACCCCGTCAAACCAAAGAGAGTGTTATAGCAGCAGGGATAGTTATGGTCGCATATTGGGTGTCCTAAGGGTTCGTTCTTGTTCTCGCTTCGGCAGAATTTATACTTAAACTGCAATGATGCAGAGAAAATTAACATGGTCCTGCGCAAGAATGACACACAAAATCGTGTAGCGTTCCACATTTTTGCCGGGATTTTCTTAGATCAATTAAAGTTACGATGTTCACGTCGCCTGCCGACTACAGATATACTTTCTTGGCTGAGATATTGCCTTTATCTGAAGCAACCAAACTTAGCAGCCAAACTAAGACAATATATTTTTTGATAGCTAGGCTGCCATTAAGGCTATCGCTGCAGTCGAGGTCAAACCGAGGTTTGTGAAACACTGTCGTGAAGAGTCCAATGCTCTTTGCTTTCAGCATAAGGCTACACTATGCTGGGTACCTGTCGACAATAGGGTGACAGGCAATTAGACAAGTTAGCTGAAAAAGGATCCCCCATAGAAAGAACAGGAGCATCTCAAAGTATTAAACTTCCACTCTTCACAATGAATCGTGTAAAAACCTTCTAATCTGCGAAATCTCAAGACAATTATAGCCGGAACTCAGCAAATCCTAATCAAGTAAGGTTTTCTTGAAAAACAGAGCTACTTGTTAGATTAGTCACAGACCATAATCATCTGGGGATTAATAAATCTGATCCTTACCGATGATGACCTCTGCAGAATCTATGGGGAAATGGGGATAAGGGAGGGTAATATCCACTTTTTGTGACTCTGTCCTAAGCTGAATGATTTGATTTGAGACTAAGACCTTTAGAAAGTTATTACTTCCACGTCCTCTCAGAACGATTGGCTGTTTCGCATACATCTCTTTTCAGATTCGTCAATGCAACAAGAAGACGTAGACCAGCCCAGGGACCAAACCAAAACTAAAAAACCAAAATTAGAAACTGGAATCGAATTCCCATCCAAAGGATGTGTAATCATCAAAGATACCCGTAGCCCGGGCTACCAGCATGCACAGTTCGTAGAACGATATAACCGTTATACTATGGGCCTTGCTCGCAGGTTTTAGATAGGAGCTCCTACGAACATTCTCTAGTAACATCGTTTACTTTTTCTATGTACGTCAATTAGGCGGATACTGTCGAATTTAGCCTTGATGCGGGCAGTTGCAGGGCATTCACTCGGATGTAAAATCCGCAAGTCGTCTCCTCTTAGTTTGCCGCTTACAAGAAATCTACATCTAAATAGATCCTCTGTAACACAACTATAACTATAACCAAGGATAAAGTTGTAACATACGGCCGAAGTCAGTCAATACCTACCTAAGCCGCACTGAAATAATAAAAGTTAAGGTGATTTTAGTTGGTTTTCCACTTGAATGTTCTTTTAAGCTTTTTATACATTTAACTGGTAGCTGTGAATGATGAGATGAAGATTGATGAGAAATGTTAGATAGGAGACTTAATCATATTGCGAAGATCTGTTTTTTTTCAATTCACCCCATAATTTCTGAGTTTCTTTACAACTATTCTACGTCAAGTTTGAATTAGCCGTTCAACGAAACCTGCATTTCATAAATCTACTGCTATTTATCATACGAGTAGATATGTCTGGAAAAATGATGTCTTCTCCTGTAGGCAATAGGAGAATCAGGCGATATGGCTGGCCATGCCAAATCGCCAAAACGGGAGATTACGCGAACAGAAAACGCTTCCTTCACAATATCCATTATGGCTCGTTTTGTGTGTGCGGTTGCATCGTCTTGTTGAAACCACATGTTCATCAATCCCCGCTCATTAAATTCCGGCAGTAAGAAGTCATTTATCATAGCCCTGTAGCATTCGCCAGTAACAGTGACCGTATTGGGGATGCCGTCCTCAAAAAAATAAGGCCCATTCACTTCTCATTCTCATTCGCATTAACTGATGCAGTGTTTGCACTTTGTACGGGAACATGTGTAAGTCTTTCACTAAAATTCGCTGAAGGGTCCGTCTGGTGATGCCCAATTGCTGGTTGATGTTTCTTCGTTCTGCTTCTACAGCCACAATCGCGATATTCTCGGCCGAATGACCAGTCCGGTGGCCACGCCCTGCATGGTCTCATCTGGTTCCACTCTGTTCGAGTCGAGTAGCTAAGCGCTGGAATGTTTGCCCAGTTGGCGCGACACGATTAGAATATCGACGTCGAAATTCACGCTGCGCTAACACCACCGACCGATTATAGATCAAAAACCTTGACATAATTATTCCACGCTCTTGCGGAGAATAGCGCTTTATTAATTGTCTGTCAGTATACAGTAACTGTCTAGTTCACAAATGTCAAATATGATTAACGTATGATGCCATTTGCAAAATATATACCGTCTTCCGATAGGGTAATTAATTTTGCGCCACCTTGTAGGACCTAGGGGTTTGAAAATTCTTTGGACTATCCTTCGATACAACTAAGTGATGAGCTGGCTTTAAAGAGCGTAAAGGGAAAAACTGTTCAGGTCTTTTTGAAAGAGAACATAGTTTCGGGTGAATAAATAGTTTTGGAAAATGGGGTGACAGCGGCGTAACCGGATAGGGAGCAGCGTTTAATAATTCTGTGAAATTTGTTTATGGTTAGGGCGAAACGAAGGGGATCTAGATGGCTATCTTGTGGGACATCAGAAATTGCCAAAAACTGGGTTAATAAATCGAACGCTATGATAACAGTTTTCCAGACTAAGGTAAGTTGCCATTTCCTATGGCTGAAAGGCACAGGTACGAATTGAATTAAATTTGTAGTAATCGATCTACTTTTCAGAAACCCACGCTGCCTTGGGAATATAAGAGACTCTTAGCACTTCATATAAAATACTTTTAGGTATGTGAGGATCTTAAGCAACAAATACTTTATTCTTTGATCTATTTTTGTGAACCGGGATTATGAAAGAGGTCTCCTAGAGCCGGAGAAATTCCTTTTGCGTGAGGGATAGATGAAATAGGGAAGTAAGTTAGAGATAAAGATTGGATGGATATTTTTGATAAATATTTCGGGAAAACCGTCTAGGCCGAGTATAATTGCATTATTAAGTTCCTTGTAAATTTTGTTTGATGAGAGTAGGATAAAAACATTAAGAAAGAGAGAGAGGCCAAATTAGAAATTGGGAATGTGATGAAATTATAGGAGGTGTAGTACGAAGAAGTTGTCTGCAAATGATTGTTTAAAATAGGTAGTTAATGAATCATGAAGGAACTGAGGTAGTTCTAGAGCTGGGTGAATTGGAGATAAATTTCAACGTAGTTGGGAGAGTCAAAACAGGAATAATTAATTCCTTTTGTTTCGTATTGAGCGAAGTCTTCTCTTATTCTTCTGGGATTACTGCCCATAGCTGACGTCTTTCCTTATTTTAGTTGCGTCAGCTTATGTTTTTGATAGACCCCGATTTCATATGGCTATTCTCTGATTTATTCATGAAAAAATATATCAGCAAAACTCGACGCCGACTTCACGAATATTTCAAAGCTTCGATACTACCGCAACAAATTATGGTAAAGATTTTGCTGTTAATACGCAAGTCCATGATTATTGCAAACAATTTGAAAACGCTGTCTGCTCGCTTCAGTTACAGAACTTGCAAATCATCAGCTTTTTTCGCTAAGCAGCTTCGCATGGGAAGACTTCTAAGGAGATAAGCATAAAGAACCTAAAAAGTGTTTTGTATAACATAATGCAGGCGAAATGCGCATCACTAAAACAGAAAATTTACGAACAGGATATTAGAAAGTATTTTGAAGAGCTGATGATTGTTATGAAGATGAAGGTTCATTAATTACGAAGAAGTCAACATATCATCACGCATTTAGGCTAGAAATGACGAGACAACCAAAAATTATATATAAGCAGTATGTATCACGTGTGAAAAGTAAGCATGCTGGACTTCTACTATATTTCTACCTGACCTTTAGATAAATTTTTTTTCATCTAGCAATGCACTGGATACAGATAAATAGATTGCATCAGATAATTTACGATGTGAACTAGAGGAGGAGACTCCAAAGAAGTAGATCAAAAGCCCTTTATGCCTTTAAAGCTTATTTCTTACAGCTATGAATGTGCAATGAACTCCAACATTTCAACTTAATCGGATGGGGTAGTAAATTCCGTATATCATATGAGAAAAGGACATGTAAATTGACGAGTGTGCTTCTAAATCGAAAAATTGTCGACTGCAATTGAGTACGTGAAGTTGTATTCAGAGTTGATTCCAACTAAATTTAGAGTTGATTCCAACTAAACTTTTATCCTGGTGGAACAGCTTTATCTAATTCAATTTGATGTAAAAGCTGACTTTCTCTACAGAACCATCACTGAGGAATTCTTTATGAGACAACCGCAGGAGTGGTAATTTAAAAGGTTGTCGATTTCAGGTCACTAACATAGTCCTGATTAGTGATCAGTGCGCCTTTGCAAGTCAAAATGGAGAAAAAAAATCTGATTCTGGCAATTTATATGGATGAAGGCTTGCTTACATCCACGGATGAGCAAAATATTTGAAGATGTTTGGAATATTTAAGCTAAATATAGCACTATGTATATTTTATTACCTAGCTGGCAGACTTATCAGCTCTCCCTGTGGTGGGTTATCAGCTAGGAAGAAAAATTAAATCATTTCAAAGTTAGCAAGCAATAGGGAGTTTTCTGTATCTCTTGATTCCGACAAGGCAAAATATACAATATCATTTTATTTATTTTTTATCTTTTCTTAGAAGTCTCCCATATTGTTGACACACCACTATATCCAAAGGACTGTTAAAATCGAATTTCTTCTAACAATGTTTTCTTAATTCACGATGAAGATACTACAAATCAAAATACGTCAAATCAAATTTCATAAGTTATTTCTTATCCAGTAGCCCCCCTTCGTGTGTAATAAAAACTTCAAATCAATTTAAATTCATCGGATTAAATCAGATTAGGCGCCGTCTTACACTATGGCAGCTACCATTCACGCATGTTTATCGCCTCTAATCCGATCTGTAGCAATAGCTACGTTTGATACATATTATATGTAGGTGTACCTATGTATCTCATTGGGCACAAGACAAATGATCCCCGATTCATTTTATGGGTGGCACCAAAGCGAGAAAATAAAAATTGATTTTGCTATCGAGAAGACATTCATCATCATAGGTGGAGTTCCATTTATCTTTTGATGACGTTTTAACCACAACAATAGATCTGAGAGGTTAATAAACTTGATTCATAGATACGAATACTATTGCATATGTCTTGTTACTTTTGCCAATTTCAATGCGATTTGATGCTCCCCAATGCATAAACGTCGTCCATTCAGTCTGACAGTTAAGTTGACAGTTGAGTTTCAATGTGCCTTTTGCGCGCTCATCCAAAATTGTTTACCTTGACGTCTCCTCTAACCGGAGTGAGTTCTTCACCGATAGATAAAAGCTAGATGAACAACATTCAGAGGTACATATGAAGTTCAAGATATGCAACACACATCAATGTTCATCGATTGAGTGATGAGAATACAGAGGACGACAATGAGAAAAACGACGACGAAGATGATGACAACAAAGAGAACAGTTGGCGGTTCTACAGGCAAGACATGAATTGATTTATTCTCTGCTTTTCATCGAATCTGTGTGCTGGTTATGGTGGTCATTGATTGTCGACTCAAGTGCGGGATTTCATTTAATTTCAATCACATACTCGTATGTCACTCAGAATTGAGGAAATTCTTCGGAGCAGATTTGGACAGTGACGGCGGTTTTGGGTGTGAAATAAGTTTAGTTACAGTGAAAGGTATTTTCCGACAAAGTTCTAAGAATAATTAGGTTGACATATGTGTAGTTCAATTACATGAATGACACCCCAGAGGTTTGCTTTCAGTGTCTGGTAACAGATAAATCCTCGGACCCACCCACTGAATGGCTTCTTTTATTACCTCTTGACGGAGGAGGAGAACTCATTTGAAGGTCACTTTTGCTGAAACATTTCCATATGTCTGTTGAATGTAGTACTTTTGAAGCGAACATCATAAATCATTCTCGCGAGCACATTCAGACAGATAACCAACCTAATGACAGTGAAACAAATCGAGTTCGCTACTCAACTCTTTCGTTTTCGCCTAACTTGTTCATTCTTAAATTTCTTTATCTTGACTTGTTCGCTGTTTTCCACATGATTTACTACCAGTTAATGTCACAAATCTTGGTACAGACAACGAATACGAATACTTCACCAATAATTGCAAGAAACTGCACCCACACATTCCATTAGTTCAATTAAACTTCTTTCACTCGGAAACCTGGGGACAAGAATTAAACAAATGCGCCATGCAAATGTTGTGCAAATCTACACCGCTGATAGCCACTCTAAGTATCAATTAAACATTTTCTTTTTTTTCAAAAACTCTTTACCATTCCTTCACCCTCTGAGTCAGTCAAAATTAATTAAACCATATGCAACTTTACTATTGCCAGACTATAGGCATCGCCATTGCGGCAGCTACTGTCAAGGCGCTGCCACAAAGTTAAATTTAATTCCATTGAGCGCTTAACGCGAAAAACTTTAGAGTGTTCGTAGAGTATCCTCTGCGCGTATTCTGTTTGCAAACTACATACTTAACTCACGGGAGACTTGTGTGTGGGGAAATCTAGATAAGGTCCCCGAAAAACACAATCAGATACAAAAGCGACTAGCACACATTGTGGCAGGGAGACACTGGCACTGGGACACTGATGTCAGCTTAACGACAAAAAAATAAAACCAAGTCAAGAACTTTTGAGTCGAAAAGGTAAGTCCTACCTTGGCTACCAGCGAGACAGAATTGTGGCAATGAGTGCTGCCTGCTTACTGTAGAAGTTACAACAAAAAGAATACAACTGACTTGCAGTCTAACATGCGGAGGTATGCAGTCTTTTGGGCTTCAGCGTGTACATATCGATGGAACTTTGACTCTTGGCATTGGCATATCGCACTCTCAATTACCTCGAGTTTGGACGTTTTTCTTTTTACAGAAAAAGTTATCGCAGAGAATAAAAAATCGTAAATACTAAGAGAGGGACGCAGAAGAATTGTGAGCAAAGGAAACTGTAACAGAAATGAAAATCTGTCCAAAGGGAACTACAAGTACAAGGATCTCTGAATGAGATTGTCAATTTAATTAGGGTAAAAGGAGAGGGAGATTAGTTTGGAATCTACTATTTTTAGGACTCTTTCCATATCACAAAGTCAAGATGAGCGTACTTTCTGGCCATCAGTGATAAAACAAAAAATATCGCTTCTTCTCACTAGAGAAATGGTTTCTTTTTATATTCTTGAATAAGATCGAAAACTTTGTTGTGTCTGAAAGTGAATTAAAGTTCAACAGAATATACTCAGCAATCAGTAAGTTTTTTTTTTTTGAAATATTGACTGATGTGCAAATTGTTGGACAACAAAGTAGAAACGTATCCTATCGCACTAAAACCTGAGAAACTATTATGTTGTTCACCTTTGGTTTACGTGGAAGTGTATTTATCTATTTTATTGAAGCTAAAAAAGCTATCTGTAATGTCAGCCTGTAGTTCAGAATCGACTCTTACCTTGTCAGTTCTCCATATATGGTATTCCTTTTTACTATTTTCTAACAAGCAACATAGCATAGTATAATAATTTATATTGACAGACCAAAATCTCAAATCCCCATCGACAGCGCTCTCAATAGGTCTTACTTCTGTACTCTGGCATGTATCATAGTATGCTGACGATGTAGCCATATTATCTGTCGTATAATGCTTAGCGACTATTTTATCTAAGACAGGTAGCCGTATCGGTGATTGGTACATTGGAAATGGATTTAGTCGATGCTTCCAAAACTAACGATCTCTTCTCCAGAAGGAGTCACAATCTATTTCTCTAATGAAGCTATGTATACGGCGGTCGTTCTGGTAGCAAATTTTTTTGGATTCTTGCAGTGCAAGAATGTCATTCAAGAGAAGTGGTTAGTGAAGAAAAATTCTATTGTATCCGAGAATAACACGTATATACGTCTATTATGGTTTCACTATGTAGATTTCAGATAACAAGTTCTCTCTGTTACATATGGGCTTTTCCCAAAATGCATAGCTCTGCTCTACGCATCGATGGATCTCATTTCGCTTGATATTCACAGCATACCCTAGATTTTTAGAACCATCCTCTTTTGAGAAGGAAGAATTTGTTGCAATTTATATTGATGTTTGGGTGATTTGTGACTGTCTTTTCAGACGGGGATGAAAATATTGCTGCTGCGAGAATACGAAGTCGAATGGTAATTATTTTATGAGGAACATATAGAGAATTGAAGGCCAGCAACGGCCAAGCTTCGCTTGAGTCCTTACTGATCTTTCTTATTGCCTCGAAGTTAATTCAAAAATACAAATGAAATCGGCTCAGAAAGGGGCTTCCCAGGAGGTCTTTGCGATCTATGTTATATATTGCGCTGACTTTTGGGCTTTTTACAACCACAGCACTGCTGTAAGCAGAATTAAATAATAGAAATCAGTGTTAGTCCTACATGGTAGGGGAACAATGTGCCGAACGCCATGGTGAGCTTAGGATATGTAACACCACCTCTTGAAATGCTTGTGGTGGTCTTGATGAAATGTAATTGGGTTCTGCTCTCTTCATGGGAAACAAAGGAACGATCGGACTCAAATGTTCGTTGCCAAGACACATAAATTTTTAAGTTATTTTCGCTTTTAGAGTTGTTCTCCCTTCCAACACTATACTTAGTGATGACCCTAAGGTGACTTATCTTGTCGAGAAGTTTTACAGGCCATCCGTAATAGTGACGTGTTCTTTTAAGCTCGAGTTTGTTTCAATTAAAATAGCATTCTTAGCAAAAGATCTAAGTTTTACAACAGATCTAATTATTACTAAAAAGCGTTATGTCCCTATCACTCTTCACTATACACAATTTTTATCTCCCACTTCATCCTTCACTCCGTTTTCTTACAACTTTCATAAAGCAAATTTTTGGAAGATTAATTTCTACCTACAATTCCTACCTATATTTATTTGGCCTCCCTATTATCACCATTATAAATAAAACTTACTGTCTCCCTTTCCTTAGTATTGGTATCTTTATAATTCAATTTTCTTCTCAACTTGTCCCTGGATTCCTTAGTCGTCCTTAGTCACGACAACTTAATGATGAATTTTTATAGGGCCCAGATGTTCTCTCCGACGTACTCAGTTAGCATCCCATCGCTAAATTTTCTCATGTTTTTAAGCTGTACGAAAATTTTTTATACATCCCACACGATGTTCCACAAGACAGTCACCTAGGTCCTCTTCTTTTCATTCAAGCCATTAATGATTTCAAGATATCAGGTTTCTCAAAGTTATTTCCTCACTCCAATATACCAAACTGAAGGATGAAGATCTCGGTAGGTTTTCAATTTGGTGGGTCGAGATTGCTTATAGTTTAACGAAATCAAATATCAAGCTATTACCATGTAATACTTTGGTTAGTCCAACCAGAGTCTTCCCCGACTTTTTCTTCTCCACATTCAATCTGTGTCCGTTCACAACATTTTGTATCCTGATGAAATGATATCCTGATATGAAATGTCAGTTTACAGGATTTTCTAATCCTTACGTCTCTAGATCCTTCACTATTACCTTTATTCGTTTCATGCTTGAGAACGCCACTCAAGCGTAGTTTTCTTTTTGAGATTTCATATATCCAGAATTAATGGCATTCACCGCCATATTCTTCAATTTTCTTTTCGAGGTCTATCCTGTAACGAGCCTTTTACATTTACATTTACATTTCAGGATATAGGAGTCATTCTTGTAATTTTCCGACTTCTCTCTTACTCCGTGATTCTGATAGAATAGGTCTTAGTCACTTCTTTATACCGACTTACCACACCTCTTTTGACTATGAACCATTCTCCTATATGATGTAGAAGGCCAAATCAAATCTTTTCATTTCGGTTTCCACCCCAGCAACCCTTACTTTAACTTGAAATTCCTCACCAGCGGAAGCATCCGAAACTGATAATGGATCTGGTCAAATGTTAAATGCTAACGTTTTCAAACTTTTTTTTTCATAAAGCAAATGAAAAAAAATTAGTTTCGGAACCAAGGATCTTTAGGGTTTTCCAATAGGGACTTGACAATTTTGAATTCAATTTGTGAACGCACTCTTTCACTAATCATCAAACTGTCACTGTCAATTTATTCACTAAACTCAACATTTTCATCATGGCAAAGTACACTAACGAGTAACGTCTAGTAATTATAAAAATTTTCTACAGATATTCGGAGTCGCAAAATCATCTTCAGTGACGAAGCTCATTTTTGGTTCAATGGGCTCGTCAAAAAGCAAAATATGCGTTATTGGTCGGCTGAAAACCCATCACCACTTTATCCACAAAAAATAACTGTTTGGTGCGGTTTGCATGCCGGCGGCGTTATTGGGCCATATTTTTTCGTCGACGATAACAATCGTCACGTTACTGTGAATGGTCAGCGTTATCACGCCATGATAACAGATTATTTTTGGCCCGAATTGGAAGATATGGACTTGGACGACATGTGGTTTCAACAGGATGGTGCTACAAGCCACACATCACACGTTACAATCGATTTATTGAACAGTAAGTATGGTAAGCGTATTATCTCCAGACATGGGCCAGTCGATTGGCCGCCTTGTTCGTGCGATTTAACGCCGCTTGACTATTTTTTTTTTGTGGGGCTACGTTAAGTCATTGGTTTATGCCAACACGCCGACGACGTTGGAAGAGCTCAGAGCCAACACTGAACTCGAAATAGTGGTCGTTTCGGCCGAAATGTGTGGCCGAGTCGTTGAAAATTGGGTCCAACGAATCGACCGCTGCAAACGTGCCCGCGGTGGCCATATGAACGAAGTCGAGTTCCATTTATAAATGTTTTGATTGTACTTCAAGCTAATAATAAAGTTTTTGAAATATCTCAAATGGTTTGCCTTTAATTTAAAAAAAAAATTGTCATGTCGTTATTAGAAAACCCTATATATAATCTTGATATTAGCGAGCGAACGTCTCATAGAATTCCCCATCAAGGTCAAATTTAGAAATATAAGGCCAATTTCCGTTCATGGTCCTACAGAGGATAAGGATGACAGCATTGAAGACAATCTCTATGATCTCCTAGACCGAACATATGCTAGGTACCGCAGCTATGACATCATAATTGTGCTAGTAGATTTTAATGAAAGCCAAGATTAACTTGGATCATTAATTTGTTGCAGCCAGAGTATGAATTTGGATTTCATAGGCAAAACTGAGTCAAGGAAGTCAACAAAGTTTAACGTTGAAAAGCTAGGGTCGCAAGGAAATAATACGAACATGGCAGGGCTAAAAAACCAGAAATAAAGCCTGCAAAGATGAACATGGAAAGCAAGTAGAAGAGTTGCAGTCGATATTGAGAATGTGAACACTTCTGCAAATTCTATAACTACTGTATTAACAATGGATGAAGATGACGGATAATCTGGTTTCTTGACTAAGGTCAGATTTAGGTAGAAATATGGAAGCTGAAGTCTTATGAAGCTGTTGGCGCAGATGGACTCACTGTATAAACTAGCTATACCATAGGCGACCTGCTTGGGAGCAAGCGCCGCTCATCTCAATGAAATGGCAACGAGAAAGAACATCTGGTCTGGTGCCCCAAAATCTATTTGCAATTGCTAGGTAAGATTCAAAACCGTGCGATAAAATTAATAGGTGATGCCAGTATTTCACAGTCAATTGATAGCTTGTTTGGTCGCTATTTTTACCACCAATAATCCACCGTCTTACTATAAATGCCTATCAATATGCCCACAAGCCCACATTCGGATGTATCGTGATTCTTTCCTATGTCGTAAAACTTGCTTATGGAATGCCATGCAGAGCTCTCTTTGAGTGGTTTCATATCGACACTCGCCATCTATTTATCGATTTTCTGAATACAGAAAAGTCATTGAAGTTTTCATGAGTATCAAGGGTAAAGCGGCCGAAATGTGTTTTATGGTAAACAAGGGCAAAACAAAATACATGCTGTCACCAGAAAGGGATGCGAGCCAACAAAGGCTTGGCCTGACTGTCATCATTGGCAATTATAACTTCAAGGTAGTTAATTACTTCGTTGGCAACTAACAAGCACCAATGGCAAATCGTTGTTTCCTTATGCTCAGCGAACAAGGTAAATTGCTAACAGGTACCTCTTTCCTTATTATGTGGGTCCTGCTCTACAACGCAGGGGATACTCTTAATGGGATGAAAAAGTGCTTTGATATTTCGATAGAAAGATACTGCGCGTAATTCTCGGTTCCGTTAGTATTGTTGGAGATTGCAGAAAAATCCTCCATCACAAACTACACGGGCTGTATAACGTAGCGACCAATGTCTGAAATGACTGCGACATGTTGAACAATCGGACAGCATTGCTCCAGACTATGAGTCTTCGATTCGGTCATATCTAAGGTTGCGGCACTGAAGGCAGCTGGCGAGGGACCATACCAGGATTGTTGGTTGAGGCCCAAGATCATCCCGATTTGTAGTGTCGCCTAAGTAAGAAAGTACTGTTTACAGTCAGTATGTGCTTAAAATCTTTTTTTATCCCAATCAAGGCAACTCTATTAAAATATCATTCTATGCCAAAATTTCAGAAAAAGACATAATACAAAAATTTATATCATGATATATATCATGGGATATTTCGAAATATATGAAATGCATTCATTTTCGCTCTTCAAAGGTAAATTAGATTTCGCTTTGACCATTCAGTGGGATTCTATAGGAGTAGTCGCTGTAAATTGTATGATATATATATCAAAGAATTTTTCTCAAGCGATTTCTTGCATGCAACTTTTCGAAAGTATTAAAAAATAATAGCATCATTTGCCAATATGAGCCCAATCCCGAATAGGGCCTCTATGTTTTCGTGAGAACCCTTAAAAAATATACACTATCATGCGACATATATCATTTTATCTGATAAAAGTGAAGCAAACTTATAGATGATTGTATTCACACTGCTCTAACGAGTAACCACCAATAGTTTGATATTTTTCAGACCCAATTTCCCGATTTTGGTCAAAATGGACAACACTACGTAAATCGTATCAATCTCTCACACAAAATCAGCATAACTAGTCATACAAATATCCCAAACTCATATTCCACCAATTTACCAAATCTTGATCTCGTTTCCTTGGCCTCAATACCAGAGAGAGGGAGAGAAGTTCCTCCTACCACAAACCGGAAAAAAATAAAAATAATGTTCACCTTCTGTCACCATGGCACCCATATCTCAGATGATATTCCATATCCATAATCCACGCAATTCTTGCTCTTATCTACACAAGTTATCCCATGTTAACTGGCATTGCAACACACTCATATGTATACGAGTACAAAATAACTTCAATTGTCCATGTGTGGTGCTAGAAGTCTAAGCAAAACGCAACTCTGGATTTAAGTCCAAAGCAATTCCCGTTTAAGTCCAGCCGAAGTCTTAAGCCAAAAACATCACTAAGCCATGTCTACACACATGTTGAACAAATCGCCGGTGCAAATTGTAACACGGAATCCATTTATCCGGCGCAGTTGTCCAGGCAATTTAATTTCTATTCAATTATCGGACAATCCAACCGCACACACACCGGGTGACAGATATGTCATATTAAAATGCCGCAGATAAATTGGATTCCGTTTAGATGTTGTTGTTGTTGCGCAGGCTTCTGGGCCAGATCAGCTACCAGGTACGAGTACACTGCACACTTTGAGCAGTATCTCTGCGGTACGAACGAATACTCTTAATGTGTCCTCGAGTTCGACGCATACTATGTTACTGCCAGTTGGAGCGCTATGTTTAGATCTACTCAGGAACGCAGTTTTTTCCATGTAAAGATACGATTACTTGGATTCTTGCATGAAATAAGTACGAGTATTCGTACTCGTATATTCACAAGTACTCCGAGATTGTGTGTTTACGAATTATAATTGCATTTTGTGGCTAATTAATCTGAGAGATACACAATACCTTTTGGCTGACTGAATTGATTGATGTTGAGAAATAGGTCAACGGTGTGCGGAAAACATCAAACGCGATCAATAAATTCGACGAGTACGAATCGAAATAAATGTATCTACGATCAAAAAGTACCTGAGATTTTTGAAATGTTAACTGTTCGTTAGAGATTTGTGAGAGATTTTGGCACATTGAAATGATTTAAATGCAACAGATACGAGAAGTGCCTGCAACCTATTCTCGACAGCTAGGCAACTATATTACCCTGGACAGACAGACAGACTAGCAGACGAGTGAAGGTTTCCTTTGAAAATTCACCGCCGCCATCTGTCTACAAGTGACGTAAGCCAGTGCAATTGATTATCGAATGCTAAAAGATATTTTGATCCATTAAATGAAATTATAGAATGAGAAGGAAGTGCTATGGGGTACCCATGGTATCCAAAGGGAGAAGATCTGATGAATGTGAAGATCGTTTGCTTAGATGAGGGGTGAGTTAACCGCGGATACACTTTAAGAGCCGAGCTATATGGTTGTGCGATTGTTGGAAATCGTGAGCATTCATTGCAACTATAGTGGATGAAAATTCTAACAACGCAATGAGACAAATTTCACATGAACTTTAGCAAGGATTGTGCTTTGCATTTGCACACAGATTTTGACTTTTGTCATGAAATATATCGCAAATGAGCTGAGTTTGTTTTGCGGTGTCATAGAAGATGTGAGTATATGTTGCGTAGTTTCCGGCATATTTGAAACGATATGTCATCTCTATGAAACTTCAATGGGTTGCAGGGAGATTAACTTTAGGGTTTGTATTGATTCCAAAGAATAATTCACTTCACTTTCATGCTATGAGATAAGGAAGATACAATGTAGGGATAGCCGTTAGGGATTCAAAGATGACATATAAAACATATCAGGACGCGCAATTTATAGAAGTACGAAGATAGTATGGCTTCTGGTCTAAAAACGTCAGAATTAAAAGGGTCCATACTCTATCAAATATCTATAAAGGTGATCTCAGAAAGACGGGAGGCTAATCGCAAATGGGGAGGTTGTTTCTTGGAAAACAAATGAATTACGACCATTCATTACTTTGTAGACTTGCAAACAGAAATGTTTCAGTTTACGGACTTAGGGCGATTTCGATGCCATGGTTCTTTCGCATAAGCGATTTTTCATCTCTATCGTTCTTCATTCTGAACAAGTGTTACGTTCGGGTCCTATACTTAAAACCACACTAGCCGTTTGCGGTATTGTTTGGAAATAGGGTTGATATGGTGAATGTAGTCGAAGTTCATATGCGCAAAACTGCAAGCTATGTCTTAGATGCAACATGCCTACCAACGCGGGGCCCCCGTCCATTTATAAAGGCAACGCATATCAATGACGTTGTCTAATAAAAAGCTTGGGCAGAGCAATATACTGCCCTTATCCTAACGGTTTTCAGATGACGCCACCGAAGGTTGCTACGATTTGGCCAGTTACAAGCGGCCTGTCAGAGGTCCTGTTGGGTAACACTACCACTGGTAGTCCCTACCAGGACTTCAACCACGATATCATACGAGTCAGGAGCCCCACGGATTTCAGCCCGGGCCTGACTTGTAGAGATAGGCCCTTTGTGGGAGCGTCATGGTGGCTGTGGTTTAAACCCTTTCAAAGGAAAGGTCTTTGACCCAATGTAGAGTGGTGAATAAGTATTGACTGCTGTGACCCTAAGATCAGCAAGAGATTTTAGATCGGAATCGACTTATACTAAGGGTGGAATTTGTTGCTCCAACACAGTTCCGGATTGGTACACACGAAGGAGGCAGGCGGTGGCAAGGCGTATCCTTGCTCCCATGGATGTGTGGGCATCCCGTGAAATTATGTCTTCCCGTTAATCCCATGGCTTATTGTCAACGTAACAACGCACTTCGCACTACTTTGGCTAAGTACTAAAGTGTGATAAGCACAACTGAAATGACATTTAAGGACTTTTGCTGTGAAATTGATGGCAACACAACCAAACTGTTCCTCTGTGAGTGTCCGGTTTCAGGGTGCAGATACACAGCGTTAATGTAATGGGTACTGGTAAGGAGTACGATGGACTAGTTCTTTGTCTAAGTCTTCTGTTTTGACTGATAAAAGGAAGGATGTATATCTTAGAGCTTTAGAGATTGAATTATCTGTAATCACTTTAATGAGACGCAATTTGTCAAGAGTCTTTGAGTACGGAGCTTTTTATCCTCCTCTACGTGTATACCGTTTTATACTGAATCAGTATTTTATAGAGCACCTAAAGGGGTGTTTGATATAGAATTACTCCGAGTAAGGTTACTTCTCAATGGTTCCACATTTAAAAGTATTTCTGTCAGTGGTGAGGCTTTTTCCCAGGCCCTGAAAAGAGTTTTCTTTGTTTGTTGAAACTATGTACATGTTTTTGACCTCATCTACTCATCTTTTTTTTTATAATACCGCGCGCGCACCAAGGGGATATGAATACCCTTTTACTGGCTTTTTCTCCAGGACGCGGGCGGGTGGTGTAGTAGTTTGAAATTCAGGTATATTAGGTTTCGATATTTTTCCCAGAGGTGGTTGTCAAACTGGACGGGACGAGCTAGTACATCCTCCTCAACCAGTGGGTCTTGTCAACCACTTCAACATCAGTGTTTTGCCTTCATGTCAGAGTTGACGCCGACGGGATTTTTCATATAACTACATACAAATTCTATGAAAAGACTTTTTCACAGAATTGCCTGGCACGGGATTCGAATCCGCGACTCTCTATGTATATACCACTACACCACTACACCACGGCCACCTTAACTGCCGGAGAGCCCACAATGGCAAGCTGGGAACGAGCAGTAATGTCGCTGTCGTTCAGGTATTGATACACCTTGGAAGACAATGTCTTCCATGCAGACAACTGCCATGCACACTAGTTGTTTAAGTTATAAATTGATGAAGCAATATAATGCCGCATCACCTTGCCAAAATCCAATAAACATTCGGATGCGCTCCTATTGTTTGGACGAGCTTTTCCGAAAGTTCACATTACATAGTGGATTTTACAGCGCAAGGTTGCATTAGCTTTTCCGTGTTTCTGAACCAAGACATTGTCATATAGATCTCAAGATCAATGTTATGGGTATCAGACTTTTGAAATAAGTCCTCCTCATAGTGGTCCTTGGAATTTAGTAGTAGTTTAGTATTTTTAAGGAATACCATATGCCTTGGTGGTTGATACATCTTTAGAGGCAGTTGCTTTTAAACATCTGCCCATAGATTAAAGACTTTATCTTCGTTGACTAGAAGTGGTCGCTTTTGTAGAGAAATCTTAATTCTATGAAGCATTCTGCGCATCGGTGAGTAGAGTTCTTTCATTGTTTCGATGTACATGCATTCTGGACTTGAAGAAAATCGTCAGAAAAGAACCAGACGTTGTTCATCATGTTGACTCTTCGAGTTCCTTGAACTTTGAAACGCATCCCCTTTTCTTCTTTTGCATAATTTTCATTAACCTTCTTCTTCTTGCTCGTTACTCTTCTCGAGTTGCTTTTTTCTTCCGCTTCAATGCGTTAAGATGTAAGCGTCTTCCTTTCGGTATTTGCACACTTATACGTTCCACGGGAATTTTTGTATGTAAATGGAAACCTTAAGCTAATTCGATAGCTATTAGATGATCTTGCGGCCCTGAATTCACCAGTTGTTAGCGTTCGAAGTTTTTCACGCAGTTGAGCCTCTTTTGACTTATTTGCTACTTCTTTATGGTTGACAGTCGATCTCTAAATTTTACTACTGAGAGTCAATATTTACTGCCTGGAACACATTTAAATTAACATGTTACTGACTATCTGGAAAAATCCAAGCAGATTTGTACAAGATGGGGCAAAAGTAATTGAGAATGCGCCAACATTTTAACAAATGGCGCCAAGTGATATTTGACAATGGAGCAACACACACCTGAAAAACCCGGAATTATTGTTACTGCTTATTTCACCAATTTCCGTTCTGTTGTTTTAACGCAGAGTAAAATTTTTCGTCATTTTCCTTGCCATCGTGCACCATTTGCGCGCACAATTAGGCGTGTGGCCGAGGACCTCCGACCTCTGCTCTGTTTAGCCCGGTACAAGAAGACGATGATTTCGTATCAAAAATTTTAATCGGCGACGAAGCCCATTTACATTTAAGTGGTTATGTGAGTAAACAAAATTTGCATTTCTGGGACACAGAGAATCTAAATGAGAACCATTGCATCACCTCAAAGTGACTGTTTGGTGTTTATTGTGAAAAAGTGATTGGCCCTCATTTTTTTGGAGACTCCGACAGCATTACCTTAGACGTAATTGGTGAGCGCTACAGGCAAATAAGCGAGATTTGTTTGCCGCAAGTTGCTGAATTCAATCTTGAGCATTGTTGGGTCCAGTAGAACGGAGTAAGCGTTCACATAGCTCGGGCAACGAGGGAGATTTTGAATCACTAATTTACAAGCCGTATTATCACGGTTTGATCAGAAGACGCTAGACTTCTTCCTTTGGGGCTTTTTAAATTTTCGCGTTTACCACAAAAAACCACAAACTTTGCAAGTTTTGAAGAATAAATCACCAATCACCATACAAGTGTGCATCAATTCAGGAGGTGGTCATTTCACCGAAATCATTTTTTAAACTTAATTCAATTTTACGCCATCAGATAAAGTTCTTGTGGAAACAGAGCCTAATTTTTTTCATTTTGAACAAAATGGCAAATGTGTAATTCACATTATGATATTATTTTTGCCCCACCTTGTAGTTCCAGAATAAAGTACTACTTCTGTTTTTTTTTTATAACTTTCGCGCGCTAAAGGGAATTAATTGGACACAGCTCGGGCGAAGGAAAGTCAGGGAAATTGGAAAGAGAGGTATCGATGAACGTTGGTTTTAAATGTTTGAAAATTATAATGACTAGGAAATAAAGCACTAGGCAGGGCATTCCATAAGCCAGTTGTATGGTTCAGGAACGAATCCCGATATTTTAGAGTACATCCGAAAGTGGGCTTTAGGGTATACCGATAAGCGTGTGTTATGGTTAAAAGTTTGAAGGGGCACTGGTAGTAGAAGTGGCGATAAAGCAGAGTGAGATACGAGACATTATGTTGGTGTTCGAGGGTGTCCATTGTCTGAGTGAGATTAGTATCCCCTATGAGGTTTATCGCACGGTTTTGAATCCTATCTAGCAGGTGTAGATATATTTTGGGCGCACCTGACCAGATGTGGGTATTGTTCTTCAACTTCGGGCGGATAAATGGCTTATATGATGATGCCAGATCAGAGAAAGTAAAGTATTTTCTGTATAGTTTGAGGAATCCTAGACATTACGCAGTATTCTAATGTAAGTTGTCACTGATACACATACCGAGAATGGAAAGTTTTTCGGTTACGGCGATGCAAGTGCCATTCATAGATAATGACTGGGTATTTAGATTACGCTTTAATGACATCAAATATGCATTGTGTTTTCGAAGCATTAAATTCTACTCTGTTAGTGGTTCCCCGGTTAGTTATAGTATGCTGTTAATGTCAGAATTTAACGAGCTTAAGTGAGCCAGGGAACGAATGTGAAAAGCAGAGACTACTGTCGTTAGCAAGAGAATACATTGGATTAGAAGAAGCAGACAAGAGGATGTCGGAGACAGAACGCAGTCCTGGCACACCAGCATTTATTTGGTGAATATCACACTTGAAATCATCCAAGACAACTTGAATGCAACGTTCCTAAAGGTAATTTCTAATCCATTGAAGATGAGATTCATCGATCCCAAAAGCACGCATTTTCGACAAAAGAGCCTGATGCCAAACTCTTTCAAATGCCTTAGAAATATCAGTTATCATAATATCTCGAGATCGATGTACGCTTTGGTTCCACTTTTCGGTGAGATATGTCCTCAAATTGACAGTGGGCTTGTTATGAGCTTGTCATGAGCTGACGCGTTATCAGCGTTTCCATAACCTTAGAAAGAAGGGTCAAAAGTGCAATGGGTCTGTAGGAGGAGAGAGAAGAATATTCGCCTTTTTTAGGGACGTGCGGAACAAATGCTGTTTTCCATTTGCTCGGAAAGAGGAAGAACAGATCTTTCGAATGAGGAGAGATATACCATCTGGATTAGCGTTATTTGTGTATATTCAGGTCTTCAAGTGTTCTTGCTCCTGCAAGAGTGTCAGAGTGGATTCGTCCAATTGAAGATTCGACGCACCCAAGTAAAGGCAGGGAAAAAGCACAATCTGAGAGTGTTGAGCTGCCGCAAAGTGTGTAGCAAGCAGTTTGGCCTTCTCCAAAGAGCTGAGAGCTAGAATGTCCTTGTAAACGAGAGTTGGGATGGAGGATGAGGCAGCATTTTTAATATTGTTCACGTTTCATTTGTTCCTGGCTCGTTTAAACTTTTTTCGGTTTTCCTCTGTCTGTCTGCCGTGCCTATTTTGTAGTGAAGGTCAAATGTGAATCACTGCTGGAAGATTGGTATAAACTTGAAGGACCATCTTTCAGAAAAGTTTGGGCCAAGCGGTCAGTTAAAACCCATGTCAGTAGCCTACTTCGCGGATTTGAGTGCTGCTGTTGATCCAGTAAGGAAACATCTGAATCTACAAGCCTAAGGTACTTTTTGGTCTGATGTCCGAATATGTCTATGCCACCCTGATAAAGCGTTTATTCTTTTCCAAAATTATTACGTCAGCGCCGGCTTCATTTTGGGGGTTCCTACTTTCACGTGTTTGCACTGCTTGTTGTATGAATTGTTTTATATTTGCGTGCGTTAACTTCCACAGATGGGTGTGTTACTAATGTCTTTCGCATCACCGATTCATTCGGCGACATTCAAGTGAATGAATGCTGATGCCAGCATATGTTGTGCCACAATAATTTCGCTTTTAGCGAGGAAACACGATCCGCTGTAAGCACAACAAGGCCGTTATTATTTATTGTTTTTTCCTCATTTTCGATGTTCCTCGCCTGATGTAAATTTGCACCTGATGAGGTGCATTGTTAGGTTTGCGGCAGTTAATGTCAGTTTTTTTTTGGATTGCCTTGTAGAATGATTTGATTCTGTGGTCCGTTCAATAATTTTTGTTTTCCCCTCTTATCTAAAGATTTCGCTGTAAAATGTCTAATCACGGCAAATATGGAAGTCCTTATTCTGATGTGAGAATTTCATCTGGATTTTGATCGCTTTAATGGCATGTCTCCGTCTTAATTCATGGTATATCATGGACTTTGATTACCCTGTTCTCATTTCTATGCTAAAAAATAAGTCCACTTCCCCTATCCATGAATAGGACTAATCTTGGTTATAGATATCGTTCCAATTGCATCTATTCTTCAATTTGAAGGGTGAAGCTTTATGTACTTGTATGTTTCGGTATTTTTTCTTTTAATCATTACTTAGTAAGAATGAATCTCGCTGAAAGAAGCCCTCAGCCTTTTTGGTAGAGGTCTATGCACATGCAAAACTGGTGTTTAAGATTGTGGCTTGTGTGGGCATTATAGCTGGGCGATGCAAATGATTTGAGATAATTGAAGTACATTCATACCCAAAGCCAGTGAGTATTGCTAGAGCGACTTCATTTAGCTCTAAATAGCTGAAGCCCACAACTTGGACCAAATTTTGAAAGAAATAACCTCTTTCGGTTTCATATATTTATGTTGTCTTAGAACAATTCTTTCAAAATAGAAACTTTGTCACATTTGATTTACTGAGAATTTTTCTGAGATAGTTGGTAGTTAAGAAACTACCTTTGAGCGGTACCTATTTACACTGGTTGACTGTCCTACCGCATCGTCACTTCTTGAATCGTTATCCTCCTAAGCTGCATCTCAAAGAAAACCCTAAAAAAAAAAACAATTGCAAATTACTGGCGCCCTAATTAGCTCTCTCTGATGCCCCCTCATTTATACCAAAGAACTAAAGCAGAAAGGAAAGAAAATATCAACTCACTGTGAATGGAGTTCAAGCTGAAAATACCTTCCAGTGAATAACCATAAAGCAGAAGAACCAAAAAAAAAAAAAAAAAAAAAACAAACAAAGAAGAAGAGGAACAAAAAAGAGACTAAACACTCAACCGCATACCCAGAAGCGATTCCCATCGATGCTCTCTGTAGGTTTCTTCAGGTAAGATATGAGAATTTCGGTCTACCACCAGCACCTTCAAGACCGAAAAGGTGGAAAATAAAAACTTATCCACAGAAGCAGCTCCTTGGCCATCGAGAAATTCTGCGAATTTACGAGTATCTTCGCCTTTTGTGTGTTCCATAGCCTCTACCACACTTGGCTTGGATTTGTTAACACTAAACGGCTGCAGACTCAAGTCTCAGCGCCAAAAAGCAAACAGCCAACTCAGAGATTGGTTGGTGGTAAGGTGATTTTCAGGAAAAGTCACACATCCGCTAGATACGAATACTAAGCATTGCACCGAGAAACAGACAGAGCACATTCGTATTGTTTGGCTAAATGTTTCCGCTGTTCAAAAAGCCGGGCAGTTTTTATGCGGCTCACCAACTAAACAAACAGACAGACAGACAAACAGACAGGCAAACAGACATGCGAAATTAAATGAAACGTATGCAACGATAAAATAAATTAGCCCCGAATCATTTAGGAACTAGTGTTGTTAATTAGGTACTCGCCGGTCATCGGGAGGGCTACGCCAGGATATATGACCAGGACAACAAGGAGCGCGACTACAGATACAGATACACGTGTTGAAAAGATCTACAAGACACGTAATATTACTGTGGTTCCTTTACAGACGTTTAAATGAGATAGAAATACTTTTTTCACAGTTGATGTGGCATGAAAGATTCAACACTGTACTTGTGGCTCTGTCATGTTAGGACCATACACAACCAGGGACTGTCGCCGTAACTTATGGCTGTAGCATTTGAAGGCCTAATTAATTGAAACTAAATAAATACACAGTTTATGCAGGGGGCGCGCGAGATTTTGATTCGATGATATGCCTTCAGGCCACTAACAGTGGACAACATCGACAAAGACGATGACGATGACTACAACGAAGACAACGTTCGGACGAAGACAAGGACCACAATGATGATGATGATGATGATGATGATGATGATGATGACGGCATTGGAGATGGGAGCTATGTCGTTTGCCTCAATGGTATACCACAAAGATGTCTCCTAAAGATCAACCTTAGTTACATTGCAACTAATTTGAGGAGAAAACAATTTAAGTGGCCGGCAAATTAAATTAAACCCCGCGGAAGGTTTGATGACCCGATTGAAGACATTTCGAGGATTAAAATGAGGAAGAAATACTGCTCTGTGATGGGCTTGATTTGTCTCGAATGAAGCCATTTCGGGTGGATGATTTATATTTAAGATAACAGCTGACTTTCATGCAAGTTTAATATATTTGTTTACCATATATGTATTTACCTTCTGCACTACTTTAAAATGAAGTAATCTATGATTACTTCAAAGATACTGATGATCTAAGTTCGGTTTTGCTATCAAAGTAGTAATAACTTACGCACTTTCTGTCTGTGATGAAGTTTTTGTCATTTAACATGTGAACTGACGTAGTTTCTTTGAAGAAAGAAAAAAGTGCAGAACCCACTGAACTTACATTTTCAGACTATCACAGCTGGGAAACTATTTTTCACCTTTACAAAATCAAACCAAAATAGAAAAACCGAAAATACGAGCCAGAAATGACTGCTACAGCTTAGTTAAGCGTGTGAAATCGTTTAAACAATTAAGTAAAAATTACTACAGTGTCCCGAAGGGAGTAAAATTCTGCATCTTCCTCCATCTCAACACCCACATACAATAATATTTCAGATGTTAGCCCTTTGAGCATGACAAATCTGCTTGTTGATTACTTCATAGCCACAAACTTCCTTTTTTTTACACTGACAAGACCGCTGCGAAAGCTCTTTCATCAATTTTACTTTTTAATATTCTTTTCAATTAGATGGGCAATAATAATTGTCCAGCCCGTAATCAAATAAGGCGAATATTCTTCTTTCACCTCCAATAATGCACGTCCCTTCCTTTTAAGGTCGGCCAACCGCTAACTTATGAAATATCTTGTTACAGGAAAACTTCTCAATGATTGGCAGAACAATTTTTGTGGCAACAGATCAATCTTGCAAAAGTAAGATAGGTGAATCAGATTTAGGCATTTGACAAGTTTGGTGTCAGGCTTTTTTGCCGAAAATCATTTCATTTTAGATAGATGTATCTCTTCTTCAATAAATTAAAATAAGTTTTTCGGAAACTTTTAATTTAAGTTTAATTTATTAAAATTTCTGGTATACCTCAGGGCTCCAGTATGTCACAGTCTTATTAATTTTGGTCAATCATCTCTTGTCTGCTATTTCTGATCAAGTATATTCTTTTGCTAATGTCAGTACACTCTGCTTTTTGTTTTCGATTCCGGACTAACGTCCCTGCTCTTCGGCTATGGAACGGGAACGGCGGTGCATGTCTTCGAAAGTATTTTGCATTAAGCTTTAAGTTTCCAATGCAAATCACTTATTTCACCTAGATAACATGGCTTCCTAAAGGGTAGGTCAACCACCACAAATATCGTTTAATTCGTATCCTTTGCCCTGTCTGCCGTAGAGAATGGTAATTAAGTCGACATAGTTGCAACCGATTTCAGCAAAGCTTTTGATAAAATCTTTTATTGATTAATACTCTTCAACCATACTATTGAAATGGATATCCCCATACTTGAAAAACCGTTTGTACGGTGTTCGTTGTAGGTCAGCCCACTCCGCTTCATATTTGGCCATATCTGGAATTCCACACGGCAGCCATTTCAGTCCTCTCCTTTTTATATTGACCATAAATTATCTCAATAGGATTATCAAACAAATTTTTCAAGACCATTTCCTCACCCCATGACTCCTTCATCCTTCAACAAAACCTTGTTAGCTTTTGGATCTGGTGCATAAGAAATTGTTCGGAAATTAATATCGTCAAATGCCAATTCATCACGTTTTCACATGAGAGGCACCAATTTTCTCTCCGAGCTTATCTTCTCCACCACCAACCGTTTAATAACTTCATGACATCGGCATTTTGTGTGATAAGGCGCTCAACTTCCAACTTTGCACTAGGTTTTATAAAACAAAGAATTTACCAACCCAGGTCCCTCTATATTGCCTTTGTTTGTCCCTCCTAGAGTACGCCAGTCAAATTTGGTCCTCATATCATCGTGTTCATATCTGGAGAATCAAAAGCTTCCAGGGCCGTTTTTTCCCGATTTGCTCTTCGAAGTATGCCCTGGCACAATCAATTTAATTAGCCCCCTTATCAAAACCGTCTCAAACTTATTAACTTTGACACCCTTAAGGAACGAATCCGACTTTCTCTTCATTCATCGACTCCTTCAAGGTCACGTTGAATGCGATTCCTTTCAGAACTCTATTTTCCTCAACACTAACCATCGTAATCTACGTACTCTCATTCTTTGTTTTTGCCAACACACCACTTCTCCTATGGCGCGAACGAACAAGTCTGCGGTATGCTACGAAAAATCAATTCAAAATCTACAGTCTTTGACTTTTACCGCAGCACTTCCTATCTCAAATCCGCTCTCTTTCATCATTCTTACCAACCTTAGTTTTAAGTATTAAGCCGAATAAATGGGGGCCTTCGCCACCACCAGAATAAAATTAAAATTTTGATTTAATTCCCACCTTAGGGGTTCTGTCTGGCATTCCATCCGGGTCTGGTGTTTTCCTGTTGCTAATCTTTTCGCATGCATGTGGGATCTCTTCATTTGCAGTTTACAGTCTTCGTAGAAACGGCCCGGTAATTGCTTTGGAACTGTGGCGTGTTAGTTTAGGTATAGATAGTTCTTAGGAGTCTTATTTCGTCGTTCCACCATTAGCATGATTAGCCGAATAGGCTGGGCTTTTTCTTTGGGATCTGGCATAAATGGCAGAAATTTTGTGTATTTCGTGCTAGAAGGCTGTCGACAAAGGTTATGTCTAAGGTGCCAGCCTTTCGGAAAGTATATTTCGTGCCCTCTTTAACTAGAAATACGTTCAATGTTGCGAATTTCGCGAACAAAACTCGTGTCAACGCTTATTACTACCTGGTATTCCTCCGGTACAAGTTACAAGATCATCCAGCAACATGTCCATTTTACAGATACATTCGTTTAGAGTCTGCTGGATTTGGATTCGGATTAACAGGTCTTGTGCAGCTTCGCAGTAGTTAAGGTTAATCTGAGCAATCTTAATGGTTTTAGACTAATCAGAGCCTTGTTATACACTGGGCATTTATTGCAACCAGCAACATGACTGGTATTCTGTGGTTGTCTTCTTTGTAAGGAAGGATAGTGGTTCTTTGCTGTAGTTTTTGCCTATGTGGCCAGTGAGAACCAAAATAACTGATAGGAGTTGTATTTGCGGAGCATCACATTGACATTGGTAAGTGATTTTGAAAGCAATTTCCAAAACTTGTCGAACTCCAACTGATTGTAATTTATTTGAAGCCAAATTCAATTGTGTTTTCCAGAATTTGTCCGGTAGTGAAGGTTTGGCAACAATTGAAAATCGTCTTATACGCGATATTTAGAGCCGATATTATGGTCATCGAGCATTCATTCATTACCATATTCCATATCCTACCGATGATAAGGCATGCTTCACCCAACAGAATGACCTACAGCTAGTTAAGCTGGAAAACCATGTGGTTTCAGTTCCTTTATCAACTTCTTTTCGGTTGACATGACAGCTTTCTTAATAACTTATTACTGTCCCCAACTCATCTTTGCTAAGTAACTGCTGAAAATGTCTCATTTTTCGCTCTCTGTATACTCTTCTGTTTTAATCTGCTCTTTGGTATAGTTAGCTACTTCATTGATGGTCCACTGTCCGTCGGTATCAATTCAGAGTACTAGAATACTAAAGGTGCTCAGAGTAGGCAGTAACCTTTTTTAGACCACATGAATCCTGTGTTCTTCGATTAACGTCAATTTTTTCACGGCAAATCTACATTCTAACATGAGTCATGGGAGTTATCATCATCCAATAATCATCAAATAGATAATAGATACTTTTGATTGTACGAGTTTAGTATGTATGTGGTTCCTTTTCATTGGTTTCCTCTAGTGAAATTTTCTACAATATATTCGAGAACCACCCAAACATCTAACGGAATAGTGTACAGGTACCTGTGCGAACACAGTCTAAGTATTTAATTCTAAGCCCTTAAATTCCATGCTCCTCTTAGGATCTCCATTCGAAATGATGTGAATCTATTCGTACTCGTACGACAGGTATCTCTCGTCAACAATGCGCCAGTATCTTTCAATGATCACCCCAAACATGCCAAACAAGCAGTTCCAACATCTCACAATACTCCCATCTCTCCAGTTGAACTCGATAGATTCCTCGAATTCTCCTGCTCATCGCAGCAGCGTGCAGCATTCGAACGAATTCATTAAGGAAGCCTAAATCAACAGAAATTGGTGTTTGCTTAGATTTTGAGGTATGGGCACGGGAATCCCGCCACGCTGCCGCCCTATAATACCCACTCCAGTCACTACCTACTATATGTACGTATATAATTCTGTCTGGGCTGTTTGTAGTTCTTGACCAACATTGAGATGCACCTGAGAGATGGTACGAGTACTCAGAGTTCCAATTGTTCTGGTCTGAAGTTGGCAGCAAGGTGCTAATGAATTTCATAAATGTAACACACGAGATGATTTTAAGGTTAACTGAGCGAACTGTAAAAAAACAGGGTGACGGGACAAGTTGTGTGCCTAAGTAAATACGGAAAGTTGATTTGGTTTTGGGTGAGGAGAAAATTGATGCACCATATGAATTGACGTACGAATACCTGCGAAGACGACACAAGTGTAATAGGAATGGTCCGACAGAATGTGAAGGGGCTGACAAAAGATACAAGACTGCCACTGTATTTGAGCTGGATGACATTAAGGTGATAAAATTATGAGTCCAGAATTGAATCTATGACTTTACCAACGTAAGAATGTTAGAGAGTTTATTTGTATTTTGACAGTTAATTAGGGCACTTTATGGAAGGTGCAACGGGTTGTTCTGTTGACACATCTAATTTTAGCCACCTATTGACAGGGAAAAGGCCGTTTACGCTAGATGTTATCTTCGATCCTAGGCGAACAACGGGTTTTGCACAATTAAGCTGGGAATTCGAACTGATGGTCTGTTTGATTTGGAAGACGGATACTTCCTGGTGTGATAAAGTTTCAATTGAAATAGTTGTTTGGCTTGTGTTTAACGACAGTGTAGTGTGAATTAGTTCGAATGGATGACAATTGACTAATGAGATGTGATATTCTGAGAAGAACTATTTAGATTATGGGTTAAGAGGGTTGTGCCTAATAGGAATATGAGATGGTTTGACAGTACAAGGAGACTGAGGGAAGTCAAGGATTGCTTCGGAGCTGTTTTTTTATTTGCTTATACCTCTAACCTCCTTCGAATAAATAACAAAATGCAATCTGGGGAAAAGAAGGAGCGGAATTGTTCTTAAAAAGTCAGACTATCAAGGATGTCCAGGCAAGTGAAAAGAAATATGACCATGGAATGTGTTATAAAAAATTGTTGTGTCAATCTATATGCTCCGAATTGATTCAAATCCAATATCTGATTGTAATGAATTTAAACGGATCTAAGGGGGCCAAATAGGTACGGATAATGGTCAAAACTTCATTTGAATTTAAAGCACAACAGGAGGTAGAGCAAAACGTTCACTATATGAATGATACTCTCACTAAATGTTTTGAACTGAAGTATTTTGCCAGATAAAACGACCGTAAATTGCCTTCAGAAAATACTTTTGCGAAAAGATCGAAACATTCGATGAAATCATAAGACCTCTCAATGCCCTCTGACCTCAGTCAAAGTGGAAACATTCAGAAAATCCCGACTGCAGATCCTCTGAATGACATTACTGTTGTCGACCCCACCAAACGGAATAAGCGGAACCTTCTAATTTGCACGTTAAATGTTCGGTGAAGCAGAGGCCCTTCACCGTTATTGTCCAGTGATGGGATGGGCCGAGTAAAAAGAGGATGAAAAACTGTAATCTACTTTGGCAATTGGATTAATTGGTGTCATAGGCGGTATACCAACTGCCACAACAAAGCAGAACTACTGTGAGAGGATAGAATGTAGGAAAGCTGAACCCATAAGAGACCGCAAGAATCTTTCACGAACGCCCATGCAAAATGTCTCAACAACTCCTATGCCGCCAACATAGAGTACCAAAGACAGGTGACAACGTTATCACCACCAAGAAGTCTCTGGTTAGATGAAGAATGCCGGCAAGTACTTGAAACTAGCATTGTATAAAGAAGTGCGCTATTGTAAGTTCTACGATCAAAAAGACGGAAAATTCATCAACTTCTAAAGGAGAATAAAATAGGGGCCGGGGAGCATGCTATCGAAGATTTTAAAAAATTGTATTCTAGCAACAACATTTGCATGCATCGAGGCAAGAAGATTCGTACGGCGAAATTAAGAGATCAAGAAATGAACCATGTAGTAGAGTTACAGTCGGTGCTGAGAATGTCGAAAAACTTCTTCTGCATACTGTATAGTGGCAACAAAGACCAACATCCCATCGTCAGGCAGAACAGGACGTTTAACTTAGGCGACGGCAACCATCAGTGTCGTTTCAGGCTAGGAAAAATAATCGATCCACAATTCGCACTCTGGCAGATTCTGGAAGAACCTAGAAATCCAAATCGATTCTCATCGTCTTTGCATCGATTTTAAGGCCGCATATGATAGCGGCCGCGATCCAGGAGATACGACGAAGAAGATGAAGTATGCAAATATGAAAAAATTGAGAGATTTATTACAGTTACCACAAAAGACCGACGTAATGTCTCGTGTTTGACTCTGTTTTATCGCTACTTCCACCACCAGTGCTCCATAAAAGTCGCCAGTAGCATTCCGACCTTTTAAACATCAAGCCGACTTTAGGACGTACACTCAAATATCTTGATTCGTTTCGAATGCCCTGAATAGCTTTCTAATTCCTAGCCATTATAACCTTCAAACACTTAAAACCAACGTTCTTCGGTGCCTTTCTTTCAATCTTCCCTGATTTTCCTTCGCCTCCGCTGTGTGCAAAAATTTTAAAGGTATTTAAATCCATTGTGCGCGCCCAATTTATAAAAAAAAAACTGCACATGATAGGTGCATCTAACATCATAACATCATTCATCATGGGAGATCGGTTACACTGACTTTAAACTGATAAGAGAGAGAGAGATAACTGTGATCCGCACCAAGCCATCCTTCCAACACTTCAGTGTAATTTGTGTACGCTGACCTACCGATGGATTTGAAAACTCTATCAATTAAGAGTTTTATGACCTCCTAGATGAAACCTACAGAGCCTGTCCAGAGTATGATGTCAAAATTGCACTCGGGGACGTAATACGGTGATACCAGGTTCCAAAGACTATGAATCGAAATAGAAACATGTCGCGCTCCTGACGGTCAAACCGCAAACCAAATCAACCATTCGCTAATAGATCCGAAGCACGCATTAGACATCTGAATGTCCAAACATTCAGAATTCGACTATCCAACGAGAAGAAGAGGTTAGCCGTCAAAAAAAATAAATTCAACAATGAAAGCTTTAGGACGACTTTAATAGCTGGAGCCTACAGAGAGATCCTGAGTGAAAGACTCTTTACTGTGCATTCACCATCCACAAGCGCGAACAACCTGTTGTACTACTATCGCGACACCATCAAAGAGGTATCCGAGACCACAATAAGCTATCAGTCACCACCGAAAAAGAGTTGTTGGTAGGATGGCAGTACGCCGACAAAAGATGACAGAAAATGCCTGTCTGTAGCGAAAAACAAGGACAGCGGGGGAAAAGTATCGAGTCAGAATAAGTGATGAGAAGAAGATCTTGTGTAAAAAGAAAGGGGCCTACGTAGTCACGCTTTACAAAACATTGATCCTGCCAATTTTCCTCTATCGAATCGATAGAAAGAAAAATTCTTAGTCAAATGTTTTGTCACGTACGAATTGAGGGGGAGATACAGCCGCAATCTCCATGTGCTGTACCAAGATGTGGTGTAGTCCAAAAAGCTAAAACACGTGGACTACACTGGCTCGGCCAAGGAAACCAAACAAAACCTCCATTTTAAGGACAGAGTGCTTGGTCTAGACAACTGGACGTAAAGCGCACTGGATCGAAGAGAAAGTTGCTATGTCTCAGGCACAGACTCTTCCCGGGTCGGGAGCCCTTAAATAAAGTAATTACGCTCCTCCGTCAAGGTCGCTAACAACTTATCCGGGACTTTTGATGTCAAAAAAGCATTTAGACAAAGTTATGTGCCGCCATGTGACTTATTTAACATCACACTTGAAAGAATTGTTCGGAACTCAGAAGCGAACACAGGAGGCACAATCTTTCAAAAGTCTACCATATATAGCCACTAGCGTATGCCTATGATATCGACATATATAGGGTTTTCTAATAACGACTTGACAACTTTTTTTTTAAATAAGAGACAAACCAATTGAGATATTTCAAGAACTTTATTATTAGCTTGAAGTACAATCAAAACATTTATAAATGGAACTCGACTTCGTTCATATGGCCACCGCGGGCACGTTTGCAGCGGTCGATTCGTTGGACCCAATTTTCAACGACTCGGCCACACATTTCGCGTTCAATGTTGGCTCTGAGCTCTTCCAACGTCGTCGGCGTGTTGGCATAAGCCAACGTAGCCCCACAGAAAATATTCAAGAGACGTTAAATCGCACGAAAGATGCGTCCAATCTACTGGCCCATGTCTTGAGATAACACGCTCACCATACTACAATAAATCGATTGTAGCGTGTGCTGTGTGGCATGTGGCACCATCCTGTTGAAACCACATGTCGTCCAATTCCACATTTTCCAAAATAATCGGTAATCATGGCGCGATAACGCTGACCATTCACAGTAGCGTGACGATCGTTATCATCGACGAAAAAATATGGCCCAATAACGCCGCCGGCATGCAAACCGCACCAAACAGTTATTTTTTGTGAATGAAGTGGTGATTTATGAAGCATTCATGTGGGTTTTCACCCGACCAATAACGCATATTTTGCTCATTGACGAACCTAATGAGCCAAAAATGAGCCCCGTCACTAAAGATGATCTTGCGATGAAATTCATCATCTTGGCGTATCTTCTCCAGAACCCAATCGGAGAAAGTACGTCGCTTCAAATGGTCCATCGGCTTCAACTCTCGAGTCAGCTTGATCTTGTATGGGTGTAAACTAAGATCCCTACACAAAATGCGCCATAATGTGGTTTGAGCGATGCCCAATTCTTGAGAACGACGTGCAATTGACTTATTTGGATCGTTTGCTACGGACGTCTGAACGGCAGCGATATTTACGACACTTCGACCAACCCGTTGTCTCAATGAAACGGCAACATCACACAACGAATATGTATACTCCAATTTTTGCACTAAACTTGTTATTGCCTGTCTTCTAGGGCAAGAATTACGACCGAAAATTGGAGTTAACGCTGTTAAAATTGCAGTCACCGACTTCGAATATCTGTAGAAAATTTTTATAATTTGCAGACGTTGCTCGTTAATGTACTTTACCATGGTGAAAATGTTGAGTTTACTGAACAAATTGATTAGTGAAAGAGTGCGTTCACAAATTAAATTCAAAGTTGTCAAGTCCCTGTTGGAAAACCCTATATAACATAATTGGAAGAACCCGTTCGTCTTATTGAAACGGTAGTTGCCAAAATGGGTTTAGCGGTTAATGAGGGCAAAACGAGGCATATTCTGTCAACAAGAAGGTACACATAAAATCGATGAATTGGAGGAGTAAGTAAGAGACTTTGCCTAGTTTGGCTCTGTTATCAATTCTGCCAACCATAGCTCGGTAAAAATAAGATGAGAAATCACTCTTTTCAATAGCTGTTTCTTTGGGCCTAGAAGGAAATTGTGTTGTAAGGTCCCATCCTCACCAATTAAGAAGGCTCTATATAAGACATTGATCTCCCAGACCTGCTTTCTAGTGCTGAAACATGGGCTCTGTTGCATGAAGATATTTTCGGTCGTTAAGAGAGAAAAAATTCTTCGTAAGATACTTCTGTTTACGTTGACCTGCCTTGGAAGAGAAGATTCAACGATGAGCTGTACAATGCCTAAGATGAATAGAGCATGTGGAGCGTATGGACATGAATGCTCTGCATCTAATCTGGAGGGACAACGCAGTAGAAGGAGACCTCACTTTAGGTGTTGCATATAAGTAGAAGGGGACCACAGCCGACAAAATTCGCAATTTGAGGCAGTTAGCTAAGGGCCGAGCTAATTGAAGATGCTTTTTGTTTGGGGGCCAATGTTCTATCCGAACTGTGGCGCTACATAAGAAGAAGTTAAATAAAAAAAGGGCCTTCTTGTATCATATAATATTTGAACAGCACCTTCTAGGTAACTAAGATCTAGGATCTAGGCCATTAAATACTTCGACGGCTGCAAGTCGCCTGGTATCGATGACATACATATGTTATATTTTCATCTGAAAATGTATGGAATATGGATCTATAACTAATTGCGGTTTGCTAAGAGATGGCGTAACTTGTATTATTTCGTTGTTATTATTCCATTGGAACATGCGTTGGAAAGCTACTGTCGTTGTACGTCATTTCAGTATATGTCATTCATTTGAAGCGTAAACAACAAATTTTTTTTTCACTCACATATGTCGAACTTTTTGCCTGAAAAAATGTTTTTGCGGGGAGTTCTTCTTCATTACTTTAATATGAAGAAAACTGCTGCCAAAAGTCATCGTATTTTGGTGGAAGCTTAAGGTGAACATGCGCTAGCTGAGCGAACGTGCTTAAAGTGGTTTCAACGATTTAAAAGTGGTAATTTTGGCTTCGAAGGCGATGAACGTCCTGGGCAGCCAAAAAAGTTTGAGGATGAGGAACTCTAAGCAATCTATGAAGATTGTTGCCAAACACAAGAAGAGCTCGCAGAATCTTTGGGTGTCACTCAAGCAGCCATTTCAAAACGTTTAAAAGCAGCTGGATATATTCAAAAGCAAGGAAATTGGGTTCCACATGAACTCAAGCCGAGAGACGTCGAAAGGCGGTTTTGCATGTCCCAAATGCTGCTGGAACACCACATAAGGATGGTGATGAAAAATGGATCCATTATGACAACACCAAGTGCAAAAAATCATATGTGAAACCCGGTCAACCATCCAAATCAACGGCAAAGCCGAATATCCATGGCGCGAAGGTAATGCTCTGTATTTGGTCGCATCAGATGGGTGTGCTGTATTATGAGCTGCTAAAACCGGGTGAAACCATCAATGGACAACACTATCGGCCGAAAAGCTCGCGGAATATGCGACCAGACACGAGGCAATAATTTTCCATCATGACAACGTTCGGCCCTACGTTGCTATTCCGGTTAAGAACTATTTGGAAAACAGTGGATGGGAAGTCTTACCCCACCCGCATTATAGCCCACACCTTGCCCCTGCTGACTACCATTTGTTTCGGTCGACGCAGAACGCCCTCACTGAAATATGGTTCACATCAGAGCAGAATACCAAAAAGTAGCTGGACTCATTCTTGGCTGCCAAGCCGGCGTAGTTCTTTTGGGATGGGATCCACAAATTGCTAGAAAGATGGGAAAAAGTCATAGCTTCGGATGGTCAATACTTTGAATAATACTATTGTACATGTTTTTCTTAAATAAACGTTCAAATTTTGAAAAAAAATTACATTACCCAATTATTACATTACATACCCAATAACTACGGCAAAGAGAAAGCAGGTGAACTTTAACGTCGCTTGAATATTTAAATCACCATTTGCACAATACCAACACTCAGTATTCTACTATCAAATCTTATATCGTAGATAGTATAGTACATGTCAAGCATTACAGAAAACAAGTGGGACAACGGCCATATCTGCGTACACACTGTAACATTACAGCCTAGAATTTAGAAAAATTTTACCTAAAAGAGACAAAATAATATAGCCACAAGGATTTTAACAGGTCCCAACATGCTAGGTAGGCACTCAGCAAGGTTAAGACGTACGAGCCCTGAAAAGTTGGGAAACTAGAGTTTGAGAGAGATATCACTCTTTCTGTCGAAGCACAAGCAGGTATGACATAATTCGTTTAGGACAGAACTTTCTTTTGGATTTGGCGAAGTAAAAGCGGTGCTTTTGCAGCAGATAATGAGGATTTTCCACAGCACTTGATGCGCTGTCACCACATTGATTAATTTGGTATATATGTACTAGTACATGTATAGCTTTCCAACTTATTTAAACTTCTGACTCTGTCTTTGAGTGTCTGTGAGAGCCGCCAACGGCGCAGTAAATTCCAAAAACATTTCTTCTGTCTGCATACAATGGAGTTTATTGCTCAAAAATAGGGAGAATTCTAATACCGGTTTAGGTCCTAACAAATCTTCTTCTGAACCATGTCCAGAAAATTCTTCACAAATATAAATTTTTCTTGCCATAATGGCCTTAAGTATATATAAACGCGACAAAGTGGATCCATCCTGGCTGAATTCAGCTACAGATCAACAAACTTACCAAATCTTTTCCCAATGCAACGGTTTATCTACATATTCAACCATTCTACTGATTAAAAAGCAACACCTGATTGAAAACATTTTACACGAACGCATTATGTAAGTCCTCCTACTGATAACTACAAACTGAATGCACAAAAAAACAAAAGAGTTGAGGTGCGAACTTCGTTCAGGTATTTTTTTTTTCGGCAGATTTGCGGAACATCTATGTAAATCAACTCTACTAACTAGGTGCAAGTAACAAAGGTGTTTTTGTTTTAGCTATAACATCAGGTATGTCAAAATACCTCTTCACAATGTGCTAAAAGTCAAAAGCAAAACGTGCGTATCTTCGCGCCATTTTCCTAATCGCTGGCTCCTCCTGCAAAAAAATCATAATATCCACGAAACATAGTGACAACAGATAAAAAACAACTTCACGCCATGGTTTCATACCACTCATTTCCATTTCCAAAGTCAAAAAACAAAAACAAAAAAAATCTACGACAGATAAGCAAACAAAAAAACAAGAAAAGAGATCAAAACCGGAACCACAAGAGTCCGATGAATCCAAGAACACAACGTCGTCACACGGTCGTCGTCGTCGCTGTCGCTATTCCTGTTGCTGTCGCCGTGATGACTTTAATGCTATACGCACATAAATTAAATTTAATTCACACAATGACGCGAATGACCATGTGAGGCGTGCGTATTAAACACTCCAAAGACTCACTCACTAGCGCCGACCGTGTCGGCTGTCAAAGTAGTGTACTTTCTTGTGCTAGAGTGTGACAGACTCTATTTTGATTTTGATAGTACCGGTTAAGCACACGCGGCCGGTTTCAAAAATAAAAATGAAAAAATACTTCATCGGGCACAGTCATCTGGATGTCGGTAGCCGGTATCCGAGACGGGGGGCCAATCAAAATACAACAAATTTCACCTTGGCTGTCGTAAAATGACAGTTGACAGTACGAGTATTGCTGCTGGATATACTCATACTGAAGCAGTAGTCACAGCAGAAGCACTCAAAACTCTTACAATAAAACCGATTGGTATCAGTGGTATCTGGGCACGTTTTGGCCCCACCACCCTTTGCTTTGACACTTAATTCGATGTGCAAGTATAACGACAATGACGACAAAAGAAACAGTAACAATAGCTACAAAATGCCATGCGACAGACTCGTGCCAACGTAAGTAAGTGTCAAAGAAATTGGAAATCGTAACTAACATTTTTTTTATTCACTGTCAACCTTCATCTTGTGGTGGTAATTGGTGAAATTGTATTCCCCAAAAACCATTTGATATACTGTGTGGAATAGTATATGCCCACGAGCAGAAGATGAGCTGAGGAATCTTTTACCAATAAAGATCGCATTCCCAGAATTCCCGCGCACTTTAAATAACCAGTGATGGAGAGATAATAGCATGCTAGCTTCGTGGTCTAAGGAATGCAGAAACATAGTGTATTCTTATAATTTAAAGTTCTCAGCATTCCGTTGTGCATAAGAACATTGTTTCAGTTCAGCTATATTTTGCTTGAGGGTTTAAAGCGCGTAATCCAGGTAGTTCCCGTGGCACACAGATGAAGGGGAGGCATTGCAAAGGGAATTCAAGATTAGTGGTTACCACCATGGTACAACAACAATTTGAAAGTCTCATTTTGTTGGCAACCTGCGGTGCTGCTACTGGTTTTTGCATCTAATGATCTTTGAAAGATTTGCCCCAAAACAGAGATACGAATACTCTCGTATGCCAAGATACATCAGTCAGTCTGGCTGGACTTTGGGGTTTCAGAATTATAGACTTTGCGGTGCGATTTGGTTTCTGTCTGTCTCTCACCACCAGATGATGAGTGTATCGCCATCGATGAACGGACGGACGGATGGATGGATGGTTGGATGGATGGATGGATGGATCGATAGAGTCGATGATCTTAATTTAATATTCGACTTAATCACCCACCGGAGGGGGATTCTCTGCCATGCTACGGATGGTTTAAAGAACAAACGGTTGTGAGATTTTTTCCCATGCTGAGGGCTTTCGACTCAGTACTGGTGATTGTTCTAATGGCTGCACTAAATTGGTAACGATATTTGAATAATATTCAGACTGAGTCATTCACAATGCAAGTGTTAAGATGAAATATAATATTTTTGAATTAGATATCACTAAAAGGTGTAGAGTTTGTTTGAGATTCTAAGTTTTTTTTTTTTTAGAAGTTTTGCTAAGGTCAAAAGTGATCCTAAGTAAGGTCACTCACTGGAGTTCCAAAGAAAGATAATAGAACGTATTAGGGTGACCAAATTCTTACAGAATCCTACTGTAGTATTTACGCTAATGTAACTATATTCGAGTTCTCCTGAACTCAACCCAAAGAAAGCATACTCCGCATCAACAGCTCTACCACACGTATGTTAAAGTCGACAACCTGACCAGGATTTTGAGTAAGTATGTTCTAGTTCATGACGTTCTCTACAGCAGAGAAATCTTTCTAGAGGGTTCCTGATCTATTGCCATGTCATGATTTTTGTCGGAAAGGACAGACATCGTCGGTTTAGTTAATATGTTGTCCACTGAATACCTCAGCTTCCTCTGAAAGTACAAAAAAAATTCGCAAGAAATATGCAGTACCCTGCTCTGGACTTTAAATGACCCTAACAATTTGTGTTCGTAAAAGACAAAGTATCTTAATAATTTGATTAAGCAACACTTCATCAACAATCTCAACAATTAAGGAGCACAAATACACTTTTGCTTCCTGGAATTAATCAGAACATCCTATTCCATGTGCTTCTGAAAAAATTCAACCGAAATACCGTCATTATTAACCACTTTCTCCGGAAGATTGAATTATTTAGTACGACAGAAACCTCACACAAACGAGTATCCTGCACTCCTTAAATAATTCATTTGCTCAGTCTTTAGTAAAAAGATACGAAGTGCTTCGTTCCGATGACAAAACGCAGTCTACAGCATTTCTTCTAAACTATAGCAAGAGATTCACTAAAGTGTCATGCCATCTAGATAACGTGAATCCTGACTCTAGGTTTGGGGCCTGAGAAACTTTCGGCTGAGCCTTGCCTATCAATCTCATGGGCCATTTCATCTTATCTCATACTATTGTAAGTATGGGAAGAGGAAAACATTGTTGATGAAAAAAATTCGATCAAAGTATGAAGTCCAGGAAATGATTGACGTTACACTTGCTTCTGGCCCAAAAAGTATTCTAAACATTTGCATCACAGCCTACGGTAAGTCCTATCTTCCCGGAAGCACTGTAGATTTTCTTGCGACGTACAACTTTCGCCCATCATAACTACGAACTCTGCCAGTTGTTGCGCCGAATTCATCTGGATGTCGTGTACAGAAAATACATCAAGTGACAGAAACTTTCTTCCTCTAGTCCATATTCGAAAAGCAAAGGGTTTTGAAGGCTAAATCGGTTTCAATGGGTGTCACGTCCCCCGATTTGCTTCTCTTATCTGTCATCTCTGGAATAGTAAGGCCTTTAGCATATATTTCTTCAATTTGCTGTTACTTTTACTTAATTGAGGTCACCTTCACACTGTATAACAATTAATATAAACGTCTAGTCTGCATGTCCCTTAGATGTCTTTTTCCGACACTCAACTTTGGACAAGCTGCTTCACATATTTGTATGGAGCATATCAAAAAAGTAAGCATTCTGCAATCGTTCCTGCTGACGTTTAAAAGACATTGGAAAGCCCAGGTCTTAGTGAAACTGAGTACGCAGGCAGTCCCAGCGCCAGTTCAGGTCCTGTAAAGTTTTGTTCTAAGCCTAGCTTAGCCAGTTCAACGGCGATCTTATTTTAAGTGATTTCAGTTGATCGATTACATTTAGAAAGGATGTAACAAGAGGATTCAGCTACAGATGCATATACGATAACTGTCTCCTCTTACGTGTTCTTCACAAAATAGTAGTTCATCACACTCAGGATTGTGTACGTCTTTTCTTGATGCAAGCTAATTTCATTAAAAGTGAAGCCTAGGGCTGGAAAAGGAAATAATCACTTAGAGAATAGAAGCATACGACGTCTCGGTGCCATTGTATAAGGAACACACCACCTTATTTTAAACGGAAGATGGCTTTGAGAGTGAAGCATTGATCTGAGATACATCGCTGCTTAGAGTTTGATGAAAGAAATAGTCACATTTTTGTATGTGACATATTCCACCAAAAAACTAACGTATGATCTATGCCTTGCTTAAAACTCCCTGGCACTACCAGAAAACCGATGCTACTTTGGCAGTTCTTTTTACGATATACTGAGTTAAAACGAGTTAACTTTTCAGTATAACACCCTCCTACTTAACTTTTTTAGAAAAATTTATGGTGAGATCTTTTGATGTGTCATGTGTCGGCCTCTTCTTTTTGTTAAAAGTACAACCTCAGCTTTGAGCGGATTGACTACAAGCCCAATTCTTGTATCCTAATTGTCGATTACATGTAGAGCTTTTTGTGATTTAGAGTAAATAGTTCCTTGGACTGATTCAACAGACAGTACTAGGTAGAGTGAAAAGTAACCTCCTTGACTGTCAGAATGCGCTGCTACTGCAAAAAGGGTTATGGTGCCTTGAAGTCCGTTTATATTTAGGCAGACATGCCAAGTTTCAGTGCGATACTGTTTTTAGTTTTGTCTTGACAGCTGATTATTGTTGACGTGTTTAGCAAAATGTTGAGTATGGACAACAACGATTTTCGTTCTCTCATAAAACATTATTTTTTGGGAGGCAAAACGGTGAAGGAAACAAAAAAAAAGTTGGATAAATATTGTATTATGGGGCTAATGCTCCGTCAGATTACACCGTCAAATATTGATTCCGAGAGTTTCGCAACTCCACTACCGATCAAGTCCGCAGCGGTTACAGAGGACAATGTCAAAAAATACATGAAATGGTGTTGACAAACCGGAAAGTGAAGGTGCGCGAGCTAGCAGATGCCACAAAAATTAGTACTGAGCACACACGCCATATAGGCCAATATTCTGCATATGAAAAAGTTATCCTGCAGCTGGGTGCCGCGCATACTCACTCCTGACCAAAAACACAAACGCGAAAGCACTTCGAAAGATTGTTTGGACTTGCTGATGCGGAATCGGGCGGACTTTTGGCATCGATTGGTAACTGTTAAACACCAGAGAACAGAATTAGTGCCCAGCAAAGGACTGAAGCCGGCACGAATGCTCCGAAGCGGCCGAGGGAGGCTGGATGGGTCGGAAAGGTTATGGCGTCGGTTTTCTGGGATTGTCATGGCAAACTCTTCGTGCACTACCTCAAAAAAGGAAAAACCATCAACAGCGAGTATTACTGTGTATTATTGATGCGATTGAAGGCCGAAATCACTGCAAAACGGCTTCACACGAAGCGAAAAAAATTTTTGTTTTTACAAGACAATGCACCGGCGCACAAGAGCATGGTTAAAATCAATGACTTACTGCTCCAATAGCTGTTGCATCCACCGTATTCGCCCGATTTTGCTCCCTCGGACTATTATCTCTTCCCAAACCTCAAAAGATGGCTCATCAATAAAAAATTCAGCTCACGCGATTAAATCATCGACGCCACGGAGGAGTATTTTGCAGACCTTCCGGAAAATTACTCTTCGGACGGGATCAAGAAGTTGGAAAATCGCTAGAATAAGTGTATCAAACTATATATATATATATATATATGTATATTATATACTATAGGTATATATTTTAATTCGTGCGGTTTTTTTTGCAAAATTTTATCGTTTATTTAAGAAAAACATGAACAATAGTATTATTCAAAGTATTGCCCATCTGAAGCTATGACTTTTATTCATCTTTCAGGCGATTCATGGCTCCCATCCCAAAAGAACTACGCCGGCTTGGCAGCCAAGAATGAATCAAGCTAATGTTTGATATTCTGCTCTGATGAGAACCGTATTTCAGTGAGGGCATCCTGCATCGACCGGAACAAATGGTAGTCAGAAGGGGCAAGGTCTGGGCTATAATGCGGGTGGAGTAAGACTTCCCATCCACTATTTTCCAAATAGTTCTTAACCGTTGTCATGATGGAAAATTATTGCCTCGTGTCTGGTAGCATATTCCGGGCGTTTTTCGGCTACTGCTCTCTTCAAACGGATTAATTGTGTTCGTTAGCGTTGTCCATTAATGGTTTCACCCGGTTTTAGCAGCTCATCACACCCATCTGATCCCACGGCTTTGCCGTTGATTTGGCTGGTTGGCCGGGTTTCACATATGAATTTTTGTGCTTGGGGTTGTCGTAATGGATCCATTTTTCATCATCAGTAACAATCCGATGCAAAAATGACTTCCTTTTGTGGCGTTGCAGCAGCATTTTGGACATGCAAAACCGCCTTTCGACGACTCTCGGCTTGAGTTCATGTGGAACCCAATTTCCTTGCTTTTGAATATATCCAGCAGCTTTTAAACGTTTTGAAATGGCTGCTTGAGTGATACCCGAAGATTCTGCGAGCTCTTCTTGTATTTGGCAACAATCTTCATAGAGTAATGCTTCCAGTTCTTCATCTTCGAACTTTTTTGGCTGCCCAGGATGTTCATCGTCTTCCAAGCCAAAATCGCCACTTTTAAATCGTGCAAACCATTTTTGACACGTTCGCTTAGCTAGCGCATGTTCACCATGCGATGACTTTCGGCAGCAGTTTTCTTCATATTGAAGTAATGAAGAAGAACTCCCCGCAAAAACACTTTTTCAGCCACAAAGTTCGGCACGCTTCAAATGAATGACATATACTGAAATGACGTACAATGACAGAAGCTTTCCAACGCATGTTCCAATGGAATAATAACAACGAAATAATACAAGTTACGCCATCTCTTAGAAAACCGCACGAATTTATAAACCCAATATTTTAGTTTGAAGATTATTCTGACTGATTACCGACAGAATCCCTTTTATTTGGAAGTGATATCCGTGGATTCCATTGTATTAATATCCGCTTGACTGTCAAGGCAGATGGATATGTGATAGATCAAGTGATCGTCTTCGTATTTAGTCAAAATATTTGCTTGTAAAACACTGCAATAGGTCTGAGTACATGCCTATTCCTACAGCATTATCCAATTTTCTTAATTAAGCTAACTGGTCAAACACCATTTTCTGCTATAGTTTCTTTGATTTGTAAGTGAGTTGAAAAGATGTCCAAGAGCACCTGCAACAAGAAGGTATGATTCCTGTTGCGTATTTATTTATATTCTCGCTCTAAGGTAGAGACGTATTCCCAGAGACTGTGAAACTCTGAATCAGCACATCGAATATATTGTCTCTGACTCTATTGAATAATCGCGCTGCACAGATTTCGGACCTTACCTCCACAACTACTGCGTAACGTCAAATGCAATGCCTGTATCAAACAATTTGCAGTTTAAATACCTTATGCCACGTTGCAAGTTTTTTTTTAACATTTTGAAGCACAAATGGTGAGTCTTCTATGGCAAGAAATCGTATAAAAGCTGGTTGGCTGTAGTTTATCCTCCCACATCATCGATTCTCAATAGCTCCGGAATCATAATCAATGCTTTAGATGAGGTCTAATATTTTGCTGACGGTTTTTGGTTACATACTTCGACCAATTTCTGGAATGTGGAAAACCTCTTTAACCCCCAAGTTCAGGTATGAGAAAGCCATCAGAGTGCCAGCTTCATTAAGCTTGTTAAGGAGTTCATGCGATATAAAATAATCATCCTGGGACTGAGTAAAACAAGATGCCCGGTACACTATTTGACTCTTTTCTGCAAGCCAGTTGAAATTATAAAGAAATCCAAGGAGAGGTTAATGAGTATAGAACAGCAGAAAATATTTTTAGATCGCGAAAGCCGAATGGCTTCGAAAACTGGAACGAGACAGTTCCAAATGTCTAACTGTTCAGCTGGGTTTAATACAAGAACATCGAACCAGATTACACATTGCGTCGAGTAGCTGTCCTTTCAAACTCCGAAATTATCTTATCGTGTAAGGCTGCCGGCATAATCTCAAACTAGAAGCAAATATATTCAATAGATCTGAGTATGCAACTGGAGATGACCACTAAAGATTTGCTGAAAATGTTGGACATCAGGATGTCTCAGACATGTTGGTAAGAAATATAGAAGATGCAGAAAATTGTTACCAGTACACACCTAGAAACGGATCGGGAACGTTTGAATTTAAAGCCCAGTTTCATGTGCGTACTTGTCGCAATTGCACTATTATACATTGTAATTGTAATTTTACATTACAATTATTACACCATTAGGATAGCACTGAATTTGCTTGAAGGTTTTTAAGCGTTTTCACCCCGAATGCGTATCGGTATTCTGACATAACAGCCATTAGAAATGCTAGAAACCCGCCATATAAGCGCATGGAAGAGATAGGCGTTTAATTGCAATAGAAGGACAATCCGATGGACTGTATAAAATGGTGTAGTATAGGAGTATATATGAATTTGAATGGATTATCCTGAACGGAATCAAGTATACATGGATTTGATATTGCAAATTGTGTGCGTAGCTTACCAAATTTTACCACAATCTGTTCCAGTCCGGAAATCAACTTCATGTGGTTGAAAACCCATCTCCTTAAAGAAATCATCCTTATGCTGCTATGAGCAGCTGGCTTTAGTTTTTCAACCTAAGTTGGCTGAGGTCCTCTTTCATTAACCCTACCTGGGTCACCGTATTCCTCTACTGCCCTCTCCTTCGGGAGCGGATTTGAAGGTTTTTCAGACCAGAGCATTGCTGTCCATCCGCTCTGCGTTTGACCTTCACTCTTCTGGCTAAGTCGATGTCGCTATACAGCTCGTGTAGTCCACTCACCGTCAATGCAGACAGGCCAGAAAACCAGCCGGAGAATTTTCCTCTAAAAGCAGCCAAGAGTACCCTCATCCATTTTTGATAAAGTCCATCCATCTGCGCCATAGAGCAGGACTGGGATTATTAAAGTCTTTTATAGGGTCACTTTTGTTGTTTGAGAGAGGCCTTTGCTGGTCAGTTGCCTTCTCAGTTCAATGCAATAGCGATTGGAAATTGTTATTTTTTGTTTGATCTCAGCGCTTGTGTCTTTATCTAAATTGATAGCAGTCCCCAGCTAGAGAAAGTTTTTCACTGCATCAAAGTTATATCTGCTGAGGGTGACTTTATTTCTGAGACTTCGGTGTTGGGTGTCCTCTCTTATTGACAGGATATACTTGGTTTTTCCCTTACTGGCCGATAAACCGCTTCTGTTTCAATACTCGCGAAGCACCACTGCTGCTTTGCTCCGATTATTTCAATATCATCGGCGTATGCGAGTAATTGAACGGACTTTTGAAAGGTTATGCCCGTTGTGTTTTCAAGAATGATGTTAAGGAATTGTCTAAATCTTTTTTGACATTAAAAGTTTTAAATACTTCTTTGCCGACCTTGATGGAGCAGCGCGCATTCTATTTTTTCAATATAAACGGACGAGCTTGGCAGATTAACCAAAACTAGACATTGCCGTGTATAGCTCGTCTCTATAAATTTTGTCATATGCGGGCTAAAAATCGATGAAGATGTGGTATGCATTGATTTGGAGTTCATGAGTTTTTTCCTAGATCTAACATAGCACTAACATAGATCAATCGGGATGTTGATTAACGCCCTCAGGTGTACACATTATACGGCAGATAGAATCTGGTATCCAATATTAAGAAGACTTATCTAGACGACTTCGTTGTGTGGTCGATGAGTTGGTGCTCGGCAGTCAGGCCGTTCACTCTAGCAGCTTTGTTGGACTTGAGCTAAGATATAGATAGCTTCACTTCGTCCAGGTCGAATGGATGGAATTGTTGGTTTACATGTCTACAGCAATCTACAGCAATTCTATTACTATGTTCCATTGTTTGTCTGTACAGGCTTCGGTTCGGGGTTTGTTTCCGTAACATTCTTCTACTTTCCTCACCACCTCATGTTTCTTCTTTTTCTTCCTGAGAAGCCTGTGTTCGTCTCATTTCTTCTACTTGTAGAGAGCGTAGGAAGTTCTAGTCCTTCTGTGCAGCGCCGCTTTGTACATATATATCTTGCTTAGCAGCACGTACTTACTGACACTCGTCGTCAAACCAGAGGTTTCGTTGTGCAGGTCTAGGGAAACCGAATACATTAGAGGCAGCATCTCTTATGGCTTTTTGGCAATATTGCCACTAGTCTTCGATACTAGATGGTGGAGGCAGAGAACCTCTTAAGGGATTAAGGGGGACTCGGAAAAGGATTTGGTAATCTCTGGCGATTGTAGCCGTTCGATATCAAACATCCATACAGTATTAACTTCCCTTTTCGATGTTCTGGATATCCGGAACCGTACCTTGGCTACAACAAATTAATAGTCGGAGTCGATAATACTGGAGGAGTTCCTTCTGTCGATCGAAATGTGGTTAATCTGGTTGATGGTTGATTGATCAGGAGTTCTCTAAGCACCTTTATGAATATTGAGATGTGGGGACCGCGTGCTTACTAAGACAATGTTTCGCCTGATTGGATTATGGATTAGCCTGAATCCATTATTGAAGTTGATGCAGCCTATACTATCCGAAAGTACAACCAAAGATACACTTTTTTCCTAGCTTCGTATTAGAGTCAGCGAGGACAATTCCCAAGTGATAGCTAAAGCAATGATCGTAGATTTTATCTAAGAGCTCGTAGAAGCCATCTTTGGTGTCGTCATTTTCCTTTTCTATGCACGTGCGTGCATATAAGGCTAATGTTGGCAAATTTAGCCGTAATTATTATTGTTATGGGGCGCTCGTTTACATGAGGGAAACTGAAAACTTTTGCCCATCTCATCGCATTTCTTGGATGGCGGTAACGTCTACTTTGCAGCAGTCTCCGGCTTCCGCTAGTTGTTCAGCTTCATGTTCTTATAAAAGGACCTCATATTCCACGTACAAATGCGAAGTTCGTTGTCCCCATTTTGTTTGCAAGGGTTATCAAAAGTAGTTCCGTCCAGCTTATTGGTGCTTCGTAAATTAGTTTTTATTTTTCTATGTCTCGGCAGTTATCCTGGCGGCACAACACACAATGGGGAGGGCTTAATCTAATGTAATGCCCCTAGGACGAGGGGTCGGTTTTACCTAAGCCAGTAACCTTTTCGGGGATGTGAGAATTGCCATTGGTCCAGTAAGGGCTCATTAATCAACATCTCTTTTCCAAGACCCTGACTTAGTCTTGAAAATCCTTACTATCCTGAGCTCTAAATATGTCGGAGTAACCTGGACAAGGGCTCATATGATTTATTGCGGAATTTTACTTCATCGTTGATTCCATCTGCTGTCTCGTTTATTGTTCTGCTATTTTTATCTGCTGGTATAAATTTGACAAGTCGAGTCCGGAAGGACATCGACCAGTACCCGATGATTACCACTTGAAGGTAAAATAAGCACAATCGATTTGTAGAAACAGTTACAGTAATGGCTATCACCAGAGTAACACCTCTCAGTGCTTAAGATTATTTCCACAGCACCAAACCACCAGCGCTCCAAATAATGGCAATAGGATATCGCGTCTTCAAATCTTCAACCGTAACACACATCTCGCTTTGGTGCTAATCAATTTATTCTCAAGCCCACCTTCGATCATTTCTTGCAATAAATATTCTTTCCTGAAACGTACAGCACATTTATGGAGGTCTTTATTTCCGAGTCATTACAAACTTCAGACATACAAAACCAACGTACATTTTTACCTCCTTGTTTCTCTTCACTAACTCTTTGCCTGCACTGGTACCTTTTTTTTATCAGCTCTGTACGGTCTAAGGAAGCAGAAAAATCCAGTAGAACTACTACCATGATATCCGAATAGGGATATGGACCTTAAATAGAAGATTTGATGATATATTCCGAGGTAAACAAAGTAGAGCTGGGAATAAGCTCCTTCAGTACCAGGGTTCTAAATCTTCCAAATTGCTTTGTGAAATTCACACTTCTGGACAGAATGTCAAGAAATAGATAATTTCACTGGGCTGGCAGTAGTAGAACCAGACAGGCAAAATCTACGGTATATTATACAAAGCCTTTTATATTTTTTGGATACAATTCTTTAAAGATATCGACCCTTGTAATGAAATGTTTCTCCTTTGTTTTGACAATATTCCAGCCAAATTGTCTCTCAAAAGAACAGATTTACACGAGAATATTGGTCTATAGACCTAACTTTATGGCCAAAAAATGACAGTGAATCTTGTATATCTTCGGGACGAAAACAATGCGGAATGCAATGAAATCTGCTCACACTATTAGGCAGAGGAGTGGGTCGTGGTAAAAAATCTCTATATATCAGTCGAGAAGCAGCTTGAAATAATCTAAATAGAGCTGAAATATTACGAAATTAAGGATACATAAGTATAGGTTTAGAGATTAATACGAATAAAGTTAAAAGATAAGAATATAGTTATGCAGTATACCCACAGCTAATATTGTTTATGCCTAATAGCATAAAAAACTATAGGGGTCAACTATAGGCGGGTACTTAACATTATTGCTTCCTAGTTGATATGTAACTCTTCCTGTCCAATCTTTCTTAATGTAATGATCTTTCGTAGATAGACTGTCCCACAAGCACAAAAAACAACAATATTTTTTGAAGCCAACCTGCAATCCTAGGAGGATAGCTGTGATTTTTAAATCTCCGCAAACTACCCAATTGTATTTTTTGCAATTAATTAACTTAAAAATTAAGTCCACAGTATCATATGTTTCTTTCATGGCCACAGAATGAGCTATTGAAATAGAGGGTTTTTTGTAACCGTTGTGCAAAAAGACTATATTTTGATTAATTGATTAAAAAGCGCCATTTAGATGGATCGTGGTGTACATCAATCTCATTCATGAGACCCTTAACATCGTGACATATACATTTTGAAATATGGTATGCTGTCACGCGTTGTGCTAAAAGATTCCATTCTTGAAGCCTAGACCCTAAATATACCTAAATCTTTAGCTAAATCATTCAGTACGGTTTATGAGGTGGGGTGGTACTGTTCCTGAAAGTTCAAATGGTGGATCTTCATGTATGTCTGAAATAGGCGTAGAAGTTTCTTCTGTGTCCAGAATTGAAGATGATGAAGTGGATGGTGCACTTGGCACAGGATAGTTTTCTCCGTGGAGGATAGGTCGCGATGCTGATGGCAAATTTGGATATTTTATTTCATGTATATCATTCTTCGAGTACCTATCCGGAGACATTTGTGGTGCAAAAATAATAATCATTTACATGATTCGAAGGCTCTCGCCACAGCATAGGAACTGCGAAAGGCATTTTTTTTTTGTTTACCTTTCATCCACTTCGAAAGTCCCTATATAACAAGAAATGCAACACATTTAAGGTGTCCACGACTTTTCAAGATCTCCAATCGTAAATCCAAAATAGGAGCAGTACGCTGCTTTTATCTCTTCTTTAATTTTTTTTTTTTTAGATTTCCAACTCCATAGCATCCGCACACGTAGTGATCTTCTTTGATCACTAGCCATATTTTTATACACAAAACGTCTGTAACTTAACTTGATGTAACAACACAAAAAAAACTTGTTAATTTGAAATATTTGGAATAATCTCTTGTGAGGATTTTAACTTTAAATAGAACTGATTCTAGACCTGTCACAACACTTTGATGACTTGATGTGCAAAAAATGAGGGTAGTTTAACAGAAATATATGATTACTGTTCTGGTTGTCAAACCCTTGTTCCCTTGTGTAATTAATTAATCCTTTATAATTAATATTTTGTTTCCTTTTTCCATTTTTAGAAATGTTCATTTAAAATTATGTCGCTATACTGTAGGGCAGTTTTGTATTACCTGATTAGTTAGGTGGAACGTTAATATCTAGGATTTTAAGGAGTTAGTTCTCCGACAAGACTTCAATCCCAAGCACATATCCCCTTGTTTCACGTAAAATTAGACACCTGCCAATAAAATGAAAAATATCATCTCTCTATGCCAAATTACACATGCTGCAGAACTTTCAGTGGGTCACAACTATGGGATATATAATATAATTTAGCTTAAGGAGTTCTCTACGCCCCTTCAGCATCGTCGATTTTTCCTTTTTATTATGTACATCTCGAAAATAGTTATTGTGCTTTAAAATTTGGCATAACCGGCTGTAGACTTTTCTGTGGAGTGACTCTGATGCTTCCTCTCGGAACACTTTTCCAGTTTGCTCATCCACACACATGATCAACTGATACTTGGCGACACTCTCTTGTATTCCACAACAACTTGATAGTTCCAGTCACTCATTCTATCATCCTGTCCGTTTTCGTATTGTTTGTACAGCTGCTTTATTTATTACCCGATAGTCCGGCAAGTTTGGTAATTTTGGCCACTTACTCAAGCTATGGTTTTAAGGTTTTAGCAAAGAGTGAGTTGCCGTATTCGGTAAAACATGAAATTCTCTCTTTATATAAAATATAAGCAGTTTTCTCACTGCTTTCCTCCCCGTATTTGAGTAGCATAGAAGAGAATGAAAAAGTTTTCAAAAATAACATTGATGGCTGCTTTTGACTTTGACAATTTTTCTTTTAGAAGCCTCTCCATATTGAGATTCCTCTGCTTTCAAAACTGGAATAGTTTCCTCAATAAAGTGTCAATTTTCTTTTGAGCCGTTTCTGCCTCCGCCTCTTTTGAATATCATTATTTGAGACATATTTATTTTCACCTCCAGATACCATATTTTGCAGTATTCGAAAAATCTGTTTATTGTTAGCTGCATGGATTCGAGTGAGTACGCTTACATCACTACACCATTCGCAAAAATTAAAGCTTTAACCAGCACATCTGTATACGCCACAATTTTAGGTAGAAATTCCACAATATTCTTAATGAAAAGACTAGGGCTCAAAGTACAACTTTGTCTCACTACTAACCCCAATCGAAAACAATCTGATAACACCACACCATTCCACACAACTGCCTTAGTATCAGCATACTTGCTTTCGATAACTCGTCTGAACTTTATCCATGCAAAAGAGATTATACAACAATGCGCTTCGGTCCACTATGTCAAAAGCTGTATTGAATTCAATAAAGAATGCATACAGTTTGTATTCCTCAAGAGAAATGACTCCACAATGCTATTTAAAAGAAATACGTGATCAACAGTGCAGTATCCTGGCCAGAAACTCGCTTGATATTCCTTGAGCAGATTATTGGTGCCTTGCAGTATCGCAAAAGAAAATGCTTCCGTAGTTCCCTGGGTCTGCCCTACAACGTTTTTTATAAATGAGAGAGATCAGGGCTTTCTAAAAACCCGGCGGTACCTTCTCACTTACCAAAATGTTGTTGAGCAAGTAGGTAAGATTGATGTTTTCAATTCGCGATTGTGTGCCATATTTGTAGAATTTGATTGGTATCCCATCCGATCCTACCGCCTTACCATCCTTAAGACTACTTAGAGCCTCTAAAATATCATCTAAAACAATTGGCTTATCCAAATTATCTATGAGACCTATGAGATAGGTCTTCTTCGAAATTATTTGATATCTTTCCACCTTAGATGTACCTTAGATGTACTTCAAATTCAGTTGAAGTAGCCTCATATATTTAATGAGAGCTCCAAATTTCATCGACAAGCTCACTATAGCAAAAGAAACGGTTAAACATGTCTCTCACGGCATGTTACACAAAAGTGTTGAGCAGCAAACTTGAATGAACAATTCTCTAATCTCATTGAAGATTCCGACTAATTAAGCTGCAAGCTTTCAAATACAAAACATTTCCCGATTATATGAATCGAATAAAAGAGTTCAGTCTTTACATTCCGTAGTCAGTGTATCTAGATCAAATTACGGATACGAAAAGTATCTGAAGTGAAATATTAACCCAACGAACTCATTTCGTACCTCAACGAATGGCAAATTCTCTAACCTATCTGGAGAGTGGACAAATTTATGATTTACGATGACGTCTAATATATGTAACAGTGCATGGTGCAAGCAATACAAAACGCGGCATGGTGCAAGTTAACCATGCGGCAAATGTTTATTTTCTACCAGACTAGGTAGACTTGATAAATCAGAGTTGCAGTCACTGGTCATACAAGCCAGTACACCCTGTACAGGTCAGAGGGAGGGTGAGATAGGCAAATGTAAAATGATGACCTAATTACCATAATCATATGCAGAATAGTAATAAATCGATATTAGGAGACAAACACAGGTCTTGAGCTATGATCTGCGGTGTAGTCTTTAGTCTAGTGGTCAGCACTAGTTTACATAAAATAGAGTGGGAGTAGATAGGAGAATGGGGTTGTGAGCGGATACACTGGAGTGGCTTGCAGTTCTGATTGTTTGTAACGTAATCTGTGTTGTAATGGAATTTAATTACGTTCTATGATAGTCATCTTTGGATTGGATTTATAGCCACTGATAGTGGTCAGTTGTATGGGCTAGTTGGATGGTAGTGATTGGTGATATGAGGAATGTTTTAAGTGGAGTGATCATTTGACGGGCTTTCAAGTAATTTATTTGTTGCTAAGTGTTGAAAAGGTTTTGTAACTTTCCCAGATACGAGTTATTTCATGGGGCGGATGATTATTATTTTGTATCTACACTTACACGGGCCTAAGTGTAAGGCCTCAGCCAGTATTATCTTTTTAAACTTGACCTTATCAAGGAGTGTTCACTTAATGCTTAAATACCTTCAGTTTTGTAAATTTATGGCTGAGCTATATATCTAATGACCACTTAATGTGTAATCCAAAACCTTCATCTACTTCTTGAAACTATTCTCGTGCTATAATTTTATCAGATGCATCAGATACTCTGAAAGTTTCAATAATAATGAGAAAAACTGGACGCACTATGCTTGAAGATTAGTGCACTACCTACTTAAGATACCGCTCTTACTTTACTATTGCCACCTGGGTGTTATTATGGATAGCAAACATTTTTTAAGACAACAGATATCAAAGTGTCATTTCAGTAAAAAGTGCTGACATTACCAGAGCTTAATACTTCTCAGGAAGTAATTCACTGTCATTGTCACCCTCACATGAGGCATCGTAGGACACACCTACGTCAAATACCTTGATGTAGTGCAAAATTCTAATTCAGTCAAATCAACATTCAGATTCCAGAACATATCTGTGCGGGATCCTGGAAACCTGCCATTTTTGCTTAAGCTTAAGCTCTGTTTTACAATTGAGAATAATTCCCATTTTCGATCATTTGATCGTTTTGCGGAAATCCCATTCAGACCAGTACCAATTCGAAGTCATCGTGTCTGGTGAGGCTCACCTAAAACCTTTTGTCAATTATAAGGACATGGCACCTGTAGTATTAGCTACATTTTTAGATTTTCAAACACAGATTTTAGGTTTAAACCGCAGCCACCTTGAGAGCTCCTGACTCCCATGGTACAGAATTAAGCCTCTGTCGGGCTAAGTGAGACTCTTACAGATCTCATATATCGACTGGTTCCTGAAAAGCCTTCAGTGACATCTAATCACTTTCGAACGGTCTAGATCTGAATCCCATGAAATCTCAAGTGGTTTAAATTTCTTATAAATATTGCGATACTTATGATTTTCCACCGATGCTTTAAAGCAAAAACCAAATTCCATTTGTTGAAAAAGTTACAAACGTTGGTTTTCTTTTGTCGTCGTTCACTTTCTGCAGTAGACAATGCCAATTATGTTGCTGAACGAATTTGTGGCAGCTTACGCAAGCTGTGGTTGTCTTCTTGTTGTACTCCAGAAATAAATAAAACTGAGAATTATCAAATCTCTGTTCCTGCGTATATTTGACTACTCCATTCTTGTATACTACAAACATGACTGACAATGCTATAAGTTAGGTACTTGTATGGATTATAGTACGTCGACACGATCACATCTCGCGTAATCACAAAGTAGTTCTGGGTCGTACGTTTCAGCAATTCTTGAAGTTTAGGTGCTGTCAATTTACGAGCATGCACCGTTTTGTAATAAATAGATCACCTATTTGAAAGAATTCCCCATTCTACCAGGACCCTTAAGCTGATAATGTTATGTTTAAATTTCCCTAAATTTTGCCGCTTCTTCTTCATTCCATCGTGCAATTTTCGGTCCCGTATATATATGGTAGACTGTGAATAGGTGAGAAGATACAATGAGCTATACAAAATACAAAGAATAGAACGACCATGACAGTTGGTGAATATTGAGTGGATGATCGCCAACGCTCTGACTCAGTAAAGAAAGACTTTGACTTAAATTGAGCTCGCAAAGGGACAGTCATATCTAGTAAAGTCAACGCAAGGTCTTATTCAGTTGTGCCTAGCTTCACCAGTACCTTGTTAGTATTCTTGTCAGAAAACTCTATCCAAAAGTAAACTTTCAGCTGCTTTTAGTTTAGATTTTTCGATTGCTGTTCTCTATGTCAATATTACGATTGTTCCGATTGTGGGTGGTACCTTTAATAAATCGGCTTAAGAAATACTCTTTTAGTCCTGTATTTTTTCAACCGTATATTTAAAAGGCAACTCCCGAAGATTGAGGCATTTAAATATCACCTGATGGAAACAGTTCGCAACTCAACTCTTTTGTTTAAGAATCGCCTGCAGCGAGAAGTATATACTTTAATTGTTTGACTTTATAGACATGTGGGTAGTTAAAATTTGGTATGTCCTCGGTTTAGCGTTATTTTAGGATCTCACTATTTCGTGAGGTATCCTTTCTTTCACGTTTCTTGGTTCGGATAGTCGGTCTTGTTTTTTTGATCATCCTTAGAGCTGTTGCTTTACTGGTTAAATGGGCAAATATTTTACGTATGCCTTCAATATTTTTGACCGTACCCTAGAGAACTACTTTATGACACAGATAAACATAGCAGTTACTGTTCCAAGTTTGTCTTTTCCACCTAAAATCTTCGCAGGACTCGAAATTTCCAGCATTCACCCACTTCTGTTCCCACAGTTGATTTTTTCTGCATCTTTGGCGTTCACTTAGAAAACCATTACTCCCCCTTAAGACTAAGAAATAAATAAAACGAAAGACAACACAAGGTAGAGTTAGTAATATATAAGAATATTAAACAACAACAACCAAGAACTGAAACCCTAAAATCATCTTAATTTCAGATATCTCACAAGTGCATCCATGCAGCTACCATCGCTTCTCTCGATAATGAATGGCTTCTGTTTATTTCCAAAACCTTAAACCTGGCCTAAGCCTTCAAATTACATCCCTCTTATAACTAGGCGGTACTACACTCCCATGCAATGTTGTCCGTCTGTGTGGATATTAAATTGATCCGTCTGCCAATGGATGGATGCTTGAATGCGTTTCACTATCCAGGAAGACACCGCGTCAGCCATACCATCAGTTTCAACGGCAAAAATTAAGCGAGCGACACACAAGCCCATAAAATGGACTTTGGAGAATCCACCCTAAGGGTATATTTCTTAGGAGAGCCACACATCCGTATTGGTTTCGATGCTTCAACCACTTTGAAGTTGCTTACGTCTGGTTCTTCTTACCGCTTTGGAAACTATCAATCTTCCAATTATCGGAAATTTATTAGTCCGTTTCCCACGATACAGTTCTGTCTTCCGATTTCTGTTTCTCTCCCTGTTCATTGTCTTAATCTGAATACAGTCTCTATGGTGAGATTTTGGACTAAGGCACCGAACTATTGACCCGGCTAGTAGTGGAGGAGAAAATGTGTTCTGCGCTCCTTTTTCCGTTGCGAGTTGGGGGGGGGGGGGGGGGGTAGAGATCTGCTATTAGAGATATTTCAATTTTCCGGGAAATGACTGGGCGCACATTATCTTTATTTGTGTTGTTACTGAGAGAGATGGATGAAGTACAGGGCAGAGGGTGTAGAGGAAGGATTCCCCTGTCAACAAGTACACATCGATAGGTGATCTATGCGAACATTAAACTCTCGCTTAGCCTGCTGATGATTAAGATCTCTCTTCGAGGTGTAGGCCATGGTATCCGTGAACTACTACGCAGACTCTTTGCCAGAAAGGATCGTGTTTTTGCTTTTAATTAGCAACCACACACATAGATATGAATACGAGTATATCGATGCTTTCGCTACTTTTGCAACCAGTATATGTATTTAAGTATGTACTTGGTGAATCAATTTTATGAAGCAGATAATCATTGAGGTGGAGACAGAGGAGAAGAGTAAGTCTACTGCTTTTTAACGCGCGTCCAGGTAGCAGATCAACGTCTATGATCTTAATGAGAGTTGCTAAGTGCACGTGGAATGAATTGATTGTGATCTGCAATGCTTGCTTTTGGCTTATCTATCTTCTGGCTTCTTTTAATCGCAGAATACGAAGAACAACCTAGCGAAGGAGAGTGAAAATGTTTTCTTTTTTTATTTTTTATTTTTTTTATTTTTGGCTTGTGTAACGTCAGAATGTTTACCCGACCGACAGAGTAGAGCATGTTAGCAGCAACAGAAGCTGTAGGTACTATGGCCACTCTGATGAGTGATGGTAAATGTTGATCGATGAAATTCATTCGTATCTGTATCTGCGCGAACGTTCTGCTTCTCCAATCAATTAGCAACCGTGCGCCAGAGTAAATAAAAAAAAATAAAAATCGCTTGTGACTGTGAAAATCCACTTTGATTTCGATTTAGTTGGTGTGATGGGTCATCATGGAATGATGACGAGCATTTCGAATGCAGACAGCTTGAGGTAGATGATTTTGGAGGGATACTCTTGCTTAGCGTACCTGACGTCTAGATGAAATATGTAAAAAAAATTCCAGTGGCTTATGTATTAAATGAAATTTGCATAGGAAAACAGAAATTTCCGAGATCGCTTCTTTGTCAGAAGTTATTGTATACTCTGACTACTGTAATCGATGTTGATCAGGTGGTTTGTAGTCATATTAAGGCCAATAAATGGATGTATTTTTAAGGAAATTCAACTCATTGTGAGCAAGTTCTTTTGATATTGTAAGTATAAGCGAACAAACTAGATTACTTTATGTAGTTTTGAAGATTTCTATGTATAATATCTTATTCATCTAGGATGATGATGATGTTTACTTACCCGATAAATTGACTTAGCGATTATGTACAGCATATGAATCTTAATAGCCCGACTGTTAAAAGAATGAAGAAATTTAAAGATATTAAAGTCCAGGGACTTTCTTGGTAAGATTTTCTTCTGAGAAGCTAAGTTTTGGTTGGCAAGGAAGACTTAAATTCATGCTCTGTTCATTCCTTCTCAAATGGATCATGATACGCATTCCATTCTAGTTCCTTTAGGTGTTCCTTCTTCTTGAAGTAGGAAGTAGTGCGTGTATCTGCATAGCAATTAATTTTGGTAGCATCTTTATTTCCCATGCAGCTTAATTTGCATTCAGTTTTGCGAGTTTTTACTCATCTAGTTCGGGTCAGGGATCACTATCCTTGTCCTACATCTGCAATCCTTTTTTTGTGGTCTGCTGATACCCGACAGTTCGCAGTTAAATGCACTAGGTACGTTTGCTTTTGGTAATGTACGCTTACCTGAAGAAGTAACTTCTACACTTGCAAATCTCAGCAAAAGCTTAGAAGACAATATGAACTCATAGTTAGAAGCACTATGAGATGATGCAACGACTGGATCTGTAGCCAGTCACCATAACATTTAGAGCAATTATTACATATTTAAAACTAAAGGAAACTGTTAAGGCGTTTGTTGAGCACAATTGATCAAACAAGTCCCAATTACTTGGTACAAATCAACCTACGTTGACTGGATATTGAAGAGTGTTGCTAAGAGTGTAGTTTTCAGATCCATTCTGTGGAGTTCAGAAAATGAATGATGTTGCAGAATTTTATGCCACAAATCTCTGACAATTCCTTGATAGAGGGTTAACCAAGTATGCGATGTCTGGATGTAGCTAGTGTCGAGCGGTCACAGAGAAAGTGGAACAGGTCTTCTTTTTCGTAGGAGCTTTTACAGCTGCCGTAGTGGGGCCTAAAAAAGTGCCTAACTTGGCAGCGTGTGAACCAATTGACCAGTGACCAGTGCTTATTGCGATAATTCTTGCTGTCTCGATGAGAGAGCCCCCGCCCAATTATAAAGGCTTCGCCCTTCAATGACGTTGTTTAATAGAAAACGGGCGCAGAGCGAATTTACTGGCCTTATTGTAAAGGTTTTCGGTACTTTAAGCCTCTGAATGCTGCTACGATTTAAGCAGTTACAAGCGGTCGGTCAGAGGTCCTGTTGGGTGGCAGGACCACCGGTAGTCCATACCAGGACTTAAAACATGGTAAGAAAGGAGTCAGGAGTCGCCCGGATTTGGGTCCGGGCCTGACTTGTTTGAGGTAGGCTGTCATGGTGGCTGTTGTTTAAACCCAAAGTCGCGGGAAGGGTCTTGACCCAATGTAGAGTTGCAAGATAATGGGTGCTGTCACCCTAAGAGCAGTAAGAGGTTTTAGGTCGGCCTCGTCCCTTATCAAGGTTGGAACTTTTTCCTTCCAATACGAGTTCCGCCTTGGTATCAAGATCAAGGCGAGCGATGGCAAGGCGTATCCTTGCTCCCATGGATGTAGGTAGAACCACATCTGTCCAGTGCGTCGGCTCTATGATACTGTGGCCGGAGAGTAATATTAAGTTCAGCGCTTAGCCGAGTGATAATTTTCTTTCACTATTCTTCTTGCAAATGAGTGAATCGTTTTGATGGCAGCCTGGCTGTAAATAAAGATTCCTATGTGGCTTATGGTAATAGAACAGAGGCTAAGTACCTTTCAGGCTTCTTTGATTACTAGTACCTCTGATTGGAAGACACTCAAAGGGCCTGGAAGGCGGTACGATTACGTTCAGTTTCACTGAGAAGACATCTGCTGTAGTGCCGCAATCCATCTTGGAGCCCTCGGTAAAGATCGATACTTAGTGTTTCAATGGGGTACGTGATTGTCCGTGAACTTGCATATTATTTTAACATTGAGTTTAGGTATCGTTTAGTCGAAGCCAGATCCCCAAGCAACAGATCAAGAGCTTTGCTATGAGGAAACCAGACTCCAGATTGTCTGAGTCTGAAAGCACTAATCTAAACTATGTGTTTGAGGTGCAAGTCGAGTAGCACGTTGAGAGCTTCTGTCAATATCAGCTGTTCGTTAGATTCTGCTATGTTTTGTGATATTGTAGGGTTTGCTTAAGAAGAGCCATCACACCAGCGATTCATAAGCAAAAATAGGACAAAACTTGGGCTGAAGTCCCAAGGTTCTGCTGTAGGTGTAGAAAGCGACGTATGCCTTCTTTATCTTGTATTCTATGTTAAGTTTCTAGTTTAGCTTAGGGTGAAGGACGACAACAAGGCACCTTGCACTGGTGGATAGCGTAATTGTTTGGTTGTTAAAACGTGAAAGCTTAAAAGTCGGTATTTTGTACTTAGTTCAGTTTTTCTCAGATAAGCGTCAAGTTTAAGACTTGTGGCTCAAGTGCTTATCTTAGTAAGTTCTCACTCTGTGAGTACAATAATCACTGAAGAGAACATCCATCAAGGCAATTGCCTTGATTCCAATGTTGTCGAGATCCGTCAAGATATTGTTGATGACCAGGAGCCAAAGACGAGGTGAGATATCTCCCCCCGCGGGGTATCTCTAAAGCGCAGGTAGCCCTAAACGTGATCGACGACTAGTGCATTAGTAATGGGCTTTTAGTCCATCCACTTAAAACTGTTCTAACTAACTAGAACTTGTTCTGTTTACAAGAAGAAGAAAGCTGCCTGATCTGACTCATCCAATTCTCCAAAGAAGCTATGTATTTGGACGTTATCCTGGATAAAAAACTTTTCTGGACTAAACATGTTACGTCGAAAGCATCTAAGGTGCTATCGGCCTTCTAGCAGGGAAGAGAAGCTATCGGCAAGACATGGGGCCTGACATCGAGACTACTATGATAAGGCCAATTATATCCTACACGTCTGTAGTCTGGTGGAATAAGCTATTGCGAAAATACATGATTGCTGCTTTTACCGGACCCCAAAGAATGGTTTATCTCAGATGGTGCACTCTCAAAACCATCTTCCGTCTAAAAATAAGTTGTCTTTGGTACAACACGCTTCAAAACCAAAACGCTGGTATCTTTATGGTGGACGAAAACGTTTGATTGCACTTAACCTTATTGTGGAGAATATTTGCATCTGTAACTACACCCAAGCTACGCTTGGGGCCTTACTGCTCCCTAATACAATAACTGAACACAGTCGGAAGGCTAAATTCGGTGTTCCTTGTTTGTTTCAGGTCACAATGCGATCACGGGAAATGAAGTCGGCAATGAACATGCCGGGTTCAGAGGAGAGTTTTTTAGTATCCGATCCTACGTTGGGTTTACCTGCATTCTCGGTTAAGCCTTACATTGGCACAGCACCCCGCGATGCAGGCAAACCAAACGAATTCTTATCAATGTCTCTAGCAGGTCAGCGGCCTTTCTGTTATCTCTCAGCAGGAAAGACTGCAGGTGACAGGGCATTCGACTTTTGCGAAGCACTTAAGTGTACTAGGAATAAGTGACACAACGTTGATGCTTGCTGCCAAGGGGATGACGACAATTTGAAAAAGAAACTTGTCCCCTTTGTTCAATATTGCTCCGTCATAACGAACACATGGTTTGGAGATCAGGATAAAGAATAACTTAGAATTGTTCTTGTGTGCAACAAGAATCGGGCTTAATGTTGACCTCGCTCAAGTTGGGCTGAGTGTTTAAGTATGGAAGAACTCACCGAGAAGCTTGAGTTTTTCTCCGTAGAGCATATAAGATGGCTTGAATTTGTTTCACTTTTAACCGTCGCACGTCCAAAAGAATGATCATAGTTCTCGTTTGGATAGCATTTGAAAGACGTTTTGACCATTTTGTGCCATCGCTCAGCCTGCAGTTTTAAAGTCGTTCGAAATATAACGTGATATACCAATGATATACGTGAGATCTAAGTGTTAGTGAACTATCTGCCCAGTGTTTCAGCTCTGGTGTCTGGTCGATTACAGTCAAACAGTACCGATTTATCGAATTTATCCTTATCGTATTCTAATTTGGTTTTGGTGTCCCATCGGACCTTCGATTTTCGGCACGGTGTGCATAGTTTGATGAATTTAGTAACGATCCAAACAAATCTCTCTTTGATGAGTACGATGGTAGTCTTTACACATGGAAGAGATTTTTTCTCGTTTACTTTGTTCCAAATATGTGCGGAATTTCTCTTATGCCATCTCCTCGAAATCGATTACTTTTTTTGAAATTTGTTAAATACGTACCAGTGACCATGCGTACCAGCAACATATTGCGTTCCCCTTATGTGTCGGGAACACCGTAAGTCGGTGTAAAACTGTCTGATAAAGTTCAGCATGCGTTGTTGACCTGCAGAGGCCTTTTGAAGTTTTTGCTTCTGGTCAGTCAGAATTATAAACCGCCTTCCCTATACAAAATATTTGAAGAATTGTATTGCATGGTAGATCGCAAGTAGCTTGAGGTCATACGTGCTATACCCGATCAGTGACTTCGTCAGTTTTTTTGACACAAAACTTTGGACTCACTGAAAAGTCAGAGACGTCCGTGTAAAGAATCAACTTGATGTTTGGCGCGGGATGATATAGAAGTGTAGCATCTACTAGCTCTAACTTACAACTGTAGAAGGATGTTTCTGATTTTTCATCCCAGCCGGTGGTATCGTTTTTTCTATTTCCAACGAAGAGATTCTGCATGAGGAATGAACTTTTTATAAAAATGTATAATTCGTAAAAACTTTAGGCCTTTCGCAACTTTGTCATTTGCTGGCCTTATAGCTTTTTCGTTGTAGATATTTTAGGAAAGTGACTTCACTTTTGGCAAACACACATTTCAGGATGTTTATCTTTGTTTGGAAACTCTCATTCTCTTCTATGTTTGCAAAAACTACTTAAAGATCAGCGACATATGGAAAACAGCAATCGGACATATCCTTAAGAACCGAGTTGATGTGGCATTGGAATGTTTGGGCAGCGTTCTTGAGTCCATTGGGCATGAAGAGAAACTAAAATAAATGGGTTGTGATGGAGTCTGGACGTCACTTTTTCGTACGGGAAACTGATAATATGCACTTCGAAGGATCGTGTAAAAAGGTCAATGAATATTGATTAGGTAAAGTATCATCATTTAGAGTACGGTAATCTCCGCAGCATCGCCATTCTCCATTAGGTTGCACCATCATGTGCATGGGGAGTCCCAGGCGCCCTTGTATGGCCTGTAGACATCATTATCCACTAAATTGGCAAATTCTAAACGAGCTGCTTCGAGCTTGCCTTCATGGACGGAGGTTTAGAAGTCACAATATGGTAGAGGCTTCTCTTGCCGTGAGCTTCCTTTTTGGGTATTGTTCTTAAATTCATCTAAAAAAGATGTGAGCGTCCCATTGAATTGAAATACATGTATTTTTGTTCTACATGATTTGCACAGATCCCCCGGTGTTTTTATTTTCATATTTCCATCAATTGGGTTATGCTAACGAACGTTTATAAGCAGACCAAAGTGCTAATTAACCGTTCAAGAAAACGCTGTCAGCCAGATTGATCATGTCGCGATCGACGTAAGGCACTCCTTAAGTATTTTAGATGTCCAAACATTCTGAGCGACCAACATAGACCCGGGCCACTACCTAGTTGCAGCCAAGGTACGTCTACATATATCTCAGATACAACAACAACGGGCAAGTACTATGAGGAGATTTAACGTTGAACGGATGCAATCGCAATAAACTACCACAACCTTTGCCGATCGCGTATTCCTCAACCTCTCGAGAAGTCCTTTGCAGCCAACATTATGTGCTGAAGACCAGTAGTTTAGATGCCGAGAAGCCATTAGAACTGCCGCAACTGACGTGCTGGGTTTTACCACCACGAGACCCCTGGCTTGATGAAGAGTGCTGGCAAGCATATGCAGCATAACAACATTGCCAACAAAACGGCGCTGCACAAAAGGACGAGAGCTGCTCGTGCGCTCTACGAGCAAAAGGGGAGGGAAGAACATCGGCTTCTCCGGAGAAAAAAGCATGAGAAGCGCTCGATCGAGGAAATAGAGAGGTGCTACTCCCGGAATAATGTTCGGAAGTCTTACCAAAAGGTAAAAAGAACGTGTCAGGGTAATAAGACACGAACGGAAACCTGAAGAGATGAACAAGGAAACCATGTAGTAGAGTTACAGTCGGTGCTTAGGATTTGGAAAATCTATTCCTGAAGACTGCTAAAGATGACACAAATTCCGCTGTTTGTCAGATCGAAACATTCAATATTGACGATCCAAGTCAAGAATTATGTCTACCCGGGCAAAATGAAGTGAGGATAGCAATATTTAAGCTGACGTTAAGCAAGGTTGTCGGACGACCTACCTGCTGAAGTATGCAAGGTAACAAGATTTGGAAGATTTGGAACATCAGTATCTTTTGCCCGGTTCCCTGGGAAGGAGACCCTCTAAACTTCGCCACTATAAATGTATTAGTCTCCTTAACATCGCATATAAGATCTTGTCTGCCATATTGTGCGAGCGCCTAAAACCATTTGTCAATGATCTGATTGGATTTATCAGTTTTAGGCCCGGTTAGTCCACAATTGAACAAATATTCACACTACGGCAGATCCCAGAGAAAACTCAAAAAGTTTAAAGCTGCATATAACAGCATCTACAGAGACGAGCTATACAGAGCCATGTCTAGTTTTGGCATCCCTGCCAAACTCATCCACTTGTGCAAGATGACGATGGAAAAAGCTCGCTTCTGCATCAAGGTAACGACCTAATTGAGAGTTTTAATGCCAAAAAAGGATTTAGGCAATCAGACTTCTTTAACATCATACTTGACAGAATTGTGCAAAACTCACAAGCCAACACACGAGGTACTATCTGTTCAATTGCTTGCATACGCCGGCGATGTTGTCTGTCACTGGTGCGTTTGCGTGTAAAGGAAGAGAAACGGCAAAAATAGGTCTAGCGGTAAGCGAGGGTAAAACAAAATATACGCTGTCAACAAGAAGGGACACCCAATATCGACAAATTGACCGGAATGTAACAATCGATAGCTATTCCTGTGAACTAGTCAGGGACTTTGTCTACCTCGGTTCTGTTATCACACCTGAAAACGGCATCTCTTCAAAAATCAAATGAAGAATAACACTTGCAAATTTCTGTTTCTTTAGCTTGAGAAGACAACTATGTAGTACGGCCCTCTCTAGAATAACCAAGGCAACTCTATATGAGACTCTTGTAATCCCAATCCTGCTCTATGGTTCTGAAGCATGGACCCTTTCTAAGAAGGATGAAGACATTATTGGTCGTTTTGAGAGAAAAATTCTGCGTAGGATATTTGGTCCCGTATCCGTTGATGGGTATTCATTGAGGATTCAACGATAAACTCTACGTACTGTACAGCGACAACGACCTGGTCAAAAAATTGCGCATTGGGCGTTTAAGTTGGTTGGGACTTGTAGGGCGAATGAACACCAACTCTCCAGCATGCAGAAACTACGACTCTTATCCGGAGGGACCGCGGAGAATAAAAAGGTCTCGCCTTAGGTGGCGCGTGCAAGTGAAAGGGGACCTCAACCAATTTGAAATGCGCAACTGGAGAGGCTTATTGGTTGAGGACCAGTTCCACCCCGATATATCCCTTAAAAGAAAGCATGGGAAGACGCATTCTTACATTACATAGGACGCACCCACTCTAGGATATACATAATTCTTGTACAAATGGCAAAATGGAACGTCCCAATACTTGTCCTTATCAAGGACTCGTTGGGAAGCAGAAAAACATGGTTTCGTTGCAACAAATTTGATACATTTCTGCCAAGAAACTTAAAACAAAATCTAAGCCGTATTACAGAATAAAACATTAGAAATAGCAGCCACTTTGAACGTATTCGCATGCGGAAATACTCAAGTATGATCTTGGAAGAATACATCATATATTCGCCTGGGGATTGGTTAGGAAATGACCGGACTGGAAAGTAAGGTCACAGCCGCTTATCCCATTATTTCACACATTTGAAAGCCACTTCAAAATTTAAGATCGCTATCACGCTTGCAGGATATTTAAGCAACTCTTTGTTGGTATCCTTCTATCACAAATAATTGATGTATGTATTTTTAGCTTTCATTAAGCTTTGCATCTACGTTCAGTTTTCTTCGCTTTCATACTCCACACGGATTGAAATTCACTTCTGCCTTTTGTTCCTTTCGGCAAGGTGGTGAACTATTTGCCAATTTAAAGCCTCGGGCATCCCGATAATGTTATTTTTCTAAACTGGTTCAACAAAGGCTTAGCAAATTCTGCGCAGATTTAAGTTAAAATGGCAAGATGCCATTGTCGGCTCCGTTTTTAAAAATAGGATCCACTAAATTGATGATGTTCTTCGTGTCATTCTTAATTACCATATATCCTGGAGTATAAAAGTGCATACTCTGGATCTTCGTTGAACATGACTTGTAGGCCTGTAGTCCGAAAGACAGGTCTGCTTGCCTATAAACGAAATCAGAAAGCCCGGGATCTTCTTTTTTCCAAGTTAGATAAATGACCAACCTCAAACTATGGTGATATGGTTAATGTCATATTAGCAACAATCCTTGGTGATACCATTATGTCATTTCCTCATTTATGAATAACAAATTGGTTCTCGTATGTACACCGTGACATGTTTGTCAATACATGAGGCAAAGCTGTAAATAATCCTTTAGTGCCGACCTAAGGCAGCTTTTTATTTTTTTTTTCTATATGGTATTGACATTCTATTGTACTTTTTAACAATACAAGATAACTTCCCCTTCAGATTTTACATTCACCAGTCACTTAAAACGACAGCTTACAACCAGCCTCCGGACTTTGCTAATGACACCGCTTAAGATATATTTTATCTTACGGTTTGTCGATTCAGTTGCTAGTATTAACTGCAAGATATCACCCACCCGGCCGTGTACGTATTAACAAGCCACCGAACACACCCACCTAACCCCTAATATCTCAATTCCACATTTAGTATCTGAACAGGTGTAATTGGAATGTCACAAGTACTCCATGATGAATGGTTGTAAACTCAACTCAACTCTCAAAGAACTCGCATCTAAGTGCAAATTTATTCAATTATGCAAATTACCCACCCCCACCCTGTATCGGTTAAATGGACTGTTAACTTCAGTGGTCTTTAAAGTTGATCGCGCTATAGCAAGAACGACATTTAAGCAGCAAACATGACATCATCATCAACATCGCCATTTGAACAGTTCCGGGAGGATCCAAGACCCATCCATTTAGTGTTGGAATCTGGAATCCTTGTTATATGTATATGTAGTAACCAGTACCATTGATCGCGTCGCATGACTTTATCTTAAGACCGAAAAAGGGGTTGGGAGGAAGGCGACCTGTGATAGAAGGGTACGAGTAAGTCTGCGAAACAAATGCCATGGTAGGCGGCTTAAACGGCATGTAATCAATGATCGTAAGCGATTTACTTTAAACGCTGTACTCTCTCGCGCCCCACAAGTTACACTCTCGGCTTGGTGATTTGGGACGCGCGTACACACTATCTCATTATCGTTGATTTAAAACGGCCCGCTCCAGCTGTATCCGTAACCAAGAGTGTTGGAGATACTTTTCGCCGTTTGGCTCGTAATAATAATCATTTTGATGTGCAAAGTGCACAGAGAGACAGAAGACGCTACAAGACCTGCGCAAGACTTTTAAGACCTTTGTGCCCAATATGAGGGATACTCCACACTCTCACTCATTGTCGTCATCGACGTCGGATGAAGTTTGTCCGAGTCGAAGTCTTAGTGAAGGCGGCTTTCAGGTTAACAGCAGGTTGGATGTTACTCTTGATGACGATAATACTGATGATGATGATGGTACTGAGGTACTAAAACTAAAACCAAAACCAAGACCCAAACCCGAACCAAAACCGAAGAAGTTCATGTTCGATGATTCGCGCGGTATTTAATCGAAATATCTTTTACACGCCATGGAATGCCACACTTGTGTCGATGTGTCGGTGTGTCGATGTATTTGTATGTTTGGATTCACAAAAGTCTGGTCCGCCAAGTCGAGGTATCAGGGCCGCTTGCTTCGCTATACAAAAAACGTTTATCATCATTAGATCCAATTTAAAGACGGGTTATCATTTTGATTATGTTGTGTGAAAACAAATTACGTTCGTTCGGCCTCTTTAGCTCACCTCTACGGTGTACCGCAGATACGGGTACATATGAGTATGTACGTACAAATAGATAGATGCATCAGAGCTATGACTATGGATTCAAGTACTCGTATGAGTATTTATATTCTGATATTCCCTCCTCAGAATAGGGGGGTGTTGTACTCGTATATTGATGGCCGATTATTGATCATTGTGCGCGCGGACAAAGTTGAAGGTTATTTTCGTTTTATTTATCGTAGTACGGTGCAGGTGCTAAAATAAAAAAGAGATATTGCAAACAAACAAAAAAATAATAATACAAAATAAAATAAATAAATAAATACGACTCTGTGACGCGGATAGGTATTGTCTAACAATGAAAAACCGCAACGGAATGGCTAGTTTTGCGGTGAGTACTGTTTTATTAAGTAGAAATTGAATGGCGGACGGGGAGGGACAGGACCGATGGATAATTCTATTGAACTGCAGAGATGGCAATTGAAAAATAATGAGAGATATGAATACTTTGGGTGTAATGGCAATCGGTGTGATAGTGGTTTGCCGTTGGTGTGAGGAGCGGGTAATGAATTAACAACTGACGACCTATTTTTTTTTTTTTTGTTAATACTAAAGGATGCTAAATATATTTTTGTAAATATTGTGGTTTGTTTAATGCCGGTGAGGTCTGCTCGTATGCATCAAAGTGTTACAGGTTAGACCCGCAAACGTAATATCGAAAAACTAAGAGCTTGTCGTGGCTTTCCAGGCCTAAAAATTCATATCTAGCTGTATTCTCAAACTTTTTAAAAATTTCGTTTTACTCGCTTAAAAATTTTTGTCAATTAGTTGATATCCCTGATGCCCTTACTATTATGGCACTTATTGGACAATGCTTGACAACAAAATGTCATATCTGGTTGCTGAATTTCAGTTTATCCATTTGGAATTGATTTTTTTCACAAAAATAAGGGCCATAGTTGTCAGCTGTTAGTTTTGATGAAGCAAGTCAGAAATTACCTGTCAGTGCAAAAGCAGGATTTGTTATGTCGTCGCCTAGATCTGATAGTCATATTTCGAATATCTTTTCCTTAAAACGTATTGATGCCTGGTATAATTCTGGAACAGAGCGCGACCACCATCTTATGGTAGCTAAAATATGCTTTTGTACTGCATCCGTTACTAGCAGATCTGAACAAACAACTGTACTATCGCAGTAGGGCCGTTTATACTGTTAGTAAGCAGCTTACATGGGGACCTAGCACCAAACAGCATCCTGTAAAAAATGTGGGTGGTTTCCTACTAATAGCAGTTGAGGACCAGCTCAGAAAATCGAAGGAGCACTTCGCAAGGGCACATAATCATATCGACGACGATTGTCCAAAACGAAAATGAACCACGATTTGAGCAGTTACAAACTGTCGTTCATAGACCCTGTTGTTGGCAGGATCACCTGTAGTATCTACCAGCACATTAATCATGGTACCCTGGGAGTTAGGAGCCTCCAGAACTTTGTTCCGGACCTGACTTAAAGAGGTAAGAACCAAATGGAAGCGTCACGTTGCCTGCGATTTAAATCTAACTACACAGGAAGGGGTTCGACCCGATGTAGAGTTGCAATCATTTCTAAGAGCTGTGATATTAAGATCAGCAAGAAGTTTTAGGTCGGCCTCGACTCGCACCAAGAATGGAAGTTGTGTCTCCAACACAAGTTCTGCTTTGGTATCAATGAATTGACGGAGAGCGATGGAGTTGGCAAAAAAGAGCAATCCGATGGACTGCGGAAATTGGCGGGGGATATGCGTTCTGCCGGAAATTTCCATATAAACATTTTGATCATCATAGAACAATGCGTCGAATATAGGTCTCTGCTCAACTTGCTTTTAATCGACATCGGGAAGACTTTTAAAAGTCTGAAAGGAGATTGGAAAGCCTTGCGTAGAAGGGATATCCCTGCTAAAATCGTTGCTATTATAGAGATTATGTACGAGGGTGCAGGATGTCGTGTTCTACAGTATGTAAAACGTTTGCAGGATGGTATTTTATCACTGCTTCTTTTCTTCTGCTATCGGAGGAAAGCAGAGGTGTTCAATGAACAATGACATCTTATCTGAAATGTCTTGATTACGCTGGTGATATTTGGTTGCTTGCGCATAGGGTTTTGGATCTATCCATCTTAACATTGCTTGACAGGAGGTTGAGACAGTTCAGAGCTTTCATTATCCATGTTTATGTCGCCTGGCGGCGTACAGTACTCCCTTTAAAAGGAAAGCCTTCTGAAGCCTAATTAAGAAGGGCTGTCGAGTGTTCTCCTAAAACACTTAATCCTTTCCTATCTGACGGTATTAATTCAACAAACTTGACTTGAACAAACGGCGGAGTAAGTGAAGTGTGAAAATTTCGAAAATAGAGAATTGCAAGTTAAGTTTAATTTTCTTTTAGAATTAGTTAGTTAGCCCTATCGATTAAAGTATTTTTACGAGTTTTACACACATTTTTAGTTATTTCTGTTCTAAGATTATGATTTTTGTTAATTTATATTTGAAATAATGAATGGTACATACTCGAATTTGCTAAGTAATTGTAGTGTTGTTTCTGGTCATTTACGATGCGCAATATCTCGAATAATATCACGCTGATCGAAGCCTATCTTCTAGAAGACCTTCCAGCAGGATCTGATATAAAAGTGTCCGGTGACGAGAATCAAGGGAACTTTCAACCACAACCCGAAGAAGCTGTGGAAAGAGAGTTCAACCAGCTGTTGACCTTGGAAGAAGAAAGACAGCAATTATTGAACCACTTCGGTAGCAACCAGACCAACTTTACGGAAAACACTTGAAGTAGACCGAAAGTGGAAAAAATGCGATAAGCAAACTAACTTGTCAGACACTGGAGCAGTTGAAGATAATTTCTTTTTTTTTCATCGATTCCATATTAGAGAGCATTGTGTATCAAAGTAACCTTTACGCTACTACCGAAAATAAAATACTGAATTTGAAGAAAGAAGAGTTTTAGCTTTTATATGGGCTACAATTCGAGATCAGCTTGAACTGACCATTACTCTTCGTCGTTGACCAGGGAAAAATTTGCGGCAATACTTTCATTTTTACATTGTAATGATAATTCTATGATGCCTCGGAACTTTAAAGATAAGATATTCAAGATAAGGCCAATGCTGGAAGAGCTGAACTGAAAATTTCAAGAATGTTATCATGTAACCAGAGAAATGAGTGTTGGTGAGTCGATCGTAAAATTCAAGGGCAGATCGGCTCTGAAACAATATCTTCCGATGAAACCTATAAAAAGGGCTGCCTAATGCCTGGGAGATCAAAGAGGTTTTATCAAGAAGTTCATGATTTATCAAGGCAAAGATGAACAAATGATGGCGGAGGTTGCTGATTATTCACTTGGAGATAGAGTTGTATTGGAACTGATGGAAACTGAATGGCGCCAAAACAAAGTCATATATTTTGACAATTTTTTTTCATCTGTTACGTTACTGGAGAAATTGAAAACTGGATGGACCTTTGGCTGTGGAACAATCAGAAATAACCGAAAGGGACTACCTAGCAATTTGCAAGCTGATAACAAATTAAACAGAGGAGATTATGACTACAGATTTTCGAATCTAGACATTGGGTTTTGAAAATGAAAAGAAAACAAGTTTGTGAATTTTGTCTTAAATTTCCATGGAAATGAGAAAACCACTGTTTCGAGAAAAGAAAAAAAAATGGCACGAGATCTTCAATTTCCTGTCCCATGGTTGTGAAATATTATAACTAATTCATGGGAGGGAGATAGAAAGTCTCCAAAGTGGTGGCACAGATTATTCTGGGGCATGCTAGATATAGCATTTTTAAATTTCTAAAAAAAAAGATCATCAGATGCCAATGTCCCAAGCCCAAGTGTATCAAAGCGACGTAAATCAGAGATCTCTACCCTCAAAGATGTAAGGATGGTAAACAGAGGGATTCATTGGACTCGTTTCGACAAAAGCAGGGGAATATGTGAAGTCTGCAGCATGAAAAACATACAGTCAAAGCCTCATAAAAAATGCTCGCATTGTAATGTTTTTTTGTGTTTAAATGACAAAAGAACTGTTTTCCAGAATACTACGGCGTCGATTAGTTAGTGGATACGTGTTGATAATGTTTGATAATAAGTCCAAAAAGTTCCTTAGTTTGTAAAATACAGAATTTTTGGTACACAACGTTCCTGGTGGTACCAAAAAGTCTAGATGTTGGAAAGTGTACTTAGAACCTTATAAAAATCAAAAAAATGTGTGCTTTTCATTTTTAAAATGGTTAAAAAGCTTAAGAAATCTGAAACTTTGAATAGGACCAAGCCATATACACCTGAAGAAGCCCTAGCCATTTTAACCGATTTTGAATATCACCGAAACCTTATTTGAAACTTTTGAAGAAATGAGGCTCTGATGGTAGTGGAGGGCACTCGCATTATAAGCACAACTTTTTGGTAGATCCTGAAGCAAGTGGTAGTGATATTGTGCAAACTTGCATAATACCTTTAGAAATAAGTAAAGTCGGTCCTGGGACTGGAAATATCCGGATACACTTCTTCTCTAAGACATTGTCACCCAGTTCGTTTCGAATTCGCAAAGGAAAATATTGAGACAATAACAGGAGAGTTCAACCATATGGAATCCGAAATAAATTGCCTAAAAGCCACAAGGGTAGCCTTTAACCACAAAACTGTTTTAGTTAATCATATGTTGTTCAAAACAATGGTAGATGGCAAAATATGAGATGCTGTTGCTGCATTGAAAATAAAAGCTGGCAGGAAAGAAGAGCTAGTGAAACTAGCTGTTAAAAATAGAAAAGAATTATTACAAAATTGGGAATCTTGGTAAATTTTCCAAAACAAGTTGGAGCAAATACCAATGAGGGCAACACGACCGGAAAATTTATGAAAGATCTATCAAAAACTGCTGAAATAATAGAGTTAGACCCGAATCTGATAGAACGTTTTAAAGACATTAATTTCAGGTTTAAAAATTGATACCAATCAATTCCGTACTTACTGTTTGGACACAGCAAAATTATTTGCTTCAAAATGCTTTTAAGTGTCTACAAAATTCTCTCTATCGGACAGCTTTCGGAAGATGTGTTAAAAACCCCTCAAAAAGATTATAAAATTGAAATCGCAACAAATACTGATGTGCCTTATACCTTGTTGATATATTCTAGTCCAAAGATAAGCGAATTACGACAACTATCAACCGGACAACACAAGACACCTCCCCCTGAAGTCATGGAAATGGATTATAAAACACATTTCCAATCGAACATAATAAAAAAAAAAATTAAGTCTGAATTAAGTCCAGCTAATGACTCTAAATCGATCACTGTGCGGCGGCACCAACTTTAATCTTCGTAGTAGAATCGGGAAGACAAAAGCCGCATTCGGAATGTTGTTTAAGATGTGGAAAAGCAATGTTTACAACACTAAGTTCTGAAAATTCGCCACCTATATCGCCTTCTTCAGAAACAATATATTCAATTTCCTAAGCTTCGGTCACATTGTGCACTTCAGAAGAAGTATCACTACTTTCACAAAATTGTTCCAAAGCTACTTCCAATTGGAAGTTGGTTCCCTTTCTCTCAGTCAAGTATTTTTTAAAATAAAGTGCAAAATCCTGTTCTAAATTCAAAATTAATGAATAAAATATATAAATACAATATGTATAGGGTGATTCATCGTGAGGTTTGATTTATAATGTAAAATAGAAAATATTACTTTGTAAGTGAAATTAAATTTTTTACTACTGACTAAAAGAACAACTCAAGGCATTTGCATTTTAAAAATTATATCATGTAAATGTTGGCAATTACTACGTCTGAAGTGATCTATTTGGAAAGTCCAATAATAGCGACTGGTATCTCGCGGATAATACGAGTAATTTTGGCTGAAGACCTGAGACTTTACATATCCTCAGGGAAAATAGTCCAAAGGTGTGATATCGCATGATCTAGGTGAATTTCAGAAAGCACATGGTCTGTTAACATGGCGCGATAGCGTTTACCATTGACGGTAACATTCTGATTTGACTCATTTTTGAAGAAATATGGCCCAATGATTCCACCAGCCCATAAATCACACCATACCGTTGTTTTTAATAGATGTAATCATAGCTCTTGGTACTCTTTGGGTTGCGCATCAGCCCAAATACGGCAATTTTGTTTATTAACGTATCCATTGAGCCAGAAATAGATTTTATCACAGAACAAAATTTCACGATTAAACACCGGATTTTCATTGAGTTTTTCCAGAGCCCTGGCTTCAATTCTTGCACAAGTTGAATTTTGAACGCTTTTAGGCCGAGATCCTCACGTAAAATATGCCAAGTTGTCGAATACACCTAGCCAAGCTGTTGAGGACGACGACGAATCGATTCGTCAAGGTCCTCGCACACACTCTTAGCTACAGCTGCTATAGTCTCTTCACTACGTAATGGATGTGGTATAACTGGTCGAGTATCATCCAATAACGTAAACTGGGACTTAAATTTGCGAATGGTATTGACAATAGTGGTTTCAGTAGGTCGAAAAACATTTCTCACAAAACGCTGATTTTCGTAATACAGTTGAACATTTTCTAGACTCTGTTGTAGTATAAGTCTTTCCATCATGACTTGCCAAATTATACTGTACAATGACAAAACAGTTTGACAGAAGTCACGCGTGATCTGTCATAAAAGGCCTATTGAAAATCAAACCTCACGATAAATCACCCTATTTATCAATATACTGATGCTTGCTTGCCAAAATTGGGAAGGGTATTGTAGAGGCAGAAATCACTTTGCATACATCACCAGAAGAGCTAAAAAAAGATACTTTTTATCCAAACTAGGTGCTGATCAACCATCGAAAAAACTGTGGACTAATTTACGTTCTATAGGACTTTGTAAGAAGAGTATGTTAATAAAAGTATCTGACTCTAATTCTTTTAACGTCCCAATTTAAACTCGTGTTTAGGCCGGACAATAATAATTTTTCGTGTTTGGTCTTTGAAATTGATGTTATACTTAATTTTCGAGATCTTAATTCAATTGCGACTGGGGAGGATGGATTAAATTTACGCTTCATAAAAATGATACTTCCTCATATTGTTAGTTGTGTTACAACGTCCATTTTCCCTGATTGCCTGGAAAAAAGCTAAGATTATCGTTTTTGAAAAGATCATTGCTAAGCGGATTACTAGTCATCTAAATAGCTTCAATTTATTGCCTCCTGTACAGTCCGGTTTTCGAACTCAACATAACTGTTCAACGGCTTTGATTAAAGCTCTAGACGATAATAGGTTAGAGTATGATAAGGACTATCTTACACTTCTCTGCTTACTAGACATTTCAAAGGCCTTTGACACGGTGAATCACGACATTCTATGTAAAAAACTTGAGCTCAACTTCGGTAAAATTAATAAGGAGCTATCTATCAAAACGATCTCAAAAGGTTTTTGTTGAGCAAAAATACTCTCGTCCTAAAATTATACTCGCTGGTGTATCTCAGGGTTCATTTCTGAGCTCAATCCTGTTTTGTTTATATAAAAATGTCCTATCACAAGTGTTTTGCAATGCACTTATACATATTTATGCTGATGATGCACAGATACATATATCTCAACCAATTGGACTAGTGGAAGATCTCGCGGTAAGATTTAATTCAGATTTATCTTCTATAGTGAAATGGGCGCAAAATAATGGATAAGTCTTAAATCCGACCAAAACGCAATTAATTTTGATTTAAAAAAAATCATTTAGATTCCTGTAGACTTTCGTTTTCGGACACTGTCAATAATCTTGGTTATAAGTTGAATAAATCCCTTTCTGCTATTGAGCATCCAAATTACACTATAGCGCGTATATATACAGGCCTACGTTAGATTTGGTTGTTTGTCAGCCTTACTCCTATGGACACTAAGCTCAGACTGATTAAGACTTTACTTGTACCAATCTTTGACTATGCCACAGCTGTGTACTCCAAACTAGATTCACAATCTCAACACAAGTTACTTATTGTCTTTAATGACATGGTGAGATATGTCTAAGGAATGAGGAGATTCGATCATGTATCCGCCTACCACAGACTTGTTCTTGGTTGCTCTTTCCAAAGTTTTTGGGAAATAAGATGCTGTGTACTAAGGCATAAAATAATTCAGGGTCGTTCACCATTTGCAATTTGTCCAGTCAACCCGAACCTTTAACCTAATAAGGCCTACTTGTAATTATTTAAATACGTCTCACCTCTTTCTTGACCACACCACCAGACTTTAGAGTTCTTTACCTGTCACCATCAAGCAAATAATAGTAGCCGATCAATTTAAAACTGGAATATTAGCACATTTCGAAAATAAATAATTCTAAGTACGTAAATCTTTCCAAATTTCTTTCTTACTTTTTCATCTCCTCGTGACCCTTTTTTTTAAAATTCAGTTCCTTATCCCTGTAATATCTTGTTATTTTTTTTCTTTACCAAATTACTTTGTAAATTGAAATGTAAATTTAATTGTACTTTTTATACGAAGTTCTTTAATATTTGCATTAATTTTATCTTAAAATTCATTACACTATAAGTTTTTGGGTATATATATTAATTCGTGCGGTTTTTTTTTTTCAAAATTTGAACTTTTATTTAAGAAAAATAAGTACAATAGTATTATTCAAAGTATTGACCATCTGAAGCTATGACTTTTTCCCATCTTTCTGGCAATTTGTGGATCCCATCCCAAAAGAACTGCGCCGGTTTGGCAGCCAAGAATGAATCAAGCCAATTTTTGATATTCTGCTCTGATGTGAACCGTATTTTAGTGAGGGCGTTCTGCATCGACCGGAACAAATGGTAGTCAGAAAGGGCAAGGTCTGGGCTATAAGGCGGGTGAGGTAAGACTTCCCATCCACTGTTTTCCAAATAGTTCTTAACAAGAATAGCAACGTGGGGCCGAGCGTTGTCATGATGGAAAATTATTGCCCCGTGTCTGGTCGCATATTCCGGGCGTTTTTCGGCTACTGCTCTCTTCAAACGGATTAATTGTGTTCGGTAGCGTTAGTCATTGATGGTTTCACCCGGTTTTAGCAGCTCATAATACAACACACCCATCTGATCCCACCAAATACAGAGCATTACCTTCGCGCCATGGATATTCGGCTTTGCCGTTGATTTGGCTGGTTGACCGGGTTTCACATATGATATTTTGCGCTTGGGGTTGTCGTAATGGATCCATTTTTCATCACCAGTAACAATCCGATGCAAAAATGACTTAATTTTGTGGCGTTCTAGCAGCATTTCGGACATGCAAAAACGCCTTTCAACGTCTCTCGGAATGTGTTCATGTGGAACCCAATTTTCTTGCTTTTGAATATATCCACCTGCTTTTAAGCGTTTTGAAATGACTGCTTGAGTGACACTCAAAGATTCTGCGAGCTCTTCTTTTGTTTGGCAACACTCTTTATAGAGTAATGCTTCCAGTTCTTCATCTTCAAACTTTTTTGGCTGCCCAGGACGTTCATTGCCTTCCAAGCCATAATCATCACTTTTAAATCGTGCAAACCACTTTTGGCACGTTCGCTCAGCTAGCGCATGTTCAACATAAACTTCCACCAAAATACGATGACTTTCGGCAGCAGTTTTCTTCATATTAAAGTAATGAAGAAGAAGTCCCCGCAAAAACACTTTTTCAGGCACAAAGTTCGACATTTTTGAATGGAAAAAAAGTATTGTTGTTTACGCTTCAAATGAATGACATATACTGAAATGACGTACAATGACAGTAGCTTTCCAATGCATGTTCCAATGGAATAATAACAATGGAAAAATACAAGTTACGCCATCTCTTAGCATAACATTTACCGATTGATATAAATAAAAATTTAATTGAACTGAATATGCAACGTACATTCAATTATCGATTTTTTTTTTTTTTTGCTATATTGGTACACATCTCCCGAACATATGTCCACATGTTTCAAGTTTAGTTTGTTTTTGACAGATGGAAAGGTTAGACGTGTTTTGGAGTGTTCGGCGATTTTCAATTATTATAAAAAATGTAGCAAAGTATTTGCATCAAATTGTGTGCTGTTGTGTTGTTTACAAGTGGTACAAGCTCTCCCAAGATAGCCGAGAAGATGCCGATGACGAACCTCTCTCTGGACGCCCTAGCACATCAACAAAAGATGATACAGTCGAAGCTGTGAAGAGAATTGTTTTGGAAGGTCGTCAGATTACCATAAGAGAAGTTGCTGAAGATGTTGGCATATCGGGCGGCTCGTGTCATTCAGTTTTTTTTTTTTTGATGTTTTGGGAATGCGACGTGTGTAAGCGAAGTATGTTCCGAAACTTCTTAATTTTGATCAGAAAAACCGTCGCGTGAGCATCGCTCAGGAGCTCTTGAATTATATCAATGATGGCTCTAACATGTCTAAAAGGGTGATAATATGGGACGATTCATGGGTATATTGTTGTGAAGTTGAAACCAGAGCCCAATCGTCCCAATGAAAGCACCCAGGAGATCCAAGACGAAAAAAATCACAGTTCATTGCTATACCAAAAAGTTCTTATGAGAAGTGCTTTGAGGATTGGAAAAAGGGTTGGTACAAGTGCATTTTATCTGAGGGGGATTACTTTCAAGGGGAAAACATTCATATTGATGAATAAATAAATATTTTTGAACACACCTGATATGTAACTTGAGGTTTACTTCTTGGGATTAGGATTGAAAGGTCATCAAAATCATGCCAAAGTTAATATTTTTTCATTTTTCCGAGTTATTTGTTTGATTATCAGTTTCAGTGTCACTGGTCGGTCGCTGGCTTGGGATAAGTTACGATCTTATCTAGGGGTGCAACTTTTAGGTAACTTATGGTAACTCCGTTCTTGGTTTTGTTATGTAATAATACATTTTGCATCTTTTCGTTGGCAATTTCAAGGTGCTTTTAAATATTTCACATATTTACATCGCATCGTCGGCACAATGAGGAGTAAAAGTTGCAGAGTAGAAAACGTATTCCAGAAACGTAAATAACTGAGCTGTTTCCTACTTTTATAAATTGACATACTCGTAAGACCGAAATATGGTACTATGGCTTCGTAAGGTCTAATATTTCTGTTTCATATGTAAATAGTGGTTATTCTAAATTCCGTCTGAATTCCGTTTAAATTCCGTCTAAATTCTACTGTCTAGTTGATTATTGAGACATGTTACATGCATTGAACCATTAGTACAATGTATCAGTACTCGTAAACTCGTCAGATAAGCGAACACTTCCGCAACAACTTGTCACCGTATTGCTAAGCTCCATTTATTGAGTCATGCGATAGATTTATCAGCCATTGGCAGAGTAATTTATGATTAAATAAGTGAATTGCTTTGTAGCGGTTACCGCTGATTACTGATTTTATTAGTCGGTCGAATATGCTGATGTTTTGTGCAGCTATCAATTATTATTTGGCGGAAAGCAATAATAAACAGAAAAATATCTTTTCCTAGTGAAAATACATTAATTCATTAATAGTATATTTGATTTTGTTGTCAAGTTTATTTTTAAAGCTGCCGTTAATTAAGTTTTTATGATATGCTATGTGCAGACTTTCAGCCCTGTACTTTCTACAAAAGCTATTCATACAAAATACTATACATTGACCTCAGTTTTGCGACTTTTTGGAGGAGGGGGATATGATAAACTTCGATATGAATACTTTGGTATTCCTTTCATGAACACTGGACTTGCATACATATGAGTAAGTACCGAAGTAGGATCGCTATAATTCCTGATTTTTTACTCCAAATCATCAAGAACAAAACCAAGACGGCGTCCAAAAAATCATCGAATTCGGTATGTTACTTATGATGATGACACATCGTAAAGCAGATCAGATAAAGGACATCTACACTTAATAGTTACTCAACTACAACAACGTTCCTCGCTTCCTTTGGTGCTCTTTACTCCATCATGCTGAGAGCTGGAATAAGTCCTGAGTTGAAGATCGAAGAAGCTGTTTTAAAATGAACCCAGCGTGACTTGTCTCGAAGGATAGCTCAACATTGCTCTTTTCATCACTTATGAATAAGAAGCGGAGCAAAGTCAGTGTTGACTTACGTAGTGCGTTAAAAAGATACATTTTTTTCTGCATCAGACAATCATCTTAGTTTTGGAACCGCTATACCTTCCAACGATTGTATCTGAAAGGGATAACTTCCGGCCATCGAAAACACTGCATAAGTGGCTTCTGCAGATTATATTCTCATCAATCTGATTGACGATCAATTTGTTAGATGAACATCGTATTGAAGGTGATAGAACGAATAGCTGGCTTTTGTTAGAAATCTACCTGCAGCTGGGTGGAAGATTTTATGTTCATATTAAGAAGTTAGTTGGCTAGACTGTACATTTATATTGTTCTAGAGCCCCACTGAGGGTCAGGATTTTACACAGAAATTTATATGTGATTTAACACAAACACTCTTCCAGCAGCAATGGTTAAGGGAAACACATCGGCAAAAGGACACCGCATCCATTGTTGATGGTTTTTCTTGCACCAAATGTCTAGATAAAACAGCGATTCGCAAAATCCACTCAAAGAAACAATCTTAGCAGTGGTTTTACTTGAGCATAAGATACCGCTGCAACCATCCAAGGTTGTAGATCAGGTCGACGGAAATTGTTAACTTAATTGTCGACTTAATTATACACACGTTGACATCTCTTCTTTGATGTCTCGGAAATTTGACGCAAAAATTGTTGAAGTGAATCTCGAACGTTTAACCTAGCAAAAGTATAGGTTGTGCCATATGAAATGTCCAATTTACACTCAGTAACCACCTGTAGCAGAAAGCGCATTTTTTTTATTTTATAGAAAAAACTGGCACGTATGCTTGACGTGTGAGTCTTTTATGGCTTTTTGCAACTACATACAGTCGACGTCTCGAACGCGGACTCTCTTGCTTTATAAATTTAAACTGAGACACAATGTGACGTTGATTTGCAACTTCCGTTCGCGTAATCTTAGCCTCGAAAACGAACCACGTGGGAAACCATAAATGGTAGTTGACGTCAATGTTTCAATAGGAAGAGCAGATCCACCAAAGATGGTAGAGCAGTTTTAACAGAACATGGGAGTATCTCCCATGACAATAATTCGACACCTATACCTAGTAGGAGAAGTAAAAAAAAAAAAAACTCGAAAAGTGAACTGAACGAGGCAGTTGTGCATCTGTGCATCGCTGGGCTTAAGGCACCAAAATGAACCGTTTTTGCGCTGTGTAATGACGTGTGATGAAAAGTGGCCGTAAAAATCTGGGCAGTGATTGAATGCAGAAGTAAAGCCAAAACACTTCCTCAAACTAAATCTTCACACAAAAAAGTTTATGGCGTCAATCTGGTGGACATCTAAACGACTTATTCACTATTCATTTCTTCTACTAGGAGAAATGGTAAATCCAGTGAAATATTGTGAGAAAATGGACATAGTTCATACGAAATTGGCTGAAAAGCAACCTGCGTTTGCAAATAGGCATGATCCTATCCAATTGCATAATAGTGTTACACAACATACATCACGCGTAACACTGCAAAAACCGCTACAGTCGAAATTTGAAATTCTTCCGCATCCACCGTACTCTCCCGATGTTTCTCCATCAGACTATCACCTTTCTGAATGTCATTTTTTCGGCAGAAGGTGTTCTCAAACCGAGCAGAAGTCATGAAAGCCAAGCCTTTTATAAAAAAAAAAAGCATAATGAACCTTGAATCATGCTGGAAAAAATTTATAGACACTAACGGTTTATATTTTGACTAAGAAAAAAAATTATGAAAAAAAATGTTGGCTTTTAAATTTTTACCTCAAAATCGGAAATTTCATGTGGTACAACCACAATCTGAGGGTTGCAATCTGAAAACGGATCTCTCAGCGTGAATTGCAAAACGTTGATATTCTGTGCCGAAAATGCCACATCTGCGAATCACAGGGTTATTCGCGCTATCTACAGGAAACTAGAGGATGTTTTGATCGTGATATGGGGAATATTCGGAACTCTGGGCTCGACACAAAAACTAGAGAACTTATTATTACAGAAAGATCAAGAATCGATTCGTACTACATACATTAAGACATCTATATATTTTAGAAGGCCTAGGATGGTCTAGGAAGAGTGCATCTGTGATTTCGGATATTTAAGAGATTTCACGACTCTATATGAAGAGCGATTTTTGTGTAGAATTCACCCTCAAGATACAAGGTGCAGCAAAAGTTGTCACTAGGTGTTCGCCAAACGAGAGATTAGGCGATCCGGAAAAGCAGCCCTCAGAATCTCGGTTGTGGCTCGAGCAGTATGTGCTGTTTCTCCATCTTGCTGGAACCATATGTTCTCCAATCCCAATTCATCCAATTGAGGAAAGAGAAAGTCGATGAGCACTGCTATGTAGTGCTCGCGTCTACAGTGGTCGTTTGACCCGCGACGTTTTCGAAAAATAAGGCCCGATGACGCCTCCAGTGTAAACAGCACACCATGCAGTAACTTTGAGCGGCTGTTATTTTGCTTATTCACATATGGAAATGGAAATGAGACTCGTCGCTCATGATGATTTTTGATGAAAAGTAGTCTCCTCAACAGCTAACAGATAATTCACTGTTTGAACTTTGTAAGGAAACATCTTACAGTCCTTCACCAAAATTCGCCGATAAATGCCAAATTACGTGGCACGTCATCAGGTCGATACTCCGGGGTCCTTTGCGACATCTTTAACCACAGCTGCGATATTCTCAGCAGAACAACAGCTCTTCCGGGGCGACTAGATCTGGCAGCATCTCGTGTTGTCCTATATTCTTCTAGCCGAGTGGCTAAACATCGTAGTGTTTCCCCAGTTGGTGTTGGATAACTGAGAAATATGCGCCGAAAATGACGCTGCGCCAACACCACTGTTGAATTATTCCAACAAAAAATCGTAACAATTATTCGGGGTTCTTTAGGAGTAGAGCGATTCATTTTTTGTTGACGTGTAGCTCACAAATGTCAAAGTGGAATTGACATTTGCCGCCACTTGCAAAATTTGTAAACTACACATAGTGTAAACTTGGCAAGTTCTACAACTAAGATTTAATGTCTGCAGACATAAGCTACGACGCGAACGGAAAATGACATAAATTCATCATTGGTCGTTGAATATTGTTATTTCAGTGAGATGCGACTTATCATATGTATGCTGCGATGCTTATACTTTTTAGGGCACTAACAAATACAAAGTGAGAGGCATTAATCTCCTAGACTTCATACTATCGTCTGACCTAGTTGTCAACAATATTGATTTTTAGTCAGATGTGGCATGCTGGACACACGCCTTAACGCTTGCCAAAAACTTCAGACCGATCAACCTCCAATCCTAGTTGTTGATTGGGCTTCGTGTGCACAGCACTACTTTACAAATGCATAATTTGTCAAAGATACAATTTACATTCAGAAGAGTAAGCGCTGGGACTTTCCGATGACATTAAGGGTGACTCTGTCGACGCTACTTATGACATGTCTAGTTTAGTCAGTCCGATTCGATTCGATGTCTACGTCATGTACATGCAATGCTATTAAACAGAACCTTTGATGCGACTATGGCGAATATGTTATAGCAAGAGTGAATATACATATGTTTCCGCAATACGGCGTTCTGCCTACTTTATTAGTCTACGCTTAGCTTAACACTCTCAATAGTTTTGATGTCCGAGCTCATCCACATGCAAATGAAGTCGCTGACCGGTTTGATGATTATTGCACTTCAGTCAATCTTCTCCAAATTGAAATTTGAAGAACTAAAAGCTGAACATTCTGACTTACATGGGGCCTGTCATCGGTTGTTGTAGAAATACGAAGTCGAACTTCCCTGTATTAAGGGTTAAAGGGCGAAAGGGTTAAGTGCCTTCTCCTATAGCGGACCTTAGAAAAACAAGTATGCGAAACTGGAGGCAGCTTGCTAGAGACGCTTGTTGGTTGAAGCCCAACTCCGCATCGGATCTTAAGTAAGTAAGTAAGGATCGGTGAAACCCAGAATACCATTTGCGACATGTTTGATCTGTTAGCAGCATTGCCACTAGTTTTTGAGACTTAACGCAGGAGGCATATACATAAATTGTTGAGAGATTTCATAGTAATTCTTTATGTGGTGCTAGGAAAATCGTACCACTGAAGTCAGTGTTGCCTTCCCTGAAGGTTCGGACGTCCAGAATAATGGAGGCATGTCTTACGTCGATCACAATGTGATCAGTTTGGCTTAGTGTTCCATGATCCGGTGACCACCATGTCCCCTTGTGTATATTAAGATGACAAAACCATGTGCTTGCTATAGTGACATTTCATTTTGTCGCAAAGTCAATAACCAACTGTCCGATCAACGATGTGTTGGGGTTAAAATCGCTTGAATTTATCGTCATACTAACGTTAGCGAATTTAGCCTTGATGCGAATTGTCATAAGACGGTCAATCTCGTGCCCGAATCTCAAGACTTCCTACCTAAGTCTTGCGTATACGACAAATCCACTCCTAGATAAGCGCTATTTTTTGTTCCCTATAGCAATAGCTATGGTAGATGTTTTTCATCCTGCTATTGCTCACACAATTCCATCACATCCGCATGATAGGAATCAGAGGTCTCAGCTAGTTGTTTGGCAGCATGTGACCTGTTAAGGGTTCGAAAATTGCAGGTGCAGATCCGAAGATCGTAGTCACGGTTTTTGATTCAAGGCTATTAGCTAGTATAGGAGAGATTTATGCTACTATTCCAGCATGCATTTACCGGTTTAGCCATTGGGAAATGGAGCAAGCATTACGGTACGAATTAAGTTTCTTTTTGCTATAGTTAGCTAGGAATTCCAGCACTTTCAATTATGCATAGTGCCTTCGGTTATCGATTTGTCGTCCTTTACATCGTTGGCATACTTCGGTTCCAAATTTATAGCTTAAAGGGGAGGAGTAAGCCTAGTAATGAAAAGTATAATTTTTAGATCAATCAACAAGAGAGTTGTAAGCCTCGAAAGAGGTATGAATTCGAAACGTCGATTGTAAGCCTATGTTGTAAAATTTTTTGCAAACATCATTACACAACTTAGATGAAATTAAGACCCCTTCTTCATGAGTCAATTTAGTTTCCAATCTGCCCATTCCGAAGCTTTAGTTTCCGTATTCCGTACCAGGATTGGTAAACCCTTTACCACTTGTTATACCCCGACATCCGTATAACTCCATCTAACATGTAGGCTTCACAACTTTCGAATCGAAAAGCCAAAACAATCTAAGAACAGCGATCTCTTGCAACTATTTCCTCGTCAACTTCACTCGGCAGCCGTCAGGAAACATTTGTATCACATTAAGGCCGACTTTATGGACACGTACTCGTACAAATGCTGCAAAGGTACGCTGTTAACAAAACTGTAATTCGCTTAATTGCTTCATTAAAACAAAACAACAACAAAAATACGAAAAATAGTTAAAACCCAACGACGACTGACTGACGATAGGGATTAGGGGAAAAGTTTAAAGTAAAATACTTAGCAACAACAACAACAATGAAAAAATTATCTGGGGCCATACTTTGTGGTCCCATTAAAATGCTTGAAATTCCTTTAATGAGATTCTCGTCTGTTGTGCTCTGTCTTTCTTCCACAGATTCGACGCGAATAAATCAACAAAAGGCGCATCCAAACTGCGGCGGGATCTAATCAATGCCGAGATAGCCAACCTAAGAGATTTACTGCCTTTGCCACAGTCAACGAGACAGCGGTTATCGCAGCTTCAGCTAATGGCGCTGGTGTGTGTTTACGTCCGAAAAGCGAACTACTTTCAGCAAGGTGAGTCATATGGACGTGTGTTGGTGGTGACGCCGCCACACGGTTGTTATTGTTTTTTACTCCTTCTTTAACTCCTATCCTCTGATGCATTCCCCGTATCCACGAATCCACCTACCCAATGATTTTTATTTATTTAGATTCTCAATTGCGCTGGACGTGACAGAAACGAGGAGCGCAGGCGTGGGGGTCTAGGAGGCTAGGACTCTTAAAGACTTAGCTAGGCCTCTCCTCGATTTGTAGGAAACAAGTGTCTCTTGGCGTAGCAATTAGATGAAGCAGCATGCCGAACAATTGCTGGGAGCTGAGCTGAGTTAGAGTTGGAGCTGGAAATGAAGTTGGAATCGTAGGGAAGGTAGCGTGAGAACTAATTGAACTTGGTAGCGGTGTCAGTCCGTTGGTCCTTTGGGGGAACGCGGATCTTTTTAACGCAAAATTAGCAAATTATGTCACAGCATGGTGTGTAATGTGGAGGGAGGCAGTTTGCCCGAGGCGGCTTCATTGAAGAGTCGGCTGTAATTTAGTCAAGTGATGGGTCTCTGGGGGTATTTATGGCTGTCAATGGCTGGAGCTTGGATTGGTTGTGATATGTTGAGCTACTACCTGATTTGGAATGCAAGTGGTCAGTGATGGCGAGGGAATTTTATCGATTTCAGATCGTAGAGTTGTGGAAAATAGAAAACTGAGCAAAGGATGGTTGTGTGCTAATCACGCGCTCGGTGACGTACTAATAACCACGTGATGGATGTTGAGATATGTGTTTGTATATCACATGAACTGTGGAACCAGGAAAAAGAATTTGACATTTTTAACCTCTCATTAGTACATATTTTGTCCATTGTCCTTTCCACTTGGAGTCATATCGGAAAAAAGGGAACACAACCAAGCGCATTTAAATTTTTAGTGCAATAGATTCTTTCCATGAATATCATCTCCAGCAGTTGACTGCTGCCTTCATCGAGTTTAGCCTCTCAAAATTATTTTAAATTCCTTTACTGAAGAAGACCCCTTTTCCAGAACTAATGGTCGCTTAGGTCTAAATCATAGGGTATACTTACAACCGGCTATATGGAGATAAGTGGGAGCAAGCTATATACCAATTCTCAGAGGTTTATTTAAACCTATTTAGTTCTGCTGGAGCACTCGAAAAATATTTTAGGTCAGGTGTATGGGATTGCTGCTGATTGTAGCATTCAATAAATGTTATATTCTGCCCGAAAGCGTAATATGTATAACCATTTCGTCATAATTGCGTCCAGAAAATAAGACTACGAGTTTCTTCTCAACAGACCCCTTGCATCTAAACAACTAGCGGAGATTATAGAATACTACAAAGCAGACAACCGGCACGAACAGGACAACAGTCGCGAAGTTTACTCGGCTGGCGTCAGAGAAAGACTTTGAGAAGAAAGCGTGATGATCAGGCATGCAATCGAAGGCCTGACGACAATTCGTATGGAGAGTAAAAAAAACCTTATAAGCGCCACGACCCAACAGAAGGGAACGACTTTAACTTCTCGATTAAACCTTCTAATGCTAAGCTTGGCAAGAAGGGCATATTTGGAAATACAGCCTCACGACGGGACATAATGTAAGTACCATACAGCCGGCACACCATTTTTACACTGCGATATCCATAAAGGGAGCTGGTTGACTCCTGATCGACAACCGTCGACAAACTTATCATATTGCTATCGACGCAAGGCACTCCCTCATTGTATTGAATGTCTGAACGTTTCGAGCAGCTGACATCGACTCGGACCAATATCTTTATTAATTCTCCGTCTTATGTTGATAAACGTGTCCTAATCTACTTTTTAACTGAACCCAGACATGAAGGATCTTGGCTGGAATAGTGCAGCAGAAGCAGTAGTTGACGGCACAGGTATCGATGAGTAGGTGACTCGAATGCTGCTGCCTGAGAATATATTTAATACGATGACCTAGGTATAAGGCTGGGCGGTATCTGGCGAAACTTTCAAGAGGCAGAACCGTGACCTCTTGCTGTAAATTACACAAATTTTGCTAATGCTAGAATGGATCCATTTGATATACACTTTTCTCCCGTCTATGACTGATTTGTTGAAGGCTTTTTCGACGTCTAATTCAGCAGATCCACGTTTGGTTTATTGAACGATGGCACACTGCTGTCGGGGTATCAATGGCATGCAGCGAATTTCACCAAACTGATAGAAGTTGTCGCGAATTTGTGGTTCGGTGATATCCTCACTGAGATAGTATTGATATTTTTATCCTCTGGTGGTTCTAATGTGGGCAGTGTAGCAGCGCGTTTCATAATTTTCTCAGCAACTGGATTATTGCGGCCGTAGTAGCGATCTTTGATGTTCTGTTCGCATAGTGGATCATCTGGTTTATTGGGCATGTCGTGTCTATATGGACATTCTGCTCCACGTTTACATTCACCCTTCACCCAGAATGAACAAATATGAGGCCGGTTTCGTTTTTAGTATGGTGCAGTGCATGACATTTGCCAAATGTACAGAGCGGAACAAAGTGAGCGAGGCTTACGACCTCTACGTACCAAGAAAAAGAAAAGAAAAGATGAAGATAACAAGAAGGTTTCGATTAAGGCTTTAGAGAGGTGCTACTAGAAGACAGAAGTTCGGTAGTCTTACCAAATAATAAAATTAACATGCCAAAGCTGTAAAACCCGAAAGGATATCTACAAGGATGGAGAAGGAAATCTCATGAAAGAACCACAGACTGCGCTGGGTATCTGGAAAGATTATTGCAGATTATTAAACGGGGATGATGAACAATATTCCACTCTTACGTAGAATGAAACATTCAACCTGACATTTCCATCCACCTGACCAATGCATTTTATGCTTACAACATTGAATACGAGTGTCTGGAAAGATTTTGATTGATTGAATTGTAACATGCACCCAACGGTGACCTGCGTCATAGTCCGTTTAGTCCGTTAAGTGTCACGTCATCTGGGATATCAGCATTTCAAGTCTGTTTTTCGTGATAGTGCCATGCATGACATGTCTTTCATTCCTGGCCGCATAAGATCGGAAATGGTAGTTCTCCTCTGTGGAGTCATGACCGCATTACAAGTTTATATTGAATGAATTGAAGCTTGGTGAAGATCATATTCAATCGATGGTTCTCATTCTAAGAGCTTAGAATTTCATAGTTTGGTCGACAGATATTCTGAATCAAACGATGCATGTTCCGATTGGAAACACAATAAATCTAACTTTATTAAGGATCAAGGTATTTCATTTCTTTAATCGATCTCATCTCATCGCGCATACAGGATCTATTTTGATTGTTCGGTCTGTAAAGGATCCGAACATTCCGAACAGTAGGACGAGGCAGCAAGTTAATGTTGGTTGGGTAGCTAATCCGACGGTTTGGACCTCAACTAGGTAATCAAGGTCTTCATGATGATTTCAGTGGGAATAACCTTCCGTTCGATGAGGACTACTCTACTACTCTTAACATATAGTTAATCATCCATGGACCTAGGCTCCAATGTCGATGAAAGTGAAATAGGGACACCAAATAATCGCCACTTTTGATTCCATTTACGGGGAAATGTAGAAAGAGTACCATATTTGAACCGACCAAATGTGATGAAATTCATCCAGGTGTTGCACGAGTCAGAGTGAAACGTTACGAGACTAAGTAAGTAGAATACAGCCCCCTCCTTTCCAAGCCTGGTTTTTAGTAACCTAGACTAAGCGTTTCGGCATCCACAATAGCTTGCTGTTTAAAAAAAGAATCTCGATCTTCCTTTTTTCCAACATTGAGGTTGGGGTAAGAAAATCTCTTTGAAGTTGACGTTGTAGGGGTAAATATTGGACGATGGGCTGATGGTTCTTAGAAAATTGGCTTCAAACAAGGCTTTTTCCGTCCCACTGTTCTTGAATTGCATTTTTTTTTTTAATGTCGGAACAGAGCACTCAGATAAAGAACTAGTTTTTGTACTCCTTGTAAAGTTCATGTTAATAAAATCTTTCAGTCTTGCAAAGAAAGATGAGTAAGCTCTTCAGTGATAAGGTGCCTACAGTACCAGTACCCACCACTTCAGAGTCAAGTACCTGCAGACTGATGCAAGCGTAAGCCGGAAATTCACAGAGATAGTGCTCTGCGATGTCGTCATGACTTTCGCAGCAAGTATCGCAGGATGTTGCATCACTTATACCTAGGACATTAAAGTGTTTTGCAAAAGTCTAATGTCCCGTAACGACGCCAGTAAGCAACCTGCAATCTTTCCTGCTGAGAGACAGACTGTGCCATCTGCAGTTGTGCTCGTATGAAACCCCAACTGTCTATGGAAGACTTAACAGAGGACGCAGGCAGACCCAACGTAGGGTCCTAAAAAACTCCCCTCTGAACCGTACCTGGCAAGTTAGTGGCCTGAGACCCAGACAAGGGTCACTGAATTTAGCCTTCCGACTTCGTTCAGTGATCTCTTGCATTATCGAACTGACCCGGAAGTCGTAAGAGGGTTCAACAAGGCCCTAAGCGCAGCTTGGCTGTCGCTGCAGACGCAAATGCTTCACCCCTCCACCGTTTCACAGCAATATAATTCGCTGCCATCAGGATTGCATAAACATCTTTCCTAACGTGAAGTGAAATCTAACGTTGTCGTCCTCCAGAAAGACATCAGCACCAAATCCTATATTGGTTTTGGAGCCGTCCGTAAAGACCCGACTGCAGTCCTTTTCTGACTCAGATTCTAGCCGAAGCCAGTCCTGGAAACAAGGAATGTCGATTTCGTTTTTTTCCGTAACAGGAGTTCTGGTGTCATAACATCGGACAGCATGTCCATAAGGTCATCGAAACTCCAGTGCGTGTTGTACCAAAGATTACTTCTTTTTAATCGGAAGATGGCTTTGAGGGTGCAACCCATGATATGAATATCAAGGGGATTGAGATTTATCATTGTGCTAGGGAAAGCCGCATGCATCCGAGTCAAACCGTTCACTGGAGTCTGGTGAAATCAGCAATTACCTATTTTTGCAAGAGCTTATTCCACCAGACAACCGACGCATATGATATAATTGGCCTTATCATAGCCGTGTAGATCCAAGGCCCTTTTTGGTAACAGACCTCATGTCTTGCCTATAGCTTTTCTTCCCTGCCAGAAGGCCGACAGCGCATTAGATGTTTTCGTCGTAACATGTGTAGTCTAGAGAAGTTTGTTATCCAGGATAGCACTCAAATACTTAGCTTTTTGGAGAATTGGATAATGATGTCTTTGAGCACTAGATGGGTCAGACCAAGCAACTTCCTTCCTCTCGTAAAGAGAAAAACCTCAGTTTTGAGAGGATTGACTGAAAACCTATTACTAGTGCACCAGTCTGCATTCGAACAGACAGTCACTAAACACGATCCAACAGACAGTACAGCTACATCATCCGCTTACGCTTGTGCATAGACGTTGGAAGTATTGAGCGCGTTGAGCAGTGAATCGACCAACATGCACCATAACAGTGGAGACAGCACGCCGTTTTGCGGGCAGACCCTGTTTACACCCGCCTATGTCCTATTTACCAGCAGTAACGTAGTTGCTTTAGCTCTGAATGGCGTTAACTTGATGAACTATTTTGTTGTAACTAAGACCACACTACAAATCAACATTACTTTAGCTCCTTATAGACATTTTGTCAAAATTATATGCGCAAATGCTGGAAAGATTTTCGAAATGACCTTCAAATGGTCAGAGATCTTATGTCTTCAAAGAGTCTGGACCATCCAGTCGAATTGCTACCGCCAGCAAAATCAGTGCTATATTGGATGCGGATTTATCATAGGAGAATTAAACGAGTGTCGTGACAATGTACATCAAGGCAAAATTTTGCGACATCAGATGTCACCACAGTAGAGAACAACGATGAAACCATACAGAGATCCACCAAAACAAAAATCTGCTTCTGTGACTAAGGTCAATCATTAAAACCATTTACTGCGATCTAAAGACAAAGTGTAACACGATACCACTCGATCCACCATCTAAAAGCCTTTGAAATATTGTTCTGGTTAATACGACGCTTCTTCATCTCAATATACAAAAGGAGGTTTGGGAGACTACTGATAAATAAATGGTCAATTGCAGGGCAATCATATGGTATAGTATGACGAATGTTCGAGTATTGATTCGAACTACTACCTTGTCGTAGCTTTTATATTCCGTTGGTGATGCCCCGAAAGTTCGAAATATAAACAAAAATAATGTGAAGAAGTTTCACGTCGTTCTGGTGCAACCACAAGATATTGCCAAAGCCATTTCTGATCCATTTTTCAATCCCTGGATTGCCCTTTGTCTTCATCATTAACCATGAGACCCGAAACAGTGCTGAAAAAAATTCATCGTAGACTACGCCCCCGATAAGATGGATTTCTCTCGGCGAACACAGCGAAACATTGGTTCGACAAACTTTCCACAAAACAAATACATACGAGTAGATACAGGAATCGTACAGAGCACTGTTGCATAGAAGGACTCAAAATGCTCGTGATTAGAGTTGATGCTTCGAGTAGGCAATATGATGTGCGATCACTTGACATCGTCAACAACATTCTCGTATTTGTTAAAAGCATACGGGGTCTTGTCCATATCGGATCCTCTATCAACTCTTACACTCACCAATAGCTGATTCGTTGCGTTTAGATCCCGTTTTCGTGAACTTGGTTGTAGAATTCAGATCTAAAAGAGAATATATGTTCAGTAACGAAGTCCATATTAGTTGATGCTCACTATTCCCTTCTTCTCTAGAATGCAGTAGACCAAGACTTTTTAGGACTAGTGGTAGGGGATTTTAACCATCTTGGATAAGTTATTGGTGGAGGCCCAGATCTGCCTCGAACTGAAGAGCGATTGCTAACTTGTTGATGTTTGTATGCACCATGAGTTAACATAATTTTCATGTTCCAAGACCACCAGTCTTCAGCATCAACGGCCATTTGTGTTTCGGATTTTGGATATTTAGCCTTTCTGGTATTGCTGCTGGTATTCTTCATTATTGGTGCTTTATTGACGGAATAAAAGTTTGTTTGTCATCTCATCGCCTTCTCGTATTTATTCCTATTTAACTGCACTTTTTTTTTTTTTGGAACTGTTTATGGAAAAATGATGAAGGAAATACCACTGTATACCACTTTTCTTATTTCAAATTAAGCAAGACTACTGGAATTTCTTATTTGAGAGGCACACACCAGGAAATCAATTGTACATTCTAAAAGCTCGTCAAAATCTCACTCAACACTTGTTATACCAATCAGAATAGACCGTGGGATCTCAAATTCCTTACAACGCCTATCATGACGTTCAACAAAACTCTCCCACATGGATTCCACCTCAGGGCACAGCATACCCAATGTGATCTGCATCCTCTCCAATAGATGGTCTTCAACAACCCAACAACGATGACAATCACTGACAACATCATGACGAAATGTTCTCGCCAATGTTTTTCGTTTTTGTGTTCCTCTTTTTGTTTTGTTTGTATTCGTAGCCTACTTGTTTGGCATTGCTAATCTATCGCCTTCCATCAACGTCACCAAACGATGATGTCAAGAACGCAGCTCTCTTAATTAAGGACAACTTTCCCGCTCTCATTCTCCGATGGTGGCATTCTGATCCAATCACTGATATGGTATGGTTCGAAAGAGGTGCATCAACCCACGCATTGTCACCAGTTCGACACGGCTATAGTCAGCCTTGAAAGATGATGTTCCAAGATGATTTCATGTCATGTCAGGTACAGGTTTCTCAATGCTTTGCAGACATCCTGTGTGGGATTCCTTTCACCATATCTCTGGCACTTGAAGTGTACCACGGATATATCGGCATTCTTGGCACACAGGCCGGCTCAGATAGCCTGTCAAACTTTGGCAACTTAAGATATCGCGAAGGCGATTCATTGTTTTTAGCTGGATGGCAGCGCACAGCACTAGAGATATGAGTTTCACACTGAAAGCATTCACCCTATGTCTGGTGTATCTGCTGTGTCTGCAGAGTTTGCTTGGTCTGGAGAACATGTGTGTGTAAGTCTGGGATCTGGGACGCTCCTGCAATAGGAAGCGCATCTAAAGTAAGCAGCAGCATCGTGCTACTATCGGCAGTTGTATCTCTAGCTAAATGCATGTTTTTTGTGTCGGCCTTATCTGGCCAAGCAGTCAAACTCATTTTCGTTCAGCGGATTATTTTACGTTCGCGTCGCGTCGTCGATGGTCGGTCGTCAGTAGGTAACCACTGCATGATGTTAGAGGCTGCTGGTGCCTGGGAATTTCTTGTCGCGTCCATGTTGGGTGTGAGTCCATAGGAGCTGATGGTGGGCTTGGACTATGTTTACTCATAGCACGTATTAAGTCATATTGTTTCTTTGGTAACTATGGTCGGTAACTTGGTATCCTAACCCCCTTTTGGAGGTGTGAAAATGTGTGAACATTGTGCAACAATTCTGGTGAAGTATGCAGGATTCATATGGCAACAAGCATACGGCATCGAGCATGACTTGGGTGGGTCTATGGTTTGTTTATTCAGTTTTACTCTCTCTTTTTGTTTTTCGTGGGTGCAACGTTCCCTTTTTGTTGGGTTGCCCATGGGCAATGAGGGAAACTAGATCTCATAACTCTTCACCTACTTGCTCAGAGGTGGTTTCTGATTTATCTAAGACAGAGTTGAGTCCTTAGTGACAAAGTATGGGGTCAAAAAAGTGTTACAGAGTTCAGCCTTGTAAGCAGTTACAATAGATATGCAATTGATGTTGTCCATTGCGCAAGGATAAATACTTTGTATACTACAATCCTATTTCTTAAAATATGGAAGTATATGGGAATGAGTATGAGAATGTTGTGTAAGCATTCACTAAAATTCGTCATCTCGAACACGGCCGACTGTCAACCCTCTCAGAACCCATCAGTTGGATTTAGCACTACGGTCCAGCTCCATATATAGTCAGCTGTCTTTGGATTCCAAATTCATTAAACAGGTAGAACCTCATATGGAAGTGAATGTGTGCAACATATTACCCCATTAAAACATACTAAGGGGTGATTCATCGTGACGTTTGATTTTTAATAGGCTTTTTGACAGATCATGTGTGACGCCTATCAAACTGCTTTGTCATTTTTATTCAGTATCGTTTGGCAAGTCATCATGGAACAACTCACACCACGACAGCGTCCCCAAATTGTTCAGCTGTATTACGAAAATCAGCGTTCTGTGAGAAATGTTTTTCGTGCGATTCGAGGAACTTACGGTGCCTATAATCGGCCTACTGAAACCACTATTGCCAATACCATTCGCAAATTTGAGGTCCAGTTTACATAAGTGGATAGTACTCGACCAGTTATACCACATCCAGCACGTAGTGAAGAGATTATAGCAGCTGTAGCTGAGAGTATACGCGAAGACCGTGACGAATCGATTCGTCGTCGTTCTCAGCAGCTTTGCTTGGCGTATTCGACAACTTGGAGTATTTAACGTGTGGATCTCAGCCTATGAGCGTACAAAATTCAACTTGTGCAAGAATTGAAGCTAAGCGACTTGAATTTGTGTCATATTTTCAGTGATTGGGCTCTGGAAAAACTGAATGAAAATCAGTGTACAGTGATGAAGCCCATTTCTGGCTCAATGGATACGTTAATAAACAAAATTGCATATTTGGGCTGATGAGCCAACCCAAGAGTACCAAAAGCTACCATTGGTGTGGTTTATGGATTGGTTGAATCATTGGTCCATATTTCTTCAAAAATGAGGCAAATCAGAATGTTACCGGCAATGATAACCACTATCGCGGCATGGTTTCGGTAAGTTCTGGCTTCAACAAGACGGCGCTACAAGCCATACAGCGCGTGAAACAATGGACTTTCTAAGAAATCATTTTGGTGAGCACTCAACTGCAAGTTTTGCTACGGTAAATTGGCTACCTAGATCGTGCGATATCGCATCTTTGGGCTATTTTCTCTGGAGATATGTAAAGTCTTAGGTCTTCAGGAATAAGCCAGCTATGATTGACGCTTTAAAAACCAACATTACTGGTGTTTTCCGCGAGATACCAGTAGCTATGCTCGAACGAGTCGACCAAAATTGAACCTTCCTTGACCACCTCAGACGTAGTCAGTGACAAGATTTACATAATATAATTTTTGAAAAGTAGATGCCATGAATTGTTCTTTTAACCTATAGTAACAATTTTAAGTTTGCTTTAAATTTTATGTATTTTATTTTACATTATAAATCAAACCTTACGTTGAATCACCCTTTATTAACAGCCAGGAAGATGAATACTTTATTGAGCCACACCGGTTCTATATATTTTTACAAAGCGGGGCAAAAGTAATATGATAATGTGAATTGGTTGCCATTTTGCCAAAAATGAAAATTTACCTGAAGGTGTAAAATTAAGAACATTTAGTTGAAAAAATTATATCGGTCATATGACCACCTCTTGAGTTGATGCACATTTGCGGATTTTGATTTGTTCGTTTGCAAAACATCTGGCTCCAGATTGTTGTTTTTTTTTCGGTATTGGCAAAATACATACAAACATGCAAAATTGTGGTTTGTTATGGTAAGCCCGGCATTTCAAAAAAACATCGGAGAAAGTCTGGCGTTGTCAGATTTGGCGATCTGGACGGCCAGTTTAAGTCACCAAAATCAGAGATCACACGGTCTGGAGATCGGTAATTCAAAATCTCTATAGTTTTTCGAGCTGTGTTAGTGGTTGTTGGTCCGTCTTGCTCGAAGACCCCAGTCAGTAACTGCCGACAAAAACACTTGTTTAACATCTGCCTTTAGCGCTCACTAGTGGTGTTGTCGGCGTCCTTAAAAAAATAAGGGCCAACCATTTTTACACTGCAAATGCCGCACCAAACGGTCACTGTGAGTGAGTCACTCTTCGTGCATTTCATGTGGATTCTTCACGCCCCAGATATGCAAATTTTGTTTATTACGATTTTTTGAATACGAAATCGTCTTCTTCTTGCACCGCGCTTAACAAAGCATGGGAGTAAGTTAACCTCACTTCGCTCTCTACATATAAGGGAACATCTTCAAGTCTTTAACCAAAATTCGACGCAATAAACGTCTGCTTATGCCAAATTATGTTCTTCGTTGTCTGGACGATATTTCTGGACTCTTTCGGACGTCCTCGGGAGGAGCAGTGATATTCTCGGTCAAATAAGCAACACGGGACTGGCTATTTCTTGTGGCACTGACAAACTCTTAATTGTTCGCGCACATTGTGCAGGACGACGAGGAAAACGATAATGAAATTCATGCTGCGTTAAAACAACAGACCGGAAATTGGTCCAATAATTGGGATTGTATGATAGCGTGTAGAAGCGCCTAAATCCTTTTTTAGTATCAAAAGGTTCATTAATCTTTCCTCTGGCACAACAAAAATGAATGACAGACCTGGAATGGAGTGTAGATGTGCTGGATTTTGTGGCTTCTCCAAAATCTGCCGCAGACTGAAAACTTTGTCGATTGTGGACTTTCAATGGACTTTCCTAAAGCGCATTTGTGTAGAGTAGAAAGGGTCTTGTATCCGATTTTTAGGAGTTCAGGGGATTTTTTTTCTTCAGAACCGAGCAATCCACTCATCAGACATACGAGTACGTACCAAATTTTGCGAATGAGCTGATACATGTTAAAATAATTCTTCCAGCTCTGAAAAGCTCGGTAGCTAAACATGAACTTGAGTTTGGAAATGCATATTCTCAATTTGTATTGGTCGTATATTGTAGTGGTATAGTTGTTGTTGTCTTTGCAGTGTTCAGTTCAGATTTGTTGCCTTAAAACGTCCTTTTGACATGCGTACGTTCTGGTAATACCTTCGAACTTCAATTTCTTTGGACTGCCTTCACTTCATACCTTTGAACAAATTTAATTTCACTCTTCTCCTTTGCCGATACGTGCAAATAGAAATCAAAACTATTGTCCTAGAACAAGCATCACCCAAAATGGCTCTTGCCTGGCTACAAGTGCCCTCGGGCACCCATCAACGAACCATGGGTTTCTTGTTTGTGTTTACTTTGAGAAACCTAGCACATCAGAGGAGGCATTTTCGATGACCCCGTGCGAGTATCCCCAGTGATTCCCCACTATAATTGCTGGTTGTGTGAGATTTTGAAAGAGACGTCCGACTTAAACTTTCGCACAATATTTTTCGCATTCACATTCGGCTACTACAAGATTATGTTTCAGTGTTGGTCTCCGGAATGTGAGGTTGTCTTTGATCTGCATTTGCATCGCAAAGTAATCAAACTACCCTGTGGTATATTAATAAGGTGATTGCCATATGGTCTTGTAGATCCTAAGATGCGTGAACTGTCTTCTACTTGCAAAATAAAAGAACTTCTGTTCGTTTCTGAATGTGATGTCATGCTGTCATATTGCATATTCCCTACTGCTTGTTACTTCCTTAACGCCCTTTCTTTTCCAAACTTGTAAGGATGCCATTTACAACAAGAAGCCACATGAGGGGAGAGATCACTGTTTCTTCTGGGGTTTCTCTCACAACCGTTTTTTGGCCAGTGTTTTTCCCAAACTCTGAATTGATTATTCCGTACTTTAGGATGTTCCCATTCCATTGTGCTATCGTTTGTTTCTTTATGGAGCTTATCAAAGGTGGTCCTCTTAGATCCGGTGCTTACATTATTAAATGGAAGGCCGCCAATTCTTTTCTATTTTCTATGTTGTTCTGTTGTTCTATTCACTGTAATCAGGTGCCAGTTAATACCTGTCAACATCCTTAAAGCCCAGGAATTGAGTTCCCATGAGAAGCAGTAGTGATTCCTGACTATTTTCTATCCAGGCCCCAATGAAGCTTTGCAAAGTAGAGGCCAAGATTATCATATTGACATATGTTTGAGTATGCATGTTTGTGATTGTTATGTCGAGAATTGCTCCTGTTGCACGTAACAAGTTTGGAAGACATAATAAACTCAAAAACTAACTCGACCCTGGCGTTGATGTATGTGCTTGTCCATTGATTGTGGTTTATGTTGACGTCGCTGCCGATTACCAGGCTAGCCTTTCTTGATTCGGTATGTGCCACCAGTTCAGGAAAGGCTGTTGGTGAAGGGTAATTGTCTGCCTTTGGCTTGTATGTTGAGGTCAATATGATATTCTTCAACTTGTTCTCTAAGCTTGCGGCCACCGAATTTCCATCGCTGTGACTAAATAAAACGGGCACATTAAGTGAAGATAGAAAAAATCGTATCCTTTGCACTTTAATCCTTGTACCTTGTTTCCAAGAATCTAGGGTTTGGACAAGAAGAGCATCAAATCAAAAGTTGCTGCTTTACAGCGTTCTAAACTAATTTGCATCAATTGCAGCTTCTTTGGCGTCTTTGCAATCATCGGGTAGTTTTGCCTTTAGACAACCTATTCTGTATTTTATCATGCCCGACTTTTTCTTTAGGATTGTCTGTGGCTCTTTCTAGAGTTGAGAAAGAGCTCCTTTTTAACAGCGAGATCTGTCTCATTGTGTCAGCCAGCACCGTCGTGAACGAAGCTAGTTTCAACGTTATCCACCAATATGTGGACATCGAGTTCGCACCAGTCTTTCTATTTAGTTTTCCTATCGAGCATTTAGGAAGCCATCTCGAAATTATTTGGGGGCTTTCTCTGTTTGGGGGTTTGAATTGTACCCTTTAGTATCATCTGTTGACCTCCCGTTTCGAGAATGTCTGAATAAACAGCGTAGCTGACTTGTGCTGTTGATGGACCTTGTAAGGGGCTTTAGATGTGAATTTGACAGTGGTCTGTTTCTGATCCCTGGGGCTCATCATCGGTTTTGCTGTGTCTTTTGATTCAAGTATCAAGTTCTGGAGATGATACATAGGTTCTCTTTTGCATTGGCTTGTGAAACCTTAGACAAAGTTTGCTTTCTGGATCAGTACTATTACTGTATTGGTTGGGTTACTTTTATGAATTCTGAGAGGCATATTACAGTCGATCAGGTCAAGGAGATATGTTACTTTTCGTTAGAATTCTTCTGGGAAGGCATTATCTCATAGCACATCAGGTTTGTCACCGCAATGTTGATGCTCACAAGCTCTTACAAGTGTTAAGCTGTATGACCTTAGCTAAGCTTGATCATTAGTTTGCCTAAATATAGCTTTCCAGTGATGACGCGATTTTGACCACGCATGTGCAACCCAACTAGCAAACAAGTCGATCACGTGGTGATCGACGGGAAACATGTCTCTAATGTGCTGATTCACGAAGGAGTACGAAAATATTCAGGTTCCCCACTACTCTAGACAAAATAGCAGTATTAGGATAACACGTGAGTGTAGGTGACAGATGGGACATTTAAAAAGCGCTGAATGAAAATTAAAGCTCAGAGTAATAATACGAAGGATAAGAAGAAGATAAGGATCCCACCTCAAAGAAGTCAACAATTCAAGTGAGGGTTGAATCTTACGGTATGCATCAAAAAGTTAAGGTTGGCAGCTGGCTTTAAGACTAGTATGCTGGCTCTTTATGATTTCAACAAAAATTCATCACCGAAGTCCAAGAAATGCATCTAAATGTAGAAAAATCGCTTTTTCTGGATAAAAGTCAACAAGACCTGCAGCCTCAACTAACTGCTTACGGAGATTGTACACAAGCACAGAATTATGTTATGAGTGGTGTGTGGTACTTAGCGCTGAAGCATAGAGCACCAAGCTGGTGATATTCAGCAAATTCATCCAACTGACGACTCCAACATTGTTGGTCATACACTACGTGTAGAACCATTGCCGGTAATTGAAAAAGAGACGAACAGGTTGAAATACTGCTGATAAGCAAAGTATCGGTTACGATGAAACCTTAAACTAAAACTTAAAAAAAAAAATTATAGTTCACCTTACTTAAAGTACGTATGCGTTGTCTTCACAAATGACGCCTTAGTGGTTTTCCGTTTTGACTTGGTTAAACAACTTCGTTTAAAGCTCTAAAGAATTCAAAGTATCTGGGGTGTAATTTTATAGTCGCTTATTCCAGACTATAGTTATTTCACTAAGAATAGGTTGGTCGGACACTCATTGAGGTCGTGCTCATTATCACTTTCCAAGCAAAATCGTAGTACTCCGTCACGGTGAAAGTAAGCAATCTGCAGTCTTTCCTACTGCGAGATAGTAGTAGACATCTTAGAGATGTCAGAAAGAATCCGTTTAGTTTGCCGACAGAAGAATTAACCGAGGATATAGGTAGTCCTTAAACTGCAAGTTAATCGTGTTTGTGATCTGTGACCCAAACAAGACTCGGTAATATCAGCCTTTTGACTACTTTCAGAAAAGCCTTGCATTCTCAAGTTTATCAAAGCTTTAGAACATGTCTTACCAAAGATCACCACTTTTTAAATGGAAGGTGACTTTGAGAATGAAGCTCATTATAACAAATCCAGAGGTTGAAGCAGATTCAGCCATGGCTGGAATAGCCGCGACATACCGTTCTCTGAAATGTACTAAGAGCAGCAGTAACAAATTTTTTTGAAAAACTCAAATGGTATGTATAATTGGACTTATCTACCCTTTTAGATCCAAATGGCCCTTCTTTGTGTAAAGTCCCATGACTTACCGATAACTACATAGACTGCTACACTACTAGCAAGTTCCAACTGCTTTGGAGATGGGATGGTGATGCCCTTAAGCATTGGATAATAATACCAGTCAGCGCCCTCTTTTTCATGATTTAAAGGCGATTTTCAGTGTACCAATCGTCAATCATACCTAAGGCTGCCAGCGACTGCCGCTAGTAATGATCCATCGGACTAAGACTGAATAGACGGAGCACAGCTACATCATCTGCATATGCCTGACCGTAGACGTCGGCTAATAAGCACAATAAGAGGGGACATTGCCTTGCCGAAAATCTCTGTTTATAGCATCAGCATCCGCAATCATGGTAATAGTGTCAAGTGCGTCTTTAAATCTTTCCAAGAGATTGGCATGTTGTCTCGCAGCATCGTCTACATTGGCATGTTGAATCTTGGAAAGAGGATGCATTTGCAAAGTTGTTTTGCGAACATGAAGTTCGATGATTTCTTTCAAAGCACTTTAACATAAAGAAAGTCAAACTGATAGGCTTGAAGCTCTTGGCGAGTGTTCAGTCGTTTTTTCCAATTTCCGATGTAAAGGCTTATCTTTGGAGGATAACTGAATATATGCCATAGCTACTATAAGGGCCTCTTTACATGAAGATCTGTAAGGTTATATGTCCCTCCCTCCTGAAAAGGAAGTGAGGAAGGAAATAAACACACATAAGTTGACGTTAGCTGGATCCAAACCCAAAGCTAAAACAACAACCCACCCAGCTGATTTGATTGTGAACCACCCCGTTAAGTTCGCTTGTCTGTCTGCTGTCTAAAATTTAATCCAAATCAGCTAAGATCTTTGTGAATCTCCAGATTTCAGTGCTTCTACTCATTAATTCTATATGTCGCAGTTATCTATGGTAAGTCGTAGGATGTGTAGTTTTTTTTGGTGTGGTTCTTCATTTGTATATCTGTCCAGGTGCTGTTTTCACGATCAACTTTTGTTTAGTAATGTCTATCTGTCAGACTATTACAGTCCAACGCACCCAATTTCCAGTTCTAGGTCTACAGATACTCGCCAATTTTTGCACTTCTCTATCGAAATATTTGCCCCCTAAAACCACCACCATCTCGGTAAATTATTAGCAAGTCGGTAGTAAAAATCACAAATTACTGATAACAAGGATTGGCGGGTCGCAGTACGTGTACTTTTGTATTGTGCAGTGCTGCTGAAGAGCATATGTTCCACTTTTTGGCTTCGATGTTTTTCACACAATCCTACCATCACCATCGGCACCAGCATACGGCACCGCTAATCTTCGGCAATCTGCTAATACCGTCTAACTACCCCAACGGCTTCTCAGGATAGCTAGCCTTTGCGCGGCGCGGTCACTGTTTCGCAGCAGTTTACAGTCTACACAATTTCTCGGATCGCTTGGCCGGGGTAGACTTGTATTTACAATAATTTGCTTAGGTCGCGGACGATTAGTGCAATTTGGACCGTTGAAGTACTTACACTCAAACACATACGTACAGATACACATTCATATAAACAGCAGCATATGCTCATGGATAAATAATTTCACGAATTGCTGCAGAAAAAAACTATTTTTCCCATCTTCGCATGCGCAGATACTCGTACTTGTACTCGTACACTATCCAGACCAGGAGTAGGGAGGATGATCCGGTCTCAGTAGACTTAGGCCGACCTCACCATTCATCCGCTGTGTAATTACGGAAATTGTTTTTCAAATTAGTGGACACACATATCCCAGAAATGGATAGCCAAGAGGGTAGGTACCGATTTTGAAAGAGGGGGGCGGGGGGATTCTCGAAAACGAAAAGGAAGAACATCGGACAGACAAAACTGTTTGGTTAGCCCTGTGATTGCTATGCATGGTTTTGCTGGTGTTGGCGAACTACGACTGACTGCTGACTATGGCAACAGATGCTAGATAAGCGAGAGAGCGACCTACTATTTCTGGGCAAAGATGCTGCGCATTGTAGCCATAGAGCGCATCTGCAATTGCAGCAGCAGTGGGTGATGCTGGAATGTGTATTGTGCGAGTGAATGCCAGTTAAGAGATAATTGTGGAAATGGAAGGGTTCCATCAAGACTGTGTCTCAGTTTCTATTGCGTTAGGATGAGAGAAACTCATTTTTGAAATTACTTTTCGTTGCAGAGTTGTGAAATTCTGCATCATCTGGCACATGGATGATTTAAGAGCGAAACGACATTAAGATGGAAAGTAGTATTGACTAGGAGAAATCGCCAAGTGTGGATGAATTCAAATTTGAGATAAGGTCAGCTGAAATTAGTCCAAATTTCCACGAGGTGTAGATTTGACTCTGGCTAACGAAGGTATCAGTTGAAACATGTGAAAAGCATTACCACTGAGAAAGTTTTTGAGAAATTTTTAAATTGAATTCAGATTTTGAATTCTTGTGGAGTTAAAATGAAGATACATTCATCATTCAGTAATGCAACATTTCAAGATCATATGGAAGTTTATTTCCATGGTCATCCCAGGTGACCTTGTGTAGACATTCAAAGCTTGATTCTAGACTTAGTGTTCTAGGTAGCTATAATGCTCCTAACAGATCAACAGCTGGAGAGAAGGTTTCGGGTGTCGAATATGCTTACAAAGAAATTTTGATAGGTTGATTCATAAAGTCACAAGGCAGATTTTATACTCGTAGTTATCCAGAGAGTGAGTTCCAATCGATTATCAAAATGTAGAAATTTGTAACATACAACTGGAGTGATGAGTGGTATTGTGCTTTGTACTTTGATGGCTTTCATCTTATCTGCTATTTGCTCATCACTAGGCGACTTTTTGTCTTAGCCTACAGAGTCCAGGTCATTTTCAAGAAAAGTAACATCCATCAATTCGCTTTTGGAATGCTGGTTACCTGGATGTATTGCTCATCCAGATTTCCACATGACACTTTGTTGGCAATAGTGTCAGCCCTATTAATACCTCAAATTGAAGTACTAACTTGATTTAATCGACTAAGCTGTAGAAATGTGTCTTTTCTTATTAAATTTTCAGTCGTTCGTAGAAAGATGATTAAGAGCTTCGGTGGTAAAGTGCCTAAGGTACCAGTATCCATAACATCAGCGCCGGATATCTGCAGTCTTATATGAATTTAGGCCGAATGTATCGCATGATGTTGTGTCACATATGCTCTATGCACTTAAGTGTTGAGCAAATTCATATTGGACAGCTATGAGTATAAGCAGTCCATAGTCTTTCTGTTGACAGACAACTGTTAATGGAGGCCCTCAAAGAGGGCGCAGGCAGTTCTTACTTTGGTTTGGCTTCTGAAAAACTCTCCTTTGAGTCTAATTTAAGAAGTTAGGAAGTTCGTCGGCGTTTTCGTTTCCCGAGATCATATTGGAACCTGAGATCCAAAGAAAATTCAGTGAATTCAGTGTTATGACTGCATTCAGTGAAGTATTGTATCATCGAACTTACTTGGAAGTCGTTGGAGGGTTCGTTGGAGGCTTCGTTCCCTCTATGAATATATCATAGTTCGTTGCCATCAGAATTGTGTGTATTTTTACATCGAACAGAGATGCAAGTTTTCCTGACGAGGAGGAAAATCGAAAATTGTCGTCCTTCAGAAAGATATGAGCGGCGCGTCCTTATCGGTTTTGGAGCCAACGGTGAACTCTGACTATATTCGTTTCCTTTTCTTCAGCAGGAGACCAAACCACTCCTTTTAATTCCGGCGACCATAAGTTTGGGTGTAATGCACCCAGCACAAAAATCGTGCGATAGATCGAAACAGTCCAGTAAAATTCGTTGTACGTCTGAGTAGCTAAGCGGGGAAAAGTAAAAACCATTGGATGTCACGGTTCATTCGACCGCCACTCGGCGAGATATTTAGAGGAAGTGAAGGCTGTCCCCATGCAGCTGAGGTGGACTTTGGAATCTTGTAAAAGTAACAGTGTGGTATTTTTTTTTTTGTATACGATGCAAAGGACATAATTTTTCGTATCATAGCCGCTTAGAATTAAATGACCTTCCTCTGGTCAATAGCTCTTCTCCGCGCCGACAACGCCTTTGTGGTTTTCGACGTTAGAAATATTTAATCAAAAGAAGTTTGTTATCAGTTATGATGTATCATTGTTGCAAAAACGGATTGTGCAACTTGTAGCACTAGATGAATGAAGCCTGTCAACACTTTTCCGTTCGAAGAAATAAGATCCTAAGTTAAGAGGATTAACTGAAAACTCAGACTGCTTTAGAGCAGACAGTCGCTAATCATGATTCAAGACAAAGAAGAGCTATATAAGCTGGTATGCCTAAGCATAGACTTTAAACAAACAAACAAACATGCACCATAACAGTGGAGACCAGACACCGTCTTAGGGACAACCCCTGCTTACCACCACCATTATTTATTGGCCGCAGTCAGCACTCTTAATCAAGGTTCTTTTCGCCAGTATTGCTCGTAATTCGTCTACGTTGTGCTATCTATCAGGGTTGCGCATGCAGTATTGATTATACGGCTCAGAATTTACTATTTCTGTCCATTTTCGGGCACATAACAGTCGTCTGCATCGTGCACACATGCCACTAAAATTTGACAGAGGCCGAAAGGTTCCGATAGTCTCTCTGAGGCACTCCTTTATATCTGCAGAATTACGTTACGACGAATTACTTGACGACCTACCAGTCGTAGATGGAAGAACCGGTCTTCTATTACACCTCGGTTGTAGTCGCGTATACCACACATTCTCTGTACTCAACCCTTACATCAATATGGATGCAGGATAGGACCAGAGCAGAGCATACTTTCATGTTACCTTAGAGGTAATTGTCATTGGTCATCGTTCTTGCAGCGTGCATTCGAATCAACATACATACATTTCATTAAACCACACCGGATAATCATAAACAATCATTGGGCTGGTAAGTGCCACGAAGCAAAACGAGTGCCTATAAGATTTACATAAATTCTCTTATCAAGCAAAGATACTATGTTCTCTTACTAAGTTTCTAACCACCAAGTAGCGATTGTATCCCTATAAGACCATCTCAATGTTCTTAGTTCTAAGCCACATTGTTTCCGAATTTTGAAAATTGATTTTCAATTTCCAATCCTCACATTCGTATTTTGTACCTGATTGTCCGAATCTCATAGATTACTTGTTTCGTAAAGCGTTTTAATACCGCAGACTTTACTAAAATTGATCTTGAAAGATTTGATAGATACTAGGTGTATCTAAGGTAACCTCCTTGACCGCCAGAATTCGCTTCTACTGCAAAAAAGGTTATGGTGCCTTGAAGTCCGTTTATATTTAGGCAGAAATGCTAAATTTCAATGCGATACTGTCTTTAGTTTTGTTTTGACAGCTGATTGTTGTTGACGTGTTTGGCATCATGTTGAGTATGGACAAAAACTATTTTCGTTCTCTCATAAAACATTATTTTTTGAGAGGCAAAATGGCGAAGGAAACAAAAGAAAATTTGGATAAATATTATGGGGATAATGCTCAGTCAGATTGCACCGTCAAATATTGGTTTCGAGAGTTTCGTGGTGGCCGCAACTCCACTACCGATCAAGTCCGCCGCGGCCCTCCGATGCGGTTACAGAGGACAATGTCAAAAAATACATGAAATAGTGTTGGCTGACCGGAAAGTGAAGGTGCGCGAGCTAGCAGATACCACAAAGATTAGTACTGAGCACACATGCCATATTTTGGGCAATATTTTGCATATGAAAAAGTTATTCTGCCGCTGGGTGCTGCGCATACTCACTTCTGACCAAAAACACGAACGCGGGAGCACTTCGAAAGAGTGTTTGGACTTGCTGATGCTGAATCGGGCGGACTTTTGGCGTCGATTGGTAACTAACTGTTGAACACCAGAAAACAGAATGAGTGCCCGGCAATGGACTGAAGCCGGCACGAGTGCTCTGTAGTGGCCGAAGGAGGCTTGATGGGTCGGAAAGGTTACGGCGTCGATTTTTTGGGATTGTCATTGCAAACTCTTCGTGGACTACCTCGAAAAAGGAAAAACCAACTACAGCGAGTATAACTGTGCATTATTGGAGCGATTGAAGGCCGAAATCGCTGCAAAACGGCTTCACATGAAGCGAAAAAAAAATTTGTTTTTGCAAGACAATGCACGATTTGGTTCCCTCGGACTATTATTTCTTTCCAAACCTCAAAAGATGGCTCATCAATAAAAAATTCAGTTCACGCCAAGAAATCATCGACGCCACGGAGGAGTATTTTGCAGACCTTCTGGAAAATTACTTTTCGGACGGGATCAAGAAGTTGGAAAATCGCTAGAATAAGTATATCAAACTAGAAGAGGACTATATTGAATAAAATAAAAAAAAATGTTTTTTTCATTCTCAAGGACGTTACTTTTCACCCCATCTAGTATTAACAATTCACAGCATTCATCTATTCAAATAAGTGGGAGGAAACTCATACGTGCTTTTCATACTGAAACCATAATTTTCAGACCGTCAACATTGAAGTTCGTTGCATCGGAAGTTGTGATTTACGTAGGCTCTGCTCCCAACGTCGTATGTTGGAGCCCATCAGATCCACTTTCTCCTGGTTTGACCATGAAATCCTATCGATTAAGTCGACTCTAGCATTTTTGCTATTAACAGGCTGAACTCTGCCTGTAATTTTAGGGGCAATCGTTTTTCCGCCTGCAACTTAGAGTGTTAAACTACCTACGGTTGTAGTCAATGGACACCCTAATCAAGGATAATGATAGTCATATGGCGGTTAGTTCATTAGCGATCATATTGTGACATGAAACTGAGACGGGATCCAGTGAATCTATTCTTCCGAAACCTTGTAATTTCGAACTAGCTCGGAAGAGATGAAAGAGCTCACCGTAGTTGTGACTACAAGCATATAATCTTCGTCACATATTATTCATATTAGAATATAGTTTAATGCCATGAAGATGGTTTAAGTGTCCACCTGAATTGACAGATAAACGCTAGTTTGGCTTATGAGCAGTGAGGTCTTAAATTGTCGTCTGAAGAAAGCTGCTTTTGTATTTTTTTTTTTACTTTTTACTTTATATTTTCTTAACAATGGGAGTACTCGTTTTAGCGGGTGCACGTTCTACCACGAGATTAGCAGGTTCATAACCACGTTTATAAACAGGTTGTTGCGAAAAGAAAAATATTTAGCATCACATCATCATCTGCGTAATCCTCAGCATACAATTAAAATAGCTGAGAGCTTTAAGCAATGATTTCGAAAACTTGACAAATTTCCCGCAGTCAGCATCAGAAACCTGGTTATTCATCTGCGCCGTATTGCCAGATTTTTCAGTTTGTAAATTCCGTCTAAAATTGCATTGTCAAAACACTCAATACCGGAGAAAATGCCAATAACCTACTACTTATCGAGTAAACATTCAGAATCACAAAATCTGTCGCGCTGAAATGTATGTTTGCAAAAAGGTTTTGCGCGCTTGAATCTCAACCATTCTCTCAAACAATTTAGTAAGAAGTAACTCAGACTGATAGATCTGAATGCCTACTCTCATTGTTAATCAGGGGCTCGGTATGAAGGCCAGTCGTAGCAGATGGTCCTTATCTGAATATACTCTTTCAATACCAGGCCATAGAAGAACTAAACGTTGATGAAAAAATCTACTTATCCATATGCAATTCCTTCGATTTCTCGCAAAAACACTGTAAGTGGATTATCAACTCGTACAAGCCTGTAAACTGCTACAGTTTGCCAAAAAAAGAGCAATTTACATGTGAAGCTCACTATGTGTGTGAAAGATGGATGACGTTTTTGTGCAAAAAGTTAGGGGAATTGATATTGTTGACAGTTCACAAGTATTCACAGACAGGATCACATGGATAGAGAGAATCAGTATTATTTGACATTTCATCACGGAATGACTTCGCCCGACACAGTGTCTACAAATTATTCCTTCGAAGGATGTGTTTCGTGCGTTTAAAATAACTAATAGTCCACATACGACGTACTGAATGCACAAAGTGCTATACTCGTACCATTCAAAAATTTGAAACCATCAAACATCACTACGTGATCAAATAGACTACATCGATCACGTAGTGAAGAAAATATAGTGGCGGTAGCGGAAACTTTATAGATTGGCGCTGTTTCTAGAAGCTTGGCTTGTCGTATGCAACAACTTGGCATATTTTACATGAACATCTTGGTTTAAAAGCATACAAAATTCTGTTCGTGCAAGAACTGAAGGCGGCCGATATTCGGAAACCTCACTATTTCGGCCTTTGTGCTCTTGAAAATCTTAAAAAAGATTCACAGTTTTTGACGAAAATTCTTTTTTAGCGATGGGGCCCATTTTTGGCTTAGTGGCTACGTCAATAAGCAAAATAGTCACATTTGGGGTGAGGAGCAACCCGAAGAGGTTCAAGAGTTGCCATTACATCTAATGGTTTGGTGTGGTTTATGGGTTGGTGGATTCGACGGTCAATATTTCTTCAAAACTGAGGCCGGCTGGAAGGTTCCTGTGAGTGGTGCCATGCTTTCGACAACATTTGGTTCCAATGAGACGAGACGAGTGACACCTACTTGTCACACAACTCATCAAATCATGGCTTTATTAGAAGAACGATTCGTTAAACAGTTAATTTCACGCTTTGGATGGGCCAATTGGGCGGTTAGATTATGTGACTCAAAGATCTACATGGATAAGTCAACATTTCTCGAGTCATTGTTCAAGCACCACTCGTAATGCGCGAACGCCTCATCGAAACTTCAGAATAAACCATGTTAGCCGCAGTTACTGTCAACATTTGAAAGGATTAATCTTCCAAATATAAATGTAAAGAATGGCTCTTTTGAATGATGAAATTGGATTTTTTCGTTGTTTTCTTTTTTTTTTAAAGAATCTCCCTTTACCAACTATGGAAGGCTATATAACTCAGCTCTCCTCCGATACAAATGGCAGAAGTGCTTTCTGAATCGGTTATGATCTAGTTACCTGGGATGAAAGGTTTGACCATGAAAGAGATTCAATATATGCTCCATTAACTTTTACCGGTCTGATTAATTCGAACTTTTTAATGATTTTGATCTGTTTGCGGAATTCAACAAGTATTTCGATCTCTTCTGTTTCTTCCGTTTGCATTTTTTTTTACTTTGTTTTTTGTAGGAGTTCTGACTCGCCAATTGCGTTTGACACTGGAACCTATTGTGCCACAAAGTCAGTTTAAGATGCCAGATAAAACTTAATTCTGTTAAGAAATATAAGAATCAATCTGGTGGATATATTTTAAGGATTCTTAGTCACTAAGATTTCTATGGGTGCCTTTGATAATACCGGATATGAATTCATATCGGAAGCAATTTCCAACAAGGGTATTGACCATCCCACAAACCATTGGATTAGAGGATGCTCTCAAGCTAGAAAACCTCCACGTCTTCCATTGAGACTAAAATATCTGCCTCAGCCGTCAAAATTTGTCCACAAGAAATTGTTCTCTCACCGCTCTTGTGGTCCTAGTAATTGATGACTTACTAGTTAAACTAAGTATCCTAAGTATCCTAAGTATCCTAAAGGCCTTTGCTATAAGATGAAGATTGATCTAAAGATAGTAAATGAGTGCTGTGTTAGGAAACATCTCTTGTTCCTCCAGATCTCACAGCAATTGTACGAGTATACTCCAATTGGAATGGTTCTCGACAAAAAACTAAATTGGAATTGGTAATAATAAAATTACCAAAGCGACTAAAGTCATGAGGGCTTGCCGTTGAGGCTTGTGGATTTCTCCAAAGGCACCCATTGGATATATACAATGACCATCACCTACTCATCCGTAGTATCGAGAAAACTTGCATACAAAATCTGCACCGGCTACAAAGGCTTGCATACCTCGCCATTTCCGTCAACAGGAAGGATTAATCTCTCCGAAATTCCCGAGCTTGATATGATCTGTGCGGTAAACGACCGCCTACCAAAGACTCTGTGCTTCGCAGAAAGTTCAATATAGTGATAACAAACCAAGCAGCATGGAACTACAAAACTCCCACCTCAAACCTTCAAGGTATCAAGTGGTATACTGATGGACTAAAGATGGACATCGGAGTGGATGCTAGTATATTTGGATAAACCACCAGAAAATTGCTACGAATGGAATAAAATTCCAGCGTATTTCAAGCGGAAATACATGACAATTCAGGTGTGCGTAAATCTCATCCTCGATAATGGAATAAAGTTCCCATACTAACGGACAGGCAAGCAGCTATTAAAGCCTTAGAATCCCATCTCATTGACTCTAAATCAGTTTTGCAGTTCTCCAATACACTGCAAGATCTCCCCTATAAGAAGAAAGTAAAGTTTTGGTGGGTGCATGGCCATAAAGTTATTGTCTGGCCAGAAACGGTTCGGCTGATTCTTTCCTCGGCCCTAAGTCGTTCTGGAATATCCCGAGTTCAGCAAATTAACTGAACAATTAAGTATTAGGAAATAAAGTGTGTATATTCCATAGAAAAATAAATCGCAATGAAAAAATATTGACAGGCTAAGAGAGCCATTAAACGCTTTCACAAAAAGAATCCCGACAACTCAAAAGGGAAAATGTCAAAAGACTGTTTGGATTTCTAACCGGACTCGATCATTTTTGATATCAGCTACAAAAAATAGGTCTTCTTCAGGCAGCTGGGTGTCTTTTTGCTTGGAAGACGACAAAGTTGCGGAACACATTTTATGTGAATGCATGGCTCTAAGTGCCTTAACGAGACGACATTTCCTTAGAGAAATTGTAATCCCTGGGGGAATTCTCAACACCTCTATCAGAGAGATTCTTTATTTCATCAAAAGAGTTGAACAGCCCTTCCCAATACTGGATCAGATCCTTTATAAAAAAAACAAAAAAACAAAGACTTCTCTGAGAGATTGCTTGTAGTGCGGTTCTGCGGTTTCATCGTCTTTCTTACAAAGGCCACATTTATAGTAGTTTCCTGACGTAAGTTTATGTAAGTGATATCGAAACTGAGAGTATCCCGATAGAAAGCTGATCAGTGCTCTGATGTCATCGCTTTGGAAGCTTAGACATAATTTTGATATATGTTCACCTTTCCAGCCTGTCGATATCCGGTGTATTCTCCCAAAAGGATAAACACTCTTTGCTCTCCTAGCTTTTGATCGATGAATTTTTGAATCTATTTTTGAATTCAGGAAGTTGCAGAGAGGGTCAGTGTCATATTTTTTAGCCAGTTCATCGGCTTATTTATTTTCTTCTATACCCTCGTGCCAGGCATCGACCTGAGTTTGGATCTGTTTCTTTTGTAAAAAAGTCAAGACGTGTATGGAAACAGTAGATACCTATGAATGCGAGTCTTTTAAGACACTACAGCTCTAATATGGTATTCACTTTATTACTGACGATGGCGATGATCAGTCTATCGGCATCACAATCATTGTATAGATAAAATGGGTAAATTTTAGGGATATCCCCCAGGTCTTAACAAACATATACCAACTAGCCCATAAAGCTTTGGTAGCTTCAGTAATTTGGTGACTTGGATGTGAGTTCCAATCTAGTTGTTTTGTCAAGAACTACCCCTAGATATTTAGCTTCATTAGATAACTTTATAATTGTATTGTTCAGAGACATTTGGTCAAAACTCAAGTTTCTTCTGCTCTAGCTTTTCTGGGATCGATTGAAAGGTTTTATTCAACAACAATTGTCAGACATTAAGAATATTTTGCAAATTTCCTTTCCAAGTCATTGGCGTAGTCAAACTAGATCGTCCAGTAAGTCGTCGATGACAAGTTTCCACTGCCATTGGATGCTGAAAAATTAATTGGTGCTTCGCCGTAGTGGTTGCTTTACATCTTTCGAGCATCGTTCTTACCCATCTGCAGGTAGGCTGAGTTTCAGGACTTTTGAAATGGAATCGTACACGGAATTATCAAAAGCAACTTTAGTGCCTAGGAAAACACGGTCTCTTCATTCATCGGTATGTGTCTCTTATAGATTTTAAACAGAAGAGCACTTTCGGCCGACTGTTCTTTCTTCTAACAGCACTCGCTGTTATTTTATCACTCCTATTGTACGTCGAAATTGTGGTCCTGATGATTTCGACATTGAATTCTTCAGCTTATAGCATTTCAGGTAAGAACGCTTAATTGTTTTCTTTACCATACAACACTTACTCTTATTAAAAACGATTAAAACGGGTTTCGCTGAGTAAGGGTTATGATGATAGTCGTCATCAACAACATGCCATAACATCATCTTGGGAATATTCAATTCACCAGTTTGATGTCACTTCAATGACGCACTCTCTGACCACTAACTTATGTCATTGATGATATCGGCGTATTCAAAAGCTACTTTCTACTCCCAATGACTCAGAATAAATATCTGTTACTCGATTCATTGTAATCGAAATGCAATTACATTTTGCTCCCCCTACCCAAACGGGGAAGGCGGTTTGTATTAGATATCAATTTCCTGATTGAAAATTACCATTTAACAATCCAGTGATTCAGTGCAGCAAAACAAATCTCTCGTCTTCCCTTAGTCGTGCGCCCAGTTGCCTGGGGCAAATCGTAATTGTGTCATTGTCAAATGTGAATCAGGGTTGCATTAAACATGTACTCATCATCCTATCACCGCCATCAACCATCAGGGTGAGGTGCATCTGAGCAATTATCTCACTCACCATACAACAATAAAACGAAAATTACCCCGCTACACCGACATTTTATCCAGCTCCGACCAAGGACGAGGGCAATGCGATCCATTCAAATCGCGTTCATCCAAACAATTATTTTCCATTTTTCATCCACACCTCTTCCAGGTATCTACAAGTACTCGTATGTACATATCTAAAATGGTAAATACACACATTCGAACATATTTTGTATCTATTGAGGCGCACCTTGTATCTAAAACATTGTAGTGCATGGCAGCACCCAGCGAAAGGAAGAACAATTTGTCTGCAGTTATGTCTATCACTGGGGTATCACATCCCAACGATCGGTGGAACTTCCTAGATCTTCTTTCAATTAAATTAAGAAAAGCGTTCACTCTTTCCGAGTGTGGGTGGAGATGGTTTAGAGTTTGTGGAGTGCTCTCTCAATACGTGGTAATACCTTTAAGATACAAATCTTCCCCTTGTCATTCGTTTGCGTCGCCCGCTATCCACTATCAAAACCCTCATTCTGTGTGTCAACAAAACTAAACAACAGCAATTCCACATGGGTGAGGAATCGTATCCGAGATCCAAAGATTCAAAAGATCCGAGATGCAAGCTGAATCCATGGGAAAATCTGCGGGAAAACCACTTGCGCAGGTTTAATTTGCATAAAGCGGTTGTCTGCCGGTCTGAGCTATGGTTCCGCTTGTATAAAGATACATTTTTGCGGTGGGGGATCAATTATAATTATACAAGCCAACAACTTGATTTGAAACTAATGACGGGCTTTTGTTTGTGGCGACTGTGACGCGAAGACAACGGCAGCGACTGTGGCACACCGATCGATAGTGGTAATCCTCAGATTATGAGCGCGGAGAATTGGATTTTATTATCATCGCCCGCAGTCAGAGAGTTACTCACTCTGATTTGTCAAACGAGCACAAGGACTAGGGTGAGGTACCTAAGGTGAATGCAGTTAGTACGACTCGTACTTGTATCTGGGTGAATAATTGCTCTTATGCGGCAAAACATAAAGATCAAGTGAAAGATTTATCTGCAGCGTAATGCGGTACGAGGTGGTTTTTTTCCATTTTTTTTTCTTCTATTTGTTTTATTCTATTCTGCGAATGGATTGGCTGGCATGCTAGATATGAATACGAGTACAATAATTGTAGCCTTCATGTTTGCTTTGACAAGGTGCATGCATACGTTATGCCTTGACTTTGAAAGTACGCATATTTAATTGAACACTAGAGCGGTGCTTAGGTGTGCTTTAGTGTGACCTTTTTGTTGGACTACAAATCACACTGAGAATTAATTGACAGAACATACGTATACATTTGTGTTGTCGACAAATGCCAATGCCCTAACACTAAGCCACTTCAATTTGCTGACCCGTGAATTGTTCTGATGGCTATATTGAGTTCAAAAGTTGTCACAAGATTCATTAATTCATTGTAGCAGTAATCAAAGTTATGAGTCCTGTAACAGAACCCTGTGGCACCCTGTGCAAAATATGATACTTCCTGTGTTTCTTCCTGATGCGAAAAGAAAATTATTATAGAGCGATAATTTTGAAGAATTTTGTACTCCATTCACGTGAATTGCCGATAAGGTTATATACAGAACTTTGTCTTCTGATTTATCCACTTTAAAAGCTTCGTTAGGCTTTAAGTTTTTTAAAACTGTTAACCTCCTGCGTGGCTAGGGTCAGATACCGGCTTTATTTTTGTCTCTCGTGTCTAATTAGATCTTATACGACTTAGGATTCTTTGAGGTTTTCTCTGTTTTTTGTTAGATGGAAATTCCAACTGAGTAGTCTTAGCTTTATAAGGTGTGACACTCCTTTTTCATTTGCGGAATAGTAATATCTATCGCCTCCATATCATTTCCCATGTGGAGATGAAACTGGCACAATATTGCGGAGACAACTATTTATGAAGATCTGTGTCGTTTGAATGTCAGTGGCGGTTAATCTCCAAGTATATCCTAATATATGGATATATATGGAATGGTTTTCCCATTCCTATTCTCTTGCTCAGTTCGAGCTCGGTATTCCGTCAAACAAGGTGAGGCTTCCTAGATACAGTAAACTATCAACTTCACATGAAGAACTTGAAACTTGTCGTTCGCTTATTAGGTTCAACCATATGGTGATTGTCTATAACCCTATCTTGAAGCAGGAGTAGGATATTGTCTGCGTAGTCCAGATATTTAACGAAAGACGTCATTGTCCAATTGATTCCACGGCTTTCATCCAAAAGTGCAGCATGAATTATATCGATAGCCGTTACTAGGAAAAGACGAGCGATAAAATCCACCTCTGTCCTATATCTCTTTGAATTTCAAAAGCTTTTGAAGAATGTAACAGTCTGCACCTCTCTGCACTAAGGTTCCCCATGTGAACTCACGTTTTTAGATTGCTCTATCCATAAGGTTAGCATATGAACGTCAGGAAGTTTTTTGTCGGTGTTGATGGCGAGAGAATAGAAAAACCCTTGCATGGGTAGAATTCTTGTCAAAAATGTTGTCCTATGTTTAAGGACCTTATTGCGTTCAATTGAACTCAAACCTTTGTGGCACTAACAAATTAGTGCGCTATTATATGGCAATGACTGGTGACACAATAATCAAAAATCGTGGATCTGGATAACGGAAGTCGGTTGATTGTATGATGTTTACGCTAAGAAACAGCTCTAGAATTGTTGCTGCAACCAGCAAAAAAACTCCAAAGAGGACAAAACCGGTTTTCAGGTCACCAATGATGATGAATCTTGATAGATGATAGGATCTTGACAATGAAGAACGGGAAATCTATTCTCACATGGTGAGCAAGAATCTGGAAATTTTATTTATTTATATATTTCATTTCATCTACTAGCTAAGCTATACAGATCACTATTCAATAATAAATACTTTAGACTAAGATTAAGCTAACAAATTAAGTAAAACACTTTTGAGGCGATCTCGAGAAAGTTGTAGATCAACAAAACTATAAACGTCTTCGAATGATATAACAGCTCTGGGCATAGGCTCATTATGGCGGTAATTTGTTCTGTGAACAGGTCGAAGAAGAAGGTTTCTTTCCCTTAAAGGTCTAGCTGGGCCATAGATTGGAACATGAGATAAAAGAAATGGACATTTAATGTGTTAGAATAACACGTCCCTTAACAGCATGATGTCATGAACTTTGCTTCTAGAACTTAAAGCGGATATGCCTAACAATTGACATTTTCCGAAAAATGTGTTTTTTGAAACGCCTCTGAACTTTCTCAAGACGGTCAGAGTGAGTTTTAAATAAAGGGTTCCCTAAAAAATCAGCATATTCTAGGTGAGATCAAACCAACGCAATAAAAAGCGAAATAAGGGTATGAAAATCGAAAAATTCCTTGCTATTTCGCTTAATAAAACCACAAAGCTTATTCACTTTAGCAATAACGTGGTCAACATGAGATGAAAAGGTGAACATCAAATCAATTAAAATGCCAAGATCTTTAACTTCTTCGGCTCTGTCTAATTAGTCTAATACTGTCGATTTTGTATTGAAACTCTAAATGAGAAGAGGTTCTATAATTTCTAATATTTAACTGTAGACAATTGTTGACGCATCAAATAGAAAGGTTTCTTAGATCATACTGTAAAAACTTACAGTCAAGCGAAGTTTCGATTCTAAAAAACATCTTTAAGCCATCAGCATACATCAAGTAATGGCAATATTTCAATGCACACGATTTGTCGTTGATAAAAATTATAAAGAGGAGAGGACCCAAATGGTTACCTTGTGGTATTCCAGAGCCACACGCAATCGATTGTAAAAGGTAATTGTCTATTTTGTTTCTTTGAAAACCCAAAGTTTTTTTTTAGCAAAATATGATGATTGACGGAGTCAAATACCTTACTGAAGTATGTATAAGCATAGTCGACTTGATAACCATCTTCAGTAGCATTGATGGCATAATGAGAGAAAAAATGCATGTTTAATTGTAGTAGACCTGCCAGTGACAAAACCATGCCTTGTATCCTTTACCAAAAAATTGCAGCCGGATAAAAAATTTCTCTATAATTTTCAATATCGTTCTTATATCCAGATTTTAAAATTGAAATAAGAAAGGACGATTTCCATTCCTCAAGAAATTGCGCTCACATAAAATCTTCTGTCGAGACCGTCAAATCTACATATGTGCATCATACGACTCTTTATTTTTATTTATTCCCAAATGTGTGCAAAAAAAGAACGACCAGAATTTTTTGCGAAAGTAAGACAACAAGTATTATCGAAGATCTTCATGTTTGACTACAGGAGCATTAAATTTAAAATCGGAAGCAAGGTTTCGGCCTTATTGAAGAGGTGGAATTCATGGAAATTCAACTGGAAACGCTTTAACTCAGAAGAAAACAAAAGCCAGAGAAAGCTGTTCAGAACTTAAACCGTGTCCTCGGCAAGTGCTTTGAACTGATATATTCAGCGAGAAAACAAACGTGCAAATCGGCCGTTTCATAGTAGAACGCAGAGCTGCAGCTCTATGATACTAATATCACTAATATCAGACAATGGACACTCTCGAGTACCGACGTATTGTCTCGTGTCTTACACTGTTTTATCACTCTTTCCACCACCAGTGCTCCATAGAAGTTACCAGTAGCACTCCGCTCCTTTAAACTTGTAACCGTAACACTCGTATTTCTATGAGTGCTCACCAGCCCACTTTTGGACGTACTTCAAAATATCCTAATCCATTCCTAAGTCGTACAACTCGCTTATGGAATACCCTGCCTAGCTCTTTATCTCCAAACCATTATAACCTTCAAATATTTAAAACCAACGTTCGTCGGTAGCTCTCTTTCTTTCGCCCGTGCTGTGTGCAAACATTTTAAGGGTGCCTAAATCCCGTGAACGTTCGCAAATTATAAAAACGAAAAAAAGGTTATTGCCAAAATACTTCTTATCAGTATTACCAGTTTCAACATCAGCAAACCGTACTCAGGTAATCTTATAAATTAAGTTAACACCATAAGGTCGATCAGCCAAAAACCTCACCAATCTCCACCTTCGCAGAAGCGACCTTTTGCGCAATTTCATATTCGTAGGGCGTGTCTCCATTTAACTGAGTGAACTTTTAATTCCTTTACTCCCAAACGCGGTAGCCGAAGATCCATTCCGATATCCATCCCAATACAGTACTGACATTAACAAAGCCCATAACCAGCATTAGCAATTGCTAACCTCATCTCAAGTTGTATTCAAATTAATTCGAAGAGAGTGAGAACACCAGTTAATGGCAAACAATGAATTAGTGGCGCCTCTCTGAATGAATCAACATCACCACGTCCAGAGTCACATATTTGCCTCCGAGGAGTACATACAACATACGAATCCGAATACCAGTGCCGTCATCCCCGCAACTCTGTTTGTTCTCAATCCGTCCGAACGCCGTAAATCATCTCTCGAATGTCAGCTTCAACCATAAAAAAAAAATTGCTTCCAAGTATTCGCATTCGGTTTCGTATAATCTACTGCGCGATTTTTGAGATATAATTTTTGTGTGTATGGTTTGGTTGTTTTTTTTTTTGCTTCACTAGTTTGTCTAAGTTAAGCTCGGCGTGGTCTTGAATGCCAGCGTAATGAATTATTAACGAGCCGAGCGCACTTTATTAACATGTTTTCGCTTTTTCGTGCATTTACTACGAGACAGATGGCGTTACTGACTGTTCTAATGGTTGTTTGTTTTTTTCTGTTTTTTTTTTTTTCTTTGCAGTTTTCAAGCGACACGACATTTCAATACACCATGCGCCGACACCAAATATAGGCTTCTCCAAGGTAAGTACACCTATTTTGTTGAATAATACTTCATTGGGGGGGGGGGGGGGGGGTTCTCTCTAAATTTGGGTGTCTTTGTGTCCACTGGATTGCTGGGCACCTCCCAGCCTCCGGCAGACGGTTGGATAATTTATGATGGCAGCTGACGGAGCTGACGGAGGTGATATTTTGCCGAAATGAGAGTTGTTTAATACAATATTTTTTATTCTTTTGTTTGTATCTAAAGGCATTCTCACGCGTTGCCCGCTAGCCAACGTCTTAATAAATCGCTTGGCATAATCAAATTTTTTTTTTTAACCGAATCGTTTGTGGATTGAATGGATTGGATAGTTGGCCCAGTAATTGGCTCAACTGAGGCCATAAATCACGAGGTAAATTAAAAACGTTTGTCCATTGTAGTCAACTTTGACGATGATGATGAAGAAGATGAAAAGATAGGTGTAGACTGTTTAAAATGTGTTTCATTGAACCGGGATAGCATTTGCCCTTCGATTTCGGCGGCGAACCGGAGTACAGATACAATTGGATTGAAGGAAATTTTCTACGATTTCCCGTTGCTATTATTTGCATAACAATGGGCAGGGTGCGCGTGAAAAAGAACAGCGCCCTAGTATGGATACCTAGATTTCGTTTAAGGAAAGTTGTACGAGTTGGTACACTCTGTAGATACATGGACTTGATGTTATGGGTAATTTTGTAGCGCTGGTGAGTTAAACATGAAAGTGATCGAAAAGTGATCGTAGATACGTACATACATACATCTGCGGATGTAAGTACAATTTTGTTCTGTTGCATTCGTATCTACAGATATATATTTGTTGCATAATAGCCCTAAGTAACATTAAACGAAGTAACGGCTGCTTTACACCTTGAGAATGATCAAAAGAACTTAACTTAATGGTCAAATGGTTCAGCTATTCTAGCAGACAGACAACTAATAAGGAAATCTGTTTAAGCTCTTTAAAACTACTTGGTGACTTTAATGAAGAAATCAGGAGAACTCTGGCCAAAGAGAGAATAAATTTTAACATGTCCTACGAACAAAATCTCCAGCTGGAAAGTAAAAAATGTATCGTTGGACGTCTAGACACTTAACAACTGAAGTTACTAGAGTCAACAGAGAGAGATTTTAAATTAGAGGTTCCATGTGGGTATTCATAAACGAAACTCCCTTTATGTAAATCAGCGCCGGGACATCTTAAAGAAGCAAAAACTCCCGGAATACTAGTTCAAAGTCTACACCACAAATAAAGATAAGATTGAAAGGGTTGCAAGGTGAGACGGTATATGCAGTTTGTTTTGGCCAGCTATATTAAGGCAAATTCTGGAGAGCCCCAGCATCCATCTTCATGCGTTCTACTGCGTGGTGGCCGAGTTCAAGGTCTTTGAAAAATTCATCCAACTCTTTCACGTAATGTGTCTTGGAACTTTTAAAAATGTTGAAGATATCAGCACGTATCCAATTGCACATCTCTTATGATTGTGGATGGTATCTATAGCCCTCATCTTGCACTACTCGTACAAGTTCATCATTGGATCTGAACAATCAGAGATTGGTCTTAAATTTATGGAATATCGAGTGTGGTCTAGCATGACTGGTCATATAGGTTTTTCATCTTGAGCAGGAAATGTCTTTTTTCTGTGAAAACAAAATACTCAGTTAGAAAACAAGCACACTGAACTCCTTGCTTGTTCCTTTAATGAAATATCTTAGACTTAGTATAAATATGAGTAAGCGCTTTAATGATAAATATGAGTAAGCGCCCACCGCATCAGCGCCAAGTACCTACAACCAGATGCGAGCAGAGAGCTATTACTCTCGAAGGAAGTGGTCTGCCACTCCTTCCGAGGGATAGCAGAAAGACCACTGTCTGTTTAAAGAGGTTGGGCTAGTCTGGCTGCGACCTGGAAAGCTATGCCACCTACGGTGCCCTGCTGAAAACAGGCAGATACGCCAAAGGTGAATATTGCTCTGTATAATTCTTCTCTAAAGATGCTCTCGTATTGACCCTTAAAAACGATGAACAGGTGGTGTGTATCGATTTGGAGCTCATGTGTTTTTTTTTTTCAGGATATTTCGTAGTGTGAATATTTGGTCGAAGCCACACTGATGTGTATCAGTATGTATGTTGTAGGCGATATTTAGAAGACTGATGAGCAATTCACAGGGTTTTTTTTATGAGGATCGGACAAACAATGCTGAGTTTCCATTCATCGGGTATACTTTCATCCGACCATACCTCAACAGCTTTGTCGGTCTTAAGCTTAGGCACTGCTATCTTCAATTCATCCAGATTTGATGGACGAAACTGTTGGTCTACATCGTCTAGGTTGAAAGGCTCATTCTGACTAATAGCAGTATTTGAAATACAGTCTAAAGAAATTCTCTTTACAAATCCCCAGCATCGACTGCCTACAGGCCTAGGTGCGAGGTTTATGGCCGTGATATGTTCTTGTTAATTTGTGGTAAAAATTCCGAATTTAATTTTTTTTCTTCTGAGAAGCCGGTGTTCGTCTCTCCTCATTTGCTCATAGAGCTCAGGGGCAGTACTAGTCCTTCTATGCATTAGAGGTGGCATCGCTGATGCATATTTGGCGTTGTTGATACTGTTCTTAGATACTTTATGGCATATAATCTCTTAAGAGGTTAAAGGAGATTCGATTGAAAAAGCCCACTCTTGCGATAGGTAATAATAACAAGGTAATACCCCTAGTCGATGTTGGTCCCTCGGAACGTTCGGACATCCGTAATGTTGGAGCAGTGCGTTGCGTCGATTAGAATGTGGTAAATGTTTTTGATGATTGATAAATCAGAAGTGCTCTAAGTCTTAATGTGAATGTCGAGATTTGAGAACCGCTACGACAATATTTCGCTCAGCCGCAAAGTCGATTAGCCTAAATCAGTTATATGAGGTGGTGTAGTGCACGCTATATTCTCCGACAGTACTAGCAAAGGTGCTCTCTCTTCCTAGCCTTGCATTAGAATCGCCGAGGACAGTTTTAAGTCATAGTTAATGTCGAATCCGACTAGGAGTCGGTTAAAAAGAAGCCAGTAACCCGTGCGGGGATGTAAGCGCAGCCCTCGTTCTATAAAGTGCTTATCCGCCACCATCTCTTTTCCAAGACCCTGACTTTTGAGTGGTCTCAGAAATCCTAACCGGCCTTAACTCCAAATATATCCCCGGATATGGTCTAATATGTTTTATTTTGTGTTTTTACTTCACCGTTGATCACATATGGGGAATTCATCCGCTGTTCAGTTCATAGAGCTGCTATTTTTGTCTGCTGGTCAGCACTCGCGCTTATAAGTTTGAAAAGTCGAGTCCAGATGGACATCAACCAGTACCCAATGGCTACCACTTGGAAGTAAAATAAGTTCAATGGATGTGTAGAAACAGTTACAGCACTGGATATAGCCACTTTGACACCTCTCAGTGCCTACAGTGCGCAATATCTTTTTTACCTACACATCATTTTACTTTGATTAAAACTTATTGTTATTTATTCCGGAATCACACATTCAGCTGCTACCTTACATACCGTACATTATTGCAAAGTAATCAGACAAGCTATTGTGGTTTCTATTGATTTGGTGCTTAGTTATGGTCACCAATATATGGCCGATTGCAGTGGCGGGGCGGAACATAAGTGTAGATAGCATATTATTTCCTCAACTTGATATGCACAAACCTACATGGCAGCTAACAAATGATCAGCAAATGGTCAGAAAATGGTTACCAAATGGTAACCAAATAGTCAGCAAATGGTGACCAAATGGTCAGCAAACGGTCAGTCAAATTGTTCATGTTGCGATCAGCGAAAGATACTCCTCCAGCAATATATGATAGATATTCGAACTTTCTGATAGCCGAACATAGACTCGGACTGTCATTTCGAAAATACTACATATTGTACGTTTTTGCTGATCGCATATCCCTCAACCTTTAGACATATCCTATGTAATCAACTTCAAGTGCTGAAGACCAGTGGCATCGATACCACGATCTGATGTGCTGGGTTTCACTCGACTACCTCCACGAAACCCACGGTTTAATAAAGAATGCACACAAGGATACTTAAATTGCCTACAAGACGGCATGAGACGAATGAGCTCCATGAACAAAATAGAAGAAAAGATAGTTGGCTTCTCTGAAGGAAAAAGGAAAACGACGTATCAAAGCAAAAACACATGAACACAGGCCTGTTGAGGTGAACAAAGAAATATAGTTGTTGAGTAACACTCATTAACGAGGACATGGGAAAAGCAATTCTGCAGCCTGTTAAATGGCGAGGACGATCCAAATGAATTAACCATTCTACTTCGAAAGTAAAAGTCAAGAGATACATTTACCCGACCAAAATAAAGTGAGGATATAAATATCCGGCCAGCCTGCTCAGCTATTATATTTACGGCAGAAGGAGATGACTTGGTAGAATTTACTTTCCATGATTTGATCAGCAGAAAATATGCCTGAAGAATGGGACCTTAGCATCGTTTGCCTGGTTCGCAAGAAAGGGAACTGCGCAAATTATAGAGGCATCTGTCCCCTTGACATTGCGCATAAAATCATACTTGCCGTTTTGTTTGAACGCCTGAAGCCATTTATCGAGTATTTGATCGGCCCTTAACAGCGTGGTTCTAGGTCCGGTAGTTGCACAATAGATCAAAATTTACACAGGAAGTCCAAAACGATACGCACCACCGCACGGGCTTTCGCTAGCAAGTATTGGAATAGTAGCGGCAAATTGGTTAATTGGTGAATGAAGGCAAAACTAAGTATATGCAGGTAACATCGGTGAATAAGTGAGTACGTCATAATAGATAGTCATAACTTTGACATAGTCAGAGACCTTACATATTTCTGCTTCGCTCTTACTTCTTCAGACGGGAGAACTCTATCTTCGAGTAGTATTATTAGATATTATTACGCTTGGGTGTGAAAGTACCTGTACATGATATTCTTCATTTATGACAAGTAGGGGACGAACTACGACAATATTCTATACGCTACACGGCAAAAATGGAGAGACATACCGAAAATACTATTACTTTTGCAATAGAACACAATACTGAGGGTTTTAAACAATTTTAAATTGTTCAATATAGAGATATCAGATCATCGGCTCTGTTATATGGGAAAAATGGATTAACACATGAAAATACGGATAGCCTTCCTTCAAAATAATATCTCTGCTGTTGTTCAACACTTATTACATAGATACTTGCTTCTACCTTCGAAAGCTGCCAACAGAAACAAAATTCCACAACAACTCTAAAAACATGAAATAAACAGGAATACCGTCTCCATATACTTATAGTCTGCATTCTGTCAGACATAAATTAAATATTCGTTTTCTACTTGCGAAAAAAAAAAATAGATAAAGTGAAGCAACAGTTAACTCCCAAGGAAAATTTATTCTTTGCATCCGACCTCTTCCAACGCTGTGTGTGCAACAATATTCTCGACGGCAATTGCGAATGCGCAACTCTGCACAAAAAATTATTGAACATCTGTGCTTGAGTGTTCAGCAGAAGTTTTGTAATATCTCTGTTTAATCTGTTATTATGACAGCATTAATGGGCAAAGTCTATACAACAATTGCATAACATGGTTACGTCGATTGGAATTGTGATTTTTATAATGCTTAGAATGATAATGCCCGACAGGCGGTGATTTCTTTAATTTTTATTTATTTTTTTTTTTTATGAGTCTGCTGCGGTAAGTCATTAAGAGTGAGCCTTTTTATTATATCCCACGTGGTATTAATCTAATCTTTAGCGATGAAAATGTCAACAGAAATTAGTGAGAGCCGATGGTTGATGTGTAAAACGAAAGAGTTGAGATGCGAACTTGACGACAGCAGTAGGAAACAAAAGAGTTGATGGGCGAATTTGGTCAATTAGATGGATAAATTCGATTGATGTACGTCTAATAGAATATAACTTTAGGGAAAATGAGCTTGTAGTCCAAGCAGTCTTTGAATCAGGATTGCTAGGACGAGTACTCTCATCTCTTAATAAATAAAGAACATGAAACATAGATATGATTCTCGTACCAAAGGGCCCTAGACCTTGAGTATTCATATATGACCTCAATGACGTCCTTCTGAACACTTTTAAAATCCGCAAATCGTACTTTCTCATTTTGTAGTTGCGGCATAGCCATAACTTACAATATATTACTATTTCTTTGCATTTGACCCCTGTATACCTACTTTTGATAGTTGAGGAAAACAAAAAAAAAAAAAAAAACACGACGACAACACTCTCTGCAATGCCAATAATTCACCATATCTAGATAACTTACCCAATCACTGTCCATTTTTCAAACAAAAATCGAAATTGTGCCACTCATGCAACCTCAAACGGATCTCGAGTATAATTCTTCAAAAACTCCCCAAAACCAGACAATAACGACAACCAATAATGATCACAAAACTGACGTTTTCTTGCCACTAAAGTGACTAAACATAAATTTCGCAATCAACGTGGTCATAAATTCCCGAAAAAAGAAAAAAAAAAAAAAAAAAAACAACAACGGTCCACCAAGTATGACCCCTTAAAATGTTTATTTCTGTTTTCCATCATTTATAGGTGAACTCAGCAAAGTAAACGAGACAGAAAATCAATAGTAAAGTTACCAGAGATAAAAAAAAACATGAGAGCAATAAATAATATTAGAAAAAGATAGATCCCTTCCACCCCAGGCCCCTTGGCTGAAACGACATACTCATAGATACACTCTAAACTTTACACACTCTGCTCACTTCACTTCCAACTGACGTTCTTGTCTATATATAACAAATGTTTTCTGTAATAATTCTCGCTGTATACACGACGAGCAACGACTGAAGACCGACGAGTTTAAAGCGCAGCGACCGGGCTTCGCAGAGGCCAGGTCCGAAGACAACAGCAACCAACAACCGACCTAATGGAGGCACTTAGTTTGTTGCTCGTTGCAAATTCTCCATTACCTTTTCTAGTCACACAGATAAATACTGTATAGATACATCTATGATAGATGTGTGCCTGGATGAGTGGGTATGTGTGTGTGAAGCAGAGCAAAAGAGTAATAGCATATTTAACTATTATTGTTATGAATACTGTACAATAGATCTCCGGACTGAGTTTCGAGTGATTTATCATCTCGACGAGATCTCGTTATTATTATTATTTTTTTTTTTAAGCTTTTTTCCTGTCCCCTTCTTGTACTGAGTATAACCGTCTTTTCGTATATTTAGTTTCTAGATTTCATTTTGGATTTTGGGAGCTAAAGTTTATCTGTTTGTTTGTTTGTCACTTTGAGGTATATTATTTGCAAAAGAGTGGCAGTAGACTGATGGAGGACTTATTCATTACTGAGCTCTCTTGGTTTTCATCTATTTTCTGAGTTAATTGAGGAAGCCTAGAACTCTGACCTGGTTAACAGGAAACACTATGACATGGAGAATGCTTGCAACCTCATTAAATTTTCTCTCTTTTGCATTTACATGACCGGTGAAATAGTTTGCAAAGATTGCTTTGAAGATTATGATTCTCTGGGTCGTTTTGAATACCTTTCTGTCGGAAAACTGCTACGTGCTTAGCATGTCTCATACGGGAATTGCCATTGACCATGGCATTTTTCTTATTAAACTAAGCCTTTCGAGGGTCTTCTTTGTTATAATTCCAGAATATGTCACTAGTAGTAGAGGTTAGTTAAATCTACCATAATTTGTAGATTTGAATATGAAGGAATAGATGTCTGCTTTAATGATAAGATATCATACTATCGTGTTATGGTAGGTTTAATTTGCTCAAGTGGTAGGCTCTATTGCATCCTTAAAATATCTTCAAATCTCACATGGATCTCTCAAAGATCTTGCATGAACTGACACAATTCTGCAGTCCACAGTCAGCCGGAATTAAAAAAATTGCTTAGATCAGTGAAGTTTAGGTCACATGAAGATAAAATATACGGTACATCTCAACAAGATTAAAGGGCTTGATACATTTCCGGCTCTTAAAAGTGATACTGCAGTACCATCAGCCTCGATTGACCTCTTCGAAGTTTAAGTCGGGTTTGATTGAATATATAAGTTGTGGAAGATGGCTGTAAATCCAAATAACTCAAGAGCAGTCGATTGCATTGCGCAGCTTAAATTTTTCCTTGCAGTGGCGATAATAATTTTATTTGAAAATTGAGACAAATAACTAGAAATTCCACTACATCTTACAATACAAATACGTCGAGAGAAAGAACGCTGTGTATCTTTGTGCAAAAACGTTTGTTTATTTACGGGAAAAGAACTTTATTAAAAATTGAAGGACGGAAATTTGCTTTCTCATTAGCTCATGTTTGTCTTGCAAGTTTTAATTTTAAATAAACAATAAATCAACCAAAATCCTGATGGAATTCTTGAAATATTCAGCCAAGACAGGCATATCGTTATGAAACCAGGATTGCCATTGCAGAAAGTGATGCTGTTTGTGTAGTGAGACTATGAGAGAGCGTACACAATGAGGCACTTATAAGTAGTTAAATACTTAATTCACAACTCTGCCGTGAACAACTGGACAGACCGTGCTAGGCATTGGAAAAAAAATCGGCCCGGATTTAGTTTCATCACTACAAGGACTAACCATACACCTATTTGCTAACCTATGAAAAATTGGCTAGGAATTTCTCATCCAGCCACCACATACTATATATTTACATAGTACCCCCTTCACAATCACTTGTTATGATCTTTGCAGGGATTAAGCTGGCTGTGTGATAAGTGAATTTATTATTGTTTGGCAACCCGTATATTTTTCCAACCATATACTTATTGTCTTTATGACTCTGCCAATGAGCCAATTTTGGAGGAAGACTGTCCTTTTGCACAATAGCCATTGTGTCAACAAGCAAATTTTGTTGAGAGGCATAAGCTTATATGCTGACATATTCATCCGACCACAGTTTCAAGAAATGCATCTTAACGACGGTAATGCATTATCATTGTCGAAAGTAGCTAATCAGATACATCCCTGGTGCTTCGAAAACTACCTTCAATAGTACCCAGGGGCCAGTGCTTCCAGATTATTGGGCTCTGTTGATAGCAAAGTTATGGGCCGAGAATTTGTCACTGCCTCAATTTCGACAAGGGTCGTCTAGAGCTCCTCAAATGTCAGATTAGCGCTGTAAAGACTTTGGTATGGAGTTGTCTTTTGCGACCTTAACGGCGACCTCCCAAATTTCGCTAAAATATAGAGTCCTAGGTAGGATGAAAGGAAAGTGAATATTTTCATTGTTTCAAAAATTATTTTAATTATTTGTCCATTAAAACAACATGTTCTCGAGTTCAGTCAGTTTTGAATTCGCCCAAACGAAATTTGTTCATGGTATCAAAAATTTAAATACTGATATGAAGGCTTCAGTATAGATATCTGAGACTGCTTCGAGATGTACCGCTTTCAATGAAAAGCAAGTAAAGACTGATATATAAGTTTTATAAGGAACATTAACCCGAATCCTGTGGAATGTGTAGATTGCACTGTAGAAATTCACACCACAACGAGAAAATCTACGACAAGATCTGACTCTTTCATTTGGAAGATCATTAGCTTTGGCCTACGTTTACAATAATGATAACATAGTTCGACAACTTTTCTAGCAATATCCCTTACGCTTATTATACAGAGTAGCCATATGATTAGGGCAACTAAAGCTTTGAGCCCCACATGAAATTTAGATGTGTGTACGCTTATATCTCGAACCTGCATGGCCATCGATCGGTCGGGAATGAGTGCCCTATAACTTGGATTAGTCTAGCAGCACAACAAGCATGTTTGTTGTGAAGTGCTTACTTGAAGTAAACCCCTCCTCATGGAGTCTAAAGTTGCAAGGACATGCCCGGCCAATGGCATTATACTAGCCTACGAGATCATAGGAAGAGCTTAAAATATGTGACGAACAAACTAATAATCTCAGATAAAAATGATGATCATAGCAAACGTCTAGAGGACAATGACCTTTGGATTTGCACGTGGAATATTTAGACCCTTAGCAGGACACGTTCAGCCAAACAATTAGCAAAATTTCGTATCCAGGAAGTGCGATGGGATGGGCCGGACATAAGGAGAATGAAAAACTGTGATATGTACAATATGATTCTATGGTGACTGCTTTAGGGAAAACAAACAGCGCTTATTCGAACGCCGATTTATCATATGCAGCAGACTAAGGCAAGAAGTCTTGAGCTAAATTCGCTAACATAAGCCTAATATGCGCCCATGACCATAGGGAAGACAAGGCCGACGCCACCAAAGAATTTTTCTACGAGTAGCTTGAAAATATGAGAAATATCCGAAGTATGACCTGTAAAGGAAAGGAGGTAAACTTTTTTCGGACAGTTGATAAGCATATCCTACACGAACCCACATCTGACAATGGACTTATTGATTTTGGGGCAGGACAAAATGCTTATTATTATATGAAGCACACGGTTTCCTCATTTCAATATACTCGTACACAAGGGGACATTGGGGTCTCTTGATAATCAAATGCTAAATCAAATTGATCATTTTGCCATAAACGTAAGGCATGACCCCAGTAGTTTGGACATCCGAACGTTCTAGGCAGCCGACATTGACTCGGATCGCAAGAGACCGCTATTATCTTCGCCACATACTTATCCCGAAATTTCTAAGCAGCTCCTATGCAGCCAGCATCAAATACAGAAGACCATTGGAATCGCTACCAACGTGACATCAGGGACGACGCAACTGATGTGCTGGGTTTCATTCAACCATGCAGATAAACCAGAAATGTACAAAGCGGCGAAACGAAAGACATAAGCTGCTCGTGAGCAGAAGAGACCGAAAGAACACCAGCTTCTCCAACAGAAAAAATAAACCCGCAATCAGACAGGTAGTACACCAGGTAAAAAATAAGGAAATTTTTCCAATAAGTAAAAACAATGTGTCTAGACACGGAAACTTGTAAAAATGAAGAAGTGAGCCTTGTAATGAAGTCGCATTCGGTGCTGAACACTTTTTCTGCAGATTGTATAACGGCGACGCAACTCAACATTTCGCCATCAAACAGAATAGACACTGACCACGATATTCAGAAATTCTGGTAATGCCTTTGTAGAGTGCATTAGCCATGTCATTTCTTAGATATAGTTAGAAGAGTGTGTGCTTGAAGAATGGAATCTCGTCGTTTTCCCGATCACTAGCAAACCCCTTCAACTGCGGCATAAGTATTCTCACCATCGTATAGGAGATCTTATCTGGCATATTGTGTGCACGTCTAAAACGCTTCATCAACAACCTGAACGGAACTTCTATCAGTGGGGTTTCATATCCACAATTGACTAAATCTTCACATTCCAGCAAATTCTGGAAAAACTCAAGACGTCCAAATCGATACCCACAACCTTTTCATCGATTTTAAGGCCACATATGACAGTACATATTTATAGAGACAAACTGTCTAGTTTTGTCATTTCTGCCAAACTTGTTCTTTGCGCAGAATGACGATTAAGCTCTGCTCAGCCAAGGGTCGGTAACAACTTAACCGAGATCTGTCAAAAAAGGTTTTGGACAAGCTGCCGCGCTGTCTTGTGACTTCTTTAACATCATACTTGAAAGGATTTTGCGGAGCTCACAACATCAAGAATTGCACAGAAGGCCACAATTGACAGCTTATAATTTCCAGGTAGTAAAGGACTTTATTTACCTTGGACCTGCTATGAAATCTGCCAACAGCACCTCAGAAGAAACAATAAACGAAGAATTAATGTTCCAATTGCTATTTCTTTGGGCTAAGGAGGCAATTTGGTCCCGTTTGCGTTGACAGGCTTCAAAGAAAAAGTTTCAATGACAAATAAGCTAGTATAAACTAATTACAGCGGCACCAATCTAATCAGAAGACTGCTCATTGTGATGATTAGAGCATCGAAAGCGAATGGATACCAATACTCCAGGCCGCATGGTTTTCGAATCTAACCCAGAAAACAACGCAGTAGAGGAAGATCTCAACTAAGTAGACTTATGCGCAACTGTAGGGAGTTATCTAGGGTCAGGCTAACCGGAGACGCCCGAGTTAGTTGAGGCTCAGGTCCATCCCGAACCGTAGTGCACCCTAAGAAAGTAAATATGACTCTCAGCTCCTCTCTTCATATAGAAAAAATAAGACATTCTTCGTCAACATAGCAAAGCTATTTGAGTTTAAATCTATGATTCCGCTGTATTATTATATGTTTTCTCTATAATATGTGCTTTTCTTCTGCTCGCTAGGAGAATTCTTTTCATATTAAGGGGCCTATGTGCGGATTAGGGCATTTGTTAACCTGGATGTCATTGTGCTTAAGAAAACATAAGATGTTGATCCCGTGCAATCTATTCAGTCTGTTTCAGATGTCTTAGCGATTGCTACTAAGGAAAATAAGGCATCTTCGTCGTTGATGGGTTCGTGTATATTAAAACTTCTGTCGTAGAATTCCTTGGTTAAGAAGACCCCGAACACTATCCTTATGTCTCCATTTGCAGGCTTTTGAAAAGGCGGTGCCTATTTGATGACAGAAAGTAACCTTTTCGTCCTCAGATCAGATATTTGTTGAGGTGTAACACTGTACTCTACACTTTAGTCCGAATTTTGCTTAAGAAAAGCTTTTCAGCATAAACATGGTAGAAAATTCACCCCAAAAACAGTTTCTTGTTACTCCTTTTAGACACAGACTAGCACAAAATGAGGATTCGAAATATGGTATGTGAATCTTTTTTTCCAAGCTGGTACAGAATGATTACATTCTTGCATAAAACTTTTTTGAATGAGCAACCACAAATGCAACCAAATATAAACCTCAGCAATATTGAACAAATTATAAAGGATGTATACATGCTTATCAACCAGAATACTAAATATTAGAAGAAGCATTTGAGAGAACCACGTTCTGAACCAATATCTCTTTACAATAAGCGCTGTCTTGCACTTATCACCTCCATTTGTGTACACCAAATTGGCCGAGTTCCCTTTCTACTATGTGTATGTCTTCTTGTATCGCGTTTGCGAGGAAGTTCACCGACTCCTGCAGCCATATTGGTCCTTAGTTCAGATATAGCTATCCAAACCACTTCTTAGGTGGATTAAGTTTTTTGGAGAGTCCTTGGTCGTTCTTACCGTTGAATGGTCTATGGAAGTAATACTCCCAAATATTTAGCAGCGACTGTGAAACATTTCGTTTCGACTCGCAAGTCTTGCCATATTTCACTTCATATTTTCAGAAATGCCCTTTCGCTACCAGTGCTCCATTCTACTACCAGTCAGTAGCATTCCGCCCCTTCAAACTTTTAACCGCTATGAAAACTGATCAGTATATCTTCTAGCTCACTTTTGGACTTACAACATATTGAAATATCGTGATTCTTTCCTAAGCCTTACGGCTAGCTTTTATAATGACCTTCCGAGCTCCATATTTTCTATTCATTATAACTTGCAAACAGTTAAGACCAATGCACATCGGTACCCCTCTTTTTTTCCTCCTATATTTCTTTCGACCGCGATGTATGCAAACATTTTTTTAAGCCCCTTGAGCGCGCAATAATAAAAAAAAATATCGTTCGAGAGCATTTATCGTCCTTATTTTCAGCGAGATATGCCTTTCATCATTCTCACCTGGTCGTAGTCCGGTCGGTTTGAATCTTAATACATGAAACGAGACATCTCCTATCGCTTTCTGTACTTAATGTACAAGTATGTAGATATTTCAACTCGAAAGGTTTTGGAGATCCCCCTTACTTTTGGGATTGTAGACATTCGATGCCACATTTATTCACATCGCTTCGGTGTTATGGCATTCGAGATATTCGTAGTCGCATCTTGGCAATAACAAAATAATAATCTGAGTTGATTCCGGCTCCTCATAGTATTTGGATATCCAGATTTTTCGATTCAATGACTACCAGATCCATTTATGAATGTTGTCTGATGTTTGTTCGTCCCGCTATTTCCGTTCTCAGAGCTGGTATTGCGTAAGATATGTTTTTCAACTATGTCTATGCTCTTTTTTTCTTCGCTAGATTTGCTCCCGATGTCTGGATTACGTTGTGTTCCAGAGTAATCTGATATTTCTCTTGCTCCTAAGATGTTCATTTTATAGAGTGATCTCATCCTCCTTGATAGCTAAAGGTCGTCAGCATGATACGATATCTAAGAAGTCAATATTTTTAAAATTGTGGTTAGGCTAGTCGACACTAAATTCGTTTTTTGGCACAATAAGCTAGCCACTTATCTTGTTTCACTAGCAAATTCTGTTCCAAACGACATTTCAAGAATGTTATGTAGTTAAAGTAGACTTTACAAACAGAAAGCGATATCTGCTTTCGGTTACTATTCAGCATAGACGACATGTGACGTATTACGTTCTATAAGCTCAGAACATGGCTGGCTATTAGAGGATTCCAAAGTACGCAATTTCAGCACTCCTAATTTAACCCTCTTTCTTAAACATTGAAGTGAATTGGGTCCAAAAAATTATGAAATTCATTCCGACAGGACTTCCCGAATCCTACTAAGTAGCCATTTCTTAATTCACACCTCTTCCACATGTTGCATTTGCATTTTCTCCTCCACCTCTCATTAAGTTGATGGCCCATATAAACCGTGTTAATGCGATTGACTGGACTGAGTGTGGGAACCAGCTTCCAACTGAAGACCATCTCTAAAAATTTAAACAACAACACCAACAGCGAAATCCCTAGTTCAAGTGACATTAAGTGGCATTATGAGTTCCAAAGAATCAAAATCAGATCAGAACCAGACCAAAAGCCAACTCCAGACCGTGGGAACCGGCAATAAATCAATGAAATTCCATCTCCTTCTCTTAAAAAATAACAAATAAAAAAAAACTAAAACCCAAACAAATTATGATATGTGCAGTGGGGTGATCTGGTGGTCCAACAGTCGCCCACTATTCGTACCTCACCTTGTGGCACTTTATTTACACAGAACTCTGCACACTCTATCTATTCGAATGCGGTGAACCATTATTTAATCATTGACCACAGTGTAACCCTACAGTCCTTCACAATCCTCGATTGTACTGCTTCCAGGTGCTTCACTCCAGTTGCTCAGCTCAACATCGCATAGTTAATTCAGTCACGAATGTAGATCGATCTCTGACTGACGCGCAACCATAAGAAAGAGAGAGCGATGTGCTGCCATAGTTTGGTCCGAATCCCGTAGATACTTTTTCTACGTAAATCAATTTAATAGAGTTGTTTCTGGAAGACATCATTAGGAAGCCACAATTCAACTTGCCTCATCTATCTGTAACCGAGGCTCTACAGCTGGATTGGATTGATTCTTGGGAGTGGAATTGTCTCTGAATCCCTTTTGGATGAGATCGTTTTCATAGTCATCGTCGTCGTCATTTTGTCGACAAAGTTTTTATATTTGTTGTTTTTCGTTTGAATGGAATCTCGTCATTGTTAGAGAATTCTTGAGATCTGTCCAAATGCAAAGAGAGATACATCTCGAAGTGGAGATAGCTCGCGCCCCAAAGCAAGAGGTCAAGCAATTTTCACTTTGGCCCAATGTTCGTATCTATACTTACTTATGCACGGTTTGGATACGAGACGGCCTCTTCTCCGGCGATAAATATGGTTTTTCGCATTTGAGTATCCACTAATTAATAGCGCTTTTCTGGCGCAGTGAGGTTTTGAGAAAGATGCATAGATACTGCTTGGGGGCAAAGCGACTTTTTTTTAAAGTTCGTAGTATATCCACTCGGGTAACCTAGTTTCCACGGTATACCCAGGTCTTATCTGCATCAGGACAGAGCAGCAATAGTCCACTGCTACAACGAGTACATACTATACAAAGTCTTATGTTAAGAGCACAAAAAAATGGTATCTACTTGTACTCGCATCTCTATATACTCGTACTTTTGCGTTTTAATGTTTCTTCTGTGTGTCTGTCTACTTTGTGGCAAAATACCAAATAGCAGCGGATTGTAATCCTCAGGTCCAGAGAGCGTATAACACATTTTCAGCGCGCACATTTCCTATTTGTAATTACCTTCGAGATACATAGATACTTGGGAGATTTGTTAGTTGTAAAGCAGGAGGCCTAGTGAAATTTTTACTCCATCATCTTGGATCGGTTGGCAAGGTTAACTTTTCGCCGTCGTTGTAGGAGTCGTTTTTCTTCTCTCTTGGTTTGGTGAGATTATGGGAACCAAATCTGTTGTAGTTGGCCTCAAGTGGTATTCATCTCTTGGAATTCTATTCGCCTTGGTAATGTACACGAGTATCTGTGTGCGACTGACTGTGGCGGTGGCGGCGAAATGAAAATTGCTGATTAGAAAATTTCGTATAATTTCCCGAGAGGCAGACCACATACCACTGGAGCAGCAAATGGACAGTTGCGAGAGGAGTTTTGGAGAAAGGGTTGAACTATTATTAAATCAAAGGTAACAGACATACGGACAGACTTAAGCGATGTGGCAGTGGGATCTTTTTTTTTTGCCGACAATTTAGACGTAAGGTTAATGAGAAAGGGAGTGGTGGATGGTGATATAAAATGAACAAGGAGTTGATGATGCGAATGTGGATGTCAGATGATACCGGATCTCGTGGTGGTGATAGTGGTGTTAAGTATCTTGTTTAAGTGGATAGATACTAATGAATTTTGCGAGGCTTAACGGTTATGTGAGATTGTTTAAATCATTTGAGCTAAACAGATTATCATCGTAGAGACTAAGTAGGTAGGATGTGGTAGGAGAGCGATGTTCAATTGATATTGGGCAAATGCATGTGACGATCCACTCTTTGCGCATAGATTGCAAGAGATTATTATTCTATAAGAAGGCACCATTCATAATGACAGACACGGTAGATGGATAACAAGAACAAAAAAGGTCAGGCGATATTTGGTTCCCTTAATAGCTCTACATATGCTTTCCTATATTCTCAATTTAAGTACTCTGTATCATATCATCTATCCAACGATAATCTAATAACTGTAGCTGTTTTCTCGTGAATTTGGTGGAAAATTTCCGGATGATCTTCCTGTATATGAGAAGGGGTTGTTATCAAAATCAGAATAGAAGTAATTCTTGAAATTTACAGCGTTGATTCCCCATATTTTAGGCAACATATCAAACGCATTCTTGCCTTGGTTGAGATAATGCTTTTAAGGCATTTGAAATAATCGATTTATTCTACTTCTAATCCTGTCATTTGTTGAAATTATATCATATATTCTGATTTTTACTGCTAGTCTTATAGAGTTTAATGTTATATTCGTCCTCCGTGCTCAAAATTGGCCAAGAATATCTTCATGCGCCTTCACTGACACAGGAGTCATATTTAGAGTTTCCTTAGTATTCCTTGACAACGCCCTATAACTTAATTGTTTTTTTAGAAAAAAGAAAAAGCGATCGACAATTGTAACTTTTCGTTTGATTCCAGATAAGATGTCATTCATTATACGAGTTAAAAACGGAGATAAGGAAGGCTAAATCCATAAATTCCTCAGTGGAATTTTGTTTTAATACTTGCAAGCGCACCAGTGACCGCTCGCTCTATACTACCAATGATTTCAGTGTTATTAGTGTAAGTAATAGATGTCTGCTCTCACTCATCTAGTGCCTAAACGCATCACCATCCGCTTCCCCAATGATATTAAGCATTTGAGTGTCATGCTAGAAACCAAACTTCTTCATTCTAAACCTGTTACTGTGAAAACCTTCACGTTGCTGTGGGCCTTCTAACAGTGTTAACCAACTTTCCCTGTGACTATCTAATTCTAACAGTGTAAATCAATTTTTCAGGCTATAAAACCCGTTAAGGGTGCAGCGCTGGTGGCTTTTTGCAGGACGACAAAGTTAGATTCCACTCTTCGTTAGGAAAACTTTTGTCTGTATTTCCAATGGAAAAAATGGTATGCAATTCCAAAGTCATTTTTATAATTACCGCACGCTCAAGGGATGTTTGTCCACAGCGCGGTCAAAGGAAATTTAAGGAGGAAAAAAAGAGAGATACCGGTGAACGTTGGTCTTGAATGTTGGTAAGCTATAATGACTGGGAAATAGAGAGCTCAACAGGGAATTCCATAAGCGAGTTGTACGGCTTAGGATTCCAATTTTCGTTAAGAAAACTTTTGTCTGTATTTCCAATGGAAAAAATGGTTTGCAATTCTAAAGTCAACAAATTTTTTTTTATAATTACCACTCGCTCAAGGGATGTTTGTTAACAGCGCGGCCAAAGGAGATTTAAGGCGGAAGAAAAGAGAGATACTGGTGAACGTTGGTCTTGAATGTTGGTTAGCTATAATGACTGGGAAATAGAGAGCTCAGCAGGGCATTTCATAAGCGAGTTGTACGGCTTAGGAACGAATCACCATATTTTGGAGTACGCCCGAAAGTTGGCTTGAGGACACGCTGATGAGCATTCATAGCGAGACAGTTTTTAAGGTTAAAGTTTTGAAAGGGCAGAATGCTACTGGCGATTTCAAAGGAGCACTTGTGGTGGAAATAACGATAAAACAAAGTGAGATAGGAGACACTACGTCGGTGTTCGAGATTGTCAATTGTCTAAGGGATATTAATATAACCTATGAGTTTTATCGCCCAGTTTTGAATCCTATCAAGCAAGTGCAGAGATGGTTTAGAAGTACCTGACCAGATGAAGGTATTGTACTTTAATTTTGAGCAGATGAAAGCATTCATATATTGAAGCCAAGTCAGAGGGAGTGAAATATTTCTTACATCGCTTGAATTAACCTAGACATTACGCAGCATTTTTGACGACATCGAATATTTGGTTATTCAAACGTAAGTTGTCACTGACACACATGCTGAGAATGGAAAGTTTTTCGGTTTCGACGATTCAAGTGCCATTCATGGATATTGACTGCGTATTTAGATTTCGCTTTACCGACAGCAGACACCATTGAGTTCAAAGCATTCAATTTCACTCTGTTGATAATTTTCTATTGTTTATGCTGTTAATATCGCAATTTAATCAGCTTAGCATACGCTGCCGTTCCTGTTCTACAGCCTAAGATCTGGAACAATTATGTAAAGCAGAGAGTACTGTCATCAGTAAAGGAATGTATTCGATTAGAAGAAACAGACAAGAGAACCTTAATAAAAATTAAAAAGAGTGTCGGAGACAGAACGGAGCCCTGGGGCACACCAGCATTTTCTCGTGAACATCAGACTTGAAACCATATAAGACAAGTTGAATTGAAAGTTCCGAAAGGTAATTTCTAATCCATTGAATAAGAGAGTCATCAATCCCAAAAGCACGAATTTTCGGCACAAGAGCCTGATGACAAACTCTGTCAAATGCCTTAGAAATATCAAGTGCTACTATCTTGCTTTCGCCAGATTGATTGCGGGGGGACCTGTGAAGTACAACGAGTGCTGTATCATCAACAAAAGGAGCGTGTTCGTTGAAACTCGAAACAGCTCATAGAGTATTAAGAAAATTGTTCCTAATTTTGATCCTCAGGGGACCCCATAGTGAATTTTTTTCTTCCCGGTGTAGACATTTTTGATTTTAATACAGAACAACTAACCGTGGAAATACTGTGTCAGCTAATCTGCCATAAGTCCCTATATGCCAGTATGTAGTAGGGCTTCCAGCAAGTTTGAGCGATTAAGCGTGAAGGCTTCTGGTCAAACTCTCGTTATAAATTCAGCTAATAATTTTCCGGTATTATTATTATAATTTTTTTTTCTAGACCGTTGTGGCGATGGTCAGATGGTTGGCTCACTGGCTGTCGCGCCAACCTACTTGGGATCGAATCCCAGGAGCAGCCCAATAGCAAACATTTTTAAATCGTTATCACCCTTTCGCAGGCAGGTAACCTCCGAAAGTCAAATTCTGCCTATGGAGAGCTTCTGCTTCTCAGGAGAGCCGTTCGGAACCGAAAATAAATAGTAAACTCTGCTCAGGAGTGTACAAATTCACAAAGTGAGAAACACAAATGAAACACAAATTATTTATACTAGGCATGTATCAATGTAGACTTTATGAGTTTTCTCTAGGATGTCTAGGATCTCAGACCATAAACGTAATTTCTCAGGCTTTCACAAGATGTAATCTTCTGTTTCCCTTAATAGTTATACACTAGGTTGTTAGCTCTGGTTAGCTTTATTGTACGTGAGTTTATGTATTGTTATCTATACTTCATTTGATTAGTTGTGTGAGCGCCGAGAACTCATCACTTCTTGCTAAAGTATCGTCCCGCAAATAGACGCTGCTTTGGATCTCTGTAGCATAACACATATGTTTCAGTTGTTCAGCCCATCGCATCGCGCTTCCTGAATGGGGGTAATATCTGATTTACAGTGATGTACGGGTTTCACTGATTGTTTTGCACTGCACGTGGACTAAGCTAAACATCCTATGCACAGATCTAAACGTTATTGTCTTTTTTTTCGTTTTCAAAATCATCCTTTCGTGACCGGGTAGTTAGACTTCGCATAACTGACACCCTTCACAGCTGGGCCTTTCTGAAACTCTCTGATCAGATCCACTTATCAGATCCATATAGGGCATATGAAATCCATCAGTCTTTCAACAACTTACCTAGCCCTGAAAATTTTTGATTAACCTCAGCTCCAAATACGTTTATATAGCACATATAAGGAGTCTGCGATATTTACCATTATGGTGCTGCTATTTTCTCCTCTTCAATAATAGCCTTGATAAGGTTAGCAGTCTATGCCAAATGTATGAAATTGGTTCCCGATAATTATTTTTTTATTAAGAAAAGGATAAGCGCAGTTAATGAGTAGTCATAGTGGGTAAGTACCTACTTTAATCATATCGCACACAACCGCGAAAACACTCCAATCAGAGGCACAATTTTATTTGCGGGCTTCATGCACGATAACGTCTACAATCGATTAAGAAACCTTAAATCGCAGGTGCTGTCAATCATTATGAAAATTCCCATAGAATGTTGCGCCTTAACTTTTAATTGACTCTTCAACTCTCAGCGCTCAATCCGTACAGTTTATGGTCGAATTTCTTCCTATTTTTCTCTCGAAACGGCCAAACGCCTTCGACAAGGTCTAGACCACAAAGCAGAACAAGGAGGATCAGGATCATGCTTAAGGCCAGTTTGGTCTTACGAGAGAGGGCTCTTTAATTTGACTGCCTAATCAGCGTACAGAAAGAGTGATTGGAAATATTTATTTCCCTGTCTGATTATATATCTTAGACAAAGTATTTAACTTCCTCCAATTTATAACTATCGATCGTGACGTTTCGACCAATTGTCAGTAGTGTGTATACTTTCCTGATTACAATTTTTTTACAGTCTGACCGGTAAACAATTCTTACGAAAGTTTCAGTAATGGCTCGCTATTTTATTGTCCATTGAGTTTTGTACGATTCTTTCTATTGCGATGTTAAAAAAATTCACATAGTCATACTGCACAAACTGACGAGTTTGACAAGAATGTCAAACTAGATATGGCGTTGTATAGCTTGTCTCTATGCATGCTGTCATCGACATGTCGATGATTTTATCGATGATGGACGTTTCTGGTCTGAAACCGCTTTTACATGGAGCGACAGGGTTACTTACGAATGTTTTCAGACCCACGCATATTACAGCAGAGAAGATCTTATAAGCCATATTTGGGAAACTCATTGGTCTATAGCTGGCGCAGTCTTCCTTCTTTTATATCGGACAAACATTTTACAGATGTGCTGGTGCATGATTCCAAATAGGTCATCTTCAGCTGCATTAAATAGTTCATCAGGCAGTCCATCTGTACCAGCAATTTTATTAGACCTTAACTTCAACATTATTACCTTAGCTTCATCCAAGTCAAGGGGACGAAATCCTGTGACACATATCAAGAGCTAGTTAAATAAGTTTGTAGCTATTCCCCAAGGATAAATGGTTCATTCTACTTTGGAGAGATATTTTGACCATCATCTCCGCTACACAGTCTGCAGAAGTAGTCTTGTAAAACTTTCAGCACCTATGTCTATATCCTTGCCGACTTCCATTCTGGCTTTGTACCTCTGGTATATTCTTCTCTGATAAAACGTTCAAACGTCATTTCTTCAGTAACTCCTCTCGATTTCTTCAATCGTGTGCTACTAGTGCTCTTTTTTTCGGCTCTCGATCAGTTTTTTCCATTCGATGGAGCGGAACGTTATATGCTCCTAGTTTGGCCGTATGTGCCTGCCTATGGATAGCTCATTGGGAACATTTCCATTGGTATTCTTCGGTTTGTGTATGGAGGGTAAGATTTTGAGAGAGCTTGAGGGAAACGCGGTTGGTGGTTTCTTGCTATTGCATTTTTTCAACTTCGAATCTCGGTTGCCTTACTTGACACCATTGTGACTGTAACATGCATATTCATACTCTGACTGCAATAAGTTAATAACCCGAGTCATTGTTGGAGCCTCGAAAAGTTCGGACATTCAGAATGCTGGACGAATGCTTAGCGTTGATCGCAATATAATCAATCTGGTTGATGGTTGATTGATCAGCGAAAAGCCAAATCCATTTATAAATGTTGTGAAATTGAAATACGTGCTGGCTATTGAAAGTTTACGCCTTTTAGCAAATTTTAGAAACCTTAAACCATTGTTAGACGAGGTGTAATGCAAGCTGCGTTTCCAATCGTCAGCTTTAAGATGGCTTCTTTTCGCAGCCTTTCATTCAGACTTCCTACGTCAATGCAAACTGTATTGCGATTCTCAGATCTAAGGCGGTTTCTATACCAAGCCCTGCATTCAGACTTGCTATCTCAATATTGGTGTCAGAGCTGGAGAACTAAAAATGGACAAAAGCTTAAGACTTTTTGGTTTAGTCTGTCTCCAATCGCAAATTCGCATCCAAATAAGCGTTGTCCTTCTTCTTGTAGCGATAATAAATGTCCAACGTGACTTTTTGGATTGCGGGAAATATATACTTTATAGTGTCTCCGTGTGTTTCTCAATCACACTTGGTCTGCTATGGGTTCAAAGATTCTATAAACAATACAAATCTGAAAATATTTGTTGCTATTTGTTAAGCTTAACTCTAATCATCCGTTTCATATACAAAGTGGCGCAAACTTAATCATCCAATTCTGTTTTTGAATTACTTTTTACTAAATAACTGTTCGCATTCCTATCGAATATTCTCCTTTAGAATTGCGATTTTGTGAGGCTTGTTGGCATAAACCCGTGACTTCAAGTAGTCCCAAAAGAAAAAGTCTGGGATGGTTAAAACGGGCGATCTTGCTGGCCATGCCGAATTACGCGATTACGCGACAAGGAAATGCTTTATTCACAATATCCATTGTACAATAGCTCGTGCTGTATGTGCGGTTGTACTGTCATGTTGAAACCACATGTTCACCAAGTCCCGCTCATCCAATTTCGGTAGTAAGAAGTCGTTTATCATGGCCCTGTAGCATCCGTCATTAACAGTGATCGTATTACCGATGGCGTCCTCAAAAAAATACGGCCCAATCACTCCTCCCGCGAGAACGCCGCATCACACAGTGGCTTTGAGTGGATGTTATTGTTTCACACGCGGATTTTCAGTGCCTCAAAAATGAAGATTTTGCTTATTGACGTAACCGCTTAAGTGGAAATGCGCCTCGTCGCTCATGGTGATTTTCAACACAAAATCGTCCCCTTCGTTATTGATTCACAACGCGACTGACGGTCAGGAGGCATTAAATGATGCATTAAATTCGCTGTAGGGTTCGTCTGGTGAAGCCCAATTGCGCGGCTTGTCATCTAGTTGATATTTGTTCGTTCTCAGAGACATCGTCAGTCACATCCACGATATTCTCGGCCGAATGACTAGTCCGGTTGCGGCCACGCCTTGCATGGTCTCCTGTGGTTCCACTCTATTCGAGTCAAGTAGCTAAGCGCCGGAATGTTTGCGTAGTTGGTGCGACACGATTAGGAAATCGACATCGAAATTCACGCTCCGCTTACACCACCATCGGTCAAAAATATCGACACAATTATCAAAAATTCCTGCGGTGTATAGAGCTCCATTGCTTGTCTGTTTGTATGCTGCAGCTGTCTAGTTCACAAATGTCAAATATAATTGACGTACGACACCATTTGCAAAAACACCATCTTCCGATAGTGTGATTACTTTTGCGCCACCGTGTACTTTTCCCTCCTCTACCTACATTTATTCCAACAAATAATCCGTCTAACCCGTGAGTTGTTTGCCAATCATGATATTACAGTAATGTCAGTAACAGAAATAACATTACTTCAGCAGTTGGTCATTCGAAGATTGTACCAATATCGTATCCTTTACTGAAGGTAATAGTTTAGTTTCTCGTCTGAAGTCGAATAAATCTTCAGTCCTGGATCAGTTAAAGAACTTATATTCGAGACATCTTTCTAAAAAAATGCATTGAATTTATACAAACTGTGTTCAGCGGCTGTTTCAAACTAGGATACTTTCCTGTAGATTGGGAATATGCTTGCCTCTGTAAGCAAATACTTCGAAAATATAATTAAAAATAAATTAGTGGCACACACAATTTTCCAACAATATCCTGCTTCCTGAACAGTAACTTTGTTCAAGGTAAAAGTACAGGTATAGTACTTCTCGACGTCGAAATAGCGCATAAGCTTAATTCCCTTATCTTTCCGATTTACCTAAAAAATTCATTAAGTTATTTCTATCCGAGCGAACTTTCAAGGTGTTCATTAATAGCTGGTTTTTAAGTATTTGCTATATCGATGCTAGTGTTCCTCAAGGTTCTGTACTAAGTCCTATCTTATTCATTATTAACATATCTGCCACACCTTAATAATTGTCAATCTGTTATTTTAACCGAATGATACCTGTATTCGTTCATCAGATGCTATCGGTTCTAGCACTTAATCTGCCTTGAATACCGTCATAACGTACTTTAATGACTGGAAGATTAAAATAAATTCTTCAAGGACTCAACCTGCAACTGATTTTATATTAACAGAATTCAGACTGGGGCTACACCTAACAATCCAGCAAACATTAAGTAAGATAAATTTTAATATTAAAACGCTTCATCCATTTATAAATCGTAAGTAACACATAAGCTGAGGCAAAAAATACTACTTCCAATGTCCCAATGGTAGTAAAAATTTTTGGTTGTGCGTCAAAAACATTTACAATGACATCCTCCGCCCCAACACTCATTTACGGTGAAATTCCAGCTGTCAGCTCGTTGGACAAGGCCAATCTGCTTGCTGCATATTTTGCGGCTAGTTCAACACTTTCAGATTGTGCTTTGTCCCCGCCTCATGGGACAAATCCATTTTCGCATTCGTGTAGTAGCAAGAGTATTTAAGGGTCTCAAAATGCAGAACTCTGCTGTTCCAGATGGTATATCTTCCCTTCTCCTGAATAGGTGTTCTTCTTCGCTAGCAAAACCACTGCGTAAGCCTTTTCATCAATCCTACTCTTTAGGACTCTTTCCGAGCAGATGGAAAACAGTATTTGTCCAGCCCGTCCCTAAAAAAGGCGAATGTTCTTTACTCTCTTCCTACAAACCCATTGTACTTACGTCCCTTCTTTCTAAGGTCATGGAAACGCTGATAAGCCGTCAGCTCATCAAATATCTCGAAACGCGAAAACTTCTCAATGACTGATTGCACGGTTTTCGTAGCAACAGGTCCACTGGTGATTTAATGGCATGTCTCACCGAAAAGTGGAACCAAAGCAAGATAGTTGCACTTTATATTTCTAAAGAATTTGGCAGAGTTTGTCATCAGGCCAAATTTTTTTTGTTAAAAAAGCATGATGACTCTCATTTTCAATGGATTAGAAAAAACCTTTTGTAACTTTCAACTTATGTTGTCTTAGATGGTTTCAAGTCTGATATTCACAAAATAAATGCTGGTAGCCCCAGGGCTCCGTTCTGTCTCCGACAGTCTTTTTGATTTTCATCAACAATCTCTTATCTGCTACTTCTAATTCAATATATTCCTTTGCTAATATTCATTCCCGGACTCACGTTCCTGCTCTTGGGCTATAGAATGGGAACGGCAGCGTATGTTTAGCTCATTAAATTCCGATATTAACTGTGGAAAACTATCAACAGAGTGGAATTTAATGCTTCTAACTCAATGCTATCTGCTGTCAGTAAAGCGTCATTATCCATGAGTGGCACTTCTGTCGTCAAAACCGAAAAACTTTCCATTCTCGGTATGTGTGTGAGTGACAACTTACCTTGGAATGACCACATATTCGATGTCGCCAAAAATGTTTGGAAATGTCTAGGTTTCCTCAAGCGATGTAAGAAATATTTCACCCCCTCTGATCTGGCCTTAGTATATAAGGTATTCATCCACCTAAATTTGGAGTACAATGACCACATCTGCTCAGGTGCTCCTAAAATATCTCTGCACCTGCTAGATAGGATTCAAACCCGTTTGATACAACTCATAGGTGATACTAATATCAGTCAGTCAATGAACACCCTTGAACACCAACGTAATGTATCCTGTCTTTAGTTTTATCGCTAATTAAATCACCAGTGCTCCATATAAATACACAGGAGCATTAAGATCCTTCAAACCTTCAACCATAACACCCGTCTCGCTATGAATACTCATCAGTATAGCCTCAAGCCCACTTTCAGACGTACTCTGAAATATCGTGATTCGTTCCTCGCTTATGGGATGCCCTGCCGAACTCTCTATTTCCTATTCATTATAACTTGCAGACATTTAAGGTCAACGTACATCGGTATTTCCCTTTTCTTTGTTTGCTTGATTTTCGAAGGCTTTTGATAGGGTAGACCACAACATTCTAAGGCGGAAGTTAAAAAACTTGTTTGGTCTCAGTGAAATGACTGTAGACTAGCGACAGATTCTCTTCATTAAAGGGCTTAATTCAAGGTGTTCCACAAGAGTCAATTGTTGATCCAATACTGTTCTGCATGTTCATTAACGATCTCCCATTAGTCTGTTCCCACATTTCTGTGCATCTTTATGGAGATGACGTACAACTCCATCTAGACAAACCCTTTAGCAAGCTTAATGAACTAGATCTCTTCGTTAATGAAAATCTAATCTAAATCTCTACTTGGTACGTATCTAATGGGTTGCTCCTGAACCCAACAAAATCCTAAGAGGAATTTCAATTTCAATATCGTGCCAGACATATGCTAAACTAATACTAAAATTACACCTCTTGTACATTGCACTAGTCTTGGTTTTATTATCGATCGTAACCTTTCTGTCTATAGTCATACTAATGCAGTTATTGGTTGGGTCTATAGATGCTTACGTAAACTATGACTTACGAGACGTAAGTTAGTATTGTCATTAATAGTGCCTCTCATTACATATGCTGAGGTTGTCTATATAGTAGTGCTCTTGATTCACTATGACAACATAAACTCCAAGTAGGTAGCATTCAACGATGTGGTCTGCTTTGTATATGTCCTTAGAAGATACGACCATATCTTTGAACACTCTAAAAAGCTACTAGGTTGCGGGCTGCAACACTATATCAATGCAAAAATTTGTATACTTTTACATAAAATTATTAACAATTTATCTCCGTCTTATTTGAATCCCTTTCGTTTATTTTTCATTCATGCTGCCAGAGTATGGAACTCGCCTCCACCGCGAGTCAAATTAATACCTAACCATGTAGTCAGTCCTCTTCCCTAAAACAATCCAACCTTAATCCTCAGCCCTCCTCTTTTCCTGGCAATCTCTACTTCATAATAGTATACGCTAATTTTTAAATAGATTTGTGTATTGTAGTTTTTAAGATATTAATGTTAAACAATCAATTCTTATATATTGTATCTAAATACAAGAAAAGATATCGATCTTATTTATCAATAAATGAAATAAAATAAAATAAAAATGAAAAAGATGAGGCTGGAGAGACAGTTACAGTGAATGGAGAACGTTACCGCAACATGTTGACTGGATATTTTTTCCCAAAATTGGACGATGGATGGGTCTGTATGATCTCTAGTTTCAACAGCATGGTGCTTTCACCCACACAAACAATCAACCAACCAATTTATTGCGTACGAAATTTGAAAATTGCACTATTTCGGTTAGAGGAGAAGTTGATTGGCATCCAAGGCCACGCGATTTAACACTTTTAAACTTCTCCATGTGAATTTTTTGAAGAGTAAGGTCTATACCAATTCAGGATCTTAAACATGAGATCCAAGCTGAAAATGCGGCCATTGACTCAATTATTTTTCAAAAAGTCCACCATAATTTTGACCTTTGGATGGTCGCTTGCAACAAAAGCCTTGGTGGTTAACTTAACAATGCTATAATTTATTTTTAATTGCCATAGACAAGGCTTTATTAATCAATAAAAATTCGCATTAATTTTACAATAGATCTGTATTTAATTTATTAAGAACTTCCACATTAACTTTTGGATCACCCTTTATAAGTTTATTTTATACGGCAATAAAGGTTTATCCATGATATCTTCCAATCATTTGTAGTTATATGACATTACTTAGCTACAATAAGGATATACGAGTAAAGAATATGTTTGTTGGGTTTGTCAACATTGTATACATCCATATTGCATGCAGTTAGTTGTCTCTGAGCTGTTTTCATTGTTGTAACCTCCATTCTGGAGCGAAAGACATATTCAGGTTTCATATGCTAGCATCTGTACTCTAGGATCACTTCACAACCATGGAGCTCCCTTTACACACTACAATTATGGGCAAAGACTTAAGTGTCAGCCTGACTGACACAGTTGTACTCAATTCTGTTCAATTCAATTCAAACTCTTGGCATCTTGACTTGGGGCATCTCTCATATTTCAAAAATGCTATTAAAACAATAAAATTGTTATGCAGACAACTCAATATTTTTCAAGAAATAAACAGGACTGTGAAATTGTAACATCCTCAGCTAGAGAATTATCTGCTTTTCTTCAAATAAAGACAAAAATAAACAATCGTGTGTGTGCGTATCCATTGAAACAATTTGCATTTGAAAAAACCATTTCCTCACTAAGTACTATTCAAAAAATAATTATCCAATTACGTTTATTTCTTTTAGGCCCTCTCTGGATTTCTGATGATGCTTACGCAGAATGGAAAACTCCTCTACATCTCAGATAATGCAGCCGAATACCTTGGGCATTCAATGGTAAGTGTTTAGTAATTTCCGTTGCCATAAACCTCTAACTTATCTCCAATAGAACAATTTAAACTCATTCCGAGGGGGTACATTACGTGAAATTGCTGCCCCAGCAACTTTCTCACAGACAAGTCAAGATCTCTGCGCAGAAAAGTGCTCACAAAGTTGCATCAATTTTACTAAATTGAATTGTTTGCCATCAGTGTATGTAGCATTGGACTCTCCTACCGCTATACGGATGATTGCCTGTAGTGCAAGTTTGCAAATTGAAAACAAATCCCTTAGGCTAATATGGTAAAATGAACCAAAAGTCATAGCGGTCATCTTGTATGGCCTAAGCGACAGGATTTTCCCTTTTCAGCTTTGACAGAAAACGTATCCCATTAATACAATTAGGTTCGGATGAAACCCATGTTATGTTATGGAAATGGTAAAAGTTAAGGAGATTCTGATCGCGACAGCAGGTACATTGTCGCATGTCAAACTGTTGCGACATCAAATTGCAGTCAGATTTTCCGTGCAGTTTCGTTGATTAATTTGAGGTATCTTGCTTTTAAGAGAGAGGAAAAAGTTGAGACGGATGCATATACATCCAATTACTAATAGGCACTGTTAAGGTTGACAAAATTTTCTATGTTAATTGGGTGGTAGTTATGGACTTTAAGTTGTTAATTGTACTAAGGACAAATTGGGATTCCACTTCAACTACAATGTAGACTTGAGCAATTGGTATACAGATTGTAAAATTTTTTTTTGTGGAAAAATGCAAATAATTAGAGACTCTGTTTGTGTCCCCAATCTGGTGATGTCCGCAGAGATGTGGATCGTGGTGAAGTGCAGTTGGAGAACAAAAGAGTTGAGCTGCGAACTAATTTGGCCTTTTTTTCTTTCCAAATTTGTCGCTTGCTTAGCTAATCCCAAATGAAAACAACTTCCGCATGAAACATTGGAGGCATACATTCTCAAAATTACCGATGTAACTGAAGCTTTAACATCGTCCTACTACCACTTAATAGAATCTACTCCTCCATAACTGGAAAACAGAAATGTTCTGCTAAATGGATTAAATGACAGTATTACCCAGGGAGTCAACAGCATGCAAACTTGTAGCAGAAGTTTAGTAATAGAGCCAAACTCAAGCTTCAGGAAATGTTCAGACAGCAAATAAAAATCGAAATAATCGGCTCTGTAACCACAAAGAGCATCGAGAAGGCTTAAATGTTTGCAAATGCTGATCTATACCATATGGTGATCCATCAACAAAAATTGTAACACCCTCCGAGAGTATATTCGCTTTGATCCCCAGGGCTAGATGACTTATTACACGTTTTACAAATGTTATACAATTCACAGTATGTGGACACTCTGTTGAAAGAAATTCGAATGTCAGTCGAATGTTCAGAGACTCAGTAACTAAGCAGTGGGGCAGTTGTATAAAAACCTGGAACTGAAAGTTATATACAAAAAGGATACCACATTAGGGATTGGAAAAGAAAGTCGGTGAAATCTGGAGGAAGACATTTTTGTCACTTTGACATTTTTATAGAAAAATTGGCCACGTGTGGTGCATGAAAATCGTGCTACTGGTCGAAATATGAATACAAATGATTTTCTCCTTGGCCAAAGAATGTCTTAACTTGAGTTGAACGATTTATTTAGAACATTCTGATGAGAAACATCAAAATCGACTCGTGTGTTCTGAGAGTGAAAGTCAAAAGCGAACAATCAAACTTGATGCCGTCGTTTGGCACTCTGTTTAGGAATCTATCCCATCTAATGCCGGAGGAAATGAAACCACAAAGTGTGCGTTAGCAAGATTGCTTCACGTCTCCCACCAGCAAATACTTACTTTTGAGTTGAAACTTGTGCCGATGTTTTGTCTACCTTAGCTTTGGAATAAACCTTAAAATGGTGGATATTTAGTTAACAAATTTGAATACATTCGATTCCTGAGTCAGGTGATATGGCGATCGCAATGAATAAAAGATACCAGTTCACAAGACTTATATCCAGCATTGGATTCTATAAATTCAGGAGAGTAAATACCGACCTCTTTCATGTCATTAATACATATAGTCATTCGTAGAAAAGTCGTCAAATAGGCCGTCATGACCAGAATTTATGGAGCGATATGATATGGTGCATGGTGTGGCCATCTTCTACAGACTTCGTTAAATGTTTACATCCACAAAAGAAAACCAGGACTGAATGTTCACGTCTCATATCAGGTGTTTGCAATCAAATTGTAGATTAATGCTACCCAAAATTATTGGGTCTATAACTTAATTGCGGTTTGCTAAGAGATGGCGTAACTTGTATTATTCCATTGTTATTATTCCATTGGAAAGCTACTGCCATTGTACGTCATTTCAGTATATGTCATTCATCTGAAGCGTGCCGAACTTTGTGCCTGAAAAAGAGTTTTTGAGGGGAGTTCTTCTTCATTACTTTAATATGAAAAAAACTGCTGCCGAAAGTCATCGTATTTTGGTGGAAGTTTATGGTGAACATGCGCTAGCTAAGCGAACGTGCCAATTTGGCTTGAAAGACGATGAACGTCCTGGGCAGTCAAAAAAGTTTAAAGATAAAGAACTGGAAGCATTTTTCTATGAAGATTGTTGCCAAACACAAGAAGAGCTCGCAGAATCTTTGGGTGTCACTCAAGCAGCCATTTCAAAACGTTTAAAAGCAGCTGGATATATTCAAAAGCAAGGAAATTGGGTTCCACATGAACTCAAGCCGAGAGGCGTCGAAAGGCGGTTTTGCATGTCCGAAATGCTGCTGGAACGCCACAAAAGGAAGTCATTTTTGCATCGGATTGTTACTGGTGATGAAAAATGGATCCATGACGACAACCTCAAGCGCAAAAAATCATATGTGAAACTCGGCCAACCAGCCAAATCAACGGCAAAGCTGAATATCCATGGCGCGGAGGTAATGCTCTGTATTTGGTGGGATCAGATGGGTGTGTTGCATTATGAGCTGCTAAAACCGGATGAAACCATCAATGGACAACGCTACCGAACACAATTAATCGCCCGGAATATGCGACCAGACACGAGGCAATAATTTTCCATTATGACAACGCTCGGCCCCACGTTGCTATTCCGATTAAAAACTATTTGGAAAACAGTGCCCTTTCTGACTATCATTTGTTCCGGTCGATGCAGAACTCCCTCACTGAAATACGGTTCACATCAGAGCAGAATATCAAAAATTGGCTTGATTCATTTTTGGCTGCCAAGCCCTCGCAGTTCTTTTGTGATGGGATCCACAAATTGCCAGAAAGATGGGAAAAAGTCATAGCTTCAGATGGTCAATACTTTGAATAATACTATTGTACTTGTTTTTCTTAAATAAAAGTTCAAATTTTGAAGAAAAAACCGCACGAAGTTATACACATATAGAACGAACATTTCCAAGGATGAAACAGAAAAACGCCTTCGCGCCTAACTTTATCAATCCTCTAGACTTATGTCACATGAGGACTAATGTTTGTATATCGTTTGTACAGGATCGCTTCAAAACGCATGCGTGTACATACAGTATAGCACAGCAATGGTTTTAGTGAAAAAGATCTCGAGAGAAATGGTTCTCTCAAGTCAGCTCGGTCTTCAATGAACTGCCTTCAGATGTGCACTCTTAGCTAGTTCAGTTCACTTTCCAACTGTGCTGCCAGCTTAGGCTGTGTAAGAAGACTTTTCGAATCAGAGTATCAATATTCATTCGCTCGGGATCCAAAACCACTCGAAGAAGTTTATTTTCGAAACGACTTAGGACATGTTCAAATACTTTAGCCAAAATCTATGCTGTTGAAGGCTGTATGTACGTACATGTGTATCTTTACAATGTCATATTACGCAAGTTTCTTCCTAGGCCATAGAAACAGCTATTGGCATGTATAAGTCTTCGTTTGACTACTGGAGAAGTCTCGTTATCAGAGTTAATTGAAGAGCTTCCGAACATTTTTTCTGAACAAAAACAGATTTTTTTCCTCCCCTGTTTCTCGTTCTTCTATATATAAGCAAGCGAATTGTTTTGTTCATCATCCATCAAGTTAGAGCCTTATTCCCATGATATGATTCAACAACTCAACACGATACGAGACAACTTTGGATGTAAACGAGTACTGCCGCCGTTAATTTCCATGGACACCTGCGTCTGTTTCAACGCCAGATTTAGTGCTTAGAACTTCTTCAGTGGCAGTGGTACAAATATACAAAGGTACAAATCAGCGGAACTAACGTGAACTTTAAACAGATTTAACTCAAGCAACTAAAACTGCTTGACCAACAACCAACAACAAATGTTGGTCCAAGAAAACACCGATTTGCGGACCAGCTTAACACATGTCTGACTTTTTGAATTGCAAATGCAGGCGATGGCCATAATCTCAACCACGCTGAGTGCAACATTGTGTTGATAAACAGTCGAAGCTGGCTAACAGAGATTATTTGCATTTATTCAGGAAATTTAACTCCTAAATTGAAGTGATCCACTTAGTAAACTCTTAAATGGCTTAACCAATCTCCGTCTTAGAAAGTAAGACTTTCTAGGTTTTCATCCCACATTCCCACAGCGCATTCAGCCCTAGACGTAGTCGACGACTAAAAATAGGGTTTCAGGCCATCTTTTCTAAGCTATGGTTGTTCTCTTTACCAGAAGATTGGAAGCTAACTGTTCTGATCTAATCTGGACTGATATGGAGCTTTGACTTAACATATTACATCGTAATAAACAAAGACGTTGTTGGCTTTCTGACAAACTGAAGGAGCTTTCAGCAAGAAATGGGGCTTGTCACCAAGTAGGGTTCTCTGGATATATCCGGACCAACTATTGTACAATATATCCTATAGGTTGGTTGTCTGGTAGAACAAGCTTCCACATGTCGTCGTAGAAGACACCAAAAACGAATACGGAAGCAGGTGTTTTTTTGAGAACGACAACCTCAAATTTCATTCCTTGTCTGGAGAAAAACATCTGCCGTCGAAGCGGGGATTGTCGTGGCAATGAACTACATATATTTCAAAGAATGGGTGGCGGCTACCGATATGCGCTTAGTGCTCTGATCATCTCTCTAATTTAATCGGAAAACAATGAACTTGCTAGGCAATGCTCATAAAAGAGTTTCTTAGGACTCGAACCTGCATTAAGCTAGTTAGGTTAGGACTTCGGTTAGGGCAGTGATAGGCGTAAGTGATATAACATTTCGCGACGCTTGCTGTAAGAGTAATGGCAATACGACGAAGTACTATATATCTATGTGAATGTCCAGCCTATGCTCGCATCAGGCAGTATATAATCAGCGCTGATGTACTATATAATATTGATGAACCACCGGACTGGCGATAATATGGAAAACTGCTGAATTTCCCATAACTTGGACTCGAGCAAAAGCCCAACAATCAAGTTCGTAGCGAAATGTGTGCTAGAAGTAAGCCCTTAATAATTTAGGCTAAAATGGCCAGGGCATGTTCGGCCACTAGCTTAATACCTGTCAACGCCGTCATTGGGTCAACTAATGGCCTCGAATAAAAATGGATATTGACGACCCTTATAAATGATTAAAGAACAACGACCTGCGGATCTGCACATGGAATGTTCGAATTCGAGGCTACGTGCAGCCCAGCAAGTAGCTTGGACAGTTATCACGCAGATGTAGCCGACATCAGGGAAGTGCGACAGGATGCGCCGGACGCAATATGGGTAAAACTGTGATATATACGAGCTACAGTGATTGTTATAGGGGGAAAAGTAGTGCTTATTCGGATGCTGATTTGCCATTTGCGGCAAACTTAGGCAGTCTAGAGCTTCCGACTTGAGTGAGCATCTGCTGACAATCCCCATCAAGGCTGCATTTGCTATCAAACGCCTAATATGCACCCATGGCCCTACGGAAGAAAAGGACGACGCAATCAAAAATTGTTTCTACAAGTTCCCCGACAAGACGAAGACATATGAGCAATGTCCGCAGTATGAAGTTAAAATCGTACTAAGCGATTTTAACGCTATGATAGGAAAGAGAACATCGTGTGTAAGACAACTCGTCTGGCAACGGAATTTGCCTTATTGATTTTGCGGCTGGATGAAATATCACCATTGCAAGCCCACCGTTCCCTCATCTCAATATACACAAGGGAACATAGATGTCTTTGGATCATGAGATGCTAAATGAAATTTAGCTTATTTTGCTATCGACCTAGGCCATGCCTCCAGTATTGGACTTGGATCAACAAGGTATGAATGCGGATCTCTCAACCTTCATAACAAAGAGAAATTCTGTGAGAAGATATGATGTCGAAAGCTGGAATGTCAAGAGACCGCTTAAATATGCCACCAAAATCAAGTACCAAAGACCAATGGCAACGCTAGATTTCACCCGACCACCACTAAGAAATCTTTGGTTTAATGAAGAATGCCGGCAAGTACATGCAACTAAATATAAAGCAAAGAAAATAGCACTGCAACGAACGATAAGAGTCACTCGTAAGCTTTACGAGCAGAATAGACCGGAAAAGGATCAGTTTCTACAGAAGAGAAATAAAAGAGGGTGAGACGAGTGCGATCCCAGCTGTTGACAGGTTTTACTTCAGGAATAACGTACGAAAGTTTTACCAAAAGTTAAATAGAACATGTCAAGGTAAGAAGCCTTGCCTGTAGTACTCGTATATAGAATTGAAGAAGGAAGCCTTGTAGTACAATCACAGTCGGTGCTACAAATATGGAAACACTTTTTCTGCAGACTGTATAACGTTGAAAAAGCCCAATATCCCGCCGTCAGACAGAAAAGAGCATTCAACTTAGACAATGATAGACAAAATTTGAAGGATTGTAATATCTAAGCAGAAGCCCAAAGCAGCTGGACCTGACAACTTACCGGGCGAGGTATTCAAAGATACTGGTAATGATTTTGTGGAGAGCATAACCAATGTCATTTTTCAGATATAGTCAGAAAAATGCATACTTGATGAATGAAATCTTAGTTTCATTTACCCGATCCACAGAAGATCCCTTAAACATCGATGAATAAGTCTTCTCAACATCGCATACAAGATCTCATCTGCCTTATTGTTTGAACATGTGAAACCGTTCGAAATAACCTGATTAGTCCCTATCAGTCCGGTTTCAGACCAGGAAAGTCCACAGTCGACCAAACAAAATCAGATCCTAGAAAAAACTCAAGAAGTCCAAATCGATACCCACAGGCAGCATTTATAGTGACGACCTATGTAGAGCCATGTTTTGGGATCCCTGCCCCTGTCACTGGTGCGTTCGCTAATATTAAAACAGAAGCTGCCAAAATAGGTTTAGTGGTGTATGAGGGCAAAACCAAGTATAGCTGTCAACAGCTATAACTTCGAAGTAGTAAGAGACTTTGCCCACCTTAGCTCTGCTATAAATTCAAATTCTCTCAACAACATTCTCTTGCCAATCGCTATTTCTTTGGGCTAAATATGCAACTCAGCTGTAAGGTCCTGTCTCGAAAAACTATAGAGTCTCTATATGAGACCTTGATCATCCCAGCCCTACTTTATGTCGCAGAAGCATGGACTTTAACAAAAGGGGATGAGAAAAATCTTTGGAAAAATATAGTATTCAGTCCCGTTTGCGTTAATGGGCTTTAGAGGAAAAGGTTTAAAAACGAACGATATGAGTTGTATAACGCCATCGTTTTATTCAATAAACTTCAAATCAGTCGATTTAGATGGCTGGGATATGTGGAGTTAATGTATAACAATGCTCTGGTCCGTAGTCTCTTCAAATCTAACCCAGAAAAACAACGTGGCAGAGGAAGACCTCGTTTCAGGTGGCGCGCACAAGTTTAAGCGGACCTCAACCGACTCGGACTGTGCAACTGGATGGAGTTAGTTAAAGACCGGTCTTACTAGAGAGGCACAGGTTCACCCCGATCTGTAGCGCCACCTAACTAACTAAGTAAATTTAACCGACGACTAACAACTTTTTAATTTAATCCGATTAGACGATTAACAACTAAGAACTAATTTCTGTATATAAAAAGCACAGGGAAGTGAAAACCAATTATAAAAAACGTAGATTGATGTAGATTGATGCTTTGTATGCTCTAGAATGCCCACACGGAATTTGCAGGCGTAAACATTTTGAAGACATTCAATACGTTTACTTTCAAAACTCTAACCTTGGAAGGAGTTGAAAAATTGAAGAAACACCAAATCTTGTTCGCATAGAACTCAAAATACACACCTTTTCACACTAGACGCACCCAATAACATGCACATAACTATGAGTCGACAACAATTTCATTCACTTCCGAATCAAGTATCTCATTCTTCAAGCTTATTCCCAGCCCACCTTAGCCTGACCGTTGCCTATCGTACGCTCGTACAGTTGTACGACTTCATCCAACAGAAGCTAACAACTTTAAACCCCCTGGCTACAGTAAGAATTTCGAATCACAACCCCCTTCAACCAATAACTCATTTCCCATGATTAATGCGATTGCCCACAATGTTCGGGCGTTGTAATTGCTTGACTTGCACTGTAATGAAGTGTCAGAGTGTTGTCAGAAGGGGACTTAATTTTTATTGGAAATTTTTGAACACACCCACTGGCCTCTGAATAGTGTCGTAAGCCCTAAAGGTGAACCGATAGAGGTTACCCGTATGAGGTAACCTTTACCTCTCGAAGGTGCTTAGTCACCAGGCGCAATCTCCATTTCATATATTTATACTTATACTCGTACTCCACGTTACATTCGTATCTTTTCGATGTCGAAGGAATAAATTTCGATTTCCTCGAATACGAATACAAATGTGACACTTCATGGAATGGTAACTGTCACGTTTAACTAAGCTGTGCCACTTGTGGCTTTTGCTTCTGGACACAACATTGAATGCAGACCATTTGGACGGTATTCCAAGCCTAGCTTGAACCAAGTTGTAGATGTTTGACATAATGAAAAGTTTAATTAACTGACCTGTCAAAATAGCTGTCAATTTTGTCCACCCTAGCATATGCAGATACAACTACAATAGTAGCGCTAGGTTCAGGTTCACATGTTGTTTGTGCTATGAATACGAGAACAATGATCGTTCAGTGTTGTGTTATGTTTTGGTGATCACTGTATGTGCTACCGAGGTATCGGGGTTAATCCAGATAAGAATTGTACATTTATGGCGACCACAATTCGAATGATGATCGCCAATAGAGAACTAGAGAGCCACCAATGGCAGTTAGTTAATTAACTTTTGTAGCGCGCGTTGTTGAAAGTACTCGTATCTGTCTGTTCAGGCTGTTGTAGTCTAGCCTGGATTACGAGAACATGGAAAATAATTGCATTGTTCCGATTGCTGTTAGTTTCAAGTCCGAAAAGGTTATTTATGAAAATTTTCTCTTCCCGTTTGTTATCCGGTTGGATGCTGGTAAACGCTGTGTGAAACTCTCTCTTTCGAGACGGCGGCTGTGTGGCCATGTGACATGAGCAATGCATTTAATTAGTCCGACCAGTGCGATGTTAATTATGAAACATGACGTATGGGATTAATCGAATAAGCTGAGTGGTGTTGGACTAGGTTATGGGCTATGGAAGAAGGATCTCGCTTTCACTGCAAATGCAAATGCCAGAGGCCTTGGTAACAGATACCATTACGATGGTTAATATTGGTGGGAAAATTATGCGGATTTTGAACAAAGCCTTCGGCATATACATTCATCCGTGTAAAAAAGATGGTAACTTAGATAGGATTTCTATCTTTGAATTTTGATGGTTTTTCTAGAGCTGTTGAGAAGAACTTATTCCTAGAGAAACTGTCTTTATGATGAGGAGGCTGATTTCTATAAATCGATGGTTTGATTTGCTTTATATCATGCAGCACCATCCTGATACGACGAATTAAAGACTAGGGTCTTCGGACTCACTAACGCTATAGAGGCCTGCTAAAATGATTGAGTATGTGCAAGAAAAAAAAATAGAAAAAGCGATCTATAAGCGTGGCATGATATGCATGCGTTGTTGAAGCAAGAGTTTTTCTTTGATTATTTCCTAAAATATACTAAGCAAAGATGTCACGTATATCTTGAAAATTTGACAAGTTTTTTCTATTGAACGTTGTATCACTCTAAGAACAATGTCCTAGAATTTGAAATCTATGTTCTGACATATCGTTGTTTTCTAAATCATAAAATGACTAGAGTATTCATAGTTTGTACATTCTTATCTAGCAATCGGTATGTTTTCAAATACAAAATACCGTCCATATCCACAATGCCTTAATTTCCAAGAGAGCCTTGTTACTTACAAAGCTCACACGGATAGGTTTAGTTAGTGTTCATTTTGATAAACAGTGAATCTAGTTCTAATACCCGACTATCGGAAAAGATGTTTACTCATTTTCCAAAAATTTCAAACCTACGCTGCCGTTGCTGTATTTGTCATACAGCATGGGCAGTGGCTGAGTGTAGGTAATGACTGATGGATAGTGGGTTGTGAGTTTGAATTTTGTTGGTGCAGTATATTTATATTGTTGTTAAGGCATAACACCTACAACAATTTGATTCGGTAAGCCAATGTCAGCATTTTTACTTCGCAGCCTTGCTTAGCATTGTCGGTGTTTGTGTTTTTTTATGATGACTCGGGAACTTAGGCAATATTCGCGGGCCAATAAGTAATCACTTTTCTAAATACGTCCACGTATGTGAATTAAGACCAGCTGTTTGGCACTTAGTGACTTAGAAAAACACAGGGAGATCCCCGTCTACAACTCTCAGATCACGCTAATCTGAAGCTGCCTGGCTACGAACTAGTGTTATTATTCTTTTCTTACCATGGTCTCACTATTTACGTGCGTAGTGATGTTGCCACAATATTATCCCTGTTCCAAATCGGAATTTAATCTCCTGTGGTTAAAGTTCCATCTTCAAAGGCAAATTATCCGCTACTGCTTTATTTACAGAAACCGCAATTCGACCTTTAAGAGTTTCATACGCTGTCTGACTCCATTCAAAGAATTGTATTCCTGTATCCTCATACCAAAGTCGTTTTTACGGGCAATTTCAATATACACAATTGTGAATGGCTTCGAAATTCTAGACATACAATACTCGAAGGACGGTGTAGAGATATTCGCAGCGGAAAATAATTTGACCCAGCTTGTAAATGAGCCCACACGCATACCAGACGTTGTTAGTTATGCCGCCAACTCCCTGAAATTATTTTTAACTTCTCACCATGATAAGTACACTGTTGATGTGGTTTCCTCTTCAGGGTCGTCGCATCAGCTAATTTCTCATACACCCTGTGTGGTGGGAGAAGAGATTCCTAAGAGAACCGAATAGCAACACGAGGAAGCTAATAGAAGCGGACTCAACAGCTTCTTAAGGAATTTCATCTGATTGTTATGTTTCCTCGATAACGACGTAGATGCCGCTGCTGATATGATAACAGACACCATTATCTTTGGAATGAGATCGTTTATCTCTCATCGGATGAAAAGTATGAAACCAAAATAAAAGGTATGGTACGACTCGACCTGTAATGTTTTTGCTGAGAAACGTTTTTTTCGGTCCAAACGAGCCAGGTATGACTGCAACGCCTCTCTTAAGCGTGTGAAATTCTAATACGACCAAAAACTGAGACAAAAAATACCACCATGGTCCAATGGTAGTAAACATTTTTAGTCGTTCGTCAAAAACATCAGAAATTCTCCATCATCCTCCATCCAAACCATTATTTACAACGATATTCCAGCTGTTAGCTCTTTAGACAAGGCTAATCTGCTTGTGCCACACTTTGAGGCCAACTGAACACTTACCGATTGTGCTTTGTCACTTTAGCAGTCGTGCAGTAGCAAGAGTTCTTAAAGAAACACAAATCCGTTGGTCTAGATGGTATTTGTACATCCCGTCCCTAAAAAAGGCGACTCTTCTTCTCTCCCCTACTACATATGCATTGCACTTATGTCTCACTGAAAAGTTGAACCAAATCATACATCAATCTGGGTTTTTCCTACATAATTTGCTCGCGATTAAGAGATTTGGGTAACCTTTTTGATGTAGTGAAAAGTATTGCGAAATGCCTAGATTTCTTCAAGCAATGTAAGAAACACTATTCACTTCCTGACCTGGCCTCAATATCTAAGGCATTTAAAAGCCCAATATTCTAGTACGATGCACACATCTGGTCAGTAACGCCTAAAATATCTCTGCACCCGCTAGATAGGATTCAAAATATCACTCAATCAATGGACAACCTTGAACACCGGCGAAATGTCTCGTATATCACTTTATTTTATCGCTCCATAGAAATCGCAAGTAGCATTCTATCCCTTCAAATACTCGTCTCGCTATGAATGCTCATCAGTACATCCTTAAGCCCACTTTCGGACATACTCTGAAATATCGTGATTCATTCCTAAGCCGAACAGCTCGGTTATGGAATGCCTTCCGAGCTCTCTATTTCCTAGTCATTGTATCATTCAGACATTTGAAACCAACGTCCATCGGTACCTAACTTTCTTTCCTCCCTAATTTTCCTTTGCCCGCGCTGTGTGCAAATATTTGAGGGTTACCTTAACCCCTTGAGCGAAGCTGTTTTAAAAAAAAAAAATAACTTTTAGGTTCTCATCAATTTCAAAATAAAAACTAAAGGGTGGAAGCGGTTAAAGAACGTAAGCACGTAAGGCATAGGTGAAAATGAGAATGTTCTTACGAGGATTGGTCTTAAATAACCAATATTACCAACTAAGATCAGTTGAATAAAGAAAACATCTACAACGTTTCAGTATAGAGAAAGGGCTTGTAAATTTATAAGTTTCAGCCGATCAGTATATGGTGGTGATCACCTTCTTGGGCCATGTGAACAAATCGTAAAAATCAGCATTGAACCGCTTCTATCCGGAAGATGTGTGTTCTGTAATAAGTGACCAAATGTGGTTTGCATATTTCAAAAAAGGCAAACCACATTATGTAGAAGGGTTGAAAAATTCCTTAGACTAGAGCTTGATGAAGCCAAGGGCGGAGAATGTGAGAAATGTGAGAACGGAAATTAGGTTCCTTATCTAAGATAACATCTAAATCACGCAACTCATTCACTAAGGGAACAGGCAGATTAATGAATAGATAGCAGCGAGCTGAAGTTAGAGGGCGCTTACGACTATAGCCTGACACTTATTGACGATAAGCTCAAGGAAATTCTTCTGACACCAAGTACGAAATGTGTCTAAATCTTCCTGCAGTGGTAGGCTGCCTGAGGAAGATGACATATATCTCAAGATTTTCGTACAACCTGCGTAAGCATATAAGTATGAATTATCATCATAAATGGTAAGAATAAATAATAAGAAACCAAAGTGGCTGCCTTGAGGGACACCAGAAGAGGCTTTAATTGGATCAGAAACCATGGACCTTAATAGAGCATAGTAATGTCGTTCATTTAAATAGGATGGAAGCTATGTTACGAAGCTTATTTGGAAACCAAGAGCCTTTTATTTTAGAAGGACTATATCATGATATAAAGATTTATCAAAGGAATTATTCAAACGAAACGGTGGCAATCACGTCAATTTTATTTCTAGATTCTAGTGCATTCTAGTTCATAAAGAGGGATTCTAGTGCATTGAGAAACCCGTAGTGGTTTTGGGAAACAATAGATTTACAATTTAAAAGCATTATATCATAAATAATGCTCTCTTAAAGCTTAGGTATGCAGGACAGCTTAGCCTTTGATCGAGGTCTTCTCGAACTTTATTATGCAGGGAAAAAATAAAAGACCTAATCCCCGGGTGATAAAAAGCTGAAAGAGAGCTGTAAGAAGTTGGAATAGGTGCATTAAACATTTCTTAAAAAATATAGGGAAAGATCATCAGGATCAGTAGAATAATCATCTTTGAGGTTTACTATTTTGTCCTTAACTTGCTCTAAAATTATGGGTAGACAAAATATTCCAAAGTTGTCTACTAACAGCTGTTTAAATAGGAAAATTTAGAGTGGTCTGGCTCATCAGAAAGGTTGGCGAAAGCATGCAACAACGTGAAGATCGTCCGAGAACTTATCTATTTACTTTTAGTTTTGACGAACTGAAAAAATTGTTTGGGGTCGGAAATGAATGTGTTGTCCATTAAGTTTAAAAAATTGTCATAGAGAGTTTGTGAAAATACAAAGAAGTTTATTTGAACAGACTGGTAGTCGAAGAAATCGGCGTCGAAACGCGATTCTAAGATGTGTTCGAAAAGTAAGGTGACTTTATATTTTTATAAAAAAAAATGTTTATTTATTTATCAATATTAATACTGACCCCTTAAAAGTGATTCCCGTCAGATATAATACACTTGTGCCAACGCTTTTTCCAATCTTCGAAGCACTTCTCATAAGTACTTTAAGGTATAGCCCCAAGCTCTTCCAGCGATGGCATTCTTATTTCCTCAATCGTTGTAAATCTCCATCTTTTCATAAATCTCTTCAGTTTTGGAAACAGAAAAAAGTCGCATGATGCCAAATCCGGTGAATATGGTGTTGATTGAGACCTGATTGTCGTGTTTTTTTTTTTGGTCAAAGAATCTCTAACAACGAACGATGAAATAGCAGGTGCATTATCGTGATGCAATTTCGGATTTTTTTTTTCGTATTGGTTCTCGTAAATGGCGCATTATTTCAAGGTAATAGTCCTTATTGCCCTTACGACCTTGAAGTCAAAACTCCTGATGTACTACGTCGCGGTAAATGAAAAAAAAGTGATCAAAGCTTTGACATATAATCGAACCTGGCGTGCATTTTCCGGTTTTGACTCTTCTGGGTGCTTCTTTTTCGACATCAAAACCATATAACCATAATTTTTCACCAGTTATGACTCTTTTGAATAAGTCAGGATCATAATCGACGTCAATCAAGAGGTACTGAGCGATGCGCATGCGACGGCACTTCTGATCAAAATTAAAAAGTTTCGGAACACACTTCGTTGACAGAAGTCTCATGCGCAAAACATCCGAAAAAATTGCATCGCAGAAGCCGACCGATATGCCAACATCCTCAGCAAATTTTCTTATGGTAATTTGACAATCTTCCAAACCAATTTTCTTCACAGCTTCGACATTATCCTCTTTTTTTGATGTGCTAGGACGTCCGAAGCAAGGTTCGTCATTTGCATCTTCTCAGCGGTCTTGGAAGAACTTTTAAACATTTTTTTCAACTTAAAGTAGGCTCACCGTATCCCGAAACTCGTCTAACCTTCCAATCTGTCAAAAACAAACTAAGTATGCCATAAACTTGAAATTGTGAACAACTTTTCAGGACATTTGTACCAAAACAGCAAAAAAAAAAAAAAAAAGATAAACTTATGTATGTACGATGTATTTCTCTTGTTACGAAGGAATCGCAGTTCTACCAGGGTGGTGAGGATGCGGGAAATTTTGTTTGGGTAAAAAAGGTACTGATTGGGAGAGACATTTGAACATTTCAATATGAAAGGATACGAGAGCATTGTTAACCCTAAAATTAGGATTATCTTAGTTGGAATTAGTTTGGCGTAGTTAGCCAGGTAATTTAAGAAAACTAAAACTATAGGAATACTTATAGAAAATGGGATAAAGCCCAGAATGCAGTGGATGATTTTTTTAAAAGTCATAGACCCGAGACGAGAGTGCATAGCAAGAAAAACACTCGGCCATAAAAATTCTCCTCTTTATCTAGACCATCGTCACTGTGTCGATCGGAGTCTTGGAAAAATAATTCATTTTTCTTAATATTAGGGGAGAGATTAGTTTCCGTAAGGACAAAAATGTCGTAAGCCAGAATCTGCACATTAATATATAAAACAGAAACCTTAGTTCGTAATCCCCTTACGTTTTGATAATACCGGGACAGACATCTGGGAGGCTTCAGCAAAAAAATTAATGGTTAGATTAGGAGTGGTGGTATACGAGTTGATTTATATAAGGTAATTCATCGTAGGTTTGATTTTCAACAGGCTTTTTTCTGACATATCACGCGTAACTTCTATCAAACTGCTTAGCCATTTTTGTTCAATATCGTTTGGCAAGTCATCATGGAAAGACTCACACTACAACAGCGTCTCAAAATTGGTCAGCTTTATTACTAAAATCAGCGTTCTGAGAGAAATGTTTTTCGTGCGCTTCGAGGAATTTACGGTGCGCATAATCGACCTACTGAAACCACTATTGCCAATACCGTTCGTAAATTTGAGTCCCAGTTTACATAAGTGGATAATACTCTATCGGTTAGACCACATCCAGCACGTAGTGAAGAGATTATAGCAGCTATAGCTGAGAGTGTACGCGAAGACCGTGACGAATCGATTCGTCGTCGTTCTCAGCAGCTTGACTTGGCGTATTCAACAACTTGGTGTATTTTACGTGAGGATCTCAACCTAATAGCGTACAAAATTCAACTTGAATTTGGAAAAACTCAATGAAAGTCTGGTGTTGTATCGTGAAATTTTGTTCAGTGATGAAGCTCATTTGAGCATTTATGAGCAACCCCAAGAGTACCAAGAGCTACCATATTTCTTCAAAAGTGGGGCAAATCAGAATGTTACCCTCAATGGTAACAGCTATCGCGCCATGTCAACGTACTATGTGCTCTCTGAAATTCAAGCACATGGTCTCGTTAAGCTCTGGTTTCAACAAGACGGCGCTACGAGCCATACAGCGCGTGAAGCAATGGACTTGTTGAGAAATTATTTTGGTGAGCACTTAATTTCACGTTTTGCTACGCTAAATTGGCCGCCTATATCGTGCGATACCACAGCTTTGGACTATTTTCTCTAGGGACATGTAAAGCCTTAGGTCTTCAAGAATAAGCCAGCTACGATTGACGCTTTGGAAGTCATATGACTCGTGTCATATGACTCGTGTCATATACAATTCGCTCAAAATTGGACCTTCCGAATGGACCACCTCAGACATAGAAGTGGCCAACATTTACATGATATCATTCTTAAAAAGTAAACGCCACGAATTGTTCTTTTAATCGATTATAAAAAATTTAAGTTCACTATCAAATTTATGTATCTTATTTTACATTATAAATCAAACCTTACGATGAATCACCCTATATATATATAAATAACATACTAAGGTTTCAAATGAATATCTGAAATAGTTTTCGAGTTACAGTCTTCTAAAGAGTAGCCGCTCATCGATCAGAAAACACTAGCTCCGTCGTCATCGTACACCATTCCAGTTTCTATTGTTGACCTTCAAGTATGCAGAAATGCATGAATAGATCTACTCTTTTAGGATTTATTTTTTATAAATACGTCACGTGTTTTCGGAGCCAGACAAATTTAGTTTTATTGTGACCGCTATACGAGTGATCAGATTCTGTATTCAAACCAAAAAGCTATTCACGATATTCCCGGGCATAGATCAGTTTTAAGAAAACGAAAGTTTACGGGAAATTAACGTACATTCAAGCTGTTACCGCGGATACTAGTACGTCCGCTGATAACAATGATAATAATGTTGTGATTGATGCAACTCATGGATATTGCATTATTCAGTTTGTATCAGTTTTTATGAAATTACCAATTTAATAATGTGTAAAACGTGTAAAAAAAAATGTGTGAATGCGGTGTTTCGTACATCAATTTGAAATAAATAGACGTTTAGTGGCAGTGATGCGTTTTTTGGGTATCGGAATAATCCGAATTAATTTTCTACGATTTGATGAATTTAGCATTATTCATCATCAAACTTTCGCTGGATGTTTTTGGATTTTTGAATCTATGGATGGCAGCAGAATCAGTTTGTAAATTTAGTATGGAAAGAGCTGTTGAAGAAGAGAAGAAGCAGACATTAGAGAAAAAAAAATCAGAAACAAAACCTGGCCATACTTCACATTTCAGTGTAGTAACTCTGGCAGGAAAATGTTGTAAAAAAATCGTAGATTCGTGTGTAAAGTATACTTACTGTCAGAGTTAATAAGAAAAACAGCGACCATTAAGCTTACGAATGGATTGCGATATAAGTTATAAAGGATCGGCTTCAAAAATGGAAGTCGACAGTGTAAAAGACATGTTTGGTCGCTCGATTAGTTTGCGCGGTATATTACTAATGGTGATAGTGCCACATATAAAGGATTATTATATTTAAATCCATATGGTATTCCTGTAGAAAAACTAGAGTGCTATCTACATGTTAAAATAAGAATAGTATCACGATGCTGTAGTTTGAAAAAAACCGATAAGAGCTTAGGAGGAAAAAGTAAAACCACGCCAAAGTTAATTGTCAACTTAATTTATAAACTTTAAAAGTATTACGGCCTAGCGATCATGAGACATCAAGATGACGTAGATGAAATGTATAAAGCAATCTGGCCTGAAATGGAGCTGAAATTTGTGTTTGACTGATAAAAATCCACACCATACAAACTGTCCATAAGGCTCAGAGAGTAAGTTCGCTTGACTAAGTTCAAGCGAGATTATCTCCAACTTGATCCAAATGTTCAAAAAGCTCCGAAACCAATATACGAGGACTTGTCTCAGCGTAAACTACTTGATAGATGTAATAATACGTAATCATACGTAGAATAGTAAGGAAAGCTACAATGGTTTACTTTGGGACTTTACTCCAAAACACCTCCACGTGGTCTCAAAACTACTGAATTATCAAATTACTTTGCTACTTCAATATTCAACGACGGTAATACATCTATTTTAAAAGTATTTAATGTGATAGGAGTGATAGTTGGACCTGCAGCAAAGATGAAACAAGACTAGGAGTAGCTGACAAGCCTCGAAGAAGAACTTTAAGAGCCCAGCAGGCGCTTTTTGAAGAAGTGGATTATATGGACCTGGAGTAGCAGATTAACTTTAAGTATGACTTTCAGCTGTTTATAACATTCAAATCAATCTTTAAACGCGTTTTCCTCGAAACTACATTTTTCAAATTTGCTGCAGTTGTAACTCAAAAACAAATCATCTAATCGCTTTAATTTTTTTTTTGGCTTATTTTGTATATGTTTCTCTATACAATGACCTTCCAGGGTTTCGATTGTATGAAAAATGTAATTTTGGTTATCCAAAAATTATTTTAGCCACGGTGAAGGCCGCAATTACTGCAGCAATAGAGGAACTTTTTTTTTGTGAATTGGGAGACAGCGAATAACTTAGTAAATTAAATTTTTTTCCTTTAAAAGAAAAGGTGTATACCACCTTGATCAAAAACGGAATAACCGCCGTGTGGGGCTCCCATTGTTCCGGTTTAAGTTCTATTTTTTTCGTTAAGTTGGTGCATCTGTTGTTGACATTCCTTCTAAATTTTAGCGTCATAGCTTGACATTTGCAAAAGTTACGTAGCCAAGAGTACATCTATCTCTCTGTGTGTTGGCGATTTTTTTAAATTTTAGAAATGAATTTAAGTTTGCATCAACGAACTTGTATTAAATTTTTGGAAAAGTGTTTCGGCAACGGTTTTCGAAAGAAAACGGTCGTTAACCAGTGGCAGGAGCGGTTCAAAAGTGGTCGTGAGTCAATCGAAGATGATCACCAGACCAGCAGACCATCGACATCGAAAACCAACGAAAACATTGATGAAGTAAAAGAAATGTCAGTCAATAACCGCAAATTAACTATCAGAGAGATTGCGGAGGACTTGAACATTACCTATGGATCCGTTTAAAACATTTTGGTCAATGATTTCAGTTTCCGTCGTGTAGCAGCAAAGTTGGTGCCAAAAGACCTCAATTTCATGCAAAAAGAAGACCATGTTGACGTCGCAAAATAGATGATTTTCGAGGCTGAATCTGATCCCACATTCATCAAAAAGATCATTACTGGAGACGAGATTTATGAGTCCAACACGCAATTCAGACATCAGGCAAGTGAATGGCGTTCAACAAATGAGCCGAGACCAAAAAAACCACGTCCTTTTCAGTCAAAAAAGAAGGCAATGCTCACGGTTTTCATGGATTACAACGGTGTAGTGCATCATCAATTTTTGACAGAAGGCCAGTAATCAAAAAGTATTATTTGGGCGTTATGAGACGTTCGCGCGAAGCAACTCGACGAAAGAGACCAGAATTGTGGGCAGAAAACTCGTGGATTTTGCACCATGATAACACACCATCGTACAGTTGCATCATTATTCGTAATTTTTTGACGAGAATGCAACAAATACCATCCAACAGCCACCGAATTTGGCTCTCTGTGACTTCTTTTTGTTCATTCAAGCTAAAAAACAACTACGGGGAACACGTTTCAGCAGCCGAGAGGAAGTAATGGAAAAATCGCAGGAAGCACATACCGAAAACCGAATATAAAAAAAATGTTTCGAGGATTGGATCAAGTACTGGCATAAGTGTGTTGCAGTCGATGGGGATTACTTTGAAAAGGACAATATAGATTTAGATGAATAAACTTGTATTTTTAATTTTCTGAATAAATTCCGGGATTTTTTTTTTATGTATAAATACATAATATCCCAAAATTCACCTTTTTTTGGCGCTCACACTAGGTGTGCCCATTAACTCATAAAAAGGACAATTCCAGCCATTGCTTAAGCCTTTTTATAATATTAGCGGTGTCCGTTCCATTATTATTTACTAACACTTACCTTTACTAAGACACAAACATGAATATGTATCTTAGTACGATGGTGCTGATGCCAATTGAAATAACCAACTTCTGACTGATATGGATTACTTTAAGTAAAAGTAACGACTTAAAGATAAAAGCCTTCGGCAAGAAACTAGTACGCGTATTGATTAGTTGCCGAGAAAAATCTCTTCCATAAACTAGTCCCCAGTTTCTATGAGGAAAATCATCGAATAAGTCTATTATTAGAGGAGATTTTGTCAGGTGTTTTCTCTTAACAAAAACTTCCTTAAGGCACTTCCATTATATCATACATCTTGTCTTACACCCAAGCTGGTGGTTAAGTGCTCAAACATCACGTCGCACAATTTACAATTGTATCTAATAAATCCGTAATCGCATTTGATAACCAACTTCACTTTCAATTTGTGTTACTTGATGTTCATTTATTATTACAAGTACGCGAAGTCTTTACCAATTAATATCAACATCTGTTCACCAACTATTGACCTAATGGAGAAACCATGTCAAAGCAATGCCATCTCATGCCATTTAACTTAAAACGATTGTCACACAATCCATGTATCCACATCTCACCAATCTATTCGGAAAAGATTTGCTCAAATGAGAAATAAGAAAGAAGTCCCCATCGATACAGAGAGAGTATTCATATACGAGTGTCGAGTATGTATCTTTATGCAGAAAAAGACAATCCTTAAGGCTAAACACAACCACATGGTAGCCATAACGATCAATAAATTGCAATTTAATTGCTTTACGAGCTGACGATGAACACCGAGTCATCCGAAAAGCAAGTCGCACATACTATGATACTATGCCATCTTTTAACACCACGACAACATAACCAAAGAGGGCGACCTTCTTCTTCTCCGGCCACATTGTACATATACTCATACTAACCACCGTTTTGATTCTGTTCTATTTATTGCCGAACAAAAAGCCAAACATCGATTGCAACACGCAAATCCTTTACGGAAAATCTGAAGTAGCAGCAGCTTCACCACGGATCAAGTCTTGCTGCACCATGCTATCAACTGGGCAGAGGTGAAGGAAGAACATTTACGAATGGCATATAGTCGTATTCGTATAAAAGTACTCCCGCGTTCCCATGGTATTGCTATGGTTACACCATCAGCACATCTATGACTACAAGTTGGAGTAAACGACGACGTACTAGCAATGACATCATGTGCTCCGGTGCTGCTTCTCTGGTGGTGGTACTCGTATCTAGTGCTAGAACAAATACCTGGTGCCACATACCTGGCAAATCCTTTAATTCTGTTTTTATTATCACGTGTGTTAATTTCTGCATGCCTATTAAGCTAACCGCACCGTTTTCCAATTGTCTGGCGATATCTGCGTTAATAGCTTTCCGAACTCCGGTGGTTGCCGTTTGGTCTTTGGGTCTGCTCTAGTGTTTGCTGACTATGGAGGTGGCTGTGAATTGGATTTTTTTTTCGTTATTTCCTTTCAGTTTGTTGTTCTTAGCACCGTTTAAGTAGGTGAATTTATGACTTGTTGCACTTGATATGGGTTTTTTTCTTTCCACCAGCGCGCGTACTGTGAGATACTACAAGTCGAGCAAGACCGCGTGGTTACCTATGGAAATTGATTTTGCACACACCATTCACTAGTGCAACTCTTAGTCTATTTATTGATTTTCCCAGTTGGTGCTGAAGCTGATACGGGTGAGCGATAATTAATTACACGTACGCTAGTTGAGAACAGCAGTAAGATTGCAGTAAAATAGTTTCAGAATAGCTGTGGAAATATGTTAAATCGGATAAACGGTGCCGATAGGTCAATGTCGGTGTTTCGGTGGCAGTTAGCCAGATTAGAATGGTTAAGGTTGCACTTTTATTGTTATTTTTATTTTTTTTTTTTTTGGAATCCCGAATACTCGTATATGTAACAACTGTGCTGACAGATATCTGATTTAGTTGACATCGAAAAGAATTCAGGTCATATGTGCATAGAGCGAATTAGAAGGCGTGTTGAACGATTGTTCGTTCTGTTCATGAACTCGAACGATCAAGTTGCCCATAAATTAGAATTGTAAGTTACTCACAGATTATGTTGTGCAGATAAATCTCCAACTTGTGGTTCTTTCGACTAATAACGGGCTTGTAGCTAATTTTTATTTGATTTGTCGACTGCTGAGCTGGTCATTGATAAATCGAAACAAAAGAGTTGGGTAGCGAACTTGAAATGTGAAACTCAACGAAACCAAAGGTACTTGCTTGGAAATCGAGCTTAAGCGCAGGAATTACGAATGCTTAATGCAAATTAATAGAAAATCAATTGCTCTGAAATTGATTATTTAAAGTTTGATAATCACCAGACGTTTGAAAGGGCAATTGTGAGATCATGCTGAGAACGTGCATATCTATGAGTTTTTCGCTCTTACTATTACAGGTTATAACTCTAAATAAAGCAACATTTTGAAAGGTGTTATAGAAGTCGTAGACTTTTCACTTTCAAAACATACAACTTGTTCGATATTTTCATGAAAATTTATTTAAAACAGCTTAAATTTGGATTAGCAGGTTGTAGTTTGCATTGTAGAAGAGTTTAACTGTGGACTGTTACAATCACAAGAGATCAGGTATGCCGTCTAACAAAGAAAGCCGGCAAGCACATTCAGCAAAAACATTTACTAGGCAAAAAAAGCAAGCTTAAAAGAGTCTTCCAGTTCAGTAGTGCTGTTCATAAGCCTCTTGCTTCTCTGTATGTACTTGCCCATACTCTTCGTCAAACCAAGGTTTTTATTGGACCATTAAGAAACTCAATTAGAAGAGGCTCTAGGTGTCTTTTTCATCATAGGCGTTCGACGAGAATTTGCTTTCTCTATTTTTATGATAGTCTGGCGTTCGGATATTCGTATTTGCACCCAAGCTATAATATGATAGTAGTCTGAGTCGATGTTTGCTTTTCAAAGCAATCGAACATCCGTTTGGCTTCCGATTTTTTATCAGGGGATTGCCAGTTCTCCTTGTAGATGTCGAAGTGTCTGAATCATGTCATGCCATTTCATCTCACCGAATTCGGATTGCTTGATCCAGGTGCTTGAAGCTGGTGTCAAAGAGGCTATGTCGACCTTTCAACGTTCGCTCAGATGTCAAATGCACTAGACTTCTTGCCTAACTCTACCTCTGTAATTTATTTGATTCCCGAAGTATGTGTGTTATAATGTTTTATATGGCTGGACAGTGCCAGTTCGGCGGTTCAACTCCTCTGTCACCATTTTCATTTCGACAATCTGGCTAGAAGCCGATAAATACTCACGACTTGAGCTCTGAATATGATTAAGATAGTTCAAGTTGAGCTGATATTTTTCAGTCTTGCGTAGGAAGACAACAATAAGAATCTCCTGCAATGTCATTGTGAGTTTAGGCAAGACTTAGAGAATGCAACATTCTAAGTAGCATTTGAGTACTTCAGTAAAAAAAATAGGTGGAAACCATTCAGATTTGTTCTATCTGAATGAATAAAGCCCCTGTTTCCACGAAAGATGCCAGCGCTGCACAATTGATTGGTTTTGCGAAAATTAAAGATCCAGGCTCATTAATTTTTCATCTTCAACTACGTCGAAACATGTTACTAGGACTACAATAACAAGAAGCATGCAGAACGGTGTTGCAATAGAAATACCAAAACTGGTCACCAGAAGTACAAGCTGGATAAGACCCGACTGCTCAGAAAGAAAATTAAGAATCCGAGAAGAGAGCATGATCGAGAAAACAGAAACATGTCAAAAACGATGCAATGACAGCTCGTTTGGTTTTTGCATTTTACCAATGTCGTGTGCATGTACCAGTAAAAGAGAAGCCTCTGGAGTTTCGTATAATTATTTCAAGAAAGATTTTTTAAAGGAAGAATTCTATCTATCTAAGGCTGCAGGAGTATGTGCACAAGTTGGTAAATTATTTACAGCACCGGGAATTGATGGAAAGAAAATATGACAAAGCTACAACCCAGAAATGGAAAGCCATAATAATATTTCTGCAGTTGGATCGAAATTTCGTTGTCGGCCAGAATAAGAAATTCAATGGACGATGATAACAAACAATATCATCCACCTTAACTGATGAAGTTATTACAGCAATATGTTAATTTAACTTGATTAAAGCAGTTACAACCGTTGCCCAACTTATGAATCTATTTAAAGTGGCAGAAGATCGACCTAAAGTATAACTGATGAATGGAGTATCAGCATCGTTTGCCCGATACTGAAAAAAGGAGACACTTTAAACTGCGTCAACTATACAAGTATAGGTAGATAATGTTCAAGCCTTCAAACTATAGGTATTCCAACAAGCATTAAGCCCATGCTTTACCGATCCAGGTTCGACACCGATAAAATAAAAGACCACATAGTTCGCCTACAATTAAGGGATCATTGTCTTAAAGATGCTAACTACCAACAGCAACACACAGCTGGAGTGCTGCGGGAAATATTCTCGTTCATGGAGAAGGTCTTGTCGGAAAATCGCGGAGAAATCATTTAACGTTTTTTATCTGCCGATAATTTAAGGGTCGCATTCTAGCAGTAGTTAAAAGTGGACTCAATACCCTGCACCCAGAAGTACCCGGCCTGACTAAGACAAGGCGGTAGTTGTTTGAAAATATCATTGTATTGGAAAGTACGCTGCCTATAAAGCATATGTTTTAAGTTTGAAAGCGCCATCAATAGTGAACGTTGTCAGTGAATTTGTGAAAATGGAGAAAATTGGTCATCGTTATGTGATACAATACTTTTATTTGAAAGGTCTCAGCCCAACCAATTTAAAAGCTGAACTGAATTCTTCTCTGGGTGAGTCTGCTCCTTCGTTTACAACAGTAAAATTTTGGGTTGCTGAGTTTAAACGAGGCCGTAGGAGCTGCCAAGACGAGCATCGCCGTGATCGACCAAATGAGGTAACGACTCCAGGAATGGTGAAGAAAATCCACAAAGCCGTACTGGATGATCGTCGACTGAAAGTGCGCGAGCTAGCACACATTGCAAGCATTTCAAAAAGTGCGGAACATCACCAATTATTTGAAAATTTTGACATGAGAAAGCCGTTTGCAAGATGGGTGCCGCGTTTGCTCACACTCGAGCAAAAGCAGTGTCGTGAAGATGTTTCAATTGAGTGTTTAGCAAAGTTTCTCAGCAACAAATCAGAATTTTCATAACAATGGATGAAACATGGGTCCATCACTTTACATCCGAGACAAAAGAGCAATCAAAATTTTCAAAAGGGAGAACCGGCTCCAAATAAGACGAAGACCGTTTCATCTGCAGGCAAGGTCATGGCATCGATTTTTTGGGATGGGCATGGGATAATTTTCATTGACTATCTTGAAAAAGGAAAAACTATCAACGGCCAGTATTGTGCGGACTTATTGCAACGTTTGTCTAAGAAGAAAGTGTTGTTTCATCAAGTCAATGCGCCAGCTCACAAATCTGTTATTGCAATGGCCAAAATTAATGAATTAAAGTTTGAGTTGCTACATCATGCACTCTATTCGCCAGATTTAACCCCCTCGGATTAGTTTAGTGGTCAAAGATTTTCCAACGATGAAGAAGTGATGTCTACAGTTAATGGCTATTTTGAGGAGCAAGACAGTTCTTATTATAAAAAGGGTATCGAACCTTTTGAACATCGTTGGAAAAAGTGTATAGAGCTGAAAAATTGCATTTTCTTTGTTGGGTCGGGTACTTCTTTGACCACTCTCGTATAAGATCGGCACACTTGAGTTCATCAAGAAAAACTTCTGCAAAAACGCAAGCACTGAAGATGTCTGATGATTTCTTTTAAGAATCATACTTGAGATACCATCTGCGCCACTTGAATAAGTATTTTTTTAAACGGCGAATAGCTTCGAATATTTCAGGCAATGTTATAGGCTTATAACCAAAGCTTTTTCTTTAAAAAGGATCAGCACACATGCAGAGAGCACAAGATGAGTTTACTTGACAGAGTTGCAAACTACTGGCAATATTAGTTTAGTAGTCATTAAATGCTTCAGCGATTTCGTATTTGTCAGAGATTAAACCATTACTGATACGCAAAGATGTAGATGTAGGTCTTTTTTTGTGGAAGAAGATTTATTTAGTAAACTATTAACTAATTTACATTCGTATCTGAGATTTCTTCTGGCAAAATCAAAACAATTTCGATAATAAGTATAACGACAAATTGGAATCTTTTTTTTCAGCTCAGCGCACAATTTAGGGTATTTAGTCTTAAAATTCATTTTACTAGTTTATAGAAAGCATTTTATTCTAAGTTTGTTTTTTTATTGAATTTATTTACTAAGTATCTAGAGATCCAGGGCTTGAGTCTTAATTTTTTGTTTCTTTTTTTTTGTGGTAAAAAAGAGCAAAAATTATAAGTATGCTTCTTAAGGCACTCCATAAACATTGCGTACGAATTGGAAACATCACTACACGAATAGAAATCATCCCAAAACTCACAAAGTAGATTGTTCCGAGTCTACTAAAGTTAATTTTCATAATATTGTTCAGCTGTTTTGAAGTAGTCCTGTCATTCAATGGTCTGTGATCATCAAATTAAGAACACATTTCTCACATTTGCTGGATGAAACACATTTGAATCGCCCATTAATGTGATCCAAATAACTACCTGACGCAATCCTAATAAGCTCATAAATAAAAGACTCAAAGCCAAGCGCATCTAATAAGGCTAAGGAGAGACAGTTTCATTACTATCTAAATTTTTAATGTTGAAATCCTCAATTATAATTAGATTTTTAGCTTTTACTTTAATTAAAAGATCAGAAAGTTCTTTCATAAGCATGTTCAACCTTATACTTACAAAATAACGAACACTTCTTTGTTAACTACAATAGAAACTTTTAAGGCATCTTCCTGAACCTGGTAACCCTCTTTGAAAAAAACACCCAACACCACCTTCAGAGTAATTATTATTCGTATTAGCAAAGAAATTAAAACCGAAAATAACATAATCACTCTTTTTAAAATTGTAAATCCATTTTTCAGAAACAAAACTAATATCTGGAATGCACGCGAACGAATCAATATGCGTTTTCTCTCAGACTTCTGACTCTCTGATGTACAACAAAAAATTTGTCATTGCAGTATGAACTACGAGTAGATTTAAAGATAATATCACAGTTGGAACTACTAGGTTCAAGGGCAGAAAAGTCTTCGATTAAATCACTTACATCGTTTGAGCAATTCAAATTTCGATTTTAAATAAGTGCAAGATCATTAAAAGATTCAATCGCAGTTACTTTTCCACTCTCAACCTTTTCTTTTGTTTTCATAAAAAGCGCCTGAGTGTACTTGGTAAGAGAATCATTTAAGTAAATGCTGTTTCCCTTGTTGTTGTTGTTGTCTACGCTTCCACTGTCACCTGCGCTATCGACATCATTCGCTCGTGTGTTGTGATTTTTTTTTTTTTTTGTTTTTTTTGTTTGCCCTCTTTGTTTTCATAAATCGTTGTTTCGTTGTTAAGCCGGAGAATTTGACACAAATGGTAGATTTGCTTTCATTAAAGAAGAGTTACCTTCTTTAGTGTGAACGGTATTGATGAAACAATTATCGATTTGATTGTCGGGGACATCAATAGACAAAGCTTTGGTAAAAAGTTGCTTTACTTTGTCAAATACAATATTGTCATTGACATCTGAAACACCAATAATATCGATGAACTTTTCAAGATTCTGCTGCTGTTGCCAATTTAGTCTGCTTTCCAGCCTATTAGTTCTCGAAGTTGCTTCTCACTACCTGAAAAAAAAAATACCGAAGTGAAGCGTATGCGATCCGAAGACTCAACCCCACCAATATTGAAAGCTTAGAGAATTCAAAGAGGGACTTCATTTAGGACAGGACTTCCTATAAAAATATAGTGGGTCGCTTCATGGGGGGTGGACATAACATAAATCTTAACACTCTTAGTAACGACGTATGGCCTGAATATAAGATTTTGAAACAAAAATTTCCTTTGAGAGTTTGAACCACAAAGTAAGATGGCTTCTGTTTCTATGATCCAATATAGTCATTGCCTGTGTACATTTTCACCGCGATTGAGAGACATTTTCTGATGTTAGTGGAAGAAGATTCATTTTCGAAACTATCATACATAATATCAGAGGGTTCTTTCTGCCAAGCATCGGTGTAACAAATGAGAAGATTCTGTCGTTCTTGGAGGTAAAAAACACGAGAATCAACACAAGAACCTGCAAATTAATGCAAAGAGTGGAAGATGAAAATCTTCTTTTTGAATAACCCTATGGGTTACGTCAATTACTGATTTGGAAAGCTGAGGTTCATAATAAAGCACTCAGATAAAACATGATCAACTATCGAGAATCCAATCATCAGAAATACTCCAAAAAGGCTTAAACACAAAACTTGTAGCATAACTACTGCTGCCGTTGGTGGAGCCCCGGACCAATGGACAACATTGAAAAAATACTGAACTGCATGCGTAACCATGAAATACGATTGACGTTTGCAGCCTTTCTCTGATAGAAATAATTCCTTTCAGATATTCATTGCAGCAGTTTTTGATGTGCAGATGACAACGACGAAATATATCAGGCGAGACTATCCTTCCTTGAAAGCAGAAGTTATCCACTCTCTCGACAAGTTGTGCTGCAATGGTGATAAGTTGTCCAAAAACTAGAGAGAAGAACAAGGTTTTATATTTTGTTAAATCCTCAGTCTTCGCCAATGTGAAGAGAATGTGAATTATGGAGCCTTGTCGGATAACAATTCTTTGCTTTTGGGCCAACATTTTTCCCACAATTCTCTTCAGTCGTAACGAGTCCTTTTTAAAAATCACCGGAGGCTGATCACCTACATCACATGTTGTAACCTCTACCTGTTAGATCTTTTCTGAATCCGTACTCGTTTCTGCTGGCGAACCTAATTTATGTTTCTGTGGCTTTTTCAGCCAGTACATTGGGTCTTTTCTTCGCCATGATGTACGAGGGCGGTCCCAAAAGAACCCGACCCAACAAAGAAAACACAAAAATTTTGGAAAAATTGTATTTATTTTTCAACAGAACCACCTTTCAGCTCTATACACTTTTCCGCGCGAAGTTTAAAAAGTTCGATACTCTTTTTATAATAAGAACTGTCTTGCTCCTCAAAATAGTCATTAACTGCCGACATCTGAGCCATTTTTTTAAGTTTGGGAACAGAAAATAATCCGAGGGGGCTAAATCTGGCGAATACGGTGCATGAGGTAGCAATTCAAACTTTAATTCATTAATTTTGGCCATTGCAATAACAGATTTGTGAGCTGGTGCATTGTTTTGATGAAACAACACTTTCTTCTTAGGCAAATGTGGCCGTTTTTGCTTGATTTCTTCGCTCAAACGTTGCAATAAGTTCGCATAATAGTGGCCGTTGATAGTTTTTCCTTTTTCAAGATATTCAATGAAAACTATCCTACGCGCATCCCAAAAAATGGACGCCATGAACTTGCCTGCAGATGAAACGGTCTTCGCCTTCTTTAGAGCCAGTTCTCCCTTTTGAATCCATTATTTTGATTGCTCTTTTGCTCGGATGTTTCATCCATTTTTATGAAAATTCTGCTTTGTTGCTGAGAAACTTCGCTTAACACTCAATTGAAACACCTTCACGGCACTCTTTTTGCTCGAGTGTGAGCAAACGCGGCACCCATCTTGCATATGGCTTTCTCATGTCCAAATTTGCAAATAATAAGATGTACCTCACTTTTTGAAATGCTTACAATGTGTGCTAGCTCGTGCACTTTCAGTCGACGATCATCGAGTACCGCTTTGTGGATTTTCTTCACCATTCCTGGAGTCGTCACCTCATTTGGTCGACCACTGCGATGCTCGTCTTGGCAGCTCTTACGGAAGACTCACCCAGAGTAGAATTAAGTTCAGCTTTTATATTGGTTGGACTGAGACCTTTCAAATAAAAGTATTGATGGCGTTTTCAAACTCAAAACATATGCTTTATGGGCAGCGTACTTTCCACTACAATGATATTTTCAAACAACTACCGCCATGTCTTGGTCAGGCCGGGTACTTCTGGGACTGCCATCGTACCTTTGTCCAAAAAAGATTCTGCAATTGAACTGTGCAACTACAGGCCTATTTCCCTCCTCCCTGTGCTGAGTAAGGTTTTTGAAAAACTAATGAAAGACAGAATAGTACAGTTTTTAGATATCAATAATTAATTTAGTCCTAACCAGTTTGGCTTTCGGAAAGAAAAATCTACTGAAGATGCTCTACTGCAGTTGATGGTAAAAGGTGTACAGTTGGCTTGTTCATTGACATTACCAAAGCTTTTGACATGGTCAATCACAATATTCTGTTGGATAAACTGGAAAAGCTGGATTTCGTGGCATTATGCTTGATTGGTCAAAGTCTTACCTAAAAAATAGGTCGGAAATTGTGAAGATTAATGAGATAGGGAGCGAAATATTGGGTCTATAACTAAATGCGGTTTGCTAAGAGATGGCGTAACTTGTATTATTCCATTGTTATTATTCAATTGGAACATGCGTTGGAAAGCTACTGTCATTTCAGTATATGCCATTCATTTGAAGCGTAAACAACAATAATTTTTTTTCACTCAAATATGTCGAACTTTGTGCCTGAAAAAGTGTTTTTGCGAGGAGTTCTTCTTCATTACTTTAATATGAAGAAAACTGCTGCCGAAAGTCATCGTATTTTGGTGAAAGTTTATGCTTGAACATGCGCTAGCTGAGCGAACGTGCCAAAAGTGGTTTGCACGATTTAAAAGTGATGATTATGGCTTGGAAGGCAATGAACGTCCTGGGCAGCCAAAAAAGTTTGAAGATGAAGAACTGGAAGCATTACTCTATAAAGAGTGTTGCCAAACAAAAGAAGAGCTCGCAGAATCTTTGGGTGTCGCTCAAGCAGCCATTTCAAAAGGTTTGAAAGCAGCTGGGTATATTCAAAAGCAAGGAAATTGGGTTCCACATGAACTCAAGCTGAGAGACATCGAAAGGCGGTTTTGCATGTCCGAAATGCTGCTGGAACGCCACAAAAGGAAGTCATTTTTGCATCAGATTGTTACTGGTGATGAAAAATGGATCCATTACGACAACCCCAAGCGCAAAAAATCATATGTGAAACCAAGCCAACCAGCGCCAACCAGCGCCAACCAGCGCCAACCATGGCGCGAAGGTAATGCTCTGTATTTGGTGGGATCAGATGGGAGTACTGTATTATGAGCTGCTAAAACCGGGTGAAACCATCAAAAGACAACGCTACCGAACACAGTTAATCCATTTGAAGAGAGGAGTAGCCGAAAAACGACAGGAATATGCGACCAGACACGAGGCAATAATTTTCCATCATGACAACGCTCGGCCCCACCTTGCTATTCTGGTTAAGAACTATTTAGAAAACAGTGGATGGGAAGTCTTACCCTACCCGCCTTATAGCCCAGACCTTGCCCCTCTTGACTGCCATTTGTTCCGGTCGATGCAGAACGCTCTCACTGAAATACGGTTCACATCAGAGCAGAATATCAAAAATTGGCTTGATTCATTCTTGGGTGCCAAGCCGGCGCAGTTCTTTTGGGATGGGATCCACAAATTGCCAGAAAGATGGGAAAAAGTCATAGCTTCAGATGGGCAATACTTTGAATAATACTCTTGTGCATGTTTTTCTTAAATAAACGGTCAAATTTTGAAGAAAAAACCGCATGAATTAAATTACATAACCAATACATTAACTCACTCTTTGCACTTGATTTTAAAAGCTCTCCAACTGCCTTCGCGGATGACATAGCTTTTTCCTATGGTAAGAACAGCCCTTTTGAACTCCTTGCTGACGTTAATTGCGATTTGAATTTGTTGAGAATCTGGTTTGAGAATCACAAGTTGATAATTAGATCCAAAACAAAAATTATGTATTTCACTTTGTCATCAGTACTCAGCTTCGGAGCAAATGTCCACTTTCATGCACCCGAGTGTCATAAATTCAAATTTTCAATTGAAAATTGCATCAATTAGTTGTAATGATAAATGTTTTCTTATCGAGAAAGTAAATAAATATAAATATCTAGGTCATACTATCGATTCCAATATGAGCTTTTCGAATCACACGGATTCTCTGAGGAAGTATTTCCGTTCCACACTGAGATACTTCTATTATCTGCGAAATGTCTGCTCCACAATTCTTCTATATTCTATAATTCTATAGAAAATCTTTTATGGGATCTTTCATTCAAATCTGCAATATGGATAATAAAAAACTGGGATCTGAACCACAACTACTCTAGCTTAGAATCTGTTACGTTTGACATTCTGATTTAACTTTAACTTAAATTCATTTTTCTTCTTTAATCTTTCTTAATTTATGAATTTAATTGACTTTTTTCGTCATCCTGCTTCTTTTGTTAATTGATTTATACTATGAATTACCTTTGTTGTTAATGGTCACCCCATCATAAACTTTACTATTAAAGTGGCATTCAAAACTATTTCACTACTTTTCTTAGTAAAATACAGAATGTCTCAACAATTCATATAAATAAGTTTTGTGCGTTAAGCTAGAATTGTATTTGAATTATATTCTGAACACTATATGAAATAAAATTATCTATCTATCTATCTATAGTACATGCTTAGTGTGTCTTCACATAAAATCTTTAAATCTGAGTCCCTCAGAGGGGACACATCCGATGTCAGAAACTGCAGAACAAGTCCAATTGACGACTGTAACATAATTATTGACAGGGAGCGTAACTACGGTTAGCGGTCCTGATACAAGTTCTATTATTGGATCAATTTTAACTCTCACGACTAATCGAGAAAAGAAAGCCACGGTTAACAAAGATTAATTTACTCCTGCTCCACTTAGGACTAGACCCTTACGTTGCTCTCTTTAGCCGGAATACAGTTCCAAGAAGGTACAATAAATAAACGAAAAGAAAATAATATAAGGACTACTCCAACGAGTGAAGCCTTTAGTTAACATTTCCTTTTTTAACTTTACTCTATGAGTCGACACCTGCAATACAAAGTGCAATACTTGCTCTGTATAGTTGTCAAGCTCTCTTCTTCTTAAATAATCTTATTCGGGGCAAATGCTTTTTTAGAGATATTTCCAGAACTGATATCAGTACAATGAGGAATTATATCCAAAGATTGGTCTGTGAAGAACGACTTTAAACGAAATGGACCTATCTTGACCTATCTTATATGTAACCCCATCCAAATAAGACGGGTAGATTCCAAAACCCAAATTTTGTAAGACTTGTTCCAGCTAAACTATTTAGAGAGTGGATCTTAGATTTTATTGCACAAGACCTTCACATTGTCTTCTTTTTTAGAGACAACTGTCACCCATTAACTTATATTCTCCTTCCATTCTTCATTATCGATACATATCCACCATCTAACAGAGAAACAACTCTTATATAATTTCTGATTTTCTACTTTCAGGAAGACCTCCTCATCCATGGCGATTCAGTTTATGACATCATTGACAAACAGGACCATGGACCAATCCAAGCCGAACTCAATCGTAATGTTCCTCAGCAACCTGGGCAGCAGCATAACTCAGCAATGTCCAGTCTAGAGGGTGAACATCGTATGTTCCTTTGTCGCATGAATGTCAGTCGGAACGCCAGAAGACAAATGAGATTCGGTGACCAAAAGGTGAGTTAATCATATGACAGATGCAATCTTTTTCCTCTGTTTCTGTGTTTGCTCCGTAAACTAGTTCGCCCGGTTGGCTTTGTTTCACTTTTTAGATATGTTCGTTTGTTCCACTTGATTTGGCAGGACAGACGAACTGCTCGTACTATTGGGAAAGGTAAAACCAAAGCAAAACCAATGAAAACGCCTTCTCTTCTCTCTGTTTATCGTTGTTGGATTTCGTTGGAGGTTTGTTTTTATTATGAGGAAATGTCAACCGAAAGATTAAGATAGTGTCGCCAGTGAATGTCTTCACTTTTGCCTGCAATGTGTAGCAAGACTATGGCAACAACAGTCTACAGGAGCAAGAATCCTCATCATTATCATCATTCGTAGTGCACCAGCGATGTGGTGCAACCAGTGGAACCATATGGAATGAAATTGATGATGCCACAAGCGTGGGCGGACACGGACACGGACACGGATACGGATACGGACACACACTGTGTGGCGTGGTGTAGAGTCTAAAGAGTGAAGTAAAGTTGCTTAGAGTTGACTGTAGATTAGTTGGACGCGAGCAGGAGCGCGCGCACTGTCTTGGTTTACATTTTCACCCAATTATTTCACTCCCACCAGATTTGAGAGCTCTCAAGCATTCGAGCACTCAAGCATTGTGCCGTACAGATGCTCTGGTAGTGGCTTAGATGAGTTTCGTTGACGTGGTTTCAGATTGTCTTTTCTTCTTTTTTTTTCGGAGTTGAAAAATTGTAAAAGATTAAGATATCCGCGAAGCATCCACAACGTCAAGGTTGTTGCTCTCACTCTGCCTCTCTCCTTACCATTGTGTTACATAAAGTCTACTGACGATTTAAGGGACTTCCCTACAGCAAAACACCAGAACATGTAATGTTAATTGGTTCTGGTTAAGAAGCTTGTCACTGTTACATTATCGATGATGATGATGCAGAATGGAAGATAGTTCCCGTCGTTTTGGTGGTGATTGTTCGCTACTTTCTTTGGGTTATTGGTAATTGTGGTTGGAGTAAAGTGCAGGTACTGCAAGTTTCAAAACAGAAACAAATATCTGAATAGATTCCACGTTGTCTTGACTAGATGAAATTAAAAAGGGTAGCCTATAGACTTCCGTCGGTAATTACGATTAGATGAAAACTATGTTAGAAGAAGCTTCCTGATTCGCTTCTATGTGCAATTCAAGTTAATTTCCTATTTCCTATCGGATGATTCTGTCGGCTTTGTATCAGGGCCTTCGGTTCATATGTAGTGTAATTACGATATATTTCCATCGACGAAGTTTCTTTTTCTTTAAACTGGTTTTCATATATTTAAAGCATATTTTGTAATTTTATTCGTTTTCTCGTTCGAAAATAGGGGAGTAGATGCTTTTATACTACGAGTAGTCATATCCCTAAGGCAAGGAGTAAAGCAACCCATGCCGAGGGATATGCTGGGTATGGTGCTGGGGATGTAAAAAAAAAAATGCAGCATCACTAACGTAGCCCTCCAGATACCTGAGGACCTCTGGTTGTAATAAATGCCTTACCACGTTATCGGGGGCTATGACGTGGCAAGCATACTTTCTCCCGTACTCGTGGGATCCACATTAGAAAAACATGGAACAAAACAAAACATTACAAAATAAAGAAAACAAGAATCAGTAGGTAGAAGACCCGTATACTAAATAAGTTTGACAGGTGTCATAGCAACCAAAAAAAAAAATTAAGGCCCGTTCACAATAAATGTTCTCTGTCGAGACATTTCTATCTCGATGCTCACTTCATGCCGATTCACCTGGTATGATAGGTGCCTAACGACACCTACTTGATAGGCGTTGTGATAACTGCAAGGATGTATCAGAACCAGCCGCTCTTGTCGTTGGAGAAGTGACACCCATTGACTGGTGTATGAGAAAAAGACACAAGTAGAAGGGGAAGCGGCAATCACTGAAGCAAAAAAGCTCACCAAACATTTATGGCAACTAAGAAACTCTAAAACAAGAGGTAAATAGACCGCCAGGCTAATCAGAGTCATTGCTAAATGGACAGAGCGAAAACATGGCGAGATAAATTATTACACCACGCTGTTCCTAACCGGACGTGAATACTTTAATGCATGCCTACACAAGATGCTGAAAGTTTAAAATGCGACGTTCCAGTACAGCGACTCATTCGTTGATCACGCTTTTTACACCTTTTTTACGTACAGTAGTTGAACAGAGGAAGATAGCACCTAGAATGGGATATAGGTTTTATCTTCCCCGAAAATATTTTATCAAAGATAATCTCAAGTGAATATAGCTGGAATCGAGTATCATCCTTTATCGAAACCTTGCTGAATACCAGAAAAAGAAGAGAAAGCCAGAGCACATCCTCATAGAAGAACACGAAAACTCATAAGCTGATTTTTTTCATATCGCCAAAAGTTATATCTTAAAGAGGATAAAAGCATGTATCGGAACCCTTAAGACGGACGGAGGAGTAAAGAAAAAAGGAAAGCTATCATCCTGAAGTAATGCAGTCCCAGGGTGAATATCATCACCACTGTCACAGCTACCTTTGCAAGATGTAATGTCACTTAATATTAGCATCCTTATATGATTAGTAAAAGCACATCATGACAGCACTAGGTAATCAACAGTCTTTCCCACTGAGAGGCAACTGAAAAGTCGATGACCTCTGAGAGATGTTTGCTCTTCCTCCAACTTGCATAGTAATATCATCTCTAGTTAGGCTCCTATAAAATCTTACTATCTATGGAAACCATAACCGATAACGTAACCATCTTAACGTAGGTAAGGTTCCTGAAAACTTTCTCTGTGTCTTGTCTAGTAAATCCATCAGCAGTTTCATTTTCCGTGATCCCATTGTAATCTGGGACCCAAACAAGACTACTGCGTTAAGAGAAGTCTTGCGTTATCGAACTACCTTAGAAGTCGTGAGACCGTTGAGCAGGGCTAAAATTGCAGCTTGGTTATTGCTACAGATACAGATATTTTGAATTTTCCACTAACTCTTCACAATATGGTTAGTGCATTACAAATAAAATAACGTATATTTCCGCTTGAAAAAAGAGTGAAGACATCAGTGCCGCATACTACTTTTGTTCGGTTTTAAAGTCGATCTGGCCGAAATCATCCTTTGACACAGCCAATATCGTGTTCTTACAGAAAAAACATTTCTGGCGCCGTTATAACATGGTCAAAGCCAAAAGACATACCACGCGTTAAGTCGTCAAAACTCCAGTGTGTGTTGTGCCAAAGATCACTTCTTATTGAACAGATGATAGCTTTGAGAGAGTAGCCAACGATATGAAGGAGATTTATCAGTGCATCAGATGCAGCCGAGACAGATCGTTCATTGGACTCTGATTAAAGCAGCGGTAATGAATGTTTCTAAGCGTTTGTTCAGAAAGGAGGTCTTAGTATCAAGCCAAAAGAGTTGATGCAAATTTTCGTTCGCTACCATGAGAGCCTTGACATCTCTTCCATAGAAGTTCATAATGATCTTTTTACACCGTCTTCGCATGTCAACTCTAAACGTCTTTCCCACTTACAAAGAATTCGTTTAAATTTTAAGAACTATTACAGTTCCTAGTAAACTGAATTTCGTATCCTCCATGTCAAAATGTCTGTCCATTTACTACCAAAATGTAAGAGATTTGAACTTTTAAGTGCTCTTTCCGACGATTTGTCCCATTTCGTCTCTCTTAATTCGTCCTCTGAAATAGAAATATTGATAGTGTACTGCCTAACCATCGATTCGGATAACTGTGTCATTTATAGAACTGATCATCTTTCCATCCTAGACCGCTTTCGTCCCTCCTTATCAATTATATACTCATATGAAAGCGGCAACACACGTGTCAGCTCGGAAAATTCATTTTCATTTAACTTCCGAAGAACCAACTTTAACAAACTTAAAAGCCTCATCAGCAGCATTAACTCTGACTTTATTGCTGAGACAACTAACATTGATCTTGCTCTATCAACTTTCTTATCATTAATTTTCTCCTACTTTGCCCTATCGGTTCCATATTCCTTCCGAAAGGACTGCATGTCATGGTACAACAAGGAGTTGCACTCTCTCCGTAATAACAGAAACAAATTATGGCACAAATTCCTAAGAACTCGATTTAATTCCGACTATAGCAACTATCGATTTGTATACAATCGTTTCTCTGATCTTTGTGAGCTTCTACCAGTTGGTTAATACTAAAAGAAAGTCAGACGTGTACCCATCTTAGTGAATTTTCTGCCGACCCAGAAACCATTGCAAATTTCTTTGCCTGTCATTTTAACAAATTCTTTTCTAAGCAAACAGCTCAACCCGATTCTAGTTTCGTCGTTGTAATAAAAGAATATGTAACCCGGTCCTACCTCCGCCGAAGTTAATAATTATAGGCTCATAGCAAAGCTCTCTTGCATACCCAAACTTTTCGAAAACGTAGTGTATCAACAACTGTTTCCGGCCAACTACCTGCACAAATGTGCACGGTTTCATGAACGATAAATCAACCACCAGTGACCCATCTAAGTTTGTCTCTAGGTTGCTTTGTGCTTTAGAAAGCGGTGATGAAGTCTATTCAATTTCCACAGATTTCAGCAAGGCATTTGATCAAATTTCTCACCAACTTATCATTCTTAAACTAAAAAAACTTGATTTCTCCCCTTATTTTGTGGCATGGACCAAATCCTGTTTAGAAAACCGAGAATACAGAGTAATCTTTAGATCTTCAATATCCGACCCCATTAAGGCAACATCTGGTGTCCCCCAGGGTAGCCACCTTGGAACAATCGTCTTCACCGTAGCGATTAACGAATTCTAATCTTTCTATTTTCGCTGATAACATGATAACTGCCAAAGTCATTTCACTGTCTTCTGACTCCTATTGCTTGCAAGATAACTTAAATAAGTTTTCGGTATGGTGCAGGCAAAATTTTATGGAGCCTAGCGTCAACAAATGCCAAGCGACAACCTATTCCCGCAAATGTCTAGCCCTCCCTCCGAGAAACTACATCGTCTGCGATGAGCCTATTCCTTCCTCTACTGAAGTAAGGGATTTAGGTATAATATGTGACAGAGAATTGACTTTCGACTCACATATTGACAGCATTATAAGTAAAGCTTACTCTACACTTGGCTTTTTCAAACGCTGATCACAAGAATCTTCCATGCCTTACGTTACAAGGTCCCTTTACATCACTTTTTTAACGCCTCTTCTCGAATAAATTCAAAAAATTTAGGCAGTCCAACGGACGTTTGTTCGTTTGCACTTCGTGCTCTACCTTGGGTTTAACCATAATACTTGTAGCTATTGAGAGTCTTAAACAGTAAGCAGAACATCCCATTGCGTTCTAGGCGTTGTTAGGCATTTTGTATCTTGGACAACGGATGCCAATTTGCGCACACAAAGCTCAACTATTCCCTCCATGGTCTTCAGCTCTTCACTTGCTTTTAGTCATTTCTTCCAATTTTTGGTGTAAAGGCTATTCTTGCTGTTCGCCATGGTTTTGGTATGTATGGCGGTATCAGGCAAGTAGTAATGATGTTGACTCTATTTTTTTTAAAAAAATTATTTACCATGTTGTCAACAGTTCAAATTCGAATCATCTTCCTTTACGAATTACGGACGTAGTAGACTTTGGTTTGGAAAGTTCCGCTCGGGGGATTTCAGCCTCGAAAATGAACCACGAAGGAAGCCGGAAACGTTAAATGACAACGATGTTTTAAGAGCGACGGTGGATGCAGACCCATTAAAAAGGATGGGAGTATCCCCCAATGACTATAAGTCGACGCCTTTCTCTCTTCTTCTTTTTTTTTGTACTCTTAAAATGTTCGTACACAGCACGGGCGAAGGAAATTTAAGGAGAAGAAAAAGACAGATACCGATGTACATTGTTTTTAAATGTTTGTAAATTATAACAACCAGGAAACACGGAGGTCGGCAGGGCATTCCATAAGCGAGTTGTACGGCTTAGGAAAGAATCACGATATCTTAGAGCACGTCCGAAAATAGGCTTGAAGGTATACTGATAAACATTCATAGCGAGACGGGTGTTACGGTTGAAGGTTTGAATGGGAGGAATGCTACTGGCGATTTCAATAGGGCATTGGTAGTAAAAATAGCGATAAAACAAGGTGAGACAGGAGACTTTACGTGTCAATTGAATGACTGATATTAGTATCACCAATGAGTTTTATCGCACGGTTTTGAATCCTATCTAGCAGGTGCAGATATGTTTTAATAGCACCTGACCAGATGTGGGCATTGTACTCCAATTTTGGGCGGATGAATGCCTTACGTATTATATCTTCTACAACCGAAGAGCAGGGGCGTGAGTCCGGGAACGAATATGAAAAGTAAAGAGAACTGTCATCAGCAAAGGAATATATTGAATTAGAAGTAGCAGACAAGAGATCATTAATGAAAATTAAAAAGAGTTTCGGAGACAGAACGCCACCCTGCGGAACACCAGCATTTATTTTGTAATAAGCACGCATTTTCGACAAAAAAGCCTAATGCCAAACTCTGTCAAATGCCTTAGAAATATCAAGTGCAACTATCTTGCTTTCTCCAGATTGATGCTTTGGTTCCACTTTTCGGTGGGACATGCCATTAAATCATAAGTGGACCTGTTGCTACGAAAACTATATTGCCGGTCATTAAGAAGTTTTCGTGTTTCGAGATATTTCATGAGCTGACGGTTTATCAGACCTTGGAAAGAAGGGACGTAAGTGCAATGGGTCTGTAGGAGGATAGAGAAGAAGATTTGCCTTTTTTAGGTACGGGCTGGACAAATGCTCTTTTCCATCAGTTCGGAAAGAGTTCTAAAGAGTAGGATTGATGAAAAAGCTTACGCAGTGGTATTGCCAGCGTAGATGAAAACCTCTTCAGAAGAGGGGGCGATATAACATCTGGACCAGCGGATTTATGCATGTTAAGATCTTTGAGTACTCTTGCTACTACACGAGTGCAAAAGTGGATTCGTCCCATTGTAGATTCGACACACTCAAGTGTAGGCGGGGACAAAACACAATCTGGGAGTGTTGCGCTAGCCGCAAAGTGTGCAACAAGCAGATTGGCTTTGTCTAGAGAGCTGATAGCTGGAATGTCATTGTAAGTGAGCGTTGGGATGGAGGATGAGGTAGAATTTCTAATGTTTTTGACGAATGACCAAAAATTTTTACTGCCTCTGGGACATTGCAGTACTTTTTTCCTCAGTTTTGGTCGTATTGGAATTTCACACCCTTGAGAAAGACGTTGCAGTCATTTATGGCTCGTTTAAACTTTTTTCGGTTTTTCTCTGTCGGGTTGGTCGTAGGACCGAAAAAACAATTCTATAACCCTGACAGCCTCTTTACAGCTCGAGTCATACCATGCCTTTTCTTTTGGTTTGAAACTCTTCAACTGATGGGAGATAAAGCATCTCATTCCAAAGAAAATAGATTCTGTGGTCATATCAGCAGCGGCATCTACGTCGTTATCGAGGAAACATAACGACCAGTTAAAATTCCTAAAAAAGTTATTAAATCCGCTCCTCGTTATGTGGGTACCCCATGAACTGAACGAATCCCAAGAACTATAGCGTCTGGAAATCTGCGCATCGCTTAAAAATCTGAACCGTTTTTGCACCAGATATTCACTTGTGAAGAAAGTGGGTACTCTATTGTAATCGTAAAAGATCTAGGCGGTGGTTGGATGTAGATGCAAATCCAAAACACAACCCCAAGCCTTATCTTTACCCTAAAAAGATTATGGTGACAATTTGGTGGACATCTAAAGGACCAATCCACTTTTTATTTGTTTAACCAGGACAAACGATAAACACTATCAAATATTGTGAGAAAATCGACATATTGAATGTCAAATTGTCTGAAAAGCGACTTGCCTTGGTCAATAGGCACGGTCCGGTTCTCTTGCATGATAATAATGGACCCCATACCTAACAATCAAAAACTGTTGCAGTTGGGATTTGAAATTCTTCCGCATCCACCGTACTCTCCTGATATTTCCCCAACAGATTACCATCTTTTCCGCAATCTGCATTCATTTTGCTGGCAGAAGGTCTTTCGGAACCGAGCAGAGATCATAAATAAAAGCCTTTGAAGATTTTATTACCTCAAAAAGTCAGCACTTCTACGAAAAAGGAATATTTGACCTTGTATCACGTTGGATGAATGTCATAGATGCCAACGGATCATATTTTGAATAAATAAAATTTTACGGAAAAATAATATAATTTCATGTGGTGCAACCCAATATTTACTTACTTAACTTCACTTTAAATAAAGCTACAGCTTGCGTGGAACCTGGGCTTCAAAAACTTAAATTACACTTTAAACGTAGGCTAGCACCTCAGGTTGATTGAGGTCACTACCATTCGTGAATGTATTTTCTGTTCCATTTACTGTCTATTGTGCCAGCGCCATGGGCACCTCGGAATTCATAAGAATTTCTTTTGATTTAGTCACTGACGTTTAAATTAATAAGTCTTTCCATGGGGTTTTCAGAAAAAAAAATGTAAGACTTATGGGTCAATAAGATTTGAGTAGTTTACCAGATTTATTTGGTTTGGGGATAAAAAAAACATCGCGTGCATGAGAATGCCACATTTTCTCGAAAATTTAGGTTTTGATGCAAGAGGGATCTAGTAGTCAAAGCGCACATTTTAAGAAATTATTGTTATAGTGACATCTTTTTTTGAGTCTTTGAAATAGGGCATAACTACTAGGTGGGGCGAAAAGTTACCTCCTTGGGAATGAAAAAAAAAAAAAAAAAAATTTAAATGTTTTTTTTTTTTATTTTATTCAATATAGACCTCTTTTAGTTAGATACTCTTAATCCAGCGATTTTCCAACTTCTTGATCCTGTCCAGAAAGTAATTGGTCTGCAAAATACTCCTCCGTGGCGTCGATGATTTCCTCGCGTGAGCTGAATTTTTTATTGATGAGCCATCTTTTGAGGCCGTAAGTCATTGATTTTAGCCGTGGTTGCGATGCTCTTGTGCGCCGGTGCATTGTCTTGCAAAAACAAAATTTTTTTTCGCTTCATGTGAGGCCGTATGCAGCGATTTCGGCCTTCAATCGCTCCAATAATGCACAGTATATACTCGCTGTTGATGGTTTTTCCTTTTTCGAGGTAGTCAACGAGAGTATGCCATGACAATCCCAGAAAACCGACGCCATAACTTTTCCGACCCATCGAGCTTCGGAGCACTCGTGCCGGCTTCAGTCCATTGCCGGGCACCCATTCTGTTCTCTGGTGTTCAACAGTTACCAATCGATGCCAAAAGTCTGCCCGATTCCGCATCAGCAAGTCTAAACACTCTTTCGAAGTGCTCTCTCGTTCGTGTTTTTGGTCAGGAGTGAGTATGCGCGGCACCCAGCGGCGGGATAACATTTTCATACGCAGAGTATTGCCCAAAATATGGCGTGTCTGCTCAGTACTAATCTTTGTGGTATCTGCTAGCTCGCGCAACTTTACTTTCCGGTCAGCCAACACTACTTCATGTATTTTTTGACATTGTACTCTGTAAACGCATCGGAGGGCCTGCCGCTGCGGACTTGATCGGTAATGGAGTTGCGGCCACCACGAAACTCTCGAAACCAATATTTGACGGTGTAATCTGACGGAGCATTAGCCCCATAATATTTATCTAACTTTTCTTTTTGTTTTCTTCGCCGTTTTGCCTCTCAAAAAATAACGTTTTATGAGAAAACGAAAATCGTTTTTGTCCATACTCAACATGATTCCAAACACGTCAACAACAATCAGCTGTCAAAACAAAAGTAAAGACAGTATCGCACTAAAATTTTGCATGTCTGTCTAAATATGAACGGACTTTAAGGCACCATAACCTTTTTTGCAGTAACAGTGCGATAGGTTTTACAGTCTTGTGAAAGAACAACAAAATGCGGTTGGTTTCTTTTTAAATGTTAGGATTTTTATCTGCCTAAATCTAGCTGTATCTAATAGGAAATGGATATTTATGAAGGTTATACAGACATGTTTGGAGAATAGTTCAGGAGCGTGGAAAAAAAAGAGGTGAGGCTTATATCAGTTACCGAGGGCTTAATGGAACAACAAAAAAATTTCAAGACTCCATGAAAGCTGGAAGGCAAATTGATCCTACGTGCAATTCTAGCTCATGTTTAGGATCAAAAACACTTTTTTGTTCACATTTTTTTCGAAATCATACGAAACAGAGTTTTTGACAGCAAATGTCTTGGAAACAGTGGAAAATGTGTGTAATAAATGTTGTTCGAGTGATAGAGCCAAATTGTAGAACTATCACTGAAAGCGTAAATCATAGGTCTAAAACACTACAATATTTTTTGAGGAATAATGATGAAGTCTTACAAATTTGTAAAAACATATTTTAACACACCTTGGGGCTTAAATACAACTGTTTGACATTGGATAGAGAATCAGAAAAATGGGATTTCAGATACTATAAACGCACAAAAAGACTTTCTTGAGAAATTCTTCAAATCACTTTCAACAGTTCCCTCCCATTATTGCCGAAGATCATCAACAAAGCAGTACTTGCAGCCACCAAATACTTCGATAAGTGAAGTTTTTGATTTGTACGCAGTAAAGTGCAATGAAAACCAAGCTAAGATATTATCCAAAAGATACTTTTATCAAGAATTTCAAAATCAAAATATTGGAATTTTCTCTCCCAAAAAGGATCAATGCGATCTCTGTGTTGCTTATAAGCAGGGGAATATTCGTGATGAGGAATACAACTCTCATTTCGAATCAAAGCTTAAGGCCAAAGATTCCAAGACTTTCGATAAAAAGTTAGCTTTGGAAGAGAAATTAAACATGTTTTGCATGGACTTTCAGCTCTTTAAATTTTAAAACAAAATTTACCGGTCACAATTATAGAGTATACAATTTGGCAACAAAAAAAGTTAAATGCTTCTGGTTCGACGAAACAAATGCAGACTTGACAGCTTCAAGTAGTAGTAGCTAGTAGATTTTTTAAAAGATATATACACAGAAGGATATATATTGTTTTCTAATAAAGACTTGACAACTTTTTTTTTAAATAAGAGACAAACCGCTGCGTTTGCAGCGTTCTATTCGTTGGACCCAATTTTCAACGACTCGGCCACACATTTCGGCCGAAACGGCCGCTATTTCGCGTTCAATGTTGGCTCTGAGCTCTTCCAACATCGTCGGCGTGTTGGAATAAACCAATAACTTAACGTAGCCCCACAGAAAATAGTCAAGCGGCGTTAAATCGCACGAACGAGGCGGCCAATCGACTGGCACATGTCTTGAGATAACACATTCACCATACTTACTCTTCAATAAATCGATTGTAGCTTATGCTATGTGGCTTGTGGCACCATCCTGTTGAAACCACATGTCGTCCAAATCCATATCTTCCAATTCGGTCCAAAAATAATCGGTGACCATGGCGCGATAACGCTGACTATTCACAGTAATGTGACGATCGTTATCGTCGAGGGAAAAATATGGCCCAATAACGCCTCCGGCATGCAAACCGCACCAAACAGTTATTTTTTGTGGGTGAAGTGGTGATTCATGAAGCACATGTGGGTTTTCACCCGACCAATAACGCATATATTGCTTATTGACGAATCCATTGAGCCAAAAATGAGCTTCGTCACTGAAAATGATTTTGCGATGAAATTCATCATCTTGTCGCATCTTCTCCAGAACCCAATCTTAGAACGTAGCTCGTCAGTGTACTTTACCATGATGAAAATGTTGAGCTTACTGAATAAATTGACAGTGACAGTTTGATGATTAGTGAAAGGGTGCATTCACAAATTGAATTCAAAGTTGTCAAGTCCCTATTGGGAAACCATATACAATGTACCAAACCAATATGCAATATGAAATCACATAAAAATTTTTGACAAAAGTACACACGCAAATGGAAAGAAGAAAGTTGAGTAACAAAGACATTTATTTGCCATCTCAGTACTTTAGCATAGCAAAAGAGGCGCGGCAATATCCATTTCCTTACGAAGCTGAGAGTGTAGACTTTTCTCATAAATTGGACTATACTCACATTTATAAAACAATAAGACCTGGTAATGTTGCTGCAGATAAAACTGTCAATTGCCTTAAAGTTTTAATGTACGATCCATCAGGGAAAGTTTTCTATAAAATAGACTACAACGTCGAATTTAAAGAACCTCTACAGAGACAAGACTTAAATGCTTTAAAAATGAATGTTGAATATCGTCGCTTAAATTTGGATCGGTTAGAAATTGCGGAAGTAAAATATAAGCACTTACAAGAGATAAAAGCTGTAATTCCGAAACACTGTCATCATTTTTATGATTCATTACCATTTACTTGTAAAAAAAAAAATAACGTTAAGTTATTAAATAACTTAAAATGCATAGAAATTGTATTTTTGTAGATTAAGCCTTAAGCAATCACATGTTAGTCATAGCAACCAAATGACTGAATACTTCTTTTTTTAAATTATTTATTACTATTTTATGTTCTATAAAAATTAAGATATTCAAGTATCAAGTGCATTGGTATGGAATACCGCACATCTCAAAAATTTAGTAAACTGTTGAGGTTGCAATAGATCACAACTGCATTTGCATTTGCAAAATTAATTATATTTTTGAAATGAATTAAATAAAAGTGTTCCTGAACTAAATATTTTATTGACGTATTTTTTATTTTAGCTCTTAATAGTTCCATTTTTGTTGAAAATAGTTTTTTGTAGCTCCTAAACAATTTGCAAAGTGTTAGTTGTGCGGTGTTCTCATACACACGACGAAAACTACGTTTACCTCCCTCCAGGCTTTTCTGATGTATCCCCAGTTGAAGATATACCTAAATAAAGCGGTTAGAGTGGTAAGAATCTGGATCAGACCTTTTTGAATCAGAACTAGAAAGATCCCGTCTGATCCAGGTCCCTTATATGGTTTAAATGAGTTCTTAATTCATTCAACTTTGTGTATGCTAAACATATTTCCCGACAGACGGTTAGTTCTGTTGCTATATAGGGTCATCCAATTCGCTGTCCGAATTTGACATCCCTGTTTCAGTCACATGCGTCAATCTAAACTGTCATCCGAGGATGTATATGATTTGTTTTAGGCCTGCTGATTAACAATACAGCTCGCTTAACAATCGCTGAACGTGTTAAAATTTTGAAAACTTATTGCAATAATAGTGATTCTGAAATAGGTACGTTTCGCACTTTACGAGCCGGTTATGATCGGAATAACCACCGTGTGGCGCTCCCATTGTTCCGATTTGAGTTCTGTTTTTCTGTTTTTTGTTAAGTTGGTTGACATTTGCAAAAGTTACGTAGCCAAGAGTACATCTATCTCTGTGTGTGTTGGTGATTTTTTGCAATTTTAGAATTAGATTTAAATTTGCAACAACGAACTATTATTAAATTTTGCGTAAAAAACGGATTTAATAGTGCGCGAACGTTGGAAATGTTGGAAAAGTGTTTCGGCAACGATTTTTTAAAGAAAACGGTCGTTTACTAGTGGTACGAGCGGTTCAAAAGTGGTCGTGAGTCAATCGAAGATGATAAACGCAGCGACATTGACGAAGTAGAAGAAATGTTAGTCAATAACCGCAAATTACCCATCAGACAGATAGTGGAGGACTTGAACATTGAATATGGATCCGTCCAAGACATGTTGGTAAATCATTTGGGTTTCCGTCGTGTAGCAGCAAAAAGGGACCGAATTGACGTCACAAAATAGATGATTTGCGAGGCTGAATCCGATCCCACATTCATCAAAAGGATCATTACTGGAGACAAGACGTGGGTTTATGAGTACGACACGCAATCCAGACATCAGGCAAGTGAATGGCTTTCACCAAATGAGCCGAGACAAAAAAAAACATGTCGTTTTTAGTCAAAAAAGTAGGCAATGCTCACTGTTGTACTGGTACATCCATCATCGAAATGCATGTTCTACAACAAATGTGGCTGTCGTTAGTGAAAGTGGTAAAGAAGATCCAAATCTATCGATTTCACGGCGAGTCCCACTTTTGGGCTTGCCCTACGGCACATTATGGCCTAATTTGGATTTGGATTTGCATATACACCCTTATAAAGGTTAACTCACTCAAGAATTGAAGCCAGCTCACCACGAAATGCATAGAAAATACGCAGATTGGGTACTTGGACACCAGCGTTTGGATGAACAAATTTTCACACAACATTTCTTCATCGATAAACTTCATCTTTCACTCGGCAGATACGTTAACGAAAAAAAATTGTCTCATATGGGGAAGTGAAAATTCCAATGTAACTGTCGAAAGTCCATTGCATCCACAGAAAGTCAATGTATGGTGTGCTATTCGCTCTGATGATGTCATTAGACCACACTTCTTCGAAAATGAGGAAGCTGTAACTATCACCGTCAATTCTCATCGAATTCAAGTCGAAGATATGGATGTGGAAGACATGTGATTTTAACAATACGGTGCCTCACACAACATGACCCGTTTTGGCTTTGAGAACTGAATAGATTGTTATCGTTAAATTTCTTTTTGTGGGGCTGGGGCTATGCAAATGATCGTGTTTATGCAAACAATCCGTAAACTCATGACGCTTTGAAAGCGGATATTCGTCAAGTTATGACCGAGTTATTGCCCGATATGTGTGGAAAAGTCATCGAGAATTACCTTGTCAGAATCAAGTCCTGCAAAAACTGTCGTGGAGGACATTTGAATGATGTTAAGCTCCATTCATAATTGCAAGATAGAAACAACAAATTCAAATAAAAAATTCATCGAAATCTAAATCATAAATTGGCGCGCATGCTACGTGAAGCTAATATCAATAATAAACACATATCCCAATGTGTTGGATATCCATTGCAACAGAAGTACCCTCAAAAAGGCCCTCTCTAGACCCTGGTTTTCCATGTCCTTTAGTTTAAGTTTAAGACCAGTTTGCATTAAACTTAATAAAGTCTTCCAGGATTGACCCAGCCATAATAATTCCTAGAGTTACGAATGCGATCAGCTACTGCTCTGAAGGTATAGTTTATGAAAATCCTCAACCGTACTCATTTATGTGGAATGTACATTCAAATCTGCTTAGTAGATTGTTCTCCGAAGACTTTACACCTTGCATTCTTATGCGTTGCGTCTTAGAAAAAATATACAATTACAAGCAGTTTCGAGCACATAGAACTTACTACGAATCAATTGGCTAGTGAATAGAATAGAAGTAAGAAGGAGCACTCTCTTCCGAATTGGAACCTATTGCCTTTTAACTTCTATTGGTACCAGTGAATTAAGGACATCAAGGAACGCAACTAGACTCATAGACTCATTTATCACTATAAAAAATAGTGTCCAACTTGGTGTCTTTTCGAAGCAGAAGACATCATTTGTCGTCAATTTAAAATATCCGGTCAAGCCACCTTTCTAGTTGTGAGCAGCTTCTTCAACCTTTTTTTCTAGATCTGAGCTTGGCAGAAGTTTAAGCAGATCTTTAGTTCTTCAGACGGAGCGTGTCCAGTTAGATTTCCTTAGAGTTTTCGTCTTCAGCAAGGTCAAGAACCTGCATCCGATTCTTACCTGTTGGGAACAGTAAAGTCAATTATTTCAATGTTTGACGATCAACGATGATCTTACGCTCTTGATCGTAAGAATTATTTCGCCAAAATTAGATTTGTTGTCGACTTATTGGACAGTTGATATAAAACCCCATTCTCCCATTGTACCCATACATAAGCTAACACTTCTCTACTTTTTTTAAAAAGGACTCTTTACTGACATCTAGTAACGACTAATGAAATATTGCCTCAGTGACTAACTCTGTTGATGAAGATGGCAGCTAAATGTAAACAGGACGATAGATTAAAATCTCATGAATAGTCCTCATACACTTGCAGACCAAAGGGCTTAGCCTCTTTTATAGTTGCACTGAAAGTCCCTATGACTGCATGCTGGGAATATTTGCAACTTGGTCCATTGCCATTGTAGAAATGGACAATTTTATTAAGATAGTGCCTCTCAGACCTATCTTGCACAATATCGCTCTATAATCTGCGAAAATCTCAACTTCTGTTTCGACACTTCCGCCGCATATTTTCCGCTTTTGTTCCGCTTCCGCTATCCCGTTGCAGAGTCATCAGTTAGAAGAAAGAAGCATTTTTCCAGCTCATTCTCAGAACTATTTCCTCGGTCTACCGACATGCACTTCATTAGCCATTGAAATCTTCTCGACAACCATATGTCCAAAGGTCTTGCAAGTAAAAGCCACTCAAAGTTGCTTCGAGTATGATCGCAGTCATTCATTCGGTACCTCTACATGGTATTTAACAACCAGATGTGCCGGGTCATAACCTTTGAAAACAATAAACCTACGAGAAGACAACTTTCGGTGGAACAAAGCAGTAACTACAAAGATTCGTAGTTGATCCCGACATCTTCCTGCAATATTGCCACAAATCAAATTTAGCAACTTTGTACACCCGCACGTCTGGTTAATGCCCAAAGTCGTGTTTGCTATTACGGTTAATGTTTTCCAATTTTTGTCCCGAAAAAGTTATTACCCAGCAAAGTACTCTGTATGTAGTCTGTTTGTAACATTGCTGCCAGTTCTGCAAATATCCGTATACCTGTGTGTGACTGAAAAATTCAAATTTCCCAGTGGCGCCAGTACAATAATAGCCAACGAAGACGACGACTCCAATAACGGCATGGTAGTGGGTAATGTTGAACGGTCATCGGTGGCCTATGCCACCACGATCATCACGTCTTCACTCAAGAACGTTTTGCTCCAGAACGACCAAAAGAGGCCAAAAGCCAATCGAAATGGAAAAAAAGCGCGCACCCTCAACGAAACTAAAACACAAACATAAAAACAACAACAACTGCAGCAGGAGCAACAGAAAAAAAAGAGTCCTTGGACATGGACACATTTTAATTGGATAATGGACAATTATTTTGCATTTTGTCTCGTGGAAGTGGAAGTCCATCGTGAACGTTCCATTTCATTTTGTAGTTCATCGTAAGTTGTATCCTCTTCCAAAGTTACTGGACACCAGTACTGCCTTCCTTCCTCAACCATCCCAGACATATTCAACTGAGTCAGCAGTACTTGTTCTGTTGCCTTTTAAAGGGACCACTCTTCGATACGATTCAAAGTTGGTATCTGCCAGATAAGCCAACAGCAGCAGCAGCGGTGGCAGATTTCCACTGAATACGAATCTATGGCCAATATGGCCCATAGCCCTCCTTTTGTTGAGATCTTAATAAATGAGAGATTCACATGGCCAAATTGGAATGGAAATTTCTACGCCTTTTTGCTATGGGGATCAGCAGTGAAGGAGGGCTACTCGTACATGACTAGAGACAAGAGTGGGCTTGGCCGTCGGAATCGGAACTGAACCATTGTGTCGTAGCGAATAGGCGAGTGCAATAAATCGATTTAGCGTTGTTGTCCTAGAGATGGGTGTGCACGGATGACTTGGGGCCATGTGACTATTTTTGGGATGTTGCTGAGGCGCTCTGGTGCTTGTGTTGTGTTGCGACTTATAAGGGCTGCAAGTTGAAGAGGTTAGTGAGTTAATTATTCAAAACACATTGCAAGGAGAGTCCATTTAGTGGGATGATTCTCCATGTTTAAACAGGGATGACACTAAGGTGGTTTTAGAAAAGAACGCCTCAAGTGCGCCGTATTTTACTAACTTGAAATCTTTAAATACACAAGTGTTCCAATGATTTCAAAACGCCGAGAGACTTGTGGGAAATGCTAAAATACACAAGACTAACTTGTTGGCTCCAGCTAACATATGACACTTGGAATATTTTCGAAAACGCTGTCGGCTTTCTGGCAGTGTATAAGAGTTTTCAACAAGAGTTATCATATGATCAAAGTAAAACTGATTGTTTGGTAGCAGCTTTCATGTAAATATATTTCTGTGGTACAACTATCTTTCTAAGGCTACCTACCTTCCAACCTACTTCGTAGGTGAATTTGACTGACTGGCAAATTGAAATGAGGTCAATGCCTCACGTCAATGCCAACGTCCTCTGATAGGCCTTCCGTTGATCTCATGAGCACTATTACAGATCTCAAGAGTGTCGAAGTTTTGGATAGATCAAACGAATGCTTCCTGGAGTTTTTTTTAAAAAAATCTGAGACTTTTCTAATATTGTAACTTGGCAATACGGTTCCGGTAAGCAATTTATGTGCTAAGCATAGATGTTCCAGCATCCATCGTCGTGTGCTTTTAGAGAGAAGACAACACACGGCTTACGTTCGTCTCAGGTGTCCGATACTCGGCTCTAATGTAGCGAATGCAGGCACGGTAGGTGCTTTACAACTTAAGCACTTACTCATTTTTCTAAGAAAAATCAAGAAATCGCTGTAAAAAAAATTTACAAGGAGTACATTCGGCAAGTTTTCTGGCTGAGTGCTTCGTTACGAGAAAAAAGAGCTGAGGTCGTTCTTTACCGTGTCGTCCTCCTGAATTGGAATCGACGTCTTTCTGGAACTCGGCATTCTCCATCGTTATATTGACGTTAACATAAGCAGATTGAAGAGGTGGTATCTAGTACCACACAAGAAGGCGTTCATAGTATAGACAGGATTCGTCGGGCATGAATTCGTCGATCCAAATTGTAGAGATGAGTTGATGTTTGCTACGTATCCAATCATCTTCAAAAATGACTTTGTTGGACTTAAGCTTGGAAATTACTGTCCTGACTTCACCTTGGTCGGGTGAACGGAAATGTTCTCTGTTAATTACAATAATTTGCTCTGCCTGACGGTGGGATGTGTTCGTTATAATCGTTTATGAGGTTTTCTCCTCTATTCTTCCAGAGTCCTGTTCGGGTTTTACAGCTTTGGCTTGTTTTTTTTTTTTGAAAAACGTCATTCTTCAGGTCTCTTCAACCTGAATCTAGTGCTCCTCGTACTTTCTACTTTTTTCGTTCTCTGTCTTTGGGCTGTTATGGAGAACTGCATCCGTACCTTAGTTATAACAAAATAATGGTCTGAGTCCATGTTAGTTCCTCGAAATCTTCGGATTTTTAAAACACTGAAAGGTTGATTTGCGTCGATCGCAATATATCCAATTTGGTTAACAGTTTGCTGATCAGAAGTCATCTAGGTCTCTTTATTGATATCACGCTGTGAAAACCGTATTCTGGCTATAGTAACGTTATATCCTGCTGCAAATTCAATAACCTGTGTCCGTTTCAGGAATTGATGGCGTAAAGGCTGTATTACTAAAGGTGCCCTAGTTGCGTACCTTCGTATTGAAATCGCCAACGGGAAGTTCGAATAAGCAATCTTTGGCAAGGACTTCCTTAATTTCTCATCGCTAGGCATTCGCTAATATACCTGAGGATCAAGACTTATTCTCTAGGTCTTCCTCTGATGGTAAACCTGCACTCGAATAAACCCTGCGTCTGCTGTCTTTGTCGCGCGGGTTGTCTGTAACACCCTCTATAGTATATATTTCAGTTTTTCATCCTCTTTTTGTTCGGTTCAACCCTGAGAATTTCTTAGATGGTCCTTATGTATGCTTAATGATGATCGATGACGATGGAGGCAACCATTATGCTTCTTTTCGAGCAATTTTAGCCTGATTGCTGTTAACGATGGAAGACCGCTAGGCAGTAGTCCAAACTAGGCTCTACGAATTTGATTGTTGCGCTGCTAGCCCAATCCAGGATATAATTCGGTCATTAGTTTCTTGGTCAATCGCTGCGCTGATCCATACTTTCGAATTGTGGAAAATTATTTCAAAAATCTTAATTCAGTTTGAAGAACTTACTGTGCGCTTTGTCCATGCCCATAACTATGTATCGCTTTCCAATGAAAATTTATAGCCACAAAGATGTGATACAATGCGCGCCGAATGCGAGGGTTGCGAAGTATGGAGCAGGACCCGGAATAAGTCGATTCGGCATCATATACAGAACTGGAATTGTGTTCAGCGGATCTATGGAAGATTCTGGGAAAAGATTTTGTCTTACAAACCTTCAAGTTGTAGCTCGTGCAAGAATTAAGCCCTGAAAATGGCGGTAAATAACAATAGACAAACCTTTGAAACGGAAATAGCAAAATCGTAATCTAAAGCGTCTTGAGTTAGACTATGAGTGCTGCGTGAAAGAGCCGTAGAAAGCGGTATCTAAGAAGATGCATAAGCAGGCAATAAGTAGTAGAAAATATGCAATGTAACGAGGTAACATTTTCCAAGTTGCTGCACAAAAATTTTACGGCAACAAATGTCACCAACCAGATCGGATCATATATAATCCCAAGCGATAGTCGAAAATCTTGTGTTTTAATGGCTCACAATTTTGTTGAATATAATGATGAGAGGCCATTAAATGCCCAACTACCGAATAGTGGTCTTTCACTGTATAATAGCAACAACTATCGATCTAAAGCTAATTAGGTAAGTCTATAACCCGGTGAACATAGGTCTCAACCAACAAGAACCCTCAGTCAGCAGCATCTTTGGTCTGCTGCTTATAGAGCTGCACTTCAAGTTGGGTAAGGTCCTCTTTCACTTGTGTCTTCTCATGCGAGGTTAGACTCGAATACACTTGGGCAGAGCTGTGATGTCCATTGCCTTAACATGGCCTAGCCATCTTAGGATCCTTACACGCCTTGCTAGACCTATGTCAGTATACAAGCCGTACAAATCATAATTAAACCTTTTGCTCCATTCGTTGTCAACGTAAACGGAGAATCACGCTTAACTTTTCCCTCGAAAGTTAGTGATTAAATGCTTTTTCGAAAAGATCCAAACCTCTGTGTCATAAAGCAGAACTGGATGACAATAGCCTTGTGTAAGGTCAGTGTCATCTTGCGGGAGAAAACTCTGTTGCTCAACTGCCGCACGAGCCCAAGGAAACAGAATTAGGCAAGAGTAATTCAGTGCTGATGTTGCTTGTAACTGCGAAAGTCGGACGAAGTCCTTAAATACCTCGAAGTAATAACTAACAATATTGACGTTCTGGCCAAGCCTTCGGTAGTGTACATTCTTTTCTGAATAGCAAGTGCTTTGTTTTGCCGTTGACGATCAGGCCCATTAAGAATACTTCCGCTTCCACTTCCGATTGTCTGTTTTGTTAGCCGGTGAGTATTGCACAATTCATTCTAAGGCGATGTTAAAAAGTCACAGTGTGCCGTCATGTCTAAGACCTTTCTCGGTTAATTTGTTTCCGAGCTTTTTGGAGGAGCGGAAGTGAAAGCTTTTCTATAGTCTTTTTGCATAAGCTAACCAGTCAAAACTAGACAGATAAATGGCGGATGTATCTGGTGGCAGAGAAGATCCTATAGGCGATGTTGATTAGCCTTATGCCTCTACAGTTGGCGTAGAGTTGGCGCGTTGGCGCAGCCAAAACTATCCACGTTTTGGTGGACCGGACAAATGATGCTGAGATTCCATTCATCGAAAATGCTTTCCTCTTACCATATCTTACAGATGAGCTAGTAAATGTTTCCAACTATGTCATCTTCAGCTGCTTTAAGTAGCTGTGCAAGCAGTCCATCTGCACAAGCAGATTTGTTAGATTTAAGCTTCGATATTGCTAGTTTAACTTCGTGTAGGTCTAGGAAACGTAACTCTCTCTGGTTTTCCCCCAGGGTGAATGGTTCATTCTACCTGACAACGATATTTTGACCATCATCGCCATCATACATTCCGCAGAATTAGTCTTTCCATATTCTTGCAACCGACTTTCCATCTCTTTGCAGGCTTACATTTTGGCTTTGTAGCATTGTACATTTACCTCAGTTCAATGGTTATTTTGTTGCATTTGGAGGCCTTCAATGTCATTTTTATTTACCGCGATATGCTGGTCAGTAATCACTGACCTATCTCAATAAAGTTTCGCTATTCTTTAGCACGAGGTTGGGATGGTGTATGTAGTAGGACAATGTGTGTTGAAAAAGGCCTGCTGTCATGGCTAATTGCTAGTGAATCATCCTAGCAACGCTATTGTGGCGATTCGAGTAATTAAATGGTGCGAGCGTGCTGCAGCCTCGAAGGATATGGTCAATTGTTTCTCCAGCTTCGCCACATGGTCTTTAATCATTTCCCTTAGAATTGCTTTTCGGTTGGTAATATTTATTTTGAATCGCTATTGACAGGGCTTCCGTTTCGGAAAATAGTTTTCCTTCCACTAGCCATACTTTTGATGCACTATGTGCTCCATTTGAAGGTCATGCGGATGTTTTTAATGAATTGGCTTTGATTTCCAGGATGGCATGAGTATCAATAGCTAGTAGTTGCACATTCAGGTGTATTCGTAGGAAGGTCATCTCTATTGACAAACAGAGGTGTGTAGCCATCGTCATTTAAGTAAATCGCCTTAAGTAGAGGTGAAAAACTTCTTTCAAAAAATATTAGCAGTAATACCCTGTGCGAGGGAAGTACACTAAGATGCGTTGTTCCGTCATTCGACGGCTCCATGTAGGTGCTGCTTTTATATATTTTACATATCCAGCAGCATTGTGTCCATTTGGAACCACTTGATAACTCCAAGTTACTAGGTTAACACTGTTGCTGTCCAGGTATTGATAGTCTTACACTTGTTCCCTCCGATTAGCTTAGACTTAAGAACTCCGCTTAGCTGTGGCTAATGTCTTTCAGTTGAAGAAATTCCCAGTACTTGTAGTTTTCACCAAAATTGATTGGGGCGCCTTTCGAAAGTATGTGCTCGAGTGTGAAGAAGTACAGGGTATAGCTAATGCCTTTCAAAACATTTTGCCAGTTGTTTATGAGCTGTGGTAAGCTTCTTGATCCAGATATTTTGAATCTTATCAACGCCAGGCGCATTCCAGTTCTGTGTTTACGAGTTTGCTAGTCCGACTTCTTCCTGGGATGTCTACCGGATTGACATAGGTCAAATGCGTGCGGAGTTATCTAACTCTGATGTAATCCGTTATGCTTTCTCGTTGTACTACATTTACTATCAGAGCTCCAGTTTTCAGCCTTTTTCTCCACTTTGGGATAAATTTTGGCTAGTGGGTAGTACTGCTTGTTTCATCAAGCCTAAGTTTTCTACCGGGTGTCGTTGTTACGAATGTAAATTAAGGAGTTAAGATGTTCTAAACTGGCGACATCATAATATACTCCGGTCATATCTCGGTATTTATTAATGCTTGGAACATTCTTAATTTTTCAGTTGGTAGTAGCGAAGTATGCTGGACTTTGATGATGTCTTAGGAGCATTAGCTCGCTTTCAGGTGGGCTAGCATAGTTTACGGACTGAAGAGTGGTCGTGTAGCCAGTTATTTCCGGCGACCGATTATGTTGATATCGGGCAGATTGTGCGCCGATCGACGAGGGGCTTTCTGGTTCACTGGAATTGGAAGTATAAGGTGCCTATGCTTATGCCTTCTGTCTTTCGATGTTATTGTTATTTACGATAGCATTTATTCTATCTTCTGGGTATCTGTAACTCCTTACGAAAAGGTCATACTGCGATAGAGCACCATATGATGTGGGTCTTCACATTTGATTACAAAAAAATAACAACGCAGGACGTTTTAGTTCTTTTCGTTCGTCTGCTGCATGCGCTGTCTTGGGCGGGCTGATCTGGTAGTATCAAGACATGTTTGGGAAGCAATTATCTCAGGTTCGTTGTGGCTTTGTAGTGCCACTGGCGTATATCTCCGCTCGGTTTTTATTCAATTCGTTGTTAATATTCAATGAACGGGTGTTCGCATTTTAAACCTCCTGCTAGGCCGCCAATAATAAGAGGATGCCAGCCAGAGAATCGCACAATCTGTGACAGACACCCACTGGGTTGGTTTCTAACTCGGGTCAGTGGAGTTGTTTCAACAGTTACTTGTATCCGTGTATTTCCCTATTTCCGTGCTATACGTTGTTATGTGGAAGGGCTATATCGAATAGGGGGATTATTTTCGGAAATTTTATCAAACAGTACTATATCTGGATTGTTAGCTCTTATAGTACGATCGGTGATGATCGTTCTATTCCAATACATCTTGGCGGTGCTGCTTTCAATTAAAGGTGTTGCAGTGTATTTGTAATAATAAGGAACTGTGTGAGATACCAATTTGTACTTATGTGTCAAAAGTTGATGTATAAATTAAGAAACTTAAATGTGTCTCACAGTAGAGTCCACTCCTGCCAAGACGGGGCATCCACCCATGATGTGGTCTATTGTCTCTGCATAATTCTTGCTTGCCGACATATACTATTAGCAAGGTTTTCTTTCAGGATACACTATCGATAGTACTGAGTTGCTATTACTTTGTCCTGAATAGCGATCATGAATCCTTTGGTTTCTCCGAAAAGATAACCTCGTTTCAACCAGAGCTTGGAGTTGATTAATACATTTGACTTGGTTGTGCTCCGAGTATTGTCTTGGCTTTCTAGGTTGCTATCAGCTCTTCTTTTGAGTATACGTTACTAGGAGTTTCGAATTCCAACTCTCTTAGATTTTAGGGAATGTAGTTCCTATCTGAGTGTAGTTTCTATCGAATATATAGTCCGAATCTTATCATATGAGATTCATACTTGAGAGTATGAAGATTTGGGATATTCAGTAGTCCTCATCCACTAGCATCATTTGGAAGAGAGCATCGTTCTACTGCACTTCTTGGGTAAAGACATCAAAGTCAATGTCTGACTTCTCTTGCTTCTCTTTGTTGTTCGCGTAGAGTTTCAAATCATCAACATATAGGAGATGGTTAATTCGTAGGGGTTTCCAGTTTCAGCTCAGTAGGTTCATGGCAAAAGTAGACTAAACGCACCTTCCTGAAAAATTCCACATTTTATTGGAGTGGATGGGCTCGAATTAAGTCCCAGATGAAGTTTAACATTCCATTTCTTCATGACGACCTCCATAAAATGGATAACGCTGACATCAATCCTATATGTTTTCAGAATCTGCAACAAATATGGATGCGGAAGGCATCTATAGACGATATACCCCATGGAAACAATGCGTTTGTTTTATAGTGTCTAGTGGACCACTACAGAATCTGTAGTGTCAGTTGTTGTTGTTTTTTGTATCTCATAGAGTTCTTCGAACATCCTTGTTGTTGAAAGCGCAGTGCTTGGGAAGAATTTTTGTTAAGAACCTGTATGTTGTAGAAAGACACGTGATATGCCTGAAATTAGTTGGATCCGATGCATTGGTTCCTTTTGATATTAAAAATCAATCCTTTCAGGTTCTATCAGAAGCTCGGTGAAAAATGTGAACTAGTCAGCTTTTTGAGCCATATATTTAGACTAAGACTTCCAATTACTGGTTTCTGTTAAAGCATCTCTTACTTCTTCTGGATAAATATTGGTATTTTCTTGTTGATGTTGTTTCCAGGTCCAGTTTGGTATTTTTTGGTTTACTCCATAAATTTTACCAGAACCCTACAACTTGTTCCATAGGAGGCAGTTCGGATGTTGTACTTGTTTCCGAATCCTCAATATTTCGGTAAAATTGTCTGGTCTTCTAGCTTTCGGGCCCGAAATTCTTTATACCTTCCAGTCTTTTTAAATAAGCTGCCATCTGCTGTGATTTTCTCTCCTTGATGTCTGCTAGTAAGTATAAGGTCAAGTTTTGTAAAGGTATCGGGGATGCGCTTTGATCTAAGTCAACTCGCGTTAGCTATAATTCTGCCTAAGTCTTGCCTTATCTTATTAATTTTGTTATTGTGCTGGCGTTTCCATGGAGGCATTGAAAAAGGAGCATGTTGTGATGGCTGTCTTCTGTGAGTGAGCACTTTTTTTCCCATCGTTTTTATTACAGCAACTGCAGCGACGTATATGACGTCCTCGAATAGCGGCAAAATTTTGTTTGTATTTCTATTTTGTGTCACTATGTCACTTTTGTGTTTGATTCACTGCACTTCTCCACTCTGACCTGTTTGATATGGGTGGCCCTGAGACAATATAACCTAAAGCTTCATAAAAGTAAGTGTATAAGCCCCCACGCCACGTCGCGGCTTATCCCTGGGGGCTATTATTAGTATTATTATGGTGATTCCTACCTAACATAGCTTGTGTTGCCTAAAAGCCAGTCAGAGCTCTAAACAAATCTAATGACATCTATCTATCTATCCATCTATCAGTTTCGCTTTGCTGACATCGTCACGTTTCCCAACAAGTATGTACCCTAGACGTTTAGCATGGCGTATTTGGATGTTAGGGCAGTCATACCGTAAATGTTTGGTGGTTGTTATTCCGTCTTCGTTGCTACAGTTTTTATTGTACAATTATCTTGCGAAGAGGCTCTTATTCTCTCATTCCTCTCACCATAATGACTATGTCGCTGGCTTAGACTACTGCCTTAACACCCTTCTGCTCGAAACTTGTAAGGAAATCATTTACAACTGCAAGGCACAGAAGGGGAGGGTTCCTCTTTCCTGGCTGTGTTTCCCCCAATTTCTGGGTTAATAATTCTACCATTGCGTTTTCGTTGTTTCTACATGGAGCTTGTCCAAGGCTTATAGCAACATCTATCTAAGTCCTCGATCATACGATTCTCGTGCCCTTTTCTCTTTCTTTTTGAAAATCCTGTTCTCTGTCCTGGTTCGATGACTAAAATCCGTTGAACTCTTCAGAAATTGAAATCTCTCGACTTGGCTTCCATCTTGTAACTCAATTGTATCCTTATGCTGAGAATCATCATAAGCTAGATCTGACTATAGTGTCAATACCTAGGCATCTTTCCCTATTTTGTTCAGTTTTATCTCTATCTATCACAGAAATACGCGTTCCTTCGTTTTCTGTTCAATATTCAAGGTCAGTACTTAAACAAACTTAAATGGTGAATGCTTAATTGTCGTGGTTGGATGCATTTCTTAGCTTCCACCGTGCATGGTCAAGTTCCGATATCACCTCTTATCTTCTAATCTTTGCATAGCAGCAGCCAAGGTCTCCAAAAGACCATTGAACAAACAACAGCTTCCAAGTCTACTATTTGAAAGTACCCTCAGGGTTCCCTATACACCGTCCACCAACGAGTTCTTCTAATCTAATTTCACCATCCCGTTTCTGAGGTGACCCAATCTCGTAAATTAGTATCTATGACTCTAACTCTAAGACGTCGAGCAATAAATAAATTATCCGACTAACTGAACGCATGTTTAGAATGAGAAACAAGAAAAAATAAAACTTTGTCCACCTGTTATGTAGCCACCCCACACCCTGCACTATGATCTATGAATGAATGTAGCGTGTTTCGAAAGCCCCAATCAATATCGCCGACCCCACACAGGCACTTAGTGCGCGGCTGGAAGCTCATGAATTATTGACTAAGCTCAGTACACACCGCCACCGCCATAGAGACTACCTTGCAAGACTTCAAGACTGTTTTTTCTCTCGAGTAACGAGTACTCACAGTCGTACTTGTATCTGAGTTCGAGCAAATTTATGAGACCCTCATATTCTTGTTGTATCTGAAGGAATATCTGTGACTTTAACTGCATTTTGTATCTATTTCTAGGTTGTGTTAGTTCAAGGCCACTATCTATCATTTTTGCCACTTTGCAGCCGCAATGAGCCGGTCTTTTTGGCCACATGTACACCGATAGCCATGCCCGAGACCAGAGAGTGTGTCGTACAAGGTGCAACCAACGTATTCACAACAATCCACTCCATGGATATGAAAATTGCACACATAGACAAAAAGTGAGTTCTCCAGACTGGCCCGATAGATAGTTATTCGAAAATGATGACTTTTACTTTTTTCTTCTCTTTTTTCTTGTCTGTCAATTCAGTGGAGAGTTTCACTTGGGCTATAGTAAAAGTGACATCCAGGGCTTGTCATGGTATCACCTCATCCACTCGGACAACCTACGTGAGGCTCAGAACAAACATCGGCTAAGTAAGTCTTGAAAACTATCGACAAATTTTTGAGCAACAAATTTTGAATACTATTTTTGTATCTTTGTAGTAACCCAATCGGAACAAGATCGATCGTGTATCCTTCTGGTGCGAATGCAGCGACGACAAGGCGAGTTCATCTGGGTGCATGTGGTGCTTCAAGTGCGGGATAGTCAAGACAGCAGCAATCAGCAGCCGGTGATAGTTTGCACCAATCAAGTGCTCAAGTAAGTACCCTCTAACTCGACTTTGAGACGACTTTGCATAGATACTTTAGGCGGGAGGAAGTGCTGTGATCAACTTCACAGCGACAACGATAAGAATAATTGCATAGCGGCTTAGCAAAGCGAATCAATTTAGCGCGGCGTATCTGCCTGATGATCGTCATAGGTCGTAACATAAATTTACGCGCGCGCAAGCTTGTGCGTCGTTGTCGTTCGCGCTTTTCACTCTCCTCCGGTGTGCTTCTCCTGGCGGCGCGAAATCGCATCATTTAAACATGACATTTGACAAAGTGACATCAAGTTCGAGCCTGTTTTATGTGCCGTCGGAGTTGATCGTAGTTGGAAACTCTGTGTCGTCCTCTTCCTGCGGTGTTCATTCATCAGTGGAGTTGAACTATGAAGCCCCATTTGGTTGGGCTTACGGATATATGAATACTCGCACTCATTGGCACACAGACTTGCAAGGTAAACAATTGTGACTATACAAACTGACGGATAGACAGATAAACAGAACGCGCGCACAGATGCGCACAAAATTAATGCCGTCGAGATGAGAATTTCAAGATGCACAATGGGAATTGGGCGAGCGCAAGCGCGAACCTGCAGTGATATTTGAATCTGCAGCGCACTGACAATGACCACTGCGCAATAGTGGAGATAGATGGAGTGAAGATGGAATGGTGAAGCTCTTTTTCTTCTTCTTCATCGTGGATTAGTACCTCCAGTGGTTATAGTGGAAAATCCTTGATCTCCATCCACTTTTGATTGTACAAACGACGATGATGATGCTGATGTTGCCGTTACTGCTGCTGATGTGGTATCAACATTTTTTTTTTTTTTTTTTTTTTTTTTAAGATAAAACAGTAGTGTAAGAGAAAATTCGGCAAATTGAGAAATGGGTTACGAATACTGTTTGACGAACACCCGCATTAGAAATGACAACGCAACTTTTTTTAGATTTTGACAATTTATTTTTCAATATACCCAAACTATATATAACTGCAACGTTTTTAATTCCTCCGTATAGTACGACTTTCATTGGCCAAAAACATACTCCCCCGCGGCGGCGATGACTTTCTCGTTCGACCCGTACTTCTTTCCAGTGAGCGATGTTTTAAGATTTGAGAAGTCTCAGGGAGCCAAATTCGGGAAATACGAAGGATGTGGGAGCAATTTGTAATGCAATTCGACCAATTTGGCTGTGGCGACTGCGGAAGTGTGAGCCAATGCGTCATCGTGGTGTAAGAGTACTTTTCGCCAAATGCGTTGGTTTTTTTTTTTAAATCACACCTTGCGCGTCCCAGAAAACAGTGGCCATCACCTTTCCGGCCGAAGGCACGGTAAAACATATTGTTTCGATTGTTTTTTTGTCTCTGGTGTGTACCAATGAATCCATGTCTCATCGACAACGACACAGAAACTCCTCCGGATTTCAATTAAACAGGGCCAAGCATGTCTTTGAAGTGGTCTCTTGATTGCGCTTGTTCTCCGGTGTGAGCAAACGCAGCACCCATCGCGCGGGCAGTTTTCTCAAGCCTAAAATCTAGTGCAGGATATGGCTAACGCGTACAGTTGAGATGGCTACTATCTCAGCCAACTTGCGAATTTTTACTCGGCGCTCCGGCAATACGAGGTCGTGGATTTTGTCCACGGTTTCCTCTGTGGTAACCGTTTTTAGCCACATGGGCGTGGTTTATCAAAAAGCGACGTGCGGCCACGGCGAAACTCTGCGAGCTAATTGTAAACGGTTTTACGGGAAGGTGAATGTGTCTCATACATACCATCAAAAATGGTGTCGTCGGATTGTCACTAAATTTTGACCGCCGGGCTTAAAGAGGTTATACAAAATGATGGTAGTAGCGCCACCTATATTCCAATCCAGGTACTCATCAAACAGCCCTCGTATTTGCTGTGGAAATCAAGTATTCTCTTGAGAGTCTTCGGTTGGAAGGGTTGCAGGCTGTTATATCTAAGATCCTTTAAGAGCATTCGGGATGTTAAGCCTGATATGTATAAAAACTACGGTTTCCTCAGTCTTGGCACTGGGTGTTACACCGAGAGGTGAGGTACTCCCTGTTTGAAGAGTTTAAGGCGCTTAAAGATTGAGTTCCTGGTGTGATTTTGGTAAGCGAAACTAAACAAATCCAAAAATACAAATTAAGGTACAGATTTAGACAACCCAACTCTTTCAATTCCTAAGGCCTGAATAAGAGGAGAACTTTTTCATAATCTCTGCAGATTTTATCACTAAACACAGAGATTGGGAAAATAATACACCAAAGACTAGACTACACCACTAATCAATTAGTGGTAACGTATAGTCTGTCACTTTTCTAACACGGCTCCTAAATAGATCTCCTGTTGTTCGACATACGGATAAAACTGACAGGGATGGACCAAGATTATATAATCTGCCTTCACATACTCAAGAATGACTACCCCCAACCCTCTTGTAAGATTGGGAGAATTTTTTTCAAAGGTATTCCTACAAATAAGTTGTGCCTACTACACCGTACAGCTCGACATGCTTCTTCAGAGCCTTGGCAAAAGCATTGACCTTTAACTTCCGCCACCAAGACATCTGTCGAGGAGATTTAAAAATGGACGAGACAATAAAACGAACTATGGACAGATGTCTTTGGTGTTTTACGTGAACTCCTGTCTGTGAAGACTTAATTTCACGGGATGGCCATATATCCATGGCCTTACCATCTCTTGAATGTATTGCATTAGTATGAGTCGATGCTGATCTAAAACCTCTCGCTGATCTTAGGATCACAGCACCCAGTTCTTATTACAGCTCTACATTGGGCCGCTTAATTTTAAGCATCACCTCGCATACGCTTGTAAGAAGTCGTCGAAAGCGATAGGCGCCCTTTCGAGACTCATGTCGAAGATCGGCGGCCCGAAGCAAGGCAAACGACTAATGCATGCGAGAGTTGTAGCCTTCATACAGCTGTACGGGGCACAAATCAAATCTGTGTACAGATTATGTGCACTGCGATTTAGCAGTGCATTTCGAACGATATCCCACGTCGCCTCTATGGTACCAATCGATACTTTAGCTTTAAAAGCTTGGCGACTTTATGAAAATCGCGTGGAAATCGGGCCATCCATAAATCAGGCGAAGAAATTCGAAAGAAGCCGCAGTATAGAAGCGTGGCAACAACAATGGAATGAGTCCCAAAAAGGGAGATGGACGTACCGACTAATCCCAAGGATTGAAAGTTGGGTAAAACGAAAACACGGCGAACTGAATTACTATCTTACGCAGTTCTTGACGGGTCTTGGTTGTTTTCGGGAATATCTATTCAAGCGAAACCGTGATTCGAGTCCGTCTTGTCCTCCCTGCGTAAACGCGGTAGAGAATATGGAGCACGTTTTCTTTGAATGTGGTCGGTATACAAACGAAAGAGCTATATTGTGTGAAGAATTTGAAATCCGAAGATCTTTGGTTTACTGTGAACCATGCAGCAGGACGAATAATGTGCGATCTAAGATATTTAGAACAGCTAAGCTCAAACCCATCCCTCGTTTAGTAATACTTAGCGGTAATTCCGCTGGGGATTAAACAGAAAGATTCCCCGGGAAGTGGTTTTAGTCAGTAAGAATCTGACACTACCAATGTACTTCGGACCATTGGTGCATATGCAAGGTTTCCGCCTTCCCACGTTAAAAAAAAAATCATTGGGCCGAAATCCTGGAAAACCCTTTCTGCGGCTTAACAATTTAACCACAGTCACCGTGACGGATATCTAACTCCCACGATACCGTGATTTAAGTCCTGGTATAGACTACAGGTGATCATGCTGTCAAAAGGACCTTTGACCAGCAGCTAGTAACTGATCAAACCGTAGCAACCTCTAGTGGCTTTAAGTTCTGGAAACTAATAAATTATGGAAACAAAAAAACGATAAGACCAGCTATTTTGGTCTTTCCCCGCTTTTTATTAGACAACGTTATTGATGAAAGAAGCCTTGATAATCGGGTGGGAGATACCTCGGTATCAACACATTGACAATAAAAACATGTTCCTGAACTCAACTTTTGACACGCTACAACCGTTTTTATCCCGCTGACTGTTTTTTGACTCTATCTCAAGAACATTACATCACGGACCTCCAAAACGCTTCTAAGATGCGCACTAGTATCTTTTTAAAAGACGACAACGTTAGATCTAACTTGCGCTTGCCTTCTAAGAGAAAAAAATGTTACTTAGTAACATCTAAGATACTGAAGCTTCTCACCACTTTAAAGCTAGTTCGATTCGGATGCAAAGCTTTTCTGAACGCAGTCAGAAGGCTGAGTTCACCGATTCTTGGTTGGCTAAAATATTATAATGTAATCAAGGGAAATGAGATCTTCTATGAACTTACTAAACAAAGCTGGGACTAAAAGCGTGTTAAAACTGCATACGTCATCTGCTAGGAAAACTAGTTGTGAGTATAACTGAAGACGGCATACTCTTTAGGATGCCGGATGGACAAAACGAGTGCTTTCCGATGCCTCCCAAAGGTTAGCGTCTTTACCTGTCTTCCACCATAGGAAATACTGTAGATTGCTTAATGTTTACTATGAGAGTGAAGAGGTCATCGCAGAGTACTTCCTCTGTGAGTGCCCGGAGTACGATCAAGTACTAGGCACTGTAGGCCTTTTAAAAGGAACATGCAAGAAGTACGATGAACTTATTTTTTTGCCTAACTTTTGCGACAGTAAACTAAGAGAATAGTTGTCATCTATCTAAAATTGGGGACAAGATTGTGTAAAAAGATTCAGGAATTTGGTCTGGCTCAAGCCCTCTACCAGCTATTAACGATGGAGCATTGCCAGACTTCCCACCACCACTGTCGTTATCTATTCCCATGAAAAATGAAAAGTTCATTCGCAGTAGCATTACGCGAACTCACTTACTGTGTGTGCAAGCAAACTCGCCAAATACGAGTGCTCATGACGAGCATCATTAAAAGTTATGCAGGCCTGAACTTTGCTCCCATTTGAAGAGGCTCTTCTCGAAAACGACTCTCAGTTCAAATGAAAACGTTCAACAAAACACACACACACTCACATCTGACTCTTGGATGGCTACGCGTTAAGTAAAGTATCTTAAAGATGGCAGCACGCTCAGGAGGCAAGCCACAGATGTACGAGTATCCGTACTGCCATATACTCGTACAATTTAAATTCCACTTTGATCTTATTTCGGAAGTGCAAAAGTACTTTCAACACGGACAGACAAACAGACAGACAGACAGAAAGACAGATGGACCAGAAGAAAGACCTCTTCTTCACCTTCGCCTTCGTCTTCGTCCAGCCATGTTTATCCAACTATCCAACTGGCCATCATCCATCGAAGCGGGACAGTCCAAAGAATGGGTTAATTTTTGATTGCATCTGGACGAACATAATTTTTCCGCAAAAGTCGAATTAGTCGACATGCAATCTGATTAGGGGATGTGCTCCGTTCTTACTCTGGGACCTCTGTACCATGTCTTATTGGGTATGGATTGGGTATTCCAACAGAACTTAGTGGCGGTATATTCCTCTGGTGGCTGTGTAAAGTGAAGGCTTTGGGAATCTTTGCCAATCGAAAATAGTCCAATGGCAATAAAATTGCCGTAGATACATATTCTTGCACCAATGCTCTTTCACTCTCTCTCTTTTTCTGTGGAAGCTGACAGAGGCTGTGAAGCTGGAAAATACGGTCCGTTTTGTGGGATAGCCGAATGATTTGTTGCAATAACTACAGCTGAAGAAGAACGCAATCAGACAAACAGCAAATGGACAGTGTTTTGAAGTTTTATCAGTTGATGCCAACACCAGCCACGCAGATCCCAAATAGTCTGGCGGTAGTTAAGGTGGCTCTGCTATACTGAACAAGCTCTTGGTCATGGATGAAGAAGACTTTCTGGTGCCAATGATGTTGAATGTTAAACTGCAGCAGACTTGAGCCGTCAAGGTAGAATTTGAAATAGCAATTTTCGTTTCGACCGTAAAGTGTTTCACTTGACAAAGTTACCAACGAATTGGCTGCAAGTTAATGCCTTGTAGGCTTGTAGAAGTAATAGTTTTGGGTATTTTGGAAATTACAGGGATTAAATGATCATAGACAATGCTAACGCACATTGGAAGATAAATATGCTATGCAGGCATCCCCTGATGAGTGCGAAAGTGAAAATCTTTAAGATCTCTAGTATTGTGGATTACTTTGCTATAATCCTTGGAAATATCATCTTGTGGCATTTAGTAGCAAGGCTCTTTCCCGGAAAGATTCGCAAGACGCTATATACGACCTTGCTTACCATGGTAAAAACTCTCTTGGATTGCAGCTCGTTGAGTCTTTGCCTCAAAATTAAAGAGACGACGACGTAAAGCTAAACTTCATCTTGCGTGTCTTGTGCTAGTGGAAAAGAACTTAATCTAACTTAGAGCGCACCAATGCAGACAACTAAAGAAGTGCTAGTTAGAGGCCGTGAAAATAAGTTAATAGGCAAGCGGTCTTAGTAAGAGACTACTTTGCTCTGTTAATCGGTGGTTCTACTTTTGGTTCTTCTCCGGCAACAGTTGTTTTCCGTGCAGCATGTACAGCATGTTCTTTTGAATTGAATAGAAGTTGAGCTGATTTTTGCTAGCCTCCCATCAGCCACAACATATTGCCAATATTTCAACCAACTGTAAACTTTGTTCAGCCCGCCATCCTTCCTAATACACTGACATTGAATTTTTCCTGGGTTTAGATCCATCCGTAAATATTAAGGGCTGTCTGTTACATCTTTAAGACATCCGCAGAGTCTCTTGTGATCTCCGTTACAATTCTGAACGAAAGGAGAGAAGAGTCTTGCCTTTCATCTCCTAGGTTGAGTGGTTCGTTCTGCTTGAGAACGTAATAAGAATGTATTGGCCAATTAACAGTCTGTAGATTCAAATTCTCAATATCTGCAGCACTGACTCTACTGACTGTTTCTATGACTCTATTACTACTCTACTACGAGTACTTTTACTACTTCTTACATACTATTTTCAATTTACTTATTTACTAAGGTGGCTCTAAAGTTTGAGGTAAACCTGGGCCTGGACCAACAAGCCCCCCCCAGTTAGCTCGGTCTTTAGCTAACTACCTCCAGTTACACACTCCAAGTCACCACCTAAGGTGAGGTCTCCCTCTTACTGCATTGTCCCTCTGAGTTTGATTTGAAAACTCTGCGGACACTTAGGCGACTGATGCCTAAGTGATGCGCACTTTTCTGTCGATGTCGCCGTACAATTCGTATAGTTCGTCGTTGAATCTTCTCCTCCAAAGTCCAAGCCAACCTCAATATTTTTCGAAAGATTTTTCTCATCGTGTAGAGTTCATGCTTCAGTTCCATAACGAAGGGTTGGGATGATCTAAGACCTGGATCTAGGACCTCTTTAATTTTGCTAGATATTTCCTTACAACTCCATTACCTTCTAAGCTCAAAAAAACAGCTATCGACAAGAGTGATTCTTCATTTTATTTCTGCAGAGGTGTTGTGGACGGAATGTATAGCAGATTTAAAGTAGACAAAGTCCCTTACTACCTCGAATTTATAGCTGTCGATTTGACGTCCTGTCAAATTCGTCGATGTTTTGTGTTCCTTTTTGTTGACAGCATATATTTGATTTTGGCCTTACTTACCGTTTAATCCATTCGCAGCTGCGAATGCACCGGTGACAGCACTCTGAGTTCTCCCGAATGTCAATTGGGCGTACTCTAGTATTTGCACAGACCTTTCAAAGATTGTGCTTCCAGTGTTCACTTGTGAGTTATGACAGTGCGTCACCTAGTCTAAAGTATTTTACCGACCTTGACGGAGCAGCGAGTCCAATAGCGAGTACAATAGCTCGTTTATACCAATGCTGTCATATTGCGGGCTTAAAATCGATACAAGGTGGTGAGTATCGATTTGAACTTCTTGAGTTTTTTCCAGAATTAGCTGGAACTGAACTGCACTGATAGGATGTTGGGGAACAGTGTCAGATATTTGCACAATATGGCAGATACGATTTTGTATCTGATGTTGAGGAGACTTATGTCCCTACAGTTGGCGCAGTTGATGGGGTTCCTTTTTTATAGATCGGGCAAACGCCGCTGAGATTCCTTTGAACAGCCATACACTCTTTTAACCAGATCTGAGGAATGAATTACTGTACCACTTTGTATCCAAAGTGGTAGGCCGACAGTTCCAGCTGCTTTATAAGATTTCAGTTTAGGTATTGCTATCTTAACTTCGTTTTGATCAAGTGGACGAAAATTTTGACTATCATCCACAAAGTTGAACGTCCTATTCTGCCTGGCGGGGAGATTCTGAGCTTCTTCGCCAGTACACAGTTTTTCAATATTCTCAGCACTGAATGTGACTCTACTACAAAGATTCCTTCTTCATCTCTACAGATTTATGTGGGGGTCTTCTTGCTTTGACACCTTTTTTTACCTGTTGGTAAGATTTCTGTATGTAATTCCTAAAATAAAACGCTTTTCGTGCTATTTTTTCTTCTTCTGGGGAAGCTGATGTTCTTCCCGTATCTTATGCTCGTAAAACTCAGGAACGACTCTCGTCCCTCGTTGCATCAATGCTTTGTATGCTTGTTGTTTAGCTGCATGTGCTTGCCGGCATTCTTCGTCAAACCAGGGATTTCTTGGTGGTGGTAGGGTAAAACTTAGCATCGAGTAGGTAACTTAATTCGAGGAAGGTTCTGGCGGTCTCTTGTGAATGAAGCTTTTCTACGCTATATCTTCGCTGGTTCTTCTTTGCTGTGTCGCTTGGGAAATCCGCATTCGTACCTGCAACAAGGTGGTGATCTGAGTCAATGTTGGCTAACCGGAAGGAAGCCAAGAGAACTGGAGGCATGTCCTACGTTTATATTTTCATGGTCCTAAGACCGCCATGTCCCGTCATGAGGAAACCATTAATAAGTCTAAGGCCGTTGCCAGATGTGATGTCGTGTAGGCTATGCTTACCAGTTGTCACACTAAAGATGACCTCCTCTCCTATCCGGACATTGCTCATATTTCTTGTCGAGGAGCTAGTAAAACCATTCATTGGTGGTGTCGTCCTTGTCTTCTGTAGAGGCATGGGTGCATATAAGCCAATGTTAGAAAATTTGACCTTGATGCGGATTATCAAAAGATGCTCGCCCAGGTGAGGGAAGCTCAAGACTTCTGCATCCGAATAAGCGTTGATTCTTTGCACTTTAGGAATCGCCGTTGTGTATTACATATATATCACAGTTTTTCATTCACTTTTCGTCCGGCCCATATCATTGTACTTTCTGGATGGCAGTGATATTTGCGTGATAGCAGTCAAGAGGCTCTGCTATTTATTCGGCTGCACGCGGCTTGTTAAGAGTCCAAATATTCCACGTGCAGGATCAAAGGTCGTGCCCTATAAACGTTTGTAAGGTTCGTCAACAGTAAATCCATTTTTATCTTATCGAGCTTTGCCGATAATGTCCTTCTCATTTTAGCCATCATGAGTAAGGAGATATCATGGACCCCTACTGCCAGGTAAGGCAAGCGCAATACAACGAATTTGGCTATTGTGCAGCTGGGGCAAGCCAAGTTATATGACATTAAGCAGTTTCCCAATCAATCACCACGCAGTTCACTAATATTTTTTGCTATTCTGCTTTTTTCGTAGGACATCCCATCTCTCAACGTTGGCTTAAAACGTTTTCTCTATTTCTTAGTTAAACTTCTGCATTTGGTGCCTGGAGTAGCACGCCTATATTTTCTGGATCATGTGCCAATATTGCTCCTAAAACTTATGATTTGCTCTCGTTCTTCTACGCAGTACCACCTCGTATGTACGTTGTTTTGCTAAATGTCTGCACTCAACCAGCGATTTCATAGAGGCAATAGCTTGTTAACACGGATGAGATATCTCTCTATTGTTGATATGGGTTGGGTTATCCGCAGCTGTATCTTGGCTGCAACTAGGTACTTGTCCGAGTCTATGTTAGTCGGCCGGATGGTGGATTGCCTTTTGAGCTTGATGGTAAGTTCATCGCCATGTTCCTTTTGGAATATTAAAATGAAAAAAAAAAAACACTAGACGCTTGGATATGCTGATTATAGTAATACTCCGCTCCACAGCAAGGCCAATTTTACAACCAGAAATGTCCTCTTCTATTTTGGTGTTAAAATCACATAAAACGATTTCACCATCAGAAACAATCTTAAGTAGCACGCTATTTCTTCTGTTTGGGCTTTAGTGCAAATCAGATTGAAACTTGTGAATTCGTATTAGCCTGGATGTAAATTATTCCAAGACTTCGTCTTACAATCTTCCATATTCAACAGCTCAAGAAAGTTCCTGTTTCTTTTCTCTCAGTCAGCAAAGTCTGTTACAGTTGTCCTTCGTTCTTTTGTTATTGGCTAGTCGTTCGGCTACAAGTAGCAAGTTTAAAGTCCGAACATTCCGTGTGAAGATCCGAATCCCTGTTCGTTTTTCAGGATCATCAAGATTAAATCCGTCCTTATCCGAGACTTTTACTTATTGCTTCAAAGTGTGGTTATTAGGTGGTCGGATAGTTAACCGAACCCACAAAACCTTACTTTTTTAAGAATGTCCTGCGTCAAAATAACTGAACATTTCGGACTCAGGAAACCTTATTCAAATTATAAAAGGTCCATGCACAGCCACCTCCTTTGCTACACTCTAAGTAGTACCATGTTAGCTGATGATGCAACCGAGGTACTTACGCCGATCAGTACATATCCTTGTCCATTACAACAGTTTTGAAATTCCTTTAAATTCATTGTAACCTTTTTCATTTGATGTAACCTTAGTTAAGTTTTTAAAAAGCAATTGACTTGGTCTTGACTTGACATTGTTGTTCAAGCTGGTCTTTACATTTTTAAGTCCAGATCAGTTGTTATATTTTCTAGAAAGACATATTGGATAAATATCTTTATCTGTTCGACTGTCTTCGCTTTGATAAGAGGTAATTTCTTCTACTTAACCAGCAAGCCCAAAACTTTTTATGTCGCTTGTCGCAAAGTCTCTTGTAATTTCGTATTAATCATTTTGATTAACTCCAGTGAACCTTTATTTAGAATACACATGCAGACTTCTGACAAGCCCTAAAGGCTCTAAGTTTTAGCACAAAGCTGGTGTTCCAACCTTGGATCTTTAATTCATCCTTTCATACCCAATTAATCATGGGAATGAAAGGATGCTCTCACCATGCAGTTTTCAATAACATCCCAGGTGAGTTCGTAAAAACCAGTGACGTTGTTGCTTTTCATCCTATTAAATGGCGTGCCAACCTTACCTCAACTAGAAGAAGAGTCTTGTTCAGTGCTCTGCATCTAGGCTCTACTTTGCGCTCGGTCTCAAATCAATTTAGTGATTCGTCCGAATAGGTGGAAAAATTTATCTCAAAATCATAAAGATTTAAGTCGAATGGCTCAAAACCACTTGTCATACAAACCATTCATACAAAATCCGGATGTTGTACTTGTCTTCTTCTATTTCCTTTTTCCGGCAAATTATTTCTTCCTGAGAGACGTCATCATGCCAATGGTTTTCTTCTTTAGGGATAAGTCTACCTCAGCAGGTTCTTACTCTTAGCTCTAGTCTAAGTCGTGCCATGCGTGTTGAGAAGTGCAAGGTTTTTACGAGTATGTTGTCTATGTTGCAATGCTTTATAGATAATCGGATGAGAATCAGAAAACATTATCGACAATTATACGGCTAAGAATGCGTACATTCGGTAGGTTAGGAACAAGATTTTTAAAGTCTCGCAGAATGATTTGACTTCGTAATCCATCCTCCAGTCGACCAAGAAGTTATTGAAGTTCACCTTAATAAGGACTTTGGCTTCATCTGTTCGACCGTGTTAGTGCGGATTATAGCCATGCTGAAAGTCTACAGTCTTCGATATGAAACGATTGGCTATAACGAATCCTCATCCCGGTAACGTGTGAAATATTTAATGGCAGCCATAAGAAGGGGCACATATTCCTTTAAGCATCTCTTTCTATCCACCTAAACATCTGGATCACATTTGCATCAGTTGTACACTTTTTTAGAGAACTTTGTCTGCAATCATTTTCAAGTAACTTGTGAATAGTGTTACCATATTCCAGAAGCATAACTTCGGTTCATGATATTGATTCAAGAGATTCGTTATCCAAACTACTGACTTCAGAAGAACTAAATATCTAAATCTTAGGTTTGTTAGCTCGGAGAATCCTTTTGAGTTCTCAGGAATCTTTCTCCTTCTGTGAACCACTCATAAACTTTTGATCGCATATTTCAGCCAGACAGATAAACAAGGAAATTTTTCGTATATGCTACGGTAAACCTCACCACACAGCATATCTTTTGTCATGCTTCTCCCGGCATACGTAACTCACTCAAATGGGATAAACCAATTCACTTGTTTTGTAGATTAGAGCAATGCTAATGAACAAAATTTTGGATGCTAACTGCGGTCAATTAGTAATAGCGGAAAAGCAGGAGTTGTTAGTATAACGACGCCCTGTTTTCACAGCTCTTGAACATGTTAACCAATTATCTGCTTGACGCTCTTAACAATTTTCACATTTACACTTAGGCAGTGCCTGTTTTATTATGCGTACCGAGTGTTTGCTCTTGAGCGCAATCCTAGTCGTTACTGAGGACTACTGGACTAGAAGTGGGCTTCGAATCAAGCATTTCAACTGAAGTTGTTCACTTCAAGAGGAAAACGAAGCTGACTTGCGTCACTATCTACATATTTCCCCATTGAAGCTAACTACCTGGGTGTCATTCTGAAAATAAAACATCAGACTCTTTGGTCTCCTTTTTAGCGGACTGTCAAGATGGTTTAGCTCAGCTTAAACACCCGGCTTAACTGTAGACGCACTGATGAGTTTCTCTCGCCCACATTTTTTGAATCGTTAGACCATCCTAAGAAAAGTAATCTGTTTGTCTTTATTTTCTGCATCCAGTCGGATCTTTAACGATATCTCCAGGGTCGATATAGATAATGACACTGAGATCTTCGCTACGACATTCTTTCCTTTCACTAGCCGCTGGGCAAATTGACGTGTTTCTTCGAATCGCAGGCAAACACAACCCTAAAGGCTACGGTCCATGTTATATTGTGAGAACCAGGTTAGACCGTTAAACTACAATAAATACAACTTAGTTCCCGGAATTAATTTTTAAAACGATGAATACAAGTTTGTTCATTTAAAGTAGACCGATGTTTTCACTTTCAGTAATTTTCAAGTACTTAGCAATGCACTTGCGCCAGCGTTTGGTCCACCTCTAGAAACGTGTCTGATACTGGGTGTTCAGTATGACCGTCAGTGCACTCAGTGATACTTCCATTATCTCCTCATGGCTGTAAAAGCGCAATTCCTGAAGCGATGTCTTGAGTCGGCCGAACAGATGCATCGTTGAAAAAACACTTTCCAAACATATCCAATGTTTTCGTGGCGTTGATTTTATTTGTAGAAGATTTACTCAGCTTTTGTATCGATTTCAAAATTCGTCGAAAGGAACAAAGATGATGTAAACACAACGGCATACCTTTCCAAATGCGATGCTATGATCTTTTAGTGGGAATGTCAAGGACAATTGTATCTATCAACATGGCGAAAATATTAATTCAAACCAGTCTAACACGTTGGATACTTTCTCTTGTGACGCCTGTTCTGAAGAAGATTATGACAACTGGTTATAGCATGCTGCAGGTGAGAATTTTAGGCAATTAACACACAGAACGGTGATACCTGCTTTAAATAAGTACTACGTAGCTTAGTGTTTGTTGAAAAAATACCAACCCACAACCCTGTGATCCTCCTACTATTGGCACTAATTTGAGTTTCTATATTGTGGAGTTTTCTTCTTTGGAAGGGAGCTTTATACGTATGGAGTAGGTGAAGGATTGTCTTCTCCTCCTCTTTGTCCATAGAACTTCTACAAAAGTTGTTTGTTAAAATGCAAAGCCTTATTCTATACTTGATTATAAGACAGTGTCCAGTAATGAGACCTTTTAACATATTGTGCTGAGGTATTTCCTATTTAAAAGAATCAGACTCTTAAAACGATTCATATCCAGCTATGGCCAGACTTGTTTGGTCGATATACAGGTTGATCCAACAGTCCACCTAGAGTTCGTTCTTCTATTATCATCCAGATTTAGTTCTAGTTTGCACGTTTGGTACACCGACGATACCTTTTTTAGGTAGAATAGCTAGAGTGTTTGTTTGCCGAGTTCGTCGGCGCTAAAATTCCCTGAAGTATCTCTGTGTCCCGGCACCCGATATAGGTGGATGCTGTTCTGCTTCGCCATCTCCCTGAGAGATTTTCGGCAGTCAAGGGCGATTTTAGAGCTTAGTGAGGCCGAATTTAGTGATTTGATAACGGCTTGACTATTCGAAAAGATGCGGATATCATCTCATGATAAGTTAAATTAATCTGAGAAAACACCGACATCAACCCCGCTATTAACCTTGGATCAATCTATGTAAAAATGGATTGACTTGTCGTCCATGAAGATCTAGGGGAGATGCTTAGATGTGAAAGTCTTTGTCAAACCAATACTGTGGCATAATGTAGCCGATGTTCTCTGGAAGTATTCCTAATGCATTAAGAAAATTAGAGTAGCCAAATTGTTAATTTACCCACTGCTTGGTTGGTTTATTACAAATAACTGCGTTAGCATCCACTTACCTGATGAAAATATCATGTCAATAGGTGTCAAATGAAACAGAATATTCAGTGCCGCAGAGGGAGTGATGCGTAAGGCTCCGCTTAAGATTTTCTTTAGACTTTGCTTAGTTGGCTGCAATTGACTGCATTGTCTGAGACCGTCCACGAGACAACCAGCCCATACGTGAGTATCGGTCTTATAACTGAGACGCATAGCCAGTGGATAGAAGGCCCCATTTGTTCACACAAAGACTTTTTTTGCAAGAGAATAGAGCTATTGTAACTTTCTTTTCTATTTCGGGAATACTAGGTTTCCAGTTTAGTTTCCTGTTAAATATAAGACCCAGTTATTTCTCTGTGACAGAAAAAATTAAACTGTTAGCGTTGGACTCTAATTAGAATTTAATACTTCCTGGACAAGAGAACACTATCAATTTTATAGGGGCTTACTCTCAAATCACAGGGATCCTCCCAACAGATTGACCTGTCAAGACTTTGCTATAAGAGTTCTTAAATGGTGTTGAGATGCTTTTTTGAGCAAAGTCTTGTGCATAGACAACCACCTTGCTATCACCCGCTTCCAGGTATATCACCCTTTTATTGACCACTACATTTCAGAGGAGAGGTGAAGAGACACCACTTTGCGACGTACATCTACTGGCTTACATTTTAGCCCCACCGAGTTTGGAGTTGATTATCCTGCTGTTTAGCATAATATAGATCAACTCCTCAATTGAGTCTTCTACTTTTAGAGTTGAGAGCGCGGTCGTGATTCCAGATATGTTGTGTTATTAAAGGCACATTCTATGTTCAACAACGCGACCGTTGTGTACTGTCTATAACGTAGGGATTATTCAGTGTGCCTAGCCAGTGAATGTGGAGCCATTTTCATCAACTTCCCGTCACAGAAGGCCGTAGTTGAGCTGTATATAAAGATCTGGGATCGATTTTAGATCGTAGATCCATTCAATCGTTCAACAGTTTTCAGAATAAAAGATGATAACATTGGGACGAGACGAGAGCATTTTCCATGACAAAGGTAAGTGGACCATTTCTAGGCAGCTTTTTTAACGGCAGCATTTCTACGTTAGCCGGATAATATCTAAGAATCTTTGTAGCTCGGAAAGTATTCTTACTTGTATGGTTTAAAGTTATACAGCGCCCGGAGCAACCTCTCTCTTGTAATCAGACCGCGAATTTTAGTTGTGGTAGCAGTTGTTCTACTAAGGTTGTTACTGGCCGCTGAGGGATTCATATTTTGCTTTTTGCTTAGTTGAAAAGTTTTCTGCAGATGTTTCTAAGCGGTCCCAGTGCTGATGTCCACCACTGCGATTTTTTTTTTTTTGCCTCTAGGTTAAAATAGAGTGCAAGAGGCAGGCATTGCCTAAACACTACGTAACTCATTTCACAAATAGACACCAAGAAACTATGAAAAAAAAATTTTGGGAACTAGTCAAGAATTTTAATTTTGACCAGTTACTTCTACGAATCATGACTCCTTCGATAGTAACTGGGGCTAGTCTGTCCGAAAGTTGATCCTGGCTAACTTTGCTGAATGTGCCAAATTACAAATATGACTAAGTCTTGTACATGGCAATTGCTCTGAACGTCTCCTTTTTAATATTTTTACAGAAACTCTTTTGAGACACTCTCTAAAAAATAGAAATGCCGACATTATTGTAACATCTACCTAAAAGCCACATACGACTTAAGTAATTTCAGGCCCAATCTTCAAAGGTGATGTGCAGCTGATTTATTTCCAGCAAAGTTGAGCTACATGGTTGACCTCTCCATTACATCTGCTGTTCATTTGCACTCTCTAACGACGTATAACAAAAAAAAGATAAATAAATAAATAAAAAATAAAAGAGAGATACAAGCCTTCTTCTACCTGCCAAAGACTGTGTCTATACGAGTATCTGTGTCGGAATTGAACCTGTTATCACTCATCTTAAACGTTCCTTTCTCATTCTACAAATTGAACAAAATTATGTGGATACTGATTAAGTGTTCAATTTATTGCCATTTATTCGCCCATATTGTGAGATCTTCGCCTCCTCAGTATCTCAGCACAACACCTTGGCATTCCACCTCCTCCAGTGTGTCCGGTGTACCTATCCACAGCACAAAACCAGTCCTCAACTCTCGAATTGGGTTTTCTGTTTTTTTTTTTTTTTTTGTAGTGAAGCCAACATTACTTAGCACTATTCCTCGTCATTGACCTGAACCCCTACCATTCGTACTTTGGGAGGTTTCGGTATTTTTGCACTCCAAACTTTTTCCACTGATGAAATATTTCATCGTTCAAATAGATAAGCCACGTTTAAGCCTAAATATAGAGCGGAGCATCCAGAGACCACTTTAAGTCGGATTCGCAAGCCTCGTTTAACTGCAAATGACGAACCATCATCGATATGATTAGGAACCGAGGTGAGACTAATTTATTACAAATAATAACAGGCTTGAGCATTGGACTTTGGCGGATATAGACGCGGATATGAAATAGGGACACACCATGGAATTGGGAGTACGGATACTAGTACTTAGCCAGAACGATCCTTTAATGATGATTACCTCGTTATTTATAAGTTGCGTGATGTTTGTACTTCGATTTGTGCTGTGGTAAGGAGTTGAGAAGCTGTAAAGGGGTGGCAGTTGCAGAATGCCAACTTGGAGCCTGTCACTGACCTGTGAACTATGGATTTCGGCTTAAGGAGTATCAGAAATTCGGCTCCAAGAAATTAAACAATGGCTGCAGCCTTGCTCCATAGTATATCATGGCATCATATGTTGAATTGGTTATACGAACAATGACAACAACCATCGATGAGGACAATGCCTCCAGACAATGGTTTGGGATTTATAAATCAGTTTTGCGGTTGTGGCGCTCTGGTGACTGTTACCCTTTTGCCTTGTTGTGTTGACAATATTTCTCTTTCTGTTGGCCTTAATGTTGACCATCATCCGTTGAAAGTGAATTGCATTTCGTTGTTTCGTAGAAACTGTAGGCAAAGACAATGAGTTTGGGATTTGATTACTTTTTTTTTATTTTTCTGAATCCTTTGGTGGCCTTTATGTGGTTGCAGATAACCTTTTTTTCTACTTGGGAGTTATTTGAATGTGAATGCCGCCAGAAATGCGATTTATTGTTGGTGGTTACTCGGGGAGTTATTTTTCAGCAGTTCAAAGGTTACTGTCTGTGAGTATTGATATTGTAGTCATCCGGAAAATGATATCTAAAAGAATAAAATCCAGCGATTAGGACAGCCAACTTTTTATAAAAGAGGCGCCAGTCAGTTGGTTAACTAGGGCATGGTGTCTTTTTAATATAAACCAGCAAATAATCAAATTGATTATCAAATTCAAATGCCCGTAATATATGGTAAGTCAAGATCACCTTCAAAATGTCCTCCAGTTTACTTCAGATGCTGCTACGGTTTTGTTTACGTTTAGTCCTTAAATAACGAGCCTCTCTATCCAATCACACACTCCTATTTGTTTACGCCCTTTCTCACTTGCAAATGCAACCAAAGTCGACATCTTCCTCTTATGTAAAATCTTTGAAACCAAGTTAGATTTGAAGTTAGGCCGAGTCGTAGTGCTGGTGATTATCTTCTGCATCTTGTGCATCTCGCACAATTTATCGTTGTATTTCCTTCTGCTTTCCCCATCGGAACCGTGGATTATAAAACGAATTTTTTTCTTAAACATCTTAGGGCAACCTCCCGCATTCTTGACAAGGTCCATAGAAACGTGGTATAGGTACATGTAATATACAATATATAGAATTTATCTCAACGTCAATCCTTGTCCCGATGAAGTTTGTATGTCCGAAACTGCTGCTGCAAAACAATGCGAAAAATTTCATGCATTCCCAAGTCCTAATTTCGCCCTTAAAACTGGAGCTAAGTAACCTAATTTTATTAACTTCCATACCATAAGCCCCACATCTCATCCCTCGTCCACCTTCATATCCAACCAATTATCTCCAGCCTTCTCCTCCACTGCCGTTGTTCTTGATCCAATTTTTCCCCTACCATAGTTCAATTAACACAGCAAATCAATGACACTACAGAAAGTCGTTATGCGCTATACAGGCTTAGAGAAAGAAAAGTATATGAAAACATTCGTCTCTGTCTTGCCTATATATAGGGTTTTCCAATAGGGACTTGACAACTTTGAATTTAATTTGTGAACGCACTCTTTCACTAATCATCAAACTGTTACTGTCAGTTTATTCAGTAAACTCAACATTTTCATCACGGTAAAGTACACTAACGAGCAACGTCTGCACGTTATAAAAATTTTCTGCAGATATTCGGAGTCAGTAACTGCAACTTTAAGAGCGTTAACTCCAATTTTCGGTCGTAATTCTCGCCCTAGTAGACAGGCAATAACAAGTTTAGTGCAAAAATTTGAGTCTACATATTCGTTGTGTGATGTTGCCGTGTCAGTGAGACAACTGACATCGCTCAGACCACGTTATGGCGTATTTTGCGTAAGGATCTTGGTTTACACCCATACAAGATCAAGCTGACTTAAGAATTGAAGCCGATGGACCATTTGAAGCGACGTACGTTCTCCGATTGTGTTCTGAAGAAGATGCGCCAAGATGATGAATTTCATCGCAAAATCATCTTCAGTGACGAAGCTCATTTTTGGCTCAATGGGTTCGTCAATAAGCAAAATATGCGTTATTGGTCGGGTGAAAACGCACATGTGCTTCATGAATCACCACTTCATCCACAAAAAATAACTGTTTGGTGCGGTTTGCATGCCGGCGGCGTTATTGGGCCTATACAATACACGAAAAATCGGACTCGATCTATTATCAAGGGAGACCAAGCCCAGCGTCATGGTTTCCATCAAAAAAGGCCTCCCTACCGACCCCATTAGTCTCAGGAAGCATGTCGCCTTAGAAAGTGGTGGGCGGCCTTGCTGCATTCGTCCACTACGTGCAATTTAAGCGAGTTTCACACCTACAGTAGAGCCGAATCGTCCTCGATAAATTTTTTCCGTCTATAACTTGCCTCTCTAGCCAGCACTTAAGCCATCAAACCTCTACGTAGCAACATCCCTCTTACTTTTTACTACCAAAAGGTAAGAGGTCTTCTTTCCAAAACCAATGCTATTCTACACCAATCGCATGCTCTTCCCTTTGACAATTACGCTCTGACTGAAACCAATCTGATTCCCATTAAAATGAACCTGTTCACCCCTACTTTTATGTTTTTCGCGACGACCATCCTATCCGCCCAAATGATGACTCCTCCTGTCGTGGTGTCCTACTAGCTATCCACAATAGACTTGACTTTTCTCCCATTACCATTTTTTCTTTCTCTAAGGTCGACTTTGTCACAATTAAAATAACACTTTCCTTCAATTCTCTTTACATTATATGTTGCTGCATCCTACCAGCTTAACCCATATAACCCTACCAACTTGCTATCGATGCGATTGACCATTTATTTGACCTGTCCAACTCATACTCTTAACAGACTCAAGTCTTTGCTAAGCCAGCCGTATATTTGACTACATGGGCAGGAAATAAGACCTTTTTTCGCTACAAATTCCAATAACACCTCATTCTGACTTTGTCCCCTATTTCTCTCAACAATTGATAACTCTTCTGTCCTGTCCACTTCCCCCGCAGCTCTCTCCGATTTTCATAAAGCAAACTTTCACAAAGTGCAGCCCAGGGTATAAATATGAAAGTGAGATTCAACGTTGTATCTAGAGCAGAGCCAAAGCCCCCATGCAGCCGGGTCAAATCGTTCTTTGGAATCTTGTAAAAGCAGTAGTGAGGTATTTTTGCAAATTCTTTTTACTCCAAAGGACCCGCCTCACTGACAAGCCGCATATATTACAGTCAGCTGCCTTATACTGTTCTCTGTACTAGGTGGAGTGAAAAGTAACCTCCTTGACCGCCAGAATGCTCTGCTACTGCAAAAAAAAGGTTATGGTGCCTTGAAGTCCGTTCATATTTAGGCAGACATGCCAAATTTCAGCGCGATAATGTCTTTAGTTCTGTTTTGACAGCTGATTGTTTTTGACGTGTTTGGCATCATGTTGAGTATGAACAAAAACGATTTTCATTCTCTCATAAAACATTATTTTTTGAGAGGCAAAACGGCGAAAGAAACAAAAGAAAAGTTGGATAAATATTATGGGGCTAATGCTCCGTCAGATTACACCGTCAAATATTAGTTTCGGGAGTTGCGTGGTGGCCGCAACTCCACTACCGATCAAGTCCGCAGCAGCAGGCCCTCCGATGCGGTTACAGAGGACATTGTCAAAAAAATACATGAAGTGGTGTTGGCTGAAAAGTTATCCTGCCGCTTGGTGCCGCACTTACTCACTCCTGATCAAAAATACGAGCGCGAGAGCACTTCGAAAGAGTGATTGGACTTGCTGATGCGGAGTCGGGCGGACTTTTGGCGTCAATTGGTAGCTGTTGAATACCAGAGAACAAAATGAGTGCCCGGTAATGGACTGAAGCCGGCACGAGTGCTCCGAAGCGGCCGAAGGAGGCTCGATGGATCGGAAAGGTTATGGCGTCGGTTTTCTGGGATTGTCATGGCATATTCTTCGTGGACTACCTCGAAAAAGGAAAAACCATCAACAGCGAGTATTACTGCGCCTTATTGGAGCGATTGATGACCGAAATCGCTGCAAAACGGCCTCACATGAAGCGAAAAAAAATTTTGTTTTTGCAAGACAATACATCGCTACCACGGCTAAAATCAATGACGTACGGCTCCAATTGCTGTCGCATCCACCGTATTTGGCTCCGAGGGATGGCTCATCAATAAGAAATTCATCTCACGCGAAGAAATCATCGACGCCACGGAGGAGTATTTTGCAGACCTTCCGAAAAATTACTTTTCGGACGGGATCAAGAAGTTGTTGTGTGCTCGTAGAGCTCGGGAGAAGCTTTGGTCCTTCAATATAGCACCGTTCTGTACAATTCGTTTCATAAGATTGAAGGCATTATTTGTTTCAGAGCTGAAGCTGGGGTCTATAAAGATACTGTACATCGTAAGCGCAATGTTAGAAGATTTTTTCGCAGCTCCTACTGGTCGTCAGTACTTCTATTGGGGTTGGAATACTTGACAATTGTAGCTGTCTAAAGATACACATCCTTACAGTATTTTCTTATCTTGAAATTTTCGAAATGGCCAATATAATGGCTACAACAAGTTTATAGTTCGAATCAAGGTTCATCCTTTGGAACGCTTTGATTTCTATAGTTCTTGACTAGTGACTCGTGGCTGGCACAATGTGGATTAGGGATTAGGGTTTTTTTCCAAGTTTGCTTTGGTATTGCGATTATGGAAACGCATGCTACCCTACCAAGAAAATATATTATCCCGCCTATTAGACTGAATCCATTATTGGAGGAAATGTTGCTCAGACTTTACTCTCCAAGGACGCCCTCCCTTCCTATCTTTAAGTTCAAATAGCCCTAGATAATTTGAACTTCATACCTAGGCTACTGCTTATATCTTCTGTTCACAAGCTCGTAGAAGCAGTCTTTGAACTACACGTGGGGACATTATTTTCCAAGTGCTGATCCGAAGTTCGTTATTCAGATATCATTTTAGTGGATCTCCCACGGTAAATCTGCCCTATACTATCCGTAAATACGAGGCTCCCGGTTGCTTTGCTTGAGTGTAGCATTTATAAGGTCGATTAGTAATAAACGAGAACTCATGGCTATCTGTGGATGCCTTCGAGTGCATTTCGAAATTGTTCCTCGTCGAAATAGTTTCCTTTTGCTTAAAATGAAGTTTAAACGGGAGTTTCGTCTTTACAATTAGTTAGAACCTCGAAAATACATTGTGGTCTCCAGGTACTAGTTACCCCCGTGGGTATCTCCAATGCAACATGGCTTTATATAAAAGTAGCAGTCAAGGCCGAATAAAGGCCAAATTGCTGTAATGATGGTATTACATTTTATAGCCATCAGTATTCGATGCTCTTACTCTGGTGGATTCTGTATCAACTTTCAGTGTTGAGCTTCATTCACGGTGTAAGTTATTGTTACAGTTGGGTCAGCTACAGGCTTTTTGGCTATGTTGCTGATAGTTCTTAACGTTTCACGTTGGATTTGTCCTTGATCTTGAATCGCTTCACATCAAACTTTCTGAATTTGTCACTCATTCGAGATGAACGAACTCTGGTGCCCACTCATAGTGTCCCATTGTCTTAGACATAGAAATCCATTTGTGAATCTTCTATTGCAAGTCAATCAGTCCACAGAGCATTTCCGAATGCTCTATCGTGTCGAATGTCGTACCCAACGTGGTTCTCATTTCCAACATTGGTATTGAAGTCGACAAATCCGATTTCGACATTGTTTTTGAGCACCTAAATAAGTGCTCTCTAGAAGCTTTATAGAACCGCTCTTTGAGCACTTTCTAATTTCATATCTTTAAGTGCTTGTACACATTTAGAGAAATTTTTCGAATTTGGATTATAAAGGCGTGTTTACTTTCAAGCCTAACTCGTTGCCATACAACTGTTTCTTCTTCTTGGTGTTCGCACCCAAGCCATTCCCTAATACTTCCTAGATGGCTGTAACTATGGTTGTACCAAACATCCTGCCAACGGAGCTATAAATCATACTTCCTAATCCTTACATTCGTAATAGTGAGAATTATCAGTTCAATTATAAGTTAAAGACATAGGATTCAAAGAAATCGATATTTTGAAGGCTCTCACATCCGTAGCGCTGATTTTTTCGACACGTGACATGTGTTCTTGAGCATAGTGCTCCAATTTTCAACAGTTTAAAATAAATATTATTTCCTCTAAGCTTATCTACTTGAGATCTCTATTAAATCATACTTTCTCTTTATTTACAGTGAACGTGAAGCCTCTGTGATGGTTGCAAATTCCTGGCTCTATCATTTCTACTCGGTGCAATCGAAAATCCAATTCGGATTGCCTTTCGAAGGACCAACCCGTGTGCCACCAACCACACCTGCGTATTATCATCATCATCCCACCCATCCGCATCATCATCATCAGCTACACCATCATCATCATTCGCCAACACTTCCGGCGAATCTCACTCATGGATATCCACCGCCTCCGCCACCATCAACAACATCACATGTGCCATATGGATACCATTCGCCTGTGGGTATGGGATCAGCCGGCCATCACCATCATCATCATCTATCGGCTTCGCAGCAATCACCAACGTCACATCATATGATGAGCAGCAGCAATGGTGGTGATAGCAATAGCCACCACCAACAACAGCATCAACATCAGCATCACAATGGTACCACAGATGTGCTTGGTATGTCAGCAACAACAGAAAACGCAACAACATACGTCTCTGCCTATCGCATGGAGACGACCCAACCCGTTGATTATAGTCAAGTGCCGCCATCACAGACGACATCGACAACAGCCACATCACCCGGTGCGCAGGTGGAAATGCGCTGTAGCAGTGCCAATAGTTCGGTGTCCAGTTCGAATTATAATGGCACGCGATTGGGATCACCACCGGCCGGAAAGAAACGCCTAATTGGCAAGCTAGAACCGTTGTATGTCGTCGAAAATCATTCACCCGAGTCAATTACTGATCTGGACACTCACTACGGCAGTATGGATCTACATCATCACCATCACCATCATCATCATAGCAGTTCGGTGGTGTTTGCAACCGTTGTACCGACAAGACCGAGATTGCTTACCAAAGCTTTGCCCAATGATCCACCGGATTTTATTGATCAATGGAATCCGAGTCCACCATGGTCAGAAACAGCACAAAAACTAACCGATGCCGCACAACAGGAGTTAAGTCCTTGTATAACGACAACCCCACCGACACCTACCAGTGCTCCGCCAGTTCAAACGTTAGGTCCGGCATTTTCATTTGAATGGATGTCAGATCAGTTTGTGCCCATTATGGATCCATCTTGTGGACCATGTGTATCTTGTTTCACTCCAGAGGGTATTCCTGTGCAAGTGCCAGTGCATCAGATGTCATTGACGCATCATCATCATTGGTCACCAGTGGTTGCACCAGCAGCTCAAGTTTCCACAGACCATCATCATCATCATCATCAGCGGCTATTGTTGCAGAACGGTAATCCAAGCTCTCCGATAGAGAACAATCTCGACCCGGAACAGGTGACCGTTATTACAAAGGGGGAAATTGTTGATGATACCGATATCAAAGGTGAGTATGAGTATTTATTTGTACAGTACGTGTATACGAGGACGTACTAGTACTACTGCGAAATAATAAGAAAATCTAAATTATTTCTTCGATACATTGGTATTACCTCATCCATTACCATTTTAATTACTGTTCTCTTTATCAATTACCAACCATCTGCTATAACCTACTTGTGCTTATGTGTCGTAATCTTAAAAGCTTTTATAATTGCTTCGAACTTTATTGCCTTGCTCATTACCTCATCCATTACCTTATAAATTACCTTATCCATTACCGTACTCATTACTTGACTATTCTCTTGTTTATGACATCATCCACTACCTTATCTTTTAGATTATGATATTATTTTATCCAGTATCTTATCTATTACCTTATCCATTACTCTATAGATTACCCTTGCCAATTTCAACACTTTGTGAATAATTTTCAATGATTTTCGTTCTTTTTACTTCCAGACTCACGAAGTTGAAGATACATTTAGACTAGGAGACTCCAAACATTCAATATATCCTGCCTCCGTCCAGAAAAAGTCAAAAAGCAAGTAAACAATTTTGGCTGGTTAGTGCAATTTTTTTAAACGTGAATTACTACTATTTTTATATCTTGTAAAACCGATAGGGAGGTGATTTGAAATTTATGGTGAATTTGAGTAGACAGGAACTCTTAACTTTTTGATACTCTAAAAAACCGTCAAAAAATTGTTTGGTCCGTTTTCGAAAGTATGATTTGGATTGTATGTGGCTGAAGTGAGAACAATATTAAGTTCATCAGCTGCGTAGTAAACATTTTGGTCTCAAGCGCAAAGCATACTTTGAAAATCAAAATAACTTCCTCTGAGGAAGCCGTGTAAAGTCGGAAAATACCGTAGGCACTAGAAATAGTACTTAGATTTCCTATAGATACAGCAATTTTGAAAAGACTTTTCTACTGATACAGTGCAATGAAATTTAAGTTCTAGAACTTAACAGTAAATAAGTGTAACGTCGATCTCGGATATTATTTCGAATAGCATTTTTTTTTTTTTAATGAAAAATGTTTAAATACGGTTGCTCGAGGCGAAGTTAAGATACATAAATAAATTCAGATACAATTAATGTGAGAATGTGAAGCCCACGGTATACCATCATCAAGTAGAAGTAAAAGGAACGCCCACTTGTAGACTTTTAGATCTTCTATCAGCGCAAACTGAATCCATGTTTAGACATGAACTTCCTATTTGATTAGATGTGAGACCTATCAAGCATTTGCTGCAATCCAACAAGAGAGGAAAGTTAGGCCCTTTCTACGATTAAGGATTAAACCACAGCAACATTGATGTTCCCACGAAAGGGGGGAACCTCTTACAAATCAGGCTATGATCGAAGTTACAGTGACCCTTGACTCCCTATCTACCAATAAGACTCTCACAACTCTGAATACTGGTTGTAGATTGTAAAATGCGTTGTATATCAGTCAAAAGTTTGATGTACAGTTGCCATAAGACCAGCTAATAACAGCCCGTCACCGCTTTTTACAGACTTAAACCTAAATGGGGTTACTCCTGCTCTATTTCACTTCTGCCAAAACGGTCGAAGGCTTCTTTATCAGTTTTGAAATACCTAAATCTTTGAGAAATAAGGCCAGACCGGGACTATAAAAACCAGTTTTCTAAGCCCAGTTCGATCTACTAAGAGAGGGCTCTGTTACGGAATTGCCAAGAGTAAGTTTGAATCTGATTTCGTTGCTGCTTGTAAATTCGGAAACGAAGCCCTTAACTAGCTCGAAGTTATAAATGACGTTTTGGCCACTCCGTCAATAGATGAGAACATAAACTTTATTTTGCCCTCGCTGTACCGTCAACCCATTTTGACCGCTTGGCCTCAATATTTAAAAAAGCTTCGCTATACACATTCGTGAAACACGATTCTCTCTAAGACGATGCTTAAACTCTTAGCTCATCCCTATGCACGCAGTCATATGTGGCTTTAAGACAGATGGGTGCTAAGTGTCGATCTGAATTTTCCGAGTGTTTAATTGATTATGGGCTTTCCAGGTTGTACATGAGTGGTTTCAATTGCTCACATAATACGGTAGATAAGATCCTAGTGTCGACGTATTCCCCTATAGTTGGAGTGATCAAAACAACCTCTTTCTTGTGAATCGAACAAACTTTGCTCAGATTCCAGGTATTAGGAATGTTTTCCCCTGACCATATCTTACAGATGAGCCTGTGAATGTTTCCAAGGAGGTCAGCCCTGATAAATAACTTAGTAGTCTGTTTACGCAAGCAGCTCTATAAATTCTCAGTCGTCTTCGTCCAGGGTTCATTCTGTCTGACAGCTGAATTTTGATTATCATCGCCGTTACACAGTCCGCAGATGTAGTCTTTCTATATTCTCGGCATCGATTGCGCTTCTCCGATAAATTCATTCATACTTCATTCCTGCAGTATCGTATTTTCTTCGATCGGACATTTTCCATCCACTTCTTCTTTCCGAGAAGCCTGTGGTCTTCTCTTCTTTTCTGCTCATAGAGTTTATGAGTAGTTCTCGTCCTTCTATGTAGCTCAGCTTTACGAGTTTTTTGTTGGGCTTGTGATATACTTGCCTGTGATATACTTTCTGAGACAATTTTGACACACCGAAAAACTTGGACATCCAAAATGATGAAGAAGTATTTGGCGTCAACTGCGATGTGATCAATCTATTGTAGTTTACAGTTGATTTCTCAAAAAACAACTGAGTCTCCTTATGGATTTTGATATGTTGGAATGGCATGCTGGCTACCAAGAGCTTACTCCCTGTTACAAATTTTAAAAACATGGATCCATTGTCTCTTGTGTTTTGGTTGTGTTTTCCGATTATTCGTTTAAGAACGGCTTCCTTACCTAGACTTGCGTTAAAATCTCCAAGCACAATTTTGGTATCATAGTCAGGGCGTTATCAAACAAATCTATTGAGAAAACGAAGCCTTTTTAATTGAGGTTATAAGTTCCAGATATAGAATAATGTATTCTCGGCATCAGAGTAAGAAAAGGTCATACAAAATGAAATCATCTTTCGACTTGAGTTCCTCACCATCAGAAAACTGCTTTTCTCGAAGGTTAGACTAACAGTTGGAAATAAGTTAGAGTTACTTGATGCCGGTCCAGAATATAAACGGGGTTCATAGTTTTATCTCCATTTTGTACAGTCGATCAGCAAAATTACTTTTAAATTCCAAACCACATTGTCCATTGTTTTCTCGGTCGTTACGTTGGCGTGAATAAGTTTCTTTGGGAAGTCTGCATCCTTTAATGCCACTGGATGGAATTTTGCTTGCTCTTAAGCTTATAATAGTATGCCGATGTTTCATTTGTGTCACAGTAGTCCAAATCTTTGTATGAAGACGTGTTAGTCAATAGTAATGACTTATACGCTTACATAATTCAATTACACCTTTATCATTTGAATATGTCTCATTCGTATGTATCTTAAAAATTGCACAGATCACTCCCATATCCATAGCGCTACGATAAGAGAAATCCCATCAAAATTCTTCGAATGGTGTTAAAGTGATGCCATACCAAACAAAGCAAGGCATACCCATCTTAGGTGGATAGCATTTAATCGGCATTCAGACAGTTGTTGAGTAAAGGGCTCGGAAAGACTTGAAATATAAATTCCTTCGTTTGTTTGTTAACTTCAAAGCTAATTTATATATTCTGTACAGTAAAGAAAAAGTAGGTCATGTCCTTAGAGATTCAGAAACGCCGTTTTCTTATTTTCAGTTGGTTCTATTCAGCTCACTGCTTGCAGTTTGATTTTCAGTATGTCCAAATTGCTCAAGGACCTCAGACCTTGAACCTCAGAAATTTGGAACTAAGTAGCCCTTCATACTTGTTGGTATTAGATACAAAGACTATATTCGATTAGTCCAGGTTTTGAACTTAAGATCAACGTCGCACAATCTCTCTTCAAAAACTATATTTGAAAAATCACTTGACAATGGGACACTTTATTTAGCTTTCCTTTTGGTGTCAGAGGTCTCAATTAAGTTTTACGGAATTTTTATGTGCATTGTCATCCTGCAGATTCGAACGATTCTCTAAGTTATTCGTATCAAACACGAAAAAATTGAAACTCAAAATTGGTGTGCTTTGATCTAAGTTTGACCATCTGTTTTAGCGTGCAACTAAAGCCATAGTGATATAAGCCAATCAATTTGTAACGAACGGTTAAATTAAGTTCTCCGTGTATATTTTCGTTTGACCACATTTATCAGTCTGAGTATATTCCTTCCCAAGTCATCTTCCGCTTCTTTAAATAGTGTCGTTCATCATCTTTGGTTCATTGGAATAGACATTGGCCACAAGAACTAGTCCAAAGCTGTTAAATCAACCAATCTTGGCGGCTAATTCACAGTATTGCGCAAGCTTATGCGCTCTCCGAATTTTTCCTTTAATAAATTGATGTGCGGCATGTTGCTCCGTCTTGTTGAAATCACAGCTCTTCCATATTAGTGTAATCCATAAACCTTAATTTTTGAAGTAGTACTTATATGAACCAATATGCTTCGCACAGCGCATAACGCACACCATACGGTGACTATTTGGGTTTGCAACTGCGTTTCAATAATGAATAGTCTAAGTTCTTCACTCAAGATTGGACAATTTTACTGACCACTCAACCAAAACCAAGCCTAATCGCTGAACAAAAGAATCAGGTGTAATCTCGTTTTGGATCCATTTACCGAACACACGACGCACACGAAAATTAAGCGACTTCAATTCCCATACGAGCTGGATTTTGTAAGGCCATCAACCAAAGTATTTCCGCAAAATCTTCTATAAAGTGGACGGAAACAGATCCCATTCCTGCGCACGATAGTGAGTCGAATAATTTAAGTACCCCACAATACCACTTGTACACTCAACGGCAAGAATAGCATTTTCGGTGAGCAGTGGTCAACGCTTCTGTGGATGCGAATTGTCAATAAGAGTATGCGTAATCCAACGATCCCTGCATATGCGAATATATGATGCAATAGCTTAACTGAACGCAAATCAACTTTAAGCTGTCAAATTGGATGGCACTGGGAAGTGTTACCAATTCAAAGAACGACACCAAATACTTAGGTTAGGTTAGCTTTTGCAGATTAATGTGATTTTGTCTAAAGCCGAAAGCACCCTATAGCTCATCACACTTACCATAAGTCTGTGTGGACCATTTGTAATGAATTTTGGGAGGGATAGAGATTGGATTTTAGTTTCTTCTAGTCGACTCACGTTAGTTGTTGTTTGGTTCTTGAGCAGGTTTAAGGCATCCCGTTGCACCCGCGAATCTGAAAATAAATGTCAATGAAAGAGCATTTAGCTCTGAGAGTTCATGGAAGTGGTAAATTGCCACAGTTTTTTGTCACAAATTAGGTGAGGTTAGGATAGTGGCACAGTAAGCGGGGGATATCCTCCAGTGAATCTACGTCCCCACAGTACTTGCAGAGGTCGTCGTCAGGAAGCCGCAGCTTTATTGCATACGCCCTCAGTAGTTTATGGCTTTTTAAGAGAATCTTACTTGTCCTGGATTTCTTGAGTTCCAGCCATAATTGTCTTAAAGTTGCATAGGTTGGACGTTTTCTCGACTTTTCATTGGCCTTGACATGTATTGTTTGCTCCTAGCGTCTCCAGCCAGGTTGATCTTTAGTCAGCTGCCTCCAGTTTCAGACGCTAAGTGGATTGCGTTCCCTTTCCACTTGAGTGCGCCACCTGAGTTACAGTCTCCTCTACTATGCTATCCCTTGGGGAGAATTCGAAGACTTTTCGGACCAAAATATTCGTGTCCTTTCGCTCTGCATGACCTAGCCATATTATTCTTTGAAACTTAACTCTTCCAGCTAAGTCGATGTTGCTGTACAGCCCGTGCAGTTCGTCGTTGTGTCTTCTTCTCCACTTACCGTCTACGCAGACGAGAGCGAAAATCACTCAAACAATTTTCCTCACAATTCAGCCAAGAGCACCCTCAGCCTTTTTTAATAAAATGCATGCCTCGGCGCTATAAAACAAGACTGCGATTATTAAGGTCTTAGATAGAGTCACTTTTGTTATTCAAGAGAGGGGTCTGTTAGTCAAATGCCCTCTCAGCCCAAAGAAGCAGCAATTGGCAAGAGTTATTCTTTGTTTGATCTCAGCGCTGTTATCGTTGTCTGCACCCATAGCGGGGCCTAAGTAGAAAAAGTTCTTAACTATCTGAAGGTTATAACTGTCGAGGGTAACGTTTTTTCCAAGTCGTCGGTTTTGGGCGTCCTTTGTAGTTGACAGCACACACTTGGTTTTGCCCTCTTCCGAAGGTGCCAATGACATCCTGCTGCTTTCTTTCAATAAAGTAAATATCATCGGCGTATGTAAGTAATTAGACGGACTTTTAAAAGACTGTGCCTCTTGTATTGGAGCGTGAGGTTTGCACTACTCTATAGAGAATGATGTTAGAGAAATTGCCAGACTGCGCATTGTCTTATCTAAGTCTTTTTTTTGACATTAAAAGCTTCGGAAACCCTTTACCCTGATGGAGGAGCGTGCGGCTTTAAATTCGATGAATAGATGCTGGGTATCGATTTGGAACTCATGGATTTGTCCAAGATCTGCCTTAGTGTGATATAGACCAAGCAGGTTGTTGACGAGCAGCTTCAGACTTTCACAGAATACGGCAGATAAGACCTGGTACGTGATGTTAAAAAGACTGATGCCTCTGTAATTGGCGCAGTTCAAAGTGCCTCCTTTGTAGCGAATCGGACAAACAATGCCGAGCTTCCAATCATCGGGCATTTTTTCGACTGACCATAGTTGGTGAATGCTCCTTACGAAGACATCGCATGCCGCTTAGAAGAACGCGGAAAACAAGCTAGTTTGTATCCGTAGCATTTTTCTTTTAACCTTTGGTGAAACTTCCGAATCTCAATTCTGAAGAAGCGTCTCTCAATTTCCTCAACCGAGAGCTTCTCATGGTTCTTCTTTTTCTTCCTGAGAAGCCGGGGTTCATCTCTCCTCTTATGTTCGTAGAGTTCGTGAGCAGCTCCAGTTCTTCTATGCAGAGTCGCTTTGATTAGATGTCGAAACCCACTACACCTGAGTTTCAAACTAGAAAAGCCTGTAAAAGGGTATTCATATCCCCTATTCGACCGAACGTAGAAGCATGACCGGAGCAGTCTCCATGATTTTCTTCTCTTTGAGTTGATGTAATGAATCCATTTTTCATCACCCGTCACGATGCGATGAAGAAAACCCTTCCTTTTTTGCCGCTGATGCAGTTGTTCACCAGCGAAAAAACGACGTTCATCGTCGCTTTGCTTCAAATCATAACGAACTAAAGTCCTTGTTTTTGAATCATTTCCAACGCATGCAATTGCTTGGAAATAGCTTGATGGATAACTCTTTATGCTTAAGCAAGCTTTTCTGGAGTGTGGCACGGATCCTCATCGAGCGATTCCTCTAATTCAGCGAAGGATTTTGACCTTACTTCATACGGACGATCATCAACATCGAAATCACCGTCCTCGAAGAGACGGAACCAATCACGGCACGTTGTTTTACTTAGAGCAGCATCTCTGTAAACTATTTCTAGCTTTCGATCTGCGTCAGCCGCCGTTTTCTTTAGATGAATAAAAGCACAAAATCAATACTTCCCGCAAATAAAGATTATTTGGCACAAAATTAGACATTCTTACACAACCAAATGTATATGACACCAAAACAAAATCCCGACGTTTTGGATATGTCATATGTCGACCAGCACTTACTGCTGGAGCCATCTATTGAGAATTTTGTTGCACACCTAATAGTTTTTCTTAAGTTTTTTATATGCACGGAGTAAGACTTATAACCCTGAAGTACTTGGATGGATGTCGTTGGGCTGTCCTGCCTTGAAAATGAAGACCACTTTTACTTACCATTAGCATTTTGGCGCATATCCATATTTAATGCTACAGATCAAGTTTCTTTTTAGGAGCGGTATCACAGTCCGCTACGTTTTTTGAAGCATGATTGGTATGATTTCATCAAGCTCAGGAGATTTGTCAGCGGAAAATCAATCTATAGCCTCGCTGATTTTGCTTTCTTCTAGTAAACCCTTTAGAATTTCGTGCTGGCTGGGTAGGTGTGTGTCACAACGTACCTAATTACTAAGTATGAATGTTATACGATTACTTGTTTATAAATTGAAACAATTTTTTTAATTTTTTTATAACTAATTGGGGCCTACTTATAAAACTTGGAAGACAACTAAGTCTGCTTTAATGCAGTTGATTGTGTCTGAATTCATACATACAATTTTGTACTGTATTCCTCGGTCAGTTACAACCAAAACTAAACAATTAACATGGATTTGCTGTATATTTATAATAAAAAGAATAACATCTGTGAGCATTACCCTCAGATATGGACGTGTCACCATCAAACGTCACTTCAAATTCACCACAAATATCACTCAACTTATCCCTATTCGATATCAATTCCGTAAAACATTTCCACAAGTATTCTTAGGTATTTATTAAAAAAAATAAAAAAGACAAATTTTAAACTCCATAAAGTAGAAAACTAAAAACCTTTTTTTCACAAACCTTACAGACAGCCCTGTAAAAGTAGCTTAGCAATGTTATTTCTATTTTTTTCTATTATTTTTAGTTCGAAGCAATAAAATTGTTTTTCGTAATTAGCGTAAGTAAACATTTGTAATTTTACTTTTTTTTTTTAAATGGATTTCCCATTCTCTTGTAGGCGATAAGTAGGTAAAATGCAATTTAAACAGAACGGCCAATAAATGTATCTATAAGGAGAAGTGCACTCGTAACTTTGTATCTCTTTTAATTTTGTTATCCATGCACTTTTTTACACAATTTTTTTTAATATATTAAATATCTTTTTTGATAATTTTTAAGTACTCTGTTATCGTTTAGTGCAATTAGAAATGTTAATTGGATTTGAAATTCACAAGTTTTGTACATAAAATGAAATTTAAAACATCTGTTAGAGGTTAAGTTAAGTAATTAGTTTTTTTTTTTTAAGAATTTAATTGTTAATCCATAGACAGTTAAATTATAACAAAAATTGAATAAAAGTGTAACAAAACAAAAAAAAAAAAAAAAAAAAAATGAGAAATGAAAATTTTTAAGCGAAAAGTTGTTTTGATGTTTTAATGGGCCTTCAGGGGGCGCGTAATATGATGGAACTCACACTGTGCGTTCCAGTACGGAAATTAGACCATCGATGTAGAGATAATCGTACATCGATACAGATTCGTACTCGAATGGTAGGCAATTCGATTACTGCGAAGATAATCATAAAATGGCAACAGTTCTGTCATTAAAGTGAATTATTTGACAAGCTGCCTTAATTTAGCGCCACAATTTGATTATTTTCGAATTGGAAAATTGATTTTCCTTCTTGCGCGGTAGGATGGGACTGTTCGATGAAGAGGGCAGGCAAACATTATCGCTAAGATATTATCGATACCATCATCATCATCGTCGTCATCGTCGCCGTCGTCGTCATCGATGAGATCAGTGGTGTGGATGTGGTGGAAGTATCCTATCGTTGTGGTCATCGCCAACGTCGTCGTATAGTCATCGATGCTGCAGTCATCTTCATTGCAGTATAATACGGTTGAATCTTTTTTGGCACCCTGGGGATACCAGATGAGTTTCAAGATATTCAACATACCAGATATCGGGTACTCAACGATTGGTTGTAGTATTTGAAGAAACTTTACTTTTGTTTTTACTCACTGTAACTAAAACAGGAACTCGATCTGGAGCTAGTGAAGATGTAAATATAATTAAGGCACATGCTGCGTATGTGCAATTGGAGAACACGCACTTTGGAACCATCGAAATTGCAACAAAGAAGCATCTAAAGCTTATGGGGGTATCTAGAGTGTGCATTTGAATAGTTATTTGTAGGTCCATAGGAAGGAGTGTATTGCAATAAATCACGAATAGGGCATTAAAAATTTATTTCCGTGGTGATCAAGGGGAAGAAAGCATTTAATTTCAGCGTGGATTTCGAATTTTAAGGATGATTCCAACAGATAGGACAAATTTGACTTTTACTTGAGAAGCTGTCGAATGAAATAATCTTTAAAGTAAATACTTAAACGGGGCACAATGTGCAACAGCGAGGCTAAACGAAAATTACTTGTTGCAATACAATCTCCTGTATTACCTTGTTTGTTTTTTTTTTTCAGATCATATAGGGCCGTAAGCACTGTGTACCTACGGTTTCTGGCAATATAGCTGAGATAATCTCTTCTGGTTGCAATGCTTCCTACTCTGATGGAAAAGCATGAAGTAGGCTTTTCTTGGTCTGTCACGTATTGTGCCATCTTGCGTTTAGCTATTTCACAAAATATGATGGACGCCTAAAGACTAACGAATGTTCACATGCGATCTTGCAGAAAAAAATGATAGAGGCTAACGTGCTCCACGAGCAGAAGAAAATGAAAGAATATAAGGTGCTTCCAGAAGAAAGAAGTTCGGAAGTTTTACCAAAAAACAAAACGAACGTGCTAAAGCTGTAAGACCCGAACAGAAATCTCCACGGATGAAGATAGAAAACTAAAAGTAGAAACACAGTCGGTCTGGAAAGCCTGTTTCTGCAGACTGCTTAACTGTGATCACGAGCATCGTCAGACAGAATGAACGACGACAGACATTTCCACCTTCAGGACCAAGATGTTTATGACCGCAGGTGATGGTTAAGTACAGACCATACATCTACCCATTTCTAAAATCTTGGTCGTTGAAAGCTGTCCGATCCTAAAGAAGGAAGATTCGCTGAAATGCCCTAACTACATGGAAAGAAGCCTCGTCAATATGAAATCGCATATGAAATCCTATCTCTCGTATTATGTGAGCGTCTAAGATTCTTGGTAAATATTCTGACCCATGTTATGCCAAGAAAGTCACCATAGATTAAGTTGTTTCAAAGGTTCCAAATCAATGTAAACCATCTCTCTATCGAAGCCACATAACACAACGCCTATAGAGACGAACTCTCCATCCCAAGCTCTTTCGATTGCCCAGGATGAGGATTAGGAGTGCACACTTATTCATCAAGTTCAGTAAGGACAAAGCCGAGACATTCAGTGTTAGAAAAGGACTTAAACAAGTCAATGCGTTGTCATGTGGTTTCTTCAACAACATTCTTGAAAGAATTGTGCGAAAAAATGAAGAAAAATCAAGGTATTATAGAGGTTGTTAATGACATCGAAGCATAGGACAAAACGTAAGGATACGCAGCTACAATTTTGTGATAGCAAAGGACATTATCAACCTCGGCTCCGCTATCAACTCCGACAATGGCTCCAGCGCCGAATTTATTTTTTCTAATTGCTGCTTCTTCTTTTTTTATTGTATATAATTTTAGGTACCGATGTACATTGGTCTTGAATGTTGGTAAATTATAATGACTAGAAAACAGAGAGCTCGGCAGGGCATTCTAATTGCAGAAACAAGCTGTACGGTTAACAAAGAACCAAGATATTTTAGAGTGGGTTCGAGAAAGGTTTTGACGGGACGGGACGGCTATTTCCACTGGTGGTGGAAATAGCGATAAAATAAAGTGAGATAGGGGATACACAGTCGGTGTCAGTTGACTGAATGATATTGGCGAACCTTTGAGTTTTGTCCAACGCTTTTGAATCATATGGAGCACTTGACCAGATGTGGGCATTTGAGTCCACTTAAGGGTGGGCAAATGCCTTATTCGTGCAACCAATCTAATTCTTCTTGCGGATTTTAATCTCGAGTGTCTATCGCCAGAGAAAACACATCTTAGAATCATTGTTAAATTCAATGACGTTTGGCTATTTGGCAATTCAATTAAATAATATAACACCTCCTCATAGCTTCTTCTGCATCTGTACTTTTTCCTCCTCACACTTGCCTCATGTGATCTCAATTTGTCACAGTAGTTACAGAATTTTAAAGCCAATCAGGTTACTTACTGTGCATTTCCGGGCATGGATGCTGAAGTTTACATTGCTGATGAACTCCCATTTGCGTTATCATATCCAGGAAGACCCGTAAGAATATGAAGATGCTACTTTGCTCGCCAGTTTGCTGATCATATATCAAAAGTGGAGTAATAGGTTAATTTTCTATAGCAAATAGTAAAGTTTCAGATTGTCGAAGGAAAAGTTTGACTGTTTTCAATTACATTAAAATCTCTATATTGCTGTGGATGCATTTTTTTTCTGTCGTACAAGTACACATCATATCAGCGCCGAGTATCATAGTGTGACGGATACTCATATCACATCTTAGGATGTTGTGTCACTGATGACATATGCCAAGCACACGTATATGCATAGGAAGATCATACCCCCTCTTTAACACCAGTAAGCAATCTTTCCTACTAAGGGATAGCAGCAAAAGCGCTGAATCTTTAGACAACTCCAGAAGCATTGTGGTCATACGAAACTCAACTGTTAATGATACCCCACAGAAAGACCTAATTTCCCGCAATCTCTTTATGTCTTGAGGCCAAAATAAAACTCAATGAATTCAATATTCAGAAAAGTCTTGAATTCGCGACATAGCTTGGAAATAGTGAGGGAGTGCCACCATTTCTGGATTGAGTCTAAAATCATCTGTGGTCGAAACAACTCGTACACTGGTGTAAGACTACTTCGCTACTTCGAACTTTCGCAGTACCAAGATCAAAGCGTATTCACGCAAGCTCATAAAAACTCGAAAGACTATTTCATATTAAATGGAAGATGGCTAAAAGTGATATGATATGTGAATATCAAGGAGCAAGAGATTAATTATTATATCTGGGACAAAGTCAGGCATGCTAAAAAACACAATACAGCCGAGTTTGGTTGGAGCATCAGTGGCGTATTTTCTTCTTCTCTGTGAGAGCCAACACAAGGAAACTTAAGAAGCGTTCTCAGTGACAAGGTTATGTCTGGCCGAAATCAAGATTGAGGATTAACTTTAAGTGGATATTTCTCGTGCATCAATTAACGCTCTTATCACCATTATTGCTCTTACCAAAAAAAAAAAAAAAAACTAACCTTGATTTCTGGCCGATACGCTCATGGCTTAAAGCTATATCGTAGGTAAGGACCAGCGCGTGGAATGCGAAAACGTTCAACTTGAAGAAAGTCAAACTGTTTGGTCTGAACTCTAAGCGATCGTGAAGCCATCTTTTCCAAAGGCTACTCTTACTGTTCCCCAAAAGTTCAGTATGTAGGCCAGGCAAGCAGTAAAAACGTTGTTTAGAACTAGCAGCTGCTGATCATCAATGGCAGGTGGTGTGAACCTATCAAAAAATACAAAAACTATTTTAGTCACCACAATTGATACAGATATCAGCTACGATGGGTTTTGTTACTCAGCCCACTCGCGCCTTCAATATTAGAACTTGGCTGTGAGCCGTCTCTGACTATGTGCCATCTCTGTATATGTGCCATCAGATCTTTTGAGTTTCTGCAGTTTGGTTATAAGAGATTTTCCACTTTTGGTGCGAAGTCCAAAGTGCTATGTATGAAGACGCTTGAAGATGCCATCCAAAATTTATAAAATTAAGAATTTGGTGGCAGCTTCGTTTTTAGCTGATTTTTTGCACGGTAGGAGGCACCACCAGAGTTCTTCCTCGGAACAACTTCGCTGGTGGTAGCTATGCTTCTATCTGGACAAGCTCTCTTCGAGATAGATGTCACCAGTGTTTTACGTAGGTAACTGCCATGAACGCTCAATCCTACGGTACGTCTTCGTAGCAGTAGATGCATATCTAATACCTCAACGTAACTTTAGATCATGACACCCAGTTTCTGTGCAATTCCACATTGAGCAGACCGATCAGTTCCAAGGAAAATAAATGGTGGATTGCCATCAACATTAGGAAAGCAGGAGTTCACACTCCTTATGGGACAAATCTTCCACCTCGATCGAGTGGAACCAATCAGCGGGAGACCCTTCTTAAATTACTACTAAAACAAATAGAGGCACCCCAAAAGCTCCTGTAATGAATCCGTTGGTACGGTTCTACAAACTGCCAAAATCCGACGAAGACCACACTCAAGCATTACACTCTCGTACCAAACCGATGCCCCAAATGACGGTGAGTGTCCAGTCAGTCCGTAGAATGTATTTTACTTGACCCACAACACTAAGCATTCGCTATCTTAGCTTTCGTTATGCCAAGATATTTGACCTTATCCATATGCCTAAGATTTGCTCCATTCAGGCGTATTGTGGGAGCCCGATGGACTGATTTTAATAGGCTATGAAGCGCCATTGTCACAGTTTTCTTCCGAGATACACTGACGCCAATGCTTTTGTTACATCAAGCAACAATAAATTGGTATCACTCTCACTCCTATTGTTTCAAGTTCAGCACGAGGTTTATCTTCCTGAAGGAGAAGCAGATCATCCGCATAATCCCAACATTTGCAGTGGTCTGACATTTGCCTCGGGAATGGATACATCATGAGATTCCATATAAAAAAAAACGGCAACCCCGCTCAACATTTGCACTAATCCTTTCAGGAGGACATTCTACAAAAGCGCGCCTATCAGAGAGATATTTTTCCCATTAGCCGATTTCCCGGCAGTCCAACTCGCGCAACCTGGTAAGAAATTCAATGAGGACCCATAAAATAGGCCTGGCACTGCTATTTTGGACGCAGTCTTTAACAAAATACCATGCGTCCTCGATTCCTCTTCCCTATTTAAAGCCAAATTCTACAAAACGAACTGGATCGTGTTTCCCAATTGAGAGTCTTTCCGCCATGTTCGTTTCCAGTACTTTTCGAAGCAACGGAGGTAGGCTGCTGTCCGGATAATATCTAGGATCAGACCTAGCCAGACCTAGTACAACCACCTTCGCCTCCTTTCAATTTGAATGGAAATAGCTTTGGGCAATCCATCGGCTCCAGGAGATCTTCGGGAATGAAGAAATTAGACACCATACTCGACTTCGGTAGCCCTTACCTCAGAAGAAACCGGAGAGTGCTCAAAAAAAAAAATTCGATACTTTACTCTCTGTGACAGAACTCACCTAGCAAGACGCTCAGCCAATCTCTCCATTAGGATAACAAAGCGTCATTCGCACGGATGCCCACAATATTAGCAGTCCTTTTAGTACTAGTACGTCGACGCATACAAGAGGCATCCGTCCATGCCATGAGGTGATCGATCGGCTCTGTTCGGGAAATGTGTCATGTGTTTTAGGTTAACATCGGTCATGTAGATTTAAGTCCACTGAATGCCCCCACATTTATGGGAGCAAGTATACGCATTGTCATCGCTTTGCGCCCTCCTGAGATACCAATGTTGAGAGCACAGCTCCATCCTTGCTATGAGTCGAGCTCTACCCATTATCTTCCTGCTGTTCTTTGGGTCCCAGCACCCGATACTTTTTACAACTGTACATCTGATCGAAACCAACTGGAAAACACTTCATTCGTTTTTGGTTTTAAGCCACTGCCACAGTGACGCTCCCACTAGGGGAACTACCCCTTCAACTAAGACCCAGACCGAAGACCGGAACTTCTAACCCCCATAGTATTCCATATACTCACATCAAGAACTATGGTCGGCAGCCTGGATTCCTGATCCCTGGTCCCGGCAGGGCTCTCTGTTCGGGATAGATGACTCTAGTGGTTTTCGTGGTCTTAAGTGTAAACTTAAGTCAACGGGATGCCCATTCATCCATTGTAGCAAGAACACGCCTTGCCATCGCTCTCCGTCAATCCATGGATACCAAAGCAGAACTTGTGTTGAGTAGAAGCCGATCTAAAACCTATTGCTAATCTAAGGGTCACAGCACCCAGTATTTTGCAACTCTACATTAGGTCAAAGACCCTTCCTGCGTCCTTAGGTTTAAACCACACCACCATGACACTCCAACAAGAGGGCCGTGGGACCGGACCGCTTGTAATTGCTCAAATCGTAGCAACCTTCGCTGGCGTCATCTAAAACGGTACGATAAGACCAGTACATTGCTCTGCCCCCGATTTTTATTAGCCAACGTCATTGATGGCGACAAAAAAAAACACGCAATAGGAGTTCCGAGAGCTTGGTCCATTTCAGAGGATGTCACTTTCGCCGATTTGTTTTTCTTTTCTATCGCCGTTGCATTTGCCGCCTTCTTATGCTATGCGCTTGTCTCACATTCCTTCTCCTCTTTACTTACTTGTCAAGAGGTAGTCCCTTAGAATGGGCACTTCTGGAGCCCCTTTGACCTATTCGGCTTAATGCGCAGTAATTTGACTAACTAATTTTCAATTCTGATTGAGGTTAACTGTTACAGGCTGAAAAGTACTCTCTCTATAGTTTGGAATCTATCGAACGTGTTGTAGAAAGAGCCCCAACAGCAATCACTTCGAAAAATATGTAGGTAGCATCTTCTGGGTCGGCGTCTATATTTAAGGAGTAGAGTAGAGTCCGTTCCACGATAGTGGTCACTATTGCGACTACCACATGGAATACACAAGTCCATTTGGGTCACTTCCATACTGTATAACGCCTAGTCTGGAACCTCAAGATATCTGGCTCTTGAACCTTCTTTCCAAAGTAAAGGATCCAAAGAAAAAGGTGAGCAGAAGGAAGTATCCGTTCCATTCTATAATGTCATTTCGACGGATGTGCATAGGGCTCACATTTCTGTAAAACTGTAACCTCTGTTCCTTTGATCTCTAATATAGATTTGAAGTAATTCCAGATGCAACTAAATTTAATCAAAGCCATCTGGTAGCCTCTGGCTCTATTACACATCAACCTTTAGCATTTAGTTTCCCATATGCAATTACCATTAACTTTGCCATGCTAGGTGTGGCCATATCTTCAAATAGGTGCCTCTTCCAACACTCAACTCTCAAATAATAGTTAATGAGTCCCCAACAACTGCTGACAGTCAAATCAATAATATCTCCGGCGTATATTTCAAATTCATCGGAACTCATTATGTGCCAAATGAGCGCATTAATATCCTCACGTAATGAGCTCAATTTAGAATCCCGACGACAGTCTCATCTTAACCTCAAACCCCTACAGTGCAACACGGTGCAACATTGCAAATGAGTCTGCAATATCCACCCAAAGTCTGTTCACTATCCAAATGCTCATACAGCACACACCGCTGCCAATTGCTCCAAATGGAGTCAGTCCCGCTTCAGAAAAAGCGACGAAGCGCGTCAGCAATGAAGAGGACATTCGCGCTTTGTCGGTCGATATCAAAAGGGTCCGCTGTTATAATTTTTAATCGATTAGTTTCACATGGATACCATCGTCGCCGCCGCTATACCGAAAGTACTGGATTGCAGTTCCCGGCAAGCACTCCAAAGACCTAAAGGTCGTTAATAAAACGACGGACCGTAGAAGACCCCAGATCAACTCTGGCTTGAAACACTGGCATGCGCAGAAGTTATGAAAAATTAATAATAATGTCGAATCAATCGACTCCGATGAGTTCGGAGTCCATGCCCGGACTTGTATGTGGCGACTCTTGAATGGTTCTACGTAAAACAACACTGACACCATACCGAAGGAGTATGGTGTAATCAATTTTGTGGCAATGTAAAGGAGGAGCAAAGTGGCTGGCTCACTCATTTTTGACCTCAAGGCATTTGCATTCTATTAGGCAAGAAATTAGAGTGATCCTATGTGTAACAAACAGGGATGGAGTTGGACAGGAATGAAGACAGGGCGAAAAGGGTGTCGTTGAAATGTGAAAATGTCAAGAAAAAAAAAAAACCAAATATGTGCATGAAATTTTACTCAGATTTAGTGCAGTACCAAAGTAGCACTTCTAATCTTTTGTCACGAGAATATCGTTGGTTTTATAAGTAAAAGTCAGTTACGAATTGCAAAAATTATTTCAAGATTCCATCAAGAATTCAAGTTAAATAATTACGGAAACCAGTTGTTTGGTTCTTTTTTACAAAGATGTGGTAATTCCTAAGAAAAAGATTCAACCTCGTGATTAGGGTAACAAAATGACTTGAATTGTTAAGCTTACTCGTATAAGCGCTATTGCTGAGCAAGTACAAATTAGCGACACTGTAATACTTAATCTCAGAGGAAGACGACTGCTTATAAATTCACGCGATTGAATCAAGAGTCTAACATTAGGGTATTCGAAACTGAGACGGATATGGATTTATAAAACTAGTCAGGGCCCGAGTACGGGGTTAGCCTGGGTCACAACAAACTAGCCCCTCCAGCCAGCACAATCTCTCGCCACCTGCTTCCAATGTCACTCTAAGTTGTTTGAGATCCCGTTCCACTTTCGCGTGCTACCTTAAATGTGTTTGTCATCTGCTGTACCGTCCTTAAGGGTTTTTTTTTTTTTTTGTTTTATAATCTTCGCACAGTAATGCTCGCACACAACACGGGCGAAGAAAAATCAGGGAGAACAGAAAGAGAGCTACCGATGAACTTTGGTTTTAAATGTTTGAAGGTTATAATGACTAGGAAATAACGAGCTAGGTAAGACATTCCATAAGCGAGTTGTACGGCTTAGGAACGGATAACGAAATTTTAGAATATGTTCAAAAGTGGGCTTGAGGGAATACAAATGAGCATTCATAGCGAAACGGGTGTTGCGGTTAAAAGTTTGAAGAGGCGGAATGCTACTGGTGATGAAAAAAGCGATAAAACGAGAAAACACGAGACATTACTTCAGTGTTTAATGGTGTCAATTGACTGAATGATATGAGTATCAGCTTTGAGTTTTACCGCCCGATTTTGAATTCTACCTCGGTTCAGAGATGTTTTAGAATCACCTGACCAGATACTCCAATTTTGAGCGAATGAATTCCTTATACCATATGTTAAGGCCGATCAGAGGGGGTGAAGTATTTCTTACATCGCTTTAGGAAACCTAAACATTTCACAGCATTTTTGAGTACACCGAGTATGTGGTCATTACAACGTAAGTTATCATTGACACATATACCTAGAATGAAAAGTTTTTCAGTTTCTACGATGCAAGTGCCAATCATGGACTGGGTGCTTAGATTTCGCTTTAACGACAGCAGACCTCATTGTGTTTTGAAAGCGTTAAATTCGACTCTGTAGGAAGTTCCCCAATGGGTTATGCTGTTAATATCAGAATTTAATGAGCTTTACCTACGCTGTCGTTTCCGTGTTGTAGCCTAGTAGCAGGGACGTGTGTCCGGAAACGAATATGAAAAGCAAAGAGTGCTGTAGTCAGCAAAGGAATATATTGGATTAGAAGAAAATTAAAAAGAGTGTCGGAGACAGAACGGAGCCTTGGGGGATACTGAGAGGGAGAAGAAGATTCGCTTTTTTTAAAGACGTAAGGCACAAATGCTGTTTTCTATTTTCTCGTAAGGTGTCCTAAATAGTGAGATCGATGGAAAAGTAGTGGTTTTTCTAGGGTGGAAGAGAGAGATGTACCATCTGGACCAGTGGATTTGTGAATATTAATATATCTAAGAACTCTTGCTACTACACGAGTGTGAAAGTGGATTCCTCTATTAAAAATTCGACACATTCAAGTCTAGGCTGGAGCAAAACACAATTTTGAAGTATTGAGCTGGCCGCAAAGTATGCAGAAAGCAGATTGGCCCTATCCAAAGAGCTGACAGCTGGAATGTCTTTATAAATGAGCGTTGAGAGGCATAATTTCTAATATTTTTGGCGCCAAAAATTTTTACTATCTTTGAGACATTGTAGTATTTTTTGTCTCAGTTTTCACGCATTGAAATTTCACACGCTTTAGAAAGACGTTGCAGTCATTACTCTCTCGTTTAAATTTTTTTGATTTAACTGATTTGATTTGATCTCTTTAGCTTTGACTCAAAAAGATCCGATTCCCATTCTACCAACTATGATTGTCTTACTTAGTTCCAGCTTCAATCAGAGATACATATCACATACCTGGTGGGAGTTACACGTAGTTTTTATCTTCAAACAAAATAACAAGCTTTCGAGTGATCTAACTTTTACAGTCCCAGTCGTTTTTTCTCCAAACAATAGAAAAACTAATAAATGCTACATATCAGAGAATACTTGAATTAAAGCAAACCTCTGCACTTTAAAAAAAGATCTACGGAATGTACCCTTTTAAACCAAGTGTCACAGACAAAAGACGCCTACCGACCCAGAGGGATTAACATTTATTATGTGCTTTCCTAGATGTAGATGGTGCTTTAGACCAAACCAGTTACGATTTCATCTCCAATGCCATGGAACTCAAAGGCATTGATCATACTAACTGTAGATGGATGATAGCGATTCTCGAAGGTCGTAGAATTACCACTATTTACTGCGAGACATCAATAGCTGTTTAAGTAACCAAAAGCTATCCAAAGGAGGTATCTTTTACCTTTTCTGTGGACACTCGTCATCGACGATTTTATAGTCAAAGTAGAAAATTTAGGCTGATTGGACAAGGAAAATGTCCCAATCATCCCCTGAAAATCCGTACTAATCCCTTTTAGTCGTCTGAAAGTCTTGATCAGGTAGCTGAACTGAATGACGCAGTTATAGAAATTTTCAATAAATATCTGGGATAGCCCTAGACAAAAAACTAAATTGGAACTGTCAAAGCCATATGGGTTTGTAGACGCATGGTAGGTATGGTCTGAGAAATATTTTTAAAAGCCACCTATTGGATCTACACAGCGATCGTCAGACCGATACTCCTCACTCCAATTCACATAGACTTTTTAAGTCGTGATTCGTAGTATATTCAGGTTATTAAAAATTTCTTCTTCTTTCTCCTCCTAGAATTTCACAGTGAGATGTGAATATGGCCTTCAGCTATTAGGCCTCTAGAGTTAGCTCGCTGTTAGGCTAACTGCCTCCAGTTCCGCACACCAAGCCGGTTGAGGCCCCCTTCTACTTGTGCGCGCCACCTAAGGTGAAGTCTTCCTCGCGGTATCTCTCCGGGTTAGATTTGAAGACTCTGCGGGCCTGAGCATTGGTGTTGATTCGTCCTCGCCATATCAGGTGACTAATGCGCAGAATTGTGACTAACTAAATGTCGCTCTTCAGCACATATATTTCGCCGCTGAATCTCCTACTTCCATTAACCAAGCCCGTCAACGCAAACGGGACTGTATATTTTTCGAAAGATATTTCCCTGGAAACGACTGAGGAAACACTCACACCACAATAGTGTCTTCAAATTGTTCAGCTGTATTACGAAAAATCAGCGTTCTGTGAGAAATGTTTTTCGTGCGATTCGGGCAACTTACTGTATGCATAAGCGACCTACTGAAACCACTTTTGCCAATACCATTCGCATATTTGAGTCCTAGTTTACATTCAGTGATGGCTCAATAGATACGTTAATAAACAAAATTGCCGTATTTGGGCTGATGAGCAACCCGAGCTACGATTACATCCATTAAAAATAACGGTATGGTGTGGTTTATGGGCTGGTGGAATCATTGGTCCACATTTCTTCAAAAATGAGGCAAATCAGAATGTTACCGTCAATGATAACCTCTATCGCGCCATGTTAACGGACTATGTGCTTTCTGAAATTCAAGCACATGGTCTCGTTAAGCTCTGGTTTCAACAAGACGGCGCTACGAGCCATACAGCGCGTGAAACGATGGACTTGTTGAGAAGTCATTTTGGTGAGCACTTAATTTCACGTTTTGCTACGGTAATTTGGCCACCTAGATCACTCGATATCACACCTTTGGACTTTTTTCTCTGGGGATATGTAAAGTCTCAGGTCTGCAGGAATAAACCAGCTACGATTGACGCTTTGGAAGCTTTGGAAGTAATGTTATTGGTGTTATTCGCGAGATACCAGTCGCTATACTCGAACGAGTCTCCCAAAATTGGACCTTCCGAATGCATCACCTCAGACGTAGTCGTGGCCAACACTTACAAGATGTGATTATCAAAAAGTAAATGCCATGAATGGTTCTTTTAACTGATAATAAAAATTTTAAGTTTATCTTCTACCCAGATTAAAAGATAGATGGCGCTACTGAGCCAAAATGAGTATACCATCATTTAGTATAACCTCCTTTAGCCTCCTTTTGTTTTGAGACCCATTTGCCATTTGAATGGCAAAACCTGCGAGGAAATCAAGCCCATTCTCGATGGTGTGTATGGGACCCATTGCAGCACCGATGGAAAAAGTGTATCGAGTTGAAAGGGGGTTACCATATATTGAAAAAAAAAATTTTCAAAATCTAAAAGAGTTGCATTGTCATTTCTTATCCGGGTATTCGTCAAACAGCCCTCGTAGAGTTTTCTTCTTCTTAGTCATTCTTCGTTTTATTTCTGCTAAAATGCTGTTGGCAAAATTTATAGCAGATCCAATGTAGAAAAGCCCCTTACTACTTCGACTGTGAAGTTCCGTCCAATTCGTCAATGAAAATTTTGTTTAGCTGCACGTTTTGCGGGCATTCTTCGTCAAATAAGTAATCTCTTGGTGGTGATCGGATGAAATTCAGCCCATCAGTTGTGGCGTCTATAACCACACGTTAGCAGCGTTACCATTGGTCTTCGGCACTTGATATTGGCAAAGGAGTGGTTGAGCGATTTCGGGATGCGCGTTCGGCAAACATTCTGGCAGTTTCTTGCGACTGAAGCTCTTCTACATTATACATTCTCACAGTAGTTCTTATTTTGTTGTGTCGCTTGGGAAATCCGCATTCGCACTTTGGTTAAAACAAAGTGGTGATTCGAGTCAATGTTGACTGCCGGAACGTTCGGACGTCCAAAATATTTGAGGCATGCCTTACGCCAATCGCAGAATTATCAATTTGACTTAGAGTTTGATGATCCACAGACCGCCATGTCCCATTGTGTATATTAAGATGAGGAAACCGTGTACTTTCTATAATGATATTTCGTCCTAAGCCCAAGTCCTTTGCCAAACGTGTTGTCGGGTAGACTATGCTTATCAATTTCCCTACCAAAGATGTGCTCCTTTCTTATCGTACTAGGCGATTTTAACACCATACTACGGACATTGCTCACATGTCTTGTCGAGGAGCTGGTACAAACATTGTTTGGTGGAGTCGTTCTTATTTTCTTTTGGGGCAAGAGCGCATTTAGACTTCATGGGGATTGTCAAAAGACCTTAAGACTTCTTACATAAGTCTTGCTACTACACGAGTGCGAAAGTGGATTCATTCTATTGAATATTTAACTCACTCAAGGGAAGGCTGAGATAAAGCACAATCTGGAAGTGTTAAGTGTTAAGCAATCAGATTGGCCTTATTCCAAGAGCTGATAGGTCATTTTAATGGAGTATTTGAGTGAGGCTGAATTTTTAATGTCTTAAGCGAGCGACCTTAAAATCGGCTTGACTCTTCAGTAGCCATTTTTAGATGTTACCATCTTGACATCCAAGAATATGTGAGTGCAATTCTTTGAAGAAGAATGAAAGGCGCCCACATTCGTATATTTAAGGGCACTCAACCAGGATTAAAAGCATTAAGATTATTTGACTCCAAATAGATTCTACACTGCTTCAATACTCTTCATGACTTTTCTAAAAGAAATAAAGTCTAACTCTGGTGGGTACCAGAGCACATTGATTGAAGACAATGAAAAAGCTGATGAACTGAGCTGGTTTCAGCTGAGCCTTTCAATAGCCCAAAGTCAGAACATTTCTCAAACTCATGTGAATTTTTCGGCATGCCCTATGGAAGCCCTAATCTTAGTCACCTTTTTTGCCGAGTTGGAAGAAAAAACCGAATTTGTTTCCCCATCGTAGCATTGACTCCTTAAGAACCAGAATATGGATGAAAATAAATGCTCACAACTTCATTAGTTCTTTCCAAGTTTCCAACTCAATTTCCAATCCCTTAAAACTATCTGGCCTCAGTGAAAAACATTTACCCTCAGGCCGGCCCTGACATTACCACTACAACCTTGTTTGCGGTATGATTTTGTTCATTCTCTAGCATATCTTGAAATTCATTGCCAATATTAATTGTCCATTTAGTGTTTGTACTGTAATTGCATTGGACAAATATCCAAGTTCTTCATCGGCCGTCAAACAAGCAAGACTCGCGCGTATCTTGTCACCGAACACGGGTACTTGTGTGTATCTACATCGTTAGCACTAGCTAGCAACCACGTCAATAACCCGCCGGCTAAGTGCTTAATGTCAATCATAATGTCCACGCATTTAATACGATCCCTTGTCCCCAAAAAATAATAGCGTAACCATTACACTCTGTCTCGAGGCGTTAGGACGGAAATGACGTTCCAATGGAATCCATAAGGCACCCTCTGAATGCACGCGTAGATGGATTCCTTGCATCCATGATGGCTGAGAATACCAGTGAATACGGCGTTGAGAGATACCCTCCAGTCATAATGGCACGAAGGAGGCACCCTCCTGTGAGTGACCGCTTTTAAACGAGAACGTTCTAGTCAGAGTGCGACTGTAGACCAGAGTAACGCGTGGCCATCACCACTCATGGCTCAGGCGACTTGGGTTCAAGTCAACCTCGAACGCAGTTAAAAAATATTCAATTCCGCATCGACCACAGTGCACCGAGACCAAGGAGAGATGATGATGAGTTTGCTATTTTGACGATGACGCGGATGATGACGATGGTTTGGGTGAGCTTATGCTCGTATCTATCGAGATTTTATACTGAGTTTCTGACTGCGATTCTGTGAACTCAATTGCAGGGCATTCTCTCGTCAAAGATAAATTAATTCTACTATCTGTCGTTTATTTTGCAATTCTAATTGCACATTTGCACAAAAGTACGAATGCAACTATCTGTGTATCTTGTTTTTCGTATCTGTTTGTCTGTTGGGTGTTATTAATATTCATTGTCGCGTTGTTTTTTGCGAATTGACACAGCAATGAGATACAATATCGTGTGTGATTGCCACAACATAATGTTGGAAAGGGAGGGGTGGCCGCACAAATGCGGACTCTAGAACGGCGTTGCCATTTGAAGATGGGGTTTTAGCAATGGATTTAGAAAAACCCGTCGATTTTCTCACATATTAATTTGAAATCGCACTTAAGGAGTCAGACGTCAACTGCCTTTCATAGCGGGAACAAAATCCGACAGAAGATAAGCTGGGTAACAGCTAGCGGACAAAAACTCGGCCATCCATACATCAATCGCTGTTGTAAATAGATAGAACAGGATTAAAAATTCTCTCAGTGGATCAATAATTAGGGCACCAGCCATCGGAAACAATTGGTAGTCTGTCATCCAAGACTCTAGGTGCACTAGAACAGTACGAAGACAATGTCACTTGCTTCCTTATAATAGTCAAGGCCTGTTCCTGTTCCACCTCAAGACTATAAGCCCACGGCTTATAGAAAATAGCTACAGTTCGTTCCTCTTTTGTGGCAAGTAGGTTGGTATGTTCCCTGAAAAATATGAAAAATTCTATTCAGGCATCTAAGCACCTAATATGAGCCTAAGACGAGGACCTTTCTTTTGAACAGCGAAGCAATCATCCCTGGTTAAATTTAGATATTCGTGAAAGATCCAGAAGTTTCCGGGAGTGAACACTATATATTATATAGGAGTATATGTATGTATTAGGTGCGCAACAACAGCTCGCTGTTTGTTAATAGATGGCTCCAGCAGTAAGTGCTGCTCAATTTTGTCATATCCAAAACGTCATGAACCAAGCTTAGACATATGGTAAGCAAACCGTTTGGTTGTGTGAAAATATTTGATTTTATGCCAAATAATCGTTATTTGCGGGAAGTATTGATTTCCTTCCTTCTTACAGAGATGCTGCTCTAAGTACAACAACGTGCCGTAATTGGTTTCGCTGCTTCGAAGACAGTGATTTCGATGTTGACGACCGTCCGCATAAAGGAAGCCCAAAATCCTTCGAAGATGCTGAATTGGAGGCATTGCTCGATGAGAATCCGTGCCAAACTCTAGAAGAGCTTGATTTAGCATTAAGAGTTACCCAACAAGCGATTGCATGTTTTGGAAATGATTCAAAACATAAGGAACTTGGACCAGGTTGGTGTTATTTATTATGAACCATTGAAACCTAATTAAACAATCACTTGGGAACGGTATCGAATTAACTTAAGTTGCAAAAACCTAATATAGGGTGATTCATCGTAAGGTTTGTTTTTCAATAGGCTTTTTTTGACAAATCACGAATAGCTTTTACCAAACTGCTTTATTAGTTTTGTTCACTATTATTTGGCAAGTTATCGTAGAAAGACTAACATTACAACAGCGTCTCCAAATTGTTCAGCTGTATTACGAAAATCAGCATTGCTCTAGTGATAAGTCTCAATATCAGTGTGTTCTGCGTTGGGCAGAAGACTGCCGTTGCTATTTTCCCTTTGTTGATATGGCTTACTTGACTCTGCCTGCGATTATAATCTCCTTCGTGCGTTGTTATCCTTCTCTGGAGAAGCTATTCTGGATTGTGGGGGCGCAAATTATTTTCGGCGCAAATGGAAAATAAATAAAACACAAAAAATAATTTTAACTCCTTATATATTCCCTTTAAATTGAGGATCACGTCCACTCACCTTCGCTGTCAACCCAAGAAAAACCACCCAGGAAGCTGAGCGCGTGTCAAGATATTGACATTTCAATCAATTTCCCGTGCAGATACCTACGCCTCTGTCGATAGTTAGTAAGAAGAGCAATTGCCTAAAGGTGGCATCTCAATATAATGGCAGTTACTTCGGCTCAAAAACCGCTGCATCATCCTTTATTCTAAAGCAGCATCTGACTCCTAGAGTTTTGAAGTTCACCGCATACCCAGAACCATCGGTAGGGATAACCAATTTCTCATTCTTGGTGATTTATGTTTATCTATTCCTATGCTCAATTCAACCAAAATTGATTTCCCGAAAAATCTGTTGCTGACGAGTAACGAGCAAACAGGATCCGCTTAAAGAAGCTTTTCTTCCTCTTCTTCAAATTCCATTTACTTTTAGGTGTCGGAGTAGTCTCACTCTTCTCATTTCATCTCTGCTAGGGTTTTCCCTCTTATGCTTCCCACATCCTAGATGCGATTTTCCCAATTTCTTCCGGGTCTTCTTCTAAGTACAGTACCTTCTGTTCTCATTTCCAGTACCTGTTTGACTATTGTTGACTCATCCATCCCATGTATGTTAGATGTCCGAAACATTTGAGCTGTCTCTTCTCGATTTCGTGTAGAATCGATTTCTTCTGCCTTACTTCTGAGCGCATTCTTTCATTCACAACCCTATCTCTTCTGGTTTTTCCTGAGACCTTTCGGACGTACTTCATTTACATTTCCTGTAATTTTCTTCGATTTTTATGTAATAAAAGTATCGTATAGTGCCATTTGAGGTAATATAACCGTGTTGTAGAACTTGAGTTTTGTTTTTGTGCAGCTGACACCGCTTTCTTGGTCTAGGTCATTTCTTCTCGGTCAACTTTGCCTTTACACCTAATAATGGTTTCAATGTATTCATAGAATTCAACTCTTTCTAGAGATTCACATTAGTCAAATCCATCCATCTGACTTAGTTAAATTTACCACCATTCTCTTCCTTATTAGGTTATTGGACCACTTCTCCAATTCAAGTCATAATCTGTCCGGATTGCGTGTATATCGTCTGCATATATTCTTATAAGGAATTGCAGGTAGATGGACTTAGGTATCCAGTTCCCAATTTTGGTTTTTTCTCCTTTGCTATTTCATTCATAGAGAAAATGAGTAGTAGAGGACTAAGACCTTCTCCATCCTTAAGTTCTTTGCATATTGCGAATACTTCTAACTTGTCCCTCTTTAGTCTTCTTTCCCCATCGGATTGTCATAGACACTTTTGATAGTGTTCATCAATCTCTCTGAGGAATTTCTGATTTTAACGAACGCTAGGAAAAAGTCCTTCCTCCATCCATTTTCCTATGATGACCCTTAATGTGGACTTATGTTTGTCGACTACATCTGAATGCCCCCTGCTCTTTTTTATGCCGTTTGTGCACCAGGCTTTCTTTTTTTTCCGAGTGTCGATTTTTGTCTTTCTGCAAACTTCCTCAGCTGTTTTTAGTACGGTTTCTTTCATTCCTCTGGATCATCATCATCTGGGTCTTCATCTCAAGAGTTCTATTAAAGTCTTCGTGAAACTCTGTCGATATACACCCGCTTTTTATCCTCTTTTTGTAGTTCTTTTATCTTGATGGCTTCGAAGACTTTACATGGTCTCGGTGAGCTCTACGTAGATCCAAGCGGTAATGTTTCATCTTTTGCACCAGGTCTACTTATTTTCCTAAAATCGTTTTTATGTTCCAATCCTCGTTTTCCTTTTTAAATCCGGTTATCGTCTTATTAATCAGTCTATTCCGAGGCTCGTTTGTTGGCTTTGAATCGATTGTGGCACTGGAACTCAACTCTAGCCGCAATGACCCAGGCTGTGGCACCTTACACTGTACTGTCACCTGGGTCAGGTGAATCGAATCTTGTTGATGAGGTGTTACTCCCCCAAGCCCTCTTCCATTTTCATCCAGCTTGCGACCGGCATTGGAGAAGTTCCACTTATAGAACCTCACGTTCTTAAAAAAAAGAAAAGATCAAATAAATCTTTATTCGCCTTCACTAACGTCCATGCCTCTGCGACATAGAACAGTGTCTTGAGAGAAGGCTTGGCTACTCAGTTGCCTTATAAGCCTAGAAAAGCAACGACTAACAAGAGTGATTCTTTGAATGATTTCCGCGCTAATGTCCTTATCAGAATTGAAAGCGAAGCGTTGGTAGATAAAATCCCTTACAAACTTAAAGTCGTAGCTGTCTATCGTGGCGTCGATGATATCTATCGCACTTTGTTATTTTTCCTTTATTAACCGCTAAACCTATCTTTGCTGCTTCTGTTTGTTTAGACGCAAGTGCTACATTGACAGCTCGCTGTGGTATTCTCGTTAAGTCAATGTCGTTTTTGTATGGGAATATCGGAAGAAGCTTTTGAAAGGCGTTGCCTCTGGAGTTGACTTTAGAGTTCTGCACAATTCTTTTAAGAACGATGTTGAAAAAATCACAATTGCAACACATCTCCTTGTCTAAGACCCGACAGAGCAACAGGCTTGGGTGGGATGCCAAATATAAAGATGGCTCTATATAGTTCGTTTCTCGTCTCGTACCATGCGACTTTGAAATCAATGAGGAGGTGGTGTGTTTTGATTTGTAGCTCTTGGGACTTTTTTTCCAACACCTGCCGCAATGCGAAAATTTTAACCTTGGCAGAATTTTTTGGGCTAAAAATGGTCAGACTATTAGCGAATTTTTATGCGTTAACATTATGTGGTGGGCAGTATTTTATATGCGATGTTGTAAGAATGCTTTAGTCGATCCAGGTTTTAGAGGAGTACTGATGCATGCTCCATATCCATTCATCACCCGCGGCCTTAAACAGCTTGGCAACTAGTCTCTCCAGTTCAGCGGCTTTGTTGAGCATAAACTTGAAAACTGCAACCGGACTTCATCTTGGTCAAATGGACGAAAATGTTGTCTGCCATCATCCCGGTTGAATGGTTCAGAGTGTCTGTTGGTATAGTATTGTTCCTTAACATACCACATAGTCTAACACTCTGCCGAAATAATCCTTCTTGATTTTCAGCACCGACTGCGGTTCTACTTTAAAGTTTCCGTCTTCATTCTGGGAGGTTTCTGTTCGGAATTTACATCTTTAGGATGTTCTAGCACCTCCAGATCCAGCGCTACTTGTGCTTTTTCTTTTTTTTTCTGATGAGTCTATGTTCTTCCTCTTTTTCTACTTGTATAGCTCGGAAGGCCCTAACATACATCCGCCGTTTTTTTTTTTTTTTTTTAATTTGATTATCTGCATTCAAACCAGGGGTTTCTTTGTTAGGGCAGCTTAAAACCTAACATATTAAAGGCTGGTGATGATGATTAAGGAAATCTCATTCGGGGAAGACCCTGGTGGTCTCTTGCGATTGTAGTCAAGCGACGTTGAATTCCGTTCCGCATCCATAGTTTGGCTACAACAAGATAATGGCCCGGGTCGATGCTAGCTGCTCGGAACGCTTGGACATCCAAAACACTACATGAGTGAGAGATTACTTTGATTGACGGTTTGTTGATCAGGAGTCAGTCAGTTCCTTTTTTGGATATCAAGGTGTATAACCCGTGTAATGTCAAAAATTACATTACTCTCCGCTACAAATTCAATACGGGGAGAGTATTCGTTCGTATACGTTTCCAGAGTGATGTTATAGAAGCTGTCCCTTCAGATCGTACTACTAAAGATGCCCCCCTTACCTAGCTTGGGACTAAAATCGCAACTACGATTTCTACATCTTATTTAGTACACTGCTCGTAGGTATTGTCGAAGAATTCTTCCTCTGCTAGGGCATTAGCTTTTTTGAGGCTTATATTGGCGACTTCAGCCTTTATGCGAGCGAATTGTCACTAGGTATTTACTTACATGCCTGACGCATTTCATTCCCTTTCGTTATAATAGATATCACAGTTTTTCATCTTCTTTTCAATCATTACATCGCATTTCTTGGATGCTGGTTATGACTTTTTTATATTGTAGCTGTCGGGGGTCTCCACTTTTTGTTATGCTCCACTCTATCTGTTAAGGGTCCGAACATTCTACATGCAGATGTAGAATTTGTCAGGGTTGTCAACATTAGCTAGTTTGTCACATTTTATATATTTCTTCTCTAAAGACATGAGAGCGTAGGCCAGTATGATGATACTGGCAGTGGCCTTTGCCCTACCCTCGCATTATTATACCATGCCAAGGTGCAATCTTTGCCTCCCAAGAACTTTAATAGATCTACTGCAATCGCAGTAGCTTGGCAACACTGCTTGCAACTATTCATAAGTCTTCAATGAATTTTAAAACTTTTAGATACCTACTCATACTGATACAGCGCTAGCAATTAAGCGAATTCAAAGTGAAGGCGTTTATCAGATTGGAATTGGCGATTCGATACTATTTATGTAAGCATTACGCGCCACTATCCATATTTATTGGGTGTTGAGCAGAGATATTTATGTGAATTCATCTACTAATTTAGTATCTGAGTACCGTAGAAATACGGTATCTGTATTTCTAAGACTAATGCATGTCGGCATAATGCAATTGTGGTGTTTCGAAGAAACATTTTCCAAGAAATTAGTTTTGTGTTTGCTGTCAGTTGTAGCGGTCGTTTGTGATGTGAGGGAAAAGATCACTTCTGCTGTTGACCTATTTACTGACGTCAAGAGGAAAATCCAACAAGAGGAGGATGTGAATATGCACAGGTGTCTTTGCGGTAGATTTGAATTTGATTGCTGACAGGAAATGCCTTGATGAAGTGTTAGCTGCTGGTAAATCCCTGATAAATAGTTGGGTGGTTGTTTTGCAAAATGGATTTACACAGATCCAGGAAAAGGTGTTGTTTTATCAGTATATCTATCGATTACATGTAATCCATGATTGCGTGATTGCAATCGTAAGCCGGATATGCATTAGAAGAACAAGTCACACCACTGGGAGGCTAAGGGCTCCCAATAGGTCAAGGTCCTTGCTTAATGATGGAAACTTCTGAATCTAGAATAGCGCATCGCGCTATCTGAGACATAATTCGGTGGTGTTGCTTCCGACATTGACACTGAGTTCCAGATCCAGAGGATTTTATGATTTTCCACGGATAAAGATATCTCCACTTCGTTTTGGTTAAGCAGATGGACTTTTAAACCAATTGCAGCACTCATATCCTTGAACAGGTTACTGGCTTTGCTCTAACCGACCCCTCGTCTTAGAGGTCTACATAATGGGATTGGTCGTCTATCTGGCTGGCGATATGGACGGGGCCATTGTTGACAACCCCTGTAAGCCACCTGCAGCCTTACAACCAGCGGAGGCATTGGACTGCTGCAAAGCAGATTTTACCGCCATCCAAACAATGCGATATGACGAGCTAGACAAAAAGAGAATGAAAAACTGCGACATCTACTACGGCGATTGTTATTGACGGCAAATGCGGTGCCTAGTTCGAGGAAGACTTAGACAAGATGTAATGAGTTTCCGATATGTGGACGAGCGTCTCCTAACAATCCGTATTAGGGCTAAATTTGGTAACATTTGCCTTAAACGCTCCCACAGAGGAGAAAGATGACGACACCAATAATAGCTTCTACCAACTTTTGAACAATGCTTACAAACAGTGCCCTAGCTATGATATTAAAATTGTCCTCGGCGATTTCAATGCAAAGCTAGCAAGAGGTTGCATTCTTGGCAGTTCTATCGAAAGATATAGCCTGCACGACACCAACATCGGTGGTTCCTACATCTTGACATTTGCCAAAGGGTAAAAAAAAAAACATGCTACGAGTACAAACCTCGAACCGAAGCCTGTAGTATTAGTAGAGTCGCAATCGATGTAGACTGTCAGTAACGAACAAAATACCACTATCATGAATAAATCTTTCAACCTGGAAAATAGCCATAGTTAAGCTTAAATCAAACAAAGCTGCTGCATGTATGCCCGTTAATTGAAACCTCAGCATTGTTTGTTTCATCCTCTAGAATGGAGGTACTCTGAACTACGCCAACTACAGAGGCATCAGTCTTTTTAACGTCAGCTACAAGATTTTCTCTACCATATTGTGTGAACGGCTGAAGCCGCTTTTCAACAACCTGATTAATCCATATCACTGGGACTTCCGGCGAGGAAAGTGCATCATCGGGAAAATATTCACACTACCGCAGATCTTGGAAAAAAAAACCCATGAGCTCCAAATCGACCCTCATCACCTAATCATACGTACGACAGCATCTATAGAAACGACCTATACAGGGTAATGTCTAGTTTTGACATTATTGCACAGGATGACGACGGAGAATGCTCCATTAAGGTCGGTAAAAAACTCATCGAGACTTTTTTTGTCAAGAAAAGATTTAGACATCATTTTTGATAAAGTAATGCAAATGTCATAGGCCAACACAAAAGGCACAATCTTTCAAAAGTTCGTCGAATTACTTGCATACACCGATAAAATTTACTTAATCGGAAGAAAGCAGCGGAAGCGGTGAAGATGGGCTTAAGAGCCAACGAGGGTAAAACCAAGTATGTGCTGTCAACCACAAAGACACACAAAACCGACGTCTTGGATAGAATATCACCTTCGACAGGAATAACTTTGAGGTATTAAAGGACTTTGTCTACTTGTCTACACGAGCGCTAGATTAAACGACGAATAACTCTTGTCAATTGTTTCTTCTTTGGGTTAAGAACGCAATTGACTAATAGAGCCCTCTCTTGAAAAACAAAAGTGACTCCATCTAAGATCTTCATAGTCCCAGTACTGCTCTATACTGTCCGTAGTACAGGTCCATCCCAAATTTTAAAACCTTGTTCTATGGTTTTCGGAAATTATTCATATGCACATTCTTGCATCCAGCGCCCTGATACACTGATATCACTTGGCCCTCCAAATATTATCGAAGGTTGCTTTTTAATAAACTGACTGCGTTCGAGTAAATATAGGCACTAGACTTCCCAAGCCACACCGTAAATTGTAACACAAACTCAAGTCAGTGTTATTCCAGGAATTCGTAGCGTCCTCCGAAGGGAAAGTGTTTTAGGAATGATCTTCAATAGGTATTCAGACTTCAGATTTCGTCCTTCAAACGCTCCGACAACGTAATGTAATAGTCGCTGTTGATAGTCTACCCCTTTTGGAGATATTCGATGAAAATTGTGTATCCACGTTGAGTTGAGTTGACTGTTGAGTTTTTGGTCGTTTTAGACGAGGTTCGTCGCCTGCTCCCCACTCAGCTTACTGCCGACTTGACTCTGGTGTGAAGTGATGGAGCCAAGTTTCATCCATTGTCACATACCGACGCAAATATTCGGCTTTATTGCGGTTGAACAGCTTTAAACAATCCTCTGAATCATCAACACGTTGTTGTTTTTGGTCGACTGTGAGCAAACGCAGCACCCACTTTGAACAGAGCTTTCGCATGTCCAAATATTCGTGTATGATATATCCAACAGTCTCTTTTGATATCTTCAGAGCATCAGCTATCTCGATCAACTTCACTTTACGGTCATTCGTAATCCTTTTGTGGACTTTTTTGATGTTTTTATCTGAAACAGCCTCTTTTGGACGTCCACTGCGTGCATCATCTTCGGTGCTTGTATGACCACTTTTAAATTTTTCAATCCACTTGCGAATGGTTTTTTCGGCTGATGCAGAGTCCGGGTAACACTTATCAAGCCATTTCTTTGCATCGGCTGCATTTTTTCTCATCAAAAAGCAATGATAACAACGAAATTGCTTTGAATCCATTTTTTTCAAAATAACAAAAGTTGCTTCACTCACAACTCTATATCTTGAGAACTAATATTCCGACAGCTGTCAATGGTATGGATTTAATTCAAGTGGTGCCTTCTCTTAGAAACGGCACTGACTTTTCAGCCCATGTGTTATTTGCACCTATTATACACCCTGACTGACTCGAACTGCAACCAACTTCAGACTGCTATAATTTCCAAACAGTTCATGACAATAAACTCAAATTTTGACACATGACAGGTAATTTTATTATTTACAAGCCTTTTAAACGATTTGCGTCTCAGTTGTGTTGAAAAATTTTTTATCTGCAATGGAATTCAAACGTGATAGTGTGATTGCTTTATATTTGGCTGGAAAACCACAAGTAGCTATGGTTAGAGCCCTCCAGCACCTCAACGTAAATAAATCATCATTGTTTCTCGAACCATAGCTCGTTACAGTGATACTGGCAGCGTTGCAAAACGCCATGGGGGTGGTCATAAAAAAAACAGCGACATCGGCAGAAATGGTTCGGAAAGTGAAGGCTTGAATTGAGCGAAATCCGCATCGAAGTGGACGAAAAATGGCTCGTGAGCTCAACGTATCTTTGGAACGGATGAAACACATACTGAAAAATTAGCTTGGGCTCAAGCCATTGAAGTTCCAAAAAGCACACGATCCTGCACCGCAACAGAAAAAAATTAGGGTCAAAAGAGCGAAAAAGTTGCTACGCTTGCACGAAAGTGGTGAGTTGCCGAATTTGGTTTTTTCCGATGAGTCGCCATTTATTATCGAGCAATATGTCAACAAAGAAATTGACCGAGTTTACTTGCCAGAGAGATCCTTCAAAAACTTACACCTTCGGACGGCCACCAGAAAGCAGGCAGCACCGATGGTTATGGTTTGGGCCGCCATAACCGCCGATGACACTCTCCGCTCGTATTTTTGTACCTTGACGTCAAAATTAATGCGGTCGTATACCGTAAAACTGTCTTAGAGGCAGTATTGAAGCCTTGGGCAAACATTCATTTTGGTCGGAGACCGCAGACATTTCAACAAGACTCTGCACCGTCTCACAAAGCACGCGTCAACCAAGATTGGTTTAAAAAAAATGTTTCACACTTCATTTCTTCGACAAAATGTATTGCAAATTCTCCGGATGCAAATCCGTTGGACTTTTCTGTCTGAGGTATTTTGAAGGCGAAGGTTGGCACTAAAAAATATCAAAGTTTGGACCACCTCAAACAAACACTTCGCTCGGAATGGGCCAAACTACCGCAGAGTAACTTGCGTGTAGCGTGCGATGCTTTCTTCGGCCGTCTCAAGGCCATTTTTCGCGCCAAAGTTAGAAATATTAAAAACAACTAATACAATTTGAAAATTAATGTATTTTCAAACATTTTTTGCTTTGGCACAACAAAATTTACCAAAAAATAAAAAAAATACAGCATTTTAAAAAGTTGCAGTTCAAGTCAGTCAGAGTGTATTAAAAATTATTAATATGAGTCTACATCAAGCTAAGATCCCTCAAGCACTAAGAACGCCCCATATACAAAGCAAAAAAAAAAACGACATCAATAACTATGTGTGTATAGACCAATATCGATCCTAGCAGTAATTAAAAAATGTCTGAAAGAAGATATTATGAGACGGTTGCTACCATTTATTCAAAAGCACTCACTTATTGGTAACCAACAACACGGATTCCAAAAAAAAAATAAAAGCTTTGGTAGACTTGGGATTGGATTAAGAATTCTTTTTCCTGTAGGACTTTTCGAGTGTAAATTAAGGACGCTTTTAGCTGCGAATGAAGGATTCAATATGGAGTCCCATATTGGGCTCTAAATTCGGCCCAATAATATCTGTCCTGCCTGCAAATGAACTGCTTTGAGAGTTCTATCACAGCATCATATTTGCCTATGCAGATGATACAGCCATAATCGTCCGTCATAGGTCCCTGGACATGGCTACGACAATCACGCAAAACGAATTTAATGAAACATTGAAGTGGTGCTACGTGAATGGACTTATAATCAATGCAACCAAAACAAAAACGATGCACATTCGTAGACCACATACAAAAAGAACACAGCCGATGATATAAATGCAGAGTAATGCTTGTACAAGTGCACCGGCTAATCCAACAATAGAAATTGTCGAAAGTTATAAATATCTGGGAGTAACCGTCGACAGTCACTTTCTTTGAAATGAGCATATTAATACGGTGCGTTCGAATATAAAGGGAGCACACTTCGGGCTCAAATACTTAGAGAAGTATTCTACTTCACAGGTTCTAAATCAAGCTTACTATGCCCTGGTTGAGTCGAAACTGAGGTATGGAATCCTTGCAAGGGGCAATGCATGCACGACACAACTGCAGAAACTACAAAGACTGTAAAATGCTGCGCTTAAACATATAGGCACCGTAGGTGAAGGAAGACCTTTTAAAGTATTTAATGTCCAAGCAATTTTCAAGACGACAGTATTACTAGAATAGTATGACGACGAGCATTTTAAGATGGCCATTATCCATGACCATAACGTAACAACACGAGCTCAGGGTGTGCTTAGAAAAGCAATACCGTACAACATATATGGTAGAAGAAAACTTGAACTTGAACTTGAAAAAAAATGCTCAATAGTATTAATTTAAAGCTTAAACATTAAATTCACATTGAAACAATTTTTTTTTTTTTTTTTCAAAATACAACCTTCTGCAGAAAAGCCATTATGACTTCGCGGGAAATCTAACTTTGTAAGAAAAAAAACATTAAGTTCTGAACCATTCAAACGAGCTTTCATACGACACTCGCAGACCTAATACCTGAAACGTCTGCTCTATTTAAACTCTTGAATCATGATCGGATGTCTGCTCACGCTGAAAAATTACATTTTCTTTCTGTAGAAGGCTTAAAAAATGTCCCGAAGTACACTCCGATGGCTGAAAATTCGCTTAATGGTGTTTAAAGTATGGAACTCACCCGCAGATAGCTTGTTCTCTGAAAATCTTCAACAGTTTTTGGACTCACCTAGCTATCTGTCTGGATTGATTGCAATTGTATTAAAAAGATATCAAATTAAAAGAATTCTCCCCCCTCTCCACTCTTTAAAACACTTGAGAGTGCTGCGTTCGTTCATTAACGAAAATAATTCAGTTTGCACGTAATCTCTTTTGTTTTCAGTTAAACTCCGTCAGAATCTCCGTTGTGGATACATCGTAAACAAGAAAATGAAGTTCAAAATATACCAATTTCGACTTCAATTGATACAGCATACCTTATTTAAATCCTAAAATATAAGATCTCGTTAGTGTTTTAAAGTATTAAAGCGAATTGACTTAATTCATCTAAGCCGACCCACCTCATACACCCAATTTCCAAAATGCTCTCAGGCAAACTAACTCACATTGCGCACTTAATTCCTTACCTCTTTGTAAAACAGCAAGTGTAGCCATTTCTCTTCAATCAGCCTGACAAGCGTTTAATATTCCGTCCACATACTGAGATTCCACCCGCCCGCCCAGATCCTTTTAGGACCGCTCGACTTTGAATTGCCCCAATGCATCCACCAACCAACTTTGGCTGTCTTCATCTGGCTGCTTGACTGATAAAGCGCTGTTATTTAACTGAAATTTATCGGTGCAATATGAGTTATTGCGCAATTTCGTTGGCGGCACAAAACAAGGTAGGACGAGCGCCTCCAAACTGAAACCATAACCTCACAATCTCGGTACAGTGTCTCTTTATTTTTCTTGAAAACCTGAGGAAGGTATAGGTATTCCAACCCGTATAACCGATAAATACGACGACGATGGCGACGATGTACGTACATCACTTTACGCACTATCATACAGAACTCCGTATTGTCTGATTTCTGCAATCTCTACCGGGGATGAGGTGATTTATTTGCGCCATCATAATGATCGTCCGGTTTGAATGGAGAATTATCTGTTTGATCTGCTGTATCCGTAGAAGTTCTGTACCTCGTTCCCATATTTAGGATTGACTTGTTTGTTTTTGCTCCGACTGAGCCTGTCTCCCGCTGCCAGCATCTGTGTATACCTGTGCAGACCCTTCGATATTTCATAATTTGATGCATTGATTGCTCTAGATGAAAGTTGGCTTTGGAGTTGGCAATGCAATAGCAGCGCACTATTCTCTCTGGTGAATGGAGTACATATATGAGTACTCGTGGTCATGTGAATTATGAAATTAGTATCTGGACGACATGTAAACAATTTATAGCTATTCATTGTGGTCTTATCGAAGACTTTTGATTAAGAGACGGCCCCAGGGTTATAGTCTCTGCTGCTAAGATTATTGTCACAGTATGCTACGGATATCATGCACAGCCGTGAACACAACTACTCGCAGAATGTGATAATTTCTCGCGGCTACAAGTATAAGGCATCCGAACGTGCTCAGGGTGTCGTCACCTTTTTGGGAGTCAGAACACTATGTTGAAGTTGTCTGAGGCATGTGCAGCGCATGTACGACTTTTACCCTTCTTGACACGAGCTACTGACGTGTGTTTTCTTTTTCACTAGAATGAGTGTTTATTCGGATTGGCGGTTAACTGTAGTATGATGCTAAATTCGGCGTCAGATGATTTGGTTAATTATAGGTTAATTGCTTCAGCCAGAAAATATTTTTATTTTTCCAAGCGGATGGTGTGAAAGCTAATAACGACGAGAAGCAGAAGTACTGTGCGGATCTCACCTACTGAAAACCACATTCACCCTTTTCATCTTAGCACAATGCACACCGAAACTGCTTTCGCGTTACTTCAGAGTGGTGTCGCTTTCTTTCCTTACCACTTTGCAGGCCGGCTTTCTTGATGTTTATCTTCTTGTGCGGGTTTATTTTATCTTGCCGATGAGGCTTCATCAGTTTGTTTAAGGTATATTTGCATCTTGCTCTCTCTCTCTTTTGTTATAAGTGTGATTTATACGAAGAAACAAATTGGGCTACAGGTCTTATCGCTCGTCAGCATCTTTTCGACTATGTTTTCTGAGCTGATTATGTCGATGCTGCTCTCCAGTTCTCGTCGTTAAGCTTCCCACCTTCTGTGGTTTGTTCGTCAGCCGTAGATCTGACCATTTCATTTACCATGTCCTTAATCAGCTTCGCAGTTCATCACAGCCCTCTACTTGTAAACATTCATCGTTTCTGTTACTAGGAAATCGATAGAAGTCGTTGCTGTGACTACAAGGACGGCTGGTTCTGACACAGTTTAGTACGAACTTGCCACCCAAAAAGATCCACGTCTTTGAATTGCTGTCATCTGCTCCCAATACTTTTCCTGTTGGAGTGTGTCCGCCTAAATCTTGCAGCCATATATAGAAGGATGGCGTGTGTGATTGAAATTAGTAGCCTTCATTTGCTGACCGTAGGTGGTCCACGTTTGTCTTCAGTCTGCTTAGTAACATTGAGACCTTCGATGCTTGTTCCTATACGGAATTTATATGTTGCCAGAAGGTTAGCTTCGCATCGATTTCGGGCTTTCGTCAATCCCACTGCCATCTTGCTTGTTATAACATTAGGCCCGATTTGGTCGCGATTCTTATTGTTCAAAAGGACTACCCTGATTTTTTCTGGGGCTAGGCTAAGAGAGTGTTTATCCATCCAAGAATTCATCCATTTCATAACCTAGTTCAGCTTCATTTGCACTTTCTCCGCGTCTTTTGTCTTAATCGCAGCGGCGATATCATCTGTATACCCTACAAGGAAGGCATCTTCAGGTATCTCCATGCGAAGTATGCCATCGTATGAGATGTTCCATAGGTCAGGTCGCAGAATTTATTGCCTGTTCTGCAAGTGATTTCCTTAAATTAAGACTACCTCCCGGTCTTTGAGGTGGTTCTTCAGCATCCACAAGAGGTAAACTTGAATACTGAAAATATGTTCAAGAACATTCAGGATATCATTCCAGCTAAATAAATTGAGCGCATTTTGCAAATTCAGGTTTCCCAACAGTGTGATCTTCCATGTGGTTGGCTTGGTGGGCGGTGTGGACAGCCTTTACTACTTTTCCGATAGCTCCGATCATAGAGTGGCTCCTTCTTAACCTATACCGCCTCGTGGACAGGTCACCACATTTATAAGCTGTAGTTTGAGCATCTTTTTAGAAGTTTTCCTGCAGTGTCCAGCTTGCAAAGTGGTCTGTGCACAGATGGACACGTTTGGGCAATAGCTTTCACCACTTTTGTCGGTATTCCGTCCGAAATAGTACCTGAGAGCTTGACATGGAGAGTTGGGAAAATCGTGTGTACTATGCGCTAGATCTTTTCTTCATTTAGGGCAGGATTAGTTGCCCAAACTACTAGGTTTTCCATGATAACCTTATAGCCTAGTCCCCAAGGGTCACTGGGTTACTAGACGCCTCGGCAAAGATCTTCCCAATTTTGTTTTTTGCTCGCATTGATGACCTTCGTGAGTTCGAATCTTTTAGATAAAATGCTTTTCATAGGCTTAGCGTATCTTTTCCTTCCCTGGTGACTGTGGGTCTCAGCTGTACGTATATTCTTCGAAGCACGGATATCTCCTCCACCCTATTTCAGGTGGAGCTACTCACTCGAGCCATCGGAGCAACGCATGCAACTCGTATGAGTTCCATTGTGCACTCAGCTTTTGTTTCTGTAGCACTCTCAAATAATAGTACAGCATTTTCTCCTTCTTCGATCAGAGACGTGAGAACCACTTTGTTAAGTCTATTAATGATCTACGTCGGAGCTCGTGTTTGATTCCGATTTGGAAATCGTTAGTCCCCTCGTAGGTCGAAGATTACGTATTGATGATCGGCGCCTTTTTCGGTGATTCTCCAGTTCTCTGTTCATCACGAAGATGACGTCTAAAATGCTTCCTTCGTATACAGGTCTCCGGAATGTAAGTGAGTTTTCTACCTTTACTACATTAAAGCCGCATCTCACAGCTATCACGAGTGGCGACCAGGATCTTCTCTTCGATTTCAGATATGAAGTCTTCCAAGTCTTCAAGTTTTTGAAGGAACTCGTCTCTCCTTTCGTTTGGTGTGAGTTAAATATTTATTACCGTGGGTCCATTACTTTTCATGTAAACGAAGCCTTTTGATGCAGAATTTCCTTGCGTCAGAAAACTTCCTTATGAGTCCGCAGTCCAGTTTGGCTCTTTCTTGTTCGTGTACTATTAGCAGATGATGACCATATCTGCTCGCAGTTTATTTCGGATTCTAACCAGGAAGTTGTTAGCCATTGGACTCCTTTGCAATTTTCTCTCGACACTGTAAGATGATTTTTTTCGTCATTTAAAGTTTTCTTCTCACTTCCTGTCGGCACCGATACGGCTTGCCTGCTGATGTCCGTATCCAAAGCATCTAAAACATCAAACAACCTTTTTCGGATTCGAAACTGAATCCACCAAATTTCGATGTCGTTAGCTGCTCGAGCATTAACATTAACTAATGCTATCTTCAGGGAGCATCGGTTCTTTTCTGTAATCAGAACCTGGAGCTACAACATCGGATCGCTGACCCTCTTTCTTATAGAGTAGTAAGTTTGTCCAAGTCTCTAAACTCGAGTGAATTATGAAGTGTGAAGCGGGTGCACCCACTCTACCGATGGTATTGCAAATTAAACTACTCGTACATGAACTACAATTCTTCCGAGAAAATTTCGAAATATTGACAGATATTCAAACGGTCTAAAACCAATTTATTATCTCTAGATCTTCTTGTGGGCCAACTTCAATATTTCGTAGACTTGAACATAAGAGAAAGTACACCTTATAGATCTCTCAAGCCATATGGGAGTCCTTTAGATTGAAATTGAAGTATTTCCATTCACCAAAACTCTCCTATATTCTTCGAAATAGAGCAACAGAATTCAATCACTACCCAAATTTAGCAGGCTGCCTTGGAGTAATCTTAGACTCAGCAATCAGAGTTCACAGCAACCTGTCATACACTAGCCGTTCTCATAAGTGGACTGCATTCTGAGCCTGAATGAACTGGTTGACCTGATTGGGAACAAGAACCAGGTCATTTGTAAGATATGGTCGGAGAAAACCATGATGAATGAAATCTTTTACTGCGCGAACTTTAGAGGTATAAGTCTCCGAAACATCTCTCAAGGGATGTTCGGTGCAGTATTACGCAGGACAACGTTGTTGGTCTATATCAGTGCAGTCTTAGGTCAGGAAAACTCACCATTGAGCATATATTCACACTACAGCAGATCTTGAAAAATACCCGGGAATAACCATTTATTTGCCGACTTTAAGGCGGCATATGGCAGAGAGTCTTGTCTTGTTTTGACATCATTGCCAAACTCAATAAGTTTTGCAGGGTGACTATGAAGAATTCGATCATCAAGGTCAGCTATGAATTAACCAAAGGCCTTCGATGCCAAGAAAGGTTTTAAACAACGCCTTAGAATGTATCATGCAATACTCACTGGCCAACGAAATAGTGAGCTCACAGTAAGGCTTTCATGTGTATTGACGCGTGTGCTTTCAAAATCGGTGTTACCATAAACGAGGGCAAACCAAAGTACACGGTGTTATTACAAAATGCACACCACCGAAGACTTGGCCAGAACGTCACCGTCGGCAGTTATAACTCCACGAAGTACTTCGTCCACCTTATGTCCGCAGAAATAGTTTAACCAATCGCTGTTGCTATGAGCTCAGGAGACACTTATTTAATAGTGGATTTACACAAGACATTTTCATCCCGGTCCTGCTCTATGACACAGAAGCTTGGACCGTTTTGAGAGAGATACTACCCACACAACTTAATTGAAGAGGACTTAAACCAACTTCCAATATTCCAATATTGACAAATATCTTGTTAAATGATAACAGGCTGGCTAGGATACGCTACCCCTATATAAAGCACGGCTACTATGAGCTATCACAATCCTCCTTAGATATTCCAGAAGTTGCAGAGCACAGAACTTACTAAGTGTATGCCATATACATGTATCTATCAAGCCTTAACCTCGAATTGAACTTGCAGTTCTCATTTCCTGCCCGAAACCTAACGCCTCCGATTCTCTTAACATCAGAGAATACTAGGACATCAATCACGGTATAACAGCGCGGCCGTAAATTGAACCCAACAACCTGACAACCAATTCAAAAACACATTAACCGCACAAAATAATTATTATTAAGCGATAATTTGTGATTAATTTTTCATCGCTGTACCCGGCAATTTAGCTAGTTGCACTACAGCCCGCCTAACGATCAACCTGTGCACCTCCTCAGGTAACCACAATCAAATTTATGCCTCACTTTCTGGCGCGCATTTAGCCGACTCCAAAAGCGCCAAGGTGAGCTTAACGCAACTGTCAAGCCCAATTTAAAACGCGTTATTAAGTCCGCACAGATTCTTTTGATGGTGGTAGTCATAGTTGGATTAAAGTTGGAGTTGCAGTTGGTTCTGGAGCTAGGGCTGGATCTAAAGTTGAAGTCTAAGCGCCTGCTGAACGTGACCCGCCGCCGCACCACAAAAGAAGCGACAGACAACAGCAACGGCAACGAGACAACACGAGTATAGTTATTAAATTGAAACTGATTCCAGTAATTAAAATTTGCCATGCAACAAGGCAATTGCCTTCACGCCTTTTGCATAAGAATGGCATCCATGGTGAGGTGATCCCAGGGGAATGTATGGCACTCTATGCAGTGTTCCTTAGCGTCTGCCCTAATGGAAGTGATAATTTTCCAACGCTACGCCATGGATAAGTTTATCCCAGTGCTTGTGGTGTGTCATAATCACATTAAAGGGGGTAATCATGGACACATACGAGTACGAGTACGAATACGAATACATACGGTTGTTCGGTTGGCGACAGCCGTAAAACCCTTTTTTGACAGACGCCTGACAGACGGTTGGTGGATCATTGATTCCGTAAACGTTTTTTTCGGCGGCAAGCTAGACTGTATTCACGTCGGGGTCAGTTGGTCTTCTTTGTCGGGCTCATTTCGGATGTCCATCGAATGGATGTCAATTACAAGGTTTATGTCATCCGGTGACGAATGTGCATTTCGGTGGTCAAGATGAGATCTTTGTGGCACGAGTCACTTCAACTGAGGGGTGCGATGCGTGTGTGTTTGGGCACGTTCGTAATGCATGTCGAATTTTTAATAACCCCCTCCGGCTGGACTCTTAGACGATGTCAACGATAAAGTTGACTATAAAACCTAATCGGTGGCATTTAATTTTATGAGTACGAGACGTGGAGAATAAGAAGAAAAGGAATGACGATCAAGTAGATTGGAACACGAAACAAAAAAGTGGTAAAACAATTTGTGGTTTTCTGGTGAAATACGGATTCGATTGGATGAGGAGACTCGCATTAGATGACATGAAATGAAATAAAAGTTTAAAATTAGATTTTCTTCATAAATTGTTGAAAGATTGTTGAAACAATAATTTTGGTGTCCCTGTCCGATTGGTGTCCGATGTTATAATTGTTTGCGGTGCCACAATATAGTCTTAGATATATGGGATTCCAGCAATTAACCCTTTTTTGTTCAGTGGCATTCAACGTATCTTGTTGGAAATTAAAAGAAGTTAAAGTGCTCCTGTCACCGAAGTGTAAGTGACCTTAGTAACACGCCATATCTTTTTATGTGCCAGAAGGTGGAAATCTTGCATGAGGAACCAATCGGTCGGCTGGAAGCAATTCTTAAGAAAAGGTGTCTACCATGCTTCTAAAGATAAGTTAAATTGTTGATGGGCGGCCGCCACCTACCATACGGTTCCTTTCGTATTTTCTCTTTTCTTCATTTAACCGACCATTTTTCACATACTCGCTTCATCAAGTATATCTCATCAAAGATACAACGAGTAGAGCATCGTGCAAAATAGTTAAAAATGCGCTGGCGATTCTTAGTGCGCTAAGATGTCTCATGGATTAGACTCCCCGCACGTAAGACTTAATCTTTCCAAAATTTCACCACATTCCGCTTCGTACATGATTATAGAAATCATAGTTTCCCCAAAGGGGAAACCCTTTTTATCTATCCGATATTCAACATCAGCCATTCGATATCTCACAGGTCTGCCGTGACTATCAATCACATCTCAGAGATGCTTGAGTAATAGTTGAGAGATAAATTCATACCCTCCAACTCTAATCGTTGGCAAAGCAGTAACATCTTCCGGCGGATGTTGGTTCGCTAAAAAAAAAAAACGAGAAAAAGCCTCTGAAGCCGAATTTCTTGCAGCTCTGCTAGTAAGCGCCAAAAAACTGGACAAGTGCCGGTTGGTCTGCGGCCCAGCGAGCAGCAATCATAGAAAATGTTCTTGCTCCGAAGCAGAAACAAACGTCTCGAATACGGGCGGCTACTTTTTTGACGAGATTTGGCTATCGATTACGGACACAATCGAATTCTGGAACGTGAAGACCCTCCTCGACTCTCGAGAAGAATGTCCTCAGAACGCCAGATTCCTCCAACTTGAGAGGGAGTTCACGCAGCACAAATTGGATACCTTAGGGCTGAGTGAAATAAGATGTTGGAACGCTGGATAATACCTTTTACAAACCGAGAACACTACATATACTACTTATGAGGTAAAGCAAACTACTTACGTGTAAAGTTTATATTAACATCAGCAGTACAGGAGAGCTTCTTATCGTGGAGGCCTTATAATGACCGGATATTAGTGGGCAGACTCCAAAGTACTGTAAGAAAGGTAGGCATCATCCAGTGCTAGGCACCGACGGAATGCTCGATTTAGGATGAAAAGCACAGCTTCTAAGATCAATAAGGTGCCGCCTACACCTTAAAACCTAACGACCATGCCAAAGACCTGAATGCCAAAGTAAATTGTCACGCACAGACACGTGGATGGTGTTTATGTCATTGGAGACCGAAATGACAATAACGAGCGGCTAGTCGGTCTTTGCCACGCCAACCATTTAGTTGTTGGAGATACTCTGTTTGAGCAAAGGATCTGCATAAGATCAGCTGGGTCTCATCTGATAGCCCATAACAAGGGTCGAACTGACATCCTCTCTAATGGAGCGCCACCATCATTTTATAGTAGCTTAAACACGTATTCGTAATGCATCAGTGATTAGCAACCATGCCAACATGCTCATTATATCTTGGTACAATACCGACAGTCCAGGATCCGGTGATGTGCCAACAATTCAATGTTCATCTGAGGTTAAGAGCGATAAAAATCAACAGATCTGATCATATAGCAGTTGGTGAACACTGGAGATCTGATAAAATTGACTTCGCATCCGAATCGTAGAGATTTATTTGGTTAAAAAACAGAGAAACCTCAGTATATGACTATCAACTGACTCCTTGAGACGGATCGAGGAGTGAATTTCACTCAAAGTTCAGATTGCATTAGCTCCAGTCAAAAAAAAAAAGAAAGTACGGCGTAGTGTAAGACCCAATAAGCGCAAACACATCAGTACTCTAGCTGCCCAAGCCAAAAAGACAGCAAACTAGTGCAACACTAGGACCGTTTATACTGTTTCCTCAAAGGTGGATGCAGCACTAATCAGCATCCTGTTAAAAATGTGGGCGGTTCGCTACTTCGGTGGTACTTAAACATATAAAAAACATCGCGAATGTCCCAAATCATAATGAGCCATCCAAGTAGCAAACTCCTGAATTCGCACTGGCCCCCTAGCAATACAGAGACCGCAACTGCGATAAAGCCTCTCAAGAAGAACAGAGTGATAGGCATTGACGGCATTCACACGGAATTTTTCCAAAAGTTGCGCCAAATACTTCGGCAGAGTTATTAAGACATATCACAGGTGATGCATGGGAAATGAGCAGATGATTGTCAAGTTGCCGAAAAAGGGCAATCTGATGTATTGTGGAAATAAGCGAGGAATATGTGTTCTGCCGGCAGTGGCCAAAAAAATAGCGAAGATAATTCTGGACAAGATCAAAAGTTCATTAAAACTTAAACTACGAATCCGAACAAGCCGGCTTTCGCTCTGAATCATTCTGCGCCGATCATATAAACGCCTTGCGGATCATACAACGGGTGTTGGTCTCCACTCTACTAACTTTTTATCGATTTGGAGAAGGCTTTTGATAATGTAAACCGGGGGATATGGATATGGAAAGCGGACTTCGGCAAGGTTGTATTTTGTCACCGTTTCCTTTTCTGGTGACAATAAGCGGTGTCATCCGCACCGTTTTTTCTGCCAACTTAACATTGCTGGACAGGAAGGCGAGGAAATACAGAGCTTTCCTTCTTTGGGAAGCAACATCTCGACTGGTGATGGTACCGAACTCGATTTTAGTAGCAAAATAAGGAAGTTAAAAGCTGCTTTCGGAATGTTGTTTAAGGTGTAGAAAAACAATTTTTACAGAACTAAGAGCAAGCTGCGAATGTTTCGCTCCAATATCGAGTGAGGACTGTTGTATGGTTGCAGTACAGCAATCTCGAAAGCTCCAGTCCTTCGATTACAAATTTCTGCGCATCATTTTCAGAGTATTTTAGTCCATATTAGAACAGGGTGAGAGCCAATGGACATCACTATAAGAAGAAGAAGATAGTTGTGGATTGATCTCACCTTAAGGCACTAGGACGCCATGCAATGGAACTCGCTTCGTCACTCGTCACGCCTCGAGGGGTTACATGAACTAACTAAGTAACTTTAGTTTTATGATTGGCGAGTTGCAAATCGGTTTTAGTTACAAGGCGACGTAGAATTGCAATCGTTTCATTGCTGTAGAGTTGAACTTCTACAACCTCCACTGCAATGCCATCAATAAATCCGTTAATTGACACTTCGTATGGAATCTGAGGGCCTAAAATTGTATCGTGTATAGGTAGGGGGCCTAACACCGAGCCTTATGGTACACCATCAGTAATTTGGTACACTATAACTCAATCGACAGAGTCATAAAGAAGAATTCTATTTGAAAAATAGCTCGTTATTAATTTTAGGAGATAGTTTGGTATTTCACTCCGATAGAGACAGTTTGTAACCCGTTCCCGTTTCTTGGTACCAACTTTCTAGCTCCAGCCGTATATTGTGTCTCAAGCTCTAGTTATTACCGCAATAATTGAGCCCACTGTTGGCCGTGAATTACGGCAACCGGTAGACCTCCTGCTGTATTGGTTGCTGGCAAGAGTTTATTGTAAAAGAACCACTCAGAAATTTGCTCGTTCAGGTTCCCTTTTCCCTTTGAGAATACCATTAGCCGTTGATTCTTTCAAGGCTTAGGGGAAATGCTCTCTCGAAAACGCACGTTTAATATTTCAGCAAATAAGACTATTTGAAATGATCGGTTCGTGTGTAATCATAGATATGGGGGTACCCTCGTGATGAATTTGACTAGAAGGTATCCTACTTTCTTGGCGAGGAAATAGAATCGCAATAGTACCCGACATGATGGCAATTGCACGCGTCAGCCTTTCAGATTCATAGATGCAATTTAATAAGCTTCACCCTACGCATCGTAATTAAATAGCACTAGCATACATACCGAAGCTCTAGCAAACAATGGGAGTAGCCCTAACCGAGCGTCGGAAAAGTTGACTACACCCTCGAAAAAAAGCTTCAGACGTATCAGCCTTTTTGGTGAAGACCATAGAAAGAATATTCGAGCTCCATATGCACAAAATTGCTTTGAGAATATATCCTCTGTGTAATATGCAACAATCCTACCAAGAAGCACCCAAATTTCGACAGACAGCACGGCCTAAATGTGGATAAATATGTGATGTATGTATGTGTATATGATGACAAGGTAAACAGGTATTGCCCGATGGGCGGGCATGTCGGGTTTTTTCGGATTTCTTATCTTCAAAATCGTCCTTTCGTAAAAAATGCTGACTCATATCTCCAAAACGTATTCAGAGCACAAGCATCGCAGCAAATAATAGGTCCCATCATCGTAAAATCGTAGTATTCTAAAAGTTTTTGGCTTATGCCTTTTATGATAGCGATACTATAGACTCATGGGATATATAAGCTGACGCAACGATGAATTTGATCCATTCTCCGTTATTTTCTGTAGCAACCAGATTTTGTGTGCAGAATTATGCAAATTTAGTTGGCAAAAGTGAACTCGGCACAAGAAGTTCGTTCTAAAACCCCTTTAACATCCGAAACCATAATGGTTTCTGGATGGATATGATGTGAAATAACCTACAAGTAATCGTAGTTTCGTTTTAAGGACAAAGGACATTGAAGATATCCAGGGAAAGTTCTATTGAAAATTGTATACTGTTTGATGTTATGCTTTCATTAGGCTCATTCGCTGCGATGACGGCTTCATTGGTGATGTCAATTTTCAATCCTGTTTGGCGTAAAAGTTTAAGACTACTGCTACACCAAAGAATATTTCTCCAGAAATTTCCATTCCTTCTGGCAATCATCAAAGATTCCTTACTATTAATGCGAGTTAGTCCTGAAACTTTCGTCGAAGATTTCCTTTTAGGTTGCGCCTCCTAATATCACCAATCGAAGCTCGTTTTGTAGTCATAAAACTCTGGTTCTTCTTAGTATTGTACTCTCTGGGCGATACACTGGCTTGACTAGCCTGTCAATCTAGCCATTTTATTCTTTTGCTACAGGCGTCGATACGTTGCAAGCTCATGTCATTCTTACATTATCTGATTCACTTTTTTGGCAGATTATTGCTACTACGAGTCTAAATGAAAATATGAGCCATTGACACCCACTCCAATTGCTTATGTTGTCCCGTGCCTCTCCTAGTCCCATTCAATAGGAATTTCAAAAATGTCACCAAAGTCCATTTCGGACAACAACAACGACTTTATACACACACCCCTGTCGTCGTACAAAGTCAATAAACCCTAATTCGCCTGAAGACGCAAATTGATCTCTCTACACTCGTTGGTCGCTGGATTAATTTCATTGATCCACCCAATCCTCCGATATCGCGGAACTCCAAATACTAGTCACAGAGTCACACACCAAGTCGCCAGACACCTCGAGGGCACACTCCATAGTTCAATTCGAAACCACACAATTGCCATTACCATCTCCCAGGTGTAGTGGTAGTGTACTCTACTCAATCCTTGTTCAGCAACGGACCGCCAAGCACCAAGTACCAAACTCCAATGTCCAATGCCGCGGCGGCCGCGCACCATATGCAATTCCAGAGTTAGAGGTCACGTATTAAATCTACTCCATTCGCGAGGATTGTCCCCTGCGAGCACGTGCTGTGAATTTTATTAAGATATTTTAATTATATCCGAGTCGGGGCACTAAAACCGATCCGAGAAGCACCTATGTATATATGTAGTCCTGGTCCGCAATCCTTCCTGAATGGGGCGGATTATTTTACCGAAATGACGCTGGCGCACATCTATGAATATGTGGCTGAATGGCCAAGGATTCCTGAATCGATTTCCAATTGCCTGATACCTGGGTTAAATAATAAATTGTGCGCGCATTTGTTGCGCCTCGGAATGGAGTGTGGAATTTTTAATTGCTTGCCGCACTAGTTGGCAGAGTGGGCGCAGAGATGAGTAACGAGCCGCAATGATGTACACAGATCCACCCAAGGGGCCTATCTACTTGGAATGGTATCTATCTTGGGGTCTCTGTGGCGTTTCCATTCTTAGTTTTGTTCATTTTGTGATCGTATTGTCGTCAATCTCAATCAACTGAGAGTCAATTAAAAATCAATCAATCCTCGCATCATCATCATCGTAGAACTCGTAGTCGTAGTCGTCGTTGTAGAGTCATCCTCATTTTCGTCTTCATTCTCATCCTTTTCCTCGTCGAACAGTCATCCTCGTCGTTTTGATCCACCAGCAGCGTCAACGAATAGAAGAGACAACATCGATCCTGATGACATAATCAATAAAATTGAATAAAACGAATAAATCTTGGCAACGCTGGCATGAGAGCTAGGAGCTAGAGGATCGGACCTAGGCACCACCAGTACTCCCAGAGAGAATCATCTGTTGGTATAGAGAGACACAGGGACAGCAGTAATAATGACTCCATGTTCTCATATTCAATTTATGCATGGGGCGGCCGTGCCTGTGACAGCACATTATCGTCACTTGTGATCTGGTGCCCCATCATCAACATTGTCGTCATTGTCCTCATTCCTCTTGTCGTCATCCTCCTCATCTTCATTTTGATCGTCATCGTCATCGTCATCGTCATCGTCATCGTCAGTCTTGTTATTGTTGTTGCTGTTGTTTCTGTTGCTATTGCTGTACTAGCCATCTTAGTTGTGTCATTGAAGTTCTACTCTCGGAGTAGTTTGAATCTCCGTTGTTGTCGTAGTCCTCTCGTCTTGTTTCTGCAACCAAGTCTACTCGATCTGTCAAACTCATCTGTCGTCAATATTTCCATTAGAGACTGGACTCCATGAGTTCCATTGTTTTGCCTAAAATATCTTCGACGAGGAGGAAGAAGATCGGGAACAATGATGAAGACGATGGCCCCTGGGGACAGCGAGAGATTGACAGTGGAGCGGAGTTATTAATTCCCTATGCCGATTGATTGAATGACAAAATGGACGTAAAGTGGCTTGCAGTGACAATCAATCTTTCGCGATGAATTTAATTGCTCCCTTAATTAAGGATGAGGATTACAAGTGAATCTGTAAAACTGTTAATCTGTAGATCTTTAAATCTGTTCATCAGAATTTAGTCAGGTGGATGGAAATTTTCCCACGCCAAATCGAAAGGCCGACCAAGCTTGGTGGGCCAGTGATAAACGATCGCATTCAGGTGGATATTCAATAAGAGCTGGTTTCACTTCCCTCGTGGATCATGTGCGTGTTTGAGTGTGAAATTAACGCGAACCCCACTGGTGGCTAGCGAGAGGTTTCAAGAGTGTACGCCGTCGTGTATCGAAGGTGAGTCGATTTACATACGAGCGGTGAATCTTGTTTATCGATCATTACTCTCGACGGGGTGCCATTGGGCGCTTTATTGCGGCCTAAACTTTTTTTTTTGCTCTTTCATGCTGGAGCAACTGAATTCGTATGCTGATTTATCAGTGGGATGCAAAATTAAGATGAATGGATTGAATGGTGAAATATTTTGGTAATGGGATTGTCAAGTTCAGGGAAGTCATGACGTTTATTTGAGCCGATAATTCTATTAAAAGTTGATTAGATCTTTTCTTGATGGGGTTTTATGCCGTTTGACGAGTAGATTCAGGAATCTGATGAGTCATTTCGGATTGTTGTAACTCAGCTTCGTCGCTTATAGCCAGTATTCCATGAGCGTTCTTGAGGGGTTGAAAGATACACAATTTGCAAAAGATCGGAGGGTTCAAGAGTTCGAACTTTGCATTCGTGTGACAATTGATTAATAGAAAAACGTCGAGGTGAAGTTCCAAGACGTCCTTTGGAAAAAAATTATCCACCACAGGAAACAAGGAACTTCAATTCTATGGCGCTGCTTGAGAAGGCGCGCGTAAGGTTGTAGCTTATGGAAATAAGCCTTCTATGGACCTCCTAAGACGCTTCGTTTTAAAGGTGTGCGATGCATGGGAAAGCATCGAAATAAAATCCACGACGGTGACGGAGTTGCCAAAGTTCACTCCGCCGACGGCATGGGTATGGTGTCCTTGTACCCTGAGAAGCTCCTGGGGCTACTCCATGTGCAGAATCGAGAACTATGTTAAGAGCCGATACATGGAGAGTCTTTAAGAAGGGGCCTAGACGGCGGCAATACGAGCAGAATTTTCTGCTGTCCCTTAACAGGGATTGTTTACCGTACCCCGAAAAATCGAAAGGTGTTCTAAGATACGGCATACGAAGTTTGAATATGAAGCCATCGACCAAGGCCAAGGACTAGGAGGAACCTCCCTAATATAGAAGTTGAAGTTGATAGAGTTGAAGGCAATGCCAGACCAGTTTTGATTGTGTTTCAAAGGCGTTAATTGCAAGTAGGGCAGCTCTGCTGTCGTAGAAAATATAAATGTTTTTGATTGTTATATGCCTGTTGGGATTCTATTTCATGGATTTCAGCCTGAAATACTGAGTGCTTGTATCCATGCTGGCATGTATGGATGCTTTAGTGCGAGGACCGTATAATCCGGCTCCAACTCTTTCATTTGTTTTGGATCCATCCGAGTACCATCCGAGTGAATCCTTGGCAAATGTTGGTGTTCCCTGTTCCTAGTTAAGACGGTCTCGAAATGTTACCTTTAAGTTATTCCGAAAGTTATATCGTTGGACGTTTGTTCATTAAGTGTGTTCCAAGTAGTTGGTTCTTTTTTTTGAAGAATTGCAGCGTGAACTAAGTAGTTTGGAATTGAATTCATCTTCTGTGATGAGCATGTAGGCATTTACCATTGCTTCTTTCATATATTTCAGATGAAGTGGTGGGATATTTAGGATAACTTCAATCTCAGCTATGCGATTTTCCTTGCACCAGTATCACAGACACAGGCTAGTCTCTGTAATTTGTTGGGTTTGGCTTGTGTAGACCTATGCATTGCTTTATTTTACCAGACGACGACTGCGTACGTGATGATAGGTCTCGTTATTGCCGTGTACTTTTAACGATCTATAGTGAGGTCCTGGCGTTGTCAATAGTCTAAGAAAGATGAATGTTCCACATAAGTTTTTTATCCTAGATTCCTAGATATTTGACATCCGTTGAGAACACTATTGTTTTGGCAATAGAGAATCTTTTGGCATTTCGGAATCTTTCTCGCCTTCTTCTCTTGGTGAATTTAACAATGGTGCTTTTCTTCGGATTAGCTATGAGGCCAACTTTAGTGCACCATTCAGCAACTAGGTTCAAAGCTCTCTGGAGGCGATCCGAGATTGTGTCCTTGAAATTACCTCTGATTAGTATAGCAATGTCGTCTGCATATTTCTGGACATAGAAGCCATCATGGCTGAGTATAATCGGCAGTTCATTAACTACTATGGACCGTAGTAGGGTTGATAGTACTCCTCCTTGAGGGCATCCTTTCGTAGATTTCACATTGAGTTTATTACTGCCTAATGAGGTTTTTATTGTTTTGTCCTCTAGCATACATTTTATCCATTTACATGTGGTGTCGTCAGTTCCCATGTTCCGAATTCCTCTATATATCTAGGAGAAATCTGTGTTGTCAAATGCTCCTACTATGTTGAGGAAACAACCGACCGCTAGCTCTTTATCGCTGAGCGATTTTTCAATTTTTTTGGTAAGATTATGTAGGGCATATGTGGTTGATTTTGTGAAGAGGGTTCATTTGAAGTGCTCCGTCTCTGATATATCTGTCCAGGATTTTTTATATATTTTGAGGAAAAAGGAAGTAAGGCTAATTGCTCTATATGACTTTGATAGTTCAGACGGTCTGCATCCTACCTTATATCGTATATTTTACAGAAACCTCCTTCCACTTTTTTGGTAAATAACTCCACGTGTAGATAGCTCTAAATAAGATAATATGTACAGGTAGCAGTTGGGGGATGCCCTTCTGTAAGAAGGCTGGGAATATTCCATTCCCATTAGGGGCCTTAAAGGATTGAAAAGAATTGGTTGACAAAATAATTTTGCCTCCTTGAAAAATTTCCTTTGCTCTTTTTAGTCCTCTCTGAGCGATCTATTTATCCTTCTCTGGGGAGGGTTTTCTTAGGATTCCTAAGCTGTCATCGAGTCTGGGAAGTGTGTTTCGACTAATACCACCTGAGAGTCCCTTTACCTGGCTCCAGATCTATATCTGTATGTGCAAGAAGTTAAGAAATAGAGAATGTCACTGTCTCGCCTCCGCTCTTTTCTTTTTGGTCCCTGAGAACATGCCAACCTGTTGTGGAAGTGCCAGAATTCTGCTTGACGATCCTTGACAGGAAGACTTCCTTGAGCATTTATCATCATATGGGAGGCTTTATCTTTATCTTCTTTACCGTTGACATGACATACCTGTCTTTGTCTCTCTTTTCTCTTGGGTTATTGCGCCCTTATGGGACAACCCTGATGTCGAAAGCGCTGTTGTGTGGCTGGCCGAGATTTCGTTCAAGTTCCTGTTCTTACTAACTTTCTCTCTGAATCCTTTATCAGAACCTGAGCGAGGTTTAGTATGAAAGGTGTATTTCCGGCATTTTTTGCAGCTTCTAACGTTGTAAGTGGTTACAAGTGCGCGCTTTTGTAGCTGTGGATGTGGTTTGTGTTTTTTTGGCTGTTGTACGCTCGGAGAATTATCGGCTAATCGGCATCTTTTGGACGTGCAGGGTTTGTCGCAATATTTAGCTTGTTTCTGTGCTTTTCCAAGCATGATATCTTACCGCATGGATCTTCTGGCGTTCTCCGGTGTCATGCCGTCCTTTATTCGGGCTCTAATTAGTCTTCTTTGGGCTACGGTAAATAAAAGAAGTTCTCATTTGTTTCTTCTATTATTTTTACCCCTTTCCAATTTTGCATCGCTTGGTATATATTCATCGTGGCAAGCTGGAGATGAGGTAGAGTCCTCAGTCTCTATCTCTGTAGCTGTTACAGAAGAACGGAGTTAAGCTTCTTTATCTGACTTCGTAGTTGTGTTTTTATTTTGATTTTTGGCAAGAACCATTTTAATTGTTGGCACGGCACGGATAACACTGTAATTCAGCTTATGATTGGATATTATTTTCCGAGTCACATTTAGTTCATTTAGAGGAGCTTAGGTCGCTTTCCTGGTCTACCCTCCTGTTCCCCTACTTAAGCCACCTCACTTCGGCAAGGTGTCCAATCTACGGAGCGGTTTGTAATCTATAGAATCATCAAGGTATGTATAGCTGTTTACAGATTCAATTTTGAAGCAAGCAGAAGAGCATTGACATTGATGCAATGGTAGAGGAAATTTCTTAGAGTCCTCTGTATCGGGAAAGATATTAAAGTCCTTATGAGTATTTTAAGAGGCTTTAGCAGACATTATTTCAGTCTTTTCACTAATCACCAATTTATGAACTGCGAAGCATTACCTCAATTTCTGAAGGTTTTCTTCAGAAAACGGCACTCAATTGGGTATGGATTTGCGATAAATTTGTTTATAAGCAAACAATCCTTATCTTTCGGCAGGTAAGCCTTAAAACAATCCGCATCAAAACCTAATCCGAAAATATAGATCTGCTTTCTAATCATGCCTATAGAGGATAAGAATAACAGCATCAAAGACGATTTATATGATCTCTTAAGCCGAACATATTCTCAGTGCCACAGCTATGACAGCAAAATTGAGCTGGGAGGTCTTAATGCAAAGCTTTGTAAGGAAGCTCCCTTTGAGAGGGTCATAGGAAAATACAGCCCGCATAAAACTATTTTTTTTAATGTCGGAATAGAGCACTCAGACAAAGAACTAGTCCATTGTACTCTTTGCAAGGTTCCTTTGAGCGTAATCTTTCAGTCTTACGAAGAAATATGAGTAAGCACTTCAGTGTTAAGGTAACAGTACCAGCACCCACCACGTCAGCGCCAAGTATCTGCAGCCTGATGCGAGAGTAGGCCGAACATTCACAAAGATAGTGCTCTGCGATGTCGTCATCACTTTCGTAGCAAGTATCGCAGGTCGTTGCGTCACATTTAAGTGCTTAGCAAAAGTGTAATGCCCTGTCAGGACGCCAATAAGCAACCTGCAGCCTTTCCTGCTGAGGGACAGCATAAAAGCCGCTGACTTCCTAGAGACATCGCGAAGCATTCGTTTGGTCTGCCTATATCCCGCGAGTCTGTCCCATTTGCAGTTGTGCTCGTATAAGACTTACCTGTTAATGGAAGCCTTAACCGAGTACGCAGGCAGACCCAACGTAAGTTCGGGTTCTAAATAACCGTACTCTGAACCATGGCTGGCAAGTTCATCGGCGATTTCATTTCCCGTGATCCTATTGTAACCTGGGAGCCAGACAAGAGTCACTGAATTTAGCCTTCCGTTCAGTGCGTTCAGTTATCTGCCGCTGCAGATGCAAATCCCCTCCACTGGTTCTCCGCGATATATGGTAGTTCGCTGCTATCAAGATTGCGTAAATTTCTGCTTGGAAGACAGATGTAGGCTTTCCTAACGTGAAGTGAAGTCTTACGTTGTCGTCCACCACCAACGCCACATCCTATATTGGTTTTGAAGCCGTCCGTGAAGACCCAACTGCATTCCTTTCCTGGCTTTACGGTGTCATTACATCGGACGACATGTCCATAGGATCGGAATCATAAGGCATAAGGTCATCGAAGCTCCATTGCGTGTTGTACCCAAGACCACTTCTTTTTAGTCGGAAAATAATTTTAAGAGTGCAGCCCATGATACGAATATCAGGAAGAGGGATATTCATCATTGCGTCTAGAGTGGAGCCAGGAGTGTTACGGAAAGCCCCCATGCATCCGAGACAAACCGTTCTTTAAAGTCTGGTTAAAGCTGTTATCACGAACTTTCGCGAGATCTCATTCCACCAAACAACCGACGCATAGGATATAATTGAGCTTAACAAAGCCGTGTAGATCCAAAGGGCTCTTCTCGGTGACAGACCCCATGTCTTACTGATAGCTCCTCTGCACTGCCAGAAGGCCGACAGCGTCTTAAATGCTTTCGAGATAACCTGTTTAGTCCTAGAAGTTTGTTATCCAGAATAACACCCAAATACTTAGCTTATTTGGAGAATTGGATGGTGATGCTTTTCTCGTAAATAGAACAACCTCAGTTCTGAGAGGATTGACTTAAGGAACATTACTAGTGCAGCAGTAGTCGATCACGTCTAGGGCTCCCTGCGCTTTGGAGCAGACCGTCGTTAGACACGATCCTGTCTATTGGATCGTGAAAGCACCATCATCAGCGTATGCTTGCAGTGAGTCGACTTACATGCACCATAGCAGTGGAGACAGAACCCCGCCTTGCGGGCAGCCCCTGTTTACACACTCCACCACATATTGGCCGCGGCCAGCATCCGCAATCAAGGTCCTATTCACCAACATTGCTTTTATCCACATAACCAGTGACTGGCCGAGTTCCACATGCCTTCAAAAATTGCTTTGTCAAAAGCACCCTCAACGTCGATGAATATGCCCAAGACGTATTCTTTATTGTCGAGTGCATCTTCAACTCTGCCCACCAGATTCTGAAGCGAACTCTCTGCATAAAACTATATCTGATAATGGATTCAGCTTCCTATAATTTGTAATTTAAACTACTTGACTATGCCCTGATTAATAAACCTTCAGATTGAGTGCAATGTGATCGACGCTCAACATCCATCGAGCATTTTGTATGACCGAACTTTCCAAGTTGCCAACATCGACTCTGATCATTACAGGATACCGATGCGGATATTTATCTCGTAGCCCCAATGGAGTCAGGTAAGGTTACCGAAGTTCTATGTTGAAAAGCTGCAATCGTAAGAGACCGCTCGAATCTTCGCTTTTCGCGTTTTCAAAACAAAGAAAAAAAACACAATCCATAGCACACTAATGGGAATGCTCTTAAAGAGCCATCAGAGAACAAACTTCTAGCTTAACGAATGTAGATTGACAAGTGCTGTTCGTAAGCTTAACGAGCAAAACAGAAGGGAAGAGCATACGAAACGCGTGATCTAGGACATGGAGAGATGTTCTTTCAGGGATGGCATTCGAAAGTTTTATCAGGGAATAAAACAAACATGAACATGGGCCACTTGTAGTAGATTTTCAGTCGGCGCTGAGAATATGGAAATACTTCTGCAGACTATGTTACCGCGATGAAGGTCAAAATCCCACCGTCAGGCAGAATGAACTATTATCTGTGGACGAATACCAGAGAGAATTCTGGCTCCTTAACCAAGACGAAGTTATGGTAGCAATATTAAAGCTATGGTCTAACAGATCTGCTGGCGCAGACGAGCTACTTGCTAAGCTATTTAAGGCGGTTGAAAATGTTTGGATGAGAACATGCATCAGCTCATCTGTAAGATATGGTCAGAGGAAAGCATGTCAGAGAAATATCTCAGCATCTTTTATCTGAGCCACAAGAAAGGAGTAACTTAACTTTACTTTTTTACCTTGGCACCGCATTGACGTCGGTGCAGAAATCAAACGTAGGCGTCTACGGATCATATGTTTGACATGGCTGGCCCAGCTCCGGCCTAAGGAGTCTTCGAATTTGACCCCGAAGGATGGTGGCGCAAACAAGTGAAAGCGGACCTCACCCAGCTAGGTGTACGACTAGACATATGACACTTCGTTATTCTCACCTAATATCTATATCAGCTAAAAAGCTTGTGCTTTACAGGTATTGAAATCGATGTGCGGATTGGAGGAAGGAGATTTCAAGGTCGATACAACATTTTCAAATGGACAAATATGGTCTACCGCCGAGAACACATCTTTACCCTTGATGCACTATGGTATGGTGCATGTGAGCTAAATTGCGAAATAGGATGTATGTCATGTACGTCATAAAATTTTCTGAAACCTTTTATCACATCTTGTGTGTGTCTGTCCCATGAAAGTTTGTAAATATTCCATTAGTTCCGGCTACCTCGCATGGTCGTTATTTTTGATTATGCTCACTTTGTACTTTATTATCACCTCATACATTATGAATTCCACTGGACCTGCCTCCAAAATGGAAAACACTAAATGTTCCACCAAAAACATCGACAAAAAAACGGTAGCAAAACCTTTTCGTGAACATCTCTCTCGGAGTGAAGTGTAGTAGCTCCGTCTCCTCAAAGTCCATTAAAACATTCGGCGAAGAAATAAACAACGAAAACGTGTCTCCCATTGAGCGGAATACAAATTGGCTACCGAAAAATCCCAAACCAACAAGACAACGACGAAGCAAACATTAAAATAAAAAAAAATAAAAAAAAAAAAACACAACAGAAGCACAAACGAAAAGGCAACAAATCTGTCCAGATTCAGACCCGCTCGGGTTGCTTGTCACTTTGTCATCCCTAACGTCGTTGTCGTCAGTAGTTTTTGTCGTGTGACATTTCGAGTTGTGTTCCCGAATTTTTTCATGTGCGGCAACAACTGAATCTTAAGTTGGTGTCTGTTGGTCGGAGGCGTTGGCGAAAACCCAAACACTGAACCAACAGCCTCGATGAACGTGCGACAATAGACAAGCGACACTACGGGTACTATGAGCCAGGAAGCACACACGAATTCTATCTCAAACCGAGTGTTCCTACCAAACTTCAGTTAGATCAAATGGAAATCGTCTCACGTCTACAACTGGTGCGGAAACGTGTGGCAGACCAGCACTTTCAGTTCGAAAATTACAGTCTTGCCAAATTGAAAAGCATTCCTAATGCTCACCGAGCAACACCTCCACATCGTGTAGTCGTACTACGAATACATGTTGTCTGCCGATGGTTGTTCCGATGTTGCTCGTCCGAATCTAGTTTTTGTGTCTCAGTCACAGTATGAGTCCCAAGTTGCGGAGCAGCATCAGCAACAGCAGCGGTGTGAGTACAATCAAAATCAGTCGGCCATCAATCAGATGGCTCACCTGAGATACGAATCCCAATCCAAATATGCCATGTAAGATCGGCGCGGTGGTGTTCAGGTGTTTCGGTGTTTTGGTGTTTCGGTATTTTCTTGTTTTGGTGTTCTGGTGTAGCGGCTGCTGCGCACCGCTTTGTCAAGATTATGAGTTTGATATGAATGCGTCGTCGGCTACCTGTAGCCTGGCGGCAGATCAGATCACGTCGTAATTGGAAACCAACAGGACTTAATGACGAAACGGCTACTGTTGGGTGTTGAATGCTGAGAGCTGAATAGCGAATGCCAAGTGGCGAGTGCTGATACGGACGCTGCTGGTGTTCATTCCCTGGGAATCGAACTATGTACGAGTACCTTGCTACCTGACTCGTAGCTAGCAGCGCGCGCGAGTCAATCATGAAAAATGATTTGTATTATGACCGAACATTTCGCCAATCACCTGTTGCTCCAGCATACTGTGTCGAAGCTGAAGCTGCCGATATCTGGACACAAATTATCCTATCATCAGAAGGTGGAATGAGGGTAAGTGTGCTCCTGCGGCTAGCAAGCTACTGGAATTTAATTTCGAACCGAAGGTGGCCAAATTATGAGTTTGAGTAAATGCCAATCGAATGGAGTCGATTTTTCACAACTGAAATAAGTTGCAATCGTGTCACGGAGCGAGGAACAGTTACAGTTGCTACTGCTGTAGCTACTGGGAAATCAAATAAAACTACTTTGTGTCTTAATATAATTGAAAGGGTTACGTTGGAAGTAGGCAAACAAAGGACATGGAACTAGGCTCGAAATAGACTGGTTTGCTCTGCTACTGTTGTTTTGTACGAAGAATAATAATTGTGAATGACAGGACATGACGGAATCACTTGAAATATTTTCTTTTCAGACTAAACGGAACACCCAGACATGAAACTTATCGAAAGTATCACTTTTGTGTTCCTTTTAGTGCAAGTACGCAATCTATCAAAGAAGATAAGTAACTACATTGCCAGCACCTACCAAATTAGCGCCAAGGAATTGTAGCCTAATTCGAAACTAAGCCGGACATTTACAAAGAAAGCTTTATGGGATGTTATCACTCACGCAGAATTGATGCGTATATCTAGTATACTTAGATGTTTAATAAAAATTTAATTAAGACGTCAGCAAAAAGTCTAAAGTCTATCCCGCCGAGGGACAACAGAAGAGCAGATGACTTTTTAATAGCGTCTGGAAGCATTCGTTTTATTTGCCTGAGATCTAGATAACCACCTTTAGATGTGCTCATCAGAGACCCAACTGCAAAATCATGGAAGTCCAAGCCATGAGCCCAGACTATCTTAACACAGCTCCCGGTCCACAAAAATCTACCTCTAAATCTTGCTTAGTAAGTTCATCGATGATCTCATTTCCAGGGATGTTATTACAACCTGGGACCTAAACAATGCTCATTGATTTTAGCCTTGCAACTTTGTTCAAAGTACACTTGCATTTTCCAAATGGCAAGTTTAACTAACGAGTAGTGAAATCTACGTCAACCGTCCGTAGTAAGACGCCAGGAATTGGTCCTGTCGTTATCCCTTTGAAAGTCATCTGACTATTGGCAACCAATGCCAAATAACAGTTGGCATCCAAGGTCTACGAAACTCCAAAGAGAGTCTTACCAAAGACCACTTCTTTTCGATAGGAATGCGGAGAAATTTATCAGTGCGTCTAAGGTAGATTCAGGTATGCCTATCACAAGCCTACAAAAAAAATTAAAAAAATTGTTGCAGCTTTGTTTATATCCGTGGTAGATAAGAAAAGTAATATAGGGTTTTCTAATAACGACTTGACAACTTTTTTTAAATAAAAGGCAAACCATTTGAGATATTTCAAAAACTTTATTATTGGCATGAAGTACAATCAAAACATTTATAAATGGAACTCGACTTCGTTCATATGGCCACCGCGGGCACGTTTGCAGCGGTCGATTCGTTGGACCCAATTTTCAACGACTCGGCCACACATTTCGCGTTCAATGTTGGCTCTGAGCTCTTCCAACGTCATCGGCGTGTTGGCATAAGCCAATGACTTAACGTAGCCCCACAGAAAATAGTCAAGCGGCGTTAAATCGCACGAACGAGGCGGCCAAGCGACTGGCCCATGTCTTGAGATAACACGCTCACCCTGCTTACTCCTCAATAAATCGATTGTAGCGTGTGCTGTGTGGCTTTTGGCACCATCCTGTTGAAACCACATGTCGTCCAAGTATATATCTTCCAATTCGGGCCAAAAATAATTGGTGATCATGTCGTGATAACGCTGACCATTCACAGTAACGTGGCGACCGTTATCGTCGACGAAAAAATATGGCCCAATAACGCCGCCGGCATGCAAACAGCACCAAACAGTTCTTTTTTGTGGATGAAGTGGTGATTCATGAAGCACCCGACCAATAACGCATATTTTGAGCCAAAAATGAGCTTCGTCACTGAAGATGATTTTGCGATGAAATTCATCATCTTGGCGCATCTTCTTCAGAACACAATCGGAGAACGTACGTCACTTCAAATGGTCCATCGGCTTCAATTCTTAAGTCAGCTTGACCTTGTATGGGTGTAAACCAAGATTCTTACGCAAAATACGCCATAACGTGGTCTGAGCGATGTCAGTTGTCTCACTGACACGTCAATATCACACAACGAATATGTAGACTCAAATTTTTGCACTAAACTTGTTATTGTCTGTCTACTAGGACGAGAATTATGACCGAAAATTGGTGTTAACGCTCTTAAAGTTGCAGTCACCGACTCCGAATATCTGTAAAAAAATTTTATAATTTGCAGACGTTGCTCGTTAGTGTACTTTACCATGTTGAAAATGTTGAGTTTACTGAATTAATTGACAGTGACAGTATGATGATTAGTGAAAGAGTGCGTTCACAAATTAAATTCAAGGTCATCAAGTCTCTATTGGAAAACCCTATATAAACGTACATATACAACCTGACTGACTCGAACTGCAACCAACTTCAGACTGCTATTATTTCCAAACCGTTCATGACAGTAAACTCAAATTTTGACACATGACAGGTAATTTTATTATTTACAAGCCTTTTAAACGATTTGCGTCTCAGTTGTGTTGAGAAATTTTTTATCTGCAATGGAATTCAAACGTGATAGTGTGATTGCCCTATATTTGGCTGGAAAACCACAAGTAGCTATGGTTAGAGCCCTCCAGCACCTTAACGTGAATAAATCATCATTGTTTCTCGAACCATAGCTCGTTACAGTGATACTGGCAGCGTTGCAAAACGCCATGGGAGTGGTCATAAAAAAAACAGCGACATCGGCAGAAATGGTTCGGAAAGTGAAGGCTTGAATTGAGCGAAATCCGCATCGAAGTGGACGAAAAATGGCTCGTGAGCTCAACGTATCTTTGGAACGGATGAAACACATACTGAAAAATTAGCTTGGGCTCAAGCCATTGAAGTTCCAAAAAGCACACGATCCTGCACCGCAACAGAAAAAAATTAGGGTCAAAAGAGCGAAGAAGTTGCTACGCTTGCACGAAAGTGGTGAGTTGCCGAATTTGGTTTTTTCCGATGAGTCACCATTTGTTATCGAGCAATATGTCAACAAACAAAATGACCGAGTTTACTTGCCAAAGAGTTCCTTCGAAACTTTACACCTTTGGACGGCCACCAGAAAGCAGGCAGAACTGATGGTGATGGTTTGAGCCACCATAACCGCCGATGGTCGCTCTCCTCTCGTATTTTTGGACCGTGGCGTCAATACTAATGCGATTGGATTTCTCTGCCTGAGGTATTTTGAAGGCGAATGTTGGCACTTAAAAATACTAAGTTTGGACCAGCTCAAACAAGCATTTCGCCGGAAATGAACTAAAATACCGCAGAGCCACTTGCGTGCAGCCTGCGATGCTTTCTTCGGCCGTCTCAAGGCCATTATTCGCGCCAAAGATGGACATATTGAAAACTACTGACACAATTTGAAAATTGATGTATTTCTTAACATTTTTTTTTTGTTGGCACAATAAAATTTATCAAAAATTAACAAAAATATAGCATTTTAAAAAGTTGCAGTTCGAGTCAGTCACCCTGTAATATCCAATATAGAGACGTTGTGTGTTTATTTCCTACGCTCTCCTCCGAATTTATCGAATAAACCGCGAGGTTCAATTTGTGTTAAGCCTTATTCGATTTCACAATAACACTGATAAAATAAATCTTAATATTTCATAATGGCTAGTAAGCTAAGACGTTGTGTTAATGTACCTGATAAGTTTTGTTACATTTGTGAAGAATATATTTTCAAAAACTCAGCGAAAATTAATAAAAAAAAACACTGTGATCCGCCTGTATTTTGCTTACTTCAATATTGAAATTTGCAATCAAGGTAAGGCGTGAGCGCCTCATAGTGTATGTAAAATGTGCACTGAACATTTGCGACAATGGGAGAAAGGTGCAAGTAAATCTTTAAAATTTAGAGTACCGATGACTTGGCGAGAACAAAAAAATCATCATAACGATTGTTACTTTTATATGACAAGTAAAGTGATCATCAACATAAAAAAATGGCTATAAACGGAAATTTCCTAATATTTCTTCAGCAATAAGACCAACTCCTCGTTCAGAAACCATTCCAATACCAGTTTTCCATCAGCTACCACAATGTCAGGAGGAAGAAATTGAAGGATCTAGTGCTTTCCAAGTGGTGGTGGCGATGACGTGATGGTTGACTCACTGGCTGTCACGCCACACCTAACTGGGTTCTAATCCCGGTAGGAGTACAACGGCAAACCTCCAAAATTCACAAAGTGAGAAACACAAATGAGTGCGAGAAGCTGCTAGGCCTTGGCCCACACCGGGCTGTCGCGCTATTTATTTATTTATTTATTTATTTATTGTAATGCTTCTCAAGTAATTGATGACTTTGAATGTTCTGTGGAAACATCGAAACCTAAAACATTTTCTCAAAACGAGCTTAATGATCTCATCAGACACTTAGATCTTTCAAATGAACGTGCTGAGCTGCTAGCATCAAGGTTAAAAGCAAAAAATTGCCAAGCCTCTGATATGCGAATCACTTTCTTTCGTACGAGAGAACAAAACTTACGATTATTGCAATTTTTTTCTTCTGGTGAATATTGCAGTGATGGGCTTGGGGACCTATCAGACAAGTGATTGGCGTCTCTTTATTGACAGCAGTAAAAGAAGTCTCAAGGTTGTCCTTTAACATAATGGCAATGAAATTGCTCCTATTCCAATTGCCCATTCTACTTGTATGAAAGAAGAATATGAAGTAATTTCAGTTCTATTGCAAAAAAAAAAATATTTCGAACATAAATGGTTGATTTGTATCGATTTGAAGATGGTTAATTTGTTGTTAGGTCAACAAAGTGGCTATACAAAATATCCATGTTTTATTTTTCTCTGGAACAGTAAAGCAAAATCAAGACATTGGGTACAAAAAAATTGGCCTGTGAGAGATGCTATGGTCGTTGGTGATAAACGAAGCTTTAGTTCCCTGAGAAAGAATCATTCTTGCGCCCTTGCACATAAAATTTGGGGCTAATGAAGCAATTTGTGAAAGCTCTGGACAAAAATGGATAATGTTTTAATGTTTTTCAAAAATTAAAAGCCGGCATTTTTTATGGACCCCAAGTATGTTTATTAATTAAATAGTCTACTAATTTTGAGGCATCTATGTTATAACTGAATTAGAACGACTTGCGTGGAAATCTTTTGCAGCGGTTCTACAAAATTTTCTCGAAAATTACAAGGCGAATGACTATGAAGATTTAGTTAAGGAAATGCTTCTTAACTTTAAAAGTTTTGGCTGTAGTATGAGCATACAAGTACATTACCTCCATAGTCAAATAGATCAGTTTAGGCATAACCTAGGAGATCTTAGTGAAGAACAAGGAGAACGCTTCCATCAAGATATAAAAACAATGGAGAACAGGTATCAAGAAAGATGGGACGTTCATATGATGGCGAGCTATTTCTGGGGACCTATATGCGATTGTCCAAAACAACTTCACTCTAGAAAATCCCTTAAAAGACAATTTCTTCACGAATATTACAATAAAGTCTTATTTTTCAAAAATCGAAATTTTTTTCCATCTCATAAATTAGAGCTGATACAAAAAAACAGTTAAAAATTTTGAAATCACCTTATTAGATACACTGAGGAGCAAAACTGTAACATCATGTTACAATTCCTATTTCAACCTCTCATATATTTTTTAATTTTTATCAAAACTGTGAAATGGCTAGTCTTATTCTTTGTACATTAATATTCTCTCTCTATAACTGTTTTAAAAATATATATAACAACAACAACAAAATTGGTAAGTCAAAAGTCACTTTCAAAATAAGTGTTTGTGTGAGTATACAATCTTTTATCTTTTGTTTCTTTTTTTGTAACCTTGAAATTGATATTTTATTGTGATGAGTTCATTAAGTAATTAAAGGTGTAATTTTGTAATTTTTGTAATTTTACAAATTGTGTAGTTTTAAAATTGATTCTGCAGGGTGAATCTTTAAGAAATATGGCTAAGAAATATTTTATAAGCCACATGACAGTTCAGAGGATGCATAAAAACATATCAGTAAAAAATCGTCATATAGCTAACTTGGTGACGAGTAGTACTGCTGTCACTCCGGCAGCAGCACTTAAAATTTTAAATATTAATTGAAGCCAGTGGACAGCGTGTCGAGCAATAAGCAGATTGAAGAAAAAGCCAGTGCTGACCAAAAGACATGTGCGGTTGAGAAGGAATTTCATTGCAACGTACAAGCACTGGACAATTACAGATTGGGATTCGGTGAGTATATTTTACACATACCATATGTAACATACGAGTAGATATTTTATGATAGTTAATATGATAATTTGGTCTGACGATACCAAAATTAACTGACTTCAGTCCGATGGCCGTGCTTGGTATTGGACAGGGAACCCCAACACCATAGAACCACATCAAGTACAGCAAACAGTTAAACATGGTGGTGGTTGTGAGTGGCTTGGTACGAATTGACAGTATATGCGCAAAGAAAAATAATACATGGGCCGAAAAGTCCGTGTCGTTTCTAAGAGAGGGCACCACTTGAATTAAATCCATGCCATTCAGTTAGTACCAACCTTCAAAAGATTCTTTGCAGCCGATGCAAAGAAATGGCTTGATAAGTGTCACCCGGACTCAGCACCAGCCGAACGAACCATTCGCAAGTGGATTGAAAAATTTAAAAGTGGTCTTACAAGCACCGAAGATGATGCACGCAGTGGTGCAAAAGAGGCTGTTTCAGATTGAAACCTTAAAAAAAGTCCACAAAATGATTACGAATGACGGTAAAGTGAAGTTAATCGATATAGCTGAGGCTCATCATACACGAATATTTGGACATGCGAAAGCTCTGTTCAAAGTGGGTGCCGCGTTTGCTCACAGTCGACCAAAAACAACAAGGTTTTGATGATTCAGAGGAGTGTTTAAAGCTGTTCAACCGCAATAAAGCCGAATTTTTTGGGTCGGTATGTGACAATGGATGAAACTTGGCTCCATCACTTCACACCAGAGTCAAGTCGGCAGTCAGCTGAGTGGCGAGCAGGCGACGAACCTAGTCCAAAACGACCAAAAACTCAACAGTCGGCTGGTAAGGTTATGGCATCCGTATTTTGGGATACACATGGAATAATTTTCATCGACTATCTCCAAAAGGGGCAGACTATCAACAGCGACTATTACATTGCATGGTTGGAGCCTTTGAAGGACGAAATTGCAGAAAAACGGCCGCACTTGAAGAAAAAAAAAATGCTGTTTCATCAAGACAATGCACCTTGTCACAAGTCGATGAAAACGATGGCAAAATTGAATTAATTTGGCTACGAATTGCTTCCCCACCCACCGTATTCTACAGATTCGGCCCCCAGCGACTATTTCCTGTTCGCAGACCTCAAAAGAATGCTCGCCGGAAAGAGATTTTAGACCGATGAAGAAGTAATCGCCGAAACAGAGGCCTAATTTGAGGCTAAACCGAAGTCGTACTACAAAACTGGTATCGAAAGATTGAAAAATCGTTTCAATCAGTGTATCGCCCCCGAAGGCAACTATATTAATAAATATAGTGTTTGTGTTTTACTATAAAACGGACTTTTCAGCCCATGTGTTATCTCAGGGTGAATGCAGCCACATCAACCATCCACCAAATCTAAGACCTTTGTTCTCCGGCTTAATCTGGACATTATGTGCCCCCGCTGAATTTATTTTAGTGAAAAAGTTTCTATCTACTGGAACTGTAGGGGTCGGCGGTTGCAACAACGATTTCATCCGGGCATCAGGTTCAGACTATCCATCGACAAAGGGAGTGACTTGTTCGGGACAGATATCAGAAGTATTTATCGTAGGTGCTTGCCGTGATGTTTCAAGCCTAAGGTGCATCTTCGCACGAAAGTTCAATACACTGCTCCCATCGGCGCCATTAGTGTGAGTGCAAGTACCATCACGAGTACTAGCTAGGCTTATGTGTAAGGCACAGACTTCCTGCTGGTAAGGAGTTAAAGTCTATCTAATACCTCTGGTACTCTATAGACGATACTACCAGGTTGTAGTCCAACTCCACATTGAGCAGATCGACTTATGCCACTTTCATCTCACAGTTCGCCACAAATGAAATGAATTACAATTCATAGTGACCATGAGATAGCCCAGTCGGCCTCACTTTCCCTGTTTTTTTAAGTATCTCCCAAAAGGAAACATACACCCTGACTGACTGGAACTGCAACTTTTTAAAATGCTATAATTTTATTTTTTGATAAATTTTATTGTGCCAAAGCAAAAAATGTTGGAAAATACATAAATTTTCAAATTCAAAAATTCAAATTTCTAACTTTTTTTTGTTGCGGTGGTTTTTGGAACTTCAATGGCTTGAGCACAAGCTCATTTTTCAGTATGTGTTGCATCCGTTCCAACGATATGTTGAGCTCACTAACCATTTTTCTTCCACTTCGACACGGATTTCGCTCAATTGAGCTGATACTGGTGTTTTGCAACGCTGCCAGTATCACGGTAACGAGCTATGGTTCGAGACACAAATGATTTATTCATGTTGAGGTGGTGGAGGGCTCTAACGATAGCTACTTGTGGTTTTCCAGCCAAATATAAAGCAATCACACTATCACGTTTGAATTCCCTCGCGGATAAAAATTTTTCAACATAACTGAGATGCAAATCGTTTAAAAGGCTTGTAAATAATAAAATTACCTGTCATGTGTCAAAATTTGAGCACACTGTCATGAACGGTTTGGAAATTATAGCAGTCTGAAGTTGGTTGCAGTTCGAGTCAGTCAGGGTGTAGTCATAGTCAGGCTCGCATAAGTTCAAGGGGCCGCTAACTTCTCGTGGTACTAGAACATAACCTTCGGTCATTGTTTGCAATTTTGCGGTCACTATCACTGGTGGCTTGTACACATTGACAACAAGAATCGTCATATTCTACTCTAACAAATCCACCGCCTATCTACCTATTACCTCCTAAGAAAATTGTTTCGAATTGCCCGTTGTCCACAAGCACCACACTGAAATTTAGGATTTACTATCGGAGGTGAAGCCCATAGCTCATTTATGTTCAAATAGATGGGACACAGGCACAACTCGCACCCAATCCTCAGTCGGAGCCCCGCATTACCGTCTTGCCACCTCGATCAGGCCCCTTCTATGGAACAATACATTCAAGGAACCATGTTCTGTTAGCAAAAATCTTTGGCTGAGAATAAAGTTCAAATGGGGCAGCCCGTGAATAAGCAGTATTCTATTACCATCTAGATCTGACACATTCGGAGAGCAAGCCCCTACGCTCACCAAGGGACATATTGTCCAACTCTCCCGAGGAATTCAGTCGTTACCTCTCACCTAAAGTCCCTTCCTGACATTGGAATTGATAGCACGTACACAGGCAGACAGCCAAGCAAGACCCTTCTTTGACAAACCAAAGTCCGAAGATGAACCACAGAGGGCATAACCAATTCGTATAAAGCCGGTGCTCCAAATACTCACGGCATGCCTGCTAAGTCCCCAGTTGAATTGTAGAATGCGTCTTACTTGCCCCACACTACTCAATAGTCGTTCGCTCAAACTTTGCAAAAGAGGGTTGAAACTCATACGTTCACCCATTGTTATACCCAGGTACCTGACTCTGGTCGCATTTCTAAGAACCGTGGGAGACCAACTTGCCTTTGTGTTGCCTTTCAGCAGCATTACATTGACACAGTCCTGTTCCTTGACACACTCACATATGAATGCATCTTATGCTCCCCGGGCTTGATCTGTCTCAGTGGGTGTCATTTCTGCGGATGTGTTTCTCTTGTGTGTCGAGGTGAATAGAACTTGGTTTCCTTTAATTCTTACTCTCACCTTAAATTGCCCCTTAGATGGTAGTCCTTCAGAGTGTGAAAAAAAAAAAAAATCTCGGTTTCCCGAAGCCACTCTGACTAATGGCTGTCTACTTTGATAGAGCTTAACCGTAACAGACTGAGCTTCTCTTGTACTCTTTTCATCGATCCAGCTAAAACAAACGATTGTCAGGACTCCTCAGAGGACTAGAGGAATCTAGTAGTTCCTGGGTCAAGATTTAAAGCACCTCTATTCACTTAAACGTTCCAATTTTCTCTCCTAGCTTTCCTAACTAAATGAATACAAGGTTGACTGATGTCTTAAAAACCACAACTAACGCGGACACTTATACTTGCCATCTTTCAGCATTAAAATCGTTGTTACAGCATAGCAGTAGTAGTGAGGTTTCCATCAGAAGATAACCAAAGTATGCCGCGACCAGGAAGCCACTGGCTATTGCCGGACAAGCGTATGTATAACATACTTCCAGTAGCAGCAGCTACTTCAGTCCACATCAGTCGGAATATCGTCGATGTTTTTCTATAAATTAATTTACAACGTAACGCATACTGATACCGACGAAGATCCTGGTCCATTCATCATAATTACTTGGGAAAACAATCGCAAAGTTTCCCAGACTCGATGCCACGCAAAAACGATGTAAAAATTTCACCTCACTAGGCCATGCCATGTGTCAACTCAGTTTCCGTCTCAAAAGTCAGCGGCACTACCAACAGCAACAGCAGCAACTTTGTCAGCAATCGCACCAAATGCAATAAATAATTATGAGGTCCTACAAGCTCAAACTTCTAAGCCAATCCAAGGTTCCCACTCACTTAAAGCGCAGCGGCTACTAATCAGCCATATCCAACGCTGACTCCGATTAAATTGTTATGCTTGTTCCAGCTCTACGGCTGCCCGGCCGGCAGTTGTGGTGGCGTCGGCCGCGTACAGTATTTCCCAACAACTGCCAGTTGTGCTGTCATTGTCGTAAAATTACCGTCGCGTCAAGCCACTTGAAATGAAGAATGTCGACGACGACAACGACACCAACAACAGCAACAGCAACAACAACGACAACGTCAAATAATTGCTTTACTAAATGTTAACGCTCACAGCTTAGTGATCGGGTCCGAAGCATAAAAATTTGTTCAGCGCTTTTTATGCGCGCTCGACCCTATGCGGTTGACGTACTCGTACTCGTACTCGTACTCATACTAGTAATCGTAGTCGTACTCGTAGCTATGCTCACGCGTCACGCTGTAGTTCTGCTCGTTTGTTGGTTTGTTTGGATGTTTGTCATCGATCTGCGCGCCACAAGCAATGATGAGTTGTGTACGAATCTATTGACGAGGTCTGCGACTTTTACGACACGTCATTCTGCACCTGCAAACAATCAGCCTGCACAGCTCAACAGCCATTAACAAGTATTCCTAGAGACGCGAAAGAGTTCCAATACTCGTAGATCACTTCCCAATTGAGTCTGTAGCTTGGAGCTTAAGGTTGACTTCATGGCCAATGTCAAATGGCACTGCGAGGCACTCCGGCTATTGTCAGTTCATATGCGGAGGAGTGGAGATTAATTAAAATGCCATCGCAATTATTTTTTGCAATTTTTTTTTGTTTTGTCTTTAGTCCGATCTGATCCAAATAGTTTGAGAGAGCTTAAGACTGCAGTTGGAACTGCTGCATCCCTATTTAGAGCTGATCTTTGGGCTTTGGGTCTATGAATTTTAATTAAATCCCAGGAGGGATCTGTTTTGGCTACAATAAATTCCTGCATCTGTGGCAATCATAAAATTTTGCATCGTACCTAACTTATGGGGGTACGAGCAGAATTTGAATCCGCTTGAGAGGGAGAGCAGAAAAAACCCACAGGAGCCAGCCACATGGAGCAGATACTCATACACTTGGGGTATGTGTTCTCATTGTTTAGCTGAGTTTGGTAAAAGATATTTTAATGAGGATGAGGATGACGATGGCAGCTATGTGTCTGGATGGTATTGCACCGCATTTATAAAGGCACAGGGTGATATCAAGCATTTAACGGAAGACATTCACAAGGGAAATTCCATTGCTTAAACTGTGGGGTCGATACTGGGTTTTCTTTAATTTGTTTGTAAGCTGCATCTGAAAGGTTGAATGAGGCTTATGATGGCATAACTCTTTCTTAAAATCATGACAAAAATATGGTGCTATGCGGATAGTGAAATAGCAAAGCAATGAAATTTTTGTTGTGGCAGATGAGTCTAACAAGAATCCCTCACAAAGGAAACGTCCATAATCAGAACAGTGGACTCCATATAAAAGCAACTCCGACATATGCGAAGCTTAGTCCAAGAAAATTCGGCTACTACGCATATTAAGTTGAACCCTTAGAGCACAAAAAATTATGTCCAAAGGGATAAATGAAGCCATGGTTCTTGGCTCTCGCAATCCCATACTGAAGACGCATTACAATAACTTTAACACATATGAGTGAGTGCCAGTTTACTAGCTGCAAGACAATTCTTAGGCTTCAACTAACAAGCCTTTCTTAGCTAACTGAGTCCAGCTGCGCACTACAGGCCGGTTGACGTCTTCTTCTTCTAGTCTTCTTCGACTACTCTGCGGGCAAGAGCACTGATGTCCATTCGCACTACGAGCTCTAAAGATCGCGTAGCTTGTCGCTGATCTCCTTTCCTTCAAAATCGGTCAACGCAAACGGGACCGAACATTTTTTGAAGGATCACACATTTCTACATATCACACATATGTCTACTTTTGAAAGAGTATCAATTCAGCATCATAAAATGGGACTTGGTTGATCAAGATCCTATATAGAGTCTCCTTAGGCCTTACTCCTCAATTGTTTTCCTAGCCCTTGCAAACTTGCAGAGCAAAGGTAGAAAAAGTCCTTTACTGTCTCGAAATTATAGCTGTCGATTACGTCGTTCTGTCTAATTCGTCGATTTTGTGTGTCCCTTTTTGTTGAGAGCATATACTTTGTTTTGCTCTCATTTACCTCTAAACCTGCTTTGAAAGATTGTTCCGGCAATGTTCACTCGGTTAAGTAGTTACCGACATTACGGAGCAGTGAGCATAAACGGATACCAAAACTACATATAGTTCTATATGTATAGCTCGTCTCTACAAATGCAGTCATATGCGGCTTTAAAATCGATGAAATGATGTTCGGCATTACTTTTGACTTCTTGAGTTGTTTTCAGGATCTGCTGTAGTATGAAGATTTGGTCGACTATGGAAACTCCGGGTCATAAGCCGTACTGATAGGGGTCATTCAGGATGTTAACAAAGGATTTCAGACTTTCACACATTCTGCATTCCACATCCTCCATTCCAACGCTCCTTTACAATGGAATACCAGCTGTCAGCTTTTTAGACAAGGCCAATCTGTTTACTGCACACTTTGCTACCAGCTCAACACTTTCAGATTGTGCTTTGTCCTCGCCTGCACTTGAGTGCATCTAATATTTAATGGAATAAATCCACTTTCGTACTCGTTTAGTAGCAAGAGTAATTTAAAGCTCTTAGTATACACAAATCCGTTAGTCCAGATGGTTTATATTCCCTTTTTCTAAAGAGATGTTCTTCATAGCTAGCAAAACCACTACGTAATCTTTTTCATCAATCCCACTCCTTAGGAATCTTTCCAAGCTGATGGAAAACAGCATTTGCACAGCCCGTCCCTAAAAAGGCGAACGTTCTTCCCTTTCTTCCTACAAACCCATTGCACTTACGTCTCTTCTTTCCAAGGTCATGGAAACGCTGATATGGTTTTCGTAGCAACAGGTCCACTGGTGGTATGATGGCATGTCTCACCGAAAAGTGGAAGCAAAGTGTATGGTACACTAATCTGGCAAAAAAAAAAATATCCATGAATGGCACTTAAATCGCCGAAACCGAAAAACTTTCCATTCTTGTCATCAAAAATGCTGCGAAATATCTAGGTTTCCTCAAGCAATGTAAGAAATATTTCACCCCTTCTGATCTGGCCTCAATATATAAGGCATTTATCCGCCCAAAATTGGAGTACAATGCCCACATCTTGTCAGGTGCTCATAAGACATCTCTGTACCTGCTAGGTAGAACTCGCCGTACAACTCGCTTATGGAATGACCTGCCTAGCTCTTTGTTTCCCAGCCGTTATAATTTTCAAACATTTAAAAACAATGTACATCGGTACCTCTCTTTTCTTCTTCCCTAAATTTCTTGAATTTTCTTGACCCATGAATTGATAGAGCAAATCATGCTCGAACTTTATAGACTTGGCTTGTTGACCATGCAATTTATCGGACACAGCGATGACGAGTGGCGACCTTTTCAGCTTGCAATTCAATGCGACCAGCATGAAAGTTAAAAAGTTCTCCATAATGGCTCAAGAACTGTTGTCCTTTTGTGGTAAAAATGAAGATTTCTCGATGATATGGGGAAGTCCGCGGCTCAGCACCGAAGTTTTTCTCTTCAGGTAATTCACGAGTCAAGGTCTCATTGACTTTAGACTAGTGCATGCGATTTTTGTAAATATTTAGACTCATGCTCACTTAGAAAGAAATAAGACATCTACAATACTACTTACATACCCAACGGTCTCTCGACTTATGAAGAGCATGTTATTTCCAGTTGTCCAGACCAAAGGTTCTGGCATCTAGGATTGCTTTAATTCTAACAGTTTTAATGTTGCGTCTTCTTTGTCATATCAAGCTTCGTGGTAGTGATTTGAAGGTGCTAATTGCTGGCGCATTATAGCGTTGTCCATTCGCTCGAGGATGCCAATCCACTTGACAACTCATGAGTTCGGGGTTGTATCTTTTCCTTCATTCGCAATGGCCATATTCAAATAACCGATGAAGCATTCTCTCGAAAATGTTCAATTGCTGCTCTGCTTTCCTGCTTATTATCTAGCACTTGGCGCCATACAGCAGAACTATCCGGGTCACTGTTTTGTAGAGCACGCACTTCAGTTTCATAGTTGAGAGTTTTGGATTTGTTTGTTTCGCTAAGACGAAACCGCAGCAATTTCCCCGGTTAAGTCTTTGCCGAATTCAAATGTTCGAAGTTACTATTTTCAATAACCCTTCGCTCAAGGCAGCGGACAAACGCTTTTTTCCGTACAAGCCGCTTTGATGTCGATATTGTCTGCGTATCCTAGCATCTGGAAAGATTTGTTGAAGATACCGCCTTCCGGAATAATTCGGAGGAAGTCACGCGGCATAGCTGGATAAGTTACGTCGCGATCATGAATTCGACCATCCCTTTGCAGAGCTAATAGAATGGATGCTATCGGGTTGAGTTTCGACTTGAAATTCTTTGGTCTTTTATAGGATTTACCTTACCGTGGAAGTCATCGATCTGCCGAACCGGAAGCCACGCTAGTGCGTTCAGAAAGGTTTTAGAAGCTTACACAATACTTTGTATAGGGTCGCCTTACTTGAAAATAAGCCATATGTAGTAGAGATAGTCCAGCGATAAGACGTGCTTTCATTCGCCCATACCTGCTTGATGATTAGGGGAATGCACCCTGCCAAAACATCTTTTCTACATTTAAAAAGCCAGCGTTTTTCTATTTGTTCATCAACGTTTTGATAGCCGAGCCAACCTCTTCAACCTCGAGCCAGCATCTTCATTGAATAGAAGAGTGTTCTTCGTCCTAAGTCTTACAACGTTGACTTTCTTTGGATATATGAGATCCTAATTTTTCTGTAACAAGAAAGTAGTCAGAGTGTTTGTTTGGTCTTCTGAGTTTTTAGATATTCAGGATAGTGGATACGTGCCTCGCATATACAATATAAACACGTGATCCATTTAGTTATCAACTCGACGAACTTCTGCTTCAACGATTAGCTGGAAGCGGTGAATTTCGATTAGTCCGCCAGAAGATATTTTCCTTTCCGATTTTAGGGTTGAGATCGTCGAAAACGATTTCGACATAACACTGCAAACAAGTCCTGTCCAGGAGGTCACAAAACTTCTGCAATTTCATAGGTAGAAGCGTGTGCATGTTGGCGATTAAGCTGATGACTCAGAATATTGCTTCGATCCGTATCACAGCCAGACGATAACTTATTTTCTTCTTCAAATCAATTATCAATGAGCGTCGCCCATTTTCCACGAATCCATTTTCCATGTTTGCATATCTGCAAACTTCAGAAATTTTACGCCGCCAGCAAACTGCTCCATAAAGTTCGGTACCGAATCATGGAAACATTTTCTGCACAGAAAAAGGATCAAGTTAAGACAGCGCACTCTCATACCAATGAAAAGAGACCATTACCAACCTGCTATCAATCAATCAATAGCTGGGGAAATCTGTTGAATAAGGCCTTGGACTTAAACGTCATCTAAGTTTGCATATAAAAGAAAGAACGATATTGGTTCATTAAGTGGGGAGTAGAAGAATGTAAGCTCATTAAGGACACTGGAAGGCAAAACCGTTAAGGTTATAGTAGGAGTCGTCAACCTGATGCTTGAAACTTGGACCTAAACAACAACCGATTGCGTCAAGACGCCTTAATAATCAGCACCCAAAGTTTTTCATCAATGATAGCTTCAAAGAAGAGTAGTTGATCGAATTAAGTCTCTTCTCCATGTCTTTACAATAGCAACCTTTAATGGTATCTGGATTTCAATCAAAATTATTGATTCAACGGGGATGCGAAATTGGCAGACCAATTAAAGAAAAACATGGCACGCAGTAAAAATGTTACTTATAGGTCGCACTGTTCACCAAAAATCCAACCCTAACAGTTCACTGTCCGCTTTATTCCAAAAATCTTAAACTAAGTATCCGTACCGCAGAAGTAATCTCACAGATAGGCAGCTGCCAATTGCATTCTAAGGAAAATGTTAATGAACAAAAGTTCGGTGGCCATCAGAGATTGTTGTCCACAAAATCCCATTTTACAATGTTGGCAAAACCATCGTTGTTCCCATCGTCCATCGTTGATCGTTGATCGTTCATAGTCTGTTGTCTGTTATCTGTCGTTTGTCGTTTGTCGTTTGTCGTCTGCACCCACAACCAGTCTCCGATGAGATACGATTCATAAGATACTAAGAGTATGGCACACAACTATTACTTACGATGGCAGCCTCCTGGTTAAAACTGCAGCAGCCATAATGATGCGCATGCGCAATTAGCAGCTCCAATCGCACAAGATCTCTTCTCCTGCAACATCAGAAATCGAGAGATTACAGATCACCGCAACAACAAGTACAAAATTCAACTCCTTCCTTCTGCTGCCAATGTGAAACTTGAACTGATCTACACCCAAGTGGGTGTACAGATATGAGAAAGGCGTTAATGAGATAAACCAGCAGAAGCCAATAACACCAAGCATCCAACATAAGTTCACGGTATCGATCAAAATTCGATAGAGTCACTGAAGATTTCCGATATTTCAAAGGTTCCAATGTCTTTGGAGCCTCCAACCAGAGGGCAAATAACTTCATATCTTCATATCGAACGATCTAGGCGCCAACGACAGCCAGGAACACCATGGAGTCAAACGTACATATATTCGTATCTCAAGCCAAGCACAGCCTTTATGAGTCTAATTAAAAATGTTAACCTTCAGAGCATGTTTTGTGGCCTGCTTCTGGTTGTTGGTGATACACGTACCTCTATGGGAACCATCGCAGCACCAACTTCGAAGTAAGCTATTAAATCGATATGAGTCACCTGATATTCCCTTTTCGGTGGTGGTCAAGAGTAATCCATTAAATTTCAACTCGAGACGGACGACTTTGAATTTGAGTGTGTGTTACGATGATAGACGGACAAAAGTCCATCCTTTAATGCGTTGTGCACACATTCGTCTTCTCGTCTTTCCGACTACAAGTGGTGACCATAAAGAATTCCAATTGGAGTTGCTTCGTTTTAGGACGCTGGTTCCTTGTGTATTGTGAGTCGCTTTTGACACTTGTTGACACTTTGGAGTGCATTTTAGGTTGTCTCTTGAATTCGGATTCTTGGCCTTTGCCTTATCAAAAGGTATTTTGTTCGATAGACCTTATATCGGGCATACCTCTGGGAAGTCTCATAATGACCGGTACGTGGTGATTAATTTTTAATCTCTCGACGACCAGTCTGGAGCTGGGTAAGTGGTGTTCTTTTTGGTGTTGTGTTGTCTGTCGTATGCCGATGAGTTATTTTTGGAATTTGTCAGATTAAATTGCTCTTTTAGGAATGTTTTTTCCTTTTTTTTTTTGGTGTTAAAAGTTTTTTTTACGATTCAGCAAGTAAATAAGGAAGTTTTACAGAGAAGAAGGGTTTAGACATCACCTCGATAAGGGAATGAATATTTTGGATGAAACCACCTACAGAAACGCAGGTTTATAGCTCATACTGAGAGAATTAGTCTTGATCTCTCGTTTTGGATTGTAAGTATCGATTGTATCGAGTTTTAATTTTACTTCAAATTAGAGGATGGTACCGTTAAGAACTTGACTCTTTTGGAAGAACATATTTCATGATAAATTGAAGGTACAAAATTAGGTATCCAAAATGTCTTGGCCCTACGATGCGTCTGATTTTATATGGCAACAAGCCTGCTAAAGTCTACCAGCGTGAACAAAGAACAACGGCTACTTTCTGAATGTTTATGACAAAGAAATTACAGCTCAAAGTATAAATAATTGGGTCCATGAGAGGTTATTAAATTTGCAAGAAATAAGCAGTTACGACAAGAAAGGAATAATTGAAGCTAATTTTCGTAAATGGAAAGCATATTTTATCATAGCGTTGAAAGCAAGTTATAATTTTCGAATAGATAGTGAATCAGGGGGCTATAGATTAGAAAGCAGTAGCTTATTTGTCGTAAAAATAGAGCTTTTAGCAGTTTTATCCGGATGTTTACTGGAGTATAGCAAGCAGAAGTCCACAGCATGCGCAACGCTTCATAAATATTTCTTACAAGTAGAATGGATTCGTACTCGTTTCGGGTGAGAAGCAGGTCAAGCGATGAAAAGAGCATTTTGTTACGGTCCTTTACCGTGTATTCACCACCTACGTGCACCCAAATGAAACCGAACTGCCCGAAGCAAAAATTTCCCAAATTCGCACCCCACTGTCATCGCTACCGCGATTAACACTCTGGAGAACAACAAGGTGGTGGGACCAACAACATCAGTTGAGGTTTTACATCTTCTGGTTGAGAGAACTTGGGAGACAGAAAGTTTCCCAGACGAGTAAAAGAGGGAAATGACTGCTCCCAAAAAAAGGTATGTCAACATGCAGTTTATCTAGCTTGTCTTGCGCAGGAGAAGTATATCTAACAATCTAATGACTATTGGCAAAGCAATCGAGAATGGGTCGAAATGTCATGTTCTGCATTGAGAAAAGGTATCAGATTCAAAGTGGGGCCTTACAAGGTTGCACTCTGTCTCTGATGTACTGGAAATGGAGGAAATTGTTGGACTTTTACATCTGGACTATACTAACGACCAAATGACAGTAAGAGTGGAGAGGTAGCAAAATGTGGTGGGTTTGAAGATTTACACTGAATAAACCAAGATCATCAGCCTCGGTACGAACTCATCAACTCAAATTAACATGGCTGGAGTTAACCAGTAGAGGAAGTAGAGAATTTCCAATATCTTGTGTGTATTGTCTCTTAAGTGGTACGACCGTTCCGTTCAAATGTTGAATCCGTGCTGTTGACCGCTACTATCACAAAAAAAAAATACAAACGTTTGTCAATAAGTGTCGACGGAACATCTTATTGTAACATAATTGTATCTATAACGAACGTCTTTACGAACCAACCAACAACGAAAGTAGCAGTGGATTGGTCATACACTTCGAAAAAGCGATAATTTCATAGCAAACTACGCTATGCATTGAAATCTACATATTTCCACAAGGCGATAAAAGAACGAGTCGGCCGAAAAATAAATGGCGCAGAACAGTTGAGAAGTAGACACTGCAATTAGGGAAGAGTTAGAGAGAGCTGAACCTCATAGTCAGGAAGCGTACACGATGATGCATTGGCATAGTTGAGGCCCGAAGACCCACAAATTGAAAACGGAAGTAAAACAAAAATGTAAGTAAGTTCATATGGTCTGTAAAACGGTTGTTTTAAATGATTTTAAAATTTTTTACTATTTCAGAGAGAGGAATCCTCTCTTTAGATAAGTATACATTACGGTATTCGTCAACAATAACGATGTTCTTGCCTATCTGTATCTTAGTATGCTTACAATCTTATGGGAAGTCATTAATGTATAAAACGAAGAGTAGAGGTCCAAGGGTTCAGCCTTGTATAATGCCCCTATAAAATTTCAGCTGAAAAAATTTTGCTGAAGTAGTTCCGGATCAGTTCAACGGCCCGATCAGATCATAGAAAAAAATAACCAACAGAGTGTGCTGTGATGCACCGAATCAAAAGCTTTTGAAAAGCCCAAGAGCTAAAGGAGGGTTGACTTAATCTCATCAAAGCTCAAGCGGATGTCGCCAACTATTTTTATGAGTCCAGTGGTGCAGCTATGCTCATCTTGATATCCAGATTGATGTGGGCTAATTTTATTTTGGGTGTCTTTAGCTAACACCTTAAATATTTTTCTAAAATTGTTGCCAGAAAGAATGCTAACGAAAGTCGGCGCATTCCGAAGGGTTTGGCTTATTTGCAATTGGTGGTATTTTCGTAAATTTTACGGGAAGCGAGATCTAATTGGGCAATTAGACGTACGTAAGCGTGTCAATCTCAAATGAGAGTCTGAATTTGAAATCCATCAAATCCTATAGCACTCAATTTTTAAATGCAAATATAACAAGTTGTTTTCGAGATATCCATTTTTTTTATTGGGTCTGTAATTTAATTCGTGCGGTTTTTTTTTAAATTTGAATGTTTGTTTAAGAAAAACATGTTCAATAGTATTATTCAAAGTATTGCCCATCTGAAGCTATGACTTTTTCCCACCTTTCTGCCAATTTGTGGATCCCATCCCAAAAGAACTGCGCTAGCTTGGCAGCCAAGAATGAATCAAGCCAATTTTTGATATTCTGCTCTGATGTGAACCATATTTCAGTGAGGGTATTCTGCATCGATCAAAACAAATGGTAGTCAGAAGGGGCAAGGTCTGGGCTATAAGGCGGGTGGAGTAAGACTTCCCATCCACTGTTCTCCAAATAGTTCTTAACCGGAATAGCAACGTGGGGCCGTTGTCATGATGGAAAATTATTGCCTCGTGTCTGGTCGCATATTCCGGATTAATTGTGTTCGGTAGTGTTGTCCATTGATGGTTTCACACGGTTTTAGCAGCTCATAATACAGCACACCCATCTGATCCCACTAAATACAGAGCATTACCTTCGCGGTATGGATATTCGGCTTTGCCGTTGATTTGGCTGGTTGGCCGGGTTTCACATATGATATTTTGCGCTTGGGGTTGTCATAATGGATCCATTTTTCATCACCAGTAACAATCCGATGCAAAAATGACTTCCTTTTGTGGCGTTCCAGCAGCATTTCGGACATGCAAAACCGCCTTTCGACGTCTATCGGCTTGAGTTCATGTGGAACCCAATTTCCTTGCTTTTGAATATATCCAGCTGCTTTTAAACATTTTGAAATGGCTGCTTGAGTGACACCCAAAGATTCTGCGAGCTCTTCTTGTATTTGGCAACAATCTTCATAGAGTAATGCTTCCAGTTATTCATCTTCAAACTTTTTTGGCTGCCCAGGACGTTCATCGTCTTCCAAGACAAAATCACCACTTTTAAATCGTGCAAATCACTTTTAGCACGTTCGCTCAGCTAGCGCATATTCACCATAAACTTCCACCAAAATACGATGACTTTCGGCAGCAGTTTTCTTCATATTAAAGTAATGAAGAAGAACTCCCCGCAAAAACACTTTTTAAGGCACAAATTTCGACATATTTGAGTGAAAAAAAATTATTGTTGTTTACGCTTTAAATGATTGACATATACTGAAATGACGTACAATGACAGTAGCTTTCCAATGCATGTTCCAATGGAATAATACAAATCACGCCATCTCTTAGCAAACCGCACGAATAAGTTATAGACCCAATATTTAAATAACATTTCATAGCACTAAGTATAGGAAATAACGTCGTTCAAATGTCCGCCGCGGCTTTCCTTGCTGGCATGTATTCAGGAGGTCCAATTTTCGATGACTTTGGCGCATACATCTGGCTGAATTTTCGGGTTCGTTATGTTGACTTTAAGTGCATCAGTTGTTTGCGGTTTATGTAAAATATCCCCAAAGGAAAAAGTCTAAAAGCGTTAAATCGCACGCTGTCTGTGGCTAGTTCAAGTCGTTGACGGGCAATCTAACCATGTCCTCAAATCGTTTGTGCAGATTATTGTACTGTGTGGTACATAATGGCGTCCTATTGGATCCATATGTCTTCAATGTCCATATCATCCAACTAAGGCAATTGCAGCTATTTTATAAAGGAGTACTGACAAAATCATTCCGCCAGACTTTGTTTCGTACCAAAAAGTGTATTTTAGCTTGTTCACATATCCATTCGTCAAAAATGGGCAACGGCCAAAGATTTTTTTGGCGAAATTTGAGTCAACTTTAAACGGTTCCAGCGAACACAGGTTGCTACCTCTGGTCGTTTTCCTTACATTCCTGGGTCAGTTGGCTTTTTTGCCGACGGAAAATTCGCCTGGTTGAAGTCCCAGAAAGGCCACTCTCACTCACAACAGCGATCTTTGCATACCTTACGCTTCGGTGACGTACGTATATTGGCGAATTATTATTAATCGGCCACCGGACTTCAAATAGTCGACTCGGCAGAACTAAAAATCACGTAACGCGCGGAATATTTCTCAAACAAAGCACTGATTTTGAAAAAAACATTTGCAGATGTTGAAAGGGAGACCAAAACCGCGTTATGGTTTTCATCCAGAACTCAGAAACCTTTATGTCAGGAACCACGAGATTTTTACGGTGTGTCCTTAGAACTTGGCAGATGAGTTTGCTGTATTCGCCCACTACGTTTACTCTAAGCGAGTCTCACACCTACAGTAGAGCAGAGCCGACCACGATAAATTTTTTCCTCCATAACTTGCCTTCCTTGCACTTATCAGCACTTAAACCATCCCACCTTACACTCAACAACATACCTTTTAACCTTTATCAGAATGGGTGGCCGTGGTCAATCGGTCGATTCAATACCAGCAGTGTCCGAAAGACTTTTTTTCAAAACAACTAAAATCTCTCTCTCTCTCTCTCCCTCTCTCCCTCTCTCTCTCTCTCTCTCTCTCTCTCTATCCAATTTTCCAAAAAACTTAACATGAGCTCAGGCACTTTAAGTGTAGTAATAACCTCTTGAGTGTTAATTTCTTAAAAAAAAAGAGGTATTCGCTTTAAAACCAATTATATTCTACGCCTGTCTAGTAGACAAGCAATAACAAGTTTAGTGCAAAAATTTTAGTCTACATATTCGCTATGTGATGTTGCCGTGTCAGTGAGATAACGGGTTGGTCGAAGTGTCGAAAATATCGCTGCCTTTCATATGTAGCAAATGATCCAAATCAGTCAATTCCACGGCGTTCTCAAGAATTGGGCATCGCTCACCACGTTATGGCGTATTTTGCGTAAGGATCTTGGTTTACACCCATACAAGATCAAGCTGACTTAAGAATTGAAGCCGATGGACCATTTGAAGCGACGTACGTTCTCCGATTGGGTTCTGAAGAAGATGCGCCAAGATGATGAATTTCATCGCAAAATCATCTTCAGTGACGAAGCTCATTTTTGGCTCAATGGGTTCGTCAGTAAGCAAAATATGCGTTATTGGTCGGGTGAAAACCCACATGTGCTTCATGAATCACCACTTCATCCACAAAAAAGAACTGTTTGGTGCTGTTTGCATGCCGGCAGCATTATTGGGCCATATTTTTTCGTCGACGATAACGACCGTCACGTTACAGTAAATGGTCAGCGTTATCGCGCCATGATCACCGATTATTTTTGGCCCGAATTGGAAGTTATTGACTTGAACGACATGTGGTTTCAACAGGATGGTGCCACAAGCCACACAACACACGCTACAATCGATTTATTGAAGAGTAAGTATAGTGAGCGTGTTATCTCAAGACATGGGCCAGTCGATTGGCCGCCTCGTTCGTGCGATTTAACGCCGCTTGTTGGAAGAGCTCAGAGCCAACATTGAACACGAAATAGCGGCCGTTTCGGCCGAAATGTGTGGCCGAGTCATTGAAAATTCTGTCCAAAGAATCGACCGCTGCAAACGTGCCCGCGGTGGCCATATGAACGAAGTCGAGTTCCATTCATAAATGTTTTGATTGTACTTCAAGCCAATAATAAAGTTTTTGAAATATTTCAAATAGTTTGCCTTTTATTTAAAAAAAAAAAAATTGTCAAGTCGTTATATAGAAAACCCTATATAATAAATTACGAACCCTTTTCGTTCGTACCTGATCCTTTTCGACTATTCCAATTATCTCGGTACTTATCTTCGTTCCATCGAACTTTACAATTCTCTTTACCAGTACTACATTAACAAAGCCCAAATTAAATTTACAAACGACCCAATTTGTTAACTACAAAAAAAATTCCGATAGTCACGCTCCTTCTCTCTCTTTGAACAACTACTCATTAACTTATCCACTCACTACTGCCAACCTTTTTGCCACTTTTTTTAAACTAACGACTCCTTTGTGCCAGATCCATCTTATTTTAATTACCTACTGAACTTTTCCAATGGCCTACTTCTGTCTCACACCTTGGACCCGTTTTTTTTATCGAATATAAGTTACACCAACTTAATGACAAATTCACACCTGGCCCAGATGGTCTCCCTGCCATATCTTTTTCCCTTGCCCTTTTTAATCTCTTCCATCGAAGGATCAAAGAATGAAATAACCAACTATCGCCCAAGCGCTAAACTCTCTCATATACCCAAACTCTTTAAAAGTAGTTTGTATGAAGCTCTAAGCTTCCAATGCAAATCGCTTATTTCCCCTAGCCAATATAGCTTTCTGAAGGGAAGGTCAACCAACCAACTCTCAGCCCTAGAAAATTGTAATAAAGTCGATGTAGTTGCAACCGATTCTAACCATCGATTAATACTGTTTAAATTATCTGCCCTCAGCTTTGAATCCATACTGTTAAAATGGATATTCTCTTACCTGGAAAACCGTTATTACAGTTTTCGTTTAAGGTCTACTCGGCTTCATTTGTTGCCACCTCTGGAGTTCCACAAGACAGCCATCTAGGTCCTTTTCTTTTTATTTAAACTATTATCCACCATTAGAGGAAAGTTTATAAGAAGTTATTGTTATACGATTAGATACGGCCTCAGTGCGATCAACCTGCCGATTCTAACTACGACTGTACAACAATTGTTGTTATTTTACTCCTTCATGGTATCGACTGGTCACCCGGACTTCATTTGCCAAATTTATAAGAGCTTGTAAGAGTTGAGCAGCACTATAAAATTTCCTTTCAGAAATGAGTAAATCTCAAAACGAGGACGTATGCCGGGAAATTCAAGGAAAAAATTAAAAATGCCTTTTTGTGTGAGTATTCAGCTGACATCAATAACAAACTATGGAACCTTGACTACAACCCAGATCTGTGCTTTGCTCCATCCAATAACGCCGAACGTAAGCAACAATTGTCTAGACGGAGGTCTTATCTGATTTTCCTCTAAATCAACACCAGCCAATTGTCCTAGAAACCGGGATAAAGATCCTATTGGTATGCTCCAATAAATTAAACTCCTTCCCATCTCACCACCCTAAGATTGATCCAGACCTGATGCAAATCAGATGGACAGGGTTTCAAAAGCTCAGATCCAATATGTTAAGAGGTTATTAGAGGAGCTTTAAAAAAGACCCCCTATATATATATATATACCTCTGCACACTCTCGAGCTTCCACCATTGCTGAGCTGGAAGTAGCCATTGCCCTCTGCAAGCATGAAAAAGCCGCTGTACCTGATGGGGTCTATCCTGAATTTATTAAAATTTGTGCGCTAAACACTAAGATATGGCTATGCAAATTTTTAAGCAGTATTCTATCATCAGGAAACCTGCCTATTTATTTCAAGAAGTCAAAAATCATTGGGGTACTTGAACTGGAATAACCAGCCGACAAGATCGACAGTTACCGATGCTTAATATACAACAGAATTGGTGTCGAACAAGCTAGATTCCGAAAGGGTCATAGTTGCATTGACCAGACATTAACAAATTTATTGAAGATGGCCTTTAAAACAAGCATTGTGTTCGTAGACCTTACTGCTGCATAATATACGGTATGACGTCCTGGAATGGTCTACAAACTCGACTGTAAACAATTGATCTTTCCAAGTCTTGGCCTTCATCTCTTCAACCTGTATATTCACGATATGCTAAATGCTACGCATAAACAATTTTCGTATGCAGCCGATCTAGCTATATCCACACAACACCAGAACATGTACTTAAAGCCACACTCTCAGTAGATCCTGACTCCCTGGGAGATTACTTAAGAAATTAAGGCTGACAACCAGCACTGTTAAAACTGAGTCAGCCTGCTTTCACCTGAATAGTCAACTTGAGCACATGACATTTAAAATTGACCTCAACGGTATAGTATTACTATATAATAAGTGTCCCAAGTATCTCGAAGTAACCATGAATATATATCTAAACTTTTAAACAAGACTGTCACAACACCGCAACAACAAACTGCTGGAATTATCACCCAGAACACTTCGAACCGCTGGCATATGTTATGTTATGAAAAAGTTTACACCAACTCTGAAGAAAATCTTCACAACTTGCGATGCTATTCATATCGTTGCCTACTCACTTGATTACAGCTTCAGACCTATCGGTCTGAGCTCCATCTTACTAAGGGCCGTAAAGAGAATGGTAGAGCTTCACGTCTGCAAAACTACTTCGTGAATGCGAAGATCTTGGCAATAAAGCATATCTCCACCGTGTCACCCAGATTCGACTATTGCCCTACAGTTGATTATACCGCCGAACACACTTTCTTCGGTTATGTAAAGTAGCCTGGTACTCCACGCCCGAAGAAACGTTACCGCAATATTAAATTCCGAGAATGCATGGAATACCGTGGATGCCTACGCCCAGTCGGCAATAAAGGAAAAGAAAATGGAGAATCAGGTGGTGAGAGGGTTTTCATGATCCATTTCCTCACGCTTAAACAGGGATCGGTACGGACCCAGGCTGCGCTGGGTTGAACTGTCAGATAGCAACATACCTTGGAGTTATCAGAGCAGGGTAAACCTCCAAATCTCCAAACAGATGGACGTTGGATTAAAAGCCCACCGATAAGGGAGCATGGTACCCTACGACGAGCTTGCAGTTAGTGTATGCTAGCTTGCTCGCTACTATCGCAGTGTTCTGTGAACACGTGGGTTCCACACTGAAGTAATTCTAGCGCGGTTCCAGGGAGAAACAAAGCCACTCGGCAAAAGAGGGGTTTTAGTTAGTATCAGGTTGATTCGATCCTAACCTTTGGACGGCTATCACGATATCTGTCTCGGGAACACCGTCTCTCATGAGAGTGAATTACAGTTGATTTTCTATGTAATTTCAAAAGGAAGAAGACTGCAAACGCAGATCTAAAATTGAACTGGAAACTCTAGTTCTCTGTTAGTTCATTCACTTAAAGTGTGTCCACATCTGTTTACAACGCTATTAGTAACAAATTCCAGCGCCAATCACTCATGCTGTACCACCATGTATCTACCACCACCACCAGAACCACCACCTGGATGTGATTTGCACAAATTACTCAGTATAAACACTGGGAAATCCTATTAAGACCATTGGACCGAAACCATGACCAAGAGGGAGAAGACACCATCAAAGCGTTCCCAACTAAATGACGCTCATTCTACTTAAGTTTCACTTACGAAAAACAACTGTTAATCGCTGGCATATTTCATTTTAGATTTACTCTCCTCCAAAGGCTCAGTGAACGCGAAAACGCCTCCAACTCTTTAAAAAGTCTCAGCCATACATCTGAAGCTGAGTCTGAAACTGACGCTGAAACTGAGGCTAAGACTGAGGCTGTGACTGAGACTGAAGCAGCCAACGCCAACAAATCATTAAGCCAACATCATCTTCGTTAGCGCGTCGCAGTTGGCGATTAGGGCTATACCGGTTGCCTGGAATCTCTGATGAGAGGGAAGTAATTTCCTCACATCATTTTACCCTGATGCTACTAATGTCCTGACACAGAGACGAACATTCAAAGATGCCAGATTCATTGACATTTGGAGCATCCAAATCCAACCTGATGTCATACGCATCTCAATGATTCGGATATACGATTACGAATACGTACCGGTTCCAGCTCTGCTGGGGAGTTATTTTTATCCAACAAGTGCTGGTGCTGGTGCTGGTGCTGGTCAGTATCAGTTTACATGCGCCACTAATGGTTCCCAGGGTTTTTCGCGACGTACGGATATGTACCTGTGCGCCACAACGCACATTTAACACGAAATTGCTTTCGGTCTTGCTCTGGTTTCTTAACCTCTTCGGCTAAATGATGCTTCCAATGATGTAGTAATGCTTGCAACCAATATTGCCTCTCACTACTCGTACTTTAGCTAGGAGGAGGATGTTCCGAACAAATCGACAACCCCAGACCAGACCGTATGAGTGGTGGTTATGGTGATCTATGTGTGCGGTGAATGCGCGTGCTCACATAAGATGTGTGTCTATGTATCGTATACTGCAGCACTGACGCTTCACCTTCATAGCAACAGTGCGCGGCAATAATAATCAATTATTTCTGTAATTTATGGTAATGTTCTACCATGATGGATTGACTCCTCTAATGTCGCTCTAAATCTTAAACCGCGTTTCGCTTTAGCCTGCTCTTTGGGTTCTTACTTATGCCGGATTCCAGAGTTCCAAGTTCCAACCGTGTGTGTGGTGTGTGGTGTATGGTGTATGGTTTACTGGCATGTAATGCGCATTCAACTGCCACTCCACTATCACTGGTTTAGAGTGCAGCGGATTCATTTCCTCGCCAAATGCTATCCACTCGTAGAGTGTGTACAATGTTGGAGTTTTAACGCTACGCTGATACGCTTCCCTTACTCCGACACAACAGTTCCAATGGTTCCAATGGTTCCTATGGTTCCTATGGTTCCAACTATGCCGACTGTTTCCGTTTCCTCGACTCCTCCAAATCTAAACGTCGCGTCGCGTCTAGTGGTTTTTTTTGCTTCTTCTGAAATTCGAGCTAATGTTTGCACTATGACTAATGGTCTCTGGGCTGGATGATGCACTCCACAATTACCCTCAGCAGTGGAGTTCAGTTCAGATACAGATACAGTATCTATGATACGGTGCCTTAGATTCTAGACCATGAGATGCTTGGTGGTTTTGATCGTTTGAATCTGTTGTGCGCTCTTATGTTTAGGAACCGTGAAGGGTGACTGTTTGTCTTAATATGATTGGCAATTGAATTTTGCACGTGAGACTAATTGGAATCGATCAAAAATGCTGAATGCAGGAGAGTCATGTCGATGGCCGATGGCTTCGAGATCCGGCAGAGATCTGACAGAGAGGAAAACCGCATCCAATTAGGTGCTTAGGCGGTGGCCGGAGTTTGCTTCTTTGTCGATGATAGTTATGGTTTAACGAAATCATCATTTAGCGTAACGTTATCCATCGGTGAGAAGTTTTATGCTTACGTTATGCATTGTAAAATGGTTGTTAGGAAAGAGCTGGGAGCACTTGTGGTGGTAGGTTTTTCTAGCAGAACTAAAATGGGTTGAAAATAGGATAACCAGGAGGTATGTTTGGGATGAAAGGACTTTTGTTTGGTTCATCTATTTGGTGAGGGATTCTTTCAACTTTGCTTAGTTATTGGTCCATCGTTCTAAGAGCCAGAGCTTCAACACAATTGTATATTTTGAGGTACTTATAATTGCAATGCCTTGTTTTTACATTATTCCTGTATATCCGATAAATTTCCGACCTACTCAGTGAGGAAATTTATGATTACTTTCTGTCGGAACAGGGTAGTACTAAAACAAAGAACTAGTACAATGTACTCCTTGTAGATTTTTTTTGCTGGAATTGGTCAGTATTTCGTAGCACGGAACTAGTGCACACCGCCTGCAGCCATGATGTAAATAATGCCTTGCCACAACGCAAGACGTCTGCAGACTTTCCTATTGGAGAAGAGCAGGCACTAATGATCAATGTTCTTCAGAGATAAATCATCTTCGACTTCACTCATATGGCCCAATTGTAATATAAATATTCGTCTACGCATTTAGGGTAGACCACATAAAGTTGCTTGTTGTTTGTAAAACGTTTTTTCAAGCCTTGGAACCGCTGTAATGCGCCATCTCATCGTCTTCCAAGAGTAGGGTATTCATTTCCCTTAAAAGAGAGAGCTACTTGAATCGGTTTCTTGATGCTGAAGTTTAAGACTGAGGGTGCCCAGACATTGACAAAAGACAAATGCGTGAGTACAGTGAAGCAAATAATAACTCCACTACTCTCCGACAACTGATACTGTTGACTAGCCCTATCCCGGCTACCTCGACACACGTCCTTTTTATTTTTATTTTGTCATAGATGTAATTATACCGAGACAACAACAAAGATGCGGACGGAACTACTGTTGACAATCCCTGCAAACGAAACAAGAACAACGAATTCCGGATCTGCACGTGGAATACTCCTTAATGGGGCACGTGCAGCCGAACAACTAACGGAAGCCCTGAAATGCTGCAAAGCGAATACCATATTACCGCCATCCAACTAATGCGATGAAATTAGCCGGACAAAAAGAAGACGAAAAACTGAGACATCTACTACGGCAATTGCAATCGACGGCAAAAGCAGCGTCTATTTGAATTCGGATTTGTCGTTAGGTGCAACTTAAGCAAGAATTCTAGAGTTTCTGATATGTGAACGAGCGTCTCGTAACAATCCGCATTAGACCTTAATGAAAAACATTGGCCTTATATAAGCGCACGCCCTCTCAGAGGAGAAATATGACTACTCTGTTAGCTCTGCCATAGGGTGGCCAGATAAGAACGACAGGAAAAAAAGAATGAATCTACATTCACGCCATTATGTATGGAATAGCACATCATTCAAATGGCCGCCTCGGTTTTGCTGGCAGTGCTTCATGCTGTCTTTTCAATTGCTGATAACCCACTCCAATATATGCGGCGTTATTTCGGCAATAGCGTTTCGAATGTTGTCTAATGGTGTTAAATTGCATGATCGCGGAGACCAATTGATGAACGCTCGCCGTAAGATGACCCAGTCGCCAAATTTCTCCTTCACAACTTTGAACGTTGTGTCGCTTGTATGGCATGTAGCGCCTTCTTGTTAGAATCTCCACTCAGATATATCGATGTTGTCGAGCTCTGACCACAGAAAGTCGGTTAATATCTTTCTATACCTGAGACCTATAAAAGTAACGATGTCTCCTTCCTCATATTGAAAGAAATAAGTTCCGATGATGCCGCCATATCATGAACCGAACCATCTTTGTGGATGCATTGATACTTGGCCGAACACTTGTACATTGTATTCGTTCCAATTACGGCAGTTTTACCTGTTGACATAGCCGCTGAGCCAAAAATGGACAGTTCTTTCAGCAGAGGCGTCAGTCTGTAACAGTAAAACTTTAGTTGGATGAATTTTGATTTCCACGAGTAATCGGGATATGTAGGTCACTTAACAGCAGATCCCGTTTTGCTGAGTAATTAATTTGGAGGTAGACCTGTAACCGAAGTTCGCCAACCAGCGACTAAGCATCCTTTTGTTGTAATAGTAGAGTTCCGAGACTAATATCGGCATCATCAGAAGTACAATATGGAGAAGGGATTCTAAAAATCGGCAAGCGCATTACAAATAGTAGTCACTGTTCACTTCACGATATTTTCCTTTCCATAGGTGGTAAAGTATTGAGTGATTACGGACTTCCAACCCTTCAACGACTGAAAGGAACCATAGACTGGGTGTGATGTATGACATCGTTAATGACTGGATTCTAAAGTTTACCTCTGAGCTACACAATCCTCCAAAGCGTGAATTCAAATAAGTTCAGATGATGACAAACTATTTTTTTTTTTCTGAATTCCCCTGTTGGGGCCGGAAGAACTTTCCTTACAATAGCCATCCTAACGAGGTGAGAAGACAACTGAAGATTAGGCTGGCTATAGCATCTTCCAATGTCACTGCCACACTGTTTCCTGGACGCAAAACGGTGCTCATCATATTCAAAATTCCAATATATCATATATAGACAGCAATAAAACTGCTGTGTGCACGGTTTCCCGTAATAGTAAAAAGGACAATAGTTTTCAGGACTGCTCTATAAATGCATGAGTTGACTGTACGATGTCAAATAGGAAAGCAAAGGAAGTTATAGACCGAACGTTGAAAAGATTGAAGATATGAGCAAGCTTAGAATCTGTTGCTCGAGGTACCCGACCTGACGATGTAATTGCCCCACTGTAACGATCCTCTCTTTGGCTTAGGGTTCACAGACTACGCCTGATGGTTAACATAAAACCAACATTTGAAGGAACCTCACACGTTCAAGAATTCTCTACTGGGTTGTTGGCTAAAGAACTACAGCCGAGAAAAACGGCCTGGTAAAACTGGTAGAAAAGCTCGCAAAAAATAATTCCATGTTAGAGGAACTTTTTCGCTTGGTGTACATAGATATCGCAGACACGACATCAACGCTGTTCCTGGATATTTAAACGGCTTTTTTGTTTTTAAAAGCTCGCGCGTAATTTGTGACATGTGTCAAAGTCAAACATGCGCAGTTAACATTACAATTTTATCATGAAAAGACTAACATCTAAACAACACTTTCGTATTATTGAATTTTATTATCAAAATTCGTGCTCTGAGTAAAATGTTTTTGGTGCACTTGATGACTTGAACCTGGTCGACATGTGGTTCCAGCAAGTCGGCACTACATGCCACACAGTACGCGAATGAGAAATGAGTTCGGTGAGCAAATTATCTCCCGTTTTGGATTAGCCGGCCAGAGCGTGCGTTTTGACGCCTTTAGACTATTTTTTATAGGGACACGCCAAACCACTCGTCAATATCGATAAAACAGCGTCAGTTGCAGCCTCGAAATACAACATTATGCATGTTATTAGCGAGATACCAGCCAATCTGATTTAAAAGTGGGCCCTCCGTATGGACCACTTAAAACGTAGTCGTGCTCAACATATACACAAAATAATCTTTAAAAAGTCAATGGCAATTACCAATTCAAATTAAAGTTTTATACACTTTTATAATTGTTCTATGTTGTTTTTTTTACAGTTAAAACCCAAACGCTTAAAAAATCACCCATTACAACATTTTATACGGAATTAAAGGAAATGAAGTGGTTTACACGTCAATAAACACTTAAGTCGAGCAAAATGATGATGATGATGATACTTCGAAACATTGATCATGTCGGGCGTTGTAAGTAGTGTTTGTATCATCCATAAGGAGGACCTAACAAGAATAGGAACACATAATTTTCGCCTTCAGAGAAAGTCTCACAAGCCTTACGCTCCTGTGCACACCTGTGGAAGATCGAAATATTTTTGATATCATGTCTAGATCGGAACTACTTAGTCTTAGCTACCAAATTCTATGAATAAGTGAAGTCTGATTGGCACCACCAGCTATCTTTGCGAAAAGATTTTCCTACTGCGTCGAATTTTTTTACCAGCAAGCTGTGATCACCCAACCGATCGACATTGCACAAATTCATTTCTAATGCTATCACCTTGCTCAAATCCCCATCAACGTGGAACACTCCTTTTTACTCTCTCAAACACCAAACATAAAGTGACCAATTGAAATCAGTGATCCCAAGTGGTCTTTGTAGCCTCCTCTAACTGCTTTTATCATCTGCCCTAATGCTCAGACTGGTGCTTGCTGCAAAACAGGGATTAATTCGAATTAATGCAACCAAATGGTGTTGGAAATGCTGAATTATTGTAATGAGATGTCTTGTAAGCGACCTATGCAAATAAGTCTGCCTCATCTCGAAGTACCCAATCCAGGATCACAGCCACGGATCACAACCACCACGTACGACATACGACGTATGATTCATGCAGTGCGGCGCAAGAGACAACCAAATAACTGAAAACCAAAAAAACCAGTTCAAGCTGCAGTGTTGCGCCACAAAACCGTCCAAATACATAAACAAAAAAGCCAAAAAAAAAGCAGTCGCCAAGAAAACGAAAATTTCCATGAGTTCATAGTGCACAAATTTTCCATAATGTCATCGAGAGTCTCCATGGCATTTGGAGATTTGTAGATGCCTCCTTCAGTTCTCCAGCAGACAACTGGGTACGAATATGTCGTCTGCATATAGCCAGAGGGAGCTGAAGAGCTAAACCGTAGTCTGCTGGGCGACAAAATGTATGCGCAGCGTTTTTATCGCTGCTCTTGGATTTTTGTGCCGTTGGATTGGGTTTGTTGTTTGCTTTTTTTTTTTTATTTTGTGACAAAATCCTAGTACCGCACACTATGGACAAGAAGTAGAGACTCCAATCGCCAGGCATCTGGAGACCGATGTGGTTGCGTTTGATTTTTCATACGCCAAGCGTAACACAGAATCTCTAAACTGCTGCAAACTGCTGCCAACTGCCAACAACAGTGGTCAACATAGCAGAGCTTAGCTTGGAGGACCAGAACCAGGACTAAGACCAGGGCCAGGCCAGGAGACCAGAGTGTGATGATACCAAACATTCCCAGAAATATTGGTGTAGGTCACAATAAGATTACATGCTGTGCATCTCATTGTATGCAAAGCAGGACATGGGGTTGCACTGCTATATTTTCGTTTGTTTTTCCAGAGCTACGAGTACGAGTACGAGTATGCCCTGCGCCAGGTAAGTGCTTCTTTGGGCCATTTTTTTTTTCTCCTTTCATCTCATTCTACTCCTACTTCAACTTCTCATAGGGCACACACACTCTGCACAAAGAAAGGGAATGGGAACCGTTTCGATATGCATTGCAAGGTCTGGCCAGAGAGGTAGATATTCATACGAATACGAGTACTCGTACACGTTGTTTTCTACTAAAACGCATTCATGACGGAGGCACGAAATTTTTCTCTGCGCCCTGGGATCCCGAAGGATGCCACATATCTTGAATGGAATTGTATTCTTTGGACCGCGGTTTATACTTCTTTTGGCTCTTTTGGTTTTATTGTGGCATTTATGCGCTGATAAGTGTAGGAGCAATCGATGATATGGTCTTTTACCAGAGAGTCACCACGAGATATGGGAACGTGTAGTGCATTTGTTCTGTCCAAGGTTGGCAGCAGACCAGACCAGGACAGAAACCAAACCAAACAGAGCAGAGCAGGTGCTAAAATGTTTCAAATAAACGCAAACAATGGAGAAGAGGATTTTGTCAAATGTAGTAACTTGTAAGCAAATACGAGGATTTCGATTTAGATGATGTTCACAGATATGGTTTGGTATCTATGAGAAAATGTTTATAAATTGCCTGACTCAATGACTAGCTTAATCGTCCTGATTTGCACAATTTCCATCGAAAGATTGTTGGAAATATTTCTTGACTTCTGCGTAGTTATTTTGTTCGAGCATTTGTTACTTGCCTCCTCTTGGGATTTGTTTGAATTACTTAAGAGGATGAAGTAAAAGAGGGAAGCACCGTGATCTGAGTGTATGGTATGTATCTATAACACAGCTAAATGCAGCTCGGGAACTATGGCGGGGAAGGAATGAACCGTAGTTGGTAAGGTTTCTAGTCAGAGCTTAGCCAAATGGTAAGCCAACAGCGAATAAAATTCTAAGGAAATCATGCTCATTAAACTTAGAGAAACATTCCTGGAAAGCTTAAATTTTAATCAGAATTAAACGATATTTAAGCAAAGGTATTCTGTTAGGCTTTACATTTTTCCGTTCAATTCACCAGGACTCGATACTAAAATTCGAAAGGAAACCTATAAAGGCCAGAACCTACTGTGTCTAACAATTATACATAAAGATAATCTAGAATAGAGACAAATTTCACCTCACATGGAGTGGAGTGGAAGGAATATAACCTGCTGGAGAGACAAGAATGGCAATTTAAAGCCAATCAGTCTATTATCCCCTTGTTTTGAAAATTCAGTGAGCCTAACAGATACTAATATTGGAGCACAATTAGCCAAGAATATTTTTTCGGGTTCTTAACTTTCCCATAATACAGAACATACATATTCATGCATATTCTGTTTCCCTTGACATTCCTCGGTATTTTCAGCAGCGAAGTGGATTCTACATCGAATATATAATACCTCAATTCTAGTTTGGAAAAAACATTAATGTAAGCATACCCTCCAGATCTTTTTGGGAGGAAGATGCTTTTACTGACGATCCATCAATTTCTATACAGATGTATCCAAGACTGATAGCAGGAGTAAAAGTGACGTTTTCTCGAACCAGCGCTCAGCTTCTCCTTCCGCCTTCCAAATTATTGTAGCGTATTCCAGACGGAAATCTTGTAGATTAAAGAAGTCCTGTCCTGTGATATCTATAAGAGATATCCTCATCTTTCTGGATAGTCAGACCGCTATCAAATCCTTGGATTCAGTCTAACGAAATTCTTAAACTGCCCTCCATTGCCCTTCTCTCAAGCAGATGGCGGAGCAATTCAGCATCCACCTAACATCTATTGGGTGTCGGGCCAAAAAGATATTCCAGGGAATTGTAGGGCCGACGAACTTCAATCGCTTCGGGCAAATTAAAATTAAAACTGGATAGTACTAGAAGAACAAACTGCTGGTGGACTGTTGGGTAAACATGTCTAGCAACTAAACGAGTCTTACCAAAACTGGATCTGAATTGGTCTTTCTTAATAGGAAACATCTCAGTGCTATCATAAGTGTCATCACTGGATACTATCTTATAGGCAAACAAGCATTCAAGAAGGAGGGAGGAAGAGTCAATTCTTCACCCACTCTGTACATGCCCAGCTCTCTTCTAGCTCTAAGTGGAGTTTTCTTCTACAATGACTTAAGCCATCTAAACGATATTAGTTCCAAGTGTAGAAGGATCAAGATTAATGTGGCATTATAATGGGCCCCATAAGGCCTAGGTGGGTTGGTTTTTTCCAACGATCACTGTTACATAACCTAACCTAACTCTCCCACAGCCAGTCCAAGCCCGTTTGATAAGGAAGGTGAGGTATAGTATAGTATAGACGGGACGACAAATCATTCGAACAATTTTGCGTTCGAAACGGCGACCTTCTTCGATCTGTCTTCTTTCTTAGTGGTTCTCGACCAGACCTTATCACTCATTTGCCTTTTTATACAGAAAAAACAGTGACTGGTGAGACTTACTCTTCCTTTTATTTCTTATAAGATTTCAGGTTCTGCTGCCCAAATCTTGGAAATAAGTTGAAGCATGGTGTCTACCAAGTCATCTCCCACTGCCTTTAATATTTGGACAGGTAAGCTGTCCGATCCAGTAGCTTTGTTTAAGTTTGAAAATTGCTATGCTCTCTTCATTTTTGTCGGTATGGACCGTATGGACCTCTTGACTCTTTCATAGTCTAGTTTAAATGGTTAATTCTGTCTGATGTTTTCCTCGCAGATTAACAAACTGCAGAAGTGATCTTGATATTTCAGTTCTTAGCGGAAAAAGCGTATTTGTAACGAAGCCACAATTTACGATTCTAGATAGAAACTCCATTATTTCGCAGAACAAACCATCTGGAGTTTCTTTTACTCCAAGAATTTTAGGTGAATAATTTCTAAGGCTTGTCACTACACGATTTGTCGTTTCCTCTAAATCTTCATACGTGGCACGTATATCACTTTCCCAAGCATGTTTTGAAGTTACATGTCCGAATTTTTCTATGTTTTCTTGTTCCTTTTTACAAAACTCTGTTTAGGTATTGTTACTTTGACACGCTCCTTTTAATTTTTGGTAAAACTTCCAAACATTGTTCCTAGAATACTACCTATCTAAGGTATTTTATTGATCTCGGGAATCCCATGCTTTTTTCGTTTTCCTCCGAAGAAGCAGATATTCTTTCCTTCCAACTCCCACTTCGTAGGCGAGTTCTGCATTCTTCATCAAACCATTTATGCTGTCGACTAGCTGCAGTGATGTTCCGTCTCGCAGCAAAGTCAATAGCTTCAGCCCGTTTTCAGATGTAGTCTCTTAGAGGCTATTCTTCTCTACTGTGCTGCCAAAATTTTGGCTTTGAAATCGCCTAAGACCTTTCCTTCGTTACATTTCGGACATTGCTCGTAAGTTTTGTCGATGAACGCGTAGAAAGCATTCTTTGACTCTGTGAGAGCATGAGCACATATCAGGCTGATGGTAGCGAATCACTATACATAGTTTTATAGTTTTTACGTAGAATTATGAAATTGATTCTGACTTCGTGTGTGGCATGTTTGCATGTTTGTCCGAGCATCACAAACAAACTATTGAACCAACTCGAACAGGGTTTTTACTGTATGATAGCCCATTTCTCTATTTAAATACTGCGATTTGCTAAAAAAAAGCGGAGTTACAATTAAAGAAACATTTCAAAATTTGGATTTTTCAAAAAATATATGTATGTATGTACACATTAATGTATATGTCCGTATGCGCTATACACAGAATTCAGAACCAGATAACCACAGTCCGAGCTGGACTGTGAACAGTCAAAACAAACAAAACAAAAACATCAATCGTCATATGTGCACGCTCACTTAATGCTCACTGGTATATCATTGATTTAATGATTTTCACTGTTTTGTAATAAGGTTTTGTAAGGTAAATAAATCTATTAATAATAACCGTTTGGGGTAACGCACAATGTTCGGACAAACAAACAAACGGACAACAATTAATGTTTTGTTTTGACGAAGGTGGTTACTATTTTGAACTGCGCAACATTAATCCACAAACAGTGGATTACGAGTACCGAATTGTAGTTCGAGAGGGGCAAGAAAATTATTTGCTTTACTTTCATCAACTTCTCAACCAGTTTTTGATTGATATTCACGCCAAAATCGAGGCTGAACGTTTACTATATACTCGAACTAACCAAAGTCAACCCCGCTGCAAGACGCTCTCAGATAAGACAGAGGGTTTGGTGATATTTCTATCTTCCTTACGAGCGGGCGAAAATATGGTCGTCAAGATCTGTTTAAAACCAGAACAACAAATCTGAGGTGGAAAATACATATAACAAATGAACTTTTCGAAGGGCAGGTATCTCACGATCGTCAAGATATTGTCACGCGGATATTTCATTTAAAGTTTAAAAAACTTATGGTGTGCATCTCCTCACTAAGGAAAAGATTTGGTGCAGATCGATGCCATATATTTGCAGCAGAGTAGCAGCAGAGGGACTCGCCGAATGCTCACATATTGATATGGTTAGACAACAAGATTATTCCGAATCATATAGATGAAATTAATTGTGCAAAGTTTCCATATGTCAAAACAGATTATGGTCCTTTCAAAATAGGTTAGTATCATATGATTCATGGCCCATGCGGAATACTAAATCCTCAATCACCGTGTATAAAGGATGGGCGTTGTTCCAAGAGGTATCCCATATAATTGACAGCAGTGACAGTCACAGGTGATGACGGCTGCCCATCCTACCAGCGTAGAATTGAGACTGATGGTGGACGTACAGCAACGATTCGTATGCGTGGTCAAATCGTGGAGATGGACATATATTCAGCTCCTTCATTCACGAGCAGTTCTGTCCAAATTTTGATTTGGACTTTCATCTTGAAAATGAGCAGCAGCTGTATTTTGATGCCTCGAATATACAAACCCAAGAAACACCACTCTAGCAGCGTTTTTTCAGCTGTGCCAGAAAGACGAATTCGCATGAACGAAGAAGTACCGGCCTACTACACATTTGATAAACGAAGAGTGGTTTCCAACCGGAGACGACGTGGGACTCAGATGTTCGCTCATCCCGGCCTGTTTAAAAAAAATACCTAGGACCGCATTTTGTACAATTAATCCGAGTAACAGCGAGGGTTTCTTCCTCCGCTTACTCCTCCATACAGTGATGACTCAACGTGACTGGGATGAAACCGTAGCAGAAGCTTGTATTGCTCATTGGTGTTCAATGACATCTACCACGAAAACATTGAATTTGGAAAATATTAAAAAAACCTTTTTTCAAATGGAGGACATCCGCTGGCTCAATATGAACTTCCAACTCCACAAGAGCCCACCAATATGGCAACTAACCGGGAGTACGTAACGGAAACTAGTTACGATCTGGCTGCACTCGCAACTCTAACAGCTCAACGCGAACAATAACTCACTATTGAACTATGAGAGATTTATGATTTGGATTATTACCAGGTGTACCGATATGAAGTGAACGTCAAGACACAAATGTCTCGATAGGGAACATATATTGTGAACGGGCCTTAGTGTCGAATTTTGTACCAGAAAATGATGACTTGCGGAAAGCATTAATTTTTTGTTTTCATTTGAAGAAAAGTGCTGCAGAGTCGCATCGAATGCTTGTCGAGGCATATGGTGATCATTCTCTATCAGAAGCAACATGCAAAAGATGGTTTTAACGGTTCAGAGAAAACGATTTTGATGTGAGAACTGAAGAACATGGAAGACCACCAAAAAAGCCGAATTGCAAACAATATTGGATGAAGATGACGTTTTGAGTCAGAAAAAAATGGCGGAAATGTTAAATGTTGCACAACAAACAATTTCTGACCATTTAAAAGCTATGGGAGAGATCTAAAAGTTTAGAAAAATGGGTGCCACATGAATTGAATGAAAGACAGATAGAAAACCGAAAAACCACTTGTGAAATTTTGCTTCAAAGACACGATAAAAAATCAGTTTTGCATCGAATTGTTACTGACGATGAAAAATGGATTTATTTTCAGAATCATAAAAGGAAAAAAATCATGGGTTAATCCGAGATAACCATTATGCAAAAGCAGATCGATTCGGTAAGAAGACAGAAAGGTGTGGTGTACCATAAGCTCCTAAACTCTGGTGAAATCGTTAATACAGATCGCTACCGACAGCAAATGATCAATTTGAAGCATGCATTGATCGAAAAACGACCAGAATGGGCCAGAAGACACGGCAAGGTAATTTTTTTCCATGACAATGCACCTGCATACAAAGCAAAACTGGTTCAGGATACAACCAAGCGCTAGACTGGTAGCTGCCACCCCACCCGCCGTATTGACCAGACTTGGCTCCTTGCGACTCCCATTTTTTTTTTCATCTATGGGACACGCTAGATTATAGCAGCACTTCGAATCCTACGAGGAAGTTGAAAATTGGGTGACTTTTTGGTTTGCTTTAAAAGACGAACAGTTTTATTGGCGTGGAATCCATAAATTGCCTGAAAGATGAAAAAAATTGTGTAGCTAGCAACGCCTAGTACTTTGCATAAAATGTTTTTTAATTTCACATTAAAAATTTGTGTTTTATTTTCATACCGATACACCTGGTAAGTTCTAGAGTCAGAGTTGAAAATTGGACTACATTTCTTCACTGGCTCTGATTAGGGTCGAAGGCAGAATTTTTGTTCACTTAACGGAAGCAATTCTGGTATCATTGCGCTAGAGGACTTGTTCATAAGAGTGGAGTCAAATGATAGTCGACAGGCACAAAGACCACTCATTTTTAAATGGAAAATGGCTAATGACGGTCTATAACTTAATTCGTGCGGTTTGCTAAGAGATGGCATAACTTGTATTATTCCATTGTAATTATTCCAGAAAGGTACTGTCATTGTACGTCATTTCAGTATATGTCATTCATTTGAAGTGTAATCAACAATCTTTTTTTTTCACTCAGATATGTCGAAATTTGTGCCTGAAAAAGTGTTTTTGCGGGGAGTTCTTCTTCATTACCTTAATATGAAGAAAACTGCTGCCGAAAGTCATCGTATTTTTGTGGAAGTTTATGTGTTTCAGTGATTTTGGCTTGAAAGACGATGAACGTCCTGGGCAGCCAAAAAAGTTTGAAGATGAAGAACTGGAAGCATAACTCTATGAAGATTGTTGCCAAACACAAGAAGAGCTCGCAGAATCTTTGGGTGTCACTCAAGCAGCCATTTCAAAGCAGCTGAATATATTCAAAAGCAAGGAAATTGGGTTCCACATGAACTCAAGTCGAGAGACGTCGAAAGGCGGTTTTGCATGTCCGAAATGCTGCTGAAATGAAAAATGGATCCATAACGACAACCCCAAGCGCAAAAAATCATATGTGAAAGCCGGCCAACCGGCCAAATCAACGGCAAAGCCGAATATCCATGGCACGAAGGTAATGCTCTGTATTTGGTGGGATCAGATGGGTGTGCTGTATTATGAGCTGCTAAAACCGGGTGAAACCATCAATGGACAACGCTACCGAAAACAATTAGTCCGTTTGAAGAGAGCAGTAGCCGAAAAACGCCCGGAATATGCGCCCAGACACCAGGCAATAATTTTCCATGATGACAACGCTCGGCCCCACGTTGCTATTCCGGTTAAGAACTATTTGGAAAACAGTGGATGGGAAGTCTTACCCCACCCGCCTTATAGCCCAGACCTTGCCCCTTCTGAGTACCATTTTTTCCGGTCGACGCAGAACGCCCTCACTGAAATACGGTTCACATCAGAGCAGAATATCAAAAATTGGCTTGATTCATTCTTGGCTGCCAAGCCGGCGCAGTTCTTTTGGGATGGGATCCAAAAATTGCCAGAAAGATGGGAAAAAATCATAGCTTCAGATGGGCAATACTTTGAATAATACTATTGTACATGTTTTTCTTAAATAAACGTTCAAATTTTGAAAAAAAAACCGCATGAATTAAATTAAATACTCAATATAAATATCAAAGTGAAGAAAGTGCATCTAGAGCGTATCCCGCCGTACTATACTAAGTAAGGTTCCTCAAATCTTTCTTTAAAGCTCGGTAGAAGTAATAGTGACCTATCAAACAACAGATGTATATGATACAATTGGTCTTGCAATATCTGGTATGCCTTTAGTAGTTTAATTATATCAGCACTATTGTATCTCATCGCGATGGTCTCTGGAAACTACAAAAAAATTAAATGAATGGAGGATGGCCTAGTCTTGCCACTCACTGTTCGTCTTGTTAGGAGGACTTACGGTTTTTGGTAATACTGAACGTTGAAAGGATGACCCTTTTGTAGGTAAACACTTTCACCTTTGGTATTGTCTGGTACTGACGTCAAAAATTTCTTAGTTCTGGTTTTCAGAGCATTGCTGGAGGTTGGACCCAAGCATTTGGCTTGGTTGTCGTCAAATTACACCACTGCATCGCCGCAAAAGCATGGAAGTTATGAATACAATCCGTAAAATTATAAATTTGTGTAGCTTAACGTTATTAAGATTTGATTGAATAGGTTAACATCGCATCTCATATACTCTTAGTATATATATACACTACGTAAAGATCCGCCGATGGTGGATCAGAGCGTTTCTAGACACCGATAAGCATTTCTACGGAAAATGACAACTTAATAGGAATGATAGTGATCAGGATAATTATGAAAAAATCATAGCGTTTAACGACACAAGGAATCTTGCACTGACAATAAGAAGAACAAATTTTACAATCAGCTTAACGCCATCAACCAAGTCAAGGCGAAAGGCGAACGTTATGGACGTACCAAGTACCTCGTAGAACACAATGATGCTTGCTTAGGTATAAAACTGTCACAAGACACAAAATCAGATGGACAACAAGAAACTATTGTAGATAAGCCATCTAACATTTAAAAAGAATACTTGAGAGACTTGGGATAGCAGTAGATAGTTGTCAATCCCAAATTACGTGGGAATTCATACCGGTACTCCTGGTATTAGAAAAATTTTCTATAGTATAATGCAGGCAAAACGATTTTTTTTAGATGCTCCAGGAGGCAATAGATAAACTTTCCTCATGAATTTGTTGTTTAGCAAAGTGCGAAATGAAGACAAAATTGCTCTAGCTTTGACTAGGTTTCTGTTTTAAGATTGTAAAGTCTAAGTAAAATTCGCATACGGGTTGGTCAATCGTCGGAGACCTTTTCCAATTGTTCACTATACGAACGAACGCGAACGAAGTCGTGGGTTAGGCTAGTACAATTATAATACAAACTCCTTATTTGTTGCTTTAGCATATTGGATATTCATCTGCAGGCACCTCGGCTTATCGGCTTTAATATACCGATAGAAGCATTGCATTGGAGTCTTTCTCCACACGTTTTAGACTCCTTTGTGGCCCACAGTGCAGCCCCCTGTGGGGGTTGCAAAGGCATATTTGGTCCAACAGGACGTTTTGTCTAGAATCTATTTGAACAGTAGGATAGGTTGACTTCAAGTGAGTATCTTACCAAAACTGTTAAATTGACACCGGTCAATATAGGATATAGAAGGCTGATCGTTCTAGTCCCGCATCTAGTGAAAGGCTTTATCTGTTCAATGAATTTTCGGGCTTTCGTCATGTTCGTTCTATTGTGTTTTTTTGCATCTTAAAGGCTGTTTCCCCCGTATTGGTCCTACGCATCTAGCATTGACTATTTCATCCGATCTTGTTGGAAGCCTATCACCTTATCGGCAGTAGTCTACATAGAGCAAGAAATATTTTACAGTGCAGATATATGTGTCTTCGAGTTGAGTGGACTTTGTGCAAGCTGGTATGAGAGTCAAGTAGAGAAAATTTGGGCCATCTGTTTTGCATCAAGCTTTTCAAAGTCGACCTGCCTCTACAACAAGTCCTGTTGCATAATAACCCGCAAGAGGAAAGCGATACGAATTAATTTCAGCAACTTAAGCCGCCTGTACCTATGTCTAGGGGATGATTCGTTAGATATATGTATGTTTGTTATATATTAATGTTTCAAGGCTTTGCACTCTTCTGCGGGTAACCTAAAGCTATGCTCTTTCTGATCAGTGTGCAACAATACCAAATTTAAAGTCGAAAAACCATATCCTACCTCGGACAATATAACAATAACCAAAAATATTTCGATCGCCCGCAAGTCCATGTTACAAATATTGAGATAGAAAATATGAACCCAATTCGGTTACGTGTAGCAGTGAACTTCCTGTGTTCACAGATTGGCTATTCTTAACAATCGTCTGTATGATAATGGCATTGTAACTGTAAGGTCTGTTAAGCCATTTTGTGACCACCGGCACTAGACATGATCCCGACAATATTTGTTTTAGGAATATGTCAATGTAAAACCACAGATTACTATTTAGAGACAAGTGAAGAACACAACACATTATCAATTTTGCACATAAGAGCCTTCTTGTGACTCTGGCGACATTCTTTAGCAACTCCATCCATCGTTCTCCTGTCAACATTCTGTCAAAAGCATCATTTAGCATCACCCATTCCACTCGCATTATTCAGATTTCTCTGGAAATTCTTCAGATAAATTCCGTCTGCACCTGTTGACAACTGTACAGCTCTCACATGCATTAATCATCCTTGAGTGCAAAGCCACAAACGAACGCACTTCATATGCAGCACGCCTAATAAACTTCATAAGCCTCATAAAGATATACCTATAAGGTTACCCCTGTCAAATGCCTCCCTGCCGACACCAACCATAACTCGTAGCCCGCCAATAAATGACAGATGGTTGTCCGCGCAAAACCACAAAGATGACGTCTCACCGTATCTGTAAGATTTGATTGATTGATTTATAATTGTCTGTGCTGTAGCTACTGATGGACGCGTGCAACACAATGTAAACATGCTAACTGGCGCAGACAGACAGATAGACGGAGAGACGGACCACTGACATAGTCATGTGTAGCCTGTCATCGGTTACCGACTTGAATGGTGCGAAATGATAAATACTCCGCACATTGACTACCTAAAGCGCACGAAATGAACGAATGGATTTTTATTTATGAGTCCTTAGGACGTCTTCATTTCGGTCGAGATGATGTATAGTGTCAGGGGACAGCGGCAGAGGATGTCTCTGCTTCTGGATATAAATGCAAATAACCGAAAATGACTTGGGTATGTCTGACCTTTTACGGGTGAAACAACCACGCGAATAAAGTGCTCCCAAAAAGGGCCACCAGATACATACTACCTGCATCTCGTTTTGGAACCAAGTAACAGGTAGAAGCCAATAAATCACACCTTTGCCGAAAACACGGTTCCCAAAATAATCTGCACGTCTTTGGTGGGAACGTAGGGTCCATGGGTCGGATGCACGCGACATATGATACTTTGGATTCGATGGTGCCTTGACCGGAACGGTGTTGTATGGCTTTTGCTAACATCGTTGTGGGCTACTGTTGGTCAAGAGGTTTATCTTGGTCGCGGTGTGCCTATAGATAGTTAGGTGGGGAACAGCAAGTGGTTTATGGTTCTAAAGAATTTGAATGGTGCTTGTTTGTGGCCCATTTGCATAAAATTATATGTCGCGCTGTTTCGGGGTTATTTGGTCAATGGAATCTTACCTCGAATTATGTAAATTGTTCGTTAAAAGGCGCGTTTGCTTCTGCAGATAGCAATTGAAATTGATCCTGATCAAAAAAGAAAAAAATCAGGATTCCTTCGCTTAAATCCAACGCTAATAATGCAGATTCTTAAATATAGATGATCAGTACGTTCGACTCAGAATATTAGCGCTCTAAGAGCTTTTCAGAACAGAGGACTATAAGAAGCAATAAGCAAGTTCAACGTTATGCATAGATGTTGTGTGCCTACCACTGAGAAAGATCATACATACTTATAACTCAAAAGCAACAATAGGTTTTTGAAAAGCATAGATTCACTATTGGAAAACACATCATTTTCGTGTCTACATGTGGATATTTAGGATACTTTAGAAACAAAAATTGAAATTCTTTTTTCACTGCTGCGATTCTTTGTCTTGAAAGCCTAGGTGAGCACGCAAACACATCTGATCCTGTGGTCACACGGTGGTGCGTAACTCTCGAAACTGCTGGCTTCAAGTTACGATTAAGTGTCGTAAATTGTCGTAACAGCCCTGTAAATTTGTGTGTTGGTTGCAGAAAATCACAGCTATTGATGTTGATACATCAGCTATAATCAATGTCCATCCATAAATTCGTCTTAAGCTACATAAATGACAATTTAAGACGGCGTTTGCTATATGCTCAAATTGGTAAACTAACACATGGGCTGAAAATGAAATAAAGGTCAACAGGGACTTAAACTGTTTAGGAGGTGATTCCGGAAGGTTTTTTTTCTAACAAATTAATGAATTATATCAATAACAGTTGAATGAAATAAATCAGCACAGATACTGATAACTGGAAGGGAAAAGGTGTAACTTCTTAGTGTAAATGGTGCTACTACGATTTAAATGGATAAGGACTGTAATTTGAGTCATATTAAAAAGGTTGGTACATTCAAAATTAAGCTAAAATGTAGGACCTTTACTACCGAGCACTCAAACATTGATGGGAAAGGAATAAATGGCGCCAAACGTGGGGAGCAGGCACAACACAAATATTGTCTCAGGAGCACTCTAAAAAGTGGTTGTCTATAGATTACCGATTCGAAAGGATGGGTTTTTCATAAGTAGTTGCTTAAATAAGCTTTCAACATCAAATTTTGAAGGTCTATTTCGCGGGTCAGAGACCTGCCAAAACAATTCAATATCCAAAGCTCAGCTTTAGATTATGAGCTTATTTCTTCCTCCTTTCATCCTTTCCAAGATTTCTTGATTTTTGAATTGAAAATTTTATGTGATTTATCATCTAGAGCCTATGATTCAGGGATTCCCATGACCAGAACATTTAGAATCGATTCCCTACTTTTGTCCGACAGATCTAAGCATCCATTTTATGTTTATTTTAGAGGTCATCTTAGCGACGACGTTATGTTTTCCTTATCTGTCGAAGCAGAGTACCCAGTTAAAGAACTGGGATGAAAGCTGAGTGATCACTTCAATGTTAAAATGCCTGCAATACCAACACCTAACACGTCATCGCCTTCCTCCAGCTTCATCGGAGCAATGGCCGGACTTTGACCCCACGGTGTCATAATCACTCTTTCAGAAAGCATCGCAGAAAGCGGTGTGATGCAGAATAGCGGTGGAAAAGCAGAATATCGCATTTGTTTATTTTATTGTAATGTGTAGACTCAAACATCTACTCACAATTGACCTACACATAAGGAAGCCCTAATCATTTCCTAAGGAGTCTTCCCCAGAGCTGAGTTACCAAATTAATCGCCAATTTGACAAAATTGATATTAGTATTGTCACCTTGTTGTCGCACCTTGGCATGACATACTTACACCAAAGAAATTTGCTTCCCAGGATAATATTCAAATACTGAGATTCACTGCATAAACGAATGGTGAGTCAGGCTAACTACCTCAATTTTGAGAAGAAAGTCTCTTAAGGAGGAAAGACGGCAGATTGGCAAGTATGTATGTTTTAGTTCACTTCTTGCGGTTTGGTTAACTAGTCATCGATACTTGATGCTGACGGCATAGTACCCCTTAAGAGATTAAAGGATACTCGATCAGAAAAGAATTTGGCAATCTCTTGCGATTGTAACACATGGGCTGAAAAATCAGTGCCGTTTTATAGTAAAACGCAAAATTTTTCCAAAATTCAACTTTATTTATCAATATAGTTGCCTTCAAGGCGAAACACTGATTAAAACGATTTCTCAATCTTTCGATACCAGTTTTGTCGTACGATTTCGGTTTAGCCTCAAAACAGGCCTCTGTTTCGACGATTACTTCTTTATCGGTTTTAAGTCTCTTTCCGGCGAGCATTCTTTTGAGGTCTGCGAACAGGAAATAGTCGCTGGGCGCCAAATCTGGAGAATACGGTGGGTGGGGAAGCAATTCGTAGCCGAATTCATTCAACTTTCCATCGTTTTCATCGACTTGTGACACTGTGCATTGTCTTGATGAAACAGCGATTTCGTCCTTCAAACGCTCCAATAACGCAATGATATAGTCACTGTTGATAGTCTGCCCCTTTTGGAGATAGTCGATGAAAATTATGTATCCCAAAATACGGATGCCATAACCTTGACTCTGCCGACTTGACTCTGGTGTGAAGTGATGGAGCCAAGTTTCATCCATTGTCACATACCGACGCAAAAATTCGGCTTTATTGAGGTTGAACAGCTTTAAACACTCCTCTGAATCATCAACACCTTGTTGTTTTTGGTCGACTGTGAGCAAACGCGGCACCCACTTTGAACAGATCGCTCTTTTGATATCTTCAGAGCATCAGCTATCTCAATCAACTTCACTTTACGGTAATTCGTAATCATTTTGTGGACTTTTTTTGATGTTTTCATCTGAAACAGCCTCTTTTGGACGTCCACTGCGTGCATCATCTTCGGTGCTTGTATGACCTCTTTTAAATTTTTCAATCCACTTGCGAATGGTTCGTTCGGCTGATGCAGAGTTCGGGTAACACTTATCAAGCCATTTCTTTGCATAGGCTGCATTTTTTCCCATCAAAAAGCATTGATAAATCAAAACACGAAATTGCTTTGCATCCATTTTATTTCACAATAACAAAAGTTGCTTCCCTCACAACGCTATATCTCGAGAACTAATCGTCCGACAGCTGTCAAATTTATACACGTATTTTTTGAAGATTGGTACTAACTGAAAATTCACGTGGTGCCCTCTCTTAGAAACGGCATATATTTGCGGTACAACTTTATGCTATTACCATAATCGTACTGACCTTTTGACTGTAGTGGTAATACTTAAACGTCAGAGCCTGCAAAGTTTGCTTCACCTTGTGCGTACTATGATACCAATAAACGGTTGGTGCCAAATCGATTTTTCGTAGAACGACTACCTGAGCGTGTGCGAATAAGTTCATCTATTCCAATTTCCAATTGTGAATTGCGAACACCAGTAGATATATTGCTTGATGAAATCACCACAATTTGTCCTATGCCGCCGATTTACAATATCTTATCAGCAAATTTCGTTAATTCTTGCAAATCCTCATTTGAAACTAGTTATTCAGCTGTACGTTGCCCTCGCACAACTATCAAGGCTTCGCCCATCAATGACGTTGTCTAGTAAAAAGCAGGGGCAGAGAAAAGTACTTGTCTTATCGTAACGGTTTTCAGATAACGTCACCGAAGTTTCCTACGATTTGACCAGTTACAAGCGGTCGGTCATAGGTCTTGTTGGCGGAGGGACCACCGATTATCCCTTCCAAGACTTAAATCACGGTATTATGGGAGTCAGGAGACCCCGGCTTGACTTGTTGAAGTAGGTCCCTTGTGGGAGCGTCATGGTGGCTGTGGTTTAAACCCAAATCGGAGGAAGGGTCTTCCAGTTTGAAACAAGTAGAGTTGCAATAAGTACTGGTGCCGTTACCCCAAGTCATAAAAAGGTTTTAGATCGGCTTCGACGAATACCAAGGGTGGAGGAGGCAAGCGATGGGAAGGCGTCTCATTGCCCCCATGAACGTATGGGCATCCCGTAATATCAAGTCTTCACGGCAGGTATTCACGATAAATCCTTGTCTCAATGTATGTATTGTACGTGGCCTGTTCAAGACCCAAAGATTACCTGTGCAGGTAATCGTGCAACGCTGTTGTTCCTTTTTTGTTCTGCAGTGCTGTCAACAGTAAATTCATCCTTATCCAATGCAATTGACTGATAGGAGATATAATAAGCACAATTGATGTGTTGTCACAGTAACTTCATTTGTCATCGACAAATAGACGTCGCTCACAGCCTACCCTATTCGTACAACAGCGGCTAAGCTTGAACGCTTTAATAAAAATAAATTTTTGAAAACTGTGTTGCAGTGCCAACTTAGAGAGCGTGAAGTGAGGTCGGGTCGGTTGTGAACGAGACTATGAGCAACAACAACTTCTTGCCACCACAGACAGTCTTCTCTGATTTAGGTTATCTGAGATTGAGAGCCTATCAGAGATAAACATATGTGTGGAACACTAGGTATAAACAGAACCACCACTTACGATGCGTTGTTCTGAAACAACTTCTCTATGATTTTCCAGGCTATACTCGAGATAAGGGCTGGAAACTGATGTGATGGATTCTAAAATTGTAGGCATTTATGCGCTGAAGAAAATGTCAATCTTTCTTTCAATAGCCTAGTTCTGGTGCTTTCAGTTTTGCATTCCTTGATCTAATCAGTTCGTGATATTACCCCCAAATCGATTTGACCGTCTCTCAATGTTTCTCTAATTAGTCAAGTAGATATCTTATTTACACTCGATTCATTTCCTTTTCCTTAAACACAGTTTTGAGTCTGACAAAACATCAAATTTAACGCAGAATAGTTTTAGAGCTCTGCAAGATGTAGAGCCAAGTGATTTCATCAGATTTTTGACATGAACTCAACAAGGATAATATTCAAATTCAACTCATTGGCTACTTTCTGACAAGTTCCAGTTCAATCATCCTACATAAACAAGCACAACTATTCCAAGATACAAAAATTAGTCACTTCAGTCTGCCCGGAAACCCCAAATACCCCTCAGCACAGATCCACATTTGTTCTTTCGGCTTCCCCTTCCCATTCATTTTTGAAGATGTAAAGAATTCTAAGAAACTAAAAAGCAATTTATCTACAGCAACCAGAATTAACAGCCAAACTAAGAAAACAACATCCTGGCATCAAAGTGATTTGTAGTTGGTGGCTTTCGTTTCTTTTGTAAGCAGTGTAAGAGGCGCCATTGGCATTGTTAAGAGCTAAATAGCTGAGGCATCCACCAAAACAACACACAACCGTCATAGTCGCCACTCTACAACAATACCCTCAAACACTAAACACAAGGGACCCTGTCTAGGCCGCCACCATTACCATCATCATCATTGCCACCATAGACAAAAGCCACGACACTATCGCCAAGGCCAGCATACAAAAAAGCTCTGCACAGCTGCTGCTCCAGCTTCCTCTAGACCACAACTTCTCCCACTATGCTGTGGCTGGTTAAATGGATGTGCTACTCGTACCAAAGACAAATTATGCAGACGTTCTGGTCTGTTCTGCTTCTCTCCGGTGTACTCGTACCTTGGTTGCTATTAGATTCTTTTGACGTTTTCCAGCTCCTGTGCACAAACACAGAACTCTAGTGACGCTCCAACAGCGTCGTATGATTCTATAGTACGCCATCACATTTCCGTGCCCTCGCTAGAACTATTGTTGACTTCACACTGCTATCACTGAGATTTGTTCGCCTTGTGTCCTCTAAAGAGGCGACACAACACCGGGCCACAGATTTTTAAGATGATCTCGGCGAGATACCATTTTGAGATTTTTTTTTTTTTTTTTTTTGTTGGTTTACTCGTAATCGGAACGCGAACTGACTAAACGACGTAGTTGAAGTAGGCTTGGCGGATCAGAAGAAAGAGGGTGATGTGGCATTGCAATGTTTTCGCATAGAGGTGAGAAGACCACGAGAAGAACTATTGTAGAAACCCAGTCTAGGCGCAGCGACTGTGCCACAATAAGAGTAGCTGCAACGGCAGCCACAACGACACGAGGTACCTACTCGTATTAGACAAGAGTAACCAATCTCACAAGTCTGATGGCCTAAATGTGCGCCAGAGCTTGCTGTGTGCTTGCTCTAGCGTAGGCGTACCGAATAACAAACAAAAAGAGACGCTCGCAGCTTAAACAATGCCTGGCTCCAACCATATTTCCAGATGATGCTCATGCTGATGGTGATGGCTTCAGTGCATAAAAAAATCCGCGAGATGATTTAATACGCTGGTGCCTTGATTTATGCTGCGCGATCTTTTGCTGCGAACAAAAAACCCTGTCGCCTGCTCCCAGATAGAGATGGGGTTTGGGCTTGAGCTTGGATATGACTGTGACTATGTATATGGAGATCGAGATGGAGATGGAGATGCGCCAACCGATAGGGTTCGGAGATGATTTTTTTTTTTTTTTTTTTGTCTTTTTTCCCATGCCATGCCAATGGACTGAATATTCGTTGGCAATGAGAATTGTGGTACTCACATCTTAAAAAGTCGCAACTGGGTGGGTTGTCTATGATTTGGGTGACTGGAGAAAGTGGCACAGTCCAAAATTACCAAATTGCCAAGGAATTGTGATGGATTGGATGCGCAAGAGAGTGATAAGTCTTGATGTTGCGTTGGAACTGTGGAATTTTTAAAAATAACGTGCATCTGTTGCGATGCTATCCATCCATATGCAAAATGGCAAGTGTTTTATGAAGACACAAAAGGCGAAACGTAGGCTTCTACCTATCAACTCCGACTTTCACCTTAACGTTGTGAGTTAAGGTACTCAACCCCTGTGTCGTACGACATTGCGAGCTGCAGACGCTCTAGCCAGTTTGTGGTACTTCGTGCACACCTCCTTTTAGAACTAGTATTTCGACGGATTCGGAGCTGAAGTCCGAAGATGGTTGTGTCGAGACACTGAAGTAGAGATGGCGGCGCAAGCACCCTGATATACATACATATTGTATATGAACCCGCAATAACCTCAGCAGGGATACTGGCGCCAGACCGTTTAACTGGATCCATTAGTCAGGGGTTTTCCTAGGGACCTAGCGATCCAGATTAGGTGCTGCTTGTGGAGGTACTTTCATCACCGTAGAAAAAAATACTAGATAGTAGACAACCAACGCCCTCGAATATGGACGGATACTATTTTCATGACTGCAGCAAACATTTAAGTACCTACAACGAGTTTTGGCTTTGAACATAAAATGTTAGGACCCTTCATAGGGGACGTTAGGCCTAACAACTTTCAAAGGTCCAGATTTCTCTAAAGCAGATATTACCGCAATTCAAAAAGTGCAATGTGATGGAACCGGCAACAAGCGGATGAAAAACTATACTACAGCGACTGTTGACAAAAAGGAAGACAACGCTTTTTTGACACAAGCCTTAAGCTTTCGGCTGTAAACGAACGCCTCATAGCAAACCGTATAAAGGCCAAATTCGGACAAGTAAGCTTAATTTATGTTCATATCCCTTCAGAGTTTGAGGATGACGCATCAAAGATGAATTCTATGAACTTCTGGAACGAACCTAGTACCCCAGCCGTGACACCAAATTTGTGCTAGGAAATCTTAAGGGAAGGCTGGGTGAGAAAGCAGTCATTGAGCGGGTCATCGGAAAACACAGCCTGCATAACACCACATCTGACGATGGATTTAGTATTGGTTCCCAAATCTCAACACCCTTAATCCTTAAAAAGGCTTGGCTATCCCTTAATCAGATTAATTAAATTATAATCGACGCCAGACACTTCCCCAGCATTCTGGATGTCCAAACTTTCCGAGAAGACAACATCGGTACGAACCGTTACCTTGTTGCAGCCAGGATACGAATGCGGATACCACTAGCACAACGTTGTCAAGTAAGGCCACCAAAGTGCGATATTGAAAAACTACAATCTCAAGACCCCGCTAGAATATTTGCCAATCCTATTTCCCTTAAGCTTTCCCGAAATTTTTGCCACCAAAGAACCGTAGAACACCAGAAAAGATGCTGATTCTGATGTGATTGGTTTCATAGCTCCATCACAAAGAAAACGTCAAACAAGGATCATATAAAACTTCAAAATCGTAAGAGGAACACAGAATTCTCGGAATAAAAAGGAAAGAGCATGGAAACCGCGCGATCGAGGAAATGGAAAGATGTTATTGCAGAAATGACATTCGACTACAAAGCCAGAGCAGAAACCTGGAAAGCTGGACATGGCCAACTGATAGTCGAGTCATAGTTGGTGATAAAATAATAAGACTTCTTCTACAGATAGTCATACAAAATGAACAATTCAACCTGGACGAAGACTACCGAGAAATTCACTCCTAGACCTACACGAAGTTATGAGTCTAAGGTTTAACATACTATAGGTGCTGGAAGTATATGGACTGCTAACTAAGCTATATAAAGCGGCTGGAAATGACCTGATCGGGATCATGCACACATTTCTATTTTCCTTCATCTTTACTTAAAACTTCCTTAAATCACTTTCCCAATTCCACTTTAGAACTCAACTCCACCTTCGTTATACTCCCTGTCAGCTGTCATACTACTCTCCATTCTGCCAGAACATTCGCCATCAGCTGTCAGACGTATTTTTCACGTATTTCATTCTAAAAGATTAGTCAGATTACCCAGATAAGTCAGGAGATTTTCAGATCGACACTCACCATCACCACTTATTCAATGCCATGTCTAGTGTTGACATCTCTACCAAACTGCTAAGAGTGCAGGATGTCTATGGAGACATCACGGCCGATAATGAGTTAACCGACACTTTCCGTGTCAAGAAGGGCTTATGATAAGGCGGCGCGTTGTCGAAGATAACTCACTCGCCAACAAAAGAGGTCTGATATTTTTTAAATCCTCTAAATTACTTGCGTTCGCGGATGACATCAATATATTTGGACGGTCACAGCTAGCCGTAAATGAAGTTTTCGTAAGTATTGAGGCGGAATCATCCGAAGTACGTCTGACGGTAAACGAGGGCAAACAAATTGCATACTTTCATCAGAAAAGGGCCTACACTACCAAAGGCTTGGGCAGAACAACACCACTGGCAATTAAAACTTGTAATGAAGAATTTCGTCAACCTTGGTTCAGAAGTTGCTTGTACAAGCAACAAGAACATGAGCGCTGGATTACACTTGCCAATCTCTATTTTTCTTTTTTTTGGCCTTCAGGAGGCAAATGAAAAATAGAGCTCTCTCGTAAGACCTTTATCATCCCAGTCGTGTTCTATGGCGCAGAGTGTCTTCATGCACTTTTGACAAGGCCCAAGCCTCTGCGCCATAGAACACAACCGAGCCGTTTCGAGAGAAAGATACCGTCTGTGACTTTCGATCTCGGACTCAAATAAGTACACAAGAGGCCATAAGGAAAAGACTTGGAACCGAATAGTACAACTGCTACAGGTGAGAGTGGTGTTTGGAAAACCAACCCACCTAAGCCTATTGGCCTGTTGTACCGCCACGTGGATCTATAATACTCTTACTCATGGAACCAATTTGAGCTTATGATAAAGCGCAGGAGTGTTAAAGGCGGTATTCTTTAGATCATTTAAGTCGTTGAAGAAGAAGGCTCCTGGGAGAGAGCTGGACATATACAGAGAAGGTGGAGAATTGTGTCCTCTTCCTCCTCGTTTGTAAAAGCGCCAAGCCTTTTTGCATGCTTGGCTATAAGGCAGTTCCCAGTGATGACACCCATAATGACGCTGAGATGTTTTCTATTAAGAATAATCAGACTCTTATAGCGATCCAGCTTTGGCCAGATCTATTTAGTCCTGAGACATGTTGGCCCGCCGGTCTATCTAAGGTCTGTTCTTTCATTAGCATCCAGCTTAAATAATAACTTGCACGTAGCGATTGGTATACCTATGCTACCCTTTTCTGGTAGACTAGGTATAAAGGTTCCAATTTTGGCTTTTCGGTGTACCTCTACTAACACAGCTTTTAGCAGAAGTTCCACCCAGTTTGGAGCTGGTTATCCTGCTATGAAGCACAAGACTGATCAACTCCCCAAGTGAGTTATCTACCTGCAGACGTGATAGCGCAGTCCCGATTGGGGATGTGTCGACGTTGTTAAAGGCGCCCTCTAGGTCTAGGAAAGCAACCATTGAATACTCTTTGTGTAGTAGGGATCGTTCGATGTGGCTAATTAAAAAATGCAGAGCCGTTTCCACCAGTATTATACCGTCCGGCCCTCATGGTTTGAAGCTATGCAGCGCCCAAAGCAGTTTGTCGATTACAAGAGACATTACCATAAATTTTTTTTTGCCCCTAGGTTGAATCAGAGAGCTGGAAGAAGCCATAGCTTTATTGAGAGGGTGTATTCCCCAACTTGTCAAACTCATAGGTGTCTCGCGGGGACTTGAGAGTTCAGTCAGTTTTCCGATAGTTTCGGAATGCTGTTTGATTGGGGGAGCATCACCCCAATTGGATGTATCTGTGGTCTGAAATCGAGTGTTCAGTCGATACCATCCAGTTCGTTAGCATTTGAGTGATGTTGTCTGAGACAAGAGTTATAAAAGTGGGCTCATTGCCAAAAGTGCAAACAGTGAGCTTAGTACCTACTCAAAATGTAATCAAAAAGTGACCTTTATCGTTGATGTCGGTAAGTAAGTAGTAGTCAATTTTAAGGAGTCGAATAGAATACTGGCTCCACCGCGCCTACATTTGGTGAAGCCAGATGCTTCTGTTAGATAGTTATGCTGGACTGTTAAGACTATCTCTTCTATGACTTGTTAAAGAAGCAGGTTCGTAGAATTTAAACCTGCCAAAATAGGACTACTGTGGCCTTCGACATGTTAATTGCAACAACAATGAAATTGGTTCAAGCCACCTTACATACATCGTACCTAAATCACCTTTAGTTAGTTGTGTATTCTTTTACTTTTGATTGACTGGCTGACACAAAAAGACGTTAGATATTCTAACAAATGTACATTTCTCTGGTTGTAGGGATATCTCTGAAGACAAATTAAACTCCAAGCAATCTACAATAGCACTAGTTGCACTGTAAGTCATCTAAGTGGCTATGTGATCAATTCTTTCTAAGTACAAATGCAAATCATTCTTCTCTATACAATTACTTCAAAACTCAAGCAAATCTACAGAGATTCAGCTGAATGAAAATGGATACCTATAGATTCTAAGCATCGCCAATCTCACTCGTGCTCATGCATTGAAGCTTATCCTTACCTTTGGCTCAATAGTACAGTGGAATAGAAAAGAAATATCATCTAGCCTCACCAAATTTTGATGATTGTGATATGGGTATCTGACTCGTTCTTTAAAGAAAGAATCTTAAAAGGCTTTACAACCACAAGTATTATAGATGCTGTGGTTGCTGACACTGCTCGAAAAAGTTCCATGAAAATTGCATCAAGTCCTATTGTCTTGCTGTTCTTTACTACTTCCATCTGTGCTGCAGAAGCCAGTGCATTAATGTGGGGTTTCATTATTTCGGTGCTGCGCAGCACTTCTATTATTTTCATGCGATAAACGAACTCAAGTTAGCTCTCTGCTGCTTCTCCAGCTGTGTGTCTTGAGCGGTATAAGACACTTAGCGAGAAAGTTCTCCGCGGTGTCGTTATATGTACACGTAGGTGCGCTGAGCATAGTGAGGTTCAGCAGGAAAGTCGTTGACCTTTTAAAGGTTTTAGAAGGTTTTCATTTGGTCTGCCAATCGGAGAGCCCAATGCAGGTATGGATCCTGAGAAACTATACTTCCCTGGAACCTAAACTAGACCTCCGACTGCATTCAAGAAAATTTAATATTCTCGAAAAAGCTTTAAAGTGAAAGGCTTGAACAATGCTTCAAATGCAGCTCAACTGCCATTACAAACGCAGCAGAATACTCATATTGTTCACATTCATCAGGTTTGCATAACAAGCTTTCTGGTTTCAGAACAGAACAGAACTAACTGCATCAGACAGCATATTCATTGGATTGAAACCCAAATATGGTGCAGTCAGCGCGCAAGATCATCAAAACTTCACTCCTTGTTGAGCCAAAGACCACTTCTTTTTAAACGGAAGATGACTTTCAGAGTGCAGCCCATTATATGAATGCCTGGGGGAGGGAGATTCATCGGTCCATTTGAAACAGAGCCAGACGTGAAAGGGAAAGCCACCATGCAGACGCGACAGATGGTTTTTTCGATTCTAGTGAAAGTAGCATTATACTATTTTAATGAAAGCTTCTTCCACCAGACAACCGACATATAAGTGGTCTTACCAGAACCAGGGGGATTAAAAGGACCCTCCTCAATGACAAGCAATCGTGTCTTGCTGAAAGATACTTTACCCTGACATGCGACATCTTAAATCCAAAGAAGTTTGTTATCCAGAATGACACCCAAATACTTTTGCTGGAAAATAAGTTGATGCCTACATAAGTCAGATCAGTCAATTTCCTCGTTTTCGTAAAAGGGACAACCTTAGTTTTGAGAGGGTTTACTGAAGCTCTATTTCTAGTGCACCAACCGCTAATCATGTCTAGATTACCTGCGCTTTAGGACAATCTTCCCGATAACTCTTATCAATATGACGATGTCTGTTGAAAACAGCGTCTAGGTGGTGATAAAAGTCGTCTGTGTCGAGGCGTTACTTTGTTTATTCGAAGCGCCCTATACGAAATTGTCTGACTGTTGTTCCCAGTGTGTGCCAAATAGTTTTTCGGACAAATCCAGAGTAGAGTTACCTTGCTTTGCTTAGTCCTTTAATGCCACCTACATAAATCGATTGAATATTCTATCGAATATGAAAAATGTAGGCTTCTACTAGTCTTCCTTCCCTGTACCTATAAACGTCTGGAATTGAGTTCACCATCTTTGTAGTATGAATGGCTGGATGCTGTACGAATAGGGTATTCACTAACTGGCGTAAACTTGACAATGCGGTCTGTTGTAACTGTTACTACCCTCCAATCGTGCTTATCTGGACCCCACCTGATGAACTTATTGACGAGAGCGTTGAACAAGAGACAGAAATAACAAAACTATAAGCTCGAGAGTCGGTGAGTAAGCTGGATAGAGTCGTGAACAGTGCCGTCAGAGCTTCAAACAGGAACAGAAACCATCTGGACTACTTCAAAAAATTCAGAGTACAGGGCAATAAGGATATCCAGCCCAGGAGCTGAAGACTCTATCAAGGAGAAGCTCTATAAACTCTTAGGCATAGTGAAACTAGCCTTACCGGGTTATGATGAAAGCATCTTTAGCGGACTAATCGATAACACGGCAACAGATAATGGCTTCGCACTAAACGGTATTACAGCAGCTCTTAATACGGTGATAAGTAGCACCAGGTTTCTAAGGCTACGAATCCACACAGCAACCTGACGCATGACATGATATTAGATGCGGGAAACGTATGCAGAATTCTAAATATTCAAACGTTCAGAGAGGCAAACCTGGCCACTGCCTTGTGGCAACAAAATTCAGAGCTCGACTATCCAACGAGAAAAACCACCCAGAAAAATAAATTTAGTTTTAGAAGCTTTAGCCCTCATGCAATAGCCACAGCCTACAAAGGACACCTGAGCAATTGACTCTTCGTCGTGCATTCACCATCCACAACCGACAGCAATAGAGCAAACTATGTATATGGAACAAGTACCACGACATCATCAACGAGGTAGCCGTGACCGAGGCTTATAGCCACCACAAAAAAAAAGATGGCAGAAAATGGACACCTATAACCGGTGCAAAGCAAGACAAAATCGGCTAGGGAAGGAAGCAGGAAAAGAAAAAATGCTCAAGCATTTAGATGTTTTTTCAGGAAAGTTAAGCAACTGCCAGCTGGCTCTTAGCCTCTTCGAAACAGAGCAAGAAACCTATTTATCAAAAGGCAGGAAATAATAGATGTGTTTAAGCAGCATCTCCACCAACTACTCAACGAGCTTCAATTAGGGAGAATGATTGACCCTCTTCCTATCAATAAAGAAACCATTCCCTTCCCAGTAAATAGAGGTTGGCCCAGATATCCAAAAACCGAAAAACAACAAGTCCACCAGCACCGATGGTTTACTATGTAGAGTGCATGCGCCAAATCATCAAACAGATATGAGTGGATGAAAGCATTCCTTATCACAACATCCGATTTATGTATCCCTTCTTCAAGAAAATCGAGTCTATGTCTTTTAAAAATCATCAATTACATGCAACATAATGTGTGAACGTCCAAAGGCCTTCTGCAAACGTCACTGACTAGTATGGCCCGGCAGATAGACGATCGACCTCAATAACCCCTATAAAGCTTAAGCAAATTCAACAACTCGTCTTTGACTTCAAAGCCAAATATGACAACATTCATCGTCTTAAGCTTTACAAGGCGATGGCCGAATTTGTGATGCCGGCAAAACTGATTTAGCTCCCATGGGTCACGCTGGAAAACTCGAAGTACATATAATGTACAATCTGCACTCACTTCTGTGAACTCATTTTTTTAGTTAGTAAGGATTGCGAAAGTCGCTAATTCAACAAATTTGTGCAGCTGCTGGTATATACAGACCACATCAAAATCATTGGTGGCTCACAGCGTCCCGTTATATAGGCTTTCACGGAAAACGAACAACCGGCAAAACAAGTGGACCTTTAAGCTACTACGGACAAAACCAAATGCATTGTTGTCAAAAACAAACACTTGTTCTACCCCGGAATAAACAAAATCTCCGCAAATGACTCTCTAGTGGAGTAATAAGCCCGTCGATTGCACTGCCTCGGCCATATCGAACAAATTGACAATTATGGTCCAGCAAAGGTCATCTTAGAATCATAGCCATAGGTTTGAGACGACAAATCTCAATCTCCGTTAAAAGAATCAAGATATCGTGGATGCCAGCCGGTACACTGGAAGCAGCGTGCATGGTATTGTAAAGAGCGAAAAGCTGATGTGTTTCAAGTAGTAACTCTTCACGGGTCGAGAACCTCTTCAGTAAGTAAGAGTAAGCTTTGAACAACAAGCAATCCGAAGCACACGAAAGAATGTCCACTCCTCATTGGTTTTCTAACGCCCGTGGTCATGCCTGACTTCAGCAAAACCCACACAAATAGAAAAATACAGCACAAACCTTTGCTATCACGAATTTTATTAATTCCTAAAGAATACCTTGTCAATTGACCAATTTTCTGTTGCCATCTAGTTGCCTGAACCACTCATCCAAATATCCACTACGATGGCAGTTCTCCAGGAGCTCCTTGAACCTTTCTATCACCTCCTCCATTGAACCTGTAATCAAAATACTATGAAGTTCCTTTCTAATCGCATCCGCCAATAAACTATCTCTCCGTTGCAGCTCCAAAACCATTTCCTCCAGCAAAAACAAATGTTCATCGTCCACACCGGGAAACAGTTGCCTCATTGCATCAGCCAAGTTGAACAGATACTCTCTGTTCGGTCCACTAGGTCCGGCCGATTTATATATCTGTTCAGCGATTGGTTTCAAGTCATTTTCGTTTCCACCAGCAAATGACTCATTATCATTCGTGGCAATGTACATGATGATGTCAAAGCTATCACCAGCATCACCGGCAAACTCTGTAAACCGCAATGTACACCTCTGATAGCCGTTCTTCTCGCGATAGTCCAAATGCGCCAGCACTTCGTCCTTCTGCTGTTTAGCTATCCGATATGCTACACCATAAACCCGTCCAGAGAAATCCTCCGAAGGGACTAGAGTCACAACACGACCTGGTTTGTCGTGCGTTCCCCGATGATCGATGCTGTGTTGAAAGAATCTTCTCTGATATCCCTCGATGTAGCCCTGTTTCTTGTCAATATAAGGGAAGTCGGCCTTCCAAACTAACGACCCATAGCCGAATATCCAGAGATCATCGTTGGTTGGAGGAATTGGTGAAGGTTCTGTTGTTCCAGATCGACGTTTATTGCAAACGATTTTCTCATCATAGTGCGTAAAGAGGGATTGAAAATGCTCCAGATATAAACTATCCACGAGTGCGTCCGTTTGCAGTTTATCAAATTTGGTTAAATTATCTCTGCAGAGAAGAATTTCACGAAGTTTCTTGGAATTAACACGCTTCACATGCGGTAATCCGCTGCTTTTCTCTTCAGCGGACATGGTCGACTTTTATTTACTATAATCTTTGACAGTTGACAAATTACAGCTGTTTGCTGGGAGGGATGGATACGAACGCCTAAGGGTAGGCTTGGAAATTACAAATAAACTGTGGACTCTATCTAAAAGTCATTACAGTTTGATTAAATTTTTTCACAAAATTTTCGCCGAAGGAAAAAATTGGAAAATCCAGAAAATTTGATTATTCTAAAAAATTCATCAGGAACTCGCCTTTTCTGCAGTAAGAATTGAATTTGTTTAAAATTTCATGAAATTTTCATTAGTATGCAATCTCAAACGCTGACCAAATGCGATACACGGCATCCACAAACTCGATGACGTCTGTCAGATTGCCAACTTTGTAGATAGTTTTCCAAAATGTCTTCTTTTCTTCGGTAAAAGTCGGCTTACCGTGCAATTTTCGTGAGCAAAAGATCGAATTTTTAGTATAATTTCAGTGAAATTAAATCAATTACCAATACATTTTGATAAGAAAATATTGAAATTTATAAAAAAAGAAACAATTTTGCCCATTAAAACAATGTGGGATTTGTAGAGAAATCGATTAATTTTGCATGAGTGACTACCTTAGGGGTGAGTGTGCATATCATTGATTTGAATTTATTAGATTTCCTTTGGATAGTGCAATTTCCCTAATAAATTATGCGAAACGAATACTTGATTCTTATTTGTGTTTGAAAAACCTTGAAAACCCAAGCTAATCCAAGTGTTAGGCGATACAGAAGAGGAAACAAAAGTGGGTCACTCTATCGCTCCACTAAAGAAAAAGCTTCGTTTTCGTTTCTTCTTTTTTTCTGGTATTTTGTGTTTCCTTTGAAATTTCTAAGGTAAGCGAACATGTGAAACTTATTAAAAATAGAAAATTATTTGTTGATGATTGAATTTCAGTTGTGACATACCGTATGGGCACAGGTGGTAACCATTGCTTGTCTGGAGTAAATTATTCTGAAAGCGAGATTTCATTAAAAGTCATTGAACGATTACGACGATGTAAGGGGCTCTCGGGTGGCGTGGAGCAGAGTTACTGGAGGAGTTGCTCTCACATTTTGAATTTGCTTTTGGATCTAATAGTGGATTTTGGTTAATTGCCAAGTTATTGTTTGTGTTTGCCTTTCTTTAAAATGCCGTTGAAGTGTGGTTGGTTGTTAGTTTTTTGGCAATCTTCTGAGCATGACATCAGACTAGGTGTTGGTTTTGTTTACAGTAGATCAACTGAACAAGGTTGCAAAGTATTAATGCCGTTGGTGGTGCTATAGCAAATCCTTTGCAGCTCGTAATGCTGGATTTTTATATTGTTTTGTTGGTTGGCAGAATTTTATAAGTATTTTATAAGTAGCACGTGAAATCAAGGACATCGGAAGCATGGACAGTCACGCGATACAACAGACCAAATAAATATGAAGAAAATTTATTGAAATCTTCAACCCTTAACCAAACTTGTTTTGCTGTTTGTGAGTTGATAGCACCAAAGAAGGCTCACTTCTATTTATTTGTTCCTAGTTCCTCAGGCGCTCTGTTACTGTTTATTATTGCCGAATAAATCTTGGGGGCGTTGAAGAAATGGACTTTTTACTTGTTATTACTTGTTTGGAAGTATGATCTAATGCTTGAGATACATGGCAAGTCACCTTAAATCCAACATTTTGCACCCGAACTTTCAGACAGATCTGTCAGACAATCATGTGGATTTCGTGTGCTCATTAAACACTATTTTTTGCAAAAAAAAAAAAATAAATAAATAAAAAAACTTGAAAAGTATTATTGAAACATCTATTGGAACCACTGGTTTACTCAAATTCGGTGCGCTCCTACCTGCCACCCCAGAAATGGTCGATAATATCCACAGTATGATATTGACCGAACTTATCACATCACATGGATCAGTGATTTCAGTTTTGCAAAAATATTTGGATATGAAAAAGCTATCCATCAGATGGTTGTCTCGTTTGCTCACAATTGACAACAAATACAATCGTCTGATAATTTCAAAGCATTGTTTGGCGATGTTCAATCATAACCTGAACGAGTTTCGCAATCATTGACGAAAAATGAATTCATCACAACACACCAGAGATCAAGATCACCGAAAAAGCCCAAGGTCCGTATGTCGGCTAACAAGGTAATGCTGACAGTTTGTTGGTTTGCGCGCGGTGTCATGCATATTTATTAGGGTAAAACACACCTCTATTACTCCAGAGAAAACGTTGGGTATAATGGTCAACTTTCCTGATTCGCACCTGATGAACGTATCCGCAATATCTGCGCAGATGCCTATAGACTTCTTCATGAATTTACGAAAATCAGATGTCTATAAGGTAAGTTGATGAAGCATCTTTGAGAGACAAGGATTAAGGGACACCTCGCAATTTTCCTGGTTTACTTGGAAAGTAGGCATAACCTTTGGTAACGTTGTCCTCGATTATTTCATTCATAATATCAGCCAACTGCGGATCTCAATTCAAAGGCTTACGAAGGCACAACAAACATTTCATCGCCATGGGAAAACTATCTGATTCAAGAGCATGCTTCTCTTCTATTGGCAGTAACAGGCTCCTTGGATTTGTCACTCCAAAGTTTTCTCCACTGATGAGGTCCTTAACGAGCTTCTGCAGATTTGTATCGCTGTTCTCTTGTTCACATCCACAAAGACGGAAGGTTGTGTTTGAGAACGTGGACCTATGGATAATAAATCACAATTATCATAAATTACCCACCGTAGCTTAATCGTAGCAGCTACCGGTTGATCAGATGATCCTTCCTTGCACAATAAGGGAAACCCTAGCTTGAGATTATTAAAGCCAATGAGCAAACGAGAATGAGCGCTTTTGTAGGGCAATACAGATTCTCAGTATCCAGGTAGTTATAGACTCTTAACGGTGTGAACGTCTATGAGTAGCGGAAACTCTCAGGCTAATAATACTGGAATCGTTTTCATATCGTCGAGTGACGATATGATATAGAGAGGGTGGTCTGTATCTTTCAATTTTAGCTGCTTGGCTATTTCCTCGTCTATTCGGGTCAGCGATGAGCCATGATCTAGAAAATCGAATGGATGCACTTGACTATGGTTCCCATATAAAATCACAGGGTCTATGCGGAACACAGTGAAATCGGATATGTGACAGTGAATGTTGGAATCTTATTCTGATTTCGGCATATCGTTCTCGTTATTGTGTGAAACGGCGAAGTTGACTACACCATACAGCTTTTTAGTCTCTAGACCAGGCATTGCGTTTGTTAAATTGATACTGGTCTCCCAAATAACATCCAAAGTGTAAAGATAACTTTACGAAATGTGGTTAAATCAGGAGAGAATTTGGTGCCCAATGAGTGTCTCCGAAACGCAAAATTTGCGGTCGGGATACTTAGTGCGCAATAGCTCGATTGTTTCGCGACTTCTTTAGCACGTACAACGGCTGTTTGACGAGTACCTGGATTGAAAGATAGGTGGCGCTACTGAGTACAACATCTTTTAGCGAGCCTGTCAAAATTTGATCACAACCCGATGCTTAGTTTTGCTTTGACACCCATTTCAAAACATAGTGTTAGTGTTTTTTGCGACCATGGAAAAAGAGCAGTATTGTTCCGTGACCCGATTCTTGTTTTTGAGTGGCAAAATCTGCGAGGAAATCAAGCCCATTCTCTATAGTGTGTTTGAGATCCATCACCTCGTACAACCGTTTACCATTGGTTCGCAGAGTTTCCAGGTGGCCGCACGTCGGTTTTTAGTGAACCACGCCCAGGTGGCCCAAAAACGGTTACCACAGTGGACAAAATCCATGATCTTGTATTGGCGGACCACAGAGTAAAAATTCGCGATATGGCTGACCGTTAATGAGACATGGATTCGTTGGTACACAAGAGAGAATAAAGAACAATTGAAACAATGGGTTTTACCCGGTGACTGTGCTTCAAAGAAGGCGAAGACTGTGCTTTCGGCCGGAAAGGTGATGGTGTGATCCACGTTGACAATTCATATAAGGGAAAGACAATCACAGGAACATTCTACGTGGATTTTTTGGGCCACGACCATATCTGACGATGAAAAAAGTGCTCTTACACCACTATAACGCACCAGCTCACACCTCCGCAGTCGCCACAGCCATATTGGTCGAATTGCACTACGAATTGCTCCCCCATCCTACCGATTTGGCTCCCTGTGACTTCTTTTTGTTCTCAAACCTTAAAAGGTCGCTCGCCGGTAATAAGTACAAGTCGAACGAAGAAGTCATCCCTGTCTTGGAGGAGTATCTTGCAAGCCAACAAAACTCGTACTATACGAAGATATTAAAAAAATTGCAGCACCGCTGGGAAAAGTGTATCGAATTGAAAGGCTATACATACGATATAAGTTGTATGTTTATTGCTATAGCTCGGTCAATATTCTTCTGAGGACGACTCCTGAACCATTGTAGAAACCTTCCATTCTTAATCTTCATATTGGATTAACAAATATAAGCCCTAGTCTTCTGGGTACTTATGTCCTTAATCCTAAGATCTTCCCAGCTGTCCCTAACTTTTTCGAAACGCGAGCTAGTGAAATGTTTGGAGTATTTTTCTTTTTTTAGTATGTTCGCACATGCTGTAGGAGTTATCTTTTTGTATAAACTTGCGGTTCTTATTTTTATTGATGCGCTGGGGCTTGCATTCTTCTTGAAATATTTAACAATCACGACCTGATATTTAATTTTGTCCTTCGCTCTTATTCATTTTCTTCTTTCTTGAGAAATGCTAGTTTCTTCATTTTGAGCAGCTTGTTTAAAATAAAAAAAGCCCTCGTATACTTTCTCTTTATGAGTGTGGCGAATGAAGCCTTTTAAACATAGAATGTTGTTGGTACTAGGCGCGTTAGTTAAACAATCCATGGTATCTTAACTGAAACGCCAAGAGTTTCTCCCTCATTGTCATACCAGGATCGGGTGACACTTCCACTCCCAACGGGCTCAACATATTGATAAAGTTCAGCGCCGTAGAGGACCACGAAATACCAGTTCTGTTATTTCACTTACTGGTCATGCAACCTTTTACATGAGTATCTCGGCACCTTGGCATTAAAAGCAAGACTCTAAGATGACTAACGATTTCCGACTGGCGTCCACTAGAAGCACTAAAGAAGATGATTCCCACCCTCTTCCCAAGATTCGATCCGAGAAACATCTTTCACCATTCACCACCATGGTTTATGTATGTATGTAGAGAAGTTACATGATTTTATAGTTTTCAAGCCGGTGTCTTAAATGACACTCCTCACAAGGACATGAATATTTGCCCATCCTTGGTCTTAACTCATGGTCATCTTTGATTGATTGTTATTGCTATACATTTGCTCTATCAGTGTATTGTGCAATTTCTATTCATTGACTTATTGTTCTTGTTCTCATTCATGTTTTTCTGCTTTCTCATCGATGGAGCCGTCATAGATTAAAAAATAAAGAAATAAAAAATGCTCATCTCCGTCTATACTTTTACGGTAATCGTAAAACTTTCTCCATTAGTACACACTATTTCGTACATACATACGTGCTTAATGCAGATAATGCAGATTCAGTCCAATAGACCTCAACGCATTCCAAAAGCTTCGCAGTAATTTTTGTTTTTTTATTTGGAATGGAATGTAACGCGGTTTAATCAAATTACAACTGCATGAGGGGCTTATCGCATCAATGAAAAGCTCAGCAAGGCCAATACCAAGAGGCAGTTATTATTCCATGTCATTTTCCTAGCCCGTTGTCAGCTTTTATCCCTTAAACAGACACTTGCCACAGATGCACTCACTAGTCACCAAAGCCGCAGGCACCGTCTAATGAGATTGGGATATGAGATGATTACATATCCCAATTTACATAAAGCTCTCTTTCTCCTTCTCCCTCTCCTTCTCTGTCTCTCTTTTTTTCTCTCTTTATGTTTCTTGTCAGTGCCTCCAATTTTCAAAATGCACCAAATTGTGTGATATTTAAATAAGAATTGCACTACCAGAGGTGAGTTCGAATTAACTGTTTTTTTTTTCTGTCGGAGCAGAGCATTTAGACAAAATATGTTCCTATTCGTTCAGAAAAACTTTAACATAACTTTGGAATTGGAAAGAGCTCAGCAAGTCTTTAAGCGCAGCTTAACTGATAAGGAAAGCCTTCAGTTATCCGAGACAGACCTACAGACCTACAGGCTAGTAGGTTCAAAAGACTTTTCTTCGTAACAAGGCACATATTTTAAAAAGCGCGTCAATATACAGCTAGAAAACCGGTAGCAATTTGCAAGTTTTCGATGTGATATTTTTTTATAATTAGCGCACGCTCAAGGGGTTATTATACCCTTAAAATGTTTGCACACTAGTCTATTTCCCATTATCCACAAAACTGGTACTTCACCTACGCCGTGCTGCCTGACCGAGAAACACATTCCCTAAAAATACTGCGCTGTCGTAAGCACTCTCAATGTCGATGAAAATGTCAATAACGTACTCTTTCTTATTGATTTTGAAGCGCAATATCGTGGGATCTGGTACTCCTACTGTTGTTCAGGAGTTCAATACACCATATATGCCAATATGTGAAGATTAGAGCTGCTAGCAGCTTGTCTGTCATTCTTGAAGCGGTTTCCTCCTCTTAAACAATTGCACCATTCTATGGTCTAAAATGGGAGCCTCTGACAGTACAGGCAATCAACACAATGTTTGTACTCAGCGTCATTCAGACTGTTGTCATTGGCAGTGATAGGGAGGCTCGTCTAGTTCCCTTTGGCATTTCGAGGTTTTCTGTGAGATTGGCTCTCTCGTGACATGCGTCCGTTTGAACTGCAAACTTTGTTGGTGGCAGCACCGGTTTCTGCACCACCAAGGTTATTTCTCATAGTAGATTTGACCACATCAATTGACTTTCAGCTACCAGCCTTATCTGGACATTATACGGCAACACTTGCCGTCTCTGCGTTGTGTGTTTCCCTCATGTCTTCTTCTCCTCTTCAAGTTCTCCTTAGACAGTAGTCCTTCAGAGTGTGCGTCTTCGAGAGTCTATTCATTCTTCAGTTCCCAAGTACAAGCTGCCTAAGCCGCACGCTAGCAAACCATCTTTCTGTTCTGATGGAGTTTAAACGTAGAAGACTGATCCTCTTCGGTACTACCTTCATCGTTGCATAGTAGAAAGAGGCGCAGGAGTCATCATAATCGAAAGAACTATCAACTAAACACCTTAATCACTTGGGGTTTTCCTTTTTTGATATGTTGATTGGTGGCTGTAGAATCCATATTGTTTAAACATTTAATGTCAGACATCTTTAGCGCTTGGTACGACGTCTCACCCGGGTTCCTTTTTTTCCAGAACATATGGATCATTGACTCCTTGACGCAGACGACGTTATTTTATTTATTTCGGGTAAATACGCACTGACATTGCAAAGTTTTCTAATGAACATACTCCCTCATACTCAATATGTCTAACACAGAGCTGGTTCTCTTTTAAGATAAATCAAAGCATCATCCCATCCAAGCTAAATGGGATCTTGCCATTTTAGCTTTCTTTGCACCCATTAGATTGTAATCATATGGTTGCAGAATTAAACACCTTTCTATGATTATCCCATTGTTGGTTTACAATGGATCTTCAACTGATTTAAGCGCACCTTTAATCAAACCTAACCGTGTTTTGTGCTTCTGTAGTAGTAGTGAGGTTACACATAAAACATTCCAAGGTTTAAACAAGGCCTACAGAATTCTTGCAGAGCACCTTACGAGGTAAATCTGTTTATCCTCTGATACGTTGAGGTACATAAAGTGGGAGCACTGTTCCAAATTCTCTCACTGTGCGAGACCCACTCAGAGAGTCATATACTTTGAAAGTAAGCTTCCATGCCGGCACTAAACTAAACAATACGTCCTCTCTCTCAATTGTGAAATGTATCCATGGCTGGCTTTCCATCCATCCCCCTTAAAGTATTGTATTCAATGCGGCATCTTCGTTTTGGTTTGAATTTTTTTTTCTCCCCAACAAAAAACGACCCAAAAGCATTGGACCGTCCTCAAGCCAAAGGGGAAGAAAGGCAGGAAAGTTAAAGCAAAGAGAGAAAAGTTTTCCATAATGTGTTGTTATTGTTTTTTTTTTTTTTTTTTTTTTTTTGCATTCGCCACACTAAAAAGCATTCTCGGCATTCAAAGAATTCTGCGTACAACATACAAGTAAAAGTTTTGTGTGCTGCTCCAAAATTTATGGCTCTCTAGTGCTCTGCTGCGTACAAGTGTTGTGGTCTCTTGCAACACAGTCCCTCGGTTGATTTCTACACTCCGTCCAATCAGTAAGATTCTGGTATTCGTCTTCGTGCGGTCTTTGCGGATTAAACTCATCAAATTCGGTACATGGAATTCGAATACGATCCGGGAAAATTATAATACAAATATGATTCACAAATTAAGTGAGTGAGTTTGCTTGTATCAGTGCTAGTACGTGATGTAATGTCTCCAAGAGACGCCATTAAACCGTGTGAGCAATAAGACCGAAAACAAAAACAACCCCCTGAAGCCGCAACACAACAACACAGCATTATGGAGAATCTTACTACAATAACGCCGATGTTCTTGCGGAAGGTTCTTACCGAAGCGAGAAGGTGAGCCACTATTAGATACAAAACAAAAGTGACAATGAATTTCCTTTTTCTATCTACATCAGCACTTCCTCCATCATGGATTGTTGCGTGGGTAGTAGTATAGACGCTTATGTAAGCTAAGACAACTATCGACTAAGGCTTTCGAATTGCGTAATTGTCAAATCATAAATCCCTCGCGAGGTACTCGATTTTCAAGTCGAAAACTCCCCATAATACTCAAAATAAAAAAAAAGAAAATCAAAAAAAAAAAAAAAAAAACTGATAAAATGAAACCTCGGTATACGACAAGTACTGATGCCTATATTCAAACACCAACCACTTGAGCCTCGGGTTTGTGTGTTAAGAATCTCTCCATCCTTCACGTGACCTTTTTGGATAGGAGGATGCTCCTCCAAAAACAACAGCTCCTTGTGGTGTGATGTTTTGAATTGTGCTCTGTTTTGTGAATGTAGGGTAACTCCAGGGTGGCAAGCATACCATCTTTCTTTTTATCCTTTTGTACGTGACAAGAAGGACTTTGTGATCCACTTGTTCTAACATACAATACGAAAACGACAGCAACAACAACCACAACGAGAATGAAAATGAGAACAGCATCCATTGATTAAGTTTTATTTTGTTTAGTAGTAGTTCCCTGTAGCCTGTAGCAGCCATTGTATTTTCGCTTTGAATTCGTTTAGTGAAACGTCGAGCATGAGAACCAAGTGTACAGAGGAGAGAAAATTGAATGAGTAATTCACTTTGCGAGAATTGTTTATGATGATGATGATGTTGCGGATTTCAGCTGCCTCTACTGTTTCTGCTGCCACTATAGAGGCTGATTAATTAAATGAAATAGGTACGTTGGCTTCTATTTTTATTCCTGCACACACATGGGGATTCAATTGAATTGAATTATTTGCGAAAGATACGAGTAAGATGCGAGACGTCCGGATTGCTATCGTTTTGTGGGAAGAAATTCCAGTCGATTTTACACAATTGTCTTGGTTTCCCCCCACATCTTGAACAAAGCATTTTTTTGACGCATTCAATGCACAATGCAAATGAAGATCTCAACTGCGAAGCCAAGGAAATATCTAATCTTTATCCAACAAATGCAACAGGGCTTGCATACAAATATATAGCAATCGATTTAGTTTTTCATTCCTTTTTCTTCTCGAAGACATGTTGGCGCTTCGCTGCTGGAAATTACTTTCTTTTCCCTTTTTTCCTTTCTGGGCACAAGGGTGTTGGGATCAATGGTGGCCATTAGTCGTACGAATATATGTATGTAAGGTAAAAATATTCCTGAATAGGGTATGCGTCATCAGAGCACTTGAACGAGTGTTCATAGTCAGTACTCTGTGATTCTGGTTTTCCGTTTCAAAAAAAAAAAAAAAAAAAATCAATAAGCAATCGTATTCCATGATAAGGGCATGAGTGTGGTGGATTGAGCAATTTTTTCCTCCACAAATGGAACACTTGTAAAAAGTGGCGATTATGTAGACGTTTATTGTAGCCCCATTGTAGTCATGAATAAACAATCTTCCTAAACTTTCATAGACGTTCGATCAATTTTAAGATTCGTCACCATCGGCATTCACATCTTGAATGGCCTGTACTTGAAGTGCTGATATGGTTGCAATGCTCATATCAACGCAAAATTCCTCTCGCCTGTCTCCATTCAGCATCAACGACTCAATGGAGAACGCTTTACTGGACGATGAAGGTTGAGGGGTTCACCCTTAGCTACTTGGAAAATTTTCTAACAGCTTTCGTCATAGCTTACTACAGTTTGGAATGGATCATTTGCTAGTCGTATCTTATGTACGCTAACTAAGAAGCGATATTCCTCTAGTGCGTTGATATGTCGGTGGTTAAGCTCATTCAGTAGGTTTTTGAACCTATGCATATACTATGACGCAGATAGGACAAAAGATCAGGTCTAAACGGTCAAAAGTTTTCTCATTTCATATGCATGACAACCTTGTCCCTGTAAGTTCGAACAGAACTGGGATTATCAGTGGTGGATTATATGAGATAACCTTTCTTGAACGGGAAAGGGCTTAGTCACACTTTTTCCTTCTTTTCAAAAAGAAACAGGGCTAATTCCATCACTCGTTTTTGTAGTAAGCCTAGGTAGACGAAGTCCTCGACTGCCTTGAAGTCACAAGTAACAAGTAAGTAATTGTGCGACTTAAACAAGACTGCCCCTCATTTGTTGGCCAGTGAGTTTTACACGATTCTTTCCTGATTACTAGTTTGATGAAACATTCAGACAAATTGTTGAGTGAAACTATATATATGTTGGATGGATTCCAACAAGAAAACATGTACTTCCGTCAGCGCCTTCTCCAATCTGCAACATAGAATCATCCGCCCTCAAAGCAGTACGAGTCCATGCTTGAAGTTATATTCTATAAAATCACTGAGGTAAGTGACGAATTTCCTACGAATAGAACAGTGTTGAATAACTTGAAAAACTTCATTGAATCAGTTTGTCACAAAATCGACGCTTTTTCAAACCATTCCCTGCCGCACAACAACTCCGGAACTATGTACACTCCAAAAGAGTCTCTCACCTTCAATGTAGCCAAGCTTACTTTTTACCAGCAAAACATAAGAGGCCTGCGCTCGAAAATTCGCGTTGATTTGTATGAATCTCATGGCCTCTCTTTCGATGTCTGGGCAATTCGACCAATTTGGCTGTAGCGACTGCGAAGGTGTGAGCCGGTGTGTTATCGTGGTGGAAGAGTACTCTTTTCGCAAAATGTGGTCGTTTTTTCTTCAAATCGGCGTTGAATCGGCCTAATGAATCGACGTAGTATGCTCCTGTGATTGTTTTTCCCTTCTCTAAATAATCAATGTGGATCACACCACGCCCGTCCCAAAAAACGGTGGCCATCACCTTTCCGGATGAAAGCCCTGTCATCGCCTTCTTTGGAGCACGTTCACCAGTTAAAACCCATTGCATCAATTGTTCTTTGGTCTCTGGTGTATACCAATGAATTTATATCTCATTGACGGTCACGATGCCAAGCACGTCTTTGAAGTGCTCTCACGATTGCGCTTGTTCTTCGGTGTGAGCAAACGCGGCACCCATAACGCGGATAGCTTTTTCGTGCAGGATATGGCTAACGCATTCAGTTGAGATGCCTGCCATCTCAGCGAACTCGTGAATTTTTACTGCGCGGAAGGTGATAGATCCCATACACACCATCGAGAATGGGCTTGATTACCTCGCAGGTTTTGCCACCCAAAAAACAAAAAATCAGATCACGGAACGATACTGCTCTTTTTCCACTAACATGATGTTTTGAATTGGGTGTCAAAACAAAACTAAGCGTCGGATTATCACCAAATTTTGACAGGTGGCCCTACCATTATATTAAATGTTGGTACATTCAGAAACGCCACCTATCCTTCAATCCGGATACTCATCAAACAGCCCTCGTATTATCGGCATACCTCGACTCTCGAGCTTCACGAAATGCAGCAATTTCGCTTATTAACAAATCCATTTACCTAAGTATGTGCCTAGTCACAGAATGATTTTTGAATGTAAAACGTAGTCATAACCGACAAAAAAACTGGACGATTTGTAAATGATGTTGAAGTGTAACGGTTGGTCCAGATACAAGTTTCTTTCCCGATTGAAATCTTGACTGTCAGTCAGTATCATACCTCCACAGAACAAAATGAATCGCTTTACACTGAAACAACGTTGGGAAATACTGCAAACTTATTTCAAAACGAGTGCTATGTTGCCCAAACAGTGCGTTTATTGAAAAGAAATTTTGGCCGAAATGAAGCACTCAACGCGTCTGCTGAACGCACGCACGTTTGTTATTGGCTTGTTTTTTGACAACACTCGCGGTCCCCCGTCCACGTTCGGTACGTGCCAATGAGAATGTGGCTAAGAGTTTCCGATTCAATCGAAGAACATCGACTCGCCATTGATCTCAACAACTCAATTTTTCAGATCTCGAATTATTCCATATTTACCGAATTTTTGTGCACTGAGATTGAAAACATGGATTTCGACTATCTTTGGTTTCAGCACTGTAGCGCGCCATTCCACACAGCCCATCGAACAATCGATCTTTCACGCGTTAAGCTCGGTAATCGAGTTATTAGCCGCCTTGGTGATGTCAATTGCAGCTCGAAACTGCAATTTGAACCCGCTCGACTTTTTTTCTAGGGTTCGCTAAAGATCGATTTTATGAAACGATTCAACCCCTTAAAGCGAATATCATCCGAACCTTTCATGAGATAGAATCCGAAACAGTCAACAAAGCCTTGGAAATGTGGGTTGACAAAATTCGCTTATTTTACTTTTAAAAATAAATTTGTATTTGGACCACCCTGTGTATCTTTCCATAATTAAATAATAGGCAAACTCGAACACATATGACATCGGTCAAATGATTATATGCGTGAATTTAGAGAATTCCTACTGGGAAAATGTGGCATTTCTAATGAGAAACCCTTTGTATTCAGTCAACGTAGTATTACACAAGTCCCTTCCAGGAACTTGATTACCTTCTTATTCATAAATTAAAGAATGGACAACATTAAACATATTTGCAGTTTCTGAGTGGCTGGCATAGCCAAAAGAAAGTAGTCTTAATAAAACCAATTTGAGAAAATTCGACGCTTCAAATGGTCATCTGGCCTTAGTTCTTAAATCAATTTGATCTTATACGAGTGTAGACCGGGAACGTTTCCCAAAATTTGCCACAATGTTGTTTGGCCGATTTGGGGCCCGTCAACAGATGCACTTACAACCTCAATATTTTCAGCACTCCTTGCAAATCCTTCTCTCACTCGCAGCGGAACATTAATCAGTGAAAATGTGGACTCAAATACTTGCACCAAATTACGAATTGCGAGTCGGTTGGGGCAATTAAAACGCCCGAAAATTGGCGTCAGCGCTCTTAAAGTTCAACCAACCAACGTTGCTCGTTTGAGTAGTGAACCATGATTAAATGATAGACATTCACAAGCAAAATAGTGATGACAGTTCACAAAAAACATTAACGGTGCGTTCACATTTAAAAAATATATTGGGTCATATAAAGAGTTTTTTGTCACTAGATGGTGTTGGTGTCCATTTATCTGGAAACACTAATCTGGCTGTGTCAAACGAACACTTGACACGTGAAAAGGTGACATGTCAGGCTACATTTTATGTGAAGCTTTTTTGTGTAATTCGTTGCTCTTATTAAAAGTTATATGATACTGATTTGAATATGAGTAAAATATCTGAAGAAGTACGCTATGTGATGCTTTTTTACTATAAAAAAGGGAAAAACGCTGCAAAAACATGCTGAAAATTTTGTGCAGTTTACGGGGAGAAAACCACGCCGGACCGGAGTGGTTTGTTAGATTTCGTTCCGGAAATTTCGATGTAAAAGATACACCTCGCACTGGTCGGCCTGTCACTGAAAAAGTCGATGAAATTTTGCAACTGATGGAGCAAGACCGGCACTGAAACTGTCTGGAGATAGCGGAGGCATTAAGCATCAACCGTATTACAGTTTGAAATCATCTAAAAAGAATTATCAAAGAAGCTTGATGTTTGGGTGCCACATGAAGCCACATAACCATCAGTGAAACGCTGCTGAAACGTAACAAAATGGATCATGGTCAAAGACCGGTGACCAACCACAAATATGACTTCAAAGCCTGGATTGACGGTGAATAAGGTAATGTTGAGTGTGTGGTGGGATTGGAAGGAAATTGTCTATTATAAGCTGCTAGAGTGTGGCGAAACGGTCAATTCGATCCTCTACTATGCACAATTCGACCGTTTGAATGAAGCTTTCAAGAAAGAGCGACCAGACTTGGCCAACAGGAAAAAAAGTTATCTTCCATAATGACAATGCTAGGCTACACACATCTTTGATGACCTGGAACAAATTAACGGAACTTGGTTGGGAAGTTTTGATGCATCCACCGTATAGACCGGACCTTGCACCCTCTGATTACCATTTGTTTCGGTCTTTGCAATATCTCTTGATGGTAAAAAATTGGTCGACCAAAGAGCCGCTGTAAATCACTTGGCCAAGCTTTTCGCTGATAAATCACCATCTCACCGATGGAATTATGAAGCTACCCGGAAAATGGCAAAAGGTCATAGATAATAAAGGCCAATATGTTTTTCATTGAAATTGATTCTGAATTAAGAAAACTCGATAGAATTTCTTGGGAGCGCAATCTTTGATAGTAGGATTCTGCGAGGCAAACTGAACATCTGTAAGAAATAGGTGGTTTTTCGTTTTTCTATGAATTGTCTACAGATCAGAATCATAAGAATCGTAACGAACGATTACACTTTTGCTTTGCTTATTCCATGCGAAGAAGGATGATATTGAAGACCATTTTCTCTGCTACACATCATCTTGACTTTTCGCGATTCTTGAAATTGATATGAAGATACCGATCATATTAGTTCTTCATGACTTAAGTTCCATTCCTCAACTATATATTTAAATAGCGATTCAATTCCTCTTCTTCCTGTGAAGAAACAATTTCAATTTTAAAAGGATTAACTCAGAGTTCATCGAATGTCGTTTGCATCGATTTGAATACACATTCGGTACGAGTATCTTTGCACGTTTGACTGTTAGTAAAACTTTTAATGGAAGTGTATTCTAAGAAATTATTCAATTCAGAGACATTTATCATATTGATTGAGATGTTCAACTTTTTTTTTTTTTTTACTTCCACTTAACCACCTTATGGGGTGTCATAAGGTATCTGTGAAAATGAAACTCGAAAACACTACACGAAATTGTCATTTGCAAAAATATTCTACTCAAGCGTCAGCAGTCAGGGATCCAACATATCAAGGCTGAGTGAAAAGTTTTCTTTTTCCAAACTGATGTGTGTGGAATTTTGTTAATATGAAACTTTTCAACACCATCCGAAACAAGGTCAGGGATAGTTTATATTTTTACTACACATTTCTGTTTCTATTGTAAACATTTATCATTATATTACAAAAGAAGTGTGTATACCATATGTGAGGCAGAGTTCTATTCATCGTGAAGCCTGATTATATGTTCACGGCATTGTTGCCGTGAAAGGTTTCTTTTGCTTGCGCACCTCTAATTGTTTCTTTTGAAAAATTTTCCGCATCTGTTACAATTGCATAGTGAGGTGTCCTTTCTTTCAGTTTTCGACAAGACATGAATGTCCTTTGGAATGGAGGATGTAGGAGTTTCCCTATGTTAGTAACTAGATGGAAAATGCCGGCAGATACACTTCAGATTTATATTCGGTGATAAACATGTGAACGTAAATATTTTGCTTAAATTTAGCAAATAACTTAAACAACTATGAGCATCCCAATGCCACAAATTTGTAAAAGAAACATCGGATAAATGATGCCTCCTCTGTTTTACATTTCCTATTATGCTCACATCTCCCATTGCTTTCGTAATGTAATACCCTATCGAATTGCTGCTGACGCTGATGGGTATTCTCATGCATCTATTATATGTTTTAAACCATATATTTTAAACTACCAACACAGATGCCATTTACATGTCTATTTAGTCTGTCAGCAACTGTGATACTATGAGCCTCATGCCATATTTTTAAATTGTGGTTTATATGGATATATTTTGCTACTGGTTATCGTGATGAGAACTTCTTCGATATGTGATCTAAACATATACTCGTATATCAGCAAATGTTATGATATTTGCAAGACAGTTTAGAGCAATTACGCATTCTTTTCATGATGGTATAAACTTTTTTGTTTTCGTTCCGTTGGCGATGGTAACGTATAGAGTGGTTTCTTTTCAAATAATGACAGTTTTTCTACATTCTCTTAATGCTTCCACCAAAAAAAGTCTTTACTCTCAATATGTGAATGTGAGAACTTCAGTGTGAACTGCAAACGAACTCAACGGATAAAAAAGTCGAAAGCTATCCGTCATATCGTTTCTTACGAACCTCCTTCACTAAGAAAGCGTCTATTATATCCAGCTGTCAGTTGAATACGTCAACGCAACGGATGCAATAGATTCTATGGGACGGGCCCTGTACTTCGACAACAATACGTACCTTTGATAACAATGAGCTGAGAGCACAAAATATTGCTGTGCCTTATATCTTTGACCAGTATATATGGTATGTACATGTACAAACATTGGTTAGGCGCTACAACTATAATTGTTTCCAGTTATGTCGAGGTCGCTGAGATTAGGGACTAAAAATGCATTAAGACTATTGACTTACGTTGGTATAGCAGTCCAATGTGAACTTGGGCTTCGGCCACCAGTTTAGTGTAGTACTTAGATAGCTATCTTCATTTTCGCACTTTAGGTTCGTTGAAGTATTTTTGTACATATGCAAGTAGAAAGAAACGACGAAAGAATTTCCTCTCCTTTAGTAAGCCATCACGACTCCTAATATAGAGTTTTCTAATAACGACTTGACAACTTTTTTTTTAAATAAAAGGCAAACCATTTGAGATATTTCAAAAACTTTATTATTGGCTTGAAGTACAATCAAAACATTTATGAATGGAACTCGACTTCGTTCATATGGCCACCGCGGGCACGTTTGCAGCGGTCGATTCGTTGGACCCAATTTTCAACGACTCGGCCACACATTTGGCTCTAAGCTCTTCCAACGCCGTCGGCGTGTTGGCATAAACCAATGACTTAACGTAACCCCACAAAAAATAGTCAAACGGCATTATATCGCACAGCCCCTATTGGAAAACCCTATACCACCGAGCAACACCTCTCTTATTAAAACTTCACATTACCCTTCTGAGATGCTCCGCACTGCCATGTGCGACGTCTCTGTCGTAGTTGAGTCGTCTGAGATCAGGTCATTGTTCTAGTAATGTGCCTTCGAGTCAGCTTTATAACGAAACTAGTTACTCTTATTTGGTTCACTCACTTGTACAGGATTTCATTAGGATAGAATTTTATGTACTCAGATCCTGGTATTCTGTATAAGCGACCCTTACTCTCACGTTGCACCACAAGGTACAAATAAAGTGTGAATAATTTTTCGGCTTTAATGATGAAAAATGGTTTCTGACATATAGCCACCACGGAAGAGTCTCAAAAACTCCATCAATTTTCGTGCATTTAAGGACGAATACCAAGAATGGTGCCCTCGAAGTGCATCCAAGGCTGGAATCGTTGTTGGCCTGTCCACATGGGCCAACGCCTTCAAAAAACCCCACAAAAATATTCATGCGGCGTCAAATCACATGATATTTGAGGTCAGGACATAGCCACATTTCTGGGGATAATGTTGTCATAGAACTTCTCCTTCAATAACTCCATTTTGGAACAAAAAATTATTCACCATGGCTCTTTATCGGACTCCATTAACTGTGACATTTAGATTTTGATAATTTTTGAAGAAGTATTGCCTGACCCATAAACCGCACCAAAAAGTTCAGTTTTCGGCGTTCATTAAAAGCTCATGTATCACATTTAGATTTTCCTTGATTCAAATTCGAAAATTTTTATAAGTACCAAACCACTGAGACAGAAGTGAGCCTCATCACTGATGAAAATTTGACGGTAAAGAACTGGATCGACTTCCAACTATTCAAGCGCTAATCAACGAATTCACGAACCAAATGATGATCGCGTGGTTCCTATTCTTGCGTGTGTGAACAAATACCATTGCTCAATGTCTTACACATTGTCGATGGACACAAGCCAAGTTCACCAGAGCAACATCTATATTTTGATTATATATAGCTATCTGAAGACATTTCGGCTATTAGTGGTATCCGTCATTTCCCAAACAAAAGCGTCATTAATGTCGGTTTTCAATTTCCAGTCATTGCAATACCCATTTATCGAAGTCACGTTGACCTACCGACCGAAGATTCACTTGTGTATTTTTACTCTTTTAGATATGCCAATACAGTGGTAGAAGTCGAAAGCCAGTATTCGGTGATTTTTACTTCTCAATGATTCGAAGACCCTCAGGAGCTCTGCTTTGAAATGAAAGGTGATAGTTTCCTTTCGCCGGCGATGACATAATTTGCCATATTTTTGAGTTATCAAATCGCCAGTTCTCCATATCATATCGAAGGTAGTAATTGGGCACAAGAACCCAAAATTCGGGTTTGGAGCATTTCTCGAAAATCACTCTTATGACCTCTTTCTATTCCTACGGATTACTAATCGCAAAGTACTTGTCATCATCGCTTCTGTTCGTGGCCGGAACATTTTCGGATTGCTGGTAACAAAAACTCTGCAATTCAACCCTTTTATTAATATTTGGAGGTTTTTGATCGACGCTCTCGCTGTCAAGACCTCCGAGCAATGTATGTCAGTGAACAGCCTGTACAAAGCTTTTAGCCCCCACAGCAGTCTTCTTTTTTATTTTTGTAATGCGTCAACAGTTGCGTTGCAAAATGTGTCTTCGGTATCTGTGGGTTTATACCGAGGTATCGCACTTTCCTTCGTTCGTTTTATAGTCTCGTATATTTGTATATAGTAAGTTGTCTGTCAATTTCTTCATTTGAAAGGTTGATCAATGTCAGTTCTATTCTATCAGGAGATCCAAATTGAAGTCAAGTCTAGGAAACGACGAAATATTTCTCGCATTTTTGATCGAATTAGTATATATTACTATACTGAACCCACCAATTAAGTAGTTCCCTTTTGTAACAACACATCAGTGCTTGGTGTCTAAACACCTTAAATACTTTGGTTCTTCATTCACATTCAATGCAATGAACTTAAGGGGTTTTCTCCGCCATATACATACCAATTATGACTGGAGGTTGCTTCAAACCTATACTTGAATTATTCGTTGTTGAAATGATCCATTTGAACCCCTAGATGGAGGACAAAATAGCCAGCATTTAAGGTGCAAGCGCTGATGTCTGAGAGGCAACCCTCGCTTTTTATTCCGTACTTCCGCTTCCTACCGACATTTGGACACAGATTATTTGGAGAGTGGCGGCTGGTGTTTGACTGAGGACATGTGGTCATCTAACCTCCACATTTTGCGGCCGAGTTAGATTTGCTTTCCTTATGTACTGAAATCTGAAACGACCCTGCTAACTTACGGTATGTATTGTAGTTTTACATAAGGTGCAGACTTGCATTTCTCGGACTTGTGGTTCTTTCCGAATTAACGTTTTGAACTCGTCTATTAATTTTTCCCGCAGCTCTACAAGTTTAGTAATATGAGTTTCAGTAGCCTCAACAAGTCGTTGAACGGTACTTCAATGCCACAGTTTAGTTTCCATGTTCTTGAATTAAATAACATTTAGTCCAAAATCCAAATGTATTTATCCATCAACTACAAGTATAATGAACATAGTCATCTGTACTCGAACCCTTTCACTAATTATTTCATATATCTTTGATTTCAGATCCTTCCAACGTCAAGAAATCAATTTAATTCCTGAAATGGAATTATCACACAGTCTAACCCTAAACGAGGATGCTCTTAAACAGCTCCCAGAACAAAAACGTCCAGTCTTCGTGTTTGAATGGCTGCGCTTTTTAGAAAAGGTGCTGGTGACCGCACAAAAGTCTGACATCAAATCATGCCAGAAGAAGCTAGTCCAACAGTTAACAGCCCATATTCAGGGCTCACCTGGTCCACCAACACGAAAGTTAATCGCCAATAGCCTAGCTACTTTATTCTCTGTTGGCGACACATTTCTACTGTTTGATACAGTAAATGCTTGCAATGACATTCTGAAGAACAAAGACGATTCGCCGAGCTATTTGCCAACAAAATTGTAAGTCAACATCACTTAGTTCACATAAAAATTTTAAATAAACTATCTCTCCTTATATTATTCCTACAGAGCGGCTATTTGTGTCCTTGGATCGATGTATGAAAAGCTCGGGCGAATGATGGGACGGTCGTACGAGGAAACAGTTCAAATTCTTTTGAGGACCTTGCGAAGTGCAGAGTCTCAGACAAGAATTGAAATTATGATCACTTTGGAGAAGGTATGTAACAGCTCTTCAATGGATATAGAACTTTTAATTGATATCTTTTTTTCTAGGTATGCGCTGGAATGGGTACCGCCATTTCTAATGTCCACAAGGACATCTACAAAGCCACAAAACACTGTCTGACCGATCGTGTCATGGCAGTACGTGTGGCAGCAGCCAAATGCATGCTCGAGATGATCAATCATGCTCCATTCCTCTATCAAACGGAATTGGAAAGTCTTGCCACACTCTGCTTCCGTTCATTCGATGGGAGTAACTACGAAGTTCGTTGTGCCGTAGCAAAGCTGCTTGGAACTCTTCTTGCTTTTACGCAAGCTCCGCCAGATGGAAATAAAAAACCACCAGCCATGTCAGCGAGCAAAAATCAACCGAGATCAATTTCTCTGGATGAAGCGTTTGGAATTTTAATGTCAGGTTTCCTTCGTGGCGGTGTGTCATTCCTTAAAGGAACTGGAGAGATAATCAAAGGCAGTTCAGGAGTTAATCGAGAAGTCCGTGTTGGTGTAACGCACTCTTATGTGGTGTTTGTTCAACACATGGGTAGTGTATGGCTGGAACGTAATTTGACCACATTTTTGGTACATGTCCTTGATTTAGTTGCTAACCCAAAAGCAGCTTCATCCCATGTTGATGCAGTGTACTCGCGCAAGTGTATCAATTTCATTCTACGATCTATCATCGGCAAAATGCTGGGAGAAAAAGCTCAAACTTCGGCATGCAAAGAACTCATTCATATGGTCGCCAAACAAATGAATTCCATTGATTTTAATCCAGAGAATGCCAAAGATTCAAATCAGGAGACACTATTCAGTCAGCATTTATTGGTATGCGCTTTGCAGGAGCTCGGAAGTCTTGTTTTAGGTTTGGGCACAACAGCCCTAAATCTATTGAATGATCATGCTTTGAATGCCATTGATGCTACCTGCGCAGTACTAGTGCATCCATGTGCCGCAGCACGTCTTGCTGCTGCTTGGTGCCTACGGTGTTTCTGTGTTGCGGTGCCAAGCCATATCACTCCATTAATTGATCGATTTGTTGATGCAATCGAACAGATGAGGTCGTCACCAGAAGCCATTTCTGGTTATAGCTGTGCTTTAGCAGCTATTTTAGGAAGTGTACGTTTTTCGCCTCTAGGTGTGCCACATACTAAGGGGAAGGTTGTGTTTAACTGTGCAGAAGAGTTGTTACGTTCGGCGAGTCAAAACAGTCGTATGTCGCTGAATCGAACACAGGCTGGTTGGTTATTGATAGGAGCTATTATGACGCTTGGCTCACCTGTAGTCAAGGGGTTACTACCAAGGATGTTGCTGCTTTGGCGTAATTCATTCCCGAGATCAAATAAAGAGCTGGAGTCCGAGAAGGCCAGAGGAGATTCATTCACTTGGCAGGTTACATTAGAAGGGAGAGCAGGAGCCTTGTCAGTGATGCACAGTTTTCTGTTGCATTGTCCTGATTTGGTGACAGATGATATCACACGTCGACTATTGACACCAATCGAGAGCGCTTTGGCTATGTTGGTTAAGTAAGTTATTAATTGTCTTCAATAGAGCATTGTTTATATTTAAAAAAAAAAACTGTATTTCCACTTTAGCTTGGCACCGATTTTAAAGAGCTATGGAACGCATTTAAAAGCACCAGCTGCTATGGTGCGATTACGTTTATATGAAACGCTGGCTTTATTGCCACCAAATGCTTTAGAGTCTTCCTATACTCACTTATTAAGGATGCTTGTCTCGGAATTTACTTTGTCAGAAAATCCGGCCAACACAACAAACTCGTTACTGAGGGCACTATGTCATAGTGACGATTCAATTATTCTTGGCACTTGGTTACAGGAAACAGATCATCGGACAATAGAAGATCAGGTAAAGTTATTTATTTTATGTTTCCTTTTTTTTAATTTTCTCTGTGTATATAAATTAAGGCTGTTGGATACTTAAGTAAGAAAAAACAAAAGTCAACGCTTTAGAAAGACAGCGTTAGATAAGACACGGATAGATATAGAGTAGTCGTGTTCCTTCCATTAGAAGGACATATGGAGTCATGATAACGTAAATTGGTTACGGATGTGATAAATATCAAATATGCCGCCTTGCTTGATATGTTTGGGCATTCAATTCAAGCTAATGGTTTTTCTACAATCACGAGACTGTCTTATCGCGACTAAATATGCAGAACCTTTTCATCATCATGATCAGGCTTCAGAATTTCAAGTGATTTTTTTAATTTTTTATTTGTTGTCCTGCTCAACACCTACATTTGTTTTTTCTTATGAAGAAACACTTTAATTTGTTTCTTACAGTGTCGTTTGTAAAAAGCTTAGATCTTATTGGTATTTTAATCGAAAATGTGAGCAGTCTTAACGCTTGCTACTTAGTTGCCGCTGAATGCCTGAGACATACTTGCAATATAGCTTTCTTTGTCAAGGCACCTGCCATCCAGTTTGTCACATCAAATTTTCTGGCATCGTTTGCTTCTTGAAATGAAGATGAATTTTGAATTTGAATTTGAGGACCTTATCCAGCTTATGGACAACTTTGATTTCATTTTCCCCCAATTACATTCGAGCATGATGATTTTGTACTAAACGTACGATAGGTGCAAGTGATGATGTCGAAATCGTCATTGAGGATAATATGTTTCGTGTTAATACGCCTGCTCCAAGCATAATTTATTGCAACGCTAAATTCGTGAATTTTATTGAATGCAGTTTTGTCAAATATATTCTGGAAGAAAACACATTTTAGTTTTGATGTCTTCCGTGTACATACATTTCAAGTGCGTACTTTAACCATTAAAACATAGACCAATGCCTCTACCTCTATTAGAGGACATAAGGAAGTTACAAGTCTCTGGTGAAGTTTTAGATTGACCAAACATCTTGTAATAAAACCCCTGATAACTCTATAAGAGAGAATTTCGTTACCAAAAATGATCTCTAGCAGATACAGCATAGCACACTTTTAATAGCAATCCATCAGGTACGATAAAAAGGTCCCAAATAACTCCTTTCTTCCTATTTTGTTCTGAGAACTGAAATTCATTGTGTGCAATTTACTGGGGTGGTAAAGTATTTAATAGATTCGTCACATGCAATCTGCTAACTGGTATAACGATTTTAACTTGTTATAGTACAGATGCTTACTCAATTTTTGTTGGCAACGTCATGCTCGAAGTCTTTATTTACTTTATCCTCAGCTTCTTGTAAAACGTAGGTATTAGTTGTCTTCTCACTTGAAGAAACAGCAATTAGCAAGAGTGATTCTTCGTTTGATCTTTATGGTCTCGTTATTTGAATTTAGAGCGGAACCTATGTCGACAGCCTTACTACCTTAAAATTAAAAGTTGCCTTTGTGGCCGCTGTACGGACCGTAGATATTGACAGTGTATACTTCCCTTTATATGTATGCATACTTTCCTAATATGTATGTTTCCTGAAAGTCATTAAACAGGTGCCGGGTATCGATTCGAAGTTCCTGTGTTATCTCGAATATGTGGTCAATGATGAGTTTGTCAGACCTAAAACCAGACTGATACGTTTCGAACGTTCAAATAGTGCGTTAAATAGAATTGTCGAGGTTTTCAGCAGACTTCGTCTATATTTTCGTATTTAAAAGAGTTTCCTTGAGAATTGGCCAATTAATATTCTGATCTCATATCCAGGCATATTTTACAGACGAGTTGATGTTTGCGCCCTACAAACTCAATCCCCGCTAATTCTAATCTAAATCTCGAGAACGATCATGTGGTCATTGTCCTTTTGTAAATTTATAATACTTCAATGCTCTGGCGTCCGAAATATTTAAATTCGCACCTTCGCTTAAAAAAAAAAGGAAGTATTCTAAGTCAATTGTGGCTCCTCGGAACGTTCAGACATCCGAAATACTAAAGCTCTGTTTTGCATCGATGGCAATGTGGTCAATATGGTTGACTGGTTATTTTTGTTTTTGTTTATGTTGGCTAATTTTGTCTTGATGTAATCAAGAGTTCACTCAGATCCATGAATCTCAATATTTTTGATCTAAATCTTCTTCAGATGAGAAATCCACATTTAAATAGGGGCTGCTTCTGCTTCTTATGGCAATCACCAAAGTAGAGCTCCCAGTTTTCTATTCTTTTTTCCCCCCGACCCATTCCATTAAACTTCTTCTACTTCTTAAACAGAGTGACATCGGCTTTGTAGCGGTTTAGGGCCTCTTCTAATTGCTCCATTACGTGTGGACTGTAAAGAGCCCGAACATTTCACGTGCATAGCCTAAAGTTTATGACGTTTTTCGTTTTCAGGTGTCGTCAACAGTTAGTAATCTGTCTATAATTGAGGCTGTTTTTTGCTGCACAAGAAACTTAATGGCGTTGGTTCGCCTGAAACTCCCCCGTCACCATCTCTTTTTCGGAAAACTGACCAGCTGCCGAAAAAAAACCTCATATGACCTGACCTACTGATATTGTCGAAGTATTATAGGTAATCGCAGGATCTGCATCTGACGCCCCCGCTGCCTCCATTTCTGGAGTTCCTATACCAAAAATCCCGTACTGTGCTGCAATCAAACTTTAGTATGATGACTGCCGGTGACTTTGCAGAGTCGAACTGATTGGGAACCCATTATTTCTAGCGCCTTTATCCAAATATTAAGATTTAATGGTAATATGGTTGTTATACGTTGTAGACTGCATTGGTGTATCCAACTTAAACCTCAGATTCTCCATTTATTCGCGCTGAATATTTAACTTTAATTTTAACTTCATCATACATATTGCTTACCATTCTTATATAAGTCTTGGGGGTATATTACGATCTTAGCGCCGTCCATATAAGATTTCTGAGAACTGTATTGAACGCTTTTTCTAAATTGATGAAGATGATTTGCACATCCTTCGAAGCGCCACGATGTTTCTCAATCTCTAGCCGTAAACTCTGAGGCCACATTGACTGTAAAATATCCCCTAGCTTTATGTTATAAAACTAAACGCTGTTAGTCAACTCTTAGGTACACTGAACTTTCATATCACGAGATAAATCTAGCTTAAGCTCCATCGCAAACGTTATGTGGAATTGGTTATGCCAAACCAATGACAGATCAGCTACGTATTACCTAATAGTCACAATGGTTTTTGAAAGAGGTGGTCTAATTTCGATGTCTAAAGTCATGTGGCCAGAAAAAGCACTGGGATTACCGTTCTGTTCATCCATCTAATAACTCTGTAGACTATGTGTCATTCTAAACAGATTTTAAATGTTTTTCGTATCAATCTTCTAGCTTATCCAGCAGCCTTAGTGACATTTCATCTCCCTCATTCCATTTAACTCATTATTATTACCATTTCCACCACAACGTAAATGAAACCTTTATCTTTCGATGCTTAACTAATGAAACCTTGTGCATGTTTGTAAATAGATGGAACCGAATAGAAGGTCGGATGGCGAACATGTAAGTTGGGTTGATTAAGCTTGATTTTGTCAAGAGTTTATATTGAGTTTCGTTTTCATTTTCTTTTTATTTTCGCTGACTTATCCATGTTATGTTACGTTTTCGTTTTGCTGAATTCGTTGTGACAAGTCACTGCTTCTAATGAGCTCTATTTTATTCTATTTTTATTGTTTTCTTACAGTTACAACCAAACAGTGCTGCAGGTTCTGGCGCATTAGAACATGACTCATGTTGCCTCTATCGTCCAGTACCCAAGAGCGAACAATGCCCTGGACCGCTTCCACTTGGTGTTGCTGTAATTGACATGTCTGTACAATTGTTTGGATTGATATTCCCCAGAGTTGCCAACAAGCATCGTCTACAAATGCTCGACCACTTCGCCGAGTGTATTAAACAAGCAAAAAGCTCCCGCCAAGAGGCTGTTCAAATGAATATATTCACAGCGCTTTTGAGCGGTTTGAAAGGTTTAACTGAAAGCAAAGGAGGCATAGGTCAAGAAGAAGTGAAAAAGAGTGCCACGAATCTAATTATTGGAGCTTTGGTTAGTTCAAATTCGACGCTTCGATGTGCAGCTGGGGAAGCACTTGGCCGTATTGCCCAGGTGGTTGGAGACTCCCGGTTCACAGCTGAACTGGCACAAAATAGTTTTGACAAATTAAAATCTGCAAGAGATGTAGTAACAAGAACCGGACATTCACTAGCATTGGGTTGTTTACATCGGTATGTCGGTGGTATGGGATCATCGCAGCACCTCAACACAAGTGTATCGATTTTATTGGCTCTGGCTCAGGACACAAGCTCACCGGTGGTACAAGTTTGGTCTTTGTATGCTCTTTCATTGATTGCAGACTCTGGTGGCCCTATGTTCCGTGGTTATGTAGAAGCAACGTTGTCACTGAGCTTAAAATTACTTCTATCAGTTCCGCATTCCAATGTGGACGTGCATCAGTGCATTGGCCGAGTATTGAATGCACTTATCACAACTATGGGACCTGAACTTCAAGGCAATATCTCTTCCATTACAACGATGCGCTCGTCATTTATGTGTGCTGCAGCTGTAATGCAGGCACACGCTGATCCTTTGGTTCAAGCAGAGGCAACCGGATGCCTCCAACAGTTGCATTTATTTGCTCCACGACACGTCAATTTATCTTCGCTAGTTCCAACCTTGGTAAAGACACTGTCCAGCAACTACTTGATGTTGAGAAAGGCGGCAGTTTCATGTTTGAGGCAATTAGCTCAAAGAGAGGCGAAGGAAATATGTGAGCATGCTCTTACGCTGACAGGAGACGATTGCCCTGGTCTATTAATAACAGATTCTGGTCTTCCTGGTGTGCTTTTCGGAATGCTTGACTCGGAAACAGACAACGAGATGATTAAGAATATCCATGACACCATAACATCAATGTTACAGATGTTAGCATCTGAGAACCTCAGTTCGTGGTTGAGTCTTTGCAAGAATGTCCTTACAGTAGCTGTGGAGACATCGACCGATGAAACACAAAAGGTCGAAGGTATGGACAACGAAGAGAATGAGGCGGACGACGATGATGTTACTGAATACCACGCCGAAGAGAATACTAGTACTCATCCAGCTGTGCAGCCACGCTGGCCAACGAGAGTATTCGCTGCAGAATGTGTTCGAAAGATTATTTCCACTTGCGAAACAGCTAATCCCATCCACTTTGATCTTATACAAGCGAAGGAAATGCAAATGATTAAGAGTCGAGGAGACTATCTGATTCTACATCTATCTGACTTGATTCGTATGTCATTTATGGCGGCCACTAGTGATTCGGATCAGCTGAGGCTTGAGGGTTTGCGTACTTTACAAGAAATTATCGATAAATTCGCTGGAGTTCCAGAGCCAGAGTTTCCGGGACATTTGCTTTTAGAACAATTCCAAGCACAGGTGAGTTTCATATATTGTTTGGCGCGTCTTTGATGTACCTTATTGATTTCTTTTCTGTTGCCTAGGTTGGAGCTGCGCTACGGCCAGCATTTTCATCAGATACCCCATCCCATGTGACAGCGGCCGCATGTGAAGTTTGCTCAGCTTGGATTGGATCAGGAGTGGCTCGAGATCTTAACGATTTGCGGCGCGTACATCAACTACTTGTGTCGAGCTTGGATAAACTTCATACTAAGACAAACAGCACACAGTTGTACAACGAAAGCATGGCAACTCTAGAGAAACTCAGTATCCTTAAAGCATGGGCTGAGGTTTACATCGTAGCAATGATCGGAAATGGTTCTGCCCCGGCTAGCCTGCTGCAGAAAAAACTATCCAGCAATGCAAACAATATTGTCCTAATTGGTAACGCTGGTGCTGATGGAGAAGATGGAGATTTTGGAGAATTTGAGAGCCGTGGAGAGAGTTTATTAAACTTGGTCAAACCTGAACTAGGTAATCTATCCACACATTGGCTGGCTGCATTAAAAGACCACGCATTGCTGTTGCTTCCACCAGAATTCCAAAGTCAATTACCCCATGATGGAGGGGCGTTCTACACAACAGATACTATTAACTCTTCGAAACCACATTACCTGACATCATGGCCACCGATTCTCTATGCTGCTGCTCTCTGGTTGAAAGCTGGAGGATTCGATGAACAGGGTAATGCCAAAACCGACAAGTCCAACTATGAAAACAACAATGCGATCTCTCATGGAAGTCTAAGTGCTGATCGCTTCCACATGATATTTGGAATTTGCATGGAAGCTCTGTGTAGCACACGAACTAGTGAAAAGCCCAAGAATGTTATCAGCTGCTTGCAAAGTTTGTATACGATCTTTGATTCACAGTGGGCCAGAAAAAATCTCGTGAAGGATAAATCATTAATCATAGAGTTGTGTAATGTGCTCCACCGACAAATTCTCACAAGAGATGATCTATTAGTGCAATTGCTTTGTATGGAAATTTTGAAACAGAGTATCACAGCAGCTAAGGAAGCAATGGAAGAGCAGAGGAACAGTAAATTATCCGAATGTCAGAATGATAATGAAGCCAAAACAGACCTTTGCAAAGACCTAGACAATTTTGGAGAAGGCGGCGAACAGGGCGATATTATTCCGGGACAATCACACGTCTATGCAGTTTTAGAAGTTTGTCTCTGTGTCTTTGTTCGCCAGATTCCTTCTATGAATCCCAGCAGCAACAGCAAACTTACTACAGAACAGTTAAAGAAAGAAATGGCTTTAAGAAGTTCCGCAAGTAGTACTTTGCCAGAAGATAATGGAATGTTGGTCGCTAGTGGCCTGCAGTGTGCTGAAGTGCTCCCAGAACTTTGTTCTCCCCGAGGAGCTGTGTCTATTCTTCCAACAATTCTTTACATGACAACCAGCATTATCAAGGAAATCGCCACCAAGTCCGCAAACGATCCAGCAATCCTTGCTAATACCGGTCCAGTGCAATCCGCGCTACACTGTTTAAAATCAGTTTGCACCGATAAATGGGCTAGTGATGAACGTTGTTCTTCTGACTGGTGTAAACTCTTACAGAGCTCTCTGGGGAGCATCCTAGATCTAACCAAGACCGGCAGTGAAGAACGCAAAGTCGACGAGGTCACAATGATGCTAGCAATCGCAGTATTCATACTTCATACTCCAGCTAGTGTTGTTGCAGCTCCATCATTACAATATCCCTGCATCAATCATTTTCGTCAATGCGTTCAGAGTGAGAATCAAACTGTCCGATTGAAGTGCATCCAAACCATACGCTCCATCTTCGCCAAAGCCGATTTAAAAGTAGCAACACCATACATACATGCTTTGGCTCCAAGAATCATAGAAGGTCTATACATAGAGACAGCGAAAACACCACGCAATGATAATGAGCTATCAACTGTGCTAGAAAGTGTCCTAACAGTTGAGACATTAATTGAATTAGCTGAGCCAAAGAATCGTAAGTATCCAAGTGTCATAGTTTCATTGGAATTCAACTCACAATGAAAACAAAAATTCTTTCTCCCTCCCTTTTTCTTAACTCTCGCATTACCGACATTTTTTGTCTCTTCGAATTGGTTAGGGAACTTAATGCAAGGTAATGATGGGTATTAAAACAGCTCATTGAATTGTAGATAAATATATGTTGTGTTGTTGTTGTTGTATGTAAGCTAGCAATTGTAAGTTGAATTTGAGTAAGTGATGAAAATTAATTGGAATCGAACAAAAAAAGGATAACTGAAAAATTAAACATGTTAAAGGACTACAATAATTGCATTAGGAAATGAAACTTAAGATTGCATTCATTTTTAAGACATTTTTAGATATATTTAAGCTAAGCTGCTGAATGTTCCGATGTTCATACATATGTATGTTCACGATAAATACATGAACGGTGCCCTTAAACGGTTTAGCCGATTATGATAGGTGTCAACCAATAAATCTTTGAATTCCGATGCTTTCAGCTATGTGAAACGCTGTTGAAATAATTGTTTTTTAATAATTATTTTGTGTAAGGTAAAGTGAAAGTATAACTTTGTGATTAGTAGTTTTAATTTTTGAGACTTGGAATTTTCTAAAAAACTTAGATTTTGAAAGCTGTAACAAAATGTACTTTAATAAGCCGCTTCGCGCTCGATTTTTATGCGAACGTAGAACATTGGTCGACTTAAATTGCATTTTTATAGGTCGTTTGGGTGGAAAATCCAAGAAATCAGGTATGTGTTCAAGGACCAAACCACAAAATTGATAATAGTATTGTAATTCTAGCTTTGTGTAGTTAAACTTGTGATCATTATTCTCTCCGGGACTCCGGGAACTCCTATTTGTAGATATTATGGCAAAGTTTCTTATTTCTAACTGAGAAACTCGTTAGAAACTCTATTGTATATAGTTTAATTATTTATAGTTTATTGAAACTTCAACTGGATATCCGTCTTGGTTAAATTTAATAAAAAAATCATCAGCCTTCTCTGTTTTATGGAAACTAGCAATAATTGGAAAATACAAGTGCTGATAGGCCCCTAGACTCTTGATCTTTTGAACAAATACATATGTAAGGGCCCATTTTTCAATGTCTACCAGCAGACACTGTTGTGAAAACTTGCCAATCCGGAACCATACTTTCATCTGTGCAACATGTCCCAGTGAGTACAGCCACTGAATTTTAATACATTTGCCTATGCCAGTGTCGCCGTACAACCTACAGAGCTGTTTGTTCATAAGGCCACAAAAATATCGAAAGAATGTTTTTTCAAACGCTTCCAGTGCATTAGATTGACCAAGTCACACATTAGGGAGTCTCATTGCCTCGTAAAACCTAATGGGGAGACGAAATGTAGCTATAATTGGGCTTATTGTATTCTAGGCAAACGCTCAACTCATGTGATTTTAGTTACCTGAAAAAAGAATGTATTTCGGTTGCGGTTTTGATTTTGAACCCCAAACCATCTGATTTGAGAGCCAATACACCAAATTAAAAGAAAGACTTGTATGGAGTTCTGATCCGTGCTATCGAAATCGGCCTCGAAACTGCCAAAAAGATATCCTGTATGAGTTTTTTTCGGATTTGGAGTGCTCAGTAAATCTGACTCGATAAAGTCCCAAAAGCTCGTTACCCTTGGGCTTTCTTCACACAATACACTCTCTGGGACATTATAAATGAAATCTCAAGTTGATGGGGCAGATATGGCTTATGTTAGAGCCGGTTGGCACACTTTTCTACAAAACAACAAAAGTATCTCCTTGCCTTCGGGATTTGACAATCTCAGCCGCGATTTCGATATTCGCACCTTGTTAAAGTTTGGTAATAGGACCTGGGCCTATATAAGTCTTTGTCGAATTTACAATAGAGTATCATTCGTGAAGTACTGTCCTAAAACTGCACTAATAAGGGATCAGATCACTCACAAATGGTTTCAGGAATTTCCATAATATGACAGACAAAATTTTTTACACGATGTTAGGAAAACTGATACCTTTATGTTTGGGGTAGTTTAGACGATTTTCTTTCTTTTAGACCGGACAATTGATGCTAAAATTCCATTCGTTAGGCATACTTTCTTCCGACCAATTTTTGGAAGTGATTTTGCGGGGGAGTGCAAATCGCCGAAACGCGATATCAGTCAGTTGTGGCTTGTGCTCCAGTTGCAATTTGTTCGATTGAGGAATGAAAAATTCATGCATCATGGCTCTGTAGCGCTTACCATCCACGACCAATCATTTGGCCCGCACCGTTCTCAAAAAAAAAAAAGATCCAATAACTCCTCCAGCATAAACAGCACACCATGCAGTGGCTTTAAGTGCATGCTCTTATCGCATTATTTGCGCTGATTTTCAGTGCCGCAGAACCACAAATTTTGTTTGTTCACGTATCCATATAGATGAAAATGAGCCTCGTCACTCATAATTTGACGCAAAATCGTCAACTTCGTTGTTGAGATTCACGGGAGCGTGAGCGTCGACGTGACTCATGACGTGCTTCACAAATGTCATAACCAAATTGACATTCGACGCCATTTGTAAAATCGATGGCTCTTCCCGAAAAGGTCATACATATAAGCCACCTAATATATACCATCTACCAGTTCACCTTCTGTTGTCTTGAATAACCCCAATGGCTAGGCGTCCAGTCCCGCAGCCTATTTAGGTTAGGTTTAGAAACTGAAGTCTTTATTTCATTTTGTTCAGATATACAAAAATATTGGCTTCCATCGTTCAAATTAAGTAGTTCGCTTTGTCTGACAACAGCGTTTAAGTCGTCCCCGCCGTCTAACTATCTGTAGATGCGGTTTGGCATTTCTTTGATCATCTTTACAGATTTTTGTTCATCCTTATTGACTTGGAATATTCTTCTTACGTTTTGGTAAAACTTCCGAGCATTGTTCCTGGAATAGCACCTTTCTATTTCCTCGATCGCTTGATTTTCATTCGCTTTCCTTTCTTCCTACCTCTTTTGCTCGTAAGGCGCATGCCCAGTTCTTGGTCTTGTATACAGCGCTCTATTGTCGAGTTGTTTATCTACATGTACTTGCCAAGTTATATTACTAGAGAAGTACATTTAGTCGATTGTAACATCAATTTCGTTGGCTATTTTATGACCAAGCAATCGTCCTGGTTCCTTTGAATTTTAAGTGGATAAATATTAGCCCAAGTCCAAACGTGGTGTAATGTTGACTATCTGTTCCGCTAGTGCTATAAAATATGTCGGTTTTACTATTCTGTTTGCTACTTTCCGTAGCGTACCCGTATATTTTATGGAAGAGCTCGTAGAAACATTCTTTGGAAGTATCGTCAATTTTTTTCTTTGGATCATATCAGGCTGATGTTGGTAAATTAAGCCTTAATATGAATCGTTAGAATACGTTCGTTATAAATCCGGACCCAAATAGACGTTGCTACTGTTTTCAGTATTACGCATCGTAGTGTATTTCAGAGCTTTTCATTTTCCTTTTGTCTGGCCTATAACACCGCACTTCTTGGGTGGCGTTAATATCTCCTTTGTAGCAGTCCGTGGCCGAACATTCCATGTATATATCCAAACGTCAATTTGTCAACAGTAAATTCCTCCTTATTTAATGACATTGGTTGCTTCGTTAAAGTAGTAACTCCCACAGGCCCACATCTGAAAGGACAGGCCCCTTAACCTTTGCGTTGATCTCTACTTCAACATACTGACTAGTCCCGAAAAGTCTTCATTGACCTCTGCTCCTAATACGACTACTTGGATATATGGTAGTTCATATAAAGATCCTTTCATTTTGACTGTCAACAGTCGAAGCGATTTAGTCAAACGAATTCACCCGTTGTGCCTCCTCGGTGGCTACTACGAAGAGGGGAAAATAAGCATAATTCGTATGTAGTCATAGTAACAGCGTTTTGCGTCGCTTAAGTTGACTACGCTCGGGACTCCTTTAAGTGTACAGTATCCAGTCATCTTCATCTCGTTTTCTTAGTTCTAAATGAAATTAAAGTCTTTAAATTCGATTCTGAGGTAACTTTAGAAGGTTGGCGATCCGGCGCATATATCTACAGTTTTCATTATTGAATAGCATTTTTTTAAAATTTAGATGTATGGGTGTACTTCGATGATGCATGTCTTTTAAAGTTTATTATACAGGACTAGAGGTTGTATCGAAACATTTCCCAAGTCCAGTAAGAAATACTCCGAGGCTACTACACGGCTCCCAACTGCTGTTCACTTCAATTCAAAACGCAATATTTCGGACTCGTATTACGCAGCTTGCTTTCTTATTTATTGTTGTCTTACTCAAGTGAATGCAATCAACAGTTAACATCAAAACATAAATTCCAATCATCAAATTCAACGTGGAATTGCTACATAGAATAATGCTTGCACCATAAATCATGTATTCTCGCACAGCCATTTCCGCCTCACCCTCCCTTGCACTTGAAATGAGCAAAAAATTTAAATTTTGTTTACTCCTCAATCTAGGCATACAGATGCTCACACTCTTGGTACCTGTGCTCATCAATTACTTGGCAGAACCATCAAAACTTCGATCTCTTCCAAAGCCACAACGCCAATTACATGAACAATCTCTACAATGGTTAATGAAGATCGGACCAAAGTATCCGCAAGAATTTAAAACACTCATGAGCCAATCCGTTGAGCTGCGTCAAAAACTAGAGGTAGCGATCCGCAATAATCAGCAATCAGCGTCAATTAACAATCGACAAGCAAACAACAATGATGTCCAGAATGGCAATAGACCCGGTGGTAACGTACAAAAACCAACCATCAAGCTAAAGACAGATTTTAGCAATTTCGCGTAAAAGCAATGAATGAAGACCTAGCAAATAAGAATACGATGTCGTCGTAGCATTTTAAGATAGATGATTTGTCTTTCCTATAACTGAACATAAACACATAGTTCACACATATATACCAACTTCAATAGGATCGATAAAATCTCTCTTTTTGTGATTAACCTTTAATTTTTCAGTTTTTTTCTTTTTTTATTATTGTTTTACTCTTCTCTATTACATTTTGTCTTTTATCGATTTATTAAAAAACAAAAAAAAACACGGAAATCATGATTCTGCAGAATTTTTATTTAATCTACAACAGAAAAATCTATATATACAAATATTTACTACTAATAAGCAAATAAAAAAACACATATGCATATATATACACTTAACGTACATATACACATATATATACATATATATGTATATATATATATATATAAATATAAACATCTTTATCTATATCTATATATACGGTCAAGAAAATAAGTTATTTAAATGGAAATTTATCATAATTATGTTATTAAAGACTATTTAAGAACATAAAGTAATATCACTCACGTAAACCTGGCGTTTTTATTCTGTGTCGGTTCATCTAGCTTATCCTTTAAAGCCAATGTCACGTGAACTCCAAAATCTGCTCCTGTCCATTTGCTTGCGTTTCTTGTGTTTATTTTTTATATAGTAATGACTCAAGCAGCACTTGATTACATGTATAATACAGCGGTGGTGCAAACTATCGGAATTGTCCCAAGTTCCAATATATAAAGAGAGCAAGTCTGGCTCGGCACCAAAAGGTGGGGATTAAACGTCTAACTATACAATTCAAACATCAGCCGTTCGTCATTCCTTAAATTACGTACACCCAAATGGCGACAGATAGAGGAAGTACGACACAACTAGCGAAGGTAGCTTCTCAGGTCTCAGCGTCTAGAGCACTGGAAGCTGCACCTGATGCTTGCTTTCTATCCAGAGGCAGATGTCTTAATGTCAACGTCAGATAACGGAACAGGCTACACGTGTAGGTCCTTGCGTTGATTATAAATTCACTTATAAAAATAAATCGAATGAAGAGCCGCGCTGTCTAAGTTCTTTGAGCAACTTTGAGCAACCAAGTCTCTGATGTGCTTTTGGTTAGCTAAACTAAACTTAACACAAAATGAACCACAAAAAATATAGAATAGTAAGAAGAATCCTATACCCAACTGAATACAAGGATTTAAAAGAGTGTACAGCCGTGTAGTGCACAAACTCCAGGTGCTTGAGTCATGCATTGTGTTCAGCACTACAATATAGTAGGGCACGTTGAACACACTTCTCCAGAATATTGACGATATCACTCTCCTCGAACTCGCTCTGGAAAACGAGGAGATTGACTTATATAGATATACGAGACTATAAAACGAACAATGGACAGTACGATATTCCAGTATGAATAAACACCGAAGACACATTTCACAACGACGGACAATGAACAAATACTGATAGCAGCAGCCATAGATCCAGGAGAAGGTGTAGATGATGGCAATTTTTTTGTAATCGAGGATCCGCAGGAGAAGGTGAAGGCCATATGAACAATTTTCTAGGAATTGTACAAGACAAATGGAATCAGCTCAAACCACGACCTGGAAAATCAGGTCATTTACACAATTTCTAACTTTGAAATTTTAATAGAGCACTGGCGGTTCGAGAATTCAAGGTCCGCTGAGTTCAATGACAAAAATATGGTACATAATGTCTATGTTCGTATTCCTTTTGAAAGAAGAGCTTCAAATTATCTTCGAATCACTGACAAGTAAGAAATCAGAGGCGGCATACCTAACATTATGCTACGACGTATTCCATTAGAAGCGGAGCATACAATATTTACACCACTTTGTTTAATGTTCATTATCCAACGCATTGGAAGACAGCGGAAGTGCGCCCTATTCGCAAAGAAAATAAAAACACATCCAATCCGCCGGGGCATGATATTTTACACGCCGAGTCTAAGCTGGTATCTGATATCTAGTGGAGCAATAGCCAGAAACAATGCAGGGATGCCTGCTTAATTAAGTTGGAGAGAACTGCATTGCAGCCCTTCATAATAATTCAAATAAGCCAAGAATGGCTCTAACGTCTTTCTTTAACGTGTGGAGTTTCAATACCACAAGAAATTAAGTCCAAAAAACCGAAAGCCCTATAGGTAGAAGAAATTCTTATGCTTATCATTAATGAGGTTTCAACTATCAGCTCATTAGACAATGTCTAAAATGTGTCGAATCTTCAATGGGAAGAATGCAGTTACGCACTTGTGTGATATTAACGGTATTTGAAAATCGTACTATACACCCTATCTTAAGCTCCTAGCTATTATCCCTGAAAACCATCTACATGTTAAAAACTTTGATTCTCGATATGTGTTTCAATGACAACGTACGTCAGAACGACCTTGTATTCAATGTTGCCAAAAACGGTTTTTTGTCACTACAACACTAGATGGTGTTGGTGTCCAGTTATCTGAAAACACTAATCTGATTGTGTCAAACGAACACGTGTTTAAAAAGGTGAAATGTCAGGCTACATTTTTTGTGAAGACAGCTGTGTAATGCGTTGCTCGTGTTAAAAGTTATACTAATTTGAATATGAGTGAAATATCTGAAGAAATCTGCTATGCGATGCTTTTTTACTATTAAAAAGGGAAAAACGCTGCAAAAACATGCCGAAAAATTTGTGCAGTTTACGGTGAGTATACTGTGAGTGAACTCCGGACCCAGGAGAGGTTTGTTTGATCCCATTCCTGGAAATTTCGATGTAAAAGATGCACCTCGTACTGGTCAGCCTATCACTGAAGAAGTCGATGAAATTATGCAACTGATGGAGCAAGACCGGCACGAAAACTGTATGGAGATAGCGGAGGCAATAAACATCAACCGTATGACAGTTTGGAATCATCTAAAACGAGCAAGTTACTGGGTGCCACATGAATTAAAGCAAAGAAATTTATATGAAAGAATAACCATCAGTTAAAAGCTGCAATCTTTCATGGTCAAAGGCCGGTGACCGACCACAAACGACTCCAAAGCCTGGATTGACGGCAAACAGGGTTATGTTGAGTGTTTGGCGGGATTGAAAGGAAATTGTCTATTACGAGCTGCTAGAATGTTGCTAAACAGTCAATTCGATTCTCTACTGTGCACAACTCGACCGTTTGAATGAAGCTATCAGAATTGGCCAACAGAAAGGGAGTTGTCTTCCATCATGACAGTTCTAAGAGACACACATCTTTGATAACCCGGAACAAATTGACGGAGCTTGGTTGGGAAGTTTTGATGCATCAACCGTATAGCCCGGACCTTGCACCCTCAGATTACAATTTGTTTCGGTCTATGCAAAAGTCTCTTGATGGTAAAAATTGACCGACCGTTGAAAATCACTTGAACAAGCTTTTCCCTGATAAGCCACAGAAGTTCTATACCCATGGAATTATGATGCTACCCGGAAATTGGCAAAAGGTCATGGATAATAAAGGCCAATATTTACTTGATAGAAATTGATTTTGAATAAAGAAATTTTTTTTTAAAAATTTACTAAAAAAAACCACGGAGACTTTTTATATGACCCGTATCTAGGCTTCCGTAAACGTTACAAGAAATGCTTTCCTCCTGTGATCTTGCCCATTTACATATTGCCGAAACTGGACTACAATGGTCGTGTGCTTATAAGATCTTCTCACACTTACTTAATAGGATCCAAAACAGTTAGTTAACAGTTAAGCATCTTCTGCTCATGTTGCTACTTCATTTAACACACCCAAACACGGATGTAATATTTCATATCTCTCCTTACTTTATCGATATTTGTACCACCAGTGTTCCAACGAAATTTTCAGTAACATTCTGCCTCTTCTTACTTTCAAGTATAACACCCGCCTAACTAAATGCTCATTAGTTTACCCTCAGGTCCACTTACTGACGTATTCTGAAATTTTGTGACTCTTTTCTAGGGCGTACAATGGAACCTGCCGAGTTCTTTATTTCCTTGTCATTTTAATCTCCAAACACTCAAATCCAACGTTCATCAGTACTTCTTACTTTCCTTAGTTCTTTGAGCGGCTACTTATAAAAACAATTGTCTACGCGTTCAGAGCTGCTTCGTTTGCGTACTATTTAGAGAGGATGCCATGAAAAATCAGTTGATGCGGTCATAGACCGACAAAATTTTGCTCACAAAAGGTCGTTTACTCTATTGATTACACCTTGTGACAATCAACTAAATGGAAGCTCTTATAATAGGGACCTAATTCGACCTCAGACTTACATGCTAAAGTCTCAATGAGAGAAATAGAAAATCTAAATCTACAATTATTCATAGATTCAAAACCTGCTGAAATCCATAAACAGCATGCGGATCCACCGAGATTTGATTGCAATAAGTTGTATTTAAATCCTATTCATACTACTGATTTTCTTGTGCGAGACAGCAGTCTGGCATTACAGATGCAGATGCTTCACTGATCCTTCTATATTGAAAAGTTCATTCCCATCAGGATTGCTTACAAAACAGATACAAGTTTTCCTAATGAGAAGTGAAATCAAACATTCTCGTCCTCCAAAAAGGCAACAGCGCCACATCCTAAATCGGGTTTTGAAACATACTTGATAATCCGACTTCATTCCTTTTCTGACTTAGATTCTGGTCGGAGTTTTGGTGTTACCGCTTCAAATTGTATGTCCATAAGACCAGCTAGGACAGCAAGGTGATCAAAACTTCAGTTCGTGTAGTATCAAAAACCGTTTCTTTCAACAGTGAGTCCAGAGCAGAACTAAACATGCCAGCGAAAGCTCCGTTGCAGCCGAGCTAGGTCCATTTTTTTTACACCAGACAACAGATAACACGACACCAGCAATACGATTTATATTAACTATTTGGTCATTATCTCATTATAAGATAAGATACTATCTATCTATTATATAAAATCTATTTCTAACTAATTTCATTTCCATTTTAAACGTCACTGCTTATCTTCACAAAATTTCGCGACGTGGTTGTCTGAGATCACAGTGGTAGAGATGAGTTCCACCAAAAGAGTTACATAAGCGTAACAAATAGGTCTTCCAAACTGCAAAGCGCTGTTGCATAATTTTGTATACCCTGTATACGGAAGCATTATTTTAGTCCCCTCTTACAACAGGCTTATCTCCGGAATATTTTAGCTTGACTTTCAGCAATCACACAGAAAGGCTAATATTCAAACCTTACTGCTCTGGCTAAGGAAATATGAATGAGGCAAAAACCTTAGCCATTCCTTTAAAAAAAAAAAAAAAAAGGCAGATCAAGACCAGATCTAGATTAGGTAAATTTTCTTTAAGAACTCCAGAGGGACTTAGAGCCTTATGTTTATACATGCTTTTCTATTAAAAATTGGCAGACCGATACAAACCAGCAAATCCCAGAGACACCTTTCAAGTCGTCTATGTTAGACAACCAATGTAGTTCATCGTTCTGATTATTGTTCATCTGAGGCTTCCACGAGTTCTACCTAACGTTGTCCTACATAGGATATATATTAAAGAAGAACTTGTCCAGGTTTGAGTGCGGTTTTTCCTTAAACTAAAACAATGTAAACAATTAACTTCTCAATAAGGAAAAATACTTTTCGATTTAGATTATGTAAATGAATTTTATTGAAACGCCAGCAATGTATAGTTAAGCCTTACATAAATAATTTAATTTATTTGAGAGATACCACATAAATAGTTAAAGGGCATAGTAGGAATTTTATTCCTGTTAGAGCCCGTAATACCCAAGAAATTCTACAAACAAAATTCTAAAACTTTTGTAATGCCAACTCTACCTCCAATGCAATCAATTCCTTGTTTTCTTCAAATATCTCCTTGGCAAGGATATTTTTCTTATGCTCCAGCAAGGCATTCTCTTTCATATAATTATCGATTATCTTGTCATAATCACCAACCTCGTCTGTGTTGTTTGGAGTTTGTTTCTTTACCTGTTGCGAATCGGCAGCTATAAGAAATTTCTTCAGACGTAGAATTTCCGCTCGTTCTGCACTGATTCTAGTCTGTAACTGATTCTTCCAATTGATCAATTCTTGATTCTCCAATTGTAAACGAATCAATGTGTAGTAGTCCGGATGTGTTTTGGGTACCATTAGCAAACCGCTTTCGTGTAGATACATTCCATCCTCTACAGCGGTGTTTTCTTTAACCGATTCCTGCTCTTCGGGAATAATAGTTGGATTATCAGTGGTATCCTGTGGGGTGTTTTTAGTTTCAGTATTTGTACCAGATTCAGTTGAGGGAATGGTTACAGTTTTCATGGATTCATCATCTGAAGTTGTTTTAGAGCATGGAATTTGATTTTGTAATTGCACTGTAACAACGGTGGTAGTTGTAGATGATGTATCTGGTTCGTTAGGTTCGTCAGTGCTTTTTTCTTGTCGTCTTTCGAAGCTACGTAACTTTCTCTTAAGTTGAGTTATAATGCGTTGCACTTCCCAGAGTTGTTCTTCGCGTTTTTTGGAGACAAATCCAGCATTCATTTCCGAATGGATTTGTGCAAGTAGACTCTCTTGTTTGCATAGCTCCGTTTGGATATCCCCAGGTGTTTCTGGTAGTTTTGGACTTGTCGATGTAATGGGTGGGACATATCTAAAAATCAAACAAAGTATATAAGAATAAAAATGATATCAAATTATTAATAGAAAGTACTTAATAAAAAATTTTGCTAGTCTTTCGAAACGACCTGGCATAACTGATTTGCATCACAAAGATGCGAAGATCTTATCTGTTAGTCTGGAGTTGAATGTACACACGATAGCAGATAAAAAAGTAAACAATTCAAGATAACATCTCCAACAGTATTTTGTCATTTAACATCTTCAGTTGATAACCAGACTCATAAATTTTCATTTATCACGAAAAGACTTAGCAGGAAAAGACAACGTTTTTTCTAGTCAAAATTATAAATGAAAGTTTGCAAACAACCAATACACTGATAACAGAAGATTCCAAACATATAAATGTTGATATACTTTTGTAGGCGAAAATACACATTCACACTACTAAGTTAGTGTAGCATTAGCAGATCGAAGTACTAACGTGCTAGCTCAATCAACCTGATGTGAGCTCATGTCCCCTCAAAAGGTATAGGCGATGCTATTAAAGAATATTTCTATGAGCTCATCGAGCGAACCTATAAGCAATACTCAAATTTAGCAAGAAAAGACTGATAGGATTTTATTCTAATCGAGTTTTTTTAAAACCTCTCAAAAAGCGCTATACTGTCAACGTCAAGCGAAGAAGACCAGTAGTGAAATTGTCAGATACGCCAAGTCTGTTGTGCTGGATTTTACCCAGTCACTATAACGAATTAACACCAACAATAGTTGCACAACAGCACACAGTTTCTGATTTTTTGCACAAGGAGTTAGTTAAGTTGACAAATGTCTATCCAAAGTGACCAAGCTAAACGGGGAATGAAGAACTGTTTTTCATAAAAAATTATTTGATAAATATGTCTGCAGCGGCTTACACATGGACACAGATATTTCTACTCGAAGCGTATTTGACTTCAATCTAGAAGATACGACGCCACAGGACAAGACCGCATCTAGGATGTATGGGTACTTAGAGAAAATTCAAAACAAATCACTACGCGAAACTAAAGGCAACTAACTGGCGATCAAGATATAAGGTGAAGTTAATTGGTTAAGGCCACCCAAACTGTAGCGCCATTCTAAGTTAATAAAAGTTAGTTAGACAGTCTAAAAGAATTCTGCAAATTAATTACGAATATCAGAGAGATTTCGTAAGATTCGTTTAAAAGTGTTGAGTTAATAATTATGTACGACTCAAAAAGAAAAACAGTGAAATGAGGTGAGGTTCTACTGCAATATAGTATAAATGACGTTATACCAAAAACTGAAGCTAACTTAATTTCGCCAATAAATAATAATTTAACTACTCTCTGTGTTTATCGCTTGCACGAAAACAATTTAAACAAAAGCGTATTTATAAATGAAGTTGGTGATCTTCTTATAGGTATTAACTCAAAGAATTTATTGGTTTTAGGAGACATTAATATAGATATCTTAGAAGCTAACAAAGACTGCAACAATTATATTATATGTTTCTTATGTCACCATTCGGGCTCGATTCATTTGTTAACGAACCTATTCGAATAACAGATGAAACCCAGATATGCATAAACCACGTCTTGCAAGGTTTCATAAAAGCTTAGTACATGAAATATACAGTGAAGTTATGGATCAAAGAATTACAGATCATTGCTTAATTAAAGTACAAGTGAAGCATTCAATCCAAAAAAAAAAAAAAAAATTATAGACCGATACATACCATTCCCGGAAAAAAAAAAACAATTGATTTTCAAAAATTAAATAATGACTTAAAATTCGAGGGAAGAGGTATATGAACGAACCAACCATTCGTTGGTTTAGGATATTTTCTTGAAGGTTTTAAAATTGCATATCTAAAATTCTACCGTATTTCGATCCAGGCCACTTAATAGCTCCAAGTTGAAACGACTTATTACAGAGAATGGATTACAGAGAATCTACTAAAAAAGATTGCCAAGAAAAACAGAATGCGGAAAAAATTTAAAAATTACCCTGGCAATCAGATCTTAAAGCAAAAATTTATTAAATTCTGTCAGGAAGTTAAAAAAGAGGTAAAATCATATTACGATAAATTTTGTCCTAGAAAGTTTGAAAATTGCAGAGGTAATGTAAAAGAGGAATGGAGAGTAGTTAACCATATTCTTCAGAACGAGAAACAAAGGGATACGATGCTTAAAATCGAAGATGAGAGTAATACAAATATTGGCAACCAAAGGGACATTGTCAACGCCTTAAATAAATATTTTGTTTCTGTTGCCACTGAATCTAAGCCCTACTCACCGCAAACTGATTGCAGATGTGATCTATATTCAGATTTAGTTGACGATGTGTCCCAAAGTAAAAGTTTCTTCTTCAAAAATATTATGTCTTTTATTAACAAACAATCGTGTACCTCTGATGGTATTACAAACTGTATTTTAAAACGTATCGCGTTTTATATCATATATGTATTATCTTACACATTTAATTTGAGTAGAACTGTAGAAGTCATTCCTTTGTTAGAAAGGAAACCGAAGAAAAGCGAGCCAATATGGACCGATTTCCCTTCTCCCAACCTTTTCTAAATTGCTTGAAAAGTTAAGGAAATCCCGCTTTGGATCATTCTTAAACAAAACTGGGTTTTTAAGTGAAAAGTGATTCGGATTTCGGAAAGGCATGTTAACCGAAGATGCAATCTTGAAATTAAGTGGTAAATAATATTCAGGTTTTAATAGCGCTATTTTTAGACATGACCAAGGCATTTGACATGGTCGATCATAACATCTTTCTAAATAAACTCTATAAAGCTGGATTTAGATGTGCAATCTACGCTTGGCTTACTTCATACCTAGGTTAAAGGTCTCAAAGAGTTAAATTGGACAACATTTACAGTGAGGAAATGAAAATGGTCACTGGTGTACCACAAGTATCAGTCCTGGGGCCATTGTTATTTCTTATTTATGTAAATTCCATATTCGAAAAAAAATTTTGTAGTAATATTACGGCTTTTGCAGACGACAGCTTTAACATACACAAGCAAAAATTTGTTTGAATCCGTAATAAAACTTCAAAGGGATCTACAAATTTTAAGGGAATGGTTTGCAAAGCATGAACTTCTTATAAGGGAAAAAACGAAGATTATGGGTCAAATGTAGAGCTGATTGATTGTAAAGTTTGCTTACACACATGTGGGAGAAAAAATTTTATAACAGATTCCCCCCGTTCTACGAACCTGCTTCAAAATTTAGTCCGTCGATAGCTTCAAATATTTAGGAGTTATAATTGACAAGACCCTAAATTGGAAGGCACATGCAGCAGATTGAAAAAATATATGATGTCCGTAACTCGAAACATGTTGTTGCTAAAACCATATTACTCAAGAAATCTATTGCTAATGATATATAAAGAACTCGTACACTCGAAACTGCAATACGGCATATCGATTTGGGGAGGAACATTTTTTAGCACCGTTGAGCATATTGTAATAGCACAGAAGCATATTATTAGAATAATTTGCAACAAAGGAAGACTTCTTAGCAGCTGACCTCTCTTTCAGGATCTCTATATCTTACCACTTAAACATATTTATGTGTATAAAGTTCTTAAAATTTTCTACATCCGTAGTGGTTTCACATCCACGATCAGAAGCTCTAATGAATACAATTTAAGAGTCAATTCTAAAGCTCTTGTTAGTGTACCAACATCCAAAAAGACTCACTACTCGAATTTTTTTACCATCACAGCGCCTAAGCTTTTTAATAAACTGCCACACGACGTAAGAGTATCAAATGTATGTAACATCTTCATAAACAAATTAAAGAGATGGCTTTTCAAAATAGATAGCTCTGAAGTCAAAAACCTGCTTGTTAGTATTGTTTAGAAAAACTACAACATTTTTCGTAAAATTTGCTCTTTCCCTTATTGATTTTAATTTAATTTAATTAGTTTAATTATTTTATTGTATAAATTTTATATTATGAAATTTTTGCATTTTACCCCACACTAGTAATTAGGTTTTTTTTGTAAGGATCATTCGCCACTAGTTTTAAATGGCTACAGAATGAAATCTCATTAATCTTTTTCCTTTACAAAATGCATTTTTTAAAAACTTTGTAATCTATTGAAATTTTATAATTATTTTGTAAAAGAATAAAGTAAAAGTTTGAGTTTGATTAAGTGAAGAATAATTCCTGTCAATAGAGATTCCTTATAATCAATGAAGAAAGCACTTTATAAAACTCTTATAGTTCCAGAGAACTACTGCATAGCCCGGAAGCTTGGATTTTATTAGAGGATGTTCAAATGAAATTTGATTTGTAGCTCCCGTTTTATAAGCGGAATGGAGAAGAAGATACAACAATGAACCGTATAGAACAGGCAGAGAAATTGAGTAAATAGTTAAACGAATACAAACCACCACCACCACGAATCCGGAGGCTTAACGAGTAAATGGCGCATTCAAATGGACTTTGATTAACTACACCAACTGTAAACGACTATAATTCTAAATGAACAGATCTGTTTATTACGGCCCAGGTCTACTTCGATTGTATGGCACCCTAAATAAAGTAAAGTTAAACTCCGAAAACATTGGTTAAAGTTTGCAAAAAAATAGATGATATCATTTGCGCTGGCACAGAGAGAGAGAGTTTTAAGTGATTTCCGCACCAAAAGCAGAAAAGCAAAGTGCAATGCGCCATTTTGTATGAGGGGCTGACTGCGCGCCCCCGGTTCATTTTTTGTTCCTGCTTTATCAACTTCGGCTTTTGTTATAAGTGTGTAAAAATAAAATGTTGATTTGACTAACAGATGGCTTAACTAACAGGTGACCAGATAAGATAGCAATGATAGTTTTTTTTTTTTTCAATTTTTACGTTTCGGCAGCTGTTTTAGTTACCAATAACATCTAGCTGTCAAAATATTCAGTAAGGTTTGCCATTTCATCATACAGTTGCCGAACGTGCAGAATTTATTAAAAAATATTATCGAAATCGCGGCTCAGTTGTAAAACGTGAATTTTTTCGTGAGGTCGGTCATCATCATGGCTTCAGTGTACAGGCAATTCGTCGGACCATGGAAAATTTGAGTGTGAGTACACTCTTTTGGATTTTAAGCCACCAACTAGACAGAGATTGGTGCGAAATGAAGAGAACATAGCCCCCGGAGCGTATAGTATAGAAGAAGACCCGGAAAAGTCGATTAATCGCCGATCAGCTGAATTGTATGCTGGAGATCCGAATTTTGGCCAAAAAAATCATCTTCTCGGACGAAGCCCATTATTGGCTCAGCGGCTATGTCAACAAGCAAAATTGCCATTGTTGAAGCGAACACAATCCACAAGTGTTCAGCCAAGCAGCATTGTTTTATCGCCACATTTCTTTGCCTATGTGGAGCAGTCCTTTTAAAATACCTTATTTTATGGCATTTTGGAGTCATTCCCTCAAATCTTTCTTTGTTTATTCTGTCGAATGGCGTTGGTTGTTTTTTTGTTTTTTTTTTCACGAAAAATCACCCAAAATCACTTTAGAATCTTTTCGCCATTTCGCATTATTTCAGTATGGATGCTAATCTATCTGCGTTTGGTGTCCATCGTTGCAATATGTAGTCAAGACCATGTGATTTTCATGAGTTAAGTACATATTCTCTCGCTAAGTTTCTCGTTCTGAAACCGTTATCTCCATGGCAATATTCGTATTTGTAGTGGAGAATCTCGAAGCGTGGGAATCGAAGCATCCACACAGACTTCGGGTAATCTCATTTGATGCTAATGCACCCCAGGCTCATCTTAATTGCCTAAGTACCTGGATATAATTGTTTTCAATTACTCTTACTGCCTTTTACGACAAACAGGTGAATGAACTGCGGCAATATTCTTTAAATCGTTGCCAAACGGCGGGAATAAAGTTCACGTTTATGGCTGTTTCTGTGCGGCGGGATTCGAAAAATTGGTGTCCTTTACCGAGAATGAGGATGATTAAATCGTGCAAACAAAAAAATTGTTCAGACGTGACAACCAGGATTGGCTCCAAACAAAGATCCAAACTATTACGTCTTCAAAAAGAAAAATTTCTACACTATGTGCTGGATAGACCATCTCAGTCTACAGATTCTAAATGTATTGAACATGCCTGGGGGCTTATGGCAATAAAACAATTAAGCGACCACAAGACTATTCAGACAAATCAGATGAAAGTTGTCGACAAAGGTGTGAGGCGATAATTGGTAATGGAAAAGACTGAACAGCATATAAAGCGGTTCGCACATTAATGAAATATTAAAAGAGCTTATTAACGTCTAGTCATGCCTGACGATCTTTTGGTTGACTGAAGGAGTGCGATTCTTTCAAAGATTTTGTGACTGACGTTAAGTGTTAGAAAAAAAAACAGAAAATCCTGAATTTAAATAAATGATTGCTAAGATGCTAAGAACAGCTAAAGGAAGTCCGCCATTTTACTTTCTTATATCGCGGCACACTAGAAGATTTAAAACAATTTATATATATAAAAACAGTCTCAGGAATCCAGTCCAAATCCAAATTAGCCTTCATTTTAACTCTGTTTAACAGTACCCAATTGCGACAGAATTTCAATACATTTTCAGCATTTCGTAATGTACTCACTTAATTAATTGAACATCAGCAAAAAGATTTGGACAATGGCAGAGCAAAGTAACCAACAATCGATGGGACATCTGCAGTGGTGGGCTCAGTAACATGGCCAAGCTTTGCGCATTCACTTTGTTTTGCTTCTCATTTTGAATAATACAGTCAAAGTGCAGTAATATCCAAGACAGCAAAGTTTTATTACATTTTGGCAACTGTTGCAGTAGAGTCTTTAGTTCTTTCTCTTGTTTTGTGACCTGAGGATGGGAAGCAACCTCTTCGAAGCGTGCAATAAGATCAGTGGTCAAGATTGGCTCTGGTAATTCTCTAAAAATTGATACGTTATTCGATATGCATCATAATAGCAAACCCACTCTCACCTTAAAAATAGTTTCAGCAATCCACAAGCGGTGGGAAGGTCCAATTCGTCAGTACTCTGGGTTTCACGATTATTATACAATCGCTTGAAATGTTGCAGCCTTGTTTTGACTGGTTCTACTTTGTAGATCTGATCGCTTCGCAATGCATGCTCTTGTAAATAGTCAATACAATCACGTACAACAAGAGGCAAATCGATTCCGTCATGACAACGACTACGTTCCGTGGCAAGGCTGACAGACACACCAAAAACCGGCTGAACATCACCCAATTCGAGAACTTCTTCACTAACTGCACATTTTGATTTTTTATCTTTTTTATCCTTGTCCTTGGATTTATCCTTTTTGTCTTTTTCTTTCTTTTCTTTGTCACGTTTTTTGTCCTTCGGTTCCTTGGACTCCTTTTCTTTGTCTTTGTCTTCTTTTTCTTTCACGTCCTTTTCGACTTTATCTTTTTCGCGGGATTTTTCACGTTTCTCCTTGCTTTTGGATGAAGAGAACTTGAAGGTCTTGGATTTTTTCGAGGACTTCGATGGGCTTCTAAAGAAACAGATGGTCACTAAGTTGAACAATATTTAAAGAAACTCAATTACTTACTTAGCTTCTAAGTCTTCCTCTGGGGAACTCTCACCTTCCAGAGCTGCATAGCCACGATCCTTTTTATCTTTCTTGTCCTTACGACGACCAATTAGGAGATCTTTCTTACTATGTTTATCATGGTCACCTTCGCTAACTAAAGAAAAAAATGAAAATGAATAAACGGTAATAATGGCACACAGTGCGGTAATTGTTACAATCACTCTCTTCCTTCTTCTTTCCTAATCCTGTTTCAGAGGCGTATAGACCGGGAAAGTCCTTTTCCACGTCTGGACTATCGAATTCCATTTTAGTGATTTAGGACAGAAGTTGCCTTCGCGAAAGTTTGCATCTGACGGGGACTAAAGCATCTGATAGATGTCGAAAGTGTCAATTATTTGACAAGTAAACAAATCATTACAAATCCGATTGTAGACGAACCAAAAAAATTCGCACATGGTGGAATGAAAGTGGACTGTAAATTCGTGAGTTAGCCAGTGAAGCCTAGCAAGGTTTTTGATGCGTTAAAATATTCTTGGCGAGGTCGAAGAATGGTCAGAAATAACACTCCATTAGACCCATATAAAGCTGGACCCTCAAATACGTTGTGAAAGGGAAAACTTTCTCAGGCCTTTAATGCAGCCCAAAAATGATCGACATTCAACAAGATTTGCAAGTAATCACGTACTTCGTAAGTGGAAGACGAATTCGGATTCTGTAACAAATTTAGGAAATGTACCTTGATCAACTTTAGTTTAAAACTCCGATCACTGCAGTGAAATCGTTTATAAATGTGATAACTGGTGACCATTGATGTTCTCTGAATTTTTAAGTTGTTGTATTAATTTTTAAGATAATGCTTTCCCTGCTAATACTTTACCCGTGAATTTATTACCGCATCACATATAAGTTTCAAATAGTACATAGGTGGTTGACTTTAATTTTATAATTTAATATTCGTTGGTCTTCTTAACGATTTTTCTTAGGTTGATAATTAGATCCTTAGTTGCTTAAACCGGTCAAAAGCCTCAAGGAACTAGCGTAAGGCATATGATTACTTTTCTGGCATTTAAAGCAGCCAAATACAATTGTTGATTTGGTTAAACTTTTTCAAAAAAAAAAAAAACGAAAAACGCAAGCAATAATACAATATATACACTAACCAAGCATTTCTGGCAAATACCTAAGCAGATTTGCTTTAAAAAATAGTAGGACTTACAGCGAAAAAAGAAAGTAAAATTTAAGCGGATGTCTACTGAACTTTGTTTTATGAAGCCGAATACCCATTGCAGAAAACAATCTAAGCATTGAACCATAGAGGTTCAAAATCAGGAATTTAAAGACCAACACTAAGAAATATCTGTTTTCCGTTCTTGCCAAAATCAGCCTTGATTGTATTTTTCGCCAAGCCCCAGGACCACACAAGTATTTCATTGCGTTCTTCTAAAACGTAGATAGTCTTCATGTGTAAATAAAAATAAAACTGAGGCCGAGCGTTAGTCTGCTTCCAAAATTCATTGATGATATCATATAATTTAAAAGCAATCAGTATCATTGCCAATCTTGGCCAATCTAAGCTTGTATGAAAATTATTTAAAAAACAATCAGTATCATTACAAAGGTCGTAGATTGGTAGCACTTACTCTTTCTCGAAATTATTTTAAGCGAACATACCTTACTAAAGATGTCAACAATCTTCCAAATCAAATCCTAAAAAACCATCTCAAGTGGGTGTTTTTGGTAAAATTTCACTTAAACTTATTTGGACGGTATGTCAACATTTTACTTAAAAAACGAGCAACGAGAACACTTAAAACTGGTGCGTGATAAATCTCCTGAAGATGTAGTGGAATTTTGTAAATCTGCATTTGACTATCTAACCAATGGACCAAACAACACAAAATATGATTTGTTGGCTAAAAAACATTCCTCTACCTTAGAAAAAGTTCGTACAGCTATTGAGGCGCTCATTTGTCTTCTAATTGATGCCACTAAAGCCAATGTTACCGATGAGGACTTTGAAAACTTGAAAAAGGACGGCTTCTCTGCGGACCACATATCGATTCTTATGCAGTTCGTAACCAGTAAACGACCTTTCGTAGAGGGATCAATCAAGTGGGCTAACATCAAAGCATATCGTCTGATAAATCTGGAGTGGAGGCTTGAGGTGAAAATAGCATCAAGAAGTCTTCTAAGTCAATCGACAGTTCTTGTGACAATGAAGTTAAATCTCCACACAGAGCCGAAAAGCGAGAATCGGGAATTGATACACTTTGCCAATAACGAGCAAGTACATGAGAATGAAGCTAAGAATCGAAAGGATATAATTGTTCAGACAGATGTAAACAATCTTATACATATTATTGATGTCCTAGAGCAGGCAATGCTTGAATCGAAAAGCAGACGAATAAGGAATCTTGTTGGAGCGATTCATTAGGAAATTAACTCAGATGGGCTGTAGTTTGTAAGAATGAAAGAAGGTACCAATAGCTGTGTGATTAGATGACTAATATATATAGTAAACTCTTGACAAAATTGTGTGTTGATATATATTTTTATTTTTTATTTATTTATTTTTGATTTAGGCAGCATTCGTCATTGCTTGAATGAGATCATGGGTATGAGGCTTTGAAGATTAAATTTAAAACTGCACTTAGTTTCAATATATGTACTTTATTATTGAACTAGTTGCAGTTTAGTGGAGCAGTATTCATATAAACACTGGGATATGACGGATATTGTTTCGAAGCGTGAACAATTCGTCATCGCACAAAGTTGTTTGTTTACTTATTTATATAAGTGACGCATCAGTCCGAAAGTGGACAGCCGCCTCTTATTCCACGTACGAAATTGACTGAAGTCTCTACACATACGTGGATCACCTAAAATGAGATTGTCTTCTACCGCGTTGTTTCTCGACAGCGCATCAACTTGCCTAAATCTTTTTCTCTGTATAGCTCGTCTCTATGAATGTTGTCATATGCGGTCGTAAAATCAATAAAGAAGTGGTGCGTATCAATTTGGATTTTTTGGGTTTTTTTTTTCAAGGATCGAGCCTACACCAACACAGTTAAGGGTTAATTAGATCGTTAATAAATAGCTTCAGGCGTTCACACAAGACGACAGATAAGATCTTATATGCGATGTTAAGGAGACTGCTGCCTCTGTAATTGGCGATATTAATAGAGCATCCTTTTTTGCGGATTGACAAATGGATTGACTCTCTACCAAGTCATCTCTCGCTACCTTAAATAACTTGGCAGGTAGGCCATCCGATCGAGCAGTCTTGTTCTTAAGCGAGGATATTGATATCGTTACCTCATTTTAGTCGAATAAACGGATTTATCGACTTTCAGCGATCTGGTCATTTTGCCTGACGGTGGAATTTGGGTTGTCCTCGCCGTTTAACAGTCTGCTGACTGACGTTTTCTTATTCATCTCTAAGTTGCCCTTACAAATTCTTTCCTGAAGTAGCAGCTCTCTACTTCATCGATCATGCGGTTCTCATGCTCTTTTTTTTTTTCCTCCGGAGGAACCTATGTTCTTTCTTTTTCTTTTTCTTTCCGCTTCGTAGGCGGGTTGTTTCCCTACGTGTGCTTGTCTGCATTCTTCATTCAACCATCTCTTTCGTGACATTACTTGGCATCGAAATCACTGCCCTTCAGAACTTGACAATAAGAAAGGTACGCGATTGGAAAACATTCAGATGGTTTGTTACGATAGCATTGGTTCAACATTAAATCTCACATTATTTTTTCGCTGCTGTGGTGTTTGAGGTATACGTTGACGTACATATGTATAAACATACCTTGGGTGCAACGAGCTGTAAATCTAATACTGGAGAAGTGTCTTGGATTGACTGCAACATGATCAATTTGTCTGATGTGACAGCCAAGTCTCTTTGTGGATATTAAGCTGGGAAAACCATGTGATTAATAAATCAATTTCATGTAGTTAAAATTCCATGTTCTTTAACAAATTATCTACTATTGCTTTATATATCCTCAAACTGGATAGCAATTCGACCTTCAAAGCGTTTGATGCTCTGTCTGACTCCATTCAAAGAAATGTTTCCCTGTATCCTCATACTAAATCGTTATTGGTTTTAACATACTCAATTCTGGGTGACTTCGACATTATGGCGTAACAACACAAGAAATACGGTGTGTTGAGATCTTTGCTGTGGAAAACAATTTGAAATATCTTGTAAATGAGAGCACCCTAATACCAGACGTTGACAGCCATATCGCCAACACCCTGGACTTGTTTCCAACTTCTCACCCTGATAAGTACATTACTCGTACATATATCACTCGGATAGAGAAAATATTCCATGGCAATACAAGAAAGTGAATTGGAGCGGACTTAACACCTTCTTTAAGGAATTTCAACTGGTCGTTATGTGTTCTCAATAATGACGCTGCTGATATGATTTTAGACACTATAATGAGATCTCTTATCCCAAATTAAAAGAAAAGGTATCGTACAACTCTGTCAGAGTTAGATAAATGTTTTTTCATTCCTACAAGATAGAACCTACAGAAGAAAATCAAAGAAATTTCAAACGACACAACAACGACTCCAACGTTTTCCAAAAACTGAGGCAAAAAATATTACAATGTCCCAAAGGTAGTAAAAAATTTTGGTAATTCGTCAAAAACATTATAAATTCTGCCTCATCTTCCATCCCAGCGCTCATTTACAATCATATTCCAGCTATCTGCTTGCTGCAAACTAAGGGGCCAGTTCAACACCTCTAGATTGTGCTTTCTCTCCGCCTACACTTGAGTGCGTCGAATATTCAATAGGACGAATCCACTTTCACACTCGTGAAGTAGCAAGGGTACTCAAAGATCTCAATATTCACAAATCCTCTGGTCCAGATGGTATATGCCCATTCTTTTTTCTCGCTGGTGAAACCGATGCGTAAGATTTTTCATCAAATCTGTCTTCAGGACTCTTGCCGAGCAGATGGAAAATTGCATTTGTCTAGCCCGTCCCTAAAAAGGGCGAATCTTTTTCTCTCTCCTCCTACAGACCCATTGTACTTACATCCCTTCTTTCCAAGGTCATGGAAACGGAGTATGGTTTTCGTAGCAACAGGTTCACAGCTGATTTGATGGCATGACTCATCGAAAAGTGGAACCAAAGCGTGCATGAATCTGGCTAAAAGCAAGATTGTTGCTTTGATATTTCTAAGACATTGGTGAGTGTTTGACATCAGGCTCTTTTGCCGGAAATGCGTGCATTTGGTATAAATGAAACACTTCTTCAATTGATTAGCAATTGCCCGTCGTGATTCTTTCCTAAGCCGTACAACTCGCTTATGGAATGCCCTGCCGAGCTCTCTCTTTCTTATTTATTAAAGCTTTCAAACATTAAAAGCGAAAATTAATCGGTACCTCTAATTCTTTCCTCCCTAACATTTCGTCGCCCGCGCTGTGTTCAAGCAATTTAGGCCTACACAGATAATATATATAAAAAATTAAGATTGCGATATTAACGGTATGGTTGTGTATGGATGTATAAGCAGCAAAAGTTCTTAAGCTCAATGTTTACTTCTAAAAATCCAACCACGTCGGGAATCAAATGACGAACAACACTTGGAACGATTTCTTTTTTGATGAAGAGGTGACAAGTGCATAGTAAAATCTTCAACTGAACACCGTGTTCGACTTCAACGGAGTCGAAGAAGATGATCTCGTTCTAGGTGATACTAAGTTAACGAGTTATGGAAAATAATTGGTTTAAGTGCAAGTTTACGTGCCCACTCGAACTCGTTTTATATAAAATCAGCTTAGAAAAAGAGACAAGTAAAAGATGCAAAAGTCGATTTATGCACAATATACACATATGAGTGTACTGCAAAAACTGAAAACTCTACAAATCTTGTTAAGAGATAATAAACCACACAATTCTGAGACATAAGCATCTATTCATTTACAAATATTAAATCATCAAAATACCTTAAAAAAATAAAACCTTAATATTACTCCTCAGCTGCAGAAGAGGCTTTTACTTTAGCCGCTGCTTTTTTCTTTTGCCGATCTGCCTTCTTCTCCTCTGCAGTTTTTTTAAGACCTTTCACTCGTCGAATCTGTATTTTTGTCACATTTTGACGACCAAGATGTACACGTCCATGTGTATTTCCTAACTCATCTCTGGTAATATTCTTCTTCTTTGTTACCTTCAGTTCCTTCGGTTGTTTCCGAGCTTGTTTGTACAAATCTTCTGATGCGATTCTTGTCCGTCGAACTGAGAAATCTGCAGATGGACCGATTTCTACTAATTCAATGCGTGGTGTCTTTTGTCCCGATTTCTTCAACAAAATCTTATAAGATCGCAAGAGAATAGTGAGGTCTTCTGTGCATGTAAAACTCATAACGTGTTCAATGCCCTGTAAACGAATTGCTTCCACCTTATCCATGTGATAGGTGTCAATCAAAAGGCTCCTTAGTCTACGTAGTTCTTCGGTTTGATTCCATTTAGGTCCATTGAATATTAGACATGGCTTCACACAGGTTCCTATTTTTTCATTCTTAAATTCATGGATTCCCATGTATCGCTTAATACCCAACTCAATCATATCAAGAACTTCGTTCTCGAAGATACGTCCCAGAACTAAGTTATTTGGACGTTTCTTCGATGTTGAGCCAAACACAAAGAGAGCACAATCGTTCTTCATTGTAAGGCTGTAAATGAAAGATAATATTCATAAATATTCGAGCAACTGACATAGTTTTCGTTGAACTTACAATTCAAGTGAGGAGGGATCTTCAAAGGGTGTAATATCATTGTTTCGGTTAAGAACTTTAACTAAAGGTTTCCTTAGTTGATACAAATCCTTCATGGCGAGCTTAACATCCCCAGTGCATTTCCGTCCATCCACAAATAACATGCTTCGAGCAGCTTCAATTAGTTGTGGCTCCCTGGCTAGGAGTACCTTCTTTCCCTTCCGGGTTTTTGGTTTTCTACAAAAGAATCAACTTATATTCAGCACTTAATAGGGATGTTTTTTATGTTAATACCTTATTCTCATTAATGACATGATTATTTTGAGGTAACAATTGGAAAAACCAAAATTTTTAATCAGAGCAGCAACACCGCAACTTTAGTTGAAATCACACACGTGCGATGCGGCTGTCAAAACATCAATTTGCAGATTCTGTTCGATGGAGAGCTACCTGTTTATGCAGATCTGTTCGATTAAGTGATGTTTTACGACTTCATACGATATAACGATATAGAGACTATTGTCAGTTACCAATATAATGTTGTGTTATTTGCGTTAGCGAGTGAAAAACCTAAGACTAATTTAGAGTTGATAATTCTCTATCTAATATAATATTTTCGCCAAGTGTTTTAACTCTTTGAATTCATTTTTATGTTCCTGATTTCTTGCCCCCTGACTCAGGTTTAGCTCAAGTTTTATAAAATGTTTAATGCAGCATGGCCCTTTTCCTCTACTTCGGGTTCGAATTTATTCACTCCGTCTTATCACGTCTGAATTTCCTAGGCCGAAATGGTGTGCTTAAAAATGTTTACTTTTTGGTTGTGACAGTGAATACCAGATAAATGTGAGCGGAACAAACAGAATCAGGATTTTCCTGCTCTAAGATATTATCACGAAAATTATGTTAAGGCCGTTAAGGTCGAAGCTTGGAAGTTAAAAAATGTTGGCTTATCAAATGAAAATAAATTATTATTAGTGCCTGCAATTTTGAGTAGAGTAGTTAATATATTTAAGAAATAATGTTATTGTTTACTTCAGCCTTATGTGGCTTATAACAACTATCAACAACAACGGCGGAAGATGTTAATCTCATGCGTTCAAAATCAAATCTCAAAGTCATCTAGTACAACACCACCGCTTTCAGTCAGATTACCCTTTGCTGACAGTTTGACGATAGCCCTCATTTCTCCTGAAATTGTTCATCTCCTCAAACTTTATGCACAATGAAGTAGTGAATTTCTGGCATTCGTTTTTCTTAAAGAATCTTAAAACGCTTGTTAGATATCTGTTACTTGAAGGTTACTTCATTTCAGTTACGAACTGTTCACTGTATCTGATCAGATAGTTCTTATACGAAGTCAGGATTCCACAATTTTACATTTCTGCTAGCTATTCCTTGTGCTCTTACATCTAGACTTGGGGCATCGACTTGAATTATAATCGTAGCTCGAAATAAATAGGCCATTCGTTAGCTTTTGTTAACAGATTTTTTTGTGAAAAACTCAACTAAAACTGGCATCAGTCTAGAAAGGAAAGTAATAACCCGCTCTGGCCTCCAAAATGACATACCAAGAAGAAGAACTAAACGCACAAGGCACGATTACGTGTAACAACTTCTGCTCGGTGTTTTGAAAGAAGGGCCGCATATAACAACAAGAAGCTTTCGCAGTTTTGTGTTGTAATATGTAAAGGCGTTTTATACTTAAATTCAAGTTTATCTCTTCTAATGCCGCTAAATTCTGAGGGAAACGTGCATTTATGCATACCTATAAAAAATTAACCAATCGTAGATGGAGAACGCTATTAATAAATTTACAAATTTACAATACGATAAACTAAATCATACACTCATTTGTTAGCGAGTGTCCCTCACGAAGCCCACAATAATTTGCAATGGGTAATCGTAAAATGGCCGAAGTAACTTCATGTTCGCTGTCTGAGAGACGTAATCTGTGCTTTAATAAAGTGCGCCAATGGTTTCATGCTTTGCATAACCATATCAATAGATTTGAGTCAGTCTATGCACGAGTTACATACTGTGGTATCTTGAGCCACCCTATACAAAGAATTGCTTTTAGCGCATCCATATTTTTATAGTTTTTAGAGCTGACCCTGACCCCCTAACACACTATAAATACAGAAGTCCTTAGAATTTGGGTCTGGTTAATTTTCCAGCGGTTGTTCGGACAGAATGAAGTGAAGAATGTTGATTTTCAGACACTTTTGGTTTGCTGATGACGCAAAATGTTGACGAGCCCAGGACTTCAAAGCTCCTTTCAGCACTCTGTCGTGATACCAATTTGGAATAAGAATCATGAACCCACAGCCACAGATTAATGGTGTAGTTCGTCTTTCGAAGGATACTATGGTCCACACCATTACGGACGGTGGCTTTTTTATAGCTTGAATCCCCTCGCAGTTTTAAAACGCTGCTTCTAAGCTTATCGTTGAGATCATGCAGTTTTTGTAGCCTGACTTGAAGCACATTTTTCAGTATGCGTTGATTGCTCTGGTCCGATATATGCAGCACTTTTACCATTTTCTTTGGGGTTTGTCGTCGATTCCGTTCAATTCTCGTTTTCACATTTTGCATCCTTTTAGGTTCAGTTGCATTTTTTCGACCGGTATCATTGAGGTGTGTTATGGTGCGAAACACAAACATTCTGTTCACTTTGAAATGTTGCAGCTCACGAACAAAAGATGGTTGCGAAATCCACTCCAATCGAATTGGAATCCATCGTCAGTAAAAAAAGAGAAGACATCAGATATAGTTCTATCATAGACTTATTAACAATGAAATGAAGTACTTACTGTATAATTTTCAAAACGCAAACACTTGTATATTTAGAGTAACTAACGACTTTTTCAAGAAATCTATTTGATTCCCTTTTACCCTACTAACGTCAACATTACATTCTACGTACATATAATTCATAAATCGAACGGTACTTTCCCCCACTCTGTTGCTAAGAATCTGACACATAAAACAACAATTCCATGTGTACATCTTTTCACTTCCTAGATAAATCCTGCTCGACATAAAATTCAATTAATATTCAAATAAAAATGGGTAAAACATCCAAAGACAAACGAGACATCTACTATCGGTTAGCCAAGGAAGAAGGATGGCGAGCGAGAAGTGCATTCAAACTGTTACATATTGACGAGAAGTTTCACATTCTCAAGGGTATCACAAATCTTTGTTTATCCTCAAACCTTTTTTTTTTTAATTTCTTTTTCTTTCACCCAATCTTACTTAGACGTAACTAGGGCTGTCGACCTATGTGCAGCCCCAGGCAGCTGGAGTCAAGTACTCTCGAAACGCCTTTACGAAGATCGCAATGAAGATATAAAAATCATAGCAGTCGATCTACAAGCTATGGCTCCACTACCAGGAGTAATTCAAATTCAAGGTGACATCACAAAACTGAGCACTGCCAACGCAATAATCGAGCATTTTGGAGAGAAGAAAGCCCAGCTAGTCGTTTGTGATGGTGCGCCAGATGTAACCGGCCTACATGATATTGACGAATACATCCAATCGCAACTGTTGCTTGCGGCCTTAAGTATCACCACTCATGTCCTTATGCCTGGAGGTAATTTTGTGGCGAAAATCTTTCGTGGCAAGGACACCAGCTTACTGTACTCACAATTAAGGATATTCTTTGAAACGGTGTCAATTGCAAAGCCGCATAGTTCACGGAATTCCAGTATTGAGGCATTCGTTGTGTGTCAAAACTACAAGTGCCCGGAGGGATATATCCCCCAAATGATCAATCCAATGGTAGATGATGTTAAATTAATTGCCAACGCCACTGAGTCGGAAGTCAACAAACAAATCATTCCATTTGTAGTATGTGGCGATCTGCGAGGTTTCGATTCGGATATGTCTTACAGTTTAAACGTAAGTTGGATTGGTAAACTTGTCATAAAATTTCGACTGTACTATGTTTTCATTCATTCAACAGCTCGATCCTGATTCCACATACACTTACCGTGAAGTCGTTCAAAAACCTATATCGCCCGCTTACAAAGAAATCCTGGACAAACTGAAATCCTGTTCCATCAAGCACTCAGCCATCACCGTTGACCATCAATCGCCAGAGAAAAAGAGTTAAATGTCACAAATACAAAAGACTTTTTCGATTTTATTGATGATAACAAAATTTACACAAAAACGCTCACTCGAAGAGCACTCTGTAGTTTAACTTTAAATAATTAACTCCGAATGGCATATTTACAAAGAAAGTGATGTTGTGGTTATCATTTTTTTGGGCATTGAGGCTGCTTTGGCTGATTTCACTCCATATCTGTGATTTTTCTCACCACCATCAGGGAAGTCTGGCAAAATATTGTGGAAATTTTCTACTTGCGTGGTGTGTTGTTCTGTCCAAACGCCATCGCCGGTGAAGTGGAACTCACGTTCAATGAGATATAAAGTTAAGGCTAGTATCTCCGATTTTGTGATTTCGTGAAAAGGCTTTTCAACTTTCATTTCCTTGAAAGTTTCTGGTTTCCTTAGCAACGCAAGTTTCTCTTCTATACGTTTGCTACAAAGAAAGAATAACAGTTAAAATATCTGAGGGTAATAAGCACTCTTACATTGGGTAGAGGAGAATATACAAATTCCTGAGCAGGTCGTCATGCGAGAAATTTTCGTTTATTAGAGTCTCATAGCACTGTTTTACGTGGACTAATGGTATGTGACACCAATTTGGATGGCGGGTTAAAATTGAACGGATATTGCTTTCCTCATGATGAAATTGGTTTGCAAGAAAAACGACAACATCGCGACCTTTAGTGCGATCCGATCCTTCACGAGCGAACCTGCAAGCAAGAGGTTTTGAAAGACTTACTCCACATTAACAAAGAAACTTGGCGGTTAGACTAGTAAAGAAAGGCTACTGGTAAAAGAAGAGCATTCAACATACTTTCATAAAGTGACGCTACAGCGGACAATTCGGCGCTTATTACTTATGATTGTGAAAACAAATTTAATTGAGTAAATTCTAACTTAAACGTGCTACCCCAATGGATCATTTTGGAATGAATTATTTTTGTCCAGAATATTGGCGTTCAGTCGCATCTAAGCCAATGAATTTAGACCCTTCTGACAAGGTCAATATACACGTAGAACTTGTTGTCCTTCCCCAAGCTCCGTTTTTTTTTTTTTTAATAAATTTTTTCTGCCATTTCCATCTGGCTCTTAGAAAGATTAATTCCTTGTTGCGGCGTACTGACGAAACCGAGGGGCCCTCGCCAAATTATCAAAGCTCCTTCCATCAATAAAATTGTCTAACAAAAATCGAGGTTATTTGTAACGGTTTTCAGATGACGCTACCGAAGGTTGTTACGATTTGACAAGTTTTAAGCTGCCGGTCATAGGTCCTGTTGAGTTGCAGGACCACCGGTAAACACTTTAAACATGGTACCGTTGGAGTCAGGAGCTCGCTGCACTTCGGTCCGTGCTTGACTTGCAGAAATAGGCCCCTTTTGTTAGCGTCACGGCGGCTGTGGCTTAAAACCTAAAACGCAGGAAGGGTCTTCCATTTCTTTGTAAAGTTGCAATAAGCACGGTGCTTGGACCCCAAAAACAGCAAAGGGGTTAATGGTTAGGCTTCGAATTATTCAATTAGAAGCAAGAGCCCCTGAAACTTGATTCCAGGCTAAAAATGTAGCAATTACTATAGGGAACAATGATCCTAAGAATAACGAAGCTTTTAGGTAGACCTCACCCTCGACTCAAGGGGAAGTCTAACCTACACGATGTCTTCAAATTGGTACTTATAACCGAATGAGGTTTCCCCATTACAATGTTAAAGATCGAGAGTGGGGATTATTCCCCACCAATTCTCGATGTATTCGACTATTTACATTTCACGTACTATTTACAGGAGTCCTAATAGTAAGTTGACCAGAGGCTATTTCTAAAAGCATAGGAGTCAATAAAAACAAAATTAGGGTACCATAACTCCGAGATTAGCTAAGGTTTTTGATGGTTCACACTGTTTACTCAAGAGAAGGATCATGCCAGGTACATGACTTCAAATTGGAACTAATCGATAGTTCCTTACTTACTTACATTCCGATGTTAGATGTAGGGCGCTGACTAAAAAACATGTTTTTTCGTGCTGATCAGTCAAAGGCATTGTTATATCATTCGTTGATATATTGGTCAGCCGTTTAACACAGGATGGCTGCGTGGCGTCATATGATAAGCTTGGGAATCTGTGAACAATACTACACAAAAATATTAGAGATTTTTTTTATCAAGGTCATATATTTATTTTCAGGCGAAATTGTCGAGTTTTTGACCGAATAAGCGTCATTTCGGGAACTTTTGACTTACTTCTTTAATTTTAAGAAAACTGTTGCTGAGGCTCATCGGTTGCATATGATGAGGCTGCCTTATGTAAAAGAACATATGCATATGAAGTTACGATCTTTTTAAGCTTAAAGTTAAAGAAATCATCCAACAGTACGTCACATTGCGTTGTGAAGTCTCGAGGCATCATTACTGATGGGGCAGCAAAAGTTTGCCATTGTCATTATTCAAAAACGGACACTTTTCGCGATGTCAAACGAGACAGGGTTCAATGGTCGGTTGAATGGTGTACGGTCATGGTCGATGGGAGACCCTGATGATTTCATCTATGAAACATTCTTTCACAAGTTCCAACTTTACAAATGAATTATTGTATGCTTTTTACCAATACATTCTCTGATTGGGCTGCGTTATCGTGGTCGCCTCTTAAGCAATTTGCTGGAGTAATCCCTCAGCTCTGGCTTTGACTAATTCGAACTCATACGTTGGGTAGAACATAAAGAAAACTGACGTCCCAACGTGATTATAACTGGACGTACTGAGAAGTCTTTTGTGCGGATGGTATTTCCCATACTGAAGCTTAAAATTTTTTGCTAAAATCCGTTTCTCTATTACACAATCTTTCTTATGCGTCTATTGCATTTGTTGAAATACGGTGATATTTTTTGGCTCTGTAACGTTTTCTTAGAGATCGGAACATCCCTGTCTGGTGTTCCTTTTTATTTTGTGGGAGTCAACAGTAAGACTCTTCGTATCAATGATTGTTTGTCTCTTTACAGTTTGGGTAGTTGATCCGAAGAAGCGATATTGAAGTAAACGATATTGAGCCAGTTCAGATGGTATAAAAAGGATACCTACGAATGACAGGGAATATGACCTGGTTAGAGGAATGCATCAACTCATTTGTTAAATGCGAAAATATGGCAATGTATGCCAGATAAATTGAATTTCGGATTGGAATTTAGAGATTGGCTATTCGAATCCCATCGCACATCTCAGGCGATAATGAACATCACTTCCTGCTGAATGCATCATTGCTTTGACGAAATACCTATAGATGGAAAGGTGTCAACTCTCATTTAACTTATTCCACTGATTAGTTACTAGAACTATTCCAAGGGCTTTCTCATTAATGGATCTTCAACCTTTGGAACTCCATCGTAGTTCACGGCTTAAAATAGTTCCACATAAGGACAGTCAGACGGCGACAAGGGAAAGAAGCGAGGAGAATCGGTCACGATTTAAAGCGCGAAAACAACTGAGTTGCGAAGTGCAATACCATATTCTACTCTTCAATCTGACTCTCCATTTCCCCGTTTCTTCTCATTAATGTATATTCAACGTTTGGAACGCCACCGTTGTTCACGGCTCAATAGCTCAACATAAGGACGGCCAGACTGCGACAGGCGAGAGAAGCAATCGGTCACGACTTAAAGTGCGAAGACAACTTAATTGTGAAGTGCAGTACCAGCTAAATCAGCTTGCCCTGGCAAGGAATCTGACGGGTAACTGAAGGAACTGAAGTGCGTTGCGGAGACCGAAAAGACTTTGAGCGTTTAGAAGAGAGTAAATTAAGAACCAAAGTAGATGCGGGAGGATCCGCTTACCTCCGGTATCGATGATCTTTTAAGCGCTCACTTTAATTTTCCATTAAGATTCCGAAGAAGTTTTCCATTTTTAAAGGCATGTGGTTTCTGTAACAGAGGCTACGATTATATGACTGCTTTTCATGGACTCCTGACGAGGGTTTAAACATCAGTACCAAATACGATATAAAAAGAACTCTAACTGTTCACTACCCTGACTGTTAGCATAACATAACAGCAAGCTTGAGTTCCATGACTGATTTTTTGTTTTAGCTGCAAGTACAATTTCAAATTCAATCTCGGTACGGCTTCTACTACACAAAGAGTGATGCCCGCTGTTCGATAATTAAATAATTTCAAAATTATATCATTTACCTGGCAAACGCTTCCGATCCACACGAAAGCACATGCAAGGAAGCGCACTTCACTTTCAGTTTATTCAAATAGTCCAACCTTAAACGTGCTTTGTTCTGATAGTGAACCAAACGTAGAACTCTGGGATTCGTGCAAAGCACTTGAAACTCCTCAACTTCTTGTAAATCCTTCAGCCTTTCTAGAACCGTATCAGGACTCAAAGTCAATACCTCCAAACACTTAGCAATCGCTTCTTCTTTGATTTTAAACGATTTAATGTGCTCCATTGTTTTAACCAGACTGTCTGTTGAAGACATCATAATTTTTGGCATCCTGTAAAGAATCTCACGAAAATCCTGTCCATCTATCTTTTTTATCTTTTTTAGCATTCGTTTGACGTTATCCGGATCACCATAGAGTAGAAAGGCGTTCTTTATTATACGTTCCTTTGAGAAATATAAATCATTTAGTAAAACCTCTATCATTCTCTGAATTGACAAAAAACTTCTGTGCCGAACTCGTGAGTATACTTTCCACATTTTATCTAAATTCTTCTCATCCATTCCCAATCGCTGAATTAAGTATAAATTTAAAAGATTCTGTCGTAAGATTTTCAGTTTGATGTCATCTCCATATTTGCTGGGTGCATCTAGTTCAATGTCCTTGAAGCAGGTACGAAGCACTTCAGCTACGTCGACTTCGAAAGGGATAAATCCCTGGCCTTTGAGTGTTGATATGTTTTTATTCATAACAGCCACGAATTTGATCAGTAATGACACGGGTACCGATGAACAACCACATTCCTTAAGGACCTTATAACGATTTTGTAGAGTCAAGGAGTTGATATAGAGTAGCATTGGTTTTTGGAGGATGTCATCGACGCTGTAGTTGAGCAATTGTAATGCTCTAGCCGAACTTATAAGATCCTCACGCTTGACAGTGTAGAGCTCTTTATGTTTTTCTAGAACTGCTGCCCAATGACGATGTGTTGCACCTGTGGAAAGGTCAGAAGTAGTTGAAAACTGAGTAGCTAATGTAAGCAAGTACTTACCGAGTTCTTTTGTCAAATAACCAGCAGTGGGTGCGTGATCAACGGGATGTATTTCGTCGGATGCCGAGCGATTCAAGAAGCGTGCCAAGACAGTTATTTGTTTTCTGTTTCGTAAAAAACATCTGCGACTCCATAACATAGTTTACTTTTTTATTTTTGAAATTTGTTACAGATCTGTAGATTCAGAATATTCCCAAAAAATACAAGTGTCATTTGCCACTCAAAAAATGACAGGCACAGCTGATTTGAGACTAGTGCTGCCGTTGCAAAAGACAGGTAACACTACTTAATAGTACATCGCTTTGTAAAAGATATGTAGGTTTTATTTTCGGTTATTTAAGGATGTATGTCAGTTGACTTGTCTCTCGTAGTTTTCAAAGAACTAATATCATGTGTTATTATATTAACAAACATCCTTTTTTAAAATATCATAATTAGTGTGCCCTTGAGTTGCGCACACTTTTAAATTGTTGGTACACAGTAGGTCTGCTTGCGCATTGTCCAAATGTACGCGGGAATGGTGTCACAGTTCATGGTTTAAAGGGGCTGAATGCCACAATCAATTTCGTTAGAGGACTAGTTGTGAAAATAGCGGTTAACAAGGTAAAGCAAGATATCCTATGTCGGTTTTGGAGGATGTCAATTGACGTCGAAACTAAAGCCTCTTCTGGGGCTGGGAGCTAAGTACATCTGAGTGAAGATAAAGTACCCAACGCTTACGGAATGCTATTGGCTAGTGCAAACTAGAAAAAGAGGGAGAAGTGTTCGTATAAGGGCGAAATGAAAGGCATATACCGCATATATTGACCAACGACGGCATCCAGGGCTCTAGTCAGTTTTGTGCACACCTTCTTCAAAGCTACTTAGACGTATTCAGTACGTAGTTGATGATTCTAAAATTGGTTATGCTGTTAATATCGGAGTATAAATAGCTTAACGCTGCTATACATGTTCTACGACATGGGTGTAGGGACGTGAGTCGGGAAACGAGTAGGAAAAGCTGAGAGTACCAGCTCAGAACAAGTCAAAAAGAAAATGATGGAAGAGCACCTCTTCAGAAGAAGGAGAGATATATTTACAATACAATCTAGACCAGCGGAGTTGTGTATATAGTTTTTTAAATGTTTATTTGGGCACTCATTCAAGGAATTAACATTCAACGCCATTTGTAAAACGTTTCTAAGGGTCATAAATTGTGTACTACACAAGAGCGAAAATGGATTTGTCCCATGAAATTTTCGACGCGTTCAAGTGTACGTGGAGACGTGGCACAATCTGTAAGCAAGCATTGACCTGACTGCAGCAATCAGATTTGCCTTATTCAAAAAACTGACAGCTGGAATGCCATTATAAATTAGCTATGAGATGGAAGATAAGACAGAGTTTCTAATGTTTTTAAAGAGCAGCTAAAACCTTTACTGCCAACGGAGCACCGAAGTATTGTTCGCCTTAATTTTTGTCGTAATGGAATCTTACACGCTTAAGAAAGGTGTCGCAGTCACTCCTGACCCTTTTGCTCTTTTTTGGTTTTCCTTTCGCCTTGTAAGACCAAAAAATAAAATAGCTCTCTAACTTTGACAGCCTCACAACAGCTAGATTGGTGCCACGCTTTTTCTTTCAGTTTGATACTCTTCTTTCGATAAAAGGAACAAAGAGTCTTACTCCTAAGAAAATGCCATTTGTGATCATAGCAGCAGCGTTATACACTTTGTTATCGAGAAAACATAACGACAAGTTCAATTTTTTTACAGAAGCTGTTAAGTGTGCTCAAATTGCATTTCCTATATTGTCATATGACTCGTATTCATGAAGGTGAGAAAATAAGCAAGTCGAGGAGAGCCTCAAGGTCTGAAGTTCCTGTGATCTAATATACATACAATCTGTATTGCGTTATTATCCGCATCGAGCTGAGCTGTTGAGAACATACCGTCGACACACACATACATATATCAAAGGATGTAACCTCGGACTGTTGCAATCGCGACTCCTTCGACAACTTTCATAATAATGCTTCAATACCTTCAATCACACAGTAGTCGTAGCGTGAAATGGGACACAATTGGGAGCTGCTCTCGACACTTTTCAGCGAAGAAGATAAATCGAACAAGCAAAAAAAAAAAAAAAAAAAAAAAAAAAAAAAAAAAAAAAAAAACGAGTAGTTAAATCGATCAGGAAATGCTACTGTGAAAATGTGATTTGGAAATTTTACCAGAAGGTAAAAAGGACGTGCCAGACCAAAACTCGAAACGAAGCCTGTTAAGATCAATAAAATATCGTAGTTAAGACGCAGTCCATGCTAAAAACCAAGACGACACCGTCAAATATAATATTCCAATAAATCTGGTCGAAAATCGCGAAAACATTCTTCGATCTGACCAAAACAAAGTGAAGATAGCTATGTCCAAAATTAAAACTAATAAATCTTCAGGATCCAACTGTTTATCCGCCGAGCTCTTAAAATCAAGAGGAAAAGATTTAGTAAGGAGCATGCACAAGCTCATTTATACAATTTGTTTAAAGCGAAAGCCCGCTAAATGTCTTAGAATCTGAGCATCATCTGTCCTGTTGAGATGAAAGGAATTCCCTGACCTCCGCCAACCAGAAAGGTATACGTTTACGGAACATCGGATACAAGCTCCTTGCTACCGTATTATATGAATGTCTCAAACCGATCGTCAACAACCTGATGGGTCCATATTGGAGTGGTTTTAGACCTAGTAAATCCATCACCGACCAAATTTTCACTCTGCGGCAGATTTTAGAAAAGACTCGAGAATATCGAATCGATACCGACCACTTTATGAATTTTAAGGTTGCATATAATAGAGTCTATGGAGACGAACCACATATTCAGATTCATATCTGGTCTTGGGATCGCTGCCGAAATCATTCAACTGTGCATTGACGGTGAATTCTTGCTGCTTTGCTTGCAGTGATTAGGATGACTAGGTTATATAGAGCATATGGACATCAGTGCTTCAGCCCGAAGGATATTCGATTCCAACCCAGTGGGGTAATCTAGTAAAGTAATACCTTATTTAGGATAGCACTTACAGTTGGGAGAAGACCTTAACTAACTTGATGTGCGTATCTCGAGGAACACGAAGTTAAATTCTGGATTGGACCAGAGATCCAGAAATGGTGAAGTTTGGAAAGTGTTGTTCGTTATGTCATTTTGTGCACTTTTTCATTGGTAGAAATTTTCACTGTTTGTTTTTTGAAAGCGTCAAAAATTAGTATTTATTGGCTGAGAATGGAATCTAGACCGCTTGTTGAGCAGAGGATAATTTATTCACAAATTTTATGTTGTTTAGAAAAGTGATAACGTCTTTTATACATATATATTTTTTAAGAAAAAGTGATAATTTAAAAAAAATAAACAAATTCTCCCCACTGTTTTAGTATTCTACTACAATATGCACCCCTACACAATTAGCCATTTGATTTGATATTTTATCGATTCGTCACTCAGTCAACTGACAGCTAAGTGTTGAGTGCTTTTTGACACCAAAAGAAAAGACGAGGACAAAATTCTCTAGGGAGAGTGCAGCAATGCAATTTAATTTTTTCTTTCAATGATATTTTAGTCAAAATTTAAATTTCACTTTTCCAAATTGTTCGAACACTTGTTTTTACCTCATAATCTGATTTCATGTGGGCAACTACCTTTTAGCTTCTTCAAAGTGATTACATTTCCGAGAGGGCCGCGCATACACGATTTTGGTGTTGTTTATAAATCGATTGGTTTGAATGTGTTGATTTGTGTGGCTTATAAGGCGAGTCCACTTAAGCGTTTTTGTCCCGAATTATCGCAAATTGATTGTAAAGAGAAGGACAATTTGTGTATCATTATTTGCCGCGTGTGTCTATAATAATTTCAATCTTTAGATGGAACGTTGCGTGAAACATTTGTTAATTTAATTCGAGTTATTACCTCCAGTCATTCGACGGACCTCACGTGTTGTTTTCTTTTCAGAACTACTTTAGGGGATCGGTCTGTTATATTCCACCACATAGTGCATGTACTAGTACGAGTAGTAGTATCAAAGGCCCACTTAAGTAGTTCAAGTGATTCTTTTATTTATTGTGCGCGAAGTGCAAATTTGAACATGACAACCACAAGCAAAGATGACGGTATTCCGTCTTATATGAACGAGTTCCAAAATATTCTGGATAAAGGCAAAGAGCCCGACATGACAAAAACTTATAATCCTAAAGTAGCGCACGAATTCGAGAAGTACCTGGATCCCACTTCGCTGAAGCGGCATGTGCTGTATAGTGAGAAACTGCAAAAAGTTATTGATATTTACGCCGGGAAAAAGAATCTAAAGCGAGCCGATGTGGAGCGACAAGTCAAAGGGATTCTCGATGAAATTGGTTTGGAACGTAATATGGCTGTGATACGATGGTGTGGCATAGCTATTACTGCCATAGGCAAGCGTATTACATCGGGTATTTGTGTAAATGAGAAGAATTTGAGGCGAGTGAAGGATGGATTGGGGAGAAATCCGGTGCTGTATTTGCCTAGTCATCGGAGTTACTGTGATTTTATCTTGATGTCGTATATTTGCTTTCACTATGACATAGAAATACCTGGAATTGCCGCTGGAATGGGTAAGTTAAAGACAGAATAAACAAGCTACATTCGTGTTATGTTGAACAGAGCTGACCTTCGTTTTTATGGCAATTCTGTGGACTGATAAGTTTTAGTTTTTTTATTTAACAAGATACTTCAAATCTTGTTTTCTTATTTACAAATGTCTCTCTGTTTACGTCATTTACTATAATAAATTTATTTCAGGGAAGCTTTGACTGTTATTAAATTTAAATTTCCATTTACTACCCTAAGTAGAAGTAGGCGAATAAATGAACATATATTCCTGATACCTAGCAAATCATTTTGCTGTCGAAGTACTTCTAAATATTGTAAATTTGCTTTTCAAGCTTTAATTTGTTTACTTTAACAAAAACTAACGAAACAAGGTAATTAAATGATTGACAGTTCGAAGTCAACTTCGTTTTAAGCAAGAAACTTTCCAAGTTCGTTTCCGGCAACTAGTTTTACTAGAAGCTTTTGTTTCTACATAGCTTATTTGATATAAGCCTATGCCTCGGGACCTCTCTAGATTTCATCTCACAACTTTGGAGCTGAGTTGATGGCTACTTATTTATATTTTTGCCGGTTAAGGTGATGAATTAAAATTCTTTATACAGTCGTTTGGTTAGTTATCATAAGGGGGTTGTCAATTGCAGTGTAAAGTGAAAGTTTGTGAAAAAAAAAAAAAAAAAAATAAATAAATAAGTAAAAAATTATACAAGACGTACAGAATTTTTAAAGCCTGGAAATGTAAAAGTTATCATCGCCCGTAAAGAGCTTCTACGAAGGCCGTAATGTCTTCATTATCGGTGCTACAGGATTCGTTGGAGTATGTCTTATTGAGAAAATATTGTGAAATCTTCCAGTCGTAGAGAAACTTTACTTTGTAATGCGCCCCAAAAAAGGCAAATCCATCGAACAACGGCTGAAGGATTTTCAAAATAATTCGTTTTTCAAAAAGTTGAATGAAGGAGTTGCTAGCTCTTAATTTGCCAAATTAGTTCAAATAGCTGGAGATGTAGGTGAAGAAAATCTGGAAATATCCGATGATGATAAGAAAATTCTAGCTGACAATGTAAATGTGGTCTTCCACATTTGTTGGAAACAGATGGAATTCGTTACCCATCACCCGAGTAGCCAGAAAAGATAATACATTTGACAAAAACACTAAGTGATGATGCCCTGAAGGAATTGGAATCAAACACGTACACATTCGACCAAGCATGATTACTGCTTCATTGAAGCAACCAACACTTTGTTGTACAATGTTCTCTATGGGAGCAGCAAAAGGTGTAATTCGTCGCCTTCCCTTGGGGCCATCATTGATTATGGACTATATTTGCGTGGATGTTGTAGTCAATCAGCTTGTAACTGGCTTCTACGTTCAAAGTCTTAAAGTCAAAAATGGAGGAATCTCAAATTTTCCATTGTACCTTTAGTACCTACAAACCATTCCGCTTCAAATCTCTGGAAGATCAGATGAACATATACATGCATAAGTATCCCCTTGTGTCAACTGTTTGGTATCCAAATCTGAGGCTGCTTAAGATCTCATTCCTGGTACATTTTAGATTTCGTCACAAAACTGAGTAGCGGCAGACCTATTTTTTTTTTTCGCCTATACAAGAGCGTTTGGAAGCCGCTTAACACTTTGGAACGCTTCATATTTATCGAGTGGCGATCTAACAATAAGAAAACTCTGCAGTTGGCTAAATTTTTTGATCCAACTACCCGAATGCGTACAGGGGAAAAAATTGCTGCTGTATCCGCCACTGCTAATGAAGACCGTGATTTGGTCATTCGTCGCTATTCGCATCAATTGGGATTGAATTACTCGACTACGTGGAAGATTTTACGCAAGGATCTTGGTCTAAACCCTAAGAAAATGCAGCTCGTGTAAGAACTAAAGCTGAACGACCTGCTGCAGGGACGAATTTTCGGTGAGTGAACCTTAGAAAAGTTTTGTTATTGAAAAATTGCATTCAGGGACGAAACTCATTTCTGGATGAATGGGCATGTTAATAAACTAAATTGCCGTATTTGGTCCGATGAACAACCTCAGGCAATACAAGAGCTGCTAATGCACCCGGAAAAATTAATTCTTTGTTGCGGTTTATAGTCTGGCGGAATCATTGGCACGTATTTTTTCAAAGATGACTGTGAAAACAACGTTACCATCAATGGCGCCCGCAATCGTTCAATGATTTCGAACTTTTTTTTTGCCCAAAATGCACGAGGTTAATCTGGTCGACATGTGGTTCTAGCACAGCACGCGATGAGATGGACCAATTGAGATATGAATTCAGTGAGCAATTTATCCCTCGTTTTGGATCGTGAATTAGTCGGCTAGATCGTGCGATTTGACGCCTTTGACGCAATGAAAGAACTTTTTAGTGGAGCTACTAAGCCAAAATGAGTGTATCAACTTTTAGTCAAACGCTTTGATGCCTGTCAAAGTTTCGTGACAATCCGACGCTTAGTTTTGTTTTGACATCCATTTCAAAACATCGTGTTAGTGGACAAAATTCATGTTCTCGTATTGACGGAACGCCGATTAAAAATTCGCGCGTTGGCTGAGGTAGCAGGCATCTTAACTGAACGCGTTAGCCATATTCTGCTGGAGAAATCTGACCGGTCGCCGGAAAGAAGTACGTGTCGAGCGAGGAAACCATCACCGTCGCGGAAGAGGATTTTGCAGGCCAACAAAAGTCGAACTATACGGAGGTGTTAAAAAAGTTGCAGCACCGCTGGAAAAAGTGTGTCAAGTTGAAAGGGTATTATATTGAAAAAGGAATTGTGAAAACCTAAAAAGTTAGGTTATCATTTCTAATTCGGGTATTCATCAAACAGCCCTCGTACAACGGGTACTCATGCAGTATCGAAAGACGCGGAGCTCAACAACAGTTAAGAGTCTAGCCGAGATGATGCTCAAATTCATTCTACGCACGAGGGTGGACTTATTGCAAAACGCCAAAGAAGAGATGACAAGGCAAATCGACAAAATAAGATTCACTTATGGTATGTTGAAGGTAATATCACTGATCATATTCCAACATTTCTTCCATTAGAGTTTGAACCGAAAAAAAACCGATATGAGTCTGCAAGAGAGAAGTCTGTGAAGAGAGGAGACTATCAATTACGGTGGGGCGCGTTGTTGAAGAAACTGCAACAAATTGCAGAACGACGAATATTTTTGGTGAACAGTTAGGACAACTAATGGTAACAGATTCTTTCTCATTGGTAACTGATATTTCACTGAAAATTGATGTCAGGAGTGAAACACGGAGAAGCAAACAAACAGATGACGTCCAGCAGGATACGTCGTCAAGTTGTACCCTACCAATGCAAGCATTATTAAATATTGTCAGTTCTTAAGGATACCAACCAATTAATGGGTTTATATTTATTATGAATAATACTCTATTACATAGAACATCAAATGCATTGACAGATGAATAAAGACATTCGACATTGAATCATTAAAGTACGAGGTCGTTTTTCTTCCTTCTTCCCGATTCCAGATTCCTGCTTATTACAAATTCACTTAAGTACGCAAAGTGGATATCCATTGCGATATGAACCTCTAGACTTTTAATAAATGCGTCAAAAACTGTTGCGGGATGAGCTGTAGACAAAATTCCCTGCTAGAATTCAAAATTTAAATGATTTTTGAGAACATTAAAATTGATTTTATCAAGAATTTTTTCTTTGCCGTTTTCGTGGACGAATAATGGTTCATTCTGCTCAACATCGGTGTTTTACCATCTTCGGCGATATACAGTCAACAGACTTCAAGCTGTATGGTCCCATAATGCTATATGAGGGTTCGAATGTGAAGTTTTGTCCTACTCGGCAGACTTGTCTCCTACAGATAATTGCTGAAACCTTCAAAATAAAGAGTTTTTAAATCCAGAGCTTATTGAGCGTGACAATGTATGTATAATAAATGTTGTTTAACATTTAAAAATAAAATCGGGAAATTAATTCGAAAGTCCTTAATAAATATTTTGACTTATAAGTCTGCAGTAAGTATCTTTTCTAAAGTGAATAATACTTCTTTTATTGATATTCCGCACTCCAATCCCTATTTGCCGAAAGTGCTTGAAATTTGCACAAAATATCCCCAAACAGATTTGTTCCGAGATGTATGCATATGTGTGTATGTAAGTTGATTTCAATGCTAATTGTCCATAAAATGTGCTAATTGCAGATAACATATCGGATGCAGTGTGGATTTTATTTTGCAAATTCAACGATATTTCTGTCACGCTTTTGGCAGTGATTCTAAATCTAATTAGAGGTTATCATCGTTGTTTCTTGTCTGTTTTAATTTTTGATTAAAATTTCTATTTTTAGTATGATATAACGCCTAATTTTTGTCGAATATAGTTCATTTTTTTATGGTTAGACAGAGAGCGGTAGTTTTCATTTCTTCTATTCTACCGAAGATGTTCTATACGTTTTTGGGGACTATGTACGAAGAAAACATTCAAGAGCTCCTGAGCGATGCTCATGCGACGGTTATTCTGATGAAAACTAAGAAGTTTCGGAACAAACCTTGCTGACACACGTCTCGTGCTCAAAACATCTGAAAAAATTTCATGACATGAGCCGACCGATATGCCAACATCCTCAGCAATGGTTGTTAATTCGACGATTTTCCAAAACAATTTTCTTCACGCTTCGACGTTATCATCTTGTGTTGATGTGCTGGGGCGTCCAGAGCGAGATTCGTAATTAGCGACTTCTCGGCCACATTGGATGAGCTTGTACCGCTTGTAAACATTTTATTTATGTAGAGCAGACTCACCGTATGTCACTTTCAACATTTCAAGTGTTTAAAAGTACTTGATTCCATTTTTTGCACAAAATTTGATGCAAATTCTTTGCTCCATTTTTTATAATAATTAAAAATCGCAGAGCACACCAAATCACGTCTAACTGTAAACATACGTTTCGAGATATGTGTACCAACACAGCAAAAAAAAAAAAAAAAATCAATATCCGAATGTACGTTGCCCTTAAAATTTCAAAAGTCACCTAACTTCTTGAACACACATTCGTACATTTTTGAATTTGAAACATGCTTCGGAACTTTGTTTAGGTGCTTGAAAAAACAGATAATCCGCTTAGAAAGGATTTACTTTATTTATAATCACTTGAAAACTCATGTACATTACAGTTTATAAGTTAAAGACCTAAAAAAGATTTATGAAAATAAGAGCTACATAGCTCCTATCACTAAAGATGCATGTGAGCTAAGTAAAACAATTCGCTATAGCTGATATCTCTCATCGGTTGTCGTGCCAGATTTCGCGTTCTTGAGGTATGTGTCGCTGCATTGCTTTTTGTCAACTAATTCTTTATCTTCCTACAACATACGATAAATGTCAAAGCGCAATGATATAGGGTGATTCATCGTGAGGTTTGATTTATAATGTAAAATAAAACACATAAAGAACAATTCATTGCATTTCTTTTTTGAATATGATATCATGTAAATGTTAGCCTTGACTACGTCTGAGGTGGTCCATTCGGAAGGTCCAATTTTGGGCGACTCGTACGAGCATAGCGACTTGTATCTCGCGGTAAACACGAGTAATGTTGGCTTCCAAAGCGTCAATCGTAGCTGGCTTATTCCTGAAGAACTGAGATTTTACATATCCTCAAAGAAAATAGTCCAAAGGTGTGATATCGCACGATCTAGGCGGACAATTTACCGTAGCAAAACGTGAAATTAAGTGCTCACCAAAATGATTTCTCAACAAGTCCATTGTTTCGCGCACTGTATGGCTCGTAGCGCCGTCTTGTTGAAACCATAGCTCACCGAGACCATGTGCTTGAATTTCAGGAAGCACATAGTCCGTTAACATGGCGCGATAACGGTTACCATTGAAGGTAAAATTCTGATTTGCCTCATTTTTGAAGAAATATGGACCAATGATTCCACCACACTATACCGTTGTTTTTAATGGATGTATTGGTAGCTCTTGGTACTCTTCGGGTTGCTCATCAGCCCAAATACGGCAATTTCGTTTATTAACGTATCTATTGAGCCAGAAATGGGCTTCACCACTAAACAAAATTTAACGATAAAACACCGGATTTTCATTGAGTTTTTCCAGAGCCCATTCACTGAAAATATGACGCAAATTCAAGTCGCTTGACTTCAATTCTTGCACAAGTTGAATTTTGTACGCTTTTAGGCCGAGATCCTCACGTAAAATACGCCAAGTTGACGATGACGAATCGATTCGTCATGGTCTTCGCGAACACTCTCCGCTACAGCTGCTATTGTCTCTTAACTACGTGCTGGATGTGGTCTAACCAGTCGAGTAACATCCACTAATGTAAACTGGAACTCAGACTTGCGAATGGTATTGGCAATAGCGGTTTCAGTAGGTCGATTATGCGCACTGTAAGTTTCTCGAATCGCACGAAAAACATAATACAGCTGAACAATTTGGAGACGCTGTTGTAGTGCGAGTCTTTTCATGATGACTTGCCAAACGATACTTAACAAAAATGACAAAGCAGTTTGATATCATGCGTGATCTGCCAAAAAAAGCCTATTGAAAATCAAACCTCACGATGAATCACCCTATACTTGATGCCATTTGTAAAAATTATGGCACATTCACATTGTGACATTATACGAATTTTTATATCGTTGCGCTATTTGTTTTATAGTAAGGAATTTGCGCTGAATTATGAAATCTAACTCGTTAACTACCTAAATATGTTGTTGCGAGCCCTCCGACGTAAAAAGGACACATGAATAATAGCTGTTCCAGGTCATATATTACTATATTGCTCTTTTAATAGATAACATAGCCTATGTTAAAGTTGATATCTATTCTGGTCAATCAGTATACATATTTTCATGCTTTAATTGCATATTTTAGTTGTCTTTCTGAAGTACACTTTTCTCAAGACCAAACTTAATACCGATCTTAGAATTGCAGTTGTCCATCCCATCTTAATATGAGTAGACGAATATTTTTTTTTTTAATTAAGCGTTTAATCGTGTTCACATCTGTTCAGATGCACATAAGCAAAGATTGTGGCTCGTTTTTCCATTAATTTCCAATTTTAAAACTAGATTTTCACAGTCTAAAATCATATTGGCTATTGCTCTAAAGTCCTGCTTTCTTTTTTCAGATTTCCACGCAATGTTTGGGATGGGGAAAATGCTCCGTAAAACAGGTGCCTTCTTTATGCGCCGTTCATTCTCAAATGATGAACTGTACTGGGATGTGTTTCGTGAGTACATGTATTCGTTAGTGACATCCTACCACATCGGTGTTGAGTTCTTCATTGAAGGAACACGCAGCAGAAATTTTAAAGCCCTTGTGCCGAAGGTTGGTCTTTTATCTATGGCTCTGCTTCCATACTTCACTGGTGAGGTGTCAGATGTAACAATTGTGCCCGTCAGTGTGTCATACGAACGAGTGTTGGAGGAACAACTTTTCGTGTACGAACTGTTGGGTGTGCCTAAGCCCAAAGAAACCACCAAAGGATTTTTTAAAGCCCTAAAAATTATCGAAGAACGTTTCGGCCGAATGTATATGGATTTCGGTGAACCGATTTCAGCGAAAGAATTCTTTGGAACCAAAGTAGATCGAATACCACGGGCAAGCATCGCAGGTCACTTACAAAAGTTAAATATAGATGAATTAGTACAAGTCAAAGAATTGGCAAATGAGGTGAGTACTCTATATTTTACTTTTGTCGAATTTTTGTTAATTTAAATAATTGATGAATTCTTTCAGGTTGTCTACCAACAACAAAAAGGTGTTGTGATAACCACCTTTAATTTGGTGGTTTTGCTTTACTCATACAATGTGAACTGTGACCGTCCCGTGAATCTCGATGAACTCTCTAGAGGTGTCATTACATTAAAAGCCATTTTTGAAAAACTTGGAGCCCATGTGGCAACTAACGAGAATTGCATTAAGCCAGAGATTATGAAGACTGTTGAAATCCATTCAAATGTAGTGACATTCCAAAATGCCAACTTAAAATTGAATCCATACGCCGGTGGAGATATGAAAAACATCGATGTTAAGAAGCTAAAAGGCTATGCATTATCCCAACGCACTATGAGTATAGCTGTTCCTGCCCTGCAAATTCAGCTTTACATAAACCCTTGCATTTTTTGGTTAGTTAAACCATCGTTTGCCATTCTAGCTGCTATGAAACACAGAGTTAATCATGCCGAGAGCAGATTTTCTGTGAAAGAACTTGAAAAGAACTATTCCGAGTTGTGCACAATATTTAATCATGAGTTTGTTATTGAATCACGGACGAATGATAATGTAAGTATCACTTTGAAAGCATACATCTTAGAGGTTTTGCTGATAGATTCTTCTTTTCATTAGGGACTCGAACAGATTTGGAGTATTCTTAGGAATATTGGAGTGTTTGATGAAAAGGAAATCTCAACAAATGATACATCTTGTCTACTACTCAGTGCGATAGCTCCTTTCTTATGTTTGTATTATCAGTTAGCTGTGACCTTAGATGAGGTAATTCGTTTATCCGTCGCTAATTAAGTTTTCTACAAATACTTTTTACTTTGTAGCTTCCTTTGGAGGAGTTTACATCCAAGGAGGCCCTAGTACAAACTCAAAAACGAATTGAGGAACTTATTACGCTCAAAAGTCAAGAATACGTACATCCTTATTGTTTAGCGTTGGATAACCTTAACGTTGCTCTTCAGTCATTCCTCCAAAGTGGTTACCTCAGAAGAACCAAAGACACTACAACATTCTGCAAAGTATCAGAAAGCCTACGCCATCTAAGGACAACTCTACGGAGCTATTGTGAGCTTCTACCATTTAAAAGACTTTACGATGATATTCCCGAAAGATTGCCATCTAAATTGTAGTATAGTAGGAAAAAGGTGATTGCGCGAGTATCCGCGTACATCTCGATAATGTTCGGTGTGTGTTCGTTTGTGTTTTCTAATCGGATAAGGGAATTAGTGGTTCAATTACCCCCTAGGTTAACTTGTTTTTGGCTAGCAAAGCTTCTTTAAAGTAAGTGACACAAAAAGTTATTTTCTTTGCCTGTTTATTCTTTTGTATTATGGCCACGACTGTTCGCACGGTCGTGGGTTGGACTGTCGGTCTATGGAAAATATTTTCAAAAACAAATAATGAAAGCTAATTTTAACTTAAGGTGTGTTGTATTCTTTGTTTTTGATTTTGGATAAGCAATCGATTATTGAACTCATGGCTGATTCAATTTTTGAGTGGTTCTCAGCTGGCTCTGTATGACAATTTAAATAATAGTAGTGAGACGTATCAGGTGGTAAGTAGTGGCAAGTTCAACGCAATGATATGCTCGGCAAGATAATATAATTGGTTATGATGGATATGATCGGAGCAAATGTTGATAAAAAGCGATTATGGGGTGACTACAACAAACAATAAGGGAATTGCTGTAGCAACCGGCTCTGTGTAACAAAACGATTAACGTTTAATGATAATTGTGATATAATACATAAATCATTATGCAATAGTTTGAGAAACTAGACAATGATCCATATTGGAATGTTAGCGCCATTAATTAGACTGTATTAAAAAGCGGGCAATTAGAGTCAATTTATTTGTATTATCTTATTCATTATTGTTAGCACTGCATAATTGTGTTAAAATGTATACAATTTGCAATGTTTATGAGAGAAAGTTAGTCAAACTGACTGCAGTGCAAAAATAAGTTTATCCAGCTACTGAATTTAAATATCAAATCTAGTTAATAAGAACAGGCCGAGATTAGGTCAGTCTTACCCGGAAGAATTTTAATTAGGTGCATTTATAATGATAAGATCATTTTAATTTTTGGTTAATATCCCATAATTAGTTTCTCATAATGTGAAATAAAAATAAGCGCAAACTTGGCGTGCTTGTGTGCGGTTGAAGAATGAAATATCTACGGCGTCTGCAGTCGGTACAACAGATAACTCTCAAGTGACTCTCTAACTTACTCGGAGCTGTTTCTATGGTGATACTAAACTAAATGATAAGTGCTTCCGTACGAGCGCTTGATAGACACACCTTCCGATTAGTCGCATCGATTTACCGAATATCTTCATTGTTGAGCTACAACATTGATGACGATTTACGTCATTGGAGCTGTTCGCAAAGGCAAATGCTTTATTGCGGGAAAATTGTATATTTTGAAACATTCAAAATTGGTCCATTCGGAGGGTTAAATTTTGGGAGACTCGTTCGAGCGAAGCGACCGGCATCTCGCGGATAACACGAGTAATGTTGGCTTCCAAATCCAATCGAAGCTGGCTTATTCCTGAAGACCTGAGACTTTACATATCTCCAGAGAAAATAGTGTAAAGGTGTGATATCGCACGATCTAGGCGGCCAATTTACCTTTGCAAAACGTGAAATTAAGTGCTCACCAATCAGAGCTCACCGAGACCATGTGTTTGAATTTCAGGAAGCACATAGTCTCTTAACATGACGCGATAACAGTTACCTTTGACGGTAACATTCTGATTTGTCTCATTTTTGAAGAAATATGGACCAATGATTCCACCAGCTCATAAACCACATCATACCGTTGTTTTTAACGGATGTAATGGTAACTCTTGGTACTCTTTGGGTTGCTCATCAGCCCAAGTCAAGCTGCTGAGAACGACGGCGAATCGATTCGTCACGGTCTTAGCGTATTTTCAGCACGAGCTGAAAAGTCCGTGCCAATTCTAAGAGAGGGCACCACTTGAATTAAATCCATACCATTTTCAGTTAGTACCAACCTTCAAAAGATACGTGTATAAATTTGACAGCTGCCGGACGATTAGTTCTCGAGAAGCAACTTTGCGTTGTGGGTGAAGCAACTTTTGTTATTGTGAAAAAAAATGGATTCATTGATTTATCATTGCTTTTTGATAGGAAAAAATGCAGCCGATGCAAAGAAATGGCTTGATAAGTGTTATCCGGATTCTACACGAGCCAAACGAACCATTCACAAGTGGATTAAAAATTTAAAAGTGGTCATACAAACACCGAAGATGATGCACGCAGTGGACGTCCAAAAGAGGCTGTTTCAGATGAAAACATTAAAAAAGTCCACAAAATGATTACGAATGACCGTAAAGTGAAGTTTATCGAGATAGCTGAGGCTCTGAAGATATCAAAAGAGCGTGTTGGATATATCATACACGAATATTTGGATATGCGAAAGCTCTGTTCAAAGTGGGTGCCGCGTTTGCTCACAGCCGACCAAAAACAACAACGTGTTGATGATTCAGAGGAGTGTTTAAAGTTGTTCAACCGCAAAAAAGCCGAATTTTTGCGTCGGTATGTGACAATGGATGAAGCTTGGCTCCATCACTTCACACCAGAGTCAAATCGGCAGTCATCTGAGTGGCGAGCAGACGACGAACCTCGTCCAAAACGACCAAAAACTCAACAGTCGGCTGGCAAGGTTATGGCATCCGTATTTTGGGATACACATGGAATAATTTTCGTCGACTATCTCCAAAAGGGGCAGACTATCAGTTCATAACGATTCATAGGGAAAATAAGCAGACAGAACGACGAATTCGTGTTATTCTCCGTTCGTATCGTATCTTATGTCTGCAGCAACTAAATCTTGGTTTAGATGGTGCGAGTGAGTTCGGCACATAATGACAAGTTATCGATCATTCGTCATATTGTGGTGTGAAACCCCTTAGACATCCCAAACCACAGATGCGTTTATTCCACACCCATGATTCCTGTATGTATATTATGTTTGGTTTTGTATCCAACGCGGAAAGCCTCGCACATAGGGATTCAGTAGCACACTTGAAATGTTGAAGGTTAATCCCAGTACACAAAAACACGAGTACTCAATTGGTCGTCTCTTATATGTACTCATTTGAGAACAAAGTGGAAATTTACCTTTCCAAGGCGCATATACATATATACGTATTATACCTAGATTTAATGGTCTCAGAAGAAGCTTCGTCTAAGCTCACAACAAGAGAAAAACCGTCCTTGTGTTCTAGATTCTTTCACTCCATGTGAGAGTATATTTTCCGCTCATTAGTGTCGAGTCCAGGGTTTTGGGTATGAAGACCCGTCAGCATATTTCCTTTTTCCCTAAGTTGCCCCAGAATTCTGGAAAGTGCACGAGTAGCATTGCCCTTATTCGGACTTTACCTTGTTCGGAACAGAAGAGAGTGCAGTTTCAAATCCAAGTGATTGGTTCGTTTCAGTGGATCTTCCTTCCGTCTACCTGTTTCTCTTTTCCGTCGCCGTCAGGTCAACGCCTTAATCGCCGGGCGGTATTTTGAATATCGTTTCCAAAGCACTCGGCCGCTTCGAGAGGAAGATACTGCGCTAGATTTATTGGCAGAAATGGTTAAACCACGAACTTTAAGGGCCGTACAACGACCTTGATTTAGTCAGGCGTCTACGGATCCAAGGCTTGAGATGACAGGGCTTGTTGAGCGAATGGAAGCAACAGCTCTGGTCTTAAGTCTTTATGTCTATCCCCGATGAACCGTGCTGCAGAAAACGACCACATCTAAGGTAGCGAAGATTTTAGATTAATGTAAATCTGTGAGTAAAAGAACCTATCTTGTCACACTTTTCGTAATAATTTATTAAAATAAATAAAAGCACACGTTACGTGGTAGGCTCCTAAACACTTAAATAGAATTGACACCAGTTTGTGCTAAGTCCTCCCAGTTGGTACCTCTGAAAAATGCATGAGCACATATTTGTTCGTAATCGAGTCTTGATTCGGCTGCAACTTGTAGAAGTCCCTCGAGTAAGTCAACAGCTTCATCCGATATTTCCACATGTGGATATTGAATAGCGCTATAGAGATCCATGCTACCAGGATGACACAATACAAATGGCTAAAAGACATAAATTACAAATAACTCATCAGGAAACTAGCAGCCAGCAGCTTTCAACTCACCACACCCAAAAGTAATTGAAACAATACAACACCGCAGCTCCACCAATCTGATTTCGTTGTTAACGGTCGTTCAGGTGCAACAAAGTGTCCATTTAAGGCGCTTTCTTTGCACACCCGTTGAACACCATCAGCGATGCCTTCATTTTGATAAAAATAAGAAAGTAGCAGCTGTCCCTTGGAACCCAGAAGTAGGTTATCGGCATGGAGATCCCTACAAGAAACTCCCATAAAACTGGTACTTCTGGTGACAAACAATCGGAACTCACCCTAGAATGACACCTTTGGAATGTAAAGCATGCACCGCTGTTATCAATTCCCTGGCCCATTGCTTCACGCTGGCCTCGGGAAGTGACTGCTTTTTCTTTGGTGATTTTGGAATTTTCGACGGAGTCAATGGAAGAGAATCCAATGTCTCCACTGTAAGAAAATCCACCGACTTGGCTTTGACTTCCTTAAGAGTATTGGACACAGATTCCAAAAGTTTCTGCGAACAAATAACAATGTCAGCCAAATCCATGTTTTCCGTTGGAATTTCAGGAACCTCTGCGAAGCCAGAATCATGCGTGCTCGATTTGACCAAGTCCTCTGTTGAACTTGAATTCAAATTTTTATCTGGATCAACTTCAGTGAATATTTCGTTAAGTGAAACGGTTTTCTCACAAGTAGGAGTGTATGTCTTCACATAGTCAAACAATTTGCCACCCTTAGCTTGCTGGAGTAGAAGGAAGAGCTTTTGTTCGGATTGAAAGAATGCCATCAAGTTGACCATGTAGGGAACACCTTGTGGTAGAAATACTGATTGCGCCGGTGAATTGCTAGACGGCTTTTCGATGCCTTTCATTATTAACACTGTTTTGTCGGTGACACTTTGTACAAGCATGACGGTATCGATGATGCGGAGGACCTTATACTTTGCTAAATGATTCCATGGACGTTCAAGGTACAAAGATATGGATTTTGTGTTTGGATTATCAGTCATATCTATGGACAGTTGGAAGTTGTGCTACAAAAAGTGGAGATAGCAACGATTAATGACAAGAGGCGCGAAATGAACTCACTTTGCTGTTGTCTTCGAGATTCTGTAGAAATTTTTCGAAAATATCATCTGCTCTGGCCATGTACTTGTTCACTTTAGCTTTTGCTATGAACTTACGTTCATCATTGATGTCGTCTGCAATAATGAAATCAATTGAATCAAATTCAAATCAAGCCGCATGGTTGTAAAACTTACCTTTCGCGCCAGAAAGCAAAACATCAACACCTTTCTTATACCCTTTGTACGCTTCCTCATACTCCAGATTCACCTCTGCTTGTACTGCTCGGCTGAATTCGAGCGCTGCCTCGTATATGTAATCGTTATCTTCCCCCTCAAACGATACCATCGGAGTAAGAATTTTTGAATAATCTTTATTCTTCGGTTTACTGTCGTCTGCATGTTGTTCTTCTACTGGTTCGTTAATTTCTTTTGGCAGCACCAACAGCTCCTCGCCAAGCGACTGCACGAGAATCGTATCTTTTTTTGGGTCAACCAAACTGAGATTATCGTCATACTGAATGTCGAGGTTATCGCAAATTTTCTCTATGTTCCCCTTGACGTTGAGATCATGGTGCATCGGTGAATTCTCTACCGAATGACCATCGTCAAAGAAATGCATAAATGCATGCGACTTGTACAAGGCTGGATGTTGTGCTGTAAAATCCAAAAGCTTAAGAATGTACTCCTTTCTGTTTTGAATGACTTTGGTATCAAATCGTTTGAAGTAACTATGGTCAATCGGTTCAGGTACTACGCCGCTAAGGTGCATTGTTTTGTGACGGCGTAAGATTTCTCGATGGAGACGTTTCACATCGTGAAATCTTTTCCATACGGTAATGCACGTCAAAGCTTCTGGAACAGATCGTGGAAAAACCTAGAACAAAATATGAATGAGTTGGACTGGACATCTGTTGCGGGACGGTAGACCCAAGAGATAAGAATGTTTACTTACGATGGATGTTATCTTGTAGATAGTGTAGCCTTTTTTGTGGGTTGTCGTGTCGGTTACAGTAAAGCTGTGGATCCATCCTCCTAAATTTTGGGTCATGATTACTGTTGCTATTTACATTCTTCCCACAGAGATAACTCAAATTGCTGGGTAAACAGTAAAATTCGGACAACTAATCGTAATTTTAAAGATGTTGACAGACTGTTGACATTTGTGCTTATGGCAGAGTCACAATGGAATATGGGGAATAAACTAAATTGAAATGAATATCGGCTAAATGTTCGATTTGTCATAAAAAAAACTGACATTGCTGGATTAAACTTGGTATGAGTATTGTTTGGGTTTGCGATATACACTAACATGGTATACCTCAGGAGTAATTCTACGTTATATTACTTTTTACTTATAAGGCATGTCTTATTCCATGTTCGGTCAACGATTTGGTGCGTACCCCTCAGGGAAACATTGCCATCAATTTATAAGCATGCGCCTGTTCTAACTTTTTCTATGACTAGGGGGAAGACTAATTCATCTAGCGAAGATCAGGTTTTTTTGCACCTTATAGTACCCACTGAGAAGCTGGTTACAAAGATTTATCCCAGAGGCTTTATAAATATCTTAGTTGTTCAGGTCTTTAGCGTCCTTGATAGAAGTTTGTAAATATGTGACACTCGCAATCCTTTGATGAGAATAAGCCGAATGCGCTGTTACTGGTGCCGCATGGTTTTCCATATAATTTTTAAGAAGCAGAATCTTTATTTATTCATGTCTTTATTCTTGTTATTTTGTTGTTGTTTTATCGAACATGCGTTTTCCCTTCCACAACAAGTTTTCCTCCAACGCACAACAGTCATAGGTCGACTTGTAGCATATTTTCATTCACTTTTAATGGCAATGCTTTGCGCAGTAGAACCCAACTGAATTATCACCACGCTTTTCTTTACTTAAGGGGGCGCTACAGTCTGAGATGAATCTCCCGAAGTTTACTGCGTAGAGGCTGCACTAACCCGCTGTATTACCAAAGATGCCCCCTTGCTTATCTTAGCATTAAACTCGTCTAGGATGGTTTCACGTAATACTAAGGACATTGCTCGTAGAAGAAGTCTTTGGTAAGGTCGTCTCTCTCCTCCGCGAGGCGTGGGCACTTATGAGGCTAATATTAGCGAATTAACCTTTCGTCAAGTGTTTGTTTATATGCTTGAAGCTCAAGAGATTTCTTCCACTAAATCTTCCTTATGAGGTGAATCCGCATACAAATAGACACTGTGACTGTTGTCACCGGTCTCGTCGGTAGTCTGCAACATTCTCCGTAGAAGACATCATAGTTTTTCATCCTCTTTTAGTCCAATCCATCTTATTGCACTTCTTGGGTAGTGATTATGTCTGTTTTGTCGCAGTCGAGGATCTCCAGTAGTTGTTAGACTGCACAAGGTCTGTTGAGGATTTGAACATTCCACGTGTAGATCAAAAGATCGTTATCCTGTAAACGGTGACTCTGTTATTATCCGAGGCTATTAGCTGGTTCTTCACATTTTTTTTAATTTCTTCCACACAGGATTGTGAGCCCTATGACGTGGTAGGCCAGTATTATGTTACTGGTCGAGCATACTCTTACTGTAACCCGCAATTATCGGTTAAGATCTAAAATCTTATATATGTTATATTTGAAACGTAGAACCGTTGACGCAACATAGAATTTCAATTGCTAGTTCTACCTTATCGACATTTTCTAAACTAGATTTTCTCTTCTCACATGTTTGCATTACATTAAACTGTCAAAACATTTCATAATATTTAGATTGTTTTTAACTCATGTTCTGCTGATTTCGATTAACCTTTGCAAGTTTTTGCGAATTTCTAATAAGTTTTTAGCATGAACGACATAAGAAAATTGAAGGATCAACAGAGAGCAGCCCATCCTGGATTTGATTCGTACCTTGAGTGCATGACACGTTCTCTATTCACTGGCCTGGCGACTTTTTGTTTGGGTAACACCAGTCGAGTTTTTTTTTAACACCTTGTCAAATTATATAATTTTCTCGTTTTTTTTTTAGGATTCTCTGGTCTGTATTTTACGCAAAGAATTGTGCAGACAAAGTTAGCCTATCCCAGACAGTGGAATATTCTCGTTTCAACCCTCGGTGCTTGTGCTTTGTCGTATAAAGTGACCAGCGAACGCACTAAGTCGTGTCAGGCTGGTTGGATGGCCGCAGAAGATAAACATACAATTCTGAAGGAAGATTCATATTAAGTTGTAAACTTAAGTATACTATAGGTAGATTAATATGTTAATGAGGAGGCTTGTAAGCTTGGCGATAAAGACGGCTAGTCACAGATGGGTACCTTTAACTGGAAGTTTTGCGTGTCCGGTGCGATCAAAGTACACACAGTTCACTGGAGTCAAAGGCATTCGAAATCGGAAGAGTTTTTTTCAGTCAAACACAGGCAATGATAATACAGAGGACGATAGCGGTTCAAATGATTCCAAGCAAGATTTAAACTTAGAAGATAGAGACTATGAAGAAGTGGCCAGCACCGCGATGAACATCTCGAGAGGTCAAAACATCGAGCAAAATGTCTTTGTCATTCAACCATACATCAAGTGGGGCAACAAAAAGTCTAGTACCAATCCAGAATTGCAACTTAAAGAAGCTGAAGCACTCGTTCATTCGTTGCCCAACTGGAATGTCCATATCAGTATGAAAGTACCTCTTGAATCTCTTGAGAAACGTGCTCTTTTTGGATCTGGGAAATTGGAAGAACTAAAGAAAATTGTTCACAAAGCTCGGTCGGACGTTAAACCACTGACCAGCATTTTCATCAGCAAGGGAACATTGAGTTTTGCTCAGAAGAGGACACTTGAAGCTGAATTCGGAATTCCCATCCTCGACCGGTATTCGGTGGTGATTCAGATCCTTCGGTTGCATGCAACAACTGCAGAAGCTAAGCTTCAAGTGGCAATGGCAGAGATTCCGTATATTTGGGGGCAAATGAAGGATGCCAACTTGTCTACATCGCGCAAGCAGGGATACTCCTTGTCTGACATTCAAAGGGAAATGCTAAGAACCCGCGAACGAAAGCTAAAAGATGAACTGGAGAGTATAAGAGCTCACCGAAAACTGATTAGAAGCAAAAGAAAGCAGAAGAACTATCCGATTATTGCAGTGGTTGGCTATACTAATGCCGGCAAAACCTCTCTCATCAAAGCTTTGACGAATGAGCAGACAATGCAACCTCGAGATCAACTCTTCGCTACGTTGGATGTGACGGCACATGCTGGCATGTTGCCTTGTAATCTCGAAGTCATCTACATGGACACCGTGGGATTCATGTCTGATCTGCCTACGGGCTTGATTGAGTGCTTCATTGCTACTCTGGAAGATGCTATGATGGCGGTAAGTTTTACGAGATCTTGTTTTCCAATTACTACTGAAATTTTACTTTTTAGGACGTAATCGTCCACGTTCAGGACTTATCTCATGAAAGCTGGCTAGAGCAGTGCCTCCACGTAGAGAAGACGTTGAATTCTTTGACAGCGAATTTGTCGCACATAGAGAATATGACCCTTCCTCCAATCATTAACGTTGGCAACAAGATAGATCTCCTGCCCAATACAGCAGACGTTGACAGTGGGGACCTGAAGTTGGTCTCTTCCAAAAATTTCACTGGAATTCAAGATTTGGTATGGGATATTGAGACAAAAGTTTTAGAGACGACGGGACGGAAGAAAATAACCATACGAGTGAAGAATGGAGGTGCTGAGATGCCTTGGCTGTACAAAAATGCCGCCGTCGTCCATGCACGAGCCGATCCAAAGGACGATGAAAGTATTTTGATCGATGTGATTATTACGGACAGTACAATGCAACAATTCAAGCATTACTTCTGTAAAAAATAACTTTTTTTAGGCATATGTATTCTGGGGATGATTGAATAAATGTTTTTTTTTTTTTTTTTTTTTTTTTTTTTCCAAGTTATTCTGACAGAGATGGTAGCTGGTACACATTAAATGGATTAACGGCAGCTCTCATATATCCGAAGCGGGTTTTTGGTTCTAGAATAAATCATCTGCCAAACGGGGAAAAGAAATGGTTTTGTCCTCTGGAGGTTGTGCGTCAGGTACACTATCAATAGCCACGAAAAAAGGACAGTAAAGTTCATGGAATGTTTGGACCTTGAACAACTATCACAGGCACTAGTCTACTATAAAACAAACAAAGAGAGGATAAGAAATTTGGAAATATAGACTGAATTGGTTGCCTTTGGAAGGCAATGGCTCGATGGTAAGGTATATCCTTGCTTTCATTGCTGTATGGGCATTCCGTGAAATTACGTCTTCACAGATAGATGTTCATGTAAATCCCTAGAGACAACTGACTCCAGTTGCGCACTCCAAGTCTGTTGAGGTCCCCTTTTACTTGTGCGTGCCACTTAAGGTGAAGTTTTTCTCTGCTGCATTGTCCCCCTGGGCTAAAGTTCAAAGAATCCTTAATTGTTCAAAATAGGCCTATATAGGAGCCAGTCAGGTTTTTGACGAAGGTTTTTTTTCGCACAATATGGTAGATAAGATCTTGTACGCAATATGGAGGAGACTTATACATCTATATTTGTTAAAGTAAGGGCCCCCTTTTCCCCTAATGCTGAGATTCTATTAATCGGGCAATTTCATTTATCTTTCAAGTTCTGAGAAATAAGTAGTAGCTTTGTATACTTCGGCCAGTAAGGGATGTTGGGCTTTGTCGCCGTTATACAGCCTGCAGAAAATTTGTTTCCATATTCTCAGCGCCGAGTGTGACTCTACTACAAGGTTTCCTACTTCATATCTACAGATTTCTGTATGGGTCTTCTTGCTTTAACAACCTCTCGATATCTTCGATCGCGTGCTTCTCCTGCTCTGTTTTTTTTTCTTTTCGCTTTGTACGCTTCTTGTTTAGCTACATGTACTTGCCAGCATTCTTCATCAAATCAGGGAATTCATCGCGGTGGTCGGGTGAAACCTGTTACATCAATTGCAGCGTCTCTGATAGAATGTTGGTATCTTTGCCACCAGTCTTCAGTATTTGATTTTGGTGGTCTCTTGCGATTGCAGCTTTTCTACGTTCTGTATTCTCACAGTAATTATTAGGATTTATATAACCATTACCGTATACTTTTTCACATACTTATTTTCCATACTTTCTTGTGCACCCTATCATATTTATCAGTATAAACCATTTAATTCTTTCCTACCAGACTGCCAAATGTAATCCCATGCTTAACATACTCTTATTTTCATCACCATTTCCGTAGTGTATCACATTGGCAATCCTAATGTCACGCACGCGAATGTCAGACATAGGTACATTCCAGTGAATTGCACGATGTGCGTAACATAAGACCCTAAAACAGTTTCTATGACAATTTCAATGTAATGATGTCGTATGAACGCCACGCTCAGACAATATGACCATTCCAGCCAACCCCCTCACAAAATCCCGTTTCTGTTCCCATGATCCCATGATACACAAGATAGAATATTTTTAGAATAAAGTTCACTTGCTAAAAGATAAAAGATTTGTTATGCTGGTTTATGCGCCTTTACATCGTTGTCGCTATCGACAAGTTTATGGGATTGGCGAATTTAAATCATTTAGTGGTTTGGGATCGCGATTTACGTGAACGGTATGTTCGTAAACGAAATTTGGAATTATGTCTTACGTAAACAAGTGCTCGAATGTTTATATTCACTCGATTTGTCATCCGTCAACTCTGCAGTTAACGGTATTGTATTTTGGTTGAATTTATTTTGGAAGAATGTAAGCAAAAAGTTCAATTTTGAACTAATAAATATATTTTAGCATTTAAATAATAAATTTCTATAATATTAATGAATTTATTTTATTTAATGGAGAGTTTTGTTATGATTTTCTTACGCCTTTGTTGTTAAAGACAACGGATCGCTTTTATCTTTTAGTTGTTTACGAAAAATTTTTTCATCAAAATTCATTTTCAATTTTCTCCGAATTTAAAAAAAAAAAAAAAACAATTCCGGATCCATTCCAAATTATTTTTATTTTTATTAATACCAAACGATTGACTGTATAGTAATGTTTAAGATAGAACAGTGAACTGACACAAACCAATTATTATTATAGATTACGTTCCGTCGGCAATCGTAGATCGCAATCCCAATAAGTTCACTCGATTGACGGGTAACGTAATTTTCATTTGCTAAATCGCTCAACCGTTTACGGAGGAAGCGCTTCGGGCCCAGCTTTAATAGTTCACACTCTTTACAAGACTCCCTTAATACCTTATTTAAAGCTAACTTGTTACCTATGCTAACATTGGGTTGCAGTACTTCAGATTGCTGATTTACGAAAGTCAGCAACATGAACGTTAATCGCCTAATGACCGCCGGTTGTGTCATCCAAATTACGAAGCAAGTTATTTTGTTTTTGGTTTAATTTGATACTTACTGGTTAGGTCAATGCCAACAGATGAATCGGCATTTTCCGGTGATTCATGTTGACGACTATTGTTAACATATGTAACTAGCGCTTTCTGTACTCTTTCTTTTTTCTATTCAAAGAGCCGGTTTTCTTCTGCTCGTAGAGATCACGAATGGCTATCGGCCTGTAATGCAGCCCAGTTTTATATCTTCTGGTTAGGCTGCATGCACCCATCGTCAAACCAGAGGCTTCTTTGTGTGCGCGCTTTGAAAACAATCACGTTAAAAGCAACTTTTCATTGCTTACTCCTACATTTACTTTTTCTTTATTACAGACTTTGTGCAGGCACAAACGTCCTCCATATGTCCTTGCAATTAACATCGCGGGAACGATATTTTCAGGGATGTCTGGAGAGAAACTGGGTGATCCTAGTAACCCTACTATCCATGACCCAGTACCCAGCCATGGGTACAGCACTAATATGAGTCGGTATGTTAACGCTCCCACAATCGCCTCATTCCATTCCTGATGCCAACATTCAAATTTTCTATCTCACCTGTCGCTTTCTTCTTCGGTCTGGCTGTCGCGGAGACTGTGAGTGCTTGATTACCTGACGCTTTATACAGAAGTTAGACGATTTATCATCAGTCCTCTCAATGTGCTCTCAAAGGTGAGTCGTGAGTTGACTCTTGCTCCGAGTAAGCGAATTACTAATTTCGCGCAAACCATCGCTGGCTGGTGAGGACCATCATCAAATCCAATCCGCAATTCTCGCAACCGACTACTGTATCCTTTGCTCAGCTTCCTAACATAGTCACTAGCAGAGCAACATTGTTCACAAAGCCTATCATCCAGATTCTCGACGACATATCTAGGTGCAGGAGCCCATCTTACACGAGGTTATAGAGATTTTACCAGCTTCACCTTTTGTCTTCCGGTCGTGTTGTATCGAAATACTTAATCATAGAGATAACTTACCAGTATCTAACGTTTATTTAAGAAAAACATGTACAATAGTATTATTCAAAGTATTGCCCATCTGAAGATATGACTTTTTCCCATCTTTCTGGCAATTTGTGGATCCCATCCCAAAAGAACTGCGCCGGCTTGGCAACCAAGAATGAATCAAGCCAATTTTTGATATTCTGCTCTGTTGTGAACCGTATTTCAGTGAGGGTGTTCTGCATCGACCGGAACAAATTGTAGTCAGAAGGGGCAAGGTCTGGGCTATACGGTGGGTGGGGTAAGACTTCCCATCCATTGTTTTCCAAATAGTTCTTAACCGGAATAGCAACGTGTGGCCAAATACAGAGCATTACCTTCGCGCCATGGATATTCGGCTTTGCCGTTGATTTGGCCGGTTGCCCGGGTTTCACATATGATTTCCAGCAGCATTTCGGACATGCAAAACCGCCTTTCGACGTCTCTCGGCTTGAGTTCATGTGGAACCAAATTTCCTTGCTTTTGAATATATCCATCTGCTTTTAAACGTTTTGAAATGGCTGCTTGAGTGACACCCAAAGATTCTGCGAGCTCTTCTTGTGTTTGGCAACAATCTTCACATAGTAATGCTTCCAGTTCTTCATCTTTAAATTTTTTTGACTGCCCAGGACGTTCATCGTCTTCCAAGGCAAAATCACCACTTTTAAATCGTGCAAACCACTTTTGGCACGTTCACTTAGCTAGCACATGTTCACCATAAACTTCCACCAAAATACGATGACTTCGGCAGCAGTTTTCTTCATGAAGAAGAACTCCCCGCAAAAACACTTTTTCAGGCAAAAATATCGACATATTTGAGTGAAAAAAAAATGAATGACATATACTGAAATGACGTACAATGAAAGTAGTTTTCCAACGCATGTTCCAATGGAATAATAACAATAGAATAATACAAGTTACGCCATCTCTTAGCAAACCGCACGAAGTTATAGACCCAATATTTAAGATAGTCCCGTAAATTTTGCCGTCTCAAAGCCTCTCGGATATTGGTATGTCTTGTAGAGTTGAATGCGTTCTTGATGTCGAGTTTGATCAGGACGCTGGCACTCTGTTTCACGCTCCCTAGGAGCTCGGAAACCGGCGTACTCGTCGAACGGCCCACGCGGATCTCATACTGGTTATCGGAAAGTTAGCAGCTGCCCTGAAATATTGAAACAACAACAGATACCAAATAAAACATCTGTTTTTGTTTTAAATAGTTTTATTTATACTTGTTTCTATAACTGTACATGTACCTAACTATCATCGCTTATCTAATAGTTTTAAATAAAAATAATTAGAAAACATTTAGTTAATATGTAAAATAACGATAAATTTTTTTTTAAATTAAAAAACCAAACTCTTAGTTAACGAAGATGTACCACTAAAACGATTTTTTTTTCCAAAAATTCTATGAAAATAACCGTATTTTACTTTTTATGGACATTACTTAGAAACCCTATATTAAACCAAAAATTGTAAACATTTTTCTGATAAGAATATAAAGGTAAAGATAACTTGCTGGAAGTTTAATTTTACAAAACAAATCAACTTCCGATTTAAGGCACATATGGAATGCAATTGTATGTTTACTCTTCTTTTCTCATTTATTTACAAATAACTTTGTTAAAACTAAAACCTTATCTACATTCAAAGCACACTGAATTAATGAAACTAAAGATGAAGCTTAAAAACTACAAAAGAACGACAAATAAAAAGAAAACAAACGAACGTAAACAAAAACTTAAAATGATACTTTTTGGCAAGACGAGGATTTCGTTGTTCAACATCATGAGAGGAAGTTTCTTTCTCTCCTTATTTTGTTGTTTTAATTCCTTTTTCTCTTTTCTTTTTCTGTTGTTTTTTTCCTATTATTATTCTAAGGAGACTTAACTAAATAAAAATACAAATTTATATAACAGTTTCTACTTAAATAAAATAATCCTGGCAAATTAAAGTGTCACACTGGAAATGAGAATAGCCAAAGGACTTGATACATTCAAATCCCAAACTGAACTACGAAAAGGGTGTGTAGGATAAAAAGGATGAAAAGAAATGAAGATTCGTAATTTCGTATAACGAACTAAGATAAGATAAGGGAATTGTGTTAGTGTTGTTTTACAAACTGAAATGAGTAGGGCAATGCCTGGGAGTTACTATTATCACAATATGTACAGGGATGTACTATATCGATTGAAATAATTTGAGGCACCATTTAGTGTCAGTGAATAATGAGAAAGACGTCGAATTTAAGAAAATGTTGTCAGGATATTACTGACAACTGGCAACCAACGTAGACTTATTGACCTTCCGGCGAAACGAAATGTCACTATAATAAGCACAGAACACCCTCATTTCAATATAAACAAGGTGCACGGTGGTCTCCGGGTCATGAAACCCTAAAACAAATTGATATATTTGAGATCGGTGTACGGCAGTTGAGTATTTTGGACGTCCAAATCTTTCGGGCAGCCAACATTGACTCAGATCACCACCTTGTTACGACTGTCGATTTTCCAAGTGTCCCAACAAAGGAGAACTGTGAGAAGATATAACGTAGAAAAGCTTCACTCTCAGAGGACGGCAGCATGTTACGCAAAATCTCCCAAGAACTCCTGTGCTAATGGCATTAAGTAACAAAGATCAGTGGCAACGCTGCCAACGTGAAATCAGAAACGCTGCAACTGATGTGATGTTTTTCGTTCGACTACTATCAAAAAATTCCTGGTTTGTTGAAGAATAAAGGCAAATACCAGCTAAACAAGGAGCATGCAAAGCGACACTTTAACGTAGAACGGGAGCCGCTCATGAGCTCTATGACCAAATGAGACTGGGAGAACATCTACTTTCCCAGAAGAACGTAAATGGTACGAGAAGCACGCTACCGAACATATTGAGAGGTTGTATGAGTACACCAGGAATAACGTATGGAAATTGTACCTTCAGGTAAAAAGAATGTATGAAAGCAAAAAGACCCGTACAGAAGCCTGCAGAGATGAAGAAGGAAACCTTGTAGTAGAGTCACAGTCAGTGCTGAGAATATGGAAAAACATTTATGCAGATTGTAAAATGGCAACGAAGCCAAACATCCCGCCGCCTGACAGAAAAGATCGTTCAACTAAGATGACGATGGACAAAACTTCTGTCTACCTGACCAAAACGACTCAATATCAAGCTTAAACCAACAATGCTGCTAAACCTGATGACTCACTGGAAGCTAGATGTGGCTTTACGGATAGTATACACCAACCCATCTGGTCACAAAAAAGAAGACCTCTTCGACTGGGCCAACTTAGTATTGCATACAAGATCTTATTTGCCGAATTGTGTGATCATCTGAAACCAAGAAAGTCCACAATCTACCACACACTCCGAACGATTCTGGAAAAAAACTCAAGAAGTCCAATTCCATATCTATAGAGGAGAGCTATACAGACCCGTCTACTGCTGTCATCCCTGCCAAACCCATCAGATTGTACAGAATCGCTGTTTCTTCGGATTAAGAAAACAAATGAGAAATAAGGCTTTGTCAAGAAACACTAAAGAGACTGTACCATACATAAGACCCTTATCAACACAGTTCCGCTGTATGGTGCAGAAGCATAGACGTTAGCGAAGTTGGATAAAGGTATCCTTGGTGATTCCCAACTCATAATTCCTTGAGTGATTTTTGGTTCCGTTTGCTTTAACAGGGTTTGAAAGAGGAGATGTACCAACAAACTCTACGAGTTGACCTGGTAATAAAAGTGACCATTAGTTGCTTAAGATGGCTAGGATACGTAGAGCGAGAACATCAATGCTTCAGCCCAAAGAGTCTTCGATTAGAATCCAGAGGGACAACGCAGAAGAACATCTCCATCAGTGTAAAGACCGCAATTGGTTAGAGTTAGCCAGATACTGCGCTCACTGGAGAGGGTTATTGGATGAACCCCGGACTGCAGTGCATCTGCTTAAGGTAATACAAAAAGCCGCATCCTCTACAAGGCCCTCTATTTTGTATTCCAACCCTGTACTGTTCTCATAATAATTGGATTCGCCTATCTCTACGCACGCATTGTACATCCTATTAAAGAATAAGGTCAGAAGTAACAAACCAAAAAAATTGGATAAGCAATTCAAACAAAAAAAGAACCAAAACCAACAGAACTAAAAGAAACCGAGAAAAATCTGTTTCATTCAATTTCCTTACCACCGGACCCATCCTTTCTTTATGCTTTCCCTTTTTTTTCTCTCCATTTCTCTTCCACTGTTTCACTCTTACAAATCAGGTAAATGGTAAATCTTTTAGTTTACTTTTGCAAACCCAACGGAAGAGGAAACTTTAACGAAATCAGGGATTAACAACTCCCACTAGTAACATTAAAGCAAAAGACCAAAGGAGAAATTAAAATAATATACGGATATCTCTGCGTGCAATTAGCAAGCAAAAACATACACACATAGGTTAAGTACTCATGAACATAAAGTAAATGAAGAAGAAAGGAAGAAAAAAAAGGAGTTAGGCCCCAACACTACAACCAGTACGAACACTATGATGAACCGGAAGTTCCTGTTCCTGTCTAGTTGTTACATATATTTGCGGAGATGAAGCGAAAAGAAGTATAAGAACATAAAAATTATTCGCCAACTAGAGGCATGACAACAACGGTAATGAAAAAAGAAATTTCAGAAGACGAGCACATCCGCTTAATAGGTCCAAAGAGTGCACTAATCTAACACACATCCCGAGCCATTCAGGATAGCTCTCGGTTACTTTGTTCTGTACCGGAAGTGGTAGTTAAAAGATTTTTTTTTTTTTTTTTTTTAATTCCAACCATCGCGTACTACTTCTGGTGTTTTTCACTCTGTGTTCAGTACTGTTTCGCTTCGTTTTGCCGGTTTACATAGTTTGCCGGATGATCCTTTAAGCTTATTAAGCAGTAGAGTCTCAGGAATTAGGTGGACGACTTCAAAAAGACTCTGCAATGGTTATATGTACGGGGAGGCTTTCATTCTGTTGGCGTTTTCTTTTCCTTTTTATTCTTCTCTCTGTTTTCCCTCTATGTGTGCGTTGCGGTTTATGCATATTTTATTGTGTTTTGCAGATGTAATCCTTGTCATAATTGTGGCAGATGGAAAGAATATGATGGCTGTTGCTGCAGATTATGCTGACGTTGATTTTGTTCTTTTCGTTTTTATTCTCTTTTTTCTCTGGGCCGGGATGCAGAAGTGTGCTTTAATATTGGTGACATGTTAGCAAGGACTGGGCTTAGAACAGAGTTTGGATGATTTTGGGTATATTTGAGGAGATATAGTCAAACTGTTGAATGGAGTTCAGCAGTGGTGACTTTGGTTAGTGACCGGAAAAGCTTTAACCTAAAACTGTGACATAGTGGCTGTCATTTAATATTTGAGGTCAGAAAATATTCTTACTCTCAACATTCTTAGCGATGACTTTTTCTAAAAAATAACGCGACTGAAATACTGATTTCGTTCAAACTGTCATTAGATCTATTGACCTGTATGCAATGTCAAACAATTTGTACATAATAGGCCTGTTCCAGGGCTCCAAAATTGTATAAATTTGTACAAAAAGCTGCTCCTACGAGAAAAATATGTTGTAATAGAGAACGCTTTTGAAAGAGTAATTCATTTCCACACCCTGCCAAATGTTACAATTTTTTACACGACGTTTTTCTTTGGATAGTAATTGTAAAAAATCCTATGATATTTTTGATTTAGAAGAGATTTCATCCCTACTCCTCAAACTTAGGCAAATAATTCTCTTTTATAATTGGTTACAAAAATTTGTTACAAAGATTACCGAATTCGATTAGGTGTTTGTTTTGATCGATTTAAATGCAATAGCCTATTTGTCAAATTACTGTCAAGACAGTTCATTAGATCAGAGCGTTGCAATAAACATTTCTGTAATGCGCTTACAGTAGCTCTATTTCTGTGGCGAACTTTGAAAATATCGGGTACGGGAAAAACTTTTTGGCGATAGATGGCGTTAGATCAATGTTGTGTTTTTCGTTTGACGTTTGTTGACGTTTAAAAAAATGAAGTAGCTCAGTTTGTTTTTGAGAAGATAACTTTTGATTTTGTTTTTCTAACGATTTTTGTAATTTAGGTTGGAATCGTCATTCATTCATTTGTAAAAGATTTTTTGGTTGGTTAACAAAAGAACGACTAACAACATAAAAGTGGTGTCAGAAGTGTCAATTTAAAAAAGAGGGAAGAAGAAAATGGCTACAATACTACCAGAATTACTCCAGTCCCTTTCCGGAATTTTTGCGGACACTGTGCGCTAGACGGTGACGGAAGCAACACAGACTGCAATTTCAGTTTCTCAATCTTCTTCAGGTAATTATTCTTTACAAACTTCCAGACCACCACCATTTTCTGTGGCAGAATATAAAGCATCAGATGAAACCACAGTTAAAAGCTATTTAAGACGCTTCAATTGGGCCCTAGAACTCAGCAAAATCCCCGCAAATGAGCACCATTACATGGAGCTTGTGCTTTTGTTAGCAGGAAGCCATAAAATACAGAAGAGAAACCAAGTAATGCAGACGAAGTTTCTTATTGTCATGGATTTGGGGCCGACATCTAAGAGCGCAATGTAAATTCAAAAATGCGACATGCTACGCCTGTGGACGGGGAGCCCACATTGGAAAAGTCTGCAGATCAAAGACGTCACATATTTCCGAAGAGCCTGAAATATTTGACGTGGTCCAATGCCTAAATAAAATTAAAGTAAAAATTAAAGATATGGAACTGGATACGGGTACCCCATGCGGCGTTGTCAGTATCAAACTAAGATGTGGTTTGCTGAAGACGGACATACTATTTTCAAGTTACACAGGCCACAAAATTCACTGCTTAGGACGCATTTGGGTCAACGTCACAGTGGTTAAAACATCACGCAAACTGAATTTATATGTAGTTGACGGCGATTCTGACACACTCTTTGGGAGAGAATGGATCACGAAATGCTCACGAAATCAATTTCATTGAGCTATTTTACCGAAATAGTCAGATAAGCATGATAACAACTACAACCCCACAAATAACGTCGCAGCAACGCAAGCGTCTGGAACTGATTCTTGCTCGCTACGACGATGTGTTTAGTGATGTAGCAGAAAAACTTACAGGATCACCTGTAACATTTCTTTTAAGACCAGGTGCTACAACTGTTTTTGCGAAGACGAGAGAAATACCGCTGGCACTGAGGGAAGCATATGCAAAAGAAATCGACCAGAAAATTGCATCAGGCTTTTTCCAGCGTGTTGGTTACTCTGAGTGGGCGTCAACGACCCATGTAGTAGCAAAGAGAAAAGGTAAAATACGCATTACGGGCAATTATAAACCGACGGTCAATCCAAGAATTTTAATTGACGAACATCCTATTTCAAGAGCGGAACATACCTTTAATCAATTGAAAGTAGCAACAATATTTTGCCATCTTGACGTTGCAGATGCTTATTCTCACCTTCCAGTAGATGAAGATATTGCTTAAGCCCTTACCTTAAATACTCCAAAGCGTGGACTAATTCGCCCGACCCGAGCAGTTTATGAGACCGCAAACATACCAGCTATCTGGCAACGTCGAATGGAAACTGTGCTACAAGGGATTAGAAAAGGGCGAAATTTCTTTGACGATGTGTTGCTTCATGCAGAAAACTTCAGCGACAGGCTAACGATTCTTGAAACAACATTTGAGATCCGAAGGTCTTCGCCTTAATCGCTCTAAACGTGTCTTTGCAACATCTGCTGTAGAATTTCTGGGTTATAAAATTGATGCACAAGGGGTCCATAAGTCAGATAAACATGTGGAAGCAGTGCGAGATGCTCCGAAGCCCTCCACTCCAGATGAATTACAGCTATTCCTAGGCAAGGCAACATGCAATACTTCATTTATTCCTGACTCGCACAAATTCTCCATCCGGAAAAATTCACTATTTAAGAAAACAAAAGCTAACGAAAATGCAGATATACTGCTCATCATGTGAATCGGTTAACATCTGAAGAAGGGGAGGAAATGGGCTACGATGCGTTTGATAATTTCGTTATTACACAAGTCAATCAATTGCCAATAAAATCCGGATTGATAGCTCAGGAGACGAGAAAAGACGAACACTTGGGAGCAATACTCCAGTTACTGGAGTCAGGTCAATGCCTCCTTCGCGCAGGATATAAAGCACCTGAGACAGAAAACAAGATAGCAGTAGGATGTCTGTTTTTTAATCACAGAGTCGTGATTCCTAAAATACTACGCGACAAATTGCTTGCTGATCTGCGTACTGAACATCTAGGAATGGGAAAAATGAAGGGATTGGCGCGCATTGACAAGGATATTGAACGTGTTGTAAGAGAGTGCGACGACTGTGCTAAATTTGCTCATGATCCATCTAAGTTCAGAGTACATAATTGGGAATACCAGAAAGCGCCATGGGGGCGAGTGCACGTTGACTTCGTAGGATCGTTTGCGGGTACGATGTTGTTTATTGTCTCCGACGCCTACAGCAAGTGGTTTTTCAGAGCCATAAGTCTTTTGTTCCATCACAGTCAGGAGCCAATAGTCAAACGAAAGTAAATGGCCAATTCAATGGTAATAATGGTCAACGATTTATGGCTTGTGGCTTACTTACAACAAATATAACTGGAGTACAACATGATATGATAATGATAAATGGTTGAAGTGCACAGGAAACTTACATATTCCAAGCTGCGAATTTGTATTTTTTGCACAGGACCAGTAATTTTCATCCTAAGAAATCTCAATTTGTTCAAGAACTTCTTAAGCTTTCAAACGGTTGAGAAGTTATTTCAAATATTCTTCTGCAATAACTTTATAAGCATTGATCCCTCTAAAACTTCTAAAAAATCACCTCCTGGTGTCAAGATGGTGATGGCCAGTTTGTTTGACAAAAAATGACTCAAATTAGCAAAGATATGGTTTCTATAGATTAGATACAGATAATAAGGCAATGGACCCATTTAAGTCAAACTTTCCCCGCTACGTTCTTTCGCATAAAGATGAAGTTAATTGATCATCCACAGCAACCTCTATTGGTTTATTGCCGGTTATTATAAAATCATGAATATGAGAAGACCAACATCCGCCTTTTCAATATTAACGATTTCGATTTCAACGAATTTAACATACCCTAGGGATGTTAAATGTCACCTGTTATTCTTTTTCTAATTCATCAAAAAATAAAAACAAACGCATCTGAACAGAACCTCTGACGATATGATAGAGAAAGGGGTTATGTTCAATGTCTTTGAAAAATTGAAGGATGTTTTCGGTAACAATATATTTTTTTCAAAGACATCCATGTTGATAAATCTTTAGATGACTTCCGATCAAAGGTAAAAAAATAAAGATAGGAGTTCTAGTTATGGTCAGAACTAGCCTTATCGTGACACTATGAAGAATGAGTTTATATCGCTGCAGGTACTAATTAAACATGAATATTAAATTTAAAATGCGACACCTGTCAGTGGCAAAACGCCCAAACAGTCATTTGATAGACTAAATAGGCCCTCTCAAAATGCAAGTGCTTTGCATTTCAGTTTGTAAATCTGTCTGCATCAAACTGATCTGAACTGATGTAAGATGAAAAGTTTGTTGCAACACATGAAGCGTAGTGTGTTAGTGTTAGACCAAGAATGCCCATTCCTCAACAAGGTGAGTTAAAGCGCATATCTGTTTTTAAAAATGATTATTACTTAAGGGTCGTCAAATTCATTGGAAGACTTACTTGGAATTCTCAAGCAATACGTGCAGCGTAACACCGACCAAAACTCAATTGCGCATTCAGGCCTGGTCAGCCGTTGCAATTTTACAAGTCGAGATGCTGAGGTCCTCTATATTTATTTGTAAGGACGCCTAGGACTGTTTTTATCAAAACTATGTTTCCGAAGTCGGTGATCAAGATTTTTGAAAAATGGCTCAACCGATCGGTCTGAAATTTTAACACAACATTCTCAGACATATTACTCAGGTATTGATTGAAGGAATAAAATTTCGGATAATTATTTATATTTTTTTTTAAACAATTTTACAAGGCGATTTTGGTCGAAAATTCGAATTTCGATGAAAATTTCGATTATTTCTACGATCAATACCTAGTTTTATCTATCCAGGAAAAGAATCTTTCAGGTTTTTTGATTTCAGATGAACTAAACCGGAGATATCGTGATTACCGCTGAATACTTTTTTTTTTGAGGACCTTTAGGGGACCGTAGGCAGGAGCACATCAATTCGATATTTTTATAAATCCATATTGTGCCATTATAAAATTAGATGTTGCCACTAAAGGTACCTATACTTTATGTTTTTGTAAAACAAAACACCTTTTTTAGAAAAATATCCTAAAAAAACGTCTTTTTTTCGTCCTTGCAACTGCGTATAACCCCTTAAAGTTGTATCCCAAATATTCATAAGCTGCAGTTTTGATAGTGGGACTGATATCAGTGATTACCGAAAATGACGGATGAGTATTTGACAGTTAAAAAAGGCGTATTGATCAGTATTGAGATTGACGTTAAAGGAATATCCGAGATAACCTAACTCATGGCAAAGCTTTCAATTAAAGACGTAAGCCAGTGACTAGTCAAAATTATACACAATACGAGTACTTTAGGCAAATTTAAAAAAAAAAAAAGTTAAATTAAAAAAAAATCTGTTCCAAGATCTAATTTTCACCAAATACCGTTGGGTGTACTTTCTCGTATAACAATTCTGTTCTATTAACTTGACAACTGGAGTTACAGTTCCGTCGGACTGGCGGACATCGCAGAACATAAAAAATAAAAAGAAAATGAAAATGGTAGAAAGAATAAAATTGAGAAATCCTACACGTCATCTTAAGTATTGACGAAAACTTAATTGGAAACAACTTTGCCATTAAATCACTTATCAAAACGGATTCTCTTTCTTTTCGAAGTCCTTCGTTTTCCTTTCGTTCTTCTCGACCTAACCTAAGCCAGTTCAGGTGGAATTCAAATTTAAATCGAAAATCGATTTCACTTGATAAAATTGAAAAATTTAAATTACATCTAAGGGGGGTACAATCGTATCTTACAAATAAAATTGACTTCTCTCTCTCTCTCTGTTTCTCTTTGGTTCTCTGGCCGTTTAAACTAATCTATCATTCCATTGTGTATACCGTTACATTCCAGAGAATCAGAATTTAATAATAGAAATGCTCTCCGCCCTATTCTTTTTGATGGCGTTGTTGTTGCTGTAGCTGTCGCTGTTGGAATTGATGAAGCTGTATCTGGTGGAGATGTAGCTGTTGAAGCCGTTGGTTCTGCTGTTGGTATCCGTACTCCTGTTTTGTAAGTGATGATCGCCTGAGGCGATTTAAACTTCCACCAGCCATACTGGCAGCTGTAGTTCTAGCTGTACTTGTGGTAGAAAAACCAACGCCTGGCATCATAGCTTTCTTTCTTCGGCAGAGCATCTCTTTCAATGCAGAAAAGGGGGCAGCACATAACTATGGGTGACAGTGCTGGAATCCTCACTCTTAATTACCGTTGACATGGCATCAGTAGGATCATCGTTGGCTGTTGTAGGACCAGCTCCATTGGCTGGATGACAACCCGTTGGGGGTCCTTGTTGTTGTTGCTGCTGCTGTTGTTGCTGTTGATGTTGGGATGATGATTGCGATTGTTGTGGCTGATGTGATGATGGTGGCGGTGGTGCACCTCCTCCACCACCGACATAGTGTTGATGCTGATGCTGATGCTGCTTAAGATCCTGATGCTGCTGCTGTTGCTGTTGCTGCTGCTGATGTGGATCCATGTGACAACTGCTAGGATATTTAGCTGACTCATCTAAACTGCTAATTGAATGTACGTACTTTGGTTCATCTAGATACTTTCCATTTTGTTGCTGTTGATGGGGTACACTGCAAGAAAACACGTTTGATATATTGTACATAAATACAAATTGTTAAGTATGGTAAATGAGAGTAAGTAAGGATGTACCAAGAAGGAGTTAGATAATGGGGCTTTCATGATGACAATAATGACCAATTAGCATCCGAGTACATAGAAAGATTTAATTATCATTTATTCACGTGTCTTTTGCAAATGAAACGGCTGGCGACTGACATCTATTGCCATCATGATGAATGAGAGTATGTGAATGAGACAACTAGTCCCAAGAGAGACACTGGGTCAATCGTATCCAGCTGTAGGAATGGGGCTAATTAATTTCTAAAGGCGAAAGAAGAAATAAAAAAGGACAATAAAGGAGTTTAGCAGGAAACTTCACTTAAGAGCTCTACTTAACGCATCTTGAGTTTGCTTTGGACTTTAATTCAAAAACTGAGCATAAACGGTCCTGCGGGTGTGGTTCCACGGTTCCAAATGATGAATTATGACTTAAAAGGACCGTGCAAGAGGGAAAATTTTAAATAAGTTTTATGGAATTATCGTTGTCATTTTGCAGTTTCCTGTGAAACGTAATGACTAATCACTTTGTATTATGCTCTAAAAGACATTGAATCTTGAATTATGATGCTTTCAGGAGAAGTTTGTTGAATTGGAGAGTAGTTTATCTTGTTATGTTCTTCAACTTTACGAGTAAGTTGAGTTGGATGGAACAAGAATTAGATGGTGGGATACCATTTGAGTGGAAGAAATTGCTCGAGGTTTTCATTAAAATAATGACTAAGGGTGAATTTCGAAAGACTTACTCTAAAACTTTGGCCTTCGGTTTGGAGAGCGAATGAGGTTTATTCTTATCTAATGAGGCAAATTCAATCGTCAGGTAAGTTTCATATTTTGAAAAGAGTTCATTTGATCACTTGAATGTGGGGGACTGGTTTTCAGACGAAATAGTGAAAATTTCAAGTTAAGGGTTGTAAATTAATTATCATGAACAACAAATGACTCAAATTGTCGTCTAAGACTCTTTCGGAAAAGCGAGCTCAAACAGGGAACAAGTCTATTGAAATCTTTTATATATTTTTTATTTATTTATTTTTTTTTTTTGTAGAAAGATAATTAATCACTTTAGTGAAAATGTGCCTGTAGTATCAATGCCCTGTACCTGAAGTCTGGTACAATATTTGTAAGCCGGACACTTACAGACGAGATTCTTCGCGATATCATCATCACTCTCTTAGAAAAATTCTCTGAAAATATTGTTAATTATGCCTACCACGCGTAGGTGTTTAGTAAAAGTATAGTGTCTTGTTAAGATGCCAAAAATCTAAAAGCAGTCTTCAGTCTTCCTTTCTGATGTTTAGTAAACTAAACTTTTGAAAAACCACTTATTCGTAGTAAACTGCACCCAAGAGATCTAGCTTAAAACCAACATCCCTACACAAAATGTAAAGGCACGTAAATGTGACTACATTAGGTTGTCAGCACGATTAAAAAATGTCTTCACAATAAAGAATGCACATTGGCTGCCTTCTCTGACTTTGTAGTAGCCTTTAACAATGTTAAAGTCTCCGCTATACGTAGAAATTTGGAAGATGTCAGAGTTAATCCGGCACTGACCAGGTAGCACTGGATTGGAGGTCACTAGTTCAGAAGGCACCCCGCAAGGAGTAGTGATATCACCCGTTTTGTGGACCTTAGTTTTCAACCAAGTACTTCTGAAGCTAATACGGAAGAGATTAAAGGCCACTGGATATGGTTCTTATGGCCGCCGGCAAGTTGTTGATTTGGACACCAAATCAGAAGAGGCATGCCTCAATCCTTTACAAAATAAACTGTGTTTATGCTCCACTGTGGACTATATGATACTATATCATGACTTTGACTTTCAAAAACAGTGGTGTGTGGGACGGCAATGAAATGGTAGACGATATCCACTTTCATGTAGGGATAAAAAAAGGGATAAGAATCGGCACTGGGATATTATCCGATTGAATTAACTTAAGGTGGTCACGTATGTTGGCTGAATTAGAAGCGGCCTGACTTACAGCAAAAATTCACTGACAGCCAAGGTCCATTAAAGCTATCACTGCAGTCGGGATTAAATTAAAGCTTTTGAAGCGCTGTTGTGAAGAGCTTTGTTGGGTTTCTGGCCACAAAGGAGTGTCAGGCAACGACCATGTATACTAGTTAGCTTTAAAAAATGCAACCTTGATAACGAGCTAGCAGATAAAATTATCAAACTTCCACTCTACACTCAAAGAATGTATGTGGAGCAAACGAAACAAATCAAAGCCTATAATTGGTTGAAAGGGCTTCCAACTTTTAAAATTTGAAAACAATTATGGCTGAAATTCGTTTAATCCAAACCCGTTACATTTCGTGACAGCTCCGAACTATTTACGCTTGTTGGATTACTCATAGGTCATAATCTTCTGAGAGCGCAGAAGACGACAACCTTTGCAGAGACTGTGGAAACGTGAAGTCACTGAAGGATACATTTCAATCTCCGTCCCACTGTTCCAGCCGCAGTAATTTGAAGCAATTAAAATTGAAGCCTTAAGTGAGATTTGTGTTGCGCAGACAATCGATCCTTGGTCAGTGATCATAAGGGATGACCCGCGGGTCTCTCACTGTTTGGCTACTGAAAAGAATAATAAACGTCTGAATCAGTAATCAAAAGTCAAGCAGATGATTCATCCTACTTACTATCACCTGAAAATCAACTTGACAGGCCAAGTTCCATGTGCAACAAGTGTGACAGCAGCGCATCATCGCCAACTTTTTTAAAAATTGAGTAAGACAAGGCACAACCTAATGTCGGAAACATTGTGGTTGATATGCTGCACTAGTACGAGTGGAGAGTCCTGTATCATACAGCCCAGACAAAGACTTGTCCCCAAAGTTAAAGGAGCCCATGCCTGGACTGTGTTTTCCCTCTCTTAAAGAGCTTTCTGATGACCCAGTGCATTCGGAATTTGGACAGAAGTGGTGAGTTGACTGGCATATCAAAACGTTAGGAATCAGCAATTGGGAGCCAAATGGACTACATTTGAGATCTGTAAAGGGCTGTGTTGAAAGACAGTCGCAAGTTTATTTAAGGAATTTTCAATGTTCTTCGCAAGGACGCAAGTACCACATCCTATATAAGTTCTAGAGCCATAGTTGAAAATTGTAGTACATTTATTCACTGGCTCTGATTAGGGCCGAAGGCAGATTTTGTGTTTCCTTAATGAAAGCAGTTCCGGCATCATTACACTAGAGGACAAGATCATAAGATTGGAGTCAAATGATAGTCGACAGGCACAAAGACCACTCATTTTTAAGTGGAAGATGGCTAATGATATACATATAAAGTGAAGAAAAAGCATCTAGAGCGTATCCCGCCGTACTAAGGAAGGTTCCTCAAATCTTTCTCTAAAGTTCAGTAGAAGTAATAGTGAATAGGTAAGAAAGCCTATTTTTTCAAACAACCGATATGTATGATACAATTTGTCTTGCAATAGCTGGTAGGTCTTTAGTAGTTTAATTATATCAGCACTATTGTATCTCATCGCGATGGTCTCTGGAAACTATAAAAAAATAAATGAATGGAGGATGGCTTAGCCTTGCCAATCACTGTTCGTGTTGTTAGGAGGACTTACGGTTTTTGGTGATACTGAACGTTGAAAGGATGACCCTTTTGTAGGTAAACACTTTCACTTTTGGTATTGCCTGGTACTGACGTCAAAAATTTCTTAGTTCTGGTTTTCAGAGCATCTAGCTTGGTTGCCGTCAAATTAAACCATTGCGTCGCCGCAAAAGCATGGAAGTTATGAAAACAAGCCTTAAAATTTAAGTTTGTGTAGCTTAGCGTTATTAAACTTTGATTGAATACGTTAACATCGCACCTCACATACTCTTAGTTTACCTTACGATCTGCCGCTGGTGGATCAGCGCGTTTCTAGACACCGAGAAGTATTCCTACGGAAAATGATAACTTAATAGGAATGATAGAGATCAGGATAATTCTGACAAAATGTAACTTGATTCCGTGTAATGACACAAGGAATCTTGCACTGACAATAAGAAGAACAACTTTTACAATCAGCTTAACGCCATCAACTATCAAGGCGAAAGGCGGACGTTATGGACGTACCAGGTACAATCCAAAATTCCGATATACGATAGACAAAAAATATCTCGTAGAACACAATGATGCTTTCTTAGGTACAAGCCTGTCACAAAACACAAAACAGATCGACAACAAGAAACTATTGTAGATGAGCCATCTAACATTTAAAAAGAAAACTTGAGAGACTTGGGAAAGCAGTAGATAGTTGTCAATCCAAAATTACGTGCTGTATTTGCTCAAGGATTCTGCGATACAAACAGACTATACAATCTGTAAGAATTTAGGGAACATCTCTAACGAATCGATATAAGCAGGGTCACCTGTGTGTGTAGCACCTATGTGGTTGTTCTTTTTACGAGAGGGAGGAAGTTGTCTGGTCTGACTCTACTAGTGCTTAAAGGCGTCACCTTCCAATTCTCCCAAAGCATTTGGGTGTTATCCTGGATAACAAATTTCTATGGACTAAACATAGTCAAGGCTTTCTCTAGTACGTCTGTTTTCTTTCTAGACGCATTGATAAATCTCCCTCCCATTAATATTCATATCATGGGCTGCACTCTCAAATCCACCTTTCGTTTAAAAAGAAGTGGTCTTTGGTACAACATATACTTTGATGACAGTCTTTTTTGACTGTGGTCTTATGGGCATGCCACCTGATGCAATGACACCCAAGACTGGTTTCGGCCAGAATCTGAGCCAAGAAAGGAATGCAGTTCGATCTTCACGTATGGCGCCAAAACCGATGAAGGATACCAGCGCCGTCTTTCTGGAGGATGACAACGTTAAACTTCATTTCTCGTTAGGAAAATTTGCCTCTACCTGGCAGCAATGAACTATATTATGAAGAAGCGGTGGAGCGGGAAGAGCATTTATATCTTTAGCGACAGCCAAGCCGCGCTTAGAGCCTTGTTGAATCTTTTTTCGACTTCCAAGCAGTTGGAAGGCTATAAACACTAAGTCTTGTTTGGATATCAGGGTTCCAAGGAAATGAAATCGCTGAAGAACTTGCTAGGCAAGGTTCAGAAGAGAGTTTTTCAGAACCCGAACTTCGTCTATGTCTACCTGGGTCTACGGTTAGGGTTTCCATTGAGAATTGGCTTTCATATGAGCTTAACTGTAAAAAGAATGACTCTCCACATTGCCGGCAGACCAAGAAAATACTTCCGACTGCAGGCTGCTTTTGCTAAGCATTTAAATGTACTGGACATAAATAATGCAGCAGTCTGAGACGCTCGCTCTGAAAGTTATGACGACACCGCATCAAGCTGCGGGTACTCGGCGTTGACGTGGTGGGTGCTGGTACTGTAGGCACTTTATCACTGAAGTTTTTACACAACCTTCTTCGAAAGGCTGAAAGATTCCATTAAAAGGAGTACAATGGATTAGTTTCTTGTGTGAGTGCTCAAAAAATTTAGCAATACTAAAAATAAGAAGAAGAGAATAGTGTGCGACATGATAAGAGCAACAGCTTATCAATGCATTGAAGGTAGATAAAGGTGTGAGAGAGTTACAAAGTACAGTAACACTTAGGAACGTACTGAGTAGAAGACTCCAATATAATTACACGCATAGCAGCTAAGAACATCGGAGGAACTTTTCTGTTTATTCGTCACAGTTTTATCAACAGGAAATCAGACATTTGTATGTCCAAGAAGCAAGCTATAAGTTTAAGAAAATGATGCTCTGATCCCATATTACATGAACCTTATTGCATGGATGGAGGACCTAGAAATTGACCTCCTCTATCACAAAAAAGTTGCAAATGAGGAAATAAGTCAGGCATCACCATACGAGGTCGAACGTGACAGTCGATGTTTATATATTTTGAAAGACGACACCATCACCGTTTGACATGTAACTCAATAGAGTCCGCTTACCTTGTACAAAAAAGAATGGAACGACCTCCTCACTATCGCAAACGATTAAGCAAGAATCTAATAATATTTGTCGGCTTCTGGTGAGAAGCAGCTATTACAAGGTGATTTTCAAAGTAATCAAGAAATATCCTCGGAATTCCGAAAAATATCGGCCATTCTTCGCTATTGCCACGTATTGTAAAATGAGTTTTTATTTCCAAGCAATACATCGTGCGTTTTCACTTATAACACAGATACGAAATAGGTAGAACTCTGAATACCAAAACAATTATGTTAACCCACCCCCAATTCTTGTGGATGCATTTCAATTTCAGTTTACCCGCAGCCTATACATAGACCGTAGGTCCGACGACCATGTAAACCAAAATGAAGTAATTTCCGACTATAGCCTCAAAATCCATATCCCTAACCTCCTGCTCATATTCCAGTTAAATGTAAAAAAAAAGGACTCACCTCTCACTCAAGTGTCCGCCATCGTCCAAAGTTCCATAGCTCTCTACAACTTTATGATGCACCACACCGCTATCATCGTTGGCCATTTCTATTCGCGGAGGACTCCCGTATTCAAAATGCTGTCGTGAAACCGGAAACAATTGACTCTCATGGACGTACGTCCCATATTGTCCAGTACTGAATGTGCCATAAGGACTAGCCGCTGGTGATAGCAAATTAAAATGTGGACTCAGCTCGTAAGGTGGCTGATAGCTGGTCCAACTATCAACGCTGCCCGGCGGTGTAACGGTTGTCGTTTGTGGAAATGACGCAAATGGTGGACCCAATGTTGCCGTACTGCCCAACGTTCCAGTCGATGGACTACTCGTATTGATGTAGCCCGTCTTTCGTGGTGGTTCACGTTTTCGCCATTTAGCACGACGATTTTGAAACCACACCTGTACTCGAGATTCACTCAAATTCAATTTCAATGCTAATTCCTCGCGTGCAAATACATCTGGATATGGTGCACGTTCGAATGCACGTTCCAGCTCCTCCAGTTGATATGCTGTAAATGTCGTCCTGCGAAAAGAGACAACAAGAAATATCTTCAATTACGAGAATACGAATGAAAAGGGAATTAAAAAAAATATAGGCGTGCACACAAATTGACACATGTCAATAATTGATAGTGACACAAAAATAATACAAAAAAAAAAAGAAAACAAAATCCTGTGTGCGTGGTGAAAACATAAATGGACAAGGACGTTGGTAACTACATGGTTGGTATCCATCGCACACAACTAGGGTTGCCATAAGTCGGCGAAGTCGTGATCAACATTTCTTTCTACGGACTTTAACCTAAAAATATTGCTTTTGTAGCTCAGAGAGTGTTTAATAATGAGTAGATGTAAGCTTTCAAAAATCTCTGCTTGTGTGTTTGTTGGAACAGCTCTAACACGAATGGTTCACAATAAATTTAGGTGCGGTTTTCACTGGTGAAAAGTTATATAGTTTGGAATTGCTCACTGTCTTGTTTGATGAAAATCGGGTTTTAAATAACCGAATCATAAGGAAAAATGAAACGTTAATGCTTCATACAGTAGGCGTCCACAGGAACCGGTATAGGTACAGATCAGTGTATGTATTCAGTGCAAAATATTTCACTAGACTTAGACGCAATATCGTACCGTACGACAGCAATAACGCACCTTCAACTTAGAAATCCTTTTAGCTGTCGACTGAGCACTTCATTATCAAAAGATTTTACTCTTGACAAGGGCTGCACATTTAAAGAGCCGGGTTTGAGGACGACAAACTTCGACATACTTCGACACATGTTCTTTTGTGGTAGGTAGCATTCTAAAGGTCTGCCCTCTGCCGTTTTAAAATACTCGTATATGAAATACTTATGACTTGCAAAAAGTGAAATGCGCGCTTAAGATCCAAAAATTTAGATCTAAAATGATTAAGATCAAGACCAAAACGGGATTAGTTGTCAATCTTGATGGTCTTGCTCCAGATCTTGCATCTAATCATCATCAGATGAAATCGTAGTAAAACTATCCTGAGGCAAATGCTGCAAATTTTAGCGCAGCAGGATAAGCATTTCTGAAGGAAAACGATGTTTATAATCTTGATCTTGCAGCTCGAACTTTTTACAAATAAATAAATTATGTGCGCAACCGTTCTAATAGGACCGTTTTGTGCAGAGTGAGACGAGACCTACAAGTGAAGCCATTTTTATAAGAAAAAATTTTTTTTTTGAGACTTTGTCATTGGAAGGTTGATGACGGCAGAAAAAAGGCTACTTCCTCTTCTGTTTGGTGCCGGTCAGGTTATGAGCTCAGACCCCTTTACGTAACAAGGAACTTTTCATAAATAGCTTCAGTAGGTTTCAACAAGCAATCTGACCATGTTAAATGGGCTTAAAGAAAGCGTTATAAGCATTTCTTGGCTGAGTAAGGCCTGGTGTACTCGTACATCTTCCACCAGCACTTTGAGGATTGCAGACTTTCAGGTAACAGGTAACAGAACAATTTTACAGAATTCTTAGCTGGAGAAAGGTTTCCGTCGGTTCTTTAAAAATGGACCTAGAGTCAGCTGTTTTCTTTTTTATCAAAATGGTAACATTAGATTGCACTTTTGACTAAGGGAAAATATACGTCCGCCTTCCAACGGTGACTTACGCAATCCCAATGGCCAGAGAAGTGCTAAAAAGGACAAAATATAGAAGATCTCACCATCTCTTTGCATTTTGTCCAAATTTATTCATTGAATCCTGGCCGGATCTAGTTTGACTTATGATTTTGTAACGTGAGATCTCAAGCAAAATTGTTAGAAATAATTCAGGGCGCGGCTGTTCAAATCCAGAACCAGTTTGGTGCTCTTTGTCGGTGCGATTAAAATTTCCATTTGGATTTTTGCTGTTACAACATACTCGTATAAGAATTGTTGAAAGTGCACATCTTCCTCGTAGTAAAATTGGCTGCAAACGGCGTCAACGTGTTCTACTAAATCTTGCCTTTTAATCAAATTCTTGCTGGACTTAGTTATAAAAGTTTTTGGGGAGTGTGTCTACTATTGATCAATTGATCATAATTTGTATTATCATTTTCTTCAGAGTTTTCTGGCTGCATCAACTTCAGTAGGTGAAAGTGTTCGGAACGAAGGCAACAGAAAAGTATAATACTCCCCAAATATTATAGTTAACAATGCTTCGAATACCTAATCTGACTTGAAAACAACTATTGCTACATAAACGCCTCGAGAAGCCCTATGTTCTCCACATCAAGCGTTAAAAATTAGTCGAAACATTATGAGCAAACCATCAGGGACAATCTTTGTAACGTTTTGGGATTTATCTAATTAATTAGCTCAATTAAACTTCCGTTTTGATGAAGACTGCTGAAAAGCATAACAAAAGATCACATGTCGGCGCTGCAGAAATAGACGAGAGCTTCTCACAAATTGTACGATCAAGGAAGTTGGAAAAAACGTCGGTTTCTCCGAAAAGTGGTAAAAGAGCTAGAGAAGTACAGTTGAGAGGTGAGCCTTGCTAGGAAGTAAAGGAGATCTGAAAGACCGAAATGGACATGACAATCAATAACGATTTGAGAACCAAATAACGCTGCTCTAGCAGAATCGATAAAGTTTTTTATGAAAAAACAAGCGTCGACACTTAAGCCTCTGAACTCATGAACCCCTACTTTTATCTGAACTGAACCCAGCGGTTGCCGTGTTCGCACTAAGGCATTTTTCCTTCATCAGGGGAATCAAAGGTAGCATCCATGGCTCTTATGAGTTTGAGCTAATTGGTGCACACTTCCGTTAAGAGATATATTTGTACTTCGACATTTTCGGAGCGTGGTTAAAAAGATTATGTCAAGATCCTGGATTACTGATGGCGGTGCAAGCCAACACTGATATAAAGCAGATATTACCGAAATCCAAGAAGTGCGTTGGCTGTGCCGGACAAAAAGTGGATGAAGAACTACGACAACTGCTAAAAAGAAGGAAGAACATGCCAACTTAGATGCGCTACTTGAAAGAGATATGGCAAAAATGTTTAAGCTATCGGCATGTAAGCGAATGCCTCATTATAAAGCTGATTTGCGTTCATGCTGCTTTAGAGGATAAAGATGACAGCTTTTAATTGATTTGAAATTGCCACCACAAAGATGGTTTGATTGCAGACTCTATAAGAGGCATAGTGGTTAAAAGCCCCCTGTCAGACAGAAGAATTCTTTCACTCTGGGCGAAGATGACAGAGAATTCTATCCTCCTGACATAGGTGAAGTTAAAGTAGTAATATCGAAGTTAAGATCTTATAAATTTAAAGGCGTAAACGAACTGATTGATGGGAATGCACTTGTAAGGAACGTGCACGAGCTCATCTGTAAGATATTGTTACAGTAAAGACCCTGGAATTTATTACAAGACCGACACTCACCATCGACTAGAAAGCCGTATTCAACTTAGTGCCTAGGGACGAGCTATATAACGCTTTGATTCCCCTTCGATCTCAAGAAAGGTTTTAGACAAGGCGACACGGGGTTATGGGATTTTTTTTTAACAAAGCTCTTGAAGGTATCTTGCAAAGCTCACTCTTCAAAAAAAGAAACACATCACTTTTTAAGTCCGCATAATTACAGTGAGGCTAGCACTGAAGTGAAAGTGGCCATAATGAGTCTAACGATAAACGAGGGCCAAACAAAATACATGGTGTCATCACAAAAAGATGCATACCAACGACGGCTTGGCAAGAAGGTCGCCATTGAGAGTCATAGCAGAATTACCCTTGTCAATCGCTGTTTGTTTGGGCTCAAGAGGCAGCTAAGTAACAGACGCTTATCATTTAAGTGGTATTCTATGTTATATCTCAGAGATCAAACAATCAAACAATTTCATAAAAATCTCTGCCTCATAACCTTGCAGTCGAAAATGTATCACAGGTTCCATTGTGCACAATATCCGAATGTGTGTTCACTATATTAAAGTGAACAACCCAATGAATACAAGGCTTTAGATTGAAGCTTGATGTGAGCCGTAAAGTGAAAAGTACTCGTCTTTTGAAATAACAATTGAAGCTTGATGTGAGCCGTAAAGTGAAAAGTACTCGTCTTTTGAAATAACAATTTCCATTCATCCCTCTGCCACTTCATAGTACCCAATATTGCAGTACTTTTCAAGTTCAGATATCCAATTAGAACTCCATACTTACTATATGTGCTGACATCTTTTGAATGATTGAAACAAAAAAATAAGTGATCTACTACAGCTCCTTGTGGTACTTCACCAGAACTATTCTAAGACTTTTTCTTAAAGAAGGTTCTTCATTAGAGTGAAGATTTTTACATTTTACCTAGCAATAAAGAGCAGAAAAAGTTTTTTTTTTCCATTTGGCAACAATGCCACTAACCAGTACTTGCTCACAAAGAAGAATACGCAGAGGGTTAAATTGAATTTTGCAAAATGTATTTACCCATCCGTTCCAGCGTGCGGGCACGAACTGCATCAGAGAAAGGTAAAAGAAAGAAAGCAAAACCCCATAAAAAGAGAACTCCATCAGAGGAATCCCAGCCAAAGAACATCCCATCAGGAGCAAGTGCCAACCAACTGAAACAGCCTTGACATCGTCCTTTGTGTACGCACATTCATACATATATTCACGACCTTTTTTTTTTTGAGGTTACGAACATAATGTATTGGCAAGTAATTGGGTTTTAATATTTAAAAAGAAAAAAAGAGCAACCACACAGCGTCCGCATGCAGAAAAGTTACGCAAGGACACGTGTCAATCAATTGATGTTCAGGCCCTGGATGAAGGTCATAATTAATTACTGATTTATGCAATATCATCTACGGGCAATTCGACAACGACAAAATAAAATGTACGACAAGGAGATGTTAAGTTGACACTGGAGTCCTGTACACAGCAAAAAGGACACCTACGTAAGACCTTCTTTCATAACTATGCTCCAGGTATTGGGTTGTTTCAACAGAATGTTCTTCCACCAATGGAGATAAGGAGTGTACGAGGAATGTTCAAGCACTGTCCTCGTTTTTGTATAATACATCGAAATCCATATTTCAACAAAACGGTCCGCAGGATATTCGTTCCTATATAAACTAAGATATATGTATGAAGCAAGAGGAGGAAATTAAAAAAAAAAGCAAACATGGAGAAAAACTTTTTAGACAATCAACAGATTAAAACCCAAACAAAAGGATATGACCACGAGGAAGGCACTCCAAACGGGATTAGAAAAAAAAAAGAAATCTTGGAAAAGTTGTTAACTATATTTTAGCCATTCGGGCAGCTTGCAATGGAAGGATGATGCCGGAAGGATGATTTTTTAGTCATCAGTATTGGCACTGGTGTTGATGTTGATTTTGATGTTTATGTTTTGTGTTGTTTCGTATCCCTTAAGGACGATTCCTGAAAGTGGTGCTGTCCATCCTTAAAATCACTCTTGGCATACATGTGCCGATGTCGGTTATGGGTGTGCAGCAAAATTTCGTTCCATGGAGAATAAAATCCGAACCAGAGACTGAATAGGAATTGGATACGGACCCACCGGGAACTAGAACTATGCACACAGAATTCAGATATGTGTTATTTAAATTTCACATTTTTTTAGAGAGTGAGTTTTTGCTTTATTTTGTCCTTTTTACGGCAGGGAACTCTCCCCAGCAAAACTTTCTGGTTTTCGAAAGCTAATGGGGATATTACATCAAAACTGATTCTCGGGAAATACATATATTTTTGGGAAAAGTTTTTTTATGATTTCCGACGATATGTGTGAGTGTATTGGAGGGGTGGTTACCACGAGTGTTGTAAGCGGATAAAAAGTGTTGCTAAGAGGGATGAGAAGGATTTCCAATTGAAACTCGATGATGTTCGACGCAAAAACGAAATATTTAAATGTAATTTCAGAGGCTAGAGCAATCGGTTGATTGAAGAATTGAGAGAGAAAAAAAAATTACAAATTGATTGAAAGGCTTAAATTGTGTCTACAGTTTAGGCTATAGGCTCCGAAACATTGGTTAAAAATTTAAATACATTACAAAAGTGGATGAAATCTTAATTTAAAAATAGAATTGTTTGTACTTTTTCTTAAAGGATACAGTTCTTACTATGTTTTCTTGGAAGATTCATCATCAGTCAAAGGAAATCTAATTTGGGGCATCCAAAGCCTTATTATACCATTCAAAATAGGCTACAAGGTGAATGGTGTTTCAGTGATACTTTTGATGAAAATGAACATCATCAAAGGTGTTGCCTGCATTCAACCTCTTAACTTGGTGGTTAAGATGTTAGTGTCACTTCAACATGGTCATTTACTCGTAAAGCCCATGTCGGAAAGAGCCTTCGGAAGTAGGTCTTTTGGCAAAGTCCTAAATGACGCATTAACGATCGCGTTAATTGACAGAGACGACACCGACGTTGTTGGTCAAGTTGAAGCTTTCGGGCAATTATCGCATGTGCCAATCAAAGTTCTCTCGATCACCTAGAAAGCATTATGGAGATCATCAGGCTCAGCAATCGGACCCTTCCGACTCATGACTGGAAAGTCGTGAAATTGGAAGAACTAAGGGGCCCTAATAGATGCACATCAATTGTGATCAATAAGGAATTCCTTAACTCTCTAGCGCAGACTAAAGGCATTATTCGGTTCGATTTCGAGTCAATTCACCTAAGGGCTTATAAAAAAGATGAACTGGATGCTGATAAGAAACTGCAAATTCGACCTTAGATCTTGGATTGTCGATATCCTTTCCAGAAATAGATAGCGACGACTCCAACTTATCCAAGGTGACAACTAAGCCATCTAAGAAGGTCTTCTCTTCTGACATTTTTTCGGAAATGGAAACCGATGACGAACTAAGAAGAGGTCATTACGATCAGAGGAAGAAATTGAGCTCTTGGGCACATGTTCAGAATCAGAGTACTCGAAGAACACGGTAGTTGAGACTACTCTGGTAAATTATAGCAATGATACGGTCTCTCCAGATTAATCTCCATCACTCAAAAAAGGCTTCGGCCGTACTTATTCTGCATTTTTCCAAAAACATAGAAACAGCGCATCCTAATGCAGGAACCATGGATCGCTAGGAAGCGTGGATCATGGGCTTGAAACACCTGTATACGCTCCACTCAATACAAGATACAAAGGTCAGATTAGAATTTGTATATTCGTGAAACGTAGCCTTAATGCATTTTTAATTCTCAACCTCAGTGATCCCGACTTAACCGTTGCCAGATTAAAGACTGCCAAACGCACCTACTACCTAACAACGAGATATCTTATGCCAAAGGGAAGTCACAAAAAATTTAGCAAACTAGGTTGGAGATTACTCGTCAGGGCAGAAAGCAATCAAAAGTCTTAGATACGATTGGTATTACTGTTGACGACCCATGCTACTCAAAAATGGCAAACAGACTACGTGAAGCCGAACAATTCGCTAAGACCTTAGACTGCTATAGAGCAGAACAGAGGTGTGATGGTATAAACCGGTTGTAAGAAGAATGAGAAAATGCTACGTGCACTATGGTGATTGCTACCGAGAAGAGAAGCAGAGGCGTTTTGAAGGGGGGTTTGTCATGGTGGTTGCCGCATCTCGGCGTTCAGAAGAAGGTCTTCTAATCAGACTACTACCGACCACATTTATGATTTATTACATTGCAATCGGTTCAAGGCATGTCTTAAGTATTACGGATCCGATCGTTCCAACAGACCAGTTGCCTATAAACCATCAGAGATGCCTTTACTGATTAAATAGATTAGTACTTCGATCGGCCATCACTGCGAAACTCCTAGTTTGCTGATGAATGCCGGCTGACGTATGCAGAAAAGCAGAAAGCATACAGGAGCGTCTAGAATATAGAATCATTCTAGAATATTTTACTCATGAATTTCTGTTAGAACTTATTTTAGGAAATAAAACCACTGTGTTGTTTTGTTTTGTAAAAGGTGCGCCATCTGTTGGTTTCTTTTTGAAACATATGTTGTTTTGACACTGACAACTCTTATGCGCTCAAATATTTAGCAGAGACTCGGTTTTATATTTTCGCGTTATAAAATGGATTAATTTAAGCTTGTTCAACTTTGGAAAATATTGCGAAGTTACTTCCAAAGTGGATGCTGTGTTGCCGAAACAGTGCGAATTTTGATAAGAAATTTCGGTCGAAATGACGTACGGAAAATGTTAGTAAAGAAAGTTCATAAGACTGGTTAACTGATTAATAACCGAACGTATTCCCATGTTCTTCCTGTGTGCTAAACGGAGAATATTGTAGCTGTTTCCGAAAGTGTGCGCCCAAACCTGGGAAACTCAATGCGTCAAAGATCTCAGCAACTGAATATCAGTCGCACTGGCATGAGGGGAATTTTGCATAAAGACGTCGGTTTTAGAAATTGAAGAAAATTAACCACCCTTATCGCTTCTCTGTTTGGGTTTAGAGTAACTTGAAATTGACGACAATTTTGTTCATAAAATCATCTTTACAGATGAGGCGAATTTCCAGCTCCGCAAATTCGTTATTAGAGACAGATTTGGGCAAGAAGTCATAAGTTTCCAGCATGTGAATGAACACCTCGCTACAATACGTATTAAGGCTAGATTTGCCAACATTAGTCTTATATGCAAGGTCTTGGACAAGACCTCGCACATTTCTTGCAAAGCAAGAAAGAGAGAGCGTCTTTGGTAGTACTGTCGAAAGATTTAGCCTTCACGACACCATTTTTAATAATGGATTCAGGCTTACCGACTTTGCGGCATGGCGAAACATTGTCGTGGCTAGCACGTGGTTTCCATATCTCGATATTCACAAAGAGACTTGGATAACTCCAGTTCAATCAACCGTAAACTAGATTGATCACATTGCGATCGACGCAAGGCACTCCTCCAGGATGTCTGAACATTCCGAAAAGCCAATATTGACTCGGATCACTAATTTGTTGTAGAAAAGGCACATACAATTTTCAATTCAAAAATCAAGAAATCTTGGAAAGGATGAAAGGAGAGAGAAATAAGCTGTGCTTGCGGCATATGTGCAAAAGTGAGAAAAGTATAGTAGCAAAAGTCTTTTAAGCATTTAAGATGGTCCATTCATAAGTTCGCGTAAAGGTGATCACCTTAAAGGAAAGGACTGCCTTATTTCTATAACATACAATATTTGAGCTTAACAGCTTTATTAACCGTCCATTATTATATTGAGACAACTTCTTCATATATCAGCAATGTTAAATTCTAGCCGTCGTTTTTCAGTTAGCTATCAGTGTTATGTAAGGCTTATATCCTTTAGCCGGACGAACGTGACGAACTGACAGATGTTTAAAAGAAAAATCAAGGAAAAGTTCTGAAGCCTTTATAGGCTGAGCTTTAGATATTGAATTGTGTTAGCAGGTCTCTGAGTTTTGATAGAAACAATAACAATATTAAATGACCAGACGAGATCAAGATTTAGAATTCGAAACTGGCAGGACTTAACTACGAAAAACACCTTCAAAATCCTTTCGAATGGATAATCTATAGACAACTACTTTTTAGAGTGCTCTTGAGATCAATATTTGTGTTGTGCCTGCTCCCCACGTTGGGCGCCATTTATTCCTTTCCTATCAATGTTTTCAATTTAGTGCTCGGTAGTAAAGGTCCTACATTTTAGCTTAATTTTGAATGTACCAACCTTTTTTTAAGCTTTCTATATGACTCAAATTACAGTCCTTATCCATTTAAATCGTAATAACACCATTTACACTAAGAAGTTACACCTTTTCCTTCCAGTTATCAGTATCTGTGCTGATTTATTTTATTCAACCGTTATTGAAATAATTCATTAATTTGTTAGAAAAAGACCTTCCGGAATCACCGCCTAACAGGGACCTAAGTCCCTGTTGACCCTCATTTCATGGGTCATTGCCCTACAAATTTATATTCCCTTTTCGACTTGAAATTCCTTCATTTCTTCACTTTTCAATTGTATTACACGAATGTCCGGATCGTCTTAAAGAGTGCAAAATCTAATTTCTAGATCATTGTCAGGGAGTAAAAGAATCCTTTAACAATCCGTTCTCGTTTTCGGGTCCTGATTCATTTACAATAAACAGTCGTAAAAAAAAAATAATAAAAAAAGGGAAAGAATGTCTAATTCATTTAAATTTTCTCGGTTTCATTGTACCCTGCCCATTCGTCTATAATTTCCACCAAGCATCATAGTTTCCCATCCCTTCGAAATAATGTATCCTTGTGTGAAATAAGTTATCGACAACTCAATCAAAGAAAACACCATCGACATCCGTATAGGAATACGAGAAAAGTTCCCCGTTCAAAAGAGGGAATAGGGTAGTCGAAAACCAAGACATAACACAGGAAACAAGGAATAAGAAATTTTTAAGCCAAACTGCCAAACAACAAGTTGAGAACTCCTACTCGTATCTGTGCGTCCTTTTAGTGATTTTTCCACTTCAAATTCATTCGGTTTCTGCTCACGTAGTCTAGGGTTTTCGTATCAACTACTTCCGGGAACTTATACAACGCGCGTACACATGTAGCCATTATCCTTTTTCTCTATTTTGTCCCCTCTCTCACTTCCTTTTTTATAGTTCTTCTTCTACTTGCTTTTCGATTTAGTTCGTCTTGTCGGCCATGGGCTTGCGAAGCGACTCGAGTAGTCGAGTAGTAACGTAGTAGGCTCGTGTTCGTTTTTAGTGTGTGCTGTGTTTACTGTTATTTACGTTCTCGCTTTACATGTTGATGTTCTCATTCACATTGCCATTGTCCTCTTATTCTTTGGTCGGTCGTTCGTTTGCATTCTCGTACATCATGTTTTATGCTGTGCCTTCCGTTGGCAAGAACAAAAGCTAAAATTATTGCCTTGCCGTAGCCCAATCCGGGATGATGACAATGGCCGACGGTCGTTTATTTTTTTGTTCCCATTTCTTACGTCTGTTTCTTTTTTTTTTTTTTTGTTTTTGGGAAATGGTATAATATGGCGGCGATAAAAATTCTAACGGTGACTAATAGGCATGTGTGCAAATGTCGTCCTAGCGGCAAAAATGGCTAAGCAAAAGCAAAACTGCTGCTCGGTTTCAGTGGCCATTCTATGTTATGTTGTGCTCGTGCTTGCCATTCCATGTGCAGATAGTCGCCGTTGTTATTGTTGCTGTATTTGTAGTAGTAGTTCCTCGTTTATTTCAGTCAATTCCGTTCTTCTGCTTATTAAGGCTTTGCTGTTTCCACGTTTTCCCAGCATTTTGGTGTGGAAATGCGTTGCACGTTTTTCAAATCTTGTCGGTTTTTATATTTCTTTTTTTTATTTGCCTCTCTCTGTTGGACGTTTTGGATTCAGTTTTTGCTTATGTCGTTTTGTTTTCCTTAGGATTCGCACACACCATTGCAAACGGGAATGTAATACGAAAGAAGGAGCAGAAGCACGACCACCCGATGTTATGGAGGATACGCTAAGTGGCTGTTAAATGCCGTAATTAATCTTACTTAAGTAAGAGTACTACAATGAAGAGGGTATTGGCAGTAGAATGCTCCTATACTCGTATGTAGTCAAACTTGAAAAAACTCTTGGACTAAAAGAGTGTGTCTGAGGAAGCAAAAAAAAAAAAAAAACTTCGTAAATGAGTTTTATCCTTGGTGCTACGCTCAATTGTGCTTTAAACAGATGCCAAATATTGTAAGCTTTAAGCCGACCCCAAGACTGTTGTGGCATCAGAGGGTGTTTTCTTTTTATGGTTTTTTGTTGTCGCTCTTGTTTTTAGTCCAAGGGGGCATCCTGTTTTGTACTGTTAATTGAATACGAATTCGTTTTGGTTGTGTTTCCGGTGACATAAAAATGTGGGCCAGTGTTGAGCGCTAATTAGCTGATTTAATTTTTAATTTTTTGCTTCAAGTTGCTTACTATGGTAATGGTTTTTGAATTTGTGTTTTCTTTTTTATTGGTGGCTTTGTCTGTGCTCCGATTAAGGACTCTCCTCATTCGTGAAGTTTCATGACTATTAACACCTTCTCAAGAGGAAACCTCGAAGTGATTGAATATGAACTCCGAAGCAGGATTAGAAATATTGTATAAACAAATCCGGTACCTACAACGAAAAGTGTGCGAGTAATGTTAACACCTCAGATACGAATGAGAACAGAAAACTGCGGAATACAAAATGCTAGATTTGATCATGTGTTTTGAACAGAATACCTAATCGAGACTGCCTAATCTTTGGTGGACGATCTTCAGTAAGTATGGTTCGTTAAGGTATGGCACCATGTGTGCGTCGTGCACCAGCGAGACTGAAGAAACAAGACTTTTGCAATGGTAATATTATGGCTACTGTTATTTGGCAGCTCCCGTAATCCTGAAGTTGGCTACTGACTCCAGAGAATGTTATCATCGAGCCCTCAGTAAGTCAATGATTTTTTTTTGTGGTCAGTGCGGGCTTGTAGGGTAAAGTCGTAGGACGATAAATAAGAGTAACCGACATTTATGATAAATGTGTTCTAACATCGACGAAAATGAGCGATAAAGAGGAGCTAAATCATTTAAAAAAAATTCTAATTCCAGGATGGAACAACAATCGCAACAGGCAGGAATTCAAGAGGGTGCTTAGTTTTCAGTTTGTGAACTTCGGATACCAGGCGCCCACCAATCTCAAATCCTTTCATCAAAACGGGATCTGCTGTTAGGTAACTTTCCAATCCCAATTACCTACTCTCCTGCAATAGAAACCGTCTACCGGACTGTGATATGAGAGGCGAGGAGCCGCATATGTCCCTAGAGATTGCCACTTCCAAAATCGACAATAACGGCACATGTTCTAAACAAACCCGATCCGACAACTCCACTTCTCCGTCGTCGGAACCAAAGAAAATCCGAACAGGAAATGCAACAGTCGATAAGGTTCCATATACCAATATACTGGGCCATGTCCGGCTGGGTGTAATCCCGGAAGGAATCAATCTCAATCCACTTACTGTTGAGCAAATGGCTAAGATACAGCAAAGGGAGTTGTCGATGTTTCGAGTTGAAGCCATATTTTGACAGTTTTACAATCAAGATTGGTTGGGACGTGTTTGTTTGCGCCACAGCGTAATGTTGGCTGAGGAGTAATTTACTCAAAATCAAGGAGACGATTCATTTCCGAAACTATACGTCATAAGAATGTCCTAACACCAGAACCTGCAGAGTCCTGCAAAGAGTGGAAGAGAAAGATCTTGTACACACGATCTTTGCTGTAAATGACAGTGCGATGAAACGGCTAAGCGAACTAAAATGTCATGTTACGGATCATTACGGTAAGTAAGTGAGAGGTTCATTATAAAGAGATCCGACAAAACTCCAGCTACCTCCACCGCAAAGAGTCAAAGAGACTACAAAGCAACACACGCACGTGAGCTCCTCTCAACTAGACAATTAACACAAGTTTCTGTAACTCTAAAGAGGAGTCAAGCGGCAGAAAATGCAGCTCTTTTTGAGAGAGTGAGGCCGAAGGGCCTCGGAGAGGTTCACATATGGCGAAGAGGCGATAACAAGTTGAGCCGCATACGAAACCCTGTGGGTAGCCGCATACGATGATGGCTGCACTCAAGGTTTTGCAGCGAAAAGATGCTTCGTACACTTTTAATCAACGTTGCCCTCCGCCTTAGGACTAATTCAAGAACCTTGGGCTATTGAAGGTAAGATATTTGGTGTCAACAATACTGAGTAAAAAGTAGAACTTTCCTGAGGAGATTTTAAACCAAGTGCTGCTTTACTGATCAGTTCCAAAATTCAATATCTTCTCATTCCAGGTTTTAGATTGTGGGGAGTAAATTGCAAGAGTTGGTGTGCGCCTCAGCCTATTTCCTTGGAGATATGGGTGCGATTGCTCCTGTTCTTGTACATGTCACAACTGGCATCTAGTTCTGGAATGCGATGCCAGCGCTACCCCAATAACATCTGGGGTAGCAGCGATAACAACAAGAGGGATGACTTACTTGAAAATTATTTTTTTAGCAACAATCTGCTTTTATGTACCATAAATGGGGGTAAAAAGCCAACTTTTATAAACTCTGTATGAGAGGAGGTACTTGATCTCACCATTTCGTCTCCTTTTCTTCATAATTTTATCAAGGATTGGCATGTGTCAGATGAGGCATCTTTATCGGACCATATGCAATATCTGACACGGTCAGACTAAATACATCAAAGTTAACTCACTGCCTTCACCTCTACAGTATAGGGGACGCAAATGAATTAGCGGATCAGCTAAGTGAAACCATTATCTTATCATTTAAATGCAGTTGTAAGTTGAAACGTAATATGGTTTAAAGGTGTGTACCAATACGGAAACCCTTAAGTTGAACAAATGCACAAAAACACACTGGGAATTGGGACCTTTAGACGTCAGCATTGATCTACTTCAATATACATAGAATTGAGAAAGTCCAAGAAGGCTTCCTGGAGAAAGAATTGCGAGAACCTAAAAAAACTGACAGAAATATCGCGCTTCCAGAAAGTCAAAGAGCTCTTCAAATAGCTTAGGTCCGTTATAGGTGGTACTTTCACAGCTAGTAGGTAGGAAACTCTAGAATTTCTGCTTAAGGTTCATTTCCCAGACCCCTAAGGAAGTGTGGTCGAGATTCTTCCCACTCTAACCGATTGTTTAGCTTCAACTGGGGATTGGTAAAGGTAATTTTTATCCCCAAACCAGATAAACCTAGTGAACTACCTAAATCATATCGACCCATAAGTCTTACATCATTTTTTCTGAAAGACATATAGATTTACACATCAGAGATCTTCTCAATACAAATTCATCTCTGCACCCTCATCAATATGCATACAAGAAAGAGAGATCCACTGAAGGCGCCTTACTAAATCTGGCAACACAGATTAAAGAGTTGGTTGCAAAGAAGATTGCAATATGTTTTCTCTTAGATATTGAAGGTGCCTTTGATAATACCGGGTATGAAATTATGCTATGCTTGTAAACCGGAAAATCTCCACATCTTCCGGTGAAACTAAAATCTCTATCTCAGCCGTCAAAGTTTATCCGCAAGGAGGTGTTCTTTTACCGCTCTTTTGGTCACTTGCCATTGATGACTTACTAGTAAAATTTTGTATTGTGGGCTTGGTCATAATAGTAACCACAAAAGACGTTTGTTATACGATGCAGACTGATATATATATAGCAAACGATTGGTGTGCTGGAGAAAATCTCTCAATAAATTCTAGTAAAGCTATACTTATTGGAGCATACACCAACTCTTCTGCAAAATATGGACGGGCGAAAGTATACCCGAAGAAAGGAGTACCTCTGAGCTGCGTTAACACAGAGGCAACAGTCTTCTTAATTTTGCCTGCCAGATTCTATCTACCACATAGTTCGAACGCCTGAAGACGAACGTCAACAACTTGATTTCTGCATATTAATGTGGCTTTAAGCAGGGAAAATCCACCCATGAGCTCCGAATCGGTGCGCCCCACCAAACATCGATTTTAAGGCCGCGTATTACAGCATCTATAGAGACAAGCTATACAGAGCAATGTCTAGTTTTGGCATCCCTCCCAAATTCGTCCTTTTGTGAAGGATGAATGCTGCCTAATCAAGGTCGGTAAAAAATTCGAAGAGACCTTTGATATCAAAAAAGGATTTAGGCAATGCGATGCGATTTCTTTAACATCACTTTCAGAAGAATAGCGCAAAACTCACGCGCCAACACAAGAGGCACAATCTTTGGAAAGTCCGTCCAATTACTCGCATACGCGGATGATATTAACATAATCAGCCGAAAGTAGCGTGATTTCAGTGGCGTTTTTCATGAGTATTGAGACGGAAGCGGTGAAGATGGGGTTAAGGATTAATTTTCAATACCAACGTCTTAGACAGAACGTCCCCTCGACAGATATAATTTTGAGGTAGTAAAGGACTTTATCTATGTACCTAGGCTCTAATATCAATTCAAACAATGACATTACCACAGGAATCAAACGAAGAATAACCCTTGTCAATCGCTGCTTCTGTGGGCTAAGAAGGTAGTTCACCAGCAAAGCGCTCTTTCGAACAACAAAAGTTACCCCATATCAGACCCTAATGATCCCATGTTTTATGGCGCAAATTCATGGACTTTATCAAAAATGGGTGAGGGTGATCTTGATTGAAAATTCTACGTGTGATCTTCAGACGTGTCTGCATGGACGGTGAGTAGAGAAGCTGATACAATGACGAACTGTACGGGCTGTCCAACGACATCGAGATCGACTTAGGCAGAAAAGTGAAGGTCTCCTGATGAAGGACACCAACGCTCTGATCTGAAAAATCTTCGCACGCGAGTGGTAAAGGACCTCAACCAATTTACTGTTCGAAGTTGGAGGCAGCTAGCTAAAAATCGAACTGGCTGGAGACGTTTGATGATGCGAGGCCCAGGTCAGTCCCGGACTGTAGCGCCAACTTAAGTAAGTAAGTAAGTTAGTAACGAGGCGCTGTAATCCACCAAAGATTTTCTTAAAATTTCTAATAAATTGCCAGTCCCAGGTTCAATCCTGGCTTCGTATGACTAAAGTTCTCCACAAACTTTAATAAGTTGACATACAATTATCATATATTAGGAGCAATTTTAAGACATCCACAGGCGTGTGGATGAGTAATTCCTGAGTAATCCAATTCCACTATGCATCTTACTAGAGCACGTACGTATAAAACCGTACCCCGAACAATCCTTTAAAAGTAATCTTCAACTATTTCAGCTAATTTAAGCATATTTTCGCCCCTGTTAAACTGTAAAACAAATTACATCACCTTAGCGACGAGACATCTCAATGAGTTTAAACTTCAAATTCAGTTAAAGTATCTGCAAAGTGCCAAATGTTACACTTAAAGACTCGAATGCATCCATTCCGACCGATGACAGGTATGGTATGATGTGGTGTGGTGTCAGTGAGTGTGTTCACAAATCGTACACACCATCTGTTACTGATGTGATGTATGTGACTGCCATTTTAGGACGCCAACAAGCAAACGACAATGACAACCACGAATACGACTACTACTACAATAACTACGATGGCTGCAGTGCAACTTGTTAATGGAATTAGAAATGATAATGACATTTGTGAAGATTTATGAGCCAACAAGGAGAAAATGCTTGTCAGAGGAAGAGACACGAGCGTAATTATTATCCCTTACACGTTTCATTTCTACCACCATATTGCCACATGCCGCGGTACATATACATACCAGTATTTGCATATTCGTATAAGAGTCCATATTGCCAACTGTCAGGATACTTTTTCGGTATTTTTTTTAAACCCTCTCCTTTTTTTTTTTTTGTCGGTCTAAGAGCCTTCAATTCAAAGCTCGACGAATTCGGGTGCTTCACCTCGATATCTTTCCTGTTCCTAGTAGTCCCTTCTTATACTTCTTATTTAAGCCCCACACATACTCGTACACGTACAAGTGAGGAGTTTGTATTGGGTTAACCGTTATAAATCAATACTTCTGATACTTCACAGTTGCTGTGTAAACTGACAAGTACCACAAAACTCCAGGAAGTGGGTGAAAGTATCCTCTTTTGGGGTACTAAATCCCAGATTGGCACCAACACCGGTGACGTCACTTGTCCCCGGAACATATGACTTATCTTCTTGACAGCATGTGGCCAGAAGAGTTTGTGTTTATTTTGGTTTTCACTAAGCAAATTGTCAAGTGCTCTGGTACGCTTTGTTGAAGAGTGGGTGGTTTATCAATGGGTTTATCGATTTGTTTTCATAATGGGACACGCACCTATCTCTACTCGTATCTGGAGCTCTTTAGCACTATTCCACATACTCCCCAATCTCTGAAGAGTTATCCGCCGCTTTATAAATCATCGTAAAATGTGAACAGAACAAGAAGCAATAGATTGAAAAAAAAAAAAAAGTTATTTCCATCACGAGATGGGTTGGGAATAAGTAAAACACATCAAATTTGGATTTCTGGGATGAGCTTAGGAGAGACCTAGTTTTTGGCATTACTAAATGATATTGTCTTTTTTTTTTTTTTTTGTTTTTGAAATTTATGTAATTCCCGCTAGAGGAAAAGGTTATGCCATCCTGATGGCATTATGGCATTTTCCGAGATTGGATATAAAGTTTTCTTGATTTTTTATTTTTTACCCGCTTTTAAGGGAAGCAGTTTCAGTTTAAGTTTCTGGCAGCGATACTTTATGAGAGTTGTAAAAGACGAATTGCCTTTCGATACTAACCATCGATACAACTGAATTCATAATGATACTGATAGGATACGATACGAAGGAATATTCGTAATTGCGCTCTTGAAATTTGTTGGCTCGTGATGCATTAATTTTAGATTCGGCGCAAAAAATTAGATGATTCTAGAACGCTTTTATTATAATACTAAACAAATTGTAGTCGTATCCTATTTTGGTTATAAAAAAATAAATGCCGATTTTATATGTTTTATTTTTTCAGCATATCTAGCTTTCCAAACAACTTTTGATGTAAACGCTATTATGTGTAATAATCTTTCATAGCAAATCTGTCTTTGCACTGATCCAACATGGAACTCATGAATCAACAACATCAACATCATCATCATCAACGTTTTTGGAGCTAAGGCAAGTAAGGTTTTTCGGGACAAGTCAGGGTGCTAAAATGGAGATGGCAGATTAAGCCTACAGCGGTCAACGCTAGCTTTCATACCCCCAAAGTGGGATGATACAGACTCCGGAATATCTGGTACCCTTTGGCCAAAGTGCAATAAAAGATCCTGGCTCTCAATGTTGGTTGTTCAGAATGAGGTGTGGATAGCAATATCCAAGCTATAGAACAATATGACTGTTGGACAGGACTGCCTATTTGTCGAGCTATTCAGGAGATGATTTTTTTTATAATGGGCGCAGGCACAAGGAAGTTAGAGAGGGAAAGGAGAGAGATACCAATGTGCGTTGGTTTTGAACATTTGCAAGTTATAGTGACATGGAAATAAGGAGTTCAGCAGGGCATTCCATAAGAGAGTTGTCCGGTTTAGGAAAGAATCACGATATTTCAGAGTACGTCTGAAGGTGCGCTTGAGGGTATACTGATGAGCATTCATAGCGAGACTGCTGGTAATTTCGGTGGAGCGCTGGTGGTGAAAATCTCGTGAAATCAAGGGGAGAGAGGAGAAGTTATGCCGGTGTTCGAGAATCCCGGATGAATGTGTAATATTGGCATCACCTATGAGTTTTATCGCACGATCCTATCTAGCAAGTGCTAGGCACCTGACCAGATGTGGACATTGTACTCCAGTTTTGGGTGGATGAATGCCTTAAACTAGATGGGGTGAAAAGAAACCACCTTGGGAATGAAAACAAATTTCTTTTAAATGTTTTTTTATTTTATTTAATTTAGTCCTCTTTTAGTTGTTTACACTTATTCTAGCGATTTTTGAACTTCTTGATCCCGTCCGAAAAGTAATTTTCCGGAAGGTCTGCAAAATACTCCTCCGTGGCGTCGATGATTTCCTCGCGTGAGCTGAATTTTTTTATTGATGACTGACCAAAATCGGGCGAATACGTCATTCGAGTAAGTAAGGCGACTAAGTCATTGATTTAAGCCGTGATTGCGATGCTCTTGTGCGCCGGTGCATTGTCTTACAAAAACAAAATTTTTTTTCGCTTCATGTGAGGCCGTTTTGCAATGATTTCGGCCTTCATTCGCTCCAATAATACTCACAGTAATACTCGCGTTGATGGTTTTTCCTTTTTCGAGGTAGTCCACGAAGAGTATGCCATGAAAATCCCAGTAAACCGATGTCATAACCGTTCCGACCCATCAAGCTTCCCTCGGCCGCTTCGGAGCACTCGTGCCGGCTTCAGTCCATTGAGGGGTACTCATTCTGTTCTCTGGTGTTCAATAGTTACCAATCGACGCCAAAAGTCCGCCCGATCCCGCATTGACAAGTCCAAACACTCTTTTGAAGTGCTCTCGCGTTCGTACTAGTACTAGTTTTTGCGGTATCACTTTCCGATCAGCCAACACCATTTCATGTATTTTTTTGACATTGTCCTCTGTAACCGCATCGGAGCACCTGCTGCTGCGGACTTGATCGGTAGTGGAGTTGCGGGAACCACGAAACTCTCGAAACCAATATTTGACGGTGTAATCTGATGGAGCATTAGACCCATAATATTTATCCAATTTTTCTTTTGTTTCCTTTGCCGTTTTGCCTCTCAAAAAATAACGTTTTTGTCCGTACTCAACATGATGCCAAACACGTCAACAACAATCAGCTGTCAAAACAAAACTAAAGACAGTATCGCACTGAAATTTGGCATATCTGCCTAAATATGAATGGACTTCAAGGTACCATAACCTTTTTTGCAGTAGCAGCGCATTCTAGCCGTCAAGGAGGTTACTTTTCACTCCACCTAGTATACCAGGTGAACCGGTGAAGTGAGCGTCAAGATACAAATGTCTCGATAGGGAATATTTATTGTGAACGGGACTTAATTTTTTGTTTGTTTGGTTGCTATGATACCTTTCAAACATATTTAGTTTACGTCAAGTTATTGAGCAAACAACATCATATTTTTTCTTCGTGTTAAAAATGTCGAATTTTGTGCCAGAAAATGATGACTTGCGGAAAGCATTAATTTTTTGTTGCAAAAGTTGGTTTCAACGGTTCAAAAATAACGATTTTGCTGTCAGAAATGAAGCATCAGAGGAAGACTACCAAACAAGTTTGAAAACTCCAAATTGCAAACAATATTGGATGAAGATAACACTTTGAGTCAGAAAAAAATGGCAGAAATGTTAAATGTTGCACAACAAACAATTTCTGACCGTTTAAAAGCTATGGGAAAGATCCAAAAGTCTGGAAAATGGGTGCCACATGAATTGAATGAAAGACAGATGGGAAACCGAAAAACCACTTGTGGGAGCTGCTACTCCACCCTCCGTATTCACCAGACTTGGTTTCTTTAGACTACCATTTGTTTTCATAGATAGAACACGCTTTAGCTGAGCAGCACGTCGAAAATTGGGTGATTTTTTGGTTTGCTTGCAAAGACGAACAGTTTAATTGAAGTGAAATCCATAAATTACCTGAAAGATGGGAAAAATGTGTAGGCCAATACTTTGAATAAACGCTCACTTCATATCGGTACACCTGGTATTATTGTGACCAAATCAGAAGGGGTGAAATGTTTCTGAAATCGCTTGTAGATATTTCGCAGCATTTTTGGCGACATCGAATATGTGGTTGTTCTAACCTAAGTTGTCATATACACACATACCGAGAATGGACACGATGCAAGTGCCATTCATGGATAATGGCTGGATGTTTAAATTTCGCTTGAACGACAGCAGACGACATTGTGTTTTGGAGGCATTAAATTCCACTCTGTTGATAGTTCCTCAATTGATTATGCTGGTAATATCGGAATTTAATGAGCTTAACATACGCTGCCATTCCCATTCTACAGCCGAAGAGAAGGGATGTGAGTGCGTGAATGAATATGAAAAGCAGAGAGTACTGTCGTCAGCCAAGGAATATATTGGATTATATGTTAGGTAGCAGACAAGGGATAATTAATAAAAATTAAAAAGGGTGTCGGAGACAGAACGGACAGACTTGAAAGCATCCAAAACAAATTAAATTTAACCTTCCGTAAGGTATCTGTACAGCTCGAGTCGTACCGTGCCTTTTGTTTTGGTTTGATACTCTTCATCTGATGAGGGATAAAGGATCTCATTATAAAGAGAATAGTGTTTGTGATCATATCAGCAGCGGCACGCACGTCGTTATCGAGGAAATCGGTTAGAATACATAAAGAAGCTGTTAAGTCCGCTCAGTTTTAGCCCGCATATATTTGCTATGTCTTCTCTGAATTCGCTAGCCATTCACCAAAACACTGACGACACTAAGCAAGGCTGGGAAGTGAAAATTCATACTCTTAACCCGTAATCCATCGATTGTTAAATGATATAGTTACACAGCAATTGCAGTGACTTGCATCAACTCATGTCCAATGTCAACAGAATGTATGCTTGAAGGGCGCAACCTTAGCGCGATCCATAAGAAATAAGACCCCCTTATCAACGATCTGATTGCCCGTTATCAGTGTGGTTTTTGCCCTGATAATCTATACGATTTTAACGCCAGAATTGAAGAGGAGGACATCTTTGGTAGGACTATTGACAAGCAAAGCCTACAAAACACCACGTCTAGCAACGGACTTAGGCTTATTGCCTTTCGGCGGAACGAAATACTACTATAGCAAGTAGACGGATTCCTCATCTCAGTATACACAAGGGTACATAGCGTAAGGCATGCCTCCAGTATTGTGGACGTCGAAACATTCCGGGCAGTCAACATTGACTCGGATTACCACCTTTTTGGAGTCAAGGTGCGAATGAAGATTTCCCAAACAAAAAGGAACTACAGTGGGAAGATATAACGTAGAAAAGATGCAATCGCAAGGGTCTTTACTGAACGCGTATCCCGAAATTTATTAACAAATCCAAATCAAAATTTATCAACAAATGCTCCAGCATCAATTGCACCGATCAGCCGAATAGGGCCTCGCCAGAAAGTCAACCGGCTTAATTCGCGGTTGGGCTTGGGCTTACATCCGTATAAGATTGTGTTGACGCAAGAATTGTAGCCGAACTTCTATAGACAATAACGTGAGTTCGCTAATTGGGTGCTGGGAACAAATCTGCTTCTCGGACGATGCCCATTTTTGGTTCAGTGGCTATGTCAATAAGCAAAAATGTCATTATTTGAGCGAACACAATGTACATGTGTTCGACCAAGCATCAATGCATCAACAAAGATTGACTGTGTAGTGCGATTAATGTCATGGCGGCATCATCGGACCTTATTTCTTTCAAAATGAGGAAGGAGAAACCATTATTGCCATGGTCTCAGGTAAAAAGCGATGTTAACCGAATTTCTGTGGTCAGAACTCGATAAGATAGACATATTCTGGTTTTGATTTTAACAAGATGGTGCTTCATGCCATACAAGCGAAACAACACTCGAAGTTATGAAGGAGAAATTTGGCGAATGGGTCATCTCACGGCGAGTGTTTATCAGTTGGCCAATTTGACACTACTCGATTACATATTTTCTCTGGGATTTTATCAAGTCAAACCAGCCACTTTGGACGAGCTCGAGGCCAACATTCGCTATTGCCGGAATAACATCGCACATATTGAATCGAATCATCAAAATTTGGACCGACCGCTTGATGCCCTGCCAGCGAAGCCAAGGCGCCATTAGAATGATGTGCCATTCCACACATAATGGCATGAGCGTAGATTTAAAATCAAGTCAGAATTAATTTTATATCTGATACCGTTATTGTTTTATTTATTTTATATTATAATTACTGGAGACGCTTTTAAAAATAGCGGGTTCGATTCCATCTTAAAAGCGATATAACTCAGAGGTACAGGTCACCATACCTCAAGAAGGTGTTAGGATACAACTTTGGTCCGAAGTCAAATATCTGAGAATTATCCTAGACACCAAGCGTAATATCAAAAAATAACTTAAAAGTATTAGGAGCATTCTACATGTGCCAAGAAACCTTTGATAACAGTTGAGGACTAAGTCCATGTGCTGGATGTACTTGGTCATAGTTAGACCTTTTCTTACTTATGTTGTGCTGTTCTGGTAGAAAGCCTCGGAAAAGATTAGTTATCTCAAAATACACACACGAGACTAACTCCTAGTAGAAAGAGCGTTAATTTATGCTCTGTCTGTTTGTCTTTTAACTAGATAATGGTCAAGCTTCTTCTTTTAGAAGAATTTTTTAAATGCACGGCTTTCAAAAGCTCAACAGGACTAAAAGCGTCAGGACTATGGAAGCACAGCAGTTAAGGACACGCATCTATGATACAGGATTACGGTCCATCATAACTGACAAAGTATAGTCACTGTATTGTGCCAAGCTCATACTTTGATAGGAATTTCTCCACATCATTTTCTAGTAGATATGACTTGTTAACAAACACAGCCACCAACAATGGAAATTTTTACCTTTGTACGAACGGCTCCAAAATGGGAAAAGGTACTGGAGCTAGAGTTAGAAACATGAGCTAGAAACACGACTCCTTCAAGATTCCGGATAAATGTAGTATTTTTTAGGCAGAAATATTTGCCATTCGTAAAGTTGCATAAACTGGACTTGATCCCTCAGAGATCTCTATTCTTGTGGCGATTAGGTCAAGAAATGACGTCAGACCCTAAGTAGAGTCTGCTAATCTCACTGAGCGGATATCTGGTGGGGACCTGGACGTACTTGTGTAAAGAGAAAGAATAAAAAAAGCGGTTCAGAGGTAAAAGGATATACCAATTGAAATCCTAAAATGCTAAATGGAACTTATGCTGTGATTCTAAATCGAAAAGCATGGGACTTCCAAAATCCAAAATTAAATCTTAAAGGTAACAAGTGGTAAATGGATGGATCCAAAATGTGTACCGGAATAGGTGAAGATATCCATTGCCCACATACAAACATTGCAAAGTCAATGATCCAAGGTGAGCTCGATGGCATCAACGATATGAGAGTATCATTCTTAAAACAGGAACAAAGGCCGCCAAGATCCATATACTCACGAGCAATCAAGCAACACTGAAAGCTTTAAACTCGAAATTTTTAATTCCAAACCGGTGCTAGACTTATTCAATTTTCTGCACGACGAATATAAAAGAAACAAGGGCAAACTCTAGTGGGTACTAGAGCATAATTGTATTGAAAGAAATGAAACATCTGACGAACGGACCAGAAAAGTTTCGGACATCCAATTCAATGGCCCAGAGTCTATTCGAGTCTATCTTACTAGGAGAAAATGCCGGTCTGCGATAGACTAAAACCTTTCCAAAATAAATCCAATTTATCTTTGTAGTGTAAAAAAAAAAATTGAAATCACAGTGCCCGTATTCCTGGATGCTTTCGAAAATTATAGTCGACTGCATTACCGCCATAGAAACGAAGCTTTTGAATTTATAAATTTGTAAGCTTTTTGAACACTTCAAAAATGTGCCTGTCTCATTCCGCAAGGACATTCAACAAAGATTATAATTACAATAGCTCCTCTCAATTATTTCTCTTTCAAAGCCTCAAATTATGGTATATATTGGTCGGCAATAGTTTTGATTGCATCTGCGTGATTCCACTACATTTACTTTAATAAGCAAAACGATTCTAGTTAAACTGAAATTAAGGAAATGTGGTAAAATTGTACCCCTGCGGTAACCCACTTCAGAGATTAGAACCTCAGATTTTTTGAAAAATGTATTTTGAGTAAGTCTCTGTTCAATTCACTCTTCAAAGGACTTAGGGCGGATATAAGGTAGGTCTTCCGACTTTACACGAACAATCCAGATCTAAAAGGTTATCAAGTATATACACCATAACTTTTTTCAGTTAATAGGCTGGCAGGAAATTTTAAAACAGATAAAACGAATGGGATATAATACTTAAAGAGTGAAGAAAGCCTAGATTACAGGAATGTAGCTTTTAAACATTTTTGGACACAAGTTAATCTTTCTCTGAAATTCAGTGATTAATTACCCAAGCAGATCAATTTAACTCTTCAATTAACTTCCACTTATTTGGTTTCGCTGTTTTGTCAGATTGCAATACAATAGTCAGATTAATAACAATACTTGTCAGTAGTTTGCAACCATTTCTACCTCAGACTCAGCAATAAAATTAACTCTGTGCTATCTCATAAATATTCCAAAACACCACAATTAATAAAATTCACAATCGCAATCGAAAAGAAATTAATGAAACAAATTTTAATTACAAAATTCATTTCCAACACTAAGCTCATGACATCGAATTCCGAGTAGATACGGGTAGATTGACCCTCCCTAATATTCCCATATCCCAGGGAGGTGTTCAAACCGTATCCTCTATTTGAAATCTGAGATTAAAACCCAACCAGTTGGTGGAACATGGAGCCACACCTACACACTCTGTGTTATATCACAACAAGTTGCACATGGTTATAAACAATGTGTGACCCGGGTCATTTATCATATTAAACTGGAAAAAAATAAACAATAAAAATCGACATGAAAACACTTCACAGCGAGACTGTGTTGATGTTTATCATTTTTGTATCCTTTTCCGAGAACTACAAATAACAAGGACCAATTAAAAAAATCTATACAATTACACAATCACATAATAATAAAATATTTTATACTTTTGTCGCTGGCGATTTCCACTCAATTAATTAAGGAACACCAAATGTACTACACAGTCGGTGTAACAAGAATAAAGCCAGTGTATGTGAATGAGGTATTATAACTTTTTTTCTCTTGTCAAATGGTGCAATGTTTATCTACCAAAATCGGAATTAGCAGTATTTCAATGATACTCAAGACTCTTCAGTTCGAGATGAAGCTCAAGACTTTCAGTGATGTACTAGAGCTATCTAACGCTGATAAGGTTAGGGATTATCCCAAAACTCCAAATATGCATAAAAGTCACTCAAAGGAATCAGAAGTTCATGAACTGATGTAATCAGTGGTGTGCTTTTTTGAGTACCTTATTCAGCTCTTTAAGCCTAACGACCTTTATGATACCATAATTTTGCTTAGATTCTAAAGTATCTTTCTGTAACTGGTTTTAATAATCTTTTAAACCATTTGACTATTGTTAGAGCTCAGAGACTATAAGTAGGCTATGAGCAATCGGAAATCTTTTAAATGGAATATTAAAAGAGGATACCTCTTTCATTGATGGATGAGAGGCGATACGATGCCTAACCTGTGAAAGCAGAACTTTTTTGTTTTTTTGTATAAATGCAAACGCGACACGAGAAATTGCAACAGTCATCAAACAGTGAAGCTATGTAATGTCGCATAGCACGAAAATTTACAGAGCATTCCTAACAGCGCAGTATTATTGAATTCCGTTGCAGTCAATGCGACTTTGTGGGAGACAGGTCGACATATGACGAGATTTAATGTTTTCGAGTAACGATGATGAAACATCATGACTTGACGAAACATGTGCATATCGCCTTCATCGACTAAGAGAAAATGTTTGAAGAATTCGCAGAGATCTTAAATAGATGGGCGCTAAAATCTCAAGACATACGAGCATGTAAGAATGATACGAGATATGTGTGATGACGTTTAAACAGCGAGAATAACCGGCGAATCTAAAGTTTGAGTACATCAGGGCAGTGTACGTAGTTCGGAGTTTTTAAATGTCGTGAAAGATTTTTCTATTGAAACCGCACTTTAACGAGTGCCGAATGATTATTTGTTTTTTAATACGAAGTCGTAGCGCTGTCGTAAGCAAAGACTTGACAGCCCTTTCGGCAATTCTGAACAATTGGACAAACCTGCTAAAAAATAAAACGTTACCAATTTGTCGTTCTAAGACCTAATGTTTACGTTATTGTTTTTTCAAACCCGCAAACGTATTCCCTGTTATTTATTTGGAAGAAGTTGTCGTGTTATTTCACGTCAGTCTTTTGTACACGCATCGCAATGTTGGACAGTGTACGTGAAGTATAGGATGTTTGGTTGCAGATTTAAATTTTTAAACAAAAACTATGAGACATATTGGAAAAGATATCAGCCTTATGCCGTTCATTAAGCCACACTGAAAGCAGACCAGCGTGTTTCGAGGCACGTGTTAAAGTCGTTCTCCTTAAGTCCTTACACCAGTTGAATCTTCGACGATCATTGAAGTTCTCCTAGGCCCTAGCCAAGGGGTGTTCGGAGCTGGAGAAGTTTCTCGGAGCCTTTGCTCTGAGGTTCAAAGAATGTGCCAAAAGAAACATAATTGGATCGGTCGAATACAAAAATATCAGCAATCTCTTGATCTCACGAACGAAGTTATCCTAAATATACCCGCCTGAAGAATGCTTTAACCCTTAAATGCGGCGCAGTAACTTTACAGATATGATCGTAGAAAAGATGTGGAGCATTTCAACGGTTACGGAAATAAATCTGAAAATTGAAATATTACTGGAAATGATGATGCAGATTGCCTCGCCAGGATATCGTCAAGGACGATGGATTTTTCATGACTTTCCATTAGGGTACATTAGGGAACCTTCTGAGAATGACCAAATAGCTTGAAACTTACTGAAATCAGAAGAAAAGAGGGAGCAGCAGAACATGTTCAAATACAGTCATGTTATACAGTCCTTGCCTTAAACATGAGAGAAAATTCACCATGACGTACAATATAAAGAGAGTCTTTGACTTAAAAATAAGGGAATACTGTTTGGATTTCTAATTTCAAGACGGTATCAAATTATCCAAGTGAATTTTAATCATCTCCTTATAAGGAGCTGTTTCAGGATTTTATGCCGCACATCTGAGCAAGACACCTGTCGAAGATAAATGGGTTTCATACAAAAAATTTTCTGTATAATTGTTAAAGCTTCAACTATTGGAATTCTATCCGTATTTCGTGGTTCAATTTTCGTAAGAATCCTGACCTAAGAACAAAAGGTCTTGGTCTTGGTCTTGGTCTGACCGTAGTCCGAGGACTACGTGAGTACCACTCACGGTAGAGACGGAACCCACAATTTTTTCCGACTCCGAAACGCTGGAGAGTAAGAGACTTTTTCATAAGCAGACGATTTCGCTTTCGGGGGATGGCTATGGCCCGATAAAAGTGCTGACATTAGAAAAATAATTGTTTATTTGTTTACTGGCTGCGGATGGGATTTGAACCCAGATCTTCTTCCTTACTAGTTCACTAACTTAGCCACTGCACCTTATTTTGCAGTTTATTTCATTTAATTCCTGCCGCTTTTCCTCCAAGAACGTATGATCAGATGACATTCTATTATTCTTAACAACAACGATCATGAAAATTGAAAAACAAATCCCTATATACGACATTCTTGAAATTCTAAAACATAGTTCGGGGTTAAGTCGTTTGGAACTCAAAAGGGTTTATTCCAAAATTTACAGGTTTTGACTTCTGAATGTGATTTTTAAATAGCGACATCGTTATTGTTTTGCCCATTTACATACCGAAAAAAAAGTTGCTTCGAAGACACAAACAATGATCAGATTGACATCGCGGGGTCATTGATTCTATTCCTTCCGAAAAAATATCCATCCAACCAACTGTGTGCGATGTAGTACCATTATCCTTTTGGAACCACAACTGGTATAGGCGCGATTGCTTCCATTCGGGCCTCAAGAAGTTCTATATCATGTCACGATAGTGATGACGGATATTTGCTACAGTATTTCCTCTTGGCTATAACCCAATGATGTCGCGCATCTGCCTTAATGGCTCACCATAACTCTACATGAAGTTGTAATATATGGGCTGTTTCGTGCCGTTTCTGAGAGAGGGACCCACTTGAATTAAATATATACCATTTTCAGTTAGTACTAATCTTCAAAAGATACGTGTATAAATTTGACAGCTGTCGGACGATTAGTTCTCGAGATATAGCGTTGTGAGTGAAGCGACTTTTGTTATTGTGAAAAAAATGCATTCAAAGCAATTTCGTGTGTTGATTTATCATTGCTTTTTGATGAGAAAAATGCAGCCGATGCAAAGAAATGGCTTGATAATGTTACCTGGACTCTGCACCAGCCGAACGAACCATTCGCAAGTAGATTGAACAATTTAAAAGTGGTCATACAAGCACCGAAGATGATGCACGCTGTGGACGTCCAAAAGAGGCTGTTCAGATGAAAACATCAAAAAAGTCCACAAAATGATTACGAATGACCGTAAAGTGAAGTCGATCGAGATAGCTGAGGCTCTGAAGACATCAAAAGAGCGTGTTGGATATATCATACACGAATATTTGGACATGCGAAAGCTCTGTTCAAAGTGGGTGCCGCGTTTGCTCACAGTCGACCAAAAATAACAACGTGTTGATTCAGAGGACTGTTTAAAGCTTTTCAACAGCAATAAGGCCGAATTTTTGCGTCGGTATGTGACAATGGATGAAACTTGGCTCCATCATTTCACACCAGAGTCAAGTCTGCAGTCAGCTGAGTGGCGAGCAGGCGACGAACCTCGTCCAAAACGACCAAAAACTCAACAGTCGGCTGGCAAGGTTATGGCATCCGTATTTTGGGATACACATGGATACACAATTTTCATCGACCATCTCCAAAAGGGGCAGACTATCAGCAGCAACTATTACATTACGTTGTCGGAGCGTTTGAAGGACGAAATCGCAGAAAAACGGCCGCATTTGAAGAAAAAGAAAGTGCTGTTTCATCATGACAATGCACCGTGTCACAAGTCGGTGAAAACGATGGCGAAATTGAATGAATTCGGCTACGAATTGCTTCCCCACCCACCGTATTCTTCAGATTTGGCCCCCAGCAACTATTTCTTGTTCGCAGACCTCAAAAGAATGCTCGCCGGAAAGAGACTTAAGACCGATGAAGTACTACAAAACTGGTATCGAAAGATTGAAAAATCGTTTCAATCAGTGTATCGCCCTTGAAGGCAACTATATTGATAAATAAAGTTGAATTTTGCAAAAATTTTATGTTTTACTATAAAACGGCACTAAATTTTCAGCCCATAAGTTGTAACTGGATTGCTCTTCACAAACATCATATGTGCCAATCAAACTAAAATGTAAGTCGCACAACAGTGACTTAGACTTGAACTTCTTGACTTGCTTGAATAGAAACTAATTCGTCCTATTTTGATGGCATACGAGTACATATGGATCACAATACGACTAGTTAAACAGCCCTACTCTCTATGAAACATCTTCGTACGGAAGGTGGGAATAGTTCATATCCATCTTCAGCTCAGCTCTTTCAAAAGACAAGCACAGCAGGGAATCCCTCAGGAATATGTCCTTTCACCTTCATTATAACATCAATACAATCTCAATTACAGAACTGTTAACAGTGTTTGTCACCATATTACTCCCTCTCTTACGATGATTGAAACATCACACTTTTTCAAAAAAGTATACAGTGGTTCTTTGCTACTGAGGGAGCTTTCGACAACATTGACACCTCCTCAATCGTCAACTTTTCAACAATAGAGTCATTTATGCAACCTTTGGTCACTGCCCTGCAAGAAATAAATAATGGAGAGGAACACCTCAAGAGGATTTTTTCTTTTATCTCCTATGAAACCTAATCCTCAATGGGCTGCCTGTAAAACTAGATAAAGCTTGCGTAAAGGACGTATCTTTTTATGTGCCGACAAAGACTCTTGAACACGTAATCTAGGTGTAAATTCGGCCAGAACGAAAGTGGTCTTCGTCATAAGAAAAAAAAAAAAAAAAATTCATTGCATTGTCCTAGCTTAGCTAAATGTCACCCCTCTGAATGGAGTATATAGGCTATATCATAGACAACAAACTGAAGTGTACATATATTGTACAGGAAAATAAAATAGCTCTAGTTATCCTATAGTTGTGCAAGGAGACTGTATGCTCATGGCGGAGTGCACTGGTCTACATTACGTTTGTGGGAGCAATTCTCATTTGTGGTATAGCCGTTGGCTATAGCGCTGAAAAGATGGACAAGAGTTAACCACAAATAAATATAGCAAATTTTATTGAACGCATATTTGTCACACTCACAAGCCCAGAAATTACATCTGCTGTCATTCAAACACCGACATACCAGATCACTGTGACATTTTGTATTCAACGAACAACTAAGTTGTCCGATAAATTTTTAGAATGTGGCAGCACTGATTTTTTGACGTTTCTAAATATCATATCCATAGAATTCGAGAATTCAAAGCTTTTTGAGATAAGAAACAAGGACACGTTTGGCCTTTTTAGTTTAAAAAGGGAGCGTTCAAGTGGTTAAGGTACCCTTAAAATGTTTGCACACATCGCGGGAGAAGGAAAATTAGAGAGGAAAGAAAGATAGGTACCCACGTACGTTGGTTTTAAATGTCTGAATGTTACAATGACTAGGAAAAAGAAGACTCGGCAGGACATTCCACAAGCTTAGGAACGAATCACGTTATTTCAAAGTACGTTCGAAAGTGGGCTTGATTGTATACTGGTGAGCATTAATAGCGAGACGAGTGCTACGGTTGAAGGTTTGAAGGGCTGGAATGCTACTGCCGATTTCTATGGAGCACTGGTAGAGGAAATAGTGATAGAACAAAGTGAGATACGGGATATTTCGTCAGTGCTCCAGTCATGCAGGTGTTAGGGAGATAATAAATAAGAGGAGGTAATTTCGCACTTCCGTTGCACTACACCACATTATATGAGTACTACTTTTCCAGAATTTTAAACATCTAAGGGATGCTCGCGTTACTGTTTACATACTTATTTTATGAGTTCCTGACCTGTAAAGAGTCTCTGCCTCCAAAACCGCAGCTTTCTATGTTCTTCGATCTCTGGTACGCTGCTGCTAGTTCGTAAGACAAAGCATCCTGCCATCCGCGACTGTTTGATCTTTGAACGGAGATTCGATCTTTATACTCCTCTCGGATCTGACGGCTGTGATACGAAGATTCTTAGCTGGACTATTGCTGTCCGTCCGTTTGATGTGAAAAAGCTAGCGGAGTCGACGTATCTGGCTTTTCGAATTACAATACATCCGCCTTTTCTAACAACTCGTTCAGTTAACGGTTCTATCTTCGTCTCCATTCGTCCTCCTCGCAAATGGGACCGTAAATTCGGCGAATAATTTTTGCTTCAAAGGTATCTAGTATTAGTTCCGCTTTCCTGCTTAACGTCCAACACTCGGAAACGTATAAAAGATTTGGCAGGGTCATGGTCTTGTGCGGGAGAACTCTTGCATGAGTTTTGACTCTAGCTATTCATACATCGTCGGATCTCTTCTTATTTATCATTTGTAGAGTTGATGTTCACTCCGAGCTAGGTGACTTCGAAATTATATTTCCCGACTGTGATGTTTTGTCCAAAAGGGTGTCCATACACTTTCTTTCTTTCTTTCATATTTTGTTTTGTCCTTGTACAAAGTTAAACCAACTTCTTCAGCACGAATTAAATGCCAAAATGATTGCACTCTTTTACAGTTCTGGAAGATAGTGCCTGTAGTGTTAACGTTCTATCGGCTTAAGCATGAGGTTAAAGAAATCGCACGAAAGTGCATTTCTTGCGCAGGTGCATGTCTGGAATAGTTCCGATAAATCGTTAGCGAATTGCGTAGCACACCGTGTGTTTTCAAGTGGCATAAATGTATCAGTTTTGTCAGGGTCCCGAATTTAGCCATCATTTTATACAGCTACACGTGATGCATGCTGTCATATCTTATCTTAAAGTCGATAAAGAGGTGTTGTCTCGAATTGGAATCCGTAGGTTTCCTAAAGAATTAGCCTTAGTGTGAAGATTTAGTTTATCGTCAATTTATAGGACCTTTTTACCGACATTTAGCGGGAATATATCTCAGGTATTTGTTGCAAGACATAGGGTCGGCCTTTTTGTAGATGAGGTAAGTAGAGTCGTCGGACTGGATTCTTTGGTACATGGTCCTTACCAAATGATCGCCTTCACATGTAGTTCACAAGTAGTTCGGTGGCAAGTCATCAGGGCTAATGAAATTGCTATTTCTTAGATTTTTAATAGCTGAGTCGACCTCTATCGACTGCGATTAAATTGATTTCCTCCAGACCTACCACTCTCTCTATTTGGGGTTCATTTAGGAGTTTCTGGAAATACTCCAGCTTGCGAGTCTTCTTCTTTCTATGTACTATAATATCTTCTTTTCTTTCAGCCGTTTAACTCGATACTCTTCCCTCGTGGTTTTTTTTCCGTTGCAGCCCTTGTTGATATGCCTTTTCTTTCACCGTTTTCCGTTGTGTGCACTCATTTATCGTAGCACAGATTTTTCTTGGGGGTGAATGGTATCTAAGAGTGCTTTCGGCAACATCCTTTATTACGACGGTATAATGGAGAGTTTCTCAATCAATCGGTCTCTGTAGTCTCTGGCTACAGCGGGAATGAGATAAGGCGCTCCAACTTGATTTTTTTTTTCAAGGAAAGTCGAAGTTTTTTTTTTCACTCGACGGTCGAGCTGTAAAAAGGGCTATGACCAAAAAGTGTTCAGAGTCGACGTTTGTATCCCTGAATGACGCATGTCTGGTGTCTATTAGCACATGGTCTTGTTCATGGTTTGTTCCACCACATAGATGTAGTCATGTTTCTTATTGGATATTTTTGATATTTTATGCTGCAAATTTGACTAGTCGGAAGCTATTTGCTGATGTTGCGTCGTGTAGGCTTTGCCTTCCGACTAATCCCTCAAAGATGTTATTTTACCGATTCTGGCAATGAAGTCAGTGAGTATGGGTTTGACATCATACTCTGGACAGGCTCCTTATGCACCATCTATGGAGTGAACACATATTAGGATTATGTTGTAAAAAGTGGCTCTGATGCGCATCACAGTCAGGTGATCGCAGCTGATTTTCCACACTGAATCTGCATCCTAATAAATGCAACTTTTTGTTACACCTGTAATATATGTCGCAGCTTTGTCTATTCATTATTTGCGAATTATATCCTGTGGCGCATTAATGTCTGCCTTGTATAGTGCAAGGATTGTTTATAGTCTTTGAGTTACTCCAGGAGTATACAATGTATATACGAGTACATTCTAGGAGCAGACTCTTAAATCATGGTCGTTGGTCATTACAGTTCGTGCACTTAACGATTGGTTAAATCCGAGTGCTCTTGTGTCTCTCTCATAACTTTTCCTTTTTTCCCGCGGACGGCCAGTTACCCGGTTTAATAATTGGTTGCCTTGGGCCCCCAATTTATCTTATACCTTTATTGAGCCCTTGACAAAGTCTATTTCTAGAACAGTCAATGTTTCTGGAATAAATAAATCAGGAGTTAACCTCTATTTTGCAAGTAGTGGTGTCATCTCTGTCAATATGAATTGACAATTTTAATCCCAGCGCATCATAATATCAGTCTGTTCTATGTGTTTGTCTTATCGAAATGTTCCCAACCATTAGCTGCACCCTATTCAAGTAATCCAAAATATAAAATACAGCAACCATATCGACTTGATGGCTTAAAGGAAACCAATACGAATTGGCAAGCTATTCTGAGAAGACCTTTATAATCTTTCATTTATTAGTCCTTTACATTTGCATACCCAGCTTCTTGACAACGTGGAATTCTTAACCTGGGCAGTGGAATCTTGGAGTAACCAGTTTGTAGTAGGATGTGCACAATACGATTTCCATCAATTACTGTGCCGAAATGCCAAGGTCGAAAGTCCTGCTTTCCATAAGATTGTAATAGAACCTTAAGGCCAAATCTTCTCATTTTAGAGAGGAAATACTAAAGACAATAGTCCTCTCAGATTATTTATTTTACCAAAGGTCTCGAGGTCTTTTCATGAGGGAACTCCAATCCGGATCAAGAATAAATGTAAATTCAGTAAAATAAAATAAAAAAAAAATCAGAGATACCATTTTAATCCTGATACAGACTGTTCCGTCCACCAATATGGAAGCGAGAATTCAAAATTCAACAGGAACCAACAGTCCCATGGGTCATGTTCATCATTGGTATGGCTCGAGTCCAGACTCAGGACATGAGTTGTAAATGGCTTGTAAGCCAAAGGAGCAGCAACAAAAACCAAAAAAAGGAGAAAAATTAAATTCTCAGTTCAATTGTTAATAATAAATCAGTGGGTGCGATGCAGCAGAAAATAATCAAACAAATTAAAAATTAAAAAAAAAATAAATAAACGTAACAGAAACGATTATGTTACAAATTTTTTATGTTGACTATGCATGTTGTTGCCAGGATTTGGGCGAATGTGCTGTTGGTGGGGGGTCCTTTTGGTCACTTTTTGTTGCATCCAAACTTTAAATTTTTTTTTTAAATTCAATTTTACCTTTGGTGTGGGAAACACGTTTTATCCTACAATATATCCTGCGGTTTGCATGGTTCAGTTGTCACCCATAGAACGTGTAGTGGTAGTAATTTATTCACAAACTACCTGAGAGTAACAAGTATTGGAGGGGACCATTCCTCGTGTCTGTTGTTGGTTGTTAAAAATGTCCTGGCTGTAGTGTAAATTATTTTAATGAACATTATTTTGTTTTGGATATTTATTTAATCTTTAATTAATTTATACTATCGGCAGTTCTGGGGAATATATGGTAAAACGAGTAGCCAACAAGGGAAGGGTTCATAAGCCAAATGTGTGCTTGTTTAATATCGATATGACTATTATAAAGGCCCAGAGGCGTAATCATAGCAAACTGATTTACATTTTGTATGGGAGCGGTGTTTTGGGGACAGTCAGGATACTGAAACGTGTTAAAATTTCGGATTTGACAAGAGATTTACTTCAATTGACCTTGAGGAATAGTACCCTGACCAGAATACGATTTTTTCACTTCAGTGGACTTAGAGACATCAGTTCTGTGTCAAACAGACTGATCTCGTCGCTATCAACGCTTCTGAAATATGTTTTGAATGTCCAAATGGTGGTGTCAACAGTCTGTATGCCAACTCCCCGTAGCGGCTTACTGACGCCTGACTATCTTGGCATGATCTTCTAGGTTGTCTGGTTGTCTGGTTGAACTATCTTCCCGGTGACTTTTTAGTTTTCTGCGCTGTAGGTTGAAAAAGCAACTCCATTCCCGTCACCAACATCTGTAAGGAGACTGTTGTCAAAGTGTGAGTAAGCTACTTCATTTCGTTTCTGTGTGATAGCTATTGAAAGTAGATAACATCGTGAATTTGGTGTGGTAGTGTTGGGCGTTGTTCATAACTATGGACGAGCAGCAATGCAAACAGTATATTTATCTGTGTGAATCGGCGACAAAGAAGGCCAAGATGGGTCCGTTGATAAACAAAGTCTACGCGGAATAATTCATCTAGTGAGTGCGCTGATATGCCAAAGGGAGAACGAGGAAATTTGAAATATTCCCCGTGGATCTGTTGTAAGTATTGGTATGTAATTCGCGCGGTCTTTTTTTTCAAAATTTATTTATTTAAGAAAAACATGTATTATTCAAAGTATTGCCCATCTGAAGCTATGAATTTTTCCTATCTTTCTGGCATTCCAAAAGAATGGCAGCCAAGAATGAATCAAGCCAATTTTTGATATTTTGCTCTGATGTGAACCGTATTTCAGTGAGGGCGTTCTGCATCGACCGGAACAAATGGTAGTCACAAGGGGCAAGGTCTGGGCTATAAGGCGGGTGGGGTATGAATTCCCACCCAATGTTTTCCAAATAGTTCTTAACAGGAATAGCAACGTGGGGCCTAGCGTTGTCATGATATTCCGGGAGTTTTTCGGCTACTGCTCTCTTCAAACGAATTAATTGTGTTGGGGTTGTCGTAATGGATCCATTTTTCATCATCAGTAACAATTCGATGCAAAAATGACTTCCTTTTGTGGCGTTCCAGCAGCATTTCGGACATGCAAAGCCGCCTTTCGACGTCTCTCGGCTTGAATTCATGTGGAACTCAATTCCCTTGCTTTTGAATATATCTAGCTGACCTTAAATGTTTTGAAATGGCTGCTTGAGTGACACCCAAAGATTCTGCGAGCTCTTCTTGTGTTTGGCAACAATCTTCATAGAGTAATGCTTCCAGTTCTTCATCTTCAAACTTTTTTGGCTGCCCAGGACGTTCATCGTCTTCCAAGCCAAAATCACCACTTTTAAATCGTGCAAACCACTTTTGACACGTTTGCTCAGCTAGCGCATGTTTACCATAAACTTCCACAAAAATACGATGACTTTCGGCAGCAGTTTTCTTCATATTAAAGTAATGAAGAAGAACTCCCCGCAAAAACACTTTTTCAGGCACAAAGTTCGACATATTTGAGTGAAAAAAAAAGATTGTTGTTTACGCTTCAAATGAATGACATATACTGAAATGACGTACAATGACAATAGCTTTCCAAAGCATGTTCCAATGGAATAATAACAATGGAATAATACAAGTTACGCCATCTCTTAGAGCAAACCGCACGAGTGAAGTTATAGACCCAATAGTAAACTAAGACAAGAAGTTTTGAACTTTCTGTAATTAGTGAATGCAATGCAATATTACTAAATTCTCAAACATCATCCGGATATTGGTGTATGCTCCCACAAAAAAACAGAAAAAAAAAGGATATGCTGCCAAAGAATGTCTCTACGAGCTCCTTGATAAAGCCTACGTGTAATGCCCGAGATATGACATTCAAATCGTTTTAAGCAAAAGAAACTATCTTCGCTAGTACAGTTGGAAAGGATAAATATATTGTCCCCTTTAAAGTAATCCCCATCAACTGCAATGCACTTATCCACGCTTGATCCAATTCTCGAAACACTTTTTTTATTCGGTTTACGGTATGTCCATCAGTGCTTCCTCCGATTTTTCCATTACTTCCTCTCGGCTGCTGAAACGAGTTCTCCGTAGTCGTTTTTTAACTCGATTGAACAAAAAGAAGTCACAGCGAGTCATCAGGTGAATTCGGTGGCTGTTAGATGGTATTTGTTGCATTTTTCATCAAAAAATTACGAATAATGATAGCACTGTGCGACGGTGCGTTATCATGGTGAAAAATCCACGAGTTTTCTGCCCACAATTCTGGTCTCTTTCGGTGAATTGCTTCACGCAAACCTCTTATAATGCCAACATAATACTCTTTGTTTACTGTCTGTCCTTCTGGCAAAAATTCTTGATGCACTTCACCTTTGTAATCCATGAAAACCGTGAGCATTGCCTTCTATTTTGACTGAAAACGACGTGGTTTCTTTGGTCTCGGCTCATTTGGTGAACGCCGTTCACTTGAGGTCTCCAGTAATGATCCTTTTGATGAATGTGGGATCGGATTCAGCCTCAAAAATGAAATTAAGGTCTTTTGGCACCAACTTTGCTGCTACACAACAGAAACCCAAATCATCAACCAAAATGTCTTGGCCGGATCCATAGGCAATGTTCAAGTCCTCCGCTATCTCTCTGATGGTTAATTTGCGGTTATTGACCAACGTTTCTTTTACTTCGTCGGTTTTCGATGTCGATGCTCTGCCACTGCGTTCATCATCTTCGAGTGATTCACGACCACTTTTGAACCGCTCGTGTCACTGGTGAACGACCGTTTTCTTTAGAGAATTGTTGGCGAAACACTTTTTTAACATTTCCAACGTTCGTGCACCATTAAATCCATTTATGTTGGAAATTTAAATTCATTTCTTCTCAATTAAAAACTCTGTACGAGTATAAGACCCTAGTTGCGTTTACTCTATGGAGCAAAAGCAATCTATTGTCGTTTTGAACGAAAGATTTCACAGTTCATTTTTATATCTCTGCATCAAAGAAACGGATATTCGTCACCCGAAATGGCTAGAACTTGCTATAACGAATAAATATTAACGTTTCGGACTGAAGAGCATTCGATTTCTACCCTGAACAACTTCGCAAAAGAGAGAAACCTCACCGTAGCTAGCGGGCTGACAGACACAAGTGAAATGGGACTTCAAGCTTATTGGAGTACACGGGAGATAGCTGGTCATTGAGGTCCATGTCCATCCGGACTGTAGTAGTACTGCTTAAGTAAGTAAGTAGAACTTTCCGTAAGCTAAATGGTAGGTTTAACAGTTTGATGAAACCTCTGTTTCGGTGATAAATGTTAGCGGGCACATAGTAGTAGCGGCGTGGCATAAAAAAATAGAGATTGCTGGAGATATTTTCGGGTAAGAAACAGGGACATCAACTTTTCAGAATAACCTATCGAGGATATGAAGGCATGCTTTAGAAGGTGTAAAATTCGAGAATTGACCAAAGGTAAAGTATGACTAGGGTAAGAGACCTATAAGTCCAAGGAATTTCGATAGAAGTCATGAAGTTTCTGCTTAAAATATGGGTATTTCACTTAGTTGGACTAGTAAATGTTAAGGATTTGCAGAATAAATCGCTCGTTAACAAGGAAGAAAATGGACAACATTTCGACTTAGACCAGGGAAGACATCAAGAACTGTCACTTTGACTATAACTTCATATTTGACAGCTATAACATCAAAGTACTTCTCAGCGGAAGAGAGACCTTAACAGCTCAAATCTGGATGAAAATTGAATCTGCATGAATTTCGAAGACATCAGCTTTGACAGTGAACCTTGCCAACATGCTCAGTATACCCAGGTACAATGCCGATAGACTCCAGGTTCCCACAGTGCGACAACAATTCAGGAACCATCTCATCTCAGAAGCGGTAACGATCAACAGATCTAAGCAAACAACTGTGGATTTTACTTAAAGTTCAAATTGCATCAGCCCCAGCAGCAGAGAAATTTGAATTTTAAGCCCAGTATCGCGCGGAAAAATAGAAAGTATAGTGTGATGCAAGTCGTAATAACCGCAACAATATCAATGCGCTAGCTGTACAAGCTGATGATGTCAGCAAACTGGTACGGCAGTAGGTCAATTTATACTTTTACCAACGAGCTTACAGGGAGATGAAACACTAAACAGCAGTCTGTACAAAATATGGATGCTTCCCTACTTATATAGGGTGAGAACCAGCTCAGAATATGGAGGGAGGACTCTGCGATCGTACTTAACCATGCTATATAGATCACAGCGCGAGTGTCCTAAACCAAAATGAACCATCTGAAGTAGCAAATTCCCAAATTCGAACTGGCCCCTTGGCAGGGCCCTCGCCCAATTATTAAGACTTCTTCCGTTTATGAAATTTTCTACTTAAAAGCTAGGTTCAAGCAAATACTGGTTGTATCATAACGACATTCAGAACTTAACGCCGCTAAAGGCTGCTACGATGTGACCAATTACAAGCTGCCGGTCACATGTCCTGTTGATCGACAGTACTACCGGTAATCCACACCATTACTTCAAACACGGTACCGTGAAAGTAAGTGCCTGACTTGTTAGAGGTAGTTGTTAGTATTGGGTGCTGTGACCCTAGGAACAACTATAGGTTAATGGATAGGCCTCGACTCATACCAAGGTCGGATCTGTGCCCTTAACACAGTTCCGCGTTGGTATTAAAGGAATTTCCGGAGAACGATAGCAAGGCATATCTTTGTTCCCATGAATGTGTGGGGATTCAGTTTAATTAATTCTTTACGAGATAGGAGCTTACTTCATATACAATAGACGTTATGATTCCTAAGAAATGCAGAGATTGCAAGAAAATCAAGAAAATCAAAGCGGTGAGAATTGATGGAATTCCCGCGGAATTTTTCCAAGCTGCGCCATATGTATACATTAAGAGAGCTACTGAGACCTATAATAGCTAATGCATGCGAAAATAAGCATCTTCCGGAAGAGTGGAATAACGAGATAATTGTCAAGTTACCGAAAAAGGGCAATCTGATTCCGGAAATTGGTAGGGGATATGTGTTCTACCGGCAACGGCCAAAATAATAGCGATGATATTTCTGGACAGGATCAAAGTATATTAAAACCTACCTCTCGCAACTTGTGGATCATCGTTGAGCAATGCCTCTTTTCTATCTGTTTCTTATCGATTTTAATTGGAAAGCTCTGCGCAGAAGAGGTATATCTGCTTAAATCGATACTATCATATAAAGGCTATGTACAAAGGTGCAAAGTATCGTGTTGTACATAACGGTAAGTTATAAGAAGCCTTTCAATTCCAAAGCGGAGTTCGGCAGGGTTGCATTTTACCACTGTTTATTTTTTGGTGTTAATACGCTATATTATCCGCGCATCACTGTCGGAGGTGTTCAATGGATCATGACATCTTACCTAAAACATGTTGATTACGCATTACGCTGATGATATGATATCTGCTCGCTTGCGAACAGGGTTTTGGATCTACACAAGATGAGTCAGAATCTGAAAGCCGAAGCCGAAGGTGACTACAGCAATCACTCGAGAGCTGTAGTCCGTTAACAGAAGTCTACTCATTATTTTGAGAGGGACCAATTGATATCACTATAAGAAGAAGGAAGTGGTCGTGGATTGGTCACACTCAATGCAATAGAACTCACTTACCCAGACAGGAACAGCTGGCCGTCCAAGCAGACACGGTGCAGAACAGTTGTGAACGAATCGAGGACGCTTAAAAAGAGTTGGAGAGAGCTGAAACCCTTTTCAGAAAACCGAAAAAGATGGTGCAGAGGCGTTGTTGAAACAGAGGAAAGAGGCATAAGAGGAGTCTACAGTAGTCTTTAGGAAGAGTTTGATTAAACGGAGTTTCTTCGTGTAACATTCTGGATATGGGTTCATGGTATCCAAAATCGTACGGTGAGGACAAATGCAGAAAAGAACAACATATCTAAGATAACGCGGGTTAACCTTCAACGAAAAGTGTTGTAATGGAGCAGGAGAGTCAATGTTAATGCTGATGAACGAAGAGTAATTTTTCCAGTTTTAGAAGATTGAGATAGGGTGGTAGGTTGAAGCTGTCAGTTCAAGGGAGTTCTAGTAACGAAGTTCTAAGCCTCTGTTGCACGGGTTCTACGCAGGGGGTGTAATAAGGTGAACGATTTTGATTGACATATTCACGAAGAAGCTCGACAAAAGTAATCTATAGAACAGCATTTGATGAAACGGACGGACGGAAGTTCAGTTCTTTGTCGCAAATGACACTTAAAACGGACATTTCTGTGACTATGGGACAAGAGACGAAACCCTGATGATATATGTTTCATATTTTTACTGATGTCGTCAGAAAGGATTCAGAGCTATCAATCTGCTGGAAGTTGAACACGAGCTGTAAGAAAGCAGAAGCCTGGGCCAGCTAGAGAACGAATCTTTGTTTTTCTTTTAATTAACTGCCCAGCACAACCGACCTTAAGGGTGAAAACTTTATGCAAATAGATCAGTAGTAGTCTAACTGATATCAAATAAGTAAAACAAGTAATTTGTAGTCTCAAATTAGCTTCTTCTTTGAGGAAAAGCCAGAATTCAGAAAGAGAAAAACCTAACGCAACCTAGCCTAAAAAAATCGTTTGCCAGGCCTATTCAGAAAGCTAGAAAAGAAATGATGAGTTAACAGATGCAATACAATGCCCTTGTTTTATAAACCTCTTTAAAGGAAGCTCTTCCAACCATTTGCGCTGGGTGTTAGCCGACGGCTTTTAAATATTTCTTAAAAAAAAATTTAACATTTACTTTCTCAAGAGTAACGGTTTGCAGGTGCCGAATCGATAGTTGCATATATGTGATCTCTAATAATAGAAAGGAGGACAAGCTACTATATACTTCCCGAAATATAAAGTTACTTGTAAATAAAAAATCGTCTCAGCGTAAGGCACCGTGTCGGCTCTGTTGACAAAGGTAATTTCTTATTCAACGTGTCTGCACAAAGCAACAAACAACATTCTTACTGTGCTTTGGATTTCCGTAGGGAAGTACACCAGAACCACTTGTTATCAGAGAATATACAACCCCATTCCTGGATAAACGACAAAAATTCCCAACTCTTTTCTCTCCATCGTAATCCTTGACCCCTGTTCTACACTACATTTATACTATATAACATATGTATGCATATCCTTGCTATTTCAGGAAATAAATCGTAAACTTTCCACAAAAGACACACAGTTTGCCTTTTAAACTTTCTCTACCATTCGCAACCACTTGCAGCTGTTAATATCTTTTCGAAACTAAAAAGGACCTAAGGACCTTTGAACGTCAGACTCATTCCACATTCTTTTTTCTATCCCATTAACACACGCACACACATACACACACACACTATCCGACAAAATACTGTAGGTACTCACCTTGTTTTCTTCTTTTTAATTCCGTTCGGATCGCCTTTTTTCTTGTCAGCCTTTTTATTAGCTCCACTCGATGTGGCAGTTCCACTGCCACCAGTATTACCCGACGAATTCCCACCAACACCACCATTATCATGGGCCGATGATGAATGGCTTCCACCGTTTCCTGTTCCTGTTGTTGTCGTAGCACTAACCGACGTTGTCGTCGATCCGTTATCATCGTTCTTCTTTTTACCCATTACTCCATTCATGTTGGACACGATAGGACCGCCATTTCCATCCAATCCAGACATGGTCGGCGTTGATTGCCCACCCTGGGGAGAGCCCATATTCGAAGTCGATTGCACTTGAATGGCTTGAGGTTGATTGCCAGGACCTGTACTGAACATTTGCATATGATGATCGTATTCGAGTTTTGAATGTGGCGATGCATTGGAATAGTCCATTTTACCGTTGTTGTGATATTCCAGTGGTTTTCCATAGTCACGAACAATTAAACCATTAGAACTACTGCCGCCTGGCGGTGAGTATTGATCGAGTTTGGTTGTGATGTATTCGTATTTTGGCGTCGGTGAGTAGCAGCCCATTTTGTTGACCGTTACGTAGTCGAGTTTTTGGCCGTAGTCCATGGTTTTGTAAGGATCCATTTTAGGGGATCCACCTGGCAAGAGAGTATTACAGTCGGGAAGGCGAGTGCACATTTCAACGACACCACTTGGTGATGGATGTTGAACGACGGAGGGCATACCGAGCATAACATGGATACTGTGACCGGATTGAGGTTGCAACGGCTTGGCACCAAGTGGGCTCAGCGGCCCTGAGAAGTCTCCGAAAATTTGATCGTCAAAAGTTGTGTGCTCCATTGTTGGTTGAATGTTGTGAGTATCTAAAGTGTGAGTTCAGACGAGTGCTGACTGATTGAGTGGAAGTGTCAAAATTCACTTAGATTTTATAATATTTTGCTACCATTGGAAGTCAGTATCAACATTCACTTAAGTAGATTGTGTAATGAGTGGCGTTGGAGGCATTCTACAAAGATCTCAGTATCTCAAATCCCCATGATTAATTGCAGAGTTGTCAAAAGGCGTCGGTAGATTTGTTCTTTTTTTTTTTGGAATGTCACTGTCTCAGTTATCTAACCGAAATTTTGCAGAATTTGTATAAATATTGGCAGTTGCACATTGTTTAAACTCAATATGAAATCTTGACAGATGTCAGTGAGATGAAAATTTATTTTTGATCAGTTTCACTTGTCCAGGAAAATGTTACAAGGAAGTAATAGTTTTAAAAAGATGATTCCGGCATCTGTTTCACAAGTCATTTATTCAAATTTGAGTTGACAGATTCGAATTTTTACTCAGTAGGATGTCGGGTCAAAATGTCATCGATTACAGGAACCGTTTGCCAATTTAAGCTTGAAAACGTTTTCGATGACAGATGTCAAATTAAATTCAATGAGGATGCTTTAGTGGTTGCTGAAGTTTGTTTGCAAATGAGGTAACTAAAGTTTATTTCGGAATTTTGGTTGGGAAGCAAGATCCCGTCAAAGTTAGAAACATCAGATTTCTTCGATTTTCGCCGTTCATGTGGCAATCCAGGAAAGCTTTGTTCGATTTATGTATGTTTATCAATGGTTTGCGATTATTGCAAACGTCAAACTTGTGTTGCGGAATATTAAAGGGGCCTTGGATTTTTCAGATCTCAGCGTCGTGACAGCAAAGCAAAGCGTGTGGCATTTTCTTCACAGTTTGACGGTCAATTTTGGTACGATGATTGTTGTTAAGGTGACGCAAGTGTGAGTGTATAACCGGAACTGGATTTTTAATTATTGTACTGTAAGCGGCGGCTCTCTGTTTTATGATGAATTTGGAGTTTTGATTATCGTTTTTCGTTCCAATTGAGTCTTTTCGTTTACATAATTTGACATATAGTTTTGATTTCGGACAGTCCTTTGATTAGTCCTGTTCGACTTGATGTCCGGTATGAAGTTAACTTTAAAGAAACTTAAGCGCTTGGTAGTTGTTGTTGGTTTCACAATATTTTATACACTTTCACTTGACAAAATATCAGAAATGTCGATTGTCTCTTGATGAATTGGATTTAGAATAAATGTTAGTTAGACAAATATTGCCAACATTCACGTTGACAGTATTTCTCTCACCTGTTCACTGTTGTCGATTACATAATACATCCTTCAGTGAATGTCACAAGTGTCAGAGGCAGCAATTTTCCCTCGTAATTATCATTCAACAGGTGGATGACAAATTGTTCGCTCACTTCAATTATAATATGATATCTTATTTTTAATTAATTTAATTTTAATCAACGCGGAAACGAATTACAAAAAGTGCTTATATAGCAACAATGTAAATTCGAGTTAAATGACTTCTTCGTCGACAGACAGAATAAAAACGGAGAGAGCAATAATGATAACCAAGACAAAACGGAATCAAAGTCAATTAATTGGAAATCGCGTAAGTATGGCAGAGGAATATGGATGAATTGCGCGCTTGGATTTCTCAGTTGGTTGGACGAAATTAAATTGTTATAAATTAATTAATTGCAATTACTGGTGGCTGCACAACACCCATCATTTAGTCGTCACTTGTTGCCGCGTTTGGTACGGGTATTACATACGAATATGTACATGAGATACACGCGCTGAGAACAACTACTTGTACCGATGTTTCGAGGATATCCACGAACTGGTTGACAGTTAAAAGACTCGTGTAATATGGTCGACACAGAGAGAAGAACAAGTGTTTTTTTTTTTTGTTGTATTTTGTTTAATTGAAACAAATTAATGAAACTTAAACGATTTGAAGAGATATTCGGATATTCGCACAACACTGTCACACACAGTCGGTCCACTGTCAGTGGTTGGATGATGACACTTCTTACTGTCAGAGTGACGGTGGTTGATTATTGGGTTTGGTCGGGCGTGCGAACAGAACTCACCGAGGTTATAACCATAGAAAGCCTGTACGATTAATTGAGCTCACAAACGGCGATGATTGCCTTTTTATAGTCAATTTAGTTGCCAATTGATCGGAATCCCTGGCTGACCAATCAGCGTTCAGTTATGGCTGACCGCCTGTGGATTTTTTATTTCATCCTAAATGACAGTTGCATGTGAGCGACAGAGAGAATCGAGCTTCAAGTCACAGCATGAGGTCTAAATTGTTGCATTAAGGGGTGTGGTTTTTCTTCTTTTTTTTGTTTGTTTGACGTTGATGTTGAACCATGTCGTCCTATGTGCTCGGTAGAAGACACCCTTGGTTATTTTCGACGCTGATCTAGAAAAACCACGTCAAAGTGAAAATTGTGAAAAAAAGAACGAATTTGGAAAAGGAGACAAAAAAAAAAAAAAAAAAAAAAATCCCAGATCGCCTGTTGAGCTCTTACAAAGCGAAGAAACGATCAAAGTTACAGAAGTTCACATAAGGGTCACGTGCGGTATGGTTTCTGAAACCAGGGGATGGTTGCTTTTCTTTTTCTTTTTTGTAATAGCTACATCAAGCCCCTATCTTGCAATATCGTCCCAGGATGAGTCCCAATTCGAATTCCATGACTTCTTTGACCATAATTTCCTTCTCCAATTGGAAATTTATTTTGTTTGTTGTCATGCTCGTACTTGTGCTGGTGTATGTCGGTTTCCCATTCATCCCCATTGACGATTGACGAGCGATTTGGTATCCTTTTTCGCGTGTCCTCTGGCATTATGCTGGTACTTTTGGTGTTTTGATATCCTTGACGATCTTGGAAATGCCATGCAGTTTTCATGGGTGAATTCGAAATTATGAACAAAAAAAAAAAAAACTTGTGTCACTATGAGGGTTGGCTTGCGTCAGTCAGATGGGTGGATGAGTGGTTTCGTGTGGGAAATAATTTCGCGTGTTTAGAAGCGACCTTAATGCCCACACATTAGTGTCTTTTTTTTTTTAAATATAAGCTCGTGGCATTTCTGTTGTAGACCTTCGTATGACTGTATGAAAGAAAGCAATTTTTAATTAAGTGGAAATTGGCGAGTTTAAAATGCGCTCATGGTGTCACAGTTCACAGCAGAGCAGCGCAGATCAAAGTTGAGCTGAGTAGAGTGTAGAGGAATAATTTGTGGACAGTGTGTGTCCCCGATGGCTCTCGACGAAGAACTGGCAATAAATGATTTGATTCCAGTGCATCGTCGGTATAAATTAAGGAACTCTGCCAATGATCAGGATTAATTAATTAATAATTGAAATCAATAGATGCTCAAAGTGAGATGGAAAGGGATAGAACTGTATCAGAGAGTGAGATATTAGTTAGACTCCTGACTGTCTGCAATGGGTGTTCAAGGTCGATTCATTAATTTGCTGCACTTTGGTTTGGCCTACATTTTAACTGGTCAATTAGGAGACGCTTTTAATGCCCTTAATTGGTGCTAACAGTTCGTAGTCAATCATCTGTCATTGCAGTTGATTTCCTTATCATCAATGAAGGTCATGAATACCAGTTAGGTGATCGCCAGCGAAGAACTGTTAGTTGTGATTTTTGAGAGGCGAAATCATTTCTGTGGTGTCGAGTACATATTGTTAGTTTCGAGGCTACATTTACGTATGTTTTTCCAACTCATTTGATGTTTCTCATAAACAGAATTCTATTCAATGGTTTGTGAAGGTCTTAAGCCTTTTTACAACACTCTAATCGGCATTTATTAGTGTGGATTGACGCACAGAATCTTTAAATGTTGGAAAAGAAGGAAGAACTTTAAGTCAAGACCTTCAGTGAAATCATATTATAGTCTTGGTATTGAAGTTAACAAGAGCATAGTCAATATTGTGCAAGTAACACCAACCAAAAAGTGACCGTAATCCATACAGACAAATCACGTCGTGGATGGAACGATTTTCACCTGGGATTCCGTCCTTTGCCTACGCAGTGGGAACACCGATGAATTCTAACTATTGAGTAAAAAATTTGAAGAATTACATATGAAATTGGTTGAACTTGGTGTCTGACTTCTGATCACATCGGTAAGCTGTTCTCGTCCTTATACTTTTGAAGTAATGGAATTTAAGCTTTTCCCTAAAAATTAAAGTGGAACAATAACAATAACTTTTTGAACGAATTCCATCGTAATCTAAAGAACAAGGTGATCAGGTTGAATAGCTCCTCGTGTATTGGATACATTCTCGAGACTATAAAAAGATCAATTCCTAGGCAATTGAAAGTTGTTCGACAACGATTTCGAAGCTGCTAGGAGGAAATCATTCCCTTTCCTTTCTTTGATCAGGACTTGTGATAAAGCATATTTCATTCTTAGCCATCCAGCAATAAAAGGAGTTATGCGTAGAAAAAAAGAAAACACACAGCATAAGCATCATCGTTTTCTTTCTGAAAAGCTTTGAAAGCGGAAAACGTGCCTATGAACTCATCTGAACTGATCTCTTAAGGCAATTGAGTTAAGGTAGTATTTTGCTTCTTTGCTTACTACTGAGTGTAATAAGACCAATTTTTTGACGAGAATTTCACAGTGGGATAGCTTACATCAACACTGAGTGCGGCCAAATTAAAAAAGGTAGCAGGCATGTAAAGATTACTTCACGAGTTCCTTTTTAAAAATGCCACAAGGGAATACATTTCGATCCAAACTGGCTGCTGCAATAAGATCTTCCAGAACTGCAAGATTTCCTCGTGCTTTCTGACTTCAATTATTTTCCGGCTTTCTTCAAAATGTAGAATATTGCTTTCAAACGCGTCAATGAAGCTTTTTGGAAGAATGCTACATATATTCCAGATTAACGATCTGGATTGACGAAAGGAAGCCACTGAAAGAGTTTCAGGAAGTTTTTCGACCTTAATACTCCAAAACAGATCAAGTCTTCTTATTATTAAACTGCTCAGTCCTATCTGCAGCTGAAAAAATAAGTGTTCACCTTCCTTCTAGGCTTCACAGCAGCGTTTGATTCAATAGATAGAAAGAGTCTAGTTTAAAAATTTTTGAACTAAGAGATTACGTCTAAAGCCGAGAGCTCTGTATGCGATCGATGTTGTATCTATATGGGATGGTGAAATGCTCTCAGATCAATTTAGTTCATCGATAGCACTCTTCTCTTCGCTATCTTCATTGATAAAATTGTAGAATATTTTACAGGAGGCGCAAATATAGCAGATGTTATCTTTCCAGCTTTGCTATATGCAGATGACATGCAAGAAATAATCGACAAGTTCGAAAGATATTGCGATACTTGGAAGCTAATCATCAATACAAGAAAATTCAAAATCATGATTCTTCGAAGTGCTTTGGAAGATGTAAATGAAAAATAAAATAGGAGATGGATCTGTTAAAAGAGTTCAAATACCTAGGTATAACCCTTACGAGCAATGTAGGTTTCAAAAAACAAATCAAGTCTAAGCTCTCTGAAACCATGTCTGTTATTTGTGCATCTTGGAAAAACTGCATATTAAGTAGGCGCAAAAATGCAAGTTATTACAAGCGGCTTCCAAGTTATAAACAGCACGAGCAAGTAGAACAAGCGCTTCGGTTCTTCTTAAGATACGCTATTTTCAATCTACCACCCACAATGCCAAACTACTACTGCATATTAAGACTGGATTGCCGAACATGTTTTAGGTACAATTAAACTTTTTTAAAGGAGGTTGGTCTAAGAGGACAAATTCTGGCATGGTTTGAGTGTTATTTGATGAATCGTAAATTGTATAGTTAAAATAGGCCGGCATCTAAGCGAAGGAGATGCCGCATCATTTGGAGTTCCACAGGGATCAAAATACGGACCGCTAATTTTAATCACGTATATAAAAGAAATGCTTAAAGCTCTTAGCAATAGTACAATCTACGCCTATGTTAACGACACGTCAAATATCGGAAACCACAAAAACGTAGAAACAGCTGAAAAATCCTCGCAGAAGGAGTTCGATGTTATCACATCTTGGTGTCATGAAAACGGCCTGGTCATAAACGCAAACAAAACCAATGTTATGCATAAACGCTCACCCCATATCTTAAAATATAAACAAAAAATTAAAATTCATAACTATGACTGTCTGCATAAGGTTAATAGCCATCAACTTCTTCGAGCTGATGACGACTGTTCAACTATCCTCGATAACATGTCTACCAACAAATACCTGGGAGCTATCGTCTATTACAACTTCAAAGAGGCACTTATTAAAAAACTCAGAAAGTCTGCATTTGCTCTTTTTCATCTGAGCTATCGATGTCCACCAGATGTCCTACAACAATGCTTTTTTAGCCTTGTGGAGTCTCACTTAAGGTATGGCATTCTGGCATAGGGAAGCACGCCACAGTTCCAAAGGTTAAGCCCTCTTCACGTAAGCATCCAGAAAATAATACTCAAACCAAGTCGAATAACCGGCGGTGTGAACAGGCAGTTTCTGACAATAGAGAAACTATACAAAATACACCCTGTCTGACTCGAACTGCAACCAACTTCAGACTGCTATAATTTCCAAACCGTTCATTACTGTGAGCTCAAATTTTGACACATGACGGATAATTTTATTACTTATAAGCCTTTTAGACGATTTAAGTCTCAGTTGTGTTGAAAAATTTTTATCAGCGATTGAATTCAAACGTGATAGTGTAATTGCTGTGTACTTGGCTGAAAAACCACAAGTAACTATATTTAGAGCTCTCCAGCACCTCAACGTGAATAAATCACTTGTGTCTCGAACCATAGCTCGTTACCATGATACTGGCAACGTTGCAAAACGCCATAGAGGTGGTCATAAAAAAACAACAGCATCGGCAGAAATGGTTCGGAAAGTGAAGGCTCGAATTGAGCGAAATCCGCTTCGAAGTGGAAGAAAAATGGCTCGTGAGCTCAACATATCGTTGGAACGGATGCAACACACACTGAAAAATGAGCTTGGGCTCAAGCCATTGAAGTTCCAAAAAGCACACGATTTTACACCGCAATAGAAAAAAGTTAGAGTCGGAAGAGCGAAGGAGTTGCTACGCTTGCACGAAAGTGGTGGGTTGCCGAATTTGGATTTTTCCGATGAGTCGCCATTTGTTATAGAACAATATGTCAACAAACAAAATGACCGAGTTTCCTTGCCAGAAAGGTTCTTTCGAAAATTTACACCTTCGGACGGCCACCAAAAAGCAGGCAGCACCGACGGTGATGGTTTGGGCCGCCATAACCGCCGATGGTAGCTCTCCGCTCGTATTTTTGGACTGTGGCGTCAAAATTAATGCGATCGTATACCGCGAAACTGTCTTAGAGACAGTATTGAAGGTTTGGGCAAACAATCATTTCGGTCGGAGACCGTGGACATTTCAACAAGACTTGGCACCGACTCACAAAGCGCGCGTCAACCAAGATTGGTTAAAAAACAATGTTCCACACTTCATTTCTTCGACACAATGGATTGCAAATCCGTTGGATTTCTCTTTCTGGAGTATTTTGAAGGCGAAGGTTGTCACTAAAAAATACCAAATTTTGGACCATCTCACACAAGCACTTCGCCGGGAATAGGCCAAAATACGATGTTTTCTTCGGCCGTCTCAAGCCCATTATTCGCGCCAAAGGTGGATATATTGAATGCAACTAATTTAAATGACCAGTCTTCTGCAGACAAGCCACTTGGCTTTGCAGACAATACATGTAAAAGTAATTATATATTCATTCGAAAAAATTCATTGTTCTCAAATTATGTAACCACCTCGATCCAAAAAGCCAACAGGAAAATTATCAAGCATAGACATTGAGCTATCATCTGACATAAAAGAATTAAAAGAGATGATGAAGCAACTGATTACACAAATGACGAACATGCTAAACATCCTAACATTACTTATTACTAGACAAGATGATAGCAGACCATACATCTCTCCAAACTACCATATGGAATGCAAATGGTGGAGTCATGTGTGGGACCTAGTTATAACACAGATTACTCAGATGGAACAGGACATGGAAGAGCTGCAATAATAATCAGTAAACAGGTGGAATTTATTGAATTAAATGAATTTCAAACTGACTACATCCAACCTACAACCTACTCGTACATAGTAAGAGAAGAGATATAACACATGGGCTGAAAACTCAGTACCGTTTTATAATAAAATACCAAATTTTTGCAAAATTCTACTTTATTTATCAATATAGTTGCGTTCGAGGGCGATGCACTGATTGAAACGATTTTTCAATCTTTCGATACCAGTTTTGTAGTACGATTTCGGTTTAGCCTCAAAGAAGGCCTCTGTTTCGGCGATTACTTCTTCATGGGTCTTAAATCTCTTTCCGGCGAAAATTCTTTTGAGGTCTGCGTACAGGAAATAGTCGCTGGGGGCCATATCTGAAGAATACGGTGGGTAGGGAAGCAATTCGTAGCCGAATTCATTCAATTTTGCCATCGTTTTTATCGACTTGTGACACGGTGTATTGCCTTGATGAAGCAGCACTCTCTTTTTCTTCAAATGCGGTCGTTTTTCTGCGATTTCGTCCTTCAAACGCTCCAACAACGCAATGTAATAGTCGCTGTTGATAGTCTGCCCCTTTTGGAAATATTCGATGAAAATTGTGTATCCATGTGTATCCCAGATGCCATAACCTTGCCAGCAGACTGTTGAGCTTTTGGTCGTTTTAGACGAGGTTCGTCGCCTTCTCCCCACCCAGCTGACTGCCGACTTGACTCTGGTGTGAAGTGATGGAGCCAAGTTTCATTCATTGTCACATACCGATGCAAATATTCGGCTTTATTGCGGTTGAACAGCTTTAAACACTCCTCTGAATCATCAACACGTTGTTGTTTTTGGTCGACTGTGTGCACCCACTTTGAACAGAGCTTTAGCATGTCCAAATATTGGTGTATGATATATCCAACACCATCTTTTGATATTTCAGAGCCTCAGCTATCTCGATCAACTTCACTTTACGGCCGTTCGTAGTCATTTTGTGGACTTTTTTGATGTTTTTATCTGAAACAGCCTCTTTTGGACGTCCACTGCGTGCATCATCTTCGGTGCTTGTATGACCACTTTTAAATTTTTCAATCCACTTGCGAATGGTTCGTTCGACTGGTGCAGAGTCCGGGTAACACTTATCAAGCCATTTCTTTGCATCGGCTGCATTTTTCTCATCAAAAAGCAATGATAAATCAACACACGAAATTGCTTTGAATCCATTTTTTTCACAATAGCAAAAGTTGCTTCACTCATAACTTATATCTCGAGAACTAATCGTCCGACAGCTGTCAAATTTATACACGTATCTTTTGAAGGTTGGTACTAACTGGAAATGGTATGGATTTAATTCAAGTGGTGCCCTCTCTTACAAACGGCACGGCCATGTATTATGTTATATGTATATATTCATTAACATTTTGTTTTGGGCATGATAGACTGCTCGGGGTTTACTTGCCAACTAATGTTAAGAATTCTAAAGTCAGCTACGGTACTCCCTTCTTAGTAAGTACGCCCTATTTACGGCCTGAATGTGTGTTTGTTGAGCAGGCACATCCTGAGTTAAAATGGAATACCACCTTGATCAAAAAAAAAAAAAACCGAACTGGAAAAACCACCGTGTTGAGCTCCCATTGCTCCGATTTGAGTTCTGTTTTTTTGTTAAGTTGGTATATCTGTTGTTGACATTCCCTCTAAATCTTAGTGTCATAGCCAAAAGTACATGGATTTAAATTTGCAACAATGAACTTATATTAAATTTTGCGTAAAAAACGGATTTAATGGGGTGCGAACGTTGGAAATGTTGGAAAAGTGTTTCGGCAACGATTCTCTAGAGAAAACGGTCGTTAACCAGTGGCACGAGCGGTTCAAAAGTGGTCGTGAGTCAATCGAAGATGATGAACGTAGTGGCAGACCATCGACATCGAAAACCGACGAAAACATTGATGAAGTAAAATAAATGTTGGTCAATAATCGCAATTTAACCATCAGAGAGATAGCGGATGAATTCAACATTGCCTATGGATCCGGCCAAGACATTTTGGTTAATGATTTGGGTGTCCGTCGTGTAGCAGCAAAGTTGGTGCCAAAAGACCTTAATTTCATACAAAAAAGAGACCGTGTTGACGTCGCAAAAGAGATGATTTGCGCGCGCTGAATCCGATCCCACATTCATCAAAAAGATCATTTCTGATGACGTGGAGTTATGAGTACGACATGTAATCCAAACATCAAGCAAGTGAACGGCTTCCACCAAATGAGTCGAGACCATTGGGGATTACCTTAAAGGGGACAATTTATGTAGATTTAGATGAATAAATTTGTATTTTCAATGTTCTGAATATATTCCGGGAACTTTGATCAAGGTCTATCAATGGGATACTTTCAAGCTTTGATATTTTATCAAAACCTCCTATGGGCGACCTTAAGGTAGCTGAAGCGGCTGTCGAAGCTTGTCATTTCTGACAAAAAAACCTTCAGCAGTTTTTGGACGAAAACTGTTTGTTTGGTGTGATGAGATGTTTCAGCTCAATGAAACTCAATTTACGTGAAGTATCAAAAAATTCTCCTGGTAGTCGTAAGTTGCACCAAAAACTAATTCAGCTGGTGTTGATTGTATATCTTCTTCAAAAACAGATCGGGCTGTTTGATGAATACTCGGATTAGAAATGACAACGCATCTTTTTTAGGTTTTGACAGCTTGTTTTTAAATATAGTCCACTCTCAACTTGATACACTTTTTACAGTGGTGCTGCAACTTCTTTAACCCTCCGTATAGTACGTATTTTGTTGGCCTGAAAAATACTCCTCCGCAGCGGTGATGACTTCCTCGTTCAACTCGTACTTTTTTCCGGCGAGTTATGTTTTAAGGTTTGGGAAAAAATAAAAGTCGCACGGATTTAAATCCGGAGAATACGGGGGATGAAGAAACAATTTTTAGTGCGATTTGACTAAATTGGCTGTGGCGACTGCGGAGGTGTGAGCCGGTACGTTTTCGTGGTGGAAGAGCATTTTTTTCTTTGTCAAATGTAGTCGTTTTTTCTTCAAATCGGCGTTAAATCGGCTCAATAAACCGATATAGTATGCTCCTATGATTGTTTTTCATTCTCCACATAGTCAACGTGGATTACACCTCGTTGGTCCCAAAAACCTTTTCGGCCGAAGTCACGATCTTCGCCTTCTTTGGAACACGTTCACCGGGTGAAACCTATTGTTTCGATTTTACTTTGGTCTCTTCGACAGTCATGAAACGACGCAGAAACTCGATTTCAATTAAACGGGGCCAAGCACGTCTTTGAAGTGGTCTATCGATTGCGCTTGTTCTCCGGTGTAAGCAAACGCGGCATCCATCACGCGGACAGCTTTCTTATGCCCAAAATCTTGTATATGGTTGACGCGTTTAGTTGAAATGCCTGTAATCTTAGCCAACTCGCGAATTTTCAATTGGCGGTCCGCCAATATGAGATCATGGATTTTGTCCACGGTTTCTTCTGTGATAACCGTTTTTGGGGCACATGGGCGCTGCGAACGTGAATGTATTTTATACACACTAACGAGAAATGGCTGGATTTCCACGCAGGTTTTGCCACTCAAAAACAAGAATGGAATCACGGAGCGACACTGATCTTTTTCCATGGTCGCAAAAAACACTAACACGATGCTTTGAAATGGGTGTCAATACAAACCTAAGCGTCGGATTGTCACTAAATTTTGACATGCGGGCAACATTTACAGCATAAAGCGGCTTAAGTTACCAATGTTTCGCCACTGTTTCGTTTTAATTTTGAGTCAGCACTTTTACATTATTGTAAAAGTCCTTGGAAAAGTCAAATTAAAGGCTGCATTCATTCCAAAAAGAACGTATCTGCGGATTATTAAAGTTTTCTGGTCGAATCGTTTCTAAAATGGACAGAAGTACAACATATGAGAACAAGTCAGGTGTATATAGACTTAAATTTGAAGCTAACGTATTTAGGATGGATTGGTTATACACTAAAACGCGAAGGCAATTTTATTGCTTAGTACGGTGTATGTTACAATGGAATCCTGTTATTCAAACAGCTGAAAGAGTGAGGCGCCTTGTCCACACGTTGCGCTGCAGATTTCTGTAGCAATTGAGAAGCGCAGCTATATGTCCCACAAGGAGTCACAGGAGCTAAGTAAGAAAGCAAGTATCTGCTGCCGCTGACATTCAATGACATGTACTATACAGTATGCCCAATAAACCTGTGCCTCTCTAAGGCTGCAATTTCGACTATAAATTTAATTCTCCCGATGGAAGGACACATCCAATTAGTCATCTTCAATATACACCATTGGAAGAATATTTGTCCTGATAAACCGAAAGATACAGCGTCATCGATTCCGCCTTATTCTCTCCTCAAATGAGACATTTGGTGCAATTTTTTGATAAGTCGCCCTGACTTGAAGGTGGGAATAGACTTTGCAACTCCAACGCGGTCATTAACCATCTCCGTTCCATAAAATTTCCTATTTTTCACTTGACCAGATACTTAAAGTACAAAACGACTCTGTCATCAAAATGACTTCCGACTCTCAACAACTATGATTGAAGCTCTTTGGCCTCCAGCAGCGGATTCAAACGTAGTTCATACTCCACTCGAATTTGAGAGAGAATAACGGTGAACCTAAAACCCGTACTGGTCATTTTTCGACTGTGTCTCCTGGGCAGTCACTGGGTGGTTGTGGATGCACCCAGTCAATCCAGGTCCATTTTTCATTTACATAGCTCCCTAGTGGTTGGGATGGTTTGTTTCAGCGCATACAGTACGATGAAAGCGGCCCGATTCCCAATTCTTTAAATCTCGGATTTTCTTTATTTTATTTCATGTACGAGCACAGGTTGCATCTTCGGCTCCTTGGCCATCTCCTGTTTCTTTTGTTTCTGATATGTGAGCAGGCTTATATTCATAGCACTCTGGAGAGTGCCTGACTTTACTTCAGGCTTTTTTTCAACTGTTTCCTATTCAACTTCCTCATGAAAGTTCTGCAACACGAGTACATGTTTGGTGCTGCTTGGCCTGAAGCCTATGGGGGTTGGGTGGTCCGCCGGACGGTCAGTCGGTTGGATGGTTGGTTGGGCATGGTCCTTCGAATCACTGGGTGGTTGTAGAAGAGTGTTTTTCCTTTCTGTTAGAACGTTATCCTCTAGCAGGAGTAGAGTTATTATTCCAAGAGAGCTGACTTTAAATATTTCTCCGGCGTTCTCCATTTTTTTTTTTTTTTATTAATTTTTTTCCACCCCTCGATGTGGTCCTTGTTCTGGTTACGGACGAGAAGCAGCAAGAGGACGAACAAGGTTCTTTGATGCAATTCTGGAGCTTGGTTCGTGCCAAGTGGATAATAGTTTCTATGCTATGGTATGGCGTAGAAGTCGTGTTGTGCATCGGGAAGTAACAATTTTAACTTCTCTTGGATCCATGTCCTGTCGGCGCGCAGTGGTCGTCCTTGCAGCAATATTCCGTAGCTAGTCGGGGCGATTTTTAAGGATTGCATGTAAAAATTTTAATTTCGGAAGCTGCACATTGTTTAGGGCAGTCAGAAACGGGATGGAACGGATTGGGCTTGGCTGGTTACTAAGCGTCGTTCTTTGTTTTTGAATACTCGAGTGCGCGGGGGGCTTTAATTTAATTAAAACCGATTCGCATATCTGTGCCTTTTCTTCGTTGTTCTTCGTTTGTATTTCACTTCTTTTTTTTTAAAGAGGGCGAGTTTTTTTCTGACTGGGTTTTCTTTGGATAGATTCTCCCCCCCTCCGCCATTAGCCCTCGTAACTGCTTCTTTTTTATTGAATTGTAAATGCAAGTATTAGGGAAGCAATTAAAATCCCTGGGAATGTGATGCTGTTTCAGTGAAAGAAACAGGACGAGGCAGACGTAGTTGAGAGGAGTCGAATGGAGACCCCTAGTCGAAGGCTGTTCATTAAAAGTTTTAAAATCGAGAATGGAACGTAGTGCTGGGGTGCTGGGGTGCTGGATGTGGATACTTTGCATAGTTTGCGGAATTGTAAATTGTGTTTTTGAGGCAAGGCGACTTGGTTGAGTTACATTGCTTTGTGGCTTTTGAATGGAGGCCAAGTTTCGTTTTCATTTGAAATTGATTGCATCGAGTACAGTGGAGTTATGCGATGGAAGGCAATTTGATGGTCGTTACTTTTGGGCAGCTTTAAGGGAAAGAAAATGAATGAGGGAATGAAAGGATGACTCAGATAAACGGCAAAATAATGACTATTATTTAAATGAGAACTTTGAGGATGTATTTTGTGTGATTAGAGGGATGTAAGTCGATATCTAATTGTCAGACTATCAGAGATTGAGTTACGTTGTTGATAGAAAGTTGTTTGTAATTTATAATGACTGGGAAATAGAGAGCTCATTAGGCCATTTTATAGAGAGACGGGTTTTACGATTGAATGTTTGAAGGGCGGAACGCTACTGGCAATTCCGAGCACTGGTGATGAAAATAGCGATAGATCGATGTGAGGCAACAGACATTCCGTTGGTGTTTAAGGATGTCAATTGACTGTGTTATGTTAGCATCATCTGTGAGTTTTACTGTATGCTTTTGAATCCTACTTAGCAAGTGCAAAGTGGTCTTGGGGGCAGCTGACCAAATGTGGGTTGGTTATTTGGGAGAAAACTTATGATAAATGCGTCTATCAGCGTGAATATGGCATTGTATGTGGTGCTTTTGCCCAGGTGTGTTCAGCTAACTTTTAAAAGTATATGTCCGTGATTTCGCAAAAGAGAAAAAGGGGACATTCCTTGCATTGAAGCGTAGTATTCACATTCCACTGAATCATTGGTCTGGTACTTGGGTTAGGTTGCGTTTTTTACTAGCATCTTCGGTCCCCACCTAAAGAAAGAGCTTTCTATAATGCGTTGTTCCACTGAGGAAGTATCCAGATCCTTCGGAATGGAGTATTGGTGTCATGACCTCAGTTGACAGGATCTATGTCTTCATTGAAACTTCTTCTTCATACGCTGTCAGCGCTGACGGAACCTAAGATCAGCAGAGTCTTTCACTTAAAGTAGCTGAGAATGCTTTAATCCTTCTTGATAGTATCTTTGCTTCTCCACCGTAGTACAGGACAAATATGATGAGAGTCTTCTACAGCATCTTTTTCATTGCTCGATACAGGGCTGCTCAATTACCTTCTAAGCCTTTAGAAACAGTAGTTGTTAAGAGTTATTTTCCACTTGATCTCAACGCTTATATTATTATTGGAGGTCACTGCAGATTTTATACAGAGACGTCGGTCGGTATTGATTGTTCTTCTTAGATGAGAGCATTCATACTTAAGGTGGCACTATAGTCTGGGTGAACTTGGGCCTCAATTAACAAGCGTCTCCAGCTAGCTCGATAATTATTTGATTACTTCCAGTTTCTCACGCTTAGTTGATCAAGCTCTCCTTCGACTTTCGTGCACCTACCTGAGTTGCGGTGCAATTGCACTGTCCCTCGGGGGGGATTCGAAGATTTTTTGAACCCGATCATTGGTGTCTATCTGCTCTACATGACCCAGTCACCTCGTCCATTGCAATTTCATCCTTCTGGCTAAGCCGATGTCGTTGTTCAGCCCGTATAGTTCGTCGTCGTATCTCTTCCTCAACTTACCGTCTATGCAGAAGAATTTTCTTTTCAATTTCATTTTTGATAAAGTTTATGTCTCTGCGCCATAGAGAAGGACTGGGTTTATAACGGTATTATATGCGTTGTTCGAGAGAGGGTTTTGATAGTCAATTGCCTTGTCCAGAACAGGTGTATGCCTGAAGGATACTGGATATTGTTAGAGAGTGTCAGGGGGTGTTTGTCCGGCACATAATGAGTGACGCTTGGGTGAATTACTATAGCACATCCCATATCCTCTAATTTGGTAACCAACTCACTGAGGACGTAATGCCATAAGATTGCAGAGAATACATTTCTCTGGGTTGTTTCTGTTTTGTATGATATTTATGACTGTACTGTTGAGATTGAAGTGAATCAGTGTAGAGACAGAGCCGTTATTGTTAAGTTCTTAAAGAGAATTGATGATCGACATTGTTGAAGCTCCCTCCATATCCTAGATCGACACGATTGTATATTCCGTGAGTGAGTATTCTTTCAAGGTTCTGAGATCCTTCGAAGGCATATGATAGGTTTTTTTCTGTTTTGGCGTGAGTTTTGGTAACGAAAGCTTAACAAGCTTCAAGAATGTCGAAATCTATGCAAGCATCATCTGTCTGCTCGAAATTTGTGATGATTAGTCCATAACTTGAAATATTCTCGAAGTTTCACTTGCTCGTGACCATTTCGCTGATCCTACACCAGGACCTGCGATGTCTGCGAAAGATGAAAACGGGAGTTAATTGAATGTTCAATATGCTAAACTGTAAGTATCCAGAGTGGTACAGTTCATCCGACACTTTTCAGTTGTGCGTCGAATCAAAGAAGTTCTTTGAGACAAGAGGAATTCCTGGCGTTTTTGAGTCATAAAATTGGGACTATTGCCTATTGCCTGATCACATACACTAGTTTAGTACTAACTAAATATTAAAGGATTGGATCAACTCCTTGGTTAGTGTCCATGCCATACGCCATAAATTGTGGTATGAGTTTTCGTCGGTTTAGCATGATTTCCTCCTGACGATTGTTGAATTCATCTACCAGCTTCGTGAAGCGCCTGTGTGGCGCAGGCTATTGAACATCGTATATCAGTTTTATTGTCCCCCTTGTAGGTTAGCAGGACAACTCGTTCATCAGCTAAGCGTCGGTTGGTATGCTATTTGAAGAACTGGGTATTGACTTATCTGGTTGCGAAGTGGTAGTCTGAGAAAATGTGTCGGATATACTTGAATATACTTAAGAGGAGGATTCCTTGCTCGAGGTAAAGGAATGAATGGCTGTCAAGGAGAAGACAGCCTGACCACCTTCTCTTTGCCTGGTATCTTGTGGGTGGAGATTTCGGTCATTAACCAGAAGTATAATGTTTTGAAATTCAAAAATTTTCAAAATTTTCTCAACAGCAAAGGATCTAAGCGAGACGTAGAATTTAGACTTAAGTCTATAAGAGATTTTTTTTCTGTCATAGACTTGCAGTTAAGTACCTGGCTAATACCCAACAAAACAGGTGATGGGGTGTCAATAAAGTTATTGAGATCTGGTCCTGACAGGCTACTAATTTAATTTTTTTTTTTGTTATGATGGAACAAAGCACTCAAACAAAGAACTAGTCCATTTTACTCTTTTTAAAGTTCCTTTTAATGAAATCTTTCAGTCTTAGCGTAAACCGGACATTCAGAGATAGTGCTCCGCGGTGTCGTCGTCACTTTCGCAGAAATCATCGAAGCGCTCATCGCTGGTTGTTGTGTCACTTATACCCAGCATATATAAGTGTGATGCCTTTTAACGACGCCAGTAAGCAACCTGTAGTATATCCTGCTGAGGGGCAGCAGAAATGCCTCTGACCTCCAAGAGACGTCGGGAAACATTCATTTGGTCTGCCTGCATCCCGGGGAGCTCAAACGTAAATTCACGTAAATTCGTGCCGTGAAAAACTCTTCTCTGAACCATGCCTGGAAAGTTCATCGGCGATTTCACTTTCAATGATCCCATTGTGACCTGGGACCTAGACAAGGGTTGCTGAATTTAGAGTTCCGACTGCGTTCAGTGATCTTTTGCATTCTTGAACTAGTTTGGAAGTCGGAAGGGTGTTCAACAACGCTCTAAGCGCAGCTTGGCTGTCACTGCAGATGAAAATGCTTCCCTTAATAGATTTTTCGCAATATAGTTCGCTGTCGTCAGGATTTCTGCTTGGTAGATACAAGCTTACCTAAAGTGAAGTGAAATCTAAAGTTGTCGTCCTCCAAAAAGACACTGGAGCCACATCCTATATTGGTTTTGAAGCCGTCCGTGAAGTTCCGACTGCATTGCTTTCCTGGCTCAGATTTTGACCGAAGCCAGTAAGGGGTACAAGGAAAGTCGATTTCGTATTTTTTCCGCAACAGGAGTTCCTGTGCCATTGCATAGGACGGTATGTCCATAAGACCGGAGTCATAAGACATGCCATTTCGAAACACATGGTGAGGGTGCCGTTCATGTTCTGAAAAGTTTCCTCAAGCTTATGTTTTGTCCTGAGCTTATGGGGAGTACTATTGTTCCTCCATAAATTGTGTCCAGTTAGTTTTATGCGGATTCCTCCTCTTCAGCAAGGTCGAGACCTTTCATCCGATTGTGAGTTCGATGTATCTGTGGTTCCTTAGCATACCTGTTGGATAAAGTTAAGTCGATTACTTGATGTATCACTCTTGTAACAAAAGTTGTCTGAGAGCCAACATTGTTGACAGCCAGGTCAGACGATAGCATGAAATCCAGGAGATAATTACATCTTACGTTGCGTTTGCTACAACCCCGGGAAGTGTTCTGAGCATAAGCATCGCAGCACATGATAAATCCCATTTTTCTGGAATCACAGTATTTAAAGATTTCTACTAACGGCTCCAGTAGTAGTAGTAGTAACGAATCATAAAGAAACTAAGAAGATGCAACCACGAATTTGTGCCATTCTATGTTCGTTTCGTAGTTAATTTCTGCAGCAACTAAATCTTGGTTACAAAATTGCACAAGTTTAATTGGTGAGAGTGAGTTCGGCACATAAAAACAAGCTCCCGGTCGTTCTGATCGCTCACCATAAAGTGATGTGAAAGTCCTTAAATATCTGAAACCACAGATGCGTTTATTCCATATGAATGTGGTTATGTGGTTTCATGAACCTCTAATGACAGCCTGCACCTTTATAGATGGTATGTGTTAGGGAGGAGATTGTGGTGTACTTTAGTAAGAGCCCCCCATAAGTCGGCATTTGTTGTACGCATTTTTCGCATCACAATAGGATTTTCCGAAAATTGAAATTAAGAGACTGCCTTTCAGCATTTCAAAAAAGGCTTTGGAGTAGGTTTAAGCATTCTGAATACATTTGACTACTCATCAACGAATATGTGACTTCTTGGAACATAAGCATCTATTGTCACTGACATACAAATATTCTATTTATTCCTAGGGATATGGACAGGGTTTTGATCTTCACGTTTATGGGTTTTATACAGCGTTTTAAGGATATATTTTTGAAAAGATTGTGTATGATCCTTCCACCATGTTGTCTCTATTTTGACAAAAGTTCAAGCTCATAATACTGAAAAGATTCACTAAAATCAGAGTTCTTCCATTTAATGAAAAGCAGGTGATGCCTGCTCGTTTTTCTTCCCATGATAGTGCTTCGTTCTAAACCATCATTATCAAACTTTGACCAAAAAAAAAAAAAAAAAAATCTCCCACCCCGTACTATGTAGATAATCATGTTGTCAATATTTAATACCACATGATCCCACGTATTTTAAGGTTTCTAATGAAAATGGCTTATTTCCCCGCAGGACCTATGAGTCTTCCTGGAAAAATTCAAAATTAACAATGATTGTGTGCCCTCATTCGCTTGCTTTTTCTCTTCTATTTTCGTCAAACCTTTTATCCATTCATGGTATCCGTACCTACTCGTGCTGCTCCATGGATTTTTGGCATCCACATCCGTTGGTTTCTTTGTATTCTGTGCATAGCGATTTAGTCTACTCAGCAGCTCATAATAGACAATGCACTCTGACTCTCGATAGAGTCCATGAATCCCGGATGATACTCCATCTTCGAACTTCATTGTGTCTTCTGCTGTTCCCTTTTCCTTATTTCTTTTTTTTTGCACTTTCTGTGTCCCTCTTTGTCTCTAACATCTGGTGTTTAGCATTATTTATTAATTTCTTCCCTTTCTGTTGGAAAATGCAAGGAAAGGGGGCCAAAAGTAAAGCACACATGGTGCAGGACTGAAGGATAAGCCCCTAGCTGTGCATTTGTACTCGTATGTAGTCCTACTCCTGTGTTGTTGTTCCTCGTCCTACTGGCGCTCCAAGTGCTCCTGCCACTGTATGTGGAATGCAATCATAATTACAGTTACTCTAAGTCTTTGTCCCTTATATTTTTTGTTAGAAAATCACATGTGGGCGAGAGGTTGTAGCTTCCCGGTGAGACTATTCGTTATTCACCGCATGAAACGAGAGAGAGTGGAGGAGTCCTCATTTCCAGTCCATACATAAATGACGATAGCCAAGGTGAGGAGGTGAAGGATGTGCACTGCAAAAATCGTTCATTCTTTAATTGGAACCCAGCTTTTGTGCCTCTTTTTAGGGGATGCATATACATACATGGAAACTGGATACACTAAGCTAAAGCGGCTTGATGGAGGATGAAGTATGCTGGAACTTTGAGAGACAATCATGAGCCACCTCATGAAGGCACTTCTGCTTAAGGGGGTATGCAATGTAGAGTGCAAGTTTTAAAGTATCATTTCAGTTAAAGAGTTCTTTGTGGCAATGATACTAGTAGCAACTGTATCGTACCAGATTTGGATTCTGTTTTCAAGAGTGGAGGTATGCTCTCGAAGTGGATAAGCACAAACTTAAATCGAATTTAAGTTTTGTTTTTAGATTTGTACGATTCTGATTGACCTCGGGCAGTACTCTACTTAACGTAATTTGAATAAAGAAGCTAAATACTCAGAATGGCTTGGAGCCAATTAGCCTAGGTGCAAATTTCACTGTTGACGACTCTTCAAAATGAAACATCGTTCGAAATTGGACATGCAAGTGCAGTCGAACGACGAGGGGAGGTCCTAGGATAAAAATCTGTGTCGGATACTACAGCGATTGATACAGAGAGAGACAAAGTTTGTCTATTTGGGTACTGGATTTGTTGTAGGGGACAGACTTAGGCAAGAGGTCTTGGGGTTCAGACATGTTGGCGATCGCTTTATAGCAAAGTATATCAAAGCTTCATTAGCCAGCATCAGTCTGATTTGCAATACAAGTTTTGAGCAATATCCAAAGTAACATAGTCTTAGAGAATCTTAACGTCAAAATGGGAGTTGTACAGCTTGCACCCCTGGAAATGGATTAAGGCTATTAGGAATTTTTCCGTGAAGCGGAAGGCCACTATGGCTAGTACATGGCTTATCCACATGAAGAGGCATAGCAGCCACCTGATTATCAAATCGTTGGCCAAATTGATTATGGTACGATCAACGCAAGGCAATCTTCGCGATCGCAACAAACCATCCGAGTGTTTTTATAACGCGAAATGCAAAATCTCTCAACAACTCCCATGCTGCCAGCATCAACTACCAACGACCAGTGGCATCGATGCCAAGAAACCCTCAGAAATTAAACAAGTTATGTGGTGGGTTTTACCCAGTCCATCGTACCATTCAACCTGAACGGTGGAAGCCGAGCTAACAGTCCACCTAACGAATAGCAATTTCCAAGTTAAAGTACAACAAGGCTACTGAGCGGGCAGCCTACATGCCGAGAAATTTAAAGCAGCAGGAGATGACTTGACAGAACTTTGTCAGCCAAAGGCATGCCTGAAGAATGAAACTTTCGAACCGTTGCCCGAATGAACAAAAGAAGATTCCCTTAACAATTTACCAATAATCTGATTGATTTCTATCAGTAAGATTTTAGGACCGGTAAGTCTACAATCGGCCAAGAATTTACACTCCAGCAGATTCTGGAAAAAAACTTAAGAGATACAAATCAGTACGCACGACGTCTTTATCGATTTTAAGTTCGCATATGAAAGCACCTATATAAACGATGATAAACGCCCGGTGCTTCGTAAAGGTCACTAAGGCGAAGTGATGTGATGTAACGAACCAAGAATTGTGCGAAATGTCTAGATTTCCTCAAACGATGTAAGAAATACTTTTCCCCTTTTGACCTGGCGTCAATATATAAGGCATTCATCCGTCCATAATTGGAGTACAACGCCCTATTAGGTGTTTACAACACATCTTTGCATCCGTTAGATAGGATTCAAATTCGTGCGATAAGACTCGTAAGACTCCTAGGTGTCCATTTGCAGCCTCTGTCTCATCTTGTTCGATCGCTATGGTAGCATTCTGTAACAGTTGCATACCGCAAAATCAAACCTTCATCGGTAACAACCGTCCCGTTATGAATTCGCATCAGTATACCCTCAAGCCCACTTAGGACGATCTATGAAATATCATGATTCATTCCTAATCCGTACAGTTCATTTATAAAAGGCCATACTGAGCTCCTTATTTCCCAGCCATTATAACTTGCAAACATTTAAGACCAACGTACATCTGTATCTCGCTTACACGCAATCTTATGGAAGGTGGTCCATAATCAAACAGATTTATGAACTTAAGCGGATAAAGTAGGCTTACTTTCTACTTTTTCAGTTCATCGATCTGTTGGCAGTTCACGCATTCACAAATTGAGAGTAAGCACATTCATTGGTGGAAGCATTCTCTCATCTCTTGAAGAGAAAACACTCTCAGCAATAAGAAAATGTCATAGACCGTCTACTGTTAATGTAGGTTTGCGACATCGATGGATTTTATAGGTTGGGGACTGTAGTCGTGAATGAGGAGAAAACTTAGTATTTGCTCTCAACAATAATGAACAAACAACACCGACGAATCGCACAGAATATCATAATAGGCAGCTAGAACTTTAAGTTTAGTTTAGGGTCCTAGTCCTACTTTATGGGAAGAAGCATTGTTATAAGCGAAGGTGGTTGAAGATATCATTGGCCGTTTTGAACGCAAAATTCATCGCGCGTCCTTTGGTCCCAATTGCGTTGACGGAGTTGGTAAGAAAAAATGTAACGACTAACTCTACGGGCTGTATAGTGATATTGATCGGGCGGAAAGTTGACCATAAGTTGTCTAACATGGCTAGGACATGTAGAGAGAATCAGCACCGACGGTTTAGCCCGTGGGACAACACAAACTTGATTAAGGTAGAAATTGTGCTAATTGGATAGGCCCACTGGTGAAGACCCACATTAGACTGTAGCGCCGTCTGAGGGCTTTGTGAATCAATTGCTTTCTTAGTCCAAGGAAGAGCGATTAGCAAGAGTTATTTTTCATTTGATCACCGCGCTAGTGTCGTTGTATGAATTGGTAGCGGAGCCTAGATAGACAAAACCATTTATTACCTGAATTTATATTTGTCGGGACGTTCTGTCCAAGACATTAATCCTTAACCCAATCTTCACAGCTTCCGTCTCAATACTCGCGAAAACGCCATTAAAATCACGCTGCTCTCGTCCGAATATGTCAATATCATCCGCGTACGCAAGTAATTGAAGGGCCTTTCGAAAGATTGTGTGTATTGTGTAGCAGGGTAAATTTTGCACTATTCTTCCAAGAATGATGTTAAAGAAATCGCATTACCACGCATTGGTTTGTCTAAATGCTTTTTTGACATCAAAGATGTCGGTGAGTTCTTTATCTTTAGCTTTGATGGATCAGCGTGCATTCTTCATCGTTATCCTGTACAAACGTACGAGTTTGGCAGGAATGCCAAACTAGACATAGTTCTGTAGAGCTCGTCCCTATAGATGCTGTCATAGGCGACTTTAAAATCGACTCGGAGCTCGTGGGTTTTTCCAAGATCGCCGGTAGTGTGAATATTTGAACGACGGTGGAGTCGGAGTCTCACTGGATGTTGATGAACGGCTTCAGGCGTTCACAAGATAGCATCTTGTGGCCAATGTTAAGAAGGCTGATGCCTCTGTAGTTGGTGGTCTTGAGGATCGGTCATACTGTCCACTGACCATATTTTGTAGTTGAATTGGTGTATGCTCCTTACCATGTCATCACTTGACGCTTTGAAGAGCTCGGCGTTCATGATGTCCGCTCCAGCAGCTTTTTTTGACTTAGGCATAGACATGGGTATCTCTACTTCATCCAGGTCGAGTGACCGGAATTGTTGGTCTACATTCTCCAGGTTGTAAAGTTCATCCTGCCTGATGGCGGTATTTGAATCTATAGAAATGCTCTTCCCAAATCGGTTGCGACTCTATTTTTGGTTCAGGGTTTGTGTCCAGTAGAAAAAATTTCGAACCTCATTCATATAGTAGCATTTCTCAATAGGGAATGCTCTTGAGAAGTTAAGGGATACCTGATCGGAAAAGGATTTAGTGATCTCGTCCAATCTCAAACTTCCTCTAAGTATTAGCTTGTAAGATTTTCGAGATATCCACAGCCGCACCGTACAGATAATGGTCCGAGTTGATGTTGGCCCCTCGGAACGTTCAGACGTCCATAATACCGGATAAGTGCCGTGTGTCGATCGCAATGTGGTACAATCAGATTGACGGTTGATTGATCAAGAGATCTCCAAGTTCCCCTATGAATATTTAGATGCGGGAAATGCATGTAAGCTACGAAAATTTTTCGCCCCGCCGCAAAGTCGATGGTGTCGTGTAGGCTATACTTTTTTAGTATTACCAAAGACGCCCTCTATTCTTAATTGTTCATTGCTCCTAGGTCTTGTCCAAGAGCTCGTTGAAACTAACTTTGGTCTCGTCATCTTTCTCTTCTGTGGGGGCGTGAGCGCATTTAAGGCTAATTTTGACAAATTTAGCCCTAATATAGATTGTTTCGAGGCGCTCGTTAAAGTGTTGGAAACTGAAGATTTCTTGCTTAAGTCTTCCTTTAACAAAAGATCCACATTCAAATAGGCGCCTCTTTTTGTCGTTGATAACAATCACCGTAGTGAGTGTCGCAATTTTTCATCCATTTTTTGTCCCATCCCATCTCATTTCTTGGATGGCGGTAATAGCTCCTTTGCAGCAATCCATGGCCTTCATTAGTTGTTCGGCTGCACGCGGCTCACTGAGGTGCACATACAGGTCTGACGTTGTTGTTTTTATTTCGTTCGCAAGGGTTGTTAGCAGTAGATTCGTCCATATGCCATTGTGGATGGCCCATGGCCGGACTGTTATCCCGGTAGCATATAAAACACTACGACGAAGGGTCGGTTAGATCGAAACCAGTAACCGGTTCGAGGATATGGTGATATGATTTCGTCTGCTACCATTTCTATTTCTGTCGTCTTCTTCTTGAATACTACAGAGATCTTTGTTAAGAATTTCCAATGAAAGTTGAGTTTAATATGAGGATAGCTGCAGATGGCATGATTCTCAAGGTTTCCGACAGATCAGACGAATATTTTTCTGCTGCTCCACAGTAGGAAACACTGCTGACTTTTTATTCATGTTGTGATGGGGCACTACACTTTTGTTAAGCATTTAAGGGCGTTGGGCATAAGTAACACAACATCTAACGTTTGCTGTGATAGTGATGATAACAGCGCGGCATTATCTCCGGCAGTATCCGGCCTACGCACGTTGCAAGCTACAGGTTCTATTCTGATAAAAAAAGGACTCCGAACTTATCTGATATGAAATGAAAAGTTTTCACTTATCAAACTTCCGAGGCGCCTTAGGCCTTGCCATGAAACATTGAGGAGACCGCATATTAGACAACAATTCCTGCTCTACGGACGTGTTTGGGAAGGAGGATTATGATATCGCTTGTGTTGGAGAGCTTTGGGGAAGGAGATACTACACCAAACTCAACGAGTTTCTCAATCGCATCGACCTGGTCATAGAAGTGCATATAAGTCGCCTAAGATGGCTAGGTATTGTAGAGCTGATGAATTTTAAAGCTCTGACTCAAAAAGCCTCTGATTCCAACTCAGAGGCCAACACAGTAGATATTTTGTAGAAGGTCACCTTAATCTAAATTGAGCAAATGGAAGTAGACTTTACCAAAGATCACGATAAATAACTTTAGCGCTTTTAAGTAAGTAAGTACGATGAATGATTGGTTTCTAATTTTTTCTTTGAGTCTTTTGGATTAAACAAATACAAGGAGATAAAATGCTATCAAGACCTGCGTATGAAAGTTAAGTTGGATCATTAATCGCCGTTTCAAGAGCCTTGTCTCTGACCTGATGAAGAGGGAACAAACTCTAGCTTGGCTTACACGCATTAAACCTTTATTTTCCCTGGTAGGTTGTTACCTATCCTTAATTGCTTCCCTTTTTTAGCGGAAAAGGTTTGAAGTGAATGCTTTTGCAATGATTCTTTGACTAGAAAAAATCCCTGATGATGGCAGCGAATTGAATCCCATAAACAGCTAACCCAAGCACGCTTAAGTCTCATCGTCTTTCTCCAGAAATTGTTTATCTGATTCACTTACGATATAGATACATCTCCCACTTGTCGCCAGAAATAAGAAAAAATAAAAAATTGTCAGAAGTCAACAAGAAAACAAAAAATCAAACCCAACCCCTATGTCTATTATACACGCCACTGCATCATCGTCATCATCATCGTCAACATCAGTAACATCAACAGCATCAGAATCATGAGCGTAGCTATCAAGGGGTCTTAAGGGATCACACATCACAAAGAATTCAGATCGAGAGTTCCAGAGTTTGTTTTACGGAATGGTTGTTGCTGTCGTCAGTGCCGGTTTCTGGTGGCTGGTGGTGGATTTTAGAAAAAGTTGTTGCTCGGGGTATATGGTGTAGTAAAAGTAGCGGCGGCGACAGCCGGCGGTAAATTTTTCGTTGGTTCCGTGAGAGCGGGAGTAGCGCATCGGGCACAGAGAAAATTTTATGCGGGATTCTAAATTGATCTTAACGAGGCTTAATTGGTTGCGATTGTATTGGGGACTCGACGGACTAGTGTCCAGTAAGTGTACTTTTATTCTGTTTGTGTGTTGCAATAGAGAAGCATTCTTCCCATGTTCATGTTCCGAGCTTGTGGGGTACAGCATTTTTTTTTTTTACAAAAAATTCGAAAACAAAAAAATGAGGAACATCAACCAGGCGAATTTTACCGCTGTTGCTCAACAGCACAGTATCAAAAAAGTCATCTTCATCATTATGATGATGATCACCACCATCATCATCATCAACATGAGGACTGAGGAGTGCGCATAAAGCAGCAGCAGTCAGTAGAAGTAGAATAGAGTAGCAACGCTCCGAGCACTAGGTTATTGTTCATGGAACGCAAATCGTCGACGTTTTTACTTGTCATTGTTCTGGAAACGCGATGTTTTGTATTCATATTCCTACTCACACAAAGTATAAAGTATCTGTATCTTTATTTCCATCCAGTGGCGTAAATGATGCCACATACTCGTACTTCGACGTTGAATTTCATGGTTTTTTTTTTTTTTTTTTTTTTTATTTGTTACTCTTTGAATAGGAAGCAGATTTTTCATCTCTGACACTGAGTTGTGTATTCAAATTGAAATTTTCTGATTAAATGAGAACGCAAATAAAGCAATTTGCCGTTCTTCCCTTGCTGCGCTCCCACCCCCAATGGGACGGTATGATTCGAAAATTTACAAAGGGATTCGATGTCAGAATTCATCACTGACAATAGGCTTTTATCGGAGATTTTCTCCTTCAAAGAACGTTCCATCTACGTATGTACATACGCGTACATCTATCTGCGGTTCAATTCAATGGCAGAGAAAGAAATCAGATTATTTTCGTTCTTAAAGGATTTGAGAATGCTGTAAACAAAGGAGCGATTAATTGCAAGAATGTCATCGTTTCAAGACCACTTTGGGGAGTTTAGAATTTGGAAAAAGAAAAAGAAAAAGAACTTTCTTGCAAAATTTCTAATCAAGAATTGAAAAACAACACTTTTGCACTATCTGAAGTGGAGGAGAAAATTTCATGTACTAGTAAGAGGCTGTAGCAAGTTCCTTCTTTTTAATATTAGAAGAAAATCTGATTTAAATTAAGACGCCCTGAGCTGTTTTGGGTCGTGGTTGATGTTTTTTTTCCCGATTACTGGTGAAATACAATTGAAAAAAATAAATGAGACTGGTGCTCAACAATGAGTCTGAAAGGCATGAATTTTTTCACCACTTCCATGAACATAAGCCGAGTAGTTTCTAAGAGTGAAAATAAGTCCTTTAACCCATTTTCGACCGCACTTTTACCCCCTCCCTCCCACAGGTCACGTTATGTGCAAACATCAAATGTTCGATTAATTGAACGTTGGCGCTTATCCCATGCCATAAAACCCCATAAAAATATGACATGTCAGTAGGTGGCGCTACTGGGCCAAAATGAGTATATCATCATCTAGTATAATCTTTTTTAGTCCGCCTGTAAAAATTTGTTGACAATTCGACGCTTTCAAAACATCGTGTTAGTGTTTTGTGCGACCATGGAGAAAGAGCAGTATCGCTTCATGTTCTGATTCTTGTTTTTGAGTGGCAAAACCTACGAAGAAATCAAGCCATTTCTTGATGGCGTGTATGAGACCCATTCACCTTCCCGTACAACCGTTAACCATTGGTTTGCAGAGTTTCACCGTGACCGCAAGTCGGTTTTTGATGAAACGCGCCCAGGTGGCGGACCGCCGAGTTACAATTCGCAAGTTGGCTGAGAAAGCAGGCATCTCAACTGAAGGAGTTGGCAATATCCTGCACAAGATTTTGGGCATGAAGAAGCTGTCCGCGCGATAGGTGCCGGATTTGCTCATACTGGAGAACAAGCGCAATCGTGAAACAACTTCAAAGATTTGCTTGACCCTGTTTAATCGAAATTCGGAGGAGTTCCTGCGTCGTTTCGTAACCGTTGATGAGACATGGATTCATTTGTATACACCAGAGACCAAATAACGATCGAAACAATGGGTTTTACCCGGTGAATGTGCTTCAAAAAAGGCGAAGACCGTGCTTTCAGCTGGAAAGGTGATGGGCAACGTTTTTTGGGATGCGCTAGGTGTGATCCAATTTGACTATTTAGAGCAAGGAAAAACAATCACAGGAGCATACTAGGTCGATTTATTGGGCCGATTTAAAGAACAAAGACCACATTTGGCGAAGAAAAAACGCAGTCGCCACAGGCAAATAGGTCGAATTGCACTACGAATTGCTCTTACTTCTCCGGATTTGGGTCCCTGCGACTTCTTTTTGTTCCTAAACCAGATTGCTCGCTGGAAAGCAGTACGGGTCAAAGGAGGTCTCGTACACCCACCACGTAGTTAGATAAAGGATTCCTAAAAGAACCGTATTGCAATACGAGAAAGCCAATTGCAGCGGATCTAACAGCTTCTTTTGGAATTTTAACTGGTCGTAATGTTTCTTCGATAACGACGTGGATGCTTCTGCTTATATGATCACAGACATTATTCTCTTTGGAATGAGATGCTTCATCCCTCATCTGATGAAGAGTATCAAACCGAAAGAAAAAGCGTGACACGACTCGAGCTTTAGAGAGAATGTCAGGGTTAGAAAATTGTTGTTTTGGTCCTACAATGTCAGGGTTAGAAAATTGTTGTTTTGGTCCTACAAGACAAACCTGATAAAGAAAAACCGAAAAAAGTTCAAACAAGACAGGAATGACTGCAACGTCTTTCTTAAGCGTGTGAAATATCAATTCGACCAAAAACTGAGGCAGAAAATACTACAATGTCCCAAAGGTAGAAAAATGTTTGGTCATTACTCAAAAATATTAGAAATTCTGCCTCATCCTCCATCCCAACGCTCATTTACATAGACATTCCAGCTGTCAGCTCTTTGAACAAGGCCAATCTGCTTGCTGCACATTTTGCGGCTAGCTCAACACTCCCAAATTGTGCTTTGTCCTCGCCTACACTTGAGTGCGTCGAATCTTCAATGAGACGAATCCTCTTTTGCACTCGTGTAGTAGCAAGAGTTCTTAAAGATCTCAATATACACAATTCTGCTGGTCCAGATGGTAGATCTCCTGCGTGAGCTTTTTCATCAATCCTACACTTTAGGACTCTTTTTGAACAAATGGAAAATAGCATTTGTCTACTTCGTCCCTAAAAAGGACGAATCTTCTTCTCTCTCCTCCTACAGATCGATTGCACTTACATCCCTTCTTTCCAAGGTCATGGAAACCCAGATAAATCGTCAGCTCATAAAATATCTCGAAACACAAAAACTTCTCAATGACCGGCAGTATGGTTTTCATAACAATAGGTCCACTGATGATTTGATGGCCATGTTAGACTGAAAAGTGGAACCAAAGCGTACATCAATCTGGCGTAAGCATAATAGTTACACTTGATATTTCTAAGGCATTTGACATAATTTGCCATCAGGGTGTTTTGTCGAAATTCAAGTTGTCTTGGATGATTTCAAGTCTGATATTCACAAAATAAATGCTGGTGTGGCCCAGGGCTATGTTCTGTCTCCGACACTCTTTAAATTTTCAGTAATGATCTCTTACCTGTTATTTCTAAACGAAAATGTTTCTTTGTTGATGACAGTACTCTCTGCTTTTCATATTCGTTCCCGGACTCACGTCCCTGCTCTTCAGCTGTGGAACGGGAATGGCAGCGTTTGTTAAGTTCATTGAATTCCCATATTACCAACATAACTAATTGGGAAAATTACAACGGGGTCAAATTTAATGCTTCCAAAACACAATGCTGTCTACTGTCGTTAAAGCGAAATCTTAACACCCAGCCATTATCCATGAATAGCACTTGTATCGTCTAGACCGAAAAACTTACTTCATGACAACTTACGTTGGAATGAATGTGAAATGTCTAGGTTTCCTGAAACGATGTAAGAAATACTTTTCCCCTTCTGATCTGATCTGGCCTCAATATTTAACGCATTTAACCGCCTAAAAATGAAATACAATGCACACATCTGGTCAGGTGTGCCTAAAACATCTCTGTACCTGTTAGATGGGATTCAAAACCATGTGATGAAACGGTGATAATAATATAGCTCAGGCAATGGATACTCTTGAATACCGACGTAATGTCTTGTGCCTTACTCTGTTGTATCGATATTTCCACCACCAGTGCTCCATAGGAATCGCCAGTAGCATTCCGCCCTTTCAAATTTTTAACCGTAATACCCGTCGCTATGAATGCTCATTAGTATACCTCCCAGTCTCCTATCTGACGTACTCTAAAATATCGTGATTCGTTCCTAAGCCGCACAACTCGCTTATGGATTGACCTGCCTAGCTCTTTATTTCCGTGTCATTATAACCTTCAAACATTTAAAACCAACGTTCATCGGCACCCCTCCTTTCATTATCCCTGATTTTCCTTCGCCTGCGCTGTGTGCAAGTATTTTAATTGTTTCATTGATTTCAACTTCGTCCGTTCTTCGACATTATAAACCGATAGTTTATACAGTTTGGCAGATGGTGGCCTATTTCGGCCGTTTATTCGGGTAAAGCCAATTCGCTTTGGATATAAACTTTGGTGCCTCTGTTTGTCAACCGGCTAGCTAATATTTTTCACCCCTTACTGTGAACAATCCGATGAATACGACCAAACAGAGCTTAGTATTGAAGCTAACGTCATTCTCCATTTACACCTAACGAGGTTACGTAACATTTTTCGACAACTTCTTCACATTCTATCACCTTCTGTGCTTGCTATCCGAAAAGGGATCTTTACCACTGGAACTATTCGCCGAATCGTGAAGATGGTGGTGCTATTAATATAAGGACCGGAAAAATTTTTCCAGATCACTCTTTGTCGCTGGAAAGATAAAAAGGAGATCACTATTGCTACAAATTATGATCAAATTCTGCCATTCCATCCTGTTCGGCTTTGGAAAAAAGCGACTAAAGCTTCCAAGCAAGGGCCAAGAGAAGAAGGGAAACTCGTCAATGTTGATCAGCCTGCTGTGCTTTGCAGCTTAAACAATGAGATGGGCGGCATCGATCTCCACGACAACGCCATACAAAATTATCGAGTGAATGCTTGGAAATTGCATGGTTTGGTCGTAAAATACAAAAACGAAAAAGCTCTCCGTCCCTGAAAGTCTTCTGTTGACCGATGGTAAGGAAGGAATAGAAATGGATGATGACTTGGCGTTCCAGAGACCGCAAAACTTATCAAACATGGTTGGTGAACACCTCGTCCACCCACCGGTTGGAAATAGTTTAATGGCAAATGGAGCAAATGTGGCTCAAGTAGATATTCGGGAAATAGTCAATGGAAAAATGGAACAAATGCAGTTTTCCGGGCCACTTTGCCACAAAATGTACGATCAAGCTTAATAAGAGCAAGCAAACTAATTTTGATAATAAGGACCCAATATGACACAGGATCGAGACCTCGCAAAGACGGTTTATTGGAGAAGAAAAGTATGAGAAAAATATCATCCAATTTTGTTTTTGAATTACTTTTTTACTAAATAAAAAAAAAAAAAAAAAGATTTTGAGTGATGGAAATCTGCTGCCAGTGTTGATACACGTTTGTGCCCGTTTTATCGCATTTTTCATGACTTTCCGCAAGATTTCCGGTGTAACTGTTCGCATTCCTGCCAAATATTCTCCTTAAAGGCTGCTATTGTCTGAGGCTTGTAGGCATAAGCCTCCTATTTCAAGTAGCCCCAAAGAAAGAAGTCTGGGATGGTTAAATCAGGCGATTTTGCTGGTCATGCCAAATCGCCAAAATGGGAGATTACGCGACCAGGAAACGCTTCCTTCATCATATCCATTGTGGCTCGTGCTGTGTGTGCGGTTGTGCCGTCTTTTTGAAACTGCATGTTCACCAGACACCGCTCATCCAATTCCGGCAGTAAGAGGTCGTTTATGATAGCCCTGTAGCGTTGGCCAGTAACAGTGACCGTATTACCGATGTTCCTCAAAAAAATATGGCTCAATAAGGGCGGCACCTGCTGCGAAGTTCGGTGCATCCGTGATAAGGCTTTACTATGCGTCCAGTATGGGTTGCGACAGACACGTAGCTTGGGAGACAAGTTTGGTAGCAGTTGGTGAAGACTTGTAGTGTAGAGTGTGTCCAGTTGATGGCGGTTTTATCGTTCTTCCGATTGCATGGAACCATTGCTAACAGCGGAATTTGAGTGGAAGCTACATGAGTAATGAACTAACAATAGAAGTTAATCGTTGTGATGAATCCTTATAGCTGTTTTACGGTATCTGGTCGCTTAATGCGTTTAATTGCGTCGACCGAGGAATTCAAGCTCCGCAACCTGGTAAAAAGCTTTTTGAAAATCTATTTTTGAGAAAACATACTTATCTCGCAGGATGTTGGCCAAGTCGTAACGAATGGGTAGCGTAATTACGTTGAGGCTTCTATAGTCCCCATAGAGCCTTCAAGAACTGTCAGTTTTACGGACCATGTGGAGTGGACTCCACCAATCCGACTTTGACGGCTGGCATATCCCTGCGCCAATGAGCAGTTCGATTTCTTGTCGTTCAGCGGTCATGCTGTATGTCGATACGCGACGTGTTAGTGCAGAAACCAGTGGGTCAACTGAGTGACATCGGATGACGCAGAGGATATATTGGCGGCTTGGCGGTAGACGAATGTGTAATTTGATTCAGTACTACTGCATTTATTTGGCGAAGATTGACATTCTCCATGACTGTGTCGGCGATCTACATACGTTTTGTCGGCCGCGGAGCCTTTTACCAAAACGGTCATCGTATGCACTAATTGAGGTAGACTTGAAGCCTATAAGTTAAGTAATACCTGCTCACTTAGCGACCTTTTATCTGACTGAACCATCTCTAAAATGGAGCTGGCATGGTTTCTTGTCGCCAAGGGGCATATCGTAGAGCACGTGTCGAATTCATTTTTGTTAACTGTCAGCAAAGTAATCAATGAGTTGACTGCGAATATATTCGTATTTTTCGCATTCTGGAGCAGGGTCGATTACTGGTCGAAATTAGCGAGCGGTAATTTAGAGCAAATGGTGTCGAATTTACGATTATCCTGTGAGATTTCTAATGAATTGAAGTAAAAGTTTGACAGGAAAAAAAATTAATTGTCTACTTCAGACTTTGGACCGCTTTGTGGAGCAACCTCCTTCTCGGTGTGCTTTTCCTGCTCGTCGGCGGACATCACGACGGGGTCATACCTTTAGTCGCAATAATAAATCTAAGAAATACTAAAAGTTCGCACAATCCAAATCTTTAATAAAAGTGTCACTAGAAATAGTAAACCCAAATCAAGAGGTGCTCTCTTGACGAAGATTATAGCGGAATGCTTGAACAAAGGAAAAACGCGTGGTATATTTGGCGGCTTCTCTCAGGTCACTGCTGTCCGATGGCTTTTTTCAGCGTGGGAAGGAGGAAACCTTGCATATGCACCATTGTTGTTGCCACTCTTCTATACTGCGGCTTCTTTCGAATTTCTTCGCTTGATTTATGGATGGCCCGATTTGCACGCGATTTTCATAAAGTCGCGTGTAGTATGATACCGTTCGAAATGCACTGCTAATTCGCAGTACACATAATCTGTACACGGATTTGATTCCCTTCATGTATGTCTATTTATTCGCCACGTCAGACCATATTTGTGCCCCGTACAGCTGCATGGTCGTTTGCCTTGCTTCCGACCGCCGATATTCGACATGAGTCTCGAAAGAGCACCTATCGCTTTCGACTATTTCTTAAAAGTGTATGCGAGGTGATGCTTGAAATTAAGCCGAGCATCAGTCATCACTCCCAGGAATTTTATAAATGGGCTGGAAATAATACTGTGCTCTCCGTTCTTTATCGTTATCCTCTCTAGCAACTTTATACTCATAATGAGAACGGATTCCGTTTTATGTTCCGGCAGGTCTAAACTCATATCTCGTAGCCAGTTTTTTATCAGTTCTATTGCTTCGTTGCAATATAACTCGATTTCTTCAAGTTGCTTTGCCAAAACTGCAACAGCAATGTCGTCTGCGAAACCTATAATTGAGGCTTCCCTGGGGACTAAGAGTCGTAGAATATCGTTATACATCATATTCCACAGTAAGAGAACTAACACTGATCCTTGGAGCACGCCCCCTGTAATTTTATACAATTTTGTCCCGTCGTCGGATTCGTAAAGCGTGTCTTAACCCTCCGCCACATATAGATACCAGCAACGATGTGTTATTTTACTCATCTCACTTGCTGATTTGGTGATAGGAATTGATTGTTAGCTGGTTCGGATTAGGTTACCTGAAGTGAATTGGGTCTCAAGCATGGGGAAGAGGGTCTCTGCTTTCGACTCAGTGTGGGAGCAATCAGAATTTCTGAGTGATTCCAATATGATTGATTTTATCCTTTTGAAAACTGTAACTGGCCCACCGTTTCACGGTTTCATCGCTTCACAGTTTCTCAAATTATTTTTGCTATGATGATTCCAGCCTTCCTCCAAATTAGTCTTATGTGACTTGTTTACAAGTTTACTGGTCTCCTTATGTAGTCTGAAAGTCTCCCTTCCGTTCCGTCGTGTCTATTCAAAATACTCGCTGAGGATACTGTTCTATTTTCTTCAGAATTTAGCTTGGGCATTAATGGACTTGCCGATTTTCTCCCTAAAGTGTGTCCAGTCGCCAAAAATGTCAATACACGGCATCCTGAATTTGATGTTTCTACGGTTAGGCTTAGTGAGTAGTAGTAGATTTTGGTCCTGTTTGTGCGGACGCTCTCTGAAAAAGGAGACATAGCAATGGACTCTACGAGCTGCGCAGGAAAGTCCGCATCAATCGTATGTGATGGCTAGAACATGTGAAGCGAATGGATATTAACACTTTTGCTCGATTAATCTTTGATTCTGTTCTAGTGAGGTCGCGACCACAAGTAGAAAGCCTCATTAACTATTTTGGGGTGCGCAACTGAAGGCAGTTAGTTAAAGACTTTGCATGAAACTGGTCCACCAATGTCGGTTCTGGACAGTAGTGCCATTTAACACAAGCAGAATAGCTTTTTTGAACAAGTTTTAATATTGCACAAACATTGCATTCATTCGTAAGTCACCAGCACTAAAGGATGCCTAGAATCATATCTTCCTCTGTTTTCGCAAAACAGTGTCTTGATCCCGTAATGAAATTACTCACACTTCTATGTCATATTCAAATAAATTAAAAAAAAAAAAAAAACACACAATTGCCCAGCTCCCTCAGACGTCTGCAAGTACTGAAGCATTTTGAAAATCCTTTCACTCCGTACATCGCACACATCTTCCAAGAGGAAAGAAAAGTTTTATGGCCTTTTCGCATAACTTAAAGCAAAAATGCGCATCATCCCTTAGAACAGAACCCATCTCGAAGTGCTCCTGCATTCATTCCCTTGACTAATATCCATATAATCTTCAAGACGTTCGCCTTTTTCTTTTTTTTTTTCTCAAACAAGGACCTTCAACGCCAATTAGATAGCGAACCAAACGGGAAAAAAAGAAGAACACTATAAAAATGGAAAAAACAACCCTCTACTCTTTTAATTAATTCCATCAAACGATGTGAGGGGTTGTAGAATGAAGAAAAAAAAAAAAAAAACAGTAAGCAAGGAGATGGATGGGGAAGAAAGAATAATTCAAGTTGTATTCCTTTAGAAAGACGAGAAATGGCCATAAAGAATATGATGGCAGTAGCTGTCCTTCTATCCGATTCTCCCCAATCATCCAGGACCAGATCCTTGGCCAAGTAATTATAACATCGCCTTAGACGCAAGGCTTTGGGAGTATTTATCTTCCACTGCTTTGGATCTTCGCCGCTAAGTTTGACCCACCACGGTAGGGTGGCGGCTTCACTGACCACCCGCCTCGGTTCCGCGGTCTTCATTAAAATGTAATTATTCCACTTCAGACGGGACGCACAGAAAAAGCGGAAGTTCGGATACTGGGCGCGGTGGTGATGGAAAATATTATTGTGCTTTGCGTTTTCGTTTGGCGATGGTTTTGGTTTTACTTTTTTTTTTGTTTTTGGTTGCTTTTCTCTGGTCGCGCATCTGAAAATTAATTACGATATCAGCAGGAATACCAAATAAACCGCGAACCACAACCAGTGCCAGCGCTAGGTTGTATTACTTCGGAGTAGGAAGCTGTGGAAGAAATTTGGGTCACTACGAATCGGGGAATGGATACGACCAGGATTGCAGATTTGCTTGACAACCTGGTGGACTAGGTTGCAACCCCTAGTCCGCCTGGTGTCATGAGAAACACAAGTAATCGATATAGGGTGGGTGCCCTTGTATTAGTGTTGACCCGCATCGATGATCTTGAGATCCTTTTGCAAAATGTTCGTCCTTTAGATTGGGAGAATCTTTTCCTTTTTTGAGACTGCTACAGGACACTAGGCGTTCGCGTGGGAAATTTTCATTCAAATGGAATTCGTTTTGGTTTCGCGGTGTTTTTTTTCCTTTTCTCACTCCTAAGGGTGTGTTAGGGCCGAAAGTGAAGTGGTGGTTGAACCCGTAATTTTGTTATTTGTTGATGCGGGTTGCCCTATAAACAATGTTTAGTTCCTTTTTTTTGGATGTGTGTGAATTATCCCGTATTCAGCGTGCCCTGTTGATGTCCTTATCCTTGAATTTATTTCCGAATGAACTGAAGTCGAGTTTGAGATGAGAAGATTGGGGAAGAGATCCTCATTACAATTAACGGGAAGTCAAATTTATGTGCATTTGTATGGATAACGACGTAATAGGAGGATAATCGATTCAAATCAAATCGATGCAAATCGATTTGCAGGGGTTGAAGTTTTACCGTCTTGAAGTTGAGAACTTTCTCTAATTCAGGAAATCATATAGTGCATCACAGTTGTTTCCGCAATTGATTTGCTTTTATCTTAAAGTGGTATTGGTTGGGCTTAGGTTTTCTAGGTTTTCTGCATCCAGCGTGATCTCGTTTTGATTTAAGTTACATTCAATTTATCTGAGGTCCCTCGGAATAGTTGAACATATGTAAGTCGTTTACATGTAGGTTAACTAATTCGGTTACATATTGTTTAACTACTTCAAACGTTAGCAGCACAATTTCGTTGTATGTTGCTTCAGTTCGGGGCAAACGTTGAATGCAAAAAATGAATCTCTCCTATTAGCACGGCGCTTGTGCAACAGCCTCCATCTAAGTATGCACTCTAAGGTGACTGAGATATTGCTTTAATGCGCTGTCTTTTGGGTAAGAATCAAAGGCTCTTTGATCCGAAGCGTTAATAAACATTCGCTTGGTGGTCAGGTGCGGACTTGTAGGGTAAAGTAGTAGGAAGACCCCTAAGTGTAATCGACACAAGAATATTCATTTCCTTCACGGCGCGACCGCCAGACTAATGCATTCCCTTTGATATTGCAGACTGCGTATGCTCCTTGTACACGAAAGCTGTGCAACTTGTCCTAACGCTGGCAAAAATGAGTGACGAAGAGGAGCTAGCTTTTAAGAAAAACTCTGTTTCCAAGGTGGAACAGCAAGCGCCAAGAGATACATAACTAAAAGGGGTTTAGTCTGTAGTTTACTGGATACCTCGGATACAAGGCGACCTGAGCCTTATATGTCCAGCTTTCCTCTAAGCAAAATGGGTTATGCTGTTAAGTGACATACATATCCAGATTACTCGTGGGAATAAAAGTTTTAACTTAACACACTGATGCCTCTTTAAAAGCATCGACTTCTAGGGACCCACGTGTGCTCTCTGCAGCAAAAATTGTCGATCTGACGTTTGCTTCTCTATTAGACTCTGAAATGAGTAGCGAGGAAGGAAATGCGTGTTATCGGATGAGTTAAGTGTACCAGTCGTCAGCACGAAAGTACGAGTAGCTGTAAGTTCCGTAAAAGTATAACAAAAATTTACCGGCCGCAAAAAACTAAAACGTTTGGAGAGGAGAAGGTTCAAACATGACCTGATACAAGGCCACCGTCAAAACTGAAAGCAACGGCACAGACGCCAAATGAATCTGATCTGATGATTTCAATCCTCCGACGTTGGAAGCAAAGAGAGTTCGAACAGGAAATGCTATAGTCGACAAGGTTTCATGTAGCAATATATTGAGCCGTCTCCGGTTGGGTGTAATCCTCCTGAGTGTTGAGGAAATGGCTCAAATACAGGAGAGAAATATCGATGTTTCGATTGAATTTCGAGACAAAGAGGTGAAGCCGTCTTTTGACAGCTCTGCAATGCAAAGGCTGACTGGGTCGTGTTTGTCTGTTCCAATGAAGTCACTGCAAATTGGCTAAGGAGTAATTTCTTTCAAATCAGGGAGAAAAGTGGTTTGAACATGATGTTAGTGGAGCGAGAGTTAATTAGCTAACGAGAAAGATTTCACGTCCTGGAATGTACAAAACTCTGATCTTAACACCAGAATCTGGAGAGTCCTGCAAAAAGTGGAAGAGAAAAATCTCGTTCACATGGTCATATGTAAATAACAGCTAAACGATCTAAAAGGTCAAGTAGCGTATCGTTTCCGAACTGTAAACACCCCAAAGACGTTTGCTATTAGATGTAGGCTGCTATAAAGATAGAAAATGACTGGTTTGTCGGAGGAAATCTCTCAATCAACCCCAGTAAAAGTAAACAAATCTTTACTCGTAAAAAAATATGAGCCTTAACCAGGTCTTACTTAACGGTACAGTAACTGTGTACGCAAAAAAGGTAAATTATTCCGAAATAGTTTTCGATAAAAAACTCAATTGGAATTTACATGTAAATAACGAAATTGCCAATGCGACTTAAGCTATGTGGGCTTGTCGTCATATCTATGGTAAGACTTGGGTTTAACCACAAAGGCCACCTACTAGACATATACAATAATGATACTACCTATCATCACCTACTCTTCAGTAGTATTGTGGAACAAAACATGAGAGAAATATGCCATACAAAAGTTGCAGTGGCTACAAAAAATTGCATGCCTAAACATCGCCGCTAGTATGCACACATGCCCCACAGCAAGTATACAAGCCTACATTGGTTTAATGCCACTCTTTCTCTTCATAAAAAAGTGCCAATTTGCAGCACTGTCAAATGAATCAAATGAATCTTCTCTCTAAAATTCCTGAACGATAGTCTATCTAAGACTGTGGATTCCAAAGCCGAGAAAACCCCATCTCAAACCTTATAGGTATCATGTGGTATACGGATGGATCGAAGATGAGCGCAGGAAAAAAAGTCCCAGCGTATTTCAAGCGGAAATATCATTTAGGTGTACCCCAATCTCATCCTCGATAAGGGAATGAAGTGCGCCCCAAAACATATATTCATGGACAGTCAAGCAGTCATCAAAGCTTCAGTCATGCATTGCTTCAATACACTACAAGTCTCCTCCATAAGAACAAAGCAAAACTTTGGTAGTTGCCTCGTCATAAAGGTATTTGGCTAGATACAGTGTGACTGATTCTTTCATCGACCCTAAGCCGTTTTGTAATATGCCAAATTCTGCAGACAATTAAGCAATGTAGATTTGGTAGAACAATATGTGTATATTTCATTGGGAAAATATCACAGAGATTCGGCAGTCTAAAAGGGCCATCAAACCTTTTCACAAAAAATCAAAAGAGGGCACTGCCTCCTTAGATATCACCTACACAAAATAGATCTTATTCAAGAAACTCAATGTCTTCTTTGGACGGATGACGACGAAACTGCAGAACGTTCCTTGGGGAAATTCTAAAAATCTCCTCCAGAAAAATTCTCAATTTTATCAAAAGAGTGGAACCTCACCTGGCTTCGTAATACTGATTTCTTGGTACAAAAGATCTTATAGGGCGCAGTGTCCCCTCAATTAGTATATCAGATTTTATAAAAAAAAATCAATTTGCTTCATACTGGTGGGGTGAAAAGTAATCTCCTTGGGAATGAAAAAAAAAAATTTTATTTAAATGCTTTTTTTATTTTATTCAATATCGTCTCCTTTTAGTTTGCTACACTTGTTTTAGCGATTTTTCAACTTCTTGATCCCGTCCGAAAAGTAATTTTCCGGAAGGTCTGCAAAATACTCCTCCGTGGCGTCGATGATTTCCTCGCGTGAGCTGAGTTTTTTATTGATGAGCCATCTTTTGAGGTTTGGGAAGAGATAATAGTCCGAGGGAGCCAGTCATAAGTTATTGATTTTAGCAATGGTTGCGATGCTCTTGTGCGCCGGTGTCTTGCATAAACAAAATTTTTTTTCGCTTCATGTGAGGCTCCAATAATGCACAGTAATACTTGCTATTGATGCCAAATTTCAGTGCGATACTGTCTTTAGGTTTGTTTTGACAGCTGATTGTTGTTGACGTGTTTGGCATCTTATTGAGTATGGACAAAAACGATTTTCGTTCTCTCATAAAACATTATCTTTTGAGAGGCAAAACGGCGAAGGAAACAAAAGAAAAGTTGAATAAATATTATGGGGCTAATGCTCCGTCAGATAACACCGTCAAATATTGGTTTCGAGAGTTTCGTGGTGGCCGCAACTCCACTACCGATAAAGCCGCAGCGGCAGGCCTTCCGATGTAGTTACAGAGGACAATGTCAAAAAAATACATGAAATGGTGTTGGCTGACCGGAAAGTGAAGGTGATACCACAGCAGATACCACAAAGATTAGTACTGAGCGCACAGTCCATATTTTGGGCAATATTCTGCATATGAAAAAGTTATCCTGCCGCTGGCAGCATACTCACTTTTGACCAAAAACACGAACGCGAGAGCAATTCGAAAGAGTGTTTGGACTTGCTGATGCGGAATCGGTCGGACTTTTGGCGTCGATTGGTAAATCTGTTGAACACCAGAGAACAGAATGGGTGGCCGGCAATAGACTGAAGCCGGAATGAGTGCTCCGAAGCGGCCGAGGGATGCTCGATGGGTCGGAAAGGTTACTTCGTCGGGATTTCTGGGATTGTCTTGGTATATTCTTCGTGGACTACCCCGAAAAAGGAAAAAGCATCAACAGCGAGTATTATTGGAGCGATTGAAGGCCGAAATCGCTGCAAAACGCTATTTTTTGCAAGACAATGCATCGGCGCACAAGAGCATCGCAACCATGACTCAAAAGATGGCTCAACAATAAAAAATTCAGCTCACGCGAAGAAATCATCGACGCCACGGAGGAGTATTTTGCAGACCTTCCGGAAAATTACTTTTCCGTGTAAAATGTGTAAAATATGCTACATGAGGACTTAAACATTGCGGCACAGAAGATCCTTGTCTTGAATAAATTAAATGCTTTGCCAAATCTGGTTTAAAGCCTAAGTATTGCTCAATATCTGTTGTCTGAATCCCAGATTTCGCGGCATCTTCTCTGTACTGTATCCACCCTGCAGCGTTAGCAAAGTCGAAGAAATGAAAGATTGACCTCACTGTCCATTTGCCAGTTTTGCCCCGCATAGGATACTTGCCGATAACGCAATTCAATAAATCAATGCCGCCCATAAATTTGTTATATCAATGTAAGATCCTTCTTTCTTGCTCCAGAAGAGGTACACACCCAGTGGTTGAACTACAGCTTTCTTTGAAGCAACATGAATCGGTTTACCACCCAACCACTTGACAACAGAAATTACCATCACTTCCTACAATGCAATCGTGAGTACTACTACTACTACTATACCTGCCATTTGCAACATGCTATCTGCACGTTGTCTTGTAGATCACTGTTTGTTTGGTTTTTAATACTCAGGCACCCGATTTTTCTTCAGAGTTCCAGTCGTTCTTTTTAGCAAGACATCAAGAAGTGGAATTGACGTGAAATACCTGTCTATGAGCAGTGTGTCCACTAGTTTCAATACAAATTGTCTAACAAGATCCAATTTTTCAGGTGTAGGATATAAAGCAAAGTCAACCGTAGTACCGTTTCCCTGATACTAGTACAAATCTAATGGAAGGCCTGTAGGATAAGCCATTGTAAAAACTGTTATGCCTTCTGGGTTCGGCTTCGGCATTTACCTGGAAACGGAATTATTTGCTCATCAATGGCAACGTGCTTTTCTCTTCTATTCTCTCAGCAACCTCTTTCTATTCTAGAAACGAGAGGGCGTATTTTCCAAAACTTGTCGATATCCCGAGTACTTTGGTCAACAGTTTCATCATTAACAACCCTTAAATTTGACCTCAGTTGAAAAAAAAAAAAAAAAAAAAAAACGGTCACGAGTGATGGTATTTGCTGTGTAAGCACTTTTGTTTCAATTGCCCAATATATCCTCAATCGTGCCAGCCCAAGTATTCGGCCACTTCTGGGGATCAGAAAACTACCACGTGATTATCGAGATCCACAGATAGTGAGAGTTTGATTCGGATTTCGGAGTGGTAGCATCATTGGCCAATTTTATTTCGAAAGTACTGCTTGAAACGCTATTTTGGTCAATGGTGAGCGCTACAAGGCCGTGATTACCTATTGAGGGCATGGAGGGATGGTCTTTGGTTTCAGCACAATGGTGTGCTTTGCCAGAGAGCTCATCAAACAATCGATCTTTTGCGCGCTTAGTTCCGTAATCATATTTTCAGCCCCTTGGCTATGTAAATTGGCCACCTCGGAGCTGCGATTTGAACCCGTTTGACTTTTTTTTTTGTGAAGCACTCTTAAAGATCGATATTATGCAGAAAATCTAGATACGTGAGATAGATCGTGAGATAGAGTCAGAAACTACTTGGAAAATTGCCAGCGCAGTCAACCGAGTTAGCCATATGAATGAGGTTGTATCTCATAACTAATGGAAATGTTTGTTTTTTCTTATAAAGCCATAACAGATTGCAAAAAACTATTGAGAAGAAAAAAATCTCGTTCACATGGTCATATGTAAATAACAGCTAAACGATCTAAAAGGTCAAGTAGCGTACCGTTTCCGAACGGTAAACACCCCAAAGACGTTTGCTATTAGATGTAGGCTGCTATAAAGATAGAAAATGACTGGTTTGTCGGAGGAAATCTCTCAATCAACCCCAGTAAAAGTAAACAAATCTGTACTCGTAAAAAAATATGAGCCTTAACCAGGTCTCACTTAACGGTACAGTAACTGTGTACGCAAAAAAGGTAAATTATTCCGAAATAGTTTTCGATAAAAAACTCAATTGGAATTTACATGTAAATAACGAAATTGCCAATGCGACTTAAGCTATGTGGGCTTGTCGTCATATCTATGGTAAGACCTGGGTTTAACCACAAAGGCCACCTACTAGACATATACAATAATGATACTACCTATCATCACCTACTCATCAGTAGTATTGTGGAACAAAACATGAGAGAAATCTGCCATACAAAAGTTGCAGTGGCTACAAAAACTTGCATGCCTAAGCATCGCCGCTAGTATGCACACATGCCCCACAGCAAGTATACAAGCTTATATTGGTTTAATGCCACTCTTTCTCTTCATAAAAAAGTGCCAATTTGCAGCACTGTCAAATGAATCAAATGAATCTTCTCTCTAAAATTCCTGAACGATAGTCTATCTGAGACTGTGGATTCCAAAGCCGAGAAAACCCCATCTCAAACCTTATAGGTATCATGTGGTATACGGATGGATCGAAGATGAGCGCAGGAAAAAAAGTCCCAGCGTATTTCAAGCGGAAATATCATTTAGGTGTACCCCAATCTCATCCTCGATAAGGGAATGAAGTGCGCCCCAAAACATATATTCATGGACAGTCAAGCAGTCATCAAAGCTTCAGTCATGCATTGCTTCAATACACTACAAGTCTCCTCCATAAGAACAAAGCAAAACTTTGGTAGTTGCCTCGCATTAAGGTATTTGGCTAGATACAGTGTGACTGATTCTTTCATCGACCCTAAGCCGTTTTGTAATATGCCAAATTCTGCAGACAATTTAGCAATGTAGATTTGGTAGAACAATATGTGTATATTTCATTGGGAAAATATCACAGAGATTCGGCAGTCTAAAAGGGCCATCAAACCTTTTCACAAAAAATCAAAAGAGGGCACTGCCTCCTTAGATATCACCTACACAAAATAGATCTTATTCAAGAAACTCAATGTCTTCTTTGGACGGAAGACGACGAAACTGCAGAACGTTCCTTGGGGAAATTCTAAAAATCTCCTCCAGAAAAATTCTCAATTTTATCAAAAGAGTGGAACCTCACCTGGCTTCGTAATACTGATTTCTTGGTACAAAAGATCTTATAGGGCGCAGTGTCCCCTCAATTAGTATATCAGATTTTATAAAAAAAAATCAATTTGCTTCATACTGGTGGGGTGAAAAGTAATCTCCTTGGGAATGAAAAAAAAAAATTTTATTTAAATGCTTTTTTTATTTTATTCAATATCGTCTCCTTTTAGTTTGCTACACTTGTTTTAGCGATTTTCCAACTTCTTGATCCCGTCCGAAAAGTAATTTTCCGGAAGGTCTGCAAAATACTCCTCCGTGGCGTCGATGATTTCTTCGCGTGAGCTGAATTTTTTATTGTTGAGCCATCTTTTGAGGTTTGGGAAGAGATAATAGTCCGTGGGAGCCAGTCATAAGTTATTGATTTTAGCAATGGTTGCGATGCTCTTGTGCGCCGGTGTCTTGCATAAACAAAATTTTTTTTCGCTTCATGTGAGGCTCCAATAATGCACAGTAATACTCGCTGTTGATGGTTTTTCCTTTTTCGAGGTAGTCCACGAAAAGTATGCCATGACAATCCCAGAAAACCGACGCCATAACCTTCCGACCCATCGAGCCTCCCTCGGCCGCTTCGGAGCACTCGTGCCGGCTTCAGTCCATTACCGGGCACTCATTCTGTTCGTTCATTCTGGTGTTCAACAGTTACCAATCGACGCCAAAAGTCCGCCCGATTCCTCATCAGCAAGTCTAAACATTCTTTCGAAGTGCTCTCGCGTTCGTGTTTTTGGTCAACAGTGAGTATGCGCGGCACCCAGCGGCAGGATAACTTTCTCATATTCAGAAAATTTCCCAAAATATGGCGCGTGCGCTCTGTACTAATCTTTGTGGTATCTGTTAGCATCTTCACTTTCCGGTCAGCCAACACCATTTCATGTATTTTTTTGACATTGTCCTCTGTAACCGCATCGGAGGGCCTGCCGCTGCGCACTTGATCGGTAGTGGAGTTGCGGCCACCACGAAACTCTCGAAACCAATATTTGACAGTGTAATCTGACGAAGCATTATCCCCATAATATTTATCCAACTTTTCTTTTGTTTCCTTCGTCGTTTTGCCTCCCAAAAAATAATGGTTTATGAGAGAACGAAAATCGTTTTTGTCCCTACTCAACATGATGCCAAACACGTCAACAACAATCAGCTGTCAAAGCAAAACTAAAGACAGTATCGCACTGAAATTTGGCATGTCTGCCTAAATATAGGCACCATAACTTTTTTTTTGCAGTAGCAGCGCATTCTGGTGGTCAAGGAGGTTACTTTTCACTCAAACCTACTACGTCTTAGTGATAGATGCAAACTTTCCTGACCAAGGCGATTTCGTCCGATTTCAAAGTCCGTCAAAACCCAAAAGGAATAAATAGTAGATAACTCCGAATCCTTCGAAACGAAGATATCTTCATTTGCCTTCGTTAATGTTAGTGCCTTCGTGCCATGTTAACATTGTGGACCAATTTGCTACGACTTTTTTGCATAATTTGGCAAATACCACTTTGTTTTCTTTTTTTTAAGTTGGTACATCTGTTGTTGACATTTACTCTAAATCTTAGCGTCATAGCTTGACACTTACAAAAGTAACGTAGCAAAGAGTACATCTATCTCTGTTTTACAATTTTAGAAATGGATTTAAATTTGCAACAACGACCTTGTATTAAATTTTGCGTAAAAAACGGATTTAATGATGCGCGAACGTTGGAGATGTTGGAAAAGGGTTTCGGCAACGATTCTCTAAAGAAAACGGTCATTTACCAGTGGCACGAGCGGTTCAAAAGTGGTCGTGAGTCAATCGAAGATGATGAACGCAGTGGCAGACCGTCGAAATCGAAAACCGACGAAAACTTTGACGAAGTAGAAAAATTGTTGGTCAATAACCGCAAATTAACCATCAGAGAGATAGCGGAGGACTTGAACATTGCCTATGAATCCGGCCATGACATTTTTGTTAATGATTTGTGTGCCAAGAGACCTCAATTTCATGCAAAAAAGAAACCGTGTTGACGTCGCAAAAGAGATGATTTGCGCGGCTGGATCCGATCCTACATTCATCAAAATGATAATTTCTGGAGACGAGACGTGGGGTTGTGAGTACGACACGCAATCCAAACATCAAGCAAGTGAATGGCGTCCACCAAATGAGTCGAGACCAAAAAAATCACGTCGTTTTCAGTCAAAAAAGAAGGCAATGCTCACGGTTTTCATGAATTACAACGGTGTAGTGCATCATGAATTTTTTCCAGAAGGCCAAACAGTAAACAAAGAGTATTATGTGGGCGTTTTAAGAGGTTTGCGTGAAGCAATTCACCGAAAGAGACCAGAATTGTGGGCAGAAAACTCGTGGATCTTGCACCATGATAACGCACCGTCGCACAGTTCCATAATTATTCGTAATTTTTTGATGAAAAATGCAACAAATACCATCCAACAACCACCGAATTAACCTGATTGTGCTCTCTGTGACTTCTTTCTGTTCAATCGAGTTAGAAAACCACTACGGTGAACGCCTTTCAGCAGCCGAGTGGAAGTAATGGAAAAATCGCAGGAAGCACTGAGGGACATACAGAAAACCGAATATAAAAAATGTTTCGAGGATTGGAACAAACGCTGGCATAAGTGTGTTGCACTCTATTGGGATAACTTGAAGGGGACAATATAGATTTAGATGAATAAACTTGTATTTTTGATTTTCTGAATAAAGTTCGCAAAAAAGTTCGTTCGTTCCTTGAAGTTCGTTCATATATAGGCAGACATGCCAAATTTCTGTGCGATACTGTTTTTAGTTTTGTTTTGACAGCTGATTGTTGTTGACGTGTTTGGCATCATGTTGAGTATGGACAAAAACGATTTTCGTTCTCTCATAAAATATTATTTTTTGAGAGGCAAAACGGCGAAGGAAACAAAAGAAAAGTTGGATAAATCTTATGGGGCTAATGCTCCGTCAGATAACACCGTCAAATATTGGTTTCGAGAGTTTCGTGGTGGCCGCAACTCCACTACCGATCAAGTCCGCAGCGGCAGGCCTTCCGATGTGGTTACAGAGGACAATGTCAAAAAAATACATGAAATGGTGTTGGCTGACCGGAAAGTGAAGGTGATACCACAGCAGATACCACAAAGATTAGTACTGAGCGCACAGTCCATATTTTGGGCAATATTCTGCATATGAAAAAGTTATCCTGCCGCTGGCAGCATACTCACTTTTGACCAAAAACACGAACGCGAGAGCAATTCGAAAGAGTGTTTGGACTTGCTGATGCGGAATCGGTCGGACTTTTGGCGTCGATTGGTAAATCTGTTGAACACCAGAGAACAGAATGGGTGGCCGGCAATAGACTGAAGCCGGAATGAGTGCTCCGAAGCGGCCGAGGGATGCTCGATGGGTCGGAAAGGTTACTTCGTCGGGATTTCTGGGATTGTCTTGGTATATTCTTCGTGGACTACCCCGAAAAAGGAAAAAGCATCAACAGCGAGTATTATTGGAGCGATTGAAGGCCGAAATCGCTGCAAAACGCTATTTTTTGCAAGACAATGCATCGGCGCACAAGAGCATCGCAACCATGACTCAAAAGATGGCTCAACAATAAAAAATTCAGCTCACGCGAAGAAATCATCGACGCCACGGAGGAGTATTTTGCAGACCTTCCGGAAAATTACTTTTCCGTGTAAAATGTGTAAAATATGCTACATGAGGACTTAAACATTGCGGCACAGAAGATCCTTGTCTTGAATAAATTAAATGCTTTGCCAAATCTGGTTTAAAGCCTAAGTATTGCTCAATATCTGTTGTCTTAATCCCAGATTTCGCGGCATCTTCTCTGTACTGTATCCACCCTGCAGCGTTAGCAAAGTCGAAGAAATGAAAGATTGACCTCACTGTCCATTTGCCAGTTTTGCCCCGCATAGGATACTTGCCGATAACGCAATTCAATAAATCAATGCCGCCAATAAATTTGTTATATCAATGTAAGATCCTTCTTTCTTGCTCCAGAAGAGGTACACACCCAGTGGTTGAACTGCAGCTTTCTTTGAAGCAACATGAATCGGTTTACCACCCAACCACTTGACAGCAGAAATTACCATCACTTCCTACAATGCAATCGTGACTACTACTACTATTACTATACCTGCCATTTGCAACATGCTATCTGCACGTTGTCTTGTAGATCACTGTTTGTTTGGTTTTTAATACTCAGGCACCCGATTTTTCTTCAGAGTTCCAGTCGTTCTTTTTAGCAAGACATCAAGAAGTGGAATTGACGTGAAATACCTGTCTATGAGCAGTGTGTCCACTAGTTTCAATACAAATTGTCTAACAAGATCCAATTTTTCAGGTGTAGGATATAAAGCAAAGTCAACCGTAGTACCGTTTCCCTGATACTAGTACAAATCTAATGGAAGGCCTGTAGGATAAGCCATTGTAAAAACTGTTATGCCTTCTGGGTTCGGCCTGGCATTTACCTGGAAACGGAATTATTTGCTCATCAATGGCAACGTGCTTTTCTCTTCTATTCTCTCAGCAACCTTTTTCTATTCTAGAAACGAGAGGGCGTATTTTCCAAAACTTGTCGATATCCCGAGTACTTTGGTCAACAGTTTCATCATTAACAACCCTTAAATTTGACCTCAGTTGAAAAAAAAAAAAAAAAAAAAAACGGTCACGAGTGATGGTATTTGCTATGTAAGCACTTTTGTTTCCATTGCCCAATATATCCTCAATCGTGCCAGCCCAAGTACGCTCATAGCCATAGAGCACCGAAGAACTGCCATAGCTCATTAGGATTTCAAAGATTTGCCAGTCCTCAATAAGCTACAAAGATTTGTACACTCAGACATAATTTCAAACAAACTTCTATTGATGTATGGCTATGAGGCACATAAGTTAGGGTCAAATGAAACATTCAACTGATCATCGTCAGGAGTAAAATCAAAGTTTTCTGTATGTTTCCATCATATACGATCGCTGCGAGAAGATTGGGGCTCGACGAGTAAAGACGACAGAGGCTCATCGTCAGATTCGGGCGGCACCATTGAAGTCTGACAAGTCAAAATTGATCAAGTCCTTTATATCTTTAGTTGTCAAATGACCTGTAAAATAAAACCTAGTGCCTGGTGCTTCAAAAGTTTCAAAATGACTTTTGAACAGTTATGTTAAATATACCGTTGAAACTAAACAAAACACTAGCAAATAACTTCATAAAATTAATACTCTTGCGCAAAGTCGACATGGTGTCAACGCAAGAAAAAAACCAAACTTCAGCTGATTGCAATTGACGTAATTTGAAAACTAGAGAAATGCAACGTTTTTCAAAAACAAGATAATGTCTCTTCAAATTGCCCTAAAAGGTTCTACCGAATTCCAAAAGATACCGTGGAAAAAAATTCTAAACTAAACGTATCACTGGTGATACGGGGCTCTCAGGAGGATATCGCACCGTCCTGTTGAAACAAGGAAAATGAATAAAAATTGATTAACCGGAGCGATAGCCATATCTATTTACAGTAACCGACTGCCAGCATCATGCCCACAAAAAAAAAAAAAAAAAAATTGCAGCATGTCCATCTAGGCGGCCACTTCTGGGGATCAGAAAACTACCACGTGATTATCGAGATCCACAGATAGTGAGAGTTTGATTCGTATTTCGGAGTGGTAGCATCATTGTGAATTTTTATTTCGAAAGTGCTGCTTGAAACGCTATTTCGGTCAATCGTGAGCGCTACAAGGCCATGATTACCTATTGAAGGCATGGACTTGGATGGTCTTTGGTTTCAGCACAATGGTGTGCTTTGCCAGAGAGCTCATCAAACAATCGAACTTTTGCGCGCTTAGTTCCGTAATCATATTTTCAGCCCCTTGGCTATGCAAATTGGCCACCTCGAAGCTGCGATTTGAACCCGTTTGACTTTTTTTTTTGTGAAGCACTCTTAAAGATCGATATTATGCAGAAAATCTAGATACGTGAGATAGATCGTGAGATAGAGTCAGAAACAGTCAGTAAGTACTTGGAAAATTGCCAGCGCAGTCAATCGAGTTAGCCATATGAATGAGGTTGTATCTCATAACTAATGGAAATGTTTGTTTTTTCTTATAAAGCCATAACAGATTGCAAAAAACTATTGACTTTTGCTTATGCTATTTTATATTTAAAAAGAAACTTGTCCTTGGAGCACCTGCATATTTTAATCTAAAAGCCGTTTCTTGTAGAAGTACTTTTTTCAAAAATATTATTTCTTTTAAATGTTGGTTGAAGTTCCAATGAAGTTCGATGACGCGTTCGAACATTACGAGTGGAGTTTAAGGAATGACTGGAGTAGTTTTGGCTGCCAATTCCTCAATAGTAACTGGCTTATTCAGTAGACTTTGGCCTTCACAACTACCACCAAAGGAAAATGTCTAGAGGTGTGAAGTCACATGATCACCGGTCCAAAGCGAGAAGATTTTATGGTCTGTGTGGCAAGTGGTGCCGTATTGTTAGAACCAAATTTCGTTGAGACTGCGGGCTTTAATTTAAGGCATCAAATACTCCGTTATTAAGGAACGAATTGCATTTCGGCGGGCCTCAATTTTGAAGAAATATGAACCGATGATTCCACCAGCTCATAAACCACATCAAACCTTTGTTTTGTTCGGATATAACGGCAGCTCTTGAACCTCTGCGGGTTGCTCCGCATCTCAAAACGATTACTTTGCTTATGGACGTAGCCATTAAGCAAAAAATGAGCCTCGTCACTGAACAAAATTTTGTTCGAAAACAGTGGATCTTCTTGAAGATTTACAAGAGCCCAACGATTGAAACGGTGACGATTCGGAGGGTTGGTTATTTCTAGCAGGAATTGAATTCTGTATGCTTTTAAGTTGTTGCATACGATAACTCAAGCTATTGGGGTCATTATATCACAGTCATCGAGTTCACTCTCTGCTACTGCCACCATATTTTCTCCACTACGTGCTAGATGTGTCCGAAACACATTTCTTGTATAGGGTGATTCATCGTAAAGTTTGATTTATAATGTAAAATAAAATACATAGATTTGAAAGTTAACTTAAAATTTTTATTATTTGTTAAAAGAACAATTCATGGCATTTATTTTTTAAAAACGATATTATGTAAATGTTGGCCACGACTATGTCTGAGGTGGTCAATTTGAAAGATCAAATTTTGTATATCTTACGGATAACACGAGCAATGTTGGCTTCGAAAGCGTCAATCGTAGTTGGCTTATTCCAAAAGTGTGATATTGCATGATCTAGGTGGCAAATTTACCGTAGCAAAACGTGAAATTAAGTGCACCGAATGATTTCTCAACAAGTCCATTATTTCACGCGCAGTATGTCTCGTAGTGTCGTCTTGTTGAAACCAGAGCTCACCGAGACCATGTGCTTGAATTTCAGAAAGCATATAGTCCGTTAACATGGCGCCTAATTTTTGAAGAAATATGGACCAATGATTATACCAGCCCATAAACCACACCACAGCCTTTGTTTTTAATAGATGTAATGGTACTCTTCGGGTTGTTTATCAGCCCAAATATGGCAATTTTGTTTATTAACGTATCCACTAAGCCAGAAATGCTTCATCACAGAACAAAATTTCACGATAAAACATCGGATTTTCATTGAGTTTTTCCAGAGCCCATTTACTGAAAATATGGCGCAAATTCAATTCGCCTGGCTTCAATTTTTGCACAAGTTGAATTTCGTACGCTTTAGGCCGAGATCCTCACGTAAAATACGCCAAATTATCGAATATGCCAAGCTAAGCTGCTGACAACGACGACGAACCGATTCGTCGCGGTTTTTGCGTACACTTTCAGCTACTCCTCTTCAGCTTCAGTCTCCTCACTACGTGCTGGATGTGGTCTAACCGGTCGAGTTTCATCCACTAATATAAACAGTCGATTATGCGCACTGTAAGTTCCTCAAAGCGCACGAAAAACATTTCTCACAGAACGCTGATTTTCGTAATACAGCTGAACAATGTGGAGGCGCTGCTGCAATATGAGTCTTTTCACGATGACTTGCCAAACGATACTGAACAAAAATAATAAAGCAGTTTGATAAGAGTCACGCGTGATCTGTCAAAAAAAGCCTATTGAAAAGCAAACCTCAGGATAAATCACCCCTTAGAACGCTGATTTTCGTAATACAGCTGAATAATTTGTAGGCGCTACTCAGGTCTAAGTGTTTCCATGAAGTAATATCAAGCATCACCAAACAAAAATACCATACCAGTGTGACACGGCGCATGTGTGATCTTTCATAAAATCTCCACTGGAAAAAGTACATCTTAAAGGATCACCCTTTACTTCTACTACTGCTGTATCAGACTCTGAAGTTTCCGTAGCCTTTTTTTTATGAATTTCTTCAACGAAACCTTTCTATTGTGTTTTGTTCTGACCGTGCTCCTACACTGAATTTCACAATGCTGCGATTGCGCAGGTCTAAGTGTTAAGTTGCACTTGTGGGTTCGGATTCAGTTTACGGCTATTGCAACTGTGGGTGGTTTAGGATTTTAAGATTTTACTTAAGTCCGGATTGGAGTGCGTTTGAATCGGTTGTAATTGAAGATAAAAGTGCAGGGAAAGAGTTGATAATATCACTTAGATAAGAGGGATTTTTCAACTAGCGCCCAGATTACCCAGGTCACAATAGAATTAATTGAATACATTCATATAGCAGGCGCTCGTTGCAAATTACTACCATAATGCCATAGTGTTAGCCGTGATCCCTCATTGCTTTCACTATGGAAAATACTCTTCTTCAAGATAGAAAATGTGGTTCACATATACATGTATGTTTGACTAAATTAGTATCATTTTTGTTGCGCATAGTTGGTTATAAGCCATCAAAGGACGAATACCGAGAAGCTTGTGTACATCGGTTCAGAGAGACATTATTTATATGTTATGTATACACTCGTAACTGTGATGATATTCTAGTTTTATTGGATTTTATTATTGCACCCCTCAATATTAACGAAATTTCAATTTACATTTTATAGGTAAACCATCCCCAGTTCCCACAAAAGCAAGCCCGCATGCAAAGGTCACGGTTCTACCCTTTCAACATTTGATACCTTTCCCTAGGTCATGAAATTTTGACTTTGTCGTTAATGAGCTGACGTAATCATCGACTTTGTACAAAGTGCACGACCCAAAATGTAACTCTATCATCAAGGATGCTCGTATCAGTAAATGATATCTTTAAATCAACATCTCATCAGCAGGTATCCTTTGTTCCTTGCACTACCAACTCAGCGGGGTAAGATGTAATTTTTATCACCAAAATGTATCTCCTTGCGAGTGTGCAATTTTCGCAGCCATTGTTGTTTTCAATGTTTATTGTCAGTTAAGATGTCCTGATGTGCAAAAGGATATCGTTCCACTCATACAAAATCTTCGTGTGATAAGTTAATTAAGAAAAGTGTTTCACAACCCGCAACGATACTAGGTACAATGTTTCGCAGAAGATTGGCTTCGTCTTTATATTGTAGTTCGCCAGATTCCATTCGAGGATAGTCAAGGATAACCCTCAGAAGATTGCATGCAATTTTTTCCCACAGAAATTCACATTCGTGTTGGTATTCGTTTTATTTTTTCTGCTGGTGTATGCAGAAAGAAATTGAAATATGTATCCGTACGTCTTCAGAACGCAATGTAGAAGCATCCATATCAACAAAACGAAATTCATCATCGAATCTCATAAGAGAGTGCAAATATGGAGAAATGAAATCAACTTTGAGTACAAGGTACGGCAAGGAGAATCAATTTGATTCCTGTCCTTCCGATTTTGCGATTGATTTCTTATTTTGTTTTCACTGAAAGATACTCATGCTCGCATACGAATACGAACATTGTATGAAAAAGGACGAAGAAATCAATCAAATCCTTGTAAATTAATGATGAATATCCTTGAATTGATATCATGTAGGAACTATTCTTGGCTACATGCATATCCTTACGAGGCATGGTATGAGGGTAACACGCAACATGAAGGTGTTTCGTTTTTTTTTTTTTTTTTTTTTTTTTTGTATAATACTATTCTGCTACCCCGGCTCCTTGGAATCATTCACCGCCCCTTACTTCGTTTTTTTTGTCATGTGTCGCCCAAATAGTATTTCAGGTGGGTGGTACTAGGATAAATGTTGCAGCTTTTAGGTTCCTTTTCGCAAAAAAAAGAAAAACTTCTACATGCAGATACGACGACAAACAGAAACTATGATAAAACAGTTTGTGAGAGAGATGAAATAGCTACAATATAAAGCATAGATACTCGTACAAGTATGTGAACATGTATTTGGCATCTTTCGTAATTTATCTCGTTTTTATACGTATGCTTGCTGAAGATGCTTTTAATTTTCCCTTTACACCGATTTCATAGGGTGTAAAACGTTTGATTAGATACTTTTTGGGGAAACGGCCTTTAAAATAAGTGAACTTGTTTTATCCGAGATGTACCACAGCAGTACCTTTTTTGACCTTCACTTTTTGACTCTACATTTTTGACTAATGCTTGTTTTAATACGAGGCGTATTCAAAACGTAGGGTGACTTTTGAAATTTCGTGGGAAGCGTACATTCGATTATCAATTTTTTTGCTGTGTTGATACTCATATACCGAATATATGTTCACAGTTTCACATATATAGCATACTTAGTTTGTTTTTGACAGATAGAAAGGTTAGACGTGTTTTGGTGTCCTCGGCGACCAAAATTTGAATCAAATTTTGTGTAAAAAATGTAATCAAGTGCTCTAAAATACTTGAATTCTTTACAGTGGAACACGGTGAGTCTATTCTAAGTAAAAAAAAAATGTTTACAGGTGGAACAAGCTCTTCGAAAGATGGCCGAGAAGATGCCAATAACGAACTTCGTTCTGGACGCCCCAGCACATCAACAAATAATGATAACTTCGAATTTGTGAAGAAAATTGTTTTGAAAAACAAGTGCATCAGGAGTTTTTACCTCAAGGTCGTACTTGCTACTTAATAGCTCAATAAATATCTCAACAGGTGATTCGATGGCATGTCCTACCGAAAAGTGTAATCAAGGTCTACACTAATCTGGTGAAAAAGCAAAATAGTTACACTTGATATTTCTAAAGAATTTGACAGAGTTTGGCATCATTGTCGAAAATGGAATTGATTACTCTCTTCTTTAGTAAATTAGAAACTATCTTTCGAAATGTTCAATGCAAGTTGTCTTCGAAGGTTTCAAGTCTAATAATGTTAAATTAAATGCTGGTGTGCCCCAGGGCTCCGTTCTTTCTGTGACACTCTTCTTAATTTTAATCAATGATCTCATGTCTGCCACTTCTAATCCAATGTATTCTGCTTCTAATATTCATTCCCGGACTCATGTTCCTGCTCTTCGGCTGAAGAACGAGAACGTCTGCGTATGCTAAGCACATTAAATTCCGGTAATAGTAGCTTTACCAATTGAAAAACTACCAACAGAGTAGAACATCTTGCTTCAAAAATACAATGCTGTCTGCTGTCGTTAAAGTGAAACTTAATAACCAAGCCATTATTTATAAATGGCACTTGCATCGTTGAAAACGAAAAACTTTTCATTTTCGGCATGTGTGACAACTAACGTTGGAATGACCACCACATATTCGATGTCAGCCAAAATGCTGAGAAATTTCTAGGAATGTTTCTCAAACAATTTAAGAAATATTTCAACCCCTCTGACCTGGTCTTAATATATAAAGCGTTTATCCGCTCAAAAACTGGAGTAAAATGACCACATATGCTCAGGTGCCAATAAGACCTCTATGCACATGCTAGATAGGGTCCAAAATCGTGCGGTAAAACTCATAGGTGATGCCAATATTACAATGTCATTCGTCACACTCGAATACCGGCGTAACAGGTCCTCTCTTACCTTGTTGTATTGGTATTTTCACCACCAGTACTTCAACGAAATTGCCAGTAGTATTCCGCTTCTTCAAACTTCTAGCCGTAACACCAGTCTCGCTATATTTACCATCAAGCGCACCTTCGGACGTACTCTGAAATACCATATTGTGATTCTTTCCTAAGCCATACAACTCGCTTATGGAATGCCCTGCCGAGCTCATATAACTTGCAAAAATTTACAGCCAACGTACATCTGTATCTCCCTTTTTCCCTCTCTAAGTTCCTTTCGCCTGAGCTATGTGCAAACATCTTAAGGGTACACAAAATCCCTTGTGTACGCGCCAATTGAAAAAAAAAACGATTTTTAGAAACCAACAAGATGTAAGTCCCCTTTTTAACGGTGTGGATCTTCGTTCTATCCTTATCAGTGAATTAAGATTCAATACAAGGATCTTCCACCAAGCTATTCAACTATTCTATTCTATTCAACGCTTGCACTTGTATCTGATACTGTAGCTGAGTCATCTGATCTTAGATAAACATAATAAACACCAAGACAGTGAGCTTGTCTTGCACTTTCTCTTTGACCACTACGAGGAGCTTCTATGAATTGTTGGTGTTCGTCCAAGTACATACCCGAACATCGTTACCCTTATCAGATTTGGAGGGGTGATCACTGCTTGCCATGCAAGGCTGTTATTATCACCATATATAGGTCGTCCTTTTGTATTTACTTGTAAGTCCTAAGGCTACCTTACTTGGAATTTATACGAGCAATACCAGCATCTATTGTGCTTAGATCCTGTGAGACGCCTCGTTATGTCTTCTATCTCTAAGAAGCATATTAAAGCCGATTAGCTTATTATAATACTTCCGTTCTACCACGTGGTATTGCATTGCACTATTTCAATTCAGGGATTACGTCACCAACATCCGAAGGCAGACATTTTCCTGGAATAAAAGCATCAGCACACTTGTACTGTTGAGAAAAAAAAGGACAAAAAATGTCTAAATTTATTACCATCCAAAACCATCGTCTAGAAACCACTCCAGCCTCAAACCCTTTCAGTATGTTTTCGTAGTTCTGGGTGCTTTGGCCATCGGTGATAGCGCAATGATTGACGCCATCTACACTTGATGCTTGCAGATTTTCCATCCGCTACCAGGGTATTTTAATTGTTTTGCTTTTGTTTAACCAAAAGCTCTTGCATGTATCTGCGAGTACTCGTATCTACGGCTCTACAGTAGTCGAAGGACGAAACATAAGAAGCGAACAAAACTCTGTACTTACTCACGGAATCTGTGGCTAAAAAACCCATCAGGGATGCATCGAAAACAATTATCTCTCCATTCGTATAGTCGGTAGCCCGCTTTTTCTGGGATTTCACTTTGCAAAGTCCGTGCACACAGATCTCTTTCAAGTACCATCATCATCACCCGTCCATAGTCTAGTGTCTGACCAAAGGAGTGTCGTATTTTTTTTTAGGCAAACTCAAAAATACTCGTAAATCTTGCTACAACAGCAGAAACAGAATCTGGAACTAAAACCCATGCCGTAGTTGGAGTTGAAGTATGTTCACCCCTTTTGCATGTGTGAGGAGCTCCTGTAAGGTTGTTTCTGTAACTTATCGCAGCGGAACAGCAACCAAACGAAAAAGAAAAAAAAAGAAGATACGATAAAAGGATGCTTCGTCCTGTGGAGGTAAAAGAGTTGCTTTTGGAGGATTCTAGAAATAACTTTCTCCCATCATCATCAGTGCTTGGTAGAGGAATGCTTCGTTCTTACTTCGTTTGGCATGTTCCAGCAATTCTCATGCCTGTTATCCGGGAAACACAATCGCATTTCGGTTTTACCTTCCCCTCTATCATATCTATCCTGGTTGTTCGTTTCGATAGCCAGAGGCATGCACTTGCATTCCCGAGCATCTAGTAGTGAGAGATGTATGAGAATGCTCCATTGTCGATTGTTGCCTGTACACTGCAGGTGGTGTTGCAAGTCAGCAAAATTGATCCTTCTTGCATTAAGGTAGAGGAGGAAGACAACAGGCACTATTGGAATGGGTGGAAAGGTTGCCATTTTGTCGTTTTTCAAGTGCGGATTTCATATTTTTGCAATTGGGCAATTTATCAATTCGCTATCGGACAATAAAATTCGTATCCTACAATGTTCAATTCCCTTTATTCCGCTGTTCTTTATTCATCCATTTGTGCATTTCATTCTCGTTTTTTCCGGTTGTTAAGGAGATGATGGCGGGTTGAGGGCAGTTTTTCTAGATGCGAAGTAGAGCTCCCTGTTTTCACCAGGGAAACGTTGCAATCAATTTATTTTGTAAGAAGGCTCAGCGTGTTTTCGTCTCCAGTTCTGCCGATGGCAGGTTGAGGGGTATGGATATTCATTTGATAGAAAGGAGTAGAGGATAGGTGAAAGTATTGTTCTCATAGTTTATGAGGGGATGAGAAATTGATTTCCAATTGAGCTTAAACGGACGAGCGTTATATTGCAACATAAGTTTGTTGTCAAGGCTACGAATTGCAATATACTTACGGCAACACCTTGAATGTGAGAAAAGATGACATCATTTTCGGGAGGCAGGGAGTTCTTAGGGAAACGAACTGTCAATGGGATGTATGAGTTTATGAAGGTCAGAAGTTGCACGTTGTGGGATTATTCTAGATTAAGTGCAGTGTAGTGTGTCTGGTCGGTTAGGAAGCTATTCTGAGTATCCATCAATTTGCCAAGATGTTTTCTTTTCAGCATAACCGACAATAAGCAAGCACTGAATTTCATATATCAGAAAACAATTAACAATCTTAACAGTCTTGGAACTGGCTGGGTAAAGTTCAACATCGTTTCATCATTTGAATGCAAAATTGGAACGGACTATCGATCTTTGAGTCTCCTATCATCAACTTGTGCGCATCTTATATCCAAGAAGTAGCCATCGGGTACTGGTTGGTGTCAACCCGGACTCGAACTTTAGAACTAGTGGGCGAAAATGTTGACTTACAGACATTAATAGCAACACTATTTACGAGACAACGGACTAATTGCCTATAAGTCACAGCTTCAAACAGATGCAAACAGATTTATTTTCAAGAATAAGTCAGGTTCTTGGAGCAGAGATGGTAACGGATGACATAAACGAAGTGGGCTTCTGAAATCTCTTTTAATCATCGATCGTTATCATGGTTTTAGTGTCCAGAGTATTCGTTACACCGTGGAAGTGTGAGTACACTCTTTTGGATCTTAAGCCATCAACCACACAAAGATAAGTGCGAAACGAAGAAAAAATACCCACTTTTGTGGCCAGTAACGAAAAAGACCCAGAAATGTTGATTCGGCGTCGATCAGCTGCATTGGGCATCATCAGAGAGTCAACCCGGCTTATTTTGAAGTTGGATTTTGGCTTACGTCTGTATAAGATTATCCTGGCAAAAGAATTGAAGCCGGGTGATTATAGACAATGCCAATTGGCTAATTGGGTGCCGGATTTTGTCCAAAAAATCTTCTTCTCGGATCAGGCCCATTTTTGAATCAGTGGCTATGTCAACAAGCAAAATTGCAATATCCGGCTCGAAGGACCATGCAGATTCTACTATGTACTTAGACCTTTTTATTTATTTTTTTAATCGCCTAATGCAGCCTCACATTAGGTTGTAAAAAGGCTTGATTCGACTGAATAATAAGACTGAACTTAAGTAACTTTATTGCAACTTAATTTATACAAAAATTCTGCCAACCTAAGCACGACAAGGTGTAAGTTTAAAGAAAAACAAAAAAGTTGACACATATATGAAAATACCAATACTGTTAACCTAAGCAATGAGTGCAGCTAAAACACTTAGTTTGAAAGTACTCATTTAAAATATATATATACGTACTCAGATTAACCTTCAACATTCCAAGTCTGTCACTGCAACCCTATGTAGGAAGCTTTCCGTATTGAATACAAAACCTCACATACTATTCAGACAGAAATCCTTCTGTCTTCTTCTCCATCACAACCATCCCTTCTCATCCTTCTTCTCCTGGGTTGGATCAAGATATCATACGATCCGTGCTGAGGATCAGCCTGGATAAATGCCCAGCATCTGCAAAAATTGCCCTGTCAAAAACAGAGCATCCGGATACCTGGCGATCTCCGGATTAGCTAGCCTTATCTGTATAAAGCGAATACTTATTTATTTATGGATTCTATCCCAAGAAAAACAAACCCCGAGGCCGGCACTCTTTTAATATCAGTCGGTAGAACAGTGAACTACCCGCAAGGCTGGAGGTAAAATTGTGATAGGCCAGGGTGCACCATCTTCTAAGGGCAAACACAAATAACCAAAAACCAAACATTCAAGGAGTGGTAGGACTGTGACAAGTCATGTTCCTATTACTTCTTCCACCCCTAGAAGCAGCAAGTTTGTGGCAGGCTCAGCTTCCTCGGCAAGCTCCAACCATGGGGCTCTAATCAGATACCAAAATTCTTTACGCATTATCAAAATCTTCGGATCCATTCCGGCACACAACCAATAATCCCAAAACCTCTCCTGGGCCATTCAACAGCGCATATCTGACGTCTTTTAGCGAAGTCTTTGAAGATGGAATAACGATCGGTGACAGTTGATCAAGCTTAAACTTTCTGGCAACTTCTTGGACATCATTAGGAAAAACGCCGGATAACCTCTCATTACAAGCGACTCTGGCTGGCACCAAGTCAACTCAAACTTATCGCTTGTGCCGCTCAAAGATCTCTCAATCTTTACAACAAAGCCATAGGTGGATTAGGAGAGATTGGAAGATATGCCCACCAGACCTAAAACACGCACTTGAAACGCACCTCAGCTGAACCCTTCTTCCCAGAAAGTATTCTGGATATCATCAGGCTCAGCAACTCTACTCTTCCGACTCATGATTGGAAAGTTGCGAAACTGGAAAAACTAAAATGCCCTTATAGATGCACGTTAATTGTGGTCAATAAGGAATCCGTTAATCTTAAGCGCAGAATAAAGGCATGATTCTGTTTGGCTTCGAGTCAATTCACCTAAGCGTTTATAAAAGGATGAGCTGGATGCTGATAAGCATCCCTGGACTCAGCGACCGCAACATAAGCGTTGCTAGACTGGAGACTGCTAAAGGTTCCTATTGGCTGGTATCAAGATATTTTGGCCACGATAATGTGGGCTTTCTCCCTGGTAGCAACCTAGAAAGAGTGGTACTGGAATTGGGTGCGATGCTAAGCTTATCAGCACTGGAATCGCTTAGGTAGAAACGCTTGCAGAAAACTTACCAACCTAGAAAAAAGCACAAGAAAAGTGATTGACTGCGACTCATACAAGGAATTCTTCAAAATATATATCAAAAAAAAAAAAAAAAAAAAAAACTGAGTAACGTAAAGCGACAGTCCTGGAAGTCATTCTGTGAGAAAATTACAGAAACCTCTAAGGCATCGCGACTAAGAAAAATCATTTCTACAATTCCTATGATGCCTAGTTGTTTGAAAAAAAAAACGTTGCCTCTCCGTTGGACTGGACATCCACTTTCCTGGTAGCTCCTAATTCGCGGACAGTAGTAACCAAAATAGGACTACTGCAATCGAGAACAAAATTCATGGTCTGCTGCTGTGGGCGCTGCATAGTTTCAAACCATAAAAATCTGTTGGTTCGGACGGTATAATACCTGTCGAGCTTTAAAGGTCCTCAGATAGGTTAATAGGCCTACGCTAGAAAAAATCCTTGTAGAACTGATCCACATTTCACTGTCATGGAAAAAAGTCAATGTAGTTTTCATTCCCAAAACCGGAAAATTTTGTACTTTCATGTCTTCTCAAAGGACCTCAAACCTATAAATCAATTAATTTTCCTTCTGAAAACTCTATAACGATTAAATGATATCCATATACGAGCTTAAATTGATTCAAGACTTTTGTCAATGCCTCAACTTGCCTTTTGTACAGAAAAGTCGGTGACAACGGCTTTGCATTCACTGACTAGTCACGTCGAACGATCCCTACAATATAGATAGTAGAGAATTCACAAAGAGTTAAATACGCCCTCTATGTCCAGGAAAGGACATATAGGGAGCCTTTAACAACGTCAATACATCCGCAATCTCGACTGCGTTGTGAAATCTGCAGTTAGACGGCTATTGGGGAGTTGGTCAGCCTTATTTTAAATAGCAGGATACACCCCACAAGGCATTGTCCTCTCTCCCCATCTCTGGAACTTAGTGGTTACTGAACTGCTGATATACACAGATGCGGGTGGTAGTAGGGTGATTTGCTGTGCGGATAACGTTGCTATAGCCGTCTTAATTAAGCTTCCCAATACCATCAAAGAACTCCCTCAGCTTAATCTTAACAGATTAACCCGTTGGGCAGATCGCTGTTTGTTGGAAGTAAACCCCCATAAAACTGATCTTGTCCTCTCTTCCAGGATATCAAATTCCAATTATAGACCCTCCCTCAATAAACGTTACCAGTTTAGTGTTCTCCGATACAGCAAAATATCTGGGCCTCATTTTTAACGGGAAACTAAACTGGAAACGTTACATTTAAGAAAGATTCCAGAAAGCTACAGTAGCTTTATTCTCTTGCAAAAAAGCCATTGGGAACAAATGGGGTCTTTAACCTTTCAGAACCCATTGGCTATACATCTCGGTGATGAGACCGATACTCACCTACGAAGTTGTCTGATGGACGGCCTAAGACAATTCAGTCAACTGTAGTAAACTAAGCAGGGTTCAAAGAACAGAATGTCTATGTTTCACTTGCCACACATCGACATCTTTAGCAGTAAGTAGCTGCGACTGTTTAGTCAAAGCCTCTTCTTCGGTCTTCCAAATCACTGTAGCGTGTTCCAGGCGGAAACTATGGCGATTAAAGATGATTGATATCCGCATCATTTCGGATAGTCAGGCAACTATCAAATCCATGGATTTAGTCTCACCGTATCGTAGGAATGCCCTTGATTATCGATCATCCCTTACAGGGATGACATAGCAGGTCAGCCTTCACCAATGTTGGGTTCTGGAGTACAGAGACATTCCAGGGAATTGTAGGACCAACAAATTCGCCAGAATTGGAACCACTCTACCTATTCTACCGGAAAAGGGTAAAATTGCTTTACCAATCGCTACGTGCAAACTAATATTAAAGCAGGTGGACTGTTGGATCAAAATGTATAGCGACCAAACTTATCTGAATCATTCTTAGAGTCTGATTCTTCTAAATAGGAAATATTTTAGCCGTTAGTCTTACGCGAATAAAACAAACACAATCCTTAAAAAAAAAAATAATTTACGCTCTTTATTTGGGTGCTTAATAGGCGTCTGTATTCTGCTGTGTTTGACTTACGACTAATCTCCTACCTACCGGCAGACTCTTTTCCTAGTGTGGCCACTTTACAATCACTAGTTAGTGTTGCCACTTTATATTTCTCTTCTATGTCTTGCTACAACTCGACCATCTTGTAATCTTCCCGATTTCCCCCTTTGTCCTACTACAATTACGTGATTCGTTTGCTCTCGTTTGTAACCATGGTTTGATGTTGGCTGCTTCCCATATTCCCTAATACGGGATCTGGCTTACTTGAAATCCTTCTACATCCTTCACTATGTACCGATCATTTGGTAAAATCTTTTCAATTTTTTATGGACCCTTAAACTTAGGGGCTATCTTCTTACTAGCACCTGGGGTGCTGATAAAGTTCTTCACCATTACATAATCCCCTTTCCCATATGCCTTATGCGTTCTGTAGTGGTCCTTTCGTGACTTATTATATTCCTGACACTTAATCATCTTAACATATTAGCAGCTCTCGTTCGTATTTTCTCTAAATCTCTCTCATTTCCCTCCTCGTAATGCTCATTTAAACTCTCCTTTAGAAAATCAATAACTTCGCCTTTTTGTCTTACTCCGAACAGCAATTCACTCGTTGTCGTGCCTATACTTCGGTGTATTGTGTTGTTCATAGCGAATTCTATCCTTGGTAGTCTAGAGAATTTTCGTATCCTGCGTCTGTCAGCTTTGCTATCATGGGCGCCAGACTTCTGTTTATCCTCTCCACTTGTGGGGAAGCCTTCGCAATCTTTATGTGAGGTACATACTTATCTTCCAAGAAACTTCCGAAATCCTTTGAAGTAAACGCACATCCTCTGTCTGACACCAGTACCATTGGTCGGCTATACGAATTAAAATAAGATCTAAGGCAGCTTATTACTTCACTTGTTTTGGTTGTCCTAACTGCAAAAAGTCTGACGTACTTAGTAAACGCGTCTACTACTAGGAACACATACTTCTTTTCGCCCGTTTGAGTGACACTCGGCCAAAGTGATTTACATGTATCATCTGGAAGGGAACATTTCCTTTTGGTATGTTGTGCAAGTAGCCTTCGTGCTTTCCAAACTTAGGTGAAAATGCGATACAATTTAAGCAATTCGCTATGTGCGACTTGATTTTACTTTTCATCTGAGGGAAACAATATGTTTTCAGAACCGCGGCCAAGACTTTGTTGCAACCCACATGACCCATTTCGTCATGGTATACATGCAAAATCTTACTTTCCATCCCTATAGGGACGTAAAACACTATTCTTTTCCCCACTTTCCTATACACTAGTCCGTTACGCATCTCATATAGACTACTCTCTTTTTCTTCCAATTGTTTCCGTATGTCGTTAATTTTCCTATAATTGTGTTGGCAAACAGATAAATTTTGTTCAAACGTATTTTCTTCTAGCACCAGAATGTTTGAGACTCGACTGAGAGCGTCTACGTGCTGCATTCTGTCCCCGCCACGATGTTCCAGGGTGTAGTCGTAGTTTTGGAGCTCCAGTGCCCATCTGGCTATTCTGGGGCTTACTGCTCTTTTGTTAAGCGTCACTGTTAGTGAGTTACAGTCTGTCATAATCTTGAATCTAATGCCGTGTAAATATATCCTGAATCTTTGCAGTGAATAAATAATTGCCAATGTTTCTAGTTCGAAGTTCTGATACTTCGACTCACATTCTGTCGCTATTTTGGAAAAATAAAACACCGGATGGAACCTCCCATCAGCCTTCTTCTGCATCAATATGGCCCCAAATCTGGTGGAGCTCACGTAGCAATGGAGCCGTCTCATCTCGATGACAGTAAATTGCCAGAATAGGTGCCATCAATAGTCTTCCTTTTAGTTCTTCGAAGCATTGCATCTCTTCACTGTCAAATTTAAAAATGGTATCCTTCTTTAAAAGTTTGTATAATTACCTCCTACTGTCCCATTGGTGTCACAAATGATGTATATTTAATCGATTCGTCACTCATTCGTATGTGGTAAAAAGCGCTCTTCAGATCTAATAATGTGTACACTGGTTTATCTAAACACTCGTTAAGTAAGTCATCGATTAGTGGAATCAGGTGATTGATTCTTAAGGTAACTTTATTTAATTTCCTGAAGTCCACTCAAAGTCGCAAATCGCCTGTTTTCTTTTTTACTAATATATACTATAGGCGACGCGTATTCCGATCTGCTTGGCCTGGTTATTTCTTCCCGCAGCAACTCGTCTACGATAGATTGTACTTGTTCCTTTTCGGTGTATGAGAGTTTGTTCCGGTAGTTCCGGTTCTACATCTATCTTTAGTAACTCCTGAAAATTTTCTGTGCTTACCCCACTCGTTTGTTTTTCTAATGCTACGGCAGTTAATCTTAGCTTCGCCTTTCTCATGAAATCCCTAACTAGAATTAGGGGAAATGTCATTGTACCATCCGGTACCACTAGTAGATCGAGTTCAACCTTTCCTTCTTCCAATAAAATTTGACAACACACACAGATATAAATTAATAACTGCTGTTGGAACGTATATCTGCCCGACTATGCTGATCGAGCTGCCGGTATCTAGTAGTGAATCTAATAATATTTTATAATGTAAATTTCTAGCTTCCTCCTAGGCTTCTTCCGCTCTGGACAGTCTGCTGCTATATGTCCCATTCTGGCACAAACGTGACAAACGACTTTCTTTCGTTTTTCCTTCCTACACTCGTTTGCCATGTGCCCAACACAATTGCAATTGTAGCATCTGATTTGATTCCTTGCTGTATCACTCCTTCGCTCTCGTTGGACGGCTTCCATTCGTTGCGGCTTCCGTTGTTTTATTTTTGAAAAGGCTTGGAGTAGTTGTGCCTTTGTAGAATAGCTTTGGATGAGTGCCTGTAGTCGTAGCGATTCATCCGTTATGCCTTCTACCACATATTCAACTAGCTCATCTTCGTCGATTTGAAAGCAATTTGAAAGGATGATCTTGTCATTAAAGTAGTCAGTAAAACTCTCATTCGTCGGCCAATTCCTGTCTTCGAATTTCCGTCGCAATACCATTTTGTTTTCCTTTGTACTGAACAGCTCCTTCATCAGTAGCACCAATTCGTCCACTCCTTCGATCAAAAAATTCGGTTTTGAGTGCATCCACTCCAATGCCTTACCTTTCATTTTTGTCAACATAAGTGTCCGCATCATGTTCTCATCCGGTTTGAATACATCGTGAATACTTTTCAGTTGGGCTAGCCACACATCCAGATTTGTGCTGCCGTCATATTCTGGCAACATGTCTTTTCACATACTCAAATGTTGCGGATCAGATTTTGTTGCACAAATTTGACTTTCGCTCGTTTGTGTGTTTGCGTTTATCTCACTCTCATTTGGTTGTGGCAGGTCGTTCGACTGCACTCCTTCGTGTGTGTGTGTGTCAGCATTCTTTTCTGTCGTTTCGCTCATTCGCACCATTCTTCGCTGCCACCCATTTTCTTTTGCCAGTAGTTCTTTTTCTCTCTTTAGTAATTCTATTTCTTTTTCATATAACCGTTTCTCACTGGCTAAGCATGCTGCATTTACACTAGCAGCCGATCGTTCGATGATGCATCCGTTATCTTCGGATTCCGTTGCCCGTTCACTTCTGTTCACTTCTATCTCTTGTTCCCTCACTCTTTGGTATTCTGCTTCCCCGCTGAGTCAACCGATGCGATATTGTTGCCTCTTCTTCGATGTTACCGCTCTTTAGTGCTTCGCCGCGTTGCTCGAATGGTACATCGTTTAAAGGCATCACGAGCACATTTTTGGCGCCGGCTGTGGAAAGCCCAAGACGTAGTAGCCATTTGCGCAACACTGCGGAGGAATAATCCGACACAGCAATCGAATGCTCCATTTTGTTCTCTCCTTTTGGGTTTTTTTTCACTCTCTTTTGTATTTACCGTTAGTCTTATCGCGAATAAAACAAACACAATCCTTTAAAAAAAAATAATTTACGCTCTTTATTTGGTTGCTTATAGGCGTCTGTATTCTACAGTGTTTGACTTACGACTGCTCTCCTACCTACCGGCAGACTTTTTTCCTAGTATGGCCACTTTACCATCACTAGTTAGTGTTGCCACTTCATATTTCTTACATTCTTATCAGTTTCTCTCCTATGGCTTGCTACAATATCTCAGCGCCATCGTAGGTGTTTCAAATCGAAATAAGTTAGTTCTTCTTTAGAGTATATGGTATATGGGGTGATTCATAGAGAGGTTTGATTTATAATGTAAAATAAAATACAGAACTTTGAAAGCAAACTTAAAATTTTTATTATCGGTTAAAAGAACAATTTATGGCATTTATTCTTAAAAATGATATCATGTAAATGTTGGCCAGCACTACCTCTGAGATGGTCAATTTGAAAGGTTCAATTTTGTGCGACTCGTTCGAGCATAGTGACTGGTTTCTTACGGATTACACGAGTAATGTTGACTACTTCCAAAGCGTCAAACGTAGCTATCTTATTCCTGAAGACTTGAGATTTTATATATTTTCAGAGAAATTAGTCCAAAGGTGTGATATCGCACGATCTAGGCGGCAAATTTCCCGTAGCAAAACGTGAAATTAAGTGCTCACCAAAATGATTTCTCAACAAGTCCATTGTATGTATGGCTCGTAGCACCGTCTTGTTGAAACCAGAGCTCACCGAGACCATGTGTTTAAATTTCAGGAAGCACATAGACCATTAACATGGCGCGATAACGGTTACCATCGATGGTAACATTCTGATTTGCCTCATTTTTGAAGAAATATGGACCAGTAATTCCACTAGCCCATTAACTACACCATACCGTTGTTTTTTAATGATGTAATGGTAGCTCTTGGTAGTCTTCGGGTTGCTCATAAGCAATACGGCAATTTTGTTTATTAACGTATCCATTGAGCCAGAAATGGGCTTCATCACTGAGCAAAATTTCATGATTAAACACCGGATTTTCATTGCGTTTTTCCAGAGCCCATTCACTGAAAATATGACTCAAATTCGAGTCGCCTGGCTTCAATTCCTTCACAAGTTGTATTCTGTACGGTTTTAGGCCGAGATCCTCACGTAAAATACGAAAAATTGTCAAATAAGCTAAGCCAAGCTGCTGAGAACGACGACGAATCGATTCGTCACGGTCTTTGCTTACACTTTCAGCTACAGCTGCTATAGTCTCTTCACTACGTGCTGGATGTGATTTCACCGGTCGAGTGTCATCCACTAATGTAAACTGGGTCTCAAATTTGCGAATAGTATTGACAACAGTGGTTTCAGTAGGTCGATTATACTCACAGTAATTTCCTCGAATCGCACGAAAAACATGTCTCACAGAATGCTGATTTTCGCAATACAGCTGAGCAATTTGGAGACGATGTTGTAGTCTTTCTGTGATGACTTAGCAAACGTTACTCAACAAAAATGATAAAGCAGTTTGACAGGAGTCACGCGTGATCTGGCAAAAAAGCCTATTGAAAATCAAACCTCACGATGAATCACCCTATATTTACGACGAAGGCAACATGTTAGACAAAACTGTGTTCGACAATGTGTTCTGGTTTCAAACAAATTTCTCAATCATTCTTCGTTTCATCATTTAGTACATCTATTTACTAAAGCACGACTTCCGACTTTAATCGAATAAAGATTTACCATATATTGAATTCAATACAGAAACCATTTAAGACACTTTAAGGTTCCTTCACAATTAATTACTCGCATCAACAAACCTTAAATATATATTCAACAAACCCATAAATATTCTCCTCTAATTTTGGACGGATATTCTCCCCTAAAAGTCAGATGTGATTCCGTTTTATTCACACTCACCAGTCGTCAGTCATCAGTCACCAGTTACCAGTCAGCAGTCAACCTTCACCATTTACAAGTCACCAGTCATCAGTTTATAGTCACCAAGCCGGCAGTCTCGCCAAAAACTATTACACAAATCCCTTATCGTAAAATCAGGATACACGATGTGCCATCTAAAGGACAATGTCAACAATGCGCCTCATTGTTTCATCTTGCTTCGCAAATCCATAACAAAGATTCATGCGGAAATAATTACCACAGTGTCAACAATGTGAACTGTTTCCAATTCTATTACAAGATTATTACAATAAAGGTTCTAGCGGTCCTATTGATGCTGGTAAGCTCAGTTCACAGTACGAGTACCAGTCACACCATCATAAATGCTACTCTTGGGTATGTTCTATTCTCTTGTTCCCTACCCCGAGGGATTCTCTTTGAAACCTGTCATAGGTGGATGTTTTTGTGTGTGCTTGCAGCTGGAGCACAACTACAAATTTTATGGCATCCAAAATGTAATAGTCCGTTCGCGCGCTAATTTATATTTAAGAGTGTGTTCGAGTACTGGAATACGAGTATCTGGGAGTCGAGCGTGGAGTGATAAACGAAATTCATTGCCGTCGGCTAGATTCTCATACCAGCCCTGTTGTCGTTTCGCATATGTATGTACATTGAATTTCCCGGGTACAATAGCTTCGGTAATGGTGGTGAAGGTGGGGAAATTGGCCGCCAGACAAAGCGCACTATCCATCCGAGAAATTCTGATGAAGGTCCTTTGTTGGGGCGATGAGCACTTATGTATTGTCCGGAACCGCATGCTGATTAATTAATTTCGCTAATTTCCCTTCGATCCAAATGGAAGGATTCAATTATTTTTGAAGAATAGGAGCAGCAGTTATATTTGTATCTGTGGGGGTTTCAGGATCTGCAATTGGCAACCCTCGCAGGGGGCTTTAACCGAAGGTGGCATTCTCGGTGGTGTACTGACTAGGCGAGCCAAAGTAAAGTTGGCAAGCGCCAATTTATTGTTTTGTCGTGTAGTGGAGGTTTTTTTTTTTTTTTTTGTTTGTGTTAAGGATATACTCTTTGCCAAAAATGTTTATACGCCCTGACACCTTGCAAAACAAATTTCTCATTGCCATCGGAATGTGGCCAGAGTGGAAGATGCTTCTGTGCTCAAGAGACGAAATAGTTTCTATTGTTTTGGTTGGGTTTTGGCAGGAGTGGTGCTGCAGAAATTTGATTAAGTTTTCCTGCAGATGTGAACAATTGATAAATGAGGGAGTTCAGGCATAAAGAATACGGATAATTGAAAGTGTGTCGGGGGCTGTGGAATTTCGTTTGTGTTCGGTAAACAAAGTGGGATGGTGATGTATTAGGTGCGAATGCACTTCCTGTTTACCTTTAAGGAACAGAGTTTCCTTAGTCGATTTGATTGGAGGTGCAAGAAATGTTCACCTTTGCTTTGAGTTTATCTGGAATCCGTGGAATGTTTCATAGTTCGTTCTGTAAAGGTGCACTGTTGTCATACTGTTGAGCTCTTGTTCAAGAAGTGATCACAAATGTTGTGTCAGGTGATGGAAAGAGAAGTAGTGAAATTGGGACTGGCTTTATGTTCAAAACGTTTTTTAGTTTGGAAAATACATTAGTTAATTAGTAAATATAAGAATAGGTATTATGGGCTCATAAATGAATGATAGTTGTGGTTGTGGCACGAGTGCGGCATATGTATGTCAGTTTTGAGAACATAATTTCTATAATACTTCAAAGAAATAGGAGGCAAACTCTTCTGACGCTTCTTATAAGACTTTTGGTGATGAATACAAAACATCACATACTATCCACACATCGGTGTAGGAAAACGCTATGTGGTCTTTGCGGACCACTCACTGTATGACAAACAATATAATACCCCCAGAGCTGAACTATGAAAATGAACGGAGTCGTTATATTAGTTGAGTAAACAATCACAAAAGTAGATAGTTCACTGTACTCCCTGTATATTCTTTAACTGAAATTGTTTACTCTTTTGTAGTAAAACTAGTTGATGCTTCAATGATAAAGCACCTACAGTACCAGCATCCACGATACCAGGCTATAATATAGGCCGGACATTCGCATACATAGATTGTGCTTCGCGGTGTCGTAATTACTCTCACAGCAAGCGTCTTAGGGCTTAGGGCACCAGGGTGCTTAGCAGAAACGTAAACCCCGTTACGATACCAGTAAGCTGTCTGCATTCTTTCCTATTGAGGGACAGCTGGAAAGTCTCTGACCTCCTAGAGCCGTCGGGGGCGTCCTGAATAACAAACTTCTCTGGATTAAAATGTTACGTCGAAAGTTTCTTAAGCGCTGTCGGCCTTCTAGCAGTGCAAAGGAGCTGCCAACAAGACATGGGACCTGTCACCGAGAAAGGCCCTTTGGCCCTATACCCTCTATAATAAGGCCAATTATATCCTATGCGTGAGTCGACTAGTGGAATAAGCTTTCATGAAAATATGTCACTGCTTCTAGTACCACACTGCAAAGAATGGTTTGTTTGTGCTGCATGAGGCCCTTCCAAGTCCGTTTGGGTCTTCTTTGGACGCATTGATAGAGCTCGCTACGCTTGATTTTCATATTAGGAACTACGTTCAAAAACCCAGATTCGATTCACAAGGAAGCCATCTTTGGTAGAACACACACAGGATCTTTGATGACCTTGCGCGAGTTACATGCACACCACTAGATAGGTTGAGTACATCCCTAACAACATTAAACCAACAACAACATTACATCAAACCAGTAATAGGGAATATCTGCTCCTTATTAACAACAAAATCAACAAAGGCAATAGCTGATAAGATTCAGTCCCAAAATCCAGGCTTAGGAGATTTGTTGGCGCTAGAATATTGCAACCAGTATATCTTCATTCCCACAGCAGGAAGCTTCGTTGACCGATGCGGCAGTCAGTTTCGATCGTGCAGTGATGAAAAAATTAATAAGCCAAAATGTTATAATAAAGGTTATCGGTTGTGAAGAACCTGTAGAAGGGACGAAACATTGGTATCTGCAGCGACAGCCAAGCTTAGAGACTTCCAGGCCATTTTGACAATGCCAGACATCAAGCTATCGAAAGCCTAATTTTACTGAGCCTTGCTTGGATCACAGGCCATAATGGGATCAAGGGAAATAAAATCGCCAATAAAATTGGCAGTAGAGGTTCAGAGAAGAGTTTTTCAAGAACCGAACCTACGTTAGGTCTCTCTGCGCCCTCGGTAAAAGCTTGAGAGTTGAAAGAATCCTTCCCGATGTCTTTAAGAAGTCAGCGGCCTTTCTGCTGTCACCCAGCAGTAAAGACTGCAAGTTGCTTACTGGCGTGACGTGGCACTACACCTTTGCTAAGCACTAACAATTGGTGAGGATAAGTGATACAACATCCTTTGAAGCTTGCTGTGAGAGTGATAACGACACTGCAGAGCACTACCTCCGTTAATTTCAGGCTTACGTTTCCATCAGGCTGCAGGTACTTGGCGTTGACGTTTTGGGTACTGGTACTGTAGGCACTTTAACACTGAAGCAGATATTCATCTTTTTGCGAAAGACTAAAAGATTTCATTCAGAAAAACGTATAAAGCACAATGAACTAGTTCTTTGTTTAAGTGCTCTGTTCTGAAAAAAAGAAAAGCCTAGCAAGAGTTCTTTAATTTCCTGCACCGACCTTTGTTAACACCTTGTTCTTGCTCGTTTTCGTGAGTTTACTCAGTACACATAAATATTTAGATTAGATAATAAGGAAGCAAATACAAACATACGTCTTTCTAGTCATTGAAATTTTCCGTGAAGAAATTGCTTGGTTAACCCATATAATCGTAGTCTAGCCGATCCGTAATAACCACGGTTGTCGAGAATGGCTGAGGTGCAGCGTTTGACCCGCTAAAATCCGCTAAAAAACAAGATCGTATGTACCTCAGCAGGCGAACATCTACACCACTGCTTATTTCTTGGAAAGTTGTGAAGTTTAAGCAGTGAGTCTCCTGGTTTGTGGCGTAACGAGCTCGTGAGTTGCAACCGTAAAATATTTCATGGCAATAATCGCTTCGGATACGGACCGATACTTTGTGACCGTCTATTGACTGCTGATCATGAATAACGATTTCATTCTTGAACGTCGTGACCCTACTTCACAACGAAATAGGGGGTCCAAATACTTCTCGATTCCTTAAAATAGGGCGTATGAATGAATGAATTACAAAGCAAGTTGGGCATCCTGGGATTAAGCGAAAACAGATGGTGGGAGCACGTCATTAAACCCATTGAAAATGGCAAAAGCTCTTGTTTAGCTAGAGACTATCTTATGATGTATGCACCTAATGGTGCAAAGTCAAACTCAAGAGCCGCATGGTTATTGGAAGCACACTGTTCAACCACAAGGACTAGCAAAAGATCACCTAGAGAATTTATCATCTGGGAAAAATGTTTAAGCATCTGTTGCAGACACCATAGTTGATAGAAGATACCTGTAAATGGATTGGTGAACGCTTCGAAATCAATAAAAGAAGAGCAGTTGAGTTCGAAGAGGTTGAAGTCCAGTAGAAATTAAATAGAATGTGGAACGCAGTGTAAAACGGCTAAGCTTAGACTCCTGAGCAATATACGAGTATATCCGTATTCGTGTCAACTCACCCTGAAATAGTGCTGAAATAATGTAGATAATAAGAGTTCTGATAAAAAATAAGCCGGTCAACAAAGAAGGCATACCGGTGGAACTCTTTGAAGATGCCCCCAACACTCCTACATACTTCAGATAACCTGCCTCTTAAACTTTTCAGAGAATTGCCTTGCACGGGATTCGAACCCGTGACCCTCTGCTTGAGGAGTCTATGCATATACCACTACACCACGGCCACCCCCTGAAAAAGAGACCGTATTGACGTCGCAAAAGAGATGATTTGCGAGGCTGAATCCGAGCCCACATTCATCAAAAGGATCATTACTGGAGACGTTAGGTAAATGGCGTTCATTAAATAAGCCGAGACCAAAAAAATCACATCGTCTTCAGTCAGTTTTTTTTTTTTCAGTTTGTATGCATTTTTATTGTATCACTTGATTTACTCTTACTTGCTACTTAAAAATTAGCTTAATTAACTTAAAATTATCTTATTCTAACTTACTGGCCCCATGCGAGCACTCTAAGTTAAACCTAACACTTAAATTTTGTCTTTCGACGTATCTTACTACTACAGTATACTATTTCTATTCATTATAATTAAAACTAAGAAAACATTTTTTACAAGAAAACAACTTAGTTACCTGATTTTTTTTTATTTTATTATTGTATAAAACATAAAACTAAAAACTAAAACATAAAACTCAAATAAATATATATATGTTCTTTTTTTTTCATTTTCTATTTTTTTAAATTTTTTTTGGTTCTTATTTATTTATTTTTTTCTTAAATCTAACTTAATCCTACTTAAAACTATGTAAGCCAGCCATGGCTAAAAAAATTAGGCGACCCACTTTGCTTCACATGAAGTATTGGAGGTATTCGACGACGAAGCTTCCTCTCCTTCAAAAAGCCACCAAAATTGTTGGTGCTGCTGAGAAACATCCCTCAGGTCGCAGCTCCCTACCGCCCTACTGAACCGGAGACGCTCCGCACTGCCATGTGCGACGTCTCTGTCGTAGTTGAGACGCCAGGCCGCAGCTGTTTGAGCGACGTGGAAGATTAGCGGCACCTCCAATCTGTTCTGGATCAGACCTTTACTATCTAGGTAGAGAAACGATTCTGGAGGAATAAAGCCGTTAAAGCGAACACTCTTGTGATACATATAATTAGGGTAGAAAGCCCTGGAGATCAGGTTGTTCGATGAGGTCATTGCTCTTGCAATGTGGACGAAACTGAAACTGTCCACTCTTATTAGGTTCGCTCTATTGTACAAGACCTCATTACGATAGAATTTTATGTACTCAGATTCTGGTGTTCTGTATAAGCGAAGACAAGTCCTAAGACAAGCCCTCTCAAACACTCGAATCTTTTCCAATAAATTTGCTCTCACGTTGAACCACACAGGACATCCAAATACGAGTATGGGCCGGATAAGGGCCATATAGCAGATCACTTTCACCCTCGCATCGAGTTGGCTGTTATAAAACAGTCTCTTTGTAAGAGCAAAAGCACCTTTGGCTCTGGCCAGAGCAACATCTATATGTTTGTTAAAATACAGATATTGGTCTAGCCAGATCCCAAGGTATCCGACTACATTTCGACAAGCAAGTGGCTGTCCAAGTTATCCTGCGATAGAGAACTTTCGCCAATTCTTTCTGGTATCCCTAGAGGCCCCAGACAAAGGCGTCCTAAACAGAATGGTTTCCGACTTCTGAAAGTTAATTTTCAACTTCCAGTCGTCGCAATATCGCTTAATTTTGTCGAAGTTACGTTGCAAAAGTGTATTAATGACCTTAAATTTTTGGACCCGATCTGTACGCGATTAAGTCGTCTGCGAACGCTATGGTATGGTAAAGTGAACCTATCAGATCACTTGTGTAAATGCTGAACAGGATCGGCGAATTTACCGCACCTTGTTGCAGACCGTTTTTAATGTTAAATGTTCCAGCAGAAGTCACATCGTCATTCATCACAATGAACTCTCTACTAGAGAGCATATCAAAAAGAATATACAGCAGTGGCTTACTAATGCCCAACCTGTCAAGCTTGAAGAAGAGTCCCTCTAACCATACGGTATCGAAGGCCCTTTCCAAGTTAATCAGACAGGCACCAGTGCACTGTTTCTTGCCTTTGTACCATTGGATATCAGAAACCAGTTTAGACGCAGCATGAATAATATCATGCCCCGCCTTGAAACCGAATTGATTATTCGGAACTATATGTTTGTCCTCAACCCACTTAGTCAGGACTCTATTGATCACTTTCTCGAAAACCGTACTGATGTTTGGAAGAAGAATGATCGAGTGGAGATTCGCCGGATTGGAAGTATCTTTATTCCTTTTGGGAATTGGATATACCACCGCAGTTTTCCAATGCGCTGGATAATATGCATTATTCAATGCATTATTAAACAGAGTGGTGTAAATGTCCACCGCTTCTAGTGGGAGATGTCGAAGCACAATGTTCGGTATTTCATCGGTTCCCATTGATTTCTTACTTCTAAGTGATTCGAAGATCGTTTGGAGCTTTCACATCGTTTTCAGTCAAAGAAGGCAATGCTCACGGTTTTCATGTATTACAACGGTATAGTGCATCATGAATTTTGCCAGAAGGCCAGACAGTAAACAAAGAGTATTATGTGGGCGTTATAAGAGGTTTGCGTGAAGCAATTCACCGAAAGAGACCGGAACTGTGGGCAAAAAAACTCGTGGATTTGGCACCATGATAACGCACCGTAGCACAGTGAATTCATTATTCGTAATTTGTTGATGAAAAATTCAACAAATACCATCTAACAGCCACCGAATTCACCTGATTTGGCTCCTTGTGACTTCTTTCTGTTCAATTGAATTAAAAAACTACTACGGGGAACGCGTTTCAGCAGCCGAGAGGAAGTAATGAAAAAATCGCAGGAAGCACTGATGGACATTCCTAAAACCGAATATAAAAAATGTTTCGAGGATTGGATCAAGCGCTGGCATAAGTCGATGGGGATTACTTTGAACGGGACAGTATGGATTCAGATGAATAAACTTATATTTTTATTTTTTGAATAAATTTCGAAATTTTTTAGATCAAGATGGTATGTACCAACGCAGTAAAAAAAAAAAAAAAGAAAAAAAAAAAAATCGATAATCGAATGCATGTTGCCCGAGAAATTTCAAAAGTCACCTTATTTTTTGAACACACCACGTTTGCTCCGTATCCAACAACAGCTGTCGCTTCAAACAGCTCGGCAGGTGAGCTATCGAGTTCAGCAGCTTTGTAATGCTTAGGCTTGGAAAGGGCTGTTCTATCTGCAACTTAAAAGGGTGAAGGGGTGTGTTGTCTGTCATCGACCAGGTAGAATGGTTCAGTCTGGTTCAGTTCGTCATAACCGTTAGCAGTCTATAGAAATAATATTTCCAGATTGTCAGCACCGACTGTGGTTCTACTTTGATATTTCCTTCTCCATCCTTGGAGATTTTTATTCGTTTTTTACAGATTTGTCATGTTCGATTTATTATTTGGTAAGACTTTCGAGCTTCATTTTTCTGATAGCACCTCACAGATGTTGCCTCTTCTTTTTTGCTGTAAGCCTGTGTTCTTCTTTTCATTTCATTTCGTTACCACCAGTCGTTCTTTTTTGTAGGGCCACTCTGGTTTTCTAAATTTTGTCTGTCTGTACGAGTATTCGTCATCGAAAAACTACTTTCTTAGCTGAGGCAGTTGAAACCCGGCATATCAGAGTTCTTCTACTCTTCAGCGGCATCCGGGTTCTCGAGAGTTCGGACATCCAAAGCACTGAAGGAGTACCTTACCTTACCGCTTACATGAGTGGAAGCGCCTGACCAATTTTCCATAATTTTTTTTCGCAAATTTCGGCCGATATTCCACCAATTTCACGTCGAATTTTTGAATGTTGTTGCTAAAAATAATTCTTTGCCTGAGTTTCTTTTGTTAATAGAGAAACAAAATGTTTGATTACTTTGGCACTATTAAAGTGATAAAAAATGTAAAATGTTCCACATAAGTCTTCGCCAGCAACAAGTACGCCTTTTCGAAAATCGTTATTTATTTTTCCGTTGGCAGATTCTTAATCTCAATTTTTACTCAATGAAATTAAATTAGGCTATCGGATATCAAAAAATTGTGTAAGTCCTGTATTCGTTCGCCCACTTCGTTAACTACATCTAGCCCATGAACTTCAAGAATATGTAAATATACCCCGAGCGGACCTGTTCTGACCAGCCCTCCCCCTAACAAATCAAAATAAAATCAATTTCGGTTCTCGAAATCTACAAAACCATCACTAATAATGGGAATTTTAAATGAAGCACTAAACCTCTAATTCCATTAATGGCAGCATGCCAACAGCCACAAATCACAATTTAATTAAAATCCCAGGCTAGCCGACACTAAGAGGTTTTGTTTGCCTGAGTAGCTCGACCAAAATCCGATTATTCCGCATTTGGCTACTGTTTAATAGAAAAAAACCAAAAGTTTCCCTGATTCAGAGAACCACTACCACACTGATTTTAATTAAGACTTTCTACCCTCACTACTCATCTCTCCGAGACCGATGGTGCCAAAAACTCCAAATCAATCAAACTCCCACAACCGGGTGCTGTTACCGATTGCTTTTAAACTGCAAGAATTTTCCTCTTATTCGGTTTTTGATACCCACGATATCTACTGCCCCGCCGAAACAACAAAATCGAAATCGAATTGCAGTGACGATTTCTTAGAAGGACAAGAACTTGAAGTTGAATCCTTGAACCAGGACAAGGTAACAAGGTTCTGTGGTGTTGTAGTATCTTCCTCTCAATCAGTTTCAGTTGCAATTATGAAGCTTGTTCTCGTGTTATCTTCTGTCTGTCAGACAAGCTATGTATCTGCCACCCCAGCAAGCGTTCCTTTGTTCGATTAATTGCTTAATGAAATCTGGACAATCAAAGTCATTTGGTAGAGGAGAGAAGCAGAGATAAAATTGGAAAGCAGCATCGCAATGGCAATCGGAATAACAATGGCAATCGTAATCGAATGCGATGCCAATTCAAATGAATGGAGAAACGGAGATCTGGCAGAGAGCTGGCATCGGATTGTGTGATAGTTAAGTAGCGGCAACGTTCGAAGAGTGTAACCATTGACTCATCATTGAAGCAGTGACCAATAATCGTATCCACTATCATGACCATCATCACTTCAAGTGCCATTATCCATTTAACCACCCTCCTTTAAAGAGCTCGAATCGACTAAGGGTTGCCAAAGGTTGGGGTAGTAAAAATTACTACAAGCTTCTTGTTCTGTTTCCCTATATAACTGTAAACTTCAGTTTAAGTTAGATAGTTAAACTTGTTTTAGTATAAAAGACCGTGAAGGTCTTTCTGGTAATTATACTACTGTTTTTGGCCGTCCTTGCAATAGTTCAGGTTAGGTTAATGTGATGGTCGTTGAGGCTTTTTTTTTATAATTCCGCTCGCGCATTAAGGGGATATGAATACCCTTTTTACTGGCTTTTTCACCAGGGCGCGTGCGGGTGGTGTAGTAGTTTTGAAACTCAGGTTGTTAGGTTTCGATATTTTTCCAGAGGTGGTTGTCAAACTGGAGCCATTGCATCCTCAACCAGTGGGTCTTAGTACGTGCTAGTTGTAAGTTCGTTACATTTAACCCAGCCGGCAACCATTCCAACATCAGTGTTATGCCTTCATGTCAGAGTTGACGCTGACGGGATTTACATATAACTACATACAAATTCTATGAAAAGACTTTTTTTCAAAGAATTGCCTCGCACGGGATTCGAACCCGCGACCATCAGCTTTAGGAGTCTATGCATATACCACTACACCACGGCCACCCCCAGATGTTCTCAGAGCAGTTTTATGCCATTTTGACAGTAATTAGGTCTGGAGCGCAAGAGATTTCTTGATGATAGATAAGAGATCAATTAGTTTGAAATAACAAATTGCTTAGAGATTGTATTTTGGTACGTGCCAAGGCAGTGCAGTTGCACAGCAAATGCTCAATGCTCAAACAAGATGGAGCAAAAATAATGTCATAATGTGAATGTGCCATATTTTTTCTAAGTGTCGTCAAGTGTCAGCGTGCGTTGACATTTGTTTTGTAGACAGATAGAGAATTAGTTGACAACAAGCAATAGAGTTTATTTAAGCTTTAAAGCAACTTGAATTTCGTCGTCATATTCCTCGTCGTCCTGCACCATATGCGCGAACAATTAAGCGCTTGGTTGAGCGTCTCGTGCAAACTGGATCCAGAAGTGGACTGGTGCAAGGAGAAGATGATTTCGTATCCAAAATCACGATGGGCGACGAAGCCAATTCCCACTTAAATGGTTATGTGAATAAACAAAATGTTCGCTTCTGTGGCACGGAGAATCCACATGAATGCACGAAGAACTATTGCATCCCCTCAAAGTAACGGTTTGATACGGCATTTGCAGTGATAAAGTGATTGGCCCTTATTTTTTTTAGGACGACGACGGCACCACCGTAACCGTAACTGATAAGCGCTACAAACAAATGTTAAACAATTTTTTTTTGCCGTAAATTCTGAATTTTGTCTAAAGCAGCCACTCACACAGAGCGGTCAACGATGGGGATTTTGAATCACCAATTTCCAGGTCGTGTCATCTCCCGATTTAGCGATTTGAACTTTGGAGCTTTTTAAAATCGCGCATTTACTACAATACAACAAACTAAAAACCTTCTAAGTCTTAAGGGCCAATTTTTTGTGAATACAGAGCCCTATTTCTTTATCTTTTAAAAATACTGGTAGCCAATTCACATTCTGACATTACAAATCGTTGTGTGGAATACTCAATGGTGGCTTCTGTCTTCCTTCTGAGGTTGGTTAGCTATTTGTTTCAAGGGATTCGATTCTGGCCATCATTATCAGCGACGCAATTCTCTAGAAAGTTTGACTGTTCCGGGACCCAACGGGGAGTGAATTTGTACTGATTAGCCATCTCGAATTTATAGTGTTCGAAGTTGAATATTGATTGACTGTCTATTGTCTATTGCAATATCTGCCTAATGAATAGCTGAGACCTCGGAAGTCCTCAGTGAAGACCCTGTTCTAAGAAAGACTTTGCGTTGTTCCCATTCCCCATTTCCTTTCTAAAATGAAACGATTGTAGTCAATGTTGAAGTGAATTCTCTTGGAGATAAGCTCTCCAAACAAGCCATGGATGGCAAGGTTGGAGTCGGTGATGCTGGCTTTGTGACGGTTACTCTGTACCACGCTTAGCTTCATGGCAGGGTGGTAAAGATACCTCAATAATGAGAATGACACCTCCATAGTCACCGACTCGGTTGGTGTACTTTTTAAAGATGGGGGTATCGTCTTGTCTAGTTGCGGAGTAGAAGAAGAAAACCAAAACACATAACCATAACAAATAATAATTTTAATATCCAAAGATCTTCAAGGTCATCTCAGGATCAGGGAGCTCAGACAGTGATTTAAACTTAGCCCTAGGCAATGATGAATTTTGCCCTGCCATGAACTTGTCGCCGGTGGCTGTCTTAATGAAGTTCGCCGAATTCTGACCTTGGAAGGCCACTAGCTTAACGTAACTCTCGTGGCGGCCAGCTACCTTGAAACTTGGTCGTAGCCAACTTCTTAGATTTTTCATAAAAAACCTTGTAGGTTTGAGGAACGAGTCCTTCTCTGTTGAAGTTCAAATATTTTCCACTTCGGCATCTTAGTAGTGTGATGTGTAGAAGATATCTCCCCGCTACCCTCGTTTAATACATTAGGCAGACACTGATAGCTTCATTTAGGCTTACAAACTTTTGAAAATGATCACGTGACTCGCAGAGATGAGGTTTCAACAATTACGCTAGCTATATACTTATACAGATATCAATTTGGCGAAATAGACCTGCCAATTTGCCTCCGAGATCATGTGATTTAGCACTTCTGCACACTTTTCCTTGGCCAATTACATCCAGTAACGTACTACCGGATGGTTGGTCTGTGCTTCCACATGTGCATGTTACCTAATGGGAGGCTCCTTATTGAGCCGGATCGTTGATATTTATTCGCTCTACATGTCCTAGCCATCTCTGATCCTTGATTGCAATATTTTTTAGGTCGATATCGCTGTACGGTTCGTAGAGTTATCTGTTGTAGCGCTTTCTCCAAAGCGTTGACGAGTAACTGAGTAGGACTGGGATGACTACTATCTTATATAGAGTCATATTGACTAAGGTGTTTTGCTTAATTGTCTTTGTAGGCAAAGCCAACAGTGATTAGAAAGACTAAATCTGCGTTTGATTTCTTCTGTAGTATCGAGGTAGATAAAATCTGTAATGTCAATGAAGAGTGTTCATTGTTAACCACAAACAATAGCAGACCTACCGAAACCCTAGCAAACAGAGAGAGTCATTAGAAAAGATTATTACAAACTCGTCAAGAGCTTAGGTCTGACTTTTATAACTACTTTCGTAACAAACAAGAACCAAAATAGAAAACAAACACTTTACCTTCTCTTTACCAAAATCCTTTATTTCTTGAAGATGTGTTTCGCGGAACAATCTAATAACGACTGCGCCGTTCTTTATGTCGGCATCAGTCATAAAGTCATAAAGAGCTTAACGCTCTTAATAGCTCTTACGTCTATATATAGCCACTTGTAGATAATGTGGCGATATTCTTTGTTGGATCATATGAGCTTGATGGGCGTACTGAAAATGGACTTTTAGTCAATCCTCACTAAATTAATATTGTTCGCTTAATGAGAAAGGGGAAGCTTGCTGGGTTGAATCATCATCAGTACGTAAGGGCATCACAATTCAATTATCCAGCGAAGGTAAGTATTTGGTTATCACCCTGATAGGATGCTTCACTGGATTAAGCCTATTACGTCGAAGCCTCTAAGGCGCTTTCGGTCTTCTGGCAGTATTACAAAGGAGTAGTCGGCATGACATGGGGCCTATCACCTTGAAGGATCCTTCGGATATACACAGCTTGTCTAGATAAATAAGCTCTCACGAAAATAAGTCACACACCTAAATAGTACGCAAGCCAATCTCGTAAGTCCTTATTTATATTTGTTAATTGAAAAACTAAGACCAACGGTTATCCTCCCTTCCACTCTTTTGCAAACTGATCTTCAAATGATTCTCCTACCTTCGCTAATTTTTTTTGGTACATTTTTCAAACAATTATTCGCAAATAACTCCTTCGTATCAGATCCCTCTTTCTACAATGACGTACCAAAATTTCTCCGTTGGTCCCTTTCTCACTTAAAATTTCGATCCTGCAGTTATTGAAGTGAAGTTATTATAACCAAAAGATGAATTTCTGCCAGTTTCTTCCCTTCCCCACATATTTTGTTTATTCCTTACACAGGGAGAATTACTCCAGACTTGGAAGACCTCTTTTATAATCCCGATACACTGGAAGAATTTCTTCAGATTTGGAGGACCTCCTCTATAATCCTGATACATAGAAAGGGATCATAGAATGAAGCAACCAATTATCGTTCCATTGCTAAGCTCTCCAATATCCCAAAACCTTTTGAAAGTATTTTATTGGAAGCCTTAAGTTTCAAGTGCAAGTCTTTTATTTCGCCCAGACGACATGGTTTTCTAAAAGGCAGATCAGATAGTTGAACTCATGTCTTTTGCTCCCGCAGCCTTAGAAAATGACAAAGAAATCGATGCTACGAGTATCGCAACTGATTTCACCAAAACATTTAATAAGACATCTCATCAATTGATGCTCCTTAAGTTGTCTTTTCTCGGCTTTGAAAATGCATATCTTTGTACCTGGTAAACCTTGGTTTTATCAAACGGCGATCCAAGGAATTTTCCAACCCATAAGTAACCAGATCTCTCTATCTTACCTTTGTTCGCCCTCTGCATTAGTATGCCAGGGGCATACTCTCTTCAATCTACAGGTCCACCAAACTTCTTATGGCTCCAACAAACCAATCCCCAGTATGCTCCGAAAAGCCAACTCAAACCTCTCCGTTTTTGATTTCGACCTAAGCACTCCTCGTCTCAAACTATTATAGATCTCCTCCTCCACTGTTCCTTGTATTGGGGGCCTCAACACCCAGTACTATTAAAATGCAATTAACCAGACTCCGAAGAACGGTTTATTCGGTTGCATTGGGCCTTTTCCTATCACTCATGTCTCTGAACTAGACCCACTGATGATGTTAATATCATGCACTGCACTCTCAAAACCATATGAGATATATGCAATCTTGCTGGTGACGAACTATTATATCATTTATTGTAGCGACATCCAAGCTGCGCTTAAAGCCTTGCTGCAGGCTCTCACGTCTTCAAATGTAGTTTGAGAATGCAAAACTTCTCTGCACGCAACCGGAAGGCTGCGTCAGGTCACAGTGATAGCATAACTGCAGATGGCATGACTCTTCAGGTTGTCAGCAGAATAAATGAATGAATACCGATATTTCTAAGAGGTCAGCTATTATCCCTCAGGAGGAAAGACGACAACTATTATATTTCCTAAAAGTGGTCTTTTAAAGTATGACCATAACAGTAGCGTTGAATTTATGATATATAGTAACTCCATCTATTGTCAACGATAAGTACTCGCCACATAAGTACTCGAAGTATTTGAAAGCTATTTAACATCCAGATTTTTAGTTAGATGTGAGAATTCCGTTATTAGTTATTTAGATCACTGTTCTGGCAAGATTTGGTTCGTGTCTTTGCTAAAATAAATATTGAAATTACGTTAATCGAGAAACCCACAGGCCACGGAAATATTTCTGGCAAATATTGGCAACTCTAGTGTCACAATATCTATGCACATTCATTGCTTTATGGATTACAAAGCAATTTTACGATTTTAATGAACTTCTAACCAACTGCTCATTAAGTGGACCTCCTAATGGAGATGATGTGCGGTTTCTATACTTGCCATCGGCACTATTCGAGTGCTACTATCAATGCCACTGTCACTGTTACTGTTACTATCACATAGAACAGTACATCATCATAGAGTAACTATGAGCTCATTATGATTTGTGGGAAATGGCTGTTGCATGTGGCGACCGCACATCAATAGACGCCGCTGCACTTTAGCATGTCGAACACATCCCTTCTTGTTGGTACTGTCGTCGTCATATAATGATGTAGCGACCTTCCTCAATTGGTCAAATGCATCATCATCATCACCAACATCATCATCAGTATAAGTAGTAGCAGCAGGATCCATGTGTCATCATCATCATTATTCAAATAACTCTCTCCGGTTTGCGCTCTGATGTTGGTCATTTTGTCGAACAAACATTCAACCCTCACAGTAGCAGTGGTGGAAGATTTGTAACGCAATTGCCAAAATGGGACACACGTTTCTACCCAGTTACGTGAAGCATCGTCAAGCCATTAGGGAATCTCGGGTGGTTGACCCACACATCAAAAGGAACTTCTCTTGGACCGATTGCATTCAGATTCAGAGTTGCAAATACCGGCACTGCCATAATATGTAGTTGTTGGTGGTTGCTGAATTGTTGAATCGTCGGATTGATGCAACCCTGCCCGTGTGACGGTCCGAGTTTATTGTTTCGTATTGATGCCGTTTAATAAACGTCGATTACCTAATCTAGCTCTGAGAGTCGGCCTTACATGGCTTTAGTTAGCTGGAACGCCATTTGACCAGTCGATTATGTTGATGATGCTTGGCCAGCATCAGCATAGTCTTGGTGCTATTCTGCTTAACTGGGTTACTGGGTTTCGGGCAAATCAAATGATCAAGCATTGCGAGCACATGTGCCGCCCGGCAAAGCGGTCGTGTCCCTGCCCTTAAGTGGATTAATTAGGGTAGTCGAAATTATTGAACGTGTCTGCATTCAAGAAAGATACATGTTTTCTGACAAAGAAAGGGAGAGGAAGTCAGACAAATGGAAAATTTAATTTCTCCAGTCAGCCGGTCATTTGTGGACCAGTGATTATTATTGAGTAATGCAATCAAGCAAAATTGGAAGTGATACTATTTGATGTAGTGACCATTTGGATGAGCTGATTTAGTGAGTTGCTGATTTGCGCGTCCAGCTTTCAATTGGTAGCTGCGGTCTGGGTGCATCCAAATGAGAATTGCTTGTACTTGGTGTAATGGAAGACAAATTGATTTGCAGACACGGCTGGTAAGATGATTAATCGAGATACTTGGAAGTATTTCTGGGCAGATTTCTGAGAGAAGAGACTGAAAAGGTAGTCGATGGTAACATTGATAATAGAACTTTTAATTGGATACTTAAAGCCATTTCCAATAACAAATTAGAGATAGGAATGAAGTTGTGGGAGGGTCTCTGTTAGATCAACAACGGATGCGCTTCAAATTAAACTTCTAGGGTCGAAGGTGTAGTTTTTATTTGAAACGTAGACAGGTTCAGCAAACTCACATCTAGACACACATGCAACTGTTTGTAAAAACACCGAGGAGCTAAAAGAAAATTAAGGAAGCTATGTACTAATGCGAACAGTTTGGGAATGTTACTACGTAAGCTGGTACAGTGAATGCAAAAAGCAGTTTCAATATTCAGATTAGGTCCTTAGATCAGTTGTAGGTCTATTGCGATACCACTAGAGATTTCTTGACGAATTGTTCAAGTTCGGCGATCTTTATAGAGCAGAGATCGCTGAGGTCTCCCAAGGTGTAGCTATCTATGGATTGCATTCTGATGTATGATAAAGCAAGGACAACAGATTTTGTTTCCTCTTTATCCTGCATCTCATACTGAAATCATTGCGAGTGTCTTTTGTGAGCTCTAAGATATCTTTTTCCAGAGATTGATCATTTCTCTTGTATGTTAGAGCCTTAAAGTTCGAGGGTCAGTATCTATGATAATTTGTTTGGCGCACGTCATTGCTAACTTCATGATATCAGGCTGCCAACTATTTGTTCTTAGAGATTCGAGTCTGGTCTAGTTCATCAACAACACCGTTTTATTGGGACTTCCGAGTGTCACAATCTAACAAAGCGCACTTGTGTTCTTTTGGCTATCTGGTTAAGAAACGCTCCTTAGAAAAAACACTTGCTCCACTGCTTTCAACTATCTGCGAGAATAGAGGTGATTTACTGAGGATGACTTTACCTTCTGCCTTCATTCAATCATTCCTTCAACTAGGTGATTGAAATTTGTCATTTTCCAGCAAGTCAATGACAGTCCTCTTTTCTGGTGTAAACCACTAGTTGGCTAAAATTCAGAATTGGTCTGAAGGCTGTTGCATAGACACAGCGCATGACTTAGAGCTTACAGTCTAATTGGACGCGTGGAAGGCAGAAGTTTTTCGTTTTGTTATGCAACTTTGTTTTTCACCTCAATTAGCCGGGATAAGTCCTAGTTCCTTGGTACTCTTTGGAAAACACACAGAAGCTTGTGTGTAACCTGTATCATTACAGTATATTAATTGTGCACTTCCCTTTTGGCTAAATTGAAGATGAGAGGTTTAAACTACTTTGTATACAATAATTACGTTTACCTTAGATGGTTAGAGTACGTAGTGGAACACTTTCTAGTACTGTATCAAAAAAGAGCGATTATTTGGAGACAACATAAGTTTAAGTCGTTGTTATATTTCCTTTCTAAAAGCTCGTCAACGCAAATAAGACGAAAATACTTGTTAATATCAAGGACATAGAGCGTTATTTTTCTATTTATAGGCCTCACAATGTTTCTGCTTTCCTAAGGGTCACCAGGAAAATCCTTTAATTCTCCTCCATGATCGCAATTCTTGTTTACGTTTTGTTAAGGTTGTCTAATTTCTACGACTTTCAGGACCGCGAGAGCATTATTTTATTGACTAAATCTAGCCCAATGTTACCAAAGGTGTATTGATGTGAGAAAGTAAGATGACTTTTGAAATTTCGCGGGCAACGTATAGTATAGGTTCGATTATCGATTTTTTTTTTGCAGTGTTGGTACACATGTGAAAAACATATGTTTACAGTTTCAAGTAAAGGGTTTTCCAATAGGGCTATGACAACTTTGAATTTAATTTGTGAACGCACTCTTTCACTAATCATCAAACTGTCCCTATCAATTTATTCAGTAAACTCAACATTTTCATCGTGGTAAAGTACACTAACGAGCTACGTTCTCCTATTGGGTTCTGGAGAAAATGCGTCAAGATGATGAATTTCATCGCAAAATCATCTTCAGTATCGAAGCTCATTTTTGGCTCAATGGGTTCGTCAATAAGCAAAATATGCGTTATTGGTCGGGTGAAAACCCACATGTGCTTCATGAATCACCACTTCATCCACAAAAAATAACTGTTTGGTGCGGTTTGCATGACGGCGGCGTTATTGGGCCATATTTTTTCGTCGACGATAACGATCGTCACGTTAATGTGAATGCTTAGCGTTATCGCGCCATGATCACCGATTATTTTTGGCCCGAATTGGAAGATATGGACTTGGACGACATGTGATTTCAACAGGATGGTGCCACAAGCCACACAGCACACGCTACAATCGATTTATTGAAGAATAAGTATGGTGAGCGTGTTATCTCAAGACATGGGCCAGTCGATTGGCCGCCTCGTTCGTGCGATTTAACGCCGCTTGACTATTTTCTGTGGGGCTACGTTAAGTCATTGATTTTCCCCTGTCGAGGCGTCTTACTAGCTATCCACAACAGCCTTAACTCTTCTCCCATTAGCATCTCTTCATCCTCTAAACTCGACTTTGTCGCTATAAAAATATCGCTCCCCTTCAAGTCCCTTTACGTTTTATGTTGCTAAATCCTGCCAGCTCAACCTACCGAATCTTACCAACTTGTCGATGCGATCGACTATTTAATTGACCTGTCTGACTCTACTGATGATATCTTTGTTTTCGGCGACTTTAATCTTCCTCAGCTGCAGTGGATTCCATCAGACGATCAATCGTTCTTCATCGCTTCAAATGACAACTCAGCTAAGGAATGTCTCTTCTTAGATCGGCACAGACTCAAGTCTATGCCAAGTCAGTGGTGTATCCAACTATATGGGCAGGCAATTGGACCTTATTTTCACAACAGATTCAATTAACTCCTTAGTCTCGCTTTGCCCCTATCTCTCTCTAAAATCGACAACTACCACCCCCCCCCCCCCCCTTCTACTTTCATTTTTTCATAACTCTTCTTTCCAGTCCACTCCTCCCACAATTCTCTCATCCTACGACTCTCATAAAGCAAACTTTCACAAAATCAGTGACTATCTTAGCAGATCCCCCTTTAACTTTCACAAGCTAAGCGTAAATGATGCCTTATCCATTTTTTATAAAGAAATATTTAATTCTTTCAGACTTTACGTTCCGTTTTCCCGCCTTAAAACATCATCTACTAGTCCTCCCTGGTATAATCGCAAGCTTCGTTCCTTACGAAACAAGAGAAATAAGTTATGGTCCGACTATTCCAACTATCTTGGTGCTTATCTTCATTTCACCGAACTTAACGTTACCACCAGCGTTACCTTAACAATGCGCAAGTCAACCTTATAAATGACCCTAAGTCCTTTTACCAATTTGTTAACTACAAAAGAAAGTCCGATAGTTAACCTCCTTCCCTCTCTTTCAACAACAAGTCATCAACCGATCTTCTCACCATTGCCAACCTATTTGCCAGCTTCTTTAAACAATCCTTCACCAACGACTCCTTTGTACCAGATCCATCCTATTTTCGTTACCTACTGAATTTCTCCAACGGGCCACTTCTATCTCACATCTTGGACCCCTCCTATATCGAATATAAATTACACCAACTCAATGACGAATTTACACCCGGTCCAGATGGCCTCCCAGCCATATTTCTTAAAAAATGTTCTTCGTCTCTTTCAGTTGCCCTTTCTGGTCTCTTTCGTCTATCCCTTTCACAAGGAGAATTTTCTTAGGTTTGGAAAACCTCCTTTATAACCCCGATCCACAAAAAGGGATCAAAGAACGAAATAACAAATTATCGTCCAATCGCTAAACTCTCCCATATACCCAAACTCCTCGAGAGTATTTTGTATGAAGCTCTAAGTTTCCAATGCAAATCACTTATTTCCCCTAGACAACATGGCTTCCTAAAGGGTAGGTCAACCACCACAAATCTCGTTGAATTCGTATCCTTTGCCATCTCTGCTCTAGAGAACGGCAACGAAGTCGATGTAGTGGCAACCGATTTTAGCAAAGCCTTCGATAAAATCTCTCATCGATTAAAACTCTTCAAATTGTCTGCCCTTGGCTTTGAACCCACACTGTTAAAATGGATATCCTCTTACCTCGAAAACCGTTTTTACATTGTTCGTTTTAGGTCAGCCCACTCCGCTCCATTTTTGGCCACCTCTGGAGTTCCTCAAGGTAGCCATCTCGGCTCCCCTTCTCTTTATATTAACCATAAATGATCTCGATAGGATCATCAAATACTCGTCCGTCTCCCTTTACGCCGACGATACCAAATTTTTTAAAACCATTTCCTCTCCCCATGACTCCCTCCTTCTTCAACAAGACCTTGATAGTTTTTCGATCTGGTGCCACAAAAATTGTTTGGAACTTAATATCACCAAATGCCAATCCATCACCTTTTCACATAAGCGGCTCAAATCTCCTCCCCGATTCTACCTTTTCCACAACCAACCTATCTCCTCCGTTGAATCTCTTCGCGACCTCGGCATTTTGTGTGATAGGGAGCTCAACTTCCGTTTGCATATGGATGGGATAATCCTTAAAGCCAACTCTGCACAAGGTTTTGTAAAACGATGGTCCAAAGAATTCACCAACCCATACGTGACCAGGTCCCAGTCAAGTATGGTCCCCATATCATCGCGTTCATATCTCGAGAATCGAAAGCATCCAGCGCCGTTTTCTTCGATTCGCTCTTCGAGGTTTGCTCTGGGATGATTCTTTTACTCTGCCCCCCTAACAAAACCGTCTCAACCTTATTAACCTAAACACCCTTGAGGAGCGCAGAGATGCAGCCGACTTTCTCTTCATTCATCGACTTCTTTCAGGTCAGGTTGAATGCACGTCCCTTCACAATTCTATTTTCCTCAACACCAACCCTCGTAATCTACGTACCCCTCGTCCCTTCTATCACCCAACCCATCACACCACCTATGGCGCGAACGAACCAATCTCCCGCATGCTACGAAAAATTAATTCAAACCCTTGTGTCTTTGACTTTCACCGCACCACTTCCTACCTCAAATCGGTTCTACTTCACCACAATAACCAACCTTAGTTTTTAAGTTTTAGTTTAAGTTTAATTTTAAGTTATAGCTTGTATTAAGCCGAATAAATGGGGGCTTCCGCCCCCACCAAAATAAAAAATATGGAAGAGCTCAGAGCGAACATTGAACGCGAAATAGCGGCCGTTTCGGCCGAAATGTGTGGTCGAGTCGTTGAAAATTGGGTCCAACGAATCGACCGCTGTAAACGTGCCCGCGGTGGCCATATGAACGAAGTCGAGTTTCTTTCATAAATTTTTTGATTGTACTTCAAGCCAATAATAAAGTTTTTGAAATATCTCAAATGGTTTGCCTTTTATTTAAAAAAAAAGTTGTCAAGTCGTAATTAGAAAACCCTATATATAGCAAACTTAGTTTGTTTTTGACAGATAGAAAGGTTAGATGTGTTTTTGGGTGATCGGAGATTTTCTATTTTTATATAAAAGTGGTACAAGCCCTTCCAAGTTGGCCGAGAAGATGCCGATGACGAACCTCGCTCTGGACGCCTCAGCACATCAACAAAAGATGGTAACGTCGAAGCTGTGAGAAAGTTGTTTTGCTGAGGATGCTGGTATATCGATCAGCTCGTGTCATGCAATTCGGATGTTTTGGATTTGAGATTTCTTAATTTTGAAAAAAAGAATCGTCACATGAGCATGACTCAGGAGAATTTGAATGACGTCAATGATGATCCTGACTTGCTCAAAAGGGTCATAACTGGCCCCATGCGACCTTTTCCTTTTCCCAAAACTGAAGAGACCTATGAAAGGACGGAGATTTGCAACGATTGATGAAATAAAAACGGCATCGCTGGAAGAGCTCAAGACTATACCAAAAAGTGCTTATGAGAAGTGCTTCGAGGATTGAAAAAAGCGTTGGCACAAGTATATTACATCTGAGGGGGACTACTTTAAAGAAGACAACATTAATATTGATGAATAAATAAATATTTTTTTTTGTCCTTAAAACAACTAAGTATTAAATGCTTGGGGATAGGGGTAGCATTGTTACTCTCTAGGTTGCTCGATGCCATTCAAAAATCACTGAATATCACCTTCGCCAACGTATTCGCCAGGTCGGACTCAGAGGTTCTGACTTTCTTCACCCGTCCAAGGAAAACCGCACTGCTGAGATTCTCAACACAATCCCAAAAGACACTTGGTTTCACGTTAGATCGGAATATAAACTTTTAAGCCTCTCGATATATTTTTACTTCTCGTCAGATTTTGTGGATAGGCCAATCTTCACTGGGAAAAGGCACCGGTAGGTGGCCGATTGTCCATGATTTTGAAGAAGATTCTAGCAGGTCAGAGGAAGAAGAAAAAGCTTCCCCCAAACATTTTTCGTTACAATGGATGATTTGAGGTATTTGAGGTATTTTGGATCGTCGGTAGTTGTAATTTAATTCGCAAGGTAACCCATAAATGCATTCGCTGTTTTCGCCAACGTAAAGCCACAATAACAATACTTATATGTGATTTTTCTTCCCAATGAATCCAACCAACAAGACCTTTCACCACCAATACTCTCTGTAGAAGTGTTAATTCTGGTGGCAAGAATCTTGCAGATCTGAAAAGCCCCTGGCTCTGATGGAATACTAGTTGAGGTTATTAAAAAGATCGCACAAATATCCCCACACCTGATACTGAACATTAACAACAAATGCAAGAAATGGTGTTTCCCAGAAGGTAAAAAATCCAACAACTTGTACTAATCAGCAAGGGGAAAGACAGCGCAGACACACCATCAGCGTACAGGCCTCTATGTATGCTGGATATCTCAGGAAAACTTCTCGAAAAACTGCTGAAAACGAGGATAACAGCAGCAATGTATACAGGTGGCAGGAGATTAAGCCGCAAGACAGCATGGTTTCCAAAAGGGCCACTCTAATATTGGAGCAGTTAGAGAAGTGAAAAAGTCCATTCAAATGGCCCAACAAGGAAATCACCACTCAAGAATGATTGTGCTACTAGCAACTCTGGATGTTCGAAATGCTTTTAACTCAGCCAGATGGATAGACGGAATACACGCGCTCGAACATAACTTTAACATACCCGAGTACCTCTTGAGGATGGTGAAAAACTACCTAAAAGGCAGAGAGCTAATTTTTGACACCAAGGAAGGCACACGATAGTCCTGCTAACCAAAAATAAAATTCTGACTAGAGTTGATTTTCCTAAATACAAAATTCACCTTCTGACAACAAATAAAGGGCGCATTGACAGTGTTGTGTTTTATTTTATAGGGTTTTCTAATAACGACTTGACAACTTTTTTTTTTTTAAATAAAAGGCAAACCATTCGTTCGATCACACATTTCGGCCGAAACGGCCGCTACTTCGCGTTCAATGTTGGCTCTGAGCTCTTCCAACATCGTCGGCGTGTTGGCATAAGCCAATGACTTAACGTAGCCCCACAGAAAATAGTTAAGTCGCACGAACGAGGCGGCCAAGCGACTGGCCCATGTCTTGAGATAACACGCTCACCATACTTACTCTTCAATAAATCGATTGAAGCGTGTGCTGTGTGGCTTTTGGCACCATCCTGTTGAAACCACATGTCGTCCAAGTATATATCTTCCAATTCGGGCCAAAAATAATCGGTGATCATGTAGCGATAACGCTGACCACTCACAGTAACGTCACGACCGTTATCGTCGACGAAAAAATATGGCCCAATAACGCCGCCGGCATGCAAACCGCACCAAACAGTTATTTTTTGTGGATGAAGTGGTGATTCATGAAACACATGTGGGTTTTCACCCGACCAATAACGCATATTTTGCTTATTGACGAACCCATTGAGCCAAAAATGAGCTTTGTCACTGAAGATGATTTTGCGATTAAATTCATCATCTTGGCGCATCTTCCCCAGAACTCAATCGGAGAACGTACGTCGCTTCAAATGGTCCATCGGCTTAAATTGTTAAGTCAGCTTGATCTTGTATGGGTGTAAACCAAGATCCTTACGCAAAATACGCCATAACGTGGTCTGAGCGATGCCCAATTCTTGAGAACGCCGTAAAATTGACTGATTTGGATCGTTTGCTTAAAAAAACGTCTGAACGGCAGCGATATTTTCGACACTTCGACCAAATCGTTGTCTCACTGACACGGCAACATCACACAACTACACTTGTTATTGCCTGTCTATTACGACCGAAAATTGGAGTTAACGCTCTTAAGGTTGTAGTCACCGACTCCGAATATCTGTAGAAATTTTTATAATTTGCAGACGTTGCTCGTTACTGTACTTTACCAAGATGAAAATGTTGAGTTTACTGAATAAATTGACAGTAACAGTTTGATGATTAGTGAAAGAGTGCGTTCACAAATCAAATTCAAAGTGGTCGTGTCTCTATTGGTAGGCCCTATAAAGAAAATATAGTCTTATTCTAACCCTGCTTACGAATACATAACAGAAATATGCATGGTGCTGATGGTAACATTCAACTTTGAGATTACAATCTAAACTCTCCGTCAAGGCTGCACTGTCCTCTTTTGGGACATAATTAGAACATTATTCAGCGGATCAACTCGATAGCTGATATCTTCAAAATAACGAATATTTGCACGCACCCCCAAACTGTTCCTGCTCAAATCTCAATCTAAAGTCAGATACATCTGGATCCTTTTTAACAGCCTGAAGGTCACCCTTATTTTTATGGCAAATGTATGCGGACCTCAAAGAGCCAACAACTCTAATCCCACTTTAGAGTATCTTTATTTAAAAAGGCATTTACTGCCGATTCATCTCTTTTCAAATCCTACACGAAAGCTCAAGTCTACATTCCCTAAATTCACATCGTATATAAGCCATTTAACCATTAAAGTCGGGATGGTAGTCGTGCCAGGCTCCTCCATCGGAGGAGTGAAGATGAGAAAATACCGTAAAACATCTGTTTATCCATTGGATTCCGAAGTCCGGATTCCCTTAGTTATTGTGCACATAAAGTACCTACCTCTCGATACCTTGTTTCTCTTTCTTTTTTCCTTGCCTTTTTGGGAATTTGCTTTTTATATTTATTTCTTCTGCTTTCTGTTTTTTCGTTTTTCTTTACATTTTTACTGCCATGGCAATTGAGGATATTTTATTTGCGATTTACTCATTTTATTACAAATCCCTCATAATTCCCCTTTCGCTTCGACTTATTTTATGGAGCACACCCTTTGACTGGTGGTGGAGAGGCTCTTTTGTAGCAAAAATGGAGAGAAATCGTTTATATTCAAAGAGTATCCCAACCAGATAACAGATAGGAATCGAGCAGAAATTTTCATATTAAAAGCATCCCTTGTCTGAACAGGGTTTTCAGAGAGGGTTGACTGGCCATACTTGGCTTTGGTTGAACCATCATTGCAGAGCACACCGCATCTTTTTATGCGGACGCGAAAGGAGTCCATTTTATTACTCTCTACTAACTGAGGATACCGACTGCCTTATGCCTTATCTTGTGGTAGTCTTTGTGAAGGGATGGGAACTAGCAACTGGCAACTGGCAACTGGCAACTGGTAACTGAAAACTACAGATATCCCACAGCCTTAAATCATCTATCCCAGTGGCATAAAGGGAGTGCTTACATTTCGCTGAATATACACGAGCGTCCGGTATCCTTTGGCTTGAAATGTTCAAAGTATATGTTAGTAGCCCGTGTCTATTGTTGCTGTTCGAGGATTGTTGTTTGAAGTTCCGTTTTTTTTTTTTTTTTTTTTTTTTATTTTTTTGTTCGGATGGATGAGTTTTTCTTGGGAATAGACGGCTTTGTGTGAACAGGTGTTATCCGGATTTCCGCCTAAGTAGGTTTTTGCCAATTTAGTTTTTCGAGTGGGAACAATCATCTCAGGCATGAATGATGGATGGATGGATAGATGGGTGCTTACAATGGCAACTCGTACTAACCTACACTTTGGATTGTTAGACATTGGGGCTGAATGGCCTTTGGATTTTCTTTATTTTTTTGTTTACTTTCTTGGAAGGGGTATCGGTATCCGAGTGTTTATTTTTAAATTGAAAACCCTCCTCTCTTTTGATTTGGGATATTGATTAAGCTTTGTTGTTTGATTCTTCGTTTTGGGCTGTTTCTTTGGAAACGAATTGATCTCTCGTGTTCTGGTCAGACGTTCTTTTCATTCGTCTTTATCACATTAATAAAAGACCTTATACTATATGCTATTTGGAGTATTGTTTAGCTAAGAACGTCGAAAACAAATTTGTTCAAAGAGCGTGACGATACAAAGTGCTATGGCAATGAACATGACCATGCCTCAATAGAGTCAAAAGGAAGTTGCTATACCACGATATTAGCACGCATTCCATGAAGTGGTATACTATATACTCTACACAACACTTGTTGTATCTGATTTGCTCTAACAGTAAGCAAGGGTTTCATTGGTTTACTTGGGCCCAAATACCAATGACGATTGAGCTCATAAGGAACCTAAACATCGAAGGATATCTTGAATAAAATTCCATTCCATACCTAGCAATCCCAGGAATCTGATAAAATTGTAAGTGACCAGGTTAATACCACTGTACAATTCGTAGGGTCCACTCTTAAGAGGATGGAAAATCAGTTGTAGAATCTTGCATTTAAAACGACCAAGGCTATCTTCACACGCCATCGCTAATGTTCATGTGTCTGTACTAAAGACCAGTTCCGGGATAGTAAGCGTCTTATATGGAGCTTACTTTGTGTTTCTTGACAAAGCCTTATAACTCATTGTTCTTCGAGCCCAGAAACATCGATTCTCAGGGTTAAGGTGTCATTTGATTCATTACTTACTTACTTAGATGGCGCCACAGTCCGAGGTAAACTTAAGCTCAAGCTAAGTAACATCTCTAGCTATCTTTTGCCAGCTGCCTCCGGTTCCATACACGAAGTTGGCCGAAGTCCCCTTCCACCAAAGATGAGATCGTCTTCTACTGCAGTATCACTCTGGGTTGGATTCGAAACCTTTTCGGGTTAGGACACTGGGGTCGATCAAGTTGACATAGCTATCTAAAAATTTTTTTATTTTTTTTTTATTAACGTCGGAACAGAGCACTCAGACAAAGAGCTAGTTCATTGTACTCCTTTGAGTGTAATGTTTCAGTCTTACGAAGAATGATGTATAAGCGCTTCAGTGATAAGGTGCCTACATTACCAGCGCTCACTACTCAGCGCCGAGTGGCTGCAGCTTGATTCGAGCGTAAGCCAGACATTCATAGTGCTTCGCGGTATCGTCATCACTTTCGCAGTAAGCATAGCAATGTTGTGTCACTTATGCCCAGCACATTTAAGTGCTTAACAAAAGTGTAATACCCTGTCACGACGCCAGCAAGCAACCTTCAGTCTTTCCTGTACTTCCTGTGCTGACCTTCAGTCAGCTGTGCTCATATTAGACCGAACAGTCAATAGAAGTCTTAACCGAGGACGCAGGTAGACTCAACGTAGGTTCGTTTCCTGAAAAACTCTCCTCTGAACCATGCCCGGCAAGTTCCCCAAAGCTTCAGTGCGTGTTGTACCAAAGACGACTTCTTTTTAGTCGGAAGATGGCTTGGAGAGTGCAGCCCATGATATAAATATCTAAGGGAGAGAGATTCATCAATGTACCTATAGTGGGGGCAGGAGTGCTGGAGAAAGTTCCCATGCATCTGAGACAAACTGTTCTTTGAAGTCTGGTAAAAACAGTAATCGCGTAGCTCTCCCGAAAGCTTATTCCACCAGACAACCGACGTATAGGATACTGTTGGGCTTCTCATAGTCATGTAGATCCAAAGGACCGTTCTCAGTGACATGCCAGAAGGTCTGCACTGCAGACATTGATCACGTCTACGGCTGCCTGAGTTTTGGAGCAAACAGTCGCTAGACACGATCCAACACACAGTACAGATACATCATCATATGCTTGAGCAGTGAGTCGACTAACATGCACCATAGCAGTGGAGACAGAACGCCGCCTTGCGAGTAACCCCTGTTTACATTCGCCACCACATATTGGCCGCAACTAGCATCTGCAATCAAAGTGCTTTTCACTAGCAAATCCTTTACCCACAAAACTTTATGCACAAAACTAGTAATTCATCTAAGCTGTGTTGTCTTTCCGAGTTACACATGCCGTCAAAAGTTGCGTTGTCGAAAGCACCCTCATCTTCGATGAAAGTGCCCAAGGCGTATTCTTTCTTGTCGAGTGCGCTTTCATTTCTGCTTACCAGATTCTGAAGCGCACTCTCGCAGGATCTTCCGCTTTGGTAGGCGTGTTGCATCGCCGACAGAGGATGCATTCCCAAGGCGGTCCTGCGCACATCTTACCATGCTTTTCAGAATGAAGGGGCTCAGACTTATAGGTCTGAAACTCTTGGCGAGCGAGTAATCCTCCTTTCTGATTTTCGGTATAAAGACCACTCTCACAGTTCGCCAGGGATTTGGTATGTATGACAGTATCAGGCTAGCAGTAAAAATTCTCTTCAGAGTTGCCAGTAGCTGGTCTATACCTTTTTCTAGAATAATTTGGTAAATACCATCGGTGCCAGGCGACTTAAAGCCGTCAAAGGAAGCAACAGCATGTTTAATGAACTCATCCGTGACCACAGTCAATGAAATATACCAGCTACGGCGCGTTGTGTTGTTCAGCTCACTATCAGCTTCGTTGATAGAGGCTAGTTGTGAGCTGGTTTAAATTAGGTTACCTGGGAAGTGAGACTCAAGCATGAGACGTAGAGTCTCTGCTTTCGACTCAGTATGGTTTCCTCCTAATCAACAAGGGCGAGACCTTGCATTCGATTCTGAATTCGATGTATCTATGGTCTGACATGGAGATCTCCGATAGTACTTTCCCTAGCATACCTGTTAAGGCATAAAGTTAAGTCGATTACTTGCTGTCGTATTATTCTCGATACAAAAGTTTGCTGAGAGCCCTCAATATGCATTTGCTTCTGCTCCAAAAAAATCGCAACATATGATAGGTCCTATCTTTCTGGCATCACAATATTCAACAATATTCTACTGCCGCCTTTGGTGGAAGTTATGAGGCTCTCGCTTCCTCGAAAAAAAAATTTACTTATGTTTATGTTGTCTTACTTCTTTGTAGCAGTCTCCGTAGCAGATAGCCTATCTTATTTCTTGGTGGCGATAATATCTTATTTATAGCAGTCTAAAGACTCCGCGAGTTTTTCGGCAGCAAGTGGTCTGTTAGGAGTCATAAAATTCCTTGTGCCAAGCCGAAATTCGTTAAAATGCTAGTCATGGGGTCTTAAATATTATATCCTACCACATCCGATTGCTGTTGATTGTCTCTTAACTGTGCCAGTGATGAGACCCGTCGTTCGACTGGAGTCCGAAATAGCTCAAGCTCTAAAGTAGCTAAAACTAACTAACATCTTGATCTCTTGTTCGTATATGGGGTTTCACCAGCACCGTCTTGATAAATGAGAAGTGCCCTAGTATGTGCCCTAGTATCTCGTAATAGTCGGAATCGAAGGGCATAGACTATGTTCCGACGTTTGTGTCTACTTAAAACTCTGGCCACATTTAAAAACCTTTAAAGGGAGATACTTCTATAAAGTATTTATGGCCATGCATTGAATTGTGGAAAATAAATGCAAAACAGGGAGCATTTGAGATTGTAGCGACTAAGTCCCAATCTGAATTGTTGCTCTATTCTAGGTCACATCGACATAGATTACTCGGACTCTATTTTATACAAATTTGATAGAATCCAAAGCCTTTTGTTCGATCCATTTTGTGGCAGTTTCAAAAAGAAATATTTTCGTGCTCACCCTCTATCTAGTTTATAAGTTTTTTGCACAATGAATACTAGCGTCAAGGCTCATTACTGCACTTGAATTTGTCCAAGACGTAAAGTAAAACATTCTCAATACATTAGCCCTCGATAATCCTACGACTGGACATGAAGCTATTGCCTTGTCATCGATTGCCATGACATAAGTCAATCGATGACATCTTTATTTGGATCACACGCTTCATCTTCCTCTACATATTTCTATGCTATAATATGCCAAAAACGTCAACAATTACATACGAGAATGTATGTTATATAGCCCCACTAACCGCAGGACTCTCACCCTTAAATCAAATCCATTTACCAATGAGTGACTTTCCATGAAATTAATTTCCAAAGAAATGTTTCCAACCAGAAACTTAATTTTAAAACCAAGAAACTTACTTTCGAATTATTAACCTCAATCAACTTCAACTCCATCATTGGCACACGCACAATAAGCCATAAATTTAGGGCGGTAATCCCGGATGAAGACCATTAACCGATTGTAAACATAAACCCAAGAGTTTGTCGCAACTTTTACAATTGCGCGTCCATTAAAAAATTAAGCAATTTTTGTGCTGAAATGTTGCATTTCGAGTTAAGTCCTGTAATGGAATACGGCAGTGTGGAATCAAAATTATTGGTCCAAGGTCTTAGCCGACCGTCCAAACTTCCACCATGTAATATCCAATGCTACGTTCATTGTGTTCCATTAGGTGGTGGTCAACTTTACGAGCACTTTGACCATAAAACCCCCAAAAACACTTCTCCAGCAAGTCTGGGACTAGAACTGGACAAGTTTCCTTGCAATAAGTGCTGGACATTGGTTTCTTACTTTTTACCACTGGCTGGCTGCAACTTATGGTCTCCACAGGCATACCACACAAATTGTCAACCAAATCTCTGACCACATTCTGGGGGTAGTTGGAAATGGTCAATCTTTTAGTTTTTACTTCATACCCTCTATTGGGGTAACTCCAACACATTTTGCAGGTCATACCCGGAATGGTAGTCAATTGGTAGGTTAACGGGATTTCGCATTTCACTGCCCTGTGACCAAGATGTACGTAGGACTTACGAGAAGCAATTGCGCACGGAAGAGTTTAGTTTGGTCAGTTGACAGTGTTGTTTTTGCTTGTGGACAAGGGAGAAGTAGTGATTTTATATCCTTTTTCCGGTTCAATGTATGCAGAGGATTTAAATTTTCAGAGGCCAGTAAGTGATGTGATTTCCAGAGTCTGCTTGTTTTTGGTATAGTAAATATCCAAAAGCTTATCGAGGATATATGGATAATGGCTTTTCAAGGACTTGGCTGTGTAATTCGTCTGAAAAGTCATGGTGAGGACTATTTTAAATATTTTAAACATCCAAACTTTAATGGTGCTGCAGTGGATAGTCATTCCCAACAGACATCTGGTGGAAGTCATCCGAAAAATTAGGAGCTTACGGAGAAAAATCTGTTGTTTAAGTGACAGAAATGACGCAGCATTCGGATGGATTTAAGCTCATACGTGAATGAAGTCTAGTGCGAGACTCCCTTTAAAAAGGTCAATGTCAGTTTAATCAGGTCTTAGTGATAAGAAACTGGAAATAGGATCTAATATTGAAACACTATGCTTCGAAGAATATGTCGGAAGAATCAAAAAAGGAACTAATCCATAAGATTTTAAATAAATAAGCAAACGCTTAATAGCCTTCAAACAATCCTCCCGTGTATATTCGATGACTGAAATACATATGCTTTATCTGTCTCTTGCATCACGAAATATGCTTACATATCCTGTCATCGAGCCGTCATTCGTGAAAGAAAGCCAGTCGTTAGGCAAAGAGATTTTGCATCATGCGGTCTCCATGTGAACTACGTTTATTTTGTCTGGCATCAATAGCTGTAAGCATCATGTGTTAGGGGGTGCACAGTCGGCGATTTCAAGTTACCCTGTCAGCCGATTAATTCTGAAGATGTATAGTTCTGTTAAGAATTCGCGTGTCACAGTAAGGATGAAGACCGTGATAAAATACGAGCTTCTTAGGCGAATCGGCGTGTCTCCAGGCGGAGGATAGGGGAAGGACACGAAGTATAATAGAGGTTCTCACGTACTCGCGAACCAAAAGTCTAATATTGTATCCCTGACCGGTACAGGGAACTGAAAAATATGCATCGTAAGTGTCTTTATGAGACACTGGGCGATCTTTTGTATATGCTATCTAGTTTTACACCTGCATGGGAGCTCTGCAGGTAAGAATTTTTCATTCTAGCCTTACTCGTGGAACAACACGTGATAATAATAAGCACAAAAATACCACAACAATAACAGAAATTTTAACGGAGTCAGAGGAGGAATTTATACACGGATCTCCAATTTCTGAGATGAACACAGAACACATTTGTAATATCGGACAGCACAGATGCTCATGATCAGAATTGACCAAGAACCGAGGTGGTAGCAAATACCGACGTAAGCAAGGTTAGGTTAGGTTTAAGTGGCTGTTAAAAAACCAACCCACTTAGGCATATTAGCCCATTGTGATGCCAAGTGGATCTGTGATCCTCCTACTCCAGGAACCATTTGGAGCTATTAATAAAGCGTAGTGTTATGCATTCACATACGTCGTGCTTATTATATGCATACTACCTTGATCAAATAATAACAACCGGAATAACCACCGTGTGGCGCGAACGTTGGCAATGTTGGAAAAGTGTTTCGGCAACGATTCTCTAAAGTAAACGGTCGTTTATCAGTGGCACGAGCCAGGTTCGAAAGTGATCGTGAGTCAATCGAAGATGATGAACGCAGTGGTAGACCGCCGACATCGAAAACCGACAAAAACATTGATGAAGTAGAAGAAATGTTGGTCAATAACAGCAAATTAACCATCAGAGATATAACGGAGGACTTAAACATTGCCTATGGATCCGTCCAAAACATTTTGGTCAATGATTTGGGTTTCCGTCGTGTAGCAGCAAAGTTGGTGCCAAAAAAATTCAATTTCATGCAAAAAAGAGACCGCGTTGACGTCGCAAAAGAGATGATTTACGAGGCTGAATCTGAACCCACATTCATCTAAGAGATCATTACTGAAGACGAGACGTGGGGTTATGAGTACGACATGCAATCCAGACATCAGGCAAGTGAATGGCGTTCACCAAATGAGCCGACAGTAAACAAAGAGTATTATGTGGGCATTATGCGTGAAGCAATTCGCCGAAAGAGACCAGAATTGTGGGCAGAAAACTCGTGCGTTTGCACCATGATAACGCACCGTCGCTCAGTGATATCGTATTCGTATTTTTTGTCGAAAAATGCAACAAATACCATCCAACAGCCACCGAATTCACCGAGTTAAAAAACCACTAGAGTCGCATTTTTGTCTTCGAAAGACACAGTAGTAAATCTTTTTGCTCTATAAACTATTTTGTGTGTTTTAATTAAAGTTCCATGAATCTAAATAGCTCGGCAGCGCGTAGCAGTAGGAGACTTTTAATATCTATGTTGCTTAAGTCACTTAAGATGGTGTGGAAGAAGGCCCCTAGGTGGAGATTTCTTCTTTGGAAAAGAGCTAGACATGTAGAGAGAAGGTGGAGGAATGTGTCCTATCCCTCCTTGTTCCTATATAGAAGGATCAGACTCTTAGAGCGATTCAGATCTAGTTTTGGCCAGATTTATTTGGTCGCTAAGCATGTAGATCCAACCGCCCATCTATGGTTTGTTCTTCTATAAGCATCCAGCTTTACTTCTTGTTTGCACGTAGCGGTAGGTATACCTATGTTTTCCTTTTCAGGTGTAATAGGTATAGGGATTCCAATTTTGGCAAGTTCGTCGGCCCTACAATTCCCTGGAATGTCCTATGTCCCGGCACCCCGCAAAGGTGAATGTTAAACTGCTCCGCCATCTCCATTAGAGATGATCGGCAGTCCATGACTGTTCTTGAATTTAGAGAGCATGAGCCCAGGGATTTGATAGCGGCCTGACTATCGGAAAACATGCGGATATCCATCGCAGATATTATATTTTTCTTCAGCTAGGATAGAGCTTCAATATTTGCCAGAATTTCCGTCTGGAATATTCTACAGTGATTGGGGAGGCGGAAGGAGAGGCTAATATTAAGCTTATTGGCAAAAACACCATCATCAACCCTACTGACAGTCTTTGAACCGTCGGTATAAAAGTGGATTCAATTGTCATCCAGAGAGGCATTTTCCTCCCACAAGGATCTGGAGGGAATGCTTACATGAAAACCCTTGTCAAACCGTTGTTTGGGTATGGTGTAGTCGATGTTTTCAGTTTATTTGTCCACTATGAAGTTGCTTTAAGGCTACTTGTCTGCTATAAATTTCGAGGAGTGTAAGGTGAAACAGAGTGTCCAGTGCAGCAGAGGGTGTAGTGCGTAGAGCTCCGCTTATGGCCAGACATGCTGTTCTTTGGACTTCACTTAGCTTCATGCAGCCTTAAGCTACTCAGGTTTTTTTTTATTCTTTCTTGAATGTTAAGTTTCCAGCTTAGTTTCCTGTCGAAAATTAGACCCAGATATTTCGCTGTATCGGAGAAGACCAATTTGGTACTCTTGATTGAGGGAGAGTCTGTAGTCGGAATTTTATATTTTCTAGAGAAGAGGACAAGATCGGTTTTATGGTGGTTTATTCACAGTCCACAACCCAACCCAGCTTGTTAATGTGTTGAGATTATATTGCAGTAGCTCCTTAATCGTGTGTGAGTGCGCCTAATCCCACTCAGAAGCGGTCAATAGCTCAAGTGGAAGCAAAATAAGAGGAAGCCTGTTTTAAAGGTACGGCGGGACAGACACTCCACAGTCGCGACCTAGTACATTATAGGTATCTTATAGAGATACCATGGCTCAGTGTAAGGTAGCTAGCATGCACTTCATGCACCCAGATTAGATCCTTACGGACCAAGATATTAAGCTATTTAGGAAGAGCCTACTGAAAGCGATGGACAAACCCAACTGAATCTTTCTCAATTTAAGATTTGTAGCCACCTCAACGAAAGACGGATCGATTTGTCGATCTCCTAAAATGAGATAAAACGAGGTTCCAAGTTATTCACTTGATTCAAGGACAAACTTACAAAGAGAAGAACGGAGACGAAGGATTACGTCCCAAGCCAAGAATGTAAACTTTTCCTCACCTTCTTGGGGGCTCTGTTCCGAATAAAAGAATCATCGAAACCAGTTCGGAATAAAGAATCTGAAGCCAAAACTGACAGAGCGCAAGCTCATCCGAAGTTTAGCGCTCAGTAAAGACTGCTCGGTGTAAAAAGGGAAGGTATACTTGTAGCTGATAAGGCCCAAGACAACCATCAGACTCCAGCAGCTCAGTAGAAATGGCTAAGGGAGAGTCTCAAAGTTCAAGTTTCACGACGGATCCTTAACAGACGAAGAGAAAACTGCCAATACCACAATGTTTGTAAGTATGAACAGTGTCATCTCTGTATTTCGTGAGATACACTCAAAAGAGCTTTGCATTAGGGAGAACTTATACAGATCTGCTGGCAACTTACTTACTTATTTACATAGGTGACGCTACAGTTCGGGATGAAGCTGAGCCTCAACTACCAAGCTTCTCCACTAAGTGCCATTTTTAGCTAATTTTCTTCTGATTCCTACTGATTCGAAGACTTTACGGCCCGGAGCATTGGTCCATTCGGTCTATTTGTCCTAGCTATTTCAAACGATTGATGCGCAGTTTTCTGACTAAGTCGATGTCGCTGTACAGCTCATATAGTTTGTCGTTTTATCTTCTGCTTCAAGCGATTGTGATAATCTGTCTAATTCGTCGATGTTGTGTGTCCCTTTTTATTGTTGTTGAATCCACTAAAACCATTTTGCCAGCTTCCGTTTAAGTGTCAGCAAATGCACCAGTGACAAACCGCTGAGTTCTCTAAATTATGGCAATATTATCGGCGTATGCTCGTATTTGCACAAAATTTTTAAATATTGTGCCTCCAGTGCTCACTTGTGAATTCCGCTCAATTTTTTCAAGTATCTTTCAAGAAGTCAGACCTTGACCTTGTCTTAAATCTTTTTTAACATCAAAGGTCTCTGACGCTGACGAAGCAGTGTTCTCCATTGTCAAACGTCTCAATAAATTTTGTCATATGCGGCCTTAAAATCGATGGTGAACTTCCATTCACCAGGCATACACTCTTCTGATCAGATCTGAGAAATAAGTATGTGCGTGCTTTCTAGAAGCTTTGAAAACCTAGGCTAGTAAGTCGTCAGAACCAGCTGATTTGTTGGATTTTAGCTTAGATATTGCCATCCTTACTTAGTTCTGGTCAGATGGAGGGATGTTGGGCTCCTTCGGTGTTATACAAGTTGCAGAAAGGTTTTTCAATATTCTCAGCACTGACTGTGACTCTGCTATAAGGTTCCTTTTTCATCGCTACGGGCCTCCGTGTGGGTCTTCTTGCCTTGGTAAAACTTCCGTGCTTTATTCCTAGAGTACAAACTCTCAATATCTTCGATCGCGCGCTTCTTTTTCCCTTTTTTGGAGAAGCCGATATTCTTCCCGTCTATGCATGTGCTTGCTGGCATTATTCATCAATCAGCGTTGCCACTGAGCTAGAGTATGCGTTCGGCGAAGATTCTGGTGGTCTCTTGTGATTGCAGCTTTTCTATGTTATATCTTCTTACAGTAGTTCTTCTTAGTTGTGGCGCTGTTGATCAGAGTCAATGTTGGCTGCATTACGTCTGTCTCAGTAGATCATTTGATTTAGTGTTATATAAACCGGATACTGCCCCGTATAATCGTGTATATTGAGATGGGGAAACCGTATGCCTCTTATAGTAATATTTCGGTCTGTGCAAAGTCAATAAGCCTAAGTCTGTCGCCAGGCGTGGTGTCGTCCTTTCTTATTCTGGCGTTAAAATCGCCTAGTACGATTTTAAAGTTATACTTCGAACATTTCTCATATAATATGTCTTGTCCAGGAGCTCATAAAAACATTTTGGCACCAACACGAATATTTATATTCTCTCTGACAGCAAAGCGGCCTTTTTTGCTATTAGCGCTTTTGAGATAACCTCAAAAATTGCCTGAAGCTGTACCATAGATCTCAGAACACTAGACAGCACCAATAGAGTACAATTCCTAAAGCTTTTTATAGTTCTGATACACACGCAATAATCAGATTCCAAACGGTCAAAAAGCACCGTGCAGCGGAAACTAAGAAACAGCAGAGCATACCCTTTGCCACTGTAAACGCAAACAGAACACTTCTACGTCTTCTAGGTAGATGATATCACTGCCAGCTCACTCAAAAATATAACCGAGTTAATGTTTCAGCCATAATGGGTAGGCTATATCTTGAGACAATCACAATAGGCCTAATCCTATATCCCCCCCTAATATAATCTAAGCTCACGTCATCAGCCGGATAATCACTTCAGCCAACATGTAATCAGATATGAATCTGATTATGCCACAGTCTATGAATTTTCTGTCAGCAAACCAATTATGGAACTGAAACCACTAGATCCTAATGAAGTACGAGTATTACACAAAATCAAAATACAAAAATTTGTTTGCGTCGTACACCCTTAGCTCAGCCCAATTTACGTCAAACCCTATTACGTACGCTTGTATCTTCTGCTAGACAGGTCAAAATATCGTCTATAGCAAAGCACAGAATAAAAGAAGGCAAAAACCCATAAGACGTTTGCTTTGAAAATGGAAACAAGACCTCATACCAGGTGGTTTTTGAACAACAACACCTTCGCCTTGAGATCCTAAATTCAACGAAAATAATTTCCGGCGGAATACTTTTTCCATCGCACAACTGAATCTAAAAAAAAAAAAACAAAAATAAATGCGCCAAAGGAAGGGGAACTCCAACCTCAAGCCTCAAGGTCAGGCTTGGTGTCAGATACTTCTATCTTCCATCCACACCGCAATCAACTCACCTTCCCATTGAAAGTAACCACAGCCATTGCTGTCGTTACGAAAGAAAAAAAAAAAAATCTACTACAGCCAACCTCCCTTGGCAAGGTATTCCAATTAATTTCTCTGTCACATTCGCAAATTAGATTTATGTTCAGAGCTTTTCTGTTTTCCTATCACTTTACCACCCCACAAGACAAAGTTCGTCCTTATCCATCAATAACAACAAAAATAGCACCAAAAAAAGGGTTCCACCACGTGGATAATAAATTAATCATAAACGCCGAACAAATCAAATGGGTGACAGTTACCCTTAGGATGCTGTACCATATCCCCAAACCACCCCCATTGCTGCACTGCCAATATCTGACAGATTGCAGCAAATGAGGTAGTGCCGTAGTGTGGTCCGGCTTCAGACATATCTTCACCTGGGAGACGTTCGTAAAAGAAACTTTTACTCTTTCCGCGCAAGGATTGATGCAGGAAAGCACAAAACAAGAAGAAAAAAAAAAAAAAAAAAAAAAAAAAATAAAAATTTCCGGAAATTCGAACTTCTAAGTCATCACGTCCTGGTCGCAATAATTCACTTCTTTTCGGATTCTCTATGTGTAATACCAGATCGAGATATGAACGTGAGTTCCTTGCCAAACTAACTTGTAATACAATTTACTTTGCTGCCAGTGCTTCTGGTTTGGTTTGTACCTTTGGTGCCATTGCACCGCTGGCATTCCTCCTGGTTGGATGGTTAACCCTTTCTATAGAAACAAAAATTTGAAGAAAGAGATTGGGTAAACTTTCTCATACGCTTCAACTTAAAGACGTTCCTAAGGATACGGTTACCCTGGACTCCACTCCACTTCACTTTACGTCAAGTTGTGACTTTTACTTCTTTTCAGTGCACCAATTTACGGGATGTGGAAATATTTCAACATCGGTGAAGAGATTGAAACACTAGTGCAACCAAGAAGGCATTCCAATAAATATTCTCAATTGTCAATGAAGATAGCCATCAATGCTAGAAGATTTTCGACGTTTCGCTCTTCAATCGAAATCGAGAGAAATCGCCAACGACATTCGTTCAGGGAGGATAAAGATGTCGCACAAGGATACCAATTGGCGATGGAAACTTTGAATGGCATGACAAACAGAGCAATCATGATTGTTGAATGAGTTCGTATTTACAGAAGGTGACTCGGGGTTTTTATTTTTTTTATTTGGCTCTTTGTTACTTTTCAAGGCAATGTTGAGATGCAGAGTTTTATCTTTAAGGACGCTTCAAAACGAGGAATGAACTTTAGGGCTGCAACTGGAATCCATGCCGAAATGTGGGATGAAATTGATCCTTCAACACAAAATTAATGAATTCTTACTGGCAGACGTTTGACACATATTTGTCATACCAGTGATACACAGTCAAGGTGTCAATCGACGTCTAATTATCAAACAATACAAATGTGAACATAATGCCCTCATAAAAAAGTTAAAGGATGGGGAAGTTTTGGCGGACCTGACATCGAAGTCCTTCGTGTGTACTTATTGGAACTGTCATTCAATTTATAGACATTCAAGGAGGACGGAAACTCCAGCAATATTTACAGATATTTCATCAAAATCAGGATTTAAAGGCAAAAAATCTTTGGTAATAGATTCAGGCTAATTGATTCTTTATTGTGAATAAATTACATCGCTTCGAACACTGCTACTTAGATCTATGTAATCGCAAAATTTCTTTCTGCAAAATGCCCTTCTAAAAATATACGCCAAAATGGAATAGTAAGCAGCAGTTTTTTGTGACGGATGACGTCTGGAAGATATTCATATGACAGCCTGAGAGTTTATTTTATAGAAATGTGACGAATAAGCTAATATCTTTAGATAACGACGGAATCACAGTAGACGACCTTAACATATGGTTAAAAGGCAACGTTCTTTGGATCCTTAACAGACCGTGTACAACTGAAAATGTAACGGAGGTTCTCGACTGCTACACAGCAGACTTGAATGCCGTCCAATAAGTGCGATTGGTAATCGACCGGGCGAAAAAATTACGAAAAACCGTAATACTCGCGTCTATGATATGATACAGACAACCGGCTCGATAAGGACAGCAATCGTAGCGTTTGTTCGGATGAGTATATGCCGTCAGAAAGACTTAGGGAACAAGTCTACCAAAAATTGTTTCCTAACAAATTTTACGAATAATGCCCTAAATATTACGCAGTTTAGTGGTTTAAATGCCAAACTAGCCAAGCATGGCACAGCACAGGGTTTTCAAATCATGATATCCATCAAATTCGGGACATACCACAAAGTAAAACGAATATGCGAAATATGTAAGGCTCGAACAGAAATGTACAAAGAAGAAGAATAAAATCTCATAGTTTAACCAAAATCGGTGTTGAGAATCTGGAAAGATTTTTTCTACAGATTGTTAAACGCTGGTGACGTATAACAACCCACCGACAGGCAGAATGAGCCATTCGAGGCAGACAACATTTCCATCCATCCGACAAAGACAAGGTCAAGTTAGCTATTTCTTAGCTTACCTGGTAAGTCCAACAAAGCTGCTGTACCCTAAGGCTTAACTACGAAACTGTTTAAAGCAGTTGGTAATGATTGAGAACATAACCAAACCTCAACTCATCTTCAAAATCTGGGTAGACAAAGCATGCGCTACGAATAGATACTCAGCATTGTTTGTCGGATCCTAAAGAAAGAATATTCTCTGAATTGCGCCATCTACAGGAGAAAAGAAAAGTCTCCTCAATATTTCATGTGGAATGCGGTACACATAATGCCGTCTGCGGTATTATTAGTCCGACCGAAACTATTAGTGTTGTTTTAGACCAGGAAATCTCACCATAGATCAAATTGTCACACTACGGTAGATCTTGAAAGCTTATTCGAATATAGAGGTTGACGATTGAGAATACACCCTGCTCTGTCACGGTCGGTAATGGAAAAACCGAGACCTTCAATGTCAAAAAAGAGGAACACACAACATTGACGCCTAGGACAAAACGTGATCGACAATTGGTGTATCAGAAATGGGCTTTCAGTCAATCCTCCCAAAACTCTTTACGAGTTTATGAAAAACCTAACTGGTCTTACTCATCTAGTGCCTAAATGGAGCACCATTCCATTTGCCAGTGAAGCTAAGTATTTGGGTTTCAGTCTGAATAACAAACTTCTTTGTACTTAACATAAGCATCTAATGCTCTGTCGGCAAGTCACCATACAACGGTCTGGATTTCTCTAGCACGCCTGGTTTTTCTCTAGACGCACTGATGATTCTCTCTCCCCTTTTTATTCAAATCAGAAGTTTTTGTGTCCTCGGGCGCTGACTGTCTTTTGATTCTGATCTTATGGATATGCTGTCTGATAAAATAAGACCAGAACTCCGGATTCTGGTCTTTCTGTCATTCGGAAAAAACCTGAACCTGGAACGAATGTAGTCGGACTTTCACGGTTGGCTCTCCAACCAATCTAGGAAGCAGCACTGGTGATAGAGGTGTGGGTTGCTATAGGCAGTCGCTACTTTTCATGGACCTTCCCAAGTATTAAGTGCAAATTTTGAGTCGTGTGATATAGGATCATTAAGATTCCTCATTAAGGCGGAGGGACTCCGGTCTACAAAAAGAGAGTAAAGAATAAAGTAACTAACCATCGTCCCACTGCTAAGATTTCTCACATACCTAAAACCGTCGAAAGTATTTTATATGAAGTGCCAAGCTTTCAGTGCAAGACACTTATATAAGCATGGATTTCTGAGAGGTAGATCAACTACTACAAAATTAGTTGAATTCGTATTCTTTGCGCTTTTAGCCCTAGCGAACGGTAACGAAATCGATGTTTTTGCTACAGATTTAGCTAAGGCCTTGATAAATTTTTATCTGGAGAACTGTTATTATAGCGTTTACTTTCGATCAGCCTTCCCAACCCCGTTTTAGCCGATTTTGTTGCCCCACAAGGTAGACATCTAGGTCCCCTCCTTTTCATTATAAACGATCTTGAGAATTTTATAGAAAAACACTGCCCCCTATTTCTGCACCCCAAGACTCACTTGGTGACTAAAGAATTGCTAAGAGCTTAATGTCTCCAAATGTCAATCTATGACTTTGTCACGTAAGCCTTTGTCCTTAAAGACAACTTATCACTTGATTTTTTCAAACGACGGTCTAAAAAATGTTGCAGCCCTATGTGACAAGGTCACTTTATTATACCCTTGTCCGGCCCCTTTTCGAATATGCCAGTCAAGTGTGGACCCTCTTTTCGTAAGTTCATGTATCCCAAATCGAGAACACTCCTACGATTTGCTCCTTGAGGACTTTCCTTCCTATCGTGACCGCCTCAAACTTCTTAACCTGAATACCCTCGAAAAACGCAAAGACGTTGTTGAAATACTATTCATTCATCGACTGCTCTCTGTTGCTGTGTATTGCGCCTTCCTTCACAATTCTGTTTCCTTCAACACAAACCCTCGTAATCTACAATGTTCTTCTTATTTCTTATCTTCTATATTCCAACCCATCGCACCATCGCTCCAACGAACCAATGTCCCACATGCTCCGTAAGCATATCTCGTACCAAACTTGAACTCGTCCACCATTCCGTAGTCCTAGTTTTTAAGTTAGTTTAAGCTTGTATTTAGCCAAACAAATGGGGGCCTCAGCCCCCACCCAAGTTAAAAATGAAAAATCACACTAAGGCCAGTTGCAATTGAATTGTGTTCCAATAGGAAAAGGATGGAAAGAACGACATGGCATCAAGAATACCAGGTATACCGGTATGAAGTTAGCGCCAAGATACAAATATCTCGATAGGGAACATTTATTGTGAACGTTCCTTAATTTTTTTTTGTTTGTTTGTTTGCTATGACACCTGTCAAACATATTTGACCAAACAACATCATATTTTTTCATCGTGTTAAAAATGTCGAATTTTGTACCAGAAAATGACGACTTGCGGAAAGCATTAATTTTTTGTTTTCATTTGAAGAAAAGTGCTGCAGAGTCGCATCGAATGCTTGCCGAGGTATATGGTGATCATGCTCTATCAGAACCAACATGCAAAAGATGGTTTCAATGGTTCAGAGATAACGATTTTGATGTGAGAAATGAAGAACATGGAAGACCACCAACAAAGTTTTAAGACGACGAATTGCAAACTGTATTGGATGAAGATGACACTTTGAGTCAGAATTGTTAAATGTTGCACAACAAATAGTTTCTGGTCGTTTAAAAGATGGGAAAGATCCAAAAGTCTGGAAAATGGGTGCCACATGAATTGAATGAGTACCGAAAAACCACTTCTGAAATTTTGCTTCAAAGATACGATAAAGAATCAGTTTTGCATCGAATTGTTACTGGCGATGAAAAATGGATTTATTTTCAGAGTCCTAAACGGGAAAAATCATGGGTTAATCCGGGTGCTGTGTTTCTGGTGGGACCAGAAAGGTGTGGTGTACCACGAGATCCTAAAACCTAGTGGAACCGTTAATACAGATCGCTACCGACAACAAATGATCAATTTGAACCATGCATTGATCGAAAAACGACCAGAATGGGCCAGAAGATGCGGCTAGGTAATTTTGCTCCATGACAATGCACCTGCACACAAAGTAAAACTGGATCAGGATACAACCAAAGCACTTGGCTACGAACTGCTACCCCACCCGCCGTATTTACCAGCTTGGCTACTTTCGACTACCATTTGTTTTCATCGATGGGACACGCATTAGCTGAGCAGCACTTTGAATCCTAGAAAGTCCGAGGAAGTCGAAAATTGGGTGACTTTTTGGTTTGCTTCAAAAGACGAACAGTTTTATTGGCGTGGAATCCATAAATTGCCTGAAAGATGGTAGCTAGCAATGGCCAATACTTTGTATATTCACTTCATACCAGTAGACCTGGCATTTTTGGATTTTGTTAAGATCAGTGATCTTCATAGAGCAGACCTAATTCAGGTTTTGACAGCTCTTGCAGAAATTGTTATTAGGAATACGCAACTAGTGTGCGTATCTTCCAATGACTCAGTATCTCGTGACATCATTTCTTAGTTTAGACCATATTTGTTGTTTTGTTCAGTCTGACTATGAACTATGGCTGGCCTTTGAGAGCGCTTGGAAATATGTGTAGAGCCGCCTGCGAAGATAAAAATGCCTTGAGGCTGATTGCGGGTTGTATCCATTCGTGGTTTCTTAGAATCTGATCAATGAAGTCGGCATTCAAATCACTTTCAGATAATTAAATCCCGGTTGATCGGGAGTAGTCACAATGCAACTGGGGTAAAATAAGACGTCTTACATGTAGCTTTTTTAAGTGCTAAGCATCCTCGAGCCCGAGAGCAAAGTTAACTACAGTCAAAATACCTCACTGGATCATACGTACCATATGCAGTTTTGGGAGCCTTTTGAAAAGGTTCTTAGAACGCCAGTGAAATTGTTGAAGAATAGATAGCTTATTGCGTTTTTCTAACATGTTGATGTAAGTCAATCAAAGGGTATATTGTATATGTAGTGTTCTTGTAAAGCGGGGCAGCTTCGTTTTAACTGGATTTACGCTACAGCCGCATCTACATGTCTAAGAGAAGTCTATGTCTAAGGCGTATTGAACAAAGATAGAGAGTGTGTGTGGGTCTTTGCAAAACACATAGAGAGTCACGCTTTCAGCGTAGGCTACCAGGTTTCAACGTTGTTCAAAGACCTCTGGATATTAATAAGCGCCACCATTGCATACTCGTTGAAATAGATTGAGTTGGGTGTCAGCCGTTTTACTCTTTTTCTGTAGGAATGCTGGCGATTGGACAGTCTGCACTTGATGTGAAAGATTAGGGTTGTCTCGAGGACAAACTGGTGCGTTTTTTTTTTTTTTTTATAATACTGTGCGAGCACAAGGGGACATGAATATCGTTGTCAAACTGGACGGACGAGCTAGTACATCCTCCTCAACCAGTGAATCTTAAGTACGTGCTAGTTCTTAGTTCGTTACATTTAGCCCAGTCAGAAACCATTCCAACATCAGTGTTATGCCTTCATGTCAGAGTTGACGCCGACGGGATTTTTCATATAGCTACATACAAATTCCATGAAAAGACTTTTCAGAGAATTGCCTCGCACGGGATTCGAACCCGCGACCCTCTGCTTGAGGAGTCTATGCATATACCACTATATCACGGCCACCACGGCGCTTAGGACCTTTGGGGGTGTACGAGAAATTTTACCTGCTTTGGGTATAAAATCTACGTTTACCTCAGTCCAGGTATAAAATGATGTGAAGGAAAGGTTTAGAGTAAAAGCGAATTCATCGAGTTGTAATTGGGATACCGGAGTGTGACTTCCGCATCCAGCCAGTTAGCGAAGAGCGATAAGGTTGTGTTTCTACCAGTTCTTCTTCCGACTATTGCTGTTTAATGGTAGAGGAAGTAATTGGTTTTTCGATATGTTGATTTGTAAGAATCGGTGGTTCATCCTACATCTTTCGGATCTGTTCCGAATTAATAATATTTGAGACGAAAGTGATATCAAGATCTTTTGCTACAGGATATTGCTGATTGTAAAACTAGTATCTACCGGACATTTAACTCTCTAATTACCATTAGAATAAGGTTGTCATAGTTTCTAGGATCTAGAAACAAGAGTTATCACACATGGCAACACAGCTGCTAGCACAGTTCCAATCGTTGGGACTACCGCGGCCCGAGCACAGTGTCAAGGTGGGTATACATCTCTGGCGTAAGTAAACAGGGAGCAAATACCTTATCTACGCAAATAAATCTGCTACATTATACCATATTCATAGCAAAACATCAGTATGTGCGATTTTTTTTGGCCACATAAATAAAGTCGGCATGCAGTCGGCTTAAATGGTGCAATATTCCAAGATGAAAAGGGACCGATTCATCGCACATTGATGCGTAAAAAAGAAGGTTGATGTCAAAAACTGAGGAGTTTATTATAATCAAATTCAGAAAGACAGATCTCTGATATAGGAAGTGATCCACTACTGAAACTGCTGACATAAGTTGGCCGTTAACTGATATTAAACTCCATCTTCAGTCGAATGGCTTTTCAGCTTTCTTAAGAATCGTTTTCAAACTCCTATTGCAAAACTATCATTATTTCACTTGAAAATGTCAACTGAGGGCAACTCATAAGTCTATCCAGCTTAAGAAGAACATAAGCTCTAATCAACAGCTTCCCGATGACTGGTTACGCAACTACTTCAGCAGTACTTTAGATGGCAATCTCCATGAGATCCAAGAGATAGCAATCACTTTTATTTTTTATTACTTTCATTCTTCTGACAAAGAACGGTGGGGCAACAACTTCAAGATACGACGTCATGCCCTCGGATAATTTATTAACTGTCACAGAGACCTTTTGTGATCTGATAGTAGCAAACAAAACGCACAAATGGATATGTAATAGGAGAGCTTAGAATGCCAAGTAACTAATGGCATCAAGCTAGAGTCGAAATAAAAATGTTGCACCCCTACAATTTGTCTGACTTTGGTGTGGGTTTTTACAATCACTTTGACGATTACCATACAGTGAGACAGACGCTCTTCACAAATAGGAGAGTATATTTTAGTGAAATCAGTACAGGGTGCCAATGAATATGCGGACAAACTGGTATTTTACGTTTTTAAATGAGATGACTGCTGAGAATTCTCAAATGAGGAGATGGAAGTATGCATAAGCATTCCACTAGAAAAGGTACAACATGTTGTAGATGACGGTATAGTCCGGCGTTGCTTGGAGACTAACCCCATAAACTCTTTTGCTTAGCGTCCTCTTTACATACTTAAGTGGCGATGCAATTCGGGATGAACCTGGGCCTTAACTACCAGGCCTATCCGGTCAGCCAGGTTTTTAGCTAATTGCTTCCAGTTTTGCACTTCAAGTCGGTTGAGGAGCCGTTTTACTTGTATGTGCCACCTAAAGTGAGGTCAGTTTCTACTGAATTGTCTCTCTGGGTTTGATTCGAAGACTCTGCGGAGTGGAATAGTGCGTTGAATCTTCCCCTCCAAAGCTCAGCAACCCAAACCGGACCGAATATGGTTCGAAGGATCTGAGATCTTAACCCTCAATTGCCTTCTTAGCCAAAGAAACACCGATTGGCAAGAGCGATTTTTTTTTTTATTTTTGTTGGTGGTGTTGTTGGCAGAAATAATAGTTTTCGACTGTGACGTTCTGTCCAATTCGTCGATGTCGTGTGTCCCTTCTTGTTGGCAGCATAAATTTTGTACAGCCTTCATCTAGCTCATTCTGGAAGCTTGCATTTCAATACTAGCAAATGCACCGTTAAGTTCTGCCAATTACATATTTTAATATTATCAGCGTACGCTAGTAGTTGTACAGACTTATGAAAGATTGCGTCCCAGTGTGGTTTCCGCACGGTTCTTTCAAGTTTGAATTTAAGGAAGTCACATGGCTGCGCATCACCATTTTTGACAATAAAAGTTTGGTTAAGTCTTTACTGACGTGGATGTAGCTGCGAGCGTTCTCCATCGTAATTCTGCACAAACAGAAGAGATGGGCAGGGATGCCAAAACTATAGCTTGTCTTCATATATGCCTTCAAGTGCCGGATTAATATCAATGAAAAGATGGTGGGTATCGATTTGGATTTCCTGAGTTTTTTTTCCGGGATATCATCATTTAATCAGGTTGCGCACGAAGAGCTTCAAACAATATAGCAGTCAAGTTCTTGTATGCGTTGTATATGCAATGTTAAGGAGGCTTTTGTGGAACGGGTAATCGGTGCTGAGCTTTCATTCATTAGGCAAACAGACTTTTGACCAGATCTGAGAAATGAGTTGGTGAATGCTCTAAAGAAAGTCATTTCCAGCAGCTTTAAATACATTGGCCGGTAAGCCGTCAGCTCCAGCTGCTTTGTTGGTTTTCAGCTTAGATATTGACATCCGAAGTTTTGGCTATCATTGTTTATGTTGGGATTCTTTTCCGTTATACAAATGTTATCCGAATGTGATGCTACTCTAAGCTTTCCTTCTTCATCTCTATGGGATTCCCTATGGGTCTTCTAGCCTTGACAACTTCTTTTTACCTGAGGAAAACTTTTGTGTTGTATTCTTGGAATACAACCCCTCAATATCTTTGATCGTTTTTCTTCTTCTTGAGAAGACGTGGTCTTCTTCCCTCTTCTAATCTTAGAGCACACAAGCGCCTCTCCTTCGTTGCAGCGGCGCTTTGTACGCTTTTTGTTGTCCTTGCCGACATTCTGCATCAAAGTAGGGATTTCTCGGTGATGGTCAGGTGAAATCCGATGGGCGTCTCTAATGGCACGTTGACAGCGCTGCCACTGGTCTTCGGTATTTGATGTTGGCGGCATAGAAGTTGTTGAATGATTTTGGTATACGTATTCGGCGAAGATTCTGGCGGTCTCTTGCTGCTCTCCCGCCCTACACGCGTATCTTCTAACAGTAGTTCTTCGTTTTGTAGTGCGTGAGAAATCCGCATTCTTTCCTTGGCTGTAAAGAGGTGATGAACCGAGTCAATGTTGGGTGCCCAGAAGGTTCAGACTTGAGGTATGTTTTAGAATGTGATCAAATTGAGTTAGAGACCCGGAGACCTCATGATGCCTTTGTGTGCATTGCGCTTGCTATAGTGATATTTCGTTCCGCTGTAAGACCAATAAACTTAAGTCCTTTATCGGACGTGGTGTCGTGCTCATTCGTCTTATTGATAAGCTCCTAAAATTTTTCTTTGGTCGCCTAGTCCTTATCTTTTGTAATGTCATGGGCGCATATTCGGCTGATGTTATCAACGTCCGCTGCCGCATATGACAAATACGAATCCGAATAAGCGCAGATTCGTTTCACTATACCATCCTGGCCCTTCCATTGCGCCTTCTGGATGGCGATGATATCTGCGTAGTTGCAGTCATTACCACCACTGGGAGGTAAAGTTAACTCTACTATATGTTACGATTGTTGCGCTACTGGCCCAATAAAAATTATGGGACAGTCAGCAGTTTATTGATCAAACTATTTTTGCCGCTTCTTATTCATGTACAAGTGGCGCTGTCATGGTTTTCTTTTTACTTCCATTACGGAGAATTTTGAATACGCGTGGCTCGCTCTGTTTCCTTATACGCAAGCCACGGTTACAGTATTACGTGTTTGACTTTTAAAATGGATTCGACCAGCGCGCCCGAAATCGTACTGCATGGGCGACTAGTACCCGCTTCATCGCAATGCTCCTGGGCATTTCTCCTATTTTATGTTCAAATTTTTGGCTAAAATATTTGTTTCAGAGGACAGTCACCCATCATATCCGCTAGATCTAGTCGCGTTCGACTTTTTTCTATTCTCTTAGGTGAAGACTGTCATGGAAGAAACTCGTTTTGATGACGTGAGATGTATTCAATGAACTGCAACGTGAGTGCTGCAAAGTATTCCTGAACAAGATTTCTCGATTGTCTTCCAGAGGCTCTACGGAGAGTCTAAAATTTGTATAGAGAGGGCAAGATACTTTCTTGGAAAGCCTAACTTAAATCAGTCCTGAAACTTTTTGAATAAACTGTGTGATGTTGAAGAGCTCACTTGAAAGCACATAACAATATTCAAGATATTGCCCAACATCTTTATGGAACATCGAACTTTCTCCATGGCCTTTCTGCACAATCTAACAAGTTTTGGTAAGGGGATGGTAAGATTAGGCATGGCAATGAATAACTTCTTCCCTCTTTTTGACTATGAAGCCATCTTTGTATTGAAACATTTTCAAATGTAGGAGATCTGTGATTGTAATGAAAAGAGTAGGGGCTACGGAGTGATCGATTGCTTTTCTCTGTAGTTTGACTAGAGCCTGATATTTGGAGTAATTAAGGATATTTCGACCCACAGCACGGCAATGTGAAAGTTCCTAAGAGCTTACTTGCTTTGGTTACATATTCCACCCCAACTTCAAATCAGTGACCATTGAACTAGCCATATCTGTTGAAGAAATGTGTCAATGTCAATGCATGTTTTTTTCCAACGCTTTTATTCTTTTCGGTGGACGTTATTTAATTAATTGTTACCATTGAATGGTAACACTATAATGAGTTCTACTTCTAGTTCTATTGAGTGAAGGTTTGCATCTGCTAGGAATTAAAATCTACTAACTACATGGAGACCAACGCGACGTTGTTTAGTACTGTGATGGCGAGGTGTTCATGTTTTGCAACTATTGTTTATTGCTTGGATTATACCCATTGGCCTATACTATTGAAAGATTCCTCAGAAGGTCATATTTTGATTTTGCAACAATAGCTGACTTCAAAAAGTAAGGTGACTTTTGTAATTTCAGGGGCAACGCACATCCGTTTAGACGTGTTTTGGTGTGCTTGGCGTTTTTCAATTCTTATAAAAAATGGAGCAAAGAATTAACATCAAGTTTTGTGTAAAAAATGTAATCAAGTGCTCCAAAACACTGGAAATGTTGACAGTGGCATACGGTGAGACTACTCTAAGTAAAAAAAAAATGTTTGCGAATGGTACAAGCTCTTACAGAATGGCCGAGAAGATGTAAACGACGTACCTCGCTCTAAACGGCCTAACACATCAACAGATGAAATTTGTTTTAGAAAATTGTCGATTTACCATAAGAGAAGCTGCTGAGGATGTTTGCATATCGGTCGGCGAAGTTTGTTTCGAAGCCTAATCTAAGCCTCTACTTCCGTCTTCCAAATCACTGTAGCGTGTTCCAGGCGGAAATTTTGGCGAAGAAAAACGTGATATCTGCAAAGGATATCCGCATTTTTTTGGATAGTCAGTCATCTATCAAGTCCCTGGACTCGGTCTCATTAAATTCTTAAACCGCCCTTGAATACCGATCATCTCTTACGGAGATGGCAGAGCATTTCAACTGTAGGGCCGACAAACTATTCAAAATTGGAACCACTGTTTCTATGGTATTATAGCGGAAAAGGGCAGCAAAGGTATACCAATCGCTGCGTGCGAATTATTATTTAAGCTGGATGCTAATAAAAGAATTGACCTTAGATGGTGGGCCAACATGTCTAGCGACTTAACAGATCTGTCCAAAGCTGGATCTGAATCACTCTAAGAGTCTGATTCTTCTAAATAGGAAACATCTCAGCGTCATTTTAATTGTAATTACTGGACACTGCCTTATAGGCAAGCATGCAAGAAGGCTTGGCGCTTTTACAAACGATTTCTGTAGAAGCTAAATGGACGAGGATGAAGAGGAGACCTTCCACCTTCTTTGTACATGTGCAGCTCTCTCCCAGAGAAGAAAACTCCATCTAGGCTACAACGACTTAAACGACCTAAAAAAAATACAGACGTTAACAGTCTCCTGCGCTTCATCGTAAGCTCAAATTGGTTCCATGAGTGAGGGGATCATAGATTTACGTGGCTGTACAATGGGCCAATAGACCTAAGTGGGTTGGTTTTCCAACCGCCACTCTACCCTAACCTAACCTTTGATGGATCTCCAGAAGCTACCATGAAGATGTTATCTACATAGACGCAACGAAATCTAGACCGTGTTTTGGTCGGATAAGCTCCTATCCTATAACTTCTACGCGAAAAGTTCTTCCAGATAAAGAGGAGTTAATAACCTTTAGGATATGCTCTGGGATTCCCCATTCATGTAATTGTTCAGTCCATTCTTAGTCCAGTAACTTTTTCAAGAATTTTAGAAAGAACAAATAGAAGAGATTTACCTGGTGATAGTTCCGAGAGCTCTTGGTATAGGCTTGAGTATAGCTTTCTTTCAATCAAGAGGAAAAATACCAGTGCAAAGGATCTTGTTACATAAAGAACAAATTCGTTTCTTCAGACTATCAACAGCTGATTTTACCAAACTATATGTGATTTTGTCATCTCCTGGGGTGGTTCCTTTAAGCACTTGTAGGGTCATATCAGACTCAATTCTCTTAATAACTTCGCTAAGTTGCACACATACGTACGGCCACTTTATTTAAACGCAAGTTTCTTAGTTATAACGTTACTTCGTCAGGTGCTATTTTCACTATATTTTCTCAATGTTTCTCAAGGTATAGACTATTTTTTCGGGATCATTTTTTAATGAGTCACATTCGGTACCGAAGTTATAAAATAACGACTTTTGCAGACTCATAAACGGCGGGGACCAACCTAATTCTGCTTTCAAGTACACTGAATCATTTTTATCTGGACTGAGGGTAAGAATGAACTCAGAAGATGGTGGTGTCTAACTGTATGCGGACAGCAGAATTCACAGTGGCAAGCTGCGTTCACTACGCTTGAACTTCAAGAGCAATATTTTCAGTACAAAAATCAAGCGTAGATACAGTGCTACTTTATACTGAAAAGTGACCAACACCTCCACAAGAAAGCTGCAAATCTTTATAAATTGATGTATTTACAACTTCTTAAGGATCTACCGGCCAAAACATACATCGAGTGATCAACTATACGCATTTACGGCCCAATAACAAATAGACGTCAAGAATGTGGCAGTGGATGAATAGATTTAACCTATTTATGCAATTAGGTAGACGAGTGGATTGTCGTTGCCAGACATTGAGGCAGACAGTAAAAGATTAATCGAGAAGGAATTTGAGAGAGTTCAAGTATGTTTCCGAACTCTGAATAACTTGCACAGTATAGTAGCTATTGACGCTCTACGTCTACGGTTATTAGTACTATCTTAAGCGAGAACTAAGGCAGTGAATAAATTGTTTTTTGATAGGGACAATACCACCTTTTCGAAAAATTAGGTCCAAAAGATACATTGTCTATAAGGAAGGGGTCGCTATACGAGTATAAAAGTCCTGAAAGGTACAGAAACGCTCATAAATTAAAGTGCACATTTTTGGGGGTTCAAGAAACACATTTTTTTCTTTAAGAAATCATCTGTTTCACCCTGTTTTTGTTATTGCTACTATTAGACAATGCACTTCAAAAAGAAATAAGAACCGCTCTCTCGTGATTTGAAAATTGGTTTCCCTTTGTTAACACCCCTATTGCTATGACAGAGTCTGAACTAAGGCGACAGACTTTACTGATGGCAACAGAAAACAACAAAAACAACAACAACGACGACAACCACAATGCTGCCAACCAACCACGGTGACATCCTCGAGCACAACATGTCAACATGCACATATGTATGTTGCATGTATACACCACTCTATAAGTCAGCCCGCAGCACGGTTCTCATTTTCTCAAAAAAAAAAAAAAAGAAAAAACTAAAATACGGTTCCTCAATTCTTTTTTATCGTTTTTGGTCCCATTAAACAATCAGCTCCAATTAAATTCAATTAAAGAAAATATGCGCGCATATCTGGTACTCCTCTGGCCATAGAGCCAGCAAGAGCAAGACAGTGATGTACGACATCCAGCGTGTCGTTGTGACTTTGGAAGATGACGACAACGACTATGACTACGACGACAATGTTTTTGGAGGATGATATGAATGGCGCATAACAATAGTCCCACCGTCGCCGCTGCCGTCGTCGCTCTCGTTGGCGTATGGCGTATGATGTCGGCCTTTCCAGAGCACTCTATTTCAAGTCAGAAATGAAAACGAAGCCAGCAGCCGTGCAATTCACATGAATACGAGTTCAAATATCTAGCCACCATATGAGTACCAGTACATGTGGGTTATCTGACTCGAGGGCAAGATCTACGAATATGGTAGTTTCCGCTGTTGTACGAGCATTTGAGTATCTCAGTATCTCGGTATCTCGGTATCACAGTATTTGAGGCGAACATCGAATATCGAACAAGGAAGACCGCCCGCACCGACATGGACGTTGTCGGGTGTGAATGTCAATAAGAACCAAAAAAATAAATAAAACAAGAAAAAAGCTCGCTCCAGAAATTGCTGCTAACGCAGAAAGCATTTTATTCGCTCGATAATATTTCGGTCCATGGAATGCAGCACAACGCTGCAGCCCTATACGATAGATACGGATGCATGAGTACGTACACAAACCACTATCTACCAGTCTAGCTATTCATGGCAGGGGTGGAATCACCAACTGGCAAAAGATGGATTGCTCTGACCAACGGAAAAAAACTGTAAAAATTAATTTCGAAAAATATGTAAACACGGATGAATAGTCGAATGGACGGATGGATGAAACCGACAAATGGATGAATGCGAGCTTGTATATGGATTTCTTTTCACGGATCTAACCCGGGGAATGATGCCATCAGAGTCGTAATCATAATCGTGCACATCATGGGAATGTACAACATTTTCTGTTTCTTCTTTTTTTTTTTCCAGATTTTCGAAGCGCGTGTGGGCTTTGGACATGGATTACGGTACGGATACTGATGAGAATTGAATTGGAATTTTGACGAAATTAAAGAGAATTTCGAAATGTTCGGAGGTGTTCAAGAGTGAATTTCTTCAATGGGGTTTAACAAAGTGGACTTCTTTGAAGATTAAACCCTGAATCAGTGGTGTCAGGAGAAATTTTTATCACTGAGACTACGGATTAGGAAATACGGAAATGTTCACCTGGAATGTTACGAGTGGCAAAACGGTTGAATCAAAGTTATTTTACTGAGCTTGACGTCTAGATTGTCGGTGATTACAGAAGAGTTTTTCATTCAGCGGGTAATTGCATGTTGTACGATAGAGTATACTGAATGACGACAACTCGGCGATGTTCTTTGCTGTTATTTTATTTTTTTTTTTTTGAAACAGAGCATTCGCACATATAACTAGTTCATTGTACTCCTTGTATGTTACTGTATGTACCGAAATTACTCAGCCTTTCGAAGAAAGATAAATAAGCGATCCAGCGCCTACTATACTAGCAACCACTCTATCAGCTTCGAGTACTTGTAGCCTGATACGAGCATAGGTCTAACGAGTTCGAAGCAACTTCATCTGTGATTTCATTTCCCGTGTTTCCATTGTGTCCTGGGACCCAGACAAGACTCAGTGAATTCACCCTTCCGGATGCATTTAGTGTGCATTCTCGAAGTATCTTGGAAGCCATGACAAGGTTCAGGATAGCGTATTTCTTCTTCGTTTGAAAGACAGCATTAAGTTTCCTAACCATGCATCAGCGCGGCATTCCAAAATAGTTTTGAAGTCATCCGTGAAGACGTGACTACATTCCTTTCTTGGCTCAGATTCTGGCCGAAACCATTCCTGGTCACAGAAAAAGTCGGTTTTGAATTAGGAGTTCGGGTGTCATTTAATCAGATGGCATGCATATTAGACCAGTCGGCAGTCAGTTTCCGAGGTCATCAAAACTCCAGTGCATGTTGTAACAAAGAACGCTTTTCTTTAAATGGGATATGACAGCCAATAAAAACAATAACAAGGGCAGAGAGATTCGTCAGTACATGAACTTATTATAGTTGCGCATACCCATCCTTTTCGGTGACAAGCCCCTATGCCTTGCCGAGAACTAATCTACAGTTCCAGAAGGCCAAAAGCGAATTAGAAGCTTTCGACGTAGCAGTACAGAGAAGTTTGTTATCCAGGCTGACACACAAACACTTAGTTTCGAGAGGATTGAATGAAGTCGTATTTCTAGTGCACACATCGTCGAGCACGTCTATTGCTTTGGACAGACAGTTGCTAGACAGTCAAATTACATCAGATACATATACCTGAACAGAATTATTGAGAGCTTAAGCAGAGAGTTGATTAACATGCAGAACAGCAGTGAAAACAGAACGTCACGTTATAGACAACTTCTGTGTGCCCAAGCCATCACATACTATGTTGACAGCAGTCAGTATCCACAATCTTGGGTCTATGCCGTGTTGTCTATGTCATAAAAAGTTACGTTGTCGAAATTACCTTCAACTTCAACGAATATGTACAAGGCGTATTCCTTCTTGTCAGGTTCGCCTTCAATCCTGCCCATATGGCATGTTGTATCTTTGAGAGAGGATGCATCCGATGCCCTTCAACATGCCAGCAGTTCTTGCCGACTTGAAGCCATCAAAGGAAGCAACAGCATATTTGATGGCCTCATTCGTTATCACAACCGATGAGATATAGCAGCTACGGTGTGTTGTGTTACTTAGCTCACCTGCGGCTGGAAGCTGGACTACCTGGAAAGTGAGTCTCAAACATGAAATGGAGAGTACATGTAACAGATCTTCTGAATGATTCCAGCCTGACTAATTTTCTTTTTTTTAATACTTTAACTAACCTGCCGCTTTCGACCTTTTCTCAAAAGTGTTTATAAGACGCACACTTTAAAATCCAAATTTTTTTCTTATATTCTTTCTGCTTCGATCTGTAAGAACTCCAATCTTCCTACGAATTAGTCTTAAAGTAACTTGTTAAAAAAAATACTGGTTTCCGCTGGTAGATACTGCAGGTATGTGCTTTAATATGAAACGGGGAATCTGCGCGATTGTTGCATGGCTAGACATGTCAGCTCAAAGAACTTAGTCAAGGCACCGTTTGGGCTCTAAACGGCTTCCTCTAGCTTTTGTTATGTCCTGAGTTTGGGGGGAGGGGACCTATTGCGCTTGTTAAGCGTATTAAGTTGGCTTTCGGTGGATTGCTTCTCTACAATAAGGTCGAAATCTAGCATGCGATTCTGAATTGGCGGAGAATTCCATGAGTGAAGATCTACATTAGTATTTTCCAGTGGTAATCCCTTCAGGGTTTCTAGAATTGGCTGAAAGTGAAAGTGCACGAAAAATAAGTTTCCAGGTTCTCAAGTTTAAGGCGACTTAAGGCGACCATTTAAAAGACAGAACTCTGGTTTCAGCATTCATTATCGTCAATTTAAGATCTTCGTTGATACAATGTTCGAAGTTCGAAAAATAAAACTAGCGACCGAATCGAAAATAAAAAGAAACTATCTTCCTTGCGAGCTTTTGAACAATAAAATTTTTATTTTGTGTTAACTGACCAGTAAGGGGTCATGTAGTGGCATATAATACCCCTCATACTCCTAACAGACTGTACTATCGGCACCAAAAAATCGGAGTACTTGCTAAAACCAGAATCGAGATAAGCACACTATGCAGTGGAGTAGTTCAGAATACCATATAATCCAAAGCACATTCCTGCACGTACTTCGACTGTCTTCAAAAGTACGCTGTGCTACGGTGCGTTATCATGGTGTCACATCCATGAGTTTTTTTGCCCACAGTTCTGGTCTCTTTCGGCGAATTGCTTCACGCAAACGTCTCATCATGCCCAAATAATACACTTTGCTTACTGTCTGGCCTTCTGGCAAAAATTCATGATGCACTACACCGTTGTAATCCCTGAAAACCGTGAGCATTGCCTTCTTTTTGAGTGAACGCCATTCACTTGCCTGATGTCTGAATTGCGTGTCGTACTCATAAACTCACGTCTCGTCTCCAGTAATGATCCTTTTGGTGAATGTGGGATCAGATTCAGTCCCGCAAATCATCTCTTTTGTGACGTCAATACGGTCTCTTTTTTGCGTGAAATTAAGGTCTTTTGGCACCAACTTTGCTGCTACACGACAGAAACCCAAATTATTAACCATAATGTTTTGGACGGACCCATAGGCAATGTTTAAGTCCTCCGCTATCTCTCTGATGGTTAATTTGCGGTTATTGAGCAACATATCTTTTACTTTATCAATGTTTTCGTCGGCTTTCGATGTGGATGGTCTGCCACTGCGTTCATCATCTCCGATTGACTCACGACCACTTTTGAATCGCTCGTGTCACTGGTAAATGACCGTTTTTTTTAGAAAATCGTTGTCGAAACACTTTTCCAAGATTTCCAATGTTTGCGCACCATTAAATCCGTTTTTTACGCAAAATTTAATACAAGTTCGTTGTTGCAAATTTAAATCCATTTCTAAAATTGTAAAAAATCGCCAACACACACAGAGATAGATGTACTCTTTGCTACGTTGCTTTCAAGTTTCGACTCTAAGATTTAAAGGAAATGTCAACAACAGATGTACCAACTTAACAAAAAAAAAAAAAAAAAACAGAACTCAAATCTGAACAATGGGAGCGCCACACGGTTATTCCGTTTTTCTTTTTTTTTGAACAAGGTGGTATGTTGTGCAAAGGTTTGGGAAACAGTTCTATACTTGTCGAAGCCGGTTGAATGTATAATATAGCATCATTGGTAGATTATTTCAAGTAATCTCTTAAGCGTGACTTGACTTATTGGATGTTATAACCGAGTAGGGGTCAAAAAATGGGTACGACTTTGATGTCCAAAGATCGTTATGGCAGCAGCAATGAGATAAGAAGAACACATCAACTAGTACTCTCCTCCGACATACCAATTCCTTTCGAAATCGAATTGCCACTACCCCATCAGTCTTATCCTTGCGAAAACCATTTTTTTTTTGTCCTTTTTACCACAAACTGCACAAAAGAGCTTTTCGCATCCTGTGATTGAAATTTATAACCTCAGTCAAGCAAAACCTAAACGTTGTAACGATCTCATGGACGACATCAAAGAAAGTCCTACATTTTTTACCAACCACCAACCTCAATTTATCAATATGCAGACCATCATTCGCCCCCAAAACCAGACCGTCTTTCAGTTAGCTATAATCATTGCAGTTGCCGCTTCTTCTCATCATTAATGCGACCACAAAATTGAAATGAATTCTTGATTAGGGACAGTGAAAGTCCAAATAATTCATCCCATAAGCCATTCAATCTCAAGATCCATTTTGCCCCAAGAATATATTTGCCAAATTAACTCACGTCTTGCTTTACAAATGTGACAAACAACTGAACTCAATATTAAACGATCCACCACCACTTCGTAAACCACTTCGAACTATCCGTTCTGACCATGAGCCCAACCTATTAATATACATACCTCTGACGTATGAAAAATCCACCATGGAATCCACGTGACCTCTATAAAAGAAAGATTTCCTTAATAAAACTCTGAAAATTTGCCTCCCCCTCTCTGACACTTGTGTTAAAAACTAACATAGCCGGAACCAACCATTTTGTGAGACAAGAATCGGATACGGATCTCCGTTTAGTTTTGGGCATGTGCAAACAAAGTCGAGATTTGACCATTTAGAACGCACAAAACTAAACGGTACTACCTATCCCAGTCCTTACAACATACGGTCGTCATTATACCACTGCTGCAGGTCGGTAGTAGTCGTCGTAGTCATGGTAAGCGTCCTTGATGCCATTACATTCTTCCTAATCGTGTGCCGAGATTAGTTAACTTCGCAACTTGAATAGTAATTCATCTAACCCTCGGTCCCGCTCACCTACCATCGGTTATGTTTGAACTCATGGGTTGGGGGGTGTTCCGAGGGTATCCTGAATTTTCTTTCCTCAACAGGATTTGCATTTAAAATTTAAATATCGGTATTAACTCAACACGTGTGTGGTCGTTCTGTATACTGGATACTGGGAATCTTGTTCCGCCTTACTTTTTCCGCGTATGTGGAAGCCCATTTTCGCCGGATGTACGAGTACACGTATCTATGAAGTTTGTTCGTGTTTTCTTTTTTTGTTTTGTGAATTTTTCATGTCGGATTAATAAATATTAAAGCCGTGCAACATTGGATGGGTGATGGGGGGTGGACTGCCAGAAACAGAGCTATAATCGGATTTTCAGGGTGGGAGTTGCAGAGAATTCTTGTCCGTGTATCCTGTATGGGGTGGAAGACTTTCTAGGAAATGCTGAAGGACGGGCAGTAAACTGGGAGCTTGGAATTTATTGTTAATAATTTACAACCCAGCTTTTGCTATTGGATTTACATAAATTGAGCGCGCGAATATAATTTTGGCCGAAAAAGTGTTTTTTTTTTTATAGAGTTGGTATCCTTTAAAAGAGAGAGAGAGAGAGAGAGAAGAGGTCTTAAAGCAGGGCTACACTTTGTGAAATTATTCTCTGCTTGCAGGGAGTGTGGGGAGAAGCTGATTTTGATTAATTAATAGCTTGCGGCTGATTCAAATTTATTTCGGGATTAGGTTCCTAATCGAGTCGGTTGATGTCTGGTATATTTGCTCGGCACTGACGAAAGCCCTGGACGAATTCCATCGGTGGGTAATCCCTGTTGTTAAGAGATTAACTGTGAGGCATGTACTGTAATTTTTGATACAATTTATGAAATCATTTTCAGTCCGCAAGGGACAGTGCGGGATACAAATTTTCTATAGTAACTTATACACAGAATAAAGAGGCATTTAGAGGCATTTAGAGGCATCATTTTGCGAGTATATGCTAGGTAGTCGTGATTTGTATTTGAATTTGTCATCAAAGCTATATTTTTCTGAGTTCTTGTATTCAAGACTACTGTTTTGATCCTCCTAAAAGCTGAAGCAATGCAAATAACTTTGCCCAATTTACTTCACTCTGACAGTAGTGTCGAAGTAGACTTATTGATTCAGAGACATCGCTTTAGATTCATGGTATCCCATTCCTCTTAGTAATTGAGAAGTATTGAAATATTTGTATAGCTTCAAGTCGAGAATTCTGATTAGACTGGTTAAACTATGTCGGAATCATCCCGTTTACCCACCATAGGACAAATGGTCACTGCAAAGATTAGAAATGCACTCCGCAGTGTAGCAAGGGCTTATAGAGAAATTCTGCAGTTTGGTCAAATACAGGCATTTATCGTAAGAGGAGAATTTCATATGCGAGTATCTTACCATTGCATTTGAGTCTCAGCCCATTACAACATCTAATTGGACAACCCGCAGTCTGTATTCATAATCGGGTTCCAACATCTGTAGACTAGCAGCAGTGCAAAGTTAAGTCGGATATTTATTCATACGTTCATTCATTCCAGCGGGACATGGATGCAAGAAGAAGGATAGTATGGCAAGCACAAAATAATTAAGAACCATCTTGGGAGCTGAGCTTCTAGATAATATCGTAAGCGTATACAAAGCGACTGTTTAACCGTCATGAAATTGATAATTTAAAATAAAATTTAGATGATGTTAGGCAACGCAATAGACGTGATTTGGATGGAATAGAGCTACAAATTCTTAGAAAATGGTCTAACCAGCGTGAGACAATAAATGCAATAATGTCCTAATAGGTAGTAAAAATTATTGGTCGTTTGTTAAAAATATTTAAAATTCTGCCTTATCCTCCATCTCAACACTCATATACAATGGCATTCAAGCTGTCAGCTCTTTGGATAAGGACAATGTGCTTGCTGTACAATTTGCAGCCAGCTTAACACTGCCAAATTGTGCTTTTTCTCCGACTACCTTTGAGCGCGTCGAATCTTCAATGAAATCTTAAAAATCTTCGCAATCAGAAATCCGCTGGTCTAGATGTTATATCTGTTCTACCACGCTGGCAAAACCACTGCGTAATCTTACTCTTTAGAACTCTTTCCGATCAGATGGAAAACAGTATTTATCCAACACGTCCTCAGAAAAGGCGAATCTTTTTCTCTTCCCTCCTACAGACCCATTGAACTTACGTTCCTTCCTTCCAAGGTCATGGAAACGCTGACAAACCGTCAGCTCATGGAATAACCCTGGTGTGCCCCAAGGGTCCATTCTGTCTCCGACACTCTTTTAAATTTTCATCAATGATTTCTTATCTGATATGCCAGCCTATGTTAAGCTCATTAAATTCCGATATTAACAGTTTTTGAGTTACAGCCTTTTAAAAAGTAGCTGATCAGCAGTCAGAAAGTAACGTTTAATACGGGGTCTACCATAAATATTGTTCGGGGTCTCTCGTCATCGTATACCATTATACTACGCAGGCGCAGAGAGTTGGCGCTTGTTGATCGCCACGCGGAAGCTGAAGGAATGAATTTTATCAAATTCAAGCACCATTATCTCCCATTTTTTCCAAATGTTCAAAAAGCCAATATACGAGGACTTGTCTCTGCGTGAATTGCTTAATAAATGTAAGGGTAATAATACGCGCAGATAATAACGAGAGCTACAATGGTTTATTGGGTTGTACCACATGAAATGTGATTTTATATGCCTATTGACTTACGCAGGTTGCTTTTCAGCCAATTTGGCATACCTCGTCGCTTTCCTCACAATATTTGATACCCTTTATCGTTTCTTTTAGTTGAAGAAATGAAAAGTGGATTGGTTCTTTCTATGTATGTCCACCAAATGCTCACTATAACTTTTTTTGGTGAAAATCGGACTTTTGGGTGTCTTTTGGTTTTTCATCTGCATCCAACCGCCAGATCTTTTACGGTTATCAAACAGTATCGCTTTTTTATCAGAAGTGACTATCCGGTGCAAAAACGGTTCAGTTTGGTTTCTTAATGTAAGCGAGGCGCAGATTTCCATGCGCCGTAATTTTTGGGATTCGTTCAGTTCATGGGGTACACACTTATCGAGATTTTTTACCTTTCCTATGAGAGAAAGGTGTCGACTTATTGTCATTGGACAATTGGGTCTATAACTTCGCGCGGTTTGCTAAGAGATGGTGTAACTCGTATCATTCCATTGTTATTATTCCATTGGAACATGCGTTGGAAAGCTACAGTCATTGTACGTCAATTCAGTATATGTCATTCATTTGAAGCGTAAGCAACAATAATTTTTTTTCCCTCAAATATGTCGAACTTTGTGCCTGAAAAAGTGTTTTTGCGGGGAGTTCTTCTTCATTACTTTATGTTAATATGAAGAAAACTGCTGCCGAAAGTCATCGTATTTTGGTGGAAGCTTATGGTGAACATGCACAAGCTGAGCGAACGTGCCAAAAGCGGTTTGCACGATTTGAAAGTGGTGATTTTGGCTTGGCAGACCATGAACGTCCTGGGCAGCCAAAAAAGTTTGAAGTTGAAGAACTGGAGGCATTACTCTATGAAGATTGTTGCCAAACACAAGAAGAGCTCACAGAATCTTTGGGTGTCACTCAAGCAGCCATTTCAAAACGTTTAAAAGCAGCTGAATATATTCAAAAGCAAGGAAATTGGGTTCCACATAAACTCAAGCCGAGAGACGTCGAGAGGCGGTTTTGCATGTCCGAAATGCTGCTGGAACGCCAAAAAAAGAAAGTCATTTTTGCATCGGATTGTTACTGATGATGAAAAATGGATCCATTACGCGCAAAAAATCATATGTGAAACCCGGCCAACCAGCCAAATCAATAGCAAAGTCGAATATCCATGGGGCGAAGGTAATGCTCTGTATTTTATGGGATCAGATGCGTGTGCTGTATTATGAGCTGCTAAAACCGGGTGGATGGACAACGCTACCGAATACAATTAATCCGTTTGAAGAGAGCAGTAGTCGAAAAACGGCCGGAATATGCGACTAGACACGAGACAATAATTTTCCATCATGACAACACTCGGCCCCACGTTGCTATTCCGGTAAAGAATTATTTGGAAAACCCTACCCGCCTTATAGCCCAGACTTTGCCCCTTCTGACTACCATTTGTTCCGGTCGATGCAGAACGCCCTCACTGAAATACGGTTCACATCAGAGCAGAATATCAAAAATTGGCTTGATTCATTCTTGGCTGCCAAGCCGACGCAGTTCTTTTGGGATGGGATCCACAAATTGCCAGAAAGATGGGAAAAAGTCATAGCTTCAGATGAGCAACACTTTGAATAATACTATTGTACATGTTTTTCTTAAATAAACGTTCAAATTTTGGAAAAAAAAGGCCAATATGTATACCCAATAAAAAAAGGAAATTTACCATTCTGGCACAGATGTTCACCGAGCGAAAATCTGATATTTTATGTGGTAGAATCCATTATTTTGGAACTTTGCTCAGAAACACCTCCACTGCGGTCTCAAAACTATTGAATTATCAAATTACTTTGCTACTTCAATATTCAATGACGGTTATACATCTTTTTTGAAATTTTTTAATGGGATAGGAGTGATAGTTGAACCTACAGTAAGAGATTGTGTTGCTAGCAAAGATAAAACAAGACTACGAGTAGCATAGCATCGCTGTGGCGACTGCAGAGGTGTGAGCCGGTGCGCTATCGTGGTTGAAGAGCACATATTTCTTTGCCGAATGTGGACTTTTTTTCTTCAAATCGACGTTGAATCGGACCAATAAAAACGACGTATTGTACTCTTGTGATTGTATTTCCCTTCTCCAAATAGTCAACGTGGATCAACCCTCTCGCGTCCGTGAAAACGGCGGCCATTACCTTTCCGGCTGAAGGTAGAGTCTTCGCCTTGAATGATTTTATGTCTCATTGACGGTCATGAAACGATGGAGAAACTCCTACGGATTCCGATTAAACAGGGCCAAGCACTACCTTGAAGTGATCTCACTGTGTTTTATCTCTCGTTTTGAGCAAACGCGGCACCAATCGCGCGGACTTCTTTCCCACGTCCCAAATCCCGTGCAGGATATGGCTAACACGTTCAGTTGAGATTCCTTCTATCTCAGCTAACTCGGCGGTCCACCAATACGATTTTGTTCATTCTCCTCTATGATAACCGGTTTTGGGCCAACGTGCAGCCCCGGCGAAACTTTGCGAGCCAATGGTAAACGGTTGTACCGGAAGGTGACGTGATCCATACATACCAGCGAGAATAGGCTTGATTTCCTCTCAGGTTTTGCAACTCAAAAACAAGAATCGGATGACGGAGCGATCGAGCGATTATGTTGGGAAGTATAATTCCTTCTGTAATACCTTCTGCAACTGTCGGAAACCATTAACGCTCCTAGGACATCTTTTCTGTGGTTTTTCGTTGCAATAACTTTATTTTTATTTTTTTTTATTTTTTTAAAGAGCTTAACACTTAAGATGCCTGAGCACGTATCCAGTTTTTAAGAAAAATGGACAGAAAAAGAAAGAAAAGTTTTTTAGCTCGTTATTTCGCTCCATGAGTGGCATCCAACATTTAAAGAAGAGACTTAATTGTTGGTGAAAGCAGCATATTTCAGGCAACCATGAGGTTTTCGTTGCCTGAAAAAAGAATGGTTGGTATTGAACTCCGAACCGTCTGATTGGGAAGCCAACACCCTACCACTTGAGCCACGGCCACCCATATTGTCCTGTGAACCCCTCGGTCTTACCTATTTTGGATGGCTTCTATGAATTTGATTTTGCTTCTACGCTTCCTCTATTTCCTCTTTTGTGAATGCATTACTAGGTTTTCCAAAAGCATTTTTAGAAAGGTTCATTGCGTATAGCCTAGGTCTGCTTCAACAATTTTTGATATGAGGTTACTTGTTATTTGCTCTCTGAAGTGGCCTTGTAGGTTACTGATTTGGCTATGGTGTAGATTACTTCTACCGCACATTTTTAGTGGAGTGCTAGGTGTTTCGTCATTAGTGCTCTAATATTCCATATCGGGACTACATCGAGTTCAGTATCAGTCCACTTAATGATACCGAATGAATACGTGTATACCGGGATAGCCCTGTGCATACTTATAGCCTTACATTTGCTACCGGCATTTAAGTTTAATCTAAGGATTCTGAGTACTCCGTTTGTGAATTCTGCGTGCAGAATATCTTTTATATATTTTGTAAAGAAGCCCTTAAGTTGCATTAATCCTAAATATTTGTTGGCATTGTCGCTCCGCTGGTTTTTTTTTACCTGGGGGTGAATTCATGCACAATCCACAGTATTCTGTGCAGTTTAACGTTATTAGCTGAGCAGAATGTTAAGTCATCAATGTACAGAAGGTGATTTCGGGTGCATTAATGGTTATCTGCCTTATCCTTAAACTCCAGATCGTATTTTAACTTAGCAGATTGTTTGCTATGGACATTTAAACTAAGACAAAACCATAGAGGGCTAAATGCTTCTCCCTCGAATATTCCGTTTTCTTTTTACGTATATTGGGTCGCTGGTCGCATGCGCGAGGTCGAGTCTTACATTCCATATGGTCATAGCGTGCTGCATTTAGTTGGCTATTTGTTTATAGATTTTACATATTCTTAGTAGGTAGCCATGTGGCAAAGTGTCGTATGATTTTTTGTAGTCCACGTATTCTATGCTGAGGTTACGCTTTCCTTTTGAGGCTTGGCTAACAACAGAGTCTATAGTTAGCTGATCTTTGCACCCTTGTGAACCTTCGCTGCATCCTATTTTGTTCACAATGCTTGTAAGCCCGGTTAGTTATCATTTTTCTGAATAATTTGTAAATGCTTGATAAACAAGTTATGGGTCGATAGCGATAGCATAAGCAATGGGGTTATACTTGGGTCATTTAATATCTCTGTGAAGGGTTTTGCTAAGGCGGCGTGTATTGCCTTTGATCACTGAGCCTTTTTTTCAAGCTTGGGAACAGAAAATAATCCGAGGGGGCTAAATCTGGCGAATAGGGTGCATGGGGTAGCAATTCAAACTTTAATTCATTAATTTTGGCCATTGCAATAACGGATTTGTGAGCTGGTGCATTCTCTTGATGAAACAACACTTTCTTCTTAGCCAAATGCGGCCGTTTTTGCTTGATTTCTTCGCTCAAACGTTACAAAAGGTCGCATAATACTGGGCGTTGATATTTTTCTTTTCTCAAAATAGTCAATGAAAATTATCCCACGCGCATTCCAAAAAATTGACGAAATGACCTTGCCTGTAGATGAAACGGTCTTCGCCTTCGTTGGAGTCGATTCTTCCTTTTGATGGACCCATGTTTCATTCTGCTTTGTTGTTGTGAAACTTCGCTAAACACTCAATTGAAACATCTTTACGACACTGTTTTTGCTCTTGCACACTGCTTTTAAATAATATGCGACTTACCGCACTTTGCTACAATGTCTGCTAGCTCGCGCACTTTCAGTCGACAATCATCCAGTACCACTTTGTGGATTTTCTTCACCATTTCTGGAGTTGTCACCTATTTTCGTCGATCACTGCGATGCTCGTCTTGACAGCTCGTACGGCCTCGTTTAAGCTCAGTAACCCGAAATTTTACTGTTGTTAACGAAGGAGTAGACTCACCCAGAGTAGAATCCAGTTCAGCTTTTATATTAGTTGGGCTGAGGCCTTTCAAATAAAAGTATTGTATCACATAACGATGACCAATTTTCTCCATTTGCACAAATTCACTGTCAACGTTCAATATTGATGGCTGTCAAACAAATACTAAACAACGTGGCGCTTTCAAACTTGAAACATATGCTTTGTAGACTGCGTACTTTCCAATACTCCTGGGACTGCCATCGTATTAAAGCAAATGAACATTAAGATATAGGAAAATAAAATAGTAGTAAGGGAAGATGATATGACAGAAAGTTATAAAATAAAAAAGAGAAGTGAAGGGAAAATACACCCTGCCTGACTCGAACTGCAACCAACTTCAGACTGCTATAATTTTCAAACCGTTCATGACAGTGAGCTCAAATTTTGACACATGGCAGATAATTTTACTATTTACAAGCATTTTTTTTGTGTTGAAAAATTTTTATCCGCGAGGGAATTCAAACGTGATAGTGTGATTGCTTTATATTTGGCAGGAAAACCACAAGTAGCTATCGTTAGAGCCCTCCAGCACCTCAACGTGAATAAATAATTTGTGTCTCGAGCCATAGCTCGTTACCGTGATACTGGCAGCGTTGCAAAACGCCATGGAGGTGGTTATAAAAAAACAGCAACATCGGCAGAAATTATTCTTAAAGTGAAGGTTCGAATTGAGCGAAATCCGCGTCGAAGTGGAAGAAAAATGGCTCGTGAGCTCAACATATCGTTGGAACGGATGCAACACATACTGAAGAATGAGCTTGAGCTCAAGCCATTGAAGATCTAAGAATCACACGATCATACACCGCAACAGAAGAAAGTTAGAATTGAAAGAGCGAAGGAGTTGTTACTCTTACACGAAAGTGGTGAGTTGCCGAATTTGTTTTTCTCCGATGAGTAGCCATTTGTTATCGAGCAATATGTCAACAAACAAAATGACCGAGTTCACTTGCCAGAGAGGTCCTTCGAAAATTTACACCTTCTGACGACCACCAGAAAGCAGGGAGCACGGATGGTGATAGTTTCTGCAGCCATAACCGCCTATGGTCGCTCTCCGCTCGTGTTTTTGGATCGTGGCGACAAAATTAATGCGATTGTATACCGTGAAACTGTCTTGGAGGCAGTATTGAAGCCTTGGGCAAACAATCATTTTGGTCGGAGACCATTCACATTTCAACAAGACTCGGCACCGTCTCACAAAGCGCGAGTCAACCAGGATTGGTTAAAAAAATTTGAAGTCACTTAATTGTTGTTGCTGTCATACTACATAGTATGCATGGCTGATTGCACAAGTTCTCCAGATATTCTCTTCTTGTTATGGGTAACTGCTCTGCACTTAATGTGCGCACATATGCAAGGCCATTTTTCGTGTTGACAGAAGAAATTACCTTTAACAGCTTGAATTTGAGTGCACTTCGTTGCAAAAGATAGTTCGCCTTTGTTAGACTCTCATTTACATTTATAGATTTTCTTGTCAGAGTTCATGCCAATATCGCGATGAGTCAAGCCGATATTTGTTTGCCTGTAATAAGCTAAGTAGCTTTTTAAGAGCTTACTTTTTTCATAGGCGTCAGCAAATTTTACAATAATGATGCCGATAATGATGATGAAGGTGATTTTCCTTTGGAAACTGTGGTTTTAACTTTAAATACTTTTCTATGGCCGGAGTGGAAAAATTTAGAGCTGAACAAACTTTGGCTAGCACATTCTCAAGCTTTTCACCCTTTACGGCTGGAATACCTACCAATTTGAAAGCGAAATACGACATGCGTTCCCATTCTTATCTCTACATATTCTGCAGGTTTTGTCCTACATTTCAGATAAAAATTCCAACATATTTGTTCAGCAATGCCTCTTTAGGATCTCGTTCTTCTCTGCCTCTTTCTCAGAAATCAATGTTCTTTCGTCTCATTTGCCAATAGAGCTTACCTGGTAACTAAGGACTATTTTTACGCCATGATAAGGACATATGCCATTGGGTTAAGCAAAATGCACCCTAAATTTCTAAAGCTACTCTTACCAATTATACTGCCATTTATCACGTTCATTTTTAACACTATTTTGACAAAAGGAGAGTACCCTACCCAGTGGAATTTGGCGAAAATTATACGTATTCCCAAAAGTTCTAAAGACGATGAGTTTGGACCAATTTCAATTCTGCCCTTTCTGTCCAAGTCTTTTGAACGTTTTTTGCAAAAACAGATGAGCACATATCTTAAAAATAATAACATGCTCACACCAAAGCAATCAGCTGTATTACCGCCTTGTTGAGTGTTACTGACGATAAACAACAAGCATTAGTTGAAGGAAAAGTAGCTTTCTTTTCCAAGGCATTCGACATGGTGAATCACAATATCTTATGTAAAAAGCCCATTTGACAATATAACTTTTCATCAGGTGCAGTAAAGCTGCTTACATCCTACACAATGACAATATTGTATATACGATTTTCTCCCAACTGTTAGTGGTGTTCCTCAAGGTTCGATACTTGGTCCGTTATTGTTCTCATTATATCATTATCTCACCATAAACAATTGTTCGTTACATATGTATGCTGATGATGTTTAAATGTATATTAGCTGTCCACTTGGTTTAATTGAAAACGGAGTTTTCTCTATCAACGAAGACCTTGAGGAAATTTCACGTTGGTCCGAACTTAACAGATTTTCTTTAAGCGCTAAGAAATCGAAATGCCTAGTCATATCGAAGAAACCACTGGATCTTTCTTATTTTCCACCTATTTTGTCGAAAAGCTCCACAATAGACTATGTTTAGACTGCAAAGAATCGCAAGTTACCTTGGGAAAATCACATCATGCTGCCGTTGAAAAGGAATATGGGGTGTTACATAATTTATGGATATCACAGTCTTTTATTCCAATTTAAATGCGCTTGATATGAGCTAAATCGTTGGTTATTCCTATTTTACTCTACAGATGTGCAATCTTTTGTATTGTATTTTTGTTAATAATTTGTAAATGCTTGATAAACAAGTTATGGGTCCATAGCGAGATGGATTGGCCGTATTTGCATTTTTTGTGAGCAGTTAAGTGTTACCCGCGAGCATAAGGAATGGGGTTATACTTGGGTCATTTAATATCTCTGTAAAGCGCTTTGCTAAGGCGGCGTGTATTGCCTTACGGTTTTTAAGCTATATATTTTGTAACTCGTCAGGGCCAGAGGACTTTCATTTGCTTGTTTCATTAATTGCATGGTAAACTTCATCTACAGCGATTTTTGCTGATTGAATTGGTTGAATGTTTGCATCATTAGCTTTCTCTTTAGTAAGCTATGTTGCTTCTTGGTTGAAGCTCCGAATATTTTTTGAAAACTCTGCGATTTCTAGCATAAGTGGCGTAGGCTTTACGTTAGTATTTTTTCGTCTCTGCGAAATAAAAGGTTCTCGGCTTTACTAGATCAGCATTTTCTGTATCGTGCTTATCGCTTGGAAGAAGCAGCAAGTTGTTGTCCCTTTTTTGTCTTTGATATTTATGAGCTCTTGCTGTGTTGGTTCGTCAATAGATTGGATTGATAATTTTTAAAATGTGAGAAAGGATACTTTTAGAATTTGCTCCACTGCTGTAAGCTCTTAGTCATATATCAATACAATACAATACAATTACAATTGTTTTACATTACCTGCAAAACTTATGGCTTGTCTGCAGATGGTTGAATTTTCCGATTTGGTATTGTTTGAAAGCTTTATTATAAATTTTTTTTTAGATTTTCGAGAGCTTTAAGTCTTACAGAAATTTTAGGTCTATGCAAATTACTTTAATTATTTCGTTTTTGGTTTGGGTTTAGATAATAGAATTTAATATTAGGAAGTGTGATTTGATTTCTTTTTAAAATTCAAAATATTTTTCAGGTTCTTTGGTAGAGAGTTTATTATTGTTGGTAAGTGAGTGGTTTCCCTCCATAGTTGTTGTAGAATGTCGGAATTTCTAAAAGTTGTGGATCTCGTCTTCTTGTATTTTAATTCAGGTCATCGTAGTACTCCAGTACTGATGTCATCAAAATGATTAGTGTTATAGTTAATGTTTTTTTAATAAACGCTTTTGAACACTTAGAAGTTTGTTCATATGTGTTTTCGATGCATTTTCCTACGCTAATATGCCGTGTCTCAAACGAGATTTAGCAAGCGAAAACTTAACTAGTTTCTGGACTGCTGCGGTAGTATATCTCGCAAAACCTGCACTCCTCAGTTGTAGTCGCAATCCATCTATATGCTTGCGCCAAATAAAGTGATTATCTATGATGATTCCCAGATATTTGATTCTTTTAAAAATCTTAATAGTTTTGCTTCTTCTTGTGGTTGGACAATCTTCGTTTTCGTGGTATATATTTATGATGGCTGTTGGTTGTTTTGGTATGTGCATGTGCATAACCTTGGTCCTTTTTGAGTTTATTACTAATCTATGATCATGGCACCATCGTGAGGCCTTATCGAATTCCCCTTTCATTTTTACTTTCGCAGATCAGAATATCTGTGCTTCACAACAATAGCGATATTATCTGCGAAAGCGGTACTTTTTTCGAACACACGTGGCAGTTCGTTGATAAACAGAATAAATAGTATTGAACCTAATTTGGACGCTTGTGGTACACCATAGAGGTTCGGTTTCCCATTACTTATTGTATTGGATACCTTAGCCTTTAGCGTTCTTCCTGATAAATAGTTCTCTATCCATTTTCCTGCATTTCCTCTTATTCCGATTTTGTATAGGCTATTAAAAAGTTGTTCATGAGCAAGTGTATCAAAGGCCTTGTTAAAATCTAAGAACATAGCTTGAATCTTGATAAAATTGATTAAGCGTATTCTAAGGATATCCTTCATACATTTTTCGACAATAGGTAGAATTGCTATCGGCCTATAATTTCCGAACATTCCTTTATATGTTGGCCCCATCAACGATGTCTTCAGTACGCCGGAAACAAAACAGTGTTCAAGACTTCTATTAATTATTGTTTAAACTATTGGCGCAAGATGTACCGCGTTCAGCCTTAAATCAATTGGTCTTATATTGTCTGCTCCTATACTTTGATTTGTTTTCAGACAACACAGCATCCTATAAACTTCTATTTCACTGGCTTCTTCAAAATACATGGACTGGACTATACATATATACATTGTGATTTATCGTAAGGTTTGATTTATAATGTAAAATAAAACACATAAATTTGAAAGTTAACTCAAAATTGTTATTGTTGGTTAAAAGAACAATTCACGGCATTTTCTTTTTGAAAGTGATATCTAGTAAATATTGGCCACAACTACGTCTGAGGTGGTCCATTCGGAAGGTCCGATTTTGGGCGACTAGTTCAAGCATAGCGACTGGTATCTCGCGGATAACACGAGTAATGTTGGCTTTCAAAGCGTCAATCGTAGCTGGCTTATTTCTGAAGACTTGAGACGTTACATATCCCCAGAGAAAATAGTCCAAAGGTGTGATATCGCACGATCTAGGCGAAAAATTTCCCGTAACACAACGTGAAATTAAGTGCTCACCAAAATGATTTTTCAACAAGTCCATTGTTTTAGGCGCTGTATGGCTCGTAGCACTGTCTTGTTGAAACCAGAGCTCACCGAGACCATGTCCTTGAATTTCAGGAAGCACATGGTCCGTTAACATGGCGCGATAACGGTTACCATTGACAGTAACATTATGATTTGCCTCATTTTTGAAGAAATATGGACCGATGATTCCACCAGCCCATAAACCACACCACACCGTTGTTTTTAATGGATGTAATGGTTGTAGCTCTTGGTACTTTTCGGGTTCCTTATCAGCCCATATACGGCAATTTTGTTTATCAATATATTGTCGAATACGCCAAGCCAAGCTGCTGACGAATCGATTCGTCATGGTTTTCGCGTACACTCTCAGCTACATCTATTATAGTCTCTTCACTATGTGCTGGACGTGATCAAACCGGTCGAGTATCATCCACTTATGTAAACTGGGACTCAAATTGACGAATGGTATTAGCAGGAGCGGCTTCAGTAGGTCGATAATGCGAACCGTAAGTTCTTCGAATCGCACGAAAAACATTTCTCACAGAACGTTGAATTTTGTAAGACTGCTGAACAATTTGGAGACGCTGTTGTAGTGTGAGTCTGATACTGAACAAAAATGACAAAGCAGTTTGACAGGATTTCAGCAGTTTGATTTCACAGGTGGCTTTGCTCTCCGTATAATACTTTGAAGCATACATCGTGGCATAGTGATCTGATATATCAGTTTTAATGACTGCCGATGTCATGCTCTGATTTGTGATGCTAACAAATATATGATCTACATTGTACATATGTATAGGGTTTTCCAATAGGGACTTGACAACTTTAAATTTAATTTGTGAACGCACTCTTTTACTAATCATCAAACTGTCACTGTCAATTTATTCAGTAAACTCAACATTTCATGGTGAAAGTACACTAACGAACAACGTCTGCAGATTATCAAAATTTTCTACAGATATTCGGAGTCGGTGACTGCAACTTTAAGAGCGTTAACTCCAATTTTCGGTCGTAATTCTCGCCCTAGTAGACAGGCAATAACAAGTTTAGTGCAAAAATTTGAGTCTACATACTCGTTGTGTGATGTTGCCGTGTTAGTGAGACAACGGGTTGGTCGAAGTGTCGAGAATATCGCTGCCGTTCAGAAGTCCGTAGCAAACGCTCCAAATCAGTCAATTCCACGGCGTTCTCAAGAATTGTGCATTGCTCAGACCACATTATGGTGTATTTCGTGTAAGGATCTTGCTTTATACCCATACAAAATCAAGCTGACTCAACAATTGAAGCCGATGGACCATTTGAAGCGACGTACGTTCTCCGATTGGATTCTGGAGAAGATGCGCCAATATGATGAATTTCATGGCAAAATCATCTTCAGTGACGAAGCTCATTTTTGGCTCAATGGATTCGTCAATAAGCAAAATATGCGTTATTGGTCGGGTGAAAACCCACATGTGCTTCATGAATCAGCACTACATCCACAAAAAATAACTGTTTGGTGCGGTTTGCATGCCGGCGGCGTTATTGGGCCATATTTTTTCGTCGAAGATAACGATCGTCAGGTTACAAGCCACACAGCACACTCTACAATCGATTTATTGAAGAGTAAGTATGGTGAGCGTGTTATCTCAAGACATGGGCCAGTCGATTGGCCGCCTTGTTCGTGCGATTTAGCGCCGCTTGACTATTTTCTGTGGGGCTACGTTAAGTCATTGGCTTATGCCAACACGCCGACGACGTTGGAAGAGCTCAGAGCCAACATTGAACGCGAAATAGCGGCCGTGTCGGCTGAAATGTGTGGCCGAGTCGTTGAAAATTGGCCATATGAACGAAGTCGAGTTTCATTCATAAATGTTTTGATTGTACTTCAAGCCAATAATAAAGTTTTTGAAATATCTCAAATGGTTTGCCTTTTATTTAAAAAAAAAAGTTGTCAAGTTGTTATTAGAAAACCCTATACATTGCTTGACAATATTCGTCAGCCCTTTTGTTGCCATCATTTCCAAGTATGTAACCACTTGTGAATCACGTATATTTTGTAAATTGATGTCCATGTCACCCTTAACAATTACTTCTCTTCTTTTTTTAATATGTTTATCTTATTGTTTAACAAATTCTTCAATATTTAGCTTTGGTGGTCTATATATTGTATAAATATACTTTTTTCTGCACCCTTTTTCTATTTCTATATTAATACTTTCAGAAAAGGCAGTGTAAACATACATTTATTCTATATGCCGAACTAGTAATCCGATCCAGATCCTCTGACTGTATATGTTGGCTTACAAATCTATCAATTATTGAATCTGAATGCGCCTTGGGATTGATTAATTCTTTTTCTAATGGGTTTGTGTCACCAAATTCTAATAATGCTGCGTCGAATTGTTGTGTAACTTCAGAGAGAAGATTTCTATCGGCTTCAGTCTTTTCTTCAGTTGGGTCTGTTTCTTGCGCGATTCTGTCATTGATTTCATCTTGTATACGATAAGATGGGGATGGGAGAATGACTATTTTGCCATGTGGGCGAGAAGCTTCAATGAAGGATGCTTTATCATCGCGTTGGGAGATAGGTTCGAGCTTTTTCATTTCTTATTTGGTTTTACTCCAGGTCTTTTCGTCTGCCTGCAAACTTTTGTTCAGTGAGAGTTTTATACTTTGGGTACTGTTCAATGAAAAGATTTCTTATTCGGATAGTGTAAACGCATAATTGACTTATTCATGTCAGTTGTTCACTTTATACGTTATCTTGGTAGACCTGCATTTGTGGTTAATAAACTATTGCTTATTTTTTCGGGTTGCGCAATCAGCGCCCTATTAAGCGGCTGGTCATCAACGTTTTGCACGGTGGTGCCCCGACGATCTCAGGCAGCGGTAAAATTTCTAAATTGTATATGTTGTTTGTCTCCATGTTTATTATGGGTTGGTTAGCAGTTTTCCTTTAAATATCTATAAAGGCCGCTCATTACATTGAGCACAGACGCCCAGTTTCTTGCTGCTGGTTTAGTATGACAGGTTTGTTGTTGTTTTGGTTGTTTTGGTTGTTTGGAGTGGTATTTTATTTCCCACCTACCGGATATATCTATCGAGCCTTCCACTATCTACCACCTTGAGGGCGCGTTCCTGGGGTTACCCAACCCCCCTCGGATTATTATTATTACTGTAATCCTCAGAGGGCCAGAGGGCCTACAGAACTGTTCGACTTACAGAAAGAAACAATTCTTTTGACACGTCAATAGATTATTAGTTTAAACAATGACCCCAGTTGCCGTCACGATAACAATTGCCTGCCGAATCTACTCTCATCTGACTACAAAGCATTGCCTCTTTTTTTTTTTATAATCAGCGCGCGCTTCAGGAGTTTGTGTACCCTTAAAATGTTCGTACACAGCACGGGCGAAGGAAATTTAGAGAGAAAGAAAAGACAGGTACCGATGTACATTGTTTTTAAATGTTTGCAAGTTATAACGACCAGGAAACACAGAGGTCGGTAGGGCATTCCATAAGAGAGTTATACGGCTTAGGAAAGAATTACGATATTTTAGAGTACGTCCGAAAATGGGCTTGAGGGCAAACTGATGAGCATTTATAGCGAGACGGGTGTTACGGTTGAAAGTTTGAATGGGCGGAATGCTATTGGCGATTTCAATGGAGCACTGGTGGTGGAAATAGCGATAAAACAAATTGAGACAGGAGACATTACGTCGGTGTTCGAGGGTGTCAATTGATTGACTAATATTAGTATCACCAATGAGTTTTATCGCACGGATTTGAATCCTATCTAGCAGGTGCAGAGATGTTTTAGTAGCACCTGACCAGATGTGGGCATTGTATTAAAATTTTGGGCGGATGATTTCCTTATATATTGTGGCCAGATCAGAGGGGATAAAATATTTCTTATATCGCTTGAGGAAACCTAGACATTTCGCAGCATTTTTGGTGACATCGAATATGTGGTCATTCCAACATAAGTTGTCACTTACACACATACCGAGAATGGAAAGTTTATCGGTTTCGACGATGCAAGTGCCATTCATGGCTGGGTATTTGAATTTTGCTTTAATGACAGCAGACAGCATTAAGTTTTGGAAGCATTAAATTCCACTCGATTGATAGTTCCCCAATTGGTTATGCTGTTAATATCGGAATTTAATGAGCTTAGCATACGCTGCCGTTCCCGTTCTACAGCCGAAGAGCAAGGGCGTGAGTCCGGGAACGAATATGAAAAGCAGAGAGAACTGTCATTAGCAAAGGAATATATTGGACTAGAAGAAGCAGACAAGAGATCATTAATGAAAATTAAAAAGAGTGTCGGAGACAAAACGGAGCCCTGAGGCACACCAGCATTCATTTTGTGAATATCAGACTTGAAACCGTCCAAGAGAACTTGAATTGAACGTTCCGAAACTTAATTTCTAATCCATTGAAGAAGAGAGTCATCGACCCCAAAAGCACGCATTTTCGACAAAAGAGCCTGATGTCAAACTCTGTCAAATACCTTAGAAATATCAAGTGCAACTATCTTACTTTCGCCAGATTGATGTATGCTTTGGTTCTACTTTTCGCTGAGACATGCCATCAAATCACCAGGGGACCTGTTGCTACGAAAACCATATTGCCGGTCATTGAGAAGTTTTCGTGTTTCGAGATATTTCATGAGCTTATCAGCGTTTCCATGAGCTTGGAAAGAAGGGACGTAAGTGCAATGGGTCTGTAGGAGGAGAGAGAAGAAGATTCGCCTTTTTTAGGGACGGGATAGACAAATGCTGTTTTCCATCTGCTCGGAAAGAGTCCTTAAGAGTAGGATTGATAAAAAAGCTTACGCAGTGGTTTTGCCAGCGTGGAAGAATACCTCTTCAGAAGAAGGGGAGATATACCATCTGGACCAGCGGATTTATGCATGTTTTTCTTGATACTACACGAGTGCGAAAGTGGATTCGTCCCATTGTAGATTCGACGCACTCAAGTGTAGGCGGGGACAAAGCACAATTTGGGAGTGTTGAGCTAGCCGCAAAGTGTGCAGCAAGCAGATTGGCCTTTTCCAAAGAGCTAACATCTGGAATGTCATTGTAAATGAGCGTTGGAATGGAGGATGAGGCAGAATTTATAATGTTTTTGACGAATGGCCAAACATTTTTACTGCCTTTGGGACAGTGCCTCAGGTTTTAATCGTATTGGAATTTCACATGCTTGAGAAAGACTTTGCATCCATTTTTGGCTCGTTTAAACTTTTTTCGGTTTTCCTCTGTCGGGTTGGTCTTGTAGGACCGAAAAAACAATTCTCTAACCCTGACAGCCTCTTTACAGCTCGATTCGTACCATGCCTTTTCTTTTGGTTTGATACTCTTCAATCGATGAGGGATAAAGCATCTCATTCCAAAAAGAATAGTTTCTTTGATCATATCAGCAGCGGCATTCAAAATTCCTAATGAAGTTATTAAGTCCGCTCCAATTGGCTTTCTCGTATTGCCATACGGTTCTTTTAGGAATCTTTTTTCTAACTGTGTGGTGGGTGTACGAGAATTTAGTAGATATGACACAATGGTTCGTTGAGCATAGAGGGGAAAGCACATCGGCGCAGTACTTGTCAGGGTGAGAAATTAAAAACAAGTCCAGGGTGTTGGCGGTATGACTATCAACGTCTGGTATGCGTGTGGGCTCATTTACAAGCTGGGTTAAGTTATTTTCCGCAGCGAATATCTCAACATATCTGTCCAGAATGTCGAAGCCAACCTGAATTGTGTATATTGAAATCGCCCGTAATCACGATTTCAGTATGAGGGATACAATTCTTTGAATGGAGTCAAACAGCTCACCAAACTCCTGAAAGGTCGAGTTACTGTCCAGTTTGGGGCTTCTGTAAATAAAACAAGAGTTAGTTAGCTTCATCACATACGCACATAAATGGCGAGACCGCAATGGGGAAAGAATAATGGCACTAGGTCGTATTCAGGTAGCTTTAGATCAGAGTGATCTGAGAGGTGTGGGCTTGGATATACCTGTGTTCCACTAAGTGCCAAAACAGCTGGTCGGTACTTACAAACGTGGACGTACGCAGAAAAGGGATTACGTTTCAGCCCATATATATTGTCTACGTCCACTCTGATAACCAAGTCATAATTAAAGGAAACACAAACACCGACGATACTAAGCAAGGCTGCAAAGTGAAAGTTCTGGCGATGGCTTACCGAATCAAGTTGCTGTATAGTAGGTGTAATGCCCTTACAACAATATGAATCAGTGCATCAACAGAACTTTTACACACAACTCGCTATTCATCGGTTGTTACATACACTCAATCACTGCCCGTCCCGTATGATAAATGCACTAACGGCAGTGACCGAGTTCAAGCAACGGTACTAAGACGTGTATCGCTAGAGGTGGGATACCCGCACTGTGTGATATTTTTATTTTATTTTTTTAAATTGCACTGCACTTTTTATTTTTTTTCTTGCACACACGCGCGGTGGGTTTTTTTTTTTTTTAATCCCTAGGATATCCCCTGGCCCGTCAATTATGATATTTCGCATGCTCCGATCTAGTATCGAGTAGCTTGTGCGTGCATACTGCAAACTGCAAGGATATAATATGCTGACTCAGTTGGGAACCTATTTATGGGTGTCCAGACAAGTTCAAGGGGGTGCGTATTGGATTGTGATAGCTGGCCTATCTAAAAGCTAGAGCTTTTAGCAAATCTTAAGAGATCTATCAATTTTGCTTTGTTGTCATCCTCAAGTTCTCCAAAAAGTCTGTCCCCCACGCGTTTGCACGGCATATTTGAAGGTGAGGGCAGGCAAACCAAGTGTGTGATGGTCTCTATTTTCTCTACGTCCCTACAGCTTCTATAATAATTTTGAAATGAGGCTTCTACTTTGCTGGACATCTTGCTAATGAGGCAGTGACCAGTGAAGACACCTGTTGCTATATGGATGTCTTTTTTCTTGAGTCCAGTCCGAGGAGGGCAGGTGTTCTTCAGCTATCTAGGTTTGACCAGAAGGAGAGTGAGATGACGGCCACTCCTGCAGAGTCCTATAAGTTAAATTTGGGTTTCACGCTTTCTGTCGGTATTTTTTGTCGTTCTGTGTGTTACTCTACCTTCTTTTGCTAGCTCATCCGCTTTCTCATTTACTTTCGCTTTTGTGTGTCCAGGTACCCAATAGATAGGAGCTCGGTGAGATTTGCAGGCTTTACTTCGAGTTTAACTACATTTTGGTACCTCTATTGATTTGGTGGATTCACATGCCAAAGCTTATATGGCTTCTTGACTGTTCACAAAGATACTATAGATGTCAAGTTCCATGTGTAATACGTCTGAAGAGAAAATATTTCTGTAGAGGTTGAGTTTTCCATTATTGGTGGCAGTGTTAGTTAACCAGTCATGTTCGCTAGGAAATGATGTGGAAAAACTCCTATCAAAGTCCACGCTTAGTACAACGTATTCAGTACACTTCATCAGTTTTGACATTTCGCACTCCTGTATAACAGACGAGTGTCCTAAATTGTGGTGATGCGTTCATATGTCTGATCCTTTTAGTCCGATTTGCATTTATGGCATTCGCCTAATGCCCAACCTTGTTCTTTTCTGGAGCAGCATGAGGAGTGGACCTTAACACTCCTTTTATTCCGATAGACACTAGTCTTTGAACTTGTGTGAGGGTATTATCCAGTGTATTATACATGGTCTTGCCATGTATGCGTAGGTACTGCCTTAGCTCTCTTCTGATCGAAGCTTGTAAGAATATCGTTTACAACAAGAAGCCACAGAAGGGGAAAAAATAACTCCTCTTTGTGGAGTTCTTCTTGCAGCTCTTTTCCTCACAGATATTCACGTGCATATTCATTAGCATGTTCTCAATTCATCCGGTCGGTGCTTACATTATTAAATGCGCCTTCGATATCTAGAAAGGCTGGCATGGTGTACTCTTTGTAGTGCATATCCATTTCTTTGGTAACTACAACCTCGAGTGTGTTTAGAAGATTGCGTTTGTTGAGTTTTTGTCTTAAAAGTTGATCTAGGATTCTCTCCAGTGTTTTTATCAGAAACGACTTATGGGATTGTAGTCCTTACCAGAAGAGTGGTTAGTCTTCCTGTTTTGGGAATGTGAACCACTTTTATTTAATTTCAGGTGTTTGAAATAGCCGATGAAAATAATTCTTAGCTAAGGTATGATGCATAGAAGAACATTCTGTAACATGGCCTGGATTATCTCGTCAATTTATTTACTATCTATTCTTTCTGATTAGGTTCGTTGAGAGTTGAATTCAATTAATACCAGTTCACCAACGTCTTTATAGCTTAGGAAGTGAGTTTCCATGGTGATTCAATGGTGATTCCGGACTCCTTTGGAGTCTTCATACTATCCCGAGGCTATTGGATATTTGGGTAGGACTTTCCTTTATTTAAATGATTTGTGGGTACTTTTTGTTGCTTCGCTAATAAGAGCTTAAGAGAATCGAAAATCTCTCGGCTAAATGCAAATTATTTTCCGCCTTCTTACCAGGACTGTCCGGTATACGAAAGCAGAACTTAACCATTGACTATGTTACTTTGGCATTTCAGTCTCCGACTAGAGGGGTCTTGTCAGATTATGGCAGGTCATCTCCATGATTCAGTGCTGATAAAGGTTTCCCCATCTCTGTCCTCATCTGACAAGGTCTAGTAGTACCGTAGCGTTGCTAAGGCTGTGGTAGGACTGGCGCTCTTCAATCTTACAAGTCCAATCAAATGTAGTATCAGCACAGAACTGGATACTACACCCAACTAACCCATCTGAGCTTTTTTTAAAGTCAGCTCTTTGCCAGCAGTCTTCGTAAAGTCACTCGGATAAGATCCTGGTGATGCAGACAGTAAAGGCAGCCGAATGTAACGTTCTTTCGCTGACTGGACTGTGTATCAGCTCCTTTTTGACCGACTTCTCATTAGGCCTCTGAGATCATGCGATTCAACATATTTGAATCTTTTTCTTCTGAAAGCATTGGCTTTTAGGTATAAGCTAGCAGCTATTAATAACTTTGAATCCTATATTTTGACTGCTATAAGCGATGCGTATTCTTATACAATTTAAAGTTCTATCGCTCCAAACATGCTTCCTTGAGGTCGGGATATTAGAATATGTATCATTTTCATATAATAAAGCTATTTATTGCTTACATTAGTGCATCCCCTGACTTAAAAAGATTCACATACATTTTTTCCACCGATTTAGAGTCTCTTGGTTGGTCCACATTGAAGATAAGCCGAAAGTCAATCTTTAGTAAAATCCGGTCATCCAGAAAGCTCGCAATCTAATTAATCCAATCGACTGCGAAACGAAACGAAAATATCAAAAGGAAGTTACCTGCTAGGGTTGCTTAAATGTAAGCCAAATGACAATTAAGCCACTGAAAATGTAGAAAGTTAGAGCGTTTGAATTACAGACCAAGAACGTCATCTACCGCTTCTTCTTCTCTTGATGGATGTTCACATTTTTATTCGTTTTCAAACTAAAGCACCGTGCAAGCACTGTAAATTTTACGCAGTCCAAATCCAAGTACAGCCATTTCCATATTTACACACGGCTAGAAGCCTGACTATTTCCAAATAAAAGTTCCAACTTCAGTCCAGAAAAATCAATATTTTAGAAACCATTTCACAGATTGCACTAAAACATCTGTCCGTAGTGTGTAGTTCTACACCACACCATTAGAACGCAGATAAATACCGTTGCCTTTGGAACTAAAATTTTTGCCAAATTTATTAACTTCCCCCCCAAGTGTCATTGTTTTCGCTCGGGGCTGAATTACTTTCAGGCTAGCAAAAGTGACTTCCCTGCCATTTCCTACCGTTGACAAGTGCACCAAGGTACACATCCGTTCTGGTCATTTTCAAACGAACTATGCCAGACTCTCAGAGTCATGGAGAAATTCGTTAAACTTCCCGTTAAATGAAACCGGAAACACAGTTGTTCCACGGAAAACACGATGCACTGGTACTCTGAATAGAAAATGATAACAGTGACCGGCTTTTTTACCTTTATCCCTTTTATCCGAGCTTTATCCAAATGTACTGAGGCAAGTAAACAATTGTTTCACTTCACTATCTACTATCTACCCTTCGGTTTAGTACCTATTTCATACGTACGAATATCCGTTTATCTACCACCCCCTAGAGCCGATTAGTGCTGGTAAATTAATCGCGGATTGGAAATTTGAAGAGGCGACTTTTTGGAAGGGCTGATGGTGGCCGGTGCATTCAGGAGCCGAATTAGGAGAGTGCTTCGCAGGATGTTTTATGTTTTAGCTCATAAACGAAGGTAAAATAGGAAAATAGTAATCAGCTTTGAAAACCTTTGTTAAATAGTTGGGAAGAGGCAAGTCATACTTTTCATCCATGTGAGGAACAATAATATTAGGAACAGTGTGGCCAGATGAACATAGAGACAAGTATTTGTATCTTAATTTATTCATAGTGGCCCTTGGGAAACTATCTACTTAGCGAATTGAACAACCGGGATTACGAAATTACAGCAGTTGTCATTGCAACCCACATATGTATACGAAAAGAGAACAAATATTTTATTTTGAAGCGATAACACATCTCAAAGTATATATAACGTCAAAATCGTCCTTGACGGCTTTGATGAAAAACAGAGAGCAAAAGAGGAAATCATTTGAAGAAAATATAAAAGATAATAGATTTTGCATCGGATAGGATTGTTGCAATGGAAAAACGAGGTTAACGCGGCTTAGGATTTCAACATAACGAATAATTCGTTATTCTTCAAAAAATAAAAGTTGTCCTTAAAACAAAAGTTCATACGTCAATGTTACCTATCTCCTCTACGACTGCAATAAAATTGTCTTGAACAAGGTGAAGGATCTGCAGTTAGAGCTGGTAGCACATCTTTGTTTGATAGAGAGGAAATTTACCAACTTTTGTGACAACAAACAGATAAATGTCACCCTGGGGCCTATACATGTCACCAACTTACAAATTTGTGTTTACAAGGATCTTTTAACACATTTTGAAATTTATTTGATTTATGTCGTTTCACCAAACTCTGGATATTATTTAAAAATTTTCAGTTGTAGTCTACAAAGGAAAATTTATGGCAATATTTAACATTTCGTTTATGAAAATTTAACTTATCTGTGAGAATACTTTACACCAAGATAGACAAAGAACTAGTCCATTGTACTCTTTGTAAAGTTCCTTTTATTGAAATCTCTAAGTCTTAGAAAGAAAGATGAATAATTGCTTCAGTGATGAGGTGCTTACAGTACCAGCACACACTATATCAGTGCCAATTACCTGTACCCTGAAATTCACAAATATAGTGCTCCGTGGTGTCGTAATCCCTTTCGCAGCAAGCATCGCAGGATATTGTGCTACTTATGCCCAGCACATTTAAGTGGTTTGAAAAATTTAATGCCGTAACACGACGCCAGTAAGCAACCTGCAGATTTTGCTGCTGGGGAACAGCAGAAAGGTCGCTGAATTCTTAGAGAAGTCGTGAAGCATTCGTTTAGTTTGCCTACATCTCCGGAGTTGTGCCATGTGCAGCTGTGCTCATATGAAACCCAACTATCAATGGAAGCTTTAATCGGGGACGTAGGCAGATATAACGTAGGCTGGGGTCCTAAAAAACTCTCCTCTGAACCATCCCTAGCAAGTTCATCGGCGATTTCATTTCCTGTGATCCCATTGTAACCTGGGACACAGACAAGGGTCGCTGAAATCAGAGTTCCGACTGCGTTCAGTGATCTCTTGCATTCTTGAACTAGCTTGGAAGTCGTAGGGGGGTTTAGCAAGTGTCTAAACGCTGCAGATGCAAATGCTTTGCCCCGTTTCCTCAATATAGTTGCAAGCTTTCCTAATGGGAAGTGAAGTCTAACGTTGCCACATCCTATATTGGTTTTGGAGTCGTCTGTGAAGACCCGACTGCATTCCTTTCCTAGCTCAGATTCTATCGCCGAAGCCAGTCCTGGGCACAAGGAAAGTCGATTTCGTATTTTTTTTCCGCAATAGGAGTTCCGCTGTCATTTCATCGGACGGCATGTCCATAAGATTGGAGTCATAAGACAGCCGGCGCACAAGATCAGCAAAGCTCCAATGCGTGTTGTACCAAAGACTACTTCGTTTTAGTTAGAAGTTGGTTGTGAGTGTGAAGCCCATGTTATGAATATCAAGGGGAGGGTGATTCATCAAGGAACCAAGAGTGCTAGAGAAAGCCTTCATGCATCCGAGACAAACCGTTCTTTCGTGAGAGCTTATTCCACCAGATAACCGACGCATAGGATACAATTGGCCTTATCACAGCGGTGTAAAACCAAAGAATCCTTTTCGGTGATAGGCCCCATGTATTGCCCATAGCTCGCCTGCACAGCCAGAAGGCCGACAGAGCCTCAGATGCTTTCGGCGTAACATGTAACAATACTAAGCTTCTTTGGAGAATTGGATGGTGATGCCTTTAATTACCGAATGAGTCAGACAAGGCAGCTTCCTCAAGCTTTTGGTTTGTTGCTTAAAACCACATTGTAAAGAAAACCACGCATCCTATTCCACACGAGTGGACTCCACAATACAACAAAAACCGATGAGTGCTGGATAAGGAATGTTATCGTTCATCATTGGTTTGGCTCTAAGCCATGATTAGTTCATCCAAATAATATTCGTCAAAGAATTAAAAAATCCAAATGGCATTCTGTTAAACTTAAGCTGCCTTCATTTTATATACTTTCATCAACAACGTTAACACTGTCAATGATTAGCTTCGCAAACATTTGCTTCTGAGCGACTTCTTGTCCTACTTCGTCAGGACAATCGGAGTTTTGTTAGTTGCCTATTTCCCAATCTCAGTTCCAGTATCCAAATCCACTGAGAATACGTATCTCATAGAAAGCACGGAATACTTTTCTTCTGGTAAGCACAGCGAAACACAGTAACTATCAGGGTAACTGAATGCAGTTTTTTTGCCCATTCGCTATTCACTTTGACACATCGCCACATCAATACTCCATATTACCTCAAGGCTCTGTTTGTACCCCAGTTTCTGCTACTAAAAATATGTAATTGTGCATATTGCAGATTGAGTCCCCGTCTGACCCACCCGATGTACCCGAGGCTTCTTCACCATTCCGATGTGTTATTAAACCCCTGGTTAGAAGAGAATACTGGCTTTAGGCTTTATGCTGGAGTCCATTCTACGTTATTGTCCCTTGGGTAATAGGTTTGTTCAAAGTGACCATGTCCACCGCAAGTAATTTATTTCATAGGAAACAACATTCGTTCAAGATTTTACTATCGAGAAAGTCTGGTGAAATAATTGTCCAGGAATTCTGCCTCCGGAATTTGTGCCCATAGAGTGACGGCTCCAAATAGACTTGTTTTCAGCTTTTTGTCCATTTTTATTCTCTCTTTCATCCTACAAGAACAGGATTAGTACAATATAACGGATTCGAAAACGTTGTAATATGTCTATTCTTTATGCAGATGAGGCTCCTTCTCCTCTGACCACGACGAACAATGTAAAGAAAAATCCCACAGCTAGTAAAGGCTCGTGGAGCATTGTGATGCGAGGAAAGTTGTGCTTCAGGTTCAAACCGTGAATGTAGTTTTCCATGAGGTTCTTCTTAGTGAATAACTGGTGTAGTGTAAGCTGCCAGGCAGACGATTCACCGAATATAGAGTTATAAGCTTAATGTTAGACGAGCCTTCTGGAAGAATGATCTTCACAACGGCAACATGTGGTCAATGATTCACATCTTCAACAGAAAATTCTCTATGGAGTTGAAGAGATATACAAACGATGGGACGTTGTAACCCAAAGTGTGGAAGGTCCTTAAGCAACCGAAATATGGGAATCTCGGCCCGAGATCGAGTTCAACTGAATCACGCATGGCCTTCATGTTGGAGGTCGAAATGTTGTCGTAAGCGTCGCGATAGTATACCAAAGTAGTATAGGCTTTTGAAGATAGATTTATAAGACTTTTAGCAGCTTGTCGCTAAACACTTCCTTTTGGAATTGAAATATTAATGTTTTCGGTTACAGCAATGTTTCCCCAGTGAGAGACCTCCAAAGTGCGTTCAAGGCGTGTCACAATCAGGAATGGTTTGTGGTTTTCGAAATGGACGTTCGCTCCGTAAGTAATAGTATTTTCAGACTGCAGCACCGGCTTAAGCTGAGTATAAAACTCTATGCTCAAATGTAACGTGGTCTTCTACGACAAGGTCTTGTAGGGACTATAGAAGTATACAGTGCCAAAATACCACACCAACTGCTTGTTTGACTGAGTAATTTTAGATGGATGTGGGTTCGATGCCTTTGTTGACACTGTCTCCATATAAATCCAATCACCTGTGTTGGAGCGGCTGTCGGAAAGGAAATATCCGTTGCCGATTTCCTTCTCCGAGTACATGAGTTCCTTCTTCGACGAGTCTTTTATCGAAATATATGCCAATTTGGGCCTTACTCTCGTGGATTCACGAGGCTGTAGGCATTAATGCCTTTCTTCGCCGATTGCTCGATGACAATTTTGTAAGAGGTCTTCACGAGTTGCGATGACAAACTGATAGTTCGCTCGGCATTTCTATTCACAACTACAGCATCGATAGCTGCATTGGATAGCGCGATTACAAATAATGCAATAGCTATTGCGGATAATAACTTCATGGTTAAGAATTTCCAGTAAATACTTACGAAAATTCCTGCTGAAAGTTACTCCTCCACTGATATATCTGCTGAATGTTGTCCACCATTCTCTTCTAAATTGGAAACAAGAGCTCTGCGAACATCAATTCGTGTACCTGGCTTTTGAGCAAAGGTAAAGAAAGTCCGAGGCTGCGGATTAGCGGTCAGGCAATGGTGTTCAAAAAGTAAGGTAATTCCATATTTCATATCTCATAAGCACTTTTTGGTACAGCCTTGAGCTCCTTCAGCGATGTCGTCTTTATATCCTCAATCGTTGCAAATCTCTGTATTTTCAAATGTCTCTTCAGTTTTGCGAACAGGAAAAAGTCGCGTGGGGCGAAATTCGTTAAATATGGTGGCTGAGGCAGGATTGTCTGACTGAGCATGTGCATTATCATGATGCAAGAGCCGTGAATTTTCTCAAAATTGCGAACGTTTCAAGGTCAACTTCAAGGTAAAACTCTTCCTGGCCATACGACCTTGAGGTAAAAATTCCTGATGCACTATGCCACGGTAATCGAAAAAAACAGTGATCAAAACTTTGATCGAACTTGGCGTGCTTTTCTCGGTCACGGCTCTCCATTGGCACTATTTGGGCTTTGGTTTCGACTTCATAAGCATACACCCATGATTCGTCACAAGTTGTGACCCTTTTTAGCAAGTCAGGATCATAATTGACGTCATTCAATATCTCCTGAGCTGACACATGTCTCGAGCCCAAAATATCTGAAAAAATTGCATGACACGAGCCAACCAATATGCCAACATCCTCAGCAACTTCTCTTATGGTAATTCGATAATTTTCCAAAACAATTTTCTTCATAGCGTCGATGATATCATCATTTGTTGATGTGCTAGGGCGTCGAAAGCGAGGTTCGTCATTTGTATCTTCTCTGCCATCTTGTAAGAGCTTGTACCACTTGTAGACATTTTTTTTACTTAGAGCAGTCTTACCGTATGCCACTGTCAACATTTCAAGTGTTTCAGAGCATTTGATTCCATTTTTTTACACAAAACTTGATGTAAATTCTTTGCTCCTTTTTTTATATAAATTGAAAATCGCCGAGCACACCAAACACGTCTAACCTTTCTACTGTGAACATATGTTCGGGACATGTGTACCAAAACAGAAATCTATAATCGAATGTCGAGAATCAAAAGTTAAAAAGTCAGAGCTTCTTGTTGACTTTCGAAAAGGCTCAAAGGTGACAGCTTCTCAGGCAGATTCCCTCAAGGGGTCAAGAAGCCGTCCAACATATATGAAAGGTGAGTTCTCCTTGTTTATCGGCATAGGATGGGGGTATTCCCACTATTTGAAGGTTTTATAGTTTTCGAAGTGAAATATTAAGTTCAATTCTGGCCACACTGTTTAAGTTAGCTCTTGAATGTGCATGTTATTTGAATGAGTGCAATCACACATTAAAAGACACCTATTTGTCGAATACTTACTCCCTCACAACGTGGTGACATAGAGTTTAGTTCGATAGCCCTTTTTAGATTGAAAGACTTTAATTTGAATTTAATTAGGAACAAATCCTGGCAAATACAGAGTTCATAAGTGACAGAACCTTCTCACAAAGAAAGCACAGAGAGTGAAAGCGGAAGGAGAACCTCCAAGCTGATTTCCGTTTCCCCCTTGGAGGCACTAATTGAACAGATGTTTAATTAATTCCTTGAATCACAAGTTTGCTTCTCCTTGTCAAGATGTAGTTCTCCTATTCCGTGTTTTCCACTTCCTGCAAGCACTCTAACTAGATTTTGATTATCGAATTATGTCGAATCCTTTCTTTTCGTCGTTTTTTTTTTTCTGCGCTTAGTTTTCTTTTCTTTCAACAATTCCTTGTCCTTTTTTTGACTTCTGTGAGCAGAGTTCAGGAAGTCGCTAATTGAAGGAAAGCGGATCGGACGCTAATTAAATTGTCGGACAAGAAAACTTTGTTCGTTGGCTGAATTTTAGTTGGTTCAATGCACAAGCCTTGGTATGTCCTGTTTCTGTGTTAGTTCTTATGATCTTATAACTTTTTTCCTAATTTTTCATCGTATTGCTGATTTGGGGAACTAGTTTTGCTGTTGCCACCTTAATTTAACTTGGCAGTATTATTAATCGTTTTTTAGTTTTTCGTTTTTGCTTCTCAATGATGGTTCCACTTTTTTGTTTTTTCTTTCTGTTGTTTACAATATTTCAAACCATTCACTAAAAAGTGGAGAAAATTATTTTATTTATTTGTCTCCCTACCAAATGGCTAACAAATATGAGTACAGTTCAGGATTTGCATATATACTAGGTGGAGTGTAAAGTAAGCTCATTCACCGCCAGAATGCGCTGCTACTGCATAGAAGGATATGGTGCCTTGAAGTCCGTTCATATTTAGGCAGACATGCTAAATTTCAGTGCGATACTGTCTTTAGTTTTGTTTTGACAGCTGATTGTTGTTGACGTGTTTGGCATCATGTTGAGTATGGACAAAAATATTATTTTTTGAGAGGCAAAACGGCGAAGGAAACAAAAGAAAAGTTGGATAAATATTATGGGGCTAATGCTCCGTCAGATTACACCGTCAAATATTGGTTTCGAGAGTTTCGTGGTGGCCGCAACTCCACTACCGATCAAGTCCGCAGCGGCACGCCCTCCGATGCGGTTACAGAGGACAATGCCAAAAAAATACATGAAATGGTGTTGACTGAAAGGAAAGTTAAGTTGCGCGAGCTATCCGATACCACAAAAATTAGTACTGAGCGCACACGTCATAATTTGGGCAATATTCTGCATACGAAAAAGATATCCTGCCGCTGGGTGACGTGCATACTCACTCCTGACCAAAAACACGAACGCGAGAGCACTTTGAAAAAGTGTTTGGACTAGCTGATATGGAATCATATCTTTTGGCGTCGATTGGTAACTGTTGAACACCGGAGAACAGAATGAGTGGCCGGCAGTTGACTGAAGCCGGCACGAGTGCTCCGAAGCGGCCGAGGGAGGCTCGATGGGTCGGAAAGGTTATGGTGTGGGTTTTCTGGGATTGTCGTGGCATAATCTTAGTGGACTACCTCGAAAAAGAAAAAAATTATCAACAGCGAGTATTACTGTGCATTATTGGAGCGATTGAACGCCGAAATCACCGTAAAACGGCCTCACATGAAGCGAAAAAAATTTTGTTTTTGCAAGATAATGCACCGGGGCACAAGAGCATCGCAACCGCAGCTAAGATCAATGACTTACGGCTCCAATTGCTGTCGCATCCACCGTATCCGCCTGATTTGGCTCCCTTGGATTATTATCTCTTCCCAAACCTCAGAAGGTGGCTCATCAATAAAAAAATCAGCTCACGCGAGGAAATCATCGACGCCACGGAGGAGAATTTTGCAAAGCTTCAGAAAAATTACTTTTCGGACCGGATCAAGAAGTTGGAAAATCCCTGGAATATGTGTATCAAACAAGAAGAAGACCATATTGAATAAAATAAAAAAAAAAAAAACATTTAAAATTTTTTTTTTCATTCCCAAGGAGGTTACTTTTCACTTCACCTACTTTCGCATAACAGGTTTCTTTCAGATAATTATTTTCTGGGAAGTGACCCTGAATATAATAACTCATGGACCGTTGACGTAGATTAGTTGTTCATTTCTGTCTTTGAGAGTAAACAATTATTTTTGAAATACTGGCTATTAGTTCCAGTTACACGAACTCAACCCGAGGTAAAAAAGTATTTAACTACCACTGGGGGTTAAAAGCACAGAAAGTTCGATATAAGCTTGACTATGAGATTGGCCATCTTGAGGCAGTATCCCAATGATTGTCGTTGAACGCAAATTTACGGATACGGCAAACTATCTATATAATAGCTTCCCTTTCTCACGATTCGTTATATTATCAATCGAGATGGCGCTAAGAAATGGCTGAAATTGGTATGGTCATAAGCCAACTGCTTCCAGTTGTGGAGCTTTAGATGATTGAAATCTCGTTTTACTCGTGTATGTATAATGGCATACTGCTTGCTGCGTAGCATATAAAAAGACTCAAAAGTAGCTTCTAAAAGGCCACATGATAGCGCAACACCTTGGCCAACTTTTTTTTTCGACACACCAAAGATTTCGGTGAGACTACTTTCCAACTTTACAGAGCAGCGAGCCTTCTCCGTCGTCATTCCCTATAATTTAAGGGGTTTGACGGGGATCCTAAAACTAGATATGATTCGGCTAATCCCGTCTCACATAGTTAGTTCCTTAGGCGGCGCTATAGTACATTATGAACATAGGCCTTAACTAACAAGTCTCTTCACTCAGCCTGATTTTATGTGACACCTCCCAGTTTCGCCCTCCAAGTAGTTTACGCCACCTGATGTAAGGTCTTAATTTACTGCCTAATCCCTCCGGTTTAGATTCGACGACTCTGCGGGCCGGACCATGTCCCATGATGTCCATGCGCTCTAAATGACCCAGCTTATCTCAAGTGACGTTAACGCAAACTGGACATGCATGCCCTTCGAAGGATTTTTCTCTCGAAGCGTAGAATAATGTAGAACTCGTATGATCAAGACCTTATATAGAGTTTCCTTATTTTTCGAAGACCTTGCTACTCAATTGCCTTCTCAGGTCAAACAAACAGCGATTGACAAGAGTAATTCCTTGTTCTGAGATTCTATTCACCAGGCATACATACATTCTTCTGACCAAATTTGAGAAATGAGTCTTTGCATGCTCTCTACAAAGTCATTTTTAGCAGCTTTGAATACCTCGGCTGGTAAGCCGTTGGGTCCAGCTGCTTTGTTGAAATTCAGTTTAGATATTGCTGTTCTTACTCCATTTCGGTCAGGTAGACGGAAGTTTTTAATTTGAATGGTCTATTCTGCCTGATGACCGCATGTTGGGTCTCAGCACGAACTGTGGCTCTACTACAAGGTTTCCTTCTTCATCTCTACAGGCTTCTGTACTGGTCTTTTTGCCTTGACATGTTCTATTTACCTGAAAGTAGAACTTCCGTATGTCGTACCTGGGGTACAAGCTCTCAATATCTTCGATCGCGAACTTCTCGTGCTCTTCTTTCTTCTTCTGGTGATGCCAATGTTTTTCTCGTCTATTCTGCTCGTAGAGCTCATGATCAGCTTTTGTCGTTCGTCCCAGCACCGCCTTGTTGACTTTTTGTTTAGCTGCTTGTGCCTAACATATCAATTCAGAGATTTCTTGGTGGTGATTGAGTGAAACCCAGGACATCAGTTGCGGCGTCTCGCTACGTTGGCAGTGTTGCACTGGTCTTCGGTACTTGCTGCTGGTGGCATAGGAGATGTTAAAAAATTTTGCATTCGTCGAAGATTCTGCCGGTCTCTAGCGATTGTAGCTATTCTACGTTATATCTTCTCTCAGTAGTTCTTCTTTTTTGTTTTTAGCTCATGACTTCTTACCTAAATCTGCAGCGTATGACAAATCTGCACCCGAATAAGACTTGTTTCTGTACCCTGTAACAATCTCTGTGGATAGCAGTCAAGCGTATCTGCTAATTGTTCAGATGCACGTGTCTGAATATTTCATGTGCAGATCGGAAGGTCTTTGTCATTTTTTCCTAGGATCTTCAACAGTTAGATCTTTTAAGTCGGAGGCTGATGATTGTTAAGTAACTTTTTTGTTTTACAGTGGTAGGGAAGTTACCTGACGCACAACTACCAACCTGAAGGATCAGGAGCCCGGTGATCTAGTGCCAAGGCTATTCCACCACCAATTCTTTTCCGAAATCCTCCCTCAGTCTTGAAAGTTTGTTATTGATCTGAGCTTAGAATATGTCAGAATAGCTCAAATAAAGCTTTCGTTAGGCTGGCTATAGACATAATCGTTGATTTTTTCAATGCAAATTGCTCTGCTGCAAGCATTTGTCCAACAGTTTAGCAAAATTTACCTCACCTGAGACATGCGGGCTGAAGTTCACCTCACTGACTTGCTCTGTTCTGAGTTCTCGGCTCCATATTTACAGTCATGCCTACCATTGCGCCTATCATTGGTTCACTATTAGATAGCTTTTCAGTAGACTGCACTTGAAGGTAATGATAAAGTTTTGCCTCACTTGAATCAACCCATAATCATATTAATGTCGCTCTGGGGTAGGTGGATTAAATATCCAAAACTAATCTTTTGAATGGGATTATGTAATTGAGTTTTCTAGTTAATTTAGATGTGCTCTACGGGCAATCTGACTACTGCAACCTGTTGCAGTCTCCAATATTTGAGTTGTTTCCTATTGATCATATGTCAGCTTTCTTATACTTTCTGGAAACAGCATTGCCGTCTCTATAACCCAACACCAGTTGGGTCAACATGGGTGAGGTAATCCTCTCATCACGTTGGTAGGAAAAGTTGTCTTTAGAAAAGTACACTTCCCTTTTCGACCAATCGTTACTTTATCCAGTTGGGTAATGAACTCAACCTGCTATTCTAATTGAATATTCTAGAAATTTCTACAAATTTTAGTCCAAAGATTCCTTTTGCAGAGTGCACTTCATCAGAAAGGTTTAACTTAAGAATCCCCTTTAACCCTAAACTGCATTAAACTTCGGACAAAATATCAATTTTGCTGAGAGAGTTGTATTATTTTTCCTTGTATTTTCTCAACCTCCTGGCCAAGTATAGTATAGTTAAACGCTCTGCTCTATATATACTTTAACTCAGCTTGTGAACTAAAGTCTACATAACAACAGGTAGGAGGACTGGGTACGATCCCCAATCAACGGATATGCACAATTCGTTCTAACAACAACCTGTCTGGGTAACTAAATCTCCGACATCTAAAACTGAAAGGTCGAATGTACCATTTTCAGGACCACATTTAACAGTTTTTCATTTTTGTTTTTATTTTCATTTCCATTCTTCACCACTCTGGTAGTCTGCATTTGTCTGTTCTAAACAACACAACTCCTAGAGGATGGGCGTTTAATTAAATATCAAAAATATCAATGAGTCAGAGGAAATAGAAGATGAGCCACATACATGTCGATTGGGTTGTTAGTCACTGTCTATGGTGCTACATTCCTCTGCGTCGTGATACCCACATAGACGGCCTCCTACCTCATCATCCGCCAAGCCACCTACTCCCACGTCTATAACCTGTACAATGTGGTTGAATTGAAATTGTATTCCATCCATCCGTATGTTTTGAACAAAATTGTACGAATCTCACAGATAACCACCATCTAAATTGTTCAATTTGGATTCTGGTATCTCATCCGACGAGTGATTTAGAGATTTTACAGCGTGGATACCGCAAAAATAATCATAATCACGTTGTAAGCCAGCAACTTTTATTGCGTCCTCACACTCCGGAAACCTGAAAACATGTCCCGCAGTTATATCTACGATTAAATAGTCACAGAGATACATCTGCAGATATGGTAGAAATATGTAGGTTCAACACCTCGAATTGGAATCGTTTTAGGATGTGCTTATCTATGCAAAAAGGTGTGTTTTCGAAATTGCCGAGTGCTAAGCTTTTTACTCAACAAATTCCCTAATTAAGAGCAATGGGTGAATATTGATGCTATTAACGGTAACACGGTGATCTAGATGAAAATCAATTGGAAAACTACAATTATGCCAACGAATCGTAAAACTAAGAGCACCTCGTTGACATTGGGTTATTCAGTTTTGAAAATTTTAATTATAGTAGTTGCGTGCTTCCGAGTTCTGTGCTGAACTTTGTTTCAAACGGCAGTCTACCGTAGCAGTGAAAAGTAAGCATCATGAGTTGGCAAATTGGTATTTTACGTTGGAGTTTTAGGTATATGGGTGGACAATTGTTAAATCAGCGGATCGAGTAAGTTAATTATGAATAACTGGAGGAGTTATAATACTTGCAACTGTACATAAGGAAAGTAAATCTGGCTTGGTAGTAGAAAGTGGATGCGACCACCAGAACCATGTAGATAGCGAAGGTTGATTTTCGAGCATCAGCGGTGGCTGCACCTAATGTGGTTGCTATTTTGCTCGTAACAACGCAGCTCAACCAAGTCAGGTACTTGTACTAGAGTAAGCTACGTGCGTGGACCATAAGGGCTTTCAAACCGTAACAGGTATGTTAGTATCTAGCGAACACCTAGCTAGAAGGACTCTTTTTCAAGCTAAACAAGGTGGAAATATGAAAACCGCTTCTGTAAATTATTTTTAATATGCTCACGGATAGATGGTTCGTCGTGAAAAATGGCGATATTTCTTCTCCTGAAATATATCCAACAAAAGGCGGAAGCCTTGTGGGAACATACACAGACGATTTTATTACATACAGGCAATGGTTGAGAAAATTAATATGCTCTTGCAACAAGACTTTGTTGAGATTGTGATGACTGAAAGTTTAAGATTAACTTATAGACCAGGCAACCATTCTTTTAAGGACGCCTATATCTGGGGCCTCTATTGACCAGGTCGATTTCGCTGTACAGCTAGTAGAGGTCATCATTAAATCGTTTCCTACAGAACCCGTCAACGCATACTGGACCAAACACCTTACGAAGAATTTTTTTCTCAAAATGACCATTCGCTGTAGAAAGAGTCCAAGAGTCCAAAGAGTCTTTGGACCCATAGAGAAGGGCTGGAATTATAAGGGTCTTATATAGAGTTTCCTTTGTTGTTCGGGAGAGAGCCTTACTATATAGTTGCCTCCTCAACCCAAAAAACAGCGATTAGCAAGCGTTATTCTTCGTTTGATTTCCAAGGTAGACAAAGTCCCTTAGTACCTCAAAATTATAGCTGTCGATTATGACATTCTGACCAATTCATCGATGTTGGGTGTCTCTTCTTGTTGACATCATACACTTTGTTCTGCCCTCGTTAAGCGCTTGATGCATTTTTGCCACTTCTGTTCCTATACTCGCAAACACACCAGTGATAGCTAGCTGTGTTCTACTAATAATATCAATATCGTTGGCATATGCAATCAGTCGAACAGCTTTTAGAAAGATCGTACCTCGTGTGGTGGCTTGTGAGTTGTTAAAGAAGTCACATGACAGCTCGTCGCCCTGCCTAAATACTTTTTTGACATCAAAATTCTTGGTTAGGTCGTTAGCGACCTTCATGCAGCAGCAAGCTCTCTCCATCGTCATCCTGCACAAGCGGACGAGTTTTGCAGGGATGCCAAAACTGGAGATGGTATACAGAGCTCTTATCTATAAATGCAGTCATATGGGGCTTTAAGATTCATAAAAGGGTGGTGAGTATCGTTCTGAACTTCTCGGGTTCTCTCCAGGATCTGCCATAGTGTGAATATTTGGTCAATTGTGGACTTATCGGGCCTTAAACTGCACCGAAAGGGTCAATCAGATCGTTGACAAATGGTTTCGTACGACAGACAAAATTTGCGATGTTTTAGGGGACTGATACCTCTTTAGCTGACGCAGTTTAGGGGGTCTCCTTTCTTGTGAACCGGGCAAACGATGCTGAGGTTCCATTCATCCGGCATACATTCATCCGAACAAATCTTGGAAATAAGTTGGTGTATGCTCTCTAACAAGTCATCTCCTGCTGCTTGTAATAATTCGGTGGGTAGGTCTACCGGCCCGGCAGTCTTGATCGACTTCAGTCAAGATATTGCTATCTTTACTTCATTTTGGTCAGGTGGAGGAAACTCTTGACTTGCATCGTTAATATTGAATAATTCGCTCTGCCTGACGGCGGAATTTGTGTCGTCTTCGCCGCTTAGCAGTCTGAAGAAATGGTTTTTTCATATCCTCAGCACCGACTGTGACTCTACTACAACGTTTCCTTGTTCATCTCAATAGATTTCCGTTCGGGTCTTATTACTTTGACACGTTCCTTTTACCTTTTGGTAAATCTTCCGAACATTATTTCTGGAGTAGCATGCCTTTTTTTTCTTTTTGCTCGTAGAGCTCACGTCCTTTTGTGCAGCGCCAATATCCGTAGACGTACCTTGGCTGCAAGTAGATAGTGGTTTAAGTATATTGACCGCTCGGAATGTTTGCAAATCTAAAATACTTGAAGGGTGCCTTACGAATACATCGATTGCAACATGATCAATCTGTTTGACAGTTTGCTGATTTAGTATCTGCCATGTACCCTTGTAAATATTGAGGTGAGAAAACTGTGTGCAAAGATGTCCTCCTTTCCAATCAGGGCGTTAAAGTCCCCTTAAAACGATTTTAACGCCGTACATCGGACATTGCTCGTAGATTTTGTAGAGGAGCTCGTAGAAACTTTTTTTGGTAGCATCGTCCTTTTCCTCTGATACTGATTGTTAAAAGGCATTCACTCACGTGTCGAAAGCTCAAGACTTCTTGCCTAAGTCTGCCGCTTACAACAAATCTGCATCCAAATAGAAGCTGATTATAGTAATCAGCTCGTTCTTTTGCTCGGCTCATCCGTTGTTGTTAATACTTCTTACTGTGGCTTTACCACACCCGTAGAACTGACATCAAGGACAGCCAATCATGTAGCAGATCGTTCATACACCTCAGAAGTTGACCATCTTTAAAGAGCCTAGTGCCTATTTACCTTCCTCTGGGCCAGCAGTTTCGTTCGTTGTTAGAGTCCACAATGATTACTATGTTTTCGACCTCTATCGGCTCAGAAAGTGTACTATAATTCACTTCGATCGCCTAGTGATAGTTGGGATATATTCTTTTACCTAGCTTCTCCAGAAATGTTCTGCATATTGCTGATTAACTTGCTAATTGTTTCGTAGTACCATACGGTTTTAGTGGTACTAGTGCAACTAGTGGCTTCGTTTCGCTGGAAGATCCTAGTAAAAAATGGTCTGGAGTTAGGGCTTCTTTCTCTTCGACAGCGATAGGAAGATATGTTAACGGACTGAGTTAATGACATTATCCACTTCAGTAAAAAGACCCATTTAGTGGAAATAGATGTGAATATATTATCTTCTCCTTGTCAACATTCTTGAAAATTGGTGCCGTAATCGCAATGCAGTTCTAGTGGTATTCCACGCCTTGCTATGAAGCTGAGTAGCACCAGAATGGAAGAGGCGGTGGATAAAGAATGTGCGAGCTCAATATTAATCGCACGAGTGGTGAGATAAGTTAATAAAATCCCCCATCGCTCTTTGGTTCTCCTGAAAGTCGTTACATACTGGGAGCCAAAATAATCAATTCCCACGAATGAGAATGGTCAGCTGAATGAACCCAATCTACAATAGCAGGTAGGAGTTAAGACATAAGCAGAGGCTTTGAACATGCTTTTCAAATTTTAAACACTTGACATGATCGGCGAATAGAATTGAAGACAGTTCTTAATCTTGGAATATAGAATCGCTGGTGAATCTCATTAAGTTTGGTCTAGTAGTTGTGGTATTTATGTCGATGGTGATAGTACACAATTATCGATTTAGTAATGTGGTTTTTCCCACAGAGAACAATTGGACGTTTTAATCATCACAAGCGTCCTTCGAGAGTTCTATTCTGCCCTTGGCACGTACTACTTGGTTCATCTAGAAAAGGACAATTTTTTTAAATTTCAACACTCCATTGGCCAAATTCAACACGGTACGTACTACACTGTGCTTCTTGTATCAGAATTTGTTCTCCCCGTTGCAACTCCATTTGATTGAAAGGTCCATTGGGAGATTCCAGATACAAGATTTTTGTATTGTAGGATCCCATATACATTCTTGTTCAGCTTGACCTTTGCTTGCTACTTACTAACACATTTGACCAGCAATGCTCAGCAGCGAAGCAGATTTTTCCAGTTTGAAAATCTTCTAATATTGAATAACCCTACGTTATTTTCGACATGTATGTTTACGGCCTGGGTCCCAAAGTTCTTCCCGAGTGGTTTTTCGTGACTGTTCTTCTTCTGATCACATTTCTGGAGGCGAATTCGAAAAAGCTGGCCCGGTGAACGGACAGAACTCTGGACCATTTAGAGGCCTCATCACCAACGATGTGCTTTGAAGAAATTCATCTCCAACTTGACACGTCTAAGTATTCCATGATCTCGTTGACGCGAAATGTATCGAATTGCTGGTATTTTCGGTAGTCCGACCGTTTTTAAAATCAGACCAGAATACTTTATTGTGAGTCGATGGAATGTGATTTTATGATGGCTCTGGATAAACGGGCACCAAGTGTGGCTGCTTGCAATTCCAACCTTGGTATTAAAGCGCTTTTTAAAGAGCTTACTCATATTTTTGCACCTATCAAAGCCAAATCTGTCTATCTGAACTTTCTGAATATCGCACACACGCTACAGCCGCATACACATTTTCGTTCGCGCTGATGTATAGATGAATCGCGGGATCACAATTACTTTTCAGGATCGTATTGTCCTCTATCACTTTCAACTATTGATAACTTTCATCCTCCTCTTATTCTTTCATTTTTCCACAAGTCTTTCCTTCAATCGTCTCCGCCCGCAACACCCACTTCTTACAATTTTCAGAAAGCTGAGCAAGGCTTCCTTCGAGTTTACTAATCTATCTCTGGTCAAAGTCTTCTCCATTTTAAAGAGAGAAATATTCAAATTAATTTCCCATCATGTGCCCTATTTTCTCCATAAAACATCTTCTTTATCCTCAGCTCGGTATAATCGTAGACTCCGCTCTCTACGAAACTAAAGAAACATTTTATGGGCAGTATTCCTTCGCACCAACACCTCGTTCGACTATTCAAACTATCTACGAGTATGTAGGCTCTTACCTTATTTTTGTCAAACTCTACAACTCTCCCCATCAAAGCTGCCTAAATAGTGCGCAAATTAATCTAACAAACGACCCCAAGTTCTTTTTTCCATTTGTTAATTGCAAATGTAAGGCTGATGGTCATCCTTTCTCCAAATCTTCAAGTGATCCTCATACCATCCGATCATCCCATTGCTATCTCTCATATGTTATATCCAAACTCTTTGAAATCAATTATACGAAGGCTTAAGTTTTAAGTGTAAGGCTTTTATTTTGCCAAATAACATGGCAGATCAACTACCATAAATCTAGTTAAATTCGTATCGTTTGTTCCAGCCTTAGAGAATGGCACAAAAATCGATGTTATCGCAACCGATTTCACAAAACTTTTTGATAAGACATCTCATCAATTGGTCCTATTCAAATTGAATGAACATCTTGTTATCAGGTACACCGATGCTATAGTGTTTTAGTCCCTTTACTGGTGTTTTCTGGGGTTCCACAAAATAGCCATCTTGGTCCCATTATCTTTATTTTTACTATTAACTATCTTGAGAGGGTCATAAAACACACTATTCCCATGACTTTACCCTTCATCAAGAAGACCTCAATAGAAATGCTAATCCTCGTACAACCTTCTCACGTAAATGTAACCCGTCTGCTCCTCGACTTTATTTTCACAATGGTCAATCAATCTCCTTAGTTCAATCTTTTCAAGACCTTGGCATTATATTCGACAGAGAATTCAAAGCTAACTCATCACTTCGTTTTATTAAACGGTAGTCTAAGAAATGTTCCAACCCGTACCTAACTAGATCGCTCTATGTTATCTTTGTTCGCCACAAATCAAAGGTATCCAACATCGATTCCTTTGGTTTGCTACCTGTGGTCTGTTTTGAATCATTAATCTGCTTTAATCTTATCTCCTTACCAGTACCGCTTCAAACTTCTCAGTATAAATTCGTTAGAAGAACGTAGGAATATTGCTGATATTCTTTTCATTCAACGGCTGCTCTCAGGTTTCGTTGACTGTGCATCCCTTTATAACTCTAATTTTTTTTAACACAAGCCCACGTCATTTAAGTTGTCCTCCTGTCTTTTATCTACCGGGCCATCGCACCTCTTATGGCTCCAACGAAATAATCTCACGTATCCTCCGAAAGGTCAACTCAAACCGTTCAGTTTTTGATTTCAACCTGAGCACTCCTTGTCTCAAACCTTGGTTCCGTTCCTCTTAAGTTCTTTTGTTAGTTTTTAAGTCTCAGTTCGTATTAAGCCTAATAAGCGGGGGCTGAAGGGAAAACAATTAAAAGGTGATGTCAGTGGCACTTTCTTCGCTTGTTAGTTGACGTAGATAACAGCAGAAATTAATATTCGAATTGTGTGGTGATAGAAGAGATATGGATACGAATAGAGTGTTAAGAAGGCTATTATCTACGAGGTGGGGTGAAAAGTAATTTGTTTTTACAAGACAATGCATCGGCGCACAAAAGCATCGCAACCATAGCTAAAATCAATGACTTACAGCTCCAATTGCTGTAGTATCCACCGTTTTGCAGCGATTTCGGCTTTCAATCGCTCTAATAATGCACAGTAATACTCGCTGTTAATGATTTTCCCTTTTTCGAGGTAGTCCACGAAGAGTATCCCATGACAATCCTAGAAAAATGACGCCATAACCTTTCCGACTCATCGAGCCTCACTCGGCCGCTTCGGAGCACTCGTGCCGGCTTCAGTCCATTACCGAACACTCATTCTGTTCTCTGATGTTCAGCAGTTACCAATCGACGCCCAAAGTCCTTCCGATTCCGCATCAGCAAGTCCAAACACTCTTTTGAGTCAGCGGCACCCAGCGGCACCCAGCGGCACCCAGCGGCACCCAGCGGCACCCAGCGGCAGGATAACTTTTTCATATACAGAATATTGCCAAAATATGGCGTGTGTGCTCAGTACTAATCTTTGTGGTATCTGCTAGCTTGCGTACCTTCACTTTCCGGTCAGCCAACACCATTTCATGTATTTTTTTGACATTATCCTCTGTAACCGCATCGGAGGGCCTGCCGCTGCGGACTTGATCGGTAGTGGAGTTGCGGCCACCACGAAACTCTCGAAACCAATATTTGACGGTGTAATCTGACGGAGCATTAGCCACATAATATTTATCCAATTTTTCTTTTGTTTCCTTCTCCGTTTTTCCTCTCAAAAAATAATGTTTTATGAGAGAACGAAAATCGTTTTTGTCCATTCTCAACATGATGCCAAACACGTCAAAAACAATCAGCTGTCAAAACAAAACTAAAGACAGTATCGCACTGAAATTTGGCATGCCTGCCTTTTTTTGCAATAGCAGCGCATTCTGGTGGTCAATGAGGTTACTTTTCACTCCACCTAGTATTTCGGTAGATACCTGCAGCGATTGTTTGCCGTTTCTGAGCTTCCACAAATTTTTCCCGAAAACTTTTCCAGACTGATTGTCAGGATTCAACAAATTTCCATAGTTTGCCATAGGCGTTTTGATAGGGATTACTATAATACAAGATTGCGAAGGGAACTTATAAATTTATAAAGCTTACATATATCGCTTCCAATGGTGGTATGAAATAGTTCGGTCATTGATAAGTCTAAATATGGTATATGGCTAGTTAACCAGGGTGGAGAACGGAGAACTACTTCTAATGGTTTCAGACTACAGTGGTCGAAAAGTGCATTCAAATTACCTTGTAGGAACGCTACTTGTTGATTTACACACGGTATGTGATAAATATGCTCGCAATCTACTCGTATATCAGCAACGTTACACTGTAAATTTTCGCATTGGATGTTTTTAAAATCCCTGTAGCTTATGACAGAGAAGACTGATCATTTAAATTAGTTGAGTAATTTAAGTTCAAAATACAACTTGTAGAAACATACAAAAAAACTTTGTAGTAATTGAAAAGGGAATTTGGTAACGCCATAAAAGAAAGTTCAAGATCACACTTGCAAACAAAAAGCTCGTACTAACAAAAGCTTATATTGCAACTATAAGCTTTTTACTTAGTTTATGATTCACACCCAAGTATTGCGTGGGATTAATTTAAATCCGAAATGGATGGCTTTGAAGTCTCGCTTAAGTTTGACATCTCACAAACGACGGGTCGGGTTTGTCCACTAGTCTTAAAAGGTACCACACTGCACTTTACACAAAGCTGCAAATTTGGGGTTTGAGTGCTGCAGCAGTGGGGTTAAGTCCCATTTACAGCTGAGTATATAGAGAGTTCTCGCATTCGGATATCGGACGTCTGTTTACAATAATATGTCAAAACGCAACGAACAATTGTCAAGTGAAGTGCCTAATTAAATGAAACACCACTCACAAATCACAAGTTCAAAATTAAAACAAAAATAAAACTAAGCTCTCACGCATTGCGAGATACGAGAGTTTTCCAGATTTTCGAAATTGACTGCGATGCTAGCTGCGAGACTCGCATTATTGTAAACAAACACATTGAAGTTCATGTTGCGGAAATATTTTTGACAGTTCATGCGTTCTCTTTTTCGAACAATGTATCGCATCTCGAAGTAGCATCTCTATCTCATGGGACTTGCAGACACAGAGACCTTAGAGACATTTTTTCGGAAGGTTATTCAAATTCGTTGGAACCTCATTGAATGTTGCCGGACCGCTTCTGAAGAGGGTTTAACCTTTGGAGCTGTGGGGTGTTTCCCCATGCCAAAATGCCATACCTTTAGTGAGACTCCACAAATATAAAAAAGCATTGTTGTAGGACATCTGGTGGACATCGATTGCTTTCCGAGTTTTTTAATAAGTGCATCTACATTATAGCTCCATTTGAAGTTGTAATCGACGATAAATCGCAGGTATTTGTATGTAGACACGTTATCCAGGATAGTTGAACAGTCGTCATTAGCTCGAAGTTGATGGCTATTATTGTAACTTAATGCAGATAGTCATAGTTATGCATTTTAATTGTAAGTTTGTAATTTAAGATATGGGGTGGGCTTGTACGTATAACTTTGATTTTGTTGGCGTATATGACCAGGCCTTTGTTATGACACCAAGTTGTAATAACATCGAACTCCTTCTGGAAGGATTTTTCAGCTGCTTCTACGTTTTTGTGGTTAACGATAATTGCCGTATCGTCAGCATATGTGTAGATTGTACTATTGCTTAGAGCTGTAAGCATTTCGTTCATATACGTGATGAAGATTAACGGTCCTAATTTTGATCCCTGTGGAACTTCAAATGATGCGGCTTCTTCTTCGCTTAGATGCTGTCCTATTTTAACTACATATTTACGATTTGTAAGATAGTTCCTAATAATATTTTTTGTGCCTCCTTTGTGTATAGGTCGGATAATGGATATATTCAGCCTTTCTGGAATCTTTGATTGTTCAAAAATTTTGTTTATGAACTTTGCTTAAACTGGAGCCAGAACTTCAGTATCGACATCATCAATAAAGAAAACGTAGAGAAGAGTTTTGGGGAAGTGGGATTTTAGTCTATACCCATAAATTATCGATCAGCTATGCGGAATTTTTGCATTTACAGAAGAAAAAGTAAATCCAAAACCTTTGGTGAGGACACGTTTGGATTCTGAAAAGCTTCCTCTATTTTATGTCTTGAGCTGCTATAATTTGCCAACCTTCTCATTAGGGCATTTTGGTATTTTTCTGATGCCTGCTTTTCAAAAACAGCCGAAACTTCGCATTCGATTTGGAGTTTGATGATTAAATGGTCTGGAATTGGGCAAACCGCATCTACATTTTTCTTAGCTCCACGGAGATTCATGAATTTGAGTGGCCTAAAAACGTTATAAGTTGCGGTCATTTGTTAACGCGGGTGGATTTTCGACACACAATTCCTGACCCGCTTGCGTTCAAACATTCTCCCATTGTTAATTGGCGCAGGGTTTGCATATAGCGTCTTTTAGACTATTACCATTAAAAATCTTTAGAACTCGAATCATTAGAGGAGAGATAACTCTTATCTTGTATATACTCGTAAGTCAAATTGTGTTCTATGATTGGCTTAGAAGTAAGTTTTCCTGTGAAAAATCCATCCAAACTAAAGATTTTGCAAATTGTGGCACTGGTTTCAATTGAAACTTGTGTGGTAGGAAAAATCACTGTCCAATGAAACTGCAGCTATTGCCTTTACAGCAGCGGTTCGGCCTGACCATTGTCCATTGTCCAAGGAAGCATTCATTCTCTTTGATCGGTTTTCCATCGCGTGACTTCCAGTTACCTGTTTCCCTTTGCAGTAGTTATCGGCAGAGTATAGTAAGCTATCTGTCAATTGTGACCTCCAGAGTACGTGAAAAAACTGCGCTCGAAGGGACTACTGGTTTATCGTGGTATTATCGCTGAACTACACTACACAGATCAAAGACTCATGGCAGCTAGTTTTAGTTTCTGTTATTTATTCATTAGCACTAACTATGGTTGTACGACCGCTGTGTCACTGCTGCAAGGGAAAATTTGTGACCGACGGTAGGTTAAGGGAAAGTCGTTTCCACAATTTCTGTTTTGTACCTTGGCAACAACCATAGAAATGTTAGCGTAGACGTCCCCGATTCTTGCGGTATACGTATACTCGTGTATGATGTTGTTGATGACTGTAGGTCGAGCAGTCAGAATTCATTTCCAAAAGTGCCATCAGGAGGCAAAGGCGTGATATTTCTAATGCTTGCATTAAATCAACAAAAAACTTTGTTGGCCTCGTTTTATTAACATTACTTACAACCTATCTGCTCACATCTCTTTTACTCTAAATAAAGGTGATGGATTGGTATAAACTTTAAGATGAAACCGACATCATCTGCTCAACCTTGCACTTAGAAAATCATACGAAATACTGCTCAAAGCTGCTTCTCTATCAGCCTCACCTTATATATACATCTTGTGTTTTGCATAAAAAGTTCGCCAGCTTTTAGTGTTGACCCAGTTCTGACGAGACAAAGGATACAAAACTCGAAAAAAAATTCGCCTCACCTTGTTTCATTCTTATGGCATTCAAATTTATCGTCATTTCTGCCACCATCTCCTCCTTTTCGGGCTCCTACTTGTATGAAGATCTCCCGGGAATTTCCATAAAAACTCCTCCACACAACGAAATATAAGTTTGGTCAAAAAATCAGACACCCAAATCACATTTCGCTAACGCAAAAGGAAAAATCTTCTCTTTTGAATCGCAAAGGCGACACCGATAGTTGATCCTTTGTCAACTTCGCTACTCCTTCATGCTGTCATACGCCCGACAATCGATTTCCATTTCCATGTTCTGTCGCATCCTGTTGAATGGAAAACGGAATAAAAAATCACTACTGTCGCTGTAGTAATTCAAAAAAAATGTTCTTCAACATAAAAATAAGCGACGAACGTGAAAAAAAAAATAAAGAAAATGAACAAGAATGAAAATGGGAATATAAAAACGGCGACTTCGACCAACTAAAAGTACCAATAAAATGGTCATGCCTCATCAGCAGCCGTTTCGGGTCGCCTCTGTTAGTCAAATCACAAATTGAAAAAGTGACAGCGTCATTTCTGTTCTGAAGTTCTTGGTTCTGCTTTGACTCCTTGCAGGTCTTTCCTCATCCGCTTATATTTGTACTTGTCATCCACCCACTCACTTACTTATATGTGAATTTGAAGATGTCATCTTTCTTTGTAGACAGACTCAGCTGTTAGCTGTTCGGCTTGGTTCTATGGTGAGCTTCTCCCAGTAACGTGTCCAGATTGCTGGCCTCTATGGTGGCTTCATTTGTATTCCTTATGCTGGTAACTAATGGAGACGTTGAGCTCCTTTTACTCCTTCTACTCATTTTGTTTTTTTTAAATTTGTCTCCTGAATCAGGAAGTAGTATCTTTAAGAATTGATACTACACTGTGGGGCCAATGAGGATAATGTATGAGTATGTGTAACCCTTAGGCACCTCACTTTGGATACTTTAATTTTTTTATGGCAGTCAAAAATTCGACTTCGGGTAATGGATTGCAGTGTCTACAATTCGTGGACGATTTGTTTCAATATGCCAGTTCCCACCGGGTGTTTTACATCCATGGTTCGGTTTATGTGGCGCTACAGTTCGGGGTGAGCCTGGACCTCAACTAACAAGCTTCTACAGTTAGCCCGGCCTTTAGCTAACTGTCTCCAGTTAGGCACTCCAAAGCGGTTAAGGTCCCATTCTGTCTGTACGTGCCAACTTAGTTGAGGTCTTCCTCTACTGCGTTTTCCCTCCGATTTAGATCCTAAGACTATGCGGGCCAGAGCATTGGTGTCCATTCGCTCCACATGAGCTTCCTATCTTAGGCGACTAATTCGCGGTTTTATGATTTGATCAATGTCGCTGTACAGCTCGTGTAGTTCGTCGTTGAATCTTGTCCTCTAAAGCCTATATATATGTATAAGTAGTAGCGTTTAATCTCTGCTCGGTAGTTAGTTCCTGTGACCCCTTGGAAGACATAGGGCATCAACAATGCTTGCGCGCCAACTGTTTGGTTTTCTGCAACGTGCTTCAGCTATCTTCGACGTTTTCTAAGTACCTCCGACTCTTCCTCAACTGTTCTGCCCCATGTCTGCTTTGGAATGTAATGGAATTGTCCTCGCGCTTTAAAGTGTGGTAAATTCACAAAATATTGTATTTCCTTCTTTTTATAGTGATGTCGATTGGTTCTTGCCTTGTTCTGTATGGAGCTCTGCGTTTGAGACACTCTCAAAATGAAGCGCAGACTCCAGGATTACAGCTTCCGAGTAATTGCTGTGTACTGTGTGTATACTGACTGGCTTAGTGCTGTAAACATTGTTTTACCACACCTTAAACGAATCTACTACTAACATCGAGTTCGGAGCCGCCGCCAATCGAGATGGTGTTTATCTGCACTTTCTCGACCTCGACTTCCTTTCCAGTAATTTTAAGTTGGGAGAAAGAGCTTGGAAGACCAATGTCTTTAGTTTTAGTTGCTTTTATTTTAAGCTCCACTCTGCTGGCTTCAACTTCCAGATTCTTATATATCTGGTGTAGATCAAAAGCTCTGTGCGCAATCAATTAGAAAATGTGAGACATGATTCCGACAATTTAAAAGTGGTGATTTCAATATGAAAGGCCATGGTAGACCGCAAAAGTGCGAAGACGAGCAATTGCATGAGTTACTGGATGATGACCCAACTCAACCTAAATGGAAATTAGCAGAAGCATTACATGTATCCCAAAGAAAAAACAATCAGGAGACGTTTGCGAGCCTTGGGGAAGATCAATAAACTCGGTAAATGGGTCCCACACGATTTGAATGATTTGAATCGCAAAGTCACTTCTGAAATGCTACCTCAACGCCACGAAAGAAAATCATTTTTTCATCGAATTGTGACGGATGACGAAAAATGGATTTATTTTGAAAAACCGAGGTGGAAAATATTGTGGCTTTCACTTTGCAAAGCCGATCCTTAAACACAAAGATCAAATCACTTTGGAACGGTATTGTGATTTATGAACTCTTGATGCCCGGGGAAACTGGTAATACACAACGATATCGCCAACAAATATTTAATTTAAACCACACATTAATCGAAAGACGACCGGAATGGGCCAGAAGACATGACAAAGTGATTTCGTTACACGACAACGCGCCATCTCACACAGCAAAACTAGTGAAAGACACCTTGAAATTGCTTGGATGGAACATCCTTCTGCTTCCGCCGTACTCCTCAGACTTGGCGCCATCTGACTATCACTGTTTCGCATCGATGGGGCACGCGCTCGCAGAGCAGCACTTCAGCGATTTCGAAGAAGTTAGAAAATGGCTCGACGTATGGTTTGCCTCAAAAGACAAGCAGTTATCTAAAAGATGGACGAGATGTGCAGAAGCTGATGGCCAATATTTTGAATAAAAAAATGAATTTCCCTAAAAAATTACGTACTTTTCTTACCGAAAAAAAAAAAAAACGGAAAAAACTTATACATATACCAGTCTGCTTGTTTGACATCAAAAGTCGAGTCTCAATGTACTTATATCCTATTTTTCGCTATTATTTTGGTCGCTTATCTGCCGCCAATTTCCCAAGTCCATCAGAATTCCTATCAATCATCTTCTGATTTCACTCCTGCCGAAAATGCTCATTTTCCCTTTCATTAGCCATGATATCTCTCAGTAGGTCTGCCGATATATTTGGCGCTGCTCTTAAAAAATTCAATAATGCCTCTAGCTTTTTCTCTTGAGGGCCTTTATCGCGGTCGAAATCTCTGTATTTTTAGTTCCAGTGCGAATACGGGAGTTGCTACTTCAGATGTTTCATTTCGATTTGGGACAACCGCATTGTCTCCTATATGGTAAAGTACCATCATGAAGTACCATCATGAAGTACACCCTTTATCTTCTGAGCTGGTCCTTATCCGCTTCATGTAAATAGGGAACGGTCCACAATTTTTCCAGGTTGCCGGCCGTTCGGTGCTGCGTCTCCCTATGAGCTTCTTGGTAACAGTATGGACGGTCTTATTGTCACACAGGTTTGCTGCCTCTCCGGCTTGTATAGCTCGAGTATTGGGCTACAAGTTCAGATATCTCTGTTGTTCGGGCTAATTTAATCAGAACTTTGAGTGAAATAGGCTCCTCGATTCGTCTTTAGAGTGTTGGCAAGGTTGCTAGTCGAAGATGAAGTACAAAGGGGTGTTTTAGAAAAGGTATACTTGTAAACTGGTGGTCACGCTTCATTCCGATGTCGGCTACATGCCTTTTACAGACACCATAAGAACAGTTTCTAAATCGCCGACTTATAGCGATGCGATCTATCTGGTTTGGTGTTCTCTGCCTATCAGATGAGATCTACCTGATTCTGTGATAGGTTCAGTGTTTAAACAGAGTGCTCCCAATAACTAGGTTATTGTGGCACTTAATTGATCGTAGAAGCTGTTCTTTTCGTCCTCAGTTGAGCATTGATGATAGTTACTTTCTTACAGTATTCTGAAATATGGTCGTTAATATCCGGTCATTATGAGGCATCCACAATAAGAAGCTCTTCCGTGGTTCATGCTTCCATTTGGTTTTCAAGAGTAAAGTAGTATACTGTTTCCGGTAAGTAAAAGGTATTTTCCTGCGTTATACCATCTTATGTCACTTGTACCACATGAATTTCCTCTCGAGTTAGAGTATTCTAGTGCTTTGAGGACCTTTCTCATTATATTCGAGGGAATCTAAATAGGGAAATTTAAACAGTGCGTTTTGGGTTATACCATGAAGGATGCCAGAAGCGACGAAAACGGTAGCAATAGCACATGCGGCACCAATGAGATGTTCCCATCTCTACCTCTTCATGCTTCCGTTCTAAAAATGTGTTCAAGACAAATTGTTCCTAAAAAACCTTCGAACACCATTTTTGCATAAGCATCTAGGTAAACAAATTCGGTCTACGATTAAAGAAGACATCGGAATGCGTGCTGAAAATAGGCTGTATTTTGTGCACTCGTATGCTATGGTGCCATTTAAGGCAAATTCGTTTCCAGCAGGCATTTGTTGACGAATACAGCCGAAAGGTTTTTGTTTTCCCTATCAAACGAAAGTCAGATCTCCCGAGTCAATAGTTGTTGAGCTTGGCTGTGTTATGACCCCGGTCTTATGGACATGCCGTCAAATGCTATGACACCGGAACTCCTGTTGCGAACGAAATACGAACTAGTTGCGGTTAAAATCTGAGCTAGGAAAGGAATGCAGTCGGGTCGTCTTTACGGACGGCTCCAAAACCTATATAGGATTTGGCACTGGTGTCTTTCTGGAGGACAACAACGTTAGATTTAACTTCACGTTAGGAATGTTTGCATTTGTCTTCGAAGCAAAAATTTATACGCAATCCTGATGGCAGCGAAATATATTGTGGATAACCGGTGGAGGGGGCCAAGCTGCGCTTAGAGCTTTGATAAGCCCTCTTATGACTTCCAAGCTAGTTCAGGGAAGCAGAATAAATTTAGTCACCCTTGTCTGGGTGCCAGGTCACAATACCATGCCAGGCATGGTTCAGAGGAGAGTTTTTCAATATCCGAACCTACGTTGCGTCTGCCAACTTCCTTAATTAATAAAACAAACACAAAAAAGCTTGTGCTCTATCTTTATAGTCATTTTTAATACACGTTGTTGGACTATGGAATTCACTTCCATTTGGTGTAGGAAGTTATTCTTTGAGCATATGATTAGTAACGAATGAATAAATGTAGATTTCTTTGAAGCATGTTTTGTTTTTGATTAAATTTAATTTGTTTTGTAGTAAAAATGAAATTTTGAATCGATGATATATAAACAAATTTAAACTTAAGATTTCCTTGCAATCTACTGTACAAGATTTAATATTATTAATAACAAATAAATAAATATAACTGGTATCTCAATGACTCATCTCAACTCTAGGTCACTGATCGATAGCACTGTTTCGTCCATTTACTGGAAAGACAATCTTGATAAAAAAAAAGGGATGAATGGAAGCAAACTCAGCTACCGAAAGACCAACGACAAGGAGCTTTGAATGATAAAAAATTTATTATTATCCCAGCGATTGAGAACGAACCATTTCTACTATAGATTTTCGCCCATCAAACCCATCATTGCTTGAGCAAGGATGCCAATGTTGATTGTGGTGACGGTGGCAATTTTCCATAGCTTTTGCCGTTCCCTAGGACTCTCAAAGGATTCGATAGAATACGAGTAGTTAAGATGGAAACAAGCTGTTTTCCCTTAAGGAGAACCCGAACAAGTGTTTAAATTGTAAGATGGTCCCTATAACAAAGTGATGTTGTATGCCAGAAGCAATAAACTTCAATCTAGTCTCCTTCTTCCCTTCACAATTTAAAAGATTATATTTTGCCTGATTCAATTCCAATAAAATGTCTTTACACATAGCCTGACGCCCAATGAATTGGAGAGTGGGAGTCAGCTTTTAATTAAGGATGGCTAACATGCAATTCCTTTGCGCAAAATTCCGGCAATGTAAATTTTGCGGACTGCATAATATCGGCCTAATGAGTTTGCATAAAATGACCGCTCCTCTAGCCTTTATGAGGGGCTGGCCGCCTTCTGGCCGTTTGCATTTGCATACAGAAAATGACATTGCCAAATTGGCAAATGGCATTGGGATTCAAATCCAATATGTGCTAGCAGCTTAGATGGGTATCAGAGTGTCAGTCCTAGCCGGTCGGCCTACTGCCGCCCTATCACATTGTCTGAAGGTATGCCTCCTGCCAGCCAAAGTTATTAATCGTAACCTACAGCGTCATCTGAATGTTGCATATAAGAATGTATTAGTATAGAGGGCAGACGAATTCTGATGGTAAATCCGGAATAGCATTTCCGTTGAAAAGAAACAAATTGGGGTGTATGACTGCAGGACTTTCGACTTTGGGATCACAGTTGAGGCAGAAGGCAAACGAGTATATCTGCCTATTGTATCTTATGCCAAAGTGAAATGTATTCCTCGCACTAGAAACAACCTGACCCAGTTGGTCGAGAGAGTGATGGGGTGAGATAGTGGGTACATACGACAGATATGTATTCGTAGACAGTTTCTGACTGAATTTTATCACCTTACCTGTGTATGCATAAGACATTAGGCACACGTCCATAAACCATTATTAAGCATTTCATATCTGCACCGCATCCTACTCTAGGTAGTGGTAGACAGACGGTAGATAGATGGCGGATAGTAGATATCATGGGTATCCTTTTGGCTCCACAACGTTAGATATGCAAATGTCGTTGTTTGTGAAATTACCATATACGAGTATCATACAAGGATCGGCATATGACAGACATACTGACAACTAAGAGCACATCCAGAGAGAGAATTGGTTTAGTGGTGGATTTTGGTCATTGCATCGGTGGACTGTTAGTGGTAGAGATAATCCGTGGACGAGATACTAAATTGAATTTGCAGTTAAACATAAAATTTAAGTGCTGACTCCTAGGCAATAACGGTCCTGGTTTTCGAATTGCACGACAAATAGTTACTAGGTGGAAGGTAAAGTCCGCTATAAATTAAATTTAAGGAGGTAAGACAGGGCTTTAAGAGACAGGAAAGGCAGATGAATGTGTGTTTTAGCAAACTAAACACATTCGGATGTTCAAATTGTGTTTTAATTTGAAGCGGCACCTTTTCGTGACTTTGATTGAGCTGCTGTGTAGATCTATATTTTTCCATAAGAGAAGCTTATGTTGAGTTAATAAATTCTTCTCATACTTATGGAAGTGCAGCGTTTTACATATGTCTCCAATTTCTATTTAATTGCTGGATGACATTAAGTACTAGAGACACGGCTTTTCTGGTAAACGAGTATGTGGGGAACCATCATCACTGGTCGTCTTTACTTAGTGCTTTAATCTTGGTCCCTCTCATAAATGGAAGGCATTTTGTTTCATTAGTATCTGCGTTGTTCTTATCCAAAACGCTGGAAAGGTCTGTAATAAGGAAAACATTAAACTGCGATATTTAATGGATGCATCGTAAGAGTTTGCTTATTGCCGAGGCGAATGAAATGTCCCCCGATTGGGTTATTGTTGCTTGAACTTATCAGATGAAGTACTTAGTTCCAATCTCTTACTCAGGTGCTATTGTGATCAGATGATTAAGGAAACCCAAGAATTCCAGATTGATGCACAATATCTCTCCATAGATTTAAAGGACGCATGTGACTGCCTCTATATAAACGAGACAATGTCTAGTTTTGGCAACCCAGTTGTATTTGTTTTCAATTTGTGCAGAATGACAGTGGATAAAGTTCGGTCGTCTGCATAGATAGGAAACTATTTTGCCGAAACCTTCGATGACGAAAAATATTTAAGATATCCCCTGAGGTCTCCTTCCATTTGTGTGCGTCAACTAAGATGAGGTCATCTTCTATCGCGTCGTCTCTCTAGGTTGGAGTCGAAAACTTTTCGGGCCATTAAACTGATATCCAGGTTGGCTGAAATATCTATGTCGGGTTACCCGAATACTGCCCGAATAGTTCCCTGTAAGCAGGACTGAAAATTATACGAAGATCTTTTTTCTTGAAGAAAGTTTCTGCAGCATAAAGCCGAACTGTGATAGTCTTCCATACAGCTTTTTCAGGTGCTGGAGAGAAGGCTTTACTTTACAGACAGTTGACAACAAATCTTTGGCGTCATTTTAATTAAACACAGACTGGATTTTGTGGGTAATGTTGAGGACAATTATTCTCTAGTAATTGACATAGTTCTGGGAATCTACCTTCTTAAGGATATGACAAAAAATCCTAGGGTTCAATTCGTTGATCTAAATTTGAGAGATGAGTTGAATTTTGGTCCATATTCAATCAACACCTGCTCCATTAAATAGCTCGGCAGCTTGGTTGGACTTACGCTTATCTGTCTTCATTCAGGTTGAATTGTTCATTGTGCCTGTCGGTGTTGTTGTTATTCAACTATCCAGATTCCCAGCACCAATTTACTATAAAACTTCCTTATCCAGCTTTGCAGATTTTGGTTCGTGCCGAACAGCTTTGGCATGATCGTTTCATTTTTTCGTAAAAGTTTCGATCTTCATTCTTCTGATAACACCCCTTCTCGTGCTTTTTCTTTTGTCTATAAGGAGCCATCTTTTCTGCCCGTTGCATGAAGTGGCATTTGAAGAATAACCAGGTCCTTTATTGTATCTCTAAAAATGGCCTCCTTGCTAAGGGGCATTTAAAACGCGAAGAACGATTTCGACGTCATATTTTGGGCAATAAGACTAACCAAAGAAAGAAATCGGCATGAAAAACTTACAGTAGGAATCGTTCTGCATCAAAAAGATAAATCTATGTAGAAAAAAGAAACGAAGTAAAAGCAATAGCAAACAGAACGTCAGTCGGTATGATAAGACCCATTTATCTGCAGCTCTTGCTCTAAACAGACGACATAATCATCTTAACGAAAACTAGAGACGAACTACAACAAGATATTGACATCAGGAGTGAAAAACTCGACATAAAATGAATGATGCTCAATGCTGGCAAAAGCAAATTAAAGTTTATTTCGAAAAAAGACCAATCATAACGGCAACAGAGATTAAGTTCGTGAGAAGAGTTGCGAAGAAAATAAGGAGTGACAGGATAAGAAATGAGAGACTAAGGGAGGAAATAGTACAAAAGAAGTCGCTTATTACACAGGTTCAGCCACGTACAACGAATGGCAGGTCCAAGGATAACTAAAAAAGTACACAACGTAACAGAACAAAAGGACGTAAAAGGGTTAATACATATTAAAACGTAGAGGATTAGTACTAATAGGGAAGAGAAGAGATCTTGAAAACACACCCCTAGCAGCAACAGAAAAAGAAGAAAAAAAGGAGATTTAGGGCAATGCTCGTAGGTTTTGTCGAGGAGCTTTTAGAAGCAATCTTTGGTGAGTTCGTCCTTCTGTACAAGGGAAAAAAAAGTATCATAGATCTATGTGTTTGTGCAGCAGTCGACATTCGGAAGGGTGGGATCTTGCTGCAGCTTTTTCTTCACTACAAAAAAAAAGCCCTTAAACACTTGAAATGTTGACAGTGGCATACGGTGAACTGTTCTAAAATTGCTTTAGAAAATTATCGAATTACCATAAGAGAAGTTGCTGAGGATATTGGCATATTCGTTGGCTCGTGTTATGCAATTTTTATCGGATGTTTTGCTGTGTTTCAGCTAAGTTTGCTCCGAAACATCTTAATTTTGATCAGAAATATCATCGCATGAGCATCACTCAGGAGCTGAATGGCATCAATGACGATCCTGACTTGCTCAAAAGGGTCAAAACGGGTAACGAATCACGGATATTTGGTTCTGACGTCGAAACCAAAGCCCAATCGTCCCAATGGAAGAACCCAGGAAAACTGTGCCGACCACCAACGAGTGCACACGTCATCGTGCACTCGTATTTCTCCCCAAACCACCGCACGCGTGTGAAAAAAAAAACAGTGCACAGTGCCATTAGAAATTATCACACAGTGTGGGAATCCTACACCTCTCCCGCTCCTGGTCTTAGTACCGTTGCTTGAACTCGGTCACTGCCGTTACTGTATTTATCATACGGTACGGGCAGTGACTGAGCGTATGTAACAACTGATGGATGGCGGGTTGTGTGTGAAGATTTTGTTGGTGCACTGTTATATATGGTTGTAAGGGCATTACACCTACTATATAGCAATTTGATTCGGTAAACCATCGCCAGAATTTTCACTTCGCAGCCTTGCTCACTATCATCGGTGTTTATGACTAGGTTATCAGGGTGGACGTAGCCAATATACGCGGTGTAAAAAGTAGTCACTTTTCTGCGTACGTCCAAGTTTGTAAGTACCGAACAGCTGTTTTGGCACTTAGTGAAACACAGGTAGATCCCCGCCCACACCTCTCAGATCACTCTAATCTGAAGCTACTTGGCTACGAACTAGTGCTACTATTCTTTCCCCATCGCGGTCTCGCCATTTATGTGCGTAGTGATGTAGCTTACCAAATTCCACCACAATGTAGTTCCTGTTCCAATCCGGAATTCAATTTCATGTAGTTAAAATTCCATCTCCGTAAGAAAATTATCCACTACTGCTTTATTTACAGAAGCCATGAAACCTCTCTGGAGTTTGATGCGCTGTCTGACTCCATTCAAAGAATTGTATCCCTCATACTGAAATCGTGATTACGGGCGATTTCAATATACACAATTCAGGTTGGCTTCGATATTCTGGACAGACAACACCCGAAGGACGGTGTGTTGAGATATTCGCTGCGAAAAATAACTTAACCCAGCTTGTAAATGAGCCCACACGCATACCAGACGTTGAAAGTCATAGCGCCAACAACCTGGACTTGTTGTAAACTTCTCACCCTGACAAGTACTGCGTTGATGTGCTCTCCCTTCTAGGCTTGTCCGACCATTGTGTCATATCTACTAAATTCTCGTACACCCACCACACGGTTAGAAAAAAGATTCCTAAAAGAACCGAATGGTAATACGAAAAAACCAATTGGAGCGGACTTAACAGCTTCTTTAGGAATTTTAACTGGTCGTTATGTTTCCTCGATAACGACGTGGATACCGCTGCTGACATGATCACAGAAACTATTCTCTTTGGAATGAGATGCTTTATCCCTCATCGGTTAAAGAATATCAAACCAAAAGAAAAATCATGGTACGACTCGAGCTGTAAAGAGGCTGTCAGGGTTAGAGAATTATCTTTTCGGTCCTACAAGACCAACCCGACAGAGGAAAACCGAAAAAAGTTCAAACAAGACAGGAATGACTGCAACGTCTTTCTCAAGCATGTGAAATTCCAATTCGAGCAAAAACTGAGACAAAAAATACTGCAATGTCCCAAAGGCAGTAAAAATTGTTGGTCATTTGTCAAAAACATTAGAAATTCTGCCTCATTCTCCATCCAAACGCTTATTTACAATGACATTCCAGCTGTCAGCTCTTGCGGCTAGCTCAACACTCCCAGATTGTGCCGCCTACACTTGAGTGCGTCGAATCTACAATGGGACGAATCCACTTTCGTACTCGTGTAGTAGCAAGAGTACTTAAAGATCTTAACATGCATAAATCCATTGATCCACGCTGGCAATACCACTGCGTAAGCTTTTTCATCAATCCTACTCTTTAGGACTCTTTCCGAACAGATGGAAAACAGCATTTGTCCAGCCAGTCGCTAAAAAGGCGAATCTTCGTCTCTATCCTCCTACAGACCCATTGCACTTACGTCCCTTCTTTCCAAGGTCATAGAAACGCTGATAAACCGTCAGCTCATGAAATATCTCGAAACACGAAAACTTCTCAATGACCGGCAATATGGTTTTCGTAGCAACAGGTCAACTGGTGATTTGATGGCATGTCTCACCGAAAAGTGGAACCAAAGCATACACCAATCTAGCGAAAGCAAAATAGTTGCACTTGATATTTCTAAGGTATTTGACAGAGTTTGGCATCAGGCTCTTTTGTCGAAAATGCGTGCTTTTGGGGTCGATGACTCTCTTCTTCAATGGATTAGAAATTAAGTTTCGGAACGTTCAATTCAAGTTCTCTTGGACGGTTTCAAGTCTGATATTCACAAAATGAATGCTGGTGTGCCTCAGGGCTCCGTTTTGTCTCCAACACTCTTTTTAATTTTCATTAATGATCTCTTGTCTGCTTCTTCTAGTCCAATATATTCCTTTGCTAATGACAGTTCTCTCTGCTTTTCATATTCGTTCCCGGACTCACGCCCTTGCTCTTCGGCTGTAGAACGGGAACGGCAGCGTATGCTAAGCTCATTAAATTCCGATATTAACAGCATAACCAATTGGGGAACTATCAATCGAGTGGAATTTAATGCTTCCAAAACTCAATGCTGTCTGCTGTCATTAAAGCAAAATTCAAATACCCAGCCATGAATGGCACTTGCATCGTCGAAACCGATAAACTTTCCATTCTCGGTATGTGTATCAGTAACAACTTATGTTGGAATGACCACATAATCGATGTCGCCAAAAATGCTGCGAAATGTCTAAGTTTCCTCAAGCGATGTAAGAAATATTTTATCCCCTCTGATCTGGCCACAATTTATAAGGAAATCATCCGCTCAAAAATGGAGTACAGTGCCCGCATCTGGTCAGGTGCTACCTGCTAGATAGGATTCAAAACCGTGCGATAAAACTCATTGGTGATACTAATATTATTCATTCAGTTGACACCCTCAAACATCGAAGTAATCGTCAGTAGCATTCCGCCCATTCAAACTTTCAACCGTAACACCCTTCTCGCTATGAATGCTCATCAGTATACCCTCAAGCCCATTTTCGGACGTACTCTAAAATATCGTGAGGAATGACCTGCCGACCTCTGTGTTTCCTGGTCGTTATAATTTACACTTTAAAACAATGTACATCGGTACCTATCTTTTCTTCCTCCTTAAATTTCCTTCGCCCGTGCTGCGTACGAACATTTTAAAGGTATACAAACCCCTGAAGCGCGCACTGATTATAAAAAAATAAAAAATAGAAAATCGCATGACCTTGGAGGCCAATCAACTTCTCCTCTAACCGAAATAATGCGATTTTCAAACTTCTTCCTATTGAAACCAAATATTGTACAGACCCAACTCATTAAATTTTGGAAAAAAATAGCTGGCCAGCGATGTTGCGATGTTGCGATGTTGCGATAACGTTCTCTACTCACTGTACTTATCTTTCATCTTTCAAAAAGTATGGGCCAATGATGCCGCCAACCCATAATCCACACTATATACCATAGTGCTCTTTTTGGGATGCATTGGTTTTTGGGAATCTCGTATGGGTTTTCCGGTCCCCAGATATGGCAATTTTGTTTATTTGCATACCCATCCGTCCAAAAATGGGCTCCATCGGAAAAGATCAAATTCGATGACAAATTGTCCTGGTGATTCAACATCCGGTAAAAAAATCGGCGACGTCGTAAATGTTCTAATGACTTCAGTTGTTGAGTTATTTGGATCAGCTTTGAAAATTCGCCGTAAAGTGCCATAAGTGAGACCCAATTGTTGACGAATTGTTGCGACAAATTGAGATGACTGGTTGGTTTTGCATACTTTCACTCACAGTGGTAATGGTTTGGGGTGTACGTTCTGGCTAAGCATGCTGATATGAAGTTTTACCTGATACTGAACCAGTTTCTTCAAAACGCTTCACCATTATATGAATTCCGGACTCTCAAAGGCGATTTTGGTGTTTTCTTAGAGGTCGATAGACAACAACTGGCCAGATCTATTCTTACGTATTCGAGTTAATGCATTGCAATATAGGGCACACACATAGAATACTATTCACGTACATACATTAAAAGAGAAATAGCATATGAACAATATACTTATGTACATACATACATTACAATTCTCCCCTCTGATTGCTCTGTTAATTTTTTCATTTAAATGTTACTTTTCTGTTTCTTAGTTTTCTATTTTTGCAACAAAATTCATTTGAAGTTGATGGCTTGGGTAATGAAGGTGAATTACCACAGTCATTTTCTCCAAAATACTTGCAAATTCTTTGGATTTAAATTGTGTGGCGTTATCGGTTACGACTGTATTTGGAAGTCAAGAACGCGAAAAAATGCATCTAAGTTGCTCGATTGTATTTTTACTGCTTATCGATTGGTTCATGTCGATGCATTCGATCCATTTGCTATGAGAGTCCAGCAATCTTAAAAATTACCCGTCGAACACTGGACACATTTATTCGAAATGGAGCCTTCCCCATGGCTTGGTTGGCCAGAAAATAAGTTCTCCCTTTGGTGGATGTGCAGTATAGGATAAACATTGCTCGCAGCTCATATCTAAGTCTTCTAAGTATGGTATGGTATGGCATGTAGGCCTAAAATAAAAACTCCGACAAGCCCTACCCCAGCAATTGTCTTGTATTTTAGGTTCATATCTGGAAGACCGACTCTTCCGGGTGAAACACGGAAACGAATATTCCACTTTTAAGACAATAAAGAAGGGAGTGCCGCAAGGAAGTGTACTTGGCCCTCTGCTATACTTGCTTTTTACCCGTGATATATCGCAAACGGACGACACTGTCCTAGCAACATTTGCTGATGACAATGCCATTTTGGCAACGGCTAAAACAGTCGAAGAAGCAACTGCCAAGTTGCAACGTGACCTTACACGGATTAACAATTGGACAAAGACTTGGCGAATCGCGCTTAATGAAAACAAGTTTGTCCACGTGAACTTCACTCTCAAGAAAATTGAGAGTCCACCGGTGTTTATCAACGCAGTACGAATTCCTTACGCGAACGAGGCCAAATATCTCGGTATGACACTCGACGCTAAACTTAAATGGAGAGCACACGTCAAGAAAAAACGTGAAGAGCTTGAAATCAAATATAGAGATATTTACTGGCTTATTGGAAAGTGTTCCAAGCTTAGCTTAGAGAACAAACTGTTGTTATACAAGCAAGTGCTAAAACCGATCTGGACATATGGTGTACAACTTTGGGGTTGTACTAAAAATAGTAACATTAATGTATTACAGACATTCCAAAACAAAGTTCTTCGAGGTATTGTTAATGCGCCATGGTACATTAGAAACGATGATATCCACAGAGACTTAGGAGTCGAAAACGTTCAGAATGTAATTAAATTGTTTGCGAGAAAACATAATAATCGATTAGAAGGTCATACGAATATTTCTGTTCAACAGATTCTCGACGAGACAAATTTATTGCACCGCCTGAAAAGGACCAAGCCTCTCGATCTAGCGCGGTGATTATCAGCGCAAACAGTCTTCTAACTGTTTGTTGATTTCGGAATTACGTAATTTCGTAATTCGTATACAGGCAATAGCAAGTTTAGTGCAAAAATTTGAGTCTACATATTCGTTGTGTGATGTTGCCGTGTCAGTGAAACAACGGGTTGGTCGAAGTGTCGAAAATATCGCTGACGTTCAGACGTCCGTAGCAAACAATCCAAATCAGTCAATTCCGCGGCGTTGTCAAGAATTGGGCATCGCTCAAACCGCATTATGGCGTATTTTGCGTAAGGATCTTGGTTTGCACCCATACAATATCAAGCTGACTCAAGAATTGAAGCCGACTGACCTTTTGAAGCGACGTACGTTCTCCGATTGGGTTCTGGAGAAGATGCGCCAATATAATAAATTTCATCGCAAAATCATCTTCAGTGATGAAGCTCACTTTTGGCTCAATGGGTTCGTCAATAAGCAAAATATGCGTTATTGGTCGGGTGAAAACCCACATGTGCTTCATGAATCACCACTTCATCTACAAAAAATAGCTGTTTGGTGCGGTTTGCACGCTGGCGGCGTTATTAGGCGTTATTGGCACGCGGTTGACCGTGCGATCTCAAGACATGGGCCAGTCGATTGGCCGTCTCGTTCGTACGATTTAACTCCGCTTGGCTATTATTTTATATGTAAAATAAAACACCTAAATTTGAAAGTGAACTTAAATTTTTTACTCCTGGTTAAAAGAACAATTCATGGCATTTACTTCTTAGAAATAAGGTTATCTAAATGTTGGCCATGACTACGTGTGAGGTGGTCCATTCGGAAGGTCCAATTTTGGGCGACTGTTATCTCGCGTACAATACAAGTAATATTGGCTTCCAAAGCGTCAATCGTAGCTGGCTTATTCCTGAAGACCTTATATTTTACATATGCTCAGAGAAAATAGTCCAAAGGTGTGATATCGCGCGATCTAGCCGGCCAATTTCCCGTAGCAAAACATCAAATTAAGTGCTCACCAAAATGATTTCTCAACAGTGCCGTCTTGTTGAAACCAGAGCTCACCGAGACCATGTGCTTGAATTTTAGGAAGCACATAGTCCGTTAACATGGCGCGATAATGGTTACCATTTACGGTAACATTCTGATTTGCCTCATTTTTGAAGAAATATGGACCAATGATTCCACCAGCCCATAAACCACACCAAACCGTTCTTTTTAATGGATGTAACGGTAGCTCTTGGTACTCTTCGAGTTGCTCATCAGCCCAAATACGGCAATTTTGTTTAGTAACGTATTCATTAAGCCAGAAATGGGCTTCATCACTGAACAAAATATCACGATAAAACACCGGATTTTCATTGAGTTTTTCCAGAGACCATTCACTGAATATATGACGCAAATTCAAGTCGCCTTACTTAAATTCTTGCACAAGTTGAATTTTATACGCTTTTAGGCCAAGATCCTCACGTATTTTACGTATTTTACGATGTATGCCAAGCCAAGCTGCTGAGAACGACGGCGAATAGTTCGTCACAGTTTTCTCGTACACTCTTAGCTACAGCTGCTATAGTTTCTTCACTACGTGCTGGATGTGATGTAACTGGTCGAGTATCATCCACTAATGTAAACTGGGACTCAAATTTGCGTATAGTATTAGCAATAGTGGTTTCAGTAAGTCGAAAAACATTTTTCACAGACCGCTGATTTTTGTAATACAGCTGAACAATTTAGAGACACTATTGTAGTGTGAGTCTTTCCATAATGTCTTGCCAAACGATACTGAACAAAAATGACGAATCAGTTTGATAGGAGTCACGCGTGATCTGTCAAAAAGGCCTATTGAAAATTAAACCTAACGATGAATCACCCCTTACTTTAGATGGCGTAGATACCAATGTCCATATATATATAACAAATTCCGACAAGTGTGAAACGCTTATTACCTGCCTTATTCTTAAAAAGAAAAGTAGGTACTACCAAGCTAAGTTTAACTCCAATAAATCAAGTTCAGAGTTTTAGAAATCCATTCGACAGATTGTCATTAAGAAAAGTGAATCTGGATGTAGCAATATTGACTTAAATGAACTTAATAGAAAGTTTACCAACAGTGTTCCTTCAACCAATAGGCAGATTGACTTTTCTTTTTTTTGATGGGCTCCAACCAGACCCAAAATCAAATCAAATGCCGTAGCTTGGAAGATATTTACCCGAAATTTATTTAAATCTTATTGCCAGTTCTTTCCAAACACATTAAAAATTTGTTTAATACAATTGTAATGACGGAAATTATTCCTGATGAATGGAAGCGATCCAGAATCATGATCGCAATTCAAAGTATAGGCCAATAGCTATCCTACCTTTCCTTTGTAAGGTGCTAAAGAAAACTGTAAGGAAATAAATGAAGATCTTCTTTGAACTAAATAACCTACTAGCCCAACATCAATCTGGTTTTAGATCAAAGCATAACTGCACAACTGCGTTATTAAGAGTAACTGACGACATCCGTTAACCCATTGAAAGAGACATGATGTCACTTCTAGTTTTCCTAAGCCTCTCATGCAATCCTTTTATACAAATTAAAGAATCAATTTGCTTTTGATGGTGCCAACTTGTAGCATCATACCTCATAAGTTGCAACCAAGCTGTATTTCATTGTGATCGAATAACATCGAGCTTGCCGGTGTCATCTGGGATGCCTCAAGGATCTGTCCTTGGTCCTCTTTTGTTCACGATGCTTATAAATGACATATCGTATATAAAAGGATAATCTACTGTTTATTTGTTTGTTTATCATATATTTGCGGATGATGTGCTCTAGTGTCGAAAACCTTAACTCACACCTCGATTCCATATTTGTTTGGTTAGAAAAAAACTGCCTTAGCCTTAATCCGTCAAAGACTAAGACACTGCTGATTGGTAGTAGCAATCGGGAAACTGTGATTTCGCCTCTTGTTATTTATGATGATGTCGTTGAGTCTGTTACTAAAACAAACAACTCAATTGGACTGATCACATAAAATTCTTTGTACGGATGTGAAATCTTCGCATGCTTAAATTCTTCGTCCTTGAGAAAGCTAAATGTCGCATTTAACAGGATCACATATCTGCCTTTACTAAGCAAATAGTTGGGTATTCACTGGATACAATTTTAAAATATCGAACTGTCCTTGCGCTGCTTAAAGTTATTTACTCTCAAGAACCGAATTACCTGTGCACGCTCAGGGAAATCTAATCTAAAACCTCCTAGGTACGAATTTTTAAATAGCAGTCGTCAATTTTTCGTTCATGTTTTGCGCAAAACAAAGATCAAAGGAGCGAACACAGTCGCTCAAGGCACAGACACAAGTCGTATTTAATGCTAAATATGTCAACTAAAATTATCTTTTATTACTTAAAACTATATTTATTCATCTTCATCTTTCCGTTCGCTTTCATATTCTATTTCTTTTGTTATTACAATCAAGATAATTTTTGTAAATGGGTGTGTAAAACATGTTTTAACTGCACAATCCTATAAGTTCTTTAAATTTAAGTATGCGCAGAGATGCTTAATTTAATAAATACAATACAAATACAAATAGAGCGAACAGTTCAACGCGGAAAATGATCAACAACAATATCATCCATCAGATCTAGAAGAAATCGAAGACTAATGAGCCTGCAGGATCAGACGTACTAAATGCCATATGAAGTAAGGATTGGCTTGGTAAAGAGCGTGTATAGCTCATACAAATTACCGGCGTATGGAGTTTTAGCATCGTCGTAAGGACCCCCAGAAACGTCAACTTTCTAAACTCTCCAAATATGGAAATCAGTGTCCTTAACATCGAGTACAAGATCCTATTCACCAAACTATGTAATCGGACAATCCTATAGATCCCTATCAGGGAAAGATTGGACCTGATAAGTTCTCAATCAATTAGAACTATTTGAAAAAAAAAAAACAGGTAACTTCAAAGCCGCATTTGTGCAAGACCTATAGAGATGAGCTACACATAGCCATGTCAACTAGAATTCGGCATTCCCACTTAGCTTATTTAAGAACACTAGCTGCTTAATAAAAGTCAGGTTTAGGTTTGGCACTAGTTGGTTGAGGTCCATTTGCACCTATAACAAATCATGTTCTGAATGTCAGAAATAGTACTTTTTTCTAAAAATCCAAAAGCCGTAAGAGAGAGTGCACGAATCTTGTTCGATTAAGCAGTCCTTAAAAGATTTTCTCTGCAAGTTTTTTCTTCTGCGTGTGCCTGCAATTTAAACTTATAATGTCTTCTCAACCGACTATTAATCAAACCACAAATTTAACATCTCCCGACCGCAACCAATCATTTCATTGCCCATTATAAACATTTCCAAAGTTTCAAATCAATCCAAATATAACCCATTCAGCTCGTGTCCTCTACATTCAACTGGTTGGAACAGATATCCTCATTACGACCACATCATCTCAATCAAAATCAATATCAATATCAAATATACATTCCAACACCTTCCCCCCTCAGCCAATCAAACAAATACAAAATCCAGAGTCACAAGGATACAGGCATTCTGGTAAGCCTTCAAGTGGGGGTTAGGACGGTCAATATACAGAAAAAAAAGGAACTAAATTTGCATATCAAACTTTTCGTCCATTCATTTGGTACATTCAGTCCATTTAACCGTGTTTGCTGAATCATCATCTAACCACCAAACCCCAACTTACCACTCACCACCCACTACCCGGCCATTCATCATGGTGCTTGTTTGTTTGGTTTGCAATTTAAATTGTAGATCTCGGTAATTAATGGTGCTTAGGCAGCTTTTGAGTTGTCCTAAATATGTCCGTGTTGCCTCATGCCCCAAACAACAGCCACATCAAAAGGAAATCCCGAAAAATCCAATAAAATTTTGTTGAACGAATATACCGTGTCACAGGAAGTTACATTGTTTCCCAATCTGCAGCAACTCTCGTCCATAAGCGATTCCTCGCCATCTATCCCTCATTTTTATATCCCCCCTTCTTCTAACTGTGGTGTACTAAATCCATTGGGATGAAATGAATATTTCGTTTAAGTATCTTCTTTTTGAAAACACGGAGCAGGGAGACCAACGAGCCCAACCACAGATCGTTGTAAGCTTATGGAAAACCAATAAAACAGCTGAGTGACTTTTTATTGCCACTGTATATGGAGTCGTATTGTACGCGTGTGTTAGGACTGTGTGTGTATGCATAAATACGTACGTGTTGTTTTATGACCGACAATGGCAGTAAAAACGCCAGGAACAGGATACGAGAAAAATGATAAACACGCACCACGGCAACGATCGTGGTAGGCGACAAAAAGTGAGAAAAAACAAAACCAAGGGAATTTGTTATTCCGCTCTGAGTGATTTTCGACATAAAAATTCATCACCCGACCAGAACATCCTGACTTTCAACTATTGTATCTACCCATGTATCTATCGTTAGTCTGTTGACCCTCACCCTCGACCACTCTAAGGAACTATTAAACTAATCCAAATATATACCGTAACACCCACACTACACTTGGAACATTAAAACAAGGTTTCTGGCTAACACCTTTCCACTCCGGGGGCAATGGGGATGATACCGCCCCTATGAGAGTGTTGTCAAAATGACGATTAATTGACAGGACATTGAGTACGGTAGCAAATTGTGAATACGGGAATTTGGGCGCTGTGGAGAGCGATTAGCTCAAGATAAAACACGCATTCTTGGGCCGATGATAGTCTTCACACCCTGGTGGGGAACTGTTTTACGATGAAAATCACTCCAAAATGAGTTACGAATATGACTCACTGTACGGGTAGGGCGCACCCTTAAGCTGCTACACCCACCATACACCAGGAAGTTTGCACATTTCTTCATAACGACTTTTGTTGTTTCAACGTTTCTTGTGCACCATTTGAGTGGAGGAGCTTTAAAGGTCAGTTAAAAAAAAAAAAAATTATTTCTCCACTATGAGTAGATGGGGGATGATGGTTCGATGAACCAACCCCTACAAAAATTTGATTGTAAACTCGGAGCTCGTTCACACGTTCGTGTAATGCAATTTGTATGGAGCAACTAAGATTTTGTAACTATTTTAGTAGTCCCCTTGCTTTGGCAACTGCTCATGTGCTGGTGGTGTCTGTTTATGGCCACTGCAGGAGTCCAGGACAGTGTGCATGTGTAGAGCGGAAATAAAATTAGTCAACACAGGGGGTGAACTGACCCAGATAAAGGGATTCCAATGAATAGAAACAATTGAACAAATGATGTTCGGAGTATATGGGGTGGTTAAGTGGGAGAGTTACCAAAATAACGACCGTCATTCCTGGGGGTATATGGTTGCTTTTTTAATACGGGGAAATCAATGAGTTTATTAGGTGGACATAAAATTATTATTATCTCAAGCGCGTTTAGGTAAGAATTGTTATGTCACAGAAGGTGATAGAAAAAACCGGTCCTCATCGTTAAACTTATTTTACTCGCAGGGTTTGGGCAAAGGAGTGTCGATTATCTGGAAATTTGTAATTAGCTGAAATTATCCTGGGATGGGTGTAATGGCTCGGTACTTACTTCATTAAAAGTTGATGGTGGTTTAATGACCTTAAGGGCGTAGCGACAGATTTTCTGCTTTTCGTAGTGAAAATTTAGTCTAAAGTTCAGCAACATTGTGAGAATGTGCGTTTGTTTTCTACTCATCGGATCGGTTGGAGAATCAAGGATTCTTGTATGTGTATGGTTATTACAGCATGTTGATAGGATATACCATATGTCTCTATTGAAACCTACAATACAATGAAGGGGAAAGTAGTCAAATGCAATATGAATTAGTCAAGGCATAACTAATGTCAGAAAGGATGGCACAGCGCGTTAGTAGGTGAACCGTCGAAGACGGCACTAAACAACTAACAAGCAGTTTGATTTCCGGGGATAAGCACTACATTTTTTTTTTATACTCAGTTTCAAAGCAGAAGTGGATGTTTTCGTCGTATACTTAGCCACCTGTTGAAAAAACTAACCCACGTGGATCTACGTTGCTCCTACTTTTGGGACCAATTTAAGCTTCTAACGAAGCGTACGAAGGCTGTTTACGCCTATGTTAAGAACGCTTGTAAAAGAAAGCCTCAAAGTCGAGTTTTATTCTTTCGGAGAGAGTTGAATGTGCTTAAGGGTTTAGGTGGAGGATGGCCTCCGCTTCGTCCTCGCCCACGCAGCTTCTACAAAAATACGCTTGTAAATACGCCAAATTTTTTTTGCTTGCTATAAGATAATGTCCAGTGATGACACCTATGATGGCGCTTAGATATTTCCTATTTAGAATGATAAAACTCTTAGAGCGATTCGAGTTCAGTTTTTACCAAACAAGTCGTAAAATATATTGCTTCCATAGTCACCCTAAGGTTTGTTCTTATAGTACCATCCAGCTTAAGTTTTAGTTTCTACGTAGCGATTGGTATACTGATGATACTTTTTCCATGTAGGATAGATAGAGTGATTAAAATTTTAGCGAGTTCATTGGACCTACAGATCCCTGGAATATCTCTGTGGCCCGGCACCCAACAAAGATGGAACTCCACCCCTATCTTGCTAAGAGATGATCGGCAATCAAGGGCTGTTTTACAATTTTGTGCGACTGAATCCAGGGATTTCATAGTGCAACCGCTATAAGCCACTTACCCGTTAAAAAAATCGAGAGTTGTTAAGTAAAACAGAACCTTGAATGCCACGAAGTGCGCAAATGCAAAGGCATAATGTGCTTTGAACCATGCTCAGTTTGCTGAAGTTGGTTGCATTGTCATAGGCCGTCCACTAGTGAGTCTCGATATTATAGTTTGTTTACTATTTTTAAGGAGCAGATATCAAGTTAACGCGCATTACATATTACAATCGCGACAGACGACCTTTAGTTGAGTATGATCCAATTTAATTTCACCAATTTTTCAAGACATCTTAATGTTCAATGATTCCATCGTTATAAAATGTGGTTAAGTAGTTAAGTCTCTTCCCTCATTCTCCTTTGATAGAGTCAGAGTTGTAGATCACTTGAAGCACTCATTGGAAATGGCCAAGCGCCTTTTATTCTTTTCATAACGTCCACGGTTCTGCACCATGGAGGAGAACTGAAACGATCAGTGCTTTACAGCGCACTATGTAATATCGCTGTCCGAAAGTAGATTCTACTAATTAATTGCCTCCTAAGTCAAAAGCAATTAAAATTAAAGATTGGCAGGAGTTACTCATCGATAAGTCTATAAAGTAGTGCCGTTGCTGAAATTTACCACGAAGCCATACCTGTCAATTGTCAATTGACTCGCTTATATTCCAAATATAAATGCCTCACAAATAGCTCACTGTGTTCTGCTGATAATATCTGTGGACGCACATAGGCAAGTGGTTGTATAGACATTTGAAAGATTGTGCTTTCAGTGTTAGCAGCGGATCGCCTTATCGACAGCCTTCCTTGACATCAAAAGTCGCAATAAAATCATTACCGACTCTCACGGAGCAGCAAGCTTCTTCAAAGTGATCCTGTAGATCTGAGAAAATTTTTCAGGGATACCAAAACGAGCTTCGTATATTTTTTCTCCTCATAGATAGTCCTAAGATCGCCTAAAATGTGGTTGGTGTCAATTTAGAATTCGTTGTACTTTCCCAGATCTGCGTAATGTTAGAAACTGATCGATGATGAGCTTTTCATGACTGAAGCCATAGTAATGAGAACCAATCAGTTTGTTGACAAAGGTTTTAAGCAATTGTTTGTGCTCTGATTCCATAGATTTTAAGGAAATTGATGCTTCTAGAGAGGGTATCCGCTCTTGTCGTCTAATATGCCTTCGTTCGACCATATTTTAGAGATAATTTGGTGCCAGCTCAGTGATTGAATACCTTGATAGCTAGTCCATCAGTACCGAAATGCTGGTTGGGCTTGAGGATATGGTTAGCTTCATTTCCTCGAGATCGGGTAGAGAGAATTGTTACCCTTTGTTTGTCGTGTTATATGGGTCATTCTGCTGACAGCGAAATAGTTCTAGTAGTTCTTCCATATTGGCTGCCTCTTGTTGACTTGGCATGCTCTCTTATTTTGTCTTATTTTCTTCGATCTCACGCATTTTTTGTTGTTTTTGAGTCTTATGAAAAGCTAGTGATTGTCCCCTCTTTTTCTCGTGTATGTGTGCACGAGCCGCTTTAGTCCTCCTTTGTGGCGACGCTTCACATGGTTTTCTCTTCTCTGCATCTGTCAGACTGTATTCATTGTCAAACCATTGGTTTCACAGGAATGGACAATCAAATTTGGCACGTTACAGGCGGCATCCCCGATGGCTTGTTGGCAGCTTAAATATTGAGTTTCAATTCAAGATGATGTCACCTTTAAAAAATATTAGAGGTGCACCTTACTTCGACCGCAGTGTGATCAATCTGTTTGGTGATAAATAGTTTGGGAGACTGCTCAGTTTCCATATTAATGTAGAGATGCGGAATTGGTGTACTTTCTACGATCACATTTCCCCCTGAAACGAAGTCAATAAGCCTGCATTCGTTGTCGGAAGTGGTGTAGTGAGCAGGCTGTATTAACCTTTCTTTCACAAGTTTGCCTCAAAATGGCAAAGAATGATTGCAGTGCACTGTTTAGGACATCGAGTCTATGCCGAGAAGTTTATAAAAAAGTTTTTGAGTCCTCCGTTAGGACGTATGCAAATATTAGGCTGATGTTTGCGTTTGAAACCCATAAGGAGATTGTCGTGAGCCTCTTTTTCACTTGGGTTAAAGTGAAGACTTCCTGTCTTGACTTGTCTGTAATGAGAAGCCGCTGCGTGTTCTATCGCCTATGCTGTGAGTTTAGCAATCGTGGTTCATAGTAATCGGCTTTCCAAAGTAACAAAGTTTGGTCACTTTTAAAGAGATTTATATAGGACTTTGGGATAAAGAGGATAATTGAACTATTTTCCAATTCTACTAGCGAAATTGTCTAATGCTGTCTCAAAGAAGTCTCACTCCTCGCTCGCTCCTCTTCTCAATATTCTCAGACGAAGTGTCTCTTTAAGAAGTTGCAAGCACCCTTTCCTTTATGAAAATTCACAAATAGAAATGTAGCTATTTTCATATTTTCATCATGCAAGGCTTTTTGACTTAATTCATTTAAGTTCTTGTTAGTTTTATTGAAGTCTCAACAGCCTCATTGTTAGTTTTAATTGTTGTTTACACTTTAAGCTCGCCTTAATACCACAAGACAGACAAGAATTCAAAGAAAAAAAATCTTTGTAAATCTGTGAATATTCTATCTTTCAGAGCGAAAAAGTGTGGTTGCATTTGTTCCCCTAAAGCAAGTAATGAAATATGCAAACTCAACTCAACTACACTTCATTCCAATTCGACTCGACTCACTTGCAAATGTAAATCAGATGCACTGCTACCACATTCAGTTCATCGTAAGTATTTTAATTCTGTGCCACATCCGCAGGAGATCCTGCCACAATTATTCATCTCCCAAGACATAATGGACCACTAAACGTTTCCCATTAACACTGTAATTATGCTAATCCGTGGATACTTAATTATCCTGCAAAAAGCATGAGAGCGTTAGCTGTTCCATCTATATCTATACAATTTATTCTGTATTCGTATATTCATATGTACTTAAATTCCATACAGTTGAAGTTGCCCCCAGAGGCTTGAATAGAGAGTCGAACTATGACTACAATAGATTGTCACCTTTACTTTCACCCTTGCACACCGGCAAAAGCAAAGGTAAAAACAAAGGCACTAAACCTCAATGAGACCGCGATCCTTTTATCCTAGAAATTATCTCTACTTTACTCTGGAGAGAGCTTACCTAGTTTTCTATGCAAAAACCTTAGAAAATCTAGGATACGCAGTATTCTGTGTATGACCACACTGTCATCATTATATTCCCGATGACAGTCCTTGCGGAGTCACCCCAAAGTGACTTTGCGGGATTTTCCTCTTTTTCTCTTAATTAGATCCCCGTAGGTAAGATGGTACAAAAAGGTGGTCCAAGGTCCATGGAGGGTAACAGAAAAAAAAAGAAAAAAAAAAAAGAACAAATTCAATCGGATAAATCCTTGAACTTGCTCCGACATTTTCTCCTGATACTGATATGGAAAATTGCTTGCCTTTAGCTTGTGTGGAAAATTGAGGTCTTCTTCTTTGGTCGACGCATATACATAACCGTTTCCATAGTCGAACTTACATATACAATAAGTCCTTGGATTTGGATAGCTCATATGTGGTTAAGTCAGATCTATTGTAGTGGTATCGTTTCTCGTCATTTTAAGGAAATAACGGTCCTGGAAGATAAACGAATGTTTGGGCTTGTCATGGAAGTGCGGATTGTGGGAGTACTGATGATTAATTTAAAATTGATGACGCTTGACTTGATTCCGGTCGTGTAGAGAGGGTGATTGTGAGTCTCTGTGATTACTTTTGATTACTTTGTGTGGACATTGGACCAAAAATGCAGTCAGGCGTTTCAGGGTTGGCTTATTGTTTAAAGGGGTTTTCTAGGATAAGCACATAGAGTAAGTCTAATCGATGTGGTAACAAGGGTTTGGCAGCAAAGACAATATTTGTGGCATGAGACTGTAACTTTACCCGATGGTTTGGCTTTAAAATTTAAATAACCAAAACTGAAGTCAACATTTTGAGGAATATTTGAAGTTTAGAATAATTTAAGAAAGTCCAAAGATGAGTGGGAGCTATAACAGTGCTGTTTGAACGATTTTATGCATAATCATAATTAACTCACCCTGAAAGTATTGACAGGATTTATGTAGGTATTTAAGTTTTAAAGCAGTCAACCATCTGCAGCCAACTTTTAGGTTTTAGTATATTGAAGAAGCTTGCCTTGACTTAGGAAATTTTCTTAATTATTTATGATACTTGGACTATGCCAGTTTCTTGGAAAAGTTTGTAATACTTCCAACACATTCCCCTTTAAGTTGGCCTTATGTTGTAGTTTATGCGGGGAAAAATCGTCTGAGTATTGATGGCAATTTTGCTTTTACATTTTGTGGCGAAGTCTTATAAATTCTAGAGCTGTGCTCAAGCCTGACAATATCATTTTTTTGTGTTTTCTCCGTGGAGCTTGCGCAGTTGATTTTTATGCAAATGAACTATGTAGCTTACCACAATAGTACATTGTACATAACGCGTTCTATGACTTGTTCTGGTTCCCAATGTGCATATTTCTGACATGCCTTCTCACTGTTGAGTGATCGCTGCTTTGCTCCAAATTTTCGATTAATTTTTTGCCATACTTTTGGAGTTTGGCTCCTCACATGAGTTTGGTTTGATTTGGTTTAAACTTACCCGAATAATTCTACCAAATAATGCTTCAGTTGGGGACTTAAAGTGTTTCTGTTAAAACGTCTGAATGTTCTGTCTTGGTGTTCCCTCTGTTCTTTGATTAAAACAAATATATGTCCGAATTTAACTCCTAGACAATAAATGGAAGAACGGCCAAGAAACAATATTTGGTTCTTTTTTGCGAAGCGATAGTAAATATCAATGAATCAGCTATTCACGATATATCTAAAAAAAATCTAATTGAGTCTGGACAGAGAAGAGTCTTGAATCATTATTGCTTCTTATTGAATCTTTCTCCCGTGCTGCAAGGATAATAATCAACATCGACTCTCAACGAACCTTTAAGCTCAGGCTTGACCACAGAGAATAAAATGACATGGGAGATCAAATCGTTCAATTCCTTAAAATCTAGAAAATCCGGCCAAGTTACACCACGCAATGTGTCTTTAGCAAGTAACGCACATCCTTTTTGATTTTCTATTCCGGGTCCTATGGCATAAGAGACATCTTGCCTGCTTTGGCATTTTTTGTTGTGGTTCGCTTAAAGAAATATCTTCGCGAGTATTCATGTCGCCATGCTCGAAATCGTTAAGCACTTCTTCTGCACTAGACAGGAAATAAACTGGAGCACTACGTTCGAACATTGATTCGATTTTCTTTAAAAGTATAAAACAAACAACCTAAATAAGTGGTACCCAGAGAAAGAGCGTTTCGTTTTCCATTTGTGTTTATTTAAGTAATAATAAAAACAAAAAATAAAAAATTAAATAATCCATACTCGGATAACTATCAGCGTCCTTATATTTATCAACCTAACGAGCCTGACAATGAAATCTTGAGGAATTGCATTCCACTCCTCTTCAACTGCGATTCGCAGCTCTGGAAGCCTTGTTGGAGCAGGTACCCGGGTTTGAACCCGACGTTTCGGTTCGTCCCATAAGTTTTCTATCGCATTCAAGTTAGGGCTTCGAGCTGGCCACTCCATCGTAGCAATATGTGGTGCCCGATATATACTGCGTAAGGTACCACATAGTCTGCGAGGATTTCAGTGATGTAGCGATGAAAAGTCAATCCACGTGTACGGCCCGTAGGTTCGATGGAAACTAAATTTGTATGTGCTGTTATGGAGATGCCACCACAGGCTACAACAGATCGTTCTCCATAAGGAACAGCTTCCAAACGCGACGGTATACACCCTGATTTCATCAGTATAGAGTACATTACCTCTATGCTCTCGAGCAAATTTAAGCCTTAATTAACGGTGGGTTACCGTTAATGCTGGGCCTGTTGCAGCTCTCTTTGAAGTCAGGTTCTGTTCAGAAAGTCTCCTTCTGACGGTACCTGAACTTATTAACACTCGGTGTTCGTCAAGCAGACTTTGTTAAACTTGAACTGCATTAAGGCGGAGATTTCGCAGAACAGTAAGTTTTATATAACGATCATCTGTTACTGATGTAACCCTAGGAATGCTCCAGACTTTAGGTATCTTCTGTAAACTCGTTGCACCGAAGATCTGCTGATTTGAAGTCTTCGACAGACCTCACGTTGCGCCTACTTGAAGTAGTGCTACAGCTTCCTGAAGTGTCGTATCCACTATTTGCCGAAAAAAAAACGGAAAAGTACACGCGACTGTGTAAACGATGGACAAAAACTAAAAAAATGTTAACAGACAGTTACTCAAAGCAAATCGTTAGCATTATATTTTTTGCTTGTTTACAATATCAGTTAACGGTACTTAAAAATAGACTTAAAGTCATTTTAATCAACATGAAACGCACTTTCTGTAGGCACCACCTTTTATGTTGTTTGTTTTATACTTTTAAAGAAAATCGAATCAGAATTCGAGCGTAGCGGGTGGCCCGGTTTATTTGCTGTCTAGTTTATATTAAATCTCAAATGGCTGCTGATTATTGTTTGCCCCAATCGCTTTTGCATATATGATTTTGCGAAAGATAAACCTAAGTTATACAGAAAGCTGCTTCGCTTATGTTTCTTTTTTTTTGTAGTTTTTTCCCGAGGGAGTAAAGAACCATTGAATTTACACCGACCTGGTCAATCACACCATAAAAGTATCTCAGAGGCCACCTTCGAGTTTTTCTTGTCACTGAGTAGTCATTAGCCAGCTGATGAAACGTATCTACACCTCCTTTTGTGTGATTATAGAAATTAATTTCGGGTTTTTTCGTCTCTGGATCAACCTCCTTACTTTTGTGAAGGGAAGACACTAGCAGGACTCCTTTCCCTTTATATGGCGTTAAGTAAACCAGAGTCATTTTCTCCTTTAAAATATTTAAAGAAATGCAGACAATGGAGAACACATTTTGATATGCATGCCATAAAACTTTAAGAAAAAATTACTTTTGTTTTAAAAATTATAAGAGTTCACATGGTATTTCGGAGTGGGGTGCACTGGCACCACATATGCGTTCTAGGGTTAATAATTGTCTTAAGCTGTCAGGAAGACCTAACCACACCTCTGCTAAGGATTACAGACCCATAAGTAAAACTAATCATAAATCATGCAACAAGGTGTTAAAAATTGATTTCCGGAATCTTAAAAACAATCTATTGTGTGAGTTTTGGGAAGATGTCTATTCGTGTAGTGATGCTTCAACTTTCAATTCTATTTTCCTTGACTCCCTTAATAAACATATTCTTAGCTGCTCCTCACAATTGCCCTCGAAATATTGGTAAAAAGACTTAAACCGTGGATTTCTAATGATTTGTTAAACAAAGTTAAAGGTAAAAATAAACTAAGTAAACTAAATGCAAAAAGTACCCTAACGTTTTGAGTTTAAGATTTAAGATTCCGATTTGTCGAGATACCTATCACCGTACTCAATTTAATTCTGCTAAGGGAAACGTAAAAAACGAATGGAAAGTATGTAACAGTCTGCTCAATAAAACTTCCCTTTTGAAAAAAACCCTCTGTTATACAGGTCGAAGACTGTGACTTTTCTGACAAACTTGACATCGCTAATGCTTTTAACTCGTATTTCTCGAATATAGCTATCAGTTCATTAGCAAATTCAGTCCTACCGTTCTGCAATGTTTGTTCATCCATATGTAGTTGCTCTGAATCATTGCAAAGCTTTGTGTTAAAGCCCATAATATCTCTTCAGATATTAGAAGCTGTTGGTTCGTTAAAAAATTCGAAATCATGTGGAGCTGATGGAATTTCTAATATTTTTGTGAAAAAATTGCATGTTTCGTAGTGGATGCCTTGGCAGTTATTTTTAATCGTTGCGTGCTTGCTGGGGTCTTTCCAGATGCCCTCAAATGTGCAGATATTATGCTTCTGTTCAAAAAATGTGTAACAACAGGCCCATCTCACTTCTCCTAGTTTTCAGTAAAATATTTGAAAAAGTTTTGAAAAATAGAATAGTGAGTTACTTAAATAAAACGGAGCTTTTCAGTCCAATTCAATTTGGCTTTTAGGAAGGTAAATCAACTGAAGATGCACTACCACAGTTTTGTTCCCAGGCAATGTCCCACCTAGATGGTAAAAAGTGTACAGCTGGTTTATTTATCGATATTACCAAAGCTTTAAATATGGTCTTCCACAACATATTGCTGAGAAAACTGGAAAAAGCTGGTTTTCGTCGATTCATGCATGATTGGTTTAGATCGTACCTTGGAAATAGGTCACAAAGGGTGAAGTTGGATGATAATAGGAGCGAAATGATGTTCTTTAATTTGGGTGTGCCTCAAGGCTCTGTCTTGGGACCAATTATTGTACATAAATTCACTGTTCTCTTTAAATTTTAAAGGTGCACCTACTGCTTTTGCTGGTGATATAGGATTTACGTATGGGTTGAATAGACTTCTGGATCTATTGGGACCTTAACTTGTTGAGGAATTGGTTTGCTGAACATAAGTTGGTGATTAGTTCCAAAACTAAAATAATGTTTTTTAGTCTTACAATTCTACCCAATTTTGAGCCTAATTTTTTCTTCCACGCACCAGAATGTCTGATATACAAACTGTATAACTGCTACTGCATGCCTGGTTTTTCTTTTCCTACTTTTCCTACTGTAGTGATAAGTGTTTCTTGATTGAAAAAGTAGATGAATTTAAATACCTGGGACTCACCATCGACTCTAGAATGAGTTTCTCGAATCACACAGAATCGCTGAAGAATTATTTCCGTGGTACACTTCGACATTTCTATTATTTATGAAACATCTGCTCGAAAACGTTTTTAAAATCTATTTATTACGGAATCTCCAATCCACTCCACTCCAGATTTGTTTATCTGAACAAAGTACAACACATACTTATTTTGCATATTGAAAACACGTGTTTCAAAGTGTTGAAGCCTTTTTTTATGAAGTCTGGTAGTCGTAATTTTGATTTACGTGGAAAGTTTTTGTATATATGTAGTATCTGTCCCCAATTTCCTTACTACTGCATTTCGTAATTTTTATTCCATAACGTCTGATCGATTGTTTAATAAACTTCCGCTGTCAATAAGGGCAATATCAATGCTTGGAATGTTCCTAAAACATGCAAAATCTTGGATTTTAAATTTTAACTATGCTGGTTTGGAAGCAATTCTTTCTAATATTTTGCTTCAGATTAAGTTTAAGTTTAAGATTTTTGCTTTGGTCACTTCATATAGATTTGTTAATGTTCTTCCTTTCTCTTGCTAAATAACTTTACTTGCTATTTAACTCTTGTTAAATAATATAACTTAAGTCGTGCTGTTTTTTTTTCAAAATTTAAACGTTTATTTAAGAAAAACATGTACAATAGTATTATTCAAAGTATTGCCCATCTGAAGCTATGACTTTTTCCCATCTTTCTGGCAATTTGTGGATCCCATCCCAAAAGAACTGCGCCAGCTTGGCAACCAAGAATGAATCAACCCGTATTCAGTGAGGGCGTTCTGCATCGACCGGAACAAATGGTAGTCAGAAGGGGCAAGGTCTGGGATATAAGGTGGGTGGGGTAAGACTTCCTATCCACTGTTTTCCAAATAGTTCTTAACCGGAATATCAACGTGGGGCCGAGCGTTGTCATGATGGAAAATTATTGCCTCGTGTCTGGTCGCATATTTCGGACGTTTTTCGGCTACTGCTCTCTTCAAAAGGATTAATTGTGTTCGGTAGCGTTGTCCATTGATGGTTTCACCCGGTTTTAGCAGCTCATAGTACAGCACACCCATCTGATAACACCAAATACAGAGCATTATCTTCGCACCATGGATATTCGGCTTTGCCGTTGATTTGGCTGGTTGGCCGGGTTTCACATATGATTTTTTGCGCTTGGGGTTGTCGTAATGGATCCATTTTTCATTTCAGCAGCATTTCGGACATGCAAAACCGCTTTTCGACGTCTCTCTGCTTGAGTGACACCCAAAGATTCTGCGAGCTTTTCATGTGCTTGGCAACAATCTTCATAGAGTAGTGCGTCCAGTTCTTCATCTTCAAACTTTTTTAGCTGCCCAGGACGTTCATCGTCTTCCAAGCCAAAATCACCACTTTTAAATCGTGAAAACCAATTTTGGCACGTTCGCTCAGCTAGCGCATGTTCACCATAAGCTTCCACCAAAATCCGATGACTTTCGGCAGCAGTTTTCTTCATATTAAAGTAATGAAGAAAAACTCCCCGCAAAAACACTTTTTCAGGCACAAAGTTCGACATATTTGAGTGAAAAAAAATTATTGTTGTTTACGCTTCAAATGAATGACATATATTCAAATGACGTACAATGACAGTAGCTTTCCAACGCATGTTCCAATGGAATAATACAAGTTACGTCATCTCTTAGCAAACCGCGCGTTATAGTTATAGTTATAGACCCAATAAATCGAATAAATTTTGTTTATATATATAATTCCATAGATTTTAATTAATGCTTAAGTATATTAATTGCTTCATAGAGTCAACCCGCTCATAATAATTTGATTTGTAAATTACTCATTGAAGTGGCGTTCAACACTGTTTGGTTACTTTTGTATAAAAAATAAAGAATGTCAACAATATTTTTTATATTTTCAATATTTACAACTTCTGCACTATGTATTGAGAAGCATGTGTTTTGTTATGAATTTGTGAGAAATAAAATGAAAAAAATAAAAATAAAAAAAGTTTCTGTTAAAAGCTGTAGACAATTATGTGATTTTCAACACGATTTCCCTAAAGGAAAATCTGTAGACGCGACACTACTCGAGGCTGTATCTAATATTGAAAATAATATGCACTACAAAGAGTATACAATGGCCACCTTTCTAAATGTCGAAGGAGCATTGTAATTTAAACACCGGGTCTATAAGAACGACCTTGGACAAGCTCCATGCTGAAGAGCAGAATTGTTAATTCAAAATTTGGGGGAAACATAGTCAAGAAAACGGTTGCCAGAAGAATTCCACAAGGAGGAATGATCTCCCCTCTACTGCAGATTCTTTTTGTTAACGATATTTTTACAAGTCTCGATCAAAAGGGTGCTAAGGCACTTTTCAGGGGGAGGAAATAATGGAGTCAGCCTTGAACACACAAGATGGACAACACAAAACGGTTATGGGATAAATCCAACAGAAACCGAACTAGTATTGTTCACAAGAAAATGAAAGAAAGGGAATTATCGTAGACAGCCAGCTCAGTTGGAAGCGTAACATCGAAGAACTTTATGGACTAAAACCATATAAAATACACTGGATGTACATGGCCATATTTAGACCCATTCTTTACCTGAAATGCACTGATATTTTGAAAAATAATAATCATATAAATTCTAAGACGAGGATGTGTCGCAGTAACAGGAACATTATGGTCTACTCTGTAAACGTATTTCTTATATGCACGACTACCCAAAACTCGGTCAGACTAAAAGAATCAGGCCTGTTTATGACACGCGTCTATAATAAGGAGTACGAACCATTAATACTGATAATATGTAGTGAATACATCGTGTCAAGCGTTGGCTTTGATAGGAGTTTCTACACATCATTTTCTAGCAGACGTGGCCAATTAGCTAACACTACCACCAACAATTGAAAAATCTACCTCTAAACGGACGGATTCTAAATGGAGTTAGATACTGGAGCTGGAGTCTACTGCAAAATCCGACTGATCGAGGACTGCTTGTGACTCAATTCAGAAAGTTTTTTTGCCTTTTTTTGCTTTGTAACTTGATAGCTGGATTTTTTGTAGTTGTAGCAAGTATAACCTCTGTGTAAATAAAGTTTCAGATAAAATTTATCGTGTTTCCTTTATTCCTTAACCAACATAGTAAATAATTCTTTCTGCGTGTATGACCCATTTCCATATATTTGTTGGTGCTTCCTGTGAGGAACAACAACCATACGGTCATAAAAACCCCACCACCTAATAAGTTCTCAAAAAATGCCTTATTACATCAGATCGTTAGGGTTTTTCCCATACTAATGAAGGGTATGCCCCATAGCGGAGTTCGGCCTCCTATTCAGTGCAAGTGACGGTGACAAGTAAAAAAAAAGTGAAATGCCTGGTAAATATCATCAACTGACTCGGGACGAAAAACTTCAAATATTGACTTTAGTCGGAGAAGGTCTTGGCTATCGTGAGATTGCGGTTAAAATAGGATGCTTTCATTCAACTATCGTACGACTGATGAAGAAAAAAGAAAATTTAGATCCACTGGAAAGGAAAAAAGACTCAGGACGAAAACGTAAAACAACCCAGAAGACGGACAGTGCATTGCAACGAATTAGCATGAAAGATCGCTTTAAAAGTGCTGTCCGTATAAGAGCAGAGCTGAGTGAATTTCATCAAGTTGATCTAAGCGCCGAAAGCATACGCCGACGACTGCGGGAGATGGGTTTATATGGAAGACGACCAGCGAAAAAACCTCTCCAAACCATAAAAATAAAAAAAGCTCTCTTGACGTGGGCAAAAAAGTACGAAGATTGGACGCAGGATGATTGGCGATGTGTGATATGGTCCTATGAAAGTAAATTTAATTTGCTGTGTGCCGACAATTTGCCATACGTACGATGACCAGCAGGTGAAAGGTTCAAGGACGAGTGCATAGTCAAAACAGTGAAGTTTCCTCAAAGCCAGATGGTTTAGGGATGTTTTTCTTTTTACGTTTTGGGCCCTTTGCACTTTGTTAATGGAACTATGAACGCTCAAAAGTATGGAGAAGTAGTAAGAGAGTTTTTGGTACCAGCAATTGAACAGCATCATTCGTATACTGACAAGTGCATTTTTTAAGATATTATAAATCAACTTCTAGATGTCTACTTTATAAAGAGACAGACAAGTAACTAGAGTCTTTCAATAATTTTCAGCTCAAGACAACGTTTGATAACCTCGGAATTACCAGACTAGACTGGCCAGCTAATTCGCAAGATTTTAACCCAATCGAACACTTGTGGCATGTAATTAAACTTAAGGTGGCTGAACATAAACCCGAGAGTATAAAAAAGCTAAATGAAGTTCTGGAACATGTATGGAATACTGAAATTTCAAGGGATATTACTGAACTTCTAATAAACACGATGCCTTCTAGAATAAAAGCGGTTATAACCGCCAAAGGAGGAACAACTTGGTATTGATAATTTTTTGATAAAAGTGACATATCTAAACATCTTACATACACATACATAAAAAATGTATCGTTTGATTTTGTTAACCAATGACTGTATTAAAATATTTTCAAAAAATAAGAAAATTAACTCTTTCTTCTTTCTTTGTTAATATCTTTTTTCAAACATTCAATAAACAGATGGAAATTAGATAGAAATACTTATAAACTACTGCGGAGTACTCAACATAAATTTCATTTCATTATAAAAATTATTATCGTAGTTATTAACAATTTTTCAATCATTTTGATATGGTGCGGTTTTTATGACCGCAAGTGTATATACATACACAAAGATACCAAGCCTCAACCGGGCAACGGAAGCTCAGAGGAGCGAGATTTCTACGTCAACGATTATTTTAGCAGTGTTCGATTTCGTGCTGAAGCAGAGACGCTTTCGTCTACGCAAATGGCGATCTACGATCTACGATCTAATGGCAAAAAGAAGTTGGCACAGTTAACGGTCACACCGATCAAAGATAAAATTGGATTGCAATCAGAAACAACAACGGTTCTTCGTTTGCACTGGAATCCAACATCAGACGAGCTTTTGTACAAAATCAATTTGGCATCTGATTCACTATCTACCACTAAACGTCAAGTCCTCGGAAACACTGTCAGGCTTTACGATCTCACTGGCATGTTGACGCCTATCATTATTGTGGCCAAGGTATTCATTCAGAGACTTTGAATAGCTTAGATTTCGCAAGGACTTGCATCGTTTGGAGAAAATACGCATACCACGTTGGCTTGGCGTAGATTGTGATGGGATTCCAAATTTACATGGCTACTGTGATGGAAGTAGCCAGCACAGCACAGCACAATCGGCACTGGTTATATTTAAGGTGAAAATGGCACCTACCAAGGCTACCACTATTCCACGATTGGAGCTTACACTGGTATATCCCAACAGAACAACATCGATATTTTAAACTTGAGGTTACTCAGCAGTCGCCATAGTAGAGTGGCCTGAGCTCTAAGTTTAGTAGGGGCAACTAAACTTGTCAATCGCTATAAAGCCCATAAATTCACAGCTTAATTTTCCCTTGGTAATAGGTCATTATGACATCCACCATAGAGCTATCACCAGATCATCACTAGGTCATCGGCAATGAGAACTTAGAACTTGCAGCTAACAAACAAGCGCATCATCAATTAGCTTGGTGGTAGGAAAGTCCCTTCAGTGAGTATCTGCGTGGGTGTCTTTTTTTCGCCTAGTGTTGGGCCGCAACTAGAAGAGTATTTTGCTTTCTTGGAGATTCTCCAGCCGACAACTTCAATGCTCGTGTTCCCCTTTAGAAAGTTACATAGAGGATTTCCCTTTTTTGAAGAAATAAAGATAAGGTAACAGGTTTTTGCCCCTAGGACTAATACCGTATCTGTGTTAACCCATATTATATGGCAGGGACTTGCACCATAGCCTAAGACTAAGTTTCATTTTCCACTGATATGAGTGACAGTAGCCATTTCAAGGAAACATCGATGCCGTCGTCATGACGCACTGAGTTACCTCTCTGTTACGTCCATTGTTGTTTATCTGAGCTGAAGTTGTACAGGATTACTACATGAAGGCTGCTAATTAAGCTATTTGATATACAGAGTTCATCTTAGGCTAATAGTGATATCCTTATGAGGTATCGCTCCTAGTGCAGAGGTATGGCGGCCCTCATGAAAGCAAGCAATATGCGTTCTTTTCTATTTAGTTTCCTGATGTTCTGAAGCTACCAGTTTCTCGACAAATCTGCCTTGTCTTTTGAGGAACTCATTCTTTTTGGATGCGTCGCTAAATCAGTCTTTATTATTCAGCTGCCTTCGTCGTTGTCGGTTGTAAAACGTTGGATCGTTGGCTTAGCTGACTTTCCTCTCTTAGGAGCACTATTAAGCGTTTCATTGTGATGTGCGTTAGATTTAGTGACCTTGTGATCGATAGATCGGAGATAGCAGCACTCTGTTATCATGCAAGTCTCATTAGTGCATCTTTAGCTATTACAAAGAAGTTTTTCCCTTTCTCTTAACCTGACTTTTGTATTCAGGACCTTTCTTAGATACATAGTTTTGCCGAATAACTGCCGCATCTTCCGACCTGCCAAGACTTCTAACCTTTCCGGGGACTTTCAAGTGGATCTGACAGTAGCTGCACCTTCAGCTCTTTCGAGTTCTTCTCATCAGTGGTATCGATCAGCAATGAATGATGATCCACTTTAGACTTTTTTGATCCCACGAGTAGGCACGGAAGAAGCAGACCTCGCTCGCGCATCTTTGGGAGTACGTCAATGGTTTGTTTCCATCCCAAAATTTTTACCTTCATAACGTTATTGGTTGACAGCCTTTTAGTTTCGGAAATTAGCAAATCAAATTTCAGTACGACACTGGGCATTTGCCACCCTATTTCGACCTCAGCAATACGATGAGACGATTAATAACGCAAGAAAAACGTTAATTCTTTTATTAGCCATTGTTATTCACTTAAATTCGCCATCCGTCCCGAATAACTGGTTCTATACATTTTGAAGAACAAAGAACTTCCCAAAGGTCTGTGTCCATAAACCTCCTCTAAAGATTTATGGTTTCTCGTACTCTGAATAGTGATTTTCTGGTACTCGTATCGTAAAAAGGATTCATTCCAGGCCCTTTTGAAATCAAATATAATGCGCCTCTAATCCTATTGCGATTTACTCATCGGGCCAATGCATTGCAATTATTCAGCGGCATAAATGTGCACACAAAACCATCCCTTGCGGTTACAAATTAAAACGCATGCCAGCTTCCGCCCCCTCTTAATGCGAAAATGTAATTTTCCATGCGAATACCTTCGGGACTATGTGGATACGGGTTGTAACGAGTTCACGGAACCACCAACAAGGATGCACCACGAACTTTTGCACGGTTCGCACGCAAGTCATGGTCAGCTTAATTGGGCACAAGTACATGATGACCTAGGCAATTTCGACAAATTTTCACAGGACTCCCACTGCCATATTGCCATGCAAATATGATTGCAGTGTATGGGGATTGGGGGTGGACATTGCGCAGCTCATAAATTTGCATTCGTTTGATGCCAGAGATACACACTATGTGTATTTTACTCTGAGTGCTTCTGTGTATATGCCTTTGGAGTTTTTGCAAAAAAAATTTTTGCAGTAACAAATTTATAGACAAATTAATGATAATGACCCTTTGATGTGTTAATTGGCCACAACATATTCATGGTTTCGGTCATGATTTCATTCAGAGTTCCAGTCATGTCTCCACTCAGAGCTTCGTTATGACTCCATCCCATGGCTTGTCAAAGATACGATGTTTGTTCGAAAAAAAAAAAACGGCACTACTCTGATCAGTCCACGTGGTTGTCTATTGCTTTAATTCAAACACAAGAATGTGGGCGTAATGGCTATATCTGATGTCCTTTCTCTAGATATTGCAGCCGTTACAATCACATTTGTTCCTTTATATCTGTTAATCACAAGAATGCTAGTTGCTGTCCAGGTGGGGAATGGAAATGCCAGTCCTTGCGCCAGTTTGCATGATTATAAGTGCTTTTGAAGCGGTTTTTATCCAGTCGAATGGTATCCTTGTGAGAGTTAAACTTAAGCGCGTTCCTGTGAATTCATTTCAAATGGGTTGAGCGCCTTTGTTCTGAAAAGCTGTGTGTTCGTCAGGTAAAAGGCTACCATGGGAGGCCATGTGAAATTCACAATAGAAGTTTCACGGAAACGCAATTTAATTCAACAGGAAAGAAAAAATATAGCAGAAATGCGCCTTTACCGGTTTTGTCGGTAGTTAGAGGCTTAAGGTTGAGGTTGGTGTAGATTTCGGACACATAGATGAATGTTAGGTGATGTCAGGGACTATGAGCTCACTAGTGGTATAACAAAGCCATACTTATAGTGATGACCGCCCTAGCTTATTTATTCATCATACAGGTCATCGTGCAAGTCATACGATAAAAAAGTGTGGAAAAACAGAAGAAGCTTGCAGCGAAGGCTCGACTAGAATGCAGTTTACTTAACCCGTTTCAATTGCCTAAAGCTGTGCACTACAAGATAGTTGTGGTCCCTTCCCACTTATTCGTGACATCTATGCAAGGCGTCGATTTAAAACGTTATCATCCCATCAGAAATTGTTGAACTAGAACTTTAATATTCATTTTCTCGTCATGTCCTTGCTATCTCAGGCCACTGATGTGCATTTTTCTGTCTATGCCGATGCCGCTGTACAATTCGTAGAGTGTTCTTTTATGAACTCTGGATATGAACTCACTAGTTAGAAGAATTTGAAATCAAAACACGACCATTTTGTCCAATATTGTATGTCCTTTTAACTCTGCCTTTATAGACAGATAAATCCATTTTGTTTCAATTCTTGCAAAGGCATCAGTAACAGTACTGTGTTCTGCTAGCGATATCAATATTATGAGCGTACATATGAACAGACGTTTGAAAAATTTCGTCGCCAGTGCTGATTGACAATTCCCTTACGTATGGTGGTGAAGGTATCACTAGACAGAGCATCACCCTTTTTTGACTTTAAAGGTCTCAGTGAAATTGATTCTGAAATTTACGGAGAAGCGTGGGCTCTCCATCGTCATTATGCACAATTTGACAGATATGCCAAAGCTAGACTATGTAGTATCGGTGTTGCTGATCTCTATAGATACTGTCAGAAGCAATATCGAAGTCCATAAAGAGGATGAAGAAATGGTGAGTACCGGTTTGGAATTTTTTTTTTTTTTTTAATGGTCAAGGTTAAGGATTGTGATTCTTCTAAAGTTGACCTATTGGTTTTTCATCTTGTTAATCTGGCAAAGGTTCAATTCAACAGGCGAACAGTAACTCAGACAAAATCTTGGAAATGAGTATGCTCCCTTTCCAGTGATCACCCACAGCCGTTAATAATTTGGGAAGTAGGTTGTCTTCTCTGGCAAAAGTTGTTCATTCAATTTGGATATTGATATCTTGACCTGATTTTGTTTAACGGGTGGAAATTATGCCCTTCATCGTTCAAGTTGAGTTTTCATTTTGCCTGACAGAGAGATATCCACTGATTGGCATTGTGTAGAAATAGCTTTTCCTAATACTTATCATCGACAATGACTCTGTTACTTAACTTCCTTGCCTACTTTTGCACTAGTCGGGGCTTGCTGGATTCGATTTTGTTGTTTCGGTGTAAGAAATTCGAACGCTGTTCCTTGAGTGGAACCTGTCTATGTCTATTTTCTCCATCGCTAGCTTCCCAATCTATTTACTTTTCATTGCTTTTTTGCTGCATGTCTATTGTCAAATCGTGAATTGTTGTAGATATCTTAAAATAGATGCCACTAACTTTTAGAAAATGGAGCTGGACTTCTTACTTACTTACTTATGTTCGGCCTCAAGCAACAAGCGTCTCTAGCCGGGTTGATCTCTAGAGAGGTGCCACCAGTTTCGCACGCTAGGTTTCTTGAGGTCCCAATTCCACTTGCGTGCGTCACCTGAGTCGCGGTTTTCCTTTACTCTGCAATATCTCGGCCAACTACCTCAGTCGTTAAACCCTCATTCTTCTGTTCTGGCTATGTTGATGTCATAGTACAGCCCGTACAGTTCGTTGTTGTATTTCTTCCTTAACTCACCGTTTATGTAGACGGAACTGAAAGTCACCCGAATAAAATGCCTCTCAAAGCAGCCAAGAGCACCCTCATCCACTTTTTGTAAGGTCCATGCCTCGATTTCCTTCTTAGATCAAAGAAGTAGAGATTGGCTAGGGTGATTCTTCGTTTTATTTCTTCTGAGCCGAGCCAAGGTTGAAAAAGTCCTATGCTACCTCGATACTATAGCTACCGACTGCGATGTTCTGTTTAATTCGTTGATGTTGGATGTCCCTTCTTGTTGACAGCTTATACTTGGTTTTGATCTCATTTACCGCAAAGCTAACGGGTCTACTCCGCTTGATGACGGGTTTAAGACCCGTTATACAGATTGTAGATTTTAACCGTACTACAAGGTTTTCTTCTTCATCTCGACAAGTTCTATTTACCTATTGCTGTAGTAAATCCTTTCGATATCATCGATCTCGCGTTTCTCGTGCTCTTTTTTCTTCTTCTGGAGAAGCCGATGTTCTTCCCGTCTCTTCTGATCGTAGAGATCAAGAGCAGCTCGCGTCCTTCTTATCAGCACATTGTACACATTTTGTTTAGCTATACATATGTGCGGCATACTTCTTCAAATCAAGGAATTCGTAGTGGAGATCGAGTAAAACTCAGAACATTAGTTGCGGCGCATTTGATGGTATGTTCGCAGCCACACTCCTACTCTTCGGTACTTAATGCTGGCTACATAGGGGTTGTCAAGAGATTTTAGGATACGCGTTCGGCGAAGATTCTAGCGATCTCTTGCACTTGCAGTTAGATCTTCTCAGCAGTTCGTTTTTGTTGTGGCGTTCGGACATCCAGAGTATTTAGAATACCTAAATCTTACGTTTATCGCAAAATGATCAATTTGATTGAGTGACCGCCATGTCACGTTGTGTGGCATGCTATAGTAATACTTGGTTCCGCCGCAAAGTCCGTGCGTGTTGGTGTCGTTCTTTCGCTATGAACTTGACTTGGTCCCATCCATGTGTGTCATGATCATTTTGTAATTCTGATTTTTGTCCCGGGACCATATCAGAGACCGTTTTTCCTGCTATCAGAATACCCGTCTACGGGTCTGAGCCCTGCACACAAGTAGAGTTTATCATAGATTCCTTGAGAAAAAATCATTTTCTTTATTTGATGCTCTGATTTCCAGAGTTACCAAAAGATTGCTTTCAGGTATACTTCGGGCTTAGAGTCCTTATATACCATATAAGCCCAGACTACCTTAGAACTAAGCCGTTTATAGATCATCAGTAATCCTTTCCTATGATTCAAAACTACTGCATGCATATGTACATTTTGTATATCTGTTGTTGTGCACAATAATCCAGAATTCAAAAAAAGTTCAATAATACCCAGTGCAGATAGTGGCTACGTCCTTATTGAAAATGTTGTACGTTTTGAAGAACTCATTGAAGTAGTCTGCAACTGCTTGATTCATTTTTAGTGCTCCCAAAACTTCAATCTAATATTACACCAGTGTTCCTTTCCAAAATTAAATTCCTGTCCCCTATGTCTTTGGGGTCTTTTCCCTTTATAATTCCCTCTCAGGCAAAACAGAATAACCACCCTCAATGGAAGGAACGCTGTGGAGCACACTCAATCGACTGATTGCTTTGATTCCACCCCTTGTAATGTGCACTGAACGTAAACAATTCTAAATAACGCTGTACTCGACCTCAATGAATTTTTACAAAACACAAAATTCTTAAAATTGAAAAGAGGGTGGCTGAGGATGAAATGAAGTACAACACCACCACCTACCTCAACAGGGACCAAAATGTTGAATTGAGGGCCATAACCGTTGTAGCTTCAGCGCCCATAAACTGATACCAAAAACTTTATTGCATCCTTCAAAATGGGGTACACAAGTGGGGTTTTCATCGTTTTTCTTTCTGCTTCTCCGCATTCTTTCCATTTATCTCATCTCATCGTCACTTTAACCACCCCAACCTATGGGAATTGTCGTTGTTTTTCCATTCTGTGCTTGAGAACTCCTTCGACCACAGTATGTATACATTATGAGCACAAAGCGGAAAATTGTGTTCTCAACGGCAGGTGTACACGTGTTGGGAGCCGATTTACTTCCAATTTCAAGGGACTCCATACTTTTTAAGAGTTAAAGTACTCGTAATGAAAGCGACACTATCAACCGCAGTTTTATGATCCTTCACACTCGTATACTGGACACAAAGCTGTTAACGTACAGTGCTCGTACATCCCTTTAGCAACAAGAAATAAGTATCACGCATACCCAATCCAGAAACTATGTCGAAACCTTTGGCGTAAACGACAACGCATACGATAATCGGCAGAACAGGTCATGAATACCATATCCTTTAGAGTTTATTATTCAAGGCATTTTCAAATACCGCAGTAAGTTCTTGCTAAGGGGTAATTCAAGTAGTGCGAACCCATAAAAACCGGGAATGTAAAACTTTTCATATTTTATGGCGGAAAGCTTACCTCGGGCGATGGTTTTACGAGCTCGCTGTAATGCTTGACAGGTTCGATCAGCTTGATGGGCACTCGGGTAGGGTTCCTTACGTTACGGCATGAACTGATCGAAAGATAAAACCGATTGTGATTTTTATCTCTTCATGTGTGAGGGTATTTATCGCCTATGAAACGAGGAAAACGTATTATGTTCCATGAAAGTGGTAGTGTTGATTATTTAGTAGCACGTGGATCACCAATCGCAAGAAAAATATATCTCCTAGTTTAGATGGTTAACGAAAGAAAGAAAAATAGAACATTTGGAACTACATATATGAGATTTCTCATGCCGAATTCCTAACTATGTGTCTGTATAAACAATGCCAAAAATGTTGGAACACTTATGATCAAAAGTATATTACAACAGGTAGACAAAGAAGATGAACATTGAATCCTGCTGCGAAGGACAGCTTCTAATAAGAACAAAGTTGAGAATGTCTGGAACTTTGTTAGAGCTGCTAGTGAACAATACCGGAAACAGAAATGAGAATGGCACCATAGTACAATATATTTCGATGCGGATTACCCAACGGCCAAAAGTCTTTAGCTATGTACATGTGGGGAAAGTTTGCATACATAATTCGGTAACACTAGTCTCCTTTTCTGGTGGATAAAAATGGGGAATTTGCCAAAGTTTGCTTATACGAGGTGATCGACCAAATATCTGAGTAATTTTCAATGCACGACGCATGTAATGGTCGTCCTTGGTCAAGTAAAGAATGCAGAGTATTCTAAGTGGCACAATTTAGAAATATGCCTACTAACAAATATGGTGCTGCAGTCCGGGGTAAAACCGGGCCCAAACCAACAAGCATTCCCATCCAAAACCATCTCTAGTTAGGTGCCTCCGGTGCCACAGTCCGAATTGGCTTAGGTTCCTCTCCACTAGCAAGTGCCAGCTTATGTAAAGTCGTCCTCTTCCACGCCATTCCTCGAGGTTAACCTGGTCTTGAAAACTTCAGGTCAGACCTATGATATCCAATCGCCCTACATGGCTCAGTGTTCTCAGACATCTGACGCCTGCCTAGAGCTAAACTGTTGTCGTTGCACAGTGCGTAGAGTTCGTGGTTGAATCTCTTCCTCCATTCCCCTTAGTTACAAACGGGACCTAAATCACATGCAGTATGTTTCAATCGAAACGGCCAAGTGCTTCTTCATCCATTTTCGAAAAAATCCAAGTGTCTGCGCCATAAAGAAGAAACCGGATGATAGGGCCTTTGTGTAAAAGATGGTTGGCCTTGAGAGGGCTCTGTTAAACAAATGCTTCGTGAGCCTAATTAACAGCTTTCATCAAGAGTAATCCTGCCTCTGATTTCTGCACTGAGTTCGTCTTGTATCTGTGGAGCCAAGAGAGATGACGTCATTAACTGTAACGAACTGTCAATGGTGACGCTGTGTAGAATTTTCTGATGATTGCATGTACTTTGTTTCTTTATCATCTTTAACTGTCAGATATTTTGGCCGCTTCCACCTCAACACCTACGACAGCTTCATTAATAGCTTGCTGCTTTAATTTAACCACATCAACATCGTCCGTGTACGTAGAGGTCGTGGCTCTTTTGTTGGGCAGTGAGCTTTATAAGATTCGTTTTAGGGCGATGTTAAAAAAGTGAATGCGCCCTGTCTAAAACTTTTCTTGACATTTAGGGTTTCGACAAAGAAAATCCTCTGTAGCCATCCTGCACAACCCGACAGGTTAAGCAGGGACATCAAGCTCGCCTATATATTTGATCGACGGTGCAGTCTCGCACTGGTATGGATCGAACAGGTTGTTCAGACGCTCACAAAGATCGTATAGGCAATATTAAGTATACTTATTCCTCTTATTTGGCAGAGCCAAACGTGTCTAAATACTTGTGGATCGGAGAAACGATGGTGAGGAATGGTGTCTAATCCAACTTTATTGCTACCTTAACTTCAGCTTAATCGGGAGAACGGAATTCATTGTTTTCGTCGTCCAGGATGAAAGGTACTTTCTGCCTGATGGCGATATTTTAACCACGGTCACCGTTAAACTCTCTGCAAGATTTTGAGAAACTGGAACAACTGCTTGTAATTGAGCGAAACTAACAGGTGACCAGATAGCAATGACAGTTTTTCCATTTATTAAGTTTCAGCAGCTGTCAAAGCTACCAATAACATCTAGATGTCAAAATATTCAGTAAGGTTTGCCATTTCATCATGCATCATCTTACGCTTGCCAAACATACATATACAATCTGTGCTGAGGTAAGAATTGAAGGCGAACGACCATAGACAACGCTGTGAGTTCGCTAAATAAATCGCTGGAAATAAATCCAGATTTTGTCCAAAAAATCATCTTCTCGGAAGAGGTCTGTTTTTGGCTCAGCGCCTTTGTTAACAAGAAAAATTGGCCTTATTGTAGCGAACACAATCCACATGTGTACGGCAAAAAATTGACTGTTTGGTATGATTTATGGTATGGCGGCATCATCGGACCTTCTTTCTTTCGAAATGAGGAAGGATACACCGTTACCGTCAATGGTCTCAGATAAAGAGCGATGTTAACCAAATTTCTATGTTCAGAGCTCGACAACATCGATATATCCGCATTTCAAGTGACGCTCGAAATTGTAAAGGAGAAATTTGGCGACTGGGTCATCTCACGGCCAGCGTTCATAAGTTGGCGATTTGACACCAATCGATTACTTTCTCTGGGGTTACGTCAAGTCCTTAGTCTACGCTAATAATCCTGAATATGGTAGCAGCAGAGGGCATCAAGTCTTTATTAGACTTCCATCGATGCGCAATCAACCTGTTTTCTGCTCAACCAATTATCAGAGTAGATCCACACTTCGCCCAATATCTTTATCTCCGAACGCACCACATATAGAATCCCAGGCTTCCTTGGCAGTTGTGCGGTTTTCGGTATACGTGTAAGGTGCTAGTGAGAGCAATAGATCTAGAATTTGTATAGCCCATTCTTAACCGGATCTGTCTCTGCGCCGTCGAAATACACTTATGGGGCAAGACAAGCTTTAGACAAAAGTGGTTTAGTGGTTTAGTTTAGTGGTTCCACCTTCCACTCATCGAGTTTCTTTGGTTTTCCCATTTTTTTGCTAGGTTTCAATAACCTTTGTTTAACACGTCTACGACGTTAATGAAGTAACCATGAAATACAAAAAAATTAAGCAAAACCAAGTAACTTTAACTTTATTGAAGCGAATGACCCGTAGCCTGTTACAACAGAAACTTGTTTACAATTTTTGCAAACCAATTGCCAGGACTTGTAGAAGATGTTTCGCCTGCTTTGTTTTTGCTATGGTATCCAGGAGACAAATAGGACGATATGGCGAGGAAACTTCGGAGGTGTATATCTTTTGAGGAGAAGCACTAAACACTGTAACACCCTCTTTAGGACACCTGCAAATTACCTTTGTAAAGATGTCCGGTCTCGGTGTAATTGCTACTTAAAGGACTTTGTTTTCTATTCTTTCCGGGCCTGTTTTTTTTCCTATCGCCAATTTTTTGCATGCTACAGCAATTCGTCTTCTTTAACAGGTGAGATCTCTTCATTTGCAATTCCTATGACTTCGCGAAAACGCTTCAGCTATTATGCTGGATTTCCAGGATTATCTGGAATGTATGTTGAAGTGCTCTATATTCTTTGATATTTGTCAAAGCATTCATGCCCAATTTTTTGAAGCTCCTGTTTCAAAATTCAGAATTCTTCTTCATCTTCTTTGTCTCGCTATCAGATAGATAGTTTTTAGAGATTTTATTTCATTTCAAAGTGATCTGAATGGGCTGGATTTTCTTTTTGTCTAAAAAGTATGACATGATGAAATAAATAGGTCCGATCTCAGTTGGTAAGATTTAATAACTTCCTCAAATGTTTCTCTATCTAAGGTTGTGTCTCTCCACTTTGGAGCGGTTTCAGTGTTTCTCTTTTAGGAACTCAAAAATAACAGCCTGATGGCCACTTTATGCATAGTCTTCGCAGACTCTCAATTTGTGTTACGTGCTAGAAAGCTGCTGGCAAAGGTTATGTTGATAATAGACCTCATGCCCGCCTTTTGGAGAAAGTATTTCTCGTGCCACCGTTAACTTGAACTATATCCAGTGTTACGACTGTATCCGTCGTCCTGTTACCCCATTTTGCGGTCGAAGCGAGTTTTTTTTTTTCATTCATCAGCCACAAGATTATCCAGCAACTTTGGATATTGTTCCTAGCACAGGCTTAGCGGAACGTAGCAGTTGCAGAAGTGGATGTCATTGATATTGGTGTTCGCCAAACTTTTCGCCGATTTACTGGTTTCTTTTCGTTGGAAGGCTTTGTTTCCACATGTCCATATGAATTGATGACTTTGTTATCTTGTCGCTTACCCAGATACGAGAACATTCGTTTAGAACTCTAATTCTTTTACTGATAAGAACTGCATCAATGTGATCTTCTTTGGTCATTTGGGTTAACAGGTCTTGTGCCGCTGCGCATTGGCTATGGTTAATCTGAGCAGTTTTATTGGTTTTATACTCGTTAGAGCCCTCTTAAGCGCTTGGCATTTAGTACCGCCAGCAAAATGCCTGGTATTCCCGAGTTGTTCTTCTGCAGAAAAAGCAAAGTGGTTTTTTCCTGCATTTTTTTGGGCATGTGGGCATTTTCTCCGCATTTCAAGCATTGCTTTGAGCGTGTGGTCGAATTCAAGGCACTTGAAGTATTTATTGGAGGTCAGTTGTTCGCGAATACTTCAGTTGGCCTATTCTACCTGATTTTAGTATTACATAAGTGTAACTCTCAGGCCAGCTTATTGCCGGAATTTAAGTGTGTCCATAAGCATTTTTAAGCCTAATTAAGTCAATATCGCACATGTCGTTGAGCAGGCATTGCTTGAGTTGTTAGACTCACAGATATCCTTTATTGTTGTGACTATGTCAATATCCTTTATCAATAGGGCAATGCGATGCGTTAGAGCTTGAATTTCTACCTCGTTACCAAGGGTTTCCCTGATAACGTTCCTAAATTGGTCGGCTTAATCTACTGACCCGTTCAACTGAAACAGAAGGTCGCCTTTTTGCGTCCGTCTAATCCCGATTACGGATTCAGCATGAGTAACAAGTGGCAATGATTAGTATTAGGTTTCGTAAAAGAAGCATCTCCCGATAGATGCTGGTCTGCAGCCGAACACCTTGCAGCTCTGCTTATAAGACTTACCTCACGCTTTCTCGTAGCGCTATCTGGGAAACTCTCCAGAAATTCCCAAGTGAAGGGGACATATGGCGAGCTTCCTGCGCATATTAGGGTAAGTTTTGAACTAAACAAGAGGAGAACTCTTGCAAAAAGACTAAGCTCAAAAGCCTTAATTTCGGAATATTGGACAAAGATGTTGAAATGGCTAATAACTGCCATTTCAGGGATAATCCTCATATGCAGAATTGAAATTGTGCTGAAATAGCTTTCAGGCTATTGCTGCAAGCGCTTCCGCCCTGTTAAAACCCAGTCAAACCTCAAAATGAAACTTCTTATTAGAACCGGTCTGGCCTCGCATGGCTTCACTATTTGCATAGACAACAATGGTATGCTGAGGTTACTGCACATCCTAACATTGGGAACGATTTTGAGTATAAACCAACAATAAAAATTTAAGTAAACGAAACATACAAAGTAAACCCGTTCCAGAGAAGTTCGAAGTTGCAGAGGTCACCCGGCGGTTAACGCAGACCCAGTGGATGAATACGGAGGAAAGCACGGCAGCACCAGAATGAGCAGCATCAAAACAAATGTTAACGACGTACCAAAAAGCAACTGTGTTTCACACAGTAAGAGACGACGTTCCATCCACCAAACGGAGAGAGAAGCCATCGAAACAATAAAGGCGCTTTATGAACTGTTAGAAATTGAGAGGTTATTCGGAAAAATTATTGATCATACACATCCACATGGACGAAAAGAACCGGTCTTAGAAGATAGGAACAGCACACCTCAGAGCAAGGAACGTCACCAAAAAAATGGTAAGGCCGACAAGCCGAACCTGTCAAGCAAGGTGTAGGTGGAGATAATAATGCCGGGTTATTCGATTGAATCAAACGACCAACAATACCCAATAGGGAAGAAGACCTCGCACTGATCCAAAATCTGTGACGGGGGTTTGGGTGTAGGGACTTGTTAATATAGTACCAAGTCAATCACATGATATCTACATAATTAAATCGTTAACGATTCATTCATGCTATTGCTTGTCACACCTTTTTCACTTTTTTACGTCTTTACCTTTTCTTGCACACCACCCAACGCAGCTACAATTAAAACATCCAACTAACTACCTTTCTCAAAATATAAAAACCGTACACATGTCCCAATTAAACATTTCACTAATCTTGGCATGTCCTTTGTTTTTCATCCTATTATCTCGTAGGCTTTGTTAATTTTCTCTCCCAGAATATACGACCATTTTTCATGCAATGACAAGCTCTCCTCAATATTCGTTTGGAATGCCAAACTACCACCATTTGCACTCTAATTACCTCCACCAAATTAGCCAACATTTATTCATAATCTCGGCCGTAAATAAATTAAATTCTATTCGCTACCATCTGCACATCCTTAAATTACTATATAACTCACCTCAAAAAGCGGTAGCGATTTTCTTCTGTTTTATTCATGAGCTTCGTCCTGTCAACCAACTAAGCGACGGAGTAGAAAATTTATCCGAAGACAGCGAGTGGTCTCCCGTTCATGTATTCCTTCCTCTTCGGTTGGCCAATTTAAATCTCAGCTAAGCACAATGTTATATGGTATACTAACGGGAGGATATGAACATGTTTTTACCGTAGATTTACTGGCAATCTTAAATGTCTACCTTGGGGTTCATTAATCCCGCAAGCTTCCCATAAAGCAAAAGCCAAACAAAAATTAATTTATATATATGCCAAGTGGTGTTTGGGAATCTATTCCAAAGACAAAACAACCGACAATCTACGACAACATACGACGAACGTCATTTCAAGGTTACAAAGAGGACGGAAAGCGAAAGGAAAAACCTACAGGCGCCAATCTTTATTAGCAAAGGATCACATCCTATACATGCAGTTATTTTTATTTCTTTTGTTACTACCAAACAGGATGCTCTTGTAGGATCAGTGTTTTTGGTTGTAATGATGTCTTCGTTTCTTCATTTGCACAAATGAAGAACGATAATCGTAGGGAATTAGCTCCATTCTATTCCTATCCAGTGTTGTCGGTTTAATGGAAATTTCCTCTTCTCAACAGTTCCTATGTTATATAAGGGCAAAGAGATGTGTTTATTCAATTCAAAGCTAAAGGCCTTTACCGGACTCAAAGGTTGTTACCATGTAAAAAGGGATTTATTGATTTTTTCTCGAACTAACATAAATACCAGTAAGTAGTTGGATAGACCTAATATATAATAAAAGTTTATATTGTAGCTTCCGTGGCTTCTGTGAAGAGGAGTCGTGAATAAGTAAGTATAAGCTTCTAGTACTTATTTATTATACAATAGTAACTCAGACTAACCTTAAATATTCCAAGTGTGCTACTGTGTTCGAAGCAAGCTCTCGGGCTTATTGAAGACAATTGGACAAACTTAAGGAAGAATCTTAGAACAAGGCCACCCAGATACTCCAGGTCATGTTAGATAATCATTTCCCAGATTACCAAACTAGAAGCCGCTCACAATCTGGTCGTTAAACAAAACTGGTATTGCGCTGAATAATGCCATAACTGAAATCTTTCACTGGTTGTGGTGATGGATGAGATCATTAAACAAGCTGTTCCCCCTTTGACAGCTTTAAGTCGCATGGCACATGTTAAAAAAATATATGGCGTAGATGCAGCAAACAAGGCACGATTGCTATGTACGCAGCTACTAAATTCGACTGATTCATCATATGTTCGCAGCTGCCCAAACGTTGTATAAGGGCGATAAAATAACTAATGTGGTTGTGGAAATGCAGAACAGGAAAGACGTGGATTAGATATTGAAGGCAAGTGCAAAATTAAGAAATATTGGAGTGTCGATGCATTCGGACTATCCTAAAGCGGCTCGCGAAAGACGAAAATGGTTATTTAAGCTTAAAACGGAGATAACATTGAGAAACAACAAATCCAACGTATAGATAAAGCGCCAGACACTACAGGTTGATAATAAATCTGGAGGAAAGATCGAGGCACATGAATCTACACCCTGGCTGACTCGAACTGCAACCAATTTCAGACTGTGAGCTCAAATTTTGACAGATGATAGATAATTTTATTATTTACAGGCCCTTTAAACAATTTGCGTCTCAGTTGTGTTGACAATTTTTTCCGCGATGGAATTCAAACGTGATAATGTGATTGATTTATATTTGGCTGGAAAACCACAAGTAGCTATGGTTAGAGCCCTCCAGCACCTAAACGTGAATAAATCATTTGTGTCTCCAACCATAGATCCTTACCGTGATACTGGCAGCGTTGCAAAACGCCAAACAGCAATATCGGCAGATATGGTTCGGAAAGTGAAGGCTCGCGTCGAAGTGAAAGAAAAATGGCTCGTGAGCTCAACATATCGTTGGAACGGATGCAACACATACTGAAAAATGAGCTTAGGCTCAAGCCATTGAAGTTCCAAAAAACACACGATCTTACACTGCAACAAAAAATGTTAGAGTCGAAAGAGCGAAGGAGTTGCTACGCTAGCACGAAAGTGGTGTGTTGCCGAATTTGGGTTTTTCCGATGATTCGCCATTGGTTATGTCAACAAACAAAATGACAGAGTTTACTTGCCAGAGAGGTCCTTCGAAAATTTACATCTTCGGACGGCCAGCAGAAAGCAGGCAGCACCGATGGTGATGGTTTGGGCCGTCATAACCACCGATGATCGCTCTCCGCTCGTATTTTTTGCAATCGTATACCGTGAAACTATTTAAGAGGCAGTATTGAAGCCTAGAGCAATCAACCATTTCGGTTGAAGACCGTGGATATTTCAACAAGACTCGGCACCGTCTCACAAAGCGCGCGTCAACAAAGATTGGTTAAAAAACAATGTTCCACACTTCATTTGTTCGACAAAATGGATTGCAAATTCTTCGGATGCAAATCCGTTGGATTTCTTTGTCTGGGGTATTTAGAAGGCGAAGGTTGGCACTAAAAAATACAAAAGTTCGGACCACCTCAAACAAGCACTCCGCCGGGAATGACGGATCAGTTTTGATCGGCAATGAATTATTATATACCTTTCCGATTGTAGTTGCAGCATGATCTGTCCAAGTAAGAGTATCGTTGAAAACAATACCTAGATTTCGATACTTCGTGACGTATTCTATGAATGACTGCCCTAATTTTATTGTTGGAAATGTGTTAGTATCTCTGATGACGACTTATAAATACAGAATGTCTTAGACGTTTCCGAATTCAGTGATAAATTGTGTTTGAGGGCCCACTGTTGTATGATCTCTAGATTTCCGTTCTTCATTTCAACGTTAATACTGAACATATCTAGCGGGCAGTACAAGTATAACAAGTTGTGGGAATTCGTTCATATAAAGTGAAAATAGTATGGGTCCAAGGATCTAACCCTGTTGGACTCTCGCGCGAACTCCAAGAAACGAAGGCATATCGCTTCGCACAGTCACATATTGCTGAGGTATGAATGCAATAGTTTGACTGCCAGAGACGAAAATCCAAGTTCATAATGTAGCTTTTTACAGAGGAGAATGTGGTCCAACATGTCGAATGCTTTCGAGAAGTCCAACAAGAACGTAGGGCAGTTGGTATCCAAGCTATTGCTGATGTCGTCGACAACAAGCAAGACTACAGTTTTATAACTCCTATAATATATGGGCTGTGCCGTTTCTAAGAGATGGCACCACTTGAATTAAATCCATACCATTTTCAATTAGTACCAACCTTCAAAAGATACGTGTATAAATTTGACAGCTGTCGGACGATTAGTTCTCTAGATATAGCGTTGTGAGTGAAGCAACTTTTGTTATTGTGAAAAAAAATGCATTCAAAGCAATTCCGTGTGTTGATTTATCATTGCTTTTTGATGGGGAAAAATGCAGCCGATGCAGAGAAATGGCTTGATAAGTGTTACCCGGACTCTGCACCAGTCAAACGAACCATTCGCGAGTGGATTGAAAAATTTAAAAGTGGTCATACAAGCACAGAAGATGATGCACGCAGTGGACGTCCAAAAGAGGCTGTTTCAGATAAAAACATCAAAAAAGTCCACAAAATGACTACGAACGGCCGTAAAGTGAAGTTGATCGAGATAGCTGAGGCTCTGAAGATATCAAAAGAGCGTGTTGGATATATCATACACGAAGATTTCGACATGCGAAAGCTCTGTTCAAAGTGGGTGCCGCGTTTGCTCACAGTCGACCAAAAACAACAACGTGTTGGTGATTCAATGGATGAAACTTGGCTCCATCGCTTCACACCAGAGTCAAGTCGGCAGTCAGCTGAGTGGCGAGCAGGCGACGAACCTAGTCCAAAACGACCAAAAACTCAACAGTCGGCTGGTAAGGTTATGGCATCCGTATTTTGGGATACATATGGAATAATTTGCATCGACTATCTTGACAAGGGCAGACTATCAACAGCGACTATTACATTACGTTGTTGGAGCGTTTGAAGGACGAAATCGCAGAAAAACGGCCGCATTTGAAGAAAAAGAAAGTGCTGTTTCATCAAGACAATGCACAGTGTCACAAGTCGATGAAAACAATGGCAAAATTGAATGAATTCGGCTACGAATTGCTTTCCCACTCACTGTATTCTCCAGATTTGGCCCCCAGCGACTATTTCCTGTTCGCAGACCTCAAAAGAATGCTTGCCGGAAAGAGATTTAAGACCGATGAAGAGGTAATCGCCGAAACAGAGGCCTATTTTGAGGCTAAACCGAAATCGTACTACAAAACTGGTATCGAAATCGTTTCAATCAGTGTATCGACCTCGAAGGCAACTATATTGATAAAAAAAGTTGAATTTTGCAAAAAATTTTGTGTTTTACTATAAAACGGCACTGACTTTTCAGCCCATGTGTTAGTTGCCTGCTTTCGCAGCTACAGTTGATAATTTGTCTCTTCAGTTCGGTGGTTTCGTCATACATTTATTATAGCTAATTTGGCAATTTAAAAAAAGCAGAAGTACTACGGTTTACTCAAGGAAACAAAGGCTAAGATTTGCGTAGGAAAACGATGATCGAATTCCAGATTTAAGATAGTTGTGGTTCCTTTTCACTTGTGCGTTCCACTTATTGTGACGATTTCATTTACTGGAAAACACAGTAGGACCCCAAATATCTCCATTTGTTATACATGTAATTGCTATATAAGACATCAAATGCACACATTTTTAACTAGATCGTTGCCATTGTTTATCTTTAAGCAATATGCGTCCTCCATCGTTATTTTGTGCAATCTGACAAATTTGTTAGAATTCTCTTTAGTTGTATAGATGATGTCATATGTGGCCATGAAATCGATTTAGAGGTGACGTGAATATTTGGTCAGTGCCAGTCTAGTATCAGACCGATACGAGTATGTGCCAATCAGGCCATTGTTGTCGTATCTTCACACAATACGGCGGACAACAGCTTTAGTGCGATACTAAGGAGAATGATACTTCTCTGTTGCAGATCAGCAATGCGATCAACAAGAAACTTCTGTTGATTCGCGTATTTTTTTTCGATCAAATCTTAGAAATAAGTTCGAGTGTGCTTCCTAAATGCTTGGAAGTTTGGTCTGGTCCTTACTGCCTCTTCATGCCTTATTTAGCGTATTGCTATTTTAAGTGCAATTTTGAAATCCTTGCTTTTATCGCCGAAGTTGAATAACATTTTTCTATGTTATATCATATATATATCGTTTGCTTGCATTTTTATACCTCTATCACTCTAAATTTTCTATGGAGCTCCACTTCATAACTTAAATATTTTTCAACATACACACTTTTCATCCAACCAGAGATTTCGAGCGACTAGTTAGAAGAAATGTAACATTAGAGTTGTGCCACTTCTGGCAGCGTGGATCTAACTGACTTAGACGACTTGATACACGTTGAGGAAAGAATGATGAATACGTGAGCCGCGTATATTTGGGTGCCTTGCAATTGCTGTCATTCTACTTTAAACCTTCTCACAGTATTCCCTTCTGTATTCGAGGAAAGGTACTCTTAGGTATTTTTGCATCTTTCCTTAATAATCTTCCTGCTGTCGGAAATGCATCCCCACCGAGATACATAGGTTGTATCTACGTTGCGCTGTTTTGAATCCTTTTGAAAACAGTATCTTTGAAATTTATGTGTGTATGGTTACAGATGGGGTATTGTTAAACTCGTTATTATGAGTAGATACAATACTACGAGTATTGGTTGATTGCGCATTTTTATTTTTATATTTTTCGTCAAACCTTGTCTTGTATCGTAATCGTATCAATTGTTCAAAATGCAAACCATTGCTATGTATGCACGCCGTAGCTCATCTTTGAAAGGCTCTAATGATGTCCTTTCTTTCCGATTTTTCTCGAACTTTCGCTGCTGTCAATTTTATGGTTCAAGTCATCCAGTATTGTTATTTCTGATAAGTACACAATGTTCTTCATCCATCTTAATAAAAAAAAAAATTCGATTATGGTCAAGCTCAGATTCCTGGAGGCCACAGAATGGGTCCATCCCTTGCTAATAATGAATTTTCAGATCTAACCATTTGTTTCCCTAAAGTTCCAAGTAAAGATTCGAATTATGCCCTGAAGGAACTCGATAGGCTCCAATCAGCTTGTTACCCAATATGCCTAACTACACATTGACGTTGGACTTATGCTGAAAAGCTATGTGTTTCCTGGAGAATAAATAATTAAAGTAGACTCCAGCCAATAAAATTGTCTTTTTCTAAGTGCCTCTCCAGAATATAATTGCAGAATTCCAAACGCTTCTCTGAATTCCCGGGCTGTAGCTTCTGTACTGGTATATGATGGAATGCCTTCCGAATGTAGAGTTCTCCAGATGTATATCCTGCTTCGATTAAAATGTCTGACTAGTTGTCTACGATTGACATGCGAATTATTTCTGACTAAACGTAAAACGTATTCGCAGCTGCAAATTAATTCTGTTAAAACAGGATGTGAGTCTTTCGACGATTTCCGCATTTTTCCTGTCTGCCTCAACCTAGAAAATTTACACAGGATATCCGCATCCGCAGACTGAACTCAGTCTCATTAAATTCTAGGACCGCCCTTTAATGGAAATCATCTCTTACAGTGATCTCCTATGTTAGAAGCCGCGCCACATAGACATCCCAGGTAATTGTAGGGCTGACGAACTAACCAAAATTGGAACCACTCTACGTATTCTAACAGAAAATGTATAACAATCGCTTCGTGCAAAATATTATTAAATCTGGATGCAAACAAAATAACAGACTTTGGGTGGACTGTTGAATCAACATGCCGCTAAACAGATCTGGACAAAGCTGGGTTTTAATCGCTATAAGAGTTTGATCCTTCTAATAAGGAATCAAGCGATCTAAAGAATTTAGACGTTCTTGGTTCCAAGAGAAGGAGAATCACAGATTTATGTGGTACCACAATGAGTCAATAAGCCACAATGAGTTTCACCTAACCTAACCTTAATACTTGGATCAGGTTTAAGAGTTGAAAGATTATTTTCCGAAAAGAGTGATGAAGAAATCAAAAGTGATACTCTTTTGGCCTTCAATAACTTTTGCTAGATTAATTTTAGGGCAACATTTACTTTGGATTTCGTTGGGGATGCACTTCACATAGGACATGCGACTCTTGGAATTGTCTAAGTAAACAAAGAAGCTGTTTTCAGTATAGGTCTCATCATCATTTTGCAATCTGTTGTAATAAGTTTTTTGTTGTTCTCTCGTAACATTCTCTGAGGATATCCATGCTGTTTCCAAACAACAACTTTCGTGTGCGATTGCGACTTATCATTGCACAGCCTAAACAAAACTAGTCATGCTGTGTGATGTCGTCTTTAAGCTTTGAAGTCTCTGAAGATAGTTTTGCGAAGCACACCCAGAATGCTTTGAGAACGGATAAAGGAGATGTGCTGCAGTCGACCGTCTGCAAAAGCATCTACTTTTTTTTTTTTCAAGCGAATCAGTGTTTTTTGCGCAATGAGGATTAGGATGCTGACATGAGCTTTAGTCCTCCTTAGGTTATGTTACCTGATGTTGCCTGATGTTGCCCCCTCCCTCATTTATATTCGAATTTTTTCACAAATGTTGGTTAAATCTGAGGTCAAAATCGAGCCATGAAATTTAAGTCCTGTTTATTACGCCTGGAAAAGATTGGAACTGTTTCATTCATTGGTTTCTCTTCAATTTTCCTCCTTACTTACTTACTTCGATGAAGATATGGTCTAAGAAGGACTTCTCTAGCTAGCACACTCTTTGTCTAACGCCGCCTAAGGCGAGGTCTTCCACTACAGCATTGTTCTCTCGGATTGGAATCGAATATTCTTTGGACCGGAGTGTTGGTATTCATTCGCGCTACATCTAATAGCCATCATAGGCGACTAATCTGCACTTTTATGACGAGGTTAACGTCACTGTTCTGGTAATGATTGCCGTTAAAACTTCTCCTTTAGACCCTATCAACGCAGTCGGAACCAAAAACCACCTGAAAAAGTTTGCGTCCGAAAGCGCCAAGGACATCTTCATCTACAAGCTAATGTCCTTGCTTCTGCTCCATAAAGCAGGACTGGGGTGATACTGGTCTTATATAGAGCCCTTTTAGTGTTTTTTGTTAAGGGCTCATTATGCAATTGCCTTCTAAGACCGAGTAACACTTCGTGTAAATGCTGATGAGATGTCATCAACATAAAAAGTCCATGACTACCTTAAATTATAGCTGTCTATTTCAACTTTCCTTCCTATTTGTCGACACAATGTGTCCCCTCTTGTTGGTGGTATAATCTTAGTTCTACACTCATTTACGACAAAGTCTATTCTATTCCACTACTCGCAAACGCAAACTATTACACGGATTTTTGGAAAATTGCTTGCGAGTGCAGCAGAATTTTCTCAAACATGATGTTGAAAAACTTACATGTCTACTCGTAAATCCGTTTTTGGACATTAAAGGTCTAGTACTACCGTTCTCCATTGCCATTCTGACGAGTTTGGCAGCTATACCAAGGCTAGACATGTTTCTTATCTCTATATGCGGTCAACTTTGGACTAACCGTGCCTAAAACTTCACTGATAGCTGCTTCAAGCTTTCACACATTACGGCAGATAAGGTCCTATATGCAAAGTTGAGGAGACTAATGCTTCTACAATTGACGCATTCAAGAGGATTCAACGGCGATAAGATTCCAATTTTCAGCCATATTTTCTGCTAACAAAACTCTAAAAAGGAGACGGCGCGTGGTCTTTTAGCTTGATGGGTAGGTCGTCGGTCGAATGGTTGAATGTGTTATTGTGCTTGACAGCGGAGTTTAGATTGTCCATGAGACGTTTCACAGTCTTCAGAAGTCGTTTTACATGTCCTCAGTATCGACATTGACTCTACAACTATGTTTTCTTGTTCATCTCTACAGGCCTCTGGTTATCTTAACACGTTCTTGTTACTTTTCGGTAAAACTTCCGAACATTGTTTGTCGTGTAGCACGTCTCTTCTTTCCTGATCTAACGCTTTCATGCTCTTCCTTTTTTCTTATGAAAAGCTGATAATCTTTCGTCCATCGATGTGGTTCTGCTTCGTAGGGATGTTGCCATGTCATGTCAAGAAGTTGAGGGAGCGTCGGTAGGGCGATTTGTTCCGATTACAGCCGTTAAATAGGTTAGTGCCTCAGGATGTGAGCTCCTTTTACCCACTTTCTCTTTCTTTTCGTTATCTGTAACTTCTCACGTAAGTTAAAGCTGATGATATAGACATCCAAAGTTCAATTCAAAATGTTGTTTCGAATAGCAGAAGAAATAGCTTATTTCTGCCACAGAGACGACTTAAAAGGACAACCTATGTGATGGAGCTAAATCATCCCGATGTCGCAAATAGTCAAACTCCAAATCAGCATTACATATCATAACACTATATCAGCCAGGAGCATTCCGCTCTACTTCGAAACTTGTATATGAATTGAATTGGTCTTTCGCCTATTGATAGCAAAATCAAAGTCTTGCAGAACAGGTCATGTAAGCCTTCAAAAGCCAGCGAAAATTCAAAAGCTAGAATGTTTCGATTTTATGATACTGAATATGCCATCATTACCATTCAAAGGATACAAATTGTGCATTCCAGCTTCGGTAATATAGAATTTTTATTCTTCAGCAATAATTCTAAAAGGCTGTTACCCTGTGTCGGTCTATAGGTCTAAGATTGTATTGTGGGTTTTTTCACCCAGTTTTATGGAAATTGAATGTGAAAGACTTTAGCATCACTGGGTCGTCCTTCCATTCTTCACCAAAGGAATTACTCAATCACTAAGAAGATGAAAAAGACAAAAACAGAAACGATTAACCCATTCCCTTAGCCTGCAAAAGAAAACCGTCTTCAAATAAAGTTCCAATAATAGGCTGAATAGATTTTTTGTAATGTTCAGGGATTAGTGCCAGTCGACATTGTTATTAGGAAACGTTGGCGAAGCTCTTTTGCAGTACAGTATCACACCAACAGATTTCTGGTCCATGCAGAGCAATGTGACATGTCCTTTCGTATTTGTTGTATTTGTTGGCATCATCACAGCATGGGAAAACCAGAATAAATAAATAAAAAAAAAGGATTAGGAAATGGGTCAGGCAATATGTCTGTACGTACGTTCACAAGGATAAAGGAAATAATGCAAATTGTCGGAATCCTTTTGGAAATGTACTCGTATTCTTGTATATGCGTCTTGTTGACATATTGCAGATTTTTAAGAAATCCTTTGGCCCTGTTTATGAGGCCTGGTATTCATGTCATGCAGCAATGGACTTTATTTGATACAAAGCAGTAGACTAGATATGATGAAAATTTCTCATGTTGTATGATTTGGGAGGCATTTGAGGTGGTATTAACAATTTTTCCAAAGACGAGGAGAAGTTTTGAGAAACTCTTGAACTGGAAGGATGTAATGCTACGAATAATGCAGGCGGGCGGAAGAATATTTATGATGATGGAGTCGAATTTATTAATTAACCGAGCTGAATTAAGGAGTCCTTTGAAAGTACGATATGTACGAGTATATGTCAATTTTCTCGTAAATGAGAACATGATAGGGATTTATCTGAAGCTATTCTGCTTGTCATTGTATAGGGTTCATTAGGTAGCGCAGATGAAAGCATGTCTGTTGCTATGGATGATTGAAGTAGCTAAGACATGTGCCTCTCTGGGTACTTCAAAGCCATATTGTCTGCATGGGGGCATGATAATAGAAATGGTGCTTAATCAGTTCTTAACATTCGAAGTTAATTAACACAGAATTGGGTCTTGGAAGATATTGATGTTCTTTAAGTGATGGATTTGTATGTGTTCATATGTTTGAATTGATTTTTGTAAGTCGTGGAACTCATATAACAGCTTGGTGCTTCGTGATTTGCAGGTTTTATACCTGTGACGAAAGAGTCACACTTTTATACTCGAAACTTATAACGGTTATGATAACGAACTAAGTTTTACGTTGCTTCAAGTCGTCATGCACCTCTGACATGTGCCCAGTGATGCTGGAAAAGTTATATGCAAGCTGCTGCCAACTCTGAGGAGGATCTTCAAGGTCAAGTTGGCATTGACCTACGTACTGAACTTATTACAGTGAGAGTACCCTTAAGCCAAAAAACCAGTAACTATGACTGCTCACTTGTTAAGACCTTCAAGCATATCACTCTGTTATCCTTCCTATGGAAGAATATGAAAAGAATAGTCAGCTTGCCCAAAGCTGTGAGTGCATTCTCTAGGACATCGCGCAGATGCGACTGCGAGATTTTTACTTACTAAACCTAGTTTCTGAATTAAATCACCGCCCCGATCCTAGCTTCGCGGAAACGCTAAACTAAATGCCCAAGGTAGTAGCTTTGAGTTGAAAATCATGGACATATTGGTCAAGTTCGCAATTAGTTTTACTGGTGACTTGTTGAGCCAACGTGTATCTACGTGTGACTGTTTTTTTTTTTTTAAGGTTTGCGCGAAGGGATATAGAATTGCGGATTATGATTTTCGTGAGCCTGGTGCTTCCACACTTGTCAGCCACATTACCTTTGAGACTGCTGTTATTCTGCTGTTCCTTGGGCTCTTCTTGATGTTTCAGCTCTTCTCACCTCATTCAGCATGCGCATTATGAACAAACATATCTCAATCTATTCCTCTTTAGACCATTTCATGGACTCGGTAAAATTACCCTGTCTTCTGCGGAGTTTCTGAAGTAATACATTATATCCTTCTCTTTAGTTGGACATTTTTGAGTACATGAGCAAACTACCGTGCCAAAATCTATAGAACCATTTTCGATAACCTCCGTTTCCGGGAAGAAACTATGTATATAAGGCGGTAGTCGCTTCTTTACGTCATTGTATTCGATGACGGGAATTAGTTTGTGTATCCACCTGCCTTTTGTGAAGCTGTGCAAGCTGTCTGGCTAATATGTAGATAGGTCAGTTCATCCGAGTTATTCTAAAACCGCTGACTATTTTTATTGTGCCGAGCCTACACGCTTACATCAGTCTTCTTTTAAGCTCAGGTCAGGGTATATGTCCATACTTGCGCAGCATACAGGAGGATCGAACTGACGACTCTACATAGAAGGGTCCTGCTTTCATATCTACGGCCTAAGATGTTCGAAATCTTCCGATAGACTCTTGCATGTACATCATTGAGCCTTGTCAGCAATGTTTCTTGCTGGAATACTCAACATTAGTTTTGAAGCGCAGACTGTTGCCAAGAATAACTCCAATTTTATCTGAATTTTAGTTCCCAACTCGGCTGGTTATAAGGGCATTATTTCCGGCACACTCCAACAAGTTCCTGATCCTTGCAACAGCCACATTCAGGGCGGAGTCTTTCTCATTGATGTGCTTGGCTGTGGTGACCACAACTAAGACGACAACCAAATATGGTGATAAGGTATCAAACAGATAGATTAGACGAGATACGTAGAAGGATCTCCAGCTAGTTTGCTTCCTTTAGGCAGCAGCACTATTTAAGTATTGGAGTTTCCATGTTGTGGAGAAGACCCTTTCTTTGCACCGTTGCTATGAAGGCAGTGTGCTTCTCTTTAGCAGGCGTCTTAACTGCCTTTTTCGGGTTGACATTCAATTCAGGCCTGTTGTTGGCTTCTGTGTTTTTGAATGCTTTTATCGGTCGCGATAGACTACCTACATAGAAGTTGGTTAATGGGGAACTGGCACATAGATGGCGACTCTAATAACATAATCTATACAAGTTTTACTGAAATTTTATCATATTTCGAATATTAGTTGAAGTGATGGTTATGGAAAAAAAGTTTTGCTGAATTCAAACGAGGTCGCATAGGCACAAATAATGCTTAACGCTCTGGACGTCTAAATGAGACTGTTAAGCCGGAAAACATAAAAAAGCTCGTGTTTATCAGATTTTGAGTATTTGGGTATGCGAAATCTCTTTACGAAGTGGATATAAACGACAACAGCTTCATTGAAGAGGTGATTGCGGAAACTGGAGCGTATTTTGAAGCGTTGGACAAATCGTTCTATAAAAATGGCATAGCAATGTTAGAGCGCCGCTGGAAAGATTGTTTCACTGATTTTGAAGAATAAGGTCGAATTTTACAAAAAAAAAGTGTTTTTATATGTTCGTCTCGGGACTTTACGATCCACCTGTCATACTCTACTTGTATTGCCGGTATTGCCGATTGATTGGGAAGAACTATTGCCTCAAAGTTTATTCGCCATTACTCTGTAATTTGTGCTTTAATGATTTGTGACGGTCACACCGCGTAGGTTTGCAGTCTCCTAAACCTTGCTTATACCAGTACATGTATACATATACATATTATATTATATACATGTTCTGCGTATTCTTTATTCAGGTTTGCAACGGAAGACTGCGTTCGGTAAAAGTATACCTTCTCCATATTTTCTTCTTGTTCATACTTTGATGTGTTGGACCATATGCCTAATATTCCTTTGGCAACGTGACGACATAGAATATCTTCTTTGGTACTCTGTGTGTACAGTTTCTCTCACGGCCATCCTTGCTGGCTATTCGTCGTTAAATATTGATGCCGACGTTTTGGCCTTCACATCAGTTATCCGGTTACAACGCTAATTGCATCCTCAGATATCGATCGGCATGCACATGCACGGAGTTTATACTTCCCATTATGTCTCCATATGGTTTCCATATAGGATTGACAAACATATTTTTTAATGGCTGCCTGTGTCATCCAATGTTTGGTTTTAGCTTGGATACTCTTCCAGCTCTTTTGACCTTTCCTTTAGTTCACTTAGAATTGATGAAGAATATGGTCTCTGATACAATAGCACCCCTAAGTACTTAATGTGGGGCTTTAATTCGATGCTGTGTTCTCCAGCTTCTTATGAGAATGGCCCCTGTTCTATAGTCTGACGAGCGAATCCATGTCCTAATATAGTATATTGTATATTTTGGTTTAGTTATGTATTGGTTTCTATCTAGTTTCAGATATTGTTTCGCAACCGATATCACATACTGCCTGTAGCTTCCTTTTTTACAGAATTTATACTGTTATTTATACGTTTCTTTAGTGCACAACAAACATGGTATCTGAAAAGTCACCTAATCACTCCACAAATATGGAGTCTGTGTTCAAAATTATGGCTACAGATGTGGCACCTGGATGCACAGAGCTTACTCTCGAAAATTGATGAGTTCAGAGATTCTTTTGAAGGACCCAGAGTCGACGAATTATGTGTCTCCGAAACGTGGCCTTGTAAGCAAGTCGATGATACCTTATGCATTCTGAATGGCTATAAACGAACTTATCTTACCAATAGATATGAACGGAGACGAGCTGGTGCGGCTATATGCATTCCGGGACAGTATTTATTGAAATCTGAGATGTATTTCAAAGGCTGGTAGTGACATCAAATATGTGTTTGCTGATATGGCATGCAATGAAGACTACCGAAGGCAGTAAGAATAATATTTACATTCACCTTCGTTTTACTAAATATATCAGGGCACTTTTCATGGCAGAGAAAAAATGCAAAATAGAGAATAAATTTAAATACTTGTGGTTTCAAAATTCTTAAATATTATTGAGAAAGGTCGATAATGGTGTGGTTGTTGTTATTAAATCATTTGATGATCTAACAGCAATCTAAGATCAACAACATGGATGATGTTTTTGATGTCACAAATAACAACCTAACTACTGAAAATTTTAGTTACATTTGTTGTAGAATTTTTCAATGCACTATTGTATAATTCAAATAATCACTGTTTTTTTGTTGTTCATCAGAATATTCATATAAAATTCCTAATTATAACCTAATGATTCCTATTCTGCGTGTGAAGTGGGAGTTTTTGTAAGAGGTTCATATTATGGCGATATTACATATATAGCGTGATTCATGGTGAGGTTTGATTCATAATGTAAAATAAAATACCTAAGTTTGAAAATGACCTTAAAATTTTTACAATCGGTTAAAGGAACAATTCATGGCATTTACTTTTTGAAAATGACATTACGTAAATGTTGGCCACGACTACGTCTGAAGGGGGCCATTTGGAAGGTCCAATTTTGGGCGACTCGTTCAAGCATAGCGACTGGTATATCGTGGATAACACGAGTAATGTTGGCTTATTTCTGAAGACCTGAGATTTTACATATCCTCAGAAAAAATAGTACAAAGGTGTGAGCCAGAAATGGGCTTCATCACTGAACAAAAAAAATTCACGATAAAACACCGGATTTTCATTGAGTTTTTCCAGAGCCCATTCACTGAAAATATAACGCAAATTCAAGTCGTTTGGTTTCAATTCTTGCACAAGTTGAATTTTGTACGCTTTTAGGCCAAGATGTATGTATGCCAAGCCAAGCTGCTGAGAACGACGGCGAATAGTTCGTCACGGTTTTCGCGTACACTCTTAGCTACAGCTGCTATAGTTTCTTCACTACGTGCTGGATGTGATGTAACTGGTCGAGTATCATCCACTAATGTAAACTGGGACTCAAATTTGCGAATTTTGTTGGCAATAGTGGTTTTATTAGGTCGAATATGGGCACTGTAAGTTCCTCGAATCGCACGAAAAACATTTTTCACGGAACGCTGATTTTCGTAATACAGCTGAACAATTTGGAGATGCTCTTGTAGTGTGAGTCTTTTTGCGGTAACTTGCCAAATGATGTTGAATAAAAATGATAGAGCATTTTGGTAGAAGTCATGCGTGATCTGTCAAAAAAAGCCTATTGAAAATCAAACCTTAGGATGAATCACTATATATAATACATGGGCTGAAAAGTCCCTCCCGTCTCTAATAGAGGGAACAACTTGAATTAAAGCCATTTTCGGTTAGTACCAACCTTCAAAAGATACGTGTGTAAATTTGACAGCTGTTGGACGATTAGTTTTCGAGATATAGCGTTGTGAGTGAAGCAACTTTTGTTATTGTGAAAAAAAATGGATTCAAAGCAATTTCGTGTGTTGATTTATCATTGCTTTTTGAAGGGGAAAAAATGCAGCCGATGCAAAGAAATGGCTTGATAAGTGTAACCCGGACTCTGCACCAGCCAAACGAACCATTCGCAAGTGGATTGAAAAATTTAAAAGTGGTCATACAAGCACCGAAGATGATGCACTCAGTAGACGTCCAAAATATGCTGTTTCAGACGAAAACATCAAAAAAGTCCACAAAATGATTACAAATGACCGTAAAGTGAAGTTGATCGAGATAGCTGAGGCTCTGTTCAAAGTGGGTGCTGCGTTTGCTCACAGTCAACCAAAAACAACAACGTGTTGATGATTCAGAGGAGTGTTTAAAGCTGTTCAACCGCAATAAAGCCGAATTTTTGCGTCGGTATGTGACAATGGATGAAACTTGGCTCCATCACTTCACACCAGAATCAAGTCGGCAGTCAGCTGAGTGGCGAGCAGGCGACGAACCTCTTCCAAAACGACCAAAAACTCAATAGTCGGCTGGCAAGGTTATGGCATCCGTATTTTGGAATACACATGGAATAATTTTCATCGACTATCTTCACAAGGGCAGACTTAGAAAGAAAGTGCCATCAAGACAATGCACCGTGTCACAAGTTGATGAAAACGATGGTAAAATTGAATGAATTCGGCTACGAATTGCTTCCTCAACCACCGTATTATCCAGATTTGGACCCCAGCGACTATTTCCTGTTCGCAGACCTCAAAAAAATGCTCGCCGGAAATAGATTTAAGACCGATGAAGAAGTAATCGCCGAAACAGAGGCCTATTTTGAGGCTATATTTGGAGAGCTGTAGTAGAGGGCCCGGAAATAGGAGGAACTTCTGTTTCCAAATGCAGCAAATAACTAGGAGTACTGTGCGATAGTCGAAAATTTCGTCCAAGGAAACATCGAAGAAATTTTTTCACATCCGCAAAAGGGTGAAAACCCCAAACTTGAATTTTCTGCTTTGAGCGGTATAATAGAAACCCAAACCCAAGGAAATCGAACCTTTTGCTTTTGATAATTTTGCCTGAAGGTGTTTTTTCGTATAAAGGTTCAAAGTTATTAGAACTCTTTAGTACGTGCATTCGCTGACTATTAAGACGCATTCACCATTAAAGCTCAAGTTTTCGTTTCTTTTCTAAACACCATTAACTTCGAATTTTCAAGATTAACACTCAGGTCGTCGTCTGCATACATATTTTTCTCCCTCCTTTCATGAAATCGGTACAGAATAAGTAAGAGCGCACTCAGAACGCACACTCGTTTCACACACACTGTTGTTTTGAATTCATCGGAAATATATTCGCCATCCCGGTCGTCTGTTGTATTGTTGTCGTACATTGCCCTTCAAATATTGATGGCTTTTCTAGACAATCCAATTTTGTATATTTTATAAAATAATGCCTCACGTGGCACTGATCTGAAGGTTGCACGAAAATCGACAAAGGAGGCATACAATATTTTTATTGCCTTTTGTATATTTCAGCGATATTAATAAGCAAATATACATATATTTTGATCTATGGTCGAGTACTTTTTCTATAAACCAACTTGAAATTCACCAAGAAGAAGAATTTTCGAATTAGATACCCATATTCGTGCAATGAGTTTTTTCTTTAAACCATATCGTGGCGAACAGTTTTGCTGACGTATTAAGGAAGGAGAAAATAATTGCTTTTTTGATTTTGTTGAATTCCACAGTAATTGATGAAATGAATTCATTCGAGCAATTTCGCGGGAGGTTTTTTATTTTTCGATTCTTTCACATCGTGTAGGGCTTCGAAAAATGAGAACGGCGCGTCCAGAAAGTCATCGAGAAACAACAGAGCCACATATTGAAAAGCTGGTGAAATTTGATGAGGATTTAAAAAAAAAAAAAAAAAGATTCCAATTAGGTTACATTACTTTTTGCATCGACATGCTTTGTAGCCTCTCGAGCTGTTTATAATGTCGATGTTCTTTGAATAATTGTATTGCCATAGAGGATTTTAATCAAGGGCTGCGAAAGACACTTTTAGTTTGCATTGAAATAGTTGTGCTAAGCTATCTTTCCAGATAAAATTTGACAACAAAGTCAGTGGTTTTGTGCTTTCTTCAACTGATGTAATTAGTGGGTGTAAGGTATTTGAAGATGCATGTGATCCGAAAATGTATTCATTTCAACTCTGAAGCTAGGTAGAAGTTGATCCCAGTCACCTGAAGGAAGACAATAATCTATAATATTACGGAGCAAGCGGTTCCTCTGATAAACCTGAATTCTCTTTTGGGATCGCCTTTACAACTTTTATTTAAAATTCGCAAGTAAAATAGTAGCCTTGGAGATGCATGCCCCATTCAAAAGTGGGATTGTTATTCCGCTACCAAGCTGTTTTGTGAAAGCCCAGTTCTTCCATTAAAATCTCAATCAAACATCATATTAGTCGAACCGGACAACTTCAATTGTCACATGTAAATTCTCGCTCAAGCTTTCCGGTAAGCTGGGTACACCGGACAATTTTTTGCTGATGACAGTGACGGTTGCTAACTTCAGCTGACATTAAAGTTGACGCTTGTTTCAGATTTGACACCTTCTACTCTTTTCATACCATTTACTTACTTACTTAGGCGGCGCTACAATCCTGGGTGGGCCTCAATTAATAAGCCTCTCCAATTAGCGCAGTCTTTGGCTAACTAACTTTGGCTAACCATCTAAGGCGAGGTCTTCTTCTGTTACGTTGTCTCTTCGGATTAGAGTCTAAGATTTTGTGGGCTGGAGCGTTTGTGTTCATTAGCTCTACATGTTCCAGCCATCTCAAACGCATAATGCGCAGTTTTTTGACCTGGTCAATGATCACTGTACGAGTTCATCGTTGAATCATTTTCTCCAGAACCCGTCCACGCAAATATCTTACGAAGAATTTTTCTCTCAAAACGACCAAGAATAGAAAGGATGCATTATTCGGAACAATAGTGTAGGACAGGGACTACAAAGGTCTTACATAGAGTTACCTTGACTGTTCGGTAGAAGACTTTACTACATAATTGCCTTCTCAGCCCAAAGAAAGAGCGTTATTGTATTCAAACTCTATTCTTCGTTTGATTTCTGAAGATATGTCGTTTTCAGATGTGATAGCAGAGTCGAGGTAGACAAAGTCCCTAACTACCTCAAAGTTATAGCTGTCAATTGTGACATTCTGAGTGAATGGTTGATGTTAGGTGTCCCTTGTTGTTGACAGCATATACTTTGTTTCGCCTTCCGCTGTGTTCTACCAACAATATCAAAATCAATGTCTGTATACAAGGAATTGAACAGACTTTTTAAAGATCTTACCTGGTGTGTTAGCTTGTGAGTTTTCCACAATTCTTTTAAGTAAGCTGTTAAAGAAGTCACATGACAGCGCGCTGCCGTACCTAAATCCTTTTTTGACATCAAAGTTCCCAGTAAGGTCTCTTGATGCAGAAGTGAGCTTTCTCGATCGTCATCCTGTACAAGCGGACGAATTTGGCACGGATACCAAAACTAGAAATGGCTCTGTATAGCTATTCTTAGCGGGAGTTACCCGGCCTTAAAACGCACTGATAGGGCCCAATCAGATCGTTGACAAATGATGATTGACAATGTTGACATGTTGACAATGATGTTTGCACAAGATGGCAGACAAGATCTTATAATCGATGTTTAGGAGACTGATACCTCTATAGTTGCACAGTTTAGAGGGTTTCCTTTCTTGTAAGCAAACTATGCTGCGATTATATTCATTAGGCATACATTCATCCGACCAAATCTTGGAAATAAGTTGGTGTATGTTCTCTGCAAAGTCATCTTCTGCTACCTTAAATAGTTCGACGGGCAGGCCATCCACTTAGATATTGCTATCCCTAATTCATTTTGGGACGGAAATCTTGTCTTGCATCGTCAATATTGGATTGTTCACTCAGCCTGACAGCTGAGTGATTCGCCATTTAGCAATCTGCGGAACTGGTTTTTTAATATCCACAACACCGACTGTGACCCTGCTACAGGGTTTTCTTTTTCATCTCTACAGGTTTCCGTTCGGGTCTTATTACCCTGACACGTTCTTTATCTTTTGGTAAAGCTTCCGAATATCATTTCTGGAATAGAACATCTCTATTTCCTCGACTGCATTCTCATGCTTCATCTCCGGAGAAACCGGTGTTCTTCCATCTTTTGCTCACAAAGCCCACGACCCTCTCTCGTCTTTTTGGGCAGCGTCGCTTTGTAGGCATGTTATTTTGCTGTATGTACTTGCCGGTACTCTTCGCCAAACCAGGGCTTTCGAGGTGGTAGGCAGATGAAACCCATTTCTGATGACTTCTCGGCATCTAAGCCTCTGGTTTTCAGCACGTGATACTGGCTGCAAAGGACTTCTCGAGGGGTTGAGGAAAACGCATTCGGCAAAGGTTCTGACGGCTTGTTCCGTATGCAACCATTCAACCTTAAATCTCCTCATAGTATTTACCCGTTGTTGTAGCGTCTGAGATAACCGTATACGTACCTCGGCTGCAACTAGTGAATGGTATAAATATGTTGGCCGCACGGAATGTTCGGACATCTAAAATACGTCGATCCCAACACCTGCAACACCTGGTCGACAGTTTGTTGATCTGGTGTCCGCCATGTTTCCTTGTAAATATTGAGGTGAGGAAAACGTGTGCTTACTATAGTAATGTTACGTCCCGCATCGAAATCGATAAGCCTAAATCCGTTTCCAGATGTGGTGTCATGTAAGATATGTCTGCCGATTTGGCTACCAAAGTTATCTTCCGTTCCAATTTTGACATTAAAGGCACCTAGGACGATTTTAACGTCATGCATCGGACCTTGCTCGTAGGTTTTGTCGAGGAGCTCGTAGAAACTTTTCTTCTATTGTCGCGTTAGCCCATATAAGGCTGATGTTAGCGAATTTACCTTTGATAAGGATTGTTATTAAGACATTCACTCACGTGTCGAAAGCTCAAGATTTCTTGCCTAACTTTGCCGCTTACAACAAATCCGCTTCATCTTTCTTTTGTCCAGCTTATCCCGCCGCACGTCTTGGATGGCAGTGATATCTGCTTTATAGCAGTCTAGGGCCAAGGGCTAATTGTTCGGCTGCACGCGGCCTGTTCCAGGTCCGAACATCTATGTGCAGATTCCTAAGTCATCATATGTTCGTTTTGCAGGGTCGTCAACAGTGAATCTGTCCTTATACGGGGCTGTTGTCGCTGCGTAACAATTACAGACCGTATTCCGGAGTCAGTAAGCAGCTTCGGGGATGTGAGTATTGTCGTCGACACTTATTAAGGGCTTATCCGCCACCAACACTTTTCCAACACCCTGACTTGTGTGTTGGAAATCCCTATAGACCTGGTATTCAAATACGTGAAGCAGCTTATATAGTGATAACACTAGTTCGACCTAACTGTAACTGTGAACGCCAGCGTTGATTCCATCCTTAGAATTCGTCCGCTGTCACAGGAGAAAGTACCTTCATGAGAGGCACTCTCCCCCCCCCCCCCCCAATGGTTGCCTTCAACGACCTTCCACAGGGGTTGGTGAAAGTTGATGTTGTGAGGCTAATGAGAGAACGCTTGTGTTCCCATATAATCGCATATACCACCCTTTTGACCATCATGTACGTATTCTTAATTTTATTCAAAAAATTGTAAGGTTGCGAGCCAACTCTCTTAATCTATTTGTTAAAGAATCTATGCCAGACTTTTCTCCACTCATTAACTCTTCTGTTAAGTCCCAGGTGAATATTCTTTCAGAAATGAAGTTCTTATCGGTTCTAGGACTGATTTTGGTCTGCGGTTTGCTTTTGTGGATGCGTTTTATCACCTGCTAAGATTTTTTATACCGCTATGGATTCTGAACTATGTTCCTCTTACTTCTTTTTCTAGTTTTTTAATACTTACCAGGGTGCCACATTTGGCCCTAGTTTAACTATTATTATTGAATTTCGCGCTTCCCTGCTAGGAACATTGAATGCGGACCCAATGTTAGTGCTTAGAGTGTCTTTTTTTCTCAAGGGATCTGATCCGCCAATTATGGACGGCCTGGAACCTAAGAGATATTTTCAACCAAAAAATCAGTATTAGGAATCCAAACGAGGCTTAAGTCTTTTGGTGAAGTCGAGAGTCTCTTTGGTGGAGATTTTGAGAATTTCCACAGGGTTAAAAATTTCTACAAGAAAGTATTGTCTCCTCAGGAGACGTCCTGATTTTTTTTTTCCAGCCTCTGATTTTATATATTTTGTTGAATAAATATTGCTTCCCACGAATTATCGTGATATGAAAAGTCATCTAACAGCAGAGCCCGTTTTGCTGAGAGAAAGGCTGAAGATTTAAATCAGAGGTAGCTCGTTATCTGAAGTTCGCAATCGGAGTTAGAGCTTTTTAAATAAGGTTAACTTCTCTTCATCTCTCGTATGAAGCGTACGTAGTCGGAAATACCAAAGGCAATTCATTAGTCGTGAAACAACCTTCGTTGCCCTGCAGTCGCCCCATGGACGCAATAAGTCTTCTTGTGTCTGTTACCTTTAGGGATTTTCCTACGACTTTACCCTACAAATGCGCACCTGACCACCACCAAGTGGTCTTGGTTCATCCATCCCGTACAAAATGATGTTGCCTTTTTGTTGGACCAGTCTTGGTTTCTGTGCTTCTCATCAATATCTTATTCAATTCGTTTTCTAATTGCTTATTACGCTTTTGAAGTTTCTCGACCTTGTCAGCAATACTTTCCTTTAACCCTGCCAATTCTGAACAAAGCAATTGAAAATCGGATTTGATGGCAAGCTTTTTTACGAGATCTTAGTTCTCTTCATCAACCAATTCCTATTGCTAATGGACACTTCTTCTTGTGATTATTTCCTTGGATGACATGATCTAGTTTCTAACTGCCCGAATGCGTGAAACATATATAGTTGCGAAGCAACAACAATACGGACGATTTTGCTGTTGACAACGAATTTTGGAACTGTACGTGGAACGTTAGGTCTCTTAACAGACCGCCTGCAACCGAACAGCTAGCAGAGGCCTTGAACTGCTATAACTAACCGCCATCCAAGAAATGCGATGGGATGGACCGGGGAAAAAGAGGATGAAAAACTGCGATATTTATTATGGCGATTACTATCGGCAACAAAAACAGCGCTTATTTGAATGTGGGTTCGTCATTGGAGGCAGACTTTGGCCATACCTGCCAAACTCGTGCGCTTTTGCAGAATGACAGTGGAGATGCCCAAAAAGGATTTAGAGAGGGCGATGTGCTGTCCTGTGACTTCTTCAACATCGTTCTTTAAAGAATAGTGCAATACTCAAACGTTAACACTAGAGGCACTATCTTTCAAAAGTCCGTCCATCTACTTGCCTATGCCGACGACATCGACATAATCGGCATAACACAGCAGTATGTCACTGGCGCTTTCGTGAGTATTGAGACGGAGGCAGCGAAGATGGGTTTGGCGATCAATGAAGACAAGACAAAGTATATGCTGTCATCAAGAAAGAACACCCAACACCTAAGTCTCGGACACAATGCCACTATAGACAGATATATTGTAACTTTGAAGTAGTTAAGGACTTTGTCTACCTAGGCTCCGCTATGAACTCAGGCAATGACACCAGCGCTGAGAAAGAGAAGAATAACTCTTGCTAATCGCTGTTTCTTTGAGCTAAGAAAGTAATTCAGTAGAAAAACCCTCTCCCGAACAACTAAAGTGACCCTTTAAAAGACCCTAATCATCTCAGCCTTTCTCTATGGTGCAGAGCCATGGACTTTATCAAAAGCTAATGAGGATACTCTTGGTTGTTTTGAGAACAAAATTCTTCGAGTAATTTTCGATCCCGTCTGCATAGACGTTGAATGGAGGAGGAGATACAACGACGAACTGTACGGGCTATATGGTGACACCGATCTAGCCAGAAGAGTAAAGGTTCAACGACTGAGATGGCTGGGTCATGTAAAGCAAAAGGAAGCGAATGTTCCGGCCCAAAAAATCTTCGAATCCACTCCCGAGGCACGGAGCAGTAGAGGAAGACCGCGACTCAGGTGGCGCACGTAAGTGGAGGTCGACCTTAACCAACTTATCGTGCGAAACTGGAGACAGCTGGCCAAAGATCGTGCTGGCTGGAGACGCTTGTTAGTTGAGGCCTAGGTCCACCCCGGTTTGTAGCGCTATCTTAAGTAAGTAAGTAATTAAGTAAAGTCTGAGTAATATTGTAGAAGGGCAGACCAAGATTGACATAATTGAGCTATTTCCAACTCTAGTGTTGACCAAGGTACACAAAATTTCAAGTAGATAACAAGGTGAAATTGTGCTTTCTTAATGAACTATGAATCAGGGACAAGATGATTTGCAGTTAGTGCTGAAAGATAAAGGAGGATTGAGGGTAGTTTGATTCTGGTAATCTCATAACTGATTAGTAGGTTTTGGAGAGAATATGATGATAGTGTATTTTCCAAGTTCTTCTCTATTGTATCCTTAAGAGAAGAAACGTTGCCGTACCAGGATATCATCATTCACAGGGAATCGTGAAACAAATATTAAGCAATCCAATATCAATTCTCTGAAATTCTTATTCCAGGATTCCACGGGAATCAATAAAAATAAAAACGTTTTCAAACAAATGCCGAATTGACTCGCAATTCATTCATCATCAGTCGCGTCGAAACTTACCCTTTTGGCTGCGAATTGTTATCTTACTCCGCCGATGACACACTAAATGAAATCCAAAATCAAATTGAAGGCAAAAAACTCAAATGCCACAGCAATATCAAACCCATTCGACCAGCAATTGTCAGGTTCTTTTTTCCTCCTTTCGTTTTCGGATCGTCCTATCGACATATCGATAGATGGTCGCAAAATTCGATTTTATCTTTCGCCGAAAAATTCTCTCGCGAAATCGACAGAAAAACATGAAAACATCTCCATTTCCACATTTGCAAATTTACAAATTTCCACATCTTTACAATTTCGCATTCATCCACTGTGTTGGTATTATGTTCGTTAAATGTCGTTTTTTTCCGGTAACCATGGTCGCTTTAATGTCCATTTTGCACTTACACATTTACGGACATACACGTGCTAAGAACCAAGCACACCTATGGTCAATATCGCACAAAACGGTCGCGATAAAAGCTCGCAAATCGACAGGGAAGTACGAGGACTGTGTGATTAAAACATTTCACAGATTGTTTGGAACTCTGCTGTGCCTGAGTATGGCTACATGTTTGCGTGTATGTTCCTTGTTTACATACACAACAAAACAAAGGAACAAATATTTTGCCTCCACAATGAGGGATGGGACTATTTGGTTACTCTCCTGCTCGCGTTTGAATTCGTATCCATGGGTCCCTGGGCGACCCAGTCTGTTCGAAATTCAGGATCATCCGTCTGAATCAACAGACAGACAGATAGACAGTTCAAAACAACATACTAGTGCTTGACCTGAATACTAAGCGTTAACGCTTTTATTTTGCCAATTTTTCTCCAATCAATAGCACGAAATATATTTTTTTTTTCCAGCTTTTTCGTACAGGGCAGGGCCCAGGACGAATCAGAAAAAAAAACTGTTTCCAGCTAGAGGGAGAAAACAAAAACAAATATAGATATCCCAGTGAAGAATGAAAAAATAAAAAACGGCCAATGCGGCGAGAATGAAAGGTCCTTTTCAAGCGTTGGTGGGATGGGCGCCAGTAGTGGGTTTTGGCTTTGCCTTGAATAGCGTGCATGTGGTGGCCTTCAGGACGAGTAAATAAAATTTAAATTCACGTGCTAATGGCAGTTGCGGAGAGGATCTTTAATGAGAAATTAAGGAGCGCACTGAGTATATTTTTATTCCCTGTTCGCGGTTCGTTGCGGATTGACTAGTTTTTTCTTCGAATAACACACTGCATCCTGTTTTTCTTTTTTCACATTTGCTCAGTGGTCAGGTAAATTAAGTGCAGGTGATGCAGTATGACTTTGTTCATGCGTATGTAAGGGATTGTAGTTAACAATTAAAAAGGGGTTTGTTGGGTCTTATGGGGATTTGCTTGATTTGAATTAGCAATTTTTCGAAAAGGTTTTCGATATCTGTTTTGTGAAAAAGACTTGACAATTTGAATTAGATTTTGCAAATTGCTTTCATGTACATGAAGTGGATTAGGGTATATATGGTACATATGCAGCAGTGCTAATGTCATCGAATATGCCTTAGAAGTACATTAGACTCTTAAGATAAGATAAGAGGACACAAATCAAAAGGGAAAACTAAGCTAGATCTGTCATACCCATTTCACTTGCTTTATATGAGGACAATACACTCATAAACAGATGGTGACAATAGACAATAATAAATCCTTCACTGGAACGAGCAGAGGAAATTATCTTTACGATCCGGAATAGACTAAGTTAAATGTCCTTTCTTGGCTGCCTTACCGCGACAACAAAGCTTAAGAGTAAAATGTCCGAAAAGAACACAGTGGAGACTTTGAATTTGACACTAAATGAACAGTATGGATTACCTGCCCCACAGGACTGTGCTCTATGTGACAACAGCGATAATCCACCAGCGTGCTTCTCGACCATGGTCGATTTAAGAGCTGAGCCAAGTGTTGCAAGATCTTTCGATTCTGATGAAACCTGCGGCCTTTTTGTAACAAGTATAGTACATTGTTTCTGAACGATGGACAGAGTAAACGAAAGGCTTACAATGCACCTTTGGTTTGTCAGAGTGCTGCTTTTGATGGCTTGACTTAGGAAACCTAAAAGAACAAAGGGCCTCCAGAAGAGACATACTCTGAAGGACTTCAATCTGAGGCATAGTTGAAGAGGAAAAGAAGTGCTGCCGAAAGAATCTCATCTTTGATAGTCACCTTCTTCCCGGGCCAAGGTGCGACTGAAACCGTTTTTACAAACAGCAAGCGTTGCAGTTAAGACGGATGAAAAACCTCGTAAAGCCAAAGGAGGTAGACCTGTTTTACACCAGTATATCGGTGTCATCGAAAAGACCGAAAACTTTTCTTTGCGCTGAAATCACTTTAGTCATCTAAATATATGCAATTTTGCAAGCAAAATTCATTTGCTGCAAACGTTAGCTATGAATCGAACGAAGAATGGCATGAATTAGACGGCTTGTCAACTTATTTTCCTTGTGATTCGGCATGACTTTCACTATCAAAGGCAGTAGCCGAATTCATTGAAAACCTTAATTGAGTTTAGATGGGGTTCATCGTAAACTATGATTCTTATTATTGGAAAAATAATAAATGTAATACAACGTGACTTGGCCTGCCTGCAATAAAGGTGCCTCATAGCTAACATTTGTATGACATCAAGTTATGGAGCCAAAAAAGTATACCAAAGAGACTACCGGCTAGAAAGTACTATCGAAGGTTTCCATATGAGATCACAGAAACATCAAATTTAGAATCGAATTCAAGGCCGCGTAATGAGCCTAGCAAGTGTGGGGTCTAAAACGCAACCTTTGACTAGGTCGATAATTGGTTCACTCAAAATGGGCTTTCAAACAATCTTCTTTAAACTTAAGTTGTCTTTTTATACATCTGACCCCGAATCATGTAGTTACAAAGTCAACACCATCGGTTTTTCTAAAGAAGTCAAGTAATTAGCAATATTTTGGATAACAGAATTCCTTGGACTTAACATAGCACATGGAAAACATCCCAGGCGGTATCGGATTGTTTCTCTGCATTATCAAAGCCATATCAAACCCAATTATATTTTTTTTTACAAAATACCTCCCTGCTCATGTTGACAGAATCCAAAGCGGGGTCTGTAACTGCTGGCTAGTTACTGTCTTTAGCATTGCTGGCTCTACTACAAATATAGATTTATTCTAGAGACCAGGAATAAGAGCAAAAGGACGATTCCAAATTTATCAGGCTCTTAGTAGTACCCCTTACCCAATTTAAAGCGGCCCCCGTCAACTTTATTCTTATTCCGGAATCCTCAATCAAAAAAAAGATGAGAAAAGCGTGTAGTCATTTGACACTAATATGGAGATGCTATTTGCTTCAAATTTGTCTTCTTTGATGCTAGCCCATGTAAATTTTCATATCATCACCAGATTGTATGTGTCAGCCATAAAATATTATGGGAAATGCCGAAAAAAGCTGAGTTGTCTGTGATATCAGCGATGACTCCAAATCTTGAAAGATAATTAAAACTCCTGAGGAGTTCACACAAAAAGTGTGAAGAGGAGCGTTCAATGAAAAAAGAAAAAAGAAAAAAAAAGAACTATGTCCTACCGTTAGGCCAGGTGGGAAATGGGAGAGCTTAAAGGAAAGAAAGTCTTAAGCTTTTATACTATCATCGAACTTTTAGACTTTAGGCCTTAGACAGGGATTGATCGGAATCTGAATCTGCAGCGTGGAGATCGAAAGGAAATCGGACCACCTAAAATGTAGTCATGGTCAATAAAAAAAAACCAGTAATCCAGAAGAACGGTTTCAAAAGGGCAATAGCTGGTGGAATTCTGAATCGAATTGCGATTCTCTCGATCCTCAGATATTCAATTTTCGCTGTGATAACCTGACCAACCTAAAAACAGCTGAAGCATCTAATATGTAACACAGAAGTAATTGAGTATTATTGACAAAACTGAAACTTCTAGATCTCTTGAACTTAAAAATTTTTGGCACTTCTGTGAAAAGTTCAAATGTCATAGCTTTTGTCTTGAAATTGTAGAAGCATTCTTTGGTAGATCCGTCTATTTACTTTGTATGGGACGTGAGCGCATATCAGGCTGATTTTGCTTAATTTGAACTGATGAAATTTCCTACATAACGTTTGGTCCTATGCTGAATTCTTAAGACATTTTGCTACACCAAAAAATAGATTCGTATCCAAACAGATCCTGTTTTCCTTCCCTTTTACAGTTATAGTAGTAATTCTCAGAATTTACCATCCTCCTTTCACACGGGCTATCCCACTGCACCTTCTATATATAATAGCGGTATAGGTGCTCTGATATACAGTCAACGTGCAAGCGTACAATTAACAGAGGCCATCGACTGCTGTCAATCATATATAGGGTTTTCTCATAACGACTTGACAACTTTTTTTTTAATATAAATAATATATATAAATAAATATTTCAAAAACTTTATTATTGGCTTGAAGTACAATCCAAATATTTATGAATGGAACTTGACTTCGTTCATATGGCCACCGCGGCACGTTTTCAGCGGTCGATTTGTTGGACCCAATTTTCAACGACTCGATCACACATTTCGGCCGCTATTTCGCGTTCAATGTTGGCTCTGAGCTGTTCCAACGTCGTCGGCGTGTTGGCATAAACTAATGACTTAACGTAGCCCCACAGAAAATAGTTAACGTTATATCGCACGAACGAGACGGCCAATCGACTGGCCCATGTCTTGAGATAACACGCTCACCATATTTACTCTACAATAAATCGATTGTAGCGTGTGCTGTGTGCCCTGTTGAAACCACAAGTCGTCCAAGTCCATATCTTCCAAATCGGGCCAATATGGCGCGGTGATCATGGCGCGATAACGCTGACCATTCACAGTAAAGTGACGATCTTTATCGTCGACGAAAAAACCGTACCAAATGTTTTTTGTGGATGAAGTGGTGATTCATGAAGCACATGTGCGTTTTCACCCGACCAATAACGCATATTTTGCTTATTGACGAACCCATTGAGCCAAAAATGAGCTTCATCACTGAAGATGATTTTGCGATGAAATTTATCATCTTGACGCATCTTCTCCAGAACCCAATCGGAGAACGTACGTCGCTTCAAATGGTCCATCGGCTTCAATTCTTGAGTCATCTTGATCTTGTATGGGTGTAAACCAAGATCCTTACGCAAAATACGCCATAATACGCCATAATACGCCATAGGTCTGAGCTATGCCCAATTCTTGAGAACGCCGTGGAATTGACTGATTTGGATCGTTTGCTATGGACGACTGAACGGAAGCGATATTTTCGACACTTCGACCAACCCGTTATCTCACTGACACGGCAACTTCACACAACGAATATGTAGACTTAAATTTTTCCACTAAACTTGTTATTGTCTGTCTACTAGGGCGAGAATTACGACCGAAAATTGGAATAAACGCTCTTAAAGTTGCAGTCACCGACTCCGAATATCTGTAGAAAATTTTTATAATTTGCAGACGTTGCTCGTTAGTGTACTTTACCATGATAAAAATGTTGAGTTTACTGAGTTTGCGTTCACAAACTTAAATTCAAAGTTGTTAAGTCCCTATTGGAAAACCCTATATTATCGCCATCTAGGGAGTGCGAGGAGGTGGACCGAACAAAAAGTGGATGAAAAGCTGTGGTATACATATACTAGAGCGATTACTATAAGAAAAAGAATAAACACTTATTTGGATGCGAATTTATCATATGCGACAGACTAAGGCAATAAGTCTTGAGCTTTCGACATGTGAGCGAACGTCTTATGACAATAAGTCTAATATGCGTTCATGCCCTTATAGAAGACAAGACCGCCGCCGCCAAAGAGTGTTTCTACGAGATCCTCGACAAGACATATAGGGTGATTCATCGTGAGGTTTGATTTATATTGTAAAATAAAAGAAATAAATTTAAAATTGTTATTATCGGTTAAAAGAAAAATTCATGGCATTTATTTATCATTTCATGTAAATATTGGCCACGACTACGTCTGAGGTGGTCCGTTCGGAAGGTCAATTTGGTCAATTTTGGGCGACTCGTTCGCGCATAGCGACTGATATCTCGCGGATAACAGGAGTAATGTTGGCTTCCAAAGATTCAATCGTAGCTGGCTTATATCTGAAGACCTGTCAATTTACATATCCCCAGAGAAAATAGTCCAAATGTGTGATATAGCACAATCTAGGCGGCCAATTTCCCGTAGCAAAACGTGAAATTAAGTGCTCACCAAAATGATTTCTCAACAAGTCCATTGTTTTACGCGCTGTATGGCTCATAGAGCCGTCTTGTTGAAACCAGAGCTCACCGAGACCATGTGCTTGAATTTCAGGATGCACATAGGGTAGTCCGTTAACATGGCGCGATAATGGTTACTTTTAACGGTAACATTCTGATTTGCCTTATTTTTACAGAAATATGCACCAATGATTCCACCAGCCCATAAAAAACACCATGATGTTGTTTTTAATGGATGAAATGGTAGCTCTTGGTACTCTTCGGGTTGCTCATCAGCCCGAATATGGCAATTTTGTTTATTAGTGTATCCATTGAGCCAGAAATAGGCTTCGTCACAGAACAAAATTTCACGATATAACACCGGATTTTCATTGAATTTTACCACAGCCCATTCGTTGAAAATATGAAGTCGCCTGGCTTCAATTCTTGCACAAGCTGAATTTTGTACGCATTTAGGCCGAGATCCTCACGTAAAATACGCCAAACCAAGCTTCTGAGAACAACGACGAATCGATTCGTCACAGTCTTTGCGTACACTCTCAGCTACAGCTGCTATAGTCTCTTCACTACGTGCTGGATGTGGTCTAACCGGTCGAGTATCATCCACTAATGTAAGCTGGGACTTAAATTTGCGAATGGTATTGGCAATAGTGATTTCAGTAGGTCGATTATGCGCACCGTAAGTTTCTCGAATCGCACAAAAACCATGTCTCACAGAACGTTGGTTTTCGTAATACAGCTGAACAATTTAGGGACGCTATTGTGGTGTGAGTCTTTCCATAATGTCTTGGCGGACGATACTGAGCAAAAATAATGAAGCAGTTTGATAGGAGTCACGCATGGTCTGTCAAAAAAGCCTATTGAAAATGAAATCTCACGTTGAATCACCCTGTGTAAGTAATGTTCGAAGTATGACATTACAATCGTACTAGATAATTTTAACGCAAGGATAGGTAAGGAGATTGTAATTATTAGGACAGTTGGTAAGCATAGCCTACACGGTACCACGTTTGGCAACGAAGTTAGGGTCATTGACTTCGTGGCAGGATATCGATCTTCAGCCCGGACACTGTTTCCTCATCTTAATATGCAATAAGTATAAGGCATGCCTTCAGTATGCTGGACGCCCGAATGATCCGGGACTTGAATTGCATTCAAGGTTTGGAATTTCCAAGCCACAATAAAGAGCAACTACTTTGAGGCGATATAATGCCTTTGAGACCACCGGAATCTTCGCCGAACGCGAATTCTAATATTTCTCAACGACTTATATGCCGCCAGCGTCTAGTACCGAAGAGCAGTGGTAAGGCTGTCAATGCTGTAAGCGCTTTCAACGCCTTTAATTGATGGGTTTCACTCGACTAAGAAATCGCTCAAGTGATGACGAATGCCATGAAAGCACATGTAGCTAAACAAGAAGCATGCAAAGCAATGCGGCAACGTAAGACGAGAATCGTTACGTTACGAGAACGTCGGTTACTCCAGTACTCCAGAAGAAGAAAAAAGATCACGAGGAATAAGGAAATCTTACTAACAGGTAAAAACAACGCATCAAGTGAAGAAGAACGGACAGAAGCCTTTAGTGATGAAAAAGTAAAGATTGATGAAAAAGGGGAGATTTTTCTACGGATTGTATAAAGGAAAAAGGAGCCCGACATTCCGCTGCTAGTCAGAATAGACGATACAACTTCGACGATGATAGTCAAAACATCCCTGCACCTGACCAAATTGAAGAAGGGATATCTAAGCTGCAAACCAACAAAGCAGCTGGACGTGATGGCTTATCCGCCGAGGTATTCAAAGCTGCTGGATATGGCTCTGTGTAAAGCATACCCCTCATAGCTTATTTCTCAGATCTGGCCAGAGGAGTGTATCCCTGATAAATGGAATCTCAGAATCGTTTAGTCTATCTACAAAAAAAGGAGATACCACAACTGCGCCAACTATAGATGCATAAGTTTCAACACAGCATCTTATCTGCCATATTGCGTGAACGTCTAAAACCGATTAACCAACAGCCTGATTGACCCCTATCAGTGCGGTTTCACACCAGGAAAGTCTACAACCGACCAAATATTCACACTCCAGCAAATCCTAAAAAAAAAACTTAAGAATTCCATATCGATACGTTACCCACCATCTTTTCGTCAATTTTAAGGCGGCATGTGACAGCATTTATGGAGACGAGCTACATAGAACCATGCAATGACAATATGATGCGCTGCCATGTGTCCGGAATTGTCCGGAAGTCACAAATGAACACTGGAGGCACAATCATTCAGAAGTCATAATTGTCACCCGTCTGTTCTTTAGTATTGGAACAAAAACTGCCAAAATGGATTTAGACGCATATAAGGTCAAAACCAAGAACGTGTTGTCAACAAGAAGGGACACACATCATTGAGCAATTGGACAAAACGTCACAGTCGACAGTTATAACTTCAAGGTTGTAAAGCATTTTGTCTAGCTTTCTGTAAATTTTGCCAATAACACTTCAGCAGAAATGAGACGAAGAATCACTCTTGCTTAGAGGTCAATTGAGTAGCAATGACTTATCTCGAAAAATTATGGGGACTTTACATAAGACCTTGATCATCCCAGTCCTTATTTATGAAGCTGAATCATCAACTCTTTCGAAAGCAGATGAAGAGGGGGAAAATTGTTTGGAAAATATTCGGTCCCGTTTGTCAGGCTTCGGAGGACAAGACTCAACGACAAACTATACGAGCTGTTCAGGGACATCGATCTAGTCAGAAAACTGCGCATCAGTCGCCTGTGATAGCCACCGCATTGGGAACGAATGGACGGAATCTTACCCGGAGGGACAATGCACAAGAGAAAGATGTAGCACCACCTAAGTGAATAAGTAAGGCCATAACAACCGCAATAACGGCAACATTTTAAGTGATCACTGCCATATTTATGAAAGCCAAGCTGCCAAAAAATACACCACAGGCAGTCGAAGTAGGATCTAATATTGAGGGATGCTGTCGTGAAGAGCTTAAGTTTTTTTTCTGGCCCAAAATCACATTAGTATGAATCTTTTAAGTTATATGTTAACATAAAACGGCAGACTTCTATCAATCTTATCCTAGGATCTTAGGGTCAACCGACGATGGAGATCCAGCAATGTTGAAATGTACTGACAAGCACTTAAATTTACTCTGTCACAGAGTTGATTAAAGAAATTGGTTTAATGTGTTATCACGCTATTTATGCCGATAGAGCTTCTAAGGATGTCCTTCTCTAGGGCATTGTTCGTATGTCTTTTGATCGTAGAATCTGCCCTCAAATCTATCATACCTTTCGCTCGTGGGGACTTATTAGACTTATGTTGGCGAATTTGGTGAATCATTATTAAGCGTGTTTTCACGTGACAGAAACTTTTTTTTCTTTCTTGAGTCTTCATCAAATAACAAAAGCGCATTCAAATAAGCACTACCTTTGCTGTTGGCTGCAGTCATATAGTAAATGTTGCTGCTCTTTGTTGCCCTTTAAACGTCCTATTCCTTGTAATTTTTGGAAGCATATGCCTTATACATGGTTATGGCGTCTGCTTATGCTCAGCTGTATAAAGTCTGATAAATAACCTATCGTTCTGTGTACGGGAAAAAGAAGGTCGTTTGCGTAGGTCGGCAACAGTTGATTTGTCCTTCGTAAAAGTTTATTTCAACCTTGTCGAGCAGCACACCCCAATTACTACAACTTGTGGCAAAGCTGAAGAATGAGTGCAATTATGCCCAAGTGACAGTAATAAGGCATGACCTATGAAAACGGAAGATTAAAGGGTATTCATGTCCTGGTCGCAGCTTTACCAATTAAGGGCAGCAGGAAGTATGATCATATCAAACATATCGTTTTCAATTACCAACCGGGGCATAACATTGGATGTAGACCTAACTGCTCTGAGCTGAAAGAAGTTGTATGGCTACGTTAACCCTTTAAAGCCACAAATGCTACCTTACTCAGGGCAGCCTAAGTCTGAAGAAATATTTTTGGGAGCTGTTAAATGATGAAGTAAGTCTAAAGTCTAAAGTCGTGATAAGGGACGTTGAATTCGGTTAATAGTGCCAATGCCAATGTCATCTTGAAAACAGACAACGACTTAACCACATGATCCCGGAAGGTCCGGAGCCCACAAAGGAAGGCGGATGATGTCCTTATAAAAAAAAAAAACGAACTAGACATTCCCTATTATAAAAAGTGCATTGGATCTGGCATGATAAATGTACGAAATTGATGTTGAATTTGAGGTTTACAACAGTTAATGAACGGATTACTCACATTCGGGACCATGCAACGTTTTTAACGTAAGCCTCATTATTCATATTTCAACGGACGTGGAGGACAAGAGAATTAAGAATACTCATACTCCTGAAATTTCAAAATGTTGGTTTTAAACCGTTCTTATAGCTACCTTTAAACGCAGTGAACTCACTATCCAGCTTCTGTCTGTCGTCTGCCCCATTGTAAGCCAAATCAAATGGGGGCTGTCATTACCTTCTTACTTACTACAAAATCCTCGCTCAAATAAGCCCTTTACGTCAAAGTCATTTGTTTGACTACTCCTCATTATTTCTTATCATCCCTTCCATGAATATCGTAAGCAACTATTGAGCCACCAGTAGAATTTCCCTTGAGACCATTCATCGTGACGAAGTCGATACTTGATGAAACTGCCAAGCTGCACCACCAGCGATTCAAAATGATAGCAGCGTTCAGTGAGAAATTTCATGCCACTCGTCAAACTTACAATCCGTTCATCGCGTTAACACCTCCAGAACGACTGTACCCTACCCTATGTCTGCTCCATACTAAGAAAAAAAAAAAAAAAAAAAAAAAACACCCAAAAGAGTTTTGTGAAAAAGGATGCAGTGCTCCCCATGATACCTGTAAAGGATAACCACCACCACAACCAAAATAAAAAAGGGAAAAGAATACAACAAAAAAAAAAAAAAAATCCAAGGGAAACTGTAATTGATGTCCTGACTAAAAAAAGAAAGAATATTTATCGTCCTACTACAATGTTGGGAGCGTTAAAATGGTGCTAAAGCGCCTGCCACCATAATTTTAAACACCACCCAGTCTCGGCTAACCACCTCAGTAACCACCCCAGTCACCACTCAGCGTTTACTTTTATCCTTGTCCTTAAATTATTCACTTTACATGCGGAAAATTTTGTTTATATCCTTTTTTTGATGGCTAGGATAAAAGGGCCTTTCGCTTTCTCACACTCCGAACTAACACAGCAGAGGGATGATGTCGCACTTCAAGGATGAGAGCCCTATCAACGCCATTTCATTGCTACTCCGGAGACTCCTGCTTCTGTCGGTGATGGCAATGATGTAAGGTTTCTTTTTTTTTTTTTTTTTTGCCAAGGAAAAGGATCATTTCGCATCCCCTGTAAAGGAAAAGAAAAGCACAGCATTGAAGAAATCCGCCCATCTGACTCGATCCACGGCACAGTAAATGGGGTGGCATGAAATTGTTTTAGTGTCGCAAAGGAATGAGTGGGTGGATGGTTATATCGGCCCCCTGGCACCTAGTGTATGATGATGAAGGCGATAAATTAAAAATGCGAAAGAACAGCAGGGTGGGGTCTTTTTAATAACACACAGGGGGTATTTACATCCTCTTCAGTTGCTTTTTGGTAATTTTTTTTTTCTTTCCTCATTTTTTCTCGCTCCTCGTTTACTCGGTGAAATCCTTTGACAAGGCTCATAGTAATGGTGATGATAGTGTTTGGGCGGAGGAATTGTTAGTGTTGCAGCTGGGACTGCTAAAAGAATTCGGGAGTGGGGACTATTACATCTGCTCTATGTGTCACCTCTTTCGTTTTTAGGACGAACTTCAGAAGAAAATTGTCTTTAACACAGAGCCGCAGTCGTAGGCTAGGTGGCAGCCTTTTTGACACAGTTTTTCCCTTTTCTTGAACGTCAAGGAGTGCTATAAGTAAAAAAGGAGTTTAGAGCTGTAAAAGCAATTAAAGTGTTTGAAGGCAAAACGTAGGATACATGAAGATGTATACGTTTTGGAATTTTTTTTTAAAGAAAATTGCAGCAGCCCTTTGTGCAGCAGGTTGCAATTAAATACCCGGCTTAGGAATGGTTTAAGTTAAAAGATTATTTGACGTGATTACGGTGTAGAGGCCACCAGTTATTCCTGGCGATGGAATTAATGAAAAGCCGCTTGCGGCCTTACGACTTATCTTGAAAATGATAAATCCTAGTACGCCGATTGAAGTGGGAGATTATGCGAATCGCTATATATTTTGATGTATTAGGAACGACGAATGGAATGGCTGTAGAAAAAATGTATACACAGTCATATGTTCTTGATATTTATCTAAATAGCGAATAGACATAGACTTCTTCCGGGAAGTCAGAGCATACGAAACGTTCGTCTCCATATAAATTACATTCATTCCTCCTAACTATTGAGAAAATGGCAGAGAAGCTTTTGTGGTTAAACCCACTTATATAGACAAGTCGTTGTTATGTTAAAGAGGATGCTTAGAAAATGAAATTCCAGAAAAGGCACACACTGTGAATGAAAACACACTAAAAGGCAGATAAAGATGAGAGAAAGCCCACTCTCTAAGCGTAAAATAACTGCAGTCCAAACAGTCAAGAGAAACAGGTTATCGGAAGTGATACCAACTAATTGTGATTAACATCTCTGAGAATCCGTATTCTTTTCTTTTGTCTCAAACAGGACATGAGAAAAAAGCTTTTGGCTCTGGCACTATGGGTGGCTTTTCCCGCAAGATGGTTTATCGAAGAAGCTGTTCAGAGTCTGGTGACCCCCAAAGTGTCTTGAACTGACGTGCTCTACCACTCCTACAAACTGCTGGTTCCATGGTGAAATGCATATTTTAGTATCCGGCATCAGTTGGTAGAGCCAATAAATATGCTACTGCATTTTCTTATGGCTACACATTAGTCACCAATTAGGCTGCAGGAAGGTAAAAATCAGTTGGTCTCAAATCTTATGATAACTTTTTATTGCTAGCCAGATACTGTGTCCCATTCCCAGACATAGAGTCACTGTCACTTAAAAGAGTACCGCAGATCTACGAGAAAAGGAATAACCTCGCAAGTAAATAGGCCACCGCTCTTGTGAATCTCCCTCTCCTTAGTATTCATATCATGTTTTGTACTATTACACTATTTTTCGCTTAAGGATAATTGGTCATTGATATATTCAGCACTATAATCCCATTGAGCTTGAGATGTGGTCTCATGACATAACATCTGAACTCCGGTTGCTGTTGAAATACTAAGTCGACTGCCTCTGTACTAAGAAGAGGCTTCAGCTAGGATTCAAGTCATAGAAGAAATATAGTTAGATGTTGGATGTTGAAGTTTCTACTTCATTATTTGATAGTTAGGCATGCGTCTTCCTTCTAAGCTAACACATTCATAATCCTAATTAAAAATGACTTTATTGTGAGGAGAACGTAAAGTATCTGCATCCGTAACAACAGTCAGGCTGTACTTAAAGTTACTGAACAATTGCAATTCCAAGCATATTCCAGAATACAAGGCTTTCTTGAACATAAGCAGAAGACTTCTTAGAGCCCGAAAACTCATTAAAACTGCTTGTATTGCCGCATTTCTGTTGTCCCTCATTGCAAAAGATTGTACGTTTTTAAATATAAGTGTGCTAGACGTACATAACAGCACATCATTAGACTTTTCCTAGTGGGATGATGGGTCGTTTTAGGCTGCCGGAAATAGGCGGTAGTGTGATGGGGCTCATTTGCGATGATTGGTTTTCAATTGAGTACCTCACTTCGTTAAAGGTAAGGAGAGATGATTTAATTTCCCTAAATCAGGTCTCTCCGCCACGTTAATAAACATGGCCAGACTTTCAAATTAACAAAAAAACAATATTTCAACCGCCTTAAGGCGCAAAATCACGGTTGGTATCCAGGAAGTTCACAATCTTGTGCAAAGTAAATTCATAGACCTCCGTGCGATATATAAGTGTTTTCGAGCCGAGGGAATAAGGCTTGACGTGGTTTTATCAAGAGTAGAGGCAGGCAGCCTGGTTGAAGTAACACTGAGTGGCAAATCCAGTGGTATGAATACGAGATCTAACCCGTAAAATGTAAAATTGCAGACAGGGATGGCTGCCATTACATTTCCAGTCGTGCGGATGACCACTTTAGGGAATCTAACAACAGCTCCGCCTCTTTGATGGCATTGAAGTTTGAAGACCAAAATATTGAGTTCGTCGGCAGAAGTACATATCTAGCTGCTTCAAGAACCAGTGTTAGCCATTAAATCTAAGCAATAATAAAAAGAGCGAGGGAGCAATTAAAGCCACTGAGCTTTCAACTACCGCATGAGATTCACTCCAATACTCCCTTCACTCCGTGCACTGCTCAAAGGAAAGGAATGCAACGAACTCATTTTTGCAGGAGTTAAGACATTCTCCACCTCAGAAGGGAGAAATAGAAAGTAGGTACTGCTTTTCCTGGTTCAGTTCACATTTAATTGCGATGGTCTGAGGAACATTAAATACCTCGACATTCCGTCTATGCAGTGGAAAAAGAGAAGCAAAAGCATTTTATAATGCGTAAGTTCCCAGAAACTAGCGCAGGACCGTTGAACTGCAAAGAAAGGACCACAAATAGCAAATATCAATAGAGAGTAAATCTGACTCGACCAAACAAAAAGGTGAAGGGTCAATGATCAAGCTTACTACGTGCATTTAGTTTCTGGTAGAGAAAAACACTACAAAAGCGGAAGTAGTTTATCAGAACCCAGTGCATAGCGCACTGGAACATTGACTATCTTGCTCTCTGTTCAGGGGCGGATTGCTCAGTTGAAACTCCAGATACAAGTATTCACTCAGATTAAATCTAAATGATGCTGCAGGGCCTAGCCTTCAGTTGTAATATGTACGAGCATGACGGAGCAAACCCTTAAAGTAAATTCACTGACAAAGATCCAAGAAAGCGCTTCGCTGAGCTAGTTTTTTTTACCGTAGCGCGTTAGCTACGACAATATGTCGCCCCGCCGCCGCAAGTCGATTAAGCTGAATCCGTTATCGGAGTGGTGTTGAGTAGGGTATAACTTCCGACAGTACTACCAAAGGTGCCTTCTCTTCCTAGCTTTTCGTTAAAGTCGGCGAGGATAATTTTAATATCATACGGCACTGCGCGTAAGTCTTTCCCAAGAGGGCGTAGAAGCTATGTTTCTCTCCTTTGGAGGTGTATGCGTCTATAAAAATAATGTTGATGAATGTTGCGTTAATATAGATTGTTCGAAAAAAAAAACATATCACGGATACAAACCCCGAACCGAAGCCTGTGGAAACGAACAAGGAAATTTAGTAGTATAGTCGAACTCGATGCTGAGAATTTGTAAAGATCATTTTAGGACTATGTAGCCCAATAATTCCGTCCACCCGATTTGGACAAAGTTATGGTAGCTATATCCATAAAAGTTCAACAAACCTGCAGGAGTTGATGGCTTGACTGCTAAGCTCTTCAAAGTAGCAGGCGATGACTTGGTAGGAGCCACCTCTCCAACTCATCTGTACAATTGGTCGGGCGAAAGTAAGTCCGATAAATAGATCCTCACAGAGCCATTAGTCTTCTTAATATCGTCTACAAGATGCCGTTCGTGAAAAGTCTGAATGATCCGTATCAGTGCGGTTTCAGACCAGGATAGTCCACCATAGACCAAATATTCACACTAGGGTAGATCTTGGAAAAAACACATGAGCAGCACCTAATCAACGATTTTAAAGCCTTTTATGACAGCATCTATGGACACGAGCTATACAGAACAATCTCTAAGTCTAAAAACTCGTCCGTTTGTGCAGAATGACGATGGAGAATGCATGCTACTCTATCAAGGTCGGAAAAGACCTCACAGAGATTTTTGATGTCAATAAAGGATTTAGATGTGGCGATGTGGTGTCGTCCGCTTTTTTTAAACATCACAACAAAAGGCACAATCTTTCAAAGGTCAGTCCAATTACTCCCATAAGCCGCTAATAAAGACATAAACGAAAGAAAGCAGCATGATGTCAGTGTCGCTTTCGCGAGCGTTACGGCGAAACTGAGTTTAATGATCAATAAGGTTAAGACCAAATATATACTCTTAAGAAGAACGGACATCCAACACAGACGTCTCGGAGAGAACGTTGCCCTTGATAGATATAACTTTGAGGTAATTAACAACTTTGTCTACCTAGGCTCTGCTATAAATGGATATGACGACACTAGCGCTGAGATCAATCGAAGAATAAGGCTTGTCAACTGCTGTTTCTTTGGGCTAAGAAGCCCAATGCTCTCTCGAACAACAAAACTGACCCATATAAGACCTTAATGATACCAGTCCTGCCTTATAGCGCAGATGGCTGGACTTTATCAAATACAGATGAAGGTGCTTTTGGCTGTTTTGAGAGCAAAATCCTTTTGGTGATGATCTAAGAAAGATACTTAACTGTAACGAACAATTTCTTGTAGGTGGAGATTTAAACTGCTGATATTGTGGATGGGGATGCCAGAGGGTAAGCTCCTGGGGTAATATTCTTTCAGATATACAAATGAGATACCCAATTAATATTTTATATCCCAATGTGTATCAACACAGTGTGTAAGTATCAACTAGAGTGTGTAAGACGCGAACAAATCGACAATCACCCACAATCACCCACAATCACTTATTTCAAATATCCAGGAAAGTTTAAGCTGCATCAGTTCCCCTAAAAAATCTTAAGAGAAGATCGATTTTACTCCAGCACTAAGGTATATCCTCAACATTATAAAAGTTCGAAATGGATTAAGAATACAATGGCAACGTCATCGTATCCAAATCATTTATAACCAAATGAACTTTTTAAATAGATTGATCTCAGATGAAATAAAAAATTTTCGAAACCATGCATAGAGCGAAAAGCTTAGATAAAGGTTCCAAGTCTTTCTGGAACATTGCCAAAATTCTAAAATAGAAAAATAAACAGATTCCATATTTGGAATATGCGGGTCAAATCTAATTTATCCCTGCAAGTACCATAAGTCTGAACTCTTGGTCAACACTTTCCTAATTAATCACAGCTCATCAGTAGCACTCACTTTACTATTAGAAGCAACCGTTGAAGACACAATAAATGGATTCAATAGAAGTGGTGTGAGCACTTCCATTGATAAACTAATCACATATAAGGATATTGAATTTTGTATAGCTGGTTTGCATATTAATAAAAAACCAGGAATTGATAAGATAAATATTTAAAAATATCTAAGAAACTACCCAAAAATAATTTTAAATATTTAAAATACATCATTAATGCTTGCTTAAGTTTACAATGCTTTCCTGACGATCGGGAAGTCGCTTAAATTATTCTTATCTTAAAAGTAGGTAAAATAGACCAATAAGCCTATTTAGAAGTTGCACTAAACTACTTGAAAAAATAATAAAAACAAAAATACAAGACTTCCTCTTCATGCATGATATTTTACCATTGGAACGATTTGGTTTTAGGAAAAATCACAGCACCACTCATCAAGTGGCCTCTTGATATCGAGAAAGCCATCGATTCAGTGTGACACGATGGGCTCATATATAAATTAATTAGATTAAGTTGTCCCCAATATCTAATCAAACTAATCCAAAGTTTCCTATGCAAATAATGTTTTTTCTTCAAGAAGAACGATACCAGCAGGCGTCCCCCAAGGATCAGTTCTTGCTCCTATATTATATAATATTTTTTCAGCCAATTTCTCTGATCTACCCCCATATTTACATGCCATGTATGTCGATGACATAGCAAAGAGCACTTGGTATTATATTTGAGTACTGCAGGCACTAGAAAGTCAAAATTAATGCTGAGAAAACTCAATCCATTTTTTTTTTTATTTACGAGAAAAAGAAAGAGTTTGTATTGCATGATAATACAGAAATCACTTGGTTCGACACAGTTAAGTATCTTGGAGTTAGCTTCTACAAAACATTAAGGTTTAAAATCCGTAAATAATAAAATAAACATTGCCACCAAAATGCTATACCTTCTGATAAATCGGAAATCATTATTTAGTAGCGAAAAAAATATTATCACAATTAAAGTGGTATTTTAAGATATGATATTGGGGTTTCTAATAACGACTTGACAATTTTTTAAATAAAAGGCAAACCATTTGAGATATTTCAAAAACAATCAAAACATTTATGAATGGAACTCGACTTCGTTCATATGGCCACCGCGGGCACGTTTGTAGCGGTCGATTCGTTGGATCCAATTTTTAACGAATCAACCACACATTTCGGCCGAAAAGGCCGCTATTTTGAGTACAATGTTGGCTCTGAGCTCTTCCCACGTCGTCGGCGTGTTGGCATAAACCAATAGACTTAACGTAGCCCCATACAGAAAATAGTCAAGCGGCGTTAAATCGCACGAACGAGGCGACCAATCGACTGGCCCATGTCTTGAGATAACACGCTCACCATACTTACTCTTCAATAAATTAATTGTAGCGTGTGCTGTGTGGCTGTGGCATGTGGTTGAAACCACATGTCGTCCAAGTCCATATCTTCCAATTCGGGCCAAAAATAATCTGTGATCATGGCGCGATAACGCTGACCATTCACAGTAACGTGACGATCGTTATCGTCGACGAAAAAATATGGCCCAATAATGCCGCCGGCATGCAAACCGCACCAAACAGTTATTTTTTGTGGATGAAGCACATGTGGGTTTTCACCCGACCAATAACGCATATTTTGCTTAATGACGAACCCATTGAGACAAAAATGAGCTTCGTCACTGAAGATGATTTTGCGATGAAATTCATCATCTTGGCGCATCTTCTCCAGAACCCAATCGGAGAACGTACGTCGCTTCAAGTGGTCCATCGGCTTGATTTCTTCTTGATCTTGTATGGGTGTAAACCAAGATTCTTACACAAAATATGCCATAATACACCGTAGGTCTGAGCGATGCCCAATTCTTGAGAACGCCGTGGAATTAACTGATTTGGATCGTTTGCTACGGACGTCTGAACGGCAGCGATATTTTTGACACTTCGACCAACCCGTTGTCTCACTGACACGGCAACATTACACAACGAACATGTAGACTAAACTTGTTATTGCCTTTCTACTAGGGCGAGAATTACGACCGAAAATTGGAGTAAACGCTCTTAAAGTTGCAGTCACCGACTCCGAATATCTGTAGAAAATTTTAATAATTTGCAGACGTTGCTCGTTATTGTACTTTACCATGAAAACGCTGAGTTTACTGAATAAATTGACAGTGACAGTTTGATGATTAGTGAAAGAGTGCGTTCACAACTTAAATTCAAAGTTGTCAAGTCCCTATTGGAAAACCCTATATTATATGCGTCACCTGTGTGGGGTAATTGTGCTCGGATACATATAAAGAAACTACAAATTGCACAAAATAAAGTTCTGAAAATGATGTTAAGTCTTCCATGGTCTTATACAACTCTCGAACTCCATGAAAAAGTCAGAGTGCTTCCTGTTGCAAGAAAAGGTGAAATTGTGAATAAAAAATTCTTTCAAAAATGTCTTTCTTCCGAAAACTCTTTAATTAACTCAGATAACCCTGAATTACTTTTCAGAAATATTTTCTTCTAAATGAAATAATTTCATATTTTCGAATTCCCTTGAATAGTTACACCGGATTCGAAGATCCTTCGAGAAGGACGCCAGAGTTTTTTGGGTTAAGTCTCTTTCAATATGAAACTGTATTGTCAAATGCTTATTTTTCGTTATCTAGTTTTTCAAATACATGTTTGTATAACTATTTATTTATTTATTTATTTTTTTATACATATGCATATGTTAATTAATATTTCTTTTTCATTTTCTCTCTGTGATAACTACTTGAGTTGTAATCATTTGTTTTTCCTATTTTTTATATGAAGGTTTTTGTTAATTGTTTTTCTTCAGATCAACAAACTTTTGTTTTCAACAATCACAAATTTATTATTAAATACCTTAATTCCAGCAGTAAGATGTGAATATCATATCTCTGTTCAAGCTGTGCTGTATACACAAAATGTAAACCAAAAATGTTCTTTACCAATTCAATGAATATCTATCTATCTATCTATCATTTAATTTTTTTTATCAATAAAGAGTAATTGTTGACTACAAAAATATAGTTTGTTAGAGAATAATAAAATCACCATAGTCAATGATTAAAATTACCAAAATTGATATTGGTTATATGAGCATTTAAGACGTTTCCGACCTTTGTTAATAAAAACGTTAATTTAAGTAAGATTTTGATGAAAAAAAATGGGAGCAGGTTCTAAAGATATTTGCTTTTTTATGAGTCAACGCTTATATCCTTGGTTATGCTAGTTTTTTTGGATAAAATTGTAAAATAAGTGCATAATTAATTCCTCAAAAAAAGTGTTCTGACAGTATTTCGGACAACCTAAATGGTTGATAGTGCTTTAAAACTAAATTGTGTTTTTTTTTTTGTTAGCTTTAATTGTGTTGGATGTGTATTTTGCTAAAGTATTGACCTAACCATAAGGTATATTGACTCAAACTCTTTGAATTCTGGGTCAGGATTAATGTAGCCCTCCTGATTATGAAATTCAGACATTGAAATTTGAGATGTTTTGAATTCTTCCCACAACTCATGTGGGAGGTACTCCATGCGTACCTCCAGTATTTCCATTGACATCATGCCAACTATCGACTCTGTAAAAGATGTTTGTTTGTTGACTAACACTAGACGCCCACGTGTATAACAGTCAATTTTGTTGTATGTCTTTATGTAATATGTATTGTAATGTACTTTTGTAATTAGCTGGGAAATCAGATGAATATGAAACCTTCCAACCCACGTGCTCTATTTGCAATACGACAAAACCGTCCCACGTGCGATGAAAATTTCCAAAAACTCACTGCAATATGGTATTACATCAACACTGTAATCAGTTCGCTGGATTTAATATCCCAAGATAAATTTATTTTTATCCACACACTCTTGCAATAAACTCTAGTGAAAGCTAAGCATTACTTAGTCATAGTATGCGTCTGAAGAAAAATTCAACTGCAACTCCATATGCTTTACAAATTCCGAAAGAATCCAACAAATAAGTCAGCAAAAACAATACGAGGATTTACTCAAATATTTCGATTTTATATCGAAATGATTTTCTATTGATACGAATTCAGAAGAATGAGCTTTCCAGAATCTATCGAAAAAAAGTCGGGCTCTGTATGAACTAACAAAATGTTAGGCAAACTTGAGACAATAAAAAAGTGAGAGCTTGACGTTATAAGGGGTGATTCATCGTAAGGTTTGATTTTTAATAGGCTTTTTTTGACAGATCACGCGTGACTTATATCAAACTGCTTTGCCTTTTTTATTGAGTATCATTTGGCAAATTATCATGAAAAGACTCACACTACAATAGTTTCTCTAAATTGTCCAGCTGTATAACGAAAATCAACGTTCTGTAAAAAACGTTTTTCGTGCGATTCAAAGAACTTAGGTGCGCATAATCTACCTACTGAAACCACTATTGCCATTACCATTCGCAAATTTGAGTTTACACAAGTGGATGATACTCGACCGGTTAAATCACATCCAGCATGTAGTGAAGAGACTATAGCAGCTGTAGCTGAGAGTGTACGCAAAGACCGTGACGAATCGATTCGTCGTTGTTTTCAGCAGCTTGGCTTGGCGTATTCGACAATTTGGCGTATTCTACGTGAGGCTCTCGGCCTAAAAGCGTAAAAAATTCAACTTGTGCCAGAATTGAAGCCAGGCGACTTGAATTTGCGTTACATTTTCTGTAAATGGGCTCTGGAAAAACTCAATGAAAATCCGGTGTTTTATCGTGAAATTTTGTTCTGTGATGAAGCCTATTTCTGGCTCAATGGATAAGTTAATAAACAAAATTGCCATATTTTGGGCTGATGAGCAAACCGAGGAGTACCGAGAGCTACCATTACACCCATTAAGAACAACGGTATGGTGTGGTTTATGGGCTGGTGGAATCATTGGTCGATATTTCTTTAAAAATTAGGTACATCAGAATGTTACCGTAAATGGTAACCGTTATCGCGAAATTTTATCGGACTATGTGCATCCTGAAATTTAAGTATATGATCTCAGTGAGCACTGTTCAACAAGACAGCGCTATGATCCAAACAGCGCATGAAACTATGGACTTGTTGAGAAATAATTTTGGTGAGCACTTAATTTGACGTTTTGCTACGGTAAATTGGCCGCCTAGATCGTGCGATATCACAGCTTTGTACTATTTTCTCTGGAGATATGTAAAAACTCAGGTCTTCAGGAATAAGCCAGCTTCGATTGACGCTTTGAAAGCAAACATTACTCGTGTTATCCGAGAGATACCAGTTGCTATGCTCGAACAAGTCGCCCAAAATTTGACCTTACGAATGGACCGCCTCAGACGTAGTCGTTTCCAATATTTACATAATATTGTTTCTAAAAAGTAAATGCCATGAATTGTTCTTTTAAACGATAGTAAAAATTTTAAGTTTACTTTCAAATTTATGTATTGTATTTTACATTATAAATCAAACTTTACTATGAATCACCCTTTAGTACAAATTTGTTAATATATTAGTTGCGCAACTATATAAGTTCTCAGATGGCTGAAGTCAATAGATGGATCCAGCAGTAAGTGCTGGTCGATTTTGACATATCCAAAAAATCATAAGCCAGGCTTAGACATATGATAAGCAAACCGTTTTGACACCTTAGTGATTTTGTTTTAGCGTCTTACACTTTTTGTTGTGTGAAAATGTCTGATTTTGTGCCAAATAATCGTCATTTGCGGGAAGATTTGATTTTCTTCTTTCATTTGAAGAAAACAAAAAAGCTGGCTATGCTTGGCTTACGTCGTTTTTGGAATGGAATAGGGAATCTGAAGGACTTTTTCTTTCCCTCGCTGAAGGTATGAACCGATCGGCAGGAAATGACTTCTTTAAAGTTCTTGAGAAAGTTTTAAGAGAAAACAATTAAATGGACAAACCCGGGAATATATTTAATATGGATGAAAGCGAAGTATAACTGAACAATAAGCCGGGAAAGGTGTTGACGCAAAAAGGCGTTAAAGACGTCCATGTGGTTACTGCTAAGATGAAAAGAGAAAATATCACCGTAGTAGCGTGATCATTTCGATAATGAAAGGAGTAAACAAAAACAAAAAAAAAAAAAAAAAAACAGAGTTCATGGATGGATAACCAAGTGGCCCTGAAGTTTATATGAACAAAACAACAAAAAATCATCCTACATCAACGCTGAATTGTTTTTTTAAATGGTTAAAAGAACATTTCATGCCACGGAAACCTGCAGATAAGATTCTTTTAATATTGAATGGTTACACGTCGCACAGCAACGCCTTCGAGATACTCGAATTTGCTGTAAACAACGTCATCATTATCCTCTGCTTACCTTGCCATACTATCCAAGCCTTTGGACCGAAGTTTTTTTTTTTTTTTTTTAAGCCAATAAAATAGTTTTTCCATAAAGAAGCCAGGCTGGGTATTTAATTGGGAATGCATGGGAGAAAGCAGCAACTGTTGGACCTCAGGAATATATCCCTCTAATCCTCAGGCTACTCCAGACCACATCTTCAGCAAATCAGACTCGGCTGCAGTTGAAGTTCACCAATTAACAGCTCTTCCTTCAGAAACGATGACTTTATGTCCCGAATCGGACTTGAAACCTGCAGTGCAAGCCGTCATTAATACTCCAAACTTGGAACTGGTTATTCCAAGCAACAGCAATATAGTATAACGCACACCTGTAATCACTCTGAAAATGAAACGCACACCTCATCATGTCTCAAGCCTACGCCAACAAAACTCATTTAAGAAATTTTACCACTACCAAAAATTCCAGCGCTGATTTTTTTTAAAACAAAGACAGAAAGCAGAAGTCTTAACATCACCCTGTTCAATTGGGAAAAAGAAGAACCCCAAGTCTCCGAAAACCCAGCCAGAAAATAATGTCTTCAAAAAGAAAAACTGAGCCCGCTGAGAGTTCTAATGTTTGTGCCGAATGTTGGGAGAATTATTTTTCGACCAAAAAACATGGAAAAAGTTTTATTTCCTTATTTATTTTGGTAGAAAATAAATCTATCTTTAAGTTTTTTTGAAAACTCAAGTTTGTTTTACTTTTATAAAAAAATTACAACGATTTTTAAAAAATCGCGTTATCTCTTCTGCAATTACACTTGCAGGCAATGAGAGTCAGAAAGCAGTGAAATTTATATCGTTAATTGCTAGAATAAATATAATTGGTCCAAGGTGGCTACCCTGAGGGACTCCAGATATTGCTTTAATGGGGTCGGATATTGAAGACTTGAAGAAATAAAAGGCAAACCATTTGAGATATTTCAAAAACTTTATTATTGGCTTACTTAATTACAACGTCGTCGGCGTGTTAGCATAAGCCAATGACTTAACGTACGTACCCCACAGAATATAGTCAAGCGGCGTTAAATCACACGAACGGAGCGGCCAATCGACTGGTCCATGTCTTGAGATAACACGCTCACCATACTTACTCTTCAATAAATCGATTGTAGCTTGTGCTGTATGGCTTGTGGCACCATCCTGTTGAAACCACATGTCGTCCAAGTCCATATTTTCCAATTCTGGCCAAAAATAATCGGTGATCATGGCGTGATAACGCTGACCATTCACAGTAACGTGACGATCGTTATCGTCGACGAAAAAATATGGCCCAATAACGCCGCCGGCATTCAAACCGCACCAAACAGTTATTTTTTGTGGATGAAGTGGTGATTCATGAAGCACATGTGGGTTTTCACCCGACCAATAACGCATATTTTGCTTATTGACGAACCCATTGAGTCAAAAATGAGCTTGGTCATTGAAGATGATTTTGCGACTCCGAATATCTGTAGAAAATTTTTATAATTTGCAGACGTTGCTCGTTAGTGTACTTTACCATGATAAAAATGTTGAGCTTACTGAATAAATTGACAGTGACAGTTTGATGATTAGTGAAAGAGTTCGTTCACAAATCAAATTCAAAGTTGTCAAGTCCCTATTGGAAAACCCTATACCTGTTGAAATAGACAAATTAAATAGGGCCGTTAGGGGAGGACCGAGATCGGTTAGACACTTTTTTCTTACAATACCCGGAAGGCTATCTGGGCCGGACGAAAAATCATATTTAAATTTTGGTAATGTTTTCAGATACTAAAGTTGTTGTTATATTTAGCGAGATGGATGATGGATGAGAAATAAATTTGCAATGGTTTTTGGGTCGACAGAAGACTCGCTAAGAGATTTGCTAGTAGTTGGGTACCTGTCTAACTTTCTTTTGGTATTAACAAACTGGTAGAACCGTTTAGGGTCCGAAACCAAGGTCAGATCGAGTTATTAGGAATTTGTGCCACAATTTGTTTCTATTATTACGGGGAGAGCGCAACTCCTTGTTGCACCAAGGAGGAGTTCACATGCAGTCCTTTCAGAAGGTATGTGGAACCGATTGGGCAAGCAGGAGAAAATGAATAGAATAGTTGATAGGGCAAGATCAATGTAAGTCGTCTCAGCAATAAAGTCAAAATTAATGTTGCTGATGAGGTTTTAAATTTGTTAAAGTCGGTTCTTCGGAAGTTAAATGAAAATGAATTTTCTGAATCAACACATGTGTTGCCGTTTTCAGATAAGTAGGTATACAATTGCCAAGGACGGACAAAGGCGGTCTAGGGTGGCAAGAAGATGATCACTTTTATAAACGACACAGTTATGCGAATCGGATGTGAAGACAAGATCGAGTTGTCTGTTCGTTATCTGATACGCACTTGAGTTGGTTATGCAGTCCACCATTAGTATTTCTATTTCAGAGGACGAATTAAGAGAGACGAAATGAGACGAATCGTCGGAAGACGCCTATTTTAGGTGAGAGAGGTTGAAATCACCTACTAGAATAATACTGTCTTCAGGTTGTGCATCATCAATAAAAAAGTGCACTGTGTGAACTACAGGTCAATTAAACTAAATTGGTTGAGATGGGTGAATGTAACAACAAAATACATAAAGGCAGCGTTTGGGGAGCTTAATTTTTACACGTACTAACTCAAAGTTGTCAGTGTAATTCCTGCCACAGGAATTATAAGCTCTTTCAAATCTATCTTTTCGAAAAACGTCAAGGAACAGCTCATGGTTTTTAAATTGATGAATAAGATTTGTTTCAGTAAGACCATAGGTAAGCTTTTGAGAATTGTGATACACGGCGAAGATTTTAGAGCACAAATCTCTTACATTTTGGTAGTAAATTGACAGGCATTTTGGACTGGAGGATACAAAATTCAATTTGTTGGAACTGTAATTGTTTGTTTGTTTTTTTTTTTTTTTTAATTTGTATGACTTCTTTGTAAGTGGGAAAGATATTTATAGTTAACATGCGTAGACAGTGTAGAAAAATCCATATGAACTTCGTTGGAAGAGATGTCAAAACTCACATAGTAGCGAACGAAAATCTCCATCCGTTCCTTTAGCTGGATGGGTAGACCTCCTCCTTGGATTGAAACCATAATAATGGTTTTGGTTATGCCATCAATGCAAACGGAATTGGGTTTGTCGTGCAAGTAGGCAAAGTAGAGCCGAACATTTTCAAAAATGCGGTGGTCTCCCAAACCAGATACTACATAACGACTGTCATCATTTATATCAGACAATTTTTAAGTGAGTTTGATAGTGGGAGGAAGGAGGGGGTAAAGGTATTTTGGGTAAGAATCGAGGGCAGAAGAATTAAGAGAACGACCGAATGAAGAAGGAACAGGTTGGTCAAGCACCTCGGATCTAGAATTTTGACTAGTGAAGGGATTTAGATCAGGGAGATTGGTAGATGAAAATCAGGAAGAGGTGGTTGGGTTTAGTATACGAGGGCTAATAAGATTAGGATATTTCTCCCATGAGACAACGTCAGTCAGAACTTGGTTAGAAGGCGCAGGAGCAAGGTTAAATAAAAATCTGTTTTGAAACGACTTTAAAAGTTTGGCGGAAGGAGGAAGAGGATTTGGTGTCGCGGCTCTAGTGTGTTTTATATTGGGTCTATAACTTAATTAGGTTTGCTAAGAGATGACGTAACTTGTATTATTCCATTGGAACATGCGTTGGAAGTAATAAGTAAACAACAATAATTTTTTTTCACTCAAATATGTCGAACTTTGTGCCTGAAAAAGTGTTTTTGCGGGGAGTTCTTCTTCATTACTTTAATATGAAGAAAACTGCTGCCGAAAGTCATCGTATTTTGGTGGAAGTTTATGATGAATATGCGCTAGCTGAGCGAACGTGCCAAAAGTGGTTTGCACGATTTAAAAGTGGTGATTTTGTCTTGGAAGACGATGAACGTCCTGGGCAGCCAAAAAAGTTTGAAGATGAAGAACTGGAAGCATTACTCTATGAAGATTGTTGCCAAACACAAGAAGAGCTCGCAGAATCTTTGGGTGTCACTTAAGCACCCCAAGCGCAAAAAATCATATGTGAAACCCGGCCAACCAGCCAAATCAACGGCAAAGCCGAATATCCATGACGCGAAGGTAATGCTCTGTATTTGGTGGGATCAGATGAGTGTGCTGTATTATGAGCTACTACAACCGGGTAAAACCATCAATGGACAACGCTACCGAACACAATTAATCCGTTTGAAGAGAGCAGTAGTCGAAAAACGCCCGGAATATGCGACCAGACAAGGCAATAATTTTCCACCATGACAATGCTCGGCTCCACGTTGCTATTCCGGTTAAGAACTATTTGGAAAACAGTGGATGGGAAGTCTTACCCCACCCGCCTTATAGCCCAGACTTTGCGCCTTCTGATTACCATTTATTCCGGTCAATGCAGAACGCCCTCACTGAAATACGGGTCACATGAGAGCAGAATATCAAAAATTGGCTTGATTCATTCTTGGCTACCAAGCCGCCGCAGTTCTTCTGAGATGTATTTGCGAAGAATTTTGTGATTCAAAAAATATCAGCATTTTGGGAGGTACCTTTGATGAAATATGTAATCATCAAGCTTCCAATTTAATCTAATCTACGCCTCCATTCTGAAGGGTTCCATGTTGTACCAAAATGTTTGATGAACTTGCGTGGGGCGGACGTAAGGAGTTGAAGGTGAAACAGTTTGGGACTCTTGGATTAAAGGGGCAGCGGGAGAATTTGTTGATTGAATCCGTGGTGCACGAGGAGGTTGTGATGAAAGTGGCTCGATTGCGGTTTCCAATAATTCAGCCAAAATAGATGTATTGTAGTGGACGTTCTGGAGGTGTTGATTTCGGATTAATAAATCGTCAATATTCCTTCTAACTGTTTCAATATAATTCTCGATATCGAGAATGGTTGATTGGGAGGCAGCTAAATCTTCGCCGACTCGTTGAATCTATCAAAGATTACTTCGAGCAAAAGATCAGGTTGCATTGGAGCTGGTTGTTTTTTTGAGAAGGATTGAAAATGAACCTCAAAGTCTTCACCCAGGGTGTTTACTGATTCGCATAATTTAGGGGTAGAGATGTTTTGCGCAAAACAGTTTGCTTTGAGATCACTGATCGTGATCAAGTTGGTGAGTTTGGACCCTAATTAGATCGGTTGAGGACAAAATCGATTTGTCTAACTTAGACAAATTCATCTTAATCATTTTGATGAGACTTTTTTGGAATGAGTCATTGAAATCACTGAGGCACTTTGTAGCAAAGGAGATTGTCAGAGAAATCATTAATAAATACCATGTATCTTTCACTTAAACCGACACAAAATGCATGGTATGATTTTCCGCAGATACCCTTACAAGTAACAGAGTCAGCATTGTCATCAACGATTGGGCAGTTAGTGATTCCGCAAGACTTGGAAATTTTATTAAAATCAAACAAACGGAAAAGGTAAGCAATGAACTTTGTGCAATGCCAGCACTTGAGGTAATGCACTAAATAAATACGGAACGGATAGCAGAATGGACACAGCAACAGTAATTAAGCTCGAAAGATTGAGGTCAACTGAAAAATAAAGAGACAGTCGGCACTTGGGGTAATGCAATATTGTCGCTGAACTAATATCAGAGGTAGAGATATGAACAGGGATCAAAACGAACGTAGATCCGAACACAACGAGCTTCAATGTATTCATGAGGATACCCTAGGGCTTCTTGATTGCTTTGCTGTAGTGGCTATGGCAATTTTACTTTTGTACCTATTTTTTCGTTCATACAGAATTAATCCCCTTTAATCTGTTAACTATGGCTTTGCTTTGATAATCGCAACAGACCAGAGTTCTGTGTCGAAATATTTCTATCGCTCAGCTGAAGTCCTGATCAAAGGTGTCACTGCTAATTCCATTAATTTCCATCATTCTTCTGGAAAGCACTTGCTTGACTTCTGGAAGGCATCTCTCAGCAATCAGAATATGTCCACCTGAGGATTTGTGTGTACTAAGGCCGAAATTAGCTCTGAGTAATCAATTCAGACAAAAGAGTGAGGTCCCGTATTCTCTCATAGTAAATTCACACGTCCATAAGTAGGAGTACTAGTAGGCAGGGAAGGTAGGAGTGGCGGTTGGAAAAGAACAACCCAATTAGGCCTATTGGCCCATTGTACACATGAATCTTGGAACCAATTTGAGCTTTAGATCGCATAGGAGAGAGCTGGACATGTTCTTGTTCCTATTTAGAAGGATCAGACTATTAGGGCGATTCAGATCCAGCTTTGGCCAGATCTGTTTAGTCGCTAGGCATTTTGGTCCAACAGTCTGTTCTTTTATTAGCATCCAGTTTTAATATAGATTTGCACTTAGCGATTTGTGTACTTATGCTACCCTTTTCCGGTAGGTAGAGTGTTTTAGCGAGTTTGTCGGCCCTACAATTCCTTGGAATGTCTCTGTGACCCGACACAACAGTGAAGGTGAAAGTTGAACTGTTCTATCTACTTCGTGAGAGATGATCGGTATTCAAAGGCTATTTTAGGTAGGACAGAGCTTTTTTACTCGCCAAAATTTCCACCTGGAGCACGCTTTAGTGATTTGGAAGACGGAAGAATAGGCTTAGATTTATTTTATCTGAGAAAACACCACCACCAACCTTGCTACCGGTTTAAGATTCATTTGTGTAAAAGTGGATTGACTTGTAATCCATATTCATCCAAGAAGGATCTAGAGGGAAAGCTAGATGTTCTGTAGGAGGAGACCTAATATATTAATGATATTAGTGTGGCCAAATAATTTATAAATAAAAAAAAATTACTTATATCTGGGAGTACTAGTAACTAATCGAGTAAGATTTAACACACCATTTCCAGTCAGAAGTTTAGCCTTAATTACCTAAATGATACTACCGCTTGCCCCTTGGTGGAGTACCATATATGTATTTTGGTGGGACTTCCAGCCCAATTGACACAGCCGTTCCTCGCCTAAATATATTTTATGTTAGTAGGCTACTCTCAGAACATCTATTTCAATGCTTTGAAACTTTCTTCTTCACATTACTTATCCATTCTCCTCACGTGTATGCGACACTCTTTCTCCTCATCAGAGCAAAACTCTTTTTATTAAACGTTCATCAACCACTCATTCATTATCCAAATCTAGAGCACCATTCCATTTGACACACATTTATCAAGATATTTTCAATCGATAGCAACACTAATTCCTTAAGGCCATGACCTACCACCTCCGACTTCAATAGCACACGAGAACCACTCATGTTGCCCCCGTCAATTACCATCATTTTTGCTGCCATCAATCGCTTCCACATCTAGTGGGAGAAGAAATTTCTTAGCATTCCATCAGCTATTGACAAGATACATAGGTGTGCTAGTGCCAGTGTGACTTCTTCCTGCTACCCATCCATCACGAATCACGAGTGCTTTCTTCGTGATTACATGCCACACTGTACATGTAGCAGGTTGCATTCCAACCATGGCTGGGCGTTGTTCATTTCTAGAAGTAAGAGTGGGCTTCAACAAAAAATGTTATTTGCATTATTTCATTTTCAGCAGATCCTTGCTCTAAATGTCGATGGGAAAATGTAAAAAAAAAAAAAAAAAAAAAAAAAAAAAACTAAGGAAACAGTCAATGAAATGACCCTTCCTCCGAGAGAGCTCTGAGCTCCTAGCTCCGACACATGCACTTAACAGATAATTATCTAGCCAGCGGCATTATAAACGTTCTTCTAACACTTCTGGCAACGGATAATTGCACGACTAACATACGCAACTAACGTAATCTGCTACTTATGCTTTTAAATATGTATGCTTCTGTTATTTGAATAATTACAGGGGCTACCGATGCCCCATACCAGAGTATTCTTGCTTCCTGATTCGGTTACGGGGTCGTCAAAAAGGGCGGCTTGGTAAATCCTAAACATATTTACCCTTAAGTTTCGCACTCGAGTGATATACATTTTAAAGGAACCTGAAACCGAGTTATTAAAACTTTCACACTTGAGGGATCCAACCCATCGCACATTTGCATAATGAACCCTGGCAAGGTGTCGTCCTTGTTGTCATTGCTGTTACTGGCCCTGGTAACGTACCGATGCCTTCATCCTCATCCTCATTCCCATTGCCATTCTCATCATCAGTAACATCGTTGTCGTTTTAATCGCAACGTTCGTATCGTAGTAGTTGGTTGTAAACTGAACGTAGAGTTACTGCCTACCTTATTCTACGTACTTGCTTAGGTCTGAGGAATGGTGATGTTGGTACACGGACATGGTATGGGTGATGGAATGTAAATCTGGATCCTTGTTACAAGTTATCAAAATAATAATTACTGTTGAGGAAGGCTTTCAAGTTTTTAAGTGAAAAGTTGACATGTTGTACTGGCAAAGGCGCGAGAACATATCTACATGACACACACGTACATAGCTAGCATAAGAAGGTCGTCCTGTTGTTAGGTAGGCCCGTACATCAGTGCGTTCAGCACTTGTTGGCACACCTTTCGATTCGTTAACAACTCTCGAATTGAATGAGTTTTGAAGTCTATGTAGAGTGGAATAATGCACCACAGTGGGGCTTGCAAGTAGTCCAAGTAAGGATGAAATAATTGTTGAATGGTTGTGTTGTAGTCCTAGTCCTTAACCTTTAAAGTTATACTTAAAACTAAGAATGATCCAACATTACCAATAAAAACGACCGGGTGCCAGCAGTAAAGTCTTACTCCACGCAACGATATCTGAAATGCCTAACCAGGATGGTGCCAGACATGCTTCAAAAACTGAAGAATTGCAGGAATAAGGAAGGAACCGAGGTATCTTCTATTTACATTTAATTCCTATCGTTCCTATTCCGCCTGCCTTAAGAAACTGGAATACTTCCGATGGATATATTCTTGGAAAAAATGGTCTCTTTTACTAGTGTTGAGAATATGTGCAAACCTAATGCTCTAATCACGAACATCGACACGTAATAACTCTGTGCCACTAGTGCTTTTAAAAAGGTGAAATACCATTATTTGTGAACTGAGTCGGAAATCCACTTGGACGCTCTCCTAATGAATACAAAGAAGTTTAGTAGGTTAGTTAGTGAAACCGGATAAGCTGGAGAGATGATATTCTACATTTCAGACTGTTTGAGTTTCAATATTGCTTTTTCGCGCTATCGGTAGAATTAAAGCGTTATCATATCATACGACTGGTGAACACTTTTTTAACCAGGTCGATGTCCCTGTACACAGAGTACAAGTCCACTCTTCTGCGCTATAGAGCTGAATTGGAAGATTAAAAGTCTTATAAACAGTTTCTTGACAAATTCTTATTCCCTAAATCCTTCTTAAGGCCAAAGAAATGGCAATTAGCAAGTTTAACTCTCTCTTAGATAAGACATATCTATACCTCAAGTAGTGTAAACTGTATCCTTTCTCGATTGACCATATTTTGCAAATTTTGGTGTACGGTTATTACCAAGTCCTCTCCTGATACTTTAAGTCGGTTAGGGGATTAGTCATCCGCTTCATCAGCTTTGTTGAACTGACTTAAGTTTAAATGTGGCTATCTTGACCTCAACGAGGTTATTAGTTGTCGTCGTCTTTATTAAGTGGGTCATTCACTTGAGTCGGAATTTTGATAATCTTCTTGGCTTGAAGTTGGCTAAGGTGCCAGCTTCTCACGAAGTCGGCATTGCTTAACAGCAGGCTTAGTTCGCAGCAACATGCCTTCTTTATTTTACATTGATGCAAACGGAATCGAAAAACTTTGCTGTCAAAGCTCCCGGGAACGTTTTTATCCGCTTTCGTTAGTGTTTAAGCTTCTGTACCGTGAAGCGCATAGTGTCGTGTTTTGAACCAATGTAGCAAGAGTCTCTTAAAACCTTACATTTGTCGATGTTGTATATCCCTCAGAAGGTTCCTAGAAAATATGTTACGAGAAAATTCAATTATTCGCAATTTTGAGCCAAAGTAACTGCAGTTAAAAGATATGAATGGGGTGACCACTGTGAAAGAAGTCTTTAAAGACAAAACAAGTGTCCTAGACATTCGGGTCTTCGTCACTAAAAACAACCGAAGTGCTCAAAAAATGACCCTAGTACAGTTGAACGCCCGAATAGCGTGGGGCCACTGCAGAGTTAGCCGAAGAGTGGTACAAATGCTTTCGATGTGGACAGCAGCAGACTACTTGCAAAGGAACATACCAAAAGGTTCTAGGACTTTATATTAAATGCTGAGAACAGGGTCACAAAAAACAACACTGGAAAATGCGTGCAAAGTGCTGCTTATGCGATAAGCTAAAGACTCCATCACTAGGACTAGATCATGAACCGGGGTTGGTTGAATGCCATTTGTTGAATGCGGAATGACCAGAATACTTCAAGGAAATCTCCAGAAGTCAAGGGTGTACAACTTAGACTTGACCTTTATCTCGATCTCATAGACGGACTCGACTGGTTCTCAAATCTGCTTGGCACAGCTGAAATTTGGATACCCCAAACATTCCCATTAATGGTCAGGGAGCGGAAGGAGGCTTTGTCTCGGTGATGTGCGAGAAGACCATTATATTCAACTGCTGTTTCAATCCAAATAAAAATATGGGTCACTTCCGACTTGGAATACACAGTGAGAAAAATTAATGGAGAAATTGTAATGGCTGGCTATTTCAACACTAGTACCTTGGATTGGAGAATGCCTCATACTAACTCTAGAGGTAGGCAAATACGAGTACTCGAAATGACTGCCAGACTACGACACAATGTGATGAATAAAGGTAAGACATGGATTTTCGACGCGGGTATGGCGAAACGTTTCCAGACGTTATTTTAGCATCGGAAAACATATCCAGAGTCATACAAAACTGGAGAGACCTTGAAAACTAAACGAGAAGCGACCATCAATATAAAGTCTTGAAAATACAAATGGACCATGCAGCTCCTCATAGATAATAAGGACGATCACCAACATGGAAGATAGACATGATTAACACTCACCATCGAAGAAGGAAAACAATCATTTCTGGATATGAACTGCACTACAGAGACCAGCCATGATGCGGCTTATGCAGGATGCGTGCGAAGTGTCGATGCCCCGGTCCAGTAACGGATATATAAAAAGACAGTTTACTGGTGGATTGAAGAAATTGCAGCATTGAGAAGAAGATGTCAGTGTCTTAGGCGTAAGGTAAACAGGAGAAGGCGAAGACAAGTTGTGAACACCGAAGACTTACTGGCAGTAAGTAGGAGTGCAAAGTGTGAGCTTCAGATAGCCACTAAGAATAGCAAAGCACAGAAGGTGGGAAGTCCTAGAAACAAGAAATCAACAACAAATGCACTCTTTCCAAGCCACACTATCAGATTTCCGGATTGCTGTTTTGATGTTTTCATATGAACGGAACTGCTGACAAGCTAATCACGTGCCATTGAACGGAACATGTAAAAATCGGACGGCGCAATATCTGAGAATATGGCGGGTGGACTAGGATTTCTAGGTAGATTTTGACGGGTTTGGCAATGTGAGTCCGAGCATTGTCATGCTGTAGAATCACTTTTTCGTGCCTCTGTTCGAATTTTGGCCGTTTTACGCACAGTATTCGCCTCAATCGCATCAGTTAAAGTCGATACAGTTCCTCATTGATGGTTTCATTGACTTTCAAAAGTTCAAAATAAATAATACCGACCTGGTCCCATACAGCATTACCTTCGCACCGTGAATAATCGGCCGAGCCGACGACATAGGGGCATGATCGGGCAGTTCCCATGACTTTCTTTTGTTTGAGTTGCTGTAATGAATCCATTTCCCATCACCCGTTATTATGCAATGAAGAAAACCCTTCCTTTTTCGCCGCTGGAGCAGTTGTTCACAGGCGAAAAAACGACGCTCAACTTGCCTTGGCTTCAAATCATAAGGAACCTCAGTTCCTTGTTTTTGAATATTGGATATAGCTTGGCGGGTAGCTCCTAATTTTGAAGCAAGCTCTACTTGCGTTTGGCATGCATCCTCATCGAGGATGTCTTCAATTCAGCGTCTTTGAAAGACTTTGGCCTTTTTTTATGCGGACGGTCATCAACATTGAAATCACCGTCTTTGAAGCAACAGAACCAATCACGGCACGTTGTTTCATTAAGAGTAGCATCTGCTCTCCATGAACTTATGCCGCCGTTTTCTTCGAATAAAAGAAGAAAATCAACGCTTCCCGCAAAAGATGAATATTTGCCACAAAATCAGACTTTTTCACACAACCAAAAGTATTTGACACCAAAACAGAATCACTAATGTGTCAAAACGGTTTGTTTATCTTATGTTTAAGCTGGATTCATGACGTTTTGGATATGTCTTAATCGACCAGCAATTACTGCTGGAGCCATCTATTGACAAACAGAGAATTTAATAAAAAAACTTGTAAATTTAGAAAAACAAAGTATTTCATAGTATAGCTATGTTTTTTCCAGTAAATTAATGCAATAGTTAGGTATCAAAATTAAAATAATAATTTTGGCAATTTTTTTGAGGAAATTCAACGTGCGCGTCAATGTCTACGGATTCTTTACGATATTTTTAGCCACGGCAGCGATATTCTCGGCCCATATGTAGAGGTACAAGGCCTTGAAAGAATTGTTTTTTCCAGTCTCTATGAGCCTAAACTCCGCATTGAATGACTAGTGGGAGCCGGCCGGCCAGGAAAACGGGCCTGAAATGCACTTTACGCCAAAATCACTGAATAATTGTTCATCGAAAACATCGTGACAATTATTCCTCGTTCTTCAGGAGTATAGCATTGCGTATTTACACAAATTTTAATTCTGTCCGCCTCACAAATGTCAAAAACGAATTGATATTCGATTCGCCATGTGTAAAATCGATGAACCTTGCCGATAGCGTCATAGGTTATGGCCCACATGGTAGAGTTATACCACAGGTTCAACACTGCGCATCAACTATGACTCATGAACATTAACGCTAGGGCAAGTAGTCTTCGATTTCCAACTCACAAGAGGAAGACTTTGGCTTAGGTGTCAATCTTTATGTATTTAATGGCACAAAATATGTTATAAGTACTGATTTTGTCTAAGGCCAATTTTAGTAGTTCAACAACTCTCTAAGTTTTTAAGCTCTAAGCTTAAAATCAAAGTTTCTCTCATCTGTCAGGTCCTTGCTACTAGATTCCGTCTACCACTAGGTTTCCAAGAAGGTATCTATGGTAAGAAGAAGATTTGATTTCTCAGGATTTCCACTTTTATTGCATACAGGACCTTATAAAAGGTTTTTATTAGATGCGCCCTAGTCTGTTAAATCACTCAGATTTCCTGTTTTCCATGATTTTTTTTTGCATAACGTAGTCCAGAAAATCGATGTACCCCAAGAAGAAGAGTCAAGGTAATTCAATCGCACGTGTGAAGCAGTCAATAAGCCGATTCATTTTTGGCAGTAAGGCAATCGGTTTTGATATGCGCTCTGTGGTGTGTGACATCATCTTTTTAAAACATCCTCCAAGTTCGGCGGTATCATCTCGATAGAAGTGCGGCTCAATTATATCCCTGGCGTGAAAACCACACCAAAGTGTACATTTTTTCGTATGGTCGTGATTGCTGTTGGAATACCTCCGATTATTTTCTGAACCAAATGTGGTAGCATAAAGAGAGCGTATACATGAGTTCAGAGAATCCCTATAAGAAAAACTCTACGCATCTAATGAAACACTCTTTCTGATTAAATAACTGAAGCAATCGGTTATATAGAGTAAAATTGGAAGAAAGACAGAGCTTTACCCTCGTTTCATTGGGTTTGAATTTGAAGCTCAGTTGTTTCGTCAAGCAAAAGTATTATAACCACGGTTCTGCATAGCCAATCTTCTGCAAATTTCCGATCGTCAAATTCTTTAAAGTCATAGCTTTCGATAGTGTGTTTTTCTCAATGAACGAGTACATGTTTTGTCTTCTTATAATAGCATCATTGGTGCAATTGATGGACTGTTGATTAAGTTGGCTATGCGTCCACCAAACCATGTACAAGTGGATACCAGGGTCCTTGTGCAGCATTTAGGCTTTGTTCTAACCTATAATTTGGTTTATATGACTCATTAACTTTTCTTCACTATACCAGTGCTCTTAGTGGAATGGAGTTAAGGTAGAGTCGAAAATTGGCTCAAACTCATCCATTTCCATTCGTTCTACTAGGTGGGGTGAAAAGTAACCTCCTTGGGAATGAAAAAAAATTTTTTTTTAAATGTTTTTTTATTTTATTCAATATAGTCCCCTTTTAGTTCCAGCGATTTTCCAACTTCTTGATCTCGTCCGAAAAAGTAATTTTCCGTCTGAAAAATACTCCTCCGTGGCGTCGATGATTTCCTCGCGTGAGCTGAATTTTTTATTGATGAGCCACCTTCTGAGGTTTGGGAAGAGATAATAATCCGAGGGAGCCAAATCGGGCGAATACGGTGGATGCGACAGCAACTGGAGCCGTGAGTGATTGATTTTAGCCATGGTTGCGATGTTCTTGTGCATCGGTGCATTGTCTTGCAAAAACAAAATTTTTTTTCGCTTCATGTGAGGCCGTTTTGCAGCCATTTCGGCCTTCAATCGCCCCAATAATGTACAGTTATACTCGCTGTTGATGGTTTTTCCTTTTTCGAGGTAGTCCATGAAGAGTTTGCCATGACAATCCCAGAAAACCGACGCCATAAACTTGCCGACCCATCGAGCCTCACTCGGCCGCTTCGGAGCACTCGTGCCGGCTTCAGTCCATTGCCGGGCACTCATTCTGTTCTCTGGTGTTCAACAGTTACCAATCGACGCCAAAAGTCCGCCCGATTACGCATCAGCAAGTCTGAACATTCTTTCGAAGTGCTCTCGCGTTCGTGTTTTGGTCAAGAATGAGTATGCGTGGCACCCAGCGGCAGGATAATTTTTTCATGCCCAGAATATTGCCCAAAATATGGCGTGTGTGCTCAGTACTAATTTTTGTGGTAGCTGCTAGCTCGCTCACCTTCACTTTCCGGTCAGCCAACACCATTTCATGTAGTTTTTTGACATTGTAACCGCATCGGAGGGCCTGCCGCTGCGGACTTGATCGGTAATGGAGTTGCGGCCACCACGAAATCAATATTTGACGGTGTTATCTGACGGAGCATTAGTCCCATAATATATATCCAATTTTTTGTTTGATTTATGAGAGAACGAAAATCGTTTTGTCCATACTCAACATTATGCCAAGCACGTCAACAGCAATCGGCTGTCCAAACAAAACTAAAGACAGTATCGCACTGAAATATGAACGGACTTCAAGGCACCATAACATTTTTTTCTGTAGCAGCGCATTCTGGCGGTCAAGGAGGTTACTTTTCACTCCACCTTATAATCCTGAAAAACATCTGCAAACGATTCACTCATTTATAATTATGGATCCGGTACCTTATATTTGGTTCTGCCTTCAGAAATAATTCAGACTTGAAAATGCTTAACCTTCGCTAAAGGTAGTGACACAGTACCTCGTGGTTTGCTTCGCTATTTTGAGCTCCAAAAAATTACAAGCAAGCACTCCATTCGGTTCAAGATATGAACTCTTGTAGACTTTGATCCTAATCTCTGGTTTCGGTCTCTCGGCTTTTAAAGTTCTTCAATGTCTGTTGTTGAAGATTTTACTCTTGTGAGAGGCTCTTTCAATTTATATTTCAATGCTCCTTCTCGTTAATCAATGCGGAAATATCAAATATCCCATCGATTTCTGATTGAGAAAATTTCTAAGATGCCTTCTTAGGAACGAAAATTCGGATTAAAAGCAGGATTCCCTAAATATCTGACGACTAATTTCTTTTGCGAAAATTTCCGTAACAATGTTGGTAGTTCTGATCATAGTAATAGCTCCGTGACGCGGTTCATAAAAAACTCCTGACTCCATCAAATTCTAATGCATAGTTTAGTAAGATGGACTTTTCTATTTAACCACTCCAGCTCAAATCAGTTCTTCGAGTCGGAACATTATTTCCACGCCCTTCAAAACAATTATTCTTACATATCAATTCCATTGTCAACCAAGTCATGTCATCTACAATATACATTGCCACTTCTCATAACAAGAACCCCACTGAGTTCAGGTATTCAAAAAAAAACTTCATGTTGCTATTATGCGGTTACGTGTCGTGTCATTACGAGCAAACTCGTATGTTCCACTTTCCTTCAGTCACAGAAAGACCAAGTACGACTAATAGTCGCTGACAATTTTAAATACTTCCAAGGTGATTCCTCGACTTCAAGAATTCAAACTCATTCTCATGTTTCCGTATTCTGTAGCGCCCCCGAACAATCCCCTAATCACTCGTAATATTTCGCATTGACACTGGCGGCAGAAGACAATGTTTTCTGTGAGCACTCCTTATTCACCCTTACACTTTTTAAACAAGGGAAAATAATTTCTATCTAACGAATAAAAAAGCAATGACAATTCACCATACTTAAGCAGGCGGTAGGTATTCGTAAATGGGCGGCAGGATGTACGCCAGAATGTACGATGCGTGCAGAGCACTTACATTGCTGTGTGGCAATCTCATTGAATATTTTATTTGAAACCACCTACGCGTGCTCCCCCGAAGCCCATTTACCCTAGCCAGGATGGGGCCTTGCCCTGCCCGCATATGTAAAATTCGATTTGCATTTTAGGATGCCGATGGGAACCATAAATGGCGTAAGGATATCCCATACTTGGATTACGTTGCTGGTTTGCGGAGAGATTGACAATGAATTTTAGATGATCTCGCATTGAGTTTTGAAAGTATGGTTGGCCAATGTCATGGGCTAGCTGTTAAAATGAATCCAACTTAAGTGATAAGACACGAGGTTCTGTTTCTAAGGAAAAGTATTTCATATCCTTACTGTGTTGGAGTGTGAGTGACTTAGAGTGACCCTTGATTGCGGTCGAGAGCTGTTTAATGTGTTCTCTTGATGAAAGATTCATTTATGGTATTGCCTTCTTTGGAATGTGGAGCATGTAAGATTGATTGGGGTGGGGCGTTAGGTCCATAAGGGCAGCCTGGAAATCGTGTGATTGATGGCATTTGAGTATTTCCTCGTTTTCACTCAATGTGATTCAAATAAGGTCTTGTTTCTTGAAGTTGTAATTTGTTAAAAGATTTTCTGACAAGATAAATTTAAAGATTGTGTGGTAAGTAGTTTTAACTTATTCGAAGGCATGTTGGCATGTAGTTAGCCTTACATTTGTGTGTAGATGGATTCAAAAATTAATAAAAGAGTAAAAGTAACGTCTATATAATAGAGCTGGAGGAAGAAATAGCCGAGGCTAGTCAATCTTTCTCCAGGATCCTGACTAATGGCATAATTAGCCGGCCAAATGACATGAAGTCCAAGAGGACCTGGAAATGAATTATTGAAGATAAAGTGAAACTAAAGTAAATTACCACTTGAACCGCCCAAACGACATGGAGTCCAAGAGGACCTGGAAATGATTTAGATCCACGGAGAACTCGCTTAAGAATAAAGTAAAACTTCACTTGGAGTCGAAAGACTTAAACACAGGTAGTTTGCAAAGGGACTCATACTGATCGATTTGATGTTACAGTTGAAACAATACATCAACTCTTTCAGCTTACGTAACTCTGTAATTCCTCAGGGTTTCTAAGGAGAAAGGCAGAAACAAACTTTAATCCTTCTGATGGAAGGAAAGTTTTAAAAAAAGATTCTATCTCAGGGACCAAAGTGACCGGTGTGGAAAATAGCTTGAAGTATTAGTCCCGATCACAGCAACAACCTATTTCAAAACTTGTGAACAACATGTCTTTTCGGATGAATATAAAAGCTAACGCATTAACTGAACGTGCCTGTTAAAAGCTAGCACCTCCTGACACTAGAAAATTGTTTTTTTACTTAAGTACGAGGTGTGTTCAAAAAATAAAAATTTGTTCATCGATAGTAATGCTGTCCCCTTCAAAGAAATCCATCTCAGATATAATACACTTGTGCCAACGCTTTTAGCAATCCTCGATGCCCTTCTCATAAGCATTTTTTGGTATAACCGAGAGCTCTTCCAGCGATGCTGTTTTTATTTCCTCAATCATTGCAAATCTCCGTGCTTTCATAAGTCTCTTCGGTTTTGGAAACAGAAAAAAGTCGCCGGTGAATATTATGGCTGAGGCATGATTATCGTGTTGTTTTTGTTCTCACAAGCAACGAGCAGCAAGCAAAGTTAAGAAATTTCGGAATAAACTTCTCTGATACACGTTTTAAGCCCAAAATATCTGAAAAAAAATATATAACACGAGTCGGCAGATATGCCAAAATCCTCAGCAACTTCTCTTATGGTATTTCAACGATTTTTGAAAACAATTTTCTTTACTGCTTCGACGCTTTTATCTTTTGTTGATGCGCTCGGGCGTCCAGAGCAAGGTTCGTCATTGGCATCTTCTTGGCCATCTTGAAAGTGCTTGTACCACTTGCAATCATTTTTTTTACTTACTATAGAGCAGACTCACCGTATGCCACTGTACTTAAGTTTTTCAAATGTTTTAGAGCACTTGATTCCATTTTTAACACAAAATTTGATGCGAATACTTTGCTCCATTTTTTATAATAATTAAAAATCGTCGAGCACACCAAAACACGTCTAACCTTTCTATCTGTCAAAAACAAACTAAGAATGCTATATACTTGAAACCTTGAACATATGTTCGGAACATGTGTACCAACAGAGCAAAAAAAAAAAAAAAAAAAAAAAATCAATGGTCGAATGTACGTTGCCTGCGAAATTTCAAAAAGTCACCTACCTTTTTCAAGCTGACTGAGATAAGAAACATTTCTTAGCTGAACTGTTCTCGACCATTCGCTCGATCTGGCAAAGCCAGTGGAGGCAAATGATCTTTGTTTCTTAGCCTGCTCATATTCATACAGGCTTAAGAATACGCGGTTGTTTATTTTCCTTTCTTCGCACTAAGAGCAGTAGCAGATTAGGATACCAAGCCCTGCTCCTTTATCTTTCCCATCATAATTTATTAAGTTCCATTAAACAAGACTGGTGATCTGGAACCAACCTAAGAACAAACGTATGCCTAAGTACAATACATATATAATCCACACACAGGGAGAGCATGAATTTGGAAAACAAAGGCTAAAGCAGAGCTCCTGTTGAGACCATTACAACTTGATATGACTCACGTCGCTCTTTGTACTCAAATTTTCACTTCATTTCCATATACGTACAAACAAAAGACGACTTTCCCGATATTCGATATTCCAATACTGCATCCTTTAGTAAGAGGCTTTCCATGTGAACTACAAAACCTCACATAATATCCGAACAGGAACCATCTTAAAGACTTTCACACTAATATACGTATATGACGTGCGAACAGAAAGACGCAGAGCTTGTCTTTTTGTTTCGAATCAACATCTGAACTTGGGCAAGTACTGCTGTGATACGAGGAGTATGTAGGCCAGCCAACATTTGTTACGAGATTCCCTAGTTACTTACTTGGGTGACGATACAGTTCGGGGATGAAATTAACAATCCTTTCCAGTAAGCGCGGTCTTTAGCTAACTGCTTCCATTTTTTCAAGTCGATTTTGGTCTCTTTCTATTCTCTTTGAAGACTCTGCGGGTCGGTAGGTAGATCTCCATTCACTCTACGTGTCCTAGTCACGTAGAACTTTACAGCTCGTACAGTTCGTTGTTGGATTTGATCCTCCAAAACCCGTCAACGCAAACGGGATCAAATAATTTCCGATCAAAACGACCAACGATATCTTCACCCACTTTCAATAGAGTCGATGTTTATGTAATGAACTGTTTGGAACCTGAACGGCGCTTTCAGCGAATCTTCTGAGTTGACATATTCGTGGTGCTGCATATGTGCAGCGACCACTTAAGGAGGCTGAAAACTTATCAACAGATTTCTTAAGACTAATTTGAGGGAAGACTAGAATCTTTACAAATCGAAACATCTTTACAGAAGAAGATGATTTGGATTTGGAAAGGCCCCTCTTACTGTCTGAATTCCTTCAGGGTAAAGAGCATGGAAAGAATGGTTGAGCTTCATATCCCGAAAACTACTTTGCGACTGCATCATAATATGTATAGAAAACTATCTGTCTGTCCGTCTTACCAACGCGCAATATCCTGCAAGATGTGCTTCAAAATCAGGGAAGAATTGAGAACGCATTCGACAAGAAGCAGTACGTGGTAACGGATGAAAGTGTAGGGAAGTCATTTTATTAAAGCTGATCACCGGAAAGTCGCTAGCAAGGGATTCAGGTTTTAAGAATTCTTACCGTAGCGCAACGGTAAAGGGACTTGACTATCCCCTGATATATCCATTAAGCACTAATGACACTTCTCCATCAATCTGGATGACAAAACTTTCCGAGGAACCAGAAAATAAATGCGAATGTCACCGTCCCAACAGAGTTTGGACGTCGAAAAACTGCTTTTTCAACTGCGTTACCTCAAGCTCTCTCAAAATTCTACCCCTCATGCACAACCCATAGAAGATCAATGGGAATGTTACCATTATGATTACTATCAACGCGCCGCGTCGGCACAAAGAAATCTCAGCTTTGACGACGAAGGTATACCAAACAAGAATCATATGAGGCTGCGCTTCGTCGAAGAACAACAGTTGCTTTTGAGCTTTCCAAGCAGAAAACAAGGGAAAGGCATAGGCTTTTCGAAAAAAAAAAAAAAAAAAAAAAAAAAATAGCACGAACACTTAACGAACGGGGACATGGAGAGAGATTACGTCAGGAATAACTTTTGAAAGTTTTATCAGAGAAGTAAACGAACATGCCGGGGTTACAAAGCCAAAATGAAAGCTTGCAAAGGTTAACACTGACAATTCGAAGTCGGTCCTGAGACCAAATTCCGGCTCAGTTGTAAATACACAACGTGAATTTCGTACTGAGGTGGGTCGTCATCATGGCTTCAGTGTGCAGTGTTGTACCGTGGAAAGGTTTGAGAGTGAGTACATTATTTTGAATTTTAAACCACCAACCAGACAGAGATTGGTGCGAAATGAAGAAAAAAAAGCCGTCGTAGCGGCTGGTATTGAAGAATAAATGTTGACTCGGCGCAAATCAGCTGAATTGGACATGGGCAGAACGTCGTGAGTTGGGGCAATATTGGGCTCTGGAAATATTGCCCGGAGATATGGATTTTGGTCAAAAAATCATCTTCTAGAACCAGGCCCATTTTTGGCTAAGTGGCTATGTTTACACTCGGAAAATGTTCTCATTGACGCAGACGCTAGTTGTGTTTGTTTCGGATCGGTAATCTCTCGAGTTCATGATGGTTCAAAAGAAAGTAGTTGCATATTACTGCACCTAAAGAAACCTAAAAGAAACCACTGTGTTGCTCGGAGCAAGCTGCTGGCTGGCTACGAAGCATTTCCATAAGTAAGCACAGACTACGCTGTGCTGAAATGGCTTCTACAGTTCAAGAAATCTGAAGTCCAAGTTGCCAGATGAAGCGAAAGCCATTCCTCCTAACAGGTAGGTAATGATATCGAACAAATATTGGGCTGAAAGGAAGTCAAAGAAAGATCAAGCTGACAGCAAATGTCGGACTCCAAATGCTAAACTCTGAAGGCAGATTGGGCACAGTGGGACTCACTTTGTGTGCAAGATGGTTCGCTGAAGAGGAAATGGCAAAGTGCTGATGGAACAACATCTCGTATGCAGTTAATCGCGCCAAGGTCCAGAGTCAGTCAAGTGCTCTATTAAATACATGACAGAACTTCAGGAGATCACTTGGGAATAAACCAGACGTTAGAGAAGGTAATGAAACGTTTTTATTGGCTAAGTGAAAAGCAAGGTATCGAAAATTGGAGCGAAAAGTGTATAAGGTGTGCGGCTACCAAGGGTCCGAAAGTAAAGCCACAAGAACGAATGCAACAATACAATGTTGGAGTTTTTTGAAACTTTTATTGACAACCGATATACCTACGTGGTCATGGATTACTTCGGTTAATGACCGGAAGTGTTTGTAATCACAAATCAAGTAGTTAGGACCGTAGCAGAAGAGATAGTCAACCACAGGGTGAGCAGATTTGAGATCCAAATTTTGCTACACTCTGATTAAGTGCGAAATTTTGAATGAAAAATTTTTCAGGAAGTGTGCCAATATCTGGGAATAGGGAAAACAAGGACAACACAGGGTTCATTACCGACAAAGAAGCAATAAAGGGATTCCCTCGCCTTTCTCAAGGCGTCAAAGAAGAAGCAAAAACTTCGAAAGCAGAAGATCAAAGAGAGCACTGATGATTTTATACGAAAAAAAGAGCTCTTCTAGCTCAGTTGCCTAATCCTAAGCCGTCTAAAACAATGACGATAGTGTTTTTTTATGGCCTTTAGGGACTTATTGATAAAGCCAGAGTAGTAAAGCACAGTTTGGCTGAGAAACTCGAGCAGACAATTGATAAAGCACCAACCGAATTCAAACGCCGCTGTAATTTCTGAGATCAATTAGGTCACGCAACAACAAAAAAAGAGAGCTGTGTCAGTAGACCTACTGCTACAAGTGCAAAGCACCTGGGTACTTGAGATCAAATTGACCTACATGCAAAGGTTTACCAAATGATCCACAAAAAGTATCTTTCAATCTTATAAAAAACTCATTAGGAAATGACCAAGCATTGTAATTATGTCTCACGAAGACATTGCAGCGCGTACAAGTGTATCTGGTTACCATCTTTTCGAGTACCTCCTTCAAAACATCGCACTCCCAAAAGCGAAGAACAACAGAACTCTTATCGGTATAGACTTCTTAGAAGAGAATGGCATTGACCTAAATTTTTGTCAAAGATGTTAGTATTTCCAAAACGAACTAAATAAACACTATGACTTCTTCGCTAGCACACATCCTATTGTCTCTCCAACATTGCGAATGGAACAAGAAATAAGTAAATACAATGAATGGTGTAAGAAAATAGAGCCAGTTTTACCGCTACGGAGAACATCAAAAGTCACCAAAATTTCAGGAGAACGTTTTGGACCACAACCATGGAAAAAAACACTACAGGCCCATCAAACGATTACTCACCACATTCCATCAAAAAGATTTTCCGTGACAGTTTACGGTATGTCATTACACCGGACATACAATTGCAAGATACAAAGATGGACACAGACGCGTTTTTCACTGTAACTCTATCAATAGACATAACTTTAAGAGACGACAAAGAACTTGATCTGAAGGATTCAGAAAAAAATTAATGATCTCCTTTTTGAAAACTGTTCAATTTTCGAACCTCCGTCAGAGGCAATACAGTACGCTGAACACAAAATCAATACAAGAAATCACTCCCCAATTGCTACAACGCCTCAAAAAAGAAATAATCAGCTCAAACTTGAGTTTGACAAATGCTGGAGTAGGGAATAATTGACGACTGCGAATTGCTTCTCTTGTTGTTTTTGTTCCTAAAAAAGGATGGATGGACGGTTCCTGATAAATACCCATTGCCCAGAATTGATGACCTACTCCAAACCGAACGTAAATCAACACCGGACCTTCAATCTGGTTATTAAGAAAAAAAATTGCATCTATTACACCTTTTGGGATGTACTGTTTCAACCGCATGCCATTTGGTCTACGAAATGCTCCAGTCACATTCCAAAGATTGATGAATAACTTAAGAGAGGGACTTCAGGATATGCTAGTATTATTGCCTTGATGACACAATTGTTTGCTCAAGCAATTTCTACGAGCATCGTAAATACCTTTTATGCATTTGGCCTAATTCAAATTCAGGGTAAATCGACAAAAATCGAGATTATGCTGGGCTAAAGTAAAATAGCTAGGTCACCTCACTACAAGTCATGGTATAGAAATGAATCCAGGAAAAAAAAATAAACTAGCCAGACTAGACCAGAATCAAGAAACGTTCAAGAGGTCCTTTCATTCCTACAAACATGGTCTTGCTATAGACGATTTGTGGTAAATTTTGCAGATATATCCAAACCTCTTAGTGAAGAAGAGCTTAATTCATTCAATAAACTGAAGATTACGCTTATTACTGCTCCTGTTTTGCAACAAGCATATGAAGACAAACTGGTCTGCATAATGAAGGATGCAAGTAGCTATGCGATAGAAGCAGCATTGGTCTAGGGTGAGAAAGCGGAGGAACATACGCATCTAGGTTATTGTCAAAGGCAGAGCGGAACTATTCAACAACAGAAAGGGAAGCCATGGCCATCGTCATCGTCATAGAAGGTACCACTTCTCAATGACCACCAGCCATTGAAATGGTTAATGATCCTAAAAGGCCCAACTGGTAGATTAGATCGATGGGTTCTAAAATTGCAGCCGTATAATATCGACTTTCAAGATTCTGTGCATAATGAAGATCTTCGAATTTGCAATGTTCAGATGGACATACCTGAAAGGAAACCACATCAAATCCGAGAAGCTCCAATTCAAGACAATGACCTTAAGCTAATAATCGAATCGTTCGAAGCAAAATATGAAAATGTGACTCGTTTGACGATACGAGGTTATATATAGATTTTCTCCAGAGTCCGATTCAGAAGATGCACAACTCGTAGTTCCAGTACAGGGGCGAGTGGCAATCTTGAAAAAATATCACGATGATGCTGCTGCGGCGTTGACCGTACGATAAGTCGTATTACAAAACACATCAGGAATTGTCTGGAATAACAGAGATACAAGCCGCGTGATTTGAAATAAGCTGAATCACTTACAGACAGATTTATAGCAATAAATCTTTTTGTTCTGCTTCCAAAGACTGCCGTTGGATTCCAATGGGTACTATTGGGTATATATTTTAATTCGTCGGTTTTTTTTTTTTCAAAATTTTAACGTTTATTTAAGAAAAATATATAAAATAGTATTATTCAAAGTATTGCCCATCTGAAGCTATGCCTTTTTCCCATCTTTCTGGCAATTTGTGGATCCCATCCCAAAAGAACTGCGCCGGCTTGGCAGCCAAGAATAAATCAAGCCAATTTTTGATATTCTGCTCTGATGTGAACCGTATTTCAGTGAGGGTTTTCTGCATCGACCGGAACAGGGGCTATAAGGCGGGTGGGGTAAGACTTCCCATCCACTGTTTTGCAAATAGTTCTTAACCGGAATAGCAAAGTGGGGCCGAGCGTTGTCATGATGGAAAATTATTGCCTCGTGTCTGGGCGCTTATTCCGGGCGTTTTTCGGCTACTGCTCTCTTCAAACGGTTCATTTGTATTCGGTAGCGTTGTCCATTGATGGTTTCACCCGGTTTTAGCAGCTCAGATTGCAGCACACCCATCTGATCCCACCAAATACAGAGCATTACCTTCGCGCCATGGATATTCGGCTTTGCCGTTGACTTGGCTGGTTGGCCGGGTTTCACATATGATTTTTTGTGCTTGGAGTTGTCGTAATGGATCCATTTTTCATCACCAGTAACAATCCGATGCAAAAATGACTTGCTTTTGTGGCGTTCCAGCAGCTTTTCGGACAAGCAAAACCGCCTTTCGACGTCTCTCATCTTGAGTTCATGTGGAACCCAATTTCCTTGCTTTTGAATATATCCAGCTGCTCTTAAACGTTTTGAAATGGCTGCTTGAGTGACACCCAAAGATTCTGCGAGCTCTTCTTGTGTTTGGCAACAATCTTCATAGAGTAATGCTTCCAGTTCTTCATCTTCAAACTTTTTTGGCTGCCCAGGACGTTCATCGTCTACCAAGCCAAAATCACCACCTTTAAATCGTGCAAACCACTTTTGGCACGTTCGTTCAGCTAGCGCATGTTCACCTAAACTTCCACCAAAATACGATGACTTTCGGCAGCAGTTTTCTTCATATTAAAGTAATGAAGAAAAACTCCCAGCAAAAACACTTTTTCAGGCACAAAGTTCGACATATTTGAGTGAAAAATAAAAAATGAGTGACATATACTGAAATGACGTACAATGACAGTAGTTTTCCAACGCAAGTTCTAATGGAATAATACAAGTTACGCCATCTCTTAGCAAACCATTAGAAAGCTATAGACCCAAAACTAATCGAAGATGTTGGTAGTAGATGGGCAGAAGTTTTTCTACTACGAGAAGCAACCTCAGAGAACTGTTGTCTAACCCTACTTAACAAAATTATGGAGTCCAATTTATTTCCGCTATCATGCAGCAATTGTAACATTGCCTTGGTATTCAACAGACATTAACACCAGTCTACCATCCGAAATCAAATCCTATCGAAAGAAAAAACAGGGACAGAAAGACACAACTAGCTATTTTGGTCAATAACGACCATGTAACATGGGCAATCCACCTGCAGGCTGTCGGATACACTCCAGCATGTATATAGAATTTTATTCCTCAAATAACTCCTAAGCTTATTGCACTGCACGGAAAAATGCGTTCTCTTTTTGTAACAAAAAAACCAGTTTACTTTTCTTTTATTTAGTGCGGCATTGGTTTCTTTTTTTCTTCACCAAAATTTAAAGGAAATCACAATTTCATTAGCATGCAGCTAATTCCAAGCCGACAAAATTACTGCCATCTCATTGTCATGTGAAGAAACAGAGCACAAAAAACACAAGAAACACAACTTATCTGCCACAACATATTTGTGTGCGGATTATCTTATCGTCCCTAACAATATGCCACAACAAAACGAGCACATCTTCCACTGTACAGTGAATTCATAAACCAGTATAGCAAAAAAGCAAAACCTCCATTTTGAACAGAACGCAATTCCAACCTAAGTATAAGCTGGAAGTGCACACTACAGCGTTGGATGGGGAGCGCGTACAAAAATTCAACAGGACAACCCCCGAATCAGTCAACTGTTAACCATCACCATCCTAACGTTCCAGACGTCTCATGCTCTATTCGAAATCATTAAATTACAGAATTAATTTCCTGAATCGAAATCAATGAATAGATTAAAGCGTTTTAATAACGCCCCAATCAACCACCCTTAACCATCATCACCCTACTAGGCAGCGCACTAAACCGCAGTCCAACAGCCTAGAAGCAGTCAGATTTTTCGGATTTTTGATATTGAAATTTCGAAATTCCTCTAGGTTGCCACCCTAAGCAGCAGTTTGGGAAGCACTTGTTTACATTTTTTTACACCCCTTCCTCCGTAGCTTTAAAAAAAGTGAACTACGCCAACATCAATCGTTATTCTGGGTTTTTAGCACGGCGCCACCGCTGCTGCTGTTGAGTGAATTTGTTTTCATTTTGTTTCGGAATGTATAGTAAGGGAGCGGGATAATGTTACTGCCCTACTTAAGCAATCACCTTGGTGGGGTAGCGATTCTATTTAGATAATAAAGTCAGAACATATCTTCCACTTGGATGGATTACCATCGAGAACCATGGAGTCTGCTAATCGATTGCCGAAAAAATAAGAAAAAAAAAAAAAAAATTAATAATTTGAATGAGTTGATAGCACCACTATGCGTGGCGTATGAGCGTTCGTCCCCTAGCTTACAAGTGGATCGTATAATGAACGATTTCATCAGTGCTTCTCTTGGGGGAAGATTAAATTTAGCACTTAAATCTACGAGGTCTAGGGGAGACAGTGATTTCTAGTCAACCCTGTGCTTGATGCATTTTGATCTATTTATAGGAACACTCCATTACAACCCGATAGTGAAGGGGAGGAACAGACAAAATGGAAATGTCTAAATTAATGATACTCTTCAACTATGGGGTTTGTTGTTGGGTTAATTTTGTGTTGTCAGAGGGTGGTTTCTTCTATTTTTAAACATGTGCGGGGACAATGTTAACTATAAGTAGGTGCTCGCTACAGCATCAGTTACAAAAGCTTCGCAATCGATAGCCGATTAAGTTGGTGAAACTACATACAATGTGTAGAATTCTTATCTTTTTTATGTGTAACAAATACATACGAGTATGTACGAGTATACACAATGCAAACATTTGCACTTATTCGATTGAAAGAGTAGTTAGGTAGGTCTGTTGGATACCTACTATCGTTTCAACTTCACACTATGAGAGTTGGATTTCTGCTGCTTTTATAGGAATTTGAAGTAAAAGTGGATGATAGTGAAGGTTTAGCAAATTCTTATTGAAGGGTAATTGACTGGTGAGTATCTTTGTGCAAATCTTTCTCAACCCACAAATACCTTTTCTTATATCTAAGTTACCAACCTCTCATCCAACTTTTTATAAGAAAGAGTCAGAAAGCAAACTGAAACAAACAAGAACAACAAGTTTCTTAGATGCTTTTTATAATTATAACGTGCTCAAGGGATTTTGGCGTACCCCTTAAATATTTGAATACAGTGCCGACGAAAGAAAATTAGGGAGGAAGCCATATTTGCAGATTATGGGGACTAGGAAATAAAGAGCCCAGCAGGGCAATTTCATAAATGAGTTGTACGGCTCAGTAAAGAATAACGGTATCTCAGAGTACCCCCGTAATTAGGCTTAGCGGTAAATTGATAAGCCGTTGGCGAGAAATCACGGGCTTGTTAGTCGATTGTTATCCAAGTTCTCGTATTTCGTCATGTTGTTGGGTTATAAGGTCGACGACGGTCTCATGGGTGTTTGTTTTACGTGGGCGTGGGGGGGGGATGTATGTATGTCAGAGTAAAGTTTGTGAGTACTTTTATTCGTGGAGCCTATATATGTATGTATATCCGTCGATGGGGAATTGTTGATTTTAACCACTCTCTCCACGATCCTTCCTAATTTCGTGGGGCAGATTAGCAGTTTCTTCTTCACCTACGACTACTGTCTCAGGCAATATTATTTTCTTTGTCATTTTGCCTTTTTTGACACTCGACACTTCAGAACATTTTTCCTCTGAGAGAGTTATTTCGATAACAACCTCGCACGTGAAAAGTTTCTACCTGGTTTTTTGTGGCGTGTGCAGTGAAAAATTGCGTGGTCTGCATCCACGTCCTGGTTCGGACAGAGTGGATTTATTGGTAAGGAGTCATGTCCATATTTTCTTAACATTCCACCAATTACAGACATTGTGATGTAGAAGTTTGGTTCTCCAGCTCTTCTTTCCCTGGCGTGTCCGTCTTCCTTTGATGGTATTATCTCATCGGTTCTGCCACTTTTGAACTGAGATCCGTTGGGCAGACAATAACGTATTTCCGGCCTTCATATCTATGGGTATCATCAAAGGGATTAGCCTATATATGTGCGATATCTTTCTCCTAGATTATTTTATTGCTAGTTCACTCGCCCATAATGATAACTGAACCAACTTCTTTCGACAATAATAATCTGCGACTGTATCGCTTCGATCTCGGCTGAATCGACTGCTGCCGATTCCACTTCGTAGATTTGGTTGGACAAGGTTACGATGGCGATATCATCTAAGGGCCTAAGACGGATCCTTGTGGTACTCCTGATATAACGTTGGTTCTGTTCGAATATCTCAAGTATTTCTCCAACACATTAATCGACACGTATCAGTCTGGCTTCCGGGTCGGCAGATCGTAGGCTGGTTTATAAACAACTGTGGTGCTGCTATTCCTTTGCAGCGGAAATATGGTAGCTTAAGAGTAAGCGAACTCAGAAAAGCGAAAACGGCGATCTATCAAATAGTGAAAATGAACGAATACGATAGCGAGTATCAGGCTTTGAGTATAGACAAGCGGGTCGAACGATCAAGCAGTCTCTTAAAGTTGATTCTCTATCTAGATGAAGATGGTATCATTCGAATAAATGCAGCATCAACGGTTCGGGCTAACACTCGAGTCTCAAGTCACCAGAAGGAAGAATTCGTAATCGCGCAACTAAGGTCTTGGTTTTGGATACCAATAATAAGGACAGCAGAGGTGTAAAGAGAGATTCAAACCGGATAATCCACTAATGAGATAGTTTCCTGAAGATAGACTGACTTCATTTGCGCGATCGTTCTATTATGTTGGAGTGGACTACATGGGCCGTGGTTTGGTAGTCATTGGAGGTCGTACGGAGAAACGATAAATCGAATTGTTTTCGAGTTTAATTACTCACGCCGTACATCTAGAAACAGCAAAATATGTTTTTGTTGTGTCTACAGGAACTATAGAAGAGCAACTCTAGTGTGTATGCGTTCAGATAATTCTGCAACTTTGTTGGTGCAGATAAAGAATTATGAAAGCAATTGGGTCAACTAGGCCATCACTGATACTCAATCAAAACGGAGAATAGAATTGATTGTTAATTTCCTTCTAAATCCGCACGCAGGCGGGAAAGCTTAGTACGCATTGTGAAGAAAGTGTTAGGATACCCGTTTTACAATAAAAATCTCCAAGAGTTCTCTCTATTTAGGCTTTTATACGAAGCTGAAAATATTTTCAATTCACGACCATTGACACATATGGTATACCACCTGTCACCTTCAATGATGAGCCCGTAAACCCTAATCCAAATTCCGGGCAGACGCTATGTCCTGGAGGAGGTTATCTGCGTATAACTCGAAAACAGTGGCGGAAAATGCAGAAACTAAGGCATAAGTTCTGAAATGAATGTATCGTCAAGTATCTCCCTGACTTGTCCCGCAGGACGAAACGATACAAACCTGTTCGATCTCTTCAAGGGAAAGACTTGCAGGTAAGATTGGCAGAAATAAGAACAAGGATCGGAGTCCTGAAGTGACTTGATTACATGCTGTCCCGGGATATTCTAACGAACTACTACTCCGTGTTAACTCTTTAAGTGTCAGGCTGATCCTGCTTTCAGTGTTATTTGGAGAAACAGTTTAATGGCTTTAAGTCAATCTAGTATCCGGTTTGATTCTAGCACTCAGGGAGAAGACACAAGGTGTAATTAAAAATCCTGAACATTAATAGAACAAAAATTTTTCCAGCGTCTATGCGGTGCATCGAATTCTAGATCAGGATTTCGAATTTTGATGTGTGTACCATCTTTCGGGGCTGTACATTGGGGAAACGTAGCGATTTGGAAAAAAAGCAACTTTTGAGTCGTTCTACTGTCTGGATCGGATCAAAAGTTGATAAAGTTCATCACTTTGGATGCCAAAGTACCGACAAGCTTTTTGATTCAAATGCTAATGAACGGACCACTGAGATAAGCTATGTAAATCTCCTAAAATCAAAGCGATAAACACACAAATAATGCAATGAACACTGGTTTCAACTATTTGCTTTGGTATGCGCCTTTCACCAAATACCTTACTGCAACTAATGCAATCGTAGATTTTGACTACTAAAAGATTATTGGTGTACTGTACTGTACAAACAGACACAGTACCATAGCATATGACACTTTCTTGTTTCTTCCGTTTGTCCAGCCCAGCCTACCTCACTTTTTGGATGGCGCAGATAGCCTTGTGCATCCTATAGTTGTACGTGGACTGTTAAAGTTCCGAATTGCAAACACCGCTTCGCAAGATCGTCAACAACGAACCCGGCTCTATCCCAGACTCTTGGTTGCTTCGCAATAATAAGGTTTCTACGGGGTAGTTAACCCCTCCTACAATCGCGAACCTGGAAAGTCAAACTTTTCTGGGAACCCTATTACAAAAGGGCCGGATATTCTAGAGCCAGGACCAACTTCGAGGAATAAGTCAGTTGTTTTCAAAGTCTGTAGGCCATATATCCTTCCTATAAAGTCCTACAGAAAGTTGCTTATATAGTAAGCAAAAACCCGCAGAGTGGGCATAGTAATGAAAAGAAAAAACCATAACTGGATTTCATTTCGTATTTTATGTTTCTTCTGCAAATACATGTTTTAAGTACGATATCCCAGGAAACAATTTTTATTTGCATTAAAGTACAAGTGAACTCGTGAGACGGCAGCGACCTTTTTTGAATCCATACCATCCAATGACCTTTTTCATCACATTATTATATTGCTACTGGATCTGGGTGTATTTCCGTTTTAATAAAGAGCTACAAACATTGCTTGACGAAGATGGCAAGGAAAATGGTTAAAATTTTGGTGTGTGATGGGTGTGCGTAGAGGACGAGCTCCTGGGCGTTTTGTGATGCTGGTGGAATGAGAAGCATTTATTAGTAACTGGGCTATTTCTATTTGAAAAAAAAAATTAACGGCATTGGCTTACAAAACACTTTAGCGGCTTTTAAATCTTTGCGAAAGAGTAACCAGGCGTTTGCAACCGCTGCTCCGATGCATCAGTGAACAATCTAAATATACCACTTTTCTGTAAAGCTACGAGCATATCGTAAAAGTCAATTCCTCCCATATGCTGAATAAAGTCGCTAACCATAGATGGTTTGGCGATAGGTATGAGTTAATATTTTTTTTGTCACACCATCGATTAGCATCCCTAATGGCTCGTTAGATATATGTGTAAGTAACAACCTTTCTGATCAAACCAGCGCATTTCTTGTTATACGAACCTCTGCCATGTTTTTTTTTTTTTAATTGGGCTTTTGAAGCAACATTTAAATAAAAAAAAATAGAGTCCTTGCGTGCCGATTGATCAGGAGAATATACACTGTCCTACACCTTGGGGTGGGCCAACAGGGCAAGAAACCAGTTCGTTGTGAAGTGCTTGCCTTACCTTCAAGTGGTAGGTCCTCGGTAACTGCATGGGCAAACAGCTTAAAATGGTAAGGTCATGCCTGGCCGGTCGCATTATACTGGCCTACGTTGTCACAAGACTCATAACCTTATACGAACGAGATTAAAAAGATTTGACTATCCAACTAATGGCCTCGTCTTATGGCAATCCTCATCAAGTCTTATTCGTTAATATAAGCCTAATATACGCAACTGCCCCAACGGAAGACAGTGTTTGGCATCAGGCCCTTTTATCGAAAATTCAAGTTGTCTTGGATGGTCTTGGATGATGTGCAGGGCTCCGTTCCGCCTCCCACACTCTTTCTAATTTTTATCAATGGTCTCTTGTCTACCGCTTCAAATCAAATAAACTCTTTTGCTAACGAGAGTACTGTCTACTTCTCATATTCGTTCCTGGACTCATATCCTTGTTTTTTGGTTGTGGAACGAGAACGACAGCGTATGTTAAGCTCTTTAAATCCCGATATCAGCAGCATTAACTAATTAAGAAACTATCAACAGAGTGGAGTTTAATGCTTCCAAAACACAATGCTGTGTACTGTCGCTTAAGTGAAATTTAAATAACCAGCCAATATTCATTAATGGCTTTTACATCGTTGAAATCAAAAAACTTTCCATTCTCGGTATGTGTGTCAACGATAATTTACGTTGGAATGATTACATATTCGAAGTCGCCAAAAATGGTGCGAAATGTCTAGGTTTCTTCAAGCGATGTAAGAAATATTTCACATTTTCTGACCTGACCTCAATATATGGTATAACTCATTCATCCGATCATTGTACATTGATGTACAATGCCCACATCTGGTCAGGTGCTCCTAAGACATCTTTGCACTTGCTAGCTATGATCCAAAATATATCCAAAAACGCCAATATCGCACAGTTATTCAATACCCTCGAACACAGGCGTAACGTCTCCTGTCTCACCTTATTGTGTTGCAGTTTTCATAGCATAGCATAGCATTCCGCCCTTAAAAATTTTAATCGTAACTCCCATCTCGCTATTAATGCTCATCAGTACACCCTCAAGTCTACCTTCGTACGAACTCTGAAATATCGCGACGGCGCTACAGTCCGAGGTATACCAGAGCTTCAACTAATAAGCCTCTCCACTTAGCGCGGTCTTTGGCTTACTGTTTCCAGTTGCCCACTCCAAGTTGGTTGTGGTCCCCATCCACCTAAGGCGAGGCCTTCCTCGTTAGATTCGAAAACTTTGCGGGCCGGAGTATTGGTGTCCATTGGCTCTACATGTCCTACTCTACAGTTATTTTATTGGACTGATGCGCAGTTTTTTTTTTACCAGATCGATGTCGATGTACAGTACGCATACGGGAGTAAATACCTTACGAACAATTTTTCTCTCAAAACGACCAAGGATATCTTCATCCGCTTGAGAAAGAGTAAATGCTTCGGAACCATAGACTAGGACTGGGATTATAACGGTATTATATAGAGTTTCCTTGGTTGTTCAGAAAAGGGCCTTAGTAATTAGTTAATTTCTCAGCCCAAAAAAAAGGGATTGGCAAGCGCTTTTCTTTGTTTGATTTCTGAAGAGATGTCGTTTTGAGATGTGATTGCATAGCTGAGGTAGACAAAGTCCCTTACTGCCTCAAAGTTACAGCTGTCGATTGTGACATTCTGGCCAATTAGTCGGTGTTGGGTGTCCCTTCTTGTTAACAGCATATACTTTGTGTTGCCGCTATGTTCTATCAAATATATCAGTATCGCTGGCATATGCAAGCAATTGAACAGACTTTTGAAAGATTGTACCTCGTGTGTTGGCTTGTGAGTTTTGCACAGTTCTTTATAACACGCTGTTTAAGAAGTCATATGACAGCGAGAAGCCAGCTTTCTCGACCGTCATCCTGCACAAACGGATGAATTTGGCAGGGATGCTCTGTATAGCTATTTTTACCGGGAGTTACCCGGCCTAAAAACGCACTGATAGGGCCCAATCAGATCGTTGACAAATGACTTAAGACGTTCGCACAAGATGGCAGACACGATCTTATAATCGATGTTTAGGAGACTGATACCTCTATAGTTGGCACAGTTTAGAGGGTCTTCTTTCTTGTGAACCGAGCAAAACGATGCTGCAGTTCTATTCATCAGGCATACTTTCATCCGACTTAATCTTGGAAATAAGTTTGTGTATGTTCTCTTCAAAGTCATCTTCTGCTGCCTTAAATAATTCGACGGGTAGGCCATCCGTTTAGATATTGCTATCCTTAATTCATTTTGAGGCAGAAATCTTGGCTCGCATCGTCAATATTGGATGGTTCACTTTGCCTGACAGCGGAATTTGTGTCTTCTTTGCCATTTAGCAATCTGCGGAACTGGTTTTTTAATATCCTCAACACCAACTTTGACCCTGCTACAAGGTTTCCTCTTTCATCTCTACAGGTTTCCGTTCGGGTCTTATTACACTGACACGTTCTTTATCTTTTGGTAAAACTTCCAAACATTATTCCTGGAGTAGCACCTCTCTCCGGTGAAGCCAATGTTCTTCCCTCTTTTGCTCACAAAGCTCACGAGCCTCTCTCGTTCTTTTGTGCTGTATGTACTTGCTGGTATGTTACTCTTCGCCAAACCAGGGGTTTCGTGGTGGTGGGCGGAAGAAACCCAGCACGTCAGTTTCGCCATTTCTGATGGCTTCCCGGCATTTAAGCTTCTGGTCTTCAGCACTTGATGCTAGCTGCAAAGGACTTCTCGAAAGGTTGAGGGATACGCGTTCGGCAAAGGTTTTGGCGGCTTGTTGCGTATGCAACCGTTCAACCTTAAATCTCCTCATAGTATTTACCTGTTGTTGTGTCATCTGAGATATCCGTAGGCGTGACTTGGCTGCAACTAGGTAGTGGTCAGAGTGTGTTGGCTGCTCTAAGATACTTGAGGAGTGCCTCACGTCAATTGCAACATAATCAATCTGGTTGGCAGTTTGCTGATCTGGTGTCCGCCATGTTACCTTGTACATATTGAGGTGTGGAAACCGTGTGCTTGCTATAGTTATGTTACGTCCCGCGGCGAAATTGATAAGCTTAAGTTCGTTTCTGTACTTGATGTCGTATAGGATATGTCTCCCGATTGGGCTAACAATGATATCCTCCTTCCCAATTTTGACATTGAAGGCGCCTAGGACAATTTTAACGTCATACATCGGACATTGCTCGTAGGTTTTGTCGAGGAGCTCGTTGAAATTTTCTTTGGTAGAATCCTCTGTTGGGGTGTAAGAGCAATTTAAGGCTTATGTTAGGGAATTTACCTTTGATAGGGATTGTTATAAGGCGTTCTCTTCAAACTCTGCCGCTTACAACAAATCCGCATTCAAATAGACATTGCTTACGTTCCCTTTAGCAATCAGCGACCTAATTGGAACTGTGGACACCACCATTGATTCCATCCTTAGTATTCGTCCTCTGCCGCCCGGAGAAAAGATGAAGAAACTTTTGTCCGGTAAGGGTTAGGTGTTCATCCGCCAATGTCTCTATTTCTGAGACAACTGTTCTGACTATATCTCCTAAATACTCGTGCATATAAGGAATATCAGGAAACCCCTGTGATGAGATATGGTTACATTTAATGTCAGTAACCTGTAACTCCTTTCGAGCTGTTCGGGCTGTTGTTAACTTAGTGTGGGCTAATACCAGTTTTTATGGTTCATATTGAATAGTTCAAGACGTCCGATAAAGCTTATTCCGTTGAACCCATCTAGTGAGTTATTTTGTGTGTATGATACAAAAACGTTTGTTTCTTAACCAGGACTTGTCCTTACAAATTCAACAAGTCGAGTCCGGCAACAAACATCCGTCGACCGTCACTTCGTAGTAAAAAAAAAAAACACATCTGTCTATGCAGCTGCACCGCCAGGTTGATGGCCGTCAGTGTTTACTATATAATCACCTCCTTCAGAAGCTATTCTGGAGGCATCAGAAACAGACGAGTAGGCTGAACAATTTTCAGGAAATATGATATATTTACCGAGAACAAGGATTTGATGGTAGTCCTTAGCAAAAGCAATAAAATGGCATAATACATTGATTGAATGAACTTATCAATCCAATCTTTCCCCCGAAGAGATGAAAAAATATCGTTTGACACCTCTTCGGTTGGCACAAATCTCCTCACTATTGGTCATCCTCCAGGACGACAACCAGAATTGAGTCTTAATAATGAAAATTGAAAACGAAAGGTTATTTAAGGTCAAATCATCATCACAAATAACTGAAAGCGCCACCCCATTCAATGCTATAACGATCTCTTGATAGTCATTTCAAGTTTCGACAAACTGATAATGGACATTTAAAAACATCCTCCGTGCTCTCATTTATCTAATCTTTCGGCTGTCTTTCAGTTTTTCTTAGTGTGTACTCCCAAACAAAAGACGCCTCTTCACATAAAATCATTCTAACTATGACTAATGACCCTGTCAACCGTCCAAATGGCAAGCCAACCATCTCATCCCTATGGCAATCTCATAGCTTAGAGGAACACCCACCTATTAATATCCACTGGAACTCTTCCATTTCGATTAAAGTTCAACTTAAGTGCAAGGCTTAAGATCCAAAGCCATGTTAAATGCGCCAAAGTAAAAGAAATGACAAACAACACACTCTCAGCCACAGAGCTCTCCATCCTCTATAGCTTGGAAAATCCTTCAGTCCCTTGTATCTACGCTCTGTCGTCACTCGAAAAGTTAAAATATCTCCCTCTTCGAACAACAATGAATATATGCCCGGGAGGTACTCACAACAGAAAAGAATAGGGCAGCAGGAGGCAGTTGGATGGCGGGAAATGTTTTTCTTTTCACACAAAGGAATTTCGAATCTCTTTTCGCTTGGAGAGAAATTTAAGGAGTCCTTCTTCTTTCCAAGAAAGTAAAACCGGATGCACACTCTGAATGGCTTTGGTGCATTCAATCTTCGTCTTGACTGTCGCTGGAGCAGTTTCTGCTCCTGCTCTTGTTCCTGTTCTTCTCATACTCATACTCCTGGCTCTACTGGGGGTGTTGCTGTTAATGTTCCTTCTATACTACGAATACCATTGCCACAATGCAATGCAATGCATTTCAATGGATTTGCAAGGCTGATGTTGCTGCTCCTTCAAAACTTGTCGGGTCGTTGGCGTTAACTTCCACCACTTTTGGCAGATGTCGTATGCTGCACATACACATGCATCCGTACGTGTGCATCCTATTTGTGAGTTTGTTTTTGATGGCGTTTGCTACTACAGTCCCTAAGGCAAAAAGGCCCGCAAAATATTCTTCAAAACGTGGGACTCGAAGTGAAAGGTCTTCACGGCCAATGACTCGAACGAGTTTGCTGCAGCCTGAATGCTACATACCATGTATTGTAGACAAGTAACACTCACAAACGGGGTTGGAAAGAAGAAAAAGAAAAAGAGAATTCCACTAGTCCCAGCTAAGCAAGTCTTCTGGTGCCGATTTGCATACAACAAAGATTACTTCAGCCGCTAGGGGGTCCACCGAAGTGAAATTCGACCGAGAACGTAGCTCAACGTAGCTTGGAATTCATGTCACCCGCATAAACTCTCAAGAAACCCCCAAACCTTGGCAAACTAACTATAAAATAATAAGATAAATATGTTCTTCATTTTGCGCTTGGATCAGCTCCGGTAAAAACATTGGTTTGGCCAGGGGCGCATCGGGGCTGAAGCTATAAGTTCGGGTGCTGACAGGGGCTGCTTCTGCTGGTGATATTGCATATTTTCGAAGGCGGAATGGAATGGCAAGAATTTTTGCTGGCTGGCGAGAAAATCTTGCATATCCTTGCACAAACATTTTGCGAATCCTTTATTAAGTTGTCCAAATTTGTTATGCAAAGCAGGCAAGAGTCCTTCGTTCTCTTCGGTGCGCTGCTGACTTTAAGAGATTTCGGAGTGTGTTTGTATCAGTATCCGGTAGACTGCTAATAGTTGGTGTTTGTCTGGATACCAGCTAAACCGTATGTGGAATTTCGAATCTCAGAACTATCATTTAAAAGAGGTTTTTGATATGTTTTTCTTGAGAGTAGTAGATGAGGGTGCATGGTGGCAGATTAAGATGCCGTATGGGGCTAAAGTGTCAATATTGTCCCTAGAGAAACTTAGATGCAAATGCAGAAGCAATCGTTTAGTTTGGATTTTTGCATCTTGACATGGATATGAGTATTTAGAATTTGACCTGAGGTTGAGTGAGGATCTCTGATTGAGCTACTGGACGAATTTTTAATTTATTCCACAATTTACCATTACAGGGGTTGGATAAAGTTTGCATTTTCTAAAAAGTGTTTCCAAGTGCTTGACGAATGAATGGTACTAATTGCTTGGACAGATGAAGATTCCTATAAGTAAAACGGAAGGACACAGTGAGTTTTATTACTTTCTAAACTTTCTCTGGATTTGAGTGAGTATTTATATGGCTTTGGTAGATGTCCTTTTTGCAGTATTTTGCTCAAAATACATAAAGCGTAATGTTGTTGAGTTGAGCAAGCATGTTTTCCTGTCTTCTGGTAAATGCTGGGAGTTTTATTAAAACTTCTATCTTATATCTTGCAAAAGGGCACTCAGTAGTCTCTGGAAGTTCTTGGTACCTACGTACTAATTTAAAATTTTTTGTCACGTAGACTTCTAATGAAAGGCATTTTGTACTTGATACCATCATCAACTGAAAGGCAAACGCACAAAATTGTTATATCACTTCAATTTTGATCGACCAGCTGTAATATAACTAAAGCCATGTTAGGCATAAAAAGGAACTTCAAGGCCCAACAATTCTATTAGAAATAAAATGAGTATTCTGCGGGATTTAAGGAATCGAAGTCGAAGTGGCAGTTTTGAAACCAAAAAAGAACAGCCAGGAAAACTTGCATCTGTCAAACAACAACCAACCAACAAGAAATAATTATTTCCATTGACAGGGCGCGCGTGTGTTGATTGGAGCGCTATACCACTCCCCTTTGAGTGTCCCTAACGTGGTTGAGATGCGAATGTTACTTTCTTTCTGGGTTCGGGATACGTGCTCATCGGTTCTGGTGTAGAAGAAGTGCCTGACGAAGGAGATAATGCTGGTCTCTCGAAAAATGCTGGTTTTAGCCGCTCCGTCGATATTGAGGTTTCGACTCCGTTTACGTTGACTTTGAAGACATGATCCGAAATGCGATGGACTACCTCGAAAGGTCCGTCGTATGGTTGTTCACAGAGCCGCTTCACTGAGTCAACTCTGACGAAAACGTGGGTGCACGAGTACAATGTTTTGTGTGCGAAGGCGTTACGCTTGAAATGATGAGCCGTTTGTGTTACACGAACTTGCTGCATTTGTTGACGAAACTTGTTTACAAAATACTCTGGGTTTGGTGATACTTCCTCATCGGTGAAAAATTCCCCTGGTAGACGAAGAGGGGTACCGTAAACCATTTCAGCTGCTGTTGCCTTGATGTTTTCCTTCCAAGCGGTGCGGGGTCCAAGTAAAACGGTCGGTAGCAACTTCGTCCAGGATGGTGACTCGCGACATCTCACTGCTGCTTTGAAAGGGCGATGTCAACGTTCAATCATTCCGTTCGATGCAGGATGGTATGATGTGGTTCGAATTTTGTGACTTTCAATCATCTTTCCCAGGGCACTGAACAATTGGCTCTCGAACTGCGAACCTCGATCGGATGTAATGGTAGCAGATGCGCCAAAGCGCGACACCCAGGCTGCGAAGAAAGCGCTGGAGACCGTATCAGCGGAAGGCACAGCTTCCGGCCAACGGGAGAAACGGTCGATCATCGTTAGAAGATAACGATACCCATTCGATGGCTGCATGATGACGATGTCGATATGGATATGACGAAATGGTTCACTAGGCATAGTGATGTTGCTGTTCATTTTGGGCCAGACGAAGTTTCGGGCAATGATCTTCTTAGTGGCACGTCCACTGGGATGAAAACAGTTATGTGCGTTGTCAAATATAAGCCTTCTTAGTGGCCCGGGTGCAAATGGACGAATGTTGTTGTCTACGACGTCACAATAAACTACTGCGTTGGTTCCTTCAGTGCGGAATCCTTTTAATTCCAAGAAAGAGCTTTCGGTTAACTGAAGCAGATGTTTCAATTCATCGTCGTTTTTCTGCGCTTCGGCGAGCTCCTCCGTGCTGATGGCTACTGAAAAGTCGATTGCCTGAATGCGAGACAAGGTGTCCGCTTATTTCCTCAAGCTGGAGTGCAACACGATCACTGGAGTGGTTCTCTTTTTGGGAGAACGCGTAAACCAGAGGCTTGTGGTCAGTAAGGATAACTAGTTCTCGGCGCGAAGTGTCGGATGGCGCGAAAAATTGCCAACAGCTCCCGATCATAAAATTTATATTTGGCCTCTCGTTAGGGAAGTTTCCTTGAAAATAATCCCAGTGGTTGAAGTCCGGACTTAGTGTTCTGGTCGAGGGCGGCTTCGATGGCCACGTCTGAAGCGTCGCAACGAAGAACCAAGGGAATTACGGTAGAAGTTCCACTCACCGAAGAACTTTCGATGTAACATGTGCAGCATTTGAGTCATCTCAAGGCGACATCCATGTAACGGTATATAGTTTGGGCTGCGTTGCAAAGACCGAATGTCATGCCGTAAACTGAAATAATCCAAACGGGGTGATGACAGCTGTTTTATGTCGATCCTCGGGTGTCACAGGGATTTGACGGTACATCCGTTTGAGATCCAGCGTTGTAAAGAGCTTGCAGTTTGCTAACCGTTGCGTGAAATTATGAAGGCGGGGAATCGATACCTGTCGTCGATAGTCTCCACAGGGACGCCAAGTCCTATCTTCCTTTTTAACCATCAGCAAAGATGACGCCCACGCGTTGTCGAATGGTTCGCAGATACCTTGTTGGACCAAAAGATTAAATTCGTTGTCCCTTGCGAGTCGTCGGGTTGATGGGATTCACTGGTTATGTTGGCAAACTCTCTTAGAATATCCGCGTAGACACTAGTACGGTCCACGATAAAGACTGGTGTTTGTGCTGATCGTCCTGGTATCAATGCTGCGCTGAGAGTGATTGTTGTGTCCTCCAGTTGTCGTTTCTTAAGGCTAACAGAGAGCCCATAGTGGCAGAGGAAATCGGCTCCAAGGATGGCGTGAGTGACTTCGGCAATAACAAATGCCCATAGAAACTCCCGGCGAAGGCCAATATCCGGTATTAAATGCTGTGTGCCGAATGTGTTGATGGGAACTCCGTTCGCAGCGAAGAGTTTCTGTGAGGTACTCCTGCTGTTGTTGGTTGTTGGTTGTTCTGGGCAAAACAGACATATCAGCTCCTGTATCGATGAGGAACCAAGTGCCTGATCTGCGGACTCTGATTTGGAGACGTTTCAAAATGAGATTGTTGCCGACGGTCATCTCAATGCACGTCGGCGCCCCTAGTTTCCCGGTGTCTTGTTCCAGCTGCACGGAATTTGGCATTTGCGAGCCTCGGTGCCGAACTTCTGGTGATAAATGCGAGGGGATAGCTTTTCCCTGGTGTTGACTTGGCTTAAAGGCGATCTCGCAGCACTGTTCCGACCTCTGCTTTTCAATTGCGGCTCGGAGTTCTTCTATGGGGTTGGCAGAGCCTCTGTCTGCAGCAATGGAATGAGAAACTGCATTGATGTGCGATGTAGATTGTTCTGGCGAGCTGTTGATCGTGGCGATTGTTGGGCGGAGAGCAACATATATGCGGTCTGCCTGTTCTGCAATCTCTGATATATCGTCTATTCTGTTAGCAGCAAGAATGCCTCGAATGCATTCCAAAAAGACACTCGGCAGAACTGTTTCGTTACAGTGTCCACCGGCGAGGTTTCGCAGTCGTTGTAAAAACACTGTTGGTTTTTCATCACCCTGGTGCTGGCTTCGGAGCAACCGTCGTAAACGCGTTTCCTGGGAATCGGAGAGCAACTTAATTATTCTTTTTTTAATGCATCATACTTTTCTTTTACTGGGGGATTGTCTATCAAATCCCCGATGTAATTCGGTGAATATCAAAGCGTTGGCAGTTTGAGTGATGTAATAGAACTCAAATGATTTTGATTTGCGATATCTGTGCTTGGTTGACCCACATCCATACGGGATTCAGCTATTGACGCTGCGTTGTCATCCTCTTGTTTGGCTTCCGAACTAACTAGAGCTTTATTCGCGTTTATTGTTTGATTTCAGGGTCTCCAATTGTGACGATGTGTCTCAATTTGATTGGTACAATAAAAATGAAAGAGCACTTGCCACTGTTTATACGAAAAAAAGATATTTTATTAAACTATTGTAAAAAAAAGTATTTTTTTAATCTTCCTGCAGGCACGCAAAAGTCGAAGTCGAAGTGGCAGTTTTGAAACCAAAGAAAGAACAGCCAGGAAAGCTTGCATCTGTCAAACGACCAACCAACAAAGGGCGCGCGCGTGTCGATTGGAGCGCTATAAGTTTACCATCAGTATAAGCTCTTTTAGCCCATCTGTTAAAATTTGGTGACATTCCGACGCTCAGTTTTGTTTGGAAACCCATTTCAAAGCATCATGTTAGTGTTTTTTTTTTTGCGACCATGGAAAAAATGTAGTATCGCTTCGTGATCCGATTTTTGAGTGGCAAAATCTGCAAGGAAATCAAGCCCATTCTCGATGGTGTGTATGGAATCCATTCACTTTCTTGTACAACCATTTACCAACCGTTTGCAGAGTTTCGCTGTAGCCGCATCCGTTTTTGATGAACCGCACTTAGTTGGCCCAAAAAACGGTTACCATAAAAAAAACCGTGGACAAGTGCAATACTGAGATAACTTCGAAAACGTGCTTGGTCCTGTTTAATCAAAACTCGGAGGAGTTTCTGCGTCGTTTGATGATACCGTGATGATACATAGATTCATTGGCACACACCAGAGACCAAAGAACTATCGAAACAATGGGTTTTAACCAGTGAACATGCTCCAAAAAAGGCGAAGACTGTGCCTTCGGCCAAAAAGGTGATGGCCACGGTTTTTTGGGACGCGCAAGGTGTGATCTACGTTGACTATTTCGCAGGAGTATACTACGTCGATTTATTTGGCCAATACAACGCTGATTTGAAGCTTATAGCTTGCTCGTTGTTAAAGCTTTCACTATGAGTTTGCACAAAAACTCTGCTACCCTTTTAATTGACTTTCTCGGTGGTTGTTCATAATCGAATTTCCCCCTGCAATCTGCAAGTGATGCTTGTTAAAGTTCCCGGAATTTATTCAGAAAATTAAAAACACAAGTTTATTCATCTAAATCTATATTGTAACCCCCATCGACTGCAGCAGACTTATGCCAGCGCTTGATCCAATCCTCGAAACATTTTTTATATTCGGTTTTCGGTATGTCCATCAGTGCTTTCTGCGATTTCGGCTGCTGGAACGTGTTCCCTGTAATGTTTTTTTAACTGGATTGAATACAAAGAAGTCAAAGGGAGCCAAATCAGGTGAACTCGGTGGCTGTTGGATGGTATTTGTTGCATTTTTCGTCAAAAAATTACGATTAACGATGGCACTGTGCGACTGTGCGTTATCATGGTGCAAGATCCACAAGATTTCTGCCAACGATTCTCGTCTCTTTCGGCGAATTGCTTCACGCAAACGTCTCATAACGCCCAAATAATACTCTTTGTTTACTGTTATTGAAAAACATTTCTTTTACTTCATCAATGTTTTCCTCGGTTTTCGATGTCGATGGTCTGCCACTGCATTCATCATCTTCGATTGACTCACGACCACTTTTGAATCGCTCGTGCCACTGGTAGACGACCGTTTTCTTTAGAGAATTGTTGCCGAAACACTTTTCCAACATTTCCAACGTTCGTGCACCATTAAATTCGTTTTTTTACGCAAAATTTAATACAAGTTCGTTGTTGAAAATTTAAATAAATTTCTAAAATTGTAAAAAAAATCGCGAACACACACGAAGATAGTTGTACTCTTGGCTACGTGACTTTTGCAAATGTCAAGCTATGACGCTAAGATTTACAGAAAATGTCAACAACAGATGTACCAACTTAACAAAAAAAGAACAGAACTCAAATCGGAACAATGGGAGCTCCAAACGGTGATTATTCGGTTTTTTTTTTTCTTTAATCGTACGCGAACGAGTACGAGAACTGCTTGTCACCAGATACGACTACAAGCGAGTTTTGGTAAATGCTTACTACCAATTTTTTTTTTTTTTAAAAGTCTCTTTTCGTGGACACGTTCCAGGAATGTTTCAATGCCCTGGAAAATGTAGGATCGCCGCTTAGCTATTGCGATGACATATTAATTTACATACTGGTTCAAAAATTACCCAGCTTTACTCAACGTTTATGGGACGACAAGATAGGTAGTTCCAGGAAACGCGTTTTCGAGCGTTCTTCTTCACACAAAGCTATTGCTGTAGAAAAGAAAATGTTGTTACACGTTGGGAAGGAGTTTTTATGCCAGGTATGTAAGAGAATCAACACTCACTTCGGACATGTCAAAAGTTTATTGAAATGGAGATCAAGACGTGGACAAGAATCAGGGTTTATCGGAACTTTGACGAACCATTGTCAAAGCAGTGTACGCTGCTATTACTGCAGCGTAAGGGTATTTATACAAATACAAGTACACAAACATTTCTCTGAGGCAGCGTTTATTACCGGATCAACTGTAAAATTGCTAGGGCTTCATCAACGGCGAACATTCATAAAGGTATCTGGATTGGGAAAAATTAGAAGTGGTTCCTGTCAGCGGTATATAAGTCTTAACTTTGGATCGCTGGTAACAACTTACAAATAAATACACGAGTCTATGTGTTGAAGTCGCTGTCTGATCTGTTGCCGTCCAAGTCTTTAGCCCTGCAAAATTGGGAACACATCCAGGGCTTAAAGTTAGCTAATCCACAATTCGATAAGCCTGCGACTGTTTGTATTCTTCCGGGACGGGAAGTTCACTCTGAATTTATTGATGATGAAAGATCTCTTATTGTACAGGAATAAGAGTTAGGTTGGATTTCGAAAAACAAAGAACCGGCCCACAGCTTTCGACACGTTTTCGATATCGACATTCAGCTACGAAGGTACTAGGAATCTTCGACTCTAACGAAACTAGCGAGGACAAAGCTTGTGAAGAGCATTATTTCAAGACAACAAGAAGATTGGATGATAGGAGATATGAGCTATCACTGCCATTTACAACTGTATGTAAACCTGGGTTTGTTGCCTCGAAGTGAAAATTATTTCTAGGAAGACCCCACATTGAACAAGCAGTATTCCAAGTGCTTAAATGCATAAAAGGAGCTTGGGCAGATGACAGAAACGACGACAAGCACAACTACGAAGCTTCACGTATTTTTGATGTTCGGATGGATTTTCCTTGAATTCACATTTGACATGTACATATGTATGACGGTAAGGACGAGACCTAAAATTCAAACCGATGTTTTCAAACTAACAGCCGACCTCGAAAAAATGTATCGCCAAATTCGAGTTCCAGCTGACGTTTATAATTACCAGCTGATATTTTGGCGTAATCATCCTACGGTGACTTTGGTAGGCCAGTGCTCTATAGTTGGCCATTCGAACGTTGCATCGGCGGATAAGGCTCAGCATGTTAGTCTAGGTGCCAAGGCCGTACTTGAAAAGATGTTTTGTGGCGATCTCATATCAGGAACCATCTCATGAAATGAATAAACAATTCGAAAGATATTTTTTGTGATATTCCTGTGTATTAGCACTAGAAATTCTCTGATTGCCAACAGAAGAGTCATTTTTTTTTAAACTTTTCTTTTAGATGATGGAGTTGTAACAAAAAGAAATGTACTACCATTAATCGTAAAATTTTTGAACCATTGAGTTGGATTGCTACTTCAAGACCTAAAAGAGTGATGGAGAACGTTTCAGCAAGAACTGCCTCAAATACAGAAAATTCCACAATGGGTACATGTCAAATGAGGCACAGCAAACCTGCAAATATATGGGTTCTGTGACGCTTCAGAAAAAGCATATGGGGCTTCCTTTTACTTGCGTGCCAAAGATGGGGAAGGAAATGTCCACCAGCACTTGATGATCGCCAAAATGGAAGTGGCTCCATCAAGACTGTTTGTTTACCAAGGCAAACAATCTTGATTATACGAAGAAAGCACTGGATCTGTTTAATATGGAGATAAATGCGTGAATAGATTCGACGATTGCCCTCGCCTGGGTTACATCGCCGAAGAACCAATAGAAAATTTTCGTCGCAGATGTTCAACATCTGACGAACTGCCGTTCTTGAAAACATTCCGACATAACATAAGCCATCTGAATTAGCATCTCAGGGGAATATAACCGTCATTAATTCAACAGAATGAACTATGGTGGAAGGGCCTAAGCTACTTGCAAGAAATTCAGCCGACAAAGGTCAGCTGTGATCTAGACCGACGAAAGGGGAGCACCACAAAAGTTTACTGCAGAAGGTTGGTTAGAAACTGCCGGAAACAAGCTGGGATAATATAATATCGACGAATCAAATGTTTCCCAAAATGAATGGGAAAGAAGAAGGTATATCCTGACGTACCTTGAATTTGAATCCTTTTATAGATGCTGATGACATTATACGTATTGGAAGGAGACCCCAAAAATCAAACCTGGATTATGAACAAAGGCAACAAATCCATCAATGTTGGCACCAAATCATCATCTCACACACCTTATTGTAAGAGATGCACACGAAAAACTGAAGAAGATAGTACACGAGGGTCTTATTTGTTTGCGATTACCATACAACAACTGATGGGGAACTTACCTGGTCTAAGGGTTTGCATAGGCCAATTTTGCAGGGTCTTTTGATATCAAAACCTGGAATGGTCTTGGAGCAAAAGTATTAAAGTGTATTTTTCAATTTCCTTTCGTTTATCGGTGAAGGCCGTACGCTTGAAAGTAGTTTCAGACCTTAAGACACAAGGAATTTTAGCTGCTTTCAGGAGAATCACCGCTCGCCGAGGAATGTGCGTTTGTCAGAAATGTTAACGTTTAAAGAACTCTCAACGTTACTTACCTAAGTTGACCTTTGAGATCATCAATATCGGATATGCCCGAGGGTTTTGAGACGAGAGATCGGAACACTTTTTAAGCGACGAAAGATTAATCGCAATTCCTTTAAGAGATATTCCTGTGAAAGCGGTGAGTCACCTTGATCGATGAAAGCGAGTTCAATCGATTACCAACTATAGTACTTCAGGCATAAGTAGAGCGGAGAATGTCTGTCCTGTATGCAACAATGTCCGAAATAGGCAAAACGGGAGCCGAGTCCAGAACGCGGAGACGTAGTTCTCATCAAAAATGAGAGACTATCGCTTGCAATGGCGACTCAGGTAAATCATCTACCGAGAAAACGGACTTGTTCCAGTGGTCACATTATAAACTTAAACCGGAAAACTTAAACGTTTACTTGGAAAAAGCAAGCAAACTTAAAGCATGCATGTCACAACACAAAATTTGTATGAAAAGCACTTCAAATAAAATCGAATTAACATTAACTTAAGACAATTCAAATACAAATAATTACAAATTCATTCACCCTAAGTTTCTCTACACAAATACAGTTTATTAAATCTCACATGCATCCCGAGAAGTTTCCAGAGTTCCGAAATTCCAAAATACGTAATAAGCTCTTGCGGATCTACTAAGGTCTTTGACGCAATCAGAACTCATTGACTCTTTTCCTATCCCGCAGGTATACAACTGCTGCATATGCTCTTTTAGATGTATTGGAAACACAATAAAGCTCTATGTTACTTGCTGTCTAGGCACCTTCCTTCGCAGATTGATGCTACATGGGTAAGTAGATCCGCCATAAGTATTGAATAATAGCCAAATCACAATGTCGCTTTCAAGAGGTCGTGCTTTGACGTATTGAGTAGAAAAAATGGGCTCTTATGGAGCAATCCGAAATGTAACCTCAGGCGTTTCTAATACTTTTAATCGTAAATATCGTTAGCTCGACCATAAAGATTTTGCGGTCACAGTCACTACTCATAGAATTTCTTCAAAATATCGCTGAGTTGCTTTCGCTCAGATGATTCTTCTCTGCCAACCAAGGCTCGCATTGTTCGCACTCATTCCGTATGAAGCCGTCCAAAAACAATCCTGTCCAGATATGTATGTTTCTCGTGCTTCGAAATAAAATTAGAATTCTGTTCACCAAGTATTATGTCCACCTTACATCGGTCACTTGATGCACCTTGCCGTCATCGTTGTCCTTCGCTTTAGAAAAATGATGGAATCTTGCCAATGATAACCATAAAAAAGTCGGGATTTTTTGACGACAGTATCTTTAATTTTAGAATACCTGTCAGCTCCACGTTGAAGTTTTGCTTTTAAACTAGTTCCGACTAAGTGCACCTCTGCTTTGATAGGCGTATTTTTGGCAAGATTAACTTTGTTGCTGTTGTATAGAATGTTCTAGCTTCAAAGACTCGACCTGGTAAAGTTATTGGATGAGCAGGCGCCGTAGTAAGTAATTTTTTTATTAGATCTAAACCATTCTGCTCTTGCTTGATGAAATTACATCTGCTCGTAGATACGCCCATGACGGGATCTAAATGGATGTAAGATACTAGTGACTGTGCTGTGAAACCTAGAAGAACTCCACAACAACACTTGGCTACATTTTCCTCTTCTTATCAAACTGAAAAACCTCTCTGCGCCTACGTCGACCAGCACAGCTTTTTTTTCCCGTACAACATACTGCGTTTGTGAATTTGTTTGCCCTGTGCTCTGTTCGGCCTGCACTGTTCGGTCTGAGTATCTCACACAAGATATATGAAGCGTTTTGTAGTGCATCGTGATAGCATGACATTGACCGCCGCTGGAAACTGTCGAGCTCCGACTCGGATGACTTTATTCATCCCGGGATCACTCTTCACATGTGCAGAAGAAATCATGACATCCATCGCTTTTAACAAGTTTTGCAAGATGCTTTTTCTCTTCATTTAAATTTGTCACCATAATTGTGTAAGATGGCATAAGCCTCCTCAGCAATGATCATGGAAATATGTACAGAAGGCTCAGCTTATTGATGGGGCCTTTTGATTTATTCAAAGGAAACATATCGAGTTGACAGGGATTCCATTTGGGACACTCAAGCTGACGTCGAAATCCCATTTCATAGTGCATACCACAATTAATGGCAATGACAGATGGCAATATTAATCAAAATTATCCTACACATTACCTTCACTCTAACATCTCCTTTAATCTTCAGAAAGTTAACCACCTACAGATACATTTTCCATTAAAACTCGCCCCAACAAAGTGCATGCTATTCAAATTCAAGCCACTCGAAACTGTTCCACTCGAAATACTTTCCACCACCTCTTTGCAATCAGATACCGTGTCAAAAGGACTTCTAGTCCTTGCATTTCATTAACGCCACACAGTTGTCATAGTTCCACAGTAACACAAGGCTAAACTTCCACTTCCATCTCAGACTGCTAAGATCTCAAGACTTACAGCATAACTAAGAGCCAGTTAAGTTCTCGTCAATTAATTACATTGCCTGAAAGCACATCATAGATACATATGTATGTACATATGTAGATATATGTGTGAATATACAAATGAAATTGACTTAATGATTTGCTTCATAAAATGTCGTTACATGACGACAACAGGCACACTGGATACTTGTACTATGATATTGGGGCAAACAAAGTTTGTTGTTCAAAATAAGAACTAACTGGCACGTGTATTGGCAGAACATTTAGTGACCCCATGCCGTCTCTTCCCTCAAAAAGGTAAACCTAAAAAACTAAAACTTGTTCATATCTCATTACGGGTTTCCTTTTCGCAATTGCAAAGTCCTTCGCCCTTTGATCCTGAAAATTTTCTACACAGCAATGTTACAAGTCCGGAAAAATACTCGTACGTAACAAAGTTCACCAGACAAAGTCTCTATCTCATTTGTGTACCCCCGATGCTTGTTCATCCAATACCGTAACAAATTAAGGATGAAACCAGGACTCGGGTACAAAAACATTAAAAGAGAAAGGAAAATAAAGAAGCACTCACCCAAGAAAAGAGGATTCTGCTGCGTACACAGAAAACAATAAGCACCACTAAAGTATGTAGAGACGAACTATACAACTTTTATGTGGAGCAACTCTGGCTGTTGGAGTAGTTCTGGCCGGAGTTGGAATACGAATATGTGTACCATTTCGGTTTTAGTCGTACGAGTATCCTGTGATAATTGAAAGAGAAACGATGAAGGTAGCGCCACAGAGACAATAGGAAACTGGAAAACAAGCAATAAAAAGCACACAAAAGACCAACCAATAAAGCGCTACATAACTGCAGAGCGTTAGAGCGACGAAGCAAATCGCACATGAAGTTCTTGTATCCTGGGAGGCACAAATTAAAGTCGTGGTGCGACTTTTTTCCCTCTGGCAGCCAGAAAAACATCTGCTCCACAGACAAATATGAAGATGACACAACAAGGACACATTTCAAATATATAACAACTCTAGACAACTTCGTATGCAAAAACGAATCAGAAAGTGCTATGCCGCATTGAAATCGAGAAAAACAAAAAAAAATTGGAAAGGGTGTCTTCCCTTATTAAAAAAAAAAAAAAAAAAAAAAAAAAAACAACAACGAAGTTAAAGTACCAGTAGAATAGGATGAAACAAAAAAATTTAAGTCAGCTGCTGTCGCGAAACATGACTCCGGCATGTTAGTTTGTCTTTTCCTTGTGGCAGCACGACGAGAAGGAGTAGTAGCAGAAGATGCAGCGTTGGTAGTAGCAGGAGTAGTAGCAGTGTAAGAAAAGATACAAGGAACCTTAGTTGTATCAGCTGGAAAAAAGTCATACCTACGTATGTACATATTTGGTGGTGCCGTAGTTGGAACACGAGTCCTGCCTACACAATAAGGATTAACAACTCTCGCATGAGGTTCAGAAAATTTATTTGCCACAAGTTCCTGTGACACCAGAATGGATTCCTTCTATGGAGGGTAAGTTCTTAGGCTCAAGAATGACATACTTCGGGGTTTTTTAATTTTTGATTTTCGTTCTTAGCATCACATTGCAAGTGCTGTGGGGCTTGAGGAAAGAAATCCTTCTAAACCTACAAGGTTTTGTTGGGGCAGGGTCAATTCAACCTTAAAATTTGAAGTCGCTTTAAGCTTTGTTTGAGACATCCCTTCTTAGGCATACCTAAGTTAATAAGTAAAAGTCCAAAATAGTGATTCAACTGGGGAGGGGTGAACTCAAGTTACATTATGCCAAGAAGCTTTTCTAACTAGCTTCTGGTTTGCATTCCCAAGGCTTGCAGAATTGTGAACTATATATGTACAAATATGGTGTTGGACCTTTAATCCTTTTTAGCTGCAGTTCAGCTTTTTTTAGCCTGACAGCCTAAGATTACAAACGCGGGCCAGAACTCGACTTTGGATAATGGAAGAGGGGAAGAATTTCTCAGATAGAATATACGGGTTATCCACACCCTCTTGACCTTGTGACATATTCAAGTACTAGATCTGAGAAGGCCTTTAGAATCAATTGTCAGGGCGGCGCAAAAATTCAAATTGGGACGACTCGTGTTAATTCCCATCATTGCCAACGGGAGACCAATATGCAGGCACGCGCCAACGAACAATAAAAACCGACTACGTCAAGTACTGGTTTTATGAGCTCCGCTACAAGAAATAACCATGTCCTAACTGTGATCCTACAAACGTCCTAGGCAATTTGGTGACCTCCCGATCAATCTTCCATATTGTGAATGACATAAAGAGCACTTCCAGTGTTTGGAATGTTCTTCATAACTTTAAGGTGATACGAATGAGTATATCTCTAAAGCAGCTTTGAAATCGTCAGGGGCTAAGTCAATTAAATGTTATTTAATCTTGCCTACTGCGCCGTCAGTATTTTGTCCTTAAACTCAAAGGCAAAGTTGCTTACTAGTAGCTCATTCAAATAAACAGAAATCATATAGCACAGAAGCGTTCTTTCAGAAGGAAAAAAATTAGTACAGAAGCGTAAGATCGAAAAAAATTGAGATAGAAGAAACAGCAGAAACGGCCTTCCGAGTTTTTTGTCAGCGTTAAACAGCGATGATAATCAATATCAACTGTCAGACAGAAAAAGCCATTGAACCTTTTTCAAGATGGATAACAATTTCGTTCACTCGACGTCGAAAAGTGAGGAATGCGATTTACAAACTTAACAACAACAAGGCTGTGCATATTGACTATCCAAAATATGGTCAAACAAAATCATGAGAGGCGAATTGAGTCTCGGGATCGCTTATTGATCTTACAGAAATGAAACCCTATAGTCTACGTTATGTATTGAGGCTATTATATGTAACTTTTATACGAGTTAAGGTAAGCAGCATTCTTAAGAAAAAATCAACACCAAATACATAATATTATTCATTCGCCCAAAATGTTGATACAGTGCCCACATCTGGTCAGCTGCTCCTAAAACATCTCTGCATCTGATACTAATGTCAGTCAGTCAATTAAAACCCAGTGTTCAATGACGTAATGTCTCGTGTCTTTATTGCTTTTTCCACCACCAGTGTTCCATTGAAATCGCCAGTAGCATTCCGCCCCTTCAATCCTTCAACCGTCATCAATATACCCTCAAGTCCACCTTCGGATGTACCTATTCTTAAATGCCTTTCCGAGCTCTCTATTTTCTGGTCGTTATAACTTGCAAACATTTAAGAACAATGTACATCGGTGCCTCAATTTCCTTCGCCTGAGCTGTGTGCAAACATTTTAAGGGTACACAAATCCCTTCAGTGCGTCTTAATTATAAAAAAAAAAATACTAATACACAATTTTTTGGTCCTTGGACTGTCAGGCTTGGAAAAAAATTTTTTGTTGATTTTCACATGAATGAGTGATTTTTTCACGGGTTTTGACTATTGGGGTTTGAAATTTTTTTAATGCATAAAAGGTAGCTAATCTTCTGTTCACAAGCCATTCTGGCTTTGCAGTAAAAATAATGTAACAACAACATATATACAAGTACTTAGTTCGATCAGACAACACGGCGCGGCACTGGTATATGCAAATGAACGGAAGTACACGGTTTGGCTTTCTCGTGTTTCGATGCTTCTATAAACAAACTTTGACTGATGGAATAAACGGGGGTTGGCCCCAGGGCTGTATCCCATCTTCACTGCTATTCTCTTTCTGCTCTGACCCATCCAGTGCTTAAAGGCATTAGATAACTACTATCGGTTTCTCCAACAACCTATCAACCTGGGTGTCATCATCATAGGTATATCTCACAGAAACCTCTTCTTTGACTGCTTTTTGGTAGCGTAATGGAGCTTTCGACAAAACAAGGGACTTCTCACCGAAGAGGGCCATTTGGATCCACACGGTTGTGATAGATTTTTCTGTTGAAGCACGTTTTCACTACGGCTTTTACAAGATTCCATTCACCGGTGTGTCTTCGAGAGAATGATGTGTCGAAGTAACGACACTCAAGCTGCGTTTAAGCCTTTGCTAATACCTCTTATGACTTCCAATCCAGTTCGAGTATGCAAGGTTTATCTGAACGCAGTCAGTAGTCTAAAGTCACTTAGCGTCATTTGGGTGAGCAACGACTACTTGCGTCGTTGGCTTCTACAAAGAGTTGAGTTATCTGTGAGTATGACTGTAGATAGTAGAACTCTTCGGATCACACAAAATATTCTCGATATATGATATTGCATACCGCTTACTGGTCGTGGGACAAAATACTCAGCTTTTGTTAAGCAGCTGAGTGCGCTAGGCATAAGTGAGGCAACATTCTGGAGAGTGATGATGACACCGGAGATCACTTTCTCTGTGAGTGTTCGGCATACGTACACATTAGGATGCATAAACTCAGCGCTCATGAGGTGGGTGCAAGTGCTGAAGACACTACTTCAGTCACTACGAAAGACTTATCATTTCTGGTAAAAATATTATTATATACAAGGAGTACATTTGTTAGTTCCTTGTCTGAGTGTCCTGTTCCGACAGAGAAGAAAAAAATGTTCAACCACATGGTAGTTGTTTAGATGTTACCGAGCTGCTAATTGGGGCAGCGCTGTCCCGTCCATGGTACCTTGTAAATATAATGCAGTGATGTCTTAAAGATAAATTAAATAAAAACATTTCTCCATTGAACTTCCAGTATTTTAAGTGCTCATCCTTGAATCGTTCATAATATCGTACATTCGCGGCTGTTATGGTTATGTAATGCGTCAAGTATGGTAGCGTTATTGTCAATTATCTAAAGTCATAGGTCTATATTTGCCTTCTTAAGCAGGTAGCAGGAGTTGCGACTATGGGTAAGGAGTAATTTTGATTTACATGCTTGTACCTCTTCGTTCTTGTTAGTTTCATGGGCTTTTGAACACAAAAGAAGACGCCGCTTACCACATATTACATACGTTTGATTATTTAAGAAGTTAATGTGTGGAAGTGGGTCCAGTCAGAAGTTAATATTAAAACGTGATACGGATAGTTTGAATTTTTTTTTTTACAGGAATTGGAAAAGAAAAGTATTGTATTGTAGAAGAAAAAGCTGACATACTATTGTACATTTATGTAGTAGAAACGTCGATCCAAATGATCAAGACCAGGACGAACAACAAACCAGAAGACAATACCAGTATGTATGCCTTAAAGTTTTCCTTAAAGTAAGCAAATTACCATGCATAAGAATGAATAAATTTTCCACAATTCAATCCCTTTGCATGCAGTTTCCATTTACATTTTTGCACATTTTTGTCAAAAGTAAAATTCAAATCCAAGGGCACAGTGGTGAGCACACCGGAAGTCGTCTGGATAGGATTTTCTTTCAGGTAGCTTTTGCTATGCTCTCAAAATATATGGAATTCACGACATGCTTCGCACTCGACAGAAAACTCTATACAGCAACGTCGTCATCATGATCATCATGGAGATCTCCTATATCAATGCCCCTGGTATAGCTTTATAAACGTCTGAATGAAGAGTGAATTAGCAAAACGATTCTTGTATTCCAATGCATTCCATTTCTCCTTTCACTCAATTTTATGTCAGTGTCTATTACCGCTAACATCATAAAGGTAACACTTGTCATATGGCACTCCCTAAATCCACGCCACTCGGTCGTCTTTCTTGTCACGAACATACTCCCAATTTTGTACTTACAATCCGCATAGAAAAATCCGGCATCCACAAAGCACCTGTCAAGTACAAAAATACAAAAAATGAAAACTCCTAACGTTAGTTGACGGGTTGCAATACCAAACAAAACTCAGACTTCAGCAATCGAAAGCACTTAGCCATGATAAAACAAATAACTTCCAAATCACCCTTTTCCTTCTTCTTATGCTCCTGTCAAGGGATATGTTCCAATTTGGTTCAATTTACTGTCAACTTGTCAACGAGTTTCGGTCGTTTTACTTACAAGGATATTCGCCGCAATGGTAATCTCGAGTTAGGTGTCAATTTGACGATATCGTTCATCCTTTTGCACGATATACGCTTTCTCGTTTGTGTCGTTTCCTCACTCCTTTTTACACGCCCCATACAGGCAGTACAGAAATATTTGGTTTAAGTGCAAGCAAAAGCTGATGGTGTATTCTGAGAAGCGCCAGCACCAGTACGTCCTTCATCTTCCCAAACCCACTATATATAGTACTGCCCTATCGATTCCTTATCGCAATAACTGTGTCAGCAGGATTTTCTCCCCCTACTCTATCCAATTTTTGCGTTTTTATGTTACAGTTCTTGCAGTGCGTTTATATTTTGATGGTAAGTGGGAGTCAAATGGGGTCAGGGATAAGCATGTGTTGTTGTGTCATCTGCGATTATGGTTGAGCGAATCTATGTATTAGGTTAAAGTCGGACCTAAAAACCAAACAAGAAAGGAGTCGCCAAGGAATGATTTAAGGATCAGTTGCCATTATTGCCATTGGCCATAAGTCAAGCGTGTATATTTGGCAGTGTATGTCTCAGGGTACTTACTCTTTTTTGATGGGAATAGGCTTGCCATGTTCTAAAAATCCTGGGTGGACATTCGGAAATGAGTTCAAAAGTTGTAGAAACTGTGAAAGATATTTATTTCAGCTCACTCGTCAGTTCTTCTATTAAGCAGTTAGAACTACAGGTAACTGATGCCTCCGAGTCACTGTAGCAATTTGTCATATGCAATACACTGCCCATAGACTTGTTGTTTTTCGGAATTGTTGATTCTAGTGACTTGAATTCTGCCTGATTATCTTAGCAGATAACAATATCCTTGTCATGTCATATTCGTCGGGTGTTCTACGATCTTCATAGTAGATTGGTCTCCTGCCCAAAAACACTGCAGGGTGTCTTGAAAATCGGGTGTCGGAGTACGTTGCTCCCGCAGTCCTTGATTCGTCGTAGATGTGAATACTAATATCGCCATCATGCGATCCTAAATTATTGAGATATTCTTCCATACTTGGGAATTCAGAGTCAAGGCGGATGCTGTTCAGTTTAGTTAGAATGTGACAGTGCTTTTTGATGCAATTTCTAAGGAGTGCTGCGCTTTTGTTTGGTGGAAGTTTTACCAGACTAACATTCTGAAGGATCATTAAAGATGTCGTTGACGTACCGTTCAGTATTCAGATGTCTTTTTTTTCTTAACTTTTATCTCGAAGTGCATAGGGCATATTTATCCGATTTCTTCTAGTGTATAGGTTTCTGAGCCACAGAGTATGACGGGACGATCAGTTTTTCGTATATTGCCTTTTCGGTTGCCCGAGAAAAGCTCAGCTTATTTCTTATCACAAAGAAGCAGTGATAAATAAAATTCGCATTATTTCGGCGCTGGTAATGTTGTGGGAGTTGAATCAGGAGCCGAGTTACGTAAGATCCCGTTTTGTCCTAGGCACACAACAGAGTGCTAGAGTCTTTACCGATGGACTTTCCTTGAATCTCAAAAATTCCGATCCCATTGCCATCGAAGAAAACCAGCGATATCATTGCCAAAGAGCAACCAGGGAGGTCGCCTCTTGTGTATTTGGTTTTAATCCACCCAAAACATAAATCTCTGGTTCGATGATGAATGCAAACAGACAAATCTAGAGGATATCGCAAGCTCTTACAAGCATGAACCTAGGCTTCATAGAAAGAGCACGTGAAACGTTTGATAAAGACCTTAGAGGGGTGCTTTCCGAGGAAGTTTGGACATTTTACTAAAAATTAAAACGCATATACCAAAGCTGTGAAGTCCGAAGGGAAATATGCAAAAATAAAGAGTAAATCCTCATAGTTTAATCACAGTTGGTGCTCTGAATATGAAAAAAAATATTTCTGCCGACGATAAACATCCCACCGTTGTGCAGAATGAACCAAATAAGAGTTTCGTCTATACAACCAAGCCGAAGTGAGAACAGCAATTTTTTAAGCTAAAGTTTAAAGATGATGCTGGATCTGATCGTTTAACCGCCGGGCTGTTTAAAGCAGTAGGCGAAGGTCTGCTGGATGAAAAGAACTTTCACATTGTTCGTCTGGTCCTGAAGAAGGGAAATTTCTTACACTACACCAACTACAGGGAAACGAGTCTTCTTAAAATCGTATCTAGCTATCGTATTATATGATTCTTCATCAACAGTCTGATTAGCCCCAATCAATATAGTTTTAGAACAGGAAAGACCATCATAGGAAACGTTTTTAAATTGAAGCGAACTGAAGCTCGATGCATTTCACCTCTACATAAAGACACGAAATATACTGAGCCATATCTAGATTTGATATCTCTGTCAGGCTCATTCAACTGTGCAATATGATGATGGAGGATGCAATACGTTCTCATGTAGATTTTCCAACATCGTTCTTGATAGAATTTTGTGAAACTCAACTCATGATCACCATCGTCCCGGTTCGATTCAACAGTTCGATTCAACACAGTTGAGGACGATTTCATCTAAGGTGGCCCATATAAGTTGAAAGAGACCTCAGCTAACTTCGTGTGCGAAACAAGAGAGAGCTTGTAAAAGGCGGCGTTATTTAGAGAAGTACCTTGGCTGAGGACCGTGTCCACCCGAACTGTACTGCCACCTATGTAAGTAAGTAATAGCTAGGACTTTTAGACTTTTTTATCTTTTTTTTTTTTTTATAATACCGCGCGCGCACCAAGGGGTTATGAATACCCTTTTACTGGCTTTTTCTCCAGTGCGCGGGCGAGTGGTGTAGTAGTTTGAAACTCAGGTGTATTAGGTTTCTTTATATTTCCCAGAGGTGGTTGTCAAACTGGACCGGACGTGCTTTTACATCCCCCTCAACCAGTGGGTCTTAAGTACGTGCTAGTTGTTAGTTCGTTACATTTAGCCCAGCCAGCAACCACTCCAACATCAGTGTTATGCCTTCATGTCAGAGTTGATGCCGACGGGATTTTCATATAACTACATACAAATTCTATGAAAAGACTTTTTCACAAAATTGCCTGGCACGGGATTCGAACCCTGGATCCTCTGCTTAAGGAGTCTATGCATGTACCACTACACCACGGCCACCGCATATTTCTGTTTCTAGAAACAGACTGACAGATCTATCGCTTATAGTTCTGCTTTTCTGTCCTGAGAGTTTTGATAATAAGTTCAAAAGCTAACCATACAACGAAGACCGACTCTTTCATAATGTTAAAACAAATAAGCGACGATGGCCATATAAACTAAACTTAATTGCAACGGCAACTAAATGGGTTGAAGCAAATGTGTTTTTTTTATTAAATTAGTTATAATCGATGAAAATGATCAAACTGGCATCATAAGTATTTAAATGTTGGCTAAGCCGCTGTTCCCAGCAACATTGATCATCAATCATCCAATTCAATTTCAACAAATTCAAATAAATTAAAATAATTAATTGTTTCGAAATGACTAATAATTATATTTCAGCCCGCCCGTCAAAATTTGGTGGCAATCCGACGCACAGTTTTGTGTTAGGTCCGATCCTTGTTACCCTTGATGAGACATGGCTTGCATCAAAGATCAAAGAATAATCGAAAAAATGGGTTTTACCCAGTGAATGTGCTTCATAGAAGGCGAAGACCGTGCCTTGAGCCGGAAAGGTGATGGTCGCCGTATTTTGGGGCGCACAAAGTGTGATCCACGTTGTCTATTTGGAGAAGGGAATAACAATCACAGAAGTATATAATGCCGATTTTTTTGGCCGATTTAACGGAAATTTGAAGAAAAATTGACATCTGCCAAATTGGTCCAATTGCACTACGAATTGCTCCCCCATTCTCCGTATTCTCCGGATTTGGCTCCCTGCAATTTATATTAGCAATCCTGCAAATTAGGAGTATTTTGCAGGCCAACAAATGTCGCACTATACGGAGGGGTTAAAGAATTTGCAGCAATGCTGGGAAAAGTGTGACGAGTTGAAAGGGAATTATATTGAAAAATAAATTGTCGAAGCCTATAAAGTTGCGTTGCCATTTCTTATCTGGGTATTCACCAAAGAGCCCTCGTTATGCCCAAAATTGCATGATGAACTTTCCAGTTGTAAGTTAAGTAGGTGGTTTTACTTAATCGGCATTCATTTCTGCCATTGATATTTGCTCGGGATTCCCTAAGGTAGAACACGTTTATCCATGCAACGTGTTCTAATGTGCCTTCTGCGATATGTTTTACATCTTCTCGCAATCACATCAACAGTTTTGCTTTTAGTTAATTTTGTTTTTGAGCTCAAGGATCTAAGTGATCTTCGCCACTTAGGCATGATATGGTTCCTTAGGTGGCATATAGTGTAGGTCTTTCCTGGATCACTGTGTCCAGAGAAGAACTTAAAAATGACTCTGATACAATTGTAATCATAGTTGAGGATATTTTTGAAGTTTTCATTTAAAGGATATGATAAAGGTTCTCTTCACTTGCCTAATTTAGGGCAAATTTCGCGGAGACCTGTCAGAAATGGCTGCTTCTCTTTCAACCGCCGCTGTAATCCCTGCATTGGTTAGATGAGCGAAAATGATAAAAGCTATTGTCAAAAATTCCCTCAATATTGCCTTTGCATTTGCATGTGCATGTTTCTTTTAAGGATGCTTCTAATGTAGTCTCCAGAAAATTTTTCATTTTACTCCATCAGTGCTGAAGAGTTTCCCAGTTGATTTTTTGCTGAAATTGTGTTGAATATCATCCAAATTTGAATCGAGGTGCGATATAAATTTAGCGAAATGAAGGTCTCATTGCGAGATTTACAGAAGGTCCCATTTATCCCTCTTGTCTTCACTAAAGATTATAAATCTGATATGTTGCCCATCAGATAGAAAAGCCTGATTGGAAAATTGACCTTCTACTATAACATGCTTTTAAAATGCATACCTAGAGATCTTAAGGCCGAATATTACTACTCTCATGGCCTTTATAAGCTTTAAGTTTCTGCCTCTTTTCGCGGTAGTAGGATTAAACAAGCAATTGCTTGAGAACTCACTACATTCACTGTCTTAAAAATCTAATTTCAGAACTCAGTCAACACAAAGACACTTCCTTGGCGTCTATAACATTTCATCGGTCAATGACAAGTTTTTATGAAAAAGTGTCCCACTCTCCAATTGTATCCAAACGTTACTTACTTAGGTACTAAGATGAGGTTACTATCCAGATTGGACTTGGACTTCTTCAACTGCCCCCAGTTATATAGTCCAATTTGGCTTAGGTTCATTCAACTTATGCCCGCCACTTATGACTTAATCTACTGGAAGACTCTTCGCCTAAAGTTAACATTCATATCATGTAGATGTGCTAGCCATCTCGGGTGACGTATGCGCATTTTTCTGATCATGTCGATGTCACAGCTCGTAGGGTTCGCTGCTAGATAGCCTGCAAAGAATCTTCCGTTAGAAACGCCAAGGAATATCTTCATATGCCTTCGCTTAGTTCCATTCTTCTGTTATAGACCAAGACTGAGATAATATAGAGTCTGATTTGCTTAACTTGAGATTAGCGGAGCTGAGGTATACTATCTCTAAGTGATTGATCGATTTGTCTGTATACAGGTTTTTGGAAAATTGTGCACCTTGTGTCATGTTGTAAGTTTTGCAAAATATTATCAAGAATGTTGTAAATAAAGCGCATCCCCTTAACCCCTTTTGTAAATTAAATATCTCGGTGAGATTGCTTTTGCCCTTCCAGGAGCAGCGAGCGTATACAATCTGACAAAGCTAGAGACGGCTCTGATCTCTTTTGAAGATGCTGTCATATGTGGTTTTGAAATCGATATGGAGGTGGTATGTATCGATCTGGATTGCTTGATCTTCCACTATAGTCTGCCGTTGTGTGAATATTTGGTCAGTTTTGAACTCACCTGTGCTAAAACAGTACTGATAGGGGCTTACAATATCAATCGAAAATAATTTCATACATTTACACAATACCTCAGATAGATCTTGCCCGATGCCTAATAAACTAATGTCTCTATGGTTGACACAGTTTAGAAGGAACCCTATGTGTGGATCGGACACGATCAATTAATCAGGCACACTTCAATATTGGAAATGGGATTGTGTTCTCTCTACCAAGTCATTCCCTGCTTCCTTTAATAATGTGTGATTCATCGTAAGGTTTGATTTTCAATAGGCCTTTTTTGGCAGATCACGCATGTGTCCTATAAAACTGCTTTATCATTTTTGTTCAATATCGTATGGCAAGTCATAATAAAAAGACTTAGACCACATCAGTGTCTCAAAATTGTTCAGCTGTATTACGAAAATCAGCGTTCTGTGAGAAATGTTTTTTTGTGAGATTCGAGGAACTTACGGTGCGCATAATCGACCTACTGATACAGTGAAATTTTGTTCAGTGATGAAGCCCATTTCTGGCTCAATGGATACGTTAATAAATAAAATTGCTGATCAGCAACCCGAAGAGTACCGAGAGCTACCATTACATCCATTAAGAACAACGGTATGGTGTGGTTTATGGGCTGGTGGAATCATTGGTCCATTCAAAAATGAGGCAAATCAGAATGTTACCGTCAATGCAACCGTTATCGCGCCATGTTAACAGACTATGTGCTTCCTGAAATTCAAGCACATGGTCTCGGTGAGTTGTGGTTTTAACAAGACGGCACTATGATCCATACAGCGCGTGAAACAATCATTTTGGTGAGAAATTAAGTGATAGTTAGTGCAAGTTTTGCTACTGTAAATTGGCCGCCTAGATTGTGCGATATCACACCTTTGGACTATTTTATCTGGGGATATGTAAAGTCTCAGGTCTTAAGGAATAAGCTTGACGCTTTCGAAGCCAACATTACTCGTGTTATCCGCGAGATACCAGTCGCTATGCTCGAACGAGTCGCCCAAAATTGGACCTTGCGAATGGACCACCTCAGTCGTAGTCGTGGCCCACATTTACATGATATCATTTCCAAAAAGTAAATGCCACGAATTGTTCTTTTAAGTGATAATAAAAATTTTAAGTTTACTTTCAACTTTATGTTTTGAATTTTTCTTTATAAAACAAACCTCACTATGAATCAAACCTTAGCTCGGAAAGTAGTCTGTCTTGTCTGGAAGCCTTGCTATATCACCTTTACATGCCTTTTATACACTTTGGTTGAAACTAGGTTGTAATTCGAGTCTACATGATGATTCGGTTGCTGCCATTTTTATTTGTGAATGTTGATGTGAAGAAACAATAAATTAGCGATAGTGATATGGATGTGGACATCGTTCAATGCTGTTCAATGTCTGAATACTGCATGTACAGATCTAAACGTCATCGACCTTATTCGAGGCTGTTGATTGCCCTGAATCAGTAGCCTAGTCAAGCTCTTTCTGGCACCCTTTAGTATAAGATGGCTGCGGTTGAATAATTAAGGTTTCATTGCACTCTAACTAGGCCTGAAAAACCCTCCAAATGCATTGAAGAAATTCATATTAAGAGTAAGAAGCCTACTCCGAAGTATGGCAAGTCCATCGCTGTTAGACGAGGTCGACACCGGGTGGCTACAGTGATGAGGTAAAATAATCGCAGTTGATGTGTAATCATAGTTGCAGCACAGGTCATCGCCAGCACATTACCAACGCACCCAGATCTCTACTCACTATTCACAAATTGTCAAGGCGACATAGTAAGTGGGCCTAGGTCCTGTTCCACTCTGTCGGGGCTATCACAACAACAATTTATTTGCTTATTTATTTCTTTGTTTGTTTGTGATTGTTGCTGAACCATTCAAAACTCTGTGCATTGTCATCGCAACCATCGTCCTGAAACCTTTTGTATTGATGACAGCAATAGATGATACCCTACCCTCAGTTTGTGGTATTTGTTGCTCATACTCAAGGAGATAAGTTTACTGAAGATATCCACGATGACTTCTGAAAGTGAATTCAAAAGTGGAAAGGTAGTAATATTAGGACTGATCAAACAAGCAGGAGCTAATTCCTCAGGAATGTAATACGACTGTTCTGAAGGTTTAATGTTTTATGTTATCTTTCCCAAAGCTTGTTTTCACAATGGAGCCGCAAACTTAACGTGTGTGAGCATGGAAACTGCATTACTTTGATAGCAGCCTACGTTTTGCAATATACCTTCTTCAGTGTTGATTGCTATCATCATGTCTCCTGACTCAAGAAAGCGGTTGGATATTCCAGCATATAACTTATCTGGAGTTCTGGTCGCCTGACTTCAATTTGTGTTGAAGTCATTTTGGAGTCGGTTTTTGTGCTCGAGCTACGGCTGGTGTTTTCCATAGTTACAGCTTGTGATATTCCCGTCGTTAGATACTCATGGAATTTAGTGATCAACCGCATATTACCAAGAGAAAAAGACATTCTGCATTTCATTTCCATTAGGCGGTTCAATGGCTGAACTGATGACACTGATAGCCATCAGTGAAAGATTGCTGGACGGCCGGATGAAACCTTGCATTAATGTCTAGTTTTTGACATTTAGGTCGTCGTTTTACATATCCAGTTAGGTGGGAAATGTGTGGTAAGTGAAGTTCTACACCTGAAACAGGTTGAGCCGGAGCAGCGGGAGTGGAATGACAAGGATCTGGGTGCCCGTGCGGAGTTGCTACGAGCAATGGAAGCCAGTATGTGGCCTTGACAGAGAATTATGAAAAATCCAAAGAAGTTTAGGACTTTTAATCGGAATGCTATGAAAAAAAGGGACCACACCAAATGACAGAGGATTACCGAAAATTAATTAACCTAGAAATAATACTCTGGGATCGATAGCTGAATGTTTTCGAGACTGACTAACAGACTGAAGGAGTTAGCAGCTAAGTTGAATGAGGATTTGCTTGTAGTTGTTCTTCTAGATGGACTATCAGACGATTTGCTGTTGACTCCCAAAGCGTATGCCTACTCGTATCCCAAAGTCGAAACCGCTTGCACTAGGTTACTGAAAGTAGCTTGTACAACAAGATTCCCAGTGTTAAATACGTTACCTTTCAGAAATTTCATAAAAAAAAAAACAGTAAAACTGGTTCTTTTCCACATAGTTGCAGAAAATGCGGAAAGCTTGAGCACATAACCAAGGATTGCTGGAGAAAAAATGATAAAGTCAATCAAGCTCAAAGTAAAAGCGAATGTCAATAGGGTGCAATGTCCGACAAGGCAAATCGTTTTGTAAAGACAGAAGCAGAAATACGAGTATTTGCTTTCCCCAACCAACAGAGAAAAGAAAACATCGTAGCCATACGTTCATTCTGATATCTGCGGCCCTATGCGGACAGGCGAGATGCCTTATAACGTTCATCGATGATTTCTCACGAAAGAAACGAAGAAATGAAACTCTCTCAGACTTTAAGTAATTTAAAGCTTTCGCTGAGCATCAAACCGGCAAAAAAATCAAGACGTTTCGAAGTCATAATGGTCTTGACTACAGAAAACAGGGTTATCCAAAATTTTGTCGGAACAAGGTGAAGACTGTGTCATATAACCTGAATGGGCTAGCCGAAGGGCAAATTCGAATTAAACGGTCATGGCTAGTTGCCTGATGGACAAAAGTCGTCTACCTGAGATGATGTGGGAAAAGTAAGTCAACATCGCGGCATTTTAGCGGAACCGATGTTCAACGAAATGCAAAGACGATGTCACCCTGGAGGACTTATGTAATGTAACCGAGTGTACCTTTTCTCAGGGAGATCGGTGTCACGTGGGACAATTTGGTTACCCGAAAAAGACGAAGACTATAGAGTTTGCGTTCCAATCAGGTGTAGTGTGATCACAAGTAGAAACACCAAATTTGATTACAATGACAAAAAAATCCGAGTTGAAAGTACTGAATGCATTTCTGCATGGTGCTAAGACTTCTGATGCAGCTTCTGAAAACTGCGCCAATCGAGATAGTCACGATTCTGACTCGCTAAACTTTTACTCTGAGTTAAATGAGGGGTTGAATGAATTTGAAGTGACAATCGTTCTCATGGATGAGTTGAATCAGCTTGGCATCGTACTCAACTACTCAGTAACAATTCAAGAGGCAAGAGGCGATGCAGAGAGATTATGACTAGTTGTTGAGGGACCACACGTAGAGTTTGGTGGATAGACCAACGAATCGGAAAGCGATTAATTCCGAGTGGGTATTTGAAACTAAATACGGACCAGATCTAACCGTGTAAAAGAGAAAAGCAGGTCACACTACTAGAAGTTTTGATCAAATTCAAGGTGTCGACTAAGATACCTACTCACCAGCAGCAAATATCAGTTCTATCCATTTAACTGTGGTAATCGCGATTAAAAAGAACATTAACCTAAAAAGTTTGGACATTTTAGCCTACTTAAACGGAGAGATTGACACAGTCGTTTTAATGGAGTAACTGGAAAGTTTTGTAAACGGATATTAGGTGTGCAACTGGACAAGGCGATATATAAGCTGAAGCAAAGTTTACTACAATTGAAATTTAAGCTGGATGCTACACTAAAACTTCATTTAACTCACTCAAAGTATGATATGCACATATCTAAAGGCTGCGGGAGAAAAGATTGATTAGTGGGTACAGACAATCAGAAGGATTTCAACGCACTGAAGCACCGCCTGTCTGTCGCTTTCGAGATGAAAAATCTAAGATTTTCTGAGCTATGTCATTTGTCATCTGTCATCTGCTCTGTCCATTGTGAGCAAAGTTAGTTTTTGATGCCGTGATGCTTCGTTATCGGTATTGCATGTAGCTTAGTTTTTTGTATTACAGAAGATGAAAATCACTGAGGAGTTAGAAATCCAGAGTAGTGTGGGACTTTAAACGCACTAAAAACACCTCAGTCATGATCAATCAAGGAAAGATTTCTTTGGTTTCTTTTTCTCTTTTTGATGACTACGACTAAGCTGCCTTAACAAGTAGTTTACGCTTCTGAAGTGCTAATCGCGCTAGGTAGGTGGCTTTCCGGTGAGGGAACCTACTTACAACTATGTCGAATGGTCTTATTCTTCTTAGTCGTTGCATATGGTTGGTCTCATCCAGAGAATAATTTCATAGTTACAATGACCATGTTTGCGTGCAAAGTTTGTTGCTTCGTCACTTACGGTAGTAATTCCTAGATCTCTATGCATCACAACTTCTTATATACACCATGGAGCATTCACGATTGCTTTTAACGTTCTGTTAAAAATCTGCAATAAAGCGATATTATTTGGCTTTATATTACCCTAAAGTTGTGTTCTGTACACCCAAGACGATTTTAGCACTTATATACGAGTATGCTGAGCTTCGGTAATCTTCAGATAAACCAATACAATTCACTTAATCTGATTTCAAGCGCGTCGCGCCTCTTTTAACGGGCGACTTCCACTTATGTTCGCGTCTAGAGTCATTCTTAGATCTTTTGCCTCCTTTGCATACGGTATTCGTTGACAACTTTACATGCATTGATTTGATTTTATTAAGCAAAATTTTCCTGGTTTTCGTCCACTGCCGTAGCCCAGACCGTGATACGGTTTTTATTCTAAAGTTGTTAGACTTGAACATTGCGTAGAAGTACTCGGCAAATATATTCGTTCTTTTTTTATCTCTTTTTGCCAATCCCCGTTAGCTTTTATTATTGGTATTGAGTGGGTATATTTATGGACTCCTCGAGTTTGCACAGAGAATAGTTTCAGTTCTTATCGGCGCTACGGTCAAGCCTTCAGGATAAGCAGAAAGGTCACTAGTTTTAAAATCTTGCAGCACACGTTATAGCTTGTTATTGCCATATCTTACGTACTCCTCTCATACGGAAAGAGAAATTGTTCTTCGCAGTGCTCTGAATGGCTTCTACGAATCAGGGAACTTCGTCTTCTTTTTCGAATGATGTGTTAAGCGGTACATTCAAAGCTACATTTTCTTTGCACAGTCTTTTCTAAGGCAATCGTAGTTCGTTTTGTTATTACTATACAATAGTTAATCTTGGCGCTTCTTTTGTTTTAGTTAGACATCCGCCCATCTTCAGCCCGATTGCCAACTGTGCCACGACAAACATTCATCAATATTTGAGATAGCACTCCTATCATCGGAATAGGGTCGTTGGATCGTTGCCTGTTGGACTAATCACTCGCTGTTGCTGAATATTAAACAATTCAAGAATTCAAGACGAGATATACTAACTGGACGAATTTCATGTTGACAACCCAAGGCAAACATACGCGGCTAAGTGTAGGACAATGGAACGTCAGAACCTTGTACCGAGCGGGCAAATTTCTTATGCTCTCAAATGAATGCAATAAACTAAAGGTGTACCGGTATAAAGTGAGCATGGCCATTGCTAGCTACACATTTTTCCCATCTTTCAGGCAATTTTTGGATTCCCCTTAGTTCAATCTTTTCAAGACCTTGGCATTATATTCGACAGAGAACTCAAAGCCAACTCATCACTTCGTTTTATTAAACGATAGTCTAAGAAATGTTCCAACCCGTACCTAACTAGATCGCTCTATGTAATCTTTGTTCGCCACAAATCAAAGGTATCCAACATCGATTCCTTTGGTTTGCTACCTGTGGTCTGCTTTGAATCTTTAATCTGCTTTAATCTTATCTCCTTACCAGTACCGCCTCAAACTTCTCAGTATAAATTCGTTAGAAGAACGTAGGAATATTGCTGATATTCTTTTCATTCAACGGCTGCTCTCAGGTTTCGTTGACTGTGCATCCCTTTATAACTCTAATTCTTTTAACACAAGCCCACGTCATTTACGTTGTCCTCCTGTCTTTCATCTACCGGGCCATCGCACCTCTTATGGCTCCAACGAAATAATCTCACGTATCCTCCGAAAGCTCAACTCAAACCGTTCAGTTTTTGATTTCAACCTGAGCACTCCTCGTCTCAAACCTTGGTTCCGTTCCTCTTAAGTCCTTTTGTTAGTTTCTAAGACTCAGTTCGTATTAAGCCTAATAAGCGGGGGCTGAAGGGAAAACAATTAAAAGGTGGTGTCAGTGGCACTTTCTTCGCTTGTTAGCTGACGTAGATAACAGCAGAAATTAATATTCGAATTGTGTGGTGATAGAAGAGATATGAATACGAATGGAGTGTTAAAAAGGCTATTATCTACGAGGTGGGGTGAAAAGTAACCTCATTGGGAATGAAAAAAAATTTTTTAAATGTTTTTTTTATTTTATTCAATAAAGTCCCCTTTTAGTTTGATACACTTATTCTTGCGATTTTCCAACTTCTTGATCCTTTCCGAAAAAAAATTTTCCGGAAGGTCTGCAAAATACTCCTCCGTAGCGTCGATGATTTCCTCGCGTGAGCTCAATTTTTTATTTTGTGAGCCATTTTTTGAGGTTTGGGAAGAGATAATAGTCCAAGGGAGCCAAATCGGGCGAATACGGAGGATACTACAGCAATTGGAGCTGTAAGTCATTGATTTCAGCTATGGTTGTGATGCTTTTGTGCGTCGGTGCATTGTCTTGTAAAAACAAAATTTTTTTCGCTTCATGTGAGGCCGTTTTGCAACGATTTCGGCTTTCAATCGCTCCAATAATGCACAGCAATACTCGCTGTTAATGATTTTCCCTTATTTGAGATAGTCCACGAAGAATATACCATGACAATCCTAGAAAAATGACGCCATAACCTTTCCGACTCATCGAGCCTCGCTCGGCCGCTTCGGAGCACTCGTGCCGGCTTCAGTCCATTACCGAACACTCATTCTGTTCTCTGGTGTTCAGCAGTTACCAATCGACGCCAAAAGTCCGTTCGATTCCGCATCAGCAAGTCCAAACACTCTTTTGAGTGAGCGGCACCCAGCGGCAGAATAACTTTTTCATATGCAGAATATTGCCCAAAATCTGGCGTGTGCACTCAGTACTAATCTTTGTGGTATCTGCTAGCTTGCGTACCTTCACTTTCCGGTCAGCCAATGGTATTGGTCTGTATTTTTTTGACATTATCCTCTGTAACCGCATTGGAGGGCCTGCCGCTGCGAACTTGATCGGTAATAGAGTTGCGGCCACCACGAAACGTTCGAAACCAATATTTGACGGTGTAATCTGAAGGATTACATAATATTTATCCAACTTTTCTTTTGTTTCCTTCGCCGTTTTGCCTCTTAAAAAATAATGTCTTTGAGAGAACGAAAATCTTTTTGTCTATACTCAACATGATGCCAAACACGTTAACAACAATCAGCTTTCAAAACAAAACTAAATACAGTATCGCACTGAAATTTGACATGACTGCCTAAATATGAACGGACTTCAAAGCACCATAACCTTTATTGCAGTAGCAGCTCATTCTAGCGTTCGAGGAGGTTACTTTTCACTCCACCTAGTAATATCTTCCGTTGAATTTCTTACGAGACTTGAAATGAGGCCTGCTCAATTTGTCGAATATAATTTGTCTAACCTTCATTTGTTCCTCAGGTTTTCTAGAATCACAGACAATATTTGAGAGACCGTATCTATTGCGGCCGATCTTGTTTTGTTTGTTTTTTCATTGTTTTCTTGTGATGCGACTGGTGCGTATGATTTCGTTCCGTGCAGTTCCGGATTTTTTCGTTGCACTTGAACCTCCGGCCTTCTCTTGTGCATTTCTTTTCCCTTTTATTGGTCTTGTCTTTGACTGTCTGAACTGTCTTAAACTTATCGGTTTTGGGATGTTTTAAATTTCGGTCCGAATTTAGTTGTTTTTTGAGAGTATCGAGTTTTTTTGAAGTTCTTTGGCGATTTCGCAACCTCGATATATAAATCTCTGGGGTCTCCTTAATTATGTTGCGATCTCACGAATGTTGTTAACCAGCGCATTTTACTCATCGTAGTACTTTCTGGCTGTAGGTCTGCGTGTGGTGGAAGCCTAAGCATCGTCTAAGCTAAGGTATCGTTTTTTTGCCCTTAAGCATGGGCTCAATTTTGACCACTGGAAGGCCAGTAGTATCCTTCTTGATAACATTCACGGCGTCAAGAATTTTAAAGACTTGGGTTAGCACGTAATGCAATACGCATTAGCTTAATCAATACGCATTGAGTTTAAGACTTCTATCCTGGAGTGTTAGCTGTTCTAAAAGTAAGCCGTTAAGGTTTTAAATATATTACATGCCGAAATCTTTCTGCTAGTACCTTCCTTATAGTGTTTTGGTTCCTACAATGCCATCTTGATTTATAGAATCAGTTTCTTTCAAATAGGAGTAAATCACATAGTAGAAACTAAGATAGGTGGCAAGCCTGTTTAGGATATACCCCACCGCTTCGTCATCTTCCTCCTCATTGTCATCGTCGCCATGGTTGTTGGGAGGTCAATAAGTCGGAAGAACTAGCAACAGCGTGAATCTGCTGACTGAACAAAACACACAAACAAAAAGATACACCAAACACCATGGTGCTATTCTTCCATGTCTGCTACTCGTATATATGATGTGATGTGTGATGAACAAGCTTGGCTATCAAAATGGTTTTAGGGCTCTATTACCAGTGGTCCAGTCATGGAAGGACCAAGGAAGGGAGAAAAGCCAATAAAATATATTACATCCCGAATCCTTTTTTTTGTAGCTTTTTGCTTGGTTCGTTGTTTCCTTTCCGGCTGTTGTTGTGGCGGTGTGCTATGCGTTCTTCAAAAAGAATAAACCTAAAAGAGCTCGACCAAAGACTATGAGAATATTGCTCCTGTGCATTTCAATTATGGTGCCGAGATACTGGTAAGTCAGCCTCATTCGTACTCGCTGTCACGTAATGAAAAATCATATTAAAGCCCACAAAGGATACCGGATGATATAGCCCACTAACCACCTTTAAGGATAAACGTTTTATTTATTTTCGAAACGTAATCCACTTCCGATGCGATATATCGAGAGGGACGTACTGGAATTTGGCGCCCGAAGAAGGTCACTGCACGTGCTTTATCAAAGCGTTGACAGTTAAGGTCAAGACCTAAAGTGTGCTGAGAGATATACGAGCTTGGATAAGACGCATACTATGGATCGTTCTTCAAGCTTATTGACGTCAACCGAACAAGAAAAATGCTCCTCCGCTTAACTATTGTAACATGTATGCTTAACCTCTCATACTACTACCATGTCATCCTCCATTTACCAGCATCGCAGTTCGGTCTACCCAGAGCCTATCATCGGATGTGCTAAGCCACCTAACTCGTGAAAAGAGTTATTGTTTTGTCATGAGTGTGGGTATGGACAAGGAATGGAAGTAAAAATACATCCGACATCTGACATACGAATGCCCAGAGCAGACCACAGCAGACCAGTGGGTGATTAATCGGTGGCTCATGCATTATTCCTGTGTGACTTCTACCCCTAACTAATACTCATGACCGCCCAGTAAACCACTTCATACCGTTAGACTCTGTACTGTTGTCCTTCGGCTTTCGTCTCCTTACTTCTCCTAATGTCCTGATACGGTTGCCTCTATACGAGTAGGCCTAGGGGTTCATTTCCAATAATTTATAATGAGGCAATTTGAGTTACTAGACAGAGGACGAGTAGAAGGCCACTAAAGCAAGCAAGACGAGAAGTGGTAGACAACAAAAGAAGTCATTCCTGGCATCCAATGTTTCCACTTTTATGGAATTAATAACCCAACCATTAATTTATGACTTCCTGACGGTAGGGTCTGCGGAGGAATTGTCGGGTTTGATGTTGGTTTTGTTTTCGTTTTCGTTTCTTTCTGTGTGTATGTCTGTTTGTTTATTTTTGTTTTTTGGAGCCCCCTATACGCGCAATGGTGTTTTGCGTGGCAGATTGCTCAGAGTATAGGGGCGTGGGCCATATATTATGCGGGACTAATGTAAGAACAACAGTTGGAATCACCCAATTACGATTTAGTTATGATTCCGGAACACAACGACATGCTGCTGGGAGAAGGGTGGCATTTTATTAATAGGCCATCGGAGGAGGCATTTCTATTTAAATAGCGCAAATTTATGTAGACCACTTTTGGAGGGGTGTGAGATGTTGGAAGATTAGTTACGTTTTGTTGTTTCTTAGGGGTGTACGGCGTAGGATGTAGAGAAAAACAGTTAACTTCTAAACTCGCTCGAATTATTTGATGGGGAAAAATAAATTCGTGAATAAATTCGCCATGAATCGTAATTTAGACTAACGATTGGGTTGATTTAAGAGGAGAATAGGGCTGATGCTCTATGAATCCCGATAGATCAATATGTTTTAGGTGGGAAGGGAATTTAAGGACTTCCAGTCGTTCTAATAAAGACGATAATATGCAGAAGCTGTGCTTAAGAGAGGGGGAAGCATTGAATTAATTTCATGTCTTGTCGGAATTTTGGAAGTCCCTTAATCAATGGGCAAATGAAATTTAATGGATCGATCGACAGTCAACAGTCGGTTGGATATCTTTAGAGGAAAAATTAAATCGACAACAGTGGCACAAGTGTTTAATTTTCAACAGAGCTATTAAGACAATTTGTAACAATAACTTCTTGGGTATGTGAGGCTCTCTTACTAATGAATTGTTCGTTATAGGACATTAGTACAATAAATAACTAGACCTCGCTTTAGGTATCTAAACTATGAGTATTTTTTGAGCATGGTAACGGCTTAACAGCAGAATACAACTTCTACAGAAGCATATATGTATTCTCATTAGGGTGATTGACAATTATACGATTTTGGTAGGCATAAATAGGTACGCATTGATCTGGCAATGCTCAGTGTTATAAGTAGGACTGCACATCAGTTTTGTTTCTGCGTGTAAATAACCGGATTCTGGTTCCGTTCAATTTGGTTTGGCTTGTCATGTTATTAGGCGCGAAGGATGGCCAAAAAGAAAATAGTAAGATTTTAATACTCTTCCTCAAAGGGAAGACATAGGGCCAATGAATTAACGTGATAGACTCAAAGGTGGTGACAACATCAACTTAATATATAGGAGTACCTTGAGCTTAATCGCCGTGTGCGAAAGGGAGATAAGAACAAAAAAAATAGAGACGGTAGCAGCTGAACCCTTAAAAGGTCAAAGGTAGTTCATATATCCCACAAATGGGTAACTTAATTCAGCCACCCATTAAGTGTACTGACATATGGAACGACGATTCTCGCCGACTATTTGGAAATTAACGATTATTATTTAGCAGCGATTATTTGGCAACAGATTTACTACTGGAATCAGTCTAAGCTGAAGCTTCCGCTATATTAACGAGTCAAGGAACATAAGATCTATATGCAAGCATATTTGTTGGATTGTATGGGTGATAATATTTAACACAATTTCTACGAAGCGATTTTAAAATAATGCTTAAAGAGGATCCATTACTATATGATAAGCGATCAGAAAGACCGAAAACATTCGCAGCATCTTAACTAGGGCAAGCTTGCAACCAAGATTTAGTTACTGCAGATATAAGCTACGAAACGAACGGATAATGACACAAATACGTCATTTCGTCAACTGATTTTCTTTAGGATTTGGTACTGCCGCCACCAGGGAAAGCAGTAACCGAATTTCTTGATCCCAGGAAAACGGGTCTGATTTAATGTTACGATGATAATGCTCGGAATACTTTTTGGTGAATTAGAAAATTCAACGTGAAAGGCAATCATTCCCTGGATTTCATGCTATCGCCTAACCTTGTTGTCAACAATGTTGTTACTTAGCTAACTCTTGTTACGAAAGTAAGACAGCAAGTAAGCAACTTAACGAAATCTTTCGTAGTACTTTCGTAGGTCTTCATTTCAGACTATAGATACATCGGATTCAGAATCCAATACGAAGTCTCGACTTTGTTGAAGAGGAGAAATCTACAGAAAACCAACTGGACACGCTTTAACGAACAGATTAGCTAGTCTGTTCATGTTCCAAATAAACTCAGAAAGCCGAAGTTTCTACCCGTTCCATGGTAGAATGCAGATTTGCGGCGACTACGTAAAGAAACCCGAATACTTATAAGCATGCCACTTAAGACTTATTTACAGGAAGACTGAAATCTTTACAAATCAAATTTCGAAGCATGCCTCTTGTAAAAAAAAGTCCTTAAAAATGGGATATCCAACAGACTGGCAACAATCAGAAAATTGAATATTACCTTTGCTAAATCGCAAGAAGAGATTCTGCCTCATAATTAAGAGCTTATTCCCAGGTAATCTGATCAGAACTGGCACACAATCAGCTCCTACAAAGGGAGATGCAAGATACCTCAGTATGGTAAATCTACAAGACGTAGCTGTAACCTATTGCTTCCTTTGGTGGTTAATGGTTTAAATTGCCTGGCATCGATAGCATATAACCAGTTGTGCTACAGAAAAGTAAAGACATCCTGTTGGTAACTCTACGCTGGCACTGGGATACATTCCCAAACCATGGCGAACAGTGAGAGTAGCTTAATAAAGAAAAAAGGATGAGTTAACGATCGCCAATTATTTTGAATTAGATGCAACATGACTACCAATACGGGACATGCTGGTTCTAAATCTTGTAAATCTGGAGCATATCTGAAGATGCACTCGACAAGAAGAAATATACACCTGACATTTTCATTGACATTGGGCATTCTTTCACAATCACAACTTTCGACAGCAAGCTTAACCCCGCCAGACAATACGGTGTAGAGGAATCTACTGTGTGCTGACTACAGTCAATATATGATGGGATACAACTGCACTCTCTGTTAGATCACGTCTAGAGTTTTCTGCGTTTCAGAGCAAACTAAAAAATGACTTTAGTCATTGCGAAACTGACATAATAGAGCAGTGGTCTGACTTACGAGTATGTAGTGCTAAAAGGCACCACAATCATTAAATCTTAAGAAGCCAGGTATCAAGTAATCAATTCTTTGCAAAACATGTCATGTCGAAATCCTCCAAGGCGCTGTCTCCCTTCTAGCAGTGTTAAGAAGCTTTCGCCAAGACAAGGGTTTCCCACCGAAGGAGGTATTTTAGATCTACACGGCTGTTATAAGGCCACTTACATGTGCACATATGTATATCCTATGGTTGACTAGTGGAACAACTGGTTGACTGGTCGCCATCGTGACCCAAACAATACATATTGTAAAGAATCGGTGAAAAATACAAGGAATCAAGGAGTAGAGGACTGACTTCCAAATCAGACTCATTTTTTCAGTTAGCAAAGATCAGGTAAGACTAGTAGTTGACTTGAATGAACAACAAGCAAATATTCACTTACAATTAAGTTTCCTCATTAAATATTGGATGCCATCCATGAAGCAACATATCCACTGAGTCAAAACATCTTTCTTTCTCTCTCAATCCAATTTCCAAAAAAAAAAAAAATTACAACATGCTGAGGCATAACCTATACAAGTGTATTCATACCAACTTAAACGTTAAGTTCTTTTTAAAAAGAATCTTTGTCTTTAGCGACAGCCAAGCCGCAGTGAAAGCCTTAAAGCATCTTCCGTCTCTGAAACTAGTTCGAGAATGCAAAACCTCATTGAACGCAGTCGGATAATTTTGTTTGAATTCCAGCTCATAATGGGATCACGGTAAATTAAAACGCCGATCAACTTGTTTGGCAAAGCTCAGAAGAGATTATTTAGAACCCGAATGAACGTAAAGTCTACCTTCTTCGTTGATTGGGGCTTCCATGGAAGTTGGGCTTTGAGAATAACTGCAAATGGCATGACTCCAGGTAGCCAGGTGTATCTAAGAGTTCAGCGATTTTCCTGCTATCTCTCAATGAAAAAAATTGCAGACGAGACACTACGCTTTTGCTAAGCACTTAAGTGTGCTGGGCACACACGTCAGGCTGTTTGCTTTCAAGGTGATGACGACTCGGAAGAGCACTACCGCTTAGACTGGTCCTTTATCTGAGTGCTCTGTTTCAACAGAAACATTCACCATTTAATTGTCTAGTCTCATCATCCCTGCCATACCCGTCGGGCTGTGAAGGATGACTATGTAGAACTCTCGTTGCTCTTTTAAGAAAATAAAAAAGGAAAACGAACAATTTGAAAATCGCGCGGCTATAACTCATGCTACTATATCTGCAGTGTGACCACGACCTTGTACATAAGATTATTCTGACAATCATGATATTGAACCTGATAAAGACATTAATCCCATAGATCAGTTAACTTTACAATGAGATCCGTGTTCCAATCTGCAGTTCAACTTCTTGTGGCTAAAATTCCATCTTCGTAAGCAAATTATCCACTACTACTACAGAAGTCCCGACAGCAATTCGACTTTTAACGAGTTCGATGCGCTGTCTGGTTTCATTCAAAGAATTGTATCTCTGTATCCTCATACTGAAATTTATAGTACGGGCGACTTTAATATATCCTATTCGGGTTGGCTCCAATATTCTAGACAGACAACACCCGAAGGACGGTGGGTTGAGATCTTCGCTGCGGAAAACAACTTGACGTAGCTTGTAAATTAACCTACCTGTATACCAGACGTTGATAGTAATACCGGCAACACCCTGGAATTGATTTTTACTTCTCACACTGATACGTATACCGCTGATGTGCTATCCCCTCTAGGCTCGTCGGACCATTGTATCATATCAGCTACATTCTCGTACATCGACCACACAGTTAGAGAAAAGACTTCTAAAAGAACTGTATGGCAATACGAAAAAGCCAACTGGAGCGGACTTAACTGCTTTTTTAGGAATGTTTCCTTGGTTGTTATGTTTCCTTCGTAACGACGACGATCACAGACACCATTCTCTTTAGAATTACATCTTTTATACCACATCGGATGAAGAGTATCAAAGCAAATGAACAGGCATGGTACCATTCGAGCTGTACGAAGGGGCTGTCAGGGTTAGAGAAATGCTTTTACCAACCCTACTAAGAAAAACCGGAAAAAGTTCAAACAAGCTAGCAATAACTGCAACGCCTTTCTTAAACGTGTGAAATTCTATACTACATTGTTCCAATGGTATTAAAAATTGTTGATCGTTCTTTGAAAACATTAGAAACTCTGCCTTCTTTGGACAAGGCCAATTTGCTTGCTGCACACTTTGCGGTCAGCTCAACATTTGAGTGCTTCGAATCTTCAATGTGACGAATCCACTTTCGCACTCGTGTTGTAGCAAGAGTACTCACACTTAAAGATAACAATATACACAAATCTGCTTGTACAGATGGTATATCTCCACTTCTTCTGAACAGGTGTGTACCCCAGGGCTCCGTTCTGTCTCCGACACTCTTTTTTATTTTCATCAATATATAAGGCATTCATCCGACTACTATAAAATTGGAGTACAATGCCCACATCTGATCAAGTGCTCCTAAAGCATATCTGCATCTGCTAGATAGGATTCAAACCCGTACGATAAAACTCATAAGTGATACTTATATCAGTCAGTCAATTGAAACCCTTGAGCACCGACGTGATGTCTACCGCCTCATCTTGTTTTATCGGTATTTCCACCACCAGTGCCACATAAAAATCGCCAGCGGCACTCTGCCCCCTCAAACCTTCAACCGTAACACCCGTCTCGCTATGAATGCTTATCAGTATACCTTCAAGCCCACTTTCGAACGTACTCTGAAATATCTTGATTAATTCCTAAGAAGTAAAACTTGCTTATGGAATGCCCTGACGAGCTCTCTATTTCCTGGTCGTTATAACTTGTAAGCATTTATGGTTAACGTATATCGGAATTTATTTTTTCTACCTCCCTTCGCTCGCGCTGTGTACAAGCATTTTAAGGGTACTCAAACCCCTTATTTCCGGTCGCCGGAAATAAGATCAACAAATGAAGTAGTTGAACAAGGTTCAGAAAAAAGTTTCTTAGGACTCGAACCCGCGTTACGACTGCCTACATTTATATAACTGCACATACTATCTACTTTTCCAAACCCACACAATTTAGTAAGCTTGGAACTTTTCAAAACTTCCCTTTAAAAATTCGAAATATTCAAAAAACAGAAACAAAAATTTATTTAAAAAAAATTAAATTATTATGCGATTCTATGAGAGCAGATACCCCGACTTTTACATAGAACGACTCGACCCGTGGGAAGTTGTCTGTCGGACACCAAACAAGAGCTGGAAGAAAGAACTCACGGCACAGGAAAAAGAAGGACCTAATGGAATTTTTTATTGGCGTGATTTCGAAGGAGCAAAGAAAACCGAAATCACCAAAGAGGATTACTGTTTCAAAAATTGGCAAAAGTCTAGATTGAGCTACAGGACACTACCACTGTACTATGGAATGGGGTATCGTTTTATCAAACTAGAGAAGGACTTTCCCGCTGGATTCAATTTTACCTATGAACCAATGAATATCGCAGAGGTGCACAAAATTGAAGGCATCGTCGTACCGGCTAAAAAGAAAAAGCGAGCAAGGAAGTGAAGCATATTTTATAAAAAAAAAAAAACAAAACTATTTGAAATACATATACACACCTTTGGGCGCTTTTCAAGGCTATAGAAGAACAGTTTTCATTTAAAAGACCGGGACACCAGTATAAAGAGTTTTCGACAGAAGTCAGTTAGAAGTTTATAATTTTTATACAAACTGCAAATTACTTATTGTCTTGAGTCAAACTCTATCGATGAGAGTATCTGGACAATTTCGACATGTTCCGAAAGGTTTTCCATTATATTTTAACTTTATATATCCATACAAGCAGCCACTCGAAGTTGGGACCGTTGAGGGAGTGTATCACCACTAAAAAACTGATGACATAAGCAATATAACATGTGAGGATGTAATTCTGGAAGTTGAAAGAGGTTACGTAAAAAAACAAGATACATCTACACTAACGAGATATACTACTGCAATACATTTAACTAAAACTATTAATTGACTGTTCTGAAAGCAGGTAAAGATTACAATGAAACGAAAGCAGGTCCATGTAATCGGGGTTTTTAGCATTGCCTTAAGAGAGCAGCATTCCAGAGAATACCGGCTTAGATAAGTTTAGGCAACTCTTTAGGTTCGGTTTCGATGATGGAACTATGGATCTGGGATATGAAATGATGAAACAATTGCTTTTAATCCTACTCAGTCAGTAAGATGGACGAAATCGATATAAGAATAAAGTGACAAGCGTTGAAAATTGATAAACAGGTGATTGAAACAGGCGAAGGTATAGGGGACAACCGCAATTGGTATTGGAGATGGTTTTTTAGACTAAATATCGAAGCAACTACTAAAGTTGTAATATTAAAAGTTGTTTAAGAAGAGAATCATTCTTAAGATATATTCTAGATATTTTCGAGTTAGTCTTTCCGAGCAAGGGTATATCATCTTGATCTAAAAAAAAAAAACGGAATAACCGCCGTGTGGCGCACCCATTGTTCCGATCTGAGTTCTGTTTTTTGTTTTGTTAAGTTGGTACATCTATTGTTGACATTCCCTCTAAATCTTAGCGTCACAGCTTGAAATTTACAAAAGCTAAGCAGCCAAGATTATACCTATCTCTGTATTTGTTGGCCATTTTTTTACAATTTTAGAAATGGATTTAATTCGCAACAACGAACTTGTATCAAATTTTTTAAAGAAAACGATCGTTTACCAGTGGCACAAGCGGTTCAAAAGTGGTCGTGAGTCAATCGAAGATGATGAACTCAGTGGCAGACCATCGACATCGAAAACCGACGAAAAAATTGATGAAGTAAAAGAAATGTTGGTCAATAACCGCAAATTAACCATCAGAGAGATAGCGGAGAGCTTGAACATTGCCTATGGATCCGTTCAAGACATTTTAGTTAATGATTTGTGTTTCCGTCGTGTAGCAGCAAAGTTGGTGCCAAAAAACCTCGATTTCATGCAAAAAAGAGACCGTGTTGACATCGCAAAAGAGATGATTTGCGAGGCTGAATCCGATCCCACATTCATCAAAAGGATCATTACTGGGTACGAGACGTGGGTTTATGAGTACGACACGCAATCCAGACATCAGGCAAGTGAATAGCGTGCACCGAATGAGCCGAGACCAAAATAACCCACATCGTTTTCAGTCAAAAAAAAGGCAATGCTCACGGTTTTCATGAATTACAATGGTGTGGTGCATCATGAATTTTTGCCAGAAAGCCAGACAGTAAACAAAGAGTATTATTTGGGCGTTATGAGACGTTTGCGTGAAGCAATTCGCCGAAAGAGACCAGAATTTTGGGCAGAAAACTCGTGGATTTTGCACCATAATAACGCACCGTCTCACAGTGCCATCATTATTCGTAATTTTTTGACGAAAAATGCAACAAATACCATCCAATAGCCACCAAATTCACCTGATTTTGCTTCCTTTGACTTCTTTCCCTTCAATCTAATTACAAAACCGAGCAGCCTAGAGGAAGTAATGGAAAAATCGCAAGAAGCACTGATGGACATACCGAAAACCGAATATAAAAAATGTTTCGAGGATTGGATCAAGCGCTGGCAGAAATGTGTTGAAGTTGATGAGGGTTACTTTGAAGTGGATGAATTATTTTATTTAGATGAATTAAATTCCGGGAATAATCAAGATGGTATGTCCCTTACTTGTCCTGTTATGAAGTCGATTAGATAGGACACTAGAGCCTGATAATCACTCCGTTTGCGTTAAAGTTTCCTTCAGAATAATTCAGCACTTTTATTCTGCACTTTTGATAGTATCATAACAAAAGGTAGACTGGAGACCTCTTCAGCTATCTTTTCATAGATCTGACTTATTCAATAAGTCTTTTCAGTTAACACAGCCCTTGACTTACTCTCTCCAATTGAGTAACCAAGTTTGTTACTGTTTCCTTCTTTATGAACGCAATAGCAACGATGAAATTTTCGACTGTGTAGTACTTTGAATGGTAATTTAAAGGGCACGACTGTCAGTGTATTTAGCTCAGTTTAGATAGCCTTATTACTTGTGGATTGGGTAATCGAATTTGATGTCATATTTGTTAGACAATCTGACTTGAGATAGTGTTAACAAGGAGTTTGTGTCTAGAGAATCGACCACTTCTTAAGCAACTTCTTTTTCCATTGTGGTGCCGATTTCCTTCTCTACTCTTTTGTTTAAATAGCTCTTGCGCCGCTTTTATCCTTTTGTGCGGCGCTGTTTCCTAGATGAGTTCGTTTGGTGCACTTACCTATCGATCCTCTTTACCAGACCAGTGGTTTCTTGGGTAGGACTCAGCATATCAGTTTAGAGTCTTAACACTCCATGTTTTGCAGATTCATCAAATGTGAACTTGTCCTTATACGAGTCTTTTGTTTGCAGGTATTTAACCTTACGTATAACTTAATGAATTTAGGACCAGGCTATTTCTGGTACCATTTAAGTGAATAGTCTAGCCCATTATATTCTTTGTGTGTTTCTTTTGCTGGAATTTCTAAGTCTTTCGAAGAAAGTTGACAAAGTACTCTTAGTAGAATTACATACCTCAAAGGTGACAAGTACCTACAGCTTGATGATAGCGGACACTCACAGAGATAGTGCTCCGCTGTGTGGTCATCATTCTGACAACAAGTGTAGCAGAATTTTGTCTCACTTATGCCCAGCCCACTAAGGTGCTTATCAAAAGCGTAGTGCGCCCAACGTAGGCAGTTCTAATCCAGGTTTCGTTCCTGAAAAACTCTTTTTTTAAACTTTTCTAGCAAGTTCGTTAGTGATTTTATTTACAGCGAATTCAAATGAAATGAAAGTAAAATGTCGCATTGTAGAGCTAGCTTGGAAGTCGTGAGAGTTCAGGTTAAAAATGCTCTCAGCACAGATCATCGCTACAGTCGTCTAAGCGCGGAAGCTGCTATCTTAGAAATATCGGGTTATCCATTTTTGGCATAGTATATGCACTTCTGAAAAAGAAAATATTTGGCGTTTCAAATGCTTTCAAAATAGCAACCGTTTCAAACTTCCTACGCAGCATCTTCACAATATAGTTAGTTGCTATCACGGTTGTGTATATATCGGTCTTAGAGTCATCCATAAAGATCCGACTACATTCCTTTCCTGGATCAGGTAAACCCTATAAAGTCTAGACAGACTGTTCTTTGTAGTCTGGTAAAAGCAGCAGTAAACTTTATTCGTAACAGCTTACTCCATCAGACCACCGAGGAAAAGGATATAATTTGACTTACCGTACCAGTGACAGTGACAAGCCACTTGTTGGAGAAACGGATGGTGATGCATTCTAGATGAGTCCGAACTGGCAGCTTTCTTTTTCTGAGTTTGAGAATATTGACTGACAGTCCAGTTAACCCATTTGGGTTAACCCAAGACATGTATTTAGTAAATAAAGAACATTGTTACTCTTTAATTGGAATTCGTCTTTTCTTATTCATACATCACAACATATTGGAGATGAGGAAATTTGACAATGGAACCAAGTGCAGTGCAAAAATTACTCAGATAGCAGCAAGAATGAATGAAGAAAATGATAAAGAGCACGACTAAACGATGGTAGCATTCATGAAGTGTCATTCATCATCACCAGCAGGGTCCATTTCGATTCCGAAATTCCGTCAGTTTGAGGTTGAGTAGAAAACAGAAGTTACAGCAGCATTTCTTGGCTAACAAGCTAACAAATGATAAGTTGAAAACTGCCAATTTTTTGTCATCATGTGGTAACCATCTCAACGATATACTGCGGAACTAATTTAAAACAGATGATGTGAGTATGAAATGCTTAGAACTAAACTCACTAATCATTTTCAAATAAAACTTCACACACTTGCATCGAGATGCAAATTCATGCAACAGAAAACGAGAACTTAAAAGTTTTACACGGAACTGCACATTCTTATGCAAAGAAGAAAGATACAACACTTCATATGCAGACATCATAATCAGGGACATGATTATATTTTATGCGCCGCATGATTATATACGGATGGTGGCTACCCCCCCCCCCCCCCAAAAAAAAAAAAAACCAAACGATGGTAGGAACAGAGGAAAATGTGACTGCATATGAGTCAACCTTGATGACATAATCAATTTTAAAAAAAAGCAGTACTGTTCCAGCATCAACAACTGAGGTTAATCAGCTAAATCAGAAGAACTTTTGTCAGAACAACAAGTCCATTGTTAATTTTTTTTACAAGAAAATCTTGTGCTGATAGATTTATATACCATGAATGTAGCCAACGCAAATATATTGACTCAGTATGTGATAAGTGCTAATGACGTGAACACGGGGGCAGTGCCTGCATGGCTATACAACAATTTGTCCCAGAGCCTCTTGCCAAAGAGCGGAATTAACTGAAGAGTCAAGAGACGGAAAATTGCCCAAAACAAACTTCAGCCAAGAATTTAATGATACTGCTCACTCGAAGAACTTATGGTGGTGTCAATTTACGAGTATTGGGAGTAACTGATGTAAGCGTAAGAACAACCAATGTGCTGGTCATGGTGGTCAATAGCTGCCAAAATGTCAACATGTTTCACGAAGATAGATATGGCTGATGCTTACCTGTTAGTTCCTATGAATGAGGAGTCAAGTAAGCTGTGCGTTATTAATACAGAATTTGGGCTGTTCCCAATTCTACGGGAATTTTTCAGCGATACTGAGACCAATTGTCTTTTGCAGTGCTTATTTCGATGACATCGTCGTAACAGGCCAAACAAATACCAAACATTTGTATATGTTTGTAATGCACGAACAATGTACATTGGTACCTCTCTTTTCTTTCTCCATTAATTTCCTTCGCCTGCGCTGTGTATAAGCATTTTAAGGGTGCACAAATCCCTTCAGAGCGTTCTCATTTTAGAAAAAAAAAAGAAAACTACTTAGCGCATAAAATGTGTACCTCCAATGGGATGGTTGAGAACGAAGGTATATAAAAATTTATTACATATATACTGGATCAAGGTTTTCTAGACTTCTTAATTACGGAAGATAATTTAAATACGTACCCATAGGAACAGTAATGCAAAAAAAGCAGATACTTTGTTGTCCTATACGTAGGAGACAACGCTGCAAAATATACAAAAAGTGTCTCATTTTTCTAAAGATGGCTAAGCTTGTTTCACTGGGTTGCCTAGCACATACCTCTCATTTGTTTCTGCAATGATATAATGAAATGCTATCCTAACTATACAAAAACTTATTGAGAAATCACAACCAGTCAGATTCTAAATGCTTTCCCCAGCCAAATCAACAGGGCAAATGGTGTAATAATTTCGCTTAAACTTTCATGTAAATCTCGATGCTGAAGCTATATACAATATTTTCCCGTGAAAGTCCTGTCAGTAACAAAGTCAATTTTCAAACAATGACGGTAAATGAGTCTTCTTCCCTTTCCAAGGAATTAAAAATAACATTGATTAACGGGGAGGCTTTCGGAATGAAAACATCCAATTAACATATTTAATTAACCCGGTTTGATTCACAAGGTCGATAAAATTCTTAAGGAACTGCTAAATTTAGTGGTTAATTGATTAGAAACGCAAGAAATAACACTTTTAAGTGCTTTCGAGAGGAATTAACTGTTAGGAAAATTTGAGGAGAGAATTTGATTTGTAAAATCGCCAATATTCGTCGCCGTTGCTCTTCTTAACCCATCAAATCAAGGCAATTTTTTGAGTAATTCCGATCAAGATATGGCACTGACATTCATTTATGAAACTTTTAAAAGTATGGGACTGGAGGTCACATCTAAGCCAGGCATTCGGGCAAAAGAATTCTTTTGGTCAAGCGTTTCTCAATACAATCATTGAATTGGTGGTAACTGCAAAACTTATAAGGGTAAGTGCTGACCATCAGACAAAAATAGCAGCATTATAAACAGGACAGCGCTTGAATACCCCAGAGGGCATCCTTGGTAGTACTGGTTGCACTGACGGAAAGTAAAGCCTACACGACACCATGGTACAACCTTGTTGTTGCTAGCACGCTGTTCTCGCATCTCGATAATCATAAGGCGACTTAAAGAACTCCTGATCAATCAACCGTCAACCAGATTAACCCCATTCCGATCGACTCAAGGCACTCCTCCAGTATTAGCAATGTCCGAGCGGCCAGCATCAATTCGGACCACTATCTTGTTTAACCCAAGGTACTTTGAGGATATCCTGAATATCGCAAAGGGAATCTAATTCCGTAAGAAAGTTCGACGTCGGATGACTACAATCGCAAGAGATCGTCAATTCCTTTTCCGATAGAGTCTGCCTTAATCTCTTAGGAGGGCATAATTACACACATTCAAGTATTGCAGACCATTGCTACATTGTCAAAAAGCCATCAGAGATGCCTTTGATGTGCTGGATTCATTCGGTTACCACAATGAAACGCTTTGTTTGACACAGAGTGCCGGCAAGTAACACATGGGCTGTGCCGTTTCTAAGAGAGGGCACCACTTGAATTAAATCCATACCATTTTCAGTTAGTATTAACCTTCAAAAGATACGTGTTCAAATTTGACAGCTGTCGGACGATTAGTTCTCGAGATATAGCGTTGTGAGTGAAGCAACTTTTGTTATTGTGAAAAAAATGGATTCAAAGCAATTTCGTGTGTTGATTTATCATTACTTTTGATGGGAAAAAGTGCAGCCGATGCAAAGAAATGGCTTGATAAGTGTTACCTGGACTTTGCACCAGCCGAACGAACCATTCGCAAGTGGATTGAAAAATTTAAAAGTGGTCATACAAGCACCGAAGATGATGCACGCAGTGGACGTCCAAAAGAGGCTGTTTCAAATGAAAACATCAAAAAAGTCCACAAAATGATTACGAATGACCGTAAAGTGAGTTTGATCGAGATAGCTGAGACTCTGAAGATATCAAAAGAGCGTGTTGGATATATCATACATGAATATTTGGACATGCGAAAGCTCTGTTCAAAGTGGGTGACGCGTTTGCTCACAGTCGATGATTCAGAGGAGTGTTTAAAGCTGTTCAACCGCAATAAAGCCGAATTTTTGCGTCGATATGTGACAGTGGATGAAACTTGCCTCCATCACTTCACACCAGAGTTAAGTCGGCAGTCAGCTGAGTGCCAAGCAGACGACGAACCTCGTCCAAAACGACCAAAAACTCAACAGTTGGCTGGCAAGGTTATGGCATCCGTATTTTGGGATACACATGGAATAATTTTCATCGACTATCTCCAAAAGGGGCAGACTATCAACAGCGATATTAACATTGCGTTGTTGGAGCGTTTGAAGCACGAAATCGCAGAAAAACGGCCGCATTTGAAGAAAAAGAAAATGCTGTTTCATCAAGACAATGCACCGTGTCACAAGTCGATGAAAACGGTGGCAAAATTGAATGAATTCGGCTACGAATTGCTTCCCCACCCACCGTATTCTCCAGATTTGGCCCCCAGCGACTATTTCCTGTTCGCAAACCTCAAAAGAATGCTCAACGGAAAGAGATTTAAGACCGATGAAGAAGTAATCGCCTAAAAAGAGGCCTATTTTGAGGCTAAGCCGAAATCGGACTACAAAACTGGTATCGAAAGATTGAAAAATCATTTCAATCAGTGTATCGCCCTCGAAAGCAACTATATTGCTAAATAAAGTTGAATTTTGCAAAAATTTTGGGTTTTATTATAAAACGGCACTGACATTTCAGCCCATGTGTTACATGCAAACACAAGCTCTACGAGCAGAAGAAGTGAGACGAACACAGGCTTCTGATTAGGAAAGAGTAGGAGCTTGAGAAGTGCGTAGTCGAGGAAAATGAGAGGTGCCACTCTAGGAATCTGATTCGAAAGTTTTAGCAAAATGTTATAAAATCATGCCACGGAAACAAACCCCGAACCAAAGCCTGTAGAGATGAACAAAGGGAACATCGTAGTACAGCTGTTGTTTGGGTAGAGCATTTCTGTAGAATGTATAACAGCGATGACGAACCAAATTCTGCTGTCAGGCAGAGTGAATCGTTCAACTTAGACTTGGACCAAGTGAAGATAGACACATCTAAGCTTAAGTCCAAGAAAGCTGCTAAAGCGGACAGCCTGTTTTTCGAACTCTTCAAAACGGCAGGCGATGGCTTGGTAAGTATCATATGCCAACTTATCTGTAAAATATGGTCAGACGAAATTATGCTCTGAACTGCGCCAATTACAGAGGCATCAGTTTTCTTAACATCGCCTTTTTGATTCTGCCTGCGGTATTGTGTGAACGTTAACGGTCAACAACCTGATTTGTTCATATCAAGATGGCTTCAGATCAGGAAAGTCCACAATCGGTCAAATCTTGAAAAGCCCGTGAGCTCCAAATCGGTACACATCATAACACTATAAAGTTGCCACCACCTGGTCTAATACATTTTTGTGACATATCTGGTAATATGCCATCGGCACCTTGCGATTTGAAGCCATCAAAGAAAGCAAATTTGATGACCGCATTCGTTACCACAACCCACGACAGAAATCAGATACAACGTGTTGTTACTTAGATTGCTTGCAACTTCTTTAATAAGATCTGACTGTTAGCTTGTTCCGATTGATTCAACTAGGAGGAAAGTCTCTAGGATTAGACAGATAGACTCTGCATTCGACTCAATGTAAATGCCGTCAGGTTTTGTGAGTGACTTCAATCTAGCTGATTCCCATTCCATTGAGGACTTTGACTGGCCTGCTGGTTTTACGAAGTGTTCCGATCTTTTTTCAAAAGTCATAGGAGGCTCATCTCGAGATCTGAGTTAGCTTCTTATATTCTTTTTGACATCTAAGGGTTCCAGTCTTCCTCCAAATAAATCTTGAGTGATCTGCTTGCAAGTTTTAGGGTTTCTACTTTCGCAGTCGCTGCAAATAGGCACTCCATCATGGAATGGACGAACTGTAAGAGTTTTTCAGGTTCTGAACAGCTTCCACTACGTTTTTTGGCCGAGTATTGATGGAGTTGCCGAGCTCCTACTTAAGTGTATTCAGTTCTTAACGGATTTGAGAGAGAATGAGAGAAACCTCCGATAAAACTAGATGGGGTGAAAAGTAACCTCCTTGGGAATAAAAAAAAAAAATTTTTTTAAAGTTTTTTTTATTTTATTCAATATAGTCCCCTTTTAGTTTGATACACTTATTCTAGCGATTTTCCAACTTCTTGATCCCGTCCGAAATGTAATTTTCCAGAAGGTCTGCAAAATACTCCTTCGTGGCGTCGATGATTTCCTCGCGTGAGCTGAATTTTTTATTGATGAGCCATCTTTTGAGGTTTGGGAAGAGATAATAGTCCGAGGGAGCCAAACCGGGCGAATACGGCGGATGCGACAGTAATTGAGGCTGTAAGTCAATTCATGTGAGGCCATTTTGCAGCGATTTCAGCCTTCAATCGCTCCAATAATGCGCAGTAATACTCGCTGTTGATGGTTTTTCCTCTTTCACGAAGAGTATGCCATGACAATCCCAGAAAACCGACGAAATAACCACTCGTGCTGGCTTCAGTCCATTGCCAGGCATTCATTCTGTACTCTTTCGAAGTGCTTTCGCGTTCGTCTTTTTGGTCAAGAGTGAGTATGCGTGGCACTCACCGACAGGATAATTTTTTCATATGCAGAATATTGCCTAAAATATGGAGTGTGCGCTCAATACTAATCTTTGTGGTGTCTGCTAGCTCACGCACCTTCACTTTCCGGTCACCCAGCACCATTTCATGTATTTTTTTGACATTGCCCTGCGGACTTGATCGGCAGTGGAGTTGCGGCTACCACGAAACTCTTGAAACCAATATTTGACGGTGTAATCTGACGGAGCATTAGCCACATAATATTTATCTAACTTTTCTTTTGTCCATACTCAACATGATGCCAAACACGTCAACAGCAATCAGCTGTCAAAACAAAACTGAACACAGTATCGCACTGAAATTTGGCATGTCTGCCTAAATATGAACGGACTTCAAGTCACCATAACCTTTTTTGCAGTAGCAGCTTATAGAATAGCTATAGCGAATAGCGATTAGCCCATTACTGGCCGTCTTAATTTTATAACAAATGTTAACAGCTAGGTCAGACGAGCAACTAAATTTTGGTTGCACCCAAGAGTAGTAATAAACGTGAATTATGCGAGATTTAATATTCAACACGAAAAGCCTTCTATATGGGAATGCAGTAATCCTTATGATTCGTGAGTCATAATAATATTTAATGGTCCTGACAGAAACGGTCGACCTTATTATCCGGACTCTTTCTGTCTTTGTGAGAATAGATTTTCCTTTTTTTAGTGTCGAATCCAAGGTTCAGGATATGAAGACGAATCAGCCCATCGTCCGTTTCCCTGAGCTGTTTCGGAGTCCTAAAGATGACATCCGTCAATTTTGGTTGCCTGAATACATCAAATGTCTTTATTTCGACAAGGATTTGCTTTACCTTTGGTTTTTCAGGAGTATCTTGGGGGTGGATGGATGGGCGCAAAATACTCGTACATGTTCTGTCCATACGAACTGCAAATTTTGCTGGTTTCAGCGCGATGTTGTGCGAGGGAAAAGCGTGGTTATAACCGGATCAACCGATTTTCATCGACCTGCGCTGCTTTCATCCAGGCAACTTATCTTCAACTTTTTTTTTTTTTTTTGAGTTTTTGTTTCGAGATTTTGGTCGTTTTCGGTGGATGTCACTTCCGCCGATCTGTTTTTCTTTTTTTCGCCAATGGAGGAATGGGACTTTTAACTACCGCGCTTTGGGCAGTACTTGCCATGGCAGGTCTTGTGAATCACCAAGGTTCTGCCGGACTACTAAATGGCAAGACTTAAGTGACACAAATATCTACCCTTCATTTAGTGGCATTTAGCAGAACCTATTCAGGTAACAGATATTTTCTTGTTTTTCTTTCCGAAATCAAACTCCTCACATGTAAAGTTATATCAAAAGAAAGAAATCCCTCATCTGCAAGAAACAAGCTAAAGTCAACAACATTCCAATAATATGGGCTCACTACAAGCACAAAAAATTCCAGATACGCAATTTGACAACAAAGCCGACAATCAAATTATTTTCCAAAATCCAACAACGAGCTCATCTCAAAGCTTCCGAAAATAAAAGAACATTAAAACAAATATTAACAAATGAGGAGCCCTAAGATACTCAATGCGGTGCTATCAAATGTTCTATTAAAGTGTGACCATTGGTGTGACACTATGCTGACAACTAGGAAACAACACAAAAGTCACGTACCTTCGACTGTTTTAAGTAGAAAATAGTCGATTATAACCAAAAGCCAATCATCAATAGCTTATCAACAACAAACCGTTTAATTATTTTTTTTTTTTACTAGTATTGGTACGAATATCTGTGAGGTATCTACTCATATTTTCATGGTTCTTAGCCTCGACTAATATGGGTATCGAGAAGCTCACGTTGAATTTAATGAGCTTTACGTGCAGGTGCGTATTGAATGCCACTATTGACGAGGTACCCGACCGTCTTGGTATGTTCAATTCCATTTGAATAAGCCGGCAATTTTAAACACTATCACAACCTCATAAATAGTTTATGCTTTTGGGTAGCCTATTAAAGGCGATTAGGGGCTAGAGTAGAGGATGTCTATTTTAATGGCTAACAAGCACGAGGTCTATGTAAATTTTTGTAACTGTTGGCCTTGAGAGTTTTTGTGTCACTAGTTATAGAACCTAAGGGTACAGCAGGTCATTTCAAATAAAACCTTCAATTTAATTTGATGACATTCCGGAAAATATCACCCACCAAGCTGCAAACTTTAATAAGCAGTTGATGGGGTGTCGAATTGAAGGCGGCACGTGCAATAGGAAGACGAACACATAATATAAAATTCGGATTAAAAAGGTTAATGAGGGTTAAGTGCTGGCAACTTGATTTGATGGATGATCTAAAAATAACTAAAGTTGGAACCGTCCCAAATTATCAAATCTGAGACCCTTTTGTCACAAACTTGACGCAGATTAAAGTGTCAAATATACGCTTTTTTTAGCAGTAATATTTGTCTATGAGTAATTTCCAGGATAACGTGGTTGTTAAGTAGCTTCGGAGCTGTTAATGTTAATTGAGAGCAAATATATTTTGCCCGAAATGAACGAAACTAAATGACATTTCCTGCAAGGTTTTTGTAGATCCTTTAAACTTATGGAAAAAGCAGTTTTTAGTGTTTCTTTATTTTGTCTTCCTACAAACAAATTTTGAAAAATTTATCTTAAATCATGTTAAGATGCTTTCCCAATTCTGTAGCTACTGATCCTACTTCAAAAAGTAGGAGCTTTTCCCTAAACGTATGATTTACTCCTTAAGTCTCAAGCCAGTTAGACAAAGACTTATCAAGATACTTTCAATATTCAAAAAGTGAACATTCTGGTTATTGCGAATTTACAATGTTATACTATCTACGGAGTAGACGGATACATTGTATTACTAGGAGCACATCCTCATTGTTATATTTTTCAAGGTAATATGAAAGATTTTGAAAATCATGATGTACATTGTTGATGGCAGACAACACGACGTAGACAAATCACTAGTTTTGTTGATCAAAGAAATGCTGGTGAATTGTACCTTGATTGCGGATGCTAACTCTGTGCATGTTGGTTTACTTACTTCTTAACGCTTTCATAGTTCCCACGTCTATGGTCTAACATATACAGATGATTGCATGTAAACTGTTTGCTCTAAAGCACAGTCAGCCGCAGACATTGGCTGCCAATAAATCCTCTCAAAATTGAAATTCTTATCTTTGCGAGAAGAAGGAAGCTCAGAGGCATCAACATCTAATATGTAATATGACATCTGACATCTAGCTGTCAAAATATTCTATAAGGTTTGCCATTTCATCATGCATCGTCTTACGATCGCCGGATGTGCGGAAATTATTAAAAAATATTATCGAAATTCCGGCTCAATTGTAAACACGCACCTTGAACTTCGTCGTGAGGTAGGTGGTAATCATGGCTTCAATGTGCAAGCAATTCGTCGCGCCGTGGAAAAGCTTGAGCGTGAGTACACTGTTTTGTATCTTAAGTCACCAACTAGAAAGATATTGGTGTGAAATGAAGAAAACATAGCCGCCGTAGTCGATAATTTCGATGAAGACCCAGAAATGTCGATTCGTTCAGATGAATTGGGTATCGCCAGAGGGTTAATCTGGCTTATTTTGCAGTTGGATTCAGGCCAACATCTATATAAGGTTGTGATGATGCAAGAATTGAAGCCGGACGACTACAGATAACTTCGTGAGTTCAGTAATTGGGTGTTAGAAATGTTGGTTAGAGATCCGGAATTTGGCCAAAAAATCATCTTCTCGGACGAGACCTATTTTTAGCTCAGCGGCTATGTCAACAAACAAAATTGCCATTATTGGAGCGCTAATGGCATGACAGCTTCATCGGAGGTTATTTCTTTCGAAATAAGGAAAGAGACACTGTTACCGTCAATGGTCTCGTTTATACAGCAAATTAAACCGACTTTATGTGGTCGTCGAGTTCTGACCGATATATCTGGGGGGCGACTGGGCGAGCGTTCATTAATTGGTCGCCGCAATCACGCGATTTGACACCACTCGATTATTTTCTCTAGAGCTACACCAAGTCCTGAGTCTACGCTAACAAGCCATCGACACGTTTTTTTCCAGAATAACGCCCCACATATTGGATTGAGTCATCAAAAATTTAACCGACTGCCTGAAGCACTGCCAACAAAGCTGTGGCATCGATTTGAATGATGTCCTATTCCACACGAATGGCTGCAAAATATGGCAAGAAAAAAAATTTATATCTCACACCGTTGTTGTTTTATTTATCTATCGTTATCTGGGCACCCTTTAAGCAATATACATCCTGCCTGACTCGAACTGCAACCAAATTCAGGCTGCTATAATTTCCAAACCGTTCATGATAGTGAGCTCAAATTTGACACATGACAGATAATTTTATTATTTACAAGCTTTTTAAGCGATGGAATTCAAACACGATAGTGTGATTGCTGTATACTTGGCTGAAAAACCAAAAGTAACTATCTTTAGAGCTCTCCAGCACCTCAACGTGAATAAATCACTTATGTTTCGAACCATAGCTCTTTACCATGATACTGGCAGCGTTGCAAAATGCAATGGAGGTGGTCATAAAAAAACAGCAACATCGGCAGAAATGGTTCGGAAAGTGAAGCCTCGCGTGCTCGTGAGCTCAACATATCGTTGGAACGGATGCAACACATACTGAAAAATAAGCTTGGGCTCAAGTTCAAAAAAGCACACGATCTTACACCGATGGTCGCCCTCCGCTTGTATTTTTGGACCGTGGCGTAAAATTAATGCGATCGAATACCGTGAAACTGTTTTAGAGGCAGTATTGAAGCCGTGGGTAAACAATCATTTCATTCGGAGACCGTGGACATTTCAATAAGACTCGGCACCGTCTCACAAAATGCGCGTCAAGCAAGATTGGTTAAAAAACAATGTTCCACACTTCATTTCTTCGACACAATGTGTTGCGAATTCTCCGAATCCGTTGGATTTCTCTATCTGGGGTATTTTAAAGGCGAAGGTTGGCACAAAAAAATACCAAAGTTTGGACCACCTCAAGCAAGCACTTCGCCGGGAGCCACTTGCGTGAAGCGTGCGATGCTTTCTTCGGCGGTCTCAAGGCCATTATTCGCGCCAAAGGTGGACATATTGAAAACTACTAATACAATTTGAAAGTTTATGTATTTTCCAACATTTTTTGCTTTAGCACAATAAAATTTATCAAAACATAAAAAAATTATAGCATTTTAGGAGCCAGGCAGGGTGTATATATATAGGGCGATTCATCGTAAGGTTTGATTCTCAATAGGCTTTTTTTTTACGGATCACGCATGACTCCTATCAAACTGCTTTGTCATTTTTGTTCAGTATCGTTCGGCAAGTCATCATGGAAAGACTCACACCACAACAGTGTCTCCAAATTGTTCAGTTGTATTACGAAAATCAGCGTTCTGTGAGAAATGTTTTTCCTGCGATTCGAGAAACTTACGGTGCGCATAATCGACCTACTGAAACCCCTGTTGTCAATAATGGTATTTGAGTCTCAGCTTACATAAGTGTAACGAACAATTCATTGTCGTTTTCAGCAGCTGAGCTTGGCGTATTTTACGTGAGGATCTCGGCCTAAAAGCGTACAAAATTCAACTTGTGCAAGAATTAAAGCCAGGCGACTTGAATTTGCGTCATATTTTCAGTGAATGGGCTCTGGAAAAACTCAGTGATGAGGCCCATTTCTGGCTCAATGGATACGTTAATGAACAAAATTGCCTTACCCGGGCTGATGAGCAACCTGAGCTACTATTACATCTATTAAAAACAACGGTATGGTGTGGTTTATGGGCTGTTGGAATCATTGGTCCATATTTCTTCAAAAATGAGGCAAACCAGAATGTTACCGTCAATGGTATCCGTTATCGCGCCATGTTAACGGACTACCATATGTGCTTCCTGAAAATCAAGCACATGATCTCGGTGATCTCTGATTTCAACAAGACCGCGCTACGAGCAATACAGCGCGTGAAACAATAAACCTGTTGAGAAATTATTTTGGTGAGCACTTAATTTCACGTTTTGCTACGGTAAATTGGCTGCCTAGATCGTGCGATATCGCACCTTTGGACTATTTTCTCTAGGCATATGTAAGATATTAGGTCTTCAGAAATTAGACAGCTACAATGACGTTTTGTAAGGCAACATAACTCGTATTATCCGCGAGATACCGGTCGCTATGCTCGAACGAGTCGCCCAAAATTGAACCATCCAAATAGACCACCTTAGACCTAGTCGTGACCAATATTTACACAACATCATTTTTAAAAAATAAATGCCTTGAATAGTTCTTTTAATTAGTAATAAAAATTTTAAGTTCACTTTGAAATTTATGTACTTTATTTTACATTATAAATCAAACCTTACGATGAATCACGCTATATATTTGTTTTTAATAACTTTCCCTTCCAAGCCTGACCGAGATGCATTGTTGAATTACTTTACTCTTGACACTCATGCGCTGCAGTCTCAAAGTCACCTACCGTTTAAAAAGATTTGGTTTTTAGTAGAACACGCACTTGAGTTTTGACTTTGCGTACCGACTGTCCTTTGACTCAGTTCTTATGGACCTACCAATGGCACCAGATCTCTGGTTGGGGAAAAAAAAAAAACATAAAATCGACTTGCTCTGTGCTCGGGAATGGTTTCGCCAAGAATATGATCTAGGAATGCAGTGTAGTAGGGTCTTCACGCATGGCTTCAAAACCAAATTCACTGTATCTTGTTTGAGTCCGAAGTCAAAATGGGATCTTTTTACACAATGCTTCCCGGCTGTGCTACAAGTTAGTGTGTTTACTTTTGTCTCTCAGTAGGAAAGATTGCAGGCTGTTTACTGTTGTTGTGATGAACCATTACTCTTTTGCTAAACACCTAAGTGTACCTAGCATAAGAGACACAACATCTAGCGGCGCTTGCTGTCCGAGTGATGATGACATCATGGAGCACTAGCTCTATGAGTGTTCGTGCTCCAATCAGTCTACTGGTACTCGGCACTAATGTTTGGGGTACTGGTAACTTAGACACCTTTTTACTTAAGCGCCTACGCATCTTTCTACGAAATACTGATAAATTTTAGCAAAAGGAAACATAAAGAGTAGTACAGACTAGTTCTAAACCTCTGTTCCGATAAAAAAAAAAATCGTAAGAACTCAAGAATCCTCAAGCAGACTCCAAGAATAAATCCGCACCTCAAAAATGATTCTATTCATCTTCATCAAGTTCACATGAAATTGAATCTGACCTGGGTTTGGGAAAAATTTCAATGTATCGAAACCTGCAGCAGAACTCAAGAATTCAGAGTGATTAATAGTACCGAAAATTCTTCCGTGGTAATTTTGTGCCGTCATTATAGGCACTGAACGATGTTTATTGAATGTTGCCCAGTAGTGTAACCATTGTATGACTACACATCAATTGTATTTATTTTCGCTGACTGCCAAACCTATTTGTATAAACACGAGTGTTGAACAAGGAGGAAGTAGTAACCATTCAAAAGGAGGACGCTCGGAGCATGAATTTATATAATGAAATCAACGTCGTAGTCAGCATGGCCGACACCATACCATATATGGGCCTCTACAATGTTTTTGGATATGGGGTCAATTAGGGTATTCCGGCACTAGTCATTGTGTGGAGCAACGGCAACTATTATATACCCGAAACTGGTAAGAGTTTCTGAAATGGCCGGTTCATTTTCCAAGGAATTCAACGCAATCGCTGATAAGCTCGGATTCACTGTATGCGACCCAGTATGTCGAAAATGTTCTGTCTTGCATATGGAATGGGGAAAACGCCGCCCCATATAATCAAAGAGCCAGCAAAGGCTCTAAATTGAAATTAGACAGACACTACCACCATCCAGAAATTACCATAGATGTAATGACTAAAGATATGGTGACAAACAGCGTCCATTTGTGTGCTGTTGTGTTTGAAATGAGTAAATGAAATCTCAGGATTATTTTCTTAGTAACATCGAGCACAAAATCTTGTCTACCGTCTTGTGTTACCGTCTGAAATGATTTGTCAATGAACAGAGTTGTAATTGTTTTAAGGGATATAGCCAAGTGGACGCATCCTGTATTAGTTTTTAGTATGTGTCTTTAGCTTGTTCTTGAGGTCCAGTGTATCTGTCCTACGTAGTCTTCTGGTTCTATTCGTGTTTGCTAAAATTTGATATATCGTAGTTTTAGGATATGATACATTTGTGTGTTGTGAGATTCGCTGCTGGTGTTTGGATGCAGCATTGGTGATTTCTTCTGTCACTAGTTTGATGTGTAAATCGCTATGGGAGTTATCATTAAGCACGTACCAAGGTGCATAGTCGTCTTTGAGTATGGTATTTGAATTGTAATTTAATGTATTTAGTGTGATACTTAAGCTATCAAGTTAGTGTGCGTTGACTTTGATGCATTTAGGTTTATTCTTCGTTTTTTCGTCCAGTTGAGTATTTCATCAGTTTCTTTTTGCACTTACCTTTCGGCTTCCTAAGATTCTCTCGGATGGTTTAGGTAAATCTCTTGTATAAAGTGGGTAAAGCACAGGACCTAGGACACAACCTTAAAGAACTTCTTGCGCCTTCTTTCTACTTAATGTTTCACTCTATATATTCTCATTCACTCAGCAACTATATTCTCAGTATCTAGCACGCACGCTATCGGGAATCAAAGACAGTCGTGGGTTCTGGAAACTACGTAGAACTCTCAACGGCTCTTTCAGCGCTAGGGGCATTCAAATTGAGGCTCCCGTATTGGCAGAACATTTTGAAAGCCTATTGAATCCACAATGCTGCCTAACATGTATACACTATGTACTGTCATATCAGGAAGTTATCACTCTAGACAATACAGAAGGTCAATATGATCATACACCGGTGCAGTCTAAACAAAGCACCTGGAGAATACCGTGTTCCCCATGAGTTTTTTAAATATGCTATTTCCCAATTCCTGGGAAGTCTTACCGAATCGTATAACTATATATTTAATACGGGCGAAATGCCAGAACGTTTCAGAAGAAATATAATTTTTCCTATCTTCAAGAAAGGAGATCCCGAAGTTCCAAATAATTATAGAGGCATTTCGTTCCTGACAGTGTGGATACGCCTAAATAACTTGATCAGCGAGTTTCAAGCCGGTTTCAGAAAAGGTCTTTCGACAGTGGACAACATATTTACGCTAACATGCATCGCAATATCTTATTTAGACAAGGGCAGCAAATTATACGCGTTATTTATAGATTTCAAGGCGGCTTTTGACTCCATCGACAGAAACAATGCTGGGAGCGATACGAAATCTCTATAAGGAAAACCAAACGGCAGTATGGGAGTTAAAGAAAGAAAATATCTAGCTGGTTTGAGTCAACAATGGGTGTGAAGCAGGTTTGTTTCTTGAGTCCTCTACTTTTTTCAATATTCCTAGATGACCGAACAACTTTTTTGCCTGGTGGAATTGTCTTCAATAATCTCAATATTAAGCAGAAACGCTAACGATGACGCAAATCATGACAAACAAGTTACATCAGTACTGCAGATTGTGGAATCTTAAAGTTAAAAACTTCAAATCCAAAATAATGGTTTTCAGAAACGGGTTCGGACGTAACGCACGAGAAGAAAAATGGCATTGGGAAAATATAGAAACTAAGGAGGTGAAGGAGTATAGATACCTTAGAGTCATCATCACTATCATGAGACTATCATTTACCATAGTAAACATCTGCAGGAAAAGCTGAAGGAGGCGAAAAAAGCAATTAATTCTAGCTGGAGAGGCATTCTAGGAAAAGAAAAACGTTGCTCCTAGTGTGAAGTACCATGTATGGCAAACTGTTTGAAACTGTAATGAGATCAATTATGTATTACACGGCTCAGGTCTGGGGAATTTCAAAGTATTAGGAAGTTGAGAAGCTTTTGAGAAAATATTCTATTTACCGGTAAGTACACCAAATTACAAGTTGCATCTCGAAACTGGGTTTCCTTCGCTTTACATGCTTATGTTAAAGTTGCACTTCAGTTATATATGTAAAGTATTCGAATTACCGAAGGAGTGCGCAGGGCTCAAGTTTGTAGGGGTAAAGCCATTTACAACAGCGATAGCAAGGCGGGAGAAACGGAGTCTGCCGTTCTTCCTGGTGCAGCTCAGTTCCGAAAGCCGTCTGGATAGTCTAAGGAGTATCAATGTCCTAGACTATCAGGTGATTCGCTGGGAAAAATTCAGGAGGAGCGAAGGTGTTATACAAATGCAGCCTCGATGTGTAAAGTGCGCAAACAACCACAGTTAAGAGGAGTGTGCTCTGGGTAGGGACGGAGCATCCGATAGGACACAGCTCTCGTGCGTGTTATGTGGGAATGTGGGATACACCGCAAACTATCGGAGTTGTCCTAAGTTCGCTGACATTAAGAAAGCAAAACTGGCTCGGCAGCAGAAAGTGGAGGTTAAACGTTCACCTGTTAGGTATCAAACACCAGCCGTCACGTCCCGTACTACGGTACAGCAAGCGACTGTTGATTCTTCGGCGCCAATGCCGAGAACAACGGAAGCTGCACCTAACATGCTGGCCATCTTGCTCGCAATCCAAGGGTAGATGGCTCAGCTGCAAAAGCAGGTGCAAGAACAGGCCAAGCGGGTGGAACAGATCTACGCGCTACTGCCGGGCCTAACGCAACACATGTCGTAATGGGTACGCACTTGGTGGAGCAAACTTTGAAGGTCCTTGCGGTGAATGTTAATTCACTGATTAGGATCGAAAGAAGAGCCGCGATGTTTAAATTGCTACAAGACCAAACTCCTGATGTGCTTCTCGCAAGCTCACCGATAATCACAAACTGGAGTACAATAATTACGTTGTTAGAAGACGAAACCGGACCAGATCCAAACGTGGAGGTGGTGTTGCGATCTTCATTAGACAAGATATAAAATTTCACAGAGTGTACAAGAGAGTTTTGCGCAGGTTCCGGGTGTTGGAGGCAGTTGCCATTTACATCCCGCTCCGCAGTGGAAAGCGGCTGTACTTGGCCTCTGTTTATGCGCCTGAAACTTCACAATCCACTTTATTTATTACAGAGCTCGACACGCTTTTTCGACTTCTGAGGCTGGAATCGGGGGAGAATTATTTTATAATCGGCGGGGATTTCAACGCTAAACACAGAGATTGGGGAAATAAATTGCCAAATACTAGAGGGAACCTACTACTCGATTGGTCTGGTCAGAACGATGTCTGGATCTACTACTATACGACGAACGTATACGACTGACAGCTACAAATTTACAAACGCTAAACTGTCTGCGCACATTCGTGTATGACAGCGACTATTGCGGTTTTAGCACCGAAATTACAGGTTTCAATGGAATTGCGGAAGGAGGAGTTTGTCCAAAGATTTTCTTACAACTACAGTGAGACTTGATTGACACGCTTCTCCGCTACATTGACAAGAGCACTCTCCTCGAACACGCTTCACTTCACAATCCACTGATACCATTGGCCCTAATTATGAACTGGACAGTCGCGTCTAGGTGCACGACTTCGGCTTTCGAAATGAAGTATCCGAGGGCTCTGGTTTCACACAGTTCAGAGATGAAAATATGGCAAATAATGGCATTGCCAGAGAAGATGACCTACTCGTTCATTTCGAAGGAAGAACTCCATGAGATCTTCGACACAATCAGAAGTAAAAAAACCGATGGTATTCCGAACATCATGCTACGACATCTTCCCCTAGAAGCGGTGGACATTTACACCACCCTGTTTAATAATGCAATGAATAATGCACATTATCCAGCGCATTTGAAACGGCGGTGGTTCAACCTATTCCCAAAAAGGGAAATGATATATACAATCCGGCGAATCTCCGGTCGATAAGGTGTTTGAAATAGACCTCTGACTAGGTGGGTTAAGGACAAACATATAGGTCCGGATAATCAATTCGGTTTTTAGGAGGGACATGATATCTCACATGCTGCGTCTGAACTGGTGTCCGATATCCGATGGAATAAAGGCAAAAACCAATGTACTGGTGCCTGCCTTGTTGACTTGGAGAAGGCCTTCGACACCGTATGGTTAGAGGGTCTTTTCTAAAAGCTGACTAGGCTGGGGATCAGTAAACCACTCTTGTACATTCTTTACAATATGCTAACTAACAGACAGTTCATCGTGAAAAATGGTGAAAAATATTCTGTTGGAATATTTCAAATTAAAAATGGTCTTCAGCAGGGCGCGGTCAATTTGCCGATCCTATTCAACATTTATACAAGCGACTTGATAGGTTCACTTCCCCATACTATTGCGTACGCAAACGAATTGATAGCGTACAGAACAGGTCCAAAAATAGAGGTCATTAATACTCTTGTGCAGGGTGACTTCGATAAGATAAGACGATTTTGCGATGACTGGAAATTGAAAATCAACTTTCAAAAGTCGGAAAACATTCTCTCATTCAAGTCAGATGTCTTGGGATCTGGCTAGATCAGTTTCTGTATTTTGACAAAAATGTAGATGCTGCTCTGGTCAGAGCTAAAGGCGCTTTTGCCCTTACAAAGGGACTGTTTTATAGCAGCCAACTCGATGCGATGGTTAATGTAATCTGCTACATGGCCCTTATTAGGCCCATGCTGATATTTGGATGTCCCGTGTGGTTCAATGTACGAGCAAGCTTAATGGAAAAGATTCGGTTGTTTGAGAGGTCTTGCCTTCGCTTGTGCAGAACACCAGAGTCAGAGTACAAAAAATGTTATCCTAATGAGGTCCTTTACAACAGGGCGAACCTATTACGAATGGATAACTTCGGTGGGAAATCGCGATAAGAGGGAAGTGGTTCGGCAGCCCCAGTATTTCTGGCGGTTGAATGATTGAGAAGATATTTCGTCAATTACGGACCAGCCTTACTAATGAGGCAGAGCCGACCAGTCTATTTGCACTGTAAATAGCGATGTTCAACTTACATAGGCTTAGGTTAGCCATTAAAAAAAAATATACATTGTATAAATTGGAATATACAAAGGCATATACTAATATACTGGGTGAGTTTTTTAACTTGAGACATCCAAATTACTCGAAAAATACGCTATATCGCGAAAAATGTTTCAGACAAAACTGACAAGGTTCTGAAGGAGACATAAGATGGTGACGACGAGTTAAATCACTTTTGATTTTTCAAATGATAATTCCTGATTTTCATTGCTCAGTCGTATTGCTCGTAGGCTTGTCATTTGTTTTTACATATTGCGCTTAGCATGACCCAGAAACAACGACGTGGACGTAGCAGTATTTTGTTTTCTTCGGGGTGATTAATTAGATTGGGTCCCCTTGCCTCCCACTGTTGAATCATTAAATTGTTCCCATGCTCGAAAATGTGACCATTCGCTTCAATACACTTGTCTATCTGCGCTCTAAATGAACCAACAGAACCGAGGAGTATTTCTGGCGTAATCTTCCGGCAATCTTCAGTTATTCGTCTTTTCATGCTTTCACGTATTGTTGGCTTTTTTCCGTAAAGCTCACTTTTTAAGTAGCCCCACAAGAAGAAATCAAGTGACTTAAGATCAGGTGATCTAGCAGGCCATTGCTTCGGACCCCCTCGTCCGATCCATCGTTGATGGTAAACATTGTTTAATACGCCCCGTGCTACTTGAAAATAATGGGCTGGACAACTATCATGTTGAAACCACATTGTTTGTCGCAACTCCAATGGCAGTTCTTCTAGTAATACTGGAAGATGGTAACGCAATAAGTTTGCATACTTTTCGCCATTCAAGTTGCCTTCAATAAAATATGGACCTATTAATTTATCCCCAATAATTCCCGTCCAAACATTCAACTTGTCGCAACCAAAAAGGGTTTTCGGTAGCCCAGTAATGCATATTATGTCGATTCACCGTACCGTGATTGGTAAGAGTCCACTCATCAGAGAATAACACCTTGGCGAAGAAAATGGGGTTTCGTTCAATTTGCTGAAGTGCCCATTGACAAGAGAAAACCCGGTTTGCGAAAATCCTCACTAGAAAGTTCTTGATGCATTGAAACATGATAAGGATGGTATTTATGCCGATGTAATATCTTACAGACAGTCGTTTGAGAAATTCCTGATTCACGACTTATTTGGCGAGTGCTAATGTGAGGATCGTATGCAACGGCAGCTAACACTGCTATTTCATTGTCCTCAACAGGAACCCTATCTGACCAATTCCTTTTCTTTGGTTGCACACTTCCTTCACCAGTGAATTGTTGGATGACCCGATAAAAGAAAGCGCGCGATCGTATCTGGTCTGGGAAACTTTGGGCGTAAAGTGCAACAGCACCATCGATGTTCCTTCCAATTTCTCCATAAATCAATATCATTTCACTTTTCTCTTGAATTGAAAAAGCCTGCATTATTAATCTGGAAAACTTAACTAATAATAATCAGCTCCTCAAAACAAATATCGAACTTCTAAATGAAGTACATCACACACTCTCAGATGAGTTTAGGACAATTTGTCTCTATCTGAAATTTCTTTGAGTTTTAACTTCACTCGAGGCAATAATGACTTCCTCAAAACAAATCTCGACCTTCTAACACCATAAGAACGTTGGAAACCGATTAATGATTTAGGCGTGCCAGTGCAGTGGTATCTAGCACCGAATGAATAAGACCTTTGAGATAAAGTCATGTGCATCTTTGAGGAATACGACTGAGCAATGAAAATCAGGAATTATCAGTTGAAAAATCAAAAGTGACCTTCGTTTGACATTGAAAATGGGCCTCAAAGTCAAACTCGTGGTCACCATCTTATGTCCCCTTCAGAGCCTTGTGACTTTTGTTTGAATCATTTTTTGCGATATCGCGTATTTTTCGAGTAATTTGGATGTCTCAAGTTAAAAAACTCACTCTGTATGTATATTATTGTGTATAATGCCTAGGTGTGTATATTGTGTATGTAGGTTATGTAGACTAAGGTTTATTTTAAGTTAGATATTAAGTTTTTATAAAAATTTAAAAATAATGTCCATATGCTAAGTTTTTTGTTAACTATGTTTTTCTTAGCTTTAAATATAGAAAATAAATATTATAAAATAAAATAAAATGTAAATAAAGTCGAAAGACATAGATATAAGAGTTTAGGGTAGCTTAGAGTGCCTGTGTGGGGCCAGTAAGTTAGTATAAGATTGTTAGGTAATTTAAAGCTAGCATTTAAGCATTTTTTGTTAGTATGTAAGAGTTAATGATTAAGAAAATAAAATGCATATTAAACTAAAACTAAAGTAGCTCGAATCTTGGAAGGCAAAACTTTGCAGGTTCCAAGAATTCACCCACTGGAGATTTTCCATTGTTTGCCCCAATATTGACAACAGGATATGCCAGAGAAGAGCCTGTACAGATAAGACAGTCAAAAAAAAGCTTTTTCCAAGATCTATTTAATAGCAAGGAGTTCGAATAAATAAACATAGATACTATATACTACTACTACGAATAATATGTTATTGTTTACTTAAATAAATTGTTAACTTACTTTAATAAACTCTTTTAATGATGATATTATCGTCTCACATGTTTCAATTATTATAAGGCCTAGGCTTTAGGGAGAAAAGCTTGTCAAAAATCTAAGGTCTTCAAAACTTTGTCCGGAAGAAAGAAATCTCAGGCTGATAATCTTTCATTGACTGTTATTGCGGCCCGCAAACAAGTACTTTTCTTTTCTATTGATGGAGTTACTAAGCTTAATAATTCCATATAAGTCTCTGAAGAAAATTTTTAAAATCACTTGGAGCAGTCATTCCTAAATCTTTAAGTAAAATCACGTGTGTAGATGTGTGTCTTTTTTGGAGTCATTCTTTCATCCACACATGTTGTTTTCTCTTCTTTTTTTTTGTACAAATATGTACCACATGTTACTTCCTCAAAGAACAAATACGAAATTAATTTTATGGATTTGTGGGAACTGTGTGGCAAAACAGCTTCACACGAATCTACGCATTTGTATGAAATCTGTGGGCAACTTTAGTAAACAATTTTTCCAATCTATATGCGTGCTTTTAATTGATTTTAACTAATTCTCTTCCTAGGTTCAAACCTCACTCCATTGGGCTGGAAACAGTCCTGTTATGAAACCTATTAAATGGTATCGAATGGGTGTAAGTCTCAGAAATAAAAAGCTCAGAAAGTTTCAGGAATTAAGAAACCATATCGAAAAAATTTGGTATGAAGACCAAGTCAAAACTTTCTTTGAAATTTTTTTTTTTTTGCATCTTAGTGTATGTCACTCTCAAGCAATGGATTTTGAACAACCCAATGGTACGGCATATTTAATTGATACCTTGAAATACCGACGTAACGAATACCCTTTAAACCTTTAACTGAAACACCAGATCACTTTTGGACGTACTCTGATGAAATTCCCTGAATATAACCTGCAAGGACTCAAAACTAACGTCCGTCGTTGTCTACCCATCTTTTTTTCTCCATTTTTCAAGACTCGGGACATGTGTAAACGTTTCAGGGGTGCACACAATAATAACAAAAAATGTTATTGTGCAGGATGTGCAGAGACGCACACTTGTTAGTACATCTAGTATGCAATCCTACCTTTGATGACAAAAAAGAGTTAAAGCAAAGAATGAGAGTTTAACGAGGTGTGCGATTTTTTTAACATCATGCATGCGAAAATAAGAAGCGTATACCAGGGGCACAATTTCAAAAAGTTCATCCGTTTACTTGCATAACATACGTAGATGGTATTGACTTCATTGAGAGAGCGCCGTTTGATTGTATGAAACTGAACCGTAAAAATGTCAATCCTAGAGCGTAAAAAAATTTAAATTTAGAATCGGTTTCCTGATAGGACGAGGAGATAGAAAAGCCAATTGTACAAATCAATATGCCGTCACATGCTCCGTTAAATTCAATACCAAAAGTGAAAATGTGGCTGATGGTCTTTAAGGACACATGGTGTCCAAAGTTCACACAATGTAGTGATTGGGATTGTGTACGTGATGTGAAGGAGATTGATTTATCTTAAATGGGTACAGTGCAAAGAATTAGGCGTATCGCAAAAAAAAAAAAAGCTCTCCTTGAGCATGCTCGTTTGAAATAATGACCTCGATTACATTTTTATGTAGGGCTTTGTCTACGAAGGTTAGTGCCATTAAATAATTTCGGAGGTTTTACATAAATTCCGAAGGAGCATTATAGGTGTAACATTCCGCAGAGTAAGCATTTTTTTTTTTAAATGCTTGCTCATAGCGCGAACGAAGAAAAATCAGGGATGAAAGAAAGAGAGGTACCGATGAACGTTGGTTTTAAATGTTTGAAGGAAATAAAGAGCACGGCAGGGAATTCAATAAGCGAGTTTTACGGCAGAACGATTAACGATATTTTAGAGTCCCGTTTTCATAAAAATTACTGAAAATTGTGCAGCTGAAACATCACTGTTCAGATAAATTCTCATATTTTTGGAAAGTTTGAGGATTTCTTTTCAGATATGTTTTAATTTTATCGGCTCGTTTTCTTCTAGGTAGCACAGGTAAAGTTTGGTAAAATCTCCTGCCGACAGCACTACCACAACCTTCATCAAGGTTTTGTTACCGTGAATGTCCTGCAGAGTCCTATTTAAAACTTCTACGCTTCTCTTGTGAGACATTGTAATTTCATCCCAAACGATTATTTTAGTGCTTTCTAATACTTCGCCAAGACTGCTGTGCTTCGATATGCTATAAATGGGGGTCTCTACAAGTGTTAGGTCGGGTAGTAACTTAAATGCTGTATGTGCAGTTCGTCCATCTCCTAGCAATTTGACGGCGATTCAAGAGGGGACGATGTTTATTTCATTCAACATAATACGTACACAAAGCATCGAATTTTCCCGAATATTTATCGTTTGGTCAGTAGATCAGTAGGTCATAATTAAATCATGACGATCATAAAAATTTTAACAAGAAAGCTTACTTTTTGTAATGTTTTCCCACTGAGGGTTACAGGTGAAAGTAACAATTAGGTCAGGGCGGCCATAGCATGGTACATATGTCTTGGGTACGCTCATGCTTTAACCTGTACCTATCTGTAAAAGGCGATGGCGACACAACCATTTGGTCGAGATTATCAGAATCAATGTTTTACCTATGTATGGCATCCTTCAGATTGATAAAATTTTTAGTGCGCAATTTCAACTTATTATTTTTAATAACGTTAAATCTTTCAGCCTCCATTTTGACGTGCTCTTCAACCAAAAATTTACTAAAAAATTAATGAAAATAGATGAGGTGATTACTCTGTTTTTTTTTTTTTTAACCAATAAGCGTCTCCAGATAGCACGATATTTAGCTAGCTACCTCCAGTTTTGCACGACAAGTTAGCTGACGTTGACGCTGACCTAAGTTCTTCTGGCTAAGCCTATGTCGCTGTTCCACCCATCCACCCTCATCCATTTTTAATAAAGTACATGGATCTGCGTCATAGTGGAGGACTGGGATTCTTAACGTCTTATATACGGTTACTGTTGTTGCTTAATAGAGGGCTTTGCAAGTCAATTAGACCAAGGAAGCTAGACGTCAATGTTGCGTGTCCTTTTTTGACATTAAAGGTCACTATGAATTCTTTCCCGATCTGTATTGTACAATACGTCTCTTTAGATGCTGTAATACGCGGTCTTTAAATCCATGATAAGGTGGTATGTATCATGAGCTCTTGTCACGTTTTTTTTAAGATCTGCCATAGTAGATGGTGAACTTTCTTTACCTGAAGCCACACTGATCATACAATATGGCAAATAGGATCTTGTTGGGGCTATTAAGAAGACTTAAGTCCTTGTAGTTGACGCATTTCAGAGGGTCTTTTTTCTTGGGGATCGGACAAATAATGCTGAGGTTGCTTTCATCGGGCATACTTTCGTCCGACCATATCTAACTGTTTAGTTGGAGTGTGTTCCTTATAAAATCATTGTCTGCCACTTTGAAGAGCTTAAAAATTAGGCTACAGCAGCTTTGTTGGTCTAAGATATGTCTATTTTCGCCTTATCCAGGTAGTGTGGCGACATTGTTAGTGTATATAGTCCAAGTTTCATTCTGACTGACAGCGGTATTTGGTTCGTCGTCGTCATTATACAGTCTATAGGAATGCTCCTTCGGGGTTTCTATCCGTGCTATAATGTATTTACCTTTTGGTAGAAGGAATTCGGTAATCGTGGTTTTGTAGCAGTGATCCCAGTGAATATGCCGACAGTACAATACCATCAGTACACAGGAGAGCTTTAATGAAAGCCGCTGCATATTCTACGACATTCAGAAGAAAGTCCATTATATCGTCTATAAAGAGTCCAAATAAGATTGGACACCTTGTCTTACCATTGCCTCTGTTTTACGCTATTCTGATAACGCCTTACCATTTCAAATAGCGAATTTGATATCTATCTGGAGGTTTTGTAAAATTTTTTCAAATGTCGAAGATATTCCCATGTCATACAATTTATAAATAAAGTGCTTCGATTCACAAGATCGAAGGCCGACTTAAAATCCACAAAAAAAGTTTTAAGCTTCCGTTTTTGATTCATATGCTCTTTAATACAAAAATGTGGTCAAATGTTGAGTATTTCGACCTAAAATCCGCCTGAAATTACTTTTATAGAGTATTATGTGTCAAGTCGCCACTACAGTATTGCTGGAAAATTTTGTAAGAAGCAAAAAAAAAAAAAAAAAAATGCTTTGCCCCGATATTTGGTTGGATCTGAATCCTTTTTATCAGCTTTTCGTGTATAAGGAAAATCAAAGCTTCTAAAAACCCATGATTTAGAATGCTGTTGAATACACTGACGGGATTGTCCTTCAGCTCATTAGCACTGCACTTAATAAATTCGGTAGGTATACCATCCGATCTTGCAGCCTTTCTATATTTTTGGTAAAGTGCCGCTCGCATTAGGGCCATTCAAGATGTTTTTGCTGATATCTGGCGTCTGACGAAACTAGGACCACATATTGATGCAGCGCCCCAGTCTTTAGATACGACTTTCTAAGCTCTTTTGGTTCTGTAATTTTAGCCATGCAAACAAAACTAGTTTACTCTTTGACAACTTTAATCGAACCACGACTCCTTATTTTTTCTATGTAAACCTCTACCCTGACTTGCGGAAGGATACGACTTTTTTATTATTTGTTCGATCTCAGCAATTATCGCTTCATGTTGCTCTTGCAATTTCTCATCAATCGTCATCTTATATCGAGTGGCATTCTTGTTGTTCTACACCAATTTGGGGAGCAAATTTATGTGCCTTATTTGCTCATTTTCAGGTCTCTTGTGAGCAAGCGTGACAGTTATAGATAAGGGGTTGGAATATGTGGCTTGCTTAACTTCACAATCGGTGCTTAGATTCCCCCTCTACCAAACAGTATTAAATACCTGACATCTCCTGTCCTCCAATGAATGAATGTTACTTCTCCCAATTCATCATTTTGGTCCCATTTAGCAGTCGAAAATCAAAATAATCACAGAAGTTGATAAGTCTCTATTCAGTTTCATTACACCTTACATATTGTATATGGTAGACCGTCGTTCTGTGCCAGGTTTTGAAATTTTTTCCCCTCAGGACTTGCCTACTCGCGCAATAACACCACCGATAACGATTATATTCTGTTGACTACAGCAAACCATTGCCTCTTGTAGTTTCTCAAAATCTCTTTCCCAATGCAATGTATTATATTTCTTATTATCCCATTGTAGGATCACATATATAAGATGTGTTGGGATTTCCGATTGTGGTTGCACCATAAGCATTCTGTTCTCCACCTCCTGCTACTAGCGCTTTTGATATGTTTTCGTTCTTCTTTTGTAATGTTGCTCTTCTATTCTATTCTATTTGATCATGGTGATTTCTACTTTAAAATCCAATAGAAGTCTCCTTTTAAGTGGAAGTGTAAAAAGAAGGAAGAAATGTGGCGTATTTGAGTTCCACATCTTCCCTGCATCGCATCCACACATCGCTGATGTGTTTGCCGTATGCAAGAGCTCCAAACACAATTTCTTAGCCTTGGAGTTAGCCACAATTTCAGATTGCGTTAGCGTATGCATTGGCCCTTTTTCCAGCATTTCCACTTTGCGTTCAAGGAGTATACATCGATCTTCTATGATCTGCATTTCAGCATTATCAGTGCGCAATTCTTGCATTTTGTCGGATATGTCACTCAAGTCGCACTAGCTTGGCAAATTCTTAAGTCTGTCATCGAGGCGCAATGTCATGGATCCTTTCTTCATTGCCTTAAGATCTGATATAAGCATATTTACCACAGAAATATGTTGCGGTTCGTCTGGCTTTGTATGTATATATTTCAGTAACGTATCTATAATACGCTGTATCTGTGCAGGTATCGGTGTCTCAGTGCAACTGTGGTTGTTTTTGGGATATTCGATCCTTTGTTCATCATGAGTTGCGATTTGTCGTTTTTATTTAAAACAAGAGGGTTAACTCATCCAATTTTTTGAATAGGGGAATGAATAGAAGTAATCCCACTGTGGCCTGGCCAGACAAGGTCACTAAAGTTATCCTTCCGACTACGTGCAGTGATCTCTTGCATTCTTGAACTAGCTGAAGTCGTAAGATGGTTCAGAAAGCGTTTAAATGCAGCTTTGCTGTCCCTATAGATGCATTTAGCAATACTGCTTGTAAACTATTTAAATGAGGAGCTCTGCAATATTCATTCCTGGTCTATAGTTAATGGGTTACTTTCAAATCCTTATAAGTAGCAAGTTACTCGTATTCCAATTTAAAATAAAAAGCTAGGCGTCAATGATGTCCTACTTTCTGATAGTAAAGATAGCTTGAGACGTAATATTAGTTTACGAGTAAACTTATAAGGATATGGTCATACAGACTATACATAAAGAAGAATTTATGCATGTCTTTCCAAGTTGTGGGTAGCTGCGAGTTTCACTTCCGTCAATTACCTGATATCTGGCTCAGATTCTTGTAGTTTGCATATCCTTAATTGATGTTTGAGTGCTTTCGTATAGACGATCTCTTTTTGAGACCTGTGAAAACCCAGCGAACCCCATAAACATAACAGAAGTCAAGATTTATTAAAAAGTTTTGAATTAAACTTTTCAACAATAACTACAAGTATTGTTTTTTTTTTTTTTTTTTTTTTTTTTTTTGTTAACTTGTTACGAGTATGACATACATCAAGTAACTAGCACGCACTGAATCTGCCAAGTACTGTCACTGCCAAAAAAAAAAAATTCTCCCACAATGTTGGCAAAAAACCCAACAACGAGGACGAAAACAACCACTCGCATGACATGATTGTCGAACAAATATTTCTTCTAAAACATTTTCCCTGGAGAAAGTTTTTACTTCTTTTAGTTTTACATTTCGTCGCGACGACAAGTGTTGTCAGGTTACTTCACTTTTTTCCAACAAAGAAAAAAAAAAAAAAAAACAAAAAACAAAATTTGCCAGAATGTATGGGGCTGCAATAAATCCTCATTGTCCCTTCAGGTTATTTTCATGTTTTCTGATTTCTTCCTTCGCAAAATCACTTCATAAAAAGTTTAGGAAAAGTTTCTGTCTTCAGTGTGTCAATAGACACATTCATATACAAACTCACCCATACTTAGCCCCCTTAACGGATGGATGTTGGCTAAACTTCTTTATACCTGGATTTTAGGGAATGATCCTTTCATATCCGCATTTACGGAATCCGAAAAATAAATCAACACAAGGACACAAGGTGTTGTTACCAGGAAGCATAGACTTTGCAACATTTATAGGAAACTCTTGTTCGAAGGATCTTGACGCCGGGGAGGAATTCTATGTGTTTGCTCATCTCGGGGTAGAATTTATGGACATTGGGGAGAGTAGTGTACAGAGATGGTGTTGTTTGTTTTATCTTTTCAACAGGATAATTCTTAAGCAGAAGCACATACATACAATTCATGAACTTACAGGTGAGTTGGTAAAGTTGTGGACACAGGTTTATCAGGGGTCTCACCTGAAGATGGGCCAAATTTACGACTGCTTATGTAGTGGAATGTATAGAATGGATAAACATTTGTTGAAGTGTTGTATTTGATATAAGACATAAGGAGCGAAACATTAATAATGTTTGTGTGGATTTTTGTGTCATTTTGAGTACTGCTCTATGGCTTTTGATAGAGATCAATGAAACGAACTAAGAAAGAATAAGATGAGTCTTCTTTAGGAAGAGGCTCCGCGTATGCGTGCTTATTTCCGGCACACCTCACAACCATATCATGTCACTGGGACAATAACCAAATGACAGTGGGTGAATATTTCGATAAAATCAATTCGCATGGCAACTTCTTGTTTTCACAAAATCTTAGTTTCAAAACCTGGCAGGCTGATTGTCACGTAAAACTACTTATACGAAGTTCAGAAAGTTTCGCCGATGGCCGTGGTTATTTCGTGGATTTGCCTGGGAGTTTTTTTAGGGCAAGTGAGTGGTGAGTACAGTGGAGGTTACAGTTTACTGTAACCACGAAGTTGAGAACAGAGCCTATGTAGATCACTAATACCCGCGCAATGAAGTTCAAAAATAACGCTCTGGAAGCACAGTTTATGGTATTCGATAAAGTAAACGTGGTGCCACTGATAAACTTCCGTGGACTCACTAAAACCCAATTTCCCAATTTCCCGAAAGTCGTAATGAGACACCTGCCCTCGGAAGCAATGGATGTTTTTACTACACTATTTGAAAAATAGCATTAATACATCCTATCCCGAAAGGAGATAAAACTAAATCAATTAGTTTACTTCCAAACATTAGCAATGAATTCTATTGACTAATCAATAAAGCTTTGTTAAGATGAGTTGACGAAACTGGGAAATCGGCTTGGTTTTAGGGCGAGGAATGACGTTGAACCTAATCTCCGATATTCAATGAGATAAATGTAACAGCTGTCTGTCTGTCACTTTCGACAGCGTATGATTAATGATACTTTTCCATAAGATGAGCAAGATGGGGATAGCGAAAATTCTGTTCTATATGATTCACAACATGCTTATGGGAATGAAGTTCAGTATCAAATGTGGTAGCGCTGTTTCGAGTAAAGTCTTTTACATAGAAAACTGCTTAACAGGTGTACCGGTATAAGTTGAGCGACAAGATAAAAATGTCTCGATAGGGAATAATTATTGTGAACGGGCCTTAATTTTTTTATTTTTTTTTGTTTTGTTTGGTTTCTATGACACCTGTCAAACATATTTAGTTTACATCAAGTTATTGAGCAAACGACATCAACAATGATGCATGCGGAAAGCATTAATTGTTTGGTTTCATTTGGTTTCATAAAAATATCACTCCCCTTCAAGTCCCTTTACGTTTTATGTTGCTACATCCTGCCAGCTCAACCTACCGAATCTTACCAACTTGTTGTCGATGCGATCGACTATTTAATTGACCTGTCTGACTCTACTGACGATATCTTTGTTTTCGGCGACTTTAATCTTCCTCAGCTACAGTGGATTCCATCAGACGATCAATCGTTCTTCATCGCTTCAAATGCCAACTCAGCTAAGGAATGTCTCTTCTTAGATCGCTTAACAGACTCAAGTCTATGCCAAGTCAGTGATGTATCCAACTATATGGGCCGGCAATTGGACCTTATTTTCACAACAGATTCCATTAACTCCTCAGTCTCACTTTGTCCCTTATCTCTCTCTACAATCGATAACTACCACCCCCCTCTTCTTCTTTCATTTTTTCATAACTCTTCTTTCCAGTCCAATCCTCCCACAACTCTCTCATCCTACGACTTTCATAAAGCAAACTTCCACAAAATCAGTGACTATCTTAGCAGATCCCCCCTTAACTTTCACAACCTAAGCGTAAATGATGCCTTATCCATTTTTTATAAAGAAATATTTAATTCTTTCAGCCTTTACGTTCCGTTTTCTCGCCTTAAAACATCATCTACTAGTCCTCCCTGGTATAATCGCAAGCTTCGTTCCTTACGAAACAAGAGAAACAAGTTATGGGCTGTTTTCCTGCGTACCAGATCCTTGTCCGACTATTCCAACTATCTTGGTGCTTATCTTCATTTCACCGAACTTTACGATTCCCTTTACCAGCGTTACCTTAACAATGCGCAAGTCAACCTTATAAATGACCCTAAGTCCTTTTACCAATTTGTTAACTACAAAAGAAAGTCCGATGATTACCCTCCTTCCCTCTCTTTCAACAACAAGTCATCAACCGATCCACTCACCACTGCCAACCTATTTGCCAGCTTCTTTAAACAATCCTTCACCAACGACTCCTTTGTACCAGATCCCTCCTATTTTCGTTACCTACCGAACTTCTCCAACGGCCCACTTCTCTCTCACATCTTGGATCCCTCTTATATCGAATTTAAATTACACCAACCCAATGACGAATTTACACCAGGTCCAGATGGCCTCCCTGCCATATTTCTTAAAAAATGTTCTTCGTCTCTTTCCCTTGCCCTTTCTGATCTCTTTCGTCTATCCCTTTCACAAGGAGAATTTCCTCAGGTTTGGAAAACCTCCTTTATAACCCCGATCCACAAAAAGGGATCAAAGAACGAAATAACAAACTATCGTCCAATCGCTAAACTCTCCCATATTCCCAAACTCCTCGAAAGTATTTTGTATGAAGCTCTAAGTTTCCAATGCAAATCACTTATTTCCCCTAGACAACATGGCTTCCTAAAGGGTAGGTCAACCACCACAAATCTTGTTGAATTCGTATCCTTTGCCATCTCTGCCCTAGAGAACGGCAACGAAGTCGATGTAGTTGCAACCGATTTTAGCAAAGCCTTCGATAAAATCTCTCATCGATTAATACTCTTCAAATTGTCTGCCCTCGGCTTTGAACCTATACTGTTAAAATGGATATCTTCTTACCTCGAAAACCGTTTTTACAGTGTTCGTTTTAGGTCAGCCCACTCCACTCCATTTTTGGCCACCTCTGGAGTTCCTCAAGGTAGCCATCTCGGCCCCCTTCTCTTTATATTAACCATAAATGATCTCGATAGGATCATCAAATACTCCTCCGTCTCCCTTTACGCCGACGATACCAAATTTTTCAAAACCATTTCCTCTCCCCATGACTCCTTCCTTCTTCAACAAGACCTTGATAGTTTTTCGATCTGGTGCCTCAAAAATTGTTTGGAACTTAATATCACCAAATGCCAGTCCATCACCTTTTCACATAAGCGGCTCAAATCTCCTCCCCGATTCTACCGTCTCCACAACCAACCGATCTCCTCCGTTGAATCTCTTCGCGACCTCGGCATTTTGTGTGATAGGGAGCTCAATTTCCGTTTGCATATGGATGGGATAATCCTTAAAGCCAACTCTGCACTAGGTTTTGTAAAACGATGGTCCAAAGAATTCACCAACCCATACGTGACCAGGTCCCTCTATATTACCTTTGTTCGTCCCCTTCTAGAGTACGCTAGTCAAGTATGGTCCCCATATCATCGCGTTCCTATCTCGAGAATCGAAAGCATCCAGCGCCGTTTTCTTCGATTTGCTCTTCGCGGTTTGCCCTGGGATGATTCTTTTACTCTGCCCCCCTATCAAAACCGTCTCAACCTTATTAACCTAAACACCCTTGAGGAACGCAGAGACGCAGCCGACTTTCTCTTCATTCATCGACTTCTTTCAGGTCAGGTTGAATGCATGTCCCTTCACAATTCTATTTTCCTCAACACTAACCCTCGCAATCTACGTACCCCTCGTCTCTTCTATCTCCCAACCCACCACACCACCTATGGCGCGAACGAACCAATCTCCCGCATGTTACGAAAAATTAATTCAAACCCTAGCGTCTTTGACTTCCACCGCACCACTTCCTACCTCAAATCGGTTCTCCTTCACCACAACAACCAACCTTAGTTTTAAGTATTAGTTTAAGTTTAATTTTAAGTTATAGCTTGTATTAAGCCGAATAAATGGAGGCTTTCGCCCCCACCAAAATTAAAATTAAATTAAAGAAAAGTGCTGCAGAGTCGCATCAAATGCTTGTCGAGGCATATGGTGATCATGCTCTATCAAAGGCAACATACAAAAGATGGTTTCAATGGTTCAGAGATAACGATTTTAATGGGAGAAATGAAGAACGTGGAAGACGCCGAATTGCAAACAATATTGGATGAAGATGACACTTTGAGTCAGAAAAAAATGGCAGAAATATTAGATGTTGCACAACAAAAAATTTCTGACCGCTTAAAAGCTATGGGAAAGATCTAAAGTCTGGAAAATGGGTGCCACATGAATTGAATGAAAAACAGATGGAAAACCGAAAAACCAGTTGTGAAATTTTGCTTCAAAGACACGATACAAAATCAGCTTTGCATCGAATTGTTACTGGCGATGAAAAGTGGATTTATTTTAAGAAACCTAAATGGAAAAAATCATGGGTTAATCCGGGACAACCATCAACTTCGACTGCAAAACCAGATCGATTCGGCAAGAAAACATTGCTGTGTGTCTGGTGGGACCAGAAAGGTGTAGTGTACCACGAGCTCCTAAAAGCTAGTGAAACCGTTAATACAGATCGCTACCGATAACAAATGTTCAATTTTGAACCATGCATTGATCGAAAAATGATCAGAATGGCCAGAAGATACGGCAAGGTAAGTTTTATCCATGACAATGCACCTGCACACAAAACAAAAACTGATTCAGGATACAACCAAAGCACTTGGCTTGGAGCTGCTACTCCACCCGCCATTTTCACCAGACTTGGCTCCTTCCGACTACCATTTATTTTCATCGATGGGTCACGCATTAGCGGAGCAGGACTTCGAATTCTACTAGGAAATCGAAAATGGGGTGACTTTTTGGTTTGCTTCAAAAGACGAACAGTTTTATTGGCGTGGAATCCATAAATTGCCTGAAAGATGGGAAAAATGTGTAGCTAGCAATGGACAATACTTTGAATAAAATGTTTTTTACTTTCCCATTAAAAATTAGTGTTTATTTTCACAAAAAAAAAAACGCTCACTTTATATCGGTACACGTGGTACAACAGGGCCGGTGATTTCTTCTAAAATGTTTAATATTTACACAAGGGGGCAGCTATTTTCTTCTGCGACATGACTTTGGCCGACCACTAAGATTTACTTCAACTATTGGATAGTGGAAATCAATTTTCAAAAGTCGGTAGCAATCTTGTTTAGGGATAGAGATACTAAAAATTACTCGCAAAATGTTGGCATCGTAAGAAGCGTAGTAAGGTACCTTGGGTCAATATATATCTATATTTTGACAAGCATGTGGATGTTTGTCTGGTCAAGAAGGCTTTAGCTCTGACAAGAAGACTATTTCATAGCAATCAAGTTGACTTGATTGACTTGATATGGCTCGTGGCTCTAAACAAACCAATTATCGATTATGGTTGCCCGATGTGGTTCAATGTAGTGCCGTATTATATGAAAACGATTTGAGTGGTTGAAAGGTCAGTGCCTTAGTACCTATCTCGGTCCAGAACACCAGATTCAGAGTACGAAAATTAATATCCCAACGATCGAGCACATCTGAGTAGGATTGACAATTTCCTGAATAAGGTAATTCGAAGGAGCTTTAGCAAACTATACTAGCTGTCACCAACTAACCTCCCAGCCGAAAACACCGCTTTCTGATTGTGTTCTCTTTGAACAAAATTGGTAAATTCAAATTGTTATTAGCTCAGCTACTCACTTTTATTGTATAGTCTATAGTTTTTTAGCAGGAAAATAACTAAAAAACTTATCATGGCCTCTTGACCAAAAGTACTACAGGGTAATTGGTATAGTGTTCTCGAACATCCTAACAAAAAACGAAAAAAAAAATCAAACTATTCCCTCAACAGAGCTGTGTTTTTTTTAAAAAAAAATTGAGTACGGCCTATGAACACATATCGATGGGAATTTACGTATTCTTGCTAAATTGCTTAAAATAGCAGATCTATTCGTAACCAAAACAATACTCGCTTATGTCTGTCCAATTTCCGTGAACTTGCACCAGCACTATACTACTACGTGATGAAAAAAAAGCTTTTGGAACTATAAATTTCGGAATTTATTTAGAAAATTGAAAATACAAGTTTATTTATATAAATCTATATTGTCCCCTTCAAAGTAATACCTATCGATTGCAACACACTTATGCCAGCTCTTGATCCAATCCTCGAAACATTTTTTATATTCGGTTTTCGGTATGTCCGTCAGTGCTTCCGGCGATTTTTCCATTACTTCCTCTCGGCTGCTGAAATGCGTTCCTCGTAGTGGTTTTTTAACTCGATTGAACAGAAAGAATCACATGGAGCCAAATCAGGTGAATTCGGTAGCAGTTTGATGGTATTTGTTGCACTTTCGTCAAAAAATTACGAATAATGATGGCACTGTGCGACGGTGCGTTATCATGAGCGCTATCCACGAGTTTTCTGCCCACAATTCTGGTCTTTTTCGGTAAATTGCTTCACGCAAACGTCTTATAACGCCCAATAAATACTCTTTGTTTACTGTCTGGCCTTTTGGCAAAAATTTATGATGCACTACACCGTTGTAATCCATGAAAACCGAGAGCATTGCCTTCTTTTTTGACTGAAAACGACGTAGTTTTTTTGGTCTCGGCTCATTTGGTGAATGTCATTCACTTGCTTGATGTCTGGATTGTGTGTCGTACTCATAAACCCACGTCTCGTCTCCAGTAATGAAACTTTTGACTTGCGACGTCAACACGGTCTCTTTTTTCCATGAAATTAATTTTTTTTTGGCACCAACTTTGCTGCTACACGACGGAAACACAAATTATTAACCAAAGTGTCTTGGACGGATTCATAGGCAATGTTCAAGTCCTCCGCTATCTCTCTGTTGGTTAATTTTCGGTTATTAACCAACATTTCTTTTATTTCATCAATGTTTTCGTCCGTTTTCGATGTCGATGGTCTGCCACTACGTTCATCATCTTCGATTGATTCACGATCACTTTTGAACCGCTCGTACCAATGTTAAACTACCGTTTTCTTTAGAGAATCGTTGCCGAAACACTTTGCCAACATTTCCAGCGTTCGCGCAACATTAAATCCGTTTTTTACGCAAAATTTAATACAAGTTCGTTGTTGCAAATTTAAATATATTTCAAAAATTGTAAAAAAATCGCCAACACACAGATTTAAAGATGTACTTTTGGCTACGTAACTTTTGCAAATGTCAAGCTATGAAGCTAAGACTCAGAGGTAATGTCAGGAACAGATGTACCAACTTAAACAAAAACAAACAGAACTCAACTCGGAACAATGAGAGCGTCGCACGGTGGTTATTCTGTTTTTTTTTTGTCAAGGTAGTATCTTACCAACGTCCTAGAAATCGAAATAGACCAGGAAATGAAGTCCAAAGGAGTCACTGGGGCTTTTAAACTCAATTGTCGATGGAATTCAAAGCGCTATAGGTCTTTTGCTCTTTACGCCCTCCGAGTAGTATCAATATTGGATGGCATAACCTTAAGGTCATAGAATGTTTCCCAAATTCTGTTCATTGTTGTAACTGTCAAAGTCTAGGACATACCTTAAAATGGTGCAAAGGCAGCTCCTTCTGTGAAACTAGCAACCACATGTGGCTATTGCAAGGAAGAACATCCATCTTCCTCAAACAATTTTAAACGTTTTTTACAATCGAAAGAAACATTTAAGTTAAAAACAAAAAACAAATGCAGCATGGCCAAAGTGAAATTAATTGTCTTGGTACAAAACCCAACTCGAACAAACACCTCCCATAGCTCCAATACATCAGAAATTAGAATCTCCACTTCACTTGCCTAGTATTCATTCAAAACAAACAGTCTAAAGTCACTAATTCTCCTAACAACAACAAAAGTTCTTTTTTTTTAAAACGATTTGAAAACGATGATGACGATGGCAACACATTAAAAAAAAAATCTATGTAAGAATAAAAGCAAGCAAGGTCGGTCACCTCTGACTCTGACACAATTTAACTCTGCTTATGTCCAATCAAAGTCTTCCCCAAAATCAACAAAACATTTGTAACATAATCTCCTTTAAGCTCGATACAGTGCAAGGTCTCTCGAATTTGTTGATGCCATCTAAATAATACGATTCCTCGAGGCCCTCTAAATAGGAGTTTGTTTTATCGATGACCTTTTTATTCGACCCAAATCTCTTACCGACGAGCCATATCTTCATGTTTGGAAACAGGAATTAGTAGCAGGGGATTTAATCTGGAGAATATACCGGATGATTGACCAATTCGTAACCTAATTCACGCAATTTTGCCATTGCGACTGCAGACTTATGCACTTTTCCTCGTTTTTTCTTCAAATCGGCATCGAATCGATCCAACAGCTTTGCATAATTGGCGCCGCCCGGTTAGTTATGTTTTAAGCCTTGCGCTTAGAAAAAAAAAAAAAAACAACTTCGCTTCAACAATGTCCTTAATCAACTGAACTTCTTACAAATTTAAGCTTAACTCCTGGCTTTACTAATGCAGTGCGATCCCAGGAACATGAATTTGGACCGGAAACTCGGCAGACATTTATTCATCAAGTTCATGTTCACACCTGTTTAATTGAAGATATTGGCCTTTGATTTCTGCGTATGTTGAACTGCTGTTGCTGGAGCGAAAGATTGTGGAATTGGGATTCTCTTCTCTTTATACTTCGCCTTTAGGAATGGTGATCGATGAGAGAATTGTCGATGTACCGGTGATGTACACTAGTCGGCATAAGTTTTTTTGAGGAAATAAAAATTGCGCATTTAAATGTTTAACTTTTAAATGGCTTTGTAAAGAATTCTTCTTTATTTTTTCGTTTTTATATATAATTATTACAGTCTTAAAAATAAGCAACCAAATATATTTTCATAGAAAAGTAAAAGGATATAAATTAGTCAGTAATTACATGTGTTGGCATAAAGATTTTGACAAGAATGTAATACTAAAAAAAAACAATTTTTAAACAACAAAAAATAAAAAATGAAAAAGATGTTAGTGAAATCTGTATCCTCCCTTGGCATCAATAACTTTTTGAAGGTTTCATACTACTGAATCCACTAAGTGACCTCAGAAATTGTCTCCTCTGGTTTTATTTAATGAAACAACACCAACATCCTTCAAAAATTTGGTAATCATCCAGGCTTTGTGGCAGGGTGCATTATCATGATACAGGATTTAAGATTCCCCAAAAAGTCTATTTGCAGGAGTAAAGGAATTTTCATTTAGGGAGATCAAATATTGATGTTGGTTCATCGAGCCGGTGACAGGAACCAAGTCACCCAGACCATTATAGGTGAACTGGCGAATCGAGAACTCGGGTTTCACCCAGTTCAGTGACGAGAATATGGCAAATAATGTCATCGCCAATGAAAGGGAACTTTCAGAAGTAAGGAATCTGTGGGAATCGATGATATACCGAACATTGTGCTTCGACATCTCCCTCTAGAAACGGTGGACATTTATACCACCCTGTTTAACAATGGAATGAATAATGCACATTATCCGACGCATTGGAAAACTGCGGTGGTACATCCCATCCCCAAAAGGAATAAAGACACCTCCAAGCTGGCGAATCTCCGGTCGATCAGTCTCCTTTCAAACATCAGCAAGGTTTTCGAGAAGTTTATCAATAAGGTTCTGACTAAGTGGGTTGAGGACAAAAAGATAGTTCCGGATAATCAATTTGGTTTCAAGGCGGGGCATGATATTATTCACTCCGCGTCTAAATTGGTTTCCGATATCCAATGGAACAAAGCCAAGAACAGTGCACTGGTGCCTGCCTGATTGACTTGGAGAAAGCCTTCGATACCGTATGGTTAGAGGGGCTCTTCTACAAACTGAACAGGCTGGGCATTAGCAGACCATTGCTGTATATTCTTTTCAATATTATGTTCACAGATAGACAGTTCATCGTGAAAAATGGCGATGTGACTTCTACTAGAACATTGCACATTAAAAACGGTCTCCAACAAGGTGCGGTTAATTCGCCGATTCTTTTCAACATTTACACAAGTGATTTGATAGGTTCACTTCACCATGCCATAGCGTAAGCAGACGACCTAATCGCGTACAGATCAGGTCCAAAGATTGAGGTCATAAACATACTCTTGCAACGTGACTTCGATAAAATTAAACAATATTGCGACGACTGGAAGTTGAAGATCAACTTTCAGAAGTCGGAAACCATTCGTTTTAGGACGCCTTTGTCTGGGGCCTCTGCGGATACCAGAAGGAATTGGCGAAAGTTTCAGATCGTCGGACAGTACGGTCAACCACTTGCTTGTCGAAATGTAGTCAGATACCTTGTGATCTGGCTGGACCAATATCTGTATTTTAATAAACATATAGATGTTGCTCTGGCCAGAGCCAGATGAGTTTTTGCCCTTACAAAGAGACTGTTTTATAGCAGACAACTCGATGCGAGTGTAAAGGTGATCTGCTACATGGCCCTTATTCGGCCTATGCTAACATTTGGTTGTCCCGTGTGGTTCAACGTGAGAGCAAGTCTTTTGGAAAAGATTCGGGTGCTTGAGAGGGCTTGCCTTAGGGCTTGTCTTCGCCTTTACAGAACACCAGAGTCTGAGTACATAAAATTCTATCCTAATGAGGTTTTGTACAATAGGGTGAACCTAATAAGAGTGGACAATTTTGTCATTAAGTTGATTCGAAGACACATTGCAAGAGCAATGACCTCGTCGAACAATCTGATCTCTGGGGCTTATTATTTGTGTCACGAGAGAGTTCGCCTTGACGGCTTTATTCCACCAGAAGCATTCCTCTATCTTGATAAGAAAGGCTTGATCCAGGACAGATTAGCGGTGCCGTTAATCTTTCACGTCGCTCGAACAGCTACGGACAGGCGACTCAACTACGAAAGAGATGTCGCATACGGCAGTGCGGAGCGTCTCCGGTTCAGAAGGCGGTAGGGAGTCGCGACATGAGAGATGTTGCTCGGCAGCACCAACAATTTTGGTGCCTTATTAAAGGAGAGGATGCTTCGTCGTCGAATTCTCAATTACTAGGTAGCTTCCTCGAGTGAAGCAAAGTTGGCCAGCCTATTAAATTTTAGTCATGGCCGACTTACATAGTTTTAGATAGGATTAAGTTAGATTTAAGAAAAAAAAAAAATAAATAAATAAAAAAAATACATATATATATATACATATATTTATATATTAAGTATATATATATTATGTGTATATATATATAAAATATTTAGCTTAATTGTTTATTAGATATAAGTAGATTAAGTATATTAAGATTTATTTTAGGTAGTTTGTAAGTTTTAGTTTTAAGTTTTATATTACAAAAAAAAAAGTCTATTTACTAAGTTTTTGCCAAAATCTGCTTTCTTATCTTTAGGCTTAATTAATGTAAATATCAAAATAAGAATAGACTGTAATATACGTCGAAAGACATAGATTAAGTGTTAAGCTTATCTTAGAGTGCCCGCATGGGGCCAGTAAGTTAGATTAAGATTAAAAAATGCATTTAAACTGACCAGCCCATTATAGTATACGCAACACATCCCCAGAACATGACAAAGCCTCCACCATGGCTCATTTTTTGGCAAACGGGTTGTATCTTTTGCTTTACTACCTTTCTAAATCTTACAAAAAATGTGATTTTTTGATGAGTTATACTCAAAGGAGCTTTCATCTGTCCATAAAATATTTCTCCAGAACTCCTTTGCAAATACCAGTCTTTTAAGCTTGTTTGCCTTAGATATATACGGCACGTCCTTAGCTTTAATTGTCCTGAAATTGCTTTCCTTTAAAAGTCATCGGACAGTGCGCTCACTGATTGAGTTCTTTGCCATCAAATTCCATTGATCTGCAGCAGATTGAGGCTTCAGAAAAAAATTTTTTTTTTATTCCCGTAGAAGGACTCGGTATTGAGTGGGCGTTGTTTTGCGCTTAGCACCTGATCTCGCTAAGTTACTTATGTCGCTATGCTTTTTAAACTTATTAATTTGATAGTGCGCAGCTTGACGCGATACATTAAATACTTTTGCAATGTTTTTACTGCCGTTCCAGCGATAAACTTTGCTACCATCGAAGATCTGGTAACCAAACTCAACTCTGCCGTTTTACCCATGGTTTATAACACATTTTAATCATTTTTTTTTTATCAGCGTGTTATATTAGTTAAATTTAAATATGATGTCTTTTTCCCATCTTTCTGGCAATTTGTGGATCCCATCCCAAAAGAACTGCGCCGAGGGCGTTCTGCATCGACCGGAACAAATGGTAGTCAGAAGGGGCAAGGTCTGGGCTAAAAAGCGGGAGGGGTAACACTTCCCATCCACTGTTTTCCAAATAGTTCTTTACCGGAATAGTAACGTGGGGCCGAGCGTTGTCATGATGGAAAATTATTGCCTCGTGTCTGGTCGCATATTCCGGGCGTTTTTGATTACTGCTCTCTTCAAACGGGTTATCTGTATTCGGTAGCGTTGGCCATTGATGGTTTCACCCGGTTTTAGCAGCTCATAATACAGCACACCCATCTGATTCCACCAAATACAGAGCATTACCTTGATGATACGTTGATTTGGCTGGTTGGCCGGGTTTCACATATGATCTTTTGCACTTGGGGTTGTCGTAATGGATCCATTTTTCATCACCAGTAACAATTTGATGCAAAACCGCCTTTCGACGTCTCTCGGCTTGAGTTCATGTGGAACCCAATTTCCTTGCTTTTGAATATATCCAGCTGCTTTTAAACGTTTTGAAATGGCTGCTTGAGTGACACCCAAAGATTCTGTGAGCTCTTCTTGTGTTTGGAAACAATCTGCATAGAGTAATGCTTCCAGTTCTTCATCTTTAAACTTTTTTGGCTGCCCAGGACGTTCATCGTCTTCTAAGCCAAAATTACTACTTTTAAATCGTGCAAACCACTTCTGGGACGTTCGCTCAGCTAGCGCATGTTCACCATAAACTTCCACCAAAATACGATAATTTTCCGCAGCAGTTTTCTTCATATTAAAGTTATGAAGAAGAACTCCCCGCAAAAACACTTTTTCAGCACAAAGTTCGACATATTTGAGTGAAAAAAAATTATTGAAAAAAATTTTGAAAAAAAAACCGAACAAATTTCTTGTTTATCAAAAAAAGAAAAACTTGTTGGGGTAACCTCATAATCATATGTACCGAATACACTACCATGTTTACATTCATTTCCCTGAATGTTTTTATTTTGTTATAGGTTTCATATATATATAGACCCATTGACTTTCATCAATTCTTTTCAACGCTGATAAACCGTCAGCTCATGAAATATCTCGAAACATGAACACTTCTCAATGACCGGCAATACGGTTTTCGTAGCAATAGATAAACAGGTGATTTGATGGCAAGTTCAGCGAAAAGTGGAACCGAAGTGTACATCAACCAGGCGAAAGTAAGATAGTTGTATTTGATATTTTTAAAGCATTTGACAGAGTTTGGCACCAGGCTCTTTTGTCGCAAATGGGTTCCTTTGGGATGGATGACCCTCTTCTTCAATGGATAAGAATTTACATTTCGGAATGTTCAAGTTGTTTTCAATGGTTTTAAGTCTAATATTCACAAAATAAATGCTGGAGTGCCCCAGGGCTCCGTTCTGTCTCCAACGCTCTTTCGAATTTTCTTCAACGATCTCTTGTCTGCTACTTCTAATCCAAAAACATTTGTTTGCTGACGACAATACTATCTGCTTTTCATATTTGTTCCCGGACTTACGTCACCGCTCTTCGGTTGTAGAACGTGAACGGCAGCGTATGTTAAGCTCATTAAATTCCGGTATTAACAGCATAGCGTACCCAGCCATTATACATGAATGGCACTTACATCGTCGAAACCACAAAAAAATGTCCATTCACGGTATGTGCGTCAGTGATAACCTATGTTGGAATGACCACATATGCGATGTCGCCAAAAATGCTGCGAAATTTCTACGTTTCGTCAAGCGATTTAAGAAATATTTCACTCCCTCTGATCTGGCCTCAATATACAATATTCAATCGCCCAAAATTGGATTACAATGACCACATCTGGTTAGATGATTCTAAAATTTCTGAACCTTCTCGACAGGATTCAAAACCGTGCAATAAAACTCGTAGGTGATACTCATATTAGACAGTAAATTGACATCCTTGAACACCGACCTTATGTCTTCTGTCTCACTTTGTTCTATCGTTATTTTCACCACCAGAATTCCATTGAAATCACCAACAGCATTCCGCCCCTTCAAATCTTCAACCGCAACTCCCGTTTCGCTGCAAATGCTCATCAGTATACCTTTAAGCCCACATGTTCTCGAACATATCGTGATTCGTATTCGCAGGGAATACCTTGCCGATGTCTCTATCCTGGTCATTATAACTTGAAAACATTTAAAAACAATGTACGTCGATACCTCCCTCAATTTCCTTATCTCGCGCTGTGTACAAACATTTTAAGAGTACAAAAATCCCTTGAGCGCACGGTAACTATAAAAAAAAAAAATACGAGAACGACTACATAAAAGTCTGTTAATTAAAACTTAATAATCGCAAACAGTAATTAAAAATTGCCGGTGCAAGAACAATGTCTTGTGGCAGTCGGTTTACCCCCAACGTTTGCATATGTATGTATGTATAATAGAACACAATGTGATACTTAACGCACCGCGTTTTATTGCTTTTCTCATGACGAGTGGCAATTCAGTTATAGAAAATGCTATTTCGCCCTGGTAACATCCGGCGTTGCTGCAATAAGGTGCGTGTTCTTGTTGTAGTTTCAGCAACCCGCCACTCTATAATACCAATTGGCTTGCACCTGCCGATTGCTATTTTATAGCACCACTTGGACCGATTTTATTGCCGCCATCACCCTCTTTTGACGGCTGATGTCGGGGCAATTTTTAATCATAAACATTACGTTTATTATTATTTTTATTCTCGATTCCATTTTCGTTTTTATATCCTGTGATAGTGGTACATATAATCCATCCGCACAGAACTTTTTCCATTTCCGATGAAAGTGGAGTCGCACCCACATATGAGAGAATTGGTCCACGGTTAAGGGCTTTCTTCCGATTGGAACGTGGGTGTGTATTTTTAGTACAGACCTACAATCAGAAATTGAAAGAAGAAACTTGAGTAGGGGATATAACGGCAAATCAGGACGTTTAACTTTTTCGATTAAATCCTAAAATAAACACACCTGAACGCAATTTTCCATTGCTTACATTATTTATTCGTTCAGACGTTGCGCGACACACTGCTGCTACCACACTGTTGCTGTAACTGTTTCTGTTTCTGTTCAGAGTTCAGTATTCGTTTGCATGTGTTTGCGTATGGAAATCAGGACTAGGGTTGCCAAAATTTGTAATTTGTTCCGGTTTGTGGATGGAATGCATTTATAAAGTTTTGGGTTGAACGGAAGATGTGCTTTCGTCAAGGTATTATAACTGGCTAAGGTCAGAAGTGAAGAAGGTCAGGTTGACCCTACCTCAAGGTCTTTTTAATCAGTATATATCCATACTAGCACATCAGCATTAGTCTTTGAAATGACATTTATTCCGACATATGTCAACGGCTTCGCCACACTGAAAGCCTCTGTTCCCACTAGATCACCGAAATCAAGCAGTGTTGGGAGCGGTAAGTACGTAGGTGGGGGGCCACATGGGAACTCAGTTCTCCGCGTGCTGTTGACAAAACGCGCCACATGGGCTTAGTAATAGTACCCCGGCGTTAAGTCCCGGACCCTACAAATTAATTTGTATCGTTCCCTTGATAATAATAATAATAATATTCCGACATAATTCGCAGCGATAAATGAATTGTCTGCTGCATTTTGAAGCATAAAGTGTGAAGTGTCTTTTATACGTGATGTCGGTATGCAACTTAACAAATTCTGCCAGACCGAAGGAACACCAAGTAAAGACCAACCTTTGGACGTAAGTCAACTGAAGATTTCTTCCATGTTTCCATTCAAAGGATAGAGTAGATCTGGGATTGAATTCTTGAGAAAAGGAGCTGATTATTACAGTTTGACCCAAAACTTTACAATGCACCTCTTTGTGCCACATCATGCTGTGGTGAAGGAGTACAAAGTCGTGCCACAGCTGCATGGGCTATAAAAACGATCTAGGTTGGGTACTGCTGTCTTAACTACAAGATGATAACCTTATACTTCTCCCTTCGCTAAATTAACTTCTGTCTATCTTTCTAGGAGATCCATACCCAATTCCGATGCCAAAGGCTTATATTCTGATGATTAGGTGGAGTGGATGAAGTATTTGTGTTATCTGTATAGATCTCTTTTACCCACAACCGTAGGTGGTAGCATCCCCAGATTGCAAGCAGATAAAACAATCTCTTAAATTCTTATTGTGGCTCTACACTTAACCAAGTCAAATAAGTGTGCTAGGCACACATATTTACCTACTGTGGAGAGAAGGTTACACCGCCGTCACTTCCCTTGTAGAACTACAAGGACCACAATTACAACAATCGCATCTTTGAAATAATCTCTGTAAATTCTATGCAGAAATGAAAGGTATAGCTGCCTTCACGATAGAGGGAACCCATATCGATTATTAGCCTGTTATTGTTGATTTAGGACCTCTCTTATCGACTTTGCCGCAAGGGTGACTGTTTATACCACCAGATAAAGGGACTTGGCAAATAAATCATGGAAAGTTACAAAATATTGTAAAATGTTTTTGTAAGTCTTTATCCAATCCAGTTAGAATTTACAGTTCAATCAGTTTCCTCAATTTCTTTTACTTTTATTTATCCCTCATTTAAAAAACTTTATCACTACTCGTTGTATATTTCAAATTCCACATCGGAACTAAATTGCCTTTCTTGTAGGACGGTGATATTTCTACTTCCCTGACATATTTCGAGAACCTCCTGTACCATCCAGGTACTTAAATATTCACTAAGCGTCCAATGGTTGAGTGTTCTGCTATGAAAATCTTCTGCTATCTACATACAGATGACGCTGTTTACATTCAAACCATATGCTACGGCAACCGCTGGGGAAAATAAATCCAACGTTTCTTTGGTTTGTCGTAAAGACCAAATTTAAGCAACAAATCTCAAGTTTATAACTAGTGAACCGCATGACCTCCTTTATCTTTTGACTTGGCGATCTTCAAATAAATTCTCTGCTAACTTAATTAAGTAATAGCGTCGCTAACTGCAAAAAGCACCAGCATGCCAGTAGTCTTCATCTACGAACCTCACGGGTAGCAAGCTATGATTCGAAAGATATGTATGGTAAAACACGCAGCAAAAGACCACGAGACGATGAACTTCGTTAACATTGGAAAGATAAAGATGCAGGAGAACATCGCAGACTATATGTATGCATGGTATCGCATCTATATTAATATGCGGCCAGAAGTCTTCTGGCTCCTACAACCATAAAAGTGGGGTATGTGCTATAAAGCAAGAAGTTAGCCGGCCGCCGGTCCTAGAAAAGTCAAGGGCGCTTCTAAAAGTCGAAATAGGCAAGAGGAATTCACCAAACATGACATATTTTCTGGCAGACTAACCCTCTAATGTCAAATGTTGCTTATAGGCAACATTGTATATTTTTGGTTATAGTTGCCATAGTTGTTGTTATTTTTGGGTTTTTCCAGACGGAAATTACATAATATGTGTGAGCATTTGTTTACGAAGTTACAGTTATAAAAGCATTACAAGTATTCATTTGCGAGCTAGTTGAAGTGGTGTTCAGACGTGTGCAAAACAAAAAAGTGGAAAAAGTTGTTCTATAAAAATTCAAATAAAAACCAAACATGCAAGAATTTTTTTATTGGGTCTATAACTTTTATTCGTGCGGTTTGCTAAGAGATGGCGTAACTTGTATTATTCCATTGTTATTGTTCCATTGGAACATGCGTTGGAAAGCTACTGTCATTGTACGTCATTTCAGTATATGTCACTCATTTTTTATTTTTCACTCAAATATGTCGAACTTTGTGCCTGAAAAGGTCTGTCGAAAGTCATCGCATTTTGGTGGAAGTTTATGGTGAACATGCGCTAGCTGAGCGAACGTGCAAAAAGTGGTTTGCACGATTTAAAAGTGTTGATTTTGGCTTGGAAGACGATGAACGTCATGGGCAGCCAAAAAAGTTTGAAGGTGAAGAACTGGAGGCATTACTCTATGAAGACTATTGCCAAATACAAGAAGAGCTCACAGAATCTTTGAGTGTTACTCAAGCAGCCATTTCAAAACGTTTAAAAGCAGCTGCATATATTCAAAAGCAAGTAAATTGGGTTCCACATGAACTCAAGCCGAGAGACGTCGAAAGGCGGTTTTGCATGTTCGAAATGCTGCTGGAACGCCACAAAAGGAAGTCATTTTTGCATCGAATTGTTACTGGTGATGAAAAGTGGATCCATAACGACAACTCCAAGCGCAAAAAATTATATGTGAAACCCGGCCAACCAGCCAAATCAACGGCAAAGCCGAATATCAATGGCGCAAAGGTAATGCTCTGTATTTGGTGGGATCAGATGGGTGTGCTGAATTATGAGCTGCTAAAACCGGGTGGAACCATCAATGGGCAACGCTACCGAACACAATTAATCCGTTTGAAGAGAGTAGTAGCCGAAAAACGCCCGGAATATGCGACCAGACACGAGGAAATAATTTTCCATTAAGAACTATTTGGAAAACAATGAATGGAAGTCTTACCCCACCCGCCTTATAGCCCAGACCTTGCCCCTTCTGACTACCATTTGTTCCGGTCGATGCAGAATGCCCTCACTGAAATACGGTTCACATCAGAGCAGAATATCAAAAATTGGCTTGATTCATTCTTGGCTGCCAAGCCGGCGCAGTTCTTTTGGTATGGGATCACCAAATTGCCAGAAATATGGGAAAAAGTCATAGCTTGAGATGGGCAATACTTTGAATAATACTATTGTACATGTTTTTCTTAAATAAACGTTCAAATTTTGAAAAAAAAAAACCGCACTAATTAGAATATATACCTAAAAAGTGAATTTTATTATAAATATCAGGTTAGAAAATGAAATAAAGTTTGCAAAACTTAAAAAAAGTTTTTATTGTTGCGTCAGTAATTTCATGAACACAATGTTGCTTATAGGCAGCATTTGTCCATAGTAGCAATAATTTTTTTTTTAGAAATACGTCCAAAAAGTCTCACAGAGTCAGAAATAAAACGAATGATCGATTTCGACTGGAATAATTCTGATGATGGAGAAGGTGAAGAAGAAGAAGAAGAAGAGTTGTATGATTCCAATTTGGAGAGAGTGATTGAAGAAACAATTGATCAGGTAAACGTTACTATATTCGAGTTCTATTTAATATATTGAAATCCCGTACAGGTAAGGAAAATAGGAGAAAACGTTTAAATAAATTTGATTACCAGGATTGTTGAAGAAAATGTACATGCTGATGAAGAAATTGAAAATGAAGGTGATACAGAAAACATCGTCACGGAAAGTTTTAAAAAAATCAACTTGGAGAGTTTGAGATGGAGAAACACGAGCCTACCCGTTTGCGAAACTGCTTGGAAAGAAGAAACAGTTTTTCAAGAAGTAAAAGATCCAATAAAATATTTCAGTGAGTTCTTCGATGATGATATTACATATAAACAAGATATGCAACGAAACAAATTTATATTCGATGCAAACGAAAGGCGTAGTGCTAAATTGTTTACCATTTGTGATCAAACGATTCTTTGGCGTACTTCGAATTTACGAATGGCTTGGATGCCAAACTTCAGATTATCAGCTGTTGCAGTTTTTTTTATCAAGATTACGCTTTGAGAAAATCAAAGAAGCTTTTCAAATAAGTGATAATACTTAATGCCGGAACGTGGGTCTAATAGCTACGACAAACTTTATAAATTACGTCCATTACTGGATAAAATGAAGGAGAAATGCAACAAAATAGACCAGGGGGAACACCAGAGCATTGATGAACAAATGATTAAATATAAAGGACGTCATAATCCAAAACAATACCTACCAATAAAGTCCAATAAGTGGGGTTTTAGAATGTTCACAAGAGCTGGAGCTTCAGGTGTCGTATACGATTTTGCTCTCTATGTAGGGGAAGGAACGTGTCCATCTTTTGAATTAGGGATCTCCTCAGATATTGTGTTGCACTTAGCTTCTAATATTCCACCAAACAAGAATTATTAATTATTTTTCGATAATTGGTTCGCTTCCATAAGTCTAATGATTGCTCTAAAATAAAAAGGTACGACAATAAGAGCGTTCAACTGGTCTCAAATTATATAGCTGAAAATCCAGTTTCAGAATGCAAACGCTGGTGTCGTAAACAAGAGAAGTGTATGAATATACCTAGACCTGCTATTGTCGAGTGTTATAAGAAGCATATGGGAGGCGTAGACTACCTGGCTGATATGTTGTTAGAGTTGTATAAAATCAACCACAGGTCTAAGAAATGGTATATACCTATTGTATACTGGTGCCTCAGCACAGTAGTAGTCAATAGCTGGTTGCTGTATAGAAGAGACCTAACAAATCAAGACGGAAAAACGAAACATATGTCATTGTTGAATTTTCAGCTGATGATAGCAAACGAGCTTCTACACGCGTCTTAAATTACGTCAGTAAATCAACGCAAAAGAGGTCGTCCATCGGCAATCCTTTCAAGAACACAATCAGATTCACTGTCACCAGCGTCTCCAGCACCATCTGACATTTCAAACGTTTCATCACAAAGTTCATCGTCGTCAACAAAACGTGCATATATACCGGTCATTGGGTTGAATGGGGAGCAAAAGGAAATAAAAACGACATAAAATATCAATATTCGTTTTTGTTTTAAAATATACTATCATGGCGCAATGTTGCTTATAAGCAATATTTTATAACGATAAAACCAGAAGTGGTAGAGATATCAGTTCATATTCAAGGCTCAGCCAATAACCTTAAATATTCAAAATATTTCTGACTACGCCAACTTTAATTCTGACATCAAAGGACTAAGATAACTTGCATAAAGTTTAGGTTGTGAAGGTATACCCGAAATGCAAGGATCCAATAAATAGATCGCCTTTTGCATATGCGGGAACATCAAAAACGTTCCTATAAAATGAAACAAATAATAAGTATAGCAGATGGCAACACTGCTTGGAATACTCTCTTTGCATACCGAAACTTTAGCTGGTGTATATTTTTTGTTCAAGTAGCGCAAAGAGTATTTGTATCCATGGACTTGTACATATACAAAGATATGCGATTATTCTTGTTTTTTTTTTTTTCTGTAGGTTTTTATTTCCCCCTCCTTTGTTTTGTTTTATTTAATTTTTGTATATGTAACGTATCCTTTGAATTATACCAAAGTTTCGTTGTTATTTCATGTGGTTCGCCTGCGGCAATACCATTTATACTTGCGTATGTAAAAAGCAATTCCATTGCAGTCCCTGATTGCAGATATCTTGAGGACGGTGAGTTTTGGTGGGTGCTGCTATTATAAGAAACTTTTGTTGGCTCATAAGGAAATCACAGATCCTTGTTCCTGTGCTGAGTTCAATATATTGTAGCAGAACTTTGGTGGAGCATTTTTGTTCTTCCGGTGATTTATGTAGAAAATTAAATTGACAGTTAAAAAGAATAAATCGATGGATCTATGGGACTTTTTTAAAATGAATTAAGTGGTTTGTTGAGTGGTATTTTAACATTTAAGAGTTACTCTCTTTATTTTTGTGTGAGACTACAAGAATAACCAATTTTAATCTGTAAGAATTCTAAAAAACTTAGCGGAACCATAAGGCTCTAAGTCAAACAATCCTACTATTACTTAGAGAATCAATAGCAATAATCAGATACTTCATAGCCACATTGAAATCTACGAGAAAATAGACAAATAAATTATCGTTTCTAAAATATGAGCAAGGATTTACTAGCATGAGTAAGGTTAAAATTACACTACCATCTTATTTTTGGCCTACGCCAGGGCTTACAGACCTATACAAAAAAGATAGAAAAAATGTGACAAACTAGGTAATAGCCTCGGTTAGTGGCGAATTCATTGCTGATGATATGACAACTCTGGCAAATGACTAAAGGGTTAAAAGATCTGCACGAAGAATGACTCTTGAGCCAATATCTTCTTTTGATCATATGCAGATCCAGTTCGCAGCAACAACAGGACTAAGTGGATTGGTCCTTTGCCACTCTTATCTATCCTACCCTATAGAACTCCCTCTCTCTCCCCGAATTTTTTTCAAAAATTTTCGAAAAAGCTGTCAAACTTTCGCTTGAAAATTCTTCGTTTTTTAGCTAAAAGCAGAATGGGCTTGGAGCCGGAAAATCGGCTAAATATGCACGGTTAAATCACTGTTTTCAAGTCTAAGAGAGTATGGACAGTAATTAATATAATATTCATTAATTAATAAATATTGGAGTGCCTCAATGATTAGCTGTTGGTCCTTTTTTATTCCTTGTTTATTCCTACCAAAAGTTTATTCCTACCAAAAAGAAAAGTCCGGTTATTTCGATAGTTCAAAATAGAGATAAAAACATTTATTAAAAGAATTGAAAAAAGAAATGGAAAAAAAGTACAAAGTAATAGATTTATATAACCGTATTTTATTTAGGTAATCTTAATATTAGGTTATAAAGGGTGATTCTTCCTAAGCTTTGATTTATAATGTAAAATAGAATTAATAAATTTTAAAGCGAACCTTAAATTTTTATCATCGATTACAAGAATGATTCATGACATTTACTTCTCGAAACTTATATCATGTTAGTGTTGGCCACAACGACGTCTAAGGTGGTCCATTTGGATGGTCAAATTTTGGGCGCAGAGAAAATAGCCCAAAGGTGTCATATCGCACGATCCAGACAGCCAATTTAGCGTAGCAAAACGTGAAATTAAGTGCTCACTGATTGTATCACGTGCTGTATGGCTCGTAGCATCGTCTTGTTGAAACCAGAGCTCACCGAGACCATGTGCTTGAATTTCAAGAAGCACATAGTCCGCTCCTATGGTGCGATAACGGTTACCATTGACGGTAACATTTTGATTTGCCTCATTTTTTGTAGAAAGATGGACTGATAGTTCCACCACAACATACCGTTGTTTTTAATGAATATAATGGTAGCTCTTGGTACTCTTCGGGATGCTTATCAGCCCAAATACGGCAATTTTGTTTATTAACGTATACATTGACCCAGAAATGGGCTTCATTCCTGAACAAAATATCACGATAAAACACCGGATTTTCATTGAGTTTTTGCAGTGCTCATTCACTGAAAATATGACGCAAATTCAAGTCGCCTGGCTTCAATTCTTGCATAAGCTGTACGCTCTTAGGCCGAGATCCTCACGTAGAATACGCCAAGCCAAGCTGCTGAGAACGACAACGAATCGATTTGTCACGGTATTCGCGTACACTCTCAGCTACAGCTGTTATAGTCTCTTCACTACGTGCTGGATGTTGTATCACCCACTAATGTAAACTGGGACTCGAATTTGCGAATTATATTTGCAATAGTGGTTTTAGTAAGTCGATTATGCGCACCGTAAGTTCCTGGAATCGCACGAAAAACGTTTCTCACAGAACGCTGATTTTCGTTATATAGCTGAACAATTTGGAGACGCTGTTGTAATGTGAGTCTTTCCATGATGACTTGCCAAACAGTGTTGAACAAAAATGACAAAGCAGTTTGATGATAGTCACGTTTGATTTGCCAAAAAAGCCTATTGAAAATCAAACCTCATAATGAATCATTTATAAGTAAATAAATAACATTAATTAAGATGTTGAAAAGTTCAACCACTTAGGCCTATTGGCGCATTGTGAGGCTACATGGCTCTGTGATCCTCCTACTCTTTTCACCACTTTGAGCTTAAAATGAAACATGGGAAATAGCAGTTCCCTGTGATGACCCCTGTAATGGCGCTGAGATGTTTGCTCTTTAGAAAGATCAAACTCTTAGAGCGATTCCGATCCAGCTTTGGTGAGATCTGTTTAGCCACTAAGCATGCTGATCCAAAAGTCCACCTAAGGTCTGTCCTAGCATCCAGCTTTAATACTGATTTCCACGGAATATCTCTGTGGGTCGGCACCCAATTAAAGCGAAGGTTGCATTGCTCTGCCATCTCCCTAAGAGTTTATCGGCATTCAAGGGCGGTTCTAGAATTTATTGATACTGAGTCTATTGAGACTACAGATATTACGTTTTTCTTCAACCAAGACAGAGCTTCTTTAATCGCTAAAGTTTCCATCTAGGACACGCTTCAGTAATTTGGAAGACGGAAGGAGAAACTTAGATTTAGCTTCTCTGAGAAAACAGAGCCACCAACCCCGCTTTCAGTCTTACATCCATCTGTGTAGAAATAGACTTGTTATCCATTATCCTCCCAGACGGATAGCTTACATGAAAGTTCTTGTCAAACAAAAGTTCGGGTATAGTGTAATCGATGTTCTCTGCGAGGAGTCCCAATTTTGTATATTAAGAATATTAGCGTGGCAAAACACATTATACATTGTCCACCACGTAGTTGCTTTTAAGCGAATAGTTCTGATCACTCGGGCCGAATTGGATGTACCTCTCTGTGGTCTGAAAATTAGTGCTCTTACGGTACCATGTTGTCGGTTATAAAAATATATTGTCGGGTATATTTATATAGTAAAACTCGCCTTATTGCCAATATTGCAAACAATGAGGTTAATACTTATAAAATTATCAAAAAGTGACTCACCTCTATTGTTGATGTCGGTACTGCCCCATACCGAGTGATGAACATTAGCGTCAACAATCATCAACCCTCCACAACTTCAACACTCAACAACTATCATACACAACAGAATACCAACACACAGATCCTTTTAACAACAGCGATCATGAGGGTAAGAACAGCGGGGGGAAAGTATTTTAACCTCCGAGCTTTAATCGCCCCGGGTTCGGAAGCCTCTTTTATCACAGAATCTGCAGTTCCAAATTCCGCAACAAACGTACATGAATTGAAGTATCTAGATAAGGAAAAGTCACCATGCCACAATTACGTCGATCTATCATTTGGCTCACTGCATTCAGCATACGAAGTACACACACGAGGCTTTATATTAAGACTTCAATAAATGGATTGGTGTTGGCCGATCCAAAACACACCACATTCCGGCTACAGTAGGTCTGCTATTGGGAAGCGATCTCTATGTCGAAATTCTCTTACCAGACATCAAAAGAGCAGAAAGGTTCCCGTGATCCTTCCGTGAGCCGGTAGCTCAAAAAATTCAACTTTGTGAATCTTGTTGGGAAAGGCTCCAGTCATATCTCAAACATTTCGAAGCTTCGTCCAGTTGTTCAATCTTGACACTCAACTTCAAAAACAAAAATGTTTGAATCAGAATAAGATGCGCAAAAGTTTTAGGAAAAACTTATTCAAAAAACTTAATACCGCCTTGCCATGGAAGACGACGAAATATTTTATGTGAGTGCATGATTCGACTCTAAGTGCCTGAAGGAGACGACACTTCCTCAGAGAAATTTTAATTTCTGATGAAATTCTTATAATCTTCATCAGAGCGATTCTCAACTTCATCAAATGAGTTGACTCTCTCTTGGCTTCGTAATACTGATTTTGTGGTACAAAAGATCTTCTAGGTCGCAGTGCTCCTGTAAATAGCGTCTCATATCCTTTTAATAATATCTATAGGCTCTTGATTGTATCTGGGAAAATGGACCATTCAACTGATTAAAAAGCTTTAAAGATTAAAGATTAAAATTATTAACTTGGCCTGAGAAAGATTATAAAATTTTAGTCACAGAATTGAACAAATAAATTTAGCTCACAAAAATTTAATTTGTTGATGTATATTTGCTATCTGGTATAGTATACTTAATTCCGGGTAAGTCAATGCTATCCTGTGATGGTGTCTTCAATCGAATCGCTAGGATCTTTCATGTTTCTAATTTTTTGTAAGAAATGTAATTGTTAGAAACAATAAAAAATTAAAAATATTAGTCTTGATCACTCCTGACAACCTCCGAGTCATTTCTGTAACATCCCATCGAAATCGCTTTAACCGTTTCGAAGATTAGTCCGTACAAACACACAGTCAGGCTACAATTTATTTTCACGGTCATATGTTTTTTTAACAACATACAAGTAAGTATAGTATATAAGCTTAAGAAAAGCAGTTATTTCGATATTACCGATCAACACTTTGAATTTGAATGTATAGATGTGTAGATGCATTTCTTACTTTGAGTTTGTATTTTTAAAATAACGCACTTTTTTTTGGATACAATAAAGTCATGAAATTAACTTTATTTATTTTTTCCGTCTGTCTGGACAAACATTTCAGTAACCCGGACGGTGTCAACAAAACCTGTAACTTGAAATTCTTTAAATTTCCTAAGGCTTAATCAACATCGAGTGACTTGGGAAAACTAGGAAGACAAATAAATTTAAGCCTACGACTTAAACAACGTCAACTAAAAATGGTCTGCTAAATGATATTACCAATTAGGAGCGCTCTAGCAATTTTTCCCGCCTTGGGTGCTTTAAAATTGTTCGCCTTCTGATGGTAAAAGTTCAGGAAAATGTCAACTGCCCTCCTTTACGTAAGCAGTGGTCCCCAATTTTGTTCAAATTCAAAGTCATTTTAGCAAGCATCACGAACTCTGGGCAAGACATCCGCTTCATTTCTTCGTGGCAAATCAACTGTTCGTCCTACCAGCCACTCACTTTGGCTGAAGGTAAATGAATGTAAAAAGTCGCAACTTTCATCTTTGACACTACGGAAGTTTTCCAAAAATCTTCATCCCCCTGACCCTGTACAAGGATATTGAAACAAAATACAAAATGCGAGGGATGGTGTGTGGATGAAATAATTCAAAAAGAGCACAAGTTAAACAATTTTAATAAATCACCGTCTTATGAAGTCCAAAATGGCTATTGTTGCTTGGCGTTTTAGTTTTCCTTTCGACACTCTGTTACGGTCACCAGCTCTTCACCAATCAGACAAGGAAGAAGTTTTCCTCGAGAGCAAAAAAAACAGAATAACTCCAAGAAAATTGCCAAAACAAGAAAACAAAAAAAAAAAAAAAAAACAAAAAAAGAAAACGTGCCGAGTCCGAAGTCCTAAAACGGAACACTCACTGGTGTATGTTTGCTTGTTCGTCATGATTTTCCAACATTAAAGCCCTACCATCCCCTTACTCGTCCTTCCGACAAATATTTCTGCACCCAGAGACAACAGCAAGCTGCTATTTCAAAAGTCAATTTAACTTTTCAATTCGGACAAAAACTTTTCGAAATTATTCATTTGTGGTATGTGTCTCGGCAGTCGGCAGTCATCCCCTTGGCCATTATGTATCCGTTTATCTGCATCTGTGTATGAGAAAATCAAGTGATCGCATTTGAAACATCACGGTCTTTTGAGACGTGTTTCATTTGTTCGAAATGCGGAATTGGGTGCTCTTGTGCTTATGCTGATGGTGCATGGATATAGAGTTCCGGCACCGAGATTATCTGAGTTTTAGGGAAAGTAGTTACGGACGAACAGACATAGACTGAAGAAGAAGCCAATAATCGCCTTTTCACTTGGTCAAAAGGGTTGTGTAAGCAGCAGAGTTAAGGGGTGGCAGTAGTTTTTTAGTTTTTTGTGTGGTCGAAGTTACCTTATCGGACAAGCATTGGTTTCAGGATTTCACCACAACTGAAACGAGTTCGGGATTCGATTTCATGTTACAAATGTGGTTTTGGGACAACCAAAGAGGACTACTCCTATGCAGACGCCCTTTTGTAAGGACGGGTGTCATATTAGGGTTCGCACAGACGATGGAAAATTTATCGTGCAAGAGATTCGGCTTTTGTCTCTGTTTGCGGGCTTTTAATGAGAAATTGATTTCACTGGGGACTCGTAAAATGGCATGATAAGCTTCCTCTGTTTCCCAATTGTAGTTAGAGTTAGTAAAATCCTTTGAATGGACAGAGTGTATCTGATATTTCAAGTGATGACTTTAGTCTGACTAGGGTAAAGCCTATGCATAAGTGTTACTGGTAATTCCATTATGTGGTAGTGAATAATGTCGGAAAAAATAAAAATGACCAGAGGAGCAGTAAACTGACTATGTCCTTGAAGAAAAAGGCACAAAAGCCATATATTGGATTTGAAATTACAAATTGATTTCGAACAAGTATAGGTTGAGAGTATTCAAACAAAACTAAAGGGAAATACGTAGAGGTGGTCATAACTTAAGGACTCTTCTTCAAATTATCTTTTCCAATTTGTTTTTAATTAGACCGACCAAATCGGTGCATATTGAGGGCTGGAATTATTTGCTTCTATAGGGTTTTCCAATAGGGACTTGACAACTTTGAATTTAATTTGTGAACGCACTCTTTCACTAATGATCAAACAGTCACTGCCAATTTATTCAGTAAGCTTAACATTTTCATCATGGTAAAGTACACTAACGAGCAACGTCTGAAAGTTATAAAAATTTTCTACAGATATTCGGAGTCGGTGACTCCAACTTTAAGACCATTAACTCGTTAAGTAGACATGCAATAACATGTTAAGTGCAAAACGGGTTGGTCGAAGTGTCGAAAATATCGCTGCCGTTCAGACGTCCGAAGCAAACGATCCAAATCAGTCAATTCCACGGCGTTCTCAAGAATTGGGCATCGCTCAGACCACATTATGGCGTATTTTGCGTAAGGATCTTGGCTTACAAGATCAAGCTCAAGAATTGAACCCGATGGATGGATGGATGGTGATGAAGATGCGCCAAGATTATGAACTTCATCGCAAAATCATCTTTAGTGACGAAGCTCATTTTTGGCTCAATGGGTTCGTCAATAAGAAAAATATGCGTTATTGGTCGGGTGAAAACCCACATGTGCTTCATAAATCACCACTTCATCCATAAAAAATAACTGTTCGGTGCGGTTTGCATTCCGGCGGCGTTATTGGGCCATATTTTTTCGTCGACGATGACGATCGTCACGTTACTGTGAATGGTCAGCGTTATCGCGTCATGATCACCGGTTATTTTTGAATTTGAAGATATGGACTTGGACGACATGTGGTTTCAACAGGATGGTTCCACAAGCCACACAGCACACGCTACTATCGATTTATTGAAGAATAAGTATGGTGAGCGTGTTATCTCAAGACATGGGCCAGTCGATTGGCCGCCTCGTTCGTGCGATTTAACGCCGCTTGACTATTTTCTGTGGGACTACGTGAAGTCATTGGTTTATGCCAACACGCCGACGACGTTGGAAGAGCTCAGAGCTAACATTGAACGCGAAATATCAGCCGTTTCGGCCGAAATGTGTGGCCGAGTCGTTGAAAATTGGGTCCAACGAATCGACCGCTGCAAGAGTACCCGCGTTGGCCATAAGAACGAAGTTTAGTTCTATTTATAAATGTTTTGATTGTACTTCAAGCCAATAATAAAGTTTTTGAAATATCTCAAATGGTTTGCCTTTTATTTAAAAAAGAAAGTTGTCAAGTCGTTATTAGAAAACCCTATAGTATTGTCAGAATCAGCTTTTACCATAACCATTGCACACAACCATTGAAAGCACAAAATAAAACAAAGCTTAGCGAACAAACTCTTCAGCCTATATGTAAAAAATCGTTGAGATTCCTTATAAGTTCAGTGAAGGACTAGGACAGTGTGGGGATTTTTAAAAAATTGTACTATATACTTCATAGTCATTGCTAGATTTTTCCATTTTAACATGTGTCATTTAAATATTTACGCTTGCTAGGTTACTTAGAGGCAAAAGTTTTCTGCAGTGCATGCAATAAAGGTGCACCTTAGCGCACACCCTTTGTGGAGGCTGTAAGACATAGGCTGACAGGAGGATACCTTCCAATATCTGCGTCACTGTTCATCTTTAGTAATTTGAGCCTACTACTACCACGTCCTCTCGGTGCTATCTGCTGCTTCGTTTACATCTCTTTTCGTATTCGTGGATGAAATAAAATTGTTTAGACCCGCTCACGGACCAAACGACAACCAAGTCGGCACGGAAAATTGAAACCAAAGCTACCAAAGCAAACCAAATTCCCATCCCCTCCCAATTCCTTCAGTCGGGCACCACAATGAATCTACACAAACCTAAGTTCGATGAGTCATACGGTGCCTTCGGTTTCAAAGACCACATCACCCCTTTAACCTAACCTAAGTTAAAATTTGGTCTTATGATGACGTATGGAGGGTAAACACTGAGGCATGAGCCGTTTAATATTTGGACACCTGCAAATCATTGGTTTAAACAGCACTTCGGGTACTGTCAAATGAGCAAGCGCTGAAAAAAAACTACGATGTTGCCACAATTTCAACTCTACTCATCCACACTTACACTGCGCGAAAACGAAAAGAATTTAGACACACAACCAAAAGCCTTGGAATTTCAGCTTTGAACATTTTATTTGGATGTAGATTTTCTATTCGAGGGATTCTTGGGCACAAAATTCCTAGCTTACAGCATCTAAACGAATGCTTCATAGCACACTACATCAATATCAAATTCAGAAACACAAGCCTGATTTGGGTTCATGTCCCTACGGAAGATAAGGATAAAATCATCAAAGACGAATTCTATAACCTCATGGACCGAACATATAGTACATATACAAGGGTTGTTTGATGAATACCCGGATTGGAAGAAATGTGGCGCTACTTAGCCAAAAATGAGTGTACCATCATTTAGTACAACCAAAACATCGTGTGTTTTTTGCGATCCTTCTTGTTTTTGAGTAGCAAAACTTGCGAGAAAATCAAGGACATTTTCGATGGTGTGCATGGGACCCATTCACCTTCCTGTACATACGTTTACCATTGGTTCGCAGAGTTTTGCCGTGGCCGTACGTCGGTTTTTCATGAAAGGCACCCAGGTGGCCACAGAGAAAACCGTGGACAAAATTCATGATCTAATATTGGCGGTCCGCAGAGTAAAAATAGCAGGCATCTCAAATGAACGCGTTAGCCATATCCTTCACGAGATTTTGGGCATGCGAAAGCTGTCGGCGCAATGGCTGCCGCGTTTGCTCTCACTGGAGAACAAGCGCAATCGTGAGACCATTTCAAAAACGTGCTTGGTCCGGTTTAATAGAAACCCGCAAGAGTTTCTACGTCGTTTGATGATAAGTTGATGATACATGGATACATTGGTATACACCAGAGTCAAAAGAAAAATCGAAACAATGGGTTTTACCCGGTGAACGTTCTCCAAAGAAGGCGAAGACCGTACCTTCGGCCGGAAAGGTGATGGCCACCGGTTTTTGGGACGCGCGAAAAGTGATTCTCGTTGACTATTTGGAGAAGGAAAAAACAATCACAGAAGCATATTACGTTGATTTATTGAGCTGATTCAACAATTGAAGAAAAACGACCGCTACAGACAAATTGATCGAGTTGCTCTACGATTTGTTCATAAACCTTAAAAGATCGCTCGCCGGAATCAGAAATCCGTGGTGATAAGACGTGATTGGGCTTCGTTTAAAATATTAAAAATGAAAAAAAATTAAATAAAAAGGCAATTAGAGACAGTTTGCGCAAGTGGTTCTGTAGCCCGCCGGTAGTGTTATCGACCAGCAAAGCAGGGGACGTAGATTCGATCCCCAAGGTGTTACAGACTTCTTATTTTTATATCATGATGACATGATGTCATCCGACGATCAGGACATAATAAAAGTTCAAAGAAGAACAACAACATTAGGTGAAATTACTACGAAGAGAAGGAGAAAGTTAAAACCAACTCCTCATCTCGTAAAGCGCCCTTCCCTATCAGCATACGGGAGATTGCAACAGTTTACCATCTCTGGCAGCCTCTGAATCAGATGATGAAGAGGATGAGGTTGAAGCGCTGACCAGTAGCATCAGACAGCTACAACAAAAAGTGATTGCAATAAAAGGTAAGTAAATTGCAAGGAGAGAGAAGGAGCAGCAGGAATGGCTCCAAGACTCCCAGCGACAAGTATTACAACAACAAAAAAAATACATAAACAGTCATAGGAGCTTACAAAGAAACAGGCTCAACTACAACAAAAACGTAAACCACAGCAAAAACAACAACAGGAACAAAAATCACAAAAGCAGCAACATCAGCAGCAGCAGAAACAACTGCAGCAGCAGCAACAACAACTAAGCTACAGGTACCACCAATCAACACATTTAAGATGGAGTTGAAGGAAACTATTGAATAGGCCATAGGCAGTAATTTTTTTATTAAAAGACTTAGTTTAGACAGGCACGCAATCCTCTGTAGAGCACTACCAAAAAATTAAAAGTTTATTGAAGGATACGACGGCGGAGCTCTTTTCCTACACCCCGAAGGGGGAAAAGCTGCAAACAATGCTGCTGAGGGGGTTAGAACCCCCTACTGATCCGGAGGAGCTCTTAAAGCTGCTCAAAGAGAAAGAGTGCTACGGACTCAAATTCGTAGGAGTCAAGCCGTTCACGCCCAAAGGGAGAAGCGGAAACTACCATTCTTCTTGGTTCAGCTAACTCCCAAAACCAAACTGGAGGGTCTAAGGAGTATCAAAGTCCTAGACTACCAGATTGTACACTGGGAAAAAGTAAAACGGAGCGATAACATGTTGCAATGTGTTCACTGAAAAAGGTTCGGGCACGCCGCGTCGAACTGCGAAATGCAGCCTCGATGCGTCAAGTGCGGTAAGAATCACAAATCAGAAGAATGCGCTCTGGGTAGGGATTGAGCGTCGGAAAAAAGCCAACTCCCGTGCATTTTATGTAAGAATACGGGACACACCGCAAACTATCGGAGTTACCTACAACCAAATGGCGGCAGGTAGGTGGAACATGGCACAGCAAGCAAAGGTTGCTTCTCAGGCCCCAGTGCCTAAAGCACCGGGAACCTGGAACTGACATGCTAGCTATCTTGCTCTCTATCCAGGGGCAGATGGCTCAGCTTCAACGTCAGATAACCGAGCAAGCTACGAGCGTGGATCAAATCTCCTCACTGCTGCCGGGACTAACGCACCTCCAGTCGTAATGGGTACGTACATGGCGGAGCAAACCCTGAAGGTGCTTGCAGTGAATGTTATTTCACTGATAAGGATTGAGTGAAGAGCTGCACTATTCAAGTTGCTTAAAGACCAAGCCTCTGATGTGCTTTTGGTTAGCGAAACTAAGTTTACCAAAAGACACAAAATGAGGCACAGAAGGTATAAAATAATACGATGAAACCGACCCAACTCCATACAAGGAGGAGGCGTTGCGATCTTCGTAAAAAAAGGTATACGTTTTAAAAGAATATACAGTCGTGTAGTGCGTAGGTTTCCGGTGCTTGAAGCGTGCATCGTGTATATCCCTCTCTGTAGTGGAAAGCGGTTGGTCATGATGTCTGTCTATGTACCTAAGGCTACTCAATCCACCCTATTCATCTCAGAGCTCGAGACACTTTTTCGATTTCTGAGACTGGAATTGGAGGAAAACTATTTTATTATCGGCGGAGATTTCAACGCCAAACATAGTGATTGGTTAAATAATACACCAAATACACGGTATAATGTATCGACTCTGCCTTAAGGCGACGGATAGTCCGTCGTTTCCTAGATATGGGTCCTATTTTGATCTCCTGCTATTCGACTCACTAATACAACTGACGTGTTCTAACCAACAAACTGTGAACTGTCTTCGCAATTTTGTGTATGACAGTGACCATTGCAGTCTTAGTGCCGAATCAACCGTTCTGAACGAAAATGCGGAATTGGATGAGTTCGTTCAAAGGCATTCTTACAACTATAGTAAGGTGCGTTTTACACACTTCTCCATGACAATAACTAGAGTGCTTTACTCGAATTCGCTCTACCCACCGTCCAACAGAAATCTGTCAAACGATGAGATTGACAGATATCTAAAACTAATGGACGAGACAATTAAACGAACAATGGACAAAACGATACCTCGGTATCAACACACTGATAAAGAAGACTTATTCTGCAACGCAACTATTGACGCACTGCACCGACATAAAAGTAAACTGCTGTCAAGACTAAAAACCTTGTACAGACAGTTTACTGACAGACATAACCCAGAGATCATGACATAAAAGTTAATAAAAGAAAATTACAGAACTTCTGTAAGTTTGTATTGGAACAACAAAATTCGGGCTGTAAACAACAGCAACCCGAATATGTTCCCGCAAATAAATAAAATATTTCGGAGGAAAGATCAAAACGACCATTCGTGTCTTAAAATCGCCCGAACGACGGACAACGAACACATACTTTTAGCAGCAGACATCGATCCAAATGAAGCCGTTGATGATGACATTTTTTGGGATCGAGGATCCGCAGGAGAAGATAGAGGCTATAGGAGCGACTTTTCAGGCAGTGTACAAAGCGAATGAAATCATTGGCCCGAACGACGACCTGGAAAGTCGAGTCCTCGTGCACAATTTCTATCTTCGAAATGAAATAATTAACTAGCGATTCGAGAGCTCGGGTTTCATCCAGTTCAGTGACGAAAATATGGCAAATAACGTCATCGCCGACGATAGGGTATTGCCCCCGTTTATTTCGAAAGAAGAGCTCCAAACGATCTTCAAATCACTTAGAAGTAAGAAATCAGTGGGAACCGACGAAATACCGAACATAGTGCTTAGATATCTCAGAAACAGTGGACATTTATACCACCCTCTTTAATAAAGCGATGAATAATGCCCACTATCCAGCGCATTGGAAAACTGCGGTGGTACATCCAATCCCCAAAAGGGATAAAGACACATCCAATCCGGCGAATCTCTGCTCGATCAGTCTTCTTCCAAATATCAGTAAGGTATTCGAGAAGGTGATCTATAGAGTCCTGACTAAGTGAATTGAGGACAATAATATACAATAGTTCCTGATAATCAATTCGAGTTCAAGGCGGGGCACGATGTCATTCATGCCGCGTCTAAACTGGTTTCTGATATCCAATGAAACAAAGGCAAGAACCAGTGCACTGGTGCCTGCCTGATTGACTTGGAAAAAGCCTTTGATACCGTATGGTTAGAGGGACTTTTCTTCAAGTTGGACAGGCTGGGCATTAGTAAACCACTTCTGTATATTCTTTTCAATATGTTTACAGATAGACAGTTCATCGTGAAAAATGGCGATGTGACTTCTACTAGAACATTGCACATTAAAAACGGTCTGCAACAAGGCGCGGTAAATTCGCCCATCCTATTCAATATTTACACAAGTGATCTGATAGGTTCACTTCACCATGCCATAGCGTACGCAGACGACATAATCGCGTACAGATCAGGTCCAAAGATTGAGGTCATTAATACACTTTTGCAATGTGACTTCGACAAAATTAAGCGATATTGTGACGACTGAAAGTTGGAAATCAACTTTCAGAAGTCGGAAACTATTCTGTTTAGAACACTTTTGTCTGGGGCCTCTAGGGATACCACAAAGAATTGGCGAACGTTTTTGATCGTGGGACAACACGGGCAGCCACTTGCTTGTCGAAATGTAGTCAGATACCTTGGGATCTGGTTAGATCAATATCTGTATTTTAACAAACATACAAATGTTGCTCTGGCCAGAGCCAGAGTTTCTTTTGCCCTTAAAAAGAGACTGTTTTATAACAGCCAATTCAATGCGAGGGTGAAGGAGATCTGCTACATGGCGCTTATCAGGTCCATGCTTGTATTTGGATGTCCCGTGTGGTTCAACGTGAGAGCAAGTTTATTGGAAAAGATTTGGGTGTTTGAGAGGGCTTGTCTTAGGTCTGGTCTTCGCTTATACAGAACACCAGAGTCTGAGACATCCAAATTACTCGAAAAATACGCGATATCGCGAAAAAAGTTTCGGACAAAACTTACAAGGTTCTGAAGGGGACATAAGATGGTGACCACGAGTTTGACTTTGAGACCCATTTTCAAGGTCAATCGCTTTTGATTTTTCAAATGATAATTCCTGATTTTCATTGCTCAATCGTATTGCTCGTAGGCTTGTAGACCCAGAAACAACGACGTGGACGTACCAGTATTTTGTTTCCTTGGGGGTGATTAATTAGTGTGGGTCCCCTTGCCTCCCACTGTTGAATCATTAAATTCTTCCCATTTCGACGTTTATTTCCCGATACTATTTCAACAAATTCTCGAAAATGTGACCATTCACTTCAATACAATTGTTTATCCGCGCTCTAAATGAACCAAACCAACTGAGAACTATTTCTGGCGTAATGTGCCGGCAAGCTTCAGTTATTCGTCTTTTCATGTCCTCACGTGCTGTTGGCTTTTTTCTGTAAAACCTCACTTTTTAAGTAGCCCCACAAGAAGAAATCAAGTGACGTAAGATCAGGTGATCTAGCAGGCCATTGCTTCGGACCCCCTCGTCCGATCCATCGTTGATGGTAAACATTGTTTAATACACCCCGTGCTACTTGAAAATAATGGGCTAGACAACCATCATGTTGAAACCACATTGTTTGTCGCAACTCTAATGGCAGTTCTTCTAGTAATATTGGAAGATGGTCCCGCAAGAAGTTTGAATACATTCATACATTCAAGTTGCCTTCAATAAAATATGGACCTATTAATTTATCCCCAATAATTCCCGTCCAAACATTCAACTTGTCGCAACCAAAAAGGGTTTTCGGTAGCCCAGTAATGCATATTATGTCGATTGATCGTACCGTGATTGATAAAAGTCCACTCATCAGAGAATAACACCTTGGCGAAGAAAATGGGGTCTCGTTCAATTTGCTGAAGTGCCCATTGACAAAAGGAAACCCGGTTTGCGAAAATCCTCACTAGAAAGTTCTTGATGCATTGAAACATGATAAGGATGGTATTTGTGCCGATGTAATATCTTACAGACAGTCGTTTGAGAAATTCCTGATTCACGACTTATTTGGCGAGTGCTAATGTGAGGATCGTATGCAACGGCAGCTAACACTGCTATTTCATTGTCCTCAACAGGAAACCTATCTGACCGATTCCTTTTCTTTGGTTGCACACTTCCTTCACCAGTGAATTGTTGGATGACCCGATAAAAGAAAGCCCGCGATCGTATCTGGTCTGGGAAACGTTGGGAGTAAAGTGCAACAGCACCATCGATGTTCCTTCCACTTTCTCTATAAATCAATATCATTTCAATTTTCTCTTGAATTGAAATAGCCTGCATTATTAATCTGGAAAACGTTACTAATAATAATCAGCTCCTCAAAACAAATATCGAACTTCTAAATGAAGTACAGTTCCGTTCAAGTAGAAAAAAAGGGCAGAGTGCACATCATACACTCTCAGATGAGTTTAGGACAATTTGTCTCTATCTGAAATTTCTTTGAGTTTTAACTTCACTCGAGGCAATAACGACTTCCTCAAAACAAATCTCGACCTTCTAACACCCTAAGAACGTTGGAAACCGATTAATGATTTAGGCGTGCCAGTGCAGTGGTGTCCAGCACCGAATGAATAAGTCCTTTGAGACAAAGTCATGTGCCCCATTGAGAATCAGGAATTATCATTTGAAAAATCAAAAGTGACTTTCGTTTGACCTTGAAAATTGGTCTCAAGGTCAAACTCGTGGTCACCATCTTAAGTTCCTTTCAGAACGTCTGAAACATTTTTCGCGATATTTCGTACTTTTCGAGTAATTTTGATGTCTTAAGTTACATGGCGCCCTCTGACGGGAAAAGAACGCATTTTTGAAAAAAGTGTCCCATGTAAAAGAATTGTAATTTTTCACGCAGATTACGAATCTTTTAAAAAAAATAGGGGTTCCCATTAAAAAATCAAAAGTGACCTTCGTTTGACCTTGAAAATGGGGCTCAAGGTCAAACTCGTGGTCACCATATTATGTCCCCTTCAGAACCTTGTGACTTTTGTCAGTAATTCGAGTAATTTGGATGTCTCAAGTTAAAAAACTCACCCGGCATGTAGACTAGTGTTAAGAAAAAAAACATTATTCGACCCTTAAGTGTTATGACTAAGGCTTATTCGATTTATTTATACACCTTGTAAGTTGTAAGCAAGTCACAGACTGTTATTAATAGTTTGCATTAAAATAAATGCATTTAATAATTCTCCGACAAAGTGAATCACTCAGTAGTCGTATTAATATTTACAAGTTGCCTTTTCTAATGGCGATCTGAATTTGTTTGTGGTTTTACCAGGTAATCACTTTCGGATTATGAATGCAACTACGTAAAAGTAATCAACTATGACATCGTTCTGTTAATTTTAGAATTGAAGTGTGTAAGAGTGCGCAAACCTTTGCAGCTAAGAGAGCGAATGCAATCGTTTTTCTTTCAAAAAGTGCTAAATCTAATCATAAAGGGAATTGTGCCTACCAATGAGATATACTTAGATAGACGACTGTGATGCTACCGCATTGGGGTCTGGAAGCAATCATGATGATTGGGAAAAAAACAGCACTTATTCGGATGCGAAATTGTCGTATGCGGCAAACTAAGGTAAGAAGTTTTCTTATGAAAATCGACATCAAAGTTAAATTGGCATGCGCGTATTTCCATGCAACTACGAAAGGCAAGGCCTATGCCATCAATTATGTGCGATGTCCTTAGTATGACGATAAAATCTGACAAGAAGAGGATGACCGGCCCGATTTCGATCTCTAATCTGGGTCTCTCATATTTTCATCGTTCACATTCGAAAAATGTGTGTTCCGAATCATCGATTTCGCGGTAACCATATACACCGATTGGATCGTCCACCTTTTCGGCCTGAAAGAGATATTTGCGGAAATACCCGTATCCTGGTAACAACTATGTCAGATAGTAATTCACCTCATCTTCACTTCTATTATACCCTACATCAATCCTCGGAATGAGCCTGGCAGTCTATCTGCCATTAATGGAGCTGTTGCACTTTTCCTGCAGTTTTCTCATGGTTTCTCTTCGAATCTCTCTCCCTTGCTTTCTCTCTGAGCAAATTATACATCTCTCCTCAATTAAGAGATCTATTGGGATGGAGCCACTTATAATCATTACGGCATCTTGTGACACTGTCCGGTATGCTGATGTCATTTGGACTGCCAGCAGGGTTTTTCGTCTGCTTTGACACATAAAGGGCTTAACCCACACTTCACACCCATGTGTTAGTCCTCTAACATTGGCTATAAGTCTGCTTAGCATTCCGATTATTTTCCCAGCTTTGTTCCCATAATTTACCTGCTAGTTAAACCTAAGCCTATTGTCAAACCTTATTCCAAGATATTTCAGCGTATTCTTCGTCGTCAACATTGTACCGAGGACGTCCAAGTCTACCGTCAACGGGTTATGTTTTTTCGTCAACAATATCACTTCTCTGTAGCAAGGCTCAATCCATGCTGTTCCAACTACGTTTTGGTTCGAAGCATCACCATTTTCAGCTTTCTTCGTGCGTCGTTTATGTTTTTGGCGGTGATAACAGGTGGGTCTAATCTGGCATTTCGAACCTGAGGTCTCGGTTGTATGTTATATTCCATAATTCTGGTCCTGACGTTGTTCTCTTCTTCTTAGTGCCACTTGTCGTATTATAAAGTAGAACACGATTGTAGGGTAACTGTTAAACAGTGCATTAATTATGTCCTTCCATTGTAAGCTATTAAAGGCCAGTGTAGCCCACAAAATAATGTCCCTTGAGTAGTTGTTTCCTTTCTGTGCCTGTTCTATAATAAACGCCACATCCTCCAGTGCCCCAAGTGTTGACATTCCCTTTCTAAAGCCATGTTGTCTTATCGATAGGTATCCTGTCCGTTCGATCTCTATTGTAAGTGTATTTCTTATCAGTTTCTCAAACAGCTTGCCAGCTACATCCATCATACAAAAAGGTCTATATGCTGAAGGCTGTGTTTGGTCTCTCTTTCCCTTGTTTATTAGAACCAGCTTTTTGCCTTTTCCAAATGTCTGGAAATATACCGCCTGTCAAGCACAAATTAAATACCCTAAGGAGTATGTTAGAGCGGTTTTCTACTATGCACTTTATGGCCTCGGTTGGAATTCCGTCTGGACCGGGAGGCTTGTTTCCGCCAAAACTTTAAGCCGCCGAGATAAGTTCAGCCTCAGTGAAAAGCGGGAGAGTTGGGTGCCATGGTACACATGGGTGCCTCATGTGCCTTACAGTTGTGCTATCCATCAGTTCTGCTCCTGATATATCCGAGCCCCCAAGGGTTGTTATTTATCTCGTTCCTTAGTTCTTAAAACTTCCTCCTTTTGCTCTCTCTAGCTTTAGTTCCTTTTTGGCATTTTTGTACTGTTCTTGTTTCGAAAAAGCTGAGCCTGTTTTCCGTGGTCCGGAATCGCCTCATTCGGTTGCCTTGGCGTTAAAATCTTCAGCAATGAGCCATGGTCCACCAATTTCCCTCGCTGTGTCTTCGATTGTATCGAGTTTTCCTTGAAAATCATCAATAGAATCGCTAGGTGTCAAGTAGAAGCTCATCAGCGTACATGATGTATTGAAGTATCCTCATCAGTGTTTGCTTTCTTATAGCCCCGCACTTTCCGGAAGCCGGCATGTGATCGACATGTTCAAGTTTTGCTTCTACACACAGGCAGCACTTAGGTGCCTGGGTGCAGTTCCTCATTACAAGGCCTAGGTTTCCGCACTGTATGCACAGTCCCTGGCCTCTTCTGTCGGTTCCAGTGGAATTCCACAGCTCATATCCTACACCGAAGCATTTAAAGCATCTCTTTCCATTACATGGCGTCTCACTCTGACTCTGCACCATCGAAATTTTACTTTTTCTATTCTCTATAGCTCCTCAGGCTCTCGAGATTGCATTGTTTCGATACCCTGACCTTTAGTCCGCCTTCCTCTATCCTAATAGCGCCCCTTATCGCCAAAACTATCTCCTCAGAAGTTGTCAGAGCATCCAGATCCCGGATATTTAAGGTGATATTTGAGTTGGCGCTACGTACTTCAGCTGATTCTTTCATCACGTCCTTGATCGTTTTCAGAAATTTAGAGTTTATCCTCTTTCAAGCTCAACCAACATTGATCCTGTTTTCGTCTTTCTAATCATTTTGACCTTTATTGTTGTTTCTGCGCTTTCATTTTGTCTCAGAGATTTGAGAACGTCTGTCTGACCCTCTGTCAGTTTAATTATAGGTGCTTCTGGTTTAATTCTCAACGGCACCTTTCTCATTTTTCTTTCTTTGGGTTGTTCATGGAGTAGCTCATTTTTATCTTTCTTTGCATTCCCTCTCGTTTTCTGGACTGATGATCTTCTATTCTATTCCTCTTCTTTATTCTTTCTCTTCTTTGAGTCGTCTAATTGCTCCGGTGGACTCTCCGCTATTCTCTGGCTATGTTCGTAAGTGGTGTCTCCACCGCACTCTAAACCTTTTTCGAGCCCGTTTTGCTCCGCTTTTCCTCTTCCACTTTGGTCCAGCTTGATCTACAAGTCTCAGCGATGAAGATCAATTCTTCGATCTCCAGTATTCCTTCTCTAACTCAATGTTGATATTCTTTTGTCGCCTTAAAGCTGCCTTAATCTTTGTCAGCACTTTCTTTACATCAGCAATGGCAGTGACCTCTTCGTCTATCATTTTATGAATGAAGTCCTGGTTCGGAGAACTCCTAGTTGGGTGCAGACTTCTTGTGACAGGAGCCTTAGCCGTCTCCAAAGCCTCTTATGTCATATTCACAACGGGAATAGTCTCAGTTCTAGAAGACTTATTTACGGTCACCTGCGTGGCCATGTCCCTTCCGTTGGGGGAGTCCAGTCTTTTACTGGGTTTAAAGCGGTTTGATCTTCCTTTATTTTTATTTGATTTCTGTTTTCTTTTTCAATCATTCTTTTCTATTAGGTCCCATCTTAAAGCCGTTATCCGTGCTCGAAATGCAGTCGTCCTCAGCGACAACGAGGGTCCCTTTGCAAAGCAGTGAGGTCTTCGCGAGGGTTGACACGACACCTTATGTGAAATCGTGTTCAGAGCCAAGCCAGACATTAATCGGGAGTCATCAACCGGGACCTGCAAAATCAGCTTAGTGACTACGAAGCACAGAACGTTTTTTAAACACTGCTTCCAGGACTGAAGCAACAGTGACATTATCCTACAAGCCATTTCTACACAATGTCACACTTGTGTACTAAGGTTGTAGAATGGCACAGTTGTCAGCCCGGATTGCAAAAATTCCAAATCATTTTTCCAAATCGATTGCCTCATTCCGTTCCTAGTTCGTCTTCCATTAGTTTGACAAAGGGACTCACGGAGTCGTCACTCAACAACCCCTGTGAGTGGAAACGTAGGGAAACAGCGGCTTCCTCCCGCCCTTTCGCTGGATCGTCATTGGGCCTTAATGCCTTTCTATACCATACACTCAGATCCCGCCGCTCATTGGTCTGGGACTGCTTATTTAATTCGCAGCTAACCTACATATCTGTAGGCCGTTATGTTATCCGCCACCCACTAACCCACCATAGTAGCTCTACACTTGGAGCCCCAGGACGTGACACGGCTTATTGATGGACCGAGGACGTAATATCACTATAGAAACATAGCGGCTTCCGGATCATGAAACGCTTAATTAAATTAATCACACTGTGATAAACGCAAGGCATGCGAACAGTATTTTACAATAGACGTCCGAGCTTTCCGGGCAGCCAACATTGACACAAATCACAACCTTATTACAGCCGAGGTGCGAATGCGGATTTTCCAAATGTTACAACAAGGAAGAACTACTACGAGAAGATAAAATGTAGAAACGCTGCAATAGCAAAAGACCGCCAATCTTCGCCGAATGTGTACAACTTTGGTACTTCGGTACAAATCCTATACCGCCAGTATCAAGAACCGGAGATAAGTGGCAACGCTGCAACGTGTAATCAGAAATATCACAACTATTGTGCTGGGTTTAACCCGACCACGAGAGCTAAATAAGAAGCGTACAAAGGAGCGTTGTACCGAAGGACGAGAGCTGCGTTGGAGATCTACAAGCAGAAGATACTATATGAACATCGGCATCTCCAGAAGATGAAAAAAGAGCATGCTAAGCACACGTTCGAAGATATTGAGAGGTTGTACTCCAAAAATAACGTACGGAAGGAAACCTTTTTGTAAAGTCACAGTCGGTGCTGAGAATATGGAAAAACTTTTTCTGCATACCGAATAGACTATTCAACTTAGATGATGATAGCCGAGACTTCGGTCCACCTGACCAAGATGAAGTAAGGCCAGCAATATTTACGAGTAAGCAGAAATCCAACAAATCAGCTGGGTCTGGCGGCTTACTGGAAAAGATATTCAAAACTGCTGGAAATGACTTTGTGGTGAGCATCCACCAACTCATGTCTCAGATCTGGTCAGTAGAGTCTATGATTGATGAATGAAATCTCCGCATTGTTTATTCGATCTTCAAAAACGGAGTAACCCTCGACGGTACTTACCGTAGAAGTATACAGTTCTTATCTGCCATATTATGTGGACGTCTGAAACTCTTCTTCAATAACCTGATTAGACTATATGAGTTCGGTTTCAGACCAGGAGCGTCCACAATTGACCAAATCTCCACAGTCCTGCAGATCCTGGAGAAAACCGCATCTAAATCGATACCAAATGACAATATTTATAGAGACGGGATAAATAAAACCATGTTTAGCTAAACTAGTTTGTTGGTGCAGAATGACGATGGAGATCACCCATCAAAGTCAGTAAGGACTTAATCGAGATATTTGATATCCAAAAAGGCCCTAAACAAGGGTTGTCAAGTGACTTTTGATTCGCAACAAAACTCTGGAGGCACAATATTTCAGAAGCTTGTGCAATTACTGGTGTATGCCAATGATATCGACGTAACTGAGAGAACACAGCGGTCACCGGTGCGTTCGCTAGTATCTAAGCGGAAGCTGCCAAAATGGTCTTAGTGGTAAATTAGGCCAAAACCAAGTATATGTTGTCAATTAGAAGAGACACACAACGTCAATAAATTAGACAGACCAGACAGACTATAATTTCATGGTAGTAAGGAACTTTGTCTACCTCGGCTTTGCTATAAAGCATTAAGGCAATTGAACAGTAAGGCACTATGCCCCAAAACTATGGAGACTCTGGCGCTGAAGCACAGATTCTATCGAAAGTGGATAAGCATATCCTCAGTCGTTTTGAGAGAAAAATCGGTCCCATTTCTGTTGAAGGGATTTAGAGGAGAAAATTCAACGACGAACTATACGAGCTGTAAATCGAAAACTTTGCATCAGTCACCTGCGATGACTAGGACATATAGAGCGAATGGGTACCAATGCTCCGTCCCGCAGAGAGAATGTTCAACTGGGGGTAGTTAGCTAACTAACTGATTTGAATCAACGACTTTTATTCGTTATAAAGAATAGTTCACGATAATTGGCTTTAATCACGTCCTTAGGCATATCAGTTTCTCAGCTTTTTTTGACGAAGAGCTTTTTATTGTTTCAATTTGTTCGACCCTTCTAGCATTTGGAGCATCATCTCACCGCAAAAACGCGCTATATGTGTAAGTAAGCCTCACTTTACCAAAACCACATACCGTCTTTATTAAAAAAAAAAAAAAATAAATAAATAAATAAAAAATTACCGACGGTCATCGGGTTACGTGTGCTTATAAAAATAAGGATCGACGGTGCTTCTAACATAAAGTTCAAATCAGACAACGCTATTTCGTAGATGTCATTGAGTATTATGGGTCTCTTCTCCCACCACAGAGACGGCAATTTAGTTTATTCGTAACTTTTTAAGCCAAGTGTGAGCCCCGTCACTAAATAGGATTTTTTAATAAAAATAACTGTTGCCATCAATTTGAGAACTACGGTTGCAAGTCGTGATTTCATGGCTTCACTTCTTTAGTTATGACACATAGTATTTTTTTTTTACTCTATTGGAGCAGAGTTTTCATATAGGGACGAGTAAACGATTGAGCGACCGTGCCAGCACCGAGTACATCACAGTCCTGCAGTCTGTTGAACCTAAGGATGGAAAAAATCATGGATGGGCTGAAGAGATTGTGTTTCGCAGTGCTTCATCACTCTAAGAGCGAATCTCACAGGATGTTGTGTTATGTATGCCCATCATACTTAGGGCCTTAGCAACAGCGTACTGCTACGGTACGAGGCCAGTCATTAGTCTACAGTCTTCTCAACTGATGGACAACAGGAGTAACGCTGACATTTTAGATACATCAGGAAGTATTTATTCAAGTTTGGATTTATATTGGGTCTATAACTTAACTTAACTTATTCGTGCGCTTTGCTAAGAGATTTCGTAACTTGTATTATTCCATTGCTATTATTCCATTTGAACATGCGTTGGAAAGCTACTGTCATTGTACGTCATTTCAGTATATGTCATTAATTTCAAGCGTAAACAACAATAATTTTTCTTTCACTCAAATATGTCGAACTTTGTGCCTGAAAAAGTGTTTTTGCGGGGAGTTCCTCTTCATTACTTTAATATGAAGAAAACTGCCGCCGAAAGTCATCGTATTTTGGTGGAAGTTTATGGTGAACATGTGGTTTGCACGATTTAAAAGTGGTGATTTTGGCTTGGAAGACGATGAACGTCCTGGGCAGCCAAAAAAAGGTTGAAGATGAAAAACTGGAAGCATTACTCTATGAAGATTGTTGCCAAACACAAGAAGAGCTCGCAGAATCTTTGGGTGTCACTCAAGCAGCCATTTCAAAACGTTTAAAAGCAGCTGGATATATTCAAAAGCAAGGAAATTGGGTTCCACACGAACTCAAGCCAAGAGACGTCGAAAGGCGGAAGGAAGTCATTTTTGCATCGGATTGTTACTGGTGATGAAAAATGTATCCATTACGACACCCCAAGCGCCTAACATCATATGTGAAACCCGGCCAACCAGCCAAATCAACGGCAAAACCGAATATACATGGCGCGAAGGTAATGCTCGTATTTGGTGGGATCAGATGGGTGTGCTGTATTATGAGCTGCTAAAACTGGGTGAAACCATCAATGGACAATGCTACCGAACACAATTAATCCGTTTGAAAAGAGCAGTAGCCGAAAAACGCCCGGAATATGCGACCAGATACGAGGCAATAATTTTCCATCATGACAACGCTCGGCCCCACGTTGCTATTCCGGTTAAGAACTATTTGGAAAACAGTGGATGGGAAGTCTTACCTTATAGCCTTATAGCCCAGACCTTGCTCCTTCTGACTACCATTTGGTCCAGTCGATGCGGAACGCCCTCACTGAAATACGGTTCACATCAAAGGAGAATATCAAAAATTGGCTTGATTCATTCTTGGCTGCCAAGCCGGCGCAGTTCTTTTGGAATGGGATCCACAAATTACCAGAAAGATGGGAAAAAGTCATAGCTTCAGAAGGGCAATACTTTGAATAATACTATTGTACATGTTTTCTTTGAATAAACTTTCAAATCTTGAAGAAAAAAAAACCGCACGAAACCCAATAGGTGATTCCGTTCCCTATGATCCCATTGTGACCTGGCACCAAAACAAGACAGTAAATTCAGCCGTCCCACTAAGTTTGGAGAGGCCTTTCGATCTCGAAGTTACTTGAAAGGGTTAAGCAAGATATAAATCGCACCTTGGCTGTAAATATTGTCGTAAATTTTCGTCAAGACAAAACCTGGCAGTGTTGTCCTTCAAAATGAAATCAGTACTACAACCTACAACAGATCGATTTTGCAGTTCTCCTTGAAGATTCGACTTTATTCGCTTCCTCGCTGAAGTTGTGAAAGCAATCATTCCTGAGTAGAAGAAAAGCCGATTTGGTATTTTTGCGACAAAAGTATCATAGTTCTGGTGTCATTGCAGTATAAGCCATGTGCATAAGACCGGAGTTTATAGGTAGTGGACGCGCAAAGTCATCAAAACTCCAATGCGTAATTTTGGGAGTGCAGCCCATTATATAAATATCAAAGAAAGCGAGATTTGTTGACACAATTCTAGAGCAGAACCAATCCTGATATGGAAAGTGCCGCTTAGTATAAACGTACAGTTTTTGGAGTCTGATAAAAGCAAAAATGTCGACCAGAGAACAGATGCATAGGAAATAATTGGTCCTATCATAGCCTTGTAGATTGAAAGAACTCCCCTCGAAGATAAGCCCCATATCCTGCTGAAAAATCGTTAACACATTTGAAGTGTTTACTCCGAAGTTTTTTATACAAGAAGACACTCAAATATTGAGGTAATGGTGATGCCTTTAAAAAAGTGGAAGAGTCAGACCAGTCAGCTTCCTTCTTTTCGTAAGGAGAACAATCTCTTGGTGTCATGTAGGGTATGTGTGATATGAAATTAACCTGCAAAAAGGCAAATAGGTAGCTCAGTTGGTCGGTTACGAGGTGGAGAAATAGAAAAAGACTTGGAAATATCGTTTGTGGAAAAACAAGAGGAACAACTATAAGAATATACAGACAAGCTTTGTGAATTACATGAAGCGACAAAGTCCAAAGTATGTTACCTCATGGTAGTATGTTCTGGAGGATATAAAACCAAATGGCGTGATAATACTTGCAAATTTTTTTATGATAAGATGTCGCCCAGAAGAGGACTAATATTAACTACTGAGTTAGTTGACAACATGCTTACGTTTAAAGGGATAACTTTTGCAACCAATTCTATTTCAAGTATGTTGCCAATAAGCAAGGTCTAACAAATGCAACAGATGAGTATGAGTGAGCTTATATGATGATGAGCGAGGGTAACAATAAATAATTTGAGATCTAATCTTGGAATAATTATAGCTAGTACTCAGAAGTAGTCATATTGTATTCTAGCTGATATGAATTAGTAATATAATTGCAGGGCACTACTGATGATGATTTTACTCTTCAAAATGACTCCAAATGAGCTGAGTTTTCTGGTGAATCACATGGAAACCTTATTAAAATTTCCTTATTATCGCTATTGGTGGCGAACTGAATTTATATGTGGTTTTTCTAAGTAATTAAGCCTTGACTACTAGTGTACCTGCGATTTTTTAATTCGAAACGTGATCATCTATGGCTTTGATTTGGTCGTATTCAGTTGTAACTCTCTTGTTGATTTACAGGCATGAATCAGTTCATGTCATCAATGAACCTCAGACAAATGGATTCTACATTGCCTCAGATGGCTTAAATATTGAAATACTTTAAGCTTTGGAATGTCTTTTTATTTTATGGTGGCGTTGTAAGGAAAGGAGGATAGCAAACAGTCACAAGAAGGATCGCGAAGAAAAACATGGGTGAATTGACGAAACTCTTAACAAACAGCTGAACGATATAAAGGTTACGGTAAAATCACCTTCATTTTACTTAACTTCAGATGTCGGTACAGTCAAGGGTGTAACAAAATAAAAATTCTTTGCATAAAGATCTGGCATACAGACATAGCCTCTTTAGCGGAAGGAATGCTAGTCGAGCTCCGTGCTATGAGCTCGCGAGAATGGGGGGGTATAACTATTGACTGACCGAACCGTCTTACATTTTTTCATGCCCACACAATGATGTCAAGTGAAAACCCGAAAATGCCCTGAAACGCCATGCTTTCACTTTACTCTATTATACCTCCAGTTCGTTGTTGGTAGCTTAATCAGCTTTTGTAGGTGAGAACGAGAGGAAAATGTTCTCTCAAGCGTATTGAAACCCCTTGCTGGTTAAGACAGAGCATTATTCAACACCATGGTAGCTAAGTGCACTCCAAGGTTATCTACCCCTTTATTTGTTAAGTGACTGAAACCTCAAACTGTTGCTCAAATGGTGCTTTCAGTGCCAAAAGTCTCACTTTTCCAGTGGCGGACTTCTGTCCCGCACAGGGCCAAGAGGAAGAAAGTCTCCAACATACCCCTCGAGTGAAAAAGGTCCAACCAAAGGCTGTAGCTCCGGTGGACGGAAATCACATGAAGCGGTCAAACCCATTGCCAAAAACAAAACCAGCTTTGGTTTCACACGCACGCGACGTCCGGACGAGATCAGTGCTACCATCAGCAAAGGTCGTAGCTCTCATTGATGGAAGTCGGCCAAAGCGGTGAAATCCCCGCTAAGAAAAAACTCAACTCAACTCAAACAATTCATCTGAGACGGGGGCTGCAAACAATACAAGTTGCAGCTCTGGCGGACGAAACTTGGACGTCGCTGGAAAAGGAACCTCTAAAAAGATCCTAAAATGCAAAAGAGAACGAGACAGGCGCACCTACAAGGATGCTGCTATCTTCTCTCTGGTGCTTCGAATTAAGAAGGCTGGCAAAGATAACAGTCTGAATGATGATGAGTGCAAACACTGCGTCAATCAACTGTGGGGGCTAGCCAAAGCGGAAAATGTTTGCATTCAATCTTTTCGGTTCCAGGGCAACTCAGAGAAACGGGAGATGTTCTGATGCGTCTTCATACCCAAAACACCGAACTTGACACTTAAAAGTTTAAAATCTTCTCTCACAGAGAGAAAGAATCGGGAAAGCAAGGACGGCTCTTCTCTTGTTGTGCGCTTAGACAAGGCTTCTGTCGAGAACATCTTGGCAGGGTTAATTTCCACTTTGTTTCTAAATGAGTGCGGATAGGAGATGACCATCCTAATAACCACCTGTTCTGTGTTCTCAAATTAACCTTCAACATTCCAAGTATGGGAACCATGGGTGTTGAATAAACGCATCTGTGGTTTATGACGAGGGACCGGAAATGCCGAGAGCTTGCCTTTATGTACCGAACCCACTCTAACCATCTCAACTTGTGCAATTTTGTAATCAAGATTTGGTTTCTGCAAACATCAGCTACGAAGCAAACGGAGAATAACACAAATTCGTCGTTGAGTCTGCTTATTTTCCCTATGAGTCGTTACTGCCGCCACCACCAGAGGCGGTATCAGATTATCGTCTGTGACTATCGTCTGACCTGGCTGTTAACAATATTGGCTCTCCGGTAACCTTTGTTACGAGAGTAAGACAGCAAGTAGTCGACTTATGGTATGTTATCGACATAGTTGTACTAGATTAATTGTAATACCAATTTCCTGCCCGCATGAACACGCCTGATGAGATCCACTGAACACGTATAGTTTCTAAGCCAGCGGAAAGTATGGCTGCTATATAAAAGTACACATAGCATCTGTTTCCTTCTTTTCACTTGGTTAGGCGTCGTCGTGTGGACCCAAATTGGTAAGTAGAATTCCTAACGTAAACCTATCGTGAATCTGTTAAATTTTCAACGCACGAAGATTCCGCCAAGCAACGACTTAACTTTATCCAACAGGTGTGCTAGGGAGATTACTGGCTGGAAAGTACTATCGGAGATCTCCATGTCAGACTATAGATACATCGAATTCAAGATCGGATGCGAGGTTTCAACATTGTTGAAGAGGGGAAATCCGCATAAAACAGCAGCTTTTCAAAACATGAACGGCACCCTTACAAAGTGTTTCGAAATGGCATGTCCAGCTAGTAAGCAATCCTGCAGATTGCCCGTTCCTTGGTGGAAACCAGACCTGTAGCGTCGTCGTAAAAAATCTAAAAAACTTATAAACACGTCACGTAAGACTTATTTGAAAAAGATTGAATCTTTACAGATAAAAAAAAAAGATTTTAAGGGGCTTATTCGGACTTCGAAGAGGTTGTTAGGTTACAAAGCTTTTTGCAAAAAGATCGAAACTATTGGTGAAACCAGTAGACTGCTCAAATTTCTCAGAAGGGACTCTGTCCTCTGCCGACAATGCAACACGCAACACGTGCAAGCTTCTGCGAGAGTGCGCTTCAGAATGTGGTAGACAGAATTGTAGGCGCACTCGACAAGAAGGAATACGACGTAGTAGACCAATCCCTAGTTTTGAAAATAAAAGCAATGCTGGTGAATACGATTCTGATTGCGGATGCTGGATGCGGATGTAATGGCGAGTGTAAAAAGGGGTTACACGCATTCTTATTCCACTGCTATAGTGCTATGGTGGTATGGCTATGTAATCAACGACTGGCGCACTACTGATGGGCTTTCAGCCAAACCTGTCAAATCTAAGGTTTTTTCTCTTTACGAGAAGGAGGAAGCTGCCTGGTCTGACTCATCTAGTGCTCAAAGGCATCACCATCCAATTCACCGAAGAAGCTAAATATTTGGGTGTTATCCTGGGTAAAAAACTTTTCTGGCATCCAAAGCCAATTATATGTATACTCTGCGTCGGTAATATGTAATTGCTGCTTTACCAGACTCCAAAGAACGGTTTGTCTCGGATACATGGGAGCTTTCCCAGTACTCCTGACTCCGTTCTAAACGCAATGATGGATCTCCCTCCTCTTGGTATTCATATCATGGGCTGTACTCTCAGAGCTATCTTTCGTCTAAAAAGAAGTGGTCTTTGGTACAACGCGCACTGGAGCTTTGATTAAAGCCAATTATATCCTATGCGTCGGTAGTATGTAATTGCTGCTTTTACCAGACTCCAAAGAACGGTTTGTCTCGGATGCATGGGGGCTTTCCCAGGACTCCTGGCTCCGCTCTAGACGCATTGATGAATCTCCCTCCTCTTGGTATTCATATCATGGACTTACTCTCAGAGCCATTTTTCGTCTAAAAAGAAGTGGTCTTTGGTACAACACCACTTGCAGTCATAACTTGGCAGTTTTATAAATCCGGTCTTATGGACAAGCCGTCAAATGCAATGATACCGGAACACCTGCTGCGAAAGAAATACGAAATCAATTTTACTTATGCCCAGGACTGGCTTCGACCAGAATCTGTGCCAGAAAAGAGATGCTGTCGGGTTTTCATGAACGGTTCCAAATCTCATATAGAATGTGCCGCTGGTGTCTTTTTAGGAAAGCTTGCTTCGAAACCAGAAATTTACGCAATCGTAATTGCAGAGAACCGGTGGAAGGGGTGAAGCTTTTTCATCTATAGAGATAGCCAAGCTGCGCTTAGAGCCTTTTTAAACTCTCTTACGACTTCCAAGCTAAATTTAGTGACTTTTGTTTGAGTTCCAGGTCACAATGAGACCACGGAAAATAAAATCGCCGATGAACTTGATAGGCATGGTTCAGGGGAGAGTTTTTAAGGAGCTGAACCTATATTGGTTCTACCAGCATTATCCGTTAAGGCTTCCATTGACAGTTGGGTCTCATTTGAGCACAACTGCAGATGCCACAGCTCCCGAGATGCAGGTAAATCAAACGAATTTTTCCTGACGTCTCTAGGAGGTCAGCGGCCTTTCTGCTTTCACTCAACAGGGAAGCCGACAGGTTGTTTACTGGTGTCCTGACAGGGCATTATACTTAAATGTGGTGGGTATAAGTGACATAATATTCTGCAATGCTTGCTGCGAAAGTGATGACGACACCGCGGAATGTCCGGCTTACGCTCGCATCAGGCTGCAGGTACCTTACTACTGAAGTGATTACTCATCTTTCTTCGTAAGACTGAAAGTTTTCATCAAAAGTAACTTTACAAAGAGTGCAATGAACTAGTTCTTTGTCTAAGTGCTCTGTTCCAAATTTAAAAAAAAAAAAGCGAAGCAAAATGGATAAGCATCTAAGGAACAAAACAGCTATATTTTATTAAAGGGTAAAATTTTATTTTCAGAAGAGAATTCCACAAATCTGAGAAAACAAGGAAAAACCGCACAGTCGGCTTATGTCAAATGTGAGTTATTGATACCAACGGATGCGTCATACCCTTGTCTATGTTGCCATTATATTTCGTTTCTCTATCATTTACGGTTGAAAAGTTAAGAACCATATGGAAAAGCAGCATAAGTAACGATTTCCCTTAAGTCTTTTGACATATGCTCCGACGGTAAATCAAACTAATGCTAGCACAAGTAGAGTTATGCTGTTTTTTTTTTTAATTCAGATAATTCTCTTCTTAGAAACCCTTATGAACTTGAGTGGTTTTTCCGAAATGAAATTTTGATTCCCACAAAAATAACCGGACTCATATATAATGCTTTTCCAAACTTGTTTATTGCTAAATGCAAGTTGAATTGTGTGGGTAAAATACGTACTCAAATTATTGCAAATAAGTATAGTTGTGCGGTTGTTCTCGAACCAAAATTAAATTCAGTGAGTTAAGTATTGTACGTTCCCTTTGCCCTTGTTTTGTTGCATGCAATTTAGTAAGAACTGCTATTTTCTGTAGACTTTGGCCAATTTTCATTAATTGGAAATGAAAGTGGTTTGTGAATCAATCGAAAAGTGAAACTCAATGCTCATTAACATGTGTTAAAGAATTAAAAAAATAACGGTTATACAAATAATGATATTTCGCGGAAGCAGAACGATTGCGCTATCATTAAATGTTCTTATTTCTGAAATTGCGTTCCACAACCAACAGAAAATGTTGCCTCTTGATAATATTGAATATATTTAACAATAATAAAATTCTGTTACAATTTTTAGATTTAAGAGCAGAGAAAATAAAAAAAAAAATAACACAGTTATGTGTAAGTATTTGCCAGTTATCAGGGGCATCCGACCATTTAAACAAAAGGATTCTTAGTATGGCGAAAAAAACGTTTTTTTTTTTTGGAATAACTTTTATTTCACTAAAATATTGTAATATAATATGTACATACGAATTTAAAAGTGACAAAATCACGTTTCTTTCTTTTGGCGTTCGTAGCTGCCGTGCCTTCAGTGGAATAGCTAACGTTTTGCGTTCAGCGGGTTACTGGTACGTTCACGGGTGTGTGTCAGTGGACGAGTTCAGCTGTGTTATAGAGTACGTTCACGGGTCTGTCACAGCTCGGCCAATCGTCTCGATTTCCTCTTCGTCTGCGCTCAGGCTCTCCTCGTAGGGCTCGTCCACTTCCGGTACAAGCGCACATCAAGGTTTGAGTTTGTCGCTACTAAATACTGAGCTGAACCGGCGTTAACATCTTTGCGCACCGTCAACATCTTCAATCACATATCAGTCGAACGGGATGTTTTCTACGACGACCAGATCACTTACGTTGTACTGATGAGGTGTTTTATGGTTGGAGTCAAACCTCAGCTTCCTTTTCTCTCGGGCGCGTGTTATATTCTCTAGAGCGATACTTCTTCTTTGGGATAAATCGGCTTGCTGTTCGTTGATGTCGTTCTGTAGTGCAAGTAATATTGCATTTGCGGCTATATCTCTTAAAGGAAAATCGAATATAAGCTGGACCGGACTGAATTTTGTCGTTGAATTTACTTGTGTGTTTAGGTTCCACTGCAGGTTGCGTAGTCGACTATCCCAGCTTCCAGGATCCCTTGTCGATGTGCGGAGTATTGTTAAAATTGACTGGTTAATTCGTTCGGCTTGACCATTAGAACGGGGACTTCGAACTGCGACTTTTATATGCTTAATCTGGTTCAGGTTGATATTGTCTTCGAATACAGCCGAGAGTAAAGGCGGTACCTCTATCGGTGATAATAACTTGCGGCAAACCAAAATATGCGGACATTTTATTCAAGACTTCAATAACAGGTTTCGATTTCGTGGTTCTCAATGTGGCAATGATGACATACCTTGTTAGCGAGTCGACGATGACTAAAACTTGATAGTTCCCACATGGTAGTTGAAGAACTTGGAATGGAAGAGATGGTATATCGATTCCATATAATTCACCTTTCGGTTGTCCTGATGGTTTTCGGTTATAACAGCATTCGACACATGAGTTCAGATAAGATTTGACAAATCTTCTTATACGGGGGAACCAAAAGTTATTACGAATGCGTTGAATTGTTTTATCCAATGCGGGATGTCCTGAGTCGTCGTGACAAAGCTTTACTACACGCCATCGAACGCAGGACGGGACCACTAAAAGTAATTCATCATGATGTTTACGATAAAGCCGCTGATTCTTGAAAACGTATGCAGCTTTAAATTGTTTTTCTTGTTCAGACAGCAGCAGACCCTTCAAAGTTCTGACAATGTTGAATGAATGTTCAAAATCATGATCTTCATTATCTTTTCGGTAATGTCTTCGACTGCATTTGGTTCGTTGACAGGTGCCCGACTCATAGCATCGACATGGCACATACGATCCCCAGAACGCTGAGATATATCAAAATCAAATTCCTGGAGCCTTAGAAACCATCGAGCAATTCGAGGTGGTAGTGGTTTGCTCAGTTTCGTTGTTTTAATGGCTTCGCAATTCGTCACTACTGTAAAGTGTTTTCCTAACAAAAACATCCGGTAACGTTCGAGAGCTTCGACGACAGCGAGTACCTCCAACTCGTGACTGTGGTATTTGCTTTCCGCTTCTGTGCAAAATCGGCTCAAATACGAAACAGCTCGGTAACATCCCTCATTTTCCTGCTGAAGTAACATTGCGGCTAGTCCAAGAATACTAACGTCTGTGTGAACTTGCTGTTGCTTCATCGGATTGTAGGTAGCTAAGACAGGTTCTTCACATAGAACGGTTTTCAAACGGTTAAAGGCGTCTTCATAGTCGCAACTCCAGGTGAACTTCAAAGGTTGTGGCTTCGTTTTAGTAAGTCGATTTAACGGTCGTGCTATATTTGCGTAATAAGGAACGAATTTCCGGAAAAATCCACTAAGACCGAGAAATCTTCTGACTTCGGTGACGGTGGTCAGTGTAGGATAGTCTCGTATAGCAATCGTTTCCTCAATACCTGCCCGCAATCAATTCATCTATTCGATGACCAAGAAAATTAACTCCTCTTGCAAGAAACACACATTTTGAAAGCCGAAGAGTGAGTCCCGCTTGACGAACCAGAACAAGGAAGTCTTCCAATGCTCGTAAACCTTCCTCTATCGTTGCACTTGCCAAAATAATTTCGTCGACATAGAAAATAGCTCTGCCATTCATTGATTTTATCAAGTTCGACATCATGCTTTGAAATACTTGCGGTGCGTTACGCAGACCAAAGGGCATTCGGTTAAACTCATAGTGACCTTGATGTGTAACGAAACCGGTGTACTGCTTCGACGATTCCTCGATTTCAATTTGGTAAAACCCAGACATAAGGTCGAGGGTAGTAAAATACTTTTTGTCCGAAAGCATTGCATATATATCTTCGAATGTTGATAGTAACCAAGGGACTTTCTCGGTAATAGCGTTCAATTCATGGAAGTGGACACACATACGATCTTCCCCGTTTTGCTTTTCAACAAGGACGATCGGTGAGGAATACGGCGACTTTGATGGACGAATAGTGTTAAGTTAGAGTAGCTCTTTAATGATGTCGTTTAAGGCTTGGTGTTTCGGAAAGGGAATTCTATATGGTTTCTTCGTAATCGGTTTATTAGTCGTGACGTTTATTTTCATTTTTGTTAAGTTTGATTTTCCCAATTCGTGCAGTTGCTCTGCAAAACAATCTGGGTAGCGGTGTAGACGTTGCTTCAATGATTTCTGGTCGGCTGCCCTTAGGTTGGGGTCGACTTTTACTTCGTTGAACTTCAAGGATTCTACGTGACAACTACCGTCTTCGTAGACTAGACGTTGGTTGTCTCGGCATAGCACATCTGAACCTAAAAGCACATCGTGTTGCAGCATGGCGTCGGGAATCAGAAACAGCTTAGAATGAATTTGGTCTTCGTCGATTACTATAAGAGCGTCTATCACACGGTTACATATAAATTGTCCTCCAGCAAATCCGGTCAATGTGTGTCCGTGGCATCTTCGAATTACAGCTGCATCGTCAGCTACTGATTCTCTTATCAGCGATCGGATACTGCCTGGGTCAATGTAGGCATTCAATATCTTATTCTGAATTCGAATTGTCTTGACGACTGGTTTCGATAGGTCCGTACTGCACGGTTCTGACTTTTTCTCGCTTGAAATTTGCATAACCGTACTGCTGGGTGGCTTTTCAGGACATCTTTTCGACGGGTGGCTGGTCTTCCTACAATATTGACATCGATCTCTTCGTTGACAGATATATGACCCGGTTCATAGCAATTATAACAAACAGCAGTTTTACGTTCCACTGCACATTGAGTTAGCGATGACGTCGGTTTTGAAATTACGGGAGGTTCAGGTGGTTGCAATTACGGACGGTCGTTTTTAATAATTTTGTTCTTGAAATCGGTGGCTTGTTGAACGGGTTGGCGGTTGTCTAGATATCTTTCGATAGCAAGTCGTAGATCTTTTGTTGTGTTGAATTTGAAACATGCGAGTGTGTTTTGCAAGTCGCGATGTTTAAGTCCATGACGGATGTATTTAACAACCGCAGGTTAACTCAGTCAATATCGTTAACCTAATGCACAAACTCAATTACGTATGCATGCAGCTAATCTAATATAAATATCGGCTTCGTTTTCCCGAACGCCAAAGTTATTGATTAAATTTTCGGAAAATTCTTGCCATTTATTGTATTTACAAAAGACGCATATGCATTTACCCAAAATTTCGCAGAACCTCTTAACTTGTAATAAACTGCCATCATAAGAGCATCCTCGTTCCATCTATATACGTTGATGAGACTATTGATGCGAATAACAAATTGTTCCACGCTTATTGAAGATTCTGATGTTGGATCGTACTCCGGTAAAATCACAGCAATATCCTTTATGGAGGGTGTGTTCATGTTGACCCGGAACGCTGGGTTCTCGTATGGCGAACACCATGATATTGACTGCTGCGTTGATAAGCAACTGTAGTTCTCGGAGGTGTCGTATGTCTGTAATACCGAAGGTTGGTTTCGGTTGACTGAGCTTCCGTTCAATTGCGGGACTTCATTCCGTAGGTAACCGGTATTTATATTGGCATCGTTTGTGTGGTTGTGGAACTGTGATGGTTTTGCTGTAACTGTTTGATGATCTCGGATAATTCAGCGACAGTATTTGACAGTAGATTGATTTGGGAAATCACGTTGCATAGCGTCTGTTGTTGATTGTCAGGGATTTCTATTTCGTCCTCGTTTTCTTCCAAAGCGTCTCGTAGTCTTCCCAATATCTGTGCTTTTGTCTCTTTTACATCTAAGCCTCTCTTCTGCAAAACGAGTTTGAGCTATTGCGTATTCAAAGTGTCGATTTTATGCGCGGCCATCTTGAATTCCTTTGTCTTAATTTCACCACCAAATGAATTAATTTCCACGGGCTTTTATACCACGAATTCAGGTAAATTGAACAGAAAAGTTTAGAAGAATCCCACTTTTGAGTTGTAAGGATGGCGAAAAAAACGTTTTTTTTTTTGGAATAACTTTTATTTCACTAAAATCCTGTAATATAATAACTGACAAAATCACGTTTCTTTCTCTTGGCGTTCGTAGCTGCCGTGCCGTCAGTGGAATAGCTAACGGTATGCGTTCAGCGGGTTGCTGGTACGTTCACGGGTGTGTTACAGTGGACGCGTGTTACAGGATGCATAACTTTGTTTTGCAATCCGATGGTTTTACAGGATGCAAGTTGATAATGAATCAATTGCTGGTTTAAAACTTCTTAGTACGAGTACATATTTGATTTCCTTTAGCTCTTTTTTGCAAATAGCTCAGAGGTTCCAATTTTCGATCCGGACAGTCAAATGACTAAAAGTAGTGCCGAAGAAAGTATAGAGAAAGGGAGTAAGGTCCTTGAGAGTTGCGTTAATGATACTAATAATGGGCTATTGGAAAATGTCACCACGGATCATGTACACCTGGTCAAAAAAAATAGCACCATAATCGCATTAAAACCTTTATGAGCAATATTTCTTATTTGATTATTTTTTTTTTTAACATCTCACTGTTGAACCCTGTTATTGGAAATGTGCTCTTTGCTATTTTACTGAAAATTATATACAATGGTAACGGTAGTTTTTGTAGTCTGCAATTTAATAACAACACCTCTGTACGCATGCAGTCAAAATAATAGCACCATCAGAGGATGTCGGCTAAGAAATAGAACAATTTTATAAAATAATTTGAAATCAATTTAGTTCCGTAAATTTATTAAGTGATACATATTTTTCTTCAAAAAACAAAAGAAAACAGGCATTAATCTTGCAGAAATGAGCCATGGAAAACACTGCACCCAAGTCAAAAGGGCTATAATAAAAAAATTAATTTCTGAAGGTAAAACCTACAAGGAAATTCGGAAAATTGTTGAATGTTCGAATAAAATGATTCGGATAGCGACTTTATATCAACCGAAGGAAGAAACACGTGGCAGAAAGCCAACAATGTCACCTCATAAAATAAAACTCATAGTAAGAACTGGATGTATCGGTCAGTGCGTCGGAGATTGGAGGAAGTTAATTTAAATGCGCGGAGGCCAAAAAAAGTTTCACTGCTGGGACCTTGTCATGTGGCAAAAAGATTGTCCTTTGCAAGGAACTACATCGATTGGCCAGTTCAGAAGTGGAGAAATGTTCTCCGGACTGACAAAAGCAAGATCGTGTGGTTTGGTGGTATTGGGTCTAGTTGCTGAGTAGGAAGGCCCCATAAACAAGGAATTCAACCCAGCTTATACCTTAAAAACAATAAAACACGGCGGTTGCAAGATAATGGTTTGGGTATGCTTTTCGTACCATGGTGTTGGTCCAATATATTGGATCAAGTCTTTGCTTGACCAACACCTTTATGTAAAAATTATGGAGGAAGTTATGTAACCATTTGCTTCTGAGGAAATGCCGTTGAGGTGGGGCTTCCAGCACGACAACGACCCTAAACATACCAGCAAAATAGCTAAAAGGTAGTTCGAAGAAAATAAGGTCAATGTTACGGAATTGCCACCTCAGTCTCCAGACTTAAATCCACTGGAAACTTTATGGGCCGATGTAAAAAAAGGAGTTTCAGAGCAATAACGGAGTAACATTAACGACCTTTGGTCAACAATTCAACGATGCTGGTATGCCATACCCTTGCAGAGGTGTCAGTCATTGGCCAATTCCATGCCACGAGCTTTTATACATTGACGGTAAAATTCAGATTTGCCTCATTTTTAAAGAAATATGGACCGATGATTCCACCAGCCCATAAACCACACCACACCGTTGTTTTTAATGGATGTAATGGATGTAGCTCTTGGTACTCTTCGGGTTACTTATCAGCCCAAATATGGCAATTTTGTTTGTTAATATATCAATTAAGCCAAAAATGGGCTTTATCACTGAGCAAAATTTCACGATAAAACACCGAATTTTCATTGAGTTTTTCCAGGGCTCATTCACTGAAAGTATGACGCAAATTCAAGTCGCCTGCCTTCAATTCTTGCACAAGTTGAATTTTGTACGCGTTTAGGCTGAGATCCTCACGAGATCCTCTTCAAAATACGCCAAGCCAGGCTGCTGAGAACGACGACGAATCGATTCATCGCGGTCTTCGCGTACACTCTCAGCTACAGCTGCAATAATCCCTTCACTACGTGCTGGATCGGTCTAACCGGTCGAGTATCATCTACTTATGTAAACTGGGACTCAAATTTGCGAATGGTATTGGCATTAGGTGCGCACCTCGAATCGCACGAAAAACCTTTCTCACAGAACGCTGATTTACGTAATACAGCTGAACAATTTGGAGACGCTGTTGTGGTGTTAGTCTTTCCATGATGATTTGCCAAATGATACGAACAAAAATGACAAAGCAGTTTGATAGGAGTCATGCGCGATGTGTCAAAAAAAAGCCTACTGAGAAGCAAACCTCGCGGTAATTCACCCTATATTGACCAGATAGCAATGATAGTTTTTCCAACTGTTATATTTCAGCAGTTGCCAAACTTACCAAAGACATCCAGCTGTCAAAATATTTAGTAAGGCTTGCCATTTCATTGTGCATCGTTTTATTCTTGCCGAAAGTGTGAAAGTTATCAAAAAATTTTATTGAAATTCCGGTTCAGTTGTAAATACGAAACGTGAATTTCGTCTTTAGGTCGGTCGTCATCCTGGCTTCGGTGTGCAGGCAATTTGTCGCACCGTAGAAAAATTTGAACATCAGTGTACTCTTTTGCCACCAACAAGACAGAGATTGGTGTGAAATGAAGAAAACATGTGCGCTTTAGCGGCGAGTATAGAAGAAGATCCAGATCCGTTCAGCTGAATTGGACATCGCCAGAGGGTCAACCCAGCTTATTTTGCGATTGAATTTAGGCCTAAATAGGTATTAAATTATTCTGACGCAAGAATTTAAGCCTCACGACCATAGACAACGTCATGAGTTTGCTAATTGGGTGCTGGAAATGTTGGTCGGAGATCCGCATTTTATCCAAAAAATCATCTAATTGACTGTTTGGTGCGGTTTATGGCATGGCGGCATCACCGGATCTTATTTCTTTCGAAATTACGAAGGAGATACCTTAACCGTCAATGGTCTCAAGTTTAGGGCGATGTTAATGGAATTTTTGGGATCAGAGCTCGACAACATCGATATATCCGTGCTGTGGTGCGCAACATGCCATACAAGCGACGCAACACTCAAAGTTGTGAAGGAGAAATTTGGCGACTGGGTCATCTCACGGCGAGCGTTCATCAATTGGCCGCCGCGATCATGCGATTTGACACCACTCGATTATTTTCTCTAGTTCTACAAATCAAGTTTTAAGGCAACGCTTACAAGCCAGCAACTTTGGATGAGCTCTAAACACTATTCAACACTCTATTGCCGGAATAACGTCGATCATATTGGACTGAGCACTTGAAGCACACATAATGGCATGAATGTTGCTCCAAAATAAAGCTAGAATCAATTTTATATCCCACACCGTTGTTGATTTATTTAATTTTTTTTCCTATCGTTCTTATCAGGTCACCCTTTACAATAAGGTTCATACAAAGATGAATGTTGATCTAACCGAGGCAGTTTCTGTCGCAGGTCCACTGCGAGTTAAAAGATTAAAAAGAAACCCACAAAGGATCTTACCAATTAACATATAATAGTGATAATGCATTGGCTTTGTTTATGGATTTGGGTCTGATAAAACACAACGGAGATGTTCTTCCATCCTGCAGAATTATAACAGTTTCCAAAAAATAGGCAGCTCCAGGAAATAAGGAAATCACGGAAATATCAGCTAGAGTGAAACTTCAAGACATGATGGATCATACCGTCTTTAAGGAAGTAAAAGTGAGAGTATTCTTACATTACAAAGTAAATGAGGCTTTGAATGAAAACTAAATACACCAGATGGTGAAACAGATGTAAACATGTTTATGATCTCAGATGTTCCACTAAGGCTTTACAGTTCAAATGGTGAACACTAGAAGAACCTACGTCCATTATCAATTTATTTTTGCCCGAAAAATAATGTTCCAAAATGCAAAGGAACTTGAGAACAGGTAAAAAGTGCAATAAATGAAATCACAACTCAAATTGCTAATTTTCAGCCAACCCTTGTATGACTATTGGACTAAAATTTAATTTTTTCAATTGCAGGGAAAGGGCTATCACTTTCAAGTTTAGGGATTATGTCAAGAAAGCAGCAGAATTATTAAAGAAGAAATATCCCGAAAAAGAACTCACAGCAACTCTTCAGAAAACTTCGGCTCATAGTCAAAATATAATCGAGTATCAATCCTTATCACCTAGGGAATTGTCCGAAGAAGGTCAAGAAAAATCGATATCAAAATATGTGCAAAGTTTTAAGGGTGTGGCAAAATGAAAACCTTTTCAACATGCTTGTAGCTTTATCGGACTCATTCGTTTCTTCGTTAAGGCACAGTAGAACCTAAGAAGATGTCAAAGCACAATACTCTCCAGAAATGATGAGTTGGATGTTGATGAAAGTTTCCAAGAAATTTAATTATTTTTTTATATAAATTTTTGATCCGTTTACTTTGATTGTCCTCTGTTTGATCTGTGATGAATCACTGAAATATTTTGTTATGTACTCTGATGTGTCACAAAACAATAAAAACTGCTCCTTTGATATACATAAAAGAAATATTCAACAAATTCGTTTATTCCTTTACTTTAATTCATTACTTTTACACACCCTGTTATAGAATATTTTTAAAACAAAATGTTGTGTTTATCTCCTGTGGTGACAAAGTCTGGAACACCCTGTAAGCAGAAAGAAAAACTGTCACAACACCTGTATTCGTTTAAGGGTTATGATTTTTGCAAGCAATAAAATCAAAATGAATCACTGTGCAGCGTCAAAATTTTCAATACGCAGCTTTGCGAATTTGAGTTTTTCGTGTTTTTCGGAAATTCACTCTGAACGTAGCCAATATACGCGGGCAAAGAAAGAAATCACTTTTCTGCTTACGTCCAATTTGCAAATACAGGACAGCTGTTTTGGTACTTAGTGAAACATAAGTAGAGCCATGCCCACACCTCGCAGAACACTCTGATTTGAAGCTACCTGTCTATGAACTATGTAGTGACATTATTCTTCTCTCATCGCAGTCTCGCCATTTATGTGCGTGGTGATGTAGCTTATCAAACTTCCAATCCGGAATTCAGATTTATGTGGTTAAAATTCCATCTCCGTAAGCAAATTATCCGTTACTGCTTTATTTACAGCAGCTCCAACCTGGACAGCAATTCGACCTTAAATGAGTCCGATACTCTGTCTGACTCCATTCAAAGAAATGAATTCTTGTATCCTCATAGTTACTACGGGTGATTTCGATATACACAACTCTGGGTGGATTCGACATTTTGGACAGACAACACCCGAAGGATGTTGTGTTGAATACAAGACGTTGATAGTCATACCACCAACACCCTTCTAATTCCCCACCCTGATAACTACAATGTCTTATCCCCTTCGATTCGTAAATTCACCAAAACAGTTAGAAAAAAGATTCATAAAAGAACCATATGTGAGGACTTAACACCTCTTTTAGGAATTTTGACTGGTCGTTATGTTTCCTCGACAACGACGTTGGTGACGTTGCGATATTATCACAGACACTATTTTCTTTAGAATGAGACCCTTTATCCTTCATCGGATGAGGATTGTCAAGTCCCAAGAAAAAACGTGGTGCGACTCGAGCTGTAAGGAGGCTGTCAGGGTGGGAGGTTGGTCCTACAAGACTAACCCGACGGATGAAAACCGAAAAAGTCCAAACGAGCCAGGTATGACTGCAACGCCATTCTTATGACAAAAAACTGAAGTAAAAAATACTACCATGGTTCAATGGTAGTAAAAATTGTTGATTCTTCACCTCCATCCCAGCGCTCATTTACGATGTCATTCTAGCTGTCGGCTCTCTAGAAAAGGGCAATCTGCTTCCTGCACATTTAGCTTAACCAGCTCAACACTTCCAGAAAGTGCTTTTTCTCCGCATACACTTGAATGCGTCGGATCTTTGATGGGCGAATCCACTTTCTCACTCGTGTAGGAGCCAGAATACTTAAAGATCTCAATATATTGTACACAAATCTGGTGGTTCAGATGGTATATCTCAACTTTTTCTGAAATTGTGTTTTCTTCGTTGGCAAAACCGCTGCGTAAGCTTTTCCATCGATCCTACTTATACATGGGCTGTATTTCTGTGCCGTTTCCAAGAGAGGGCACCACTTGAATTAAATCCATACCATTTTAAGTAAGTACCAACCTTCAAAAGATACGTGTATAAATTTGACAGATGTCGGACTATTAGTTCTCGAGATATAGCGTTGTGAGTGAAGCAACTTTTGTTATTGTGAACAAAAAAATGGATTCAAAGCCATTTCGTGTGTTGGTTTATCATTGCTTTTTGATGGGAAAAAATGTTTGCGTCGGTATATGACAATGGATGAAACTCGGCTCCGTCACTTCACACCAGAGTCAAGTCGGCAGTCAGCTGAGTGGCAAGCAGGCGACGAACTTCGTCCTCAACAGTTGGTTGGCAAGGCTATGGCATCCGTATTTTGGGATACACATGGAATAATTTTCATCGAGTATCTCGAAAAGGGGCAGACTATCAACAGCGACTATTACATTGCGTTGTTGAAGCGTTTGAAGGACGAAATCGTAGAAAAACTGCCTCATTTGAAGAAAAAGAAAGGGCTGTTTCATCAAGACAATGCACCGTGTCACAAGTCGATGAAAACGATGGAAAAATTGAAAGAATTCGGCTACGAATTGCTTCCCCACCCACCGAATTCTCCAAATTTGGCCCCAGCGACTATTTCCTGTTCGCAGACCTCAAAAGAATGCTCACCGGAAAGAGATTTAAGACCGATGAAGAAGTAGTCTCCGAAACAGAGGCCTATTTTAAGGCTAAACCGAAATCGTACTACAAAACTGGTATCGAAAGATTGAAAAATCGTTTCAATCAGTGTATCGCCCTCGAAGGCAACTATATTGATAACTAAAGTTGAATTTTGCAAAAATTTTGTGTTTTACAATAAAACGGCACTGACTTTTCAGTCCATGTGTTATTTAGGATTATTTCCGAGAAATTGGAAACAGCATTTATCCATTAAATCTTCTTCTCTCTCCTCCCATTGCACTTATGTTCCTTCTTTCCAAGGTTACGGAAATGCTAATAAACCGTCAGCTCATGAAATATCTCGAAACACCAAAACTTCTCAATGACCGTCACACCACAAAGTAGAACCAAAACGTGCATCAATTTGGTGAAAGTAAGATATTTGCACTTGATATTTCTAAGGCATTTGCCAGAGTTTGACATCAGGCTCTTGATGACTCTCTTCTTCGGTGGCTTAGAAATTACCTTTCAATACGCTCAATTCAAGTTGTGGTAAATGGTTTTAAGTCTGACATTCACAAAATAAATGCTATTATGCCAAGTGGTTTCGTCCTGTCTCCGACACTCTTTTCAATTTTTAGCAATGATCTGTTATCTGCTTCTTCTCATCCAATACATGCCTTTGCTGACGAAAGTACTCTCCACTTTTTATATTCGTTCGCCGTCTTCAGCTACAGAACGAGAAGGGCACCGTATGCTAAGTTCAATAAATTCCAAAATAACTACCTGACAAAAAAAAAAAAAAAAAAAAAGAATGTGTTTTGGCAGCAGCTGGTATTGAACTCCGAAACGACCGATTTGGAAACCATTATACGAGTACTATTCTTATGTGCTAAGCTTTGTTCGCAGATTCGTTATGATGTTTTATTTTCTCCATCAATATTAATTAAGTCAAAAACACATATTGAAGATTCAGCAGCAATACTATTGTAGAAGCATAACTCTTGTTTGCTTGTAGTCCAAACCAATCTAATTCATAAACTATCTCTTAATTAGATGCCTCTAGTCATTTAACAATGACTCCCTGGCTAATGCATTCCATCTAACTCTTCAATGCACAATATCCGCTGCATACTACAATACATTATTTAATGGCAGCCTTATTGCATCACTATACAGTGCTTATTCGCATCATTCAAACACAAGCCACATTGTGAGCCACAAAAGCGAAAGCAAAGCCACACTCTGCCGTTGCATTCCGGCCACACCATTCAAAATTCAATTCCGCCCAATTAATGCACACAGAGTTGCATTTCCTTTGCCGAATTCTAAATCACATCTGACAAGGACCTAATAAACCATCGAGGATTCAATATTGACAGCGAGTCACCGCCACCAGAACCATCCCTACCATTATACCCACTATCGTCAGTCTGCATCATCCCAGTCTATATAAGCACAACTGCAAAAGATTGGAAAAAGGTCCCAGACTAACTATAGAGGGATGCTCCCTTAAAAATAAAACATTAAACGGGTGTGGAACTCGGCAGAGTGGACCATAAAGAAAAGAAGGACTAACTAATTTAGGAAACGTCAGACAATCGGTGGAGCCCCGAAAAACATTAGACCACACGTCCGTTTGTTCGTTTGCCTGTTTCAAAGCAATCAATTGACATGCCTAGCCACCAGTTAAACCCTGGAAGCATTCATACAAACTCATATGAATCCATATGTACATATGTATTCCTAAACAGACGACCACAAATGGATGAAGTATATCCTTGTACGAGTCGCTTCCATACTGACAACTCAAACAGCAATCAATTTTGGCCACGAATCGACCATCGGACCATATTCCGTGTTAAATGCTTTAAGGTACGACAAGGATATAGCAGGAGAACCTTTTTGCAAGCTCTGCGTCCGACACCATCCGCACAACTTCCACCGCATCCACAGTGCAGTCGTTTGTCATGTTGTGTGCAGCAGTAACAAAAGCAAAAACAAACAACAGTAGCATCCACATCTCGTCGATTCCAAGGACCCTATACACAGCCGTTCATCAAATTGTACAGGGGCAGGAATGAATGCGCATCGTATGCCCTGTCTAGGGATGGTTGCTGGATAGTGAGGTGGTTAAGTTAGAAAACCGCAAACTCAAAATTCAATTGAGTTGTGTGCCTCTTTACGCTGCTGGTGGAGTGTGTTTTCAAAATGGCAAATCCAAAACGAGTAAAAGGTTGGAAGACAAATTTCCAAGTACTTAAATGGACGACGCCCCATAAGAGGATGAATGAAGGGATCATCTTATTCTGGGAAGATATTGTGCAGCTCATTTTTATCCATCAGTGAGCACAATGATGGAAATAGATGTTGAGGTGGCCTTAAGCAGTTTCAAGACTGCCAATTGAATGTTCATTTGTTGGAAATGCTTGAAACACAGGGGGCGTTAGGCGTAAGGCAATAAGCATTGACATACCAAGGATTCCTTTCTTGTGAAGCAGAATAACTTTGTGTGTCTGTTTTTGAGAGGACGCATTTTGTTTTTAGCAACAGACATGGCTGAAGTTAGTTTGAAGTGTAAGGGATGGCGACTGCCGAAGGGCCACGAAAACATGTATGCACTTTTGGGGGATAATTAACTTTCCGTGTGTGTGCTTGTCAGGAGATTTGTTCTCTTCGACGTGATGTTGTGGTTTGGAAATACATTTATATGAGGTTTCAAAGTCACTCCGGGGATATTAAGTTTATTTGGTGTGTCGTGACAATTGTCAGAGTGACCTTGGGTATTAACATGACAGTTTCTCATGAGAAATGTTCATATTCAAGAAGAAACCTGAGACAGAGTTAAAACTCTTAAACGGCTAAGTACTTTTGTGTCCCTGAGAACTAAGATTTTTGTTGTTTTCCAGCGACCTCATCAGAATTCCAGAACAATTAATACCTCTTCATACTCATTAGTTTTATGTAAGTGAAGGATCTACATAGGTCGGGAAAACAATCACATCTATACTCTCCTAGACAAACTTTTCTTCAGACTATTAAAGCCACATCAAAGGTGCTTTACCTTGCTGCACGCACTATCAATACCCTTGAATACATTCCGGAGGTCGAGAAAACCCGAATCTTCCAATTCATGATTGGAAAATCTCGAAACAAGAGGAAATAAGGACATTTATACACCCTGACTGACTCGAACTGCAACCAACTTCAGACTGCTATAATTTCTAAACCCTTCATGACAGTGAGCTCAAATTTTGACACATGACAGATAATTTTATTATTTACAAGCCTTTTAAACAATTTGCATCTCAGTTGTGTTGAAGTTTGAAGCTTTATATTTGACTTGAAAACCATAAGTAGCTATCGTTAGAGCCCTCCAGCACCTTAATGTGAATAAATCATTTGTGTCTCGAACAATAGCTCGTTACCGGGATACTGGCAGCGTTGCAAAACGCCATGTAGGTGGTCATAAAAAAACAGCAACATCGGCAGAAATGGTTCGGAAAGTGAAAGCTCGCTTCAAAGTGGAAGATAAATGACTCGTGAGCTCAACATATCGTTGGAACGGATGCAACATATACTAAAAAATGAGCTTGGACTCAAGCGATTAAAGTTGCAAAAAGCACACGATCTTACACCGCAACAGAAAAAAGTTAGAGTCGAAAGAGCGAACGAGTTGCTACGCTTGCACGAAAGTGGTGAGTTGCCGAAATTGGTTTTTCCGATGAGTCGCCATTTGTTATCGAGTAATATGTCAACAAACAAAATAATCAAGTTTACTTGCTAGAGAGGTCCTTCGAAAATTTACACCTTCGGCTTCGGACGGCCACCAGAAAGCAGGCAGTACCGACGGTGATGGTTTGGGCTGCCATAACCGCCGATGGTCGTTCTCCGCTCGTATTTTTGTACCGTGGCGTCAAAATTAATGCGATCGTATACCGTGAAACTGTCTTAGAGGCAGTATTGAAGCCTTGGGCAAACAATCATTTCGGTCGGAGACCGTGGACATTTCAACAAGACTCGGGACCGTCTCACAAAGCGCGCGTCAACCAAGATTGGTTAAAAAACAATGTTCCACACTTCAGTTCTTCGACAAAATGGATTGCAAATTCTCAGGATGCAAATCCGTTGGATTTCTCTGTCTGGGGTATTTTGAAGGCGAAGGTCGGCACTAAAAAAATACAAAAGTTCGGACCACCTCAAACAAGCACTTCGCCGGGAATGGGCCAAAATACCGCAGACCCACTTGCGTGCAGCGTGCAATGCTTTCTTCGGCCGTCTCAAGGCCATTATTCGCGCCAACATTTTTTAAAAAGTAAAAAAATTATAGCATTTCAAAAAGTTGCACTTCGTGTTAGCCAGGGTGTATGTTAGATTTGCGTTAATTGTGATCAATAAGTAAATACTTAATCCTCTATACCATATACTCTATATTGTTCCTTATAGAGAAAATGTCAAACAGGGTGCTTAAAAACGTAAAAAACTATGAAACCATCAACATGACATCTTTGGTCAAAGTATCTAGGCCAAGCGGTAAAAAGATATACGAAAATATACCACTTTGATCAAAAAATTCCCGTTGGCGTCACCGTGTGGTGCTCCTATTATTTTTGTTAAGTTGGTACATCTGTTGTTGACTTTATTTCTAAATCTTAGCGTCATAGCTTGAAATTTGCAAAAGTTACGCAGCCAAAACTATATCTATCTTTGTGTTTCTTGGCCATTTTTTACAATTTTCGTCGTTCAAAAGTGGTCGTGAGTCAATCGAAGATGATAAAAGCAGTGGCATAGAAAACCGACGAAAAAATTGGTGAAGTAAAAGAAATATTGGTCAACAACCGCAAATTAACCATCAGAGAGATAGCGGAGGACTTGAACATTGCCAATGGATCCGTCCAAGACATTTTGGTTAATAATTTGGGTTTCCGTCGTAAAGCAGCAAAGTTAGTGCCAAAAGACCTCAATTTCATGCAAAAATGAGGCCGTGTTGATGTCGCAAAAGAGATGATTTGCGAGGCTGAATCCGAACCCCACATTTTTCAAAGGATCATTACTGGAGACGAGATGCAATCAGACAAAAAAAGGTCAATTTTCAGAGTTTTCATGGATTACAACGGTGAAGTGTATTGTGAATTTTTGCCAGAAGGCCAGATAGTAAACAAAGAGTATTATTTGGGCGTTTCGAGACGTAATTTTTTGATGAAAAATGCAACAAATACCATTAAACTGCCACCGAATTCACCTGATTTGGCTCCCTGTGACTTCTTTCTATTCAATCGAGTTAAAAAAACACTATGACGAACGCGTTTCAGCAGCCGAGAGGAAGTAATGGAAAAATAGCAGGAAGTACTAATGGATATACCGATGGACATACTGGCATAAGTATGTTGCAGTCGATGGAGATTACTTTGAAGGGGATAATATAGATTTAGATGAATAAATTTGTATTTTTAATTTTCTGAATTACGTCTCTTTCTCGCATATTTTAACGATTAATCGGACTGTGTTTTCTTGGAGGAAAAAACCGTAATAAGTGTCGTGGTCTCCATCCAACAGGAAGGCCTTCTTACTGATAGGAGTAATCTCAGGAATCTTTCTAACAAGTAACACACAACGTTCAACACACCTCTCCAAAAACTTGCGAATGACTTCACTGTTTTCCTTAGATATGTACACACTAAAGAGTCTGACACCTTCAGTGTAGCCGAAGGGATCCCTTTTCATCCACACGACAAACCCTCTCTTTACTACCAAAACGTAAGAGGTTTGCGCTTAAAAAACTCGTGCTGTTTTGTCTACATCTGTCTTTCTTTCCATGCCTATGCTCTTACAGAAACCAATCTGATCCCCCATCTTCTTATAATATTTTCCGAGATGACGACCACTCTTTCCCTATGGTTAATGATCCTGCGTTCCCTATAGTTGATCCTCCATACCAAAGTGTCCTACTTGCCATTCACAATAACCTCTATTCCGATATGATATCGATGCGAGCTATCTCTTCTTTTTTCAAACTTGACTTGGTTTCAATCAAAATAACCCTTCCCAATAGGTCCTTTTGCGTTATATGTTGGTACATTCTCCAGCTTAACCTATCGATTCCTATATCCTTGCTATTAAAGCGATTGTCCAACTTATTTCTTTACCGCATCAAACGCTAATGATGAATGAATGAATGTTTATTCATTGATCGTATAACAGACTCAAGCTTATGCCAAGTAAGTGGTGTCTCTAACTCCATCGATAGGCAACCAGACCTTATTTCTACTAGGCATCCCATCCCATTGTCCCTTAGCCCTATCAACTATCGACAACTTTCACTCCCCTCTTCTCTCCGTCCCTTACTATTTCTTCTTACAACTTCCATAAAGCTAATTTTTGCAAAATCAATATCCATGGTATCTTAGCAAATTTTCTTTTGATTTTATGAACCTATCTTTATCTGATGCTGTCTCCATTTTTTGCAGTTCCTTTGTGACCCCTTCTCTCGGCTTTAAGCATCATCTTCATCCATTAATTATAGGCAGTTTTTCCTTGTACCAAATCTTATTCTGACTACTCTAACTACTTTGGAACCTACCTCCAATTCACCCAGCTCTATAACTGTATCTATCAGCGCTTTCTCGACACAGCGTAGAACAACTTTATTAACGAATCTAAGGCACTTTGTCAATATACATCAGACGTTTACTACCCTCTTTCTCGTTCGAGAATATATCTTCGACCGATCCACATTCTACTGTCAACTATTTTGCAAACTTTTTTAAACCATCATGGCCCCATATATTTCAAGTACCTTCTCAATTTCTTCTTACTCTCAATCTTTTGATCCTACCCTTTTTGAAGAAAAGTTACAAAATCTTAATGATGAATTTTTTCACGGGCCAGACGGGTTGCCAGGAATATCTCTATAAAAAGTGTGGCTTCAATCTTTCGCAGCCATATTACTCTCTATTTCATTTATCCCTCACACAAGGGGAATTCTCCCAAGTTTGGAAAACCTATTTGATAGCTCCACTCAAAAAAAAAAGGAATAAAAGAATGAAGTAACTAACAACAGTCTCTCTCACATACCTAGAAATGGCAACGAAATCGATGTTATTGCTACAGATTTCGTCAACGCCTTCGATAAAATATCTCATCAATTGATTTTTTTCAAATTGTCTTCCCTTAGTGTTGACCCCATATTGCTAAAATTGATGTCTTATCTGCAGAACCATTGTTATAGCGTTCGTTTTTAACCACTTCTAATGTCCCGCAACTATAAACGATCTTGAGAGGATTTACGCCGATGACACTGAGTTCTTTAAAACTATTTCTTCACCCTAAGACTCTATTCTCATTCAATATGTTGATAGGTTTACCACATGGTATCCAAAAAATTGCTTAATATCTTGAAATGTCAATGTATAACTTGTCTTGTAAGTTCAATCAATATTCTTCTCGACTTTATTCGCAGCCTTGAAATGGTAAACTTTCCTTCGCATAATGTTGAGATAGTCCTTCAAGAAAACTCATGAACTAAGGTTTAAACAATTTTTCAACCCCCACCTATATGATAAGGTCACTTTACATTACGCTTGTCCGGCCCCCTCTCGAATATGCCAGCCAAGTGTGGCCCCCCTTTCAGTGAGTTTGTATATCCCGAATCGAGAACATTCAACGTCGTTTCCTTGGATTTACCCTTCGAGAACTATCCTGGGATGACCCTTCTATCTTACGTCCCTATTGTGACCGTCTTAAACTTAATACCATCGAAAAACCTATCTGACATTCTCTTCATTCATCGACTGCTCTTTGGTTACAATTCTATTTCCTTTAACACTAACCCCCGTTAATTACGCTGTCCTCGTCTCTTCTCTACTCCAACCCATCGCACTTCTTATGATTCCAACGAACCAATCCACCGCATACTCCGTAAGGTCAACTCAAACCTTTCCCTTTTTTGATTTAAACTTGAGCTTCTCGGCTCAAACTTGATCTCCTTGCTTCCTAACCCCTAAATTTTGTTAGTTTTTAAATCCTGATTTTTAAGCTAGTTTAAGCTTGTGTTAGGCCTAATAAATGGGGGCTGTTTTTGGAACGGCCAAAATCTGGATTGTTTGTCATCTATGTTAGTTTACTCATGGCCAGATTAGTATTGTTACTGAAGATCAAATTGTGGCAATTCGCTTACACAGAGCACAATTTTTAGGACGTTATGGATTGGAGATCAGAAGTTTAGAGATCTACCAAAGTAATCTGCCAATTTGTGTAGGTGCTTTAAGCCTAGAACTTCATACATGTATCTGGAACAATCGACTGGTTAATGATGACGTCCTCTACCCAGTCGTGATTCAGAAAATATATTGACAATGGTGGTTCCTATTTACAAAAGTTCAACATCTACTGCAATGTCATCAGAAATCTTCAGATCTTACCTTGAACTTTCACCGCCTACTTCTGTCAGTCTGTACCATTTAACTACAAGTACAACATACTTTAATCTTAATAAAGATAATTAAATTCCAGTTCCTGGCGAAAAATGCAATTCATTTAAGACTCTTAGTCAAGATAACGCTTAAATCACGTACCTACTATGTATCTTGACGGAACCAGATCAACATCTTAGTTGCAGATCTCCATAAAATTCAACGAGGCGCATTCCCCTAATTAAATGCTCGTTCAGAGTTCAACATATTCCTCATTACGTGCAATAAAACAATAATTAAACCGACGATTGTATCCATACATTGCTCGTTTGTTCAAATGTCTACAAATTGCTGCAATGAGTCAACCCTTGGTAATCAACTATGCCCACCTCAGCTCACCTCGCACTGGCACCATACAAAAACCGGAACCCACAAATCTCAACGTACAAACGTTCTCGGTGGCAATTAACATTTACTGCCGGGTCGGTGGGAATAGGTAGGTTGTCATAAAAATCAACGACAATCGGTTGTCGCTTGACAGAAAACAATCACATACGAGTATATAGTACGCATGAGTTTACGGAGACCCTATAAATGCATGCATCGAAAACAAAGCGTTCCCAAATCGGCAGCGTTGACGGCGACAATAACAATAGCGATATGTATCTAAATTTGGCAAACATAATATAAATCTTCTGTAACCTCAGTTGTTAGGTTAATTGGTAGTACCAATGGATGGGGGTTGAAGATTGAATGTAGAAACAGCCCGATTAGCAAACAATTTAACTGGCCACTTTAAGGGGATTGAATGTGTCTAACTAAACAGAGGAGTAAAATAGAAAATGTATCTTTTAGTTAACATTCCACCTCAAGCAACATATTATTGTTCTTGTTGGTAAATTTCTATCCAAAGGTTGACAATGCCAACCAGGTATGCAGAAAGCTCAATTGTAATTGGTCGTAGTTGTAGATGCGGCTTTACAACCTTTGAATGGGTTGTTGTTGTGGTGGCAACAACAATCAGCGGTTGCTGATTTCAACGCCTTTCAATAATGTAAGTACCTTGTGGGTGCGCTGTAGGGAGAGTTGTGTGTCGCCAAAGAGGGCTAAGACACCTGCTCCTGTCAATGAGATTACACTTGTGGGATATAGCAGCAGCTCTACGGCATCGCTGATGTTTCTACATCAATTGCCAAGACACGTAATGTAAGTGTAATCAAGCGAAAAGACGAAGATAGAACCTATTTACCCCACTGAGATCAAGGCCGTCAAGACTTGAATAGATTTGTAGTTTGAGGCGATGGGAAATTGCTATTGAGTTACGTTCATGTAATTTTAATGGGATCATCAGCGTGGTTTTTAATTGCAAAGAGAGTAGTTCAGTTAAGTAATTGAATAGAAAAGATTGTTTCATCATAGAAAACGATAATCGTGACAAGTTGAAGACTGCAATTATACAATATTGACCTGGTGGCGACTTTTTGAGCAGGTTTACTATGTGGTGTTTTTTTTTTTCAAATAGCATGTGAAAGCTACTTAAGGGCGGAAAACCGTTCAGCAGCATATGGATATTGATCTCCTCAGAACCGAATAAACTTATCGCAGTTTTTAAATCATGGTCTATTGGAAATATATATTTTTGTAGAATGTAGTTCTCACAATAATTTCGAATTTAAGTTGAGAGCCTCTGATAAAAAAAAAAAAAAAACAAATCAACAGAGTTATGGATTTTTAAACAAAAACACATGAATTTGTTTAAGAAAATAATAACGCATACTCAAAATCATTTTCTAGGTTCAGATAGAAAAAGTAAGCAAGCAATCGCCTACTTATTTACCCTGGCGACTCCCTGTGATGTAAATATAACTTCATATCAACTGTGCTTGTTTTACCTCTTCGGTATACCGGGTCCTGATCGCGTACAACCAAGCTTGACTTGAAACTAATATCCAAGCGTAATCTTTGAGCATGGTCGGATACCAACACTACTGTCTCCTGTTAGATATGACTAAACTTCATAAGGAAGACGTACAACAAATATCTATGAGACTGAATCAACGGAAGTGTCAACAGTCAGCATGGCAGAAACCTTGCTACTGAGGACGAACTCCGAATCAAGTCTTAATTCATTAGCATCAGCTTACCACGTGCTCATGCTTCGACATCAGAAACTATGTAAACTATGCGAACACAAAAATATATTGTATCTAGAATATATCCTTATCTAATTATGACGCCCAAACAGAAAAGGAGGCACAACCGGAAAGGATAGCCGACACGAGAACACATCTGCAAATGGACTTTATCGTGGAATGGGGAATCATATTTAATCAATTTAAATCATAAATTTAAATTTAAATTGCTCATATACGTATTGCAATCGACACAAGACCAAACATTCTAAGCGGCCAACATAGACTCGAACTACTACCTAGTTGTATCCAAGTTACGTTTACGGGCATGTTACACAAAACAAGAAAAGAGAAACACTGTGAGAAGAACTATCGGGAAAATCGAGAGCTGCTGCTCGATTAATTACTTTTCGAATTTTCACCATAAGTTACAAAAAATGTGTTAGATTAGCCAGAAATGAACTTAAGGACTAAACGAATAATTAAGGCGGCGCTACAAGTCGGGGTGAACCCGGACCTCAAACAACAAGCATTTCCAGCCAGCTCAAGACTTAGCTAGCTACCTCTTCCATTCCTCGCGTCACCGGAGTCGCGGTATTCCTCTATTACCCTACATTTTGAGGATGGATTCCTTCACCGACCATCTACCCAGACAGGACCGAAAATCAACCGAAGAATTTTCTCCCAAAACAGCCAAAAGTACCCTCATCCATTTTTGATAAAGTCCATGCCTCTCCGCCTAAAGACACGAATGGGATTATTCCTGTTCGAGAGAAGCCTTTTCTAGTTCAGTGCGCTTTTAGCTGAAACAAACAGCAATTTTTCGTAAGTTTTTCTTCCTTTGACCAGCGCTGGTTTCGTTGGCTAAATTGATAACAGAGCCTATCTAGACAAATTGCTTAACTACCTCAAACTTACTTATATATCTGTCGAGGGTGATATTCTATACGAGAAGTCGGTGTTAGGTGTCATTTCCAGTTGACAGCATATATTTCGTCTCGCACTCATTGACTTTTAAGTCCATTTTCATCGCTTCATGAAAGCGCCACCGACATAAGGTTCTTTCATCCGGTTATGTCAATATCATCGGCATATGGATATGGATATTGGACGGACTTTTGAAGTATTGTGCCTTTTGTTGTGGCCCGTGAATTTTGCACTTTTTTATGAAGGATGGTGTTGAAGAAATCGCATAACAACGCGTTGCCTTGTCTAAATCCTTTTTTCACATCAAAGGTCTCGGTGAGTTCTTTGCGGACCTTAATGGAACAACGTGCATTCTCCATTATTATTCTGCACAAATGGATGAGTTTGCAGGGATGCCAAAACTAGACGTTGTTCTGTGTAGCTCAGCTCTATAGATGCTATCATACGCGGCCTTAAAATCGATAAATCAGTGGTGTTTATCAATTTAGAGCTCAAGATCTGCCTTAGCGTGAATACTATGTCGAGTGGTCGGATTTTGCAGTCTACACAAATGCTCTTTCCAAATTCTTAGTTTTGACTGCTACTTTATAAATCGGACGTTAGCTTCTCAACATGCATACTGAAAAGGAAAATCTGTTAAGACAGCATTAGACTTACAGTATGCTCCATTGAAAAATTGCTTGCTTGTTAGGAATATTGTCTGGTACCCATTCTTGACATTGAAGGAGCCTTCAACAACGTCTAGTCAGGACGATCACCACCGGACTTTCTTATCTCGTACTTATCAGTACTATCACTACTGAACCTCGATAGATCTATCCAAAAAATTTTCCAATACTTGATGCGAGTTAATGAATAACGGCTTTTCCAAGCTCTTAATTTGGGCTTTTCCACACAAAGCTAAACTTGTTCTTTTCACAAGAAAAAACAAGATTCTTCAATTTGTACCGTGTGGTACATGTATTCCCATTGCGGAATGTGCAACGTAACTTGGTCTCATTCTAGATAGGGAACTAACCTTGAAAATTAATATAAAAGGCAAGTGGTTGGGGAGAAATAGGGAATGCAATCCCGTATCGATTGAAGTTACAGAATAAGACTTAAAAACTAATCTAATTTGCTAACTTATGTATACTAATGGATTGTGAAGAATGTGGATGTGGTGCTTGTTTATTGTAATTAAATAGTTTCTGTAGAAGAACTTCCGTTGCTTTGTTGAAGTTATTTTCTTATTGTCTATTGCTACTAAGCAGTTTTTGTCATTGATGATTCAGGTTGTTAACCAGTTCTCTGATAAATTGAATCGTGACCTATCGTTCCGCCTCCCAAGCCACTGCAGTGTCCAGGCGGAGATTATAGCTATCAAGGAAGCTCTTTCCAATTTTTTTGTTTTGTTTTGTTGCGCCAAAGGGATGTGTAATCTTCACAGATACCAGTAGCCCGGGCTGATAGCATGCACGATTTATTCGTTAGCCTGATTGTTGATTCCAAGAATACGTTAGGCTTACGTTACTAAACCACATTCTACACACTTCGACCACTCTCCAAGCAGAACTGTCATTAGTATTACTTCCCCGGGCTGGTAAGTAAATCAATCTTTTCGTGTTGTGTCACCTGCTGCTGAGGTTTCTGTAACTTCTACTGTTGGTTTTCCTATCCTCTCTATTCTCCGTAGCCAATTTTGTAAAATTATTATAAAAATACACATTTCCGTCCAATTCTCCTCCAACTGTAATATGTGATAGATGATTAACGACGGGCTAGGCAGAGTAGTTCTCCATGCCATAAAGCGTAGGCAATAAAATACGGCGTGCTCCATATTCTCATCTTCATTTGGGCATTCGAGGCAAGAGGATGAGCTATCGTGCCCAAAACTGTGGAGATAATTGGGATCCGTGGCTAGACAGAAAATACGTAAAGCTGTAGTTGCAGTCTCTATGTTTACTTTCTATCCAGCCATGGAATTTCGGTATACATACATATGTATGTATGCCGTCGTTATATTATCCCAGCCAGCTTGCCACGTAGATCTTGACGTTTTTCTTCAATTTTGTCCTCTTGATTCCATTATCTTCATGTTGGCTTAAGACTCTTCTGTTAACATAAACTTATATCCTCAACATTTCGTCTTCATGAATGTCGACAGGAACCATTCCAACTACTACAAAGGCGGCCTTGTCTGATATGATGAGATGATAATCTTCTTTTGATCTTCGTCGTTCTCAGTGCCTATGTCTAGACTAGGGCGGCATACATGAGAGCTGATGTGATAACTCTGGAGAGTAGGATCGTTTTTGCGTATCCCGGTCCTAGATTGTAAGGCCGGTGGTTTCGGTGATCTGTTGTCAAGCTTTTTGTTTACCCACCTAGAAATTGGCGAACTCTAGTTTTTCAATTCGTTATGAGAACAGCTTCTGTTCGATTGTCGGCTAGTTCTAGGCTGGCCGCTTCTAACCAATACTTTATCCGGACAATTGCTTCGTTTAGGGGATGCATCTGTTTACCTACTGTCACAACAGCAATGTCATCGGCGAATCCAATTACCGTCATCCCCCCAGTCAACGGCATGGTGTTACACAATAAGGGCATTAAGACCGATCTCTGTGGAACTACAGCAGTGACGTTGTAGAATTTTTCACCATCTGTATAGTATCACAACTTATTTTGTTGTAATATGGTGTATCCCTCCTTGTGAGTGATTTTCTAATGAACGACCAGTTCACTGAGCTAAAAGCATTTTTAACGTCCAGCGTTACTACTGCACAGTAATCCTTTGTGCGGTAGAACCATATTTCGCCTATCTTGTTGCATGCATGTGATATCGGACAAATATATCTGCATTTACATTGACAGCCAAGCATTTATTATATTCCACAAAATCACTCACTTTTAAATCAAGAGCCGCCTTTAATTATCGCACATTTCTTAACGAGATCGCTGAGCAATTAAATATTCACCTCTGCTGGGTGGAAGGCCTCCATGAAGTTCCAGGAAGCAACAGATAAACATGGTACAACACTGCATATTTCACAAAACATGAGGCCTTTGCACATGCCTCTGGGTACTTATAAAAAGGAACTATAAGGAACTTTGACCTAAAAGATCCCTTGCACCGTTTTGTCAGAACAGTAGTTAGGCTAGTAGATTTTCTATCTTTCGAATGAACTTTACAGCACTACGAACAGTGGAATTTCCTGAAGAAAATATGGTATTCCGTTCAATTCCGTTGAGGGCTGGAGATTCACATAAAATGTGTTCAGCTATTTCGTTTTTCTCAAGTCAAAGCCGGCACTCCAGAGAGTCGATTAGTTTCATTTTGTTGCGGGAATATCTTAAACCGTGATGTCCTATGGGGTAAGCCATTAAGTTTTTGATATCATGCCGACTTAGATTTAGATATACATACAATATATTGGCTTTTTTTTTGAAGGAGAGAGTGGCTCGCTTGGACTGTCTTAGACCTGGGCTATTCTCTAAATATGAGATACATCTCGAGTGCTCCCAGCTATTAATAGCTAAATTTACTGCTGATTTAAGGATCCAGCAGATTCTGCAGAAACAGAAGTCCATTAAAGAGAATTTCGAATACCTTTGTAACCAGGAATCTATGAAATTTGCACTTGCCCTCAGTTATATTAGTTAGATAACAAACACTCTCGTAGTCAAATTATGTTAAGCTACTCGCTACACTTTCCAATCGGAAAACATGCCGTAAGGCTTGAGATTCTCATAAACGACTTGTGTAGAAGCTGTATAGATGAGAAAGAAGGGAAACGACTTTTTATCTCCTCTACACTCTGCACATTTCTATCTTGCACTAGGAAACCTTTTCTGCGCTTATACTTTTTAAACGAACTCGGTGATTTCGCAGAAACCAACGTTGCCAATCTTCTTCGCTTCATCAGAAACTCAAATTGGTTTTCAACTTTTCCTCTAACTTCTAGGCTTCTTCCACGTGGTAAAAATGGATCAAGATCCAGTGGTACCACAATGGGTCTATTTTGATCTAACTGTACCTGTGTCCAACAGGCATCCACACTAACCAATTAACCAAGTTTGGATCGATAATTGTTTGGGGAACCCACCACTATCCTATTTGTGGATCTAGAGCTTACCGAGTACGAGCATATTTCATATAATTGGTGATACTATAGAAAATATAAAATCTTAAGACGTGCTCAGATCTTTTTGGTTCGCTAGAGTGAAGAGAAATGCACCCGGAAAGGGAATATTACCGCTCTTGACGTTTCTAGACATAACGCCAACGTCTATGCCGTGATGACTCTTGTTTATAACTGTGTATACGTGTGAATACACACAATAAAAAGTACCTAATCCTAATAGAACAATTGAAAATGATGTCACTTAATTGACGAGATTAAATTAAAATATTACTTAATAATAGCAATTGGGTAACGATCACTTTTTGCAACTGTCTAATTGAGCAGATTGTGATTGATGTAAGTAACTGGTCAATGACTGGTCTTGCATAAAATATTCATTCGCCTGTTGTACCCTTCTAGCATTGAAAATGCAGAGTGATTAAGGTGAAAGTATGTTACACCAGTGCAACTATATGCAACAAGCTTTGTTGGGCTTTCTCTGATGAGGAAATACATAGATGCATAGGAAATAACTTACTAAGCGTAACGAGTTTTTAATTGTTTCTCTGGAAGAGAAAAAAAATGCACTTTGCTACCCATGAATATTTAATTTTTTGGTTTTTACCTTTGAAATGAGCAAACTATGCAAAGTGTAAAGAACTATACTTGTATTTGTCTTAAATGTAAACTCTTGTATTTGTATTTGTAATTAAAGGTCTAGATTGCCACACACTCCAAAAGGAGAAGTATTCTAATTGAGTTGAACGAAATGTCTAGTAGACATTTCAAAGAATGTTTATCACACCCTGTATACGATTCAAATGAGTATCAAGAGCGAAATCACGTAGGCAACGTTTACACATGCGAGTTAAACTAGCAGGGTTGTATCACGGTGCTTGTTTTGTTTTTACTAGCAGGCCAACTAGCAGCCTGTCTGGCAAAATTCGTCTGCTATTAAAGCTACCAGTTGACCACCACCAGTTCGTTCTTTTCTGTACAGGTTCACTAACATATAGGTTAGCTGAACGAAATCTAAAACTGAATCATGAAATTGACCTTCTTACACCTAATCAAGAATTATCGTTGAAACAACGTTTCAATTATCGTTTAGTGTATTTTAGTTGAGGCTTGATTAATGGATTGGTGAATGAGAGCATCCTCTTCTATACCACGAATAGATCCAAATTGATCCCTTATGATACCCTTCAGTGGAGTTAGTTGGTGGGTTCCAATATTGTCGGGCACTTCTCGCTGAAACTTGGCAAACAGATTGTAGCGTAGTAGTAGAAGTAGTAATAGTAGTAGTAGTAGTAGTAGTAGTAGTAGCAGTATTAGTAGTAGTTGTAGTAGTAGTGTTACTTAATTAATGAAAAGAAATTAATTCTTCACAAGATTTACAATGATAAGCGCTGGCTTTTGCCATTAAAGATTGCCGTCTCCGTTGACTACATACTCAAAATGAATTTCAATCAAATGGCTTCTCAATTCGAAATATTTTATCATATTTTACTTATTTTACTTAATTTACTTATTTAAATCCTGTCATGGCCCGAGGGGCTTAAAGAGTTCACAATGCTTGCGCGCCATCCTGTATGGATTTCTGCGAAGCTTTTCAACTTACTCTAGTTCTCTCCCAGTAGTCTCGATTCCTCTTCGTCTGTTCTTTGCCATGTTTGCTAAGGCTGCCCCGCTCTTCTGTTGACTGAGTAAGTGGATTCCATATCTCGTAATAGAGTCGTTTTCACGCCAAAAGGTGTGACCAATCTATTACCACCTTCTCCTCCGTTTGGTTCTTGACGCGCTCTCAGATAAAGCTGTTCGTTGGAGATGCAGTTCGGCCAAAAAATCTCTATGATGACTTTGGCAATGTTTAGTTGAGCGTCGGAGTTTGCAATACTAAGGATCTTTATTTTCCCGGCATTTATATTAAGGTCTACTTTGTTTGCAGATTTTGTGACATTTGATGGAGATCCATTATTTTACGTGCAAGTCATTGTCGACATAAATCCTTGGCTTATTTCAGTTAGTGCTGCCCGAAGTACATCGCTGATGACTGCCAGGAATAACAATGGTGAAAGTATACAGCCCTGACGCCTTATAATTGTGCAGAACATGACATCAATAATGACAGGGATACGTCTCATATGCAAGGCTATCCAAGTAGCATCTCTGTTCAAACTCTCGAAATCCTTTTTAACGTTCATGCACAGTAGATGTAGTGGAGACCAGAACTCAACGCTGTGATCTACATAAGAGTATTCAACCCAAAATCTCGCCTTTTCGGCGTCAAGGGTTGATAATCTCTTATTCGCTCTAGAACTAACTCGGCTACGGCCGCCGCTTGAAAAGACTCGGCAGGGATACCATCAACGCCTACCGTTTAGTTCTTTTGAGAGATCTGATGGCGACTACTATCTTTGTTTTACTGGGAGGTCCAATTTGAATTTGGGAGTTGGTTGCTGCGACACGCTCATTGCAATTTAGGACTATGATGCTGCAGCGAAATGTTCCCTCCTTCTATAGTATTGAGCTGATCATCATAAGAAATCAGCAGACTGCCATCTAACATTTTCGGTAAATGTTTAGAACTCTGTCCACCAGTAAATTATTTTATAATGTTTTAGACGGTCTTGCTGTCACATCTGATAGCTGCTTCTTCCGCTTTCGGGGCCAGTGCATTGATGTATGAATGCTTGTCACGTTTGGTGCACTTCTTTTCTCTTCACCCGATACTGCTGATGCGGCTGCAATCCGAGGTCAACTAAAATATAGAAAACTGATTTGTGAGAAATGGAAAGTTCTTGTGAAAACTGTCTCAAATTATAGTGACGATTTTCGAGCACCATTGTACATCAATTAACTGCTAAAATCTTAGTCAACGAAAATATGACTGACGAATGGAACATTAGTATAATTCTAAAGAAGAGAGATATCTTAAACTACAGGGGAATAGGTCTCCTCAACATCGCGTATAAGATCCTGGCTGCCTTATTATGTGAAAATCTAAGACCTACGAAAGTGTTTCATAGATCAAATGTTCACATAGATCTGGGAAAAAAACACATGAGCGTCAAATCGATGCAAATCACCTCTTCATTAGTAACGACGGAGAATGCACGCTGCTAACAAACCCGACAACTTTAATATTAGAACAGGATTTAAATAAGGCGATGCGTTGTCGTATGATTTTCTCAACATCATTCTTGAAAGATTATCCACCTTGGCTCCGCTATCAACTCCGAGAACACTAAGTCCGAATCGCTGCTTTTTTTTTTTTTTTTGTTGACCTAAAAGACAATAAAGTAGTAAGGCCCTCTCTAGAAGGCTTTATATACAAAAGACTGATCAACTCAGTCCTGCTTTATGCCGTAGAGGATTTGATACTAACGAAATAGATAGGCCTAGCCAAGCTGTTCTGAAGAGATGCAGACTGTGGTTTTTCTTCCACCAAAAATCAATAACGAATGCTAATTACCATTTCATATCCAAAAAATTCGCACCCAGCGAACCGGTGTCGAGTATAACCACAAATGCTGCGCTCTGCGAGACAGAAGAGCATAAAAAAATATTCAGTATCTAAGCCAAATGATTTGCGTGGGTTATCGTAAAAGATCAAAGGCTGCCCAAGTCGCAAACAGATACTTCAAAAAGTTGGTGTTGGTAGAAGACAATACAATCTTCACTTGCATTTACGATTATGATGAAACCAGTAACCATGTTGATCATTCGTTGACCTCCTGTGTGCATCAGATATTTTATTCGACTTTTCATGCCACAATTTCCTGATTGTATCTTCCTGCTATGGCGCAAAACTAAAACAAAATCAAAACAACGAACAACTTGTAGGTAATCACTTTCCGCATCCACTGTATCTGTATACAGCACGCCAGCTACAAATAACGTGTTATAATTCAAGTACGAGTACAGTAGCGAAGAGCTAATGAAAGCGAATCTTAATGAACATACTAGTATTCCCATTCGTACCACTTCCTTACCACCCTCTCAAAATCAAAGGTTACCTACCTACAGATAATAAGCAAGAAAAACTAGAAGGAGAAAACTAATTTAAAATGAAAAGAAAATCTTGTTTGTCCAGGCTGGGAAGGCAGGAACAACCTAAAATAGTCTCAGCTGTCAGTTTCATTAAGCAATTCACGGTCGACAGTCGATACTGGCGCTCACTCACTTACTGACTCTGAATCTGGCGTCTGCTGTTTTGTTACATCACATGTTTGTCACGCGATCTATGATACATAAAAGACGCGCGTTACCTCAGCCAAAACATTGGACTCGCAAAGACCCGGAAGTTGCCGCAGATACTCGTAGTTGTTCATAATCTCTTTACCTACGTCGCGTTGCATCGTTGTTGCATCGAGTCCGAGCGTTTTGCATCGCGCGCCAAAACGAAAATCATAAATTGGCGGCTGTGTAACTGTAGTATCTGTGACAGCAACCAATTAAGATCCAAACGCAACCACTAGCTTGATACGAGTACGAGTACCTACATACGAGTACGAATGCTAGTGCGAGAACAGATTGTAGTCGCGAACAAGAGTGAGATACACGAGAATGCTAATTGACTTCAGCCGTGGTCGCCTGTCGACGTATGAGCACTTGTAGTTATTGTTGTTTTTGTTTTTGTTGTTGCTGCTGCTGTTGAATGTTCACTGGTGGTGCTTTTACTAATCCGCGACTACGAAGACGACGACGACCCGTTGAATTGTGTCTTTTTTTTTTTTGTTTTTTTTTTTTTTGATTCCAAGTACGGGAACGAGTACGAAATACAAGTACGTACGAGTACTCATATCTCGCATCTACGGATACCTATGACAGTTTTCATTTTCGTGTGCTGTTTTCGGTTTCGGTTTGGGTTGTGGTAAGCCTAGAGCTAGAGCCAGTTCCAGCAGTCCAGTCGAATAGTATCTGTCCGGTTGTTCTAGCGTTGTAGATACTTTAACTTGTACGAGAGTATAACAAAAATGTTCGGTACGGTGCTTAGTGCTTTTGTGAGCTGTTTCTTTGCAGTCTTTGTCAATGGCAGCCTTGAAATGGTGCACAATTCCAGGTTAGTAGATAATAGATACAAATCCGTGGTGTCGTAAACACAAATACGGATGCCTTCATAGCTAGGGATGTGTTGTGCAAATGCGTGCCTGTCGTCAATTGGACCTTGTGCGATGAACTTAACACAAATAGTATTTAGACACTGTTTGTATGAGAGATTCTGTAGCTTGGATAAAAGGTTGCCTAGCGGACAGTGCGTGCATTCAAAGTGACTGTGATTAATAAGACGGGGGTAAGTTTGTAGTATCGTAGCGTGGAGCCTACGGAGAATTTATTGCGTGTGGCTGACTTGTAGTAGCTGAGCACGGGCAGGGACGCCTACAACCTCCTACTACACCGGATGAATTGTATATGGTGTGGGGAGGTATCCGGTTATGATTGCATTGAAGATGGTTTTGCGTTTTTAACGGATAGGATTATATATAATGAAAACCGGAAATGTTTCATTGTGAAACTTAAACTGATTCCGGCAAGTATTGGCATTCCTGCTGACCCCTTTTGAGAAGGGTTGATTTCCTACGAGGATAGTGTACGAGTATGTGCTGTTAGTTTTGATGAAAATGTTTGTTATAATGAATTTTATTGTTGAGTTTGTACGGCGAGATAGTAGGTCGGGTTAATTTGAATTTGCCTTGATTGGTTGTGCAGTTTTTAAGTAGACAGGTACTGTTAAAGATGACGAAACCAAAGTTGACATTGCTTTTTCATCGTGTCCGAAGTGTTTAAAAAGGACTGTACGGATTTGCATAGATTTGCTCTAGACAACTGATAGGTAGTGATTGTGGTGCCATGTGATTTTGATAGAGCTTAATCTATTAAGTCCAGTATATTGTTTCATTATTGAAAACATGTGCTCTCTGAATATTTATCTCTAAAAATGAAATGCACTTGTGTTTCTTATAGTTCTTTACATAAACTATCTCTACTGTCTTCGACTCTTTCTCATGACCTTTGTTCTGTATAATTCTAGTAATTACTTTTGACTTACTTTTCCTAGTTGTTTCAATCTGTTATGTTCTGTTTTATTTGTCTGACTCTGTGTTGACTATTTTAGGTTCAATTTAACGTAGTGATTTACAAGTTTACTCTACTTTTCATGTTTTATATCCATATTCAAACACGCATTCAACAATTATTAAAATACATAGATGCACACTGGACGCACATTTCTGCCATAAATTCGGAAAATATTTTAAGATACTGGAAACTGATTTTTTATTTGAACAGATGTGTTGGTACCTTCATTGTGTGCCTTGAAGGATGTAACAGTTTTCATCACCAAAAGCTTGACCAATGTTAACATAACATCTTATGTTTTTAATACTCCAATCCCTAACTCAACTTTTATAAATCGAATCCCGATTTTGACATGTCCTTAGTGTGAAAAAATACCTCGATTTCGTATTCTTCTGAGTTTGAGGACGGTTTCTCGAAAATGTGTTGTAAAGTTATACCACATCTGATTCGTACGCATACTCCGTCGGCCCTATCTACAGTTTAGTCCAATGTTCCTATCTGATGACTTGCCGCTCTTACCAGAAGTGTCTTGCTTTCCGGAAAGGAACGTATCAAATTTTTCTACAAATGAGTTTTTAATTAGATCTTATTTGAACTTGTAGTCCGGATCAGGACTACTTTTACAAGTGCACTTAAATTCTAGACTAACAATATTAACTTAAAGGTACATACTCGCATACTACAGTTATACGAATACATACAACTAAGGGCGGTTGAGAGCAGTTGGACAAGAGTAAGACACATTTTTTAGAAACAGAAAAAAGTCAAAAAAATTTTGGTTATATTTGACTTCCCGGTGCTTACTAGACATAGATTCAAAGTATCCGTAGTTTGATTGGTGAGGATTGATAAGTTGAAGTTAGGAGAGACTATCAAAATTACCACCTGTTATCGTACAGATAACATCTTCCCTTAAAATATTTAGTATCTTCCTTTTCCTTCAGGTTACATAAGCTACACAAAAGTGGAATATAACTTAGCTTAAATAGCTCTCCCCTCAACTTAAATATAGTCCTAATTTCTGTGTTTATTGCGGTATTTATCTTTGAAGTAGTTCTTTTCACGTACATTAGTTGGAACTTAGGCTGCCGTAGGTCATTCTATAATGTGATTCATAGAGAGGTTTGATTTATAATGTAAAATAAAATACATAAATTTGAAAGTGAACTGAAAATTTTTATTTTTGGTTAAAAGAAAAATTCATGGCATTTACTCTTTTAAAATGATATCATGTAAATGATGGCCATGACTATATCTGAGGTAGTCCATTCCGAAAGTCCAATTTTGGGCGACTAGTTCGAGCATAGTGACTGGAATCTGGCGGATAACACGAGTAATGTTGGCTTCCAAAGCGTCAATCGTAGCTGGCTTATTCCTGAAGACCTGAAACTTTACATATCTCTTAAGAAAATAGTCCGAAGGTGTGATATCGCATGATCTAGGCGGCCAATTTACCGTAGCAAAACGTGAAACTAAGTGCTTACCATTTCTCAAAAAGTCCATGGTTTCACGCGCTGTGTGGCTCGTAGAGCCGTTTTGTTGTAACCACAACTCACCGAGATCATGTGCATGAATTTCAGGAAGCACATAGTCTGTTAACATGGCGCGATAACGGTTGCATTGACGGTAACATTCTGATTTGCCTCATTTTTGAAAAAAAATATGGACCAATGATTCCATCAGCCCATAAACCACACCATACCGTTGTTCTTAATGGATGTAATGGTAGCTCTTGGTACTCTTCGGGATGCTCATTAGCGATTTTGTTTATTAACGTATCCATTGAGCCAGAAATGGGCTTCATCACTGAACAAAATTTCAAGATAAAACACCGGATTTTCACTGGAAGTCGCCTGGCTTTAATTCTTACACGAGTTGAATTTTGTACGTTTTTAGGCCGAGATCCTCACGTAAAATACGCCAAGTTGTCGAATACGCTAAGCCAAGCTGCTAAGAACGACGACGAATCGATTAGTTACGGTCTTCGTGTACACTCTCAGCTACATCTGCTATAATCTCTTCACTTCGTGCTGGATGTGGTCTAACCGATCGAGTAGCATTCACTAATGTAAATTGAGACTCAAATTTGTGAATGGTATTGGCAGTAGTGGTTTCAGTAGGTCGATTATATGCACCGTTCCTCGAATCGCACAAAAAACATTTCTCACAGAACGTTGATTTTCGTAATACAGCTGAACAATTTGGAGACACTGTTATGGTGGGAGTCTTTCCATGATGGCTTCCCAAACGATACTGAACAAAAATGACGAAGCAGTTTGATAGAAGTCGATCTGTCAAAAAAAGCCTTTTGAGAATCAAACCTCACGATGGATCACCCTATGTATAGATCACGAAGTTTTCCTAACTTAGATGTCATGAGCTATCACGTCCACGTTAGATATTAGATAACAGAGACACGGTTTCCTTTTTTCACCGTAGTAGCGCTCGATCTTCAGCTCACATTTTACTGGCAGTTCTAGCCACTCTTTTAACTATCCTTATCTGGCCTGAATTTTATAGAGCGCTATTATTTTTGAAAATCGGTCATATAGCATTTTTAGAATCTAAAGGATATAGTCGACCTGTACTTTAAGAGTTTTGATACAGAGTGGAAATAAACCCGTTTTCATCATAACTATATGTATAGGTATAGTTCGCTGTATTCAGTGGAAGATGAAATGCTAATAACAACTTCTCGGCGGTATTATACTGACTGCCTCCCCACCACACTTGTGATGCGTAAAACATTATCGCCTCAGCTATGTTACAAAGAGGAATACTTACATTTGGTGCCTACTGTGAGCAGTGAATTTGTCATAAGGCATTTATTCCAGATGCTGTTTATAGCTGTTTTGGACTTCGCCAGCTTCTTCATAGGATAACGTTCCATATACAGGTTTTTTCATAGGGCATACTACTAGGTATTTATACTAGTTAACAACTTCAACTGTTTCACTATCGTATTTAAAGTTTTTTTCTTTTGTTGTGTATGCCTCCACCTGCCTTAAAACTTTTAACCTAACATGGTGAAATCGGCTTGAAATTCTTTAATACGTTCAACACCACGTGTACCAACGGTCGCTCATTTTAATTTATCTTAAGTAAACCACCGTGTCCATCGGTTCTATTCGATTCAACATGGCTTAGTTATTTAAATCATTGAATTCTTAACCTTTTGACAAGGTAAATGTGGCTCTAAAGTTGCAAACACATATTGTTGTTATATTTTATTTTCCAGATCCTTCCTTTTACCACCTGGATGGGTGCCTTTTGCTGCCAGTATATACTTTGTTTTACCCTCATTGATTACTAAATAAAATTTTTAGCTTCTGGTTCTGGAATCAAATAGCGTTTATTTAGTGGTTTCCTCCTGTAATGTCAAGGTTTTCAGTGTATGCTAGCAGTTGAACAGGGTTATCGGATATAAACAAACCCAGGAGTGTTATTCTACACAGACTGGCGAATTAGTTAGGGATGCCCGGATAGTGATTGATGTGGCTATATATAGGAATACCTTTAAGTGCTTCCATAAGCTTTGTTGAAACCAACAGGCAGTTGTTGAGTATCGATTAGAAGTTCATGGGAATATGAGTAAGGAATGGTCAAAAATACCACAATCATAAGGACCTTTTTCTTCTTTGAAGTTTCGCTGTTTACAGTTGCTGGTACTCTTTTTGAAACCAAGGATTTTTTTTTGTGGTGGTAATGTTACATGTTTCGTAATTACGTAGCCATTGGCCTCCAGCGCTTCATCCAGATAGCAAGCTTTCCTAAGCTCGACTGCAAAAGGCTCTAGCAATCCCTGCGACTGAAGCCAGTGGGCGTCTAATTTCTTGAAGTTTTAGCGAGGGCGTCAGGAAAATTTTCATTCTCAACTAAGGCTATAGCAATCTGGTTCGATTGGACATTGGAACCTTCGGACATTCAGAATATCAAAGTTTTGTCTTGCGTTGATCGCAATTTGATCGTTCTAGTTCACGTTATTTCGGGGCTTCTGTAAGTTTTAGCCACATGAAGTTGAATTCCGGATTGAAATATTGATAACATAGAGGTGGGGTTTGGTAAGCTACATCACTTCGCATATAAATGTCTAGACCGCGGGGAGAGAAGAATAATGACACTAGTTCGTAGTCAAGTAGCTTCAGATCAGAGTCAAATGAGAGCTATGGGCAGGAATCTACCTAAGTTTCACTAAGTGCCAAAACAGCTGGCCTTTATTGGCTGGCCTAATTGTTAACCCGCAAAATGGTCAAGGCAAGATTAATGTTAAGGCCGAACCTTTTCTATCCAATTCGTCTGCTCTTTCATTACCATCATAAGTACTATGACCTGACAACCAGATTAAAAAGACTCTGTTAATGCTGACTAGTGTTTTTAGAAATGCAGTCGCAGATAATTTTTGAGCATATTTTGGTTAAATCTAAGACTCAATAACGCAGGCGGATTTTGCGTGCTGAAGATTATGTAATAAAGACTATTGTGGGGATATATTGATAGAACTGCCATCATTTTTAGCTTCTCCAGTGAAGTGAGTGACTTCTGAGTTCTTAGATTCTGAGGCAAATCTTTTTAAGTTTTAGACCTATGAGCTAATAGTTCCAGATGTGATGAGCTCAGCTGTCTGGTGGTTCTCTTGGACTTTATCAGTTCCAAGTGTATTCCCCTTTCTTCCGTTGAGCAATCTTTGGTGATAGCTAATCTTTGAAGAGCTGGCGCTCTGCCCATAGTTTTGGCCTTAGATTCTTTGTTCTGGACTCGTCTCGAAGATCGTTTTATTCCAATCAGTATCCGCGAGAAGATTAGGAAAAGGTTACATCCTTAGTCTAGGATGTAGTCCTTGAAAACCGTCGAATGTGATGGTTTTACCTCCGTTCTTGTTCCTTGTGACGCTGAGAACTCGCCAGCTTTTTGTAGATGCGCCGGGGTTTTTTTGGCGAGACGGGCTAGGAAAACGTCTTTGATAAGGTTGTCTGCTTCTGGAATGAATCATCACAGGTGGATAACTTGGGCACATAGTGTCTAAGATTTATACGCAGATTTACGTTTTTCTATGGTTTAATTCTGCCAGTTTTTGGTTACTGTGTCATGACAAGTAATCGACAACCATCAATCCCCAGCTTAAATGGCTACAAGTCTTAGTCTTAGCTTAATCTTTTGCTCCACAAGGATCTGTTCTGCGTGCATTGAGTGCATGTAGTGACCTTACATTGGGCCGTAGTATTCCTGATCTTTTTCTTTTATTTTGTTTTTACTTCAGCTTTTGTCCGCTTCTGAGTAGGATTTGTGAGCAGACTTTTTGTGTTCAGGGTCTTATGTGACTCTCTCTGTGGTTTATGCTTTTTTTTCATTCCTGCCACAAGAGAGTTATCAATGGGCCTGGTACGTTTGCTGCTGGTGGGCTCATTTTGCTTTCCTTTTTCTTCTTTTCCTTACGCGAGAATCAACATATATATGCTCTTTCTAGTAGATTCGCCTCCTCGGGTTCAGTTTCGGACGTAATGAAGGCAGCAATTTCATGCTTTTGGGCCCCAGTAAAGTGTTCCTATTTCGGTTGCTATTGCCATGAGATGTCGTCCAGTATCTAAAAGGAACATTACGCTTACGATGCACATTTTCCAGTTCCCTGCATCATTCAGTACTTGGCCCGTATTAATAAACATCCTGTCTTCAGAAATTTGACTCTTGGCCCGCGAAGGTGCGAGAACCCTTACCATACTTCGTAGCCTTCCCATATCTGCCACCAATGGCCACGCCGGGTTGCCTGAGAAACATTTAACACCTTTTAACTAAAAAAAAAATCTATTTAACTAGATTCTTCTTTCCGATACATAAAATCTAGAAATCTATTGATGGTCGGAGCTTTTAACTCTACGAATGTTTCTTAGAAAATGCAAATCAATTCGGTTAATTAGTATGCACATACGTGTACTCTCTTCGAATTCGTTTAGCTCATCGATTTTTCAAAGAAGTCTGGAAGATGTCATTGTCGTCAATTTTCTATCAACAAGTCCTGTAAACACTTGTAATCCGGCATTAATGGGCTGGTAAAACCACAGATAAAATTAGATTTATCATTGATCAAGACGACAAGGAAATCTTAATTAGGGTACACTGTGAATCACCATCACACTGAATCTATGAATAAATTTTTTGATGTCATCTAGACATAAATGCAAAGCTTTTCAGAGTATTTATCCAAGATTTACAAAATTTGAACTGTTATAATCAGTCAGTGCAAGCAGATACTTTTTTCTTATTATTTGTCAAGTAGACTGACAACTAATTATCACCCGACATTACCATATTCTAAGGCCTTTTCAACTGAAAGTAAGAGTGGGATTGACACTTTTTGAACTGACAATGAAGACCTGCACATCATTGCTAAATAAGATTGCTCGAGACTTATTCGTAACTGAAGCACTCCGTCACTAAATTTATTAAAATTCCACGAGCATCAAATACATTGAATGATGAATCAGTTATGTGCGTGCTTTGCATTTATATTCATTCGATGGTACTTACACTATCGACTCAAGTCTAAAATCTGACTTCAACATCAATCTTTTACGCACACATTTTGGTGATTTTTCATTGCATAACAACTGTGAAAATGTTGGCATTTGAATGCGATTAGGCAGTTAAATCGCCATATGGTTTGTAGTCCAATGAGTTTTTGACACACGGAGGAGGTTTATCATGTATCCCTCGGGTCGTAGGTATCTGATCCTATTAAAAACTTTGTAAGCGATCTAATGTATGATACACACAAAATTAGTCAATACGCATACCATTAGTGTAATTGGTTGAGTTATACTGATTCAGATCTCTGGAGTTCAAGTGACCTATGATCTACTTTAGGTTAGGTTAGATTAGGTGTATTGGCATATTGTGATGTCATGTGAATCTGTGATCCTCCTATTCCTGGAATCATAGTAGAAGGTTCCTAAGTGAAGTTTTCTTCCTTGCGATAGTTCTGGACATGTACAGAATAGGTGGAGAATTGTTTCCTCTCCCTCTATTCAACGACGGGAGAAGTCTTGCCGACTTGCCTATAAGACAGTGACCAGTGATGTCACCTATGAAGCGCTGCGATGTTTCCAATTTTGAAGGATGAAACTCTTTATCTGGTAGCTAGACATGTTGACCCTATCGTAAAGTTAAGGTTTGTTCTTCTACTAACATTATACCGATGATACCTTTTTGAGGTAGGATATGTAGGTAGGTAGCTTGATGTTGAATTGCTCTGCCATCTCCCTGAGAGATGATCGGCAGTCAAGAGATGTTTAAGAATCTTGTAAGTTTTTTCAACCAGCACAAGACTTTAATCACCAGAATTTCTGCCTGGGGATGTTTACTTCAGTCTTTCTCAAACCAATGTTGGAGCATATTTTAGTCGATGCTCTCTGGAAGCATTCTTAGTGTAATAAGAATGTAAGTAAGTAGCCAAACAGTTTGTTTGCGCGCTCTGTAGTAGCTTACTGAAAATATCGATAGGTGTCAGGTGAAATGAAATATCCAGTTCATGTCGTCAGATGTTGTGCTTTGGACTTTGCCTAGTTTGCTGCAGTTATCCAAGGCCATCCATCAGAAACCAGCCTATAAGTGAGTATCGGTCTTTCAACCAGTAGGTTATGCGAGATGGAAGGCCCCATTTGTTCCCAACGGTTTTTTTTACAAGAGAATTAATCTTTTCTAGTTTTCTTGACTCTTTCTTGAATATTAGGTTTGGAATTTTTATTTTTTAGAAAACAGGAAAAGATCTGTTTTATGGGGGCTTGCTTGCAATCCATAGCGGTATGTTAAGATAAATCTGAATGAGTTCTTTAATGGTAAGATATTTACCTGAGAGTGCTATAAGCCAGCCATGTCCATAAATAATCACCCTACTTAAACCAGCTTCCAGTTATATCAACAGTCCGCTGGCTGCTAAGTTGCAGAGAAGGGATGAAAGGACACCTTAAGCAGAAGTCTCTTCCAGTTCAGAGTTAATTATCCTACTACTTAGCATAAGACTGATCAACTCCGAAGTGAATTATCTGCCTTCAGAGTTGACAGTGGAGCTGTTGTTGTGATGTGTTGACATTTACTATGTCCAGGGACACGATCATTGTGTACGTCAATGTGGCTATGCAATGAATGTAAATCCGTTTCTACTGACTTTCTTTACAGTGGGCATGTTAGGCCATAGACAAAACTCGTGAATCAATTCTAGATCGTATATGGATATCAATCAATCGTTCTAGAGTTTTCAGAAAGAAAGGTACTAGACTTATATGTCTGAAGTTCTTTGGGACAGCATGAGAGTATTTTCCGGTTTTGAGAATGAAAACTACACTAGCTTCTCTGCAGGACAAGAGAAATGTGGGTCATTTTAACACAGCTCCTCATTATATTTTCTAGAGTTGACAGTATAATATCTGAGGACCTTTGTAGCTCGGCAGGTATTATAATATACTTCCCAGACCAGCGGAATTGTATGGTTGAAGCTATGCAGTGCCCAAAACAGCATATCCCTTCTAATCAGACTGTGAATTTTAGTTGCGGCCGCAGTATTTCTACTGAGGTTGTTACTGGCATTGAATAGGGAGCTACCTGGAAACTGGGTGTTCAATAGCAGCAGATCTCACTTGAGGTCTTCCAAGGGTCATCGGTTTTTTTTTTTTTTTTTTTGAAACAGCTAAGCATCATAGGATTTGTGGCTTAAGAGATTTCTGTTTTTGCAGCAGAATGACCTCCAGGATTCTCGCTTTGACTTCCTCAGTTCTTTTTATATATTTTGAAGGATTCCTTATGTGCGTCCCAGCCTGTCAATTTTCTTATGCTTTTTGCTTGATTGGAAAGTTTTCCACAAAAGTTTCTAAGCGGTCCCAGTACTAATGTCTACCAGTGCGGCTTTTTCTTGCCTCTGTGTTGAATAAGAAGAATGCTAGTTTGTAGAGAAGAGCATCATTCAGACTAAATTTGATGTATCTGTGATCTGAAAAGTAGTGTTCAGATAATATAATCCAGCTCATTTTCATTTGAGTGATGTTGTAGGAGGCACTAGTACTGATAATTTAATCAAAAAGTGACTCATCTCTATCGTTAGTGTCGGTACTGACCCATATCGTGTCCTGGTCCAGTACCACCCTTTCTAGATTGTCACCAGAGAAAGGGCGTACATGTAGATGCCTTTTCCAGTTTCCAGCCTGGAAACGTTTATGTTGGCGTTGCTGAGGCTAGGAAGCAAAACTACATTTTACTAGTATACAAGTTCGAATCTTACCTTTGTATTTTGAATATAGGTGTCCCAAGTCCACGAACCACGCCTTCTACAATCAATGGTTCCTTGATTATGATGATGACCTCTGCATCTTTGGATAGACGCAGAATGAGTGCAGCCGAGGTTTTCTATGGTTGGAGCGTAATTTGAAGAAACCGTAGCATTATTGTTACAATCAACCACAGAAGTCTTCACCAAGGTTTCTTTTGAGTGCTCCGATTCTGAAAATATGACGAAAAGCTCATCTTCATCTTGTGATCGTAAAGGATATGGTATTTTTTCAGATAGAGTTCCCATCTTTTTCATTGATGTTTGGCATGTTAGTATGTTAGCATTCGTGCTTTGACAATGTGTTGCTAGATATTTGGCTTCTGGTTAATTTTACTGTTTAGAATACTTCCCGGAAAGTTTGCCTGTTCGGAATAGAGTGGATCGCATTTTTACTTTAATATTGTTGTGGGCACCCTAAATTCCTTCAGATTGAAACCCTTTCTAGTGTTGTTGGCTGCTTCTACTGATTTACCTTTCCTATGATAAAGCTACGTTGGAGGTGTATTGCGTCTCTGCACAAGTAACAATAATTTGAAATACTTTTGTCCCACAAATTTATATGTTTGTTACTAGACTGTTTAGATTGATGTGCCCTTCGAAAAACACTAAACGGCAGATGGGTCCGCCCTTAATTGTGTACCTCTTCATCTCTGTTACATATTTTCTTTTCATATATGCGCAGCCAATGCATAACTTACTGTATTCTCTGGAGAAACCTGGCATCTTTGGTGACCAGAATATATCCTTTACCCGAGCCGTAATGTTTTCTACGTCACCATAAAGCTGCATACAACAATTCTCGATTCTCGGCTTTATTTACCGGGCGAAATACCAAAGTCTTCTTAGCTTACAATCTTGCAACAACTTGTTCATCTATGTCACCCATTATGCGGGTAGCTTCTTATGTCTTGCCACTGTATTGTAACCAACCCAACAGGCCTAGAAACTATTATATTTCAACTGATGAAAGTGTTTGGGAGTTCGAAATTCTATGATAGCCTTCCGTCTTCCGAGCAGAGCCCAAATTTTTTTTAGATCCTTCAAAAACCAGCTTTTCCAGACCGTACCGTTTTCTCCATCCATCGTGAAAGCAGTGTGGCTGTTGCGGTCTTCATTCGCTTGTATCTGGTAGTAGCTAGCACACTTCTAACCACTCTCTCTTCTTAGTAAGAACGAATGGCGGACAGAACTCCGATGAAGACGGACAAACAACACCTTGTTTCATCAGCTTTTTGACCTTCCTAGTGACGATAGCCCGTTTAGTAAATGTATGTACAGTGGACTAGAAATGGTTAACTGAATTGAACATTTCTTATTGAACTCGCTTCCGTTTCTTGCAAAAGAGTTAGCGTAATTGTCGACAAGGTTCTGAAATTTCACATCAGCGCCTTCCACAAATCCAGCTCGTCAATATAAGCTTCTCTTTATAGTTCATCTTTTAGCCATTGGTTAAGTTTTTGAGTCGAAGCTGCTAGATTTTGTCTGTCATCTGGCGCTAATTTATCCTGCTTCGAATCGACTTTGAACTTAGGTCCACGAATGATGTCACCGAGTACCTGTTAGTTTGATCCTTAATGAAGGATCTTGTTTCCCATCGCCAATTTATCGTAATTGAGCTCTGAGTTCCAATTCAGTGCTGCACTTTACCCAATGCAGTATCTTATCAACGGAAGTTGTTCACCCAAAAGCCTTTCCTTAATCGGGTGTTGACCATGTCCTAGATCATATCTTTACAACCTCACGATTCAAGTATCTTTGCTGCAAAGAAAAACTCTCCGACGTCCTTTACCGATCTTTACTCGCAGAGCTATGTGGGCACAGCCCAAAGAAAAAGTGATAAAATCCCTAATCCCCTTAGGGATTTCCCTTACTTTTTCAGCAACTTGTTCAATTTCTCTTGCAGCTTTTGATGTTTGTAGCAGAACAGCCATTCTGCATCACCCTTAGAGTTCTGCCCTCGGGCTTGTCACAGGCACAGGTCCTTTTTTTTTTTTTTTATCACAGAATCATCAATCATCACCAGGCTAACCTTTATGTTGTTTACCACTACTCTGTCTCATGCTGTTGGCGACTCGGCACCTGCTTGTTTCGCAAGTCTGGGTGAGTTTACAGCCCTCTGCAGCCCGTCCATCAGGTCATGCTTCAGCCGAAGGTTGTCTGTCGTTTTGCTTTGTGTATCCTTAAACCGAAGTGTACGTTTAACTAAACGAGTGTGCAAACATTTTTGTTTAAAGTATTGCATCCATACAAGGACAAGTATTTACTTGTACATCGCTCTTGAAACTGTACAACAGTATGACTACACTAAATTACCTCAAACTACTTATTTCGCCTTGCTTTAAAGTATCCTTCACCATCTGAGCTCCCGTTACAAAATTCCGATCCAGATGGCTGCACCACAGCTACGAGTCTCAAATTCCTCTGTTTACAAATCCTTCTTCTAAACAATTCACCAGTCAGTCAAATAATGCCCATCCTTCAATCCGGAGCGATTTTGTCTGCCAAAAATACCTTCGGCCATCCCTAAGATTGATTAAAATCAGCTCAAAGTGTTTGCGCTTCTTTCAAGAACATGCAACCTCACCTTTTTAAGTGCAACCTTCCATCGAATCCAAAAGAAAATAAAAACAACATCTCAACAGCGATAACCCATCACGTCTTCCTAACCAAAGGTGCCCAACTAATTTCCCATTTCCATGACCCTAATTGCCATAGCATGCCGTACATTTTCTTACCGTGTTCACCCCCAGCTTTCATCCGTTTTTTTATTTTTTTTATTTTTGTGTCCTGTAGCGGCAATTAAATTAATAACCACAACCACTTGAGTAAGCTCTATGTACTCTCACCCACATGAAGAATTATGATTTCTAGGCACGCAATTACCCTGGCCATGCCTTTCTTGTGCCACCCCCTTTATAACAGATAAACAAATTCATTGGCATGTTGTTTATTCGAGACGCCCTTTTGACAACAACCCCTTCTTGGACCGGCAATCACCCTGCATAGCTAAAGTGTGAAAAGAACCCGAAATGGGCTTGTTTATCAATTTATACTGAAACTCTGGAAGAACCTCGAGCCCGGCACTGAATGGAGTTTATGATTTCTTTGCATGCCTCCAGAATTGACATGGCACTTGAAGAATTCCAAAAGGGGATTGGTGTCGACTACGACGACGACGACAACGACAACGACAACGACAACAGTGTCTTTAACACTGGGGGACTGTTTGTGTTGGCGGAAAAGTGCTGTAAAAGCGGATAAACAAAATTACAGATCAATTTAAGGATAACGGTTAAGGAACTCGTTTAAGACTCGTATTTTAGTTTCTTTACTCGTAAGTTGAATTGCAACTCCTAATCCCGCCTACATAACTTAAACTCATGTTCCGGAAACAGGCTCATGTCGATCTAAGCTAGTTGAACTATGAAGATGTGAAGATATCACAGTGGTGCGACAGTTGTTACGTTACATTTGTCACGCATTTGAATGGATTTTTCAGCAGAAATGGTATCAACCCCATGACACCCTCACGTCCCATCACAGGCCAGAGAGGACAGTGCTACTGTAGGACAAACTAACAAAATCGAAAAGTACTACTGAGGGGACTCAGTGGAGACCCTCTAATAAGCAGTTGTTGAAGGCCACCACGTGATTATCATCAGAGGGTGAGACAACAACCAGCACTCAAATTACAATCGTAATGGAGGGAACTGATGTTCTGGCACTGGCCATGACCACAAGTTTTAGTGAAAAATTTTACAATTTTTACCCTCGAATGTTTCTAAAAGGTGTGAGGTTGAAGCCGGGTGCCGGTGCTAGATGGGAAGGTAGCAGTGGAGACTTGTTTACATAGAAATAAGTCAGATGATCTTAATGTGCGAAACCCAGAGACTAGTACGCAAATATTTGGAGCTGTTTTTTTTTTGTTTTGTTTTCGATTGTTTTCAAACGTGATATGGGCAACGAAAATGTCAACTGAGAGGTGGAGGGATGCTAATGCTACGCATGAGAATGCATAAATTAATGTAGGAAACGTGGCAGTTGGGGCCGACATTACTAGGTCTTCGTTGTGATGAATCATCAACTGTAAAATAGCTAAGAATGATTCTGTTGTTCCCTAGAGCGAGTGTTTTGTTGGTCATTGACAACAAGGCACAGCTCTGATTTGAATGTTTATTTGAGGTCGATTTGAAGTGCATACTCAAGTGAGATTTATAACAGTTCATTTGTGTTGAATTGAAAGTAGAGGGTGAGATTTGGTGACAACTTATGTGACAAATCACGTTCTGTTGTTGAAATTGGGTAAAATGGCCTTTGCATAGAGCAATCTAATCATTTGGATAAATAAAAGGAAAATAAATGAACACTCTGAATTCTAGGACCGTACTTCTGACAATTGTCGTGTAGACAACAAGAAGTTGGTTCACTTTCTAGTCAGCACATATCGTATGAGTACGTGTGAGAATCTGCAGAATTGATAATGGGAACCATTCTAATGTTCACTCTTCTATCCGTCTTTAATATGTGGCATTGAGTGCTTCATCAGATTTAAAACCCTTTTAGTTGTCGTTAAGGGTGACTCGTTTAGTTTTTTTTTTTCAAAAATACTCAGGTAAGAAATGACAACGCAACGTTTTAAGGTTTTGACAATTTATTTTTCAATATAATCCCCTTTCAACCCGATACACTTTTTACAGCGGTGCTGCAACTTCTTTAACCCCTCCGTATAGTAAGGCTTTTGTTAGCCTGCAACGTACTCTTCCGCGGCGGCGATGACTTCCTCGTTCAATCCGTACTTCTTTCCGACGAGTGATCTTTTAATGTTTGGGAACAAAAAGGAGTCGCACGGAGCCAAATCTAAAGAAAACGGATGGTGGAGGAGTGATTTGTAGAGCAATTCGACCAATTTGGCTGTGCGTTATCATGATGGAAGGGCACTTTTTTCTTTTAATCGGCTTTGAATTGGCCCAATAAATCGACGTTGTATGCTCCTGTGACTGTTTTTCCCTTCTCCAAATAGTCAACGTAGATCAAACTTCACGCGTCGCATAACCATAACCGGTGTCCATACCCGTTCGCCTTCTTTGGAGCACGTTCACCGGGTAAAATTGATTGTTTCGATTGTTATTTGGTCTCTGGTGTAAACCAATGAATCTATGTCTCATCGACGGTCACAAAACGACGTAGAAACAAGGCCAAGTACGTCTTTAAAGTGGTCTCGTGATCGCACTAGTTCTCCGGTGTAAGCAAACGCGGCACCCATCGCTTGGACAGCGATCTCATGCGGGATATGACTAACGCGTTTAGTTGAGATGCCTGCTATTTTAGATAACCGCCAATACGAGTTCATGTATTTTGTCCACGGTTTCTTCTATGGGCTACCTGGACGCGGTTCATCAAAACCGACGTACGGTCACAGCAAAACCCTGCGAACCGGTGGTAAATGGTTTTACGAGAAGATGAATGGGTCCCATACGCACCATTGAGAATGGGCTAGATTTCCTAGCAAGTTTTCTCACTCAAAAACAAGAATTGGATCATGGAACGATACTGCTCTTTTTCCATGGTCGCAAAAAACACTAACACGATTTTTTTGACACGAAATTGGTGTCAAAACAAAACTAAGAGTCGGATTGTCACGAAATTTTGACAGGCGGTCATGCAAAGAGTAGTCAAACAAAAGAACCATTCCTTACATTTATTTTTTGAAGATTATTTCTTTCAAATATTGACCTTAGCTGCGGCTAACAACTTCCATTCTGAATTTGCAATTTTCGATGACACGTTCGAGGGTGGTGTTTGCTCAATGACTCGAGTAAAGTTGGCCTCCAATTCCTCAATCAAAGTTGGCTTATCCATGTAGACTTTGGACGTAGCCCTAAAGGAAAAAATCTAAAGGTGTGATGATACATGATCTAGGCGGCGAATCCACCGATCCAAAATTTGAAATTAGCTGTTCCCCGAATCGTTTTCGCAATAAAGAAATGGTTTCACGACCGTGTGACAAGTGGGGCCGTCCTGTTAGAACCAAATGTCGTCGTGACCAGCAGCTTCAACATCAAGCGGCAAATAGTCTGTTATCAAGGCGCGACGATGGTCACCTTTTACAGTTACGTTTCGCTCGACTTCAGTTTTGAAGAATTATGGACCGGTGGTTCCAACACCAACAGTTCTTGAACCTCTTCGAGTTGTTCCGTAACTCAAAAAGGTTATTTTGCTTATTAACGTAGCCATTAAGCCAGAAATGGGCCTCATTGGTGAACAACATTTTGGTCGAAAAGAGTGGATCTTCTTGAAGCTTTTCCAGTACCCAAAGACTGAAACGATGATGACGAATTGCAAATTGATTTTGTGTCCCTTTAAACAAAAATCCTCACGTAAAATACGCTAAGTTGTTGCATACGACAAGCTAAGCGTAAAGTATTCTTCAGCAAAATGAAAATTGGGTTTTATATTTGTTGACGGTACTGTGCTTTTGGCAGGCCGATTATGTGGACGATAAGTTGCTCTATACGCACCAAATACATTCCTCGTGGAACACTGATTTTCGTTATACTCGTACGGCTGAATTATTTGTAGACGCTGTACTAGGCTAAGCCTTTTCATGACAAAATATGAAGCAGTACCGAACTAAAATACCATATCAGTCTGACACTCTCATTAATTTCACATTTGAAAAAGTACCTCTAAAAGAATCATCTATTACTTAGTCCTGAGCTTAACTTTAGAGAAGATCAGGTGCAGGACCTCTGTGAGCTGCAAAAAGGATCTTAGTCGCATTAACCCTTGTTTTGGGGTTGATGGATCGATGAAGATGTAAGTCAATAGAATAAGTTATTTTATTTTCTCAGACGCCTTGCATGTTCTTTTTACTGAAATTTGTCAGTCATTCGTAGAAATATGAACAGGGGCTTCAGTAATTAAGTGCCTACAGTACATGCCTCCAACATATCAGCGCCGAGTACCTTAAGTCTAATCCTCAAGGCCGCTGTGGTGCATCTAACTCATAAAGGAGGTTCTAGAAAAGATATTTTCAACTACAGAACAATATCTGTTTTGCCAGGAGTAGAAAAGCGTTTGGAGGATGTCGTAGTGAGAAGGTTAATTAACTTCATCGAAGAGAGTTCTTTATTTCTCGAAAAGCAAAACGGTTTTGAAACAAATAAAAGCACATGAAATACTTTGGGTGAATTGGTCTTATTTATAATCTTCAGGAAAGCTTTTGATACGTGAAATTATGAAAATCTTTTAATACCAACTTAGTTAGTTGAGATCCCCTTTCACTTGCGTACTCCACTGGAATCGCGGTCTCTCTCTACTGCGCTATCCCTCGGGGGTAGATTCGAAGATTTTTTGAACCAGAGCATTGGTGCTTATCTGCTCTACATGATCCACCTTCGTCGGTCGTTTGGCCTTCATTCTCCCGGCTAGGTCACTGTACAGCCCATATATGTACAATAGTTCGCTACAGATCGTCTATGCACCGAATATCACCCGAAGGATTTGTTTCTCAAAACATCAAAGAGCACCCTCATCTATTTTTGATTAAGTTCATAACTTTGCGCCATAGAGCAAAATTTTGTTGCTCGAGAGAAGGCTTTGCTAGTCGACTGTTTTCTTATCCCAAAGAAGCAGCGATTTGCAAGAGTTGTTCTTTGTTTGATCTCATCGCTGGTGTTATTGTCTGAATTATTATCCGAAGTTTAGGTAGACAAGGTCCTTAACTACATCAAAGTTATATCTATAGAGGGTGAGGTTCTGTGCGAGACGTCCTAGTTGACCCTCATTGCTTCCGTCTCAGTTCTCGCGAAGGCACAATTGAGATCGCGTTACTTTCTTCTAATTATGTCAATATCATCGACGTATGGAGTAATAGGAGAGGCTTTTGAAAGGTTGTGCTTTGTGTATTGACGCGTGATTTTTGCACTGCTCTTCCAAGAATGATGTTAAAGAAATCTTACGACAGCGCATCACCTTGTCTTAATCCTTTTTTGACATCAAAGGTATTGGTCAGTTATTTACCGACCTAGATGAACACAGTGTTTTCTTCACCGTCATCCCCCACAAACGGCCGAGTTTGGCAGGGATGTCAAAACTAGACATTGCTTTGTAGAGCTTGTTTCTATATATGCTCTTATCGATGAATAGGTAGTGGATATCATGGGTTTTCCCCAAATCTGTCATAGTATTAGTATTTAGTCGGTGGTGGACTTTCCTGGCCAGTGCTAAAGACCAATCAGGTTGTTGACGAGCGATTTCAGGCATTCAGGCTTCTGTAATTGGCGCAGTTGAGGGGATCTCATTTTTTGAGGATCGGACGAACAATGGTGAGTTTCTAATAATCGCACATACTACAACTTTTACAGATAAGTTGATGTATGCTCCTTACCAAATCATCCAGGGCGGGTGAATGGAATTGTTGGTCCAGGTTAAAAGGTTCATTCTGCATGATAGTTTTATTTGGCTCGTCATCGTCGTTATACAGTCTACAGAAATGCTTTTTCCATATCCTCATCATCGACTGTGATCTACTATATTATGATGATTCCTTCTTCGTATCTACAGGCTTTTGTTCGGGGTCTGTACAAGCGGCATATTTGTTCTATTTTTCAATAAAACTTCTAAATCTTATTCCTGGAGTAGCATCTTTCAATTTCCCCTACTAGACGCTTCTCATTTTCCTTCTTTTTCTTCCTTAAAAACGGTGTTTGTCTGTCCTATTTTGCATTACTTTGCATCGTTCTTGCTTAACTGCATATGCTTGCTGGCACTCCTCGTCAAACCAGGGGTTTCGTTGTGGTGGCCTAGTGAAATCCAGCATATCAGAGGCGGCATCTCTGATGTCTTTTTAGTAATGTTGCCAATAGTCTTCGATACATGATCTAGGCAACATATGAATTCTTAAGAGATTAAGGGAGGAAAAGTATTTTGCGATCTCTTGTGATTGTAGACGTCTGACGGCAAATTTGCTCACAGTATTAGCCTGCGCTGCGCTATTTTTTTTAATATCCGCAACCGTACCTTGACTACCACAAATTAGTAGTTCGAGTCAATGTGGGCTCCTCGTAGCGCTCGGACATCCATAATACTGGTGGAGTTCCATGCGTCGATCGTAATGTGGTCAATCTGGTTGATCAGGAGCCCTACAAGTCTCTTTGTGGGAAAAAATTGCTAGCTACGAGAACTTTAAGCAATGCGTTGATAAACATGCACCATAACAGTGCCTTCCGCGTTTGTAGGCATGTTGCATCTTACATGAAGGAAGCATTCGCAAAATAGTTTTACGCACATGGAACTTCTTTATCTCCTCCATTTGTAGTTCTGAAGCTCTTGGTAAGCGTACTGTCCTCCTTTTCGATTTTCACCAAAAAGGTTACTTTCATTGGTTTATCGTGGTTCATCCGGCTAACGGTGAAGATTTCAGACATCTATACAAGTGTATATATGAATAACTTTTTTACTAAAAAAAAAAAAAAATATGATATCCGCCAAGTGGCTACCGCCAGTGTTGATACACATTTGTGGCCGTTTTATCTCATTTTTCATGACTTTCCGCAAGATTTCCGGTTATAACTGTTCGAATATTCCCCTTAAGGGCTGCGATTGTCTGAGGCTTGTTGGAATAAGCACGCGACTTCAAGTAGCCCCAAATAAAGAAGTCTGGGACAATCTTGCTGATCATGCCAAATCGCCAAAACGGGAGATTACGCGACCAGAAAACGCTTGCTTCCCAATATCCATTGCGGCACGTGCTGTGGGTGCGGTTGAAACTACATGTTTACCAAGCCTCGCCAGTAACGGTGACCATATTGCCGATAGTGTCCTAAAAAAAAATACGGCCCCATAACACCTTCCGCGTGAACGCCGCACCATTAGTGGATATAATGACTCTTTGTGTATCATACGCGGATTTAATGCCCCAGAAACGAAGATTTTGCTTATATTGTACGGGAACATGTGTAAGTTTTTCACTAAAATTCGCATTAGGATCCGTCTGGTGATGCCTAATTGCGTGGCCCGTCGTTTGGTTGATGTTTCTTCGTTATCTGCGATACCGACAGCCACAGCCGCGATATTCTCAGCCGAACGACCAGTGCGATGGCGGCAATGCCCTGCATGGATTCCTATGGTTCCACTCAGTTCGAGTCGAGCAGCTAAGCGCGTAACGACACGATTAGGAAATAGACTTTGAAATTCACGCTGAGCTAACACCACCGACCGACTATTGGTCAAAAACATCGACACAATTCTTCCACGCTCTTGTGGAGTTAGGCGCGATATTACTTGTCTGTTTACGGCTGTCTAGTTTACAAATGTCAAATATGATTGACGTACGACGCCATTTGCAAAAATTAGACCATCTTCCAATAGCGTGATTGATTTTGCGCCACCTTATATATACCTCTATACCTCTTCGTAGAAGACCTGAAGTAATTAAAGGAAGCAACTGCGTATTCGATGACAAAAACTGGCTATAGCGTGCTGTACTACTTAGCTTGCTAGTAATTTCGTTAAAAGGAGCTGGTTGTGGGTTGGTTCTGATTAAGTAACTTGGAAAGTGGGCCTATGGTTTGACGTTAAGTCCTCCAATAATACTTTCCAGACGGTAATCTCTTTAACTCATCTGTTGGATAATGTTAACTCTATTACTTGCTATTTTACTCTCGTAACCAAAGTTGGGTGAAAGACAATATTGTTAACAACCAGGTCAGATTATGGTATGAAAACCAGGATATGATTGCCTTATATCATGCATTTTCTACTGCCCCAGAAATTATTTTGAGCATAAGCATCACAGCGTATGATAAGTCCCATCAGCCTATCTTTATTCAATGAGTTCAACTACTAGGGGAAATAAAGACCCATCGATGAGAGTAATTCAACATAAAAAAATAAGCTCTCGGCCTCTTAGATCGCTTGTCATATGGTGGTGCGGAACACATTTAGTTTCCGAAACCACTGATGCGTTTCTTCCACACCCCATGGTTCCCGTATGGATATCGTTAGCGCTGGAATGCAGTAGTAGACGAGGAATGTTGAAGGTTGATTTGAGTACTATGTTTGATAACTACTGTTATGATCCTCTATTATTTGCAGTCATTTGGAAATAAAATGCCAATTAACCCTTCTAAAGTGCTGATAGGGACGTTCACAATGAGAAAAGCCATCCTTGTTGTCCTGGTTCTTTTAGTAATGAGTCCAGTATTCAAAGTATGAAGTAATTCAGAAGAAGACCTCTAAAACTTATTTTTCCGTAGAGAATTTTCGCCATAAATTTTTCTATTTATTCCCATTCATGAGTTTATTGCATAGAGCCCTTCATTCCAAAAAAATTCGTTTTCCATATCGCAGCCCTCTGAATGAAAACATTCCCTGCTTTAGCTTATCTCACAGTTGGTCAAAACAACATAGTCTTTGGAGTCTCGATCAACTGTTGTCATTGCCAGCTTTATCAATTCAAAGTGTTAGAGAAATGATCCTAAAAGGTTCGCAAGTCTCGTCATTTGGCACTGCTTTCGGATGTGGATTTTTAACGACTATCAAAGTCCATCCACCTGAAATGTACTAGGTGGGGTGAAAAGTAACCTCCTTCGGAATGTAACATTTTTTTTTTTTTAATGTTTTTTATTCTATTCCCCTTTTAGTTTGCTGCACTTATTCCAGCGATTTTCCAACTTCTTGATCTCGTCCGAAAAGTAATTTTCCGGAAGGTCTGCAAAATACTTCTCCGTGGAGTCGATGATTTCCTCGCGTGAGCTGAATTTTTTATTGATGAGCCATCTTTTGAGGTTTGGGAAGAGATAATAGTCCGAGGGAGCCAAATCGGGCGAATACGGTGGACGACAGCAATTGGAACCGTAAGTCATTGATTTTAGCCGTGATTGCGGTGCTCTTGTGCAACGGTGCGTTGTCTTGCAAAAACAAAATTTTTTTCGCTTTATCTGAGGCCGTTTTGCAGCGATTTCGGCCTTCAATCGCTCCAATAATGCACAGTAATACTCGCTGTTGATGGTTTTTCCTTTTTCAAGGTAGTCCACGAAGAGTATGCCATAACAATCCCAGAAAACTGACGCCATAACCTTTCCGACCGGTCGAGCCTCCCTTGGCCGCTTTGAAGCACTCGTGCCGGCTTCAGTCCATTGTCGGGCACTCATTCTGTTCTCTGGTGTTCAACAGTTACCAATCGACGCCAAAAGTCCTCCCGATTCCGCATCAGCAAGTCCAAACACTCTTTCGAAGTGCCCTTGCGTTCGTGTTTTTGGTCAAGAGTACTCACTAGAGAGTACTGCGCGGCACCCAGCGGCAGGATAACTTTTTCATATGCAGAAAATTGCCCAAAATATGTCGTGTGATATATCTTTGTGGTATCTGTTAGCTCGCTTACCTTTACTTTCCGGTCAGCCACCACCATTTCATGTATTATTTTTGACATTGTCCTCTGTAACCGCATCATAGGGCCTGCCGCTGCTGACTTGATCGGTAGTGGAGCTGCGACCACCACGAAATCTGACGGAGCATTAGACCCGTAATATTTACCCAACTTTTCTTTTGTTTCCTTCGCCGTTTTGCCTCTCAAAAAATAATGTTTTATGAGAGAACGAAAATCGTTTTTGTCCATAATCAATATGATGCCAAACACGTCAACAACAATCAGCTGTCAAAACAAAACTAAAGACAGTATCGCACTGGTATGTCTGCCTAGGTATAAACGAACTTCAAGGCACCATAACCTTTTCTGCAGTAGCAGAGCTTTCTAGCAGTCAAGGAGGTTACTTTTCACCCTACCTAGTAACTTTTGCTTGTTGTGGCGCCAGTTTCATCTAGATCTCGTGTGTAAGGAAAATCATCACTAGAGTTGTTTCCCACAGTATATTTTACCGCATTAATCGACTTGCACTGTCCAGAACTACGATCATTACTAGATATAGCACCGGCTTTATTTGATCATTGTTTGCCGGTAAAAACGCCGTTGGTTTAAATTTTGTCAATGAGTTTAGGCATTTCAATTGATGTCCTTTCTCTGAAACTGCAGCTTCTCAGGTTTCATCCGGGCATCGTTCGCAAAAAAATCTATTGGCAGAAGCAGTGCCAGAAACGTTCTTCTTTTTGGCCCCGTTCGGAACGAAAAAATATTGTGCAGTCTTTAACTACTCTTTAGAATATTGTGCGAAGCCAAAAGTCGAAGCCAACGATTACTATTAAACTGCTTCTGATGAAGAATCTGAAGAAAAGGGTAGGTCCAAAACAGTCACGAATATGTCTTTCGAAGTATTTATTTGTCCAAAAGGTTATTGGATGAGACAACTGAAATGTATACCAATAGTGGTCTTATGAACAGTAAAACGCCTGAAATAACTCTTTCAAGATACATTTCTCAAATGGCAATTATACATTGGTTAGGTCGTTTGGTAGCTTAACGTATGGAGAACAACAAAGTTCCTCCATATCGCCTCAGTTTTCAGATGATTGGTCTAAACTCATTTTCTTCGTTCGATACTTTATTAAATGCTCTGAACATAAGTACTGGAACTGAAGCCTTTACAAAAGATATCTGAAAGTAATCACGTTTATAGCAATCAAAATATATATTCTTGACAACTTTGTACCATATGTACCTTAACATCAAAATTATCGAGTCCTTTATGCAATTTCTGTTGCTGTTCGGATATGAACCCACTTTCAATATACATTATTGGGCAAGTATATGTTCGATAGAAACAAAATTGAAGGAGGCTTTCATAAGACAAACAACGATTTGATAACATACATCCGCATAGATATACCATGTACAAATTGGAAGGGAGTTGCAAACAGAGAAAATAGACTTCTCAATCAATTGACGTCATCTGTTTTCCATAGATGTTCAAGTAAAAGGAAGTGGTGTCACATTTGCATATACTGCCCTACAGTCTCGTCCCATGTCATGAAAACAATCGGATATCCTACTTACGAATTCATCTTAACAAAGTTACATCTTGTTCAACGAACAAAGAAAGATTTTCTATTCAAAACTCCTCAAAAACAATGTCACTATTACTTGTCATTTAGCACTAACAATCAAGTGAATCGAATAGATCCCTGCATTTACATACGATTATACAGCAGCACAATGCCACCAATTTTCTGCACCAATTCACATTAAACTGCCGTCCAATCCCCTTTGCAACTTCAACCCTTTTCTGAGATTCAATCAAATCCCAGATGTCGAAAATAAAATCAAATCGGCATACGTTACGTTACATCCAAGTACGAGTACAACCCCATATTGCATGTAGCACGAGTTTATTGCATAATCATCATCCACCCACTCATTGTTTCCACTTTCTATGTCTCTTTAAAGCCAGAATGAGGACCTACGACTAACAAGCTCCCAGCTTTCGTCGGATCCGATACGGATTATTAGAGATGGAGGAACCAAAGTCAATAACGACATTGTCCAACTCTTGCTGCAATCAACGAACACAACTATACCACTGGATGTTGTGAAAGCATCAACGGCTTTCGGCAACAATCATCAGCGACAACTGAGACGGCTTCGTCGAGATGATAACACGGACCCGATGACAGATGGGACCGCAGCCACTACTACCACCAATGGTACCACCGGTGGCAGCGGTAGTAGTAGCTTTTCATCAGATGAAGTCGGTTGGTCGATTATAAACGAAGAAGTCGACATGGTAATTCCAATGGTACTAGCACATTTACAAGAACTCGGTTTAGCCCATTTGGATTTGCCTGACATGCAGGAGAGCCTATCAGTGGTAGGTATCTATACATTTACATATGTTTTAGTGTACATATTTGTGTTTTACAACTTCCCTTCCTTCATCTTTTAGAGGCCGCTGTTCATCACATATTCGGCTGGTTTGTTCCTGACTAATGGGTTGGTATATAATTTGGCCGGAATCCAGAGGACTGGAGACGCACTGATGACATACTATGAAAAGTCATTCATATGCCGGTTCTATCTGCTCATCAAGAGTCTTGAGGTGAGTCACGTAGTTCCTAGGTACGATTATTTGCCAAACCAAACGTGCATTAATCAGAAGTATGTACTTATCTGAAAGTGATTTGGGACGAAACATTTCTGAAGCAAAGCTTTTCAAATGAACGTAGGTATGGGATTTCGAATGTTGTTTCATCAGGTTTTTCTTCAGTATCCTGAGATTGAAGAAGTGTTGCCTTTAAAGCGATACTTATCCCGAAGGTGTTAGTGCTAATTTAATTATCTTCTCCATTTAAACATATCTGCCACGTTGCAGGGAAATAACTTCACCTAGAAAAAGTGAAGTTATTGCCCACTATATGTGAGCAATATATTCATTTTTTTTGTGGGAAATAATTTCTCTTAACATTTTGTGATAATTTAGGAACCCTCATAATGGGTGATTCACACTTGTACTATTAACGTAAACAAAGTACCGTAATTTGTAATGCTGTTGACAATGTTGTTGGTAAAGTTGACTCAGTTTCCGACCGGTTCTTGACCAGGAAAAGTGTTTATATCAAGTGAAGGTGATAAAATGGAATTGTAAATAGAATTCATTGCAGGTTTACGAAAAACCAGCAAGTTATTATACGACTATGCTTTTCAAAAAAAACAAATATATTTCAAAAAGTATACCCGAAAAAATGTTTCGCTGTATGCATGTTATCAAAGTGATCGTTGCAAAACCAGCTTATTAGTTGATAATGCAACAAGTAAAGTATAGGGTGATTCATCGTTAGGTTCGATTTTCAGTAGGCCATTTTTGACAGATTACGCATGATTCCTGTCAAAGTGCATTATCATTTTTGTTCAGTATCATTTGGCAAGTCATCATGAAAAGACTCACATCATAACAACGTCTCTAAATTGTTCAGCTGTATTACGAAACTCAGCGTTCTCTGAGAAACGTTTTTCGTGCAATTCGAGGATCTTACGGCATAATCGACCTACTGAAACCAATATTGCCAATACCATTCGCAAATTTGAGTCCCAGTTTACATTAGTGGATGACACTTAACCGGTTAGACAACTGCAGCTGAGAGTGTACGCGAAGACCGTGACGAATCGTTTCGTCGTCGTTCTCAGCAGCTTGGCTTGGCGTCTTTTACGTGAGGATCTCGGCCCAAAAGCCTACAAAATTCAACTTGTACAAGAACTGAAGCCAGGTGGCTTAAATTTTCGTCATATTTTCAGTGAATAGACACTTGAAAAACTCAATGATAAACCGGTGTTTTATCGTGAAATTTTGTTCAGTGATGAAGCAGATTTTTGGCTCAATGGATATGTTAATAAACAAAATTGCCGTATTTGGACTGATGAGCAACCCGAAAATTTCCAATAGCTACCATTACATCCATTAAAAACAACTTTGTGGTGTGGTTTGGTCCATATTTCTTTAAAAATGAGGCAAATCAGAATGTTACCGTAAATGGTAACCATTATCGCGCCATGTTAACGGACTATGTGCTTCCTGAAATTCAAGCACATGGTCTCGGTGAGCTCTGGTTTAAACAAGACGGCGCTATGAGCCACACAGCGCGCGAAACAATGGACTTGTTGAAAAATCATTTTGGTGAGCATTTAATTTCACGTTTTGCTACGATAAATTGGCCGCCTAAATCTTGCGAGATCACACCTTTGGACTTTTGGACTTTTTCTGAGGATATGTAAAGTCTCAGCTACGATTTACGCTTTGGAAGGCAACATTACTCGTGTTTTTCGCGAGATACCAGTCGCTATGCACTTCAAACGTAGTCGTGGCTAACATTTACATGATATCATTTTCAAAAAGTAAACGCCATGAATTGTTCTTTTAAGCGATAATAAAAATTTTAAGTTCACTTTCAAATTTATGTGTTTTATTTTACATTATACATTTAAACTGATTAATTCCAATTGCTCTGATTTTAAGCGGAGTATATTTTTTATTGATGGTCCATTTAATGTTGTCCCCACATCCTGTTCGTATAAGCAGTTATTAATTGCTCGTTTTGCATATTCGGAACATGTAAGTGCTATTTATTTTTGAATAATGAATCGCGAAAATTGGAGACTTATTTCACTGCAAAATAAGTCCCAAAAAAGAATGGAAGGAATGAAAAAAACACCTCAATTTTTATGAGAGTTTACTCGACGTGCATAAATAGTGAAATATGTAAGGGGGGCATGCTACCCCTCCGCAACTTTGCATACATCCAACCTAGCATCTACTCCAAATCCAATAAATCCAATAAATTATTTCATATTTATTTTTGGGGGCTTGTTTCTTGGGGGAGCCGTTGAAATATTTGCTTTTTCTTGTTTGGAACAGGTGTATCCTTTTTTGTAGATATTAACAACACACAAGACAGAAGAAATGTACACCCATTTATTTCAATTTGTGGATAGAAATTTGTTTGAATTTTGTCCATCATCGTTTATGACGGACTTCGAACCAGCATTGCGCTTGAAAAGCATTTCTTAAAGTAGCAATGAAAGGATGTTGGTTCCACTACACGCAAGCGCTGCGGAAAAAGGCTTCAAAAATTAAAAATTTTATACCAACAATGAGAAAAATTGCAACTTTTTTAAGTGGTTTAAAAAACTATTGATATAGGCTTTTCTAATAGGGACTTGACAACTTTGAATTTAATTCGTAAACGCACTCTTTCACTAATCATCAAACTGTTACTGTCAATTTATTAAGTAAACTCAACATTTTCATCGTCGTAAAGTACACTAACGAGCAACGTCTGCAAATTATAAAAATTTTCTACAGATATTTGGAGTCGGTGACTGCAACTTTAAGAGCGTTAACTCCAATTTTCGGTCGTAATTCTCGCCCTAGTAGACACGCAATAACAAGTTTAGTTCCAAAATTTGAGTTTATATATTCGTTTTCTGACGTTGCCGTGTCAGTGAGACAACGGGTTGGTCGAAGTGTCGAAAATATCGCTGCCGTTCAGACGTCCGTAGGCATTCTCAAGAATTGGGCATCGCCCAGACTACGTATTTTGCGTAAGGATCTTGGTTTACACCCATACAAGATCAAGCTCACTGAAGAATTGAAGACGATGGACCATTTGAAGAGACGTACGTTCTCCGATTGAGTTCTGGAGAAGATGCGCCAAGATGATGAATTTCATCGCAAAATCATCTTCAGCGACGAAGCTCATTTTTGGCTCAATGGGTTCGTCAATAAGCAAAATATGCGTTATTGGTCGGATGAAAACTCACATATGCTTCATGAATCACCACTTCATCCACAAAAAATAACTGTTTGGTGCGGTTTGCATGCCGGCGGCGTTATTGGGCCATATTTTTTCGTCGACGATAATGATCGTCTCGTTACTGTGAATGGTCAGCGTTATCGCGCCATGATCACCGGTTATTTTTGGCTCGAATTGGAAGATATGGACTTGGACGACATGTGGTTTCAACAGGATGGTTCCACAAGCCACACAGCACACGCTACTATCGATTTATTGAAGAATAAGTATGGTGAGCGTGTTATCTCAAGACATGGGCCAGTCGATTGGCCGCCTCGTTCGTGCGATTTAACGCCGTTTGACTATTTTCTGTGGGACTACGTGAAGTCATTGGTTTATGCCAACACGCCGACGACGTTGGAAGAGCTCAGAACTTACATTGAACGCGAAATATCAGCCGTTTCGGCCGAGATGTGTGGCCGAGTCGTTGAAAATCTGGTCCAAAGAATTGACCGTTGCAAACTTGCCCGCGGTGGCCATATGAACGAAGTCGAGTTCCATTCATAAATATTTTGATTGTACTTCAAGCTAATAATAAAGTTTTCGAAATATCTCAAATGGTTTGCCTTTTATTTAAAAAAAAAGTCGTTATTCCAGAACCCTATACTTCCATTGTTTTGCCCAGAAAACATTAAAAAAGCGTTCGATTTATTAAAAGCTGAGGCCTTAACCCTGAACTTGGATTGCATAACATTATTTGTTTAATATTTTCAAAAACAATGGATGTTGCGCGTAAATACTTCAATAGTTCATTTATAACGACTAAAGTAAGAAATTTGCCTATTTTCATTACTATTTTTGTAGGAAACCCCAAAAATGTTTTCTGTGGCCAGTGGAAATATAAGAGCTACAAGTGTCTTGGAAGGTTACAATTGCCGACTAGCAAACAAAATTCAAAGGCATGGAAATTTATTTAAATTCGTAGAGTGTTTACTTGATGAAAAATACAACAAAACTATGTACTTCATATCAGCTTCGGATGGACAAACTTTTCAGCTTTCCGAAGGCCCAAAAGAATTTTTCAAAAAAAGAAATCAATCAATTGATAATTTGACCACAAAACTGACAAGAAATAAAATCAGTATTTCCGAGATTTTTCCACAAATCATTAAAATTTTCGACAAAAAGTTGGATTTACTTCCAAATGATGAAGGCATTTCATTAGATGAAAATGACGATTCGGTAGAAGAAAATTTTACAGAAGACACTATTTTGTGCATTCTCTGTTAGGACAAGAAAAAAAAAAAAAACATTTTATTGACAAGATTGCTACCAATTTACCAAATTATTCTGTCTATAACTGGCGTAACTTGTATTATTCTATTGAACATGCGTTGGTAAGCTATTGTCATTGTACGTCATTTCAGTATATGTCATTCATTTGAAGCGTAAACAACAATAACTTTGTTTGTGCCTGGAAAAGTGTTTTTGCGGGGAGTTCTTCTTCACTACTTTAATATGAAGAAAACTGCTGCCGAAAGTTATCGTATTTTGGTGGAAGTTTATGGTGAACATGCGCTGGCTGAGCGAACGTGCCAAAAGTGGTTTGCACGATTTAAAAGTGGTGATTTTGGCTTGGAAGACGATGAACGTCCTGGGCAGCCAAAAAAGTTTGAAGATGAAGAACTGGAAGCATTACTCTATGAAGATTATTGCCAAATACAAGAAGAGCTCGCAGAATCTTTGGGTGTCACTCAAGCAGCCATTTCAAAACGTTTAAAAGCAGCTGGATATATTCAAAAGCAAGGAAATTGGGTTTCACATGAACTCAAGCCGAGAGACGTTGAAAGGCGATTTTGCATGTCCGAAATGGATGCTGGAACGCCACAAAAGGAAGTCATTTTTGCATCGGATTGTTACTGGTGATTACGACAACCCAAAGCGCAAAAACTCATATGTGAAACCCGGCCAACCAGCCAAATCAACGACAAAGGCGAATATCCATGGCGCGAAGGTAATGCTCTGTATTTGATGGGATTAGATGGGTTTGCTGTATTATGAGCTGCTAAAACCGAGTGAAACCATCAATGAACAACGCTACTGAACACAATTAATCCGTTTGAAGAGAGCAGTAGCCGAAAAACGCGCGGTATATGCGTCCAGACACGAGGCAATAATTTTTCATCATGACAACGCTCGGCCCCATGTTGCTATTCCGTCTAAGAACTATTTGGAAAACAGTGGATGGGAAGTCTTAACCCACCCACCTTATAGCCCAGACCTTGCCCTTCTGACTACCATTTGTTCCGATCGATGCAGAACGCCCTCACTGAAATACGGTTCACATCAAAGCAAAATAACAAAATTGTCTTGATTCATTCTTGGCTGCCAAGCCGGCGCAGTTCTTTTGGGATGGGATCCACGAATTGCCAGAAAGATGGGAAAAAGTCATAGCTTCAGATGGGCAATACTTTGAATAATACTATTGTACATGTTTTTCTGAAATAAACGTTCAAATTTTGAAAAAAAAACCGCACGAATTAAATTACATACCCAATTTTATAGAAGTATTGTTCCAAATGTTGTTAAACTTTTTTTTGTAATTAAAAATATTTTTGTTTGAAGTTATTGCCCGTGAAGTTATTTCCCTGAACTATCTGCGCCACTGCCTTCGGTTTTTTTAGTGCATCTTTGATTCTCGTTTTTATAGTCTCCTTTCTACGCATCGAGTACCCTATGAGATAAAATTTGTTATTCGTTTAGTAGGACCGTAGTTAGGTTTCCTCCTTAGTGACACGAACATAACTCAGTAGCTGCAGTTTCAATATTGCCAGGTGTATCTTAAGGTACACTTCACCGCATGAAGTTAGCGTCAAGTTACAAATGTCTCGATAGGGAACATTGATTGTGAACGGACCTTTTTTTTTTTTGGTTGCTATGACACCTGTTAACATATTTAGTATACATCAAGTCATTGAACAAACAATATCATAGTTTTTCATCGTGTTAAAAATTTCGATTTTAGTACCAGAAAAGATGCATTCAAAAAGCACTAATTTTTTTCATTTCATGAAAAGTGCTGCAATGTCGCATCGAATGCTTGTCGTGATCATGGTTGTGATCATGCTCTGTCAGAAGCAACATCCAAAAGATGGTTTGAATGATTCAGAGATAATGATTTTGATGTGAGAAATGAAAAACGTGGAAGACCACCAAAAAAGCTTGAAGACGCCGAATTGCAAACAATATTGGATGAAGATGACACTTTGAGTCAGAAACAAATGGCAGAAATGTTAGATGTTGCACAATAAACAATTTTTCACCGTTTAAAAGCTATGGGAAAGATCCAAAGTCTGGAAAATGGTGCCACATGAATTGAATGAATGACAGATGGAAAACCGGAAAACCACTTGTGAAATTTTGCTTCAAAGACACGATAAAAATCAGTTTCGCATCGACTTGTTAATAGCGAAGGAAAATGGTCTAATTTTCAGATTCCTAAACTGAAAAAATTATGGGTTAATCCGGGACAACCATCAACTTCGACTGCAAAACCAGATCGATTCGGCAAGAAGACAATGCTGTGTGTCTGGTGGGACCAGAATAGTGTGGTGTACCACGAGCTCCTAAAACCTGTTGAAACCGTTAATACAGATCGCTGCCGACAACAAATGATCAATTTGAACCATTCATTGATCGAAAAACGACCAGAATGGGCTAGAAGACACGGCAAGGTAATTATGCTCCATGATAATGCACCTGCACACAAAGCAAAACTAGTTTAGATTACATTGCTGGGAGCTTGGCTGGGAGCTTCTACCCCACCCACCGTATTCACCAGTCTCGGCTGCTTCCGAATTCAATTTTTTTTTCATCGATGGGACACGCATTAGCTGAGCAGCACTTCGAATCCTATGTGGAAGTCGAAAATTGTGTGACTTTTTATTTTGCTTCAAAAGACGAACAGTTTTGTTGGCGTGGAATCCATAAATTGCCTAAAAGATGAGAAAAATGTGTAGCTGGGAATGGTCAATACTTTGAATAAATTTTTTTTTACTTTCCCATTAAAAATTAGTATTTTATTTTCACAAAAAAAAATCACTTCATACCGGTATGAGCTAACGATAGTTCGAAAACCGCGCATCTCGATACAGGTATTCTGATTCCTGTTTATCTGTATGCTTGATAGATGTTTCTATTATAATTCGATAGTACTCATATATTACCATTTCTGCACTTGTTTCGGATCATAAAGGGTTGCATTAGGTCATCAAGTTCTCCCAATGAATATGGCTATTGAGAGATTCGTCAAATCTTTAGTTCTTCTATTGAAAATTTTAGCTTTTTTCAAAGGATCTCTATCATTACAGATTACTACTCTGCCTTCTTCTGCTGATTATTGATTTCATGGCATTAGAATATCTTTTTACCAATCTGCAAGATACGTTTTGTATTTTTGTATTTTTGAGGTTTGGTTTATGGTATATAGTATAGTTTTTATATGGCCATCAAACCAATAATTTTCATTGGCGTTCATCAACATAAAAAAGGCGGTAAGGAATAGAAGGTAAGATTTTCAAGCATGGACTAAGTGTAGCGAGAATAGCGACATCGATAGAGTGGGTCTTGAGTTAGACTACAACCGTTGCGAAAAAGAAGTGAAAAAAGAAGATCTACCCTCACAATCTAAAGGGATTTCCATAATATGCGCACCACTTTTACGTAAGGGATTCTCTAAACTCACGCAAATAATCTTTTGACAGACGTCGCACTTGTGTTTCAGGTTATCTCTATTTAATCATGGAAGCTTATGCACTTTAAAAACATTCATTTGCAAATCATCCAAGCTCTATTATGTTTCTATGCCAGTGAGACAGCGAAACACCGAGAGTGCAAGGAAAGTTGCGGATATACGCAAGGAGGTAAGTCAAAACCGCAATAATACATTTCTTGCCGTTTTAAAGAGTTGGGAATCTCTCGAACTTTCTTATGGCGTTGCGTAGGTACTCTAATATTGTATTAACCAGAGCGCTGAAGCCAAGTTACCATTTTAACCCGTTAAATGGGTCGAAAACATCCATTTTTATAAAATTGCCTCGCATTTATGAAGTGAAAAGTCTCAGGTGAGACAACAGCAGAAGCTATTGTATACGAAAAAAAAAAATTACTCGTTGGTGTAGTTTTCACGGAGGAAGTTTCATTAGGCCGTCATTCTTCCGAAATTACGCCGACAAACCGGATACAGTCAATGGAGACCGCAATCGTTTCATTTTAATCAATTTCGTTTGAAATAAATTGGGTCTGTACCAGGTGGTACTTACTAAATAACTTTTTATTCAGTTGGTGTATTCTAAGTCTGACTCTGTATATGAACCTGAATACTCGGTCGGAATACAGCTCAAGCTCAAAATGTCAATGACTAATAAAAAGTCCTCAGAAGGATAACGTGCAGCAAAGAAATTCACCACTATTGAATAATTGATAGCGTTCACAACCAGACTGGCTGAAGCTTTATTTGAGCTATTGTACTTCGACATATTCAGAGCCTTGGTCAATAAGGAACTATAAAGACAAAAGGAGAGTATTGAAAAAAGGATATTGTGGCAGAGGATACCCTGATGGCCGAATGGCAGTGCTCGCGTTCCCGCTATGGGTACATCGGACCCTTGTTCTAAGGGTTGAAACCAAGTTTTTGGCCCCCAGGTTGGGTATTGTACGTCGGGGTAACTTCCTTACCACTAAAAGTTTCGAATCAAGCCTCGTATTTGGATGACTCAAGCATACCAAATAAGAAACAAGAAACAAGTAACAAGCCACTTGTAACCGAACAATTATCAGAGACCCTAGACTGCTATTATATCAATATCACAGCCATCCAGGAGATTCTATGGAGGAGGATGAAAAAATGTGACAGTAACAATGGTGATTGCTGTAGTGTAGAAACAGCTCTTATACGAAGTCAGATATGTAATATGCGGCAGACTTAGGCAAGAGCTTCCGAGGCATGAGTGGATATCTTATGATAAAACGCATAAAGGCCAAATTCGCTAACGTAAGCCTAATAGGCACTTTTCCTCCGACGGAAATACAAGCACAACGGCATCAAAGTATGATGCTGAAATCGTCCTAGCTGATTTTAAGGCCCAGATAGGAAATCAGGACATCTTTGGCAGGATAGTTGGTAAACATAGAATAGCCTACACCACGTCTGGCAACGGACTTAGACTTATTCGCAGTATGACGAGAAGATAAATCATTATAGCAACCACACGGTGTCCTCATCCCAGTATACACAAAAGGGTTATGGCGATCTCCCGATTATGAAACTCTAAATCGGAGTGATCATTTTGCGGTCGACGTGAGTTACGCCTCCATATTCTGGACGTGTGAACTTTTTGTGTAGCCAACATTGACTCGGATAACTGTCTTTATGCAGCCAAGCACTACAAAAAAGAATAACTACGGCGACAAGATATAACGTTAATAAGCTCTAATTAGAAGGAGTCTCCAACCACCAGAAAACTAGCCAAACGCGTATCCTGAAATGTATCAGCAACTCCTATCCCATCAGCATTAAGTACAGAAGACCAGTGACAACGCTGTTAATTTGCGATCAGATACGCCACAATTATATATGTGCTGGGTTTCACCCGTACTGAAACCTGGGGAGATGTATAGGGTCATTCAATTTGTGGTCCAGGGATCACTTTCCTGTTTTAATCACAAACGTAAAACCGATTTGTCATCCGAAAGTGTATATATTTAGTTTAAGGTTGCAGTTTGTGAAAGTGTTGAAGAATATCCAAATTTATCGATTTAACGGCGAGCACAGCTGACCACGGAATGTATAGAATATACATATGTCGATTGGATGACCAATTTTCACACAACATTTTTTTCAGCGATGAGGCCCATTTTTCACTCAGTGGATACATCAAAAAATAAAATTGTCGTATATGTAGAAACGCAAATCCACAAGTAACTGTCGGAAGACCATTGTATCCACAAAAATTCACTGTATGATGTGTAATTTGATCTGGTGGTATCATTGGTCCATATTTCTTTGAAATTCTCATCGCTATAGCCGAATGTTTACCTAATTTGTTTGGCCTCAAATCGAAGGTATGGATGTGAAAGACATGTGGTTTCAACAAGACGGTACTACATCTCACAGAACACGAACAATTTTGGCTTTGAGAAATTTCCTATAGGAGTTATTTTACAATTTGGTGATATGATTTGGATTTCTTTTTGTAATCACATTTATGCACACAACATACAAGCTCTTGAAGTTTTAAAACGAATATTCGTCAAGTTATGGCCGATTTATTGAGCGATATGTGTCGAAAAGTCATCGAAAGTTACCTTGTCTGATCTCCCGTAGAGTACATTTGAATGAAGTTAAATTCTATTCATAATGGCAAGATCCAACAAATTTAAATTTACTCGACCTAGTAGCAGAATCACAGTCGGTAAGGTGATTCGGATAATAATGAATGGTAGAAACATTGTGACGCTTCCAATTATCATTTTGCATATTACCTTCATAGATTTAGTAAACGTATTCGATAGAGTGTGCGCTGAGATCTCTAAATATATTCGAGACATATGTACATAGGGATGATACATGATAGATACGATGACGTTAAAATGAAAGTTAAAAATTTAAATAAATTTTGCAAACCAACGCGACACTTGGACTTGCTGCGATTACCTTCTCCATGACTTCACTTCCATCCAGCTTTTTTCGGAACAAACAAATATTAGTTTAAAAATGCTTTCAGCAATAAACTGTTTTTTTCATTCTAAAGCAATTAAAAATTTATGCCATTATGCCATTGTTGATTTGAAATCCGGCTATAGTTTTACAAAAAGGAAAAGAGATTCCGAAAAACACTTTTCTCAATAATGCCTATTGAGCTCTCGAAATATCTGACGAATGACTAGATAGCAGTGATAGTTTTTCCAATTGTTATGTTTCAGCAGCTGCCAAAGTCACCAAAATATTTATCAATGTTGACATTTCACCATGCATCGTTTTACACTTGCCGCACGTGCGAAAATTATTAAAAAATTTAACCGGAATTCCAATTCAGTTGTAAATACGCAGCATGAATTTCATCGTGAGTAACCTTTTTTGGATCTTTAGCCACTAACCAGACAGAGATTGGTGCGAAATGAAGAAAACATAGCCGCCGTAGCAGCGGAATCGGACACCACCAGACATGCACCTACATCCGTATAAGATTGTACTGACGCAAGAATTGAAGCCGGGCGACCATAGACAACGCCATGAGTTCGCTAATTGAGCGCTGGAAATGTTAACAAGAGATCCGGATTTTGGCAAAAAAATCATCTCCTTGGACGTGGCCCATTTGTGGTTCAGCGACTATGGCTACAAGAAAAAGTTGCCACCATTGGAGCGAACACAATCTACAAGTGCGTGTGGAGCATTAATGCATCCACAAAAAATTTACAATACTTTTTGGTGTGGGTTATGGCATGGGGGCTCATCGGACCTAATTTCTTTCGCAATGAGGAAGGAGACACCGCTACCGTAAATGGTGTCAGGTAAAGAATGAACCGAATTTCTGTGGTCAGAGTTCGTCCGAGCTGTGGTTCCAACAAGACGGCGCAATATGACATGTAAGCGGCGCAACGCTCGAAATTGTGTGAGAGAAATTTGGGGACTGGATCGTCTCACGGCGAGCGTTCATCAATTGGCCGCCGTGAGCATTGCGATTTTACACCATTCAATTATTTTCTCTGAGGCTACGTCAAGTTCTTAGTCTACCCTAACTAGCCAAACACTTAAAACGAGCTCGAGGCCAACATTCGACACGCTTTTCTAAGAAATATTAGAACGCAGATTTGCAGCGACTACGTAAGAAAATCCGAAAACTTCTAAGCAAGTCACCTAATACTAACTGAATGACTGAAATATTTAGAGATCGAAGCAAAATTAATAAAGAAAAAAGTAATTTTTTTTAAAGATTTTGCAAAAGATTGAAACCCTCGGTAAAACTTTCACCAGGAGCAGATAAACCAGACTGGAAATATTCAAATAATCAAATGGCACCTTCACTGAATCGAGAGCAGAAACTCTTTTTCTATGTTTGAGATCCACTTCCCAGGTAACTTCGTTCGAACTGGCTTACTACTGGCTTTTATCATTTAAGCTGTAAATGAGATGAATAATTGGTTTCGCCGTGGCTGGTTTCAACTAGGTGGCACATAAAGCAATCAAATACCCTTCTGCTTTCTTTTTATGTACCCAATGTGTATGGCATGCATCTAGTTATGCTCCAAAAAAGTATAGACCAGCTGCTGGCAAATCTGAAAAGAATCTTCCCAGCTAGCCTGGCTCTGTCATATAAAAATAATCCGATTCATTGCACGTGATGCATAGAATTTTCGAAGTGTTGAATGATATGCGATTGGAAAGAGTGTATAAAAGTAGGGAAAGAAGCTTAGTACTGAGGTCGCAGTCGTAGCTCAGGATATAGGAAAACTACATCTTCAGACATTGGAGACGACCCAAATTCCGGAAGTGCCATTCAAACTGAAACATGATAGTCAGACTCTTATCCACCCGATCAACACAAAATAAGAAAATCAATCTTCTAAAAAGATGCCTCAATTTTGTTAGTTTTGTACGCAAGATTCTTCTAGTGAGGGTACTTTAACAATGAACTCAACGGGTTGTATAGTTGCATTTAGCTTGGCAGAAAATTTCGAAATAGACCAGTGAGATGTTGAACAAAAAAGCTTTCTCCCAAAGATCCTTATATTCCAACTCGTAGGGACTAAACAGTAGAAGAAGGTGTAAGTATGTCGGGCGAACAAGTGAAAGAGAACCTTAATCAACCCCACTTAGGTTTATCGCAAACCTTGTTTTTTCTGCTGATAGAGGATGATTTATATCTGATATTAAGTCACTAAACGCAACTAAGTATTTTAAAATATTACTGATACTACTGTATTTAAGTTTTTAGTCTAAATAAATACTCGAATGTTGTTATGGTACCGTACTTCAAAGCTTCCGTCTTGCAAATACAGTCACTCATATATACAAGGCTATTATAGGATTATAGACACATGTCCTCCCTATAAGAGTAGACACCAAAACAATTTTTTTTTTTTTAAATAAGTCCTGAGCTGGCGTTCCAGCCAATGGTCAACATTATCAAACAATAACCAGCTATTATTATTTCGAATATATGGACATCATTAATGCGTACGATATATGATTTCATGAATATAGTAACCGCATGCAACACCAAGTAGAACTCTTCTAACTTCCAGTAACTTTTTCTTTGAAGCTTAGAAAAAGCATTCTTCACACAGAGATTTAAGTTATAAATATTCAGTGCAATACCATGCATTCTGCCACGTAAGTTTAGGAGAATGTCAGAATTATGAGTTCCGCTTGACCTCACATCCTTGTCGATCATGATGAATAGTCTGACAAGCTGTATCAAAATTTGATTTCACTCAGTACCATACACTCGTATATGTAGATGCAGTACATACATAGGTATAATCTGTCGTCATTTCCAACATGGATGTGCAATTCCTCACTATGATTTTGTATTCTATATCTTTTGCTGTCAATCTGAGCGTGAATTGTCAGTGGTCGGACACAAATTATTGAAGGTGTCTTTGCATACAAATACCACTTGCCACCGTCTCTCATATGCGGCTATTTCCTTAGGGATACGAGTATATACGTGCAAAGATGGTATATTGATACTCAAAAGCAACTCGTATGCCATGCCATTTCAGACATCACCAATTGGGAAATGTCTCACAAGATATCATAGATATCTATGTAGAGCTAAGTCAGCGTCAGCTTGTTGACATCCACATGGTAGCCACATTGTCCAGAAAATGGATTAAGGAACCCACAATCGCTTGATTGTATTGTGTGCAGGATAATTGGTTAAGCTCTGATTGCAATTGTTATCGCAAACTCGATTTCTAGATGATTGTGTATGTCGACAGTGTTGCTGATTAAGGATATCATATCACACAACAAGGGATTGTGAGATACTCGAAGACCCAAGAATTGAATTCGAATTTCTGAGTAAGATTAAGAGATTTTGAGTTAATTTATTGGAATGTGCCCGGTGAACCATATTGGTTCGGGCTCATGTTATTTTTATTCTTGAATGACTAACTTAGAAGGTATGGACGGTTAGTCGGAATCTTAAGGACACTTTTGTTGATCGTTACGTCCATTAAGTGGAATTATTTCTGTTAGAGAAAGTTATTTGACATTGATAGATACATAGAGGAATTGAAGCAAAAAATATTTTCGAATATGGTAGTTGAATGAGGTTGTCGTAAAAGAGGACAATGCTGGAACACTTATACCATATTTTGGAACTGGACATAGAAATAACTAAAAACGCGTTTAAGTGGATTTGTCATGGCTCAGCTTTAAAAAATAGTTTTACGGCCTAGATATGAATAATACTCCAGTTCTACAGTTCCTAAGTTACGATTATAACCAACAACCCTCCATTTTCAATTATTCGGCTTGCGAACCTTGGAAGCTAGAGCAACAACCTACTTTTTCCGGTCTGTTGGAGCGGTTTGTCAGAAAACTGTGATTGCTCGAACATTGCCTTCCAAATACCATAGAGGGCTGGGAATCAAACATTTTTTTTAAGGCTAGAAAGTTGCTGTCCGTCTGTTATTGCCTCTAAAGCTGATAAATTTTTGACTTCCCGCATCTTTTGTTGAACTTATGAGAAATTCCCTTCAGACGTGTAATCAGATGTCCTCAGAAGGAGCAAATGCAGTGGAGGAATTAGTGCATATGGTATCAACGGCGACGTTTACAGCCAGAGTAGCGAAAACTTTACTCATATCCCCGAAGGGATTAAAACCAATGACCTAATCCTCTAGGTTTAGTAGTTGTTCCGGAAAAATCGAAAAAAGTTCCGGAACAAAAACAAGGCTCGGATATAGATTACCTGACTGTTGATGGCTTCAGCAAACGAAGCAAAAAAATATTTCTTCTGACTTGACTGCCATCCAGGAAATGCAATAAGATGAGCCGGGTAAAAGGAGGATGAAAACTGTGACTTATACTGTGGTGATTGCCTTAGGGAACAGAAACAGCTCTTATTCGGGTACAGATTTGTTATAAACGGCAGACTAAGAGAAGCGTCTTATGATATTCTTGTGATATTCTTCATCAAGGTTTAGCGGTAAATTAGGACAAAATCAAGTACATGCTGTCAACTAGAAGGGACATATATCAACGTATAGGACAGAGACAACACAGTCGACAGCTATAATTGCTATGCTATGCTATCAAATCTGTCAACAACACCTCAGTAGAAATGAAATGAAGAATCGTTCTTTCCATACGCTGTTTCTTTGGGATAAGAAGGCATTTGAGTAGTAAGGCCCTATTCCGAACAACTAAGGATACTCAATATATAGGGTGATTCATCGTGAGATTTGATTAACAATGTAAAATAAAATACATAAATTTGTAAGGAAACTTAAAATTTTTATTATTGCTTAAAATAACAATTTATGGCATTTAGTTTTTAGAAATAATATCACGTAAATGTTGGCCACGACTTCGTCTCAGGTGTTCTATTCGAAAGGTCCAATTTTGAGCGACTCGTTCGAGCAAAGCGATTGGTATCTCGTGGATTACACGAGTAATGTTGGCTTCCAAAGCGTCAATCGTAGCTGACTTATTCCTAAAGACCTGAGGCTATACATATCCCCAGAGAAAATAGTCCAAAGGTCAAAGTCCATTGTTTCACGCGCGGTACGGCTCGTAGCCCCGTCTTGTTGAAACCAGAACTCACCGAGACCATGTGCTTGAATTTCAGGAAGCAATCCGTTAATATGGCGCGATAACGGTTACCATTGATGGTAACATTCTGATTTGCCTCATTTTTAAAGATATATGGACCAATGATTCCACCAGCCCATAAACCAACATCATACCGTTGTTTTTAATGGATGTTATGGTACCCCTTGGTAATTTTGTTTTTTTACATATCACTACGTTTTGGATGTGATCTTACTGGTCGAGTATCATGGTATTGGCAATAGTGGTTTCAATAAGTCGATTATGCGCACCGTAAGTTCCTCGAATCGCACGAAAAACGTTTCTCACAGAACGCTGATTTTCGTAACACAGCCAAACAATTTAGTGAGTCTTTCCATGATGACTTGCCAAATGATGCTGAACAAAAATGACAAAGCAGTATGATAGGAGTTACGCATAATCTGTCAAAAAGGCCTATTGAAAATCAAACCTCACGATGAATCACCCTATACATAAGGCTTTGGTTATCCCAGTTGTATTTTGTGGTGCTATAGTATTGACTCTATAGAAAGCTGAAAGTAACGTCCGAGGTCTAGAGAGAAAAATCCTTTGTAAGAATTCCGTCCCGTTTGCGTTGATGGGCTTTTTAAGTGGAGATTCAACGACGAACTATAAGGCGACATCGATCTAGTTTGAAAACTACGCATCAGTTAGTGGTGGCGAACGGACACCAATAATCCGGCCTAGAGTTTTCGAATTAAAGCTGGAGGGACAACGCAATATAGAAAGACCGATTTGCGGTATGCATCTGAAACCAGTTAGCTATGGTCCGAGCTAACTAAAGAAACTTATTAGTTGAGGGCTGGATATACCCTGGACTGTTGCGACACCTACAAGATTCCTTCGCACCCAGAGTTCGTTGTCCGAAAGAGTGTTTTCTTTCGAAGTCTCCCAAAATTAGTTCAGCTGTTTTGTGTAATGTTGCGTTCGATTACATACGGTAAGACTTTAAACATTTTTTAACTGTTTAGGAGTCTTAACTCTAGATATTTGAACAATCCTTAAGAACTATCGTTGTATTCCTATTATTGTGTAACCTCCGAAGTTAACTCTTAAAAATTATAGCAGTCGCTAGTAATATCTTATTTAAGACTGTGAGGGGTAGTGGATTTATTTTTAGTCGATGGAGTTTGCCCTTTTTGCTTTCGTGTTAAAACAAATTCGGAATATTCTGTTCCAAAAAATTAAGAAGAACTTACACAACAGCTCATCTTTATGCCAAAATTAGTCTCTTGTTGCGAAATCCCTTGTTATTGAGGTCCAATTTTACTTGTGCCCGCCATCTGAGACGAGGTCGATGTTGCTACATCTCGTAGAGTTCGTTGCTATATCTGGACCGTCAACACAATCGGGATAAAAGAACACTTACCGACTAAGTCCATAAATATACATATATTCAGCCAGCTTCGCTAATGTGCATCTGCATCATTGAGAAGGATTGGAGTGATTATATAGTGTCCCCTCACAAGGCTTTATTATTCAGCGAATTAAACAAAAAAAAGATGTCATTATGAAAGAAAATAAGCAAACCGAAGTAGCCAAAACCATTAGCCGTCTAAAAGTTTGTGTACTGTTACGTTCCGTCCGATTCGTCGATATTGTACGTCACTTCTTGATGAAAGGATATGCATGGTGTTGTCCTCATTCACGCTTAATTCATTTGGTTGAGTATGTACTACCAAATGCACTAGTGACAACATACTGCGTTCTGCTCATTATATCAATGTCTTCAATCAACCTGTGGTGAAACAGACTTTTGAGAAAGTGTTCCTTTGGTGTTTATTTGCGAGTTTCGGGCAATTTTTCCATCACATGAGAGAGCATTATTTTGTTAAAATTATTTTTGACATCAAAGGTCAGGGTAACACCCTTACAAAGCAACACAAACTCGCATGTTTGGAAAAGGTGCAGAAATGTATTATAGATCGTCTCTAAAGAAGCTGTCAGGTGTTGCCATTAAATCGATGAAAGTACGAATTACAAACCGATCTACATTTCTCAGGTGTTGTGAATATTTGGGCTTAAATCCGCACTGATAGGGTACAATTAGATCATTGAAAAACAATGTTAGGCAATGTTTTGTTTTCGAATCTAAGAATGGCTTTTTTAGTTGGCGGAATAAACATTAAAATCTTGATAGCTCAAAGCTATCTGGTCCGGTAGCCTTTATACCTATATTTAAGGTAAAATATTGTTACATGTAATTATATAATTGCACTAGGCAATGAAACCTTTCGTTCCTAATTTAAATGGTCCGTTTTAGCTGACAGTGGAATTTGTGTGATCCCCGCCTTTTAACAGTTTGCAAAATTGGTTCTCCTATACTTTTCGCACTTTGCTGATATAGTCCTTTTATGAAATGTCACTCAAAGAGCGATCTTTTGCTTCATGGGCTAGTCTTCTTCAAACCAGTGGTTTAGTGCACCACATCAGTTGCAGTATTTCCGATTAATTGTTGGCATAGATACACTGATTTTTAGCACATTAAGCAAGTTGTTAAGGCGTTGCTGTCGACTGGTTGCTGTTCGGCGTAAATTGTTGTGATGTCGAAAATATCTGGAGGCGAAGTTTGGCTAGTGGTCAGGTCACCTCAAACCGAACTTTACTTGTAAAACTTGTAAGCACGAGTAGTCAGAACCACAAAGTAGAGCGTATGAAAGAACGATGGTTTCAATAATCAGCATGGCAGGCTCATTTTACATATGAGCTGCTTGAATTGAGGTTTAAAAGGCATACTAAAACAAAATTGTTGCGGTACGAACAAGGATAGTGACGACCCTTCAAATACGACCGTATTATGAAGCAGATATCACCGGCATCCGAAACAGCAGCGAAATGGCGATACAAAAACATGAAAAAACTGTGGCAAATCAGCGTTTATTTGCGAGCTGATGCGGTTTAGGTCTGAGCGATACATATCTAAACAGTCTTCACTTAGACCAATATCACCAACATTAATCTCATATGCGCTTGATCTCCATGGAAAAAATGGGATGTGATACCAAAGCATGGTCTTATTAGCTCCTCGGCAAAACCTACGAGCAATGTCAGATTTATGAAGAACATAGTTGATTTTATCGCCAAATTAGGAAAAAAGACATTTTTTTTGTAGCGCAATCGGCAAGCGTAGCCTCCATGAGACCACATCTCTATTTTTCTAGGACTTGTGTTAATTGACTTTTCTGCGGGATGGAATATCACTTAAGAAGCACACAATTTTCTCACTTTTATCAGTTTATAATTTTTTTTTTTTTTATAATTAGCGCGCGCTCAAGGGATTTGAGTACTCTATAAATGTTTGTAAACAGCGTGGGCAAAGGAAATTTAGGAAGAAATAAAAGAGAGGTACCGATGTGCCTTGTTTTTAAATGTTTGCAGGTCATAAAGACCAGGAAATAGAGAGCTCGGCAGGGTATTCCATAAGCGAGTTGTACGGCTTAGGAATGAATCACGATATTTAACGTTACAGTTGAAGGTTTGAAGGGGCGGAATGTTACCGGCGATTTCTATGGAGCACTGGTGGTGAAAATAGTCTCACAAAGTGAGACTGATGTTAGTATCACTATGAGCTTTATTGCACGGGTTTGAATCCTATCGAACGAGGTGCAAAGATGCTTTAGAAGCACTTGACCAGATATGGGCATTGTATTCCAAGTTTGGGCAGATGAATGTCTTATATATAGAGGCTAGATCAGACAGGGAGAAATATTTCTTACATCGCTTGACACACATAACGAGAATAAAAAGTTTTCCGGTGTCGACGATATGACGGTGTGACATTCATGGATAATGGCTGGATACTTAAATTCCGCTTTAACGACAGCAGACAGCATTGTTTTTTTTGAGAGCATTAAATTCTACTGTGTGGAATCGTAATCGCTCTCCAGTTCTCCAGTTGGTTACGTTGTTAACACCGAAATAAAGTGCGATTAACATACGTGTTCGCTCTGTTCTACAGCTGAAGAACAGGGATGCGAGTCCGAAAACGAATACGAAAAGCAAAGCAATATATTGGATTAGAAGTAGCAGATAAGAGATCATTATCAAAAATTAAAAAGAGTTTCGAAGACAGAGCAGAGCTTTGTGGTACACCAGCATTTATTTTGTGAATATCAGACTTGAAACTATCTAAGGAAACTTGGATTGAAATTGAACGTTCCGAAAGGTAATTTCTAATCCATGGAAGAAGAGAGTCATCGATCTCAAAAAGTACGCATTTTCGACAAAAGAGTCTGTTGCCAAACTCCGTCAAATGACTTAGAAATATTAAGTGCAACTGCTCGTATTTTGCTTTCACCAGATTGATGTGCGCTTTGGTTCCACTTTTCGGCGAGACATGTCATCAAATCACCAATGAAACTGTTGCTACGAAAACCTCCATGCCGGTCATTGAAAAGTTTTCGTGTTTTGAGATATTTATTGAGATACGAGTATATCAGCGTTTTCATGACCTTTGAAGGAAATGACGTAGGTGAAATAGATCTGTAGGAAGAGAGAGAAGAAGATTCACCTTTTTAAGGGACGGGATGGACAAATGCTGTATTTAAAGAGTCTTTAAAAGTAGGATCGATAGATAAGCTAACGCAGAGGTATTGCCAGCGTCGAAGAACACCTCTTCAGAAGAAGGGAGTTATACCATCTGGACCAGCGGACTTATGTATGTTGAGATCTTTAAGTACTCTTGCTACTACACGAGTGCGAAAATGGATTTATCTTATTGAGTATTTGACGCACTCAAGTGCAACCGGAGACAAAGCACAATCTGGAATCTGAGCTGTGCGTGAAGTGTGCAGCAAGCATATTAGCCTTATCTACAGAGCAGACAGCTGGAATGTCATTGTAAATGAGCGGTGGAATAGAGGATGAGGCAGTATTTGTAATGTTTTTGACGAACGACCCAAAATTGTTACTAAGTTTGGGTTGTTCAGTTTTTGGTCGTATTGGAATTTCACACGCTTAAGAAAGGCGTTGCAGTCATTCCTGGCTCGTTTAAACTTTTTTCGGTTTTCCTCTGTAGGGTTGTTCTTGTAGGACCGAAAAAACATTTTTCTAACTCTGACAGCCTCTTTAAGGCTCGAGTCTTTCAAGGCCTTTGGGAATCTTTTCTAACTTTGTGGTTGATGTACGAGCTGATATGACACAATGATCGGATGAGCCTATAGGGGATAGCACATTGACCTTGTATTTATCAGGGTGAGAAGTAAAAAAACAAGTCAAGGATGTTGGTGGTATGACCATCAACGTCTGATGGATTCATTTACAAGATGGGCCAAGTTATTTTCCGCAGCGAAGTAGTCAACGACGGTGTGTTGGATTTGGATTTAGAATGTCGAAACCACCGAGAATTGTGTGTATTGAAATCGCCCCTAATAACGATTTCAGTATGAGAATCGCATCGAACTCGTTTAATTTAGAATTGCTGTCTAGTTTGAGCCGGAGAGGGAATTTTAGCCAGAAGAAGTTGAGTTCCGGATTGGAATATGAATCACATTGTGGTAGAATTTGGTAAGCTATATTACCATTCACGTGAATGGCGGGACAGCAGTGAGAGAAGAATAATGCCACTAATTCGTAGCCAGGCAGCTTTAGATCTAAGTGATCTGATATGATATTTTAACATGGAGTACGAGAACAAATATGCTCTCATAGAAGCAAGAAAGCTGCTGAGTATGTTGTAAATTTGTAAATAAAACTGAAGAAAGCAATCACAGAAATATGACCATAATTAGCAGGGGAATCTTGTTCCACGCTGACAACGCTAGGCAACACACATCGTTGGTAAATTGTAAACAATTATTGAACATAGCTTTGGAAGTGATGTCAAATCCACCATAAGCTCATCATTCAGCCTTCATTTGTTTTGAAATTTTAAGCTTTTTGAATGGTAAAACATGCGCAAGGAATTGGGAAGTTTCCAGAATGATGACAACAGTTCATCGAATAAAGTGAAAAATATATATTTTTTTATAATTGTTTAAAGTTTATTTTTTATATAACAAAAAACGAGTTTTATACTTCATTAAGAAACCGAAATTACTTTCTTCGGAACTCGGCTACGTTGCTCTGAAATGTTACAGCTGTCTATCAAATTTCAAGACTCTGACAAAGAAGTCTTCTTGAGTCCTTTGCTTTGAACCATTTGGCAAGAGGCTCCTCTACATGAAATTTGAGCTATAGAAAGTGATCTCAGTTAATTTTTGATGGTTCCTGAAAAGTAGTTCGAAGAACCTTAAATAGTTGGTAATTGATTGTGTTTTTATTAAATTGAAATTAAGTAAACGGGACCTTGATATGTTCACATTTGTTTTCCACCTATCACGTTTATTTAATTCTTTTCTTTAAAAAAAAAAAAAAATTCAAAACTGGAAAATGTTTAGCACAGGCAAACTTAAACGGCAGCAGGCATGTGAATTGGAAACCAAGGAAGTTTGAATTAATGGAGTACGAGTATGCTTCATGGCAGCCTTTCTATGGGAAACATCTGAAGAAAGAAATTCCATCAAAAAGTCATCGAATCGAAGTATACATAGAGTAGGCGAGCTAAGGGAATCTGCTGTAATGACATCGTTAGCGTTGTGGAGTATGACATTCTTTCAGATGTCCTTCAAGTGGATCGAAGTAGATGGGTGGCAAATTGATAGGACATTCACTTAATTCGCTCATTCGTTGGGCTGATTATTTCTTTCTCTTCCCTGAAGTAGAGCTAAGAATGTAATAATGATGGTGCTTAAGGACCAATGGAGTGTTTTTTTTTTTTTGCATCGTCTTCATGTGGTAGAGCAACATGTATACGACGTGAATCGGAATGGTATGGTAATTGATTTCTACGGCTATGCCGGGGATATTTTCATTTATTTCTTCTTTTAAGAGGAACATTACGATAAAATTAGGGATAATTTGAGAATTTGTTTTTGTTCGCTTTTTCTTCCGATGGACTAATTCGGGTATTATGTTATTGTTCTACAACCAGAGGATATTTGTGTTGTGGTCCTTTGGAATGGTGTATGTAATATGACTTTTGTTAGGATGCTTCATGGCTATTTTTATGACTTGTTGGAAGCCTTACATTTAGATATTCGAGCCAGAGTTTGAAGATGGATGCGGATAAAACAGTGTCTAAGATTTTGTTGCAAAATAATGACAATTTTTTGAAAAAATACGAATATATGGTGTCTAAATGTATATCTTCTCTAGATTACATGAGAATTTAATGTGTTTCTGGAATAACTTGTGGCTTTATAGGATTTCAAATTAATTAGGAATTACGGATTTTTTCCCTTGTTTATCCGAATTTTGATAGTACACAAATTTTGAACAATTTAAGGAATTTTTAAGAGGAAGTTATTCAAAATATAGACTCATAGAAATATAGTACGTATACTTCCGGTATAATACTCGAATACAAATTACTCAGCCGGATAGCATATTTCAAAATCTGTCGAAAAGCATGGAGCATATGTATGTTATACTTCATACGGGATAAGTGAATGCGAAACCTTATAGTGATGAGATTGAAATTGTAAAAATACATATAATACGTGGGCCAGGTTCAAAAGCGGATGGGAACACGTCTTCGTGAATGCAAGAAATGAAATCCTAGAATCGGCGACAAAAACAAATTGACGGCAAGATTTATAGATAAACTGAGCATTTACTATGGCTTTGCTACTCACTGCAAGCGCAAGAACAGGCAAAAGAAGGTCGAATACGGTGCCGACAATAAAATTTAGAAGCAATGAACATTCCGCGGACTGTAGATGACTAACACCATGGGCCTGGTATAGATGATTTCATGTGAGTTGACAAATTTCATGATTTATTCATTCCCAAATTTTCAAACGCGTTATTCTCAAAACCACTTTTTTCAAATCCATACCCAACATTTTTCGAAAACCAGTGAACCAATTGCCTTGAATTCTTTTGTGGTTATTCCACACACCATTATCTATTACTTGTCATATAATTTTTATTTACTAAGCTTTGATTTTATAGGCAAAATAATAACTAATTGTTGGTATAAAAATCACTATTTATGGTAAAACGTCCGCCATTTTGTCACAAATCAATATTTTCAAAATCGGCAATGACAAGAACTAGATTATAGTATCTAATTTTATAATTTATGTGTTTTTTTTTTTTTTTTCAGATGAATTTTAAAGAAACGGTAGTCAATACCGTCAACGCCAATTTTTACTTTTTTTGCGACGTTCCAAGAATCATATATATATTTTTGTATTTTTTTATATTGGGTCTATAACTTAATTCGTGCGGCTTGTTAAGAGATGGCGTAACTTGTATTAGTCCACTATTATTATTCCATTGGAACATGCGTTGGAAAGCTACTGTCATTGTACGTCATTTCAGTATATGTCATTCATTTGAAGCGTAAACAACAATAATTTTTTTCTCTACTCAAATATGTCGAACTTTGTGCCTGAAAAAGTGTTTTTGCGGGGAGTTCTTCTTCATTACTGAAAACTGCTCCCGAAAGTCATCGTATTTTGGTGGAAACTTATGGTGAACATGCGCTAGCTGACCGAACGTGCCAAAAACGGTTTGCACGTTTTAAAAGTAGTGATTTTTGCTGGGAAGATGATGAACGTCCTGGGCAGCCAAAAAAGTTTAAAAATGAAGAACTGGAAGCATTACTCTATGAATATTGTTGCCAAACACAAGAAGAGCTCGCAGAATCGTTGGGCGTCACTCATGCAGCCATTTCAAAACGTTTAAGAGCAGCTATATGTATTCAAAAGCAAGGAATTGGTTTCCACATGAACTCAAGCCGAGAGACGTCGGAAGGCGGTTTTGCTTGTCCGAAATGTTGCTGGAACGCTACAAAAGGAAGTCATTTTTGCATCGGATTGCTACTGGTGATAAAAAATGGATCCATTACGACAACCTCAAATGCAAAAAATCATATGGGTGTGCTGTATTATGAGCTGCTAAAACCAGGTGAAACCATCAATGGACAGCGCTACCGAACACAATTAATCCGTTTGAAGAGAGTAGTAGCCGAAAAACGCCCGGAATATGCGACCAGACACGAGGCAATAATTTTCCATCATGACAACGCTCGGCCCCACGTTGCTATTCCGGTTAAGAACTATTTGGAAAACAGTGGATGGGAATTCTTACCCCACCCGCTTTATAGCCAAGACCTTGCCCCTTCTGACTACCATTTGTTCCGGTCGATGCAGAACGCCCTCACTGAAATACGGTTCACATCAGAGCAGAATATCAAAAATTGGTTTGATTCATTTTTGGCTGCCAAGCCGGCGCAGTTCTTTTGGGATAGGATCCAAAAATTGCCAAAAAGATAGGAAAAAGTCATAGCTTCAGATGGGCAATACTTTGAATACAATACAAAATTTAAAAAAAAACCGCACGAATTAAATTACATAAATAAATAAAAAAAATTAAATATTTTATTTTTCTGAATGTGTGTACTTTTAGATAGTTCCGTTAAAAAAATTACCATTTTTCCGGTTCCTTGATGTATATTTCCCTTTAAATTGGCCTGAAAAAGTTTTTTTTATTTTTCTTTTAAACTAGCTTTCAAGTTATGGTAATCTTAAAACACAGCGCGGGCGAAGGAAGATTAGGGAGGAATAAAAGATAATTACTGATGAACGTTACTTTTAAATGTCTGAATGTTACAATGACTAGGTAATAGAGAGTTCGGCAAGGCATTCCACAAGCGAGTTATTCAGCGTAGGCACGAATCACGATATTTCAGAATACATTCGAACGCGGGCTTGAGGTACACTGATTTCTATACTGGCGATTTCAATAGAGAACTGGTTGTGAGATACAAAACATTTCGTCGGTGTTCGAGAGTCTCTATTGACTGAGTGATATTAGAATCACCTATGAGTTTTAGTTGAATCCTATTTAACAGGTGCAGGGATGTTTTAGGCCCACCTGACCAGATGTGGACATTGTACAGAAGGGAAAAATATTTCTTACATCGTTTAAGGAAACCTCGACATTTCTCGCAGCAATTTTTGTGACATCGAATATTTGGTCATTCCAACGTACGAGTATGTTGTCATTGACACACACACCGAGAACGGAAAGTTTTCGGTTTCGACGATGCAAGTGCCATTCATGGATAATGGCTGAGTATTTAATTTTCGCTTTAACGACAGCAGATAGCATTGTATTTTGCAAGCATTAAATTCCACTCTGCTGATAGTTCCGCAATTGGTTATGCTGTTAATATCGGAATTAATATGCTTAACATACCCTGTCGTTCCTTTTTAACAGCCGATGAGCAGCGGCGGGAGTCCGGGAACGAATATGAAAAGCAAAAAGTTCTTTCTTCAGCAAAGGAATATGTTGGATTGGAAGTGGCAGACAAGAGATCATTGATAAAAACTAAAAAGAGTGTCAGAGACAGAATGGAACCATGGGGATATAATACGTGGTGACTCATTTGTTTATGTATTCTTGGTCGTTGATAAATATAAAGTCGTTATTGAACTGCAACAAGAATGTTCCACTTAGGGTTATGGCCTCCTCTTGATGGTTAATGCTTCCGCTGAAATCGGTTAGGAATACGATGTTTTCGTTTTTTTTGTAGAATTGATGTTCGTATTAAGTATAAAATGGTCTGCAGATAGTTTTTTTTATTTTGAAATTATAGTATGACGCCAATTTTTCTGCACTGCCCTTTGATTCCATACCGTTGGTCTTGATATATTGTATAAGAAGTTCGTTTGTTTCTAAGTATATTCGTCCATTGTCTTTAATTGAAGACCTTATTGGAAGAAGATTAAAATCGGTTGGTTTTGTTTTCGGTAAGGAAATAGGGTAGAGTAAAATTAACTCTTTTTGTAGCACTATTGGTGCTGCATACTCAATAGCTTCGACTTCATTATAATATGTAGTGTCTGCATTTGTCCAAAAGGTTCGGTTTACAATTACTTTTTTTGCTAACCAAACTGCTGAAAGAATTGCTTTATGAAATTTTTTGAACAATATTATTGTTATTACCCAAAATTCCTTGTGTTACTTTGCTAATGCGGTTATTGGTTAGTGGCATTCGGGGTTCCGGAGATCCATTTACATGCAGAGCCAAGCTTGTTTATTTATTTGGCTAACCTTAGACTTTTGCCGTGCAATTTCTTGAATGTCTGTTCGATTTGATGTAATTGAGAAAGTTTTTTTTTTATAATACCGCGCGCGCACCAATGAATACCCTTTTACTGGCTTTTCATCAGGGCGCGGGCGGGTGGTGAAACTCATGTGTTAGGTTTCGATATTTTTCCAGAGGTGGGTGTCAAACGGGAGCCAGTGCATCCTCAACCAGTGGGTCTTAGTACGTGCTAGTTGTGAGTTCGTTACATATAGCCCAGTTATCAACCACTCCAACATCAGTGTTATGCCTTCATGCCAGAGTTGACGCCGACTAGATTTTCATATAACTACATACAGATTCTATGAAAAGACTTTTTCAGAGAATTGCCTTGCACGGGACTCGAACCCGCCAACCTTTGCTTGAGGAGTCTATGCACATACCACTACACCACGGCCACCACCTCATACCTCATATGAGGTATGAGCATACCATTTTTGTCTACTTAAAGAAGCGCTAACTATTTTGTACGATGTAATGTAATGTATTATAATGTGGATCACTTTAAAATTGCAGTTAATGATACTTCCACTTCCATATTAATGCTGTGTTGTATTCGAATATTTTTAGGATTGCTTAAGACAAATCTATCAACTTAGAACGGGAAGAAAAAGGTATATTGTTACTGATTTGTGTTCTAATCTGGGTTTTATGAATTCCCAATTTCTTTTGTAATTGTTACGCAAGTATCTGTCTTCCGTCCCGATGTTTGATGGCAGCAAAAACTGTTTCACATTCTTGATAGGTTGAATCTAATAAAAAATAAGCTTTTTCGTTTTCTATTCCAATTTTTTTATTGGATTCAAATGGATTGAAGCGGATTAAAATTAAGAGTGAGGTATAGTGCACACAACGCGCGAAAAAAAAGATAAGAAGAAATGACAGGAAACTAGTATGCACTATACCATATATAGTGTCGGCTTCATGTTAGCCAATCTTTAAGTACGAAAGGCAAGAAAAAAAAAAAATGGAAGCATTATTAGTGGCATGAATGCTATTCGAACAGTTCCGTCTTCAGAGTCGCAACCTTTTTGGTTGAAAGTTTTCATCATTTAGCATCACAAGTTCTTTTTCGCTACTTTCATCTCTTTTGGAGTTTAGAAGATACTCCTTTTTCTACCTTTGTCAAAACTTTTGAATCAGCCAATAAACTAACAGCCATCGACTGTGATATGTTATTGTTTTGTCGGTGATATCCTACTAGAAAATGCCTGGGTGTCAATGGTTGAAGATCTGCAGGATCTTCGAAAAGAGGATAGAGGAGACGGGAATCAAGGATTGCCTCGATTTAGACGATAAAGGCATTAAACTTTTCGTATGTTAAGGACGGTTAATGTAAAACTTGCTTCGTGTGATGCTTAACAGCCTCTTACAACCGCCTCCTATATGCCCCCAAAATGCGGTGATCTCGGATATATTGTACGTCATTAAACGCATCTTCTCAAAGCTCGAAGAATTAGTGCTTAATCACCAACTAACTTAGAGTGATTAACTTTTGTGCTAAAGCAAATGGAAATTACTAAGTATCCCTTCACTAGGGAATTTCCTCTTCAACAATTGAGGAGAATTTACACGATATTTCAGTAAATCTGCCATGAAAGGGTACTCAACCTTCGGATTAGCTTTAAAACGTTTAACACAGCACTGAACTGTTTTTTTTTTTTTTTGTTTTTTGCCAGCATCTGCCCAAGCACTGGCCAATAATTCTGCCTTATAAGAGCAATCAATGCCTTTGCACTCAAATGATGATTTTGTTCAAGAGAATGCCGCATTATCATTTATGTGAAAACATTTTTGTCAGGTAAAATAATTAGATATTTATAATCGAAAGCGATTTTGACATGCTTTAAGCGTCCTCCATGCTATGTGTGACTTGATATTCACTTGCCGACCATTCTAAAGAAGAGAATTTTCTCTACTTAATTTTGCACTGCCTTAATGATTTTCTTGATAGCGAATTTTATTCTGATAAATCTCGTGAAAATGTTTTTAAATTTATTAAGTTGGAAGATATCCATCACTTCTTTAACTAGAAATATATTCGTATGTTCAGGTTTCCTTCCTTCCAGTTGTTCGTCTGAGACGAACTTCCATCGTTTTCATCTTGGCCAATTTTATCGGTGCTAATTATATAGAAAAAATTCGAAGAATGGCAAAGAAGCTCAATATAATCAACCATCAGGCAGAATACACCATTCAACTTGTACGGTGATAGTTAAAACTTCCATCCGCCTGACCAAAACGAAGTAAGGATAGCAATATCTGAACTCAAACCCAATAAAGCAGCAAGACTTAATGGCTTACCGGCCGAGGTATTCAAAAGGTGCTGGAAAATAACTTTGTGCAAAGAATGCACAAATTCATTTCTCAGAGCTGTTCAGATGAGTGTTTGCCTGGTGAATAGGATCTCAAAGTCGTTTGCCCGATCCACAAAAAATGAGACACCCTCAAATGCGCCAACTATACAGGTATACCACAAGTCTCCTCAACATCGCATACAAGAAGTTCGAGGAGATATCGATCATCTGTTCATCGATTTTGAGGCCACATATAACCTTTTATAGAAACAAGCTATAAGCAATAGAAACATGTTTAATTTTGGCATCCTTTCTAAGAGATTTTGTCTACCTTGGCTTTAATTTCAATTTTGCCTTCACTAGGTAGGAATACAGCAAAGAATAAATCTTGTCAATTGCTGTTTCTCTTGGCTAAAAAATCATGTTAAATAGTAAGAACTGTAGTACTATGTACAAAGTTTCAAATTCCAATTCTATTTTATGGCACTCTATCGAAAGAAGGTGAAGATATCCTCGGATCTTTCAAGAGACAATTTTTTCGTAATATAGAGCGAATGGACACCAATATTTAGGCCCGCAGAATTTTCGAATTTAACCTCGAGGAACAACGCAGTGCAGCGCACAAGCAGACTTACATCTTATCCAATTTGGAGTGCGTAACTGAGGGTAGTTAGCTAAGGATTGGGCTAATTGGAGAGGCATATTAATTTGTTCACTCCGAACTGTAGTCTTACCTAGTGTAACACATCTTTATTTCCTCAATCGGGCATTTTTTATAGCTCTCTTTTTCACTCGAGAACCTGATTTTTCTAGATCCTCTTTTGCTCTTAAGACTCGAAGCATCGATGCCACTGATGTTCAGCTCAAAAATACAGGTTACATACGAAAAAGGTAATTCATGTGGTTTGTTAGTAGTTGAGATAAGTCTTTCTTTAAATCCCAAACCACCAGCCTTGTTATTCTCCAGCTTCTAAGTAGCCGACCTAATCTCTTTTTGACTGGGAGATATCATTCTTTACTAGGTGGAGTGAAAAGTAACCTTCTTGGGAAACCTTCGCGTGAGCTGAATTTTTTATTGATGAGCCATCTTTTGAGGTTTGACAAAAGATAATAGTCCGAAGGAGTCAAGTCGGGCGAATACGGTGAATGCGACAGCAATTGTAGCCGTTAGTCATTGATATTAGCCGTGGTTGCGATGCTCTTGTGCGCCGGTGCATTGTCTTGCAAAAACAAAATTTTTTATCGCTTCATGTGAGGCCGTTTTGAAGCGATTTCGGCCTTCAATCGCTCTAATAATGCACAGTAATACTCGCTGTTGATGGTTTTTCTTTTTTCGAGGTAGTCCACGAAGAGTATGCCATGACAAGCCCAGAAAACCGACGCCATAACATTTCCGACCCATCGAGCCTCCCTCGGCCCTCTTCGGAGCACTCGTGCCGACTTCAGTCCATTCTGTTCTCTGGTGTTCAACAGTTACCAATCGACACCATAAGTCCGCCCGATTCCGCATCAGCAAGTCCAAGCACTCTTTCGAAGTGCTCTTGCGTTCGTGTTTTTGGTCAATAATGTTTTATGAGAAAACGAAAATGATTTTTGTCCACACTCAACATGATGCCAAACATGTCAACAACAATCAGCTGTCAAAACAAAACTAAAGGCAGTATCGCACTGAAATTTGGTATGTCTGTCTAAATATGAACGCACTTCAAATCACCATAACCTTTTTTGCAGAATCTGCGCACTCCGGTTACTTTTCACTCCACCTAGTATTTAAGGTATTCTACGTTCCCTATGCCTTTGCATATTATTACAAGGTTTTTCCTCCACACAATTAAGCTTTTTTTTTAATAAGCGCGCGCTCAAGGGCTTAAGGTATTCTCAAAATGTTTACACACAGTGCGGGCAAAGGCAAATAAGGAAGGAAAGAAAAATAGGTACCGATCTACGCTAGTTCTAAATGTCTGAATGTTATAATAACTAAGAAATAGAAAGCTTGGCAAGACATACCACAAGCGAGTTGTACGACTTAGAAACGAATCATAACATTTCAGAGTAAGTCCGAAAGTTGGTGTTACGGTTGAAAGTTTGGTGAATTTTTTGTGGAACACGGGTTGTGAAAATAGCGATATAACAAAGTCAGACACGAGACATTTCATCCGTGTTCGGGGGTGTCCATTGACTAAGTGATTTTAGCATCACCAATGAATTGCTATGAGGTGTTGAATCTTATTTAGCAGGTGCAGATATGTTTTAGGCGCACCTGACCAAATGTGGGTGTTGTGCTTCAGTTTTGGGCAGCTAAATGCCTTACATATTTAGGCCAAATCAGCAAAGGCAAAACTATTTCTTACATCGTTTGAGGAACGTAAGTCGTCATTGATACACATACACATACATACAATAGTAAGTTGAAAGAAATGAACGGAACGTGAGTCCATTTTAGAAGTGACAGACAAGAGATCGTTACTAAAAATTAAAAATAGATTCGGAGATAGTACGGAGCCCTGGGGCAGACCAGCTTCTATTTTGTGAATATCAGACTTGAAAGCATTCAAGACAATATAAAGGTAATATCAAATCGAATGAAAAAGGGATTCTTCAACCGATGCACGTATTTTTGATAAAAGAGCATGATGCATGTCAAATATCAAAAAATGTCAAATCGAGTACAACTATCTTGTTTTCGTCAGACGCTTTGGTTCTACTTTTCGGAGAGACATTCCATCAAATCACCGTTGAACGTGTTATTACGAAAACCGTATTACCGGTCATATGAACTTACTACTACACGAATGCAAAAAGAATTCGTTCCATTGAATATTCGACACACTTAAGTGTAGGCGGGGGCAAAACACAATCTATAAGTATTGAGCTATAGGCACAATGTGCCGCGAGCAGATAAGCTTTGTCCAAAGAGCAGACATCTGAGATATCATTATTAATGAGCATGAGTCGGAATTTCTAATGTTTTTGACGAATGACAAAAAATTGTTCCTCACTTTGAGACGTTATAATATTTTTTGCCTCCATTCCTGTATCGTTTGTATTTTTTTCCTTTGTCGGGCTCGTGTTGAAGGACCGAAAAAAAAAATTCTCTAATCCTGACAGTCTTTTTACAACATAAGTCGTACCATGCCTTTTCTTTTGTTTTGATGCTCTTGATCCATGAAGGGTAAAGCGGTTTCATTCCAAAGAGAATAGTGTCTCTGATTATATTAATAGCGGAAGTCAGGTGGCTTTTGAAGAAGTTTAACGACCAGTCTGCTCCAATTGGCTTTCTTGTGTTGCCATAGATTTCTTTTAATAATCTTTTCTCTAACGGTGTGCTCAACATACGAGAAGTTAGCTGATAATGCACATTAGTCCGGTGAGTCTAGGAGGAGGAGCACATCATCGGTGTGCTTATGAGGTTGAGAGGTTAAAAAAAAACCTTAGATATTCGCGTGGGCTCATTTACAAGCGGAATCAGTTTGTATACCTAGCGAAAATCTCAACATACCTTCCTTCAGGTGATGTCTGTACAGGAAGCCGAAGGCACTGAAAATTGTGTGTATTAAAATCGCCCGTAATAACCATTTGATATGAGGATTGGAATGAAGTTAGACATTCCATCAAAAATGCCGAGTTTTTGTCCAGTTTAGGGCTTCTGTAAGCAAATTATACACTACTGCTTTATTTTTAGTGTATAATTTGCTTACGGTGATGGAATTTTAACCACATGAAGCTGAATTCCGAATTGGAACCTGGACCGTATTATAGTGAAGTTTTTTAAGCTGCAGTACTACGCACGTATTTAGTGAGACCGCAGTGTAAAAACATTAATGGCACTAGTTCGTAGCTAGATTCAAATAAGAGTGATCTGTGTGGTGTGGTCCGAGATTTGCCTGTGTTTCACTAAGTGCCTAAACAGCTATTTTGTATTTACAGATGTGCTATGTGCACCCTAAATTCCGAGTCGTTATGAAAAAAAAAAAAACACAAACACCGACGATGCTGAGCAAGGTTGCGAAATGAAAATTCTGACCTTGGTTCACCGAAGTTCCGTATTACGGTTTTAGTATCGTAGTCAGAAAGTTAGAATATGTAGTTTCTATAAACTTCACCCAGGAGATTTTAAGTCTCCATTTCTTCGCATTCAAAGTTGAAGATACAGGTCGCTGAATTCATAGAATGGGAGCTCTACATGGACGTAGTGAAGTGAAAAGTATGAAGATACTAACTCACATCAAGGATAAGTAATTTTGTTTGAGTTAAACAATGCATAGTGCTATCTATGCTTAAGCCAAAAAGTATCGATGCGTTTAAACTGAATAGCGATCCTTCATGGACAAGAGTTAAATAGCTGAAATATATTTCACATCATTTATGTCCTAGAATTAATGGCAAACTGTTTTGATTAACTAAAAATGTAAGTAGCACTCCTATCTCTCTAATACTTCGAAGGACAAAATTATAGATACAATTATATTTTGTGAATTGTAATAGTATTGCAGAAGACTAAGCACGTTTTTTTTATATACCTAGGACTTCGAATTGAATTAAAAATGGCTACATGATGATAGTCATTCGCCTTATTAGAAAAATTTGTATAGTCTAACTCAGTATATATCATTGTAAGAGCACCTTATTTCCAGCTGAGTTATTTCATTTCATTAAGGCAATAGTGTCTAGAAAATTTTCACTGGAATAAACTTTCCTCTTGTCATATGCAGAATTACATTTCCACATCTACCTACACATAGCAAAAATCATATCTTTTCAGTGTCCTTGCTCCCAATCATACCTATATTCCTCACGAGAACTATCCCATGATGTACATAGCAGTAGCAGTATCTTTAAATCTGCTTAAAAATGCATAACTACAGACTTCTTTCAACATTTCACCATTTACAAATCCTCCAACCGTACAAGGACCATCTAACGTAAACCGAAACAAAGTGACATCATCATATACTTGTTGTCACACCCAAGCAGGAAAATGTTTAAAAAAAAAGGAAAATTAAAATAAAAAAAATTTATAAAAAATCACGGGAAATGAAAACTTTATCTAATTTTTTCTCAGAATCCTCCTTTTTGCCATCCATGTGGACCACCGATCCGGGAGTACCTATGTTCGTTCTGTCTCCGTTGCTATGAGACAGTAAACTGCAGGTAATCTATTATATGGAGAAATCTCAGCGACTTTCCACTCTGTAATTCCTAACGAACGGATATGTATTCGGAAGTAACGAATTCCAAGATAAAAAATATGCTACCCAACAGCAGTCAAAGGAAGGAAGGATACAAAAATTGTGCATTTTTTATCAGCCACCACTAGCACTAGAACTGTCTAAAGTTTAAGAGAGAGTAGAAGTATCTCTTTCCTTATTCACCTCCCAAACGTGCCATTTATATTATGTTATAGTAGCACAAGTAGCGACAGCCATAAGGACGCGAATCTAGAAATAATCTTTCCACAAACTTTTCCACCCGGACACATTCACTTTCTGCACTTGCAGGCACCACTGAAAGCGTTTCATACAACACTTTGCATTATACAGTCAATTTCCCATTTGTCCCGGTGAGTTGAAACGGGAACAAAGAGAAATTACGAGCACCAAGGATTGTGGCTACCTCAAGGTGCTGATGCAAGCAGAATGTCAAAAAAAAAAAAAAAAAAAAAAACAAGGCGCTGCCGATTTTCTTCCTGCTTAAATGTGGTCTAACGCCTAACAAAGCTAGTTTGAATGTCCAATAAAACGGTAGTACCGCCGTTATCGATACGATTGTCCTTCTGTTTATTTATACTTTTCGTCTCTGACAACAAAAACCGAGGTATTGACTGCCGAAAGCGTGTCCCACTCCTTGGCTATACTTCTCATTAAAAACGTATTAGGATCCTTTTTTCTAGTTCAGATTTCGGAGATGAGATTTTAAGGATATTTTTTGCCATGTTGTGGAAACCCTTAAGCGGTCTAATCTTTTGGCGCAATTACGTAAAATGGAGGAGAATGGAATTTTGTTTTCTTTTCCTATGTCCTTGTTAAAGGACATGCTGCTGGGATTTGTTTCAACAGCAACTAATCCCTTTGTTGTTAAGTGATCCATCGTGCATTTGTCCATAGTTTCTATTATGCTGTCGTGTGGTGCCATTGCATATGAGCTTTAGAACCAAGAGGGTCTATTGTTACCATACAGCACTCCACTTCACTGCACTTCACGCTGAATGCACTTGGGTTGTCCGCAATGCACTTATCCTCGAAAGCAAGCAGTGTGACGTCTAGGATTCGGTTTCAAGGGAAAAAGGACACAACAGAAAAAGAATTAAATTGCTTGGAGCTAGTGCAGACTTCCTTTGAATGGCTTCAGTCAACCAAAGAATGAGAGGGCATTGTTTAAAGCTTAAAGGGTAGAACAAAGTAACTATACTCTTTTGCGGCAGAAAGTAAGAGAAAAAAAAAATTAACTCTTGTGGCCAAAGCAAATGGATAATCAGTCAGTGTCAATCGGGGGGATATTAACAGGACACCAAAGACATCTAATCGATCAACTCAATGCGCCTTCCATCCACTTACGGTCATACGCGTTTTAATGGGAGTGGCTGGGCATCACTATTCAAGAAGGGATTGCTGGGATTTTACTTTGATCTACCTACAAGTGGAGAGTGCAAATACTAGTACTGTCAACGGGATAAGTAATAAAAGTCACTTGGCGTGGATATGCAAGGATTTCGGTGCATATTCTGGAAGAATGGACACAATGAGTGATTAAATCTAAGCGCTTTAGCTTGAATGCATTAGAAGTGGATACACAAGGGTAAGAGCAAGACAATTGGATGTTTTAGTGACAACAGAGTAACCCAAGGATTTTGCAGACATTGACTTAATAAAGGGTGACTATATAGCAATAATTGTTTTTACACTTGTTATGTTTCAGCACCTGTCAAAGTTACCAATGACATCCATTCAAAATAGTCAATAAGGTCTGCCATTTCATCAAGCATCGTTTTGTGCTTAAAAATTTATTCGGAATTCAGGCTCAGTTGTAAATACGCAACGTGAATTTCATCATGTGGGACCATCGTGGCTTTAGTATGGAAAAGTTAAACAAGATAAGGATTGGTGCGAAATGTAGAAAGCATACCCGCCGTAGCGGCCAGTATCGAAATAGACCCAGAAATGTCGATTCGACGCAAATCAGCTGAATTGTCAACCCCGCTTATTTTGTGGTTGGATTTAGGCCTACATCTATATAAGACTGTGTTGACGCAAGAATTGAAGTGGGACAACCATATACAATGCCATGAGTTCGCTTATTTGGAGCTGAAAATGTTGGCCGGGGATCCGGATTTGGGTCTTTTCAAACGAGGGCCATTTTTGGCTCAGCAGCTATGTCAACATGCAAAATTGCCATTACGGGAGCGAACGTAATGTATTCGGCGAAGCATCAATGCATCCACAAGGATTGACTGGTTCGGTTTATGGCATGGCGGCATAATCGAAGCTTATTTATTTTGAAATGAAAATGGAGACACTGTTACCGTCAATGGTATCAGGTAAAGAGCAACGTGAAATGACTCTAGTGGTCAGAGTTCAACAACATCGATATATCCGAGTTGTGTTGCCGAACAGCGAACGTTCATCAATTAGCCGTTACGATCATGTAATTTGACAACACTCGATTATTTTCTCTAGGGCATCGTCAATTCCTTACTATACGCTAAAAATCCAGACACTTTGGATGAACTTGAGGCCATCATTCGACACGCTTTTACTGGAATATCGCCGCACATATTGGACCGAGTCATTAAAAATTGGACCAAACGCTTAAAGCACTGCCAGCAAAGCTGTGATAGCCATGTGAATAATATGCTGTTCCGCACATAAAGGCATAAACATAGCTTCAAAATAAAGTTAAAAACATCTTTTTATCTCACACCATTTTTGTTTTACTTAATTTTTTTTATTCCTTATTTGTTGCACAATTAATAAACCAATAAACAACCAATAAGTTAGGTGACCAGAAGTGTTAAAAAACCAAAAGGAAGTGAATCTTGGTATTACGAAATCTCTAGTAATACCTGTATTGTCATTAATTTTTAAGAACAAATCCATCTTAAAGGAGTTAAATTTGTCTTTGTGATGGAAATTTTAACGTAGTCCTCCTTTTTGTAAATACTGGAGTGGCATTACCCAGATAATGCACTGGCATTTTCCTTTTATGTGTGAATAGAACAAGTTTTGTTTTTTGCGAGTTAGTATTCAGTCCAAAGATATAGGCTCATCCTCAAAGGATTCCAAGAGCAAAGTTTAGTATTTCACTGGTCTTGGTGAGAAATTTTATGGTGGCCATAAGAACTAAACAATCCGCGTATTCAATGACCTTTATTTTTTCCCTTTTTAGAATAGTATCTAATATTTCATTAACAACTGAAGTCCACTCCTCCTAAAGTGGTGCCCTTGAAGTGATGACCCTCCATACCAGGTTCGCTAATGCGGGATGAACTATAGCATTTTCTAAGTTGCTACTTATAGCGGAATTGTTGACATTGTTAAAGGCTCATTCAATGTCAAGAAAGACTGCTAGTGTTTCCTCTTTGTCGTAAAAACATTTTTCAATAGTACTGACAACTTCATAAAGGACCGTTTCCGTGTAGGCGGACTATTACAGATGGATCTAAAACAATATGAAAAGTATGCCATTCATGGTATGTCCGAACTATTTCCATCTTCCTAACCATGCACTTCTTTCTTACAATATCTGTCTACCTAACCATGTCCCTCTTCTTTACTTTCTTGTAAAAAATAGGTAAATGATACTAAGTTGGGAAGCGTCTTAGGGCTCATAACTTTCAATCTAGTTTCAGAACGCAAGATTTCTTTGAAAGTATTCGAATTGCTGAACTCACTGAGTCTTATTTGAGTCAGAAGGAAATGGCGAGAAAAAAGAGTGCCGAAGTCCTTAAGAGACACAGCTCGGATGAGAACTATTTAGGACTATTACAAGAACTAGAACTGCCTGCATGATCGGTGAAGGTCTTTCCTTACACCACAGTTCCTTGTATAATATAATCACCTTATCAAAAAGCCGTCAGCCAGATTTATCGCACTAATATTCTGAATGTCCAATTATTTCGAGGAGACAAAATCGAGACATGGTTTAATTGTGTTCTAGTCAAAGTGCGAATATTTCGGATGACAGTTTACAGAAACAGTACTATGGAGAAACTTAACGTCAAACGTTAAGCAAGAGACGAAACTTTTGGTGTGACGAAGTGTGTTTGCAATGTCATACAATGAAACAAGAGAGAAACATCGAGGGGTTGAAAAACACGAACGAATTCCATTAGCACGTGCTTTGCTTATAAAAACCTTAAGATAACTTGCCAAGGACACAAATATCGAACCGTAATATAAAGAAAAAAATGTAAAGGGGATGTTAGTACATAGACACACAAACGATGTTGAAGATTTGGAGGAAATAATTCTGCAGCATTTTTTACAACGAAGACTACTTACATTCCGTAGATGATGATCGGAAATATCTTCATCCTGCCGACAAAGAAAAGCTTTGGGTGTTGATATCTAAATTAAGAACCAATAAGACTGCAGGGGTAGACAGACTACCTACCGCATTATTTTAACAGCGGAATTTGCGTTAGTAAGGAGCCAATTGTAGAAGAATTAGAGTCCTCAACAACGCAAACAAGATTTTATCTACTATAATAGGCGAACGCTTAAGACCTAGGATGTCCGAAATTAACCTCGTGTTCGCTTCACGACAAGTCTTGACAGAAACTCAGGATTTTTGTATCGATAGCGTCATCTGTTTATTGATTTTGATTTACGAAGGAGAGCTAAGTAGAATCCGCCAAACTCGTTGGTCTATATAAAATAACTATGAAGAACACTATCGGCTCCATAAAAATCTGTAATGGCACAACCGATGCATTTGATGCCAAAATCGGATTTTGACAAGGTAACGATTTTTTGTGCGATTTCTACTTCTTGGGGGTGGCCGTGGTGTAGTGGTATACGCATAGACTCCTCAAGCAGAGTGTCGCGGGTTCGAATCCCGTGCGAGGTAATTCTTTGAAAAAGTCTTTTCATACAATTTGTATGTAGTTATATGAAAATCCCGTCGGCGTCAACTCTGATATGAAGGCATAACACTGATGTTGGAGTGGTTGCTGGCTGGGATAAATGTAACAAACTAGCAACTAGCACGTACTAAGACCCACTGGCTCCAGTTTTGACAGCCATTTCTGGAAAAATATCGAAACCTAACACACCTGAGTTTCAAACTACTACACCACCCGCCCGCGCCCTGGAGAAAAGCCAGTAAAAGGATATTCATATTCGTAGGACTTGTTCAAAAACACAAGACGGCACCTCAGCCACAATATTTTAAAGGTCTATACAACTTTTTCTTTTGACACTGAAAATGGTGACATCAGCGAATTAAGCGTTAACCTGGACAGTTCCAAAAATGGAGAGAGCTATTAACTGAAACCTAGGTTCACTCCGAAAAGTTAAAATACTAGAAATACATTTAAAGATCACATGCAACACTTGCTGTGGGAGCGATATCGCGAGCCGCTTAACGCATAAATATACGGCTTGAGCATATGTAATGGGGTTCCGTCGCTATAGCCAATTTACCACATACTTTCTACAACAGACTGAAGGAAATACAGTCTGTGGAAAAGGAATATGTTGGTTACCTTTATTGTGATACTCTCAGTAAAGATGAAATCCGTAATGCACCTGTAGTGCGTTTTTATCGCTTTTTTATTATCAGAAATGTCAGTCTTTCCTGTAATGTAGAGCCAACCATGAAACCACTCTGAACCTAAGACAGACCAATCTTTTGCATCCCTGGACTGAAAAAAAAAAAAAATTAAATCGTATTCGAGGCTCAGTAAAGAATAAAGAATTTTCTTAATATGCGTATACCAAGCAATTGGATACTTTGAAAAGCCAAGTTTGCACTCAATTCTATATAGTTGAATAGTAAGCTAAGTCCCGTGTGTCAAAGCTTCATTCGAGTTTTCCTTGTAGAGCTCAAAACCAATTATTTATCCGTCCAAGTGCAAGCTTTTGTACCGCTTTCACTACCATCAAACAGTTTAGTTGGTAATTACGCGGAGTAAAAACACTGCTCCATCAAGCACGTATACAAAGTTATGTCCTCCTTGGACTGGATAACGGTGTTCTTGCTCCCGTTTACCGCTATTTACATAAATCGTTTTTTCTGAATAATTCCTCTTTTTTTTTGTACTCAAGTGGAATTCCAGCATACACCCCATGTTTTCGGCTCGACTCCGCGAAGATTCAAAGGATGTTCCCCTGTCTGAATATTCAGGAGTAACTTAAGTTAAAAACGCATTTTAACATGAATTACCTTCCTTTGGAAGGCAGACTGAAGTTAACAAAGCAAAACAAGACTACCAAGTGGGTACTCAATCATTTTTTTTTTTTTTTTTTTTTAACAGCGCCCTACGGTATCCTGAGCTTTTTTCTTTCTGTCGATGTGTGTTCCAGTATGTGAGCCTTTACCACATACTGCATATCATGAGTACCTTGATTCAGATAACTTAATTAAGAGCAAATCCTGCTGCATTGCTATGTATGTGTAGGAAAGTTGAGAGTAGATCTCAGGTGAAGACCCTTCCAAGGACCAGGTTAACTTTGCATATATTTTCTATGCTTCAAATTTTACCATCCTGGCAGGGAGGCTTCTTCCGTGTATTTTTTTTTTTTTATTTTTTTTTTTTTTTTAAAAGCCACCCCATTTGGTGCTGTTCTAGTAACTCAGATGAATGCAATTATGGATATGAAGAGAAAAAATGCAAATTCATCTCTCTATTCTCCTCCAGGGCAATAGTTGGCGATTGGGGTTAGTGTGCTTCTTTTTTTCAACCGAATTTGTCTATGCCATATGAGTAGAACGGGAGTGGAAGAGGAAGCTTAAGGCTTGATGGAGTTTTCTTTATCCCGTGGTTTATGAATATGTTGTGCTCTAATTCTTTAGCAGAGGAAGGGAATGTAGAACAAGTGTGGAATGTCCAAATGTTTTGTTGGAAAACAAAAAAGCGAAAGTGTATCTACTATACATACACTAAAAGAGAAACAAACGATTTATGGGTCAACCTAGACGGTAAATTGAAATACTTGTTGTCAATTATAAAATTCAGTGGTTTGCGGAATCGAATTAATTTGCTCTCGTTAGTATACTTTTCCTTATATGAATTTTTAGGATTCATTTAGAAGTACTGATAAATCCTAAAAGAGGATTCCTGGCTCCGGGATAAAAACTTCAGACACTAACATTTTCTGCCAATTCCGCCACACCTGTTTCTCTTCCTGGTAAGCACCGAAGAAACCAAAACCTTCCAAACAGCACGACCCACCAATCGGACTACTAAGCGGGAAATGGGTAAGAACCGACGGTGAAAAGGGAAACAATTCTATAGAGCAATGCTTTTGTGCCAAATCTAATACATTCCTATAAAAAATTTGCAGTAGGACTCTTAAATACGTACGTATAGTATATCATTATCTAAAAAATTGAGCACGTGATCATACCCACTCTGCAGGGAATATGCTAATATAGGGTTTTCCAATAGGGAAGTCGCCCTATTAGACAGGCAATAACAAGTTTAGTGCAAAAATTTGAGTCTACATATTTGTTGTGTGATGTTGCCGTGTCAGTGAGACAACGGGTTGGTCAAAGTGTAGAAAATATCGCTGCCGTTCAAACGTCCGTAGCAAATGATCCAAATCAGTCAGCTCAGACCACGTTATGGCGTATTTTGCGTATGGCGTTTAAAGCTGTTCAACCGCAATAAGGCAGAATTTTTGCGTCGGTATTGTGACAATGGATGAAACTTGGCTCCATCACTTCACGCCAGAGTCAAGTCGCCAGCCAGCTGAGTGGCGAGCAGGCGACAAACCTCGTCCAAAACGTGCAAAAACTCAACAGTCGGCTGGCAAGGTTATGGCATCCGTATTTTGGGATACACATGGAATAATTTTCATCGACTATCTCCAAAAGAGCAGACTATCAACAGCGACTATTACATTGCGTTATTGGAGCGTTTGAAGGAAGAAATCGCAGAAAAACGGCCGCATTTGAAGAAAAAGAAAGTGCTGTTTCATCAAGATAATGCACCGTGTCACAAGTCGATGAAAACGATGGCAAAATTGAATGAATTCGGCTACGAATTCCTTCCCCACCCACCGTATTCTCCAGATTTGGCCTCCAGCGACTATTTCCTGTTCGCAGACCTCAAAAGAATGCTCGCCGGAAAGACATTTAAGACCGATGAAGAAGTAATCGCCGAAACAGAGGCTTATTTTGAGGCTAAACCGAAATCGTACTACAAAACTGGTATCGAAAGATTGAAAAATCGTTTCAATCAGTGTATCGCCCTCGAAGGCAACTATATTAATAACTAAAGATGAATTTTGCAAAAAATTTTGTGTTTTACTATAAAAGGGCACTGACTTTTCAGCCCATATGTTCAGGACGTTCCCCGCGTAATTTTAAATTTCACTTTACATTTTGAACACACCTCGTTAATATCCGACGGAAGAGAGGTGTACTCCCTGCTATTGCGATATGCAATCGGCGACGATAAAGAAAATCACATTATGTATGACATACTGTATGTGAACTACAAAGTAATTACTTGTGATCTAGTCGATGGTTTGAAAATCTGTGAGAAGAAGGGTACTAAATTAAATAAAGAATTATTCGGAGAAATACCGACAACTTTTCTTAGTGTAGCAGATTGTTTAAAAGTGCAAAACAACATCATTCCACCAATGCCGGTGTCAGTTGAAACAGGCACGCTCACGATACAAAATCGAAGAAAACAACTACTGTAACAAAAAGGAATGAACCCACGATGGGATGTGACGAGTCCAATTGAAGTTTTCCAGTTATAAGTCCTAATAAAGAAGGATTAAAAAACAAAACACTATTTACGGATTTTTTTAATTATGTTAATAAACTTGATGTCTTTGTATTCTTTGTGTCTCATGTATGTGATGAAATCCATGATGAAAATGGATATACGAATACATTTAAGAATTTTGAAGAGGAGTATATTCCAGCGGTGAAATCTAACATGTTTGGAAGGGGAAATGGAAGCGGAATGTATGGTTACCCTAGGCAACTAGAAGGTGCAGCATTCATTTCTGAAAGTACAGATAAAGGATATCTACCATATGTGAGAGAAGTAAATATCTAAATTAATACTTTGCAGTTCGTGCCAATATACCTTCACTATAACCACTGGCAACCTGAGCTTAATAAACTTAAAGGCCGTTTGAATAACCTGGGATTAATGAATTCAATGCTCGCCTGTGATTTCAGTGGGAGAATAGGCTTATCACAAAACAATTTTTCAAGTTGATTTTATTATACATGCCTCACCTACAAATACCTCGCAAATCTAAGGATGAATCCTGTAAGGCAAAAGGTGACAAAAATCTCGAAATAGCTGATGAATGGGACTGCAATGTTACAACTGGTAGCTATGGACCAGACCCTTTGGGGGAGCATACTATACATTCTTGCGTGGAATGACAAGCTCAATAATTGACTACTGTTTTGCGTTTTGAAGTTTTATGACCATATATCTCTAGAATATAATATCGGTTTTCGGCATACAGAAGGCAGTAAGACTTCTAAACTAGGACTTCTCCCAAAGGTGATTTGGAAAGCCAGTTTTCTGGACCGATATAAAAATAACCTCTATGACTGCAAGTACATGAAATGAGTACATTACCTAAACGACAAGGGAAGGAAGGGATAATTGTAAACAAAAGTATTGTAGTTCGATTGAGAATGTGTGCAAGATAGAGAGTCTTCGTAAGTGTTTCTTCCGCTATCAGAGTTTTATATGCAGCAGCAAACAAGCTGCGAAAAAATGACACTTAAACAACAAAATATTGACGTTTTGAAGGAAACCAGGTCATCAGCTGAGTTCTAGAAAGCTGTTATGCTTATAAACCGGAAAAGAATCATTATCGCATTTGGCTTGCAAGCAAAACAGTTAGTAGAACCTCTTCGCAACACTGCTCTGAAAATATCTCCATCTTTCCAGTATGCAGCTGCTATGATCAAGGACAACTTTTTCGACTCTTCAATTACCGTAGCAGAAGTGAAAACAGCGACTGAGAAATCAAAGAAAACCAATGCCCCCGGAAACAAATGGTTGTTTTTCCATTTCCATTTGAATTTTACCAAAACTGCACTATTGCATTTCTAACAGCACTTACACACGAATTCAGCTGAATATTCCAAATGGTGAAACTGCCTGATTATTTCCGTAGCGCGATAATTTTTTCACTATACAAGGGGAGTGAACACAACAAACCATCTAACTATAAAGGTATCCCATTTCTGAAGACGTTTACTAAACTATTTGTCAGTGTACTTTTTAACAGACTTACGAGTACACAGTGGATTTAATAGAAGAAAATCTTTCTTGGATTCCAAGCCGGTTTTGGTAAAACTATTCAACCATAGACCACATATTTTCCTTGGTAAATTTTGTAGATATCTGCAAAAGGAAGAAAAAGAAGCTAAATGCCCTATTCGTAGACTTTAGAGCCGTATTTGACTCTGTACAACGGGAATCCCTTTCTGAAAAATTTTATAGACATGGAACTCCGACTAAGTTCTTAAAGTGATAAGAGTTTTTCTTTATGAAAATAATATGGCACGAGTTTGGGATGGGACCAACTTGTCGGAGGAGTTTGGCACGTCAATTAGTGTGAAACAAGGATTTGTCTTCAGTACACTTTTTTTTTATTTTGTACATGAACGATGTAACAGATACAATTGACTTCATGATTGATGTACACTTGCATTCCATTTTTCGGTGAGACATGCCATAAAATCACCAGTGACTACGGAAGCCTCATTGCCAGAATTTGAGAAGTTTTCGTGTTTTGAAATATTTCAGGAGCTGGCGATTTATCAGTGTCTCTATGACTTTGAAAAAAAGGGACTTTATAGTAGTTCAGGAGGTTAGAGAAGAAGATTCACATTCTTAAGGGATAGGCTAGAGAAATACTGGTTTTCAGCGTTGAGATGTAAGATGAGGCAGAATTTCTAATGTTTTTTGACGAATATCCAAAAAGTGTTCATATCTTTGGGACTTTGTAGTATTTTGTGATCATATCAGCAACGGCATCCACGTCGTTATCGAGGAAACGTAACGACTAGTTTAAATTCCTAAAGTGTGGTAAATAAACGAGGAATTAGCTGATATGACATAATGATCTGACGAACCTACAGGGAAAAACATACCAACAGTGTACTTATCAGGGTGAGAAGTTAAGTATCCAGGGCATTATCGGTATGACTATCAACGTCTGGTATTCATGTAGGCTCATTTACCAACTACTTTTCCACAGCAAAGATCTGAACACACCGTCCTTCGGGTGTTGACTGTTCAGGCTGTTGAAGCCGGCCAAAATATAGTGGATAATTTGCTTACGAAAATAGAATTTTTACCACAAAAAATTTAATTCTGGATTGGAACAGGTATAACATTGTGCTGTGGTTTCTTAAGCCAACTGGCACTTACAGACGTTGACGTACGCAGGCAAGTAATTACTTCTTAGCTCGCATATATTTACTACATTCATTTTGAATGCCTGAGTCACTGCTACAAACAAACACAAAAAGACCAAAACACCGTCGATGGTAAGCAAAGCAATGGCAGTGATTTCAGTTTCTGTAGTAATAATTTTCGATGAGTGAGTTTTCGTCAATTGCAATGTGATCGTTCTGTTTAACTGCTCTTTTACCAGAGTATCTCCGTGTGTTTATGTGGATGAAATGATATATCTGATTAGCACGATAAAATTGTGAGTAGCGGCGTTCGTTTGATTTCGTATATGATGTGAAGGATGCAACATATCCAAACTATGCTAGAAAGATAACCTATTTTGTTCCCGACCAAACTACGAATAATAGTCCTTGATATAGGAAGATTCAATGTCATACTCATTGCTATATCACTAGCTCCCAAATACATAATATCCGAGCAAGCTTTGTCCTGGAAATCCTATGTAAACTAAGTAATGATTTACGTGCTGTTAGCTACAATAAATAACTGGTGTATTTGATGACTAGTTATGCTAGTTTGCATTCATTAGAGCTGCCGATTATATTATCATTTTCATATGGGCGTCATGCCCATTGTGCCGTCAACAAAAGGAGCGTCAGAAACTCTGCAGCTCTTAAGTTTTCTTTTCTTTTTCAATTACCAATTACTCTGTATAGAGCGTGAAGTTTCTCCAAAGGTTTCGCTACTTCAAAAATAAAAAAAATAAATCTGTTCTGTTTAGCGAATAGAGCTATTTAATCGAATCCTCACACATAGTTTCTAAACTATTCGAACATATAGGGCCGGTGTCTTTGCGGCAGGCAAGTGTTCTAGGCGCTACTCCTCTTCTACTAACTTACAGATCAAGTACCTTTTAAATTGACCTAAAACTTCTCCTACAGATCTATTTAACTTTCGATATTTTATGACAACTAAAAGATACACAACAATATGTTTCATCCGAAAGTTTCTAAAAGTGTTTCTTACTCACCGTCTTAAGCCCGCACCCATTCACCTCCTATTTTCAAACAAATATGAGTAAGCTACCCATCCCTCGAAATCACTCATCATATCCCCTCAAGTGGTCAGGAATTACTTCTATTTCAAAAAGTGTCCATGCATTTCTAATAGATACTGTGGTGTATCCAAATATATTCTGCTTGTATATACGGATATATTTATGTGTGTATGTGGCGACATCAACGCCTCCTATTCATGGGGCACTCAATTCTAACTCTAGGACAAGAAAAGACTTTGATTGAACCAGTACAATCCTCAGAGACTTGGTTCTAGTTTCCTATTTATTGTGAGTCTTTTCTTTTCGGTTAAAGCTTACTTATCTCTTAATCCAATCTAAACTTATTTCCTTTAGTGATATGGTCTTTCTCTTTTACAGTTCGACTATGACTTCCTCATTAAGTTAATGGCCCTCGAAGGTTATGGCAAAGTGGTCGGCTCCTTGGATGACACTGTAATTTATGCGGATCTGTATATCAATGTAGAAGATACTCGATTACGATTGAACGATTTCCGGATAGTTAAGTTTCGGTAAGTATCCAATTCATGTGTCTAGTCCTTGTATATAGTCTTTGTGTCCAATTCATGTATTGAATTCTTGCATACAATCCCTGTGTCACACTATCCTCTTGTCGGGTCCCTAGTTTAATGAGAGAAACCGATTTAACCACTTCCTGATGCTGGAGACAGAACTTAAATAAATCATTTTACCTGATTTGTTCAACATTCTAGAGAATGCCTATTTCTGTGTATACGAGTTCGTGTATAGAAGGATACATCTTTAGCATGCTTAGCTTTTCCGAACCACCTTGAACTTTCTAGGACTGCTTCGGTTTGTATTGCCATAAATAAAGCAAGAAAGCATATCCTTGTGTATTGGTCCTGAATAAAGGACCTCAAGAGAAGAGCGGACATATGAAGAAGCTGTCCCAAGTGTCAGCGAGATAATCGAATCGTTAAACAGTTTTCATTTTGAGCAAAAGATATTCGATTGACCAGAAACCGAAACTCCTTCGGTTATATGATGTCCTATGCCTCATGTCCTCAGATTCTTGTATTCTTGTTTATCTACTCGAGTTACTGTTTGTCACCTGGAGAAGTCGAAGTCCTTCCGGTCTTTTGGACGAGTAAATCAGTTACCTCCTCCTATAGTCCATACCGAGTCTAAACCTCTTCCAGATCAACTCTTTACGAATGTTTATGTTTATGTTCATATCTACGAGTATGTGTTGTATATCTTTTCAGGAATATCCATGTTCAATTGAGTCAAAGGAGATTCATTCAGGAGCTATCCGGAGTCATTTTGAGTCCAATTACGAATCTGTTTCGAGACCGAATAACAACATCCATCTCGGATGGTCTAAAGGATCAAATGCAAGGAGTAATGGATGATTTTAATAATAAGGATCCCCTAGAATTAAGGACATTTGCAAAACAAATGCTGGCCGGCCTAACTGGACAGAGTTAGAGTTTAATAATTTAGTTTGAGTTTATTGTGCCAAAAATTTTTGTCTCACCACAAGGGGGTGGGTTAGGGGTAAACGAGGGAATGGAAATAAAGTGATATACTTGTAGTTTGTGTAGTCGTATGTTTTATTTGTTAAAGAGTCCTTAATCGATGATAAATGTAAGTGATAGAGATTCGGTCAGTCAACTGTCCAATGTATCTTCAATGATGTATGACGCAGGCTGGTTTGCTGAGTGAGTGATAAAGGATGTAGACGACCGTTTATTGGGAAAAGGATTACTTAAATGTTTGTGTCAGTGTTGGTTTTGTTAGTTGAATTTCATGTGGTTAAGGCGGGGCAAAAACATGTCTGCCTGTGTTTAATTCATCGTCCTTGTATTTCTTGTTATCTTCATGAGAGTCTACTATGTCGTCACCGCCTGAGGCAGTTACAGAGTTTATTGTGCTCGCTTACAATGTGACTGAATGTCTTGTTTATGTGGCTGGGACATGAAGAAAAGCATCCTTAGGGGGATTGCTGAGGTAAGTTTTGTGTGTGGTATACTCACATGTGGTATAGGTTGAGAAGAAGATAATGACAAAGTGAAGATTTTACTTCTTTTACGAGGGTGTTTCACAAAGGAGAGGTAATAGGTTCTCGTAACCTTACGCCTATTACTTTGATATTCATGTTTGCACACAAAGTTTGAAATTACTGACCACAGGATTCAGAGTTTTACAAATGGAATCTTTCAAAACAATTGGTGGAATAGAAATTGTTGCAGAATTCCAAGTCTATATGTCAGTGTAACTCAATATTGGAACCTGACAAGCTCAATACAAACAGGACTCAATATCAACCATTTTCCGGGTGAATTCTTATAGAAATATCAACAACAATGCAAAACTTACATTCAGAAGGACCTGAATTACCATCTATTCGAACCTTAGATCATTTGAGGATTTCTTGACGGAGGGTTTCGACAACAGGAATTCTGATTTTATGATTTCAGATGACATGTCATTAAGACCCAAAGCCAAAGACAGTCGGAAGGTCACCAAAATTCTATAGCATTTTGTCAAAAAGAACTCTTCTTTTTAAACGGTAAGTGGCTTCCAGGGTTTATTTCATGATATGGAAGTTGAGATAAAGCAGACTTTTCTGTGAATGTAGAATAGGATCTGGTGTGCTTGTGAAAGCTCATATGCAGAGATGTGACTAGGTCACTCCTTATAACTCAGGATAACACCTAAATAATTAAATTAAAACAAACGGATTTTGATGCCTCTGCAAACTAAATGCGTTATGCCAGTCAGCTTCCTCCTTCTCATATATAAATCTCATTCAGGATCCGATTTCAATGTTCTATTCAAAACTAATACTTCGTCTACGCTGTGCGATATGAACGAATAACAGATGATGAAAATGTCTGGGGCGTACTCCTGTCGAGTGCGTCTTCAATTCTGCCCACAATATTTTGAAGCACAGTCTCGCAGAATCATCCACATAGGTACGCATCTTGTACTCACAAAGAATGCATTCGCAAAGAACAAGAAGACCATCCTTTCAATACTATTAATCATGAATATCTTGAAGTCTTGTTTAGTTATCTGTTCAGATTTTCAATCTGAAACCAGGGGTTTGACATGTACGCCACTGACAGCGAAGATTCTCTACCTCTATTAGGAGCATTAGTGGCACAGCATATGTTTATTCCAAACTTCCCGTAATCACAGTATTCATTGATTTCGGCCCCTGCCTTCAAGGAAAAATATGGATTTATGCCATGAGTTCATCTCGTAGCATATCTGCAGAAACAAAATATCGGTTCCATCTCTGAGCTCTTGACCGAAAGAGTTACTAGTTTCGGTCTAACCGACCCGTTGTCCTAATTGTATCTATAATGGAGGCGGTCCACCAGGTTTGGGGTTATACAGAACAACAAGGACAACGAACTTCGGATCTGCAAGTGGAATGGTAAGTAGTACAGTCGAAAAGTATAGCCTGCACGACACTATCTCCGATAACGGATTCAGGCTAATAGCTATAAGGTATAGTTGCGAATATCCCAAACATCGAGCATCACAATTCTGTGAATAAATTTGACGTCGAATTGCTACAAGAGATAGCCAAATCGTTTTCCGATCATAAAAAGTTCTAAGTCGTCAGCACCAAGGATTGAAGACCTGTGGCAAAATTTCCAGAGATGCCGCCTCTGATGTGCTGAATTTCACATAATGAAACCCCTGATTTGACGACGAGTGCCGGAACGCACTTACAGTTAAGGAAAAGGCATACAAAGCGGCTAGACTGGAGCTGCTCACGAGCTCGACGAGTAGAAGAGAAGGGTCGAACACCATCATTGAGAGATTCTACCTCAGGAATAAGATTCAGAAGTTTTATTAAAAAGTAAAAAAAAATATGCTACGAATGCAAATAGATTCGCATTCGATGCTGAGAATTTGGGAAGAGCTTTTCTGTAGATTGTATAACGGCGATAACGAGCCAAATACCGACATCAGGTAGAATGAATCTTTCAACCTGGACGTGTACCCGAGCTGAATGAAGCGAACAAAGCCATATCTAAGCTTAAGTCCGACAAAGCTGTTGGATCGGACGGCCTGGCTGCCGAGCTTCTTAAAGCGGCAGGCGATCGCTTAGCAAAGAGCATACACCAACTCATCTATACAATATGGTCAGACGAAAATATGCCCGATGAATGGAACCTCAGCATGTTCATTCTACCCTCAAGAAAAGCCACCCTTTGAACTGCACTGACTACAGAAGCATCAGTTTTCTCAACATCGCCAATAAGATGCTATTTGCTATATTGTGTGAATCGCTGAAGCCTCAATAACCTGACTGGTCCACATCAGTGTGGATTTAGGCCAGGAAGGTCCACCATCGATCAAATATTTACATAACGGCAGATCTTGGAAACAAATCCACGAGCTCCAAATTGATACATACCACCTATTCATCTATTTTAAGGTCGCGTATGACAGCATCTATATATTCTGCCAAACTGGTCCGTTTGTGCAAGATGATGATAGAGAATGCACGCTGCTCTGGTAAGGTCGGTAAAAAACTCACCGAGACCTTTTATGTCAAAAAAGAATTTAGACAGGACGACGCGCTGTAATGAGATTTATTTAACATCATTCTTTGAAGAGCACAATCTTTCAAAAGTTCGTCCAAATACTCGCATAGGCCGATGATATTGACATAACCGAAGAAGGCAGCGGGATTTCAGTGGCGTTTATACGATGTATTGAGACTGAAGCGGCGCAGATGGGTTTGACAGTAAATGAGGACAAGATTAAGTCAGTAAGAAGGAAGGAGGAGGAGACACAATGATGAACTATAAGGGCTTTAAGCGACATCGACTTACCCAGAATAGTAAACGTCCACCGACTGAGGTGGTTGGTCATGTAGAAAAGTCTTTGAATCCGCCGCCGAGGGAGAGGGCAGTAGAGGAAGACCGCGACTCAGGTGGCATACGCAAGTGGAAGTTGACCTCAACTGACTTAGCATGCGATACTGTAGGCAGCTAGCTTAAAATCGTGTTAGCTGGAGATGCTTCTTGGTTAAGGCCCAGGTCCACTTCTGACTGTAGTGTCACCTTAAGTAAGTAAGTAGTAAGTGTTTCTCAGTCACGGATTTAAAGAAAAGTTTGCATTTAACTTAGCTTATTTCTAGTATTGGCTGTCGTTTTGAAATACAGCAGCCAAATGACAACATCGAGTTCACGTTTGAGTGGAGAGATGCCCCTTTGCGCTTTAGCTTATTAACATCAAATCCGGCACCACGGCACCATCGGTCAATTAGGTACTTTACAGGTTAAGGCAGTTATCCACTTCCTTGAGCTGTTGTACTGTAATGCTGACATGGGTTCTTGTTGTCATTGACTAAGTATTAAACAGTTCTGAGGAAAAGAGATTCAGGCCAACAATTTTTCTTCGATTAAGAAGCTGCATTTAACAGTAAGCTAAGGGAATACTCGAACGCTAATGAGAGGAAAATTCTTCTTAATTGGAATTTGTGTGATTTACAGCTTACAAAAATGGAGGCTCGCGCTATATAGATCTGTATCTCCTATGAGTACGGGTATATTAAAGCCGCTTTGAATTAGCCTTGGATTTCGTACTTTCTAGCAAAGCAAAGTGAGAAGTGTTTCATTTTGGAGTCTTCCAAAACGATCATAGTTTGCAAGGAAGGGCAAGAAGATGATATCAGATGTGTTAGACAGAATCTATTAAACAATATGAAATTTTTGAATCACCACTTAAACTCCGATGTCTGTATACGATCCTATCAAGTAACAGTAAGGAGAGTCTTCACATGATGCAGTCCTGTTCGATGACTCAGAAGCAGTGTCGCTAGTTCAAGCGACTTAAGCTGAAGATGGGCTTTGCATTTTGAGCACACGGTTCTTAACTTTACTTTATGTCCTGTTTACGTTGCCATGGATGCGTTCGAAGTAATGCGAACAAATTAAAAGGAATCTCAACCATCTTTGAGTATACAATGGTAAGCAGTTGACCAAAACGCAGGCTCATTTGACAGGTGCATTCGATGTCCACTTGATAACATCAGTGATAGTTACATCTTTAATATACAATCAACGTCGAGAATAAAACTATTTTATGACAGAAAATGCACGTAAGCAAACGGGTAGCCGAAATGTCATAAGCTTAAAGCTGAAACAAAGAAGAAGACTGTGATAGGGTAGAAAGAAGTAATGTAGAGCTAACAGAATTTTAGAATTTTGACACTGCACAAACATGTACTGAATTCCGACAAGTAGATGTGCTAATGTGTGACTTCCTTGTTCTAAAACAAGCCAATCTATGAGTTGGGATATGTTGGAAAAATCGATAATATCGGTCGTACCTAATGTGCTGTTGGAAAGATGTTTACAAATAATGGAAAAAAGGTGAAAAGAACGGGTCCAATACTAAATGAAAATACAACTAAATACAGAGAATAAGCAATGATCACTTTGAGAAAACCATAAATCTCAACAGATACATTTCTGAAGTAGTTATTTATATCAGAGTACGTCTTAAATCAATGTGTTTGGCGGCCCAAGAATGACTGATCTTAGAAAATAGTTTCCGATTTGGTTTAACGAAACAGCTGCGATTCCGATTGTTTGATGATAAGCAAAAAAGAAGTTTTCGATACTGGTGTCATTTACATATACCAGGTGTACCGGTATAAAGTGAGGGTTTTTTGGTCAAAATAAAACACAAATTTTTAATGGGAAAGTAAGAAACATTTTATTCAAAGTGTTGGCCATTGCTAGCTACACATATTTCCCATCTTTCAGTTAATTTATGGATTCCATGCCAATAAAATTGTCCATCTTTTGAAACAAACCAAAAAGTCACCCAATTTTCGACTTCTTCGTAGCAGCTCCCAGCCAAGTGTTTTGGTTGTATCCTGAACCAGTTTTGCTTTGTGTGCAGGTGCATTGTCATGGAGCAAAATTACCTTGCCGTGTCTTCTGGCCCATTCTGATCGTTTTTCGATCAATGCATGGTTCAAATTGATCATTTGTTGTCGGTAGCGATCTGTATTAACGGTTTCACCAGGTTTTAATAGCTTGTAGTACACTATACCTCTCTGGTCACACCAAAAACGCAGCATTGTCTTCTTGCCGAATCGATTTGGTTTTGCAGTCGAAGTCAATGGTTGTCCCGCATAAACCCATAATTTTTTCCACTTAAAATTCTGAAAATAAATCCATTTTTCATCGCCAGTAACAATTCGATGCAAAACTGATTTTTTATCTTGTCTTTGAAGAAAAATTTCACAAGTGGTTTTTCGGTTTACCATCCGTCTTTCATTCAATTCATGTGGCACCCATTTTCGAGACATTTGGATCCTTCCCATAGCTTTTAAAGGGTCAGATAATGTTTGTTGTGCCACATCTAACATTTCTCCCATTTGTTTCTGACTCAAAGTGTCATATTCATCCAATATTGTTTGCAATACGGCGTCTTCAAACTTTTTTGGTGGTCTTCCACGTTCTTCATTTCTCACATCAAAATCAATATCTCTGAACTTTTTGCATGTGGCTTCTGATAGAGCATGATCCCCATATGCCTCGACAAGCATTCGATGCGACTCTGCAGCACTTTTCTTCAAATGAAAACAACAAATTAATGATTTTCTCACGCATCATTTTCTGGTACAAAATTCGACATATTTAACACGATAAAAAAATATCATGGTGTTTACTCAATGACTTGATGTGTACTAAATAAGTTCGACAAGTGTCATAGCAACCATTTATCCGTTCAGGATAAATATTCCCTATCGAGGCATTTGTGTCTTGACGCTCACTTCAAACCGGTATATCTGGTAAAGAAAAGCATATTGTAAGTTCAGTGCTTCAGTTTATTGATATAAAGTGCAAAGACAGATCCCAACTCATGGGTTCAAGATGTAAAGTAAGATTGAGTTAGAGCCTTAGAAATAAAGCGATTGCGAGTGCCTTGTGTGACTTATGCTAATCACACTGATATGCTTAGTAAAAGAGTAGTGCACCGCTTATTACCCTAACAAGACCCAGTGAACTTACCCTTCCGGCTCTGTTCAGAAAAGCGTTGCATTCTCGAGCTTGATCTTAAGTCGTAAGAGGATTAAGCGAGCCTTTACACATATCTTAGGAGTCACATAGATATAGATACTTCGACCTTTCCACCGATTACTTATAATACAAATATAGTTCAATGCCATCAGAAATGCATACCATATGTCGCTACTGGAAGAAAGATGGAAGTTTTCCGGTTTTCCGGAATTCCCGTGTCGTTTGAGTTTGGTTAAAGTAGCAGCCACATATTTTCGTGAAAGCTTGTTCCAAAAGGTAACCGATACTGAGAATATAATTTGCTCTACCAAAGCCTTGTAGAACCAAAAGAAGCTCCTCTGTGCCTAGCCCAATGACGAAATGATAAAGGTTCCCTTACTGAACCAGAAGGTCAAGAGCGCTTTAGTTTATCCTAGAGAATAATACCCAAACTCTAAATTTCCTCAGAAAAACGAATTGTGATACTTGAAGCACAACATTACTTAATTAGCCCCTTGTAAAGCGAGTAAACTCAGTTTTGAGAAGATTAACTGGAAGCCAATTTCTTTTGCACACCTGCGCTTTATATCAAACAGCTACATCATCTGCATATGCCTAAGTGTAGATATAAGTATCATTGGGAACGTTAAGGTATATAGAAGTGAAGAGAGGATAACGCCTGCTTACCCCTGCCATCACATACCAGCATCGCCAATCAGTGTCCATGATTACTTCAATCCATAAAACTAATGATTCATCTACGCCATGCTGTCTAGCAGAGTTAAACATGACTTGTCATCTTGTCACAGCCGCCTTCAATTGTTGTAAGGCATATTGTTTCTCTGATGAGTATTTCTGTGTACATAAAACTCAATATTAATTCTCTCTATGCTTTTTTTATGAAAAATATCATATTGCATTCACTTTTTCAGGTCTTCGATATATGTATAGGCTCCTCTTACTGTTCGCAAGGGGTTCGGTATGTATGTTATGATAATGCCAAGCTAGTAGCAAAAATTTTCTTCGGAGTAGTCAGCAAATTGGCCGTACAGCACAGATAACAGCTACTGCGTGTTGCTCCGCTCACTTGGAGCTTCCGTGTAAGAAACTGTTGAAACCACATGTCGTCCAAGTCCATATCTTCCAATTCGGGCCAAAAATAATCGGTGATCATGGCGCGATAACGCTGACCATTCACAGTAACGTGACGATCGTTATCGTTCAATATGGTTCAATAACGCCGCCGGCATGCAAACTGCACCAAGCAGTTATTTTTTGTGGATGAAGTGGTGATTCATAAAGCACATGTGGGTCTTCACCCGACCAATAACGCATATTTTGCTTATTGACGAACCCATTGAGCCAAAAATGATCTTCGTCATTGAAGATAATTTGCGATGAAATTCATCATCTTGGCGCATCTTCTCCAGAACCCAATCGGAGAACGTACGTCGCTTCAAATGGTCCATCGGCTTCAATTCTTCAGCCAGCTTGATCATGTATGAGTGTAAACCAAAATCCTTACGCAAAATACGCCATCATGTGGTCTGAGCGATGCCCAATTCTTGAGAATGGCGTGGAAATAACTGATTTGGATCGTTTGCTACAGACGTCTGAACGACAGCTATATTTTCGACACTTCGACCAACCTGTTGTCTCACTGATACGGCAACATCAAACAACGAATATGTAGACTCAAATTTTTGCACTAAACTTGTTACGGCCTGTCTACTAGGGCGAGAATTACGACCGAAAATTGGAGTTAACGCTCTTAAGGTTGCAGTCACCGACTCCGAATATCTGTAGAAAATTTTTATAATTTGCAGACGTTGCTCGTTAGTGTACTTTACTATGATGAAAATGTTGAGTCTACTGAATAAATTGACAGTGACAGTTTGATGATCAGTGAAATAGTGCGTTCACAAATTAAATTCAAAGTTGTCAAGTCCCTATTGGAAAACCCTATAGTTCCCTTTTAGTTTGATACACTTATTCTAGCGATTTTCCAACTTCCCGTCCGAAAAGTAATTTTCCGGAAAGTCTGCAAAATACTCCTCCGTGACGTCGATGATTTCCTCACGTGAGCTGAATTTTTTATTGATGAGCCAACTTTTGAGGTTTGAAAAAAAGATAATAGTCCGAGGGAGCCAAATCGGGCGAATACGGTGGATGCGACAGTAATTGTAGTCGTAAGTCATTAATTTTAGCCATGGTTGTGATGCTCTTGTGCGCCGGTGCATTGTCTTGCAAAAACAAAATTTTTTTTCTTTTCATGTGGGGCCGTTTTGCAGCGATTTCGGCCTTCAATCGCTCCAATAATGCACAGTAGTACTCGCTGTTGATGGATTTTCCTTTTTCGAAGTGGTCCACGTAGAATGTGCCATGACAATCCCAGAAAACCGACGCCATAACCTTTCCGACCCATCGAGCCTCCCTCGTGCCGGCTTCAGTCCATTGCCGGGCACTAATTCTGTTCCCTGGTGTTCAACAGTTATCAATCGACGCCAAAAGTCCCCCCGATTTAGCATCAGGAAGTCTAAACTCCTGATATCATCGAACTCTCGCGTTCGTTTTCGTGGCAGGATAACTTTTTCACATGCAGAATATTGCCCAAAATATGGCGTGTGCGCTCAGTACTAATCTTTGTGGTATCTGCTAGAACCTTCACTTTCCGGTGAAATTGTCCTCTGTAACCGGATCGGAAGGCCTGCCGCTGCGGACTTGATCGGTAGTGAAGTTGCGGCCACCATGAAACTCTCAAAACCAAAAGAAAGCAAACAATTTCAGTAAGTATCAGAAAGCTTTTTGTGTTATCCTGTTACCTTCGTGCCCGGTTTCAAGAAAGCTATTAGGCCACTGTGCCTCAGATAGAGATTTTCAAAGTGTCGGGAATTTCTAAAGGAAGTATCTCAATTCCATTGTTCTTAATGGCAGACGATTCATATATGTACTCGTAGTACTTCAGTACGGCATCAGGTTGAATAAGTGAGCAAGGAGTGAACCCGGTTCTAGTGAATGAAAAAGTCATTTCTCCTCCCAGTGAAGCAAAAGTTGGTTCAGCTATTAAAAAGCTGAAGAATAACAAGGGCGCCCTCTACAATGGTCTACCAGTGAGTGAACGCAGAATTAGATAGAGCAGCTACATCTATAAGGTGTAACATCGAACAAATGGAAAATAATGCTCCAGCAAAGAAAATCTTTGAATCATAGACACCAGCTAACGCGGATGCCAGAGAGCTTGGCTCAAACAGGTACAAAAAGCGTGCTCATGATCGAAAAGACTACAAAATCCTTGACCAGAGATTAGAAGAAGTATTACTTACAAAATACTTTAGGATTACTGCAGTCATAATGTAAAGATTTAACATTTAGCCGGTTTGTGGGACTCCTAGCGCTATAATGCAAACCAATGAAACCTCTTTTTTTTCACTTGTTAGGGTTTCCGTGCGCGATGATTTGATTACCTGGCACCTTGCCTAAATGAAGAACTAGCAAGCTTCAAACGGAAGACCATTGCAAGTCTTACTTTTTTTTTTAGACAAAAAAAAAAAAAAAAAAAAATGCTTGAAAATTAGCTTAATTAACTTATTCTAACTTACTGGGCCCATGCGGGCACTCTTAGTTAAATCTAACTGAAGTCTTTCGTCGTTTCTATCGCAAGTCTTACTATTGTGTATAAGGGTGCGTGTGCAATTCAGAATAACAACTCAATTATTCAAGTAATGTCAGAGCAATTACAATGCATGCTACGGGTACTATTCTTCTGTGCGAAAAATTTAAAGCTTTACTCTTATTCAATCGGTCACTTTCATTTTAAGGACTATTGACACTGATTGTCTCCAATCCAAGATATCATCTATGACAGCAGTAAGAACCACAATTTGATTAGACTTCAACCAGATGTATCGGTCCAACATTTCTATGTTTCAGTTCGTCTGACCCCGAAGTTATTCAGAATCTTAAACTCTGTTGAATTCGTCCCTAAATGTCATGTGATTACATTTGTGAAGCCGGCATAAAACATTTCAATAAAATCCAAGTGCCCAACACTGTCAAAGTAATAGAATCACACAATTTCGACCCCCCTTACCATCCATAAAGGTGTGATAAAGTCGATTTCGTAATCTCGGAGAGCTTGATGAATTTCTTTTGAAACGAGATATACCCAAATGACCACATGGCATGGTTAACATACTCCGCTTTGGTTTTTCTACATTGACAAGGGTTGACGGTGTTGTTGGCCCTCATCAAAGATTCATGAGGTTTTTATTTCCTTTTTTTTGCTTTTATCCATCGTCTGGTTTACTTCCTTTTTATTCAATCCAAGTCTCCATAGAGTAGTCGAGTATTTCTAAACCTCTAGCCCAAAGTAATAGTCGTCTCTCCGTAACTTGTGCTTTTCCTGTTGTTATGGTCGTAGTCGTTGCTGGTGTCGTCTTCTTCGTTGATGTCCTTACAAAGTTTCTGTTCAACAAACTTACCTCTAAGGTTTGGAAGCAGTTGAATTTTAAATTCACCACCCAACTAAACCCAGAGTGCAGGTAACACACATACTGGTGATAGTCTGGTCTAAGAGCAACACCTTGATTTACCGGCAACACTAGAAGGCATGGGAAATGAAGGGAGTTTTTGGTACACCTAAGGGTTGAATAGTAATCAAGCGTTCATTTACTTTTTTACTTCTACCTCCTCGTTTTTGTCTCACTTTTGAGTTATTTATCATAAAATGAATTGATGAGGAGGTAGGTTGGTTTTGGGCTAAAACCACATGAACACAGGTGAGCATGTTCATGGAACATGAGGCCTCCACAACAACACCCTTACATCCCATCCCCAATGGGGTGTAATTTTTGCATTTCCTTTGACTCGGTTTGATTGAAAATATTTCCGCAGAATCACTTTGACAAATTACTAACTCGTAGTACTACGTGTATGAGACCGAATCTAGACTTTGGGTGAGCGTCGATTAAGGGGACTCCTTTTGAAGATGAGGACTATGACGTTGTCGAATTCAACGATATCAATGGTGATGATGCTGACTATGATGATGATTTATTTGCATACCTTTGGTTAACATCGCCCTAGGGTTACTATAGACAGCAGGAGGGAATTTTAAGGGACGACACATATCTACATCCAATGGTTAATGTACTCATTTTGATTTGAAATAGCAGTTGTTTTGGGCGGATAGCGTTGTTGCTTTACTTACGCAGTATACTGGTTTCTTGAAATTGAAATCAGGTAAAGGTAAACAAAAACGGAACCTTCATGGAGTTTTATTTGAATGACAAACAAGCCCAGTCAGGGGTTATATGAAATCTAAATTGAGTGTAAGGACATACACATCATTAAGCAAATGGGAACAGCAATTGGTTTTTGCAGGACTTCCGTTATCGAAAGGTTTGATCCAAACATAAAAGCATTGACAGAACGTCGCTGCTGGCGTTGATTTTTCAACTAATGAGTTATGTGAAAATTCTGCCGGAAAGGACATAAATAGGAGTTCATCAGTCCCTAAAAGAAAACTGGGCTCCAGGGCAGTGTCGAATATGATTTGTTGTGTCAGCTTTTAATAATAATAGTACAGATAAGGTGTAGATAAACCGTAAGAAGAAAACGATTAAATTTTTTTTATACCTCTTAGGCAGATATAAACCCCAAACGCGCCACAGAAATGCTTTACTAGAATAGATCTCAAATTAGATACATTTTTCCACCACTTTTTCGAGTACTTGACGACGTACATACATACGAGGTGTATTCAAAAAGTAAGGTCGCTTTAAACTTTTATAAAAGAATATTTATTTACTTTATTAAATAATAATAACAAAGTAATAAATAATAATAATAATAGTTGCCAACCTTCGTCCTTTCATAGGTCTCTTCAGTTTTGGGAACAGGAAAAATTTGCATGCGGTCAAATCCAGTGAATGACTAAGTCAAGATCATCATTCAAGTCCTCCTGAGCGATGCTCATGCGACGGTTTTTCTAATCAAAATTAAGAAGTTTCGGAACAAACTTCGCTGACACACGTCTCATGCCCAAAACATCCGAAAAAATTGCGTAACACGAACCGACCGATATCCCAACATCCTCAGTAACTTCTCTTATCGTAATTCGATGATTTTCAAAAACAATTTTCTTCACAGCTTCGACGTTATCATATTTTGTTGATGTGCAGGGGCATCCAGAGCGAGGTTCATCATTCGCATCTTCTCGGCCATCCTGCAAGAACTTGTACCACTTGTAAACATTCTTAGAGCAGATCGTATGCCACTGTCAACATTTCAAGTAATTAGGAGCACTTGATTCTAATTTTTTACACAAAATTTGATCCAAATTTTATAATTGAAAATTGGCGAACACACCAAAATACGTTAAACCTTTCTATCTGTCAAAAACAAACTAAGTATGCTATAAGTACACTTGAAACTATGAATATATAAATGAGGACCGATGATGCAACTGGCGTATAATCCACACCAAACGGTCATTTTTTTGGATGCAATGGAATATGCTGAACTTCTTGGGGACAGAAATGAGCCCCATCACTGTACCAAATTTTACGGCAAAAAACTACCAGGATATCTAGGGTTTTCTAATAACGACTTGACAACTTTTTTTTTTTTTAAATAAAAGGCAAACCATTTGAGATATTTCAAAAAATTTATTATTGGCTTGAAGTACGATCAAAACATTTATGAATGGAACTCGACTTCGTTCATATGGCCAACGCGGGCACGTTTGCAGCGGTTGATTCCTTGGACCCAATTTTCAACGACTTGGCCAAACATTTCAGGATAAACCAATGACTTAACGTAGTCCCACAGAAAAAAGTCAAGCGGCGTTAAATCGCACTAACTAGGCGGCCAATCGACTGGCCCACGTCTTGAGATAACACGCTCATCATACTTACTCTTCAATAAATCGATTGTAGCGTGTGCTGTGTGGCCTGTGGCACCATCCTGTTGAAACCACATGTCGTCCAAGTCCATATCTTCCAATTCGGGCCAAAAATAATCAGTGATCATGGCGCGATAACGCTGACCATTCACAGTAACGTGACGATCGTTATCGTCGACGAAGAAATATGGCCCAATAACGCCGCCGGCATGAAAACCGCACCAAACAGTTATTTTTTGTGGATGAAGTGGTGATTCATGAAGCACATGTGGATTTTCACCCGACCAATAACGCATATTTTGCTTGTTGACGAACCCATTGACCCAAAAATGAGCTTCGTCATTGAAGATGATTTTGCGATGAAATTCATCATCTTGGCGCATCTTTTCCAGAACCCAATCGGAGAACGTAGCTCGTTATTTGTCTTTACCATGATGAAAATGTTGAGTTTACTGAATAAATTGACAGTGACAGTTTGATGATTAGTAAAAGAGTGAGTTGACAAATTAAATTCAAAGTTGTCAAGTCCCTATTAGAAAACCCTATATAAAGCCCAATAACGGAATACCTGACGCAATAAGTGGTCACGTGGCCTAAGATTTTAAAAGTATTGAGACAAAGATCTTTACGCAGAATTTTCCCTATAGTGGACAAAGGTAAAGTTGCTGCAAATGACGCTGAATCGATAAATTGGGATCCTCTTCAACACACTTTTCTCATTCTTGTTGGAATGTGAGGATCCAATAGCGTAAGTTGGGTGCGAATATTTTCAATTATTCGGTAAATATCACCTACGTGATTCCATCGACGATATCCTTATATTTGGTGGTTTTAACCTGTCTCTGCTGATCGGATGATCAAATTTCTTTTACTGCATCAAACTCTAGTTCAGCTATGGAATGTATTTTCATTGATCCTTTGACAGACTCAAACCTGTGATAAATAAATGGCATCTCTAGCTCCATGGGTAGGCAATTAGACCGTATTTTCACGAGTGATACCATTAACTCCACAGTAACGTTTTGTCCCTTAACTCTGTCAGCTATCGATAACTTCTACACACCTCTTCTTCTCTCATTTTTTTATAACTCTGCACTCTAGTTCACTTCTTCCCCCATCACTCTCTCTTAACAACTTCCATAAACCAATTTTCGTAAAATTGATATCTATCGCAGCAAATATTCTTTCGATTTTACCAATCTATCTTTAGTTTATGCTTCACATTGAAATATTGAATGCTATTTCTCTTTTATTCCCCATTTCAGGGCACAAAACATCATCTACCTCCACCCCCCCCCCCCTGTTATAACAGAAAACTTCGTCCTTGTCGAAACAAAAGAAATAAATTATGGGCGGTTTTTCTTCGCACCAATTCTTGTCCTGACTACTCTAACTATCTGGGAACCTAACTTCAATTTACCCACCTTTATAACTGCTTCTATTGGCGCCTTCTTGATGCTGAGCGAACCAACCTCATCAATGACTCCAAATCTTTTTATCTTTCTCTTTCGATAATATATCGTCGACCGAAGCACATACTATTGCCAACTATTTTGAAAACTTTTTTAAACAATCATTCGCAGACAACTTCTTCGTACCAGACCGCATATATTGAAGAAAAATTACAAAATCTCAATGATGAATCTTTATTCGGACCAGACGGGCTCGCAGCAATATTCCTCAAAAAGTGTGCCTCCAATCTTTCGCACCCACTTTCCTCTTTATTTCATCTATCCCCCACAAAAGGGTATTTCTCCCAAGTTTTGAAGACCTCTTTCATAACTCCGGTCCACAAAATAGGATCAAAGAATGAAGTAACTAACTAACATCCCATTGCTAAGCTTATTCACATACCTAAAAGTGTTGGAAAGTATTTTATATGATGTGATAAGCTTTCAGTGCAAATTAAATTACTTATATCACCCTGTTAGGATGGATTTCTGAAAGGTAGATCAATTACTACAAACTGAGTTGAAACCGTATCCCTTGTGCTTTCAGGCCTAGAAAATGGCAACAAAATCGATGTTATTGCGGCAAATTTTAATAAGGCCTTCGATAAATTATAACAGCAATTGTCCTTTTGAAATTGTCTTTTCTTGGCTTTGACCTCATGTTATTAAAATAGATATCTTCTTATCTGCATAACCATTATTAAAGCGTTTTTTGGTCAGACTTCTCTAGGCCCTTCTTAGCCACTTCTGGTGTTCCACAAGGTAGCCATCTAGATTCCCTCCTTTCATTTTTTTTACCCCAAGACTCTATTCTTTATCCAAAAAAATTGCGTAAAGTTTAATGTCTCCAAATGTCAATATATGACTTTGTCACGTAAGTCCAATCAATCTCCTTCTCAATGGAAGCTATTTTCTGTATGGCTAATCTATACCCGAGGTTCAATACCTTCACGACCTTATTATATTTTACGATAGAGAGTTAAACTTCCGTTTGCATATGGATGAAATAACTCTTAAAGATGTATTGTAACTCATCACTTGATTATATCAACCGACTGTAAGGGGCTGGAATTTATAACGAAAAATCACCCGGAAACAGCAACCAAAATAGGTGATGAGAATATAATTTATAAAAACATTAAATGCGGAATCGTTACGTTACGGAATCGCACGACGGCTAACCAACAACTGACTCAGGGGTTGCATTCTTATTTCTGCAGGTAGTCCATGAAGTTCACACGATGATTCAAAGAATTTAGTAACCTTTTTGTGACAAGGTCACTTTAAATTACCTTTGTCCTTTCAGCGAGTTCATATATTCCAAATCGAGAACTTTCGATTTGCTTTTCGAGGACTACCCTGTTATCACACTTTTATTTTACCTCCCTAGAGAGACCGCCTCAAACTTCTTTACCTGATTAACCTCGAAACCTCGACTCCTCTCTGGTTTGGTGGATTGTACCTCCTTTTACAATTCCATTTTCTGTCAATGTGATAGCTGATTTGACATTTAATCCCTGAATCATCTGATACTGCAAATAAAAGCATCCTTTACATGCATATACGAGTAAATACATAAGTTTGGTTTTGAATTATAAAGTTTTGAAGTCGATTTCGTTTATCTGGAGAAATGTCTCACTCATGAACAAATTGAATGATCTACTCCAACAGTAGTTAGTGGGTAGTCTTTAATTTTCCTGAACTTGCGATGAGCATATTTCAAGCCTGGCTTAGCTCCTTCAGTTGAATCCCCCAACTACTTTTGCTCTTGATGATCCTTATAAACTTCAAAGTTTATATAACAAACGGGGTTGGGTATCAATACCGAAACATTGGAGTTCCCAGGTACGTCTTTAGTGACAACTTTAATGGTGTTGACTTGTTTGGCATTTAAATAAATAATATATGTAGCTTTAGGTTTCACAAGCCTTAGCAACGGAAAATGCCTGTGTAATCAGACTCTGATAAGATTAATTAAACTTTCAACCTTTGCATATATTGTATAAAAAGAAATAACGATGTTTCGTTATGTAAAGAGTGATTCATCGTAAGGTTTTAATTGTAATGTAAAACAAAATACATACATTTGAAAGCAAACTTAAAAGTTTTATTATTCGTTAAAAGAACAATTCATGGCATTTATTTTCTAAGAATGATATTATGTAATTCTTGGCCATGAGTACGCCTGAGGTGGTCCAATCAAAAGGTCTAATTTTGAGCGACTCGTTCGAGCATAGCGACTGGTATCTCGCGGATAACAAGAGTAATGTTGGCTTCCATAGCGTCAATCGTAGCTGACTTATTACTGAAGACCTAAGACTTTACATATCCTCAGAGAAAATAGTCCAAAGGTGTGATATCGCACGATCTAGGCGGCCGATTTACCGTAACAAAACCTGAAATTAAATGCTCACCAAAATGTGATTTTTCAATAATTACATTGTTTCTGCTGAAATCAGACTTCACCGAGACCATGTGCTTGAATTTCAGGGAGCACATATTAGCCCATAAACCACACCATACCGTTGTTTTTAATGAATGTAATGGTAGCTCTTGGTACTCTTCGGTTTGTTCATCAGCCCAAATACGACATTGAGTAGGAAATGGGCTTCATCACTGAACAAAATTTCACGATAAAACACCGGATTTTCATTAAGTTTTTGCAGAGTCCATTCACTGAAAATATGACGCAAATTCAAGTCACCTAGCTTCAGTTTTGCACAAGTTGAATTTTGTACGCTTCTTGGCCGAGTTCCTCACGTAAAATACGGCAAGTGAGAACGACGTATCGATTCGTCATGGTCTTCGCGTACACTCTCAGGTACAGCTGCTATAGTCTCTTTACTATGTTCTGGATGTGGTCTAACCGGTCGAGTATCATCTACTAATGTAAACTGGGACTCAAATTTGCGAATGGTATTGGCAATAGTGGTTTCAATAGGTCGATTATGCGCACCGTAAATTTCTCGAATCGCACGAAAAACATATCTCAGAGAACGCTAATTTTCGTAATACAGCTGGACAATTTGGAGACGCTATTGTGATGTGAGTCATTCCATGATGACTTGCCAAACGATGATGAACTAAAACGACAAAAAAATTTGATAGGAATCATGCGTGATCTGTCAAAAAAGCCAATTGAAAATTCAACCTCACGATGAATCACCCTATATTATAGTTACAATGTGAGGACTCTTAACAGATAAGAAGGTCTTGAATACATTATATTGCAGCTAGTGGAAAAGAAGATGCTCACAAACTGCGACATAGATTTTTATCAAAAGCCAATGTTCAGTTTAGTTCCTATGTCCTTTGTATTTTCTTTTTAAATAGGACCTAGAGCTTGCGTTGCAGTCAATGCCCAACATTATTGTCCGATGATCAATGATTTTTTCTTCAAAAATATTGATGACATTGATCTGTGTGATATATGGTTGCAGCAGAATGGCGCACTATGCCATGCAATTGTCATAAAATTTAGTTTTTTTTGCAAAATAATTTGATGCAAATAGTACTTATGGTGGGCAAAACAGCATCATCTCTTACACGCCAAACACGTGGTGTTTGCTAGATAGCTATCTAATAATGAACAAACTTCTCAAACTTCGTTGAGATAAAAAGCAGCCATTTTGGCTTCACTGCCGAGGTATTCATAGCTGGTGGAAGCGAATTTCTGGAGAGCATACACCAACTCATTTCCCAGATCTGGTAGGAAAATGAATACAATCAAAGCATCGTTTTTTCGAACCACAAAAAAGGGGACCACTTCAACTGCTGCTTTAAGTAAAAAAAAGTTTACAAGTTATACAAGCTCTTCGAAGATGGCCGAGAAGATGTCAATAGCGAACCATGTTGTGGACGATCTAGCACATCAACGAAAGATGATAACGTCGAAGCTGTGAAGAAAATTGAAGAATCGTGGAACTTTCATGAGAGAAGTTGCTGAGGATGTTGGCATATCGGTCGGCTCGTGTCATGCAATTTTTTCGGATGTTTTGGGCATGAGTCGTGTGTCGGCGAAGTTTGTTCCGAAACTTCTTAATTTTGATCAGAAGACCCGTCGCATGAGCATCGCTTAGGAGCTCTTGAAAGACGTCAATAATGATACTGACTTGCTCAAGAGGATCATTACTGATGGCGAATCATGGGTACATGGTAATGACGTCAAAACCAAAGCCCAATCGTCCCAATGGAAGCACGCCGGAGAGCCAAGAACGAAAAGAGCACGCCAAGTTCGATCAAATGTTCGCCACTACCGTGGCGTAGTGCATTAGGAGTTTTTACCTCAAGGTCATACGGTCAATAAAAATATAACCTTGAAGTTATGCGCCGTTTGCGAGAAGCAATACGAAAAAAACGTCCGGAATTGTGGAAAAACAATTCTTGGTTTTTGCATCACGATAACGCACCTGCTCATTCAGCGTTGCTTGTGAGAGATTTTGTGGTCAAAAACAATACGATAATCATGCCTCATCCAACATATTCACCGTATTTGGTTCCATGTGACTTTTTCCTGTTCCCAAAACAGAAGAAAGCTGTGAGAAGATGGAGATTTGCACCGATTGAAGAAATTAAAGCGGCATCACTGGAAGAGCTCAAGCCTATACGTAACACTGCTTATGAGAAGTGCTTCGAGGATTGGAAAAAACGTTAGCACGAGTGCATTATATCTGAGGGGTATTACTTTGAAAAGGACAACATTAATATTGATAAATAAATAACAATTTTTTATAAAAATATAAAGTCACCCTACTTTTTGAACAAACCTCGTATAAGTCTTCTCAACATTGCGTACAAGATCTTGTCTAGCATATTGTGTAAATGTCTCAAACCGAACGTTGTCAATAACCATTTTTCTATAATTGATTGGACTGAACGTCGTAGTCTGTAGATATAAATTTGAGATAGTAAGGGACTTTGTCTTCTTTGGATCTGCACTCAATTCTTTCAACAACATCTCCGTAGAAGCAAAGGAAAGACTGAGGTGACTGGGTTAAGTAGAGCGAATGAACACCAGCCAAATATCTTCGAATCGAATAAAAAAAGGATCAACTTAGTAAAAGATCGAACTGGCTGGAGACGCTTGTTGAGGCCCGGGTCCACTACTAACTGTATTACCACCTTAAGTAAGTTAGTAACACTTCCCTATCGAAGTTTCTTCGATCTTTCTTAGAAGGTGGGATGATATATTAAAAATTTAGTTTGTAAGTTTAATGCTGTATATAAAAAATCAACGAATACTAGAACACTAAAGAGTAAATACGTAAAAAATGCCTGGATGTCTCCAAATTTAGCTGCAAAATGTTAAAGAAGAGACGAGCTTTACAGGAGGTGGAAGATAAATAGGCTTAGCAGAACGTACGAAACTGAATTTAAAGATTTCCGAAACAATATCGACGGAGAAAATAAAGCACAGAATTCAAATTAAAGCTGACTCTAGTAAAACCTGGACCTTAATCAATGAGATAATGGGAAGAAAAAAGTTTAGCGTTGATAAAGTGCTTGTAAAGAACTCAACGGAAAAAAATATGATCAGCCTTTCTAATGTATGTACTAAACTTTTCTCGGAACATACTCTCCAAATAATGCATCAGTGTAACGCAAAAACATCGTATCATACGAATACCTTCGTAGCCAATTCAATTTTTGCTGGGGAAACCAACATCGCAGAGTTGCGCAGCATAATTAACTTCGTCGGCGAAAATAAATCTCCGGAATCGATGGAATACGACGGGTAGATATTAAAAAATATGCAGATATTTGTGTTTATTTATTAACTTCAGTCTGATGCAGGGCAAAATTCCGAAAAAAAACTGAAAACTGCTATGGTTAGACCTATTTACAAAGGAGGTGTTAAAAGTGAAATCGGCAATTATAGACCAATATCCATACTGCCAGTCATGGAAAAGTATCTAGAAGAAGTAATTAGAAGTAGACTAATTAGATTTATTAAGAACCACTCCCTTATCCACCAAAGTCAGTACGGTTTGCAGAAGCAAAAACATACAGAACATTTACTTGGAGAGTTTGCGAATTGCGTCAATAAATCCTTAAATAAAAGTCAAAATATTTTAGTCATGTTTATGGACTTAAGTAAAGCATTTGATACACTAAACTATGCAAAGTTACTGGAAGCACTTAAACGGATTGGTATACTAGGAGTGATGGTGGACTGGCAAAGGGATTACCTACTCAACAGGGCATTTTGTGTAAAAATCAAGGACGTTTACAGTGAAAAGAAGTATGTACAATATGGACTTCCTCAAGGGTCGAAACTAGGTCCAATTCTTTCCATTCTTTCTTGAACTTCTTCGCACTTTCACAAATGTCATGCCATTTGCTTACACTTGCTTGCATTTTTTGAAAATGATGCCTGCCCTAGTTCAAGCAAACACTAAATTGACGTCGTAGAAAGCTATAAATACCTAGGGGTCATCATTGATAGCCATTTCATCTGATACGATGAAATTTACAAGATACGCTCTGATTTAAAGAAGGTTTCATTTGCATTGGCGCATCTAAGAAGTTATGCAACACCACAAATTTTGGAGCTGGTACGATTATACTACGCCTTGATTAAATCCAAATTAAGGTATGGAATACTGGCCTTGGGTAACGCCTCTAAAACACATATCGAGAAGCTGCAAAAACTCCAAAATTCTGCGTTGAGGCTAATAAAATGCCGAAATGTTCCTGATGAAAAAAAATTTAAGGTACTTGAGGTGAAAAATATTTTTAAGATGACCCTGGTACTGGAATATTATAGTGGCATCTACTTTCAAAGGCCAATCGAACATGAAATCAACACCAGAAGACGTGCTACAGGTATGTTACAAGTGCCCTGTAACTACAATAACAATGGTAAAAGGCAACTCAAATATAGCGTTCCCACAGTATTAAATGAATTACCTGCTGATCTTAAAAAATTGTAAATTTTAAAAACAGAAAAAAAAGATATAAAAAATTTTCTTTTAAATTCACAAAATTAAATTAAAAATAAATGCATTCATAAAAAAATTAAAAAAAAAAATCATTAAATCATGTATACAAAACTTAGATTGCTAATTTTAGTTTAAACTTTTGAAAAGCAACCTTCTGCAGAAAAGTCATTAAGGCTTCCCAGGAAATTATAAAAATTGTTAAGAAACTTTCATGCAAATAAATATGTTAAATATATGTAATTGAGTAGAATCCTATTTCGGACAACTATATATAAAACTCTATATAATGGCGGTCCCAGAAGTACAGAAAAATTTACTTATTTTTCAAAATAATCGCCTTTCAGCTCTATACACTTTTCCCAGCGATGTTCCAAAAGTTCGATACCCTTTTTATAATAAGAACTGTCTTGCTCATCAAAATACCCATTAACTGCCGACATCACTTCTTCATCGTTGGAAAATCTTTGACCACTGAGCCATTTTTTCAAATTTGGGAACAGAAAATAATCCGAGGGGAATAAATCTAGCAAATAGGCTGCATGAGGTATCAATTCAAACTTTAACTCATTAGTTTTGGCCATTATTGTACAATAACGGATCTGTGAGCAAGTGCATTGTCTTGATGAAACAACACTTTCTTCTTAGGCAAATGAGGCTGTTTTTGTTTGATTTCTTCGCTCAAACGTTACAATAGGTTCGCATAATACTGGCCGTTGATAGTTTTTCCTCTTTCAAGATAGTCAATGAAAATTATCCCACGCGCATGCCAAAAAAATCGACGATATAACCTTGCCTGCAGATGAAACAGTCTTCGCCTTCTTTCGAGCCTGTTCTTCCTTTTGATGGACCAATGTTTCATCCATTGTTATGAAACGGTGCAAAACTTCTGCTTCGTTGCTGTGAAACTTCGCTAAACACTCAATTGAAACATTTTCACGACAGTGTTTTTGCTCGAATGTGAGCAAACGCGGAACCCATCTTGCACACAGCTTTCCCATGTCCAAATTTTCAAATAATATGCAATGTACCACACTTTTTGAAATGCCTACAATGTCTGCTAGCTCGCGAACTTTCAGTCGACAATCATCCAGTACCGCTTTGTGGATTTTCTTCACCATTTCTGGAGTCGTCACCTCATTTGGTCGATCACTGCGATGCTCGTCTTAGCAGCTCGTACGGCCTCGTTTAAACTCAGCAACTGTTGTTAACGAAGGAGCAGACTCACCCGGGTAGTATTTTATATTGGTTTGGCTGAGGCCTTTCAAATAAAAGTGTTGCATCACATAACGATGACCAATTCTCTCCATTTTCACAAATTCACTGACAAAGTTCACTATTGGTGGCTGCCAAACAAATACTTAACAACGTGGCGCCTTCAAACTTGAAAAATATGCTTTATAACTTTTCAAACAACTACCGCCCTAGTACAAGACTTTGATCATCCCAGTCCCACTTTATGGTACAGTAGCATGGAGTATATCGAAAGTGGATGAAGATGTTCTCTGTCATCTTGAGAGAAAAATTCTTTCTTAACATATTCGGTCCCGTTTGTATTGGAGGGGAAGAGTCAACGACGAACTTTTTAGCTATTTGCTGTTGTCGACAATGTCAATTGAATGGAAACCCATGCTACTGCCAGCGGAATCTTAAAATCAAATCCGAAGGGAAAAAGTAATAGAGAAAAACCTCGCCTTAGTTGGCTATCCCGAGTAAAAGGGGACGACTTGAAGTGTACAACTGACAGCAGTTAGCTAAGGACTGAAAGTACTGAGGACGCTTGTAGGCTAAGACAGAGGTTCACCCCAAACTGTAATGCCATCTTGAATTCTAAATTCCGACCACATTCCCTAAAAATTGCGGCCGTCGATCCCATTTTCGAGCAGCTGGGCTCCCACCAATAACGCATGCAATGATGGCTTCCAAATCGTCCACCGTTTCTGGCCTATCGGCATAGAAAAGCGACTTCATGTCCGCACTGAAAATATTGGGTTGGAAGGAAAGTTTTGGCCGTCATCAACTTTGAAAAAATTTGAACTAATTATTTTATCAGCTAATAAGTACATACAGCGACTTTTTGCAACGACGTCACAATTATGCTCTTAGAATATCCTTCACTTCAAATTCGGCAATTTTTCTTTTTGACATATTTGTGAAAAAGATAATCAAGAGCAATATTGTTCCCGGCTCATTCACCGGTTTAAAGGCTTCAATACTTGCACAAGCTGCATCTCGTCAGATCACAAATCGAAGATCGTTTCGCAAAACCTTCAATAAGATTGACGCAACTCCAATTGCTATGCACGAAAGCGAATGGAGTTATTAAAATCCTCCACAATACTATGCTCTACAGCAGGAATAACTTCTTCGCTTCTACGAAAGCGCTTCTGATGGTTTGTCAAACAAAACTGAACAAAAGCGTTTTTGACATGTCAAAAATTACAACACGGTGTGCAAGCTATGCCTTTTGGAAGGTCTATCATTTATCGATCTACATATATCTATCTCTATTCCAGCCAGTTCTACCTTGCAGTGATATTTTTAGGGCAAACATTTACTTTGTTTTGTAAATATCTCAAGGAGATATTTTTTTTTTTTTTATTCATAAGCTCCGCATCCTTGTTTAGAAATTTATTAATTGACGTAGCTATCGAGGCGAACATTATTTTTTTCAATTTGAAAGCATACTCTCCGGCGCACTGTAAATTGGTTGTTTTCCAATGGAAAGCTTCTTATCTGCATAACTCACGCACCACCACCAAAGCAACAAATTCTTTCAACTATCCTTCAGTTTATCTCACTTGCCAATGCTTGCCAAACTTGAAGAGCAGATACATTCTCATGGTCGAAGGTCTATTTCACAAAAACATCAAACTTCTGATACGAGGAATAGTTTACCCCTAGAACGGAAGCAGTGGGTGTCAAAGTTTGAACACCAATTTCATCAAAACAAACATTAACTCTGCAGCGCCAACCTCTAACAAATCTCTAGCTAGCACACAATCAGTCTTTTGCCCTCAATAAAGTCTGCTTCACAAGGGAGCAAAATTCCTTGGAAAAACTATCAAAAAAAAAAAAAAAAAAAAAAAACGAAACACGCTACCACCAACCGATGACGCGGACGTACAAATATCCTTATTTAATTTCATATTACCGCTTCGATGAAAGTTTATGGGACAAACGACAAACTTTATCTAACTCCCCTGGCATATCCTTGCAAACAAATAGTGTTCTGGTAAGCGCTCAAGATCCGCTATAGCCCACAAATTTTAAAACAGCTCACCGAAATTCTAAAGTTAGTTCATACTTCCGCTCAACATGTCCAATGAACAGTGTAAACTTTGACACATTTTCGTAGAACACATAGATATACGGCTGGCTTACTAATACCACAAAATTGAAACCTCATGAAGCCATCTATTGAAGGACGAGAAAGTTTTACTTGAACCCCGTCTCGGGCGATAATTACTATTCAAGATTAAGACACTGTTGCCCCAGTTTTGGTGTATCTCAATTTCGGTGAGTATTGACAGTGTAAAGGATAAACGTGGCAATTTTGTCGAACTAGTTAAAAGGATGGGGAAAATTATATATCTTGTTCAAGTAAGGAAAAGTTCATTTTAGAGAAACTCCCTTTTTATAACTAAAAATTGAAGACTTTTTGAAGAAAAATTTAATATGAAGGACACCTGAAATAGACACTCGAATTGATGTATCATCAATTGGAAAAGGGTGACTGATTTTTAAAGAGTCACCGTCTGGATAACGATAATCAACATTAAATCATCAATCTTCAAGTACTATGACAGTTCACATGAAATCTTCCATTCGAAGAAATCCACCTGAGTGGAAAATTTGACAAACACCGAGATAGGACATTATATACTGTTCAAAGACCGCGACTATGAGTGAACTTGGGACTCAAATTGAATTCGATTGGGATTCTATGAGTTTATTTTCTGAAATTCTGCTAAACATCAAGGGATTCGTCTTCTTTAAAAAAAAAAATTTCCGATAGAGAATCTTCAATTGCACAAACAGAGTCAAGTTCCTGTCACCATAAACACAATACATCAACTTGTTGGACAAAGGTAAAATGTTTGAAATCCAATACCCAAGAAGGATTTAGAAATGGAAGAGCTGACAATTTTCAATTTGAAAATACCGTGAAGAGTTTTGTGTGTCCGAAGGATCAAGATCTGACGACCATAAGAATATAAAATACATATGCATTACCGTCCAGCAGAGGGAGTGTGGGTGAATAAACCGAAGGAAAACGAAAATGAATGCAACGGCAATGATCCTTGGTTAAGTCAATAAAATTGTCAACACCCATCATCCTTGGCCAGTCAGGCAAAACAAATATCCAAGGTATGTTGACAGGTTGGGAATTTTTTTTTTTTTTTTTTTGGTGCGATTCGTCTCCTCCTTTTGTGTATTTACTTTTTGAATGGAATGCTTTCTGTCACCCTATGTGTGAACAATGGGCAAAACACACGACGGTAAGTACAGTATATTAGCCAGTAAGGGATTTTGATTGAACTGGTGTTGCTGGTATTGGTCTTGCACCTATAGAAGCCCGATGGTTGATGATATTGTATCTGTTTCTTTCAAAGTGGCTCTTTGTTGAAATAAGGACAGCATTGCCGAACATAAGCATGAGATTGGTTGCTTATTTTAAAGATATTAACACTCAAGTGGTATTACTACACTTAAAGTGCTTGAGAACGTATTAAGTTTTTGGGAAAGTGGAACAGAGAGAGAGAAAGAAATATATTTGAGCTAAGTGGTTGTTACGCTATATGGATGGCATCCAACATTTAATCGGGAGACTAAATTGTAAGTGCAATTAGACTTGTTGTTGTATTCTAGGCAACCAATCATCATACCTGAATGAAGTTGCCTCAAAAAAAGAATGTCCTTCGGACGCGGCTGGTATTGAACCCCAAAGCTTCTGATTTGAAAGCCAATACACTACCACTTGAACCACGGCCATCCACTTGCTATGTGTGAAAGCAAGTCCATTTAAAGCCATCAATTGTACGACAAAAGTGATTGTTCAATATTCAAAAGTACATCTCAGTCAGTGCTTCGACCGATATTCTTGCTACGTTCTGTTTGTTTTATGAATGGGATATGTGTGCCATGTCACCGGATGGTGGAAATTCTTTCTAATTTCTTTATAGGAAGACACACTTCAGCTTCTAAAGACACAACCCCTAATATCCCCATAACACGAATTACAAAAAATCCATATGGGCAAGATATTCGGATGAATGCTTGTTTTCAAATGGCAGAAAAAAAAGTAACTACAACTATGTTCTGGGGAAATCTGGGGATTAAATTATAGTGAATTGCTTTCATACTCAGTGCTCTGAATTTTATTTATTTGACTGTGGACGGCATGAGCGCCGAAGAAAATAATGATATCAGTTAGGCTGCAATTGTATCACCAACAGCAACTAAAACTACCAGCCTATTTCCAAAACACAACCTCAAACCTGCATTAATTAGAGAAAACGAAAGACAGAAATTTGTCATCGCCATAGAAGACATATAAAGAGTGGAGGACTAATGTAGACGATGTAGAGACACCGGCGAAACCATCTAGCTCATCATCTCAGGGTACAGGATCCTTTCTTCTCACAATTACACAAATAGACAAAAAAAAAAAAAAAAAAAAGTCGGTCGATTGATACAGCAACAGCTGGCACTCAGTAGCGGGTTCCTTCAACAGCAAATTCCTTACTGTAAATACCAGCCTTTTCATATAATAGATAAAAACAGCTTTCAACTCTATTGAGCCAGGTCAATAACCATGTACCAGTATATCCCAGCAACAGACATAGTTATGGAGACCTTTGAATGAACTGAGAGCAAGGTATGGGGTAGAACGAGTAGAAGTAACACAAATACTAATATCAGGCACGGGCTTGGGGCATAACAACCTCACCACAAACTTAAAAAAACAAAACACAAAAGACGTTTACCCACCCTTCAGTGCTTCTGAACAGTTTTGGAGTATACCAAAACTACACACCCAGCAGATTGCAGATGAGATCTAGATTTTCAAAAACACAGCTATGCCTTCACAGTCGATAAGTAGAGAATAGATTAACAAAGCCATCTCGGAAATCAACAATTGGAAGGCTCCTTTTGTTAACAAGCTGCATAATATTTGGCTGTAGAAACTTACGGCATCTCTTGAAGAACTTCCCAAATCTTTGACCGATCTCCTGCAGCTTAAAATATTATCCTTTTACATGCCTTTGTACAATATACAATTTTTCACAAAAGTTCTATCCTATAGAATTTATGACTATCTTACCATACCAGATGAACAGAAAGCTGTGTGTAGACAAACAATGCGCTTTAAAGATCAATTAACTATTGACTCTGTAATTAATGGCCTGGCATTTCCAATAGACCAATAACAAGTCGTTGAAGATTTAGAGCTGAGGGATCGTACAAATATCTTGGATTTTTCCAAATTAAAGGAATAATTTACAGTGTTATCAAGTGTAACTTTATCGCGCAATTTAAAATACGGATGAACACCATTTTAAAATCAAACCTAACTGGAAGAAACAAATGCAGATGTATAAACACCTTTGCTATTCCCTTGTAAACATACTCCTTTGGGATTATGAAATGGTCTTCAATCTGATCTCCCGAACTTTGATATCGAACATCATTCACCAAATATATCAGCCAATACCAGCGAAGCACAATGCCTAAACATATGGCAGTACCTACTTAGCAGCTCATCATCGCTTATAAGGACCATTTGCCTGGCTGATGACAACTTTACGAACCTGAACCTGAGCTTGGAAAAATTTTCTCTCCCTGATAACGTCAAAAACAAAATTCTGTCTTGCAAAGTAAAGCCTCTACATGGAAGCCATCCCAATGAACTCACCCAAGAATCAATCTCTTCTCTGAAACTGAGGGATTTCTAATAGGCATACAAGACAGAGTTATGCAACACGCAATCACAGGAAATTCATCTTTAGGGAAGCTGTAGATAACAGATGTAGGAGGTGCAGAGAAAATTGGCAAAAGACCGAGCAGATAATTTCGGGATGTACAGCCCTATATTTATAATACCACATGTACAGACACAACAATGTTGCAAAGCTTATACATTAGCAATACCTTATATACCATATTACACGTACCACCCTCAACCTGTGCTAAAAAGTTCTGATTTTAAGCTCCAGTGGGACAGGATAATAACCACTGACTAGCACATTCCAGTGAACAGACCCGATATCATTACAAAACAGAAAGGGGAATAGATATCTTTGACTAAGCAGTCACGTTAAATCGTAACCTACAAATCACGTACTCTACAAAGATATCCAAATACACTCACTTAGCCATTAAAGTGCTTAGGGTATGGAACGGGTAGATGTAACCCAATAGTTGTTTCAACAACGGGTCTTGTCCCGAAAAATCTGAGAAGAATGCCTATTGGCACAGATCTAAAAATCGGTACTGTTGGACACATACAACATTACCAGAATATGCCTCCCCCACCCATCAGTTATTTTGACGCGTGAAACGAACTATAAAGGGCCAGAACATGGTCTGTCCCCTAACAGAGCCTAATCGTTCTGGCATAAATAGAGGTTGAGAAGTAAAGGATGATTTTTTGTTTGCTTGGTTTTTTTTTAAGTGTGATTCGTGACATGTGTGAAAGTCAAACATCAAGCCACCTAACCGTATGCGTACAGAGGAAAATATTGATGACGTATCCTCCAGTATTAATGAAGATCGTGATTTGTCCATTCATATCCATTCGCAGTAATTGGGATTGTGTTACTCAAGTACGTAGAAGATTTTACACAACGATCTTGGTTACAAAATACGAGTGGGCCTTAGAAAAGCTAGAGGAAGACCCGCTTTTTTATCCAAAAATTGTTTTCAGAGACGAAACTCATTTCTGGTTGAATCGCTATGTTAATGAACAAAACTTCTGTATTTGGTCCTATGAGCAATTACTCAGGTAATACCAGAGCTGCCAGTGCACCCGGAAAAATGCACTATTTGGTGCAGTTTATCGTCCGGCGGAATCATTGGCTCGTATTTTTTCAAAGAAGACCGTGAGGATAACGTTACCGTCAAAGGCGCTCGCTTTCATTCAATGATTTTGAACTTAATATTGCACAAAATGCACGAGCTGAACCTGATTGACATGAGTTTCCCGCATTATGGCGTTTAATGCCGCACAGCACGCGAATCGATGGACCAATTGAGAAATGAGTTCGGTGAGCAATTTATCTCTCGTTTTAAACCGGTGAAGTGGGCGGCTAGATCATTCAATTTGATGCCTTTAGACTATTTTTCATGAGGATATGTCAAATCAGTCGTCTGTCCAGATAAACCAGCGCCAATTGTAGCCTTTGAAGACAACATTACATCTGTTAGAAGTGAGATACCAGCAAATATGCTCGAAAAAGTGATCCAAAATTAAACTCTACGTATGGACCATTTAAAATGGAGTCGTGGTCAACATTTACCTGAAATATTTTTTAAAAAGTAAATGGCAAGCATTGGTTTATTAACCTAAATAAAAATTGTACACACTTTTGCAATTTTCCTGTGCTTTTTTTGACCATTAAAACCAAACACACCAATCACAACATATTCAAACTTAATAATAATAAAAATAATAAGGGGTGATTCATCGTGAGGTTTGATTTTCAATAGGCTTCTCTTGATTGATCACGCGTGACTCCTATCAAACTGCTTTATCACCTTTGTTCAGTATCGTTTGGCAAATTATTATGAAAAGACTTGCACCACAACAGCGTCTCCAAATTGTTCAGCTGTATTACGAAATTCAGCGTTCTGTGAGAAATGTTTTTTCATGCTATTCGCGGATCTTACGGTGCGCATAATCGACATACTGAAACAACTATCGCCAATACCATTTACAGATTTGAGTCCCAGTTTACATAAGTGGATAATACTCGACCGGTTAGACCACATCCAGCACGTAGTGAAGAGACTATAGCAGCTGTAGCTGAGAGTGTACGTGAACGCCGTCACGAATCGATTCGTCATCGTTCTCAGCAGCTTGGATTGGCGTATTCGACGACTTGGTGTATTTTATGTGAGGATATCGGCCTAAAGGCGTACAAAATTCAACTTATGCAAGAATTGAAGCCAGGCTTAGATACCACAATGTCTTTCCCATAAATGCTAAGACAGCTGCAAAAGCTTTTATTTACCTAGACTCCGGATATGGAGATCACCAAGTCAAATCATAGATACATCGAATTCAGAATCGGATTCGACGTCTCGACCTTGCTAAAGAAGGTCGACGATCGGGGAATCCTAAGCTCTTTAAAAAAAAGCTTGAGGAAGCTGTTCAGAACATTAACGGCACCTTCACCAAGTAAAGAATCCAGAAAACTTCTAAACAGGTCCCTTAAGATCAATTGGGATTTCAAATTTCAAAGCAAAAAAACTTTGAGAAGCTTATTTGGACTTCGAAGAGCGCCTCTTACAAGGCTTTTTTCGAGAAGATCGAAACTATCGGTGAATCCAGTAGGCTGGTCATAGCCCTCAAAAAAGGAAAATCAACCAGGCTGGAACCATTCAAAAAATCTGACGGTACCTATAATCTGATTGAAACCAGCTTACAACTAGCTTCTATCAAGGAAGGTGATAGAGAGCTGAACAACAGAACACGCCGTAGCTTGTATATCTCATCGGTTGTGGTGACGGATGAGGCCATCAAACATGCTGTTGCTCCCTTTGATGGCTTCAAGTCGTCTGTCACCGATGGTATTTACCCAGTTATGCTACAAAAAGTTATAGAACAGCTGCTGTAAGCTCTGAAGAAAATTTTCACTGCTTGCCTGGTACTGGCATACATATCAAATCCCTGGCGAACAGTAAGAGTGGCCTTTATACAGAAAATCGAAAAGAAGGGCTACTTGCTCGCCTAGATTTCAGATCTATAAGTCTGACTTCCTTCATGCAGAAAAGCATCGAAAGAAAGGCCTACAGGCGGAACATCCTGCGAGAGTGCCCTTTAGAATCTGGTAGACAAAGTGGCGTTCTGTCTCCACTGCTGTGATGCATGTTGATCGACTCACTTCTCAACGCACTCAATAGTTCTTACATCTACGCACAAGCATACGCGGATGATGTAGCTGTACTGTCTGTTGGATCGTGTCTAGCGACTGTCTGCTCCAAAGCGCAGGCAGCCCTAGACGTGATCGACTACTAGTGCACTAGTAATGGGCTTTCAGTCAATCCTCTCAAAACTGACGTTGTTCTCTTTACGAGAAGGAGGAAGCCGCCTAGTCTGACTCGTCTAGTGCTTATCATCCAATTCCCAAAGAAGCTAAGTATTTGGATGCTATCCTGGATAACAAACTTCTTTTTACTGAACATGATACGACGAAAGCATCTAAGGCGCTTTCGGACTTCTGGCAGAGCAGAGGAACTAGCGTCGGTTATCTGGTAGAATAAGCTCTGGTGAATACGTAATTTCTGCTTTCACCAGACTCCAAAGAACGGTTTGTCTCGTAGGCAATGGGGCTTTCTTTGGCACTCTTGGCTTCGCTCTAGACGCATTGATGAATCTCTCTCCTCTTGATATTCATATCAGGGGCTGCACCCTCAAAGCCATCTTTCGTCTAAAAAGAAGTGTTCTTTGATATAACACGCACTGGGGCTCCGATGACTTTACGCGCCGGCTGTCCTATAACTCCGGTCTTACAGATGGTTCCAAAACCAATATAAAATGTGCCGCTGGTGTCTTTGTGGAGGACGACAACGTTAGATCTCACTTAGGAAAGCTTTCATCTGTCCTTCAAGCAGAAGTTTACGCAATCCTGATGGCAGCGAACTATATTGTGGAGAACCGGTGGAGGGGGCGGAGCATTTACATCTGCAGCGACAGCTAAGCTGCACTTAGAGCCTTGCTGAACGCTCTTACGATTGCCAAGCTAGTTTGAGAATGCAAGAGATCACTAAACGCAGTCGGAATATTAAATTCAGTGACCCTTATCTGGGTCCTAGGTAACAATAGGTTAGGCAAATTTAGAGTGGCGGTTGGAAAACCAACCCACTTAGGCCTATTGGTCCGTTGTGCTGCCGCGTGGATCTATGATCCCTTCACTCATGGAACCAATTTGAGCTTACAATGAGACTGTTAACGTCTGTATTTTTTAGATCGTTTAAGTCTTTTTAGAAGAAGGCACCTTGGTGGAGTTTTCCTTTCTGGGAGAGAGCTGGACATGTACAGATAAGGTGGAGGATTGTCTCCTTTTCCTCCTCTTTCTCCTTTTCTATACAACTTCTACAGAAATCCTCCTCTACGATTTAGAGGACACTAACCTACATTGGGTCTGCCCGCGTCATCGGTTAAGGCTTTTATTGACAGTTGGGTCTCATACGAGCACAACTGCAGACCAAACGTCTCTTACTCATCCTTCTTCGCAAGATTGAAGGATTTCATTAAAAAGAACTTTACAAGGAGTACAATGGACTAGTTCTTTGTCTGAATGCTCTATTCCGACATTGAAACAAAAAAAAAAAAAAAAAAAAAAAAAAAAAAAAAATCCGGATATATGCAAAAAGGGAACTTGTTGGTGCAATGTTTAATCTGTGCTGAACGTAAACTTCTGCAAAAGTAATTTCTGTTAATTACATCAGAAGCAGTGCCAAAATTTATATGTGCTGCCAGTAGTATAGCAAAAACCAAGTCATTATGTTGCCATATTTTTTATGTGGAAAAGAATCTAAAAGAACAAAAGGTCCATGAAGTATGAATTTAAATAAAACATTGCAAAATTCAACAGCAATAACCAAGTAAAATCTCTCACAACGAAACTTATTTTCAAGTAAGAAATCCTTTACATTGTTTGAAGAAAATCAACCCCAACACAATAACTCACCCTGAAGCATTTCAGATGTTTCCATTCCCATAAAAATCCAATCGCCATTTTAGCAGCAAAAGAAGAACCAAAATATCAAAACTAGAACCAAAAAAATAACGAATTCCAGCTTCAATTCTTCATCGACCCTGAAGGTGTTAAATGACCATAAGATCGTTTTGCCCTCCCACCATTTGTTGTTTGAACAATATCCTGTGTTCGGGAAAAGCAATGAGTACTTTTCGTTTTGCCTTTCTCTTCAATTGCACTTGAATGCCCTATTGCCCCAATCCAATTCAACTTTCTATTCTCATAGACCAGCCCCACTGAGCTCTCCATTCTTTGTTCAATGTTCACCAGCATTCCTATTGATTTTCTTTATTACCCATCGCCCATAACCACTGGCTGCTGGGCTAACCATCCATTCATCTCAATCGGAACAATCGTAGCAATCGTAGTACCCAAGTACCACCAATCGACGAGGCGATGCTGAAATTAATTTTCCAATTACGCTCTCATAAAATTTTCCGTTTTCAAATTCTCGCTTAATTAAGCTTCAATAATTCGCACATTCACCATTAAATCCTTGGAAAACATTTTCCAATTTCAATAAATCTCCCCGGAGGTCTGGCACACCGTGGCAGCGTCCTTTAACTTTTGCTCGCCATCTTAGCTCAGAGGCAAACCTACCCATCGCCCTCCCAAAGGGTTATCACAGGGCACACACAAGACCCAGTGTCAAAGTTTCAGAATTAATTCATGAGTGGAATAGCGCGCTTAACCTGGCATGTCGTAAGCATAAGGCTCTGCCATATGGTATGTAACATACATATACCATATATGGGGGTGTGTATGGCAAGCGATCACCATGCCGGGTAGACAAACCCCGGATGGCAGACCGAACGTGTCGCGACGAGACGTATCATAGTCCCGGAAAATCAAAGGCAGATACATCACACTTACGAGTACTAAAGTCTCTTCGACGGAGTAGGCAGATAGGCAAGGCCATAAATGTAGCTACTGCCATCATCAATACCGGTAAAGTATCTACCGGTTGGCACTATTAGATTGCTGGGATGGCGATGTGGATGTCGGCGGTGTTTAGTGGTACTACCACTAGCAGCATAACCCAAGCACAAGCTTCAGAGGCAAATCAAAATCAAACAGAGAAGAAATTATCATAATGAGATAAGGTCTCGTCTTCTACTCATACATCATCGCTCTAATGGGCCACATTACGAGTGGGTTTGACTAAGAGGAGGTTAGAGGCAGTTCTATGCGGTATTTGTTCGTCAAAGAAGAAGAAAACGACGACGATGACATCGACGATGACGACGATGACTATGATGGAAAGCGCTTGGTGAACCAATATTGACTTTGAATATGCTCATGATAATGATGATGATGATGAGAAGCAGAAGGATTACGATGATAGATGGTATGGCCTTCACAAAGGTATGTATTCGTATGTAGCTATAAAAAAAAGTCGCCAATAAAAATGTTAAGAAACTCCTTGTGTCCATCACCGTCACCACCATTTTCACCATCATTATCACTATAACCATCAGCATCCCACCATCCATGCGTCAAATTGAAATTTCAACCAACCGAAATGGAAAGGACTCGCAAATAAATGACTTTTTTCTCGTTCATTTTGTTTACCCAAAACGCATCCAACAGATACACAGTTGCACAAAGAAAAGTACTCCTCGTATACTTACAGTTATTCTGCTTCTATTTGTATTTACTTTGGTATTCGATTCCATTTGCTTGCTTGCAGCAAAGATACGAATACCTACGAAGAGTTACCATTGCCGTTGTTGAAGACATTTACCTCATCCCCGACGACCGTTGGTTGATAAAGATACGAAAACGACTCCGAGAATATTCTGTGCCCAAAGGGGAAGTCAACGGGTGAGTCCGTAAAGAGTTCTATAGTATATCACGTAATTGAATAATATTTTCTTGATAATAAAATCAAACAAAAGAAAAAAAAAAAAAAAAAAAGACATGAACAACTAAGAAGAAGAACACTAGACGAAGACCACTTTCATGGCGGAAAATGGTGAAATCAGTTCCAGTCAGGGTTGCCTTACCGATTCGATTTGGTTTTTCTGCAAAAGATTGAAATGTTTAGCATTGATGTCGGTGTAATCAACTTTGGTTTTAACATCATTTACCAGTTGTACGCTTACTGTCACTTAAAAATACATGCCTTAAACAGAATCATCAAACTACATATGTAGTACGTAGCTATTTATTGTAAGTAATTGTACAGCTGCTTGTAAGTTGATGCAGCGGCTAACAGATTATCGCTCTCATCACCGATAATAGATAAACGATTTTCTTTTTCCGAGAGCATTGCGAGTAGACTGCAAATCATAGAATTTATTTATTTTAAAAGAACCTTTTACAATTAGGGTGCGGAAACGTGAAAATTGATTTATGGAATCACTTGAAAATATCAGTTACTAAACTTAGATGCTGCGACAGCCTGGGACTAACCTATGCCTTAAGCAATAGCTCTTTCTATTCCAGTTCCACACACTAAGCTGACTGAGAACGCTTTTCATCTAAGTGCGCGACCTAAGAACAGATCATTCTTCGTTATCCTACTGGAATGGATTGGAAGAATTTCTGGGCTGGAGCAGTGATGTTTATTCTTTAAACACATCCTTGCCATTGGGACTCTGAGTTCTAGTCTATTTGTTGAGGTCGATATCTCTATATAGTCCAGCCAAGAACGCTCCAGTGACAACTTGCTGACTTCTTCCTATAACGTTAAAAATGTCAGTGTAATCTAGCACCTGTACAGAACATTGTTCCTTAAGTATTGATCTATGAGTTTCACACAATTCTTTCGAGTGCGATGTTAAAGAAATATCAAGACCGTTAGTCACCCTATTGAAATCCTTTTAAACTTCAAATTCCTTTGTGGTTTAAAAGGGATACTCTGTATACATACACTTGCGTTCATAAAAAGCGCATCATATCAAAATAATTGTAAAATTGTTAATAACTACGATAATAATTTTTATAATGAAATGAAATTTTTGTTGAGTACTCCATATTAGTTTATAAGTATTTCTATCTAATTTTCATCTGTTTATTGAATGCTTGAAAAAAGATATTAACAAAGAAAGAAAAACAAGTTAATTTTCTTATTTTTTGAAAATATTTTAATACAGTCATTGGTTAAGAGAATCAAACGATACATTTTTTGTGTATGTGTATATAAGACGTTTAGATATGCCACTTTTACCAAAAAATTATCAATACCGAGTTGTACTTCCTTTGATGGTTTTAACCGCTTTTATTCTAGAAGGCATCGTGTTTATTAGAAGTTCAGTAATATCCCTTGAAATTTCAGTATTCCATACATGTTCCAGAACATCATTTAGCTTTTTTTTACTCTCTGGTTTATGTTCAGCCACCTTAAGTTACATTCCACAAGTTTTTGATTGAGTTTAAATCAAGCGAATTAGCTGGCCAGTCTAGTCTGGTAATTCCGAGGTCATCAAACGTTGTCTTGAGCTAAAAATTATTGAAAGACTCTAGTTACTTGTCTTTTTATTATTTACAAAGATAACATTTAGAAGTTGATTTATAAAACTTTACTTACGGCAAGGTGCAGAATTATCTTGAAAAATGAAATCATCCTGCGTCCAATCTTTGTACTTTTTTTCCCACGTCAAGCGAGCTTTTCTCATTTTTGTGGTTAGGAGAAGTTTTTTCGCTGGTCGGTTTCCATATAAACCTATCTTCCGTAGCCGTCGGCGTATGCTTTTGGCGCTAAGGTCAACTTAATGAAATTTACTCAGCTCTGCTCTTATACGGACAGCACTTTTAAAGCGATCTTTCATGCTAATTCGTTGTAATACATTGTCCGACCTTCTCCGACTAAAGTCAATATTTGAAGTTTTTCGTCCCGAGTCAGTTGATGATATTTACCAGACATTTTACTTTTTTTTACTTGTCACCGTCACAACTCAATTCAAATTGATTTTTTTTGCAATGAATACGAGGCCGAACTCCGCTATGTGGAATATCCTTCATTAGTATGGGAAAAACCCTTACGCTCTGATGTAATAAGGCATTTTTTGAGAACTCATTAGGTGGTGGGGTTTTTATGACCGTATGGTTGTTGTTCCTCACAGGAGGCACCAGAAAATATATGGAAATGGTTCATATACGCAGAAAGAATTATTTACTATGTTGGTTAAGGAACAAAGGAAACACGATAAATTTTATCTGAAACTTTATTTACACAGAGGTTATACTTGCTACAACTACAAAAAATCCAGCTATCAAGTTACAAAGCAAAAAAAGGCAAAAAACTATCTGAATTGAGTCACAAGCAGTCCTCGATCAGTCGGATTTTGCAGTAGACTCCAGCTCCAGTATCTAACTCCATTTAGAATCCGTCCGTTTAGAGGTAGATTTTTCAATTGTTGGTGGTAGTGTTAGCTAATTGGCCACGTCTGCTAGAAAATGATGTGTAGAAACTCCTATCAAAGCCAACGCTTGACACGATGTATACACTACATATTATCAGTTTTAATGGTTCGTACTCCTTATTATAGACGCGTGTCATAAATAGGCCTGATTCTTTTAGTCTGACCGAGTTTTGGGTAGCCGTGCATATAAGAAATACGTCTACAGAGTAAACCATAATGTTCCTGTTACTGCGACACACCCTCGCCTTAGAATTTATGTGATTATTATTTTTCAAAATATCAGTGCACTTCAGGTAAAGAATGGCCATGTACACCCAGTGTATTATATATGGTTTTAGTCCATAAAGTTATTCGATGTTACGCTTCCAACTGAGCTTGCTGTCTAGGATGATTCCCTTTCTTTCATTTTCTTGTGAACAATACTAGTTCGGTTTCTGTTGGATTTATCCCAAAACCATTTTGTGTTGTCCATCTTGTGTGTTCAAGGCTGACTCCATTATTTCCTCCCCCTGAAAAGTGCCTTAGCACCTTTTTGGTCGAGACTTGTAAGAATATCGTAAACAAAAAGAATCTGAAGAAGTGGGGAGATCATTTCTCCTTGTGGAATTCTTCTTTCAACCGTTTTTTTGACGATGTTTCTCCCAAATTCTGAATTAATAATTCTGCTCTTCAGCATGTTCTCAACCTATTGTGCTATCTTTGTTTCTACATGGAGTTTGTCCAAGGTCGTTCTTATAGACCCGGTGTTTAAATTACAATATTCCTTCGACATCTAGAAAGGCGACCATTGTATACTCTTTGTAGTACATATTATTTTCAATGTTAGATACAACCTCGAGTAGTGCCGCGTCTACAGATTTTCCTTTCGGGAAAGCGTGTTAAAAATAACATAAATTGTGTTTATTGAGTTTTTGTCGTATATGTTGAGCTAGAATTCTCTACAGCTTTTAACAGAAACTTTTTTTATTTTTATTTTTTTTCATTTTATTTCTCACAAATTCATAATAAAACATACGCTTCTCAATACATAGTACAAAAGTTGTAAATATTGAAAATATAAAAAATATTGGTGACATCCTTTATTTTGTATACAAAAGTAACCAGTGTTGAACGCCACTTCAATGAGTAATTTACAAATCAAATTATTATGAACGGGGTGACTCTATGAAGCAATTCATATACTTAAGCATTAATTAAAATCTATGGAATTATATATATAAACAAATTTATTCGATTTAGCTATTTAGACATTAATTAAGCAAGAGAAAGGAAGAACATTAACAAATCTATATGAAGTGACCAAAGCAAAAATCTTAAACTAAAACTAAATCTGAAGCAAAATTACACCAGAATACTAGAAAAAATTTTTTCCAAACCAGCATAGTTAGAATTGAAAAGCCAAGATTTTGCATGTTTTAGGAACATTCCAAGCATTGATATTGCCCTACTTGACTGCGGAAGTTTATTAAACAATCGATAAGACGTTATGGAATAAAAATTACGATATGCAGTAGTAAGGAAATTTGGGACAGATACTACATATATACAAAAACTTTCCACGTAAATCAAAATTACGATTTCCAGACTTCATGAAAAAAGTCTTCAACACTTTGAAACAGTATAAATGACAGACTAGAAGAACCTTAAGTTCAGAAAACAATGGAAAACTAGGATGCCTAACGTATTTTCGGCAAATTTTTTTTAAAACATGTTTCTACAAAATAAGTAAATGTTGTATTTTGTTCAGATAAACACCTCCCCAACAAGTAATTCCATAATGCAGTTTGGAGTGGAAAATTCCATAATAAATAGATTTTAAAAGCGTTTTCGAGCAGATGTTTCACAAATAATAGAAATGTCGAAGTGTACCACGGAAATAATTCTTCAGCGATTCTGTGTGATTCGAGAAACTCATACTAAAGTCGATGGTGAGTCCCAGGTATTTAAATTCATCTACTTTTCCAATTTTTCAACCAAGAAACATAAGCATTTTTTGAGAACTCATTAGGTGGTGCGGTTTTTATGACCGCAAATGTAGCTTGTCTCTATAAATGCTGTCATGTACAGTCTTTGGACTGGCTCTATTTGCATTGAAGCCACAACTAGAACTAATACTATGGTTTGAATCCAACAAGAAGGACTTTCGCCGATCCTAAGGCCATTCGATAAGTTTTCCTGATTTTTTTTTTTAAATTTAAATATCTCCCACACAGATGTTCCTAATGATGTCTACTCATATGCCACCCATTTTTTTTTTTTTTTTTTTTCTCAACGTATCTCATACATGCATGGATCACATTCTAGTTTTGAAAACTAATATCGTTTCTAGGGAGCTTTTTTACTAATCTGGTTGACTCAAATCCGGCCCTTTTTAATTAAATTGCTACTCCTAGCAAACATAAGTAGCCAACTAGACATGATCTTTACATTTGATACTACAAGCTTGACTGTACAAAAGATACTACATACTCTTGATACTCTTAATTGCCAATTTCTTCTCCCTGATCTAGATCCTCTGAATCCTCTCCTACTTTTATTTTCTCCTATGCTAACAACAGGTCTATTACCCCTTTAGAAACTTCTTTCCACTTCAACTTCTATAAAACAAATAACATAAGACTCAACAATCTTTCTAGCACTTGATTCCGATTTTTAAATATTCCACGAGAAGATATTCCACTATTTTACCCAAGCCAACCTTGCCTATGGCATAAAAATATTTCCTTGGTGTCTCTAACAAAGAACTTCGTTACGCAACAATAGACATAAATTATGGCACGAGTACATTAAATCCGCTTTCGAAGCTAAGAATAGACATTACCTACAGGATCCCTCCAACCACAGATACCTAAGCCGAATACAATCTATTTTCATCTCTGACCCTAAAAGATTTTTTCGCCATATTATACATAGTATTCTCAGAAAAAGTCCTTTGTAAACATTTATTTGGTTTAATTTCAATTTCGTCCTTTTTTGTGACATTGAGTTATTATGAAATTTTTATCAATTTAATCTGAGTTCTAATCCAAATCAGCAGATATAGCACAAATTCACAGTAATGCCTCAAAGAGCTTCCTTGAGAGTTGAATTGACCGTAGTTAAAATAATAAAAAGGAGGACAAAATAATTGTTTGATAGCATTGTTCCTTTTAATCGTAGTTGAAGTTTCTACCGGCATAAAGCACTATCATCTCCTCCAGTGGTAAATCTGACCGCGCGTATTAACTTCGGAACTGCTTCCTATCTAAATGACAGAATTGTTTTTGTAGAAGTCTAGCCTGAGAAACTCTGGCGAATTTTTAAAGATAATTTCCTCCGACAGAACCACAGCGACGTTTCTAATCAGCACAGATTATACATTGTAAAAGATGATTCATCGTGAGGTTTGATATATAATGTAAAATAAAATACATCAATTTGAAAGTGAACTCAAAATTTTAACTATCGGTTAAAAGAAGAATTCATGGCATTTACTTTTTGAAAATGATGTCATGTAAATGTTGGCCAGGATTACGTTTGAGGTGGTCCATTCGAAAGGTAAAATTTTGGGCGACTCGTTCGAGCACAGCAACTGGTGTCTCGAGATAACACGAGTAATGTTGGCTTCCAAAGCGTGAATTGAAGCTGGCTTATTCCTGAAGACCTAAGACTTTACATATCCTCAGAGAAAATAGTCCAAAGGTGTGATATCGCACGACCTAGGTGGCCAATTTACTGTTGCAAAACGTGAAATTAAGTGCTCACCAAAATGTGATTTTTCAACAAGTCCATTGTTTCACGCACTGTATGGCTCATAGCGCCATCTTATTGAAACCAGAGCTCATCAAGACCATGTGCTTGAATTTCAGGAAGCAAATATTTCGTTAACATGGAGCGATAACGACTGCCATTGACGGTAACATTTTCATTTGCCTCATTTTTGAAGAAATATGGATCAATGATTCCATCATTTCAAGTCACCTGGCCTCAATTCTAGCACAAGTTGAATTATATACGCTTTTAGGCCGAGATCCTCACGTAAAATATGTCAAGTTGTCGAATACGCCAAGCCAAGCTGCTGAGAACGACGACGAATCAATTCGTCACGGTGTTCGCGTACACTTTCAGCTACAGCTGCCATAGTCTCTTCACTACGTGCTGGATGTGGTCTTACCGGTCGAGTATTATCCACTTATGTAAATTGGGACTCAAATTTGTAAATGGTATTGGCGATAGTTGTTTCAGTAGGTCGATTATGCGCACCGTAAGTTCCGCGAATAGCATGAAAAAACATTTCTCACAGAACGCTGAATTTCGTAATACAGCTGAACAATTTAGAGACGCTGTTGTGGAGTGAGTGTTTTCATAATGACTTGTCAAACGTTACAAAATAAAAATAACATAGCAGTTTGATAGAAGTTAGCTCTGTCAAAAAGAGCCTATTGAAAATCAAACCTTACGATGAACCAACCTAAACAAAGAAGTTCTCTTACACATCCAGATCGTTGGCAAATAAAAACTTTTGCAGCTGGTTTACGATTTCTGGAAAGATATTATGACAACGGCAGTACCAGAGGCGGTTAAAATAAACCCCTTTCGACTAAACAGTCTCTGAACGACTTTGGAACTTCAAATGCAGAGCGACAGGAGGATCTAGTAGCCATTTATGAGGGCTGTTTTATAAGTACCCGAATCGGAAGATACAGGGACATTACTGAACCAAAATGGGTATACCATCATTTAGTTTAATCTCTTTTAGCCTGCCTGTCAAAATTTGGTGACAATCCGATGCTTAGTTTTGTTTTGACACCCATTTCAAAACATCGTGTTGGTGTTTTTTGCGACCATTTTGGAAAAGGAGCAGTATCGCTCTGTGATCCGATTCTTTTTTTTGAGTGTGAAAACCTATGAGGAAATCAAGCCCATCCTCGATGGTGTACATGGGAGCCATTTACCTTCCCGTACAACTAGTTACCATTGGTTCGCAGAATTTCGCCGTAACCGCATGTCGGTTTTTGCTGAACTGGCTCAAAAACGGTTACTAAAGAAGAAATCGTTGACAAAATCCATAATCTCGTATTGGCGTACCGACAAGTGAAAATTCGAGAGTTGGCTAAGATAGCAGGCGTCTCAGCTGATCGCGTTAGTCATATCCTGCACGAGATTTTGGGCATGAGAAAGCTGTCCATGCGATGGGTGCCGCGTTTGCTCAAAACGGAGAACAAGCGCAACCGTGAGACCACTTCAAAGACGTGTTTGGCCTGTTTAATCGAAATCCGGAGGAGTTTCTGCATCGTTTCGTGACCGTCGATGAGACATGGATTCATTGGTATCCACCAGAAACCACAGGATAATCGAAGCAAAAACCGTGACTCTGGCCGGAAAGGTGTTGGCCACCCTTTTTTGGGACGCGCTTCTTACAATCACAGGACCATCCTACCTTGATTTATTGAGCCGATTTAAGAACAAAAAATGACCACATTTGGTGAAGTAAAAGAGCTGCTTTAACACAATAGCGTTATCGGCTCACACCTCCGCAATCACCACAGCCAAATTGGTCGAATTGCACTATGAAGTCCACCCCGTCCACCGTTTTCCCTGGATTTGACTTCATGCAACTTCCTTTCGTTCGAAAACCTTAAAAGATCGCTCGCTGAAAAGAGTACGGGTCGGACGGGGAAGTCATCACCGCCGCAGAGGAGTATTTTGCAGGCCAACAAAAGTCGTAACTTACGGTGAGGTTAAAAAAGTTGCAGCACCGCTGGGAAAAGTGTATCGAACTGAAAGGGGATTATATTGAAAAATAAATTGTCAAAACCTAAAAAAGTTGCGTTGCCCTTTCTGATCCGGGTATTTATCAAACATCCCTCATAGGAAGCTTGACAAGATCAATATGACGACTACTTCTGTTAAGAAGAGGTAAAAAAATCTTACAAACCTCCCCAACTGTTAACGTCTTACAATTAAGTGTTGTGGAGTAGGTAACTCGGCTGCACGAAAATACAAAGGAACATGGATATATCTACCGTCGTTAAACGGGGAAGCTTCACATCGATTAGGGCTTTATAGCAGTGTCATATACGCGCATACTGTATGGATTTTTGTCGAATTATTTTTCGCCAATCAAATCCATGCTCTTTGCCGGCACATATTTCAAACCAAACACGATATTCCGAGTCTGTTTCGTTAAAGTTAAAGTTCCATCTCAGCAGCTTCACGAGACTTTTCGCAGGGGTTCGGAAATGAAATCATCAACTCGTAATTCTTCGTTCCTCCATTTCGAGCTTTACTTTAAGTCTAGCGTCTCGCACTCACTGTTGGCTTTCTGTTTCGCATTTGTCTGCCGTTTACTCGATTCTCGATTAATTGGTTTCGCTTACGAGTTCCCGCATTAATTTAGCCTTAAATTTCGGAGGCATTTTGCCGACACAAAGGACACGATTAATGTAACGCTAGGTTACAAACTAACTCTCCCTGAGAAATAATAACAAATATGCTATGGAATTTCCAGCTCAGTTGTAAATACTCAATGTGAATTTCGTCGTGAGGTCGGTTGTCATCATGGCTTTAATGTGCAGGCAATTGGCACCGTGGAAAAGTTTGAGCATGAGTACATTGCTTTAGATCTTAAGCCACCCACCAGATAAAGATTGGTGCGAAATGATGAAAACATAGCCGCTCTAGCGGCCAATATCGAACAAGACCCAGAAATGTCGATTCGACGCCAATCAGCTGAATTGGGCATCGCCAGAGAGTCAATCCAGCTTATTTTGCGGTTAGATTTGGGATTACATCCGTATAAGACTAAGCTGACGCAAGAATTGAAGAACTAAAGGCAACGCTGTGAGTTTGTTAATTGGTTGCTGGAAATATCGGTGGGAGATCTGGATTTTGGCAAAAAAAATATTCCTCTCGGACGAGACCAATTTTTGGCTTAATGACTATGTCAGCAAACAAAATTGCCATTATTGGAGCGAACACAATGCACAATTGTTCGGCTAAGCATCAATGCATCCACAAAGATTGACTCCTTAGTACGGTTTATGGCAGATCTGATGATGCGGCGAACCTTATTTCTTTCGAAATGAAGAAAGAGACATCGTTACCCTCAATGGTTTTAGGTATAGAGCGATGTTAATCGACCTTCTGTGATAAAAGCTCAACAACATCGATATGTCCAAGCTGTATTTCTAACAAAACGGCGTTACATGCCAGCGACGCAACGCTCGAAGTGGTGAAGGATAAATTGGACGACTGGGTCATCTCCCGGCGAGCGTTAATTAAATGGCGGCCGCAGTCATGCGATTTGAGATTTGGGGCTACTTAGTCCACGCTAATAAGCCAACAACTTTGGACGAGCTCGAGGCCAACATTTGACACATTCCTGTTGTTTTAAATTGTTTTTCCTACCAAGAATAGACGGCATTTACATGCTTGTTCTTTAAGCTGAACTTAAGGTGCATTTCTATATTATTCCCGAACAAGCAGGGTATTATATTACAATGACATTCTCAATGCCATATTCTTTATACGATATCTCGACCTCCGAAGTAGAGGTATGGTATAACTTCTTCTTCGCTCTTGTCGGGCAGTTATTATCAGTCTACAAATACTATAAGTAATACTATAAGTGCCTGCCGATTTTTTATCCAAAATTAGGGATTTCCTGTAAAAAAAAAAACGTTACAATGTATTTCATTTAAAGTATTGCACATCGCTGGCCACTATTGTTTCCCATCTTTGCCAGAAATACATACCGCAGCAGAAAAATTCTTCATCTTTTAAGGTTGTCTACGAATTGAATCAATTTTTAGTTTCTTCATAAGATGTGAAGCACTGCTCAGGCAGCCCATGTGCCTTCGATCGAAGTGAATTATAATCCAAAGAAGTAATGTCGGGGGAATACGGTGATAATTCTTCCCAGTTGACTATTTTTTTTTTTTATAATTCCGTGGGCGCACCAAGGGGATATTTTCATCAGGGCGCGGGAAGGTTGTGTAGTAGTTTTGAAACTCAGGTGCTGGGTTTCGATATTTTTCCAGAGGTGGTTGTCAAACTGGAGCCAGTGCATCCTCAACCAGTGGGTCTTAATACGTGCTACTTGTTAGTTCGTTACATTTAGCCCAGCCAGGAACCACTCCAACATCAGTGTTATGCCTTCATGTCAGAGTTGACACCGACGGGATTTACATATAACTTCATACAAATTCCATGAAAAGACTACTTCAGAAAATTGCCTCGCACGGGATTCGAACCCCCGACCCTCTGCTTGAGGAGTCTATGCATATACCACTACACCACGGCCACCCGTGGTTTTGAATGGTAACGCAAAATGTGGCCAAGCATTGTCGTCCTGGAGTACAATTGCAAGCGTTTTTTTCTTGAGTTCAGTTCAATCTCGTCAATTGTGTTCGGTAGAGTGCCCCAGTGATGGTTTCGTTCGGTTTGAGCAACTAATAATAGATAAGTTGATGCAAATTTGTTGTCGATTTACCGCACTTTGAATTGCTGCTCGCAAAAAAGCTGGCTCCAAATTGCTAATTCTTTCTTCAATGCTGGCTTCCAAAACTTGAAATATTTGTGGTTTGTTGTCAAGATTTCAAGGAACTCCAAAAGAAGAAGTCTGTCGCTGTCAGATTTGGCAATCTGTCCGGTGAGTTCAAAATGCCACATGAGGAACCAACAATGTTCGAGATCCAATTTAACAACTTGCGGCAAAAAAAAATTCGTTTAACATCTGTCCGTAGTGCTTACCAGTTAGGTGAAATTCACGCTGCCTTAAGATAACAGACCTGAAAGTGGTCAAATAAGTAGTAACAGTAGGTTCGCTTGTTGTCAACCAATTCCCTATCTATCTGCAATGTAAATGTTAAAGCAAAATGAGACTTGATGCCATTATTCAAAAAATACAATACCTTCTTCTTAAAAAAAAAAAAAAAAATATTTGCTTTTATGAATAATTCAGAAACTATTTTGTGTGTCGCACATTAAAAGGCTCCTACGACGTTTTATCTTCTTCGAATGGGAGAGTCAAGGACTGTTTCATAAACAAAAGATTTCATTTCCGCTATTAACTCATCGAAAGTTAAGCGAAGAGTTGGGCTTTTCAATCGTTGTATCTTTTGCCTAACAAGACAATTGGAGAAGAAGGGCTTTTCAAAAAACATGTAAAATACTCTTGGCATCCCAGCCCTACTTTAGATGCAGCAGTATTAACGTTAGTTAGGCGTATGACGAAATCCTTATTCGTTTGGAATCCAAAATTCCTTGAATGATTTTTGTGGCGGTATTCGCTACCACGCTTTGGAGGAGGCATATAAGCAGCGATCTCTACAAGCTGTACAGCGACATTAATCTGGTCAGGAAAATGCTCGTCAGTCACCTTGACACTTAAAACAACTGGATATCAAGGCTCCGATCTGAAAAGTCTTCGATTTCAACCGATGAGAAATACAGTAGTGTAGCGCCTTGCTTTAGTCAACGTTCATAAGGGGACCTCAACCATCTTGGTCTATGTACCTCAAGGTACTGGTAGTTTTTATTGGTAGACGGCTTTGTCAATTTCGAAATTTTTACGTAACCTAAAAAATATTATTTTCTTCGTTTTGCCATTGTGGTGATCGGCGAACTTAACCAATGTGCACCATTGAGATTGTATAGGGTTTTCCAATATGAACTTGACAACTTTGAATTTAATTTGTGAATGCAGTCTTACACTAATCATCAAACTGTCACTGTCAATTTATTCAGTAAGCACAACATTTTCATTTCATTTCAAGTACACTAACGAGCAACGTCTGCAAATTATAAAAATTTTCTACAGATATTTGGACTGCAACTTTAAGAGCGTTAACTCCAATTTTCGGTTGTAATTCTCGCCCTAGTAGACAGGCAGTAACAAGTTTAGGGCAAAAATTTGAGTCTACATATTCGTTGTGTGATGTTGCCGTATCAGTGAGACAACGGGTTGGTCGAAGTGTCGAGAATATCGCTGCCGTTCAGACGTCCGTAGCAAACGATTCAAATCAGTCAATTCCACGGCGTTCTCCAGAAGTGGGCATTGCTTAGACCATATTATGGCATATTTTGCGTAAGGATCTTGGTTTACACCCATACAAGATCAAGCTGACTCAAGAATTGAAGCCGATGGGTCATTTGAAGCTACGTACGTTCTCCGATTGGGTTCTGGAGAAGATGCGCCAAGATGACGAATTTCATCGCAAAATCATCTCCAGTGACGAAGCTCATTTTTGACTCAATGCGTTCGTCAATAAGCAAAATATGCGTTATTGGGCGGGTGAAAACCCACATGTGCTTCATGAATCTCCACTTCATCACAAAAACTAACTGTTTGGTACGGTTTGCATGCCGGCGGTGTTATTGGGCCATATTTTTTCGTTGATAACGATCGTCACGTTACTGTGAATGGTCAGCGTTATCGCGCCATGATCACCGATTATTTTTGGCCCGAATTGGAAGATATGGACTTGGGCGACATATGGTTTCAACAGGATGGTGCCACAAGCCACACAGCAAACTCTACAACAGATTTATTGAAAATTAAGTGTGGTGAGCGTGTTATCTCCAGACATGGGCCGCCTCGTTCGTGCGATTTAACGCCGTTTGACTATTTTCTGTGGGACTACGTGAAGTCATTGGTTTATGCCAACACGCCGACGACGTTGGAAGAGCTCAGAGCCAACATTGAAATGTGTGGCTGGGTCGTTGAAAATTGGGTCCAACGAATCGACCGCTGCAAACGTGCCCGCGGTGGCCATATGAACGAAGTTGAGTTCCATTCATAAATATTTTGATTGTACTTCAAGCCAATAATAAAGTTTTTGAAATATCTCAAATGGTTTGCCTTTTATTTAAAAAAAAAGTTATCAAGTTTTTATTAGAAAACCCTATATTTGTGCCACCTGTAACTGCTTTTAAGCTTAGTAACAAGAATTATTTTATAAAAAAAAAAACGGAACATTAAGCTTCTTAAGAGAATTAAAGATAATATTATATTTCTATCTGAATACCCTTGGCATCTCTGTTCGCAAACGCAGTGAAAGTTTTGCTTTAAATGGACAGCCATTTGGGAATTCTTCAGTCCCTCGATAAAGTTCCTAGTTGGAGATGTTTTTCCGTCATCACTGCGAACCACCATCAACCGCCCTCTTTTGGCAATAGTGATGCCACCACTCACCAGAGAATACAAAAATTGCAGAATGTGTAATGGACTGCAATTGATTGGGGAGTAGGGAAAGGGCAATCATAGAGTGCAGACAAACTAAATGTCCCCAATGTGCGCTCTCTGACTTATAATCCGTAGAAATCGTTTGTAAAGTTTGTCATTGCGAGCTTGTGTTGGATAAACAACGCAGTATACCGCCACAGGGGTGGAGTATTGAGTTCCCTGGGATAGATATGTCAAAAATCGTCGAAGGTATGGGACAAAAACTTTAGTTTGTTAGCGAGTCAATTGTAAATAAGTTGCAGCTAAGGAGCTAGATTCTGAGACTATATTTTGTGGCGACATTTAGCGATGTAGTAGATACGAGTATACGAGTAGTGTATCTTAAGTTTGGTGATTTGATATATTCGGGGAGGGCATTTATTGGTTCAGATTTCGATTTATTTGTTCGTTTGTATGCACCCCTATGGGATGGGTTAAATTTCTTCGTTGGACTTGGTAAATAGTTTGATCTAAATTTTCGTTGGAAATGAAGCAGATTTGATGGGAAGTCTAGGATATGTGGAACGTAATGTATTCGATTTGCAGTCAGCAGATGTCTTTGTGGAATTGTGTAGAGGTAACTAGGCCAATGAGCGTATTTGGCTCATTTAAGTCTTGACAGAGTTTATAAATATTGAAACATATGAGAATGCATTAAGCACATCTCGATCTCTGTTTTGGAAATCGAAGAGGGGGTGTGATACTTCCGCATACTATTATCTTACATTTATAGTTTGGGATACTTTAGTGTGTGTTCGGTAATGCCAGCATGACAGTTAAGCTGAAAATAATTCCTGCATACCGAATGATATTGTAGTAGAGAGACTACGAAGATTCCAGAAAAGCTTTTGTGTACCATAGGACAAATTCAGTTTTATGTAGCTTGCTTCACCTAATAGTAAATGTAACTGTGATGGGTGTAATGTACTATGATGATAAAAATGACCACGGGGTACCTGGTACTGGTGCAACGGTGATGGAAATTGGCATGGTGAAATACAGAATGACGGAGTAAATGACGAATAGAGAAAATACGAAAGCAATCATGGAATCCCAATATGACAACAATACTGGGACATATCCGATGGAAACGTCGTCTTATACCAATGATGGGTGTTTGCATTAAACAGAATTACGGTGGAGTTTTTGACGCAAATACGAAAAAACTTGGAGTGTTCTCGATCAATTAGAAGAGTTGTCCACTCCCGATAATATCGTTGCGTATATGTCCTAAAATGAGAAAAACTGGACCATTAGTAGTAATATAGCAGCGCGCATAGTCAGTAACCTTAAGCGGTGAGAGGCTCAACGTTAAGCAAGGCGTAAATAATTGAATCGTGTAGAGTAAGCTAAGTCTTCAAGCCGACCACTGCGAAGTAATCCATTACTCTTGTATCACGCAAGCACAAACGGTCTGATTAGCTGGAGATAGTTTTAGCCATTAAGAATCCAGCACTACTAATGAGCGTCGGCATCTCATTCAAGGTTTCTATCCTCCAGCGCGAAAAGCGAAAAGTAATAGAGGTTCTAGTGAAACAGCAAATTGACGATTTCGAAACGACTTCTTTTATTTTTGGCGATGATATTGGCATAATAGGGAAACTCTTATCAATAATTAATTGGGTGGTGGCCATGGTGTAGTGGTATATGCATAGACTCCTTAAGCAAAGGGTCGGGTTCGATTCCCGTGCAAGGCAATTCTCTGAAAAAGTCTTTTCATAGAATTTGTATGTCAACTCTGACATGAAGGCATAACACTGATGTTGGAGTGTTTGCTGGCTGGGCTAAATGTAACGAACTAACAACTAGCACGTACTAAGACCCACTGGTTGAGGATGCACTGGCTCCAGTTTGACAACCACCTCTGGAAAAATATAAAAACCTAACACCTGAGTTTCAAAACTACTACACCACCCGCCCGCGCCTTGATGAAAGGCCAGTAAAAGGGTATTCATATTCTTTGGTGCGCGCGCGGTATTATAAAAAAAAATAATTCAATAAATGCTCAAGGATACAATATATAACATATTAGTCGTTGCTCAATATGCTTACAGCGAATCTACAATGCCGAATTATAGTATCGAAGTTCAAGGCATTGTAGTTAACTGCTAAGGAGAAAACTACTCATTACTTTTCAACAGAAAAATACCACTTAATCTGCAAAGAAAAAGGCTATAACTGTGTCAATCACAAATTCAGTCAACTGGCATGACAATAGCACCGGCGTCTCTACTTAAACCAAACCTGCTAAAGTTCACGCAAATAGAGTCCCACAAATTACCTTGATGCTTCTTTGCTTATAGTGTATAAGAACAGAGTAGAAAATTCTATCGTTTAACCTACTTTAAGTTGACCAAGAGAAAATTCCATGAGGACAAGCTATCAGATCCTTTTATACTTCACGTTTTTGTGTCACAGATTGAATTTTATCACAACATCCTTCCCTTGTAATAGGTAACTATATGCACTGGGCTGTGTTATAAAAAGGAAGTCGAGAATAAGCTTAAAAGGATAAGGTAGGGTTAGTTTCAAACGATTGTTTTGAGTTTTTTATGAGTTGGTAAACTCTTGCAACGGTTAACCAAGCTGAAAATTTTCCTTCGCCAAAAAGCATCGTCTCGATTGGCAGTAACATTGAATTGATTCAGATGAGCAGGATGGGAAAGATAGAATCTATTTTGCACGTTAACGTTAGATTATTACTTACTCAACTAAGTTATTGCTAATTACAAATGAATCATACAAAGTATTGCCCATAGCTAGCTACAACGGTTTTCCATCTTTCTGGCATAGCTCGCATACCGTTACGGCCAAGATTTTTATCTTTTGAGAATATCCACTAAATAAGCCAGTTTCTGATGTATTCTTCATCTCGCTTCGTAAAGGTCGGTTAGGTAATAAATTGTAGATCCTTCTCTTTGAACGGAGTCTGAGTCGGGCTTCCAGGTTTTTTGCATCTAAACCAAATTATTAATTTTATTCGAAACGAAGACCCATTAGTATCCAGATGTCCGTCTATACCTTAACATATTGATTTGTACAGAGTTTTCCAGTTGAAGCACGACAGTTTTTTACTAATAGTTGAACCTGTTAAAGGCAATGTTATTATGTAATAGTAACTCGAAATGCTTTCACAGGCTTAAGGCTTGAAATTGCAGCTAGAAATCAAAAATAATAAAAAATTAGCTGGGGGCCTGCGATTGAAACTGCTAACTATCCTATACCTTGAATGAAGCCAGCAGTGAAACAATCAACCTAGTAGCGAAGTGCTTGTGTTACCTTCTTGTGGGGGTTAAATGGCATACAGGCTAAAATGGCAAGGGCATACTCGGCTAGTAGCAAAATACTGACCCACTTAATCAATGGGCTCACAACCCAATAAGGAAGAGATTAAAAAATGTGACGGACCAGCTAGCCGCCTCGGATAAAAATGGATTCACTGTTGATGATCGTTGCAAACGCTTAAGGGACAACGACCATCAGATCTATACGTGCAATCCTTAGACCCTGAACAGGCCATGGGGAAATGAAACGGCAGTCTAAGGACAAAATTCTTGAACTTCCGACATAAGAGCGACCGTCTTATGAATATCAGCATAAAGGTTAAACATAAACATAAAAATAATGCCTCTACGATAGTACAACGCCATTGGCAAGCACATGCAGCTAGACAAGAAGCATACAAGGCGGTGCTGCAAAGCGCCGCTCGTCAGCTCTACGAGCAGAAAGGAGGGAAAGGACATCACGCGATCGAAGATAGTGAGAGGTTGTATCCCAAAAATAACCTTACCAGTAGATAACAAGACCCTATCAAGGTTAGAAGAATAATACAGAAGGATGAAGAAGGAAACCTTGTAGTGGAGTCACAGCCTGTGCCAAGAATATGGAATATCTTTTTCTGAAGACTGTATAACGGCGAAGAGCCCATTATCCCGCTATCATGCAGAATAAGCCATTCAACTATGACTGTGATAGTCAGACTTCTAACAAACACGAAGTAAAGATAGTAAAAATCCAACAAAGCTGCTGGACCTGATGAGTTACTGACCAAGGTATTCGATTCTGGTGGAAATAATTTTATGGAGAACCATGTGCAAAGTCAAGTGATGAGGTTGACCGTGATGTAAATGATGAAGTTCATTGAAGGAACCACACATAATTAACCAAACAAAATTGAATGATTTTTCGTACTTAAATTTATCTATCAGACAGCTTCAAATTCTCGGTTCTAGATTACAAAAATGGAATCTGTTATCACTAGAAACACGGCATGAATGAATTACGGATCACATACAGAACAAATGAAAGGCGTCTCTTTATTGATGGATCTAAAAGTTCAGACTTCAATTACTGCGATTGAACCGAGCACTGCGGCATTTTCAAAATTAAAATTATACCTTATGAAATGCCCACCCTTAACTTTACATCATTCTACCCTTCTTTCTTTCTATGAAAAGTGTCAGATTGCATTCTATAAAATATTGCTTGTGGAAACGGCATGTATTTAACAATTGACACCACTTTGACATATCGACAGCAGAAAACTTCCGGCTATCAAAGTTCGGCCCTAAGCTCGCGTTTATTTGCTATATCCGCTCTAAATCCCTAAATCATTATATTCAATAAGCAAACGATGCTAACAAAGTTGTGGATTGAAAATTCTAATTTAATTAATTTGAATTAAATTAATGATACTGATTCACAGTATAAATGCTTGAAGCAGTTATGAAGTTCTAAGCTAATCTATTCGAATTCTATCGACACCAGGTGCCTATGCCAAGTTTATGAAGTTTTACCGAGAGCTGAATTTAAGTACTCGTTTATCCAATCCAAATGAACCTTGAAATATTGTTTCAGCTATAAATGGGTAATGTGTAACCCACAGTAGGTACTTCTTTGAAATTTTGGTGACTGGGATATAAGCATTCCCACTTTGGGTGAAATGTACTTGTGATTATCGTCCGAGTGGCTTTAATCTAGCGATACCTAATGCTGATAACTACCAACACATGTTGACTGTGGTTATTTTTCCCCCCTGTGGTATCTTAAATCGTATAAGGCTGCAGGTCATAATGGCTTATCAATCTCGTTATTTAATTTTGCATGAACTAACTTGCTTGGAAGGTATGGTTCAAGAAAAAAAAAAATCGATGAATAGAACCCGTCGCTTACGCGATTAAAAACATCTGTTAAGCTGCATGTGATAGTATTTATAGAGCCATGTCTGATTTGATTTGATTTGGTATCCCTGTCAAATTCATTCAACTGTACAGGATGACGATAGAGAACCCATGCTATGTACAATAGAAAAAAACTGCACCTTAAGTGCGCAGCTAAGTGGAAAGGAAGCTTATTTGACGAGTGACATTGGATATGGCTTCCCAGTGATCATATAATTCTTAGAGATATGATAAATCATGTCAACCTTAGAATATTTAGGCAACTACGTTAGACTGAAACGTCACGTTTTTCGTTCTTCGTCTGTCTGATGAAAAATCCGCATCCAAGAAAGAACTGTTTGCGCTATAATCGTTAGTATACCTATGTATTTGTAATTTTGGATATAGTGATGATCTACTGCATTGTACATCTTGAACGGCATTGATATTTGTCTTCATACTTCCAAAGTTAAAAATCCAAATATTGAACGTTCATAAACGAAGCTCTTTGGCTTTTTTTCGTTCTATGGGATTGGCAATTAATATCTATGTAATGGTCGGTGCTATTCTTGTTGCTTATCTAGTATTCTGCAGAAATTAATGCTAATAGCGCACTGTCTGGTTAAGAGAGCAGCCGTTAGATAGAAGGAAGCAAACCTTTCATAAATTCTTCCCAAATCGTAAATATAAATGAAAAAATCAATTGTCCTAGTTATAGGTTTGTGATTGCTTAAATGAGATTGCGACTGAATTGACCTTTGACATTACGATTGACATCACATTAATTGATTCCCCTGCAGAAATTTCCATATGTTAGTTTGACTTTCACATAAACGCTTATGACAATCCCACATGCGGAAGTGTAAATATTCAGCTGCATTTGTTTGGTCAATCACAGCATATAACCAAACGTGCAGTCATCTTGTAGTCCGCGATTGCCTCTTTTCCCAACCGGGCTTGGGACTAGCTATGGTAAAGCTAAGATCTTGGCCGAAATTCTCCCTAAGTTGAGTCCATTTTACATTGCACTTCATTGCGGTTTTGTCCCTAGATGTTGGTGTCAATTAAACTGTAAACACTAATCTGATTTTGTCAAACGAATACGTGTTTCAAAGGTGACATGTCAGGCTACATTTCTTGTAAAGTCAGTTGTGTAATTCGTTGCTCGTATTAAAAGTTATACTGATTTGAATATGAGTGAATAATCTAAAGAAATACGCTGTGTGATGCCTTTTTACTATAAAAAAAGAAAAACGTTGCAAAAACACGCCGAAAAATTTGTGTAGTTTACGGTGTGAAATTTTTCAACTGATGGAGCAAGACCGTCACGGAAGCTGTCTGGATATAGCGGAGGCACTAAACATCAACCGTATGACAGTTTGGAATTATTTAATGAGCAGGCTACTCAAAGAAGCTCGATGTTTGGGTGCCACATAAATTAACAAAAAAAAAGTTTAATTGACCGAATTACCATCAGTGAAACGTTGCTGAAACGTAACGAAATGGAACCAGTTTTTAAGCGATTCATTACGGGCGATGAAAAATGGATTAAATACGAGAATATCCAATGCAAGCGATCATGGTCAAAGGCCAGTGAACGATCACAAGCGACTTTAAGACCTGGATTGACGGCAAACAAGGTTTTGTTGAGTGTTTGGTGGGATTGGAATGGAATTTTTTATTATGAGCTTCTAGGACGTGGCAAAACGGTCAATTCGATCCTCTACTATGCACAACAGAAAGGGAGTTGTCTTCCATCATGACAATGCCAAGCCACACACATCTTTGATGACCCAGAACAAATTGACGGAGTTTGGTTTGGAAGTTTTGATACACAGACCGTATGGTCCGTACCTTTAACCCTCTGATTACCATTTGTTTCGGTCTTTGCAAAACCCTCTGAAAATCGCTGGGTCAAGTTTTTCGCTGATCTGTGGTTTATCAGCTCTACAACGATGTATATATTTTGCTTTAATAAGATATTTTGCAGGCGATTTTCCACTGAAGTTTCCTACGTACTTCAAAAATAGAGCACTTAGTCCTTGCTGAAAAATCTGTTTACCATACGTCCAGACCGGTTTAAGAACTTGCTTATAATATATAGCAGCAATTTTTTGTCTAATCTGAGTTTGGAATACTTTCCAAGAAGCCAGTACATGTCTCTATACTTAATCTCAAGCTCTTCACGTTTTTTCTTAACGTGTGCTCTGCATTTAGGTTAAGGGTCGAGTGTCATACCAAGATATTTGGCCTCGTTGGCGAAAAGAATTTGTACTGCGTTGATAAACACAGGTAGATTGTCAGTTTTCTTAAGAGTGAAGTTCACATGGGCAGACTTGTTTTCATTAAGCGCGATTCGCCAAGCTTCTGTCCAATTGTTAACCCGTGTAAGGGTGCGTTATAACTTAGCAGTTGCTTCTTCGACGGTTTTAGCTGTTGCCAAAATGGCATTGTCATCAGCAAATGTGGCTAGCACAGTATTGTCCGTTTACGCTTTGTCGCATGTAAAAATCAAATATAGCAGAGGGCCAAGTACACTTCCTTGCGGCACCCACGCCTTAATTGTCTTAAAATTGGAATATTCGTTTCCTTGTCTGACACGGAAGAGTCGGTCATAGCTCGGATAGGACTTGTCGAAGTTTACATTTCAGGCCCTCGTTCTATACCTTATCAAAAGCTTGCGAAACGTCAAGGAATGCGCTTGATTGTTCGTTCAATTACATCGCTTATTCGATGCACTTGGTCAGAGTGTTGGCTTCTAAAGAAAAATTGATGATCGGGCAAGAGGCGATTTGTGTCAATAATCAGTTAAGGGAGGTTAAATAAGATTCGCTCAAAGACCTTAGATATAATCGGGAGGAGCGATATTGATCTGTATGACTTGACTTCAGTCGGCGGTTAACCGCTTTCGGAATCATAATAACTTCGACAACTTTCCACTGATACGGTACATGCTCTAGTTATATGGTGACATTTATAATATAGAGCAGCTTTAGCAAAACTTTTTTTTGGTAGCGCTTTAAGTATCTCTCCCGTAATTAAGTCATATTCGGGGACTTTATTGGGCTTAAGCGTGACTATTACTTGCCTAAGTTCCCTAAGTGTAGCCTTTTCCATTTTAAGGTTTGTCATCACCAAAATGTTAGCTTTTTCTTTATCTTCTTTCGCCCAGTCATCTGGAGCTTTCGAACGGCTGTCCATATGGAGTTATTAGTTATTAATACCTTGGTTATTGAAGTCCTTGATCGATTTTTTCAATAAGTTGCAGAGCTTATTAAAGGACGTTTTATCTTGTTGAACCCGAGTTTCATGCCACTTTTTCCGCGTTCTTCGTTTCTTCCTTATCATTTCCCTGGTTTCCGGCAGGTATCTTATGCCGATACTGACAACTTTGTGGAGTTGTGGAGTGGAGTGTTATTCCAGACCGCCTGCTGTATGACTTCAACAAACCGTTCAACTTCCTTTTCAAGTTGATACGGCGTTCTAAGCGGTACTTTTAACCCAGTATTTTCGACAACCTCTATTCGGAAATCTTCCTAGTGAGTTTTTTTGTTGGATAATCTGGGTGGTCTTTGTTTCTTAACCAAGGATTCGCACAATGAAAGGATAATGTGATAATGATCGGAGGAGAGATCAGCGTTTACTCCTTATCTAATGAAGAAGTGTATCAGATCGGGTGTTTTGGCGACACCGAGGGCCAGTACGTCGATCTTCCTGTTGAGTAAAATTGCCAACTAAATTTCATGCCAGCCCTGAAGAGAGTTTTGCCAGTATGTGCGACGTTATTTCGGTAATAGCGTGTCGAGTGTCGAGTGTCGAAGCTCAGATATATCGATGTTATCGAGCTCTGACCACAGAAAGTTGATTAACATTTTTCTGTACCTAAGACTATTGATTTTAACGGTATCTTCTTCCTCATTTTGAAATAAATAAGGTCCATTTATATCGCCATGCCATAAACGGCACCAAGCAGTTGCTCCAAAAATGGAATTTTGGTCGTTGACATGGCCGCTGAGCCAAAAAAGTGCTTCGTCCGAGAAGATGATTTTTTAGCCAAAATTCGGATCTCCGGCGAACCCATGGCGTTGTATATGTTCGTATAGCTTCAATTCTTGCATCATATCCAAGCCATGATGACGACATATCTCACAACGAAATTCACCTATCGCATATTTACAACTGAGCCGGAATTTTGATAAACGTTCTTAATAATATCTGCAAGTTCAGCAAGCGTAAAACGACGCAAGACGAAACGGCAAAACTTACTAAATATAAAGATTTTATATTCTACTACTACTACTACTTTGAGAGTAGCTGAAACATAGCAACTGGAAAAACTATCATTGCTATCTGGTCAGTGGATTATTTCCTTTTTTATTTGCAGTTTGTGTGACTTTAATACTTTTATAAAAAAAAAAAAACAAATTAAATAATACAAGGTATTAAAATCAGCTTAGCAGCCGGGTTCTGTTAGTGAACTGACTCATTGATAATGATGCTAGCCCTCTGATAGGTTTGTGTCAGTTTGTTTGTCCGTGTATCCGTGTGCTCGTTCGTTCGTTTAGTTAACCCTGTCTCGTCGATAGATCATAGGGTGATATTCCATTGGCTTGTCAATAACGTCAGTAACGTTCGCAACTGATGATCTCTGAACGATAATTTCCATCTAATTTTTTCAAAGCTGACAAATCCTTGAATGAATTCTATGCCTAATACCTTATTTAAGAAGCATAGTTCTTTTGAAGTACACTTAGATGTCTTTGGATTTTTCGAAAATATAATTAAAGGTCTTCCTCGACACGTGAAAGATCTTTTTAATTCTAACAAGCATCATTCAATCGTTAAATCAGTGATCAGTTCTAAGTTCTATCTATACCTTCTTCGGTGTCCCTTTATCTGAAGTTCCATTGATATGTAATGGTTCTACAAAATTACTCCCAATCATCTCAAAAGCTCTCGAAATCAGCTTCCCCTCTTGGGAAATCCGACCTAATGATTGTGATCCAGGTTTGCATAAAAGCCTCTTACAAACAATATACTGACTTAAAATTACTTCGATTAACTGCCGAGATATAAGTATCCAAAAATGAAATCTTATATTTGTAATAACGACATTATGCTGTGAAGAATTTTTTGATTGGTATGAAACACAACAACTTAGCTGACGAGACATCGCTTTGGGAGTGTAATGGGATACGCACTATCCTCATGATATAGCATGAAACTGACTGCCTACTCGTAATATACCATTTGGGCGAAAAAATGGATTTAAAAGAAACAAAGAAGAATATTTATCGACAGAGTGAAGCTGACATCTCATCATGAAATATTCAAATTGAGTAATTTTATTTTATCCAATATCTTTCAGCCTGACTTTTCTTTTGAGAAGGATATCTGTAAATTCAAATACGTAGGCACTTTCCCGCAATTGTCGCTTCCAGTTGCTGAAATCATCTACACGCAAGTTATATGTATCTCTGCTTTTTACATGCTCATCCTCCACACCTACTTGAAATGAAGATATAACGTCAGATCATATCTAGTTGTTGTTCCTAGGCTGTTCAATACTACTCCTTTTCTGAAATGCCCCTTGTCATTAAACCCACTGGATTATCATTCCCTCGAAAATGCTTCCAACAGCATTCTGCAGTAAGTTTCTTAATTTCTCAAACTCTGTTGGCTACAAAAGGGGTGCATTTGTTCGTCTCAAATTTGCCCAAAGGCAAATTTTAGAAATCCCACTAAGCAGGAGCAAGATCTAGCAACAATAAGAATACCAAAAAGTTTCAGTTAATGGTTCAACTCCATAACCATTGAGACCCGCATCCGCAAACAGGTGAACCCCCTACTGAAATATTCCTTGTAACAATCAAACCCAATACTTTCTGATTATTTGAAGCAGAACCAAGAAAATCAATCTCACAACAGGACTACTAAAATTCCATTTTCTTAAAATTTTAGCCGCAGTGCAATTTGTCGAGTCGTATGAGCTTTGCCCTCATATTCCACGGTATCATAGCATTCCCTCTGAAAATCTTTGACTATTCATGTCGACCGTCATGAGATATCTTTAATTTTTCTAGAAAAGTTAAGAACTCTTCCTTAATGGTATTTTAGTTATCTTTGTTCCCTGAAGTCGACTTCGATCCATCGGATTCTAAGCAAGCCGTTCCACTATTAACGATCTTTCTAACCTGGACTCTGTAAGTCGTAAGAGTCGCAATATCCATATTTACTCGATAAAAAAAAGAAAGATTATAGCAATGCTAAGTCTAATGTCTAATGACATTTTAGCTGTCAGCTCTTTGCCCACGGTCAATCTGTTAACTGCGCCACACACAGCCAGCTCAATGCTTTCAGACTATCTCATTGCTCTACCTCCATCTCCGCACTCCTCTAGTAGCAAGAGTATTGAAAGATTTCAATATACACAAATATACTGGACCAGAAAAATATACATATATCTCCCTTCTTCTGAACTGATATTCTTCTACGCTGAAAGACCACTGCGTAAGCAGGTCATGGAAACGCTGATAGACCCTCAGCTTACGCAATATCTCGAAGTATGAAAACTTCTCTGACCGGCTGTATGGTCTTTGTAGCAATAGGTCCACTGATAAAAATTGGAACTAAAATTTACACTAATCTGATGAAAGGAATATAGATGAACTTGATATTTGAAAGGCATTTGACAGAGTTTATGATCAGGCTCTTTCGTCGAAAATGTATGCATTTGGGATTGAAGAATCTCTAATTAATTTCAGATGGCTTCGATTCTGGAAACTACAAAATGGCACAGAGTTCTGATCTACCTCCGACACTGACACAATTTGTATATTGCTTGGTTGACGTCAGTTTTATTTACTTTACATTTTCGTTCCCAGTTTTACTTCCCTGAGGCTTTTCTGTAGAATAGGAAGGCCAGCATATATTCAATTCGTTAACTTCAAATATTTAGAGCATAGTTAATTGACGAACCATCAACAGATTGGAATTTGATGCTTCCAACACAGAACTGTGTCTGCCGTCGTTAAAATGAAAATTAAACACCCAGCAATAGTCTATAAATGGCACTTGCATCATCAGAACGGCAAAGCTCGGTATTGGCATCAATGACCACATATTTGATGTCGCCGAAAATGTATCGAAAAGCTTACGCTTCTTCCAGCGATGTAATATTTCATTCGTTTGATATGATCTCAATATGAAAGGCATTTATCAGCCCAAAATTTGAGCATACTACCTACATCTGGTCAGGTGTTTCAACGACTTCTCAGCACGTTCACACTCATAGGTGACACCAATATTGCTCAGTCAATTGACACTCTGCAACACCGATGTAATGTTTCCTAGTTCCATGGCTTTGTCTACCATCAACCGAATTGCCAGTACCATCCCCTTCAAATTTTCAACCGTAACAGACGTTTCGATATGAATGCTAAATGAATACCATTCAATCCCACCTTACGATGTACTTGGAAGTATAATGACTTTAAACTTTCAAATTGGTATATCTCGTACTAATTTTGCCTAGCCTGCGCTGTTTGTAATCCATTGAGAGCTTGCAAAAAAAAGAAGAAAAAACAACTCCCTCAGCAACGTAGGAAGCTGGCAAAAGCTGTTTTAAATGGGTTTATACTTTACGTAAACATTTCGAGGCCATACATCATGCAGTGGCGACGTATATGGCGTGTGAACCTGCGATGAAGATATAACTCATCGCATTTTTAGATTCCATTATGATACTCTACCTGGAGACAAATTGCGCAGTCAGAATGGATCTAAAGTTCCGGAATAATATTGTATAACTTTAAGTGATCCTAGAACATAGCCTTCCCTCAAATTTCGTAAGTTTGTAGCTATTACCAGTCAGAAACTCCAGTTTTTTTTCTGTCGGAATAAAGAACTTAGTCGATTGTACTTCCTATATGTTCATTTTGCTAAAATTTCTCAGCCTTCCGAAGAAAAATGAAAAAGCGCTATGTATGTCATCGATAACGACGTGGATGCCGCTGTTGACATGATCACAGAGTGTATCAAACCGAAAGAAAAAGCGTGGTACGACTCGAGCTGTAAAGAGGCTACCAGAGTTACAGAAATGTTTTTTCGTTCCTATCGATCATTCGATCAATCCCAATGAGGACAACACGAAGAACTTCAAACGAGGCAGACATGACTGCAACGCCTTTTTAAGCGTGTGATATTCCAATGCCACCAGAAACTGATGCATAAAATACTACAATGTCCCAATAGTAGTAAAAGGTTTTGATCGTTCCTCAAAAACATTTGAAATTCTGCTTCATCCTCCATCCCAACACTTATTTACAATGACATTCCAGCTGTCAGCTCTTTGGACGAGGGCAATCTCATAATGTGCTTTGTCTCCGCCTACACTTAATTGCTTCGAATCTTCAATGAGACAAATCCATTTTCACGCACCGCTCCGCTCACGCAAGAGTTTTTAAAGATTTTAAAGATCTTTTTCTGAAGAGGTGTTTTCCCTCGCTGGCAATATCACTGCGTAATCCTACTCTTTAGGGCAATTTCCGAGCAGATAAAAAACAGTATCTTTTCAATCCATTCCTATAAAAGGCGAATCTTCTCTCTCTTCCTACAGACCCATTGCACTTACATCCCTTCTTTTCAAGGTCATGGAAAAGCGGATAAACTGTAAGTGAAAATTTTCACCTCAGACACAAAACTGATCCGTTGTACTCATGTGCTCCGACTGCCAACATCACGTGGAATCGGTACTGATTGGTACCATTTAGATACTTACTGTGCCCTGCCCAAAACTGCTGGATTGATTGTGGCAGTGTGGAGAGGCCACTAACAAGAGTAAGGTAATTGCATATGATATTTTTAAGGCATTTGACATAGTTCGAAAGCATGCTCTTTTGTCGAAAATGCGTGCTTTTGTGATCGATGACTCTCTTCTTCAATGGATTAGAAAATAACCTTTCGGAACGTTTAATTCAAGTTGTCTTTAGCGCTTTCAAGTCTGATATTCACAAAATAAATGGCGGTGTGTCCTAGAGCTCTGTGTCCAACACTGAGAATGGCAGCGTATGTTAAGCTCATTAAATTCCGATATTAACAGAATAATTATTTGGGAAACTATCAACACAATGGAATTTAATTCTTCCGAAATCCAATGCTTTTGCCATTGTTAAAGTGAAATCTAAATACCTTTTCGAAGTCGAAGAACTTTCCATCCTCGGTATGTGTGTCAATGGCAACCCACCTTGGAATGACCATATATTCGATGTCGCCAAAAATGCTGCGAAATGTCCTCAAGTGATGTAAGAAATATTTAACACCATCTTATTAGGCTTCAATATATGTTATAAGGCATTCATCCGCCCAAAATTGGAGTACAATGCCCACGTCTGCTCAGGTACTTCTTAAAATTCTCTACACCTGTTAGATAAGGTTCAAGACTGTGCGATTAAGCTCATAGGTGATACTAATATCAGTCAGTCAATTGACACTCTCGAACACGGTCGTAATATTTCCAGCCTCACTTATTTCCACGATTTCCACCACCAGTGCTCCATAGAAATCGCCAGCAGCGAACCGCCCCTTCAATCCTTTAACCGTAACACCCGTCTCGTTATGTATACCCTCAGGCCCACTTTCGGACGTACTTTAAAATATCCTGATTCGTTCCTAAGCCGTATAACTGGCTGATCGAATGCTCTGCCGAGCTCTCTATTTCCTTTTCATTACAACTTGCAAACATTTAACACCAATGTACATCGATAGTTCTTTTTTCTTCCTCCCTGATTTTCTATCGCCTGCTCTGTATACAAACATTTTAAGGGTACTCACATCCCATGAGTGCAAAAAAAGTGTGGAATTGTCTCCTCTTCTTCCTCGACCAAGCTCATGGACATAAAAAAAAAACTTTCGCTAAAGAAATATTATATTTTGATGTTTACCAAGCGGAAAGTCATTTCATTCTGTAGATTCACTGGAAAATGAACATTTTTCTTTCAAATCTAAGAATACGAAGAATTCATTGGAATGAAATTTTGATTCGAAAGAATCGTTAGTTCGCATGAAACTCCGAATATGAAAGTTGAATTTATTGCTCCATAAAACTCCGTTGAAGTCTTATTCCGTCCAGTCCTTATGATTTTTTGCCCATTCTAACCTATAGTTTAGCACGTCTTGGACTTCGTTTGACCGTCAATGACAGCAGTTTATTCCCTGTTTAATTTTTTTTTTTCGGCGCATCCTTCGGGTGCTGTTTTTCACCTACTTCATTTGCTTGTTATGTTGACCGATCATCATGTTTAGTTATAGCTCTTGACTGTCCTGACAGTGACTTATCCTCCAGGCTTCTGGTTTGAGCGTATCGTTCAATGTATGTCGAGCGCAGCACCTTAATACCTTTAACTGCGAAACAACTTCCCTGCGGAGACTGAATTGAAATACAAACCGTGGGCTATATTCGTATGCATACTCTTTACGACGCCCAGAAATTTTTTTTTCATGTCACTGCGAGTTCAATAGGATCTTACAATATAGGCGGGAATACCTCTAAAACCGCATACTCCTTCATCTAAGATGATGCCTATAGGCTACAAGTCTATATAAGCTGTGTATAAGTTAACACCAAACAATATATTCCCATAGACAGAAAACACGCGCAGACGAATTCGATAACGCGCTGTAGATACTTTATCATGTCAGCAGCTTTCGACCAACACCAAATCCAGTGCAACGTTCCCACGATCGATTCGTGTGAACTCTCAATATGCAGTCGCAGCAGTTATTTAGTATAGGGTTTTCTAATAACGACTTGACAACTTTTTTTTTTTTAAATAAAAGGCAAACCATTTGAGATATTTCAAAAACTTTATTATTGGCTTGAAGTACAATCAAAACACGTTTGCAGCGGTCGATTCATTGGACCCAATTTTCAACGACTCGGCCACACATTTCAGCCGAAACGGCCGCTATTTCGCGTTCAAATTCTTAACGTAGCCCCACAGAAAATAGTCAAGCGTCGTTAAATCGCACGAACGAGGCAGTCAATCGACTGGCCCATGTCTTGAGATAACACGCTCACCATACTTTCTCTTCAATAAATCGATTGTAGCGTGTGCTGTGTGGCTTGTAACACATGTTGAAACCACATTTCGTCCAAGTCCATATCTTCCAATTCAGACCAAAAATAATCGGTGATCCTAGCGCGGTAACTCTGACCATTTACAGTAACGTGACGATCGTTATCGTCGACGAAAAAATATGGCCCAATAACGCCGCCGACATGCAAACCGCACCAAACAGTTATTTTTTGTGGATGAAGTGTAGATTCATGAAGCACATGTGGGTTTTCACCCGACCAATAACGCATTTTTTGCTTATTGACGAACCCATTGAGTCAAAATTGAGCTTCGTCATTGGAGATGATTGGCGCATCTTCTCCAGAACCCAATTGGAGAACGTAGCTCGTTAGTGTACTTTATCAAAATGTTGAGTTTACTGAATAAATTGACAGTGACAGTTTGATGATTAGTGAAAGAGTGCGTTCACAAATTAAATTCAAAGTTGCCAAGTCCCTATTAGAAAACCCTATATATGAAGCACAGCACAAAGAACATGGATCATATCCTACCAAAGAACCCAGAATTGGTTATTTTGCTATCTACCTAAGGCCTCCTCTATGCAAGAATGCTTCAAAAAAGTTATTGCCTGTAAGCAAAAAGCCTAGTATACAATAGATGATATCTTTTAGGATGCCATTAGTATTTCTGCCGTCTCACATTGCATCTAACAGTTACACATTCCATAAGAGATAACTTGCGCTCACTTATAAACAAATTGTTGCCGCCTCCAGTGAAAACCTAATCACTTTCACTTAATTACAGGCCGTAATTAGATTTTTTTAGAGCAAGAACACGGTCTAAAATGGTATCACACAAACTGAATAGCACGTTTCATACAATTCAGAACCAAATCTCTAAAGATTTACCTCAATCTGGTTCAAAATTATCAACATCGCAACAGTGCACCTTTAACTACAACACATTCTAAGTACACAAAAATCCTACAGATACTTCTCGTATTGTCCATATGGTACAGAAAAAACATCGCAAAATGCCTCTTTGGAGAAGTGACCAGAAACATCGCATTTGAATGTGGACTGTGTGTGCCTTCATAGAGGTGTATTATATGGAATACCATCCACCAGAGCGCATGTCCTTGTCAGGCATACATAAATTCCAAAATAATTTGGTTCAAATGTCAATAAACATGACGACGACCGACAACAGTGGCTAGAATGACAACAACCTCGATATTGGGAATGGGTTTTCACTAAAATTATCTTCATTTTCACAATTGATGACGATGCCCAGTCGAGCGTGTGTTTAAGGGTACACTGGACCGGTCTCACCCTAGACTAGTTGGGGCAAACTACTACTCGTGGAGTGCGTTAATGTTGTTTGTTTTGATTGAACAGTAGTTTACCCAGCGGTTAGGGGTGAAGGATTCGGAAAACATTTACCAAATGGAGTGTGTGTGCATACGTATAGAGCGAGAATCCTTTGTGAATCGTTTGTATTAAGCAAACTAGATTTCCACACCAATGATATCCTATTCTCTTGTAATGCTTCGACAGGCCAATGAAGTGCAAAGAGGAACAGGAACAGAAATTTAAAGCAATGACAACATCCCTCGAATACATTCAATTCTTTCAACCACATTAAAGTAATGACGTTCACTTAAAGCCGAGTGCTTTGAAAATAGTTGCTATCATACCTAGAGAGTGGTAAGTTTTTAGTTTCTTACAGTCAGATGTCAAGTTCATTGAAGTTGGAGAAAAGTTTCCCCCACAACCATTGCGCCTTGCGGGACAACTTGTGTAGTTACAGGGGACAAATTCCTTAAGTAGGTTAACAGAGTCCATCAGGAACTTAATTGCCAGACAACAATTTTTATTGTTTTACTCCTTCGTAGTTTGTTGTTAGAAAATGTATACGACGCAAGGGGTAGCTGCGGATAGTATGCCTTTGGGAAAAAGTTGGTCGTTTTGTTTTCGTGATTTTTTTTTTTTTTTGCTTCTCTAAAATTTCAGCCAAGGGCTTGTTTGTGCGGTAAGGGATAGATATTAGATATGAAGATTTGCCTACTAAAAAGGCAATCCTATCTCGTATCAGTGCCACTTAAGTAACATAAGTGAGCTGTTACGAGAGCCAGCGATTTGTATTTAGAGTACTGCTCTAGGGAACAAAGGAAATAGCTTCTTTAAATTTGTGTTCTCCTGATTTCCCATTTGGATGTAAAGGCAGAGTGGCCAATTAAAACAAAATTACCGACGTGTTCGTTGGATAAAAAAAAAAATAAAATAAAACTAAATAAACCAACAAACAGAACAGTGTGAAGCGTTTTTCCATTTTTCTTTTTAATTAACTTTAATTGACATTTGTTTGATCTCTCAATGACGAGCGGATGCTGACTGTCGGTCTGTACAAATGAAATTACGGCGATTTATCTTTATGACGATAGTGGCGTTGATAGCCACAGATTAACCAAATTTTCAACAAATTGGAGTAAAATACATCGTAATGATATGTCGCAGTAGGTTTTTAAAAAAATAAAAGAGGGACAACCATGGCTTTTAAATCGGAAATATGTTACCATAAACTGACGGGCAGACTAGTGTCATTTGCCCTATGGACCGAACTATTCGCTGGTTTCCTTTTAAAGTTAATTTAAACAAAAACACTGTTCAATAGTTTTGAAAGTATGTCGTTCTACTGAAAATAGTGGCGAATAAAAGTTCAATGAAATGGATGCCTTGACTGGCTGTTACCTGAATCGTTTTCGAACAGATGTAGGGTTCCTTAAAAATTCGTAATTAATGAGGGTTACTTTGCTTTAAGTAGGTCTTTAATCACTGGATTATCCTAGGTTTCAGCCAAAAGTTCTTCTTTTGGTACGATTTTGAGCTGGAGAGCAATGTCTGTTGGAAATGGATTCAGAAGTTGTCCATATCAGAACTTATTTTGGGCATGACACTGATACCATAATGGTTTGCGAGCAATTGTCATGACCTTTGACAGATAATGCAAATGATGTTGACCAACAAGTCTTGCAAAATAATCATTTCAACTATGATTGATACGACAACTGCGGAAACGACTTTTTTTGCTTAACCTTCTGGAGGTAATGTTTTTTGTGTTCTAGAAATCTAAACACCGCAGTGCGCGGTTTCGACCAAGAAATATTCTGGTTAGTCTTCTTGGCATCTATTATATTTGTCTCTGTGCAAATCGATGTCACAAAAAATGATTAAGTCTTCGACCATCCCTGATGGAATCCTCTTTAGCCATTTATATCGTCGCGTGAGGACTGGCAAATGTTTGTCTACCCATCTTCGCCAGAAGCGATTCTTGATTTGATGTTTTATACACCACTGATTTCGAAGACATAAGGCTTTTGTGTTTATTTGGCCTGGCTTTTGTATGTTATGGACTTACCAGCAGTAAGTGGTTCGGTTTTGTTTTCAGTTGATACCAATGAATAAAGGGATGGCTATTGATTTTACTCTCAGTTAAAATTTTGTTGCTTGGTGATAAATCGTGATGAATATGTGAAAGAACCTTTTTAACAGATTAGAAAAGCTTCTCCCAATAACCTACCTCATTCGAAGTCAATCGACAATTGAACGCTTTTTTTTTTACTAAATACGATAAGGACTAGTGAGTGGTTCCTTTGCCAAACAACTGATTAACGGCGACAATGCGGTTCGGATGCAGCAATAATTTTACAGAGGATTCTGCATTCTGTTGCGCAGATGATAAAAGTGTGCGATTTTTAATTTCATAAGCTAGAGACTTTTGGCAGAATAAATGACTTTTGGATGTAAATGGTACATCTATGCATCATTCTCCACATATGACCTCAGTTAGGGCAAATTCTGACTTCAATTACGAAAGCATCCATTTGTGCTTAACGACATAACTGCTGCCACAAGACGTACAAAATTCGGTAACCTACAACTTTCTTTAACAATTCAATGATAGCTCCTGATAAATCGCAGTACCCAACCCATTGAGCTTTTTAACTTTTGAATATTTACAAAACTTAGTAATGTCGATCGGCCGTTCCTTGATGGAACGAAGATCTACAGCGACTTCGTAAAGAAAACCTGTAAACAAGTCCCTTTAATCTTGTTTGGAGGAAGAGTGGACTCTTTACAGAATTTGTATTTGAATTTCGAAGACAAATCGTCGGTAAAACCTATAGGTTTTTCCAAGTGGAATCACTCTTTAACACTGAGTCGAAAGCAGAGACTCTCCGTCTCTCACTTTCCAGGTAAGCAACTTAGGGCCACCTCAACAACACAACACGCCGTAGGTCGTATATTTTATCGCTTGTGGTGACGGATGAAGCCAATAAACATGCTGTTGCTTCCTTTGATGGCTTCAAGTCTCTTTGCAACGATAGCATATGCCCAGTTCTGTTACAAAAAGATAAAAACCAGCAGCACGAAGATTAAGTGAATCTTGCCTGATAGTCTAGGACTGGCATAGATACATAGATACTGAGACCCTCTGCGAACAGTTAGAGTAAGGTAGGGCGGGGTTTGTTGGACCAAGGAGCAAGTTGAGTCACGCGAATTATTCAAGAACCTCAAGTATTACACGAACACGAATAAAACGTGCACACTTACCAACCCTTGCAAACCGGTTTCAGTTGCAATGTATCAGCAGATGGAGAACCACGTGAATTTTCTTATTTTTAAAGTGAAAAAGTGGCTAAAAGGTGCAAATTATACATTTAGGTACAATTTTTTTATGAATCACGTTATTCTATTTAAGTATTCCGTTTGAAAAATTGAGCTGTTTTGAGTATTTTTTGAATTATGATGCAATATGTTCATCAATCTAGATGTGGGGTAAGTTGGGCCAAGTGGACCAACTTGCCCCCCTGAATTAAAAAAATACATATGCTTTCTGTATTGTAATTTTTGCTCGTTATTGCTTGATCTAAAATGCGTACATACAAGCGAAAAACTGAGAGAGCTGCTGCTTGTCAAGAACAGTTAAACACAGCTTCGAGATCTATCTTGGCTAAAGAAAAATCTATAAGAGCAGCAGCGTCTGGATTTGCAATACCAAGAACAACACTTAAAAGATCTATTCAGAAAAGATACAAGAAATTTTGTTAAAGGAATATTTGCCAAAAGCATCTTCCATATTTTATGGCTTAACGCCGAAGAATGTTCACACGCTTGCCTACAAATGTGCAATCAAATTCGAAATACGATTTCCTGACGTCTAGAATGAAAACAAGATCGCTGGTAGGGATTGGCTTACGGGTTTTTTTAAAAGGAACCACCAACTATCAATTAGGAAATCGGAAGCTACCAGTATTTACAGAGCCACCTCTTTCAACAAAACTAACGTGGATAGCTTTTTTGACAAATTATGTTCAAACATATGGAACGTTGATGAGACTGATGTATCCACCGTATGCAAACCAGGCAAAATAATTGCAGCGAAAGACAAAAGGATATCGGATCGGTGACTTCAGATGAACGTGGTACAAACGTAACTTTAATAGTAGCCGTCTCAGCTTCTGGTGTTGCGATCCCAGCTATGTTTATTTTTTCTCGAAAAAAAAAACTATAAAGACCACTTTATTAAGGGAGGACCACCAGACTGCATTGGAACTGCGAATGCTATCGGTTGGGCCACCAATGACGAATTTTTTGCTTTCATGGTTCACTTCATACGGCATGTGAAGCCAACTCAAGAATGCCCCGTATTACTGGTCCAAAGCCAAAGCTAACGGGATTGTAATGCTCTCGTTTCTACCTCATTGCAGCCATAAGCTTCAGCCCCTAGACGTTTTCGTATTTAGAACTTTTAAAAAATATTTAGCCGGGGCACAAGATAGATGGCTACGTAGCAATCGAGGGCGGACAATTGCAATATATGACATTCCCCGAATTGTAGCTGAGTCTCTTCCTTTATCAATGGACTCAAAAAGTCTGGGATATTTTTACTCCCAGTGAATTCGACCCATCATATGTGACAGATCGTCCAGAAGCAGGTTAGTAAGTTAATCTTTACTGGTTTAGGGAAATCCAATGCTAACAATAACTTGTATTTTTAGTAGGTTCAGCTGTTCCCAATGAACTTTAGAAATCTATTTCCCAGCAAACTGGGGCTGATATGGTTGTTGAGAACCCTGCTAAGAACACAGCACATAACCCTTTGCCATCTTATTTAGTAGGGCAAGATAGGCCACTTGGACTTTGTAAATTTGTGACAATATTATACTTCTGCGATTACATATTTTCAATTTTTCAGAAGTTAATAAAGAACCCAGGTGCCCATATTTTCTATTGATCCTAGCTTCATAGTTTTATTATGATTAGTTTGATATTTATGAGACTTCAAGTGGAAAGTGGCCAAACTAGCCCCGACCTACCCTAGCATTTATATCGAAAATCGGAAAAAAGAACTACACTCTCACCAAGAGTTTCAGACCTATAAGTCTAACTGCGTTCATTTTGAACAGTCGAGAACGATGTGCGCAAAACTTTTTTGGGAATACATCCTCGGCCTGAGATGCAACATGCTTACCAATGCGGAAGATGAAGAGTGTGCTCACAATTTTGAAGGCGCTCTCGACAAGAATGACTACGTGCTGGGATTCTTTTACGACATTGAGTGTGTTTTCGACAATGTAATTTTTGACGGCATGTGAAACTAGACCACACAACAGGACCCTGATTGGGAATGTTGACTGCGGTCAATATGTGATAGAGGGAACAAACAGCGGTTTTCCACAAGGCGGCGATTGGGGCTCGCCTAATTTGGCTTTCAGATTGACCATAGCTCTTCGTCCAATTTTTCTCTAACAAGATAAAATAAATTTAAATAGGAGGGCAACTTTAATTTAGAAGACATATCCTGCGATACGATATGAAATCCGAAAATATACTCGGCCTAGTCGATTCTGTGGCCTGCCAAAATTCCATATAAAAATCCACACATTCTCTTCTCAAAGTACAACATTAACAAGTGTTTGACAAACTCTGTCAACAAGATGACAACCGACAAGATTTATCATACTGGAACGGACACAATATAATGTTATACGCGTGGCTTGACAAAAAGTGCCGAAAAGCACATGCGGAAAAATATAAAGCGCCCGAGGCAACGTTGCAGAAAGAGGTGTGAGCTTCTTTTTGTCAGCAGTTGGAGATATTTCAGAAATCGAAGTGAATCATTGACTTGTATTGTCTGCCACGTCCGCTTATGCAGGATAACAATGAATTCTGTTTCCTTAATGGTGGTAACAATGTGTGCATGATCCAAAAAATATGTGGGGTCAAAGACCGCACACGAATACGTCATTCATCTCGTCATTCAGTATAGCCACTGAAGAAACCGCTGAAGAATCGGCGAAGCCTTTGTTCAACTGCAACGCGGAAGTAGGTTCTAGATTACTTTTCTTAATTCATGTAATGTGGTACTCAAAGCTTATGCGCCTACTCGATTAGGGTTCATCTATTACTATAATATAATGGCTGTTGGTTTGATGGTTGGCTAGACATCTGCGTCTTACATGTTACAGTAGGCCTTTAAATTTACAATGTTTCGTAAAGAAGAAAATGACTAAGATGTCAGGATTTGTACGCCCTAATTTAATGGAGCTGATTGATTTATATTGAACGCAGTTCAAACTGTATTGTATTAAACCTACCAACTCAGTCACTAACTATACTTCATGCCATCGACATACAGATGAGACACAGTGAGCCATAAAATGGCGAGACAAATGTTACAAATCCCTGGAAGAAAAAGTGTAGGAAAACTGAGAGTTTGCAGCCAAATACAATGAACTCATTACACAGCAATTTAAAAAAAGGGGTATGCCAAGAAGCTGAACACAAATAAGATTTAACTGTCATTCGATGGTGCAACTAGAGTGAACGATATCTCATGTAAACGCATTATTGTTGAATGGGATGGAGACCCTGCTTTATTATCCATTCTTTTAGATTTTCGCCTGATGATGTTCTACTAGATTAAAACCCAACCGGTAGACGTGTATGAATAAAACCAGAATACCTTTACTTTTATAACATAGCCGATGACTTTGGGTGGCAGGAGTTCTCCTGCTCAGTCAATTATGTCAAGAACCTTTTAGCATTGAATTTTGCAGATGACAATTTCATTGATCACCATTATGTGGATGATTATATGGACTGCTGTTTGGAGAAGCCACCAAAACATCACATAGGCACAGAATACCGAAGATGGTCGCTGAGAGTCCGTCAAATGTAGCTTTACTTTTGCCTTAAAGTTTTATCGAGGCTTTATCATTATAACGATAATAGTTGTAAGATAAGGAGGTAGGTGCTCAGTATCGCGATGTCTATGTCTGACCCATATGGCACAAATCCTTATTTTGCTGTTCATCTCAAATGTATGCTGAAATCGGCGTAGAAATATGGAATGCCATGGGAAGAGCCGACTTCTAGATTTTTGAAAACAGAAACAAGTGTAAAGTAGAGCGTCTTGCACTGACTCATCTCAGAACACCCAGGTGTAATATGTCGTTCCTGTGAAGAGCCAGAAAAAAACTGGTAGATCTTCGCACATGCGTCGTCGCCAGCGAAGAGATATTTAATGCAACAACGTGCATACCTTTGTGCCAAGTAGGATATAGATTCCGCGTGTCATTTTTCAGTGGAAAGACTAATTGAGCTCTAAAAAATCCTCACCGATGCCTCGACATGAGTTGGCAGACGCTATCGTTGGGATTTAACATTTTATTTATTTTACAATTTGGAAATTCAAAACTTTCGAATGAATCAAAGTTGTAATACACCATTTGTGTTGGTATATCACTATTTTTAAAGCTGCCTGAAAATGCCTAACCCAAAATGCCGGATGACATATGGTAAGTAGTCAGACGTGTCAGGTCAAAGTCCTTTGGACTTAAACACAGTTAATGTAGAAGAAATTGACATTTAATTTTTTTTTTCTGCCGAAACAGAGCACTCAGGTATGGAACTGGTCCATGTTAATCTTTGCGAGTTCCTTTTAATGAAACTTCTCAGTTTTTAGAAGAAAGACAAGTAAGCGCTCAACTGACAAAGCATCTTCAGTATCAGCACCCACCACACAAGGCCTCTCGGCTCCTCACAGAGATAGTGTTCCATAATATCGTCATCGCATCACTTATGACCAGCATATGTAAGTTCTTTGCAAAAGCTTAGTGCCCCGTCACGACGCTAGTAAGCAGCCTGGAGTTTTCCTATTGATGAACAGCAAGAAAGTAGCTGACATTTTAGAAGTATCGGATGTTTAGTCTACCGGCACCCTTAGAAACTACGGTAATCGCAGTTATGTTCATATAAAACTCTCCTGTCAACTCAATTGAACAGAAGCCCTAATCGATGACAGAGGCAGTCCTAACATAGGTTAATAGGATCGTGTCTGAAAAATTCTGCTTTGAGTTCATCGTCAATTCCGTTTCTAGTGATCCAATTGAATGCAAAAAACGTTCAGTAAATTCAGACCTCGAAAATCGTGAGAATTAGGGTTGTTTTAGAAAAACCATGCCATTGAAGAAGCATGATGTTCTTCGCATAGGGTAGAATGCTATTCTTTAATATGTGCACATAAAACATTGCCGTCATATTGCCCTCACTTCTATGAATGGGACCATGTTGCAGCTTAACCATGTTTCACCAGCTTGATGGTATATTTATTGCAATATGCCGTATTGGACGGTCTACGCACTTTTGCACTACAGCGATTTGAGTAAAATAAATTAAATTTCGTCTATTCAGTCCAAAGGTTTTTGCGCCATTTAGTTTCAGGCCAGCTGGAATGAGCATCTACCTATACTGTTCGTCAAGTTCGGACGTGCTTTCGTTTTTATTTAGACTTAAATTATTTATTCCTCTTCCATATCTCTACCTCTGATATCAGTTCCGCGATATTATTGCATTACCCCAAGTGCTGACTGTCTCTTTGTCTTTCTATTGAGCTCAATCTTTCGCGTTCAATAACTGTTGCTGTGTCACTTCTGCTATCAGTTCCGCATATATTTAGTGCAAGTGTTAATAGTGGGTAAACTTCATTGTCTACCTTTTCCGTTTGTTTTATTTTAATAAAATTGCCATGTCCTGCCATGAGTGCAAAATTATATAGCTCTCGCACGTTAAGTGCCTTAGTGACTCCAATGACTTGTTCCAAAAAAGGCTCATCAAAATGATTACGATAAATTTGTCCAAGTTAGGAAGTAGTTTTAGTCATTTTGTCTCCAACCGACCTAATTAAGTCTAAACTCACTAACATCGATAAACAACTTAGAAGTTTGTTCGAGATGTATAATGCGATCGGTGATCTCAAAGCAAATTGTTTCGCTCCAAACATCTCTACCCTTAAATTGTGCGAAACGATAAACACCCTGCGTGAAGATTTTGAGGTTCATTTTCAATCCACCTCAAAGAGACAACCATCTCAAATGCAGCCTGATTTTAGGTCAAGTATGTTAAGTGGATAAACGTGTTAGAATTAGCTCCTGTTTGCTAGAGTATTTTTTTTTTAACCAGCTCATCAATATTACACTGAAAGTTAAAGTTTTTTTTTGTCAATTTGTTGAATCGAAATAGTTTTGAACTCTCAAATGATTCTTTATTCAGGCAGTGCAACGGGTCATCAGTAAAACAAATTATTTCTTTTGCACCTGCCATTACTTCCTTTGTTCATCACTATGTCTACCACAACACGTCAGCAAGCGCTCAAAGAGAAACCAACAAATACCCCCGCATCAACTCCAGATAAATCTCCTGCATTAAAAACAAGCAAATCAAACGCTTCTGATAAAAAAAAGCATCTATATCCGACCAGCTCCGCGATATTGAATCCAGCCTAATGAAAAAATTCAAATTGCTACTTTCTGAAAGTCAACGGCCTCGCCACACTGAAAGCATCGAGTTCCCAATAGATCACCGAAATCAAGCAGTGTTGGTCGCGGTAAGTAAGTACGTAGGTGGGGGACCATATGAGAACTCAGTACTCCGCGTGCTGTTGACAAAATGCGCCACATGGGCATAGTACCCCGGTGTTAAATCCCGGACCCTACAAATTAATTCGTATCGTTTCCTTGATAATAATAATAATAATAATACTTTGTGATCTTGAATCTGATTTTAATAAAAAAAGTGTGCGATGCCATTGCTTCTCTTGAAAACAAAGTGCAACTCTTTGAAAACAACTTATCCGACCATCAAGATGAAAATCGAAAGCTAAAAGAGGAACTAGCGGACATACGACATAAGGAGCGGACTGACTATGTGACGTAATTGAGCGCGGCATCCCACGGACACCCAACGAAAACCTTACTGAGGTTGTAATAAAAATTGCCACAAAGCTGGGTCACCACATTTACCTGCGCTTTGACGCATTTCGTCTGAGCACCAAATCCACCGATGGCCACGGACCGCTGCTTGTGAGACTCTACTCGCATATAGAGCAAAGTGCATTACTGGCAGCTTTTTGCGCCAATAAAGGCCTGTTATTACAACAACTGGACAACTCATCGCAACCGCAGCTGTCTGATGATCATCCGTCTTCTGCCTTACGCGTGTATATCAACAGCTCTTTATGAAGAAATGCGCTTCTGTAGTGTACTGCAGCTCCTCACTTAAGTACAACATACTAAGGAAATCTGAAGGTAGCGCTGTTGAATATCTCCTACTTGAAGTTAGTGACTGCAACTCAAAATGTCTGATTGGTGTTGTGTATTATCCAAACCAGTGTCACTCTCCAGAGCCACTATTTTCGGCAATCATTGAGTTCACTGCTTTATATGACGATATGATTATATGTGCCGATCTCAACGCCGACCTTCTTAAAAACGAGAGCAGAGCACGTATGTTCCTAAATTTTGCGGCTTCAACCGGGCTGAATATTGTTAGCTCCCATGCTACCCGATTCACTCCAGGGGTTCCTCCTAGTCTACTCGACGTTATCATGGTTTCAGATCGGTCAAACTTGCTACTCCAGGATCAGCTATCTCTAGCTATTAAAAATACAAAGTTAGGTTCACAATACTATGAAAGGTTGTAACAAATTGTACGCTAGATGGAAGCTGAGGCCCTTGAGTTTTAATTGGGAGTTTTTTTTGGTCGTGCTCGCAACCACTCCACTTTAGTGACCCGAAGAGCGAAAAAAAGCATGGCCAAAACCTCTAAGAAGCTGTGGAGCAATCTTCGATCCATTGGTGTAGAAAAAAAGGCCGTTGTCTACAAAGTTCTGAATGTAAACGACTTTAATGAGGCGTTTCTTTCGAGTTCTCCAAATAGTCCGTGCTTTACTCCAGATAGCCAACTGTTTTTTAGCTCTGAATTTGACTTTGAAATCGTCTCGGAAGTTGATGTAGTAAATACCATACGTTCTCTTAAGTCCAATGCTATAGGTGAGGATGGTGTAAACATTAAATTCGTGAAGATGATATTACCGCATATCAATCTCTCTTACACACATAATCAATTCCGGTTCCGAAAAAACTTCAGCCATCTGCAGCTTCTGACTTTCGCCCAATAAGTGTTTTGCCTTGTTTGTCAAAGGTCTTGGAGAAAATTCTCGCTCGCCAAATTTCAAACTACCTAAACTAAACCAACACTGCTTACTGTCCGCTGTACAGTCTGATTTTCGAGCACATATAAGGTTCAAATATGGTGCAGGCGAAATAACTTGCTAGATTTTTCCAAGGTGTTTGACAGCGTGGATCACTAAGTACTATGTCACAAATCCAGGCTTGTTATTGAGGGAAAAAAACCACAGTTTAAAATCTTTAAGGCAGGAGTACCGCAGGGATCAATTTTAGGACCAAAACTTTTCTGTATTTTTATTAATGACCTACCCAAAGTATGCCTGAATGTAAACACTCATATTTATGATGTTTATATATACTTGTCACGACCGATTGGGCTCATTGAGGGTTTTTTTTGACAGAATAAATGAAGACCTGTCAGCAGTATACAACTGGTCACTATGCAATGGTCTCAATCTGAAGCCTAACAATTCCCAGCTTATTCTTATTTCTAAGAAGTATGACGATACTGATCTTTCTGTCGCCAGTAAGCTTGAACAATAAGCAACTCAAATTTGTGGATGCTGTCACAAATCTCGGGTTCAAATTAAATTGCCATAAAAACCATAGAAACTATGTTATTAGACGAATCTATGAAAGGCCACGTAAACTTAAGCTGTCTTCTAATTTTACTCCGGTTGACACTAAGCTAAGGTTAATAAAAACGTTTTTTATGTCTTTTATTGATTATGCCACTGTTGTTTACTGCAAGCCCGACTCCCTTTCTCAGCACAAGTTGCTTGTGGCGTTTAATGATATGGTTAGGTACATGTATGGACTCATTTCACACTGTCACAAGATGGTTCTTGTGTTTATCTTTTTGATAAACTTCAATTTGCTCAGTCCTCCAGAACATCTAATATTACAATATAACGCCCTCTTTTAACTATTTGAACTCGTCGCGTCTCTTCTTTGCGTATGTCACCAGACTCCGGAACCAACTTTCGACAACAACAAAGCAAACAATTGAAGCTATTAAATTCAAAAGTGCCGTATTGGTAGACATTGAATGAGCAACACATGACTACTCTCTTGAAATTTTCTATCTTTTATCTTTTATCTATTTGCTGCACTATTCTTTAAATCTTTTCACTATCCTTCTCTCCACAACCGTTCCTCTGCCACTTTTATTTTTAAGTATTTTAAGTAAGTTTATATTAAATTTAGTTAATAAATAATAAATATTGTATTGTATTGTATTGTATTGTAATATTGTAATCCATCCGCTACTTTATGCACTATAAAAGACTAGGTCTTATTTGTACAAAGTTTTTTATAATAAATTGAATTGAATTGAATTGAATTGAATTGAAGTAATCTTGATAGATGCAACGAAGTCGGCGACGATCAAGCTGCAGCTCAAGCAACCATTTTCGATATCAAGAATCATATTGACGATTTAGAATCTATACTCAACATCACCAGAATGTCCAATACTACTTTGGCTGAATTATTGGAATCCGAATATGACCCACTTTCACCATCTCCTCTTCGTCCACCACGGCTGATTCAATCAACAAATTCTTCCGCTGCCCTTTTAATTCAGTCCGAAACTATTTCACTGTCAACTCTTCCCCGTCTCCGCCCTAGCAAGTTCATCAAATATTTTGGTACAACATAGACCCCTTCCGAATGGAGGTGTAGGCTGGATAAAATTGAAATCCAGACGATTACATATTTCATCAAAGGCACACCCCAAAACACTGATATTTCTTGGATTACAAAAACCTTCGCAAATAAAAACAGTATCACCATTAGCCAATGTAAAATGTTCCTCCCATATCAATTTAAATTCGGGCTATTTGAAAACCCTGCTTGTACTAATTTTAACAAAATGCGTATCAGTAAATGGATCGACACAACTACCAAGAAACAGGATAAAACTAATCTAAGCATTCAATTTAATTCTAAGTTACCAAATCCCATTTTCAACTCCCGTCCCATACCGGACTCTAATTTTAGAAATAAGATACCGAAACCCGTCCTAAACGACCTGACTCTAATTCTATTAATAAGAATAAGAGAAAAGTTAGCACCCACAACTCTGCCCTTTCCCATCATTATTCCGACCCAAACTGGTAATTTAAAATTCAAATCTTTCCAAGTTTTTCCTCACTCACTCGTCCTTTTGCTCCATCAATAAAACACACCAGAGCCGCGACATCAAATCCTCTCTCTTCTACCACCAAACTTTTAAAGTCGTTTCAAAACAGAGTTTTATTTAACCTTGCTTATGCGCATTGTAACCAAGTTTCAACTGACGTTGTCCCATCGGACTAATATCCTTATTTTATTAGCTCCCATATACTAAACCCAACCACCTCTTCCTCATCTTCATCTACTAATCCCCCTGATCAAATTCCCCTCACTAGTTAAAATTTTAGATCCGAGGTGCTTGACCAACATGTTCCTTCTTCATTCGGTCGTTCTCTTAATTCGCCTGCCCCCGAAATACCTTGACCCACTCCTTCCTTCCACTGTTAAACTCACTAAAAAATTTTGTGATATACATAAATGATGACAGTTGTTATGTAGTACTCGTATTTCGTTTGAGAGAACGTCGTATTTATGGCATAACAAAAACCAGTATTATGGTTTCAATCCAACGAGAAGTTCTTCCTACAAGCCAAAGCAGTTGATGCGAATTTTCGTTCGCTATCATGAGAGCTTTGACATCTCTTCCAACGAAGTTCATAATGATCTTTCTACGCTGCTTTCGCATGTCAATTCTAAACTTCTTTCCTACTTACAAAGAACTCGTTCAAAGAAGACTATTACAGTTCCTAACAAACTGAATTTTGTATCCTCCAGTGCAAAATGCCTGTCCATTTGCTACCAAAATGTAAGAGATTTGCGCAATAAAATCTACTATCTCAGTTCCTAAAAGCTTCCCTATGACCTACTTGGTCTTTTTTCCAAAAAGATGGAATTGAAAGAGCTTATAATCCCTATGGCATATCATCTCTAATAGCAATCCGGAACTGTTTTCATGCAACGCCTGTTGATATTTCTGCCATTGAAAACTTTGAGTTAGTATGTGACAAAATTAAGCTCCCCAAACGCTGCCTTTACGTACTTTGTTGTTACATTTACCCATCTCAACCAATTAAGACTTATTAAACTGTAGTTCACGCAGTGGATTTTTTGATTGATTATGCTCAACCTGGAGACAGTATAGCTTGCGCGGAGTATCGTTATTGGCTAAAACTATTGAATTTTCTTGACTTTGGCTTTCGCAAGATTTTGTTGTCGATCCTGATGTTGGTGATCTTGATACCCTCGAACTTTTCCTAAAAGGATCTTTACTCATATTAATATTTAAATATGTTGAACTCATTTTGAATGCCACGAGTATCAAAAAAAGGGTCCGTCTGTTCGGAGATCAGTATTAGAAGGATATGGATGCTCCGTTAGAGATTGGGATATTTTTTATGCTAGGCCCGCAACCTGGTCGATTCTGTCGCGGGTCGCTTAACACCTCAATCTAGCCCAGTTGAATTTTAGTCGCTTCCTTACCACGGGTATTTTCTTTCTCATAACCGAAGGGGTAATTATAAAAAAAAAAAATTATCATAATAGCGCACAGTTCCAGCAGTGTCCAATATTTCCAAAATACATTGCAGACCGTCAACTTCCACCTGTTTTCTGTAACTATCTTCAATAGTTGGACCATATTTTTCAACGAAAATGCCTTGAACGAATTGCATCCTTTAAATCATTGGCCTAGAAGTGTCCCTATTATTTCACACATCACTGTAAGTGTGTATTTATGTTTTCACATAGAAGACATAAGCAAATTTTACCAACGAGGAATGAAAACTTATGCTGTTGCCCCCAAAAAACATCAGCGCTGCATCCTAAATCTGCCAATATCCGTGAAAGTCCGACAATATTTCATTTATGGCTCAGACTTTGGGCAAAACCGTCCTTTAGCACAGGGAAAGTCGATTTCATAGTGCAGCGAATTTAAAACAGCAGTAACGTTTTTTCATTAAAGCTTGTTTCTCCATGTTAAATCGAAGCCGTGTTGAAAAGCTAGAAGGCTGAGAGCGCCTTGGAGGCTTTCGGTTTTACTTGATTAGTTCAGTGGAGTTTATTATTCAGGATGACACCCAAGCATGATACCAGTCAGTTTCTTCCTTCTCATAAAGAGAAAAACCCCAGATTAAAGAGGACTGCTCAGAGCGAGCAGTCACTAGATATCTTTCAATAGACGGTACAGCTACTTCATCTGCATATGCCTAGGCATATACCACCTTGATCAAAAAGTTTCCGGTGTCGTCACCGTGTATCGATCCCATTGTTCCGATTTAAGTTCTGTTCTTTTGTTAAGTTGGTACATCTGTTGTTGACATTCCCTCTAAATCTTAGCGTCATAGCTTGACATTTGCAAAAGTTACGTAGCCAAAAGTACATCTATGCTTTGTGTGTGGGCGATTTTTACAATTTTAGAAATGGATTGAAATTTTGCAACAACGAACTTGTATTAAATTTTGCGTAAAAAACGGATTTAAAGGTGCGCGAACGTTGGAAATGTTGGAAAAGTGTTTCAGCAACGATTCTCTAAAGAAAACGGTCGTTTACCAAAGGCACAAGTGGTTCAAAAGTGGTCGTGAGTCACTCGAAGATGATGAACGCGTTGGCAGACCATCGACATCGAAAACCGACGAAAACATTGATGAAGTAAAAGAAATGTTGGTCAATAACCGCAAATTAACCATCAGAGAATTAGCGGAGGATTTGAACATTGCCTATGGATCCGTCCAAGTAATTTTGGTTAATGATTTGGGTTTCCGTCGCGTAGCAGCAAAGTTGGTGCCAAAAAACCCTCAATTTCATGCAAAAAAGGGACCGTGTTGACGTTGTAAAAGAGACGATTTTCGTGGCTGAATCCGATTACACATTCATCAAAAGGATCATTACTGGAGACCAGAGGTTAGTTTATGAGTACGACACGCTATCCAGACATCAGGCAAGTAAATGACGTTCACCAAATGAGCCTAGACCAAAAAACCACGTCGTTTTCAGTTAAAAAAGAAGGCAATGCTCACGGTTTTTATGGACTAAAACGGTATAGTGTATCATGAATTTTTGCCAGAAGGCCAGAAGAGTATTATTGGGGCATTTGCGTGAAGCAATTCGCCGAAAGAGACCAGAATTGTAGGCAGAAAACTCGTGGATTTTGCACCATAATAACGCACCGTCTCACAGAGCCATCATTATTCGTAATTTTTTGACAAAAAATGCAACACATACCATCCAATAGCCACCAAATTAACCTGATTTTGCTCCATTTGACTTCTTTCCGTTCAATCGAATTACAAAACCACTACGGGGAACGCATTTCAGCAGCCGAGAGGAAGTAGTGGAAAAATCGTATGGAGCACTGATGGACATACCGAAAACCGAATATAAGGATTTGATCAAGCGCTGGCATAAGTTTGTTGCAGTCGATTGTGATTACTTTGAAGGGGACAATATATTTAGATTTAGATGAATAAACTTGTATTTTTAATTTTCTGAATAAATTCCGGGATGGTACGTATTCTGCAGTTTTGTGGTCTTCCATATAAAGACGACATTAAATTTCCTGACTAATTATAAGTTTGCGTAGGTGATTTCGAATCTGATAAGGTACCGTTAGGAAACTGCCTAGTTTATCACTTTGTACTTCCAACTTTTTTATTGCTGGATACGAGATGCCGCAGAAGTGCTCATGGCCATTGAACTAATATGCTGAACCTGCTCTTGCCAATTCATTGGCTTTTTCATTACTTTTAATACGCTTATGAGCTTGTACCTACCACACCTTGGCTTTGTTTCTTTAGAGTTAAACGAGTTAAAGTTTATAATCTGCAATGCTGCTTGATTGCCCGTGAGTATATTTTTTTCTATTCGGAGAATTGTTCTGCCTCATTCTTAGGTGGCATGAAGCTTAGCTTCATATGCACTGGCACTTTCTCCCATCAGCTTTGCATCGTTTGTAGTTTTTTTTTATATATTTATTCATAGCTTACGTTATAAAGCTAACCGGCAGAAACATTTTTTTTTATTAAAATATAAATATTAGTATATACAATAGTTTAAATGAAAAGTTATCCCTAGATAAAGATACTTCTATATTGCTATAAACGCCGTTGGATAGGGATTCATTTTGACCGTAATTAGTTCTATGACTTTGTTGAAAGAGAAGATGGCTTGTTCTTAAGTATCTTTTATAGATGGGGCATATACATGTGGGTATTATTGAAAGCAGAGTAGGGCGTCTTATATTATATATTATGAAGAATACAGTAAGTCTCTCACAAACATTACATCATATATCGGACTTATGTGCTAAACCTCATAAACTATGTAAAAAGAAAACGTAGTCAAGTTCGTAACAGTGGAAAGATATCTCTATGGTTCTCAACATTATTTTTTGGACCAGACTTATGAAAAGACACCAGAAATGTCACCTTCCACACATCTAAGAAATTTTTTTTTCGGAAAGATAATCGTTGAAGATGTCCACCATAAAACCTGGACCTTTTTGGCAGTCTCATGCTTGTCCATTACAGATTACTATGTTGAACATCCTGTCGATTCATAAAGTCCTTGGTATGCGGTCATTTACCATGCGACTTTCATCTTTGCTTTTTGTAATAACCTGACGGTACTCTTAACAATCTTAGATTCTCTTTGTAATAATTTTTTTTTAATATTTCTTTGCAGTTTGCACCCCCTATCAGATCGACTTTTTTAGGCTTGATAATATTTTCCTTCCTCACTGACTATTCTTTTAACAAATGTCGGTGAGTTTCTGCCGGTATATTTCCGCTGCTTAACAACCTTACTACTTAAAAAAAAAGTAAGTACTACCTTACGATAACTCTTGAAAATATCGATAATCGTATTCGCCTTTACCGTCCCAAAAGTCCAATCAGTTAACAACTCCAGTTGATGATGAAATTATTCAAATCTCTGTTATATTTCACAATAACAACCTTTCTCGAAACATGCATCACATCTCTCTCTCTCTCTCTAACTATTGTTGTTAATCGACAAATTAAATTTATTACCTGAAGCCCATCAAGGGAACTATTTAGGGCCATTATTGTTGCCACAATTGAGTGAAACTTCGTTCCCTAAATCAAACGTCTACCATGAGTATACAAGTATTCTCTTCGTCGTCCTTCTCTTCAGGCATGGTAATAATTATTACAGATGAACGCTTTCGCCGAAGAACATCTCTCCCCCCAGCAAACAGTGATGTGTGTGTCCTGAATCCTCTTGAATGCAATAAATTTCATTTCTCTAACACAAAACTCCTGCAAACTGCAAACAAATTATTACTTCCGCTTGCCATTGTTGTAGATACATTATGTATGTAGTCATATACTCGTATGTCTCCGTTTAGATGTGTGCTCTTATACAAAATTGGACGGAAAATGAAAATATTCAACATCTGAGATTTATTTCACCATTTCTGGGTAAAATATGCTATACTCTATAGCATATACAACAATTCACACTACCTCCCACATAAGAGCGGCTGGAGGAGGCGAACCAAAAATTAAGGAAACTTTTCGAACACAAACAGAAGTATGAAGGCAGGGTAGAATATGACAGGCAAACCAATGGATTGAGTTCCTTATGCATTCCTTAGAAAATTGCCAGTGTGATATATGAGTACGAGCACGGCTATCACCATCGGGGGATTTCGTCTTTTCCCTTGAATAGGTATGGGATTTCTAATACGTGTGTATACCCGTATATATTGGGGCACGTGTGACCGGGATACACAGTTTTTGCTATTTTTTTGTTGGTCCTACATGTCCTTGCAATCTCCCCCAAAATCAGAACACATATGAATAAAACTCAACTCAAATGGTGCTTTCCATAAATGCCTTCTAAAGAAAAAATAAAAATAAATTACGACGACGGAAAGGAAGGCTACCAAGAAGGCAACCAACAGAAATGACAACTACATACGTAAGGGAGTCCTAGAACTTTTACGTTGGTCGATCGTCCCGTCGCAGGACAATTTTCACTCGACGATTTATTAAAACCGCTCCTTTGTACAGTTGTTTGTTTGTTTGTTTTTTTTTTTTTTTTTTTTGATTATTTTTTTCGTGTGAAGTTTTTGCAACTGTGCATTGTCGCACAGCCGACAGGAACACAAATTGTACCGGATGCCAGAATGAACCGAAATCAGAATCGGAATCGGAAGAAAGGAAAACAGCAGGCCAACACCATTACCGATGTTTTCTAGTCGAAGAAGTCGAAGGTTAGAAGTTTTTGATTTCCGAACGATGGTAGTTGGTCGTTTTGTTTCTTTGCCTTTCAAGGACACGGCCTGAGGTGGCTAGCTTATCGGACATGTGGGCTGTGGCTGATTGCGTGTGGTAATATATTCACGCCAGTTGCCTTTTGGTTTTATTGATATATATATATTTTTTTTTTCTGTTTCCAAGAATCGATTTCAAAGACTCTTTACGAAATAACCTGCAGTCCCGAGCTCGACCCGCGCGTGTGGACCCAATAGCTTAGAGTTTTTTTTTTAATTGTATTATTTTGCATAAATTTATACGTAATAGTGAATAGAGATGAAGTCGACGAGGTAAAAGGAGAAGTTCGGTTCATAAAGATCGTCAGGTATCTTATGATGTGGAAGACAACATGTGTCGCTGTGCAATATGTTAAAGAAACCTGTGTTTTATGCTACCTATACTGTTATTTTATTTTTCTAATAAGCCCATAATGACTTTTTGTGTCATTGTTTTAGGCTTGTTTGGTTTCTCTGTCTTGTGACATCAATTTTGGATACTTATAAACCTAAAGACTGAGCTTTACCGATTGCTTATTATGCTCACGGTTTACATGTGAGCGCTCACATCCCAGGTAAACTAATCAGAGGCAGCTCCTATTAACGAATCTGCTAATGAGCTGATTAACACAACATGTATAAGCTGGTTTTTTCTAGCATTTGTGTCAAACATGCTTCTTTTGATGCATGGATGATATGGTCAGGCTCCATGTGCGCAAAACTGCTCTACGAATGAATCTTCTGTCTAAGATTACACTTCAAAATCTGGTAGTTAGAAATGATGGCGCATTCGATAAAAAGGAATATTTGCTGGGCATTTTAATCGACATTAAGGGTCAACAACGCATCTTTTGACGGTATGTGAAACTCGACTCCACAACAGTTCGCAGACGAATCACTGGTTCTGTTGAAAACAGCAATGCTGGTGGATAGGACCCCTGATTGGGAATGCCAACTGTGGCCAATATGTAGTGGCGGAAATAAGCAGCGGCTGCCCACATGGCGGCGTTCTGTCTTCACTGCTATGGTCAATTTTCTCCAACTAACTGCATAAAACTCTCTACATATAGTTCTGATGTAACTACCTTGATCTAATCTAAATCTAAATTCCCGGAAATTATTCAGAAAATTTAAAACACAAGTTCATTCATCTAAATCTATATATATTGTCCCCTTCAAAGTAATCCCCATCGACTGCAACACACTTATGCCAGCGCTTGATCCAATCCTCAAAACATTTTTTATATTCGATTTTCGGTATGTCCATCAGTGCTTCCTACGATTTTTCCATTACTTCCTCTCGGCTGCTGAAACGCGTTCCCCGTAGTGGTTTTTTAACTCGATTGAGCAGAAGGTCACAGGGAGCGAAATCAGGTGAATTCCATGGCTGTTGGATGGTATTTGTTGCATTTTTCATCAAAAAATTACGAATAATGATAGCACTGTGGGACGGTGCGTTATCATGGTGCAAAATCCACGAGTTTTCTGCCCACAATTCTGGTCTCTTTCGTGGATTGCTTCACGCAAACTTCTCATAACGCCCAAATAATACTCTTTTGGGGTTCTGGCAAAAATTTATGATGCACTACGCGTTGTAGTCCATAAAAACCGTGAGAATTGCCTTTTTTTGACTGAAACGATTCTTCGGAAGAATGGGAGCGCCACACGGTGACGCCACCGGGAACTTTTTGATCAAGGTGGTATATGCTTAGGAATATGCAGACGATGTAGCTGTACCGTCTATTGGAAGATATCAAGTGACTGCTCGCTCTGAGCAGTCCTCTTTAATTTGGGGTTTTTCTCTTTATGAGAAGGAAGAAACTGACTGGTATCATGCTTGGGTGTCATCCTGAATAATAAACTAAACTGAACTAATCAAGTAATACCGAAAGTCTCCAAGGCGCTTTCAGTCTTCTAGCTTTTCAACACGGCTTCGGTTTAACAAGGCTATGATAAGACCAACATGGAGGAACAAGCTTTGACGAAAAAACGTTACTGCTGTTTTTAATTCGCTGCTCTATGAAATCGACTTTCCCTGTGCTAAAGAACGGTTTTACCCAAAGTCTGAGCCATAAATGAAATATTGTAGGGCTTTCACGGATATTGGCAGATTTAGGATGCAGCGCTGATGTTTTTTGGGGGCGACAGCATAAGTTTTCATTCCTCGTTGGTAAAATTTGCTTATGTCTTCTAAGTGAAAACATAAATACACACTTACAATGATGTGTGAAATAATAGGGACACTTCTAGGCCAATGACTTAAAGGATGCAATTCGTTCAAGGCATTTTCGTTGAAAAATATGGTCCAACTATTGAAGATAGTTACAGAAAACAGGTGGAAGTTGACGGTCAGCAATGGAAATGTTAGACACTGCTGGAACTGTGAGTTATTATGATAATTTTTTTTTTATACTTACCCCTTCGGTTAGGAGAAAGAATATACTCGAGGTAAGGAATGATTGTCGTAAGGGGCGAATTAAATCCAACTGGGCGGGATTAAGGTATTAAGAGAGGCGTTCCAGAATCGGCCAGGTTGGGGGTTCAGCATAAAAAATATCCCAATCTCTAACAGAGCATCCGTATCCTTCTAATACAGACGGACTACCCCTTCTCCGATACTCGTGGCATTCAAAATGAGTTCAACATATTTAAATATTAATATGAGTCAAGATCCTTTTAGGAAAAGTTCGAGGGTATCAAGATCACCAACATCAGGATCGACAACAAAATCTTGCGAAAGCCAAAGTCAAGAAAATTCAATAGTTTTGGCCAATAACGATACTCCGCGCAAGCTATACTGTCTTCAGTTTGTGCATCATCAATAAAAAAATCCACTGCATGAACTGCAAGTTCAAATCGGAACAATGATGCTCCCACCACACGGTGGTTTTTGATCAAGCTGGTATATTACTAAGCAAATTATTCACTAATTTTTTATTTACAGAAGCCCAAAACTGGATAGCAATTCTACCTTTAACGAGTTTGATGCGCAAAGAATTGTATCCCTGTATCCTCATACTGAAATGGTTTCGCTGCGGAAAACAACCTTACCCAACTTGTTAATGAGCCCACTCGAATACCAGATGTTGATAGTCATACCACCAACACCCTGGACTTGTTTTTAACTCCTCACCCTGATAAGTACACTGTGGATGTGCTCTACCCACTAGGCTCATCAGACCATTGTGTTATATATCAGCTTCTTTCTCGTACTCCAATCACTCAGTTAGAGAAAAGATTTTTAGTAGAACCAAAAGCCAATTGAAGCGGTCTTAACACGTTCCATAGGAATTTAAAGTGGTCGTTATGTTTCCTCGATAATAACGTTGATGCCTCTTCATCCCTTATCGGATGAAGAGTAATAAACAAAAATAAAAGGCAGGGTACGATTTGAGTTATAAACAGGCTTTCAGGGTTAGAGTACAGACGAAAACCGAAAAAAGTTCAAAGGAGCCATGGGTGATTGGAATGTCTCTTTTCAACTTGTGAAATTTCAATACGACCAAAAACTAAGGAAAGAATACCACAATGTCCTTAAGGTAGTAAAAGTTTTTGGTCCTTTGTCGAAAGCATCATAAAACCTGTCTCAACCTTCATCATAACGCTTATTTACGATGACATTCTAGGTTTAAGCTCTTCAGATAAGCTCAATCAGCTTGTTGCACACTTTCAGATTGTGCCTTGTCTTCGCCTACATTTGAGTTCATCGAATCTTCAATGGAACAAATCCATTTTCGCACTCGTGTAGTAGCAAGAGTACTTAATGATCTTAACATACATAAATCTCTAGTTCTTTTGAAGAGTTGTTCTTCCCCTCTGGTAAAACATCTGTAAAAGCTTTTCCATTAGGTCTACTCTTTAGTAGTAGAATGTAGGAGGTGATTGTTCTTCTCACTACTCCTTACATTACACCCATTACACTTACGTCGCTTCTATCCAAGGTCATGCATCTCAAATTAGCTGAACAACTCGCTTATGGAATGATATATTCACGATATCTATTTGACCATTTTGTATGATTGATAAATAATTGACCATATCGATGTCAATTAACTGCGTTTAGAGACTCTACTCGTATATCCCATTTACCACAATTGAACGGTGGCATACACAAATAAACCAAGAGCGACGGCAATCTGGCTGGACTAACGTCTCTCTAGCATCGAAAGTCCGGCTGAACGGACTTTAGAGCTACGCGCTAAATTAAACTTAGGTTTGCGTGGCAGATCGTAAGAAAAGTAGTACTAATAGAAGAATTCGGAGGGAGCCAAATCTGGGGAATACGGAGGATGGGTGTGGCGACTGCGGAGGTGTGAGTCGGTGCGTTATCGTGGTGGAAGAGCACTTTTTTCTTTGCCAAATGTGGTCGCTTTTTCTTCAAATCGGCATTGAATCGGCCCAATAAATTAACGTAGTATACTTCTGTGATTCTTTTTCCCTTCTCCAAATAGTCAACGTGGATCACACCTCGCGTATCCCAAAAAACTGCAGCCATCACCTTTACGACCGAAGCCACGGTTTCGCCTTCTTTGGAGCAAGTTCACCGTGTTTCGTTTGTTTTTTGGTCGCTGGTGTATACCAATGAATGCATATCTTATCAACGGTCACGAAACGATACAGAAACTCATCCGGATTTTGATTAAACAGGCCCAAGCACGTCTTTGAAGTGAACCGCACCCATGGCACGGACAGCTTTCTCATGTCAAAAATATCGTGCAGGATATGAGTAACGCATTCAGTTAAGATGCCTGCTATCGCAGCCAACTCGCAAAATTTTCACTTGGCGGTCCGCCAATACGAGATCATAAATTTTGTCTACGGTTTCCTCTGTTGTAACCGTTTTTGGGCCACCTAACTGCGGTTCATCAAAAACCGACATGCGGCCACGGCGAAACTGTACAGGAAGGTGAATGGGTCCCATACACACCTTCGAGAGTCTGCTCGATTTCCTCGCAGGTGTTCTCACTCCGAAACAAGAAGCGGATCACGGAGCGATATTGCTCTTTTTCCATGGTCGCAAAAAACACTAACACGATATTTTGAAATGGGTGTCAAAACAAAACTAAGCGTCGGATTGTCACCAATTGACAGCCGGCTAAAAGAGGTTATTCTAAATGATGGTGCACTCATTTGGCTCAGTATCACCACCTATCGTCCTGTCCGGGTACTCATAAAATAGCCTTCGTATATTAATTAATTATTTTTTGATTGATTTTGTTTTTAAAATAGCGTATGTCCTTTCTCAGGGCTTAAACAGTGTCAATACCAAATTACACCAAAAGAGGTTTAACGGTTTGGTCGTGAAAACGGAACGGATACCAGGTGTACCGGTATGAAGTGAGCGTCAAGATAAAAATGTCTCGATAGGGAATATTTATTGTGAACGGGCCTTAATTTTTTTTTTGTTTGATTGATATGACACCTGTCAAACATATTTAGTGACTGACTCGAACTGCAACTTTTTAAAATGTTATAAATTTTTTATTTTTTGATAAATTTTATTGTGCCAAAGCAAAAAATGTTGGAAAATACATCAATTTTCAAATTGTATCAGTAGTTTTCAATATGTCCAACTTTGGCGAGAATAATGGCCTTGAGACGGCCGAAGAAAGCATCGCACGCTGCACGCAAGTGGCTCTGCGGTATTTTGGCCCATTCCCAAACTTTGGTATTTTTTAGTGCCAACCTTCGCCCTCAAAATATCCTAGACAGAGAAATCCAACGAATTTGCATCCGGAGAATTTGCAATCCATTGTGTCGAAGAAATGAAGTGTGGAACATTGTTTTTTAACCAATCTTGGTTGACGCGCGCTTTGTGAGACGGTGCCGAGTCTTGTTGAAATGTCCATGGTTTCCGACCGAAATGATTGTTTGCCCAAGGCTTCAATACTACCAGTTTCACGGTATACGATCGCATTAATTTTGACGCCACGATCCAAAAATACGAGCGGAGAGCGACCATCGGCGGTTATGGCAGCCCAAACCATCACCGTCGATGCTGCCTGCTTTTTGGTGGCCGTCCGAAGGTGTAAATTTTCGAAAAACCTCTCTGGCAAGTAAACTCGGTCATTTTGTTTGTTGACATAATGCTCTAAGTATAACAAATGGCAAATCATCGGAAAAAACCAAATTCGGCAACTCACCACTTTCGTGCAAGCGTAGCAACTCCTTCGCTCTTTCGGCTCTTTCTTCCACTTCGACGCATATTTCGCTCAATTCAAGCATTCACTTTTCGAATCATTTCTGCCGATGTTGCTGTTTTTTTTTATGACCGCCTCCATGGCGTTTTGTAACGCTGCCAATACGAGCTATGGTTCGAGACACAAATGATATATTCACCTCAACGGTGCTGGAGGGCTCTAACGATAGCTTCTTGTGGTTTTCCAGCTAAATATAAAGCAATCACACTATCACGTTTTCAACACAACTGAGACGCAAATCGTTTAAAAGACTTGTAAATAATAAAATTATCTATCATGTGTCAAAATTTGAGCTCACGGTAATGAACGGTTTGGAAATTATAGCAGTCTGAAGTTGGTTGCAGTTTGAGTCAGTCAGGGTGTATACATCAAGTCATTGAGTAAACAACATCATATTTTTTTGAAAGACCACCAAAAAAGTTTGAAGACGCCGTATTGCAAACAATATTGGATGAAGATGACACTTTGAGTCAGAAACAAATGGTAGAAATATTAAATGTTGCACAACAAACATTTTCTGACAGTTTAAAAACTATGGGAAAGATCCAAAAGTCCGGAAAATGGGTGCCACATGAATTGAATGAAAAACAGATGGAAAACCGAAAAACCACTTGCGAAATTGTGCTTCAAAGACACGACAAAAAACCAGTTTTGCATCAAATTGTTACTGGCGATGAAAAATGGATTTATTTTCAGAATCCTAAATGGAAAAAATCATCTGGCAAAACCAGATCGGTTAGGCAAGAAAACAATGCTGTGTTTGTGGTGGGACCAGAAAGATATGGTGTACCACGAGCTGCTAAAACCTATTGAAACCATTAACATAGATCACTGCTGACAACAAATGATCAATTTGAACCATGCATTGATCGAAAAACGACTAGAATGGGCCAGAAGACACGGCAAGGTAATTTTGCTCCATGACAATGCACCTGCACACAAAGCAAAACTGGTTCAGGATACAACCAAAACACTTGTCTGAGAGCTGCTACCTCACCCGCCGTATTCACCAGACTTGGCTCCCTCCGACTAGCATTTTTTTTTTATCGATGGGACATGCATTAGCTGATCAGCACTTCGAATCCTACGAGGAATTCGAAAATTGGGTGACTTTTTGGTTTGTTTCAAAAGACAAACAGTTTTATTGGTGTGGAATCCATAAATTGCCTGAAAGATGGGATAAAATGTGTAGCTAGCAATGGCCAATACTTTGAATAAAATGTTTTTTTACTTTCCCATTAAAAATTAGTGTTTTATTTTCACTTCATAACGGTACACCTGGTACTCTGTCTATCTTTCGCATTTGTAATATTAGTATACCCGTAAATTAAAATTTTTCTTTTGTACATGCTTAACTTATTGTTAACATGCTTTTACTGTGAGACTTAATCATGCTATACCTTGCACCAACTAAAAGATTATGATATCTTAAAGTTTGAATGAATGAATTTGTAATAATAATCATATTAATAATAATAACCCGAAATGAGTATTCTTGGAATCTTTCTTTGTATCACCTTTATATTTCCTTCGTAGTCAACAAATTTTCTTGTTTCATTGTTGTTAGAAAATACTATAAATGGTGAGAGAAAGTTTTTAAAACACCTGAACCATAGTGTGTTCACCCAAAAAAGTCTTTTTCTTCTTTCTTTTCTTTTTCCGAAATTTGAACAGCTCAGTAGGATCTCCATCAAGACCTTAATGCATTCTAATGGCTTCATAACTTTTGAAGTGTCCTTACTAGCGTACTGTGACCTTCAGAATTCATCCAACCGACAAAATCGCTAATGGTTCACTATCCTCTGTGAATAATAATATCCAGACCCTTTTCTAAATAACTCAACGATAAAAAATGCAAAGAGAGTGAAAATTGCGACACTAAAAAAGACAGAAAGACATTGAAAAACTCTCCAGACATAAAGGAAGGATAAGATGATAGGATTCAACGTCCCCTTCTTTTATCAACTTTCAAGGACCTTTCACAACTTAGTTGGTGTTAATTGTTTGTAGCGTGTCCTTAATATCATCAACTTTTAAAGTGATTTCCATCCAAGAACATCTGTTGACCACGTCAACATGCTATCCATGGCGTTGTTAGCTTACAAAAAGGGGTGATCAAACATCCCTTACCCCTTAAGATGGATATTCTTAAATGAAAATTTATTTCAAACTACAACAAAACACTGGAAAAGGAAAAGCTAAAAGCATTCAAGTGTTTAAAAGGCAAACGTCGTTGTTTCATGAACTTCTACGTGCAATTGCGTGCCATATGGTACTTTCACCGTCAGCACCAGCAGTGTTCTTTTCATCGTTGTTTTTACACTATGTATGTACCCTTTCTGAGAAATCGTGTTCATTAATTTTCAAACAATTACCACAAGAAACGTGCTAAACCGCCATCCTTCTGCTCAAATCACCATCACATGAATCATGCAACAGATTTCGAACGCGCCCACGAACCAATTATCCTCCACAGGATGCCATGACTTCTTAACCACCATCGTCATAGCCCTATCCATCTGCTTTCATCCATATAATCAGTCCGTTGTCATCGTCTTGGTCGTGATCATTGTTTTGGTCTTAGCCGTTCGTTGTCATCAATTTAGTTGTTGCCTCAGTTGTGGTCGTCATCAAAGGCTGTTAAACTGCCAACGTAAAACTTTTAACCAGGGACCAAGATCTATCATCTGGGGGACATGAAACCTTGTCGAAGGTCGGTGAAACTTCATAATACCGTCCATGAAAGCCAAGAGTTTAATTAGATATCCTTTTGGCGTTCTACCATCAAGTCGACTCCTTTGCGTTTTTATTGTCTACAAATTCAAAATGAAGCTTAACATGTTGGCATAATGAAATTTCTCCACCTGCCTATGGATACGTACATATATATACCATGGCAGAGGTAACAAGTCCCGCGTAAAACACTTTGGAACAATATTTTTGGCCAAAAATCGTTCGAGCGCTAATAAAGTTTTCCTTTCCAAAAGTTGAAAACTACACACAATGTCCAGGGGAGGGTATACTACCCTGAGTGTACCTCCCCTGTGCACCAGGAACAAGCAGTGCAAGCGTTTTAACACTTAATTAAGTTTTGGATAAAGAAGTACGAGTTTACCCGAAAGTTTTGTTTTCGAAAATAAATTTGAAGCTCCTCGAAAGGAGTCTGCTGTTAGGTTCAGGCCACGCTTTCTCAACGTTCGCTCACACGTGCTCACAGGCAGTTTATATTGTGTTCACAGAGTACTGCGATTTAGTGAACTGTAAAGCGGGATAATGTAGCGTGTCGCTCAGGTCGATTGCTGAGGTTGAAAGCATAGGTACGGATGCGAGTAATCATAAATTTATTTTAGACCATACCCACCACCACCACAACCATTACTACAACGATGCGTTTAAATTTTCGAATCGGAGGCGAATGTTATTAGTTCCTGTGAAAGAGGATTGTTCCCTACGGCCATGGAATCCAAAATGAAATGTTTATTGAACAGCAAGCTGGAAATGCTTGTAATACTTTGATGGTGTATCCAATGTTGTGTACAAATACACATCCGGCTACTCATAGTTGTGGTGCTTATTGAGCGTACTAGTTTTATCCCATCACTTCCCCATCCGTCTGGTGATTATTGCATCAAATTGTAGCTAACTAACGTTTGGGATTCAACTTTTTGGTGGTGTATGTACAGAGGTTCTGAGTCTGATGTGTGGCATTTGTAATAGCTACCGGCAGAGATTATGTTTAAAGCGGTTGCATTAAAATTGTTGGCACGTTAAATATACAGTGGCGTTGGAAATTACTAATCACTTTGTGATAAATCAGATTGAATCAATCTTTCCTAATGCATTCCTATGTGGACTGGTCGATGTCTGTTTCTCAGGAACCACTTAGGCCTATTGGCCCATCGTGATGCCTCGTGGGTCCGTCATTTTCATACTTATGGAACCAAATTAAGTTCATGATGAAACGTAAGAGATTGTTAACGTCTATGTCCTTCAGATCGTTTAAGTCATTGTAGAAGAAAACCTTCTTGATGCTTGCCTATAAAATAGTGTGCAGTGATGACTGTTGATGATGTTTCCTTTTAGAAGGATCAGACTCTTAGACCGATTCATATCCATCTTTGGCTAGATCTGTTTGGACACTTTGGTCCAATAGTCCACCTAAGGTCTGTTCTTTTATTAGGATCCGTCCTTAATACTGATTTTTACGTAGCGATTGATATACCTATGCTACCCTTTTCGGGTAGAATTCCCTGGAATGTATCTGTAGCCCCGTAAGGAGAATTTTGAACTGCTCTGCCATCTCCCTAAGAGATGATCGGCATTTAACGGCGTCTCTAGAATTTAATGAGACTGAGTTCGGGAACTTAATAGCAGTCTGATTCTCCGAAAAGATGCGGATACTCTTTGCAGATATCACGCTTTTCTTTAACCAGGACAGGACTTCTTTATTCACAAAAATTTTAGCCTGGAACACGGTACAGTGATTTGGAAGACGGAAGGAGAGGATAGATTCAGCTTATCTGAGCAAACACTGCCACCAACCCCGCTATCGGGCTTAGACTCACCTGTGTAAATGTGGATTGACTTGTCCTCCATGAAAGCATCTTCCTCCCAGAAGGATCCAGAGGGGAAGCTTACATGAAAGTCTTTGTTAAACCAAAGTTCAGGTATGGTATAATCGATGATCTCTGTGAGGATTCCTAATATATTAAAAATATTAGCGTGGCCAAATAAATTATTTGTCCACTGTGTACTCGCTTTGAGCTGAATAGCTGTAGTCGCAGCTCCTTGCCTGAATAAGATATCAAGGAGTGTCAAGTGAAACAGAATTTCTTATGCCACGGAAGGACCAGAACGTAGGACTCTGCTTATGAATAGACATGCTGTTCTTTGGATTCAGCTTAGTTTGCTGCAGTTGACTGCATTGTCTAAGGCCGTCCACCAGACAACAACCCCGTAGGGTGGTGGGTTATGCGAGGTTGAATGCCCCATTTGTTTTTTTGCAAGGGAATAAAGCTTTTGAAGCTTTCTTCACTCTCTCTTGAGAGGTTGAAAGTGGTTTTCAATTTTTCAGTTTCCTGTCGAAGACGTGACCCAGGTATTTTGGTGTATCGAAAAAGATTAAACTGGAACCATATTGGGTATGTAATTTAATTCGTGCGGTTTTTATTATATTTTTATATAATACAATAGTATTATTCAAAGTATTGCCCATCTGAAGCTTCGACTTTTTCCATCTTTCTGGCAATTTGTGGATCCCATCCCAAAAGAACTGCGCCGGCTTGGCAGCCAAGAATGAATCAAGCCAATTTTTGATATTCTGCTCTGATGTAAACAGTATTTCAGTGAGGGCGTTCTGCATCGACCGGAATAAATGGTAGTCAGAAGGGGCAAGGTCTGGGCTATAAGGCGGGTGGAGTAAGACTTCCCATCCACTGTTTTCCAAATAGTTCTTAACCGGAATAGCAACGTGGGGCCGAGTGTTGTCATAATGAAAATGATTTCCTCGTGTCTGGTCGCATATTCCGGGCGTTTTTCGGCTACTGCTCTCTTCAAACGGATTAATTGTGTTCGGTAGCGTTGTCTATTGATGGTTTGACCCGGTTTTAGCAGCTCATAATACAGCACACCCATCTGATCCCACCAAATACAAAGCATTACCTTCGCGCAATGGATATTCGGCTTTGCCGTTGATTTGGCTGGTTGGCCGGGTTTCACATATGATTTTTGCGCTTAGGGTTATTGTAATGGATCCATTTTTCATCACCAGTAACAATCCGATGCAAAAATGACTTCCTTTTGCGGCCTTCCAGCAGCATTTCGGACATGCAAAACTGCCTTTCGACGTCTCTCGGCTTGAGTTCAAGTGGAACCCAATTTCCTTGCTTTTGAATACATCCAGCTGCTTTTAAACGTTTTGAAATGGCTGCTTGAGTGACACCCAAAGATTCTGCGAGTTCTTCTTGTGTTTGGCAACAATCTTCATAGAGTAATGCTTCCAGTTCTGCATCTTTAAACTTTTTTGGCGGCCCAGGACGTTCATCGTCTTCCAAACCAAAATCACCACCTTTAAATCGTGCAAACCACTTTTGGCACGTTCGCTCAACTAGCGCATGTTCACCATAAACTTTCACGAAAATACGATGACTTTCGGCAGCAGTTTTCTTCATATTAAAGTAATGAAGAAGAACTCCCCGCAAAAACACTTTTTCAGGCACAAAGTTCGACATTTTTAAGTGAAAAAAAATTATTGTTGTTTACGCTTTAAATACTGAAATTACGTACAATGACAGTAGCTTTCCAACGCATGTTCCAATGGAATAATACAAATTTTATATTTCCTGGAAAACAGGACAAGATCAGATTTATGGGGGTTTACTCCCAATCCGCAACGATATGTCCAACGGGTTAATCTGTTAAGATTTACTAAAGAAGTTCTTTAATGGTATTAAAATGCTTACATGAGACGGCTATAGAAACATCATCCGCATAGGCAATCACCCTGCTACCATCCGCTTCCACGTATGTCAACAGTTCATTAACCACTGAGTTCCAGAGAAGGAGAGATAGGACAATGCCTTGCGCCGTATCTCTGCGGACCCATCTTTTAGCAGAAGACTCACCCAGTTTGGTGCTATTTATCATAGAACTGATCAATTCCTCAAGTGTGTCGTCTACCTGCAGAGGTGAAAGCCCAGGCGTGGTTGCAGATGTTTTGACGTTGTTAAAGGCACCCTCTATGTCCAGGAAAGCAACCATATTGTAGGGATCATTCCATGTGCCTGGTCAGTGAATGTAGAGCCGTTTCCACCGACTTTCCTTAGAAGTATTGAACCGTTGACAAAATTCTTGGTTCAATTTTAGCTCGTATAGGGATATCAATCAGTCGTTTTAGAGTTTTGAGAAGGAACGATGATGGGCTTATAGGTCGGAGGTTGACATTGACTTCTCTTCATAACAGTGAAATATGGATCTGTTCTACAAAGCTCCTCATGATACTCTCTAACGTAAGCAGGATAATATTTAAGGACCTAGCTCGGTAGGTATTATACCATCCGGAACAGCAGACTTGTATGGTTCGAAGATATGTAGCGCCCAAAAAAGTTTGTCTCTTGTAATCAGACCATGAATTTTGATCACGGTTGCAGTATTCCTGTTTGGGTTACTACTGACCGGAAATAGGGAGCTACATGGTTTGTATAATTGTCCAGTAGGAGCTTGAGTGATTCATCAGTTGATGTTTTCCAAGAGACATCGGTTTTTTTTTAAACAATTATGCATCTATATGCATTTGTATATAGGATGTTTCTTAGCCGCGATGCTTTCAGGCCTAATCAGAGGTTTCTATGATTTTGTCACAGAATGATCTCTGTCATTCATTTTGTCACCGTTCGGCTTTTTCTTGCCTCTAGGTTGAATAGGAGGGCAGAAAGCAGCCAAAGTCTGATTGAGAGCCAGCGTGAATTCTTTGACTTTCATATCAAGCTCGTTTATGTTTCGGAGGACAGTGTAGAGAATAGTGTTTTGGAAAGTTTTCCTCTGTATTTTGGCCAATAAGTTTTCTGGTAGTTCGCAATACTGGTTGACTCACGTCTATCGTTGATGTCGCTACTGCCCCATACTGTGTGATGAGCATTAGCGACGCACCCGATGATAAGGCCAGTTTTTAGTCTGCCAGCTTCCAGTACCACCCTTTCTAGGTTATTACCTGGGAGCAGGCCCGCATTATCGTGGCCAAGATATGCCAATGGCAGCCAGTAGGAGCCTTTGGCAGACTCAAATCGCTGAGGTTATGACGTAAAAATGCATTTAGGCTACGTTTCACTTATACAAGTTATAATCTTACCTTTGTCTCTTGTATAGAATCGAGCGTATAAGATCCATGGTTCCTTGATAACGATGATGTCTTCTGCGGTTTTGAAAATACAGAGTGAGGAGATTAATCTGGAGAAACCTTATGATTGCTACAATTTAACAGAGTAGCCTTCACCACGGTGTTGTTCGAGTCCTCTGATTCTGAACATGCGTCCAAGAGCGCATTTTCTTCCTTTGATCATATATGATCTCTTTACACTTCGTCATCGGTTTTCATTTCCGACGACAAATTGTCAGACCGACGCCTTAATTGTCGCATCGGATAAATTGAAGTCGTCGCTATCCATTTTTGGAAAGGATATAGACGCTCCAAGATGTAAGGTTGTTTTTATAGTTTCAATGAAAGGGGGAGAAGGTTGCTTATCAGCGTCCAGTTCATCCTTCTTATTGACTCTTAGGTAAACTGACTCGAAACCGAACCGAATCATGTCTTTAGTCTGCGCTAGAAGGTTAGAGGATTTCTTATTAATCATAATCAACTGCTCCTTAGTTCTTCCAGTCTCGCGACTTTCCAGTCAGTAGTCGAAAGGGTCGTTTCGCTAAGCCTGATGATTTCCAGAATTTTTTCTGTGGAGAAGGATACAGCTGAAATCCAGAGACGGGTTTTAGGTCTGCTAGGGATATCCTTTCTAGGCACGACTTAGAATTTTGCATGTGGACAAATCTCTCCTAATCCACCTATGGCTTTAGTGAAAAGGTCGAGAGATCTTTGATTGGTACATGCGATAAGCTTGACGTGGCTTTAGTGCCAGTCAGCGCCGCTTGAGATGGGAGGTGGTCCGGGGTTCTCTCACATAATGGCCAAGAAGTTGCCCGAAAGTTTCAAATTGACCAACTACCACCGTTCAGGTGTTATCGATCCGTCGATGCCGTTTCTGTCGATTACCGCGATCGTTATTATGGCGTTTAGGACTTCGCTAAAAGACCCCAGAGATGTGCTGTTGGATGGCCCTGGGGTTTTGGTGCTATAAAGAGCGGTTGGGTCTTTTGGGAACCGGCACGGTTTCCTCCAGCGATCTCTGACGCTTGAAGGAGTCTTTTAGCTTTTTGGGAGCAATGGGCAATCCGTCTTTTAGGATGATATTAACCCACTCAATCTTGCTCCTAATGTCAGCACTTTTCTCAACCTTCGGAATGAATCCGAATTTTTTGATAATACGTAAAGCATTTTGGAAGTAGAGCGCCTTGTGCAAAGCAAGCCAGCTAAATTCTCTATAGACAACGTGGAACCTCTTTTAGTGTCTATGGTATATTGAGAGAGGTCCTTCATGGCAAATTATCTTCTTAACTTCAGAAAAGACAAGTTGGTTTTTAAAGACATCTAGATGAGCCTCGCAATGTAGAATAAGATCATTACTATCTTCGTTCGCACTGTGGTGGGTAGCGGATAGTTATATTAAGACATTAAGTTTGATGAAAAGGAAGAATTTTGAGGCATATGGCGCCAAAGAGATATGTTTTAAGCTTATCGAGGGACCATACTATTGCTAATATTTCTTTCTCAATCTGTGTATGGTGATGATCTTGATATAAATGTTCTAGGTTTATCACTGCCCATTTGTCCTTACGATAGAACGGCTCCAATGGCGAAGTTAGAGGCGCCAGTCGTGAGTATAAATGGCATGTTGAAGATTGGAAAAGTTAATATATCTTATGACATCAACATTTCTTTCACATCTCTAAACGCTTTGCATTTGATTTGACTGATTAACATTTTCCTGTGCGTTTAAGCCCTTTGTTAAGATTGTCAAAGGCTTTGCTATTTTGGCAAAATCCCTGATAAGTTTTCGGTAGTCCTTAGTAGGCTAGTCCTAAGAAAACTTTTTAATTCTTTGAGATTTTGAGGAGGTGGAGTTCATTGGATTGCGGCACTTTTCTTCGGACTTACTCGAATACCTTCCTGAGTAACCATGTACCCTTTGGACTTTGGACCCCAAAAATTTCGATTTCTAAAGATTAATTCTCAGGTTAGGTTTTCCTTTAATGAAAGAATGAAACATGCTCGGTTTTAGTCTTTCTGAATGCGTATATATCTTCTATATAAATTTAGCACGCTTTCCTATGAGAGGTTTAAGAACGTCATAGCGATCACATTTTTCAGCCCAAATGGCAACCGAGTAAACTCATATTTACCATTAGCTGTGTAAAACGCTGTTTTCGGAATGTCGCTTTATTTAATTTTTATTTGGTGAAAGCAAGATGTCAGATCAAGCGTCGTGAGATATTTACATTTCTCTAAGCTTGCCAGTGTATTGGTTATGTCTGGAATGGGACAGGTATCTGCTATTCTTATTGCATTTAATCTTTTGAAGTCTATGACAAGTCTTTATTGCTTTTCGTCGTCTGCATTGGATTGATTTGGTACTATCCCCAGCGGTAATTATATAGACTTCTAGATGGTCTGATAATACCATCTTTAAGCATTTTCCCTGGATAAGAGTAGTGTCTATAGCTTCATTATCAGAAATAATTTGTAAAGAGGGCACCACTTGAATTAAATCCATACCATTTTCAGTTAGTACCAACCTTCAAAAGATACGTGTATAAATTTGACACCTGTTGGACGTGACAATGGATGAGACTTGGCGCCATCACTTCACACCAGAGTCAAGTTGGCAGTCAGCTGTGTGGCTAGCAGGTGACGAATCTCCTCCAAAATGACCAAAAACTCAACAGTCGGTTGGCAAGCTTATGGCATCCGTATTTTGGGAAACACATGGAATAATTTTCATCGACTATCTCCAAAAGCGACTATTACATTGCGTTGTTGGAGCATTTGAAGGATGAAATCGCAGAAAAACGGCCGCATTTGAAAAAAAAAGAAAGTGCTGTTTCATCAAGACAATGCACCTTGTCACAAGACGATGAAAACGATGGCAAAATTGAATGAATTCGGCTACGGATTGCTTCCCCACCCACCGTATTCTCCAGATTTGGCCTCCAGCGACTATTTCCTGTTCGCAGGAAAAAAATGCTCGCCGGAAAGAGATTTGAGACCGATGAAGAAGTAATCGCCGAAATAGAGGCCTATTTTGAGGCTAAACCGAAATCGTACTACAAAACTGGTATCGAAAGATTGAAAAATTGTTGCAGTCAGTGTATCGCCCTCGAGGGCAACTATATTGATAAATAAAGTTGAATTTTGCAAAAATTTTGTGTTTTACTATAAAACGGCACCGACTTTTCAGCCCATGTGTTAGTTCCGAATAGTGCTTTGAATCGAAGTAGTACTTCTCTTATTTGGTCATCCGTATTGGGGCCTAACAGAGTGTAGTTTACCCTTTTGTATATATCTATGTTAGGACTCACTTTCTATCGATAACAGCTTCTAGATTTGTTATGGGTGTCGTCTCCTATTATTCAGTAATCCCCCGTTACTTGTGTGTCAACGTGTGGTATGCTAGAGAGGTTTCCGTCATAAACAGGATCCTGGCGTATTATTCCTTATGTGCAGCGTTATTACAAGCATTGTCGTGTTCTGTGGATTACTGTGTTACTTGTTACTTGTTACTTGTCACGTTTGTACAAACTGATTCGTTTCCATTTGTTGAGGGCGTTTAAGGTTTGTTGACCTAGTGGGAGTTAAGGCTTCATATTGTGTTACAGCTTTTTGGTTTTTGGAAGGAAAAATTTGTTGTATTGGCGCAGTTATTGTATTTTTAACATCTCTGCGATGAAATTTAGATTTTGAAATGCCAAACATGAAATAGAAACATCTCCGTCTAGACCTCTTATGAAGATATCTAGTTCTATATTCCTACAGTTTGCCGGTTTCTTGAGAATATGCCTCAGTTTTAATTTTATTGATAAGAAGGGAAAGCTGGTGATTTATGGTTGGCTTGCATCATGATATTGTGCTCATGTTGTAGAGTACTTATGTCGCGTTTATCTGCATAGTGCAGTGATAAACATCCCTTAATCGAGGGCTTATCCTCGTCGAATAAGTTGTACGAGATGAGTATGGCGTTGGCCGGATCTTTTCTTTTAGTACTGACTCTATATTATGCATCCACAAAATGTATTGTATTGGGTTGCCGTAAAAAACTCTAACACTGTCAGGTTCTTGGACTTTTAAGGGAAGGTATAATGTTATGCGGAGAACTAATTCTACATTCTAGATTAGTGCAGGTGATTAGTAATGAGCTTAGTCTGCTCAGTCTGCTCACCTGTTAGTTATTTAATTACCCCCTGTAACTGTTACATCGCAACAACAAAAAATATTACATTTAGGCGTGAGGTTTTGTGTGTTCTTGACAAAGCATTAAAGCCCTTAATTTAATTATACTAGGCTTAACAAAAAAAAAAAAAAATAAAAATAAATAAATAAATAAATAAATAAAAAATTGCAGTATGCATTCAGAGAAGCTTTACATTCTCAAACTAGATTGGAAGTCGTGAGAGGATTCAGCAAAGTTTTAAGCCCTGCTTGCCTATCATAACAGGTAGTTCCCCCACCGATTCGTCACAACATATCTCATTGTTTTCTTAGGATTGCATAAACCTCCGCTTTGAAAGCAGACGCAGTTTAACTAACGAGGAGAGTAATCAAATAAATCAAGCGTTTCTGCAGAAAGACTGCAGATCCATCATCCGACACCTGTTTTAAAGCCAATAGGGAAGACCTGACTACATTGCATAGACCGCATGTCCATAAATGCAGACACTAAAGACAGTCGGCGCGCAAGGTTCAGAGATCCCCAGTGCACGTTATACCAAGAACCACTTCTCTTATAGGGAAGTTGGTGTTAAGATTGCAGCCCATGATACTATGAATATCAAAAAAAAGGTGATACATTAGTGTGTCTAGAACAGATTCAGGCATGCTAGAGAAAGCTCCAATGCAGCCGAATCTGTTGAGAAAGATTTTTCCATCAGACGAACGGCGCATATGATATAAAATAAACATTAAAAGGACCCTTCTAGATGAAAAGGGCCATGCCCAATAGAAAAGTTTTTTTTACTACCAGATATCCGACATCACCTTGCAGTTTTCCAACGTGATACGTCACGTTCAATGAAAATTGTTATTCGGGATGAAGCCCATTTTGTTCATTTTCAAAATTCTGTCCAATCTATCGGAAGTGCCTTAAAAGCAATCACAGATGCCATTAGAATCGAAGATTTGTAAATTTGTATGGGCATAACAACACGGCAAATGGAGTGAATATATGTATAGCGGTTCGGCATGTCATATTAACATCACGGTGGTAAAGTACTGTATCTCTCTACCCTCTCTCGACCAATTGAAAAAATATTAGATACATATACCAGACACTGATCATCTTCGGGTAATTTTCGCTCCCGTCCACCCCTGGCCAACTCCAAACTGTAGAGCTAGGTAAGTATGCGATGAAATAGAATCTACTTACTCAATCCTCTCTTTGTCCGGGCACATTAATAAAAATTCGACAGCTTCTGGTCAGTTCTTATTTGAGGTGGGATTCGAGTTGGCTGGAATATACTTTTTCAATAACGTAAGGTCCGGTTATCTTATCTTGAATTGAAGAACTAAGTCGGCTAAATTTTTAATTTTAGACAATATCAGCTTAAAATTTACTGAAAACTTTAATCGAGAGAACGCTCAATCAAAAATCTTATTGAGTTTGTGTCCCATTTTTAAAACCAAAAGAATGACTGAAATTTCGTAGAGTAATCTAAGCTATGGCTCTGTATTTCTTTATTATCTAGAAAACCTGTCAATTTTATACACATTCCTAAACGAAAGACAGCTTTTTTTAATCACCACTGTGTGAAAATATGGTTGATTATCCAGTGTTCTATTCTCAGAACTTCTCATTCTTCTCTCATTCTCTTTTTTGGAAAAAAAAAAAATATAATAAAATTCCATTTTAAGCCAATATGCCTGTGGCGGCGGAGTTTGTGGCATTAGTATCCCAAACCTCTTGCTATGGGATTTCGTGGCTAGGCAGCTAATTTCAGGGAGTAAGTCAACATATTCGTACAAAAAATCCCAAATTTAAAGAGAGAAAAACACTGTTATAGACAAAAAGAAAAAGGAAAACGACTTCACTTCACGTCCATACTAATTCATCCATTTGCTCAACTACTACATAACGTTTGCTGGCAAAAGTTTTCTATGATTTATTTTCCCTATTCTAGGAGAGAGGCTGTTGGGAGCAACCCAGTTCAGTTTAGTATTATCATTTTGACTCGCTCCTCGAGTGAAAATTCACATTAATGCTCCAAGCCTTCCCAAAAAGGCAAAAAATAGCGGAGAAAACTAGTTCCAAATCCTTTATAAAAGCATCCCCTCAATCTATGCACTATTTGAGTAGGCAGGCATCACTCCTTTCTACTTCTTGTTATCCCAGCACAACACACATAACCATCCTCTGATCCTATTCAGAGATTTTTTTGCCAAACAGCTTATGAAGCCTCTCTTTATGATTATCCTGTATGCGAGTTGAGTCAACCTTTTCATTAAAAAGTTCCACCAAACCGTTGACCTTCGTTTCCTCCAAACTTCCTATCCAAAACAAGCAAAAACAAACAGAACTTTGGTGGAAAATTGCGTCTACGACGAGTAGATTCCAATCCAAGGGTGGTTGTGGATATAGAGTTTCCAAAATGTTAGGTGGAAACTTTGAGGAGAGTGTGGCTTTTTGTCAAGAATAAGCACGCCAACTTCAGAGTGTATATATTATACTTCCGGATTCACACTTAATTGAAGCAGAGGGCAGTAATAATTAGTGTGAACGGAGAGGTTGCTGCTGTGGCAAAAAGTTTCCATTCAACGAGAAGTCAATATTTTCTCTTTCTTATCCCGTTGAAACCCATTCCAAGAGGATGAAACAGAGTTGAATTAGTTTTCACGAGTTTTGCCAGAAATTAGTTGACAATAAGTGGCCATTTACGACCATGAGAAATGTTCTTTAATTTTTCGATGTTGGCACAAAGTTGGCGAAAACTTTCTAAAATGGATAGCTATGATGAAAATTTGGATTTGCCAGAGAGAGATGGCTTTTAGAGGTCATTGCCAAGATATCCCAAGGGTTGTAGACAAAATTACTTATGCCTGATTGTATCTGAGCAAATATTTATGACGGTCAAGTTGTGAATGGGAAACTTATATATTCGGACATGTGTGGAAATACAATCTGGAATGACTCAGTGAAAATAATGAACGACTCAAGTCATAAGTTTGAGAAAATATGCCAACAAGGACGTGACTTTGTGTTCATTGGAAATGCTAATACAACCATCGATATTGAAGTGCCATGTCAATGAAGTGAAATTGTAAACGGGTTTGTAAGAGAAATGTCTTTCTTCAGGAATCTTAAAGAATAGAATTATCTTGGGGAAACTATATTAATGCTTTAAAGGATGAAGCGCCGAAGTTGCCTTTCTCTTAATACGAGTATACATATCTATTTTCACAAAATAACTAAACACTATGTCTAATTGAAAATGGATGTGTTTTAATATTAAGACGCCTTTGCTTGAAGGATTTGTCCTTTGGCTCGTTAAAAACGTTTACATATCTAAGTACGACTCGAAGCAAGCAATGTTATCCAGCTTTACACTGCCAAATTTACAAAGAATACAACAAACTGAAATATTGTGTTGTGTAGGGATTGATTGTGAATCATGAAGGGTTCTTACTCAGGATTTTTAAGTGAACATTCTCAGGAATTTGCTGACCTGGTTACCTTTTATAATATTAAATTACATACAGAGACATTGAACAAATCTTCTGTTGTCATTCACTCAGTATAGCAGACTCCTTAAGTGTACTACTCTGATATAATCGGATAACAAGTTTATGAGAAGTTCCACACTGAGACAGAACAATGGAAAGGCGATGGCAGAAGATGAGCCCGTAATAGGCCAGAGCCATATCAAATCAACGAAGTAGGTTAATGACATCGAGCAAGTCCTTGTGTTTTTGATTAGAATCTGCCAGACCATGTGATGGTCTGTTCGACCTTGAAAGGGAAAAGTACCTAGTTACGAAACAACAACAACCAACAATTCATTGTTGGCTACCCAAGCGAATGACATACATACAACGAACTTCGGATCTGGACGTGTGATGTTATGTCATTTAAAGAATGCGTGCGATAACACAATTCGCAAAACCACTACTATACTGTAAAGTAGACGTAATCATTATCCAAAAAGTATATTAACCTAAAAAAAGATTAAGAAAAGTGGAACATTAGCTATCGACAGTAAAAAGCTTGAGTTTATAAGTTTAACTTATGTATCTCTGTGTAATGTGGTAGTAGTAACAGTTTTTGGTCATTTCCAGCTGTCAGATCTTTTGACAAGGCCAATCTGCTTGTTGCACATTCTGCAGCCACATTTCCAGTTTCTGCTATATCCCTGCCTAATGAATATCTTCATCACTAACTTGACCCCCATCATGCCGGAAACTTCCACAATTGAACAAATTTTCACACTTCGGTAAATCCTGAAAAAGATTCAAGAAGTCCAAATCGATCCCCACCATATTTTCAGCGATTTTAAAGCCTCATATTATTATGGTCCCCTTTAAAGTAATCCTCCTCAGATATAATACACTTGTGCCAATGCTTTTTTCTCGAAGCACTTCTCATAAGCACATTTTGGTATAACCTTGAGCTCTTTCAGCGATGCGGTTTTTCCATCCTTAATCGCTCCTAAACTCCGTCCTTTCACAGGCCTCTCAGTTCAGTCACTTTCGGTCACCAGTTATGACCGTTTTGAGCTAGTCAGGATCATCATTGACGTCATTCATTTTTGTCATTTTTGTTCAGTATCATTTGGCACACCACCACAACGTCTCCAAATCGTTCAGCTGTATTACGAAAACCAGCGTTCTGTGAGAAAAGTTTTTCGTGCGATTCTAGGAATTTACGGTGTGCGTAATCGACCTACTGGAACCACTATTGCCAATACCATTTGAAAATTTGAATCCCAGCTTACATTAGTGGATGATACTAGACCGGTTAGACCACATCCAGCACGTAGTGAAGAGACTATAGCATCTGTAACTGAGAGAGAGAATCGATTCGTCGTCGTTCTCAGCAACTTGGCATATTTTACGGGAGGATATCGGCCTAAAAGCGTACAAAATTCAACTTGTGCAAAAATTTAAGCCAGATGACTTGAATTTGCGTCATATTTTCAGTGAATATGCTTTGTAAAAACTCAATGAAAATCCAGTGTTTTATCGTGAAATTTTCTTCAGTGATAAAACCCATTTCTGGCTCAATGGATACGTTAATAAACAAAATTGCCGTATTAGGGTTGATAAGCAGCCGAAAGAGTACCAAGAGCTACCATGAAATCCATTAAAAACAACGGTATGATGTGGTTTATGGGCTGGTGGAATCATTGGTCCATCTTTCTTGAAAAATGAGGCCATGTTAACGAACTATATGCTTCTTGAAATTCAAGCAAATGGACACAATGAGCTCTAGTTTCAACGAGAGGGCGTTACGAGCCATACAGTGCGTGAAACAATGGACTTGTTGAGAAATCATTTTGGTGAGCACTTAATTTCACATTTTGCTACGGTAAATTGGCCGCCTAGATCGTGCGATATCACACCTTTGGGCTATTTTCTCTGGGAATATGTAAAGTCTCAGGTCTTCAGGAAAAAGCCAGCTACGATTGACGCTTTGGAAGCCAACATTACTCGTGTTATTCGCGAGATACCAGTCACTATACTCGAATGAGTCGTTGAAAATTGGTCCTCCCGAATGGACCACCCGCGACGTAGTCATGACCAAAATTTATACAATATCATTCTTTAAAAGGAAATGACATAAATCGTTCCTTTAAGCGATAGTAAAAATTTTGAGTTTGCTTTCAAATTTATGAGTTTTATTTTACATTATACATAAGACATGGGCTGAAAAGTCTTCTAAGTTTCTAAGAGAGGGCAGCACTTGAATTAAATCCATACCATTTTAAGTTAGTAATAACCTTCAAATGTTACGTGTATAAATTTGACACCTCTCGGACGATTAGTTCTCGAGATATAGCGTTATGAGTGAAGCAACTTTTATTATTGTGAAAAAAAGGGATTCAAAGCAATTTCGTGTGTTGGTTTATCATGATGCACGCAGTGGACGTCTAAAAGAGGCTGCTTCAGATGAAAACATCCTAAAAGTCCACAAAATGATTACGAATAACCGTAAAGTAAAGTTGATCGAGATAGCTGAGGCTCTGAAGATATCAAAAGAGCGTGTTGGATATATTATACACGAATATTTGGATATGCGAAAGCTCTGTTCAAAGTGGGTGCCGCGTTTGCTCACAGTAGACCAAAAATAAAAACGTGTTGATGATTCAGAGGAGTGTTTAAAGCTGTTCAACCGCAATAAAGCCGAATTTTTGCGTCGGTATGTGACAATAGAAGAAACTTGGCTCCATCACTTCACACCAGAGTCAAGTCGGCAGTCAGCTAAGTGGCGAGCAGGCGACGAACATCGTCCAAAACGACCAAAAACTCAACAGTCGGCTGGCAAGGTTATGGCATCCGTATTTTGGGATACACATGGAATAATTTTCATCGAGTATCTCCAAAAGGGGCAGACTATCAACAGCGACTATTACATTGCGTTGTTGGAGCATTTGAAGGACGAAATTGCAGAAAAACGGCCGCATTTGAAGAAAAAGAAAATGCTGTTTCATCAAGACAATGCACCGTGTCACAAGTCGATGAAAACGATGGCAAAACTGAATGAATTCAGCTACGAATTGCTTCCCCACCCACCGTATTCGCCAGATTTGGCCCCCAGCGACTATTTCCTGTTCGCAGACCTCAAAAGAATGCTTGCCGGATAGAGATTTAAGACCGATGAAGAAGTAATAGCCGAAACAGAGGTCTATTTTGAGGCTAAACCGAAATCGTATTACAGAACTAGTATCGAAAAATTGAAAAAAAGTTTCAATCAGTGTATCGCCCTCGAAGGCAACTCTATTGATAAATAAAGTTGAATTTTTTTCAGCCCGTGGTTATATGAATTTTAGTTAAGTAATCCAAAAATAATAAAAAAAGAATTATACATAAGAAATTAAAGCTGATCTCATTTATTCCTTCCTTTTCGTCTTCGTCGTTGTTTTCGCCTTGGTAGCTGGCTTCCGAAAGAAAGAAAATTCGTTCTTTGTAATGTACATCGTCTTGATCTGCTGATATTCGTCGTATTTTTAACGTGCGTACAGTTAATTTAGTTCGTTTAGTTCAGTTCGTTCTTGTGTGTCTAACACACTGTTCACATATATACAAACCACATGAATGAACCCTTTGCATTGTTTGGCTTCAAGATATTCAGGTTAAAGTCTCAACAGCACCGCATACGAGACCTAATTGCAAGATGTGTTGTGTTGTGTGATCTTAAGCCTTTTGGTTCAATTTGATTGATTCATACCGGTACGGCTTATGACCAAGAGGGTTCAATATAATCGTATATGCATAAAACTTTTCATTGACTTAAAAGACATGCATGTACAATACTTTATCAAGTTTGTTTAAAAAATCAACAAGGCCTTCTGCTATTGTATATCAAAAGGCAATACGATGTGCTGGCATGAAATTTTTGTAATAACGTCTTTGAAAGAAGTTTATAAAACTTATACTCCAACAGCGGATGTACAATCTTTGAATTAGAAGATTGCAGCGCATATTATACTCTAAACTCCTTTAGATAGGTATAACCTTAAGCGATCTTGCCTACAAGGACTCCACTATTAATCATTACAATGCCTTCGAAGGGGTCGTCGGAAAACTTAGTCAGCATAACACGACGTTCGACAATTGGTTCAAGTTTTTACTATTTGTAACGAGGCGTTACCTTTAAGTTGCTAGAATGCAGTTCTCATATCACAACATCCATATAGGAACTTGGCTATCTCTTGGCCATGTAACCATCAAATTGATCATAATGCAGTTGATGCCAGACACTGCTTCAGCATTCTGATCTCGGATCATTACTTTGTTGCAGCCAAGGTATGAATGCGGATACCACAGGTAAAACGGATTATAGTACGACAAAAAAAGTTCGACGTCGAAAGCACACAAGAGGGGAAGGGCTAAGGCTTCTCGAAAAAAAGAAAGGGCATGAAAAGGGAGTATATGGAGAGATGTTATTACAGGAATGACATTCGAGATAAAATGAACAATCCAGGGCTATAAAGCCAAAATGAAATCCTACAAAGATGAATTTGAACAACTAGTAGTAGGTTCGAAGTCGGTGTTGAGGACATGGATATAGGCCACTTCAATGGATTGCATAACTGGGATGATAGTCAAGCAAAATGAACTAAGCGAAGACGAAAAAGAATTACGTCCCCCTGACCTTGACTCAAATAAGGTTGCTAAAGTCTAATAATGCTGATGGCACAGAAAAAAAAAAAAATGGAAGAAGCCAAAATGGGTCAATTGGTGAAGGAGGGCAAAACAAGGTACATTCTGCCATCAAAAGAGGATGCACATCGGTAGCGGTTTGGCCATAACGTTCCTATTGGCAGTTATTTCTTGTAGGTAGCACTTACAAACAGCGAGCAAAACTACTCTAATATACTATTGTCAATCGCTATTTCTTTGTGCTCAGAAAGCAATTGAGTAACAGAGTCCTTTCATGCAAAACTAAACGTGATTTCTACCGCCTAGATGGTAGTTATAATCCTCTATGGCAGAGAGGCTTGGACCTTGTCGAAAGCGGATGAAGAAGCACTTGCCATTTCGAGAGAAACATATCGCACCTAATACTCGTTCTCATTGTATCAACGGAGAGGGCAGAGCAATATACTGGTCTTATCGTAACAGTTTTCTGAATTTAACGCCACTAAAGGTTGGTACGATTTGACGAGTTACAAGCTGCAGGTCATAGATGTTGTTGGTGGCAGGACTACCGGTAGCCCTTACCAGGGCTTAGGTCACGGTACCATGGGAGTCAGGAGCCTCCCGGATTTCACTTCGGGCTAAACTTGAAGATATAGGCCCCCTTGTGGGAGCATCATAATTGCTGTGGTTTAAATTATGAGTTGCAATAAATACTGGGTGCAGTGACCCAGTAACCCTTCGGCTTGGACGACGGAAAGCAAGGGCAAGGCGTATCCTTTCGCCCATGGATGTAGGGGCATTGCGATGAATTAAGTTTGACACAACAGGGGTCAATGTAAATATTCAGCTACAAACTTTACGGATTCTGCAGAGACATCGGTCCAGTAAGGCATCTATTTATCTGGCGTCTGAGATGGCATGTTGAGCACAGCTCCTACCAAAAATTATTCGAGTCTAACCCCGAGTCTAACGACTCAGCAGAGGGCGACCGCAGTCAAATCCGTGCATGTCAGTGAAAGGGGACCTTAAATAACTTGGAGTGCGACACAAGAAACTGCTGGTAAGAAATCGTGCTGGGTAAGGAAGCTTATTTGATGAGGCCCAAGGAAACCCCAAACTGTAGTGCAAATAAAACTTGTACGCGATGTGTTCCAAAAGTAAGGTTACTTTTGAAATTTCGCGGACAACGTACATCAAGCATATAGCATACTAAGTTTTTTTTAACAGATAGAAAAATTAGACGTGTTTTGGTGTAGTAGAAGCTCTTCTAAGGTGGCCGACAAGATGCCAGTGACGAACCTTGCTCTAGACGCCCCAGCATATCAACAAAAGATAATAACGTCGAAGGTGTAAAGATAATTGTTTTGGAAAATCGTCGAATTTTTACCTCAAGTCGTACAGTCAATAAGGAGTATTACCTTGAATTTATGTGCTTTTTGCAAGAAGCAGTACGAAAAAAACGCCCGGAATTGTGAAAAAACTTTTCATGGCTTTTGGACCCGTTCATTCATCGTTGCTTGTGAGAGACTTTTTTGCTAAAAACAACACGACAATCATACCTCAGCAACAATATTCACTGGATTTGGCTCAATGAGACTTTTTCCTGTTCCCAAAACTGAAGAGACCTGCAAAAGGACAGAGATATGAAACGATTGAGGAAATAAAAACGGCATGGCCGGAGGAGCTCAAGACTATATCAAGAAGGGTTTCGAGAATTGGAAAAAGTATTAGCACAAGTGTATTATATCTGAGGGGGACAACTTTGAAGGGGACAATATTAATATACTTCTTGAACACACTTCGTTGTCTTAAATGTCGCATTGGCTAACTTCAACAAGTCCCTCTTTAGCTTGGTTTTTAGCCTTTTGGAAGTCACATCTGCTTATTTGAAGGTTTAGATGTGATAGGGTAGATAAATAGGCTAATATATAATATAGGGTAGTTTCTGGGCTATCAAGACCGACTTTTTCTTCCCACTCATGCTCTTAGCAGTGTGAAATTTTTACTCATTAAAAACACTTCATCATCACATCATCATCACAACTTTTGTTAGTTACAACTTGGCAAGCAATTTTTTAATCATACAACAAACATGTTAGAAGATTTTTTTTTAATAAAAGGCCTTGCATTTATTTGCAGATAAGGTTTATAGCACTGCGTCGAAAGGCTTGGTCCTTCGAAGATGGTGCAACAGATTTTTTTCGTCTAAGGTTTGAAGGACTGTATTATTGATATGTCCGCACAGTCGAGTTTTGTGCTTTCTCACACAATTTCTATTGTACGAATTCCGAGGTTTCTGAGCAAATCGTCATTTCTTACATATATACGACAGTACGTAGACAATTTCTCTTAGCACTTTATTTTAAGGTAGTAGTTCGGTGTGATTGCCGAAATTTTGACGTTTTTTCGTGATTTTTTTTTAACAAGAAAATAAAATGCGATCGTCTTGTAATTTTTACATGTCTTTATTACTACTTTAAAGTGCATTACGCATAATTGTACGCTAATTTCTTTATAATTTTTTATATCAAAGTGGAGTCCTCAAAAAAAAGTGTTCTGTTTTGGGGAAACCTACAGCTTTTTGTGGTCATTTGAAATAAAAAAGTCAAAAAGATTATTGTTCTATAGACTTTTTTTCTAATAAACTAACCAATAATATGCATATTAGGAATAATGGCGGACTTTTGAAATAGTTTTCGTTAAAAAAAAAATAATTTATTATTATTGAAAAAATTGAATGTTTTAATGGTTATGTATTTAGCTATGTATATCTAAAATAGCAGGTGAAATTAAATTAATTAATTAGCTTTGAGTCACTGCTTCTCCGAAATTTCAAAAAACGCGTTTAAAGTTTTGACAATATTTATATAAATCAGCTATGCCTGGTGCATAGAGCAATCCTTTCATTTTCTCAAAGTTATCATTTTCAACGGCTTTTAGAGCCTTACACAAGGTTCTGGCATATTTTTAGTTGGCTCCTGTAGTTTTCTCTGCACTCTAAATTCGGGCATTGTCAACAGTATCAGCGTAGTCCCTGACTGTTTGACCTCCATAAATTTGAGTACAGGTAGAAAACCCTCATTAAAGATACAGGCAGCCGTATAGGTAGCAATTTCCAAAACGTTATTCTCAGTTTAAGTATGCTTCGGGGCAAAATTCCTCAAATGGCCGGTTAATTTCGTATGCATTTTTTCACGAACATTTCAAACACAATTTAAATCCTTATCCTCTAGGTGAATATTTCAAAAAATTGATATAACTGTTGCAAAGTTTACATCTTAACGTCGATTCTAACGTGCCAAACACTAAAGCGAAACTGATTAGAACGTAATTGGAACTAATGTCATGGCTTACTTTAAAGTCACTGTTATCTTTCAGTTTTTCTGCACTTATACTCACAAAATTAATATCAGCTTCTGCAGTATGTTGATTTCCTTGAAATGATCTTGGCTAAAACGCTTGTTACCCATTTTAGAGCAGTGTGCACTCGTTGAGCGAAAAACAGTTACTGAAAAACTGCTCGAAAATCTTTCTTGTATACTGTACAAAATTCTTATATTTGGTCTTTGTCAATAATTAAAAAAATTTACTATTATGCGCATACCTGCGTACCCTAGAATAATAAAAGAGGGAATGGTCAGAGCAATTGCCGTTCATACATACTACGGCGTGCTCTCTTCTTCTGGATATAACTTTGAATCTATTAAAAATTTCGGTCTGGAAATTTCAGGATATATTTTTAAGATGTTTCTCTTCCGATATTGGGATTCGAGTTTATGAAAGTAGACTCGTTTTTCTGCAAGTGAAGTTTGCTTGAACAGATTTGGTTTCAATTCTACAGGACTTTGCCCATTCATTTATAATACTAAGAGCCTTTGTAGTTTAGCTGTTGCTTCTTCAATCGTGTTACCTACTGCTAGTTTAGCAGAGGCAGTGAAAATCATAGATTAAACGATCTTCTCTCGCTAAGAACGATCTCTATTGATAATACTTCCTTGCGGTACACTGGCTAAATTTTCTGAGAATTTTGAAAACTTATTTTCGTGTTTAATACGGAAAAGTCTATTTTTGTCAGGAGATTGTATAGGCTTAAATGAAAGGCCTGTTAAAACTTGAATTTCAAACCTTCATGCTACATTTTGTCAATGTCCTGCGAGACATCGAGAAATACTCTTCACCAAATCGTTCTTTCTTCAAAAGCTTTCTCAATTACGTATGTGACTATATACATCTGTTCAAGAGTTGAATACATGCTTTCGAGCCTGAACTGGTGACCAAGGATAAGATTTCTATTGTCAATAGTCGGCAGTGTGCGATTAAGTAGTTTCCTCTAAACCATTTTGATATTATTGGGACAGCTTAAACCGATCATATGACTTCTTGTCACACGGTGGATTCCCTGGCGTTGGTTAATGTTTTATGAGGCAACATATTTGGGGCTTCTCTAGTAATTAGGTCATAGCCGGGAACTTTTTTGGTTTTAATTTGGCACTTTTTACTGTAGAATTGGCAGTTTCCGATGCATAATAAATAACCGCTTGACCATCGAACGGCCTAAAGGTTTCTCACAGATGGGCAGCAGAGATATGCACCTTCCTCTTAGCGTCCTTCATTTATTCGTTATTATTTTTTCTGTTTAGCGGCGCAGAGAATTTAGGTTTTCTAGCACTCTTTACTACTTTCCAAAGCGAATAATTGGATTGTTTTTCTTTTGCGAAACTGAATACCTGATCCACAGTCTTAAATTTTATAGTAGCGTTTTTAGCAGAGGTTATTTTGTTGTAAAACATGACTTTGTTGACATTTCTTACAGACTCCTCTTTTTTCCTTTCACACACTAAAACCACAGTGCGAAAAAGAAGAAAGGTAAGACTATAATTAAAGACGAACTTTAAAAGAAATAAGATGCTAGTCGTATCACAGCAAATGAAATTAGGAATTGCTTACAATAGTGTGATCTTTAAAATTCAAAAACCCACTGCATTAGTACAAAAATGTTGTATATAGTATGTGCGAACACATACCTCGACAGTAAGAAGCCGCGGTCGAAATTGCTGGACAATCGAGAGTCTGCCAGTAATTGAATCGAAAGCTGCTTATAAATGGCATTCAGAAAGGATATAAATTAAATATTGCTTTGATGCACCTCCCATACGGATCAACTAGAGCGTATACATAGCAACATATGGAAGTACATGGAAGTTGAAAATACTTGTTATTGCATAACAGACGCAGGTTTCTCCTGTCAAGCCATTTTATGTGACACTTTCCAATTATTCTTCCAACTTTCCAAATTCCCAAAATCTAGTTAGTCAAGTGTGGTGCAGCTTCTGGTATTTCACCCCACTTTGCTAGATAGCATTTCGGAGTGCTTAGCTATTTTCATTAACCCTAATCTCGTCAGGATTATTTTTAATGTGCTGTTCCGAAATGAGTTTATGTGTCATAAAAGGGAATGAATTTATGCCATTATACGAGTATGTGGAATTCATGTGAATTTTTATGGTCAGTGCACATAGATTGTTATGTGTAGGCTTGTAATTGTTCGGTATCCCATTTAAGTATGTTTGTACTCTTTTGTTGTAATTCTTGAACACTTCCTTAACTACATATTTATTACTGAATGGTGGGAAAATAATTGAAAATAACATTGGAGCCTGTACGAATGCATCTAATGGAAGAAGCACCCTGGGTCGGGAGAGCTTTATGTTCTTTCAAAAATTACCCGGTAGTTCCATACTCTATGAATTTCAAAACAATTCAATTGAATTGAGTCCCCGCAATGAAGACAATCGACCTAACGAGAATACTTTAACAAACTTTTACCTACACTGCCGTCTAAGTTCAACTTGGTCTATATTTACTCCACTTCCGAGCAACTTTTGATACTTAATTCGGTTAAATTGGACAACAACAGAAAAAAAAAAAAAATTGAAACTCCCACACTACACCCTGTGCATAATTTCAATTGACTTTATCCAATGCATTCAGGTGGAAAGTATCTCAGAACAGAAAACCGTATCCGCTTCGTTTCAGTTCCTACATGCAAGCAATCTTTGTTTGCCTTTATTCGATACAATCGGATTCTGTTCGTTTGTTTCCGTATCCTTTTATTTTTTTTGTTTCTGCTTCGTACTTTGTCAATAGGAAACGGTATGGAGGAAATCGGAAAAAATACACTCTCAACTAGTTTGTCCGTGAACCAATTTATAGGAGAAAAAAAAGGAGAAGTGAAGCTAAAGTTCGTCTTAGCAGACGCTACAATGTGCAAAGTGTAATCCTCTGACCTTATAGAGTAAGTGTTTACTTTTAAGTCCTGTTGGGTGGAAATGGAGACATGTTTACACAATTTAATGCGAAAAGTTGCAAATTGAAAACATCCACCCCAATGAGCGTTGGTGTGGTACCACCCGTACTTCTTTTTGCCATCAATAGTAATTTATTAACGAAAAGATACTTGGATTAATTGAGTAGTTAGCCGAATTATATACTCTGATTGGTGGTGCAATGATGCCAAGAATGCATAATAGATTTTATTACTTAGACAAAAAAGAGGCAACATCTTAATTACGAATCTTTTACCACTGAAATGTGGGACAACTATAGATTTTTCTAATTACGAGTGTACTCTTCTCCAGAGGTGTACATAAGAAGGGATTTCGTAAAGATATACTGTGCTGGTCCATACGACACAATTTCTGTCAAAGAGCTTAGGCCTTTTGTGTTTGGGGCAAGCACATAGTTTGCTCATCTGGTCTCCGGATTATGAAAAGCTAAGTGAAATTGATAATTTTTCGATCGATGTATGATATGCCTCCAATATTCTGGACATCTAAACCTTCTGGGCAGCCAATATTGACTCGGATCAGAACGAATATGGATCTCTCAAGCGCCAGAACAAGAAGAACTTCTACGAGAAGATATAACGTAGAAAAGCTAGAACGTAAGAGACCTCCAAAGTTAATTTAATTTTTCACTTACTTAATATATTTAGGAGCGGAACTATCCTTTTCGAACAGCGCGAAGTATATGTGCGGGATTCTAGATAAAAAAAACTGAGCTGGAAACTTAATGTAGTCAAAGAATCAAAAAGGCATATAATGCTCTTCTTATGTGCAAAAGAACAGTAGGAAAAATTTAGGGCTTAAAACATGCTATGGTGTACTGGCCGCATAAGGTGGTGGTAACACCTTCACTTGTATACAGCTTACAAGTATGGTGGAAAGCAACAAACAGGAAAACAGTTTATGGAAAATTAGCGGGAGTTCAAAGACGGGCTTCCATAGCCATTACAGGTGAGCTCCGCACCACTCCTATGGCAGCATTGGATACCTTTCCGCACTTAACACCGCTTGATTTACAGATCAAAAAACTTGCTGGAAACAGTGCAGTACGACTCACTAATCTGGGTTACTTCAAGAGCAGTAGTTTCGGACACTGCACGGTCCAAGCGGATCTACTGCCAGGAAATCCAATTCTAACGGATGAGATTCCTTCCTTAGTCGACTTCGACATTCTGTATGATGTACTAGTAAAAAATGTAATAATCAGGTAAAACAAAAATTAAAGCTATTAAAGGAAATGAACAAGCAAATGAGCTTGCAAGAAAATGTAGGCTCCTCGAAAATAATGTGGTTGCCAACCCCTCTGCATAGTGAGGCGCACTTTCGAAGAAAAAATCGCAAGGACTGCCAACCTATATTGGTCAAGTCTTGAAGGACATAGGGTACATAAGGCCGCTGGGCCCTTTTTGACAGCAAAAGGTCTAGAAAGCTAATAAAATTAAACATGGATAAGTTTAGGAATGCAATAGGACGCCTGACAGGACACTGTCTCCTCAAGTCATCAGATACGGATATCTGCAGATTCTGCGGTGATCTGGAAGCAATTAAGGACATTACACACATATTGTGTGATTGAGAGGCAATATCGCGTAGTCGAAGGAAATTTTTAGAGAAATACTTTTTTGAAAACGAAGGAGGATAGCAAAAGAAACCGGAAAAATATCAGTTGCTGCAGAAGAATAAATTGAGCACAAGAAGTGGGTGAACGAAGATATTGAGAGTTTGTACTATGGCATCCTTTTACCAACAGGTAAAAAATTACAGAACCTTGTATACATGTAGAAAGAAAGTGTAGTAGAGTTACAATCGATGTTGTAGGTATGGAATATATGGATACAACAGATTGTATAAAAGTCACGAAGTCTAAGATCTTTCCGTCAGACAAAATAGACCATTCAACTTAGACGATGATAGTCAAAACTTCTATCCACCTGACCAGCACGAAATAAGGATATCAATTACTAAACTGTACCTAACGACTTAACGGCCGAGAAATTCAAAGATTCTGGTAGTGACCTTGTGGAAAGCATGCATCAGCTCATTTCTCAGATTTTGTCAGAAGAGTGTTTGACTGATGAATGCATATAGCGCTAACTCTAGAGGTGTAGGCTGAATTTCAAAACGTCAAAAAAATGCGCATCATATATATATATCCGTGATGGTTTTTAATACATGACGTTTTGGAATGACATTTGTCACTCCAAATCACTCATTTGTGTTTCTCACTTTGCGAATTTTTACACTCCTTAGCAGGGCCTACCTACTGTTTATTGCCGGTTGCAAATGGATCTCCTGAGAAGCTATTTCATAGCAGGCATTTGACTTTCGGATGCTTGCCATTGCCTGCTGAAAGGGTGATAATGATTTGAAAATTTGAGAAATTTGTGATCCTACCGGGATAGCTTTAAACAACTTCATTAGTAGCTTTGGCTCATACAGTGGCAACATATACCACCTTGAAATTATTCAGAAAATTAAAAATACAAGTTTATTCAACAAAATCTTCTATATATTGTCCTCTTCAAAGTAATCCCCATCGACTGCAACACACTTATGACAGCGCTTGATCGAATCCTCGAAACATTTTTTATATTCGGTTTTGGTATGTATATCAGTGCTACCTGCGAATTTTCCATTACTTCCTCTCGGCTACCGAAACGAGTTCCCCGTAGTAGTTTTTTTTAACTCGATTAACAGAAAGAAGACACAAGGAGCCAAATCATCTGAATTCGGTAGCTGTTGGATGGTATTTGTTGCATTATTCGTCAAAAAAAAAATACGAATAATGATAACACTGTGCGACGGTGCGTTATCATGGTGCAAAATCCATGAGTTTTCTGCCCACAATTCTGGTCTTTTTCGGAGTATTGCTTCACGCAAACGTCTCATAACGCCCAAATCATAGTCTTTGTTTATTGTCTGGCCTTCTGGCAAAAATTTATGATGATAACCGTGAGCATTGCCTTCTTTTCTGACTGAAAACGACGTGTTTTTTTGGTCTCGGCTCATTTGCTGAACGCTATTCACTTGTATCAAGTCTGGACTGCGTGTCGTACTCATAAACCCACGTCTCGTCTCCAGTAATGATGCTTTTGATGAATGTGGGATCGGATTCAGCCTCGCAAATCATCTCTTTTGCGACGTCAACACTGTCTTTTTTTTTGCATGCAATTGAGGTCTTTTGGCACCAACTTTGCTGTTACACTACGGAAACCGAAATCATTAACCAAACTGTCTTGGACGGATCCATAGGCAATGTTCAAGTCCTCTGCTATCTCTCTGATGGTTAATTTGCTGTTATTGACCAACATTTCTTTTACTTTATCAATGTTTTCGTCCGTTTTCGATGTCGATGGTCTGCCACTGCGCTCATCATCTTCGATTGACTCACGACCACTTTTGAACCGTTCGTTAAACTGGTAAACTACCGTTTTCTTTAGAGAATCATTGCCGAAACACTTTTCCAACATCTCCAACGTTCGCGCACCTTTAAATCCGTTTTTTACGCAAAATTTAATACTAGTTCGTTGTTGCAAATTTAAATCCATTTCTAAAATTGTAAAAAAACGCCAACACACACTGAGATAGATATACTTTTGGCTACGTTTCTTTTGAAAATGTCAAGCTATAACGCTAAGATTTAGAGATGTTGACCAAACTCAAATCGGAACAATGGGAGCGCTACACGGTGACGCCACCGAGAACTTTTTGATCAAGGCGTTAGAAGCATATTGTTATTATGAAGAGAAAACAATTTTATCGGAGAATATTTTCAAATTTGACAGCCAACAGCGCAAAAGAAATATGCCAACATGTAATAATTACATAAAAATTATAAGTTATCTCGATGACGTATTTTTTACTCATTTCCGTATGAATAAAACCAAATTTTCAGTAAGTTAAATGATTTTATCAAAAAATGCTACAAATACTCTAATATATTTCGATCCCATCCATTTCCGTTCGGCTTAGAATGCCTGGATGGGACACACTTCAAAATTCCAGCACCAAAAAAATACTCGTGTATTTATTACAACAGAAAAGGAACGCTTTCTATAATAATGCAGGTATAGGGTTTCTACTAACGACTTGACAATTTTTTTCTTCAATAAAAGGCAAACCATTTGAGATATTTCAAAAACTTTATTATTGGCTTGAAGCACAATCACAATATTTATGAATGGAACTCGACCTCGTTCATATGGCCACCGCGGGCACGTTTGCAGCGGTCGATTCGTTGGACCCAATTTTCAACGACTCGGCCACACATTTCGGCTCTTACAACGTCGTCGGCGTGTTGGCATAAGCCAATGTTTTATCGTAGCCCCACAGAAAATAGTCAAGCGGCGTTAAATCGCACGAACGAAGCTGCCAATTGACTGGCCCATTAATTGAAATAACACGCTCACCATACTTACTATTCAATAAATCGATTGTAGCGTGTGCTGTGTGGCTTGTGGCACCATCCTGTTGAAACCACATGTCGTCCAAGTCCATATCTTCTAATTCGGGCCAATAATAAACGGTGATCATGGCGCGATGACGCTGACCATTGACAGTAACGTGACGATCGTTATCGTCGACGAAAAAATATGGCCTAATAACGCCGCAGGCATGCAAACCGTACCAAAGAGTTATTTTTTGTGGATGAAGTGGTGATTCATGAAGCACATGTGGGTTTTCACCCGACCAATAACGCACATTTTGCTTATTGACGAACCCATTGAGCCAAAAATGAGTTTCGTCACTGAAGATGATTTTGCGACTCCGATTATCTGTAGAAAATTTTTATAATTTGCAGACGTTGCTCATTAGTGTACTTTACCATGCTGAAAATGTTGAGTTTATTGAATAAATTGACAGTGACAGTTTGATGAAAATGTGAAAGAGTGCGATCACAAATTAAATTCAAATACTCGCTTATCTTTTGGATGTGCATTTAATTGTTCCGTTTAGGGACATAGCTGAACTCATGCATCTATTCATTAAACAAGCATTCGGCGTTTTAAAAATTAATGAAATGTCGTTTGCCATAAGCATTACCATGATGCGTTGTTTGCTTTTATTTCCTCAGATTAGTTTCGATTCGGCATGAATAGTGCTATGCTTCATCTGAAACAAATCTGACAGTGTCGCTTGTGTCGATATATGGTTGTCAGCTTTACTCCTGTGACCATTAGGGCCAGTAACAAAAAGGCACCCAGCGCTTTACAGCCGAAGTGAACATGGATCTTAATAAAAAAAAAAAACTGTCTCAGTTTCGAACACTAAACTGGCTGATGTTTAAATTTATTGAGCGCGCCATCTAAGGCGAGATCTTCGACTACGATGCCTAAACCGAGTTAAGAGAGACATTTGTAAAGACTTTTAGTATAGCTCCATCTATAAAACTTATATGTTACAGACCAAATGTTTCCAGTTCAAGCAAAGCTTTAATGAAAATTAAAGAAAATTGAAAAATTCTTTTAAGAAGTGCAAGAAGTAGGGATATGGGTGAGCTTTTTAGCTAGCAATGGAAATAGATAATCGTTTGATATCGCCATAGCTGCTAAACAAAGACCCACCACACAAATGATTGTCGCTTTCAACAAAACCCAAATGTTTTCAACAACAGTCACAGAACATAAAGACTTAGCTGGAATATTCTTCAGCCTGTTTGAATCAACGAAGTTCGCTGCCTTAAACTATTTTTTAAATCTATTAACTCAAAGCGTGATTCCAATCAAAAGAAAACTCCTGAAAACACAATTTGTTTACTCTTTTAAAATTCTTAATCGAAAATCTGTTTCGGATTCCCAAATGAAGGGAAGATATCTCCAAATCATTCCCAAGATGAAATCACAAAAAGGAAATAAATGACTTAACCAAATTTATTTACAAAGATCATCTTCTTAATTAAAAATCGTAGGCAATCCTTCGAAAAAAGTTTAAGCTCAGAGTTAATAAATGAATTCATTAAGGTTCCTGAACAAATCGCATCTACAGATATAAAGTCCACTTTTAGAAGTAAAATTAAAATAAAACCCAAGGACACTAGGGATAAGCATAATCGTACTGTAAATCTGTTAGACACAGGCGTTAGTACACGTATAAGCCTCACCGAACTAGGATAATTGAGTATATCAATTACCTGAAATCCACAAAAACGGAAAAAAAAGATCTAAGTAAATAAAATGCTTCAGGATAGCAAAATTAGACCCAGTCATCGACCATGGAACCACTAGTATTTAGTAGTCTCCAAGAAAAAAGTTCATAAATAAATCACGTCATAGACCACAACTAGGAACGGTCAACATGAATTGGGGTAAAAACTGTCCAATTGTCCAACTAGAGACATCGGTGTATTAACATCAATTACTCACCCTAATACGTCCCGTAAACATCCCTCTTTCACTAACTCCACCTGTGAATTTGAACAAAATGTTGAATTGAAAATGTTCGTATTTCTTTCTTAATTATGGAAAATAAAATTGGGTTACTGTTTGTGGTTTAAGTGCTACAGTTATGTTTAAAAAAAAAAAAAAACTTTTGTTTAATAAAAGGAGCCAGTTTTCATTACTAATGAATTTTTTGGGGAGTGTTTCTAAACAAACTCAACGAACTACAATATATAAACTCGATAAATAACAAATGATGCACAACTTATGACACTTGCCAGGGATACTGTATAATGCATTATACGACCTTTTGCTATTTTCCAAGTAGCTTCATAATTCCATCGGTGTAGAACTTCTGTTGTTTATTAGCGAACAACTTGGCCAAGTGATTTTCAGCAGCTCCTTGGGCGGACAATTTTTTACCATCAAGAGAGTTTTGCAAAGACCGAAACAAATGGTAATCAGAGGCTGCAATTCATTAAAACTTACCAACCAAGCTCCGTCAATTTGTTCCAATTCATCAAAGATGTGTGTTGCCTAGCATTGTCATGATGGAAGACAACTCTCTTTCTGTTGACCAATTCTGGTTGCTCTTTCTTGATAGCTTCATTCAAACGGTCGAGTTGTGCACAGTAGGGGATCGAACTGACCGTTTCGCTACGTTTTAGCAGCTTATAATAGACATTTCCCTTCCAATCCCACCAAACATTTAACATAACCTTGTTTGCCGTCAATCCAGGCTTTGAAGTAGTTTGTGGTCGGTCACCGGCCTTTGACCATGATCGCTTGCATTGGATATTCTCGAAACAAAAATAGTTCCACTGCGTTTCACTGATGGTTATTCAGTCAATTAAATTTCTTTGCGTTAATTTGGGCAACCTCTTGGCATCCAATCAGCGAGCTTCTTTGAGTAGCCTGCGCATTTTAGATGATTCCAAACTGTCATACGGTTGATGTTTAGTACCTTCATTATATACAGACAGCTTCCGTGACGGTCTTGCTCCATCAGTTGTAAAATTTCATCAATTTCAATGATAGACCGACCAGTGCAAGATTTTTACATCGAATTTTCCGGAACGGAATCAAATAAACCACTCCTGGGTCCGGCGTTCACTCACAGCATTCTCACCGTAAACTGCACAAATTTTCGGCATGTTTTTGCAGCATTTTTCCTTTTTTTATTGTAAAAAAGCATCACATAGCGTATTCCTTCAGATATTTTACTCATATTCAAATCAGTATAACTTTTAACACGAGCTGACTTCACAAAAAATATAGCCTGACATGTCACCTTTCAAACACGCTTTCGTTTGAAGCAATCAGATAAGTGTTTCCAGATAAATGGACACCAACACCATCTGGTGACAAAAAACCGCGGATACTTTTTATATGACCCATACATAGCTTATTCCTATGTAAACCAGGTATGACTCCGTGTCTATACTCGAGTCTATAGTACGGACACGAGATGGAATGTCGATATACTGCGCGCGAGTTATGTATTTGTTATCTTAAACTAACTTAGCATAATACCTAGAATAATACAAAAAATTGTATTATACAATGAAGTGTTGATAGTTAACAGATAAAACCTTATAATCATGTTGTTTTGCTTGCATTGCTGATGCTACTATTTCCAAACTAGGTTAACCGATGTCGTTGGAGCAGTTATGTTGTTGGGCTGCTTATCTTCAAGAAACGAACCCTTCATTCTTGTTGGATAACAAGGATGGATTTGCAAATAAATTTTGCAAAGTCTTTAATCCGCGGTGCCTGCACCATATAATTGGCCTTCTAGATTACTGTCTATTTCTTTCTGTTGGATTTCAATCCGATTCTCCACTCTTTTGCATCTTCAGACAGCGATCTTTCTGCAAGCTTTATGCGCTCTTTGCCAATCATCAAGCACATTTCGTAGCGATTTGGGCCGATTTCTAAATCCATGGCTTCCATTATGTGCAAAATTTAAGCAAAGCCGACATTGTGCAGTACAGGAAAACTACAATATCCTAGCTATATCCAAAACTAGAAATGGATTTTAGGGTCATGCCCACACAGTCGAATAAAAACTTTCATAACAGTTTTGAGTATAATCGCCGATGCATCGAGTAAGAAGATCAATCCTGGTCAATTCTTCAAAACTGCAATAAAGTTTTTCATATGAAAACCAAAATCTGGATCTACTTCAATATCGTACGTATCTTCCGATTGCTTCAATTTTTTATCGAATTTTCTAGCATTTATTTCACTTGTTGCTTCTAACTCGTGTCGGTTCATCGATCTTCTTCCAGATACAATATGTTTGGTCTCCTACTGTATGTACGTGTCTCTTTTGCACCTTTTTGACCACAATACACTTTGTCACTCATTATAAAAACGAACCAATAGCACTCACAAAACAAAACAAAAAGTTAGCACAATTATCGATAAAAAACAAACTTTCCTTAAATAGCATCCTTGTTTCACTGTACGAAGCTGACTAAAACCGAAGTTTCTAAAGACGAAACAAGAAATAGTCCGAACATCTGGCAAATAGCTTCAAAAACATCTGCGTATACCTACTCTAGCCATCTAAAAACCGTCCCTCGTTTCGGTCAGAAGAGGCTCGCTGCCTACATGGCGGCCTTGTACTATACTGCGAAAAACAAGTGCTTCGACATATTTCCCGGCCATATTTCGAGCTGATAGATCTGATCTTATTGGTGGCGGACTGGCGATTTTTATTAAAAATGGTGTGTTTTGTAAACAGAAATGTCGCTCGCCAAATGGGTCACTTGTTCAGTATTTTTTTTGCACAAATTATAAGCGGCGAAAGAAGTATTTGCTTAGGTGTTGTGTATGGGCCAATTCGAAATATTGACTTGACACCCATTTATGAAGTAGGTGTCGACATGACAAACCAATATAAATATTTGCGTTGACTTTAATAGTAACATGTTGTGTGAAAGTCTTTTAATCGAAAACATGCAATCATTGGATCTACAACCGGTAAATAATGATGTTTCTACTCATTTCACCAGCTTCTCCAGCACCCTATACCGACAGGGTATTACTTTACGATTAAGTTGCTACACCTGAATTTTCTAAACACGACTTATTGTTTCTTACATACGACTTTGATATTGGTGATTGCCTTTTTTTTGATACATACATTCCAACCAGAAGAGGGATTGTAAGAGACAGGACAAAAGCGTGATTCACGAATGAAATTCGAGAGTTGATGTTGCAACGTGATCAGGCGTATAGACGGTGGAAACGTTATCGGGTTGAAGAGCTTCATTAAATCTATAAAAACTTGCGTAATAGTACTATTCGTGAAATAAGAACTGCTAAGATGCAATTTTATTCCAACCGCTTCAGTTCTACAACCGACGGTCGTAAAATATGGAACAATATTCGTGAACTAGGAGTCGGTAAACAAAAGTTAAGTTGTCCTACTAATATCGATCGTAATGACCTAAATCGCAGGTTCTTATCACATCCAAATTCAAGTGCCTTAGTTGATAGTTGTGTGTTTGATGGTACCGTTCTACCAACTGCAACGTCTTTTGCTTTCAAAAGGGTGGATGATACGGACATAATAGAAAGTTTCCTGTCTGTTAAATCAAATGCTATAGGAGTTGATGAGATTTATCGGATTTTTGTTAAAGCAATTTTACCATCATTATGACTGGCATTTTTTCCTTACCAGTGGAAATTAGCAAAAATAATTCCTTTTCCTAAAAACTCTATAGGTGATGAATTCAGGCCAATATCAATCCTGCCTTTTTTCTCAAAAATATGTGAACGGATTATGCATAAACAACTTAATAAGTTTCTTATGAACAATAATTGGCTGCTTCCGGTTTAGTCAGGTTTCCGTGCAAAGAATAGTTGTACTACAGCTTTGGTCAATGTAGTTGAAGACATAAGAGATAGACTGGATAATGACAATGTTACGTTCTTATTACTCCTAGATTGCTTTTGACTTGGTAGATCACTCTTTTCTGATCAATAAATTAAGGCACAACTTTTCCATTTCTCCTTCTTCAATTAAATTAATCACGTCATATCTTAGTGAAAGAAAACAGGCTGTGTCAATAGATGGTGTCCTATCTGATTCTATTCCCTTAACTAAAGGTGTTCCCCAAGGATCGATCTTAGGGCCTCTCTTATTTTCAGTCAATATTATTGATAAAGCTTCTGTAATATTGAATTCATCGAAACACATTTAAGCTGATAACGTTCATATTTATCAAAGCTCTCCCTTAGGTCTCATTGAGAATTGCGCTAGTGATTTAAACGAACAGCTTCAACGAATTTCAAATTGGTTGTCAAAAAGTAGTTTAGTACTAAATCCAGGAAAATGTAAATGTTAAGTTATCTCTAAAACTATTCTTGATCTTTCCTATTTCCCACATTTAATGCTAAACGGCTCAAAAATTTAATTCGCTGACTCTTCGAAAAATCTAGGCGTTGTCTTAAATAGAACACTAATGTGGAACAACATATAGCGTTCTTCGAACACTATGGACTGCCCAAAAGTGTTCACCAACTAAAACCAGACTGCTACTTGCCAAAGCCTTAGTTATTACTCTGCTGGTTTATGGATGCGAAATTTTTCATGAATGTGACGCCGAGAGCAAAAGAAAACTACAAGCAGCATTTAACACCACCATTCGATATGTATATATCGATATATGTATATATAAAAAATATGACCACGATTCACACCTAGCCAAAAACTTGGTAAAGATGTCATTTCAAAATTATATAAAATTTCGTGAGCTTTTATTTATCTTCAGCATTATTAAAAGTAGGCAGCCAACATATCTATAGGAAAAAATCAAGTTTCCGGTGTCTAACAGATCTGCCCATTTACTATTGGGTCTATAACTTTGCGTAACTCGTATCATTCCATTGTTATTATTCCATTGGAACATGCGTTGGAAAGCTACTGTCATTGTACGTCATTTCAGTATATGTCATTCATTTGAAGCGTAAACAACAATAATTTTTTTTCACTCAAATATGTCGAACTTTGTGCCTGAAAAAGTGTTTTTGCGGAGAGCTCTTCTTCATTACTTTAATATGAAGAACATGTGGTTTGCACGATTTTTGATTTTGGCTTGGAAGACGATGAATGTCCTGGGCAGCCAAAAAAGTTTGAAGATGAAGAACTGGAAGCATTACTCTATGAAGATTGTTGCCAAATACAAGAAGAGCTCGCAGAATCTTTGGGTGTCATTCAAGCAGCCATTTCAAAACGTTTAAAAGCAGCTGGATATATTTAAAAGCAAGGAAATTGAATTCCACATAAACTCAAGCCGAGAGACGTCGAAAGGCGGTTTTGCATGTCCGAAATGCTGCTGGAACGACAGTCATTTTTACATCGCAAAAAATCATATGTGAAACCCGGCCAACCAGCCAAATCAACGGCAAAGCCGAATATCCATTCCGCGAATGTAGTGCTCTGTATTTAGTGGGATCAGATGAGTGTGCTGTATTATGAGCTGCTAAATTCGGGTGAAACCATCAATGGACAATGCTACCGAAAACAATTAATCCGTTTGAAGAGAGCAGTAGCCGAAAAACACCCGGAATATGCGACCAGACACGAGGCAATAATTTTCCATCATGACAACGCCCGGCCTCACGTTGTTATTCCGGTTAAGAACTATTTGGAAAACAGTGGGTGGAAAGTCTTACCCCACCCGCCTTATAGCCCAGACCTTGCCCCTTCTGACTACCATTTGTTCCGGTCGATGCAGAACGCCCTCACTGAAACACGGTTCACATCAGAGCAGAATATCAAAAATTGGCTTAATTCATTCTTGGCTGCCAAGTCGGCGCAGTTCTTTTGGGATGGGATCCACAAATTGCCAGAAAGATGGGAAAAAGTCATAGCTTCAGATGGGGAATACTTTGAATAATACTATTGTACATGCTTTTTTTAAATGGACGTTCAAATTTTGAAAGAAAAAACCGCAAGAATTAAAATATATACCCAATACTTCCGCAATTTTCTTTTCTGAGAGACAGTTTTATATTGCTACTATACGTCTTTGGAACACATTCCCACGTACTATACGAGAGCTAGACGACGCGCGACGATTTAAACACGAACTTCAACATTTCCTTGAAAATCAGAGCAACTAGGTTCACCAAACCCTTTCCCCTTCTCAGGCAATTACAATCAAAATTTTACTTTTTGAATTAAAGGATAAAATGTTAAATTGTCAGAGTTTCAATAATATTAAATTTAACTTACTTCTACTTGTAATAAATAGTTCTGTATATTTAGTGGGATCAGATGAGTGTGCTGTATTATGAGCTGCTAAATTCGGGTGAAACCATCAATGGACAATGCTACCGAAAACAATTAATCCGTTTGAAGAGAGCAGTAGCCGAAAAACACCCGGAATATGCGACCAGACACGAGGCAATAATTTTCCATCATGACAACGCCCGGCCTCACGTTGTTATTACGGTTAAGAACTATTTGGAAAACAGTGGGTGGAAAGTCTTACCCCACCCGCCTTATAGCCCAGACCTTGCCCCTTCTGACTACCATTTGTTCCGGTCGATGCAGAACGCCCTCACTGAAACACGGTTCACATCAGAGCAGAATATCAAAAATTGGCTTAATTCATTCTTGGCTGCCAAGTCGGCGCAGTTCTTTTGGGATGGGATCCACAAATTGCCAGAAAGATGGGAAAAAGTCATAGCTTCAGATGGGGAATACTTTGAATAATACTATTGTACATGCTTTTTTTAAATGGACGTTCAAATTTTGAAAGAAAAAACCGCAAGAATTAAAATATATACCCAATACTTCCGCAATTTTCTTTTCTGAGAGACAGTTTTATATTGCTACTATACGTCTTTGGAACACATTCCCACGTACTATACGAGAGCTAGACGACGCGCGACGATTTAAACACGAACTTCAACATTTCCTTGAAAATCAGAGCAACTAGGTTCACCCAACCCTTTCCCCTTCTCAGGCAATTACAATCAAAATTTTACTTTTTGAATTAAAGGATAAAATGTTAAATTGTCAGAGTTTCAATAATATTAAATTTAACTTACTTCTACTTGTAATAAATAGTTTTACTAGAGTTAAAATGTAAATTCTAAATTAAAATGTTTATCTTTCACAGATTTATAAGTGAATTCTTACTGTGTTAGAAAGTTTAAATAAATAAATAAATAAATAAATAAAAATAATCTCTTGGGATATTCTAAGGATCTTAAGAGATCATTAAATAAAAGAAATAGATTTTTTTGAAAATCCTAGAGTGGCCTAACCCCTTAATGCGAATTGTACGAGGTTCGCTTAGGTGACTGACGGTTAAGACTTTTAACCTAAGTGTTTTCGCTGATGAGAAGTTACATCCAAATAGGTCCTGTTTTTGGTCTCTATTGCAATAATCATATTATACATAGAAGTTTCCATTCTTATTTTTCTCGGCTCATTCCATCGCCCTTCTTCCATGGCAGTGACATTTGCTTTGTAGCGGTTTAGCGACTTTGTTAGTTGTTCGGGTACATGTGAACTGTTAAGTGTCCGAATACTTCACGTAGGTATAATACATTGCAAAAAGTTGTTATTCGTTTTTCTTTTGCTGCAATCGTCTGTAGAAAATCCATTCATATCTGAGGGCGCGTGCTGCATCATCCCAAACATATGTATCTTATGTTACTTGGTTGGGCAACTTACCCGATCCACAACTGCCACCATAAAGTGTCAGATCCTTTAGAAGCAAGTACCTCAGAAATATTGGTTCCCTTTAAATCACAAAGCAGACTTTACTGTGCTCAGGACTGGTTTCGCCCACAATCTGAGCTTGGAAATGAAGTTGGAAGTTTCTTAGAATACGGCAATCCATGTTTTTGCAATTAGCTGGGTAAATTGGCCTTGAAAGTATTTGCATCTGTGGTAAAAACCAATCTGCACCCAGGACCTTTCAAAGCTCACTCAACGGCTCCAATCAGATCCCTGATGGTAATATGGCGAGTGCTGTTAGTGTAGAAACTTTGTAATGAAGAAATTTTTATTTTACTTTAGACAATTGAGACATTTCAGAAAAGGGAACTTATGACTACTTCTTCGTCTGTGTTCTTTTTCGTAAAAAAAAAAAATTGGTTCTTTCCTTATATGGTCTCAGCCAACGCTTACAAACTCGATATTTAATATGCAATCTCTCTATTGCAGTGTGTGACTTCCAGGTTTCATTGCTTCTCTATAGGAGCTGACATCAGAGCTAGCTTCTCGTAGTGGTAAATCTCAGCAGCTTTTTTCCCCACGCTGTTATATATTATACATCTTGGAATCAGTGATCAGATCAGATACATACATCTTTGCATCGTCATGAACTTAAAAAAGAAAAATTTTCACAATTGCGACGTATCTCATTCTTTAATTTGGTGGCCCAATTCAACTATTTATAAATATTGCTCGTATCCTTAACCCCAAGAAAATAAACAATTCTCTATCATATAATTTGAAACCTTACTGCCAAAGGTGCGTTTCTCCAGTCTAAAAATTAATTGAATTGAACCTCTAAGTGAGAGGGCCTAACGAATACTAGGAAAACTTTTATTTTAAAAGGAAATCTCCGTTTGTCATACTATAAATTAGCAAAATGAAAACCCAAAATAAGTCTTGTTTTTAAGTTTCACATTGACCGAGGAATTTCACATCGAAAAAAGGAAACCACAAATGTAAACTCCACCTAAAAGCAACCAAATGTACACCACGATTGGCAATAAAATCATAAAACGATGATCGTAAAGTATTTGAAGGATTCTAAATGTGGCGCCATATGATTTCGTAACCAGCTACACGTAAACATTCTCTCGTCAGAATGGTATTAACGTACATGTGTTTCACATGTGCTGACGCCAGAGGAAAGGATTTTGATGTCACGCCTCTTTTGAGTGCGCGTTGATTCAAAATTAATGATCGTGAATTCGTTGTAAGTATTTAACAATCACAGCACACTCACACCCACTATATCCACCACACCATCGACATGAACCGTTGAAGGTTGATTCTAACACTTGGGAAGGATAAACCCTCAAAGCATATATCCGAAATGCAAACACTACACTTTGATATTCCTTCCGCAACAAATCGGTTATGGGTCGTCGCGGAGCACTTGGTTATAATTCAGGGAATGAGAAATGGTTTGCCTTTTAAACTTACCGCCATCCTACAAACCAAACCCCACCATGATAGATGGCTATTGAAGGTCCTCATACAAGGTACAATGCGTGCGTCCCTCAATTGCGTTGCGGATGACTGTTAAGACAACGTTCTGCATACAAACTGAGACATTTAGAACCAAAAGATATGGCAGAAACTCGTATAGATAGCATTAATATTTGGAACCAGGGGTTGCTACAATTGTCTGGGGCAGAACGTCAAACCCTGAAATGAAGCTCATGCTATTGCTGTTGAGAATTGAGAATATGTGATTGCGTATACATCCTGGTGAATGTGAGAAAGCTGAAGCAGTGGCGCCGATGAATAAATTACGCATCCTCGTCAGAAGTACATGGAGTGCAGATATAATACATATTGAGTGTTATTCACTTTTTGACTAGAGTTGCCGTTGGAAAAAAGAAAACCTGATGAAACCTTAAAAGTAGCAATTGACGTAAAAAGTTACTCTTTAGAAACGATTTCAAATATACATACATATATAGGAAGGGAATATAAGGATTCCTTTTTATAATTATTAAACTCTTTCTCCCCTAAATAAATCTAAAAGAAAACTTTATTAATTTGATGAAATGAAAGAAGGATCACACAGCTTAGACGGATACTCAATCTCCAAGCTGGACTCCCTATCTTTCCTTCATTCGGCCACCCTATTCATCCCCTGCTCTGGGCGATTCATCATCAGTCTCGTTGTCTACAAAAGAGTTCATGTAATCAGCAGATAATGACGTGACGTTTGTCCTTTCGTAATTGCGGATTTTATTTACCTCGTATCGATCGTTGTATTAGACATTAACAACTTCGAAGGGATTCAAGAGTTGAATTCGCTGAATTGGCAATAACTCGTCCACTTGGTTATCGGTTGAAGCCCGTCCGAATATTAACCAGAGTAACGTGTTCTATCGCCTTACGTCTCAACTCGTTGCTTTCATCGTGGCTTCTCCGATAAATTTTGCAAAATTAAAATCCATTTGACTTCTTATTGGCACTCCAAACATGGTTTCAGACGCTGTTTCTTTAGTACTGAAGTTTCGTTGGTTAAGAATTTTTTGGAGGTGAGGTACATGCTTATACCGTTTCATAGGACCTACAACCGGCAACTCAGTAAAAACTTTTATAATAATCCTGTTGATGCGCTTAAGTTGGCCATTTCCGCGAGGTACGACTTTTGTCATAAAGATGTGTTGAATTCTCTGGTTATCAGAAAATTGTTGGGAATGTTCTCGAGCTGAAAGCAGTTCCCTTATCTCTCCGAAACGGGTTTCTAAAAACTCTGCCAGAAGCTCAATCTTTTTAAGGACTCCCTACGTAGTGGTTGACTTTACAGGGCATAATTTTTCGCAGTTATCGACATCAGGCCGAGTATGCAGTAGTAGTAGCCCATACATGCCTACGTACTAAATCAAATTCTATACTTTAACCACTCTTCAGGCGAGGCTGCCGTTAGGTATTACTTGGCGGAATGGAATATTGTGTATCCAAATAGGTACTGCGTAAGATGGTAGTTAGAGCTCAAATACCTTCAATTTGTCCAACCTTATATGAATGGGATCAAACTGTAGGCCGTCGTAGTTGTGTTCCACGTAGCTTGCCAGCTAGTCATTAAATTCACTCTTTCTTCTTCCTTTTAATGACTGTCGTCACTTTGGTTCTAGACATTCTCCTATTGTAGACTCTCCGCATCGCGTCCATAAGGATATCGATGGGAAACATTCCGGCAATGACAAACTCAGCTCCGTCGGAAAATGTTTTAAAGACACTAATTACCCTTCATGCGCTAAGTCGATATATTGACGATAACTTTCTCCTTGGTTCCTTTCTCGCCTTTTGAGTTTAGTGCTTTGGATATTAAGACTCTTGTAGTAGTCCTCCAGTGTTTGGTAGTATTTCAAAAAATACTGCCTGTAACTTTGACGTCTTTTAGTCCGAAAAGTCGATGTGAGGAACATAGCATAATCTATTGTCGATTATTAGGTTATGTTATGTTGGGTTCGAGTACCTGTTGGAGAAACCAACCCATATAGGACTATTGGCACATTGCGATGACATATGGGTCGTCCTACTCTTGGAACAAGTCATTGTAGAAGAACGCTCCAAAGTGGAGTTGCGGGTATCCTTTGCAGATATTACATATTCCTTCAGCCAAACAGGCCTTCTTTCATCGCCGAAATTTTCTCTTGTAATTTGGAAGGCGCAAGGAAAGGCTTAGATTAAGTTTATCTATCTTCCTCTCAGAAAAATTTAGAGGGGATGCTTGCATGAAAGTCTTTGTCAAATCAATGTTGGAGCATAATGTAATCGATGTTCTTTGAGATTATTCCTAATGTATTCCTAAGAATATGGTATTAGGCTGGCAAAATAGTTAATTTGTTCACTTCGTACTCGCATAAAGGCGAATATCTCCGTTAGAAGACAATCGCCTGCCATCCACAAGACAGTCACCCCGTAGGTGAGTATCGATCTATGGTGTGGTGATGCTTTCGTGAAATGTCTGTAGAAATCGTCTTCATAGACATCCATCCTGCTACCACCGACTTCGAGAAAAGAGGTGGAAAGTCATCTCTTTTCGGCATGCCTCTGCTGACACATCTTTCAGCAGAAGCCCCACCCAATTTGGAGCTGATTATCCTGCTTTTTACCATAGTGCTGAACAACATCCCAAGTTAATCATCTACCTTCAGAGTTGACAGTTCAGTCATGATTGCATATGTGTTGGCGTTGTTAAAAGCACCTTCAACTTTTTAATCAATCTTTTTAATGTAGGGATCGTTCGATATTAGCAGTTAGTGAATGTAGATCCGTTTCTATCGAATTTCTCTTACAGCAGGCATGTTGAACTGTCGACGAAAGTAGTGAATCAATTCTGTCATTCTAGAGCTTTCAGAAGGAATTGTGATAGACTTATAGGTCTGAAGTATTTTGGGACAACATTAGAATATTTTCCGGTTCTGGGAATGAAAACTACATAAACTTTTCTCCATGGCAAGGGAATGTGGATCATCGTCGAATAGGACAGGCTTCCCTTTTATAATCTGCTAATTCTAAGCCCGCGAAAATCAGCCAGTCTTTGAAGAAGTTAATTACATAGTTCATAGCTGATTCTATCATGAAAATATTCTTTTCAACAGTTACAATGGCGATGTCGTCACAGAATCAAATTATTTTCACTCCTGGCGGCAGTTTTAATAGCAGAACTTCGTCAAACATGATATTCCAGAGTAGGGGGACCAAGTCCGATCCTAGTGAGACTCCCGCGGAGATTTTACGGCACCCTTTCCCTGCTTTAAAATCTCCACCATATATTGGAGAAGTAGTTTGACACAGTCAGAGTCACTACTCCACAATATTCATTTGTTCTCCATCGCCGTCTTTCTTCCTTTATTGCTTTGGCTGCTCTGTCTAGCACTGCTTTTATGACGTCGATTGAGGAGGAGCGTTTTTATCTGAATCCAAACTGTTGAGCTAATAATGCTCAATTTACTTTTGCCACAGTGAGCATTCCAATATATACACCTATATAGTGTGTCCCGTAGACATATTAGGTGATATGGTAGAAGTTGCAGCATAAAGAAAGCCCCAACTTTCGTACAACGGACAGGGGTGATCACCACGTGTGCAAGGAAATATTGTTTTTATCGATAAGAATAAATAATCCCTCCTGTTTTCTTGCAGCTAGAATATATGCAATACTTGTTGGTACCTACTTCTCTGAAGGAACTTTTTTAAACACTCTGTAACTCAGTGTAGCTCTCATATGTTGATTAACATAAATCAATGATCCCATATACCTATCTGTATCTCAGACCGGATCACCTTGTATATAAGATATAAAAACAACAGACAAAACCAAGAATATGAAAAGGAATACAAACTTTTGCGAATACCTTGAACTAAATAATAAGCATTAACGACACAAGACCAAAATACCTTACGAAAAATATTGCTACTATCGCCAGTATTATGCAAACTCATCATTAAGACCTTTTCACAATTCATAGACCAATATACGAGGCGTGTTCAAAAAATAAGGTGAATTTTATTTGTTAGTACGCATGTGTCGAACACATGTTCAAAGTTGTAAGTATAAAGCATACTTAGTTTGTCTTTGGCAGATAGAATGGTAAAACGTGTTTTGGTGTGCGCGGGGATTTTCAATTAATATATGTAGAAAATGAAGCAAAGAATTTGCATTATACTTTGTCTAAAAACTGGAATTAAGTGCTCTAAAACACCTGAAATGTATTGACAGTGGCATACGGTGAGTCTGCTCTAAGTACAGAAATGTTCACAAGAGGCCGAAAAGATGGCAATGACGAACCTCACTCTAGACGCCCCAGTAAATCAGCAAAAAATGATGATTGAATGAAAATTGTTTTTAAAAAATCGTCGAATTAGCATTAGAGGAGTTGCTGGAATGTTGGCATATCGGTCGGCTCGTGTTATGCAATGTTTATGGATGTTTTGGGCCGATTTTTATCGTTGCTTGTGATAGATTTTTTGGGCAAGAACAACACGATAATCACCGGATTTGGCTTATAAGGGCTTATAAGTAAAGATTCGAGAATTGGAAAAAGGGTTGGCACAAGTGTATTATATCCGAGGGGCATTACTTTTAAGGGGACAACATTAATATTGATTAATAACTAAATAAAGGATGATTCATCGTAAGGTTTCATTTATAATGTAAAAAAAAAGTACATAACTTTGAAAGCGAACTTAAAATTTTTATTATCTGTTATAAGAACAATTCATGGCATTTATTTCTTAAAAATGATATCGTGTAAATGTTGGATACCACTGCGTGACCATTTGGAAGTTCCAATTTTGGGCGACTCGTTCGAGCATAGCGACAAGTATTTCGCGGATAACACGAGTAATGTTGGCTTCCAAAGGGTCAATCATAGCCGACTTATTCCTGAAGACCTGAGATTTTACCTATCTCCAGAGAAAATAGTCCAAACGTGTGATATCACACGATCTAGGCGGCTAATTTACCGTAGCAAAACTTGGAATTAAGTGCTCACCAAAATGATTTCTCAACAAGTAAGGCTCGTAGGGCCATCTTGTTGAAATCAGACCTCATCGAGACCATGAATTTCAGGAAGCACATAGTCCGTTAAAATGGCACGATAACGGGCACCATTGATGGTAACATTCTGATTTGCCTCATATTTGAAGAAATATGGAAAAATGATTCCACCAGCCCATAAACCACATCATACCGTTGTTTTTAATGAATTTATTGGTAGCTCTTGGTACTCTTCGGGCTTCTTATCAATCCAAATATGGCAATTTTGTTTATTAACGTATCCATTGAGCCAGAAATGGTCTTCATCACTGAACAAAATTTCACGATAAAACACTGGATTTTCATTGAGTTTTTTCAGAGCCCATTCACTGCAAATATAATGCAAATTCAAGTCACCTGGCTTCAATTCTTGCACAAGTTGAATTTTGTACGCATTAAGGCCGAGATCCTCATGTAAAATACGCCAAGCCAAGCTGCCGAGAACGACGACGAATCGATTCGTCACGGTCTTCGCGTACACTCTCAGTTGCAGCTGCTATAGTCTCTTTGCTACGTGCTGGATGTGGTCTAACCGGTCGAGGATCATCCACTAATGTAATGACTCAAATTCGCGAACGGTATTTGCAATATTGGTTTCAGTAGGTCGATTATGCGCACCGTAAGTTCCTCGAATCGCACGAAAAACGTTTTTCAGAGAACGCTAATATTCGTAATACAGCTGAACAATTTTGAGACTCTGTTGTAGTGTGAGTCTTTCCATGATGGCTTGTCGAAGGATACTGAGCAAAAATGACAAAGCAGTTTGATAGGAGTCGTGCTTGATCTGTCAAAATCACGATGAATCACCCTTCTTCTTCTCCTTTTCAACTATTGCATTGTTTGGATTATTGCTACTTTTACCTCATTCCCTCTCTTCTATCAGAAGATTTATTAGTTATTTATTGATATTGATTTTTAAATGATGTTATACTTATGCGAAACGCTCTTTTCCTTAATCTTAGCTGGGCACTGAGTGCCCAAAGCTAATTTTAAATTGAATTTTAAAGCGTTTGTTGATCTAGGATATGCACAAAACGGATAATTTCTTTGGGTATACGATGTCCAGGTACGCGGAAAACAACCAGTTAAATTGTAATTATTTAGTTGTCGTAAAAAAAAAAAACAATGCCAAGTGATTTTTCGCTACATTTTTTATTGAAACCCTTAGCTTTTTATCTTTCACAGAGATTTTAGTTGTTGCTTGGAATGTATTTTTGTTGTAAACGAGAGATTTTACCAAGGGAGGCGATTTATAGGTAGTGATTACTTGAAAGTGAAAGTAGAGAATGTATTATCTGTTGTAAAAACAGTGGTTGCTCTTTTTAGCGTTTTCTTTTTTATTGAGTTCTATTATTCTAATGAATTCGAATATTTTTTATTTGGTTTGCTCTAGAAAAATGGATTGAAATGATGTTCTTACACATCATCTCGTATATCTATTGAGCAAATCTTCTCGTATAGCAATAACCATTTGCATTAATTCTATCAGCAAAGTTACCATTCGAAGGATGAAGCAGATATAGGTGATAGAAACCTAATGTAATCCTGGGAATTCTTGCGAATTAGCCTTTCAGGATAATGTCCTATACCATCTTGATGTAGGCCTGGAACCAATGAGGACGTAGGTCGAGCTTTATATTTTGTTGTATGGCGTAAGTAGAACCTTGCAATTGCGCTCTGAAACTGTATCACTGTGATTCATAACATGTAAATGCCAGGAATTTGCAAAAGCCATATCTACTATGTAGGTAAACAACACCCACCACCATATCTTTCCGTGAATTGCAATCCTATAATGTTGAATAGATTGGTCAAGTTGTTCTAGAAAACTTCCTATTTGAGCTCTTCTGAGAGATCAAAATTTGAAAAAAAAAGTTATCAAAAAATACTTGATGAATTGTTGGATCAATCCCTAGATTCTGAAGCAAAGTTTTTTTTGTTACACTTGATCCTAAGGGATCGGTAGAAACTTCTAGAGTTTTTTTTACAGCAAAAAATCAAAAGTATAGCAATATACTGTAGAACTTCCTGCTACCCAGTTCTTATACCCAAAACGTAAGGTGTTAATCTCAAATGAGTTGATTAGCAAGATGATGACCAAAATACTTTACCATCGACTTTTCAATTGAAATATTGATGTGTATCACACCCCACTGAAGAAATTTATTCATTGGCACATCAGCACATGGCCGAACTTTGAACATGCATCGCTATTATTCACAAAATGAAGATACTTTTTGATATCCCGAAATCTTTGTCTTGACATGGACCTTGATACCATTTCAATACCAACATCTTTATTATTAGACAAGTAGAAATCCTCCCTGTATAACTCATGATATCTGGACATTATCAATGTGCCTTTAAACTTTTTCAAATCAACAGAGTCTAGATGAAAAGTGTACCTGCTGATTTGATTAGCATAAAAAATTGTATTTGTATTGGATGTATATTTTAATTCGTGCGGTTTTTTTTCCAAAATTTGAACGTTTATTTAGGAAAAACATGTACAATAGTATTATTCAAAGTATTGCCCATCTAAAGCTATGACTTTTTCTCATCTTTCTGGCAATTTGTGGATCCCATCCCAAAAGAACTGCGCCGGCTTGGCAGCCAAGAATGAATCAAGCCAATTTTTGATATTCTGCTCTGATGTGAACCGTATTTCAGTGAGGGCGTTCTGCATCGACCGGAACAAATGGTAGCGGGTGGGGTAAGACTTCCCATCCACTGTTTTCCAAATAGTTCTTAACCGGAATAGCAAAGTGAGGCCGAGCGTTGTCATGATGGAAAATTATTGCCTCGTGTCAGGTTGCATATTCCGGGCGTTTTTCGGCTACTGCTCTCTTCAAACGGATTAATTGTTTTCGGTAGCGTTGTCCATTGATGGTTTCACCTGGTCTTAGTAGCTCATAATACAGCACAGCCATCTGATCCCACTAAATACAGAGCATTACCTTCGAGCCATGGATATTCGGCTTTCCTGTTGATTTGGCTGGTTGACCGGGTTTCACATATGATTTTTTGTCGTAATGGACCCATTTTTCATCACCAGTAACAATCCGATGCAAAAATGACTTCCTTTTGTGGCGTTAAAGCAGCATTTCGGACATGCAAAACCGCCTTTCGACGTCTCTCGGCTTGAGTTCATGTGGAACCCAATTTCCTTGCTTTTGAATATATCCAGCTGCTTTTAAACGTTTTGAAATGGCTGCTTGAGTGACACCCAAAGATTCTGCGAGCTCTTCTTATATTTGGCAACAATCTTCATAGAGTAATGCTTTCAGTTCTTCATCTTCAAACTTTTTTGACTGTCCAGGACGTTCATCATCTTCCAAGCCAAAATCACCACTTTTAAATCATGCAAACCACTTTTCGTTCGCTCAGCTAGCGCATATCCACTATAAACTTCCACCAAAATACGATGACTTTCGGCAGCAGTTTTCTTCATATTGAAGTAATGAAGAAGAGCTCCCTGCAAAAGCACTTTTTCAGGCACAAAGTTCGACATATTTGAGTGAAAAAAAAATTATTGTTGTTTACGCTTCAAATGAATGACATATACTGAAATGACGTACAATGACAGTAGCTTTCCAACGCATGTTCCAATGGAATAATAACAATGGAATAATACAAATTACGAACGTTACTTATGTTACGCACGAATTAACAAATAATTAACAGGCGAATCACGTCTTTTTTCAAATATCTGTACTGGTGTTAGACGCCTTCGAGCTGTTCTTTTATCATTCTCTGTCTGTCTAGCACATCGGTTTTCGGTTATAGCCATACTGATTGATTTGGCTGTTTACGACGAATTCTCTTTACGTTTTCAGCCGATGGTTCATCATCGCTGCTGCAATTATCGTCACTTTGAATAAAGTCCTCTTTAAATCTAAGAACCTCTATATTACCAGGCACATCACAGGGCAAAGAGGCAGTGACAATGTCTTCGTCGACACATTCTTTTTTATCCGTCACGGCGCTAGGCTCTGGTGGTATAATGGCGAAGTCATAGTCGCCTTCACTGTCACTATCTTCTAAATTGGCATGAACTGGTTCCTCTAAGTTTTTGTAATAATTAGAAATGCTAAAAAAATTTCGAACTCATTAAATCAAAAACCTGAAACAAAAAATGTAACCGATTTGGTACAGTACTGTCTCAAGCATAATTACTCATACTTTGCAGATATAAGTTGCAAAACATTTACCTTAAAAAAATATCCATAAATATCCCACGAGCGGTGGGAGGTTTGATGTTTTACTCATGTGGTTCTTTATTTAGTATGCGAATGCACCTTTTCAAAAATAGCCTAAAGAACAAAATGATATCGTGTTATCTTAATCCCAAACTACGTACACCATCTATGAGAGCAATAGCTTCGTGATCAAATCATTAAGTTTCAAACTACACCTCATTAGCTCCAAGGAATTAAGCGACCTATTTACCAGGTATATTGGTATGAAGTAATCGTTAAGATATAAATGTCTCGATGGGGAACATTTATTGTGAACGGGTCTTAATTTTTTATTTTTTTTTTTTGTTTGGTTGCAACAATATTGGATGAAGATGACACTTTGAGTCAGAAACAAATTGCAAAAATGTTAGATGTTGCACAACAAACAATTTCTGAACGTTTAAAAGCTATGGGAAACATCCAAAAATCGGAAAATGGGTGCCACATGAATTGAATGAAAGACAGATGGAAAACCGAAAAACCACTTGTGAAATGGTCTTATTTTCAGAATCCTAAACTGAAAAAATCATAGGTTAATCCGGGACAACCATTAAATTCAACTGCAAAACCAGATCGATTCGGCAAGAAGACAATGCTGGGTGTGTCTGGTGGGACCAGAAAGGTGTGGTGTACCACGATCTCCTGAAACCTGGTGAAACATGAAACAGTTCCGCAAGGTAATTTTGCTCCATGACAATGCTCCTGCACACAAAGCAAAACTGGTTCAGGATACAACCAAAGCACTTGATTGGGCTCATTCCGACTACCATTTGTTTTCATCAATGGGACACGCATTAGCTGAGCAGCACTTCGAATCCTACGAGGAAGTCGAAAATTGAGTGACTTTTTGGTTTGTTCAAAAGACGAACAGTTTTGTTGGCGTGGAATCCATAAATTGAATGAAAGATAGGAAAAATGTGTAGCTAACAATGGGAAGTACTTTGAATAAAATGGTTTTACTTTCCCATTAGAAAATTAGTGTTTCACAAAAAAACTCACTTCATACTGGTACACATGGTAAATATCGGAAACTGCCTAAAAGTAAAGCAAAAATTCTAGATTCTCGGTTAAAACAATGGCATAACTCGTAGCTTGAAAATGTTAGAATAAGTGATCAAAGGAAAATTGGAAGATGGACTTTGCTATTGTAATGATGTGAACAGAATGTTTGAAGAAATCGGAATCCCATACGTTCATTCTGACGGACGTCTTGTCATAGACAGCTTAAAATGTTCAAAATGCTTAAAACTGTCGTTCTTCCCAATGGAAATACATTTTTATTTATAGAAAAAGCCTAAATACATATTGATGCTTCCATGCAATTCGTACAAGCTTTTCGTCAAGAATCTGAAACTTTTCAATATCTCAAAAAATTGTTTAATAAGTCATCCGAAGATCAAGTAAAAGCTTGTATTTTCCTATGACCAGTAATAATAAAAATAAAAGCAAGCAATTATTTGCTACTCAATAGCTACTCAATACTCAAGAATGTCGAGCAACTCATGCGTTGCAGAATGTCCCAAAAAATGCGTATGCTACATGCTCGTTTTAAAGACAATATGGGTGACTGTTCGGACAAACATGTATTGATGGATCTTGAATGTAGCGCTCACCATCCACAATGACGGCTTGACCTGCAGCGCTCTAAAAAAAAAAAAAAACAAAACATGGGCCAGTGACTCCTGACACCATGCAGTGACTTTAGATTGATGTAATGGTTCTTCCTGCATTGCCCGCGGATTTCAGTTTCACAAAACCGCAAAATTTGTGGAAATGGGTCTCGTCACTTATGATTATTTTTGACGCATATTTGTCCATTTCGTTGTTGAGATTCAACACTCAACGCTCACGTAGGTAAGACGCGATTCACGATCAAAACCTATCAGCTGGTGTACTTTTTAAGGAAAAATCTTCAAATCTTTTACCAAAATGCGTCACAGAGACGTGCGTAAAATAGCTAAATGCGGATTGTTGTTCCAGTCTCTAAGAGTCTTACGGCCAGAAAAACTGACAAATTGTAAGTCGAAAACATCGAGATTATTATTACCCGTTCTTCAGGAATACAGCGCTCCATTGCTTATTCACAAAAATTTGTTTTCTGTTTGTTTGTATCAAAACTGAACTTACATTAGACGCTATTTGTGAAATCAATAAAAAAATAAAAAAAAGGATCTTTTCTTAAAATCCACATTTCCATTCTAACAGCCATATAGGCAAACCCTTTTGGGTAAGCCGTGTTGTTGGGTTGTAGGTTGGGAGAAATAAGAATCAGATAAGCAAAATCCTGACTCACAATTTGTGTTGACCGGTATAATCCTGCTCATCACATGATTGGCCGGCGAATGTAGCATTTCTTCCTGCCTCGTGAACCTAAACCATGCCACACTGTAGACACGTTGTCCATTTTTTTTTTATCATAAATTGAACGTTTATTACAAAACAAAAACACATGGTATTTTCTGTGAATAGAAAATCATCAACATTTTCCATCTCATCATCTGTTTCTTGAAAAACAGAGCTGCCATTGGGGAATGCTTTTTTTTTTTGGTTTAAAGGCTTGTTATGATAATTTTGGTTTCGATGTTTTTTTTTTTTTTTGTTGTTTATTGCTGCTATACTCGTATTTTTCATCAATTCATTTTTGTATGGCGAAGTTGTCAAACCAGTCTAAATTATCCTTCTTCCTCCATGGTCACTTAGTGGTTGTTGTATTGATACTGGCGGAGATATTTCCCAAATTGTCACATAATTTGATCTTTCGACGGAGACAGTGGACTTAGTTGTATCGAAGATTTTAAGCCTTGCTGTCCAGTATCGGAAGGCTGGTAATGGAAAAAACCTTTACTCGTGCTAGCAATTGGATTGTCATACAGTTGAAGCAAAACTTTGGAAATAGACGTCAACCCGCGATGTGATAATATTTCGATATTGTGTGTAGAAGGAGTTTCTACCTTTTTATTTCCTGCAGCAGCTGTCAGCTTCTATAAAAAGGTGTTCATCAAACAGCTAAAAAGCAGTACATTTAAACGAATGAAACTTTCACATTCGCTCATGCAGTTTACGACTGTTGTAAGATAGTACACACGCTCAACCGATGTCATAGCACTTATCTGTCACTTTCCTTTACGCGCTAATACTTTTTGTTTCATACGAGCATCTAAAATTTTTCATATTTCTGTTCGAACAAGTTAGAAAATGCGACAAATGAAGACCCTGTTGGGCTATCAATCTTTTCCGAAGTATTACTTTAAAATGGAGAACAAGTTAGATATTTTATTCATATTAACGTCATGTAAGGCCTCATAAACGAGCTTGCGGTGCATAAGCAACAAGCTGGATTTTAAGGGCTTTATTAAAAACTAGCTTTCGACCCAATTTACTTAACAATAACTATTCTGTTTTTTTTTTTCACTTCTAGCCATCTGCTGCTGCATCGTAAGCTTTATTAGAAATATTTAAGATACGAGGGATATGTCCATATCTCTATCTCTAACCGCCTTAGGCATTGATATCTAGAAATAATGTGATTTCAAATTTCGAAAACAAATTCAGTATCGTCCTGTATGGTACATTATACCACATCCACCGGTCTCAACTGTAACACATTAGCCAATTTTTTCTAATGAAACTTTAATGTAGTTAGCACGATAATAATTAAAATTCTGGTTTTCTTTCTTTTGATTTTCAATAGGCCTTTTTTGACAAATCACGCGGGACTCCAATCAAATTGCTTGCCTGTCTAGTATCGTTTGGCAAGTCATCATGGAAACACTTACACCACAACAGCGACTCCAATTTGTTCAGCTGTATTACGATTTTCGAGGAACTTAAGGTGCGCATAATCGACCTACTGAAACCACTATTGCCAATATCATTCACAAATTTGAGCCCCAGTTTACATTAGTAAATGATACTCGACCTTAAAGAACACATCCAGCACGTAGTGAGGAGATTTTAGCAGCTGTAGCTGAGAAGGTACGCGAAAACCGTGACAAATTGATTCGTCGTCATTCTCAGCAGCTTAGCTTGGCATATTTGACAACTGGTGTATTTTACTTGAGGATCTCGGCCTAAAAGCGTACAAAATTCAACTTGTGCAAGAATTGAAGCCATGCAACTTGAATTTGCGTCATATTTTCAGTGAATGGGCTCTGGAAAAACTCAATGAAAATCCGGTGTTTTATCGTGAAATTTTGTTCAGTGATGAAGCTATTTCTGGCTCAATGGATAGGTTAATAAACAAAATTGCCATATTTGGGCTGATGAGCAACCCAAAGAGTACAAAGAGCTACCATTACATCCATTAAAAACAACGTTATGATATGGTTTATGGGCTGGTGGAATCATTGGTCCATATTTCTTCAAAAATGAGGCAAATCAGAATGTTACCGTCAATGGTAACCGCTATCGCACCATGTTAACGGACTATTTGCTTTCTGAAATTCAAGCACATGGTCTTGGTTAGCTCTGGTTTCAACAAGACGGCACTACGAGCCATATAGTGCATGAAACAATGGACTTGTTGAGAAATCATTTTGGTAAGCACTTAATTTCGCGTTTTGCTACGGTAAATTGACCGCCTAGATCGTGCGATATCACACCTTTGGACTATTTTCTCTGCGGATATGTAAAGTCTCAGATCTTCAGGAATAAGCCATTGACGATTGACGCTTTGGAAGCCAACATTACTCATGTTATCCGCGAGTCGCCCAAAATTGGACCTTTCGAACGGACCACCTCAGACGTAGTCCGAGTCAACGTTTTCATGATATTATTTTCAAAAAATAAATGCCGTGAATTGTTTCTTTAACTTTAAAAATTTTAAGCTCACTTTCAAATTTATGTGTTTTATTTTACATTATAAAACAAAGATAACGACGAATCACCCTATATAAGTCTTTCATATACAAAATAAACTTTTACCAGCTGTACATAAAAAGTCAACATTTTGCCTTAACACGTTAAATACAACTTTGTGATAAATTTAAGGATAACAAACAGGAGAAAAAATGTTATGAATTTTTCTTCTGACTGCACTACTATGAACATGTTTTTCTGAACTTACCTGGGCAGCGCTACAGTCCGAGCTGAACCTGAGCCTCAATCAATTAGCCTATCAAATTAACGCGTTTTATTGCTAACTGCTTCCAGTTACGCACTCCATGTTGGTTAAGGTTCTCTTCCACTTGCGCGCTCTACTTCGTTGTCCCTCCGGATTAGAGGCGAAGATTCTCAAGCCAGCTCAGTTTTTTGACCAGGTCGATGTCGCTCTACAGCACGTAGAGTTCATCGTTGAATCGTTTTCTCCAGAACCCATCAATGCGTACAGGACTAAATATCTTACACGAAGAACTTTTCTCTCAAAACGATCAAGGATATCTTGATATCTATATCAGTATAGACGGCGTACTCAAGTTATTAAACAGACTTTTGAAAGATTGTACCTCGTGGTTCGGCTTGTATGTTTTCCAAAATTCATTTAAGTATGATATTAAAAAAGTCACGTGACAGCGCCTGGCCTAGCCAAACCTTTTTTTTGACACCTATGATGTCGGTTACGTGCTCAGTTTTGCAAAAAAAAAAGTCAAGTGATCCGGAATACAGGAAACAGGAAAGTGCGTTTATGACGAAAATTGTTTGTCGGCAACACCAAAGACACTTTGAAAATACGGTATGACACAGATGAGTTATATGCATACATTGCCATATTCTTGTACGCAATATGCCTTTTTATATAGCTGTCATGTCCATAGGTTGAGTTGATCTTTTATATGCTTGGGACGTATTTCAATCTAATATTATAGCACTCTGTCACCCATAAGAAGAGATTACTAAAAGCAAATAACTAGTAGCTAAGAGCGGTTTCACCTTTGTAACGATCTGATGGCCATGTTATGTATCTTACACAAGGGCTGTATGATTGCTGTCCGGATTAGAAGATAGGTTACGCTACTGAACCAAAATGAGTATACCATCACTTAAGATAAACTCTTTTAGCCCGTCTGCCAAAATCGGAAGCTTAGTTTTCTTTTGACCGCCATTTTAAAACATCGTTTTAGCAATTTTCCGGCCATGAAAAAAGAGCAATATTGCTCCGTGACCCAATTCTTGTTTTTGAATGGCAAAACCTGCGGGAAAATCGAGCCCATTCTCGGTGGTGTGTATAGGATCCATCCACCTTCCCGTACAACCGTTTACTATTGGTTCGCAGAGCTTTGCCGTGGCCGCACGTCGGTTTTTATGAACTGCGCCCAAAAGCGTTTACCACGAAAGAAACCGTGGATAAAATCCATGATCTCGTACTGGCGGACTGCCGAGTGAAAATTTGCGAGTTGGCTGAGATAGCAGGCATCTCAACTTAGTACATTAGCCATATCCAGCACAAGATTTTGTGCATGAGAAATCTGTCCACGCAATGGGTGCCGCGTTGGTTCACACCGAATAACAAGCGCAATCGTGAGGCGACTTCAAAGACGGGCTTGGTCCTGTTTAATCGAAATCCAGAGGAGTGTCTGCTTCATTTCGTGACCATCAATGAGACCTGGATTCACACTAGAAACTACAGAGCAATCGATACAATTGGTTTTATCCAGTGAACATGCTCCAAAGAAGGCGAAGACCGTGACTTCGGTCAGAAAGGTGATGGTCACCGTTTTTTGGGCCGCGCGAGGTGTGATCCAAGTTGACTATTTGAAGAAGCGAAAAATAATCACAGGAGCATACTACATCGATTTATTGAGCCGATTCAACGTCAATTTGAAGAAAAAACAACCACATTTGGCGAAGAAAACAGTGCTCTTTCACCACAATAACGCAACCGCTCACAGCTTCGCCACAGCCAATTTGGTCGTATTGTACTACGAATCGCTCCCTCATCCTCTGTCTTCTCCAGATTTGGCTCCTTGCGACCTATTTTTGTCGGAAAGAAATACGGGTCGCACGAGGAAGTCATCCCCGATGCTGAGGAGTATTTTGCAGGCCAACAAATGTCGTACTATACGGAGGGGTTAAAAAAGTTGCAGCACCGCTAGGAAAAGTGTATCGAGTTGATGTGGGATTATATTGAAAAATAAATTGTCCAAACCTCAAAAATTGTTTAATCCGGGCATTCATCAAACAGCCCTGGATAATAATTTCAACGTTACCACCGAAAATTCAGAGGCTTTAGAGCTATTCAGTAGAAAAACTACTATTTTATAAAATTTAAGATACTGCAGCCTGCGCTGCCTACAGATCGTATGATATCAGCAAACCAACATGGTATACCAGTAAGAAAAGATCCAGAAAAAGAAAAATTTTTACCAAAGAACTAGCGGCTACACACTTAAAAAAAAGAAACTCAAATTCAAGCTTGCGAAATTCTATGAAAGCTGAATGACCATGATAGGATATAAAATAGAAACAATTCTACCATCACCTTCAGAACAGCAAAACTGTAAAAAGCAAAAAATTTGCAAACGATGTTCTGTAACAGTCATATCACTTGCTGAAACCATCGACGCTATTCATAATCAGGCTGCTGTTCATGAAACATCGTTTCTACATCAACACCAAAGCACAGTGAAATCACTCACTGACATCTACAATCAGCTATAGAAAAAATGGTGACAGTAATTTATATTTTTGCAAAAACACAATTTAAATTCAAATAAAAGAAAAATATTTTCGCTTTGATCGCATATAAAAAATGAATATTTCTTCCATAATTACTTTATAGGGCACTGAGTGCCTACGCTTGTGATAACTTGAATTTTCAGCGCTCGGATCGAGTGCAACTCTCAAGTAGTAAGGTTATCCTATAATTCATTCATGCACTTATCGTACTGACGGTTAACCCATTTTTTAAAAGATTAGTAAAGGGTGAAGGACCCTCTGCTGAGTCCACGGTTCGCTAATCAAGATTTGATAAAGCCATCTATGAAAAATGCTACACCTTTACCAGTCAAAAAAATAAAGCAAAGTAGGTATCCGATAATGGAAAAGATGGACACTTTGTTAATCTCTTGGGTGTAAAACAACAAAAAGAAAACAATTGGTGCCAACTCTGTTAAAATTCTAAACAAAGTCAAAAATATTCTTGATAATCGTCAGAGGGAAAAAGGAGTTAAGCCAGAAGCAGAACAAACGAATATTGCAACTAGAAAGGGGTGGTTAGATAAATTCTGAAAGCGCCAAAATCTCCACGATGTGAAATTCACAGATGAAGTGGCTACGCACCGCTTCTTAAAGGAACTTTTAAAGAAGGTGGATTCACAGTCAAACAAATTTTCAATGCGGATAAAACTGGCCTTTATTGGAAGCACATACCTAGCCAAACTTATATCTCCAACGAAAAAAAAAACAACGCTTCAAGGCAGTAAAAGATAAGAGTGATTATTAGCTTAAACCGTATCTATCAATCTAAAACCACAGATCTTTGAAAAATGTAAGAAAGTATAAATTTCCTGTACAATGGAGGCTTGAATGAACTCATCACTATTCACTGATTAGTTTAGTAAATGTTTTAATTCAGAAGTTGAGTCCTAACATAAGAAACAGGAGTGAGATTTCAGTGCTGCTAATTCTCGATAATGCCCTAGGTCTTCGTCATCTCCTTTGCAGTTCTAACTCAAATGTAAAAGTTGTATAGGGTGGTTCATCGTGAGGTTTGATTTATAATGTTAAATAGAATACATATATTTAACCAAAGAGTTCAAAATTTTTATTATTAGTTAAAAGAACAATTCATGGCATTTAATGTTTGAAAATGATATCTGAGGTTCTCTATTCGAAAGGTCCAATTTTGGGCGACTCGTTCGAGCATAGGGACTGGTATCTCGCGGATAACACGAGTAATGTTGGCTTCCAAAGCGTCAATCGTAGCTGACTTATTCCGAAGACCTAAGATTTTACATGTCCTCAGAGAAAATAGTCCAAAGGTGTGATATTGCACAATCTAGGTGGCCAATTTACCATAGCAAAACGTGAAATTAAGTGCTCACCAAAATGTGATTTTTTAACAAGTCCTTTCTTTCACGCGCTCTATGGCTCTTACTGCCGTCTTGTTGAAACCAAAGCTCACCGAGATCATGTTCTTGAATTTCAGGAAGCACATAGTCCGTTAACATGGCGCAATAATGCTTACCATTGGACCAATGGAAGTAATGGTAGCTCTTGGTACTCTTTTGGTTGCTCATCAGCCCAAATACAGCAATTTTGTTTATTAACGTATCCATTGGGCTTCATCACTAACACAATTTCACGACAAAACACCCGATTTTCATTGAGCTTTTCCAGAGTCTAGTCACTGAAAATATGACGAAAATTTAAGTCACCTGGCTTCAGTTCTTGCACAAGTTGAATTTTGTACGCTTTTGGGCCAAGATCCTCACGTAAAAGACGCCAAGCCAAGCTGCTGAGAACGACGACGAAACGATTCGTCACGGTCTTCGCGTACACTCTCAGCTACAGTTGTCTAACCGGTTAAGTGTCATCCAGTAATGCAAACTGGGACTTAAATTTGCGAATGGTATTGGCAATATTGGTTTCAATAGGTCGATTATGCCGTAAGATCATCGAATTGCACGAAAAACGTTTCTCAGAGAACGCTGAGTTTCGTAATACAGCTGAACAATTTGGAGACGCTGTTGTGGTATGAGTGTTTGCGTGATGACTTGCCAAATGATACCAAACAAAAAAGGATACAGAAATTTGATACGAGTGACGCGTAATCTGTCAAGAAAAATATATTGAATATCAAACCTCACGATGAATCACTCTATATTTATGCCCCTAAATACCAAATACTACATCAGCAATTCAGGCAATGGGTCAGGGAATTATTACAATATTTCAGAATATGTATCTACCGCAAGCGCTTTAGAAAAAATTGGAAGCCATGGAAGGACCTTATAAACCTACTCTTCGCGAGTTTTGGCGAAACTACAACATTTCTCATGTAATAGTAGAAGTCAAGCCATCCTAGTGTGCCATAAAAAATACCACAGTGAATGCAGTTTGGAGTGTCTTGAAAATGGTCTTGGGGATGTTTCTGATTACAATGAGGAAAATTAGCTGTGTCTTGGAAGACAGATTGCGGGTGTGGGAAGGATAGCAAGATCTGGAGCTAATTGAAATAAGCGTTCTCTTGGAAGCGCATGATAGAGACTTTTTCAAGTTTAAAAATTAATAGAGCTTGAAAGTACGAACCGATTAAAGACGGTATACATTCGAAACAAAAAACTGACGATGTAACCAACAAAGGCTGATGATCAAAATAAATGAGGATGTTGATATTATAGAATCAACTAATTCTAACTTGGGAAGGAGTTCAACTTGTACAACAGGACTACTTAGCGCGGTTGCGCCATGTCGAATTATTTTGAAAAAAAAGGAGAGCTATAAACTAACCGGGCATCATTAAATTTTTTTATATGTTGAGTTGTTCAATAAGCTATGCTATTTTTCCTTTGAAGTAGTGTTTATCATTGCAGAAAATCTATGTGTAAACTGTTATGAAATTTTTTTTGTTTATTCGAATAGAGAGGGTTATCCTTTACATAGTGACTAGAATTTGTTTTGATTGTACGTGTCAATATTGTTTTCCTTTTAAAAAATTGTTAAAGCGACAGAGGCGCAACGGGATATTTGCAACGTGTATGGGATTCGACTAAGAGGGCTGACACGACACTTGCCAGTGTTGGTTCATACGCTTTCGTTCAGGAAATACACACCTTGCTGATGATGTTCCCTCTGGACGTCCACCCAACACAGACGACAATAAAATTTTGGCTGCAGTTACCGTTGACAGGCTTTTGACTACACGGGAGATCGCTTAATGGAAGAAGCATTATGGATTGCATAAAGGTCACGCTTAAGGCTGTCGTCGTAAGAGTAAAACACCGCAATCGGCCAGTAAACGAGATTTACATCCCAAAATGGTCATGCTAAGCATTTTGTAGGACTGGCGAAATTTTGAGGACTTTGAGTTGCTTCCACGGAATCAGACAATAAACATCACTAAATATTGCTCTCAGCTCGATACTTTAAATCAGGCAGTGAAAGAAAAACGACACAGAGTTGGCGAACAGGGAGGGTGCTGCTTTCCATCATGACAACACCAGACCACACACAGCTTGAGTGGTAAAACAAAAGCTGAATTCATTTGACTGGAAATTTATGCAGGACCCATACCTTACGCCTTCTGACTATCATCTGTTCCGCTCACTCCAAAACAATCTTGAAAGAAGGCAGTTCAATTCCGAAGATGACATCAAAACGTACCTGAAAAGTTGTTTAACCCATTTTTTTTTTACAGAATTGTAAATAGGGTTGGCACATACTTGAATGGTGTGGAGTTCTGCCTGGAATACGCTGGAACTCATAGCTATGGTTTTATTTAGGTTTGGTCCGTGTATTCCAGCTCCAACTCTCGATTCGATTTTAGAACAATTCGTATACCATTTTATGCCATTGTGGCTGTTTGGTGGGTTATTGCTAGCCCATGCTTCTTTACTTTTTTCTTTACGTTTTTTGAAGGCGGTATATTGCCTGGCAGATAGTACAAAGTTCTGGTATTTCGAACAGTAGGGTCCTTAGGAAAGGGTGTTCGCTAAGACTTAACTCTTTAATTTGTACCAGATTTGCTGTGCGTAATGCCACTTTGCTTATATGTAAATTTTGGGGGATAGACATATTATTGCTTCTATTGCAGCTGTGGGGTAAGTCTGGAAGGTTCCTTTTTAGTCTTTTTAGTCCACCATACTAAGGAAGCATATGTTGTGATGGGTCTGACCAGCAGTGTAAAGATCCAATGAGTAATATTTGGAGAGATCCCCCATGTGCTGCCATGGAAGGCCCATAACGCAATGGTTGCTTTAGTTATTTCGTTTTTTAAATGAGAATTCCAGTTGAGTTTTTTGTCTAGGATTGCTCTCAGATATTTGAACTCGTCAGAGTACTCAACGATTGTATCGTTAATTAAAAATATATCTAAGTTAATAGTTCTTCTTTTAGTGGAAACAGTTTAGAACAGTCTTAAGGGCGTCTTGCATACGTACAGTGACTGAGTTAGCCTTTCTGCCCCTAATGATGATGACTAGGTCATCGGCATAATTAATTGTTTTGTAGCCTAAGTTGCTTAATTTGTTAAGCAGGTTATCTATGACCAGAGGCCACAGGAGGGGCGATAATACGCCTTCCTGCGGGCAGCCCCTTATGGCTGATACTGATACTGAAGTCGGCTCTGATGAAGTATTTTTGAAAAGGTCCGAAAATTTACAAGCTTAATAAGGTGACAGCATTTGACAGTCTTCCTGGTTATGGCCAAACTCACACTTAGTACACAAAAACTTGTAGAACAGCAAAACTTGTGAATGAACTTAAATTTCAAGCACAATTGTATCAGGCGGTGCTCTGTTGTACTATCAGTTATTATCTCTGAACTGGATTATCATCGAGGCAAGTTACTGAGTCTGAAATATTTGAGCAATTAAGAACTCCACTGTTGAGGAGGAATCACATGCAACCGAACAACTAGCGGACGCTTAAAAACAAATATCATGATCAACAGAAAAGCAGGATCAACGGCGATGATACTAGGTGGAGTGAAAAGTAACCTCTTTGACGCCCAGAATGCGCTGCTACTGCAAAAAAGGTTATGGTGATTTGAAGTCCGTTCATATTTAGATAGACATGACAAATTTCAGTGCGATACTGTCTTTAGTTTTGCTTTGACAGCTGATTGTTTTTGACGTGTTTGGCATCATGTTGAGTATGGACAAAAACGATTTTCATTCTCTCATAAAACATTATTTTTTGAGAGGCAAAACGACGAAAGAAACAAAAGAAAAGTTGGATAAATATTATGGAGCTAATGCTCAGTCAGATTACACTGTCAAATATTGGTTTCGATGCGGTTACAGAGGACAATGTCAAAAAATACGTGAAATGGTGGTGGCTGACCGGAAAGTGAAGATGCGCGAGCTAACAGATACCACGAAGATTAGTACTGAGCGCACACGCCATATTTTGGGCAATATTCTGCATATGAAAAAGTTATCCTGCAGCTGGGTGCCGCTCATACTCACTCTCGACCAAAAACACGAACGCGAGAGCACTTCGAAAGAGTGTTTGGACTTGCTGATGCGGAATCGGGCGGACTTTTGGCGTCGATTGGTAACTGCTAAACACCAGAGAACAGAATGAGTACCTGGCAATGGACTGAAGCCGGCACGAGTGCTCCGAAGCGGCCGAGGGAGGCTCGATAGGTCGGAAAGGTTATGGCGTCGGTTTTCTGGGCTTATCATGGCATACTCTTCGTACACTAAATCAAAAAAAAGAAAAACCATCAACAGCGAGTATTACTGCGCATTATTGGAGCGATTGAAGGCCGAAATCGCTGCAAAACGGCCTCACATGAACCGAAAAAAAATTTTGTTTTTGTAAGACAATGCACCGACGCACAAGAGCTTCGCAACCATGGCTAAAATCAATGACTTACGGCTACAATTACTGTCGCATCCACCGTATTCGCCCGATTTGGCTCCCTTAGACTATTATCTCTTCCCAAACCTCAAAAGATTGCTCATCAATAAAAAATTCATTTTGCAGACTTTCCGGAAAATTACTTTTCGGACGGGATCAAGAGGTTGGAAAATCCTTAGAATAAGTGTATCAAACTAAAAGGGGACTGTATTGAATAAAACAAAAAAAAAAAATATTTAAAACAATTTTTTTTTTCATTCCCAAGGAAGTTACTTTTCACCCCACCTAACACATGGGCTGAAAAGTCCGTTTTACAGTGAAACACAAAATTTTGCAAAATTTCATTTTATTTTTCAATATAGTTGCCTTCGAGGGCGATACACTGATTGAAACGATTTTTCAATCTTTCGATACCAGTTTTGTAGAACGATTTCGGCTTAGCCTCAAAATAGGCCTCTGTTTCGGCGATTACTTCTTCATCGGTCTTAAATCTCTTTCCGGTGAGCATTCTTTTGAGGTCTGCCAACAGGAAATAGTTGCTGGTGACCAAATCTGGAGAATACGGTGGGTGGGGAAGCAATTCGTAGCCGAATTCATTCAATTTTTCCATCGTTTTCATCGACTTGTGACACGGTGCACTTGCACTCTTGATGAAACAGCACTTTCTTTTTTTTTTCAAATGCGGCCGTTTTTCTGCGATTTCGTCCTTCAAACGCTCCAACAACGCAATGTAATAGTCGCTGTTGATAGATTTTGGATATAGTCGATGAAAATTATTCCATGTGTATCCCAAAATACGGATGCCATAACCTTGCCAGCCGACTGTTAAGTTTTTGGTTGTTTAGGACGAGGTTCGTCGCCTGCTCGCCACTCAGCTGACTGCCGACTTGACTCTGGTGTGAAGTGATTAAGCCAAGTTTCATCCATTGTCACATAACGACGCAAAAATTCGGCTTTACTGTAGTTGAACAGCCTTATACACTCATCTGAATCATCAACACTTTGTTGTTTTTGGTCGACTGTGAGCAAAGGCGGCACCCATTTTGAACAGAGCTTTCGCATGTCCAAATATTCGTGCATGATATATCCAACATGCTCTTTTGATATCTTCAGAGCCTCAGCTATCTCGATCAACTTCACTTTACGGTCATTCGTAAACATTATGTGGACTTTTTTGATGTTTTTATCTGCAACAGCCTCTTTTGGACGTCTACTGGGTGCATCATCTTCGGTGCTTGTATGACGACTTTTAAATTTTTCAATCCACTTGCGAATGGTTCGTTCGCTGGTGCAGAGTCCGGGTTACACTTATCAAGCCATTTCTTTGCATCGGCTGCATTTTTTCCCATAAAAAGGCAATGATAAACCAACACACAAAATTGCTTTGAATCCATTTTTTTTTTTTTTTTCACAATAACAAAAGTTGCTTCACTCACAACGCTATATTTCGAGAACTAATCATCCGACAGCTGTCAAATTTATACACGTATCTTTTGAAGGTTGGTACTACTAAAATGGTATGGATTTAATTCAAGTAGTGCCCTCTCTTAGAAACGGACTTTTTAGCCCATGTATTACGTAGATGGTTTTGTTACGTTGCTGTAGACGAAAGATTTGTTTTAATTTGGGATGACCACCGTCGATAGTGAAACAAAATCGGTTGAAGATCTCTTTGAAATTTTGCTCTGGTTATTCAGAAATACCAAATAGAACAACTTCAGCTACAATATCTTTGCTCTCATGTTGTTTTTATAAAGAGAGAAGCACTTTTTTGATTGTTAGCGTATTATCAATAACTTCAACACGTTGAACTAGCTACAATATCTCAGCGATAGCCTCATTTAGTGCATCAAATCGGTTCGACCAGAACTTAAATTTTAGAAAAAAAAAAATCATCGCGAATGATATTTATTTCCTTTGATATGTGGGCAGTTATCGAAAGACGATGTTTTTCCAGACGGTCGGTTAAGTGATTAGCAGCACCGTAGGTGGGCTTGGTCGTCATAGTTGCATGCAATGGCGACGTTATCAGTGGCTAGTAAAGAAATGATAATGAGCAAGAGAAGAGAAGAGCGGCTAAGAGGTGAAACGATGAAGTAACAAAACCAAAAAAACAAAACAAAAATGTCGGTGGAGATTTTCCTCTTTCTTGTAATTAAAAACACTGTACACAATGAATGTGATAATAATTATGTTTCTTTTATGATACTTCTATCTTTTATTTATCGTTAGCGCTTACTTTTAAATTCAACTAGGGATTATATACTTATATACCCGAAAAATAAAATACATTTGCGGACGGGGTAAAAAATACGACCTACTCATGCGAATACATAACAATTTACGAAAAACTTCGGTCCGGGATTCATTATTAACTACTTTTTTCTGAAAAAAAAAATCCAAATATTGTACATTACATATCAATTTCTCGTATAAGGGCCCTGGACGGCATCATTTACGCCTGAATGTTCAAAACAAGATTGGTTACTTTATCACATTGTCTAAGCACTGTTATCTTGAAAGTAAATAGCGTATCTCGAGGACTTTCCAATTGAAAACTACTGAAGTTTACATGCATCCAAATACGTGAGAAGAATTTTATAAAAAGATGACCACATTTTGCTGAGCTCATGTTAACGTTGATCACACAACGGCAACACTACACCTAAATCCTCACGGTATGTAGTCTGTCAAATGATTCAAATTAAATTTTGCAGTTCACCGTCGAAGAAGCTCTCAATTTTCATCTCTGTCTCAGTTCCACCTACAGAGCAGTCAAATCGAAAAATTTATGAAAAAGATATGAACAACTGTAAACCAGGAACATTGGGAAGCTGACAATAAAAAAAATTGCAGAAAAGATATTATAAAGAGGTGCTGTCAAATAATTCAGGACATCTGACGATGGTACATTTTACAGGGATTTAATTCAGGAAACCAAACAACCATTAATCCCTCATTATAGATGTACGAAGCTACGATGGATGATGTAGATACGCCGGAGAGGGTGTTATCTGATTGTAGGCTATATAGAGCATGAGGTGTAACAGTATGAAGCAGTCAGAGTCGATGATGCATATACATAGTAATATGCATGAGAATAATTTATCACGCATTATGTCGGTTAATTACTAGACATCGTTGTTGTTGTTATTAGTGAAACGAGTTTGTTTGTGAATGATGTGCATACACATAAGTATGTTTTTGTGTTGGAGAAAATGCACTTTAAATTGAACCAGGAAGTACCTATATATTACCATCCGATGCTTCTTCGGATCCTCCTGGGAATCCAGATAGTTTATGTAAATTGAATTCAGTTGCTTTGCTATCACTCAAAGGAAAGAATTTAATTTTAATGCAGTTCCATTAGGGCGGATGTTACTCAGTTACAATTGAAGTTACTGAAACTATTATGATAGAATATTCATACAAAAAGTAATGATTTAGTGCAGTTTACCAACTTTAAGTGGAGGGAGTGTCAACTGAATTGAAACTGCAATTAATTCCTTTACAAATATGTCATATAGCCGGCAGTAGTAACTTAAATAACTTTAAAGTTTATTAAATAATGCAATTGATAGGTATCTAGATAGTCAAACCACTCTTATGAGCCCTTAAGCTTCCGAATTCCTGTCTATGTGCTTAAGCTTTTTTAATCCTGTCCAAATTCCCATCAACGACAGTTGATATGACAATTACTCTACTATGATAGGTAAGGTTAGGTTTAAGTGGCTATTGAAAAAACAGCCTAGAAACCATTTGGAGCTCTTAATAAAGCATAGGAGACTTTTAATGTCTATTTTGCTTAAGTCAATGACTTGAGTCGTTGTGGAAGAAGTCCCCTAGTTGGAGATTTATTCATGTAGCTTCTGTAGAAGTCGTTAGTAAACATGTGAAGCCTCTTTGCATGTTTACTTATGAGGCAGTGTTCAGTGATGACACCTATAATGGCGCTAAGATGTTTCTGGAGCGATTCAGATCTAGCTTTGGCCAGATTTGTTTGGTCGCTAAGCATGTCGATCCAACCGCCCATCTATGGTTTGTTCTTCTATTAGCATCCAACTTTATTTTTGGTTTGCACGTAGCGATAGGTATACTTATGTTTTCTTTTTTAGGTGTGATAGGTATAGTGGTTCCAATTTTGCCAAGTTCGTCGCCTCTTCTATTCCCTGGAATGTCTCTATGTCCATGGCACCAAACATTATAGTAGAGATGATCGACATTCCATGTATGTTCTTGAATTTAGAGAGCATGAGTCAAGCGATTTGATAGCTGCCTGACTATCAGAAAAGATGTGGATATTCATTGCAGATATTACATTTTTCTTCAGCCAGGATAGGGCTTCCTTAATTTCCAGAATTTCCGCCTGGAACACGCTACAGTGATTGGGACGGCGTAAGGAGAGGCTAAGTTTAAGCTTATCGGCAAAAACACCACCACCAATCCCACTGATAGTCGGTAGTCTTTGAACCGTTCATGTTAAAGTGGATTGAATTATTATCCAGGAAGACATTTTCCTCCCATAAGGATCTGGAGGGAATGCTTACATGGAAGCCCTTGTCAAACCGTTGTTTGGGTATGGTATAGTCGATGTTTTCTGGTAGGATTCCTAGTGCGTTAAGAATATTTGCGTGGCCAAAATGTTTATTTGCCCAATGTGAAGTCGCTTTAAGGCGAATAGCTGCATTGGCGGCTACTTGTCCGCTATAAATGTTGAGGAGTGTAAGGTGAAACAGAATGTCCAGAGCAGCGGAGGGAGTAGTGCGTAGGTCTCCGCTTATGCCAAGACATTGTTTTTTTTGGATTATACTATGATGGACCTTATTCTCCTATGATATTTTGTGTTCTGTAAAGATGCGTGTTCATTTGAGAGCAGTAAATTCACGTAAATTACTATCGAGACTCTTTCCATTTGCGAGTAATTTTTTCGAAAATTAACTATAAAGAGTTGGCTGCGAGTAGGCTGAGAGTCGATTTTATGATAGTACTCCCAGACCCCTTTCCACTTATATGAATTTATTGCGACAGTTACCGGTTGGGAAGGCTACAACAGTAAAATTGTTAATAAATAAAAAATAAAAAAATAAAAATCCTAAGGAAAAGGAAAAGATGAGTTAAGTCATATGATATACCTTAGACGTAAATTCAGTGAGGGGTGTACTCTAACAACAGAGCTTCAAATTGACGATGCACAACAATTCAGAAATTTTTGCCGATAGCCATAGAACACTGTGATAGTGTGGAATATACATATATATCCGTTGGTATAATTTGATACCAAATCAAAAAGAAAAGAAAACAATATCAGCACGTGAACGTGATTTTTGGCATCTGGTAGGTCTACATTTCAAATTAGGAGACAATCATTGTATAAGCTATTCAGATGATTCATAAGTCAATCTGCAGTATTTTGTTTGTATTCCAGTATGTACCACAGAGAAAATTGTAAAAGAAGTTTACACAAAATATCTTGTCGCTAGCTGCGTAATTGTTGAGCAACATACTCGTACTCTCCAATAATATGCATCCAAAACCAGTTCCTGGTAGAAATATGACAGGTTCATACTGTTTTGTGGCGATGATGCTTTTGGCATAGCAACCTTTGTATTAATGCCACATCCGTTTCGTAATCTACCACCGCTAAATCGTATTTTTAACTACCGCTTAAGTAGAGCCTGTTGAATACCTGAAAAAGCATTTGGAATAATTTCCAACCGTTTTCGGGTGAGAGACGAATTCAAAAATTACATTATGACCCGAATTGGTAAAGTTTCGTGGCAGACATATTACATAATTTTATAACTATGTCAATTTTGTATGGACTGTATTTACTTACGATTTAACTGTCGAAGGCAACCTAAGAGATACTCGCAGCATTTTTACTCTCAAATTGACGAATACCTTAAGTGGTGTTTCTGTTTTCTACTGATAGATCTTTTCATAGGAATGCTGAAATACTTGACAACTTTTGGCCCTGAGCAGTTTAATTTGCAAATAGAATAACACTTCAGTAAAAGTTAAACTTATTTTGGAAATAGAATTTCAATTCTCGCAACGTATAGAAGATTACCTGATTTTTTTGGTCTTCATAATCGACAATGTCAGCTCCTCTTTTCACCGTATTGTGGATAAATACTACACAAACTATACTTGACGAAAAGCCAGCAATGCGTCAACGCAATATGCGTACAGTTCCAAAGTTATCAATTCGAGGTCGATCGCCACATTTCGGGCTTTGTATATATAATAGGTTCACTATGTTCACACGAATCCAGCTGATAATGACAACCCTAACAAGGTTCAGTGAACTACTGAATCCCGGCTGCATTCAAAAAGAGTTACGTGTCCTTATGTGTCAAGCTTTATTACTTGTCCCCTTTGTGCTGCCAAAAAGCCGGCATTGCCTTGAAAGTTTCTTATGTCCGAAAAGATTTGTTATTCAGAATGACTCCCAGCTTTATTGGAAAAATAGATTGCGACGCCCTGAAGTAAGTATACGAGAAGTTCTGAAAGTCACTTTACTACTTTTCGTAAAGACAGCAGTCCTAGTTTTGAGAGGGTTGCGCAAAGTTATCTGGCCAAGTTACATATCACGTCCAAAATTGCTATTTTAAAATTGGATTCCACGTTAATAAAAATGCTCAGCACGTACTCATTTATATCGCGTGCAAAAATTTCAGGGGAACCTTAACCCCTTGAGTATAGCAATATGAGAGCTAATTTCATTGAAAATAATTGCTTTTTTGATGACTATTCTCTTTGGAATGAGATCCTCTATTCCTCATTGAATTAAGAATATCAAACCAAAAGAAAAGGCGTGGTACGATTCGAGACCTAAAAAGCCTGTCTGGCTAGAGACAATTTTTTTTGGCCCTACAAGACCAACCCGACGTAGAAAAATCGAAACAAGCTCAAACTTCCCTTTTTTTAGCATTCGCAATTTGAATACAACCAAAAACTCAATACAACTCAAAATTTTGAGTATATTACTTGTCGAGTTGAAGAGGCAGAGATAGATTTGAAACTAAAGGATGCTCAACTCTAATAACCTTATCATCCTTCTCATCACTAATTTTTGCACTGGGCTGGATCAAATTGTCATACGACCCGTGCCGGGTATCAGCCTTACTAGGGGCACTGCATGAACAGGGTATCCGGGTACCTAGCGACCTCGGATTAGCTAGCTTTATCTATATACAGCGTATCTCTGTGCATTTGGACCTCCCTTTCTTTGCTACTCGTAGGATATCCAATGGATAAAATCTCTAAAATAAAAAAAAAACCCAAGACAAGTACTCTTTTAATTCTGGGCTGCATCGACTACCAATAAGGCTTCCGGATTCGCGAGCAAACGTAAAATTGTAGCAGACCATGGTGCAACTTTAAAAGTTAAATGCAGTGAGCCTACATGTAAACCATGAAAAAGAAGCAGGACTGTCCTACCATGGTCCTACCACTTCCTCCACCCCTGTCAGGCTAGGGTGTTCCTGCTGCTATGCAAACTCCTACCTCAAAAGAAGAATCAAAGGCTCATCCGCGTCAGCAAGCCCCCTCCAATGCACTCTACTCCAGTCGCCGATATACAGTACGCATAATCGGATCCATTGCGGAGGTTGAGAGAACTGCAGTCCTGAAGAGCAAAATAGAGTGCGCCAAGCACATCCTTAAGGACAAATGACCCAGTGTTTCCAAAATGAACGTGTTACTGGCCTTTCAATGTCACATCTTTGATGTCTTTTAGCGAAGTCCTTAAAGATGACGACGATAGTTCAATTGCACCTGAATGGTGGCAATTTTTCAAGCTAAAGCCTTCAAGCAATTTTTTGGCCATCATGCGGCAAAATTCCGGACCACCTCGCACCAAAAGCGGTGCTGGATATTAAAAAGTTGATGTCAAGCCTATCGCTTGTGCAAAGCTCGAGGTAGTGGCTTAAAAGGATACCCCTAGCAGACCTAGAACTCGCATTCTGGATATAGTCAGCTAGACCTTTACAACTAATAAATGGAAAGTTGCAAAACTAGAGGAACTAAGGCGCACTTAAAGATGCGTGCTAATCGTGCTCAATAAGGAAACTCTTAAATATCTAGCGCAGACCAAAAGCATGATTGCGTACGGCTTCGAGTCTATCAACTTGAGAGTTTACAAAAAAGATAAGCTGAATGATAATAAGAAACCTCCTCCGCCTGTAAATAAAATTTAAAATTCGGCCTCAGATACTGGAGCGCCGATATTTTTTCCTGAATCATATAGCGACGACTCAAATCTATCCTCTATCTAACCGAAAATGAAAACCGATGACGAACATCCAAATCCACGTAATTCGTGGGTCCTGTACACTGAATACGTTCCTATCTATACAAGAGGCAAAGGTAAGATTATAACTACTTAGCTTTCCTTCGCCAGCCCTGTGTGCAATCATTTTAAGGGTACCTTAATCCCTTAAACACACGTTTATTAAAAAAAAAACATCAGCGGTGCTACCGCTTACAAACGTTAGGAAAATTTTCAACAAAGCAAAAAAGGAATCCCTCAAATATATATAAAAAAGAACTGTGGAAGGCAAAGCGACAATCCTGAAGGTCATTCCGTACACAATAAGAAGAAACCTAAGGGAAAAATATTTTCTCTACAAATCTTATAATGGCTAGTTGCTTGAAAAGAAAAAACGATGACTCTTGGACAACCTCAAGAGATAAATCACTCAACCTGCTCCCTATTCACGGCGATCGAAATTCACGCTTTAATACTCTTTGTGATTGATCGATCGGTTCAAAGGGTCAACGCGTGAGAATATCATAAGGAGCTGCGTAGAAATGCTCAACATCCCCTTGTCATGAGAAATTAATGCAGTTTTCATTCCCAAACTCGGGATATGTTCTTATGTTCTCCCAAAGGAACTCAGCCCTATAAGTCCATCATTCTTCCTTCTGAAAACTCTAGAATGACTGATTGCTATCTACATACGATCTAAAATTGACACACGAATTTTGACTGGCTTAATATAAAGAAAAGTCGGTGGAAACGATTCTACACACATTGACTAGCCACATGGAACATTCCTACAACTTAGTTGTCGATGAACTTATTGAATGTTAATCTTAACAGAATAACCCTTAACAAGGTTACCTCACCTAACCCAAAGGTTTTAAAATTGTTGGTCGTTCGGCAAAATCGTCAAAAATTTTGCATCATTTTCCATCCCAACGCTCATTTATAATGCCATTCTTGACATCACCTCTTTGGATAAGTTTAATTTACTTGCTGCACACTCTGCGGCCAGCTCAAACTTCCAGATTGTGTTTTGCCTCCGCTTACATTAGAGTGCGCCGAATTTTCAATGGAACGAATCCATTTTCGAGCCCGTGTAGTAGCAAGAGTACTTAAAGGTCTTGCTATACACAAATTCACCGGTCGAGGTGCTAAATCTTAAAACACGAATACTTCCCAACGACCGACAATGTTATTGGTGATTTGATGGCATATCTTATCCAAAAGTGATTCCGAAACCACAGTAGTTGCTCTTAATATTTCAAAGGCCCTTGACAGAGTTTGTTCCTCTGTCAAAAATGCGAGCATTTGGGGTCGATGTTCATCCACATAAAATTGGATGAACAATGCCCATATCTGGTCAGGTGCTTGTAAGACCTCTTTGCATCAGCTATAAAGGATTCAAAACTGTTCGATAAAAAGCAAAGTTGATTTTAAATAATTTTACTCAGTTAATCGACACCCACGAACCCTGACGCTATTTTCACCTTAAGTGCTCCATCGAAATTGCCAGTAGCTTTCCGACTCTTCAAATCTTAAGTCGTAACACTTGTCTCGTTATGAATTCACATCAATTTACACTCAAGCCCACTTTCGGAAATACTCTAAAATATGGTGATTCCTTCCTAGGCCATATAAATCGCTTATAGAATGCTCTGGGGAGCTCTTTGTTCTAGGCATTAAAACCCGTGGACATTAAACACCAACAAACATTTTCATCTCCTTGAGCGCAACCAACTCTAACATGAATTACATTCTATTCCCACAAAACAATTTAACCATAAACCTTTATTCTATCTCAAGTGTAATTGTAAATAAATTCTTGTTGTCTTTTCTTTAAATTCTTATATAAAACTTTTGTTATTTCGTAATTATAAATAATACCGAAAATTGTAAAGAGACAGTTTTATTATTAATTATCTTCAATAAATAAACTTTGAAAGTTTTTGTTCCAACGTTTGAAATAAACATTAGTAGCGCAGTCGGTAAATTAATGAAAGTATTTTTAAGATCGAAAGTATATAAGTTTTCTGTAAAGGACAGATGCTTTCCGCGATATTAGTATTAATAAAAAAGTGTCATGCTAAATTCCTTAAACGAACATACTCGTATAGTTAAGTCTTACAATATTGGTTCTATAACTTAATTCGTGCTAAAAGATGGCGTAACTAGTATTATTCCATTGGAACATGCGTTGGAAAGCTACTGTCATTGTACGTCATTTCAGTATATGTCATTCATTTGAAGCGTAAACAACAATAACTTTTTTTCACTCAAATATGTCGAACTTTGTGCCTGAAAAAGTGTTTTTGCGGGGAGTTCTTCTTCATTACTTTAATATGAAGAAAACTGCTGCCGAAAGTCATCGTATTTTGGTGGAAGTTTATGGTGAACATGCGCTAGCTGAGCGAACGTGCCAAAAGTGGTTTGCACGATTTAAAAGTGGTGATTTTGGCTTGGAAGACCATGAACGTCTTGGGCAGCCAAAAGAGTTAGAAGATGAAAAACTGGAAGCATTACTTTATGAAGATTGTTGCCAAACACAAGAAGAGCTCGCAGAATCTTTGGGTGTCACTTAAGCAGCCATTTCAAACCTTTTAAAGGCAGCTGGATGTATTCAAAAGCAAGGAAATTGGGTTCCACATGAACTCAGGCCGAGAGACGTCGAAAGGCGGTTTTGCATGTCCGAAATGCTGCTGGAACGCCACAAAAGGAAGTCATTTTTGCATCTGATTGTTACTGGTAATGAAAAATGGATCCATTACCATCAATGGACAACGTTAACGAACACAATTAATCCGTTTAAAGAGAGCAGTAACCGAAAAAATCCCGGAATATGCGACCAGTCACGAGGCAATAATTTTCCATCATGACAACGCTCGGCCCCACGTTGCTATTCCGGCTAAGAACTATTTGAAAAACAGTGGATGGGAAGTCTTACCCCACCCACCTTATAGCCCAGACCTTGCTCCTTCTGACTACCATTTGTGCCGGTCGATGCAGAACGCCCTCACTGAAATACGGTTCACATCAGAGCAGAATATCAAAAATTGGCTTGTTCCATTCTTGGCTGCCAAGCCGGCGCAGTTCTTTTCGGATGGGATCCACAAATTGCCTGAAAGATGGGAAAAAGTCATAGCTTCAGATGGGCAATACTTTGAATAATACTATTGTACATGTTTTTCTTAAATAAACGTTCAAATTTTGGAAAAAAAACCGCACGAATTAAAATATATACCCAATACTAGGAGCCGATCAGCTCTGAAATAAATTTAAAAAAAAGCCAAAACTGAATAGATACGAGAATCCAATAGAAATTGCAATAGATGTGTGCTATTTTCTAAGTATTCCTGATGCTATTAAGGAATTACCAAATTATGACGGTAATCCTCAGCTTTTCTATGAATTTATCTCAAACATGGAATAACTTTTATTACTTGTAACATCTATCAATACTACTGTAGCGTATGGAGAGATAACTTCGCTCCATACGCAATAAAATAGAGGGTCGCACTAACGAAGTTCAAAACATTTATGGAACTCCTTTGGAATGGTCCCAAATTACGGTATATCTTATCCTTCGTTATACTGACAAACGCAATTAAACCTCTCTTGTCAAATATTTACATAATCTCCGGCAAAACAATAAAACAATAAACCAGTTTCATAGTGAGCCAATTTAAATACTATCCGCTATGAATAACTACTTTAAAATACATTAACTAAAAAGACATAAACCAACTATAGGGTGATTCATCGTAAGGTTTGATTTATAATGTAAAAACACATAAATTTAAAAAATGAACTTAAATTTTTTATTATCGGTTAGAAGAACAATTCATGGCATTTACTTTTTGAAAATGATATCATGTAAATGTTAACTACGACTACGTCTGAGATGGTCTATTCGGAAGGTCCAATTTTGGGCGACTCGTTCGAGAATAGTGACTGGTATCTCGCGGATAAAACGAGTAATGTTGAAACCCATCTCACCGAGACCATGTGCTTGAATCACATTACATCACACCATACCGTTGTTTTTAATGAATTTATTTGGTAGCTCTTGGTACTCTTCGGGTTTCTTATCAATCCAAATATGGCAATTTCGTTTATTAACGTATCCATTGAGCCGGAAATGGGCTACATTACTGAACAAAAGTCTTCTAAGTTTCTAAGAGAGGGCACCACTTGAATTGAATCTATACCATTTTTAGTTAGTACCAACCTTCAAAAGATACGTATATAAATTTGACAGCTGTCGGACCATTAGTTCTTGAGATATGGCGTTGTGAGTGAAGCAACTTTTGTTATTGTGAAAAACATGTGTTTAAAGCTATTTCGTGTGTTGATTTATCAATGCTTTTTGATGGGAAAAAATGCAGCCGATGCAAAGAAATGGCTTGATAAGTGTTATCCGGACTCTGCACCAGCCGAATGAACCACTCGCAAGTGTATTAAAAAATTTAAAAGTGGACATACAAGCACCGAAGATGATGCACCTAGTAGACGTCGAAAAGAGGCTGTTTCAGAAGAAAACATCAAAAAAGTTCACAAAATGATTTCGAATGACCGTAAAGTGAAGTTGATCGAGATAGCTGAGGCTCTGAAGATATAAAAAAAGAGCGTGTTGGATATATCATGCAGGAATATTTGGATATGCGAAAGGTCTGTTCAAAGTGGGTGCCACGTGTGCTCACAGTCGACCAAAAACAACAACGTGTTGATGATTCAGAGGAGTGTTTAAAGCTGTTCAACCGCAATAAAGCCGAATTTTTGCATCGGTATGTGACAATGGATGAAACTTGGCTCCATCACTTCACACCAGAAGCAAGTCGGCAGTCAGCTGAGTGGCTAGCAGGTGACGAACCTCGTCCAAAACGACCAAAAACTCAACAGTCGGCTGGCAAGTTTGGGATACACATGGAATAATTTTCATCGACTATCTCCAAAAGAGGCAGACTATCAACAGCGACTATTACATTGCGTTGTTAGAGCGTTTGAAGGACGAAATCGCAGAAAAATGGCCGCATTTGAAGAAAAAGAAAGTGCTGTTTCATCAAGACAATGCACCGTGTCACAAGTCGATGAAAACGATGCCAAAATTGAATGAATTCTGCTACGAATTGCTTCCCCACCCACCGTATTCCCCAAATTTGGCCCCCAGCGACTATTTCCTGTTCGCAGACCTCAAAAGAATGCTCGCCGGAAAGAGACTTAAGACCGATTAAGAAGTTATCGCCGAAACAGAAGAATATTTTGAGGCTAAACCGAAATCGTACTACAAAACTGGTATCGAAAGATTGAAAAATCATTTCAATCAGTGTATCGCCCTCGAAGGCAACTATATTGATAAAAAAAAGTTGAATTTTGCAAAAATTTTGTGTTTTACTATAAAACGGCACTGACTTTTCAGCCCATGTGTTAGTCTCTTAACTACGTTCTGGATGTGGTCTAACCGGTCGAGTATCATCTACTAATGTAAACTGGGACTCAAATTTGCGAATGGTATTGGCAATAGTGTTTTCAGTAGGTTGGTTTGGCGCACCGTATGTTCCTCGAATCACATGAAAAAAATTGCTCACAGAACGCTGATTTTCGTAATACAACTGAAAAATTTGGAGACGCTGTTGTGGCGTGAGTCTTTCTTGCTAAACGATACTGAACAAGCAAGTCAAAAAAAAGCTTATTGAAAATCAAACCTTACGATGATATCCCTATATATTCTGAAATGTGCTTGAATGTATGGTATTAGATGGTAATATAATGTTGCAGATATTAGATCTAATATCAGAGCCAGAAAACCTTCTTATCTACCAGACGTATTGAAGAACACACTATTTCAAGACTCTACCAAAAGAACCTATAAATATCAATCCAGTACCTACGCCATCTTAACAGCTATTTAGAAAAAACCAACACTTTCGTTTTAATATTCCCATATTACCCCAAATATATCTTCAGTTCTACCAACCAGCATTTCCAAAAAAACGTTACCGACCCCTGGTAAGCCAATAATTAAAGACTTCCGCCGCACACTCCCAGTTTCAAAGTACTAGATATCCTTTACCTCAACAAATCAAACCAGAACCTGTGGATACATACTATATTCAGACAAAATTCTATAAAAAGACCAATATCAATCCAGAATAACAAGTCAGTACATTCCAACTAATTTAAACCTCAATACTCTGTTAAGGAAATACACAACACAAGCACCGTTGCTCTTAGCAGAGTAAAACAAGCAAATGTGGAGAGGTGAACAGAACCAAACAACTGCTGCATTCAAACACTCAGCCGAAGAAGATCTGAATGATGCTGTATATATGTATGAGTATATCGAAAAGGCCATTAAATGATTTCAATAATAAAGTCAGTCTTAAAATATTAGATCAACTCTCAATATATTTTTACAAACAAACTGAAAAGAATTATAACCATGGCTTCCTTCACGACAGATTATCTTATAAAAAATTTCAAAGAATTTCTTCCTCCCAAATATCTGGTAGCCATAATGACAGACGACGAGACCAAGACTTTTTTTTTTAAACTTTTCAAGTGATTAGCAGCAAGAAACTTTTAATTGACGCTAGGGAAAACGACGAACAGGACAGACTCATAAATGAAGACCACATAAAAACAAACCTAAGAGATATATGTGTAACACTTAGACACTTGAAAAGATCCTATTAAATTCCTTTAATGAAAACCAAAATAACAAAAGCCATTAATATCGTAGCTGCCTAACTTGCCAAATCCTTATATATGATAGGCGTCCCCCCACAATAACCTTTGAAAAAATCTGAAACTTTTCTTTAACCCCTGGATATAATTCATACTGATGTATATACTATCAACGGGAAAAGCATATAAAACAACATCGACAATTTTTCAAAATTAAGCTTTGCCTATACATTGTCAACCAGAAGCAGCCATTAAAGCCATTAAACATTACATCAGTCTACACGACATTCCAGAAAAATTAATTTGTGGTTGAATTTCTGTAACCAATTTGATATTGACCTACATATAACATCATTTCAACAAACCAATAACAATGCGCCTGCAGAGACCCAAAATTTACCGAATAATCTGCGACAAATATAAAGCAAAAGATCACGAAGATGGCATATAACAGTGCCATACACACATCGACCTACATTACCCCAAACGAATTGTTTTATGGCAGACCATAAAAATTTAATGAGAACCTTACATGTAACAATAATCTTAATTCCCTACAAAACTCAAAGCATTCCAAAGTGAAATATTCCAGTCAATAAATTCTTTAATAGAGGCAAAGAAAGAAAAACATCTCGAAAAAATAAATACGAGCTGTGTTCAAAAAGTAAAATGACCTTATATCTTTATAAAAAAAAAAAAAAAAAAATATTTATTTATTCATCAATATTAATGTAGTCCCCTTCAAAGTAATTCTCCTCAGATGTAATACACTTGTGCCAACGTTTTTTCCAATCCTCGAAGCACTTCTCATAATCACTTTTTGGTTTAACCTTGAGCTCTTCCAGCGATGCCGTTTTTATTTCCTCAATCGTTGCAAATCTCCGTCCTTTCATAGGTCTCTTTAGTTTTGGGAACAGGAAAAAGTCGCATTGGGACATCTCCGGTGAATATGGTGACTGAGGCACGATTGTAGTGTTGTTTTTGGCAAAAACATCTGACACAAGCAACGATGAATGAGCAGGTGCATTATCGTGATGCAAAATCCATGAATTGAATGCACTTTTTTTCGACAGATCACGCGTGACTCCTATCAAACTGCTTGCTTGTTTAGTATCGTTTGGCAAGTCATCACGGAAAGACTCACACCACAACAGCGTCTCCAAATTGTTCAACTGTATTACGAAAGCAGAGTTCAACTTACTGAAACCATTATTGCCAATACCAGTTTACATTAGTGAATGATACTCGACCGGTTAGACAACATCCAGCACGTAGTTAAGAGACTAAAGCAGCTGCAGCTCAGAGATTCCTAAAATTCAACTTGTGCAAGAATTGAAGCTAGATGACTTGAATTTGCATCATATTTGCAGAGAATGGGCTCTGGAAAAACTCAATGAAAATCCGGTGTTTTATCGTTTTATCAGTGATGAAGCCCATTTCTGGCTCAATGGATATGATAAAGCCCATTTCTGGCTCAATGGAAACGTTAATAAACAAAATTGCCATATCTGGGCTGATGAGCAACCCGAAGAGTGCCAAGAGCTACTATTACATGGGCGACGTCAACATTTACATGATTTCATTTTCAGGAAGTATATGCCATGAATTGTTCTTTTAATCAATAATAAAAGTTTTATATACACTTTGAAATTTGTATGTTTTACTTTACATTATAAATCAAATCTCACGATGAATCACCCTATGTACAATATTAAGACCCAAATTTTCAAAACAAGCAGTAAGGAAAGGTCTTAGAGTTACTATAATTACTAACGATAGTAAAAAATTGCGTAAGATTAGGAAAAAAAGGGGGAGAAAAAAGTCACCTCAACGTGGTGATTGCTGGGTGTTTTGTAACTCGATTGGAGATGGGATAACCATCATGAACATGTGGAAGGTTCTTGACGAAAGCTATCGAGAGAGGGAGAAGGAGTGCCATCTCAATAAGCCACTTAATCCTGCTTCCGAGTGGCTATGGACCAAATCTTAGGATGAAATCAACGATGGCGTCCACAGTTTCAGTTAGGCCGAACTAGTGCTATCTCTATATGAGCTGTTTCAACGTACTTGAAAACCAGATCTATAGGTATCTCCAACACAAATCAGGTTGTTTTAAAATAATTGGTGGCGGATGAGCCCTAAATAAGGGCCAACGGCGGCACTCACATCCCCAAAGCCATGTACTGGCTCTGGATATTGGCGACCCTACAAAACGAACAACGACTGTCGGATCTGCACGTGAAATGTTCGTACCTTGAATAGGCTGCGTCCAGCCGAGTAATTAGCGAAGGCTCTAAATTGCTGTAAAGCAGATATTACCCCCATCCAGGAAGTGCCATCCCACCACCATGCTAAAGAAAGATGAAAAACTGTGATGTTTATGACGCTGATTGCTATGTGGAACGTAAGCAGCGTCTAATTGGATGAAAATTTGTTATAAGCGGCAGATTTAGGCAAGAAGTCTTGAGCTTTTGACTCGTAAGTGAACGCCTTATAAAAATCCGTATTAAAGGTAAATCCGTAACATCAGCCTTATATGAACTCATGCCCCAACGGAGGAAAAGAACGATGCTACCAAAGAAAGTTTATACGAGCTCCTCGAGAAAACCTACGAGCAATGTCCGATATATGACGTTAAAATGGATTGAAATGAAATGCCAAAATTGGAAAGGAGCATATTTTTGGCAGCACAATCGGAAGACATAGCCTACATGACACCACCTATGGAAATGAACTTATGATAATCAATTTCTCTGCGGAACGTAACGTTACTATAGAAAGCACCGGGTTTCTCACCTCAATACTCGCAAGGGAACAGGTAGATGGTAGTAGATCAGTAAACTCTCAAAAAGATTGATCATGTTGCGATCGACGTGAGGCACTTCTTAAATATTTTAAATGCCAGAACATTCTGGGCGACCAGCATAGTCTCGGGCCATTACCATTACAAGGTATGTCTACGGATACTTAAGACGCCAGAACAACGAGAAAATACTATGAGGAGATTTAACGTTGAATGATTGGAATCGCAACAAGCCGCCAGGAAATTTTCCGATTGCGTATCTCTTAACCTCTCGAGAAGTTCTTTGCAGTCAGCATCAAGTGCTGAAGACCACTCGCTTAGATGCCGAGAAGCCATCGTTTGATGAAGAGTAACGGCAAGCACATGCAGCAAAACAACATGCCAGTTCGTGAGTTCTACGAGCAAAAGTTGGGTGACGAACATCGGCTTCTTTAGAAAAAAAAAGAAAGAGCATGATAAGCGCGCGATCGAGGAAATAGAGAGGTGCTACTCCAAAAGTAATGTTCGGAAATTTTTCGAAAAGGTAAAAAGAAAGTGTCAGGGTAATAAGACCCGAACGGAAACCTGTAGAGATGAACGAGGATGTAGAAAAACCATTTCTTGTAAACGTCAAGGACGACACAAATTCCGCTATCAGACAGAGCGAACTATTCAATATTAACGATTCAAGTCAAGAATTCCGACCACCCGACCAAAATAAAGTGAGGATACCAATGTCTAAACTATAGTCGAACAAGACTGCCAAGCCGGACAGTTTACATGTTCAACTATTTAAGGCACCAGTAGATGACTTTGTAGAGAGCATACACCAACTTATTGTCAAGATTGGGTTGGGTGAATGTATGCCTGATGAATCGGATCCTAGCATCGTTTGCCCGGTTCACAAAAAGGAAGACCCTTTAAACTGCGCCAACTTTAAAGGTATCATATTAGACCTTTTCTCCCGTATTATGCAAGCGTCTCAAACTATTTTTCAACAATATAATTGGAACCTATCAGTGCGGCTTTAGGCCCGGTAGCTTAGATCGGTAATCAAGCCGTATATGACAGCATTTACAGAGACGAACTATACAGAGCCATGTCTAGTTTTGACGCAGAATGACGATGGAGAAAGCTCGCTGCCGAATCAAGGTCGGTAACGACCTAACCGATACATTTGCATGTGATTTCCTGCCTGTACAGGAACAGAGTACGAGGTGTGTTCAAATAATAAGATGACTTTTGAAATTTGATGGGCAACGTACATTCGATTGTCGATTTTTTTCTTCAAGTTATGTGTAAAAGTTGGAATCAAGTGGTGTAATACACTTGAAATGTTGACATTGGCATACGATGTGAGTCTTCTCTAAGTAAAAAAAAAAAATCAACAACATCAGCACATCAACAAAAGATGATAACATCGAAGGTGTGAAGATAATTGTTTTGGAAAATCATCGAGATACCATAAGAGAAGTTGCTGAGGATGTTGGCATATCGGTCGGTTCATGTCAAGCAATTTTTTGGGATGGCTTGTACTTGAGATGTGTATCAGCGAAGTTTGTTTCGAAACTTCTTAATTTTGATAAGAAGAACAGTTGTATGAGCATCGCTCAGGAGCTCTTGAATGACGTCAGTCTTGATCTTGACTTGCTCAAATGTGTCATAATTGCTGACAAGTTGTGGGTTTATGGTTATGACGTCGAAACCAAAGCTCAATCGTGCCAATGGAAGCACCCCGAAGAGCCAAGACCGAAAAAAGCACGAAAAGTTCGATCAGATGTCAAAGTTTTGATCACTGTTGTTGTTTTTCGATGACTTTGGCGCAGTTCATCACGAGTATTTACCACAAATTCATACGGTTAATAGGGAGTATTACCTTAAAGTTATGCGCCATTTGCTCATGGCTTTTGCATCACGATAATGCACCTGTTCATTCATCGTTGCTTGTGAGAGATTTTTTGGCCAAAAACAACACGACATACATGCCTCAGATACCACATTCACCGGATTTGGCTCAATGCCAAATCTAAAAAGACCAATGAGAGGAAGGATATTTGCAACGATTGAGGATATAAAAACGGCATCTCTTGTTAAGCTCAAGGCTATTGCAAAAAGTGCTTATGAGATGTGTTTCGAGGATAGGAAAAACCGTTGGCACAAGTGTATTATATCTGAGGGGAATTATTTAGTGGAGGCAAAATAAATATTGATGAATAAATTTTTTTTTTCTTATAAAAATATAAAGTCACTTTACTTTTTGAACACACCTCGTACAGTTTTAGTTTCTGTATAATCGTATCTAACGAAGAAATCGGTGCGTTGTTACAGGATCCAATTGCTGCGATTGAAGTTGAAGTTAAGGTAATTTAAATGGTACATAAAGGTAAAACAGAGTATATGGCGCCGACAAGAAAAGACAGTCAAGACGAACGTATCAAACAGATAGCCGCACAGCATTATAGCATTGAAGTTGCATAAGACTTGGTCCCCGCTGTAAATTCAAACACAGACACTACCGTAGACATCAAGCAAAGAATGTAATTGAGAAATAAGTTACTCAAGCACACAATGAAGAAATTACTGTATAAGAACCTTATGCCTAAAACACATGTGCAGTAAAACCCGTGTAGCAAAATTGGAGAACATTGTTTTCTATACAACCAAACAGACATGTTTACCAAAAAAATCCAAGTCAATGAATTTTATTACGAAAACTCATGTTTGAGACTTGTTCGCCACGCCATGCGCATTGAAGAAAAGAGTCGAAAACGAACCAAACACCTCCATTCGTCACCGTTCGTAGGAGCTTGCCCTCTTCATAGCTACGCTGCACCGAATTTTGGCGAAACAATCAATTGAGGCGGTAAAAGCCATTTCATTTAATAAATCACAACACTGAGACATGTTAAACATATTTGAGGCCGGAGCTTGAGGATATGGATGCAGACGATCTTTACTTTTAAAACGATGGTGCTAGGCGCTATACAAGTCGCGAAACAATCGAGCTATTGCGCACGAGATTTCCTGGGCGCGTTTCGGAAACACCAATTACCCGTCAAGATCGTGCGGGTTAGCACTGTTAGACTTTTTTTTTTTTTTAGCTCTGTTAAAAGCAAGGTCTATGCCAACCATCCGCAAGTAATTTCAGCTTGAAAAGTGAACACTGAAGCCGCGGTCGCCGATAATGTGAAAAAGTGCATGAAAATGTCGATAAAAGGATGAGGGTTTGCAAACACAGCCGAGAGAAAATATTGTATTCCATAAGCAATCCCCATGTGTCTACTACACAAAGCAATAAAGTTTTGAAAGATATCACAACAACTGTTCGTTTAACCAAAAAAAAAAAACAAATCCTACAACACTTGTTAAAACCCGTTATATGTACGATTATTTTAATTGAAAATAAATTAACAAGAAATGTAACAAGAAGCTGTATGAGTTCTTCAGCGACATTGAGCTGGTAGGGAGAACTAGAACTCATTGGCACCTACAATTAGGACACCACCCGTCTCGCCCGGAATATCTTCGAATCAATTCGAGAAGAAAAACACGGTGAGATGAGCTCTAGCCTTATGTGAAGCGTGGAGAGTGCTGTGCTTTGAGGCTTCGTTCCAGTCCCGAACTACAGCGGCAAATAAAGTGAAGTAAAAGCTTATATCGCTCAAAATCTAAAACTATGTGACAGCACAATAACAAGGTGGGTGACATGGCCGTATTGCGCCAGGAAAATCTACCACAGACTTATTGGCGATTGCGTCTTATTGGAAATAATAGAAGGTTACAATAATTATTGGACCCAAGTTGTAAAAAGGGTGAACGTTCTGTCAGCCCTTCAATCTGCACAAACTTTGAAGAATGGACAAATGAAAAATAAAACACTAGAGTTTGCACTACTGTGTTATGAATAAGTATAGCAGAATTAGCAGTTTATGGCTGATAGTAGAATAACTACAAGCGACAGCGCTTGTCCTGATAGTGTCTCTCTAATGCTTTCTATTAAAGTAATATTCGAGTTGAATTTTTGGGGGGAAAATTTTCATTATCCTGATGAAAATTTTACCCTCGGCAATGAAACTAAAAATCTCCTACAATCTATGACTACTTAAGCACTTAACACACTTAAGATTGTCATTTCCAAGTCGACCAACAAGAAGCATTCTCGTATTTTTCTGCTATACAATCCGTATGCAAATGAATACTGCGCTACAAAAAATGACATACACGAAGTACAAAGTGTTATCTCGTGTATCTTCTTGTTTTATGGTTCCCCCAGCTAAAAAGGTGAAGTAGTGGAAGGACCTTCTGTGTTCATTATCAGTCGCGCGAATGTTGCTCCCATTTTGTATAAACAAAAAAATATATACATACATTTCACCATTATTGTCATCCTTTTTGTACGGTTAGTGTTAATTACAAGAGAAAACCACCGGCAGGCGAAAGCCACCACTCACTCAGACTAAGCTGCATTCGTTGGCGTCTCACACATACATAAAATACACAAAACAAAACATACAGTGCCGCAAGGATAATGACACACTAAGGTGATATAATAGACATGATTAATCCTTTCTTGTAAAGTATGAGACATATCTCATTATGAGTCCTGTTACCATCACCCTCTGCTTTAGTTTAAGGGTTCGTATTAATCTACAGAAACAACAGGTGTCGCAGAGGGGAATAGTTGTGTGTGAGATTTTAAGACGCATAAACGCCCAAGCAAAAGCACAAGGTAAAACCTACCTATACCCGCACCCACTACATTTTTACCACTCTCCAGGGCTTCACATAAATTGGAATCTCGGATACATTCTCGTATCGTTTGTATGGCCTTGGCACATCCTTGGTGAATGTTCGCTATATTATTCTCGGTATACGCTGTCAAAATTAGCAGTGTTCTTTCTTGGTCGGATAGGGGGTAGAGGGAATTCAGCGAGTACCCCCAACTGTGTCTAAGAACTCGACTCTCTGGTTGATTCCATTATAGGAGTTGCAGGTGTATATTATCCTTAATTACCGAACTTTATTACAGAATCTTTGCTACAAAAAAAAAAAGAGAATCAAAACTTTAGGTAAGGAAGGTTAAAGTGCGGGGGGTATTATGTTGTCATTTGCGGTTTTTGGTATTATCGTATGCCATTAGACTTTACACTGGTAATAATCAAGTGAAGGGGTTGAAAAAGGAAGAGTCTTTGGGCGGATGTCGTCTAGCGGTAATTGGTTTTTGTAGTTCGACACTGTGATTGTTTTGGAAAATTTACAGAATTTCTGGTGTATCGTACTTTTGAAAGGCTTACATGAAATCTGTCTATTGCCGGAATCTTCATAAATGACAGAGATTGTGTTGACAAAGTGGTCGGAGTTTTGTATGGTCTCAACTCGATGAAACGGTTAATGTTAACTTAATGGGATGTCGTTTATCTCCTCAAATGGGAATAATAAATTTGAAAAGTTTTAGATGGATGTGTGTCTTCACCGTACAATACTTTTATTCGTTTTATAGGGTAGATTAGAGTGTTCAGCCCTTTATTTGTCATGAAGTTCCTCGATTAATGCTTCAGATGTGCCAGATTTTTATATCTAAAGTTATCACCATGATGAGGGACACTTTAAAAAACTATCTTACACTATTTGGTTATCAGTGTTTTCTATCAGAAACTAATAAATACTCCTAAGCAAATTTCCGGCAGCAGAATAAGCAACCACTTATCAAATCAGTTAAGAAAAATTATGGTTTATGGCGTTCTGAACGCCTGAATGTCCAGAAAGCCCTTAAGTTTTCTTCAAGTTACCGCCAAAGATCTTTATCGAGCATCTCTCCCTATGTCTGCTTAAGGCGTCCCACTTGTCTACCTGATTGAGTAATTGAATTTCTTTTCGCGACCAACATTAAAGTTGAACTGTATGCCAACTCTTTCCTCCATATCTGGGAGTCCATTTCCTATTATCGTGTTATCGCGTCAAGTTGGTCATTCGTTATATGGTACGTTTGGAAAAACTATCCTGAAAATGTTGGGAAAACATCTATTTAAGAAAGGTACTACTCCAATAAAGCAGAAATGTTTTCATGTTTGATTTGAATAGTCTCAGCTTGTTTTTTTGTGCTGAAAAAAATTTGTTTGCACTACCCTTTGCATTACCACCTCAATTGGTATATTTGCTTCCTTAGAAAATTTGTATTTATTTCTGAGACTTCATCAGTCCTTTTCTTTTTTTCCCGCCAAATAAATTAAGATCGTTTTTTCCCTTTTTTTTATTCAAGTTTTTAACTAAATTTTCAGATCAATTGAAATCCCGTCCATTCACCCTCGGATTTGTATAATATTCTTGGGGTTCATTCGGCAATCGTGTATTGTGCAACATCGAAACATTTAAGCATATGCAAAAAACTGCAAATAATTCGGACATACAAATTACAGAGTTCGACAACAATTGCAATTGAAAATAAAACAATTTTTTCGCAAACAAAACTAGTTCGTATACATATCATGATAAGCATTTGTATCGAAGGTTATGGAAGCTTTAAATCTAAGCTTTGGTTGCCGAAAATCAAATATCAGAGGAAACACCCTATCGAGTCGAACTCAATAGTACATTTTTTAGTGCGCAAGCAAGAATGACCGAGATCATTCAAGCTCAACAAGATATCGGTTCGCGAACAGACAAAGAAAGCGACATGGCCAAAACATTGAAATCATTAGCTGAAAGCCAATGCATGAAATGAAGTAGTAAAATCATTATCTGATTCGTCGCGACGGCCAATATCAATTACAAAACAAGAAATGTGATCAAGACTTCCTGAAATTAAAATTCCAGAGTTCAGTGGACGGTTTGACGAATGAGTTCGGCTTCGCGATTTTTTCTCCGCTTTAGTGCAATCCAAATCTACGATCACGGGAATCGAAAAATTGAAGTACCTGCAAACGTAGCTGAAGCGAGAGGCTTCGTCTATTACAAATCATTTCTCTCCTAGCAAAGAAAACTTTGACGTGACCTGGAATTAAATCAGGGCTTCTTAGGGCAAATTGCAATTTATCATGGCTGCCCATTTGGATAACATATTCCAACAGCCTGTGCTTAAAAGTGGCTCAATTACTAAAATTAAAAGGCTATTTACTAAAACGAGCAGAAACATTAATGATTTGCACGCTTTGAAACAACCGGTTGCTTCTTGGGACATTTTATTGTTGTATGTGCTGGTGAAAAAATTAGACTCGGACAATCGATTGTTGTGGATTCGCGTAATTAAAAAAATAAATAAATCCATTATTGTCCGATTTTAACGGATTTTTGAAAGATCGTACAAATGAATTGGAAAGTTTAAATTTATCAATTACCATCGGCCGCGGTCAGTCGAGTGTTCACAAATCCTATTCGAAGGATTCGGGTAAACGAGTGTTGATCGAGAGTTTCATGATCTCACGGTCCCTGCGCGTTTCGATTTCGTTAATTCCAACAAAATCAGTATCAATTTCGTTCGCGTTAGTAGTGTGTAAATTTTCAAATTGTAAGACGTGCGGCTTAAAACACAATACGATGCTCAATCATGAAACCTTGTCGCAGCCATAATACCGACCAATCATTTCAAATGAGATTTCAGGAGGTACGGCAATAATCATGTCCGAGGATAGGAAAGATAATCTACAGCCGTGTAAAGCTCTTCTTGACTCAGGGTCCAAGTGATTTTAAATTCAAGATCATGGAAACAGCGTCTCGCGTTAAAACGCGGTCCTGCAAGAATTTTCATTTTGGGTATAAGGCAATGTATAGGTGCTAACAGTACTAAAAGCCAAGTAAAAGTCTTTATACCATTAAAAGTTAATACCAATTCACTAGCAGACTGAAACTCTAAACGCCCAACTAAGATCGATGTTTTGTTGGGAGCTGATAAATTTTTCCATATTCTTCTGGAAAGGACAATCCATCGGGTTCACCTGTAGCTCAAGAAACTATACTCGGGTGTGTTACGGGTACACTTCACAGAATCCAGTTAGGAGTCTCACGTGACGCGGCTTTGAAACGACTTTTCGCGATGGAGAAACGATTTTCAAAGGACTCAAGTTTGAAGCGTGAATATGTATCGTTTATGCGCGAATAAAATGACTTAGGTCAAATGTCTCTTGTGAAGCAAAGTAATCGCGAAAGTCCTTCATTCTATCTACTCCATCACGCAGTACTCAAGCCCACAAGTACGACGACCAAATTAAGGGTATTTTTTGACGCGTCGTTGGATTCACCATACATAAAGTTTCGAAAATTTAAGATTGCGATCAAGGCTGATGTAGGGAAAATGTACAATCAAGTGTTCGTTAAACCGAACGAGGTACATGTTCCACGAATTGTTTGGAGAGAATGGGTTACCAAAGAACTTTGCGTTCACCGACTGCAAACGGTCAAATATGGAATCACCTCGACCTCGTATTTAGTCACTGGGGTCCTTAAAGAAATCAATATCAACAATATCGCGCAATTTCTAAGGGCTTGCGCTTTCGAACACACAAAGAACGCAATAGACATGAGTAACGATCCCTGTCAGATTTTAGTAGGTGCAGGAATGGAACTTCAAAAGAAGTCATCGAACTCGTTCAAGTTTCGTAACACCATGGATATCGAGTATCGGGAGGCATCGGAGAAGGTAGAGTCAAAACATTAAGCCTTGTGTGGACAACAGAGGATGACTGCTTCAATTTCTGTTCATCGCCATACGCCATCGGTCCCCAGGTTACTGAAAACTGAAGTGCTATCCTTTTGGGATGGATCGACCATCGTCAAATTGAAAATTTTTACGAAGCGTCTTTGGCTAAGACATAATGGATGGGATACGTTTATTCCTACGGCTCTTCACGAATCCTCAGAATTCCACGATGTTTGCAGTTAAACTGAAACAAAGTTATAGAGCTGCATGGCTTTTATGATGCTTCAGAGTCAGCATACGCTGCGGCAATATACTAACGCGTGTTAATTTCCAACTGTGTTCGTATTGCCCTTATTTGCGCGAAAACACCATTCACCCCAGTGAAGGCTATTCTTTCGAATCCACACCTTGAATTATGCGGATCGTTGCTACTTACCAAACTTATCAGCCAAGTAAAGGACGTTCTTACCTTTCGAGTACTTTGCTTACACAGACTTGATAATGGTTTAACACTGGATTCAAGGACATCAGTTTTCGCGTAATATGTTGATAGACAATCGATTATCGAAAATTGTCGATCGGTTTGCAGTGTCCATGTAGCGTCCACGTGCGTGCGGCCGCAAATGCCGTTGACTGCGACACCCACGGTATTATGCCACGAAATGTCCTTAATTTAGACTTGTGGTGGTACAGTTTAAAGTTTTTCTTTGTTCTTTGTTCTTACTCTGAACAGCGTCACTGAAAGTTTTTAAAGTTATATAAAGTTATCTGTTTATAAAGTTACTCCACCAATAGAGGCTTCGATATTTATACACGACTTTCAAGCCTCAAGAGACGTTTCCGCGTCATCAGCCGATGTATTCGCCTATTTCGGAATTATAAACATCCCCCAAAGGTTCCACGCATGCGTGTTCTTTCATCTGAGGATATACATTTATTAAGGATCGCGCTATTTCGGCTTTCACAAACACAATCTTTTCGCGATGAAATTATATCTTTAAACCGTAAGGAAGCGGTCTCGAGAAAAAGCAAGTATAGTTTCGCAAGTCCGTTTTTTGATAAATTTGGTGTACTTCGCGCAGGCGGGCGGCTTGAAAATGCCGCAATACATTTCCATCAAAAGCATCCAATTATTTTCCACAAAGAACACCACTTAGCAAAATTGATAGTCAGCGATTGTCATCTTACAAACTTGCACGCTGGAATAGGCCAAACGACGTATCTTTTGCTTTAGCTGTAGGGAAAAAAACTATATCAATTTATTTGGCGGAAAGAGAAAAGGACGGATTAAGTCTTAGAAATGAGCAAAAATTTTCTAAAAAAATCAAATATCCCACTTAAGGTGGTAATGCAAAAGGTAGTGCAAACATTCTCCCGCTGTTGACGGTGTCCTTCAAGTTGAATCTTCCAATAACGGGCACAACTTGCACATAGAACGCTTTGCTTCACCCTTAGCATTAATGACAGGTGCTATTGCGTTAGTCCATTCCGTCTTGGATACGTCTTAGTAACTCTGCAAATTATTCATCGGTATGGTGATTGATTTTCTTCCTTGATGATGATGACGTCGTTAGTTTGAATATTTTTATTTTTTTCCAAACAAAAAGGTTTACGTAGCCGGCTGATATAATCTTGGGACCACTTTCTCCAAAAACTTTACACGCGACCATTGAAGATATTGCCGTCGATTTAACAACGTTGGCTGGAGATTTAAAGCAGTGAGAAAACAGTTAAATTTTTTAACTAAATTTTCAGCTCAATTAAATCCAACACACGAACAACATTGCTTCTCTTAATTGTAAATATCATAACATAACCAATCCCTTTTTTTGAATTCTGCTATTCACATCGAGTTCGACAACCGCGTATTCTGAGAGCACACTTCCTAGATAAAGAAAGCTCTGGTGGAGGTGGATGACAGCCATAGGCCCACCGACCACAGACCTCGGAAATGAAACCACATAGGTTTACGGGCGATTTTCTCCTCAGAGGAGGATGAGGGGGTTCGGTCGGTGAACCTCTAAGAGACGACGAAGCAGGAGCCCAGGGTGCGACAGGAGGTCCATCAGGATCACCGTTGTCGGAGCCCGTAGTCTAGACGGGAGATTCGCAGCGGGCAGCATCAGACAATGTGTCTAAAATTCGTCGACGGATGGCGATGGACGGTCATTTCTAGCCAGACAACGCGATAATGACGGGTTAATAAGGACGATCCCTGGAGCCTACACCCCAACAAAAGCCAACCAAATAAAGGCTTAAAATGCATCACATCACGCACTTGAGGTGAATGCAGCTAGCAACGCAAATGTTCAATGAGTGAAGTGATGACGATCTTTTTGATAGTTACACACCAACGAGGAAGCTACGGAGGAGCAACGGTGGTGTGCAGGCGGACGGCCAACGTAATAAGACATCAACTTTAAAAGTTCGGTTCGGTGGGTAAAGAGACGACGACCCCTTTGATGCCAGCACCTCACCGATAGAGCACTATAACACAACCTCCAGCGTGGGAACCTTAAAACTTTAAACAAGAACAACGATAACATTAATCAATCAACAACAATAATTATAAAAATAAACAACAACAATAACATAAACATCATTATAAACCATAACAACAAAATAATAAAAAAAAAACAAAAACCTTACAAAATACCAAGAGGGCAGAAAGGCGCACAACGAAAAGTACAAAACAAAATAATTGTAAGGAGTGACACGTTATTGGTCAGTCCGCATTCCCCCAAGTCTGAACGCCGATCCATCGGAGTAGTTATGGACCCGCGGAGTAAAGTGACACCCAAGCACTTGTACTTTGCTTTGTTTGGGGGGGCGAGCTAGAGAATGGCTAGATCAGGGTATAATCAGTGTGTGAGAGTCTGTCAGGAGATCGTGGAAATAAAAAAAAAAAAAGTTTTGAAAATCACTTTGGTGAAGACCAGTGAGGGCCAACAAGAGTTTTTTTTTAAGTCAAAATTAGTCGAGATTGCGAAAAGCTATTTTTTTTTTTCAAAGAGTTAATGTAAAATTAACGTAAAACGCGAAGCTTCTTCTTAAGAACAGAAGAAAAAAAAGCGGGACGGAGAAGGAAGAACTGTGCCAGAAGGGGTGCAGGACCTCCAGGAATCCAGATAAGTATAGTGCAGTGCAGACTTCGGTGGGCCGCGCGTGCGCAAATATCTCGGGAAAACACGAGACACGCGTCACTCTGTCGACGAGTGAACCGCTACCTCAATTAAAAATAAATCGTCAAGATTTTCTCTTTTTTTTTTAAAGTCCGTTTTTTTATCCATTTTATCCATATCCACTTCGATCGTACTGTTACCCAGGTTTAGCTGTCTCTGAAAGCGCTACTTGGAGTTTGAATAAACCCAGTTTTGGAATCAGTGGGAGTTTCAAGTTAAACTTGACAGTTGCCGGGAATCCATCTAGACACCTATTGCATGTTCTGCGTCAGGTTCCCCAATTTTTTGTTATAAATGGATTAAAAACAAAAAATATCACCTGGTTGGGATACAAATTATTGCTGAACCCTTATGTTCACACCCGGGTACCCCAGTGCTCAACGAGCTGGATTTACATAAAAAAATCTGAATTTACTGAAAAATTTACATAAAAAAAAATAAAATTTCTTTTTGAGCTTTCAGACCGTCGTTTTATATTCTTCTTTTTACCAAAAATGAGCTTAAACTTCGACAATTAAACAGAATACAGTCAACAATTTTTTTAACGCATGTAAATATTTATTTTATCAAAAAGATATGTTACAGCAATGTGTTAATAAATAAATTTATGTATTACATAATGTTAATGTTAATATATCGACATTTAACAATATTTTTTGAATGTTCGTCGCAAACCGGGAATTGACATTCACTGAAGTTGTTCCTCGTCTTTTTATTTTCATTTTGTGACAAATATGACAGGATCCCGTAACTTTCTTTCTTCCCGTTGAGTGCCGCTCAACCGATGGTCCAGGATTTCCTTCGATAGCTTGATACGGATACTTGACGGATTATGTATAATGCTTTCAATAGCTTCAATCATTGGTTGGCAAGTTCTTCACTCGTTCTTTAAGACGTCGTTCCGTTGACGTCGAGCGTTTTATTATTGTCATAATAAATTAAATATGTCGAGAGCGAAGTAATGTCCAACATGTTGAAGAACATTGCCACTGATCATCTTGAACATCGTCATTGAGTTGTGTATCTTGACAGTATTTGAACCATGGTGTCAAAGCCAGTTCTATATTTATTAAAATAATTAATAAGAGCAGGTTTCTTTTTTGCATTCTCACTCACAGTTGTGTCCGAATGCATCGTTGATATTAAAATTATCAGATTTGTATACCATTCTTGGCTGGCATTGAGGGCAGATATTGAGCATTAGTAACATTTATCTAAAAAACCGGGTTAGAAATAGTGAGTTACATTTCTAATGTATGTCTTCGAATTGGATACTTGCCAAGTGCTGGACATGCGCCAAAGTTATACCAGTGCTTGCATAGACCTTCGAATACTCCTTTAAACTGCCTCCCCATAAGTTCCTTAAGCTCCTGAAACAAATGCTTCGAAAAAGTTATAAAGAATAAACTTATACGCCATATTGAAAATTTATATATCTTACTGCCACAATAATTTGGCAGAAAATTTGGCAATTTTACAAAAAATTGCGCACTTAAAATGTGCTCAGGTTTTCTTAGATGTCGAAATGGCTTTAAACACTGTGTGGCTGTATGGCTTCTTCTTGTAAACAACATAATTATAAGTTTCCAAAGATCGCCGAACTAATATAGTCGGCCTTGAACACACTCGCATAGACAACACAAAAGGATTTAGGGATAAATCCATCAAAAATTTGAGATCTGACACTTATGTCATTAAAAAGAAAACTAAATATGGATAGGGCTGGCCTGGTCGTTAGAGTTCCACCTATTTTCTTCTTCGATTTTGTAATAGTTTAATAAAAATTTTCACTCATGAGTACTCATAGCTTTTCTCTAAGGTAAGGGGAAATCATATACTCGACCAAAGAAATACCAATAATTCATACGTAGGTTGGTTGGTGGTTATACACATGTGTTCCAGTAGCAATTTTATCTTGAAATGATACGAGGCTAGATGGGATCAAAAGTCGTGCGAATGGTGATCGCAATACTCGGAGCAGCAAACACCGCACACTCCGAGTATCTGGAAAAATTCCTCGTCGTTCTCAGCAGCTTGGCTTGGCGTATTCGACAACTTGGCGTATTTTACATGAGAATCTAAAATACAAAATTTAACTTGTACAAGAATTGAAGCTAGGCGATTTAAATTTTCGACAAAAATTGCGAAAAAAAACTCAATGAAAATCCGGTGTTTTATCGGAAAATTTTGTTCAGTGATGAAGCCCATTTCTGGCCCAATGGATACGTTAATAAACAAAATTGCCATATTTGGGCTGATGAGCAACCCAAAGAGTGCTTAAAGCTACCATTACATCCATTAAAAACAACGGTATGGTGTGGTTGATGGGCTGGTGGAATCATTGGTTCATATTTTTTCAAAAATTAGGCAAATCAGAATGTTACCATCAATGGTAACCGTTATCGCGCCATGTTAACTTACTATGTGCTTCCTGAAATTCAAGCACATGATCTCTGTGAGCTCTGATTTCAGCAAGACGGCGCTACGAGCCATACAGCGCATGAAACAATGGACTTGTTGAGAAATCATTTTGGTGAGCACTTAGTTTCATGTTTTGCTACGGCAAATTGGCCGCCTAGATCGTGCGATATCACACCCTTGGATAATTTCTTCTGGGGATATGTAGTCTTCAGGAATAAGCCAGCTACCATTGACGCTTTGAAAGTCAATATTACTTGTGTTATGCGAGAAATATCAGTCGCTATGCTCGAACGAGTCGCCCAAAATTGGACCTTCCGAATGGACCACCTCAGAGGTAGTCGTGGATAACATTTATATGATATCATTTTCAAAAAGTAAATTTTACATTATAAATAAAACAAAAGAATTATAGGTTAACCTCAATCTCCTCCTGGTGTGAAAAATCACACAAAAAAATGTTGACCTATCCTTTTTCACCTTTTTTTTTTCACCGATGTGCATAAAACCCCTTGACAATTCCTGACGCATCAGTTTAACACAAAAAAGTTATTATTCGATGCAAATATATATTTTGATAAGAAGATATTTGAAAACTTACGTTTCTTACCCTCGTGTGTGACTTTTCACACATATGGAATTTCTAATATATGGGCTGAAAAGTCTTCTAAGTTTCTAAGAGAGGGCACCACTTGAATTAAATCCATACCATTTTCAGTTAGTACCAACCATCAAAAGATACGTGTATAAATTTGACAGACGATGTCGTATGATTAGTTCTCAAGATATAGCGTTGTGAGTGAAGCAACTTTTGTTATTGTGAAAAAAAAAAAATGGATTCAAAGCAATTTCATTGCTTTTTTAAGGGAAAAAAATGCAGCCGATGCAAAGAAATGGCTTGATAAGTGTTACCCGGACTCTGCACCAGCCGGGTGCAGACTCTGCACCATTTAAAAGTGGTCATACAAGCACCGAAGATGATGCACGCAGTGGACGTCCAAAAGAGGCTGTTTCAGATTAAAACATCAAAAAAGTCCACAAAATGATTACGAATGACCGTAAAGTGAAGTTGATCGAGATAGCTGAGGCTCTGAAGAAATCAAAAGAGCGTGTGGAATATCAATATCAGTCAGAATATCAGTCGACCAAAAACAACAACGTGTTGATGATTCAGAGGAGTGTTTAAAGCTGTTCAACCGCAATTAAACCGAATTTTTGCGTCGGTATGTGACAATGGATAAAACTTGGCTCCATCACTTCACACCAGAGTCAAGTCGGCAGTCTGCTGAGTGGCGAGCAGGCGACGAACCTCGTCCAAAACTAAAACTACTTATGGCATCCGTATTTTGGGATACACATGAAATAATTTTCATCGACTATCTCCAAAAGAGGCAGACTATCAACAGCGACTATTACATTACGTTGTTGGAACGTTTGAAGGACGAAATCGCAGAAAGACGGCCGCATTTGAAGAAAAAGAAAATACTGTTTCATCAAGACAATGCACCGTGTCACAAGTGGATGAAAACGATGGAAAATTTAATGAATTCGGCTACGAATTGCTTCCCCACCCACCGTATTCTCCAAATTTGGCCTCAGCGACTATTTCCTGTTCGCAGACCTCAAAAGAATGCTCGCCGGGAAGAAATTTAAGACCGATGAAGAAGTAATCGCCGATACGGAGGCTTATTTTGAGGCTAAACCGAAATCGTACTACAAAACTGGTATCAAAAGATTGAAAAATCGTTTCAATCAACGTATCGCCCTCGAAGGCAACTATATTGATGAAAAAAAGTTGAATTTTGCAAAAATTTTGTGTTTTACTATAAAACGGCACTGACTTTTCAGCCAATATGTTATGTATTTTGCAGTAGAAACACCGTTTTGTAGTCAAATGTCTATGTTATTTAATAAAGCATTTCCACGGGTTTGAGTGGGAGCGTACACAGCACTAAAATAAGAAGAGAAAGAAAGAATAAAAGTGTGTAACAATGATCGAAACCGTTAGCGACAACCCGCCAAAAGCCGAATGCAGTGAGGGAATGCTTGCCAAAATCATGCATCATTGCTCTAGGTCAGTGTGCTTTTTGGTTTGTTTGAAAAATATCACATACTCCTACTTGGAGAGCGCGCAAAACTCGTTCGTGTGTTGTTGTTTCGTTGGACAAGCTATATTTTCAATACAACATGAACAGACTGAAATATCATACCGCGGAAGGGGTGGACGAAATTTTGAATGATTCTGATGAATATATTTCCGATAATGATGAAAATTATTCGTGGGAAGAAAATGTTGAATTGATTGGAAGTGAAAGTAATTCTGAATTTGATGAAACGGAACAGAGTAAAGAACATGGAGCAAAAACAATTGCATCAGTAGCTGAAATCGTCGATGAATTATTCGTTTCAAAAGACGGTATGATTTGGAAATCACAACCGGAAGATTACGAAATGAAAATGTTATCAACTTGCGTCCAGGTACAACAAGATATGCAAGAGCATGTGTTGATGATATCAAAGATGCTTTTTTCTTGTTTTTTCCACCACCAATTGAGAATGTTATTTTGAAGTTGTCAAACGCATATGCAAATGCGAAATATGGTGACGAATATATAGAAATTGATTCAAATTTGTTGAATGCGTATATCGCTGTTCTCTTTTTGGCTGCAGTGTACAGGTGTGTTTTTAGATCAGTTTTATTTAGATCCAAAAATGAATCAATGTTGGAGTTATTTGATGATAAATATGAACGTCCCATTTTCAGAGCGATAATGTCAAAGAAAACATTTGAATATATGAATCAAGTAATTCGATTTGATGATGTAATTAGCCGATGTCAGAAAAGTTATCATATTTGGTATATGGTCAGAACTTTTGGCTGATTTCTTCAATCCATCTGAATGCATTACTGTTGATGAAAAATTACAAAATGCGAAAAAGTTAAGTTGTTCCAACCAACATTTGCATTCACCGAAGATACAACACTTGTATCATACGTCGGCAGAAAAGACAAATACGTAGTTCTGTTGTTGCCAGAAATAATTCAATTTTGCAACAAAACCAAAGGTTTCTTCCTATGCTCATAATTTTGATTTAATTGATAAGCGTGGATACTGTTGATAAAATGCTGCCTTGTTACAGCTGTAAAAGAAAGACGAAACGATGGCCGATGGCGGTATTCGCAAATATGATCGATATAGGGCAAACAATTTGAAATATTTCAAAAACTTTATTATTGGCTTGAAATACAATCAAAACATTTATGAATGGAACTCGATTTCATTCATATGGCCACCCCGGGCACGTTTTCAGCGGTCGATTCGTTGGATCCAATTTTCAACGATTCGGCCGCTATTTCGCGTTCAATGTTGGCTCTGAGCTCTTCCAACGTCGTCGGCGTTTTGGCATAAACCAATGACTTAACGCAGCCCCACAGAAAATAGTCAAGCGGCGTTAAATCACACGAACGAGGCGGCCAATTGACTGACCCATGTCTTGAGATAACACGATCACCATACTTACTCCTCAATAAATCAATTGTAGCGTGTGCTGTGTGGCTTGTGGCACCATCCTGTTGAAACCACATGTCGTCCAAGTCCATATCTTCCAATTCGGGCCAAAAATAATCTGTGATCATGGCGCGATAACGCTGACCATTCATAGTAACGTGACGATCGTTATGGAAACGCCGGCATGGAAACCGCACCAAACATTAATTTTTTGTGGATGAAGTGGTGATTCATGAAGCACATGTGGGTTTTCACCCGACCAATAACTTATATTTTGTTTATTGACGAACCCATTGAGCCAAAAATGAGCTTCGTCATTGAAGATGATTTTGCGATGAAATTCATCATCCTGGCGCATCTTCTCCAGAACCCAATCGGAGAACGTTTGCAGACGTTGCTCGTTAGTGTACTTTACCATGATGAATATGTTGAGTTCAGTGAATAAATTGACAGTGACAGTTTGATGATTAGTGAAAAAGTGCGTTCACAAATTAAGTTCGAAGTTGTCAAGTCAGTATTGGAGAACCCTATATAAATCCAAATTGGCAAATGAACAAAAAAGAAAACAATACGACGAGTTTTCTTTCGTGAGCTAACAACATCTCTTGCAAAACCATACATGACAATGAGAACAGCTATGCCACGAACCGAATCAGAGGCTTCTTTGCTTACAACCATTAGCAGAGAGTCAGTAAATGAAGCAATGACCAGGTCCAGGGGTTCATTAGTCCACACATCGTCAACACTATCTTTCGAATCTTCAGTGTCTCGTGAGAGCTCACCACGAATATTCGACATTCCTCAAAAGAGATGTAAAAATGTTCCACCGAATATCAAAGGAAAGACTAGATGGCACATTTGTTACAGCGAGAAATCGAAAAATAAGAATAACACACATGAAACTATGTTGATCTGTCTAGCACTTGTATTAGTTATCACTCAAACCACCCTTTTAGAGAAATACAGATTTTATTATATCTAGAGCATTACGAGCATATTTGATTGTTTAATCACATTGGTTCATTTCAATTTCACTCAATTCTTCCTTGTCTTCTTCCGCTTCTTCGTTAGAAACTGACAAAAAAGATGAGACAATTTCAGCATCAGTGATTTCTCCACAAACGGCTAAACCATCATCAAAGGTAACAAACACTTTGAACTCAGCCTTTTGGTGATTGAATTTTTCTTGAGCCTTTTGCCAGGTCTTAGCAAGTTCTACGAGTGACAAGTCATCCTCCTCATCATCACATAGAACTTTAAACCCAATCTTGATTCCAAGCTTTGGCAAACACCCACATAGATTGTAACACATTAATTGTAGTTGGAATTTGGTATTCAGTATCGTTAGAATCGCGATTTTGTTCTAATGAAACAACCACTTAGTTTGAGCGTTCTTCCACGCTAAATATCCTCTTGCCTAGATCGTCACTAGTCCCAGGTCAATCACGCGTTCTATTTTCATATCCTGACACCGTTTTATTGTTCAACACAACTTGACATAGTTGCCCTACAATGGGTCAGTATTGCTTATGTTTGCAATATGATCCCACATTGTATTGTTTTTATTTGGTCATAATCGAACTATGTCGTGTGTCTTACAGGCAGTTCGTGGGAATTGTGTGGTCTCTAGGTTTTGGGCACAACACCTTGATTTTGCGTGTTGAGTTTGCATATTTTTGGGGTTGTGAGAATTAGAGTTAGAAGAATGGCTTAGATCAGAGCTTAATGATTTATTTATTTGTTTAAGGCTTCGGTTTTGGCGATAATTTTGATTTAAAAAAGTATTTGTACTCATTATTTCATTTTCGAGTTTCTTCTTGTTTGAATTTATGTTTAACTTACTTGTCTCCAGACATTGTTTAAACTTTACATGTACATTATCTTGATTTTGAATTTTGGATTTGGTTTTTTGAGCACCATCGTCTCGATTTTGATTTATAGGATTTATTTCTCGATTTCTTATTTCGTTACATTTTGCGTATGTATTTTCCTTGGCTCTAGAACCTTGAGATACTTCGTCTCGGTTTAACTTTTGAGAATTTTAGAATTGGTATGTTGAGATAGTGGATTTTGATTTAAAGGTTTTGATTTTTTCGTGAGATTCAGAGAATTTGGATTTTGGAGTTCGACGACGTTTAAGCACGAGGATTTATGTCTTTCACCTGACTCCATGCCGGACGGGCCAGGTCGCTCGTAGTTTCCCTGATTAGAATAAGGAATATTACCTGGATTCCTGTTATTATTGTACGCCCTTTTGAGGTACTTCTCATTGGAGTGTCCTGGCTTTTTACAGTACCTACACGTAATTTCATCACTTACTGTGTTAATATTTGTTCTTTCTGAAAAAGAGTTGTGGTTAGGAGTAGTTCGAATTGAAAATGACTGGTTGTTATCGGAAGCTGATCTGTGGTTTGTAAATTTGGTAAACCTGCCTTCGTTGTTCTTGCTAGGATAACCTCGTACGTTTCTAGAACTACGACATTCGCAGGTGTTGTGCGTTTTCGTTTTGCAGTTTTGGCAGTACCTGTTGGATTTATTTAGGTACTGGTTCGTGGATGAGAGTAGTTTTTCCTCTTCCATCGCAATATCAACTGTTTGTCAAGCTCTTCACATCTCGCATTTTTAACGAGGAATTTTAGCTGTTACCGAAGTCCGTTGCAAAAACTATTCAACACCATAGCACTGTTAAGAGAACGAATTGCTTTATTAGCAGAGCATCACACAATGCATTTGATCTTTCCGTGTAGGAAGCAACAGACTCGTTAAAAACTTGTCTAAACTGAAAGATCTATGTCTGAATAACCTGTATCGAGCGACACTTTCTGAAATTTTTGACTAGTGCTTCTTTTAGCTCAGAACAATCATTATAGTCGTTATATTTTATTGTAGCGTTATAATCTCGGTGTGTTAGTTTAGATTTCACTATGTCGACTAGTTCAATCTTATGCGCGTCGTCAATTGCCTTTTTTGATTGTAGTTCCACTAGCTGGATAAATCGATCTCATCCAAGAATGAGATATGAGAATGGAAATGAGATGACGAGCTAAACGTCATTGTGTTTACTGATTTCGTTTTGGGAGGAGGGGATGAAACAGATATTTCCATACCCTGACACAATTTTATTGTTCAACACAACATATGCAGCCTATGTAGCACTTGACATAGTTGCTCTACAATGGGTCAATGCTTATGTTTGCAATATGATAGTTCGATTGCCTTTCCTATGACTGTGACTAATAGTTAGTTGCATGTGTGGAACATTTGGTCATAATCAAACTATGTCATGTGTCTTACAGGCAGTTCGTGGGAATTGTGTTCTAAGCTTTCAGTGCAAGTCACTTATATCACCCAGTCAGCACGGATTTCTAAAAGGTAGATCAACTATTACAAACTTAGTTCAATTCGTGTCCTTTGCGCTTTCAGCCTTAGAAAATGGCAAAGAAATTGATGTTATTCCTACAGATTTCGCTAAGGCCTTCGATAAAATATCACATCAACTGATCCTTTTCAAATTGTCTTCTCTCGGTTTTGACCCCATTTTATTAAATTGAATATCTTCTTATCTGGAGAACCGTTACTATAGCGTTCGCTTTAGGTCAGCCACTTCTGGTGTCCCACAAGGCAGCCATATTGGTCCCCTCCTTTTCATTCTAACTATAAACGATCTTGAGAGGATTATCAAACACTGCTCCGTATCTGTTTACGCTGATGACACTAAGTTCTCCAAAACTATTTCTTCACCCCAGAACTCTATTCCCCTTCAAGAAGACCTCGATAGGTTTTCCACCTGGTGTCTAAAAAATTGCTTTGAGCTTAACGTCTCCAAATTCCAATCTATGACTTTGTCTTGTAAGTCCTATCAATCCCCGTCTAGACTTTATTTTCTGCATGACCAACCTGTACCCCAGGTGCAGAGAGATAGAGAGTTAAACTTCTGTTCGCATATTGATGAGATAATCCTTAAAGCCAACTCATCGCTCGGTTTTATCAAACGTTGGTCTAAAGAATTTAGCAACCCTTATGTGACAAAGTCATTTTACATTACTCTTGTTCGCCCATTTATTGAATATGCTAGCCAAGTGTGGTCCCCCTTTCAGCGAACTCATATATCCCGAATCGAGAACATTCAACGTCGTTTTCTTCGTTTTGATCTTCGTGGACTACCCTGGAGTGACCCATTTATCTTACAGCCCTATCGCGAACGCCTCAAACTTCTTAACCTGAGTACCCTCGAAAAACTCAGAGGCGTAGCCGACATTCTCTTCATTCATCGACTGCTCTCCGGTTCTGTGGACTGCGCTTCCCTTTACAACTCTATTTCCTTCAACACTAATCCTCGTAATTTACGCTGTAGTCGTCTCTTCTATATCCCAACCCATCGCACCTCTTATGGCTCTAACGAACCAATCTCCCGCATGCTACGTAAGGTCAAATCAAACCTCCCCATTTTTGATTTTATACTGAGCACTTCTCGCCTAAAACATGATCTTCTCCACCACTCCCTTTTTCTCTAACACTTAAGTTAGTTTTAGTTTTTAAATAAGCTTTTTAAGTCCTAGCTTTTTAAGTTAGTTTAAGCTTGCATTAAGCTAAATAAATGGGGGCATTAGCCTCCACCAAATTCTAGGTTTTTGGCACAACAATCAGCAATAAACTGTCTGACACCTTACTTCCTATAGTGCATTTTGAAGTTTTGGATTATGCCCGTATATAATGGTTGAAGTTTTGAAGTGTTGTTTGCCGGCTAGTACTTTATTTTTATGTTTGTTAGATTAGGAATGTCTCCATGTGCAGTACAATTATCAAAGAACATACGAATTTTGTTCTTTCTTTTGTTTAGGTCTTTGTCAAAATTTTTAAGTCAATTGCTAAAAACATAACGATTTATCCAAGCCTTAGGATTTGACGTGTAATCTGTTCGCAAATTTTTAACATTTTTAAAACACCGTGGGTTTTTATATTTTCCAATGATAAGTGGCTTAAGTTTGTGTGTCCCAGCACAGTTAGTTTCTAGCAACACTGTTAAACAAAGCTTGTTGTTTTTCCCACCATGACAGTTGTCGCCTTTGAATGATAAGGTCTTGTCAGGTAAACATTTATAGAAAAGTCCTGTTTCATCAACGTTAAAGATGTCTTCAGGTTCATATCCTCTCAGTCTGCTCTGCAAGTTTATCTTTCCAGTCCTCACATACTTCTTCATCAACAGTAGTACTTTCACCGCATATTTTTCGAAAAATAATCTTATTTATTTTTTTATATATTTTGAAACCAGCCGGTGCTAGCACGGAAATCCGCATGTCCCAATTCTACAGCGAATTGATGAGCCTCTACGTCCGTGTATTCACATAATTTTAATCTTTTACTGTTTGCACGCAACCCACTTCCTTCTGAAAATTTGTCTTTAAACTTTAAAATTGTGGCCAATGTACTTGCGGGTATTTCGAATTTCTTAGCAATGTCTACATATTTTCTTCATTATAGCATTCTCGTCTACATAATTAATGATTTTTCGTTTCTCTGTGACAGTTAAGGAACACCTTTTCCGTTTATCAGCCATTGCAAACTTTAAAACTAAGAACAGTTACAAAATGCATTACTTAACATCAAGCAATAATGATTGTGAAAACACTGGTTATGTCTAAACATGTGGAGATATAAATTATTGTGAAATTGAGTGTAAATAATAATTTCACTTTATACTTTGCAAAGATTGAAAATTCGTTACAAAGAGGTTTTTGACAAATGTATACGTAATGTAAAGATATATTCTGCATTAGCTTTTACGGACAGTACTAAGGGATTTCGAAGAATTCGTTAAATCGAGGAAATTGTAATATTGAGGTTACACCGTATTTTGCTGATAAGTACTCAGTGATTGACTCACCAATTGTCCTCTCTGTCCTCTAAATCCTTTTATTTCCCTTTTACTTTTTTTTTTTTTTTTAATAATCGATAGACACCACCTTTACCACATAAAATCTCACTACTGAATGAAGTCTTTATTCACATAGAAGACGCATGATGCGCTGGCATATCGTCCCCACTCCGTTTTTCTTTTGAAGGAAAAGGTCAATGTCAACAAATCTACGATCTTCATTCGAACCCTACCCAAACAACCGAAGTTAAAGTATTACAACTTATCAAATGCAATTAAATTCGTAGTGATAATTGAAAACAAAAGGTGCAGCGGATACAAGGAGTTCAAAAGGATAAAGATAGAGCGTTGACATAAAGGGTCAGCCGTACATCAATAATAGAACAAAGGGAAAAGTAAACAACAACCGGATCCTATGTATGTTTACATAGGATCCCGCAAATAATAAAAGGATTTATGATCATAAAATCATAAAAAAAGGATACTTGTCGGCCTGCCAATCAAGTACCATAATATAGAGGGATTACAGTAAACAATAATAACGAGGTTTTGTATTTATTATTCTTTTATTTTAATTTTAGTTTACAGTTGCTTACAAGAAAAAGAAAGCTAGAAAAATGTAATCTTCCCAAAACCAACGGTTTAATAATACAACTTTAATCTGAAGGTAAATATTTAGGAATCATCCTAGACAGTGAACTCAGTTGGAAGCGTAATATAGAAGAAGCAACCAAAATAGCTTAGGAGCATTCTACATATGCCATACCATTTTTACTTGGTATGATATACAACCGCGGGAGAGACTATTTATCTCAAAATACTCACACAAGTTCAAAGACTAGCGTGTTTCGAAGTAACAGGAGCATTAAGGTATACTCCTCAAGCTACAATAGATATAATGATCAATCTCCTTCTTTTAGACGAATTCCTTAGATGCACGGCTTCCAAAAGTTCGATCAGACTAAAACAATCAGGTCTATGAATGCATCGCAGAGTACAGGAGTACGAAACATCAAAACTGATGAAGTGTAGTGACTTCATCGTAACAAGCGTAGACTTTGATAAAAGCTTTTCCAGCAGATATGACTGGTTAAGTACGAGTAATACTCCCACCAACAATAGAAAAATTCACCTCTATATGAACGGCTCCAAAATGGAGAAAGGTACTGAAGCTGAAGTCTACTGTGTAATGCTACAGATCCAGGACGCCCGAAATATTTGTCATTCGTAAAGCTACACAATTCTCTGTGAACAGTCAAGTCATCAAAGCTTTCACAAATGAAACTAATAAATCAACAAAAGTATAAAAAAGTCGTCAAACTCTAAGTAGAGTCTGTGAATATTTCCAAGTGGATATCTGTTGAGTACCTTGACACACAAAAGTTAAAAGAAAAAAGAGAAAGTGGATGAGCCAACAAAAGAAGATGCCTCTTTCTACAGGAGTAACAGACAAAACGACAGAACACGTACCCTTCTCAGGCTCAACAAAGAAGACATTCATATCGCCACAGGTGTCGTAACTAGCCACTGCCTCATTGACATTATGGAAGCTCCTTCTCAAGATTTTTGTAGAAGCTACAGGAATGAAGAAAAAATAGAGACTATAACACACTTGCTGTGTGACTGCCATAACCACGAATGTCATGCAATTCCATGGAGAACTTGAGTTCGTCAGCAAAGCAAAAAAAGATTTCATTGGATTTCTTAAAATTTCTGGCTGGTTTTCAATAAATACGATCTAGATATTATCCACCATAATAATATTAAAAATTATTATTACCAACATCAATAGAGATTCCATAATAAACTAATCCCTATCAGATAAAATACATTTCTGCCAACGCTTCCTTCAATTCTCAAAGCGCTTTTCATATGTACTTTTTGTATAGCCTTGAGCTTTTCTAGCGATGCCGTTTTTATTTCCTCAATCAATGCAAAACTCCGTCCTTTCATAAATCTTTTTAGTTTTGGGAACCTGAAAAAGTCGCATCGGGCCAAATCCGATGAATATGGTAGCTTAGGCATGATTATCGTATTGTTTTTGGCCAAAAAATTTTACAAAAGCAACGATAAATGAGCAGATGCATTGTTTTCCCATAATTTCGGACATTTTTTTCGTATTACTTCTTGCGAACGGCCCATAACTTCAAGGTAATACTCCTTATTGACCGTACGAGATACGGTAAAATGAGGTAAAAACTCCTGATGCATAGTGATCAAAACTTTGACATCTGATCGAAGTTGTCATGTCTTTTTCGATCTTGGTTCTTCTGGGACGATTGGGCTTTGGTTTCGACGTTATAACCATATGTTAATGATTCGTCACCAGTTATGACCCCTTCAAGCAAGTCAGGATCCCTATTGATGTCATTCAAGAGCTCCTGAACAATGCTCATGCGATGGTCCTTCTAATCGAAATTTCGGAACAAGCTTCCCTGAAAATGTTGCATAACACGAGCCAATCGATATGCTAACATCTTAAGCAACTTCTCTTATGGTAATTCGACGATTTTTTGAAATAATTTTCTTCACAGCCTCGACGTTATCATCTTTTGTTGATGTGCTGGGGCGTCCAGAGCAAGGTTCGTCATTGACTCTTCTTGGTCATTTTGGAAGACCTTCTACCACCTGTAGAGAGCAGACTCACAGTATGCCACTGTCAACATTTCAAGCGTTTAAGAGCACTGGATTCCATCTTTAACACAAAATTTGATGCAAATTCTTTGCCCCATGTTCAACTTTTGTATCTGTCAAAAACAAACTAAGTATGCTACATGTGTACCAACACAGAAGAAAAAATTCGACAATCGATTGTACGTTGCCCACGAAATTTTAAAAGCCAAATCGTGCGTAGTGGTTCGTTGTCATGATCTTTAATGTCCAATGTTCTCGTTCACTTAGATTTCAATCGCAGCCGACAACAAATGGGTATACTCTTAGTTTCAATAAAATTTATAAAGTTCTGAATCAGATGTTTCTTTTTAGATACTGAGTTTGTTTCTTTCGTATGTCTAAGCCTTTTCGTCATAGAATCAAAAAGGGCACCGACAACGTTGGTTTTAAATGTTTGACGGTTATAATGACTAGATAATAAAGAGCTCAGCAGGGTATTCTATAAGCCAGTTGTTCGGCTTAGAAACGAATCATGATATTTTATGGTACATCCGAAAGTGGGCTTGAGTGTGTACTGATGCGCATTCATAGCGAGACAGGTGTTATGGTTAAAAATTTGAAGGAGTAGAATGCTACTGGCAATTCCAGTATAGTACTGGAGTTGGAAATAGCGCTAAAACAAAGTGAGACACGAGACATTACCTTGGTGTTCGAAGGTGTTCATTTTATGAGCGATATTTGTATCACCTATGAGTTTTATCGCACAGTTTTGAATCCTATATAACAGGTGCAGAGATAAAAAATGTCTGTCTCTATCTACAGCCGAAAAGAAACTTCAACGTCTGTTTTCCAAGTTTTCCCAACTAGTTGCTGCAGAACCTCCGATTTTACTTTGGAAGGCTCATCTTGACCTGGGGAACCCTGATACGAAAAATCGATATATTTGGCAAAGTAGTCCTATCCCAAGTTTCTAGATTTCGGTGCAGTCCTTTAGTGGAATGTAGCTTGAAGCCCTGGTCAGAAAAAAGTGTTTTACCTTATTGGCTTCGTGGGGTTACAACTGATGTTTGATCTTCGCTTCTTGGCTTAATTTAGCCCATACTATCAACCTGGTGTGCTTTTCTTTGCAGATCAGGTAATTCGTTTGCGTATTGATAGACAGATGTCGCTCATTTAAAATTTTCAAGTTTTCCGGTCTCATCATTACATCATCGCATCATTTCTCTCCATTTACAGGAATTTTAATTTTTTTTTTTTTTTTTTTTGAAGTACTTCTCCTATGGGGCCGATACTAATGTTCACCCCCAAAACGAATGTTGTTTTTCTTACTTAAAAAAGGAATAATTGAACGTCGACAAGAACACCAGACCTTTTCGTTCAAATGAATGTCTTTAAGTTACTTTGATCTCATTCCACAAGATGTCTACATTTCAACTTGTCTTGCGGTGTCTTCAGCTCTTGTAAAAATGTTCCAAGGCTATGCCTTTAAGGAGGTGCTTGTGAAAAAAATGTGAGTTATGCGAATAACTTTATTGACACTTACAGCATCCAGTCTGGAACATAATTATTCTGGATTCGTTCTCCTATTCCAATTGATGGCACTTTTCCGCCTTGAAATTATAGTATCAAATCAAACGTATTCTGTTAGTTTTTTAACATCAATGCTGACGATATTGAGACGAGGTATGAACAATGTTCAAAAAATACAAAAACAAATTCAAAATTCAGGATTCGGATTGCTTCAGGACAATACCCTTTCACTTACAAAGTTCTTCTCTTACAAACAATCGAAACAATCATTTTTGATTAATCCTACGAATAGTAATTTTCTACTGGCAAGACATGACAATCCCCATCATCCATTCGAACACACACGACTGACACGAAAATGACACCGATTATCGCTGTTATCATTCCATATGACCTGACTCTTTGTGGTGATTAATTTATGTCCATCCTATAGAAGTGCATCTCTACATGACATAGTTACGTGGACATATTCTGGTGAATTACATCGAAATTACCAAATAGCAAGACCAAAAAAGAATGAATCTCCAGACCAAGCTGTGAATTGTGCCACCTGTAATCAGCTCCCTTGCCACAAATGTCTGTAAATGTTTTCCTTTGTTACGGTCATAATCAATTATTCATTATACCGATATCCTTTTTGGAACTACGTGAAAACAAAACCACCAGAACCATCATCACCGAAGCAAACCAGACAGCTGGTAATATACTTCGATGATTGATGGCTTAATGATCCCCATTTGCCAGTTCATTAGCACGAAAATGACGAATGCAAATGGGTTACGAGTAGAAGATGCGAGTGTCTCCTTGTCACATTAACGGACTAAATGCCACTTAATTTTATTTCCCGCCTTTTTGTTAGATGTCCTTCTCGTGAGTGCCTATTTTGTAATCAGTCAAAGGACCATTAATGTAATTGGTATCTAGTTATTCTATATCCATTGCCTATCCCTCTGATTTAATCACCTAAAAGGGAATGGTGAACAGTGTTACCATCCTCCTGCTTAAAAGTAACATATATACCTCGGCACGTTACGTGAGTCGTGCAACTGCCTTTAAAAGTACACATTTCTCCCACTTATGTTATCTGCGGTGATGCGATTATTAAAATTTACGGACTTTATTGCCATTCTACAGGCCGCTTAATTTTGTGTATAATCAGCTTCCACCAAAGCTTCTTGATTTTGGCGACTTGGTGACAACTGACCCGGAAATTTACCGAGTTGTAGCCAGGCTCCGAATGATAAAATCACAGGCACAACGGAGTCAAGTAAGTCCACCAAAGTAAGACATTAAAAAACTGATATCCCAAGAGACCACTGGAAACATTGCCGATCGCGTTTCTCTCAAGCTCTCGCAAAATTTTAGCCCCTATACACAAAGCATAATGGGAATATTGTCAACGAGCCATACTTTGGTGTGACGAAACAGCAAAACAGGTAGCATATAAAGCTGCGCTGCCTCGAACAACGAGGTAAGTTCTATGGCCAGAAAAAGGGCAAGAACACAGGCTTCCCGTAGAGCTCACGAACAGATCTCGTCGTTCATTATAGCGCCGGTTTGCAGGCTTCTCGTTTAGCCGCATTTTCCTGCCGGCACTCTTTTCAAAAAACCATGGATTTCTTGGCGGTGGTCGGGTAAGATCCAGCACATCAATGGCGGGGTCTCCGATAGTACGTTGCATTGCAACTGGTCTTCGGTAATTGGTGCTGGCGGCATAAGAGTTTAGAGAAATGTAGGGATATGCGTTTGGTGAGGTCTACTATATGTAATTGCAGCTTGTTACGTTATATCTTCTCGTAGTAGTTATTTTATACCTTCACTGCAACCGGTAGGTGATCCAGAATACATCTATCACAAATTGATCAATTTTATTTAGCGTTTAATAATCCACGAACCTCCAGTTCACCTTGTGTATATTGAGATGAGGAAACTGTGCATGTTATAGTGATATTTCGACTCTCGAAAAGACAAAAAGCCTAAGTCTGTTGCCAAATGGCCCCAAGATGTCCTCCTTTTCTATCCTGGCGTTAGAATCCATTAGTACGAATTTAACGTCACATTTCGGACATTTCTCGAAAGTCTTGTCGAGGAGCTCGTAGTAACATTCTTTGGTGGCGTCGTAATTGTCTTTCGTAGGGGGATGAGTGTATATTAGGCTTATGTTAGCGAATTTAGCTACTGTCATGAGATTGTCATCAGACGCTCCCTCACGTGTCGGAAGCTCAGGACGTCTTGCCTAACTCTGACGAATATCTTGTATCCGTATCTGAATAAGTGCTGTTTCTTTTCCCTATAGCAATTACCATATCATATATCATATGTATATCTGAGCTATTTATCATAAATCAGCTCAAGATGACCTAGTTGGGTACACCAGATCATCTGTAGTATAAGGTATGGTCAGAGGAAAGTGTTTATTTTTTTTTTTTAAGAACTTAACACTTAAGTGCGTATGACTATCAGTGGCTATTTCGCTCCATGGGTGGCATCTAACATTTGATGGAGAGACTAAATTATTAGTGTAAATTGAATTGATGTTGTATTTAAGCAACAATTCATCTCACGAGAAATTTTAGTTGCATAAAAAAAAGTTTACCAAATCGTTCTATTTGGAAGCTAATACGCTACCACTTGAGCCACGGCCACCCACTGCCCGATGCCCGATACATAGAATTTCAGCATTATGTATCCATTCACAATAAGGGAGACCTTTTTGACGGCGCTGAAGAACAAGTCTCCTTAACAACGCTCATAAGGCTTAACAGCGCATTGTCTAATTTTGTCATTCCTCCCAACCCGTCAATTTATGCGTCAAGTTCAGTGATGAATTAACCGAATCTTTTAACGGCAAGAAATGTTTTAGAAAAGGCAACGCACTGTCATGTGTTTTTTTAACATCGGCCTCAAAAGAATCGGTCTGATGCACATACGAGTTCAAAACAATCAGTCAGAAGTAGACACACAACATCGTTAGCATTACAAGCAGAACATCACCATCAGCAATTATATGTAAATTCAAGACAGTTTATGACTTTATCTACCTTTGCTTCGCAGTTACAAGCAACTACAACTATAGGGGATATAATAAGAACTTTATCCGTAATAAAGTTTGTACAATTTGTATTATTTAATCAACTTTCAGTATGTATGACTGCTTGGCACGAGTACAATTGAAGAGAGATAAAGAAAAATCACGAAAGGCCTAGAAGAAACCAATCGGAAAAAGCGAGAAACAATTACATGATGAGAAAGAGTAAAAACGATGTTTGCCAGAAGGGCATCCAACTGTCAGATACTAAAATGTAGAAGGTGCTGTCCAGGGATGGCACCGATCTTAGACATCCTGCACGGTCTGACCATCAGGTTCCAAATGATTAGCCTCTAGCAGTACACAAAGCTTCTGCACTGCCAGGGTACATACTTCATTTGCCGTTGTGAGGGTAACGTTTAGGGCCAATCCATCACTGCCGGATTGAGTCGGGGGCAGATTTCCCACCTGGATGCTAGGCTTGCGCCGTTGCCACGTTGTTAAATATTCTTCGCTAGGGGGGCTCCAATAAGAAAGTCACCTGGCGTTAGTGCAAACTTGTCGTCAGGGTCATCATAGAGCGGTGTGAAAGGGCGGGAGTTGAGGCAGGCCTCAATGAGTGTAGCCAACGTCTGCAGGTGGTTATGCCAAAGTGCTTGTTTACCCACCAAACGTACTAGATGCTGCTTGACAGACTTCACCGCTGCCTCCCAAAGTTCGCCCTGACGTGGGGCGCTATGGGTAATGTAGTGCCATTTCGTTCCGTTGTCAGCTAATGATTGTTAATTGTATTCGCACTTCCAAGCTGCCAGATTTTCTTGCAGTAACCGATTCGCTCCGATAAACGCTGTGCCGTTATCACTGTAAAGATCAGGACAAGGTCCAAGCCTGGTGACGAACCTTGTAAAGGCATCCAAAAAAGCCTGCGCCGTAAGATCCTCGACTACCTCGATACGTACGGCCTTCGTCTCCATGCAGACGAAAATGGCCAGATAAGTCTTAACTGTCGTCCGCGACCGCTGTGTCCCAACACGTAAGATGAAAGGTCCGCAACAGTATACGCCTAATGCCAAGAAAGGTCGCAATGCATTCACTCTTTGCTTCGGCAGGGAAGCCATCTGTTGATGATGTCGACAGGTAACGCAGCTACTAAGATATCTTCGTACAGTTTGTCGACACTTCAAAATCCAAAATCGCTGGCGGAGTGTTTGAAGCATCACTTGAGTGCCACAGTACAGCGTCTGGTGGTGTTCTTGATTGATCAATAGTCATACTAAAGCGCCGTTTCTCGGAAGAATAGCTGGAAAACGTTGTTCGTGCGGAAGCGCTGCTTTGTTAATAGTCCACCTACTCGCAAGGTACCATCGTTGTCCACAAAAGGTTCAAGGAAACTAATCGGCTGGAACTGGATACATTAGACCCTTTCCGAATGTCTCCCAATTCTGTCCCAAGCTCCATGCCCTTTTCCATTCGAATGAACGTTGATAAAACGTCCTCAAGTTCGCTGGGTCCTACAACGTAAGTTCGAAGAGGTCTACGATTGCAACGCCATCGCAATATATAAGCCACCGTATGTAAAAGTCGCCGCAGGGAGCTGAAGCGCTCGGTTAGGGCAATCAAATGGCCATCCACTAGTCTCGTTGTTAACCTTCGTTGAACTGTAGCTGTCATCGTTATAACGGACATCTTCTCTTTACTCTGCACTGTACCCAGTTTATCTGGGCTAAGTCCGTTCGGCGTATCCAAAGGCAGCGCGCCTGATGCCAACCATTCCGGGCCTTGCCACCACAGATGATTTTGTAATAGCTCCTGTGCTCCTATGCCACGACTTGCACAATTTTTGATTGAGCTGAGCATTTGACACATACGATTTAAAGGCACTCGGTTGTTTGTGTAGCCAGCTCAGCGCAATCTTAGAATTGGACCACAAATAATATATAGTATCCACTAGATCCATCACTGTCCTAACGCGATCCAGAGTTACAGCTAGCAAATGCGATGCACAAAGCTCCAGCCGAGAAAACGTGGCGCCTTCAACAGGGGCTACCTTGGTGCGAGCAGTGAGCACTGAAACGTTGACACGTCCATCAAGCCCGTCTGTCCAGGTGTAAACAACCGCAGCATACGCACGTATGCTGGCGTCACAAAAGCCGTGTAGAGTTGTGATTGCGTCCTTTTGCGTACCCAACCATCTGGGAACTCGAATGTATTTGAGGGCGTTGAGGGTGTTACGAAATTTATTTCAGACTTCTTCTAGTTCTGAAAGAGATGTATCCCACGTGATACGAGCGGACCAAAGCATCCGGATGAATATTTTGCCCGTAACGACCACGGGTGCCAAAAGTCCTGTCGGGTCAAAAAGTCGCGCCACCTCGCTTAGAACTCGTCGCTTCGTTGGGTGCTTATCCGGAGGCTCCATACCGCAATTTAAAAAATCCCTTCGTCAGTATGGTGTCGACATGTGCCGCTAGGGCTACTGCTTCTGAACCACTGTCGCAACTCTTCAACAGATCATCCACATAAAATGACGAAAGGATGATGTTTCGTGCCTCTAAGGCCTGCTCCTAATCCGCCCAACAGTCAAAATTGTCGTAAGCGCACTGATGCAGCGTGCGTACAGCATTAAAAGGGCTTGAGGCCATCCCATACGTAACCGTCGTGAGCCGAAAGACACCAATTTCTTCAGCTGCAGAATTTCTTCAGAGAACACATTGATATTCTCTATGCTCGGGAGTCACGAGCACCTGCCGAAACAACATGAAACAATCTAAGTAAGCAACAATTGATGGCCAATCCGATCACCAGCTACCGATATACCAACTACATCGTGTTTTTTTTGTTAGGTTTTCGCTTAAAGGAGCTGGTTCCGAGTAGATTCCCTCAGAAGTGAGCCTCAATTGTAATACGGTTAGACTTAGCTTTCAACTCAGCGTAGATGGCTCGACATTTTCTGAGTCTGGTTGAATTTCTTTGAGGACTTTGACCAGCTTACTGGTTTCTTTATAGGTGGCACTCTTTTAAATCAAAATTTTCCTTTTTGCTGTAAAGTCTTTAGGCTTAAATGACTTGTTTATACGTTTTCTGGTTTCTTTACGTAGCCGCGACAGATCTGCGTTCCACCAAGGAACAGGCGATATGCAGGATTGTTTTCTGGCTGGACATATCAGTGCAAATAGAGAAATTAGCCATGCTTAGATTTCACGGTCTTGACAAGAACGTTGTCTAAGCATACATGAAGAGATTTCCTTGTTTTCCCGGTTTTCACTCTCCTTGTGAGATTTGATTTTCTACTTTTCATTGTCGAGTGCAGGGTTCTGGATATGAAAACGTATTAGCTTCATTCATTCCAGTTCCCCTGGAATCTGTAAATTGTTGGTTCAAACTTGCTAGGGGTTCCTTAGAGCTCCGGTTCTATATCGCTGCTCTTTAGTTGGACGCAAACATTTTCTACTTTAGCCAGTAGTAGACTAACACAGTGAATGAGTAGCTTAGACTGCAGAGTAAGAATGATTTTGAGCACAGATTTGCTTAGCAATAGAGAGTTTGATGCATTAAGGACCTTACTCTAGGAGTTTCGTTTTCTATATCACGGCCCTCTGCGTGAATGCGCACATGCTCTACATGCTTCTCTGTCGATGCTTGAGGACGTACACTTTTAGCACTCTCGCCTTTGACAACACCTGCGCCGTGCGTCAGCCTTACATATTGTTCAGCCGCCTCTTAGACGGTAATATCTCACAGTGTGCCTCTTCTAGAATCCGTTTAACCTTGTTGGTTTCCTGGAACAATGCATCCAAAATAGCACTCTTGGGTAATACATTGACGGCAGGTTTGTTGAGTATATTGGTTGAGGCTTCCAGAGTCCACCCGGCTTCTAGGGTACCGCTTTAACCACATATAGGGTGATTCATCGCAAGGTTTGATTTATAATGTAAAATAAAATACATAAATTTGAAAGCGAGCTTAAAATTTTTATTACTGGTTAAAGGAAAAATTCATGTCATTTTTTTTTTAAATGATATCATGTAAATATTGGCCATAACTATGTTTGAGGCGTTCCATTCAGAAGGTACAATTTTGGGCGACACGTTCGAGCATAGCGACTGGTATCTCGCGGATAATACCAGTCAATCAACGTCAATCGTAACTGGCTTATTCCTGAAGACCTAAGACTTTAAATATCAATCGAGAAAATATTCCAAAGGTATGATATCGCACGATCTAGGCGGCCAATTTACCTTAGAAAAATGTGAAATTAAGTGCTCACAAAAATGATTTCTCAACAGGTACATTGTTTCACACGCTGTATAGCTCGTAGCGCCGTCTCGTTGAAACCGGAGCTCACTGAGACCATGTGCTTGAATTTGAGGAAGCACATAATCCGTTAACATGGCACGATAACGGTTACCATTGACGGTAACATTCTGATTTGCCTCATTTTTGAAGAGATATGGACTAATAATTTTACCAGCCCATAAACCACATCATACCGTTTTAATGGATGTAATCGTAACTCTTGGTACTCTTCGGGTTGCTCATCAGCCCAAATATGGCAATTTTGTTTATTAACGTATTCATTGAGCCAGAAATTGGCTTCATCACTCAACAAAATTTCAAAGAATCGATTCGTCACGGTCTTCGCGTACACTTTCAGCTACAGTTGCTAAAGTCTCTTCACTACATACTGGATGTGGTCTAACAAGTCGAGCATTATAAACTAATGTAAACTGGGAGTCAAATTTGCGAATGGTATTAGCAATAGTGGTTTCAGTAGGTCGATTATGAGAAAAGTGACATCCTCGAATCGCATGAAAAACATTTCGCACAGAAGGCTGATTTTCGTAATACAGCTGAACAATTTGGAGACACTGTTGTAGTATAAGTCTTTTTATGATTATTTGCCAAATAATATTAAATAAAAATAATAAAGCAGTTTGATAAGAGTTATGCGTTATCTGTCAAAAAAAGCCTATTGAAAATCAAACTATACGATGAATCACTCTATACATAACCAAACTGTAAGGGATTCAAAATTCAATGCTGAAGAGGATAAAAGATCGAGATTCCAGTAGTGCATCACATTTAGAACATAACCATTTCCAGATTCTGGGAGTGTCGCAAATATTCCGAATGATAGTAGCACTAGTACATTATGGAGTCACACGTTTCCATAAGTTCTGTAAAAATTGAGCTTTAGGTATGGACAAAAAAAAAAAAAAACGAATCACTGCATCCTACCTACACTTAAAGGTTCGTAACATTGTGGTTTTACCATGCATTAGTACTCGAAAACTTCTCACAGTACCCTCAACTTGGGGAGCCAGATCAGTTTGTGAGGCTTTTGATGAAAGGAACCAGATATTTCCGAGACAGTAGTCCACTTGAGGGGGATACAACAATACTTTCATATCAGCTATTATTTGTATTTATTCTAAAATCTTGACCAGTTCTGAAAAATCACTGCTGATCTGCGATGCCTTTTAACATCTGCTTATTTACTACATTGTTCTTAATTAGTGACAAAAAACGACAGTCGCTCATACTAAATCTTTAATGTTTTGAATTCCGATCATGAATAACAAACAGCGTGCCGTTATATCTTTGACATCATATCCTAAGGATTTGATGTTTAATTACAGAAGGAAATATAATCTTCTTATTCCACAAATTTCCAATATGTGGCTTTGGGCTACCTATAAATTAATTCGAGTTAATCATATGTGCCACCCTAAACCACCCGCCATCCAAGCCAGACCGATAGAATCAACTCCAGTGTGTTGTCACTATTGAGCCTTTTGGCTTATAGTGTAAATGTTGTTTTATTCTGCCCAGTGCAAATAAGGTTATTGTTGTTCGCGTTCTGTGTACCTCCTAACCCCAAAAGTACACGATACGCATGATTTATGTTGATACGTAGATACATCATCAGATAAAACACCACAAATCAGAAGGTAGCCACTACAGATAAGGGATCAGTGATGTAAGTGTTAGTAAGGCTTTGGGGTATTTACTGAAAACACACGAAATACCCTGCCTGCCCCAGTGATTACAAAACACAAATTGTTTGTTATTCGAATGGGAATAACTGGAAACATTACTATGAATTTGGCACCGGCAAGCGGTACAAAATAGCTAAAACTATTTTCATCGTCAGCATTCAATCCTATGCACTTTTTCATTCCAACGCATACAACTCACTTTCAGTACGTCTAATACCGAATCAACCATGCCGCAGTGACCACACCATTCCGATGTCAATGGCGCATTCATCGCGTCACTAATTAAGCCTCGAATCGAGTTTGTCATTTTACTGCCGTACGACTAATTAATTAAAAGTGCGTACGCGTTGTAAGTTAGAATTCCATGCTGCTGATTTACGACGACCCCCACCCATCTCTCCACGAATCAGATCCACCCCAGTATACACAAAACGCCCATAAAATTTAACAACGTCCTGTCAATTAGTGTTTATTACATTGCAATGTATTGCAAATTAGGACGCGAATCACAATGCGAATAGAGCACAGGACACGCGCTACTCATTTTCAAGTACTGGTCCATCTAAAGCCACCCATTTGAGCCGTGCGGGTGGATAAAGTTAAAAATGAAAATAAATATTTTTAATGTTCCAGCAAACAACGGGCGCACATTGTTTTGTCAGCGATAACAGTTCCTCCTTTAGTGGGAGCAGAAACCAGCGATACACCAAACACCACTTCCGCTACAGACATGGCAGCAGTAGGAAACCCCCCAGCAGCCATTATTCCTATCACCACTGTCATTGCACATAGTTGGCTCTGGCTTGGATGGTTCGGATGGTTCAGATGGTATGGCACTCTGGTTGGAAAAGCACACAGCGCACACTAAAAAAAAAAATCAATTTCTCAAAAGTTTTCCAATTAAACAAGCTGAATGCAGAAACGGTTTTTTATTTTTAATTAGAAATAATTTGCATGGCACGCCTCAGGACATGGAACAGCAACGGAGTTGGCTCTAGAACCACCAAGCTAGAGTATAATTAAGAGAGAAAACAGGCGATAAGAATTCATAAGCACTGAAAATATTGCATCTCTGATGGCATGTTTCGGGATAAATTTGCGTGCAATTTTGCTGTAAGTGCTGAAGGCGGATACGGAATGGAGTTAGTACATCTGGAATAGGAATAAGCGCATATTTTATAGGTTATGAGCTGTCAAACAACATATTTCGGTTTTGTTAATGCGGTTTTACAGAGAAACAGAACTACTTTAACATGTAAAGTGGTAGCGGAGGTGGTAAGTTCATCCAATTGTGTCCCAGGCAATATACCACACTTAATTATTTTGATGAAAGAGCAGATGGTATGGCTCTAAAAAATGGTTCTTTTCGAAACTCGGCAACTTATTAGAAATCAAGCTGTGAGATACTAACGGTAACAAGCATACAATTTCAAAATTTAAATTTTCATAAAAAAAAATAGTCGATTCTAAGTATCACTTCCTGATTCTAGCGTTTCCTATCATTCGTCTCTTCTATTGTCCCTGCCGTATACAGTACTATACAACTAGTGCCTTTCTGTCAATTTTCTTATGCCAAATCATTCTAAAGTAACATTTTAGCTTCTTTGTCTTCATCGGTGTTCAGTGTCTTTTCGATCTTTTTTTTTTTTCCAAAAATATCAAGTACTTCCTGCCAACAAGCTCTTAAAGAGAAATCTGCTGTGACTATTGCAGCAACTTCTGACAGATCCCATTCATTATTATTATTATCAAGGGAACGATACAAATTAATTTGTAGGGTCCGGGATTTAACACCGGGGTACTATGCCCAAGTGGCGCGTTTTGTCAACAGCACGCGGAGTACTGAGTTCCCATGTGGTCGCCCACCTACGTACTTACCGCGCCCATTCAGGTAATTGCTTATCAGAATTCCACCCACCATCTGTGAAAATTTCGGTTAGAAACCATCTGAACAACTACGTGATTTGCAATCTGGTCTTATGGATAAATTTAAATCTTTGCTGGCTGAGTTTGAATATAGTTTCAACAATAAACTTGGTGAAGGTATTGGTACTTTGAAAAATAATATACAACAATTGGAGATGGGCACTTTGGAACTACGAGTAAGAGATGGAAACCACGAAATAAGGGAGAAGTTAGCTGATTTCAAACGAAAAGAGCGCCTACGAGTAAACTCTATCAAATTGGCGAAACAGATTGTTGCTGAGCTGCATCACAACATGGATACTCACCTTAATTGCGAGGCAGTAGAAACAATCCGTTTCTGACCAGACTCTCTTCAATATTCAATCCTTGTTGCTTTTCTAACCAATATTGGCTTGAAAAGAAATAGAAATTGAATCACCTCGCTTGTGGCAACTATGACCATACAAATACTCCTTCTATCACCGCTCGTGTTAACATCACCGAGGGCTTCAATAAAAAGAATAGTTTTTTGCTTTTTAGCTGGCTTATTCCTAAAGACTTAAGGCCTTACATATCCCTAGAGAAAATAGGCCAAAGGTGAGATATCGCACGATCTAGGCGGCCAATTTGGCGTAGCAAAACGTGAAAATAAGTGCTCATAAAAATGATTTCTCAACAAGTCCATTGTTTCACGCGCTGTATGGCTCGTAGTGCAGTCTTGTTGAAACCAGAGCTCACCGACATCATGTGCTTGAATTTCAGGAACATAGTCCGTTAACACGGCACGATAACGGTTACCATCGACTGTAACATTCTGATTTGCCTCAGTTTTGAAGAAATATGGACTAATGATTCCACCAGCCCATAAACCACACCATATCGTTGAATTTAATGGATGTAATGGTAGCTCTGGTACTTTTCGGGTTGCACATCAGCCCAAATATGCCAATTTTGTTTATTAACGTATCCATTAAGCCAGAAATGGGCTTCATCACTGAACAAAATTTCACGATAAAAGACCGGATTTTCATTGAGTTTTTCCAGAGCCCATTCACTGGGAATATGACGAAAATTCAAGTCGCCTGGCTTCAATTTTTGCACAAGTTGAATTTTGTACGCCTTTAAGCCGAGATCCTTACGTAAAATACGCCAAGTTATCAAATACGCCAAGCCAAGCTGATGAGAACAACGACGAATCGATTCATCATGGTCTTAGAGTAGACTCTCAGCTACAGCTGCTATAGTCTCTTCCCTACGTGCTGGATGTAATCTAACCGGTCGAGTATCATCCACTAATGTAAACTGGGACTCAAACTTGCGAATCGTATTGCCAATAGTGGTTTCAGTAGGTCGATTAAGCGCACCGTAAGTTCTTTGAATTGCACGAAAAACATTTCTCACAGAACGCTGATTTTCGTAATACAGCTGAACAATTTGGATACGCTGTTGTGATGTGAGTCTTTCCATGATGACTTGTCAAACAATACTGAACAAAAGTGACAAACCAGTTTGATAGAAGTCACGCGCGATCTGTCAAAAGAAGTCCTATTAAATATCAAACCTCATGATGAATCACCCCTTATAATATCTCACTTCGCCTGTTTGTGTGCTTGGGCATGCCTTATATATGTTTTCAAAGGAGTATAGTACGTTACGGAGGCACCCATTATGCAGGGTTAAAGGTATTAAAGGTTAAGTTAAGTTAAGATTACATTGATTAGGTTAGTTTTAAGCGCGTGAGTTCCAGTCTTGTACAGATGTGATCTTCCCGTTTCTTTTCTAGTTTATGTATTATCTTTCTCTCTTACTTTCCGTCCGTTTAGTCCAGCACGAAACAGAAACCATAAGTGAGTTGAGATACACGGCTTAGTGGTAAGAACTAACCTAATCCGACGAGATTGAGTCGAGCAGCCGTGAGCCTCCATGTCTGACTACAGTCTTAACAACGAGTAAAGTATTGTTTCCTTAAATTTTTAATATATGAATTTGTTGCACAAGGTAGAGTAGAAATGTACTTTTTTATTTTTGTTAAAATTTTATTACTAGGAATAGCACTTATCAATGTACAAACCAATACCTAACGCACCAACAAACGTGAAATTTTTATAGAATGTGGAAAAACTTTGAGTGCCTACCAGTGGGAATTCCGAAAGAACACAGCAGCACATCAGGTACCTGGCGACATACGAGCTGCAATTAGCAAGGAATTAGTATTCCTCCTCGGTCTACTAAATTTTTCTAAGTCTAACAAGCTTTTATAACTTCTACTTATCAGCCTGTAATATCATGTGCTCGTATTTAGTTAGAAGAGAACAAGCAATTTTCGCTTAATATTATATGCCAGGGTGTTCCACAAGGATCAGTATTGGAACTCTTGCTTTTTGAAAATGACCTAATTGATCAAGCCACTTTACAATTCAATCAATGCTCTTAATCCATTTGCAACTCAAACCAACAAAAACGAAATGCTTACTCATAAACAGAAGTGGTATTATCCCATCCAGTTTAACTTTAATCTAGCCTGGGAGTATTCCAATTGAATCTGAAGGTAAAACTAAAAATTTCGGTGTCTGGTTTAACTCATCATTAAAATGGGACGACCATATCCGTTCAGTCATCGAAAAAATTTACGGATGCCTTAGATATTTGTCCCAATACCAAATCTTCACACTAGTTAACACAAGTTAATGTTGGTAAAGACCTTATTAATTAAACGCCTTCTTAATGTCGCTTTGAAAAATATTATACGCTATATACTCATATGTGGCCTGAAACGTAATGCGCTATTGTCAGTGTACAACAAAAATATCCTTGGTTGTTCACTTAATAGATATTTGGGCTATTACACAATTAAATATTTATTAAAGACGATCACCAGCAAACAGCCTTAATATTTACTAGATGGGGTGAAAAGTAACCTCCTTGGGAATGAAAAAAAAAAAAAAAAAAAAATTAAAATGTTTTTTTATTTTATTCAATATAGTTCCCTTTTAGTGCGATTAACTTATTCTAGCGATTTTCCAACTTCTGATCCCGTCCCAAAAGTAATTTTCCGGAAGGTCTGCAAAATACTCCTCCGTGGCTTCGATGATTTCTTTGCGTGAGCTGAATTTTTTATTGATGAGCCATCTTTTGAGGTTTGGGAAGAGATAATAGTGCCAGGGAGCCAAATCGGGCTTGTCTTGCAAAAACAAAATTTTTTTTCGCTCCATGTAAGGCCGTTTTGCAGCGATTTCGCTTCAATAATGCACAGTAATACTCGCTGTTGATGGTTTTTCCTTTTTCGAGGTAGTCCATGAAGAGTATGCCATGACAATCCCAGAAAACCGACGCCATAACTTTTCCGACCCATCTTCCCTTGGCTGCTTTGGAGCACTCGTGCCACCACGAAACTCTCGAAACCAATATTTGATGGTGTTATCTGTAATTAGCCCCATAATATTAATCCAACTTTTCTTTTGTTTCTTTCGCCGTTTTACCTCTCAAAAAATAATGTTTTATGAGAAAACGAAAATCGTTTTTGTCCATACTCGACATGATGCCAAACACGTCAACAACAATCAGCTGTCAGAACAAAACTAAAGACAGTATCGCACTGAAATTTGGCATGTCTGCCTAAATATGAATGTACTTCAAGGCACCATAACATTTTTTTGCAGTAGCAGCGCATTCTGGCGGCCAAAGAGGTTACTTTACACTCCACCTAGTATACGAAAGATAAGTTTCTCGCAATCTAATCGTTCATTCAGTTTAATTGTACCGCATACTGTATATCAAGTTACGGAACGGAAATTTTTCGCTCATGCTATTTGTCTCTGGAATTTACTCCCTGTAAACATAAGACGGCTCCACATAAGTAGCACTCTTTTTCGACACCTAGTACTTTTTATACTCCTCACAGGAATAATATTTCATATCCATATGATCGACTTGGAATAATTGTACTTGATTATAGCTTAAGTAAGACCGCCTTTCAATCTATTTTTGTTTTTGTAACAACTTATTCGACATAGGCTGACCAGATAGCAATGACAGCTTTTCAATGGTTATGTTTCAGCAGCTGTCAAAATTATAATGACATTCAGCTGTCCCAGCTGTCAATATATATAGTAAGGCTTACCATTTCATCGAAATTCCGGCTCAGTTGCAATTCGCAACTTGAATTTCATCGTGAGGTTGAGCGTTATTATGGCTTCGGTATGCAGACAATTCGTCGTACCGTGGAAAAGTTTCTGCGTGAGTACACTCTTTTGGGTCTTAAGCCACCAACCAGCTAGAGATTGATGCGAAATGTAGAAAACATAGCCGCCAAGGCGGCCAGTATCGAAGAAGACTCAGAAATGTCAATTCGGCGATCAGCTGAATTGGTCATCGCCCGGCTTATTTTGCGGCTAGATTTGGGCCTACACCTACATAAGATTGTGCTGAGTCAAGAATTGAAACCGGATGACCATAGAAAATACCGTGGGTTCGTTAATTGGGCACTGGAAATGTTGGCCGGAGATCCGAATTTTGGCCAAATAAACAATTTCTCGGACGAGGCCCATTTTTGGAACAGCGGCTATATCAACAAACAAAATTGCAGTTATTAGAGCGAGCACAATCTACTAGTGTTCGGCCAATCATCATTGTATCCACAAAGATTAACTGTTTGGTGCTCTTTCAGGTATAGTGGCATCATCGGACCTTATTTCTTTCAAAATGAGAAAGAAAACACCGTTGAACTCAGTGGTCTAAGTTATACAGCGATGTTAACCGAGCTCGACAGACAGAGCTCGACAACATAAATATATCTGAGCTGTGGTTTCAACAAGATGGTTTTACGTGACATGGTGGACGTGGTGTAATGGTATATGCATAGACTCCTAAAGCAGAGGGTCGCGGGTTCGAATCCAGTGCGAGGCAATTCTCTGAAAAAGTCTTTTCATAGAATTTGTATGTAGTTATTGCGCCTACAACTTAATTCTCTTAGCGGTTTGTTAAGAGATGGCGTAACTTGTATTATTCCATTGTTATTATTGCATTGTAACATGTGTTGGGAAGCCACTGTCATTGTACGTCATTTCAGTATATATCATTCATTTGAAGCGTAAACAACAAAAATTTTTTCTCACTCAAATATGTCGAACTTTGTGCCTGAAAATTTGTTTTTGCGGGCAGTTCTTTTTCATTACTTTAATATGAAGAAAACTGCTGCCGAAAGTCATCGTATTTTGGTAGAAGTTTATGGTGAACATGCGCTAGCTGAGCGAATGTGCCAAAAGTAGTTCGCACGATTCAAAAGTGCTGATTTTGGCTTGGAAGACGATGAACATCCTGGGCAGCCAAAAAAATTTGAAGATGAAGAACTGGAAGCATTACTCTATGAAGATTGTTGCCAAACACCAGAAGAGCTCGCAGAATCTTTGAGTGTCACTCAAGCAGCCATTTCAAAACGTTTAAAAGCAGCTGGATATATTCAAAAGCAAGGAAATTGGGTTTCACACGAACTCAAGCCGAGAGACGTCGAAAGGCGATTTTGCATGTCCGAAATGCCGCTGAAACGCCACAAAAGGAAGTCATTTTTGCATCGGATTGTTACTGCTGATGAAAAATGGATCCAACACGACAACCCCAAGCGCAAAAAATCATATGTGAAATCCGGCCAACCAGTCAAATCACCGGCAAAGCCGAATATTCATGGCGTGAAGGTAATGCTCTGTATTTGGTGGGATCAGATGGGTGTGCTGCAATCTGAGCTGCTAAAACCGGGTGAAACCATCAATGGACAACGCTACCGAACACAAATAAACCGTTTGAAGAGAGCAGTAGCCGAAAAACGCCCGGAATATGCAACCTGACACGAGGCAATAATTTTCCATCATGACAACGCTCGGCCCCACTTTGCTATTCCGGTTAAGAACTATTTGGAAAACAGTGGATGGGAAGTCTTACCCCACCCGCCTCATAGCCCCTTCTGACTACCATTTGTTCCGGACGATGCAGAAAACCCTCACTGAAATACGGTTCACATCAGAGCAGAATATCAAAAATTGGCTTGATTCATTCTTGGCTGCCAAGCCGGAGCAGTTCTTTTTGAATGGGATCCAAAAATTGCCAGAAAGATGGGAAAAAGTCGAAGCTTCAGATGGGCAATACTTTGAATAATACTATTGTACATGTTTTTCTTAAATAAACGTTCAAATTTTGAAAAAAAAAAACGCACGAATTAAAATATATAGCCAATATATGAAAATCCCGTCGGCGTCAACTCTGACACGAAGGCGTAACACTGATGTTGGAGTGGTTGCTGGCTGGGCAAAATGTAACGAACTAACAACTAGATCGTACTAAGACCCACTGGTTGAGGATACACTGGCTCCAGTTTGTGTTTTGACCTAACATATCTCATTTTCAAACTATCATATTCCCTTCATATCCCTTTGGTGAGCGAGTTATAGTAGAGTAAATTTTATTATTCAATGAAACAAACAATTTCTATATTAATACATATATGCGTCTTAATTTGTAGAATAATTAGGACATGTGGCTTGTCTCGCTGGTATCACTAGACTGACTACCTCATCGCAGCTACAAAAAGACATCTCCTCCGCTATGCTGGCGCCAACAAATCTCCCAAGTCTACTTTTGGCGCTGCATATTATAAGCGGTTTACATGTTTGTTTTTAAGGTGAAATGATCCCACGATGATTTGGCGATAACAGAAACTGCTAGTGATGTGATGTTGGTGGAATGCAGAGCTGTACATGTAACTCGCGCTCGGGATTATAAAAAAAGCGACTCAAAGCTCGAAGTTGTGAAGAAGAAATTTGGCGAGTGGGTCTTCTCACGGCGAGCGTTCATCAATTCGCCGCCGCTATTACTTTTTTTGATACCACTCGAGTATTTTCTCTGGGGCTACAACAAGTTATTAGTTTACGCTAACAAACCAACTAGTTTGGATGAGTTCGAGGCCAATATTTAAAACTTTATTGTTGGAATAACGCCGAACATATTTTACCTAATCATCAAAAATCGGACCGACTACTTGTAGCACTACCAGCGCAGCCGAAATGGCCATTTGAATGATGTGCTTTTCGATACATAATGGTATCAACGCAGCATCAAAACCAAGTTTATATCTCACGCCGTTATTGTTTCATTTAGTTTTCTGGCCACTTTAAATATTAATTTTAAGAACTGAAGTCTCTCCCTTGTACTATCACATTTATAGCTTAAAAATTGCAAAGTTTATCTGCTTCAATACATGCAAACACAAATACAAAGTCTAAAGTAAGTAAAAACGGTCAATTTGGAATGTTGCACAAGGTACAAAGCCATTTGTTACTTCAAGAACATGACAGTTGCGCAGCAACATATCAACATATGTGGTAAGTACTTAGGAGTCATAGTTGATTATATCTTCAAAGAACTACCATACAATGGCATTGACGAAGAAACTAAGTAGTGTTCTGCGGTTTGCTCTGCTCTATTATATTTGAGCTACAGATGGCCATAAGAAGTTCGACAGCAGTGTTCATGCATGGAATCAGCGCGTGGATGGAAAATGCTTTCCATCTCCAAAACTCAACATACTGCATGGTAGCAACGACAATAAGGTGTTGATACCAAAATCTATTTTTCCGTCAATCAGATGTATACATAGAAAATATGCAGCAGTCGTACCAGCTACATTCAATGAATAATTTGGGTATTCATCTAAACTCGAAAACTGTGTAAACTGTGCAGTTCTCCACCCTCAAAAATAAGCTGACAAAAATAGTACGAACAATTTCCTAAACAACCTTTGCAACTCACAACCAATTCGCAGCGTAAACTTGCTCAATTAGTTGTGCAATTCAAAATCAGCTGTTTTGTACTCAAATCACAAAACAAATTATAAAATCAAATAGTCAAAATTTGAAAAATTTGCATTTTAAATCAGCAAACACTTTAAAAAAAACAAAAAATGGGAAGCGCCGCTTAAATGGCACACATTTGTGGGAAGAAGCGGTGGCACTCAATTTGGTGCAGGTGGTAGAGAAAGAAGTGAAACATCGACTATAAACTTTGGTCGTTATTCGTTATTGTTATTTAATTGCCAAAAAGTTGCCGCATCTAAACATTGATGAAAATAAAATGCGCCACATAAAATCCACATATATTCGTAACTGCTCGAAACAGAAGGGATTAGACAGGGACTGATCTTCTAGCCACCTGGGCCGAAAATCGTATTGAGGTGCGCGCTATGTGCGACTACCTTGAAGAAATCTTTGGTTAAAACTAAGGGTAAATCCAAAGTGCAAAATGGAAACTTCGGTGAAGACAGTGCTCAAAGAAAGTAATTACGCATAGTGCAACGCAACATTTGAAGAGAATTTCGAAGCTTATGATAGTTTCACATCAAGCCCACTGGAACCGTCACCGAATTCACAATGGTCTACTTTAAAGACAGTTTAAGAAAAGGTCAGCGGACAACTCCTAAGCTCAAAAATCAAAATCCATTTTTAAATGCTAATTTCACTTCTAGAAAAATAGTTGGAAATAGCAGTTAAAAGGTTTGAACTAGAAAAAATGGTAGCAACAAGTGAAATTGAACCGAAGAAAGTCAAGGAGGAGCGGGATTTTGGAATACAAAAACTTCAGATTAATAGTGAGAAAAGGATCCGAAAATACGAATTGGAAATCAAATATAAGAAAGTTTTTCTATATTTTTAGAACAAACACACAATATGCATTTCAAAAAACTGTTATGTACATAGGTATGCTATGTATTTTGTTCTTTCATAAATTTTAGTAGTGCACGTCGTTTCATTTTGCCTTCACCTAATGTGTGATTTTGATTTGCAGGCTCAGCATTTAATTCGTTCGTAACTCCACGTTAAGCGTCCATTTCATTTGACAAGATGAAATCACCTACTTCTTTGTGGTCTTATGAGATGTTGTGCAATACAGGGCTAAAAGCTATTAAATTGCTCTTTCATTAGCCTAAAGCAATGTTCAATCCTGATAGTCGTACAGTTTAGGTTTGGTTTCTTGTTGATATCATTTCGTTTTTGAGAATTTACATCCAAAGAATTCGATCTCAAATAAGCTACGATAGTTCAACTTAATATATATATACGCACTGTCAGCACCTAACCGTTCTACTCCGATCTTGTAGACAATTCGCAATTATTATAGATACTGAACACATAGACGCTCCCAAATATCCCAGCATTATACGCCGAATTCGAGTCTGATAGTCGCAAACCACATGGACTTATAGGGAGTATTGGGATTTGAATAAGTTTTGCAGTTTGGAAGTAGTGTTTATCGTTTAAAAAATTTCTGTGTATACCGTTAAAATTGTTCTTGTTTATTCCAACAGATACGGTGATCCTTTATATTGTAACGAGAATTTATTTTGATGTAAGGGGTGATTCATCGTGAGGTTTGATTTTTAATAGGCTGGTTTTGACAGATCACGCTTGACTCCTATCAAACTGATTCATCATTTTTGTTCAGTATCGTTTTGCAAGTCATCATGGAAAGATTCACACTACAACAGAGTCTCCAAATTGTTCAGCTGTACTACAAAAATCAGCGTTCTGTGAGAAATACTTTTCGTGCGATTCGAGGAACTTACGGTGCGCATAATCGACCTACTGAAACCAATACTCCCAATAATATTTGCAAATTTGAGTCCCAGTTTACATTAGTAATGACACTTAACCGGTTAGACCACATCCAACATGTAGTGAAAAGACTATAGCAGCTGTAGCTGAGAGTATATGCGAAGATCATGACGAATCGACTCGTCGTCGTTCTCAGCAGCTTGGCTTGGCGTATTAGACAACTTGGCGTATTTTAAGTGAAGATCTCGGCCTAAAGGCGTACAAAATTTAACTTGTGCTAGAATTGAAAAACTCAATGAAAATCCGGTGTTTTATCGTGAAATTTTGTTCAGTAATGAAGCCCATTTCTGGCTCAATGGATACGTTACTAAACAAAATTTCCATATTTGGGCATAATGAGCAACCCGAAGAGTACCAAGAGCTACCATTACATCCATTAAAAACAACGGTGTGGTGTGGTTTATGGGCTGTTGGGATCATTGGTACGTCAATTTTAGCCGTTATCGCTCCAAGTTAACGGACTATGTGCTCTGATTTCAACAAGATGGCCCTACGGCCATATCACACTTTTGGGCTATTTTTTCTGGGGATATTTAAAGTCTTAGGTCTTCAGGAATAAGCCAGTTACGATTGACGCTTTGGAAGTCAACATTACTGGTGTTATCCGCGAGATACCAGTCGCTATGCTCGAACGAATCTCCCAGATCAGACCCAAAAGGTAAATGACATGAATTGTTCTCTTAATCGTTAATAAAAATTTTAGGTTCACTTTCAAACTTATGTACTTTATTTTACATTATAAATCAAACCTTACGATGAATCACTCTTTATTTTAAGTGCTCAATATTTTTTTTTTAACGGAATATTAGTAAGTGCATTTTCGGCATAATTTTAACCCTCGACGTTAAAAGAGGGGTTCTTTTTTTGTTTTTTTTTTGGTTGCACCAATGGATGTGGTAATCTTCTAAAGATGCGGTAGCCTGTGTCACCAACATGCACGATTCGCAACACCCGAATATTCGATGCCAGGAATGCGCCGTACTAATCCACACCACAACGTCCTTCAACCACTCTCCCCGCCGGACTGCCGTTAGGTATTACTTCGCGGGGCTGGTTATCAGATCATGCTAGTCTTCTTTTGTTTGCTTCTTCAGCTTTTCTATTTTTTTCTATTCTTCTTAGCTCGTTTTGCACAATTATCACAAATGTGCCGATTTCCATCCAATTTTCCTCCGACTGTAACATTTGGTCTATGAGTAGTATTGGACTGGGCAGATTAATTCTCCACTACGAAAAATGCCGGCAATGAAATATGGCGTGCTCCGTATCTTCCTCCTCTTTTGAGCATTCTGGGCACAAAGGAGAGCTATCGTGTCCGAATCGGTGTAAGTATTTGCGATAGCCGCCGTGACCAGATAGGAACTGCGTAAGGTGGTAGTTGTTATCCCCATGTGCTCGTTTTGTCCAGGTCTCGATGTTCGGGATCAACTTGTAGGTCCATCTGCCTTTTATACTATTATCCCACCTGGCTTGAAAGAGGGCTGTTGAAGCCGCTCGCTCTTCTCCTTTTATTCTTGCAATTTCAACTGCATCTTATCGCCCTGAGGTTTTTCTATTATAAATACTCAATATCTCGTTCGCAAGAATGTCGATCGGAACCATTCCTCCTATCACGAAGGCTGCTTCATCCGAGATTGTTCGAAATCCACAGATCGCTCTTAATGCACTGAGCCTGTATGCGGACAACAATTTTCTCTTGTTTGCTTTTATGGCAAGTGCCTCCGCCCAGACCGGAGCAGCGTATAAGAAGACTGAGCTGACTACTCTAGATAAGAGAATCCTCCTAGCGTATTCAGGTCCACCAATGTTTGGTAGTATTCTAGAAAGTGCTCCTTGCAGCAGTAAAGCCTTGTTACTGGAGTGCTCTACATGTGCTTTGAACTGTAATCTGTTATCAAGTATTACTCTCAGGTATTCTATTGATTCTTTCGATTGGATTATTTGATGTCCCACCCGTATATTGGCGTATTCTACAATTCTTCTACTGGTAATTAAGACGGATACTAGCCAGTCTTTGATGCGAATAATTGCTACATTTGTGGCTGACTCAATCTCCTTTATTTTTTTTTGCCACCGTAACGACGGCAATGTCATCTGCAAATCCGATTACTTGAACTCCTCTCGGCAACATAAGCCTTAGTACTCCGTCATACATAATCTTCTATAGGAGTGGACCAAATACTGATCCTTGTGGAACCCCAGCTGAAACGCTGTAGTATTTCAACCCTTCATCATACCTCAGTTTTCTGTTGGTAAAGTAGTTTTCTACTTTCCTCAGCAAGTAATATGACGTATTCATACTGGCTAGCGATTTTTTTGATGTCCAAAGTCACCACTACACAGTATTTTTTTGTACCATACCGTTATCTTTCTCCTTGTATCGCTTCGGCCGCAATGTCGACCACAATTTTTACGGCTTGAACAGTAGATCGCGTTTTTCTGAACCCAAACCGAAAGTCTGATAGTGATCCTTTCTCTTCTGCTACCGCGAGAAGTCTAGCATATATTATCCGTTTCAGTATCTTCTCATTGTATCTATAAGGCATATTGGACGATACGAGGACGGTTCCCCAGGTGGCTTGTTTCCCTTTGGAAGCAGGACTAGGTGTTGTAGTTTCCAATCATCCGGGAAAACTCCTTCTTCAAGACATTTTTGAATGGTTTCCATAAGCATTTCTGTCCGCTTATGAATACCTGCTTTTAGTGCCTTATTTGGTATGCCAACAGGTCCGGGCGCTTTACTGTCGCCTATCTTCGTGCATGCGTTTATGAGTTTATCCGCTGTGACTATTGAGATGTCCTCCGTGTTGGTCTCCCTAATGATATGGTACATAGTAGATGTACTTCGGGGGAAAAGGTATTCTACTATGGAGCTTAGGATAGCTGGACATGTTATTTCCGACGACTTGCTGCCCTTTATCTTAGTCATGACGATCCTATATGCTGTATCCCAAGGGTTTATGTCGGCTTCTTCACAAAGTTTTTTAAAATATATTGTCTTGCTCTCCTTTTTTAGGTCGCGTCTTGCTATTTTAAAATCAATAAGGTGTTCTTCAAAGCAATCTCTTCCCCTAGATCTTTGGACTCTGCGTCGGGCTTTTAAGCACTTTGCTCTAAGCTTTTTTATTTCCTCATTCCACCAATAGCATGGTGTTCCTCCTCTAGTACCCGTTCTTCTGGGAATTGATGCATCGCACGCAGTAGTGAGAATGCGGACGAGTTGTTGGATACACAGGCTTCAGCTGTACCACTATTTTTCCGGTATTTAAAAGAGGGTTGTTTTAAGTTTAATGTGCTTATCTTTGTTTCTGTGTATCTGTCTGTGGCATCGTAGCTTCGAAATGGAAGAATCGATTTTGATTTTTTTTTTTTTTTTTGTTAAGTGTTTTTTTGTATCATTATTAACAATTAATAATAACAAAAATTAATAACAATGATTTTTTCATTTAGTATTATTAATTCAATGATGTTGCAAGATAATGAACGTGGTAGTTGATTAAATGGGATTATGTGACTGAATGATGATTATGGTTTGGTATGATACAGTAGAGCGCGAAATACAGTATTGTATGGATTGTGCAGTGTCATACAGTAAAAAAAAAAAAAATGGTAAATAAAAAAATACTATGCTATCTTGTCTTTATTTATTAATGCATTTCAATTACCAATAGTAGCGGCTGGTTTATTTACAAACAAATAATTCTAAATATAATAAAATTAAAAAAATTTAATAATTAATTATTTTTATGTAGGTAATTATAAAAAATATATTTTTAATTAAATAATAAAGTACGACACTTGGTATAAAATTTAAAAAAAAAAATTAATTAAATTGAAGTACTGTTTCTTAGTCTTTGCAATTCTGCTAAAGCCGATCTGTCATGACTCATGAGGATTATTAAACAGCATTTTTTGATTTATGTCACAAAAAGCAACACAATGAAAGCTGTAGCTTTTTCTACAGTTGTCCGTTGAAACTTATGGACAGGGACAGCCCAATTTAAAATTATGGGAAACATTATTCTTTCGATTTTGCCATACCCTTTAAGATCTTGAAATGACAGACTTTATGGCTGTATTGGAATCCATCCATTTTCGTCTTTAAAACTCCATTCTATCTTTTTATCGTCGAATTCTATAAATATTATCTTCTTCGGGAGTTCTCCTTCTTTCAATTGATCTCTGCGAATACCATTCCAATACAATTATTTTAATAATGCATAAGCTACCATTGACTCACTCTTCCGAAACCTTCAAATTCATTCGCAACATGACTCTAGCACTGATTGTAATTTTTATTGAATTTATTAATCCTCCCGTACAATTTGCATCTTTCGGAATAGAAGCTTGATTGGGTTTTTAACCATAAGTCGTAGGTTCTTTAGATTCATCGAGTGCATTTAATTTATAAACTCGTGCTGTTTTGGCCGTTTTTTCTATCATTCTGTCATTATAATCATTAACTAGTTTCACCATGGGAAATATACGTACAGCTTCGCCATCAGTAAAATCATCAGCCAAAGGCACACGACTTCTTTCAAGCAAAATCTCATACTGCTCCATAATTAAATCATCTACTCGAAGAATATTAAAAAGGTCTATAGAGTGGCTATCATTCTGTTGCCGGACGTTGGTTTGTAACTCGCGAAGCTCAAAGTAACACATGGGCTGAAAAGTGCCCTTTTATAGTAAAACACAAAATTTTTGCACAATTCAACTTTCTTTTATCAATATAGTTGCCTTCGAGGGCGATACACTGATTGAATCGATTTTTCAATCATTCGATACCAGTTTTGTAGTACGATTTCGGCTTAGCCTCAAAATAGGCCTCTGTTTCCGATTACTTCTTCATCGGTCTTAAATCTCTTTCCGGCGAGCATTATTTTGAGGTATGCGAACAGGAAATAGTCGCTGGGGACCTAATCTGGAGAATACGGTGGGTGGGGAACCAATTCATAGCCGAATTCATTCAATTTTGCCATCGTTTTCATCGACTTGTCACACGATGCACTTGCACTCTTGATGAAACAGCACTTTCTTTTTCTTCAAATGCGGCCGTTTTTCTGCGATTTCGTCCTTCAAACGCTCCAACACAACAACACAGATAGTCGATAAAAATTATTCCATGTGTATCCCAAAATACGTATGCCATAACCTTGCCAGCCGACTGTTGAGTTTTTGGTCGCACTCAGCACACAGCACTCAGCTGACTGCCGACTTGACTCTGGTGAGAAGTAATGGGGCCGAGTTTCATCCATTGTCACATACCGATGCAAAAATTCGGCTTTATTGCGGTTGAACAGCTTTAAACACTCATCTGAATCATCAACACGTTGTTGTTTTTGGTCGACTGTGAGCAAACGCGGCACCCACTTTGAACAGAGCTTTCGCATGTCCAAATATTCGTGTATAATATATCCAACACGCTCTTTTGATATCTTCAGAACCTCAGTTATCTCGATGAACTTCACTTTACGGTCATTCGTAATCATTTTGTGGACTTTTTTGATGTGTTCATCTGAAACAGCCTCTTTTGGACGTCCACTGCGTGCATCATCTTCGGTGCTTGTATGACCACTTTTAAATTTTTCAATCCACTTGCGAATGGTTCGTTCGGCTGGTGCAGAGTCTGGGTAATACTTATCAAGCCATTTCTTTGCATCGGCTGCATTTTTCCCATCAAAAAGGAATGATAAATCAACACACGAAATTGGTTTGAATCCATATTTTTTTCACAATAACAAAAGTTGCTTCACTCACAAATCTATATCTCGAGAACTAATCGTCCGACAGCTCTCAAATTTATACACGTATCTTTTGAAGGTTGGTACTAACTGAAAATGGTATGGATTTAATTCAAGTGGTGCCCTCTCTTAGAAACGGCCCATGTATTAATCTCCGAAAACTAAGATGTTTATTCCACCAAAAATGTCTTGACAGTTATTGTGAGCCAACGAATGTAGCGCAATCTTCTTTTTATATCTTCCAGTCGTTGTCCTGTCAGCTATCTATACACTGTTGCCCTACCATTCTCGATCCCTAAAGCAAATATACTATGAATGGTTTTTCAGTAGGTACTACAGTTTTTAACACAAAAGATTTCCCGCTGCCAGCTCCTCGTGTTATGAATAATTTTAGAGGAACATTTGTGTTAGGTTGATTTATCACCTCATGTCGAATTCGTTTTGTTACTTTATCAAATATTGTGTTTTGTTCTACTATATACTCATGCTACTGACCATATCATGAAATTCTTTATCTGTGATATTGATATGCATTTCTTCTACAACGCCTTCTATTTCGGTATGAACATCAGTCATTCTCTGGTCGTATCCATCAACAATCGTCCCTACATCCTGGTTTCTTGTATTGACTTCTTGCTCATTGGTGTCATTGAATGCTATTGTCGGTGTCAGCTAATGCTAGCACTTGGCCAATAACTTGGTGAAGTTCGCGTTCAATGTATTAGAATTTCTCTACAGTGTCTCCGTGAAATGGACGTAATTGATTTTGTTGGACCATTAAAGCTTCTTTGCACGTTTCATAGTAAATCGCTTTCATCTCAAATAGGCATGGTTCACAAGATAGCTATAATAATAGCCTTCTTTGTCTCCCATTTGTGTGTATTAACGAGTCTTCAGATTTGCAGGCTTGCTTCGCTTTTTCATGGTGTTTCCATTCAGAAGTCAAATGGTCGTTTCTCCAGTTTCAACGCCCTCTTGTAACTTTTCATAAGCTTCCAGGTCGCCGTCTTCTTCGCCATTATCAGGTCGAGTTGTGTGTTCATAATATATGGCAAATTCTGCCAAGCTAAAATGCTCTAGATTTGTTGGCCTTTGAATATACTTGCCAAATATATTTTGGTACATTTGACCTTGATCACAGTCATAACGTAGAGATCTGCATCGTTCATGAGTACATAAGATGTTGACAAAAACTTCTTTTCGTGAACTGTCTCTTAATTTCAGGTGGCATAATCTGTATGCACATTCACACGCTGATACTCTTCGATGGTTTAATATTGCCATAGAAACGGCAAATATTTGTAATTTAATATGTAAATGTGGACTTCCACGATTTTGAAACTCAATCCTACACCAGTAATCTGTAAGCCTTTCACCTAAAACTTGATCGTTGTTCTTCAAAAATCTCATGAAAGCATTAACACGTATCATAAATTGACGACTCAAAGTTACAGGATGTTCGTCCACTAATTTTTGTCAGTCATTAAATCATAAATCACTTGGATTTTCATGGTGTCTGCCGGCAGCAATTAGAAATGATTTCAGTATATCATCAACATTTAGATCATTGCAGCTCAAGGTAAGGAACTATGTAAAAGGACCCATATTCTTAGCCATGTCAATGAGATTTGAACATGCACTCTACCAGTATGCAATTCAACTTCTCATATTCCGCATATTCAGGTGAATATTTTCAACAAAGTTTTCAGATCGATTTTTTCCCTGGCGCACTCTTAAGAGCACACCTACCTTTTGCTTAGCTCTAAACAACTCCATTACTGATAGTCGAGTTTCAACTCACATTATTCTAGCTCGACAGTTATCTAATTGTGTAATCGGATGGATCCGATTTTCCTGTAATCTATTTCTTCCATAAGGAAACAAGTGAAACCAAGACAATTCTTCTGCTCTTTTTTCTCTTGTAATTCGTAAAGGTGGTTCAGTTTTTCTACGTAGCTGATGAACTGGAAACTGAGTACAGTTATCGTTGTCAATAACAGTGGATAATTCAGGAATAGGTTCATCTATAACACCTAAAATTGACGAGCTAATAACAATATTGTCATTGCTCAAATCATTGAATTATTCTAATGACCCGTAAATACGGGTCATATGAAAAGTCTCCTTGGTTTTTTGGTACACTTTTGGAAAAAATTTCTTTATTCAAATTCAATTTCAATCAAGTATATATTAGCCATTATTATCTATGAATTTTTGCCATTTTCTGGGTGGACAAGTGATTTTCAGCGGCTCTTCGGTCGGCCATTTTTTTACCATCAAAACAGTTTTGCAAAGACCGAAACAAATGGTGATCAGAGGGTGCAAGGTCCGGGCTATTCGGAGGATGCGTTAAAACTTACCAAGATAGTTCCGTTAATTTGTTCCGATTCATCAAAAATGTGTGTTGCCTAGCGTTGTCATGATGGAAGACAGCCCCCTTTTTGTTGACCAATTCTGGTCGCTCTTTCTTGGTAGCTTCATTCAAACGGTCAAGTTGTGCACAGTAGGGGATCGAATTGACCGTTTCGCCACGTTCTAACAGCTCATAATACCACCTTAATCAAACAGTTCAGAAAATTAACTCGATTGAACAGAAGGAAGTCACAGGGAGCCAAACCAGGTGGAATTTTTCGTCAAAAAATTACGAATAATGATGGCACTGTGCGACGGTGCGTTATCATGGTGCAAAATCCACGAGTCTTCGGTGCACAATTCTGGTCTCTTTCGGCGAATTGCTTCACACAAACGTCTCATAACGCTCAAATAATACTCTTTGTTTTCTGTCTGGCCTTCTGGCAAGAATTCATGATGCAATACACCGTTGTAATCCATGAAAACTGTGATTCGTCGGATTTCGATGTCGATGGTCTGCCACTGCGTTCATCATCTTCGATTGACTCACGACCACTTTTGAACCGCTCTTGTCACTGGTAAACGACCGTTTTCTTTAGAGAATCGTTGCCGAAACACTTTTCCAACATTTTCATTTCTGAAATTGTAAAAAATCGTCAACACACACAGAGATAGATGTACTCTTGGCTACGTGACTTTTGAAAATGTCAAGCTATGACTCTAAGATTTAGAGGGAACGCCAACAACAGATGTACCAACTTAACAAAAAAATTTGGTAAGATGGGAGCGCCGCACGGTGGTTATTTCGGTTTTTTTTTTTTATCAAGGTGGTAGACAATTTCCTTCAAATCCCACCGAACACTCAACATAAACTTGTTTGCCCTCAATGCAAGCTTTGAAGTCGTTTGTGGTCGGTCATCGGCCTTTGACCATGATGGCTTGCGTCGGATATTATCAAATTTAATCCATTTTTCATCGCCCGTAATGAATCGCTTCAAAAATGGTTCCATTTCGTTACGTTTCAGCAGCGTTTCACTAATGGTTATTCGGTTAATTAGATTTCTTTGATGTAATTCATGTAACACCCAAACATCGATGTTCTTTGAGTAGCCTGCTCACTTCATATGATTCCAAACTGTCATACGGTTGATCTTTAGTGCCTCCGCCATCTCCGGACAGCTCTCGTGCCGGTCTTTCTCAATCAGTTTTAAAATTTCATCGACTTTTTCCGTGGCAGGCCAACTAGACGCATTTTTTTACATCGAAATTTCCGGAACGGAATCGAACAAACCACTCCTGGGTCCGGCATTCTCACCGTAAACCGCAAAAATTTATCGGCATGTTTTTGCAGCGCTTTTCCCTTTTTTATAGTAAAAAGCATCACATAGCGTTTTTCTTCAGATATTTCACTCATATTCAAATCAGTATAACTTTTAACCGGAGCACCGAATTACATAGCTGTCTTCACAAAAAATGTCGCCTAACATGTCACCTTTTAAACACATCAGATTAGTTTTTCCAGATAAATGGATACCAACACCATCTAGGCGGAGACTTTTAATATGACCCATATTATTTATATCACTGTCGTTTTCTGGTTCATTTAGACTTTAAATCAGAAGAAGCATAATAGGGGTAACTTGGCATTGGTCATCGTCCAGCCTATGTTGCTGCGGGTTGGGTTCATTTGATTCTAAATCTGTCCACAATGATGTACGGTCAGCAAAAGATATCAAGCAAGTTGCACTATCCTCAGCTACGCGACCTCTGGGTCCTCTTAAATGAGAGTCGAACAACTAATATAATTTACTAGTTTTCCAAATTGTCACTAATATGTTACATCACCAGAATCTGTAAAGAACTCCACTAAGCCATTCTTTAAATCTTAAACCATCCGGCATCTTCATTATTTATGTTCAGGTGGCCACAAATCGAAGAAGATTGGTGAACTTGTATGGAGTTTTCCAATAGGACTTCACAACTTTGAATTAAATTTGTAAACGCACTCTTTCATTTATCATCAAACTGTTACTGTCAATTTATTCAGTAAACTCTAAATTTTTGTTATGGTAAAGAACACTAACGAGCAACGTCTGCAAATTATAAAAATTTTCTACAGATATTCGTAGTCGGTGGCTGCAACTTTAAGAGTGTTAACTATAATTTTCGGTGGTAATTCTCGCCCTAGTAGTGCACAAATTTGAGTCTACATATTCGTTGTATGATGTTGCCGTGTTAGTGAGACAACGGAATGGTCGAAGTGTCGAAAATATGGCTGCCGTTCAAACATCCGTAGCAAACGATTCAAATCAGTCAAATCCACGGCGCTCTCAAGAATTGGGCATCGCTAAGACCACATTATGGCGTATTTTGTGTAAGGATCTTGGTCGGGTGAAAACCTAAATGTGCTTCATGAATCACCACTTCATCCACAAGAAATAACTGTTTGGTGCGGTTTGCATGCCGGCGGCGTTATTGGGCCATATTTTTTCGTCGACGATAACGATCGTCACGTTACTATTATTTTTGGTCCGAATTGGAAGATATGACCTTGGACGACATGTGGTTTCAACACGATGGTGCCACAAGCCACACAGCACACGCTACAATCGATTTATTGAAAAGTAAGTATGGTGAGCGTGTTATCTCAAGACATGGGCCAGTCGATTGGCCTCGTTCGTGCGAGTTAACGCCGCTTGACTATTTTTTGTGGGACTACGTTAAGTCATTGGTTTAAGCCAACACGTTCCGGTCGAAATGTGTGGCCAGGTCGTTGAAAATTGGGTCCAACGAATCGACCTCTGCAAACGTGCCGGCTAGTTCCATTCATAAATGTTTTGATTGTACTTCAAGCCAATAATAAAATTTTTGAAATATCTCAAATGGTTTGCCTTTTATTAAAAAAAAGTTGTCAAGTCGTTATTAGAAAACCCTATACTAGGTGGGATGAAAAGTAACCTCCTTGGGAATGAAAAAAAATTTTTTTAAAAACGTTTTTTTATTTTATTCAATATAGTCCCCTTTTAGTTTGATACACTTATTCTACCGATTTTTCAACTTCTTGATCCCATCCGAAAAGTAATTTTCCGGAAGGTCTGCAAAATACTCCTCCGTGGCTTCGATGATTTCCTCGCGTGAGCTGAATTTTTTATTGATGAGCCATTTTTGAGGTTTGGGAAGAGATAATAGTCCGAGGGAGCCAAATCGGGCGAAAACGGTGGATGCGACAGCAATTGGAGCTGTAAGTCATTGATTTTAGCCATGGTTGCGATGCTCTTGTGCATCGGTGCATTGTCTTGCAAAAACAAAATTTTTTTTCGCTTCATGTGAATCCAGAATGCACAGTAATACTCGCGTTGATGGTTTTTCCTTTTTCGAGGTAGTCCAAGAAGAGTATGCCGTGACTATCCCAGTAAACCGAAGCCATAACCTTTCCGACCAATCGAGCCTCCCTCCGCCGCTTCGGAGCACTCATGCGGGCTTCAATCCATTGCTGGGCACTCATTTCGTTCTCTGGTGTTCAACAGCTACCAATTGACCAAAAGTCCGCCCGATTCCGCATCAGCAAGTCCAAACATTCTTTCGAAGTGCTCTCGCGTTCGTGTTTTTGGTCAGGAGTGAGTATGCGCGGCACCCAGCGGCAGGATAACTTTTTCATATGCAGAATATTGCCCAAAATATGGCGTGTGCGCTCAGTACTAATCTTCGTGGTATCTGTTAGCTCGCGCATCTTCACTTTCCGGTCAGCCACCACCCTTTCATGTATTTTTTTGACATTGTCCTCTGTAACAGCATTGGAGGGCCTGCCGCTACGGTCTTGATCGGTAATGGAGTTGCGGCCACCACGAATTTCTTGAAACCAATATTTGACGATGTAATCTGACGGAGCATTAGCCCTTTAATATTTATCCAACTTTTCTTTTGTTTCCTTCGCCGTTTTACCTCTCAAAAAATAATGTTTTTGAGAGAACGAAAATATTTTTGTCTATACTCAACATGATGCCAAACACGTTAACAACAATCAGCTGTCAAAACAAAACTAAAGACAGTATCGCACTGAAATTTGGTATGTCTGCCTAGGTATAAGCAGACTTCATGGCACCATAACCTTTTTTTGCAGTACCAGCGCATTCTGGCGGTCAAGGAGGTTACCTAGTAAACAGTAAATATTCTACATTAGCCTCAATCAAATCCGGAGCAGCTCGAAATTTTATACTATTTGAATACAAAAGACCACCGGAAATTAATATTGAATTAATTATGTATATCTGAAGAGCATATCTCAGGTATTTTTTTTTAATTTTTGTAACTGTAATAGCTACGGCAGCGTTTGCAGTATACTGCTTACCTCGAGAAAAATCACGAAATATTTTGTGACTTTGATGATTCGGAAACAATTGATAGTAACGTTTTCGTTTTTCGGCTTAATTATGTCGTTTTGTAAAACATGCCCAGTATCGTTAATATTGTAATTATCGTTATTAAAGGTTTTTGTAACATTTCTATACATAACAGATCGCAGCTTTTAAATATTTACAGAAAAAAAGGCGTAATTTTTAGACTGACTCCAATTGTTTACAAACAATCACTTATTTGTAACGGAAACTGCTTAGCAATTTTTCCAACATTCTGTCCGAAAAGTACAGCTTAACCATGGAAACCATGTTGTCCAAAGCGACCAAAGCTTAACTCATTTAGACCTATCGTATAACATAAGATACACCACAAATAAAAAATAATATTTAAATACTGCCGAAAAGAGTAGGCATAGGTGTAATGTGGATGTAATGTTTAAAGTGCAAGCAACACGAAAAAAATAGTTTCAGTGGGACTGTTGAACGCGGAAGAGTGCATTTCTAGTTGTTTTGGTCGTGAATTGTATAGGGTTTTTCAACAGGGACTTGACAACTTTGAATTTAATTTGTGAACGCACTCATTCACTAATTATCAAACTGTCGCTGTCAATTTATTCAGCAAACTCAACATTTTCATCGTGGTAAAGTACACTAACGAGCAACGTCTGCAAATTATAAAAATTTTCTACAGATATTCGGAGTCTATGACTGAAACTTTAAGAGCGTTAACTCCAATTTTCGGTCGTAATTCTCGCCCTAGTAGACAAGCAATAACAAGTTTAGTGCAAAAATTTGAGTCTACATATTCGTTGCGTGATGTTGCCGTATCAGTGAGACAACGGGTTGGTCGAAGTGTCGAAAATATCGCTGCCGTTCAGACGTCCGTAGCAAACGATCCAAATCAGTCAATTCCACGGCGTTCTCAAGAAATGGGCATCGCTCAGACCATATTGTATCGTATTTTGCTTAAGAATCTTGGTTTACACCCATACAAGATCAATCTGACTCAAGAATTGAAGCCGATGGACCATTTGAAGCTACGTACGTTCTCCGATTGGGTTCTGGAGAAGATGCGCCAAGATGATGAATTTCATAGCAAATTCATGTTCAGTGACGAAGCTCATTTTTGGCTCAATGGGTTCATCAATAAGCAAAATATGCGTTATTGGTCGGGTGAAAACCCACATGTGCTTCATTAATCACCACTTCATCAATAAATAATAACTGTGTGGTGCGGTTTGCATGCCGGCGTCGTTATTGGGCCATATTTTTTCGTCTACGATAACGATCGTCACATTACTGTGAATAGTCAGCGTTATCGCGCCATGATCACCGATTATTTTTGGCCCGAATTGGAAGATATGGACTTGGACGACGAGTGGTTTCAACAGGATGGTGCCACAAGCCACACAGCACACGCTACAATTGATTTATTGAAGAGTAAGTATGGTGAGACATGGGCTAGTCGATTGGCCGCCTCGTTCGTGTGATTTAACGCCGCTTGACTAATTTCTGTGGAGCTACGTTAAGCCAATAGTTTATGCCAACACACCGACGACGTTGGAAGAGCTCAGAGCCAACATTGAAGGTGAAATAGCGGCCGTTTCATGTCATCAAAACCGTAAAAATTCATGCTTTTTTTTTCTAAATGCAGATTTTTGTCGATTTGCAATGAGAATTTTTTTTTTATTATACCGCGCGCGCACCAAGGGGATATGAATACCCTTTTACTGGCTTTTTCTCCAGGGCAATGAGAGATAAACATAAAACAACAAATATGATGCATTAATTTAGTTTTTTTATGCAAAATTATGTGTTTTGTTTATTCACGAAATATGGTGTATCATATTTGATGCAGTAGGCTTATACAGAACATCATGCCTATTACTTTTTTTCAGATCATTATCGCTAATTGAAATCCTTACACATTTAGAAGACGGCGAAATCGAGAATACGCAGTGAGAAAGTGATATTTATTTACTTCCGCCTACAAATGCAAATGAGGAGTTGACAGATGAAGACCCTGGGGATGACGATATTGTCGAAATCAACAATCTAACACCAAGTTAGATCAAACGAGACCAGAAATAGAGCAAGAAGATATTGAAGATATAGAAAGTCGTCAAACCAGTCGAGTTGATGCAGATAAAGATCCAGAAGTGTGCGAGCCTTTAGTCAAAAATTACAATTGGCGGAAGAGTAACTATACTGAGACAAAGACATCATGGAAGCCCTTATTTTATGTCAATCAGCAAAAGTCACCTATCGAGTAGTTTTCGTTATTTTTTTCCGAAGATGTTTATGAGTTACTAACCTCTGAAACTAACAAATATTTAGGTAGAAAGAACCTTCCTGATGATATCAAAATAGAGGAAATGAAGTGCACTGTTGGCATTTTGCCAGTCAGTGGCAACTGCCAAGTAATTAGGAGACGAATGTATTGGGAAAATACACCTGATACAAGAAATGAAATAATAGTCAGTGCATTACCTCGTGATAGATTTTCGTTCACATTTTCAAATCTTCACTGCGCAGATAATCTTCAGTTGGATAAGTCCGATAAATTTGCTATGGCGCTTCCACTTATGAATAAATTAGCTGACAAATTTCTGGAATGTTGTCCACACAATGAAAATCATAGTGTTGATGAGGCGATGATGCCATACTATGGACGACATGGATGCAAACAATTCATCCGTTTCAAACCGATTAGAAGCAACTTCAAGCTATGGGTAGATGCCTTATCAGGAGGTTATATAGTATGCTTCGAACCATACCAAGGTGCGACAACTAATATAAATGCTAGATATTAGGGATTAGGCTTCGGTGCCAGTGTGGTTCTTAGTTACACTGACAAACTTACCCAGCTTGGTTTTTGGGGGAAATTACCATTTGTTTGTAGATAACTTTTTTTCGGGGCTGCCTTTGATAGCTGAACTTACTAAGGGAAACATTCGAGTGACAGGAACTATCAGAGAAAATAGGACTGAACAATGTCCCTTATTAGAAACAAAGGATGCTAAAAAGAAGGAACGAGGTTTCTTTGACTACCGCGTCTGCGATGAAATTATAATTTGTAAGTGGCATGACGATAGCATAGTATCCATCAGCTCGAATGCAATTGGAATAACCCCCTTACACAAAACCGATCGATATTCTCAAAAAGGAAAAAGGAAATAGCTATTTCTCAACCACATCTAATTCATCAATACAACCAAAATATATGAGGTGTTGATCTTTCAGACCAAAATATTTCATCTTTCAGGACAAGTATTCACTGCAGGAAGTGGTATATGTCCCTCTTGTTGCACTGCATTGATATGTCGCTACAAAATGCATGATTGCTCTCCAGGTTCGATGGGAAAGGCCACTATGCTATTAAAAACCCACACAATAAAAGAATGAGATGTGGACTCTGTCAGAAATTGTGTCCTGCAAGATGAGTCAAGTGCGATATTGGGCAACATGTTGACTGTTTTATGACTTTGCATTCTAAAAAATAAATATGTATTATATTTTGTTTTGAATTACTCATATTCATTACTTATTCGTATATCCAATTTGGTGTCAATAAACATATTCTATGCTTCATTTTGTCATTTATGCTTGCGAATAAACCTACTGTATTACATATGATACAGCCCCTTCCAACCCCCCTATGGAGATATGATAAAAATAAATAAAAACACTTGTTTTCGAAATAAATAGTTTCAGGTCTAAGTGGGTAAACCATTTTTACAAATGGAATTATCTTACTTAATAAGCGTATTGTCACATCGGATAATACATATTTTTATTTCTGGAGGAATTTCGTCTAGTGACATGCGGGTGGCCGTGGTGTAGTGGTATATGCATAAACTCCTCAAGCACAGGGTCGCGGGTTCGAATCTCGTGCGAGGCTATTCTCTGTAAAAGTCTTTTCATAGAAATTGTATGTACTTATATGGAAATCCCGTCGGCGTCAACTCTGACATGAAGGCATAACACTAAGACCCACTGGTTGAAGATTCACTGGCTCGTCCCGTCCAGTTTGACAACCACCTCTGGGAAAAATATCGAAACCTAATACACCTGAGTTTCAAACTACTACAACACCCGCCCGCGCCCTGGAGAAAAGCTAGTAAAAGGGTATTCATATCTCCTTGGTGCGCGCGCGGGATTATAAAAAAAAGTCATTCCAGTAAGCTTGCGTAGTTGTTCTTCCGCTACGAAGTATTCTGGCACATCGGTGACAAATAGAAACAATATTATATTGAGTCGTTTACTCATTTGGTAGTATATCTCCTGGCTAATCGCGTACTGTAACTGTCTGTACTTGTTTATGATAGGAAGGTTTTTTACATATGAAATATGGCTCTGGACTCAGTCATAGAATCTTCAGCATCTATGACAAGTCTAGTAGAACGTTGCACTGGAGTCTAATTTAAGCGAGGCTCAGCAGTAGACTGCGCATTTCTGGAACGTCTTACAAATCTTTGTTCAAAAGTCTCATTTACTATGGACCGAGTCTTAGCTTTTCCATCCTTGGCAAGCCTAGAGGAATGGGGTTTTATTAGATCGTGAAATACTAGTACATAGATATAGCACTCTCTTAAACGACGCTGCTGTCTTGCGAACTTTCTTGATTGCGCAATTCAGCCTTTCGCATAGCTTTTGATATCGAAAACTGGTATCCTTCAAGAGTGTTCTCTTCAGGCTGCATTTTGAGAGTTTTTAGAATTTCGCCCCAAGACCATTCTCATTTGAAGGATTTTTGGTTCACTCTTCATATATATGTACATGTATAGCCGTTTGTTAAGTAACAAGTCTACACCAGACTGTAGATCTTCCAATTGAAAAAAAAAAAGAAACTTCTGATCACTCACAAAAATAAATCAATTTCCCCAACTCGTATGTTTAACCATCTTCCATTGGAGAATGTTCATGGAGGTTGCTGGAATAGATTTTTGCGTTAGTGCGCATGCTCATTTATTACCCTATTTAAGGATAAAAAAGATCATCATCATCTCATTAAAATGTACAAAACCTGTAGCGCTTGTCTAACCTTTATTTCGTGCAGTTACTTTGCCAAGATTCGATTTATTCCCTCATTCCCATCTTAACCATTTTTCATTAGGTGGCTAATGGAACAGTAGCTTCCTACGGTTCTTCCTACTCTCAGATTAATGATAGGGAACTATTGTCATTGATTGTAGTGTTTGGTCTGAAAGGTAAGTCAGGAAAAATTATTCATGAAGGCCTTTATTGCAATAAGTATAAAGATAAGCAACAATATCCGCCAAAGCTCCTTAAAAATTAAAATTATCTCCTTAATCCCCTTTCAAGTCACATTTTCTCTTGAGATTTATGAATTGCTGTTCGAGAATATGGAATACATAAGCACGATAAAATTGCTACCTTTTACTAATTCAAACTAACAAGGCATCTTCTTTCCATCAAAAAGTTCAAGAACGGTTAATTCTATGTACTTAATGGTGCCTATCAAATATTAAGATTCGATTTCTCAACCTTCGCTCTATATTGTAATCAGCCGTCTAATCCAAAGACTTTTTTTCTAATTTTAAAAGCAATTGAATAATAGAATCCCTCTAGTGGAAAACTGCAGGAAATTGAATTAAATTCCATCTTCTACTTGAAAACTTCCTTCTCCATAACACTTATACAGTCGCATTTTGTGTACGTACGTTTTTATAAAATTTTTCCAAATCACTGTGGGGAAAAAACACGCTCTTTACTAAAAAGAATTCCTAAATTTTCGTAGTATTCACCAGTTCAGAAGTAACAGAAAAATACAAGGTCACGTGTACAATTTTCAAGAACGTTTTCAATTTGTATATGAACATCTTCAGCTTCAAAATTTGATCTCAAGGATCCCTCGAGGCTCTCTCCAACGACGAGAGTATTTTTTCTTGTTATTTTCTATCCCTGTTTGCTTGCTGATTCAATTCTAACATTTACCACCGTACGCCGCAACTAACCATCATTTTCCAGTCTCAGCATCGAAAAGGTGCCGGTGAAAAGAAACTGCTAGCTTTCTCACCCCATTTTGCTATTCTTTTTGTCTAACCAGGTGTTTAAAAATTAACCGCCCAGCAATGCAGCTGATATCCTTGTCCATAATTATCTTTCCACATTTCTCAAGGTCGTTTACAGAAAAATAACAAGGAACCTTAAAAAAAAAAAAATAAAATGAAAAAACAACACAACCGATGAACGAAAAAGAATTTCAACAAAAGCAAAAACGTAAAAAAAAAAACTTTACCAAAAGAAAAGAAATTCTCCTGCAAATTCAAGGATATCCAAGGATATCTCCCGCAACAACAAAAAATGGGAAAAGAAGCAGCAACAGAGAGTTGGATGAAATAAAAGTCTAAGACTACGTAGAACGAAATTTAATTACCAACTCATACCCTCTACTCATGGTATGTGAGTAGGCTCTTAATCAAAATGAAACCTGTAGCCATTTTCCTTCTCTTTATTGACAGCCATCTTACCCACTCAACCTACTACACTCGACAAATATGAAATTAAATTGTGAAAAGTTATTGCCTCATCCGCTGTTGCTAATTTGTTACACGAACGCATACACACACATAAGGTAGTGCCCTGCAACAGCAACAGCACGGTCTTGAAGGAATTTTTAAGGATCTTCTACGGCTACTCTACCAACGACAAGACAACGCCAATATTTGATGAATTCAGTTGAGTTTTTTCTGTCGTCGTTTCTACAGGGACACCCAATACGTCGTTGAATAGAAACACTGTTTTGTTGTAAAATTTTTTTCGTTTCTATGAATTTTTTGGAGATGATTCCATTTATGATGGGGTACACTACCGGACACATTATTAATTTCAGTTAAAATCTTGACAAAAAATACGAAAACAGTTTCAAACACTTACCTTACTTTAAGGGGAGCTGCAGTGCGTGTTGGACATATGCCTCAACCAACACCCAACAGAATCACATGTTGTACAGAGTGAGAGACAAATGAATATCGTGTCATCTGAAGCCCTTCATCTAACTCAATTTACAATGACTTGGAAAAAAAACAAAAAACTTTTTGTTTGCCTCCATCTTTAATGGTGAAAGATTATCAATTTTTGGACAGAGATCTTATCAAACCGGACAGAACTCAAACCCGTGTTGTACGCCAGAAATATTTTGTATTACCCATCAGCTGGTTCCTTTACCAAACTGACAGACACTAGTCTAGAGCTCACGCATATAGATTGACACCCCTAGAATTATTTGCGAGCGTTCGAGTAGGGTAGTACACACTACAGATGCTGCAACAATACAGACTCCAAACGGGCACTTTGATAAAGTATACTTACGTGTACTCGTATGATTATCGTAGACAAAAATAGTAACGCTTCTTCAGAATTAAGAAGCATAATTTACGTTTGAGTAAAATCAATCCTTCGATCAGAAACCTGACAAATAAAGAGAACGACTTGCATTCTCTCAGGTACTCAGGTGGAGTACCTTGACTACTCAGGTGGAGTACCTTGACTACAAAAAATTCATCCAGTATTAGTACTTAGACATTCAAAGGACTATACGCCCAAAAACGAAGACAGTATACTGACAGAAATTACATGTCAATAAGAAAATTGAAGTGAGTGATTAAAAATGGATTCAAAGCAATTTCGTGTGTTGATTTATCATTGCTCTTTGATGGGAAAAAATGCAGCTGATGCAAAGAAATGGCTTGATAAGTGTTACCCGGACTCTACACCAGCCGAACGAACCATTCGCAAGTGGATTGAAAAATTTAAAAGTGGTTATACAAGCACCGAAGATGATGCACGCAGTGGACGTCCAAAAGAGGCTGCTTCAGATGAAAACATCAAAAAAGTCCACAAAATGATTACGAATGACCGTAAAGTGAAGTTGATCGAGATACCTGAGGCTCTGAAGAAATCAAAAGAGCGTGTGGAATATCAATATCAGTCAGAATATCAGTCGACCAAAAACAACAACGTGTTGATGATTCAGAGGAGTGTTTAAAGCTGTTCAACCGCAATAAAGCCGAATTTTTGCATCGGTATATGACAATGGATGAAACTTGACTCCATCACTTCACACCAGAGTCAAGTTGGCAGGCAATGAGCCTCGTCCAAAACGACCAAAAACTCAACAGTCGGCTGGCAAGGTTATGGCATCCGCATTTTGGGATACACATGGATTAATTTTCATCGACTATCTCCAAAAGGGGCAGACTATCAAAAGCGACAACGACATTGCGTCGTTGGAGTGTTTGAAGAACAAAATCGCAGAAAAATGCCCGCATTTGAAGAAAAAGAAAGTGCTGTTTCACTAAGAGTGCAAGTGCACCGTGTCACAAGTCGATGAAAACGATGGCAAAATTGAATGAATTCGGCTACGAATTGGTTCCCCACCCACCGTATTCACCAGATTAGGTCCCAGCGACTATTTCCTGTTCGCATACTTCAAAAGAATGCTCGCCGGAAAGAGATTTAAGACCGATGAAGAAGTAATCGCCGAAACAGAGGCCTATTTTGAGGCTAAACCGAAATCGTACTACAAAACTGGTATCGAAAGATTGAAAAATCATTTCAATCAGTGTGTCGCCCTCGAAGGCAACTAAACGGTTTTCCAATAACGACTTGACAATTTTTTTTTTTTTAAATAAAAGGCAAACCATTTGAAATATTTCAAAAACTTTATTATTGACTTGAAGTACGATCAAAACATTTATGAATAGAATTCAACTTCGTTCACATGGCCACCGCGGGCACGTTTGCAGCGGTCGATTCTTTGGACCCAATTTTCAACGACTCGTCCACACATTTCGGCTGAAACGGCCGCTATTTCGCGTTCAATGTTGGCTCTGAGCTCTTCCAACGTCGTCGGCGTGTTGGGATAAACCAATGACTTAACGTAGCCCCACAGAAAATAGTCAAGCGGCGTTAAATCGTACGAACGGGGCGGCTAATCGACTGGCCCATATCTTGAGATAACACGCTTACCATACTTACTCTTCAATAAATCGATTGTAGCTTGTGCTGTAATCATGGCGCGATAACGCTGACCATTCGCAGTAACGTGACGATCGTTATCGTCGACGAAAAAATATGGCCCAATAACGCCGCCGGCATGCAAACTGAACCAAACAGTTATTTTTTGTGGATGAAGTGGTGATTCATGAAGCACATGCGATGAGATTCATCATCTTGGCGCTTCTTTTCCAGAACTCAATCGGAGAACGTACGTAGCTTCAAATGGTCCATCAGCTTCAATTCTTGAGTCAGCTTGATATTGTATAGGTGTAAACCAAGATTCTTAAGCAAAATACGATATTATATGGTCTGAGCGATGCCCATTTCTTGAGAACGCCGTGGAATTGACTGATTTGGATCGTTTGCTACGGACGTCTGAACGGCAGCGATATTTTCGACACTTCGACCAATCCGTTATCTCACTGACACGGCAGTATCATACAACGAAATTGTAGACTCAAATTTTTGCACTAAACTTGTTATTGCCTGTCTACTGGGGCGAGAATTACCACCGAAAATTTGAGTTAACGCTCTTAAAGTTGCATCTGTAGAAAATTTGATCGTTAGTGTACTTTACCATGATGAAAATGTTGAGCTTACTGAATAAATTGACGGTGACAGTTTGCTGATTAGTGAAAGAGTGCGTTTACAAATAAATATAAATAAATATATACTGATAAATAATTTGCAAAATTTTGTGTTTTACTATAAAACGACACTAACTTTTCAGCCCATGTGTTATAATCACCGAAAAATGCGAACTTTTATCTCTGAAGCAGTTTGTCGCGCTTCATATATATTACGAAATTCATTTGTCTTTTTTTGAAGTGAAAACTTCTTTAGGCGCGTTGAGCGATTTCTGGTAGGGGAAAATCTTATGGGTTCGCGTCACCGACATGCTAATGTTAACAGTATACTCGTATCTTTAACTATGAATATGACGTATTGCACAGAAGCCTGTGTACATTAACACATTGTATACCATGACAGATAGCTGGAAATTTTGGATTAGAAGAACATCAACACCTCTAAATGCTTAAGAAGTAGATAAACATCATAAGAGATCAACAAGTCATCGAGAGAATCTAATGTTAGAATTAAAACGGTCGCAAAACAATACACTACAAACGGTCACCAAAACTTTTCTTGAATCATCTCTAACGGAATGGATTATCTATATTTTCATTCAATTGCCAAAACTTACATGCAGCTGATCTAAAAAACGATGCTATCGTAAAAAAGTTATATGTTCTATTTTTGTCAGAAACTCGTCTGAAACACGAAGAACAGATTGATATTCCGAATTTCAATTTAGCTGTAAGTTATAGAGGACCGGGAGTTCCATCGCCGGAACTATATACTACCACACGGTGGGCGATCCTGTTTTTTTTTTTTTTTTTTGTTAAGTTGGTACATCTGTTGTTGACATTCCCTCTAATTCTTAGCATCATATATTAGCTTGACATTTGCAAAAGTTAGATAGCCAAGAGTACATCTATCTCTGTGTGTGTTGGCGATTTTTTAAAATTTTAGAAATGGATTTAAATTTGCAACAACGAACTTGCATTCAATTTTGCGTAAAAAAACGGATTTAATGGTGCGCGAACGTTGGAAATGTTGGAAAAGTGTTTTGGCAATGATTCTCTACAGAAAACGCTAGTTTAGCAGTGGCACAAGCGGTTCAAAAGTGGTCGTGAGTCAATCGAAGATGAAACCGACGAAAACATTGATGAAGTACTATAAAAGAAATGTTGGTCAATAGCAGCAAATTAACCATCAGAGAGATAGCGGAGGACTTTGGAGGAGTACATTGCCTATGGATTCGTCCAAGATATTTTGATTAATGATTTGGATTTTCTACAGATATTCGTAGTCGCATCTTCAGTGACGAAGCACATTTTTGGGTCAATTGGTTCGTCAATAAGCAAAATATGCGTTATTGGTCGGGTGGAAACCCACATGTGCTTCTTGAATCACCACTTCATCCACAAAAAATAACTGTTTGGAGCGGTTTGCATGCCGGCGGTGTTATTGGGCCATATTTTTTCGTCGACGATAACGATCGTCACGTTACTGTGAATGGTCAGCGTTATCGCGCCATGATCACCTATTATTTTTGGCCCGAATTGGAAGATATGGAATTAGACGACATGTGGTTTCAACAGGATGGATATTGAAGAGTAAGTATGGTGAGCGTGTTATCTCAAGACATGGGTCAGTCGATTGGCCGCCTCGTTCGTGCGATTTAACGCCGGTTGACTATTTTCTGTGGGGCTAGGTTAAGTCATTGGTTTATGCCAACACGTCGACGATGTTGGAAGAGCTCAGTGTGGCCGAGTCGTTGAAAATTGGGTCCAAAGAATCGACCGCTGCAAACGTGCCCGCGGTTCCCATATGAACGAAGTCGAGTTCCATTCATAAATGTTTTCATTGTGCTTCAAGCCAATTATAAAATTCTTGAAATATCCCAAATGGTTTGCCTTTTATTTTAAAAAAAAAATTTCAAGTTGTTATTAGAAAGCCCTATATTAACCCATACCCAGAATTATTTAAAAAAAAAAAAAACTTATCATTTTTGTTTATTGTGGTCTATTTGAATATTTATACATATAAGCAACTATAAAAAGTTTATTTTACGTTATGGTAAATTGGAAGTGTGTTTTTGGCTTGGGCAAATATGGCTCCTATATGCAAGAAATGAATTGAGGGAAAAAACCATGTAAGAGAAAAATAAGAAAATATTACATACTACTAATACGAGGTCAGTCTCAGAAGTACCCGGCCTGAATAAGACATCATATCACTGTATTGGAAGGTATTTAGTCTATAAAACATTTGTTTCAACTTTAAAAGCGACACGTTGTTTAGTATTTGTTTGGCAGCCATCAAAAGTGAACGTTGTCAGTGAATTTGTGAAAATGGACAAAATTGGTCATCGTTATGTGATACAACACTTTTATTTGAAAGGCCTCAGCCCAACCAATATCAATATTAGGGTCTGCTCCTTCGTAAAATTTTGGGTTGCTGAGTTTAAACGAGGCCGTACGAGCTGCCAAGACGAGCATCGCAGTGGTCGACCATATGAGGTGACGACTCCAAAAATGGTGAAGAAAATCCACTAAACGGTACTGAATGATCGTCGACTGAAAGTGCGCGAGCTACCAGCCATTGTAGGCACTTCAAAAAGTGCTTTACATCTCATAATTTTTGAAAATTAGGACATGGGAAAGCTGTGTGCAAGATGGGTTCCGCGTTTGCTCATACTCGACCAAAAACAGTGTGAAACAGATGTTTCAATTGAGTGTTTAGCAAAGTTTTACAGTAACAAAGCAGAATTTTTGCGCCGTTTCATAACAATGGATGAAACATGGGTCCATCAAAAGGAAGAAACGGCTTAAAAAAAGGCGAAGAACGTTTCATCTGCAGGCAAGGTCAATTTTTTGTGATGTGCGTGGGATAATTTTCATTAACTATCTTGAAAAAGGAAAAACTATCAACGTTATTGCAATGACCAAAATTAATGAATTAAAGTTTGAATTGCTTCCTCATGCACCCTTTTCGCCAGATTTAGCCCCCTCGGATTATTTTCTGTTCCTAAACTTGAAAACATGACTCAGTGGTCAAAGATTTTTCAACGATGAAGAAGTGATGTCGGCAGTTAATGGCTATTTTGAGGAGCAAGACAGTTCTTATTATAAAAAGGGTATCGAACCTTTTGAACATCACTGGGAAAAGTGTATAGAGCTGAAAGGTGATTATGTTGAAAAATATTGTAAATAAAATTTTTTGCAAAATTTTGATGTTTTCTTTGTTGGGTCGGGTACTTGTAGGACCGCCATCAAATTAATGGAATTCGACTAAATACTTTTGTCATTTTTTTTGCTTTTGCAAACTACTCATCGTCTGTGATTTTGGCCTGTAAGAATCAGATGATCCAATGATGTTTTGCAAACGGTTCTTGCAACATTTTGCACGGGTCCAGATTGCGATCTTATTGTTCCGTGTTTTAGGAGTAAGGATCTGGCGATACTGCCACTAAACTCAAGAGTGTTTATATTTGTCCCATGGGATTTGGCGACTAGAGCAGAGTTATTAATTGCTACGTCAATCAGTCAAATAAATATTGGCATGTATCATTTTTTACTCCTTATACCAATGCGATATGGTCCTACAACATGTTCACCCAGCCACATTCCTGCATCCGTTCTTACAGAGCGTGTCTGATACATATCTGCTTGTAGACAGTATCCTAGGCGTTTAGCTTCCACCCAAGTTTTAAAGCGAATGGACTTACCTCGAATATGTTGCTTACAAGCATGTTCATTTTCCAGTTGATTGATGATATCTAATATTCCTCTTTTCTTTTAATTCACTTTTAAAAATGTGCACAACAGTTTCTTAAGCTGAATCCGTTAGAAAGCTACATTAGAATTTTTGAATGAAGCATTAGCTTTGACTATATTTATATAAATTTCAATCCAGTATTTTTATTTCTTACTTCATATACCATATCTATCACAAGCCTATTGTATCCTTTTTAGAATAAAATGAAATGATGAAATGAAAGTACAAATAATTAATCCAAGCATTGTTGAAATTAATGATGATAATGATGCAAACAATTTAAGTAATTTTAAAATTTATGTTCGTTGAGATTTATGTGAATACAAATACTATGTTTAAATAATACTATATAATATACAGTACAATATGTTATATTATATTTTGTACTGGGGATGCGTAGCCCATCATATGTTTTGACTAATAAATAAACCATATAAAAATGTATATTATTTGTAGCTCGAAGTACAAACTAATGTTAATAATTTTAATTTACAAATTATGAAATTTTAATTTTTAATACTACAAATATTTTAAGGATTAAAAAAAAACACTGTTATTTCATAGTTTTAAGTTTTCACTTCTGTTGGCAGTCCGTATGACGGCCTGTGTTATTTTTTTGGTGAAAAGATGCTGCAAGTAATATGCGGATGAAAATTTTTCACACGCATATGGTAAATTCGCAACATCTTTTTCGGAACGTTAGCACTCAGACATAAAACTGTTCCATTGTACAATTTCGGTGATCTAATGGGAACTGATACTTTCAGTGCTGCGAGGCCGTTGACTTTCATTCGCTTGATAATGCAATACTATAATACGACCGGGTAGATACCTTATCAGCAACACTGCTGCTATTGATGATTTTTGACTTATATTGCAGGCTAATTCGGCAGCAGCTTGCAATTCTCACGTTGACCGTGGACTAACAAATATTTCCTTATTGAGGACGGACATATTTCACAAAATACACTCCGTCTAAGCCGGAATAAAATTACGGTTGTTTTGTGATTCGAAGCTCGAAGTGGAAAGATGTCATATGAGAAGGGCGAGATCATTATGCTTTGTTACCGTCCGAACAATTTGTTTCAACAATTTCTTTCCTATATTGGATGTAGCAAAAATATTCATGAGAAGAAAAACTGCCTATCTTTCCATCACAGCTTTTGAAAGAGATTCGTGTCTCCTTAGCAGCTCATTATTTGGTTTCCACAAAGACAACGTTTCATTGTGCTCATACGAGTATGTGCTAAGAAAACTACTATGCATTACTTCTGATGTACAATTGATAATGAAAATTATAAGCTAGAGCCAATGGTTATTGTGGACTACAATGTCCATAAATCTAGGGTAGACACAAGTACAATGGACCAAATGCGTATTCATGCAAACGATTAAAACATCTTTGGCCGCTTGCAATGTTCTAGAACATGATTGATATTGCTGTAATGACCGCATTCATAATTGACGATGAAATCAGTCAGTCTACAATACGCATTTATGCACTCAATACAACTATAAGCAGGATTTGTAAAATTATGGACAAAAACCAGTACCAGCTCTCTTCAGATCCGGATGCACTATGACTGATCACTTAAAACTCCTTAATTAGCTCATCGAAAAATCCTCCGATTTTTCCCCAGCAAAAACTAGGAATTGTCGATGCGTTACCATGGTTTTTAAGCCAGCTAATAAACATAGTATACAAGCGAAATACATTCATGTAATTGAATGCGACAATAATGTTCGAAAAAATCGGCCATCCTTATCAATTAATGGAAGGAGTCTGCCAGGGACATCCACTTTCTTCTGCTCTATGGTATTTGCAGCTGTACTGAAGGGATGTTTCAAATATAGTGTGATTCATCGTTAGGTTTGATTTATAATGTAAAATAAGACACATAAATTTGAAATTTGAAAAATTTTTAATACCGGTTAAAAGAACAATTCATGGCATTTATGGTGTTATGTAAATGTTGACCACAACTACATCTGAGGTGGTCCGTTCGGAAGGTCCAATTTTTGAGCGATTCGTTCGAGCATAGCGACTGGTATCTCGCGGATAACACGAGAAATTTTGACTTTCAAAGCGTCAATCGTAGCTGGTTTATTTCTAAAGACCTGAGACTTTACATATCCCCAGAGAAAATAGTCCAAAGGTGTGATATCGCACGATCTAGGCGGCCAATTTACCGTAGCAAAACGTGAAATTAAGTGCTCACCAAAATGATTTCTCAACAAGTCCATTGTTGCACGCGCTGTATGGCTCCTAGCGCCGCTTTGTTGAAACTAGAGCTCATCGAGACCATATGCTTGAATTTCAGGAAGCAGACGGTAACATTGTGATTTGCCTCATTTTTGAAGAAATATGGACCAATGATTCCACCAGCCTATAAACCACACTATACCGTTGTTTTTAATGGATGTAATGGAAGCTCTTGGTATTCTTCGCGATGCTCATCAGCTTCTTCACTACGTGCTGGATGTGGTCTAACCGGTTGAGTATCATCCACTAATGTTAACTGGGACCCAAATTTGCAAATTCTATTGGCAATATTGGTTTCAGTTGGTCGATTATGCGCACCGTAAGTTCCTCGAATCGCATGAAAAACATTTCTCACAGAACGCTGATTTTCGTTATACAGCTGAACGATTTGGAGACGCCGTTGTAGTGTGAGTCTTTCCATGATGACTTGCCAAATGATACTGAACAAAAATGACAAAACAATTTGATAGGAGTAACGCGTGATTTGTCAAAAAAAAGCCTATTGAAAATCAGATACGGATTTGCGTCAGAGGAATACTTGGACAACAAATATTTTGCTTCAGGCATGACTGGCGATTTGTATAAAAGCTAAATTCGCCTACATGAGCCTTATAAAAGCCGGGCCGAGAGAGCAGAAAAACGATCTTACCAAAGATTGCTTCTATGAGCTCATTGCAAAACCTACGAGCAATGCCCTAAATATGTTGTGAAAGTCGTTGAAGGCGGTTTTAATGCCAAGCTAGGTAAGGAGGGAAAGATGAAAGTACACCGTTTTCATACCTTGGACCTAGTTGACTTCTGATAAACAAACCGCCCAACACATTGCTCATGTTGCGATCAAAGCAAGGCACTTCTAAAGTGTTCGCGATGTCAGAAACTTCAAAGCACATCGAGTCGACAAATACCAATATGCGGTATCTGTATCATCTCACAGCCATCGAACCACTGTAAAAAATTCAACGTCAAACGGCTACAAACGCCACAGCCTTTTCGGATCGAATCCCTTTAATCTCCCGAGAAGTCGAATGAATGCAGCGCTAAACGTAGCAGACCAGTGGCATCACTGCCAAAGAGCAATCTGTGAGGTCGCTTCTGATGTACGGGATCTCAACCGCCCCAAAAAATAAAACCGCTGATTCGATGACGAATGCAGATAGGCAAATTTACAAAAACAGCGGATGTACACAACCGTCCTGCAAAAAACAACGAGAGGGGCTTCCGAGCTCTAGAGAGAAAAGTTCTTGGATCAATGGATAGTGGAACTGAATGCGAACTGTTATCGGAAAACATTGAATAACCTGGCTTGACCGCATGGATAACAGTGTCCCAGACCAAAAAGTTTTCATTTTCAACCCAGAGAAACAAAGCAGTTGAGGTTTACCTCGCCTTAAATGGCGAGGGGAACTCAGCCAACTTCGTATGCTGAACTTGAATCAACTGGCTAAAGACTGCGCTAGCTGGAAATCCCGCCTATGTACATCTATACAATTGATAGATGTCAAAATCACTGTTAAAAGTTTCATGTGTCGTGCTTCCCCGATATTGAGTCTTAGTGAGGTTGAAGTCTGACAACTAATATGGAGTTTCGTTTTGAACAGGGCGATTTCTGCCTGGGAGCTCAAGTGTGCGAGAGGAACTACAATGTCGCTCTGGTTCAGGAGCCCTAACCAATATTGCAATTGTAAGAGATGTTAACCAAACTCACATGCAGGTTTCAGCATGCATGTGAATGTGGAGTAGAAGGAGCTTTAAGCAAGATTTACTCTGTCAGCGTGTACTGCAAATATGGCGAGGAAGTGTGTTAGCTTGTCGGTAGCAAAACTCTCATCCTCGGCGTTGTAGATAATTCGATTTCTCCTTTGTGGCATAGCATGATGTCCAGGCACTCGCCTGTATATTGAAGCCGGCTACGGGGTGAGAAACTTTATTTATTGTTTTGCCGAGGGTGCGATTGGCTGAAGAAGCGACATTGACCTTACGTTCGCAAATGAATCCGCACTAAGGGCGCTTTTTTTTTTGTTTGGAGAATCTTCAAAAAACAAAAGTGGCCACAACTGGATCCAAGTGAAGATCACTTATGGGAAGAATGTTACAGCACATAGGAGTGAAAGGAGAAAATGCACTCGGAACGTTGATTGGAATGTGTATGATGTCTATGTGCTTGGGGAGATAACCTCCGTACCTCTTCAGGCGTATGGTAAGGTAACTTGATCATCGATTGCTTGTGGTTTCCTATGCAACATTTGAGGCATCAGTATATTGTGACATAGTCCCGACTGTTTCGCGTGCACGGAAGATCTCTTGCCAAAAACTGGGCTAACTTTGCTGTTTGTCGCACTGTCTCTACGCAACTATTGATGGGAGTACCATCCCTTGACTTGGAGGTGATTCGACGTGGTATCGTCTTTACGGTGAGGAGAGTGTATGACCCTAGTGATGGGATGAGGCCATACAGATATCCATACGGAGGCCTAAGAGCTTGCTTTCAATCTAGATTGTTTAAAGGGTTTCTGCAAAAGGAAAGTCTACTTCTTATATAGAAAAATCTGGCGCAGGTATGTGAGGTAGCTGGATCTTATTTTCTATCGGAGGGGAGTAACAGCCACGGATGCGAGGTTTTGGTAGAGAAAATGCCTAAAATAATTTGCAGAGCATGAGTTTTTTGTCTGCAAAAAAGGCAATTCTATACTTTGTAGGAACTACTGCAGCATATCCTTCCTAAAATCCGCATATAAGATTCCATTTAATTTAATGGTTGTGCAGTTTAAGCCTTTTACAACCTATTTATAGACAAGTGCTTGTATGGCTTCCGACCCCGCATGTTGACTACAACACCACCTATTTTCAAACAGAAACCAAATCTGGTGGAACCAATGAATTTAATTCGAAATTGCGAAAACCATTTTTATCTACTCGTATGTCGCATAATGCTGCCAAGCACTGAAAAAAGGATCAAAGAGAATAGAAGGCTGTCACATTTCAGCAAGGAATCCCCGTAGATTTTGAATCTCAATTTCTTAAGAACTTCATACAACTCTTAATCGTGTGCTAAAATTTGAAGTGTGAATAATCTTACGACCTGAAGAGTATTTATATACCATCCACCCTCGTGGACAACATAAGGCTCAATAAATATTTAAACTGAAGGTGTTTGGTAAATATTTAAGCGCCCTAAAAACAAGGCAAAGTGAAGTCGTATTTCTTATTCGAAGGGATATTCGCAACATTGTTGGGTAGGTATCTATTCCACACTTCTGATGTAAAGATACTTTCTGTTAGAGGGATGATGCTCTAGGTACTCTTAAAGGATTATTTAAATTTCGCAAAGGATGGCCAAATTTTTCTCTTTGTTATCGTTAGAAAATTTCACACTTAAACCGCGCAGTAATTCTTTTTCGTATTTGCTAAGCATAAACAAATTAGAAATCGTCCTTGTAGTCCGCCCTTTCTGGTTTTCATTCAATGTTCAAGGATTTTTTGCGAGTGCTGCCACCATGATTAGATACCATTCTGCGTCTCCCACGTCGAAAAACATCTCAAACTTGACCTTTCTCTTTTGTTGTTGTTATTTTGGGTTTTTGTTTTGTTTTTTGTCGGTTTGTTTTGGTTAAAAGATATCCCTTGCTGAGAGGAATAGTTAATGGTTGAATGGAATAATGATCGTTAATATTTATGAGGAAAGTAGGAGGCGTAAGTGATGGGATGGTAAATTGGTGGATTTGGGTACAGCACAAAGAGTGGGTTGGGGTTGGTTGAGTTTGTTGGGTGGATTTATTTTTGGTCAATGGGTAAAAGGTATAATCAGGAAATTGAATATTTGGTTTAAGGAAGGATACTCGCTTCCTTATGAAGTTATATTACCACAAAACGATGCAATAAGTTACTCAGAATAAATTGCTTTTTGCTGACTGTGATTATTCATCCGAGTGAAAGACGAAGTGTGGTTTATCCTGCTGCTTCTTCTTCTTCTTCTTATTCTACTTCTACTTCGTCTTCATCGTTATCTTTCTTTAACAGAAGCAGCATGAGAGAAGAACGCCTTAGACTCATTTAATTTTCAGGATTAAACATTGAATAAGGACACAGTCTCCTATCATTAAAAAATTTTTATTTTTTTTTTTTTCTTAATTTCATTTTAAAATAAAAATTAGTTAGCCGTGAAGTGCTTAGTACTCGTATCCTTTTTGTTAGAGAGCAATCTTAAGATGATTTCAGCCGCAATGGTGCGACGTGTTGTCAAGGTCACCGATGATGTTCTTGTTTTTCTTCTGGTGCTTTGGTTCTGATGAAAAAGATTTACGACAAGGACTGTAGTAAAACACGCATATTCTGTGATTCCCTATCTGGGAAAGTATGAAAAAGGATATTTCTCAATATAAGGTTGGCTCTTAAGATTTTGTTAAATTTTATTGGACATTTCTTTGGATAAAGTGGTGATGTGGCTTTTCTTTTCCTTTTCCCTGGGTACCATATCTTTGCTTAGAGAAACATTCCCTATGTATAGAGGGCGACGACTTATGGGAATATATCAAGTCCGGATGATCATTACATTTAAGTGGGGCAAATATTTCCTTTTGTCCTCTAACTTCATTGGACTTAAACAGTCACTTGGTTTGATTAATATTTTTTCATAGCTTTAGATAAAAATGAAACAAAATAGAAATGAGGAAAGACAACACACAGAAGGTTAATGTAGATGGACGTTACACGAGCTCGTGGAAATGGGCAGATTTTTTTTCTTGAAAGGAAGATTTGTTTAAGCTTAAGAAAGTCTTCTTGCATTCTTGCGTTCTTGCTTATAAGGCAGTGTCCAGTGATGACACCTATGATGGCACTGAGAGTAAGTTCGTTACCCCTACAATTCCTCGGATAAGTGAAAGTTAAACTGCTCCGCCATCTCCCTAAGAGATGATAGCCATTCAACGACGGTTGTAATGAGACTGAGTCCAGTGACTTGATAACGGCCTGACTATCCGAAAAGATCCGAATATCCTTTGCAGATATCACGTTTTTCTTCAGCCAGACCAAAGTTTCTTAAATCGCCTAAATTTTCGCCTGGAATAGGCTACAGTGATTTGGAATACGGAAGTAGAGCCTTAGATTTAACTTATCTGAGAAAACATCGCCACCAATCCCACTATCAGTTTACGATCCATCTGTATAAAAGTGGATTGACTTGGAGCATCTTACTCCAAGAAAGATCCAGAGGGGAAGCTTATATGAAACTTTTTGTTAAACCAAACTTCGGGTATGGTGTAATCGATGATCTCTGTGAAGATTGCTAATATATTGAAAATATTATCGTGACCAAATAAATTATTTGTCCACTGTATATACGCTTTAAAGCGGATAGCTGCAATTGCAGCTACTTGCCTGCTGTATATATCTAGCGGTGTCAAGTGAAACATAATATCCAGTGCCGCGGAGGAAGTCTAGGGATTTAATAATCATGCATAGAGATGCTGTTATTTAGACTCTGTTAAATTTGCCTTATTTGACGGCATTGTCTAAGACCATGCATCAGACAACAACCCCGTAGCTGAATATCGTTCTTATGACCAAGATGTAAATCCAAAGGTTAGGTGAGGTTGAATAAAAATCCTGTAGCTTTCTTGACTCTTTCTTGAAGGTTTGTAGTTAATTTTCAGTCGAAAATGAAACCCAGATATTTTGCTGTATCAAAAGAGACTAAACTGGTACCGTTTATCGAAGGAGGTCTATAATTGGAATCTTACAATATATTTCCTGGAAAAGAGTACAAGTTCAGTTTTATGGGGTTTTACTTCAAATCCACAGCGATCAGCACAACGGGTTAATCTTTTAAAATTTACCTGAGGAAGGGTATTGAAATTCCTGAGACGGCTATAGCAACGTTATTCACATAAGCAATCACACTAAGTTCCAGAACAGAGGAGGAATGACACCGCCTTGCGACGTACTTCTGCTGACACATCTTTCGGCAAAAACCGTACTCAGTTTGGAGTGGATTATCCTGCTATTATGCATAAAACTGATAAATAAATAAATAAATAATAATCGTAAATATAAACTAAATGTAAATATACTGACTGTTGTACCAATGATGTCTTTCTGTTCAGTTTTTGCATTACAATCGTCTCCCAAACATGTAAAAACGTGGTTAAGACATTGACCACATGCCTTATCGAGAATCTCATAAAAAAAGAGCTTGATGCCATCGTCATTCTCCCCCGTTGAGGCAATTCATTAAACACATATTAGGCTTATGTTGGCGAATTAAGTCTTGATGCGAAACGTCATGAGGCGTTCATTAACATGTCTGAAACTCATGACTTCGTACCTTAGTCTCTCTCATATAACAAATGGTTATCCAAATAGGTGCTGCTTGTTTTGTTTTTAGAAGAAATTGCTGTAAATATCTTCCACATGGGCCATTCCGTACATTCTTAAATGTATTTTTAGCAGTCTGAATTTCGGCGAGTTATTCGACCGCAAGTGTTGTATTACGGTCGTCAATAGTTTGTTCTAAGGCCTTGTGCTTTGCATATCTAAAAATAGACCTGAGGAAAGATTATCAGGTCAAGATACTGGGTGCAGGGAACTTTAGCGAAGTTGAGGCCTAAATTGCGGTTACAATTTCGGCTTGTATATCCCAAAATGCACTTTTAAGCATGACGTAGCAAAGCAAGCACTTGACGCGATCTAGAAACATTGCATGACTGAGCCAATCCAGGTTTTATGTAGTCAATTTTAACCCAGAGAAAATTTTAACGGAGAAAAACTTTTCTTTTCAGCATACTTTGGTAAAAAGCTGACGCTTTTTGTACTGGTAAAGAACAACTAAATATTTATCTTCAATGCAATGGCCAAGGGGAAAAACTTTTCTGTAAGACATTATACGAGCACTCTTGTGCTCAAAATCGCTTGGAAACTAATTCATAGCGTCCAAAGCCGGCAAACAATCGTATTATTAGAGTGCATCTAAGGTATGCTACATACATCACTCATATCCCGCATCTATTGGTCTATAACTTAATTCGTTCTTCGCAGTTTGCTAAGAGATGGGGTAACTTGTACTATTCCATTGTTATTATTCCACTGAACATGCGTTGGAAAGCTACTGTTTATGGTGAACATGCGCTAGTTGAGCGAACGAGCCAAAAGTGGTTTGCACAATTTAAAAGTGGTGATTTTGGCTTGGAAGACGATGAACGTCCTGGGCAGCCAAAAAAGTTTGAAGATGCGGAACTGGAAGCATTACTCTATGAAGATTGTTGTCAAACACAAGATGAGCTCGCAGAATCTTTGAGTGTCACTTAAGCAACCATTTCATGACAACCCCAAGCGCAAAAAATCATATATGAAACAAGGCCAACCAACCAAATCAAAGGCAAAGCCGAATATCCATGGCGCGAAGGTAATGCTCTGTATTTGGTGGGATCAGATGGGTGTGCTGTATTATGAGCTGCTAAAACTGGATGAAACCATCAATGAACAACGCTACCGAACACAATTAATCCGTTTGAAGAGAGCAGTAGCCAAAAAACACCTGAAATATGCGACCAGACACGAGGCAATAATTTTCCATCATGACAACGCTCGGTCCCACGTTTCTATTCCGGTTAAGAACTATTTGGAAAACAGTGGATGGGAAGTCTTACCCCACCCGCGTTATATCCCAGACCTTGACCTTCTGACTACCATTTGTTCCGGTCGATGCAGAACGCCCTCACTGAAATACGGTTCACATCAGATGGGATCCACAAATTGCCAGAAAGATGGCAAAAGGTCATAGCTTCAGATGGGCAATACTTTGAATAATACTATTGTACATGTTTTTCTTAAATAAGCTTTCAAATTTTGAAAAAAAAACCGCACGAATTAAAATATATACCCAATATTTAAGATGAGAGTTGGCCTGAAAAGTCTAATGAGAGGATAATGGTCCTAAGAGATAATTTTCCACCCTCTAGGACAAAGATTTCTATAGAAATTCTGAATGCCGGCTGCCCAAAGTCCATTGAATCAAATCAAAGCGGAAACAATGCACGAAGCGTTAGTTCTAGTAATAATGTCAATTGTGATGTAATTCCACTCAGGTAGGCTATTTAGGCGGTCCCAGAAGTACCCGGCCTGACCAATACATGGCGGTCAGTTGTTTTTGGTTCAAAATAAATCGGAAAATGGCAGTACATAAAGCAGTCTATATATGTTTCAATTTTGAAAGCGCCACGTTGTTTAGTATATGTTTGGCAGCCATTAATAGTCAACGTTGTCTGTGAATTTGTGAAAATGGACAAAATTGGTCATCGTTATGTGATACAATACTTTTATTTGAAAGACCTCAGCCCAACTAATATAAAAGCTGAACTGAATTCTACTCTGGGTGAGTCTGCTTCTTCATTTACAACAGTAAATATTTGGGTTGCTGAGTTTAAACGAGGCCGTACGAGCTGCCGAGGCGAGCATCGCAGTGGTCAACCAAATGAGGTGACGATTTCAGAAATGGTGAAGAAAATCCACAAAGCAGTACTGGATGATCGTCTACTGAAAGTGCGCGAGCTAGCAGATATTGTATGCATTTCAAAAGGTGCGGTACATAGCATATTATTTGAAAATTTGGACATGGGAAAGCTGTGTGCAAGATGGGTTCCGCGTTTGCTCACATTCGAGCAAAAACACTGTCGTGAAAATTTGTTTTAGCAAAGTTTCACAGCAAAAAAGCAGAATTTTTACGTTATCACTTTATACTCGAGACAAAAGAACAATCAAAGCAATGGATTCAAAAAGAAGAACCGGCTCCAAAGAACGCGAAGACCGTTTCGTCTGCAGGCAAGCTCATATCGTCGATTTTTTGGGATGCGTGTGGGATAATTTTCAAGGACTATCTTGAAAAAGGAAAAACTATCAACAGCCAGTATTATGCGAACTTATTGCAACGTTTGAGTGAAGAAATCAAGCAAAAATGGCAGCTTTTGGCTAAGAAGAAAGTGTTGTTTCATCAAGAAAATGCACCAGCTCACAAATCCGTTATTGTAATGGCCAAAATTAATGAGTTAAGGCTTAAATTGCTTGCTAGATTTATCCCCCTCGGACTATTTTCTGTTTCCAAACTTGAAAAAATGGCTCAGTGGTCAAAGATTTCCCAACGATGAAGAAGTGATGTCGGCAATTAATGGCTATTTTGAGGAACAAGACAGTTCTTATTATAAAAAGGGTATCGAACTTTTTGAACATCGCTGGCAAAAGTGTATAAAGCTGAAAGGCAATTATGTTGAAAAAAACAAAAATTCTTTCAAAAATGTTTGTGTTTTCTTTGTTAAGTCGGGTACTTCTGGGACCGCTCGTATGTCCGTGAAACTGTTTTTCCTGAGTCCTGTGATGGCGGATGCAATGTTTGTACTGCTAAATGGGGGTTGGAGGTTATTTTGTTTTGAAATTCTTATTCGAGCCTCACAATTCACTTTGCAATATCCGAAGAAATTTCAACAGCGTGCGCGAAAAGACTAGTAGCTTTTACTAGTGAAACCACAAGTTTTTGGATAAACGTTTTCTCATTATTTAGTGTATCAGCATGCATCGAAAGATAATACTTCTACCAGGCCTAAAACTAAAATGTTGCCTTCATATTCAGCCACGATGACAGCAAAAAATTTCCAATCATTATTGGCTGCAATGAAGATTTCATCGGGTCTGAGTGCCAGGATACAGCGCCATGACAACATTAACAGAACTGAAATTCATAAAAAAGGTCTTCCAAAAGTCGCGCCTAGATGTCAGTAGTGAATAATTTTTGAACGCTTTCCTTTTTTTATGTCATCTTTGACACTTGTGAAGTAGAGACATGTACAATTTTAACTGGACAGCAACTCGACCTTTCAGGAGTTTGATGAGCTGTCTGACTCCATTCAAAGAATTGTATATCTGTATACTCATACTGAAATCGTGATAACGGGCGATTTAAATATCACAATTCTGGTTGGGTTCGACATTCTAGACAGACAACAGCCGAAGGACTGTGTGTTGAGATCTTCGCTGCGGAAAATAATTTAACCCAGCTTGTAGATGAGCCCACACGAATACCAGACGTTGATAGTCATACTGCCAACACCCTGGACTTGTTTTTAACTTCTCACCCTGACAAGTACTGCGTTGATGTGCTCTCGCCTCTAGGCTCGTCGGACCATTGTGTCATATCTACTAAATTCTCGTACACCCACCACACAGTTAGAAAAAAGATTCCTAAAAGAACCGTATGGCAATACGAGAAAGCCAATTGGAGCGGACTTAATAACTTCTTTAGGAATTTTAACTGTTCGTTATGTTTCCTCGATAACGACGTGGATGCCGCTGCTGATACGATCACAGAAACTATTCTCTTTGGAATGAAATGATTTATCCCTCATCGGTTGAAGAGTATCAAACCAAAAGAAAAGGCATGGAATGATTCGAGCTGTAAAGAGGCTGTCAGGGTTAGAGGATTGTTTTTTCGGTCCTACAAGACTAAGCCGAGAGAGGAAAACCGAAAAAAGTTAAACGAACCAGAATTTCTTTGACAAGCGTGTGAAATTCCAATATGACCAAAAACTGAGACAGAAAATACTGCAATGTCCCAAAGGCAGTAAAAATTGTTGTTGATTCGTCAAAAACATTAGAAATTCTGCCTCAACCTCCATCCCAACGCTCATTTACAATAACATTCCAGCTGTCAGCTCTACGGACAATGCCAATCTGCTTGCTGCACACTTTGCGGCTAGCTCAACACTCCCAGATTGTGCTTTGTCCCCGTCTATACTTGAGTGCGTCAAATCTTCAATGGGACGAATCCAAGGTTATGAAAATGCTAATAAACCGTCAGATCATGGAATATCTAGCAACACGAAAACTTCTCAATGTCGGCAATATGGTTTTCGTAGCAACAGGTCCACTGGTGATTTGATGTCAATTCACTTTTCAATGAGACGAAAAGTGGAACCAAAGCATACATCAATCTGGCGAAAGCAAGATAGTTGCACTTGATATTTCTTAGGCATTTGACAGAGTTTGGCATCAGGCTCTTTTGTCTAAAATGCGTGCTTTTGGGATCGATGACTCTCTTCTTCCATGGATTAGAAATTACTTTTCGGAACGTTCAATTCAAGTTGTCTTGGACGGTTTGAAGTCTGATGTTCATAAAATAAATGCTGGTATTCCCCAGGGCTCCGTTCTGTTTCCGACACTCTTTTTAATTTTTATTAATGATCTCTTGTCTGCTACTTCTAATCCAATATATTCCTTTGCTGATGACAGTTCTTTCTGCTTTTCACATTCGTTCCCGTACTCACACCCTTGCTCTTCGGTTGTAAAACGGGAGCTGCAGCGTATGGTCAGCTCATTAAATTCCGATATTATCAGCATAACCAATTGGGGACCTATCAACCGAGTGGAATTTAATGCTTCCAAAACTCAATGCTGCCTGCTGTCATTAAAGCGAAATTCAAATACTCAACCATTATCCATGAATGGCACTTGCATCGTCGAAACCCATAAACTTTCCATTCTCGGTATGAGTGTAAGTTACAACTTACGTTGGAATGACCACATATTCGATGTTACCAAATCCTCAAGCGGTGTAGGAAATATTTTACCCCCTCTGATCTGGCCACAATATATAAGGCATTCATCCGCCCAAAATTGGAGTACAATGCCCACATCTGGTCAGGTGCTACTAAGACATCTCTGCACCTGCTGGATAGGATTCAAAACCGTGCGATTAAACTCATTGGTAATACTAATATCAGTCATTCTTTGTTTTATCGCTATTTCCACCACCAGTGCTACATTGAAATCGTCAGTAGCATTCCGCCCATTCAAACTTTCAACCGTAACACTCGTCTCGCTATGAATGCTCATCAGTATACCCTCAAGTCCATTTTCGGACGTACTCTAAAATATCGTGATTCTTTCCTAAGCCGTACAACTCAATTATGGAATGCCCTGCCGACCACTGTGTTTCCTGGTCGTTATAATTTACAAACATTTAAAAACAATGTACATCGGCACCTTTTTTTTCTTGCTCCCTAAATTTCCTTTGACCGTGCTGTGTACGAACATTTTAAAGGTACAAAAACCCCTTGAGCACGCGCTGATTATAAAAAAAAGTGGATAATCCAACAACAATTGCACAGCTGAAAAACAACAACGGACTGAAATTGATGAACTTAATGAGGTAATGTGTGAGCGAGTCCTTGAAAATTTTGATGTTTATATAAGAGCCTATAGACATGCTCATGGTGGACATTTAAATGATGTTATTTTTTACAAATAATTGTTGAAAGTCATATTTTTATAAAAATAAAAATACCAGAAATATTTTTTAAGAAGACATCTAGGTGCGAGTTTTCCAAGATATTTTAGTACCACGTACTAAGCTAAATCGGCAAAACATGAGAATTATATATGGACACATTGCTAATTTTAATCCAAAGGATCAACGCAGTAGAGGAAGTACTTCTGTTTGATAACTCGCAATAGATAGGTTTAATGATTTATCCCAAGCTATAGCCCTATATAAACAAGTATTGTGTTACCAAAGTCGCCACATTACAAGTTGAGATAAAGAATGCAATAAGTTGTACTATCTAATGGCAGGGCTCCTCATTTTTGAACAGAAACGAAAGGTAACAGTTGGGTTAAGATACCTCTGACTACTCAATACAATAAAGTGAAAAGAGAACCCCATGCCTCAATTCAGCTCAAACGAGTAAGTATGAATTTGGCTTTAAACCCACCAATGTTACCAAACATATCTATAATGTGGAAAAAGGCAACGTTCCATCAATTTTATATTAACTTAAATCCCCGAAGTTCCATCAAAATAAATGTTAAACAATGTCGCTGCCCTAGGCTCAGAAATATTTAATTGTGGTCTCCTGTAGCATCACCATCAATCTCACATTAGTGACATCAAACACTAATTCACAAACAATTTAGAAGCGTTTATCATTAACCCGAATTCCGTCGGCATACCTCTACACCCAGGGCATGACCTAGGACTCATAGCTATACTTATCCTATCAACACACATCCACGTTCACATTCTCACATCAAAATCCGACACATTTTCATATTTATTTGCACTGTCACACAGCACTTTTTGAGGGATCAGAAGCAAACAATGCTAATGGATTACTTTACGTTTGTCAGCGTTATGTTAACCCCAAAAAATGTCAATAAACAACATTCGCTTAAATTTAATTACACAAATCGTTTTCGTCCTTTTACCCTGGACCCTCTGCAAATACCACTATTACTCCCATAGTAATTCCTGAGGCGAAATGTCCCTTTTTGGGTTAAATTAAATCCGAAACATGTTATTAACCGAGAAAAGGGAAATGAGATGAGTACGAAACATAGAAAGAATGAATACAAATCAAATTCCAGTGCGAATGCTTTTCTCCTCATTCGTCCCTATTTATCATCATCATCATCATTTGTCCATGTTCGCACAAAGTTTACCGATAATCTGCTGCTCATTCATCCTCCCTTCACAGCTAATCAAACAGTGAATTAAGCTACCGCACTTGCATACGAGTATACGAGTACAGTAATCCCTCGCCCTTCGAAGAAACATCATTTGTTCCCGTACTTAAAAGTCCAGGCTATCCTTGGGTGGGAAGTCTCTCATCTCATTTCACATCCCATACTACTCTTTTAAGTAGACGGTCTGTGCTGGCTTCAAATTTCAGTGAAATAGCTGTTCCAGCTAATGAAGATGATGATGATGACGCGCTGATGGGTTTCCTCCCCTAAGTGGTTTCAATTTACGAATACCCTCATACTTATATACTGTAAGACGGAAAAAGGATATTTTAAAGATTGCTGCTCCCTCGTGACCATGTCCAGCTGAGGATGCAGACAACTTTCCTATCCAGTTACAAAAATGTAATTATATACCAACGACCACAATATTGGGACTCCTCGTCAGCCAGTGTAAACAGCGATAGAGGGCTCGCGAATATCCTGTAAGGACTCCATATAAACAATGGGAAATAAAAAAAGTACGGGAGTGCTGGAACAAGATTAGATGTCGAATGAAACAGCAAGGGAGCAATCCTTTTTGCACGAGCAAATCGAATAATGTAAACCAATTTTCTGGGATTCCTTTGTTTGTTGTTCGCAAAGTGTATCTGATGTTCTTGAAAGTATTAACGAGTTAATGTACAGCGCATTGGAGTACTGAAGTTGATCTGATGAACCTGTTACTGGATTTCAAAGTTCAGCGGCTGTGGACTACTTAAGTGAGTTTCTCTTCTCGAAATTTTGTGCAGTGATATGTTAGATGCAGTAAGGAGTACTTTGTTGTTAGCATTGACACATGTTAAGAAAACATTGTTAGAGTTGTTGTCATTAATACTGAGGTAATCTAGTTAGTTTGCAGAAGAAAGAAAAACTGTGAGCAAAAAGATACTTGCACATGTAGCTTTTTTTACACCAATTTTTTTTTTTTTTTTTTTTTTTTTTATTGGATTGGAATAGTATAGGTAACGCATACAATTGTCTTTTATAATATTTTACATATATTTTCAAAATTCTATAACTTTGATTGGGCCAGCAACGCAACAATCAAGCTCGCAGCGAAGTGCTGGCCTTACCTTACCTAGTAATGGTTACCAGTAACTGGATGAGTAAGCCTTTGCTCTTGAGGGCTAAAATCACTAGGGAATGCCTGGTCAGTAGCATTATATTGGTCTAGCCTCTCAAAGGGTTCACAACGCCTCCAAAGAATGTTTCTACGAGCTCCTTGACAAGACATACGAGGTGTGCTCAAAAAGTAGGGTGACTTTTGAACTTTCGCTAGCAACGTACATTCGATTATCGATATTTTTCTTGCTGTGTTAGTACACATGTCCTGAACATATGTTAACAGTTTCAAGTATAAAGCAAACCTAATTTGTTTTTGGCAGATAGAAAGGTTAGACTTACAAAAAATGGAGCAAAGAATTTGCGTCAAATTTTGTGTAAAGCTGTGAAATAAATCTTTGAATTACCATACGAGAAGTTGCTGAAGATGTTGAGATATCGATCGACTCGTGTCGTGATATTTTTTCGGATGTTTTGGGCATAAGACGTGTGTCAGCGAAGTTTGTTACGAAATTTCTTAATTTTGATCAGAAAAACAGTCGCAAGAGCATCGCTCATGAGCTCCTGGATGACGTCAATGATGATCCTGATTTACTATTAAGGATCATAAATGGCGACCTGAAGACATTGAACTGAAGACAACCATGAAAGGACGGAGATTTGCAACGATTAAGGATATTAAAACTGAGCTATACCAAGTAACAAGTGTATTATATCTGAGGGGGATTACTTTGAAAGTAAAGTAATCAACATTGATATGGATGAATAAATAAATATTTTTTTAGATTTATAAAGTCACCTTACCTTGTGAACATACCTCTTATGAGCAATCACAGAAGTATGACGTTAAAAACCTTCTAACAGGAAAGGAGAACATCTGTAGTAAGGCAGTTTGAAAGTATAGCTTAAACGACACCACGTCTCACAACTGACTTACGTTTATTGGATTTGAGGCGGGGTGAAATATCACTATAGCAAGCATACGGTTTCCTCATCTCAGTACACACAATAGGACTTGTTGGTCTCCGGATCATCAAACCTTAAATCAAATTGATCATTTTGCGATAGAGATAGATAGAATACTGACGGCATGTATTCTGTACCTCCGAACGCGCCGAGCAACGAATGCAGATCTCTCAAACGTCACAACGAAAAGGAACTAATGTGAGAATATGTAGGGTAGATAGCACCAGAATCTTGGCTGAGCGACGATATCCCGAAATCTCTCAATAACTCCTATTCTGCCAGAATCAAGTACCGAGGAGTAGTGACAATGCTAACAACGTACAGTCAGAAACGCTCCAACTAATATGCTAGGTTTCATCCGACTACCACCAAGAAGCCCCTAATAAGATGAAGTATGCCAGCAAGCACACCCGGTTAAACAGGAATTCTACAAAGCGGCCAGAAGCTTGTAGAGAAGAATTAGGAAACTGTGTAGTAGTCACAGTCCGTGCGACTGTGTGGAATATGGAAAAACTTTTTCTGCAGAAGCAGAAGGGCAAAGAAACAAAACATCCCCCCGTTGGGTGGGAAGGCGGATGGTGTATAAGATAAATAGGCACTGTTTTAGAAATGTGTAAGAGATCTAACGAAGGGAAGAGAATTAGCGAATGACTGCACCTAAAGGGTGATTCATCGTAAGATTTGATTTATAATGTAAAATACAAAACATAAATTTGAAAGTGAACTTAAAATTTTTATCATCGGTTAAAAGAACAGTTCATGGCATTTAATTTTTTAAAATAATATCATGTAAATGCTTACCATAACTACGATTGAGGTGGTCCATTTGGAAGGTCCAGTTTTGGGCGACTCGTTTGAGCATTGCGACCAGTATTTCGCGGACAACACTGGTAATGTTGGCTTCCAAAGCGTTAATCGTAGCTGACTTATTCCTGAAGACCTGAGACTTTACATATCCTCAGAGAAAATAGTCCAAAGGTGTGATATCGCACGATCTAGGCGGCCAATTTACCGTAGCAAAACGTGAAATTAAGTGCTCACCAAAATTATTTTTCATCAAGTCCATTGTTTCACGCGCTGTATGGCTCATAGCGCCGTCTTGTTGAAACTAGAGCTCACCGAGACAATGTGCTTGAACTTCAGGAGACACATAGTCCGTTAACATGGCGCAATAATGGTTACCATGGACTGTAACATTCTGATTTGCCTCATTTTTGAAGAAATATGGAAAAATGATTCAACCAGCCCATCAATCACATCATATCGTTGTTTTTAATGAATGTAATGGAGGCTCTTGGTATACTTCGGGTTGCTCATCAGCTCAAATACGGCAATTCTGAACAAAATTTCACAAAAAAACACCGGATTTTCATTGAGTTTTTCTAGAGCCCATTCACTAAAAATATGATGCAAATTCAAGTCGCCTGGTTTCAGTTCTTCACAAGTTGAATTTTGTACGCTTTTATGAGGAGATCCTCACTTAAATACGCCAAGCCAAGCTTCTGAGAAAAACGACGAATCGATTCATCACGGTCTTCGAGTAGACTCTCAGCTACAGCTGCTATAGTCTCTTCACTACGTGCTGTATGTGGTCTAACCGGTCGAGTATCATCCACTAATGTAAGCTGGGACTCAAATTTGCAAATGGTATTGGCTATAGTGGTTTCAGTAGGTTGATTATGCGCACCGTAACTTCCTCGAATGGCATGAAAAACATTTCTCACCGATCGCTGATTTTCGTAATACAGCTGGAAAATTTATAGACGCTGTTGTGATGTGAGTCTTTTCGTGATGATTTGCCAAACGATGTTGAACAAAAATGACAAACCAGTTTGATAGGAGTCGCTCGTGATCTGTCAAAAAGAGCCCATTGAAAATCACACCTCACGATAAATTATCTCTTATAACTATAGTTCTTATAGTTATTGGTAGAGAGTTCCATACTTTGGAACGGGATGAATTAAGGTAACGATGTTGTAATGGTATTGGAGTAGGTTCTCTAAGTGAATGAGAAAAAATACGTTTTTTCTTATACATACACAGGCGTCTTATTTTTTAAAAATAGTATGTAGGCAAATGCTATTACTTGCTATTACATATCTTCGTAAGCCATGGATGTATCTGACTGCGTAATTAAATGCTACTCATAGCTTACGCTGTGACAGAAAGTCAGTACTACCGTATACTACCTCAGCATATGTGATAAGAAGTAGAATAAAGGTTTGGACTAGTTTTTTGCTGGTATTAGTAGAAGTAAACTTTCAGATATCCAAAGTTTGCGAAGGCCTCCATATACATATTCGTCCTATAATATAACTGACATGGTCGTATCCTGACAATTTTCCAATTAAGGACAAGAAACTAGATTAGTAACACTGTTAACAATCTTAAGTCTATCGAAAGAGAGTCAAAGGATAAAGTTTTATAGGAAATAGGAAAAATATGACACTTATTTGGATTCAAAAGCAATCCAGTCACATGTAACTCACTGCACTTTCATCAAGGTCAAACCGATTTTTCAGCTTTCAGCATAGCATTTTATGGTTTTCTTTATCAAAAGCCTTTGAAAAATCGAGCAAAGCATTGTAACAAAACCTATATCTTAGTTATGTCGTGTTTCCTTAAAAATGTTTACCATTGTAGTAGAATAGCTGTTAGATCAGCTGTTTAGCTACTAATTTCTCGTAGACTTTTTTTGATTTTGATGTTGTGGTGCAGTGATTGAGAATGTGTAATAAGTTGGACACTATAAATGGGAGAATCAGCTTCATAAATCGCATATTTACATCATCTTCATCAATAGCGTTATATTTTGTCGTTGCAATAGAGATAGTGACTTCATTTACGATCACAGTTTGTATTTCGAAGAGATTTGCAGAGTGATTTAGACTTTTAAATAGATTAAAATTAAAATCTTGGTATATGCTTATAAGGAAGAAACTATTTCAGAAGTCAGGATCAATCTGAGATTCAGTATTACATTTCATACTAGCTTCTTTAGAGGTAAAGATATATTTAGTTCCGTAGCCCGTGGCAACGGAAAAATTGTAAAGATAGAATTAATGGTGGCGTTCACAGTTCCAGTCAGGTCGAAGTAGTGTTATCTCTATATAAGCTGCTTCAACGTACTTGAATACCAGGTCCACAGGGATCTCCAACACTAAGTTGGTGTGTTGGGAAAGAGTTTGGTGACGGGTGAGCTCTTAATAACAACCAAAGGCAGCACTCATATTCCCGAAGCGGGGTACGGACTCCAAAATTTGTTTGGGCTCCTTTTGTTCTAGGGATCTCAAAAAGACCTGGCCCTCCAGATTGGGGATTGTGAGTAAGGTTCACTGCCCAACCTTGGATAAGGACGGATTCACTGTTGACGACCCTGCGAAATGAACAATGACTTTCGGAACTGCACGTGGAATGATCGGACCCAGAGCAGAGCTCCTGCACCCGAACTTTTATGTCAAAATTGGAAAGGATGACATCTTTGGTAGTACAATCCGAAGTGGTAGCTTACACAACACCACATCTTGAAATCGATTTAGGTTAATTGATTTCGCTGCTAGACGTAATAGTAATATATCAAGCACATGTTTTTCTTCGAATTGATCATGCTGCTATCGACGTAAGTAACTCCTCAAGTATTTTAGATGTCCGAAGTTTCCGAGCGGCTAACATATTTTCGGACCACTACTTAGTTGTAGCCAAGGTACGTCTACGGATATATCAGACCCCACAACAATAGGGAAATACTACATATGAGGAGAATCCGCGTTGAATGATTGGAACCGCAACAAACACGCCAGAAACTCTTTAGAAGTTTTTTGTAGCCAACATCAACTGCCGAAGACCAGTGGCTTAGATACCGCAAATCCATCAGAAAAGTCACAACTGACGTGCTGGGTTACACACGCCCACCACCACGAAACTTCTGGTTTGATGAAGAGTAACGGCAAGCACATGTAGCAAAACAACATGCCAGTTCGTGAGTTCTACGAGCAAAAGATCGAGGAAATAGAGAGGTTCTACTCCAGAAATAATGTTCGGAAGTTTTACGAAAAGTAAAAAGAACGTGTCAAGGTAATAAGACCCGAACGGAAACTTGTAGAGTTGAACGAGGATGTAGAAAAACCATTTCTGCAGACTGCTAAATATCGAAGACGACACAAATTCCATTGTTGCAGAGCGAACTATTCAATATTGACGATGCAAGCCAAGAATTCCGACCACCCGACCAAAATGAAGTGAGGATAGCAATATCTAAGCTGAAGGCTGCTGAACCGTAAGGCCTACCCGAAGAAATTTTTAAGGCAGCAGGAAATCACTTGGTATATAGCATACACCAACTTATTTCCATATCCCAGCATGTGTTAAGTTTTTTGAAAAATTGGGTAGAGAGAGAAAGAAATATGTTTGGGATAAGTGGTTGGTTTCACTCCATGGGTGGCATCCAACATTTACTCGTTAGACTAAATTGTTAGCTGAAGTTGATATCTATTAACTTACTCAACTTCCTTGATTTTTGCTAACTGAACAAATTAATGTCTTCTGGGAACCTCCCGGTTTAAGCGACGGCTAACTATGTGTAGTTGGAACAATACTTAAAAATCTCAATATACAGAAATCTGCTGGGCTTGGTAGATGGTATATCACCCTTTCTTCTGAAGAGATATTCTTCCATGCAGGCAGAACAACTGAGTGAACTTTCTTATCAATTCTGCATTTTAGAACGTTTTCATTTGTCAAGCCCGCTCGTTAAGAGTGGTTATGAGAATGCTGATAAGCCGTCACCTCATGAAATAGTTATCTCGATACACTAAAACTTCTCAATGACCGGCAGAACTCTTTTTATTCCAACAGGTCCACTGTTGCTGTTGTTGTTGATGACATGCCTCACCGAATAGTGAACTCCTAGTCCACACCAATCTCACAAAAACAAGAAAGCTACACCCCTGTGTTCCATTCAAGTGGACAGTTGTATATTTATCCGGCCTATTGCATTCCGATATGTATATATATACATATATAATTTATACAGTTCATTCTGTATATATTGAAAGTTTCTCAAAAATTCCAACAAATATAAGCACAGTTAGGATACTCGTATATGTTCGAGGGCTGTTTGATTAATACCCGGATTAGAGATGACACCGCAACTTTTTTAGGTTTTGAAATTTATTTTCCAATACAATCCTCTTATAACTGTGGTAGATACACTTTTCCCAGTTCGATCTCCGCTCTTTCCGGCGAGCGATCTTTTGGGGAAAAAAAGAGGTCGCGGGAGCCAATTTCGGAGGTGTAGCCGGTGTGCTATCGTGATGGAAGAGCACTTTTTTCTTCGCCAAATATGTGTTTTTTTTTTTTTTAAATTGGTGTTGAATCGGCCCAATAAATCGACGTAGTAAGCTTCTGTGATTGTTTTTTCTTTTCAAATAGTCAACGTGAATCGCACCTTACGCGACTCAAAAAACTGTAACCATCACCTTTCCGGTGAAAATACGGTCTTCGCCTTTTTTGGAGCACGTTCACCGAGTAAAACTCATTGTTTCGATTTTTCTTTGTTCTCTAGTGTATACCAATGAATCAATGTCTCATCGACGGTCACGAAACGATGCAGAAACTACTCCCGATTTCGATTAACCAGGGCCAAGCACGTCTTTGAATTGGTCCCACTGGGAACAAGCGCGGCACCCATCGCGTGGACAGCTTTCTCATACCTAAAATATTGTTCAGGATATGACTAACGCATTTAATTGAGATACCTGCTGTCTCATCAAACTCCACGGTTTCCTCTGTTGTAACCGTTTTTAAGCCACTTGGGGGTGAAACTCTTCGAACCAATGGTAAACGGTTGTACGGGAAGGCAAATGGGTTCCATACACACAAGAATCTGATCACGAAGCGATACCGCTCTTTTTCCATGAAAAACACTAACACGATGTTTTGAAATGGGTGTCAACACAAAACTAAGCGGCAGCTTGTCACAAAATTTTGACACGCGGGCAAAAATAGATTACACTAAATTATGGTGCACACGTTTTGTCTCAGTAGCACCACTTATCATAAAACAGGTTCGTAAGTCACATTTTGTGAGTCACATACATGTACGTAAAAATGTAATTATCTTGGAATTTTGCTTGACTGTAAGATGAGTTGCACCGCTCATACCGATACACTTAAGAGATATCTTACCACACAAATACACTGTTCAACTTACTACACTGTTTTTAATAGACTGTTTAAAATCATGTTGCTCCCGGGATCTTCTTAAGTGTATTTTTTTTTTTTTTTGCTTCAATATAGCATAATTTCCTGTGATAGTACACGTAAAAACAAAGTGTTCTCGCTTCATATGGATATCTAGTGACATATCCAAAACGTCATGAACCAAGCTTAAGCATATTGTAAACAAACCGTTTTGACACATTAGTGATTTTGTTTTGACGCCATATACTTTTGGTTATGTAAAAAAGTCCAGTTTTGTGCCAAATAATCGTCATATGCGGGAAGTGTTAATTTTCTTCTTTATTTCGTAAAAACAGCAGCTGAAGTGCATCAAGATCTTATGGAGATGCTGCTCTAAATGAAACACCATGCCGTGATTGGTTTCGTCGCTTCAAGGACGGTGATTTCGATGTTGACGACCGTTTTCATGAAGGAAGGCCAAAATCCTTCGAAAACGCTTAATTGGAGGTATTGCTCGATTAGAATCCGTGAAAAATGCAAGTAAAGCTTGCTTCAGCAATAAGATTTACCCCCCCAAAAAAAAAAAAAACAGACATACCCCTTAAATGCATCTTGACGGGTGATGAAAAGTGGATTCATTATAGGGTAAATCGTCGAAGCTATATGGGGAGCTCTGAACGACATCTGAACAATCCCGATTTGACTGAAAAGTGGTAGTAATACCCATTGGAGTGGTACGAATCATAAGGCAAAAAAAGTTTTGCAGAATTCATCATTTGCAAATCAAAAAGAAGAAAGTCATGGGGTATGCCCGGTTATGCTGCTACGTCGTCGATTCGGCCGAGTATTCTAGCTGCGAAGGTTATGCTGTTAATTTGGTGGGACCAGGTCGGTGTTATTTATTGTGAACTGTTGAAACCTAAAGACCATCATTGATGCGACTTCAATTGATGCGGTAGAGCCGAGCACTGTGCGAAAATCGGCCACAATACGAGAAGAGGGATGAAAAATTTATTGTACAGCGTGACAACACTCGGTTCCACGTTGCCAAACCTGTGAAAACCTACATTTAAACAAATGAGGAGTCCTATCCAACCCGCCATATTCACTAGATATTACGCTGTCCGATTATTACTTGTTTCGTTCGATAGCACAATGAAGACATCAAAAATGGGTTAGATTTGTGGATAGCCCAAAGACATTAACACTTTTATCGTAACGGTATTCGAGCTCCGCCAGAAAAATGTTAATAAGTTTTAGCTAGCGATTTGCAATACTTTCAACAATTCATTAGCAAACATTTTTCTCAATAAAGTAAAAAAAAAAAACCAGCAGTTACTTAGTTGCGCACCGTATATTATATTATACAAATCAATACTTGTTATTTTTATTTGCAGGCTTTTAAAGAGTCATACATTAATAGAGAAATAAGTTGAAATTTAATTGAATTTAATTATATTTCTAAGTTATTTGAAAGAGTTTGGCATCAGGCACTTTTGTTTAAACTGCCTAAATTCTTCAATGAATTAGAAATTACTTTTCGGAACGTTTATTTCCAGTTGTACTGAATGGTTTCAAATCCGATATCCGCAAAATAAATGCTGAGCCCATGGACTACGTCCTGTCATCGACACCCTTTTTAATTTCCATAACTGACCTCTTTTAGTATAGTACTCGTATATTCCTATACTCTGTGCTCTTCGTATTCTCACGTCCATGATCTTGGCCTTTAGAATGGAAACAACAACATATATTAAGCTCATTAAACCTTGCTTGGTCCCAGTTTAACTTACTGGGAGACCATCAACAGAGTGGATGTCGAAATAAAAAAGCTTTCCATTCTCGGTATTTCCATTCTCTTTACAAAATCATGTTGGAATGACGACATACCATATCCATACCATAAGCGATGTTAGAAACATTTTACCTCGTCAGATCAGGCCACAATATACATATACAATACACATCACATTATAGTACAACATCCACATCTGGATGGATAAGATCAATAACCATGTGATAAGGCTCATGGTTGATGCTAATTTTGCACAGTCAATTGACACCGAAGAGCACTGTTCTCTTGCTAATCGCATTTTCAGCAACAGTACGCCATTGCATTCCACTATTCAAACTTTCATCCCTAACATCCATCTCTCTATGAATACTCATCAGTACACGCTCAAACCCACTTTTCGACATAATCTTATCCCTTCCTAAGCCATATAAATTGTTTCCCAGTCATTATTACCTGTCATTATCATAATGAGCGTAGATCGGTACCGGTCTTATTTCTGTTGTCTGCGATGTGTGCAAGCGTTTTAAGGGTACACCAAAATCCCTTGAACAACCTCTAAAAAAAAAACCAAAAAATAAAATTCGACCAACAACTGTTTGGTTAATAAACTACTAAGTTTATGTGGCATTTTTCACTCCCAAAATACTATGGAGTTTGCGCGCAATTTAAGCCACTCCACGCTTCCACAGTGTGCCAAGTCGTCATTATAAATTTTAAACCGATCAGCCAACAAGAGTCACCCCCAACAGATAACAGATGCAACATTTGTTTCACCGATGGGTGGTAGTTGCTATTTCCACCCGGTGTTGACCTCGCTTTCATACAGTGGAAAATGAGAGTTCTCCATCCACTTGTTAGACATATGATCGCCTCTCACCTTTAGAGAACCCTTCCATCTATTTCTGGTATACATATTTCTGCTCATCATAGTACACTTCGATGATTTAATCTGTTGTGAATTATTTCGTCATTGCACCGTTGTCCTACAATTTGTAGGTCGTTTACCCGTGCTTAGACATTGAACTTCTTCTACCATCTGACACCTGCTTATACACAGGTTGTGATGGTACATATCTCTTCTAATTCCCGACAGAATGCGTCTATGGTACTGCTAATGCACACGGTCATAGTCTAACTCAAGACTCACTTTATCGGTTTCGCTCTGCTTGCCTTTTATTTTTAAGAGCCATTTTCGCCTCATCATTGGACCACTAAGTCTAATATTTTATATGGAGCTGACCTGTTGAAATTCCGAGCAGAGTTTCCGCTCTATTCTTAACAGGTATGTTCGAAGTTTTTCCACATACCTAGTGCGCTTAGTTATTCTGGTTTTTGGCTGGCCTCTTTTCTTATTTAAATTGTTTCTTCCTGAAAAATGTTGATTTCAAGGTGACTCTGGTCCATGTACAAGATTGTGTTCGATTGTCGTACAACCCCAAATAACCCTTGTGGCCTGGAAAATTGCTAAGATTGCTGGCAACGTTATGCTCTTAAGCATTTAACCGAGCTTGTATCAAAAGTAGTAAGCCATTTATCTTTAAATTATTACTTAAACTCTTTATGGATTGACAACTAATTAATATCTTTTGCTCAACTTTGATTAATTCCTCCTTACTACTCAGCTCATCAATCCTACTTGATAAGAAAAGGTGCACCCGGTGCTTGTATTTTTGCTCGATCAGAACTTAACTTTCAATACAACTGATACGGCTTCGCTGTAACACTGCTTACCACCCAGAACGGCAAAGATATCTGGTTTGCCTCTGGGTACTCTGCTAAAAGACGAACTGAACTTGCACTACTCAGACATCTTAGGGTACTCGTCGATTAGGTCACCAGCACTCAAGAGGGAATCAACCTAGCGACACAAACGCACACCACAATTAATGAGGAAGAATAGGGACTAACTACAGTGCTTACTCAGGTAAAGCCTCTTATATGCTTCAGAAAAAATTGAATTTGCCATTTTTCTTGGCGGGACTAACGTGTAATTTAAATCACAGGAGAAAATCACATTAGCATGTCTAAAAAAAATGATAAAATCTTTAAAGAGCTATTGAAACATCACACATGGTGGCATTCCTTCATATGAAGCTACCTATCTCTACGGAACGTAAGTGACTCTGACTCCAGCTTGGTCGACTTCATTCTCAATAGAAGAGTTATAAATGCAACCTTTTGTTGCTGCTCTACAAATGCCAGGCATAAGTGTGTTGTGTCACTGCGACGCTTGCTTTGAAAGGGGGCTTCTTCCCAAAATAAAGGATGCGGGATATAGTGTGTGAGCTTCCGTAGAGGCTGATACTCCTTATATTTCTAGCATGCCAAGAAAATCAAGGTACCCCACATTGTTTCACTCGAAGTTAAATGGTACTGTGAGTTTCGCGAAAATTACGCGGTATCTAGGCCTTATTCTGGACAGCAAATTAAAATGGAATGAAAACATTGTAGAGGAAAATAAAAGCTCTAGTTTTTCTCTACTCATCCAAAATTACTGGGTCTACAACCCAAAATCTTAACACCATTTCTCACTTTTGGTACACTCGTTTCTGTTAAGGTTCTTGCACTGGAAGAATGGATAAACAAAACGAGGTGAATTAGCATCACCAATTGTGCATGACTACTCCAGCTTTTGTTCATCTTCTACCGATGAATATATTCGGCATGCAGATTGCAATTAAATTCGACTCCGGGCTGGGAATGGAATAATGGAATGAGCTAAATGAGCCAACCGATATTTAATTAACTAAAGGTAACTAGAACATTTCCCAGTAAATAATTTCCATTTTGACAGACCGCTTCGATACAATCGAAGGTCTTCTTTGAGGATCTCACCGTCTACTAACATATTTTTTACAACACGCCGCCGTTCGGCTCAGTCTGAATTTAGTATCAGAGCCCTATATTCCAACACATACAGATAGATCGGTGAGCAGATCCCTATCTTGAAACTCCATACTTAAACTGAAGAGAATGCGAGGGCTGATCAATTTCAGAAGAAGATACACCTCTAAACTCACAAACATATTGATAGCACAACAAGCATCTGAAAACTCGCGCAGCGTTTGATTTTTCCAGGAATCCTTGGTGGCTGAATGAGCTATGAGCTTTGTTTTAATTTAAAATGCTCAACGTTTTTCCCTTCTCTAGGATAGACTTACTAAGGTATTTCAGGCGATAACCATACACGGTAGGTATGTAGGTACTGTTACTTCCATTTAGTAGTAGACTTTTGTTCAGATGACATGATCTTGATGCAAGCAACTGCTTTCGATTATTTCTATGTCATTCATACATGAATTAAGGACCTTCATGTACTGCTGCAATTATCTGCAGAAAAATCAGAAAATTGTTGCTGAATGTTAATTACGTTACGTAGAGGTTCGTTGCATTCAGATACCATCATGTATCTACATCAAATTAAATACCAAATACGTTAGACAAGAAGGTATCTCTTCTAGTGAAAAGTGCCGCTGTTTGCATAAAAATAGATGGAAATAAGTAAGGTTAATTCAAAGGTTAACAATATGAATTTTGCATCGACAACGATCTGATTGTGAATAGCTAGAATGTGCGTATAAGCAAAGAATATGATACCAAATTGATGAAATAAATTTGTGTAACGAATGTAAGTAACTCTAGACAAAATTAAGTCCTTAATTTATTGAATAGACTAATTTTCCTCCTAAGTATAATATAATCTAAAATTAAGTTTTTATGTACATTTCCTTCCCGTCCGGAGATAAGTTCTCCTACTTATTCATTACTTAAATAACTGGCAGAAAGTTAATTATGAAACTGCCGCAATGAACTTTAAACCAAAAAGTTCGCCTTTTCATTCAATAGATTTTTAATTTCCACCTCCTGGCTATTTCATAGTCTTCACAGCAAACTTTTCAACTTCCAATCTCTTACCTTTAATTTATTCGTATCCTTCGCGCTGATAAAAATTTCTCCACTTAACCTTTTGACAGAATTCCACCCTGCATTACGTAGTGTCTTATATTTTCAAGTCTCAGACGCACACTTTGTTTTCGTTTAATAAAATTGCTCTAAACAAATAAATACTCTACACATGCTGAAGTTTATTGTATCCACAATTTATGTATGTGCAACACAAGATGTTACCTGTCTTTGTTTTACCCCCTCTTACAGAATGTTCTGTAACCGTTTAGGACAAATAATATCCCAATCATAATACAATGTAGTACCAACCGAATGCTCGAGGGTTCCAAAAATATAGACACCAACTACCCCATGATTGTAACCCTTTTGTGGTTCTCCATCTGAGAAAAGGTTAACATCGAACATTTTCCGTAAGCCCCAAGGTGCTAAGGGTGCTTTAAATATAATACAACCACACCAACACTAAACGCCCCAAAGAGACAAATAAAAATGCTCTCTTATGATATATTTTCTCAACCGAATTCGGGGATTTTATTGCCTACCCTGTGATTCAAAAAAGGAAAAAAAGTTAGAAATTAGAATCCACTTTGTTATTTATTATTTTTTTTTTCTTTTTTAGAAATTCTGCCCACGGCAAAAGTTAAACAAACCTCCACCCAGGGGGAGGGGGACAGGAAATTAAAAATTACTTGCTAACTTTACTTTTTACAGTTTTCCTTTGCTTGGTTTCCATGGGGTTTGTTTTCTTTTGCTTTTTCGTTTTGTTTTATTTTATGATATATAAATGTCCTTCGGGTTAAACTTAAGTTTTGGTAGAATTTTTTATTTGTTTTTGATTTGCTTTTTATTTATTTTTTTTTTCTTGAATATAAATATTTTTGTTTTTTTGTTTTTCTTAATTCGATAATTGATAATATTAATAATTAGTTAATAATTTTGTTTTTTCTTTTTTGCCTCATCATCCTCAGTAAATATACTAAATTCTCTAGAGATACTTTTTACAGTTTTTTTTTTCAGTTTTTTTTTTTTTTTCTTTAAATATACAGTTTGAATTTTAATTTATTTTTTTAAATAGATTTATTTATATTTTTTGTGTTTTATTAACTAGATTTATTTATAAACATTTTATTATTATTTTTATTTTTCTTGTAACAATTTTTGGTTTTTTTCTTTTTATAAATTTTTTTATTAGCTGTTTGGGCACGGAATCTGGAAAATGAATGAGTATACATGTATACATTTGATCGAAATATGAAAATGAACTCAACACGTTCAGACAGCCGTAGAAGATTGTTTCATTTATTATAGAGCGACGTATCAGGTTTAGATATGCAATTTTTATTTTCATTACCATCGAGTACTACCATCTCCGAAACGACGTCATAGAAAATTTCCAATTGATTCATCGTGTGTGCTGTTCTCTTATACAATACCAAAAAAGAACAATACCGATGCGAAATTCGATTCAACCATCTATGACAACCGAAGGATATTGGTTCAGCAAATTTAAACTAAGCTGTACACATGTTTCCGTCCGTAGGCTTATACGGAAATAAAAATTTCATAGGATAAGTTATCCATGAGAAAGCTGTCAGGTGCCATGGTTACTCACAGTGGACACCAAGCGGATACGGTTGTCAACTTCGAAGCTGTGTTTTGATCTTTAACCGAAGGAGTTATTGCGCCGGCTACATTACTACACATCAGACTCCAAGCGACCAGGCGAATTGCGATTTTTTACGATTTTTTGGGACTCGCATTGAATAATCCTTATGGACTTTTTGAAGAAGCATTTCGCAAAGAACAAGTTTTGTTCCGCTCGTATTGCCGTGGCTAAATTGCATAAACTATAGTTGGAATTGCTCGGACGATTTTGTGTTCCTTTCCCAACATGAGAATGCGGCTCGAAAGAAAAAAAAACACCTCGAGTGAGAAGGTCATTTGTAAGACAGAAGACTATTTTTAAGTATTCGAAATATCATATTTTTCTTTAATTTAAAGAAATGAAAGGAACTTTGGGAAAAGTGGATCGTCCTAAATGGAGAATACGTTGAAAAATAGACTAAAAAAAAGGGGTACGTACTGGTCCACGCACGTACCTTGTTTCCTACCATTCCATTGGTATGTAACTTTTGTTCACAGGTAACATTAAGATACATCCAAGTGTAAGGATTATTACTAAAGTCCATAACATGGGACCTAGAAAACAAAATCAAGTTATGCAATTTTAAAGTTAGTATCAATGACATCGTAGGGGTAGCTGCACATATTGCAACAATTTTCCAAGATGTCATTTCATTCTAGTTGCTCATTACTGGAATAACGAAACATTTTTAAGTATACCCGTACGTTCAGTAAAAAAGGCTCGAAGATCTGTCATTTAAAAACGATACCGTTTAAAAACGTTAGGTATTCTGTCGAATCTCAAGTCAAATTCAGATTCAGAAAATTATACAGTCTATGCAAGGGGTGGAACTCGTGAAGAAAACTCACATTCATGGCGTAAGACGGCGGCTGACGAAACGGATGAGCCTTTAATTGAACCACATCTAAAGTGGTGAAATTCTTATAGAAAAGAGCCAAAATTTAATGTAAAAAATGGATAAATGAAGAAGCTCGGTATTTGACACTTTGGCAAACCTCTCATAAATGTGTAATCAAAAATCTGGTGAGATATGTTAAGGAAATCAAATACCCAAATCTTTGTATTTCTCTTCAGCATTGTAAATGTTAGAGATATTGTAGAATAAAAATATATACATCGAGATTCAAACACCGATAGTAATCAGAAAAATATCTGGACGAAGAGTTCTTTTTTAAGGTTTTACTGACCAAAGAGGTACATGGAAGTTAACCTTGGAATGAATAGATAAATAGGGGAATACGAGGATACTCAACTTATTGACATATTTAAGACACACACTTATAGTATATCTAAGACAATTGTCACAAAACAGTGCCGACAACATAAGGGAGAAGATACCACAAATTTGTTGCAAGTTGCAACGATGTCTTGAAAAAGCTCCAGTAAACCATCGTCGTGCCCTTCAATTTGTATTCATTTTAAATTTAACTCAAATAATTAGATCGCTAAATCTGACAATCAAAAATGTCGCCGAGTCTTCGAATCTAACCCGGAGGAACAACGTAAAATAGGAATACCTCACCTTAACCGAATTAGAGAGCACAACTGTAGGCAGTTAGCTAAAGATCGCACTAACTGGAGAGTCTTGTTGCGTAAGTAAGTACGGAAAGTATTTATTAATTTCTAGGCATAGCTTATGCCGGAGAGAGAAATAAGTCACTAAAATTTGAGCTATCCAAAAGTGGATAGACACATTTTGCTTGAGGCAACGATCTGCTTGCAGACAGGCTTTGTATAAATGGTTTTAGACGAGAAAGCAAAATAAATTTACGGCGAAAAAATGCATGGTACATATATAAAATTAATTGTCTTTATAAAAGGACAAAATTACCAAAATAACACTCTGCTGAATGTATTAAGTATGCATTAGGCCTAAATCAGCTAAGCTGGTCGAGGAACTCTAAACAAGCATACGAGACTATAAAAAGTATCATTCAGAGACATTACTTTACGGTTTGTTTGTATGGGAAATGGCTTGAGCCCTAGCTGGCAATGTATAAGGAAAGTTTAATAAACAGACCTGCATAATGTTAACACAGCCAAATATTCACACGAGGATGTGGTGATCTTCGGAATAAGAAACGATTAACCAGATTCAACACAGTGCAAGCAAGGCAAATGCACTTCCTTAAAAGTTTGAACGTCCAAAGCCCCCAAACAACAAACATTGACCCAAAACACTACCTTGTTTGAGAACAAGATTGAATGATTGAATGATTTACACAAATTTGACGTAACCAAATTTATCGAGTATAATGGATGTGAGAAAAAATTAAGAGATGCTACTCAAGCAGCATTCAATAAAATTTTTATCATACTTAATAGAAGAGCAACAGACAGATTAAATAAATTAAATCCAAGGGCTGCAGAAACATCTGACAAATATATTATGAATTTCGAATCCAACAAGATAGAGAGCTGCATAGAAGACGATACGATTATACTTCATCGGATACCTTTATAAAAGTAATATACCAATTTTCAGATCGCATTTGTGAAATTTCGATTAAACGCTGATATCCGAACCTGGCAAGAAACACAGTACCACATCTACATGCAACTTAATATCCGCCACAAAAATTAGTGGCTAAAACAGTTACAAAACCCACATCACTAGTAATAGATACGAGTATACGTATTCATAAAATGCGTACTCGAATATTTAGAGCCTGGCGAAATTCTTATTAACGTGTACAGAAAGACAACTGATTTCTAGAAGCACATTTCGTGTTAAGATCCTTTAGTACAGTCGTATTTACGGACAGTATGGATTAATGGTCAAGCATTCCTATCCTCAAATTACTGAAAAACTTCCTGATATGCTGCCGAGGTCAAGGACTGTAAAGATATGGTATTTGTAACCGAATATCTTGAAAAACTTGAATATTACTCGTGAATTTCGAATAGATTGTAATCGAGTTTATAAAGCGTTAAAATGGTTCAAAGGATATAATCAGTTGCATCATGAAATTAATATTGATGCGAATCCCCACTTAAATCAAAAAGACGTTATTCGAGTATCTATATGTAACATAAATGATTCAAATTCACGTTCAAGAAACAAATAAAGAGATGCAATCAGAATTAAGAAGCACATACATTAGAATAATTAATATTTCCAGAATAGTACGTGCTTCATACCATCAAACAAACAGTGACGTGTTTCAATTAGTAGACGTTGGTGTCCAATGTTGTGTAATGGTTCTTACAAATATTGTAAGAACTACAATATGATCTCCAACAATGGAACATAATTATACTTGATATGACTATAATTGAATCTAATGGATTGTATAGAGTGATTGGGGTTTGGTCATTAGAAAAGGATGTATACCCGATAGATCTAAGCGGATATCTTTTGCCACGTAATTTTGATGCAATCAAAGAAGATTTCAATACATACAATAATTCCATTCATTTAGAGTATTTAAATGAAGTTGAGCTTGCTGGAAGTCTGTCTAACAGTGCTAATAATGATGATACTATCGGAATAACTTTACGTCGACATTTGGAAAATTTGTGTCTAAAACATAATTTAGGTATACTAGAGTACAAGGAAAAACATTTGGAGTTATGCATTTTGAAGGAAACCCATATTTCACTGATCTCGTTCTTGAGGTCCAGGTGCATCAATACATGTGGTATTTTGAAAGAGCTTTACAGAGGATCTAAGTTTTTATAGTAGAAATTCCAATGGGTGAAAAAGAGAAAGATCCGGATTGTTGATACGAAGTGGATATGAAAAACTAATTATATTGGTCATATAAAAAGTCTTCTCGATTTTTTTTTTTGTCACTAGATGGTGCTGGTGTCCAATTATCTGGAAACACTAATCTGATTGCCTCAAACGAACACGTGTTTGGAATGTGGCATGTTATGATACATTTTTTGTGAAGACAGCTCGTGTTAAAAATTATACTGATTTGAATATGAGTGAAATATCTGAAGAAATACGCTATGTAATGCTTTTACTATAAAAAAGGGAAAAACTCTGCGAAAACATGCCGACAAATTTGTACAGTTTACGGTGAGAATGCTGTGAGTGAACGCCGGACCCAGGAGTGACTTGTTCGATTCCGTTCCGGAAATTTCGATGTAAAAGATGAAATTTTGCAAATTTTTTGAAATCTAAAACGAGCAGGCTACTCAAAGAAGCTCGATGTTTGGGTGTTACATGAGTTAACGCAAAGAAATATAATTGACCGAATAAACATCAGTGAAACGCTGCTGAAACGTAACGAAGTGGAACCATTTTTGAAGCGATTCATTACGGGCGATGAAAAATGGTTTAAATTCGAGAATATCTAACGCAAGCGATCATGGTCAAAAGCCGGTGACCGACCATAAACGACTTTTAAGTCTGAATTGACGACAAACAAGGTTATGTTGAGTGTTTGGTTGGATTGGAAGGGAATTGTCTATTATGACAGTCAGTCAGTCGGCCAGTTCGATCCCATACTGTGCATAGCTCGACCGTTTGAATGAAGCTATCAAGAAAGAGCAACCAAAATTGGGCAACAGAAAGGGAGTCGTCTTCCATCATGACAATGCTAGGCCACACACATCTTCGATGACTTGGAAAAAATTGACAGGGCTTGTTTGGGAAGTTTTGATGCATCCACCGTATAGCCCGGACCTTGCACCCTCTGATTACTATTTGTTTCGGTCTTTGCAAAACTCTCTTGATGGTAAAATATTGGCCGAGCGAAGAGCCGCTGAAAAACACTTGTCCAAGTTTTTCGCTAATAAACCACAGAAGTTCTACACCGATGGAATTATGAAGCTACCCGGAAAATAGCAAAAGGCCATAGATAATAATGGCCAATATACACTTGATTGAAATTGAATTGAAATGTACCAAAAAACCGGGGAGCCTTTTTTTATGACCAAATATTTCGAGAACCTTAAGAAGAAGAGCAAAATATTAAGGTGAATAAATCAAGACAATGTGAAGATGATTATGGACTTCTCAACCAACAACAAGATCCGCAATTACAAATATATGATGTTTGAAACAATCAATACCTCCAGAATTATCAGTATTTGATTCTTTTGTATTTGGTGATTACGACATATGTAAGGTGAAACAAAAAATTCCTCTGGAAACGGCCGCCTATTCGCAAGGTCTATCGAAATCGAAAGAGATATTTTAAAAATTTGCTAAACTAACCAGGCCAACTAAGTTATGCTCTTCCTTATATAGAAGATGTGGCGCGTGTGATTTTTTTTTTTTTTTAAATATACGACTGAACACTTTCTTGAAAAGCTCACAGAAGCATACAATTTTATATTCGATGCAGGAGAGGCCCCAATAAATATTATTTTTCCATTATTAAAGAGGGAAGATACACGCGAACCAAGTAATTATAGACGTATACCATTTAGGAACACGCTGATGAAGTAATACTAGAACGTTTGATCGGATGGATCCGTCTACTACCCAATGATGGCATTAGAAACGAGAACTCTACGGTAGATAACAAATTCGTTTAAACAGGGCGCCATCCGATTGTATCTAGAAAATAGGGCGAAACTGTACACATTATTCATAGATTTTAAGGCAGTCCTAAATTCGGTTGATAGGAAATTATTTTTCTACAAGTTAAGCAATCAAGGGCTGTCGTCAAAGTCTCTATATGAAAAAATGGAACACGATGTTGAATGGAAGGAAGGTTCGATTCGCAGATGGGACTAAAACAAAGGAGAGGACTTTATCACTCCTCCGGGATGATCTCTGAGCCTCGCTATCTTGGAGTATTTTGAGTATGTTCAATGGCATCAACATCACTGCCCTGTTTGCTGAAATACCAAACATAATTATAAATAAGTTACAACATTACTGTACCATATGGAATTTAAATCTAATTTGAATCTAAACGTGGAGATGTGCACGTGAAGAAAGGTGGGAGTAATAAATATCTGGTTAAAGTGTCGGAGTACAAGCACCTCGGAGTCTTCAGCATCTACAAGCAAAACTCAATATATCCACATTGGCGATAGACATGATCTGAAGACAGTTTCTTGCTAAAAAGGATATTGCATCAAGTGCAAAGAATAAATTATTTCAAGCAGTCACTGATTGACCTTATGTGCTACATATGTCTCGGCACCACAGAGGCAAAAAAGATTTATTAATTGGATTGGATCAGCATAAAAGTTGGTTGGAGAAGACCCTAATGCTAGAGATTTCAATAAAATTCTTCGAAATGAGGAAGAAATTACAAAATCAGCAATCACCAATACACAATTAATGAAACACTCTTTGGTATTACAAAATAAATTACGCAGAAGATCAATTGGATGACTAATAAGTTCAACAACAAAATTAAAGCTACAAATGCAGAATAAATAGAACAAAATATCCTTAACCAAATATCTATGGAATTATGAAAGAAGAGATTAACGATATGGCGCGAGCCTGCCAATTGGCGAAGAACGGTATAGTCAACACGAATCTATTGGATAAGGAAAAAATAAATAGGATTATTGCGGAGACGGAAACATTGCCGTATGAAAATCAAATTCAAGCAGTAGAATACGGAAAAACTTCGGTCTACATATTGTATATTAACCAGACTATGCTGTTGTACATATATGTTGTCCATGCCAAAGATAAGAAAAGATGAATTCAACATGTTGATTACGAGAGCTTCAATTAGTGGAAACAAGCAAATTGAATTGGAATCTGAACGAATGATTGTTAACCATAAGGAGACGTTTGATATAGTAAGATATTGTTATGCCATAAACAGTCTTGCAATATGCGAAGAAAAAACAAAGTCTCCAAAAATAGCTGGATAAATCAGATTTACAAAGAGAGGCATGCAAATTATGTGAATAGGACATAATCAAGTAGCATTAGTACGACAATACAACTCCTTCCACGCCTAATATTACTTGTTGAACAGACAAAGTCAACTTGGGGTACATACATAACCTAAGTGCTACGAACATTAAACGTCTTGTCGATATAATAGAAAGATTGAGGATACAGTGGATGCTAATATCCTCCTGGCAGTTATACTTATCGCGTGGTAACTTAGGGAAACTTTAATAGCAAAGTGAAAATTCCACTAATCCTATTACAAGAACAGAACCTCAATATAGTGTCACTGTGACACTCATACCGCAAACTAGGCTGTCTATGACTACGTCTATTTCAGCCTATGATCAACGGCTCGTAAATCTTTAAGGGTGGAGGGGGATCGGTTCACATGATACATTCTAAATTAGGATCAAGGTCGAGAAAGACAGATATTCGATATTGGCTGGCTCAGCATATTCAGGTGTGAGCGTGTTTTCATATTCATTCTCACGGGTCCAAGCAAAGCAAAGGCTTTTTGATGAATCCGCTAACTGAATGGCAGAATAGAAGCATTCGTAGTAGCAGAAATTTAGTTTTAAGTTCAATCTTAGTTTCCACTTTGGGACGGAATGTTAACAAAATGAATCAAATTTAAAATAAAAAGAAGTCCTTTCCTATTAGGTATTAAGGCCTTTGGCGTGTGTAAATTTTTAGGACACACCTTTATCGTTCTTTTAACTTATTACATTCAGAAAAGAAAAATATAAAAAGTAATGTTCCGAAATATGCAAAAGGAATACAGTGTAAGTGTTGATACTCCTAGTATATCCAAATTTGATTCCCAATAAATACGGCACACTTTAAGCTATTTGAATTCTCTGTTAGAAAATGAAAGTCCTTACCGCTAAAGAGACAGGTTTTTCTTCAGATTTAAAAAATGAAAAGAAAAGAATTAAGTTTAAAAGTAAGAACACTCATCATAGTGTCATGAAGATGCAAAATTATATTATCCTGGAATAATTCTTGACTTGAAAAGAAGTCAGGATCTGGGCGCCCTCGGATTTTAACAGCCAGAGATGAACGCGCCTTTTCTTCGTCTTTGCCATCAGACTATGAAATTCTCTACCCATAACAGCAAAACAAATAATTGGAGCAATACAATTTAAGAATGCTATTTTGGAGCATATTCTATAAAAATGCAACAGCAGACTATTTCTTGTCCTTTACTATTCCCATTCTCCACACTATCCACCCTTTTGTTTCCCTTTCCTGATTAAAGTATCTCTTACTCTTAAATATAAATATTAAACTAATCTTGTATATTAACCATAATTTTAAGTATTATAAAAGACTAAGTCTTATTTGTACATCCTTAACTGAATAAAATTGAATTGAATGCGGGAAGAATCCTTAAATATACCTGTTACGGCTGACACAGTACGCAGATGCCTACAACGAGCTGGGTATAAATTCTGTACAGCTGGAAGGAAACCTTTTGTCAGTGAAGAAAAAAAAAAGGAGAGTTTGCTGGTGAAAACAAAATCAGACGAATCAAAATTTAACATTTTCTGCTCAGATGGTCTTTCAAAAGTATGGAGACAACCAAATGAAGGTTTAAGTCCAAAAAAAAACAAAGTAAATCACGGACATGGTGGACGGTGGTGTTATGGTTTGTGGCTATATTTTCATTTTTGGGGCCGGTGAATTTTTCATAATCGATTAGATCATGACAGAAGAAGTGTACTTAAGATTTTAAGAGGAAACATTTGCCTCAAAGTGGCCAACAAATTGGTATTGCAAAAGATTTTTACTTGCAACAGGACAGCCATTCCAAGCAAGTCGCCCAAATTATAAAGATGTGGTTAATACACAAAGTCCCTCACTTGCTAGTAACATTACAAAAAAAAACCCGATCTTAACCCAATAGAACACGTAGTTACATTTACTTCAAAGTCATTCTTTTAGCGGAATACCAAGAAATTTCTACACATTCAATGCCAGACCGACATAAAGAAGTTAAAAGGCTTATAGAGTACTCAACAAATTATTAGATAAATTTTATTTCGCCAAAATTAAGGTATAAATTAAGACCTGCAATACTTTTCATTAGAGATATCTACACTTTTGGTCAGGGGCTCCTCGAATCTCAACTTTTAGGCCCTCAAATACCAAACAAATGAAAAATACAGAGGAGCATTGATGTAAAGTTAACTTCATACCGTTCGGCTTGTTTTAATTCTATCCGGCAGGCAAAAGAGTGAATTCACTTCACTCAAAGCGTCTCTGTTCACTGAAAAGTGTAATCTGGCTGTAAAATATGAAATTTGGGAATTTATTTATGTATATATATTTTTTTATAGATCTTAACTCACAGGAGGTTATGAGAACAATTCAAACTAAAACTAGACACTTCACACAATTTAACTTGCCTGCAAAAATATTTGTCTTTCAAGCCTCGATCGGGATTGAACGCCAGGCCGTCCGATTGAGAAGCCAATCGCCACGGCCACCCAATAAATGTCTTGTTCATTAAAAGCGTATGCAGTTTTTTGTTTAGTGCTCAACCGTCAGATACCTTTTGTCGATTATTCATTTATATTATTATTATTAGTACACTTTATATGGTTAAAGCGGTGTTTTTATTTTTTATTTTTCAATATACTCAGACAGCTTATAATTAATTTGACAGCTGACACCATCTTTATGTTCAGTCTCGTTTGGTAAATCATCATATCCGAGCAACTTTTATAAAATGTCGAAATTTAATTAAAAAATCGGAATTCAATGAAAAATATTTATAAAGCGAACAGCTAATTAAACGACCAACATAATCGAACAAGTGAGTGAAATATTTTGCACAAGGATCTTGATTTATCCGCTTACAAGAACTAATGATTAGATTGCTACAAAAATTGATCAGACGATCATAGTTTACGTTGATCAGTTGGAAGGCGATCGTCAAATTTTGTTCACAGATGAGGCTCACTTCTAACTTAGTGGTTTGATTAATAAGCATAATTGTTGAATTACGAGCAAGGAAAATCTATGGATTGTCATCATCGGGACATACTTCTTCAAAAATTTTGAAAATCCAAATGTCATCGTCAATGGCACTCGGTTCAGAGCCATGATCAACGATTTTTTGTTGCGAAAGTGTGTGAACTTCGTCTGATGGACATTTGATTTTAACATGATGGTGTCACATATCATACTGCTGCCAAAAGAATCGAAATATTAAAGAGGGTGTCCGATGACAACATAATCCAAGATCGTGTGATTTGACGCCGCTGGGCTATTTTTTTTTTTTTTTTTTTTAAGTATTTGGGGCCATTGGCCTGAGTGGACAACCCAACAATGCGTTCAGCTATGAAAACTAAAATTGAGTGCACCATTCGTGGGTTAGTAATGCAAATATTCGAGTAAGTGATCGAAAATTGGAGCTCCAGAATGCAATAACTTAGACAATGCCATGGCGGCTTTATGACCGAAATTTTTCTTATTCTTTGATATCATACAATTATTTATCGAATAAAAATACCTTGGCTTGTTTGCTTAACTTGGCTGTATTTTATTTCAACTTTAAATCGTACGATTATTAAAAAAACAAAATTTATAAGCACTACATCATGCAGTTCCCATAACAGATGGAAGAACGTTATGGTGTGTGCTGTGTACACCCTTAACAAATCGTAAAAGAAAAAATTAAGAATATTGTGGATTGAACTTGTGTTTTATTTTTTTTGTAAGCAACCGAACGGATTGACTGGACAACTCAATATTTGAACACGGTTTTGTCGGTATTGGAAAACCTCTGAAAGTCTCTTACTCGAACGGAGTCGGCGAGGACCCTGTGCAGAAAACGGCAAAAAACAGTGAGCCAACAATTTATTTATTTAAAAATTTATATCATTGGATTATGGCAAATTTTTCTATTATATGCGCCTATAACTATTTTGTGAGAAACAAACTCAGTAGAACAATTCACAAAATTGGTCACAAAATGCGGACAGATTTACAGTTAAGGGCAATAGCAAATTCGCTAATACGTACGACGAATGACAAGAGACATGAGGCTCATCAACCTTCTCTCATGCGTTGACTGAAGCAGGCTTAAATCATCGCAACGTATATTTACAACCATCTCGTTGACATCGCCGAAAATCTTACAACGCTTGAGTCTTTTGTTTTCAGTTTGTTGATACGAGATGGTCCCGGATGATGACAGTAGAAATAATTTGTAAAAGCTTTCCAATCCACTCCTTAAATTGGAGTGTTGCTCCTCATTTTTCAAGTTCCTTACCCAGCTTCGCAGTTCATATTTGATTTGAAAAAGTCTAGAATTGGAAAGGTCTTTACTTAAACCTATCGATAACGTTAGTAATAGTCTAAAAAGTAGTCTAACGGTTAAAAAATAAGAAAACAGTTTTATTTTTTATATATATATTTTTTTTGCTCTTTAAATTCGAGTGCAAAGGTCCTTTGCTGCGCGTAGTACAAGTAGGTACATCTATTCGCTGAGCTATTTTTCTTTTTTAGATTTTTGTGTTTGTGTGACTTTGTCTTTGGATTTGTTTTGTTTTGTTTTTTGTTTTTTTTTTTTTTTTGTATCTTTGGGATGTCCTTGGTAAGGCAAATTGCTAACTGCCACTCTCACATTCACACACTGATTACAAAAATTTACCGATTTTTGAGTAAAAATTGGTACACTATCACTCGGGGGTGCTTTGGTTTTGTGTTTGAAGTTTTTGAATTAACGGTTAATGAAATGCGATGAGTTATTTACAAAAAGACAAGGTCATCGTCGTTCGATGACACCTGCAATGGGCTACCGATAATCGATAATTTTGAATCAATGTATAAAATCCTGTTCTAGAAACAGTAAGTCCTTCCAGATGCACACATTTGCACTGCACTGCTCACGGATGAGGGAGTTTGATTTGGTTGCTGTTTTTGCTGATGTAATTGCTGTTGTTGTTGTTGTTGTGACTGTTGTGATATCTGTGACAGTTGACTAGATGATGACGATGATGACTGATGATCCTGCGCTTGACTCCGCGGAATCTTGAGAGCATGCTGCTGATTGACTAAGGCTAAAGGTGAAGGTGAACTCGACGATGATGAAGATGAGGTCACAGTTATTGCCGGGATGTCCGACAATTGGGTGCCAGTAGATCCGGTTGGTGTTCCTGATCGACTACCACTGGAATTATAGCTGCCGATGGTACCTGGTGGTGGTGGCATTGGCAGGAGGCTAATACCAGCAGGTGGACGCACTGCAATAGCAATGGGCAGTGAAGCTTTACGATTTAGTGAATGTCATCCGTAGAAATATTGATTATTATCGCCAGACATACCCCGATTTAAATTCCTTGGAATGGTGCTGTCATAGTAAATGCTTCCACCACCCATACCAGGTGGCGGTGATGGATTGCTGATCATACCCATGCTTGTAGGTATCATTGTGCGTCGCAATGTTGCATGTGGATGCGGGCCAGTCATTAGCATTGAGCCGGGAATGTAGGACGGCGCCGCCGCTGTATGATGTGATACTGAACTAATAGCCGAAGGCATCATGTGTGGTCCTCCTGAAATGAGAAACAGTTAGTGACTTTAAATTACAAAATGACCAAACTTAACATCAATTAATTGAAATGTCAATGAGATGAAGAGATAATGGGACAACGAAGGACAAATGATAGTGTTTCCTAAAATCAAATATTCGACAACGTTAGAACAAAATGAGACATTAACGTGGAGGCAACGTATAAGGATATATGCACAGAGTAGTTAACATTGTCACATGTTACTTAATAAAGCCAAAAGGAGATCTTGATGCAGACATCAGATTGTATAAACGTCACTCATGCACATCTTGAGCTTATAAAATAGTTAAGGATGTCGCAATTTTGGCTGTAGTTAGTTATATAAAGCCGCATTTAGTTAAAGGAAAGCCACAAATCAATTAGAACTTAAGCCAAGAAATGATGCAAATAACTTACCAAGTAATTGTGGAAAATCGGGTGTATGGAGTTGGGAAATGTTTGAATTTATGCTTGAACTAGAAATGTGTAACTTTCATCCCTTTAAATATAAAAGCAAATTGTTAGAAGCGTTAACGAGAAAATGTTTTTGAAAAGACAATGTTATTCGAATTTATATTATGACAACCTATGTATGGTATATCTATGTTATGACTTTGATTTAACTACGGTTAGAGGACATTGGATACTGGTGCTATCTACACAATTCTAACGCAATGAACCATTTTGTCATATTAGAACCCCAAGCGATAAAAATTTCAGTATTGTACAAGTATATGGAATATTGGATTAAAATTTGGTACAAGAGATTACTGATGAAAATTCAAAGAAGTGTGAGAGACAGAACGGAGCCCTGGAGCTCAGACATCTAAATACAACTTGCCGATTTGCCGATCTAAAATGCATACCAGAATATAGTATGTCTGGCTAATATCGGATGAGAATTGGAGAAACCGTTTCGCAATGGTTTAAAAGAAATATATAAAAAAATTATGTCCGCAGAAAATTAAGTGTATCGCAGACACAGTTGACACAGGCATAGTTGATGCATGCATGTTTGCTGCAGGCATAGTTGATGTACATATGTTTAACTATAAATGGTGCTTATGTAAATGTCACGCTTTTGTGTGGCATGAATAGTTAAAATATTACATTCGATGCTATAAAACAAATGGGGACAAACAAAAATATTGAAATCAACATTTTGAAGTTTCTAATGCACTAGTTTTAGCCTCACAATTCTTTCAACATATAGCTATTACAACGGTGATCTTTTATTAGAAATGCTATGAACCAAGTCGCTTAATAACTACTAACTGCTTGTGAATGCTTAATGAAAGCTTACCATTGCAGCTTCATCAGTTACCTCTTTATATCAGTCAATTCACCCCCAGAATTTCATATGAACAGAAAGCGATGATTTTACAAGTTCGAGTCAACCACCCAATCATGTAAAAAAGTAGGAATCCAAACCAAAATAATGCTTACGTGGCTATTATCGATTATTACCTTATTTCGGTTGCCGTTCAATTCAGAAGACAACTATTCTATGAAAAGATTATGCGATATGGACAAAGTGAAAAGGTCAACAGTCAGCATTTCAGTGTGCTTGAAAAGGCGAGAATTAATTTGGGTGGTCTTGGAAGTTCCACCAGCAGAAGTATTTTTGCACCAAAAAATAACTGCAGTTTTGGCAAAAATATGTGAGATACACACTTGTTCCCACAATTCTAATAGAGGCCGAAAACTATTGTACTTTATCGGTTAGGCATTTCGAGTGATTTTGTCTAAACTTAGAACCACAAGCACCGGCTTCATTGTTGATGTTAATGTTCTGTCTGCTGACTGCTGTCTGTCCTATAACCTGGATTGGGTCAATAGCGCGATAATCAAGTTTATAGCAAAGTAGTTCCTTGACCTCCCCGTGATGGTATCCGGTGAGTAAGCCCTTACTCATAAAGGGTAAAATGGCTAGCTCATGCTTTCCTGGCTTGCGCTGTTAAAAGGGTAGCAACCCTATACGAGGTCTTCGGTCTCAGGATTAGAGTGTGTAATGTTTGGACCCTTAACAGACCTCGTGGAGCCGAGCAATAAGCACCCGCCCTTGACTGTTATCACGCTTATATAACCGCTTTCCAACAAGTGCGATAGGAAGGGCCGCTTATAATGAGAATAAAAACCTTTGATACATACTATGATGAATGCTTTAGAAAAGAAAAATAGCGCTTATTCGAATGCGGATTTTCTATATGCAGACTTGAATCTTCAACAAGTGAGCGACCATTTTATCACAATCCGCATCAAGACTAAATTGGCTAACCTAAGCCTAATATGCGCCAATGCATCTACAGAAGATAAGGACGATGCCACAAAAGAATGCTTTTACGTGCACTTCGACAAGATATATGAAATATGACGTTAAGATCGTACAAGGTGATTTTACAGCCAGGATTAGAAATAAGTTTACACACAAGGGGAGTGGCGGTCAACGTCAACATTGAATCGGTTCACCAGCTTGTTACAGCGAAGGTATCTATCATCTTGCATCTATCATACTTGCAAGAACTATGCGGAACAGTAAGGACAACGAAGTAGAGGAAGGCCTCACCTCAAGTGATGCGCACAGCGCACAAGTATACTAGAAGTGGACCTCGATCGATTTGGAGTATGCAAAGGAAGGGAGTTATTTAAGCGCCAAACTAACTGGAAATACTTGCTAGTTAAGGTTCAGGCTCACCCCGAACTGAAGCCCCATCTAAGTAAGTAACTTCTTTGCTAACAAAACCAGAGCAGTTGCTTGGTCGAGCCAGCATTTGATCGTATAGTATTAAGGTGAGTGGGAAAGGCATGTCGTGCTTGTGCCAATGATTTACCGCTTGAAACACTAGTTGAATAGACACGATTTTCGGTCTACCATTCCTTAGTCTACTCGAATACGTGCAGCAATTATATAAAATTTAGAGTCGATGGTCAATCAGAATCTTAAATCACAGCAGTGTCTTATAAACTGATATAATGGCAATTACGGAAGTGTCAATATAAAAAATAATACAGTAATAGTCACTCAATTCTGAACGGATTAAAAGGGACAAAAACACATTATCAGATTATTAATTTAAGGTTACCGATAAACTTTCTGAAAATAATTGCAATTACGTATGCCCCTTTTCCTAGACCTTACCTGATTCCTAATGAAACTCCTGAAATATTTTTAAGCCATAAACATCTATCAACTCATCTGATTGAGGCCATCCTTCAATGGAAACACTTTAGAATGATCTACCATATTTCACCATCAGCACAAGCCCGACATTTTGGCATTTTTCATCGCCTAGAACCCTTCCATTAACCCAGTTAAGCTGACAAAAAGTGCCTACTAATACCGGTACTAACACCATTCCATTACTTAAGTCAACCAATGTCTCTTGGCTGCCAGCACAGAAAAATAAGGCTCAACAGGCATTCAGGCAACTCAAGGGCATCCTTTACATTAGCCAAATTCCATTTGATGAGATATAACTTTTCACAACCTGCCCACCTTCCAGTCTCTAAGTTATTCTCGTCAGCACACGTTTTTAGCGCTACTCTCGATATGAATATTTAAGGTCATGCTTAATGTTCTAAGGAAAGGAAATCTTTTTAATTGGCCCATTAGTTGCGGCTGGAGCACGCACTTTGCATCCTTGTTGATTGGAAATGATTATTTATTCAGAACGCAAAGTCCGTTTCTACTTTTATGAAAAAAAAGGAAAATAAAAGATAAGCTCGACAGTCCCTAATCGAGTTTGAATTTCTTTCAATTGAAGTTTTTGATTGATTTGTGATAAAAGATGGTTTTAGGGATACGGAGAGAGGAAAAGATAGTCAGGATGGCCTGTAAACAGGATGAGGAAATCGAAAAAGCCAAAACGAAATGAAATGAGGAGAAAGAGAAAATTAATGAAAAATGAATGAAATGAATTTTCTGTGAAAGTGACCTTTCAGTTTGTTGCCTAGCTATAGAACCATCCTTGAATGTCTATGACCAAGGATAAGCAAGGAAAAGAGTAAATATATCTACACACTATACCAGTCCACTAATTGTGCGGTCGGAAATGACTTGTAGTTTTGGGGGCTCTATGGGACCGGTGGTGGTTGGTATCCAAACCAATTTGTCTTTATCGTATCGTATCGTATCGTAGTATCCTCAGCAGTGTTTACACTTCAACGGGTGAATCTTTGGGGAAGGATAACGTACTATTGTACAATCTACACCAATACGCAATGGTATGTATAGTATGTGTACTATAAAGTAGTTACTATTGCTATCGACAACAAGTTTTAAGCAATGAATGCCGTACAAGAAACAAATATAAGCTTCTATATAGTCAGATGAAATTGATTTAATCGTCCTGCCATTAGCCATAAGCTAATTGAAAAGGTGGTCACGCACCGGCACATCCATTAGAACGAAAACGTGCTAGGCAGATGTACCATCCTTATCTACTCTTCTCTACGGATTTCTACTCTACAACTACAATCGAAAATTTATAGTCTCTTTCATCTGTTTAGAAAAGGTGGCTTTGAAACTTACCCATGGACATTGACCCGCTTACTGGTGGTGGGGCTGCTACTAAGCCACTATACATGTTCGGTGGTGGTGGTGTGGATTGTCTGTTACCCACTGGTCCCGTTGGTCCATGGCTAGCTGGTCCACCTAGTAACGCACCATGATGACTTTGCGCCATAAGCATGGTAGTGGCTGTCGATGTTGGTGGTGGAGGCATACCACCACCATATCCTGTTGGAGCGTATGCTATGTAGCTCTTTACGTGCACGTGGCAACCAATCATCAAGGACATCCAGTTTTTCCAGCACATCCACAAAACGTATTCAAAGACAGAAAAAAGTAACATGAAACGAAAAATGAAGAGGAAATTTAGCAAAAAAATTGCAGGATTTCGAATAATAAAGTTTTTTTTGTATAATGTAGGATGTGTATTTTTGAGAGAATATTTGTTATTATATTTTTTACTACTTAGTAAAGAACTTACCTCATTCCTTGAAGACAAACTTGGTACGGGCAGGGCACTTGTCAGGTCAATATCGCCATCAATGTCGGAGATGTCATCGCCAAAGGAGTTGGGAATTTGTGTCTCACCCGTTGTCGATTGTTGGAATTTAGTTTCACAATTCTTACCACTATTGCTGCCACTGGAGTTACTGTTTTTACGGCTATGACGTCGCTTTTGCATGGCTAATCGTCCTATAACCAGGATTAGGCAGAGAAGCACCCCAGCAGCCACAGAAATGATGAGGTATAGGTAAAATTGTTCCTGATTTTCTGTAGATTGTAAATGAATTATAAGAGGTATTAGAAAAGACGCAAATCATTTTATTATGGTGGATAGCGACGTTAAATATGTTTGCATTACAGTTGGAGATAATTAGATTTTGTTTCAAAAGAATTGCGAATCGTTTTTTTCGATTCAGGGACACAAGTCCTGAATCTTATTAGTGCAAGTCATATCTTATCTATTCTCTACAAATGAAATGTGGACTTACACAAAGATAGCATGACAATCGACCAAACACATGAGTTATGTCCTAATCCTGAGATTAGGATTGCCTTTTGTAGTATGACCAAATATGACCCCAGACTTTCTACCAGGTTGATGAAATCGATCGAGCCAAACATGGCTCAGCTAAGTTTTTAACACCTATTACAGAGGTTTCAGGTTCAATCCATGTATCGCCAACTAAAAAACAAGGAAACCAAGAATATGTATTGTAGGTTTCTCCTTGTGCTGATAAGAACAAGACAAACAACAGTGAGTGCGCAGATGAGGCCTTTTTCCACAACGTATAAAAACTGGCTAAAAATTGGCTCACAACGAGATTTGGCCAACATGTGAGCCAAGTTATACAAACCGATGCAACTTATAACGGATGAGCCAACAGATGGTGCGAATGTTGGCTATCAATTAATGTCATATACTGAATTCAATGTTTACCACGCAACAACTCATTCTTATTATTCAATCTTATTACGAAAATGTGTCAACAACATAGTCGCCCTTGTGAGTCCGGAATTCATGCAATGGTACAGCGTTTTGAAGAAACTGGTTCGGTATCGGGTCATACTGTATATCAGCATACTCGGGCAGCGAGCGAAAGTGTTCAAAACCAATCAAACACCTCAATTCGTCGCCGAAGTCAACAATTGGGCCCCACTTTACGACGAATTTTAAAAGTTGATCTTCATTTGCTCGCCAATAAAATTCAAATTATACATCAATTGAAGCTTTTGGATCATCTATGATGTCATCGATTTGTTAACTGGACGTTGGATCACCAGGAAATTTTTTTCCATTTTTGGATGGATGGGTACTTAAATAAACAAAAGTGCTATTTCGGGGGACCAGAAAACCCATACGAGTTTCACAAAAAACGAACGCATCCCAAAAAAGTCACTGTACCTCATAATTGGCCGGTACTATTTCTAAGATGAGGCTGGAGAGACAGTTACAGTGAATGGAGAACCTTGCCGCAACATGTTGACCGGCTATTTTTTCTTTTTTTTTTTATAAAATTGAATGAATCGGATCTGGACGATCTCTGGTTTCAACAGGATGGTGCTATCGTCCACACCAATCAATCAAATGTTTGCGTAAAAAATTTGCACATCACATTCTTTCGGTTAGAGCAGATATTGACTAGCCTTCAAAGTCATACGATTTAACATCTTTAGACATCTTCATGTGGGGTTATTTTAAAAGTAATTCTGACAATTCTGATTCTCAAACGTAATATCCAAACTGAAAGTGCGGCGATTTGATCTTTTATTCTTCAAAAATGTCATCGATAATTTTGACCTTCGGATGGTCGCTTGCAACAAAAGCCGTGGTGGTCACATAGACCGAACTTTAATTATTAATAAAATTCCACATTGATTTCACAATAAATGTGTGTTTAATTTGATGAAAACTTCCACTCTCCTACACATCCTTCATCGTCCATCGGTTGTGATGATTGTTGAGAACTTTAAAAATGTTTTTGTGTGTTTCGTAGGCTTCAAACTTTCTGACACTGACAGTACGAGTATGTATTTAGTTATATCAAATATAAGGATTACTCTGAGGAAGATCCTTAATATTCCCTTGGCACTAACCTTTAAACTAAAGGGCTGATGAACACTGGTAGTTACTTTGTAATAAAAATCAGAGAAGGCAAATACTCTCCCGCTTAGGACTTTAAACCCTTTATAGTGATTTCCTTTCTACTGAAGACAGTAATGAAACTGATTGAACTTCATGTGCGCAAGACACTTTACGAACATGTGCCCTTCTTAAAATCTCAGCCTAGTGTGCACGCAATCCCCCACTTGATACGCTTTGAGGAAAAGTTCGCCTAAGCTCAAACGCTGTTAACAGTGTAATCTCCAATTTTTTTGAACTGTTGTATGAAGCCAGAAAAAACTTCTGCCGATCGAAATTCTTACAAATCGAAGCAAAAAAAGAAAAAAATGAGGAAATATGCCTCTTGTGACAACAAACGCACTTTACTAGCATCTACATCTGGCAGAAAACGGAGACTATCCGTTAAATATTTAGAACTGACTTCTGTGACCGGTAGAGGTAATGAAGAAGCTCTTAACTCGCAAAACACCTAGTATGTTAGTATTTTTCCTAAAATGCCAATATCATTCTGTTTGCCACATTTAAGTTCCGTTGAAGTGTCTCAAGTGAATATTTTTCTTCTTCCGGTATGCTTCCCGTACTGTTTTCATAATCGCGACTAGGTTGGTCCTTCTGTGTGTTATACGGATTTCTGTCCCTTTATGCTTCGACGTTTTACGGATTTTGAAAGTCACTGACCTATTGGTCTGGGCTGGACACGTTATAGGCAGTTTCAATATGTGCTTTGCCCTTTCGGTCATGTCACTGCGTTCCTCCGCAGGTATACAAACGTCCAGTTGCAGTTTTGACTCCCTATTTCGCCTTTCCAATTGTGTAGATTTAGTGGCAAACTCTTTATGTTTTACCTTGATGCTAGATATTTCAGAGATCAGCAATTGAACGTCAGCCTCTGACCCAATACCTTTATTTTTTTTTATTCAATATTTGTTTAAACATCTTAATAGTGATACATGTAATATTTTCTCTGTATTTCGTTATTATTTTGTTCAGAGGAGCTTTCGAGTATTCCTCGTTGTATTTTTTCATTTTTTCGTTTAAACTTCCTAAACTTTTGCAGAAGCTCTCTGTTTTGTACAGCCGGTCAAAAAATTTCATGTTTTTCAATGACAAACTAGAATACGTTGGGACGACGTCCTATTTGATAAGATTCCTTAAGCGATGTAAGTGATGCTTCACCCTATGTTATTAAGCCGCAATATACGGTTAAGGTGTTCATCTGCTCAAAGTTGGAGTACAGTTGCTAGAAGAGATTCAAAATCGTTTGATAAATTTCATATCACAGAGTCCATTGGCATCTTTGAAGACTGACGTTATGTGTAGCACTTTAACTTGTTCTACTTGTTCTACCACTAGTGCGCTATCAAAAGGCTTCCGATTCGTCTCCTTTCTTCTGGACCGCAACAACTGAGCAGGACTCTCTGGTTTCCCAAAAACCCAAGAACGAAAGAAAAGGTCTTCAAAGCAGTTCTGCTTGGGAAAATCAAGAAATCGAAATGCCATCATAATGTCTAACAAAAAAAATGATAATTTGTATCTTAAACTATACAATCTCTAAGGAATCCGTCAGCCCGTTATTAGCACCGTTTGACCAGTTAACAATGTGTAACTATCCGAGGAAAATATATAAAGCAATGAAATAAAATACCACTGCTACCATTGATAAAAACATTATCCATCCTAGTCAAGCCGTAGGTAGCAACCTTCACACGTTGGGTGTTTTCAACAGTTCGTTTTGAAAACGCGCAAGGTCGCACTATTAAGGCAAAACTCAAATTAATCCTGGTTCACAATCGTACATTATGCTACTCCTGCGACTAAATCTATTATCTGACAATGACTGTAAGCATCCCACCATACATACATCCATGGCGACAACGAAATAACCGTAATCAGAGCATCAACCCTTAGGCCTTATAATATTTAAACCATATCCACATCCAGAGACAACAGATAATCCACACGAATTTGGGGTGTCTATAGCCTCGGGAAGGATCACCGAAAAAAGAAATAAAACTGCAGCAGGATCCCGTCATGTGCAGTTACCCAGCCTATATCCGATGTGACTGTCCTTATCCGCCTAGATGAAAAAAAAAATCCACATCCTACGCCTTACCACTACCGACATTTCGAACTTCATAATCATATCGAGAGACTATGCTCCTCATCATCGTACTCATAGACTCAGTTAAGCCGGGTTAATTCCAGCTCGCACTACAACTTTACAAATTAACAATTAAACGAGGATTTGCTTCTTCCACTGCCAGATAAGGCGAGGATTCAACAAGGATATTGCCTTCGGCACTTCCCCGTGCACACCAACAAACAACTGATTGCCACTTCAGGGAGAATTCTAATTTAGTCAGCAACCAATGGCAAAGCATACTCATAGGCACAGACAGCGTAGTATGGATAATTATTAACGGCTGAGGTCTCTTCCACTCACTATCCAAGGATTACTGGATATTTGCTTCGCTGGCAGCTCTAATCTCCGATGAATAAGTTTCAATAGCAATGTTGGGAAGAAAATAGAAAGAAAAAGAAAATAAACACCATTCCCAGTTATGTAACCATAACCACAACCACATCCATAACATCCACAGCCACAAGTAAAACCAAAATCCCAACCGCAACTCACGTTTAATGTAACTGTACGTCTGCATCCAATTAACCAGAAATCCAATTACTTCAACACGCTCCACTCCTGAACAATTCGTCATGATTCCTTGACCAAATCCTTGGTCTTGGTTCTGGTATTGGTGTTGGTCTTGGTCATTCTCTTGGTCTTGATATTGAGCTCCTTTGTCAGAAGTGCCTGTACACTTTCTACGGAGGAAGAAATTTCTCGACTTCGATGTTTCATCGCGCCTCTGACCATAAATATCCACATCGGTTGATTTCGGGATGAGAAAATCTTTGTAACCAGGTTCTGGAGAAAGAGTTGTCACCTCCTCGTCAACTGGAATAGGAATAGGGGAGGGGGGACGTAAATTTGAATGATCAAACCAAGTTGAGTTGTGTTGAGGAATGGATAGAGCAACGCAAACCAAAAAAAACTTGTAAGTCAGTAGTAAAAGGACTATAGAGTGTGTTAATGTATACAAGAGTCAAGACACATCATTAAGCCGATTCCCTGTGGAGCAATGACTTTATTACATTGCCAAGGATGGAGTATCATGGAGGGAGGCTTCAAATGCATTGACAAAGCAGGCTACAGGTCAGGTGGGATTCGGTACAATGGTAGTGAAAATGCTTGTTATGACGAATGCTAAGAGGGTGTCGGGCGTCGTATCCGTTCCGTGTTAGAAACACCAACAGTTTCGGCAAACAGTATTTTTTTTTTTTTCGTATTTGATATTCAAATAAGGTGGGGTTCTAGTTTTACCAACTCGGAACCCCGCTGACTCTCTTCTGTTCCAAGGGAAGACATTATTCAAATTGAAATCTTTTGGCATGTAAAGATGATCGTAATGTAGTCGCTGCCTGATGATGATGATGCTGATGCTGATGCTGATGGTGATGGTGATGATTATGATGATGTAGGTGACATGACTGAGGACGTTGAAAAGGGTGTTCTCTCTGAATTGGCAGAAGCTAGTAAGGTCATGAGCTACCACAGTGGGTGTTGGCATTTCCACAGATTCATGGTAAATAGATTGTAGTCAGGTGGAAAGTATACATTGTCGAAAGGTAAACTTAATGAGAAGCTCCAGGCGGGCTGCTTGGAAAGGTTATACCCAACTTGGTACTTGTAAATGTATGTAACATCAAGTTAAGGACTTGAAACGAAACAGACATGAATGGTCGGTCGAACGAAGTTATGGTGCCCATTTGTTTATCGATTTTCAAATCAAGTGGGAGCAACGTCCTGGCAAAGATTGTTTCTTTTTTATGTAGTTACCTGGAGGTTACTTTGGGTACTGATGGTGAAAAGGGAAATGATGGAAATGAAATCATCCATAATAAATTGAATAGAATGTCAATCAGTACGCTGCTGATTGAAAAAGAATGGCCGGTTGCCATAAAGAGTTGGAAGAAGCTGACGACCTTTCCTTTAGATAAGAGTTAATAAAATATGCACGGCACGTTGTAGATGTATCATAAAAAGGTGACAACGTCTATTTCCCAACAAAAAATAACTCTTTAATGATATTTTTGAATGTTTTGGTATAGAAACCGAAGATTCATGATATAATTTTGAATAAGCTTACAGCTTGCAGAAAACAGTTTTATCAGTAAGCATTTGTCAATGAATGTTCGGTGATGGTTTGAGAGGATACGTTTCAGTACAGAGTTAATCAAATAGTCAGTTGGACTGTCAAAATCTACAACTCAAAAATTCTAATTTAATATGTATACTATCGAGCTTAAGGAGCTGTTTAGGCCAGATTAAAGACAATACATTGCATTGCACAGAGCAATGACTGAACCAATAGTCGATTAAGTTCATAAATGCTTTTAACCCAAACTAGGAAAGGAGCTTATCAAATGCAGCACATACGTAAATATATGATAGCTTGCACAACACCGTCTCTGAAAATGTATGCAGGTTAATCGATTTGAATACATTCATAAGCAGATGTCGTGGTCACCTAATAAATCTACCACAAACCAGAGTCATCACATAGCCGATCTTTTACAGGGCTTAGAAGAGGAAATACTCTGAGAGATTAATAGGGATTTCCCGATCAAGTATCTTACCCCGAAACAGCTGCCATAAAATCAACAGATTTGTTAGGTTTCGTCCGAAAATCGCTACGAAACCCGTAGAGTGACGAAGAATGCTAGCTGACTGCAGAGAGACACAGAAAAGAGAACTACAGTGATTCACGAACTCTATGACCAAAAAAAGGAAGGATGAAAACGATCTTTTTAAAGTACGAAAAGCGTGAGATCTAGAAAATTGGCAGATGTTATAGTATAAACTTTTATTAGAAGGTAAAACGAAGATCGGAGATACAAGTAGTAGATTGCTAACAAGTGTTGAGTATATATATATAAAAAAAAACATTTCCGTGGACTTCTAAGAGGCAATGAGGAATGACATTTCGTTGTCAGGTAGAATGAACCAATAAATCTCTCCGTCCACTTGACTTCGACGAATCGTGAATACCCATTTCAAAATAAAGTTTAACAGGTCTGTCGACACTGATGGCCTAATATACCAAGCTGTTTAAGGCGGCGATAAATGACTTTTTGAAGAACATTCATGAAATCTTTTCTTAAATATGGTCGGATGAGAGTATACCCAAAAAATTGAATCTTAGAACCGTTTGCCCTATCCTTAAGAACAGAAACCTCCCATAATGTCCCCACAATAGCGGAATCACGCAGTAGAACAATTAATCTGTGAATGCTTGAAACCCAATACCAACAATCAAAAGATATTTCTTTGACACCTTGGAATGGATTTTTAGATGACGGCAGGTCTTAGAAAGGACTCTCGAACTCCAAATCGATATCAATTACTTTTTTTTTCATTTTAAGCTACCTATGACGACATGTTTCGCATCTCTCGCATCTCGGAATTTCATATCAGTAGAACGAAATAGAGAAACATCGCTGCTCTAAAAAAGATTTTCGACAAAATGATCTGCTTTCATGCAATTTCTTTAAATTGCGGGAACCGAGCACAAGAGGCACAATCTTTGAAAGCCTGAACAACTATTTACTTATCTAGGTGACATAGGCATTTTCGGCAGAACACGATGAGATGTTTGTGAGGCATTTTCATGTACTTAAGTAGAAGCGTCGAAAATTGCTCGAGCATGAAGCGATAATAAAACATCATAAAACATAATAAAATATCCAATTTTATCTTCGAGGTCGTTAAGGACTGATAAGGGTATTGAGTATCGGAGCTATCTATCAGACAAATAAAATGTCGCACCAGTCTTCCTGAGGCACTTGGCCGTTTCGACAAAAAGTTTCCCTGTAATATACAGCCCTAGCTATTGAAGTGTTTTAATTTCTACTGCACGAAGACTCGTGTGGTGGTGGACTGAGAAACTCTGAGTATCCTATAATTGAAAATACGTCAGCACCACAACAATCATGTTCCTAGCGAGGTGCATGAGTTAACCCTAACTCAGGTAGGCTTAAATATCAAGGACGTGCCCGGCCAGTAGCATTGTACCGGCCTACGCCATTATAGGAATCACAAGGATATGCTATACAGAAGAGGTTAAAAAGATATGACGGACCAACTTATGGCCTCATACAAAAGTGGACTCACTATTGATGACACTAGCAAACGTTTAAAGGACAAGGACCTTCGGATCTGTACATGGAATCTTCAAACATGTGACAGGCTACGTGCAACCAAGGAATTAGCAGAGGCCCTTGACTTCAATCACGCAGATACCACTGTCACCCGGGAAGCGTGATGGGATGATCCGGACGTAAGAAGGATGAAATACGTTTGTATATACTATGGTTATCTTGTTACTCATGGTTGTCAATTTGCTGCGAAACTTTAGACAAGTGATGCTTGGTTTCAGCCGACCATCATTTCGTTGCAAGCACATGCAGCTAAACAAGAAGCGTACAAAACGGCGCTGAGCCGGCTTGAATTCTACGAGTAAAAGAGACGGGAACATTTTGATGTCAAAATGTGTATTAGACAAGACAAGACGCGCTGTCATGTAACTTCTTTAATATCACAATCGAAATCTTTCAAAAGCCTATGCAACTACGCACAGTCGACAGCCAACATTTTGAGGTAATAAAGTGCTTTGTCTACTTCGGCTTTGCTATAAATTCTGCCAACTATATTTCATCCGAAATAAAAAGAAGAATCACTCTATCCAATTGCTGTTTCTTTAGGCTACAAAGGCAATTGAGTAGAAAGGTCTTATTCGTCAAAACTTAGAAGACATGGACTCTATTGAAATCGGGTGAAGATATCCTCATTGGTTTCGAGAGAAAAATCCTTCTAAAATATTCGTTCTCTCTTGCGTTGACAGGCTTTGGAGAAGAAAATTCAACGACGAACTATACGAGTTGTGCAACGGAATCGAACTTGTTAGAAAACTGTGCATCAATCGCCTCAGATGGCTCATGTAGAGCGAATGACACCAATGTTCAGGCCCGCAAAGTCTTCAGTCTAACCCGGAGGGACAAATCAGTAGAGGAAGACCTAACATTAATCGAAGTCGAAAGAAACATCAACCGACTTGGAGTGCGTAACTGGAGGCAGTTAGCTAAAGACCGGACTAACTGGAGAGGTTTGAAACTTGAGGCCCAAGTTCGGATTTTTGTCTTCTTTGTTCACTATCCAAGGGTTGGTGGTGTATGTCTGTAAGACCTTAAAATCAATGAAAGCGATCCCCTCGTCACTGAGACGTCTTAAAACTTATTTTTCTAGAATTAGAAGGGGAAAAATCCATATAACCGTCTTCCCTCTTCGTCCACTGAAAAGTTATATTTTTTTTGAATTACGTGCAACATGCACCAAATTTGCTAAGCAAACAAATAACGTTGAACACTTGAGACTAGCGAGAAAGTGACAAAACGCGTAGTTGCATGAAGCACATGTACAAGAGAAGATTTGTCATTATAAACAGCTTTGAGTACAGAGTTATATGTTGTAGACAATGCGAGTGACTGGTAAAAGCTTAGGGAAAAGTTCCTGAACATCAGTTGTATATGCGCTCATATCCGAAAGGTGACTTAGAGGGCTCTACGAATTCTTGAAAGAAAAATATCGACAGTGACCGTAGAACAAACCAAAATCTGAGCCTCACGACTTAAATTCGGGTGCAGAAAAAGGGAACGTTTTTGGTTGAGCCATAGATATGCGCAAACTAAAGGGAACATATCTGTAAGTGGATACGGACTAATTGATTTCATACGTTTACAGGTTATCGTCAAAGCAAGTTTCAGCATCTTTTTGTCAGTCTCCTCATTAAATACATAGACCTTCCCATGCGAGGTAATAATCCCAAAAGCTCTTCAGACTTATGGCCGTTCGCCATCCACCTAATCTCCTTCAAAGCAAACGAACATTTAGTGCGGTATACCAGGAGTGGTGCTACTGGAGAACATCGGAAGTGTAATTTTGGAAGAAATTCGTTTCATAAGAGGCAAAAAATGAAAAGCCATTGTCGAGTGATGAATGCTGGCCGACATTTGCAGTCAAACAAGGACGAAGGCTGAGATGAGATCTGTTGTACCTGTTCCAAAAGAGGAGAAAACCTGAATATAAAACTTTCCCAAGTGGAGGAAGATAAGATGTATGGATGACTGTTGGAACATCGTAGGAATGATGCAATTGGTGCTGAGGATTGGAAAGGAATTGCCCAACAGACTGATGGCGAAGATAAAGTGAACCTCAACATACGATATTTTGTCTGATCTGGGCTGCGTATACGACTGCTAAACATTGGGTAAAAGATACTTGTTGCCACCTTATCTGAATGTCTAAAACCAATAGACAGCGATCTGATTGATTTACATAAGTCTATTACCGACCAAATGTTCATCTGTGGCATACCTTAAAGAAGACCTCGAAATCTCAAACGTCTAGCCCTAGTTTTGTAGTTGCTTAGAAATTTATCTGTCTGGGCTCTGAAGTAGACTCTGAGTCCAGCATTTATATAAGCGTGGAGATTAGGCGAAAAAGTTTTGCCTTCTGCTACGAAAACAATACCAAAGTATACCAACAAAGAAACTGCTCTAAAAGAACTCCATACTACCTGTCCTGTAGCTTTGATGGGACGAAAGTTCGGCCTTTTGCTGGTGATTCAGTTAACGAGGAAATGAGTTATGCATCCAATGCGTTCAATATCTCAATGAAGAATGTATGCAGCAACGATGCGATAAAATATTGAAGTTCTTCTGTCAGTTTTGAAGGGAATTTTTGCGGAGAGCGCGCAACAGAAACCGATAACAGTTGAGGCAATAGCTTACAAAATTTACGAAACAAAAGAAGCGCAAAATGATACTGAAGAACCAGAGTCTTGCGGGAATACCAAAGAGCCTTTAAGCGTGCCACAATATGAAATCAAAGTGTAGCGCGTTAGAAACAAGATTTGGAACACGTCTGAAAGTTGATTGCCAGACCGTATCTTTTTCACCTCTTCATCTAGCTACACAAGGATGTGCATGTATTCAATTAGTTAACAAAATCGAAAACCGCACAGCCAAACAGATGTTAAAAAGGCTAAAAAACCAACAAGTCACCAGCTTATTTAGGCTTAGTTGAATGAAGGTGCAGTCAATGGATAATGGGTAACGTTTTGACGGGGAGCATGTACCACATTATTAGTTAGCTATCGGAGAATCCATATATACTTGATGGCTTGATTATTAGCTTGCAAGAAAGACCTTTCTATATCTTGCATGAACTAGCGATGTATAATCGTAGTACATGCAACACATCATATCCAGCAAACTGTGGGAACCTTCAAAATCGTTTCAGTTATGAACTGCTTTAAGTTGTGGACCTAGTTCTAAATGAACGACAATTGATGAACAGATGCAACTGCGTAATGCACTGGAAGCTGCATGCAGCATACTACATTCAAAAATAAATAAATATCTGACTGGTTGCAGTTTGATTCTCGCTTAAAACGCTAGAGTTTGTTTCAGATTCTGGGGCAAAGAAGAGGATGCCGGACGAGCAATTCAAAATCATATTTCAAAAGCTTACTTGGATCCACCAAAGGAGTGAGCTCTGATTGATATGAATAGAGTGAGTATACATGTTCGCAAGTATGAACAAATGCTTTATGAACGATGATGGACCAAATGCAAAGGGTAACACATTTAAACATCAACCCGCAAACATTCAATTTTGCATGTATCAAAAGGCAAGAGTGATTTCTTAAAAGGCTAGGATAGGTATTACATAACACGAGAAAAAATAATGCAAACATATCGCCTTTGATAGCAAAAGCGAAATCCTTTCAACGCCATTTCAAAAACCACTTACATACCTTCTAAGCTGCTATCATTTCTCGACAATAGCGGTGGCATCATCGTACTAGTTGGTATCATATCACCTGAAAAGTCAAATGGAAATGCCGGGTTTGGAATTGCGCCCTGTAATTTAGGTGCTGGTGGTATTGCTTCTGATTCCTTGTAAAACTGGTCCTCATCGTACAGCTCATCCTGATCCAGGTCAAGTTCTGTCTGTTGTGGTTCATCACCCTCCGGTGCTGTTTCGTATCTGTCTTTTAGGACTTTTCGTGGTACTGCAATGAACAAGAAGAATTTACGAAATTCACTACAATCCCTCCAGTATAACAACAACAACAACTTACTGCAGGTGTATACAACTTTTAGATGCATTTTAACCTCTCCTTTGCACGGACGACCGAATGTCCCTGCATCCGCTGTGATTGAACATCGTCTACGTCCGTGACATATCTGCATCACTGTCTCTGTCGCATACGATACCAGACATGCTACAAAAGAACAAAACAAAAGAAAAAAACAAAAAAAAAATACGAAAAACATTCACACATTGGAAATGGAAAATTGTGGCGGAAATTCCAGGGAAAATGTGTGCGTCACATTAATTGCCAAGTCCCGGACACACAACTTACTCTGTTTGCTGCTGGTGTCCTCGACGGGATGATCCGAAGCATTGCCGCATTGTACACTCTCCCGTTCGGTATGGCCAAAGCTGGCGCTATAAATCGCTATCCTGGAGTAAGGATTACACACCAATGGCATGTTGTCATTCTCGCATGCCACTTTACTGCGGAACTCATCTGAAAAGAGACAACACGAAAACTACAGTCAGTCTGGAGTTGAGAGTCCTTTTGTAAATTTATTTATAAGTGTCAATACGCTGGACGTCCGTGTCGCCGAGATAATTCGATTCCAATCGTAACCGGGGGTTCGCCTACTACAAACCGATTTGTAATGGAAGTACAGTTTGCACGAATGAATCGCGTGCACTACATACATAGATACTTGGCTTATTGAACCTAGAAATTCCTCCACATTGAGGGAGTCAATGTGGATGGGAATATTGATAGGAGTATGTACACTGTACTCGTATGTATGTTACTCAGCAACGAGGTCGGTCGTCGTCTCAGTGCCATTACCGATTTAACAGCGCATCATAAAAGTTTATTTCGCTGTATCTGAAGCTATATATCCCTAGGTGGCGCGACTGGGTCTTTCCGTTCGTTCCATACAATGGAATCGACTTGATGCAGCCCTTAGGGATAAGCATGATTATGCATATTGTTCGAAGACGAGCAAGGATGTGGTCTTATTGCCGGGTGATTGCTGCGATATGCACTCGTTTGTATGTATCCGGAAATTGGCAATTTTGAGAGTTTCGTAATAATTTTTCGGGATACTTTCGACGCCCCTCAATTTCCACTAACAGCATAATTCGGGGAAGTCTCTTGGAAGAGGATATATGTTAGAGGAATACTTCCATAGGATGAGCATGAGTTGAGTTTAACCAGCTCAATAATCGTGAAGACGTGGCACTAGATTTTATAAAGAAATTGACTGTTACGACATGAGCATGCATATGCTATGCCATGATGCATCTAATGGCAAGTGATGATGTGGTTCCAGCAAATTGAATTCAAAAGTTTGTATGTTCGTTAAGCGTTTATGTAAGAAAAGGAGGAAGGATGGAATACACTCTTATATTTTCATCACATATAAAAGGAAAGGAAATTGGAAGGCACTTCTGAAAGAGTCTTAAAAACCTCGATGTACGAACATTTTTGTTTAGATTGGAAGTGTGGTTAAACATTGATGGAGAACAAGCGAATGGAAATTGTAAGTGGTGTACCATAAGGTTGGTTGCCTGGTAACCACATTTTTTTATGAAGTAAATGAAATTTAATGTTATTAGCAGGAGGAGCAGAAACTAATGGGAACTAACAGTGATAACGAGAATATTACCGTCACGTAGGAAGATGATAATATGTGTGCAGATGTTGCGCGCTGCATATTCGCTACGTAACTGTGGTTTGTTTTTTTAATTTATTATAATCATGTTACTGGGTTGCATGAATAACGTTGCTAATATTATGTACTTTATTGTTATCCTGGGTCGTTTACAAGTGGAGACAAAAGACTTCAAGACTTAAAATAGCTTCCTGATTTTGTCAATACTTTTCGACTTTTATTGAAGTTATACCAAAGAAATTGTTTCCTCTTCATTTTCTTAATGTCACGTCTATTCCATGATTCTGACTCCCCTTCCAGCATGACATTCTTCACAATTAGAAAAAACTCTTAACAGTGGGGCTGAAATATTACCACCATAGCTTTCATATTATCACGTCTTGAGGGTACTAGTTCATTTTCTTGTAAAGTCTATATTTGGCTTCGTGGCCTATAACACGGCTTAAGCACATTTATTGATGAGGGACTGTATGTGTGGGCCAAGTTCTACCTTTATAAAGTACCTCTGACTCATCGTTTGGGAAAAAATTTCTCATTTGGGTTTGGCCTTCTAACTTTCGTATTAATGAAGAATTTTCTTGTACTTTAACACATGCAAGTCGTGATACTTAACCAAGCAAGCCGACCTCGTCCGAACTTGAAAAAATGTTAATTGGGGAGTTTAGAGACAACATTATCGTTGAGTGTCCCACGGCACTTGATTAACCTATCCACATTGCCGTGGCAAAATGCATTATCGAGGAGAAGAACAGCCTTTACTGGGAAACTATCTTCTTGGCAAAAAACGTTGACCAAATCAATCAAATTCCCGAAATTTAAGTCAAGCAAATCTCACCTCAGGTAGCACGGACAAGTAGAAAGACACGTCAAACGACTTGGACTGCGCAACTTATCAAGTAGGTTTACTACCCCTGCTTTGATTTAACATATAATGTACTAAAGCTTATAATGTATGCAATATGCATGCTTCTGTTAATACTCTCTTTATTGAAATATATTCTGCAGTCTTTACTCAACCGCCGACTAGCTTACTTCTTGAGATGGTGTCAGAAGTGGTTTGTTAATTACTTGGTAATTGTTACTATACACCCTGCCTGACTTGAACTGCAAGTTTTTAAAATGCTATAATTTTTTTATTTTTTGATAAATTTTATTGTGCCAAAGCAAAAAATGTTGAAAAATACATCAATTTTCAAATTGTGTTAGTAGTTTTCAATATGTCCACCTTTGGCGTGAATAATGGCCTTGAGACGCCCGAGGAAAGCATCGCACGCTGCACGCAAATGGCTCTGCGTGGCCCATTCCCGGCGAAGTGTTTGTTTGAGGTGGTCCAAACTTTGGTATTTTTTAGTGCCAACCTTCGCCTTCAAAATACCCCAGACAGAGAAATCCAACGGATTTGCATCCGGAGAATTTGCAATCCATTGTGTCGAAGAAATGAAGTGTGGAACATTGTTTTTTTAACCAATCTTGGTTGACGCGCCCTTTGTGAGACGGTGCCGAGTCTTGTTGAAATGTCCACGGTCTTCGACCGAAATGACTGTTTGCCCAAAGCTTCAATACTGTATATAAGACAGTTTAACGGTATACGATCGCATTAATTTTGACGCCACGGTCCAAAAATACCATCACCATCGGTACTGCCTGCTTTCTGGTGGCCATCCGAAGGTGTAAATTTTCGACGGACCTCTCTGGCAAGTAAACTCGGTCATTTTGTTTGTTGACATATTGCTCTATAACAAATAGCGATTCATCGGAAAAAACCAAATTCGGCAACTCACCACTTTCGTGCAAGCGCAGCAACTCCTTCGCTCTTTTGACTCTAAATTTTTTCTGTTGGGGTGTAAGATCGTGTGTTTTTTGGAACTTCAATGGCTTGAGCCCAAGCTCATTTTTCAGTATGTGTTGCATCCGTTCCAACGATATGTTGAGCTCACGAGCCATTTTTCTCCCACTTCGACGCATATTTCGCTCAATTCGAGCATTCACTTTTCGAATCATTTCTGCCGATGTTGCTTTTTTTTTTTATGACCGCCTCCATAGCGTTTTGCAACGCTGCCAATATCACGGTTACGAGCTATGGTTCGAGACACAAATGATTTATTCACCTCAACGGTGCTGGAGGGCTCTAACGATAGTTTCTTGTGGTTTTCCAGCTAAATATAAAGCAATCACACTATCACGTTTTCAACACAACTGAGACGCAAATCGTTTAAAAGGCTTGTAAATAATCAAATTATCTATCATGTGTCAAAATTTGAGCTCACGGTAATGAACGGTTTGGAAATTATAGCAGTCTGAAGTTGGTTGCAGTTCGAGTCAGGCAGGGTGTATATACCTAATGTTTTGAGACGGTAACACAACGGTAACGCAAAACCGTCAGAGATTCGTTCATCCTTAACAGAAGATGGACAAAAAAAATGTTACGGTCATAAAAACTAAATTTAATGAGTATTTCTCTCTAAAGAAAGCTTAGACAAGTTCTTCACAAAAATAAAAAAACAGTCTAAAACATGCGCATTTGCCCAGTTAGAAGATTCGTTAGTACGGGACTAAATCGTGAAAGAACTAATCATTTTGCTGGGCTATGGACTAAAGTATATGGTATATCTACATAGGAACACAATACAAAAACAGATAACGGAAGCGATAGCGATAGTTAGCAGTCAAACAGTCTATTTGTGCTGTCAAAAGGCAAGGCACAAAGGCAGAAGGTAACAAAGCCGAACAAAACAATTGGAACGAAGAAATTGTGGTAGACAGAAAGAAATTAAAAGTAAAGCTCGACACAGCCGCTTAATGCAATGTTCTCCCATCCAGTTACCTAAAAGAGCTTAATATAAATAAAATCATCAAGACTACAACAAAGCTAATTGCATTTTTTGACGGAACTATTGACGTTTGTGGAAAACTGGATTTAAATTTTATAATTCGCAATAAACAACGAAAAGTTAAATTCGTTTTCGTTGAGAACTTCCCAGGTTGTGAACCTATCCTTGGTAAGGATGACTGCGAGAATTGTTCACTCGTATTGCGCGTGCAGGAAATCAACGTGGATAGAGATATTTTTGATGATCTGGGAAAGATAAAAAATTTCTTTTATGATATTGATCTTATTCCAAACCCTAGGTTTGAACAGTACGCACCGAGAACGATGCAGTAAAGAAAGGAAATAAAAATATGGTCAAACTGGATGTGCTGAAGAAAACTGACGAAATAATGCCCGCAGTGTTATCTATGGTAGTGGTGCGAAGAAATATCAAGATCCAACCGATATCAATAAAAATATAAACAGGCGGTTTCATCCATTAAAACCATCGAAGAAATTATTGCGAATATAAAAAGCTCTAAATTCTTCAGCCTCTTAGATTGTAAAGAGGGATTCTGGAAAATCGAGGTCTCCAAACGGACACAGAAATAGCTGATTATACTCGTACAAGTGACTACCATTTGGATTAGCATCTGCTCCGGAAGTCTAAATCTGTCAAAATCTGATGCAACAATCGTTAGGAAATTGTGAGAATACAGAATTCGCTATGGACGATATTTTAATTCACGCAACATTGAGAAAAGGCATTGAGAAAACTGACAGGTAAGGTAATTGAAATTTTATGTAAGGCAGGTTTGAAGCTCAACAGAGATAAGTGCATTTTCAATACTATTAAAGTAAAATACAATACTTGAGCGATTTTCTCACGTCAGAAGGAGTATTTGCGGACCCGGAAAAAACCGAAGCTATTAATAAACTTAAAATACCAACTTGCCGTAAGGAACTGCAGAGAATACAAGGCATGACCACAAACCTCGGGAAATTTATAGTAAACCTTTCTGAAATGACGTAACTTTTACGATCTCTACTCAAAGCAGACACTGCGTGGCACTAGTCACAAATGCAAGACAACTCGTTTAAGGAGCTTAAGGAGGCATTCACTTCCACACCACTCTTTTGGTATTATGACCAGAAACAAGAAGACAAATTACAAACCGAAGCAAGTCAGCGTAATGTTGGGGTCGCGCTTCTTCAAAATGACCAACCAGTAGCATAGGCATCCAAAGCATTGACAAGCAGCCAGCAAAATTATTTCCAGATTGAAAAGGAGGCTACTGCCATTCGATTTGGGTGTGAAAATTTTCACGACTATATATACGGACACAGTTTAACAGTTGAGTCAGATCATAAGCCGTTGGTGACAATTTTTAAGAAGTCATTGCAGGCCGCCTCGCCACAACTACAAAAGATACTTCTATATATATTGCCCTATTCGCCAAACGTTATTTACAGGAAGGGAACTGAAAGAAAATTGGACGATGCTTTCAGCAGAGATTGCAAGAACCCAATAAATGACACGCCAGACGACGATATTCTAATAAATTCCATAACCCAAATACAAGTAACTCAATCAACAAGAAGTAAACTTTTATCAGAAACTTCAAACGACCCGTTTTCACAAAAACTCAAACACTACATTATATCTAGCTGGCCATCAAAAATCAAAGACTTACCTGAATCAATAAGAAAGTATTGGAACTTCCGCGAGGAACTGACCTACACAGATAGAATGGTCTAGGTCCCCAGAGCCTGCAAGGGGAAATTATGAATAGAATTCATAAGTGGCATTTTGGAGTACAACGATGTCTTCAACGAGCACGAGCAAGAGTTTTTTTTTGGTTTGGTATGCAGAAAAAACTGCAAGATTTCTGGTCGAACGTTGCAGCATTTGTCAATCGTATCAAGCGGCAAAACCTAAAGAACCCCTTATTTAGTAGTTATAGCAGTCGATTTATTCCATTTTAATAATCATGACTTCTCACTTATTGCAGATAGCTACTAGGGCTACTTTGATTTCGCAAAACTAAGGCTATCAACATCGACTAAAGTAATCAATACACTTAAGCAATGGGATATCATGGCATAACGGACCGCAATTCTCCTCAACCGAATTCGCCAATTTTACACACTTCTTGGGATATACAACATCAGATGTCCAGTCCACGTTATCTACGTTCCAACGGACTTGCGGAACGGTATGTTCAGACAGCAAAGGCAATCCTGAAAAAATGCTCTAAAGATAAAACAGACATTTATTTGGCCCTTCTCAATTATCGAAATTCATCCCGCAATGAAGATCTCCAGTCACCATACCAGCGTCTTATGAACAGAATAACAAGATCGACACTTCCAATCTACTTCCAATTAAGCGTTAAGCGATTCCCAACGCTCTGCGAAATGATACTGATGACTGTCAAGATTTCGAACGGGAAAGAGCTGTCGGTATCAAAATCACATATAAGGTGCTCAAATAAGTTTTTTTTTTTTTTTTTTTGATGAAAATGCAACTTTATTGTGAATCATTTAAAGTATTGTCCATCGCTAGCTACAATCCCATTTCTCTGGCAGAGCTCGAATACCGTTAAGGTAAAAGTGTTTATGTCTTCATATGAGCGGAGCTGCTTATCAGCCAGACCATGTGCCTTCGAGCAGAACAATTAATAATCGGACGGCGCAATATCTGGGGAATATAGCGAGTGAGGTAGGACTTCCCATTTGAGTGTTTCCAGGTAGGTTTTATTGGGTTTGGCAACGTGAGGCTGACCGTTGTCATGCTGTAGAATCACTTTTTCGTGCCTCTACTCGTATTGTGGCAATTGAAGTAACACCGATCTGGTCTCATCAAACACAGAGCACAACCTTCGCAGTATGAATATTCAGTCGAGTCGACGAAGTAGAAGCATGAGTTGCTGTAATGAATTCATTTTTCATCACTCGTCACGATGCGATGAAGAAATCTCTTCCTTTAGCTTCAAATCATAATCATTAGAAACCCAAGCTCCTTGGTTTCGAATGATTCTCAACGCATGCTATCGCTTAAAAATGGCTTATCAGGCAACTCCTTATGCTAAAGCAAACTCTTCTTGTGTTTGGCATGGATCTGCTCGATGAGGATGCCTCCAATTCAGCGTCTTTGAAGGATTTTTGGTCTTCCTCCACGCGAACGGCCGTCACCATTGAAATCACCGTCTTTGAAGCGACGGAGCTAAACACGTCATGTTGTTTCACTTAGAGTAGAATCTCCGTAAACATTTTGGAGCTTTCGATGTGCTTCGAAGGAAAGAAGAAAATCAACATTTCCTGCAAATGACAATTATTTGGCACAAAATCAAACATTCTCACACAACAAAAATTTACGACAAAACAAAATCATTAATCTGTCAAAACGGTTTGCTTTCCATACGTCTAAGCTTGATTCTTGACGTTTTGGATATGTCAAAATTGATCAGCACTTACTGCTGGAGCCATCTAGTGATAGCTTAGTTGCGCATCTAATATGATTCAAAAAGAAACGTGTATCTGGACTATATAAATGCCCCAGGCTTCTTAGACTTTCCAACTACGAACGGTCTAAACTTATGCATCCTGTTGCGATCGTAAAAGCTAAAACCTTTACCCATTCTTTGCTTGTTTTTTTTTTCCGTTTTGCAGTAGGATGAGTTGTAAGTACAAGTACAAGTGTTCGCCGAAAGAACTTTTCAGTACAGGGCGATCTAATCGTCTTTATAAATCTGCTCCGGTGTAGGCGATGATTACCTTAAGAATGCAAGAAACCTTTTTAAAAATAGTTCAACAACTTCCTGCTTCGCAGACAATTTATCATCGCATTCTTTTAAAACTCTCAGCAATGCACAATTTCTCAGACTGGACACAAAGTTAAGAGTCAAACTAAATAGTTGAGAAAAAATTTTAATTCGTATTCGAGTATGTATCAAGAATTTGCTTACATTAGTGGATAATGCTCGACTAGTTAGACCACAACCAGCACGTAGTGAAGAGACTATAGCAGCTGAGAGTGTACGCGAAGACCGTGACGAATCGACGAGTCATCGTTCTCAGCAGCTTGGCTTCTCGTTTTCGACAAACTGGCTTATTTTACGTGATTATCTCGACTTAAAAGCGTACAAAATTCAACATGTGCAAGAATTGAAGCCTGGCGACTTGAATTTGCGTCACATTTTCAGTGAATGGGCTCTGGAAAAACTCAATGAAAATCCGATGTTTTATCGTGAAATTTTGTTCAGTGATGAAGCCAATTTCTGGTTCAATGGATACGTTAATAAACAAAATTGCCGTATTTGGACTGATGAGCAACCCGAAGAGTACCATTACTTCCACTAAAAACAACTGTATGGTGTGGTTTATGGGCTGGTGGAATCATTGGAATACATATTTCTCCAAAAATGAGGCAAATTAGAACGTTACCGTCAATGTGTTTCTTGAAATTCAAGCACATGGTCTCGGTGAGCTCTGGTTTAAACAAAACGGCTCTACGGCGCTACTTGTTGAGAAATCATTTTGATGAGAACTTAATTTCACGTTTTGCTACGATACATTGGCCGCCTAGATCGTGCGATATCATACACTTGGACTATTTTCTCTGGGGATATTTGAAGTCTCAGGTCTTCAGGAATAAGCCAACGCTTTCGAGGCCAACATTACTCGTGTTATCCGCGAGATACCAGTCGCTATGCTCGAACGAATTGCACCTTCCGAATGGAACACCTCAGACGTAGTCGTGGCCAACATTTACATGATATTATTCTCAAAAAGTAAATGCCATGAATTGGTCCTTTAACTGATAATAAAAATTTTTAGTTCACTTTTAAATTTATGTATTTTATTTTACCTTATATATCAAAGCTCACGATGAATCATCCTATAGAATGAACAGGACTACTCGTATATGAGTACTTGAAGTACCAAGTGTACCGGAAGTGAGCGACAAGATACTTATGTCTCGATAGGGAACATTTATTGTAAACGGGCCTAAATTTTTTTTTATTTGGTTGCTATGACACCTGTCAAACAAAGTATAAATCAATACATTGAGCAAACAACATCATAATTTTTCATCGTGTTAAAAATGTCGAATTTTGTACCAGAAAATGATGACTTGTTTTCACTTGAAGAAAAATGCTGCAGAGTCGCATCGAATGCTTGTCGAGGTACACGGTGATCATTTTCTATCAGAAGCAACATGCAAAAGACGGTTTCAACGTTTCAAACACAACGATTTTGATGTGAGAAATGAAGAACGTGAAAGACCACCAAAAAAGTTGGAACACGCCGAATTGCAAACAAAATTCGATGAAGATGACACTTTGAGTCAGAAACAAATGGCAGATATGTTAAATGTTGCACAACAAACAATTTCTGACCGTTTAAAAGCTATTGGAAAGATCCAAAAGTCTGGAAAATGGGTGCCACATGAATTGAATGAAAAACAGATGGAAAACCGAAAAACCACTTGTGAAATTGTGCTTCAAAGACACTATAAAAATCAGTTTCGCATCGACTTGTTAATGGCGAAGAAAAATGGTAATTTTTCAGAATCCTAAACGGAAAAAATCATGGGTTAATCCGGTACAACCATCAACTTCGACTGCAAAACCAGATCGATTCGGCAAGAAGACAATGCTGTGCGTCTGGTAGGACCAGTAAGGTGTGGTGTACCACGAGCTCTTAAAACCTGGTGAAACCGTTAATACAGATCGCTACCGACAATAAATGATCAATTTGAACCTTGCATTGATCGAAAAACGACCAGAATGGGCCAGAAGACACGGCAAGGTAATTTTGCTCCATGAAAATGCACCTGCACACAAAGCAAAACTGGTTCAGGATACAATCAAAACACTTGGCTGGGAGCTGCTACCTCACCTGATGTATTCACCAGACTTGGCTCCTTCCGGCTACCATTTGGTTTCATCGATGGGACACGCATTAGCTGAGCAGCACTTCGAATCCAACGAGGAAGTCGAAAGTTGGGTGACTTTTTGCTTTGTTTCCAAAGACGAACGGTTTTATTTGTGTGGAATCCATAATTTGCCTGAAAGATGGGAAAAATGTGTAGCTATCAACGGCCAATACTTTGAATGAAATGTTTTTTACTTTTCCATTAAAAATTAGTGTTTTATTTTCACTTTATACCGGTACACCTGGTAAAGTAAACCAATCAAAATTGAAATCTAATTTCAACCGTCAAAATTATTAAAACATCACAATATGGGGCGGAATGAAAAGCATCCGATAATTGAATCGCAAAAGCATAATGAAGTCACAATGCGCATTGTTTTTGACAATGTGGAATTCAGCTATTAAAATGATAGTTACCTACTTACCTCTGTACGGTAATCGGTCGAATTTGCGACCTATTTAAGTACGTGGAGAAGAGAACACACTATAAATTTTCTATAGCTCACTTCAGTTACGGTGTCGATGTTAGTGTGATCCATACTTTGTATTACAGATGTTTAAACGAAGCCCTTAACCCGACGCCAATTACCGAATCTACAAGATTATCGGTTTTTCATTGTTTTCATTCTTTTTAAATACAAGTCTGGTCTTAATTAGCCTTTTAGATTCCATTAGAAACCTTCTTAAGTATACAATTTTCTTTTATGACTTTGAAAAGTCATTTAATCGTCTTCTCCCGCCCGTTAGCAAAACATTTTCATTGTTTTTACCTTTTTTATTCTCGAAAGAAAAAAGGTTTAACAAAACACACATAACAATTGACCAAAAAAAATTATGAATTTTCTTTTCTTCAACTTTTTATCTATTTCAAGAAGTTCGGCTAGAAATTGGTTAATCTGAGCAATAGTCGTTAGCAAAAGATCCTCACAAAACTTGTTTTAAAAAAAAAAAAACGCAAAAGGGACCTTTCAGTATGCATTCTTATCAAGTGGTCGTTTTCAAGCAATCAAAAAAGGCTACTCTCGGTACTTGACAGTTTTGATTATCTTTAAAATGACAATGTCATGAGTTTACGTGGCTGAAAGGCAATCTAGTCGAAAGGGATGACAGTTGCCCATGTTGGGATTTATATAAGTAAACATTACGAATAGGAAGTTATTCTAGCATTTAAGCACATCATTGTTCAAAACAAAAACCAAACAAAACAAAACATCAAGCTGGGTCAATGGTTCATCAAGGCAAAAGATAAAATTTTTATTTAAACCAAACAAATCACAAAAACAAAAAGAAATAAGGGAAAACAAAAGATATTATAACAAACATAATATCAGCAAGTCCAAGGTAATGAAGAGCTTGTTGTCATTTATGAGCTGAACGTATAAAGGACGACATTCATTTATTCATTCATCCCTAGGCCCAATGTGATCAAGTTTTACTACAAAGAACGCAGCAGCCAATGAAACATATCTACGAGTACATGTACAGAAATAAAACAAAACAAAACACTTAAAAAGGCGGCAAGGAGAAAAGTATACCAGAGAGGAAATGAAAATTGGTCGATTCAATTGTCTGAAAAATTATTCTCCTAGATCGTTGGGTAATAAGGTATATTGTAGATCCCCATAGTCATAAGCATCCAGTATGACTACTTCTGTTCATTACAGGAGAAAACAATTTAATCCTGGGGTTTGCGACTGATATTTGTAAATGTCGTTATTATTCTTTTGTTTATTATCAGTTCGCCAATTGTCAACCATTGAACGATGCCGTCAACCGGCTATAAAAACAGATAAAAAAAAAAAATCTTTAAAACGCTTAAGTGGATAGAAAAAACAGTCAGTAAGTCAGTGGGACAAAAGACCAGACCAATATCACTTTTGGATAACTTGTAGGACTTCCTGTATAAATGCAGAATCAGCAGACGCGGAGAGTTGTATGATTTATGAAGTGAAGTTATAATCTTCTCCAAAATACGGACCAAAAATCGTTTGTTATGAAGTTAAGAGGAGACAAATTGAAAAGATAAATCAGAACAAAGCCTGTAAAGTGAAAAAGTTTCTCTTTTAAGACATGTTTCGGGGAGTTTTGTGTGTCCTGGCATGGCAAGAGAAACAATGTCAAAGAAATTTTTTTCTATAACAATTTTTCCAAACCAATTATTTGACTGGATGTGCAAGTAATTTATTTATTTTTTATTTATTTATTTTTTTTTTTTTTTTACAAGAAAAAATGTCTTCGTTTTTAGAGATGTGTCTCACAATGATGAGTGACTTGAATACAAAGTAGATAATTGACTAAGATGCGCCAGCAGTTGAGAATGATTAATCGTTATGAGATAAAATGCTATCCAGGGGATTACAAATAGAGAACTTTCCTGTAGATGGTGTATGATAGGAGTCCCCTATCTGCTCGTTTGTCTAAGGGATAATAAATCCATAGGGGACATTTTGACATCCCTCTCCATGTGATTATCTTGACTTATTTTGATGTAGTGGAGGCGGCATGGTTTATCGAGAAGGTAACAAAAGAATCTTTTTTACGATTTGATGTTATATTTTATTAACTTTGAGGTTTATTCGGGTGGCAACGGCTTCAAGAATATAGGCGTAGTTCGTTCCTTGCTTGTCTTAAAATGAAATTCCACACGCTTTAGCAAGACGTTCCTGGCTCGTTTGAATTTTTTTCGGTTTCCCTTTGTCGGATTGGTCTTAAAGGACCGGAAAAAAACATTTTTCTAACCCTGACAGCTTCTTTAAAGCTCAAGTCGTATTATGCCTTTTCTTTTGGTTTGATACTCTTCATCCGATGAGGATAAAGGATCTCATTCTAAATAGAACAGCGTCTCTGTTAAAATCCACAGCGGCATTCACGTCATTATCGAGAAAACATATTGACTAGTTAAAGTTCTAAAGAATCTGTTTAGTCCGCTCTAATTGAGCTCCAATTCTCTAAAACAGTCGGTGCAAGAAAATTAGCTGATGTGACACAGTGGTCTGACGAGCCTAGTGTAGATAGCACACCGACATTGTATTTGTCAGGGTAAAAAGCTGAAAAGAAGTGCAGGGTTTTGACAGTGTGACTACCAAGGTCTGGTATACGTGTGGGCACACTTAAAAGCTGGGTCGAGTTGTTTTTCTCAGCGAATATCTCAACAAACTGTCCTTCGGGTGTTGGTGGTCCAGAATGTCGATGTCAACCTGAATTGTGTAAGTTAACGACAAATATATTGAAAAACCAAATCACCGATCACCAGTGGAATAAATAATTGACAAACACAGCACCTATGCACACGATATGCACTTTTCCAGGGTCAAGTCACCGGCAAGTGCAACGGCTAATAAAAAAAACCTTATTTTTCTTTGCCCCAGCGTAAAGAAACATATTTTATATGGTATATTGGAATTGCCCGTAATAAGGTATGATGATATATGGATACCATTCTTTGTATGGAGTCAAACAACGCTTCAAACTCGTTAAAGGTCGAATTGTTGTCCCGCTTGTGGCTTCTGTAAACTAAGCAAAATTCGATAATTTGCTTACGGAGATAGAATTTTAACCACATGAAATTGAATTCCGGATTGGACCAGTGTTTACATTGTGGTAGAGTTTGGGAAGCTACATCACTACGCATGTAAATGGCGTTGCACTAGTTCATAGCCAGGTAGATTTAGATCAGAGTTATCTGAGAGGTGTAGGCATGGATACCTGTATTTTTTAATTGAATATTAGCTATGTCCACTCTAAATTCACGAGTTATTATAACAACAGACATAAAGAAAACAAACACCGACAATACTAAGCACAGCTATTAAGTAAAAATCCGGAGTTGATTTACCGAACCAAATTGTTGTAGGTATAGTAGGGTATAGCACCCTGACAACAATAGGAAACAGCACACCAACATAATTCATACCCTCAAACTTCTCTCCATCAGTTGCTACCAACACTCAGTTATTGCCCGTACTGTATGGCAATATGATACAGCAAAATCAGTAACTGAATACAAGCAACATTATGACCAGGGGCAGTAGATTTGGATACTAAATATCGCTGTGAAAACAGCGAGAATAGCAGTTATTTAAAAAGGATATTCAGCCTAGATGTTACAGAGAGAAGAACGGTTCAGATGGATATAACATTGACTTTTGGATTGACTTCATGGCCCCGGCATCAATTCTAACAACGCCACCAGGAAACGCTGAGATGAAACGAACGCCATTTATACGAGTAACCGATGTTTACTTGAACTCAAAAGGCCATTGACTAGCAAATTCTTCTCCCGAAGCAACATGATGAATTCCAGATGCCAGTGCCAGTTCTTTTCTATGGTCCATGAAGAACGCACGTCAACTGCAATGACGATAAATGGAGAGATAGATGCAATGACATCTAAATTGAATAAATTGCTAAGGATAGAAGATTTTGTATTATTTACATTCGTATCTTCAAAAAGGCTTTTATTTATTTTTTTTATTCTTCCTAGTATACCGCAAATACCTTGAATTCCTAAGGGAGAATTTTAGCAACGAAGTACGACGACTAGATATCAATTCCGATAACGTTCCAAAGTGTTCAATTTTTCAAGAATCAAGAACGGAATACCAGTCCATATGCCTTAAACTTGCCATTAGATACATATTCTTGTAGTGTTCTTTTAGAAGAGTTTTTTTAGAAGAAGAGCTTTGACAAACGTGCCACTTGAAATGAAAAAGTTAACGCAAAAAAGCAATCACCCCACAGAAAGTATCGGTAGATTTGAAAAAGAAGATCATTTCAGAGCCTCAAAGTATAATCCTGGTGACATAAGAATATTATTAGAGGAGTGAGATTTATCAGCTCATTAAAAGCAGGTCTAGGAGTGCCAGGGAAGGCCCTTTGCACCCGAGATAGACAGTTCTTTTGAGTCTGGTAAAAGCAGCATTGACGTATTTCCGTGTGAACTTGTCCACGGAGTACCGATGCACAAAATGTTATTGGTCTTATCGTAGCTGTAGAAATCCAAAGAATTCTTTTCGATGACAGGCCTCATGACTTGGAAACAACTCCTTTACATTGTCAAAACCCAACAGTTTAACGTGACATAATTAGACTAAGGAAGTTTATTATCCGTGACGAAACCCAAATAATTAGCTTGGTTGGAGAGAAGCATGGTGATGCCTACATGCACTAGATAAACTAGACCAATCGCCGATCAAGTCTAAGTCTGTCTGAACTTTAAAATAGTAAGTCGTAATGCATGATACAACAGACGGTGAAGTATCAAAATCTACAGACAACTGAAATGTATGAAATGAATTATTAAAAGCGTTAGACAATGAACCGAGTAAAATACATCAGAGCAATGGAGACGGGTTGTTGTCTTCCGAGCAAGCCTGGTTTATTCCCGCCATTACATATTGATCGCAGTCAGCATCCGTAATTAAGTTCATATTGACACAGTATAGTTTCATTTCCTTACAAATAACGAAGCAGGAAAGTGTTAGTGAAACGGTATGCAACATCGACGAACGAAACGGCTTGAAGATATCCAAAGACTTGGTTTCGTCTTAACTGCTGAAAAACCATTCTATTAGTAAAAAGCATCCAACTCCTTTTCCACACATACCAAGTCCCTATGAAAAATCTTTTACGACGATGTTAGGGTACAATACCTGGTGAGAAGGTGAAATAGGCAGATCAAGCTACATCAAGTCGTAGGCTTTGGTTCGCGTAGACATAGAGCAAACGTAAAGCATATTTGTTGCTTTTTTAATCATTTGTGGTTTTGACACTGACAGCTTCTTCTTGATTGAAATCTTGACTTTCGGTCAGTATCATACCTCCGCAGAACGAAATTTATCGCTTTATGCTAGAAGAAGGTCGGAAAATACTGCAAACTTGTTTCAAGTTATGCTGCCCAAAGAGTGCATTTATTGAAAAGAAGAAGGAACAAGAAGTAGAACACCGACTCGCCATCGATCTCAGCAACTCAACATTTCACGCACCAGCCTGATGGATAACAAAGTCCAATTGACTCAAAAATTGAAGGTAAACGACCATTGACTCGGTTATCGCTTCTCGGTTTGAGCGTTACTGCAGCTAAATTTCGCCGAAAAATCATTTTATTTGACGAGAAGCATTTTCATTTCTATGCAAAACAAACAAAATTGTCGGGAAGCCAATACATCCATAGAGAGTGACAGATTGGTGCGAATTTTGGAGTTGTGGCAATATTGGCCAATTTTATATCGAAAATGCTGCTTAAAACACCATTTCGATCAATAGTGCGCGTTATAGAGCCATAATTACCGAAGTTTTTTTCCCTGAAATTAAAAGCATGGACTCGGACGATCTTTGGTTTTAGCACGATGGCGCGCTATGCCATACAGCCCATCAAACTATCGAGCTTTATCAGCCGCTTGGAAAATATGAATTGGCGACCTTAGTGCTCCGATTTGAAACCGGTAGAGTTCGCATTTGTGGGGTACCTTCAAGTATCCATGTTATGCGGACAATCCAGAAAGGATTCAAGCCCAAAAAACGAATATCGGCCGAGCCATTCGTAAACAAGAGCCAAAAATAGTCAACAAGGTCTTGAAAAATTGAGTTAGTAGGATACTGCGAAGCCACATGGATGAAATAGTATTACATTACTAATGTACAAATGTATTCTCGAAGCGTTATCAAAATTGAGGCTGCAGTTAGCATCAGTAAACATTTGCAGTGTAATAAAAAAAAACGAGCTCTAGCATGCATTCAAAACCAAGAAGAGCACTTTGAGCACCTGTTTTAACTATTTTAGAACACACATAGAGTAAAAATTATCTTAAAACACAAAAATCTTTTTTTTTCATAGCCTTGGAGCTTTAAGCAAAAAGCCTTTTTTATTTAAAGTTTAACTGCTGATTTAACTGCTGATTTAATGATTTTTTTTGTTATTGTTACGTAAAAAGGAAAAAAAAATGTTTATTACGCATTTTTTGGAGAAAAATTACCTCAAAGTCAAAAATTATCATTGGCAAGAAAAATGGAACGGGCTTGCAAATTGGTAATCTAAAGATTCAAACAAGACATAAACTTTATTTGAATATAGTTACAAAGGCTAGTATTTCTTCTAAAAATAAAGTCCTAAGCGAAGTTAAGGTTATTGTACACCAAAATTAGCCTTTCCTTAAATCCTTGATAAACAAAGTCGACATTGGAGATAGACCCATACTGTAGAACGATTTTTTTCCTTGAATATACCCAAAAACTATTTCCCAAATTATCATTCATGAATTAGGGAACTACCCTGTATATGACCATCTTTAAAGCAAATAACTGATTCAAAATTATCCTTAATAACAAGAAAATCACTTCCAATTCTCATGAAGGCGACAGCTTATCCTCGCAAGACTTTATCTCTTCAAGTTCCAGCTAATTGCAGATAGTATCTAGGATTTGTTATTGATACCGGAAATAAGTTTTTTTTAAACATTTTCCCAAATAAAAAAAGTAACCAGATAAAAATGAAATTGCCCTTAGTAACAATGGATCGATTAAATAGGACATGTTTTTCTTTTATTTTCGAGTTGAACGCTTCGACAGCACAAAAAATAAACATAATCCCTAATCCCCAGCATGGGCGGCAGATCCGCTTTGACTTTCTATAAAAATGTCCCAAAAATATTACAAAACTCAAAGAAGGGGAACAACAATGGGAGAGGGTAGAATGAAGAAAAAGCAAACAAAGTGTTTGACGACAAGACCTATCATCCTGTGTAAAAGGCAAGAAATAATTTCGGAATTTTGCTCCCTATGACCTGTTTGTTCATACATCCTCTTCGGACTTTGTGTTGTGTACACAAAAGGGGGGGGACTCCTGTTTTCCTTATTCTTTTTATTTATCCTTTTGTTCTCAAACAGTATAGCCAATCACCCAACCGTACAACCACCCATCTGAGTCAACCCCCATCTCAGTTCAGTACATATTCATTCCCCTACGTCGTAAAATGAAATCCTTTTTTTTATCCTGTTTCACGCTTCAATAGGCTGGACCTACAGGAATTAATGACAAACGGGATAGCTCCAAGGGCTACCAGTAGTCTCTGGCTACCTGCAAGGATAAAGGATAATAAATACCAAGCTCAGCAACATTGCTTTTGCTGCTACTATTGCTGGTGCTGCAGTGCTAAAAAGAATTCATATCCGCTTCAGTTGTCCATCAGAAAGCTACACGTAACTATTGTCATTAGAGGAGCACACACTCTCACACACTCATACACAGAAAGCCTCTGATAGAGCGATGAAATATATATAAAAAAAAAATATCACGTCTAACGTTCATTGGCCTAGGAAGAGCTCTACCGTTCCACGGTTCTCTGACTCTCCGACTGCTTTGGAATTCTTGACTAATTTCAATAAAATTATTATTTTGCTCACTCAGCCTTGAGCACATATACAGCACTACGCCACGGCACCGCACTCACAAAGGCCAGGTAGTGTGATGACATGGTATGAGAGAGCTCCTCACGTCCGTACAGTGACCTCTATAGCTAAGCCATACAACAGGACACAGAAGTGACTGACACAAGGAGCAACCTCGGTTTCTTTTGTCTTCTTCTATGAACTGTACTTCACTGCAGATGTTCTGATGAAGCCAACGGAATAGGGGAAAAAAATTTCAAATTTTGTTTGCATCCCCATTGGCGTAATTAAGGATTTTCACCCACAATCCACCCTTGCTGAACTAATTTCTTTAACCACTTGCATGCAGAGAAATGGCTAAAATACGAATACAATGACAAAGGATAAATGTATACCATAAACTAGAGTAGAAGAAAAGTTCACTGAGGAATGTCCTTTGCTATTACCACTTTTAAGCACACTCAACACCTATGTATACGGAAACTTAGTAGCTGATATGTGAGACTTGTACCAGCACTATTTAAGGATGCAACATGCAAATAGGGGTGGTTCTAGTGGAAATTCTTGTGCCAACATTTTCATTTCAGAGAGTAACAAATTCTTTTCGGGTGTTTACAACATCTGGGCCAGCATCGGCACACCAGCTGCTGGAGTGTTCTACACTGAAGTGACGCATTCATGTGGAAGTTCTCCGAATATCTTCACAATTTCCCTTATATCCTTCTATTCATATACTCATGCATCTACAGGATTCATTAATTATAAACAATTTTTGGAAGACGTAAAGGCAATACGTATCAGTTGTACCATAGGATGCACCACCCTTAAAACCATAGAAATTCACCAGGACGTGTAAACGAATGCACACTCGGGATCGAGGTTCATTTTTGTCTCTTTGTTGTTCCGTAAATCTCAACCCGCATACTTCCGTACAGAAAGTGTTGCTGTTTAAAAAAAAAAAAAAAAAACACCATATGCGTACGCTGTCTTATTAAACAAGTGCACGTTTGCATATCTGTATCCTTACGAGACAAAACTGAAAGGGTTTTATTGTATTTAAAAGTTTAGTTGGGCAATAATGTATTAGTAATGAAAAACGGTGGCAGCTTGCAAAAGGACAACCGCACACAGAGCAGTTTTGCAGTAGACTTATGATTCTTAAGTTAAGTAGATACTGAAGTATTGGAAAATATATCTGCTCCCCTTTTCAAAGAACTAAGCTCCCGCCTGGGCAATAAACCTTGAATGAATTTCACGTCTTCACTATTTTCTTATGGTTATTTCAGTTGAATCTGGAGTACACATATTTCTTGAAAAGAATATTTTCGTTCCAAGTCTGTCCTTAGACGAAACAAAAACGAGATGTTCATTGTCCTTCCAGCCATGCCATCTTACCGCCATTTATGTGCTCGCTAATGTCGTCCCTTAGTAAGCAAAGCTCCAATTTATGGACAACCTGAATAAACATCTACTTTAAAGGTTTCGGCGTCGTATATACCGACAACAGTTCGAACTATAAAATTTTATCCGGATGAAGAAAGTCTGTAAGGCGAGACAATAGTAGAGGAAAGATTGCAGTGTTAAAAAGATAAGAAAACAAAACGAAAGGAAACTTCAAGTTTAGAGCGGAATTCATCAAAATCGACTATATCGACCTAGACAATTCCGTCAGTATCCAAGGATTATGTCACTTTATTAGCCATAACATAGCATGTACTCTAAGAAGGTCGATTAAGAGCGAGAGCAGCTAATACAGCAGTTAAAATGGCTAACTAACCTGAAATATTATTATTATCTCATAATAACTGCTGATAAATTCCAAGAGCAAACCCATAATTACCGAGATTCTATAGTCAATAAGAGATTTGCTGGCATTTAACCTGGATGTTGAAGTAGAAGCAATGGCTGAGGATTTGTAGCTATGATATGTGAACTTCTACCTTCACATATCATATTCTACGATTTGAGTGCCAACATCCGGTCCTTTAGGCTGTGGTTTGCTCCGCCAACTTGTTCAAAATTATGTTGGATGTCGCCAAAACACCCGATCTACTAGACATCTTTATCGGAAAAGGAGTAAACGCTAGTTACGTCAAAGTTGAAGAGCTCTTCGATCTTTCCTCCGATCATTCTCCAGTTATCCTTTCACTGTGCGAATCCTTGGTTAAGAAACAAAGACTACCCAACAAAAGAACAGCAAAACTCACTAGGAAGATTTCTGAATAGACGTTGTAGACAATACTGAGTTGAAAGAAGCACTTAGAACGCCGTATCAACTTGAAAAAGAAGTCGAACGTTTTATTGAAGTCATACAGCAAGCGGCCTGGAAAAACACTCCCTGCGAATCGAACAAAGTTCCCAAAGTCGGCATAAGTTACCCACCGGAACTCAGAGAAATGATGGCATGAAGCCCGGGCACCACAAGATAAAACGTCCTTCAATAGGCTTTGCCAGTTGTTGAAAAAATCGATCAAGGACTTCAATAATCAAGGTATTTATAACTACCTTGAAAGACTTACAGCGACAAAAGATACCAACTACTCCGTATGGAAAGCCGTTAAAAGTGTTCGAAAGCCCCAAATACACGTGGCGCCAATAAAAAGAAACCAGGATGACTGGGCGAAAGAAGATAAGGAAAGAGCTAATATTTTCGCCGACCATCTTGCAGAAACGTTTAAACCATTCAACGGGGAAGTGCTTCCAGAGAATATCAATACGCTAGACGTGACGACAAACTTTTCAGTAGAAAAGGCTACACTTAGAGAACTTAGACAAGCTAAAGATACGCTTAAGCCCAATAAAGCTCCGAGATATGACTTAATAACGAGAGAGATACTTAAAGCGTTGCCGAAAAAAGGTTTGCTAAAGCTGCTCTATCTTATAATTGCCAGCATTAGATTAGAGCATGTACCGCACCAGTGGAAAGTAGCCGAAGTTATTATGGTTCCGATACCCGGTAAACCGCTGACTGAAGTCAAGTCATATAGACCAATATCGCTTTTCCTGATTACATCGAAGGTCTTCGAGCGAATCGTTTTTAATCGTCTTAAACCAATTACCGACACAAATTCCCTCTTGCCTGATCATCAATTTGGCTTTAGAAGCCAACGCTCTACAGTTGACCAAGTGCATCGAATAACCAATGTAATTGAACCAGCAATCGAGCGTAAGTTAGTCTGTTCAAGCGCATTCCTTGACGTTTCGCAAGCCTTTGATAAGGTATGGCACGAAGGCCTAAAATATAAACTCCGACAAGCCCTACTCCAGTAATTGTCTTGTATTTTGGGTTCATACCTGTAAGACCGACTCTTATGTGTGCAACACGGAAACGAATATTCCACTTTTAAGACAATAAAGGCGGGGGTGCCGCAAGGAAGTGTTCTTGGCCCTCTGATATTTTGGCAACGGCTAAAACAGCAGAAGAAGCAACTGCCAAGTTGCAACGTGCCCTTACACGGATTAACAATTGGACAAAGACATGGAGAAACGCGCTTAAAGAAAACAAGTTCGTCCACGTGAACTTCACTCTCAAGAGTGAAGAGCTTAAAATCAAATATAGAGATATTTACTGGCTTATTGGAAAGTATTCCAAGCTTAGGTTAGAGAACAAACTGCTGTTATACAAGCAAGTGCTAAAACCGATCTGGACATATGGTGTACAACTTTGGGGTTGTACTAAAAATAGTAACATTTATGTATTACAGACATTCCAAAACAAAGTTCTTCTTCGGTACATTAGAAACGATGATATCCACAGAGACTTAGGAGTCGAAAACGTTCAGAACGTAATTAAAATGTTTGCGCGAAAACATAATAATCGATTACAAGGTCATACGAATATTTCTGTTCAACAGATCCTCGACGAGATCAAATGACTAAGCCTCTTGATCTAGCGCGCTGATTAGCAGCGCGTAATTTTTTCTAAAGTACACAGGAATTTTCAATGGAAAATCGCCTGCAGGATATCTTATAAAAACAAAATAAAATGCGATAGGAGAACTGCTTGTTTAGTGTGAACTCAGTCGTGGTTTGCATAAGGGAGGTGTTTTTTAGTGAGTAAGAATCTCACACTATTATAGCCCCCGGGCCCATAGTGTCTATGAAGATTTCTCACCTTCCCACGAAAAAAAAAAAAAAATATCGGTGATCATGTATTTAATCGATATCACACAACACAGATAACATTCTTTTTGGCGACCCTAGAATGACAAACTATGTAAAATGTCCTGAGCGCTACGAGTACTTAGGTATCCAATGCGACACTAGGAAACCTTGGAACAGAGCAAAATACAATATCTTCATGGCTAGAACACACTTTCCACTCCTTAACAAAAAAAAAAAAAAAAAAACTCTAAAAAAAAAATTGGTCACATTGGGAATGATTTAAGATAAATAATTCTTGGTTATTGAACTCAAAACCCGCATTGAATCGAACCACTACATACGGCTAGATTCCAAGGAAATATTGAAATAAAATTTAAGAATCTTCGATCGGAAAAAAAAATTGGCTAAGGGTTTTCTTATAAAGCCCACAACTTCAGCCAACATCAGAGACATTGTCACCAAGCTATGAAAGACGACGGCTCTGAAGTGCAAGATTTTAACCATATATTGTGCTGAATATCCAAATTTAGACGATTAGGGCTGGCGAAGTAGAAAGGCTTTTAGCCAAACTATTTAGGAACCAATGGTATACTCCAGCTTATCTAATTAGTATGTTCGGAAAAATATGCCTGATAAATTTAATTTCAGGACGATTTGCCCAATCTACAACTTAAAACGTTTGAAGCTCTGTAAGTAATCTGATCAATGCTTATTAGTGTGATTTTTGGGCAGATAGTAATGATACGGCAGTTCGCCGGAAAATCAAGGAAATTTCAAATCTGTATCCTCAACCAGTCGGTCGAGTATAGGACCGCATATTACAGCATTTAGAGCGATGAGTCATTTAGAGCTGAATGTACTCGTATTGTTGGTAGTTCGCTTATTTTTATCCGTTACAGTCAGTTATAACACCATCACTACCACGCGGAGAGCCACTCAAGGTGGAGTGATATCACCTTGTGTGTGGAAATACTTGTGAATCTAAATGTTTTTATGCCCACCGGCAAGTTCCTTCCCACGATTTGCTAAATTCAAAACTATGCCCTTGGAATCCAAGGGAAATGGAATGGGCCAAGTTCTGTGGGCTGGATATAAACCTGCTAAGCTTGTTCCATTTACACATAACAGGGTAATGGCATTATTTGAATTTCCTTCCATAGATAATACAATTCTTCGACTATCCAACAGTGCTAAATACCTAGATATTGTACCAGATAGTAAACTGAGTTGGAAGCTAAATGACGAAGAACGTGCAAAGAAAGAAACAATCGCCTTTTAGGTTTGCAGCTGTATATTCGGGAAAAAATGGGGACCTACTCAAAAGACTATCCTATGGATGTATGTACACGACCATCGTCAAACCCATCTTAACCTTCAATACAGAATTAAATCAACAAATGTGTAAATAGGTTAATGACGAAACTACAGAGGATTGCATACGTAGAAACGACTCATGCCATGAGAATGAAGCAAGTGAAAGCGCTCTATGATTGAGCCAGCTTACAATCCTTACAATTGAACTGGATTTATGCTCAAATAAACCTTATTACGACACCACATGAAACACCATTCGCCTATATTTTCCCAAGCTGAGAGGAATGGAGCAGGAACCAAATGTTAGACCACTCACTATCCATCTACATGGACGGATCAAAGTAAAAGGAACCGGCGCCGAGGTCTTCTCCCATCATTTGAACTTGCGATCAATTGAACTTACAATGCTTACGTCGCATGCCTGACTACAGTAGTGTCTTCTAGGCTGAGATATTGGCTGCAGCAGAAGCAGACAGACTTGCAACAATAAAGGCAATCCCATGAGGATATTAACTACTATATTTACTGATAGCCAGGCTGTCATTTAAGCCATTACGGCATCCGAGATTAAATCAAGGTTTGTGAAGGCCTTTCGTAAAGAGCTTGATGCTCCAATACGCTCTGCTTTATTCCTGGGCATTGGCCACAAACGACAGGCAGTGAATATGCAAACGAGCTAGCTTAAAAATTATTCTTCCTAGAAACGAAACTCCATTCTGCACTCTGAGAATACGAGTGGAGCGAAAACAATTATGGCCCGAACTCAGCAAATCCAAAATAAATTAGATTCTCTTGAAAATCAGATCTAAACTATCTACGCTTGTTGGATCACTCACAGACCACTATCTTTTGGGGGCACACCCAGTTAAACTTAAACCCGCTTCAATGACAACCAAAGCTGAAACCAAAACTAGAAACCCGTATAGAATTCCCATCGCCTCGTAATTTCCCCATTAAGGCATCACACTGGATCTACACAGATCTGCTAAGCTAACTTTAGAATTCGAAAAAGGAATGTAGCAACAAACTAAGTGGTCTGAGCAAAATTTGTCGCCTATAATGGATAGGTCTTGCTAAGCGATTGAATACCAACGTTTGAAAAATTCTCGCCTAAAATGGAGTGGTAAGGTGGAAAGAACCCCCAAACAACTTGTTGTGTGCGATTGTAAGTGGTTAGCGCAAGATAGCGCAAGAAAGGAAGTTGTTTGTTGAGGCCTGAGAGACGCTAAGCACCAAAGATCTGGTCTCAAATCCCACTCAGAAGCGGTCAAAAGCTCAAGGGGAAAACAAATAAAAGAAATCTTCTCTATAAGGTCTAGCGAGATGGAGAATGAACAGGAGTTACCTAGCACATTAGGACTATCTAACAAGGATACTATGGCCCAAATTAAGGTCGCTATCATACATTCCATGCAGCCAGAGCAGTCCCTTACGAAGCATAAGATCAAGCTAGTGAAGAAAATCCTATTTGAAGAGATGGATAAACGGATGGTTTTCGGTCACTCGCCATGACTCATGTCTGCGGTAGTCAAAATAAAACCATAGAAAAACTCAAATTTGTATATAAATCAGGGACACGAAAGTTGCTAAAACAACTTTACCAAGGACGTTTTCCTAGCCCGGATAAGTAAACAAAACCCCTGCGTATTCACAAGAAACCGGGAAATCTTCAGGGTCCCTAAGAAGAAGAGTAGAGGCGAAACCACCACCTTCGCAGTGGATGAGGTTTCCATGGATTAAATCCTAAGCTAAGGACGTAAACTTTTCCTCAACTTAAAAGAATCTGAAGCCAAAACTGAGAATAGACGATAGCTCATTCAAAGTTTAGCTCTCAGCAAAAACTGTTCGACCAGAGAAAAAGTTTTGATAAGGTCAAAGAGTACTATCAGACAGCTGAACCCATCACATCTGCAGCTAGAAGCTCAATGCAGCCGGCGAAAGAGCCTCAAATTTAAGAATGCTGGCAGTTCTGCCAACATATCCCCACAATACTCTTTATTATGGAATTAATGTGCATCCGAGTTATTTTACGGCATAGAAAATCCACCTCTGCCGTATTTGGTCATAGATTTAAAAGGATCATCTAAATGTAGCCTTATCCCAGGAGCTGTACTCTTCACGGACTAAATTGAGGAAGACCTAGAGCTTGTTTAGCATTACGTTAAATCAGAATATAACATCTATTCCAATGCCAGAACACAAATTTAAAGGCTTAAAGGAGGCAAATCGTTAATAACCTGTTTAGCTCAACCCGAGTTACATTCTTGCACTAAGTTTGCTAAAATTGTTTCACTTTTCTAATGTGTCTGCGCACCAAAGAATATGATACAATACGTGACTTTAGCTTTCGTATAATGAGGTCTATACATCCTAAGTACTCACTAGATGAACATAAGTTCGGCACCAAAGAGTGGCTTAACTTTAAAGTAATACGTCCATATAGAAATTTTTATCTGACGCTGAGACCAATTTAAGCTTCAATTTTATGCTCTTACGTACATACATTGTTTTACAGGTCAACTAAGACAAAAAGTATAGAGCCATCCAACAAGAGAACAACAACAAAGAAAGAAACATTTTTATGCAAAATGGTGATATTTTTCTTTTAGTCTACCATAAAGTACCAACTCTGAGGTTAGTAGCTCTGCCCAAACATAATCATTATTTTGATGAAGTTTTTCATCCGGTTTTCGATTAATTTCGGCTGTATTTCGCGAGATTTCTTAGTGCAAAAACCGTTGATGGAGCATTGGCGCAGACTTTATATTTAACATAGCCTTAAGCGAAAAATTCTTATACTGTTCAATCCCATGATCTCGGCGGCCAATTAATTTTCACACGTCCAGAAAATTTGTCACGCCATTCTTTCACTAGCTGTGTGACATGTGGCGCCATCCTGCTGAAAATAAATGTCGGCTACGTTCATATTCTCAGTTTTAGGCAAAATAGTCAGTCAATATCGTTCGGTTACGCAATCCATTCACTGAAACGGCCGGACCAGTATCATCTTCAAAAAATATGGCATAACGATCGCACCAAACTGTTACTCATTCTAGATGAAGGTATTGTTCCCTTGGAAATGAGCATCGTCGCTCAGAATCATTTTGTGTAAAAATTCATTCATTTCCAACATCCAATTAGCGAAATTACGGCGTTGTGCGTGTTCTGCTAGCTTCAATTCTTATATCAACTGGACATTATAAGCATGTAGGCAAAGATCTTTATGCAAAATGCCATACAAAAGGGTTGCGGTGGGCCCAATTCATGTTATCATCTCAAAATGGACACTCCTGGGTTTTCAGTAAAACTCTCAGATACGGCGTCGATATTTTCAGTTGACCTGAAATCTGTTCGAGTAAGAAACTTCAAGTAATTTAGTACTGTTCTGTAGTATAAACCTTAATCTGATAAGTTGAACCTCATTCGAATTCAGAGGGCTGACAGTCTATGGTGATTTGTTTAACTCCGACCACAGGTATGATTCTGATGGTATCTGTAGACAATGCTAATATAGCACCTGCTTTGTTCTTTTTCTACTTTCGATTAAACGGTAAGAATGTAGCTTTTCTCGCTATTTTTAATTTTTTTTTTTTTTTTAGCAATGCTCTGGAGATATGTTGGCCATCTAATCGATCTACTGATTTTAAGCAAACTTGAGGACTGTAAACAGATGTACGATGGCGGTCCCAGAAGTACCCGGCCTGCCAAAGACATGGGGGTAATTGTTTGAAAACATCACTATATTCGAAAGTACGCAGTCCATAAAGCATATGTTTCAAGTTTGAATGCGCCACGTTGTTTAGTATTTGTTTGGCAGCCATCAATAGTGAATCTTGTCAGTGAATTTGTGGAAATAGGGTAAATTGGTCATCGTTATGTGATACAATACTTTTATTTGAAAAGCCTCAGCCCAACCAATATCAATATTAGAGTCTGCTCCTTCGTAAAATTTTGGGTTGCTGAGTTTAAACGAGGGCGTTCGAGCTGCCAAGCTGAACATCGCAGTGGTCGACCAAGTGAGGTGACGACTCCAAAAATGGTGAAGAAAATTCACAAAGCGGTACTGGATGATCGTCGACTGAAAGGGCGCGAGCTAGCATATATTGTAAGCATTTCAAAAAGTGCGGTACATCGAATAATTTTTGAAAATTAGGACATGGGAAAGCTGTGTGCAAGATGGGTTCCGCGTTTGCTCATACTCGACCAAAAACAGTGTGAAACAGATGTTTCAATTGAGTGTTTAGCGAAGTTTCACAGTAACAAAGCAGAATTTTTGCGCCGTTTCATAACAATGGATGAAACATGGGTCCATTACTTTACACGCGAGACAAAAGAACAATCAAAACAATGGATTCAAAAGGGAAAACCGGCTCCAAAGAAGGCGAAGACTGTTTCATCTGCAGGCGAGATCATGGCGTCGATTTTTTGGGATGCGGGTGAGATAATTTTCATTGGCTATCTTAAAAAAGGAAAAACTATCAACAGCCAGTATTATGCGGTATTATTGCAACGTTTGAGCGAAGAAATCAAACAAACACGGCCGCATTTGTCTAAGAAGAAAGTATTGTTTCATCAAGACAATGCACCAGCCCACAAACCCGTTATTGCAATGACAAAAATTAATGAATTAAAGTTTGAATTGCTTTCTTATGCACCCTTTTCGCCAGATTTAGCCCCCTCGGATTATTTTCTGTTCCCAAACTTGATAAAGTGGCTCAGTGGTCAAAGATTTTCAACGATGAAGAAGTGATATCGGCAGTTAATGGCCATTTTGAGGAGCAAGACAGTTCTTACTATAAAAAGGGTATCAAACTTTTTGAACAGCGCTGGGAATAGTGTATAGAGCTGAAGCTTATGTTGAAAAATAAATAGAGGTACTTCTGGGACCGCCCCCTTAGTCCCAGCGCCTTTGGCTAGCATAGGATAGTAGCCGTGACTGCCTTATATGCATTTGTTTCAGAGATTTTAGTTCGCTTATCTCAATATAGTTTGTCCGACTGGGTGCTTGTTATTTGTCGATAACCATCTTGTAGCAGTTCCGCTATTTTAAAAAGTAAGTTTTCTAAATCATTCGTTGTTATCATTAAGACGTCCTTACTCTTTTTTTTTTTAACTTCGGAACAGAGCAAGTTAAACAAAGAACTAGTCCATTATACTCCTTGTAAAATTCCTTTTTATTGAAATCTTTCAATAGCACCCACCATGTCAGAGCTAAGTACATGTGAACGTAAGCCGGGCATTCACTGAGATAGTGCTCCACGGTGTCGTCATCACTTATACCCAGCGCATTTAAGTGCTTTGCAAAAGTATAATGTCCCATCAAGGCAGACTTAACGTAGGTTCGGGCCCTGAAAAACTCTCCTTTGACTCGTGTCTGGCACGTTCGTCGGCGATTTCATTTCCCGTGATCCCATTGTGAACTGGGTCCCAGACAAGGGTCTCTGAATTTAGCCTTCCGACTGAGTTCAGTGATCTCTTGCACTTACACTCCTTACTCATTGCGTTTTCGGTAATTATCTTAGCACAGCGCTTACTTGGATGTAGATTTACTCGAGCAAACTCTCTATATATAATAGTTGATGTTCATTAGTGACTTGAAAGCCTTTGTCCATTAGTTTCTTTATGTTCTAAATTCCAATCATTAGGGATTATTGGTAGCCACAATTTGGTCAATATGTTATCCACCCGTTGGCTTCGTTAGGTTACATACTAATATCGTTTTCCTGTCATATGAAGCTTATCTTTCGGTGATATTTGTTTTGCGCACAATGACACTTATGAACCTACAAAGACATTGGTTGTACTTCATATACGGAATTCCTAGTTGACAAGAAATTCTTCTGCTTTTGGATGAATAAAAATTGAATGAGTTAGTCTTAACAACGCCAAAATATTTGTTTCGCCCACTTTGTATTATATATTTTTGCACAGACGAAAACTAGGAAGCAAATTGAGGTCAAGTTAACAGAATTATCACGAGTAGTAAGAAGGTAATTGTATGCTTTTTCTTTAGTCGAAGGTACGTTACTTTTTTGACTTCACTTCCATAAACTGACAGCGCAGTTCCGATATGAGAAAAGCTGATCCGAAATATTTTATTTATTAAGTATTCGAAAATTTACCAAAGTGATGTATTTGTCCAACAGCAATTTTGTGCATATAGCTTTAATTTGACCTGACAACGTGTATCTTACTACGGATCAAATTTTGAACCTCACCACTCGCAGTCTTGTATTTGGTCAACATGCTAGACAAATGGCAACACTGATCTTAGGCTGTAGAGTATACCATTATATGTATACAACTGCTAGGCATGTCAGAGAGAAATTCATTCATCCCTCGTCATTACTTTTGCTTGCTTACGTGGAAGGAGACGAATGAGGTCCTGGAATTCGGATGAAATGTATCTTTTTGGAGCTGCGTAAACGATGTTACATTCAATGTACCGAAATGTGAGAAATCCTCTCGATGTTTTGAGATGAAACACTTGGCAGAATTATGCTGCTTTGGTCTTTTCCAAATAATTATGCTGGAAGTACAGAAATGACAGGAAGGGTATATGAACTAAAACTATGATCAAGGACGCGTAAAGGAGTTTGTAGCGCGTGTTGTGCATTACTTTTCCAGCAGTGACTAAAAGTGTAAGAGCCAGAGAGAGTTCACGGCTGAAGAAGCACTTTGACCCATTTAAAAGTCAGGGTGGCACATAGTTATACGAGTAGATGCACAATAAGGCACATGAGCAGATGTTGGGTGTTTTGCTTTAAACCAACTCACATGTATGTTAAGTTATCGAGAAGTTGAAGTCGCATTCATTTCATGCATCTCATTTGCATATATGTATGTAAATGGGGGACGATTGATCGGAGGCTATAGTCTGTAACCTAGTTTTGAAGAAATTTGATGGAAGTGAATGATTCTTTTTAAACACATAAAAACGTTCTTAAACTGATTGAGAAAAAATTAGAGTTTGATTGTGTAATCATAATAAATCTGATAAATAAATAAAATCATATAGAAAGCCGATTAATAGAGCTTTGCTTAATCCTTTGGGGTTATCCCTTTGAATATTTTAGAAAAGAAATCTGAGAATGTAATGTGAATTATTTATTGCATTTAGCAAAAGTAGAGGATTCATTCAACTTCTAAACTTTTACGTGACATATGAATCTTTAGTATGTTAACTCCCTGATGCATGTTACCAGTTCTGAATGTCCGTTCCTCGCCCGGTAGTACCTGCCAGAACTTAAAACACGGCACCATGGAAGTCAGGAGCCCACCGAATTTCGGTCCGGTTTGACTTGAAGAGGTAGACTCCCTTGTGGGAGCGTCATGGTGGCTATGGTTTAAACAAAAAGTCGCGGGAAGGGTCTTGACCCAATGTAGAGTTGCAAAATACTGGGTGCTGTGACCCTAAGAACAGTAAGAGGTTTTAGGTTAGCCTCGACAAATACAAAGGGTGGAACTTTCTGCCTCCAACACGAGTTCTATTTTGGTATCAGTGGCAATTCGGTGAGCGATGACAAAGCGTATCCTTGCTCCCACGGATGTATGGGCATTTCGTGGAATAAAGCCATCATTGTAGGTGTTCACGTTTAACACAAGTGACGTTCTGTCAGTTCCTCCCTCAAGTATCAAAGCTTCTTCTATTCATGAAATTGTAGACTTTACTAGTCAAGAAACATCCTAAAAACTTTAGGCTTAAGAAATATTATGATATTGTCGCGTTGTAAAAATTTAAATTATTCGGATCCTTATCCATCAGATAACTAGAGAAGAATTTAAACTAATTTATTAAGATGCCACCGCAGTGATGGGCTTGAACCACTCGACTCTCCAGCTAACTGTGGTGTGCATTCACTCAGCATAGCCTCGCCATTACAAACATTTGATCTGAAGACGCCTAACTAGACTGATTTCGCTGTACAGCTCGGGGTTGATTTTCCAATAATCGTCTCACCTAAAACCAGTCTTGACATTGAATGGCTCAGTTAATTCATTACAAAATTGGATGGAGCAGCGAAAATTCTCAATGTCAAAACTAGATATGGGCTGCCTATCTCGTCACTATGTACGCTGTCATATCGGGCTTTGAAGTTGACGAAAGCGTCTTTACCGAGATCTGCCGAAGTATGAGTATTTGATCTATGATGGAAGCAAAATCCTAGCAGTGTCTTGCGATTGCGACTTTTCGTTGTCGAACTTGGTTTATTTTACTTGACATCGTTGTGGTGTGATATCAGCATTCATATCCTGGCTTCAAGTGATGTACAGAGTTGATGTTAGCTACTCGAAAAGTTCAGACATCCAAAATGCTAGAGGAGTGTCTATTGCGAACACAGGGGATAGCCAAATAACTTTATCGGTGTGAAATGTGGAAATCGCGTTTTAGCTGCTATAAGATTGCAGCCGGATAACTAGAAACGTTCATTCATTGTCGGACGTGGTGTTGTGCTGGCTGTTGTTTTTTCGAAGACTACAATTCTTCCACAATTTTGGTGTCACAGCTGAATCATTAAGCATAATAGTTACAAGAGATGCCTATAGACTATTCAGGTATACCACGCTGCGACCGCTTTTGATAATCTGAAGGTTTTAAACTAAAAAGAGATATCACCTTCATCTAGAAACGTGGTGGGATGGCGAAAGAAGAATCCAAAAATTGTGACATGTATTTCGGAGACTGCTACAAAGAAAAGAAGGAGCGTCTATATAATCGAATTTCGAGCGGCTGATGGGCCTACGAGCCAAGATACATGCATAGATGCCACAATAACGCAATGATACTGTGAGGAGATTTACGATTATTGTTGATCTTCTGTAATTACAACAAACATTCATAACCTACGCCGATGACGTTTGATTTAATGTCTCACGCAGTCCTCATGGCTTTAATCTGGCACTTCTGGTACTGACAAGTACATTTAGCAAAATAGATCGCATTTAAAGCGTCGTGTAAAATACGAGGTTGACTTCTTCGAAAAAAAGAGAAAAGGCACAAGAAGCGCGTGAAAGAGGAGACCCGCAGAAGTTATAAAAGAAATTAAGCAATAGAGGCGGTTTCAGTGCTAAGAACAAGAAACGATTATTTCCTGCAGAGTGTAAAATTGCGGGGATATTTAAATTATGCTGCCAGGCCTCGACAATGAAAACCAAGACATCCTTTCCGGCCACTTAAAATAAGGAAGAATGGGAGTAATCATATATTTTACTGATCAAGCCTTATACTTAAGAGTTACCCAAGTCGATAGTAAATTGTTTTAGATTCAAAAATTTCGCCTGGCGATAACGAATTGCTAACCTTGTGGATCAAGACAATGCTAGTGAACAGTACCTTGATCGCGATGACTAGCCATTGCCTTCTCGTCAATCCTTCCAAAACTAATGTTGTTAACTAAACATGAAGGAGAAAATTGTATTAAAAAATCCGAACATGTGTTTCTTCAACGAAGCTCGATATGCTTATTGGTGTCCTTCAGAAGCATACTTCTTTTGATTAAACGCTTTGTATCGAAAGTTTCAAGTCGCTGTCGACTTGATCTGTGTATGACACCAACGAAATATCCGAGCACTATTTGGATATTTTACAAAGTTTCCTCAGAAAGTAGCACAACCAAAATTAACGAACTCTCAAAAGAAAACATTTGATATTGCACATCCCAGTGAATTTGAACTTACAACGAAAACAAAGAACAGATCGGCGCAATTCTGAAATTGTCAAATGTTTGGTCACAGTGAAAAGAGTTGCCACATATAAACTTATGGTTCCACAAAACTAATAAATGCAATGACACAGCTCCAGATAAGTGCATAAACTGTAGTGTAAATCACAAGCCACAGCAAGTGCTTGGATATAAAGCAAATTGCAAACAAAAATTATCCTCTTTGTTTACGTACAACAATAATAATAACACGGCAAAAGTTACTTTCCTGTCAATGAATGATTTCCCAGCTCTGCCATCACGAAATGCAGTGCAAAATATACATAGAAATGGGACATAACATCTCCACCAAGTCCCAGTCAAGCGTACCCGTTCCAAGGACTTCACTGAACAACAACAACGATTTGTGAGCCGCAAACAGAAGCGGTGATTAATTTTCACTAGGCGAATTCAATTCGTAAAATATTCAATTTCAATAATGGGTATGATTACAGACCTTCTCGTAGGTTTATGTAGACCTAAGACAGACTAGTTTCTTGTTTAGTTAGCTACTAAGTTAGTGTACAATAATTTAACAAAGATCAATTTGAATAATATTACATGGAATGCCAGGGGTATTCGTATTAAACATTGTTAATTTACAAATTTACATGGGGCAAATCTGGTGGATATGGTAGTGAATGAGCAGGTGCATTATCGTGATTCCGGAGGTTTTTCTCGTATTGCTTCTCGCAAACGGTGCATTACTTCAAGGTAATACTTCTTATTGACCGTACGACCTTGAGGTAAGAATTTCTGATGCACTACAAACTTTGTAATTTAATCGAACTTCGGTCTTTTCTGGGTGCTTCTATTGCGACGAATTGGCTTTAGTTTCAAAGTCATAACCATATACCCATGGTTCGTCACCAATTATGGACCATTTGAGCAAGTCAGAATTATCATTGATGTTATTTAAGAGCTCCTGAAATATGGTCATGCCACACGTCTCATGTCTAAAACATAATAACACGAGCCGACCGATAAGATAAAATCCTGAACAACTTCTCTTATGGTAATTCGACAATTTTCCAAAACAATTTTCTTCATAGTTTCGACGTTACCATCCTTTGTTGATGTGCTGGGGCGTCCAGACCGAGGTTCGCTATTGATATCTCGGCCAGCTTAGAAGAGCTTGTACTACTTTTAAAATTCTTTTTTACTTAGAGCAGAACTACCGTCTGGTACTGTCAATATTTCAAGTCTTTTAGAGCACTTGATACCATTTTTTACACAAAATTGTATGCTAATTCTTTGCTCCAATTTTTATAATAATTGAAAATCGCCGAGCACACCAAAAGACGTCTAACCTTACCAATTGTCAAAAACAAACCTACTATTCTATACCTATACTTGAAACTGCGAATATATGTACCAAAACAAAAAAAAAAAAAAAAATACGTTGCCCGCAAAATTTTAAAAGTCACTTTACTTTCTGAACTTCTGCCTACTAAACGGAGGTAGTCTCAATCCTGATGGTAATGAACTATGTAAAGAGTGACCAAATAGCAATGATAGTTTTTCCAATTATAATGTTTCTGCAGCTGTCAAAGTCACCAATAACATCCAGCTGTGAAACTATTCAGTAAAGTTTGACATTTCATCAGGCAACGTTTTACGCTTGCCGAAAGTGCGAAAAATTATACCGAAATTCCGGTTCAGTTATATGGGGTGATTCGTCGTTAACTTTGATTTTCAATAGGCTTTTTTGACAAATCACGCGTGACTCCAATGAAACTTTGATTATTTTTATTCAGTATCGTTTGGCAAGCCATCGCAAATTTTAGAGCTGTATAACGAAATCAGCGCTCTGTGAGAAATGTTTTTCGTGCGATTCAAGGAACTTACGGTGCGCATAATCGACCTACTGAAACCTCTATAGCCAATACCATTCGCAAATTTGAGTCCCAGTTTACATTAGAGATTGATACTAGATCGGTTAGACCACATTCAGCACGTAGTGAAGGGACTATAGTAGCTGTAGCTGAGAGTGTACGCGAAGACCGTGACGAATTGATTCGTCGTCGTTCTCAGCAGCTTGACTTGGCGGATTCGACAACTTGGCGTATTTTACGTAAAGATCTCGACTTAAAAGCATACAAAATTCAACATGTGCAAAAAGTGAAGCCTAGCGACTTGAATTTGCCTCATATTTTCAGTGAATGGGCTCTGGAAAAAATCAATGAAAATCCTATGTCTTATCGTGAAATTTTGTTCAGTGATGAAACCCATTTCTGTATCAATGGATACGTTAAGAAATAAAATTGCCGTATTTGTACTGATGATCAACCCGAAAAGTACAAAGAACTTCCATTACATCCATTAAAAACAACGGTATGGTGTGGTTTATGAACTGGTGGAATCATTGGTCTATATTTCTTCAAAAATGAAGCAATTCAGAATGTTTTCGTCAATGGTAAACGTTATCGCGCCATTTTAATGGACTATATGCTTTCCGAATTTTAAGCACACGGTCTCGGTAAGAGTTGGCTTCAACAAAACGGCGCTACGAGCCATAGAGCGCGTGAAACAGTGGAATTGTTAAAAAATCACATTTTGGTGAGCACTTAATTTCACGTTTTGCTACGGTAAATTGGCCACCCATGACCACCAGGTCTTCAGGTATAAGCCAGCTACGATTGACGCTTTGGAAACCAACATTACTCGTGTTATCCGCGAAATACGTGTCGCAATTCTCGAACGAGTCGCCTGAACGAGTCCGAAAAGACCACCTCAGACATAGCCCTGGGTAACATTTACATAATATCATTTCTGAAAAATAGATGCCATGAATTGTTTCTTTACCCCATAATAAAAATTTTATGTTCGCTTTCAAATTTGTGTGGTTTATTTGCCAATGTAAATCAAACCCAACGATGAATCACAGTATAAATGCGCAACGTGAATTTCGTCATGAGGACGGTCCTCATAAAGCCTTCAGTGCGCAAGCAATTCTTCGCACCATGGAAAAGTTGAGCGTGAGTATACTGTTTTGGATCTTAAGCCACCAACCAAATAAGAGATTGGTGCGAAATGTAGAACACATAGCCGCCGTAGCAGCTAGTATCGAAGAAGATCCAGAAATGTCGATTCGGCCTCGATCAGCTGAATTGGGTATCATCAGAGAGTCAACCCGGCTTATTTTGCGGTGGGATTTGGGCCTGCAGCGGTATAAGATTGTGCTGACTTCAGAATTGAAGCCGACTATAGACAACGCCGTGAGTTCGCTAATTGGATGCTAAAAATGTTAGCCGGAGATCCGGATTTTGGGCAAAAAATCAACTTCTCGGGCGAGGCCTACTTTTGGCTCAGCGGTTATGTCAACAAGAAAAGGTCCACGAGTGTTCGGCCAAACTGTTTGTTTGCATCAGAACGAGACACTGATGCATTTGCTTAGCACTGGAGTGTTGGATAAAAGTGGAACCAACACTTTCTGCAGCCGATTTCTAACAACACCACGTAGTATTTGCTCTTTGATTGTCTGACATCAGGCTGTATATACTAGGCTTGATGGGACATTACCTGAAAAAGAGTATACAAGTGGAACATATACTTAAGCACACATTAGAAAAAAAAAAGACACACAGCTAGAAAAGATTCAGAGGGGCACTTCTTAGGACCTAGATTAGCCACTTTAAACTTCTCTATACCATCGGGTAATAATATATGTTTTCCCATTAGGTACGCACTTCAAATGAATTTTTACTAAAAAGTTTGGTGATACTATCTACTTCTTATTGGGATATTAACGTGAGACTTTCTATTCAATTTGTACATTGATATGGTTTGTAATATATTTCTCGATCCTTGTTCTGAAGAAGAAGAATAAAATAGTCACGCCGCGAAAAATACTATCAGTGAATCTTCGGTTTAAGCTTAAATCAGGCTACAAGTATTAGGTACTAATATTACGAATATCACAGAGGCTTATGCAAAATAAATATAACAATTCATTTTTATTTGAAACAATTATTTAGTATTAATAATCCGGAGTTTTTGATAACCAAGAAGTGAAGTTAGTAGATTCAAAGATTATAGGTTCGAAAAAAAAAAAGATGCAGAAATCCGACATTAAAGCATAACTAAGTTATAATTGAGAAAGTAACTTTTAAGCAATTTTTAACGTTTTTGCAGCATTTATAACTACGCCTAGGTCGTGGTATCGTTTTTAGGCGTTTTCAAATTCTCTTTGCATTATTGCCTTAACTTAATCTAAGCACATGTGCCTTACAATAAAGTTGTGTCGTCTGCATAAGCAAATGGCGTCCTTTTTTAAAAACGCAGATTACTTTATTGGTGAATAAGATAAATAATATTGATCCCAATCTTGAACCCTGCGGCACCCCGCACAAGCTTTGTTTATTTAGGATAAATATAGGCTGATTCATCGTGAGGTTTGATTTTCAATAGGTTTTTTTTGACAGACTCCTACGAAACTGCTTTATAATTTTTGTTCAGTATCGTTTGGCCAATCATCATGAAAAGACTCACACCACAACAGCGTCTCCAAATTGTTCAGTTGTCCTCGTATTATGAAAATCAGCGTTCTGTGAGAAATGTTTTTCGTGCGAATCGAGGAAATTACGGGGCGCATAATCGACCTACTGAAACCACTATTGAATGCACCATTCGCAAATTTGAGTCCCAGATTAGACCACATCCAGCACGTAGTGAAGGGACTATAGTAGCTGTAGCTGAGAGTGTACGCGAAGACCGTGACGAATCGATTCGTCGTCGTTCTCAGCAGCTTGGCCTGGTGTATTCGACAACTTGGTGTATTTTACGAGAGGATCTCGGCCTAAAAGCGTACAAAATTCAACTTGTGCAAGAATTGAAGCCAGGCGACTTGAATTTGCGTCATATTTTCAGTGAATGGGCTCCGGAAAAACTCAATGAAAATCCGTTGTTTTATCGTGAAATTTTGTTCAGTGATGAAGCCCATTTCTGGCACAATGGATACGTTAATAAATAAAATTGAGCAACCCAAAGAGTGCCAAAAGCTAATATTATATCCGTTGAAAGCAACGGTATGATGTGGTTTATGGGTTGTGGCATCATTGATCCATGTTTCTTCAAAAATAAGGCAAATGAAAATGTTACCGTCATTGGTAAACTTTATCGCGCAATTTTAACGGACTATGTGCTTCCTGAAGTCCAAGCACATGGCTTCAATGAGCTCTGGTTTCAACAAGGCTCTGGTTTCAACAAGACGGCGCTACGAGCCATACAGCGCGTGAAACAATAAACTTGTTGAGAAAATCATTTTGGTGAGCACTTAATTTCACGATTTGCTACGGTAAATTGGCCGCCTAGATCCTGCGCTATCACACCTTTGGACTATTTTCTCTGGGGATATGTAAAGTCTTACCTCTTCAGGAATAAGTCAGCTATGATTAACGCTTTGGAAGCCAACATTACTCGTATTATCCGCAAGATACCAGTCGCAATGCTCGAACGAGTCGCCCAAAATTGAACCTTCCGAATGAACCACCTCAGACGTAGTTATGGCCAATATTTACATGATATAATTTTTGAGAAGTAGTAGAAGTAGATGCCATGAATTTTTCTCTTAACCGAAAAGAAAAATGTTATGTTCACTCTCAAATTTATATATTTTATTTCACATTATAAATCAAACCTTACGATGAATCACCCTATACATCAGAAACCTTTACCCTCATAGTTCTTTCTTCAAACAAGTTCTTTCTTCTTCTTAGCAAGACTTGTGAATTCTCCCAGTAGCTGATTCTTTTGCAGAATTCTGTGACTTAAAATAATGTTGGTGAGCATATTTACCACGAATTCCTCGAGACATTTTTCTACAACCGGCAAGACTGAGATTTGTCTGTAGTTTTTGATTTGAGTCTTCACTATTCCTTTGTATTGTATATGGGTTCAATACTTGACGTTTTTAAGAAAATAATTTTGGAACACAATCTTGATTTAATAAATATATTCTGAAATACTGGTTAAAGGTCAATCGTTCTAAGTTGTCAGCTCCTTTTGAAGACTTTTCGGTCTTCAGAGAGGATAATATTTGAAATACTTCTGATTGTATAGCTTCTTCAACTTAAATTGACTCTTTGAGATGTATGCCAACTATTGTGAACATTTAGTATGGATACGTATGAATACATTTTGGTGCTTGTTTTCAAAATTGTTCTACAAAATCATCTACAGTGCACCTCAGATTTTCGTCATCAGCAAAGAAGCTTTTTATAACGAAAGTATCTTTCGAACTGAGTTATACCATATATTTTTATGATGAAAATTCAACTTTATTTATTGGTAACATATAAATCATTCAAAGTATTGCAAATTGTTAGCTACATTTTGTTCCCATCTTCCTGGTAGAGCTCGAGTAAATAAAGTCTTTATCTTTTGAGGCTATTCACGAATCAAGCCATTTTTTGATGTCTTCATATGAGCGGAATTGCTGATTAGCCAGACCATGTGCCATCGAACGGAACAAGTAAAAATGGACGGCGCAATATCTAGGGAATATAGCAGATGGGGTATGACTTCCCAATTGAGCGTTTCGAGAATGTTTTTAAGGGGTTTGGCAACGTGAGGCCGAGCGTTGTCATGCTGTGGTAGCAGCTTTTCGCGCCTCTGCTTGTATTGTGGCAGTTTTTCGCACATTTCTTGGCTCAATCGCATCAATTTAAGTAGATACCGTTCCCCAGTGAAGGTTTCTTTGAGTTTTAAGAGTTCATACACAATAGCACCGACCTGGTCTCACCAAAAACACAACATAATCTTTTTATCGTGAATATTCGGTTGCTGTATATAATCCATTTTTCATCACAAGTCACGATACGATAAAGAAAACGCTTCCTTTTTACCGCTAGAGCAGTTGTTTAGGCGAAAAAACGACGCTCAACGTCCCTTGCCTTCAAATAATAAGGAACCGAAGTTCCTTGTTTTTCTATCATTCCCAACGCATGCATGCTTGGGAATGACTTGTCGGATAAGTCTTAATACTGAAGCAAGCTCTTTTCGCTTCCTTATCGATCAATGCCTCCAATTCAGCATATTCGAAGGATTTGGCCTTCCTTAACGCAGACGGTCGTCAACATCGAAATCACCACTTTTGAAGCGACGGAACGAATCACTGCACGTTGTTTCATTTAGAGCTATATCTCCGTTAACTTACTGGAGTTCTGGATGCGCTTTTAGCCCACCTGTCAAAATTTGGTGACAATCCGACGCCTAGTTTTGTTTCGAGACCCATTTCAAAACAGTATTGCTCCGTAACCGATTTTTGTTTTTGAGTGGCAAAACCTGCGAGGAAACCAAGCCCATTCTCCTGCACAAGATTTTTGGCATGAGAAAGTCGTCCAAGCGATGGGTGCCACGTTTGCTCGCATCGGAGACCAAGAGCAATCGTGAGACGTGCTTGGCCCTGTTTAATAGAAATCCGGAGGAGTTTCTGCATCGCTTCATGACCATCGATGAGACAATGATTCATTGGTATACACCAGAAACCAACAATCGAAACGACGGGTTACACCCGGTGAACGTTCTCCAAAGAAGGCGAAAACCATGCCTTCGACCAGAAAGATGATAGGCACCGTTCTTTGAAACACGAAAAGTGTGATCCAAGTTGACTTTTTGGAGAAGAGAAAAAGAATCACAGGGGCATACTACGTCGTCTTATTGGGGCAATTTAACTCCGATTTGAAAAAAAAAATCGACCTCATTTGGTAAAGAAAAAAATGCTATTCCACCACAGTAGCGCACCAGCTCGCACCCCTGCAGTCGGCACAACCAAATTGGTCGAATTGCGCTACGAATTGCTCTCTCATCCTCCGTATTCTTCGGATTTGGCTTCTTGCGACTTATTTTTGTTCACAAATCTAAAAAGATCGCTCACTGGAAAGAAGTACTGGTCGAACGAGGAAGTTATCGTTGACGCGGAGGAGTATTTTGCAGGCCAACCAAAATCGTACTATACGGAGGGGTTAAAAAGTTGCAGCACTGCTGGGAAAAGTGTTTCGAGTTGACAACAGATTATATATTAAAAAATAATTTGTCAAAACCTAAAGAAGTTGCGTTGTTATTTCTAATTCGGGTATCCATCAAACAGTGCTCGTAGATTAAGTGCATATATTTAACGCTTAAAGGGATTAAATAAAGAGCTATTTAAACACATCATTAACAATATGGCAATTAGCACAAATAATTCAAGGCACAATAGTGTCTTTAGTGGCTGATTTAAGTACACAAATATGCTACTGAATTTTTCTACAAAATTTGAACTGCCCTATGGCTTAAGAATCTTCAGCTGAGTGCGTAATGCCACACTCAGACATTGTTGAACCTTTCGCATTGTTTTATAAATATCTTTTGTATCGTTTAGCAAATAATGAACATGCTCCTTCAATAACTTATAAACAAGGACAACCCATTCTACTCATAAGAAAAAAAACGTAAATAAACACAAAAAGACAAATTGACGTTGCTTTTATCCCAACCACCATTTCTGTCATCGTTTACTTCTTGGAGTTAATTTACGCCTCTAAAAAATTTGTTATTTTTCAATTAAGATCCAAAAGAGAGATTTCAGGACTTCTCATGTGCCGTTGTCAAGGACAATAGAATGATGTAGACCACCCACTTACACCATCAAATCGGATTTTCTCCAGAGATACTCACACTCCAATTGGGTAAACTTTCTTGTCTTATCTCGTGTATGGCACACATAATGCGCATTTACAAGAAGCATATCCTAGGCAGGCTCCTCAAGGACAACGAAATTATACACTTCAAAGAGCCGAGGCCTATGTCTCATCATCTTTCCGTCGAAATCCCAGTACGAAATGTTGAAAGATAAATTAAACTACATATAACGCCAGTGTGTGGTACATGGATTTCCGTCCGCTCATTATATTTTCTATGCAAATACAAGTAAGAGTCGAAATTTATTTGTATGTATGTATGTATATCATGTGCCAACAGAATAATAACGGCCAGAAGGAAAAAGTCTGGATTACCATTTGTGCATAGTCTAAGTGATACTTACATGGTCGACATTTGTAAGCAATCTCAACGAACTTTCGTATTCCAGAACATGGGTCTCCGGACAGTGACTTGGCGGTGGCGGCGAACTTGCAATGACGTTTCTTTTGGCACGCATCCACCACTGTCTGCAGAAGGGCGTACTGCAAGAGGAGATACAAAAAAAAGAATGATTAGATATTTATCAATTAATTATTAAGGAAAAAAGTACGGCAAATAGAATAGAGAGAACATGTCTCGGAACATATTAAATGACCAGTCTGACACATGGCATCTTTAATCTCACATAAGAAAAGAATTTTACACAAAACCCAGACAAAAAGATACTCCAAGGATTCAAGAATAGATTAAAAGAAAAATCATTCAATGGTTGACATTTGAAAAATTAAAACCGATTGACGAAAGAACAGATGCCAAGTTTGACACCCTCCAATTGCCACCATAGTGATATATTTCGGAATATCAAAGCATAATAGCTGACAGTGAAAAGCATAAACAAGTAGTATACATACAGGATTTTTAATGAATAATTAAAGTAAATCCAGTTAAGGAAAGTAAGCATAATTTTGCATCAACAAATAGTCAGATTATTCTTAGGATATCGGCGGACGGATAGCAGATTCTCCTTCTTTTTCATCTTCTCTTAGTACGTGATGTTCTCTTCTTCTGCGTCGTATTTTCGTTGCAGTGGAGATTCTTAGATTCAAATGCAGGGTAATCCTACATACATAGGAAGTGTTGTAAGCTGAACATATGTTTAACGCCCGTAGTAGTGGATCTCTAAAAACTGTGGTGCAAGAGTAGTCACAACTTTGCGACTCTTACAAGGCGTTCTTAAGGATCTATAAATAAGATTTAAGGTGGTATTTTCTGTGAAAGATTCAGCATATTGCTGCGAATTCTGCCTAAAACACCTCGATTTTTAAGCGTTATTAAGCACAGAGATGGTACGTGGTTTGACTCTGTGAAAGAATCATTTGATCTTAAACCTACTTCGAAAAAATCTACTATTCTACATATCAATCCAAACATGATCGTGAAAAAAACTTAAATGGGCAGTTTGTAGGATAAAATTTTACAAGCAATCAAAATCTTTTTGTGCCTATAGATCCCAAAGGATCTCAGATCTATCAGTCTACCAATATCATCTTCCTTGCTGAAGACCTTCGAAGGAATCCTCGATCCCCACATCAAGAGCAGCCTTAATCACCAAGAAATGTCAAGTTGTCAGTATGCCTATCATTACACTATTTGTTATGATCCATTAAAGAATCGGTCTCTATCTGAAGGAGGTGGCATTCCTTGATATCGAGTGAGCTTTCAACAACGTTCATATCTTCTCGATTATCTTCGAAACTGGACAAGAGTAGTGTCATGGTTGCTGCTTAACAATAAAGGAACCACACTGTAGAACACGTCAGAGGCATGCACTTCATTCTCATCTATGGAACCTAGTCCTTAATAGATTTCTCACAAAATGTCTTCGAAATGCTGTGCCCTTAAACACATAGTTACGAGCTTAGAGATCGGCTGGCCAAAAGGGAGCTGGTTCTCTTCAAATAAAAAAAAAAGATAACCAATAAATGGAAGGTAAATCTTGCAAAGCGAAAACAAACTGTGGTTTCCCCTTCTAGTGCAAGGCAAATATGGGATCAAGGTGGGGTCTACACTGCGACTGTGTAACCAAATCTCACTTAGGCATAGCTGCTTGGTGGACTCCACTGTCTATATAAGCATTACTTGCATGTAAAAAACCACTCTAACGGCAGCGGCTCTTCAACCCCTGCTCCATTTGCTAACTTAAGTCTTATCAGGCAAATTGTAATTAAGTTTGTCTTTAAGCCGTGCGAAGTAGTAAATAAGAGCGAAATGTCAATCACTCGATTTCAGAAGCAAGCGAATGTATACAACGCGAAGTCATTATCACTCCATTTCCATCTTCGCAGAGGGCTCCAAAAGATTCAAGGTATGCCTTCGAATATTTTTCAGTCCAGTTTTGAGTGCATGTTCTGTACCGCTTTCCAAGCCAAAGTCCAAGTTATTCATCAGTCTGCTACTTGGCTCAGTCTGAATCTAATATCTCCGTCAGATATTGCAATATATGTGTCCATACTCAGTCAGATTGAATCCTTTACTTCGAACAGCAGCCCAATGTCAAACTTTATTGGATTCCTTTCTTTCTGAGGGGCCATCATTTACTCGGGTAACTACCTAGTTTTAACCAAGGTGCAAATGAAAATATTTTGATCACCGCTAAGCCCAACTTAAATTATGAAGAAGTTCGATGTCTCAACTCTCCATAAGTCATTTACAAATTTCAAAGACTAATTTGATGCAGCGATTCATAAAAAAAGACTGAGTTTCGTCGACTCTCACTGTTCCACGTCGGCTACAGAAAAGAAAGAAAGATAGAACATCATCTTTTCAGAATGACCAAATAGCAGGAGAAAAAATCCAACTCTCACAAAAGGCTAAAGGAAGCAATGCTTAAAATCTGAGCCAAAGAATGCAAACACGAACAAATGATTCAAAACAACAATCAACTACTCAATTTAGACGACGACAACCAACAAATTCGTCCACTTTACATGAATAAATTCAATGTGTCCATATAATAACTTTGCCTGCAGAGTGATGGGGAAACTACTAGGTGTCCTATAACTTGGATGACGCTAACACCTCAACAATATAGCTCGTAGCAAAGCGCTTGTTTTACCACCCAATGGTGGAGCTCAGTAACTCATGCAGACTAAAATGACAAGGGTATGTACGGCCATTAGTGTTATACTGGCCTACGCCGTCATATGGCTCACAACTCTATAAGGAAGAAATTATAATATGTGACGAAATGGATTCACTGTTGACGACACTAACAAACGTTGAAAGGATCACGACCTTCGGATCTACACGTGGAGTGTTCGGACCTTCAACAGGCCACGTGCAGCCAAACAGTTAGCAGAGGCTCTTAACTGCTATCATGCAGATATCACCGCCACGCAGGAAGTGTAATGGGACGGGTTAGATGTAAGGAGGATGAAAAACTGTGATATGTACTATGGTGAGTGCTATTAATAGACCTGTAGAGATGGAGAAGTCAACCTGATAGTAGAGTCATAGTCGGTGCTAAGAATATGGAAAAACTTTTTCGGCGGAGTGTATAACGAAGGAGAAGTCCAACATCCTACCCTTAGGCAGGTAGACTTCCGTCTACCTGACCAAAGTGAAGTAAGAATAGCAGTATCTGAGTTTAACAAATCAGCTGAACCTGACGGCTTATCGGCCAAGATAACACTCAGAAGAGTGTTTCCCTGATCCACTAAAAATGAGACACCTTCAACTGCGCTGACTATTGACGTATTAGTCTCCCCAACATCGCATACATGATCTTATCTGCCATATTGTGTGAACGTCTAAAACTATTCGTCACCAACCTGATTGGCCGCTATAAGTGTGGTCTCAGACCAGGAAAGTCCACAATCGACCAAATCTTCACCATTCGGTTCCTGGAGAAAACTCAAAAAGTTCATGTCGATATCCATCATCTTTTCATAGATTTTATGTCCACATATGACACATCATTTACAGAGTCGAGCTACATATTTGCATATATCGAGCCATGTAGAGTTTTGGTATCCCTGCCAAGCTCGTTTGAGAACGTTCGTTGCTCAAAAGGCTGTGCAACTATTAGAGTACGCCGATGATACCGGCATAATTAGGAGAAATCAACGGGCTATCACCGGTGCGTTCGCCAGTGTTGAAACGCAAGCTGCCAAAATGGGTTTAGCGGTAAACGAAGGCAAATCCAATAACATATTTGCTGTCCACAAGATGAAGCACACAACACTAACGAATTGGACAGAACGTCGCATTCGACAGCTATCATTTCGAGGTTGTAAGGGATTTTGTCTATCTTGGTTTAGCTATGAATTCTGCCAATAATGCCTCACCGTTGTTTCTTTGGGCTAAAAGACGAATGAGTAGTTAGGCAATATACCGAAAACTAAGGAGATTCTAATAAGACAATGATCATCCCAGTCCTACCTTATAGGGCTGAACTATGAGTCTAACGGATGCGGATAAAGTATATTAACTTTAGTTAGTCTGTTAGTTAAGGCCTTAACATTTTTATCAACAACTTAATTGGTCCATATCAGTGTGATTTTAGAAAGCCAAATGCCACATAGGCCAAATTTTCACATTGTGGTAGATCTTGGAGAGGACCCATGAAATATAGATCGACACAACACGCTTATGTGGGTGAAAATGACAATATGGAAAGAACACAGCGTGCTTTTATAGATATGTTTGCGAGTATTGAAATAACAAATGGGTTAAGCTTCAACTATACATACACTTTCAACCAACAAGAAGGCATTAATGGACATACTTCACAATATGTTTTAATTGGCAGGCGTTCGAGATAGCTGTAAATAGATATAGGGATGCCAAAGAGAATAGATTATGCCAATCGTTGGCTTTTGTAGAGAAAGGCCGCAGCATAGGTGATGCACACAAATCTAAAAAGACTTCAATATGTGCCATTGGTGACAGCTGAAGGGAGGTGTGCTTGTTGAAGGTCATATCCACGTAAATCTTTAACGCCATATGGCTCCCACCATATTACTAAGTCTACGTCCATCTATGACGTAATCTGGGGCAGAGCAATACTGGTATTATCTTTCAGATTAACGCAACTGAAGATTGCAACAGTTTGATCAGGTACATTATGAGCGGTCGCTGGAAGAAGTAGGCACTCTTATGGGAGCTTCATAGTGGCCGTGGTTTAAACCTGAAATCACAGGAAGGGTCTTTCACTTACTGATTGAACCGATGTGGAGTTGCAAACAAATGTTGTGTGCCGTGATCCTTAGATCGGCAAGAGGTTACAACAATGCGATTACTGTAATATGGTAAGCGAAGGTCAAGGATATGGTAAATCCTAGCCCCCAACGATGTAAGGGCATCCCGTAAACTTAACTCTCCACGGTAGGTGTTCACGTTAGATACTTGAGACGTTATGGCACGCCATCTAAGCAAGTTAGGGTTAGGTTAAGTGAGAGTGGCTGTTAGAAAACCAACACACTTAGGAATATTGGCCCGTTGTACTACCACTTGGATCTATTATCCCCTCACTCATGGAACCAATTTGAGCTTACGACGAAGCGCAGGAGACTGTTAACGTCTGTATTCTTTAGATCTTTAAGTCGTCATAGAAGAAGGCTCCTAGGTGGAGTTTTCTTCTCTGGGAGAGAGCTGCGCATGTACAGAGAAGGTGTAGGATTGGCGATGAGATGTTTTCTTTTTAGAAGAATCAGACACTTAGAGCGATTCAGATCCAGCTTCGGCCAGATCTGTTTAGTCGCTAGACATGTTGGCCCATCGGTCCATCTAAGGTGTGTTCTTTTACCAACATCCAGCTTAAATAATAACTTGCACGTAGCAATAGGTATACCTAAGCTGCCCTTTTCCGGTGGATTAGGTAGAGTGGTTCCAATTTTGCCGAGTTCGTCGGCCCTACAATTCCCTGGAATATCTCAGTGGCCCGGCACCCAACAAAGGTGAAGGTTAAAAAGCTCTGCCATCTCCGGAAGAGATGATCGACATTCAAGGGCGGTTTTTTAATTTAGTGAGAGCGAGTCCATGGACTTGATAGCGGACTGACTATCCGAAAAGATGCTGATATCCTTTCCAGATACCACGTTTTTCTTCAGCCAGGACAGAGCTTCTTTAATCACCAAAATTTCCGCCTGGAACACGCTACAGCGATTTCGAAGACAAAAAGAGAGGCTTAGATTTTGCTTATCTGAGAAAACACCTCCATCAATCCCGCTATCAGGTTTAGATCCATCTGTATAGAAATGGATAGAATTGTCCTCCATGAAAGCATCTTCCTCCCAGCTCTCATGAAAATCTTTGTCAAACCAAAGTTTAGGTATGGTGTAATCGATGATCTCTATGTGGATTCCTAATGTTTTAAGAATATTAGCGTGGCCAAATAAATTATTTGCCCACTGTTTAGTCGCTTTAAGGCGAATAGCTGTAGACGCAGCTACTTGCCTTCTGAAGATGTCGATGGACATCAAGTGAAACAGAATGTCTAGCGCCGCAGAGGAAGCTCCACTTACGCATAGACATACTATTCTTTGATTCGGCTTAGTTTTTTGCAGTTGACTGCAATGTCTAAGGCCGTCCACCAGACGACCACACCTTAAGTGGGTAGCGGTAGCGAGATGTAAAGCCGGTGGTTTATTCAAGGTTGGAGGCCCCATTTGTTTCCAATGGCTTTCTTGCAAGGAAATAAAGCTACTGTAGATTTCTTGACTCTTCCTTGAATGTTAGGTTTCCAGTTTAGTTTCCTACCAAAAATGAGACCCAGGTATTTTGCTGTTTCGGAAAACACTTAACTAGTACCGTTTACTAAAGGAAGGAATATAGCTGGAATTTTATATTTCCTGGAAAAGAGGACAAGATCAGTTTTATAGGGGGTTAACTCCCATTCCGCAGCGATCTGTCCAATGGGTTAATCTGTTAAGATTAGCTAAAGGAGTTCCTTGATGGTATTAAAATGCTTACCTGAGACGGCTACAGCAACGTTTTCCGCATAGGCAATCACCCTGCACCCTCCCGCTTCCAAGTATATCAGCAGTTCATTTACTACTAAGTTCCAATAAATGTAAAAAAGGACACCGCCTTGTGGCGTACCTCTACTAACGTACCTAACGGATGTTGTTAAATACTCCCTCTATGTCTAGGAAAGCAAAGTATTGTATACTCTCTGTATTGTAGGGATCATTCGATGTGGCTAGTCAGCGAGTGCAGAGCCATTTCCACCGATTTTCCTTTACAGTAGGCATGTTGAGCCATTGATAAAAGTCTTGAATCAATTTTAGCTCGAATAAGGATATCAATCAATCGTTTTAATGTTTTTAGAAGGAGAAATGATAGACTTATAGGTCTTAGGTCCTTTGGGACATCATGAAAGGGTTTGCTGGCCTTGGAAATGAAAACTACATTAACTTCTCTCCATGACAGTGGAATGGGGATCAGTTCTACACAGCTCCTCATGATATTCTCTAGCGTGGGCAAGATAATATCTAAGGACCCTTGTACAATAGTTCGGCCGATATTATACCGTCCGGACCCGCAGGCTTGTATAGTTTGAAGCTAAGCACCGCCCAAATCAGTTTTTCTCTTGTAATCAGACCATGAATTTTATTCACGGTTGCAGTAGCCCTGCTTTGGTTACTGTTTGCCGCGAATGAAGAGCTACCTGGAAGTTGTATCCAGTAGCAGGAGGTTTTCCAGGAGCAATCGGTTTTCTTCAAACAACTAGGTATCATAGGATTTGTAGAGAGGATTTTTTCTTAGGAGCGATGCCTCAGAGGTTTCTGTGATTTTGTCACAGAATGATCTCCAAGATTGAAGCTTTGCTTTTCTCTGTTCTTTTTTATATATTTTGAGGGATTCCTTGTATGAGTCCTCAGTCATTTTTCTTGTGCTTTTTGCAAAGTTGAAAAGTTTTCTGCAGGTGTTTCTAAGCGGTCCTATCTAAGTAAGCTAGCAAGCACGAAAATCCAAGGTTCTTGTGTTAAGAACAAATGGAAAGAATGAGATGTGCCCTAAAATGCCAGTGTTAAGGGAAAGGAAAGGGAAATTCATAAGTCGATAAACGTTAATTTAATTTTATGGCAAGCTCAATTCCATAAAAATACTGAATGAACAAGTGTAAGGAACGGCCATATTCCAATTGATGCTCAAAATCATCGTTGGCTGGCAAAGGTAATAGTTTGAACACCGCGGACTTAAAACACTATTAGGTCCTACTACGCATGAGTGATGCCAATACAACATACTAACGCATTTTGTAGTTTACTTTATGTTTACTTCATGCCAATGAAATACAAATTTGTTGCAATAAACTCTTCAATAACAAAGACAAAGTTGTTTTTAAATTTTCTTTCGCTGTTTGTACGTGATTACCGTTGACCTGTTGCTATTGCAGACAAACTCATTTTAAACAAAAATTTCACCAGCGACCATGTAAAAGCAATTATCCTGCCAAAGGATCATTACCTTATCAGCTAATAAAACTTTTCGTTTAAAAAAAAAAAATCTAAAAATAAAAAAGCTACGAAAAAAAAACAGAAGAGAACTTTTCTCAAAGATATGCTGACTCATTCCACAATGACAGAGGTTTTTTTTTTTTTAATCCAATCATTCCTTGCACATTGGATTTGGAATTTTTTAATTACTACCCCCGCACAGAGAGTGAATAAAGTAAATTACTTGCACGTGAGCAAGTTTCAAAATCCAAAGCGATAACTAATGCCAAAGTTTTGAGCTTTATCTGTCAAAAATCTTTGTCTTCGAGGGATAATACCGCTATTTTTGTTCATTTTCTTCCTCTCCTTCACTAATAACCATTCTCATCCGACCAATGACTATTAACATGATGGAGATGGATTTTTTGTTTTTTATCTCCAGAAACTCCAGAGCGTAAAATGATAAATTAGACAAGAATTTGCATTTTTCACACTGGCTCTATTGTCTGTGGGTTTTATTTTTTTTTGGGGTATACTCGTATATAATGGTAATGGTAGACGAAGGACGACCTTATAGTTCATCCCCTCCTTGTTTATTGATCGAAGCATTGAATCAGAAACGATGGGGAAAGAAACCAAGTAGAGGTGGCTTGGATGTATCTGTGTATTACTAAATCGAAACACAATTTTTAACTGACGTCAAATGGAAATATTTTTCTTATGGTTTTCGAAGGATCAGTAGGGATTCATTTAGATAATATTTGTGCCTGTGCACTGATGATGCAGAAGAGTAGAAAATTGGAAACCACAAATAGTGAAATGAAATTGAGAATATGGCTTATGGAGTAATGAAATCGTGCACCTGTGAGTTATTGTTAACCATTGACAGTTGTATTTTCATGATAAATATAAAGGAACTTTGGAATGAGATTATTCAGGCTGTTTTACTTGTAGCCCAGTAGGGCTGTGGTTGGATTTTGATGGTGTAGATATCCGATACCAGCTGTTGCGAGAGTATCTTCTGAGTTACTATGTAAAGGTGCATATAATCTTTTGATGCACTTCAATACAGATTAAGAAAATTAAATTTGTTGGTTGGTCTCCTCAAATAATTATACCGGGCTGACTGAATTATCCGAATCATTCGAATCATAAATAGTCTGCCATTTAGACAGATGCAGTTTTTTTTTTTTTTCGCTGAGAGACAGCAAGGATATGGGTCTATAGAAAGATGAAGGACCTCTTGTTTTTTGTGGAAAGAAGGAAAATCTGTCTCTGTAGATATTTTGCTGCCTCTACTGGACTTATTGCAGAGGTTAGGAAAGTATTGTCTCCTGTTGAAGGAAAACGTATGTTTACCTAACATAAAAACCAAAGTACAAAGTTGTCGTTAGACACGAAATCATCAGTGTCACATTGTAGATTTTCTGCCTATATTCCTTTACATTTTATATTCATTATTACAGTGAAAATCGACTACGAATTCCCGTAGAAATCTGCATAATGATTGATGGGAAAACTGCTGTCTTTTCCATAACTTGTATTAGGCCAGCAGCGCAATTTCGGAGCTTTATGCTTGCCCTGCCTTCAAGTGATAGTCCCTCCGAAGAAAATCTAACATCTAGCTGTAGACAAGATACAGATATGGGCGCGATAACAACCAATAGTCAGCAAGCCATTATGAGGAAGTTCAACGTCGAACTGCTACAATTCCAAGACACCGCCAAGTACTTATCCAACATAGTTTCTCTTAACCTCTCGGAGAGTCAGATGCTGTCGGCATTGAACGTAAAAGCCAGTAAAACACATTCAGATGGTTTGCCTTTTATGCACTAGGTCTCAATCCGCTCCATTAAGCAAAACTCTGGTTTGATGGCAATTGCAGACAGGAAAATTTAGAAAAACAGCAGATATATATTCACACCCGTTTTGCAGAAAAGAACGAGAATGACTTGCTAGCTCTATGAGCAGAATGAGTATTTCTGGGAATTGAAAACCTATGATGACTAACATTTCCGTTCACCCGACTAAGATGAAGTCAGAACAGCAATCTTCAACCTTGTGTCAAGCAAGGCTTTCAAGTACCGCGGTTTTTAGAGTAGCAAGTGATGACAAGGTATGGAGGATACATCCAATCATCTCTAAAATTTAGATCTACGAAAGCTCAAATACAGGAAAACAAGTCCCTCCAACATAGCAGATATACAGAATCTTATCTGCTGTATTATTTAAATGCTTAAGGGCCTTTGTCAACAGACTGACCAGAATTAGGCCAGAAAAATCTAAAATTATCTTCACAGTACAACAGATATATGGTAGAAGAAATTCCAAATCGATTTAACTCCCCAGATTATAAAGCCGCATGTGACAACGTGTATAGAGAAGAGCTATACAGACCCATGCCTAGTTTTGACATCCTTGGCACACTCATTTCCCTATGCAAACAGGTCGATCAAGTTTGTAAATATTTTTGTAAATATCGTTCTTGAAAGAGACTTGGTTATTCAGACGTCATTGACGTAATGGTGAGAAGCGGCAGAGGTGGATTAACTGGTGAAAGAAGGGGTAACAAAGCGTATGTTGGCAAAAAAAGGCACACGTAACATGGACGCCTAGGACAAAACGTCACGATAGGCAGTTACAACTGTGAGGTATTAAGGCAATCCCTGGGGCTTAGAAGGCAAATAAAAAGTAAAGTCTCTCTCGAGCAACCACAAAATTTTATAAAGGGCCCTGATCATCCCAGACCTGCTTTATGATGCAGAAGTTTGGCCACTAAAGAAAGCAGATGAAAATGATCTCAGGCACTTCGATAGAAAAGTTGTTGCGAGAATTTTCGGTTCCGTTTTTATCAATGAAGAGCTGAAGAGACGTTATAACACCGAAAGAAAGCAGTCAGATAATGAATCTGATCTCTTGGCGAGTTAATTGTCACCTTTAAAAGCCAGATAACGGGCTTAAATCGTTTTCTACTAAGAATTTGGCTTGACGATTATAGTAAGTATGGAAAACCGGTTCACTAGTAGTTCAAAGAAATGTTGAAAAAATTCGATCACGGTGCTGCAAAAGACATCTATAAATTCGTGAAAGGTAACGAATCATGGATCTATGCAGACTAAACAACAGTCGGCTGTATGTATCTTTCAAGACGAGATAAATCCAAATGGTCACCAATTTCTTCGAAAAAATAGACATGTCGCCAGAAGTCTTTGGAGAAATAAGAAGAAATAAGCAAAGCGACGACTCTGACTTTTTGAGCACTCAAAACATCGAATTGATGTGTCATCTACCGGACAATACTGATTTGCCACCCAATGATTTTTTTTTATTCTCGCACATCAAAAATAATTTGTAAGTTCAACGTTTCTCCTTGCCTGGAGAAGCCGTCGATGCGTCTATAACGCATGTTTTGGAGTTTGTCCGTAGTATGGCAATGTCAATCACGTACTTATTTGAATTTAGATCTGGCATGGAAAACATACTTAAAGATAAATCTATGTACATGAACATACTCGTACGTACATAACATAACACAGAGAACAAAGAAACAGAAACAATGTATCGCCAGATGGTGAAGTAACAAAGTCACGTAGGCAGTAAAACGTACAAGAACTAACGTGTACAAACGAAGGAGGACCAACCACAGACGGACGAGGAACACTAGGAAGTAACAGCAACGAGATAAGGCAAAGACCAAACGAACCAAACAAAAATCAGTCGTTAATCTACATCCAGAAAGGGAGGTCAGCATCTAAGCTGCGCCGTGAATAAAGAAATTGTAACGTAAAACGAATGTGTTTGATTGAGATTTCAATATTACATACATAGGTATAATAATATATAATACTATTTCAGTAGGTCGATTATGCGCACCGTAAGTTCCTCGAATCGCACGGAAAACATTTCTCACAGAACGCTGATTTTCGTAATGCAGCTGAAAAATTTGGAAACGCTCATGCTCATGGCATTTACCTTTTGAAAATGACATCATGTAAATGTTGGCCACAACTACGTCTAAGATGGTCGATTCGGAAAGTCCAATTTTGGGCAACTCGTTCAAGCATAGCGATAACTCGCGGATAATACGAGTAATGTTGGCTTCCAAAACGTCAATCGTAGCTGGCTTATTCCTGAAGACCAGAAACTTTATATATTCTCATAGAAAATAGTCCAAAGGTGTGATATCGCACGATCTAGGCGGCCAATTTGCCGAAGCAAAAATTGAAACTAAGTGCGCACCAAAATGATTTCTCAACAAATCCATTGTTTTACGCGCTGTATGGCTCGTAGTGCCGTCTTGTTGAAACCAGAGCTCACCGAGACCATGTGCTTGAATTTCAGGAAGCACATAGTCCATAAACATGCCCCTATAACCGTTAGCATTGACGGTAACATTCTGATTCCCTTCATTTTTGAAGAAATATGGACCAATGATTCCACCAGCCCATAAACCACACAAAACCTTTGTTTTTAATGGATGTTATGGTAGCTTTTGGCACTCTGCGGGTTGCTCAAGAGCCCAAATACGACAATTTTGTTTATTAACGTATCCATTGAGCCAGAAGTGGGCTTCATCACTGAACAAAATTTTACGATAAAACACTGGATATTCATTGAGTTTTTCCGCAATTTTTGACGCAAATTTAAGTCGCCTGGCTTAAATTCTTGCACAAGTTGAATTTTGTATGCATGAATCTTCATGTAAACTACGTTAAGTTGTCGAATACGCCAAGTCAAGCTACTGAGAACGACCACGAATTGATTCGTCACGGTCTTCGCGTACACTCTCAGCTATAGCTACTATAGTCTCTTCACTACGTGCTGGATGTGGTCTAACCAGTCGAGCATTATTGACTAATGTAAGCTGGGACCCAAATTTGCGAATGGTATTGGCAATTGTGGTCTCAGTAGGTCGAATATGCGCACCGTAAGTTCCACAAATCGCACAAAAATTAGGAATAGGATGATTTAGTTGCAGATCAAGCAACATATCAGCATGGCTGTGCTAGCATCGCCCTGAGCCAAGCTTCTTCATTCGTCGCCGAAGTCGACAATTGTTATAGGTATTGCTAATACCATTGTACGCAGAAATTTCGCCATTGGTCTTTATTAAAACAAATATCAGATCTAAATGACTGAAGAATTAAGGCCGCTCAACATTATCTCTGATAAAAACACATTTTTGGACGGATGTTCCCGAAATGTTCTCATGTAACTCAAAAAAAGGATCAATGGATCCCAAAAAGTTACTATGTTGGTTATTTGTGGAGTGATGGCATTAGGCATTATTGGACAAATTTCTTTCGAAGATGACAATGAAGAGACTGCTGCAGTGAAGGCTAAACATTATCGATAGATATTCACCAAATTTTTTTCCCACGAGGCCACCGATATCCTTCGATTTATTGTAACTCCGTTAGACTACTTTTTTGGGACTAAAAGGTGTTATTTTGAGCTTAGGTTCCAGCTACAGTTTCAGAGCAATTCCAGACAAATCCAGACCTAAAATTGGAAATTTTAACCTTTGGATGCTAGCTTGTAATCGGAGTCATAGTGAACATATGTGTGAACAACGTTGGATCTCACATATAAACTGAACTTTAATATTCAATAAAGGTTCACGGTAATTACACACACACACAAATAAATTTATTTGCTGAGAGAGTCTTAAAATAATGTGAATTGAATTTTATGCCAAAATAAAAGAACATTTAAGTATGGGCGTAGACAACGATTCAAGGATTTTAACGTGAACATCCGTAGAGATGACTTAATTTCACGGTATGCCCATACATCCATGGAGCAAGGATACGCCTTGCCATCGCTCTCTGTTAATTCACTTTGATACCAAAGCAGAACTTGCGTTGGAGATATAAGTTTCACCCTTAGTATGGGTCGAGACCGATCTAAAACTTCTTTTCCGTCTTAGCTTCTCAGCGCCTAGTACTTATTACAACTCGGGTCAAACCAAGGAAAGAGACTTTGCGCGATTCGGGTTTAAACGACAGCCACCATGATGTTCCCACATCCCGGACTGAGATCTTGACTCCCGTGTAACCGCGGTAATTTTTCAAATCGTAGCAACCTTTGGCATCATCTGAAAACCTTTACGATAAGACCAATACTTAGCTCTGTTTCCGCTTTTTATTTGACAACGTCATTGATGGGCGAAGTCTCCGGAAATGGACAAGGACTGACTGATTTGACGATTAGGCAACCCTGAAGACAGGGTGCACTAGGTAAGTTTGCCGACAACTGCGCAAGAGTTTCTTTGTCATCTCGACCAACAAGGAAATGTACAGACAAACAATTAATTTTTTCTAACTTCACTACTCTTTCGGCAAGTAAAAGCAAACCTCCGAAAGCGAAATCTTTTGCCATATGAGGTGTATCTAAATCTTTCACCGTTCGGAGTCGTGCACAAAATTACAAGACGAGCTACCGGAGTGCCTTTGATCTGTCCAGGATCTAAAGATACACAATGACACATGGCGATCGCACTTGATCAAACCATAACATATCAGCTTGAGTATTTGCGATAGATGGATGGGCATATAATAATTCGCATATTCGAAGGGGGCCACATTAATTACGAGCAATTTTTAGTACCATTAAGATACAAATGTCGATATTAAAGAGTGTACAGTGCAAAGAAAGTATTGTTCACTAGATTTGTAATTACGTGCATACAATCGCAAATGACACTGCCAACACTGCATGATCCCAAACAACAAAATAAGCGACATAGTGTAAAATAAAGCCAAACGCTTCCGACATTTCGCATCTGCATGCGATTATAGGATGTCTTGTCATAACGCCATGTTTCATGTGTAGCTAGCAGCGTACTGTTTGTTTAAGATGTTCAAAAATGACTTCTTCTTTCGCATTCTACTTCTCTCCACTCACAATGGATCCTAAGGTTTCTGAATCGAAAAAGTGTAGTATTATAGCACCACATGCTCTTAACATGCCTAACTTTATCTCATTTATTCATCATTCAACGTACTAAAAACAATGATGTAACTAAAAAAATGGCACATGTAAGAAACAAGATTCATCAACATGCTATTAGAGTGATAACAACTCAATTAGATACAGTCCACTCAAGAATTTATTTCCATTCAAGATGAATGATGAGGCATGCTTAAGGTAATTGTCTTTTACACGTCTATTACCACATCAAAATGCAACAAATCAAATCCTCAACACAGTGAATGTTCAAATTACTCCACTTGGGTCACATGTTACTCTAATTAGCTATCGAAAAGGACACCGAACAACATCATTTAAATCCCATCACACACCATTTATGTATGTAAATCTATGTATGTAAGTGCGTACAATGCGATGCTTCATCAGAACAGAACAAGACAAAATAAAGTGATTTTCGTTTAATTAAAACAACTCACCACACATTGCCGGACGACCTTCAGCCTTCCGCATGGCCTACGACCAATTCTATAAATCACAATGAAATGCATGGGCTTAATCAAATCGACCACATTAATTTGCGTTGAGTGCAAATTTAAATTTACGCCATGCACCATCGACATCAGCACATGGTACACATATGCTTTTCGCTCTGCAAATCCTTTGTAGAGGACTTTGCGGATTATAAAGATCCTGTCACTATGCGACTGCGTTCTCAGGTAGCAAAAAAAAAAAAAAATGTTTTTCTCTTTCAGAAGCGTTAATTGAAATGCTTTCCCTTAAAGCTGATACATCTCTGTTCAGTGAGAGGTAAGCAAAAAAAACAGCAGGCATTCGACTTGTTGGTAACGTAATCCGAGGGTTTGAACAGAGTTACCATTTTTGATGGATATACACAAAATCTAAGCTGAGTGGGTGCCAATCCGTATACAGTTCAATCCGACGTTTGATCGTAATGCAATAATGTCATAGATGGAGTTCCACAAGGCTCAATCTCGGGAGCACTTCGTTTTAACTGACAAGATTGAAAGAGTTTTCAATGTTTCTGTTTCTTTTTTTTCTTTTTTTTCTCAGATAATTCATTTATTTATTTAAAAAACTCTCTAAGAATAGAACTATTAACGATAAAATTAAACAAATTCCCTCTTTCTCTGAGATTACAGAGATCGCAGGCTCGTTTTGTACAATATGAAATTTAATTTTGTTAATTCTCGTTATAGTTAGAATTACAATTAAAAAAAATCTCTAAATTTGCTCTAAAATATTCTGTATGGTGATGCCTAGTTAGTACAAAAAAGCATTGAGTTGCCTTTAGGAGATCTACGCGTCCATTTTTCGAGAAACTGCTGACTGAACCTGAATTGATCAGAAGCGCAACAATGAAGTTCGTAGCAGAGTGCTTGCCTTACCGGTAAGTAGCACCGATAATAGCATAATTAAATGCAGGCTAAAATTAAGTATACGTATTCGACCAGAAGCCTGATACTAAAATCCACAAATAATAACGGATTCGTTGTTATCGACTCCGGCAAAAAATCCTTAGATCTACACATATAATACTCATATCACTAACATCCTCGAATCCTCGAATGCTACAGAGCAGATATAACCGTCGTCTAGCCGGACCAAGTGCACTGGATTGAAAAAGAAGAAAAGAATATGAAAAACTGCGATATTTACTATGGAGAGACCTACAGGTAACCGGCGAGACAAGAACAGCACTCGCAGTATTTATTCACACGCGAGTTTACCATCACGGTAAGTCTTAGCGAACAATTTTTGAGCTATAGGCATGTCAGCGAACGCCTGACAACGATTCCAATAGAGGCCAGATTTCTCAACGTTAGCCTGACAAAAGCCCACACCTCAATAGAGGGGAAAGACAACCTTACCTAAGATTGCTTCTACGAATTTCTTTGCGGGATGTAATGTAACTTTAGCAAGTGCATGATTTCCACACCGCGATAAAGAACCTGGCTGACTGCTGATAAACAAAGAGTCAACCATGTGATCATATTTCGATCGATGCAGCGCACTCTACAGTGTTTTACGGTTTGTCCCGAGCTAACATCTGTTCGGGCCATTATCTTTTCTTTTATAATTAGCGCGCGGTCAAGGGGTTTATGGTACCTTTACAATGTGAGAACACAGCGAGAACGAAGGAAAATAAGGGATGGAAAATAATAGATACCGATATACATTGGTTTTAAATGTTTGTAAGTTATAATGACTAGGAAATAGAAAGCTCGGCGGGGTGTTCTACTATATAAGCGAGTGGTACTAATAAAAACTTAATCAAGAAATTTTATTGATGAGTATTCATAGTGAGGCGGATGTAACGATTGAATTCTTGAAGGAACGAAATGTTACTGGCGATTTATATGGTAAAAATAGCGATAGCGATGGAGGAAATATTGATAAAACAAAGTGAGATACGAGACATTTTGTCGGCTTTCGAGGGGATCTATTGATTGTGCATTATACTCAAATTTTGGACGAATTATTTCCCGTCATTGACACACCGACATACAGAGCATGGGAAGTTTTCCGGTTTCGACCTTGGAAAGAAGGGAAATAAGAGCGTCGCCTTTTTTTTGGGACAGACTGGACAAAAGCTATTTTTCATCTAAAGAGTAGGATTGATGAAAAAGCTTACGCAGTTGATTTGTGGGAGAAGAAGAGCACCTCTTCGGAAGAAGATTTGTGATTTATTAAGATCCTTAAGTACTCTTGCTACTTCACGAGTGCGAAAGTGGATTCGTCCCATTGAAATTTCGACGCATTCAAGTGTAGGCGGAGACAAAGCTAAATCTGAAATTGTTGAGCTGTCCGCAAGGGTGCAGCAAGCAAATTGGCCTAATCCAAAAAGCTGACAGCTGGAATATTATTATAAATGAGATGGAGGATGAGACAGAATTTCTAATGTTTTTGATGAACGCCCAACAATTTTTATTATTTTTGAGATAATACAGTATTTCCTCAGTATTTGGTCGTATCAAGATCTTCCTTTAAAGTTATAGAAGTGCTGTCGATCGTTGTCCTTAAAAACAGAACATTGACTGTCACCATAAAGCTGTAATCAGAAGAAATTCTTCTACGTTTTCAGTACCATCTGTGACTCAAGTGGTCCTATCCAATCCTTACTCCACAGGCTTTCCTTGCGTATTGCTTTCGTAAGAATGCCTTTTTAACTTTAGAATAACATTGTTGCAAGAGCATTTCTAGATTTTTTTTGTTGAACGGGATATATCTTGTATGTGATGTTTGATCGAGATGTCCATTGAAGGTGTCTTCAAAAAGGACGTGTTTCTCCTTTTTGGCAGCATCCTAATTTCATATTATGTCCGATGTCTGCATATGTCTTTGTATAAAAATTAATTGATCGTACCTTTGAATTATGTGATGTTCGCATTGCAGAGTTCAAGAGCTATTGCTATTTGTCCATCTGTAAACTCCAAGTGCATAGCTGAAAGACATTGCTTTGTTTTCGTTTGCTAAAGCTGTCAAAAGTTCATATTTATATTCTGTGAAGATGCACATTCTTTAAAGAAAAGCCCCTACCTCCGTTCTCATTTTTATTTTGAGATTTTATCCGGCATTATGGATAAGGTTCACATACTTGAATTTTTGGAGGCCTGAGTGGCCAGCTACATTTATTCGGTCAGAATCAGCATGCTTGAAAGCGATTGGTGATACTACAAAGTGTTCTTCGGTCACCTTATTCTAGTTTGTACGGAGCTTGGGGATAGTTATGATGAAATATGGGCTGCACATTATAATATTTTACAATGTTTTTGAAGTTATTGAATTGGCGTTTCGACAATCATGTGGGGAATCGTCAGTCATATAATCAATCGGTTTGGTACGAGTAGGTATTCATCTACGTTTGTACGAAGAAAATATTCTGAAGTCAATATCTTGCTGGTGTCAGAAAGTGAGTTTTTGAGAAAGTGAAGATGAGATAGTCAAATAAGTAAATGTTTACTAATTAAAATAGTTGAGACAGATGGCGTATAAACTAGCAAAGAACGGTACACCTAGCAGCGGTTGATACTGTGAAAGTTCCTCTGTCTGTGCTTATTTCCCTTATTTTCTGGAATTAACGTTTATCTTTGTTCAATCATAATTCTATACTTACTATGGCAACACTAAAAAAGTACTCGTATTCGCACACAAATTGGCCTTCATCCCTTGGTCGCTTTTTACGCTGAACATTCTTTTTTTAAATCTCTTCGACATGAATAAAATTAACAATTTAAATTACAGGCCAGCTCAATGCTCAGTAGCATTGCTGTCGCACACAGCATAAAACGTATAACAGCTACCACCGTAGTTCCGGTGAAACGGAAATTGAGCCATCGCCACATTTGTTGGCGGCATTCAGCAGCATGTATTAATTTTTGCCTTGGTCTTGTCGTCATCCTACTTGTACGGTGGTATCGATTGCCAAAGCGAAACCGACATCAGTTTCGACTTCAATTTAAAGGGATGAAGACTGATGAGAGGAAGGCCGACGTGGCATTCTTTTATTAAACCATCAGAGTGATGTTGTCATGAATGTCGGATTCAATGAAAATCCTCGTATGTGGCTGCTGCTTCGTTAGTTAAGTTAATGTTTCTCCTTTTGACTTTTTTCTCAGACTCGTTCCCACTCTGTGTCGGTCTGACTTTCGGGATGATTTTCAACTCAGTGCACCCTCTTTTACTGGTGGGATTGGTGCTGGTATTTGTTATCGTTTTGAACGATATTTTTCCTGACAGTTGTGACAAGAAATCAACATTTAGCAATGACAGACGCCATACATGCTCTAAATTAACGGGTAGAGGATATTAAAAGAATTTTTGTGGAATGGATCTTTTGGTAAATGTATGGTAAGGGTAATAAGGGTAGATTTCGTTAAACTGAAACTTCTATAGGGAACGTAATAAATCCAGAAAATCTTGTTAAAATGTTAACAAAAGATTAATAAAAGCGGTATAAAGAGAGAATAAACAGTTGGCCTCCTACGGCAATTGCATAAAAACGATGTATTCGATTCGATAAAGAAGAACGAATTTTGGTACTCAATGGATACATAGAGCAGAATGTGATACATAAGCTTTAGTCAAAGTTTAAAGTTGTCATGACAGTGTACTCTATACAAATACGAGTATATATCAAGAGAACAGAAAATTTGTAGAACATTATTTGGTACAAGACGACTGCAAAGTTTCTGTAGCCCTCAACAAGGAAAAAAACTGGAGAGATTACCATGATGAATATTAAATTGGTTCTTGATGAAGGAGCTTATGACTTAACTGCAATCAGATTCCCACAAACCCGACCGTTTTATAATAACGAAATGCTTAAAGCTAGTTTCCATTCATAAAACTATGACCTTTTATTCGAATTTCAGATACTTTTCCTTACACAAGTATTTCGAAGTGTACTTACAATCTGTTTAGTGTAGAATTAATCTCTGCAAAAGAATGAAAATCTCAACAGCTCACTAATTTGCAACTCCCATTGCAGGGAGATATGGGACTTACCTACTTACAAGAAAGTAAGACTACCTTTAAAGCCGGTACTATCGAAGTTTGGAGGGTTAATTTGAAATAAAACAACTGAGAACGCTTTATGGACGAGCTCAGCATGTCCATCTGTTGAAGATTAAAGCGAATAAAAGAAGGCAACGAAAGGAAATAAAAGGAAGAAGGAAACACGATTTGTACAATTCAGTTATTCAACTTAAAACTGAATATCGATTGTAATTCGATGCAAACTCGTATGTACATACGAGGACTTCTTGTTTCCTCGGTGATTATGATCCAAGTGAACGAGAATCAAATGTACCACCGTAGGAGCAGAATTCGCACACATGATAGCACAGTTACTTAAGTTGAAATAGATCATCCGGGATAATCAAAATGTAATTTGATATCAAAATTAAATGATATGAAATAGGTATACAGTGTGTTACAAGATAATTGATACAATCAAAAAATGGATATGATTTAGATAATAAGGGAAACAGTGGATGACAATAAGTTAATGAGTTTTAAAAAATGAAGTAGGGGTTCGTTATATGTCGAATGAATGTACCCCGTGAAATTTTGAAGTTGCTACTCGAACTAATCTATATACTTCCGGCGTTGCACCGATTATTCTTCCAAGAATCCATTGTATTCCTCTGTTACAACCAAATCACCAAGCGAAATATTTGTCCTTATTTGTTGCCATCTCTTGCGTTCGTGAAGCCTTTTGAAGAATTCCATGTGCCAGCCCCTCCAAAATCCTTGTACCATACTTAGCAGATGCTTTCAATACGTTAAACGATGAAGCGAGACCATATCTAGATTTGGCTCTGGAATAGCTGAAAAAGGTTCACCTATCACAAAATAAGCCGGTGTTAGTGAGTTCAAATTATAGTCACATTGAAAACTTAAAGGATGATAGTTAGGTGAACATTCAATTTGACTTGGCACTGTGAAAAGCGCCTCAAATGTTAGAATGGTTTCTTCAGTGGTTGAGAGTGCAATAAAGTGTAAAGCGATGTCTTTTCCAGTCAGTGTCTATGATATGATGCTGTTGTGCTGCTGAGACATGCCCAATTTATGCATCTCGTTAAGACAATGTTTTGTTCTTCTGAAACTGTTGCCATTGTCACTATAAAAATTGGTGCACCTTTCCCGTCGTGGCATAAACCTTCGAAAAGCAGCGAGGAAAGCATCAGTCATAAGGTCCGTTTCCGCCTCCAAATGTGTGGAGTTTGTGTATATGTTGTAGATATGAAAAGTGCAACGTATGCTTTTGTCAGCTTAGGATTGCGTCCACGAGAAAGCCGTATTGTCAAGGAACCGGCATTGTTAATTTCTGAATGAACGAGTTGGATGAATTCGTTCAGCTGGGAGCTCCCCCATTAATTGGTTACTTCATAAACGTTGTTGCAAGAAACATACCTTACAACGATGTTCAACCTTGCAGAGGAGATTGCGACTACCAATGACGAATGAAGCCCATCGACCGGCAGGTGAAGATAACCAATGCAAGACTACCTCTGAGTCAGTCCAAGTCAACGTTTTAATATTTCAACGTTGAAATACGTGGGATCGATATAGGTTTCAAGGAAGTTAATTTTGTTTTCACACCAATTATGGTGATCCTAAATAAGTCTAACTCAAATTTATTGCGAGAATAGACAAGAGCATAGTATGCTACCGACGATCTGACACTCCTCGAGAATGAAAGCATTCATAGAGACCCAAATTCTTTCGAAATAAGATAGTTCATTCTTGTATTGAGTCCCCTTTTCCGCTACAGTCAATAGCCAGGGATCATCTCAGCTGAACTCCAGATTTGTTTCCCAGAGCTCCTAAAATATTTATTTGAATGATATGACCGATGGAGTGGATCAAAAATATATGAAATCTCTGATAGTAAAGTTCTTCGAGTTAATAAAGATTTCGATGAGGAAAAATCACAATCACAATCTTCGCTTGATAATGCCGATAAAAGAAACCAGCAGTTACTGCTATATATTCTCATATCCGCAGGGTTAATTTAGCCACCGAGTGGCAGTGTAACCAATTCAGACCTGAATCACTTACGGTCATTCCGTGGTCAACGCATACATCGTTGAGAAGGATCTGATATTCAATCGGACATTCAGTACGATAATATATTAATCAGAGAGCTGCCATAAAACGAGAATCAAGAGGTATGGGGCACAAGACGTGCCATATGTTGAATTTCAACTTTTGAATTTTCACGCCAAACTATCCGGTGAAAATTAGTGTTTTTATCGTTAACCCAAATCTGACGAAACATTTAATCAGAGTACAGAAAACATATCGATATTGCTGAAATCCTTAGAACACGCCGACAAAGTCTCTGTGAATGGGAAGCCTAGCTAACAACTCGTCATTGAGCGAATTACTAAAGAAATCCAACGGATATCCATCGAAAACGACAGGTATTTTCACTGAGGAGCTATCCATTTTGAGAACGGCATGATGTAGAAGACAGAATTATTGAAGCGAAGTATCGTTTAGCTCATTCAGAAGAATGTGTTTTGTATGCTTCCATCTCTCGAGGTGTGCGCGTGTAAAATTCAAATACATTCGAGAAAAATTTTGGTTGCAAGAAAACCGCTGTTTCATAGAATGTAAGCGAGATATCGCTGCTTGCAGAGAGCCACCGAATGATGGAAATAAAGCTTTGAAAATGACCATCAGGAGGGCGAGAAAAGGTTTGACGAAAATGCTCCGAACAAAACGTCAACTGAATGAGATATACCTGTCAAATGAAGAGTCTAAATCCAGAGCAAAAAGGTAAGAGAGTGAATCAAACGAACGATTTCGTAAATTTTAAGTAAATTTGGGTAGAATAAACGCGTCGACGAGAAGACAAATTGAATTGAATTGCGAATATAATTTAAGAGATACGTCACCTCTCGCGTATTTTGCATTTGTACCAGATAACCCAGAGTCCAGCAGCACCTGGAAATCGAAGAAATTTCACTGATTGTCCTTAACTTTGGCCACCAAGGCTGGTAGAATTGTCTGTACGGTTTCTCCGAATGTACGAACGAATGGTGTCGGGACTTGCACGTATGACATCGAAATGTAGATTTTTATTTATTCGAGGCATTTTGAGCTCTAAGACAATTAAAACAAAGAGCCTTGTCTTTCATAAGACTTCTTCGCTGTTCAACGGGAAGCGAAACGAAATTTGGACTTTGACCAATGATATTGGACAACCAGGTGTGTTTCAGCCAAGTTTCTCGAATTGTCTTTGTATTTTTGCCGCGAGAAGAAACTTAACGGTTAAGCGATTAATATGCTTTTAATGCATCATAACGACTTTACAAAAATCAACTTATTCTTAGATGGTGTAATCATCGCGAGATCAAACTACCTAGGCCCATGCTTTCTTGCTTTCCTGATCGAGTTTTAGAAGCAATTGATAAATTATCCAGTGATCGTGACTATTTGCCTTTAATACGCTAAGAGGACTTATAATTTCATCTGCAGTGTCAGAAGTTTTCCGAAGTAATCTCATGCTGTTTTAAATTATATTTGGGAGCAAAATAAAACATGTGAACTACCGATTAAATTAGACTGATAATACAGTTGTTCCAGCCGATCCCATGCATCTTAATAATTGATATTAGAAATTGCTAAATTGCTGCTTCATCACGAAATAATTGTTTCGGATACCGACATTTCTGAGTTGACGTTAAACTTGGTGTTCGATCGATGTATCCCAAAAACAGATTATTGAAATATGGCCATTCTTTATAGTCACCAGAGAACATAGGAATCTGAGTTTGTGGTAACGAAACTTAAGGCGATTGTGTATTGTAGCATAGGAAAGTGGTTCAGTTTGTAAGTACTGTTCGCCGAGTTCGGACGTGTTTTCATTTTGCTCGGAATTAAACTTTTAAAAATAATTTATTTCTTCCCCTTCCATATCTCTACTTCTGCTAACAGTTTCACGACATTACCCCAAGTGCTGACTGTCTCTTTGGTTTTTTTTTTTTTTTTTTTTTTTGACTAACCTCAATTTTTCGTGCTCAATAACTGTCGCATTACCACTTCTGATATCGGTTCCGCATATATTTAGTACATTACCCTAAGTGCTGACCAATTTTCCGATTTTTTTCTTTACCCTTTTCGTTTACTTTTGTTAAAATTGCAATGTCTTGCGCAATCACTAACTGCCCAATCTTTGATCTCAATGCTGACTTTGTTACGGGAATCTGTGGAAAATCATTCCATGCAAATTGTGGCTCAGTGAATCTAATGACTCTTTCCAAAAAAGCCTCACAAAAACGATTACGACGAATAAGTCCAATTTAGAAAGTAGTGTCAGTTAAGTTGACGAATTAGGCAACTTGGTTCTGTCCTCAACCGACATAATTAAGTCCAAGCTCACCAACATCGAAAAACAATCTGCAAGTCTGGTCGAGATGAATACTGCGATCAATGTTGTCAAAGTAGTTTGTTCCGCCCAAAACATCTCTAACCTAAAACTGTGCAAATCAATAAACAGCCTGCGTGAAGATCTTGAGACTCATTTTCAATCCACCTCAAAGAAACAACCATCTCTAATGCAGCCTGATCCAATGCTCGAAGTAATCTGGCTGCGGCACAATCAACTGTGCCAATTTCTGGAAACCGAAGTCGACCCACTTTCACCATCACCTCCTCGTCCACCACGGTTAAATAAATCTACAAATTCTCCCGCTGCCCCTTCAATCCGAGAGACCGAAACTATTACTCCTCCCGTCGCATTCCTACGCAAGCTCATCAAACATTTTGATACAACATGAAAACCTTCCGAATGAAGGCATAGACTGGATAAAATCTAAACCGATAGGAGTACATTTTTCATCAAAGGCACCCCCGTAAACGCTGATATTTCTTGGATCACGAAATTTTTCGCGGACAAATACGGCATCACCATCAGCAATTGTGAAATGTTGCTGCCATCTTATCACAAAGGTTATTGAAGCTTTAAACTCGTCCTACCTACTAGATACGCATGGTTATTTAAGAACCCTGCTGGTGCTAATTTTAACGTTGGAATGATGCGCATTTGTAAATGTATCGACACACCCACCAAGAAACAGGATAAAAAGAAGCTTAATTCTAAGTAACCTAATCCCGATTCCAACTCCCGTCCCAAACCAGACTCTAATAAAATACCGAAACCCGTCCCAAACCGTCCCAAACCTGACCGTTCAAATCTGACCCTAACTGGAGATTTAAAACTAACATCTTCCCCAATTTCACACCTCCCACTCACATCCCGAACCGACTTCATCAGTTCTCCAATTATATTGCACCTGCAGCCTCCGTTCCACCCAGGCCCTCGCGTCAACGCGTTTCTTTCAAATTAACACCAACCGCTCACACTAACTCCTCTGAAATACCTAACCCATCTGCACATGCCCCAACTATCACTTCTTTCCCTAATTTTGATCCTAAAACTAAATAACTAAATAAAAGCTAAATATCCCAATTTCATTAGTTCTCATATTACAAATTCCTCATCTGCAAATGTGTCTAAAGCCCCTTCAATTACCGCTGCTTCACCATTAACATCTCCGTCCACTCGCTCCCTTTTTGACCCCTTCTACCACCCGTTGTTAAAATAACTCAACAAACTTTTGACACAACAGATTGTCGTTATGCCTTTTTTAGAGAAAAAAAGACGTACAAGAATATACGTCTCCTTCTAGCATATCTGCATGACAAATCAGACACAGTTTGTTATGAGGGAAAAACCAAAACAAGCGTCATGGTCTCCATACAGCAGGAAGGTCTCCCTACTGACCTTACAAGTCTGAGGAACTTATATTTTAAGTTCCACGAGATTTTCAATATATCTCCCCAAAAAGTTTCAGACGACCTTGCTGCTTTCGGTAACTATGTGTACTCAAAAAAGAACTCACAAATCCAACGGAGCAGACAACGACAAATTTTTTTGTCCCTAACGTGTTTCGACCATCCACTCCTACGCTCTCTCGAAATAACCTTCCTCTTACCTTCTACTATCAAAACGTTAGAGGACTGCGATCTAAGACCCGTGCCGTCTTGCGCCAATCTTACGCTCTCCCATTTGAGGTCTACGCTCTGACCGAAACTAATCTAATTCCCGATATAAAGAATCAGGAATTATTCCCCCCAAGTTTCAATATTTTTCGAGACGATGATCTGACTCGTCCGAATGATGGCTCTCCCTGTCGAGGTGTCGTATTGGAAGTCCGCAATGACCTAAACTCTTCACCAATCGCTGTTTCTACCCAGCAGCACTGGACTCAATCTGTTGACGAATCTTATTTTATCGCTAAGCCTACCTCGAGTAAAGAATGTCTCTTCTTGGACGAGCTCACAGACTCTAGCTTATGCCAAGTTAGTGGCGTCCCCAACTATATTGGTAGGCAATTAGACCTCATTTTCACCACTGATCCCATAAACTCCTCTGTCTAGCTTTGCCCCCTTTCACTATCGACCATAACGTTCTCTATCAGCGATACCTTTATTGTGCGCAATCAAGGCTTATAAACGATCCTAAGTCTTTCTATCAATTCGTTGACTACAAAAAAAAAAAAAAAAAAAAAAAAAATATGACAGTTTTTCTCCATCCCTCTCATACGAAAACACATCATCAACCGATCCGAATACCATAGCCAACTTTTTTGCTACTTTCTTTAAGCAATCTTTTGCCGATAATTCCTTCGTACCGGATCCCTCTTATTTCAAATATCTGCTTAACTTCCTCTATTCCTTCCTCTAAGCCCCTCTATTTCTCAAAGATTTGATCATACAGTGATAGACAATAAATTACAGCAACTTAATGATGAATACTTACCCGGCGCAGATGGCCTTCCATCCATATTTCTTAAAAAGTGTTCCTCAACACTTTCCCACCCCCTTGCAAATCTCTTCCGATTATCGCTCTCTCAAGGTGAATTTCCACAAATATGGAAGTCTTCTTTCATAACACCAATACACAAAAAGGGATTAAAGAGCGAAGTCACTAATTACCGCAATATAGCTAAACTTTCTCATATACCCAAACTTCTCGAGAGCATTTTGTATGAAGCCTTAAGCTTCCAGTTTAAATCTTTTACTTTCCTTAGTCAACACGGCTTTCTGAAGGGTAGTTCAACTACCACTAACCTCGTAGAATTCGTGTCCTCTGTTCTCTCAGCCTTAGAAAGTGGTAAAGAAGTTGACGTTGTAACAACTGATTTCAGTAAGGCTTTTGACAAGATATCTCATAAGCTAATCCTGTTTAAATTGTCCGTCCTGGGCTTTGAACCCATTTTGCTTAAATGGATATCTTCTTACCTGGATAATCGTTTTAACAGTGTTCGTTTCAGGTCTGTCCTATCGGCCCATTTCTTGGCCACTTCAGGTGTTCCTCAGGGTAGTCACCTAGGTCCACTTCTCTTCATGTTAACTATTAACGATCTTGAAAGGGTCATTCAACACTCAGCTCTCTATGCTGATGATACCAAATTTTTTAAACCCATTTCCTCACAACATGACTCCAGTCTCCTTCAAATAGATCTAAATAGTTTTTCCACCTGGTGCATCAAGAACTGCTTGGAACTCAATGTCACCAAATGTCAATCGATTACCTTTTCACGTAAGTGCAACATGTCTACTCCCAGAATTTAAGTTCTCCACGGTCAACCTATATCCCTAGTTCAGACTATCCGCGACCTTGGCATATTATGCGACAGGGAGCTTAATTTCCGCTCGCATATTGATGAGATAATTACTAAAGCAAGCTTATCACTTGGATTTGTTAAAAGATGGTCCAAAGAATGCTGTAACCCGCACGTGACCAGATCACTATACGTTCGTCCTCTTCTCGAGTACACTAGCCAAGCGTGGTGTCTTTCAACGAGTTCATTTATATTCTATTGAGAGCATCCAGCGTCGTTTTCTTCGATTTGCTCTTCGAGGTCTACCTTGGAACGATCCTCTTATCTTACCTCCCTAACGAGACCGTCTCAAACTCATTAACCTGAATAACCTTGAGGAACGAAGGGACGCAGCTGACATTCTTTTCATTCACCGACTCCTCTCAGGCTCCGTCGATTGCATGTCTCTTTGCAACTCCATTTTCTTTAACACTTACCCTCGAAATCTACGTTGCCCCTGTCTCTTTTATCTACCTATCCATCGCACCACATATGGCTCTAACGAACCAATATCCCGTATGCTGCGTAAGGTAAACTACAACCTCTCCGTTTTCGATTTTAATCGCAGCACACTTTCCTTCAGTCAGTCAGCTTGCTGACTTACAAACTGCTCTACCATTGAATCTTTTTTTTTTTTTTTTTTAATGTTCAGTCTGCAAAGAAACCGACCGCTCACGAACAACCTTCATATTCATATTCATATCCACATCAATCCTTACTGAATCATCGTAATTAGGATCATCTATAAAATCAAATAACCTATCTTGAAGCTTCTTCAGATCTGTCCATGCGTCCTCATGTATCTTTAATCGATGTCAAGACTGTTATCAATATTTTCGACGAAATTTGCCGACAAAGTTACTATTTCTTTCAAGTTACCAATGTTTTGCTTTAATACATTCATTCTGCTCGAAATAACAATTACACTGTGATTGCTCTTACAGTATCAAGTATTGAATTAAATCCGATTATTGAATAAAACGAAATTATCCGGCACAGCGAAGGACCAACAACTTATTTTGACGATTAAAGCGAATGAACGTAGGCAACGAAAGGAAATAAAAGGAAGAAGGAAACCCGATTTGTACAATTCAGTTATTTAACCTAAAATTGAACACCGATTGTAGGTTATTACATACGAGTATGTACATACGTCTTGTTACCTCGATGACTATGATCCAAGTGAACGAGAATCAAATGTACCATCGTACGAGCAGTATTCGCACACATGATAGCACAGTTACTGAAGTTGAAATAGATCATCCGGGAGAATCAAAATATACTTTGATTTCAAAATCAAATGATTAGAAATAGGTGTACAGTGTGTAACGAGATAATTGATAAGCTCAAAAAAATGGATATGTGTGAGAAACAATGGATGAAATGTTGAAATTTCTGATAAGCTAAAACCTACCACTCCGCTTAAGGATAGTTGCTCCTGTAGCAATTCTAACGGTTTCATACAGCAAAGTACTGTCACAAATAGTTTCGTTTTCGACCCGTTTACCTCTTTTGAGATTTTGAAATTAATAATGTCAATACAAAGTAAAAGTTCGTGCGTAAGTGATGAAATCTCTGTTATTGTTCTCAAAAAAAAAAATTGCTTGGTATGTTATTGATGTGTTGTGTTACTTGTTTCATTTTAGTCTTAACAGTGATGTGTTTCCAAGTCAGTTGAAATGGGCAGATGTTATTCCTCTTTTTAAGAAAGGGAACCGCACTGCTATTTCTTCGTACAGGCCGATTTCTCTCCTTTCAACTTTCTCAAAAATATTTGAGAAACTCGTAAAAAAACGTATGGTTTCGTTTTTTCAAATAAATTGTTTGGTTTTAGGTCCTAATTCTCAACAGAAGATGCAATTTTGAACTTCAGTTGCAATCTTTTTAAAAGAATCAACGAGTCTAAGACCATGATGGCCCTTTCCATTGACATGACAAAAGCGTTTGATATGGTTGATCACAAGTTACTTTTGAATATACTCTATAACATCGGTTTCAGGGGTGTAATTCATGATTGGTTTCGGTCGTATTTGTTCGAGAGACACCAAAAAGTTTGTAATAATAGTATTTTTAGCTATTTTCGTAAATTAAATAACAGTGTACCTCAAGAGTCGGTGTTGGGACCTCTTTTGTTTCTGATTTACAAAAACGCACTTCTTAAACAAAAATTTAAAATTTAATCTTCTGCTTTTACAGATGATAAAGCGTTTACTTACGAAGGGGTCTCTACCTTTGATTGCATCGTAAAAATTGAAAAGGATTTGGACACTCTAAGAAAGTGGTTTACATTGCATAAGCTTGTGCTTAGCAATAAAACCAAAGTAATGTGCTTTAAGATTACTTGCAAAACTTTCTCTTTGCCAAGCCATAACTGTGGAAAGATAAACTACTCTTCATCTGTTAGTTGTTCCCCCAGTTACTTTAAGATAGAAGAAGTCGACTGCTTCAAATACTTGGCAGGGCTTATTGATTCTAAATTAAGCTGGAAGCCTTATATATCTTCTGTAAAGGCACATTTAAGAAGCGTTGTCAGGAAGATGTATCGACTCCAACCCATTTGTTCAAAAAGTGTTCTCAACATGATTTATTATGGTCTGGCTAATTCAAAACTGCAATACGGCCTTTCGTATTACGAGTTGACGAGGTGCTTATGTTAATTATTTTGGGTCCATACTTATTGCGCAAAAACATCTTGTAAGAATAATTAGTAGGAAAAACTGTTTAAGTCATTCATTGCCTCTTTTCTGTGTACTTCGGATTCTCCCTATAAGACATCTCTACGTTTTGAATTTTTTAAGAGAATTTTTCAAAGAAAGTGGGAATCTAGCCACTAGATACTCGAGATCATACAATTTGCGCGTCAATAACATGTCACTTGTTTGTGTACCAATTGACGGCAGAACACATTTTTCTCGTTTTTTTTTTTATTTTCCGCTCCTACATATTACATACAAGTTGTCGCTCTCTATTAGGAGAACTCATAATTACCGTGCTTTTTTAAAAGTTGTTAAAAAATAGTTATTCACGATTGACTACAGGCATATAGAATCCTTTTTTAAATATAGTAACATAATGTTCTGAGCTACAAAATATTTCAATAGCTATTAGATATTGTAAAATATATATTTTTTGTTTTTTTGTTATCACTTTATTCTTTTCGCATTGTAACGCTTTTTTTTCTTAAGAATTTTGTATTATTTTTTAAGTTAATTTGAATAAAATTTAAATGAAATGAAAAAAAAAATAAGTTTATGAATTTTAACATATGAGGTTAAGCAAATAAATTAACAAAAACTCTCGGGCAAATCTTTGCTCATATGTTAACCTTGGGAAACCACTTTGGAATCCATGCTGTTTGGGTGTTGTGATACCCTAAAGTACGACGACCTCTAAAGGGCGACCATTCTTTCTGCAAGGAAACTCATTCATAAATCGAAGATAGTTTTTTTGGCACCTTTTTAGCAGCCTTTGGAAAGCTATATCCCCAGATAACACTTTATTTATCTTTTTTAGATTCACAAAGAGGACATCTATTTGAGTTTTAATGGTCGTTTTTGTATGGTTATGTTTAAGAGTGTGGCTCTCTAAGAGTGTTGTGTAATAGGAAGTTATTTTAGCATACATTACTTCCCAGGAATGAATGGATTCGTTGTTGTGGGAAACATAATTTGATTTGTGCTATAACAATATAAAAAAATAATTCTCGTTGATTACGGATCGAAGAAGAAAAGATACAAAGTCGTAGAATAGTTATTTATGGGACAATATATTGGTAGAATTTATGGGTCTATGCTGGAGAAGATAGTGGAAGAACTGTTTAAATTTTGAAACCGTCAAATGCTATCTGATATTTAAAGGAAATAAAAAAAAAACATGAAAACTTGCGTCTTCTTACTCTACAACACACATTCAACATTATTACTTGCGATTGAACTGCAGAAGGAGTAGCAGAAAAAACCTGCTGTGAATAAAAAAAAAAAAAAAAATAGCAGATGACAGATTAGGTGGTTGGCTGTTGTACACATGGGTTAAACAATGCCCGGTGTCAACGTGATCTAATAACTATGACTACATATCAATAGTGCTTATTTAGCATCTTGGTGATATCGGGTACTGATCTTTTCAGAACTAGTGTGTCAGATATCATGTCTTCGAATAGGGCTACTGACTCCGGAATCTATAGCACACTCCGTAGCGGCCTTACTTCTGAATATATAAAATAAAGAAAGGAAAACAATGTTTGGATCTGCATATGGAATTATCGAACATTGATTTGGCCACGTGAGGCTGAACAATTCGGGGATGGGTCGGAAAAAAAGTTGTGACTTATTCTACAACGCGGATATTTTGCGTACGACTAAGACAAGAAGTCCTTAGTCTGTAGCAATCCTCAGTACGGTTAAATTTTCCAATATCAGCATAAAATTTTTTATTCAAAATAGGCAAAGCGGACATCTTTCTTCCACAATCCGAAAGCAAAACTACAGGAGATCACGTCTCCCATTCGACTTAGCCTAATTGATTTTGCTTACTCAGGATTCACAAAGAAACATGGCGTTCACCACACTAGATTATTAAATAGTCAACCAAATTGATAACGATACGATTGACGCAAAGACTTTTTGAGTGTTATAGTTTCCCGAATATACCTCCCTGGAATATACCTGTTATGGACTAAAGTTTAAAAAGGCCAATAAGCCTTCTGTATATGTAAAAAAATAGCTCGCCAATGAAGCGGTGTTGTATGCAAAGACAAGAGCGGGCCATGCGCTTTTCGAGCAAAGGACGATAAGAGAATATTTGTTTCTCCGGAGAAAACATGACACTATAAACAATGTCACGAAGTTTAACCGAAATGTAAAAAGAATTTGTCAACCCAAGTAGGTCCCAACAGACAGCTGTATAGGTGAACAAGAGAATGATGTAATGCAATCGAAGCTGAGGATACTCCTGCAAACTATTATGGTTCTGTCAGGCAACCCGAATAATTCAAGTTCAAGATTTCCACCCATCAACCAGAGCTACATAATTGTGTAGCGAGTATAGGCATACTCATTAATAAGATTTTTTCAGAAAAGAATCTGCCGATCTACGAGGTGGGAGATCCTCTAAGAAGCGCTAACTATAGAAGCATCGGCTCTTAATTTTGTGTACAAGAATTTGTCTGCTATATTGTGTTTGTTTGTGCCTCATAACATTCCGGCCTTAGATCAATAAGGTCCACAATTGACAAAATAACTACTTTACGGCAGATCCTGGAAAAAGCGGAAGAAATTCAAACCGAAGATCCCCACCCCTTATGACATCATCTACAGAGATGAGGAGTAGCAAGTAATGTCTTGTTTCGGTATCGGTAGTAGGTACCCCTCCAAACTGTTGTGATTGTTCAGAATTACAATGGTTAACGCGAGATTTTTCCTGCCATAAGAAACTGGCAGACGTTATATTAACATACCGATTGCATCAGTAAACATTTGAACACTGGTTTTATTTGAGGCTAACCCTGTCATGTGAGAAACGTCCATCCAGGACTCCAGAGATAAGTTTTTTTTCTCAAGTGTGGGTTTGTCATATTCCTACGATATGTTGACATTAACACAAACACTGTCCACGTTTAATGCTTTAAATTAACGTGTTCAGCCATAAAAAATAACTGCAGATCGGCCGTTCTACTCGTATGGCGGAACGCAGGCTTACAGCGACTAAGTAAGCAAGACCGAAAACTCCAAACTTAAGACTATTTTGAAAGAATACTCGATTCTATACAAAGCGTAGCAAAAGGAATATAAGATGCTTATTCGAGCTTCGAAGAGTCACCCTATCTTTTGCGAAAAGGTCGAAACTCTCGGTGAAACCAGTAAGCTAGTCAAAATCCTCAAAAGGGGAGGATCAACCAGGCTGGAATCATTCAGAAAATCTAATAGCATCTACACTAAGTTGAAAGCTTGGGTCGTGCGTGGAAGGTCCAATTTACACCAAAGCGTCAATCCTTGCTGGATTATCTTCACACCGAAAATAATCCAATGGCGGCAAATAGCACGATCTTGGTGGCCAACTGAAGGGTCAGTTTCTCGAAATGACCATTGCTTAATCATTTTTTTCAATAAAACGATATTTTCGTTAGTATTATGGTGTGAAGCACCATTCTGTTGGAACCACATTCTTCTACATCGATGTCACGCAAATTTTTGCTGTATTAGCTCCTATATCTCATGAGCTGTGATGATGCTATTGCTTCCTTTCATGGCTTTAGGTCGCCTAACACCTATGGCATATACCCAGTTAGAAGGGTGGAAGCTCCTTTGTAAATGGATCGTCTGTTGCAGTTGCAGCATGTCTACAAAAGCAAAAGACTCTGCAAGACCGCGTTTAAAGTTTGGTGTTCGGACATGCTCATCGACATTGGTTGTGCTTTCCACAACAAATCTTAAGATAGCATTTGAAACCCGGCCAAGACATGATGCAGACGAGTCATCAGTTTTGTGAATAAAAGCAATAAGCACGACCCTCTTTACGAGCGCTACGCATCAGTCTGCAGGTTCTGCACTAGGCGCGGATATGGCGTTTGCTTAGATTAGAAGGTTTCAAGAGGTTCAAATATTGACCAAAGTATGTTGAAATCAAGCTCAAACATGAATGTCTTGCACCCTAAATTTTGAATATCTGAACGTGGATTTTTGGGAGTTAGTAGTTGAGCAAACCAATCGGAACTCTGTTCGAAAACGAGATTTATGGCTTGTTAGGATGAACTACATGGGGATGATTTGTGTGATAGGATAATGAAGTTTATCCTATCTCACCTAAATTATTTTGCTCACTTGATGCAAACTCTATAGATTTAATTATGTAATTTTAGTAACGAAAATGGCAAAGAAACTTAATTATCTATGATCTAGGGTTTAATCATAAAATCTCGGGTTCGATTCCTTAGTTCACAGACACAAAATATGCCAAAAACCATTATTTCCCTAGCTTCTCTTGGGGACAAAATTCAGATAAAAATATAATAAAATCGTTGAGGCTGAGCCTCAGTCAAACAGTTTTGAAAACCTCACCATCGCAGGGAAAGGGAAAAGGATTAGACTTCGGCAGAGAGAGCCTTGTTTCTAGTGGCTACCCAGAAAATACGGATCGACAATTGTTAAGGCTAAGACACTGATTTAAAACGATCCAGATCCATTGACGAGCTGTCCATTATCCTAAAAAAAGTGAGAAGTGCTAAATCGTGCTACACGATAGTTTTTCAGGTGACAAAAGCGGTTTTCGAAGGTCCCAACCTTGCAGAAACTTCACATTTAATAAATAGCGGCTAATTGATAGTGGCCCACTAAAGTTGCTCTAAGAACGTACATTACACTTTTTTTTACCACCTCCCAGCTTTAAAAACGCTGGATTGTCTGAGATTTTCATAAAGCAAGCGACCAGTCAAGATCAGAATTTGTTGATCGTTATTAAGACTGCCATTGGCGGGTTTGGTGAGGATAAGCCAGGTGCTAAGCTGCAGAGTCTACGCCCTCTTCTAGCCCTCTGATCATGAGAAGATCCTAAGGATAGCATATCAAAAGCATGAAATTCCGGTCAATGACTTCTTTATTTTTTCAGACCTTGGCGTTGCAAACTACTGTAAAACACACGACAGAGGGAATGTGATCATAAGTCAGTCGGTAGTCGTTTCCCTACAAGGAATTCTACCGTTACCTTGGCGTACCATGGCCTACCCCTTTTCCAAGTCAGCGAAAAATGTGTGAGTCATTTACAGAAATTTTGTATTTTACAGGGTGTTTCGGATGATGTGTTGAAGACTTTATAAGGAAAAAGTTCATAAATGTGGGAGGGTTTGGAAATGCATCCCCTCCGAAACATAAATGTGTATCGTTGAACTAGAAATAAGAGTACTTTAATTGCTTCTAAGTCTAAAAAATTATTAAGGATCAAGGGTGACTTTTTGTTTTAAAACTTAAGATTTTGAGTAAGTCATCAGCTTTTTTTTGGGAGAATATACCCGTAACCCCCATTTTTTGCAACTTTGAGACGTGTACTCAGTATTTGCAAATAGAAAAGAGTAGGTCATCATCTCAAGCCAGTAATTTTCAAGATACGACCCAACTAATTCAAACTATAAAACTCAAAAAGGGTGTATTCTGTTACAACAGCACTATGCAAGTAACTAGTTAACAGCTGCTTTGGGATCTTTTTTCCGTTAAATAGGTCTATTATTGCGCAATGTATATCCAATAAAAACTTTTCTAAAGAGGGTTACTTTCATGGTACCTAAAAGCGTAAATAAAGACCCTTTCGGGTAGGTAACGCTAATTTTTTCCAGGTCAAACAAAAATCTCTAGGTCCTTTTTCTGAAAAGAAAATAAGCAGATCTTTTACGAAGTAATAATGAAAAGAATGTAAGATTATTTTTAACCGAGACGTTGATGTTTGATCGATTATATACTCGATGATGGACTTTTTTAATGCAAAAATATGCAGACATGATTATTGTACAATATATGGTTCCTTCAACGACAGCAGTCAACGTGCGAAATTGAAATATCTGAGACGATACGCAAATGGCAGGATATTTATTAAAATATTTTCCAGGTTGAGGAAGACAGGAGCAATGCGCAAATTGCAGATAGAATTGCGTTCTGCTTTAGCAAAGGCACTCACAGCGATGAAGATGTTTCACATAATGTCAGAAACCATCTATATACCAGTCTTAGGACACTTACATTTCAATCTAAGTACGGCTTAACTCAAGAGAACTCTACATGCAGAATACGTGCATACATTCCATCATATACGAGTATAGAAACTACGACCTGAGGGCTCAGAGAATTCTTTTTAATTCTGCAACTACATTCTGGAAAGAGGCTTTGCGGAAGACAACTTTGTTGTCTAGACGGATGAGCCCCAATGTACATACCTGGACAACCTTCACATCTTTTAAGCACAAAAGCTGATCGAATCCTGTCGGCCACCGCCAAGGCTTAGTTCTAATGTTTACCTGAAATTTTAGCCAAAAAAAATATCGGAACTATTAGGCGATATACCACTGCAACAAAAAACAGTCAGTATGGCCATGTAGTTAGAGATTGAATTCTAACCAATCCAATGTATGAAAATGTTTAATGGAGAGAATGGATAAGTGACAATAAATGTGAAAGATCTTTTTTTCAAAAGGGGTCAACACAGGGTAGCATAAAGTTTTGCTTAAAACCTTTGTATCTCGGTGGGGGGGGGGGGGTGCGTTTCTGACCGCCCTCACCTATACGATTTTGTTTTCAAAACATGACAAGAGATTCTGGAACACTTTGTATAATCATTGAGATATTTCTGCCACGCTACCATAGAGCTAAATGTGGTACAGATTAAATTCTTCAAGGCTAAAACTTCTATGTCCTTACATCCATAGTGATCATATCACCTTTATCTATGAGCCATGTTTTGACCTGAGAACTCAATCTAGAAACTGAGGAAGAAATCGCTGCTGATGACGATGACCACCTTTTTTTTGACGTCGATTTATCGGGCTGATTAAACGGTGATTTGAAGAAAAAACTCCTCTTCTACCACGATAACCTCACGAGGCTAACACCTCGTAGTCGTCACAACCAATTTGGTCAAATTCCACTACGAATTGCTCCTCCATCCTCCGTCATCTCCAGATTTAGCTCCCTGCGACTTCTTTTTATTCCGAAACATTAAAAGATCGCTCGCCGGAAAGAAGTACGGGTCGAACGAGGAAGTCATTACCGCCGCGGAGGAGTATTTTGTAGGCAAACAAAAGTTGTGCTATACGGAGGTGTAAAAAAAGTTGCAGCACCGCTGGAAAAAAGGAATTGATTTGAACGAATTAAAGAGTTTATATTGGAAAATAAGAATGTTGCGTTGTCAATTCTAATCCGGCTATTCATCAAACAGCCTTCGAACGTCAGAGCTCGGCATTGCATTGCTGTATGTCGTGGATAATATGATAAGCCATTTAAGTGTCGATAAAAAAATATTATGGGTAGGGACTTGAAATCAAAAGTTTCTACTGTAACACAGTATTCCCCAAATTACTTTAATGAGAAACGTAACAACTCTTCGGTTGTTAGCAGTTTCAGACATTGAGCGTTTTAAAGTTTGAACTATATCCCATCAGTAATCAATGTTGTAGCAAAATTTTTATTTAATATTGGCCAAAAGCAATTAACTTTATAAAAAAAAACCGAATTTAACATTTATTATGTCCACGCTATCATGCCAATTTTTTTCCAATTCGTCATGAATTTGAACTTGTCAGGCTTTTTTAGATTTTTATTTCCTTTTTGATTTGAATGTACGGCTATTAAAATAGCTTCCCACGAAATAAATTTATTATTCGTGAGAATAAATCAATTTTCATAGCACTTTTGCCGGACATTGTACGCTTGTAGATATTTGAATGTACGATTTTGTATAATAGACCATTTTTCGTTTAACTTTTGACCATCGTATCACTCCAAAAACGGCCGTTTAACTATTTCATCCAATTCGATAGATTTATTGGAAAATCATACAAATAACTGCCGACCTTTCGGTCAAATGGCCACATCGACATAATACAATCTATGACTGACCATTCAATATCCACGTACTCCCACCAAAAAAACAGAAATAACTCACAAAGTCGTAGTTAACGAAAAGAATTTCACGTAAAATGTCACGTAAATTGTTATACTGTTTCCCCTTTCTTTTATTTATTGTATTTTGATTTCATTATTTGAATGATTGGCGAGCGAATTTCATGAATTAATTCCAATGAATTGCACGAGAAAATATTTTTAATAAAGACAATAAAAGTGTTAAAAATTTACGCCAAACGAATGGTAAATTTGTTTCATTTGTGGTTTCAGTGAATTTCAATTAAAATTATGTTTTTTAAATTTTTAGCAGAGGATTAAAAGTTGCAGCTACACTGGAATGGAAGCAATTTGTGGAATTTTTGTTCACGCTCGTTCGAGAAGTTTCACAAGGTGGGATGAAATAAAAATTTTTTAAATGTTTTTTTTATTTTATTGAATATAGTCGCCTTTTAGTTTGATACACTTATTCAAGCGATTTTTCAACTGAAAAATACTCCACCGTGGCGTCGATGATTTCCTCGCGTGAGCTGAATTTTTTATTGTTGAGCCATCTTTTGAGGTTTGAGAAGAGATAATAGTCCGAGTGAGCCAAATCGGGCGAATACGGTGGATGCGACATCAATTGGAGCCGTAATTCATTGATTTAAGCAACGGTTACGATGCTCTTGTGCGCCGGTGGATTGTCTTGCCAAAACAAATTGTTATTTTTTCGCTTTATGTGAGGCCGCTTTACAGCGATTTCGGCATTCAATCGCTCCAATAATGCATAGTAATACTCGCTGTTGATGGTTTTTTTTTTCGAGGTAGTTCACGAAGAGTATGCCATGACAATCCCAGAAAACCGAAGCCATAACCTTTCCGATCCATCGAGCCTCCCTCGGCCGCTTCGGAGCACTCGTGCCGACTTCATTCCATTGCCGGGCACTCATTCTATTCTCTGGTGTTCAACAGGTACCAATCGACGCCAAAATCAGCCCGATTCCGCATTAGCAAGTCCAAACACTCTATGGAAGTGCTCTCGGGTTCGTGTTTTTGGTCAGGAGTGAGTATGCGTGGCACCCAGCGGCAGGATAACTTTTTCATATGCAGAATATTGCCCAAAATATGGCGTGTGCACTCAATACTAATCTTTGTGGTATCTGCTAGCTCGCGCACCTACACTTTTCGGTTAGCCAACACCATTTCATGTATTTTTTTGACATTTTTTTTTATAATAAAGCGCACGCACCAAGGGAATATGAATACCCTTTTACTGGATTTTTCTCCAGGGCGCGGACGGGTGGTGTAGTAGTTTAAAACTCAGGTGTATTAGGTTTCGATATTTTTTCCAGAGGTGGTTGTCAAACTGGACGGAACGAGCTAGTGTATCCTCCTCAACCAGTGAGTCTTAAGTACTTGCTAGTTGTTAGTTCGTCACATTTAACCCAGCCAGCAACCACTTCAACATCAGTGTTATGCCTTTATGTCAGAGTTGACGCCGGCGGGATTTTCATATAACTACATACAAATCCTATGAAAAGACTTTTTCACAGAATTGCCTCGCACGGGATTCGAACCCACGACCCTCTGCTTGAGGAGTCTATGCATATATCACTACACCACGGCCACCCCATTGTCCTCTGTAACCGCATCGGTAGTGGAGTTGCGGCCACCACGAAACTCTCGAAACCAATATTTAACAGTGTAATCTGGCGAATCATTAGCCTCATAATATTTATCCAACTTTTCTTTTGTTTCCTTCGTCGTTTTGCCTCTCAAAAAATAATGTTTTATGAGAGAACGAAAATCGTTTTTGTCCATACTCAACATGATGCCAAACACGTCAACAACAATCAGCTGTCAAAACAAAACTAAAGACAGTATCGCACTGAAATTTGGCATGTCTGCTAGATATGAACGGACTTCAAGGCATCATAACCTTTTTTGCAGTAGCAACGCATTCTGGCGGTAAGGAGGTTACTTTTCACTCCACCTAGTAGTGCAAACTCTGATTGTTGTCGCTTCTACTACATTGACACGAGAGAGTCATAATTTAAAAAAAAAAACATTATATGGACAATAAAGTGCATTTTCGGCATAATTTGCTTTTTTTTTTTTAAAAAAGATGTCAAAGCGAGAGAGATTTGCGGCATACCACCTTGATCAACGGAATAACCACCGTGTGGCGCTCTCATTGTTCCGACTTGAGGTCTGTTTTTTTTTCTTTTTTTTTGTTAAGTTTTTGCATCTATTGTCGATATTCCCTCTAAATCTTAGCGTCATAGCTTCACATTTGCACAAAAGTTACGTAGCCAAGACTACATCTATTTCTGTGTGTGTTGGCGATTTTTTACAATTTTAGAAATGGACTTAAATTTGCAACAACGAACTTGTATTAAATTTTGAGTAAAAAAAAAAATGGATTTAATGGTGCGCGGACGTTGAAAATGTTGGAAAAGTGCTTCGGCAACGATTCTCTAAGGAAAACGGTCGTTTACCAGTGGCACGAGGGGTTCAAAAGTGATCGTGAGTCAATCTGAGATGATGAATGCAGTGGCAGACCATCGACATCGAAAACCGACGAACACATTGATGAAGTAAAAGAAACCTTGGTCAATAATCGCAAATTAACCATCAGAAAAATAGCGGAGGACTTGAACATTGCCTATGGATCTGTTCAAGATATTTTGGTTAATGATTTGGGTTTCCGTCGTGTAGCCGCAAAGTTGGTGCCAAAAGACCTCAATTTCATGCAAAAAAGAGACCGTGTTGACGTCGCAAAACAGATGATCTGCGAGGCTGAATCCGATCCCACATTCATCAAAAGAAACATTACTGGAGACGAGACGTGGGTTTATCCAGATATAAGACACGTGTATGGCGTTCACCAAATGATCCGAGACCAAAAAAAAAAAAAACACCCCGTTTTCAGTCAGAAATGAAGGCAATGCTCACGGTTTTCATGGATTACAACGGTGTAGTGCATAATGAATTTTTGCCAGAAAACCAGACAGTAAACAAAGAGTATTATCTGGGCGTTATAAGACGTTTGCGTGAAGCAATTCGCCGAAAGAGACCAGAATTGTGGGCAGAAAACTCGTGGATTTTGCACCATGATAACGCACCATCGCACAGTGCCATCATTATTCGTAATTTTTTGACGAAAAATGCAACCAATACCAATACAACCAATACAAGACGCCGACGGGATTTTCATATAACTTCATACAAATTCTATGAAAAGACTTTTTCAGAGATTTGCCTCGCACGGGATTCGAGCCCGCGACCCTCTGCTTGAGGAGTCTATGCATATACCACTACACCACGGCCACCTCCTATGTCGAAGAAGGTGGATGTTTAGATGAAACTGAGTCACGAACTCAGTGAATGGAACATTATGGAGCACATAATGTATCTACAATTCGAAAAATTTACAAACGAAATTTATTTACTGCAGAAAGACCAACTTGTGCTTCAAACATCTAATTTAGCTCGGTAGCTGCCTTTCCTTGGAGATTATGGAATAAACTTCCGAATTGAAGCATCCCATCATCGTTGATCTTCCTATTGACGAGTATCATCAAAATACTCTACATGGAGCGGTAAATGTTGTGCTTTCACAAGTAAGGAAACGGTTTTGGATTCTAAAAGGTCGGCAAGTATTCAAGAAGAGGATCAAAAAGTGTGCCAAGGCCATTGTGATAGAAACACATCATATCTTTACGTTTGCTGCTGTGCGTCTGGAATTCGGTTCCAGCTTATCAACTGAGTGTTGCTTGATTAGCCTTAAACGTTCTATTGCCAGCAGAGGAATATGATCCGTAATATGTTCCAATAACGCATGGGCATTTCGAAGAGTGGCTCTTGAAGTAGATGCTGAGAGTCCAGATTATGGAGCTGACATTTTACAACGTTTTCTCACAGGTAAAAGCATAAAATATAAATTTATTGTTAAATGAGCGCCATGGTGAGGTGGATTTTGCAAGCAAGTCATCCGGAGCATAAAAAACATATCAAGAGTTGTGATTGGAAGCGTGATTTTTTTTTTGGAGCAGTTGAGAACTCCGATTGGGTCACCATGAATTCTTCAGCACGCTAAGGTCTTTAGTTTCGGTAATATGCAAGATATTTAGAAGCAGAGGATGAAGTGCACTAACATGTTATGGAAGCGATGGAATGTTGAATACATGCAATTTCTCTGTTCACTTCACCATAACAAAACTGGATCCTCAGCCAAGAACTAGTTGGAAATTAGCTGTTATTGAAAAAACTTAGGCTGGTCGTGATGGTAGGGTCAGCGCCTGCGAAATATGATACTCAGATGGCACACATACTCGGAGACCTGCTCAGAAATTGTATCCCTTCGAGTTTGTCATGCTGTCTCGAGTACAGGATGTTAAAAATTATAACGTTATTCAAAGTCGATCGGTGTTTCTTTTTAAAGATTTTCCACAGCGTTGAGACAAAGAACTAATTTAGTGTATTCTCTCTATGATCCTTTTACTTTTGGACTTTCACAGAAAAATAAGTAAGCGCGGCAGTGATAAAATACCGACAGCACCCCAACATCCACTATATAAGCGCTACGTTCTTGCAGCCTGACGTTAGCCGGACATTCACAGAGCTAGTTCACCGCTGTGTTGTCACCACTTTCACAGCAAGCGTCGAAAGATGCTGTATCACATATGCTCAGCATAATTAAGTGCTTGACAAAAGTGTAGTGCTCCAGTCTGCTGAGGAACAGCCGGAAAGTCACTGAGCCCTTAGTTGACGCTAGAACTGCTTACGCAGGTCCGGGTCGTGAGTAATACTTCTCTGAGCTCATCGGTGATTGAAAGGATTGACTAGGGCTGCCTGCGTCATATATCATGGTAATTGCTACCGAAAAGACGTGCTGAAGCTGCTAAAGTGAAGGTTTGCTTTAAGAGACAAACTTGGGCAGTAAGTTTGAGGCATATGAACGAGTGGCTTATGACCTAATACAATTCACGAACTTCAAGGTAATATATGCGTAAGCACCAAGAAACCATGGCATACGCTCCGCTGCACAACACTATCTCCACGGATTCAGACTTATTGAAATCGCTTGGGGGCGAATTGTAATCGTAGCAACCATGCTGTTCCCATGCTGTACTGTAAGGAAGTTTGACGTCAGAAGGCTGCAACCGCAAGAAACTGCCAGACTCTTTGCCAATTAAGTGACTTTTCACTATTCAGAATTTACATTACATTACGGCAGATTTGGAAATGACCGTCGAATTTATTGACTATAAGGCCGCCTGTGGTATCGTATGTCGGGTACAATTGTGCGAAGTTATGTCCGAGTTTGACATCCCTGATGAATTTATTCGGCTCAGCAGTATGTCCATGGAGAAAACTCACTTCTTCATGAGGGTCAGTAATAATTTTACAGATAATTTGGTTGTCTTGCGTCCAATAATGCGATACGCTATCATACGATTTCGTATGAGAAAGCTCCAACCCAGCACTAGAGGCACAATCGTTTAGAAGTCGATGCAAAAATTTGCCTATGCGGACAGTATTGACGATACGGACAGGTATTTGTGATTATTGAAGCAAAAGCGTGAATCATAAGTGTGTCGGTAAACATTAAAAATCGAAGTACCTGCTTCTATTGACAAAGGGCACACAATATCGACGACGACGTAACAAACTTCAAAAATTAATGTAGTCAAGGGCTTTGTCTACCTAGGCTCCGCAGTGAATATTAACAACGGCACCACCCTACAGAAGACCGATGTTTTTTCGAACCATTTTTCGGAAAACAAAAACAACGCTCTATGAAACATCGATTGATAGCATATTATAGGACGAAAGTTTCCCTGTCTCCGTCGACGAGAAGTGGATGTGGAGGATTAATCAAAGACTGTACGAGCGCTTATACAACAACTTATGGAAGGATTTCATTGATGAACAACAGTTATAGAAGAGGGGAGATAACCCTACCCAGTGACTGAATAATTCTGGTTTTGCGTATTGAAATAATAAAAATGACAAATAAACTTCTTTTGAATTCATAAAGTTTGGTGAGAAATATTGAATGAATTTCGTGTGCACATTATTGAAGGTTAATGTGTAGTTAAACTGTGCCCAACTCCATGTAGACCTTCTTAAGAAACACAATTTAGACAATGGAGATATTTAAGGAATCTCCCAGACATAGTCTTAAGAACAAAAAAGTAAGACTAATTGTTCGAAATCTTTAGCAGTCTTGCTTGAAGTATTTGCTTTTATGACCATTTTTGTAAGTTCCTCAATAATCTGTTTACGACATTAATTTGTCAAATGTTCACTCCATAAAAAGATAGAAAAAACTGACGTTATGTTGATGTTTCCAAAAGATGTAAAACACATCATAGAAGTACATCTACGAGAAACTGTACCTATAAAAATTAGGAATGACCCCTTAAGTGTACATAAAAGCAACGAATGTTTTTTTTTTTCTTTTTGTGCTTCATCATAAGTACCTTCACGTTTGCGTAAAACGTAAATTAACCAACAAAGAAACAGCTTCGTAATTAGGTGATTGTTTTCCTCTGAAGCTCGTTACTTTATTCGATACTGCCTTGGTAATTAATTAGGAACCTCGTTATGATTTTATCGCATCAAAGAGAGTATAACCATAGCAATAAATATACAGATGCTGCTAAAATTGTTGACATCTGACAAAGAATGTAAAAAAAAAAAATTCAACCAAGACATTACATAATTTGGCCGTAAATGAAAGATGGAATATGGTGAAAAACGACCAGTCAAATGGCACTAAAAAGTCAGTTTGACTTCAAGGTAACACTTATTTATTTGTCTTAAGTTTGTATCATTTTTGTTGAGAACTTATACGTTATAGACTTAAATCCTTAAGTCTTGATACTTTTTGACATATACATAAAGCACATTCAGCCAAAAATTATTTTTAAAAAATTTAATTTTTTAAAGACAATACCTTTCAAATAGCGACCGGTTTTTTTTAAGGTATTCTTGTAGCCGAACAATTATAATACATTCGCAAGTACTCGATAACAAAGATTAGATGCAATAGCTGCAAGTTCCCGTCAGATGTTTTCTTGTAGAACCTGATTCGTTGGACCATTCCTTTATAACTACAATTTTAACTAAGCCATGCTTATTAATTTACTCAGAAAAAGTTGGCTTGAACTTGTCCATCAAGAAGTGGAAGAAAAATGGCTCGTGAGCTCAACATATCGTTGGAACGGATGCAACACATACTGAAAAATGAGCCTGGGCTCAAGCCATTGAAGTTCCAAAAAACACACGATATTACACCCCAACATCAAAAAGTTAGAGTCGAAAGAGCGAAGGAGTTGCTGCGCTTGCACGAAAGTGGTGAGTTGCCGAATTTGGTTTTTTCCGATGAGTCGCTATTTATTATAGAGCAATATGTCAACAAACAAAATGACCGAGTTTACTTGCCAGAGAGGTCCATCGAAAATTTACACCTTCGGACGGCCACCAGAAAGCAAGCAGCACCGATGTTGATGGTTTGGGCAGCCATAACCGCCGATGGTCGCTCTCCGCTCGTATTTTTGAACAGCGGCGTCAAAAGTAATGCGATCGAATACCGTGAGACTGTCTAAGAGGTGGTATTGAAGCCGTGGGTAAACAATCATTTCAACAAGACTCGGCACCGTCTTACAATGCGCGCATCAACCAAGATTGGTTAGAAAACAATGTTCCACACTTCTTTCTTCGACCCAAAGGATTGCAAATTCTCCGGATGCAAATCCGTTGGATTTCTCTGTCTGGGGTATTGTGAAGGCGAGGGTTGGCAATAAAAAATACCAAAGTTTGGACCACCTCAAACAAGCACTCCGCCGGGAATGGTCCAAAATACCGCAGAGCCACTTGCGTGCAGCGTGCGATGCTTTCTTCGGCCGTCTCAAGGCCATTATTTGCGCTAAAGACAAAGACATATTGAAAACTACTGATACAATTTGAAATTTGAAGTATTTTCCAATATTTTTTGCTTTGGCACAACAAATTTTAGCAAAAAATAAAAAAATTATAGCATTTTAAAAAGTTGAAGTTCTAGTCAGGCAGGGTGTATACATCGGACAATTTGTTGTCGTTAGCTTTTGTCATGGTTCTCTATAGGGTTGTTTTTAAGATACCAGTAACGCATACTCTAGTCATTCATATTGAAAAGCACTTGTAACGGGTGATTCATCGTATAGGCTTTTATCACTTTTGTTCATTATCGTTTGGCAAATTATCATGGAAAGACTCACATCGCAACAGCGTCTCCAAATTGTTTAGCTGTGTTACGAAAATCAGCGTTCTGCTGGAAATGTTTTTCGTGCGATTCGGGGAAATTACGGTGCTTATAATCGATCTACTGAATACCATTCGCAAATATGAGTTCCACCTTACATTAGTGGATGACACTCGACCTGTTAGACTACATCCAGCACGTAGTGAAGAGACATAGCACCTGTAGCTGAGAATGCATAGAATATACTTGACGTATATTACGTGAGAATCTCGGCCTCAAAACATACAAAATTCAACTTGTGCAAGAATTGAAACCAGGCGATTTGAATTTGCGTCAAAAATTGCGGAAAAACTCAATGAAAATCCGGTGTCTTATCGTAAAATTTTGTTCAGTGATGAAGCCCATCTCTGGCTCAATGGATACGTTAATAAACAAAATTACTGTATTTGGGCTGATGAGCAACTCTAAGAGTGCTAAAAGCTACCATTGCATCCATTAAAAATAACGGTATGGTGTGGTTTATGGGCTGTTGGAATCATTGGTCCATATTTCTTCAAAAATTAGGCAAATCAGAATGTTACCATCAATATTAACCGTTATCGCGCCATTTTAACGAACTATGTGCTTCCTGAAATTCAAGCACATGGTCTCGGTGAGCTCTGGTTTCAACAATACGGCGCTATGAGCCATACAGCGCCTGAAACTAAGGACTTGTTGAGAAATCATTTTGGTGAGCACTTAGTTTCACGTTTTGCTACGGTAAATTGGCCGCCTAGATTGTGCGATATCACATCTTTGCTCCATTTTATCTGGGGATATGTAAAGTCTTAAGTCTTTAGGAATAAACCAGCTACTATTGACGCTTTGGAAGCCAACATTACTCGTGTTATCCGCGAGATACCAGTCGCTATGCTCGAACGAGTCGCCCAAAATTGGACCTTCCGAATGGACCACCTCAGACGTAGTCGTGGCTAACATTTATATGATATCATTTTCAAAAATTAACTGCCATAAATTGTTCTTTTAACCGATAATAAAAATTTTATATTTACTTTCAAATTAATGTGTTTTATTTTACATTATAAATCAAATCTCACGATGAATCACTCTATATATATACCATATCGCTAAGCATCCTAGTTGTTCGGAAACGTGACAGCAATGTGCTTACGTAGATTTTTCGCTAAAGATAATAATATTCGGTAGGGCCGTGTAGGATTTGCATCGTGTATGTCTGAAAATTTAATTTCTTTTTCACTGGTATAGTTTTAATTCAAATAGAGGCCGAAGATTTTCTTACCGATTTATTCAGAAAAACCTGAAAACTGCCATTTATAAGGAATTGTTGCCTATTGGTTTGCTCTCGGAAGAAGCCACTAAGGCAAAAAATAAACATTTCCAGCTTTACAGCCAGAATTTCGCTAGAAAATTTTCAAGGTTTAAGTGTAACATCGATATTTTCAATAGGTTATTACTCAGTTCTGGCTCATTGATTACCAGCATTAGATCAACCCCTAAAAAATAAGACATTGCCATTCACGAAGGAGGCAATTGCTTTGATGATGACTCTAAAAGTGACACAGATTGAGACTTGGAAGAGGTTCTTGCAGACACAGAGAGCATCGGAGAGGACGATGAAAACCATGGCATTCATCATCATCTCAGTCATACAGATTACGTAAAATTCAAGGTCATACATCATTAAAATATAGATTCACCATACGAGTATTCTTTCCCAATATTTTATGACATTATTAATTAGAAAACACTTTCGTAGGCTGAGCCAACTAGCGAGTAGCAAGACATACAAATGAAATTAAATAAATACCCCTATGTGTATTCAATATCTTTGAATACAGAATTTGAGTGGACGAGGACATAGCGAATCGTCCTAAATAAGACGAAGTCAACACACGTCAATTTTACATATATAAAGGTTAACTATCAAGTTACTCCTATTCATCAATTCGTTAAAAAAAAAAACCATACGCAAACGAAGAAAACTAATTTTGAATGACTCTAGACGCGAAATTAAAGTGAAAATTTCACATTGAAAAGAAGCCTGATGAGCTCGAAATAATGCTTAAAAAATGAATGGCTTATCGGTAGATATTCGAGATTAATCTTAAGTAATCAGATGCTTTTATATAAGCAAGTACTAAAACCTTCTGGAACGTATGGTATACAACTTTAACGTTTTACCAAACAAAACGATATGTCTACGAGGTGTGTTTAAAAAGTGTGTTTAATCATGTCTCCTTCAAAGTAATCACTTTCCATTAGTTCTTTTTGGTATAGCCTTGAACTTTTCAGCAAGGCCATTTTTATTTCCTCAATCGTTACAAATTTCCGTCCTTTCTTTTCCAAAGGTCTCTTCAGTTTTGTCGCATGGGGCCAAATCCGGTGAATATGGTGGCTGAGGCATGATTGTCTTGTTGCTTTTGGCCAAAAGTCTCTCACAAACAACGATGAATGAGCAGGTGCATTATCGTGATGCAAAAGCCATGAATTGTTTTTCCACAATTCCGGACGTTTTTTTTTCGTATTGTTTCTCGTAAACGGCTCATACCTTCAATGTAATACTCTTGACAATTGATAGTACGACCTTGAGGTAATTTCTGATGAACTGCACAACAGTAATCGAAAAAAAAACAGTGATCAAAACTTTGATATTTGATCGAACTTGGCGTGCTTTTTTCGGTTTTGCCTGTCCTGGGTGCTTCAATTGGGATTTGATTGGACTTTAGTTTCGACATCGTAACCATATTCTCATAATTCTTCACCAGTTATGTCCCTTTTGAGCAAGTCGGAACCATCATTGACGTCATTCAAGAGCTCCTAAGAGATGCTCATGCGACGGTTCTTCTGATCAAAATTCAAAAGTTTCTTAACAAATTTCGCTGACACATGTCGCAAGCTCAAAACATGCATGACACGAGCCGACAGATATAGCAACATCCTCAGCAACTTCTTTTATGGTAATTCGATGATTTTTCAAAACAATTTTCTTCACAGCTTCGACGTTATCATTTCTTGTTGATGTGCTGGGGCGTCCACAGCGAAATTCGTCATTGGCATTTTCTCGGTCATTTTGGAAAAGCTTGTACCACTTATAAACATTCTTTTCACTTAGAGCAGACTCAGCGTATGTCACTGTCAACATATCAAGTATTTTTGAGAACTTAATTCCATTTTTTAAACAAAATTTGATGAAACGTCTAACCTTTCTATCAGTCAAAAACAAATTTAGGGTGATGTATACTTGAAATTGTGAACATATGTTCGGGACATGTGTACCAACACAACAAAAAGAAAGAAACAATCGATAATCGAATTCACCTTGCCGTCGATAACAGTACAGAAATTTCGAAACAGAGTACTCGTCTTGCGTATCATTGCAATCAGAAAACAATTCGGAAATTAGACAGAACAAACCTTGTGCCGCGAGAACTACCTACCAAACGATTTAAACTACCCAAGCTTAAACTACTTGTTAAGGAAACTCAGTTGTAGTCTGATACACTTTATAAACAAATAGGTGTCTGAGTGGCAATATATTAAGAGATTGGAACAATGGAAAAGATAGTTCCCATTTGGATTTAAACATCATTACACGAACTACCTTCTTTTGGGCGGTGATAACAGGTTGTAGGTTTTTAGCATAGGCGTTGCCCCAGCACGAAATACCATATTCTAAATGAGAGTTGACAAGCGCATAGTAAATAGTAATCAGTAGATTTGATGGCACCTATTTACGTAGGTGAAAAATCTTGCTCATAGCTATATTTAAACATTTTTTAATATCGTTTGACAGTTTGCTGTCAATGGTCACACCGAGATGCTTAAATTCTGAGACAGATTATAGTTGTATGTAAGTATTTGTGCAGTTATTATTGTTACAGTTAGAATCGTGGAGATAAACTCCTTTGATGATCAACTGATTACAAAGGGAAAATGACATTACTTTGGATTTGCTGCTTAAAACCATTTGGTGGGGCGTAAACCAGTTCTTTAGTATGGAGAGGTCAGTAATCATTTCTGTTTTATTGTGTCCGCACAAGTAGTGACGTAGGAGAGAAACAAATCATCAGCAAATGCTCTTATATTTCCCTCTAGTGTTAATTTAAAAATCGAGTTGATATAAATAATAAAGAGCAAGGGCCCAAGAACCGATCCTTGGGGAACGCCAAACCCAGTGCTATCTAAAGACACGCTTAGAGTAGCGTTTACACGCACAAGCTGTTTACAGTTTTCAAGGTACGAGACGAACCACTTATTAATATTGCTTCTGAATCCAATTCTATGAAGAATTTTTATTAAGAGCTGATGATTGACTAGATAAAATGCCTTTGTTAAATCAGGAAAAATAGCAGCAGTTTTTTTTTACTCTTGTCGAGTCCATCGTAAATATCTTCTAAGAACGACAATATGGCATCTTCAGTAGACTTGCCCTTGACAAATCCAAATTGATTCTTCTTCAAGATTTTAAATTTATTGAGGAACTTAAGCATTCAATTTTTGTCTATTGGAACTATTATAGAGGTCTTAAGACACTCCGGGAATATACCACTTTCAAAACTGATTATTAGTTAAATAAGTTAACGGCTTAATGATGTGGTCACTCATTTTTTTTACGACTAAACTACTAATACCATCAATCTCACATGAATTTTTCAACTTTAAGTTGGATACAACACAAGATACTTCATCTTCAGATATAGTACCGAAAAAGAATGTTGAAAGGACTTCATTGTCTAGAAGATATTCTGAAGCGCTTATTGCATTAATATTGCAAGAATTTGGTCTGGAATATTTCTGAAGAACGAGTTTAAATTGTCGGCCATTTCTGTATCATTTGTAGTGGTCGTACTATTAGAAAATCTTAGACATCTTATGGTCTTGTCAACATTATTTCTACCAAGCAGATCATTAACAATGTTCCATTGCTGTTTTGGATTACATCTGCATTCGTTAAACTTATGTATATAGTAGGATTCTTTTTGGATATTTATGTACTGAAGTATATCTTTCCTTTGATAAACTTTTTTTTATTGAAGACATATGCATTTTATTTTTATTTTTGATATAAAACTTGTTTATTTCTTCTCTAATTTCTTGGCAAAGTTGGTCAGTCATCCATGGCTTAATTTTTTGTGGTCTTCGTTTAGGATTTGAACACCGACTCAGAGCCATATAGTTAAAAAGAATCTTCACAAATATGCTAAAAGACTTAGAAGAACAACTATTGTTATAGACACTATGCCATGTTTCCTGTGACAAATATTCCTTCAACTTTCGAAAATCAACACGTGAAAACTCACCCAATTTTTTCGATTTTGGTTCATCATCATTGTTTAATGATTTTCCCAAGAGATTGACGAGCGATACACCTGTAGCATAGTGATCGGTTATATCCCATTCAAGTACAAACGGACGAACGTTTAGAATATTGTTTTTCGTGCGGAGAAAAATATGGTCAATATATGTTTTGCAACTATCAGCTGCTATGTTGGCTCATTAAGGAGAGATTCAAAACCCATGGAACACAAAAGGAGTATATAAATATCACAACTCGAAGGAAAGATCAATATGTCAATATTAATGTCACCAACAAAGCAAATATTACGACTGTTCATTTCAATTTCTTTTCGAAAAATATCCCTGTGGACAAACTGCAGCCGATACATGCATATAATATCCAAAGAAATATCATCAAGTCGAAGTTTTATGATTAGAGAATCTGCACTAGTTAGATCAGGCGTAGAGAATTTCGCGACCGTTAAATCGTCTATGATAAAAGCTACTACACCACCGGCTGGATACTTTTCATTGCACTTTCCGTATGAAATATAGCCCTCAATCGAGAAATTGCTTAATTCATGCTTAAACATTCAAATTTCACTTAACACTATTAGATGTGGTAGAACTGGAAAACAATTGTACAAATATGAGCAAAAGCTATCAAAATTAGTTCTCATACTTCTAATATTCATGTGGAAAATGGTTAAATCATTTAAGGATGCTCGAAAGATTGTATTAACCATTGTTTCATTCCTTAAACTAATATTACTGAGATCAATTAATTCGTTGTTATGTGACATAATAATAAAAAGAATGAAAAATATTAAGTCTTAATCATAAATGATTAAGATCGTCAAAACACTTAATGTATTTGATCTTCTTACCAGGTTTCCGTCTCATCATAATTGTACCAAATTGTACCCAAAGAAATTCATAGTTGTAATTATTTTTTGCCTTTTTTGCTTCCCTCAGCAATGCTTTAGATTCGCCTGATAACCAGCCGTTGATGAAAATGTTACCTTTACACGATTCTTCGCATCGATCGGTGACTTCTTGGCATACGAAGCGGCTAGAATTTGATCTTTGAGCCGATTGCTACGTAGTTGTACCACCCCAGTGCCATGTAGTTTCTGTGTATCAAATACTCAGCATTGCTAAGTTTCCCTCCAGTCTCCAGTGAGTTGAAGTTTTAGCTGCTCGTTTTCTTTTTTCATTTCAGCTAACAGTTGAGTCGGCTGTTCCAAGGTCACAAGCTGCACTTAAATGGATTGTATGGTTTGTACGAATGTCGCGGAAGTTGCACTCAATTCTGTTACTTGGAGGTGAATGGCCTCAACAGTAACGTTGTATTACTACATAACTGTTCTATTCTTTTCATCACTTTCAAAGAAGAAATTGTTGCAAAGTAACATATAGTAAAAGTTTAAATTATGGAATTTAGTGGAAAAGGTCGGCCATCGGTTTTTGTATATTTTTGTTTCTCTAAAGCATTCCTACTGCCCTTTCCCTAAAAAGCCTTAAGACATTTTAGTAATTTTGGCAAACAAGCTCATCTCCAGCCCATTCCAAAGCTTTGTTGAAAATTGAAATGGCTCCACAATACTTATGATGTTGGTACTTTGGGCGACATTAGAGTCTTCTATATCTTTGTTCCATTCGTTGATGTCTTCAATTATATTGTGTCTATAACTAACTTCGTGCGGTTTGCTAAGAGATGGCGTAAATTGTATTATTTCATTGTTATTATTCCAATGGAACAAGCGTTGGAAAGCTACTGTAATTGTACGTCATTTCAGTATATGCCATTCATTTGAACCGTAAACAACAATATTTTTTTTCACTCAAATATGTCGAACTTTGTGCCTGAGAAAGTGTTTTCGCGGGGAGTTCTTCTCCATTACTGAAAACTGCTCCCGAAAGTCATTGTATTTTGGTGGAAGCTTATGGTGAACATGCGCTAGCTGAGCAAACGTGGCAAAAGTAGTTTGCACGATTTAAAAGTGGAGATTTTGTCTTGGAAAACGATGAACGTCCTGGGCAGCCAAAAAAGTTTGAAAATGGAGAACTGGAAGCATTACTCTATGAAGATTGTTGCCAAACACAAAAAGAGCTCGCAGAATCTTTGGGTGTCACTCAAGCAGCCATTTCAAAACGTTTAAAAGCAGCTGGATATATTCAAAAGCAAGGAAATTAGATTCCACATGAACTCAAGCTGAGAGACGTCGAAAGGCGGTTTTGCATGTCCGAAATGCTGCTGGAACGCCACAAAATGAAGTTATTTTTGCATCGGATTGTTACTGGTGATGAAAAATGGATCCATTACGACAACCTCAAGCGCAAAAAATCATATGTGAAACCCGGCCAACCAGCCAAATCAACGGCAAAGCCGAATATCCATGGCCCGAAGGTAATGCTCTGTATTTGGTGGGATCAGATGGGTGTGCTGTATTATGAGCTGCTAAAACCGGGTGAAACCATCAATGGACAACGCTACCGAACACAATTAATCCGTTTGAAGAGAGCAGTAGCCGAAAAACACCCAGAATATGCGATCAGACACGAGGCAATAATTTTCCATCATGACAACGCTCGGCCCCATGTTGCTATTCCGGTTAAGAACTATTTGGAAAACAGTGGATGGGAAGTCTTACCCCACCCGCCTTATAGCCCAGACCTTGCCCCTTCTGAGTACCATTTGTTCCGGTCGATGCAGAACGCCCTCACTGAAATACGGTTCACATCAGAGAATAATATCAAAAATTGGCTTGATTCATTCTTGGCTGCCAAGCCGGCACAGTTCTCTTGGGATGGGATCCACAAATTGCCAGAAAGATGGAAAAAAGTCATAGCTTCAGATGGGCAATACTTTGAATAATAGTATTGTACATGTTTTTCTTAAATAAACGTTCAAATTTTGAAAAAAAAAAAACGCACGAATTAAATTACATACCCAATATGAAGTTTAATTTTGTTGATTCTCGTTATAGTGAATTACAATTAAAAAAAAATCTCTCAATTTGCTCTAAAGTATTCTGTAGGGTGATGCCTAGTTAGTACAAAAAAGCATTTAGTTGCCTTTAGGAGATCTTCGCGTCCATTTTTCGAGAAACTGCTGACTGAACCTGAATTGAACAGAAGCGCAACAATAAAGTTCGTAGCAGAGTGCCGGCCTTACCGGTAAGTAGCACCGATAATAGCATAATTAAATGCAGGCTAAAATTAAGTATACGTATTCGACCAGTAGCCTGATACTAAAATTCACTGATAATAACGGATTCGTTGAAACCGACTCCGGCAAAAAATCCTTAGATCTACACATAAAATACTCATACCACTAACATCCTCGAATCCTCGAGTGCTAAAGAGCAGACATAACCGTCGTCTAGCCGGACCAAGTGCACTGGATTGAAAAAGAACAAAAGAATATGAAAAACTGCGATATTTACTATGGAGAGACCTACAGGTAACCGGCGAGACAAGAACAGCACTCGCAGTATTTATTCACACGCGAGTTTACCATCACGGTAAGTCTTAGCGAACAATTTTTGAGCTATAGGCATGTCAGCGAACGCCTCACAACGATTCCAATAGAGGTCAGATTTCTCAACGTTAGCCTGACAAAAGCCCACACCTCAATAGAGGGGAAAGACAACCTTACCTAAGATTGCTTCTACGAATTTCTATGAGGGATGTAATGTAACTATAGCAAGTGCATGATTTCCACACCGCGATAAAGAACCTGGCTGACTGATCAACAAAGAGTCAACCATATGATCATATTGCAATCGATGCAGAGCACTCTACAGTGTTTTATGGTTTGTTCCGAGCTAACATCTGTTAGCAAGGGGTTTATGGTACCCTTAAAATGGGAGAACACAGCGAGAATGAATGAAAATAAGGGATGGAAAATAATAGATACCGATGTATATTGGTTTTAAATGTTTGTAAGTTATAATGACTAGGAAATAGAAAGCTCAGCGGGGTGTTCTACCATATAAGCGAGTGGTACTACTAAAAACTTAATCAAGAAATTTTGTTGGGTCTATAACTCGTGCGGTTTGCTAAGAGATGGCGTAACTTGTATTGTTTCTTTGTTATTATTCCAATGGAACATGCGTTGGAGAGCTACTGTCATTGTACGTCATTTCAGTATATGTCATTCATTTGAAACGTAAACAACAATATTTTTTTTTCACTCAAATATGTCGAACTTTGTGCCTGAAAAAGTGTTTTTGCGGGGAGTTCTTCTTCATGAAGAAAACTGCTGCCAAAAGTCATCGTATTTTGGTAGAAGTTTATGGTGAACATGCTCTGGCTGAGCGAACGCGCCAAAAGTGGTTTGCACGATTTAAAAGTGGTGATTTTGGCTTGGAAGACGATGAAGGTCCTGGCCAGCCAAAAAAGTTAGAAGATAAAGATCTGGAAGCATTAATCTATGAAGATTATTGCCAAAAAAAAGAAGAGCTCCCAGAATCTTTGGGTGTCACACAAGCAGCCATTTCAAACGTTTAAAAGCAGCTGGATATATTCAACAGCAAGGAAATTGGGTTCCACATGAACTCAAGGCGAGACGTCGAAAGGCGGTTTTGCATGTCCGAAATGCTGCTGGAACGCCACAAAAGGAAGTTATTTTTGCATCGGATTGTTACTGGTGATGAAAAATGGATCCATTACGACAACCTCAAGCGCAAAAAATCATATGTGAAACCCGGCCAACCAGCCAAATCAACGGCAAAGCCGAATATCCATGGCGCGAAGGTAATGCTCTGTATTTGGTGGGATCAGATGGGTGTGCTGTATTATGAGCTGCTATAACCGGGTCAAACCATCAATAGACAACGCTACCGAACACAATTAATCCGTTTGAAGAGAGCAGTAGCCGAAAAACGCCCAGAATATGCGATCAGACACGAGGCAATAATTTTCCATCATGACAACACTCGGCCTAATGTTGCTATTCCGGTTAAGAACTATTTGGAAAGCAGTGGATGGGAAGTCTTACCCCACCCGCCTTATAGCCCAGACCTTGCCCCTTCTGAGTACCATTTGTTCCGGTCGATGCAGAACGCCCTCACTGAAATACGGTTCACATCAGAGAATAATATCAAAAATTGGCTTGATTCATTCTTGGCTGCCAAGCCGGCGCAGTTCTTTTGGGATCCACAAATTGTCAGAAAGATGAGAAAAAGTCATAGCTTCACATGGGCAATACTTTGAATAATAGTATTGTACATGTTTTTCTTAAATAAGCGTTCAAATTTTGAAAAAAAAAACCGCACGAATTAAATTACACACCGATTTTACTAAAAACAAAAATTTTAAAATCATAAGAATCAAACTCAGGAGATATATATTATCGTGTAGTTTCCTTGTATTTTCTGCTTCCGAATTAATTTCCAGACCATTTATTTTTCAAAACACTTAGTGGTATATCATCTTCCGCATCATTTTCGTTACCTACGAAATTTAAAATATTTTTCCAGCCTTTAAAAATGAAACGGCGTCTCTTCTTGCTAGTTTTTTAAGTGATTCTGAAATGTCCTGTTTTGCAACAACAGAAGACGAAAGCTTTGTAATTTTTATGGCATTTTGATCCATGAGTTGGATTAATGCAGAAATATTTGGAAGCATAAACAATGCAGAAATACAGTGATCATCCGTCGTTAACTCATTTTTCGGAGGATGTGACGGAGCATTATCCAACAACAGAAAAACGTTCACTGGTAGATTTGGGTTTCTTATAACTGATATATTATAGGTAGTTTATGTATTTAATTCGCTCCGCCTTGTTGCACAAATGATTCATGAAACCAATATTTGAATAGTCTACTGGGCACTTAAATTTTTTAAATGAACGTTGGTTCTGAGCTTTCCCAATAATGAATGACTTTAATTTGTGAAATGTTTCACAGCCCCGTCTCGTCTATATTATAAAATTGGCCTGTAGTCAAACCCAACTTATCAAATGTTTGTTGCAGCTTACGTTTAAATGGGTCTACCAATTCGGGCTGGGAAGGCAGTTTTTCACCCGTTTTTTGTACGACGTATCACGTCGATTGCCTTCATACCTTTAAAAATAACATACTAGAATTTCAAATAAATATCTCGAATAGTTTTTGAGTTACAACCTTCTAAAGAGTAGCCAGCGGTCAGAAATCATTCATTTTATTTTTAAACGCGTTTTTCTTGAAACTACATTTTTTCAAATTTTCTGCCGTTGTGAATCAAAGACAAATCATCCAATCGCTTTGATGTTTTATTTTTTGCTTATTTTGTATATGTTTCACTATACAATGACCCTCCAGTTTTTCGACTGTATAAAATGTGTAGTTTTGGTAATTTTATGTAATTTTAAACATAGGTCTGTGAGACCCCTTACCTTCAAAGTTATCTTATTCACTCTCTATAAAGATTTTTGCAAAAAAAAAAAAAAAAAGGTTACATTCAGAAACATTTATTATAAATAAATAAAAGAAAAAACTATAAAATTTTTTCACTCGGTGCAATCCTGACACCAGTTCCCGCGATGCTACCCGCACATGGGACGTTTACTGGAGGTGCAGCAAAATCTGGTGTTACGTGTTTGTAATCGCAGAAAACACAATTTTTTCTGGGTTGAATTTCGGAGTTCACTGAAACACATGGCAAAGTATCACCTAAATTGGCATGAATATTCCTTTTTAGGCGTCGCCTCAAAGTTGGTACTTCACGACGACGACGGAACCAGGGCTCTATTAATTTCTGTGATATTTCCTTGCTCGCCTTGTCAAGGGTTTTTGTTTATTAGGGCTGCTATTATGTACGTGGATGACAAAAGAGTTTACTATAGACATATTTAGTATTCAAAAAAAGTAGCATAGTGGCCATCTTTGTGTCTTCCTACTGCAAGACAAATTATGACACATTTGGTCAAATGTATCTACTGCGCCCTTGGTAGAATTATAAAATTCTATGATATCTGGCTTACCAGACGGTGCCAAATTTCTATTTCCGTGAGTTGTGGAAAGCAGAAGAACGTTTTTATTTTTATTTTTTTTTTTTTTTGGCCTGAAAGATACTAATGTAGATTTGCCATCGAAACAAAACATTGAAGATCCTGTCTGTCTTGGTTGCAAAAGTTGTGGAGGGATCTCTCGCTTGTTAGACCGAATTGTACCGACAATTGTTAATTTATATGGCTCCTGCAATAGCTGTTTTGCTAATGGCACTGACGTGAACCAGTTATCCATGGTCACATTACGATTACTACCTCGCAGAGTTTCCGTAAGTTTCTTGACGAAAAAAAAATGCCAATGGTTCTCCGTTCGAATTTGTGCCCTTTCCCATATATGGTATCGCATCTATCATACAGTTTGTCTTCGAATCACAAATGATTACTATTTTTATTCTATATTTGTCAGGTTTTAATGGTGTATACATTCGAAATGGACAACGTCCACGACATTCCAATAGCTGTTCATCTATAGTCACAAATGTACCGGCTTGTAACTGTCTCGACATACAGCAATAAACATTTCCCATATTTCCCTTACTGGCGCAAACTTATCAACAGCTTTTCGATCTTCTCGGGTCGTTTTATTATCGAATCTTTAGCAGTTCAGTAAAAAATCGAACCTATCTTTGGACATAACTGAATTATATTTAGTTCCACTTTCGGTTGGATCAAACAGCTCTGCGCTTGTGAGATGGTTATCTTTTTTTCTTGCTGTTAATAAAAGCAATCCTATCAAGGCATTTATTTCTTCAGTACAAGTATCAGCTGTTTTATCTGAGTAATTTGCTCTTTTAGTAGAGACATCTGTATTGGTGTGAAATACAATGATATTCACTATCGAATCGGAAGCAAACAATTCGAATTGGTCTCGTGGATTTATTGCATTTTTAGCTTAATTTTTCGGCCCTTGAATAATGTGAATTATATTTCTTTCTTGAGTTCGGGAAGTGGTACCTTGAGATGGGTTTGCTGACCACTTGTGACCGTTCTTGCATCTCAGATTGTTAATTGATGGGATAATTATTTGAGCTGCTGGTTGTCCTGAACTCACGTGTTCCAATAGAGGCTGCTCACTATCTGATGAATCGGAGGAATTGATACAACGGCGGCGGGTTCGCCATCAGGATTACTTGAATCATCTATAGGTCGTTCACTTTCAGTCTCTAAGACATCTTCGACTTCACTGCCAAAATTATTTGGAGGAAGATCGTCTCTGGCTCATAGTGAATATATTTCTTCTGAGCTAAGAGTAGCCATGTTGAAGAACAAATCAAGATGATTTCAAATTTATAATTAGCAAAACGATTTACCAACCATATAACGTGTATATAACGAATGCAAGATAGTAATTATCAAAACTAACTAAACTAAAACTAAACATTTATGTATGTATTAGTATATATATTCCTTTCTATGAAATTTCCACACATTCAGTTCAGTTTATAAGGTAAATATTAAACACGCAACTATGAAAAATTGTAACACTATTCATAAATATATTGCACGTAAACTTGCAACGAAACTTGAGCGACACTAAGCTCTCTTTGTTTCAGGAAGGTACTGAGATGCACGTTTTTATAACTCTTTCACACCGCATGCTATGATTGAATAATCAACTGAGAGGGTCTGTGAGACCCATGTTTATGAATCTATGGTTAATAATCTTTTTTGTTTTTTTTTTTTATATTTTGGTCACTGTGAAGGCCGCAATCACTGCAGCAGTGGAGGAGGTCACACTAGGTGTGTCCCTTAAATTGTTGCATCCACCATTCGCTAGCATTTGATTTTCCCTTATTTGAGAATGCCATGACAAGACTTTTGCCTTTATCATCAGGAAATTGATGGAATATTTTTTTTCACGCTGCTCAAGGAACTAACGATATAGAGCCTTTTCCATTTTGGGATGTTCTGATGTTCGAAGTGTTTTTCTTTTGCCAGGCCACGAAAATGTATTGTTCACACACCTTACAATTTGTTTACTCTTTTTGTTTACATTTGCCCGATGCAATTATGCGCTATGCAAACAAGAAGTTATAACCACAAAAACCAAGCAGACAATACTATCAATAACAATTAATGTAAAGGTAACTAGTAACACACAAAACAAGATACGAAGTGACTTGTTACTAACTGAAAAGTGTACTCGTATATATAAGACGAGATTTTGCATCGAATTTCAAGGGCTAACTTGCTCAAATTTAAAAGTTATTTAGAGCGGAAATTGAACAAATGATTTCTTCACGTTTTAGAGATGTCAATGATAAAAAAGATCTGTTATCCAGAGTTCACAATACTTGGTGTTCACGCTAACGAGTATCTTCTGTATTTAGAACGGACATAAAAAACAAAACCTAATTGGTATCATCTTCTGTTTTAACTGGGATTCTGCTTCAAGATAAAACGAAGGTTTGAGAGGTTTTTCGAAGAACATATTACTCAAAATAGCTTGTTTTCCTTATTGTCTTAGCCGCCATAGCGCAGATCACTGTTTTGTAGAGTATACACTTTACTTTTACTCATACAAGTTATGAAAACAGTACATCATTCGTGGAAAATGCTGCCTTCAATTTAACCGTGAACACGAAAATAAAACTAACAATGCGAATTGACTATTTTATTTTAGTGTTTTCTTAACACGGCTTTCTGACTTCAAATTTTTGAAAACAGTTAACAAATATAAAACAAAATGCGAAGTGTGCAAATGGTATGAGTGTACTGAAGGATCAAAACTAATTTCCAATAACTAACGTAACGTACTACTACAAGGGCTTTGGAGAATAATATTTCAAAAATTCCATATCGTCTTAAATTCACCGTGAAAGAAGTTACTTTATTAAAATTGAGCTCTTAAGCACCTCAAGGATCGAATGTTAAAATCTCATTCCAAGCTACTCGACGATTTTATACTTAAAATTTTGTTATGCGTCGCCGCTATGTGTATCCATTTTCAGAAAACATAAATAAACTCGTTACCTGACCAAAGGGGTACCGGGAATTCTGTGTAGAGTATGCAGAATCTTATATAAGAAATATGATTCATGTTCATACCGGAGTTAGTGCAGAAAATTTCAACAAGAAAATAGCTACTCGAGGTATTCAACTTCTTATTAACTTAAGAAAATCATTTCTTCACTAATGGTCTTTGGTTAGTTTCAACCTTCACTTATTGTTCAGCTCCACAGTACCTACCTACTCAAATTTTCATGACTTCATAACGTTCTTTCGTTTGAGTTAACATGTGAAACCTACATGAATGGGAATTTTAAAATTACCTTTCTAGTTGATATTTCAGATATTCATAAGTTCATGGTCAGGATCAGCTCCTACTTCCCAACTATTTGAAATAAAGTACAGTTGGTACTCGTACATATGTATGCTATGTCGATTCCAAATTCTCGAGTGCCATGATTTGAATGCAACTTTAGCAATGAATGAAATTTTAATTCAATACAACTGAATTGTGAGTAATTTTCCATATTTTCTCGCGAATAACCATGACGGAAAGGATGTAGTGCTGAGGCTACCTAAAAAGGTTACTACGAGCAAACGAGTGTGTAAAATGTATGCAATTGTATCTTTAAAAAAATTCTTGGTCACGTTCTTTCATTTAAAGTAACATTAAGAACAATTCCAAATGCACAATCATACGACTATGTTCAGAAACTTTAAATACACATGCGTGAGATACATAAATGTTTTTCAACATTAAAAACTAATTAGTTTTGTAGCCCTTATCTCAAGGAATGCTGCAATTTTCGACATGCAGCTCACGTATTTGAAAACCATATTCATCCCACAAATTACGACATTTAAATTTGTATAATACTCCCTAAATAACCCCTGCGAACAGCTTGCGAATTCCTTACGAATATTTTTTATTTTAAATTCATTTGAGTCAGATTTTTTTTTTTTTTCATTGGTTCTTTCCAAGCCGGACGATTGAATAAGTATGCAACCATGATAAATAATTGTGTGTAGACTGAGTCCTAGTAGTTGTGGTCACGGATTATATCAGTCGGCTTGAATTATTGCACTGTCACGAGTGGTTAAATTCTGTCGCAACTAATGCATGAAAAATATCATTAAAACAAAAATCAAAATGACAAAAAATTAAACATTAATCGACCGTTTGACAGGCGGCAAAAGTGTATCCTGCATGAATGTGTCAGACAAATGTAATTGACACGATTAAACGCAACAACCGACATTTTAATTTTCCGAAATGAGATATTGAATATTGAGCATCAGATTATGATAGTTTTGGGTTCTGGTAAATATTAAATTCAATTTTAAAATAATTTCTCCAATTTTTGACATTTAGCTTTTCTACAGATTCCAGGTTGAAAGAGATAATAGTTTTAACACTATCACGCAACTTATGACACAATGTGAATTGGTACTCGTTTCGTTTGGAGATATGTTTTAAAAATTGATTCTTATAGGTAGTACCAGAGGTGTATAGTACCTAAAATAGTAAGCAACATATGTGGCAGTGCGACGAGGACAAAGTGGGTAGGCAATTCGTTTTGAGGATTCTAAGCATGTCCGACTACAAAAATCAGTTCCCAAAATACATGGAGCCATATAAGAAACAACGAAAGGGAGACCACACTAAGTTTAAGTCTCAGGAACTTGATTCGTCCAGGCTTCTATTGATAAGAAAGACAATATGGTCGGAGACGGCTGGCAATTGAAATGTCTGTAGAGGATCAGTAGAGCTTGAACCGATTTTTTAAAAGACAGGATAGCCAATAAGTCTACTTACATTCAAAATATAATTAATTCAACGATGCGCGGCATTACGTATGCAACCAGGAAGCTGCCACATAGAATCGCTCGATAATACCCCATATACTCGTATTGACTGTTGTACATTTGGGGTAGATATTTAGCAGCGTCAATCTGGCAATAAACAGTTCTGGTAATAAAGAGACAGTATTGTGCTTATTTTTCCTCTTCGTGGTTATCACCGAACACATGTCTTTTCTAATTGAATTTGACTTACAAACTTTTTAAGCACAAATGTTGAGCAGAAGAAAGTTGAGCCTTATAATGTGCTGTCAGAAATAGAATAGAACAATCGAAATAATGGATTTTACTGCTCTTTTTCTATGGTCACAAATAACACTAACACGATGTTTTGAAAAGGGTGTCGAAACAAAAGTGCAGCATCATCACCAAATTTTGAGAGACAGGCTAAAAGAGGTCAACTTAATGATGGTACACTTATTTTTGCTCAGAGGCGCCACCTATCTTCTAATTCGAGTACTCATCAAACAGCATTCGTAACACTAATGAGCTCGATATAAAAAACAATGGCTGTTTCGCGCCCTCAAATTCAATCAAAGCAGCACTGACGGACATCAGCACTGAGACTATTTCGAAATGCAAGCAGGAAAGATTTCGGCCCAGTAAAAAGCACAAGAAAAATCACGGACCGTAACTCGTATAAAAAATATATAAAAAAAAAGATCTCAAGAAGGCAAAACAGCGAGTCTAGAGGTCATTCTGTGACAAAATATGAGGAACCTCGGAGTCATCGCGGCTAAGAAATATCCCCTCCATCAATCATACGATGCTTAACTGTGTTGAGCGGTGAATTACTCAACTCCTGAATATTCACTTTGCAGGTGGGTCCCTATTCACGGCCAGGAACAAACTGAGAAGCGACTACTGATGCCGACTACTTAAATTCACGGTATAATTACAAGAGGCAAGTTGCTCTAGGCACCGCAAAGCTTCAAACCATACCATTTTGCTGAGCCAGACGGTATACTACCTGCCGATCTACAAATACCTTCAGATGTCATCCTGCCAACGCTAGAGAATATCATGACGAGCTTCGTAGAAATGATCCACATCCCCCTGTCATGGAGACAAGTTATTGTATTGGGTATGTAATTTAATTCGTGCGTTTTTTTTTTTCAAAATTTGAACGTTTATTTAAGAAAAACATGTACAATAGTGTTATTCAAAGTATTGCCCATCTGAAGCTATGACTTTTTTCCATCTTTCTGGCAATTTATGGATCCCATCCCAAAAGAACTGCGCCGGCTTGGCAGCCAAGAATGAATCAAGCCAATTTTTGATATTCTGCTCTGATGTGAACCGTATTTCAGTGAGGGCGCTCTGCATCGACCGGAACAAATGATAGTCAGAAAGAGCAAGGTCTGGGCTATAAAGCGGTGAGACTTCCCATCCACTGTTTTCCAAATAGTTCTTAACCGGAATAGCAACGTGGGGCCGAGCGTTGTCATGATTGAAAATTATTGCCTCGTGTCTGATCGCATATTCTGGGCGTTTTTCGGCTACTGCTCTCTTCAAACGGATTAATTGTGTTCGGTAGCGTTGTCCGTTGATGGTTTCACCCGGTTTTAGCAGCTCATAATACAGCACACCCATCTGATCCCACCAAATACAGAGCATTACTTTCGCGCCATGGATATTCGGCTTTGCCGTTGATTTGGCTGGTTGGCCGGGTTTCACATATAATTTTTTGCGCTTAGAGTTGTCGTAACGGATCCATTTTTCATCACCAGTAACAATCCGATGCAAAAATGACTTCATTTTGTGGCGTTCCAGCAGCATTTCCGACATGAAAAACCGCCTTTCGACGTCTCTCGGCTTGAGTTCATGTGGACCCCAATTTCCTTGCTTTTAAATATATCCAGCTGCTTTTAAACGTTTTGAAAAGGCTGCTTGAGTGACATCCAAAGATCCTGCGAGCTCTTCTTGTGATTGGCAACAATCTTCAACAATCAAAAATCAGAGTAATGCTTCCAGTTCTTCATCTTCAAACTTTTTTGGCTGCCTAAGACGTTCATCGTCTTCCAAGCCAAAATCACCACTTTTAAATCATGCAAACCACTTTTGGCACATTCTCTCATCTAGCGCATGTTCAAAATAAACTTTCACCGAAATACGATGACTTTCGGGAGCAGTTTTCAGTAATGAAGAAGAACTCCCCGCAAAAACACTTTCTCAGGCACAAAGTTCGACATATTTGAGTGAAAAAAAATTATTGTTGTTTACGCTTCAAATGAATGACATATACTGAAATGACGTACAATGACAGTAGCTTTACAACGCATTTTCTAATGGAATAATAACAATGGGAAAATACAAGTTAAGCCATCTCTTATCAAACCGCACGAATTAAGTTATAGACCCAATAGTTCTCACGAATATCCCAAAAGACCTCAGACATAAAGGTCTAACATCTTTCCTTCTGAAAGATCTAAAATGACTGATTGATATCTACATGCGATCTAGAATTGTTTCCGATACAGCGAAATGTCTGGGTCCTATTTTTGACACGAAACTATACTGGAAACCTTAGTAATATTCAAGAAAGAGCAAAGAAAGCTACACATACAGTAGCTTAATTTTCTTGCCAAAAAAAATCCATTGGGAACAAATAGGGCTGGATAGATCAAAGACTGAAAACGGGGTTGGTGGTGGTGTTTTCCCATATACGCCTAATCTGAGCCTCTACTTCCGCCTACTTAATCACTGGAGCATGTCTTAGTAAATTTTGGTGTTTAAAGAAGCCCTGTCTTGAGTATGGAAAAATGTGATAACATCAAATCTCTGGATTCAGTCTCATTTAATTCTAGAACTGGCCTTGACTGCCAATCATATCTCACGGAGCAGTTCAACATGCAACTGTGTTGGTTGTCGGGTCACAGAGACATTCCAGGGAATCGTATGGCCGACGAATTCGCCAAAGTTGAAACCATTCTAATCTACCCCAAAAATTATGCCAATTGTATTCGTATGCCGATTATAACGTGAAAACTAAAACTAAAGTTTGATGCTATCAATAGAACAAACCTAAGATGGACCGTTGGGTCAACATGTCTAGCGACCAAACAATTCTGGTCAAAACTATCATAGGTGTCATCACTAGACAATCCTCCACCTATTCTGTGCATACTCCACTTAGGAGTTTTATAAAAAATATAGGCGTTCGTAGTCTCCTACGCTTCGAGATAAGCTTCAAATGGTTCCAGGAGTAGAAAGATCATACTTGTAGCTACATCCGCTTGGTATCACAATCAGCCTAAGTGGATTGGTTTTTCAAACACCCATTGTAGCCTAACCTAACCTTACCTATATGCTCGGTGTATCCAGTTTTTCTGTGCTACAACGAATTCTCTTTCTTTTCAGCTTACATGAATTACAACTTACGCTTTTGAAAGTTCTATCGTCTTTCCCCTCTGTAACAGTATGGATGCATTTAGGGCTTGCATTGGTATGTGAAGTCAGGCCCTTTGACCACAAACATAAACTTTTTTTTTGACAGATAAAGTAGATATCTGGTATACTGTTCGCTTTAAATATTTATAGGTCCTTGTCACTTGAAAATTTATTAATTGTTATCATCCGTCTACTCTGTTGATTTGTCCTCAAAGGTCCTACCACATCTACATACTCTTATCCAAATTGAATTATAGCGCAATCAAGATGGTGGAAATTTAATAAGTAGACTACTTGAAGACACTTAAGGACTCTTTATCCAGCAAAATCTTTTAGAATATAACTTTAACCACTTAAAGGGAGTGGCTGTCATGCCTTTTCACTTCACGGTTGATTAGATCGAAGGAATTTCATACAAAACTGCCTTTCTTCTGGGGAGCTCTTGCTTGGTAGTACCATATACTGCAACCAATCATTAATCCTTCTGCATGTGTGCACATGTGTGAGTTGAAATTTTCTGGGAATATTTTCTAACGCTAAGGTGTTGAATTTTACATGAATACTTCCATCCATCAGAAGTTCATCGTTGGTTTAATATGAGCTAATCATCCAGAAGCCGCAGTGAGTAGGTGATGATGGTTTTTTGGCAAACGCTTTTTAACTATTCCATATAATAAAATGTACCCTTATCCCAACAACGAAGAAATGTGAAAGGCCTATTAAGAAGCGAACTTACTATATCTGCTTGTGTTGGTGAAGAACTTAAGCCACATTTGAGCGATATCGATCTACAGCAAAGAAATCCGTTGTTATATAGATAATGCTGGAGATTCTACTCCTTAGATTCTTATAAACCTTTCCGACAGGAATAAAACACATGATTTATCGCCCAAGTGTAGCAGGAAAGATATATACGTAAATGAGTATTCAATCTTAATAGGGTCATTCCACTATAAATCACCGAAGCTATATGGGGAGCTCTGAACAACATCCCTCCGATTTGGCTGAAAAGTGGTAGAAATACTCACTGGAGTGGTACGAATCCACATACTTAAGCACACAGCTGTACTTGTTTTTTTTTTTAGAAAAATAAACGTCACTGTGCTTGTTTTATTTTCAAGGATTTTAGAAGTTCGGCTTAATTCATTTGCACTCACTTGATGTCAATCTGTCATGAGTTCGGGATTTATTTTAAGATTGTATCGTAATAAGTGTTGTGAGTTTATAACGAGTGCTTTTGTGTGGAAAACGTGATGCAATCCTCTGGATTTACCACCTCATCAACCCAGTGTTCGTGATTTGCGGCCTGTACGACCATGGATAGTAACGATGCAACCAAAATTGAACCCAAAGTTGGTAAATTGCTCTACGTGTAGGAAAAAATTGAGTTAGATCGGAAATTCTGATAAAACGCCATCATTGCTAGAGGTTGAAGATCAAACTGAAGTTGATGAAACGTATTTCGATAAAGACATTGCATTCAATTTGATTAATGAACGCATACAGTATAGTGACTTAGTGACATAAAATATGTGCAGTCAAAATTGAAAAAGTCTATGTTGAAAATTGCAGAGAAAGTTTTCTCTGTTACTGTAAATGATAAAGATAGTTCCAGAGAGGAAGTATATTTCGTAGGGACAATAAAAGAAAATTTCCATACAACTACAAACAAAGATACAAAACTTTCTTTCGTATCTATTCTTTCGAGAGAATGGAGCGTCGACAAAATTGTTGAAGAATTTCCAGGATCGACAAGCTATATGATCAAGAAATCTAGAAAACTTCAAGAAGATCAAAGCGTTCCATCAACTTATGTGAAAAGCTTAGATGCTGATATCAAGCAAGTGGGAGAAAGTCTTTACTGTGAAGACGATATCAGCCGTTTAATGCCAGGAAAAGAGGACTACGTATCTATAAAGGTTTTGCTTTTTTGTAAGATAGAATATCAGAAAAAAAACATATTCAAAAATGCCTCTTTCTGGCTAACCTTAGGGAGATATATTATAAGTTTAAAGAAGTTCGTAATAATGTTAAGATTGGAACTCATTCCGTGTGTGTTTGCACCATCTATCAAAATATCAAACTCATGTTTGAGCGTAGCAATATATCAAGGCTGATAAAAAATGAAGATAAGCATTTCAATGACAGCAGAGCCTGCTTAGCTTTGGTAATTTATAGCCCTCCTGATATCAACTGTTACTTGGGCAAGTGCCTTAATTGCCTAAACTATTCTAAATTACGAAGAATCTTTGATACTGATTTTAGTAATCACTTCATAGAAGACGTAACATACTTTTAGTGGACCCACACAGACCAATCAAAATTGGAAGTGAGAATTGAAAACTCTGGGGATTTCATTCAGAACTTTTTAAACGGCTTGGTGTTTTCATTCGTCATGTTTTTATAACAAAACGGACATACTTGTTTTATTGGACTTTTCCGAAAAGTATGGTTTTGTTGTGCAAGATGCAATGCAGGGATACCACTGGACTAACAAACAGGCGACGATTCACCCTTTCGCAATATATAGGGTTTTCCAAAAGAGACTTGACAACTTTGAATTTAATTTGAGAACGCACTCTTTTACTAATCATCAAACTCTCACTGTCATTTTTTTCAGTAAACTCAACGTTTTCATCATGGTAAAGTACACTAACGAGCAACGTCAGCAAATTATAAATATTCGGAGTCGGTGACTGCAACTTTAAGAGCGTTAACTCCAGTTTTCGGTGGTAATTCTCGCCATAGTAGACAGGCAGTAACAAGTTTAGTGCAAAAATTTGAGTCTACATATTCGTTGTGTGATGTTGCCGTGTCACTGAGACAACGGGTTGGTCGAAGTGTCGAAAATATCGCTGCCGTTCAGACGTCCGTAGCAAACGATCCAAATCAGTCAATTCCACGGCGTTCTCAAGAATTGGGCATCGCTCAGACCACATTATGGCATATTTTGCATAAGAATCTGGGTTTACACCTATACAAGATCAAGCTGACTTTTTTTCAGTAAACTCAACGTTTTCATCATGGTAAAGTACACTAACGAGCAACGTCAGCAAATTATAAATATTCGGAGTCGGTGACTGCAACTTTAAGAGCGTTAACTCCAGTTTTCGGTGGTAATTCTCGCCATAGTAGACAGGCAGTAACAAGTTTAGTGCAAAAATTTGAGTCTACATATTCGTTGTGTGATGTTGCCGTGTCACTGAGACAACGGGTTGGTCGAAGTGTCGAAAATATCGCTGCCGTTCAGACGTCCGTAGCAAACGATCCAAATCAGTCAATTCCACGGCGTTCTCAAGAATTGGGCATCGCTCAGACCACATTATGGCATATTTTGCATAAGAATCTGGGTTTACACCTATACAAGATCAAGCTGACTCAAGAATTGAAGCCGATGGACCATTTGAAGCGACGTACGTTCTCAGATTGTGTTCTGGAAAAGATGCGCCAAGATGATGAATTTCATCGCAAAATCATCTTCAGTGACGAAGCTCATTTTTGGCTCAATGGGTTCGTCAATAAGCAAAATATGCGTTATTGGTGGGTTTTAAAACCCACATGTGCTTCATGAATCACCACTTCATCCACAAAAAATAACTGTTTGTTGCGGTTGACATGCCGGCGGCGTTATTGGGCCATATTTTTTCGTCGATGATAACGATCGTCACGTTACTGCGAATGATCAGTGTTATCGCGCCATGATCACCGATTATTTTTGTCCCGAATTGGAAGATATGGACTTGGACGACATGTGTTTTCAACGGCCACACAGCACACGCTACAGTCGATTTATTGAAGAGTAAGTATGGTGAGCGGGTTATCTCAAGACATGGGCCAGTCGATTAGCCGCCTCGTTCGTGCGATTTAATGCCGGTTGACTATTTTCTGTGGTTTGCCTTTTATTTAAAAAAAAAAAAGTTGTCAAGTCCTTATTTAAAAACCCTATGTATCGAATTCTGCAAAACTTTTTTTGCCTTATGATTCGTACCACTCCAGTGAGTATTTCTACCACTTTTCAGCCAAATCGGAGGGATGTCGTTCAGAACGTCGGTCGATCCTTCATGGAATAACCCATTACCCAGTATTCACCTAGTCTTCTCGACTATGTAGGCAAAACTCCTTAGAACAATACGACTGCTTTCGTGAAAGTCATACCTATTTTGTGATTAAGAGTAAAATACTAGTGCGGAGATATTAATCTGTTAAAACATTCACCAAATCAGGTAATGTCTTCATACATATTTAAGTCAGTTTTAAAAGGACCAATATTTCAATATCACATCTACTACAGATTGAGTTCGATTTCTATACTATTCTTCGACTTTTTCTTATTTTTTATGTGTCATGCATTTAATTTATCGATTACAAATGTCACGATGTAAAGCGATATCCTTTATACGTTCCAAGTTGCCCAATCCAAGCGGCTGTGGTTACCATGGTTAGGATGTTTTATGATTGACATAGTTTTAGTAGTAACAAACTTATTTTTATCACTTTTTGAACTTTCGAAACTCATAAAAAAGAAAAAAACTTTTTTACTATGTTAACGGGCTATTCGTTCGATTTTGTTCATAGAACTCGCCATTGTGTGTAATAAGTGGCTAAAGATAGACCTCGGAGAATTCTTTTGTGTTGCTTGTTTATTGTCCGAAACTATGTATACTCGTTATGATAAAATATTATTTTTTTTGGTTTTTCTTTTTGGCTAACAAAGGTCAAAAAGTGATACGATTAGGTGGAACTTAAATGGAATTAGATCACTGAAATAGTGATTTTAATGGATGGCGCGTAACAATTGATGGCGTCTTTAAGTAGTAAAAAAAAACTTGCCATCGTTTTGATATATTATAAATGTGAAAAGAACTAATATTTGGCATATTGATTTCATCTTAATTGCTATAGATAATATATAGGGTTAATTCCCCGATCTACGTGGAACCTGATAAGAGAATGTTTCCGTAATGATGATTTGTATTGAAACAGATTTTACAACTGGCAATGTGTCTAGGCTGATTTTGACAGCCACTGACAGAACTATCGGAGAATGACAACAGGTTGCTGTCAACTAGATTCGCGTCGATCACGAGTCGGAAAATTTAATTGATTGCTTCTGAATTAGAATAACGAGAATTTGCGTCGCGTTAAAGCCAAGTGGAATTGTTTTTTTTTTTTTTTTCTTTGTCCGCCCCTCGATAACGTCCGAAAGTAATTAGCGTAACATTGGTGTCAGAAGTGGGATTCTGCTAATGAAGCCCAACGAGGTGGGTTCAGATAATAAGATGATTTTATATTTGAATACAAAAAAACTAGCTGGTTTTACCCGCTTCGCTGGGTCTTTAATATGCAATTTAATGTGCACTTTTTTAAAAAACACTCAATTTTCTTAAATATTAAGACATTTGACCTGCCCACGTTCATCCACACCCAAAACTATAATTCGTTTCCTGTTGATTAAGACTTTTTACCTGCTATTTCTTCGATTTTTTTTTCCTTACTTAAAAATTGCAGAGCTCAATATTCATTGTGCAAGATTGATGCACGTGCATAGACATTTCATTTGTTCGAGGTAAACATAGAAGTGTAGAGTATATATTTACTGTCAATAAGAAAAGACAATTCTGTAATTAATGTTGAAAAACTTCCGTCTATACAATGTTTCGTGTTTTTCCGGTTGGGGTATAAATGAACAAATTATCTGGACTACCAACTCTTGAACATCCTACATATAGTTAGCCATGGGAAAATCAAGGCTCCTCTAGTTGTAAACCAGCAAGAGTTTGTCCTTGAGATTTATTAATAGAAGTGGCAAAACTCAGCCGAATCGGGAATTGTAGCCTTTTGAAGTGAAATGGTGTCTCTGATGGTATCAGAGGAATTCGTGGTAGAACAACGTCTTCTCCTTCGCCAAAGCCAGAAAGCATAGTTGCTTCGATAACATGACGCATTAGTTTTTTAACACAAGTCTTATCCCAATACAAAGGCGAATTTGATCTAGGTTTCACAAAAGCATGATTGGAACTCCAACTTTTAACTGCAGTCGATGGGCTCTAATGAATTTAGAGATTCAGATTCCGATAGGTCGACCACAGTGTCAATCGATCTGTAAGTATGGCAGTTTTCAGGCATTATATTTAGTAGTTGACTATTGATGTTATTAACAGTAATATTTTTTGGTGCAAGAATAGCTCTTTCGCATAGCCATCTATGATTGTCATATTTTTTTTGAGGTTTGGAAATACTCTTTCCACTAGTTCATCAACTGACTGCACTACAGTACTGACGTGATCAGTACTTAGATTACCATCTCTATCAAGGGTCATCTTTCCTTCCCCAAGTTTAATTAATTTTTGAGCAAAGTGGCCTGATAATTGATTCCCATAAAGATATGTTCTCATATTTGTGGAAAGTTTCATTGGTTGCACATGGTACCACAGGAAAGAAGACTTTAAGCAGTTTTGGTTCCTTTTAGGATGACTGGAAGCGTTTGTCTAAAGTTTCGCGACAATACTATGGTTATACCTCCCGTCAGAGACTTGCAATTTAATATGTCTTGCAGTGTTCCGTTAATTGCTTCAAACGCTTTTTTTATGGGCCATTGTACATACATCCCAAACTATAAGTTTACACCTCTTAAGAGCCTGAGCCATTCCAGACGATTTGCTGATATTATTGTACAAACAGGTGAATCATTAGCGGCTAGATTTAATGGAATTTTAAAAAACAGAGTGAGCTGATCGACCCCCAGGAAGTAGCGTATCAGCAATGCCGGATGAAGCCACTGCTAAAGCCATTCCTTTCTCTAGACGTACTTTAGTGAGTAAAAGCTTTGTGACAAACGTTTTCCCTGTGCCGCCTGGAGGGTCAAGAAAAAATATGCCTCCCATTTGATTGGCAACTTTATTAAATACTGCTTTTGGTCTGGTAACAACTTTGGCTCATTTTCCATAATGTACCGAGTGAGACCATCGAATTCGTAAGGAGTCTCCCGGAATAGCTCAGTATTTTGATTATTCACTTCTGTTCTGTTAGTTTGAGGAAGACCAAATGGACGCAAACTTTGTCCCCCGAGAGTAATAATCTTATCTCCTATAGCAATTAAAGCTTAGTTATAAATATCTTCAGAAAAACCAATTTCCATTTGAGAATTTCGTACTTGAAGTTGGGGTCTAAAATCTTCCGCAAAATCATCCCTGAATTTTATCCATAGAGCCAAAGGCTTACTAATTTCGCACAATATAAGTAGGATAGCGAAAAGGCACCGAAGTTGTTTTGCTGCTTGCAGCGATGAGGCCTCTGACAAAGTTGCATCCCAATGTTCATTGTCTTCTAGTAAGTCTTATTTAATGCAAGCATCTCGTTAAGTGTCACAAATATAAGTACCTACAGTCCGTAGAGATACAAATGAGGTGGGACCTATAACTTCATGAAGGAGTAGTCTTAAAAAGAAACACTTGTGTTGGCTGGGATGGACAGTATATACTCTCCCTATGGCAGTATTATATTTAATGCCCTAATAGCCTTCTACTATTTTACCCCTTTTCCTTCTGTTCCATGTTATTGTTCCATGTATAATACGATGGCACCTGATTGTATTAAAAAATTCGAGCAAAAGAGACTTGTTGGCATAATTTGAAGAAACCTGTAAGTGTGGTATCTCTTGAAGTTCGTGCTTGTTGTGGGGCAGTATCAGCTGTAAAATAGACTCTCCGACCATTCTCCAAATGGACAGCAAGATGTTGCACTGCCGGATATCGATCATGAATGGAAAAACCGAAAATTCTCCAGAAATCTTCATTGCTGCTTATATATCGAACCATTTGGTATTAACTAACTTTATTTTGAACATTTCGATTTTAAAGTGCATACATTGAAGCGTCTGATCCCTTGTTAACGTGTTTGCACACATATTTAACTGATTTTACCAAGTTAGAAAATTCTACGTTAATATGAGCTTTAAACATCTTGGATAATAGAGGGCAATAAGGTACAATCCACCTGTTATCAACTTCATGTTGTCCTATCTTCGTTTGAAAACCACCAACTTTAGGTTTTCTTCGCTTATAAGAGGGATACCTATCCGCACCAATCTGTGTTTCATAAGAAATTTTTTTAGGAAATCGTTTGGTGCACTTACCATCCTTCATGCAAGGGGAATTGTAATTGAAGGAACCACATGGACCATGGAATATCTGTGTCTTAACGATTTCAAAAAGTACTTCTTCCCTTGTAGGATCTGGAAGCTCTGCAGAGATGAGTGAATCGATTTGATTGAAATGGATTTTCGTTTGAAGCCAAATCAAGATACGCGCATGAGGCAAACTTCGTTTTTGCCATTCTACGGTATACATGTGACATAGTACAGGTCCAAATAGGTAATTCACTTTGTAAAGGTAATGAATAAATCAGGTCGGCCATGATTTCGTACATACGTCATTGCATCATGGGTCCACTCATGCATGTACCTGGGGCTTCCTGTGAAACTTGAAGGAAGAATGCAAATTTGACCAAGATCTCTTCCAGTAGAATCATTTTCGATATCATCTATCAAATGTATGTACGAATCAACTCTAAGTTCCTTTTGGTGAGTAATAATATAGCACAGTCTTTCTGACTCTGTTTTGGCATCTACAGACATCTACAGCAAATTGGTAGAAAAGTTGCTGGCTCCGATGAAGATGGTTAAAGGAATTATTGCGGATCATGAAGTAATAACTGTAGAAATTCATGCAATAAACATACTTTCTAGAGTGTACACCAGCCTGAGGAATAGCAAAGTGATATCCATCTTCTCCATTTGCAAATAAAAGTGGTTATTGTAAAGTATCATATGATCTGTGCGTTTCGTTTATGTGTTTGAAAGCTTCATTACTATATCTTTACTTAAAAACAACATCTCTTCTGCCATGTTGTTCATCACCCATAATTAAAGCAACTTCATTGCATTCAGGAGCATTGAAGCGTTGAGCGTGTTCTCCAGATGGTCTTTTGTTAGCATCAATAATAAACTTACACTCCGGGATAGATGAGCACTCTAAAGCGAACTTAAAACTTTTAACGTAGCTGTTTTTTAAAAGCAGCATTTCTTGCAGTTTCAAAATAAGATCTTTTCTATAGGGTTTTCCAATATGGACTTGACAGCTTTGAATTTAATTTGTGAACGCACTTTTCACTAATCATCAGGCAATAACAAGTTTAGTGCAAAAATTTGAGTCCACATATTCGTTGTGTGATGTTGCCGTGTCAGTGAGACAACGGGTTGGTCGAAGTGTCGAAAATATCGCTGCCGTTCAGACGTCCGTAGCAAACGATCCAAATCAGTCATTTCCACGGCGTTTTCAAGAAATGGCCATAGTTCAGACCACATTATGGCGTATTTTACGTAAGGATCTTGATTTACACCCATACAAGATCAAGCTGACTCAAGAATTGAAGCTGATGGACCATTTGAAGCTACGTACGTTCTCCGATTGAGTTCTGGAAAAGAAGCGCCAAGATGATGAATCTCATCGCATGTGTTTCATGAATCACCACTTCATCCACAAAAAATAACTGTTTGGTTCAGTTTGCATGCCGGCGGCGTTATTGGGCCATATTTTTTCGTCGACGATAACGATCGTCCCGTTACTGCGAATGGTCAGCGTTATCGCGCCATGATTACAGCACAAGCTACAATCGATTTATTGAAGAGTAAGTATGGTGAGCGTGTTATCTCAAGATATGGGCCAGTCGATTAGCCGCCCCGTTCGTACGATTTAACGCCGCTTGACTATTTTCTGTGGGGCTGCGTTAAGTCATTGGTTTATCCCAACACGCCGACGACGTTGGAAGAGCTCAGAGCCAACATTGAACGCGAAATAGCGGCCGTTTCAGCCGAAATGTGTGGACGAGTCGTTGAAAATTATGTCCAACGAATCGACCGCTGCAAACGTGCCCGCGGTGGCCATATGAACGAAGTCGAGTTCAATTCATAAATGTTTTGATTGTACTTCAAGCTAATAATAAAGTTTTTGAAATATCTCAAATGGTTTGCCTTTTATTTAAAATAAAATTTGTCAAGTCGTTCTTAGAGAACCCTATATAAGAATCACTCTTGTCAATCGCTGTTTATATGGGCTAAGAAAGCAATTGAGTAGTAATGCGGTATCCCAAAAAATTAGTGTGACTTTATATGAAATCTTGATTATCCCAGTCCTACTTTATGGTGCTGAAACATGGACTCTATCTAAAGCGGATGCTTTCGCGAAAAAAAATTTCTCAAAAATTATTCGGTCCCGTTTGGGTTGATAGGCTTTGCGGAAGTAGGTTCAATGATAAACTATACGAGCTGTGGCCTGAGCTGGCTAGGACATGCAGAGCGAATTTACACCAACGCTCCGGTTCACAGAGTCTTCAAATCTAAGCCGTAGGGACAGTGCAGTAGAGGAAGACCTCACGTAAGTTGGTGTGCACAATTAAAAGAAAATCTCAACCGATTTGGAGTATGCTACTGGACGTCGGGTTAACTGAAGTGGTTTTTCAACAACAAAGTGGCGATTTAGGACAAATGATGACAATACATGACGAAAAGAGCACCTGAAGTCGACGAAAGCAGTTGACAGAGTTAAAGACGTCACGAAAATCTGATACTACTACCCGATAGATAAGGAATTTCTCACAAAATTTACAAATGAGTTGCAAATATTTGAGAGCGTAACTTCAGAAACTTACTGATAACTCTGATTTTACTTCGTGTTAACCTAGCAAATTTTTGAAAAATGTTTACATCGGTAAAGGGTATTCGTTGCTGCGAATAACATCTGATATCGCAGAATGTGAGTGTCAAGATAATTTCCGCATTGCTCCTGTCTCACTCAAATTGTCGTTTGGTAGGTATGTATGGTATGGTAGGTATGTTTGCGTATTCTTGTGTCCATCAGCGAGGATATCATGGATATCATGGATAATGTACCTGTTAAAAAACTTTAAACTGGTTATTCAAATAATTTTGCATTTTTTTTTATGTTATTTCGTAAAAGATTTTCTTATTTTTTTTTTTTTGTGAGAAAAATGACCTGTTCACCTCCCTACCAACCTTTTAGGGCTCATAAAATTAACCTTTTTTAGAAAAGTTTTTACTGGATTTAAATTGCTTAATAATAAACTTAAAAAGGAAAAAGAATTCCTAATCAGCTATTACTCGTAGCTGGTTAATTTCAATGGGCTGTTGTAAAAGAATACCCCAATTCAGAGTTTTATAGTTTGAATAAGTTGGGTCGTATCTTGAAAATTACTGGCTTGAGATGAAATGACCTAACTTTTTTTCTATTTGTAAATACTAGGTACACGTTTCAAAGTTGTAAAAAGTGCGTATTAGATAGATAGTAGATATTCTTCCGGAAAAAAATTATGACAAGGTTAACATTTTAAGTTTTAAAATAAAAAATCACTTTCGATCCTCAATAACTTTTGGCGCATTGATTTAAGGTAACAATTACTTTGAAACAGTCAAGTACTCATAATTAAGTGTCCAACGATACCTCACTTTTTAACATACATGCATAAATTTGAAAGATGTTACTTTCAATAGGGCACCGCAAGGCTATGCTTAAAGCTTCTGTATTTCGGTTGGGATGCATTATCGAACTCCCCACACATGCCATTTCTTGCATTATATACAGGGCGTCCTGGTAGCTGAAGAATCCTCAAATTATGGCGAACAAAAAATTGTATTTGCGGGAAGGGGGGGGGGGGGTTATTTTCATCCACCTCTAAATTATAGGCCGTTGAAGTGAGGAACATCTGATTTCGAGGTACAACTACTTAAAAGGCCGTAGCTTTCTAATGGATTCAGCTTAAGAAACCGTTGTGCACATTTTTGAAAGAGTATTTCAGTGTGCATAAAATACTAATTTCGTCGAGCTATAGACGCCAGCCAAAATTATGGTGTTTTAAAACTAACATTTGGAAAAATCGTTGAACCATTTTCATCATAAATTTTTAACTTTTCCACGTACGAACAACGGAAGTTATTGCAAACCATGTGACTAAAAGCAGTCCGGTAAGAAGTAAAACAAAGTTGGAGAATTAAGCCAACGGTAAATTTTTCGCTATTTTGTGGAATGTTTTTGTTTAATTCGGTAACAACTTTTGAATTGTGCCGATATAACTTTATTTACTGATTAAGAGTGAACGAGTAACACGCTAAGCAAATGTTTAAGAATACGCCGATATAATTTCTGTTTACGGTTTCTGTAATGGGGATGTAGGGTTTGCTAGATTAGAGTACCAATGGCGATATCCTAGACGAAGGATTCCTTCTAGGCGAACTTTTATCAATTCTTTTCACCGCCTTTCAACCGTCGCACAGTGGGGCAGAATAGGCTCAAAGTTGGCATCAAATCAACCGATAAAGCTAGAAGCCTGAAATTTCGTCTGATGATTATTGAAACTGTGTGTAAGAAAATACAAGGTGTTTCAAAGGAAAGTTCACATTTAAAAAAAAAAATATTAAAAAAAAAAGTTAGAAGTTTATTGAAAAAATGTTTATTATATATTAAAATACCGTGTTTGAGAATTTATTTTTTTAAAAATGACATCGTCCAAATGTAAACCGTTGCGTTCACGGCATTCATTTAATCGAGCACTAAAATTGCCTATGGCGGCTCGGCAGGTATTCTAAGTGATGGCTGCCATTTCGTGACGGATATTTTCTTTTAATTGTGACAGGGAAGTCGGTTTGTTGACGTAAACTATGTATTTGACATAACCCCACAGGAAAAAGTCCACAGGTGTCAAATTGGGACTACGTGGAGGCCAACTTATGTCACCTCTCCTAGAGATCAATTTGCCAGGGAACATTTCGCAAACTCTTAGCAGAGACCTGTTGGACCTTGTGAAGTTGCACCATCCTGCTGGAACCATGTTCTTTGGTTATAACCAGGAAAGTTTTGCAACTCAGGCACAAAGAAGTTGTCTAAAATCTCCACATAACGCTCTGAATTCATCGTAACTGTGCGTCCCCTTTCATCTTCAAAAAAGTAAGGGCTGTTAATTCCTCGCGCCGACATTGCGGTCACTTTAGGCGAATGTAGGGGTTTCTGATGTTTTTGTTTTGGATTGGTTGCACTCCAGTAACAGCAATTTTGCTTGTTAACGTGTCCATTAAGATGAAAATCTGAAAACAAGATGTTGGTAAACGTCGGAAAACTCTCAATCATTTGGTTTATGAAGTCAAGCCTTTGACCGGCATCCTGAGGCTTTAATTCTTGCACCAACTGAATTTTGTAAGGGTGAAGTTTTAAATCTTTATGCACAATAAAGACGATCTGTGCACGTTTATGGTCACAGCATGCTTCCGAATTGAAAGGTCCGAATAGACTGGGTGACACTGTCTATGTTTTCGACGTAGACATTTTGCAATGTGCTTGGCGCATCATTCAAGTGACGAATATGTCGAATGTTGCAGAATTTTCTTCGCGCCACAGTCGCCGAATTACCGCTTTTATAAAACTCGCGTACGCACAACGCACGGTTCGCTCCCGAGAAACGCTCCATAGCGACTTAATTCCCAAGAGCCAGGCAACCGATTGACACACCCCCGCACCCCTCGAAATAGTAGCCTTCACGCAATAACCAAAACAAATGTGAACTTTCTTTTGAGACACCTTGTATATAGTCTACTCATGGCCACGCACACAAAAACGCCCCATATAAGCAAAAAACACTGCTTCAGTTACACTTTCGTATAAAATCGATTTGTTAATATTATCTATATATGTGCATATATATTATTATTATTTATTATAATTTGTAACGGAATCTTCAGTTCATGTCATGGACTGGCGAAGCTTTAGGTAAATATAATGCTTCCTCGTGTAGGTGTTGATCTTTTTTGTTGGGTAGTTTTCTCTTGGTGGTAATTATTGGATCGGAATTTATTAAAAAAAAGAGTTAAAAACATCTATTTTAGTTTTTTCACGACTAGATTTTCGCAAATAATGTTCTCGATATTTTTTTTAAGTCCTTGTTTCGTGCTTCTTGGGCTTCCTCTGTCAGTTGGCCAATGGGTAATAAAGCATGCGATATTATTTCTGGTCCATGAATGAAATATTTGTGGACCGTGGGTGACATGTTATACCCGGGATATTTCTCAACATAATCTCAATTTCAAAGAAACTAGATACAGCTACCATAATAATGTGCATCTTTTTAATCAGCTGTACATCAATTCTGGTTATGTCTGCAGAAGTTTCTGGATTTTGAAAAAACGTCGGATTACCAAATCCGGGCCACATCTATCTCTGAAATTTTTTTGGATCCGCGCTTTATTTTCCACAACAATGGCTTTGTCATTATCCCCTCGAGCTTGCCACTTTCTAAGAGATAATTTATAAGACAAATGTAGAAAATTTTCGAAAAATCGTATCCAGCCATGAAGAACGGATAGATCAAACTCAAAGTTCTTGGTTTCAATTTTTCGTGCAATCATATCCCCTATATAATTGAACTGTTTAGAAGTTGCGCGACACAAATAGCATTTTTGTGTTGATGACGTCTCCGTAAGATTATTGCACACTTTACCGTCAATCATAGCAAAAACTAAGTTATGACTAAACAAGCAGCGATCTTCTCTCAACCAGCGTTACTCTCTTTTGCAAGTTTTTATTTGCTGATCTACTTTGTTCTTTTCTGCAATGGATTTTTCTTTTGACTCTTTTATGAACTCGATTTTTAAAGGCCTGCAGTATCTTGTAGAAGCCAGTCGCGGGTTTTGCCATATAAACAACACAGGTTATGAAGACAGACGAATCAGATGCTTCAAAACCATGAAAAGTCTGTTTGTAGGAACTATGTCACGAACTTCCCTCAAACCCCCACTTTGCAAAGAAGCACAAGTTATCTAATTCTTCAGTTTTTAGTAAGAGAATGACATCTTTTTGTGATTGCAACAAACGCTGAATAGTGCGATCAAGTAAGGCTTGCAGAGTAACATCTACCGAAGTTGTGGTAATTGCAATGTATTCGGAAAGGGAAAAGCATTCTTGTTTGGCGGCTTGGATAATCTTATAAGAAGGAAATCTTTCTGACGAGATAATTGGGCTTCAACCGCAACTGCAAGCGCATCTTCACCTGACATCTTCAAAGAATTTGTTTCCAACGACTTCTTATAAGTAATTCTATATTTCTTTGCTCTATCACGGGTGGTACTGGTAATTTCTTTAAAAACTTTGGAAGCATTTACCAGTCCTTCCGCTCTCAAACTCATGTGAGTAGCATAATTTAATACGGCAACTGGTGCGGATCCTCGCAATTTCTGAGTTTTCTTTCTTTTAGTTCTTTCGGCACAACGTTCGAAAGGAGTACTTAGTCGACCAAGCTTTTGATCAGGACAACGAAGAAAATAAATAGAAGTCTCAAGCCAAGTACTATTTGTTTTTAAAAACAAATTGATTTGTCTATGTGATTTAATCCAACGGGATTTATATTACGACTTAAAATGAGATAATAAATTAACTAAGCTTTCATTATTAGTTTTTCCGTTAAAAATGTAAATTGTTGTTGCATTTCAGTATGTTCAGCGGATCTCATTATATTAAAAAGCTCCATTCGAGTAATAAATAGAGTGTTGGAACTACTCCCTAAAGTTGAAATCATTTCATTTAAAACTACTATATAACCGCCAAACTATTTTTTCCAGAAAGTACATTTTTTTTAAAAAAAAATCGTACAACAAGAGATGCAAAAAGTAGCACTTTAAGTGTTAATCAAAGTATACCATATAAACAATCAAAAAAATAAAAAAATAAAGCTTGGAAGGCTTTGTAACATAATTAATTTCACCAATATCTACAAAACAAACGTTAAATTAGATGCACTGAAACCTGGTACGATGAATGTTACCGTAATTTACAACTAAATGCACTTTCACAAAAAAAAAAAAAATTCATCTTTACACAAACCTGAGTTTGAAAATTTTTTCAAAATTTGAACGTTTATTTAAGAAAAACTTGTACAATATTATTATTCAAAGTATTGCCCATTTGAAGCTACGACTTTTTCCCATCTTTCTAGCAATTTTTGGATCCCATCCGAAAAGAACTGCGCCGGCTTGGCAGCCAAGAATGAATCAAACCAATTTTTGATATTCTGCTTTGATGTGAACCGTATTTCAGTGAGGGCCTTCTACATCGACCGGAACAAATGATAGTCAGAAGGGACAAGGTCTGGGCTATAAAGCGGATGGGATGCTCTCTTCAAATGGATTAATTGTGTTCGGTAGCATTGTCCATTGATGGTTTCACTCGGTTTTAGTAGCTCATAATACAGCACACCCATCTGATCCCACCAAACACAGAGCATTACCTTTGCGCCATGGATATTCGGCTTTGCCGTTGATTTGGCTGGTTGGCCGGATTTCACATATGATTTTTTGCGCTTGGGGTTGTCGTAATGGATCCATTTTTCTTTACCAGTAACAATCCGATGCAAAAATGACTTCCTTTTGTGGCGTTCCAGCAGCATTTCGAACATGCAAAAACGCCTTTCGACGTCTCTCGCCTTGAGTTCATGTGGAACCCCATTTCCTTGCTTTTGAATATATCCAGCTGCTTTTGAACGTTTTGAAATGGCTGCTTGAGTGACACCCAAAGATTTTGCGAGCTCTTCTTGTGTTTGGCAATAATCTTCATAGAGTAATGCTTCCAATTCTTCATCTACAAACTTTTTTGGCTACCCAGGACGTTCATCGTCTTCCAAGCCAAAATCAGCACTTTTAAATGGTGCAAACCACTTTTGGCACGTTCGCTTAGCTAGCGCTTGTTCACCATAAACTTCCACCAAAATGCGATGACTTTCGGCAGCAGTTTTTTTCATATTAAAGTAATGAAGAAGAGCTCCCCGCAAAAACACTTTTTCAGGCACAAAGTTCGACATATTTGAGTGAAAAAAAAAAATTGTTGTTTACGCTTCAAATGAATGACATATACTGAAATGGCGTACAATGACAGTGACTTTCCAACGCATGTTTCAATGGAATAATAACAATGGAATACTACCAGTTACGCCATCTCTTAGCAAACCGTACGAAGTTATAGACCCAATAAAAATTTTAACAATCTTCAAGTTTTCAGAAATTTTTTGCACTCAAAAAATACTACAAACTTTCGTTCAACTAGGCACTTGCTATCAGTGAGCATGTATAGCTGGTACTGATGCATTATTCATGGTATGTGACTAAGATAACGGCATAGGACAGTTAATTTATGATGGGCGTGATATTTAAATTTTCGAAAGTAAAACAAACGTACCCATTGTCGTTTGGTAGGTATGTATGGTATGGTAGGTATGTTTGCGTATTCTTGTGTCCATCAGCGAGGATATCATGGATATCATGGATAATGTACCTGTTAAAAAACTTTAAACTTGTTATTCAAATAATTTTGCATTTTTTTTTATGTTATTTCGTAAAAGATTTTCTTATTTTTTTTTTTTGTGAGAAAAATGACCTGTTCACCTCCCTACCAACCTTTTAGGGCTCATAAAATTCCCCTTTTTTAGAAAAGTTTTTACTGGATTTAAATTGCTCAATAATAAACTTATAAAGGAAAAAGAATTCCTAATCAGCTATTACTCGTAGCTGGTTAATTTCAATGGGCTGTTGTAAAAGAATACCCCAATTCAGAGTTTTATAGTTTGAATAAGTTGGGTCGTATCTTGAAAATTACTGGCTTGAGATGAAATGACCTAGCTTTTTTTCTATTTGTAAATACTAGGTACACGTTTCAAAGTTGTAAAAAGTGCGGATTAGATAGATAGTAGATATTCTTCCGGAAAAAAAATTATGACAAAGTTAACATTTTAAGTTTTAAAATAAAAAATCACTTTTGATCCTCAATAACTTTTGGCGCATTGATTTAAGGTAACAATTACTTTGAAACAGTCAAGTACTCATAATTAAGTGTCCAACGATACCTCACTTTTTAACATACATGCATAAATTTGAAAGATGTTACTTTCAATAGGGCACCGCAAGGCTATGCTTAAAGCTTCTGTATTTCGGTTGGGATGCATTCCCGAACCCCCCACACATGCCATTTCTTGCATTATATACAGGGCGTCCTGGTAGCTGAAGATTCCTTAAATTATGGCGAACAAAAAATTGTATTTGCGGGGGGGGGGGGGGGGGGGGTGGGGGTATTTTCATCCACCTCTAAATTATAGGCCGTTGAAGTGAGGAACCTCTGATTTCGAGGTACAACTACTTAAAAGGCCGTAGCTTTCTAATGGATTCAGCTTAAGAAACCGTTGTGCACATTTTTGAAAGAGTATTTCAGTGTGCATAGAATACTAATTTCGTCGAGCTGTGGACGCCAGCCAAAATTATGGTGTTTTAAAACTAACATTTGGAAAAATCGTTGAACCATTTTCATCATAAATTTTTAACTTTTCCACGTACGAACAACGGAAGTTATTGCAAACCATATGACTAAAAGCTGTCAGGTAAGAAGTAAAACAAAGTTGGAGAATTAAGCCAACGGTAAATTTTTCGCTATTTTGTGGAATGTTTTTGTTTAATTCGGTAACAACTTTTGAAATGTGCCGATATTACTTTATTTACTGATTAAGAGTGAACGAGTAACACGCTAAGCAAATGTTTAAGAATACGCCGATATAATTTCTGTTTACGGTTTCTGTAATGGGGATGTAGGGCTTGCTAGATTAGAGTACCAATGGCGATATCCTAGACGAAGGATTCCTTCTAGGCGAACTTTTATCAAATCTTTTCACCGCCTTTCAACCGTCGCACAGTGGGGCAGAATAGGCTCAAAGTTGGCATCAAATCAACCGATAAAGCTAGAAGCATAAAATTTCGTCTGATGATTATTGAAACTGTGTGTAAGAAAATACAAGGTGTTTCAAAGGAAAGTTCACATTTAAAAAAAAAATATTAAAAAAAAAAGTTAGAAGTTTATTGAAAAAATGTTTATTATATATTAAAATACCGTGTTTGGGAATTTATTTTTTTTAAAAATGACATCGTCCAAATGTAAACCGTTGCGTTCACGGCATTCATTTAATCGAGCACTAAAATTGCCTATAGCGGCTCGGCAGGTATTCTAAGTGATGGCTGCCATTTCGTGACGGATATTTTCTTTTAATTGTGCCAGGGAAGTCGGTTTGTTGACGTAAACTATGTATTTGACATAACCCCACAGGAAAAAGTCCACAGGTGTCAAATTGGGACTACGTGGAGGCCAACTTATGTCACCTCTCCTAGAGATCAATTTGCCAGGGAAAATTTCGCAAACTCTTAGCAGAGACCTGTTGGACCTTGTGAAGTTGCACCATCCTGCTGGAACCATGTTCTTTGGTTATAACCAGGAAAGTTTTGCAACTCAGGCACAAAGAAGTTGTCTAAAATCTCCACATAACGCTCTGAATTCATCGTAACTGTGCGTCCCCTTTCATCTTCAAAAAAGTAAGGGCTGTTAATTCCTCGCGCCGACATTGCGGTCACTTTAGGCGAATGTAGGGGTTTCTGATGTTTTTGTTTTGGATTGGTTGCACTCCAGTAACAGCAATTTTGCTTGTTAACGTGTCCATTAAGATGAAAATCTGAAAACAAGATGTTGGTAAACGTCGGAAAACTCTCAATCATTTGGTTTATGAAGTCAAACCTTTGACCGGCATCCTGAGGCTTTAATTCTTGCACCAACTGAATTTTGTAAGGGTGAAGTTTTAAATCTTTATGCACAATAAAGACGATCTGTGCACGTTTATGGTCACAGCATGCTTCCGAATTGAAAGGTCCGAATAGACTGGGTGACACTGTCTATGTTTTCGACGTAGACATTTTGCAATGTGCTTGGCGCATCATTCAAGTGACGAATATGTCGAATGTTGCAGAATTTTCTTCGCGCCACAGTCGCCGAATTACCGCTTTTATAAAACTCGCGTACGCACAACGCACGGTCCGCTCCCGAGAAACGCTCCATAGCGACTTAATTCCCAAGAGCCAGGCAACCGATTGACACACCCCCGCGCCCCTCGAAATAGTAGCCTTCACGCAATAACCAAAACAAATGTGAACTTTCTTTTGAGACACCTTGTATATAGTCTACTCATGGCCACGCACACAAAAACGCCCCATATAAGCAAAAAACACTGCTTCAGTTACACTTTCGTATAAAATCGATTTGTTAATATTATCTATATATGTGCATATATATTATTATTATTTATTATAATTTGTAACGGAATCTTCAGTTCATGTCATGGACTGGCGAAGCTTTAGGTAAATATAATGCTTCCTCGTGTAGGTGTTGATTTTTTTTGTTGGGTAGTTTTCTCTTGGTGGTAATTATTGGATCGGAATTTATTAAAAAAAAGAGTTAAAAACATCTATTTTAGTTTTTTCACGACTAGATTTTCGCAAATAATGTTCTCGATATTTTTTTTAAGTCCTTGTTTCGTGCTTCTTGGGCTTCCTCTGTCAGTTGGCCAATGGGTAATAAAGCATGCGATATTATTTCTGGTCCATGAATGAAATATTTGTGGACCGTGGGTGACATGTTATACCCGGGATATTTCTCAACATAATCTCAATTTCAAAGAAACTAGATACAGCTACCATAATAATGTGCATCTTTTTAATCAGCTGTACATCAATTCTGGTTATGTCTGCAGAAGTTTCTGGATTTTGAAAAAACGTCGGATTACCAAATCCGGGCCACATCTATCTCTGAAATTTTTTTGGATCCGCGCTTTATTTTCCACAACAATGGCTTTGTCATTATCCCCTCGAGCTTGCCACTTTCTAAGAGATAATTTATAAGACAAATGTAGAAAATTTTCGAAAAATCGTATCCAGCCATGAAGAACGGATAGATCAAACTCAAAGTTCTTGGTTTCAATTTTTCGTGCAATCATATCCCCTATATAATTGAACTGTTTAGAAGTTGCGCGACACAAATAGCATTTTTGTGTTGATGACGTCTCCGTAAGATTATTGCACACTTTACCGTCAATCATAGCAAAAACTAAGTTATGACTAAACAAGCAGCGATCTTCTCTCAACCAGCGTTACTCTCTTTTGCAAGTTTTTTATTTGCTGATCTACTTTGTTCTTTTCTGCAATGGATTTTTCTTTTGACTCTTTTATGAACTCGATTTTTAAAGGCCTGCAGTATCTTGTAGAAGCCATATAATTTTTGCATCACAGGTTAGTCGAAGTGAAACAACACAGGTTATGAAGACAGACGAATCAGATGCTTCAAAACCATGAAAAGTCTGTTTGTAGGAACTATGTCACGAACTTCCTTCAAACCCCCACTTTGCAAAGAAGCACAAGTTATCTAATTCTTCAGTTTTTAGTAAGAGAATGACATCTTTTTGTGATTGCAACAAACGCTGAATAGTGCGATCAAGTAAGGCTTGCAGAGTAACATCTACCGAAGTTGTGGTAATTGCAATGTATTCGGAAAGGGAAAAGCATTCTTGTTTGGCGGCTTGGATAATCTTATAAGAAGGAAATCTTTCTGACGAGATAATTGGGCTTCAACCGCAACTGCAAGCGCATCTTCACCTGACATCTTCAAAGAATTTGTTTCCAACGACTTCTTATAAGTAATTCTATATTTCTTTGCTCTATCACGGGTGGTACTGGTAATTTCTTTAAAAACTTTGGAAGCATTTACCAGTCCTTCCGCTCTCAAACTCATGTGAGTAGCATAATTTAATACGGCAACTGGTGCGGATCCTCGCAATTTCTGAGTTTTCTTTCTTTTAGTTCTTTCGGCACAACGTTCGAAAGGAGTACTTAGTCGACCAAGCTTTTGATCAGGACAACGAAGAAAATAAATAGAAGTCTCAAGCCAAGTACTATTTGTTTTTAAAAACAAATTGATTTGTCTATGTGATTTAATCCAACGGGATTTATATTACGACTTAAAATGAGATAATAAATTAACTAAGCTTTCATTATTAGTTTTTCCGTTAAAAATGTAAATTGTTGTTGCATTTCAGTATGTTCAGCGGATCTCATTATATTAAAAAGCTCCATTCGAGTAATAAATAGAGTGTTGGAACTACTCCCTAAAGTTGAAATCATTTCATTTAAAACTACTATATAACCGCCAAACTATTTTTTCCAGAAAGTACATTTTTTTTAAAAAAAAATCGTACAACAAGAGATGCAAAAAGTAGCACTTTAAGTGTTAATCAAAGTATACCATATAAACAATCAAAAAAATAAAAAAATAAAGCTTGGAAGGCTTTGTAACATAATTAATTTCACCAATATCTACAAAACAAACGTTAAATTAGATGCACTGAAACCTGGTACGATGAATGTTACCGTAATTTACAACTAAATGCACTTTCACAAAAAAAAATAAAATTCATCTTTACACAAACCTGAGTTTGAAAATTTTTTCAAAATTTGAACGTTTATTTAAGAAAAACTTGTACAATATTATTATTCAAAGTATTGCCCATTTGAAGCTACGACTTTTTCCCATCTTTCTAACAATTTTTGGATCCCATCCGAAAAGAACTGCGCCGGCTTGGCAGCCAAGAATGAATCAAACCAATTCTTGATATTCTGCTTTCAGTGAGGGCCTTCTACATCGACCGGAACAAATGATAGTCAGAAGGGACAAGGTCTGGGCTATAAGGCGGATGGGGTGCTCTCTTTTCAAATGGATTATTTGTGTTCGGTAGCATTGTCCATTGATGGTTTCACCCAGTTTAAGAAGCTCATAATACAGCACACCCATCTGATCCCACCAAACACAGAGCATTACCTTTGCGCCATGGATATTCGGCTTTGCCGTTGATTTGGCTGGTTGGCCGGATTTCACATATGATTTTTTGCGCTTGGGGTTGTCGTAATGGATCCATTTTTCTTCACCAGTAACAATCCGATGCAAAAATGACTTCCTTTTGTGGCGTTCCAGCAGCATTTCGAACATGCAAAAACGCCTTTCGACGTCTCTCGCCTTGAGTTCATGTGGAACCCCATTTCCTTGCTTTTGAATATATCCAGCTGCTTTTGAACGTTTTGAAATGGCTGCTTGAGTGACACCCAAAGATTTTGCGAGCTCTTCTTGTGTTTGGCAATAATCTTCATAGAGTAATGCTTCCAATTCTTCATCTACAAACTTTTTTGGCTACCCAGGACGTTCATCGTCTTCCAAGCCAAAATCAGCACTTTTAAATGGTGCAAACCACTTTTGGCACGTTCGCTTAGCTAGCGCTTGTCCACCATAAACTTCCACCAAAATGCGATGACTTTCGGCAGCAGTTTTCTTCATATTAAAGTAATGAAGAAGAGCTCCCCGCAAAAACACTTTTTCAGGCACAAAGTTCGACATATTTGAGTGAAAAAAAAAATTGTTGTTTACGCTTCAAATGAATGACATATACTGAAATGGCGTACAATGACAGTAGCTTTCCAATGCATGTTCCAATGGAATAATAACAATGGAATAATACAAGTTACGCCATCTCTTAGCAAACCGCACGAAGTTATAGACCCAATAAAAATTTTAACAATCTTCAAGTTTTCAGAAATTTTTTGCACACAAAAAATACTACAAACTTTCGTTCAACTAGGCACTTGCTATCAGTGAGCATGTATGGCTGGTACTGATGCAATTATCATGGTATTTGACTAAGATAACGGCATAGGACAGTTAATTTATAATGGGCGTGATATTTAAATATTCGAAAGTAAAACAAACGGACCCAGAGAGAGAATTTAATTTTTTTTTTTTTTTTTGGCTATTTTGCCCCATAATGCGTCGACTTAGCATATGGGTTAAGAAGAGAAAGATTGTCTAACATAACTGCAGCAGAAGAGAAAGAAAGAATTCAGCCATCTATTAGCACCAGAAGGCTTGCAGCACAGCTGCAAACTCCAAGAACTACAATCAATAGAACTCTCCAAACCAACTGCCTATGCCCCTTTCATTATACGCCCGTACAAGAACTTTTGCCAGGGGACTTCCAAAAAAAGGATTGAATTTTGCCAATGGCTGCTGCATTAACAAGATAAGAATGAGCAGTTTATTCAAAAAATTTTATGGACTGACATGGGCATTACTAACCAACGAAATTCCCACTTTTGGGCAGTGTCTACTATAACCTCACTTAATATGAACAACATCGTCTCAAAGGTAAAGATTCAGTTGAAATGCAGATGTTTTTCTTAACTGGATACCATTTTACAGAAGGTTTAGCATGAATGTCTGGGCCGGCATATTGGGTTGTACATTCATACTTCCACATGTCCTAAATTTAACATTCTATTTAGAATTTTTGAGAGACCAGTTGCCGGAACTCCTGGAAAATATTCCTCTTGCTCATGTAATTTCGTTTTTAAATCAAAAATTTAAGGGAAGGTGGATGGGCCGATTTGGTACTTTTCCTTGGACACCTAGATCTCCCGACCTAACGCAAATGGATTTTTTTTTTTTTTTCTGGTAAGCCATAAGGAAAGGGTTTATTTGACTGAGATTTCAAGACGGGAAGAGCTCCAAGAGAGAATAAATACAGTGGCAGAGGAGCTAAGAGGCATTTTACCAAACATTAATTTGCAGTCCGAAATCATCAAACGTGCTAGAACGTGCACCCAAAGGCACGGGCAATGTTTCAAAAATTTACTATAAAAGCGTCTTGAAATTTTAAAGCGTAACGGTCCTTTTAAGGATCACAAAAACTATTTAAAGAGATATTAAATTTATTTTGTGACACATTTTCCTGAATAAAATAGTGGTTTGCAATAACTTCCGTTGTTCGTACGTGGAAAAGTAATACATAAAAATCGTAGATATTGAATAGAAGACAAAAGTTTTGATAAAAAAAGTTAGCTTAAAAGTTGAAAATTTTGAGATAAATGCATTTTTATGATGAAAATGGTTTAACGATTTTTCAAAATGTTAGTTTTAAAAAGTCATAATTTTGGCTGTCATCCATCGTATCCGACGAAATTTTAGTTTTTTATGTACACTGAAATTCCCTTACCAAAATGTGCACAACGGTTTCTTAAGTTGAATCCGTTAGAAAGCTACGGCATTTTAAGAATCAGAGGTCCCTCATTTCAACGGGCTTTAACTTGGTGGTGGGTGAAAATAGAACCTCTCCTTCCAATTTTTTGTTCGCCATAACTTCAGGGATCTCTAGCTATTAGGGACACCCTGTATATTTATATATAGTAGGTGAGAAAATTTCATAGATACTACAAGTCCGGTGCTTAAAGTAGTGTTAGATTCTCACTCACTAAAAAAATACCTCCCTTGTGCAGACTACGACTGAGTTCACACTCAACAAGCAATTTTGCTTTCCCGTTCTATTTTGCTTTGATAAGATTTTTGCAGGCGATTTTCCATTGAAGTTTCCTACGTACTTTAAAAATGTTATTAATTAAACAATAAACAATAAAATTGTCTCGTCAAGGATCTGTTAAACAGAAATGTTCGTATGTCTTTGTAGTCAATTTTAGTTTTTTCGCGCAAAGGTTTTCGACTCCTAGGTCGCCGTGGATATCATCGTTTCTAATGAATTACGGTGCATCAACAAACCAATGGAACCATAATAACTTCGGCAACTTTCCACTGATGCGGCACATGCTCTAGTCCTATGGTGGCATATACATATAAGGTAGAGCAGCTTTAGCAAACTTTTTTTCGATAGCGCTTAAGTGTTTCTCCCGTAATTAAGTCATAAACGGAGGTTTTAAGTTCCCTAAGTGTAGCTTTTTCTATTGGAAGGTTCGTCGTCACGTATTGACATTCTCTGGAAGCACTTCTCCGTCGAATGGTTTGAACGCGCCGGCAAGATGTTAGCTTTTCCTTTATCTTCTTTCGCCCAGTCATCCTGATTTCTTTTTATTGGATCCACGTGTATTTGTGGCTTTCGAAGGCTTTTAACGGCTCTTCATACGGAGTAATTGGTATTTTTTGTCGCTGTGAAGCTTTATAGGTAGTTATCAATACTTTGGTTATTGAAGTCCTTAATCGATTTTTTCAACAAGTTACAGAGCCTTGTTGAGCCCGGGTTTCATGCCGCGCTCTTCGTTTCTTCCTTATCATTTCGATGATTTCCGGCAGGTATCTTATGCCGATACTGGCGACTTTGTTTGATTCGTGTGGAGTGTTATTCCAGGCCGCCTGCAGTATGACTTCAACAAACCGTTGAATTTCTTTTTCAAGTTGATACTCAGTATTTTCGACAACTTCTATTCCGAAATCTTCCCAGTGAGTTTTTTTGTTTGATAATCTGGGTGGTCTTTGTTTTTTAACCAAGGATTTGCACAATGAAAGGATAATTGGAGAATGATCGGAGGAGAGATCTTCACCTTTACTAGCCTTAGCTCCTTTTCCGATAGATAAGTCTCTCAGATTGGGTGTTTGCCGACATCTGAGAACCAGTACGTTGGCTGCCTGTTGAGTAAAATTGACAACCACATTCCATGCAAGCCCTGTAGAGAGTTTTGTCTTTTTGTGAGATAATCATGAGTTTCTTTGTCATGATTAGTTACACAGATCTGCTTCGAGGTTAAGAAGCCGTTCGACTTTTATCTTAATTTTCCAATTTTCACATGCGCGTTGTTATTTTTGACGTTGTTGGTGATTTTAGCGGCCATAATGGCGTTTGCTATCTTTGGCTTCTTTAAAGGCTTTGGGGCTAGACCGCTGTTATGACTTCTCGTACTAGCTGGCCCTGTGTTTTTAGAAGACATCTCAACTTTGCAGTTGGCTGGAAGTTTTTCCCTTAAGTTCCTCTTTCGTGGCGGGATCTTACTTTGTAGTCGGTAAAACACAGTGATTTCAAGATTGTGTGCAACTTGTTATAGTCCGAGATTCCAAAAAAGGTTTATTGGTGGCGGCGGTCTTTGCTTGGGTTGCTTTTTTCCTTTATTGTCCTCAATCGTATGTTGATAAAATAATATCAAGGATATAGGGCAAGTACTCGACATATTATAAAAATGCCCAGTATACGAATATACCATTACTACCAGTATTCTACCGCGCTCTCCAGATTTGAGTACTTTCAATGGAAAATCATCAGTAGTTCATGCGGCACTCAATGAAAGATGACGTGGCATTTGTATTCTCGTAACTCGAACTGCAGCTATTGACAATCAAATTTTAATTAAAACTTAAAAACCCTTGCGAAACTTCGTTAATACTTGATTTAAAGTCAAAATGATGTACCACACCATCCTACACCCTGCCAACCATTTGCAAATAATTACCGTCTCTAATGCGGCTCCACTCTCGACTATAATCGTTTTCCACTTAAACATGGCAATTGCATTCATCATCGTTTTTCACATCCTACCACCCACTTTCCCCAACTAGATAGTACGTCTCACATGTCTCAAACGAGATTAAGCAGCAGACTTATTTCATGTTACTCTATCTTGGTACTTATATCGATGACTCTTAAGAACTCTATCAGGATACGCGCATCCATCGGAAACATTATTCTTCCAGGATTCCACTTAAATTCATCCTGCGTACCACCCTACCCATCCTGACATAGTTTGCTCAGCATGCAACCCTTACCTAACCAAAAGGGTGTCACAGAGCGGCTTTGAAACAAAATAAAATCACGTTCGTTACAAATCGTTTAGTGGCAGTTGCATGTAACCTACATGTATGTATATCTACATACATATTTATCTGCCATAGTATCCTCCTTCACAAACACGTTCACTTAGATATGGAAAGTACTCCTTTTCCACTTTTCATTCTATGTTCTGTTTCATTTTGTTGTTGTTATTGTTAGTGCTTGATATGTTAATCGGCAATAGTGTAAAGCGGAAACTAGAGAACGTTCAAAACAGTTACAAGAAGAAGTTTTTTTTATGCTAATCGAACGGAGGAAAAAAACGAAAGTCAATGCACAGATGACAATGCTGCTCAACTCAAGTGTCGTTACAAGAGCAAGGAACTTCCTTTAATGCTAAACAAGTGACATCTCAACAAAGTGTTTGAGTGATATTAAAAATTGTGTTCTTCTTCCTAGCCGATGCGGGATGGGACACCCATCCAGAATAGCGCACGAGAAATGCATAAAAAGACACTTTGTATGCATCCTTTGTTCTTCGTCAAGTTTGCTACTACGCGAACAATAAGCGCATTGTGTCAAGTCAACCGATTAAGAGGGTCAAATTTTTTTATAATAACTTTTCAAAAATAGATTAGAGGGCATCTAGAGGAAAAAAGGATAATTAGGACATGGTGTGATGTTTTAGGGCAATTTTAGAAGATTTTAAAATGAATTTGCTCTAAATAACTATCTAAGTGATTTAAAGCATCTTTTCAGATAGCAATATTGACACAGTATTGCATCACTTAATTATGGTATCTACTCCGATTTAGATCCTGCCAATTTAATCGCGGGAGTCTAGTGAATAACAACCTTATAAGACGCTTATCCTGATGGATCGCAGGAACAGCACAGCGGGCCTCTCAAAGCATTCGGGTTCACTTATCCTTAACCGATTTAAGTACGTATCATTTTGCTCAAGATATTTTGATTGATTAACTGCTGCCAGATTCTATCTACCCCTGTGCCAATGTGCATTTTCAAGCGGTTTGAGATCGCCGTAGTGTCTGAGGCCAAGCATATCGACGAGATAGAGTCGCCAGGATTAGAAATTGGCTTGACTCGGCCGGCCTTGAACTAGCTGACCAAAACAATGAAGCTGTCCTAATAACCACCAGAAAGACAGTAAAATATGAAAGTTTTCGGATTGAAAACTATACACACCGATCTAAAGAGGCATTAAAATACTTGAGAGTCATGCTCGACAACAGGCTAAAATTTAAAGTACATGTCGAGTAATCGAGTAAAAAGGCGTCACAGATGAAGACGACGCTGCCAAATATCGGCGAGCTTGCATACACAAGGAGAATTCTGCTATTCAGAATGGTAAGTTCCATCCTTTTTTATGCTGCCCCAGTTTTGGCCTCTGCACTCCCAACAAACGGAATAAGGAGGAAACTTTCGTTGGCTTACAGGCTTTGCGAATTCAGAACAATCTGCAGTTTCCGAACAATTTTGGACGAAGGAGCCTCTGTTATAACTGGGATGGTCCCTATTGATATTCTCGCCAATGAAGTACAAAGGGTTTACATTAGGCTTATTGTGAACAGACAAGATACTAGACTTACCAGGAGGTAAGCAGCACTCTGGCGAGCCAGATGGGACAATGCCAAAAAAAGGTAGATGGACCCACAAGCTGATTCCCAACATTGAAACTTGTACAAAAAGAACGCACGCGGACTTTAATTATCATCTTGCGCAGTTTCTATCTGGGCATGGTGGCTATCGAAAATGCGTCTATAAATTTGGCCAAGATACCTCGCCCTTTTGCCCAGAATGTCCAGAAGAGGAGGAAGACGCGGAGCACGCTATGTTCCAATGCAGACGCTTCATAAGTGGCATAGCGGATTTTCAAAGCGTGAAGCTCCTAATTGACCTCATGATGTGGTCAGGGGACGACTGGTTGGAGATATGTTCCATCATAACAGCCGTGCAGATTGAACGCTCCGCGAAGTAATACCTTACGGCGGCGAGAGTAGTTTGAAGTGTGTAGGGAGTATGTTTAGTACGTAGGCTTACTCCTGGGATCGATTATTCAGGTTTGCGAATCATGCATGCTAATAGAACGTTGCTTATGATCCAATAAAGAAGGTTGCTGTATCTTCATCGGATGTATCAGCACCAGATTTGTCACTGTTTTTAATATCTTCGCAGACAGGGGCCCAAGGAACAAGCAATTTACAGTTTACCGGAAGCCATCCCTCTGACCCAAGAATTGTATGTAGATTCTGGCTAACGAAGTTCAAACAATGGCTTCGCTATCAAAAAGGATTTTCTATGCAAAATATTTGTAATTTTATTTCAGCACACTGAAATAGGAAGAGCATAGAATCGTTCAACGTTAAAGACTGGCGAATGACTAACAAAGGACTCGTATGAGAAGCATCTCCCGATAAGTGATGACCCGCTAAATTGCTAAAAAGAGCCATTGCAGTCGACAACCTTGCAGCTCTGTTAGTAACCCCTACTTTCACCTTCTCGTGGTGGCATTATGAATTTCTTCGTAAATTTCGAACGGGATGAGGAAAAATGGTGGGTTTCATGCACCACAAAGCAGGATATATGTCGGTTGGCCCAGCGAGCCATAACAGTAAAAAAGATATCTGCTATGAATCGGCAGCAAAATTATCGGATACAGACAGATAACTTGTTGGCAATCTTTGGCTATGGAATAAAGACCCACCTCGACTCACTTCAGGAAGGACCTCATAGCACCAGATTCCTCCAACTGGAACGTGAGTTCAGACGATCCTGGGACTGAGTTAGATAAGAAAACTCGTTGCTGGGGAATTTCAGTCCCCAACAAAAAACAGTGTCATGCTCTACTTTGGTAAGCCAGCTGGAAATGCTCGGAGGTCTGAAGTAGATTAATGCTAACTCCAGCTGCGCGAAAAAGCCTCATATTCTGAAAACTTCACAGTGACCGGATATTGATGGCTAGATTCCAGAATAGAGTAAGAAAAGTCATAATTATACAGTGTTATGCTCTAACTGAACAAGCGGCTGAGGATGGAAATAGCGATTTTTACAGCCACATAGGCGCCGCACATAAACAAAAGTCTGATGGGGATATCGTAGTGGTGCTGGAGGATTTCAATTCTAAGTTAGCATTCAATTCTAATTCAGCAACAATATGCTGAAACACGTGATGGGAGCTCTTTGGAGAAAGAAATGGACAACGGTGGACGGTTTGTGGAATTCTGCAATACCAATCGCCTAGTCACTGGAGGTGACCAATCAGCTGGGCCTCAACTAAGAGACAGCGACCATCCAATCAGATAGATCACATTGCGATCAAGCTTCGCTATAGAAATTGTCTCCTAGATGTCCGAAACAGGCGACAAGAAAGTGATCACCATCTTATGTTAGCTTATATACGCCTTCGCACTGCATCCGTCAATAGCAACCGCTCAAACTTGCTCAAAGCAACCATGTTCAATACCGAAATGCTCAGGGATCTGTAAGTGCGCCAACAATTAAAGATTGAAGTGCAGCGTAATACGTGACAAGTGTCAGTACATCTACACACTGACCTCAAGGGCAGAAGAAGTAGCAAGCAAATGCGACAGTAGGCACAACATCTAGTGCAAAGTTTAGATGGTAATCTACTCTGATTTCAGATGAGTTACAACTCACTAGATGGAGAGAATATTTTTCTACGGTCTTAAACCACTTGGACGATGGCGCTATGATCTCGAATTCGAAAGAGTTCTCCGAGGCAACAAATTCTCGAATTTGCATTGGGCTTCCCACTAAAACCGAAATAATGGCAGCAATCAGGTCCCTTAAGAAAAAAAACGCAGTGGGTAGGGTATTGATGGCATTCCTGCTACAGCCGCTCATATGCAGAACGCTGGATAGTGAAAATCTGTCGCAGGGGTTGAAAAGATGATCATTAAGCTACCAAAACAGGGAAACCTGATGGAGTTTGGAAACTGAAGAGGTATATGCGTTCTACCAGCCGCAGCCAAAATAATGGCTAAAATAATTCTGGAACGAATCAAAGAACTTTAAGATTCAACTCTCGACGCCGAACGTGCAGGTTCCTCGAACACATAAACACCTTACAGATCCTTATAGAGCAATGCGTTGAGTATAGGTTTCCGCAACATTTACTTTTTATCGACTTCGACAGTTTAAATCGAGATACTATGTGTTTGGCCTTCCACAGGAGAGGCAACTCAGGAAAACTCATAATTATTATTAAAGAAACGTACGACGGTGGTAAGTGTCTCGTTTTGCCAAGGGTAAGATGTCTGAGGATTGTGAAGTCTAAAGTGGAGTATGTCAGGGGTGTATGCTGTCACCACTATTGTGTTTTGCGGTTATCAGCGAAGTACGCCGTGTCGCATTGGCGAAAGGCAACTATGGAATTTAATGGGCAATGACATCTTACCTTAAACACTGATGATGTTTGCCTACTTTCACATCGGATAATGGACCTTCATTTGATGGCCCACAATCTGAAAGCTGAGGCGAACAAAGTGGGGCTCAAAATAAACACAGCCAAAAAGAAAGCCTTTAGTACTTCCAGCAACCGCGCTCAACTTTGCCGGATAGGAGGTCAAAAAATTTGACAACTTTCTATACTTAAGAATTGTGGTCTTGGCTAACCACACTCGATGGTCTTCATCTGAGGCAGTTCAGCTCCAACGTAGATTTATTACTGCTTTATGGGTGCAGTACTTGGAAGATGGAAACTACTTCCACACGCAAGCTGCAAACCTTCGTATATATATGTCTAAGAATCATCTTGAGGTTTTTTTTGTAATGCATAGCCTTATCAGAGAAGGGGTCAAGAACCTATACTCATTATGACTATACGAAGGAGAAAGTAGCAATGGATTAGACTTCTTCGCGACGCGAAGAAAAAAATTCATGGAGACTTGATCAATTAGTAATATTAGATACTGTTCGACATAATACATCAAAGCAGTTCTCGTGCTCATGCATATACGGTCTAATTAACTCAAGAACTGGAGCCTACTGACCACGCTCAGCGAAGAGAGTTCGTTGAATGGATTGTGGAACGACAAGTGGATGCTGATTTTTCATTTCCCATTTCTATCCTGATGGCTTTGTTAATAGTTAAAAGTGTCGAAAATTCACGAGTTATTATTGATAAACAAATGCTTAACCATCGTGTCACTGTCTTGTGAGGATTTTAGGCTGGAGGCACCGGACCATTCTTCTTTGAAAATGCGGATAGTCAGGCAATAACAGTTAATGGTGCTCGCTATCGTGACAAGATAATCTAGTTTTATGTGGCTAAAATGCCAGATTAGATATGAGGACGACATTTGGTTTCAACAAGACTATACCACCTCCCATGTAGTCTAAGAAACAATTCAATTACCGCATAAGGCATATCCTGGTCGTGTTCGATTTAACAACGTTTGCCCTTTTTTTTGGGTTTTTTTGAAGTCTACGGTTCATGAATGCAAGTGCATGACCACTTACGCCTTGAAGGAGCAAATTAAGCGCTGTATCAATGAAATTCAGCCACATTTATGAAAAACTCACAGGTAAAATTTAGACAAAAAAGTGCGTATCTACTTGAAAGCCGTGAAGGCAATTTACTTGCTATGCCATTCCATACATAACCCTATATTGTGTATTTTATGAATCAATAAAAAATTCACGATTTTGAGTTGAAAGCCTGTGCATTCTATCAAAATTACTTCTTACGTGGAACTTGGGACACCTGTTGTGAAACACTTACCTGGCAACACTGATAATTTCAATCTCAACGAAATTTGTTTTTTCTCCGATCACGCAATCCTTCCTTTCTTGAATGAAGCAATGATTACCCTTTTGCTGCCGTTACCAAAAACCTAATTGAATTTACTTCCAGGTAGAGAAAGGAAACACCTGACAAACATCTGTAAGTACGCCATTTTGTGGCAGCATCATTTGCTATCATCATCATCATATTCGTACCAACACGGTTCCCTGGCTTTTAATCAAATTTACCAGAATCAAATTAAGAAGCCAATATTCAATCCCCGTTCCTTTACACAAATTTTCATTTGGCCTTATGGCAACGTAGCAGAAGTCTTTCTCCAATAAGGTCGGTTGGTCTTGTATGCGTGCAAATGTGTACGGGTACGTGGGGTTCATTATTTTTTCATGTCCCACAAAAGGATGTTGACCTATGGAGTCCAGTAGCCCTGAGTCCAGTTGCTAGTTGGAGTGGAGTTATATAGCATTTTCGCACGTTGTCGTAAATCCCTATCCCGATGACTGGTTGCAGGAAATGAAAATCTGTTTTCCCATGAATTGTCCATGAATGGAGACAGGCAGTGATGGCAAGTGAGGTTGAAAGAATTCCAGAAAAGAAAATATTTATGAAAGCACAAAAAGAGAGAAAAAAAAGTTCCACTAAATGAGAGAAATGAAATTCTGGTTTCAACCGGAAGTCTGTTGCGAATCCACAAATTCCTTTGATACCGGCTTTTTTTTTTTTTTTTGTTTGAATAGTGGGAATTATTTCCAGAGTAGCGTGCTCTATAAATAGCAGAACGTGTGGCGGCATTATAAAATATGTACTACATGCTTACTCGTACATAGAGAGCATGTAATTAAATTTTCTTTAAATTCAATCAAACGCGTGTCGCTAATGGATTAAGGGTAGCCACCGTGCAAACTTTGTTACTACAGATATAACTCTTGTGGGAGAAGGTAAGTGGCTTTGAGTGGTTGCTTGCATAATAAGTGCGTTCACGATTAACCAACTTGCATTTTAACATCTACTCAGTTTAAGGCTAACTGATGGCAGAAATGGGCCTTAGTTATGTATATGTATAAACGTAATTACTTCATACACTGAAAATTGCAAATTTTTTTGAATATTTGCGTGACCCCATGTTGGGCGCCAAGGTACAAAAAAAAGCTGAGTTGTGCAGTAAAAAACTTAAAAATTCAGCTGTATGGAATAACAGGTAATTAAAAATACGCTTACGGATTTTTTTTTTTTTGGTATACAACAGGTCTTCTCTTTCAGTACCTAACAAGCTATGCAGAATGGACTGATTTTCAAAAAATCTAACCAGATCTCTGAATATAAATAGCTTTCTCGAAAGCTTCAGAGAAAGTAATAAACTCTGCGTTGCAAGATGACTAAAATAACTACTCAAGGGTGAAGCAACAGATGGTGTGAATGTTGGGTTTCAAGTACAATGATTGTGGTTAATTTTTTTGACTGATGTCATAAACAATGGAGTTGTTTACCACGCAACAACGGATTTTTGTTGTTCAATCTTATTTCGAAAATGGGCCATCTGTTAAAGTAACATTTTGTAAAATTCGTGAATTTTTCGTTCAAAATAATCTACGTAGTGAGTCCTGAACACGTGCAATTGTGAAGCGTTTTGAGGAAACTAGTTCGGTATCGGGTCAAACTTCAGATCAGCATTTTTAGTCAGCACGTCCAGGCCAAAACATCATCACTGTGAGCAAAAGTGTTCAAAACCAGTCAGGCACCTCAATTCGTCGCTGAAGTAAACAATTGGCGTCACTTCTACCATCTACGACGTTGCCGATTTTTTAACTGGATGTTGGTGCGCCAGGACAATTTTTCATCGAATTTGATCATTTCCAATGAAGCCCATTTTTGGGTGGATAGGCATGTACGAGGTGTTTTCAAAAAGTAGGATGTATTAATGTTGTACCCTTTAAAATAATACCCATCAGATATAAAACGCTTGTACCAAGGCTTTTTTCAATCCTTGAAGTACTTCTCACAATCACTTTTTGGTATAGCTTTAAGCTCTTCCAGCAATGCCGTTTTTAATTCCTCAATCGTTACAAATCTTCGTCCTTTCTAAGGTCTCTTCAGTTTTGAAAAGAAGAAAAAGCCACGTTGGGCCAAATCCGGCGTATATGGTGGCTGAAGCATGATTGTCATATGGTTTTTGGTCAACAAATCTCTCAAAAGCAACGATAAATGAGCAGTTGCATTATCGTGATGCAAGAGCTCTGCATGATTTTTCCACAATTTCGGACATTTTTTTCGTATTATTTCTCGTAAATGGCGTATAACTTTAAGGTAATACGCCTTATTGGCAGTACGACCTTGATGTAAAAACTCTGATTACTCTGCCACGGTAATCGAAAAAAATCAGTGTTCAAAACTTTGACATTTAATTGAACTTGACTTTTTCGGTCTTGGCTCCCCTGGGTAGTTCCATTGTGACGATTGGGCTCATTGGGCGATTCGTCATCAGTAATGACCCTTTCCAGCAATTCAGGATCATCATTCACGTTATTCAAGAGCTCCTGAGTAATGCTCATGCTACGGTTCTTCTCACCAACATTAAGAATTTTTAGAGCAAACATCTCATGCTCAAAACATCCAAAAAAAAAATTGCACGGCACGAGCTGACCGATATGCCAACATCCTCAGTAACTTCTCTTATGGTAATTGGACAATTTTCTAAGACAATTTTCTTCACAGCATCTGCGTTATCTTCTTTTGTTGATGTGGTGGGGCGCCCAGAGCAAGGTTCGTCATTGGCATATTCTCGACAATCTTGGGAGAGTTTGTACTATTTGTAAACATTGTTTTACTTTGGGCAGAACGTATTCCACGGTCAATATTTCAAGTATTTGATGTAAATTCATTGCTCCACTTTTTATAATAATTAAAAATCGCCCAGCACACCCAAACACGTCTAATTTTTTATCTGTCAAAAAAAAACTAAGTTCGTTATATACTTGAAACTGTGAATAAATGTTCGAGACATGTGTACCAACACAGCAAAAAAAAAAAAACCGATAATCGGGTGTTTGGTTATCTTACTTTTTGAACATACCTTGTAAGTAAACAAAATTGTCATTTCTGGGGACCAGAAAACAATACGAGATTCCTGAACAAACAGTGCATCTCACCGTTTGTGCAGATTATGGATTGGTGGTATCATTGGTTTGTGTTTTTTCGAAGATGAGGCTGGAAAAACAGTTACAGTGAGTAGAGAACGTTACCGCAACATGTTGACCGGTTATATTTTTCCAAAATTAAATGAATTAGGTCTGGACAATCGCTGGTTTCAACAGAATTTATTGCGTTAGAAGGTTTGAAGATTGCATTATTTCGGTTAGAGGGGAAGTTAATTGGCCACCAAGGTCATGCGATTTGACACCTTAAGATTTCTTCCTGTGGTGTTATTTGAAAAGTAAGGTATAGGGGTTTTTTTTTAAAATAAAAGGCAAACTATTTGAGGTATTTCAAAAACTTTATTATTGGCTTGAAGTACAATCAAAACATGTATGAATGGAACTCGACTTCGTTCATATGGCCACCGCGGGCACGTTTGCAACGGTCGATTCGTTGGACCCAATTTTCAACGACTCGGCCATACATTTCGGCTGAAAGGGCCGCTATTTCGAGTTCAATGTTGGCTCTGAGCTCTTCCAACGTCGTCGCCGTGTTGGCATAAACCAATGACTTAACGTAGCCCCACAGAAAATAGTCAAGCGGCGTTAAATCGCACGAAAGAAGCGGCCTATCGACTGGCTCATGTCTTGAGATAACACGCTCACCATACTTACTCTTCAATAAATCGATTGTAGCTTGTGCTGTGTGGCTTGTGGCACCAACCTATTGAAACAACATGTCGTTCAAGTCCATATCTTCCAATTAGGGCCAAAAATAATCGGTGATCATGGCGCGATAACGCTGACCATTCACAATAACGTGACGATCGTTATCGTCGACGAAAAAATATGTCCCAATAACGCCACCAAACAGTTTTTTTTTTTTGTGGATGAAGTGGTGAATTATGAAGCACATGTGGGTTTTCACCCGACCAATAACGCATATTTTGCTTATTAACGAACCCATTGAGCAAAACATGAGCTTCGTCACTGAAGATGATCTTGCGCTGAAATTCATCATCTTGGCGCATCTTCTCCCGAACCCTGTCGGAGAACGTACGTCGCTTCAAATGGTCTATCGGCTTCAACTCTTGAGTCAGCTTGATCTTGTATGGGTGTAAACCAAGATCCTTATGTAAAATACGCCATAATGTGGTCTGAGCGAAGCCCATTTCTTGAGAATGCCGTGGAATTGACTGATTTGGATCGTTTGCTACGGACGTCTGAACGGCAGCGATATTTTCGACACTTCGACCACCCGTTGCCTCACTGACACGGCAACATCACACAATGAATACGTAGTCTCAAATTTTTGCACTAAACTTGTTATTTCCTGTCTACTGGGGGAGAATTACGACCGAAAATTAGAGTTAACGCTCTTAAAGTTGCAGTCATCGACTCCGAATATCTGTAGAAAATTTTTATAATTTGCAGACGTTGCTTGTTAGTGTACTTTACCATGATGAAAATGTTGAGTTCACTAAATAAATTGACAATGACAGTTGATGAATTCACAAATTAAATTCAAAGTTGTCAAGTCCCTATTGGAAAACCCTATATATGCCAATAACCCAATGACAATTCAGGATTTCAAACATAACAATCAAACTGAAATTGCGTCAATTAATCCAATTATTCTTAAGAAAGTCATCGATTATTTCAATCTTGGGATTCGTTATGTGAACAATGTTGTATTTTATTTCTAATTGCCGCGGATAGATCGTTCTTAATCAATAGAATTCTGTATTGATTTCGGAATAAATGTGTGTTTAATTTAATAAAAACTTCCACACGAGTTGTTGGCTCACCCTTTACATCAAATTCTAAGCTATAATGGTATATAATTTTGAAGCCGTCAAACTCAGTTATAAATTGGAAAAACTAACAAAAAGTTACTCGTATTACCTTACAAATATTTAAAAATATATCATACGTTTGAATTATTTCAGAATTATCTGAGGATTATAGGAAACGTTCGGTCTGGATAGATATCTGTTCTTCTATTGATAATTATAAAGTTGAAAAAAGATAAATTAAGATTGCATTTCATCTAAAAGCTGAGAGAAGACGTTATGAGCTTAGTGGCAAATAGCGAGGTCAGATCTAGTGGGGTTTTAAGATATGAGTATATCGCTACATGAATGAATGGAGGGAACATTTAAGAAATTTTCTTATTCTTATTTTATTAGGTGCACAACTAAGTAACCCCTGTTTTTTTGGATGAAAATGAAACTTAATTGTGAAAAAATGGTAACAAATGAATCGTTCAAAGTATTGCCCATCACTAGCTGCAACTTTTTCTGGCAGAGCACGAATTAGTCAAGCGTTTTATGCTGTTGAATCAGTTTTTCATGCCTCTGCTCGTATTATGGCCACTTTTCACGCAGTGCTAGGCTTAATCGCACCAATTGAAGTCAATACCGTTCCCCAGTGAAAGTCTCGTTGGGTTTCAAGAGTTCGTAGTAAATAACACCGACAAGGTCTCACCAAATATACAGCATAATCTTTGCAGCGTAAGTATTCGGCCGTGCCGACCACGAAGGAGCATGACCGGGCAGTCCTCGTGACTTTCTTCTCTTTTAGTTGCTGTAATGAATATATTTTTTATAGCCCGTCACGATGCAATGAAACCGTTCTTATTTTGCTGCTGAAGCAATTGTTCACAGGCGAGAAAACAAAGCTCAACGTCCCTTGGTTTCCAATCATAAGGAATTAAAGTTCCTAAAGTTCCAACTCCTAGTGCTGAAGCAAACTCTTTTTGGGTTTGGTACGGATCCTCATCGAGCAATGCCTCGAATTCAGTGTCTTCGAGGGATTTTGGCCTTTTTTCACACGGACGGGCGTCAACATCGTAATTACCGTATCTGAAGCGACGGAACCAATCACGGCACGTTGTTTTACTTAGAGCAGCATATCCGTAAAATTTGTGGAGCTCTCGATGCATTTTGGCCGCCGTTTTCTTGGAATTAAAGAAAAAAATCAGCACTTCCCGAAAATGAAGATTATTTGGCACAAAATAAGACATGCTCACACAACCAAAAGTATATGACGCCTAAACGAAATCACTAAAGTGTCAAAACGGTTTACTTAGCATACGTCTTAGATTGGTTCTTGACGGTTTGGATATGTCAAAATTGATTAGCACTTATTGCTGGAGCCATCTTTAACAGCGAAATTAGTTGCGCACCTAATAGATAACAGTTATCATGGCGAAAATTATTCGTTGATGAATTGAAAGCAACAATCAGTATGATCTTCTCTGATCGTCTGCAAGGCATAAGGCAGATCTCATGCACGATCTTCCGAACGATTTCCGTGCTGTGTCCAAACGCATGTAGTAGATGATCTGTATGATTCCTAGGTGTAGCATCCGTTGTGCATCTTCCTTTCCTAAATGTAACTTGACGGCAGTTAATTACAGTTTTTTTTTCGAGAAACAACAATAGCCGCGTTGATATAATTTTTCCCAATATTTTCGCGGAACATGGCAGATGTAAAATTAGCCTGAAGTTGGAGGTGTAAATTTTTTATTTTTTATTTTTTTTTTTTTTTAAGAACTTAACATTCAAGTGGGTATGACTTCACTTAAAGTTCTTGAGCTCATGTCAAGCTTTTAGGAAAATGAGACAGAGAGAGAAAGGAAGAGATAAAATTATTAGTGTAATTTGGCTTAGTTTTGTATTCTAGGCAACCACACATCTTACGTGATTTTAGTTGCCTAGAAAAAAGAATGTCTTTGAAACCTATACACTATGTATCACTTGAGCTACGACCACAGGGCCTTGAGAATAAGGACAATAGTGGCCACTTTCTATACTTGAGCAATAATACCATTGGTAAATACCAAGTTAAAAAGATCCAGAAGTCGTGTTTTAAAAGCGCAAGGACTATTTTTAAACACGACGAAAGAATACGGTCAAATCCTTAAATACGATGAGAGACGAAAACGTAGACGTAGACGGATCTTTGGATAAGGTGGAGGCTCGCTAGTTAATAAAGTGTTTCTCAGCGATGAAATTCGCGTGAAAACTCCCAAGTCTAGAGCCCACAAGGGATCCAGTTTCACCTTCTTGGTGTTGTTTTGCACTTTTGCACGTAAAAGGAAGATAAGTAAAAGAGTACCGAACGAAAAGAAAACGAGGTTGCATCTTGGAGAGAAATAGGTAACTGGTACTTTGGGTACCAGTAATGGGTATAGCTTCACTAAAAGCTACCATTTTCTCTCACGTATCTGATAATAGGATCATCGAATTCGTTGTCTGGGTTTGATATCCTTGTTTCACATACGTCGAACCGAACTGTCATCTGAGAATTCTTATGTTTAGTTTACGAGTTGCTATTTTACAATATGTAAAATAAAATGTTAAAATTGTGAAAACTTACTTCAAAAATAGTGATTCTGAGAGACTAAAGGCAAAATTGTAAAAAAAAAATCGAAGAGACTTGTTATGTTACAGATGTCTTCAGGCCTATCCATCATCAAAATGCACGCTCTACATGTCGAAGAAGATCCAAATTTATCGATTTGATGACGAACTGCGCATTTGGACTTGTCGTACGGCACATTATGTTACAAAGATCACCATGTAGTACACAGAATGTACGCCAATTGGATACTAAAACATTAGCGTTTGGATGACCAGTTTTCAGTCAACATTTTCTTCAGCGATGAGGCTTATTTTTCACTCGGTGGATACTTTAACAAGCAAAACTGTCACATCGAAAGACCATTACATTCGTAAAAATTCACTGTATGGTGTGCAATTTGGTCTGGTAGTGTCATACTTCTTCGAAAATGAAGAAGGTGTAACCATCGCGGTCAAATCTCATTGCTGCATCCAAAGGTTCATCGAATTTGTTGCCCTCAAATCATAGATATGGAAGTGGAAGACATGTGGTTTCAACAAGATGGTGCCACAACTCACACAACACGACCCGTTTTGGCTTAATTGCAATAAAAATTTTCCTGGACGTGTTATTTCGCGTTTTGGTGATGTTAACTGGCCACAAAGATCATGTGATTTGTCGCCGTTGGAATTCTTTTTGTGGACTATGCAAAAGATCGTGCGTATGTACACACTCCGATTTATTCGATACCGAATAGTCGTCATGTTATGACGGAGTTATTGCCCGATATGTGTCAAAAAGTCATCGAAAATTATCTTTTCAGAATCAAGTCCTGCAAGAACTCCCGTGGAGTACATTTGAAAGGCTGTTATATTCCATTTATAATGGCAAGATCCAAACAATATATTAAAATAAAAAAATTAATTGAAATCTAAATCATAAATGAGTTTGGTTAGACTTGAGATCAAATGATTGCAGATGTTTTGCATTGTGGAAATCCGATTATTCTTCTTTGGGCCTCTGCTTCAAACATTGGCTTAAACTTGTGTTTCTATCGTTTCTATTTAATGGGTGACCAGATAGCGATGACAATTTTTTTAATTGTTATGTTTCAGCTGCTGTCAAAATTACCAATGACATCCAGCTGTCAAAATATTCAATAAAGTTTACCATTTCATCATGGATCGTTTTACGCTTGCCGAACGTGCGAAAAATTATATCGAAATTCCGGCTCAGTCGTAAATATGCAACGTGAATTTCGTCGTGAGGTCGATCGACATCTTGGATGCAGTATGCAGGTAATTCGTTGCACCGTGGAAAAGTTTAAGCGTGAGTACACTCTTTTGGATCTTAAACCATCAACCACACAGAGCTTGGTGCGAAATAAAAAAAACATAGTCGCTGAAGTGGTCAGATTCGAAGAAGACCCAGAAACGTCCATTCGGCGCCAATCAGCTGAATTAGGTATTGCCCTCGGCTTATTTTACAGTTGAGCCTACATCCACATAAGATTGGGCTGCTGCAAGAATTAAAGCCGGACAACCATAGACAATGGCGTGAGTTCGCTAATTGAGCGCTGGAAATGTTTGCCGAAAATCCAGATTTCGCCCAAAAAATCAACTTCTCAAACGAGGCCTATTTTTGGCTCAGTGGCTATATTAACAAAAAAAATTGCCATTACTAGGACGAACACAATCCACAAGTGTTCGGCCAAGCATTAATCAGTATCAGCAAGCATCCACAAAGATTGGCTGTTTGGTTTGGTTTATGACATGGCAGTGAGCAATGTTAACCGAATTTTTGTGGTCAGAGCTCGATAACATCGATATATTTGAGATGTGGTTCCAACAAGATTGCGTTACATGCCATACAAGCGAAGCAATGCTCGAAGTTGCGAAGGTAAAATTTGGCGACTGGGTCATCTTACGGCGAGCGTTCATCGATTGGCCGCGCGGTCATGCGATTTGATAAGACTCTATTATTTGGTGGCTAATAAGCCAACCACTTTCAACTAGCTCGAGGCCAACACTTGACACGTTATTGCCGAATAACGCACCTTTTTTTTATAACTAAAACATAATCCAAGGCAGTGAGCAATCTAATTTTTTGCAATAAACTATGACGTTTGAGAGGAATCTCACGCAAACCACCAGAAACACTTTTAGGCAATGAGTTTGGAACGAATATACACATTAAGTTACCTGCCTATGAAGGTTTCACCCCATTAATTAATAGAATTACAAAAGTCAACAAGTATTACGACTCCTAGCTCTAAACTTACAAAAAGAAGCCCCTTTCATTCTTTTATCACTAGATATGGCAATATTTGACAGGAGGGTAACATTTACCCAGACGACTGGGCTCACATTCGATTACACGCCATATGTCAGCATTAAACTACCCAAGGCATCTCAAATACAAGCACAAAATTCAGACACATAAAGCTCTTCTGGGACTTTTCTGCCAGCAAGCTAAAAATATCTGAGAGCGGTCTACTGACACTTAAGCTACGAGAACACATTTCGTATTCCAAAGATGATCCCCCAGTGATAAATTACCTTCTTTCGTCCATGAAATAGCCGAAGAATGACCAGACATATCAAGTATGTAACCCCGAAAAGATATCGATTAATCCGATTCTTACCTGTAATCCGCTCACAGTACACGATTCTGCTGGTTTCACTTCAATCTCTGTCCCACTATGTGCAACACCATCGGATCTCGTGGTGGTGTCCTCTTCCGAAATTGGGGGACACAAACTGTGATCGCTCAGATCTAAAATGAAAACAAAAAAAAAAAAAAAAAAATGACAGAAAAAAGCAATTAATAGTACAAAAATGTAGTGAAATTTTTTAACAAGGACATTGTTTTTTGTTTTATTTGTTTGTTTATTATTAAGGACAAACATTGTACTCACCTCCAGCGCGGCCATATTGGGCGAGCTCTATTGATATGCTTGTGCCTCTCGGACAGCTTAGCGCTAATTGTTCCGAATCACATCCGGCTCGCTGATAGGTTCGTAATGTTGCGGCTAACAGCGCTGTTGTGTATTAATTTTCCAACGAGAATGTTATTTTTGTTTACCAAATATTGTGTGTGTGTGTGTGTTGTGTGTTTTTTTTTGTTTTTTGTTTTCGTTGAGTTATATTTTTTCACAAGTGGTGAACGGTGATGATGGAACGGTGGACGCGGAGCACGGCATACGAGTAAACGTCCAGGAAATACGACATGATGTCAGTCACAAAACAAAGCAACGGAAATTGATATGAAAAGAGAGAGAAATTGAATTAAAAATAACCGTTAAATGAAAAGATAATATTGCTTTTTTTTTTTTGGTTTTTTGTTTCTTTAATTTTGTTTTTGCTTTTCTTGCTGGTTTCTTTCAAGGAGCACAGAGTTGCTCTATTTGTTCGTATCGTTATCTTAATTTTTAAAATAAAGAGGAAAACAATTTTCCCAATTTTATTTGGTATCCTTGTGGGTTGAAGTTTGTGTCGTATAAAAACAATTTGATTTGAGAGATTGTTGCCTAGGTTTCTCCACAGAAAAGAATAAACAAAAATTTATTCCGGCTTCATAACATTGACAGTGATTTTGACAAACCTTTTAGAGAAAACGGAAGAAAGAAAAAAAAAGGAAAAAGGAAAAAAAAAATTTTTTTTTGTGTATATCCTTGTTAGTTTTACTTTTTATGTTTATCCTCGTAATTAGCGAGAATAATGATTTGAAGGCGCATATAATACGTCGATAATACGATTTCTTGACTTGTAAGGAACTGAATTGGGAAAAATGATGAAAACATTTGCATTTCCGGGAATAGATTTTCGTGACAACCAAAAAATTATAAATTTTGTTTTGTCACCATATGTTTTCATTTAGTAAGCGCTTTTTTGTGCTTTAACAGTCAAATCATCAATTCAAAAAGTATGGTACGGACACACTTAATCACTTTAACACCTAAGATGAGCCTAAGACTCATTACAATTTCGCGAGATTACCACGTCTGAAGACGTAGTTTATGCATTCACCCATACCAGAATCACGAATCCTAAGCTGGAATGTCGGCGAATGACAAAAATTGTCAGTAAAATCGGAAACAGAGCCCGTTACTTAAACTTGCAAATGAAAGCGTACAAAATATATTACACATAACGTAAAGGAATATATTGTAAGCATATTAAAATTAGCGCAAAAATTTTCCACTGCTTGAAAAAGGGCGCGCTTCTAAGACTCAATACTTGGATGTCGAGTATTACAAGCTATAGTCTGCAATACGGACCATAGTTTGAAGTCGAATGGATTCTACTATGGGCTACCAGATGGCCAATCATCCGTGAAAATGGATTTTTCAGAAATAGAGCTTGATGACCACATCGTAGGAGATTACCCACCAAATTAACACAGAATCCGGGTGGTGGACACATTGAACAGAGCATACACTCAATCGTTCTGTTTGTTAAACGATTCTTCAACGGTGACAATTTTCTCGCATACTGACGAAACGAGACTTTCGATTTTGACTAATATGTGCATGTATACACTTATATAGGGAGATTCATCGTAAGGTTTGATTTATAATGTAAAATAAGATACATAAATTTGAAAGCGAACTTCAAATTTTTATTATCGGTTAAAAGAACAATTCATGGCATTAACTTTATGAAAATGATATCATGTAAATGTTGGCTACGACTACATCTGAGGTGGTCTATTCGGAATGTCCAATTTTGGGCGACTCGTTGGAGCATGGCGACTGGTATCTCACGGATAACACGAGTAATGTTGGATTCCAAAGCCTCAATCGTAACTGGCTTATTCCTGAAGACCTGATACTTTACATATCTCTAGAGAAATTAGTCCAAAGGTGTGATATCGCACCAGAGCTTACCGAGAAATTGTGCTTGAACTTTAGGAAGAGTTAACATGGCGCGAAAACTGTTACCATTGGTGGTAAAATTCTGATTTGCCTCATTTTTGAAGAAATATGGACCAATGATTCCACCAGCCTATAAACCACACCACACCAATGTATATAATGTTAGCTCGGGTTGCTCATCAGCCCAGGTACGGCAATTTTGTTCATTAACGTATCCGTTGAGCGAGAAATGGGCTTCATGACTGAACAAAATTTTACGACAAAACACCGGATTTTCATTGATTTTTTCCAGAGCCCATTCACTGGAAATATGACGAAAATTCAAGTCGCCTGGCTTCAATTCTTGCACAAGTTGAATTTTGTACGCTTTTAGGCCGAGATCCTCACGTAAAATATGTCAAGTTGTCAAATACGTCAAGCCATGTTGCTGAGAACGGGACTCGTCGATTCGTCTCGGTCTTTGCATACACTCTCAGCAAAAGCTGCTATAGTTTCTTCACAACGTGCTGGATGTGGTCTAACCGGTCGAGTATCATCCACTAAACTGGGACTCAAATTTGCGAATGGTAATGGCAATAGTGGTTTCAGTAGGTCGATTATGCGCACCGTAAATTCCTCGAATCAAATACACACTTGGTATTGGTTATGAGACCGATACCCTCCTACGGCGTGGTTTTATGATGAACGGCCTTAGACATTGCAGTCATCTGCAGCAAACTAAGCAAAGTTCAAAGGTCATCATATCTGATCATAATCAGAACTTCACTTACTACTCTCTCCGCCGAACTGGATATTCTGTTCCACTTTATATTCTTAATACGTTCGGAGTACTTCCAGTGAGCATTGGTTTGAAGAAGATTTTCATGTCAGCATCCCCTCTAGAAGATGCTTTCATGGACTACAAGTCAATTTGTTTCCATAGGACGGATCCAAGACTAATAATGGGGTTGGTGGCTGTGTTTCCTTATATGCCTTTCAAAATAAAGCAGCTTATTCCAGGCTGAAATTTTAGCGATTAAAGGGGTCCATTCCCGACTGAAGAAGAATATATTGTAATATCTGCAAGGTATATTTACATCGGATAGTTGGGTCACTATCAAACCCTTGGACTTAGTTCCTGTAAAATTCTAAAACTGCCCTTGATTAACGATCGTCGCTAAGCGAGATGGCAGAGCAGTTCAACATTCGCCTATGTTTAGTGCCAGGCCAGAGAGATATTCCAGAAAATTGTAGGATCGACGAGCTCAGCCAAATTGAAATCGTTCCACCTATCCTAACTAAAAAAGGTATCATTGGTATACCAACCGCTATAACTAAGGCTGAACGCTTTTAGAAGAACAAACCTTAGGTGGACTGTTGGGTCAATAAGTCTATCGACCAAACAAATCTGGCCAGAACTGTATCTGAATCGCTCTAACAATTTGATTTCTCTAAAAAGGAAGCATCTCAGTGTTATCATAAGTTTCATAACTGGACACTATCTTATAGCCAAGCATGCAAAAAGGCTTTGCGTTTTCACAAACGACTTCTGCAGAAAGTGCATTGAAGGAGATAAGGATCTAAACAGTGTAGCCGTTAACAGTCTACTACGCTTCGTAAAAGCTCAAATTAGTTCCAATAGTGTGAGGATCACAGATCCACGTGGCATCACAATCAACCTTACCTAACCTATTCATTCCACAAAGTACTCGTTTTATTGATACAGGCAAACGCCAGAAGCACGGCTGTACTCGAGTCGGTAAGTCAAGACCACAATCGATCGATTCTGCGCCATTTTTAAGAGCTGTGGCATACTTTGTGTAAGGACCTGGCTATATATATAAGACCGCAGGTTAGGTTAGCTATGATCATCGTGTACGATAAACTTTCGCTGAACGGGCTCTATTGCAGATTGAAGAAGATCTAAATTTTCATCGAAAAATCGCCTGTTGTGACGAGACACGTGTTTGTTGAGAATATTGCCAAGCAATTGAGTTTGGGATACACATAAACTGGAAGGCTTTACGGAGGGTTGACCGTTTTTTGATTTTGGCTCATTGCTGTAAAAGTACGGAACCAGTTCTGATCTGAGCGAGTCTTCACGGATGAGTCCATCACCAATATAAAATGAAGTGCTGGTGATAACAAGGTTAGATTTCACTCCTCGTTAGCAAAACTTACGTTTGTTTTTCAAGAGGGAATGTCAAGCAGCATTTACGGACTTTTCGAATACTCTCGTCATTTCCGGGCTACTTTGAGAATGTAAATCTTCTCTGAACGCAGTCAGAAGGCTGAAATCGTTGAGTATATTTTTAGGACTCAGGTCACACATGTTGCGCTCATATCTGGGAGAAGTTTGTCTCCACCTAGTTCCCTGATATTATTTATCTATGCACTGACTTAGCTTTGGCATAAATTTCCAACCCACCACATTTTATTAATTCCTTAAAAGTTTGTTTTAGACCTTGGAAGTTTGGAAAGATGATTTTTCCACGCAAAATGTTCGAAAATTTCGAAGAGTTTCTTAGCTCCTTGCCTTGAAAAATTAGTGGCACTCCTGACAATAAGCCGTCAGAAGGTCAGCTTTTGACGTGAAAGGTTTTATTCGAGCTTTTTAGAAAAAAACATTTATTTTTCGGCGCATTATTGGTACATAAGACAAGAAAAGAGGAATATACAGTGATTTTGGATTAAAGGACAAGAGCAAAGAAGAACGGAAAAACCTGACAAAATGTTCAGTTTTGCTAGAATGTGATAAGAACTAAGGGAACGCAGTAGTGGATATACAGCAAACTGCTAATTGATGAAGACGAACAAATTTCCGATGTCAAATAGAGTGATCAATTCAATAGCGATGATAGCAGCTTACAATTACTTTTAACCATATTTAAAATTAAAACACCAATGCTGCTGTAACCACTAATTTAAGTGTCCTGACACGATGGCGGCAATTTTTTTTTTTGGACGAAAGCGTTCGTGATAAGCGAAAATATACTGAATCGTTACCTGCGACAGGTCTCTTTTTTTATTGATGTAAAGTTCCATTATAAAATAAATGTTGCAATGTTATTCTGGCTTAAGTATAGAGTAGACGTTTAACTTGAGGATGGCGGTCTGGAGAATCCTGCGAAGTAATGCGGTCCGCACAAGATACAGCGAAGACTATTTCTCACCAGAATTATGAGTTTTACAATGTCTTAGGCATTCTAGATGACACTGAAAAATAATGGAAACGATATTCATAGAAAAGAACTAAACAATTTGCGCAGAGATATTTTACGATTAAGTTAAATGATAGACCATGCACTACAGTCCGGGCTGGGCTTTGAGCCTAATCAATAAACTTTTCCAGTTAGGGTGCTCTTTGACTAACTACCTTTAGTTGCGCATTCCATGATGGTTGAGGCAGAGGCTTTCACTTGTACGTGCCACCAGAGGCAAAGCCTGCTTCTAAAGTATTGTTCATTCACAAAGGAATCAAATATAAGGGCTACTATTGTACATATACGTTCCAGCCATTTCAGGAGACTGATCTGATGTGAATTTTTTGACCGGGTTGATGACACTGAGTAGCTCATATCTTCCTCCAAAGTATACGTCAATGCAAACACGGCCAAAATAACCAGGCAAATTTTTCATTCAAGACAACCAAGGATAATTCTTTCCGCCTTCGATAACAACTATGCTTCTGCGCCATAAAGTAGGGCTGGGATGACCACGGTGGTACATGGACTCTGCCTTGCTTGATAAGGCTTTACTATTCAATATTTTTCTTAAATCGAGCAAACAGCAATTGGCAAGTTTGACTTCGTTTGACTTCAAATAAAGTTTCAATATTAAAGCTAAAGGCGGAGGCGTTATTGTTCACTGTGACATTCTGTCCAATTTGCCGATGTTTTGGATACTTTCTGTTGACACCTAAGTCTAGTTCATGGCCCTAATTCAAAGTTAAGCCACAGAATTAATACATATAAGCACAGAGTTAAAAAGTCGCTATATACTGCCAATGATCATCAGCGCATGCAAGTATTTACGCGGACTTTTCTCAATTTTGAATCTGATGTTGGCTAGCGAATTTTATACAATTTTCTCAAATATTAATGTATAAGGTGTGTAGGGTGACTTATTAATTTTATTTTTATCCATCAATATTAATGTTGTCCCTTTCAAAACAACCCTCTCAGATATAATACACTTGTGTCAACACATTTTCCAATCCTCGAAGCATTTCTCGAAAGCAATGCTCTCCAAGCCAAGCCATGCCATTTTTATTTAATCAATTGTTGCAAATCTCCGTCCTTTTCGAAATATCTTTAACTTCGGGAACAGGATTGTCGTGTTGTTTTTGGCCAAAAAATTAGCAGGGGCATTATCATTCATGCAAAAGCCATGAATTGTTTTTCCACAATTCCGGATGTCTTTTTTTCGTATTGCTTCTCGCAAATGGCGCATAACATCAAGTTTATACTTCTTATTTACCCTAGGACCCTGAGGTAAAAACTCCTGATGCATCACGCCACGGTAATCGAAAAAAAAAAACAACAGTGATCAATACTTTGACATTTGATTGAACTTGGTGTACCTTTTTTCAGTCTTAGCTCTCCGGTGTGCTTTCATTAGGACGATTGGGCTTTGGTTTCGATGTCATAACTGTATACCCATGATTTGTTACCAGTTGTAATGCTTTTAAGCAAGTCAGGATCATCACTGACGTCATTCAAGAGCCCATGGTTCTTCTGATAAGAATTCAGAATTTTCGGAACAAACTTCGCTGGCACACGTCGCATGGCCAAAACATTCGACAAGACATGGATGACACGAGCCAACTGATATGTCAACATCCTCAGTAACTTCTCTTATGGTAATTCGACATCTTTTGTTCATGTGCTGCGGCGTCCAAAACGAGGTTCATCATTGGAAGAGCGTGTACTTTAATCAGACTCAGACGACTTGAATTTGCGTCATGTTTTCAATGAATGGGCTCTGAAAAAACTCAATGAAAATCCGGTGTTTTATCTTGAAATCGTGTTCAGTGATGAAGCCCATTTCTAGCTCAATGAATACTTTAATAAACAAAATTGCCGTATTTGGGCTGATGAGCAACCCGAAGAGTACCAAGAGGGTGGCCGTGGTGTAGTGGTATATGCATAGACTCCTCAAACAGAGGGTCGCGGGTTCGAATCCCGTGCCAGGCAATTCTGTGAAAAAGTCTTTTCCTAGAATTTGTATGTAGTTATATGAAAATCCCATAACATAACACTGATGTTGGAGTGCTTGCTGGCTGGGCTAAATGTAACGAACTAACAACTAGCACGTACTTAAGACCCACTGGTTGAGGAGGATGTACTAGGTCGTCCCGTCCAGTTTGACAACCACCCAAAAATATTGAAACCTAATACACCTGAGTTTCAAACTATCACATCACGCGCCCGCGCCCTGGAGAAAAAGCCAGTAAAAGGGTATTCATATCCCCTTAGTGCGCGCGCGGTATTATAAAAAAAAGCTACCATTGCATCCATAAAAAACAACGATGTGGTGTGATGTGGTTTATGGGCTGATGGAATCATTGGTCCATATTTCTTCAAAAATGCGGCAAATCAGAATGTTACCTTCAATGGTAACCGTTCTCGCGCCATGTTAACGGACTGTGTGCTTCCTGAAATTCAAGCCATACAGCGCGTGAAACAATAGACTTGTTGAGAAAACATTTTGGTGAGCACTTAATTTCACGTTTTGCTACGGTAAATTGGTCGCCTAGATCGTGCGATATCCCAACTTTGGGCTATTTTCTCTGGGGATATATAAAGTTTCAGGTCTTCATGAATAAGCCAGCTACGATTGACGCTTTAGAACCCAACATTACTAGTGTTATCCGCAAGATACCAGTCTCAGATATTGCCAACACTTACATGATTTTATTTTTATAGAGTTAATGCCATGAATTGTTCTTTTAACCAATTGTTAAATTTTTAACTTTACTTTCAAATTTATGTACTTTATTTTACATTACAAATCAAACCTCACGATGACTCACCCTTTATTAAGGGCCTGAACTAGCAGAGGTCAAAATTAATGCAGTAAAAAACTGCAGCAGGCCCGTTTACAAAAAAAAAAAACACTCAATGGAAAGGAATGTCATTATTATTTTCAGAAAACTTCGACATCCAAATCTGTGTTCAACTCTTACGTCCCTATAAGCCTTTATAATGAAATGAATCGTAAGGCTTGCAAAACTTCACTCTGTTTTAAAATACGTCATTCATTCTTATCCGTTGAGTGAGAAAATTGGAAAGTCGTCGAGAAAGGAATCTGGGTTATTAGAGATTATAATAAAGTTCATATTGGTTGTTACGAGAACGTAGCCATTCCTATCCCACTACCATCCTTCCTAAAACAAAGACTCCAAAACCAAAATATATCAGCACACTCATTTATTTTTCTCAAAAGCAAGCCATTTCCAAGGATTCATCGGCAATAACAAAAATACTTTCAACAATTGGTGCCAGTATTCTCCCTTATGGCATACCACTGATTTGTATATTAGTCACTCATGACAAGTGTTTTCTCTTGCTCCATTGAAATAACCAAAAAGATACGAGTAAACATGCCCAAAACTACGATTGTCAGTCCCGCTGTCAAGTGCTTGTTCTCCCAGTCCGACATAACAGTTCCCATTTAATTAAACCACCCCAGTTGGATTCCACTCGAACTTGTTGTTTTCGTTTTTGAGACGGTGCACACCTGAACACGAGATAACTTGTGTTTTACCACTCATCCAGTGTCCAGAGGACTAAAACGTAAACGACGACGACGATGCCGACAACGTTGCCAAAAACTATAAGTGCGACCAGGTTAAGCAGGAACATAAATTAACTCCAAGTACTTTTCAAGTGGAACTGCTCCCAGAAACACACGACAAAGTAGAAAGGAACGATAGCAAGGAACCTTAGTGGTGACCAAAAATAAAACTTTCCAGAGTTGTCGTTGTAATTTTTCTTTTGTTTAAATGTTTTTTTTTTTTGGTTGTTTTTCGGTTATTCAATTCCCCCCATCCCACTATCAGTGGTGAAATAACAACTTTTTGCCATAATTAGAACCACCTGGGCTTCTTTTCAGAGTAGCACAGGTCCAGTGCAAGACCCATGCACCCAATCCGTAGCCATTAGCATTCTCAATGTTTGCAAGTTGTTTCTGTGTTTGCTGCTACAATAAAGTGTTTTTAAAACAGTGAACATATAGGAGGAGGGGGACTGTTATTTCTCTTGACATTTTGAAATGACAGCGACCATTTTTGTTTTTAGAGCGTAAAATACTTCAGTTGTACAGAGAGATCGTCGTTGTCGCGTACACTGACCTCCATGCCGACCTGTTAAGGGAAAGAGTGGGAATTTTAATGCAAATCAGCTTTGAAAGAAGTAGAAGTATCCGTAGGTAGCGGCACCGATGTAGGTACCCAGTGTACCTCTGCAGAAGAACTGTCACTAATTGAATATGCAGGAGTTGAATAAATTAAGTTGGTGAAGTGTTTGAACAAGACAATTAGAGAAAAGTGTACATACGTACGTAGTCATGTAGGTACATACATATTCGTACATCAACTTGGATCGCATACTGTTATTTCTGCATAAATTTCAGGGACTGAGTCAACGTTGGATTGTTTATTTTGCATTCATGTTTAACTCAAAATCTGTACGACTTGAAAGTTTGTTTTTTTACCTCCCTTGGGTACATGTCTGCCTGGACAGGTAAATTGGAGCTCAATTATGTGTCGGTGTCAAATTATTAGCAAATGACAAAATTGTTTTTCATTAGATAGTTGGCGGTGATGAGAGGTCCTTTGAGTGTGCAACTAAAATATTTGTGTCTGTTTTCAGGTAGGACGTCACCTTGAGTAGAGTTCATTGAATTCATTCTTCCAGAAATAAAAAAAAAAAAATAAAATGAAATAAAAATTGTAAGCTCTCCTTTTTTGTGGGGAAGGTATTTTAATTGCATCCTTGCTTTTTAAAAAAATACATACAAATTAATTTGCATCTCTGAAAACGAGCAACAAAACGAATATTCTTGCATCGATTTTCATGGAGAGAAAACTTATCATACGAAGAACCAAAGGAAGTATTTTGATGGATTGGATTGGATGGATTTGAGATTTCATGGATCAAGGATGGTGTGCTCCATTAAGAGGAAAGGTAACAACTGCATCAAGTTTCAAATTTGAGTCACAAGGAATTCCAATAAAGTCTAATGAAGCTATACACCAAGAACCTGATTTATGCCGACGCCTTACTTAGAGCCTGAAGACTTGTTTAAGACGTATTCAAACGACAAAGGCTGCTGCGTAAGTAGGATAAGTATGAGCACTCTGATTGCGAAGTTGCTTTCCAAAAACTTATGTAGTAGTTTGCATATAGTTGGGCTAGAATCGAAGTTGACCAAATTTCAACACGCCCTGGGTAAGGACGGTCGTCACTGAGACTGCAATATAAGAGAAGAACAACAACATTCGGATCTGCACATGGAACATTCACAGCTTGAACAGGCCACGTGCAGCCCAATAGATAGTGAGGTCCTTGACTCTTACAAGGCAGATATCACCGCTATTCAGAAAGTGGGATGGAATGGGTGACATATATTATGATAATTTCTACTGAGAAAATAACCAGCGTCTACTTGGGTGTAGATTTGTTGTCAGCTGCAAACATAGTCAAGAAGTCTTGACCTTTCAAATGCCTATAACAATACGCATCAAGGATATATTTGCCAGCATCAGCAAGATATGCGAGACATGCTAAAATCGGACTGAATATCTAAAACACCCCAAAAATAAAGAAATACTGGAGGAGGAGATTTAGCGCTGAACTGCTACAATCGCAAAAAACTGTCAGAGTCTTTGACGATTGGGTATGGTGGTGAAGACCAGTGGCATCAGTGCTTATAAGTCATTAGAAACGCCGCTACTGATGTGAAAGGTTTCACCCCACAAAAGAAGGAATACAAGCATACATAGCGGCACTGGATAGAAGAACCAAAGCGGCCCGTGAACTCTACAAGTAAAAGAGTAGCGAAGAACATCGATTTGTCTAGACCAAAATGAAAGAGCAAAATAAAAGCGTGATCAAGAAAATAGACAGCTGCTACTCCGGCAACATTGTCCGTCGAGTTAAGCCAACAAGATCCGAACAGAGGCCTTTAGAGAGGAAAAAGGAACCAAAGTAGTAGAGGCACAATCGATATTGAGAATATGGAAATATCCTACCTAACTTCCGCTGTCACGCAGAAAGAATCATTCAACTAGAACCTTGGAAGTCAAGAGATTCGTCTACCCTACAAAAATCAAGCGAGAATAGCTATGTTCAAGCTTAAGAAAGTTGTTGGGAGATAACATGGAAAAAATCATGCATAAACTCAAGTCCCAGACTTGGTCAGAATAAAAATGCCTACCCACTAACACTAGCACCGTTTTCCCGATCCAAAAGACACAAGAACGCAAACTTTTTAACTGCGATAACTATAGAGGTGTCAATATCCTTAACAACGTATATAAAATCTTATCTACCGTCTTGTGTGATCGCTTGAAGCCATTTATCGACTATCTGATTGGTCCCTTTTAATGAGTTTTTAGGCCTCATGGTAAGCTCTGCAAAATAAACAAAATAAGTCCAAATTGGTACCCACTCTTAATGGATTTTGAGGTCGAATATGACATCATTTATAGAAAAGATCTCTTGAAAGGCATGCTTAACCTTGGAATCTCTACCAAATCCGCCAGATAATAAAAACATTGGATAACGAAGGAGAACCCCTGCTGCTCGAAAAAGATTAAAAAAGGCAAAGTGCCGCGCTGTCATGTAACTAATTATGTGATACTGAAGAAATTATTGCAAAATTCGCAAATGAACAATTCGTGGTCCGGATCTGGCATCCCTGTTTCAATCACATACGTCAAATTGAACTATCATCCGAGAATGTATATGTTTAGTTTACGGGTTGTCATATTACAGTATGCATCGTGTTAAAATTTGGAACACTTACTTCAAAAATATTGATTCCTTAGTAGGTACGTTTCGCGCATTAAGAGCAGATTATGGTGTCTTTGGGCTACCTTACGGCATATTATGGCGTATTTCGCATTTGGATTTGCATCTTCTCTCCCATAAAATTCAACTTACTCAAGAATTTAAGCCAACTGATGATGAAATGCGTAAAACTTACTCCGATTGGGTGCTTAAACATCAGCATTTTGATGACCAATTTTCACACAACATTGTGTTCAGCGATGAGGCTCATTTTTCACTCCATGAATACGTTAACAAACAAAATTGTCGCATATAGGCCATTGCATCCCCAAAAAGACACTGCATGATGTCCGATTGGTTTAAATGTGAATCGCATTTTTTGGACTCAAATCGAAGATATGGATGTGGAAGACATGTGGTTTCAACAAGCTGGTGCTACATTTCATACAACACGACCCATTTCGACTTTATTGCAAGAAAAACTTCCTGGACGAGTTATTTAGGGTTTCTGGTGATGTGAGTCGATGGTGTGATTTGTCGCCGATGGATTTCTTTTTGTGGGACTGTGGAACAAATCGAGTTTATGCACACAATTTTCCAACACTTGGTACTTTGAAAACGAATGTTCGTCAAGTTAGGGCCCAGTTATTGCTCGATATGTGTCAAAAAGTTTCAACGAAAACTGCAATACTCTGTCAGAATCAATTCCCGCAAGAACTCCTGTTGAGGACATTTAAATGATGTTATATTCCATTCATAATGGGAGGATCTAGAAAACGGATGATCATGTACATTCATACTCTGACGACACTGACGCGTTCGCAAGTCTTGGAAAAAAAGCAGCAAAAATGGATTTAATTGGGAATGATGGCAAAACTATGCATGTGCTTGCAACAGAAAGGGAGACACAGCACTGACGAATTGGACAAAACCTCACAATAGACAACTTCAGCCTAAAGGTAGTAAGGGCCTTTGAATACTTCGGCTTTGCTATTAAATCTGATAATGACATCTCATCAGAAATCAAACGGAGAGTTAGTCTTCGCAATCGCTGTTTCTTTGGGCAATGAATGCAAAGGAATAATAAGGCCATGTGAAAAACATAAAGGAGACTCAATATAATACCCTCGTCATTCCAGTATTACTTTATGGTTCAGGAGTGTAGACATTAGCGAACGCAGATTAAAATAACCTGCCAATTATGATCGTACAATTCTCGAATGAAATTTACTGCCGAACTCTGTAAACTGTACAGTGACATTGATTACATTATCAGGCTAAAATTACTAGGACATGTAGAACGAATGAACTTTAACGCTTCAACCTGAAGAGTCACCGACTCCGAGACCCAAGGCCAACGCACTAGAGGAGGACCTCGCTTTAGATGGTGCGCACAGTTGGAAGAGCTCCTGAACTAAATGGGAGCCCAGAACTGAAAGCAGTTACCTGGATATGCCTATTGGCTGAAGCCCAGGTGCAACTCGAACAATAGCTCCATATAAGTAAGAGTCGTCAATAAAGCTTTCGTGAGTATTGAAGCGAAAGCAGTCAAAACGAGTTGACGGTAAACGATGGTAAAAAAAAGTACGTGCTGTCCAGAAGAAGACACGCATCATTGGCAGATATAAATTCGAGGTTGTTAAAGGTTTCGTTTAAATTGATATCAGGGGAGAGTCAAACGCTGAGTTACACTTGCCAATCGCTGTTTCTTTGGTGTCATGCAAGAAATGGATAGGAAACACAACCAACTTGGAGTGTTACACTTGAAGTAGTTGGCGGGAGATAGTGCTAGTCAGAAAGGCTCAGATTCTTCCCGGATTATAGCGCCCTCTAAATACGTAAATTTTATTTTTTTTTTCTTAAATACGTAAACAGGTTCACCTGTTCCAAAAAAAAAGCAACTGACTACTTCAGTTTAGATATTATACTGAAACTCAGCTGCAGGAAAATGTCCACTTAGGACAGTTTTGTGGTTCTGTAAAATTTACAATCCACCGCTGTGTGAAAAACCGATTCAGGATGAATTGGCCATGGCAATCGGGCTATAAAAACCGCAGTTAGTTTTTGTTATCAACAGAAACTCTAATATAAAAAGCGTTACCACGAATTTGGAAAATTAAATAAGCAAAATTTCAAGACTCCAATTCTAAAGATCTAGGATATCCTTTTGCACATCCTTAGTAACAAATTAAATAACTTATCATTACACTTCCGATAAGACTATATTCTAGCGTTTAAAGTCAAAACTCACGAAGTTCTCACTCACAACTTTAAAAACAACGGAAAGCCCGATGAAATGAAATACCAAAGGAATATTAAACATACGATAAACGGTAATTTAAAAAAGAAATGCTGTTATTGGTTGTTCCTCTCAAATTTTTCTACTCGGCTTTTTTTTTGTAAATTTATTCTGCAAACGTATTTATACATGCGAAAGGGATGCTCTTTAATATCAGTGAGTATCGCCATATTTGTTATGTAGAAATGATTCTTATACTACTCTTTTGCTCCTTATATGAGTTCATAGTTTTAGATTTAAATTTTTCCAAAATTTTCCTTTGCTTGAGATTTATAAAAGCCCGTTATGAGTCCATCCATCAAGACGATGGTATTGCATGGAAATATGGCTTGACATTGCGTAACACTTATCTCTTATTCGACGTACAACCAGGGATAGATCCAAACATATAGCAGATAAAAATTGCTACAGACAAGTGCAACGATTTCAACACGGAATTGCAACAGTTACGACATTAGTTAGAAGCAATGACAGCGTCGGCAGCCGCTAAGAGACAGAGGCGTCAACTAGAGCTAGAGAAGTTGCTTGGTCCAATAATCCCAATGACGTTGCCGTTTCATCCGCTCTTCCATATACAACTGCCATGACAAATTTTTCTGCTGCCACAGCTATAACCGCTCCGATCATGATCATCACTACATGTGCCGTAACAACAGTCAACGATCCCGTCCTCTGCAGTGTTTCAATACTTTCTTCTGCTTTAAATGCGACACATGTAAATAGTGCTTCTCGTCTAGCCAAATAATATCCACGCAATCCACGTCAAATGCGACATATTTCTGGCCGTAAATTGTAATGAAATTGTGCATCATTCAACACAGTTCTGACGGATATGGTGTCGATCTCTTCCACCTTTACAAGCAAAATTTAGCATTCACATTAGTCAATCTACCTTAATCCCCGAAAACTAATCTAGCTTCCCAAATTCCATAGAAAACCCGAGGAGTGGCCGATATTCTGCATCGCTTTTGGGAATCCAGGAATATGTTTAACTACGTTCAGACTTAAGAAAGGTATAAAGTGAATTCGCCGATTATTTTCTTATACATCCCAATAATGTCGAGCAGGTCATGGCAACTCTGGCTCCGTAAAAGAAGGTGAGAGATATTGAAGAGATTCCAGAAGACAGGTTTGCTTGCGCCATTTTCCATTAAAGTGCAGAATCAGATAGTTATTTCTTGGGAAGTGAGCAACATGTACCAGTACTTGGCTAATCCTACGCTAATAGACGAGCTCCTTCTTTAGAAAGTGTAATGATCGTTTAAGCCGTCTAGTCAGACAATTTTTTGCGGCCAGAATTAATTAATTGTCCGACTTCCAAGTAAGGAAAAGTCCTGCATGCTATAAAAAAAAGAAATGCTACCGCTGCAAAGGAAGCCACCATACGCTCACCGCATACAGATGTTTTGAACACTAGACTCCGCCACCAAGTGAATATTCGTCAGGAGGAACAAATTAAGTTTGAACTATCTTAGATATCTATCTTTATCTTTATCTTTATTTTGTTATCTCCTTTAACACATATGTACTATCAATTAGTTATATGTATTTATAAAAACATCAACATCCATGTTCTTGGATACCACCAAGCTATAACAAAACGATGCGAAGTCACATGCCGCCAGCTACATCTCGAAGTTATACGCGTATAAATTGCATAAGGATGAAGCGAAAATGGCCACATCTGGTACATATCGCATTTTGGTATTAAAAACCCCAACAAGCCAGGAAAATTATGCTTGGCTTTCCACGCAACATCAGCAGTTAACGGACTTTCCTTAAACTCTTATTTGCTGAAAGGTGTGGACAAATACAGTCCGCTGATGACTATATTATTTCATTTTATTCTGAGGTGCGTAGACGTGAGAGGAGACATTAGGGAAACGTTCCATTAAGTGTTGATAAGTCCAAAAGATAGACCTCATCGCTATTTTTGTAACGAAAGCTATTAACATTGGAGCCAGCTGTATACCGAGCTTAGCGAACTAAATTAAGAACGTAAATGTATCAAGGTTCCTAAGTGACAACCCAAGAGCGATCGAAGCCACCGTCAACAACCATCATGTCCACAATTACATAGATAGTTTCGACAGTGAGTCGGAAGCCATACAAGTCACTAAGGACGTAATTCTCATTCATCAAAAGGGCGGTTTTGAGTTACGAAACTTCATTTACATATCAAAAGACGAAATATAAAAGAATTTGCCGCTGTATACGGAGACCCTGCTCCATCATAAACTTCCGAGAATTTATTGGAGAGCTTAAATAAAACATGACCAGACGATGAACTTTTTGGACTACCAAAAACTCTAACCACTGACGATAACATCGCTTAACTTCACCAAATGCTTCTACACAACCCTCGAATTAAGGTAAGAGAGATAGCACAGGCTATAAACAAGTTTGTCAAATATTAAATCAAGATTTTGGCATGAGGAAATGGAAATACTCACTACGGATGAAAAGCGTGTTCGAATCAATATTTCCAACGCTCTGTCGACGCAGTTTAGACGCAATAAATCAAAATTTTAACGCCGATTTTATAGATGAAACTTGAATACACCATTATACTTCAGAAACAAAATCAAAGTAAAACAGATGAGTACGAACGAGAAATTGTCTTCTAAAAAGGCAAAGACTGTTCCTTCGGATGGTAAGGTGGTGGCCACTGTTTTCTGGAACAGTCATGGGGTTATCTAAAACAATTTTCTTGAAAAATGAACAACTATTACAGAAGCATACTACGCATCATTACTTGATAAGCTAAAGAGATCAATTGCAGAAAAACGCCCACATTTGCAATGAAAAAATTTTCTTTTACAAAACAATGTCTCGTCTCACATTGGTTGCCATGGTGAAAATTCACAAATTACGATTTGAACTGCTTGACCATCTACCTAACTCACCAAATCTAGTCCCTAGGCTATAAGTAGCACCCGCGGGATCGAGATATTCATCGAATGAGGCGTTCATCACATTTGTAATCGCGCCAAGTACTATTTGGTCGGGTTGAAGAGAAAGAACCATCGCATACAAGACCTGTCAACTGAATTGGTTTGTCGCGAAACAAAAATTTTCACAGTAATTTTTGTCGTCCTTAATTTTTCCCCGCCAAAGTCTATTCAAGCCGATCTATTTTCTCTGGGAAATAAAAATTTTGAATTTGGATTATGGCAGACGTTAAGGGATAAATCAATTTGTCTGAGGAAAATAATGATATGATTGCAGCCACTGGACAATCAATTGGGCGTTATACATGCCGTCGGGTATATTATCTCAGGAAGACTTTCGATGCATCAGCATTCTGGATACTGCCAAGGCTGCCTACTTTCACTTCAACTCCCATCAGACTGTTAAGACTTTCTTAAATCTCGAAAGACTCAACTATTTAGTATATTCCTGTAATGATTGTCGACATCCTAAAAGAAGATAGTTCTCAGGTTGACTATTTCTACGATTACTCATCCAAGAAGAAGTAATGCATTTGGGTTCCATTGTTGAATTTTCTTAATCGTCAGAATCGGTTTACTCTTAATATGTTATCTAGAATTTAAGCTAAACTGGCATGCTGGGGCAGGGAAATAATGCCAATGTCTTCCTTTGACGTAAATAATAACGAATATATCCACTCAGTGGGCAGTTGTCTACAGATGATGCTGCGCATCGGTGTGTACCTTTCCTTACCTTACCTTACCTTTCATCTAGAGTTGGCTTCCTGGTGCAATATCAACTTGTGTTTTGCTTGTGGGTGCTAACATTTAATTGACTGTTGGCTGGAAAAATTAATAATTTTAATGTTATCCTAATTTTGACTAATATTCTCGATGCTTGTGCTAAGAAAAAAGGCGACTCGCATTAAACTTGCACTGTTTCGCAATTTTTTCGAAAAGTCCGATCAGCTTCAAGTTGCTAAGGAGCATTGCATTTCAATAGTCCAGTCCAAGGCTCTGAAACAGTTGTCCATCTTTGAACATGGAACGTTGATGATGTCACCGCTGATGTCGAATTTCTCACTAAGAAACTGCAAAATTGGGTACAGAACTTGAGCTCATTCGATGAGTACGCCAACGAGTTGAGGAGTGCCTGTTTGAATTGGTCTGCAGTCCATAAGTCTGCTAAATTTTGACGCGAAAATGCACAATAGAAGAACTACGAATTATTGGAAATTTTGCTTCATTTATTGGAAACACCAAAGGGCTCTATCATTCTTTGATATTGGTGAATATGAACGTCAATATCCTAGAGAAAACCATGCCCATTAGCAACCGGATGGTAAATAATTTATTATGCAACTGATCGGTTATAACGATCCCAATGTATGCTATGAACCTTTTCTTTCCGTCCAAAAATTGATGAAAAAATACATAAACTTGGCGGCCCTGCTTTCAGTGGAAAGGCCTAAGCCCAAGAATGTTTCATCACATAAGTTTATTATAACAGTACATTCATATTCACATATATTACAAAATCTACGAGAAACTGCCAATTGAATGACAACTATTTGGTTGTTCAATAAGTTTTGCGGTTTTTTTAGGGTTAAAAACGCTTTGTCTATCATGTTCTTCTAACTTCTTCCAATGTTCTGGAAGAGACATAATGTCTCCTTAGAAAAATCAGCAGACTTATAGGTAAAAAAATTGTTTATGTACGTTTTGATCTCATCTTCGGGATTGAATTGATAATCAGAAGTTTTAGGGTCTAGAGAGTACTGTGGGTGCTGCATAACTTCCCAGCTTTTGTGTTGTCATTCCAGCTGTGTGTGGTCTGGCGTTGTTATGATGAAAAACAACTCCCTTCCTGTTCGCCAACTTTGGCCGTTTTTCTTCTACAGCCTGCTTCAAATTATCGAGCTGTGAGCAATATTTAACGGCATTCATTGTCTGATTGCGTTGAAGCAACTCGAAGTAAAGAACACCTCGCCAGTCTCGCCAGACCTTTTTGGGATACAAATCTTGTTATCTTGTTTCACCTGGAGCGCACCATAACCTCTTACGGCAAATATTGTTTAAAGCCATCCATATTTCGTCTCCCTATTCTGGAAACCCTCAAGCAAGTTCCATCTCAAAAAAGACTCACAGACTATTATGCGATCCATAATGTTTCTTTCACTGAGTTCGTTAGGAAACCATGTACTCGTATCAACCTCTTTTGACATTCCAAGACTTTTGAGTTTCTGCGGAACGGTTGTATCGGCGGTGTTAAACCGCTGAGCGATCTCCTGTGTCATCAGCAGTGGGTAGACGCATAAAGCATCAGTATGATCTGTATTTCCTGAAAATACAACTTTGATAAGTGTTAGCGCTTATAGCTGAATCACTATACACGCTGCAAATCTTCCGTTGTACCTCTATCGTTTTGATACCTTTTTTAAAGAAAAAAAGCAAAATATGCCGAAAATGAATTTTTCCATCCTCATTAAAAAAAAAAAGCAAGATTAAGCACAAATTCTCGTAACAATGTAAAGGATAACCGTCTCGATTGGAATAAACGACAAAAATTTCATAATGGTATACACAGAGATTTTCTGAAACGATAAACACTAGTTCCAAGAAAAAAACCGCAGAACTTATTGAAGAACCCAATATTTTGCTCTTCTCCAAACAAAATAAATAAAATCATTCCTTTTTAAGCTTCAATAAAATTTTAATAAAAAAAAAAACTTTAAGGCAATCAAATGTTTAAGAGATCATAAACCGCAAAGCTCGTGTTGTTATTTAAAGAAGTATTCGTTTGTTTGTTCATTTTTATTTTGATTATTATTTGAATTGATTTTTGTCTTCTATTGCCCTGCATGTCTGTGTACAAAAAAGGACAAATCAAAAATATTGTTTTGTTATAGCGAATTTTAAGTGACTAAATATGGTATTAACTCAATAACATATCAGAAAATATATCAAAAAATCATTATCTGAGCTTTTAATACTAATTCTTATTAAAGGTGATTCATCGTAAGCTTTGATTTATAATGTAAAATAAAGCACATAAATGTAAAAGCAAACTTAAGATTTTTATTATTTGTTAAAAGAACAATTCATGGCATTTACTTCTGAAAATGACATTATGTAAATGTTGGCCACGACTACGTCTGAGGTGGTCTATTCGGAAGGTCCAATTTTATGCGATTCGTTCAAGCATAGCGACTGGTGTCTCGCGGATAACACGAGTAATGTTTGCTTTCAAAGCGTCAATGGTAGCTGCCTTATGGTATTCCTGAAGACCTGAGACTTTATATATCCCCAGAGAAAATAGTCCAAAGGTGTGATATCGCACGATCTGAGCGGCCAATTTATCGTAGGAAATAAAGTGCTCACCAAAACGAACTCTCTACAAGTCCATTGTTTCACGCGCTGTATGGCTCGTAGAGTTCCATCTTCTTGGAACCAGAGCTCACCGAGACAATGTGCTTGAATTTAAGGAAGCACACAGTCCGTTAACATTAACGGAAATATTCTGATTTGCCTCATTTTTGAAGATATTGGGTATGTAATTTAATTCGTGCGGTTTTTTTTTTTTCAAAATTTAAACGTTTATTTAAGAAAAACATGTACAATAGTATTATTCAAAGTATTGTCCATCTGAAGCTATGACTTTTCCACACCTTTCTGGCAATTTGTGGATCCCATCCCAAAAGAACTGCGCCAGCTTGGCAGCCAAGAATGAATCAAGCCAATTTTTGATATTCTGCTCTGATGTGAACCGTATTTCAGTGAGGGCGTTCTACATCGCCCGGGACAAATGGTAGTCAGAAGGGGCAAGGTCTGGGTTATAAGGCGGGTGGGGTAAGACTTCCCATCCACTGTTTTCCAAATAGTTCTTAACCGGAATAGCAACGTGGGGCCGAGCGTTGTCATGATGGAAAATTATTGCCTCGTGTCTGGTCGCATATTCCGGGCATTTTTCGGCTACTGCTCTCTTCAAATGGATTAATTGTGTTCGGTAGCGTTGTCCATTGGTGGTTTCATCCGGTTTTAGCAGCTCATAATACAGCACACCCATCTGATCTCACCAAATACAGAGCATTACCTTCGCGCTATGGATATTCGGCTTTGCTGTTGATTTGGCTGGTTGGCCGGGTTTCACATATGAGTTTTTGCGCTTGGGGTTGTCGTAATGGATCCATTTTTCATCACGAGTAACAATCCGATGCAAAAATGACTTCCTTTTGTGGCGTTCCAGCAGCATTTCGGACATGCAAAACCGTCTTTCGACGTCTCTCGGCTTGAGTTCATGTTTAACCCAATTTCCTTGCTTTTGAATATATCCAGCTGCTCTTAAACGTTTTGAAATGGCTGCTTGAGTGACACCCAAAGATTCTGCGAGCTCTTCTTGTGTTTGGCAACAATCTTCATAGAGTAATGCTTCCAGTTCTTCATCTTCAGACTTTTTTGGCTGCCCAGGACGTTCATCGTCTTTCAAGCCAAAATCACCACTTTTAAATCGTGCAAACCACTTTTGGCACGTTCTCTTAGCTAGCGCATGTTCACCATAAACTTTCACCAAAATACGATGACTTTCGGCAGCATTTCTCTTCATATTAAAGTAATAAAGAAGAACTCCCCGCAAAAACACTTTTTCAGGCACAAAGTTCGACATATTTGAGTGGAAAAAAAAATTGTTGTTTACGCTTCAAATGAATGACATATACTGAAATGACGTACAATGACAGTAGATTTCCAATGCATGTTCCAATGGAATAAATTATATACCTAATATATGGACCAATGATTCCACCAGCCCATAAACCACACCATACCGTTGTTTTTAATGGATGTAATGGTAGCTCTTACTTTTCTTAGGCTTGTTCATCAGCCCAAATAATCGTATGGGAATTTTGTTTATTAACGTATCCATTGAGCCAGAAATTGGCTTCAACTCTGAACAAAATTTCACGATAAAACACCGGATTCTCATTGAGTTTTTCCAGAGCCCATTCACTGAAAGTATGACGCAAATTCAAGTCGCCAGGCTTTAATTCTTGCACAAGTTGAAATTTGTACGCTTTTAGGCCGAGATCCTCCCGTAAAATACGCCAAACCAAGCTGTTGAGAACGACGACGAATCGATTCGTCATGGTCTTCGCGTACACTCTCAGCTACAGCTGCTATAGTCTCTTCACTACGTGTTGGATGTGGTCTAACCGGTCGAGTATCATCCACTAATGTAAACTGGGACTTTCAGTAGGTCGATTATGCGCATCGTAAGTTCCTCGAGTCGCACGAAAAACATTTCTCATAGAACGCTGATTTTCGTAATACAGCTGAACAATTTGGAGACTCTGTTGTGGTGTAAGTCTTTCCGTGATGACTTGACAAATGATACTGAACAAAAATGACAAAGCAATTTGAGTCACGCAAAAATCAAACCTCACGATGAATCACCCTATAGTTATGTGTTGTTGTAAATTAAAATTGGGAGAAATGTATGCTTCACAAAGACAAGGTGACTATGTAGAAAAGTAAAAATAAATTTGAAGCCAAAATGTCTTGTTTCTTTGTTAGGTCGAAAGTTTTTTATTCAACCGTCATACCATTGGAAAATTGTGACCCTGGCGTTGGCTTTCGAGGTATGCACAATTTTCTCAAAAGTAATGTGACCTCTAAGGGACAGTGAGCAATTTGTAACGCCTCTCTGAACAATTTGACCTAAACTTAGATACTCTTATTCGTTGAAATTCTCTAGAATGTACTAAGTACAATGTTGCTCTCCAGTTATCGCACTGAATGAAATCCCCGTTCCTTAGAAATTTGCCGGATACTTCTTAATTTTTCTGTGCACTTGATTTAGCTGATTCTCTCTAACAATGAGTTCTGTATATATTATATATTAACTGCTATCTTTTGGAGGTCAACAGAAGGGCTGTGAATTTTAAAATTTCATGGCCAACGTACATTCGATTATCGATTTAATTTTTTGCTGTATTGCTACACATATTCCGAATATATCTTCACAGTTTCAAGAATATAGCATACTTACTTTGTTTTTGGCAGATAGAAATGATAGAATAGAAAAGAATTTACACCAAACTTTATGTAACAAATGGAATCAAGTTCTCTTAAACACTTGAAATGTTGGCAGTGGCATTCGGTGAGTCTTGTCTGAGTATTAAAAAAAAAGGTTTACGAGTGATACAAGCTCTCCCAAGAGATGGCCGAGAAGATGCCAATAATGAACCTCGAACTGAACGCCCCAACACATCAACAAAAAATGATAACGTCAAAGCTGTGAAGAAAATTGTTTTGGAAAATCGTCGAATTAATGCTGAGGATGTTGACATATCGGTTGACTCGTTATCATGCAATTTTTTCGGATGTTTTTCTTTTTCTTAATCTTGATCAGAAGAACCGTCGCATGAGCGACGTCATACAAAAAAAAAACTTTGGGCATTGTGGAAGAAAAATTCATGGATTTTGCATCACGATAATGCACCTGCTCATTCATCGTTGCTTGTGAGAGAGATTTTCGCTAAAAACAACACGACAATCATTCCTTAGCCACCATATTCCCAGAGGACTTGGCTGCATGCGCCTTTTTCCTGTTCCTAAAACTGAGAAAATAAAAAATGCGTAGCTGAAAAAGCTCAATACTATACTAGAAAGTGTTTTTGAGAAGTGCTATGTCACCTTATTACGACAGCAATTGATTGTATTGTAGCTGATGCATATGTCTAATTATTGTTTCATTTTAATTTGATTGCATATTCCATTGTTGAAATGAAGAGACTTCACTAGATGATGGATATGATGTCAGATCTTGGGTGGTGGACAGTTCTGAGGTCTCTACCTATTTGTTGCTTTTATCGCTTCCACAACTCAGGTGACGGAGATACGCTTATAACATTTCATTTTGCTCTCCATTTTACTTATCCTCATTAGATACATCGTTATGAAGTCGTTTATTACTACTGCTGGAGCAGTTCATTTTTGAATCAGTCTGCACTTTTAATGACATGCGACCCTGAAAACCACTGATTTTTCATTTTCTGCAAAATTCTCTGTAATTCCGGTAAATGTATGAATTGGCTTGAGAATTTAGTCTAGCCACTGACAAAATTCGATTTTGAGTGCACTCGTACAAAAGAAGTGTTCACCTCCTTCGCAATGACTGAATTCACTCCTCGCTTCCTTCATGTATAGAAATATCGAGGAAAGGTTATTTAGAAGCCTACAGATTTAACTTTTTTTAACTTCATGGTAGCGAAGGTACTTATTCACTTCGGATTTAAAACAACTTCCACGGATGATGCCCGAATGACAATTCACTGTTACATTAGATTGGCAAAACAAATGTGGATTCAAAGCTCGTAACTTTGATTAAGAAATGCATAACCAGTACATGTCAATGTTACTGCTATACGGTAGCGAGTGCTGAACAAAAAGCAGAATAGAAGAGTGGAGATTGAATACCTTCTTCGTCGTTTATTTGGTCACGTATTCGAAGAGATCAAGTCGAGGAGAAGACATAACTCCGAACTTTGTAAACTATCTCAAGATATCTCACATACGATATGTGCTTGCTCATGTCGATAGAGCGCATAACGATGCTGCGGTCAAGAGGATCCTCAAATCCTTAACTTTAATTTTGGGCTGTCATGGAAGGCCGATTCTCTGTTTTAAGAGCACGCCAAAGCAGTTGATTTAGCTACCATGTCTGTAATATGAAAGAAATGTCGATCATATATCATGGAAATACAAAGATGAAAAGAAAATCTCTTTTTATAACTTCAAATTTGAAGTTACAACAATTTTAAACTAATCACAGACGTGATACGAAGTATAAATGTATGCACGTATCCTTAAGGAGCATTTCCACATCAAGGTAATCGGCTGCAGTCATCCTTAAATGACCCTCTCACGGAAATATGGCCTATTGTAACAAAACAAACCTAAGTGCTATAACAAGGATACTCATACATACATAACTTTACTCCGTTCCATATCTCTAGAAGTGGCAATGCTGCCACTTTCTCTCTCCTTAGACGATGAAGGATGATGATGACGACAACGACATTTGCAATGTCTTAGCAGAAGACCTTCAGATGTTCCTTATAGGAGTGACAATGGCGATGTTGATGCGTGGACTAGGAAGAACCAAGGACGAAAGTTCATCATTTTAATAGGATTTTAGATCATTTTTACATAGCGAAGTAATCGTACTTATACCCTTCAAATATCGCACCACCACTATCCTACTTAAGAGTGTTTTATTTTTTCCTGCTTTCAGATCTTCTTAAATAATTCACGGAATTAAATTGAAAATAGGACTTTTTTACGATAATGTTCTTTTGCCGGCTGTAAGGACGGCGACGTCAGACAGAATGGGTGGTATAGATACATTCGTCGTACACAGGAAAAACCACACAACCACCCATTCACAAAGAAAAATCAGGATGAGTTCGTTGGACTCAGGATGAGGGAAAAATAAGAAAGAGAAAAATAAAAGCAATTCTTATAAATAAATAGTTTTATGGGTGCACGAGTATGTGAGTGACGATAGAACGACGTAATACTAATCGAGGATGAGACGGTGGTAGATGGGTGGGAATAAAATAACAAAAAATAGGAACAAATAGAAGCAAATAGGAGATTGTAACCATTCTCCGAAGAAGAACGTGGGTAGAAAAAAGAAAAAAAAAATAACAACATGGGAGCAATAAAATTTTCTATTCCTTAATATAAGAAGAGGAAGAGCAGGAAGTATACAGAGTCAGAACCAGAACCATAGTTATAGCCGCAGCTAGAGTCAGAGTCTGAATAGGAATCAGAATCAGAACTAGATACCAGAACCAGATATCTGATAAAGAAACTTGTACAAGGTTGCACCAAAGTGATGAAGTTTCCATGTTGACTTCAGACGACCGTGTACGAGTATCTACAGCGACAACGACAAAAAGATTGCCACCAACAGAGTGTATATTGTGAGGATGTTTAGAGATTCGACTGTCTCTGTGTTTGGTAATACATACATGTACGTATGCAGGATATGCTTTCGTTCTTATCGCTGATAACAAGATGAATTTGTTATTTTTATATTTGGTAGCAGCTGCGTGTAAGGACATGGATTCTGGAGGCTTTATTCGAATTAGTTCAAGTGGAGGATCGATTAAAATCATGTCAATATCTTGAATCTCAACGAGCGTAAGATGTGATAGAACATTATGTGTTTGTGTGTTTGCTGTGGGTTGTATGATAATTTTATTGAGAACCAAGTGATTTGTCAATAAATTTAGATGTGTAAAGGAAGATGGTTTCAAGAGAGTTGGGGAAGTAGACATGGTACTGTTTGTAAGGATTGCTTCCCCTGTGTAAACATTCTTTGAATTTAAGTAATAAAAAAGAATTTAATTCGAACTTTAATACAATAAAGTGACATAGTGACGACAGGCTGCTTTAGATTTTTACACGCTGGAGATAATGAAGGTAATATGAACAATAAAAACCGTTGTGCAAGTCTTAAATATAATAAAATAAGAGTGAGGAGTCAAATGAAAGTTGCACCTGCAAATCGCTTTTTGTTTGACTTGGTAAGAAAACTGAAGAAGAAGGAAACACAAATAAGATTTCATAGATGATTCCTATCATCATAGGTCTTCTCTATAAAGTAGTGGAATCAGTGTAATGAAATGTGGAAACTGAAATATACGAGCTAAACAATGGCATCACCTAAGTCATAAAAATGACAAACAGTCGGTTCTGATTAATAAAAAATCAGCAAGCATAAACGCTCTAGCCCGGATGGTCATTGATTCCAATCTGAGGGGACAATCAAATAGTGGAACACAGAGAAGGCTATTAATTTAGATCCGAGTACATTCGGGGTTGTAAGTTGCTTAAATTTATTTCAAAGGACCCTCCTCTTGGATATCAGGAGTGCATCAAATCACTTACATAATATTTATCTATACAGAAGCCATGACTGTGGAAAAAAATGAATCTGTAGTTTGTGGTGCTTAGGGGTTTCACACAACTATAGGACGAGCGATTGGAGAGACTAAGAACTTAATATATTTTAGCGAATTCACTTTCACCATCTAAGCTTGGGCAATGAATATTTAGTTTCTACAGACATAAGTTACAAACAAAAAGAAGGAAGAAAACACAAATTCGTTATTGCGTTGTTATATTGTTATCTGTAGCCAAACTCATCGGATACTGTGATTCCAACTAATCGACTTAATCATATCCAACACGTACGTTGGAGCCTTCCATGTCAGAACATAGATACATCGAATTATAAAGCCTCGGAGGAATCTGTCAACACTTCATCTTTAGTCAGTATGAAATAGAAGATAGAGCAAGCTCTTTAGAACTTAAATGTTGCCCTTGAGCTTGAACTGACTTATTCACCCAGAAAAAAGTTTTACAAGTTGCCCGCTCCAAGGAATCTATAAAACCTCTAAGCAAGTAATTGGTGACTCATTTAAAGGAAGACTGGAATATTCACTGAAAATCATGCACCTTATAAAGATTTTCGCGAAAAGTTGGATTGATGAAAGCAGCAGGTCAATCAAAGTCGTCAAAAGAGGCAAATTAGCCGTACAGGAAATACTCAAAAGATCTGATGGTAACTACACTGAATCGGAAATAAAGACTCTCTTCCTCATGCTTGAGACTCATTTCTTAGGTAACTTGATCAGAGCCAACTCGTTTGATCATTTGTATAGACAGCCACTTGGCTCCGATATACCACATCCAGATGGGCTAATAACTCTGAAGAAAATATTCAATAATTGCCTCTCACAGACACACACATCGAACGTCTGTATTCCTTAAAGTGAATATCGGAAAAGATGACAAAACTTTAGTTAAGAGCTTCAGACCCATCAGTCTGACATCCTTGAGATCATCTGTCTAAGATGCAACATCACGGAGCAGAATTGAAGGTGCACTTAACAGAAAGGAGTACCACTGGGAATTTTCATCGACATTGAGGGCAGTGCTTTCGAAAACGCAACGTTGGAAGGCATGGTGTAACTGGTTTAGGTAACATGGTGTAGCTTTGTAGGTAAAAGCAATGCTATGGAGTAGAACTCTGATTGTGAATCCTGACTGCACCAAATATGTACTAGCGAGGATAGATAAGGCTTTTATCTGTTGAACATATTGGCTAATTGGCCGTTTAACGCTCTCACTTATACTAAGTACCCACAGATGGTGTATTATGCTTCTTGGATCATGAATCCTGATTAACTCCTCTAGTGGTCCACTAGAAGTAGAGTTTTCAGTCAATCCTCTCAAAACTGATGTTGTTCTCTTTACGAGAAAAAGGAAACTGACTTGTATAACCCATCACTTGTTAAAGGCAAAACTATCCGCTTTACCTGTAAAACTAAGAATTTGAATGTCATCCTGGAAAACTTGTAATTGATGTAATGAACTTATCAAGGCTAAGTTCACCAAAATTAGGGTCATATGCGCATATACCGAGAGGGATGACTCTACTGAGACCCTGGACATGGCTATAGCTTTTTTAAATATGTTGCTAAGTGAAAAAAGAACGCAGCTCTCACTGTCAATTCAGAAATCAGAGCCTATACCATAATTTTTTCACCACCGAGCAGAATAATTTCCCTTTCTGCCAATTTATATTAAAATCGACAAAAGAAAGAAGTGCATATCTTAACAGGCTTTATATCAGAGCAAGAAAGCACATCGCGACCTCTACGGGCGAAGAGGATCTGAAAAATGCAGGCTTCTTTAGAAGAAAAAAGAAAAATCACAGGAGACCGTGAGTGCGTGAGAAGGATTTCGGAGGTTCCTGCCGAAATAGGCAAGGAAATCTAGAAGTACGAATGAGACACTTTTTTTCTCAGACAAATGACTAGTCCATCTTACTCATTGTAAGTTCCTTTTAATAAAATCTTTCAGTCTTTCGAAGAAATATGTGTAAGCGCTTCAGTGATAAGGTGCCTACAGTACCAGCACCCACCATGTCATCGCCGAGTTCCTGCAGCCTGATGTGAGCATAGAGCTCCGCGGTGTAGTCATCACTTTCACAGCAAGCATCGAATGTTGTGTCCCTTATGCCCAACACATATAAGAACTTAGCAGAAGCGTAACACCCTGTCACGACGCCAGTTACCAATCTGCAGTTTTCTCTGCTGAGGAACAGCGAAAGGTCGCTGACCTCCTAGAGACGTCGAGAAACATTCCTTTGCTCTGCCTGCATCCGGGAGAGTTATCTCATCTGCAATTGTGTTCATATGTGACCCAACCGTCAATGGAAGCCTTAACAGAAAAGACAGGCAGACTCAACGTAGGTTTAGGTGTTGAAAAAATTCTGCTCTGAACCTTACCTAGTAAGTTCATCGGCAATTTCATTTCCCGTGATCCGATTGTGACTTGGGACAAAAACAAGATTCATTGAGCTAAGCCTTCCGACTGTGTTCAGTGATCCCTTACATTTTCTTAGCACAAAACGCTTAATTAAATTGACCACATCGAGGTAGACATAAGGCATGACTCAAGTATTCTAGATGTTGACGTGTTCCTGGCAGCAAATATTGACTCAAATCACCGCCTTTTTGCAGCCAAGGTGCAAATGTGGACTCCCAAATGCAACAAAAAAGAAGAACTACTGTGGAAATATATGACGCAGAAAAGCTGCAATCGCAAGAGACCGCCAGAATCTCGGCCGAATACGTTTTCCGAAATTACACAAATAAATTAAATTAAATTAAATTAAAGAAGAATATTGTTTGAATGTTTGAAACCCTTCGTCAAAAACTTTCAGAGCAGGAAAGTCAACATCTTCACAATTCGACAGAGCCTAGAAAAAAACTCAAGAAGTCCAAATCAATACCAACCAACTATTCATCGATTTTAAGGGCATATATTGGATGACAGCATTTATAGAGACGAGCTACATATATAGAGCCCTGCCAAGCTCGTCCATCTGTGCAGAATGATGACTGAGAATGCTCGCTGCTTCGTCAAGTTCGGTTACAATTTAACCGGGATCTTTGATGTCAAAGAAAGGTTTTAGAGAAGGTGATGCTTTTAGCATCTTACTTGAAGAAATTGTGTGGACCTCATAAGTAAACGAGGTCCGCTATTACGATGATATCGACATAATTGCTGCCAAAATGGATTTAGTTGTAAATGTATGTATGTAATATAGGCTCCGCATGTAGCTCTTACAACAATATCAGCTCTCTAATTCAGTGAATCCTAGGAGGCAAGTACGAATACCTGTCGACTTTATATAAGACCATGTTCATAGAAGTCTTATTCTACGGTTCAGACTTCAATAGGATCGTTCAGATAGGATAGGATCGATGTATAGTCTTCTGTGGGAATTTTGAAGTAAAGAACTTAAAGTCTCTACAGCGGCATCGATCTTATAAAAAAAAATACGTCTGCACCATTCGAAATTAGCCTGGAACTCGCAGACAACGATGCTGCTCGCGAGTAGTACTTATTGTAAAACCAACCCAAAGAAACCACGCCGCAGAGAAAAGCTACAGCTTAAGTCATTGGGTTCCTGACCAACTCTGGGTTCGAAACTTGAGATAGATTACCATTAATCACGATAGCTGGTCAAAAATACGACATCGAAGTGACACAACGAGAAGTACCTTATCCATTAGCGAATTTTGAAGGAGCAGCGGCAAATTGTTCTCGGACTCTGAGTAGTTTATATCCCCTTCAACAACCTGGCTACGGATTAAAAGTTTATTGAGAACAAAAAGAAAAAATGTGAAGGAAGCCTGAATAACAAAAAGCAAACGATTGGAGCATTAGCGTCTCAGATTGCTAAAGAAAGTGTCCTTTCCTAGTGACTCTCTCTACAGGGGAACATGCATATAGTATAAATTTTGTAAAACTAAAGCAAACAAGAGCAAGACAAATAAAGGAGAATACATCTTAAATATGAAGACCTACTCGTAGCATTCACATACTAACTCATTTATTGTTGCATGCCGCTCATTAGCAAATGGCCTTGTAGTTTTCCAAAGTTTTAGTTTCCAAGTACATAACATATTCTAGTATGTCAAACTTAGTTTGCTTTGGGTAATCAAAAATTGGTGCACTCGAAACAATCAATCAAGTTTATGGTGCAATGTCGTACTCTCAATCTGAAATTCATAAGCAAAAAAACTGCACTGAACATTTCAAAGCATACCGTATCCCATTATTCATGGCAAAAGCAAATTTATCTCATCAAATGGAAAAAAAAACGAATAAAAGAAGAAGAAAAAAAAACCGCTTAATCCCTTTATATGATAGAAAAATGTGTCTTACTCCCCTTTCGAGGCGCCCCTTCAAGCACAGATGCTTTGCGGTAAACAAGCAAATTGCATACTCGATGCTCGTACTCTCTGCACATTTATTGACCAATTTAGTGCATCTGCGTTCGTTCATTTATCTGTCGTTTCTTCCTTCATTTTTTCTCTCCGTTTCTCCCTTTTTTCCACCGTCAATGGTTATTTTTAAGTCGCCACGAGAATGAGGGGACATATATCTACTCCCAGAACCTCGAATTTCTATTCTTATAGACGAGGACATACGACAATCGTTGCACGGCAATTCAAATTTCCTCTCTTCATCATCAAATGATGCAATCAGGCATTTTCGAGGAAATGAACCGCGCCTCCCGCCTCTCATAATTTCTTCAAAATAACTTTTTTCACAAAAGAAACTTGCAAGTGGAAGCAAAGTGATTGTTACTGCAACGCGTCGTCGGGTGTAATTATGTTTAGCCTCGTCCTCATAACGTGAATACAGGTCCTTCAAAAAGAAACGCGCCACTACAATGAAATAAAAGAGGAATATTCTCCCACATTGGTGGTGCCCTCTTGCGAGAAAACTTCTACTTTCAAACAATGGCACTTCAAGTGTGCATAGAGCTCGCTCGTAAAGGCAGCAGGCATTCTTTGTCGTCAGGCACAGTCATTATTACCGGAAACCGAAGGCCTTCGTTTTTGTCCACCAGCACGTTAGAGAGCAAAAACCTGCCAGGGTTGTTCTATGGACCCCATTCCCTGACTAATTCTGGCATACTACCTCCTTTAAATAATTCTGCCGGGCGAACAGTAGCAATTTTGTCTTCTTCCATGCAATTAATGAATTCAATTTATATCCTTCGGTCCTCCTCGTTTTCCATGTCGGAGCTATTTTGACGTTATAAAAAGGGGTTTCCACATTAAAACTGTGGGGTACAGAAAGTGTTCCACATTAAATGCGATCATTTCGTTAAATGAGAGAAACTTTGTCTTAGCTGAAGAGGTAACCGTGAAGTTTTACTTCAAGAACAGTCGCACTATTCACACTCCATATAGAAAAGGAATATCCTTCGTCCTTTATCTTTCAATCCACCACGCAGCCCCATGGACGACAGGATATGAAATACCGTATAAATATTTGAGCAATAAAAATCATTGTCGGCAGGATAAATGGATTTTCCTACTGCCTGGACAGAGCTCATTTCGTACTTTTTAAGGCGAGAGGAAAAGACCCTCAAGTGGATTCTGGTACACGTACACCGGTTTTGAATCCTGCCTGCACCGGTTACTGTGTGTTTTGCTTGAAAATTTGATTCCATTTGATGAATGGTCACTTGTGGCAAGATTAACTGGAAAAGAGGTTTTGTTTTATGGCAAATCAGTATGCTATAACAGGATTCGAACTGCTGGGCGGTACGTTCTGATAACTTAGAAGGCGATTTGGACCGAATAATTTTGATTTTAATTTGTGAAGGCGAATAAATTAAGATAATTGCCATTAGTGGAGGTCTTTATGGAGCGGTACCACACCTTGCACTCTAATGAATCATGAACTTCTGGAAACTAGTGAGGTGGAATTCATAAAAGGTTTTGCAAGATGGATTTCATATGGTTGAATGGTATAGGAGGTTAGAGTAATTTGAGAAGTTACATGGTTTGTCCTTATTTAAAGAGATTGTCTTGCATATATGTCCTGGACATAATTAGATTTGGCATTGGAAAGATCATAAAATAAATTTCGTTATCTCCCAAAGAGGTGAACGATTCCTTCTGACGATGTAACGTCTTATTAGTCCCGAGGCAAAACAACATGATTTTCCTTATTTGTAAGTTAGGCGGCAAATGACCAACAAATGCTTAGTAGAAACACCGTATCATGATGGATTTTGGTATTCAGAATATGAATATAAAAGATGATTTTGGAACTATGTTAGTTAGCTCTTATTTCCATTGACTCGGAGTACCATCCAGAATTTGCAAAGGAGCAAGCAACTGGTTTGAACTGTTACGTCCAGCTATGAAAGAACTTGAGACTCACTTCCCAGGTAATTTCATCAGAACTATCTCTAATCCAACTCCTACTAATGAAGCTGCTCTAGTTAGTATATCTCATTGGTTTTGATGATGAATGAGGCCGTCAGCTTGAAGTCACCAAGTTATGCTACAAAAATGTTAACAGCAGCTGTTATTTTCCCTCCTGATTATTTTGGCACCGGCATACATACATATCGAAGCCCTGGCATATAGTGAGAGTAGCTTTTATACAGAACGTTGGAAAGGCGGACGTCAGTCTCGCTAAGAACTTCAGACCTATGAGCCTGACTTCTGTCATGCTAAAGAGCATGTAAAGCTTCGAAATCTTTCAGGTAAAATTCAAGTCGCACTTGACAAGACAAAATACGCGCTAGACATTTTCAGCGACATTGAAGGTGCTTCAATAGCGCAATAACTTCAAAAGTATTCGAAATTCTTTTGTTTAAACGGTTAAAACGTATAAATGAAGAGAGACGACTTATTCCGGATCACCAGCTTGGCTTTAGGGTCAAGCATTCGATAATAGATAAGATATATCGGATCACAAATGAACTTGAAAACGCCTTAGAAAAAAAGCAAATATGCTATAGAGTTTTTCTCGTTGTGTCACAAGCCTTTGACAAGGTATGGCACGAGGGACTGAGGTATACTATAAGCTAAGGCAAATCTTACCTGACAAATTATGATGCAAAATAGTAAATTCATACCTTAAAAACCGCCTGTTTCGGGTTAGACATATGTCTGAATACTTGTAATTCAAAGAAATTCAAGCAGGTGTGAGACAAGGAAGTGTTCTTGTTCCGTACTTATTCCTACTCTATATATGGTATATATACATATATATTAACCTCAGTATGAAGAGAGTGTAGTAGTAGCCACGTTCGCGGACGATACGGCTATTCTTGCCACATTACAAACGGTAGGATTGCTAAGAGCAATCGTGAATGCTCCATAGTATCTAAGGAATAGCGATATTCACCGTGACTTAGGATTTGCTACCATAAAAGATGAAGTAGCAAGCTCTGCTCGAAATCTTCGAAATCGTCTCGTGCATCACTGCAACCCACAAATAATCCGGACATTCGACGAGACCAACCTTGTGCGTCCTATATGTATAATAAGACCATTCGACTTAGCGCCGTAAGGACAAACCGTATGAATTAGCGGAAATAGTAGGTGCCTTCACTGGAAGGCTACCTAAAAAAACGTGAAGATTTTACAGAAGATGGAACTACTTGTTAAGGAAACTTAGTCGTAGTCTAGAGGAAAATGGGAGGTTTTGAATCTCACACTACCATGAGCCCGTGTTTATGATGAGCGCTGCTATGCTACTGTGGTAGGCAGCAAGTGTTTGGTGTATATGCCTGCTATGGTGATGCGATGGTGCTTCTATGGGTGCATATTTATGGTGCCTATGAAGGTTTTACCTACCCACAGAAGAAAAACAAAAAAAAAAAAATCTATACGTTAATCCTGAGATCTGTCCGTACTGGTTTCCGATTTTAGCTCCGTGTTTGCTTCGGACTTCTTGTAAATAGTTTTCAAAATTCGGGTTTATGATGGGTGTAAATAACGTAATTGAATCACCTTATTCCAATCAGTCCGAAGATGCTGAATCTAAGTCGCAAGCACTCGTTCTCAAGTTGAGAAAACCTGAGGTTTCACAGATCGTATTTCTGTCCCTCAAAGGATTCTTTACTTTTCCGAAACCATGCATCATAGATAAGTTTGTAACATGGACGTGAATACTCCTGTATCAATCATATTTACACTATACGGACGATGGTAGAATAATGTTACGGGGCTATATCTTCACCGTACTTGCTTTTTATTCACCCTAAGATCCTGTGAAAGCTGATTCAACTAGCCTTACCCAAGATAGGTACCTTATAACGGGAACAGCTTCTTGGTATAAGTACAATCTAACTTAAAAGTTTTGTTCGTTAAAAATTATTACTGTTGTACCAAGAAGTATCTATCATTCGCCGAAATAAAAAAAAAAAAACAACTAAAAAACATACAATTTATGCTTTAATTCAAATCTGACTAATCTTTAACTAGAAAGAAATTACTACAGTGACATACCTCAAGGAAGCCATTAAAGGTGGAAAGATGTTACATGGTGATGTCTATCGGTAGCCATAGAAAAGAATATTTTATTTGCGATCCTCATACCTAGAGATTCTTCGGCATTACCAAAAAACCACCCTCAGCGTGGAACATTGAAACATCAACTCCCTGTATACTTGAAAGAAACTAAAAAGTAACAAAAATAAAAATAAAAAATCTTTTTATCCGGAACACGGTCCAACCTCAATTTCAAACTTAAAATGCACTCTATGCCCTATTGTCATTCCTCGACTGTTTCATGAGCTGATATATAAACTGAAACGATTCCTACTTTGAATGTGCGAAAATATTTTTCAGAGCTTATAATACCGATTAAAACTGTAAAAGCTGGTTATAACTCGGCTGTCTCATACTTAAGTCAGGATAGCGATTATCACAGCTGCATTTTATTTACAAAATACGAGCACTATGCAACTGTTACAGTTAAAAAACTTCATTCCTTCCGCTTCTTTCCATTTTGTATTCCCAGCAAGATATATTCTACTATAGTTTGCAGGACAAGGACGAACTGTAAAATAGAGCTAACGATTCTGCATTTCGTATTGTCAAACTCCCACCTCTCTAATGTCACGCTGACTGACTAAATGTTCTGTAATTTTCGTTATTATGTCCTTCTTACTCTGCTCCTTCAAAAGACGCAAAGTATAGTTATGCAGCTTTTCGGGATTATTGCAGTTTTCTTTCATTTTTTGTTTATTTTTTCTTTCTTTTCTCTTTTTTGTCACACAATCTTCCTTCTTTGTTGGGAGTTTCATTATCCTTTTGCGCATTGTGTGAGAGTATTTTTACTTGCTCCCGTTTATCGAAGGGGCAAGTATTGTTTTAGTAAAAAAGGAAGAAAAAACAACACACTTTGAACTTGCAGTTTTCATTAGTGATGACATTTTTCAAAGACAATAATTCGGCTTTGTCATGCAGTATTACATCAGGCGGATTAAATTTTGGATACGACCTTCCTTAAGCTAAAGCAGTACTGCTATGGCGTCAATAAGACTAAATACAATTTTAAAAGAGTAAGATGAGGGTAAATAGAAACGAAATAGGAGCAATTTGGAATCAGACTTGGCTCCAGCCATCATACTAGGTACACATTATACTTTCTGATAAGAAATATTGGTATACAAGAATTAAATCCAATAAAAGATATAACTTTGCTGTATCCTAAGGATGATGTTCCTATTCGGGTTTGTAAAATCTTTTTCGTAAAACTTTAAATATTGGGTTGGCAACTATGTAAGTAATTGCCGATTTCACACATAGATGACTTTGGCCACATTTTTTTTAATGGATTCTGTCAACGACATAATTTATTCCTTTTGACGTTTGTTAGCTGTCAGTCTTACTTTGCTTTATAAGCAAATTGCGCGTATGTTTTTGAACTATATATATATATATTTTTGGGGTCAATTTTAACCCTTGTGTGAGTGGCAACAAAAATTTACAGTTAAGAGTATTTTTCCATAAATTTTATATTTGAAAATAAATAAGTAATAGTGATTTAGACAACTGTTGCAGCAGGTAGCGACGCAGACGAGGCATTTTGCTAAATTTTTGCATTGCTGATCGCATACTGGCTTTGTGCACCACATACATTCCTTACGTGTTTTGCGTTTACGACTTGAAACGCAAAGGTGACAAGTACCTTTGCACACAAGGCGTCCCTCTGCTACGCGTTCTGGTGTAGGTAGAGCAACCATTGGTAGATGAATCGGCTTACCGAGTGCTAACTGGATACAATGCGACGTGAAGAAGTTAGCCATCATTCTCGGGATTTTCGACCGCTCTTCTATACCTGGCAGCATGAGTTGCTTAGCCATGTTGGTGAGAAACAACCTCCATTTATTAGTCGCAGTGGTGTCTGGGTTGTTGAAAGAATACACAACACAGGCTGCTAGACCGCAGACATCGAGCAAATTGAAGAATATGGCAAGCGGCCAAAGTTTGGTTCTATGTTTTGTCGTATAAAATGCAGTCATTTTGTCCATCGTGTCTACTCCACTCTTTGTTTTGTTATAGTAGAGTATCATCTCTGACTTGTACTTATTTTGTTCATCGGCCATAGAGTTATCCTGATGCATAGACGATAAGACAATCACAGCCCTGTTTCTTTTCGGTACATATGATATCGTACTATATTTCGATTCATGGAAGTCAAACACGCTCGAAAACTCTTCACGGTCCTTGTGTTTTGTCATTTGTGGTGGAATGGATGTTTTATTTTGGCGAACGGTGAGAAGCAAAGTTAAACTTTTAGTGAGAACGTATTTTGCAAGGTCCAAACTAGTGAAAAAATTATCGGTGATTACATTTCGGTCTGATCCCTCGTACCTCTGCATCAACCGTTGATCTGGCGTGCTGCACCTGCCTCCTTTCTAGTATAGATTTCACCACGCAGTGGATAATAGTTTGACGCATCGCAGGCCCACCAAACCTTCATGCCATATTTGGCTGGTTTTGAGGGTATGTACTGCGTAAATTTAGACGGCCTCTGTACGGAAATAGCTGTACATCGACAGTGATGTCTGCTGATGGCCTGTAGTTTTTATGCAGCTGTTCGTTCATTAAGTTCCAAAGATCAGTAAAAGGGGCGGCCTTATTAGTAGACATTCGGTCGGCTCAAGTGTGCATATAATCGAAGTGTATAAAGCGCGTAATTGCAGAATATCGGCAAAGAAACATTGCAGCACGAAAATGGATGACAGATTCTGAGCTCCAATGTGTGCTCTCCACTTGAATGGTGAACGCCGGCCATAAAGAGAACACCCAAGTACACCTGCAATTCTTGAACAGTGAGTGGTTTCCATACCCTTAGTGGCCTATCCGAATAATTGGAGTTGAACGATGCATACACACTAAGAGCTTTTCAATTAGTTTCTGGTACCATGATGTCTGCCATAACAGGAGTGAAAAAAGCCATAAAAATATCAGCTTCAGCTTTCGTTTCCAAACCAGCGATAGGCACACTTCTTTGTCGAATGATGTTATACGCAGGAGTCCGAACACTCGTATTTAGTGGAACTGTACTCCACTGCGTTATTCCATCTTTGCCTGTCATGACGTTACCACTGCAGTATGATATAGCTGTCAGTGGCGGTACATAATCGTTTTCGGAATTATAGCTAAAATCACATTCATCTCTTTCAAGCTCATCTAAAACCGTAGCCCAATAATTCTCCTGCTCTTGTGTACGAAAACGAAATTGTGAACCAGTAACACCAGATGATGATGCCATATTTTTAACAATTATTTTACCGAAACGTCTACTTAGATCGACTAATCAGTTGAAAATGCCATTCAAATGCAGCTTTATATGTGAGTGAGACAAAAACCGCTATGTTGATACATGTTTGTGCACGCATTTCAGTGTGGAATATATGGGAGTACTCAGATACTTTGATATTATATTCGAAAGCATATCAACAAAACAAATTCTATAAACGATGCATATGACTCGATTTTCGATCTGAAAAGCTCATTTAACACAGAATTGTTTTTAACAAAGTATCTGCAATGAAACACTTTATTTTTCGTAAAATTATGTTTAGTAAGTACCCAGGTACCTTGACACCTACACAAGGGTTAATATGGAGTATTAAACGAGCATTTTCGTCATATTCTTCTTTTCTATTTCTTCTAAAGAAAAGAAGGAAAGAAGCCTTAAAAGAAAGACAGTATCGGAATTGATTTGGCAAATTCGGGTCCAGAGATTTTTCATTGAAAGGTGAACAAAGGTCGTCGACCAGATGAGCTTAATGATGATCAAATTGAAAAACATAATCGAGTCGGAAAGTCATTTTACTGTACGAGAGATAGCAAAAAAAGTTAATTGCGTCACATACAGCGATTGAGAAACATTTCAAACGTATGAAACTCATTAAAAACTTGATTTTTAGGTGCATCTTGCATCTTATTGCATCTAAGATCAGACCCTTCTTTGAAACGAATCATCAAAAATAAAAACGGATTGTTCACAGTAACTTCAATCGAAAACGATCATGGTCCAGGCTTGATAAGCCAGCGCAATCCATTTTGAAAGCTGATATCAACCAAAAGAAAATTTTGCTCTCAATTTGGTTGGGTTGGAAAGGTGTATCGTATTTTGAGCTGCCTCTAAGGGATCAAACGATCAATTCTGTGTACAGAATACAGCGATCAACGGAAAACGTTTACAGTAACTTCAATCGAAAACGAACATGGTCCAGGCTTGATAAGCCAGCGTAATCCATTTTGAAAGCTGATATCCACCAAAAGATATCAATTTGGTTTGGTTGGAAAGGTGTAGTGTATTTTGAGCTGCCTCTAAGGGATCAAACGATCAATTCTGTGTACAGAATACAGCGATCAACGGAAATCGGACAACATTGGTCCATCGAAAAAGTGTCATTTTTCACCAGGACAATGCTAGGTCGCACAAATCTTTGGTCACTCGCCAACAATTATTGAAGCTTGGTTGGGAATTAATACTAGAAGCATCATACAACTCTTACCTTGCTCCATCAGATTTCCATTTATTTAGATTTTTACAAAACTCTTTGGATGGTTAAACTTTCAATAATGACGACGCTGTGAAATCGCATTTGTTTCAGTTTTTTTGCCGATAAAGAACAGAAGTTATACGAACGTGGAGTTATGAAGTTGCGAGAAAGATGGCAAAAGGTCATAAAGTTTTTTCGTTGAATTAAAAAAAAATTGTTTTATTTATATGAAAAAATCGGCAAATATTTATTTGCCCACATGATATATCGCCTTAAGCTGTTGCAGACAAATAAGAAGCATATAAATCATCGAAGGACAAGAGCTGCTCGTGAGGTCTGCGAGCAGATAAGAAGGGAAGACAGCAGGCCTCTCGAAAAAAAAAAAAAAAAAAAAAAATAGAGAAGTGCGCATATGTAGAAAATGAACATGATACTGGAATGACGTTTGAAAGATTTATCAGAGAATACGACGAACATGCCAAGTTTACAAAGCTAAAATGGGGTATGCAAAGATGAACATCGAAGGCTAATAGTAGAGTCGCAGTCGGTGGCATGAGTATGATGGTCAAAATACCATATTCAGGCATAATGAACAATTCACCCTGGACGAAGATGACAGAGAATTCCGTCCACCTGACCTAAGTTAAGTTAATATATAAAAATGCTGTCTGCTGACCTATTTACATCAGCTAAAAGTGGCCTGCTTGGGAACATGCATCATCTAATTTGTAGGATATGCTCACAGGAAAAAATCACTGAAACGTGAAATCTCACTGACTGTACCAACTCTAGAGGAATAAGTCGCATAAACATTGCCTACAAGATCTTTTCTTCCGTATTATAGGAGGGTCTAACACCGTTCATACACAATCGGGTTGGTCCATATCAGCGAAGTTTCACGCCAGAAGGGTTCATCATCGATCAAATATTCACACTATGCCACATCTTGGAAAAGACCCGAAAGCCGCATACAACAGCGTGTATAGGACGAGTTATACTCGTACAAAACACAATATTAACGAACTAGTCAGGTTATCAGGTTGTGCAAAATGACTATGGAGAATTCTTTTCGATTCACCAAGGTCAATTATGGATTGACCGAGATTTGCAATGCCAAGAAAGGTTTTAATCAAGGTAACGTGCTGTGACTTCCTTAAAATCCTCCTAGGATCTGAACAAGTACTTGAGTGAGTACATGGATGTGATTGAACGTCTGAAGGTAAATTAGAACAAAACAAAGGATTGTAAATACTGTTATGAGAAAAGAACGCATACCAAACATGCTGTCGTTGGCAGTTATAACTTCGAGATAGATACAGACATCGCCTACTTAAATAAAATTCTAACACTCCCTTATATCAACTCTGATCCAGGTTTATTCTTGTCAATCTTGTCAATTTGGCCCCGGAGATAATTTAGTAACATAGCCCTCTCTAGTAAGATCAAACTGACTTTTTACAAGACCTTTAATATCCTGATCCTGCTTTATGGCCGAGACGCTTAGAACTTCTCGAGACCGGATAAGGAATCACAATTCTGTACGGGCTGTACAGAGATATTGAACGAACTTTACAGCTCCGGCCCAATGAGTTTTCGAATTTAACCCAAGGTGGCGCACGCAAATATAAGTTGACCTCAACCAACTTGGGATGTGGCAATGAAGGCACCTGAAAAGGCCTGTTGCTGTTATTGACACAGACAAGGTATACGAGTAGCTTGTGCATAATGTTATCCAACCTGATGTTATTGGCTTACATGGGAACAATTCTCATCACTCCTAAAGCTGCAATTAAATCACGAATATATTGATGGATATTTAAGTTTAAGCTTAATGTACAGAATGTTTAAAGGGAGAAATTTAAGGTATATAGGACACAAAGCAGCACGCTTATGAAAAAAGATTTAATATCGACTAAAGCATTGAAGTTTTCAAGTCTTAAAAAATCAGCATTTTCAGATAGACGTAACATAAAGTCAAAGAAAGTGAATTGCTCAGACAATACTTGAAATCAGAACAGAAGCTCATGCAAACTGAATTAGAGCAGACGAATTGTATGCATGTGGAGAAGTTTGGTTTTTTATTATAAAAAAAGTCAGTTGTGCTTCAGTTTTACCATTTTCGAGCAGCTTGCCCTTTGAATAGAGGATTTATTTTATAGGTCAGGAAGATAAAGCCTACAGAGAAAGCAACTACCAACATATTGATAATTAATTATCTTGTTTGGTCAAAAGAGAAAGAAAGAACAAATATTTGAAGTAAGGTCGAGAACACAAACGTTTTTGAATGTAATTTGGCCTTATAAACTGTGACTTTATAAGTCACTAAGATGTGACTTTATAATAAAGATTCTCAAAATTACATCAAATGATTTGGTGCATATATCTTTCCAGAATATTGTTTATAGTGCTACGCTGTCTTTTGCCAACAATTTTCTTAGGTTTCAGTTTTACTGCTCCTTTATTGAGGGGAAACAACAAAGTACGTCATCGCCCGAAATTCATTTCTTCATGAAAGAATCAAGATGCCAATATGACATCCTCACATAGTAATTATAGATTGTAGACAAATTCTCCGGAAAGGTGGTTGCAGTTGAAACAGACCACATAATACTTAAATTTAAAATCAAGAAAGCTTTCATTATATTGTAAAATTTTTGAATAGAAGATATTTTAAAAAGAATGCCCGGCTTCAAGGTGGACTGGAAGAGGGTTCGGGAGTCTCCTCGGTTGATATGAAATCATTTGAACAAAGAGGTAACATAAATGGAATGGCCAGCTATTTTTTATTATTAAAACCACCCCTACAAACACTGAACTTTTTTCGGATCTACTTTTTGGTGTGATTTTTATGTCGAAGGTTCTTTTTTTTCAAAATTGATGCCGGCGGTTGGAGACAACTATCGATCCATGTTAACGAACTTTTACGTTTTACATTTCAATTATATTCTATGTGGCTTGAACAGGAGAGCGCCATTTGCCTCACAGCAGGGGCCACAATTGATTTACTGAAGAAGAAGTTCGGCGATAGTCTTATAGCCTAAAGCTTAAAATATTGCCTACAAACAAATTAAATAAATTTCACTATATTATAAATGAAGCACTTGAATAAGAATGGGTTTCTAGTCAGTGGAAAGTTACTAGTGTCATAGTGCTACCAAAATCAGGAAAAATCACTGAATTACATGCAGACTCATAGTCGGATGCCTCTTCTTCCAATTTAATCTAAAATTTCTGAGAGGGAACTATTTAAGTGTGTATTGACAGAAAAATCTCATCCCTGATCCCTAGTTTAGGTTCAGAAGGAAGCATTCAACTCTTGATCGTAAGACAGCTGTTGAAGAAGGAAATATTTCGTCAAGCGCATTTCTTAATGTATTGCAAGCCTTTGACAGAATGTCCTATAAAATATACTGACAAAGTATCTCGATAATCGTGTCAGACACGGAAATGAATTCGTACCACAGAAAGGTGTTCGCAGTCCACTCCAATATCTCCTATATACCGAAGAAGTTTCATCAAAACGGTCTTAATATTGCAGATGAATATATAAAGACCTAAAAATCAATTTGTCCAAGCATATTGTATTTCAAGAAAAACCAGCAGATTGCTTACCATCAAAACCCCTCAAATCTCCTTAAATGTAAGAAAATCGAAATCAAATGCAGAGAAATGTATTAGTTATATGGAAAATAGCTGCTCTTCTACTATATAAGCAAGTGCTGAAGCTACTGTGGACCTATAGTATACAACTCTCTGTTTGTACTAAGAAACCGAATACCAATGTTTAAAAGAAAAAAAAAAAAAATTATTAAAAATAAAGTGCTTAGGGAACTTTTCTATGCACCGGTACACAGATCTTCACAGTATCTATAAAAGATTTTCATCTTTCCCCGAAAAAAAGAAAAAAAATTGTACGTGCGATTTAACTCCTCTATACTCAATAAGTTGCGGTTACATTAAATCTTTCGTCTATACTGGAAGGCTAGAAACTTAAGTCTATCTCGAGATTAATATTGTAATCTTCATAGATACCAGCAGCTCGGGCTACCGGCAAGTATGATTCGCTAGTTTTTTCTAGTTTTTCTTGAATCCAGGAATACGTTTCGTACGTACCTACAAAATTCGACTCTCTCTCGTTAGACCCATGTGGGCTCAAGTTTTTTTTTATTATTCCAAGCGTCCTATCTGAAAGGATATCAATGGGGAACATTTCAGCTATAGCAAAGACAGCTTCGTCTTATATGGTTCAAAAACCGCTCATTGTCCTATGTTGGCGATAATATCCTTATAGACTCCTTCCTTCCTAGTGCCCCTAGCCAGAATGGGTGGCATATGTACAGAATTATCATAAAATTCTTCAAGTGTGTCCAGGTCTACAGACATTGGACAATATTCGCGATAGAACTATCTGTAATTTCGAGAATTTTTCACATGCGAGTAGATAACCCAAGTCCTTTTTTTGGACATGACGGTTTGGTTATCGATCTGAAAAATGACGAATTCAATGGTTTTTGACGGATTTGATTTTATGATCAGGCAGCTCCAATCCCGTGGAAATAAGCCAATCTTTTACCTGAGCGATTGCTTCATTTATGGTGGCTGATGCCATTTCGTGAGTATGTTTGGCTACAAGTAAGTGTTTCTTTAATAAATAACCAGCCTGCAAAGCCAAAACGTCCTTAGCTACTGAACAGTACTTCTTTGTGCCGTAGAGACACCATCCTAGCTCTATGGCGCCTTTGCGTCATCGACTACCATTCATATGACATGAATCTTTTCTATAGGATGAATTATCGTGAGGTTTGATTTTCAATAGGCTTTTTTTGACACACGTGAGTCCTATCAAACTGCTTTGCTATTTTTGTTCAATATCGTTTGGCTAGTCATCGTGAAAAGACTCACACCACAACAGCGTCTTCAAATCGTACAGCTGTATTACGAAAATCAGCGTTCTGTGAGAAATGTTTTTCGTGCGAATCGAGGAACTTACGATGCGCATAATCGACCTCCTGAAACCACTATTGCCAATTCCATTCGCAAATCTGAGTCCCAGTTTACATTAATGGATGACACTCTACCGGTTAGGCCACATCCAGCACGTAGTAAAGAGACTACAGCAGTTGTAGCTGAGAGTATACGCAAAGAACGTGACGAATCGATTCGTCGTTGTTCTCAGCAGCTTGGCTTGCCGTATTCGACAACTTGGCGTATTTTACGTGAGGATCCCGACTTAAAAGCGTACAAAATTCAACTTGTGCAAGAATTGAAGCCTGGCGACTTGAATTTGCGTCATATTTTCAAGGAATGGGCTCTGGAAAAACTCAATGAAAATCCAGTGTTTTATCGTGAAATTTTGTTCAGTGAAAAAGCACATTCCTGGCTCAATGGATACGTTATTAAACAAAACTGCCATATCTGAGCTGATGAGAAATCCGAAAAGTACTAAGAGCTACCATTACATCCATTAAAAATAACGGTATGATGTGGTTTATGGGCTGGTGAAATCATTGGTCCATATTTCTTCAAAAATGAGGCAAATCAGGCTGTTACCGTCATTGCTAACTGTTATCGCGCCATGTTAACGAACTATGTGCTTACTGAAATTCAAGCACATGGTCTCGGTGAGCTCAAGACGGCGCTACGAGTCATAGAGCGCGTGAAACAATTTACTTGTTGAAAAATCACATTTTGGTGAGCACTTAATTTCACGTTTCGCTACGATAAATTGGCCGCCTAGATCGTGCGATATAACACCTTTGGACTATTTTCTCTGGGGATATGTAAAGTCACAGGTCTTCAGGAATACCATAAGCTAGCTACGATGGACGCTTTGGAAGCCAACATTACTCGTGTTATCCGCGAGATACCAGTCACTATGCTCGAACGAGTCGCCCGAAATTGGACCTTATGAATGGACCAGTAGTCGTGGCCAACATTTACATGATATTATTTTCAGAAAGTAAGTGCTATGAATTGATGTTTTAACCGATAATAAAAATTTTAAGTTGACTTTCAAATTTATGTGTTTTATTTTACATTATAAATAAAACCTTACGATAAATCACCCTATTCCACTGCTCGCAGTCTTCCTCTTTAGAACTTTCCAATGGTGTATAAGAGGCATATTGAGCAACTGACACACGCTTTGTTTTCCGTCTTTCAGGAAAAGATATTTCTTCCCGACACTTTTGCGTTGTTGCTTTGAAGAGATTCGGTCTCTTTTTGACAGCCCCCTTCATTACTTTATTCGGAATGCCATCAGTTCCAGAGGTTTTTTCTATCATCTATCTTGCCACATGCTCTTAGCAACTCCTTCAGGGTGATTTGTGAGATTTCTTCTGTACTGACCTCTGTGTCGATGTTGATCTTAAGTGACTGATGTTTGCGGCCAAAAGGTGCTTTGCTATGGATCTCAGTATTTTCGAGCATGTTATCGGGGGGTCTTATTGCCTTTTAGTTTCGCCATCATCATTTTACATGCTGAACCTCTTGGTTTTATGTCGGTTTCTTGACAGGAGGTTTTGAAAAAATCACTTTTATATCGACCGTATTATGTGAAAAGGAGATGAAAATTTAGTCCACTCTAATCAAAATAAAAACTATAATCAAGCCTTAAACACATCTCTGTATGTTCAGTACACATACTGTCTATACATATGTACAAAACGTTCATCAGATTTATCCTCACCAACAACATTTCAATATGATTGCCAGGATCATGTAATGCTAGAAGTTTCTGACTGATGTACTCGTATGCCTTTGAAACTGCTTCTCGGAGCTTTTGGGACATACACTGGATTTGCACAAGGAGACTGTTATGTGACTTTTTCCGATTTAAAGAATTTAATAGAAAAGCATTGTTTAAATAAAGCAGCATCTTCAGCTGTTGGGCTATGCTGACGATATCAACATCATCGGTTCTAACCTGCGTGCCGTTGTAGTGGCGTCTATAACAATTGAACAGAATGCAAAAAGACCCGGTCTAAAGTAATTAGGGGCATGACGATAAGCTACTCATCGTTTGGGACAAAATATCACGGCAACTCATCAACTCGGTGGAAATAAATGGAATCATAACCAACAAATGGTTTACAACTGTCGATAGACCCAAGTTAACACCAAAGTACGAGTTATATTCTACAAAACTTTGATATGATAATAAGGAACTTATTACGACACTGAATTTCGTAGGATAAGCTAATTCTGTGGTCCTTTAGAAGAGATGTACTTTCTTGCGTACAAAGTTTTTCATGTTAAACAATGTGGAGCCAGAGTCTTGTTCGAAGATGGCAACCTAAGACTTCACTTCTTATTATGTAAATTTGTATCTGTTTTCAAAAACGCTCAAAATCGTGAGCGTGAGATTGAATTTTATGAATTACATTGCGTTCTTTATCTAGATTTTCAACCTGAACAATAAACAACAAATTCAGATAATAAAAGTCGGATTCTACACCCACCTTTTCGAACAATGGGCTTTTTGCTTGCAAATGTGGAAAAAAAAATAGCTTTTGTGGTTTAAAAGGTGCTCCTTATAGCAAAAGGTTTGTCAAATCCCAAAATTTGTCGACCTGTATTGCAAGGGGGTTACATAAGAGTCACGCTTTGAAGCCATATGACTTGTTTTGGAATTATTCACGTCTTGAGTAAACAACACGTTAAAATGGGAAAAGTCCCAGAAACCACAATCGGAAAACTATCTGCAACCATCACTCTTCTTAAAAAAGGCAAATGACAGCAGGAAGTTTCTTCCCAGTTGAAGGTATCAACGTACCACTTAACGACATGTTACGGTCAGAATGGCCAAAAGCTATAACAAGACACGAGAATCGTCACAACAAGCAAACGAAGACGAAAAAAATTAAAAACGGAACCCTTCAGCACTTCCAAGTCAATTCAAGAAAATCATAGTTCTCTGAATGCAGTTCAGAAGCTGAGTTTTGTCTAGAAATATGGAAATCAATTAACTTCTATGGTAAGTGTGCATAGAGAACTTCTCAAGATATGTACCTGCGTTAGGTCTGCACATGTCTTTGGATAAAGCTGACTTGACAATTGAGTTTCTTATGGGCATAACTATAACATACTATAACTCTCCAGGAAGAATACACTCCGAGCAAATGTTTTACTACTCCAAAGAGCCAGATGCGTTTGTGCTGTCTGTCAGCAGATAAGGCTTTAGACGGTTTACTGATTTCTAGCCCCTGTAAGGTGGAAGATGAATTGGGTACTGGTTCTGCAGGCATTACTAAAATAAAGATGTAGCACATAAAATCTTCAACGGGAATACCAACTTCGCCATATCGAGCGAATTGACAAAAACTTTCTTCGAGTAGCCACATAGATTGCCTCGGCATTTCCAGTCGAACGATACTATAGCATATTTCACTATAAAACCGAGAAAAGTTAAAATTTTTAGTCGAATTCATCCGTCAAATTGAAGGAAAACTTTCTTGTCCAACTATAATACATTAATAGGAAGCAGGAGCATGTACCATATTTGCATCCCAGATGTGTACTTTGCATGTATAGTGTCTTCAATTAAACACTTGCAGTTAACTGGTTTTGATATATCTTTCTGCTTTTAACCAACTGGAAAACAAAGAAGAAAATGCAGATAAAGATAGAAAATTAAAAGGCATCGTTAGCAGCCCAGCAACAGCAACGTTTAGGAAATCCATTAACATAAAAAAAAACAGGCATCTGTCTGTCAGTTAACGTCGACAAACGAATAACGGGATCTCAGGATTATAGAGTTTCACTTTGTTGTGCTCCGGTTCAAAGTTCACATAGCCCATTAAGCCCTCTTGGGGCTTACTTCAGGATACAACAAAGTACCAGTAAATCTTCTTTGAGTGAGTTATATCTTAATCCCCGGGTTGGTTTCCGATCCTTTTGTAAAAATTGGGTGTAGTGTTAAAAGGATCCCCCTTGCTAAATATGTTATATTTTCTGTTCTAAAAAGGAATATGCACCGCCATTTCACCAGCTCTTACTTCAAGCATCGCCCTGTTAAGTGGAGCAAATATAAATGTAGAAAAATCAAGGACACATGAGTCCTTACTTTCTGTTTGGGTACGAATATTTGTATATGTGTGCTCCGCTATTTTCGCTAACTTATTTTATCTAGCGTTTCGGTTGAGTCCTTTGTTCGTCTTTATTTTATAAATTTGCTTCTGTTTGCTTGTGTACATTGAAAACAATTTGCCTCGCTTTGGGAGCACTATATTGGGCGGACCAAAAGGGGCGGCGAACAATTTGAGTAACAACAGTAACAAAGATACAAAGCCATAAAGATACAAAGATTCACGTTCAAAAGCAAGGATTACGTATGGTTATACATATTTTTATTTCCAATTTTTCTCATAAAAAAAAAGTAAAACCCAGGACGGGATGACAGTGCAAAACGTGTGGATTGTAGGAACAGAAAGAACGGCGAAGATACAAGTGAAATTTTGTGTAAGGATAATTTTCCGCAAGGATAATTCTAAGTAAATGTATGTACACAAATCGATCGAGAAGAGCATAAGCATAAGAACAAAGAAAAGAAAAAACGAAATCAAAAACAAACAAAAAAAAAAAAAAGAGGAAGAACGATAAAAAAATGTCTGATGTGGCAATTTTAGATTTTGATGTAGGTCGGAACGAAGAACAATTACGGATGGTGAGTTCGCATCTAAATCTGAATGTGGATTCTTATCTTAGGACAAAGATAACGAAAACTTTCATATCTATTAGGGTTTCTACAGTTTTATTTTCTTTTGACTGTGATGGATCCAACATCCCAGATACGACATGATGAAGTTGTAAATTTTTCTGGAGGAAACATTTTTGTTGGCCGGTTCTTGTCTCGTTTAACTTTAGGTATCCGTATTAAGGTTTGAAAGTTATAGAGATTATTAGTTTGTAACATTTAAGGCAACGTTAGGCTTTGGTCTTAGCTGGAGCTTTGACGATAAGTTTGCTAATATAAAAGTTAAAACCAAGGATTTTTATGTTTAGATTGAAGAAAGTTTTTGTGATGTATGGAAGGTTGAATGGAAGACCATTAATTATTTAGGATATGACACTTGGGATTTTTTAGACAAAATTTTTCTTCCACTGATATATAATACTAATACATGGGCTGAAAAGTCCGTTTCTATGAGAGGACACCACTTAAATTAAAGCCAAAGAGTAGTGTTTAAAGCTATTCAACAGCAATAAAGCCGAATTTTTGTGTCTCTATGTGACAATGGATGAAACTTGGCTCCATCACTTCACATCAGAATCAAGTCGGCAGTCAGCTGAGTGGCGAGCAGACGACGAACCTCGTCAAAAACGACCAAAAACTCAACAGTCAGCTGTCAAGGTTATGGCATCCGTATTTTGGGATACACATGGAATAATTTTCATCGACTATCTCCAAAAGGAGCAGACTATAAACAGCGACTATTACATTGCGTTGTTGGAGCGTTTGAAGGACGAAATCGCACAAAACGGCCGCATTTGAAGAAAAAGAAAGTGCTGTTTCACCAAGACAGTGCACCGTGTCACAAGTCGATGAAAACGACTGAAAAATTAAATGAATTCGGCTACGAATTGCTTCCGCACCCAGCGTATTCTCCAGATTTGGCCCTCAGCGACTATTTTCTGTTCGCAGACTTCAAAAGAATGCTCGCCGGAAAGAGATTTAAGACCGATGAAGAAGTAATCGCCGAAACAGAGGCCTATTTTGAGGCTAAACCGAAATCGTACTACAGAACTGGTAACGAAAGATTGAAAAATCATTTCAATCAGTATATCGCCCTCGAAGGCAACTATATTGATAAATTAAGTTGAATTTTGCAAAAATTTTGTGTTTTACTATAAAACGGCACTGAGTTTTCAGCCCATTTGTTACACTTGAGTTCGTTTAATTTTCGGTCAAAACAGCGCTGGCTTTGATCGAGGGATCTATAAATTTGACAAGAGCAGTATATTTTAACGGGTAACGGGTAATTTTTTTCAAATAAGGATGGAATAGGTTGGTAATCCCAGTCATCCACTGAGTTCCCTGATTCGCCAAAAACCTTAGACCTGTTACTTTGACTTCACATCAGGTAAAGAATGGTTGACTCTTGACCACTGTCCATCATTGTCGATAATAGCGTTGTTAATGCACTTTTCTCTTTGAAGGTTCTCAGGGTGAGAGAACTGGTTTTTTTTTCGCTCTAAAAGGAACGCCTTCAGAACAGAAAATAGAAAAAACATATTAGAAACTCTCCCTCATTCATATTGTCATTCCAGCTGTCATCGATTTACTTACAGTAGAGCGCGTTAAAAATTCTAAGGCATGAGCCCACTTTAGCACTCATGTGGTGACAAAAGTAGCTTAAATACACTAATCCGATTTTTGACGAAAAAAAATGCTCAAAGGGCTTCTTGGACATCATTCAGAGATCTAAAATTGTTTCCATGAAGGATGTTTTGTAAACGTCGGAACAAGTGGAAATCTGGAAATGCTAAATCTGGAGAATAAAGCGCATCCACTATTTATTCACAACAAAACTCCTGCAACTGTTCATAAATATTTTGAAAAACAGTAAAATAAAGTTCATTAATGGTAACATACACATATGTCGCATGGGGACCTTTTTTTTTGAAGGGATAAAAGAAACAGTTTCAGTGTTTTTCAAAAAAAAGTGCGTTACAGATAGCCGAAAAGAATGATTCAATAATCTTTGCATAAAACTAAGAAAAGCAAAAATTATTAAGTACGGTACAGTACGACACGCAATCCAGACATCAGGCAAGTGAATGACGTTCACCAAATGAGTCGAGACCCAAAAAAAACACGTCGTTTTCAGTCAAAAAAGAACGCAATGCTCAAGGTTTTCATGGATTACAACGGTGTAGTGCATCATGAATTTTTTCCAGAAGGCCAGACAGTAAACAAAGAGTATTATGTCGGCGTTATGAGACGTTTTTGTGAAGCAATTCGCCGAATTGCGACCAGAATTGTGGGAAGATAACTCGTGGATTTTGCACCATGATAACGCACCGTCGCACAGTGCCATCATTAATCGTGATTTTTTAACGAAAAATGCAACAAATACCATCCAACAGCCACCGAATACATCTGATTTTGCTCCCTGTGACATCTTTCTGTTCGATCGAGTTAAAAAACCACTACGGGGAACGCGTTTCAGTAGTCTAGAGGAAGTAATGAAAAAATCGGACAATATAGATAAATTCCTCTTTGACCAAGGTAATTTGTAACTTTCCAATTTTTATCTGTTACTATTGAAGATATCCGCCTAACTCTTAAAGAGATGAATAACAAAAACGACATATATTTCACGTCCACTCGAAGATATCCTGATAACTTCGAAATTATTATACCATCGTTACAACAAAAATTAATCAATCATTCTATTGAAACTAGCATTTTTCCTGACTCGTTGAAAAGGGCAGATGTTATACCGATTGCAAAAGTAACTAACACAAGATTGTGCGAAGAATTTAGGCCGGTCAACTCGATGCCCCTCTTTGAAAAAGTTTTCGAAAAAATAGGATTTAAACAACTCAGTAGTTATCTCGAAGAAAACAATTTAATAACCGACATTCAATCGGGATTTAAAAGAAATCATTCATGTGAAAGTGCGATAAATTTAGTGGTAACGGGTTGGAAAGCAATGTTAACTAAGAAAAATGTAGTGAACTGTGTATTTTTGAACTTTAAAAGGGTATCTGAAACGATCGAGAGAAATATTGGGTATGTAATTTAATTCGTGGGGTTTTTTTCAAAATTTGAACGTTTATTTAAGAAAAACATGTACAATAGTATTATTCGAAGTATTGCCCATCTGAAGCTATGACTTTTTCTCGTCTTTCTGACAATTTGTGGATCCCATCCCAAAAGAACTGCGCCGGCTTGGCAGCCAAGAATGAATCAAGCCAATTTTTGATATTCTGCTCTGATGTGAACCGTATTTCAGTGAGGGCGTTCTACATCGACCGGAACAAATGGTAGTCAGAAGGGGCAAGGTCTGGCCTATAAGCCGGGTGGGGTAAGACTTCCCATCTACTGTTTTCCAAATAGTTTTTAACCGGAATAGCAACGTGGGGCCGAGCGTTGTCATGAAGGAAAATAATTGTCGCATATTTCGGGCGTTTTTCGGTTACTGCTCTCTTCAAACGGATTAATTGTGTTCGCTAGCGTTGTCCATTGATGGTTTCACCCGGTTTTAGCAGCTCGTAATACTGCACACCTATCTGATCCCACCAAATACAGAGCATTACCTTCGCGCCATGGATATTCGGCTTTGCCGTTGATTTGGCTGGTTGTCCGGGTTTCACATATGATGTTTTGCACTTGGGGTTGTCGTAATGGATCCATTTTTCATCACCAGTAATAATCTGATGCAAAAATGACTTCCTTTTGTGGCGTTCCAGCAGCATTTCGGACATGCAAAACCACCTTTCGACGTCTCTCGACTTGAGTTCATGTGGAACCCAATTTCCTTGCTGTGTGTGTGTGCAAACCACTTTTGCCACGTTCGCTCAGCTAGCGCATGTTCACCATAAACTTCCAAAAAAATACGATGACTTTCGGCAACAGTTTCCTTTATATTAAAGTAATGAAGAAGAACTCCCCGCAAAAACACTTTTCAGGCACAAAGTTTGACATATTTGAGTCAAAAAAAAAAATTATTGTTGTTTACGCTTCAAATGAATGACATATACTGAAATAGCAAACCGCACGAATTAAGTTAAAGCGGTTTTCTTCATATCTTTCAAATAGAACCAAATAGTAAAAATAAATGTGAATAATAGTGAACTTAGGTGTACCGCAAGGAACTATTTAAGGTACCTTATTATTCTTTATATACATAAACGACTTGAAAATCTAGCTCTTTTCGCCGATGATGCAGAAATACCATACATGTGACTAATAAAAGTATCGATGAGAGACATAGATTGCTGCAGAAAGATTTGGAACGAGTTAATACATGGCTTAAACAAAAAAGATTAAAACTTAACATTGACAAAACGAAGCAGATGGTGATCAACAAAAGGCAAGATTATGATTGAAGAATACAATATTAATTGATGGTGAGATCATTGAGCAAATTGACGAGATTAAGTACATAGGCGTTATAATTGACAATGAACTTAATTTTTCCAAACGTGACATTCCATGTATGACGGCGAACGTTATCTTGATGGAATAGAGCACCCATTCGATTAACTAGACCTGGCCGTTTGTGCCCTAGTGGTCTTCTGTAGTTATAGTCTGGTTACGAAGCAACATCTCAAAACATATTATTCCCTCAGTATTATAACCATGCAAACAGTAACTCCTTTAGTAGGTAAAGTCCATCTCCAAACTTATTGCAAGCTTCAATTCTTTGCTGAAGATTATTTTGAAATATCTGATGTGGTACTCATTTTCCCAATTTTATTATCTTTCCCATATTTTTTAGGTTTCGATGAATGGTCATATGGATTACGTTGAGTTCACTTATCCTAACAGTGGGATTTCTTTCGACAAAGTACTTCACGAGCTCTTCTTTTCTTCTCTTCTTGATGCCTTAGATCAAAATCGCCATTTCAAAACATTGTAACCCAACGCTGACACTTGACACTTGAACTCGCAGAGAATACCCTCCCCATATAGATTCTGTATTTGTCTAGTAGCTTAACTTCAGTTCTAGTTTTTCCGGAATAAAAACAGTACAATGTGCCGAATATGCTCTTTCGAAACATCCATTTCAAAATTCTGCTAAAAGTGTTTACAATGGTGTCATATACTTTTGGTTGTGTTAGGATGCCTAATTTTATGCTAAATAATCGTCATTTACGGGAAGTGTTGATTTTTTTCTTTCATTCGAGAGCTTCAAAATGTTTACGCAGATACTGCTCTAAGTAAAACACCGTGCCGTGATTGGTTCCGTCACTTCATAAACAGTGATACCGATGTTGACGACCGTCCGCCTGAAGGAAGGCCAAAATCCTTCAAAGGTGCTGAATTGGAGGCATTGCTCGATAAGGATCCGTGCCAAACGCAAGAAAAGCTTGCTTCAGTATTAGGAGCTACCATTTTAAAACGATTGCATGCGTTAGTAATGATTCAAAAATAAGGAATTTGGGTTCCTTACGATTAAAAGACAAGGGACGTTGTGCGTCGCTTTTCTGCCTGTGAACAACTGCTCCAGCAGCAAAAAGGGAAGGGTTTTCTTTATTGCATCTTGCAGGGTGATGAAAAATGGATTAGTTACAGCAACACAGGGAGAAGAAATTCATGGCGAATGCTCGGACATGCATCTGCGTCGCCGGCTCTGCCGAATATTCACGCTGCCAAGGTTATGCTGTATATTTGCTGGATACATGTCGGTGTTATTTATTATGAACTGTTGAAACCCAATGAAACCATTACTGGGAAACGGTACCGACTTCAATTGTGCGATTGAGCAGAGCGCTGCGCGAAATACGGTCACAGTACGAGCATAGGCACGAATAAGTGATTCTACGAGCATATTACCCAAATATTTCACCCAACGATTACTACTTGTTGCGTTCGATGGCACATGGTCTGGCTGATCAGCAGTTCTGCTCATATGATGACATCAAAAAAGATAAACATTTTTACAGAAACGGTATTCGATCTCTGCCAAAAAGATGCGAAAAAATTGTATCTAGCGATAGGCTATACATCGACCAAATCATGGTGCGTTTTTCTAACTCTAAAACACTCAAACTTCATAGCTCCATTTTTGGTCTGCAAATAACTGATCATTGTATGACGTGCTTAAATTTTAAATCAAGGTCGGTTACGAGTTCTAGTAGTGGTATTTTTGCTCACCTAGTTTAATCATTGATCATAGGGCGCTTAATTATAGTCTACGTTATGAATGCTGGGTAAATGTTCTATGCGAAAATGATCCTTCTTTAGCTTATAGTAAGTTCATTGTTACCTTAAATAAGAATGTCTCACGTTGCTCGATATTTCCAAAGTTGTTATTCCCTGTAAAAACAATTTTTATTCTAAGAGGTTTTGTGAAGTTAGTGGTGATTCTAGAAAAGAATGGCAACTTGTTAAAGAAATTCAGAATAAATCTTCGGTTAGCCCACTAGTTAATAGTATTAAATGCAACGATGTCACCATTAATGACCCCAAAGATTCGCTTTGATTAGTACTAAGGTAGTATCGGATAGTTGTTCTGAATTCACTAACTGCTACTGCAGTATCTTTGCCGAACCAATAATAGAATTATTAACTCACTAAAAAACTCGAAATCTTAAACAACAAACTGTTTTTTCAAACAATGTCGTCAAAACTAAACATTTGCGATATTCTTTGTAATATTTTTAACAAAAGTATCTCCTGTGGCATTTTTCCAGGCGGTCTTAAGCAAGCCGAAGTTATATCTTTATAAGAAAGATGAAAAATCTACTCTCAATAATTATAGGCCTATTTCTTTACTTCCAGTGTTTATGAAGATTTTTGTGAAAGCTATAAAGAATGGAATGATAAAATTCTTAGATAAAAATAATTTCTTTAGCAAGTACCAATTTGGTTTTCGTTCAGGTTTTTCAACTGAAGGAGACCTGTTAAATTTCTTCACAAATATTAATGATAGTTTTAACTCTTTTCATTGATATTACGAAAGCTTTTGATACTGTCGATCATAATATTCTTTTAGTAAAATTATACAATTGTGGTTTTAGGGTGAAAATATATGTACCTACATAATTGGTTCAGGTCGTATTTATCAAACAGGAAACAGATGGTAAAAATTAATGGATACATGAGTTTTTTTAAGAACATCTCCACAGGAGTTCCTCAAGGCTCTCTGCTAGGACCGACTCTTTTCCTAATCTTTATTAACTCACTCTTTTCTCTAACTTTTCTAAGTAACTCTCCTTTAAACTTAATTGCTGACATGAATCATGACCTGGAAGTTCTGGGTCATTGATTCCAACAGCATAACCTGGTGATTAGTGCCAAACCAAAGATGATGTTTTTTAATCTATGTGAATGGGAGTTGGACTTTGGTAGGTTTTATTTTCACTGTGCAAAATGCAGGAAATTTTTACATAGTAAAAATATTTGTAAATTAGGAACTACCGCACAAACATATTTTGAGTCCCTTACATGTTCTGAGAACATGTTATAGAAAATGCTAAATCGTATAAGTATCTTGGTGTTACACTTGTCTGGAGGATGAGTTGGTCCGAACATATGAGTGCACTTAAAAAGTACCTTATAGCTGCCACAAGACAGTTACATATACTTTTTAAAATCATTCCGTCCCCGAAATCTTCTTATGTGCATCTATTATGGATTAGTGCATTCTAGGCTCGATTATGGTTTAGTTTCCGGGAGTGGAACTCATTCCAATAAAATGAACTCACTTCTAATTTCTTAAAAATACATTATTCGTCTTATCTGTAACAAAAATCGTCGTTTTACGAGTCTATTACTTTTCAGAGGCCTTACAATTCTTCCCTTAAAGCATTAATACTGTTATAAGGTCTTAAAGATATTTTTTCCTAGATAAAGCTGAACTGAATAGAAGCTCCGATTACTATAACCTAAAAACCAACAATTTGAATCTAGTTACTGTACCACATCATAATCTGCTAACTTTATTCAACTTTTTTACGGTGTTGGCGCTCAGACTCTATAATAACTTACCACATAACATTAGAATCGTTAGAACTAAATCCGTATTTCTAAAGATGATAAAACTGTGGCTCTTGAGTAAAAGCTATGATGACATTTCTAACCTGCTTTGTGTTATCATCTGAATAATTCTCTCCTAATATTTTTATTCCTATTACGCACATACTTATCTTTTTCAATATTTTTCGTTGTCAACTTACTAGTAAATATCTCAATATATTTTGCGACCCCACTATTTTTCTTTCTATCTTTTTATTTCGCCTCTAGTTCCTTCTGAACTATAGACTGCAGGTTCTTTTTTTAATTCATATATTTGAAAAAACTCTTATATTATCATAATTTGAATTTTTTAAAGAATAAACTAATACTAAAAAAAAAAATACTTTAAATGATTCTTTTGTAACCATTGTTGTTGCATTTTCATAACAAAGATCAGTTAGTTGCGCACCTAATACTTGCAAGGAATTAATCATTTTCTTTGCCGGTATTCATCTCTAATTTAAAAAGGAGTTAACCATAACTGATATTGTCAATATGATTATAATAATAAGCATGAATTCTGGAAACCTCGTTATGTTTAGAAGATGGAGTTTTCTTAACTTTTATGTTGTTTAATAAGGGACCAATTATAGTCGACTAGTTCCTAGAGGTAAGCAAAGACTACACTCGGTATAAGCCCAATTGGTTTGGCCTTCTTAGTAACAGACTTATTGATTATCTGTTCAAAGAGAATTGGATCATGACCTATTTAATCTTCGTATTGCCGCTACCTGGAACAAACATATGTCAACGCATTGTTAGTTTCAACATCTCCAAATTGTATGTACCACAGCTTGCCCTAATATCAAGTGCTGTTAGCCAAGGATACAAAATAACGATGAATAATATCGTACATTGACGGTCGAGCATTTTTTGAAGGGAAACATCTCCGTAACCCTACACTTTATTTCAGATTCCTGAAGTATCCCCTGAATTTATTATGTCAAATGTAAAACAATCTTAATGAAAACACTACATTGCCCACCATCTATTTGTTTTATCTGCAGCCTTAGAAACTTCTTCCTGCTTTGGAACGAAGTTTACGCAGCTATTTCCAGCTACTCATCCACCTTTCGCTTTCAATGCCAACACTCTACTTTCTTTTCTGAAGTGCTTTCGCAGCTGCTTAAGCTATAAGTTGATACTCGTACAGAATAACGTTACTACCCTTTTGGCATATTTATTTTCTTAGATCTTCAACTCCATACCCATAAATCAACATCCTTTATCAACACCAGCCAAACCCACTGAAACCCTTAAACCCCTTGAACAAATTCAACCATTAGCCACACCGCAGACAATCGTGTGAACGAGTTCAGCTGTTTGTAACTGTTTGTGGAAGCAATGCAACAGAGTATGCGGCCTTACTTCGCATCATAAAAGTTAACGCCAACTTGGGACATGGGCCATACCCACCACCTTACACTATTTGTACAACCCTAACCTGACTGCGACAAGAGTACAACAATGCATAACGCCAGTGAGAGATTAAAGGGCCCAAGGGTACTACAAACCCAACAGAGGTGGCTCTATTGCCACAACTTAATTATGGGCTTCGTCGAAGTGGGTAAACCAAAGCTAGAGACCCGAAGAAGAGAAAAGAGAAAAGTTTTACGCAGGAGTGCATTTGAAGCATCATCGCTCGTGTATGACTACTTTATTACGTGCATTGGACTTGGACGGAACTCCAACTAACCCTCAACCCCATTTATTCTCAGATAATAGAAGAGAGATAAACAAACAGGAACAGTAAGCAAGAGTTTGACATGGTCAGTAGTTGGGCAGTGGATTTAATCGCCGACACGTACTTTCGTTTAGATATCGGACGCGCTTCTAATGTGGCCACCATATTCATATACATATGCATAGAAACAATCGTTCTCGTACATCGAGAATATATAATCGTTCTGTTTGGAGTCATAATTTATATTCAGCCCAGGATGCTCCCGTTCGCCTCTTATCGCTAAAGGGACGGACGAATGATCAACCAGCCGAGGTTGGTCCTACAGTCGTCTATACATTGATTCAACTCTCTAGATCCACTTTCTGACATTTCTCATTCCTCCTATTCTTACTCCTACTTGTGCTCCAGTTCAAGCACTAAAACAATGACAATTGTGGTTGCATAAATCATTCCTTATACAATATATGGTACAGTAGCAAGCGTTACTCAAGTGCCTTGGTGTGCACACTCATTTCAACACCAGGCATAATATCTGTGTATACATCCCACATCCACAACTAAAGGCCCATTCACATCCATCCGTCTTTGACTAGAGGATGGTGGCAGATAGATAAAGTGGAGTCCTACTTCTGCAGTTTAATTTAATTAGATTTTTAATGATACTCTGGCACTCTGACATTCTGGCCACCCTGACAGAGAGGAGAAAGAAGTTTTCTTCTTCTGACGTCCTGCGGCCTTCGGCCTTTACAATCCGGGAGCAAGTCATTGGTATGGCTAGGAGTATGTTTGTGCGAAGGGAAAACTTTTCCAATTGGTATGAGGCATGGGGTGAAAGTAATTGTGCGTATATACATATGTAGATACATAGTTATGCATATCTACATATATATGAAGTTGAAAATTAATGTTTGGTTTATGCTTTAATTAGGTGCTGAATACGTCGGAGGAATGGAAAATGTCCATATGCCTGGGCGCCAAAAGTTTTCGTAATAAGCGATTATTTGCGCAAAGAAAATATTTCTGACCCTCGAAGAAGTGTTGTATTGTGTTTGACCTAATGGCAATATTAATTGGCATTAACATGCAGAAATGTGGTATAAAGTTATAGAATGCGGTATAAAGTTTTTGGCTACGTAAGTCAACACTTAGTGAGTTCAATGTTCAATGCCTTGAACAATTGAAGAATGAAAACGCTAAAAAGACTAAAAATCCATGAGATTTGACAAAAGACTTTGCATGCCGAACGTCTCTTGACTCAGGTCATCGATCTTCCCTGAAAGTGTTTCGGCAATATTCTAAGGTAGGAAAGAAAATGTGGTTGTGTCCTCAAGAAAATAGAGCTGTTATCTTTTTGGAGGACAAGTTTGGTTCCTCAATAGAAAATCTTGGATCTGTCTTCAAAGCTGAAGTATTTGCAGAGACTATACCAACGAATTAAATTGTAAATAAACGGTGGAGGGGAAAGAGTATCTGTGTCTGTGTCTGACACCTCGCTAAACCCGCTTTCAACTATAAAGCTAATCTGAGAATGTCAAACATCTCTACAAACGCAGCAGGGTGAACTCATTGACTCTTGTTTAGGTCCTAGGTGAAAATAGGATAAAAAAGAGAGATTCCCCATGACCTTGCTAAGGAAAGAATTACAGAGTATTTCTTGGGACACAAACTTGGCTTAGGACTATCTATGTCCTCCATTAGGGTTTTATTTATCATTCAAGTACTTACTCCTAGAAAGACCCCTTTTTACTTTCTAGAAAGGTCTAGTCTATAAAGACTAAGAACTTTTAATAAAAGGAACATCCTAGGAGTACAATGGACTAGTAAAAGGTATTTTCTGGAGGTTCAGACTTTTTATTTAAAAATGTCGTGAAGCCTGGTAGGATACATGAAAAAATTGTTTCGTTTCGTTTTTATTGTGAAAAAAAGGCATAAACTAACAATCTTGGTTGTTCTAGTACAAAGCGTCCATCTCAAAATATACCAATGAGGTCTACAAAGAAAATATATTGTGTCAATAACCAGTCTTTTGAAGAAGAAGTTCGTGATTCACTTTTATATTCAGATAAGTCGGAGGATGACATAGCACATTTTCATGATGCAGCATCATGAAAGTAAAAATAAGAGTGATCATTGCAACGATGAAGAGGAAGTTGAAAGTGATAGCTCAGATGAACCTCTGTCAGAGTTACGATTTAACTATTACTATGCCAAAAATCGCTATAAATGGGTAAAGGCCTATACATACCTATTACCTATAAAGGTAAAGTCAAAGTTGACGATTGATGATAAGAAAGATCCCTTCGAGATATGGAATATTTTATTCGATGATCAGATGCTGGAACATATATTGACATGGACAAATGTGAAAGTCAAATTTTTAACCAGTTTTTGAGCAGTTGGAGGTGAATAGCGCGTATTACTCGAACAATGTTTTGCTCCAATACGTTAATCGTTGCTGGTTGCTGTCATAGGCTAGTGAATTGACGTTGCTCCACAGAAGTTAATCCAATGGCGTCAAATCGCCTAGTCTTGGTGGCCTATTGACGGGTCGTTGGTAGTATGGGGTTGAGCTCCATTCTGTTAGAACTACAGTTCTCCCACATTAATGTTATGGAAATTTGGTAACAAATTGATGATTGTTGATCATCGCATTGCACCGTTGTAAATTAGCAGCAACTTGGGATCCAGTTTCATTTTTGGAAAAAACAAGGAACGGTAACAGTGGCTTATTCAGGCAAAAGTTCTTGCACAATTCAACTTTTTGGTGAGTCTAAAATGCAAAATTTTTAAACTCACTGCATTATAAAATATATATCCAGTCAAAATTGAGAAAATTTCAAAGTCACCTATGGTAAGCATTTTTATTTTTTTTTTTTTTTTTACTTTTGAGTGTAAAACTGGGCAAAGTGTTTCAAAAAATATTTATTTTTCCTTGTGTCATAGATATAAATGTTCATTTGTGAAATCAAATTTGGACGCAATTTTTTTTTATAAGTTTCATGTTCATATTCGATTCGCTAAACTTAGGTATTATAATGTAAAATTTAATTCAAAGTTTTTGTGGGAATAGGTTCGCAATATCGGTTATTCAGTCCGATTCAGCAAGTATCTCAGTTTTAGACGAGAATATAAATTTAAAGGAGTTGAACCTTAAGTTCTCTACACGGATTTCACCTCTCACCACTAGCCCTACGACAGCACAACAAGACAGAGAAAATGCTTTTTCTCTGACTGCAGTTTGGTCTATAACTTAATTCGTGCGGTTTGCTAAGAGATGGCGTAACTTGTATTATTCCATTGGAACATGCGTTGGAAAACTACTGCCATTGTACGTCATTTCAGTATATGTCATTCATTTGAAGCGTAAACAACAATAATTTCTTTTTCACTCAAATATGTCGAACTTTGTGCCTGAAAAAGTGTTTTTGTGGGAAGTTCTTCTTCATTACTTTAATATGAAAAAAACTGCTGCCGAAAGTCATCGTATTTTGGTGGAAGTTTATGGTGAACATGCGCTAGCTGAGCGAAGGTGCCAAAAGTGGTTTGCACGATTTAAAAGTGGTGATTTTGTCTTGGAAGACGATGAACGTCCTGGGCAGCCAAAAAAGTTAGAAGATGAAGATCTGGAAGTATAACTCTATGAAGATTGGTGCCAAGCACAAAATGAGCTCGCAGAATCTTTGAGTGTCACTCAAGCAGCCATTTCAAAACGTTTAAAAGCAGCTGGATTTGTTCAAAAGCAAGGAAATTGGGTTCCACATGAACTCAAGCCGAGAGACGTCGAAAGACGGTTTTGCATGTCCGAAATGCTGCTGGAACGCCACAAAAGGAAGTCATTTTTGCATCGGATTATTACTGGTGATGAAAAATGGATCCATTACGACAACCCCAAGCGCAAAAATCTTATGTGAAACCCGGCCAACCATCCGAACCAGCCGAATATCCATGGCGCGAAGGTAATGCTCTGTATTTGGTGGGATAAAAAAAAAAAAAACCGGATGATACCATCAATGAACAACGCTAGCGAACACAATTAATCCGTTTAAAGAGAGCAGTAGCCGAAAAACGCCCGGAATATGTGACCAGACACGAGGCAATAATTTTCCATCATGACAACGCTCTGCCCCGCGTTGCTATTCCAGTTAAGAACTATTTGGAAAACAGTGGATGTGAAGTCTTACCTCACCCGCCTTATAGCCTAGACCTTGCCCGTTCTGCCTACCATTTGTTCCGGTCGATGCAGAACGACCTCACTGAAATACGGTTTACATCAGAGCAGAATATCAAATTGGCTTGATTTATTCTTGGCTGCCAAGCCGGCGCAGTTCTTTTGAGATGGGATCCAAAAATTGCCAGAAAGATGGGCAATACTTTGAATAATACTATTGTACATGTTTTTCTTAAATAAACGTTCAAATTTTGAAAAAAAACCGCACGAATTAAATTACATACCACTACGTAGAAGATGCAGAGTTTTCAATTATATGCAAGCCTGTTATAAGAGTACTTCCCTACATTCCCTATATTTTTAACACCGTTATTATGACATCTACTTACCCCTGTTTCTGGAAAAATTCCAAAATCATTCAATTTCCAAAAAAAAAGGTGCAAACTCTAAATATAGACCAATAGCTATTCTTCCCTTTTCATCCAATGTTTTTGAATGCAAGCAAGCAGATCAAACAATTTATCGAAGACAAACAGCTCCTTAATCCTCTCCAATCAGTTTTCCTGTCAGGACATAGTTGCACGTCAGCTTTATTAAAAGTTTGTGAAGACATAAGACAGGAAACTGATTCCAATTATACTACATACTTTGATAACATTGCTTGACTTTTCCAAAGCATTTGATTGTATTAACCCTGATAACCCTGATTTATGTGTGATAAACTAGTGACAATTTTTAGCTTCTCTAATTCGTTTTTTCCTCTTAAAAATGGTGTTCCTCAAGGAACTATTCTTGGTCCATTATTGTTTTCTCTGTTCATTAATGACCTACCTTCTTATTTATCTTATTAGCGATTCCACATACATGCTGACGATGTTCAATTGTACATTAGTTTTCCTATTGGCATGATTGAGGACGCAATAGCAAAAATGAATGACGATCTACGATCTATTTTTGAGTGGAATGCATGTAATGGCCTGACTTTGAATCCCAGTAAAACAAAAGCGATAGTAATCGCCAAACATGAACTGAATTTCCCAGTATTCCCTCCTGTCATTTTAAACTTTTGCCAAGTTGAATATGCCACGCATGGTAAAAATCTTTGAATTACGTTTAACAGGAAATTTTAGTGTGAAACTCACATAAACACCACAATAATTAAAGTATATGCTTTCCTTCGAGGACTATCTATGACTTAAACAATTTAACCTATGCAAGTTAAGCTAAAGTTCTAATAATCCCAATCATATCTTATGGATGTGTGTTTGTTTTTAATCGTCGAAGGTTTGATCATATTTCATTGGATGCTTTTTAAATTATTGGATGTAAGTTGGAAGATTTTTTCAATTATCGGTGCTGTTCTCTAGCTTTCAAAATTATTCATAAGAAAGAAGCAAACTATCTGTTTAATACACAATAATTAATTTTTGTTCTACTAATCGCTTTATAGTGTTGCGACCTGCTGCATACACCTGTATAACATCCTGCAGGCAATATTTTATGTATGCTTTCAAGCTTAAGAATAATCAACCCAATCATGTGGGGTCTACTATCGAGCACAGAAAATTTCATAGTCTGCTTTGAACACTTTTTAGCGATTACTAGTTTTCCTTGGTTGCGCTCTTAACTTTATTTGTATTCTTATCTTTTCTTTTATTTACTTATTTATTAAAAATTTACTTTCTTTTAAATTAATTGTAATTCTCTTTGTACACTTTTGCACATTGTATGTAATTTAGAGCTTTTTTATATCCCGTACTAATTATAAGTTTATCTCCAAATACAAATAATTACAAAATGTATAACATTTCATATAACAATTTATTAGCAATCTTTGTCAACGTCTCAAATAAAAAAAAGACATCAATTGTGCCGTAAAAAACGATTACCAACTTTCCAATAACAATTTTTCAAGCGGAAAGGTGTTAAGAATTGTAAAAAACATTATAATCAATATATCCGCACAGAACACAGAACAAGGAATGGTTAAAAAATGGTTTCCTTATCGATACAGAAAGAACAGAAGTAACATGCGAGAAATCATCAAAGAAATCATCAAGACCTTCACCAAAAAACAAAAACTAATAAATGCTAAGCATAATAAGGATCATGAAAAGATGAAAGATGTAGTACCCAAGTCGAGTACGAGTTTAAGGAATAAAAGAAAGTATTTCTTCTCCACAAAATTATCCCATCAAGTACCATATAATAGTGATAATGCATTGGCTTAGTTAATGGATTTGGGTCTGCCATAAGAAAATTTTAAGATTTTGATATGTTCCCTAAAAAAACACAAAGTAGATGTTCTTCAATCTACAAAATTATAATAATTGCCAAAAGGAGGCAGTTCCAGGAAATTACGAAATCATGCAAATGTCAGCTAGAGTGGAACTTCGGATTTAAGAAACCAAACCCAGAGTTTTTATATTATAAAAACCAAAATACCAGATGGTGAAACACATACAAATATATTTATGGCCTCAGTTGTTTCACTAAGGCTTAGCAGTTCAAATGGTGATCATTGGAGGAACATTCGTCTACCATCAGTTAATTTTTGCAGACCCGTAATGTTTCGATATGCAAAGGGAACTTGAGAATTCATAAAAGGTATAGCCAACGATGTCAAAATTAAAATTGCTAATCTTCACAATACTGTATATGACGCAGTAATGTTCCATATGCAAATAACAAAAAAAACACTTCAACTATCAAGGCGAATCAAACGATGACGAACATAACCACAAAAATGAAATCCCTTCATTTCAGGCAAGAATTAGGTGCATGGAACTTATTTTGAAACATGATTGCCTTGTAAATGTTGACCCTGACTACGTCTGAAGTGGTCCATTCGGAAGGTTCAACTTTGGGCGACTCGTTCGAGCACAGCGATTGGTATCTCGCGGATAACATGAGTAATGTTGGCTTCAAAAGCGTCAATCGTAGCTGGCCTATTCCTGAAGACCTGACACTTTACACATCTCCAGAGAAAATAGTCTAAAGGTGTGATATCGTACGGTCTAGGCGGCCGATTTACCGTAGCAAAACGTGAAATTAAGTGCTCACTAAATGATTTCTCAACAAGTCCATTGTTTCACGCGCTGTATGGCTCGTAGCGCCGTCTTGTTGAAACCAGAGCTCACCAAGACCCTGTGCGTGAATTTCAGGAAACACATAGTCCCTTAACATTTTTGAAGAAATATGGACCAATGATTCCACCAGCCCATAAACCACATCAAACCGTGGTTTTTAATGTATGCAATGGTAGCTTTTGGTACTCTTCGGTTCGCTCATCAGCCCAAGTACGGCAATTTTGTTTATTAACGTATCCATTGAGCCATAAATGTGCTTCATCACTGAACAAAATTTCACGATAAAACACCGGATTTTCATTGAGTTTTTCCACAGCCCATACACTGAAAATATAAAGCAAATTCAAGTCGACAGGCTTCAATTCCTGCATAAGTTGAACTTTGTACGCTTTTAAGTCGAGATCCTTACGTAAAATACGCCAAGTTGTCGATTACGCCAAGCCAAGCTCCTGAGAACGAAGACGAATCGATTCGTCACGGTCTTCGTACACTCTCAGATATAGCTGCTATAGTATCTTCACTACGTCCTGGATGTGATCTAACCGGTCGAGTATCATTCACTAATGTAAACTGGGACTCAAATTTGCGAATGGTACTGGCAATAGTTGTTTCAGTAGGTTGATTATGCTTACCGTAAGTTCCTCGAATCGCACGAAAAACGTTTCTCCCAGAACGCTCATTTTCGTAACACAGCTGAACAATTTAGTGAGTCTTTCCATGATGACTTGCCAAACGATGCTGAACAAAAATGGCAAAGCAGTTTGATAGGAGTCACGCGTTTGATAGGATATTCCACTATCGGTTCTTCTTTTTTGCTTTGGTGTGTTTTGGTGTGTTTTGGTGTGCAAAACACTGGTGTGCAAAACACCAAAGAATTGGCATCAAATTTTGTGTAAAAATGGAATCGAGTGGCCTAAATCACTGTTTTCAGTGATATACGGTGAGTCTGGTCTAAGTAAAATAAAAAATATTTGCAAACGGTACAAGATCTTCCAAGATGGCCGAGAAGATGCCAATGACTAGCGTCGCTCTGGATGCCCCAGCACATGGACAAAAGAAGATAACGTTGAAGCTGTAAAGAAAATTGTGTGAGAAGATCATCGAATTACCATAATAAAAGTGACTGAGGATGCTGACATATCGAGCGGCTCGTGTCATGCTTTTTTCGGATATTTTGGGCATGAGACGTATCTAAGCGAAGTTTGTTTCGAAACTTCTTAATTTTGATCAAAAGAACCTTTGCATGAGCATCGTTCAGGTGCTCTTGAATGGCGTCAACATGATCCGGATTTACTCAGAAGGGTCATACCTGGGGTGACGAATCATGGCTATATTATTATGAAGTCGAAACCAAAGCCCAATCGTCCTAGTTTAAGCACCCAGAATAGCCAACACCGGAAAAAGCACGCCAAGTTCGACCAAATGTTAAAATTTTGATAACCGATAAATCGACAATCATGCTTCAGCCACCAAATTCAGCTTCTTTTTCCTGTTTCCAAAACTGAAGACATCTATTAAAGGACGGAAATTTGCCACGATTGATGGATTAATAATGGCATCGCTGCAGAAGCACAAGGCTATACTAAAAAGTGCTTCGAGGAATGGAAAAAGCGTTGGCATAAGTGTATTATACCTGAGGAGGTTGACTTTGAAGGGGACAACATTAATAATAATGAATAAATAATTTTTTTTTTATATAAAAATACAAAGTCACCTTACTTTTTGAACAAACCTCTTACAGCGGAGTATCACCGGTGCGTTCCGTATTATTAAAACTGCTGCCAAAAGTCGATTCGTAGTAATAAAGGGCAAATGCAGGTACATGCTTTCAACTAGAAAGGCCACACAATATTGATAAATTGGATAGAATTGCTATAAATTCAGCTAATAACACCTCAGCAGAATTAAAGCAAAGAATCAAGTTGCAAATAGCTGTTTCTTTGGACTAAGGAGGCAATTGAGTAGTAAGGCCTTATCCCAAAAAAAATACCTTGACCACCTAAGAAGTATGAACTCTACCGAAAGCAGTTGAAGATATTGAAGATAGTCGTTTCGAGAGATAAATATTCGATGACTTGAAGCATTAGATTCATCGACTAACTATACGAGCTCTACAGCGACATCAACCTGAGATGGCTGAGATATGTAGAGTAAATGGAGCCAATTCTAAGACCTGCAGTCTTTGAATCTAATGCGAACCGACAACACAGTGAGAAGACCTTAACTTAGGTTACGCGCACAAGTAAAAGGGGACCTTAAGCGACGTGGAGTGCGCGACTGGAATCTTATTAGTTGAGGCTAATGTAAGTGTTAAGGGAAAACCATCTTGGCTCGATCTATCCTTCAAATCTATTTATAGTAAAGTGTAAAAGCCAAATCAGTACATTAAAAACGGTTTTTGAAAAAATATTATTTCAGGTAAGGCAGACTTCCACTTGCTACTATTGTATGTCAGTTCCTAGTGGCTCATTTTGGGAAATGAAAATTTCACATGCAAACTCTAAGCCTTTGGAAACGTAGGCACAATCTAATAGCTGTCTCTTCAATATCCCAATTCTGTAATTACTCCTTCATGGGTCGTATCCAAAGTGGTTCCTGAAATTGCTAAAATCGGCTTAAATCAATTAATATCTCGAACTGAATGTACGTATATATATATCTCTTCCCTACATACTTGCAGCTTTTGGATTAATGCACACCTAAAAAAGAGAAAGATGAACATTCTTTTCTATTAAGTCCACCCTGCTTCAAAGGACCCATTATCGCTCGAGGGTAATGATATTTAGCTTGTGACAATTTTTTGCAATTTTTTTTCAATTGCCTTGAAAATTCCAACTTCAACTTGAAATAGATGATGTGCCATCGAGAGAAGCTAGAGGACATGTCGAAAATGGACGAAAAAAAATCTTCACCATCTGGCAGAATCACGAGTGGATAGAGGTAATACTAGTGGGTGCAGAATCCTCTTTCGAGGTCATCACACAAATCTTTCTCTCCATACACCTACATTCGTCCATGGCATATTCTTGACTCAACAGAAAAGAAAGCACATCACACTCCATTCAAGTTGAATATCCGTCCCTGTGGGAGGTGGTCGAGACTATGACTGAATTATTTTGGAAAGCTTAGTGCATTTTCCTTCTCTAGAAATACTAAGGAAATCAGAAACACCTCTGGGTCATAAGTGTAGCAGCTCCATGAAGTCAACCGGATGAACGAGCAATGTACCACATTTAGAGACACAAAAAAAAAAAAAAAAAAAAATCTTCCGGAAATTGGTTTAAACACTTTGAAGTTAGAAATGTGCAGTGCCAGTGGTTGGTGATTGTCCCGTACGGATTTTCGTCCTGTACGAATTTAAGTCCCATTCCCATCCTTCACTTGAATTTGGGTCAAGTTGATTATGTAGCGTGCGGAACATTACATTTATGAGGCAATTACCAAGTTTTGGGTGAACGGTAACTACGATGAAATGCCCTCTCAGCTTTTACAAGACCTCGAGTTCGAGGATGACGACGATAAGGACCATGATGAAGACGACGTCGACGGGGATGGGATTATTTATGAAACAATTCTGCAGCTTTCGGTCCTGAATATTTGACGTTCGGAAACTATTTCGCTGTAACAAACTGCAGAACACAAAATCGGTTGGAGTTGTAATGCCCAAGAAAAACTTGTGTTATATCTTGTGACCGTAACATGTGTCCGGGGTGATGTCCTTATCGAATTAGGAAGTGCCACGGGGTGCTACTGGAATGAGAACTACTGGAACATGCTTAATGAAACAAATGACGACAATGACGATGACGATGATGATGACGATGACGATGACAATGACAATAACGATGACGATGAAAGCCACTACGACGATGTAGGCGGCGGCAAAAAGTCTTGTTAGAGATTAAAGATGAAAGCGACCAGCTCACAAGTAAATGAACATTTTTCCATTAGCCCCCCCACTCACGTTCGGTAGGTTTTGACATTTGTTTAGTTATTCTGGTCATATCGGTCGAAAAAAGAATTGTTGTCGGGTAGACTGGGTTGGTTGGGTCCCATCAATCGGTGACCATTCTCTGGACGGCTGGATTGTGAGTAGATTGGATGTGAACGTCTAATGATCATCGCCTCTCTGTCAATGTAGTTTCCTTGCTCACTTTGTTGTCGTCGTCGAAGCACTCGTTTTTATTTTTATTTATTTTTTATTTTTATTTTTTTTTTTTGTGATGTCTCTTTTATCTTTGGCATGGGTTAGAAGGACTCATTCTGATATAAATCGCCGAAGATGGAACCACAGCAAATGCTGGTGGAGGATGCGTACCCAATTTTGTTGTCAGTCGGGCGTGGGTAAGACTTATTGGTACGTATCTTGCTGCTTGCTGTCTCATGCTCCTGCTCATATAGCCCTGAGTTATCTTAAAACCAATTGAAACAAAACTGTGTAGTGTAGGCAGAAAGAACTCCAATGAAAAAGTATAAGCAATTTTGCGGATAAAATAATGAAAATTGGTTCTCTGAAATGGGATTTTGGTGAAGCGTTCTTTTGATTAAGTGGCGTTTGTGGTGATTGGGGCCGTGGGCTTTTTTATTTATTAGGCGCTTCAGAATCATTGGAAATTGTTGATTGAAAGTTTCTCGAGGGCCAAAAATAAAAATTTTTAGGTTGCCTTTCAGGATTTAAGGGTGTGTAGGACTTCGTTTTGTTTTGTTGAAAGGGTACAATTTGATAAATTTTATAACATATACTTGACGAAGTAAACCAACCTTTGAACTTCAATTTCAACTTTGTTGTCAAGAATTCGGGGTTTTGAAATTATATTCCAATTTAACCCGGTAAAACGGGAAGGTATGAGAATGTTGCTTTATATAGGATGTGGATGCAATGGGCAAATCCTTACTGTACATTTCGAATATAATATTGTTTATACCCGATGCAGAGCTTCTGCTGACGAAGACGTTCATGACCATTAGCAGAAGCTACAAAAATGCTTTGATATTTGGGTAAGAGATCACATAAGTCTCGTGTTATAGTCGAAGTGACAATAGTCGTCCTATACCTAACAAGACCTTAGTTCTTAATTAAATATTCCAACATGTCGAATGTCCTCAAGTATTCACGTTGGAATATACGATATCCTGCAGATTTAGAATCAGGAGAAGTAAGGTAGATTGTCATTATCGGATGAGAGCTGTCAACAGTAAGCGGTCAGTAATGAAGACAACGAATACCAAGTGGAGCATTAACACTTTACCCATCTGATTGTCGTTAGACGCTCGCGCTCAAAAGCTGGTATCCAGAAGCTGTTACTCGGAGGCAAGGAGACATGGGCTAGTACATTTTCAACTAAAGAGAACAAATCAGAGGTTAGAACTGGAATAAGCGAAAACTCGGAGGCCAACGCTCATAAATTAGCACTCGAAGACTTATACTTACCAGTTACTACTCGGAGGTTGGTACAAGAAGGTTGATAGTTTGTAATCGTAGCTTTTACTTGAAGTAAGTATTCAGAGGTTCGTATTCAGAGGCTCTGACCCAGAAGTTTGGTGCTCAGGACGATGGTATTCAGATGCTATAACTTAGAGGGTAGTACTCAGAGACTAATATTCAAAGTCTAGTTCTCATAAGCCACCATTCAGAGGCTAGAACTGATAGGTTCATACCCAGAGGTTCGTTGTTTGTACTTAGAAGGTCATAACCAAAGCTAGTGTTGGACGGCTTATATATTAAAGTGATTATAAATGGCTTCCACCCTATATTTTTTTCAACTATTGATGAGGCCCTATAATAGTAGAAAGTGCAACCGGCATTGACAGGAAAAGCGTAATGGCCTTGAAAATGCGCAATCGGCATTTGAAATGAAAAAAAGAGGTGGGCCGAAATTTACTACATCCACTTCTTTTGTATGCGCTTTACGAAGAGATTCAGACCAGTGAACACGCTATTTACTTGAAATCTGTAATTAGGATACGAAAACATGGGCCAACTCTGAATTTATTCAGCATCTGCTCCGAGATCGGCTTTAAAAATCAAATCAGAAGGTTGAATTCACTGAGGCTTGTCTGTGTCACAGGTGATTATAAGAAACCGGATAATGAAATCGGCGAAGATTTCCATAGACATTTGGGTTTAAAATGAACTGCAACTTCATTGCATGGCATCTCGTAAGAAGTCAGCAGCTTTCCTGTGCCCCAATTGGAAAGACTGCAGGGTGCCTACCGGCCTTGTGCTAGGCATTAGTGATAGAATATCCTGTGAAGCTTGTTCTAAAAGTTCCAACGAAAGCGCGAGTTGTTTAGAAAACATAACTGGAAAAAGTTTATAAATAAAGGTTGTAATAAAATGATTGAAAATAAAAATTAAAAATACCTAAAATTTAATTTGACTCTTTTTAATTGATTGATTGCAAGTTTTCTTTCCTAGAAGGTTTGGTTGTACCCTGAATCTTAATATACACAATTTTGGGTGGCTCCGACATTCTGGGCAGACAACAACCGTGTGTTGAGAACTTCGCTGCGGAAAATAACTCGACCCAGTTTGTAAATGAGCCCACGTGGATACCTGACGTTGATAATCATTCAGCCAGCACCCTCAACCTGAGAAATACGATGTCGATGTGCTATCCCCTCTAGGCTCGTCGGAACACTGTGTCATATCAGTTTATTTCTTGTACACCGACCACACAGTTAGAGAAAAGATTCCTGAAAGAATAATATGGCAACAAGAGAAAACTAATCGGGGCGGACTTAATAGTTTCATTTAACTGGTCTTAATGTTTTCTCGATAACGACGGAGATACTGACATGATTACAGACACTATTCTCTTTGCAATGAGATCCTATATTCCTGATTGGATGAAAAGTATCAAACCAAAAGAACAGGTTGGGTACGACTCGAGCTGGAAAGAGGCTATGAGAGCTAGAAAATGTTTATTTAGGTCCTTCAAAACCAACCCGGCAGAGGAATACCGAAGAGAGTTCAAATGTCAAAGTCAAAAATAACTACATCTTTCTTAAACATGTGAAATTTTAATACAATCCAAAAGCTGAAGCAAACAATACGTCAATGTTCCGAAGGTACCAAAAATTGTTGGTCGGTCGTCAAAAATATTAGAAATTCTGCCTCATCCTCCATTCCAACGCTTATTTACAATGATATTCCAGCTGTCAGCTTTCTGAACAAACCCAATCTGCTTGCTGTGCACTTTATTTACACTTCCAGACTGTAATTTATCTTCAGCTACATTTGACTGGGTTCAATCTTCAATAGGACGAATCCACTTTCGCACTCCTGTAGTAGCAAGAGTGTTTAAAGATCTTAAAATACACAAATCCGCTGGTCCCCTTCTTTTAAAGAGGTGTTCTTCCTCGCTGGCAAAGCCACTGCTTAAGCTTTTTCATCAATTCTACTATCCAGGGCTCTTTACGAGCAAATAGAAAACAGCATTTGTCAAGCTTACGCCCTTCTCACCAAAGGTCATGAAAACGATGATAAACCATCAGCTCATCAAATATTTCGAAATATGAAAACAACAGGTCGACTGGTGATTTGATGGCATGTCCCAAAGAAAAGTGGAAGTAAAGGATACATCAATCTATGGAATCAAGGCAGTTTCGCTTAATATTTTTAAGAAATTTGACGGAATTTGAAAACAGGGCTTTTTGTCGAAAATGCGTTCTTTTACGATCGACAACTCTCTTCTTCAATGGATTAGAAACTACCTTTCGGAACGTTCAATTCAAGTTATCTTGGATGGTTTCAAGTCTGATATTCACAGAATAAATGCTGGTATGCCACAGGGCTTCGTTCTGTCTCCTACATTCTTTTTAATTTTCATCAGCGATCTCTTGTCTGCTATTTCTAATCCAATATACCCCTTTGCTGACGACAGTACTCTCTGCTTTTCATATTCGTTCCCTGACACACGTCAGGCGTATATTAAGCTAACAGCATACCTAATTGGAACACCACTAATAGAATAAAATCGAATGCTTCCTAAATACAATGCTATTTGCTGCCGTTAAAGCGAAACCTAAACGCCCAGCCATTATTCATGAATGGCACTTGCATTATCAAAACAAAAAACCTTCCATTCTCGATATATGTGTCATTGATAACTAACATTGAAATGACCACTTATTCGATGTCGTCGAAATGGGATTATGGGTCCCTGGTCACCATGCTATCGCCGAAAATGAGATCGCCGATAAACTTACTAGTAAAGACTTAGGCAAGACCTCGCCAGAACTCAAACTTGCGTCAGAACTGCCGGCTCCTGTTTTGGAACATAAGTGTACAAATCAAGCAAATGATGATGGTAGAACATTTTTAGAATACTAGATGGGGTGATGGTGGGATGGTGGGAATGAAAAAAAAAATTTAAATGTTTTTTTTTTTATTTTATTCAATATAGTATCCTTTGACTTTGATAAACTTATTCTAGCGATTTTCCAACTTCTTGATCCCGTTCGAAAAGTAATTTTCCGGAAGGTCTGCATAATACTCTTTCGTGGCGTCCCCGCGTGAGCTGAATATTTTATTCATGAGCCATCTTTTGAGTTTTGGGAAGAGATAATAGTCCGAGGGAACCAAATCGGGCGAATACGGTCGAATGCGACAGCAATTGGAGCCGTAAGTCATTGATTTTAGCCATGGTTGCGATGCTCTTGTGCACCGGTGCATTGTCTTGCAAAAACAAAATTTTTTTTCGCTTCATGTGAGGCCGTTTTGCAGCGATTTCTTCAATCGCCTTCAATCCCTCCAATAATGCACAGTAATACTCGCTGTTGATGATTTTTCCTTTTTTGAGGTAGTTCACGAAGAGTATGCCCTGACAATCCCAGAAAACCGACGCCATAACCTTTCCGACCCATCGAGCCTCCCTCGGCCGCTTCGGAGCACTCGTGCCGGCTTCAATCCATTGCCGGCCACTCATTCTTTTCTCTGGTGTTCAACAGTTACCAATCGACGTCAAAAGTCCGCCCAGTTCCGCATCAGCAAGTCCAAACACTCTGGAGTGAGTATGCGCGGCACCCAGTGGCAGGATAAGTTTATCATATGCAGAATATTGCCCAAAATATGGCATGTGAGCTCAGTACTAATCTTTGTGGTATCTGCATTTCATGTATTTTTTTTACATTGTCCTCTGAAACCGCATCGGAGAGCCTGCCGCTGCGGTTTTGATCGGTTATGGACATTTAACGGTGTAATCTGACGGAGTATTAGCCCCATAATATTTATCCAACTTTTCTTTTGTTTCCTTCGTCGTTTTGCCTCTCAAAAAATAATGTTTTATGAGAGAACGAAAATCGTTTTTGTCCATACTCAACATGATGCCAAACACGTCAACAAAAATCAGCTGTCAAAACAAAACTAAAACCAGTATCGCACTGAAATTTGGCATGTCTGCCTAAATATGAACGGACTTCAAGACACCATAATCTTTTTCGCAGTAGCAGCGATTCTAGCAGTCAGAGAGGTTATTTTTCACCCTATTTAGCAGTTCTGACCAGTCTAATTTGACAAGAAAAAAAGTCGCCAGCTATGAAACATTGTAAATAAGTCTTATAAACAATAAAAATATAAAATAGCAATGCTCATAGAAATTTCCAAGCAGGACATGAGTTCAGATCGAAAGGGTATATTTATCAACTCCGTCTGAGGACGGACGACGGAAGTCCTGCCAATGTAAATTTTGGAGTTAACTCAAATCATCAAGAGTCAATATATAGATTGTCCTGTTCTGCTTTTCCATCAAAACATATATAAAACTTGTATCTCAGCCATTGTTTCTCAAGTCAAATATGCTGTTTCAGTCGTTTCGGGGACATTCAAATGGGAATCCCTCCTAGCTTAAGGACCTACATAATCTTAATAAAAGTATGTGATCTCATTTCAAGAAAATACACTGAAGTACAACTTATGCTTAATTCACCATTAGAACATTTAAAATCTTAAAGAGAGCATAGCTCCAGCCTAAATGTCCTATAAACCAAATGAGACGAGACTGGTTGGAAGTCATTACCTCTGATATGTGGCGGTTGGCATTCAGGCCAAATTAGTGGTACTGTCACACTCCTTTTTCTTGCGAATATCTTTCACCCATCACCACCTGATCTGCAGTCACCTTCACATAATATTTCCCATTTGGAACTCGGCCTCAATGACTGCATGCGTTTTCAGGCCACTGATTAGGTGTACAAGTACCTTTCGTCCTTAATGTTGGTTATTGTTCTACGTTGTCTACTCTCTCCAGTGTATGCTTTTATTTACTTGTGTTTACGGTGGTATTCGTACTAATTTGTTGTAAAATGAAACTTTTCCAACTTTATATTCTTTGTTTCCTGCCTGTATGCCTGGAGTTGAGTTCTTGAGGTGGAAGGTAAAGACAACCTGAGTCACATCATTGTATTTACCTAATTTGTTGCCAAATTACGGTAAATAAAGAAGAAACGAAAAACTTTTGAAAGACGAGACTCATCTACCCGGGTGGATGGGTTAACGATAGTCTCCGATGTCAGGAAACTTTATTCCTGAGAAAGGACCTACAGGGACGTGCCAATTCTGCAATAAATATTCAATTTGAGTTCTGTTGTGATTTTTATGTTCCAACTGGGAGAAACAGTCAACTTTGTGCTCTCCGACGCGGCGGGTAGTCACAGTGTGAGGAGGGTTCCTACATTTTCGTATTTTTGTTTTAAAACATTTTTTTGAGAGATTAAGTTTAATGCCTGACACAAACAAAGGTAAATGATCCGTATTTTTGAATTCACTCCCGAGAGGAATGACTCTGACATAGAGGGTAAGAATCGATGTTTTGCCTTGTCTCGCATGCAGAATACCAAAGTCGTTCTGGGGGAATATGATGCGTATCATCTGACAGTTTGTAGTAGTGATGGCGACGGTGGTGATGGTGACAGTGGTGGTAGTGATAGTGATATGAAGCCTACCCGGATCTGTGTAGAATTGTGGAACCATATTTCCGTGGCTAAGAAGGATACAACGTGGCTGGGTTTGAGTAAGAACCAGAACTGAAACCGGTAATGGTGATGGCAATGGTGACGGTGGTGTATGTGGTGTATGTGGTGTGATGTGGAACGTGTAGAGTTGTATACTTATGTAAATGACATGACATGGGTTTGTCGTAAAAGTGTTTCATATGAATGTGCGTGCTACTAGTGTGTCAAAGGCGCGGTATGAAGCGCGAGTTGACATCTTTCCCGGGCTGTTAATATTTATTGTTCGTAAATTTGTTATTATCAGGCAAAATGTGTGCGAGTAGATGCGGGCCCACAAGATGACTTTTTAAGGAGGTTATAGATGATGAAGTGTTTTTTTTTTTTTTTTTTTTTGTGATACAGAAATAGCATGGAATGTACACGAGTTTGGTACGGTCTCGCGCTTCGGGATGTAAACGATGAGCAGCGATTATTGTCTGATGGCATAGAGGATATTTCTTGGTTGTGGAACGAGATATTGAGATTTAAATAAATTTTGCAGAAAAATTGCCTTGAATTCGTTTGGTGTGGAGACAGATTGTTTGATATCTTTTTTTCTGGTATTTTTTTTTAACTTCTCCTAAAAGAAATGCATTGTCATGGCAATTTTATTGTTAAAGAGATAAAAAACACGACACATGGCATGGTTGATTAGGTTTTGAGATCGTTAAGCTGTGCTGTTAGGATGTAATAAAATTGGCTTTACTGAGGGATTCCGTTTTTTCAAACATACACAAACTGAAAAATAAAATAATAACAAGGTCGTAGAAGCTTAAAATATATTAAAAGGGCTTTAAGCTTTAAGCCTTCAACTTACTTCCCGTAGTTCGTGTATTTCCTTTGTCAATAAAAAAGAATTATACTCAGTCATGCCGCTATAGAACCAACAGAATTATTTCCGATTGTATCTACTCAAAAGGTAATCACTTCGGTTAGATGAAAAACACCTCAGGGTAGACTTTTTATTAGCTAATTGATGCTGATGAGATGCTCTCAGAATTACAATTGAGATATCCTCACACAAGGTCTTCATCCAGATAATATATTAAAGCAGTAAAATTCGAAAACCAAGAAACAAAATTAATTTATGTTAGTCGAAGGTAAAGAAGACCAATATCACAGATAACTCAAAGTTCAGGACAGCCAACAGCGTTTTCTGTATGAATTCTCAGAATATTTTTTCTAATTCACAAAGTCCTAAACCAGAAAACAAGATCAAGGCTTGGAATTTAAATGTATCCAAATAGAACACAGAACAGTTGGGTGCTGACCATCGGGCTCAAAATTGAAAAATAAAAACCCTACTATCCAAATTCTGAATAATAAATCATAAGATATACTACTTAGTTTCACTCGGGATAAAAGGTAAGCTTTGCGAACGTTTTATTTAAGGAACGGGCAGCCTTTACGTTATAAAACAGCGAACATACGCGTTTATTTTTCTGGAATAAAGAAATTCAATTACCTAAAAGATGGACAATAATCTAAGAAACTAGTTGCCAAAACCGGAAATGCTCAACACTATCAAAAGTACTATGAATAGAACCTCTTGAGAAACAAATAATCATATTAATGTTTTTCATGTTCCACACATGAGTATAAAAAAAAAAAACATCCATCCAAAATGCACAGTAAAATATGTCGGATTCGGCAACATTAACCTATATTCGGTCCTCATCACTACCAAAGAAGCATAAATCATGGTGAAATGGCAAACATCGGAACACACGTAAGATTGCAATTTATCATATTCAATTCCGGACTAAGATCCTTAGAAAGAAAGTATAAGAAATTCTGAAATAACTCATAAGAAGGACGTTGTTAAAGCAAATTGAAAATCACCCACTACTAAAGCCACATATGTAATAACTCAATTTCTTATTAATTTCCGAATTTAATGGTTCACTGTAGCAGCGAAGCTGTCAAAATTGGGACTGACACAATAAGAGGCACAATAAAACATTGCGGCCGCTATTATCTTGAATTCAATAAAATGAATTGTGTCGTTAACTCTTTGCGCCGTTTCTGCCGAATGACATGGAAAGGAAAAAACCCTTAAACACTGCAGATATTGCCTAGTGAGAGATATATGTTATACGTGGGTAGATCTATAAGTCCGTGGCTTTTTGAATAATAATTCTTTCAGCAAAAGAACTTTTTTTTCTCCCTTGAGCTCAATACTACATTTAGCCAAATGTTTCTCCAGTTTTTGTATCAATTTTAAATATAAAGTTTTGTCGAGGTTCTCAATATACAGTGATAGACAAAAATTAAATACAGCTTATTCATCAACAAAATTTTGTAATTTTTGTTATGTTTATCTTTTAAGCTCCATCATACGGAAAGCAGATATGCAGTGAGTTAACCACACAAATTAAATTAATTAAATGTATTTTGTGTCATTTGTTGTCTGGACAAAAAAAAAAAAACTAATACATTCCAATAGTGAAGTGTTGTAATAAAAATAAATTATAAGATGTGTTATAGAACAGTCGGAAAGTAGAAAGATGTATATTTAAATTGACTTAGTCTTCTCAACATAGGATATATTACAGCAACATTAATTACAATCTACACGAAAACACGTACTTTATAGAAGAAAATAAATCTGAGATGATAAGAACTTTATTCATGATACGAGGCGAATCATTAAACCTGAACTACTTGTATCGTACATGCCACATCGACCAGAGCTACCTATATTATTTGATCTTTGTAACCTTAAGGAGAGGGAGGACATCTATCATTTTATTTCTGTGTGCTTCATACTTACGGTGACCATCCGTCCTCTATTTTAGAGTATAGTCCTTTTTTTTGGTATCGTGTGTTTTTTTTTTTTTTTTTTGCTTGAAGAGGACAGTAATTCGTCCTCTTTTTACTATATTGTCTTCTTAATGCCCTTTTTTTTCTTTGAAACCTTTTTTATATAATCTACACAGTAAAGTACCTTATTCAGTAGTAAATTACTTAAGCACAAATGTAGATAGCACTGGTTTGAATAATTCAGTTCTGTCATCTGACTTTTAGTATTGTAAATAAATCGCAAACTGTCATCTAAGTCCATTTGATACCTTTTTATGAAATTCCTTTTTCTTTTTGTTTGTTTCTTGGAAATGATAATCACTTGATATGAAATAAATTTAAAACTGCGAGTATTGCAATAATTTGAAATCATTATTCCAAATGCAAGATTAGATTATTGTTTTTTTGTACTTTCAGGTAGATCCTAAAAGAAAATGCGTTTTCGGTGCGGGTAGCATCTCCCAGCCAAGTGCTCTGGTTGTACCCTGTACCAGTTTTGTTTTCTGTACAGGTGCACTGTCGTGGAGCAAAACTACCTTGCCGTGTTTTCTGGCCCATTCTGGTCATTTTTCGATCAATGCATGATTCAAATTGATCATTTGTTGTCGGTAGCAATCTGTATTAACGGTTTCACCAGGTTTTAGGACCTCGTGGTACACCACACCATTCTGGTCCTACCAGACACACAGCATTGTCCTCTTGCCGAATTGATCTGGTTTTACAGTCGAAGTTGATGGTTGTCCCGGATTAACCCATGATTTTCTCCGTTTAGAATGGATAAATATATTACAGAAATATTGTTATTGCACATTTTACAGAGAGTTGATGATTCTACACTTTATCTTCCTACTGAAACATTATTTTTAGTTCTAAAACATGGGCATGCCGTTTCTAAGAGAGGGCACCACTTGAATTAGATCTGTACCATTTTCAGTTAGTACCAACCTTCAAAAGATACGTGTATAAATTTGAGAGCTGTCGGACGATTAGTTCTCGGAATATAGCGTTGTGACTGAAGCAACTTTTGTTATTGTGAAAAAAAATGGATTCAAAGCAATTTCGTGTGTTGATTTATCATTGCTTTTTGATGAGAAAAAATGCAGCCGATGGAAAGAAATGAACCATTCGCAAGTGGATTGAAAAATTTAAAAGTGGTCATACAAGCACCGAAGATGATGCATGCAGTGGACGTCCAAAAGAGGCTGTTTCAGATGAAAACATCAAAAAAGTCCACAAAATGGTTACGAATGACCGTAAAGTGAAGTTGATCGAGATAGCTGAGGCTCTGAAGATATCAAAAGAGCGTGTTAGATATATCATACACGAATATTTGGACACGCGAAAGCTTTGTTCAAAGTGGGTGCCGCGTTTGCTCACAGTCGACCAAAAACAACAACGTGTTAAAGATTCAGAGGAGTGTTTAAAGCTGTTCAACCGCAATAAAGTCGAATTTTTGCGTCGGTATGTGACAATAGATGAAACTTGGCTCCATTACTTCACACCAGAGTCAAGTCGGCAGTCGTCCAAAACAGCCAAAAACTCAACAGGTTATGGCATCCGTATTTTGGGATACACATGGAATAATTTTCATCGACTATCTCCAAAAGGGGCAGACTATCAACAGCGACTATTACATTGCGTTGTTGGAGCGTTTGAAGGACGAAATCGCAGAAAAACGGCCGCATTTGAAAAAAAAAAGAAAGTGCTGTTTCATCAAGAGTGCAAGTGCACCGTGTCACAACTCGATGAAAACGATGGCAAAATTGAATGAATTCGGCTACTAATTGCTTCCCCACCCACCGTATTCTCCAGATTGGGCCCCCAGTGACTATTTCCTGTTCGCAGACCTCAAAAGAATGCTAGCCGGAAAGAGATTTAAGACCGATGAAGAAGTAATCGCCGAAACAGAGGCGTATTTTGAGGCTAAACCGAAATCGTACTACAAAACTGGTATCGAAAGATTTAAAAATCGTTTCAATCAGTGTATCGCCCTCGAAGGCAACTATATTGATAAATAAAGTTGAATTGTGCAAATATTTTGTGTTTTACTATAAAACGGCACTGACTTTTCAGCCCATGTGTTATTAAAAATGCGTAGAGAAAAAACAGGTCAAAAGAAGAAAAAAAAAAAAAAAAAAAAATGAAAAAAAAGGATATGCAGATAAACTTACATACACAGATATGCAGATAACACATACCTAACATTTATCAATCATAAGTACATAATTCATTTACAAGCGAATTATAAGCAAAACTACAACTTTTTTTAAACGTATTATTAACTTTAAGGATTGTATGAACAATTAATTCAACATTCGCTCTTACATGAGTATCACGAGTTGAGTTATGCCAAGGTAAATGTAGAATCATTTGTAAGATCTTATTTTGCGAGACTAGCAATTCGTTTATGTGGCAAATTGCAGCGTCGCCCCATACTTGGCATCCATACAGCAGAATCGCCAGGAAGATTACTTTGTGCAATTTATTTCTATTGTCAGTGGAAAGTAATGATTTTTTTTTTTAATAAATGAATACAGCATCTTTATTGCTATTCCTATTTTATTTATAGTTTTAGTGATATGCTCCTTAAATGTAAGCTTGGTATCTTAGTAAAAACCTTAATATCTAACAGAGGGCTTCCAATTTATATAGTTTCCATTTATATAGCCTGGAAGAAAGCATGACTTTCTTATCCGAGTAAAAAAAATAGCCTGAGTTTTTACAAGGCCAAAAATTGAGCCTTTTGGTACACCTGATTGAAAGTATTTTAGGTCAGAGATACTGTACGGTTTTCCAATAGGGACCTGACAACTTTGAATTTAATTTGTGAACGCACTTTTCACTAATCATCAAACTGTCACTGTCAATTTATTCAGTAAACTCAACGTCTGAAAATTATAAAAATTTTCTGCAGATATTCGGAATCGGTGACTGAAACTTAAAGAGCGTTAACTCCAATTTTCGGTCGTAATTCTCGCCCTAGTGGACGGGCAATAACAAGTTTAGTGCAAAAATTTGAATCTACATATTCGTTGTGTGATGTTGCCATGTCAGTGAGACAACGGGTTGGTCGAAGTGTCGAAAATATCGCTGCCGTTCAGACGTCCGTAGCAAACGATCCAAATCAGTCAATTCCACGGCGTTCTCAAGAATTGGGCATCGCTCAGGCCACATTATGGCGTATTTTGCATAAGGATCTTGGCTTACAAGAACAAGCTGACTCAAAAATTTAAGCCGATGGATGGATAGATGGCGATGAAGATGCGCCAAGATGATGAATTTCATCGCAAAATCATCTTCAGTGACGAAGCTCATTTTTGGCTCAATGGATTCGTCAATATGCGTTATTGGTCGGGTGAAAACCCACATGTGCTTCATGAATTACCACTTCATCCACAAAAAATAACTGTTTGGTGCGGTTTGCATGACGGCGGCGTTATTGGGCCATATTTTTTCGTCGACGATAACGATCGTTACGTTACTGTGAATGGTCAACGTTATCGCGCCATGATCACCGATTGTTTTTGGCCCGAATAGGAAGATATGGACTTGGACGACATGTCGTTTCCACAGGATGGTACCACAAGCTAGCACACGCTACAATGAATTTATTGAACAGTATGGTAAGCGTGTTATCTCAAGACATGGGCTAGTCGATTCGCCGCCTCGTTCGTGCGATTTAACGCCGCTTGACTATTTTCTGTGGGGCTACGTTAAGTCATTGGTTTATGCCTACACGCCAACGACATTAGAAGAGCTCAGAGTCAACATTGAGCCAATAATGTTATCACATGATGAAGGAATCTCATTGGAAACATGCCAGTTACTTGTGGATCTCATGGAAGCAAAAATCTTCCAAATTATAACAAATAAAGGCAATGCGACAAAGTTGAAACGTCCAAAACAAAATGTTTTTTTATATTGTTATATAATACTAAATTTAAATAAATATAATAAAGGAATATTAAGTTGTAGAGATTGAGATTGGGTCTATAACTTAATTCGTGCGGTTTGCTAAGAGATGGCGTAACTTGTATTTTTCCATTGTTATTATTCCATTGGAACATGCGTTGTAAAGCTACTGACATTGTACGTCATTTCAGTATATGTCATTCATTTGAAGCGTAAGCAACAAATTTTTTTTTTTTTCACTCAAATATGTCGAACTTTGTGCCTGAAAAAGTGTTTTTGCGGGGAGTTCTTCTTCATTACTGAAAACTGCTTCCGAAAGTCATCGTTTTTCGTTGAAAGTTTATTTTGAACATGAGCTAGATAAGAGAATGTGCCAAAAGTGGTTTGCATGATTTAAAAGTGGTGATTTTGGCTTGGAAGACGATGAACGTCTTAGGCAGCCAAAAAAGTTTGAAGATGAAGAACTGGAAGCATTACTCTATGAAGATTGTTGCCAATCACAAGAAGAGCTCGCAGGGTCTTTGGGTGTCACTCAAGCAGCCTTTTCAAAACGTTTAAAAGCAGCCTGATATATTTATAGGCAAGGAAATTGGGTTCCACATGAACTCAAGCCGAGAGACGTCGAAAGGCGGTTTTGCATGTCGGAAATGCTGCTTGAACGCCACAAAAGGAAGTCATTTTTGCATCGGATTGTTACTGGTGATGAAAAATGGATTCATTACGACAATCCCAAGCGCAAAAAATCATATGTGAAACCCGGCCAACCAGCCAAATCAACGGCAAAGCCAATTATCCATGGTGCGAAGGTAATGCTCTGTATTTGGTGGGATCAGATGGGTGTGCTGTACTATGAGCTGCTAAAACCGGGTGGAACCGTCAATGGAAAACGCTACCGAACACAATTAATCCCTTTGAAGAGAGCAGTAGCCGAAAAACGCCCGGAAGACACGAGGCAATAATTTTCCATCATGACAATGCTCGGCCCCACGTTGCTATTCCGGTTAAGAACTATTTGGAAAACAGTGGATGGGAAGTCTTACCCCACCCGTCTTATAGCCCAGAGCTTGCCCCTTCTGACTACTATTTGTTCCGGTCGATGTAGAACGCCCTCACTGAAATACGGTTCACATTAGAGCAGAATTTATATCAAAAATTGGCTTGATTCATTCTTGACTACCAAGCCGGCGCAGTTCCTTTGGGATGGGATCCACAAATTGCCAAAAAGATGGGAAAAAGTCGTAGCTTCAGGTGGGCAATACTTTGAATAATACTATTGTATATGTTTTTCTTAAATAAACGTTCAAATTTTGAAAAAAAAACCGCACGAATTAAGTTACATACCCAATATTTTTTTCACATTAAAATACAACTTTCTAAAACTTTTAACAATCTTTCCAAAAATAGCATTCCAGGTCTGTTTAAATTAATATATTATCATATATTATATCTACTTATAATTATAACATTTAAAGTCATCGTGGTTAAATATTACCATTAATTATAATGGTTTTAATTATAACCATATTATTTTTACTACTTATCACTAATTGTTAATCTGTCTGTTTTCTTTTATCTTTTCTACTAAATTGAATTAAATTTTACATAAGCATCAACTTCATTAAATATTTTCGTGTTGCACTAAATACATTTACAGGAATACATTTACACAAATCGTTTGTTGATAATTTGACAAGAGCTAGAAGTTAGGCCCATAACAGGTGCAAATAAAGTTGAGGAATGGAACATTAAGGATATAAATGCCAGGTGCGAGCCGATAATTGCTGTACAATGTATCTATTACGTACAAGGCTTCTAGAGGTGAGCGATAAAAGGAAAAGAAACACTCAAAATCAAATTTCCAAAAGAAGATATCGCATGAACAATAGCCAGGTATGAGTATGTCAACACCTAATTTTAATTACAATTGACATCAATGTGGGCGATAGCGAGACGGTTAAAAGTTTGAAAGGGCGCATTTTTACTGGCAATTTCGGTTGAGATCCAAACTGGTATTTTGCACAAACTGCAAATTTTAAGAGTACTCTTTCGGTTTCCTATTTAACAATTTTGACAACGAACAGGATGATGGGTTTCTTGTCCTTAAAAATATCAGGCAAAGCATGAAAAGTGGTACCGGAAGCAGGGACAGGAAAATGGCTCACTGCCATTTAGATAGACAGACGTGTTTGAGCACATCCTTAAATATTTTGATTTTTAAAACGCTGTTCAATTGCTGCTAGAAAAAGCTGTTTAGCCAATTTTCTCAGGAATAGCCTTCGTTTGTCTGTTTTCTGAATATACGCTTTATTTTCTGAATATATGATAAATGCTGCAAGAGCGCTTATATCTAGCATATGTATTATAAAACGTTACCAAAGGTCAGCGCAAAGTTTTGCGTTTGATTGTAGTCAAGGATATATTGAGGCTTGTTTTTTTTTTCTCGGGGACAACAGCATTTGTCAAAGGCATACTGGAAATAAGTATAACTGCCTTCCCTTTTCTTGGCACGTAGGACACTAACGTAAACTTTGATTCAAGGAAACCAAGTACTGACGACTCTTCTCTTGCTCGCTTACGATCTGCTTTCATTTCAGTTGGCACAAATGTTTTATTTTGGCGAACAGTGCCAAAAAGAGCAAGACCTTTAGACATCAAATGTGTACTCAAATTCAATGATGTTAAGAAATTGTCGCAGACAATGGTTCTTCCGCTGCTCTCCCAATAATGGATCAGTTTTTGCACAACACTTTCTCCTACATAAATTGCTCGACTTGTATTTCTGAACTCCATAGGACATCTACATCCCCATTGTTGGATTTATTTACTACTGTCAAAAATAACATCCCACTAAATGCCCTTAGTTCAATAGTTGTCACCGCATTCCACAATCTCTGCTTTGCTGTAGGGTTTTGTTCATTCTAATTTTGAAATGTTTTCTGGGCTTTTTCATTAATATCAATGCGAATTTGATCAAGCATTGCTGGTGTAAATATCAAATCAAACAGTTCGGACTCTATGAGCCCTTTCGTAGCACGAAACACATTGTGAGCACTCATGCGAACTGCTTGTTTAGGCAGATTTATAAGCCAGGCCGTATTGTCTTTAGAAACCAATGTACCAGGGCACGAATAAGTGGCTAGAGTTGCCTGCTCTTCTTCATCAAAATTGTTCTCAAAATCTTCTGCAGTAAACAAAACAAACAGCAAAAACATATGTGTCGACTAACTGTAATGAAAAAAATTTATAAATAAAAAGTAATTTGACTTTCCATACATTTGTAGTCATCCGGCCGCGGGACGATCGATTTGAAAAGTATAGTGTGGAAGTCCTGTAAATAATTTTTTTTTTTTTAATTCTATAACAATAAAATATTTTGTTTGGGCGTTATAATACGATCAAATCCCAGAACCCCAGTTTTCAGTTGTTGGGACATCTTGGCATTTTGTCTTTCAACCATCTATACACAGATTTCTCGTCTGGCTAATAGTGATTGGCCGTCGGTTGTTGCCAACAGATCAACCTTCGCTTTTTTTGGCGACGACTAACTTGGATAAACCCTGTGTTTTGAACGTAGCTTAGTCTCCGGTATGTTATGGTGGATTCATTCACAGTTATGAAATGGCGCAAGCATTTCTCGGGATTGCGGTACCCAAAAATCCAATTTCGTTCAAAATTTTATGACATTTGATGTGACGTGTGAAAAAAGGTTTAAAAGAATTACGACAACTACTGCGGTGATTGCTAGAGAGAATGGAAGCAGCAGCTTTGAGATGTGAAGGAGCAGATGTAGGCAAAAGTCTTGAACTTCCGGTGTGTATTGAAATATACTCTATCTCATGACTAGGGTTAATCGACTTTACTCTGCGGCGAGTGGTTCCCATTGTGATTTCAGACCCTCAATGCTCACAGGATGATACGCAGTCTATTTGACGATTTCGATAATCGAGAGAAGACACGTATTTTGATGGTACAAGCAATTTTGGCAACCTCTAGAGCATTGATGATTACCTACCTACTTAACTATAGCCATGTTATTTAACATCGGTAGTCCCTGCTTAATGTTCAGAAAAGTGGTGGTTAGAAGGAAATATACGAGTAAAGTGTATAAAGTAACACCATTGTCAGTAACCCATCAGAAACAAGATTTCTGATATTCTAGGCTTCATTTGGCATCCTCACCGAAACGCACACTGTAATGCCTGGATTTTCGGCGACTGCTTTTAAGTAAATGCATCATAGCAAAAAAGGGGGCATTGGTGCACACGGAGCATCAGGGAACAATAACAAGAAAAACGAAATATTGACAGGGGGTATAGGAATACCGATGTTAAGACAACATCATATAAATGCAGAATTGAATTGGAAGCCTGTCGAAATAGGCAAGTCATGCTAGTTAAAGACTCACAGTCAATACTGACAGTTTGAAAGAAATACTTCTGCAGATTTCTAAATGGCAAAACCATTAATGACGATTACTCAACAAACAAAGATGAAGACAACAAATTATTCCATCCACCCGATCCGCACTAGTTGAGTAGACTTATTCCTGTTCATAAAATTAACCGGCTGCCGTACTTAGTGGTATGTCTCCAAGGCAAATCATATCTTCTAAAACATTTGTTCAGATGAAATCTGATCCAGTAAGTGGAATCGTAGTTTTTACTCGCCGATTCAAAGATAAAGAAGCTCATTAAACTATGCCAGCTATAGATGTGTGGTGCAATCTATGTCTGGGTTCGAGTTATTGGACATTCACTGGAAAACAAGTCGTTTGCCTTTGGAAATTAAAAAAAAAAAAAAGAAACGTAGGTTACTCCTCGTTGGTATGAACTTAGAAGTATTGTATAGTGAATAGCAAAGACTATCCCAACCGACTAAGGTGACTTTGTAAATTACCTTATGAAAGAGTTCTTGGCTATTGCGATAGAATATTGATCCATATAATATTAATAGAGAATGGAGAAAATGTCACCACTCATCACCGATGAGAGGGAACTACTTTCTTCATTTCGCAGAAAGACCTCGATTTATTGAGAAGCAAGAAATCAGTGGGAACCGATAGTACACCGAACAATGTCATATTAGATGTGGCGGGCATAAACACCACCCTGTTTACTAATGTAATGAATAATGTCCATTGATCAGCGCACTGGAAGACAACGGTGGAACGTCCTGTTGGAAAAATGGATAAACACCCATCCAATCTGAAGAACGTCATCCCAAATATCAGTCGAGTGTTCGAAAAGGTGATCAGTAGGGTCCTTACTAAGTAGATTGATGATAAGATTATAGTTCAAGGCGGGGCTGATATTTGGTATCGAATGAATAAAAAGTAAGAAATGATGTAAGGTTGCCTGCTTTGTCTACTATCGCAATGCAGAATGTTTTGAGATACTACGTTACATTTTTGTTAATATGCTCTCCAATAGACAGTTCATAGTGAAGGATGGTTCAATAAATATCAACTTTTGGATATCGAAATTGAAAACAATTGCTTTGAGCATGCCTTTGTCTAAGGCTTGTACGTATAATGGGGCTATAAATTTGTGCGGTTCGCTAAGAGATGGCGTAACTTGTATTATTCCATTGGAACATGCGTTAGAAAGCTACTGTTATTGTACGTCATTTCAGTATATGTCATTCATTTGAAGCGTAAACAACAATATTTTTTTTTCACTCAAATATTTCGAACTTTGTGCCTGAAAAAGTATTTTTGCGGGGAGTTCTTCTTCATAACTTTAATATGAAGAAAACTGCTGCCGAAAGTTATCGTATTTTGGTGGAAGCTTATGGTGAATATGCGCTAGCTGAGCGAACGTGCCAAAAGCGGTTTGCACGATTTAAAAGTGGTGATTTTGGCTTGGAAGACGATAAACGTCCTGGGCAGCCAAAAAAGTTTGAAAATGAAGAACTGGAAGCATTACTCGATGAAGATTATTGCCAAACACAAGAAGAGCTCGCAGAATATTTGGGTGTCACTCAAGCAGCCATTTCAAAACGTTTAAAATCAGCTGGATATATTCAAAAGCAAGAAAATTGGATTCCACATGAACTCAAGCCGAGATACGTCGAAAGGCGGTTTTGCATGTCCGAAATGGTGCTGGAACGACACAAAAGGAAGTAATTTTTGCATCGGATTGTTACTGGTGATGAAAAATGGATCCATTACGACAACCCCAAGCGCAAAAAATCATATGTGAAACCCGACCAACCAGCCAAATCAACGGCAAAGCCGAATATCCATGGCGCGAAGGTAATGCTCTTAATTTAGTTAGATCAGATGAGTGTGCTGTATTATGAGCTACTAAAACTGGGCGAAACCATCAATGGACAACGCTACCGAACACAATTAATCCCTTTGAAGAGAGCAGTAGCCGAAAAACGCCCGGAAGATACGAGGCAATAATTTTTCATCATGACAACGCTCGGCCTCACGTTGCTATTCCGGTTAAGAACTATTTGGAAAACAGTGGATGGGAAGCCTTACCCCACCCGTCTTATAGCCCAGAGCTTGCCCCTTCTGACTACTATTTGTTCCGGTCGATGTAGAACGCCCTCACTGAAATACGGTTCACATTAAAGCAGAAATTATATCAAAAATTGGCTTGATTCATTCTTGACTACCAAGCCGGCGCAGTTCCTTTGGGATGGGATCCAAAGATGGGAAAAAGTCATAGCTTCAGATGGGCAATACTTTTAATAATACTATTGTACATGTTTTTCTTAAATAAACGTTCAAATTTTGAAAAAAAAAAACCGCACGAAATAAATTACATACCCAATACGTTTTCAAATTCTACGGGCAATTACTTATTAACGAAATATATGAGTAGTTAGATACTTTAAGATCTGTATCTTCAATTTAAAATGAATATAGATATTGGTCTCGACAGAGCCAAATGTGCTCTTCAATCGTGTGCGAACCTTACCTTCGCTTATGCCAAACAATAGAGTCGGATCACGTATATTCTTTTCTTAATCAGGTCTTAGGGCGAACCTAATAAGTACGGATTAGGTTTACCTAACACCAGTCTATATTTAGTTTTGCGATGCTAATCTTATGTTTGGTGTCAGTTTCACACAAGGATTTGTAGAGCCGATTTTAGAGTAAAAAAAGCTATATTATGCTGGTTTGTTAATATAATAAGGAGGAAAAAAAAAAGGACAGGTCGAATTGAACCGAGAGTGTTGAAATTTCACTTGCGATGAAGTACTTCGCATTTCTCGCAAAGAATAAAACGATGTTCCGTAGAAGTTGGTCTTACGCACATGTCACAGGAAACACTGTGAACATTTGCTTGGGAGTTCGAGGGTACATGTGACTTCTAGCCCGTTTTTTTGTGGTTGGCTGATGAACTAATGTGTTGACCGCTAGCATTTCGAGCGATGCTGATGCTTGTGATTGACGTTGATGGAGAATTCGAGCAAGAGGAGTATGGTGAAATTGACGAACTTGGATCTCGTAAACGATGAAAAACTTCTGCCGCATGTATACCATGTGGTGTTCGTGCCCTAGCTTTGATATTGTCTTCATATAAGGCCTCGCCCAAGTTTAATAAAAACAATCGTCGGCGCAAATTTTTTTTTTTTTTCTTACTCTTGTTCCATTCCAGGAACAATTGAGTGAAGATAAAGAAGGCATTCAAAGCCGAAATGTTGAAAATGTTGTTAAACAACGTTATTGGCCATCGGCTGGTCCTGTTTTTACAACGATAAGTGCCAACCATCTAGTCGAGAGTGTCGAAGCCAGCCTTCGTTTTATTGTAAAAGTGAATTATGTTGGGCTTTTTTGCTTGGTCAGCTGGATCGAAGTGGACGGCTGCAAGATACGTCGAAAGCAAAGTTACAATGCGATTTTTCTTGGGTACGTATGACAACATCGTGGACCGATCTGCATGGTTGTAGACGATTTCAGTATCCAGCACTAGTTTTCGTTTCATGGTGCCGACAATCGTCATTTGTTGCTTCTTCAGCTACAGTGCCAAACTTTGAGATGTAAAAAAATTGTCACAAGTGACATTGCGTCCGTTCATTCCTAAAAATGGAAAAGAACCACAGATCAGTGAAAAATAAAGGCATTTCGAACACGAAGAAGAAATACCTTGGCACATATCCAGAACAACACGCTGACCTTGATTGATTTCTACTGAACAGTTTCTGGCACGGCGAACGTAGACTTGAATGTTGTAGGCATACAACGATCCTGCATCGGCCAGAATCCAAAGTTTGATGCCATACTTTCCAAGCTTAGACGAAATAAACTGTTGAAAACTACATCCTAAAAAATACATACAACAAAAGTCCATAAAAGGCGCGCATTTCATACACATCAACCGTCTTCCACGTGACGCCATGCTTGTGAACACCGTATGAATTAGTCATTTGTAGCACAATATTCTGGACTGGCTCGATGAAAAGCAAAAACGCAGTCACTGGATACTGCTGATGCAAGATTTCGCAAATGATGTTGGCCCTGCAATTGAAAGCGCCTTGACGAGAAGCGAAATCTGTTGTCGAGACTGATGGGCATGGTGGCATTGGATCCCGCACATACTGAGTTTTCTTGTCTTTCGACTTGAGAGTATTTTCTGGTTCAGCAGCGATTTGCAAACGCATTTCATGTCCGATAAAATCAGCATCGCTGTTGCCACTGTTATAATCTTTCGAAACACTTTCAGTCTCCCTTGGTGAATAATGTGTATCATCTTCCGAGAATTCGGGCAGATCATCGCTGTATTCGGTTTGACGTACAAACTGTTCGCAGAATCGCTCATAGTCAGACATTTTGCAGACGCTCCACGAGCGTTTGGAGTTTTGCTTATTTGAAAAAAGAGTGCGTCAAATTGACACTAAATATAGACTTGTGTTAAGGAAATATTGCAAAGGCAATCTCTCAGTACAACCCAACCTAGGGCTGATCTAGAACAAACCCTCGTCGCTACTCATGTTCACTGCCGCCCAAGCAAAAATTGAATAAAGAACTGTATTTGTTTAACAGTGACAGGTGTCGGGTGCTGATGGAAACAACCTGAATCACTTCGGAATAAAAAACTGAATTGGAATCTCTAGACAGGGATTTGGTGGTTAACGCAATAATAAAATAGTCAAAGCTTCCACTCACATGACTAGTATTTAAGATAATTTTTAAATTCGACTTTGTCATCTTAAAACGTATACAAGACTATATTTGCTACAATACTGCAAAATTTCAAACTATTAAATATTTCCAGTGAGCCTGAAAGCCACGTAAGTCCATAATTGAGCACAGTTTATGCGCCGTATACGAATACAAATCCGCTTTTACTTCAGATCCCTAGGACTATTCAACAAATGCATGTGCTGAATATAGCAATGGGCTGTCATTCGCTTTTGAGGTACCTACGAGTACAATTTACGTTGTATGTGCTTAATTAGTAAGTGATTCCTGTCAAAAACAGGAACATCCAGTTTTAAAAAAATTAAGACTTAGAGGAGACGTCCAATTTCGTGGAGACATTTTGTTTTTTAGAAAATTTCAGTTTAGGAAGCTGACATTAGAAAAGTGTATTATTGTTTCTACTTTATGGTGTTGGCCAAACTTTTAGCCTAGATTATCTTGCGTTTTTTCTCCGAATATGGTATATCCACTGCGGCACGCTACCACACATAAATTAGTAGAATTCTCCGTTTATATGACTAGTTGCGCTATTTGTCGCTTTGATATAGATTGGGGCTACTATAAGTCACAAGTTCAATATATATATAGTTGAATGCAGATCTAATTTGTGTATGTATCCTTTTAACGTCCTTACCATTTAGAGAATCAGCATTTCATCATCAATTTATGGTATACACTGGTCCATCTTATGTTATGTATAGTTCTAGGGGTACACATTCGTCGTAATTTGTTTCTCTGAGGCACCCAAGACTCGATTTCATCCTTCACAAACGAGCTCGGAAAATTTCATTATTGACAAATTTCTCTGGGAAAGGCAATTTGATGAATAATCCATGTTAAGTCATCCTTTTTTTCAAAAAAGGCTCAATAACCATTAATCTTAATTGCCACTTGAAATCTTAAGACAGATAAATAACCAGGCCCGGTTCGAATTGTTGTAAATTCAATTTGACAGCATTTTGAAGGACTCTTGCAATAAATTGCTAAAAAAAAACCCCAAGCAAGAGAGGAAGTATTTTCATCTACGACAACGACTAGAGAAGACTTCAGGAAATTCATTTTCACTTGTCACGCAATCGTGAAAAGGATCCATACCACCGACAATCGAACATTGTAATTGTATACGAGTAAATATGTACGTATATCCGTTTATATCTCCGGAATCGAGTTGTCCTAGGATTCTCGCTTTAATATACTTTCATTTTCAATTCTCTTTATTTTTATTTTTTTTTTTTTTTGTTTTTCTCCTCATGAGCTGCCTTAAAAAGATGTCACTTTGTCGTCAAAGCCACACCATGATAAATTATTTCAAGCTCCTTCTAGTGGCAGGCACTTCAACAACAACACGCAACCAACCAAGCGGTAGCTTAACCACCTGGTGAAGTCTTTTCACATCAATCGACTTTGATGTGGGTGGTGGGCAAGGAAAACGACAGAATACCAACAAATCAACTTGAAATTGAAGGTCGAAAACATTTGCTATCCCACTGAAGCATTTATGAACTTGTTTTTTTTTTTTTTTTTTTTTTTTGTCTCGAACAGGAGTTAAGAGAGTTCTAGATTGATGATTGAACTACACGACGAAGGATGATTTCATTTCATAGAACCGCAAACACACATTTGTACTCTTTGCTGCATGTTGATATAACATTCTCACTCGAATAGACTAAATGATAGAACGTGCTGTTTTGCTGTTTACATGCATCATATCGTCGCTATGCCAGCAGCGACAAGATTAATGTAACCATCGCATTAGGGAAGCATCCTGTCACATAAGGACTTGTACTCATCGTATGTCTGTATACACATATATGGTATTCATATGACGGCCGCGTTGTTATCTCACACTGGAAGAAGTATCTTTCCGACACATGTCACTGTTGGTTCATCGCTTTTCATTTCCGTATATGCACGCACGTGTTTTTATACTGTTTGTTTTCGCATGTGTTAGTGGATGCAGGACATAAAGGTGCATGAACCTGATCCTTGAAAAAGCTAGATAGACTCGATCCCGGATGACATGCAAACGCTTTTACGATTTGATTAAATTTATCCAGGATTTCCCAGCAACGATGCAAATTTATCAGAAAAACAAAAAATAAAATAAGAAACTCCCCACAAGCACTGTACCGCTGCATTATCCATACGAGCGGAAAGAGGGAATGAACGAATTTATAACGACGATGCAACCCATCGCATGTAATCATCCTCAAATGTAAAGTCATTCCCCACACCCCCAAGAGATTTCATTTATATTCGCCTGAGAACGAGGATTAACGTGTTGTTTCGTAGCATTCGCACCCGTTCTCCATAATCAAAGTAATACTGGAAGCTATATTTTTGCTCGTGAATCCTTTCAGACACCCTGACAAACCGCCGCACATGAAAGAAAAGATTTATGATGCACGGTGTGCAAGTGTGGATACAGTTGTACAGTTTCTACCATCAAGTGTTGCCGACGTAAATAGTGTTGATTTTATGCAATAGATTTTTTCTTAAGAAATTCAGTAAACTTAAGGTTGCCAAATAAAACTCTAAAAAGAAGAAGGAGATAGTGCAGCTATACCTGAATAGGCAAGGAGCTTATTATCACCATGCCTTCGCATAATGTACGAATGTATGGCTTATCGCTAGCACACAATGGGGCCGAAATCGATATGGAGACTAGTGTCTAAGTTTGTGTTAATTTCTAAAGCTCAGGTAGACGCAGTGAGCATATATCCACTCTTTTTAAATCAGATGGTCATTTCAAGGAACTGCCATTAGAAAAAAAAAAAACTCTTATACTTTTCCTTTTGGCAATTATACATTTTCCATGAAAGCAGCTTTAATCGAACAACAACCTGACCGTTCCCTATCAATGCGTTTTTATGCAGACTACATCCTCAATTGATTAGTATTCACAATAGGCTAGATTCAATAGCATCTACTTAGCATCTTTTTATTGATTTCAAGACCGCATATGACAGAATCTATGTACAGAGAAGGGCATTCAAGCTAAAGTCGTCAGATTGCGCTGAATTACGTAAGAGAACACCCTTTACCCCATAAAGGTCAGAAGAAAACTTGCCGGGGCTTCAGATGTAAAAAAGTCGGATTAGACAAAGTGTATTGCAAAATAAACGGCAAAAATGGGCTACACTTACAAAACCGAATTTATGCTGTCAACAAGAACAGCTACAAATTGGACAGAATGTCGCGAGAGATATTACAAATTATAGTAGCTATAGCCTAACTGTGAGAACGATACTTTATCAGAAATCTATTGTAACGAAGTTACACTTGGCAATGTAACTTTCTTTGGCTAAAGGAGTCAGTATTTAGGCCTTGTCAAGAAATAGTTGAAGACAAATAAATATATCTTTAGTCGTTTTGAGCGAAAAATTCTGAGTGATTTTTGGTTTATTTGAGTTGATGTCTTTCTGAGGAAGGTGTATAGTAGTAAGCTCTACGAGATCTGGTTAAAAGAATGCAATTGAGTTGCCTAATACTATGTATATGGCCACAACATGAAAAGAAGGTAAATACTAGTGCCATAGCTAAAAAAATTTTCGATTCGTATTCGGAAAGACAAGGCAGTAGAGCAAGACCTCGCCTTAGGTGGTGCGCACAAGCTGTTGAAGTCCTAATCGCCAATTAACTGGATATGCTTATTGTTGAGGCCCAGACCCAGCCCGTCTGCAGCGCCACTTAAATAAATAAGTTTTTTTTTTTCTTTGTAATAAGAGGTGCCGATTACGCTGGTTTTGAATGTTTGCAGTTTACAATGACTAGGAAAATAAGAGGATAATTCATATGAGAGTTTTCTGGCTTAAGAAAGAATCACAATACTTCAGAGTGCGTTCGAATCTGGACTTGAGGGTATATTGATGAGCATGTATAGCGAGACAAGTGTTACGCTTGAAGATTCGGGTTGAATCGTTGTAGAGTTGCAAATAAGTGCTGTGTGCCAGGACTCTAAGATCGGCAAGAGGTTTTAGGTCGGCCTCGATTCAAACCAATGGAGCAACATGTGCCTTCAACTATAGTCCCACTTGGTACTACCCGAAAGATAGTGATGGCTGGCCAGGCGTCTACATTGAAGCCCTCATAAAAGTATGGGCATTCCGTGAAGTTAAATTTTTCTCGAAAGGTGTTCACTTAAAATACAAGAGTCATCAATGATGAAAATTAATTATCGGAAACAGAACGATACTTTGGGGTACACCAGAATTTATTTTGTGGATATCAGACTTGAAACTATCCAAAACAATCTAAAGGTAATTTAAAATCAATTGAGGAAGAGATTAGTCTATCTAAAATGCACTTATTTTCCGCAAAAGAACCTGATATTAAACTCTGTCAAATGCCTTAGAAATATCAAGTGCAACTGTCTTGCTTTCGGCAGAATGGTATTGATTTTGTTTCCACTTTTCGACGAGACATGCCATTAAGTTAATAGTGAAAAACCGTTCTATGGCTCATTGATACTCTTCATTTTTATGTATCGGGATATTTCGTCAGCTGGAAGAAAGGAAGTATAGTAAATGCAATGGGACTGTTGAAATACAGATGCTAACAACAACGCCCAAATCAACATTTCCGGACAAGAAGTCGAGAAGGTAACCAAATACCTTAATCTTGTGAGTATGGGATAGATTTTGACGTGGACATTGGGATCAATAAAGCAATAGATGCGTTCGGTATGCTGATTTAAATGTAGAAAAGTTATTTTTTTGGCATTAAGATCAATCTGAAACTGTGTCGATCCAACCTAGAATTTGTACTACTAAATGCATATAGTACGTGGAAAATAACTGCCACAAAGGAACTGTAAACTTTCATGGATATACTTATATCTACACACCATCGGAAACCTCTAGGCGTTCCGAAGACAGTTGCATCACGAAATATGCCATGCAATGGTATAGTGGGCTGAGTGGGCAGAGGAATACGAGCTCTAGGTTGAAGCTGGATGGAACTTAAGTATATTGCAGGATTCAGAACACAGTGGTGATGTGGACCTTTTGTGCGCCACAAGACGTTCGAGGAACCGGACAAACATTCCGATGTGGCCAATCTACAATAAAACCTTCTTTGATTGGTGATGTCTCCTTACATGGTCGTTTAAAATACGGTTTAGCTAGAAGAGAATATTACACAGACGTAAATTTATGACAGTTGGCAGCTTTCAAGCATTCAGTGACACTGTGCTGAAGAGAAACTGACGCAACTTGATTTCAACCATAGCAATGCCTCGGAGGTTAGGAACTTCGTCATTGTTTTTTTTTTATGCCTCGTCTAGCAATGCAGAAGTTCTTGAACGAACTTGCAAAGTTAAGGCTTATGTGTTCCCTACATTTACCTTTAACACTACGCTGTTTACTTGGGTTTAAGTCATTATTCGTCTGCCCAACATTCATAACCCTATGAGTAAGCAAGCAGTTATTATCGACAGCCCAAATAAGATAGCTTATTACCACTCAGAAAAGTAATTTTTCTAAACGTTTCTTTTCTGAGATTCAGCACTTTGGATTTCAAAAGCGGCTGACGGTATGCAAAACGATCAATTTTGAACAACTTAGCGATTGACTTCTTAAGAATACGTTCACTAAACAAGGCTGCCGAAAGCCTTCCCAAGGCCAATAAGAATCAGGTAAAGCAACATCAACTATCAACAATGTATTGCCCTCTACAGTTCCACAACGTTGATCGTTGCAGCAAGATTCAAGGATGAAGGCAGCTGATTAGACTCTTCTTTCTTAACCATTATCCTTTCATTATACTGTTCCCTTCTTCACCAATATGATGGATTCGATACCGTAATTACCACTCCTTTTTCCTTATCTAAACCGTCGAACTGAAGTCCAAATGCCTCACACCCATTGCTAAGTATTTTCTTTTTACTCATAAACATATTTGCTGCGCAGTTAACTAAAATTGTATTAAATTGATTCACCACAACTGCATTGGCAATACTATTGCAGCTCCAATGTTTTGTATTGTATCTTCTGGTTGAAACTAAAAAATCGGAGAGCATTTGTTTCTTTCGATATGAATGGGGGTGACGATATACATATGTACACACGAGTATATAAAGTGGGTTATCGTGGTGATTGTCACCTTGGGGTGACCCTAAGCCCTTAATGATGGAAATCAATTTGCAAGGATACACATAGTAAATTCAAGTCAATGTGTCTTACTTGCTTTACTTTCGCTTCATTCTTCGTTCGTCTTTTTTTATATCCTTTTCTATTGAATGAATAAATACGGATATTGTGTAGGACGATGAATAAAGTGGGCTATCTAGGTGGTGTTTTGTATATTGTTAACGGGGGGTATGGTATATCATCGAGATGAATACTATTCCCGGAGTGTCATGGTGATCAAGTAAAGTTATTTCCGCTTTTTGTCGTAGGGGAAACGCGCTTTTGGTGCGAATGAAGAGACATTAAGTAAATGAAAAAGTTACAAAGTTCCCAGTATGACGGCTATTGAAGAAGCAAGAGAGATGTCAAACAAGTCAGAAGGAGAGATTAATTGTCAGAGTACAGAGGATGCATAGAAAAAGCATGCCTTGGCAATATTATTTGGATAGTCATTACTCAAAGGAATGCGATAGTATGCCTCGAGAATGAGTGGGATATGGTGGAAGTGCATCTAACTAATTAGACAACACAAGGAGATGTTTTGAATAGAATCTAGAGAAGGAAGGGTGAATGCTGGAGCATAAAGAATTTACTTTCTCGAGGTTTTACATTTTTACTTTGTCATACTTTGACTCTGTTATTTGTGATGACATTGCAATTAATTATGATTCTATTTTTAAGGAATCCTAAAGATAAAAGATTTTACCTGAAGGTTCTTTATTGTATTGGCACAGATGCTAATGGAAGGTAAAATAATTTCAAGGCTTAAGCAGGCAGTTTGTTTTTCTTTCTTTTTCGATTGAGAAGCAGGACGGTCTTCTTATTAGGGATGTTTTAATTTGAGAACCTTTTGCTACTGTGGTGAGTCCATATTCCTTGATAGCAATCACAATTGCCTTTTGTGCAATAGGTTAGGTTAGGTAGGTTGGTATCCTCTGCATTATTAGCCACTGTTCACTCTGAACAACATTTGGGTCTACTGTACCTAATTTAGTTTTTACCCTGGAACCTTCAGTATTTAGAGAACTATCAAGATAAGGATGTAAATTAGAGGATGTTCTTGAGCAGTCATACAGCAGGTGTAATTTAATTTGTTATTTGTCCCTAGAACTAATAGATGGCATGTATGATGCACAGTCCTTGCGCAAGAATACAATTTGTTCGATTAATCTTTCCTGAGGAAACATAATCTTTACAGAAAATCGATGGAAATATATCAAAACTACACAGAACGAGAAAAAAGGAAGAGAAAGCTGTTCAAAACATAGAAAGTGATCTTCATAAATATTTTGAACTAAACAGCTTGGCAGATCGCGTTGTTCACACAAGGTCCTCAGTATACGGGTCACGAGTTCAAAACTGGTTAACACATAGCGCCTTTTACTGAAACAGCCAATAAATATAATTCGTGTGATTCGTTGCGATGAGAGCTTGCGGTCGCATTTGACCGATGTAGAGCTTAGCTCCTACAGTAGGACTCTCAACAAACCACGTGCTCCTGAACACCTCATAAAGACACTTAAAACCTCGCGCATGCACATCCAGTAGGACCTCAAATTCCGAAAAGAACATTGTCGTAGCAAGCACTCGTTTTCTTCATCCTACAACCAACAGCGGAACATGACGGTCCCCTAACCAAAACACGATAATGTAGATTGATCACATAGCGGTAGATGTAAGGCAAAAACTGAAGGTCCGTCCGCAAATTAAGAAGTAGCACATTGTAGTAGTCAAAATACGACCGTACATATGAACTTGGATTTAAAAGATAAACTTCGAAGGCTTTGAAAAAAAGATCAAGAGATGCTTTTGTAGGAATGAGGTAGCTCCCGTCAAATTTCATAGGCTAGTTCTTTTCAATGGCATAGTCTGATAATGAACGGGGATAGAGCCAGGCTGGTCTCATGCAAAAGGATATGAAGACTGATGTATAAATGGTAGTATTTGGTGGTGATTGACGCACTTCAATCCCTGTGAGCTTATGCGCTCCGTCGACTTTAGCCGTCAAGACAGGTTCCCACGTATAACACTAGAGACGTTGTGTAGGAATGAGGTTCAGAAATTTCACCAGAAGTTTGAAAAGGACTTGTCAGTGCAAAAAAACCCGAACCGAAAACTACAAAGACGATCAAGGGAACATCGTAATTGAGACGAAGCTCGTATTTAAAACTTTGAAGAATCAATTCTGCGGAGTATTAAACGGTGAAGGCACTAAAAATATTGGCAGGATACTCCATTTAATTTGGACTAAGATCACGAAAAAGTCCGAGGTGAAGATAGGTAAATCTAAACTTAGTTCTAACAAATTTTTAACCGCCAAGCTCTTTAAGGCTGGAAAATACGGTCTCGTTAGGACTATGCATCAGCTAGTATGTATCACTGAATGGAATCTGAGCATGGTCTCTCCAGCTCTGAAGAAAGGAGATCCCCTGAACTGTTCCAACTACAGAGGCATGAGTCTATTAAACGTCGCACACAAGATCTTTGTTGCCATATTATGTTAAGTTCATAAACCGATCATTAACACGCTGATAGGTTTATAGCAATGCGATCTTAGACGTGATAAATCCACCTTCAAATAACGACAGATCTTGGAGAAAACCCGAGAATACCAAATCGATAATTGTCTATAAAGATGATCTATACAGAGCCCTGTCAGGTCTAAGTATCTCTTCTAAACTCGTTCGAGTATTCAGGATGTGGATGAAGAAATCCCGCAGCTTTGTCAAAGTCGGAATGGGTATCGCAGACAGGTCGATGTGTTATCCAGAACCAGAAGAACGGTGTTTCAAAAATCTATCTAACTTTCTCCATATGCAGATATGATTGATATTATGGTTTAAGCCGGATAAGCAAGTGAGAATGAGGAATTTCTCCGTAGATTAAACCGCTGTTTCCATGGGCTACAAAGACACCCTCTTTAATAACGGAGACAAAACTGTTAACATTCTTGTCCCATTGTATGGCGCAGAGTCATGGCCATAGAGCGGATAAAAGCTCTCTTAGTTGCTCTGACCGAGAAATTTTCCATTTGATATTTGGCCCCGTTTGCGCTGACTAAGTTTAGATGAGAAGGTATAACGAAGAACTGTATCGATTGGACAACGACGTGGATTTGTTTAGAAGGTTACAGTAATTAAGATGTCAAGATCATATACCATAGACTGCATGGACACCTATACTCCAGTTCAAACTATCTTCGATTCCACCCCAATGGGGTAGCGCAGCAAAGCCAGACCTTACCTTTGGTGCCGCACGCTGTTAAAAGAAAGATGCCGTACGCCTAAAATCGTGGTTAAATTAAAAAGATATGGTATTGGATGCAATATGCACTGGAGTTTTTATAACTACACTCTTCAACTATCTTTTGAGTTTTTCTTTAATCTCTACCTGCTCCACTTAAGTCTGTGGCAGAATCAATGGTATAGACGATTTGTTTTTCGGTGGGTGACCAAGCCAAATTGAGCTCATGATCTAACTTAACACAACTATTTCAAAAGTATAGGGTTTTCTAATAACGAGTTGACAATTTTTTTTTTTAAATAAAAGGCAAACCATTTGAGATATTTCAAAAACTTTATTATTGGCTTGAAGTACAATCAAAACATTTATGAACGGAACTCGACTTCGTTCATATGGCCACCGCGGGCACGTTTGCAGTGGTCAATTCGTTGGACCCAATTTTCAACTACTCGGCCACACATTTCGGCCGAAACGGCCGCTATTTCGCGTTCAATGTTGGCTCTGAGCTCTTCCAACGTCGTCGGAGTGTTGGCATAAAATATAAAAATAATCGGTGATCATGGCGCGATAACGCTGACCATTCACAGTAACAAGACGATCGTTATCGTCGACGAAAAAATATGGCCCAATAACGCCGCTGGCATGCAAACCGCACCAAGCAGTTATTTTTTGTGGATGAAGTGGTGATTCATGAAGCACATGTGGGTTTTCACCCGACCAGTAACGCATATTTGGCTTATTGACGCACCCATTGAGCCAAAAATGAGCTTCGTCACTGAAGATGATTTTGCGACTCCGAATATCTGTAGAAAATTTTTATAATTTGCAGACGTTGCTCATTAGTGTACTTTATCATGATGAAAATGTTGAGTTTACTGAATAAATTGACAAAGACAGTTTGATGATTAGTGAAAGAGTGCGTTCACAAATTAAATTCAAAGTTGTCAAGTCCCTATTGTAAAACTCTATAGTTAGTCAAAGATTGACTTCATTGAAGAAGAAGATAGTCTCAGAGAACTACTTTCTAAGTCTTGTAGTGTCACTGGGGCTTACTGCTTTTTCGAATTCGCAAGTCAAATCGAACTGATGTTTCCTCTTTTAAACGGCAAAAGTCTACATAAAATACTGTTAACTACTACAGCATCTACTCGTATCTTAAGTCTAAAACAAAACAATTTTCTATGAATCTGCAGTTACTCAGCATTAAAATGGCAAAGACCAAGTATGTCAAGAAGATCGTCAAAAATTTCAAGAATATTTAGAATACCGTAATAATTTTTTGCCCAAATAGAGCCTTGAAAGAAGAACTTTTGAAGAAAATCAACCAACGATCTCTAGATATAACAGAAGCATTGATCGAAGTGGATCTAAACAAAGTTTCTAAAAAAAAAATGCATAGGTGTGATTGACGGAGGACTATTGTAACAATAGTCGCTTGGAAATTGATTGTTAACCAGAAACAGATTCCAGGTAGGTTTTTAATCCTACACTGCTAGGGTTGCCTAAAAAGTTTCGGACCGCAACGTAAAGATAGCGGCACTCGTCAATAAAAGCTAGTGAATGCTAGTTGTGCATCTGTTAACAGTTACTTACTGAAGTTTCAGTCACTTTTTAGTTGACAGTCGATGTGAGTGTTTTTTGTGAAAATGGAAAAATTGAGTGTCTAAACAGCTCAGCTTAAATTCTTGTTTTTGAAAGGCAATATCAAACGCAAATCAAAAATGAGTTGGACTCTGTGTATGGAAACCCTGCACCATAATTTACCACTGTGAAATTTTGGGCAGCTGAATTAAAACGTGTCCGTAAAAGCTTGTGAGATGATGAAAGTTCGGGACGTCGAAAAGCTACAACCACTGACGATAACATTGCTAAAGTTCACTAAATGAAGTTAGACGACCGCCGAATTAAAGTGAGAGAGATAAAAGAGGCTATGAAAATGTCCAAAGAACGTGTTTGTTACATACTAAATCAAGATTTAGGCATGAGAAAGCTGTCCGTACGTTGGGTGCCGCGTTTGCTTACGTTAGACCAAAAACGTGTTCGAATGAACATTTCCAACGATCTTTTGGCGCAGTTTAGGCGCAATAAATCCGAGTTTTGGCGCCGATTAATTACTGTAGATGAAACTTGGATACACAATTATACGTCTGAAACAAAAGTTCAGTCAAAATAACGGACTGCAAAAAGCGAGCCGGCTCCAAAAAAAAGCAAAAACTGTTTTTTCGGCTGGGAAAGTGATGGCGACTGTTTTTTGTGATAGTAAAGGGGTCATTCACCAAGACAACGCACCGTCTCACACCTCAACGGTTGCCATGGCGAAAATCCATGAATTACGGTTTGAACTGCTTGATATAGCCAGATCTAGCCCCGAGTGACTTCTTTTTGTTCCCTCATCTAAAAACTGCGCTCATAGAACAGAGATTTTCATCAAATGAGGAGGCAATCACCTTCGTGAACAATTTGGAGAAAAAAACGCCAAGTACTATTTGGACGGGTTAAAGGGATGGGAGCATCGTTGGGAGAAGTGTGTAGAGTTACAAGGAGAAAAAATATCTGTATCATTGTTCGGTCGGAAACTTTTCAGACAACCCTCGTATATCTTCGTTAAATAAACTTGGGATCTTCAAACGGAATATTCAAACATTCTTATCAGAATAAGTTTACATATGTCCAGTCTGCAAAGTTGAACTATCAATTTTCTTGTCGAACGTAAACGATCCATAGATTGTGATGCAGAATCAACTTAATTGAACATGGACTACAATTAACAAAACCCCTTTTCTTCCGAATCCGATTGTTAAAATTTCCTTTCTACATTTAAACACGATACCAGTACTTGTAAATTTCATTTTGTTTAATTAAATATTTTTTTTTTTAATTTTAAGGACAGCACGCAAGCTACAACAGGCCTCCAGTGATACGGAAAAATGTACTAGTTACTGTGTTCTACATTCAGAATAATAAATAAAAAAGAAATTTAAATAATAATCAGATTCTCAAAGTACAGCTGGTGTCCCTGGATACGAATACACCTCCTTTTGGAAAATGTTCTGAGTTCATTGTGACTTCGACTGTGTTTCTTTTTCCAAATTTGTCTAGCTTCCTTGTCTCTCCCTTGCTAATAGATTTTTTTTTTAATTGTTTGGACGACTGCCCGAAATGTGAAATCCCGATAAGGACTCGCTACACAGTACTAATACTTGGAAAAACAAAGAAAGATTTTCTCCTCGTGCTAGAATTTTGTCAATTCCGGTTCTGTGGTATTCTTGTGGTTTTTGTCAATAGAGCTCCATAGGGAAACGGCAAAGGATAGAATCATACTCCTATCTCCACCTAGATCTGCCAAGAAGGAAACTATCATAGAAAAGAAAAATGTACATATTTATATAAAACAAGATACACAAGCATACTGCTGGAGTAAGGGAATTAAGTACAGAAAAATTGTCCTTATTAATTTTAAATTAAATTGTGTATTTAGGTAAAGAATATACTTTTTTGTCTCTTCAATCAGATAAAAGATACACCACACTACGGTTCACTGTTCAGTGGATATATTGTAGAGTATTTTGAAACACAACCATTATCCAAACGAATTCGTGTGGTGAGACAGAGGTGGTCAACCGTAAACAACGTAAATTTCGGGCGCCAAGTTGGCTTTGTGTTTATAGAGGCCCCCAAAACTTTAGATACTTTCCTTGGTCAAAAGTATTTGTACGCTCGTAAATATGTTGTTGGCGGTACCGGCGGCGTGCTAGTGGTTTGTAAAACGTGCTCTGGCAAACCTGCCAAACTGATATGCCTTACATTTTTTTTTTTTTTTTTTTTTTTTTTGTATACGAGTATTCTACTTGTGGTTTGTTAGTCGGTTTTGGATGGCAAAGTTTAGCGTTATTTTTTTTTTTATCATCAACATTTTTCCAAAGTCGTTAACCATATAGTTTCGAGAGAAAATAGTTTCTCAATATGATGATGTGCTTGTACGTATGTAGCATATGTGGCAGTAATGTGGTTCAGAGTGTGAATTCCGTAAGAGCTCATTATTATATTGCTGAGTTTTCGAAGTGTGTGCTGATAAATTTTCCCCAATAAACAAGCCAGACGATGGGAATTGGGCTTAAGGCGAGAAACTTGATATGAGGATGTTGAATGAATGGCTGCTGGATTGCACCATATCCGAATCTTATTCAGATTTAATGGGGAAAGTTTTTGAGAAATTTTCGAATGTGGAAGAGTGTGTTGCAAAGAAAAAAATTCAGGAATGGAATGTATTGTGTTGCACTGATGGAAGTAAGAGTAGCTTTGAAGAGTACAAGTTGATATGGCCGAGGAATTATTTATTACTTAAGTTGGTGTTTGTGGCTTTTAGAAGTTTTACAACGAGTTTTTTGTGGCACTCTGCAAGAAATATTTTCCATTAGGTAAGCAGTGTGGCGAAGTATCAAAATGATGCTATGTCGGTTTCAAAGTTATATTATGCCTGCCATGTTTTAAGGTTCAATGAAGGGGGCAGCATAATACTAGTTACCCCACTTGGGTATCTACAGATACTGAAATGAATAAGGTGCTTATTTACACATCTGAAATTAAGCCACGTAGCATACTTTATATTCACTTCTACGTATGCTAGTGAAAAACAAAAAAACCAAAACCTTGGTGAACATGATGAACTTTTGATATGAAATTGAAGACCAAGATAATATGAGATAAATGTATAATAGTTGGCATTTTTAATTTTAAGGATAATTATTCGATTCCTTTTAATATTGCAGAACCAACAATGATTTCTGTTATGTTCAACCTGGGTATTCAATTGACCGCTTAAGCGACGACGGCAACAAGGTGCGAATAAAGCGATGATACTGCTCATGTAGTAGCTCAAAAGTGTAAGACCACTTATACGAATCAAACATTTAAGACTTAACCACGATCCGAGAAATACAATAGATGGATCCAAATCTAAAAAAAATGAGTTTTCTCTTACAGCCTTGACATAGAATAGATATGTTTTGAAGGAAACCACCATTTTAACTACCCCTCATCCATGAGGCTGAAGACTACGTAAGAAAATGTTTCTATGACCCCTTAGACACAACCTATGTAACCTGTCTGTTTAATCCCAACTTCAATAGAGCTCGACTAATAGAAACAAACTGTAAAACCATATCTGGTTTAGAATTCTATCCGAAACCTTTAGTCCTACAAAAGTCTTTTAACAAATCAAGCACTGAAATCCTATTGAAAAGGATAGCTTGAATGCGTTGATGAAACTGAAGTCATGGGAATAAATCAGTGGCGAAGAAGCTTAACGCTGACATGTTTAGCAAATAAGTTCTGAGGGTATTTCAACCTATCTCTATGGCAACTCTTGCCCGCTCAGGTGGAAAAGGCCGTCATACCAATTAGTGTGCACAGCTGAAGGCGGTTGCTATGAACGTACAAGTAAGAGAGCTTTATGTTTCATTCCGAACCATGGCGCTACCAAAAGTAAAGTGAACCTGTATCCTTTATTTTGAGCTATCTGACATGTGTTACTGTTTTGCGTGACCGTTATTTTTGTTTTATGGTATGTACTGCTTGGACTACTTTGCTATCCCAATAAATGCAAAATTTCTATTCATTATCAATACAAGCCAAAGGTTAACAACCTCTCCATTGATCCAGCGATGACCTGCTCACCGGTTGGCTTTACTCTAATTTACAATCAAATGAAAAGAAATCGCCCTCGAGGGGTAGGTGGGTGGAGAATAAACTGAGTGCCCTACATAACCCTACGTATTACGGTAATGTTTTACCTGAAGAATGAAATGTATTTCTTGTTTTCTTCATTCATCTGCATTACTCTTCATCATCTTTCGTTCGTATTATTTTTCGCCCGTGTGAAGATAATAAATTCAATGATGGCATTCAGGAAGACAGGCACATTCTCTCACCATCACAACCAGGTAAGATGCACTGTTTGAAAAGTCAACGTGATGGCTTAACATCACCCTATTCATTCCCATTCACCGTCAGCTGAGAAATGCTGATTATTGAAATACGTTTCCACGGAGATAGTGCTAACTTATAGCACCTGGTTGTTGCGCCGGAAGGGTCTACTGAAAGAAAACAGTCTGACAGACATTCGAACACAAGCAAGTTCGACTTCTTCGGGCTTGGCTATATCTAGGGGATGATAGTTCTAGAATAGAGAAGGGAAAGGTGATAGGAGCTAAAGTAGTGGTATTTCTAAATTCAAGAACTCAGAGCATGTTCAGGTCAACTTAATTAAAATTAATTTCTAGAAGGAGTTTTCTAATTTTGTTCATTGGTTGGTTTTGTTCAGATGTCTAATGGAGGCTTCAACCGTTCCACAGTCCTCTTCTATAAACAGGATACTCGTTGAATCTCTTTTTTTTTTTTTTTTTTGTTTTTTTGTTATCGTTTGCTTCTACTATTTCTTTCTTTAATTTGTTTTGATTTAGTTTCATTTCTACTACTGCAACGAGTCTGATCATTTTCATCTTCTTTCAGTTAGGACGACGACGACGACCAACGGCGTGGAACAGATACGTTTATAAATCCAGCGAATTGGTTTGGGTTTGTACTTAGTTCGGTTTTGCCATCTCTCATCAAAGATCCATTTCGAAGCCATATCCTGGTAACCTACATAGCAGTCTTTCGTTTGCTTTCGTTCTTCGCTATAGACAACACCGCATTTTTGCGGTTACACTCATTTGGCAAGTAAACAAGAAGACCACAAAGAAATGTAAAAAGGCAGAGTGATGTTGCAATAGAAAAAGAACAAAGAAAGCATAAACCACCCACCCAAAAGGGAATACTCTCCTATTTTTAGAAGGGAATCCCCAGTTTCAGAAAAGATTCATTCCCCGTATTCAACATCATTTAAATGGATTTCATGTTTGTTCGGCTGTAGAAAGAAATGCAATTCGAAAGCTTAATAAGATGCACTCCATAAAACAGGATACTTTCTATGCTATAGAGGAAAAGGAAATTTATACAGTATCATGAATTATATTGTACCTAATGGATCCACTCGGTAAATGACCTCTGGCAGTACTGGATTTAGCAGGCATGTGACTAGTAACCAAATGATGGACCATTGTGTAATTGAATTACGATTCCTTCGGGGCGTTGTTTCTTCACAGATACTCGTACTCGTGCTAGGCATCTTATTGAGATAATTTCTCGGTGTTGGTTTGTAGTTATCCTTAGGGATTTAACTTGGCTGAAGTGTGTTCTTAAGTTGGTTTCTTAAGAGCACCTAATGTTGGTGTTTTATTGATTTTAGATCACAGTCATACATTCTCATTCATAGTCCTTTTTGGGGTTGTTTTTGTTGTTGCTGAACACACTTGTGACAGTTTTTTTTTTTTTTTATTTACATGCTCATCGTCATAATATATTTGGTTATTCCATCTCTGCTGGAGGTTTTGTCCTTATTCATCGAATTTGGGACCATTTTCTGTTAGTGGTTGTCTGCAAAGAGAAATGAAAAGTTTGAATTTGTTTATGGAAATGATAGTCCGGCACCACTGTTAGCACTGCTGTTAGGGATATCTAAAGGACTTTGGTAGCAGAATTACTAGTTATTAATGATCCTTAAATTAAAGCTAAAGTAGTACAAAATATATATGGAATAAAATTTATTTGTGAGGAAGCAATTGTTTATTGCTTGAGGTGGTAGGTGAGTAGATCGAAAAGTGGGAGAAACAAACTACCGAATCCTTATTAGCTCACTGATTAGATTTTTTTATTTAGATCAATGACGGTAGACAACTTGTTAAAATTTCTGTTTAGCCAATTTCTTCAAATCTAGTCAACGCAAACCAAATCGAAAGTTACCCGAAGAATCATACGTTCAAAACGACAAAAAGTTTCCTCACCACCATTCTCCAGTGTCCCTCTATCTGCGCTATAATGCAAGTCCTACCATATATACGTTTGCCTTACTGACTCATGACAAGGCTTTGTTGCGTTTTCGTAAAGAAACCAGAAAAGTTCTAAACAGATCACTTAAAACTAATTTGGAGGAAGGCTGGAAGTACAATGGATTAGTTCTTTGTCTGAGTGCTCTTTTCCAACAGAAAAAAAATTCATAGAAAGTACCAGCACTTACTACAATAACGCCGAGTACCTGCAGCATGCTGCGAACATAGGCCGGTCACTTTCAGAGATAGTGCTCAGTGGTGTTGTCATAATTTCCTCAGAGTGTCGTAGGATGCTGTGTTATGTACTTTCAGGTCCTCAACAAAGGCGTAGTAACCCATTACAACGCTAGTAAGCAGTTTGCAATTTCTCTAACCTAGTGACGGAAAGAAAGTCACTGATCTTCTGGAAACGTCAGGATGCATTCGTTTGGACTGCAGAAATCTTTGTAAAACATGGCATCAGCACTCCTTACGCGGGGTTCAGGTACTAAGAAACTTTCCTCTGAGTCTTTCCTAGCAAGTTAATTTTCGATTGCATTTCCTGCCATGAACGCAGAGTGACCTGGGACTCAAAAGTTACTCATTCAACTTTTATTCGAGAACTACTAACTTAAAAGTGAAGCTCCCAAGTGAAGAGTTCAAAGAGTTTATTTTCCAGATCAATATATTGTATATATATAGGTACACACATAAACACTGAGCTTCCTTAGAAAAACGAATAGTGATATCCATAAGCACTAGACGAGTCAGTCGTGAGCTGACCGACATGATATCAGTGGAAAGAGGACACTGCCTTGGGTGCAATCCCTGTTTACACGCCGATAATCACATAGCACGTCAGAAAGGAGATGGACTAGTCTCAAGCTCTTGGCGATCATGAAGCCACCTTTTTTGATTTTCACACAGTTATATTGGGAATTGCTACTGACGGCAATAGTACATATAAAAAACAAAGGGAACGAATTTCTGCCGTGCAGAGCATTATTGGACTCGAGCTCCTCTCAGGCTACTCTAATATCCGAAGCATGCCTACAGCGTCTTGATCTTAGACGAAGGCACGTCAAAATTCCAATCATCGGTGTAGCACTAAGTGGAAGCAATCAGGGTACTCGTGGTCACTTTAAGCTTGAAATAAAGTCATCCATCTTGGTGCTGATGTATTTTTTGATTGCCTCGCTGAGGGTAAAATCGTTCATCTGTTGGGTTCATCGGTGGCCAAATACACAATTTTCGATCGGGTCATCGCGGGGAATATCTTTTCGCGTGCTGAAGGCAGCTTAAGTATGTTACACTCGGCCATGGATCTTAACACACCATTTTATTTTATTTGCACCATTATGCGGTAATTAAGCCCAGCAGTGTGACTACCAAGCTGAGTGTGGTTTTCAAACGCGTCATGCAAGTCCACTAATGGATTTTCATTAAATGATTACAATAAGCCGAATTTCCAAAGGGCTTCGGAGATTCTTATCAACGATTTTTATGTCGATTTTTAAAGCGTAAAAGAAGCACTACTTATAAAAACGATCTTAACCTCATCCTTTAGAACGACAGTATGGAGCTCTGTAAATGGTGTTCCAATTCAACAGACTTCCTCAATAATATTAATGCCGAGCATGAGGAAATAGCCAGCGAATTGTCCATAAACGCCGGAGGAGTGAAAACTCTGGATCTTCTGGAACTCCTGTGGGATACTAAGCGCGACATTTTGAAATTCTCCGTTTCCATAAGCACTATTGGCACAGGTGACTAAGAGGGAGGTGTTATCGAAAATAGCTCGGATTTTCGATACGTTAGGTTGGCTATCACTCGTCTTAGTAGAAATGGAGATCTGTATAAAGTGGCTTTGGTCAAGGGTATTGACTAGGATGAATATATAATCTCGGAATTTTATAAAGAAAGGTCGGATTTCCTAACGGACTTAAGGGCCTTATAAACAATGAGCATACCACGCTGTTACACACTTTTGGGATTCATGATGTTACTTGCTTCGTGTAAACAGACTCAACTACAGTGCTGTATTGGAATCAAGGATATCCACGAAAAAGAAATGTTTTCGTAGACAACCGCATATCACAAATTGCTTCCCAGTTTGTAGATTTTGTGAATTTCCTGGCTGCAACATATCCCCTAACAAGTGCGAATCGGTAGTCTGTGTAACTAGCTCTGTCCACGCCATTAAACCTGAAATCTGTTCAAAGTTTTCGAATCTTTATGGACTTTATAGCGTTATTGCTCGGTGCATTTGTTTATCTAAAAGGCAAAGAAATCGTAGTGCAACCCTTCGTGTTTATTATTTATCGCCTAATAATAAGACAGCACTAGTAAGACTCATGCAAAGTCACTTTTTTGAGGGAGAGATCAAGTGTTTATTTTCTGGCAAAGCGGTCACAAGTAAGAGTTAGTACGCGCGTATGAACCCCTTTATCGACCAAGCGGCGCAGTTCGCGTAGGAGGTCGACTTGAAAACGCTTATATTCTTTTTGAGCAGAAGCATCCACTCATACTCCATAAAGATTACCATCTAACGTGGCTAATTGTTAGCGATTGCCATTTAAGCAATCTTCATGCAGGAATGCAGCGAATGACGTATTTTCTTTCCCTTAGTTATATTATCATTGGTGTTCCGACTGATCAAGCGATGTATTTTTCAATGCACGACTTGTATTCGACAACGCGCTGTACCTTACCAGCAACAAATTGTTTTCGGCAACACTGGTGTCGACTACGCCGGACTATTACTAGCGCGGTCAAGGAAGGGACGAGGAGCCAAGCAGTACAAAGTCTACATTGCTCTATTTCTATGCATGGCTACTAAGGCCATGCATTTCGAGTTGGTCTTGGAGTTTTCTTCGTCAGCGTTTATTGCAGCATTATGTCATTTTGTTGGAGCCAATAAGCAACTTCGGGAGTAGGCTAATCATCTTAAATCGGATAAATATCAAGATAATGTCTCTTGTGAGCTGCCTGCACGTGGAATCGCCTGGAGTTTCATACTTCCACATGGTCCGCACTTTGGTGACCTGTTGGAGGCCGGTGTAAAGACTGTTAAATTTCACTTCAGAACAGTTCTGGGGCAAGCTTGCATGACTTTCTAAGAGTTTTCAACGATACTTTTTCAAGCCTGTGCCGACAGCAGACCACTCTGTTGCCAATTTGAAGGATGCATTTTCTTATCGCTCGATCGTATGCGAGTGTGCCTGAACCTCAGTTATTATCCACCTGAGTTTCGTTGGTCTTCATCAGCACTTATGGCGTAAATGGTCTCAGGACCACCTAACGCATGGTTGAAGAAGTGCAAGGATATTCAGCCCAACGACATCAACCGACGTGCCGATGGCTCACCGAAAAAATCACAAGGACGTATCCCGGACGAGATGGTCTAATTCGAGATGCAAATGTTCTCAACGCTAACGGAGAAGTAAAGCGCTTGATCACTAAGCTGTGTGTGATGAATGGTTGTTGAAAGTACCATATCTTTCAAAGGCGGGAGTATATTGGGCGCTTAAGGCCAACTTGTAGCCTCACTCTAAAGTGTAAAATAATTTGACTAATGAATTATTGGTTTCTTCTTGTACTACTGTTTCCGGTTGTAATAACTGTAATACATTGATCAGCTGAAACTTATAAATTTACAGCCCCTTTCTATACGCCGAAAGTTGCCTATATTCTCTTAATTTAGTTGGTAACATTGGTTGTCCCTCTTTACTTCAACTTGTTTCGTTTAACACCAACCCACGCAATTTTTGGGTCTGTTCAACTTTTCTGGCTTAATCTTTACAGAACAAATTACAGCCACCTTGAGACAATGTCAAGAATACTTCGTGAAGGTAACGATTTCTCTTCGACTACCACCTCAGCATTTTCCTTTTCACCTGTGCCTCATGTCCTTACTTTCTTTTAGTTTTCGTCTTTAGTTTTAAGCGAAATTGTTAGTTTAATAATAATCAAATTGATAATTAGATCAAGAAAAGATTTTTTTTTTCTTTCGCAGTAATAACTTTAGAACCATATTGAAGCAAATTTTTGTACGAAGACTTGAGACAACTATGTTTAAGCCCTGCATGAGTGACACATCAACGATGTGGATAAGATATCGTTTTGACATTTGACAAATATGCATTACATCGTACAACCTCGACTCGTTGCTCACATTCATCATTAAATTGAAGGCAACTTAACTTCGCCATTGGATGTTCTTCACCATATTTTGATTGTTATTTCATTTACCTAAGTAACAACTTTTGTTCACCAGTCTATTTTTGTGGCAGCTACTTCCCCACAAGTGATGACACACTAATCTCTGTCACAAGTGATCTCAGCGACAACTGATCTTCATTACACGAATCATTCCCAATTTATCCGACAACTGATCTTCACTAATGTACAAATTATCTCAAAACAGTGGTTTTTCGACTATAGAGGGGTTCCTATACCTACCTTTACGAGGGTTGATCCAAAAACTAATCCCCCTGGTACCAGACTTTGCACAACAGATCATTATCTAGCACAACAATCCTGGAGTTGTTGGTGTTAAAAATTTATTCTAGTGGAAATAAATTACATTACCACCAGAGAACTCTTGTCAGATAAATCTTTGAAAATGTTATTTCTAGGAAACCTTTTTGGTTTAAAAATAATATTAAAAATAGATTGTCAGTGTAGCTGCAAGTAGACATGATTCAAATGAATGGCATTAGAAATGACATCGCTTTTTAGAATCCCTGTATGGTCTCCGTCATGTCTTTGAAAATTTTTAAAATTAAGAACAGCTTGGTCTTGTTAATTTTAAATCAATTACAATCAAAGACATGTATTTATATTCATTTCATTACAACTCCTAAAATTGTATCTCAGCGGTTATAAATAAACTCAACTTCATGTTAAAGATCTAACAAACTAACAAATCAATGCCTGCAATTAATTGTTGATGACCTTTGCGAACAATTAAAGGACAACGATCCTTAGATCTACCAATGGACAACCAGCGAAGATTGTCGACTGGAAAGCAGACATAGCCACCATCCAAAATGTGCGATGGATGCACCGCATAAAAGGGGATAAAAAACTGTGAAACAGCAATCGCAGTGTTTATTCCGAAACAGATTTGCGTCAAAAGTAGACCTACTAGGTGGGAATGAAAAAAAATTTTTTTGCACTTGTGCGCCAGTGCATTGTTTTGCAAAAACAAAATTTTTTTTCGCTTCATGTGAGGCCGTTTTGCAGCGATTTCAGCCTTCAATCGCTCCAATAATGCACAATAATACTCCCTGTTGAAGGTTATTTCCTTTTTTGAGGTAGTCCACGAGGAGTATGGCATGACAATACCAGAAAACCGACGCCATAACCTTTCCGACCCATCGAGCCTCCCTCGGCCGCTTCGGAGCACTCGTGCCGGCTTCAGTCCATTGCCGTGCACTTATTCTGTTCTCTGGTGTTCAACAGTTACCAATCGACGCCAAAAATGCGCCCGATTCCTCATCAGCAAGTCCAAACACTCTATGGAAGTGTTCTCGCGTTCGTGTTTTTGGTCAGGAGTGGGTATGCGCGGTACCCAGCGGCAGGATAACTTTTTCATATGCAGAATATTGGCCAAAATATGGCGTGTGCGCTCAGTACTAATCTTTGTGGTATCTGCTAGCTCGTGCACCTTCACTTTCCGGTCAGCCAACACAATTTCATGTATTGTTTTTTTTTTTTTTTTGACATTGTCCTCTGACCGCATCGGAGTTGAAGTTGCGGCCACTACAAAACTATTAAAACCAATATTTGACGGTGTAATCTGACGGAGCATTAGGCCCATAATACTAATCCAACTTTTCTTTTGTTTCCTTCGCCGTTTTGCCTCTCAAAAAATAATGTTTTATGAGAGATCGAAAATCGTTTTTGTCCATACTCAACATGATTTCAAACACGTCAACAACAATCAGCTGTCAAAGCAAAACTAAAGACAGCATCGTACTGAAATTTGCGAAACTTTTTTGCAGTTGCAGCACATTCTGGCCAAGTAGGTTACTTTTCACTCCACCTAGTAGAGCGTAAGTCTTGGGCTTCAGATTCAGTCACGCAAGCAAACGCCTACTGATAAGAAAGATTATCTTAAAGATTGCAAGCTACTCTACGAGCAATACCTTAAATACGACATGAAGATCTTTTTGGAGATTTTAGTACCAAGCGCGGAAAGAAGAGGATCTTTGGTAATACAATCTAATGTACAGCTGCCACGACATTACCTCTGGAAACGGACTCATTAAATTAGCGGCGTGGGGTAATGTAGGTATAGTCACAAAAGGGTTTCAACACCTTTATATCGACACAGAAACCTGGATGACTCCTGGCCAACAAATCGTAAACCAAATTGATCTTATCTCAAGGCAGTTTCCAGTTTTGAATACCCGAAGATTCCGAACAGCTAACATCGGCTTATATCATTATCTTGTTGTAGTCAAGATACGAATGCAGATACCCAAAATAGTCCAATGTCAACGAACCATTGTGAGGAACTTCAACGTCTGACAGCTAAAATCACAAGAACCATCCAGGGGCTATTTTGGTTGAGTTTGCCTTAACCTCCCTTAACAGAGTGACAATTTTATAAACACGCCGGACGCACACAGCCGCCTTGCCTAAGAAAGCAATCTCTAATCCTAAATCTAACAAAACTGGTGGATCCGATGGGTTAGCTGAAGATCTACTTAATGCACCAGATGATAAGTGGATAGGGAGCATACATAAACTCATCTCCAAAATCTAAGTCGACAAAAGTATGCACGTCAAGCCAGGAAGAAGGGAAATCCCCTGCAAAAACTACAGAGAAACAAGTTTCCCCAACTTCTTATATAAAATTATGTCTGTCGTATTATGTGAACGACTAAGACCTTTCGTAAACCGTCAAACTGCCCACTATCAGAGTAATTTTAAGTCACCATAATTCTTATTTTATGCTAAGTCCATAAAACTGTGCATCAGTCGCCTAAGATAAAACATGTAGAGTGAATGGACACCTATTTTTCGAATTTTTCCCTTGGATGGACAACGCTGTATAGGAATACCTCACCTTAGGTGGTGCGCACAAGTAGAAGGGGACCTTAATTAACTTGGAGTGCTTTAACCAGATATTCTTCTTACGACAGACCTTGGAAAAAACTTAGAAATTCCAAGCGGATACCCGCCATCCTCATTGATTTTAAAGTCATGTATGACAAAATTTATTGAGACAAATTTCATATACAGGGCCATGTCTAGTTCTAGCATCCCTGCCAATTGCAACTATGCAAAATTCCGATAGAGAATGAACGCTGCTCCATCAAGGTCAAAAAGGTATTGACAAATCTGAGACTTGCACTGTCAGAAAAGAACTCAAACAAGTCAATGCCCTGTCATTGGTCTTTCTCTATACTGTTCTTCAAAGAATTGCGTGAAACTCGCAAGGCAATTCCAAAGGCAATATCTTTCCAAAGTATGTTCAGTTAGTCGCATACGCCGACGACATTGATATATTATGTAGAATACAGCTCTCAATTGAGCGCTTAGGACTATTGAAGCAGCAACGGTGGAGAAAGGTTTAGAGGTCAATAATGGAAAAACAGAACAATTACACACAAGGTTATGATAGGCAGCTACAACTGTGAGTTAGTAAATGGTTTTATCTACCTCGGCTCTGTTATCAACCCTGACAACGACAACAGCGAATAATCACTCTTTCTCATCATGGCTTCTTTGAGCTTAGAAGCCAATTGAGTAGTGCCGTCCTTTCTCGAATAATAGAATATCGGGGCTATACGCGAGTTGGTAAGAACGCAATCAGCTGATTTTTCGGCGTTCTTAAGAGCTGGGAATCTCTCGAATGTTCATTTGGCGTACATTGTATAAAGACTTAGCAATACATCCGTTGAAAATCATATTGACCCAAGAGCCAAAGCCAAATGACCATTGAAGGGATCTATTGAAGTTGGTAAACTATTTGAATTTTTAGCCATTCTATGTATACGAACAAATTTACTGCATTTTTTGTTTTCATGCTGAATGAATGGAGGAAGCTATCGTTCCATATTAACCAGTTTTTTTTTTTTTTTTGTGATAGATAGGAACTGGAGGGCTCTACCTAAGGCCGAGCAAGTGCCACAATCCATCTTTTAGTTAGACCTGTTAATTAATTAATTGGCCTCCTCCATCTATAAGCCAGATACATAGGCGTCTTGGAGGCGGACATTCGTTTTGAAATTGCTGGAATATCTGGCGAATTATGCGAAAATGCCCTGGATAATTTAGTTCAGAGCAATCTATTTCATTGGGGGCGTTTGTATGATGTCATACTTTGAACTTGAACACACGTGTTTTTATTGAATAAACAATAATGAAAAGCCCTGATTATAAAATACATTTTTTTATGTTTCTAATAATCAGGCTCCAGGCGTCGTCTGGTAAGTTCGTATGTGGCACCAGAGAGAACGTTTTCGTATCGCAAACATTCTATTTATAGTCTTCTAGTTAGCAAAGGTAGTAAGGAGTACTAGTCTAATTTTCCCAGAAATTTATATTTCTGACACACCGCCAGAGGCATAGTGTACGCCTTCCAATTTCATTTATATTTGGCAGAAGTATTCATAGACTCAATTTGAAATTTGCTTTTTCTAGGTAAATGCAGACGCAATTACTAGGACTACAGAATTATTTAGATGCATACCAAAGGTAATCAGGTGAAATTGTTTATCTTTGTAATATCTGTGTCTTTTCCATTTACAGTGAAAAACTGAAAAATAACTGTATTTTAAGCTTAAATCTATTTACTATATGTACGAGCATATGTCGGGGTAAAGCATTGGCTTTGATCACCTTGAGATGAATGAATTAACATACATATATAGATGTCTGCAAAAATGCAAGATACAACATTTGTCGAACACACATTTTTTTACGAGTACGAGTATCTCTTACCTTCAAACTCATCTTCTAGTCAATATTCTGCAGATATGACACTTTAATAAGTTTCCTTCATATTGTACATATCTAAATCTAATCGTATGTGTGTTTGTAAATGAAAAATGTTAAAAATATTTTCAAAAATGAACGTTCTTTAGATTGACTAATTGCTTTGTGTCTGTCAGCGCGGGGTTTATTACTGTTTTGGCATTATGACAAACTTTTTCATCATAGCTCTATTTTGTATACATACGTTACCCATACCACCTCAAGGCGAGAAATATAAAAGCTAAATATTTGCAAAACCTTAAGAAAGACTGTTGTTAGGTGTGATGAGGATAGGGGATGCTAGAATACGTTTTGCCCGGCTTTATATGTGTATCTTGTATATTCCCATGAAAATAGCAACTTCAAAGCTAAAATTACCTCTGTTTGTTTATTGAAGAAATTTTGTGCGACTTTCTGAAAGTTTTATGCTGTCGGAAGGTGATTAAATTTAATTTCTTTTTGTTTGCTTATGTACGAGTACTCGTATATCTTTCAAATACTCGTATCGTTTTTGTATGAATTAGAGATTTTTGAAAAGTTTTCTTTTGCCGTTCTGGTTGGCAATTTGGTGTTGAAACGAGCGGAAACACTCAAAGGTCATTTGTTTGTTGATACAGTCAAAGTTATGTTAATACGAGTATTCAGGCCAAGAAGGCTTCTTTGGAAGTTTATTCGTGTTAAGTTAAAAGTTGAAGATGTCTGTTGATGGGATATGAATTTTCTCTGTCATATTTTAACCGTATATGTGCTCAAGCTTTTTGTGAAGATTAAGTCGCTGCTCATCAACTCCTACATTCACATCTCAGGGTCAAGTAAAAATGGAAGCCAAGGAACAACAATAAGACAAGTCTATTGGCAGCGAATTCTTTATGCGACCCTTCAGATAGAGGTAAAAAAAGAGTTCAGCCTCTGATACGGACGGATAATTATGTTGACAACAGTCCCAAATGGTGCACATGTAATTTAAGGACCCTTAATAGGCAAACAATTCGCGGAGGCCCTGGACTTCTGCAAAGAAAATGTTACTGCGATCCAAGAAACTGCAAGTATCACAAACTATATATGTCGTAGAATGGCAACTTCTACAAAAGAGAACCACGCTTATTTGGATTTGGATTAACTATTCGAAGAAAATTAAAGCAAAAAGTACTAAGCTTTCGGCATATAAGCGAATACCTCATAACAAATGCGTTCAAATCCCTACAGATAATAAGGACAACAGCATTAAAAGCAAATTATATGACCTCCTAAGCTGAACATATGCTCAGTGCTTGTGCTAGCATGTCGATAATCAATCGGGTGTAACTCTTAAAATTCTAGCCCTCATATTGTACATAAACTATAAAACACCAATGAGAGTCTTGTCAACGAGCCATCAGAGAAGCTGTTTTTGAAGTGATTGTTTTCAAAGCCCCACCACAAAGAGACTTCTGATTCTACGATAAATGATGACAACTACATATGGAAAAGAAGAACAGACTTCTCGGAAATAAAATGAAGAACCACGATGAACGGATGTTCAAGGAAATGAAGAGGTATTTCTGCAGGGATGATGTTTGAAATTTCGCCAGAAAATAAAACGAACATGCCAAGGCTACAAAGCCAGTATGGAAGCCTGCAAAGATAAATTTGCACATCTAGTAATAGAGTTACTGTCCGTGTCGAGATATACTACTTCTGCAGATTATATAACGACGATGACGTCCTTGTAGAATGAACCATTTACTCTGTACGGAGGCAAGGGAGAGTTCCATTCCCATGACCAAAGAGAAGCTAATGTAGCCATATCGAAGATAAATTTTAATATGTTAAGTCTGGCATATCTGGACTGACGGCTAAGCTGCATAAAGCAGATGTTAGATATATGTACATAATCAGATGAAAGCATCCCAGTATCATGGAATCTCCACAAGAAACGAAACTCATTTGACTTCACCAACTATGGAGGAATAACTCATTTAACATTCCCTACAAGATCTTCTCTGACGTAACATGTGAGCATCTGAAACCATTGTTTAACAATCTGGTTGGTCCATACAAGGGCGGTTTCAGGCCAGGAAAATCAACTATCGAACAAATATTTACACTAGGCCAGATCTTGGGAAATACGTTCATCATCTATTTGTCGAATTAAAAACCGTATATAACAGAATACATAAAGACGAGCGCAAGATGAATGTGGAGAACCGCCAGAATGCGCTGCTACTGCAAAAAAGGTTATGGTGCTTTAAGGTCCGTTCACATTAAGGTAGACATTTCAGTGCGATACTGTTTTTAGTTTTGTTTTGAAAGTTGATTGTTGTTGACGTGTTTGGCATCATGTTTAGTATGAACAAACACGATTTTCATTCTTTCATAAAAAATTATTTTTTGAGAGGCAAATCGGGGAAGGAAACAAAAGAAAAGTTGAATAAATATTATGCGGCTAATGCTCCATCAGATTACACCATCAAATATTGTTTTCGAGAGTTTCGTGGTGGCCGCAACTCTATTACCGATCAAGTCCGCAGCGGCAGGCCCGCCGATGCGGTTACAGAGGACAATGTCAAAAAAATACATGAAATGGTGTTGGCTGACAGGAAAGTGAAGGTGCGTGAGCTAGCAGATACCACAAAGATTAGTACTGAGCGCACACGCCATATTTTGGGCAATATTAAAAAGCTATCCTGCCGCTGAGTGCCGCGCATACTCACGCCTGACCAAAAACATTAACGCGAGAGCACTTCGAAAGAGTGTTTGGACTTGCTGATGCGGAATCTGGCGGATTTTTGGCGTCGAATGGTAACTGTTGAACACCAAAGAACAGAAAGAGTGTCCGGCAATGGACTGAAGCCGGCACGAGTGCTCCGAAGCGACCGAGGTAGGCTTAATGGGTCGGAAAGGTTAAGGCGTCGGTTTTCTGGGCATACTCTTCGTGGAGTACCTCGAAAAAGGAAAAACCTACCAACAGCGAGTATTACTGTGCATTACTGGAGCGATTGAAGGCCGAAATCGCTGTAAAACGGCCTCACATGAAGCGAAAAAAAATTTTGTTTTTGCAAGACAATGCACTGGCGCACAAGAGCATCACAACCACTGCTTAAATCAATGACTTACGGCTCATTCCCAAGGAGGTTACTTTTCACCCTGCCTAGTATTTTTGTATATCGTGTCGTAATTTAGAGATTAAAAATTTATTGTTATAAAAAACGTTAATCGGTTATAGAGGGTTTTCTAATAACGACTTGACAACTTTTTTTTAAATAAAAGGCAAACCATTTGAGATATTTCAAAAATTTTATTATTGGCTTGAAGTACAATCAAAATATTTATGAACGAAACTCGACTTCGTTTATATTGCCACCGTGGGCACGTTGGACCCAATTTTCAACGATTCGTCCACACATTTCGGCCGAAATACCCGCTATTTTGAGTTCAATGTTGGCTCTGAGCTCCTTTAACGTGTTAGCATAAACCAATGACTTAACGTAGCCCCACAGAAAATAGTCAAGCGGCGTTAAATCGCACGAAAGAGGCGGCCAATAAACTGGCCCATGTCTTAAGATAACACGCTTACCATACTTACTCTTCAATAAATCGATTGTAGGGTGTGCTGTATGGCTTGTGGCACCATCCTGTTGAAACCACATGTCGTCCAAGTACATATCTTCCAATTCGGGCCAAAAATAATCGGTGATCATGGCGCGATAACGCTGACCATTTATAGTAACGTGACGATCGTTATCGTCGACGAAAAAATATGGCATAATAACGCTGCCGGCATGCAAATCGCACCTAACAGTTATTTTTTGTGGATGAAGTGGTGATTCATGAAGCACATGTGGGTTCTCACCCGACCAATAATGCATACTTTGCTTATTGACGAACCCATTGAGCCAAAAATGAGCTTCGTGACTGAAGATGATTTTGCGATGAAATTCATCATCTTGGCGCATCTTCTACAGAGCCCAATCGGAGAACGTTTGCAGACGTTGCTCGTTAGTGTACTTTATCATGATGAAAATGTTGAGTTTACTGAACAAATTGACAAAGACAGTTTGATGATTAGTGAAATAGTGCGTTCACAAATTAAATTCAAAGTTGTCAAGTCCCTGTACATGCATCATTATTTGGTGAAACATTTTACTGTCTTTCCGGCAATTTTATAATGCCCCTTTCGTAGAACTTGCGAAGAATTTCTCTAAATGTATTTTAAGAACTTCCAGCGAAAAGTAATTATTTCCATGATAAGATAGATATGGCGGGTGCCGTTAAACATCCCATCCAAAATAAAATGCACCAACTTCTGACGAGTCTCCAATGGTAACAAATCTGCGGTCTACCGTTGTCTTGATGGAACACGATGCCAACTCACTCTATTTAATTGAGAGCAGTACTTATCGGATTCAATGGCTTGGTTATGCGGAAGAAGCTTACAATAACCTTCGAAGGTGGTCTTACCACCTTCTGGGGATGGTCTTTTACTCCATGATCTTTTCCGTTCCAAGTTGATGTAATAAATCCACATTTCATAGCTCGTTAATATCCGTTTTAAAAAATAGTTAATTTTCGTTGTGTTTCTGCAGGAAATCGCTAATGGGGACAAGATTGAATGAATTTTATTCACTCACGATGTATGTAATGCTGTTTGCCCAAGTGTTGTCATACGATTGATTTCGATTCCTGCTATGTATCTGGTTGTGTAGCGTGCATTATAACACATGGGCTGAAAAGTCAGTGCCGTTTTATAGTAAAACACAAAATTCTTGCAAAATTCAACTTTATTTATCAATATAGTTACCTTCGAGGGCGATACACTGATTGAAACGATTTTTCAATCTTTCGATACCAGTTTTGTAGTACGATTTCGGTTTAGCCTCAAAATAGGCCTCTGCTTCGGCGATTACTTCTTCATCAGTCTTAAATCCCTTTCCGGCTAGCATTCTTTTGAGGTCTGCGAACAGGAAATAGTCGCTGGGGGCTAAATTCAATCTTGCCATCGTTTTCATCGACTTGTGACACGGTGCATTGTCTTGATGAAACAGCATTTTCTTTTTCTTCAAATGCGGCCGTTTTTCTGCGATTTCGTCCTTCAAACGCCTCAACAACGCAATGTAATAGTCGCTGTTGATAGTCTGCCCCTTTTGGAGATAGTCGATGAAAAATATTCCATGCGTATCCCAAAATACGGATGCCATAACCTTGCCAGCCGACTGTTGAGTTTTTGGTCGTTTTGGACGACTGGGGACTGGGCTCTGGGGTGAAGTGATGGAGCCAAGTTTCACCCATTGTCACATAAGGACGCAAAAGTTCGGTTTTATTGCGGTTAAACAGCTTTAAATTATCAACACGTTGTTGTTTTTGGTCGACTGTGAGCAAACGCGGCACCCACTTTGAACAGAGCTTTCGCCTGTCCAAATATTCGTGTATGATATATCCAACACGCTCTTTTGATATCTTCAGAGCCTCAGCTATCTCGATCAACTTCACTTTACGGTCATTCGTAATCATTTTGTGGACTTTTTTGATGTTTTCATCTGAAACAGCCTCTTTTGGACGTCCACTGCGTGCATCATCTTCGGTGCTTGTATGACCACTTTTAAATTTTTCAATCCACTTGCGAATGTTTCGTTCGGCTGGTGCAGAGTCCGGGTAACACTTATCAGGCCATTTCTTTTCATCGGCTGCATTTTTTCCCATCAAAAAGCAATGATGAATCAACACACGAAATTGCTTTGATTTTCACAACAACAAAAGTTGCTTCACTCACAACGCTATATCTCGATAACAAATCATCCGACAGCTGTCAAATTTATACACGTATCTTTTTAGGGTTGGTACGAAATGAAAATGGTATCGATTTAATTCAAGTAGTGCTCTCTCCTAGAAACGGCACTGACTTTTCAGCCCATGTATTATAATAATAATCTAATAGAATCTGAACCGGGGCAAATCAGACCATTGAAATCACCGTCACGAAAACCCAATGTCCAGGCATTGGCAAAGTTAGCCCTGTTCACACTGTAAATCTTCCTTAGTTTGTACAGTGGTTTCCTTTCCGAAAATACGCCTTACTTGTCTGCGTTTTTAAAAGTACACCAAATGCGTAAAATACAACCTACAGCGATGAAATGACATAAAAACTGCAAGCTCTACAGAGACACATGTACAAACGGCGTCATTATAAGTTGACGGGAACACTAACGTTAAACAGAGGGAACTTATTGACCAACTTTGTAAAAAACAAAAACTAGTCCATTTGCGTACTCGTTCAAACATTTTCATAGGTGCTTATGTTATTAAGTTCTCGTTTTTTGTCAATAGATGGCTTCAGCACTAAGCGTTAATCGATTTTGACATATCCAAAACGTCATGAACCAAGCTTAGACATATGGGAAACAAACCCTTTTGGCGTCATATATTTTGGGAAGTGCTGATGTTCTTCTTTCATTCGAAGAAAACCTCGGCTGAAGCGTATCGAGAGCTTCAAAAATTTACGGAGATGCTATTCTTAGTGAAACAACGTGCCGTGATTGGTTCCGTCGCTTCAAAGATAGTTATTTCGATGTTGACCACCGTCCTCGTGAAGGATAGCCAAAATTTTTCGAAGACGCTGATTTGGAGGCATTGCTCGATGAGGATCCGTGCCAAACGCAAAAAGAGCTTGCTTCAGCATTGGGAGTTACCCAAAAATCCAAGCCATTGTATGCTTTGATGATGATTCAAAAACAAGGGGCGTTGAGCGTCGTTTTTTCGCCTGTGAACTACTGCTCCAACGGCAAAAAAATGAAAGGTTGTCTTTGTCGCATTGTGACTGGTGATGAAAAATGGATTCATTACAGCAACTTAAAAAGAAGAAAGTGATGGGGACTACCAGGTAAAGCTACTACGTCGTCGGCTCGGCCAAATATTCACGCTACAAAGGTAATGCTGTATATTTTGTGGGACCAGGTCGGTGCTATTAATTATGAACTATTGAAATCCAACGAGGCCATCACTGGGAACTGTATCGATTTCAATTGATGCGATTGAGTCGAGCACTGCGCGAAAAACGGCCATAATACGAGTAGAGACACAAAAAAGTTATTCTCCAGCATGACAACGCTCGGCCTCACGTTGCGAAACCCGTTAAAACCTACCTGGAAACGCTCAAATAAAAAGTCCTACTCTACCCGTGCCATATTCCCCAGATATTGCGCCGTCCGATTATTACTTGTTCAGTTCGATGGAACATGGTCTGGCTGATCAGCAGTTCCTTTTAATAATAACAAAATTTTTTTACCGTAACGGTATTCGAACTCTGCCAGAAAATTGGAAAAAGTTGTAGCTAGAGATGGGCAATGCTTTAATTAATTCGTTTGTAACCATTTTGTGGTTTTGGATATTTCTGCGTTCGCTGCTGTGCGGATACATATCTGTATTATTACGGTTTTAATATTAATTTTAGTTAGGGGATTCTTTTCTCTTAAAAAAAAACATCAACCTTAGCATGGTATAAGGGCCTTGGGTTTGTCTGTGTAGGTCAGTAAAGATCTGATGAGAGTGCCCATTTGTAGTTTGGGAATAATTGTGGAGAGACTAGAAAAAGGTTAATGTGCGTTTAAGTTCTGTTCGTCGATAAATGAATGAACCTAATTTTAGTACGTCAAGAAATCCTCTATTACCTACCCTTTGCTTTAACCGTGCAAGAACCCCAAAGGGAGCTCTGAGAGTTAAGGTCTCCGGTCAATAATATTGGTGTATTGAATATATTAACTTAATTACCTAATTCAGAAAATGGTTGGTCAGGGAGGAGGTAAAAAGGGACGACGTTGAGTTTAGGGATTGTCTCGACTTTAAATGCAACTGGTAATATTGTGGAGCTAAGTTGCATCAGCCTATGGGGAATGGATTTATGGACCAAAAGTGCTGATCCCCATTTGGCGACTCCAGTGTCAAAAATAGGATAATGGTGAGAGTATTGATTAGTTGCGTACTTGAAAGTATTTGGTAACTAAGTTTCTTGTAGGGATATAATACAGGACTTAAAGTCGCTTATTAATAACTGCAGCTTATGGTAGTTACTAAAATAACCATTCAAGTTCCATTGTAAGCAAGTTCGTGATAAGAAATAATCTTAATCTTTGATTATATTGGACAAAGATACATAAATAACAATAGTCTCAAAAATTTATTTAGGGCGTACCATGCGTATAAAAGTCGGATAGGCGGTGGTTCTTAAGAGTAATCGGATTTGGGTTTGAAGGGACTATTAGACAGTTTTTAAACGAGCATTTGTGTTAATTTGATTTATCGGGTTTAAGAGAGTTTAAGGTTTGTTTGGGTTTGTTTGTGTTTTGAAATATATTGTAGGCCGATGGGGAAGTAGTTGACAACAAGCAATGGATTGATACACACCTGTAAAAATGGATTTATTTTTACTGCTCATTTGACCAATTCACGGTCTATTGTTTTAACGCAGCTTGAATTTCGCGTCGTTTTTCTAGTCGTCCTGCTCCATGTGCGTGAACAATTAACCATGTGGTTGAGCGTCTCGTGCCAACGGGGTCCACTAGAGATGTGGCAAGAAGTGGCCAACCCCGTATTGTTCGTTCGACCAAGAATATCACTGAGAGAGTTTACATATATCGACGAGACAGAAATGAACACAATTTGAATTTTGTTGAAAGACCTGAAAATGTACCACCGTTAATGTAGCTATAGACAGATGTTAAACGAGTTTTTTTTGCCGCAAGCTGCTGAATTCAGTCTCGAGCATTGTTGGCTCCAGTAAGACGGAGCAACCGCTCGAGCTGCTCGGTAACGATAGAAATTTTAAATCATCAATTTCCAGTCCGGATTGTCACCAAGTTTTGACAGTTGTTATACTAAATGATGGTTAACTCATTTTGACTCAGTTGCGCCACCAATCCGGACACTAATTACGCAGCTCTCGTAATTCACCTTCATCTTCTTCGAAAAGCGTCTACTGGGCTGTTGGAGCTCTTCTTCGAGATGATCGACCTTTATTCGAGGCAGCCTGTTAGCGATACTCTGCTGATCGTAGTCTTGTTTCATCTTTACAAGCGAGATTATCTCTTGCTGCAGGTACAAATATCACTCCCATCACATTAAATATTTTTAAAATAGATGTATAACCATCATAGAATATTTAAGAAGATAAGTAATTTAATAATTCGATTGTTTTGAGACCACTGTGGAGGTGTTTCGGCGCAAAGTGCCTTAGTAAACCATTGTAGCTTTCATTATTATTCTGCGTGTTAATACCCTTACATCCATCAAGCAATTCACGCCGAGACAAGTCCTTGTATTTTGGCTTCAGAGCTTTTTGAACACTTGACTAAGTTCAAACACGATTCAAGTTCATTCAAGTTCACCAACTCCCTGCGCCTTGTGGGCAGTTTCCATGGTTTGGATTCTTATCAGTCGAACCCAAAGTTGAAATGTAACCCACATTGTTTTATAGATTTCATCCACATTGTCTGGATGTTTCAAGATCGCTTGGTCGTAATATTTTTTAAATCTATTAATTAAGTTGACAGTTAATTTTATTATGGTTTTACCTTTTCTTTATAAGCTCTTATCAGCTTTTTTAAAATTTCGACATCGTGATTCCATTCTTTTTTTTTACATTTAGATAGCATTCTACTTTTTCTAGTGGAATACCATATGGATTCAAATCTAATTATCATATTTCACCCCGCATTTACAAATCGAGCGAATAAAAATGTCTTTTACACTGTCGATTTTCATTTTTGAAGCCGCTCCTTTATGATTTATGTCGTAATCATCTTCGTGTAGTGAGAACCATTCTTCGTAAGCTTCAGGATTGATGTGTTTTTATTTTTCCAAAAGACACAACTCTGACAGTTAGTAGACTTTGCACACGAACCGATAATTCTTTTTTTAACAATATTTTCCTGCCAGAGTTACTACACCAATACGTGAGGTACGAGGGCGGTCCCAGAAGTACCCATTGAAAACTACGCAGTCTATAAAGCATATGTTCCCAGTTTGAAAGCGCCACGTTTTTTAGTATTTGTTTGGCAGTCATCAATAGTAAACATTGTCAGTGAATTTGTGAAAATGCAGAAAATTGGTCATCGTTATGTGATACAATTCTTTTATTTGAAAGGCCTCAACCCAACCAATAAAAATTCTGAACTGGATTCTATTCTGGGTGAGTCTGCTCCTTCGTTTACAACAGTACAATTTTGGGTTGCTGAATTTAAACGAGGCCGTATGAGCTGCCAAGACGAGCATCGCAGTGGTCGACCAAATGAGGTGACGACTCCAGAAATGGTGAAGAAAATCTACAAAGCGGTACTGGATAATCGTCGACTGAAAGTGTGCGAGCTAGCAGACATTGTAGGCATTTCAAAAAGTGCGGTACATCGCATATTATTTAAAAGTTTGGACATGAGAAAGCTGTGTGCACGATAAGTGCCGCATTTGCTCACACTGGAGCAAAAACAGTGTCGTTATTGCAATGGCCAAAATTAATGAATTAAAGTTTGAATTGCTATCTCATGCACCCTATTAGCCAGATTTAGCCCCCGCGGATTATTTTCTGTTCCCAAACTTGGCTCAGTGGTGAAAGATTTTCCAACGATGAAGAAGTGATGTCGGCAGTTAATGGCAATTTTGAGGAGCAAGACAATTCTTATTATAAAAAGGTACCGACATTTTTGAACATCGCTTGGAAAAGTATAAAGAGCTCAAAGGCGATTATATTAAAAAATAAATAAATTTTTTTCCAAAACTTTTGTGTTTTCTTTGTCGGGTCGGTCACTTCTGGGACCGCCATAGTATGGCCACGTTTTTTCCACGTGCCATTTCCCGAAACTCCCGAAAATTTTTCTCTGAATTTTTTTTCTCTAATGTTTATCTGCTTCTTCTGATTCTGCTGGTATCCACAAATCCGTGAAACATCCAGCGAAAATTTGTTGATAAGATTTACTTGCTAAATCCAACAAACCGGATTAAAGGATTAATTTCGTTTATTCCGATAAACAAAAAACTCATCACAGCCACTAAACGTGTATTTATTTGAACTTCATATTCAATCAAAGGCCCGGAATTGATGTACGAAACACGGCATCCACACAATTTTGAGTTCTATACTGCTCGCACTTGCTTGATTAAAAGTCAGTTTTTTTTTTACAAGTTTTACACACTACTAAATAATGCAATATCCGTGAGTTGAATCAATCAAAATATTATTATCAGTATTTTGTAATAGTTTTTGAGCGGACGTACTGGTATTCGCGTTTTCCAATAGGGAGTTGACAACTTTGAATTTAATTTGTGAACGCAGTCTTTCATCAAACTGTTACTGTCAATTTATTCAGTAAACTCAACATTTTCATAAAGTACACTAACGAACTACGTTCTCCGATTGGGTTCTGGAGAAGATGCGCCAAGATGATGAATTTCATCGCAAAATCATCTTCAGTGACGAAGCTCATTTTTGGCTCAATGGGTTCGTCAATAAGCAAAATATGCGTTATTGGTCGGGTGAAAACCCTCATGTGCTTTATGAATCATCACTTAATCTACAAAAAATAACTGTTTGGTGCGGTTTGCATGCCGGCGGCGTTATTGGGCCATATTTTTTCGTTGACGATAACGATCGTCACGTTACTGTGAATTGTCAGCGTTATCGCGCCATGATCACCGATTATTTTTAAACCGAATTAGAAGATATAGACTTGGACGACATGTGGTTTCAACAGAATGGTTTCACAAGCCACACAGCATACGCTACAATCGATTTATTGAAGAGTAAGTATGGTGAGCATATTATCTCAAGACATAGGCCAGTCGATTGGCCGCCTCGTTCGTGCGATTTAACTCCGCTTGATTTTTTTCTGTGGAGCTACGTTAAGTCATTGGTTTATGCTAACACGCCGACGATGTTGGAAGAGCTCAGAGCCAACATTGAACGCGAAATAGCGGGCGTTTCGGCCGAAATGTGTGGCCGAGTCGTTGAAAATTGGGTCCAACTAATCGACTGCTGCAAACGTGCCCGCGGTGGCCATATAAACGAAGTCGTGTTCCATTCGTTAATGTCTTGATTGTACTTCAAGGCAATGATAAAGTTTTTGAAATATCTCAAATGGTTTGCCTTTTATTTAAAAAAAAAAAAAGTTGTCAACTCGTTATTAGAAAACCCTATATGTTGATTTCCTGTAAACTTTCGTTTTCTTGAAACCGATTTTTGCTTGAGAATGTCGTGAGTACCTCTTTAATTTGAATACAGAGGTTCATTACGCATTTTTACTAAGATAACTTACGAAGATACTGAGCACGGTCACAGTAAAACTAAATGTACCTGGCTCCGAAAACATGTGACGTAATTATAAGCGAAAAATCCCTAGAGAGTAGACCTATTTAGAATTTCTGTATACTTAATACTGTATACTTCTGTATACTCTGGTAAGCCCCGTAGCAAACGTAACTTTCTGACCGTTGAGCGGCTACTCTTTAAAAGGGTGTAACTTTCAAAAAAAAAAAAAAAAAAAACTATTTCATTTGAAATTTTAGTATTTTTAAGGGAATAGACTCTCGAAACTTCACACTAGGTGTGCCCTTTGATTATAAAAAAAAACACAAGGAAATTGCAAAAGTATATACAATTTATATTTGTGTTGATAAATTAATGCCTGCCATCTACTTTTTAAAAATTATTTCATGCAAATATTGACCACGACTATGTTTTAAGTAATCCATACAGAGTCCAATTTTGAATTACTTTTTCAAGCATTTGGCTAGATCTCGCTAACAACAAGTGTAATGTTGTCTTCCAAGGCTCCAATTGACGCTAGTTTATCAATCTAGCACGATCTAGCCTGTTAATTTACCAAAACGAGAGATAAATTGTTTACTGACCTCATTACCTAATTAGTCCATCAATTGAAGTTGAGGTTGCTCATCAGACCAAATACGGCAGTTTTCTTTCAACCAAAACTTTGTCGCTGAAGACAAGTTCTAGATAAAAACTCTGGTTCCTATAGCTTTTCTAAGGGCCACTCACCAAAAATTCGACGCTGGGCATGTCGTTCTGCTTCAATTCTTGTACGAGATGTATTTTGTAAGATTTCAGACCAAGATCTTTGCGTAAAATCTTCCACGTAATCGAGTAACAAAATCGTAATTAATGCGAACGGCAACGAATAGACAAATCACGGTAGGTAATCATTAACACTGGCGGATACAGCAGCAATATTTTCCTCTGTACATACTCTATGCATATGGGTAGGTGGCTTGATGCTAAAAGCGGAGAAATTGGTGTGAAATTTGGTCACTATGGCTGGAATTGGTTGCTCAGTAGGTTGATTACGAAGACCTAAAATGGTTGAAGTGGACGAAAAACATTTTTTTATTTCGATAACAAAATTTAACAATTTGTAAGGGTGGGTGGAAGATTTTCCATGATGAAATGGCAATACTAACTGAGCATCTTTAACTTTGATATATGACACTGAACCCTTTATATAGATGGTTCAGATTATGTAACCAATTGTCTACAAATCTTAAGGAATTAACGATCTTTTGAACTCTTAAAAAATGTGTTGCTTAATTTGTGAAACATAATTTCTAAAGACGGATGTATGCATATGAAGATCATAGAGACTTTGGTGAGCAATAGCATTTTAAAGTCAATAATAGTAAATAACGAATACAATTAAAGATTACTATAAGTAATTGAACTTAGGATAAATCCCACCTCAATATAGGCACAAAAAAGCCTACACTGGTCGACCTGTCGACCTATCGGTTCCAGTTCGAATGACGAAAAAAAAAAAATTTAAAAAATTTAATAAAATTTTATATTGATTGAGGAAAAGAATAAGACTTAAGGAAACGTAATCTTTCTCGTTTTGAAACTTAATATCCTAGTAAGAAGTCCATCTTGTCATTAATCTCCTTCGCCAAAGTAATTACTTCTTCTCTAATTCATACCACGAATCGTAGATAAAATATAGGCTTTGGAGATGGATGTTTACAAAACAGTCAATATCATCCTGGAAGCTTTACGAATGTTAATTAAACAGTTCTTTAATCAAAATACAACGGTTAATCCAAATCAAGCCGTTGCGTTGTAGCACTTTTGAGGAAGACTTTAACTACTTTGCCCTCAATCTTCTTGATTTAGCACGCCTGAATGGATTAATATTGGAAGTACAGCTGTGCACTTAATTTTCACCACCTTTTTAAGTTCCCATTTTCTGGCATTTCAAGTGAAGTCTTTTCGTTGATTTTAGGCGGAAATTCTATTCCTGCCATTTTTTGTTCGCATTTTAAGGATGCTTTCCACAATTTTATAGCTGACGTTTTCGCTTGAGTAAGAAATAATCTGCTTATTTTTCCAACGCCCACATTTGTCTGACTCTCATGCAGTTGAGTTTTTCAGCAAAGAGGAGGGTAAAAGGTATTGTTGAAAGCATCGAACTCGCAATTACTTCTACCTCATTGAAATTGAATGCTATTTACGCTCAGAAAGAAAAACGAGAAAAAATTACAATAAAAAAATAAAGTTTAAGGAAAGTTCTGAAGGATTTTGTTGAGGCGCATTCGTTCTTTATACAAAAATTCAGCCGTACATCCATCAGATATATTTTCAGATATCTGCACGTTTATTCATTTTTATTGTGCAAGCGGATGTGAAAATTATTTTTGTCGTTTGTTGTTACTCTGCATTGCAGAAGGTACAATAGAGTCACTCAGTTATTCGCAGAATGCTCAGGATGCTCTTAATCTGACAGCGCTTGGCTTGGGTCTTTAACGGGGTAAGAACAGCTGCAATCGTGAACGGAGACACCCGTCACTTTATCATTTTTAATATTATCTTTTCACATTTTCTTCCTTTTACGGAAATGGAAATGAAGTGTGTAACCAGCTTTATATAAATAGAGGTGATTCACTGAAAAGCTAAATAATGGATATACCATACTGGTGATTGGAATAAATAAAATTGCAAATGAGAAGAGGAAGCATTGTTGTGTGCAAGATGGATGGAGAACAGTTTGGTCTTTCGTTCCAAAGTTGTTTATGTGACATATAACCAGAAGATAATAGAGATTATCTTTACTATCCGTAAGTTGAAGAAAAAAAAAAAGGCTGTTTGTGCCAATGGTTTGCCAGTGGAGTCTATAAACGTGACCCCAACAAGAAAATTTGTTCAGAAGAGACCGTAAACAAGGCTTTAACCTACTTAATTTGAACCTAGTAGACAAAAAAAAAAAAAAAGAATTCATGTCCGAACATTTTGTAGAACTAATATAAGCCCGGTCTTCCCATTCGGTGCAATCAAGATATTTCGGACGGTACAATAATCGAGAAGTATAGTACGACTTAACGTTGAACGGGTGCAACAAAAGTAAGAAAAATCCAAAAATTGCAACTTTGGTCAGCGCTTTATAACCAGCATCAAGTGCAGTAGGTTAGTAGCACCGATGCCTAGAAGCCATCAAAAATACCACAGCTGATGTAATGAGTTTCACTGGTTTCTGGTTTGGAGAAGACCGCAGATAGATGATGCAGAAGTTGAGAATACCTCGTGCGCTCCACGAGAAAGTGAAGGGAGAATGCTTTCTTCTATGGAGAAGAATATTGTAGAAAACGTTTTTCTAATAATTATGGAAAGGTATGAGCTTCACAAACTTTTACAAATTATTAAAATTTTCTTTTTCGTTTTTCGACCGGTTTAATCAAACTGATATGCGAACAATTAAGCTTTAAATGAAAAACTTACGTGCCGTGCCGTGAAGAGATTTTTTGCTATTGTACGCGAGTTAATAAGCTAAGACTGCAATCTAAGGACTCCGTGCCGTTTTCAGGAGCTGAACAGAAGAAAATATTTGGCTATGCATCCATATATGATCAAATTGACTCTAGAGCTAAAGTTAAAAGACAATCGTGTACGTCAAACTTTTGACTGGGCTCTATTGAACATGGATTTTCACCGAAAAATCATCCTCGATGGCGAGGCATATTTTTTGCTAAATGGAAAATTGCCTCATTTGGTCAGCAGGTGTTTCAATAGCAGAAATTGTATGCCAGTTACAGTCAATGGAGGCCACTGTATCGTTTGGGAAAAAATTTTAACTGAAAAGTTTGGAGAATATGTATGTAGTTTCGACAATCGACTTATTGAAGACAAGGTTCGGTGATAGTTAAGATTCCCCCTTTGAGACTACATTAAGTGTTTTTTTTTTTTTTTTTTTTAGAGACTTAATACTTGGAAGCCAACACTCGACGTAAAATTGCTGGAATATCGACCAAATTGTCTAAAAAGGTTATGGACATTTCGAAGACATTCGATAGATATCATACCATATTGAATAATTAATCCTATATTTCAATTCCAAATTTATTTTCTTTTCTTTAATTTTTAATTAAAAGAATAAATTGGGACGCACTCAATCAAAAAGAAGTGTTGCTACATGAACAAAGGTTAGAAGTCTTGTGTGCAAAGCCAACAATTACCAAACAGAGCTCTGTGGATATGATCAAGGGAATCCAGTAGAAGAGTCACAGTCGAAGCAAATATTTCCATCCCGATCAAAATGAGACATAAATAGCAATATTTGCCTGATCAGATGCTTTATCTGCCGATATCTATAGTCACAACCTCTCTATCGATTTCAAAGCTGCATATAACAGCCAATTTCCTTAATTTGTCAGTTGGTGTACTATGACTAACGAGATTATCTCACATTATAATTCAAGACTTAAAAAAATTTCAAATACCGGAAGCAATTAACTAAAGCGCAGTTTTTAAAAGGGGCAACAAGAAAAAACGCATAACACTGACGAACCAGACAGAACGTCTAAATAGACAGCTATGATTTACAAAGCACAGCTAAAATAAAATAGAAATACACGGAACCAATTAAGAGTGTGCAAATGGAGGCAGTTGAGCAAGAAGCGCTTTTTCGACTGCAACCAAACCAAAAATTTTGAACATTCCAACCAAATGATATGAATATACAATCCACATCCTTTCGCCCTTTTAGATTACCCGAAAATCCGATAGAACTTTCTACGAAAGTTCACGCTATTTCTTTGAAGGCAGATAGGGTATACTAAATTTGCTAGAACCATGGATAAAGTGGTGTGGTAGACACTAAAAATCAAAGAAAGCGGACGGAAAGTGCACAGCGTAAAAAAATTGGTCCGGGCAGCCTATTGGCCAAGCTTTGGGGGTGGCCGTGGTGTAGTGGTATATGCATAGACTCCTCAAGCAGAGGGTGGCGGGTTCGAATCCCATGCTAGGCAATTCTCTGAAAAAGTCTTTTCATGGAATTTACATGTAGTTATATGTAAATCCCGTCGGCGTCAACTCTGACATGAAGGCACTGATGTTGGAGTGGTTGCTGGCCGGTCTAAATGTAACTAACTAACAACTTGCACATACTAAGACCCACTGGTTGAGGATGCACTGACTACAGTTTGACAACCACCTCTGGGAAAAATATCGAAACCTAATACACCTGAGTTTCAAACTTCTACGTCACCCGCCCGCGCCCTGGAGAAAATCCAGTAAAAGGGTATTCATATCCCCTTGGTGTGCGCTCAAGATAATAAAAAAAAGACACCTTTTTAGTGGACGATCAATACCTTGCATCCAAAGTTGACTCTTTTTTAATTTTTCTCGAATAAGAAAAAGGAGGGAAAGGTCTTGCGCTACTTTTTTTTCTTATTGTTTTTAGCGATAACTAGCTGAAACTTAGGCTAAAATCATAATTGTTACAACAAGAAATAGTTACAATTCCGGTTATATTGAAGCTCCGAAATCAAAATACGGATAATAATTACAGTTTGACCAACGTTCTAAAAATTATCTGAAGCCGCAAGCGGTCAGCTACCATACAGATAATAAAACTACTATGCACAACAATCTTTTCAATATGTTTGCTTTGAGGTATTGATCTCCAATAAATTCAACTTGAGCAATTTCCTGGATAAAGGAGGATGTAGTAATGCATTCAGAACCCTTGAAAATACGTTTTGAAATACAGAAATTCGTTTTGTCTTTGTCAGGATTTTGATAAGGCGACTGCACTCGTGTTTTACTTCAACATATGTTAGTAACTTGCTCAAAGGGCAAGGTTCAGTTCAAGGTTCTTGTCTAAGTCATAGTTACGTGGAAGCCTTTTTGACGCCAAACTTTTTGGCATCCGAGAAGCAAGTATTTGGTTGCTCTTTTCGTTTTGGACAAAATAAAATCTAGTAATCCAATTTTCGACCACTTTTTCGAGCACCGTCCAGGGTTTTTCGACGTAGACCAGTAACGATACATACCTCCACAAAAAATCAATTGATTTTGGAGGCCAATTCACAGGATCACTATTCGCTCATCATGTGTTTTCTTCAATAAAATTACCGTCACGTGTATGTCAAATGTATTTAGCGTTATCTTGTTGGGACCATAGCTCTTCCTTATTGACGGCATTCAATTGGAGAACTCAGGACAGCAATCACTTTCGCACCGTACCTCGCAGTGGTCATCCCCGGTAACTGAATGAGTAAACTTTTACTTAAATACACACATACTCGTGTGTAGACTGTAATGGAAAGGGCATGCTCTGCGAGTACAATAAAACTGCCCTACATAGGGCTTACATTAGGGCTTACGAAAGCGATTAAAAAGATTTCACGGCTGACAACACTTGCAACATTTATAGGACAAGGACCTTCAAATCTGCATGTGGAATGTTTGGATATTTAAAAGGCCACGTGCAGCAAAGCAGCACGCAAATATTATCTAATTCCAGGAAGTGCGATGGGATGGGTCGATCATAAGGAGGAAGAAACACTGTGATATGATCATACATGTATAGTGGTTGCTTTAGAAAAGAGAAACTACGTCTACTCGTATTCGGATGCGGATTTGTCATATGCGGTAGCCATAGACCAAAAGTCTTGAGCTTCCAATACGTGAGTAAACATCCGCATCGACGTCGTGAGAAAGGAATGTTTCTACGAGCTCCACGACAAAATATATAAGCAATGTCCGAAGTATCGTACTAGGCGATAGGCCAAGATAGGAAGAGAGCACATCTTTGGTAAGACAGTTGGTAAGCATAGCCTACATGATACAACGTATGGCAACAGACTTAAACTTATTGACATTGTGGTGCGGCGGAACGAAATATGTGTACAGCAAGCACACGGTTTCGTCATCTTAATATACCCAAAGCGTCATAGGGGTATCTGGTTCATGAAACGCTAAATCAATTTGATCACTTTACAAAAGACGTAAGGCATAGATGTCTGAACATTAAGTACAGCGAAAATTGACTCTGATCACAACATTGTTGCATCCATGGTGCCGCAACAACGAATGACTACTGTGAGAAGGTAAACGTAGAAAAGCTGTAATCGCAAGAGGCAGCCAAATCTCTGGTTTAATGGAGAATGCCAGCAAACACATGCATTTAAACGAGAAGCGTCTAAAAAAGAGCTGCGAAGAAGGACCAAAGCCATCCATAAGCCCAACGAGCAGAAGGAAGAAGTGCAAGAGAAACACGCGATCAAAGATATTGAGAGTCTGTCCTGCAAGAATAACGTACGGAAGTTTTACCAACAGGTAAAAAAACGTTGTCAATACAGGAGGGCCTGTACAGAAGCCTATACGGATTAAAGAAGAAACATTGTAACGGAGTCACATTGGATGCTGAGAATATGGAAAAAGTTTTCTGCGACTGTATAACGGCGGCCAACAACCCGCCCTAAGACAGAATTAACTATTCGATTTAGACGATGATATTTAAAACTTCCGGCCAGCGGAAAAAAATTAAATAAGGATGGTAATATCTTAGCTAAAATCGAACACATCAACTGGACCTGACGGCTTACCGGCCGTGGAGTAGACTTTATGGAGAGCAGAGAACAACTCATTTCTCAGATCTGGTCAAAGGTGTGTATGCCTGATGAATGGAATCACAGCAAAGTATGTCCAAACCACAAGAAAGGAGACTCCCTCAACTGCGCTAACTATAAAAATGTATAAGTCTCCTCAACATCAGATATTGTACAAGATCTTGTCTGTCATATTGTGTGAATGTCAGAAACTCATCCTGATTGGCTGAAGTGCGACTTCAGATCAGGAAAGTCCACAAACGATCAAATCTTCACACTCCGGCAAATCCTGGATAGAACTCAAGAAATTCAAATCGACACCCATCATCTTTTGATCGATATTAAGGACGCTTGCCACAGCCATGTCTAGTTTTTGCATCCCTGACAAACTCGTCCGTCTGGGCAGAATGACGATTGAGAACGCTCGCTGTTTCTCAGTTGAGGTCAGTAACGACTTATCCGAGAACTTTTGTGTCAAAAAAAGGTTTCAGACATTGTTTTGTGCTGTCATGTGACTTCTTTAGCATAATTCTTGAAAGAAATGTATGAGAGTGTGGGACAATCGAACACTGTAGCCACAATCTTTCAAAAGTCAGTGCGACTACTAGAGTACTCTCATGTTTGGGAGCGAAGATTCAACAACGTATAATACAGCTGTAAAGCGATGTCGATCTAATCAGATAACCGCGCATTAGTCGCCTGAAATGCAATTGGAATGAACTGGTGGTAGATAGTTTAAGACCGGGTTAACTGGAGAGACTTGTTAGTTGAGGCGCAGGTTCACACTGTAGCCCCACCTAAGTAAATATGATAATTAAATGTAAATTAGTAACCAGCCCATTCATTGTTACGTTTCGGTCGACATCATTTTTGAAAAAATATAGACCAGTGATTCCACCAGCTGATGGTAAACAGGATCAAGGCAATCTCGTTTTCGGCCCATTCACCAAAGTAGAATGTATTGAGTCTATTCGTGCGGTTTGCTAAGAGATGGCGTAACTTGTATTATTCCATTGGAAAATGTGTTGGAAAGCTACTGTCATTGTACGTCATTTCAGTATATGTCATTCATTTTAAGCGTAAACAACAATAATCTTTTTTCACTCAAATATGTCGAACTTTGTGCCTGGAAAAGTGTTTTTGCGGGCAGTTCTTCTTCATTACTTTAATATGAAGAAAACTGCTGCCGAAAGTCATCGTATTTTGGTGAAAGTTTATGGTGAACATGCGCTAGCTGAGCGAACGTGCCAAAAGTGGTTTGCACGATTTAAAAGTGGTGATTTTGGCTTGGAAGACGATGAACGTCCTGGGCAGCCAAAAAGATGAAGAACTCGAAGCACTACTCTATGAAGATTGTTGCTAAACACAAGAAGAGCTCGCAGAATCTTTAGGTGTCACTCAAGTAGCCATTTCAAAACGTTTAAAAGCAGCTGGATATATTTAAAAGCAAGGAAATTGGGTCCGCATGAACTCAAGCCGAGAGACGTCGAAAGGCGGTTTTGCATGTCAAAAAATGCTACTGGAACGCCACAAAAGGAAGTAATTTTTGCATCGGATTATTACTGGTGATGAAAAATGGATCCATTACGACAACCCCAAGTGCAAAAAATCATATGTGAAACCCGGCCAACCAGCCAAATCAACGGCAAAGCCGAATATCCATTGCGCGAGGTAATGCTCTGTATTTGGTGGGATCAGATGGGTGTGCTGTATTATGAGCAGTTAAAACCGGGTGAAACCGTCAATGGACAACGCTACCGAACACAATTAATCCGTTTGAAGAGAGCAGTAGCCGAAAAACGCCCGGAATATGCGACCGAACACAAGGCAATAATTTTCTATCATGACAACGCTCGGCCCCACGATGCTATTCCGGTTAAGAACTATTTGGAAAACAGTGGATGGAAAGTCTTACCGCCCTCACTGAAATACGGTTCACAACAGAGCAGAATATCAAAAATTGGTTTGATTCATTCTTGGCTGCCAAGCCGGCGCAGTTCTTTTGGGATGGGATACACAAATTGCCAGAAAGATGGGAAGAAGTCATAGCTTCAGATGGCAATACTTTGAATAATACAATTGTACATGTTTTTCTTAAATAAATGTTCAAATTTTGAAAAAAAAAAAACCGCACGAATTAAGATATATACCCAATACATGACAAACGACCACCTGTGCTCGTTTTTTGGCATTTTGAATTGTTGATCGCAAAATGTCTGGATCCAAATTGGTGATTTCTTCTTTAATGTTGACCTTCGAAACTAGCAAGGTTTGTGGTTGTTGTGATAACACCAAAGGAAGAGGTCTGACGTCGTCGGAACTATCCAGTTCAAATCGCCTAAACGGTTGCCGCGGTCTGCTCGAACCAACAATTTTCGAGAATTGCGTCGTTGTCTCGCCCTCTCCCACAGCAGTGATAATTTTAGTTGAACGAGCAACAAAGAGTCAGCCACTGGAAGGCGGCGAAGTTCACGCTGTGTTGAAACTGATCAAATATGCAGCCGGTGTGCATCGCTCTACTGCTTGTTGTCAACAAATTTAAATGACACTTAACGCTATTTGCAAATATAATGTATGTTCACATCACACAGTATACTCGTATATGATACTTTTTTTTTTTTTTTTTTTTTTTTGATTTTACACTGCCTACCCCAACCTAATCTACTCTTATCCTATCTAATACAATGTAAGACGCCCACGGCTAAAAAAATTAGCCTGACCAACCTTGGTTCTTAATGAAGCTACTCTATAAGGCACTAATTCGACATAAAAACTTCTTCTTCTGCAACAAGCCACCAAAATCGTTGGTGCAGCCGAACAATATCCCTCATGTCGTCACTCCCTACTACTCTACCTGTGCAAGTTCAATGACATACTAAACTGACAACAGATCAGCTGTTCGCCTAAACTTTTGTTCTCCATCCTCGCGCATGTGCCCTAATATCAGAGGAAAAGGTTTTTTTCCTCTTTTGAATAGGCTCACTGTTATTGTATCTACAACAAGACCTAGCATCATAATAGAGAGTATAGAAGAAGTGGTCAAAATTGGATAAGTGGTGAACAAAAACGCCCAAAGCGAATGAGAAAATCTTTGACACGTCGAGGGAATGATTTTTTTGGAAAGCATTTGGCCCCATCATTGCTAACAAGTTCTTATCGAACTTTACATGACAATCAGCCAAATAAAAGTAGATGTACCTTACGTGTCTGTTGGGCAGGATTAATCAATCAAGACATATCGTCTCCGTGTTGCAATCGTAAGCCTGCATATTATATCTTGGATTGAAAGGTCAGAGAAAATTATTTGTATGAGTGTCTATCTAAAAACCAAACACCTTTTGACTGGATAAATTAATTGAAGAAGTCATTAGCAGTAATTATGGTATATTTCGTGCAACTGTATTGCTAATGAAAAGGTTAAGATCTTTGAAATACGCCAATCTCAGTAAAACTAGATCCCATGTAGGCACAAAATATATCCCTCTCTATTATAACTGTGACATTGAAATTAATTTATGCCAAAGGCTAAGCCCTTAAGTAAGAACTTACTCCTATTAAACATTGATTTATGATTATTATGTGAGCTCTTGTAAAACAACCTCTGTTACAGTTACTTAAAAAATCAATCTTTCAAAAATTCTAGACTAAACTAACAAAAGGCTGTCATATTTATTTATCAAGATTGCAACATCTATTAAATTAATTAAGCAAACCCTTTGGAGTTTGTTGGAATTTCTCGACGACCCTACCTACGCAAATATTCATCTATCATGATGCTATTCTTGTTTGCCCAAAAACAATAGAGCTTATCATTAAATGTTCACCCCAAACTCTGTTTCCGAAAAAAATATTGTAAATAGTCTAAAAAAAAAACTTTTTCAAAACCCTCCCTCTTGAGGTTAACATCATATGGCAATGGTCCGGAACCCACCATATGCAAAGATTACAGAACCCTTTCCCCAAGTCATCATCAATTAGAACTTATCTAGCACAGCAGCAGTAGGAGGCCAAGGGTGGAGTACAAAACTTTATAAATGCTACTGTTCCACTTATGAATTGATGTGTAGAACGTGGGTGGATCCGATATATACTTGTTGTTTCTCTCTTTGCCAAAAAGGACACTAGACCTCGTTTTATCAGCAGCAGAGCCTTCTATACTTTTACGTATGGGATAGCGTATTGATACTTCATATGTACATGGGTTTCTTGGCAGAGTTTTTCCAATAAGAGCATACCAGGTAGGTAGAATCGGGGATGGTGTTATTCTTAAAAAGAAAACGAAAAGGAAAAAGGAAAAAATTATACAATTGGAGCAACTTTTTTAGGGTCCCTTGCACAGTTGCGTACACATAGCTTGGGTCAAATTTAATTGAATTTATGAAAAGTTGACTTATAGTAGAGGGCATCTGCCTTTTTTCTGTTTGCCCTACCATGGGACAAAAAAAGCACTCCAAGAGTACTTGAGAAGTATTTGAGAAGCACTTTGGGAGCACCCTCCTAGATGATATCTTTTCCGATTTCTGTTTTTATTTCGGAAAAATTTAATCTGACTTTTCCCCTTTCTTGAACTTTTGAAGTCCATACACATCTCTGTGAAGACCATTACCTATCTTTTACAATTTCATTTGTATCCTCCGAAGGTATTTAAAAGAACTCTTTCCTCAATTGAAAGGGTAAGGTAGGATAGAACGCGTTCGTAAGGGAAGATAAGTGGGTTGGTATTCCAAAGTTTTTTTCGATGTGCTTTGATATAAAAATGTGGTTTTAGAAAAGCTATAAGGAATAGAACCACTTGTATACCCATTAACTACTTAATTATTTTATTGCTTGAAAATCGGATAAGTATGCCTCCGATAAGGTAAAATTGCTTTCGATAATACCTGAAGATAATACCAATAAACAATGTCCCTAATGTAAACCTTAAATAGCATTGGGTAAGTTTAACCCCAAGAAATGAAAGGACATTATTGTTGCCATAGTTGTAGGGGGTCGCCAGACAAGATAGGTGCATCTATCGGATTTTTTAATAAGGATATAACAATTTTGTATTTAAATAAAACAAAAAATAATTGAAATATCGGGCTGAAATTTATTCCAGGCGTAGTATACATGTTGGATGAGTGTGTATAAATAGGGTAAATACTGATTAGCATCAACTTGGAGGCATCCAGTAACTGTATCTCTTCATACATATCAACTGTGCTTATTTTCCCTCCCCGTGACTTGATGAACTTATAAGCCCGAGTGTTAAACACGAAGAAAATAGCAACACTATAATGTTCTGTCGGAAAGATTGACCAAACGAGTCTTAGAAGTCTAAGATGAGCCCCTCAAAAAGAGGAACGTACGGCGGATGAATTCACTAAACTAAATCAACAGTGACAACAACAGTCAATTTGTCAGGTACCTTACATAAGCTACTTCGACATATTTGGAGCTGAGATCAGTGAGGATTTTTCAAGACTAGTCAGGGTCCTGGAAATTTTTCGAGTAATAGACGGTGAATGGAGGAGAAGATACAACGACGAACTGTATGAACTATACGGTGACATCGATCTAGCCAGAAGAGTGAATGTCCATCGACTGAGATGGCGCGGTCATGTAGAGCGAATGGAAGCGAATGCTTCGGCCCAAAAAATCTTCGAATCCACTCCCGAGGGACGGCGCAGTAGTAGAGAAACTTAGCGTGCGAAACTGGAGAAAGCTGGCCAAAGATCGTGCTGGCTGGAGACGCTTGTTGGCTGAGGGCCAGGTCCACTCCGGACTGTAACGCCACCTTAAGTAAGTAAGTAAGTACACATGTTAAATTTAAGTATGGAATTCGATTTCGGTTATATGACCAACGCGAATACGTTTGCAGCAATTAATTCTTTAGAGCAAATTTCGCACTATCCTTCCATACACATCGGCCGGAACGTTGACAATTTCGCGTACGCTATTGTTCTTGAGCTCCTTTAACGTTATGGGTAACCCAACCCGATAAAAAATTTATACGGCCTTAAATCTCATGAGTGAAGTGCCCATTCGACCGACCGATTTCTCGAGATTACACGATTACCGAACGTCTCTTTCAATAGATCAATTGTGTGACCAGCTGTGTGGCATGTGTCAACATCTTGTTGGAACCACATATTAATGATGTCAAGTTCATCCAATTCTGGATAAAAATAGTCTTTCAGCATAGCACACTAGCGATCTCTGTTGACCGTAACATCACGATCATTTTCATCGATGAAAAAATATGGTCCAATGTCAAAAAAGTACATGAAATGGTGTTGGCTGACATACTTACTCCTGACCAAAAACACGAACGCGAGAGCACTTCGATAGAGTGTTTGGGCTTGCTGATGCGGAATCGGGCGGAATTTTGGCGTCGATTGGTAACTGTTGAACACCAGAGAACAGAATAAGTGCACGGCAATGGACCGGCACGAGTGCTCAGAAGCGGCCGAGGAGGCTCGTTGGGTCGGAAAGGTTATGGCGTCAGTTTTCTAGTATTGTCATGGCATACTCTTCGTGGACTACCTCGAAAAAGGAAAAAAACCATCAACAGCGAGTATTATTGTGCATTATTGAAGCGATTGAAGGCCGAAATCGCTGCAAAACGGCCTCACATGAAGCGAAAAAGATTTTGTTTTTGCAAGAGAATGCACCGACGCAAAAGAGCATCGCAACCAAGGCTAAAATCAATAACGTACGGCTCCAATTGCTGTCGCGTCTACCGTATTCGCCCGATTTGGCCCCTCAGATTATTATTTCTTCCCAAACCTCAAAAGATGATTCATCAATAAAAAATTCAGCTCACACGAGGAAATCATCGACGCCAGGAAGGCGTCATTCCCAAGAAGGTTACTTTTTATCCCTCCTAGTACATGTTTTTTTGTCCAAATGCTAACTTTTCAAGTTAAATTTTCTAAAAATATGTTGAATATAAATTTTGATGGAAAATCGGAATTATGGGGAATTATGAAGCTTTTGGCCAATCTTTTTTAGAAAAGAGCATATTAAACGAAACGTAAGCCAATGCGTACCCGGGTATTCGGATGGCAACACTAAGGTGCATCAGGAATACTATCAGTTACTAACTGGTTTTATTAACTGGTTTTATTAATTTTATTTTATATTTTATTTATTTTTTTAATTTAATTAATAAAGAATAGTATATCAACCAAGAACCAAGTAACTCTTTTTTTAACTCGGTTAGATACGCCATATTTCCTGCAAGAATTTGAGTTTTCCAGATTTTTTATAGCAGCAGCTATAGGTTCATAGAAAAAACTATTTCCTTGAAAAGCAGCAACATTAAGTGGTCAAACGCAGTTAGAATTTCCATAAAATCATTTTTTTTTTTTGTATTTTCGTAATGTATTTTCGTAAACTATATTCCCTGAAAATTGATCCGGTAAGTACTTTTCGAGATATACACATATGGACTATGTGTAAACTATGTGTAAACTTTTTTCGAAATTTTAAACGCGTTTCTCTCAAAACTATGTTTTTGAAGTCGGTGAAATTTACATTAACACATCCTTCTCAGATATATTCCTTAGGTATTAATCGAAAGAATAAAATTTTGAATAATTTTTTCTATTTTTTAAAACAATTTTACGTGGCAATTTTGGTCGAAAATTAGATTTTTTTTACGAAGCCATTATTTTGTCAAAAATCAAAATTTAATTTCAATTAAACCTTCGATCAATACCAAGTTTTATCTATCCACTTGGATTTCAAATGAAATAAACCGGAGATATTGTCATCACCGCGGAACACCTTTTTTAAAGGACCTTCAGGAGATTGATGAAACTTAGATGTTTCCACTATATGTACCTTTACTTTTTGTTTTGTAAAATAAAATACCTTCTCAGAAAAAAATTTATAAGAAAAACGTCTTTTTCCTTCCTTGCAAATGCGTATAACTCTTTAATGGCTACTTTTTTAAAGACGGTGTTAACGGTTCCATCGTTGCCACAAGAGTCCGAGTTATTGGAGAAGTTTATTATTTTTAACAGTCTTAACCCTGTAATGGGTTCAAAAAAAAAAAAAAAAAACTTTTATTTACAGGAGTATATACACCAAGACTAGTTGTGCAACAGTAACTACAGGCCATTAAAGGATCGTTAAAAGAAGGCATTTGACCCATTGAGGCAAAAGATTCATTGAACTCGTTAGCTGCTTCAGCAGAATCCATTACAGTAATGTTTTCACTTTTTAGTGCAATAGATGCGCTAAATTATACTGTTTTCAGTACACAGATTCTCTCATGCATTGCTTAATCTGCTTTGGAAGTACGGCAGATTGTAATGTCCTTATTAATTATTTGTCACACAGATGATTTAGGTGGATGATTGAAGCATTTAACACACAACATGCATACTCGTACATATGCTTAAATTTAATGTTTCTGAAAAAAGAATTGTTCATCCAAGGTTTACGTTAGATTCGAGATTTTCTTCGCTTAAGGCTAGAGCTATCAACGTATTGTGTTAGAGTGTTTAATAATATTTCAAATGACGCCTGAAAGGCGTTATTAAGGTGTAAATTTCATCCCAGCTTTCGCGCAGCAATTTATTATCTAAAAGACTTAAATTAAATTTTGTTATTTTAGGAAAAGTGGTAATTACATTCTTTTTGTTGCTTAACGTGACCGGAATAAATATGAACGCAGTTGTTAGCAATGTATGCAGAATGCTTTAAATTGTTTGTTCTATTTGAAGAAACTATGACGGTACTTTGAGTTTAACTGCTGTTTAGTATAATACTTATAAAAATTCTACTTCAGTTTTTTTTTTTTTTTCAGAGTTTTGCTTTTGCTTTTGTTGCGGTTTTTTTACACATGCTCCTAAAAAATTGTTGTTTCTTGCGAAATAATTAAGAAGCCAGTTCCGATTCCTTTAACTTCTTGGTAAAATTTTTAAAGCAATTGATTTTTTTTCGGAGTATATTATTGCTTTTATCTAATTTTTATATAAATAAAAATACCACGGGGAAAAAATCTCTCTTCTGAGGGAAAAGCAGAAGTGAACGCTTAAAAAAAAACCTTTAAAGACGGTCACCAGCAGCTTTCGATGATTTCGTTAATTTGGACCAACATTATGGAAAAGTAATGCATTCTGGAAGGCCTGCCTCAATCACCAGAAGATATAAAGATAAAGCAAGGAAAAAGGTTGGTAAAAATATAGTGACTGCTCCTTAAATATAATCAAGTTTAATCTCCCTGTTTCTTTTCGATGTATACAACAGATTCTGCACGACACTACCACCATGAGGTATCAAAGAAGGCTAACAAAAATCACCTTTTTTTGCCCAACATAAACAGGATATGCGTGAATTTGCTTTAAACAACATAACCTGGACCCATGAATGGGAACGCGTCATATTTTCGAATTAAAAAATAATTTAATCCAGATGAACCGGACGGATGGTAGTACTACTGGCATGATCTCTGAGAAAAAACAGAGGCTAAGATGAGCAAAAATAACGGTTGGAGCAGTGTTATGGTTTCGGATGGTTTAGCATATAATGTTTCCTCCAAAAATAATGGAGAAAAGTACATCAATCTGTTGGAAATTGTTTTAGATGACCACGCGGAATCCATAGTTGATGAACATTCTATTCACCGAGAAGAAATAGTTACAACGTACTTCAAGATGAATTTCAATCAATTTAAACGTTTTGACTTGGCCATCACGAAGCATTGACCTCAAAACAGGTTTATCAGAAAGGAAACTCATAGGAATCTCTGTAGGAGTGCTGGTCCAGGATAGAGATTTTAACACTACAAAACCTCATCAAATATATGGCAAGCAGAATTTGTAAGACAATCCAGGAAACAATATTTAATAAAAAATATTTTTTAGTTTCTTTTTCCAAAAAAAAAAACCCAAGTTTCTATAGATTTTGTTTAAAAGTCGCATTTTTCTATACTTTTAACATATTTACATCTTTCGTGTGAATTTTGAGATAAGAAGCACTAAACATATACTTTTCTTTATAAAACTTAATTTAAAAAAAATAAGAAAATGATTTATTGGGTATGTAATATAATTCGTGCGGTTTTTTTTCCAAAATTTGAACGTTTATTTAAGAAAAACATGTACAATAGTATTATTCAAAGTATTGCCCATCTGAAACATTGACTTTTTCCCATCTTTCTGGCAATTTGTGGATCTCATCCCAAAAAAAACTGCGCCGGCTTGGCAGCCAAGAATAAATCAAGCCAATTTTTGATATTCTGCTCTGATGTGAACCGTATTTCAGTGAGGGAGTTCTGCATCGACCGGAACAAATGGTAGTCAGAAGGAGCAAGGTCTGGGCTATAAGGCGGGTGGAGTACGACTTCCCATCCACTGTTTTCCAAATAGTTCTCAACTGGAATAGCAACGTGGGGCATAGCGTTGTCATGATGGAAAATTATTGCCTCGTGTCTGGTCGCATATTCCGGGAATTTTTCGGCTACTGCTCTCTTCAAATGGATTAATTGTGTTCAGTAGCGTTGTCCATTGATAGTTTCACCCGGTTTTGCAACTCATAATACAGCACACCCATCTAATCCCACCAAATACAGAGCATTACCTTCGTGCCATGGATATTCGGCTTTGCCGTTGATTTGGTTGGTTGGCCGGGTATCACATATGATTTTTTGCGCGTGGGGTTGTCGTAATGGATCCATTTTTCATCACGAGTAACAATCCGATGCAAAAATGATTTCCTTTTGTGGCGTTCCAGCAGCATTTCGGAAATGCAAAACCGCCTTTCGGCGTCTCTCGGCTTGAGTTCATGTGGAACACAATTTCCTTGCTTGAGTGACACCCAAAGATTCTTCGAGCTCTTCTTGTGTTTGGCAACAATCTTCATAGAGTAATTCTTTCAGTTCTTCACACTTCGGTTAGGTTAAAGTCGGTCAAATAGTGATCAGTTTTTTGTAGATCAAAGTTAACACCAGTGCAAAAATTAAAATTGATTGAAAAAGATAAAAATTGACCAAATTCATGGCCGAGGAAAGTGCTAAAGTCCGTAAGTATCTGCTCCTGTGTTGGAACTTAGAAAATACAAGTTAAAATTGCTAAAAATATTAAGACTTTTTTGTTATCTTTCATCCATAACAGAAAAAATTCAAGAGACACGAACAATGTTAATATTTTCACTACAAATGCTTATATGCTCATAAAACGGTTGGCCACCATTTAAACCTTAAAAAAAAACTCATTCTTTTAAGACGTCATGGCTTCGATCTGCCTTGGTATTTTGAGATTTTCTTTGGAAGGGCTTTATGGCTGTTATAACCTGTTGTCCCTGAATATAATTTCAGTCGGAAACACAATTGCCTTTAAATTCAAGATTGGCATTTTATGATAAGATTTGAGCCATTAGGAAGTCTGATAAAATTTCTTTACGACTTGTCACTTTCTGATGTGAGCAATTTGAAATAAGTAATTGACAATAAACCTTTTATTAAATAAAAAAATATAGAAGTAACATTTGCCACTTATAACCTTCAAATTGTAAGAAATCATCAATTTAAAAGGCACAAGCTTAAAGTACAAAAGGTTTTGTAGAACAAGCAAGTAAGAAAAAGGTCAAAGGATCTAATAAAAAAACAACTACCAACATTTGTCTAAGACAAAAACAAAATTATACTAGTATCTCATTACTTTTAAGAGCGTTTTATGCCAAAAGTCTTCAAACATACACAAGTATCTAGCTATCTTTCCCAAATGCAATTGTTTATTCGTCACATAAAACTGACTTCAAAAAGTTGAATTATACAATGTTAAAACCATGGCAAAAAGATAGGTACATATATTCGCAACAAGAAAAGACCAGTACTATTGAAGCTGACATTACAAGTCAACAAGAAAAACACCCAAGCCAATTGTACACTTGGTTACACGCTGTAAATTTCATGCTTCCAAATTCATGGTCATTTCTTAGATAGTGGATTCGTCGCTAAGGGAGACAATTATTCCTTCAAGATTCCGAATTTATGCATTTAAATTAAAATTTAATGACCAATAAAGGAAAAACGTAATAATTTTTGTTACCACAGGCGCCAATGGTTAATGGTTCATCTCTGTATGTTTCTGTGTAAATTGGATAAGTAAAGGAATTTCCCTTTATTTAACTGCGGGGATGAATTAAAAACACCCGGGCCTTACCATTACGATTAACTTAAGCTTTATTCCAGCACCAAGACCAGTAGTAGTGTTCTAAATTTTGGAAAGGGTAGATATCGTTAAGGGAAAAGCGTTCTCAAGTGCCATCCCATAGCAATACAATTTTTGTGTTTTTTTTTTTTTTTTTTTTTTTTTTTTTTTTTGATACTTTTCTACTTTTTCAAATGTCATAGAGACTTAGTCAAATGGAAGTGGAGGTTAACTAAGAAACGGTTCAGTGGACCGAAAATACGAGAAAATTCTTTCGGTGGTTAGACTGGAGAACGAAGAATGCTCTAAACAAGCATTATAATGGTCAATAGGGGATATATCTGATCTGGATTTTTTTTTTATTTTTTTCCTCATAAAATTTATTTCCTCAATGGATTATTTTTGTCGGTAGTCCTTAACGGTGCAGTGATTTGATGGGACTGAAATGATTGGCAAAGCTCACCCTAAGATTATGGAACAACGATTTGTGAAGATTTTTCTAATACGAAACTGTGATAAATGGAAAGGCAAGCTTTGCCTGGCATGATAATATGCCTTAAAAATACCAAGTAAATCAGTAGATTGAATAAGAAACACTGAGTTGTATTTATTCGAAGTTGGTAGGGTTATTTGTGTGTATATTTTGAAAGTTCTTCAATATTTTATTTTCAGGCATTTTTCTTCTTTTTCTGTTTCTACGAAAATCGTACATGTTATGGAAATCGTTGACGTAGGGCTTTATGTTGGCTTTCTATCAGAGAAAAAAACATGTTATCGAAGTCAATACCCAGATGACGCCACGAAAACGACATCCCATATATACGATATATTGATTTCCCAAGAAGATGCTAATCTGGCAGCATGGCAATAATGATATCTTGAACTTTTATTAGAACAGACACATATACCACTTGACCAAGCTATCGATATACTCGTATGT